>OZ005600.1:437500-10437500 GCA_963930655.1 Myrica gale | reverse complement strand
AACTGACTAACATGCAATTAGATTAGCTTGTGCGCTATAATTTGAGAAAGAATTCGGTCTAAGAAAAAGATATTGCAAAAAGTATTAAATTATGGTTATAATTTTAAAATAAATATTTAAAAGGTCGACCGCGTTTGGAGCTCAACCGACGTATAATTGTATTAGCTTGTTGATTTGAATCGGAAGGCTGGCTGAGTTCCACCTGTGATGTGTGAAATCCAACAAAGACAAGTGCCACATAGGCACATCGCATTAGGTGCCGATCGAAGAACCCCGGGGTATATGCCCCCTAAAAATTCGTTAAATCCTAACTGGCCCACTAAAGCATCCAATAGCCGTTACTATTCCATTCTACCCTCACGGCAGAGCCTAAAAGACAAAACGAAGAAATGTCTAAAATTTTATTTCTCCCCGCCCAGAAATAAAAAGAAAAGAACTCCCCTCGTCAAGCGATAAAGCGCGTGTCAAGCCTTCTAGTCAAATTATTAATGATCAACCCTCGACCGCCACTGTCTTTTCCGCGACCAACAAACTGAGCAATCACCCAACCCTTCCCACTCGCTACAGGTTGCGCGTGTATGACATTCAAGCCCGCCAAAATCTGGCGTCATCCGTACACTCCATGGGGTGCGCAGGTTTAGCGGAAGGAGTCTACTTGGGGCGCACAATAGTGGTAGTGGAAAGATGACGAGTGCTCCGAAATGCAAATCTTTGGACTCTCTGTAGCTCACAGTGACACACCATAACATATACTGCTATATATTTGAAAAATACAGCGAAAATAAAGAAAATTATTCAATAATTGTCATAATTCTATATAGTAATGGGTAATTTCTTAATCAAACAGTATGTTCAAAATTAAAAATTGGAAATGGTTTTTGGAGGTCGCTTTTAAGCTGTCGTTGTTCCCATATGATTCTGCTGCAAGATGATGAGACTCCGGGTTTTGGGAGAGAGGGAGCTGGGGTTTCGATTTCTAACGAGGAGGTTTGGGCTTGGTTTTCGTGTTCCGGGGGTTGGGATTTGAGCGGGAAAGAAAATAGTTGGCTTTCATCAAGGTTTGGCTTTTGTTTCCGGTTTTGAAATTTTAGCCGTGTATGGACTCTGTTTGGTTGCCGGTAAAGGTCACGAAACGAAAAGGAAGTCTTTTTTTTTGGCCTAAAAGAGGCAAAAAAGAAAGAAAGAAACTTGGAAGTTTGAGAAAGAAAGAAATTTGGAAGTTTGTTTTGAGTAATGAATTCACTTCTCCTGTCTTTTGTTTTCGTTTTGATCATTCCCCTGATGTCTCCTATAGTACTTTGCTAGTCTGAACCATTTTTTTTTTTGAAAAATGTTTTGGAGGTGCTCCAATCAGTGATTGTTATGAGTGCGTCTTGGGTTCGATGCAGAAAACAGCAAAGTCATGGGTTAAATGAAAGAAGAGATTGAGCAATTTCTTTTGGCAGACATTTTTTGGCTTGTGCAGTATTTTTGCAGTTTGTTGTTCTTTTATGTATTTGTTTCTATATGTTTCTTGTTCAAAGTCAAAAGCTTATTGAAGTTTGTCGTCTTCCGAATTTTTGAAGTTAATAAATCACGGCTAATTTATCATGTTTTTGTTAGAAAAGAAATTTTTTGATTATTCTCCGTCTCCAATTGTGATATAGAATCGATTTATATTCTGCTTTAAATCCAATTGTGTGGAACAGTTTTGACAGCATTTTTTTTTCTTTCCCCCTGTGATGTTGTTCGGAAGTGGAACGTGTTATATCCATAGCATAAGAGAAAAAAGGAGTGTGTGGATGTGTATCTCATGGAGGTTGAGAGCAAAGGCTTTGAGGAGAAGCATTTTCTTCACCGTCCCTCTCCTCTGGTTTGTTTAAGCTTTTGGAGGTGACACTGTGATACTGTTGTTTGACTTCATTGTTTCTCATTCTTTTCTTCCACGCCTACTCGAATTCCTCACTGTTGTGAAGAACTAGACTGTGTAATTAGTTTGCATTCTGATTACTACGGAGTTCTAAGTCTGTTGCCATCATATAACCATGCTGTTACCCTTCTTCCAGGTTTTGAGATGTTACGATTATGGACAAATTCGACAAAAAAATTTTAAACTTCAGGAGCATATTTTTTTAGTTATGGTGTTATGTTGTGAAGCTAGATCTATAGAAACTTGTTGCTGTGTTAGTTTTGAGGTTCATAGAATTGGTTCTGGTTTGGACGTCTGCAAGTACATGTTTAACTTCATTGAGGATTCTCTGTGTAGGTATCCGTTATATAATTCGAAGTCATTCCTAGATCTGCACAAAGCAATATTTTGATTTTCTTCCGTAACAAGCTTCAAACTACTCCGGAATCTGTGCAAGGCATTAATTTTTCTAGGGATTCCAATGCTCACACTGCTGCCATTAGCAATCGAAATTATAACCAGACAGTTCACATCCATGTTTCTCAATTTACATTGAGTTCTTTGCTTTAAGGAGACTCAAACTTATAAAATGTACATGTTTTTTCTCTTTGTTTAATTTCTGCATTTGTCCGTCATTTTTAACCATGTATTAACGCCAAAAGCTATTCCATCTACTTATGTGAGCAGTCGAAAGAGGATGAACACTCCATCAGCCCAGTTTGTCACCTCAAGAAGGATAGGAGGATATGACCCTATCCACCAGATTAATATGTGGGGAGAAAACTTCAAAAGCAACAGTAATTTAAATACATCTGCTTCCTTGATTGTGGAGGACATGAAACTAGATGATCAGGTGCAAATGTTTGAACCTTTTGCATTTTGGTAGTTGGGGCGATATTCTTCCTAAGCTCGTTCATTTTTAATGTATGGCTTTTCTAGTCAGAGGATGCTTCTCATGGATCAGTCGGACCTTCTAACCACTACGACCAAGAAGCAACTAAACCTGTTGATAAGGTGAGAGTGAGTGTGCCCTAAGAATCATTTTAGTTTTAAAAATGTGAGGCTTTTTCATTTATGCATTTTCTGCGCTGCTATCATCTCTTAACCACATTCATATATCTGCTCTGTTTTGAGTTTTATTTTCCTCTTGTGAACATGGTCTTGGATCCAGACATGCTGGTACATCTGTTCTGCATTTTAGACTTCTTATCTTACTCCCCTATACTTTCTTTGAAGATACTCTTTGGTGCATGTTTTAAGAAGATTGCAGTCCTGAAATGTGGTTCATATATGTGACCTTAAAATGCCTTTCTGTGGACTACTTTTTTGATTGAAAATCTGGTGTCGTGTGTGATACTTTATCAAGAATGATGACAAGGGTAATTCATTGTTTGTCAGTAATATATTCAGTGCAAATAACACGTCTTGCCATGTGGGCAATTTGAACAAATGTGTAACACCAACAATCTTTAACTTTGTTTACAACTTGACATGTAAAATCTGCAGGTAAAAAGACGTCTTGCACAAAACCGGGAGGCTGCTCGTAAAAGCCGTTTGCGGAAAAAGGTATATAGGAAGGAATGCACCTTAAGTGAACCCTTATGTGCAAGACACACGCAAGAAGTGGTTTGGCATACTATATTTGTGTTTTTTTTTGCAGGCCTATGTTCAGCAGTTGGAAACAAGTCGTTCGAAGCTGATGCAATTAGAGCAAGAGCTTGAGCGGGCCCGGCAGCAGGTTTGAGAGAGATTAGCTTTTTTACGTGTCATCTTCAACATAAATATATTTTGAAAAACCAGAATTTTTTCCACCCCTTAATATCAAAGCAGTTGATTTTACTGCAGGGCTTGTATATAGGTGGTGGATTAGACGCTAGTCATCTGGGGTTCTCCGGAACTGTAAACTCAGGTTTGTTTGTCAATATGCAGACAGGCATTAGCGTTGGATCCTATCTTCTGAGTCTCACATGTCTCTGAGTCTTGTTAATATTGCATATTACTAAGACTCTATATGTGGTGGGTAACTGACATGTTTGAAGGTGAATATAATGACATGCTTCAGGACTAAACTTTTTGTTTAAGCTCCTAGTGATATTACAGAGAGAAAATAGAAATGTTGGCTATTCAAATTTTAGTGCTATTTGCTTCATGCAATCAGCTATTGAGTTAAAAGTTCAAGGGCAGTAACTAAAGTAGTGAGGTTTCTCTTCCTATCACCAGTTTTAGGCCTAGAGATGTTGCATTCTTGCGGTGCGTGTCGCCTATTACCCTAGTTAAGGTTGATTAGTGCAATACACTCCCCCTGTGGCAGTTGGCAGTTGTGTTAGGCTTTTATTGTATGTAAGAAGTTCATTTTATCAAGCAAATAATTGATTTAAAGGGGATGGATGCATGGTTAACCAAGAAGTGAACTCATGATTGTGAAGTTTACCTGAGCAGAAGAACCACTGTGCTGCCTTTTTAATGAGGGTGCATTGATGTTCTTTATTTCTTCGAAACATGTAGGGTTTTGCTTGTATTTTTCTCCTATGTTAGGATTGGCGATTCTTTCTAGGGAACAAAGAACTCTTAAAAATAAGGAATCAGATATAGTACATTTGGTTCTGTGGATAGAGGAGGGAGAAAGGTGGGAGGAGAAGATATTTCTACAATTTCCATCCAGCTCCTCATTTTTATGTACAGCCAAATCTGGTGAAAGTGGGAAATGAAGCAGCTTATACCATTTTATTACTCCATTCCCCGTATACTACATGCTACCTTATAGTACAAACGACTGTGTACAGCCAAAACTCCTTTTCTTGTGTTCCTTCCTCACTGTATTGCACCATAAAGCTGCAAAGTCATCCTCCCATCCTCTTCCCATACCTCTCTCTACTTGCTCTTTTATTTTCCATTCCATTTTAATTGGTATTCCCAAACAAGGAGTTACTCTACACTATAACATGGCCTTCAGTGTCACGTGGGCAGTGGACTGTGGAGCATCTGCTTTAGCGATATTTTACTCATAGGAGACTTGAGAGGATCTCTTTGATCTGCTTCTAGTTGAGTGAAGAAGTAGTTTGTCCCTTATCTCGCATTTCTGTCTGAAAAGCAGGAAATGGAGAAGGGACTTTCTGAAGGCAGAGTGATATATTGAAATGTCAAAATAGTTTGTTCATGTCTTGCCAATTACTCTTGAAAACTTGCAAAGGGAACGATGCTGGTTTAAATTTGTGGGAACAAAAACAAAATATGCCTTGTATAAAAGATTCATGAGTCAGTGGACTGTACCTACATATCTAGCTTTCTTCTTGTTATATTTGGATATAGTTCCAGCTCTCTCTTTGAATCTAGATCCATTGTATCCTTCAAAAGCTTCTTTAGTACCAGGACAAGTGCATTTGTTATTCTCATATACGACACCTTGGAAATCTAAGATAATGTCTTTAGAATTTGTGCTCCGCCGCTGTATTTGTACAAATGGCTAGAAGATTAAATAATGATTGAAAATATGATGGGAAATACGAGTTGTTATTAGAGGTGCATAATGCACCATTGCAGAGAGAGGTCTTCACCAGGCACATCTTTCAGAAGGTTGATGTGCAGTTGTAACACCACGGTCAAATTTCTTTATGATTTATTTATCTTAATGTCTAACTTCTGCATACTGAATATAGCCTTTTGGTTGATTTTCTCATGGGCACATTTTTCTTCCTGTCATCCCCCGTCCCCTTCTTTGTTCATTCATTATATTGTATCCCACAATTAGCCAATACTATGGATTCTGCAGGGGTTACTGCATTTGAGATGGAATACGGACACTGGGTGGAAGAGCAAAATAGTCACATTTGCGAGTTGAGGAATGCTTTAAGTACTCCTATAGGTGATTTGGAGCTTCGAATGCTGGTAGAAAGTGGACTGAACCAGTATTTTGAACTCTTCCGCATGAAAGCAGCTGCAGCAAAAGCTGATGTCTTCTATGTGATGTATGGTATGTGGAAAACATCAGCTGAGCGCTTTTTGATGTGGATAGGGGGGAGTCGCCCTTCAGAGCTTCTTAAGGTGATGTATGGCATCTAGTGTTTGTGGGGATCATGCATTTCTCGATTCTTAGGAACAACTTGGAGTCAAAATTGTAGGACCCAAGTGGAATTTTTAGCTACATAAACTGTTTTTTTTTTCTAGTTCAAACTAAAGGTGGTTGAATTATGTTAATTAGAAGAGTTTTCCTGTATAATTGGTAACAGAGAAGGTTTGACATTTTTACGAACATCAAAGCAGGCATACATGTATAAGAAAGTATGCTTTTTTATCTTATACCTTATTCATTCTTTTATAACATACGTTCGTACAAAATACTGCTATACCTTTCTTCTTTCTGATTTGGGGGGCACCCCCGGGGGGGAGTGGGTCTGGGGTAAGTGTATATGTTCTTTTTTAACCTCGAAGGTTTTCATTTATTTATTTTTCTTGTAATGCAGTGGAATCAAACACAAAATAATGTTTGTTTGTCAATCCACATTGCGTACAGGTGCTTAAGCCTCATCTTCTCCCCATGGCAGAGCAACAGGTTCTAGAGGTCTGTTATCTTCAACAATCATGTCAGCAAGCAGAAGAGGCGCTTTCACAAGGCATGGATAAACTCCAACAAACTCTGGCCGAGACTGTAGGAGCTGGTCAACTGATTGATGGAAGTGGCATGCCACAGATACGTATTGCATTGGAGAATTTGGAAGCTCTAGTGACCTTCGTGGACCAGGTAGGCATTGCATTTTCTCTTGATCACAATGCTTTTACTCCAAATCCTTAGTATGCGTGAATGATATTTTATTTTCAAGTCTGTAATGCTATGATATTAAGGCAAATCATTGGTGGGGGGATTAAGAGCATTTGGGTAGTTTACTGCATCCACCATGGGAAGATAGAAACAGCTTCCCAAAATCCTTGGGAAAGACTAATTAGTTTGTCGTTTGCAATGCTAAACCAAATCACTTATCAGATCTTTCCGATGATCGTTAACTGCTAAAATCATAACATTGTGTCAGTAAGTACAATGTGGTTCCACAAAGTGATCACTCAACTAGCTCTTCCCAACATGCATTTCAGAACCTTCTAGACTAAATCTGGCAGCCATGGGATTTTATGATAAAGAAGCAAATCTTGGTACAAACAATCTTTTTGTTTATTATTCAGGTCGTTTCTTCAGATCATGTTCACCGGAATTTGTACCTCCATTATCACCTTTCTGAAAATCTGATGCCATGTTCACTGATACAATGAATTGTTTGTTGGAACAGGCTGACCATATTCGGCTAGAAACCCTGCGGCAGATGTTTCGCATCCTGACTGTCCGCCAGGCAGCTCGAGGCCTACTTGCCTTGGGAGAGTACTTTGATCGCCTTCGAAATTTGAGCTCGCTTTGGGCTACTCGTCCTTGTGAGCCTGCTTAGTCTTACCATGGAAGTTACAAGCTCAAAATCTCAATTAGATTATAACAACCAGCAGCATGCCTCAGCCACCATAGGTGCCTTTCAGTAATGATGTTATGAAGATTATATAGACATGATCCCAGTCGCTGACATCTGTCAATCGGCCTCCCACCATCGAGGACTTGTATATTCTAATGCCCATTGATCAAGAGGAAAATTGTAATTAAGGTAATTGCTTAGAGCTTGTACATTATCTTGTCATAAAATTTCATATATTTAAGACTCAGATTTTAAGTTTACAGTTGAAAGTTGAAAGTTTGTCATGTAAGTATTTCTTGGAAACATTTTCTGTATTTCAAATGTCAAAATAAGTGGCGTGTCCTGTAGAAGCCCTTTTTGGCTTTTTGTCTTTGAAATGAACATGCTGTAGATATGAGATGTGCTTGCTTGTTATGTTAACAGGTCCAAACCTCTATCGATTTAGGATGGTAAGGCTTGAACTTTTCAGCTGAGAGATTATTTTTTCGGATACCAGTTAATATCTTGAAAGAGCATTTGCAAAATTGTTTTCGTAAATTTTCCCACTACTGTTATAATAGTATATATGAAATAAAGGGTTATTGAAGAGTGTGAGGCTTCTACTCTTGTGAAGTATTCAATAGAGGGGGAAAAAGGGGGTAAATGCTCCTAGTCTTTTAGCGAACATAGTGGATAATGATCACGTTTCTAAAAAGGCTCATGACAAAGGCACCAGAATTCTTACAACTCTCCCAGAAAACCCTTAAAAACAGCTTTCAGCTCCTGTCTAACAATTGACAAGCTCTTCTTAATTTTCACATATAGGAATAGGTTGGCTTCAGACACTTCCCAAAAGATGTTTGTTGCTTCTGAGGACGATGGTTCATTCGTTGGAAGAATGAACTTTTACATTTGGACAAACCGCATCGAGTGGGTGGAGGTGAGTTTGAATCCTACTGTCTACCAAAGAGTTCTGGACTTAATTGATATTCGTGCTATAAGGCGATCTGAGTGTTCTAGATTTGCTGTTGTGCTCGCAATGTAAAAGATTTTTCTCGTTATCACAAAGAAAAAACTTCCCAAAAAAGACTTTTTGTCAAACTTTTCATCCTTAAGTAGTGATTCAGGTTATTTGTTTCTGCTGTAACTTGTAAGTAATGATTGCTCCAGTTTATCATTTGGCATGCTCAGTGTTTTGGGTCCAAATTTGCTTACTTTAATCTTCTGGCTTCTGTTCCGAGGTTAGCTGCATGAAACACATAGTCCCACTATATTCATATATTCTGTCTTCAGAATTGTTTTTGGACTTTTTAAAACTACAGAGACCAGGGTGATGTTTGTTTTGAGAAAAATGTAGGATTTTAGAGAAGTTGTGAATTTTTATGTTGAATAGTATTTTATTGGTGTTTGTGTAAAGTGGAGAGAGAAATGATTTGATGTAATTGTTTAATAAAAAAGTATTGGAGTTATGTGAAAAAGTATAGAGAGAGAAAATTTATGTTGAATAAAAAATTAAAAAGTTGTTGGAGATTGTGTAAAATGTATTGGTTTTTGTGTTTGAATTCTGAATATGTTCGGTGGTAGAATTGTGAATATACTTAGAATCCTGAAAAAATGGTGAAAACGAACATACCCCAGATAATGAAACGCAGACAACCCATTTTTTTTTAATCAAAACATCATGTCTTATTCAATAACAACCAAATAAAAAACCGGGGGATTCTGTCTCTGGATACAGCCAAAGATAAATTATGAAAATGCTCAATAATACAATGATTGCCTCTTAATGTCAACTCAATAGTGACCTAACGAGCTAACTGGTGCACTGCCTCATTTGCACCACGGATAATATGGCAGAACTTCCATTCCTGCAGGCTGCAGCTGCCGTAGGGAATTATGAATGTCCATCGCAATGGGGTGAATTCTCCAATTTTTTGTCGGGATAATGTTGAAGGGCAGAAATAACAATTTCATAACCACCTTCCAAAATGATGTTCTGAAAGCCATGTTGAAGAGCTAAATTCACCCCTATAATTATGTTATGAAAGCCATGTTGAAGAGCTAAATTCACCCCTATTCACCTTAAACATACAATTTGCTAGATTCTCTTCTCTTCTTGATGTTCTGAAAGCCATGTTGAAGAGCTAAATTCACCAAAGGCTCAACAACACCAATTTGAGTAGTTTTAAAACCGCGTAATTGACCCTAGTGATCGCGAATAATAGCAGCCACTACTGCAAACTCATTTCTTATTGCCACATCAACATTTACCTTCATCACATCCTCCGGTGGTGGCTTCCAAGGCTGATTAATAGAAGTATCCAATTTCTGTTCCCAAGCTGAACGATGCTCCCAGCTTAGTTTTCTCACTCGCACTGCCAGATCAAACACCTCACATCTTTGCCGTTCATGCACCACACGGTTCCTACAGCTCCATAACATATCAATGGCATTCACGACGTACGGTTGGAAAAAGCTACAATATTGATCTGCCACGGAGACTCACTCCAGATGGCTCGGCTATAAGGACACATTAAAAAAGAGAAAGATACAGCTCCTGTCTTAGAAAACTCATGCAAATCTGATCCATTAGCCGGCCCACCGCTAAACGTATTTTTCTTCATTTTGTTTTCTTTTTCCCCTAAGAAGCTAGGCATCAGGAAAATGTTTACTGAGAAGTTACTTCTAAATGATAGCTCTATCCTCGTTTTTTTTAAAGCAATGTCGAATTTCATTTCACAATATGAGAAGAATAAGATGCTGAATGTAAGACCTCTAAGATAGATTACAATTAAATGGGGTACGCATAACTCTTGGCCGGTCAGCAGATTGGCGGCTCCTCCCGTCGCCTAGATGGAGGATCCGTCCGCAGAAAAAGTGTTTGGGGGTGTATGAGCTTCGAGAGGGAGAGGTTGATAATTACAGGAGGAGCTCCGCCCCCTCCCGTCCGCATAGAAGAAAGCCATTGGATCATTTTTTGTTCGTTTTCCTGATCTTTGAGAGGTTGATAATTATAATTTATTTCAGTGAAATCACGGTGGAACGTGCTCAAGGGTTAGTGCTGCCTCCCCGTACCTAAATCCTATGGATCTGTAGTAATTTATGTGCCTACATGATTAACATGCTCTAGATCACGAGGATAAGAACGCAATTTCATTCTCCAAATATCCACAAATTCAATTGCTATTATTAGAAATGTCTTGTTGAGCTGATAGCATTTCAGCTTCCGGAAATGCATGCTCACATCTTCGATATGGCATAGTCCAAGGCATCGACAAGAAAATCTGCACACAGAGAAACAGGTATATTGTCACCAAATATTCTGCTCCAAAGAACATTAAGAAGAGAATCTCAAAGCAAATTGTATGTTTAAGACTGTCCGAGTTCAAAGATTTCTTTTTTCGCTAATTGCACTCATCCAAGTAGGTAGTCCCTGACTCTTCAAGTCAATAGAGATTTAGAAATTCCAACTGTATTAGACATGAAGAGTACCTGCATCATCCTTGGTAAAACACATTGGGGGCTTTATTCTGAAAACATTTCCGTGCAATCCCCCTTTCCCAACTAGAACACCCAGCTCTGCAATCAGGAGATCAGGAGATCCCATAAGGAAATATATACAAGAAAAAAGTGAAATATGTAGGTCTTTCCCCAGTTAATTTTACGATCGGAGAAGTGCCTGCTACCTCTAAGTTTCTCAAATAAAACCGCAGTTTCTGCCTTGGCAGGTGTCTTCACAGTCCTGTCAGTCACCAGTTCTAAACCCACCATTAAGCCCCTGCCCCTCACATCTCCAATGACTGCAACAAAGTATAAATCCACCAGATGAGAACTGTGTTTATAGAAAGCCGGTCTAAAGTACAATTAAATTTTTTTTTCATAAGTATTGTTCGGTCTAAAGTACAATTAATGAATCAGAAAGGAAAGAGTCATGCAGATGAACATAGCTACAGCTGTATACTGATTCTAACAGTCACATGGAAGTAGCAACTGGGATCCCTGATACAATTTAAACATGATAAAACTCTATTTGGGAATAGACAGTAATTTTCCGTTGAAAGACTTAAATCCCTATACTATTGCATCAGCATGCTGCAGAAAAACAAATATGTAAAGTGGAGGAATTAACTTTGACTTGGTAAACGTTTGCATTAATGGGTTAATTGGAATACTGTAAAGATCAGAAGGTCAAACCTAATACAGGGATCTTTAATGATTAAAAGTGGAGGCCCGCAGCCCGCTTGTGCATAAAGTGAAAATGTTGATTCACTGAATTCGTATTTCAACATAAGGTGCAGGTTAAACGAGTGATTTAAAAAGGACTGGTCCAATGTGAGCTATCTAAAGCAACAGTGATCCCAATAAAGATAACAGAGAAGAGATTTCCTAGAGATTAAAATCAAAAGTACGTACTTTCGTGTCTTTGCTGGAGAGCTCTCAAACGCCCAAGTAAGTGAGAACCAACATCAGCACAATGAGCTTGACGCTTCTCCTTGTCAAGAACTCTGAGAACTGCCAGCCCGCCGGCCGAACATACAGGATTCCCACCAAAAGTATTAAATTGAATTTTCTGGGCCAACACACTTGCTATTTCTGGGGTTGTGACCACTGCTCCCAATGGTAAACCATTGCCAATACCCTGACAGATGTTATTTGTGAGATGTGATGAAGTGATCTCATAAGATTACAATACACGGAAAGTGATTACCTGAAATCATGATTATTTTTTAGGAAAAAGCTTCTATAATGAGAGAAAGAACAAGTCGCTAATGTAACATTATTGTGCCACGTGTCTTGCCAAGATAGATTGCTATATAGGACAATGCATAATGACCTTTGCCATGGTAACTATATCAGGAATGACCTCCTGTGTTTCAAAGCCCCAGTAATGGCTTCCTGTGCGACCAAACCCAGTTTGCACTTCATCTGCAATGCATAGGCCACCAGCCTTGTGTACAATGTCATAACCCAATTTCAAGTATCCAGGGGCCAATTCCACTGCTCCTCCAACTCCCTACGGTTGACAAAAATGTCAAACAACTGAAATAGTTGGTGTCTCTAACAAGTGGGCATATAACATGAATTTAAAACCTCACTCTAGAGGAAATAAACAATGCAAACCTGAATTGTTTCGGCTATAAATCCAGCAACTTTTCCTGAAGTACCAAAATCAATGTGATCTTGTACATCTTTGGCATATCGTTTGGCATCAGAGCCGAAATCACCATGGTATGGATCTGGATTCATAACATGATGAATTTCACCCTGCGAAATGTTGTAGTACAATTGAGCTGACAAATCAAAACAAATATCTTGCTAAATGTCCTTGGAATTATAGAAAGAGAGAGAAAGAGAGAGAGAGTGAGAGATATGTATATATCTATGTATGTATTTGTATGTGTTTATAAATCTAGTTATGTATGTATGAATGATATTACCAACTAGGAAAGTGATATTACATTGATAGGCCTATAAACAACAAAGTTTCAGTGTTCTCCTCTGTATAATATGTGATCTCCCGTTTGCAAAAGTTTTGGAAAATATAGCCATTGTTACATGCAGCAGGTGCTTGATTACATGATATCGCCAATAACATTTTTCTAGGGATGGCTTTACAAGAAATGGCCAAAGGCAATACATGGCCGTGAGGCATTTTAATATTATCCTATGTATAGTATAAAGTTAGGATACACTGTCGTGCTTCCTCTACGCCTCAGACACCAGTATCGAACCACCTACACAAAATTTCTTTTAGTTTCTGTTTTGAGAGGCAAAATCAGCAACTAATTTTGAGGATTCTGCTTAATCTTTCTTGCGACACTAGTTGATCTCAAGTAAGACTTATTGGATTTAGTTTAGAACAACTTCATTTTGCAAAACCAATCATTGCAGGCATTAACAATAATATTCTATAAGCAATACATGTATCTTGAAAAGAATCTAAAGTAAAACATTTGGAGTATAACCTCACGATAACTGGTTGAAACTATGAATAAAAATGACCTAAAATCATCAGTCTAGTTATAAGGGAAATAATTAGATGGAGAAGAAGAAAGTAAAATAATAGAAGGTAGGTCCAGAAATTGTAACTTCGGTAACGTAGATAAAAGATTCATAAAGTAAAAAAGTAGGAGTCTTGAACGAATACAGGGAAATATGAATAAAAATATGAATAGAGCTTCCTATATTTTGGTTTATCAAGAGAGGAAGTATTCTGAAAATTGCATCAAAATATATTTGTTATTAAGTAGATTAAGTTATCGTTCTACAGAAAGTAAAATTTGACAAATAGAATGATTCTTCCTCTCTTTAATTTCATAAATTAACCAATAATTTTCATATAACTATATATCATTATTCAAAGTTGTTACTTTTAGGATTATTTATTAATTCCATTCTATATGAGGTCTTCTATTTTTTTGAAGGAGAAATAAGGAGCTTTATTGATGCTATTCTTTAAGGAGATTTTTTTTCCTTCTTAGTAAGAGGCTTTAAAACAGCAAAGTAGCCTTGAGCAGCTGGCTTGGCCCTGCGTATTTCCTACTTAAAAAATTTCATTGCAATTACCAGAATCACAACAAGCTCAAAATTATGATAGAGGAGAGAACTCACGGCTTATAGTTCAGATACACCTAATTTCATTGTAATTCACTGAAAACTTTGAGCCCGTCTCCTAGAAACCTTATAAGACTATCTAACTCCAACAGAAAAGCCAAACTTGAAATTTACACAACTCATAACAGCCTACGATCAGCCAATAAAAATGCAAAGATCAAATCTGCGTTCAAAGTTAAGAGTTGGTAAACAAACCTGTGGTATTGGGTACTTCCATGTATTCAGAGCAGTCAGTCCAATTGTCCCAGCACTTCCTCCATGATATGCATTCCTCAATGCGATCATCCCAAGATTACCGGTGTATAGTCGGGCCATCAGCATGGCTAATTCATTTGCTTCTGTCCCAGAATTTACAAAATACACAACCTGCATTTCCAAAAGAAAATTTTCAACATCGGGGGTTTACCTCCATGAGTAAATTATACATCAGGGTTTTTACCAATAAAAATTAAACTAAATCTAATACCATAAAAGAACTACCTTTAGGTTTCCAGGCATTTTGGAAGCTAAGGCCTCAGCAAAATCTGCAATAGCATGATGTAGGTAAATGGTTGTAGCATGTTGTAGAAGCTTGCTCTGCTCCGTTATAGCATCCAATATATCAGGATGGCAATGTCCACAAGAAACCGTAACTATCCCAGCAAACGCATCAAGGTAGCGCCTCCCCTTGTCATCAAATAAATACTGCATCTTCCCCTCAACGATATTAAGCTGCATGCCATTATTTTTTTTAAAGTCAGATACATCAAATCAGTCTCTAGTTTGAACAGCGGGCAAGATTTAGATAATCAGCCATCAAATACACTGAGATAAACACGTAATTTAACAAATGAACTACTCCAGAAGGCACTTAAACTCCTGGTTTTGAAAATAAATACATCATTACAATAAACAATATCAAATACTTACAGGCTTCTGATAATAGTGGAAAAGAGAAGGGCCGAGAAACTTCTTCCGCTTCTGGAAGACTTCTTCGGCAAGTGGGCCATTGTAAGGCCTGGGCGCGTGATCGAACGGCGGGATCTGAGGCGGAGGAGCTTCGCCAGCTACAGCAGATGAAGAATAAACCGTAGAGAAGAAGGAACCGCAGAGAGGAAGGCTATTGTGGCAATAGCCAAACTTTGTCCTCTTCAGTAGCTGCCTCTGCAACGCCATGGCCGATCAAAAAGAACTCACCGTGTCTCAGAGATTCTCTCTCTTATCGTTATTGTTTTCTATTGTGCAGAAACTCCAAAGCAGAGACGGTTCAGTGAGGGTGGGGTATATCACAGTCATAGGTGTTGTATTATGGGAAGTGCGTGATTTTGGCGCCTGTGGGTATATACACCGAACGCTGAGTTGGAGTCTCCATTTCTTTAAGATTATCTTCAGGTTTGGTAACGCCCCTTACGGGAAAGCGTAGCTTTATGCCTTTATCAGTGGAGCTGAGTCAGCTTGGCAGCTTGTACAGAGAACAACAAGATTCAAGTGAAGGTTACGCAGCTAATCCCGGTATTTAATTCCCTTAACGCCCTTTCGAGACACCAGTTATTTTTTCTTTGAAAACATTCCAGGGAAATTATACCTTCGGCTTTTATCCTCTAATTACCCAAAACTATGTAGTTTTACATATTCCATCGCAAACTAAGGAACACTCTGCTACCCTTTCACTATTAAAATTTTGGTACGTGTTTTTTAATTTATTGCTTAGGACCAGTCCTTTCTCTACTCATCTCAGCGTTGACAATTATAGGGAAATCGATGCAAAAGATTATGCCATTAGGCTGGCCGTCGTTTATTATAGGAAGAACATTTTATTAGCAACATAATCAACCTGTAGGTCCTACTTTCTTACCACTACCTCGACCACAAAGTATCCAAATTTCAAAATCATTGTGATCAGATGCTATCAAGGCTGACTTGTTTTTTCCCATTCGATATCGACCATACATGTGAAACTCCACCCACCGCAGCTCCTTTTCCTTTGTCCTCGCGGGTCGCCGGGTTGTGAAATTCCACGGTTGAGATCTACTTGAAACACTGCACCGAGACGAAAAAGACAAACCGGGAGTCAATTTGAATATGCTATATGGAGACACTTGTATAACCGAAAGGCACTATACCATTCATAATATCCAAGTGGAATCACCATTTTGGCTTACTCAACAAACAGAAACAAAATAACCACGCGAGTGGAAAGTTGGTTAGGTGTCCGAAAATAGGTACAAGAAGGCGTGGGAGTAGGAGGTTTGCGAATTGAACCCCCGCCTTCACAATCAACTGCATTCTTGTAGGGTTGTGGTGATGGTCCACCTTCCTCAAGTGGGTAGCTATGACTCAATCTAAATATTTTGTAGGAGATGGAGATTCCTATTGTCATCATCGGGAAATAGGCTCTGCCGGTCAGGTGGTCACCCCCAAATAAATAATTAAAAAAAAATCATAACTGGTATGATACAATTTTGTTTCATGACTAGGAGTTCCATCCTATGTACAAGTTATATCGATCATAAATCAGTATTTTCGCAACCAATAGGAAGGTTAGAATTGAGTAATACGATAACACCATCTTTTGGGTCAATAATTGAAACCTTTAAAGACAAATGTAACAATACACCTGACTTTATATACTTTTCAGGTTGACTCGAGCATAAAGATTTCCCTGCAAATGTCACATCTCTCTTCAAAATATCCACCACAGCAAAACGCTTGCATGCTATCTCCAAGATGCAGCGACCGGCACAAGCAATTAAGTAACGTTATAAGGCCGTGAGAACTGGAAAAGGATCATTCCAAAGACATCGGTTGATGCCCTTGAAGCAGAACTCCATGGAAAAGTTATAATATGTAGGTGGCCAAAGGCTTTGCAGAATAACGTATCAGCAAAGCAACACCTACTTCCTACATTGAGCATCACCTTTTGGATCGTACATGCATGACACCATCAGATATTCCATAACTCCTCATCCTTGTGCTTACCAATAATCCCGGCAAGAGCAGGAACCATTCTTGAAATGGTGAAAACGAGTAGAGTCTCTCACAATAATCTCTCTGCCCACAAGCTTAGAGATAAATTTTATGGCAGAATGACAGTCGTTACACACTCTAAGGTTCTTCATAATTCTCAATGTAGTGTTCTCTGGAGTACTTATGAGTCCAAATGCAATGGCAAGTTTTTCACTATGATGTTGAAGGATCTTTTCCTTCACCTCTTGTTCAAGGTCATGTAGTACGGATTCAGTATCCGGAACAAAACCCATCTTTTTTATCTCCTTCCAGGTCTTTGCCATCATGTCATATATAGCATCTTTCTGTGGATGGAGACCATCTTCTGCTCCAAAGACATGGATTTTGTTCTGTATCTCAAGCCAACTGAATCCTTGATCCTTCTTCACTCCTCTATCTTTCATTGATTTCCTAATTTCAGCAGCCTCCTTCCATCTCCCACAAGCTGAATATAAATTAGCAAGGGCTGTGTATGCCCCGCTGTTGGCAGGCTCAATAAGAAGCAATCTTTCTGCTGCAACTTTAGCTAGCTCCACATTTTTGTGAACCTTACAAGAAGCTAAAAGTGAACCCCAAGATATAACATCTGGTTCAAAAGGCATCCTCTGGATGAAATCATGCGCTTCTCGTAGCAATCCAGCACGGCCAAACAGGTCAATTATGCATGCATAATGGCTTAAGGTTGGTTCAATTTTATGCAGGTCTTGCATCATATAGTAATACCTCTGGCCCTCTTCCACCAATCCAACATGCGTACAGGCGGAAAGTACACCTACGTAAGTTATATGGTCAGGCTCAATACCAACCGCAAGCATCTCTTCAAAAAGTTCTATGGCTCCTTCTCCATGACCATGCTGAGCCAAAGATAAAATCATGGAAGTCCAAGATACAGTATCTCTATTCTGTTTTATTAGATTGAATACCTTATTTGCATTGTTAAGGCTTCCAGCTTTGGCATACATGGTAATTAGAGCATTGCTTACAGAAGTTGATGATGCTTCCCATGATCTAATAGCACTTGCATGAATTTGTTTGCCATAATACAAAGAAGCCAAGCTTGAACTGACACTTAACATGGCTGCTATGGTGTGACTGTTTGGCTTGGGGCCTTTTGTAACCATTAATCTGAAGTGCTCCAAAGCATCATTATGTAAGCCATTCTGCAGGTATCCTACAATCATGGCTGTCCATGCAACCACATCACGTTCTCTTAATGAGTCAAATATCTGTCTGGCTGGTTTAACATTGCCAGCCTTGATGTAGCCATCCAACAAGGCTGTAAATGCTATAACATTGAGATCCGAAGATCCGCTTTGCTCGACAATTTTTCTTGCAATTTCAACCCCTCCTGACTTCGCATACATTGAAGTCAAAGCGTTTCCGACTGCTCCAGTGGCATCAAACTCAGTTCTAATGATATAAGCATGAATTTGTTTCCCAAGATTTAACTTCTCAAGGTTGGCGCAGGCCGACAAAGCGCTTGCCAATGTGAATTTATCAGGCTTTAATGAAAGATCCTTCATCATGTTTGAGAAGATCTCCAGCGCTTCAAGATTAAAACCATGCTGATTGTAACCTGTAATCATTGAATTCCATGACACGACATCTCGTTCTGCCATCTGCTCGAATTGGGCAAGAGCAAGGTCAACCCGACCAGACTGCACGTGCAATGAAATCATAACATTCCAGCTTGATGTGTTCTTCAATCTCATTCTATCAAAAACAAAATTTGCTTTTATTGGATCACCACATTTCACATACATGTTTAGCAAGGAATTCGCCACAGGAATGCAACTACTAAGCCCAAATTTAACAACAAACGGGTGAACCCTCTGACCAATATCCAAAGCTTCAATTGCAGCACATGAAGCAAGAACATTAGTAATGGTGAACTGGGTTGGTGCAACTCTACTTCCAATCATCTCTACAAACATCCTAATCGCATTATCAAAATGACCCATCTGATTATACCCGACTATCATAGTAGTCCAGGAAACAGAGTCAGGGTCAGGAATCTCCTCAAAAATACGACGTGCTTTATCCAACCTACCCTGTTTGGCATACGCCGAAAGTATGGTATTCCAAGAGAATATGGTCTTTAGCGTCATATCATCAAATACACGGTGAGCATCGGAAACATACCCTCTCTTTCCGTAGAAGTTCATGAGGTTGTTCATCAAGAACACACCCAGGTGAAGCCCGGCCTTGATTATTCGAGCATGGATAGATCTTCCGGCAACTGGGTCGTTGGACTTTAGGCATGTTTGAAAGAGACGCGCATAGAAATCCGAAGAAGAGTTGGAAACCTGTGGGTTCGGGGTCTCCATACGAGACTACTGTCCTAAAACAATAAATTATAATTAGAACAGCGATTAAGAGGTCTGGTCTCATGGATCTTTTCAATTACATAAAGTGGTGCTTAATAGCCCCAATATTGTGTTTCAGTTTGAGTAAGGAAATTGGCGGGTAACGCGAGGGAATAAAGAACAGGGCTATTTTAGCAACGGTCAACTAGATTGATAAGTACAAGTTTTGGTTTTTATATTTTTTTCTAGTTAACTGGCACCTTTGCAATTTTAAGAATGTTGAAAAACACTAAGGTAGATTATAATTTTATTGCATTTTGAGAAAATATAGCGAAAAAATAGAATTTTATGGAAATAGTAAAAAAAATGAGAAGAGATAATTTGAGTTAATTTTTTATATTTATTATAATAAAAATGAATTATTTAATGGGCACGTCTCTACTGCAGTATGTGAGAGGGGGTGTGGGTCCCGAACTGCAGCAGATTTCGTCCCTTATTTAATAGGGAGAAAAATTATTTTAATTAATTATATTTACAAACTAAAATTTTAGAGTAGAGGGAAAGTTTTGTGCTCGTTGTTTTCACAAGTAGCCGACCTGGTTCGACTGGAAAAAAGCAAATTGCTGCTGTGGTTTTGCCATGAAACATACAATTACCCTTAAAAAACGAAGTAACAAAAAATAAATACGGATGTCTTGTTTTTGTTTTTTCTGGTTTTGGCCCCTTTTTTGCTGATGAAGCTCTGTTTGGATTGATAGGAAAATTTCACATTCAATTTTTTAAACTCTAATAACTTTCACATAGTCCAATATTTTTTTTTTACAAATTCTAATAACTTATCATAAATTCCATGGCTTTTTTACACCACTACCTTTTTACAGAACTCAATAAAATCTAAACTACTAACTATAAAAAAATATTCTACAAAATTATTTTTTTAATCCAAACTATATTAAAGTCTGTCGAGTTAGGACTGAGCCTTGTTCACGTGTGAGCCGCCCCAACCTACTAAATGCATACCCGGTCGGTGATTAACATTGATGCTACTGTTTTTGGCTGGAGCAAGCAAGCGGCTTGAATCTTTAAGCACTTCTTGAACTCTGCTAAAGAACGCGCATGAGCATATGGGAAGAAGAGCGTAAATGTAGAAGCACTTCGACAGAACACTAGCATAATGCTCTGCATATGGACGTTTCACGGTTGCTGTAAGTTATTTCCTTAGCTAAAAGACAAGTGGGTGAATTAGTTCAAAGGTCTCAACTTGAGAGAGCTTTTCTGTCACTTTTATGCACTTTCTGGAGTGGATACTGAGAGAGATCACAGTCTACCCGACCACACAGACAACTGTGGCGAGCCAAATTGTCACTCCTGTTTCAGAACACGAAAGTGTGTCTTATTTGCCTCTCTAACAATGTCTAATTCCTCCAAGAAAACGGAAGGAACGAAAGTCGTTGGCCAGCGGCAAAGGCAAGATGCTGAAACGTTGCCCAATACCCAGAATACCACTCCAGAATTTCAAAATCCAGCAGGAAACCCACCTTTTCTTGGGTCACTCACAGCCACGAGCTTTCCAATGTCTTCATTTCCCTTTGAAGTCTATATGTCTTGAACTATAAACTGGCACATAGTCCCACCAGCGAGGCTCTGTAGGACATGACCTTTCTTTCGGAGGGCTGCCCTGATATCAGCAGGAACTTCAAAGTGATCGCTACTCACGGTTGTCCAGTTCTCATAATATAAAACATTAGGTATCAGCTGGTTAAACAAAATCGTGTCACGTTAGAAGTTCTGTGGCTGATTATGTGCAATAAAGGTGGAAGTATCCCAATACTCACAAGAAGAAAAATGAATGAGCAAGAGCTCGAAATAAGTAAAATTTTTGCATTATGCTGAAATAAATTCAAAATAGATAGTCCTAAACCCCAGTGAAATGCCTGTTTTTTGAGGCAGCATTGTTTATAAGCATTGATGCTGTCTAGAAAATATTTGTCAAGAATTTTCCGGTTAGGTCACTCACCAATCTTCATGTTTTATTGAATTTCCTGTTTTCAAAAAAGTTGTCCCGTAATTTTTATGCAGTTGAATCAAATCCACCCAGAAAACTTGAATAAGGATATCTTTCCTGTAAAATTCAGCTTCATTCTCAAACTAGGAAACTTGACCCTTACCAACTCACTGAATAACCGAGCAATCAAATCTGATATCTTTAGATCTAAGCAGCTAAATTTTCTTAATCTAAATGCCAGCATTAGCTCTAACAACCCTCCCCTCACAGCATGTGCATGCATCAAGCTTATTGTTCTTAGTGCCACTCACAAGCTCATATATTTTAAGAGAGAGAGAACAAATGGGATAGGACTATAGGGCATAGTTATAATAAAGACCTGGTGATAGACTCTTGGTGCCATGACAGAAGAGAAAGGATCCATTCCCCTGGAAAAATGATTCAAGAGAATCTCTGCAGTTCCAGCAATGATCATGCCTCCCCCACTAGCACCTACCACGGTTTTCAGTTGATCATCCTGTAGAAGCATAGAAAAGGTCATATGATTTATTGGACTGGAATATACAACATGATACGGTAAGTAGCCATGACAAAACTCTTCCGGCCAATCTCCTTGAATGATTCTGTATGACCCAACAAAGTAGAAACAAGAAAGTTTGGGCTCTACTGAACATGAGTTCAGGGAATTTTGGAAATGGTGGCAGTTCTATTTGGAGTGGAAAACACTCCTAGAGCAAACCTTTAAGACAATAGTAGGTGTCATGGATGACAATGGCCTTTTGCCTGGGCTGATAAAATTTGAGGGTGCTGGTGGTGGAAGACCCGCAGAAACATTCATAGGGATGGAGAAATCATCCATCTCATTGTTTAGGACTAGTCCTGTACTTGGAGACAGAATTTGGGAGCCAAAATATGAGTTCACAGTAGTAGTCATGGAAATAGCATTTCGTTCACGATCTACAATAGATATATGACTGGTGCCATGATCGTGGATCTGATTCCATCTGCTAGCAAACAAGATTCGCTCTAATCAGTAGTGTTGGAAATAGATATATGGGACAAAGAGGTATCAACTAGTCATTAAGAGTTAATTTAAGAATAGACATTCTCCCCATGCTGTAGCCATTTTCAACCACCAAAAATAATGAGACTATACAAACATAATGTCTATCAATTCGAATTTGGAGAAGAAGTATTCCCAACTAACCAATACTGAAAACAAGATAGATCCCAGTAGACGTTCAATTCAATTTCCATGAAGCATCATCAGCAAACTAAAGCTTAGAAATCTCAAGTTTCGGCACCTCACCATTGCCTTTTGTTCCTGTGTTCTGATTTGTAAACTGCTGTGCATAGTCAGAAGAGGATTGACTGGCTTCAAGTTTAGGTGGTCGATCGTGGTTCAAGAATATGCTAGAACTTCCATTATTGTGATCATTTGAATGTATTTTCATTGTAACATGGAATTATTGTAATAGCTGAAATTTTTCTCGTCGCTGTTACCTTGGCCAAGAGATTCAAGTATGCTTAGTATATATTTCTTTTTGTTATATGTCCATGTAATTCTTCATTTGCTTTGCTAATTGAAAAGGACTGATGCTGGTTGTATTAGCACGTCATTTATAGATGTGATTATACTCAGTACCAGAAATTGGGGTCTTAGTAGTTGGGGCGATGGGCTGAGGGTTGGCTCTCTACTGAGATAGATTGACAAACGCTGATGTAGAGGTTTAAAGATGAGGCTTTTCATAGCAATGGGTTACTTGGGTTGACTCGGATTCAAGAGGGAATTTCTTGCTATACATGTCTTGGAACAGTACGATCATGTTGAATGAGTGTTAAATTTGTACCAAGGGTTATGTTCGATATTAAAATTAGTAGATTTTTAGCTGCAACTATGCAGTTGATTGCCGTTGGACGTGATGATTTGATCAGATTTTTGCTTCATTGGAATTTGGAAGTGCAAAATTAAGCAGTTCTTAAAATATTCTTTTTGCAAAATTATTTATGAATCTCAACAAGATGGCTTTGGGCAAATGTATATAATGTATGAAGTGTTTTATTGGATAATTCAGTAAATAAATTCTAGCAAATTCAGTATCCATTTTACAATACATAAAGCAGCACCTAGGCTGCCGATACTACCAGTGCTACTTTTGATTATGAACAGAGACACAATTAGACTACACAAAAACCATTCTCAGACACATTCTTTTGCTAATGAATCTACGCAACCATGCCGCTTCTCCATCCGTTTAGACAAAAAATTGGCTTCTTTATCCTAAAAACAGCGTCTTCCTGGTAGATGGGCAATGTTCTGCGGTCATTCAACAGAGATATCAGGGCCACAAACAGTAATCAACAGCTCTAACAAAAGAGGAAACAGATTTAAAAAGAAAAAGATGATGAACGTCATTGTAAATTTAACATGGAGATGAAACTATTACCATCTAACCGAATTTGCTGCTTGAGAACATTTCCCAGGTACGAAAAGGCAGGCATTAGCATCTCTCCTGATATCAAACCAGCAATAAATTCTAAAAAAATTAAGGCTTTGGATGAACCATCTAATTGCCTTAATTTTCAGTCTTCAAGCGGGAAATGTCTGATTCTTTCATGTGGAAAATGGACAAAACTACTTTGCAAATAAGGCTACTTTCACTTTCATATTTCCATATTCTTAAGTGAAGGAATAGTGAGCATTGCCTACGGATAACGCTACAGAAGAAACTCACATCTAGAAAGCAGACGGGGAAAAGGAAAAGAAAAAAATGGAGGGTTTCTGTTCTACGTAGCTAATCTTGCATTACGCCATTTCCTCAAAGGTTAGATTGACAGCACACGGGAGAGAAGGGAAAAAAAAACAGAAAATTGAACGTAAAAGACAGGCGCTGGTGTACCGCACAATCCATTATTGAATGAACATTCTTCATTTTTTGATTCCCCAATATCAACTTCTTTTTTTTCTCTCTGTTCTCTGAAGTTTATTTCCTTGAGTAGATTTCAGACTGCTTGATTTTGCCAAGTCTCACTGTTGACACCAGATTCCATACCATTCAGCCACACGCTCTTTACACTTTTGGACACTGCAAACCATTCCCATTTCCCAGCTCTTACTAGTTTGAAAATGGTGAACAAGGACGCAGTAACAAGGCTGGAAGGATACAAAAATGCCAAGAAGCCCAACAACAGACAGACAC
This sequence comes from Myrica gale, assembly GCA_963930655.1. Taxonomy (NCBI): domain Eukaryota; kingdom Viridiplantae; phylum Streptophyta; class Magnoliopsida; order Fagales; family Myricaceae; genus Myrica; species Myrica gale. The sequence continues at coordinate 10,413,075 of OZ005600.1, read as the reverse complement.
TTAAGGCAGAAAACACTAAAAGCATCTGTACAAAGGAATAGTTTTAGACACTGAACTGCAGGGTGAAAATGCTTTTAGGTAAAGGAATCAGGAGAGGTATACAAGAGTACAGGAAAAAAAGCAAGCAAGAAATACACATACCACTCAGAAGTCCAGTAATCTAGTGCTACACTTGAGAACAATTCCTTTTCTGAGCCGCTTGCTTTGCTTGAATTCAGCTCAATTGAAGAATGACTAGAAGAATAGACAAACCAAGTTGGAAGCTTTTTCCATCTAAGTTTTTGGCCTAACATGAGGACTCCTACCAACAGTAGCGGCACTTGCGGTCTCTTTACTTGCTTGTAAAGACCCAAAACTTCCCAAAGCCTCCAAGAAGAACCTCTTATTAGGGACAATACCATCTCTGTCCATATGCTTTAACAAGTTTTGTACAAGCTCCTTCATATTGGCTTTGGTGTAAGCCTTATAAAGTAGTTTATACGTTGAGGAATCTGGAGTAATGCCTATATCTTTTGCATTCTTTAGAAGCATATTAGCTTCCATGGGCAAACCATTCATACAGTAAACATCAAGCATGGCATTAAGTGTTGAAATCTTCATCTCCTTCCCAGATCGAACCATCCCATCAAATATTTCCCTAGCCCTGGAAACGCAGTCACAAAATCCATACATCACGATAAGACTCTCACAAGTAATGAAGCTTGGGGTGTATCCCATATTCTTCATCTTGCCGAAAATATATTCTGCTTTCTCTTTAAGACGTGCCTTCCCATAATTCATAATCATCGAATTAAATGTAGGCAGTGTTGGTTTTTCCTTGGAGTGCAACAAGCTCTTAAATACTTGTTCCATCTTATCAAATTCTTGCTTCTTTCCATATGAATCAATCAGCAAATTGAAAGTGATTATATCAGGCTTACACTGTTTACTTTTCATGCGAGAAAGAACCGATTCCATATCTCTGATCATCCCATTTTTCCCATATGCATCCATCACACCATTATATGTATAAATATCAGGAGAATTAATGCTATCATCAAGATCTTTAAACAAAGCATTGACTTTATCTACCTTTCGAGCTCGAGCAAAACCTCTCAAAAGAATGTTGTATGTTACAATGTTTGGTTTACACCACTCAATTCCTTTCATCTTTTCAAAATACCCAAGTGCTTTCTCCAAAGCCTTTGTTTTGTCCCGCGAGTGGAGGTGTGCTGTGATGAGAGCATTGTATACAGAAGTGTCAGGCCGGCACCCGCTGTTACGCATCTCAGAGAAAAGCCACATGGCCATTCGGATTTGGCCTTTCTTTCCCATAACTGATATTAATTTTGAATAAATTCCATTATCAGCAACATACCATCGTTGTTTCTGCATCCATCTGAACACCTGAATGTAGCATATGTCAGTAAAGCGATAACTCATTATAAGAAATGCCTACAAACAGCGATGAAGACACTGTAACCAATGTCTTAGTTCATTTTGGGTTATATCAAGTCTACTAGAATCTAGCTAGCCCAGCATTGGCACAATCTTAACTAGCCATTGTCAAAGTAACTATAGTGGCACTAAATTGGCTGCATCATATAGCTCTAGTAATTAGAGAAATCATAACAGCAACGTGACACTTTCGAACTAAGAAAATTTGTTAATAGGCAATGTGCCATTCCAATATACGATATTATAGTAAGATGATCAAGTACACAACGCACACATGTTAGCTTCCTCCATAGAATGGCTCTGCAAAATTCATGAACCTAACCGTGCCGGAAAAAAAAGTTCATGAACTCTAACAAAGGACACTTCTACTTGGTCGCTTTACTCCTCTTTTATAACAAACCACTAACTTCTACGGCAAAGTTGGGAGAGGAAAAGAACCTAAACTACATAGGAACATCAGTCACACATTATGAAGAAAAAAATAAAGCCTAAATCTCACCAAGCCAGAAGCTCAAATTTGCAGAACATTTATTGAAAGAGTTATAGAAGCAAACCTCAAGGCATTGAAGCCACTTATCACTCTTGCCAAGCTCCTCAAACAGAAGAAAACAGTGCTCAGTTCTCACAATCCTGACGTACTTGTTCAGCGTCTTCAACAGCGGCTCTTTCCCATTCATGTTCCTCATGAGCAAGTAGACCAGCTCTTCAGCCTCTGATTTCTCGATCTTGAAACCCGTCTTCTTCTCGCGTCGGGTCGAGACGCATGAGACCCGGGTCATAGCTTTCTTCTGAAGAGACCATGGTCGGGTGAGGCTGTAATTTTGAGAGCAGTGGCGGGTGAATGAAGATGGGAATGCAGAGGAGGCCTGGAGAGTCGGAAAGACCAGATTTTGGAGCATCGAAGCATCCATGATTTCTGGGAGAAACATTTGGATTGCCCGGTAACTTCAGTGTCTTTGGAAGGGGATTTGGGGCTTGAAACGGTAAGTGGGGCCCAAAAAAGAAAAGCAATTGAAGTGAGGGGACATATAAAAAATTATGTTTTCAAAGGGAAATAGACTACGGAGAAAAAAAAAAGGGAAAAGCAATTTGCTTCGAAATTATGCTGAATTATCTTTTTTTACCGTGTAATTTGAGAAGCAAATTGCAGAAAATATTCATTAGCCTTTTGCAATTTCAACTTTAAACTATGTCATGTTTGTTTGAAAAAAAAAGTATATTCTAGAATATAATGTATTCAATAAAATTTTCAAAATAAATATCTAAAATTGCGAAAATTCATACACAAACACTAATATTTTTTTACATAATCTTCAACAACTTTTCACAAAAACTCCAATACTTTTCAAAAAAAAAATTATAACAAATCTTCTATCTCCATATTTTTTCACTTTACTCCAATATTTTTTTTATTAAACAATTATATCAAATCATGTCTCTCTACACCTTTTTATAAATTCTAGCAAAAATTAAATATTTTTAAAATTTTTCACCGACTTTTACACAAAAATCTATAAAACTCCAATCTATATAAATATTCACAATTCTATCAAAAATCCTAAAAATCTTACAATCTTTTTATAAAATGAACATCCTAGCTAATTTTTTTTATCAAAATAAACAAATATTAACTTTTTTTTAAAAAAAAAGTTATACTCTTAAATATAATATGTTATCAATCTTATTTTAAACGCATTTAGTATTAAATAAAATTAATTTTTATCTAATTTGACAAAAAAATATTTAAAAAAAGTTATACTCTTAAATATAATATGTTATCAATCTTTTTTTAAACGCATTACAAAAAAAAATATAGACAGAATACAATGGGTTAAAGATATAGTTTGGAAGGGTAATATCTAAAATATAGTAATTTAGGATGTAAAAGGTAAAACACAAAAAAATTAGGTGATATATATATATATATTAAATTCACGACTTTCACTCTCCATAAAAGAAGAAAATCGTGGATGTCTCGAGCTCTGTCCAAGACGTATCTTGGTGCAGGTAAAGAGCGCACCATGATTGACTGATAGCGCACGTAAAACTTCCAAGTATTTTCAGTGGATAAGACATGAATACTATTTAAGTGAGAGTAGTTAGTGGCAGTTCGAGCCTACAACTGATCATATAGTTCGCCTAACATTAGACTAGACCATCGCACATTATTGAGTTTACTTTTTAATCTGGTTATGTTGGTTCGAACTGATCCGAATATAAAAATCCGATGAATTGCAAAGAGATTTTATAATGTCGATGTTGTGGATTCTACCCCAAATTTTTATCCTATTAATTACATTTGTTTAATATTCTTTCTTTTCTACCATATTACTCCCTGCAAGAAATGAAAAAAATGTCTAACCATATAGACAAAATTAACTTATTTTATTATATTTTTAAAGAGAGTAATTAATTTGTACAATAAGTTAAATTCTGACTTATAAAATCAGAACTCCCGCAGTTTTGGTAGTGTTTCAAAGTAAAAATTTTGAGGTATTGAAGTTTGTGAAAAAATAAAAATATTTATAGAATTTTATGAAAAAATGAAGAGAGAAGAAGATTTAATTGAATATTATAATATTATTTTATAGTTTAATGAAGAAAGAAATATTATTTTATAATTATGTAAAAATGTTAAAGTGGTAAAAATTACACTCCCTTTATTATCACGAGCCTTTTTTTTTATTCGTCATATCTTTTAATTTTTACGACAATGGTATAAATTTCTCCAATACGCTAATTTATTTTTATTACAACATTCTCATTCTCATTCTCGATATATTTTTAAAAGATATATATTTTTTAATATAACTTTTAATTATTATTATTTTTGAATGAATAAGGAAATCTCTTGACAGTCTCTTTATACATTGATTTTTGAACTGATCTAACTCAATTTAGATGCATTGTAATCAAAGTCACTGACAAATTCCACGAAAGCTGGACGGCTTATAACCCAGACTTCCATTTTAATGATAAATTTATTTTATCTTAGTAAGGAATATAACTTTAAAACTGTGCACCTAATCACACAATTTCAAGTGTAACCTAATTATTGAGGCAACCTAACGCAATGGAAACAAAGAAAAATGTTAAACAACTTTAAACCCCCATATAATTTGAAATCCACCAGAGGGAGAATAAAATCTCTCGAACAGAAACAGAGTCTTCTGAAGTGAAATTCATAACCGGTAACCTATCAAAAGTGATATGCAGTACTCAAAAAAGTTGAGCACCCGGTTCTAGAGAGAGACGCTCTGACTTATCTCTAGAACTTTTTCAAAACCCTAACCTAACTCTCTCTTTTTTCTTTCCAACGGTGGCGAGAGGAGCACCTCAGATCCTCCCGCCGCCGCCCCATCCCTCTCCAGGTCTCCCTTGCTGGCCTGTTTTCATCGTTCTCTCCCTCCCTCTCATTCTTCTCTTTTTTGTAGATTTTGTTCGAAATCTTGGCAGTTAGATCCCGATGTTTCTGTTCGCCTTTGGTGGACACCGCCCAGCTAGTCGCCACCTCCACCTCCAGGCGAAGTCAGCTCTTCCGACCTCGACCCATTTGGTCGGCGCGTGCTGGTCCACGCACCCGATTTTGTTCTTCATTTTTGGATTGCTTTTGGCCGTTTCTGAAGGTCACGTTCATCTTGGGAGGCTTCCCCTTGCCTCTGGCGAATCCAACGCCCCCAAGTTGTTGTTTTTCTGCCTCATGTGGGCCCCATGCGCCGCTTGGGGCCGCCGCAAGTTTCACCCCACACCGCTGGCGTTTTTGGCTCTTCATCGCCTTCTTGGTGGTCCTCTGATTCCGGCTAGGTTTTTTATTGTCTTTTGTTGTGTTTTGTTTGTTTTTACCTTTGTTTTTACCTTAGTTTTATTTCTTGTGTGGTTGTTCCCGGCTCCTTGGTGGACTTTTATGATCCTTTGTAGATCTTTTTTGGTCCTCCGTTGGGGTTTTGCAGTACCCAGGTTGTCTGTGCTTTCATTACTAGCTAGGGCTGATCAAATTTGGGACGAAACTGACCGGAACGACCCAAACCGAACCGAACCGACTGGGCCGGTCAGTTTTGGGCCAGCACCGGTTCGGCTTTCGACCCAATTTTGTAGAGAACCGAGAGTAACCATAACCGTGGGCCGAACCGAACCGAGGGGTAGTTGTGACTCTTGCCAATTTTTTAATTTTTTTTATATTTAGTGGGGGTGGGGACGACGTCGTCTCCCACCCTCTTAGCCTTTTGCCCTTATGTCGTGCGTTATGCCTCCTCCTTTACCCCCATCTCTCGTCGCTCTCGAGTCCCAGACTCCCCATTCCACTCTCTCTCAAAACCCTAGTCGCCGCCCCCCACCGCAGCTCACGCCCCTCAAAACTCTCTCTCTCTCTCACACACACTCCCTCACCTCTCAGCTCCTCCACGCCGATCTCCCTCTCTTTCTCTCTCTCGAGTCCCCGACTCCCCACTCCACGCTCTCTTTCAAAACCCTAGCCGCTGCCCCCCACCGCAGCTCACCCCCCCTCAAAACTCTCTCTTTCTCACACACACACACACTCCCTCACCTCTCAGCTCCTCCACGCCGATCTCCCTCTCTCTCTCTGAAGTCTGAACGCCTAGTGTCGCAGTTCCCACTGGCCACTGCTGAGGACAGCCCCACCGTCGACTGCCGCTTCCTCCAGTGTTCCATGCTCGTCCAGCCTCCAGGTATCCCTCTCTCTCAACTCAGCTTCATTGAATAATGAATCTGTGATGAAGAAATTTCTGATGAATCTGTGATTGGAATTTTGAATCTGTGATTGGAAAGTGGTGATCATTAGGATTGTGATTTGTGATTTGGATTTAGGGCTTTCTAATTTCAATTTAAATCTGTCAAAAGTGAGGATTTGGGTGATTTGGAATTTCAATTGGAACCCAATGATTACTCCGGTGCTCCAGTGATTACTCTGGTGCTCCAGTGATTGCTTTGTAAATTGACTGCTTTCATAAATTCATTGACATGTTGTTTTCTTGTTGTAAATGGAATTTATTGTTGTCGTTAATTTTGCTCAGTTTGCTTGGGTGTTGCTGTTGAAGAAAATCAAATCAGGTTAGTATTTCGTATTTCTCATTTCTCATTTTACTAAGTTAGTGTTAGTTTATTTTAGAGATTGGAAGTTAGGATTCTGTTGGTTCTGTGGAGATCGGAGGTCAGGGTTGATTTGATGGTGGATTTGGATGAATTTAGGGTTAGGTTTGTTTGATGAATTTAAGATTGATTACATGTTGTTTGTTGAATTCGGATTGCTATGATTGCTGATTACATGTTGTGTGCGGAGTATACTGATAAGTTTGGTACTGTTGAAGCAACACATCAAGCTTCTCGTCCAACTTATAAGGTTGGGGAGGGTAATCAAACTCGCCGATTGAAGTTGGCTCGCATCCTTGAAAGGCTTGAAGAGTCTACATCTACGGGTGATGGAAAATCAGAGGTGGAACAGTATTTGACTGATGGTCGTGAGGCAAGAACTGAGGAATTCAATATTTTACAGTGGTGGAAGTCCAATGCATCTAAGTATTCTATTCTTGCTCGCATGGCACGAGATGTTATGGTTATCCCAATTTTCACAGTATCTTCTGAGTCCGCTTTTAGCACCGGAGGACGTGTTCTTGACTCTTATCGGAGTTCATTCGCTTCTCGAATAGTGGAGGCCCTCCTCATATGTGCACAAAATTGGATGGGGGAAGACTCTATTGCTGAGTCTAATGTTGATTATGAGTTAGTGGAAAATGTAGAGAAATATGAAGAAGAAGCAGATATTTTAATTTATGCAGTTAATTATAATTTATTTTAATCACAATTTATATTTATGTATACTTAAATTGTTTTGATTTGCTATTTGTTTTCAACAGTGGAGATCCTTGGGCCGTCCGAGAAGCGTGCAGTTGATAATTAAATGTGGAAGTTGGAATATTTGAACCTTGTTCAAGACTTATTTTTTTGGTTGTTAATTGTTAACTTGTAGCTTATTTTTCTCTTTTTTTTGGGTAGTTGATACTTGTAAGGGCTGGATGTTAAATAGCCCATTTGTTTTTCTTATTTTGTTTTGTAAGTATGTTGTTGTTATTTATTAGGACTCATGCATGCATAGCTACCAAAACCCAAAGAAGCATAAATTTTGCATTATAGGTCATAAATTCTGTGAAACATTTGAAAAAATGGTAAATTTTGGGCCACCAAATGGGTTGAACGAATGGTAAATTTAGGCTTACATAAATTAAAATGAATTTGGGCTATTAAATTAGGCTTTTAAAAAAGTGAAATTTTGGGCCCAGCATTGGGCCCAACCGACCAAACCGGGCTGACCCCCGAACCTGGTCGGCCCGACTAGTTATCCCAACCGGCGGTTCGGCTGTCGGTTGGAAAATAATAAAAATGAACTAGTCGGTTCGGCCCACGGTTTGGGCGCAGAACCGAACCGACAGGTCAGTTATCACCCTTATTACTAGCCCCTCTAGATTTCAGTGGCTAAGTCTACTGTTATCGACCACCCGCATCCTCTGCCTATCACATCGCATATAGTGGTTTTCCTGATCCCTTTTGAGATCTTGCTAGTTTTATTTTACAGTCTGGTGATTGTTAGGCCTTATGTAAAATTTTCCTTGTATGATTTAAACTCTTGAAATGCAATCCTAACAACATTATTCGGAAAAAAATATGCAAAAAAAAAACCTAAAATTCAATAACTTGAATCGAAGATAAATTAAAAACTTGAATTGAAAATTAACAAAAAAAGAAAACACTTAAGTGAAGATAAACTAAAAGATAAATACTAAGTGTAGTATAACTTATAGAAACCTGTTCAATGTCACAACCCGAATTGAGTTAAACATAATTTTATAAAGAAAAATCACTCTGAACTCTCTATATCAAAATAATTTCAAACAAGAGTGAAGATTATCAATCTTGACACATTAAGTTCTAAAATTATAAAATTTTATCAATTTACGTACAAAAAAAATCCAAGCATCAAAATTGCGCCACGTGTATATAATGAAGTCACGCGATACAATTTTGACCGTCAATTTTATTTCAAGAAATAATTTAATTAATTATAGAAATTGAAGGGTTCAATATGTCAAAATTTATAGTTTTGACCCCTGTTTAAAATTTAGAGAAAATTGGAAGTGGCTTTTTTCCTTTAAAATTTTATTTTTATAAGGGAAATTTTTAATAAATTTGTAACTCTGTAACTTTTTTTTTTTATCTTTCTACGTCTGTAACTTTCTAACTTACCAGCCATAGTAAGTACCTTAGAAAACCAGCTTTTTCGTTGTGTCCTGCTCGCGAAACAAACATTAAGGTAAAGGGTTACAATCTTTCGTCTCTACCATCGTTAATTACTATCTTTCGTCTCTTTCAACAGTTTTTTTCTTTCTTTCTTTCCAAACGTCTATATCAATAGTTTATTTAGGCCAAGGGTTACTCTCCTTTCAGGTAGGAGAGTAATTATTTTATGACAAGAAGGAAAGTAATAATTCTAAGGCAAATTAAGAAACAACAACAACAATAAATTAATGTTTAAATTTGCAATAAACTGTATGATTGGTTAAATTCTCAACGATTTTCACCCCATGCGAAAAGAGAAATTTTTACTTTGAGTTCCTAAATTATCATTATTCAAATGCTATTTATCTGTTTAAACTATGAATTCATCACGTGTATTATTTGCAAATGAAAATTTGGTCAAAAATTATCTCCATTCAAAAAAATTCACTTATTCATTTTCACACTTAAAAATAATTTCATTCTCTCTTTTTAAAAAAAAAATTCCGAAAGTTAAAAATATAATAAAAAATTCACTCGAATCATTTTTCTTCCTATCAAAATAAATATAAGAAATTCACTCAAATCATCTTTCCTCACGTTTTTCCCTAAAACTCCAAAATTTTCAAACATTTTCTAAATATATTTTAAAGCTTTCACTATTTTTTCAAAAAAATTCAATAAAACTCCAATCTATCTCATTTTCACATCACTAATTTTTTTTAAACAATTATAAATGCAAATATGTCCTTAGTCTTCAAACTACCAAAAGGTTTTGTTGGCTCTTTATTAAAATCCTAGTGGTTGAAATATATATAAAAATAGGCTACCTAGCACAATATGATAGTTTTTTTTTAAAGTATCCTTAGATGTATAGTCATGATTCATATTTATAAATTTTGACAGTTTGATCCAAATTATTAGTTTAAAGACTCGAGGTGACACTTGACCCATAATTCGTGGGGTTTGCTGTATCAGGTTGTGGTGCTTTATTTACTGGCAAGTCTAGGTCCTGGTAGCTTTGTCTACTAAGTTCGATCACCGCTCCAACTGCCTAGCATTAAGTATATAATGACTTTATCTGATCATTTTTAGGATACTGCCGGTTTTGTGTTCGACTTGTATTTTGGTTCCATTTTTTGAACGTGATCTAAAAAAAGACCCATAATTCGCGGGTCCCACGAACGGTGATGTTTTCACTATGGATATAAATACTTGTTGCAGCTAGCCGAACTTCCTATACAACCTTAGGCACCATTGAGCTCAGCCATAACCGGGGAGGAAGTACAAGTCTACCTTATATGGGTGTGGAACCAAACACTTAGTAACCGTAAGATCGATTATTTCAAATCCATGAGAAAAGGGCAGGGAGCTCGGTCTGTTGATAAAGTACATTAAAGAGGCTGCCCGTAATTGTGTTGCGGTTGATCTCAGTGCCAAGGTTTCATCTCTCAGCGCAGATATGAGTTGTCGCATGGTGTTTGGGAAGAAATACGTGGACAAGGATCTTGATGAGAGAGGTTTCAAGGCTCTAATCCAAGAGGGTATGCATCTATCTGCCATGCCAAACATCGGTGATTACATTCCTTGTCTTGCGCCCCTTGACCTTCAGGGGCTGACACGACGAATGAAGGCTATTAGAAAGATTTTCGATGCCTTTCTTGAGAAGATCATAGTACAGTAGAGCATCTCCAGGCGAAGGATGAAAATAAAACAAAGGATTTTGTTGATGTCATGTTGAGCTTCATTGGATCTGAAGAAACTGATCAGTACACCGTATTGAACGGACCAATATCAAAGCCATAATGTTGGTAATTACTCGTAGAACTTCATTGGTTTGTTTTAGCAGGGAGCTGACATATATCAAAATTTTCAATTGACATAGTGTTGGATACAAATATGGTGTCAATTTCTCGACGATGATTTCGTTGCAGGACATGCTTGCTGCCTCAATGGACACTTCAGCAACGGCAATTGAGTGGACGCTCTCAGAACTAATGAAGCATCCAAGGGTAATAAAGAAACTTTAAAAGGAGTTGGAAAATGTGGTGGGCGCAACGAGGATGGTAGAGGAATCAGAGTTGGGTAGTTTGGAGTACTTGGACATGATCATAAAGGAAACCTTTAGGCTACGTCCAGTGACACCACTTTTGCTACCTCATGAGGCCAGGGAAGACTGTACCGTTAATGGCTTCCACGTACCGGGGAAGTCTAGAGTCATGATAAACGTATGGGCAATTGGGCGAGACCAAAGCGTTTGGAGTGATGCAGAGAAGTTCTTGCCGGAGAGGTTTGTTGGGAATAATATAGATCTGCGGGGGACGTGACTTCCAACTTATCCCATTTGGCTCTGGGAGAAAAGGCTGCCCAGGGACGCAATTGGGTCTAACTGTGGTCAAATTTCGTTTCAAATTTGAGTTGTAATTTGAATTATTTAGATAGTGGTTTGTTTAAGTGTTCCCGATATCTCTTAAAATGATTATGATTGAAAAACATTTGAATCATAAATATTAGGATTGAAGAGTATTTGAATCAAGAAGAGAAAGATGAAGGGTGTTCAAATTTTGAAAGAAGAGTTCAAATTCGCGAAATGTGATCCGTTCCTAAAATTTCTCAAGTGTATTCTGAAATAGGATCTTTAACCTAGCTTGGCTCAAGCTAAATTGCTATTTTTTCATAGTGCATTTCGCCCTAGCTTTGTCCTAACTTAGTTCGAGCGAAATAGCCAGTTTTTCATACAGAGTATTTCGCCCTAGCGTGGCTCGAGCGAAAATCCCTGAATTTTCTTATCTTTTTTCTATTTAAACCGTGAGACATTCGTCCAAGAAGTTTACCCAAGTTATTTCCTTTCTTCCTTCCTTGGCGTCTTATGCTTGAGATAAATATTATTTGAGACCTTTGCACCTAAAGTATTTATTATTTATTTCTCCTACATCAAATACCTTAATCGCCATTGAAACCAACCTCTTGTGAGAAGCCTTTAGAGAGCTTAAGGAGATTGGCAACCAGAGTTACCGGTGTTGAAGAGATTTACAAGAATTGTTGGCTTTTGTGCACAATCGAGATTTTGATGATTTCAATAAATGGATGAGTTTACAAAACTGACATCTTCAAAGACAAAGACAACTTGACGAAAAGAGTCAAACCTTGAAGAAAGAAGAACAAGAAGATGCAAGGAGCTAAAAGTGAAGTTTCAAGACCTTAGGGTATAATCCTTGTAACTCTTTATTCCACATTTAACAAGGATTTGAATCACGCACTTGCATATCTTTCAAAACGTGCATAAACCGGTTTACCTTTTATTTGAAAGATTAAAATGTTTTTAAAGGTTTCAAAACACCCTAAACATATTCCTAAACCCTTCATATACTTATGGGAATTAAGTCTTTAAAATTGGGTGTTTAAAAGTGGTCAAAAACATGTTTTTAAATGAAGCGGTCGATGAACTTTTTGTAGCGGTCGACCTCTACATGAAGCGGTCGATCATTGACAACATTCAAAATTATAACCGTTAAGCAACGGCTACTTGAACCGGTCGACCGGTACATGAAGCGGTCGACCGGTACAACGGTAAAATTGTCAAATCGACCTCCAACGGCTATAAACGGCTAGTTTTCATATGTAGCCTATAAATACACATCCAAAACGTCTAAAATGAAGAACCAACGACCACATATCATTTCTATAGTTTGAGAAATATTCTAAACTTTCCGATTCTATATTTCTCATAGCATTCACACAAAACACACTTTCATATCATTGTCTTTGTGTGAATCAAGAGATAGAGCTTCCATTTTTATATCTACTCTTTGAGAGAATTTTGTTCATCTATCTTCATATCCAAGAGAGTGTTTCCTTTAGTGAGGTTGTTCACTAAAGAAGAAGCTTAGAGAGTGTATATCTCAAGCTTGTTAGGTTGTGAGTGGTGAGCCCGAAAAACCACTTGGGTGGGTTTGAGTGTTGATCCCGGGAAAACACTTGTACGGTTCACTAGCACCCGGAAGCTAGTGTGTAAAACTATTGGTTGAAGATAGTGGAAAACCTCAAGGCTCGGTGAAGGAGCTTGAGGGGTGGATGTAGCGGGTTTGCCGAACCACCTAAAAATCGAGTGTTTGCTTCTCTTATCCCTACTCTTTACTTTCAGCACATACTTACTCTTATTACATATTATACTTGTGCTAAAGTAGTATCTACTAGCAAACACGTCTTTGGGGGTTAATACCGAAAAGTTTTAGAAAACCAATTCACCCCCCCCTCTTGGGTTGCCTTAATCCTGAAACTAGGAATATCAAGAAGAGCCTCAGAAGGTTGAGGGTTAACAACAAGGGACATGTCTAGGTTGGATTACCTAGATTATTACTTCAGGGTTGTCAAAGTCAAGCAATTAGATGTTGTCCGTGTTTGAGTCACCGATGTAAGGTTTATTTTCTAGTGAATTTTTGGTGGCTGCTAGCCCGAAGTGATTTTTTCCTTTGATAAGGTTTTCAACTTCTTCATCAAATCTCTTGTCTTTGCATGTGATTGATTTATTATTTCTGGTTGATATTTTTTTATATTTGTTTTAATATTCCGCTGCATATTTGTTGATTGTTAAAAACTTTTCACATCTAGATGAGACTATTTCTGGATTTTTTCTAAATTTATCTATTCATAGAAAAAGAAATTATCAACATCTATTCACCTCATCTAAGTGTTATTTGGGATCTAAACAGTTTTTTCACTTTCTCATAACATGCTCCCAACTGAGTTGGACATGACTGAGGAGTTCGGTCTTACAGTTCCTAGAGACAAGCATTTACTTGTCATTCCTACATATCGCCTTAACGAATATTGATCAAATTGTGCCTTCCTTTTTCGTTTCAATTGTCTAGGTTGTTGTGCCCATGAAAAGTCTGGTACAATACAAGAAATATAGTTTTAAGTGACAAAATTTTGGGTGTCAAACCAAATTTTGTCACCTAAAGTGAAATTTTCATGAAACAATATTAATTTCGTCACCCAAAACAATCCAGGAACACCAAAACCATCCGGACTGGTCAAAAACACGTTCGGACGTATTTCTGGTGTGACAACATCCACGCGTCGCGAATGAGTGACGATAAAAATCGTCACAAAAACAAAATCTCATCCGAACGAACAAGAAAACCGTTCGCATTCTATGCAGAATGAAAAATTCCAAATCATCGTAACTGAGTGACCGTTAGAATCGTCACAATTTTTACAATGTCGTCCGGACGCTTTTTATACAAAGTTCGAACGTACATTACCTAACGGATCATAATCGTCAGGATATAGTGACAAATTAAAAATCGTCATGAACACAAAACACAATCCGGACGTTACAAACAACATTCTAACGAAAAAAAATAATAGAGTCCGGACGATAATAAAAACGCCCGCAAAGTTATGAATTCGATAATAAAAAGGTTTGTACAGTCTCTTTGTTGAATTGTGTGGTTCCACGTTACAAAACTTCAGACCCGTGACATCGATATCGTTCGGACTAATAAATACAGTCTAAACGGTATGAGTTCTAGAACTTTTCGAATCGGGCATATTTAAAGACGTTAAATTTGATTGGGCCACGTGTGCATATAACCGCTGAGAAGCGTCCGAACTCCAACCATAAACATTTGGGTGCTTCTTGAACACATTAAACCCGAACACTTTGTCAAAATCACAAACCACTCACTTCTCTCAAAATTTTCTCCCAAACGTTTTCACTACCCATTCGAGATCTCTAAAAAAACTTCAGGTAAAATTTTCTTCACGAATTTGCTTCTTAATTTCATACATTTCAATTCAATACAGTCCGTTGTTTAGTTTGTTGCGTTGTTTGCATCCATCAAATTAAGCTGTTTCATTTGTGTTAGTCGGAATTCGCTCGCTTCGTTTTTAACACTGTCCGAACCCTTTCCGTATGGTCCAGACGGTATTGTTACGTGCGGACGTCCGAAAATTTAAACGACGCAGTTTGACGTTCGTGCGAACGGTTTATGTTTATGTTCGAACGGATTTGCTAGGTTGACGATGGAACGCTCCAGGAGAAGTATCACCAATGTAGGGAAACAAACAGAGGGACCAACTTGGGCAAACGTCTTTTTAGCGGAGTTAAAGGAGAGTATTCGGGCGATAGTGGAGCCAACACATTCGTTGTGCATGGAGACCAAACTTTCTCTAATGGATAGGGCTCTGATGGAAGAGCTGAATATTATGCAAATGAAACTGTTCTCTGTGAAAGAACAATTGTCTAGTTGTCCTAGTCTGTCCATACCATTCTGATACAGCTATAGACATTCTTCAGAATGGTGGATAATATAGAGGAGCATTTGAGCATGTTCGTGATGCCCTCGGACAAGATATGGATGAGCTAGAGACAGTTTGTGATTTGGAGTAGTCTCCCAACTCATTCACATTCCATTTTTCTTTAATTGCATTGTAATGCATCTGGAATGGACCGTACTGAAGTGGCAGTGAGTTCAGGATAAACAGAACAATAAAGGATTCCTCTAATAATTTAACTTTTTCTTCTCAGTCTGAAAAATTAGACCCAGTCAGCAGAGGAACTGAGTAGGCCTGAGAATGTAACGAGACCGGTACAGTTACTATAAAGAAAAACCATTCGATTACTATAATGCTTTGAATTTGATAATCATAGATACAATAATCAGAATTTAATTATAAGGAAAAAAAAATCACTTTGAGCCTTTAAACTATCAAGCAAATTAAAAATAGGGCTCAAAACTACCAATCTTGATATATTGAGCCCAAGAACTACCAAATTTCACCAATTTGCGCCCCTAAAAAATTCAACCGTTAAATTTGTGTCACGTATGTTATAAATGAGCCACGTGACACGATTTTGACCGTCAGATTTTAGTTCAGGGAGCGATTTAATCAATTGTGAAAGTTGGAGAGTTCAATGTATCAAGATTGGTAGTTTGAGGCTCTATTTGTAATTTGTTTGATAGTTTAAGGGCTCAAAGTGGCTTTACCTCTAATTATAATGAATAAACTAATAGTATCATCAAGATCTAACCTTTGGGAGGATCATAACATACAAAGTGTTTCCCTCCATTATTAAATTCTTTGGATGAACTAATAATATCATTAAGATCCAACCTTTAAGAGAATCCTAATATACAAAGCGTTCCCTCCACTGTACAATTCTTTGGATGAACTTATAGTATAATTAAGATCCAACCTTTAGGAGGATCATAACATACAAAGCGTTCCCTTCATTATTAAATTATGTGGATGAACTAATAGTATCCAAACTTTAGGAGAATCCTAACAAACAAAGTGTTCCCTCCATTAAAACAAGTTATCATAATTATGAAGTTAATTATTTGTTATCCAAGATCTAATGAGATTTTGTACTTTTACGCAAACAAATTCCCGCTAGATAGTAGTACAATAATTTACATCATATCAAACATGTCCATCATATTTCATACATTAAATTCATTAACAATAAAGAATTTACACATAATGGACATAAGATTCAGCAATTAAAAGTAAATTGCAAATATATCTCAAAATATCTCCTAAAATATCTCAAAATATCTATGAAAATATCTCCCAAATTGATGCGGGAGGAAATTTCTTCACCCACAAGTGGCCACCAGCCACTGCCTCACCTCTGGCGATGCCATGAATGTCGGCCCGTACCTTTTCTGCACCAGAATTCGTCAGAGAAGCCAATTACGGCCTCCTTTTGCCGATTTAAGCCATTCAAGAAACACTTTTTGGCCATTTAAGTTGCGTTTTCATACACTTTTCATACCCAAACAAACCACCGAAAAAACTACTTCAGTAAGGAGTTTTCCGGCCATAAACGAACGCCTAAACGTGAGAGCTCACGTTGGAACAATTTGCATTGAATCCGAATACAAAACAAATGGGTATTATACAACTTTGTTTGTTTTTTATTCGGTTTTCTATAAAACACATTCTTCGTTGTTTGACGTAAATGGATTTCACAACTTCAATTTCAATTCGTGAATTCAATTTTTGTCGAATCAAACACCGAACAACGAATTCAATTAATCTATTCATTGAAAAAACATGATAATTCTCAACCAATAACCTCTAATACCACATGTTAAACAAATTAGATTGAATATTTCATCAACAGAATCTTTGAATCATCATGCTGGAAAGCCTGATGCTGTTGAGACCAATATGCTCGGAAGCTAAGTGAACCTACAGGAATCACCGAGGGGGTGGCCTAATGTTCGGAGACTCTGACGGCCAAGTTAGATCTGAAGAAGAAGTATACTGCTTAAAGAATATAATTAAGCATCAACGTGTAAGCATTTGAGGAGAATACCTGACTATTTATATAAGGATATGATAGAGTCTCAAAGGGAGTCTAAATGTATGGGCTTCAGGACTCCTCATCTTATCCGGAGTTCGAAGTCTCTAAGATTCTTATCTTATCAAGAGTTCTATTCGAAGTCCCGAGAATGTTAAGGTCTGATGGGCCATGAAATACTCGGTCCAACCATACCACTTAGGCTCGAATCCATTAGCCTATTGACTAGACTTCTATGTGAGATTAGATGCCAGACTCCTATGCGAGGTCGGATAGTCAAACTAGTCAATAGGCTAATAGACTCGAGCCTAAATGGTATGATTGGACCGAGTATTTTATGGCCCATCAGACCTTAACATTCTCGGGATGCCAGGAAAGGGAGTCCACATGAGTATGAGCAGAAGGCTAAATATTAAGGATGCAGCACTCTCGAGAGAACAAGGAGATAATGAGGTATCCATTCCAAATATGCGAAGAGGGTAAGAATAGGTCTTGAACCGAGGAGTATAGCGCAGAGTTGACAAGCTAGGGCCTGGCAATAGCTTGGAAGTGGGGAAGCCCCGGAATCCAAGGGCCTGTCCAAATCTACAATATTTGAAGTTTGTTATCATTTTCTGCACCAAAAGTAGCCGTACGGCAAGTAAGGTGGAGCCGTGGAGGGGTTGCAGATTGCATCCTCCCTTCTGGCTAACAACACGGTCGTGTTTTGCAGTGCTCCTGTAGTTTCTGGCCTTTGGGCCTAAGGCCGGATCAGAATTTTGGGCTTGAGTTGGTACGTAGACCTTGGGTCCGTGTAACGAGCAAAGGCCCTATGGTCTACGATTGAGACAAACCCTCAATTTTCATGGTTGAGCATTAATCGATCATCCCGAGTTTTTCTCAATCTTTTGACCCTTTTTGTCGGATTAACAGACATTCATGTCCTCATCATTTTTTTTTGTTTACGGCTGGGTGTCTAAAAATATGTAAATGCTTTTAAAAGGATTGATGTCATGACACCCCCTCTTCCCCACCTACAATTCACTTTTCTGCATAATTAGCTACCACCATTGATTCAACCGATCAGGATGAAGTTCTTTGCAGCAGTTTTGATCCTCTCCATGGTTTCCCTTCCTTTTCACCAATGTAAGTACAAATATACATTTTCTTTGCGGCCTCCTCTCTCTCTCTCTCTCTCTCTCTCTCTCTCTATATATATATATATATGTATGTATATATGCTTACGTCATCTCTGTGCAGGTGAAAGCTACAAGGGAGTTTGCAGGGATGCGAATGTTCCTAAGAAACTCTCTGATCCGTGCAACCTTCCACAATGTAATGAGTATTGCGGTCAGCTATACGCTCAACAGAAGGGTTGGGGAAACTGCGTAAGCGAAGGTTGCCGGTGTTCTTATATTTGTGACAGGAATGCTCCTCCAACATCCTAAGGCGCTTCACAGCCTCCATAGTTTTGCTTCCTCTTGAACTATGGCTTCGTTGTGGTTATTATATATGCCATACTACATAAAAAAATGTGATATTTCAAGTTCGTAGGAGTGTTTCTTTCAAAATAACAGGGTGCTCTTCTCCATGCAAGAGATGTAGCGGAATAACGTGGGACTCGGCTTGTCCATCTTAAGTGTTGAAGTTATAATTGTTTGTACTAGAATGCTGGTCTCAACTCGCAAGTTTACAAGCTTAACCAGTAACTTGGTTTGAATTAGTCGGATGATTTTTTTTTGTGTCCATTAAAAACAAAAAGCATATGGGGAATTATAAGTGTAATTGTTAAGCTGTTAGGAAAATCTTCACTTCTAGCCCCTGAATTATAACTTAAAAATCATTCTATCGGTTTTGTTTATTAAGTTCAACATATTTAACCTCCTAATTATCAAAATGCATCAATATCTGCATTTTAATAATGTTACGTCCCGTGTTTGTACTTATCCCCTAGGCTCCCGTATAGTAATCGCATGCATACAAGCGGAGATTATAGTACAATAGAAACTCTTAGGATCGCTTAAATGCCCTCAAAATTTACTTAACAGAATATTTGTGATTGAAACGAGTACATTTGAAAAAGAAAATTGTTACGAATATCAAAGTCGTCAACCGATTTAAGGACTAAAAACGATAATGACAAAATCGTATAAAGTATCGTATCGTAATAATATTCACTTATGTTGTAAAATCTCATTAACAAATTAAGTTGAAAACTGATTAGTTCGGCAAAAAAATTAAAGCGAGATTAAAGGAAATTGATGAACCTTGTAGAAAGAGGTTAACATAGAGAAATACACATTTTTTTCTTTAACCGAACAAGGTTTGATACAAAAGGCTCATTCGCAAGGACTACAAAAGAATAAGCCTAAGATATGCAAAAATGTGAGCTTCCTATAGCCCACCTAGCTTACACAACCAGTGGCGGAGTCAGGATGAAAATCTAATGGGGTCGAACTTTAAAGGTGAAATGACAAGAAATTTTTTTTCCTTCATAATGAAAAATTGTTTTAAAGTTACAATATCGAAAATTAAAGACTAAAAGCATTAAAAATATTAGAATACATGTACCGTACTATGTACTGTGACTGAGAGGGAATAATTGCATCCTACGATTTTGCATCTTCTGAAAATGTTGCAAAATGATTTCGTTCTCAATAATTTTAAAAACTTCTTGCTCGATAGGGCTGGGCAAAAAATCCGTGACCCGACCACCCGACCCGTTTTGACCCGATCGGGGAGGGTTTATACAGGGTCGGGTTTTGGTTTTATAAGGATAACAAAACTTGTTTTCGGGTCCGAGTCTGGGTTTTATACTATACCCGATATGCAACTCGAACCTGACCCGAATAAATATATATAAAAAATCGTTTTCTATTTCTACCCTTAGTGAAACAGTGCATTTCGCTAAGGGTTAATAACCTAACGCCCTAACCCTTGTGATCCCCTCCGGTGATTGAGTCTCCCCTTTCCTCCCTAGGCGGCGTAGCGTTCCCCTTCTCTCTCTGGCTCTCACTTAACGCCCCACTCCTCTCCGGCAGCCGTATCTCACTCTCTCTGTCTTTTTGTTGCCCTAGCTCTCCTCTTTCAATTTCTGGCCTCTCCTCTCTCTCTTCGAATTCAATCAACCTTCAGGTATGGTGGCTGAGAGTATGAAATTGTTTTGTCGATTAACCCTAACTTTTGGCCTCACTCTCTCTCTCTATCCGTCTCTCTGCTTTGCCCTAGCTTTTCTAAAGTAGTATTTTAATTTCTACTTGTTAGTATTCTTCTATACACAATTGTTAGTATTTATTATTCTTATATGCATTGTTTGGGTCTAAAGTAGTATTTGAATTTCTGTGGGTGCAGTGCTTGATTGTCAATTGGAGAAAAGCTGCTGAGACTCACAACTCGCAGAGGTGCACATCTAACTGTAATTCATTCTGATGATGAAATATGTGTTGTCTTTATGAAGTACATGCATCGGTTAAATGCTTAGATTATCAATTGAGATATAATTTTGTCATATGGTTGCTGTTAGAGATTGGAGATAAGGGCTCTCAAATGGATTATATTGTTGGTTCTGTGGAGTGTTGTTGTTGTTAGAGATTGGATGAATTGGAGGGATTGGAGTGTTGGTTCTGTGGATTGTTGTGTTTGTGCCTTGTGGTTTGATGTTGGATTGGATTGTTTACTAACTATTTATTGAATCTGATTTTTGTTTATCCAAGTAAATTAAACTTAATTTTTGAAACAAAATTCTATTATGGCTTCACTTTTAAGTTTAAGCCCTTGTGCTCTTTGTTACGTTGGGTTGTACTTTAGTTTCTATTTTCCTAATGTTTATTGATGTCTTTTAAATTACATTTCAGATTCTTCATTCTTGAAAATTTGAAATAAAATGTGATATACTTTAGTTTCGTATTTTACGTGGTTGTTCAAATGGTTCAACATTGATTGTTTGAGTGTTGATTGTGAATACTTTATTTCTATGATATTTAGTCTAAGTGAAGCCAAAGCAAAGTTCTACAATCAATGAATATCGTGCAACTAGTGTGTTACATAGGTGCATTTGGAGAACAACATTTGAGATTCATTTCTTTTTCATTTTTAAATTTGTTGAATTTCAGTTGTTTGTTACTTGTTAGTTGTTACATCTTAAATGAGTTTTATTCACTCAATATCTGTGACTGTGAGGATGTCTGGTACCTAGTATGTCACATCAAGTTTGTATTTTGAAAAACTATCCAATATTTTTGGTCATTTGACAGAATATGCTAATAGTGATTATCTTGTGTTGAGTACAATGGCTAGAAGGATGATAATTAAGTATAAGAAATATTGGGGAGATATAGAGAAGATCAATAAATTTTTGTTTATAGCTGCAGTCCTTGACCCACGCTATAAATTGGATACACTTGACTTTTGGTCCAGAGACAAAATGGGGGATGTACAAGGAGAAACGTTTGTTGAAACCCTGAAGAAAGACTAGTAATTTGTTTATTAAGCGATTCTTCTTGAAGAATGATTATGAATGTAGAGCATGGTTGCAAGAATAGTAATTTGAGGCTTTAAGCAACAAAGAACAATGTAATGTGTTTGTTAGATTATTTTTATGTTGTTTATGTTATTTTATTTGCTTTTTATTTTCTATTGAATTTGTGTTGTGATTTTTAAACTGTTGTGCAAAGTAGAAGATGATTGATTGACTCCAACCGTTCAAGAATATGTTATGAACTGTCATTGTAATTTGTAACAACGAATTATTGTAATAGCTTAAGGAATTATTGTACTTTCATTGTAATAGCTGGTAGATATAATTTTTGTTTGACTGCTTTTTTTCTTTAATTTATTGCTTAGTAGTTAGTAGATATAATTTTTGTTTGACTTGTATTTGACAATTGGTAGAAAGAAGTTAGAACCATAAATTATATTGCTTAGTAGTTACTAGTTAGTATAAACAAAAATTATATTGCTTAGTATTTGGTATAAACAGAAATTATTTTGTCTAAATTGATAGATATACTTAACATGCCCAAGACGTGCATGAAAAAAAAATTCTATAGAGCCTTGGATTGCCCAGTGCGTCTTGGGCATTAAAAACATGCCTATTGGGTTGCCTAGTGCGTCTTGGGCATGAAAACAAATTAACCTGGCCTTGGATTGCCCAGTGCGTCTTGGGCATTAAAAACATGCCTATTAGGTTGCCTAGTGCGTCTTGGGCATGAAAACAAATTAACCTGGGACGTTTGGGCTTCAAGTAATACGAGGTTAAGCGTCCTGAGCTTAAAAAAATAGCCCAGGGTGACCTGGCCTTGAAAAGTAATGATCTAAGAACGTCCTGGGCTGAAAAAATATGACCCAGGGCGTCTTGGGCCCCAAAAAATGGTAGCCCATAATGTTTTTGGGCCTGAAAATCCAAATGGTTCTGAGCCACATCCTTTAGGCCCATAAACTCCGACCCGAACCCGAGCCCTATTGCTTGATAGGTATTAAGCTATCAAATGATCAGCAAGACAACGTAATATAGGTATTAAGCCCAGAAAAAAATATCATTTCTTCTAACATCTCTAATATAGGTATTAAGCTTATTTTTTAAGTATTATATGATCATCTACTGTGAAATTTTATGGATAAAGCTCAGCAAGACGACGTAACTTAGCATGATCAAATGCTGAGAATGAGTTTTTAGGATCAAGATATGATATTCAAAAGAGTAAGTTCGTACTTACTTCTGTGAACCGATTATCCATCTCTTGAGTGATCAAATCAATAATCTGATAAACATTTTCACACGACAATCGCAAGCTCCCACAACAATCAAGCTGACTAAAACCTTAAGTTAAGGAAATAAACACACCGAAGCATTGAACTATAAGCAATGTCTTCCCTCGAATAGAAATGGACCAAGTACAAGCTTACACAACTTCACAAGTGTGATTTTAAACTACGAACCACAAAAATTACCTAGCTTCAAATAAATTAACCACTTTTACTGTGGCAAATTGGGAGGAAAATCGAATATCAGAGTCTACGGGAGTACATTTTCCACTTGAACCTAAATTGTCTACAAAGTACATTAATATCAATAATAAAAAAATATGTATCTCAAAAACTTTAAGGAGCAAAGAAAAACTAGAACAACAAATAATTACAAGTTAAATCATCCTCCTTTTTTGAGTTGTTGAATCATCCTCGCGATAAAATGAAAAAGAAATAGAGTGAAAAAATTATAGGAGAAACGTGAGGTGAAAGCAAAGTCACATAGATACAGGCCCTTGTTGATCTGGACCTATGGGGGTTGGGCTCAGGCCAACTTATGAAAAAACACATGTTTTTTTTTGCGGTGCAATGGATGGCGGCTGCCCAGGACCGCTACGCTTTGCATCTGCCACTGTACACAACCTTGTTACAAGAAACGAAATAGTTTTGAAACACTGCCATCAAAAGAAAGCAAACGAACTAACTACAGGGGTGCAAAACAAACCTTAACCCTTACTCCTCATCCACGGTCTCGTAGTAATACATCGCCTCGCTAAAAAATAGAAAGAGAAATGCAACAAAAATAAAAAGGGTCAGTCCTAATGACTCAGTAAAGTCGGGGAGGGGACATGACAATCATAAAAGGAAAGAGCATGTGGAGACATGATAATACATAACATATGACAATTATAAAAACAATATATCAATAAATGTAACATATGACAATTATAAAAACAATATATCAATAAATGTAACATATGATAATATAATATGTGATGGAATATACGTGCTTGCATTCAATAAAGACATATATCCATGCACATGCAATGAGATGATGTAATGTTCCAATTTCTCATCCATTCCTTTGGGGTTGAAGTGTTTCTGTCGTCTGCTCTGTTCACCCCCAGAGTTGGGTTGTGCGTCCCTCATCTTCTCTGAGACTTGTCTCGTGCCACCTGCACCAGGACCCGATCATAATAGGTGTTTTGCCTCATTAGGAGCCCACCCTTTTCTCATAGTTGTGGGTTGCACTCTCCCCTTAGTGAACGGTACAGTCACCCATAATTACGGAAAAACACCGTGGGTAAATTCGGTTTTCATTCTCAGTCTTGGTCCACTCAATGATTCATGATATGAATGCATTCATTGATGCTCAATCATTTGCATAATTAACACAATCATTGAACCATAATTCTTCATTCTTCATTCTTCATAAATCAGTTATTCGTTCATAATACAAAACCAAGCATGCATAATGGTTCAAAATAAATGATGAATTTCTCTTTAATGAAACGTTATTTTTTTTACTTCAACGGTTTATTAGAAATTCAAATGCTTGAATAAATTCAAGTTTGAAATCTAAAATCTCATATTGTCTTAATCACAAGCATTCAGCTAAATTCCCAAATAAGTGACATTATCTTATAGTTCTAAGTTAATTTACTTTTTCTCCTTTTAAATAGGAATTAATAATCGTTTTCTTTTAATTCGACTTAATAATGAATTAGTCATGTAAATTATTAATCAATGTCAAATCTTCACTAAAACTCATAAGTTAGGGCCTCTTGGGCCTATCCCTAAGGCTTACTGAGCTTGTTTGGGTTATTGGGCCTAAAGTCTATTTAGGCTTCTAAACGAGCTTTGTGATTTGAGCCCCTAAATCTACATGTTTTAGCTCAAATTTCGGATACCTCATTCCTTTTTTTATGCTCTACACATCCATAAGTTGGTTTCCCATTCAGAAAGTTTTGCCCTAACGTTTTACTGGAAATGCTGAAACTGCCCTTAGAGACCTCCATGGGCATTTTCAACCTTTATCTACATCATTTTGATCTAAAAATTTTTCTGGGATATACTAAGACCTCAAAAAACACATATGTATAGTTTAATACAAAAAATCATAAGGAATATTAGGGTTGTTTTGGACCGTGAGCATTTTTCTTGATAAAACCTCAAATAAAGTCTTTGCATGTTATGGATCTTACACTATTATGATTTTAATCAATGATCTACCCACCTTACTCATGTAAGTGAAGTCACAACACACATTTGATGATAAAATAGCAAGAAAATCACATGCAATTGATCAAACAACTTCACAATTCTCACATAAGTCATACATGTGATGATTTAAACTTGTAACATCATCCTTAAGCCCTTTGGCTTCATTTCCATGATCTTGTTTTTCCATTACATCATCATAACCCATTCCTTTTCATTCAGCCATCATCCAGAACTCTTTTCCATGTCATATGCAACAAACACGTGAAATACACATCATAAAAGCATTTGATACAACATGCAATACTTTCAGCACTATCTATTGCCAACTCGTGGCCCCTTGATCTTAAAAAAAATTGCATGTTTAGGCCACTGATATGGCTTGGAAACTCTCTACATCATTTCCACAAGCACAACAACCTTTTTCAAGAGATTTCAGGAGAAAAATCAAGCTATTTTAACATGCAAGCATTGTCATCATCAAAATCTCATATTCTACTTCACATATGTCATATTTTTCTTGCATCTAGTAGCTAGATCATAACATGGATTCAAACAGCAACTACAAACATGCATCTACAATATTTTTCTAACACAAATTACACAAACTGCCCCTTACCTATACTTGAATGCAAACCCTTATTCTCCTCTTTCTTTTCCTTCTTTTTTCTCTTCCTTTCCTTCTCTTTTTCTTGGCGGATCCTCCATTCTCTCTCTCTCTATCTCTGCAAGAAAAGGGGCACAAAACGCCTCCCCTTTGTTTGCAAAGGCCTTAAATGGCCTCCTCTCTCTTCATAACTTCTCTCTTCATTCTCTTTCTCTCTCCATCTAATGGTGGCCTAGTAAACAGGGGTAGCCATAATTAAGGAGTCTATCATTAACTCAAAGTTTACAAGCATAAGAAATCTCCTAATTGGGTAGAGATATCTCGGTAAGGCAAAGGGATGCCAAATGTCAAAAGATTCTATTTGTCTCACATAGGCCTAATTACACTAATAATGGGGAGGGGCTCTAGGGGTGGCCGATCATGTTCTTTCTAACCTCACTAATGGGCTTGTCTCTTGAGTTCTCAAGCCCATTCTCAGGTCTACAAGGTCTAACCCAACCCACTTGTAAGCTTCCCTAAAGACCCAAGACACTAGCCCACTATTTAGGTCCAATAGTAAACATAGGTTCTCACAAAAATAATTTAACCAGCAAATTTATTGTAAGAAATGTTGATCATCAAAATAATCATAATACAAGAATGAAATATACAAAATTTTTAATTAGGTGCAACAAAATTATCAAGATATAAGGTATGTTAAACAATCATTGAGATAAGAGTGGGAAAAATTACGCACAATGGACTAAAAATAATATATGAGGAAAATAATTTATTTAAACAACTAATCAAATAAGAATACAAATATTTGCTCATAAGCATGGAAGCAAAAGAAAATTCAATTTAGCGGCAAAACCTCTTCATTATAACTTAAAAAAGCTTAAAACAACGTCTTAAGCTGGAGGGGTGTCACAAATAAGAACCTACTGTTGAAATGTGTAAAAAATAGGACAAGTGATTAAGGTTATTCACGGGTACCAACGGTGTTTGGTTTAATCGGTGCTGAAAGATGGTCATCACCCCATGGTGTTACGAGACAGAAGCTCAATTTTGTCATGGGGTGATGACATATTTTTTTCATTACTTTATCAATTTACAAATTGATGTTGTTTCTCGTTAAAAAGAAACAACATTGTTTTGGTTTGGAGGAGTTTTATTTTTTTAAACCCCCATTCCTTGTCTCCCTCAACCCACTCTCTTTCTCTCTTTCTGCAAGGGTGGCGGTAACTGCCCACCGCCGTCGCTAAACTGGTACCACCCGATGCTGGTTATTGCCAATGCAAAGGTCGAGGAGGTTCCCGATTTGAGAAAACCACCCAGAGTGGTTACGGTGCCGAATTGGGGCACAAACCGCCATTGACACTACAAATACACAAACATATACATGACACAATATTGACGATTAGATCTTATAACAAGATGAATAATAATGAATTTTCGTAGTTTTGAGGTTAAATATGATGAGATTAATAATTTGACGGATCAAAATGATATTTGCGCAAAAGTGATGTTTTCTCTAATTGTTATTTGTAAATCATATAATGATAGTTTCACCACACTTGTGCAAAAAGTTATGTTTTTCCTAATTGTTATTTGTAAACCATATAACGATCTATCACCCTTCACCCTGCATAATTGTTATATATTTATAAGCATGCTTAGCAAATGAGAAATTTGAGAAATTTTCAAAAAAATTGAGATTGAAATTTTATGGGAGTTTGTAAAAAGGTAGTGAAAATTTTGTAGCATGTTTGTGTAATTGTTGAATTTTTTTGGAGTTTTTATGTTTATTTTGATAAAGATAGATTTTTATTTTTCAAAATTTTCAAAATAGAGGTAATATTGTCAAAATACAATGAAAAGTTAGGGATATTGATGGGCCATAAAATACCAGGCCCTATCAGACCCGACCACCCTTGTCTGGCCCGTTGTCAGCGTATTCGCCTGGTCATTCCATCTCTAGTTAGGAGTCCTAGAGGTTTTAGACTCCTAACCGAGCACCTACATGATCGAAGAGGATAATAATCCTATATATTCGAGCGCCCTCGTTCTCTCCTAATAGAACTTCATGACTCAATTAAGAGTTAGACTTCTAATAAAGGTATGATTCTTAAACCCATATAAAAGGCAATACATTATATTTTATTAGATCTATGTTTAATTCTATTCTTTAAACACTAAACTTTTTCTTGAGATTTAACTTGACCGTCGGAGACTTGATTGGAGGTACCCCTCCCTCGGTGATTCTTGCAGGATTGATCGGCTCTCAGTTTGTGGTGATTATTGACATCTTCATATGTAAATGTTAACTTCAAGATGTATGTGAAAATTTTGTGCCGAAATTTTTTCTCTTATTATGTTTGGTAGTGAAAAATGCAAATTATATAATGATAATTTCATCCTCCACCGCCTGGTTGAGGCTACTCCAACCTCTTTTTCTTTTTTTCCTTGTTTATTTGTTGAAACGCCACAATTTTGTTTTTCTAAGCGAACGTGACAATTAGCAATTTAGCACCTAGTCAAAGCCAAGGCTGAGGAACCAATTTTAATTATTTTTTTATTTCCTAAAAACAGAAACGATTTTTGTTTTTGGCAGAAATTAAAATCTCTTTTTTATTTTTGGAAAATAAAACAAGCCCTGATCCGATCCCAAAGATTGAAAAAAAAATACACTAAACACAAATAAAGAGTTGCATCCTGCAGGGAACCGAAATGGATCCTATTCTATTCGTATAGTTTAGACGGACAACCAATCCTCCCCAAACCGGAATCTATGTGCACAAATAACCGCCACCTGCTTCGCCTAGTCCTCTCGTGCCGAAAGCTGACGGCCCAGATGACCAACCCCTGCACGTCCTCCTCTGAGCAAGAGTTCCTCCCAACTTACCGCGCCAGGCTCAACCGCCTCCCATGCCGCCAGCACCGCCTTTGGGATTCCAAGGACGTCGCCCGCATCGGCGAAAAGCTCGCTCTCCGCCTCTGCGATATCGGCGTCTCCGCTGTGGCCATCAATCTCCACGAAGAGCTCACTCGTCCGGTCCACCACCGCAAGATGGTGCTTCCACTGTTCGATTCGGTGCGACGCGCTGGAGTGACGGTTGACGGAGCCGAGAAATTGGGGGTTAGTGTCGTATCGGAATAAGAACTGTCGACTGTCGTGATGAAGAAAGAGATTTTTTTATTGAAATACAGGGAAGTTTCAGCTAAAATGAGAGAACTCTGTATAAGACCCGCTACAAGAGTAGTTTTGTCCTCTTGAGTCTTGAACTCGGAATCAATTCGATCCAAAATCTTTTATCTTTTATAACAATGCTAGTCACATATTTGCCTAAATGTTTGTTTTTACATTTCTCCGGTTGTTCCCAGATTTCTCCATTCCTTGTCAATATTTTCACGTGTTGTCAAATATGGAAGCCCTTGAATACAGCAGATTGCCTCAAACGAAATAAGCAAATCCCTGATATTCACCAAGCTGTTTCCTGAATAGCAGGGTTGTGACCGGAGTAGTTCTACGAACTTAACTGTCAGTCATCTACAATGGCCGTTAGTTATTAAGATAAACAAGGAAGAACACCAACTCTGTATTAAGTTTTTGAACGAAAAATATGATCTAACATTTCCCTATTACGATGATGGAGACCCGAAGTTTGCTAGAGAAACATTAACATCAAAAGTCAGGTTAATCAAAGGTATGAATCAGGCGGGGCTCTTAAGTTTAACTATAATGCTGCTATATGGAGATCCTTCACAATCATTACAGCAGTTTGTCGAATTTCAAAGGGTTGGATTAGAGCAGCTTGAATTGAAGAAGTACTAAAATGAACCCATTTATGTGGGGAGATGAAGGCAGCTCTTCTAGCTTTCCACGTAGCTCAGAGACTGGAGAATGTTTCAGGGTTTAATTCTGTCAACAAACAAGAGTTGGAAGCAGAGGGCTGATTGAAGAAGATGTTCAGGATATTAGATGTCTTCTGGACTTTCACACCCCTTGGGTACTGCAATTGGTCACAAGGAAGCAGAAGCACATATGGCACACCTACTTGCAAAATCGGCAGCTGCCTCTCAACATTTTTACATCAGATATTGCGTTCGACCCTCCTTGATGTATTTTCGTTTGAAGACTCTGAATCCAATGTTTTTGCTCAGAAAAATAACTGGACATTATTTCACGCACATAAAAGTTCACAAGATATGATTCTCCGCGAAATTCATTCCATGAAAAAGCATGTAATGCTTTACATATACACGGACAAAAAAATGTTAAGAACTAAGTTCTAATACCCCAATAGAATGAGCGTGATTACAAGCTAGGAAATGAAGAAGCAGCAGGTTTACAATGGACATGCTGTCAAGCACACTATAAGCAACAATGGATATGTCATGTTCCATGAGGAGGGTACTCAAATGGATATTAACATTAAGCAATAATGTGACAATGCATCCACAACTGGATATGTAACGGCAAGAAAATTGAATCAAATGCATCAGAAATTTCCTCAATTAACCTGCTGTAGTGAAAATAAAGATTAACCTTCAATGTATGTATGACCTGAGCAGAATGAGAACAAACTGCTAACATGAATTTCTAATCCCATGATAACTGTACAGAGTGACTGCAGGATGGAAAAACCCAAAAAAAAAATGACAAGCAACAAGTCCAGTTACCGGAGATTTCACACACTAGCCGAAGTAAAACTGTTTCTCGGTGTTTGCTTGTAGGAACTGCACTTCTCAGCATCCTTATGATGTTCATCAGTCCCATTCACCAAATGACCTCTCTCTGAGATGCCAGAAAAACCTCCTCCATCCAGATAATTTCCGATTGAAGCACATAAACTACTGAATAATATCAAAGCAAATCATGTACATAATTGATTGTCACCTTGCATATTGTTTTTGATTCGCACAGGACTTTCACCAAGCAAACTGAAGACTTAATGAGAACTAAGATTCATCTTCAGAACAAGAATCCAATAAATGACCCTTGTAAGCTACCAACAATTCCTCTGCATCATCTATAAACTTCGCAATGAACCTTGCCAAGAACTCTTCCTCTGATAAATTCAAGCTATTAATAAACCTTGGCTCCCTCTTCAACAGCCCTTTGGACTTCATAATCTGCAAAACCCTGAACCGAGGAAACACTCTTGCCTCCATGCTATACATCAAACAAGAAGGTGCACGAATTAGGACTGACTTTTCCCACTTCATGGTATTTATGAAGAACTCAATTCCAAGCTTCAACTTCTCCTCAGAGCCCCCAAGCAAAGCAGGTGCCTTTCGGAACATTGCAATACATTCATCCGAGGTGAACCCATAGCTCTGAAATAATTCCAACTTCCTCATGAAAGTCTCGTTGGTCATACAGCTAACCGTATAAAGCGCATAAACCAACATTGTGGTATTGACAGCAAAACCCATCTCTAACACCCGAGAAACAAGGCCCCTAAGCTTGGATTCCTTCACAACAAAAAGCCACGGCTGTCTAGTCAAAAGCATTGAGAGCTGAGACCCGACAATCCCACAACTCTTCAAGTACGCAATTTTGCCCACCAACCTTGATTCAGGGACTCCCGTCACCACCGAATTGCACCGCCGCCGAACACGGAAAAGGTTTTGGTTATTTTCATCGTCGGACAATATTTTCTTGAGTATTGCAACGCCGGGTATCAATCTTCTCTGCAAACTCGCATTCAAGACCGTGGAACTTTTGGAAATGAAATTGGCCAGCTCAGAACCCACAAGACCCAATTCCTGGAAAAATTCAATCTTGGGCTTAAGGGTCTTGTCTATATCAGCGAACAGTATTTGGGGGGAAACACGGACCGCGGATCGAATGTGGGTCTCGGAGAATCCGAGATTTTTGAGGAAGAGAAATACGGATTGGGGTTTCGCGGGGGATTTGAACCCACGAAAGCGGGTCGAGATGGAGAGCGCTTGGGCTTTGGAGAATTTGAAGGTGTTGATCAGGCAATTGGTGAAGGAAGAGTCTCTTTTCGGAACTTGGATTTTGGTTTCGGTGGATGAAGAAAGAGAACAACAGAAGAAAACTAGAAAGCGTTTGATTGATTTTGACTCAAACTCTCCGTGGAAATGATAAGGTGGAGGAACGGAGAGTGGCTTGAGAGCTTGCATTTAAAATTTGATGCCTAAATGATGCCGAGAAAGCGAGAGAGGATTTACTATTTAGGGGTTTCAGTTCAAGGGCATGCGAGCAAGAACTGGAATATGTTCTCTCTCTTCTCTAATGGCGCCTGCGTAACGTAAGCGACAGATAAAAGTAAAACATGAAGAGAAGGAATCTTAGTTTTAAATTCCAATCAACTAATTGTAAGACTAGCGAGGCCTTCATGCAAAACGAGAGAACAAAATTGCCTTATCAGTAACTACAAAAACTATCAAAACGTATCCAGGAGTCGTTACAAGATGAAGAAATAGAGAGAGCGAAAAGTACCTTTAAGTTTCTGAACATTCTCTACCTGCCAAAAGAACACATTGAGAATCCAAGAAATCACAAAAGCTCATCAATGTAGATCAACCCGACGCACTGACAAAATGATCATCACCCCAGGAAAAATTTCCAATTTTGGATTAAAGAACTGAGAAATAACAGCAGTCCTGGGGCCTGATATTCTGTCGCCCCAAGTGCATACAGAACTGCCTTGGACGCCCAAGGTCGGAATGAAATAAACTTTTGTTTCCCATAATGCATCCGAAGTGTACAAGTGTAACAGTCGGTGTTGGAGGAGAAGAAGGGAGGCTGGTTCTAGATATTTCGACAGCCTTGCGAGAGACAACATTTGACTAGTACTTAGGGTCATTATAGTCTTTTGATTGAGGAGTGGGCTGGGCTGGGCTGGGCTTAGTATTCAGCTGGGCTTTAGTCGGTTAAGGGCCAGCAGTTTTTATTTACTGATTTTTGTCTTTACGTTGTGCTTGTTAATTGTATTGGGCTTCATGCCTTGTTAGTAGTTAGCCCAAGCCCATTTGGAAGGCAATTATAGAGAGAGGAATCAGTCCTGTGAGGATATCGAAGATTATTTACGCAAATAGTTTTTGGAGGAGATTTGTCATCTCGAATGGGCAATATGTTACAATTCCTGTAGTTCATCAATCAAATACACATTTTATCAAATACTCTAGTAATTTGTTACAAATTGGTATCAGAGTGATTGTGCATGGTTGACGGCATTAGGAAGGTGGTGGTGGTAGAGTCCTTGGTGGAAATTAAGTAGCAGCAGGAAGCTCGAAAGCAAGAATAGATCCTTCAAGGAAACAAATGGAGCAGATTTTGCTGCACTTGCATGATCTCTCTGTTGGGATGCAGGCGTGGGCTCAAAATCAAAGACAAGAAGCTGAAATTCCAGTATAGCACAATCGTGAGGTGGGTGGTGTGTATATGAGGTCAATTCGGTTGGATTTTCCAAAATTTGATGGAGATGATCCCACAAGTTGGTTGTACAAAGCCAAAGAGTTTTTTCAATTCAATTAAACAGTACCGCAACACAAATTGTTTATTGTTTCATTTCATATGGAGGGTGTTGTAACAGTCGGTGTTGGAGGAGAAAAACATGCGAAGGGAGGCTAGTTCTAGATATTTCGATAGCTTTGCTAGAGACAACATTTGACTAAGTACTTAGGGTCATTGTGGTCTTTTGATTGAGGAGTGGGTTGGGTTGGGCTTAGTATTTAGTTGGGGCTGAGTTATGTTAGCTGGGCTTTAGTTGGTTAAGGGTCAGCAGTTGTTATTTTTTGCTTTTTGTCTTTACGTTGGGCTTGTTAGTTGTCTTGGGCTTCAGGCCTTGTTAGTAGTTAGCCCAACCCCATTTGGAAGACAGTTATAGAGAGAGGAATTAGTCCTGTGAGGGTATCGAAGATCATTTACGCAAATAGTGTTTGGAGGAGATTTGTCATCTTGAATGGGTAATATGTCACAATTCCTGTAGTTCATCAATCAAATACTCTAGTAATTTGTTACAACAAGCATGTGTTAATCAAGATGACCCAATTCCTCATCCTATAAAGCTCTGTTGACCTCGAGGCACTAGTCTACTACGGAAGTTATCGAGCATTTGACATGCCCTATACATATTTGAAAATCACATGGTGAACCAAGTTTAACTTTGCTTGCACTATCCATCTGGTTTTTCCCAGAATCCAGACCTGAGAGCCATGGCATACACCGTGAAGGAGATGTAGAAAATATAATAGGGGAATTCGTGTGGAACTAAAAGCTGAATTGTGACAAAACTGCTACTGCAGCCGGAACCAGCTAGCCTTGCTAATTTATTTCCATAACAACTTTCATGTGAGGCTAACAAAATCCTTTCTAATGGGCCATGAAATACTCGACCCTCGGCAAGCCTGACCACTAGGGCTCGAGCCCATTAGCGCACGTCGTATATTGACTATCCGACCAAGAATAGGATTGGCAGTCCTAGGACTCCTCCTAAACAACATATTTGTTCGGGAACTCTCCTAATAAAACTTTATTACCTTAAGAGATAGTCTCATAACTGGAATACGACGCCGGTTCAAGTATAAAAACTTAGTTATTCTCCTCATTGGACCTACACTTAATTCTGTCTTCAGAATACTCATCTTCTCTCTTAAACACTGAATTTTCCATTGAAGACTTGATCCGAGGCCACCTCCTTCGGTGATTCTTGCAGGATTACTTGGCTTCCGAGCATTGTGGTGATTTTTTACATCATCAGTTGGCGCAGTCTGTGGGAATTTTCTCGACAAAAGTCATCTCACAGACGATTTGTTCTTAGTTGTTGCACTCCAATGGCGTCTGCTCCTGAAGATCAAAACGGTGTTGTTCAATCCGGTGTGGTCATCGGCGAGCCTCCCGTGGCACACTACTTGCTAGCCGCAGTGGTTAGGACCGAGGCGAACACTACCGCCTTGGCCAGGAACTTGGAAAGCTTGGCTCACAGATTGGAGGAGCAGGCTCCGCCCCCTCCTCCTCGACCTCCAACCCTATCCGGATCTCGCACTTTGGCAATTTCGCCTGAAGGCTCAGGGGAGACTCGTTCGGTCTCTCGATCATGCTCTCAAGCTAATTCTCGGTGAACTTACAGCAAAGGATCGCATGGCCTCCTCCTTGAGCAGATGGTCGAGCAAATCCGATTGCTCGAGCCGAAACAGCCAGCCGAGGAGATCGTCAAGGCCGGAGCTTTATCCCACATGTCTCAACTTTTTCGTTCCCCGTTCACTACAAAGGTGCTCTCTTACCCGCTTCCGCAGCAGTTCTGCCCGCTGTCATTGAACTTTTCGATGGCTTAGGAGATCCATGTGACCACATTGAGATCTTCACCCTCCATATGCACGTCCCGATCCTCTGTCGTGCTTTTTCCCTCACCCTGAAGGGGACAGCACAACAGTGGTTCTTTGGTCTGCCAACTGAGTTTGTCGAAGACTTCGATACACTCAGCGCCTTGTTCATCAGTCACTATGCTTCTAACATGAAGACGAAGAAGCCATCTTCCTACCTGTTTGGCATCAAGAAGGGTCCCAAGGAGCCGTGAGGTTGCTGCCGTATCACGTGCCACTGATGAGACTAAGCTCCTTACCTTTACCGCCGGCCTGCAGCCCAGTGACTTCCTGAAGTACCTCATTAGGAAAAATCTAACCGACTTCGAAGAGGTGATGAGAAAGGCCGAGAGCATATAGACTGCAAAGACATGTTCTCGAATCGAGTCGGTCATCTCCAGCAGGAATTGCCACGGTCGGACAAGCTTGATCGAGAACCTGAACTACCACGACCTAGAGATCAACGTCATCGATTGGCCCGAGGATTTTCCCCTCACCCACGGTTCGATGTCCGACCCTTGTAGGAGAGCAGAATGGCACTTATTCCGCTCAACGCGGCTCCTCAGGAAATACATTGGACCATGAAAGGCAATCCGAGTGTCAGATGGTCGCCTAAGCTTCGTCAGGGCTCAAGGGTGCAAGACCAAAAGAAATATTACGAGTTCTATGAGGACCACAGTCATGACACTGATGATTGTTGGGAGCTGTGGAGACTGATTGAATATTTATTGAAGGAAGGCGAGCTCCGTTGTTTCATCCTAGAACATAGAGCTCCTCAGCTTGATCAAGCTCGATCTCGAGCTCGTCAACAAAGCCCACCGAAGGAATGTCCGCCACCAGTGCCCAACCCGGTCGAACAAGAATTACCCCTTCCTCCTCCTAATCGAAGAATGGTAGGTACGATCATGGGCGAACATAGCTACACCATTAGTTATTATAAACATTGCACAACAGCATGAATAAACTAGTAGTTATTTATTATAAAAAAGATAATAAATAAACATATTAGTGAAACAAGAATGAATAAACAGTCCCTAATTGCACAATAACAGCTACAATATACTATAAGAAAATGTCTTGCTGTTTGGGATTGAATTTTTATTACTTTTTGATCCTTTTTTTATTATTATTGAGTTTTAAGTTTTGATTAAGAATCAAGTTCCCAAGTTATTTTCTAGTTGCTCTGGAGTTAGATTTGAGATGTATCTTATATCGTTCTTTAGTTGCTATAATTCGTGCAGGTAACTAATTGAAATGATGTATCAGAGAACACAAAAGGAAGATAGCAAGATATCACAAAACTGCAAAAGAAAAGGAACTGCTAACAAATTCAAAGTTATGTTTTTTCCTTTTCAAGCATAATTGTCTCTTGTTTTCTTCCCCGTATATTTTTTGCTCTACCATTTCTCATTTGACATGAGGAACTAATCTTCTATCATCAGGAGCGGAAAAGCCACCAATCTATCTCTTAAAATGATAGCAATGCACAAAAGCTTTTAAGAATCTAAACCAATTTCAAGTCCTATGTGGAAATAATTATTTATCCTAGGATACTCAAACTTGCGAATAAATATAAATTTCAGCGTCCTAAGACACTCGAACTTACTATTATATTCTATAGAATTGTCAACGGCCACAATGGAAGAATATGATACTTTGAAACTGCACATAACCGAATAGAAAACATAAAGTGCTAAACCAACAAACAATAATCTTTCAGCACGACAAACCAATTCATCAACAGGTGGTCAAATCTCCACTTTCATATAGATTGAAGTTAACTGAGAGATGAGAGAGAGAGAGACATGGCAAGGGAGAGAGAGACGTCGTCTGCAGCTTCAGACCGGAGGGGAGGGGGTTGTTGCTATCTAAAGAAGAGAGGGAGGGGGATGTTGCGTGCGCCGTGAGGGAGGGGGTTGTGTGTGTTTGCGTGAGAGAGGGGGGTTGTGCCGTGTGCATTATCATTAGGGTTTTTTTGTTTTTGTTTTTTTAAATGTCCGAACAAATGGGGGTTGTGCATTATTTTTATGTTAGATTTTTTTTTGTCTTTTTTTTAAATGACCTGTTCTGATCGGTCGGGAGGAGAATACTCTGGTCCGGAACTGGTTTTTCTGTGTGAAACCGAGACCGGACCGAAATTTATCAGTGTCACCGAACCAGCCATTTCGGTAAACTATTTCCCACCGGTTTGGCCAAAATCGGTCCGATTCCGGCCGGCGGGTTTCTTAGACACCCCTAAAATATAGGTTTTCAACTTGCAATATGTATGACTTATAATACAAAATACAGTCATAGAGTGCTGTCACAGTGAATGTAGGTCTTATAGACCGAACCACTTAAATCTCTTGTTACTATTTATGTTCCTTCTTCATTTAAACCTTTTTCTTTCTTGGTATCAGAGCAATAAAACATGTCTTCCACATCCTTAAAAGTTGGCAATTTTGTCAATTTTCGTTTTGAATGTTCGTGCTCTTGCAAAGAGTCCATAGCTATATCACTGGTGAATTTTCACCTCAACTGTACTTACCACAAACACATTTGCGATGAAAAAAATGTGAGTGAAAGAGAGAAAAAAAGAGCGTGAGATATGTTAGGCAGGGTCGTGTGCTTATGATTTCAAAGTTCGATCACTTACAGCCACTCTTCAAGGTCGTGTGCCTATGATATGATTTTAGGGTTCAATCAAATTAAAAAAAAAATAGTATGTTCAGCAAATGAGCAATGATAGTGTGCCTATGATTTCAAGGTCCGATCTCAGATCTCGTTTTTAAACACAAGATTTCATATTTCTTCATTTTGAAGGAAGATGTTAGAAAAAAAAAATCATAATCAAATCTAAAAAATTTGATATGATATTATGGTTATCATATCAAAGTAGAGATTCAATTTAAATGTAAGAATATTTTTCTATGCTTTTTATTGTCTGTATAAAAATATAAGCATTCAACTTGTAATCTATATGGACTTATAATTCAACCTGTAATCTATTCAACTTGCAATTTCTCTGCACTTTTCATTCTAACCTTTTTCAGTGTCCTGATCGGAGAAATGCCAAGATGTACCAAGAAGGATGGTCACGATCAATGAGATTAGTAGCGCTTGCAGAGTTTCGCAAGATGAAAGAGGCGAAAATCGAATTTCGGGCACGGCAGACCCAGCGTAGAAAACACCCACTCCGTCAGACACAACGGTCATTCGAGTCCCATCTGGGAGAGTATTCGAATCCGGACCCATCCGTTCCATCGAGCCCAGATTCGGTTCTGTAGGTTCTCCCTACGGAAGGTTTCGGATGCCAGAATCGACGCCATTTCGCTCAGCCTCTTGCGGCGCCTTGTAAGGATTTTGGAAAGTCCCAAGACGAGATTATTGGATGGAGCTTTGGAGGCCGTAGGTCGGCTCTGGTATTCGGCCACGAAAGGCATGGTCCTTGGAGAAGACACTGAGAATGCGTTGATTAATTGGCCCCTGAATAGATTCGCGGATGGAGTTTCGAGAGCCGCGCCCTCCTGTTGCCGGCCATGAAAGACTCGATGCTCGGAGAAAAAACAGAGAGCGTGTGGAAGAATAATAGAAACAGGGTAGAGATTAATTTTCTAAAACACAAAGATTGAACCTGTCTGTGAGTTATTCTCGGCTGTACTTGGGGTTGAACTTCTGGGATTTTCTCGAAAAAGAAGAGAAACTTTTTGTGCTTCGATTCTCTGAAACTCGTAGATTGGAACCAGTTTGTTGGATTTTCTTGGTTTTTTTTTTAAAAGCTATTTTCTTTGTTATATATAGCCGTTAGTGGCATACGACCGAGACGAAAAATCAATGGAATAAATATACTTTTTACCTAATGATATATTGAGCTCTAAACTATTAATTTTAACATATTGCATCCTCAAATGACTAATGTTAGATACTTTGTATCATAAACTATCAACTTTAACACATTATACCCTTCAACTATTAATATTAAACATTTTTCATCTTCTATTTGACAATAATACACTTGACAAATTAATGAATTGACAATAATATATTCAATATATACAAAATGAGTCAAAGGCATTATCGTTATTTTAGTCTAAAAATTTGACAATGAGTGCAAAATGTCTACAATTGGTAGTTAGATGATGTAATATGTCAAAACTGATATTTAGGGTGTAAAGTGCAAAACTTATCGTAATTCGTACGTTAAAAT
Organism: Myrica gale; assembly: GCA_963930655.1. NCBI lineage: Eukaryota > Viridiplantae > Streptophyta > Magnoliopsida > Fagales > Myricaceae > Myrica > Myrica gale. The sequence continues at coordinate 10,373,985 of OZ005600.1, read as the reverse complement.
ATCTCCAAAATCAATTTTGAACTCTTGGTTCTTATTTCCTCTTATGCCCCTACTCACCGAAATACTTTTCTAGCCTACTCTTTCTTCTGCTTCCCATCGCCTTCATACCAATGTTTCTAACTTCGCAGACTTTTGGGCCGTCATTTTGGCTATGGGTCCTAGTTTCATCTATGCCCAAATTGTATTAACCCCCATATTTACGAGAGAAAATCAAAATGTCTAATCTCAAATTTTAATTTGTCTGAGGTTATCTCTCAAATTGTAAATAATAATAATAATAATAATAATAATTGCCACCTATTGGTGGTTAAATCAGATAAAAATTGACATAGAATGAAATGACCCAAATGCTCTCCCGAGACAAAAAAAAAAAAACAAATAAAGAATATTATTTAAAGTTTTTTTTTTTAGTTTGGAAAAGAACAGCGCAAGTAGAAAGCATTATGGTTGATATCAAACGCAGCTTCTTTACTTTGGTTTTGAGGCCTGTCAACGGTACCGTCGGTTCAGATAATTCCCAAGTGAGGACGAGACTTGTCAGCAGTTTTCTTAGCTCTTTGGCCTTGCCATATCCACACACAATCCATCTCGCTGAAGATATCATAAAATGATTTCTAATAAATTGACATCCTTTCAATATTGATCACATGGCGTACCCAAATGAATTGAAATATTTTCAATATAGATCAAACCCAAGCACTGTCAATAATCAGTGTTACACGTCTCTTTACAAGAAGATCTTTGAACTAACAAAAGAATGCGATGATTAGCCGAAAATCACAAGGCATAAACCCAATTAAGGAGAAAAGAATTGGGAAGAAGAACATCTATGGGGTCAAGGAACCAAAGAAAAAAAATACTAATTCCAAGACGCATGTACAAAAATTTCTCAAACAGATATAGCACAGAGACCGTCCAAGACTTGTCTGATGTTAGGCCTCTCATTTACAGGGAGAATACACCTCAGTGCTACTCCAAGCAATTCATCCATTGCTTTTGAAGGTTCTTCCCCACCTGCCATGTCTCTGTCAACACAGTCCATTCTCCGTCCTTCTTGATCACATAGTCGAACCCAATCTGTCAGGTCAACTGCCCCGGACTGACCTGATATAATGTCACCGGCACTTCTCCTGGTTACCAATTCCATAATAATCACCCCAAGTGCATAGACATCTGCCTTGAATGACAGAACTGGTTTAACTGCAGTAGCAAGTTCTGGAGCACAGTAACCAAGTGCTCCAAGATTTAATATCTGCTCCGCTATGCCACCAGACGTCATCAGGCGGTGAAGACCATAGTCAGTAACGCGAGCATTGTAATCATGGCCTTCCAAGAGCACGTTTGTTGGTTTCAGGTTTCCATGTGGTACACCTCTATCATGAAGGTATAACAGGCAGTGAGCAACATCCATAGCAACCTTTAGTCTTTGACTGAAGGATAAAGGGGAGTACCTCCGAGGTGTGTTTTCTGCATAATATATAATTGAAAAAAATATTCAAAATCTAAGAGAAACCTCATTGCATGTAACATTCTCCTGCACACAGAGTGCACAAGAATGGGTAAATCAGCACTGCCAAACTATTGTAGGTATGAAACACAATTCTGTTACCTACCAAAAAAAAACACAATTCTCTGTCCTCCAGTTCCCTTTGAAGGGTTGAAGCTTAGGCCACCTCAAAAACTAAAGCTGGTGGCCAACCAACATTTAGGCCAATCAAACAGTAGGAAGACTAGCAGTTATAACAGGAAACTGCACAAAGCATACAACAGTTGCTATATGACAACATAATACTGCATTCTTTGAACATGCTTGATTTACATGATATTCAAAGAATCAAATATGCGATGAGATAATTTCAGGGGTTTTACAAAGAAAAACATCATGGATATAGCTACCCTCAAGCGTGCATAACTTATGTGCCTGAGGGGTGGGGGATGGGAGGAGAGGTTTCCAGGGATCTTACCATAAAGATGCAGGGCCAAGCTATCTCCCCGTATATAATCTGATAAAAGAAGCCTCTCTTGTTCTCTGGAGCCCCAATAGTATGCATGTAATGGAACAAGGCAAGAATGCCTTATAGAGCCAATCTTTTTAACTTCTCTAGAAAATTCTTTCTTCTGCTTGACCAGTCCTACCCGTAACCACTTCACAGTCAACATATGTCCACTGTCTAAGGTAGCTTTATACAGGGTGCCATGGCTGCTTCTACCAAGCACTTCTGCTGGAGCACGAGATAACTCCTCAGCGGTGAATGCCAATGAAGAATCCAGGAAGAACAGTTCTCCAGCCAATCTATCGGGTGAGTACACATCCAACATCACAGGTTGTTCAGATGCCTCTAAAAAACGGGGTGAGGAAGACAAAGGGGAACCTGAGGAGGACTTCCTTCCAGACGTAGCTGGGTGATTATCTAGCACATTAGAACTCACGGATGGTGAACTGGCTGCTACTCCGTGGGGCAAAACATGCTCACTAACTCCAGATAGTAAGTCTGTTTGCCCAGGTAATGCCCTAGAATTCGAAGTCAGCAAGTGATCATTTGAAAAACTCAAGGATGTTGGCGGGGGCTGAATATTTCTCTGAAACTTGAAGAGGGAAGGCCGGCTAAATCTCCCCAACTTTACATCGCTGCCCGTATTTTGGTCATTAAATCCACTTCTTCCACGGAATTCTTTAAGATGTGCTTGATGATAAGCCATTAAAACAAACACAATCATCACAGCAGCACCAACTGAAGCAAGAATGATTGCTAACCTAATATTCGCCTTAGAACTATGATGTTTCCCTTGAGGAGGAATATTGTCTGGAAAAGATGTTCCACTCAAATAACTGGGTAACATGAGCCTCTCATTTCCGGGTTGAAATGAAGATGCAGGAAACCGTCTTAAATTTTTTGGAACATTGCCAGATAGATCATTATATGAGACATTAAATACATTCAAGCTAGATGGAAGCTTGTCGGGAATTGTACCCACAAACTTGTTATTTGACAGATCAAGATACTCCAGGCTAGCAATTCTGCTCAATTCATTGGGTAGCTGTCCCGAAAATCCATTCCTTGTTAGATTCAGTAATTTGAGACTCGCCATGTTACCTATTTCTGGAGGCAAGGTGCCTGTTAAGGAATTACCCGAGAGATCAAGATATTCCATCTGGAGATATGGAGTTTGAACCAACAATTCACTTGCATGTGAGCCTTGAAGAGGAATTGGCCCCGAAAATTGATTTCCTGAAAGATTCAGGCTTTTCAAGGTTACTGAAGTGAAGAAACTACCAGGAATTTTCCCACTAAGTTCATTTAAACTGAGGTCAACCGAGGACAAGTTAGGATAGGTACCCAGTCTCAAAGGCAAGGTACCTACGAGGGAATTGTTTCTGAGAGAAAGAGTAGTTATGCTGTCAAACTGAGACGTTAAGTTTGGAAAACTTCCTGAGAGTTTGTTTGAACTCAAGTCAAGAACCTGTAGGGCAGTCATCCAATTTAGCATAATGGAGAGGCTACCAGAGATCATATTTCTGCTCAAGTCCACAGTCACACCACTTCTCATGAAAGTGGGCAAAGATCCAGATAAACCATTTGATGAAAGATTCAAAAAACTCAAAGTTGTGGAATTAATTCCAAGAAATGAACCTGCACACATACAAATGGAGAACGATCAATCATTGTGGATACACGATTCACCTTTGATTCACTTGAAGAGAAATACAAGACATATAAACCACTTAATTTCTTACAGGATGTAATCTCAATTTTTTGAATAGCACAGATGGACATTAAAAAGGGAAGAGAGAGAGAGAGGGGGGGTTCTTCATAAAGCAACTAAATTAGAAAAGTAATAAACACTATAATCCCATAAACACACTATAAACACTATAATCACATATACACAAAACATTAAAAAGGGAGAAGGGGGGGGGGTGGGGGTTCTTCAGAAAGCAACTAAATTAGAAAAGCGAAGAGGTGCAATGGTGTTTGATTGTTAAAATTTTGGGATATGAGAGTTGGTGAAAAAGTTAAGATAGTTTATGGGAGTTGGTGAAATAGTGAAAAGAGAGAATATTTGAATGAATATTATAATGAAAAATAATAATTTGATGAGGAGAGAAATTATTTTGCAATTTTTTTAATCAGACCCAAAATTCTGAATGCCAAAATTTTGGGACTCAAACACCACCACGTTGGTCAACATAGAACTGAGAATATAAGTTGTAAACACATTCCTAAAAGAATTACTAGTATGAGAACTCCCAACTAACTTTACTAATAATCCTGAAAGAATTACTAGTATTGGCCAACATAGAACCGAGAATATAAGTTGTAAACACATTCCTGGAAGAATTACTAGTTTGAGAACTCCCAACTAACTTTTGGTATATTGCGGCTCAAAGCAGCTAAGAAATCTCAGCATTTAACCAGCACCCTTCACATCGAACAGTTTAATTACTGAATTCAAATGAAAGCTTCAAAAGCAAGAATCTAATATCAGCAAAGCATACTTCTTGCAGAATTGTTGCCTTTACCATTTGGGACCTGGCCATGAGACATATATTATTAGATTATGTCACAAAAACTTTGTTATATCGTTACCCAAAAAAAAACATACTTCTTGCAATTGCTTACAACATAGCTAACCATTATAAATTATTCATTGCATAGAACGTTTAAAACCCCCCACTACTTTGTTCAACTGCATATCAAAGTATTCAAAAACAGGTGCTTATTCTTTGGAAACATACCCACTTACAATAAGTATTATAATTATAAAGCAATCAAGGCAAGCTAGTAATACAGATCAAACAAACATATGTTATTACACGTGCATTCTCTCTACCCCATGTCAGGTGGTAAAGGAGGGCGTGCTTGGATAGGTCTTAGGTTTGAATTATGCCCATTGAAAAACAGTTCACCACCAATAAACATCTAATCCAGTAAGAAGATTTCCGAACTTAACTTTGTGAGTAAAAGCTACAAATTTTCACCAAATACAATCTCCCAAATATCATAACAATAAATTCGTAACAAACTTTTATTCTGGTAAGATTAATTTTAACCAAAATTTACTATCATTAATACAACAGAGAGCTTAATTTTTACTCCATCACAATTTTCTAGTTTGTAATAGTGCATGAGACTTCCCTATACTTAAGCCTAAGCTCTTAAGGTTTATGCCTTATCAGACAAGAGGTCATATACCTAACAGCTTTCAAACTATAGATTATTGTTAACACTCGGGATACGACTTTATACAGATGTAAAGTTTACCAACACCTCAAAAACAGAAGAATAAAGTAAACCATTAACGTAATATTACTTTTACAAAAACCACGGTACTCCGGGCTTTGCTTTGGCAAAAAAGGTTGAGATTGCTGTAGATTTAGATCTTATGTCTGAATCATACCGATTGATGATTACCTCGACAAAATATATAAATGAGGTAGACTTCGGGTCTCCACCGTCTTAAATATCAGAATTTCAAATAGCCGTAGCACGCTAACCTATACCTATACGAGAGTACTTGCAAAAGGGCAGACGGTGGGCTTGGCAGATTAGATGTCCTTTAACACAGAGGTTGTTGAATTAATATTAAAATTTCCAGCACCGAAGGGTAACATAATTGACCAAACAAACGCTTTTATTTTTCAAAGCCTTTTTTCAAGCAAACGGTAATTAACTGCAAGTACCTGTAAACCCATTGTCGCTAAGATCCAATTCCTTCAATTGCATAGAACTTCCAAATAATTCCTCCGGCACCAACCCGAACAACTGATTGCTCCCCAACCTCAAAACTTGCAAATTCGGCAACGACCCCAGCGAAGGTAGCTCTCCACTAATCTGATTGTGTCCCAAGTCTATAACCTGCAAGTTGTGGAACAATTGGATGGCTTCACTCTTGAAAAACCCACCATTCAGATTGTTATGGCTCAAATTCAAATAATGAACCGTATTAGCTAAGCTCGATACGTTTTCCGGACCCATTGACAGCACACCGTAAAACTGATTGTAGCTGAAGTCCACATAGTCCACATTCCTCAATTCCGATATCACAGCAGCAATGTCACCCTGAAGCTGATTACTATGCAAGTCCAGGGCTTTCAGCTGCTGTAAATTCCGAATTCCGCTCGGAAACCCGCCCTCGAAATTGTTGACCGATAGATTCAGATAATTCAGTCCCCACAAGTCGTTCATCCGGGCGGGGATCGGCCCGATGAAGTCATTATCGGACAGATCCAAATGCTGCAGTGTGGTGATACTTCCCAGCACCGGGGCGACCCGACCCGTGAAGCGGTTGCCGGAGACGCTGAGATTCTTCAACATCGTGAGGCCGGTGAGAGTGTGGAATATCAACTCGCCACCGAGACCGAAGCGGTCGAGGACGATGCCAGTTACGTTTCCGGAGACGTCGTCGCAAATGATGCCGGTCCAGGAGGTGCAGGCTGATACGAGCGTGGACTGGTCCCATGATTTTACTTTTTCGAGCGGGTCGGCCCGGATCCCTTTCTTGAATTCGAGTAGGGATCGGAGCTCCGCGTCCGAAGCAGATGAAACTAGTAGGACTAGAGAGAGAATGTAGAGGGAGAAAGTGGTAAGAGAGAGTGAGAGATTCATTGGACCTCAATGTGGAAAACCTCCTATTGATTCATTGAGACAGAGCGAGCAAGTGTCTGAGAGAGAGAGAGCTGTCGAAACCCTAGAATCTCTCAGAGTAGTTTTCTCCGCGAGAGAAAGAGATAGAGTGAAAGGACAGCTAGGGTTTTATATTCTATACATTCGAGCTTGTCTAAATGGAAATGGGTTTAGAGAGAAGATGTAAGAGAAAATCCGTTAAAAATGGCGGTTCTGTCAGGTGGAGGGCGATGGTTGGTGGGGGGGCTGAGTAACTACAGTCTATAAAGGAAGCTTCCGTAAGTTCTCTCTCTTCTCTCTCTCTCTGTTTCACTCAGGCCCCCACTCACATGGCTCTAACGGGAACTTAAACGCCGTCTTAAGGTTTGGGCTTTTTTGTTCTGCCATCGGTGTTCTACCGGAAGAGTTGAAACTTGCACGTGGCTATCGGAGTTTATAATGAGCTGTTTTTTTTTCTAAGTTTATAATGAGCTGTTTATTCTTATTAAAGAAAGGTTTAATTTGTCAATTAGTCTCTATTATATTACTTAATCTCAAATTAATTTGCAGGGTAAGTTTTGTCCGGGTATACTTTTTTTTATCACGAGGTGGTCATTTCATCAACTCGAATGATTTCGTATATGGAATAACTTGGCAAATGAGACACATTTTAACCAATTGTCAGTAACCATATCTCCATTTAATTTTCAAATCACTTAGCATGTCATGCATACTTAGTCTCTATTAATGTCAATTTCATCTCAAATTCTTTACCTTTGACAAGAAATAACTCTCCCTTGAGTATTGAGTTTGTCTAACATGGTGTATAAAATTAAAATTAGGAAAATTGACAATTTAGTCCTTGGGTTTTGACCCTTTTAACAGTTTAGTCCTTGAATTTCAAATTTCAAATTTAAAGCCTTTAGGTTTCATACTTTTGACAACGAGGTCCTTCCGTCAGTCTGTCGTCCATATGTTTAACGGAGCATATAGCGGTCGACCGGGTATATGTGTAAAATATGAGCGGTCGACCTCTACATGAAGCGGTCGACCTCTTCATGTAGCGGTCGACTGCTTCATATTGCTGACGTGTCAGAGAGTTCCGTTAAACATATGGACGGTAGACTGACGGAAAGACCTCATTGTCAAAAGTATGAAACCTAAGGGCTTTAAATTTGAAATTTGAAATTAAAGGACTAAACTGTTAAAAGGGTCAAAATCCAAGGACTAAATTGTTAAATTCCCTTAAAATTAATGGGAACATGTAGCATGCAAGAGTGATTTGACAATTAATATGGACACATGACTATTGACAAATGATTAATATGTGTCCTCGTTGATCACTTTTGAATTTTTTTTTCATTAACTGGGTTATTCAAGTTGACGAAATAACTCCCTCAGGACAAGAAGAATTTTACAATGGTTAGTATAGAACGAAACTTACACTAAATACCGGTTTTGGATTAGACAATATCGGAAGGATTTGCGGACTAATTAAGCCTTAAAGAAAAGTAAGTTGGCCCTTGGCTTGTAATTTCTTCTTTTAATTTTCCTTAAAGTACATATTACATATGATTAGGCCTAAACATTAAACATTTCGAGGGGTTGGATATTGAAAAATAATATATCATAATTTGACTTTACACACAATTTTTAGATAATTATAAAGTGGAAAACAAGTTTATTATATATAATATTAGAAAGTTTTCGAATTTTATAAATACAGGATATATATATATATATATAATATTTTATTTCAAAATTTCAATTTATATTATCTTCTAATGGTTAGGAATCCGTCAAAGTTTTACAAAAATTGTAATTTTTAATTTTCAAACAAGTATTTCACTCAAATGTTACACAAAAGTTTACAAAATAAACAGTACGAGTTGATCCTTTAATATTTTTAAAATTAATTTTTATTTCTTGCATACATACAATATTCGAATATCCATTGTCCATCATGGTACATAAATCATGAATTGAAAGAAAGCCACCACGAATAGAGCTATCTAATTTTTTTTATAATACTTTCACTTAGATTTAAACAATTATTTTCCAATTTAAATTATAAAAAAATGCCATCGAGGATTAAACTTGAATTTGAACAACTTTGGTATCATTATCTTCGAAAAAGAAACTCAACACAAATGCGGGGAGGAATTCGTCTTCAGTCATATATGCAGTGGAACACAGCTCAGCGACGTGAATTCTAACGGCGTTAACTGGTCGGGACGTCAAGGCGGGGGGGGGGGGGGGGGCAGAAGCGAAGGTGCATGTTTTGGAAGGGCGCAATTATAATATTGATAAACCAGACAGCTCTAATTTTTATGATTGAGCATGAGCATGTGATGCACGTCATCGTCACTGATAAATGCAAAAAAAAATCGAAGAAAGAAATCCCGACAGCCCCCACTTGTCTGTTTGTTCAAGACTCCGAAACTCGTGGCCTAATTTGGAAAATTTGCACCTTAAATTACGTGGATTTTTAAATAGAGGATATTTTGGGGTTTTGAAAAATTGTAAAACAGAGCCCTACAGATTGAACGGCCCTCCGGAGGGGCTTGAGGTTTTTTCGTACTAATTTGTCCGTCCTTTGTTTGAACGGCTACGATTTGCTTACAAAGTAAAGGTCAACCGTGTCAGTGAGGTCAAATAGTGGGTAACAACCAACAGTGCTTGTACTGGTGATTATTGTGTCCAGTTTCGTTTCTTTTTAACTTTTATATCTCAATCCAAAGTGATTAGTCCCGTGGTTAAAACTCTGGTCCATAGGTTTGTTGTCTAAAATTTTAACATAATAAAAAATTATAATATAATAGCTTTACTCTCATCACATCATTACTTTTTACTATAATAAATATTAAAAAACATCTCTTTTTTTTTTCACTCTTTCACCAAATCAAATACCCTAAAATTTTAACCTTCCCAAAATTTTAACACTTAAATGCAACCTTAGTCTCTGTGGTTTGGGGCTACACCGACCCATTAAGTATATCCACTCCGATAGGCTTGTCGGGTGGAGTTTATCTTTGTTACCTAAAAAAACTTTTTATATCTTCCTTTCTTCTTTTTTTTTTTTCTTTGTCTTTTAGAATGGATTATAAAAAATTATAAACGATAACAATTTTGCTAATTTTTTTAGTGAGATCAACCTACGCTGATTAGTGATGTAAACCTTCTTTGTTGGTCGAAATTAGAATCTCAAGATTTATGTGACGTTTGAGCACAGGCAGTTCAAGTGGCCCCAGTTTGCCTATATATTAGTAAAATATAATAAAAAGTAGGGTTGAAACCCTGAAATACGGTCAGGTTTTCGGACCGCATTTTCGGTCCTCCTAAATTAAAGGATCGGACCGGTCTAAGAAAATGCGGTCCGGTCCGGTCTACTTAAGTGGTCCGGATCGGTTTCATTTTTTATCATTTTTTTTAAAAAAAAAATTAAAATGTTTTTAGGTTAATTTCAAGGGGGAAGGACATATAAAAATGTAGAGTTTTAGTTTAGGTTAAAGCTAAACTTTTTAAGTTTGTAATTTGTATTAAAAATATATAAACAAAATTTATTTATATTAATAAATGCAGTCCGGACCGGACTGCATTTTAAAAAATAGGACCGGACCGGACCGCAAATCCGTTCCGGTTGTGTTCAGCCCTAATAGAAAGTAGTTGATATTCTTGTGATTATTTAAAAAGGAAACAAATTATTAAATTGAATTAATAAATATCATCAAATTTCAACCTTTTTTTTTTGCTCTCTAATCAAGTATTTATAGATGTTTAAACTATGCACTTTGATTAATTACTCTTGTAAAGAAGATGGACTGTTCAAATCTTACCTAACCTATATAACTATCCTAAGTTCTTTATCTTTAGTCTTGTCTTATCTAACACCCTCATTCAATGCTAGGACAAATGAATAATGATGGAGATTTATAGGATTATATTGAATGTATGCTTCATCTGGTATCAACCAAATAATAAACACAAATGAATAATGATGGAGATTTATATGAATATATTGTATGTATGCTCCATCCGGGTATCAACCAAATAATAAAAGGCTATCCAATCGTGGGTTATGAGGTTAGGGCGAATTTTGGGACTCATCCCAGATTTAATCTTTTAGAATGATCATACCGGAACTTATTTAAGTGGAAGTCGTGGGGAGCCCTAGCTCTTCAGGGTTTTTCCCAAGTGAAAAAGTTTTGCACTTTTATATGTTGTTGTCAAGCTATGAATGGAATAGTCTTCTCCAAGTATTTATGAGGATAAATTTCAGAGTTATCTCAGAACTGATCTGATTCAACTGAGTGCAACCCAAGTTGAAACCTCAAGTAAGGCCGCTTTTTACCATATATCCAATCGTCGGTTAGGGCTGCAAATCGAATTTTCAGTCCAACTAAATGCAGTCCCGTCCGGACCACTTAAATGGTCCGGATCAATTTCAATTTTTTAATTTTTTTTTTAAAATTAATTTCGAAGGGGGAACATATAAAAATGTAGAGTTTTAGTTTAGATTAAAATTAAACTTTTTAAATTTGTAATTTGTATTAAAAAATATAAAAATATATATTTTTTATTTATATTAATAAATGGGGTCCGGTTCGGTCCAGACCACATTTATAAAATAAATAAAAAAGAACCGGACCGCATTTAAAAAAATAAGACCAGATCGCAAATTCGGTCCGATTTTGTTCAGCCCTATCTTCGGTTACGAGGTTAGGGTGAGTTTTCGGACTGTGTGGTGTGTGGATAAGGCGTAAGGTCCTAGATATCATTTCTTACAAAGATCATATCGGAGCTTACCTCGCGGGGCGATTAACCTGTGCTAGCTCTCCAAAGTTTTTCCTACGTGAAAAAGTTTTGCACTTTCATGCGTTGTTGTAAACTGTGAATGGAAAAAGTCCTCTCCAAGTATTTCTGTGGATAAATTCTTGAGTTATCTCATAACTGATCTGATCCAACTAAGTGCAACCCAAGTTGAAACCTCAAAGTATTTAAGGGGTAAGGCCGCTTTTTACCATCTAAACTTTGGAAACTCACAAAGTGGAAACCAGTAGACGGATGCATTATCCAAGCAGTTTTGTGTTGCCTTCTGCGTCTTCTGAAATAGCAAGTAGGAGGCAATGCTTAGGCTTTACCTTCTCTCTGCTTTTCTTTGCCACAATATCTAACTTTCTCTGGCTCTATCTTTATGCCGACACTGGCTCGAGGAAAAAGGAAAAAGGAAAAAGGAGAACGACTTTCTAAACCGAACAAACCGAACCAGGAGGAGCCTGGATTACAAGGCTCGAAAGAAATCTGATCCATAGTTTCCTCACTTGATACGGAACAGGAAGTTTCTAATATCCCCAGTGATCTTTCCCATTGCTACTACAAGATGAGTCCTCAATTACTTATGAGTTCTCAATTTCTTCAGCTTTAATAGGAAAGAAAATTTAGATTACTCTAATGTCATTGGCTTATAATTCACCATCAATCTCCCAAACAGGGACGAAGGTGTACACAAAAGTGAAATAATTCACGAGTCCAGGAATTTCAAGCACCTCAATGCAGAGAAACTCCAAAGATACACAGTTCATGCTTTTTATGTGTTTTTTTTTGCTTAATTACCGACATAATCCATGTAGTATTCACTTTTAACAAATCAGTAATTAAATACAATTTTGAATAAACTGTAGTCTATTTTTTTAAACACATGGATCTTTTTGTCCATAAAAATTAATCGATTAACGGAAGACCGGTATGAATTTAGGGTCGAGATTTTCATTTTCAGGATCAGATAACTTATCCCGGACCTCGTTCTCGTTAATAGGCTAACTTTTGATGGACGAAAGGATTTAGATGTCTAATAAATGGATCACAAAGACCAATCTATTTAAAGTTATACCCCAATAACTGATTTGTTAAAAGTGAATACAGAAATGTGTAGTAAATATGCTTTTTCTTGTTTCTTGTTTATATAATTAGACTTTATATTTTTTAGATAAATCTGATATGATTGCATACGTGTCAATCATTTGGAACTCTGTCAACGAGTGGCCACAGTTCTACTGGGCATTGTATCTGAATAGGGAGGAAATAATTTAATTAAATTAGACAAAAAAATAAATAAAAATTAACTTGTTGATAATATTAGAAACCTCTGGAGCTATTTGATAACAGGCCAAAGTATAAATCCTTTGATGTTAACTGATACAACTGTAGTCTTAAAACCTTTTTTTTTCTCCTTTTAAGTCAAAGACTCTTACACAAAAAAGGTCACATTCACTGGGATTGGACCACATGTTAAAATAATAAAAAGATATTAAGTTTTACCTAATCAAAGAAAAATAGACCATGTCTCTTGAACTTGTCTAAAGGTCATACATGAACAAGGACAACTCTACTTACCAAAAATAAAAACAGAGAGATAGGGAGAGAGACTAGTCTCTTGCCTTTCTTTTTAAAAAAAAATTCCTTCAAAGGATATAAATATAGTTTTTTTAGTATGTTTAAGAACTATAAAGGAAGATACAAAATATATGACCCGCAATATTTAATTTTATCTGTATTAATTATCGAAGGTAAGTCTTACAACATTGAATAAATATTGTGTCATTCTCCCGCTCCCAACCTTGTCTTTTTTTTAGTTATTTAGATTAATGTTATTAATTACAATAATATATGGTAGGTTTTGTTTTTTTTATTACTTTATTTTTATCTGAAGGATATGAGTTCACGTTAATGTTTCAGTGGGATACAAGTCGATACATGTCCTTGGTTTCAATCCATAGTATAGCTTTATCTTCACGTCAAGTTAATTTCGATATTGATTATTTGACTCAATGGGGCTAGGCCATTTTTTGGTGTAAATTCCCTTTAATTTTATTCCTTCTGTTTTAGACTTCCTCGAGACTTTGTTCCTTTTTATATTGTCTTGAACGAAGTTTCATTGCTTAGAAGAGCACTAGTCTGACCATAATGCCTTGTATAATCTGATGCGCCTACCAAGTATTAACACAAACCAGCTCGGTGTACAAAATTCAAAATCAGAGCAACTTGAGGCTGAGTCTTGCAGAGATAAAGGAGAAAATGTTGCAACATAATGATTTGCCTCATTTATTGCTCATTATTGACAACGTCAAAAGTGCTGCAAATTTAACTTAGGGCATGTTCGTTTAGGAAGAATCCTCAGGATTTTTTGAATCCTCAAGATTCTACAACCAAACATAATTTTTCACACCACATAAATATAACTACAACACGCATACCAATAAAGTTAATATCACATAAAAATTCTCAAAACACAAAAAATCCTCACAATACACCTTAATCGAACACACTCTTAACCAAATCAATGGGATTACATCCAGTTTTTAACACAAAGGATTCAATAGGAGACAAAGGTGAAAGGACCCGTCAAAGGAGTTAAACGGTTATATTTTTATTTAGTAGTTTTTATATACAATTATTCTATTGCCTTCAATACGTTAGATACTCTAGTTTAAATATCCTATGTAATCGGCTCTTGCTGTTCACGTTGAAAGGAAGTACAAAAAAATTCCAGTTACAATTCAAAATTTCTTTCTCCAAGATGGATTAGTTTATTCTTACATGACCCACACATAGAGAAGTTCATATATCTCACTGAGATAAACTCATGCATGACATCTCTCATTCAATCCATGACACATCAAAGAACATTGGATGGTAACTTCCATATATTTTTTTTTTTGGATAAATTACAAATTTTCTCTTAAATTATCACTCGATTTTCAAATACTCCACAATCTTTATTTTATTACAGCTCACCCCCAAATTATATTTATCGTTGGATGTCATCCTTGAACCTACTAGAGCAATTATGTTAAACGGTTTTGTCTCACATGACCAACATGTGATCTTCTCCTTATGTGAAAAGATAAAGTTGTCATCGTTTGAGTCCTCCCTAACCTTGTACGATGCTTCTAGGGATTTGTAGACCCAAAAAATAATATGTAGTTAACTTAAAGATGACCCCCTTATAATCGTTATAGTCAAATTTAATTTTTCAAATAAGAAGAAGGTCATGTGTTATTCACTCAGGACAAAGATCGTTTGACATAGTGACTCCAGCGGTTTGAGGGATGAAATCGCAATGAGAAGCATAATTCAAAAGTGAGTTGTAACAAGTTAAAATTTATTGAGATATTTGAAAATCGATTGTAATTTGAGAGATAAATTGTAATTTGTCTTTTTTTTCGTCTCGATGCTGGTCAGTTCCATATAAAGAAGGAGAGTAAGAAAAGCTCTAGTTAAAGATCATTGAAGTTGAGGTACTTGTAAACTTTTTAATGCTGCCGATGGAAAGCTCAAATGACGAGACTTAAGTTAATGCTCTTTGATTGACAGCGGTAGGTGAGTCATTACTCATTAGAGTCTCGACGGTGTGTGGAAGCTGGACCCAGTGAGAACTGATCAGGAATCTTGGAGACCGAAGAGTGGCAAGTGGCAACTGCCTTGGCCCTCTCTCCCTATCTTTCTCCATGTATATTTTTTGTGAGAAGACACCAAGACAAGCCAACCCATGCTCTTGAGGATCGAGCTTGCTGTTGAGGAATCAGGAGACAGGTCAAAAGAAGATAAAACTTACAAATTTCATATATTAAGATTGGATTAGTTGTATTTCTCTACTATTGTACCAAAAAGATTTCGGGATCATGTCGGTGATGTCTTCTTCTTCTTCCTCTTCTTCTTAAAACTCTCATAAATAGTAGTGTTGGCTTGTTTTCTCATCATCCATTACAAGGTTCAAAGCAAGTACCATGAGATTCTCAAGACTTTCTCTCCTTCTCTTTCTGGTTCTTTTGTACTGTTTGATATTTGTTGCTGCTCAAGGGGAAACAAACAACAACCAAATGCTGGTGGGCTCTACAGGCACTTCCATAAATAGGGTGAGCTCTCTCTCTCTCTCCCTCTCCCCGCTCAGAGTACAGCAGAGTATCCCACTTGAGTCTTGTCTAATGTACTTGAACATTAAGAGTAACAGTCGTAAAAAAAAAGCCCTGATAATGGATATGATGCAGGGAAGAGCTGGGTGTGGCACTGAAGCTGTGGAGTGCAAAGAAGGAAATGAGGTGCCAGAAGAGAGCGTGTTTGAGAATGCGGATTATATCTACACCAACTCTCTTCCTTAGATAATACACGTCCTTGTTATGTAAATTTGCTTCCAATGGATGAGTTTATTAGCTTCTTCTCCAACTTTTCAAGGACAAAATTGTCCCCCAATAATTGTTATCTCAGTCAACTGATTAAGACATTAATCCTACTGTACCTCGATTTGATCTCGTCCACTGAAGCTGTTTCTGTCGGCCAACAAATCAGGACATCTATCCTCACTTCTCAGATAGTGATCTTTTATCTCATAGAACAAAATCAACAAATAAGGTTGTTTTTGCTTAGAAGTTATATTATTTGCATTGCTGGTTTCAAACAATATATATCCAGATATCCAAGCAAACGCACGCAAAGTGTCTTTAAGTCATTGGTTGAGCCTGCGATCCTTAAGTTTTAGTTGTCAACGACAAGAAACTGATAGTAATGTTTCATTTTAAAATAAGAGACCAACAGTACTATTTGATTTAAAAATCCACCGCTTCAGATACAGATTTTAGAGGGGTGCAGGAGTCAAAATTCACAACCACCCCAATCAAGTTGAATTCATTGATAAATATGTCTTGACTTTTTTTGCCTAATTCTAAGCCAATAATAATAGGGTTTAAATCCAAGGAACAGCCAGTCATATGCTGTCATGAAGCAAGCATGATTGCTCTTGCTCATTAATAAAATATAGAGTTTCTTCTGATAAACTTTGCTCCTATTGTTCATGAACTGCAGTGGAATTGCGCTCAGAAAGATTAAAACCTGAAAACTTTCTCTTGTAAGAACAACAATACAGGCAATAAAGTCTGCACTTTCCTCAACTCAAGTTGGGTTTTTTTGATCTTTTGTGGCGTCTCAAACGTCATCCAAAGTAGCTGATTGGACCTCACAGATCAAAAGGCTCTAGAACCAACACCTCTACATTTCCTTACCTTCACAAATATCGCTGCTTCCATGAAGCATGACCTATTGTTTATGAAAGCAACAGGAGGAACATATTATAGGACAGAAACATGCGTTGAAAACCAGAAATGTGGATTTTCCCAACATGTAGATTTGGCTCATCTTGAAGTTAACTCTGGCTGTTTGATTTGACCAAAAATTAAATGTGTTCTTTGAATACATCAACAACTAGTTTCTGCAAAAATAAGATTAAGTAATGGCTTATCTTATTTATTCTTCCAACATACTTCTTGGGCGTTGCGAGTTAGAAGATTAAACTTTTTTTTTCTCTAAATGAGTTAGAAGATTAAACAATACAATATATGTCCTCTCATTCGGGTTCAACTGACCAGGCTTCAAGCACTAAGACAATGGTACTTCACTGAAGATTCTCTTTCTCTCTCTCCACACTCAGAGATTTCTTATTAGGAGAGCATGAGAGAACATGACCATGTGGGGGATCTTTAAACCTTTTACTTTTCTAATGGCATCCTTTGGAGAATTGGAACCATTAGAAAGGTTTTCAGTTTCTATGTTATAAATATCATCTTTTGCTTTTTCAGTACTATTCTTCTTGAACTTCTTAATTAGGAGTACAAATGTCTGTTTCAGCGAGTTCGTTTCAGCTGTTTAGAACATGTCGTCGCCTTAAACCCTTCTGTAAACTTAACAAAGAAAACAAAAACGCATTGATTGCGACAACATATATGCTGCTGAAACAACCCAATAGCATTAGCAAAGTTAACGGGCTATACGTCAGACCCAAAACTACAGCCACTTGTTAGAACTTAATTAGTCGTATCACCGTTAGGTTACTGAACTTAAACTAACAGAATAACTTTTTTTTTACAAAATAGAAAAACCCAGGAATTGTTGAAAACCGAGGACCATTTTTTAAAAAACTTAAAAAACTCAAGGATCGAAAAAGGTCTTTTAACCCTTGGTCTTTTCATGAGCCGAGATTCCAGTACAGCTATCTCTATCAATTGGCACAACAGATAAATATCCTCTCCCAATATTTTCAGTCTATCAGAGATACCCAGACCTCTCGAGAGACTGGAAAATAGCTTTACAAACTCACAACTCCATTAGAGAAAGTTCAACGGCAGAGACCAAAAAAGGGAGGGATTTTTATTGACTAATTTTGTCAACTTACAATATTAGACATCCTATGATGGAATGGCTACGGTGCCACTAAATACTAAACACCCATAGAGTTGCTAAAAATGTTTTAAGTCCTCATTGGGACTGAAAGCTGTCATTTATGGCCATCAATATAGATATAGACACCATTGTCAATAGACTTGAGTCCTTTTGGAACCATCCATGTAGAAACTCAAAATTACAATGAACTAGCTTTAGCTGACCTAATTACAAGTCTGACTCTCACTAGTAAGTAAGCATTTGAAGACCACAGCTCAAGTGTTCAGCCTTGAGAAGTTTTTCCGTCGATATAAATCACAGAAATTGGAAGTTTTCGCTCATACCGAGAGCGAAATAAGCCTTGACAACATGCTCCTTACACCTCTTACTTTCTTCCAATGATTGGACAGCTGGTTCAGGTAATCCGAAAGCTTTGTATTAGCTAAGTCTCCACTCTAGATCTGCACGACTGCAATGAGCCCAAAGGAACTGCAGTGGTTCAAAAGTAAAGATCAATTGAACATGAATGCTTCTTAAGAATGACAAAGAATAACAAGGTAAATAATAGAATGCTTCAAACTTGGGAACTAGGGCTGGTCCATACCTTTTGACAATCCAAAACGGACCGGACCGGACCGGATTTATTAATATAAATAAAAAAATATTTTTTTTTATATATTTTTTAATACAAATTACAAACTTAAAAAGTTTAGTTTTAACCTAAACTAAAACTCTACATTTTTATATGCCCTTCCCCCTTCAAAATTAACCTAATTTTTTTAAAAATGAAACTGGTCCGGACCGCATTTCCAGTCCTACAACCCTATTGGGAACTTGACTCTAATATCATGTGAAATCACTATTTATCCCAAAAGTTTAAGCCGTTAGGAAAATTACTTATTTTATATTTATAACATAAAGTTCATCTACTTGCTTGCTAGATTGGTACATGGGATCATCCATATTCATAAAGAGTTCTCCCATACGGCTATTATCTTACATATATTCACATTCTTGCATTCCATTTGATAGTTTCAAAGTATTGTCTACTTTTCCAATTCATCAACCAAATAAAACATTACAGAATATCAATGATTTATACTGTGAAAGAGTCTTGCACACTGTTTTATCTACATTTTTTACCAATTAGAAATTTTCGTTCTTTTGGATTGGTAAGTTAATGGAGACATTTAAATTAATTGTTTTACATTATTTGGTTGTGATTTATATTTTGATAGATTAGTATTTATTAGGTTTTAACCCATGGGCTTCTAGGGTTTGCTTAGGACCGTTTGTTTTCTATTTAAGGTTTGTGAGAACCTTAAATTATTGAGACTGAGATTATAAAGTTTATTGGCGGCTGCCTTTTGCACTCAAATGTGTTTTTCCCTCTCCTTGGCCTTATTCTTCTCTTCTTCTCTGTTGATTTCTCTATCTCATTCATATTTCTCTACTATATTCCGCATCAAATTGGTATCGGAGATCAACCTGCCCAGTTTCTTTATTTTCTTTCTCGTTTCCTTTTGTTTGTGCTACACTATTCACCCCCCACAAATTGCCCACTGCAGTGTTTAGCTTCTTGGTGTTCCCCCGTGTGTTGGTTGGTCATCGACGCCCCACCAGCACTCTTAGGCTTTGCCGACACCCCACGGAGCTTCAGCCGCTGCTGTTTGGCCGTTTTTCCAACAGTCCAAATCTGTCCCAAGCAATTTCAGTGATTTGATTCTTCCAAATTTGAGTTTGGTTTTCAGGTTTTGCGTGTTTTTCGGTCCCCATACGTGAAGCCCGCACCGTTCTGCCACCCACAACCCTTTGTTTCGACCAATTTCGGCCGATATTTCCCGGTTCCTGCCGATATTCTCCAATTCAAGCCGATACACACCCGGTTCAGGCCGATAACTTCAGTTTCCGGCCGAAATTCACCTCCTTTTGGTCTCTTCTCACCAATTCAGATCGTTTTTGGAACTTTTGCTCCATTTTTTGCTCCGTTTCAGAGGGTACAACACCTTCGTCGACCGTTTCTCGCCTCCTGGGCTCCTTCGTCATTGTGTTCACTAGTGATATGAGATCTCCACTGATACGAGTCTATGAGCGTGCGAAGAAGAAGACTGCACAACCACTTAATTTGTGGTTGGGTACTTGAGAGTGACGATTGCATCATGTTTTGTTTTACTCGACAAAGTTTCTTCCACCTAGGGAGAGTTAATGGGGACATTTAAATTAATTATTTTAAATTATTTGGTTGTGATTTATATTTTGATAGATTAGTAGTTATTAGGTTTTAGCCCATAGGCTTTTAGGGTTTGCTTAGAACCTTTTGTTTTCTATTTAAGGTTTGTGAGAACCTTAAATTATTGAGACTGAGATTATAAAGTTTATTGGCGGCTGTCTTTTGCAATCAAATGTGTTTTCCCCTCTCATTGGCTTTATTCTTCTCTTCTTCTCTATTATTTCTTGATTTCTCTATCTCATTCCTATTTCTCCACTATATTCCGCATCAGTTACTCTCACGCACCTGGTAGGTCTTGAACCCACCACCTCACACTTCACCTAGAACTTACAAAGAAGTGCAATTTGAGCTAGAGCTCATTGGCTAGGGGTTACAAATTGTGTGTAGAGCAGAAAACATGATATATATAACATGAAATAGTATCAATGCGATTCACTTACCAGTTGCTTAAGCAGTTCCTGTTATCAATCTCTCTCGTTCATCTAGTTTTTTGACCTTTATGATACCAAATAAAACTTGAAAGCCAAAAAATGCACAGAAGACGTATGCTGCAATGGCAGGCACCTGAAAAGGAACAATTTAAGCAATACACTATAAAGATCAAGCATCATCAGAAACTTTTATGCCCATAAAGAACCAAAATTAAGAGGGATTGCTTACTCGAATGGAATTCAAATACAATATTGTTGCAAGGTTTATTAGGCTTCCAGCAGCAACCGCCTGATGGATAGACAAAATGAGATACAATCAAGGAGTGATAACATAACAGTGAATATCCCAAAATATTTTCCTGATAAATGTCAGTAATACGTCCTAGATTATTCAGATTAACCTGACAATTAGATATATAAGAAAAACTGGCATGTTTCCTTAGTATCGTAAGCTCTCAGCTAAAACATATAAATATTTTCCAGTGACATGGTTTTATTAATAGCAAAACACATTTGCATTTTGGAAGTGCACATGACTTTCCATCCCCATAACAGAATTTTCTTTGATAGAGCTTTCTGAAGCCTTCAGACTAGATGATCACGACCTTATTTTTGTATTTCATTGAAAAATTAGATCACAATACCAGTTAAATAGTGATTGAACAGTTATGTTAGGAATACTTAGAAATGGATTCCAAAAAGTTATGTAGAAGTGATAACACAAATTAAATAAGTACAGACTCTCAGAGCTTAAACAGATAATGATGATTAGTACAGCGCTCAATAGCCTTCGTAAAGAGACAAAACTATCTAGCTTGCCACCTCGTCTATTTCCTTTGCCTTTTCCTTTCTTCAACTTTTTTTTGGTCCTTGTTTTGGTGAACTGGACTTGGTATCCCCAAGGTCTGATAATGCTCCAAGTTTTATAAATTGTTTTCTTCATATTCAAAACCACCAAGGAAGAAAGAAAAAACAAGCAAACGAATTTCTCTAAGAGTTGATGACTAACACTCGAACAATTTCACTAGAAGATGAGCAAGCTAAACTCACATTCCCTACTGTCCTCTGAACAGCTGCAACACGCTGGAATGCCCTCTCGGACTCCAAGGTTCGAACTCTAAGTTTCAGATCACCTTGCTCCTGTATTAAATGAAGGAAAATCAATTTGAGACCATAGGGCTGATGAAAGCATATGAATACATCGAAGAATTGCAATAATTACCAGTCGTTGGATAATTTCTGCAAGCTTTTCAACTCTGTCAGCCTGTCTGAATAAGTTGTAGAATGCACGGTACTGTCTATCCCATCTATTTCTCAGGTCCTAAAATATTAACAAGATTCGCAAGGAAATTGAGAACATACGATATCAATGTAAAAGCTAACAGTAGAATCAGGGTTATTAAATTTGCCTTAATGATAACTTCAACTCCTGCTTCCCGAAACCTTAACAACTCCAGTGCATAGCTACGAGGTAAAGCATCAAAGACATGTCAGATACACAAAGTATATCACTTGATAAGTCGCAGAGAGTAGAAGGAAGCTAAGATCAAACTCACGGTTTCGCAATCTCAGTAATATCAAATCGAGGGTCGAGGCCCTTCCCAATACCGTCTAAAACTGCAGAGACACCAATAGTTTTACTAATCTGAGGTTCACATAGCATGTAGGATTCTCAGCAATAGAGCCACCAAGCTCTTAATCATATTACCTGAAAATGCTCTAACAACAAATGTGAATGTGGCAGGAAATCGGAAGGGTTGATCCGCTGCAATGGATAGTAAATCTTCCCCTATTAAGAGAATGCAACAATTAACATCTCCTCTTTATGGGGAACAAGCGAAAACGTTATATAATCTTCAATACTAAGTTTGCCAAATAATTTAGATTGCTCTAACAGATCCCAACATACAGTTGCCTATGTATGCATCAAATAAGCCAAATAATGTCCTTATTCTAAACCCAGAGTATGCCTTAATTCCATATGTCTCAAGTTCAACAAAACACAATACATCCCAGCACAGGATCTTCTTTGAAAAGCCAACACTGCTAGTACCATTGAAACACCAGTTCTTGGACTATCAAAATCTTTCCTCAAAAGAGTTGCTACATCTGATATCTAGTCATGTATTAAAATCTGAATCAGGCATTAGATTTACGCTAGGAAAATTACCAATTGCAGCTAGCCTTTGTTTCTTTTTCATTACTCTTTCCTCCCTGCTCAACGGCTTTTTAAACCCAGACTCCATTATTTCCATCTCTCTTTCTCTTCTTTGTGCAGCAAGACGCTCTTCAAAACTGCAAAACAGTCAGCTCAAAACTTTATGGTCGAGGAAGGTTTAATCAGAAAGAGAAAAAGGGGAGAGGGGGGGGGGGCACTACAGAGATCGATTTCGATTTCATTATTCAAGAGTTCCTGCCCTGACAATACAATTACTGATCAGTGCAGACAAGCTGTACTTAAACCAACATCATCCTACTAAAATCAGGTAACACGGGAAAAAGTATAGCTGAAGTCAGTAAGGACAGAAAATCCCATCCAGTATGTAATTGGAAATATGACGCAAGTTTCATATTCCCGGTTAACAGAACTATAACACCGGGCCAAAAGCTAACATCTTTTCAAGTCACGTTTCAAAATAACTTCAATGCCAGCTCTATTGTGCACTAAATATCAGCAGGAAGCATTGTGCAGTTTGGCTATTATTCTTGACCTGACACAGAGGCATCCTGACCAAGTGAGCTTTTGAGGCATTACTAAATTTTAGCTTATTACTATTATCTCAAAAGGGTAATAGAATAATAATTAAAGAATGGAAGTAAGTAAAACCATTAATAAGAAAAATATTATGTGAGAAAGAAAGAGAAGAAAGGGAACCCATGGGAATTTCCTATGCAATTTATCATACATCTTCTCTAAACTAAGAGCACCTATTAAGGAAGAACTGTGCTGTCCGTCTGACAGCAGTCATATCTCCAGTAGGCACAAGAACACCCATTTGAATCATGGCCTGAAGGACCTGCACTAGCATAAGAGTTTCCACCAATAAGCACATCACAACCAAGCATAGGAACCACAACAGTATTGCCATACGGTAACTGCAATGGTGGTCACTAGTCCTAAGGGGAAATAATTACCTTATCTGGACTCTTCTCATAAACTCCATAGAAAGCTTCCAGCAAACCTTCTCTGATATTTTGACTGATACTGCAAGGTACAGAGACAGAGCAAATGCACAGGACAGTCACCAAAGGGACCTAGAGAAATGGTCTATGGAGTCTTACTGACAAAGGACAGCAAAGGGTACAGAAAATACCTTCCCATCATTCCAAAATCATAAAAGATCAACCTCCCACCATTGACGTCATCAACAGCAATGTTTCCAGGATGCTGCAGTAATATGACACATATTTAATGTCAGGATCCAAAAGTACGTAATCATAACAAGCATTGTGCACCACATTTTCCTCATTTGTGGATAAAAAAACCACATACGAGAACCTCTCTTTCATTGCTATTACATTGACACAGTTTACGAAAAAATAGCAGAGGACAAAAAAAGAAATGTCCCAGAGAATGCTCCAAATGAAGGCAAGAGGAATTGACAAAACCATTTCCAGAATGTTCTGGGGGGTGTTCTTCACTACCTCTTTAATTCTCTACTCGATAAGAAAACTATATGCCATAAATGTTTCATTTCTCCTATTTCGGAAAATCTGTCTTGCCTATATTCCGAAAATATAACAAGGAGGCCACCATATTACCAATTTCTCAAGATGTTTACTGACAGAACCACAGTGAAAAGGCACATCAACTATATGGATGTCACGGTGCGTCAGGGGAACACAACCAGCCTAGCTTGCACACTTCGAGATGGGGGAGAAAAATTCCAGGTAAAGCATGAGCTTCAAACATTTGTGCCTCAAGTGGATAGCAGATGTTTCTAGGGTCTTCCCATAAGGCAAGTCTTCAAACACAGGTCT
Organism: Myrica gale; assembly: GCA_963930655.1. Classification (NCBI taxonomy): domain Eukaryota; kingdom Viridiplantae; phylum Streptophyta; class Magnoliopsida; order Fagales; family Myricaceae; genus Myrica; species Myrica gale. The sequence goes on along the minus strand of OZ005600.1, from coordinate 10,349,530 downwards.
TGCACACTTCTGCAAGAGAGATGAGTTTAGAGGACCCACCCGAATCTCCCATGCTTGCTTTATTACTTGGTTGTCCCTTGCTCCATTCATTCTAAATGCGGGACCGGATCTTCCTCACTCTGATAGTAGATTGAAAACTACTATTGAGTTACAGGTCTTTCAAGAAGGTGGAAGAGAATGTATTTATCCAAGGGTGGTAGGATCACTTTGATTAAATCTAATCTTTCTAGCCTCCCGACTTATTTTTTTTCTCTTTTCCCACTTCCAGTTGCAGTTGCTAAACACTTGGAGAAATTGCAACGAGATTTCTTGTGGGGCAGCGATGAGAATGTTCACAAATTTCATCTTGTCAAGTGGGAGACGGTGTGTTCTCCAGTGGAAAATGGGGGTTTGTGTTTGAGGAGGTTATTGCTTTTTAATCAAGCGTTGTTGAGCAAATGGTTATGACAGTTTGCTAATGAGAGAGAGTTTTTGGAGGAGGATTATTGTGGCTAAATATGGTGTTCAGGATGGTGGGTGGTGTACGAGGTACGTGCGTGGCTCATATGGTATCAGCTTGTGGAAACATATTTCTAAAGGGTGGGATGCTTTTACTGAGCATATTTGTTATGTGGTGGGTTTCGGTCATAATATTAGTTTTTGGCATGATCGTTGGTGTGGGGATACACCCCTTTGTATTTCTTTCCCCACTGTTTTTTCTTTATCTCAGTTCCCTCTTGCTCGGGTGGTTGATTGCATGGAAGTTGGATCTAATAGTTTGGTGTGGAATGTTCAGTTTACAAGATGTGCTAATGATTGGGAGTTGGAGGAGTTTATGTCTTTTTTCAGCACTCTTTATGCAAACGTGGTTAGGAGAGGGGGTTCTGATAAGATGGTTTGGTTGGGATCTAAAGAGGGTGGCTTCACTGTTAAATCTTTTTATGCTTTTCTTTGTGGTGTTAGATCGGATTTGTTTCCTTGGCGTGTGGTGTGGAGGTCCAAAGTCCCCACGAGAGTTGCGTTTTTTGTGTGGGAAGCGGTGCATGACAGGATTCTGACAATTGATAATTTACGTCGAAGGGGTCTTTGTATGATTGATTGGTGTTATTTGTGCAGAGGAGCTGCAGAATCTGTTGAACATTTGCTTCTTCATTGTTCGGTGGCGAAAGGATTGTGAGATTTTGTTTTCCGTATCTTTCAACTTTCGTGGGTTATGCCTCGAAAGGTGGGGGATGTGTTGCAATGTTGGAGTAGGATATTTGAGGATCCATTGGCTAAAGTGATTTGGAAGACGATTCCTTTCTGTATTTGGTGGTGTTTGTGGCGGGAACGCAATCGTTGTTGCTTTGAGGATTCTGCTACATCTTCGAATCAGTTGAAGGACACGTTTTTACTTTCCCTTTATTTTTGGGTTAATGCTGTCACGGGGGGCCTTTTTTAGATTTTGTCGACTTTGTTAGCTACTTTATTTGTATGATTTGAGTGAGTTTAGTACAGCCTTTGTACTGTTCTCACTCTCTTTCTTCTCTTTTTCTTTTTCTCTAATAATATTAGAAGTTATTCATAAAAAAAAGGTCTTTCAAGAGGGAGGACCCTCCCAAACCTCCCCTGATTGCTTTATTGCTTAAAAATGCACTTTTTCAAATATGCAAGCACAATAAGCTTCTCTTCTGGAATATGGTTCCCAGTTCAGAAAATTGTCTTTTTTTTTTATAAGCCAAATTCAGAAAATTGTCCTAATGATAAGCATACTCCAACAACTTGGATAACACTAACGATCAAAAGCAACATTAGGAACTCACAGGATCAGCATGGAAGAAACCATGAGACAGAATTTGTTCCAAGTAAGATTCAACAGCATATCGACTCAACCTACAGAGAAAACATTGATGGGACTTTCACATAATCCATATTTTTGAAGTTACTTGCAAATAATTCATGAGGTCTAACTAGTAAAGCATCCTTTGAACTGAGAAGCATAAGAGTCAAATGCCACATGCAAACATTTTGCCAACATGAGAGTGGATAAACCTTTGGCGATCAACACCCAACTGATCCAAAGCTTGTATCTTGTTTATCTTGATTCCTGGGACATACTCCATTGTCAGAACCTGCATGCAAAAAATTGTAATAACAGTGATCAAAGGAGGTTTAATATTAAGAGGAAAAACCACTGTTGTTCACAGATTGAGGTCATGACTAAGGAAGATTAAACCTGCGGTGTCGTATACTCCCAGAATATTGATGGAACTTTCACATAATCCATATTTTTGAAGTTACTTGCAAATAATTCTGCATTTGCAGCTTCCTTGGTGTAATCGATCTCCTGAAAATGTAAAATGCTAGTTGCTATCTTGAATGGAAAGAAAAAAGGAACAAGGCAAAAAGGGCGAGAGAGAGACAGAGAGAGCTGGATATGAAGCTAAAGCTTGATAATATGCTGGATCAATAATCTATTAGGGACTGAGCAACGGCAGATAGAAATGTGACTGAAATCTATGTTAAAAGTGCAGCTCACTACCTATATTTTGTATTGTGAAAAAGGTTAACTACAAAGGTAGTCCCAAGCAATCAGTGGCCTTCATATCAAACCGTTTTCAGAACATTAGGGCACATTCATTATAAAGCATGCCTTCTGGAATGTTTAAACAGAGAACACATTCAACAGTTACTATATTTCAACTAGCTTGGTATTTCTCAACATGCGATCTGGAACAGGGAAGAAGCTAGGGTGAGTGACACCCCCTCCCTCTCCCCCTAAAAAAAAACAAGAGAAAAAGTGTAATTTCTAGCCTCGTCCCTCATGAGGAAATCAATTATATCCCACCTTGAATCACCAGAAGGCCAACATGACCATAATATGTAACCAGACCATGTGATGGTCCCATGGTACTGGCTTGGATGTTGTAAGCTATTTACTGTAAGTAAGATTATGTTTTTCACATACTTTCAGGCAAAAATAAAGAGGATTCCTGTCACAGATAATGACAACTCGACTTAGCCTTGCCCAGAGTCTTAAGAAAATTCTAGAGGCCATTAGCCAATTTCATCAACAGTTATCCTGTTTCACCACGTTACTCTATGCTGATCACGTACAAGATGTGTCATACACCCACAACCTCGAAACATGTTTTCCTTTCTTTCCCTAGTCTGTTGTGCAAGAAAATTTTTGGAACAATTTCAATGAAATCAGGGAACCATCTCAAACAACTTCATTAAGTGGTTCCTAAAATAAGTCAGTATGATATTACAGGTCTATACTTTCCTGGCCCCAACTCTTACATATCAATGTCCTTGATTTCAGAAAGTATTGTGGATTTCTATAGCTCTTTGTATGAGGAGCCATGTTCTTGGAGGTCGGTTCTAGATGGTTTGGTATTTGACACCATTTCTGAGGAGGAGGCGAGTTGGCTTGAGAGGTCCTTTGAGGAGGATGAGGTCACAGGGGTGGTCTGTAGCCTTAACGGTGATAAGGCTCCAGGCCCAGATGGGTTTTCTTTAGCATTTTTCCAATTTTGCTGGGAGGTGGTTAAGAGGGACGTTTTGGCTATGTTTGATGAGTTTGCCCGGAGGGGTAAATTTGTTAAATGCTTGAATGCGACCTTCATTGTTCTCATTCCTAAAATAGCCGGTGCCATGGAATTGAAAGACTTTCGCCCTATCAGTTTTGTTGGAGGGGTTTACAAGATTCTTACCAAGGTGTTGGCAAATAGGTTGAAACTAGTTCTTGAGAAAATCATTTCGCCTTCTCAGAATGCTTTCGTGAGGGGGAGACAGATTTTGGATTCAGTTTTAATCACTAATGAATGCATTGATTTGCGATTGAGGTCGCATGTTCCGGGATTAATGTGCAAGCCTTGATATTCACAAGGCTTACGACTATGTGAATTGGAATTTTTGTTGTATCTATTGAGGAGATGTGGGTTTCGGGAGAAGTGGTGTCCTTGGATAGAATTTTGTATTTCTTTTGTCAAGTTCTCTGTGATGGTTAATGGCTCTCATCATAGCTTCTTTGGGAGTTCTCGAGGCTTGCGTCAGGGTGGCCCTCTCTCACCCCTTTTATTCGTTATTGTCATGGAAGCTTTCACTAGGATGATGAATGAGGTGGTTGGGAGGGGTGCTATTAAGGGGTTTGAGGTTGGTAGAGGTTGTAGTGATAGGGTTTGTATTTCGCATTTGCTTTTTGTTGATGATACGCTGATTTTTTGTGAGGAGGAGGAGATTCAAATGCGGGACCTGAGATGCTTGTTTTTGTGTTTCGAGGCGGTGTCTGGTCTTAGGATTAACCTTGGCAAGTCCAAGGTTGTTCCTATTGGCAGAGTGGAAAATGTTCAGGGGATGACGAACATTTTAAATTGTAGGGTGTCGTCCATACCGATGACTTATCTTGGCCTTCCTCTTGGGGCTAAGTTTAAGTGTGTGAGCATTTGGGATGTCATTGTTGAAAGATTTGAAAGAAGATTGGCGGGTTGAAAGCACATTTATCTTTCAAAAGGGGAAAGGTTAACACTGATTAGATCCATTCTAGCTAGCCTCTCTATGTATTTTTTGTCGCTTTTTCCTATTTCGTTATCGGTGGCTCAAAGGTTGGAGAAGCTTCAAAAAGATTTTTTGTGGGAAAGTGGTGGTGACGAGCACAGGTTTCACCTTGTTAGGTGGGCTAAAGTTTGCTCCCCTATTAGTGCTGGAGGATTGAGGCTAAGAAGGCTACCCTTGTTCAATAGAGCTCTTCTTAGAAAATGGCTTTGGCAATTCAATTCTGAAAGAGAGCTTGTGGAAGATTGTTATTACGGCAAAGTATGAGTGTGAGGAGGGTGGTTGGAGCACTTTGGCGGTTCAGGGTTTTTATGGGGTGAGTTTGTGGAAATTTATTAGCAAATGAAGGAACTTTTTTGGAGAACATATTCGGTTCATGGTCGATAGTGGTTCCAGAATTCGGTTCTGGCATGACAAGTAGTGTGGTGAAAGACCGTTGAGTTTGGAGTTTCCTCAATTATATTCTCTTGCTAGGCGTAAAACGCTTGGGTGGCTGATTGCATGGAGTTGGGATTTGGAGAGGTAGTGTGGGACGTTCACTTTGAAAGAATGTTTAATGATTGGGAGATGGAGGTGTTTTCGAAGTTTTATTCATTACTCTTTTCGGGGAGTAAGAGGAGAGGGAGGGACGATAAAATGCTTTGGATGAGTTCTAAGAGTGGTGTTTTCTCTGTGAAAACGATGTATGCTTTGTTGGTGGAAGGCTCCAATGAGGATTTTCCTTGGCGTCAATGTTGGAGGACCTTGGTTCCCCTTAGAGTTGCTTTCTTTGTTTGGGAGGTCATTCACAAGAAAATTTTGACTATTGACAACTTAAGGAGGAGGGGGAGTCTGCGTGACTGAGTGGTGTTATTTGTGTAGGTGTGATGGAGAATTGGTTGATCATCTTCTTATTCATTACTCGATGGCCAGAGGATTGTGGGGGCATGTACTGAGCATTCTTAACTATGATTGGGTTATGCCTAGAAAGGTAGTGGATGTTATGCTTGCTTGGAGGAGGACGTTTGAGGATTCAATTGCGTTTGCCATTTGGAAGATGATTCCTGCTTGTATATGGTGGAGTTTGTGGAGGGAAAGGAATGAGAGATGTTTTGAAGACAGGGTTGAGTCTTTGTCTAGTTTGGGGGATCTATGTTGCATTCTCTTTTTCTGTGGGCTAATTCGGTTTTGGGTTATCCTTTTGTGAGTTTGCCGGATTTTTTTAGTTTTTTAGCTTGTATGCTTTAGATGTTGTCAATATATTCTCTTTTACTGTCATCTTTCTTTTTCTTTAATAATATTGGCTTACTTATAAAAAAAATGTCCTTGTCTCAGATAGATTCAATTTAACAGTGGGGATTTGATTTTTTCAGGAAGCATAGCAACCCTTCACAATCATCTTATGGGCCTTAAGTTTTTTGGGAATAGTTGCAAAGCCCTTTCAAAACCAAACATAAGAAGGAAGAAATCAAGAGAACGTGAATACCTGATATAAGACGCTAGCACACTCATCATAAATAGCGACCCAATCCCTCTTTGCACCGTCTGACTTTGGGTCAAATTTTTGAAGATATTCTGCTATTACCTGGGATGAATAACCAGTAACGATACTGTCAATGATGTCAGAATAATTGCCAAATGCCGTACAAGTTAAAACACCGAGATGTGTTGGAAAGACATACTTTAAGCGTTGTAGAACCCGTGTGCTCATAAAGACATACAACACAAACATTTTTTTTATATAAGTAAGGAATTATTATTAGAAATAGAAGAAAGAAAGTGAAAATAGTACAAAGGTTGTACTAGGTCCACTAGAAAATACAAGCGAATAAGCTAATAAAATCCTGGAAATCTAAGAAATGCCCCCCCTAGCATTAACCCATAGAAATAGAGAATGCATAAAAACACCATGTAATCTCTCCACTGAAGAAGGTAAATCCTCGAAACATCTACTATTATTCTCCCACCAAAGACACCACACAAACATAAAGAGACATAAACAAAGAAGCAAAAACAACAAGGAAACAAAAGCATTAAGTTACAATGATATCACAATTATGATATATTAACCTATGGAAAAGATTGTCAATTTCGCAACACCGAAGAAAGCATGGAAGACAATGCATAGCAAAAGGACCGAAAATCAAATATGTGGAGTGCAGGAATCTCACAATTATGCCAGCCAACTAAAAAGTAAGCATAGGGACTTTTTTCTGAGCAAACAAGCATGGGATTCTAAGCCAATAGAAAACTAACCCTCAGGTTTTTAAGATCAATATCAAAAAGACCCTTGAGACCAGGCCTTTGTACTTTAATAACTACTTCCTGTCGCTTCAATCTTGCACGATGAACCTGACCTGCATAAAAAAGATACAGTATCTTGATAAAACTTTATCAGCTATTGGAAATGAACCTTTTTAAAAAAATTCTATAGATAAAAAATTGAGTAAAATAAGGAACCCTTGAACTGGTTCATTCACTGTGCAAAAAGTTCTCCCATACTAAAGCACCAAGAGCAAATTAAGATTACCAAGACTAGCAGCAGCTATTGGTTCATAGTCGAACCAATCAAAGATGTTATTCAAAGGAGCTCCAAGCTCCTCTTCCATAATAGATACGGCAGTCTCTGATGGAAAGGGAGGAACTTGATCCTAGAGCAAAAGAAGTGAATCAGTCTTCTGAAAAGAAAACAATAAGGATTCACGTGTTTTTCTTTTCAAAAAGATGAGAAGAAAACCAAGCTTAACTTTTAATTTGGGAAGGTGATGGAAACGTAATGGGTCCAGACGACAAGGGGAGGGGGGAAGAAAGAGTGCAACAATTACTATGTTAGAAAAGTTAACAATTTGTGATCTGAAAAAGAAAAATATCTTCATAATCAGATTTTGGCAAACTTGACAAGCCTAAGTTGAAAGGAAGTTTAGCCTATCAGCATAACACAGTATGAGCACATCAGTAATCGGTTTACTTTTTGTTTGTAGGAATAAATACACTTTCTGCCCTCCAACTATGAGGGCCTTAACACTTTGCACCCACATCTATTATTTTTGTCACATTGCATCCCCAACTTTTGATTTCAAACACTTTGCACCCTATTTTAAAATTTTTGGTTAATTTTGAAGGAAACTAATTTTTTGGCCTCTAAATTACGATTTTACTCTCGTAAAATGGTCACTAAAAAAATTATGGGGACAAAATTATCATTTCACACACCAAAAATTATTTTCCATAAAAATTAACGGAAAATTTTAACAGAGGGTGTAAAGTGTCTGAAATCAATAGTTGTGGTTGTAATGTGACAAAAATAATAGATGAGGGTGCAAAAAGTATTTATCCCTCATTTTTATTATTTGAAAAGAAGGGAAATCAAAGTTCCAATAAGCATTATGATAGTATAGTTTATAATTATGAAGAAGGTTAAAGTGAAGGTTCACACATTAGTGGCATGCTGATACTCTGAGGTTTTTTAGACTTAAAAGTACAATTTTTTTTGACAACCGGACAATCAGAATGAGTTTAATACTGTGCGTGCGCATGTATACCAGATTTCAAAGGACTTCAGTTTTTATTTATCAGTCATAATTTAAAATGTAAAAAAGTAAATAACTATGTGCAGTTGATGAAAGCATATAAATCATTCTGGTATTGTCAAGACACTGAAATAATGATGAGAACTATACAGGGGGACAATGAAGAGAAAATAAAAACTTAAAAGCAGCACCCGATTCTAACTTAACGGTGAATATATCATATCTGAGTATGGATTGGTTGTTGAGACAGATACTTGTCATAGCAGGAAAGATATAAATAGAAGAAGAGCACTGATACGCACTATGGCATGAGTTACTCGTGAATGACATTCAAAATAAAACAACTTCAACCTGAAGTTCAGATAACTGATCAACATATTCTTGAGCAAGGATGTCCACCCTTGTTGAGAACTGCTGGCCTATTTTGATGAATGTAGGACCTAATCTCAAAATGCTTTCTTTAAGCCACTTGGCAAGGGCCTTCCGCCTTAATGCTTTCTTCTCTTCTGTCATTCCTCCTGCAAATCCACATCTTTGAAATCAGGTGTAGACTTACCAAGCCCAACCCCCAAAAAGTGTAGTTCTATCTGAACAGATTATAACTACAGAAAATTTTCTAGGTATATGTAAAGAGATGAAACCTTCTTCAGAAAATTCTAGGTATCAAGCCCTTGGCAATTCCTCCATGAAAAAATTTTCCAAAGAAAATGTACGGACATAGGTTACATGGTTTTATTTCACCACAAAGGTAAGCGAGTTGTATGTCCCTCTCCAAATCCTTGAGTTATCTAGTTTTTTCGCCATCTGGAGTGACTCACACGATAGCATAAGGTGGGCAGAAGTTCTATTTCAAAGCCATCCCAACCAGAACAGGGTACAAGAACTAGTTGTACACTTATGTCAACTAGTACACAAATTGTAAGCTTTTGGAGTGAAAGCTTTACATGTCTTTTTAGAGAGGGCTATATTGTACAGATTGGTTCAAGCAGCCAATCTCAAGTAGTTAGGACCAAGGTTTTGTTAAATACCAAAAAAACGCATGAGCCAACCCAAATTTTCATGCTAAATCCTTTGTCAGTTTGTGTTGAGAATCTATCCTAGATTTAAGTTACAAAAGTTACTTTCCGCATTTGGTAGATGAGTCAGCATCAAAAAGGCTTCTGACAACTAGGTAACAAAAGTAGTTCAATCTGGGATTCTTAAAGTCATATTTCAAAGAGGTATGAGAAATAGAAATAAGCATAAGCAACATGATTTATCCAAAGACTAATAGAATCTGATACAGAGGTCACACGCTAAAAACACAACTAAACGGGAAAACTTAGCTATTATCGGGACAGTATTGGAGTCTTGGTTATGAACAGAGCCTAAATTACATGCTTTCCACTGTTTGAAAATTTTTAACCCAGAAGAAGCGCCTGACCTTGATAAGAGAATTTTTTATTGTTCAGCCAAGCCTTAAAGATAAATGTTAGAACAAATCCCCATATCTCCAAGGTCCTCTGAATTGTTGAGTAGGTTTTGAATCTACTCCAACGGCCACCAGGTGCAACAGAGACCTGCAAAACACATATTTTGTCTATGGATCATTCTCAAGATGTATAGATATCTGCACTCTTCCAAACACAAATAAATGAAATAACCCCAAATAACTAATCATGCCATTGAGATAAATATGAAAAGCTATGCCACCACAACTTAAGTAGACTCTCCCTGAACATCCATGCACACAGCGACATTTTCAGTAATTTACATATGCAGCTGTTTAGCTTATTAAAAAGAATTTACCATACAGTAGCTTAATATATGCAGCTGTAAGCCAGTTAAGGAGATTTCACCCTCTAGAAAGTTAAATTTCATATCTTGCTCATCTAATCTTCCTTAACCATTCTTGTCATCTTTAGTTCAAATCAAAGGTCGTGTCCTCATCCTCCAAACCACATCAGCCTTCAAATGAAACAACAATTTAATTACGTAAAAACTAGTCAACACCCCAAATACAATGATGTATTTGCCATACAACTCCAATAAATATATTTGTGAAGGAACATCTTCACAAACACCATAACTTTACATAAAGCAAGAAGGCCAGAATTTGGCTCAAAGAAATTGAATGCATATATCTCCTAATATAGTTTGACACATTGAATAAGTAATCATAAATGCAACACTCGTTAGCACATACATAGAATTGCATATATCTCCTAATATATGATGACACAATGAAATAATCATAAATGCAATACTTTTTTTTCTTGGCTCATAAATGCAATACTTGTTAGCACATAAATAAGTTTGTCATTAATAATTTGTATATACTACTTTTTTGTCCTAACTATGATAGAAGAGGCAAATATATGCAATGACATTTTAACTCTCTGTCAAATGATCATTACAATTAGGGATAAATACATTTTTCACCCTTCAACTACTGGGTCTTTGACACATTGCACCATAAACTACCAGTTTTATCACATCGGACCATCAAACTACCAATGTTAGACACTTTTCACTCTTCGTCCAATAATAATACCTCTGAGAACTTCAAGCATGGCGTTTGGTTATAAAATTTGAGTAAAATTTTTGAAAATTTTGTTAAAATTTTATGTTGGTGTTAAAAACGAGGTGCATTGGAATTGGTGAATGAGTGATGAAAGTAAAAGTAAAATTTTGAAGTGTTTGATAAAAGTAAAATGTTGTTAAATTTTACAAACCAACAAACACTATGTTAAATTTTTTTTTTTATGAATAAGCCAATCTCATTAGAAATAGGAAAAACAGTACAAAAGAATATACCGTCATTACTACTCCAAACAAGCAAGAAAACTAAGAAAATCAACAAAATCTAGAAAAGGGGAACCAAGCATCGATGTCACCCAACAAAAAAGCAAAGACAACAAAACGCCCTTTAACCTATCCAAAGACAAAGTACAATCCTCAAAACATCTAGAATTACACTCCCGCCAAAGGCACCACCAGATACAATGGGGTATCAATCTCCAAATAGCCTTAGCGAAAGGGTTCTTAAGCCTCCTCTTCCAACACCACAACACATCTTCCACTGTCTCTGGCATAACCCATTGAAGATTCAGAATACAGAGCACATGAGACCACAACCTACTCGCATAAGGACAATGCAAAAGGACATGATTAATAGATTCCCCAGCACCACGGCATAAGAAACACCAATCTGCCAAGATAAAACCCCTTCTCCGAAGATTATCAATAGTTAAACTCCTATCATGAGAAGCTTCCCACACAAAAAAGGAAACTCTCATAGGACACAAGGACCTCCAAACCCCCTTCCAAGGGAAAGAGAGACCAGACCCACCTCTAATCAAGCCATACATCGACTTCACATAAAATTTCCCATCCTCATTGCCCATCCAAACCATCCCATCCTCCTCCCCTCTGCTAACAACAACCCCATACAACAAAGCAAAGAAAGAACCAAAAACCTCCATCTCCCAATCATTAGGCACTCTAGAGAAAGGGACACTCCACACCACATGAACACCATCATCCACCAAACAATCCGTCACCATAGCCTCCTTACAACGAGATAAAGAGAAGGCCAAAGGGAAAGAAAGACTCAAAGGCTTATCCCCACACCAAAGATCATGCCAAAAGCTGATATTAACACTATTCCCCACCTTAAACCGAATATGCTTGCTGAAAGTGCTCCACCCTTTACTAATGTACCTCCACAGACTAACCCCATAAGAGTCACGGGTAGACCTCGTACACCAACCTCCCATCGAACAACCATATTTTTCAGCAATCACTGTTCTCCACAACTTATCTCGTTCCAACGCAAACCTCCATAACCATTTCCTGAGTAACGCCATATTAAACATTCTGATATTGCGAAGGCTCAACCCCTCATCCTGCAACGGAGAACACACCTTATTCCACTTCACAAGATGAAACTTGTGAACACAATCATCACTACTCCAAAGGAAATCCCGCTGAATCTTCTTCATCCTATTCGCCACCCCCGCCAGAATAGGGAATAAAGAAAGAAAGTAAGTAGGTAAGCTCGAAAGAGTAGACTTGATAAGAGTTAGTCTACCACCCTTAGAGAGGTACATTCGCTTCCATCCCGCCAATCGACGCTCCATCCTTTCGATTATCTCATCCCAAATATGAGTGTTTTTGAAAGAAGCACCCAAGGGGAGACCAAGGTACATAATAGGCAATGAGAAGATACCGCACCCAAGAATACCCGCCAACTCCCGCACATACTCCACCCTACCAATAGGGATGACCTCAGACTTAGAGAGATTAATCATTAAGCCCGAGACCGCCTCAAAACATAAAAGAAGACATCTAAGATTCCGAACTTGATCTACCTCCGCCCCACATAACACTAAGGTATCATCCGCAAAAAGAAGATGCGAAATAGGCACCCCCGCACCCGACCCTCCACCAGCCTTAAAACCTTGTAACCCCCCTGCAACACCAACTTCCCCATCTTGCGACTAAAAGCCTCCATCACAATAACAAACAACAGAGGGGAAAAAGGATCCACTTGACGCAAACCACGGGAACTACTGAAAAAGCCTTCAGGAGACCCATTGACAATCACCGAGAACTTAAAAGTCGAAATACAAAAGGAAATCCAACGACACCATCTTTCCCCAAAACCACATCTCCTGAGAAGGTACAAAAGGAAATTACAGTTCATATGATCATAAGCCTTTTGTACATCTAGCTTGCAAAGCATACCAGGTTCACCCGTCCTCATTCTAGAATCAATACATTCATTAGCCACAAGCACAGAATCTAGAATTTGTCTCCCCCGTACAAAAACATTTTGGAAAGGAGAGATAATTTTGCCAAGGACAGACTTCAATCTGTTAGCTAAAACCTTAGCTAAGATCTTGTACACCCCGCCCACAGGGCTAATAGGCCTAAAGTCCTTAAGATCAACCGCATCCGGTTTCTTAGGGATAAGGACAATAAAAGACGTATTCAAACTCCTAACAAACATCCCCTCCCTAGCGAATTCATTGAGCATCAGCATAACATCCTGTTTCACCACATCCCAATAAGTTTGAAAAAAACCCATCGAGAAACCATTTGGGCCCATCGCCTTATCCCCATTAAAGTTGTGCACCACACTCGCCACCTCCTCATCCTCAAAAGGTCTCTCAATGAACTCTGCATCCTCCCCCAAAATGCTATCGAACTCCAACCCATCTAACACAGGACGCCACCCAAACGGCTCCTTAAACAAGGAAGAGTAATAATCAATGATCGCTCCGGTAATCTTCGAAGGGTCCTCCACAACAACTCCATCAACTTCCAAGCTTGAAATCGAATTATTTCGTCTATTAGAGTTCGCAACTCTATGAAAGAGCTTAGTACAACGATCCCCCTCCTTGAGCCAAAGAGCCCGCGATTTCTGTCTGCAGCTCACTTCTTCCAACTCAATCAGCCGACCAAGCTCCCTAGAAACAAATAGCTTCCTCTCCTTACCCCCTCATCCAAATTACCACTCTCATCCAAACCATCAAGGGAAGAAAGCTCCTGAAATAACGAAGTTTTTCGAAAATTAAGATCCCCAAAGACATCCTTATTCCACACTTTAAGATCCCTCTTCAAAGCTTTCAACTTCATATTAAGTACAAAACTCGGAGAACCACGAAAAACATAGTCCTGCCACCACTCCCTAACCAGCTCCACAAAACCATCCACCTTAAGCCACATATTCTCAAAGCGAAACGGTTTCAAAGAACTCCCCACTCTACCATCCTCCAACAAAAGCGGGAAATGATCCGAATACAAACAAGGTAGCCTCCTTTGGGTTATTTCAGGATGAGCCGCCTATCAACAAGAACTAACAAGAAAACGATCAATCCTGGACCACGATTGAGAGGCTCTACCATTCGACCACGTATACAACCACCAGCTAACATAAGATCCACCAAACTGCACTCAGAGATGAAGTCCGAGAAATCGAGCATAGAACTCCTATTGCCCCCCAAACCCGACCGTTCACTAGGAAAGCGCGCAACATTAAAATCCCCACCAATCACCATGGAAAACTCCACAACGATGAAATACCCGCAAGCTCATCCCATAAAATCCTTCTACAGCTGTCATCATTCGGACCATAGACACCAGAGAAAACCCAAACAAAAACATCCTCAACATTCTTAAACAGCACCGACACAAAGTAAGAACCAACACACGACTCCACCATCTCTAAAACCCGAGTCCTAAAGAATCAAGATACCTCCCGAAGCACCACTAGCCTCCAGGCTACACCACCTAACATGGGGGCCACCCCACAACCGCCTCACCAAAGCCCTTGAAACAGGCAACACCTTGGTCTCCTGGATACACACCAGATCCGCCTTCCACCCACTTAACAAGTGTCCCACATCCTTGCATTTAGACATATCATTTAACCCCCGAACATTCCAACTGATAATTCTGGGCATCATAAAAACATTGACGAAATCCCTCCCCAACAGCCTACACTTCCGAGAGCTCGAAGCATCAGAGTAATAATTCACAGCAGACTCCAATGCCTTAAGTTCCTGCACCATCTTACCCCCTGATCTCCGCACAGATTTACCACATTGTTGTCCCCTCTCTAAATCTAAGGCAGCAAATAGATTCAACAAATCAGATTCATGTCCCTCACAAGAGACTCCAACCAAGTGCCTAAAAGACTTAATCATTTTTAGCACCCAACTCGAAGGTTTCTGTGAAGGCACCAGCATCCTCAAAGGCCTAACCAGCACCTCCGACTCCCCAGGTTCAACAGCGACCATCTCCTCCCCCAAAGATACAGAACACAGCTCCACACATGGGTTCGAGACCTCAACACATGAAACGACACCCTCCAAATCCTTAAGCACACCCATAGAGGGAGCCTCCATCACCTCCGATGCTTGGACAGACACTGATGACAGCAAAAACGAAGGCACACCTCCGCAAGACACCTCCCGTAGCTGGAGCGAAGGAGACAAGGCGTCCCCAACACTCTCCGGCTTGTTCTGCACCAACCCAGTTTGAACGGAGGCCACCATCCCACTCGTCGGCGTTGTCTAGCCCTCACCCGCAGGCCCCAAGTCACCAGCGACCCTCCCCGGTGAGTTCGGCGACGCCCCAGCTAGAACGGAGACCACAAGTCCACTCGCCGGCGTCGTCAGGCCCTCACCCGCAGGCCCCAAGTCACCAACGACCCTCCCCGACGAGTTCGGCGACACCCCAGCTAGAACGGAGGCCACAAGTCCACTCGCCGGCGTCGTCTGGCCCACACCCGCAAGACCAATAGCACCGACGACCCTCCCCGGCATGGTCGGCGCCATCCCAGGTGGTCGGAGCTCGCCAGCCTTCTCACTGATATCAATAAGGTCGCGCCCGCAGGAGCCCCAGCCTGCCCTAAAGTCCCCAGCCCATGCGAAACAGACCCATCATCACAGAGAGATGATGGGCCAGGCCCACCAGAGGGAGACCCAAGACCCGGCCCCTCCTGCCTCCGAGCCTCTCCACATTCAGAAGTTAGATTTCCCCCAGGAACACTCCTCGCTGATTGCTGGGCCACCAATCGAAACCCGCAAACATGACAAGACAAAGCATGTTTGGTTGCCATGCCCATCTCCATATTTTTAACCAGCCTAATAAGAGACGTCTTTCGCTGCACCCACCTTCTTCTCCTCCAATTACACCAACTCAGCAAAAGACGCTCCCTGCGTAATCATAGAAGGAGCATGCCCCAGTTTCTTACGCCTCAGCACCCCAATAGCGGAAATCAGCTCCTCACACAGCTGAAGAAAAGCCTGTCACCCAGCACTAGATTTCCCCTCCGGGATCATAACAGCCCCTAGCTTCCTTCTCTCCCCAAATTCTGCTATGACAACATAGCATCCACTCCTATTTGAGCAACCCTGAGCCAGAAACGCACGAGACGCGTCATTGAACTTCTTCAAAAAATTTCGGGCTTCCTTCTCCGCCACCAGATGGCCAAAGAGATTTGTCAACCAAACCACCCCATATCGACCCAGGGAAATCGAACTGTGAGACTTTCTACTCAACTCCGAGATAGTAACGATACCAAAAAAGCTCACTGAAAACTGAAACGTCTTAGCCTCGATCACTAAACTACGAAAATAAGCCATCTAGATCCCCCAACACAACAGAACACACAACATCACCTAACAAAGAGCACTAACAGAGACAAGCACCAGGGAACTGGACCGAGAAAAGCAAGAGTTGGAGAGGAGAGAAAACGGAGAAAACATCATTTCAAAAATGCATGACACAATTTAAAGCATAGCAATTAAAAATTAATACAATATGATCAGGTAGTGATCATGGAGTATTAACAAACACTATGTTAAATTGAAGTGTGTTACATGTAATTGACAACAATATCTTCAATTTATGAAAAGTGGGTCAAGGGCATTATCGTCATTTTAGTCTAAAAATTTGACAGTGCAATATGTCAAAGATTGGTAGTTAGAGGGTGCTATGTGTCAAAGCTAATAGTTTAGGGTGCAATATGTTGAACTCTGGTAGTTGATGGGTGGAAAGTGTATATATCCCTTACAATTAACATGACAAGCAATGACAGGATGCTTCAAATACCTGTCACTTACATTTTTCCGGAAAATTTTCTATTTGCCTCTTTATAACATTCAGACACTCCAATCTCATTACCACATGCCAATGATCTCTAGCTCAAGGGGCGCTTCTTCCCCCTAAATAATTGGTTGGAGACTGAGGTAACCCACTGGGTGAAGGTGTGATGCACAAAAAGAGAAAAATAACACTCATATTTATCTCAAAATCCCACATAAGATTGCACGTGCCACCTAAACAACAACAAAAACATAATAAATCCTCAAACACACAAGCTGCCTTCTCTTGCCCGGTTTTAGGTTCTTCAAAACTGAATCCCAGACCCTGATTCCAAATATGCAGTTTTCATGAACGAATTCAGGTTCACTAAACTTAAAATCCAATACAAAAATAAAACACCTACGCAAACATTTCCTTTCTTTTCAAATTCCTTCGAGTTAAGAACTCAACACCAATTTACCTCGACGGATTCTTTCCCGGTTCGCTTGAACCATGCATCTTCTTTACCTATCTCCTCTATCCTTCTCTTCCTCCCGTCCTCCTTTGCCACCGACTCTTCAACTTCCTCCACCAACTCCGCCGCCGCCACTCCATTCCCATTTACATACTTCACCAAGCTCCCATTCTCACGATCCGACAAGCCCACCGCGCCATTCGAGTACCGCTCTGCGGACACACTATAACTTGAATCACTAGTAACGGCACTAGCAGCTCCATTTCCATTCAGTTCCTTGATCAATTGCCTCTCTCTTTCTTCTACCACAACACCTTCCTCATTCACAGCTCTAATTCGAGTCCGGATACCAACACAGCCTCTGCGGTCTCTCGTGAGAGATACTTTAGAGAGACATAGCCGGTGTCTAGGAGTTGTTTGTGGCGAGAGAAAAATTAGCTTCGGTAACGTTAGAGAAGAGGCCATGAATTAGGGTTATGGGAAAGATTATCTTGATCGAACTCTAACCCTAATTCACCATCGCGTGCGTGACAAAGAGGGATTTGAAGGCTTTTTCTGTGGCTACGACAGTGAAGCAGTTAAGTGAAACAGACGAAGAAGAGGAAGAAGAATAAGCCAAGTGTGAAGGGAAATAAGAAAAATGAAAGAAATGGAGGGAAAGGGGTGGAGGTGGGAAGAACACGTGGCAAATACGAAGATGAGCGTTAGGAAGCTCGGGGGCTTCTTATTGGACAAGACCCTGGCTTTGATGTCTGGGCGACAGACGTTTTGTCTGCGTGGACCTTTTTCTGGACGCTGTTTTGACTTACGTGTCAATGCCCACATACGCTCATCCTCGGGTTTCCGTTTCCAAACCCGGATCAGTTGATTTAATCCGGACCCGGATGCAGTTCTTATATTTGTATCCGACCTCTTAAAGTTGAAACTTTACTGTAAAAATAGCGCGAAATTGTGAATTACGAGTCAAAATGCCACACTTTTTCTGTTAATAGAAATGCTTGGTGCTTTTTGTTGGTTTTTTTCAAATTTTTCGTATTGAATGCTCAGAATTTCTGGGTGCATTTATAAAATTAATTCTGAGTTATCAGATTCTTTCTAAAAAAACCGGTAAAAATCTTAAGAAGAATACCAAATATTTCTCTTCTTTTAACTTACACATTTTGGAATAAAATGCATAAGAATAAGCAAATATGTAAGGTAGATGCTTGTGAATCTACTATTTATCTCATAAATTTTATTTTCTAACACTCACCACACATATGAGTTGATATTCTCTTTAATTAGTAAATAAAAAATACGTGTAATATTTAATTAAATTAAAAAAGAATCAGACAAACTTCGACTTTGATAACATATAAAAACTACTTATCTCATACCTTGACTTTAATAACATGAATATACTACTTATCCCAAAAACTTAAACTATTAAAAATGAGTGAGTTACCGACAGTTCGAAAAGGTTGTAATTTTTGCTATTTAAATTATATTATTTAACCATATCCTTCCGCGGGCGCTTGATGCTGCTGCTGTAGATAGCTGATGTACGAGGTTAAGTTCAGGACGGAAAGGAA
This sequence comes from Myrica gale, assembly GCA_963930655.1. Classification (NCBI taxonomy): domain Eukaryota; kingdom Viridiplantae; phylum Streptophyta; class Magnoliopsida; order Fagales; family Myricaceae; genus Myrica; species Myrica gale. The sequence continues at coordinate 10,330,883 of OZ005600.1, read as the reverse complement.
CATCTTGCAGTGTCCGCTCCTGTAATTCCTTGCACCCACAACACCTTACAAGTCAAGGACAGCCAAGAGCGTACCTGTAACAAAGGGCAGCGAAACCAAGTAAATACCGAAAGCATAACATCAACCATATCTTGAAGATGAAGAAGTTTAGAAGCACTAGAAAGGCAATTCCATAGATGTCCGACACACCCCAAGAAAAGAGAAGACTCGGGAAAGAATTCTGCCACGAATATGGAGTCTTTGTCCATTGCGCACACATGCTACATTACAGGAGTTTTCGATTGTTTATCATATTTTCTTATTGATTAAAGAGTGCATCCATTTGGACGGTTGAATATCGACCAGCATTCTCAGATCCACTCTGCTAGGCTGAACAGTAGAGAATTGCAGAAGTCAATTGATGGAATTGGAACCTCAGTGAACTGGCATACTTTGTGCGGACGTGAGAAGTAGAATCCAAAGTCACTCGGCCATGTTCAAACTTTGTCTGAGGCCTGCAATACTTTGTGAGATATAATGAGATGCAACCCTTTCTCCGTTTCTATTAGCATTTATATATCTTGCTCACTGACTTTCTCAATACAGGAAACTTTTTGAAATTTCTGATAATGTGTTGAAGAGAATCAACAGAGAGAGAGAGAGATAGATATTTCCTTCCTTGCCATTTACATCTCATATTTACAGAATAATGCTCTCTAATTACCTAGAAAATTCTTATATAACCCCCCCACAAGAATATGTCCCCCAACCAAATTAAAACCCTTGAGAATTTCTACCCCAACCCCATTGACCAGTATAGCACCAAATACCAATTAACCATAACTATACTTGCAGCAACTTGTACGGTTTTTTCTCTCGAGCAAATGTGCAGCAACTTGCTCTTTTGCCCGCTTTAGTTCTCACTATACCACGGCGTTCAACAAGTTCTGCCTTCAAGCTCAAACAGTGACGGCTAGTTGCCAACCAACTCAGTGTCCATCGCTAATCCTGACAACCTCCACGACTGTTGCATTGCAAAAGAAACATCTCTGGCAATTTAACAGATGCCTTGTTATACAGCCATAACAAGATTTGTGAGAACAAGGCAGAAACTCGGCATCTACTTCACCAGCATAACAGATGCAGCACGTGCTATCATTCCCATCATTGTCTCCCCTGTAGTCCATTCTATCAGCTACTTGTGACTCGAACCGGCTGATAAGGATGTCTGCAAATTTCTCTAGCTGCCCAAGTTTTCCACTATAAGCATCACCCCGGAAGGATCCAGCCTGGGAAAAATCATGAACAAGAGGCGTGAATTCCACTTAAGAACTCATCTTAACAAATGGACTATCTAGTTGTTTCAAGCAATCAAGATTGGTAAAGACTAAAGCACAAAATAACATGAGCACATAATCTGACAAGCTATTTGACCCAACAATATAAACGTTAAATTATCACGTTTGATTTAACAAGCTAGTGCAAATGACCTGCAGAAACACAAGCTTACTCCAAGTTAACTAGAATTAGTGAAAAAGGATATTTGACTGATGTCCAACAAACATCAAGGCAAGCAGTCATATGGAAGCACAAAATTCAGATCCAGATACGTTTTGACAATATACCGGCAGCTATTATGTATTTGCAATTAGTAAAACATTACGCGAAAGAAGCTAGGTGAAGAGGGCATCATCAACTTAAACACCAGTAAGCTACTGTACCACAAGAATTGGCATGATTGCAGGCAAAAAGCGTTTCTGATATTCTTTAGCCTATTTCTCTGAAAGTGGCATCGTGATAGGATTCTTGCCAACACAAAACTACATTGCCATGAGAGATAAAGAGAGAAGCAGCAAAGGACTAACCCAGTTGTAATCCAACAGATACCGGAAACCACAATGAACAGTTTTAGGACAGTCCATGCTTGCAAAGACACCAACAACATCATTGTGCTCCCTGCACTCTGTCCCTAGACTAGCATCCAACAAATTGAGGATGATCCCCACAAGAGGTGCCAATATCATGCCTCTGTTAACTTTCTCTAAAGAGTGCCCATGTCTTCTAAGTGACCTGCAAAATTAATAAGCAATAAGGGGGTTATAAAGATGTCACAAATTTGAAGAAAATTGAGAATTTCCTTTTAATTGCATCTATTGATCACATTAGGATAAGCAATGAAGCTATTCATGAGAGGGTGTTGGTGGCACGAACTCAGACTAAAATAATGAAAGTAGTATAAGACAGTTTGGACATCGGCATCCAATGGAGAGCTGAGAACATATAGCCGCAAAAGATTGATGATGCTACTATAAAGCAAGAAAAAAGAGCGGAAGGGAGGCATGACATGGATTGGGTAGCAGTCAAATGCAAAGCCATGAATGTCAAAGAGGTAAATGGAGCTATGGCCAAGGAAAGGATAAGTCACGTAAAAGGATCCACACAACAACACCAATTTATTGGGATTAAAGTTCTACTCGAGTCACATCAAGTTAAGTTGTAGCCAAGTTTACTTTGTACCAAGAAGCAACAATCAAAATCTTCATACAATTGGAGATCAAGAAGAAATTTTGTCATCCAAGTCTAGCACTACTAGTGACACTGAAACACTAAATGTAGCATGAATATTCTCTTTATATCGTTTTGTTCATTTCATTCATAATCAGTCCTTCCCATGGGTTATTGTTCCAACAAATAAATATTTTACGAGTTTCATAACTCTATGTCAACTACAATTCCCTCAAATGCAGCTTCTCGTGCACAACAGGAAGAGGAACAGCATGAGTTTGTATGTTGCATAGTTTGGGGGGATCTATGTTGCATTCTCTTTTACTGTGGGCTAATGCGGTTCTGGGTTATCCTTTTGTGGGTTTACCGGATTTTCTTAGTTTTTTAGCTTGTATGCTTTAGAGGTTGTCAGTATAGTCTCTTGTACTGTCAACTCTCTTTTTCTTTAATAAGATTGGCTTACTTATAAAAAAAGAAAAACGGGAAGAGGAACAGCATGAGTTTGTATTCATTAGCACAGAAACTTACAAGTCGAAAAACTCAGAATCTGCTGCTGAAGTTATGCGGTTCAAAATAAAGACAATTAGTTCAGTTAGCCGTCGAAGGTTTGTATCAGTTCCCAACAGGAATGCTTGAGGGATTTCACGGGTACAGAATTCCAATACTCTGGTGAGATTGCATGAGAGATCAAATATAACAGTGCATTTTCTTTGCTGAAACTCTAGTACCTGCAAGAATTTTCCACAACAATTACATGACATCATTGAGAAAATGGAACAAAGGCGTTTGAAGGCAAAAGGGAGGGAGGAGAGGGATGTTCAAACAACAATCACAAAGAGTCAATCTATAAACTACTTTACTTGACAAAGAACCTCAAAGTATTCCTTCAACAATCAACCTCCAATATACCATACGAGCAATGACTTTATGCAACACAAGGAGTGGGTAGAAGCACAGGATCAATCCAGGTTAATGAACTTAACAAGACAAATTTGCAGTCAACTTCAAACCAGACCTGAGCAGAATGAATAAGGGACAACAGAGGCAACCATATAACCTAAGAAGTTAATCTACTCGACTATTCAAATCCCCAGATCCTATGAATTATGTGCTGCAGCAGCAGCTCAATATACCCAGGCTGCACGATACTGCATCTGTACTACTCACCAAGCCTTAACCCAGCCCATTAATCTGCAGGACTAAATAATTTACAGGCACAATCAAGAATATCAAATCTAAATATCACCTAGTATTCTTATACGAGATTAAGTCAATCATGTGAAAACACTACGTTGTTCATGTAAGCCAATAAAAGGAAACTATAGTCGTTCAGACAGTTCAGAAAATAAAAACACATCTAGTTCAAAGATTGAGAAGAAGTCAATTCAACAACTAAACTAAAACTTGTTTGAAGAGATCTCGTTAAGTGGCCATCTACTATCCATCTAACCTCTAACATCAGTTGCAAATCTCCTACATAACCAGGCAATATCCCCCCACCCCTACGACATTGACACACACACACACACACTCAGAGATGTCCAGTCTGAACCACAAGTTCAGTCACTAGGGTGGACAAGCACAAGACATGTGACCTACTCCGCCAAAGGCTAACAACAGCATCAGTCACTGTGATGCAGAAGCACACTCATGCAACAAACTCCCAACACAAAGTCTTGTAGGCAAGTTGACCCTGGTATATTTAATACAGTATCTGTAACCTTCCAATTATTAAATAATCTTTAGCAAGTCCGAGTGTGATAAGGTTATTTTAGATTCATCAGTCTTCCAATAAGTAATGATAATCACCACTTATTGACCCAAAACATCGTTGACCAGTACGTATTTCAAGAAGACGTTGAAAGTGTTGACAGGACACAATCCAGGAAAGTACTCCCTTGTCCAGAAAGTGGTTCAGGTTTGTCACCCTATTCACATTTGTTTCAGGTTATGTTAAAACCCAAATAATCCAAAAAATTATGCCGCTATACGATGTGATTATTGTGCTCCCAAGCTGTTATCAGAAGTCCCTCACTCACAGCACATGCCATGCGTATTGTATGAAGTAAGTTTTCTTTTGCATATAGTGGTTTTCTGATCCTTTTTTAGGATCTTGCTAATTTTCTTTTGCAGCCTGGTGTTAGTTAGGCCTTATGTAAGTTTATCCTTGTATGGTTCAAACTTTTGAAATGCAAACCTTCCGGCATTATTCAGAAGGAAAAAAAAGGGTATTGTATGAAGTAAGAGGAAAATATTATCTCCTCATAATAACGAGGGTCTGGACTATTTCTTATACGATAAAAAGGAGTTTCATGCCTCTGTACGGACAAGATCAGCCATACCTGGAATTTTTCTTGCATTTCTCGAATGGAAACTGAGAATTCAGTCATTGTCCAGCTGAGAGTGTTGAATAAACGGTTGAGAAAAGCTGAGAACAGTCCTTTGTCATTGTTGCAGGCTTCCTGTAGCAATCTCTTCATGGACGAAAGGCCAAAGACCAAAAAATAAAATGGCATAAGTTAACTCCACAGAACATATATATATAGAGAGAGAGAGAGAGACAGAGAGAGAAGCAAAGATCTCTAGAAACAATAGCATATAGTATACTCAAACCAAAACAAGGATCACCATTTACCTGGAAAACCACTGACGATGATGATGATTCCCCATGCTTTGAAGAACCAAAGCCAGAACCCCTACACAATCTCAGAAGAATATTGGTTACGGGGATCCAGGATCTCTGATCAAATGCTGTCAGCAATGACTTTGGCAATATCTGGATTGCTGCTTCATTGCTCTCAAAAGCAGCCAAATATTCCTTGTACTGTACCAGGACAGATATAGATTGAAGTAGAAGATCCTTAAGATCTGCACTTGATATCCTTGGGTCATTGAAGTGGGTAACCACAAAGGTGACCTGATCAACAAAACCCTTCATTTATAACTTAATGAAATCACGTTATTGATTACATTTAGCATTATGAATAAAGCAAACATAAGGAATATGTCGCCTGAATAACAGGCCCAAGTAGTAGAACATGTAAGATCTAGACAACCTATTGTTTGTATATGTCATAATTATCCAAAACCTAGATCTAAACCAAGTCAAAAAATACCACGGATGTGGTTTAAAAGTCCCTCTTATGGAACATTCATGAAGCTTCCTCAAATTTGGCTGCTTTGTTTAGGTTATGGAAGATACGTTTGTGTTTAAGGTTTTTCATATGAGAGCTAAATCTGTTCTTTTTATCATTCATGTTGCACAAATCAATAGGTTACTGGCAACCAAGATCCTATCATCATCAAAGAAATGATGAATACATCTAGTTGATGCATTCTATTACATTGGCCATGAATTCCATGCAGTTTTGGTTTTCCGAAATTTGAGATAAGGCTTTACCCTTCCTCAGATAGGTATACCAGTAACCAAAAGGTCCAGCAGAAGATGACTCAAAACTGCCACCAGCATACATTCAAAACACTAGGTAAACAGGACAGAAAAAAACTCATAAGAAGAAGAATAACAAATGGACATACAAATGAAGCAAGTCCCTGCTTGACAAATAGCGCAGGTGGAACAAATGGAGGATCACTCTTACGCAACACATGAAAGCAGTCAACCTGGGACAGAAAAAGGAAAAGTGATCAATAACACGTAACGTTAACGGAGACAAAATGACATGGATCCTACACAGAGTGCTTCACTAACAATTAAGATCAACCAAAATATGAATCCTATTTGCAAAATGGCACATTAGAAGTCAAAGAGTACTTGCAATATGGTAGATCCAAATCCTCTGACAAAACACATGAACTTCTTTATTCTTTTCGGAACACAAAAAACATGAAAAGAGAACAAATTCATACATTCCAAAAATGGCTCAAGCCAGATCAAGAGTACACTGCTCAACCAAGAAAGAAAGACAAAATCCAGAGTGTATTACATGTACGGGTACAGGTAGAAATATAAGTACAGGTCTGTCTGGTTGTGTCACTCTGTTTATATATGCATCAGAACAAGCAGAGCACTTTTTTTATATAAAAACACATGGCCGAAAATCCTGCTACAGTAATATGATCTGCCACCTCTAGTCTGCATGCAGGTGTACACGTGCAGAAACTTTCACTAAAAAACTTTTAACATTCTAATGCAGCCCAACTCACTGGAGTTTCGTGATTTTATATGCTTCTTGCAAGACATGCAAATATATATGTAGAGATGTGCACACATTGCCATAGAAGAAGAACAGGGAAATATATGGTTTATGCAACAAAGTCAAAGAAAATAAACAACATGCCGTGCAACTCTCCTACAATATAAACGTTGAATGAAGATTCTATATACCAGAGCTTCCAAATAAAATTCAGGGGCGTAGATGAACAAGGAATCCACTTTGCTAAGAACCAAAAGCAACTGAACAATCCACATGCACATCGCATACATCCCTCTCTGCTTCCACTGAGAAAACAGAGAAATGCGATACCTGTCAACCATAATCAATAATTAGAAACACTACACTTGAACCAACAGCAAAACTGTCACTCTCCCAGAACTAGAATTTTAAGGCTGCGTTCAGCAACCAAAATTTTATCATTATTACAAAAATTTCTCTCTCCTCACTTTTTCACCAACTCTCATAAACTTTTTCACTTTTTCACCACCTCCCATAAACTTTTTCACTTTTTCATCAACTTTTTCACTCTTCACTTTTTCATCAACTTCTATATCCAAAATTTTAACCACCCTAAAATTTTGTCACTCAAACACACCCTAAGTGTCATAGAGAGGAGTATATCTCCTAAATTTAAGATGTTTCCACATGCCAAGTATTAACCAGACAACATACTCACACAAACCATTTACAATTGCAAAAAGGGTAGAGAGGTAATCCATCACAGCCAGGGTCCCAGCCACACATATATGTCAAAGTATCACCACATCAAACTACGCATCCTTGATCACTATAGAACACCACAAAAAATGCATCTGCCCCCCCCCCCAACAAGAAAAAAGAAAACTAGAAAATATTCATTGGACCATAAATGATACAAAACAAAATCATGACATTAAAAAACCAGAGACATTTAGTGAAAAGAGCAAGAACATGTTCGTCCAAAAGTTTAAATACTTTCAAATTATTGCAAATTACCTACCAACACTAACAGGCCAACACACAAAAAAAAACAGCCACAATTAAACAGAAAGACAAACTACAACAGGATAAAGATGTAAAGTAGGTCCGGACTCAGAGGTTTTGGTGGAGATAATGAACCAGTATATGAATTCATATCAGCTCCAAAGAAACCAATGTGAAACTTCTCTAAAAGGTTTCAAGGCGAAGGAGGGGGGGGGGAATTGTGACAAAAATAGTATTTTTTGAACTTTTCTTGACTTAATGTGCCTGGACAGGGAAGGATATGAAAGCCTCAAATGAAGAAAATGATTAGCCATCAATTTATCAATAGAAACATACACCATAGAAGTAAAGTGATGGTCAAGATAGATTATATGCATCCTTTCCTAAATCCAAAAACAGAGAGGAACCAGAATGAGAACATACACACAACCGCGGTAAATGAATTCAACAAGCCCGCTTTCAACAACAGTCTGATACACAGCTTAATGTTATGTGAATATCAATTATAGCATCATGATAAAGTAGATGTGGAAATTAGTCTGATGGCCATGACAAGGAGAAACTCATTAAACAGATTTTTGACAGCAGGTTTATGTGTACTAAATAAAACCTATAAGCCAAATTTAACTTCACAAAGATTTCATTTGCTCATCTTACCATGTACAATGTCTCACACAATCGATAACTTCTTCACGATAACAATTGCGGGCTTCTTTCAAGCGCTTTAATTGCTCACTGCAAGCTCCTTCTCTTATTTGTCTCTCAGTTTCATCAAGAACAGAAATTGATTGTGCTTGATGGGACATATAATACGATGCCTACAATCCAAACAACATACTTCAGATAAGATAACACATTCCAAAATGTTGAGGAATGTGAACAACCACAGGGAACACTATTCAGTAACGGGTTAGTGCACACAACTGAAAGGTCTTGGGCAGCAAGGAGGGAAAATGCACTAAGAAAATGACTTAGTAGATTAAACGGTGGAGAGCCCAACACACAACACTTTACTGTTCAACCTAAAACAAATGTTCATTTAACAAAGCTTCAAAATAACCAGAAAAGGTGAAGATCACCAAAATGTCAGTTCAGCAAAAAGCAACACCACTTATTCCAAAGATATAACAAGTGTATACGAAGTAATCTAGATCAACATTTTTTCTTTTGATAAGTTAGCCAATCTCATTAAAAAAACGAACACAGTACAAGGAGCTATATTGAATTCGCTTAGACCAAACAAGCAACAAAACTAAGGAAATCTTGGAAATCAACAAAAGGGCACCCTAACATCACATTAGCCCAAGAATAGAGAGTAATTAACAAAAAACTTTGTAACTTATCCAAAGACAAAGAAACCGCCTCAAAACATCTAGAATTTCTCTCCCTCCAAAGACACCACCAAATGCATGAAGGAATCGTTCTCCAAATAGCCTTAGCGAACGGGTTGTGGAGCCTCCTATGCCAACACCATAACACATCCACCACCTTCTCTGGCATCACCCAATGAAAATTCGAAATGAGAAGAATGTGGTTCCAAAGATCACGCGCCAAGGTACAATGGAGAAGCACATGGTCAACCGATTCCCCATCCCCACGACAAAGATAGCACCAGTCAACGATGCAAATTCCTCTTCTCCTAAGATTATCCGTAGTAAGAATTTTTCCATGCATAGCCTCCCACACAAAAAAAGAGACCCTCAAAGGGCACTTTGATCTCCATAGGCTCTTCCAAGGAAATGACAAAGACAAACTATTCCCACCCGCAAAGAGAGAATACATAGAATTAACCGAGTATGCACCCTTCTTAGTACCCGTCCAAAGCAACTTGTCTTCCTCCCCCCAACGAATCGTCGTGTCATACAATATGGAAAAGAATGTTGAGAAATCCTCCACCTCCCAATCGTTAACAGATCTAAGAAAGGGAACATTCCAAACAACATGCCCAACCTGCCCCACCAAACAATCCACCACCATGGCCACCTTACAACGAGACAAGGAATAAACAACAGGGAAAGCCAAAGACAACGGTTTATCCCCACACCACCAATCATGCCAAAAATCCACCCTCGAGCCACTGCCGACCAAAAATCTTGTATGTTTGCTAAAAGCGGGCCAACCCCTACTAATGAATCTCCAGAGACTAACACCGTAAGCCCCCCTGCATGGGGCAGTTCTCCAATCACCCGCAACACACCCATACTTAGCAACAATGACCCCCCGCCAAAAACTACCTCGCTCCTGCTCAAAACGCCACAACCACTTGCACAATAAAGCTCTATTCAATATCGAAATTCTACGAATCCCCAACCCCTCAAGCTCAATAGAAGAACACATTGAATCCCATTTCAGGAGATGGAACTTGTGCACATTCTCGTTGCTACCCCAAAGGAAATCCCTCTGAAGCTTCTCCAACTTGTTCGCCACCGCCACCGGTATGGGAAACAACGAAAGGAAATAAGTCGGAAGGCTTGAAAGGGTGGACTTGATGAGAGTGATCCTACCCCCTTTGGAGAGATACATACGCTTCCAACCCGCGAGCCTTCTCTCCATCCTTTCAAGGATACCATCCCAAATATGCACGTTCTTAAAACTGGCCCCCAAAGGAAGCCCCAAGTATTTCATAGGTAAGGAAGACACCCCACACTCCAAGATACCTGCCAAAACCTGAACATTAGCAACATTACAAATGAGAATGACCTCGGACTTAGACAGATTAGTTCTAAGGCCCAAGACCGCCTCAAAGCACAGGAGGCATCTAAGACTCCGAAAATGGCTTTCCTCCGCCCCACACAAAACCAAAGTGTCCGCAAATAAAAAGTGAGAGATAGACACACTCCCCCCGGGACCACCTCCCACCGAAAAGCCCTCTAAACTGTCATGCTCAACCACCCTCTCCAACATACGGCTGAAAGCCTCCATGACAATCACGAAAAGGAGGGAGACAGGGGATCCCCTTGACGCAAGCCTCGAGAACTACCGAAGAAGCCATGCGAGCAGCCATTAACGAGAACGAAAAACTTCACCGTCCAAATGAAAAACAAGATCCAACTGCACCATTTTGCACCGAAGCCACATCTACGAAGAAGGTAAATAAGAAACTTCTAATTCACGTGATCATAAGCCTTCTGAACATCCAACTTACAAAGCATGCCTGGAACCCCTGACCTCAATCCAGAATCTGTCTTCCCTTAACAAAAGCATTTTAGGAAGGAGAAATAATCTTGTTCAGCACAATCGTCAATCTATTAGCCAACACCTTGTCTAGAATCTTGTACACTCCCCCCACAAGACTAATAGGACGGAAATTCTTAAGGTCCACCGCCCCCGATTTCTTGGGGATAAGAACAATAAAGGAAGAATGCATGCTACGAACAAACTTCCCCACCCTCGCGAACTCATTAAACATCAACATCACATCATCCTTGATAATGTCCCAACAAGCTTGAAAGAATGCTAAGGAGAAACCATCCGGACCAGGCGCCTTGTCACCATTCAGGGTACGCACCACCCCAGTTACCTCCTCGATATCAAACGGTCTTTCAACCCAATCAACATCAACCCCCGAAATACTATCAAATGCCAACTCATCAAGCGCGGGACGCCAATCAAACGGCTCTGCATATAAAGAAGAGTAGTAATCAACAATCTCCACAGCAATCCTATCTGGGTCCTCCAACTCCTCCCCCTCAACCTCCAATCAGGAAATCACATTCGCCCGCCTATGAGAATTAGCAACACGGTGAAAAAACTTGGTGCAACGGTCAACATCCTCCAGCCAAAGAGCCCTAGACTTTTGTCTCCAACTAACCTCCTCCATTATAATCAAATCATTTAATTCTCTAGAGACCTCCGACCTCCGCACTCCACTATGCTCATCAAAATTGCCCCCCTCATCCAAGACATCAAGAGACTCCAATTCATGCATAAGGGCCGCCTTCCGAACACGGAGCTCCCCAAAGACATCCCGATTCCACACCCTAAGTTTCTGTTTCAAAGCCGCTAACTTTGCATTGAGGACATAGCTCGGGAACCCCATGAAGAAAAAGCCTTGCCACCACTCCTCAACCAAATCCACAAACCCTTCCACTTTAAGCCACATATTTTCAAAGCGGAAAGGCTTATTGGAACACCCAAACTTCTCACCTTCCAACACAATTGGGAAATGATCCGAATACAAACGTGGTAAACATTTCTGAATAAGGTCCGGACACAAAGCCTCTCATTCCGGACTAACAAGAAACCGATCAATCCTGGACCAAGATTGGGGAGATCTCCCACTAGACCAAGTGTACGACCCCACAACCATCTCAAGATCCATCAGCCCAAGATCAAACACAAACTCCGAAAACTCAACCATGGCTCTCCTCACACCCCCGCCACCCAACCTCTCGCTAGGAAAACGGGTCACATTAAAGTCTCCCCCAATGCACCACGGTAAATGCCACCAACTATAAACCCCCGCCAACTCATTTCACAAGAGAGTCCTATGACGATCATCATTGGGGCCATAGTCTCCCGAAAAGATCCACTGAACATCATCCTCAACATTTCTGAAAATCAACGATAGAGAGAACAGACCAACACAAGTCTCAACCACCTCCAAGAGCCGCGAATCCCATAGACACAGCATGCCTCCCGAGGCCCCATGAGATGCCAAACACCTCCAAGCTACATGTGGCCCACCCCATAATCTTCTCACCATGGCACGAGACACCTCAGCAACCTTCTTCTCCTGAAGACACACTAAATCCCCCTTTCCACTCCCGTAACAAGTTACCCACATTCTTACATTTAAAACTATCATTCAACCCCCTCACATTCCAACAAATAATCTTAGGCTTCATGGAGAAATAACTATAGCCCTCCCCCCTTCCAAACTCCATCCTCCCACTAGGATGGAGTTTGGAACAGCAATAATAATCAAGTTAAAGTTCAAAACGTATAGTATAACATCAACAAAACTCAGACATGACTTCACATGGCATGCTCGGAAAACTCGGAGACATGGAATAAATACCCAAAATATCTCCTATATATATTTTTTTTGATAAAGTTAAAAAATATCTCCTATATATTACTAAACACATAACGAGTAAAGGAGAGATGATACAAAATACTCATAAACTCCGCTAAAAGGAAACTGCGAAGCACATGGGAGAAGTCACAGGAGGGTGAACATGAGTGGCAAGCAGTTGTCAAACATATTCATCCAAAACTTGTGTGCAGCAGCTTAAGATTAGCTTCCTAGTTTGCAATAATGTTAAAAAATGACCCACTTTGACCTCTTGCAGGATCTGACCATGATGTTATCAGGTTTCAACCAAAACAGGTTACCAGGTTTATCTTGGCCACAGAAGCCTCCAAGCTAAGGATAAAACTAATATAACTCCATAAACAAAGGCACTGGCCAATATATAATCAATACATGAATTGTGTGCATGATAGAAGGCCCACCAGTAACTACCCAAGCTTAATTACCTGACATTTCCACCAAAGATACTACCTCTTGAAAGGACTGTCAGATTTGAATTTACTCGAAGGTGTAGAACAATTCCACATAATCAGATGCAATCAAATAATTAGTCTTTGATGTGAGGGGTATATGTGACGATAATTAAAAATTCACTCAAACATTACCAAACCTTCAAAAATAAGACATAGTGCTGATGGTCGTGAGTCCAAAGGAAGCTATTGTAATGCAGACAAATCCAAGTTACATCACTGTGAAGATCAATACAAATGCTGAGTTTGCAATCACCAGAAAAATTTGTGTACTCTTCAAAGAATAAAATTTTTGCCGTCAATCACTGACCTGCTTAAAGTTTGGTGCAAGACCTATATGATACAAGAGCAGCATAGCATCTAGAAGTTCTTCTTCTCTTAGCCTAGTTGAAGACATGTCCCTTTCTCTGGGTGCAATCATCACATGGTGGACTGGGCGATAACCAATCTCGAATTCAGATTGATCACTGGAGCTAGGTTTATCCACCATCTCATCATTCAAACTTCCAGCACTACATTCTGCAGTAACATGAGCAGATCTCTCTGGAATATGGTTGCAGTAGCCAGAAGAACTTTTTGCTGTGTATCTAATTGGATCCTTTGAGATTCTTGTGAACTCATCATACATTGAACTTGAACAACAACACGGTTTCTGCCTGGTTAAATGAGTAACTCTGTTTTCTTCGTCATCCATGCAGCCTTCCTCCCACCGGATCACTTCTGCTTCTTCAGTAGTTGCAGGATTTGATTTCAAAAGATGACTGAATGACCCTCCAAGCCTAGATATGTCAGTTCGATGAGGGTCATTTTGCAGAAATAAGTACATGGGAAAACTTCGTTGACCACCCCTATGAAGAAAACCAACATCGGGGTCAACTGTTTCACTGCTCTTTAACCAGCCACAGATATCCCTCATACCCAATCCTTCAGATAGAAAATGGAGTATAACGGTGTACAAAGAAACAAGAACAGAATTACTCGAAACTCCAGAAGGCAGTACATTGCGATCTGCTCCTCTATTCTTTAATAAAAGATTCTGTACAAATGTCCTAAAGACTGAACCAGGCAACTGAGGAGGCATTAGAGGTGGAATGAATTGAATGACCAAGCGACAGAGGGCCCTATGCTTCTCCTCTATCTGCAAAGAAAATAGGTACATTTTCAGTTAAGAATTTGCACGGAATATTATAAAGGAACCCCTCAAGCAGACAAATTGCCAATTTTGAATATTTTGCACAAGGACGTAAAGGCTCAACCACAATAAACTCGGGTACAAAGAAGCCAAAGAGTAGATTTACAAACTAAGAGATAAATATAAGCTGCTTGAATATAAGACACTAAATTTACAGCTCTGAGAAACAAAAAAAATTCAGACCATTCCCAAATCTTGGTAGTGCTACTTATCAAAAACAAAAAAGGTCGCACTTTCAATTTGTCATGCAAATAACACTATGCACTTGCCTTCTACTCACCTCACAGCCGTGCATTTTTTCACCCCCTTCACCTGTACGAGTAAATTACAGACACTGAACTCAAAAAATTGGTTAAAATTCACATGCAACATTTATTTACTCTTATCAGCTTAGAAAATTATAGTGGAGGCACCTTTGGTGGTTGGGGGGGATGGGGGGAAATAGGCGAATGGGATCTTTTGCTTACATCCTCCAACTTATTAAAAATCAATTCCAATGTTTAGCATATCGACCTTGCCCTTAAAATTCCAATAAACACTTTTCACAGAAACCAAACCAGTTGCTATTGGCTCATAGGAAAAAAAACAAAACAAAAATAGTGGCTATTGCACTCCTAAAGTCCAAAATTGATCAACTTCATCGACTAAATATCAAATACATGCACTAATGACCATGCATCCTACAAAGTTCATACATTAATGCTCACTTTCTTGATGATGCCATCACATAAAGCAAAATACTTCAAGAAATTTGTACACTCGTAATAAAATAAAGACAATAAACAGAATAAAATAAGGACCAATTAGTTTGCAAGAAAATTCGTTTTTGAGTGAATAGCTAGGGTAGCCCACTGTTGCGGACAGGCAAAAGTTATTGTGCGAGTGGAGAGTGTGTGAGTACACGACTGAGATTAGATTGTGTGAAATCTAATGGCTGAAACAATTTCACGTCAATTAATGAACCCGACCCGCGAAACCGACCCGGTTTCATTAATTGACGTGGCATTGTTTCAGCCATTAGATTTCATACAATCTAATCTCAGTCATGTACTCACACACTCTCCACTCACACAATAACCGGTGTCGTTGCGGACAAGCTTCCTCATAAAATATTTGCTCCTACCAGTTAGTGCAATAATTCAGGAATGCTATAGTAGTACAGTTTCTTACAGGAATCCTACTTCGAACAACTGAGTCGTGATTAACTAATATTTGCCTGCTTCTATTCCTGATATCAAATTATTACTTTTCCAAAGGATTGTTTTCTTTCCCTTTTTTTGATAAGTAAGGAAAACTTTATTAAAAACACCAAAATAGGTATTGGATCTACGCGAGGACGCACACTCCAATAGACTGCATTCAATATATTAAGTGTAGTTGAAAATGCACCTTACTAACTGCTTTGGATAAAGCAGTAGTCGTCAAAATCATGCCGCTCTCGTAAGAAACATCCTCACATGAACCAGGCCACCATACAGAAGGCATCATGTACTCAAGATCCTGCTTGTTTGGGGTCTTCTGTGACAGAAATCCTTCAAACAAGAATTCAAAATCTGATGACTTCCACCATAGCACCATCAATTCTTCCCGTTTTAAAATATGGCATGCCAATGCAAGATGAGAATATGACCCTGAATAAGGGCACTCTGTCAGAACCAATGATGCTGTTTTGCAACCACATGAAAGGGCATTTATCAGGTGCTCGAATAACAAATGGGATCCCTCGAATTCTAGAAAGACATCGACAGCTCTATCCAAGCTTGAATAATCATGTGGCGCATGCACTCCAAACACTTCCATAAAAAAAGAGAGAAATGAACCCCAGCCTATATACTCCATGCTCCCAGCATCTGCTTCAAGTAGAGAGAAAAGTTCCTCACATATCCCACGAGATACCGGATCAAAAAGTTCTTCAAATGAAACAAACCTCTTCAATCTCCTCAATCTCTCAACAGAAGAACGCTCAGCTCGCTCCAGACTTTGCATATCTAACAATCTTGACAAGCACCGAAGCAATTGAGTAGCAAAAGAAATTACAGAGGAAGGTGTTTGAATGGGGAGATAGCCATCAATTGGGTACTTAAACGGCCTGGACCCAAAATTTAATTCACATCGTTCACCTTGAGAAAGAGAAATTGCTGGATAATACCCAAATCCAGGCCCCATCTTGCGAATCTCATGAAATGCCACTCCAAGTGAGACACCATTTCTGTAGAATGAAATCTCATCACAATCCAAATCTATGCAGCATCCAATAACATCACCAACAACCCATGATTGACCATATGGCTCAGCTTCTTTATTCCATTTCCTCACCCTCCTTCCATCAAATGCATACGAATCTTCAGCATCACCTACACCCTTATGATCAGTGAAAGGGCAAGAAAGAGTTACCCATCCAAGCTGTTGTATACCTGAAGTTTCTAAGATAACTTCATACATCCATTTCCCTTTCCAAACACAGGCATTTGCCCTAGCACTACTAAACATTGCTAAGCTCTCCAGAAGCAGCGGTGGCTTAATGATTCTTATGTCACCGCAAATGCTGATATCTTCAAGACCAACGACATGGCTGCCACTATCATCAGCAAATATACAAAGTCCACCTTTATTTCTAACCAAAGAAATCAAGTTCACATGGAAGCTGGAGAACTCATTCTTTATGATAGAGCGAACAAAATTCCTGTCAACTGGAGTGGTCACTGGACCAATCGATTTGTTTGGGAGGCCAAAAACATATTCAAGAGTTCGCTCCACAGATTGGTGACAAAAATCATCGCAGTATGAAACAAGACGGGATTTCGACGAGTTGTCTCTACCATCCTCACCATTCAATATTACAGCCAAACCAGAAGAAAGCCCACCAATCCGGAAGCCATCTTCTGCCATTAGTGATATACACCACCACTATCCCCCTTAATTACCACCGCACCCAACCAACGAATTTCAAAATTCAACTATCCTTCCAGATATATTGATCCTTTCTACTAAAAATTTGAACCCTGAAAGAAACTAGCATCCTCCTGACCCTGAAATTTCCAAGTCACAACACGTAAGACTTCATCACAACAACAATCTACACGGTACTGTTTGGTTGCTGGGAAAATAGAGGCGAAGAAACTGTTCAATACATAAAATCTTCTCAATTCAGTCCAGTTACAATCACTTACTACCTAAGTTTAGAACAGGAAGCTCCGCGTTACAAAACTGGAATAGGCAATTTGTCACTCATTCCTTCTCGTTGTTCTTCCTTTCGATTTCACGTCAACTAAGCAGAAATCCAAATAAAATTTCAAAATTCAAAGTGAAGATGAATAATAAAAGAACTCACAGGTGTGCCTTATATTCTTCTCCTGTCGCTTCGGAGCAGTGAAGGCGGCTGCGGCATGCTAGGGTTTTCCAGAAAACCGTTGGTTGAGAAACTTTGGAGAGAGAGAGTTTTAGAGAGAGAGAGATTTGCGTCTGAGTTTGTGTGCGTTTGTTTTGGAGTTTCTACTTTCTAGTTTTGGCCAAAAGTTTGGGAGATGTGAGCGAACCGAACCCACAGGGAACAGCAGCCGCGCCATCCCCGACCAACGCTGACTCGGAACTCAAGCCACAGGAAGGAATTGACCAACACGTGTCCAGCTCCCGTGGAGCATATGGGTTACTGACGTGGCTGACACAACTAACATGCGCACCAGGTTTAAACCGCCCTCGATGAGGATTGCTTTTCTTTTTTGTTTTTTAGGGTTCCTGTAATTTGGTCAGCCTTCAAAGACGTTCGGTTGGTGTTTTTTTTTTTTAGAATTTTTAAGTAATGGTAATTCTATTAGTGTATTTACTGTAATTATTTTTAAGTAATATTAAAAAATATGTTTAATTTGTGTATTCACATTATTCAAAAAATTCATAGGTTATGTTTTGATTGTGTTCTAAACGATTTCAAAACTTTTCCACTCATTTTCTAAGCGTACAGCTCAGACTGAAACTTATACACGTGGCCTGCTCACAACCGTAGATCTAGCTGAATATTATTTCAAACTGATAGAAATATACTGTTATACAAATAAAAGGATTTTGCAGCGAATAACGTGGCCTAATTTCAAAGGAGGACCACGCTGTAATAGTTGTCATGATAATACACATATAATAGTGGTATAATTATTACAACGATTAAGATTTTGTAAATTAAATATTATATTTTGATACACAAATAAATCTTTCCGCTATGAGATAAGCAGTATGCATTGGCGGATGCAAGGGGGGCCAACAAGGGACCTGGCCCCGGTTGGCCTTATAGTTCACCTTAAATTATATATATACTCTAACTAAATGGATCTCCCTTAATCTCACTACAAGGCTTATTTGATTTTAAGATTGTTGTACTCCAAATTCTTTTTCATATTATTGTGGTTATTGATTATTGATTAAGTTTTGAAATTATATTGAAATTGTAATTATGACTAGATAGTGAAATTGTGATTAGGGCCTTAGGTTGTGAAATTGTGATTAGGACAATAGGTTGTGACTTGTGAAATTAAATTGATAAATTTTGTTTTGGTTTTGTTTAGATAATAGAGAAATTTTTGATAAAAAAAACCAACGGGGTTGTCTAGTACTCCTAGTGTGGCTGCTACTTCTAAGTCGAATATTAGCTTGAAAAAAACTCGTGTTTTGTTTAGTCTAGATGATATTATTTCTGACCCAGGGTTACATAAACTCATTGAAGAATATGATGTTGGAATTAAGGACCAAGTTCGTAAGGAGTATTTGATAAAATGTCCTTGTCAGCCGCTTAGACATGATTTTCCTAAGAAAAAATATGAAAACAAAATGAGGAGTTTTTTTGAGTCATGGTTTAAAGAATATGAATGGTTGGAATGCAGTGTATCAGAGGATGCTGCGTATTGCTTGTGGTGTTATCTAGTTAGACGAAGTAGAGGATCAAGATCCGGGGGTGATGTGTTTACATCTATGGGGTTTAGCAATTGGAAAAAATGAGTTGAGATATTTTGTGACCATGTTGGTGCAGTTAATAGTGCTCACAATGATGCTAGAATACAATATGAAGCACTCAAAAATCAGCGACAAAGTGTGTCACATATTTTATTTGCACACGTGCACGATATAGAGAATATGTAGAACCGTAGGATCCAATTGACATCTATCAGTCTCAACAAATAACATAGTACTTTTATTTCAATATAATATATTTTTAATTCTTTTAATCTTTAATTTTGAATATTTTAACTCTAAGAAATTTGTGTGCATAAGTAGTTAATTATATTTTTTTATTTTCTCTTAGGAGTTAGCCCCCCTTCAAATTCGGTCCTGGTTCGGCCACTGGCAGTATGATAAGTTTGATTTTCTCAACGCTAGTACGTTTGATTGGGAATATATTTTGAAATATTCCTATTTGACAACTTCTCTTGTTTGTCCGATATTTTTTTTTTTATTAGGCCTTTGATATCATAAAAAGGACAACGTGATCAACTGAAATATATTAATTTTTGTATTAATTATTAAATTTTCCATCTCAGAAAGTGTATTTCATGAGATTCGACCAAAATATGACCCTAAGTGTTAACTTATCACGAGCCATTTTCTATCTCTAATAACAATGGGTTGGGATGAAAAATATAACATTAAATTGTGACGTAAGTAATTACAAACATAAAATACAAATACTCCACCCTGTCATATATATTTACGATATGTTGTATCATACCCAAAGAGGCAGTCAAAGGGGCCTCTATTTAGAAAAAAAAGGGGGCTCCAAAAATTAAGAAAAAAAAATAGTGTAGGCTTTATTTTATATATTTTTTTATATTGTCACTCTCAAAATTACCATATAGTTTGACCCCTAAAAGTCGTATCCTAACTTCGCCCCGGTTATACCTTCACAAATCATTCAAATATTCATAGATTTGAAAGGACGCTCTTAATATAGTATTCAAAATACAATAAACATAGAGTTGGCAAAAAGAAAATTTAGTGATAAATATGTAAAGATTGATACACGAATCTGGTATGTTTATCATTCTAATTACCTCAACAAGATGAATTCTCATCTCTTGTGCATATTATTTATATATGTAGCCGTCCACATATCTATCTTTGCGTGTTTTTGCAATTATTTATTTACAATTAAGGAACATTACAAATCACATACTATGTTTTCAGTGTTTTCTAAAAAAACTCACTGGATTTTTTTTTCCTTTTTCAAAGCCTACTGTATTTGTCATTTTGATACCAATTTTTACTCGATCCAACGCCGTTAGACTTGTTTAACAGAAAATTTATCACGTCCAATCGCAATATGACACATGACATAAAAGTTAAATAAAAGTATAAATATTTAAAAAAATAAAAACAAATATAAATATAATATAATTATTTATTAAAAAAAAGTTCGAGGACCCCGATCCTTTCACAATGGAATCCTCCCTCCACCTCGGGGGGTGGTCTGGGGGACCTCCCTAGAGCCGGGGTGGAGGGATTCCTCCTCCCTCCGGTTCTGGGCGACCAAGGGTGGAGGGGGGAAGTTCCTCTCCCGGAAGCCAAAGGTGGAGCCGTGAAAGGATCTGGGACTTGGAGTCCCCAAACTATTTTTCTTCTAATTAATTATATTTTTTTAAAAAAAATGTTTATGACACGTGTCACATTGCGATTGAACGTAATGAATTTTCCTTTAAACAAGTCTAACGATTTTGGGTTGAGTGAAATTTGGTACCAAATGAAAAATTCAATGAGGTTTTTTTTTAAAATAAAAACAAAAACTCATTGAGTTTTTTTAAAAGGCTAAAATCTAGTGTTTGATTTGTAAATTTTGCTTAACATTAAGTACTTAATTTCAATCACCGAAGAGGAGTTGCTTGGCTGGATTCTACTATTCAATAGACAACATATCAAAAGCCAGTAACTTCCATTGGTGAGAAAGTGATCAAATTTTTTTTATTTGTGTTCAAAGTTTTTTTTTAATAAGGAAAGAAAGTTTGAGACACTTTCTATGCATTGGGTTGAGATGAAAAATTTTAGACACGTGCAACCACATCTCACCACATGTATCAAGTACGTAGTCAGAGTTCTTATTATGGACAATCGAATCAGGATCTACAGTTGACCGTTATTAATGACCAATTCATTCACACTCCGGAGCATACTCAAAGTTTTGGATTAGACTGAAACTCCAATTATGGTGCTCCCACCTTTTACGTAGAGGACTTTTTATCTTCTTCCTCTTCTCTTTTTTCAATTGAGATATATAAGTATAACCCATGTCCCATGATACAAAATACGGTATCTTCTACCTATGTTTGTGTGGGAAAAACATCCGAGTAAAACACACCCAATTATTCCCCCCACCTGATGATTTTCTCAGCGGGGGTATATTGCACATGGTACCGCTACAGTGTTAGATGCGCACTCAACCCATAGATTCCCCTACTGATGCTCTTCGTTACTCATAGTGCGTAGTGCGCACATGGTGCGCATTATAACCAGTTCCGTTATTTATCTAGCCCGCTCTGTCCCTTTATTCTTCGCGCACCTTTTTTTTTTCTTCATAAAGCGAGTCAAATTGCTCGCCATCTTCGCTTGTGATTTTGACAGGAAGCGACCAAAAAGGGGAAGGTGGGGTTCGAGAGCCTCTCTTTTATCTTCTTTTTTTTTTTTTAGCTAAAAGTTTCAAAAAAAAAAACTTAATACCCCCGTTAACCTCGTGAACGGAGGAAAAAGTGAAAGAGAAGTGAGTTAAGCTACAGGATAACTCTTGTTAAGACTGGTCTCGGTGGTAGGTTTAAAATTTCATTCGTATTATTATCAACTCTTTGCTGTTACTCTAGAGTCTTTTGGTCGGGTAATCACTCAGTTTGTGTGGTACCGAAGACTGCACAGACTTTTAAGATTAGTCGAGGTACGCGTATACTCACCCAAACATCCGATAAGAAAAAAAGAAAGTTAAACTGTAGGAATACGAATTACTTGAACTTTTAGCTTGCAATAATTTTCATCTTTATATAGCCCCAAAGCTTTTCTTTACGTGTTTTATTTGCATATGATCTATTTCCACGTGTTTGACTAATGAGAGAAGAGAAAGAAAAATAAATAAATAATAGAAAATCAAAAAGGGTAACAAGATTATGAAACTTGTGGACTCGTGTTTCTGTTCCTTGTGGGGCGAGATGACAATGCGGTAGGTTTGCTTGGAGGTAAGTCATCAAAGGTGGGAGAGGGAATCTTTTATGGATATGGAAGAAGAGCTTCCTCAGATTCAAGTTTATGAGGTTATTTTCACCAACACAAAAACATCGGTGGATTTTCAACTGTATATTTGTTTTTTTGTTTTCTCTGTTGTCTCTCTCAGCCAATTGTTAATGCTGTGGAAGTTGGATTCGAGCTTCTCAGCGAGATTGTCTTGTTTGAATAGTCATTCCACTGAACCAAGTGGGCATGCACGGTCGGTTTCTACCCATTGGTCAAGTGGGGATTGAAGAACAAACTGAACTTCCCATAAGAGTCGTGCATGCTGATTCCCAATCCCCTACAACGGTTTGCAATCTTCTATATTTGTTACCAATCTCTCCTAATTAATTCGTTGTATAACATTACATTACCCAAATTTTATTCTCTTGTATAAACCTTTGTATTCCTTCTATTTATTCAATTAGAATTGTCTGAATATTAGCAACATCAGAGAATATTTCTTCACAAACAATCATAGTTGTCCTTCCTTTTGTAAAAATTCTTTATGGTATCAGAGCTTGTAGGCTCGCGCCCCTAATTTTTTTTTCCGATCCAAGCTTCCGCACCTATCTTCCTCCTTTTCTATTTTATTGGTTTTTCTTTCTCTATTTCTAGCTTTCTCTGTCGTTCAACCATGTCTACATCACTTAATATTGCAAATTTTGTCACTATGCGATTGAGGCCTGATAACTATCCCCTCTGGCGTGAACAAATTTTATTCTTGGCTAAAAGCCAAGAACTGCTTTCCCACCTTATAAGGGTGAGAATTTTATCAGGTAAAAACCGGAAATTCCGGTTCCGGTTCCGGCCTATTCCGGTACCAGAACCCATTTCAGGGAAATTTCGGAACCGGAATCGGAACCGGAAATTCCGGCGAAAATGTCGGAATTTCCAGTTCAATTTAAAAAAAAAAAATTAAAACGTGACCCACTGCCACCCACACGAAGAGAGACTTATCTTCTTCGTGGAAAAGCTCACTTCATTGTTCTCACCCTTCACCTCTCAGCCGCCAGCGACACCCCCCTCCCCCCAACTGAATCCGGTCTCCCTCCCTCCCAAGTCCCAAGCTACCTCTCGAAATCTCCATATATATATCTCTCTCAGATCTCTCAAATCTCTCCCTCCCGAAATCTCTCTCCCTCTCTCTCGGGGGTTGCTGATTTCAGTTGAGCTGGTGGCCGAATCTCTCACCAGCACTCTTGAGGTGAGGTTTGTTAATTTTATTTTGCAAATCTTGTATTTTGTCATTAAATTGCTTTAGGGTTTGTGTATTTTGATTTGGGGATTTTCAAATAGCAATTTCAGATTCTTAAAGCACCTTTGTTGCCTCTTTTCTCAGCCACTCATGTTGAACATGGCCATTGAAATCAAGCACTGATGGTGTTCATGCAGTTCTTTGGGAATGGTGTTCGATTTAGTTTTGTTCCTCTGATTGTTTGGTGAGATGAGATATGACTTTATTTTCATATAATTCAGGGGCAGTCAACCCCAGTGATACATGTAAGATTGAAATGTGACTGTGACTAGAAGTTTTTATGAGAGGCTGCATTCCTTAGATTGGTTACAGGATGCAGCGTAATAGAAACTTGATATCTTAGAAAAGATCTGGGTTTCATTGTTTGATTCATTTCAATTTGTTGCTTTGTTATTTTCTCATCTCACCAAATAAGTGCTTGTACAGATGAAATGATTTCACTTGTTTCATCACCATTGCTATACTTACGCTACTGTGTTCATTATCTTGTCTGAATTTCAAACTGGAGGCCCTACAGACTTAGCCTTACTCTGAGTCATTGTTTACAAGTGTTGTCACCTAGACAATTTCCTGGAGTATGTGAATGCGTTATTCTGCCTGAAAGTGGACCTCCTTGAGATATTTTTAGGGTCGAAAGATCCTTATATTGGAGAAGATTCCATGAATTTGTGTGCTTTTGTATAGGTTCAGAAGGACAAGCAAAATGAAATTTCGATGTGTCAAATCATCTCATCACCTTCTTTACTCTTTGGGTTTTTTCTGTCCTTTCCTTTGGGCCAAAGTAAAACTGGGCCTTTAGGCCCAGTTATGGAACCGGAATTTTCCGGAAAATTCTGCTTCCGTTCCGGTTCCATTCCGGTAAATTCCGGAATGGAAATTTCTATTCCGGTGAGTACCGGAACCGGAATGTCTCATTTCGGTTCCATATGTTCCGGTACTCACCCTTACCACCTTACTTAGGCATCACCTGCTCAGTATTTGTCTGCCACGATGATGATGCTGGCAGCAAACAAGTCAATCCGACTTATACGTCCCGGAAAAAACATGATGTCCTCCTATGTGGATGGATATGGCCTTGTAGTGGGCCTCGACACCTCATCTAAAGTTTGGTTTGGTCTACAAGAAGCCTATGCTCAGTCCTCTCAAGACCGATAATTCTATCTACATCAACAATTATCTCATATGAAGAAAGAAGATGGCACTAGCCTCAATGAATAGCCACTTTAAAAGTGTGTGACAACCTATCTGCAATTGGCAAACCAATAACTGATCGTGCCAAGGTGTTTGCTTTGCTAAATGGACTCGGGGAGCGTTACGACACATTTGTCAAGTCAATGTTTCGCCCTTCCTCTCCTTCCTATAGTGAATTACTTTTAATGCTTCACAGTTTTGAGTCCAGAATCACATCTCGCCAAGAGCGCCAACTCGAAATCCTCCGGACACTCACCTGGCCAGTCGTTCAACTCCAAAGGTAAAGGGTTTACTCAATATAGCACAAAAACTAATTCGTCTCTTGCAGGCCTTTGATCAGACAAGCAGCAAAAATCCAGATTCAACCCCGACGTTACTTGTCATCTCTATGACAATGTGAAGAAGAAAATGTTAGAATGAAGAGGAGAGAGAAAAATAGTAACAAGAGACAAGAGATTTTAAGTAGTTCAGTCTTGAAGATCTACATGTGAAGGCTCTCTATGACTGTATTTTGTATTATGAGTTCATATAGATTACAATTGAAAATCTCTATTTATAGAGACAATACAAAGTATGAAAATATTCCTTATGTAATCTTTGATATATGTAACTATAATATCATATCAAATATTTAATATTTGATTATGATATTATCTCTAACATCCTCCCTCAAATACAAGATGTAGAAATCTGAAATCTTGTATTTGAAAAACGAGATATGAAGGTGATCGGACCTTGAAATCATAGATCATTGCTCTCTTGCTGATCATTGCTCCCCTACTGAACATATAGCCCATTTTTTTAAAAAAAATTGATCGGACCTTGAAATCATAAGCATACTACATTTTCCAAACATATCTCGTGCTTTATCTCTTTCTCTCTCTCTCTCTTTCACTCACCTATTTTTTCTCTCATATTTGATTTGTTGTAAGTACAACGGAGGTGAAAATTCACTAGTAAGATAGCTCTTGACTATTTACAAGAGACATTCAAACGAAGAGTGACAAAATTTCCAACTTTTAAGGATGTAGAAAACATGTTTTGTTGTTTTGATACCAAGAAGAAAAATGTTAGAATGAAGAGGAGAGAGAAAAATAGTAACAAGAGACAAGAGATTTTAAGTGGTTCGTTTAGAATACCTATATCTACTGTGAAAGCCCTCTGTGACTGTATTTTATATTATGAGTCCATACATAGTACAATTGAATATCTCTATTTATAGAGACAATACAAAGTAGGAAAATATTCCTTATGAAATCTTTGATATATGTAACTATAATATCATATCAAATCTTTAAGATTTGATTATGATATTATCTCTAACATGTGAGGCACGATGTGTGGAATTACCGGTGGCGCTTCAACAAAAATTTCAAAAAGAAAGATCCCAACGAAGCTTTGTCTGCTCTCACTCTTGACACTGCCCTTAAAGAACACGATTGGACAACCAATACCGGCGCCTCCACCCATATGACTTCCAATGAGGGTATCTTATCCAATCTTACTCCCTATCTTGGTAGTGATCGAGTAATGGTAGGAAATGGCTCCCTCTTGAAAATTACACATACCAGTACTGCTAAAATCGACACTGGTAAGAACTTTATTTTCATTCATAATGTACTTTTAGTTCCTGACTTAGAACGAAGTTTGCTCTCTATTGGTCAATTAAATGCAGAACACAATGTGGACTGCACATTTAATCTTTCTGATTTTGTGATAAAGGAACGGGGCACCAATCGGGTTCTGCTGAAGGGTCATAAGAAAGGAAATCTCTATATTTTACCAGCTAATAAGGAGGCATTTTCTTCCCTTCATATTCCCACTGTCACTGCACAACTCTGGCACCAACGCCTCGGACATGGTCATGATGCTCCCATTTCTAAACTTTAGCAACTCGGTCTCATTTCTTTCCAAGGCTCTGCAAAACACTCTTTTTGTGATAGTTGTCAATTTGGCAAAATGAGTCGGCAACCTTTCACTTCCTCTACTCGTATTTATGATTTGTTTGAAAAAGTGCATGAGGATCTTTGGGGACCCACTCCTGTCACTTCAATAAATCAGTTTACGTATTATGCATGTTTTGGTGATGATGCAAGTCGTTTTGTATGGCTTATTCCTTTAAAACGTAAATATGATTTTTTCGCGTATATTTGTTCTCTTTCTCAAGCATGTTGATAGGCAATACTCGAAGAAAATTAAAATTCTTCAAACCGATGGTGGTGGTGAATTCACCAACGCCTTCCATGCCAATATTTTGCAAAACGAAAGTATTAAACATCAACTTTTGTGCCCTTACATGCCCCAGCAAAATGGTACAACTCAGAGGCGTCATAGATCCATTCGCGAATTGGGGCTCACTATGTTATTTCACAGTGGAGTTCCGAAGCATTTTTGGGTGGATGCATTTCATACTGCTATTTACATTTTAAATAGACTTCCCACGCCAAAACTCAATAATCTCCATTTTTTTCGCATAATTGCATTCATATCTTTGGCAGCAACTGCTTTCCTTATGTGTGGAATTCCACAACTAATAAAATTCATTTAAAATCTCTTTCTTGTGTATTTATTAGATACAATGAGCAACACAAAGGGTATAAAATGCTTGCACCCTCCTTCTAACCGTATTTATCTCTCACGCCATGTAAATTTTAATGAAACTTGTTTTCCTTTTAAATCTTTTGGACCCACGTCCACCTCTTTTAAGCGTGACTTCTCTCCATGGCTACATGCTTAAGGTAAGCAAACTCTTGAACCCATCCTGACTATGGACTATACTAATTTTGCACCTAGTGTTTCTCCTAGACAGGTTGATTTTCCTGTGCTTGCATCACCATCCAACACAACCTTTGATCCAGCGTTGCCTCCATCTAGCTCTACGCCTCCTACCCCTTCTCTTGTGGAAACGTTGGCACCCGCACCTGTGGACCTCGCTCCACCCTCCACCCTGTGCAAACTCGCCTCAAATCAAGTATAAGGAAGCCAAATCCCTTGTACGCCTATCTCAATATTGTGTCACATATTCCAAGCGAACCAAATCTTTGAAATCTACCTTAAAACACCCCCTGGCATGCTGTCATGCTTGATGAGATTCATGCTCTTGCAAAAACCAAAACTTGGTCTTTGGTTGCTCGTACCCCTTCCATGCATGTTATAGGAAATAAGTGGATATATAAATCCAAACTTAAATCTGATGGCTCCCTTGAACGCCTGAAAGCACGTCTGGTTGCTAAGGGATTCCACCAAATCGATGATGTTGATTTCTCTGAAACTTTTTCTCCTGTTATCAAACCTGGAACCATTTGAGTAGTTCTTATGATTGCAATATCTTTGAACTGGTCTATTAGACAACTTGATGTCAAAAATACCTTTTTTACACGGTACCTTGCATGAAACTGTTTACATGGAACAACCTCTCAATTTTATAAATCCCAAATTTCCATATTATGTTTGCAAATTAGACAAAGCTCTTTACGGCCTCAAACAAGCTCCTCGAGCTTGGTTTGATCGTTTTAGCAAATTTCTTTTAACTCATGGTTTCTTTTGCAGCCTTTCCGATCTCTCTCTTTTTATTTGTCATCAAAATGATGATACGCTAGTCCTCTTATTATATGTTGATGACATCATATTCATTGGGTCCAACATTGCTCTTCTTGATCACTACCTTTCCCTCTTAAGCAATGAATTTGAAATGAAAGACCTTGGTCCTCCCCATTATGTCCACCAAGGGTCGTACTCCCCTTATCGAGGAGTCTTTGACGGATCCTTCTTCCTTTCAAAGCTTAGTGGGGGCTCTTGAATATCTCACTCTCACTAGGCCCGACATCACTTACAGTGTGGATTATGTCTCACAATTTATGCATCGTCCCTCCTAACATCATCTTCAATTAGTCAAGCGCATCCTGCAACATATCCATGGTACCTTTGATCATGGACTTCAACTCCGTCGCACTTCCAAGTTCACTTTATATGCATTTTCAGATGTTGATTGTGTCGGGTGCCCCTCACTCGTCGTTCCGCTACTGGCTATTGCACCTTCCTTGGCCCAAATTGCATCAGCTGGTGTGCCAAGAAACAAGCAAAGGTTTCGTGCTCTAGCAGTAGCACAGAGGCCAAAGATAGGGTCATGGCTCATATTGCTGCTAAACTAACTTACTTGGATCACCTACTTGCTCCGTGATTTGAATATCCACCCTCCCAAGGCTTCAGTTATCTTATATATTATCAATCCTTATCAAAATGCTTTCAATGTCAAATGAACCTAACAATACTCAGACACAACTATTTTGACATAAAACAAATAAACCACAATATGTAAAACTGCTCTGAAAAATCTGTAAAGAACAGAGTCTGAATTTGAAGTAACTACAATAGACTACAAAATACTACAGATGACGTAACTTACAGATTTAAAAATAAAATTGATTAACAATCGATATAACAACTTACCAAATAACCAGTTCTAATCAGCAACTTACCAACCTCTGATTCTTGGACGTTCTTTGTATAGAAATTCTCAAATCAAAAGAATTCAAACTCTCAACACAAAGAAAAAGAATGGTTAGCAAGAAAATAAAAACTAATCAAGAACAATAAACACAATTGTAACACCAAGAATGATTACGAAGAGAAAACTTCCTAAGGAACGTTGTTAAGGAGAAAAACTCATTGGGTCTGTGGGCCAGTCGAATCCACTAGTTTCCAATCGATTTACACACTGATATATTGAAACGACTAACCTAGCCTATCAAAACACTCTAAATCTAACTCGATTTATCGTAAACCGAATCTACAAGGACATAAAACATCTAAGTCCACATGGAAACTCCGATCTCAAACGACACATGATCTCCACGCACAAACCTTGTACTATCAAAGGCCATCGCCGAACCTTTCAGCCACAATCATTCATAACCTCTGAATCTTCAACACTCCCAAATAATGTTTGGGGATCGATGATCAAATCGACGATCTCGTAAAGTTTTTCACATTCATCAATCGTGGCTTTCACGAAAATCATCAAACATTCAACAAGAAGGAGATGATGAAGCCATACAGTTTCTTGGAGCTTCTCTTTCTTGAAAATACACAAATCTTGGGAGTAAATCATGTGTGTGTATCTATCTCTGTAAAAATCGCATATGTTATAGCCTTCACGCGTAAAGGCTAACAATTCAAGCCTCTATCTTATTTCTTCTAGAAAGAATAAAAAGGACAAAAAAAAAATACCCCTAGTGGTTTTCACGTTAAATGCCAAAAACAGTTACAGATTTTACTAAAAATATAATATTTATGCATTTTGATAGTTTGATGGCTAAATGAGATGAAATTCATAGTTTTGACCGATAAAATGACATTTTGATGATAATTTAGGAGGCTAAAAGTGAAGATCCCCCTAAAAATTAAACCTCTCTCAATTATATCAAATGAACACTTTGCAAGGGCAAAGATACCCGATATGCAAAACATCATAATTAAGATTTTTAACGTTCTATAGTGATGAGTAAACAAGCTGAGCCAACCACTCAAACATATATGCTAAGTTTTTAGATTGAATGATGTATTGTACTATTATAAACCAACTATAAAATTTCCCGCAATGTACATCTCTCCAACATTGTAACAATTTTTAAATGTAAAACAATAGTTATCTATGCACATTCATCCTACATGGAGTTTAAATACGATGATGATAAATCATATATATATATATATATATAAGAATATATTTATCAACTAATGAAAAAGAGGTCCACATTGTTTTAGGGGCAAGATGATAATTCTACATTCGTAACTGCTATAATCATAGAAGTTAGTTGATAGGTAAACTTCGACGGTGATTATTGTATACTTTAGCTCTCTTTCCGAGTTGGCTTTCTGGGCCTTCCTTTTTTAGTAGGCCTTCTTGTCCTTTGCCGAACTGGATCGGGATAATCGGTGCGTGACGTGGCACGGTCCATCCCATTTCGCCGGGCGTAAACACTCTAGTTGGCCGCAATACAAACACTAATGTTAAGTTTTTTTTGGCCACAAAATTTGAATTATTTCGGTCCCACGTCAAATCGAAAACACACACGGCGCCTATCTGTCTGTTTGGACCATCCGCGTTGATTTCACGTCCAGATCCTTGTAAGTTGTAACATATATATAGAACTCTCTCTCTCTATGCCTTTATCTCTGTAAGATTCATATTTCAAAATCCGGATCCACCGCTTTCGAAACAAGCCCCAAACCCTATCCCTTTCTCGCTCTAGATTTTCTCTTTCCTTCTTTGTGAACTCCGGATAACAATGAGGAAAGGAGCGAAGAGGAAAGCGAGCCAGAAGCAAGAAGCCAAGCCTGCGGAAGAGAGCCCCCAGGAGTCGAAGAAAGCAACTTCTCGAGCTAAGCGAGTCAAAGCCTCCAAGCC
This sequence comes from Myrica gale, assembly GCA_963930655.1. NCBI lineage: Eukaryota > Viridiplantae > Streptophyta > Magnoliopsida > Fagales > Myricaceae > Myrica > Myrica gale. The sequence continues at coordinate 10,299,483 of OZ005600.1, read as the reverse complement.
CGAGCCCGAGACCGAGTACTTCGAGGACAGGCGCAACTTGGTATTCAGGCTAATTTAGTTACACTTGCGAATTCAATCGAATTGGCGACATATTTGTTCTCTGCCTGTGTATGCTTGGATTGATTTGTTGTCGTTTTGATTTCCTGTTGTTTTGGAGAATATTTATAGTAGAGTTGTACGAGTTGTTAAAATTGTTGGAGCTCCTAGCTCTGCTACTGGATCGGCTTAAACTACTGCCATAGTGTTTGCATTGCACAAATTTGTTAGTGATTAATTTCTTTTCAAAGTTCCTTAACAGCATTATTGAGGTCGAGCATGCAAAAATCTATTTCATTCTCTCCAATTAGTTGCTGACCAAATCACTGAATGGAAGGATACTGATGTTTTATGGTTTTCAAAGAATGTTTAAATACTTATCTTGAGTTTAACTAATTCCATGCGGAGGGATTAGTTGAGTGGATATTTCTGCTCTATTAAGTTTTCAAATGGTTCATAGAAAAGATGAATTCAACTATAGCCTTATTACACTGCTCTTTTTTTTTTTTTTTCCTTTATTAACTTTTACTGGAACTGAAACTTGAATTGTAGCTTTTCTAAACAGTAATATCGCAAGTGTATCATTTAGATGGTAGCACTCTTGCTTGATCTTCATTTACACTTCGATGTCTGCATGATATTGGGGCACATATCACCGATAGTTACAAGTTGTTATCTGAGTATGTTTTGTTCGTTGTCTTGCTTATGCAGGAAGATCTATGGAAGGAAGCATTCCCTGTTGGAACAGAGGTTTGCTAGATTTTTTAATTCTCTCATATTATGTTCTTTTTATTGTTCCTTTGTGGCTTATGTGTCATAGTGAAATGATACCAGTGGGACCAATTGGACTCAGTTTACCAATTCAAGTGGAATTTCTCAAACCTAGAAGTAAGTAAAAAACTTATCATTGCCTTTACTTTAAAAGGCTAACTAGAATGATTAGTTCTAATAGGAATGTTCCGCTTGTGGTTAGGATGCATTTGAAGAAGAGGGAAAGCTACATGGGAAGAAAGTATATATTTTTGGTTCTACAGAACGTGAGTGTCCTACAGACTTGGATACCATATGTTTCAGATTCCCTGGTAGAATTACTGAGAAATATTTCTCTTTCCATCTATTGATATGTCATTAGATCTTAGCTACCAAGTTGTGGTAGATCACTTATTTCCCCTTTTCACATTTTTTTGTCTTTCACATTTATTCTTACATTATGTTCTGGTACTGCAGCTCAATTGGTCCTTTTCAAGGGTGAAAGAAAAGTTATCTGCATACCCGTTATAGTTGCTGTAAGTTATTCAGTATTGTTGCTTCTGCATGCCAGTTTGGAACTAAGATTATTAATTTAGGTAATTTATGTAACAATCAATTGTATGTGAAGTTAGCTTGTTAGGCAGACAATTTTGCAGCTGCTTGATATCATATATTGTTGCAACTTGGCCATGGCTTTTTTCATCTTTTTTTAAGGATCGATGGTGGACTTTTTGTTCCTCCTTTTGCTGGGTTTATATACGTATCATTATCATGCTTGAGTTTTTTTTTTACCATTTCCCTGGTTTTGCTTCAAGTTTGAATCTTTTTTAATCTGCAGCCTAGAATGTTTTATTTAATGGTTTATCATGGTTGATGGGAGCACAAGAGTACTTCATGTTTCTTGTTTGTCAATTGATTTAGTTCCTTTTTCTTGTTTTACAGATTGTATCTCCCTTCCCTCCTTCTGATAAGATTGGGATTAACTCTGTTCAGAGGGAGGCTGAGGAAATTATTCCCATGAAACAAATGAAAATGGACTGGGTTCCTTATATTCCTCTAGAGAATAGGTATGCCATATTGTAATTGCCAGTTATCTGAACTGATTTAATGGGACATTCCTCATGGGCATCTTCAAAATTCTTTATCTGATTTCTGATGTAATTGATAATTTGATTTTTTTACAGAGGCAGCCAAGTTGATAAATTGCACTCTCAAATATTTATCTTGAGCTGCACTCAAAGAAGGTAGTATTTGGTTTCATTTTCTGTATCCCACTCTCTCCCTCTTTGTATTTTGTTGCATAAATTGTTGTGCATGCTTTCTTTTCTTTCATTTGAATGAACCCTATCTTTGCAGATTAGTACCTGCCACATTGAACTATCCATGTGGCTGATAGTCCTCACAGCCTCTAATGTTGACATGAGTTGGTTGAAAGTTTATGTTTATAGTTGTGGATGAAAAAAAAGTGAAATGTAGTGAGTTTTGAAGAGAGTTTTTAATTAAAAAGAAGAGATCTGAAAATTTTCTAAAAGATCATCAAGGGGTTTGTGGCTGCAACCAAGCATCTTTCAGCCTTAAGCAACCCTTAAAATTCTGTTTAAAACCCCTAACAATGCCAACATGATACCTTGCTAAGATTTCTACAAATATCATCTCATAGAATTCTAATGAGATCCCACGATTAGCAAACTTAAACTTCATAGAACCCCCTTTATCAAAGTTACTCAATGGTCTTTGCAAGACTTGCTTGTACAGGAGCATAATCATGATGGAAGAATCTAAACATGCTCATTTGAAAAGCAAGGTAAGAAGCTTTTCAATTGGCTCAACAAGCATCAAAACATAACATAAATGGGAAAATTTTCTACCAGCATACCCCTGGATGCCTAAAAAGAAAGAAAAAGCTAAGTGTTGGTAGATGTTTGGGGGCTCGAGCAGCACTGCAGAAACCAAATTTCAAAATTAATTGCAAGGCTTTTTGAGGTCTAGTGAACTTTGTCATAGGGGCTCTTAGAGTTGATGAGGCTTGCTTGAGCTTTAGGGCTGACTGTGTTTATTTTTAGGAATTGTGAAAGCATACCAGGTGTGATTGAGTTTCTCAAAATCTTCATAGAAGAGCATATTGCTGGAAACTCTCTGAAGATCATTATTTGGGAGAAGCGATTTAAATAAGTCTTTATAATCTAGAGGCTCTTTTGATTGCAAGTATAGTCTACAGATTAACTTATTTTTTATACTGATGCTGATCACACATAATTAGAGGATAGCTCAACAAATTCATGGGCCATGACTACAGCCCAGGCCTAAATTTTTTTGAAGTTTTCTAAACATGCATGATACCCAGTGCTTAAGAAACTCCAACAAGGCAAAACAATGGCGGACTGAAAACCAGAAACTAGAAGGTGTACATAGATTTTTAGTCCATAGACCCTGTTAGTTGTTTGGTTCCTACAGTTTTTACCACTACATCCTTCATTGTTAAAGCCCTTTCAATTCTTTGCAATGCGTTCTTTTGCTAACATGGCGTAACCCACCTTACTTGGCATGTGCTAGAGGAACATCTGATATTGAGGCTGATTTTGTTTTTCTTTTGTTTGCGTTAAAATATAAATTATGTTTCTCTTTTCCTTTTTTCCATTGTGTATGTTTCTTCTAATTTTTCCTCTTACTTTGGTTTCTCCTAGGGTTTAGCATTCCCCTTGACCTCTGCCATCTTGAATTTAGCCAAAAACTAAAGCTTGAGTGGGTGTGGGATAAAAGGAAATAGTATAGAAGTTGGGGACTTGAGTGAGGCCCTTTCTTGTTTTCTCACTAATTGACCCATAGCCATCATTATCGGCAATAAGAACTGCCGCTCAATGAGGTATCGTGCAGTACTTGGGAGAACCTGTTCAAGACAATACCTTTGACTGTTATTGTTATGCATCACACACAATTTTTATTCGGATGAAAGCATGATTTTTTCGAGGGTTTTGGTTTTATTTCTTGTCTAAAACAATATAGTAACATATATTGTTACTCTTGGTTATAAATTGTTTGTGCAGAGCGGCTTTAAAACACTTGAAGATAGACCGTGTCAAGAAATATGAGTACTGTTTGCCTTGTAAGTTCTCATGCTATTATTAGTCTAAGTTGTTGAGTTGAGAAACTGTATAGAAAACTTATATTGATAAAATCATGGAAGCTTTGGAAGAAGACCAATACTTTGTTTGGCCATCTTTTGTCACTTATTTTTGTTGTTGAGGAATACAAAGATTAAATCATGTTCACCTCTATTCCATCATATGTTACTTTGCCAGTATTTAATTTGCTTGATTCTTGATGCAGATTTCTACCATCCCTTCAAGCAAGATGAGCTTGAGCAAAGCACTGAGGTTCAAATAATTTATCCAGCTGAACCAAAGCCGGTAAGTTACAAAATACGATTCTGAAAAAAAAATGATGCTTACCATTGAGGTTTAAATAATTTTTCCAGCCGAACTAAAGCCGGTGGGGTACAAAATATGATTCTAAAAAAGATGATGCTTATCATTGAGGTTCCAATAATTATCTGAGTAACCCTACTTTATGATTGTACATAGCGTCGATGCTCAATGGATTTGGAATACTTATGATTGATGGACTGCTTAATTTCATGTAAAATTGATTTGTCTTTTTGTCCCTGCAGGTTTTCTGTGAATTTGATTGGGAGTTAGATAACACTGAGGTACGAAATCAGCATTTGGTGTTTGTCTTCTAGTATGTGCTAGCCTTCAGTTGTGACGTTTTAGTCACTTGGTCTGCTCGCTTCACTTTATTTGCATGATGATTGAGCCTATCAGTTTAGTTATCATGATTTTTATGCCGTGAAGTTTTGACCCTGTGTTTTACAATTGAAGAATTGGTTTCACAACTTGCTCCTTATAAGATTTTTTTGGTTTGCTCTGGCATTCAGTTTTTGACAGACTTCTGTTTTCTTGCATAACTTGCATCTACTTTTTACTTTATTGGGTGTATTGTGGAGTATCTGCACTGAGTAATTGCTTGAAAAGGCTAATAAGAATGATAAAATAAAAGTGTATCTTGTACTAACTGCACCTAATATTTGTAGGAGTTCACAAACAATCTGATCCAGGAGGAGGAATTGTCTGAAGATCAAAAGGATGCCTTCATGGTAAAATTATTAAATGATATGCCAGTAATGTGTAGTTTTACAATCTCTATGTGTCAGTACTTGAAGCTGATCCTTTATTCCTCCCTCATTCCCCCTGCCCCCCTCTCTCCTCTTTCAGGAGTTTGTGAGGGAGAAAGTTAGAGAAGCAAAGAAAGCTAACCGAGAGGTAGTTACTCAGGAGAGATGATGTCCTAAGTTTTTTGCTTTCAAAAGTGTACACTTTTTTGAGCGGGTTTACTAAGTTCTTTTGTAGGCAAGGGAAGCCCGGAAGAAAGTCCTTGAAGAGATGAGTGAAGAAAAAAAGGTCGCATTTCAGAGTATGAGGTTTTACAAGTTCTACCCCGTGCAAACACCAGATTCACCTGACATATCTGATGTTAAGGTAAATATTTGGAAATCACTGCTCTATCCATTTCAGGGATGTGCAAAGTAATTGGAGTTTTGGTTAGAGCCTTTATTTTTCTTTGTTTTCATCTCGTTTTATTCTTTTCCTCAAAAAATATGCAAGGACTTCAGTTTTGAGTGCTACTAAATTATCTGGTCGAAGTTTGATTTCTATGTCATGGGGTTAATGATATTAAATCTGTGTAGACATGTACTGCATGCTTACAGAAGGGATATAAGGTTAAGATGTCTTGGGTAATAATTCTTATGAGTTATAACTTCTTGTGTTCAAATCGGTTTGTGGCACCGCTTTCATGAATTTTTCCAATTGTTAATATGTTTTTTATTGTGTCAATCTGATAAAGTAAGATTTTTGTTTGAATGGGGTGCACTTGTGAGTTAGTATAACTTGTGGTCTGGTAAGAATTTACTGCTTCCACCCTCCCCTTAAAAAAAAAAGAGTTAGCTGTCTAATAATGTATTTCAGGAATGGTTGATCTGTCATCAGAGATTATATTAGTCCATATCATACTATGAAGGTTTCAACTTTCTGTCCGAAGAAATTTTTCCCTCTATACTTGTAGCATTTTAAAACAGAAAAAATCAGTCTGGTAAAAAATGAGGTTTTAACCAGTGCTAAACCTGTCATCTACCTTGCAGTCCTAAGTACAAAAAATAAAAATAGAAGCACAAGGGGTATGGAGAATTTGTATCAGTGCTTAGTTGTGCATGGAGGATTTTGAGCATTATTTGTCAAAAATTATCCTTGCATTCACATCGATGTGAATCTAGTTGATGGGGTGGAGTGGATGTTTGGCCCTAATGCTGATAATAGTAGAAGTTTGTTGTGGGATGAGTTGGTGGGGGTGAGAGCTCTGTGGGATTTTCCATGCTGCATTGGGGGAGATTTTAATGTCACTCGCTTTCCTAGTGAGCGTTTGCGGGGTGGAGGGGTGGGTCCAGCTATGGAGGAGTTCTCTGATTTTATCTCAGAGATGGGGTTATTGGATATCCCTTTATTCGGGGGTGCCTTCACTTGGTCCAATAATAGAGTCACTCAGTCATGGTCCAGGATTGATCGCTTTTTATTGTCCATGTTGGGAGTCTTTGTTCTTGGAGGCTTCTCATCGCAGGTTGTCTCGGTTGTATTCGTACCATTTTCCCATTCTCTTGGTGGATGGTAGGGTGAGAGGAGGGAAGAGGCCCTTCCGTTTTGAGAATATGTGGTTGAAGGAGAACGGTTTTTTGGATTGGGTTAAGGAGTGGTGGGAGTCTTGAATTCCAAGGTTCTCCGAGCTTTGTGCTAGACTCTAAGTTGAAGGCTTTGAAGAATAAGCTGAGAGTGTGGAACCAAGAAAGTTTTGGGGATATCAGTTTTCGAAAGTCTACCTTATTAAGCGAGTTGTCGTCTCTTGATTCCTTGACGAGAGGGAGATCCTTGATGAGGGAGGGAAAGCAAGGAAGTGAGAGGTCTTGGGGGATTTGGATCATTTGATTGAGTTGGAGGAGATTAGTTGGAGACAAAAATCGAGGTCTTTGTGGCTTAAAGATGGAGATAGATGCACTAATTTTTTCCACCGTATGACCAACTCGAATAAAAGGACTAACTCAATTTCTAGATTGGAAGTGGAGAGGGAAACTGTGGAGGATCCGATGTTGATTTCTGATACTATTGTTGATTTTTATTGCACTTTCTATGAGGAGCCATTTTCCTGGTGGCCGGCTTTGGATGGGTTGGCATTTGATTCCATTTCAGAAGAAGAGGTGTGTTGGATTGAGAGATCCTTTGAGGAGGATGAGGTCACCGGCGTGGTTCGTCACCTTAATGGTGACAAGGCTCTGAGCCTTGATGGATTCTCTTTAGCTTTTTTCCAGTTTTGCTGGGAGGTGATTAAGGGAGATGTTATGACAATGTTTAATGAATTTGCCTAGAGTGGTAAATTTGTTAAATGTGTGAATGCTACATTTATTGTTCTTATTCCTAAAAAAACAGGTGTTGTGGAATTGAAAGACTTTCATCCTATAAGTTTGTTTGGAGGGGTGTACAAGATTCTTGCTAAGGCGTTGGCAAATAGATTGAAGATGGTTCTGGAGAATATCATATCGTCTTCTCATAATGCATTTGTGAGTGGAAGACAAATTTTGGACTCCGTTTTGATCGCTAATGAGTGCATTGATTCGAGATTGAGGTCGAATGTTCCGGTAGTTATGTGCAAACTTGATATTCATTAGGCCGAACATGTGATCGTTAGATTGAGTTTTGTATCTCTACGGTAAGTTTTCTGTGATGGTGAATGACTCTCCTCAAGGTTTCTTTGGAAGTTCTCGAGGTTTGCGTCAGGGGATCCTCTTTCACCCTTATTGTTTGTGATTGTCATGGAAGCCTTCAGCAGAATGCTGAATGTGGCGGATGGAAGAGGCGCTATCAAGGGTTTTGAGGTTGGGAGAGGTGGTAGTAATGGGGTGTGTATTTCGCATTTACTCTTTGCTGATGATGCGTTGATTTTTTGTGAGGACGTGGAGAGTCAAGTGAGGAACCTGAGATGTTTGCTTTTGTGCTTCGAGGCGGTGTCTGGTCTTAGGATTAATCTTGGCAAGTTCGAGGTTATTCCTATTGGCAGAGTGGGTGATATGCAGGGGTTGACGACTATTTTGGGTTGTAGAGTGTCGTCCATCCCGATGACATACCTCGGGCTTCCTCTTGGTGCTAAGTTTAAACGTGTGAGCATTTGGGATGTCATTGTTGAAAGAGTTGAAAGAAGGCTGGCGGGATGGAAGCGCATTTATCTTTCAAAAGGGGGAAGGTTAACATTGATTAGATCCACTCTTTCTTGCCTTCCTACTTATTTTATGTCTCTATTTCCTATTTCGACGTCGGTGGCTAATAGGTTGATGAAGCTTCAAAGGGATTTTTGTGGGGAAACGGAGGTGATGAGCATAGGTTTCACCTGGTTAGGTGGGCTAAAATTTGCTCCCCTATTAGTGCTGGTGGGTTGGGGCTCAAAAGGTTGACCTTGTTTAATATAACTCTTCTTGGTAAATGGCTTTGGCGATTCAATTCTGAAAGAGACAGCTTGTAGAAGACAGTCATTACGGAGAAGTATGAGTGTGAGGAGGGTGGTTGGAGCACTCTGGTGGTTCAGGGTGCTTATGGTGTGAGTTTGTGGAAAAGCATTAGTAGAGGGTGGAGCTTTTTTAGAGAACATATTAGGTTTGTAGTTGGGTGCGGTTCCAGAATTCGGTTCTGGTATGACAAGTGGTGTGGGGATAGACCGTTGAGTGAGGAGTTTCCTTAATTATTTTCTATTGCTCGCAGGAAGGATGCTTGGGTGGCTGATTGCATGGAGCTGGGATCTGGAATGGTTGTGTGGGATGTTCACTTTGATAGGATGATTAACGATTGGGAGATGAAAGTTTTTTCAGAGTTTTATTCTTTACTCTATTCTTGGAGTAGGAGGAGAGGGGGTGAGGATAAAATGTTGTGGAGGGGTACTAAGAGCGGTGTTTTCTCTGTGAAATCGTTGTATGCTTTGCTTCTGGAGGGCTCCATAGCAGATTTTCCTTGGCGCCCCTATTGGAGGAATTGGGTTCCCCCTAGAGTTGCTTTCTTTGTTTGGGAGGTCATTCACGAGAAAATTCTGACCATTGACAACCTGAGGAGGATGGGTGTTTGTGTGATTGAGTGGTGCTACTTATGTAAAAGCGATGGAGAAACTGTTGATCATATCCTTCTTCACTGCCCGGTGGCAAGAGGAATGTGGGGGCATGTGCTGAGCATTCTTAACTATGATTGGGTTATGCCGAGGAAGGTGATGGATGTTTTGCGTTGTTGGAAGAGGAAGTTTGAGGATCCAATTGCGTCAGCCATTTGGAAGATGATTCCGGCTTGCATCTGGTGAAGTTTGTGGAGAGAAAGAAATGATAAATGTTTTGAAGACATGGCTGTGTCTTTGTCTAGTTTGGGGTGTTTTTTTGTTGCATTCTCTGTTTCTTTGGGCTAATTCTGGTTTAGGCAGTCCTTTTGTGGATTTTTCGGATTTTCTCAGTTTTTTAGCTCGTATGTTTTAGTAGTTGTCAGTATAGTCTCTTGTATTGTCATATTTCTTTTCTTTAATAAAATTGCCTTATAAAAAAAAAAGTTTATTTTGAAACTGAGCCCCCTTTTGAGTATTTGCTTCAATTTGTGTAATGCGTGTGGGTATAAAATGAGCTGTTGATTCTTTGAGAGTCCTATTCTTTGACACTCGATGTCAGGCGCCTTGGCTTGATAAAAGTTTCTTAGGTGTTATTATGTTTCTTTCTTAATAGAGAAAAAGTGCCTGTTTAACCTTTACAACATACTGTTTTTTTTCCCCTTTTTGTGGAATATGAAAGTCTTGCAAATTTATAAGCACTTGATGTGGTGTGCTGAACATAATTTCTGTAAATAGTGGCGGAACTTAAGAGAGTAGGAATTGAACAATGTAATGCTTACTGAGATGTATACTTCATGAATTTCGGGATTGAATGAGAGGCAGTTTTGTCACCTTAAGTTCGAATGATTAATTTTACAATCCCTATGCTCACAAAAAGTTTGGAAAAAAAATGCCATCCATAATTCCATATGGAAAGTTGGCGTAGAGAAAACATATTTATTTCAAACTTTTGACTATTACTGGAGAAGCAGGTTGTATCCACAATATTCTGGGTTGGATTGGTTACATCTTTCTGCAGGGGCTTTGATAAATATTTTTTAAATTAGGGGACCCTGCATACAATTAGTTTTGTGTTGTCTTTCAGTAAATTCGACTTTGGATATTATGACAGTAATTATTGGTTGGTTGTTTTGGCTTGCAGGCTGCATTCATTAACAGATATTACGGGAAGGCTCATGAGATTCTGTGATTGATCTCAATGATATGATAATGGCCGATTGATGATCTAGGTCTGCTATGGTAACCAAAGCAGTTCAGATGCCCAAAGATTTTGTCCATTACTCCGAAGTTTTGGAGGCAAGCCCCTGTTGCCTCCTGGCGTACTTCCTATGATCAGTTTGTAAGTTTTTCAGGAAAAAAGATGTAAACGTAGTTTCAGATTTTTTCGACAAGCAAACGAGGAACTCTTTTCACATAGGGAGGAAATGGTAGGATATGTTCTTGAGGCTTTTCAATTGTCAAACGAATTCTTAAAGCATACGAGTTGCGAACTTGCGATCTCTTGGAGTCTCAAGTTTGTGTGATTTTCCCATTGTTCTCGGTAATATTTGTTCTGATTAGATTTATTTCAGTTTTGTATGACCAAAAATTCCTATCTTGTAGACAATAAGAATGATGACGAAGTCAGTCTCTGTCCCTGTTCTTTTCCCCCCAAGTGTAAGTCAGTATCCTTAAATTATTTGCCTCTTTATAATCTTCATCGTTGTATTTTTTTTCTCGGCTTCTCGTTGGCGTTTTATGAAATGCGAGGAAAAAGGGAACTCCAAGGTTCCTCAATAAGTTGGTTGTGAGAGAGGCGGCAATAGACTCAAAAGAGAAAACTTAATTTTAAGGAGAAAAATCATTTTAAATCTTCAAACTACCGAAGTAATCACAAATAAAGGGTCTTAAAGTATTACTTTTAACACATTTGAGTTCAAGAATTATTAACTTTTATCAATTTGTGCTCTTAAAAAATTCAATAATCAAATTTGTGTCACGGGTGTTATCAATGAGTTTTGTGGAAACCTCTCCTAAAATCAAACAAACCTGAACAGTAAACAGTTTAAGAAGACAAAAAATATGTTGAACTGAATTAGCAAGGAGGCCTCTACGTTCAGCCAGAGGAGCTTCTCATGATAATTTTTGTTCGAGGATTTAAGCAAATAACGTAACTTTTGATGAAAAGTGAAAACACTCCCTGAGGTAATGGCCTACCAAGCAGAATGTGTATCAGAGGATTAGGAAAAGACAAGTACATTCAACGATAACACCAACGAATAGATCTTTTTTTATCATTTTCAGCTGAGACAGAATGATGGAGCAAATGTTTATTGCTATAAAATACAACAGCTTCACATTACAATTCACTTCTTCCTGACCTTTCCGGGTCCAAAATCCTTTCATTTCACTAGACCCCAAATGGGGGTAAAAAAATACAAAGCTCCTATGATAACATACATGAATTACATAACCCCAAATGTGCCGAAGGATCAAAAACCAACGCTGAGGCAGAATGAGTGATGCGGAATATAGTGGAGAAATAGGAATTAGATAGAAAGCTCAAGAAAGAATAGGGAAGAAGAGAAGAAATAAGCCAAGGAGAAGGGGAAACACATTTTTTGAATGCAAGAGGCAGCAGCCAATAAACTTTATTATCTCAGTCTAATTGATTTAAGGTTCTCACTAACCTTAAATAGAGAACAAAGGTCATAAGCAAACCCTAAAAGCCCATGGGCCAAAACTTAATAAAGCATAATAACTCCTAGTCTATTAAAATATAAATCACAACTAAATACTAAAAACAAGTAAATTAAATGAATGTCCCCATTAACTCCCCCCAGGTGGGAAAAAAAACTCGACCCTGTCGAGTAAAACAAAACAAGACAAAATCATAACTCTCAAGTACCCAACCACAAACTAAGTGGTTGTGCGGTCTTCTTCTTCGCACGCTCATAGACTCGTATCAGTGGAGGTCTGAATCGAGTGTCCCCGGGGTGAGAAGAACTCGACTCTGGCGAGAGAAGATCCTGATGACTTCTGTAAAGCTCCAACATGTCGGGATCAAGTTGTTGAAGAATATCTCGAGTAACCCAAGTGCATTCAGAATCCGGTTTATTTACCCAGCGAACAAGGAAACGCTGAACCGCTCCATCTGTAGTGAACACAACCTGCTCATCTAGAATAGCATCAATTTTATCTACGAGTGCAGGAAGAGAAGGTAATGGTGCAGGGGTAGGAATAGGCTCAGGGTTAGGCGTAGTTGTGTCAAGAAAAGGATCATCTGGGAAGCTGGGAGGGCCTTTGTAAGCAACTAAGTCCTCAACATTGAAAGTATGATGAAAACCAAAGTGAGATGGAATATCAATGACATATGCATTAGGTCCAACCTGCTTCAAAATTTTAAAAGGACCAGCACTACGAGCCTGCAATTTGGAAGCGAGTCCAGAAAGACGTCGTTCCGGTCGAATTCGGATCATGACATAATCCCCAATATTAAATGCAACATGTCTTTTATGTAAGTCAGCTCGAAGTTTATATGATGCATTACTTGCTTCTAGACGTTTATTGATCTCAAGATGCAAGTCATGAAGATGATGCGCAAATGATTCAGCAGTCATAGATACACTAGCATAGGGAGACATGGGAATAAGGTCTAAAGGTTTCCTAGGCTTATAACCATGCACAACTTCAAAGGGACTCACACCGATAGATCGATTCACAGAATTGTTATAAGCAAACTGAGCAGTAGGGAGGATCAAGTCCCAATTCCTAAGGTTTTCCTGGACTAGGCATCTCAATAAGTTGCCTAGACTACGATTGACAACTTCGGTTTGGCCATCTGTTTGTGGATGGTATGCAGTGGAGAATTTCAGTTTAGTGCCAACCATATGCCAGAGAGTCCTCCAAAAGTGACCAGTGAAACGAACATCGCGATCAGACACAATAGTTTTAGGAAGACCATACAACTTAACAATTTCATCAAAATACAACCTAGCAACCTTAGAGGCATCAGAAGTCTTACTGCAAGGAATGAAGTGAGCCATTTTAGAAAAACGATCCACAACAACAAAAACAGAGTCATGCCTCTTAGGGGTACGCGGAAGTCCTAAAACAAAGTCCATACTCACATCTTGCCAAGGACAACTAGGGACAGGGAGAGGCGTGTAGAGACCGGTATTCTGTTTCTTATGCTTGGCAAGCTGACAGGTTCTACAAGTGCTAACTATCTTAGCAACATCCCTCTTCAAACTAGGCCAATAAAATTGGCCTTCAACTTCCTCTATAGTCTTATTACGCCCGAAATGTCCAGAAAGACCTCCGGCGTGAACCTCCCACACTATAAAATCCCTCACTGAAGTCCTAGGAATACAAAGTTGATTGCCCCGAAAAAGGTAGCCATCCTGAAGACGAAACCCAATAGTAGGATCAGATTGACCACTTAGTAAAGCTAGATAAAGTTCCCTAAAATCAGGACAAGTCTCATAATCTTCCTTTAGTCTCTCAAATCCTGTGACCTTAACGTGCATAACAGACAATAAGGAGATACGACGACTCAAAGCATCAGCGGCTTGGTTCTCAACACCTTTCCTATGTTTCAAAACAAAAGAATAGGCCTGTAAATATTCTATCCAACGACCATGCCTACTATTCAACTTTTTCTGGGAACTAAGGTAACGAAGAGCTTCGTGGTCGGAATAAAGAACAAACTCTTGGGGTAACAAATAATGGCGCCAATGGCGCAAAGCCTGCACAACCGCATATAACTCTTTGTCATAAGTAGAGTAACGTAGTCTAGCATCATTCAATTTTTCGCTAAAGTAGGCAATAGGATGACGCTCCTGAGTAAGAACCCCGCCTATGCCAATACCTGATGCATCACACTCAACTTCAAACAATTTAGAGAAATCAGGAAGACCCATGACTGGGGCTTCAGTCATTCTCTTCTTAACATCCTCAAAAGCTTTCATAGCTTGAGAAGACCACTTGAACTCTCCTTTCTTCATACACTCTGTTAGAGGAGCCATAATAGTGCTAAACCCCTTAATGAATCGACGATAGAAGGTAGCTAGACCATGAAAACTCCTAACATCATGAATAGATTTGGGTGTAGGCCAATCTACAATTGCTTGCACTTTCGTAGGATCAACAGACACTCCATCAGAGGAAACAATGAATCCTAGGAAGACAACACTTGTGGTAAAGAAAGAACATTTCTTCACATTGGCATATAAACACTCTTTCCGAAGGGTGGAACAAACCTGAGTGAGATGATCTAAGTGTTGAGTACGAGACTTACTAAAAATAAGGATATCATCAAAGTAGACTACTAAAAACTGTCCCATGAAAGGCCTAAGAGCTTGGGTCATGACCCGCATGAACGTACTAGGGGCATTAGAAAGACCAAACGGCATAACTAACCACTCATAAAGACCATCCTTCGTCTTGAAGGCAGTCTTCCACTCATCACCTGGGCGGACCCTAATCTGATGATATCCACTCTTAAGGTCGATTTTAGAAAAAATGGTGGCGCCAGCCATCATGTCCAACATATCATCAAGCCTAGGGATGGGGAAACGATACTTGACAGTTATCTTGTTGATGACTCGACTATCAACACACATTCTCCAAGAGCCATCTTTCTTGGGTGTCAATAGAGCTGGAACCGCACAAGGGCTCAAGCTCTCACGGAGAAACCCCTTATGAAGAAGTTCACTCACTTGGCGGTGGAGCTCGGCATGCTCAGAGGGATTCATCCTATAATGAGGCAAATTCGGGAGGGACGCTCCCGGAACAAGATCTATGGCATGTTGAATGTCTCGTAATGGTGGCAAATGATTAGGGAGATCCACAGGAAAAACATCTTGAAATTCACGAAGGACCTCTTGGACCTCCTCAGAAGGTTCTACTGTCAGAGAATCAGATGGAACTTCCATAACAATTACCGCAAACACAACCGACTCCCCTACCAGATCTCGCTCAAACTCTGTTGAGCTGATAATATTTAACCCCTTCTTGTTTACAACTGTCTTGGGGTGATGGACATCAACAGGTTTTGGGGGAAGAGGATTAAGGAGAATCTTCTTTCCCTTGTACAAAAATGAACAAGAGTTGGAGCGACCACGTATGGTCACATCCAAATCGAACAACCATGGGCGACCAAGTATAACATGACCTACATCCATAGGAATAACATCACACCATATTTGATCTTTGTACTCTAGAAACTGAATGGGCACCAGACATCGTTCCTTCACTGCTATGGAGGAAGTATCGACCCACGAGACACTATAGGGGTTCGGGTGAGGGACTCGTGGTAACCCCAGACGAGAAACAGTAGTAGCAGAAACTGCATTAATACAACTTCCACTATCTATAATGACCTTACAACCCTTATCATTGATTTTGATATAGGTATGAAAGATAGCATGACGACGCCAGTCATCAGCATCTTTGGGCTGGGTAAAGACACAACGAACAACACCCAACCGGGAGGTGTCAGGGCGCAGGGTTGAACTAAACCTAGAGGGGATAGTTCTAATACAACCTACAGTAACATCATCAACTTCACCTAAATCACTGAACTCGTCAATCGGAGGCTCATAAACTTGTTCGACTATGTGATCCTCATCACACATGCTAGGATGTCCCTCAAGGACCAAAGACCTACTGGGACAACTAGCTGACATATGGCCAAAACCCCTACAATTAAAACATTGAACACGAGAGTTATTACGAGGAGCATCAATGGTCTTTCCCTTAATATCCCGGACAAAGGGCGCACTAGGAGGGGGAGGTCCTAACACAGATTTAGGTTGTGAGGGGGAAGGCTGAGGAACAAAAGGCCGAGTGTCGCCACGTTTCCCAAAAGGAGTCCTAGTAACCAACTCATAGTCTTGAACCAGAGTGTAGGCATGATCGAGGGTGGAAACTCCTCTAAGGACAAGCTCTCTCTTAAGGTCATCATGTAAACCATGTCGAAATCGACTCAACGTCATAACCTCATCCTCAACAATGTGACAACGCATCCTAAACTCATCAAATTGGGTCACATACTCAGTTACAGATCTGTTACCTTGCCGAAGGGCATTCCACTGATCTAACAAATTTCCCATATAAGATTGGGGAATGTATTTTTCCTGAAGACGACGCTTCATTTCAACCCAAGTTCCAACTGGAGGCGCATGACGCCTCAGAAGAAGATCTTCTACACTCTCCCAATAAAGTTGAGCATTACCAACTAACTTCATACTAGCAAATTGCACTCGCCTATTCTCAGACACTGCATACCACTCAAAGAAACGATCCATATCCCTAATCCACTGAGTATAAACGCGGGGATCTAAAGAGCCGTCAAAGGTAGGAGCATCTAGCTTAATGGTCTTGAAGAGTTGCTCCTCGTGACGTGGAGGAGACTCATTACCACGAGCGTAGTGATCTCGCTCTCGCTCGTAATCCCTATTTCTACGGTCGCGTCTATCTCTATCTCTCCTATCACGATGACGTCTATTAGGGGGCGCATCTGAATATTCAGCGTCATTTTGATGACCCGGGACCTCTAAGGTCTCAACCCTCGTAGCTAGGTCTCTATTTTCTTGACGAGCTGCCGTTAGGTCAGCTTGGACAGCACCTAACTGAGTGGTCAATTGCGTTATTTGTTGGGTCAAGGCCTCAAATTGGGTAGGGTCCATGGTTGGTTCAACGGATCTAAGGTTGACTATACGACCGCTACGCAAATGCATGCAACACTCACCTAAAAATGCAATTGAGATCAATAAACCACCGATGCAATTGAATGAAAAATAAGAACTCGAGCAAAAATTAGATTTTGGCCTTGGGGATTAGAAAAATCCAAAATGTGCAGACAAGTAGCGCTAAATTTAAAAAAAAATTAAAGCAAGGACTAAACACAATGCACCAAATTCACTACTAAGGTAAACAAGGATTCAATAAAGGTAAAGATACGTTGATTTTTTTTTTTTTTCACCGTAGGAAGCAAACGAGTAATGAAAATGTATGAGGACGACTATCGGATAAAAATGAAAGTGTGAAAAATAACCGGTAACACTCGTTGACAAATTAATCTATAAAGAAGAGCAATTATGTCACTAAAAACGAAGTGGAACGAGCGCACCTCAGATCACTAGTGAACACAAACACGAATGAGCCGTTGAAAGGGCCGTAGAGGCGAGAAACCGTCGAAGAAAGTGTTGTCCCGCTTGATTCGGGTCCAAAAACGTAGCAAAAGTGTCAAACACGACCTGGATCTGGGAGAAAACACCGAGAGGAGTTGAATTTCGGCCTGAAAATGCAAAAATCGGCCGGAACCGGATGTATTTCGGCCGGAACCGGAAAATATCGGCCGGAACCGTGAATATCGGCCGGAATCGCCGAAACTGGCCGAAACTGGTGGCTGCCGGCGGCGGAACGAAGTGGGCTTCACCTATGTGGACCGAAAATCATGTAGAAACTCAAATATAGGCTCAGATCTGGACAAATCACGACGAAAAACAATGAAAACATGTGGGACAGATCTGGATCGCCGGAAAAAAAGGCCAAACAGTGGCGGCCGGAGCTCCGGGGAACGTCGGCGAAGGCTGAGAAGGCTGCTGGGTCGTCGGCGATCAACTCACACACCAAAGAACACCAAGAAACAAAAACACAGCAATGGGCAATTTTGTGACAGGTATAGCGTCGAACAACCAAAAGAAACGGAAAAGAAATAGGAATTTTGGGCTCTGATACCAATTTGATGCGGAATATAGTGGAGAAATAGGAATTAGATAGAAAGCTCAAGAAAGAATAGGGAAGAAGAGAAGAAATAAGCCAAGGAGAAGGGGAAACACATTTTTTGAATGCAAGAGGCAGCAGCCAATAAACTTTATTATCTCAGTCTAATTGATTTAAGGTTCTCACTAACCTTAAATAGAGAACAAAGGTCATAAGCAAACCCTAAAAGCCCATGGGCCAAAACTTAATAAAGCATAATAACTCCTAGTCTATTAAAATATAAATCACAACTAAATACTAAAAACAAGTAAATTAAATGAATGTCCCCATTAATGAGTCAAAGCTCTTCCTGGTGCTCCCAATCACCTGTAAACATATGATCTCTGACCAGCACCGAAAAATGATCTTTCCATTCACCATGGCTTGCAAATGGCAAAAGACCACAGGATAGTGGCAGAAACAAGAACAAGATTGCATTGAACATAAATTTGCGGATCCAGTAGGGAAATACCACATTGCATTTTGTCCCTTGAGACACATTAACAGGTCCATAGAGGATTCGGAACAAAGCTGACGTGAAGACATTAGAAATGAAATGCAGAGAGCAGAGAGCCTCCCAATACAGAAGCCAATGATATCCACTGCCTCCCAGTGTGTCTACACAAAGCTTGCCTGCAAAGCCACAGGCAATTCCTAACAGCAAAATCAAGAAAGTGCCTGGCAGTATCTGTTTTGTTGTTCCTGAGCGCAGGAGAAGCAAATAAGCGATTGTGAGAATCATTAAGACACCAAAAAGCATTCGGCTCACAACTTGAATCTGACACTTCAGGACATCCAGCCCAGAACTGAAAGATGCCATTGGCTTTGGGATCCACCAAGACTTGGACTCCTGAAACAGAGAACGCATCAACAAATGTATCCCAAAAAAGTAACATTACACTGGGAAAAATCGCAGCATTTTTTCTTTTGAAAAGAAATCGTCAGTTCTATGTTGAGTAGTTTTTAGTGCTCTCTCGCCTAAGTGCTGCCAATCTCAAGGATCTGTTTTCAAAATGAGAGTGGCAGCAACAGAAGTGAACAACCAATAGAACATCAGAGGAAAGAAGTCCTAAATTTTTTTTGGAGAACTCGCATTGTTTTGGAAATATGATTCTGTAATGGGTGAATATATTTAAAGTATACAGTCCATTTAGAAGAACAATCCTATTGTTTTGCCTGTATCATTCTATTTGGCTGACATAATTTTGGGGTACAATCTAAATCGAAGAGCAATCATATTGTTTTGCCTCTATCATTCTATTTGGATGACGTGATTTTGGGCTACAATCTTTCAATCACCATCAAATTCGGTCTACATACAGTATGACAGTACATACACCTATTGTACTGTCACTCCTTTAATAAAGCTTATCTTACTTATAAAAAAAACATAGAATTAAAAAGGTTGAACGCCAGAAAGAAATAGTACTTGCCTTGGCCAAAGGTGCACAAGATTCAGTAGCTTCAGCAATCCTTTTGTAAGAAAAAACATAAGCAGCATACAACAAGGAGGCTGACATGATAAGCAAACCAGCAACAAGACAGTCTACACAGTTTCTGAGCAGCTCAGCATGTCTCATGTCTTCTACTTGACTCTTGAATTTTTCAGCTTTAAAGGATGCCTTTGATATACCCATGGCCAATTTTGACCTCTCCAGATGATTCGAATCGAAGTTTAGAGCCAGCTGTGTCTCTTTCAACTTCAACTTTTGCATTGAAAGACTAATCTCCAAAGTCTTAAGGTCATTAGAACGGGTTTGCTCCATGACAGATTTCTGAATAGTGCTAATCATTGACTGCCCAATTTCAGGGCCAGAAGTGCTTGGCAAGATGCACGACAGTTCATTTGTCTGCCCGTGCAGGGCAAGCTCCAGATTACAGGAATCAGTTTGCATGTTCTCTGTCGTCTCTTCAATGGCATTTAATCTATCCCGAGTTACAAAAGTTTCCAAGACTGCCTCTGACTCCAAATCTTCTATACAAGAATTGGTGGTGCATCCTTCTTTATTAAGACACATAGGTGAAGAAGAACCTTCTAAGTTTGCGTTGCTGAAATGGTGTCCCCCCCTTTTTGAGTGAGATTCATTTATCAATCTAAGGGTCCTTAAGGTGCTTCCAAATGATTTTTCAAAGTTCCTCGTAAAACAATCGAACTTCTCACCAAAGACCTGGCGCCGCGTAGGCAATCAAAAGAAGAGGCATAAAGATATGAATTTAGCAGCTTGTATTCGAGTGGTGTTAATATGAACTCCAAGGGGAAACTTAACTTGTAAAATCAGAGTCATAGATGAGTCAGCAGTTTAGGGTCTGGCTTACATTGACTAAAGATTCTCGGACAGCTGACGTGCAGATCTACAAGCAAGAATAGACCAATACAAGTCAATGATTACAATTCAAATTTCAACAAATATAACAACCAAGTTAAAAGCAGAATAACAAAGTCGCAAGCCCCAACAGGCTGAAAAGTTACCAAGATAATTGTGATCAATGGAATCACGGTTGTTAAGATGCGCAATAAACGACTATGTCCTATCAAACTATTCAATGACCATATGCAAGCGTATCAGATACGCAAAGAAAAAAAAAGCAAAGGAACATGTTCAGTGACTCCACAGATCTTTTGTTGAGAGGCAAGGTTGAATAATAAGTTTAGTCTGATGAGAAGGAAAAATACCATTGAAAGATGATCAACAGACATCCTTCCACCTGCTGTGCCTTTCATTTCCAGAATCTACAATAATACCACACATATTAATGAACTTGGACTGTCTACCTTAAGTGGAAAGCATGAGAATTATCTTTTACAGAATTTCACCTAAAACAAAATGATAGTATGATATAGGTTAGAAAGTGGCAATACATCTTAGCTAAATAAATTACAAACTTAATGGCAGTTTGAATTAACACCAGAACTTCTCAACAGCTCCCGTTCCTTCATGAGGTCCTTTAGTAAATAAATTATAAACTTAATGTCAGTTTGAAGTAAAACCATTAACACTACCCCAGAGCAGGTCCCCAGACACATATTTTGAGCCTCAGCTATTGGCTTTGAAATGATCAGGGTCTTGTCTTCAAAGATTGAGGAACATTCAAGACACATGTATCAATCCTCAGTATTGCTGTCTCAAGTTAAAAGCTAATAATAACAGGAAAAGCTCACAAAAAGCTCCTATAAGTGAATTAAAAACAAGCCTTTGCAGGCCAATAAACAGACCATTGTGTGTACATATGGGGTTCATATCACATCAAATCAGTAAAGACTTCATTTAGGAACTAACAGCCGAACAAATCTGAAGATGTCAATGGCTCACATTACACACACAAACTCACTCACTTAGGTAAGCGCATGGAATAGAGGATGAGTTGGAAATTAAATTTAAGTCATTATATCTTACAATTACATCCAGTAGAGATAAAAAAAAAACCTCGAACTTAAGTGATATGATCACTCAAAAGTAAAGAAGAACTTATAAGAACTACAAAGAAGAATAGCTAGGACAGAATTGTAAAGAAGAGAAAGGAGAGTCAATGCAGTTGAAATTTCTCTGAAGTTAATTAACTGTAAAGAATAATTACTCAAGAAGAATTGCAAAGGAGAGATGGGAGAGTCAGCATTGCTGCCACTTTAGCCAAGAATGCTGGTGGGAAGAATGAGGCTAAGTCTGTTATCTCCTAAAAGAACAGGAAGGCATTAATGACCACATCATAGTTTCGAGTGCACCAAAATCCAAAGAACTATCTTTAGAAGTTCCTATTTTTTCAACCTTCAATGCTATGAAGAAGAAAATAGATGAACTTGTTCATCTTTACTCAACCCATAATTGATAATAGGTTGTTAAAGCACAAATAAGGACACAAGAACCAGCTGAGGAAAGATAAGAAGACCGAAATAACTGACAAAGAAAGTGAGGATAGCTAGAAATCTACTGGGGAGAACATACTATGGTAAAGGCCTTTTGAACACAGTCTGTCCGCTTTAGAGGAACACATAACAGGGGAACCCCAATCAATAGATAGTGCGTATGATGTGTGCATATAGATGTACCAAAACTTGAATTCTGAAAACTAACCTGAATAAAATCCTATAATCAATATTTCACAAAAACAAAACGTAGTTTAAAATAAGCCACGATAAGCATAAAGAAAAACAAGCATACTTCAAAGCACATTGCCCTTTTACGTAGCAAATTGGGTCACTAGGACTAATAAGAAAGGGATAGAAGTATATTATTTTTGTTTGTCAACTCAAAGCACTTATTCACGTCGTACGAGTATGTCACACAATTAATTTATTGTTTCCACATATCTAATCTAGCTCTGAGTTCTCTTCCTTAATCTCATCGAGAGTTAACTTCAAGCACGTTTTATCAGTCAGCAAAAAGGCAATCAAATTCCGGTTAACCCAGATCAGGATACTAGAATCCAAGTTGAATCAGACACAGCAGAAAATAAGAATAAGAAAATAGAACCGGAATAATAAAAAAAACCAACCCAATATCAAGATCAAAATTTTGCCCTTTTTTTTTAAAAAGATCAAAACTTTAACAATAATTCTAAAACCCATCATCAAAATCTCGAATTTACGGACCAAAACTAACTAGATAAATAACCCATTAACAAATCTGTTAATGCCTTAGGAGTCCTAAGGCATGTAACAAAATCCAAAGACAAAAAAACTACATAAACAGATAGAAAAATGTAACGTTTCGAACCAGAGCAACGACAGCTGCAACCGACATTCCGAGAGGGAGAGCAATCGCATCCACATTGCTCTCGCTGCGCCGCGCAGAACCGAGCAGGGCCTTAGGGCTTCGGCGTCTAAGCACCACGCCCGTTGCCGGCAAGGAAGAAGAGGATGGCGAAGGACAAGAAGGGGAAGACGACGAAGAAGGCCGCAAGAAAGCAGAGCCATTTTTGGGTACCCTTCTCTTCAACTTCTTGATCGCCTTGATTGGCTTTTTATTATCGTCTTCAGCAGGACCGAGAGGTAAAGGAGGAGGATGGTCTTGGACCGTCGAATTCGGAACTGAATAGTTGACCGGGACGCAAGCACTGGATTGGAGGGGTTGCGGAGGAGGCAAGCGATCGCCTCCATGGAGAAAAGGAAAGGGGAACTGAGGAAGGATTAAAAGTTTGAAACTTTTAAATGGAGGAGAGTGCGTTTCTTCGAAGCAAGAAAGTACAAAACATCGATTCCCAAACTCTGCAATTGTTTTCACAAAGAGAGACTTCGTTAAGTCCCATACTTTTACAAGTTGTAATTTGCCTGATGTTTCTCTTTGCCTCTCTCTTCCCTCGAAATCTTTTTTTCGCTAAACTCTCTTCCGCGATCAATAACGAAACTTGTTGAATTAAAACATGTACTTTATTTGTGTTTTTATAAAAAAAATAATGATTAATGTTTGTTTTGTTTTAATATTTGTGATAAGGCAAAAGTTACTATGTAAGTAAAGCTATTGTGTGAGTGTGTGAGTGGACGGATGAGATTAGAAGTTGAGAAATCTAATGGCTGACAAAATGTCACGTCAATTAATGAATCCGACCCACGAACCAGACCAGCACAATTGACCCGGTTTCATTAATTGACGTGACATTTTGTCAACCGTTAGATTTCTCAACTTCTAATCTCACTCGTCCACTCACACACCCACACAATAGCTTCACTCACACAATAACCGACCTCGATGTGATAATGGTGTGTCAGATGTTTGAAAAGAATTTTAAAAAAAATTATTCTACGTAAGAGTACAAAACAAGTAGGTTTTTTTTTTCTAGGAAACAACAAAACAAAACAAGTAGGTTTAAAAGAAGATTTTTATGAAATAAATTTTATAAGTTCTAGTAAAAGTTTTTATAATCTTGTGCTATTTTTTTTTATAGAAATTGAAGTTAATAATTAAATATAATTTTTTCTAAAGGATTGAAATATTTTTTTTGTGTGAAAAAATCATATCTGATTAGAAAATCAAGATAATTAAACAAACATAGAAATTATGTACTATTTTGTATTTCTTAAATATGCAAAGCAACAACGGAAATCAAAATAGGCACGTTTAACCTGCATGTTGAGCATAATACTTGTGCATTACTTTTAACTCTAACCATCATGGTAAGTTGGTAACCATTAAACTTATGTCAACAAATGCTGTAAGCTTTCGCTTTCATTTAGGCTATTTTAGAGGGAATAAAAATTCAAAACTGTCCAACAATTTACATATTGTCTCTAACATTCTTCAAGGACAATACAGTAATCTCCTACTGAAATTCTTCATTAAAAAAAATAGTCCTAAAACATAACGTCGTGTAAAATAATTATTGTGCAACCGATTGAATACAGGTTCTATATGAATCTTGTTCTGAGTAGACTTTGCTGGAACATAACAAGTTTTGACTCTCGTCTTCCTTTGATTCATGGTTATGTTTGGTTTGGTTTGAAAATATTTTTTGTGTTTGTTTTTTTTAAGTAATATAAATTCTTTTAAGATTGGTGAAAAAATTTGTTAAAAATTATTGGTAAGTGTAAAAAGTTATTGAAATTTGTAAAAAAAACATTGTAATTGATAAAAAAAAAGTGATTGTTGAAAATTAAAAAGTTTTGAGAGCAAATCAAACATAGCCATTTTCTGTCATGTAATTTCTAGTGTGAAGAGAGAGAAAGAGAGTATATTATTACATAAATATAACCCCCAGCTAAGGAATAAAATTAATATACTCCCATAAGCTTATAGTCTTTATAGAGCTAATGATCAACATATGATTTCATGGGAAATCTACCAAAGTTCTTTGCGATTTTTATACTAGCTACTAGCTAGCTTGATTGCCTCCAAAGACTATTACACTCCCACGCACATGATATATATGATTTTGACAGATTAATACATGAAATTTATAAGTAGACTTCGTCCTTTCAATCCCTACGTACCACTCAATCTCATGATGAAGATGAGTTTCAAACTTTCAACAGCTCTACGTGCATGCCATTCCCACCGCCATCTTCTTAGATCTTGTCGAAGTTCAAGGCACCAATGTTCACCGAGTTCTCTTCATAGCCGGTGACTCCAAGTACTTGCGATCCGAGACTCTTCGGAATAGACCCACTGCTAAAGCGCAGAAAGTCTGCGGTAGCTGCCTGCATAAAATTTGTACTGACTGTGTTAATCTCATCTGAACCATGAATCCGTGATCAGTGTTAGAATTTGTAGGAGATTGGTCTTCTTGTATGGATATGGAATTCTTCTCTACTTCAGTCTCCCTATACTTGCCGAGGTAGTTCCTCAAGGGTCCAACATGGTTATGGAACCCTAGTATCGTCACGGAGGCCGATTATCATGTGAGATTATTGTGTGAGTGTGTGAGTGGACGGGTGAGATAAGAAGTTCAGAAATTTAATGGCTGAAAAAATGTCACGTCATTCAATGAAACCGGATCGGTTTTGCGGGTCGGGTTCATTCAATAACGTGACATTTTTCAGCCATTAGATTTCTCAACTTCTAATCTCACCCGTCCACTCACACACTCACACAATAACCTCAATCACACAATAACTTTTGCCTATCGTCATGGCCCATAGAAGATCGTCCCCGTTTATCGTCTTCCTCTTTTCTCGCTGGCACTTATAAGATGCTTCACCCGTGATGAAGCTTACGTACTCTGAAACACATTCTTGGACGGACTCCTTGGCTTCTTTGGATATTTTGGCATTCGCCGGTAGTGATTTTTTCATGATACCGCTCACGTTGGCAATGGGGAGGAACCGGTCTTGCTCTGTCAAAGAGTCGTCGTCCGAAATTTTCTCAGATGTGGGGCTCCCAAGTGAAATGGTTTGTTTTCTTCTTCCGGTCACGGAGGATAGAGTCCAGGAGAAAGAGGTCGGTCGGGGAATTAATGGAAGCTAGGCTCTAGCGATCGAGATGAAATGTAGCTGGGGGATTCTGTATGCAGCGATTCCTTGTTATATAATGGAACAGTGCAGTTGTTTGTGGAATCTGAAGAGAAGGAAGTAGGGTTTTGAGCAGACAGAAGTAGGGTAAAAGAAGAAAAAGTAAGAGAGTGAATGCAAAAAGTAGGATTGTGCATGGGCGGTGGCGGTTATGCCACCCACCACCACCGCCACCGCCTCAAGCGATGGTGAATATGTTACCATCGGTGGTAACATATAACCGGTCCCAGCGGTAGCGGTAACTCCGGTGGCGGTGCCGGTGAACCGCTACCACCGCTGGACCCCGATTTTTGGGCCTTTTAGGCCTTCTTGGGGCATTTGGGCCCATTGTTGGGCTTTTTGGGCCATTTGGACTAGTTTTTTTAGCGTTTTTGGGCCATTTCGACCCTTTTTTTGGGGTCCGTTGTTGGTGCGTTTTGGACCCTTGTTTTTTGGCGTTTTGGGCCATTTAGATCCATTTTGGGGGGATTTGGACCCCTTTTTCGTGCCATTTGTACCCCTATTGTAATGTTTTTCAGAGTTCCCAATATAATGATCCATAATCTAAACAAATATGTAAAACAATTAATGAAAAAAAACAATATAGTCAAAATTGTATCTAAACATGTAAGCCATATTATTTATCCCTGTGACAATAATTAAGTTTAATCACGAAGATTCTTATCATATGACCTTTTTTTATATGCCCCATTTTTCTAAGAATGACCAAATCCAATATTTGATCATTCTTAATTAAAACACTAAAACGCTATTTTAATTTTCACTTACAAGTTACAAAACTATAACAAAATCAACAAATTGTCAAATACAAGTTAGAAAACTTACAAGCTAACCAAATTACAACAATACATAATACAAGACAACACTATAAAATTACTAAAATACAACATTATACATACATGATACATCAAATAAACATTGTTCAAATAAAATAGCATAAGAAGGAGTAAAAGGTGGGGCAAATGCAACATGCGTCCTACTCCATCTCGATCTTCGTCGTCAAAGTCGATATCTCTACATAATTCAGAAATAAAAGAATCAAATTATAATGATTACATTATATTGAGTATCAAATTTCAAAATTTAACCAAAGAATAATTTTACCTGAATCGAGTCGGTAAGTCTCTTCATCTTCAGTTATGTTATCAGATACATCAAGTTCAGACTCAACCACTCCCACAATAGGGTCACCTCTCAACCAATTATGAACACATATTAGTCCTTCAGCAGTCTTTGGAGCCAACGAACTCCTGAAAGGATCCAAGATCCATCCTCCAGTACTAAACACAGACTCAGAGGGCACAGTGGTGATGGGGATTGCCAATACATCTCGGGCTATCAGAGAAAGAACTGGAAACTTCGTAGAGTTCACCTTCCACCAATTTAGAATATCAAATTCTTGACCCTTCTCAATCACTCCCTCGGATAAATACATTTCAATCTCAGATTTGGACTCCAACGTCCGCTGTAAAATTCTCCATTCAGCAAAGTAATCATCGTCATCGTCATCATCAACACCAACCATAGAGACAGTGCTATCGATAACAGCACAAGGAGGAGCGGTAGTACTAGTACCACTACTAGTAGATAAGGCACTACAATACTCGGAAAACATCCTCTCAAATACCCATTCTACATTTTTTGTCATCTCCATCCCCTTTGCCTCCCCTAATTGGTTCTTGAACCAATACTCCAATGCCCTCAATTTGTATCGAGGATCAATCAATGCTGCAATGAATAAAAATCTATTAACCTTCTCTAAATCACCCCAATACTTATCATATTTCGACTGCATTTTCAATGTCATATTCAATACGAGGCTCGCCCTCGTTGCATCATGATTCAACAACATCTGACCAACATCCATATGACCCGCTAAGTCCTCTTGTAATAAACACAAGACTCTAAATGTTGCTTCAACCCCGATGTCTCATTCTTCTTGTGATGTGCAGGAAAATCTTTCTTACAATAGTGACATGTGGCTCTAACATTCATAACATCATTTTCATCAACAACCTTAGTGTAGTGCTGCCAAACCGGAGACTCACGTGAGTTCTTCCTCTTTTTAAGTGGAGGAAGTGGTGGTAACCCACGTGGATCAGACCCAGATGTTTCCATACTCTCCGTAGGAGTGGCTGGATAAGATTGAGAAGGTGTAGTAGCCATACTACTACCTGTCACGTTAGAAGTGTGACTAGTTTCACTTCTCAACCGAGTCTCACTCCTAGGAGTACATGATTGTATCAAATCCATATGAAAATAAAGAATACAAAAATATGGATTTTTAAAAACAAAACATAACATCATTCATAAAAAAAGAAAACATAACATCAAGTATCAATTTCTATTCAAACAATCCAATCAAATATATTCTCCAACAGAGTCACAAACCACAAGCTTAAATCTAATCCTCCAACAGATTCACAAATCACACCACAAGTATCCAATCCTATCCTCCAACTGACAACAGATTCACAAACCCTAAAGCAATTTAACTAACTAAATTTAATATAGGGATGAGATAGAAAGACATACCTGATTTGAAATCGAATAAACCAATTTAATTAAATAGAGAGAGAGATGTCACTGCCAAACAGATCCAATCCACTGAAACCTACGATTAAGAGAGAAAATGTTCAATTTATCTCATAATTTAGCAAGTCGAACAAGAAGTTTTACACATCTTTGGGAAACATCAGATGATATATAAAAAAATCATTTCCATGTCAACAGCAGAGATAACGATGTAAATAAATATTAAGTACGATAGATTGACCTCTATTGACATATCATGCTAAGAGCAACTTAAATAGTACCAGAATTAGCTATGACTCCGGACTAGAATTAGATTAAATGATGATAAGCCACTGATGAAAACCAAAGTTAACGGAAGAGCAGTAGTTTATTAGTCCAAAGAAAGATTCAGAAACGTTAAAGTAACAAAGCACAAGCACGTACAATCAATGTCTAACTCTAGTTTTGAACACAAAACAACACTTTCAAATAATTTTAACACAATGAGAAGTAGCAATCAACATAAAATTAGCAATCTAGATGACAAACCGCTAATAGTAAATATAAATATATCTCAAATACCATGATTTTAAAGGCATTATCTAATAGTTGGTCAGCCCTGTGGCCAGCAGTAATTGCATCTTCCGCAATATCCTTTTCTTCAGTGGTGGTATTTGTTTCTTTCATTTATATATGCACTTAGTGGATTCGAGGGAACATAAATCTACTAGAGTGTCACCACTACCGTCAATGAGGACATTCAAGATCAGCCTCAAAGAGAGAACCTCATCAAAAAGGAACACGAGAAGTAGCAATCAACACAAAATTAGCAATCTAGCTGACAAAATGCTAGAAGTAAATATAAATATATCTCAAATTGCACCTTCCTCAATATCCTCATTGAGGGTAGTCGATAGGACTCTAGTAGATTTATGTTCCACATTCCTGCGCTTTTGGGTTTGTCCAGATCTAGAAATTAACTCTACCAAATTGGAAAAATTTAAGGAAAGACTGCTATCAAATTCAACAGGGAAGCAAAAGCAAGATTGGAAAGAGCATAATTGATTAACTTCACAATTATAACCCTAGAGCAAATCGGTGTGAAAAAAAGAGGCAGAGAAGGACTTACCGTGATGGAGATAGAGTCGAACGAGAGAGAGAGAGAGAGAGAGAGCCGAGCCGGCAGTTGTAGGAGGCGGAGACAGATGAGATTCGACAGAGAAAGATAGAGAGGAAGATGGCGAGAGAGAGAGACTTACCGGGCAGATCCGTCTCAGCTGGCTGTGAGTCGTGGGGGAGGCCGGAGGGGCACTGGGCATCGGGCAGATGTGTCTCAGCTGGCTGTGAGTCGTCGATTGTCGATTGTCGAGGGAGGGGCCGGGGGCTGACTGCTGAGCGACGTGAGCGAGTGCGAATGAATGAATGAGGGGAATGGCCGAATGGGGATCCGGGATCCCTAAGGGGAAAGCAGTCGTAAAACAAAACGACGTCGTCCCCCCCTTTTTTTTAAACCCGGCGGTTGGCGGTTTCACCGCCACCGCTAATTTCACCGCCTTTGGGTGAAATTAGCAACCGTTACCGCCCCCGCTACTAAGCGGGGAGCGGTTACCGGTGTCGGTTAACCGGCCCACCGCCGGTACTGGTGAACACTCCTAGCAAAAAGGCAGTTTAACGTGGACAACATGCATGGGAAGCAGACAAGCATCGGGGGGCGTAGAACAACTTCCAAAGGATATTGTTGTGAGGGAGAAGTTCCTACTGCCGACTACAAAGAATGGTGCGAGAGCGTGGAATCTATTTGTGGGCCTTTGAAAGCTTAATCAATGAGAGTTTAATTTCTGATTAGTTTTTATCAACGACCAGCCTAATGACAAAATCATTTGACAATCCAAACAAATCCCTATGATGTTTGTTTCATTGGGACGGACTACTTATAAGCATGCAACTATTTTGCCTCCCAAGCAGTGGTTCAAATCCAGACACTTGACCCTCTTCTGCAAGCTGGTTTTATTTCTGGTCGCTTTCAGAAATTGATCCATCTTAGGAAAAGGGTTGTAAAAGAAGGGAGGAATTTGCACATATTCTTCACTTTTCTCGCACTTTCTTTGTCTTTCCAAGATTCTATCCATGATCACGTGATCCATGTCTTGATCGAAAAGTGTGATCACCGCTGCATGCTTTGTCTGAATCCTCTAGTTTATCCATTGATCGAAAACTTTAAGATTTGCTTTCCATCCATACTGCCTTCTTCGTCTTTTACTTCTTGAATCTCATGTTTTATGAAGAAAATAGTGGTTACAAAATCTCATGTTATTTCTTTTACTTGCTTAAAGGATACCTCATTCCAAGAGTTAGTTTAAGAGAAATAAAGCTTAATTAAGGCATATAAATTTTATATTGACATCTTATACTATCAATGTGAGATGAATCTTACACTTATTTGTAGTGAAAATGAATGACTTAATAAAAAAAATTGTAGTTATTTTATCAGAATCAAGCACCCATGACCCAACACCAATTAATGAAACATCATTTCATGCGGCCCAAATGGGCTCATTAACGGAAGGCGGCCCACGACTCCATCAACTACGAAACGACCGAACTACCCTTCTCCCGCACGAACTACAGGTATTTTAGGTGTCCCAGCTCGGAGATTGCGAAGACGGAGAGAGAGAGAGAGAGAGAGAGAGGGGCAATGTTCGTTGCTCTGAAATTGCAGCTCCCGGGCCCTGGAATTAAACCAAAATGCGAAAGCTACAGCTTCCCCGTCACCCTTGAGTCGCGACGCCTATGCGATGTGCGGAAACCGGCCCGACGGTTCGCGCCACTGTCGATACAAGCAGAGTACAATGCCACTGCAGCATCTGACTCGTCTACTTCGTCAAACTACACTTCGGCCGTCGGATCCTCTTCTGCTTCTTCGCTTCGGCTCACTCAGCAAAACCTCACCCAACGTCACATCTTCGCGCTCCAAGTCGTTGCTTGCGCGGTACTACTATTTCCTTTTCTTTTTTTCGTTCTGATTTTGTTTTTTGTCTCACTTAAATTGAAAGGAGTCAGACTATTTGTCTTCAGTTATCTGCATTTTAGCGTGTAATTCGCTTAAAATAAATGTTTTTAACTTTCGTGCTGAAGTCAATTAAACGCCTCTAATGTTTGTTGGGGAAAACGTGTGTTCGGATTATTAAGGTTTTACGGCTCGGTTCCATTGAACATTATTATTCTTGGAAACAAAATGCGCTTTCGCTCTGATGGAGTTGCCTTCTGAAGAACTTATGTTTTTCTTTTTCTTTTAAAGTTTCTCAATATAGTGTTTTTGGGAGTAATATGCGGTGATTCTAGTAGGCGTGCAATTCTTTTGCAGGCTGCAGTTTCAGCAACCTGGCTCTTTTTCTCCGCCATACCAGCTCTTCTGGTATGTCATGTCGGAACTTTTGCTTATTTCGTATTATATTTTGGCCTTTATTTGTTACTCAAGCGTCCATTGCGTCAAATGTGGCATATCAAAGTCTTTCAAGAGAGCAGCAGAATCACTGGAAAAGCTGATGGACGTTACAAGGGAAGAGCTTCCTGACACAATGGCTGCTGTTCGGTTGTCTGGCATGGAGATCAATGACCTGACAATGGAGCTCAGTGATTTAGGGTTAGAACCATTGATGAAGCACTCTTCTGCTAATCTCTGTTGCCCTCTATTTCATAATTAACGTCACAAATTCGTTTGTTGTGTAGCCAGGAGATTACCCAAGGTGTTAGAACCTCCGCTCGAGCTGTGCGTGTAACTGAGGAGAGGCTGCGCGGGTTGACAAACATGGCTCCATCAGGTTAGCTATTGTCTTCTTTAGCTTTTCCTGGTTAATACAAATTCTTGAACTGGTTTGGAGAAATGGATTTTACTTCATCTTTACTTGATTAGCTTCGGTGCAGGGGGTAGCCAGCCCAAAAACCAAGGAAACAATGCCAGTATTGGCTAGAACTGCAAGGGGCGTTAGGGAGGGGATAGTGAATGGTCGTGCCATCTTGCAAATGTTTTTCACTCTCACCGGAGTTTCTAGGTTGGCCCTCCAATATCTTTCTAAACGAGCTAAGCGGTAGACGCAAGGACATAACAGGAGTATGTCATCTGTACATATCTCTTCTGTTCTTATCTTTTTCCTCCCTTTCAATTTTCCTTCTCTTTAGTCTAATGTATCCAATTACTGTTTAGAGGAGAGGTTTTACCTTTAGCATGGATGTTACGTGGTCAAGGGGAGAGAAGTAGTTTTCTATTTGCTATATTTCTGTTGTTACTTGCAGAAGGTCTCTTAGAACTGTTGTCAATCTGTGTATTTGACATTTGAGGCTTTATATGAACATCTTCTGAACAAAATATGCTGTCTCTTTTGTCATTCAAGTTATCTTCAGTCTGCCTGAAGTTATTGTTTTGTTTTCCACATAATTTCTGAACGGTTTGAGCATATGATATGCTATTCGATCTCATGTTGAAGTCCTGGCCTTAATGTGGCATCAGAATGAAAGTTTAGGCATTTGAAACTAGACTCACTTAGCACGATGAAATCACATGCGAGGTTGAGAAAGATGAAGTGCAACTGGTTACTGATGCTCAGAAGGATAGTCAAATATATCCTTTTGTCAATGCATTCCACCATTTTTGGGGGTTGCGTTGGGAAATTGACAGTAGAAGTTTCATTCATTCTTTGGACTGAGAATATAATCGATGTCCAGGACATGACAGATGATAGACATTAAAGGCTGGTGGTCGAGAAGGAGTGAAGGTGATAATTTCTTGATTTTGATGAGTAGGAAAGATTGAGATGATAATCGATGGACTGTGGAAGAATCTAGTTGGTATTAAATAGGGAAACATGATAAATGATTGGAAATCGAGTTTGGCTAGTTTTAGTTTGGTTTAATTCAAGGATGCTGTCCTAAGCAATTATGCAACAGGTTATTGGCCATTTATCCTGGGTTTTTGTGGATTAGGATGATGTCCAGTTAGAGATGTCGTGGGTATTTTAAGTGTTAGGAATTGAGGGCAATGAGCGGAAACAACCAGGGCCGAAGTAGAGGAGAAGAAAGATGTTAAATTGGCGCATGGCTTACAGATTTGACTTCAATCAAGAACTGCAATAAAGCATGTCTGGTGCAAGGGGTGGACGGAAACCAATAGCACCATGCATTCGCTTGCTCATAGTTTTAGACCAGGAAATCGGAGTAATTTTCCATTGACCACATCTTGAACTAATTTGAGGAACTGTTATGAACCCCGTCAAGAATAACGAGACCCAACAACTAATTTGAGGAACTGATGTGAACCCCGTCAAGAATAACGAGACCCAACAACGAATAGGGAACCAAGATTTTTCTATGGACAGATTCGAATGGAAACCTCGACCCGTTGTTTATGACAAACAAGAACCTCGGTACAAGGAAGACGTCACAAACGGTGGTGGAAACTCCGTTTGATAAGTCGAGATGAACGTCACGGGAAATCCCGATAAGTTTGAATAGTTCTTCAAAGAACCAAAGATAAATACTCTCACAAGTTTTGTCAAAATCTGAATTCTTTATTCATGCGAAAAGGCCAAATAAATAGACTTGGAACATCCTCAACCCTCGCCTCCTTCTATGGAACTTTTTCCCGTCTACAAAAGTTGAGGGCGTTTTGTGGCTGCTTCTCAAGTGAATTCTCCATCTGATCTATACGTTGGTGAACTTGAGCCATTTCTGACTTTATCACATACTTCATCTCACTCATCAAGGCCTCCATAAACAATTTCGGAACAACCAACTTTGTAACATCTTCGACAATGTTCTTACCACTGTTGTGAGATATGATTGCTGCAAAAGTAGTTAGAAAGAAAGGACCTCACAATTCTCTCTCTTACGTGTTTACACTCGAGAATGTGGATCACTCTTCACTCATGTTTCTCTCAAAAGAATATGTGCTTCTGGGTGAGGTGAATTTCGGGCTTATTGGTACCACAATGGATAGGAACAAACAAAAAATTTGTCGTTTGTACTTTTTTTTTTTAAACGAAATTTTAAAAGATAGGTAAACTTGAACTAGAAAATCAGCTTTGATACTAAATTATGTGAACTCCGTCAAGAATAACAAGACCCAACAACGAATAGGGAACCGAGATAGTTCTATGGACAGATTCGAATGGAAACCTTGACCCGTTGTTTATGAAAAACAAGAACCTCGGTATAAGGAAGACGCCACAAACGTTGTTGAAACTCTGTTTGATAAGTCGAGATAAACGTCACAGGAAATCCCGATAAGTTCGAATAGTTCTTCAAAGAACCAATGAGAAATACTCTCACAAGTTTTGCCAATATCTGAATTCTTTATTCATGCGAAAAGGCCAAATAAATAGACTTGGAACATCCCTCCAAGAATAGGAAACAAAACCCAAAATTTGAAAGAAATTAAATGTTCCTAAAAATCCGGCTAAGGAAAAGGGATAAACCAACATTTGAAAACGGATTCAAATGCAAATTCAAACATTCCTAAAATTCCGGCTAAGGAAAAGGGATAAACCAACATTTGAAAAGGAATTTAAATGCAAATTCAAACATTCCTAAAAATCCGGCTAAGGAAAAGGGATAAACTAGCATTTGAAAATGAATTCAAATACAAATTCAAACATTCCTAAAATTCCAGCTAAAAATAAGCTACATAATCTGATCTTTCTAGCCTTGACCGGATTTGATGCTGCCTTCTAGAACATGGATCATGGTGATTCTTTGTTGCTGACGTTGATCAAGTTTAATATGCCTTCCATGAATTGCTGGAACTAGACTCCTTGTATGATTTGCATCAGGAACACCAGACAAAGGTGAACTAAAACCCACAATGCTGCTGTGAAGAGTCCCATCTGATCTCTATCGTGATTCTAAACTTGAATCAAAAGGAAAGACTCACAACTTCATATGTACGAGTCAATCTGGTGGACAACTTAAGGAAGAATGTCTGGGAGTTTTTTTTTTGGAACGATTCATTGGCTGCGATCGTTTTCACATTCACAGGCTTGAAATTCGAGACGTGAACAAGTCCAAAAGATACTCTTAATGAAAAGTTCCCTTGCTGCTTGAGGGTTTTGTTATGGAAGCAATAAACATGTGGTAGTTGTTTAGGTCAGATTGATAGACCACTGCCAAAACCATGCAAGTGTACGGTGTACATGGAACGCGTTAAGGCTACTGATTCCCTTGTTGGTGAAGCTTTTGCTGCGGTGCGTGCTGTTGAAGTTGTTCTTCTGAAAAAGTGGCAAGGAGTGGTTTTTGAGACTGATTCTAAACTTCTATGTATGGACTTAACCTCCCCTTTGCAACCCCCTGCTGGAAGATAGAATATTTGGTACGGGCTTTACGTCTCCAGTTCAAAGCACAATTGGCTTGGTCTATTCATTGGGTTCCCCGTCGTCTCAACCAGTATGCTCATATGTTGGCTCAATGGGCGGCTGCTTCTGGTGTTTCTGGTTTTTTAGATGTTCGTTGTATTCCTGCTTTTATTTTGAACTGTTTGTGGTTTCAGCTTTCGTAAGTTTAATATAGGAAAACTCTGGGCGTCCCGCTGGGGCATCCCGCCAGCGTCCCGCTGGGGGACGTGGCAGTGGGACCCAGCGTGGGGCCCACCATTCCCCTTTGGGGGAAATTGTTGGGCTCCACTGCCACGTCTCCCAGCGGGACGCCCAGCAAATCCCTTTAATATATGGTGGCTTTCAGAGAAAAAAAGTGCTCCCCATGGGAAGAGAGAGATAGTCAGGCAACTTTCCAGGGCTAATTTAAAAAAAAAAAAGTTTTAAGCGACTAGGGAGCTACCCTGCTGGCTTAAACAGGCCCTACAGTCCTTAGTCCGAGACTTTACTGGGCTAATTTATAAAAAAAGGTTTAAGCCGGAGCTATCCTGCAGGCTTAAACATGGGTAAATCTGGCCCCACAATCCTGTAAGTCTAGGGGTGTGTTTGTGTTGTAAAATTTTAGTGTTGTTAAAATTTTAGGTATTGAGTTTAGTGATAAAGTGAAGAGAGAGGTAATTTTTTATATTTTTTGTAGTGAATAGTAGTGATTTGATGGGGGAGAGAGTGATTATATTATAATTTTTTATTGTGTTAAAATTTTAGAGTGTGTAAAATTTTAGGACGCAAACGCAGCCTAGGACTTGCTTAATAGAATAACTAAACATGGGTAAATCTGGCCCCACAATCCTGTAAGTCTAGGACTTACTTAATAGAATAACCATCAAACTCATGTGACTTGAACTCATCGAGTCTATAAAAATGAGCTCATGGGCTCATTTAAAGAGGCGGATACTACTGGGTAAAGGACGAAGAACATCCTCCAAGTGAATGACGACAAATTATTCACTCGTCTCACAGCGGGTCCACTGAATAAAAACTTGGGCACGTACGGTTGAGTATTTTTTTTAAGATTTGCATAATATTTTTATATTTACATGTCAAACATCACAAAACACATGTATTTCAATATAACATTTTATTATCCTTTTTACAAATATCAATCTCTTTTAACAACTTTTGTACGCATGTCAATACAACTTTAACATCACCTCGAATTTCTGTCTCTTGGAACTCTCCCAGTACGACGTGCTCTTCTTTTTTTTTCTAGACTAAAGTGAAAATTCTTTACATCCATAAGCCTCTAGCCCGATATAATGAAGAGGGACATAAAGCCCATAGTAACAATATTAAAAGTTTGAAGGGCCATAAATCTAACGACTTCAAAGGCCTGAATTCATATGGTCATAAAGGCCTCGTACAGAGACTAAAAAATCTATAGATTTGAAACAGGTCTAAAGACCCAAAGTAAACTCAGCCAGCTGAAGTTGAGATCTCCGGAGTCCCAAAAACTCATCCATAACAGCACAATCACAAGGGAGGAACACGAAAATGCTAAAAACTGCTGATCAGCCACTAAAAATATAAACCAGCAACCATGTTCATGTTTGCAGGGAACTACTTGACAGTAAAGATGTCACGGGATCCTTCCCACAAAAACCAATCTAGAGAAACAACAATGAAAAAACAAAGCACATAACAAAAGAACCTCATCTCACGCGCGTGGCTCTTCACGCGCCGCCTCACCAATACTGAAAAGATGTACAAAGGAGCGCATGGAGCTGAAGAGCTCTGCCGTGCTAAACGTGGCCACTAAAAATCCTCAAAACCGACTAGATCTAGTCATGAATAAAAGCAAAAGGAAGGAGCCAAAAACTGCGGTACTGGAAGGGTGAAGAGAAGAACAGCCAAGAGGGGATGAAAAGGGAAGAGAGGGAGAGTGAAGGGAGAGACGGGACTCCTCCGGTTGCCAAAGACTGTCAGAGAAAATGGCCAAAAGAACCTAGGAAGGGTCTAGAGAGAGGGCTCTTGTCGAAGTTGGGGAGGTGAGGATTCTTCTGTTAGTACGACGTGCTCTTAGTTCAGTGCTTTCCACTTTTCTCGGTTCTACTGATTCATCCATCTCATCAGGCATTTTCTCCATTTTTGTAACGAAAATGAAGGGTTCAATGCGTTTTGTTCGTAACAAAAAATCGAGCGAGTGAATAGATACCTTTCATCCTCACACATCTTCAGGAGACGTGCTTCATAGGTTTATATAGAACTCGAAATTGAAACTTTTAACTAGGAATAGCTCAAGCCATACACTTCGCTATGCCTCTGTTTGACTTAACGCTGAAGTTACAATTTTACCTACGCATACGCCAAAAGAGTAATTGAGGAAGGACAATTCCAAAAAAGGGTTGATAACTTGATGGAGACGCCTCTGACATTCTTTCTCTGCTTCATTTAAGGGGAAAAAAAGGGAAAAAGGTGCAGAGAGAAGAAAACCCCGAGGAATGTTTAAGATAGCTTAATGGTTCGGAAGAGTTTCTAATATCGAGATTAAGCAGATGAAAGGCCCGTTTGATCACCATCTGCAAAAACAGTGGTCTCTCGGACCTACGCATGATATTTCAAAATGGCGATCAGTTTATCTGACCGGAATCGGTTACTATGCTGAGGAGTTAACCTGCTGAGCATACTGGTGGACGGTGAGGATGATTTTTTCATGATCTAATGGCTGTAATCAGGACATGTCACTTAATGAATTTGACCCGCCCGTGTGACCCGATTCGAGCTTCTTCCGACCCGGTTGGGACGCTGACCCGCGAACTGACCCAGCAAAAAATCTTCTTCTTCTTCTTCTTCGCTGAGCAACATTTGTTCGCACAAAATCCGCCGTCGCCGTCCCACAGCCGCCCGTTTGTGGGTCCTCCATCCCAGCAAAGTAATCCCTCACCTTAAGAGCTCGGTTATCTTCCAAACTTGGTCCTCTGTCCCAGATCTGCACCTGCCTGAAGAGCTCAGTCCTCCGTCGCAGCACTTGTAAGTTTGTTTCAAATTTTCTTTTGTCTAAAATCAGTTCTAGAATGACTAACACTTGTACTTCATTTTTTCCTTTTACCTATTATTTTCCTTTTATTTTTCCATATTCCCCTTGTGAGCAGTCATCTGAACAACATTTCAATTAGTGGGCAAATCCCACGGGAGCTGTCCAGATTACCAAGTTTAGGGTATCACTACAAAGTTTAATTATTTATGGAACCTTGAAAATTAGATTCACATTGAGACGATTAAGTGCAATTTAATCATTCAAAATATATTAATCGTTGGTTGAAAGGCACATAGTCACTGCTGCTTGATCTTGGACAAGTGATTTATTTCTTTTTTTGCTGTTAGGGAATTTTAGAAATGTTTAGTAATGTTGTGAAAATTAGAGTAGATTAGAGTTTATTAGAGTTTATATGGTTTGGTGAAAAATAAGTTATTATTGTTGGACAATCTGATTTTGGAAATTTTGTTGTATTGTGTTCTTCTGTTAGAGTTCTTTTTTTTTCTTTTTCAATTGCTATAGAGGATGGCTGTCATATAGGCTGAGCATGAGGTGACATTTATACACTTGTGTCTTCCATGATTGTAGAACACTGAATTGGATTTGAATTTTTGAAAGCCATTACTATCCAGCTGCTTTACTGTCAATTCATACTTTTAGAGTGGAATGACCTATTCAGTGGAGATAGAGTTTTGACTAATACAGGAAGCAATAATATATCCTCCAATGATGGTTTCGTTGAGGGAACTGGGTTTCATTAAAGAAGTAGATGAATTATTTAGCACTTCTATATTACATATGAAATGATGAATTCAGTCGTGAAGAAGGCCCTGCAGTAGAAGTAACATCTTCCATATTCTCATTAAATTGAGAGGTCACTTTAGGTGTTCTATGTTGCAAGATGATACCTCGCTGCTTGTGCATATAAGCTGAATCAATAAATTATACTTTTTTGAATGCAGAGCCAAACTTTGCAGAAACATGCATCTGACATTTAAGAATTATCTTTTCAGAAGTGTAATTTGCTTAATTCTTATCTATAGAGCCATTCTGCCAAGAACTAATGCTTTTAAACTTGGCCAGTGAAAGACTATTTCCAGTTTGTAAGTCTATTAGAGTATCATAGAAGCTCGTTATATGCACAATCAGTTTGGTGTTCCTTTTGAACCAAACATCCTGCTATCTGTTCTCTGTAGAGTCAGTATGTTTGTAGCACAACATCATCAGGTTATGAATTGCAATTGATTTGTTAGTGGCTTAGGTGCTAATAATTATTTTCTCATCAGCCAGGTTGCAATTTCTTCTAGTGGGTCGATCCACCAACTTGTCCATGTGGTTGGGAGATTTTACCTCCGATGATCAAGAAGATGAAGAAGTTGGAAGTTGAAGCACACAAACATAAATAGAAAGAGCAGCGCATGACATATTATTTGGTTGGGTCCTGGGTACTACTTATTAGAATGGGTTTATACCTGTGTAAGCCGTGTGTATCTATGGAGGGGTCTGTGTAACGGGATAAAGTGTATGCTCTCTGGTATAGGTTTTAGGATAATGGTTGGAACTTTATTTAGTAGTTTTTGTTGTTTCTACTGTTAGTAAGGTATCAGTTTGTATTGTTTTATGAATGCAATCTATGCGGATGGCAAAACAGTTTGTAATCTAGATTTGCATCTTCTATGGAGAATGAAGTTTGTCATATGGGGGAGTTGCTGTCATATGGGGGAGCTGCTGTCATATATCTGGAGGATTCCTTTGCCCAAACTTTTTAGGTCCATTTTCTGAAAATGGCTGCACCTCTTTTTTTGTTGTTGAGTAAATGGTAAGTAGTTTCATTAATCTCAAATTCAAGATATACAATATACCCTTAAGCATTGATCGTTTTACAAACAAAAGATCTTCACCTGGCATGGCTCATGACATTCAAACAGCTCATTTATTAAAAACCAAAGAGATATGCCCAAATTACATACACGATAATTTACTACCATCAGGAAAAAAATTTAACTACAACACGAAAGTTTATCTGATCTACTCTTCCACAACTAGCTATAAAACAGGACAACACTCTGATGCATATCTCAGATCATCAAACTCCAAGTGCTCTGAGTTTTCACCACTTTAGCTTCGCATGGAAGTGTCGTCTCTGTAACATAGCCTTCATTTATCTCCACAGACCAAAAGAGGAACATGTTTTTCTCAAGCATCAATCTGACCAAAGTAGGTACTACTTCTGGACCTTTTTCTTTTACATCAACAACAAGGCTTGCAAGTTTCTTCAGCTCCCCTGTCAAACGGAAATTGAGGTAAGTTATGTGCACATGAGAAAGAGAACAGAGAGAAACATGTAAGTTATCTAAAGAAAGGATATATATTCACTTCCATCACCACAGTAACTTAGAGAATACTTTTAACTTCCACCAGAAACAATACAAGAATCAACAATATTGAAACAAGCAAGCCAGCTGCCAGAGTTCGATATGGTACAGAGGACTGGATTTATTTATTAAAATTCATTAAGAGGAAAAGATGCAATAAAGGAGCACAACCTAGTACATAAGAAGTATACAAGATAAACACAGAAAAGGAAAAGCTAAAATCTAAAATTTGGAAGATTCAAAAGATCCAGTAATACACACACATATAAATAGAAGAAACTTAAAGTTCAACAATCTTAAAGAAATTATAACAAGTTTAACTTTAAATCCTGATTTCTAACAGCCTCCAAACCATTTATCATCAACATCCTCATGACGAGCCTTAGTACAATATTATAGCACACTAAGGAACCACCCATTCACGTTCAAAATCCTGCACAACAATATTAAAACTAGGATTCCAACAAAAATGTCCACGCACACACAATCACAGCAGTCATACTTATACTTCAAGATCTTTTTAGGATTCTAAAATTGATTTCCAGGGACTGATATAGGTTACAGATTAACATATATATACGGTGGCTACACCTCAAAAACAATATACCAGAATATTATTTTGGTATTTCTTCATCTATTCTCCCATTGCAAGAAAGCGGTAGAATTGTTCTTCGAAATTTACCTAAGTAACTTCAATGTACCGAAGTTCGAAACGCACGGTGTGAATTAAAGGCAGAAGGAAACTTTGATGAGTGTAGACAATACATACTGATTCGGAAAAACAAAAGAGAAAATTATGAATTAGCAACAAAACAAAGCAAGAAGGAAATACTAGTTGATGTCCTTGAGCTTTGATTTGAAGTTCTGCAACATTGTCTTACCGAAGAATTCGAGTTGTGGGGGGGGGGGGGCAACGGCTGGGACGGAGGCTGGGCAGCTGTGCTGTGGTACAGTGGGTTTGTGCGAAGAAGGTTTGAGATTGCGAAGAAGAAGAAGAAGAAGATTTTTTGCTGGGTCAGTTCGCGGGTCAGCGTCCCAACCGGGTCGGAAGAAGCTCGAATCGGGTCACACGGGCGGGTCAAACATATCCTGATTACAGCCATTAGATCATGAAAAATTCATCCTCACCGTCCACCAGTATGCTCAGCAGGTTAACTCCTCAGCATAGTAACCGATTCCGCCTACCTTCTTGTATATATAAGATGTCCTTTGTGAAAGACACCTGCCAATAATTATTATTATTATTTTCAATAAAATTTTCTGAGGGCAATCTTTGTGGTCACTTCCTAATATCCCCATGTGGGCTAACTAATGGATGTTTGAGTGTTAAAATTTTAGGTATTGAAGTTTGAAAAATAAATTTTAGGTATTAGAGTTTGAGAAATAGTATAAAGTAAAAAAATGTTATGAGAGTTGGTAAAAAAGTAACGAGAGAGAAAATTTTTAATAAATATTATAATAATAAAAAATTATATAAATTTTTTTTTAATATTAAACCTAAATATTTAGCCCCAAATTACTTGCCTCGCATAATTACGCACTTGTCAAATTTTGCAATGAGTTATCACGAGGATAATTTAGAAGCGTATTTAACGCTGTCCATCCCGAATTTCTCGCGCAAGTTTTATTCGATCATGCGAAGGGTAAGAGAGGTCTACGGATTTCTCGCAGAACAGAGAGATTCTTGCTCGTGCTGTTTGCTTTTTGGTGATATTTTGGTTGTAGTTTCAGAATAGTCAAAAGTAATAAAGTTCATATATCAACCTGATTCTGTTGCGTAGAAAAAAAAAACCTGATTCTGTTGATAACTAACCCAAAAACAAATTCATATTTCTGTTCACACTTGGAACTCAAGTTGGGCACGGAAAAAATTCTTCAAGATATATTTTTTTTTCAGTGATGTGGAGAAATCCAGCTCGGCAGCCCACCGGAATGAAACTCACCTAATGGGCTGGTAAATGGAATGAAACTCACCTAATGAGCTGGTAAATTCTGGACCGATTTAGCCTCTCAAACCATATAGATCAAGTAAGTCTAATTTTGTTATGGGCCAATGGTGGCTCCAATTTGAGAGATTGAAACATGAGACTTCAAAGTGAGCACACATCTAAGGCTCAGGCCAATTCCTTATATTATTCTTCATGATATTTTAACAGTAAAAGTCGAAACTCTTCATAAAACAGAGGAGTTTGAGGTTTTTGTAGACTTCCAATTTTCGATATTAAAGTTTCAGTTCTAACAGTCTTAATAAGTGTTGTGATGTTGTCAACACATTAATGAATTATATCAATGGTCCATTGATATATTATTAGAAAAATACATTTTTTGCCCCAACTATTAAGGTTATGACATTTTGCACCTCAAACTATCGATTTCGTTATATTTTTGCCCCTTAGCTACCAATCGTTTACACTTTGCACCCCTTACTGTTAATTTGGACGGAAATTGCTATTTTTGTTTTATGAAAAGACAAATTTATCTCTATACAAAATATAGTTATAAAAAATTATGAAGGTAAAATTAGGCCTGAATAGATTTGGGCCGAAATTGACCCGGCCGACCCAAACTGGTCGAAAAACTGATTGGGCCTGGCCGGTTTTGGGATAGCCCGGTTCGACTGTCGGCCCAAAAAATCTCAGAACCGAGGGCCTCGGTTCGGCCCACGAT
The DNA here is from genome assembly GCA_963930655.1 of Myrica gale. NCBI lineage: Eukaryota > Viridiplantae > Streptophyta > Magnoliopsida > Fagales > Myricaceae > Myrica > Myrica gale. The sequence goes on along the minus strand of OZ005600.1, from coordinate 10,255,827 downwards.
TTTGGGGGCCCAGGGTGCCGAACCGAGCAGAACCGAGGGCCCCTAGGTAATTTTGCTTCTTCTTTTTTAATCCCCTTTTTAATTTATTTCCCAATTCCCCTCCCCATCTCTCTTCACGAGTCACGACCCTTTCCCCCTATTTCACCGTGAAAAATGGACCCTTCACACTTCAGCCTGAAATACTGTCGCCGTCGTCCTCTCTCTCTCTCTCACGCAGATTTTTTTTCTCTCTCTCTCTCAACCATTCCCCTCTCAACATGTATAATAGCACCGATAATTGCATAAGCCAAAGGTGAAGGACAAGAGCTCCTTTCACGACCCCCCCTCTTTCACACTCAAGCCCTACCCCCTTCATAGATTCAACTAACCCAAGTCTCATTTCACAGTTCACACAGCAGATTCTTGACAAAAACCTATATTATCTCTCTGTCTCGCCTCTCCCCACGATCTCACTACGCCTCTCACTGCCTTACTCTGCCTCCTTCTTCGTCTCTCTTCGCATTGTCGTTCGTAATTTTGTTCCCTCTCATCTCTTCCCCGTTTGGTATCTCTATCTCCCTCTCTCTCTCTCTCTCTCTCTCTCTCTCTCTCTCTCTCTCGGTCTGTTGCGATTTGGGCAGTTGTTATTGGTTGCAATTTGGGTTATTGGTGGTGGTGATTGGTTGCGATTTGAGTTTCTTATAGTTGATTTCGTTTTTTTTGTTGAATCATTTGTCGAAAACCGACTAAACCGACCGAAACCGAATCAAGATTGGTCCTATCGGTCTTGAAAGCCTTCGGTTCGGTTGTCGGTCTAAATTTTTTAGACAACGACTACCTCGGTTCGGCTCTCGACGAAGGGCCAAAACCGAACCGAGGGGTCGGTTTTCAACCCTAGGTAAAATCGTCATTTTACTGAACTAAAATAGTAATTTTAGTCCAAATTAACGGTATGGTGTGCAGAGTGTAAATGATTGGTAGTTAAAACGCGAAAATGTAACTAAATTGATAGTTTGGGGTGCAAAGTATCAAAATCCCAATAGTCGGAGGCGAAAAATGCATTTAACCCTATATTATTTACTGCAATCTGGACAATTGATGAAATTCATTAATGTGTTAAAAAAAATATTTTCCAATTGCAATCTGGGCCAATTATTTGAAATAATCTGTAAATTTCTCAACAATAATTTGAGCAATTTGGGCCACTCAATTTCTCTACAATTGCACTAATATATATTAAAATTCCCATATTGATGCAATTAGTACATATATGACTGCATTCTAATGTGTAATTTATAGTTATCCCAAAGAATATTGTTAGTATTTACAAGGCGATTTAACTTGTGGAGCTAAATAGGGAACTTTTTCATTAAGAAGTTAAAACGGATGGAGATAGGATTGCATACATTATTATCTCTCTGTCCACTTTTTTTTCCCCTTTCTTTTGCTTTGATCTGGGGTTAAATTAGAATTCTCAGAGGTGGAATCTAGGCCTATACACTTCAAAAATGCTATTGTGGCGAGCCTGAAATAATTGCAAGGATGATGTAATTTATGGGTTCCTGATGAACCCTCCCTCTCTGTGACGTCTTCTCCTTCTCTCACTAATCTTCGACCTGTAACCGTTGTTATTTCCCCCTTTATAGCTTGTTCTCCAACCTGCCAAACATCACACAAAACCGTTAGCCATCCACATTCCAGTTCTCATTATCTAACTCACTTCGGTAACTCAGCTGGCAACCGGTCCCGAGAGTGTGAATTAAACACACTCAGGATTCAAACCATAACTTGTACAAAAAAAAAACTCGGGACTTATATAAAAACTAGTCAGATTAGTCTCTCCAAAATTTGTCAGTGTGGAATCTAACTCTTAAATACATGTTTGAGTGTTAAAAATTTGAGGTATTTAAAATTTAAGTAGGAGAATTGATGAAAAAGTAAAGATAATTTATTAGAATTGGTGGAAAATGAAGATATTTTACAGGAGTGGGTGAACAAAGTGAAAAGAGGAGATTTGAATTAATATTATAATAAAAAGTAATGATCTTAATTTTTTTTAATATGTATAAAATTTTGAAATTCCAAAATATTGGCACTCAAACGCATATAAATGGATGCTCAAATTTCCTAGTTACCCAATCGACCAGTGTCCCACAATCGGGCCAGGTCGATCGATCGATCGGAACTGGTAAACAAAGTTAGTGTGTGGGCTAGTTTGGAGTTTGGACCGTCTCAAGGGACACGGAGTTTACATGTTTAGGTTAACACATAAAAAGAAAAACACTAGACACACGTGAAGTAGGAAACAAAAAAGCCTTCTGAATACTATAATATAAGTTTGAAAAAGACCACATAAACACAAACAATTCTTTACGTTTACTTTTGATGTCCCATTTTTTAAATTTCTTTTAATTCTTTCCCTCACCTTTTTTGTTTTTTCGTTTTGTAAGCACTTTACTCTTTGGCTTAAAAAACCCTTCAAAGATGCCAATTTCAAGGAGCTACGGACAAATTTGGGTTCTTAATTAACGTGTAAGCTAATATGCTTTCGTCCTCGAGAAGAAAAGACAGTGCGTCTACGACCGAAGAAAATAACTCCAAACGATTATTCAAAGGAATAAAGCCTATACGACTCACAATGGTAGAATTACACACCATAAACCATGGGAAGCATTTATGAACTTCTCCTCTCAAATACCCCCAATTCAAGACTAAACCTAAACTCTAGCATCAAAATTGATGACCCGAAGAAACTAATATACTTAAATTAATAATTTTCTGTAAATTAACTTGGTAAATAAGGGTATCTTGACTCATAAAGTCTTCCTATCCTATGCAGAGGAAGCCCAAAATTAATCAAGAACCAAGCCATCAATGGGCAACACATGACTTTTGAGAAACTCAATGGGTTTGGCGTAATTCATCCGGAATTCACCCAATTGGATGGCGACTCCTATTGGGTTTGCCGAGAGAGAAATTAAATGCATTTGGCCAAATATAGCTGGATTTTTCCCCAATGTTCGCAAATTCCTAGTGGGTTTAAGATGGGCAGGTCAGATTTCCTTGTCGGATCGTGTCGCCTCCTTTTCTTTTTTTCATAAGGCAGGGAATGTATCACCTGCAATGACTTTCCTACATGTCGTATGGCGTTTCCAATTGCAAGCTCGTGCAATGTCTTTTGAAAAAGGGGAAAAGAAAAAAACCCCCACATCTACTGATATTTCTTCCCCACTCTGAATCACCTCAGCAAACTGCCTGAAACACGCTCTCGCCTCTCGCCTTCCTAAACCCACTCCACTACAGTCTACAGGTGATCTGCTTCCCTCCATGTTGGCATGACAAAATCGAACCAAGCAGGACACCAAAGCATAAAGGAATACTAGCCTTGACATAGCACCTAAGCACCTTCAACAGTGCATATTGCTTTAGACGAAACTTCTTTAAAACTTTTTGTTTGGTTTGGTATATAAAACGCAATTCCCTTCACAGTGACGTGATTTCTCTTTTGGGGACAAATAATTGGCATCCCTCGAGTTGTGGGGTTACGAATTTTACCAGGAGGAAAGTGAAAGATCAAGATGAAAAAAAAGGAGGCCAAGTCCCACTTAGAAGAGATTACTGATTCCCAAGTGGGATACCAATATCTCTGTTTTGAATCCCAGAGGTATGCGTAGAAAAAAAATAGAATCCCAAAGGTACAAAATCATTTGGCAGAAGAGCATTAAGTGAATTTATACATTTGAAACAAGTTGAAAACTGAACAGAAACATATATATATAATTGAACTGAAAAAGAAAGAAAGCATCAGGGTGTAACAGTATGGGGTTCTCCAATGGTCCCAGATGCGGTTCGGAAAGAGTAGGCAAAAATTAAGCAAAAACAAGGGTGAAGAAAAATGATCATATCACAAAAATGTAGCGAGGTTGTTTTAGTCTTCTATGACTCATTAGTTTTGGACTTGAACGACCCAATTTATTCATGGAACCCAAATGGCTGATAATTGAATGCGAATGGACCATACATGATAAGGTCTAACACAAATAGGTGAAGCCTCGTGTTGAAGACCATGAAAATCTTTTCGTTTCCAACATTTTCTAAGCAACCAAACGCAGAAAAGGTGGGTATACCAAAAAGGGCTAGGTTTTGGGTTGGGTTGGGGACAACATGGAATGAGAATATGCGAAAACACGTGGAAGGAAAGAGAAACAGTGAGGGAACCGTACCTGGGAATTATGCAAGCAATTCCTTACGACTGTTGTGGTAGTATGCTTGGAAATCGGCTTCTCTATCTGGGTTTTGTTGGGAACGAGCTGACTGGAAGACGATGAAGCACTGTGGCCGTCCGAGTGATCTGAGACTAAAAGGGTGAAGCCGAAGAGGAGAAAGATGAGGAGCACCAGGACAAGGAGCTGGATCCATATAAGCCAAGGAATTCTGTAGCTTTCTATTGTGAGTTCGTCCCCAAAATCGAACATGTTTTGGGATATATGACTTGGAAGATAATTTCACCGAAAGAGAAAGGGAGAGAGAGAGAGAGAGAGTTGGGGCTGGGGAATGTGGGTGGGAGAAGAAGGTTAGGTGGAAATTTAAGAAAACTGGTTGCCTAGAGAGAGAGGAGAGAGAGGAGAGCTTTGGCCTCTCATACAAATTTTTTTTAAAAAAAAACAAAGAGAGAGAAAGAGACGGTAGCTTTGGCCGGTTGAGGAGCTTTGGCCGGTTGGAATAGAGTACTTTTTACGGCGTACCTGATAGAATAGAAATGCTACAAATCGTCACAACAAAGTAGAAGACAAAATACACGTCACAACAAAGTACACGCGCCAATCGTCACCTTTCTCTATTTTTCTCTCAGGATTCTTTTTATCCGAGATTTGATTATTTGTTAAAACTCCATGAAACACTTATATTCAATTCAATTATTTCTATAGTATCGGTGGGTTGCAATTTATGTAAAATTCCTTTGTATTACAGTTTGGAGGAGGCATTTTCATATGGATATGTGGTGAAACTCGACAATAATATAAATTTAAAGGGTTAAATATATTTCTCTCTTTTTTTAAAAATATATTTCTATCTCTTAATTGTTAGGTTCATACACTTTACACTTGAATTATTAATTTCTTTCAATTTCATCTCTTAAATATTTATATTTTATACCTCAAATTATTAATTTAAAATAAAATTATTCTTTTAATTTAGTAAAATGACGATTTTAATTTTAATATTTATCTATCGTTCTTCTAATTATATATCATCTTGTCTCCCGGTCAAACGTGAATTTTACCGAACCACTTGAAAGACGGTCGTCGATAGTCACGACGGATGGCAGAGCGTGTCAGTCACACGTCGTGAGGAAGGGGTGGGCGTGGGACAATTTATTCCACGTGGTGCATGACAATAGTAAAAGACAATACTGCACCGCCAGCTCCATTTTTCGGATGAACCTGACGTGGCATTGAGTTTTCACTTGTTTTGGATATATTCATATATTACGGGGCACATGATCCCTCTCAAATAAAATACTTACAAATGCAAATAATTCGAATGATTAAGGAATCCTGACCCCACGTGTAAATAGTTAGTGTGTCAGAGTTGGCCAGGCACGTCAGATGGACAGGCCTATGTGGCTTCAGTTGTGGGGACAACTGAACTGCCCTATATTTGTCACAATGTGCTCGTCCGTAGAGGGTAGTTTGGACCTTGCACTTTGACAAAATTAAAAGGAAATAGAAGATCAAATTTACTAATTGGGATAAATGCAAATTCAGTTCATATGTTATACGCAAAAATCGTTTTAGTTCCTGTGATATGAAAAACATTGATTTAGTCCCTGTAAATATATTTTCGTTTCTTATTGGTCCCCCATCAGGGACTGATTTTATCACTTTCTGAAATTACAAGGAAATCGATATTTTTTATATCACAGGGACTAAATCAATTTTTGCGTATAGCACAAGGACCAATTTTGCATTTATCCCACGAGGATAGTGGTCCTTTTTAATTAGCCAATATTTTAATAGCATGACTATTTGAAATCCCGTATTTTTATTAATATATATTAGGAAAAAAAACGATGGAGTGATCCGTGGTGAGACTATCGTAAAGGCAATTCCAAGATTATATAAATTAGTTGCACATGTCTCTAGTTTGATTTTAAACAAGAATCAAGTTAGAGCTAATTTAAGTGAAAATTGTGGGACCATGAGCCCTATATTAATCTCATTAGAATTGCTTCAAATAATTCAAGTGAATAGATCCTCTGCAATTAGAAATCATAACCTGCATCTCACACGTGGTCATGTTTATGCAACCACAAAGACTACCGCTAGGCAAACACTGTATGTTCTATAGCTAGTGCGTTAGATGAGCTCTGTATTTTTTATTTTTTTTTGCAAGCTCCGATTATGACGTTGATTGAGTGTTTGCTAGAAAGATATCTCACTTTCAAAATAAAAAGAAGAAATAAAAGAAAATATATATACATAGGAGGAAGAGGTTATATGACTTTGAGTTAAATTATATATATATATAGATAGATAGATGAAGAGGTTTGTCCGAGCCCACAAATAAAGTGTTAATGGATTTTTTTCAGTAAACCTAAAAAGAATGGAACAGTGCTAGATTTGGACATTAGCTTCTTAGCTTGTTCACTGGGGAATACCTTATCCTTTCACTATAATTCCTAGATTTGGACCCAGGACTTTCAGTTCAGTGCCCCACTTCTCTTCTTCGACAAGGGGACGGAACAATTGGGCCCAAGGGTGGTTATTAACTAGAAAGGAGTAGTATCGAGATCATGTCAGGCATGTCGTTGTCAGGAACCTAACAATTATTCTTCACCAATCACCAGTGTGCTTCAGGGCAAGCATCTTGTAGAGTGTTCTTCAATTATTATTATTTTTTACCTCTAATCGCGTTCTTCAATTATTTGGGTGCAAAAACTGGAAGATAACACAAAAGAATCACTCTCCGATAAGGTTTTCCCAAGAGCATTGGCAAATTTTCAGTTAGCCGGATATGTTTCTTTTTTCTTCTTCTTCTTCCCTTTTTTTTCTTCTCATTTGTAAATTGATGGAACCATTTTATGAAAGCATTTATACATCGTATCTTCATTGTCGTGTAATAATTTACACTACAAAAAAATATACCTTTAGCGGCGGTCATAAACCGTGCTAAAGGTCAAAAAACCGCTGCTAAAACTTTTACCCGAAGCGCAATTGTGCTTTGTTTTGGCAGCGTTTCTTGAAACGCCTCTACATATCAATTTTGATTTGTGTTTAGACATCTATAGCAGCATTTTTGTGACCGCTACTAAAAGTCTGTGCCAACATTTTTTTTTCTACCAGCGTTTTAGAACGTCACTATGTCAGTTTTAAAAGCGCTACAATATATACATGTGTAAAAACCTTCATTTTTCTATATTTCCTGTAATACAAATTTTATTATAGATTTTAATTAATTGATCGATGCAAAAAGGAAAAAGTGTAATAAAACAAAATATATTTCATCATTGACTAAATAACTACATCTTACAAGTTTTGCATCAAACACAAATAAGTGAAGGAAAATTTCTCAATAGTCTAAAAAACTAACAAGTAATGACATTTGACAATAAATACCTATAACTTTAATCCTTATATGATTCAGCACCTGCACTAGCACCATTTACTCCAGCACTATCTGCATCATCTGCACTACCATCTGCACCAACACCATTTACATCCAGCACTATCTGCATCATCAGTAATGACATCTGTTTGTTATTACTGTTTGAAAAATTAACAAACAGTAATAATATGAACAAAGATAAAAATAAATAAATACAAATACATCAGCTTAGTACACACTTAAAATTAAATTAATTGCAGTCTTCATTTATGTTAATATCTTACCATCAAACGTTTTCTAACTTGCATGAGATGATCTAGGAATTGATGGTGGAACTTGGTCGGGATTGAGATTGTCAACATTTTGGTTTTTATGTTGCTCCTACAAAAGTTAAACAAACAATTAATTAGGAAAATACACAAACAAAATCAATAGTGACTATGTGAGGGTAAATAACTAAAATTTATACCCAAGCTTTAGCCATCATTTGGATTGTATATTGAAGCGATGAAATTGTAGACTCCATCATCTTCATTTTATCTTGCATCTCTATGTTGGCTTTTGTGCACAATCGAGATTTTGATGATTACAATAAATGGATGAGTTTACAAATTGGACATCTTCAAAGACAAAGACAACTTGACGAAAAGAGTCAAACCTTGAAGAAAGAAGAACAAGAAGATGCAAGGAGCTAAAAGTGAAGTTTCAAGACCTTAGGGTATAATCCTTGTAACTCTTTATTCCACATTTGACAAGGATTTGAATCACGCACTTGCATATCTTTCAAAACGTCTATAAACCGTTTTACCTTTTATTTGAAAGATTAAAATGTTTTTAAAGGTTTCAAAACACCCCAAATATATTCCTAAACCCTTCATATACTTATGAGAGTTAAGTCTTTAAAATTGGGTGTTCAAAAGTGGTCAAAAACATGTTTTTAAATGAAACGGTCGATGAACTTTTTGTAGCGGTCGACCTCTACATGAAGCGGTCGATCATTGACAGCATTCAAATTTATGACCGTTGGGCAACGGCTACTTGAACCGGTCGACCGGTACATGAAGTAGTCGACCGGTACAACGGTAAAATTGTCAAATCGACCCCCAACGGCTATAAACGGCTAGTTTTCATATGTGGCCTATAAATACACATCCAAAACGTCTAAAATAAAGAACCGACGACCACATATCATTTGTATAGCTTGAGAAATATTCTAAACCTTCTTATTTCATATTTCTCATATCATTCACACAAATTACACTTTCACATCCTTGTCTTTGTGTGAATCAAGAGATAGAGCTTTCCACTTTTATATCCACTCTTTGAGAGAGTCTTGTTCCTAAATCTTCCTATCTAGAGAGTTGTTTCCTTTAGTGAGGTTGTTCACTAAAAAAGAAGCTTAGAGAGGGTATATCTCAAGCTTGGTTAGTTGTGAGTGGTGAGCCCGAAAAACCACTTGGGTGAGTTTGAGTGTTGAGCCCGGGAGAAAACACTTGTACGGTTCACTAGCACCCGGAAGCTAGTGTGTAAAGCTATTTGAAGAATAGTGGAGAAACCTCAAGGCTCGGTGAAGGAGCTTGAGGGGTGGATGTAGGCGGGTTTGTCGAACCACCTAAAAATCGAGTGTTTGCTTCTCTTATCCCTACTCCTTACTTTAGCACTTATTTACAGTTCCGCATATTATATACTTGTGCTAAAGTAGTATTTACTTGCAAACATAATTTTGGGGGTTTTAACCGAAAAGTTTAGAAAACTAATTCACCCCCCTCTCTTGGGTTGCCTTAATCCTGAAACTAGGACTATCACTCTATCATTTCCTCGTTATTAGAGGATACAGGCTGAGTGGATATTATGTTAGTGTTGGTAGGACGAGATGAATGAGTTGGTCCTAGTCCAACGCCGCGAATGCGACCATGTCGTTCTGGACCCATCATTTGTGCATATCTGTCAGATGGTGACAAACTGATGCTGCCACCCATTCTGGATTAGCTCAAAGTTTGTGAACTTGCTGGATCATTCAGTTCAATCTCCTTCATTCGCCTCTAAAAGAATAGAACATACAGTAAAATTATAAATTAAAATTTACACATTCAAATCAAAATTAATGTAATAGTGACATACTATTTTCTCTGCTACATCCTGATTCATTGGAGACCAGTCAGAACGTGAATGGACAGATTTATATAACTCGCTCGATCAAGTGGAACTTGTTTCTCTTTTTCCAGCATCACAAACACCGTATAAAATGATGAAATTGTAAATTACTTATAAGAATCCTAATAATAAATAATATACCAATAAACAAACTAATTAAGTACTACGTACCAACTCGTGAGCAAGACATGCATAGTATCTAGATCCTGCAGTGTAGAGTAACATCTAGAGTGATCGACTTTGTTTCCCAGCTTCACTTCGATGCTACATTAACACCAAGATATTATAAATTAATAATAAGCTATATTCATGAAATACATAATACAAAGAAATAATGTTACACCCTTCCTGCATCAGAATACCAAAAATCGACTAAGTTAAAATTGCTCTAAATTAACGTTTGTTGGAGCTTTACTTTCCACATGTTGAGGCGTAAAAGCCTCATTGAAAAATTTATGCTTCAAACTACATTTGTAGTTCCTCCATTTTTCTCCCAAATCTTTGAGGAACCAAAGCTCCATTGTATCACCCAATGGAGGCTCGGGGATTGTAATGCGCTTCTACAAAATATACCCCAAGAGTTAATTGTGTCAATTATTAAACTTATATAATTGAATTTGAAGTACTATGAATAAAATTAGGTATATCGTCATAATAGTCTAACAATCATTCTTTATTGCAGTAAGGACTCTACGCCAATCCACGACATCTAGGGGATTTGATTAGGAACACGGGTAACGCAACTCGTGAATTTGGCAAAAATGCCTCATTCAGTACCTAGAGGTTGCCCATTGTCATTGAACTGCGTCAGTCATGCGCGTCCCACCACGCACTTTTCGAACTCGAGTATCATCTGCACATGTAAAATGTGAAATTAAATTCATTAACAAATAACTAAAATTATCACTATTTTAGTTATTAACAAACTATTTTGGTTATTAACAAACTAAGCGTTTCGTCATCGTTCGAATGTTCATCATCTTCGAACGATGATACGGTAGCTTGATGTGATGGTAACGTAGCTTGCTGTGATGATGGCGTAGCTTGCTGTGATGAAGGCGTCGCTTGCTGTGATGAAGAGGATATAGTCATGAACCTCTTCCTCGTCATTGTACCTACACAAGAAACTGTAGTAATTGATATTCGAGAATCAATTCACCATAACAATATCCTAGTAAAATTCATTTATGACAGTGATTTCAATGTAAAATTCATGCATGACATACTTAAACAAAACAACACTAATAAAACTAAATTCCAACCAGATTGTAATGCATGTCCAAAAGAAATGAATTAAACAAATAGATAATTGACATACCATAGGAAAGTCCTATGGTATATCTAGTGTTATTCCTTCCGCCTCATTTGTAAACCACGTCAAATCATCTTGTACATTCTCAGAGACTTGCTCAATGTTAAAATTGTAAGGTTCATTTTCACAATAGTCATTCACCTCGTCACGTCATCAAATATCTCACCATTACTAGTATCAAACACATCTCTTGGTTTAGTCTTGATAACTACTTTCCAATTTGAATGTCTTAATCAGATAAGCAATATACTTGAGATGCTTGTGATGCCAAGATAAATGGATCATTGCTTAATCGCTCTCTAGTATGCACTAAACGCGGAAAATTAACAAGTTCGAATCCAAACTCGTCAATTTTATATCCCATACCAATAGTTGGGTCAATCCAATCACATTTGAAGAGTACAAAACATTCATCATCAAAATAGTTTAACTCAATGATACTTGTAATTCCCCCGTAATATGTGGTGCCCCCTTTAACAGTCACACAAACTCCAGTATTTTGAGTTGTTCTGCCTATTTCATTATCTTTTGCACGAAACTTCATATCATTACGTACATATCAGTTAAATGATCTAGTTTCGGGGTTTGGACCTTTAGCAAGCCATCGAACCCTATTTGAAAGTTCACGCTTCCTTGCATCGTCCATATTTTGAATCTGTTTTCCTCAGATAGCAACTCAAGATTAACATTATTTATAAGTTTTAAAATAACAAAGCAATACAAAACATTTTAAATATAACACATACATAGTCTCAAAACCAGTCACAAAATTCATCCCTATGCATCTTGTCGATGACATAATCTGTGGGCCGACTCCTACGATTTGTTGCTTCAATCAATCCTTGTACATTCTGCATGGACAATAGAACTAAAAACTTAATTATACTGGGTATAAACATTCTCAATGAAAGAGTTATATGTCTAACATCACTTATGTGCGAATTTGGATTAACTCATATGAAATGCAACAAAAAAAGCTATGTATCATTTTAATGTTCAACAACTTAGATAATTACTATTCAACTTAGAGATCCCTCTGTAAGGAGGACTGACTTCGTTTCACCTCAGGTTAGATCTTCAACGTCAGTGTAGAGGTATCCACCAGGAACTGATCTCAAAAGTTACATAAAAATAAAGCTAAACATAGATCAACAAATAAACATTAGACAATACAAATCGTATCCTCCAATATCCAACAAAAACCACAGAACAAACATCAAATAACAATTACCCCTCTAATCTTCAATAAACTCCACAAAACCAATAACAAGTAATATTTAGTTCTGCCCTCCGCCTTCCAACAAAAACCACAAACTCCAATCTCCAAGAGAAACCATGATAGTAAGCACAAATATTTATACTAACAGCGAGATCTTAACTTCACTAACACACAACTAATTAAAATAAAGGTAGAAATTATTATGCAATGACATTTTTCACAAGAACATGAAAATTTTGACTATACACAATAGGCCTTATAAGGTTCTTAATCAATCAATTGAACAAAAATGTCAAGGAACTCTTCTAATTAAAGTTAAGAGAAACCATATCCAAATTGAAAATTTCAAACTTCATAGTTCACAACCTAAATCATCTAAGTCTCATGCATCATGCATCAACAATTCTAAGCATACATATAACTGAGCCTGAAATGAAAATATTGAAGTCTTCCTGATTGATGTAGAGCTGTTTTATTTCTTTGGACATTACCTAAATATAATTTATACATGACTATACATTTTTTGAAAGACACTACAACCATTATGATATTAAATCTTGACATCAATTATTTTGCATTTAATATTGTCAGTACCAATTTTTTTTATGTGGCATGACAAGTATCTACAACTTGAAAAAAACAATTACAACATGATACACACGGCACACCTAAAAAATACACTACAACCATCAATCTTCCCAAGTTTTATCATCTAATTCCCAAATAGTAGCCTAGGTTAGACAAAATAATCATATCTTGTTATGTATGCTTATCACTGAATCTGTCAATCACCGAATCTGCCCATAAAAAATTTCGCATCCCCAAATCAAATTAACAAAACCTATAAAGTTTAACACTAAAGAAGTTAACAATACAACATTTAAATAAAATAGTAAATAGATTATAGATGCCAAGGCTCCAATCATGGTGAGAGAGAGCTAATGTGTGATGGTCACTGATGAGAGAGAAGTTGCGGCAGGGAGAGATTAGCTGACCAGTGACCACAGTTGAGTGAATCGACCTAAGATGCGACGACGAGGGAGAGAGAAGCAGAGCACGGCTGAGGGAGAAAGGAACCGTGGCAAGGTGGCCGGAGGGTGGGGGGTGAGTCATAACAGAGAGACTGAAGTAGGGGATGGGGCCTGGGGGAGGGTTGGTCACTGAAGAGGGATAGAGGTCGTGGTGGGGGAGGAGCTGTTAGCGTCGCTGGTGGCTGGGAGGGGAAGAAAGGGCTTTGGCCTTCGGCTACCTTCCAGAAACTAATGGTTGCAGGGTGCATGTGTTAGTTGACCTGGGTCGTTTTGACATAGGTAACGTTAACTTTTTTTCTTTTTTTCAACTAGGGCCCCTGAATTATTTTATAAAAAACATCCAAAATCGAAAAATTTCGGCATTTCTGCCGAAACTTCCGGTTCCAGAGAGCATTCAACAATGATTTTTTTGAAATGAGTAATAAAACGGTGAGTTTTGACAGTTTTTTAAGACAAGTCAAAACTCGTCGTTTTGATCATTTTAAAAAAATTCTAGTTTTTCTTTCTTTAATAATAAGTTATATACTTAGTATTAAATACATAGCTATATACATTCTTTACACTCTTTTTTACAACTAGTATAATAATCTTAATTAAAATAGGTTTGGAGTATTAATATATAATTACAATGCTTTTTATATAACATTGCATGATTTGTTATATGTGTTTAATATATAATTGATATGTACTAATTAACTTAAGTACTTTATATGTATGTATCTACATAATGACTAAATCATAGCCTCTAAGACCATATATTAAGTTATGTACTTTAATTACATAAGCTAATCTCACAATATATTTTTGTTTGAAATTAAATAATATATCATAGTTAAATAGTATTATATTACGAATTATTCAAAAATATATATGCTCATTATACGTATGATAATATATGTTTTCTAAACTATTTAGATTTAGTCAATAAATATGCAATTACTTTAACAACTATGGATTATAATTTAAAATATATCATATAACAACTTCAATTTTCACAACACTCCCTCTAATTTCATATTTTATTAAGTAGGTCCTTTAAAATAAAAAATTTCAAATACAAGATAAAATAAAATTATATATTAAAAGGAATATAATAATATATTAAATAACTTAGAATTAATAAATAAAATTATTTTTATTACTTATACTTATAGCAGCGTTTGTGTCGACAAACACTGCTATAGATACACATTTAACATCATTTTTTAAAATAAATGCAGCTAAAGGTGTATGGTTTAGCAACGGTCACTATGACCGCCGCTATAGATACCTAATTATAGCAGCGTTTGTATATAGACGCTGCTAGAAATTAGGTATCTACATCGGTGGTCACTGTTTATCTATAGCAACGTTTGTAAGTGCAAAAAAATTATTTATTAATTCTAAATATCGACCTTTTAGCGGCGTTCTGTATACAAACGCCGCTAAAAGATCTAATATTTAGCAACATTTTAAAAAAGCGTCTCTAAAGAGCCAACCTATAGCGGCGTTTTGCAAAAAACGCCAGTAGAAATTAGGTATCTCTAAACGCCGGTAGAAATTAGGTATCTCTAGCGTCGGTCACAGTGACCGCTACTATAGACACCCTTTAGCGGCAGTCATAACCGCCCCTAAAAAGACCACCGTTATAAGTTGTTTTTAGCTGCATTGTTACAAAAACACCTCTACATGGTGTCTGTAGCGGCGTTTTAGCGGTCGCAACTAAATGTCTATTTTTTTGTAATGTTAGTTAGATGCCTCCTGATTTTAACGTCCATATCATGTCAAAGTGAAGTTCAGAGGATGGCAAGTTGCACAAGTTGGTTAGGTGTTAATATTCGTATTAGAAGAAAATAAGCTGGCCGTATATATTTTTGTTTTCAATCTCCTTTATTGAAAAAAAGTTTATATTTTGGCTAGGTTGGTTCTTGAACTTTTATGAGCACTGATATTAGGATTACTATTGCTATTATTATTCATTGGATATGCTCATAATTCAAATTTAGTACATAATTTTAGGGAAAAGTTATTCAAATGGTCCATGTGGTTTCAATTTCTTACAGATCGGTTCATGTGGTTCTAATTTCAATGATCTGGTCCTTGTGGTCACCAATATGATGCACGTGAGTTATTTCTTCTACACCTCCGTTAATCCTGTGAAGGAATATGTTGACATGTTAGTATTATGCAAGTGTTTAAAAATAAATATGCCAGCGCACTCCGTCAGTAGATTAACGAAAGTGTGGATGAAGGAATTCCGTCAGTAGATTACTAGAAGTGTGGATGACGGGATCTCGTGCATCATATTGGTGACCACATGGACTAAGTCATTGAAGTTTAAACCACAAGGACCAATTTGTAACACAGTGAAACCATAGGGACTATTTGGGTAATTTCACCTAATTTTACTTACATGTACAAATCTTCTCTTTTCCTAAATACTAATTCAAATATATTAGGGTAATTTCATAGTTCGCTAAGTATGAGCAAAAATTAATGTCGACCCACCAACTACCTTAACAGACTTTTACGCCCCTTAAGTTTAAAAAATGATCAAAAGTCGTCCTCTGTCCAAATTAAGTGTTAAGTCCGACGGAAAAACATGCAAAATAACCAAAATTTCCCTCCAAGACTAAATTTTAATAAATAAATAAAAATTTAATAAATTAATTAAAAATAAATATATTATTGAAATAGAGTTTCAATAGATAAATTTTAAAAATATTACCTTTTTTAAAAAAATATCATCTTTTATTTTTAATGAATTTTTTAATATTTTATCTTGGAATGACATTTTGGTCATTTCATATTTTCCCGTAATTTAACGTCTGATTTGGACGGATGACGACTTTTGATCATTTTTTAAATTTATTGGACGTAAAGTCTGTTAAGGTAGTTGGTGGGTCGACATTAATTTTTGCTCATACTAATGGGCGAAATATGAAATTACCCCAATATAATATCTTATGTATGAGGACTGTGCATGGACTTTACAAAATACTTTAAAAGACGAACTCTATGTGCGTTTGCGTACCAAAATTTTACCCCCTCTAAAATTTTAACACAATTAAATATTACAATATAATCTCTCTCTCCCCATCAAATCATTACTATTTACTACAAAAAAAATATAAAAAATTACCTCTCTCTTCACTTTTTCACTAAACCCAATAACTAAAATTTTAACAACACTAAAATTTTACAACACAAACACAACCGCCTGTCCACGGGGAAATCAAAACAAGCCCTTAGTTATACGTATTTCCTATTATGGAGTACGTAGTTCTATTTATGGTAGCTAAACATTCTTATATCAAAACAGGCTTGATGTGTTTACAGGAAGCTGTTATGATTTCAAGCCCTCACATTTGTGGGAAATCAGTGACTTCTAAATTAACGAAGGCATGTCCAGCTGAAGGCCGCTTTTTATAAAGGGACGGAAATGGCATCATTCCCCACAATTCAAGGATGCGGAGACGCATCTCATACCACAAACCAATACCGAACTTAACGAGACGACCAAACCTGCTCTCTCTCCTTCTCTCTGTCTTTCCCTCTCTCTGTCTCTGCTCCCTAGCCTGCCTCTATGTGTCTCTCTCTCCCTTCCCCTGGGGCACTTTCTCATTCCTAGCTTGTTCATCAAGGTCCAGTAATGGGGGATCCACAATCCACAACAACTGCAGAGCCTCCGGTGACGGCTCCAGCGACACCTCCGCTACTGTCGCCACTACGCGGCCAGCCCTCGTCCCTTGTCCCACCACCCCAAAAAAAGAAGCGCAGAACCAAAGTATTCAGGGTCCTTCGTACCGTCTTCCGATCATTTCCCATCATCACACCAGTATGTAAGATGGGGGGGCTCCCGCTCAACCTACCAGAAGGTCACCGCAGCACCAGCGGTTCCCGAGTCACCGGCACCTTGTTCGGGTGCCGAAAAGGACGCGTAAGCTTGTCCTTGCAGGAAAACCCTAGGTGTCTCCCCATGTTGGTGGTCGAGCTAGCCATGCATACAAATGTTCTACAAAAGGAGATGAGTTCGGGGATGGTTAGGATTGCTCTTGAATGCGAGAAGAGGCCGGAGAAGAACAAGACGGTGCTCTTGGACGAGGGTCTGTGGACCATGTACTGCAATGGGAAAAGTAGTGGTTACGGGATTAGGCGCGAGGCTTCGGAGGAGGATTTGACTGTGATGGAGCTACTCATGCCCGTATCAATGGGAGCTGGTGTTCTCCCAGGGAATTCAGAGGTTGAAGGTCCGGAGGGCGACTTGGCCTACATACGTGCCCATTTCGAACGCGTCGTTGGCTCCAAGGATTCCGAAACACTGTACATGTTGAGCCCAGATGGGAACCATGGGCCTGAGCTCAGTATTTTCTTCGTGAGGATTTGATCAACATGTCTTGCATGCTTATTGACTTGCTGTAGAGGATCATGGGGTCCAGTTATAAGGAGAACAAGTTGATGGATCAGGGAAGGGAGAGAGAACGGGCTGTAAGTGAACTAATTAAAAATAGGTCCTTCTTGATTACGTATTCATGATATCATAAGCTCCCTCCATGTAAAACAGTTACTGTTCAGAAAAAAAAAAAAGAAAAAGAAAAATTATGGAGCTTCAAAATTCTCTCTTTGTTAGCCATGCAAACGCATAGTTCAGTCCGTTCTCCTTATATATATATAGATATGGCGGCTGATCTAGATCAGGGAAAGTCTACTGATAGCTTTTCTAGAAACTAATTATTACCTTCGTTTGATTGGAATGTTCTTGTGCCTATTTAAAAACCCAGCTTTCGGAAATTGAACAAATGAAATAAAGAAAGGCTTATCGTGGATGTTTGTTTCGAGAAATAACCGTAATAACTGTTTGTTTCAAGAAATACTGAAATATTGTAAAGCAGATCAATAAATGAATTTCTATTTATTTAAAGGTCGTTCTTGGAAAACTGTCGTCTATTTTCCTCCTCTCTCTTTTTTTTTGTTTTTCTGTTATAATAATAATAGCTCCTTTTTTTTATTACGTACGTTTTTTTCAGTCTCCTCGTTCTAATTGATACGCTCATAAGATTATTTCCACTGATATGAAATTAAATTATCGTTTAATTTAAAAACCCTTAAATAAATAATGAATTTAATGCATGCTTAACTATTAAATACCATGAGAATAATAGTGACATTAATCTTTTTTCCCCTGAGGATGATGATGTTAATTAACTACTCAGAAAAAAGGGAAAAAAAATAATAGATTAAGAAAAGGATTCCCTGCATGCTCATGAATCATGATTGAATATATTGTTCCCTCCACAGTTTTCTGATAAAAGTAGCAATCGAGTAGTTCTATTCCTTTCCAACGATAAAAAAAAATAAAAAAAAAATAAAACAGACCTGCAATACAGGGGTTTTAGACTAGTTTATTATAAGAATAACCAGTAAATGCAACGAAAAGTTAAGGATTAACGAGAATGTTTATTACTATAAGTCGTGTTTAAAAAAGATGAGCTAATTTTAAATAGCCAACGATGATGAGTATGGAATCATCAGCTCACCTAATAAGCTCGGCCTAGTACGACTAAACGAGGCACAGCGAGAAAAAATCTGTTAAGTTACAAAAGGTCATGGGCCTATTTCCCACGTCCCGTCAGGCGTCAGCCGCATAGAACTTCCGTCTGCAGGAAAACCTTTCCCACTTGAGTCTTATCAGCCGCATGAAGCCTCCACAGGCAAGGACACCCATCCACCTGCGTCCTCTCAACCGCTTAGAGCCTCCATATCGGGTGTCCCGTGAGTAAAAAAAGTATGCTACGTCCTCTTCGCCATTTCCGTTCTCTCCCACATATGAAGTGTAAATGACATTACGACAACACTCCTTTAAAAGCATTATGGTACATATTTTATAGACACATTGAGAAAACCTAGTGCAAAGTTATATCACTTCTTACATTCTAACTTAAATATCGAAGATTCACCCGTATATCTCCGTTCATTCTGTCCTAATTCGCAGGTCCAACATTAGAAAGTAAAGTTTAGAAGCTGTCTATTGTTCATCTGTTGGGTCAGATCGATTTTGACACCATAAGCCAACAATAATTCAAGCTTCTACCGTGATTGTAAATGTTAAGACTAAAATAAAAGAGAACAAAATTTTAGACTGAGAGAGAGAGAGGAGAAGTGAGACACAAGATTTAAGTGGTTCGGTCCATAGACCTACATCCACTGTGGGAAGGCCCAAATGGGCAGATGTGTGTACTCACTGGTGTAAGGATGAGATTACAGAGAGGCTTTATTTATAAGCCTTTGATTGCAATAGCCCACATTGCTTTAGCAATGTGGGACTAACTCTAATACTCCCCCGCAAACGCAAGGTGGATACACATTGAGTTTGGACTAGAAAAAGAAATTCCCCATAAGAAAAAAATGGCGCCGGAGGATGGCCGGAGAAGGGCAGACAGTCGCCGGAAGTTGGCCGGAATCTGACCGGAGAGGCCGACAATCGCCTGAAGATGGCCGGAGAGGGTCGCCGGAATGGGGAAGACGCCGGAAGGTCGGACGGGGAGCCGAAAGGCCCGAGAGAAGACGCCGGAAGGTCGCCGGAGGAATGCCGGACGGGGCGCCGGAAGGCCCGAGAGAAGACGCCGGAAGGTTGCCGGAGGAATGCCGGTCGGGGCGCCGGAAGGCCCGAGAGAAGACGCCGGAAGATCGTCGGAGGAATACCGGACGGGGCGCCGGAAGTCCCGAGAGAAGACGCCGGAAGGTCACCGGAGGAATGCCGGTCGGGGCGCCGGAAGGCTCGAGAGAAGACGCCGGAAGATCGCCGGAGGAATACCGGACGGGGCGCCGGAAGGCCCGAGAGAAAATGCCGGAAGTTTACCGGAATGATGCCGGATGGGCGCCGGAAGGCCCAAGAGAAGAACTAAAATAGGCCGGACTGGACTAGGCCAAGCTAAGCCAACAAGAGTGCTGACCAACCTGAGCCAAAATGGGCCACAGGATCGAAATGCTCCGATACCATGTTAAGACTAAAATAAAAGAGAACAAAATTTTAGACTGAGAGAGAGAGAGGAGAAGTGAGACACAAGATTTAAGTGGTTCGGTCCATAGACCTACATCCACTGTGGGAAGGCCCAAATGGGCAGATGTGTGTACTCACTGGTGTAAGGATGAGATTACAGAGAGGCTTTATTTATAAGCCTTTGATTGCAATAGCCCACATTGCTTTAGCAATGTGGGACTAACTCTAATAGTAAATAAGTTTCAGATAAAAAGCTCAAGCTTTCACAGGCACGCCTCACATATAATCATTTTGATTAGCATC
Source organism: Myrica gale (assembly GCA_963930655.1). NCBI lineage: Eukaryota > Viridiplantae > Streptophyta > Magnoliopsida > Fagales > Myricaceae > Myrica > Myrica gale. Next base: position 10,235,242 of record OZ005600.1, on the reverse strand, counting down.
GGTATTACTTCTTAATTATATATCGATCAAACCATAAAAAGTACTTCCTTTCTCCTTAAAAATTCCATTTTTTTTAGACCACGCCCTTTTCCCCACACCATTTCTCCCTTCCTCGCTTCGAAAGAAAATACAAATTAATCTTCATAATTTCGGAAAAAATAAATTCACTGAGAAATCAAAAAATTAAGAGGTTGTTCGGTTGTGGTGTTTTTTGAAAATTTTTTGTGTTTTGATAATTTTTAGGTGATGTTAACTTTATTGATATGCGTGTTGTAGTTATTTTTATGTGGTGTTAAAAATGATATTTGGTTATAAAATTTTTCGTATTGTGAGGATTCAAAAAAATCCTGAGAATACTTTTTAACCGAACAGCACCTAAGATTTGTGCTTGTTCTAAAGATAAAATCTGTACCTAATGTTCTAACATCAAACATGTTGAATAGACCCACCAAAAGTTATAATATCTCAGAATAATGCTCAAATTTACCTATCATGATACTTTACTTACAAGTGTTAAGTAACTTTTCTGCATATAAGGTCCCGTAAGTTGTTACCTAATCAAAAATTGTTTTTTTTCTTTTCTTTGTTCTCCTAATTTTTGAACTTGGACACCAGTCATACGGGATTAAGGATATTTTTTTCTCCAATTTTTCTTCCTAAGGCCCTTTTTGTTGTCGTCGATAGTTTAAAGTAGTACATGTGCATGCGTAGGATCTCGACACGTCAACACCTACAGAAGAAAATCACTCGCTTTTTTCTGATAAAACGACGAGTCGGTAACTATGTGCTTCGGCTCCACATTTTGTTTCATGCCACTATGCCAGAGAACCCAGGTTACCTACTAAAGCAACTGCCAGCCTTCCACGTAGTCCAGGGACCCACGACCAACGTCACTACCACCTCACAAACGAATAAGAGACGTGGATTCGTAAACAACCACGAAGGTTCCAGTAATCCTCAAAGCTCCCCAACATTCTCGGAATCACGCCCGTTTCTCTCTCTGCTCGTTCTAATTCTCGGATTCTCCCCCATGGCCTTGGCGGCTCGTGCGATCCACTGTGAGCTGAGGTCTCCTAAACCGGCTCTTCCGAAAAGAGAACAGCCGGCCGCTCCGGTTCAGGTTGCGGTCCCGAAACCCAAGTCTGCCGATTCAGAAGGAACTAAGATTGTGTTGCAGCCTCGGTTGTGTAATCTGAGATCGTACGGATCGGATCGTGTCGGGTTGATTAGGACGAGGAGGGATGGAGACGATGAGGTGTCGCCGTTCTTTGCGATTCTTTCGGAGTACATAGAGAGCTCGAAGAAGAGCCATGACTTTGAGATCATGTCTGGTCGGCTCGCCATGGTAAGTTTCTACAGAAACAGATCACTTGGCAAATAAGCCGTCGAGATCAGTTTCGATAGATTATTCTTCGAATTTGATTTATTTATAGTAATTTATTCTGTTTTGTTGAATTATTTTTGTTTAGTAGATTATTAAATCTTTATTGTTGCTTTTAAATTGATAGTATATATCACTGATGATATATCTTAAGAAATTGATAATCATAAGAATCCACCTTTTTATAGATTTTAGGAATTCTACCTAGTCTGTCTGGATCTTTCGAAGATCTGTGAGTGTTTGTTAGACACGTGCAATAGCGCACTAGATCTTTTGCTCATGCGGGCCTCCGACTGGGTTTCTGGGCCCAGCTAAGAATAAAATGGGCTTCCACTGACCCACTTAAAGTCCACCCACAGTAATAGATGTTAAAACATCCAAGAAGACCGGAACGAAGTCTGGCCCTGGAAGAGTCTCAGTAGAATATTTCTTAAAATTAGAGCCAAGGCTAATTAAAAAAAAAAAAAAAAAGAAGCAAAGGCTTATGCGTGAATTTTACTATTTTGGCCCCTATTGCTTAAGTGATTTTCGGTTTTAAATTTCTTCTTTGATTTGTCGTTTTGCAGATCGTCTTTGCTGCAACTGTGACAGTGGAGTTGGTGACCGGGAACTCGGTATTCAGAAAGATGGACGTTCAAGGCATTGCGGAGGCAGGTGGGGTGTGTTTGGGGGCTGTTACTGGTGCTGCTCTCTTCGCATGGATCTCCAGCGCCCGAAGTAAAGTAGGTCGATTCTTCACCATCGGTTGTAACACATTCATCGATTCGCTAATCGATCAGATCGTCGATGGCTTATTCTATGGAAGTGAACTCAATGACTGGTCTGACGACATTTGAGACGCGAATCGAATCGAATCGCTATCTAACTGTGTGGAACTTAGAAACTAGTAAATTCAGGATCCCTCTCTATGTTTCTTCTTAAATACGCAAGGATCTGAAGGTCCTAGAAATCCAAGAAGTTGGAGGATATAAATAGTTGCCGCTGGAATAGATGTAGTCGGATCGATTAATCGACGTGGGTGGGATTAATGGAGGTCGTGATATTTGTTAACTTATTGTCTATCTCCACCTTATATCGGGTCCTTACCAGACGTTGTATTGTACTCAAGTTGGAATCGGCTGGATTATGCAATGAAGCTATAGCGACAAGCGACTTGATTCGTTAAAATTAGCCGAAATACCTCTATATTTTAGTTTGCAGGGAAGACGGCTTCCTCCATTTCTGCCACTCTGTTTCCTTCGCATTTTCAGAGTCATGCTATCACTGGTTTTGTTTTCTTACGTGGTAATTTAATTTCAACTTGGCAGCAATAATGCATAGTGGAGGGGTTAATGTATGGGAAGTAAATCCAAATCTGCAATGATGAGTGCAGATCATGACAAATATTCAGAAAAAAAAAAGTGTTGACTGCAAAACATGACAAAACAGAATACGTGCATGAGTGCCAAAATGTGCCTTTTCATTGGGCAGAAGAACACCAATAGTTCACCAAGGAACAAAGCAGTAGGACAGGACGATGGACAATTTCTTGGTACCACGATTGGTCGTAAAGCATAAGACAAATAAGCAAATTTATCGCAGTCAACTCACACATCCTTCAAAATGAGCTATTCTTTGAAGGATGAGTGTCAACTTATAAGTTTACAAGTTTGCCCATGCTTAACCGGTGTAGGACTTTTTTTTTCTTAAGCAATTTTGGGGAAGCAGAGGAATAGGGGAAGACTACGATTGACACTCTTCCTTCAAATAATAGACCATTTTCCTTCAAAGAATAGACCCTTTTGAAAGATGTGTAAGTTGACCGCTGTAAGTTTGCTTGAGAGTTAGAGACACTTATTACGCCCTTGTAACACCAATGAACAGGAACAACTAAGTCACTAATATTTTTGCAGTTGAGTTTTACAATTTTCTGTATTCTGATCATTGTCTTTGTTTTTCTGCCAAAGATTGTCTCCCAACAAATCTGCCCACTTTCCTTCTTAGCACTCAACTCTTTATTGTTCATTTTTTTATTTTTTATTTCTTTTGATCTATTTCTTTTGTTATTTATTTGATTCAAATATATCTCATAGTCATCAACTTGAGGGGGAGGAAAATCAGATGAATGCAGTTCTAAACAATGATGTTCTTCCATTGGCTCCCTTGGCTGCTGCCATTTGTTGATAGTGTTGACCAATTGATCATTGACACGTGGATAACTGATAAACGTAAGCACGTCTGAGTAGTTAAGCTTCGCTCACTCACCTTCCCGCTTTCTAGAGAGAGAGGGTCTTCCTTCTCTCTAGGCTTCCCCACTTTTTTTTCCCTTCTGCGACCCACCTTCCCGCTTTCTTCCGTTCTCGGGGCAAACGGGAGGACTCCTCCCGTTTGCCCCTCTCCTTCTTTCGTGTTTGTTTGGTCTTCTCTTCTAATAATGGTGGTTCTGTGTTCCGGTGGTCTTTGCTTCGGTGACGTTTCTTCGGCATCAACAGGGCGTTTTTGGGCAAGCACGCATCCCGTGGTCGGCTTCCGCGGCTCCGGATCTCTGACGTCGTCCCTGTCCGGCGGCCACACTCCAGCTTTTGGCTCTCCATGCACCTCTCCTGCGGCGCGTGGATCTGACGCGATGGGTGTGTATTCCTCCTCTTTTGGCCGAGCTCCTCCACCGTGGGCTCTTTTGTTGCAAGTGTTCGTCTTGGCCTTCCATCTCCGGCGATGGTATACGCCGTTTCTCGGCGGAGTTGTGCTGTGCCCCGACTCTTTGGACCCGGGTTCTGTTGTTGGGTCGGTGTACCCTGTTCGGTGTGGCCTTTTGGCCTGTTGTGTTGGGACCCCTCTGGTCCGTCGGTTGTTGCTGGCCTTTAGGGCCTTTGAAAATGTAGTGGGTCTTCGTACCCCATTTGCAGTCTCCGGTCATGGTTGTTTCCGGCTGCACTTGTATGTTCTGTCCATTTGAATGCATTCCACCTTTGCTTAGAAAAAAAAAAAAAGTTAAGCTTCGCTCACTCCCTCGGTTTTTTCTTCTCGCTCGTCATGTGCAATATCTGCTCTCACACTCCATAGTCCATGCTATATAACTCAAACTTACCAATCTCGCTCTCTCTCGTTTGCATTAATGGCTATTCCTGGCTACCTCTCGATCTCGCCCTCACCTTCTTATTCTAAGCTCTATAGCTGTTCTTCAGTCCCCTCAATTCACACCCCAACACCTTTCCTCTCATCCTTATGCTTCAGTCCCAAACCAACCATTCCGTCCTTCTATTGTGCCTTCCAGAACGGTGCCGTTTCGACTCACGCCGCCGTCGGCGAAGATTTACCTCTCGATTACGGGGAGTGGTTCCCGAAGCCGGACCCGAGCGATCGGAGAAGAGCAGGCGTGCTGCTCCATCCAACATCGTTTAGAGGACCTCACGGGATCGGCGATCTCGGAGACGAGGCCTTTCGTTTCATCGACTGGCTTCATAATGCCGGCTGCTCCGTCTGGCAGGTCCGCCTCTAAACGCTCTGGTTTGGTTGCCGAGAAAGGAAAGATTTTTTAAATTCTGCCATAGTTGCTGTCGGGCATTTTGTTACTGTCATTCACCCGGTGTCTGACAAAATTGAGCGAAATAAATGGAGGAAAAACTTTTGGCTCCTAAACTGTCTTTGGTTGCTGACCAAAAGAAAACAAATGAAAAGTGAAAATGAATTTTTGTTAAATATATTCTTCGTTTGTGCAGGTTCTTCCTCTCGTTCCTCCGGGGAGGACGGCTAATGAAGACGGGTCTCCCTACTCAGGCCAGGTGACACAGAGCATTATAATAAGTTACTGGTCTTCTTTGTTTTCTCATCTTTTGTTTTCGTTTGGTGGGAGGAAGCAGTTTTGAGAAAATTGAAGGCGCTGAACAATGAACGAAATGCATATTGGAGGCTTGTTGGAAGCCATCCTTGGAATTAGTTCAGTATGCTTATTGCTTAGGAGTGGTTTCACGCATATTAGCAACTGTTTATTGATGTGTTGCGACTTCGAGTGGCCGGAACTGGCTGAGCATTTAAGCGCTCTCTGCGCCTCCACATTGTTCTTACTAATTTGGTTTCTGAAACACTAATTTATAGTGATTAAACTTTAAGTATATTGTGGCTTTTTAAGTTTCTTTCTTAGGTGCCACTCAGTTGTTGATCTTAGATCCTGTATCAGAGTATGACACGAGCACATATTTATCACAGTTGTCACAGGCACTGATCTACTGTATTTCCCACTGTTATGTCATTTCTGCCATGTAATTGTCCCAATTGTCCTCGACACGATTCCTTTTAGGATGCAAATTGTGGTAACACTCGTGATTTCTCTCGAAGAGCTTGTTAAGGATGGTCTATTGACGAAGGAGGAGCTGCCAAAGCCAGTGTGAGGACTTAGAATTCATGAGTGCTTCACGATGTTAATCTTGAATCCTTCGTGTATGTGTCTATTGTACTAAGGTTTTGTCTTTCATGCAGTGATGCTGACCTTGTGAACTACGCAGCTGTTGCTGACCTGAAGGATCCTCTCGTAGCTAAGGTATCTGAAGCACCATTGGCTCTAATTTTTCTTTTATTCTTTCATGGAAGAAGGATGAGGAAATTGGAGGTAGTGAGACTTATATAACTATCTATTAAAGGAGGCAAATAAAGTGTAAGGTGTTTCCAGACTTCAAAGACAAAACAGAAGATAAGTAACATTGAAGTTGGATGAAGGCTTAAAGTGGGGCTTATTTTAGACTTGTATCCAATTTTTATTCTAACACCAGAATGCTTCTGAGTTTAGTCTTTTCTTAGGCTGCAGAGAGGCTCATTTTGAGTAAAGGAGAACTTAAGAGTCAGCTTGAAGCTTTCCGTAGAGACCCCGATATATCCGTAGAGACCCCGTTATATCTAGTGAGATCTTTTTACTTTTTCACTTTGTTGATCATATCATGCATACGGTTCTCTAGTATGGTTAAGCCCATCCTCTACCGTCTGCATCTGGTGGTTTTGTGCCTATATGATTACTGTGATTGTGATTATGGTTCTTGTGAACACAAAGTTTTAGGCTGTAAACTTGTATTCTTATCAGATGTTATTTAGTTTTTAGACTTTATCCTGGAGTATAACTTCACTATAAACCAGGACTAACCTTCTGAAGAAGAGTTGAAATGGCTGGAAGAGCCAAAGGAAATCACTTTAGGGCAAACTTTATATTTCTGTTGCAGTTTCTAGATGTTAGGCAATGACTACTTCCCAATTGCTTTTGGTTAAGTTCAATAAATGTTGAGATTTTAAAAAATTTAGCTCTGGCAAGTAATTAAATTGTTCATTTGGGTGCAGTATGGGATTTTAGTTTTCGTAACCGTAATATCACACTAGCAGAACAGGTTGGGGTTCTGTGTGGCAATGTATAAGTTCAAAATACCCTACAGGAGCAATGCCAAAAACGTTTTGTTTTTGTGTAAATTTTCACAAACCTGTTTGATTAGTACTTGGTTTGGGTTGTAGAACTGCTTGTTTTCGTCAAAGTTGAAATTGATTGTCAATCTACAGACATTTCTATCCTTCATGCCATGCACAAACGTGTCTGCCAGTTTTGTGACGCAGAAGTGCCAAGTATCTATTGGTCTTTTATTAATTTAGCAGACAGATGAACCGCAGTATGCTCCAAAAAGATGCTATCCTAATACTTGTTTGAGTGCCTTTCAAAAAAATTATTGGTTTCGAAGACAAAAAGTGAACAGAAGATGGTGTACTCTTTCTTAATCATACTTGAACAAGCAATCCGCCGTCAATTTGGTAGATTTATATAAAGTGTAGGCTTGTTTTTTATTGTGGGATGAGCTACACGGAGTTCATCCATGAAGTGGCTCTCAAGATCCTCTAGGAGGGAATTTTTCTGACATGTTCCTCACATCTTTGATTCTCTTGCATTTCCTTGACGACGTTTTTGCTGTACTTAATAAAAGGCGGATCATGGTTACCCTCAAGAACGAAACAGAACAAAAATGGATGGATGTTTGCAACGTAATTATTTTCCTTGCTGTTCAGTGTTTTCAAACTGTTTTCCTTTGTTGACTCATGTTAGTTACATTTCTTTCATTAAAAATACCAATTTCATTTCCCATCCAGATCCTCAGATGTATAAGTATCTTGTTGAACTAACCCCAGACTGCTGTGCTTATAAAAAAAAAAAAAAAAAAACCCAGACTGCTGTATTTACTTTGTGGACCCTGGTCACTACATGTCTTTTCTCATGTATTTCATGGTTTTCAAACTTTAATGATTCTCTGTCAATATGCTGAAGTATGAGGAGAAAAGACACTGAATTGACTGATTGGCAATTGCTATCACTGACTGTGATTCTGTGATTTGTTCGGAGACCTTCACTAATACAATCGGAGATAAAATGGTCTTGAGGCCCATCAAAGAAATTACAAAGTGGTATCTCACAATGCAGCTTATCTCAACATTTCACTGATTTCGACATTTGAGAACCTGTCGTTCACAAAGAAAACATTACAAGTTTTATATTTCCTAAAAAAAACAATTGTCGTCAACAAAGCAAATACCACAAATTTCTGTTTCAACTTCGAATTGTGCACCGCTTTGCTTTAACTTGGTCACTCTTTCATTCCTAGTGTGTTTACATCGATATTGAAATGTTTACAATGACATGTTTCGCATCTAAAGGAAGCTTCAACCGTTTAATTAACAATACTCACTGAAACTGGGTACAAGGGGGCGGAAGAAAGGGAGGGTGAAGGGTGGCTGCCGACACCCATTGCTCCCTTAAAAATAAATTTACATGTAATTTTTTTTAATAGAAGATAATATGGGCCCGATACCCATAGGCCCAGGCTAACTTAGAGAGACCCTCATTAGCTCCTTTTAATTGAAGCTTGACCTCTTGAAGACACTGAACGTCTTCTCACAATATATCATGCCATAGTCTACATGTTTACTTTATTCTCGTAATGGGGCGATTTGCCTAAAGGCCTAATGCGTTTGTGTAGAAGAGATAGTGAGTGGACAAGAGGACAAATGCATCAAGGAGACACTAGAATGCGCCTGAGTCATGGACTGTCGTGGATTCAGATCTATGTTGTATGTATATCAACATTTGTTCCTTCCCTAATTCTGAAAATATTATCTTCTTCTTATGAAAAAAATTAGGGACTTTGTAAATGAAAATTTGCAAACATAACTAAATTAAAATTTTGATTAAAACAAATTCAAAATCATCTCTTTTATTACAATAAATATAAAAAATTCACTCAAATCATCTATCTATTCATTTTTTACTGTCTCATAAAACTAATTTTCACAACATCCTTACAAAAATCAATAAAACTTCTATTTCATTTTTTACAATGTTCTCAAAATTTGTAAAATATGACACAATTCATTGTTAATACTATGAGTTTGGTTAGAGTTGTGAATGAACAGCTGCAGGAATTGGGAGATAAGGAATGTGATGGATTTTTGGAAGAAGTCAAGACCATTTGTGTGGATAACTCTATTAGTGTGCCCAATATGGAATAAGTTATATCAACTCGCAATCGTTCGAGGCGTGAAGGGCAAACTATTACTTATTTCCATCATTTTCGTGTGGAAGTTTTTTGTCAAGTTCTTGATTTGATCATTCAAGAGATAGATAACCGGTTAACAAAAGTACATAATTACTTTTTTGCATAACATGTGTTAACCCAGGAAATTCATTTTCAGCATTTAATAATGCTAAGTTATGTTGTTTTGCTGAGTATTATCCAGAAGATTTCACAGTAGATGATCATGTGTTACTTAGAACTCAACTTAACACCTACATTAGAGATGTTAGAGGAGTTGAAGATTTTTCTAGGCTTCGAGATATTGGAAGTCTTGCAATGAAGATGATTGAGACGGGAAAGAATATTGTATTTCTATTGGTTTATCGAGTTATTGAGTTGGCATTGGTCTTACCAGTTGCGACCGCAACCGTTGAGAGAATATTTTTTACGATGAAGATCATCAAGAGTGATTTGCATAATAGGATGATAGATGATTGGATGAATGATTGTATGGTGGTATACATCGAGCAGGAAATTTTTAAAATTATTGAGAACAAAACTATTTTGCAACATTTTCAGAAAATGCATATGCGTAGAATTCAATTGTCACTTCTCATTAGTAGTACATAGTACGATACATGTATTTCAATATTTTTAATGTTTTTCGTCTTTGATTTTTTTATTGCAATTCTAAGACATTTTTTTCATTATAAAGAAAAAAATTAGTCATTTCACCTTTAAAAATTTTGTAATTTAGAAATTTAAGGACTTATTATGAAAAAGGTATAATAAAACGTAAGGACTGAAATTTTCAGCTTTAGAATCTAATAATATAATATAAAAGATTAAATTCAAGGACAAAAACTAATTTTCTAGTTTATAAAACAACCCCGGACTCTCTTTTTTCCCCTTGATTACAACTCCAGGACTGACACACGTAATAAATAGAGTAATAGACGATCTCCCAAAACCACACATGTAACATCCCATGGAGCTAGCTATTCTGGCCACACTCGTGACTAGCTGGACTATGTTTGGGCCATAAAAGTAGGGCTGTTCATTACCACCAGAATCTCAAACCGGCACCGGCACCGGGTTGCCGGTACCCGGCTTCACCGGTGCCGGTTTGAGATTTTGTTAAAAACCCGGTGCTGTTCCCGGTTCCCGGGTACCGGGACACCGGGTTTTGATTTTTTTTTAATGCCAAAACGAATCGTTTTACACTTTCAGTTTGCCCTAAGTCATAACTCAGTCGACCCCTCAGTCAGTCCTCACTCCTCACTGCCGTCTGCCTCAGTGCCTCACGAGTCCCCCCACTCCCCGTCGAGTCCCCGACTCCCCTACTCCTCAGTCGGCCGAAATCCCCCCCTCTGCGCTTGTCCTGTTGTCCGTGACCCGTGACCGTGAGCAATCCCCCCCTCTGCGTTTGTCTGTGACCCAGCGGCCAGCCCTCTCTTTCTCAAAGTGGTACCTCCCCCCTCTGCGCGAATCCAATTGATGTAAAAGCTCCAGGTAAGCCTGTTGGTGCTCTGTTTTTGTTGTCTCATTTCATTTTCTTTTGTTGTCTCTGGACAAATTAGCTTTTGATGTTGTTTGAACTGAAAGTGGGATCTGGTATGTGAATTGATATGGATCATATCATTTATAAGAAAGTGGCACCAGTTTTGGAGAATGCAAACGCTGCTTAAACAGGAGCCATTGAACTAACATGATTACAAATATTATATTGTAAAACTAGAAACAATATTTAAAATGATGTTGTCTGAAGATTTTGATTAGTCTCCTCTGAGTTGAGTCGATGGTTATGATGTCTATGACTACCTATTCACTATGGCAGTCATATATGTTTGAAGATGACACACAGATACATATTGAGTCCATCTTGGGTGAATTTGTAGTGAAGCTGTGTGAAAGCTATGTCTGGAATTTTTCAAAAGTTTATGAGGTTCTAGGTGTGTCTTATCTTGTGTTTCAATCTGGTCAATGAGTTTTATCTCGACACTTATGTCCAATGTGTCGACACTTCCCTTCAATATGTTGACCCTTCAAATTTGTCTTGAAACCATCCATTCGGGTGTATGTGCAATGTGTCGACACCATTCTCCCATGTGTCGACACCATCAGCTTTGCCTGGAAATCTTCATTCTGTTGACAGTGCAATGTGTCGACACCTCTTGGTCTATGTGTCGACACCTTCATCTTGGCCTGGGAACTTGCTTTCTGTTGAATGACCAATGTGTCGACACCTCTTCACTATGTGTCGAAACTTCATTTCGGCTTGGAACATGCATTCTGGTGTATGACTGATGTGTCGACACCATGATGATATGTATCGACACCTTCAACACTTAGGCTGAAAAGTGTTTCTCCTGGCACCAACAAGCAATCCCAAAACACCTACAATGTACATTTTCTCTTTCGGTTTGTACGTTTTGTTGTTTATTACTTATTTGTACTTTGATTGTTAATTTTAGGTGTTTTTTATTTGCAGATGGATACTCTACCACAATCACAGTCGAGTAGTAGTGGTACTGCTATGTCGGCCTCAGTATCATGTCCGACTATTGGATCTGGGTCCACTCCGGATTCTGAGACAGTGGGATCAACTCGTGATGAAAGTGGACGACCACCACGCCCTGAATCCAAAAAAAGGAAAAACTCGAACCCTTCTGATGTATGGCTGCATTACACCAAGGTGCTTTTTATTATTTTGAATTTTATTGGTTGAGACTTTAGATTCTCATCTTGTTGTAATGTTCTCTAAGTTTATTGATTTTGGATTTTATTAGTTTAGATTTTATTGATATGTGATTAATGGACCAACAAAAAAAAGAAAAAATACATTAGGCCAAGTGAGTAAAATGTTAAAAAAAAATGACTCAATATGAATGTAGGATAACCTGAAACCGCCACCGCTAAGGGTCAGTTTTTGCCCTTAACGGTGTAGGTGACAATTATTTAAAACCGGTCTACCCGGTGTAGGTGCCGGTTTTGACAAAAACCACACCCATACCGGAGTTGAACAGCCCTACCTAAAAGTCAAGCCCGAGATTTGGAGCGGTCCATCCCGCACACGAGCGTACGAGCTCATCGATCTACTCACTTTCGGCCATAAATAATACAGCGAGTAATATGTACTTTTTTAACATTTGGAGCAAGAAGAAATAGATTGCCTATGTAATTTTTTTCCCTCTTTAAAGAAATAAAGAACTTAGTAGGTAGTGGCAGAAGTGCTTTGGACCAAGGTTGACCGACTGGGGCAGATGGATTTACAGGGGAACCAATTGAAGTGTTGGCATCCGGTTTTTTTTTTGGCATTAACTATCTGACTTGAGGCATTCGAGCTGTAATAGGACTGAAGATTACGTGCCATCACGCTCGCTACAATAACTAGTGAGTAGTGCCGCGTCATGTTCATCACCGACTCAGATTCACTGCTTTAGGATGTGTTCTTCACGCCCCCTTCGTGTACAGCACCGTGTCAGATGCGCTGCTCGGCACGTGATATAGATGTGTTAGCGTTTGGCAAATTCAGACTTCCATTTTCCAATGAGGCTCCATATGATATATGCCTTCGAAAATGAAAGAAGAGCTCCCTGTGTCAGTGAATCCAGAAATTACGAGAAGTTGCTTTCAAACAATAATTTAGAGCCGTTCCTATCTCTAGACTCTCTGGGTCATGCTGTTGGCTGCTAATTACAGCGTCATACGCATGCCCATCACTTCACCAAAAACGCAGAGTTGCTTGGTCTTCAAGACAAAAATATAACCCGCAGTACTACTGTGTGCAGAAACATGCAGGTACTGATTTTAGGGAGGTTCCAGACATTTTCGTGTATCCAGTGTACCCAGGGTGATTTTTTTTTTAGGGCTTCAAAACTCTCTGGGAAGGAAAGAGTGGTCTAAGCTCGATTTGCATAATCGCATTATCGCAGTATGGAATGGGAAACTCTCTGGGAAGGAAAGAGTGGTCTAAGCTCGATTTTGCATAATCGCATTATCGCAGTATGGAATGGGAAAAGCTGCGCATCCTTCGAAGTTTTTATCGAGTTAACAGCGTCCAAACAAAAGATCTTAATGGCCTACAAGCCTTAAAGAACCCCTGCCAACGGCCTTAACCAATAGTACATGGAATCGCAGCTCTCATTGATGGCAGCAGCTTTTGGGACACATTTCATCTCATGGCTGGTGCTGAATTCAACATTTTCAGTATTTGCGTCGGCAGGGGGATAACTCACTGCATAGCATGAGTGAATTCGTAGGACCAACTGTAGTCAATTGTCAACTTTACGAACCGAACCAATGGGTTGGCACTTCTAGCACTCTCAGGCTCCATTACTATGCCCACGGCTCGCTGTCATGACCGGCCTACAAAATTTCTCTCTCTCTCTCTCGTAAATGAAATGAGAAGGACATTAACCAATGACAAATTTAACAGTCGTACAGTAAATCATTGCCTTTTCACGTGGTTTTGTTGCTTTTCCGTCAATGGGCCCTTTATGTATGGAGAGGATTCTCTCTCTCTCTCCCTGTTGTTGACCCTGAGTTTCTGGGTCTGACGTGCGAAACAACGACGCATGAGATCGATAGGCCCTAGGGTTTGTGCAAGAGTACAGACAAGTGAAAGTGATTCTCGCCGAACAAGTCCTGCGGAGGAGATACAGGAGGATCCCCAAGATTGTGATCCTTTTGGTGTCCTGGGGTAGAATCGTACGATTGCAGTGGCAAATCTGCTCCACGCATAGCTTGTGAATAGCTGAGTACACTTAGAAAAAAAAAAGATTAGGCTGAGTACTCTCAACTATCAACTGACACATTGACGTATACGGAGATATTTTTCTTGGGCAGCGATCCAAACTCTCTGGGCATTAAAAGTATATCTACAGAAGTGTCAGCTGGGTTTTTTTAGTTCCTACCCATCTTTTTTTCTTTTTTGTTAGTTCCTACCCTTCACAGTTCACTCTGCAGCCAACGCTTCAAGTTGTGTTTTACTATATCACCCTCCTGCAGTAACTAGATAGAAGTCATTGGTCTCATATATAATTATTATATTTGCATGGGACTATGAACTCCATATACCTCAAAACTACAAGATCTCAATTTTAAATTTTGTTAAATCTTTAATTCTTTAAGACTATTTTCAAGGTCATTGATCCCATAATTATAATGTAAGTTAGTCTCTATACTCGATTATTAAAAAATAAAATAAAATAAATGATGATACAAAAAATGTACATAGCTTCAAATCTCATGCACTGAACCAATCAATATGGCATTAATTTTCCAACTCCTATGGTTGCAATATCCGAAATGTTCTCTTACAGTAGTACGGCTAACTGCATTAACCTGAGAACGTTCTCCCTGATCAAGTCAAGATACCAAGACACGTTCGCTTCCTAACAACGTTACAATCTCAACTAATATGCTCCAAAACGATCCCAACCGTGACAATAGAAATTTTTCTTCCAAACACGTTGACACCTCCAATTGAAGGATCCGGTAACGTGTGTTTCCTCGAAGGTTTAACCGCCGCTGATATTTTTCTTCTCCATTTTGTGGGCCGCCCGTGGGTAGTATTAATTACCAATTTATTATAACGTATGTGACGCGCATAACAAATCGTTTTCGCCTTGTGTTCCACAGCGAAAACTCCACCCTGTTTTTTTTTACATCTCACGTTCTTGAAAAATAAAATCTTGAGATTGTGTTTTGGATATTTCCTAAAATACGTTCTTCTTATTACTATGGATTACAATGGCGAAAGACTTAATAGATTTTAAAATTTTGAAAAGATTTCCTTTGCAATTAGTAAATCATTCATGGTTAATTTTGACGGTGCGCTTCACCGAATTAGAGCGGGTCATTATTCGTTTGTTTCGAATTTTGAAAGAAGATCAATCAAAATTACTTCACCGGGACCTTGCCACTTTGCCAGCCTTTATTGGAAATAAGTTTTGAGGATATACTTTCCAATAACAAAGATTCATGGCTACGAGTTTAATAGATAAAATGAAAAGTTGAGTTTGTATTTACTATGCATTTATTAAGGAATATAATAGAAATTACAAACGAATTGTCACAGGTATTACAACGAAAAGATTAAGACAGGGCGTGTTCGTTTACAAAGAATCCTCAGGATTTTTTGAATCCTCAGGATTCTACAACCAAACATCATTTTTCACACCACATAAATATAACTACAACACGCATACCAATAAAGTTCATATCACATAAAAATTCTCAAAACACAAAAAATCTTCACAAAACAACTTAACCGAACATCACTTTAATGCTATGAGTTTGGTTGGAGTTGTGAAGGAACAGTTGCAAGAATCGAGAGCGATAGAATGAGATGAATATTTGGAAGAAGTTGAAACTTTTTGTGTTGATAACTCCTATTAGTATGCCGAATATGAAAGACATTATACCAACTCGTAGTCGTTCAAGGCGTGAAGGGCAAACTATTACTTATTTCCATCATTTTCATGTGAAAGTGTTTTGTCGGGTTATTAATTTGATCATTCAGGAGATAGATAATTGATTTATAGAAGCAAATACGAAGTTACTTTGCATAAAATGTCTTTTGATCCAAAAAAACTAATTCTCAGCGTTTGACTATGCTAAGTTATGACGTCTTGTTTAACTTTATCCAGAAGATTTCACATTAGATGATCATGTGATATGTAAAAATCAATTTAATACTTATATTAGAGATGTTAGAAGAAATGATATTTTTTCTGAGCTTCAAGATACTAAAGGTGGTTGAGACAAAAGAATAATCTATTTCAATTAGTTTATCGACTTATTAAGTTGACATTGATCTTACCAGTTGCGACAGCATAAAAAGTATTTTACGATAAATACCATCAACAATGATTTGCGTAATAAAATGAGAAATAACATGATTACAAAATAATGTAAATTAAACAAGAAATTTTTAAAACTATTAAGAACGAAATCATTTTGTAATATTTTCAAAAAATACAAAATCGTAAGATGCAATTATCATCTCTCAATTGTGATACATAATAAGTATGTTTGAACTCCAATAAATTGAGCCTAAAAATTTAAGTTTAATAATAAAAAATTTATCACATAATTTATTATTATTATGTTATTTATTAAAAATCTTCTCTTCACTTTTTCACCAACTCTCGTAATATATCTTTAATTTATAATATTTCTCAAACTCCAATACTCAAAATACTCAAAATAATTCATGTATTCATTTATTTTTAATAATTTTAATCTTTATTTTGGATAGTGCAAGTCTAACACAATTTCTTAAATTAAAAAGAAAAAAAATTCGTGTTTAAAATTCGACCCGAATTTTGATAATGATCAGCCGCATATACCATTCAAAACATGTTGGCTCCTAACAAAACATTCCAAAACTGGAGTCCCTCTTGCCGTGATAACCGGAATCCCGACTTCAAAACCCTAATTCGTTACTAATCTATCCAAAAGGACAAACACATACTACAAAATTACAAAACCGTAACCAGGAATCCAGACTTAGAAAATATACAGCTAATTTCCACATCAAACCCTACTGCCACTAACGAAACTACAACCCTGAGCGGAAAGGCCAACATTCCTTTGAACAGCAACCGCATGCACGGGATACTTCATCTCACAGGACAGCTTCAGAACCTCACTGAGATCAACTGGGTGAGCCACATCTTGAACCCAGGTGTAATGGTGCACCAACTTGGCCACCCAGAGAGTCACAGTGAGGAGCCCTAGGTTCTTGCCCGGGCACACCCGACGCCCAGCACCAAAGGGTGCAAGCCTCAGATCACCACCCCTCACGTCGACGTCAGCACCGCCCTCGCTCTCCAGAAACCTCTCCGGCATGAACTCTAGTGGGTCCTCCCACACGTGCTTGTCATGTGTGATGGCCCACATGTTCACCATGGCGGTTGTGTGAGCGGGAATAAGCATCCCGTTGCTCAGCAGGACGTCCGACGTAGACAAGCGGGCCCAGGAGAGCAGTGGGCCGGGCGGGTGGACACGGAGAGTCTCTTTGACCACAGACTGCAAGTATGGGAGAGACGCCACATCAGCGTCTGTCACGCTTCTATTTCCCACCACGCCGTCTATCTCCCTCTGAAGCTTTTCTTGGACATCTGGATGCAAAAGCAACTCGGCCATCACCCACTCGGTCAACAAAGCAGTAGTATCAGTGCCCCTGAAAATCATTTCCTGCAGACAGATAAAAGTCAGTAATATCTCATATAACTATTTTTTATTTTTTATGCCAAGTAATAAACATCAACCAGAAAAAGAAAGGCTGCGTGGTGCGTACCCACAAGACGGCCACCATGTCATCCTCTTGAAGCTTCTCTTCGCCATCCAAAGAGAGCAAGACATCAACGAAGTCAGCGTCCTCAGATAGCTTTTGGGACTGGCTGATTCGGTGTTCCTCGATTATGCCTCGGACGAGTTTTCTCACTCGGGGCACGAGTTTAGAGCAACGTTCACTTGTATGAAACGGGTCATAGAAATAACTCAGCCACGGAAGATAATCAGACCAGTTGAAGGCGCCCAATAGCTCAAACCCTTCTTTGACCATGTCTTTAAGGTCGTCTAATTCTTTGGCATCATGCTCCGGGTTGTACCTTTTGCCAAAAACGCTCCCCATGATGTTGTTCAAAGAGGCAGCTTGGAGGTGCTTCCTTAGAGACACGGTGCCGTTAAGTTCTTGTTCAGTGGCTATGCTACGTAGCATGGCGACGCATTCTAGCTGGCGGCGGGATTCGTGTGCCTTAATGCGGCGGGGTGCGAAGAGATGGGACGACGCAATCCTTCTCAGAAGCCGCCAGTAGGTTCCGCTTGGGGCAAAGCCGATGGCACGGCCGAACATGAGGCTCTTAGCTGACTGCTTGAGCGGTCGGTCGGCAAAGTGCGGGGAAGTCAGGATTTCTCGGGCAGTATTCGGGTCCGAAGCCACGACAACAGGAGTCGAGCCGAGGCTAAAAGCCATGAGCGGAGTGTTACCTCGGCCCCAAGCCATGGCAGCTAAGGATCGGTGCGCCAGGCCCCGGCTCAGCGTAAATAGGCTCCCAAAGATAGGAAGACCCCGAGGTCCAGGGATGGCAACTAGACCTCTTTGGTTCCTTCCGGTTTTCCACGCAATACCCCCAGTCGCAAAAGCCCACGTCAGTAGGGCAAGGGATATAAAGGCCATAAAAAGAGCGAACAGAACATACCCCTCAAGAAGGTTTTCGGACCCAATAAATACCGGGAGTGTAAACAACCACCAGCTTGTGTCCTTTGTGCCGAAATCCGACACCATGCTTGAGGAATAATGAAAAACTTCTCTTCTTCGAGGTAAGGAAAATAAAAACTCGAAGAGTCAGAAAGAGGAAGGGTAGAGATTTCGGGTGTATGCGCTTGTGGTTTTGGTGGTGTAAATAGAGGGGACTGCAGAGAGGCTATATAGAGGTGATGTCTCGAGTGAGTATGATTAGGTTAGAGGAGGTTTTCGTACACAAAAGAATAAACATTTTCTGAGAAAAAATAGAAAATGAGAGGAGAGGGATCATTTCACGTGGGAGGAGGGAAGGTTTGCATGAGAGAGAAAGACTGAGGGTGTGGAATGTTTATTTGGTGGGGCTGATGAGTAGGGCGTTATACATTGAAGATAGCATGTTAAAATGTTGGGGCAGATTCATTCAATTAAACCCAATTGATTTTCGTCTTAAAAAAAACCTAATTGATTTTCAGAGAAGAAACGGCGAGCGAAATTTTGAGAGACGAGGTGTTGAAACGGGGTAACGCTTACGCTACAAGTAACGCCTTGAGAGCCGTGATGGTTTGAATTTAATGTGAACCAGTGGAGATGAGAGAGAGAGGTGAGAGAGACTTGAGGACATCCTAATTAACTTTTCCAATAACAGTAGATTGCAGACAATTATTATACATTGAGTTACATTTGTTGTTTGAAATAGGCTTATTATAGCATAGAAAAAAATAGTATATTTCGTTGGTCCTGTGATAAGGCTAATTCTCTATTTAGTCTCTATAGAGTTTTTTTTTGTTGTGTCCTAAACTAAACTGATTCCCTGAAGTAATCCACAATTCTTGTTTACATATTTTCGTTCACTCCAAAATACATTGGATGGAAAATTCCTATGAAGCAAATAGAGGACAACTATGCATCATTGGGAAACCAACTAGGACACTCTCATTGTACTCCGCGCCAGACCACCACTTGACACTCTCATTTTATAGTTGACGCTCTTATTTTAAAGGGATAAATACAAAATTAGTCTATGTGATATACATTAAAATCGAATTAGTAATCGTGATAATAAAAACATAAAATTAGTCCCTGTAATTTTAGAAATGGATAAAAGTAGTCTCTGATGGAAAGACCAAAGGTAAACGAAAGTGAAATCACGTAGACTATTTTTATGTTTTTGTTATCACGAGGACTAATTCGATTTTAGCGTATATCACAAGGACTGATTTTGTATTTACCTTATTTTAAAACAATTCAACGTCCTCTTTAAATGTCTTTTCTAAATCAAACATCAAGCCTTCGCTGTTGTCAATAAACACTTTGACATTGAACCCTAAGCTGTTGGAACAATTTCTTATTTGGAGGGAATTTTTTCCTAATCAACCATCCACTGATTTTTGGTTCTCGGATGGCTTCAAACTTTTCAGCATCCTCATCGGCTAGTAATGGTAGTCAGTGACGTATCTAGGATATAGAATGAAGGGGGTCGAATTTCTAAGGGAAAATGACCAAAAAAAATTTCCACATAACTTAAAAAGTGTCTTAAAATTACAATATTGCAAATTAAGAACTAAAAATATTAAAAATAATGAAATACACTTATCCATACCAAGAAACAATTTATAACCAGTGTCTTGCAAACAATTTATTTATAGCAGTTTTTAAAGACTGGTAGCATGTGTCAGTAACATGTTCCACACCAAGAAACCGTTCAATCACCTATCCACTTTTGTTCACATATCTCAAAGCCACTATCATTTGTTCCTTCACAGAACTATCTCGAGACTCATCAACCATAAGACAAAAAAATTCATCCCCAATGTCTTTAATGATAGCAAGTGTGGTCTGTGCTGCACAAGTCAATAGATTTACGCAACCCTAGGTCAGAAATAATATCATCCGAACTCAACAAAGGGCGAGATCTTTTTGAACTAGAATCCTCATTAGAAGTAGTAGTCACATTAGGAGTATTAGACGACTCCATGCTTTGTGGCTTTTTTATAAAAAAATCTATTCATTATTTAAAAAGAACAAAACAAAACAAAATGTCCATGAGCATATGAGGAAAACAATTCTTAACACCCATCAATAATTATAGAGTTTGATGCCAATATGAAGATAAGAAATCTTCTTCTGTCAAAAAATATTGGTGCACTCAGCTATTTCTCGTTAAAAAATAACCTTAGTAATAAATTAGATTAATCAAAAACAATATTCTTGTGCTTTCCTTTCTAATTGGCAAATGATAAATTAGTGAGGAACTACATAATTTATGTATTAGTGCAGTTAAAGTGATAATAGACCAGTGAGAGGGCCTGCTGAGGCGTGAAGGCTAAGGGAGAAACATAGAGATCGCAAAGTGAGAGAGAGATGCGTGAGTAATTTTTTTAAAAAAAAATCAAAGGGTAAAACGGACTGGGCCAGTGGGTGTGCCCCGCTGCTCCAGTCCCACCCCCACTGGCCTTGGAAGTAAGCCGGGGTGGCTGGGCCAGTGGGGGCGGGTCCGCTTATTAATAACCAAAAAAAATTACAAATAATTTTTGGAGCCAATAAGGACGGCTGCCCCGGCCCGCACCCCCTAGATCCGTCCACGATGGTAGTAGAGTTCGTGGCATTTGGGGATACAACGATGTTCACACGGAGCTACCCTTTTGCAACTGTGGTGTGAGTGTCCATATGCGAACATCCATGACGGAAGAGAATTCAAGTCGTCGTTTTTATGATGCGCTCAATTTGGCGAGTCTCGATTAGTAGTGAGGAGATGTTGGGAAATTTTCCCCAATTATTCCAGTACTTGTAATAATTTATAGTGACCATTTCTTTTTGGGTGAACCATATGGAGGCAAATGAGAATGTAGGGAGCAGAATCAGATGGAGTTCAGACTGATCAGGGCTTACCAATGAGTGCTCTGCTCGCTCTTTCTAGGGTTTTAATGCAAAATTTTGGAAATTTTCTTCGATAAATATGTTCAAAATGCAAAGTGTCGCGCGAGGGATGTTAGGGTAAGGACTTAGATAATATTCATTTTCAAATTTTTTCTAGGATTCAAATTCATTCACAAAATTATCATCGCAAATCTTAAAAATTCAAACACAATACACCAATACATTAAACACAACTTCCAACAATTTTTTACTTTTTTTATTTAACATGAATTTTCTCTCTATACATTTTCACCTAATTTCAATATTTTTTATTAAACAATTACATCAAATCATTTCACTTTATCATTTACACAAACACTTATAAAATGCTATTTCATATAAATATTCACCATTCTACTAAAATCTTACCTTTTTTACCCCACGAACATGACCTTAAATTTGTTTGTTTTGAAATAAGTCGACATGAAATTGTTTTAAAATAAGAGGATAAGTATAAAACGAGGGTGCCAGGTGGTAGTATGAGGTAGAGTATAGTGGCTGTAAAAATATGTACGTGTTGTCTTTCAATGGTGCTCAGTTGTCCTCTATTCGCTATATATATATATAAATTGAAAAAGTAAAGAGGGAAGTAATTTTTAAATTATGTATGACTTTGGAAATAATTGGATGAGTAGCCGTATAAGGTGACTAGCTGCCCCGCACATGTACGTCTTCGTCTCTCTTTTTCATGCAGATAGTTGTGTTCTACACAGCAGGAGGTTTTTTCGAATATTATTTGGGAAAGGGTGTATGTAAATATATGTTATTCAGTTTTTCTTATTTGAGCAGTTTTATCTCGGGGGTAAAAAAAACAATAAGATATATTTTGAAGAATATTCTCAAAATTTTGAAAATCTTTTGAACATTGTCAAAAGTGTGAAATGTATGTATAAAAGTGTGAAGTTTATTAGAGCTTGTGAAATGTATTTAGTGGGGTGGAAATTTTAGGCTCCCAAATAATTGGACAAACAAACGCCCTTCTTGTTGCATTAACCTTGAAAAATTATTCAGCCAAGCTCTTATAAATTAGGAGGAAATATAATTTGTATCCATGAATTATCATATATTTTGTAATTTACATATTAAATTATCACGTTTTAGATATTATACATGCATCATCTGTCTATTTTTTTTGGGTCAAATTTATAGTTTATGAATCTAATGTCTCATATGTAAAAATTTAGGTTATAGTGTAAAATATATGATAGTTTGTTTGAAAAAAATGTAATTTTTTTATTATAAATTATTATAAAAAAAATTAGATGGACTTATTCCACAAAGAAAATTTTAAAAATTCAACTATAAATCAAGACAGCAATATGATTTAAATCCACGAACTATGTTACTATGTAAAGGTAGAATTTGAATCCACGCTAAGCCAAGAGTATCATTCTGACCTCCTTGGTAACACTTTTTTCGGCCAATAAGAATGGATCGCTCTAATTATTATGCCGGCGCTTTTATAAATTATTATGTAAATTCTTAAGATGACTTACCTAATAAAAAAAGATTAAAAAGTTTTCAAGAGAAAAAAAAAACAGAAAAAGGGGCTCGCATCTCTATACATGAGCTATCTTAAGGACAAAACATTAAACATGGTAATAAATGCCCTGAGAGCGTACAATTCGTCTGTTTGGACGACATGTGAAAGTGAACCGAAGTGACACGTATTAATGGTGGGATAGGTGCCTGTAGAACTACAACTAACATGTTTTGTTTTGTTTTTTTCTAAGCAACTAACACGTTGGCAAGGGAGTTTAGTAGGATCATTTCTCCAAAATCCAATATCCTCGTTGGTGGGCTATAAAATACTAGACTTTATCAAACCAGACCTCTTGGTCTTGGTCTGGTTCATTATGACGTTCTTGTTTGGCTATTCGTTCTCTTATTACGAGTCTGAAAGGCTTCAGACTTCTAACCAAATATCTCTATATTCGTAGGTAATAAGTATCTTAAATGCGCGGGATATCATCTTTCTCTCCTAATATAACTTCATGATTAAGTTAAGAGTTAGACTTCCAATAGAGGTAAGGTTACTAAATCCATATATACAGGTAGATACCTCCTTCATATTTTCTCATACTTAATTTCATTCTCTAAGTATTAAACATCTTCTTGAGATCTAACGTGGTCGTCAGAGACTTGATTTGAGGCATCTCCCCTCGATGATTATTGCATAATTGATTAGCTCCCGATTTGTGGTGATTATTGACATCATCAGTTGGCCCCGTCTATGAGATTTCTTGAAAAAAACCTCTTCCAAAACATAGCTCATCCATCGCATCACCCTTCGGCTCATCCTTGCCTTTACACATAGGCAGCTCCTCGTTTAAGTGATCACATGCCCACCACCCCCGGGTTTCCAATCACCTAAGATCAACCTCTTCGTCGGCTCCAGAGATCCCTGCGACCACCTGGAGATTTTCCACTTGCACATTCTCTGACCAACTTCTCCGACGCTATGACCAAAGCCCAGAAATACATGATTTGTGAGGACATGTTCACTGCACGTCTTCATTCAAATTCATCCGAGCAGGATAGAGAAAAAAGGGACCGAGATATGGATCGACCGCGTTACAGAGATCAACGACGGAAAACCAGCAGAAACCGTTGACCACGACCCATGCGTAACGTCCAAACCACTCGCGATAGGCGCCTATTCCCCACTTTCACAACTATCAACACTACCTCTCGAGAGATTCTAATGCAAATCTATCACGACCCAAGCGTCAAAGGGACTCAAAAGCTCAGGGCACCATTGGAATTAGGCCGAAGCACACACTATGATTTTCATGAAGATCACGGGCACAACACATCTGACTGTTGGGAACTTAAGCAACTTTCTCCACGAAGGAAAGCTACGACGTTTCATACTCAAACACGACTCCCCTCGGCAAGATCAACCTCGCATCAGGGAATTGAGAAAGTTCTGCACCGATTAAATTTAACCTACTCATAATATCTCTTTATCTAACTTGATAATTTCGTTTTATCTCAGCATATAATCTTGTTATCTTACCTAATATGACAACCTTTTAGCTTTATCTTATCTGATAATGAAGGTACATGGTTGATCTCCACAAAGCGCCAATATTCAAGTTGGAGCTTGGTGCCAAACCCAAGGGCTTGGTTGAATCTACACAAACGAAAAAGGTGAGTAATTTGAATTTTAAACGAAGAGATAAAGACTTAATCCTATTTTTGAAGATAAAAGATAAAGGCTGAATTGTATTTTCGAATTTAAAGGTGTTGAGATATACATGTGATATATATTTGAAATTAAAGGTTTGAAAATAAATTTGATCCTAACTTTGAATTTAAAGGTTGAGATATAGGTAAAGATTATTCTTGTGTTTGAATTTGAAAGATATGGGTAAAGATCCTATGTATAAATTTTAAAGTGATGGATATAGATATGTTTTAATTTTAAAGCCAAGGGCTTGGAAGAATCTTAAAAAAATCCAAGCAAAGACTTGGTCGAATCTCAACAAAATACAAGCTAAGGCTTGGTTAGAATCTCTACCAAATCCAAGCCAAAGGCTTGGTCGAATCTCCACAATATACAAGCTAAGGGCTTTGTCTAAATCTCCACAAAATCAAAGGCTTGGTCAAATCTCCACAACATCCAAGTTGGAACACTACCTAATACGAAATTATTAGTGGCAAAGGTACCCCTGCCTCGGAAAGGCTCCCAGCGGCGGTCTAACTTCACCACTAGTACCCTACTTTGAACAAAGTCCAAGCGGAGGTCTAACTTCACCACTAGTACCCTGCTCTGGACAAAGTCCCAGCGGCGGTCTAACTCCTTTGAATACCCTACTTTCCCAACAGAGGTCTAACTCCCCACGAGTACCATGCTCTGTAAAAAGTCTCATCAGAGGTCTAACTTCACCATGAGTATCTTTCTCTGCACAAAGTTCCAGCAAAGGTCTAACTCCTCCGAGTACCTTGCTTTGGACAAAATCCCAACAAAGATCTAACTCCACCATGAGTACCCTACTCCGGAGAAAGTCTAAGCAGAGGTCTAACTCTACCACAAGTACCCTGCTCTGGAAAAAGTCTTAGCAAAGATCTAACTCATACGAGCACCCTGCTTTGGACAAAGTCCCAGCAGAGGTCAAACTCCTCTGAGTACCCTGCTCCGGACAAAGTCCGAACAATGGTCTAAATCTCTTAGGGCTAAGGCACCATTAAGTACCCTGCTAGTGACAAAGTTCGGGCAATGGTCTAACTCTCCCAGTGCTACGACACTATCAAGTACCCTGCTCGATACAAAGTCCGACCAGTGGTCTAACTCTCCCAGTGCTAAGGCACTATCGAGCACCGTGCTCGAGACAAAGTCCGAGCATTGGTTTAACTTTTAGTCCAGACCATACGGGTCTAGACATATCCAGACTCACGCTCATGATTGAATCCAGACCTGATCAGACGACTCCCGTGCGCGCGTTTAGCTGTAGTGGTCGGACCACTACAATTTAAGTCAAACCACTATTGTCCGACCGACGCGATCATGTGAGTTGTCTGATTGGGTCTGGACAGGTCTGGATTGAATCCAGACCCTCTATCTCAACCAACCAAATGACCGAAAACACTCTCATTCCTTTACTCTGCTCCCACCTATCCCATCCCCCTCCGTAGGTTCTGCCTTCGCCACCTTGGGATCCAATTATATACGTGTTCGGTGGGTCAACCAACGACGTCCCTACCTCTCGCGTCTGGGCCTTCGACTGCCATTTCAAGAAATGGCAACCCGCCCAGAGCATGGGGGTCGGGAGAGAGTTCTGCGCTGCGAGGGTCGCTTTTGTAATGGGTGGATGCGTGGTTGACACGTGGACCCGGTCGATCCACTGGGTCGAGGTGTTCGATCCGCAGACTGGGAAATGGGAAGCAGTGCTGAGCCCGATCGATATCTGGGACATGTGGATGCACGCGAGTGCGGTGGTGGACGGAAAGATATATGCATTGGCGGAGTGGGGTGGGATTGTTTATGACCCGAGGAACAAGGTGTGGGAGGGGGTGTAGAACAAGCTGAAATTAGGGTGGGGAGGGAGGGCGTGCACTGTGGATGGGATTTTATACTGCTGCAACTACATGGGGAACATTAGAGGATTTGTTGCGAAGGAAAATGCGTGTAGGGAACTGAGGGGCGCGGAGAAAGGGTTGCCCAAAATTATGTGCGGCGCAACCATGGCCAATGTGGGAGGGAAGCTGGTGGTGGTGTGGAAAGAGAAGGGAAAAGGGAGTGGGAAAGAGATAGAAATATGGAGTGTGGAGATTGAGGTGGAGAAGATGGAGGGTGGTCGAGAGCTGTGGGGGAAGGTTGGTTGGGTGGAGAAGGTTCGCACCGTGTTGAGTGGGTCGTCGATCGTACACTGCATGGCGGTTGAGGTTTGATGTTTTTGGAAATATAAAGGTACGCGGTTTGCTTACTGATTATGCGTCTGTTTGTTAAGATCCTCTCTCTCTCTCTCTCTCAATAGTGGGTACGCCTGGTGTTGATCACATACTACTTAACAAAGTACACCTTCGGCTTGATGTTGAAAATTACTTGAAAATACTAAGCTAATGAGATAAAAGATGTAATCTATATTTGAATTTGAATTTGATGAATTTAAAGATTACGGATAGACATCTAATCCTAAATTTGAATTTAAGCAAATCATGTTTTCGGAACACATATCTATATCAAGCCCTTCAAGTCTCTTTAAATATCAGGTTCCACTTCCTATTCTGGAAATCTAGTTTCGACATATGACGGAACCAGAAGTCATTTTTGACAATTTTCTGAACCGGAACAAGAAATTCTGGCGGAATTATCTGAATTTCCAATTCCGATTTTTCTAAAATAAAATAAAATAAAATAGTGATTAAATAAAGTATAACATATGAAATTTGATTGAATTTTTATTTTGTACGAATATTTTACATTTATAATTAATTTATTATGAATAATTAAAAAATACCAACATTTTCGGTTATTTTTTTATATATAAAAAATAGGGCTCAAAATAAAGTATAATATATGAAATTTGATTGAATGTTTATTTTAGAATCTATATTTTAGATGAATGTTTACCTTTATTGTTATTTTATGATAATATAAAAATCTTCCAACTTTTGGTTCAAAAAATATTTTTAGCTCATTGGAACCTAAAAAATGTCCAAAAAAATCCACATGCTCAATCGAAATTTTTGGTTTCGATTCCGAAAATTCGGTCCCCACCCTTATGCCCAACTCTGAAAATATGAAAGTAAGTGCCTAAATCTTTTCTTTTAAAATAAAAAAATAAGATTAGGTCTTTGTTTCTTCTTTAAACTCAAAATACTCATTTAACACATATTTTGGGTTGAGGTGTTACAATCGTGAATGGGAGTTTGGTGAATAGGATCCCCACATTGCCTAGTAATCCTTGGGATTTCTTAATTAATTGCTCTGTAAGTATATTTATGGTTACTTTCTTAATTGGCCAAAAGGGCAATATGATATTTGCCCTATGGTTTTTTCTTCTCTCTACTCAAGTGGAGGGGGATTCCT
The DNA here is from genome assembly GCA_963930655.1 of Myrica gale. Lineage (NCBI taxonomy): Eukaryota > Viridiplantae > Streptophyta > Magnoliopsida > Fagales > Myricaceae > Myrica > Myrica gale. The sequence continues at coordinate 10,207,643 of OZ005600.1, read as the reverse complement.
ATCCTTTCTGTTGGACTAGCCAAGGAGTCCCATGATTCTGGCAATAAGCCATTCTGACGATTGAAAAAAACTGGGTTTCTGAAGCTCCTCTTGATTCATGTCAGGCGATTTGCTACTGGGTTTCTGAAGCCATTTCAAGATGCAAATTATCAAGAGTTACTGGGAAACAAAGGAATGAAAGGGAAAGAAAAGGAAACCCATTATACTAAAAGGAATGGGGAAGCCAATCACTCATTGAGATATACATACAGCTCAAGATGGTTACATATAGTTCTGTAGAAGTCTTTGTATGTTGTGTAATAAGTTGACCAAGAACCTGATACTAATTACCAGTAGTCATTGCAAGAACACTTCCCCTCTCGAAAGTGATGAAACCGAACTCGATCTCTCACAATAATGTCTCTGTTGTAGGCAGTTGAAATCAGTTTTATCACCGAATGACAATCTCTACACACCCTTAGGTTTTTCACTATCCTAATTGGTGAATCCTTTGGCAAGTGCAGGAGCCCGTAAGCAATAGCCAGTCTCTCGCTGTGGAGACCTAAAGCATGCTCTTTTTCCTCTTCATCAATATCATGCAACACATCATTCGTTGCAGCTAAGTGTCCCTCGCGCCTCAGTTTTCTATCCATTTTATCCAGCATCCGGTATATCTCACCCGTTTCAGGATGCGACTCATCTCCCATCACCAACTGGTGCACTGCAAAGCCCACCTCTATAGAGCTCCAACCATGTTGTTTCTTTGCTTTTTTGCTTTTCATCAGGCTCCTGATCTTGCTCACGCTTGACCACCTACCTAGAGAAGCATAAACATTGGACACAAGCACATAATTCTCAGCACTATGACTATGAGGCTCTAGCTCAAGTACCTCTCGAACTATACTTGAACCGAGTTCTTTATATCCATTAGTCTTGCACGCAGCGAGTAACGTTCGCCAAAGAATTGCGTTCGGCTTGATGGGCATCTTTTGCATGAACTCGTAAGCTCGAAGCACAAGCCCTGCGCGACAAAATAGATCAACCATGCAGTGGCGGAGCCAAAAACCCAATTAATGGGGGGGCAAACTTTTTAAGGAAAAATGAATTTTTTTTTACTACTTAATGCAAAAAAAGTCATAAGAGTATAAATAAAAAAAAATTAAGGACTAAAAACACTAAAAATATTGAAATACACGTACCGTACTATTTGCTGATACTGAGAGGTGACATTAAAGATTAAATTCTTGTTGTTCAAGACATCAATAGAGCACCAATTAATCACACAAACAAAAGTATTTAATATATATTCTTTTTAAAAAAAACACATAAATGAAATAAATTATTTTCAGCAATATAACTTTTTACTTCCATAAATGAAGTACTTATTTTTGTTGCTAGAAATGATGTGCCCTATGCTCAATAAGTCCTGCTGAATTTGTTGGGATATGTAAAAAGAAAACATAACACATAAATGAGAAAAATAAACAATTACTGTATTTCTATTATTCTTGAAAGAAACAATAGTAAAACGAAGCATATTGAAAAAGAAGCCAAATTATCCAAAGTTCAAAAAGAATCCAGGTTCCAATGGCATAAAAATACTTCTCACTCTTGCTATAGTTTTTTTTAGTGTGACAGTACTATTGAACACGGGCTTCTCAAGAGTGAAATCTCTATCAACAATAAAATAACCCGAAATTGCAAGGAGAAAATACATACTTGGTAAATGATAATAGAAAAAAAATTTGGACAAAAAATTCAATTTTAACATCCAAATAACTATTCTACTCCCCTTACAAAATGAGAAAACAGAAAAATCGTAGTTCAAAGTGCCTATTACCTGGCTAAATTAATGGCTAAAATTTTGAAGAAATAAATTTATAACTTGATCCAAACGTCACAAATTACAATGGAAAAGAAGTTCCACCTTTAGAGAAAGACAATTAGAAACAAGTTAATCTCATGTGCTATGAAAAATCAGACCTAAACAAACAAAAGATAGATGAAAATGAGTCTTACTTCAACTTTGGATTTTCATAAATTGTGGAGAAGTCAGACATGTAAAATTAGATGATGATAGTGACAATAAAATGATATAACCAATGATTCTCTTGTAAGTAAAGATGGACACGCAGCATACTTGAATAATTGAATTATCATTTATCCAACAAGAGCACACCCCCTTTCTCAGTATTTGCGATATCCAAATTCTCAACCAAGTCCAACATAAAAGGCAAAAGAACAAAAAAAAGCAGTACTAGAATAGTGAAAACATCTATTTTAATGATTACAACACACAACGATTATCAGGACTCAGGAGAAGTATATGAAATATTCGTCGCAAAATTCACGACAACGTCGACAAGTTAATGTAAGATTTCAAGTTTTGACATAAATAAATATCTCTGCTTATTCTTTTAATTTGATTTTGAGGTATAGGGCAGCTTGGGTTTTAAGGGGGGCGGGCTGATTAAGGCAGGCAAGGGGGGCAAGCATAATTTTTATTTGGTCAAGGGGGCAAACCTAATAAAAATAAATTAAAAATTAAAAAATACATGTAAAAAAAAATTTTGGAGGGAGCCAACCGGGGCAATGGCCCCGGTTCGCCCCCTTCCCTCCGCCTGTGCAACCATGCATCCGTAATGCTCAATTTGCAGAAGAATTCCATACTCCGACTTCATGCTATCAAAATATTTACAACCCTCCTCGACCAAGCCAGAGTGGCTACATGCAGACAAGACACTCGTGAAAGTTACAGAATTGGGTCGTATCATCGCACTTTTCATGGCGTGAAACACTTCCAAAGCTTTCTGACCGAGCCCATTTATGGCATACGCCCCGATCATAGTGGACCATGCCATGACATTCCTGTTGGACATGCCCTCAAAAACCCTAATTGCATCATCCACACTCCCACATTTTGAGTACATGTCCACCAATGAAGTGCCTAAAACAATATCAATGTCAACACCTGCTTTGTCAATATAAGATTGCACCCATTTGCCCAATTCTAGAGCACCCATATCTCCACAAGCCCCAACGACACTAGCTAAAGTAAATTGATCAGCTTTCACATTTCGTTCTTGCATTTCTCTAAACAAAGCTATAACCTCACTTGCAAGCCCATTTTGCGCGTACCCGGAGACCATGGTGCTCCAAGAAGCCACGTCTCTTTCAGGCATTTCGTCGAAGAGTTGGCGAGCCTCGTCTGCGCAACCGCACACGGCATACAGTTTGATTAGACCGTTAACCACATGGGTTTCGTCGCCTAAACCAAGTTTTGAAACATGTGAATGGACCATAGTACCCTCGTCGAGCGGTGGTAAATTACAACAGGCCTTGAGAACAAACCCTAAGGTGAAACTGTTTGGTGAAATGCCTTTGGCGTGCAGGTCTTTGTAAAGAGCGATGGCCTTGAGTGACGAGTCGTTCAGGCAGTAGCCCCTGATGATAGTGTTCCACATGAAGAGGTTGGGACGATGGGTCCATGAAAATAGCTCATGGGCATGTGCCATCTGTCCGGGTAAAGTAACGGCATAGGACTCGATCAATTTGCTCACCAGGAAGCTGTCATTGGCAAGATTTGTCCGGATCATGAAGGCTTGGACGGTCTTGAGCTCTCTAACCGTGGTGCATCGTTTGATTGCAACCCCAAGCGTGCCGTGATCCATCACGTGCTTCACCCATGTCATTCTTCTATAAAGGCGACTTATAAGATTACATTGTGATTCTAGACAGCGTGGTGGTCCATTTCCGCCTTACTCGAGATGGTTATAAACCGCACAAAAAGCCGAAGCGCAACTTGGAGGGTTTTCTTCCAGACTGCAGCTCCTACAGCCTTATAATTTGCAATGATTGATGCCTAGTCTGAAGCTTTATAAAACACCTATTACCACTGCTCCTTAAACCAACCAAAAGTAAAGAAAGAAAGAAATCAGAGTTTTGCCAACACTCAAACACTAACATCAGCAATTCTGAGTCGCGATATCAAAGAATTCAAGTCGTAATCCGGAGAACGATGGGATTGCTCGCAGCTGGTCCGATGACTATTATTTGTTCCCTATTAAGTGCGATTTCATGACCACTTAGCCTAACAACTCACTGAACAGTATATGATGCTTGTACGGAAGACTTCAATGGTGGGCAGCTTGATTCATTTTTTCTTTTTCTCTTTAGAAACCTGGCAATTTTGAGTTCATTACCTTCTGAAGAGGTCATCCAGTTGGGGCAATGAAAATCAATGCACTCTGGACATGCATTGCATGTACCTGATTAACAATACAAATACTCAATGTAGATATATAATATCAACACAAAGGTGAACATTATGGTACAAATAAAAGGAACCTTTATCAATAGAATAAGCGACGCAAAGCACCAAACACGTACATCGTCTGTAAATCTGATATAGGAAGTTCCCTATCTAATATCTCATCAGCCACTATATACATCTGCAGCATCTTGGACATTGCAATAAGAACCTTAAACCAAATCATATCCGTTATCTTACCAGACTAGTAATAAATGATAGGCGCAGAACTCATGCCATGTTACGTTACAAAAATTAGAAACATGGCAGGCTACACCCAAATAGGAGTACCATATTGAGTAACAAAATAGGAATGCATGGAAGCTCGTTGGACTACAATCCAAAATAGCCATTCTCTTCCTTTAGAAAGCCCTCAATTTGTTCAAGTGCCTGGAAAAGTACAAAGTTAAATTTCGTATGCACATAAGAATACAAGACAATACATAATCCAAAACAGGATTGCAAAATTACTTGAGAAAAAAAGTTGAGGGTGGCTAACATTGTATTAGCCAAGTTACATTAGGATCATTGATGAGAGAGAGAGAGACACCTCAAGTGCAATAGCATTCGGTGTGATATTTGATACATCTCTCAGCCCTAGTTTCGCTGCAATATCTGCAAAATGAAAACGCCAGCCTTGAGCACTTTCTAAATAAGCATATAGTGAATGTGAGTATACATGAGGTTCTATGTCACAAGGGTAATTTTTATCTTTAAAAATCAGACAATTACCCAGCATGGTTTATCATTGATCAAAATAAGTTAAATAACCACCACAAAGAAGACACCTCTGAGGTCATATAGGCAGCTGACCAAAAGTGTACAGCAATCTATTTTCCGTCTGATCCTTCTTTTTCTTGGTTACACATAACTTTAAACAAAAAGAAAAAAATAAGCCCAAGAGTTCACATACCTTGTAAAGAAACCCTCGCATTTGCATTGGCATATGCTTCACCTCTCTCTCCCAGAAGAGTAGACAGACGCATGAAAGTCTGCAGGGAAGTAAAATGTCAAATGATACCAGAAAAACTTGACATTGAAAACTCAAAATTAATTTTTCAGCATGGAAAAAAAATTGCCTACCTTTGTGTATGCATCACCTTCATCCTGATGCAAAAGGGGGCGAGAGTTGGTTCCTACAGCTGCAATTCTACTGGCCAAGGCTTCCAAAGGAACATCCAACCAGATACTTATCCCATTCTGCATGTATCTCCTGATAAACCAAATAAAAGACATGCTCAATAACACAAGTGACATATGCAGTCGATCAGGGGGAAAAACAGTGACAGAGGCAGTCACACTGCACAAAAAAGAATAACTATTTGTTAGGTTCACATTTACCAGTTGATGGGCCGGGTAACTGCACCTCCACCAGTAGAAACAACACGTCGATGCATCAAAGACACCTTTCGCAATACCTCAGTCTATAAAGGCAAAGGACCGATTGGTTAATGACTATAAAATAAGAGGATAAAGAGACATCATAACTAGTAGCACCTATTGAGGCCTTGCAAACATAAGCAATTCGCTAAGAAAAAAAAAACATAAGCAGTTCGTCACACCTTAAATATGTCCCCACACATATTAACACCAATACATATACTATACGAAAAAAACCCGTAAAGGCTCTGCTTCCACATCAGTGTGAAGTGCCCTTAAAACGTAAACTTGTCCAAGCTACAAATGGGAGTGCAGAGTCCGTGCCTTCCATACCACCACAAGACTGGCTTTTTCTTGGGTGGATCCCGCTCATAAACATAAGGGACAAGGGGGAGGTGGCCAGGCCTATATATCAAAAGAGTTGTAGAAGAGAACCCCGCCCCCTATATTTCATTCAACGTTCAAGGGTAAAGGCCTGTCCGATTCAACCAACTGCGCAAAAGCCATTGCGCGTTGAGAGTCAAGAGAGAAAGGCAATGTTATTATTTGAATTCACCCAAAAAAGAGGGATAAATACAAAATCAGTCCCTGTGCTATACGCAAAAATCGATTTAGTCCTTGTGATATGAAAAACATCGATTTAGTCCCTGTGATTATATTTTCGTTTGTTATTGGTCCTCCATCAGGGACTGATTTTATCACTTTCTGATATCACAGGGACTAAATCGATATTTTTCATATCACAGAGACTAAATCGATTTTTACGTATAGCACAGGGACCAATTTTACATTTATCCCAAAAAAAACCACTATTCTCTCAGAAGGGCGGGCATAAAAACAAATAAACCAAAATTGCACTCTAGTCTTGAAGCCCCACAAAAAAGAAACTGCAACAAATCTATCAAAGTAGTACTTCCTAACTGACCTCTTTTTCTCTGAAGAAGCCCTCTCCATAGAGCTTGAATATTTCAGCTACAGAAGTTCCATCGAGATCCTGCTCCACCAATGTGTCACTGGAACATCACAACTAATATCAATCACAGACCTAAGGGCAAGAAATACATTGTCCGTCTGAAGTAGACCAATGCATGGGAACCCTTGAACGAAAGTGATATCGGGAAAAATGACAAGAGGACATCATGCCAAATGCAAATTCTTTCTGCCTCCCCTCATCCTATCCAAGATCCAACTACAATAGGAGAAATATGTTTTCTAAAAAGTCTACCAATTAGTAGTCAGACTACATACCTATCGAAAAAGGAATAACCAAGTACTTGAGACAAAATCTTGCCCACTGTGGTTTTTCCAGAGCCCATCATACCTGCATTTGTACATTCACTATAGTTCAAGTACCAGAATAATCAAAAGCTGCACTTAATATAAAGGAATTGAATTTTAACAAAGAAACTCACCAACAAGATATATACAGCGTCCACTTAAATATGGCTGGATCTCTTGTGACTTATTCTGCAATTGCATTTAACTTCCAGTAAGAACAATACCCAAAGCTCTCCTTAGATGAGCAACAAGTTGTCTCAAGTGTTTCAAATTTAAGGACGTCATTTACATCACCATTTAACAAAAATATAGCCATATTCACTCCACCAAAGAGGTATGTCATGTCACCATGCATCCTGGGCCAATATAAATAAAAGAAAGCAAATTATGCCCTACCTTCAAAATCAGAGCTTCATCGAGAGGAGCTTCAAAACCTCCAGATTGCAAGAGTGAAGCTACAAAAAATAGATTAGAGTTAAGAAGTCAAAACATGGAAATAAAAGGAGTTACAATCACTACAAAAGATGCATTTGGAGAAGTGTGAGAATGAAAACACATTCCATCCTTGAACAAAAACAACCACCTTGTAAGTTAATTAAATCATCCAGATAATGTATTGTGTGCCTCTATTAATGAGGGATTGCAACTATACTAGGAACTTTTAACCTAGGGCACCCAAATTCAACAGGTCCTCTATTATGCATGAGATCAGAGTATGCGAATTTGAAGTAATCACTTTGTTGGCTAGTGGTCTCGAAGACCTTCTGTGAATAACCCCACATGAGTAGGTAGGCTAATGAAAGTAAACGGTTACTCCATCCAATACTTTTATTCCAAAGAACTTTCTTTTTTCTGGACTTATTAAAAAAGCACTTAAAAAAAACTTTGTTCAAACGATAATCTAAATGATTCTGAGAAATACTACCACAAGGATCACATTTTTCTCCGTATTATTCCTGCCAGTGGCTTCTGAGACATTCGGAATTCCTTTTGAGCTTGCGAACAAGGGCATTGAACATCTTAAGCTACAATAATGCTACTTGGAAAATAATAGATCCGTTTGTGCCCAACAACCAGCTCAATGGAATTGTGCGATTAGTTGTTGAATTTTGTTTCCCTTTCGCTATATTCCTCACATTTCCATTTATTCCCTAGAAGCTAATCTAAACTGTTTCATCCGACGTCATTTCCTATGACCATCAATGGTTAAAGGAGAAAGCCACTTTCAAAGCCTAAACAGAGCATGCTTCTGTCTATTGGATGTACAAATCAAGAAGCAAAACAACTAAGCAACAATAAAAAAAGACTCAACATCAAAGGGGAAAACAAAAACAAAAAAAAGTTGAATCTTTTGCAAAATACCTGGAAAGTTTTTATAAGAACAGGAAACCTCCAAGGACAGCGTTCTACGCCGATTCGAAATCTTTGTTTTTGGCTGCAATTGAGCAGATATTAGCACATGAGACTTATCTTGTTCCCTGAATCGCCGAGAAAACTGCACCAAACCGCTGGGTCCCCTCGCGATCCTTTCCGCATCGGTCCACGGTGAAAGTAGCATACTCTGAGCAACTTTAGTCTCCATTTTCGATTCCAAAATAGGCCGCTTTAGATAATAACTTAACCAATCTTCGACTAATCGTTTAGTTTATACACAAAGACGACGCTCCGATTATATTTGAGATCTCTTACGCTGCAAAATCAAACAATTTCAGTCAAGTAATTTTTTTCCACAAGCCGGATTGCTCAAATATAGGGAACAAAATCCTGAATTCATGTGCACAGGTTTAAGAAATGAAGATCAATATGTATGAAAAATCTAAAATATTTGGACTCGAACTTTTGATTTCATGGGATCTGTAAAAGAGAGAGCCTCGACGGAAATGAGCCTTGGTTGAGTTGGCAGCATAAAACAGAAATCAAACGCATAACTTATTATTATTTTCCTTCGCTTTCTCAGCAGCCAAACAGAGCGTCAGATATTTATCCACCAGAAAGGAAAAACAGGCAAAACGGAAAGCAAAAGAAGCGCATAATTGTGTAGCTTTATAAAAATTTCCGACGATTTGACAACAATGAGAGATAGACCATACTGTACATATACCTGGAAATAGCAGAGATCAGACTGTTATCAGACAGCACAGGATTCGGAGTTTGTAGGCGGAGAGGACTGGGTAAGCTGAGTCAGACTCGGTTTCTCTTTCTAGGCACTTTTTGTTTTTTTGTTTTTGCTGAATTTTTCTAGGCACATATATATAATAAAACTGTAGAAGGCTAGAAGCGGCACTTGGGGGAGTGGTGGTTGCTGTGGGTGTCGTTGAGGAGGGTTATGGTCCTATGGATGGACACGGTCGTCGAGAAAGTAGAACTATAATCTGTATTAGAAATATGTAGTGCTTAGGTGTCGAATGCCGGGGGTATTAATAGTGCTGCGGTTTGTGCCTTGTGTGTGCGCGTGTATGGGGGTGGGGGTTTGGTCTTGTGGCCCTGTCTGTATCATCCGGAAGTGTGTTCCTTAAGGATAAGAATGCGATCAGGGATCTGCGAAGCAATCTGTGGGCCGTGCCAATGCGGGAATGACACGATGACAGCACAGCACGTTCCACCAACTCTCTTTGGCTCTGCAACAAGAAAAATGAATTAAGTGACCAACAAACCAACAGAGGAAACCACCAAAAAACTTGTTTATAATTTTTTTTCCATGTCGGTGAGATCACCTCCTTTTTCTTAATTATTGGAGTCACTTTATTATGTAACTCTAAAGATTTGGGTTAATGTTACCTTAACCCCTATATAAAGTCAAGATTCATCAATACCGGACCCGACTGACCATACAAATATTCGAGAGTGTATATTAATAAATTTTAATAATTTAACGGTTAGTTCGAATATGTAGTAAAGTGATGTCAACCTAATAATTTGGAGTTTAAAGTGATTTTTTTATTAATTGTACTAAGGAAATAAGTATTAACTATTCCAAAGTTTTTACTATTTGAAATGAAATTATTAGTATGTGTCGCATCTTTTCAATTTTTTTTGCTTAGTATGTGACATAAACAAATTGCTTCTCGATCGTCCCGTTGGGCGGTTCGGTGTTGGCTCTAGGCTATGCACGACCTCGTATCGTGTCAGTTTTGGCCAGTGAACCGAGAAAAGCAAACCACGTTGGTGGAGAATACGTGTCCTGTTAAATGGACCATGAAACTCTCTCCATCCCAAGCACAAACTCGGTTTCGTGGACGGTTCTCTGTCCAAACTCACCACCCCATCCATATTCGATAGTCTGCTCTACCACAACAATCCACGCGATGTTTGACTTGACCTTCAGGATAGATTTTCTCAATCTAACAACTCTCGTATTTTTTAACTCAAATAAGGTATATATATATATATGCAAGACTCATCCCGTCCCAGTAATCCTTTCACCTAATTATACATGATGGCATGGGGTATGAATTGATCATTGATTAATGCATGCATGCACTTGTATCAACGTCGTCTACAGTTTTTAACTCAAGAGACATAACTCTCGCTCTGATGACTGACGTTACTGTTGTTTGTGAAAATAACATTATACAGCAGTAAGATTCTTTAACAATTTCACTCGGTCTAATAGTACGCAATGAGTCTTATTCGAATATACCCCCCATCCACTCGATCCATTCTTTCAGCGCGCTCCTTCTTTGCAACCTTCATGGACTAAGGAAACTTCCATGGTTTTCTTCTTCACGTACCCCAGTCAATTCAAGTACTTTACCATTGCAGATGTGCAAGGCCAAGTACGTTCATATTCTCTACTATAGGATCTCTACCTACACCCACTATAAGTAGTGTTCCAACTTCCAAGTCATGCGTGGTTCCTTTGACCATGTTAGTCAGCGTTCACACACATATTATGGACAAGCACTAGTTCAGGGAGAAATGTGCCTCACGGTCTGTTTGGATTGATTTTGAGAACATTTTTGTTGTAATGGTCATGGAAATTTGTTAAGATATGTTTTTTTAGGTACTTGTGAAAATAGTGGGATCCATATAAATGATATTTGAAAAGAGAAATTTTTTAAAATTTATTCCCTTAAAAACTCGTGTGAAAGTAAAAAAGTATGTGAGGATAAAATTTGTGTGGAAGGAGGTTTTTATGGATTTTTGTGTTATTTTTCACATAAACTGTGGCCAATGATTAATTATAAAATTTTATTTAAGATTGAAATGTTTTTTTTGTGTGAAAAAATCATATTTGGATAGAAAAATGTTTTTTTTTTCAAGATCATGAACCAAACATACCGCGTCTTCTTACCAATATGGATTGGAAAAAACCTCAGCGATTATTCCCCATGCCAAGCCAGCACTACTATTGGGGTTACAGACTTTGCTGTCTTTGGCGTTGTACATTAGATCACATGCATGTAATGGCGGAACCACATGGGGGCGCCCTGGGCGGCTGCCCCCCCTCTGTTTTGTAAAATCAAACGATTTTTTTGTTAACTGTATTTTCTCCCAGACAGGCTTGGCCCGCCCCCCTTTTAGCCATTGGTATCCTTATGTGGGAGAAAGGAATAGAAAGTAAATCCGAAGGGTTTAGTCTGATTGCCTCTTCGACTTGGGCTAAGTGCGGAATCTAACTCGTAGCATTGATTGTTTTGTGGGATTCTACACATCCTAATATTGACTCATAATGTAGCTCTATTAAAAGGTTGTACAAATCTACTTGGAAAACTACTTGTGTTTTTTTCCTTTTGCCAAGATAATTGCGTTTTGAAAGTAAAAAATTAATACTACAGAATTTTCGTGACAGATTAGTAGTTGAAATAATTCAAGAAGGTTTGCAGTGTTTCCTCTAAAGTAGTGATTATGTTCTATTCTCCCATTTTTATAGGATATAAAAATTATTGGTACAATTTGAAGAGATGGATATAATAATTAAATAATAAATAATTAAGGGTTAATTATAAAAAAACCCTCGAACTATACACCTGATCCCAAAATCCCTCCTAAACTTCAACTCGTGTCAACCCGCCCCCTCAAACTTACATAATCGTCTCGATTTCGTTTTTTACTCAGATTTAACGAAACCGTACGACATACGTGAGTTCTTCATATTTAAAATACCAAAATACCACCACTTATGTGTTCAACCTTTCGTTAACACTAGAGCTCTCGTCACCTGCACTCTCTCTCTCTCTACGGTATAATACTCGCATCTACCCCTCCCCTAGTTCCCAACAGAGCTTAGTTCGACTCCCATGATAGTCCCTCTCTCATGCACGAGTGCTGCCACGACCTTCTCTGAGTTCTTCAAACACGCATGTCCTGCCACGTTTACGTACGCCCATGATAGTCCCTCTCTCTCATGCACGAGTGCTCGTCCCCGCGTGAGCCGAAGATCATCTTCTGCCACTAGAAAACAAGATAGGCCAGCCATACATATGGAAGTTGAACAAAAATAAACAGCGCTCCACTCAAGAAAGTGGAGTGCTAATAGCGATTCCCTTCAGCTTCCGGGAAAAAAAATCCTGCTTCTTCCCCCTCTTTCCATTTTCAAGAAGTTTATGTGTTACCGTTTACCTCTTATCCCTCTGTACTTCGTGTTGGTTTTCCAGAAAGGTGTTGGGGTCCACACCCATAAGAGATAGACTTGGAATAGAAGTAGATTTATAGTGGAAGTCTACTTGCTCCCTACTTCTAGTTTACCTAGGATTCTCTTAGGGTTTTCTCTTTGTATTTTTCCCTATAAATAAGAGGCTTATGTTATAGGAGAAGAGGCACGTGAGCACGTAAAAGCGTATGCATTGGGCAGAGAGAGAGGAAGAGAAAGAGGGTGGTGTGACTATTGTATTGGAGCGGGTAGAGTAATTTTCTTAGGCTTTCTTAATAAAATTGCTCTGGGGTGGACGTAGGCCGGATTGGGGCCTAACCACGTAAATCTGGTGTTCTTTTTTTTGAATTTTCGTGACATTTTTCCCAACAAAAGGTTCTTGAGGTTTTCCTAGGAAGTTTGTGGCGTTTTTTAGCTCTTAAATTTCCAATTGGGTCAGTGAGAAAACATTCTGGGCATGTTTGGATAGCAAGAAAAAAACCTGTAGAATGCCTATTTCAACAAGGTCTCAGGTCAGCTACAGGGGACGAAATGAAACAACTCCAGAGCAGAGGACCAGGACTAAAGCTAATAAAGAAGACACCCATGTGAGTGTTGCTCTGAGAAACCCACGCCATGGCCTCAAAGAGAAGATGAAAGCCATGACTGTCTTGTATGAGCAACAAAAGCAAGCTTCTGCAGCAGTCAATAAGCAATCTTTGAGGCCCGAAGAGCCCCGGTTTTCCACCCACCCTAGCGTCGAGTAGCTCGAGTTCCTCGTTAGTTCTTGTAAAAAAGAAGACAAGGATTTAAAGCCAAAGCATGTCATGAGAGAGAACTCAATGCCCGCAATACCTAGTTCTACAGTTACAAGAGCGTATGTTCTGCCTCAGTCACCTATTGTTGATGCCAAAGAGAATGTGGTGGCGGGTCTAGATCGAATCGTGGGGTTTTTGTGCCAAAGGAAGGCAGCGGCCTCAAACACGGTGCCACATAAGCTCTCAAGGGGCACATCAGAACCGCCGCCGGAGGTTAAAAGTATTGGACTGAGAAAGAATGTGCAAGAATTCGAGAGACTGGAGACTGTTTCGGAGAATCCTAGCACGTCTGAGAGTCGGATTCTTGTGTTTGTAAGGCTTAGGCCGATGGCAAAGGGTGGGTTTGTGTGGTAAATTTTTTGGTATTGGGTTTAGTGTTGGTATTGGGTTTAGTGAAAAAGTGAAGAGAGAAATAATATTTTATAGTTTTTGTAATTTTTTATATTTTTTGATGGAAGAGAGAGATTATATTGGAGTATTTTATTAGGAGAGAGATAAAATTTTGGGTAAAATTTTAATGACAAACGCAGCCTTTGAGAAGGAGAAGGAAGCAGGTTCGAGATGTTGTTCCAGATTGTCAATCGGCGAGACCTTTATCTAACGGAATTTGTGAATGAGAATGATTATCTGAGTCTAAAGAGGCTTCACGGACGTCATTTTACCTTTGACGCTTCATTTGGGGGCAGTTTGGTCTTTTAATTCTCAGGGAGCTCACGTGTGTCGTACGATTTCGTTAAATCCGAGTAAAAAACGAAACCAAGACGATTACGTAAGTTTGAGGGGCGGGTTGACAAGAGTTGAAGTTTAGAGAGATTTTGGGATCAGTAGTATAATTCGAGGGGATTTTTGTAATTAATCCAATAATTAAATATAAACTAGTTTTTATTTTTTCAGTAGTAGTAATAATTGCAACTGGCATGTACCGTATATATGTTTTAACGTTCAATATTTTTATTTTAACTCTAAGATATTTTGGTGTTACGTAGAAAAATTTTTTGAAATGTCATTTCGTGATAAGAATTTGCGTCCCCCTTAATTAAAATCTGGATTCTGCCACTGCATGCATGTGATGAGCCTTGGCTTTGGCCCTAGCTACGGCCTACTAGATAGTACCAGCTAATTAAGACCTCTGTAGACTATATATCTATGGCATGATATGATCAGTCTCATGAGTACAATCGATGCCCGTTCCTTGTCGAGGCTTAATTTGGGGGGCCGTAGCTCAAACGTACGAGTGGTTAGAAATGAAACAAAGTACTGTTTCTTTGTCCATGCGTTTCGAATGGGCAGGAAAGTACTGTTTCTTTGTCCACGCGTTTCGAACGTGCTTCCTGCCCATGACTACCAAACAAAGACGCAATAATATTCCAGCAAGATATATATTTACGTTAATCTGAATTAGCACATTCCCAAGTGAGATGATTAAGATCCGACGCGCGTCCAGGAGTACTATATAATATATATGAGTGATCATCATGGCTTGGGACAGTCAGGTCATTCATGTCTGGAGGTACTAATTAATATTTAAGAAAAAATAATGTGCCTTAGCCTTAGGTCTGTATTATGTTTCCCCAATGATTATTCAAGGCATCTGGATAAATAAATATATGTAGGCCAACGCACACCAGCTTGAGAAGATAAAAACACAATATTATTGGTATATTTGAGGGTGAAAATTTTGGGTATTGGGGTTTGAAAAATATTATAAAGTAAAGATATGTTATGGGAGTTGGTGAAAAAGTAAAGAGAAAAGATTTTTAATAAGTATTATAATAATAAAAAATTATGTGATGAATTTTTTATAATTAAACCTAAATTTTTGGGCCCAAATATTTGAGCTCCAAACATTCCCTATGTTCTTCAAAGTGCACCCACTTGATCGTAAGTCCTGATCACTGGTTGATCACGACAATACTGTCACATTCATGTCCAAGCAGATCATGATATTTCTTCCAAAAAAACGAAGGGGAAAAATATATGAAATTATCGAAATAAAACATAATTATTCACACCTAGTATTTTATCCTTCGAATCATCAACGTCCATGTCCTCAATCATTCAATTAATTATTGGCGCATGCTTTCATTTCCCTTCACAATCACATGATGACCCATCCCCATCTCGGGTCTCCGTTTGTCTATCATGTTTACATTTTGGTGGCGTTAAACTGAGCAGTTTCGGAGGGAATTAGGCGATCGATCGATGAGCTCCACATATTACTTCAATTGCTCATTTATGGTGGATATATATATATATATATTCACATGCAAGCTTGATTAGTATTGTGGGTACGTACTTGTATCCTCAATGGAGTGAATTGTACGGCGGGCCAATCAAATCGATGCCAGAGTTGATTCTTTAATTTCTCTACTATCAATAATCAGGTTTCCTGACCTGCTACCTGAAGGGAAGTCTAAATCCAAGTCGATTCTTATTTTCTCCCAAGTCCTGAGTAGTTCCGAGAATTTATTGGTGTTGTTTGTTCGTAGAGATATTGGGGTTTTGGAAATTTTGGGTATTGGAGTTTGTGAAAAAGTATAGTATTTTATGAAAAAGTAAGAAGAGATAATATTTAATTGAATAGTGTAATATTATTTTATAATTTAATGAGGAAATAGATATTATTTTATGATTGTTTAGAAATATTGAATATTGTAAAAATCGGGGAACAAACACTCCCAACTGTCCATAGTCAGTTTGAAAATAAATAACTAAATTAAACGAAAATATTATTGAGTTGACCTTTTGTTACAGCAATATTAACCATGCACTGATCGAAATTGGTCATGATTTTCGTTCGCAAAGTCATGCGGCTAGTATCATGTTTGAGTGTGAAAATTTTGTGAAAATTTTAGATATTAGGATATGTAAAATATTATAAAGTAAAAATATTTTATGAGAATTAGTAAATAATATTAACTCTAAATAATTAGGCTCAAACATACCGTCGGCGTCGATGGAAATAAATCTACTGCAAGAGGAAAGAGAATATCGAAGAAAAACGTGAAAAAGACTTCTCTTGTACATTGAATTGTGTGCACTTTTTTTTTTCTTTCTCCTTCTAATTCGTTCGGTGAAAACGACCATCTTTTGAATTGGATCTTTTTCGTTTTAAACGATCAGTTATTAACTGATTTTAGACAGAAATACGGAATCTTAATATTTTTGTTTTGGGTGAAATATCCAAAAATCAAATTGAATCTTTTAACTTATAATTTTTTTTACGTCTCAGAAGTTTTATATAATTTTTATTTTGAAACTATTACTTTTTTATTTATTGAGATATAATATGATATTTTCTCTAATTTTTAAATTTAATTTAAAAGTTAAATATTTTTTTCTAATTCAGGACATGTTTTCAAATGAGAATTTTTGAAATGAAGAAATTTGATTTGCAAATATAATTAATTCTAATTTTTTTAGTAAAATAATAACAATTTAAAAAACTTAAAACATCTCTCTTTTCCATCAAATTATCTATTTTTTCTTATAATAAACACAAAAAAATCATTTAAATCATCGTTCTTTATTTTTTACAATCTCTTACAAAATTGATCTAGTTCTAACTCAATTTTTATCTCTAAGTCTAATAAAATTTTAAATAATCTACTTAAATTTTGAGAAAATCTTGATTTGATATTCCTAAAAAGGGTGTAGTTGATGAGGCATAGTACTGGAAACTCTCGCGGCTGGTGCAGAATTTTCGAATTGAGCGATTCTGTACAAAAAAGTGAAGTCTTTGGTCAAAAGTGACCAACTTGTCACAATGGGTCAGCTCAAACAACGACCGTGATGCGACGCTTACCTACCCCAGCCACTCACGAAGCCCGCGAGCTCAACGTTTTTCTAAAATTGTTTCGGTGGACTTACATTTGTTAGCAATTTAATGGACCCATTTAAGTTGATCATAAAGCCGAATATGAGAATGGGCCCAACTCTGCTTATGGAAACGCTATAGGCTGATGGATACATTCTCTCTAGTTCAATTTAGAGAGAGACGGGCTCCGATTCGCTCTTTACATAGAATTATTTAACGGGTCTAATTAGATGAATAATAATATATTAATAAATCTATTCAATGATCTGTAAAAAAATAAAAATACATAATAGAAAAAAAATCTAAATGAATTTATTAATTTGTTGTCATTCATCTAATGTCATAATAGATCATTGAATTGATTAATTAATGTGCTGTCATCCATCTAATGACCTGTTACGACCCATTAGTTAATTCACCCTTACGAGGAAATTCAAGTCCGAGACAGACATAGATATACACGACATGTGAACTCTATTTATTATTGATGTTGCTCGAACATATCTATGATTTTTTATTTTATCACAAGAATAATTCGGTATACATTACCAGCTACTTGTGTATAATTTAATATCAAATAAATGGGAGAACACGGATCTTGGCCAGTGATATGCTATATTGATTGATGTGAAGATATGCTTTAATAGTTTCCTCAGAAGTCAGATCCAAATAAAAGAAAATTCGACACTACTTAACGCACTTTTCGCTCTTAAAAAAAACGTTTGGAGTGAGGATTCTCGACTGGGCCGAACTCACCCAGAGGCCAGAACTTTACTATACGGTCTGAAAGTTTTATGGGCCAGGCTTCAAGAATGAAAATTTTATTGCTTAGCCCAATAAATTTGTGAGTCTGTTGAAGGGTCGGTTGCTTTGCACCATTGGACCCAGATGATTTTAATAAATTCCCTCTCCTCTCTCTTTCGGGCGGATTTGCCTCCGGAAATTTACTATGCAACGTAAACGGAGGAATCTGGAGAATGCATTCTTTGAAGAATGAGAATCCATTCCCAATTAGCATGTCGCCTAACACTTTGCCACAAACTTGCGAAGCGCCAACAAGCTTTCAACTTCTCCACCTTGGCAGCTCATCTTCTGCACTCAGAGTCAGAAGAAGAATCTGTTCCGCACCGTCTGCTCCGAACCAGAAGGCGCGAATTCGCCAGCCTCTTGCAAACACCCGTATCAGACAACTCCATATTGTATTACAAGACAATCCATGGCCAAATATTTGTGTCCGGCTTCCGAAATGACGTGTATATTGCCAATATTCTCTTGCATTC
The DNA here is from genome assembly GCA_963930655.1 of Myrica gale. Lineage (NCBI taxonomy): Eukaryota > Viridiplantae > Streptophyta > Magnoliopsida > Fagales > Myricaceae > Myrica > Myrica gale. The sequence continues at coordinate 10,189,210 of OZ005600.1, read as the reverse complement.
CTATTCGAAATCGGGTCTTCTGCGTGAAGCACGGGCGTTGTTCGATAAAATATCTGATAGGAACTTAATTACTTGGTCTTCAACGGTATCTATGTATAGCCAACATGGCTACAGTGAAGAAGCCCTGATGGTGTTCTTGGAATTTCTGAGGAGTTGTGATGAGAATCCAAATGAGTACATTTTAGCCAGCGTTATTCGCGCTTGTACGCAATTGGGTGGAGGTGGTCAAGGTGCCCAGGTGCATGGTTTTGTTGTTAAGACTGGTTTCTGTCAAGATGTCTATGTGGGTACCTCGTTGATTGACTTTTATGCGAAGAATGGTGATATGGATGAAGCAAGAATGGCTTTCGATGGTTTGGTAGAGAAAACTGCAGTTACTTGGACTACAATCATAACGGGATACGTGAAAAGTGGAAGAAGTGAAGTTTCGTTGCAGTTGTTTAGCCAAATGAGAGAAACTCATGTTGCTCCTGATAAATATGTGCTCTCTAGTGTTTTGAGTGCTTGTTCAACGCTTGAGTTTCTTGAAGGAGGCAAGCAAATCCATGCTTACGTGTTAAGGAGGGGAACGGAGATTGATGTTTCAGTAACCAATGTGCTCATAGACTTCTATGCGAAATGTGGAAAAGTGCATACGGCACGAAACCTATTTGACAAGGTGGTGTTCAAGAATATTATTTCATGGACCACAGTTATTGCAGGGTACATGCAAAATTCATTTAATTTAGAGGCCACGGTGCTATTTTCTGAAATGGCCAAACTGGGTTGGAAACCTGATGAATTTGCTTGCACTAGTGTTCTCACGTCGTGTGGTTCACTAAAGGCTTTAGAGAATGGGAGACAAGTGCATGCTTACACTATCAAGGCAAACCTTGAGTATGACGATTTTGTGAAAAATGGTTTAATAGATATGTATGCAAAATGCAATTCATTGACTGAGGCTAGAAGAGTTTTTGATGTTATGGCAGATCATAATGTGGTCTCTTACAATGCAATGATTGAAGGATATTCAAGTGAAGAGAAGCTGAACGAAGCATTGGATCTTTTCCGTGAGATGAGGCTTAAATTGCTCCCACCAAGTCTCTTGACATTTGTTAGCCTTCTTGGTGCATCAGCTGCATTATTTACCATAGAATTGAGTAAGCAAATTCACGGCCTAATAATAAAATATGGGGCTTCTCTGGATGTATTTGCTGGCAGTGCTCTGATAGATGTCTATTCCAAGTGCTCGTGTGTAAGGGATGCAAGGCTTGTATTTGAGGAGATAAATGAAAGGGATGTTGTTGTATGGAATGCACTGTTTTTTGGATATACGCAACAGTCGGAAAACGAAGAGGCTCTCAAGCTCTACTCAGAAATGCGGTTATCAAGACAAAGACCTAATGAGTTCACCTTTGCTGCCTTGATCACTGCAGCCAGTAACCTAGCAAGTCTCCAACATGGTCAACAGTTCCATAACCAGGTCATAAAGATGGGAGTAGACTTAGACCCTTTTGTCACGAATTCCCTTGTAGATATGTATTCTAAATGTGGAAGCATGGCAGAAGCACATAAAGCTTTTACTTCCACATTTTGCAGGGATGTTGTGTGTTGGAATTCCATGATCTCAACTTATGCCCAGCATGGGGAAGCAGTTGAAGCACTTCAGATGTTTGAAGGGATGATCAAAGAGGGAATAAAACCCAACTATGTCACCTTTGTAGGTGTGCTCTCTGCCTGTAGCCACGCTGGGCTTGTAGAGGATGGACTTCATCATTTTGAGTCGATGGTGCATTTTGGAATTGAGCCGGGAACAGAACATTATGCCTGCATCGTTTCTCTTTTGGGCCGAGCAGGTAAACTCTCTGAAGCAAGGGAATTTATTGAGAAAATGCCGATAAAGCCAGCAGCGGTAGTGTGGAGGAGCTTGCTCAGCGCATGTAGAGTTGTTGGTAATGTTGATCTGGGGAGATATGCTGCCCAGATTGCAATTACAATTGATCCAACAGATAGTGGGTCATATATTTTACTTTCCAATATCTACGCATCTAAAGGTATGTGGGTAGATGTCAAAAGGCTGAGGGAAAGAATGGATTTCAGTGGGGTCGTAAAAGAACCTGGAAGCAGTTGGATCGAATTGAATAAAGATGTCCATGTGTTTATTGCAAGAGACAGAGCTCATGCTGAGGCTGATCTTATTTATGCAGTATTGGACAATTTAATTCTCCAGATCAAAGGGGCTGGTTATGTGCCTGACACTACTATGCTTCTCATGAATGATTGAGAAACACGGTCGTAATACTAAATATACCTGACCTTTGATCTCCTGACTATTCCAAGATGAGTTCTCCATCTGCAAGCTTATCAGAGTGGTCTTGAGCTTGAAGGGCTCCACATTCTGTAGATGTTCGTGCTTTGGGCTTTTTAAGGACTATTTCTAGTGGAAAACTGGAACGGTTGATGTTTAAGCTGAACAATGTGAAATGCTGGCACGTCCTTAGGGCTTTGATAGCAAAGCAGGTCGCTATCTGAGGTGAGGTACAAATTTGAGGCCATTATGTTAAGCCCATCTGTTCCAAACTGCATTTAGTGATTTTGCACTTATATCGATCAATGTAGAACTGTTTAGGATGCGCTAGTAAGATATACCTTAGGCAATATAATCATTGAAGCTTAGGAAATGAAAATTCAACCATAAAACTTAGGCTATATTCACGTCGATCTTCACATAAATCTATTAGTTAGCTAAAAATCTATTTTTAAAGATAATTAGTCGGGAAGGGTGTTACAGCAGATAGATTATAGTATCAAGTTGAATCAGCAGTTCTATAGTTTGAGTGCAGGCCGGTAGCTACCTTTCTTATGCAATTCTGATTTTTCCTTTTTGGTAGGCTGTTTTGAAGATGCCAGCTTATTTTGCTGCATTGAGAAGATTTTTAAATGTGTTCAGTTGGTAGGAGTGGTCTGAACTAAAAAAAAAATGGCCATCTTGTGGCATTGGATGACATTTACCAAATAAAAAAGGATTTTAAGATCTGGATAAGCTTCTTTTGATAAATTGTTAGCTTAGAGTTTCTTACGCGATCTTCCGTGAATGTCAGATCCCACAGATTTCCAACTCATGCTTTTTCTCGTGTAGATGGATAAATTCATTGCCAACGGTTCTTATTCGAAGAAGGGCAATGCAGAAGATTCGCTTGGATGCACAGATGAAGGAATCCACCTTATGGACGACATGCCCATCTGGTGCAGAATACAAACTACTTATTTGTTTAGCAGAACAGGAATGGTTTTCCCGCTCCACCTAGTGGAGTTTCCGCTGATGCCTTCATTTGAGCTGATCAGCTGTGGGGCAGCCGCAGGTTTTTCTCTGCTAGAGGCTGCCCGGTGTATGTAATATATTAGGTGCTTCAAATCCATTAACCAAATACGACATGTCGCAGATCAGCAATTTAGTTGCGGTGGAAAGGGTAGTGTTATAGTGAAAGCAATTTTGTTAGTTGTAGCGTCTGCTAAAATTCCTTCACTCCCAACAATATAAAAATATTAAGCTATAGTTGGACTAAGGGTTAAATATTCTACGAAATTGAATTATTGGATGGGTGTATTGAATTGCAAAGGTGAGAAATATTGCATGTACAATAATTACTTAACCATGTTGGTGGTATATGGTGTCATGGTATTAATAACTGTGGAGGTAACCATACTAGTTAGGAGTGAGGATAGGATTAGGATACTCTTCAATTTGTTGTTGAAAATGAATGATCCATTTAAAGAGAGAACAACACAACATGCATTGCATGTTGTAGGACTTCTACTGTCCGACAACTAATACAGACAATATTGAATGTTGTATAATCCATACATTATGTCTTTATCTTTTTAAATTGGACCATCTAATTTGTGTATCAAATTGGAGAGGACTTGATCAGTTAGAATAAAAGTGGTAGTTGTGGGATTAATAACGAATACTATAATACAAAGAGTAATAGTGTTATTATGAGAATAATAATATTAGTAGTATTGGATGATCTTAGAATGTTTGCTTTATCAAACTTGGATATTTCAATTGAATTTATTCCCTCTCATTTCTATGCAATAAATGAAAAAATAAGTGTTTTTCTTCCTCTATCGGCGTATATTCTGATACGTGTTTCCATTATAATAAAATTTTGACTTAAAATAGCTGGAGCATCTCGAGGGTGTATTTGTGTTAAAATTTTAGATATGAGACTTGGTGAAAAAAGTAAAGATAGATTATTTAAATGAATTATTTATATTTATTATATTATAAATGAATGATTTGATTGAGAGATAAATTAATTTTTAAATATTTTATTAAACCATTCTAAAATTTTGGTAGGCAAATGCTAGGATGAATTTAAAACCAGATGCAAAAGATAGTTGGGAGATATATCGCCCATGGGTGTTGGTGCAAGTCCGTTGTAGCCCAGCCTTGCCATAGATTTCGATCACGGGCTCGATTTTTTTTGGGGGTAAGTAAGGCGGTAAGGGGCTCAATTTTGAGTGGGTATGGAGCCTCATGGTCCAAGATTTATTGAGCCGGAGTGCCGGACTCCCAGTAATCTAGACTTTCTAGAGACATCTGTGCCCTTCCTAGTTTCTGCCCGAAGGAGCCCGCCATCAGTGTTCTAGTAACTTCTTCTTCCCCCCGCAACAGCCCAAGCGCAACCTTCCGTACGTCGTGATACCAAACGCAGTCCGACACATTCACTCACTCTCCTAGCTTCTCTGATTCAACAATGGCGACGGTTATGCAGAAAATCAAAGACATCGAAGATGAGGTAATTTTTTCCTCTAGCACCAAACACTTGTTACAGTTTTGTAGAACCCTAGACTGTCTTGTAACTTTGTTTGCTAGCTGAGGACTCGGAGTTCAGTCTGAAAAACAAATAAGTTTGGAGTATGTTTTTCTATTCGTTAGTGATTTGGGCTATAAGCAGTTTAAATTGCCACTTAGCATCCGTGTGGTTGTGTTAAAATTTTACCTTGACAGTTTGTCTGGTTGCTCAGAAACTGAAGGGCAATGATTTAAGAATAACTTCGCTTCCTTTTATTCTCTTCCGTCACGGGTTTCATTTAATCAAAGGTCCCGTAATTATATAGCCGGAATTGCTTTTTAAAGTTTTTTTTGGTGTTCGTCTCCTGGAGTAAAATTGCCTGAGAATCGTTTTCTCTTTTCTGATTTTGCTTGAATCTCATTTATAATTTACTGGACGTGCATGTTCTCTGAAATGCCGAAGGATAGTTATGTTTTGTCGAACTCTTTTCTTAAGCAAAACCTTTTTATTAGAAGGGCATCTCTCTAGTCCTTGGTAAATATAAAATAGAGAAGCTAACATCTCAAGCTCAAATCATGATGAACAAGAGAAGAAGAGGTGTAAAACAGTAGGAAGCCCTTGTTTTATGTAGAAGTGAATCAAAGAACAGAAACTCTAGCTTAATTTGTGAAAACTCAACAACCTCTAGACTTTGATAATACTTAACCCCCTCATTAAAAAAGGAAAAAAATATTAACACCAACACAAGCATAAGACTTCTGGCAAGCTAACAACTAAGCAACGAATTCAAGACCATAAAATCCTTTGCAAAGGAGCGCTAGAGTGGTAAATGGTTGTCTTTCTGCAATTCTTGCATATAAACACAAGCCTGTAATAATATTTGTCATGTTAATAAGATGCTGGACCATTTGGTGAGCAGACTACTATCGTTATGCTGTCCATGCTATACATATGTCAATTTTTTGGTTAACGAAGATGATAATGTGGCTTTCTTGTTCTGCAGATGGCAAAGACTCAAAAGAACAAGGCTACTGCTCATCACCTGGGCTTGCTCAAGGTAGATACTTGTGCCCCTGAATACTTTCCAGCGGAAGGCATTGTCCATGTGAAGATATTGTGAGAATTCCTAGTTGTGTTCTCATCTCTTTCCTGTATATCAAACTTCTCTTTTTCTTTTTTTCTTTTCAGTGATAAGGTTGACTAGGACGGCCTGTTTAGGACCATTTAGAGGTTTTTAGCACTTGATGCAGCTGTCTTAAGAATAGATAGGCTCATTGAAAGTACTAGTCTAGGCTTGTACTGTTATGAGCATGATGTATGTGTAGGGTCGAAGAGAGATAGTGGTCACATAGGTTGTCGGATATTACTGACTGGGCATTTCGTTCTTTTTTTTTCACCAAGGAAAAAGAAATGCTCAGTCTTGGGATTAACTACTGTGGATGACTTTTCATTAAAATGGTTTTTCGTGTATACATTAGAATATATTTCTGATCCAATGATTGGGTGGTCCTTGGAATATACATGGTATGTGAATCGTAACTTGGTCTAAAATTTGTACTCCTGAAGGTGATATGATTGGATACACTTTTTTACGCCATCTAGTCATTTTTAAGTTTTCCAATTGGATCATCCAAGTTTTCTACTCCAATAAGCATGCTGGTTTTTGCCTCTAGAAAAAGAAAGTTAAACTTGCGACGTTGAATATGTCCATTTAATGCAGCATGTGGCTGTTTTGTACTGTGCTTGTCCTAATTGTATCTATCCTTTGTCTAGCTTCTTCTTGTGCTAGCTTCAACCTTAATTCATCATTGCAGTATATTTCACCTTCCCCCTGAAGACTGGGTTGGAAGTTATGGTCTCAGGCTCTACCGTTTGTGTAACTTATCAATATAAGTGTACATATTGTTCATATGTATGTATATGTGGTTGCACAAATAAAATGTGTTACAAGATGTAACAACTATGTAGATCATCAAATACAGCTGTCCTGAAAGGCAATGAACAGCTTACTACACCTTGTTGTCAATTGCCTTTGTCTTGTAATGCTTTACAGGAAAATTTGGAAATACGAACACATGGCTCCTTTGGTATTCATAAGAGTCGACTACTCTCAAGCATTCATTTCTATATATCCATCCAAGTGACATTATCCTGCATTTCATGCTGTTCTCTCCAATATTATAATTTCCTTGTTTTGAGTTGCGTGGTATTCCTTTATCTGGATATTATTGTTTTTAGTTATATTTTAATGTCATTGATGTGGATTTACATGTCTATTCCATGATTCTTTCACATTGCATAGTAAAGATTCTCAAATTCTTGTTCTTTTTGTTTTTCTTAAGAGAACCAATTTAAACATCTGTGATTATGTGTTGCAGGCCAAACTCGCGAAGCTACGGAGGGAACTGCTTACGCCTTCCTCAAAAGGAGGTGGTGGTGCTGGTGAAGGATTTGATGTTACTAAAAGTGGAGATGCAAGAGTTGGTCTTGTGGGTTTTCCTTCAGTTGGGAAATCTACACTGTTAAATAAATTAACAGGGACTTTCTCTGAGGTATGTGAATGATGCCTACTAGCTAATAAATTTTATAAGTGGCATTTTTAGTAAGCATGGGACACATTTCATTGATGTTGTAATTTGTTGCGGGTTGCATTATCAGTGTTTCATGAACATTTAACATCATACTTAAGCAATGTAGCGGAAATTGTTGGCTAGTCCCCAGTTCTTGTGATAACCTTGCCTAAGGATATGGAATATAATTCATGAAGAGAAGTAGAAAGATACATCTGACATAGAGAAAGGAAGTATGTGGGAGTGTACTAATATATACACCCATCTATATGTATATGTATAGATGTATATATCCATATATTTATTCCAGAAAATAGGCGAAGCTCATTATTCAGTTGAAGTTTTAAAGATTGGACAGCATAATGGATACAAAAAGTTGGGACTTTGAAATGTAAGAAGCACCTTTTATAAAAGGTCAATTATGCTTCATTGAAAATGTAGAAGTATGGACTTCATGCAAAATATCTTCTGCAAGCAAGCATCTTATTGACACTAAATGTCTGTTTAGATGGATCTTCTAGCTTTTTATTAGGTTTACATGCCTTTTCAGTGTCGACTGTTTGTTCTTTCATTTTTCCTTTTGCAGATTATTTCCATGGTTTTTTTCTGAAGGCAACATGTTTTGATGGTTTACAGGTTGCTTCCTATGAATTCACTACCTTAACTTGCATCCCAGGTGTGATTACGTATCGAGGAGCTAAAATTCAGGTAATATCATCCTACTCTGTTAGTTTTGTTCTTGATGTATTGAAAGACTTTATATCTTTTGAAAAGCAGCAATCTGTCATTTCTAAGAAGCGTCTGGGTGTCTCCGCTTAGATGGTTGTAAACTTTGAATGGAACTTATGATAGCTTAGACTTCATTCATGCTATGATTCAGATGTACTCCCAGTTCATCATAGATGAGTTGGAAAGTTCGGTAATTCAGAAGGGTTTTAGAATTAGAAATAAATTATTCCTCCAGTCCCCAATTTTAGTTGATGATCGGCCATTATATTTTGAGATAGCGAAAGATATTGCCCACTTTGAAAATTCAATTAACAAGCAGTACCCCCTGAATGGACCATCATTTAGCAGGTATCAAGTGATCATGAAGTCAATACTTGTTTTAAATCTATGCATAATCTGATCATTATCTTGCTAATTTGTTCTACTTTTTTTTATATATGTGGTTCAAAGACAACTTTTCACGGTTGTCGATGTCAATTCCTTGTCACTTTTGTCACAAATAGTATATTAGGTTATATATATTTGGTTTTTGCATTTGCATTTGAGGACCACCTTTTTCCTATGAGTGTTGCGTGTTATCTTATTAGATCTTCATATACTATGTTTTAATCAGTCGCTGTTTGCTGTTTGGTATAGGCTATGATCATTCTGAAGGGTATTGTGTATAAAAAAAGCTAATGAGTGAATAGGAACAAAATGATGCATTATAATGTGGGATCTGACTTGACTATTCAAGTTTTACATCAATATTAAGTGTTGTACTGTATTCTGGGCTTCCTTTAAAATTCAAGGTTTCGTGGTTGGCAAATCAGTGTTTTGCAAAGTTATGAGGTACTAGTGGCAAGTTCCTTCCCCCAAAAATGTATTAAGTATAACCTTACTTCTTGTACTTTGTTTTATCGGGACGAGGATGGGTTTTGGTGGTAGTGAGAAATCCTGCATTTATAATATCTAGAGCTTTGAGGGTACCCAAGAATCAGACATTTAAAAAGCTAGAAGAGGTGAAAAAACAAAGAAGAAATCTAATCGCTAGAATTATTGTGATCCAAGACCTCCGAAAATGAAGAGGAAAAGCTACTAGTTCTCACGGATGTTGAAGCTAGAACAGACCTATCTAAGATTGGAATGCTTTCCATAAATTTTTCTGATTACTATGAAAGCATTGTTGCTCTCATATGTGATGGCCCCATCAATGCATTGTGTTTGTATGTTATTCTGCTCAATTTGATGCTTCAACATGACCTCCACAGGCCCATCCTCCATGGATTGTCTAACGCTTGCATTTCCTACATTTACTGGTTGACATAGTATCTCGCTTTCTCATTCTCTTTTCAAAATATGGATTGGCAGTTGTTGGATCTCCCTGGAATTATTGAGGGTGCCAAGGATGGCAAGGGTAGAGGAAGGCAGGTAAAACATTGCCACCCAATTTTGTTGTCTGTTGGTAATTGTTAGATTTTTTCATGTTTCTTCCATCTGTGCATGTGGTGATCTTATTACAAAAGGCTGGTCTTGATAAGCACTTTGTTCTCCTAAATACATAAGTGTTGATTATGTGGAATGTGTAGAAATAATATTTCAACTTTTTCAATGTTTGTTTCTGCAGTTATTTTATCAAGGCATTTCTTTCAATTTGGCATGTTTTAAGTGGTTTGGTCTGGTCACTGTAATGTCTGGTTTTGTTCAAGATCGATCTATGGAAAACTTGGTTAGCGTATGAGTGTTACTTTAGAGGCTGACTCGGAAAATTAGATGCCTTAAAAATATGATTTCTCAGTTTTAGCTTTCAAGGGTAGAAGGTTATGGCCTGTCTTGGATGGGCGTAGGAAAGGAGTAACACTCGTTGGGGACATCTGAAAACTTGGTTATGGCAATAGAATGCAGGTTGGACGTGTTTGCTATTGGACGTGAACATGAGAAGTCTGTCCTACAGTGCGAATAAGGAATATTTCACTTCAAGACCAGTTTGTCTCAGGATATTTTCCTGTCTGTGGCAATGTTATATGCCTGTCAAAATGGTGGTATTTTGTGTTCAATTTTTATTTGAGGTTAGTATTGCATTTGATATCGGCTCTGGAATGAATATAAGTAGCACGTCTTTGATTTCTTGGCTGTACAGAGGCGTCCTAAGTTTTGGGGGTGACACATCCGACTGATGAACACACACAGCAACCTCCAGCTCCTTAATGCAAGGCAGCTTCTCTTAGGAAACATGGCTCAGTTTGTGTTCTTCTTTCAGTTGCTGGTTCATTTCAAGTCCGTGGCAGACCTAGATAGTGAAATGGATTTAGAATGCTTTTCTTGGAATTTATTGACATCTCGTTATAAAACACTGAATATTTGTGTAAGATTTGTTGATGGTCTATATTCAGCAGGCTAGAAAAAGATGTGGTTTAGGTGGTTTATAAGCCATTTAAAGATGGTCTTTCTTGAGAAGTCAGTTTGAATGAAAATTCTAGTTATAGCAGACAGATCCTTCATATGTATGTTGCGTGCTTCATATGTATGTGGCATCAGAGTCCGTTTATGGAAGGACTGTTGGTGCGGTGAGAGATTCTTAAAGGATATGCTTCCTTGTTTGTTTTCTCTAGCATGCAATAAGAATCCTATAGTTGCGAACTGCTTGGAGGGGGGATACGGGAGTGCTTCTTGGAATATTCAGTTCGTTAGGAGGGCTAGTGATTGGGAGTTGGAGGAGTTTTCGGCGCTCTTCACTTTACTTTACTCTAATAGTTCTGAGGAGTCATGCCGAAGACAAGATGAAATGGGTGAGATCCAAGAATGGTGTTTTCTCGGTAAAATCTTGGTATTCGCTTCTAGTTGTGGGCTCCGTTGTGAGCTTTCCTTGGAGACAGATTTGGAGGACTTTAGCCCCACATAGAGTGTCTTTTGTTTGGGAAGCCACCCACGGAAGAATCCTTACCACTGACAACTTGAGGAGGAGGTGAGTGATTGTGCTCGATTGGTGCTATCTTTGCAAATGTGATGGGGAGTCTGTTGAGCACATTTTGCTGCACTGTTTTGTTGCTAGGGAGTTGTGGTCCTTAGTGCTCTCTATTTTGGACTATGATTGGGTGATGCCTAGGAGGGTAGCTGATGCTTTGTTGTGCTGGAATAGGGATTTTAAAGACCCTTGGGCCCTAGCTATTTGGGAGAATGATCCCTACTTGTATTCGGTGGATTTTATGGAGAGAGAAATGGGAGATGTTTTGAGGGTGTGACTGTGTCCTTGGAGGGTTTGAGGGGAAATTTTTTGGAGTCCTTGTTATTGTGGGCTAATGCTATGTTGGGTTCTCCCTTTTCGGAAATTTCAGATTTCATTAGTTTTCTAGCTTGTTTGGTCTCGAGGATTCAGAATAGTCCTTTGTACTGCATCTTCTATTCATTTTCTCTTTCAATAAAATTGCCTCGCTGATAAAAAAAGTATCTTTTTCTTTTTCTTTTTTCTACACTATCATAGGGGCTTAGATGGTGTGGAAGGGTTTATCATATCATTCACAATATTTAAAGCTTAAATCCGGTTGATAATTATTTGGCACACTGAAGTTCACTATATAAATGCCCTTGATGCCTGTGTATGCTTGATATACCCATTTGATCGGAATTTTTCTATTGACTTGTCAATGCAAATGCAGGTTATCAGCACTTCTAGGACATGCAATTGCATTTTAATTGTGCTTGATGCAATAAAGCCAATAACTCACAAGCGTCTCATAGAGAAAGAGCTCGAGGGATTTGGCATAAGGTAATGTGCTCGTGGTTAACTATGTGTTCTTTTACGGTTGCTTTGTTTGTCATTTGTGGACGCGGTGTATCTAGCTTCTACCTGCATGTGGTTGAACAAGTTGCTTATGATCACTCACTGACCCAAACTTATGAGATAACCTGTTCTGTTGCATTTACCTTCTCATGATGATAAATGTCTCTAGATACCAATGTGCACTTCCTTCCTGCAACATAAAATGATAACAATTATTGAGGTAAGTACTATCATGCTTCAAAACTGATTTCTGGCTTCATAACTTTTTACCGGGGCTCGAAGTGACTGAACCCACTAGATGAGGGTCAGACCTCTATATCCTGCGGGTGGATGATGCAGGATAGCAGTGGTAATCTGAAAAAATGCTGTCTACAATATTGATATGTGATATCCTGACAGTAGGATTAGATTAGGGGTAGACCAACTTTGTGGGTGATGACAGGTTTTGGATTCATGTTTCAATGACAGGTTTTAGATTCATGTTTCAATGACAAGTTTTAGATTCATATTCCAATTTTAGTTCTTTGGAATGATAGGGTTGAGTTTGACGGTGGAAAGAGGCCAGGAAAATGTTGTGGATAAGCATCTGTGTGGAATGAGATAGGTCTGGTTGGAATTCAAAGCTGGTGAGGACAGCTGAATCACTGGTATTGTGCTTGGGCTGTAAGCAGTTCTGGAGATCTGTGGCCTGATTCTTGGGATTCTTTGCCCTCTAGTTGATGGAAAGGTGGGATAGGGACGCTGGATTCAATTCTATGGGTATAGTGGGTGGGAAATCATATGTAGGCCTTATTTGGTAGGGCTTTTCAGGGGAATTAGCTTCTGCATTTTGCTAATTTTATGAGGGACCAATTTTTGAAAAACTACGCTCCCAAAGGCCCTTGGTTTTGGTTTGTATTATGTTGCAAAAGTGCAGAAAGATGAAAAGGAATAGGAAGAGAAAGAAATAGATGAAAGAAGAAAAGAAGTTAAATTTCCAGGCACTACACCAAGAATTCCATCATCAAAAGTTGAACAATATCTAGAAATCTGTAGGCAGGAATTGAATCAACTGACGTCTCAAAGAGAATTCTATAGCTTCTGAAAGGACAAATCACCCATTTCCATACAGAAGCCCATATTACAATCCATAAAGGCACAAGTCCAGCCCATCTATTGTACTTAGAAATTTCCTTTTAAGTTTTACAGGCAATTAAGACAATCTCATTTAGAAAAAAAATTAAGACACAATCTCATTAACAGAAAAAAGTCCACAATACTCTGGGACCTAGACCTGTAAGAATACCTGTAAGTGGCTTTTGTTTAAATAATCATTTAAATGCTCTACTGTAGATTTTTGGTTTTTTTTTTCTGTCTATGATCATGGAAGCTGCTATCTTTTTTCATTTATGAATTTTGCTACTTCTCATTAATCATCCGGTATGACACGCACTCTTGGAGTTGCATTCCCATTACTTCATGTTTTTCATAGACATTGCTTGCATTTTTTTTTGTGAGGGGATGGGGGGTTAATTAAGATTGCTTGATATTGATTTGTTCATTTTCCGGATACAGGTTAAACAAAGAACCACCTAATCTGACGTTCAGGAAGAAAGACAAGGGTGGAATCAATTTAACCTCCACAGTTACCAACACACATCTGGACCTTGAAACTGTGAAAGCAATATGTAGTGAATACAGAATGCACAACGCTGATATTACTCTTAGGTGTGATGCAACTGCTGATGACCTCATAGATGTCATTGAGGGTAGTAGGATATATATGCCTTGCATCTATGTTGTGAATAAGATTGATCAGATTACCCTGGAAGAGCTGGAGATTTTGGATAAACTTCCTCACTACTGTCCAGTCAGGTATACTTTCTACCCATAATTAAAAGTTTGTTGCTATTCAGCAGGTTGTCTTGCTTTTATTAAAACCCATTTGTATGATATTATTGTTGCAATATATCGCATGTCTCTGTGGAGTAGTACTTTTGACAGGTAGATACAACTTTTGCCCCAACACAGAGTTGAACCCGTATGAACTTACACCCCATCTTTGTTCATTGAAGAAGATTTGCCATTTGGTTCTATTACCATTGGCAGATGTGCCTAATATTCACATGAATGATATTCTCTCCTAGTCATGACCACCTTCACACTCTGACTTAGCCATCTTAAAAACGTATTTTGTTCGTGGGAGTCTTCTTTCTCTAAAACATGCACAAAATGTGTCCATCTATTCTATCTACATCTATGTTTGTAGTCAATCCTCTGGTTCCTCTTAACTGTAGTTTCATGCAGATATATTTGTTGAGAAAAGTGTATTTCAGTTCACGTTTCGTGCATGTTTTGTTGTGTTTCGTGCATCTAATCTATACACATTTTTGGGGTCTTGTTTTGTTGTCGCTTTTTTCTTTGGGCCTTTGTGTTGTTGGGTTCTCTTTTCTGGTTTTCCGTTTTTTCTTAGTCTTCTAGTTCGTGTGTCAGGGGTTTTCAGTATAATCTAAAACCCCAAAAATGTGTTCGTGGAAGGCTTCTTTCTCTAAAACATGCACGTGTATAGAAAAGAGAACCCAACAACACAAAGGCCCCAACAAAAGCGATAACTCACTGCTTCTTCCAGCAAGAAAAGTGTATTTCAGTTCACGTTGTACAAAAGCATTGAGTACTCACATACTGCTTCTTCCAGCTAGAAAAGTGTATTTCAGTTCATGTTTTATAAAAGCATTGATGCATTGTACGTCAGATGGATCTTTTAGTTTATAATTTACCTTTTGGTTGAGAAGAAACTTGTGGTTCTACATAGCCCCCTCCCCTACCTCCTTAGCAACAGAACAATTTCTGTTCATCCTGAATCCACAAGTTTAATGACATTAGTATCCCATTTATTTAGTGGTCAGTTTTATTAGTCGTTAATTTTTGTTCTTGATGTTATACTTTCTTTTTCTGTGATTTGCCATGACTATCTGCAGTGCTCACCTGGAATGGAATCTTGATGGTGTGCTGGAGAAGATATGGGAATATCTTAATTTGACTCGCATATACACGAAACCTAAAGGGATGAATCCGGACTACGAAGATCCTGTCATCCTGTCATCTAGGAGGAGGACAGTTGAGGACTTCTGCGAGTGCATCCACAAAGATATGCTTAAACAATTTAAATAGTAGGTCTCCTTTCCAAGCTTTCTGTGCTCTCAAAGTTTCTAATTTACAAAATGTGGAGCGTACAAGTGAGAACATAAAAGAGCCATTTTAGGCACTTGTCTGCGCCCTGAGTAATTAGATGCTTTTAGTGTTCCTCTTCAAAAAATTTGATATAGCATAAGATTGCATAAGGCAAAATCATTGTCTTCTTTGGGATTCCTTTCCACTATTGCTCTTGAAACATGTGATAGGTACTAGCCAGATTTTTTCCTGCAGCGTTCCTCCCAAGTTGCTATAGTTAATGAGTTATGCTACCCTTATCTTAACATTGATGACAACCCTCCTACGCCTCTACCCACACCCCCCAAAAAAGGGATCTCTTTTTCTAAGTCTGTTTCTCATTGTAGTCATCTATTCTACGGGGAATAGTCTCATATTTCCTATATTTTTTCCCTGCCAAATTCTATACACAAAGTTGAAAAAAAAATTCACATTTACCAAGTATTCCTCGCAATTTCCTTTGATCAAATGCAGCGTTGCTGTACTTTACTAGTTATAGCTCAACATTATCTAATCACTTTGGGCTTCTAGCTTTTATTCTTCCTGTTCGACGTTTTCTAACCAATGACATCAATTTTGTCAGATATTATTTAGTTGAAAACCAATAATCTCACGCGTAACTTATCAAAAAAAAATTGGCCACACCACCGTAAGCTACTTTAGTGGTGGCCATTTCTCTAGTTTGACTGCCTTTTTAAAGTGCTTAATTGCAAGAAATGTGCTTGGTAGAGATTTACCGTAGATTGTGGATATTGCTGTTACATTCGCTTTTTGATTAATGTTTTGCTCTGTTTACTTCTCAATGGCGGCTTAATCTCTTTTGTACAGTGCTTTGGTGTGGGGTTCAAGCGCAAAACACAAGCCCCAAAGAGTTGGCAAGGTTGATTCAATACCCTCCTTTGTACTCGGTTTCTTATCCTTTTTTTTCCCCTTCTGATGGGCTTCTTTTGCCCATAAATTAATTGACATGTCATGTGCTGATGGAATGTGTCTTGTTCTTCATAAATGCCAGGAACATGAACTGGAGGATGAGGATGTTGTTCAGATAATAAAAAAGGTGTGATTGTTGAAAATCTAGGATTCTGCAATAGCTTTTCTAAGTCTGTTCGGAATTAATGGGTGAAGAATTTTCCAGCAGTACGGCTCTTGCTATGAGATTTATCTTCTGCTTCCCAAGCTTGCTAGACCTTAGCGTTATATTCCATTTGCTTTTTATTCGCAGATTAGGTAGAACAAAGCAGAGCTTGATTTGTAATTAGGCCTTTTTGTGGTCAAGCTTGCTTCTGGGTATCGTGTCTGCTTCTCTGATGACACTAAACATCAAATCTATTAGAAAATGATTTATATTGCGTTACAACTTAGAGGAAGTTAATAAGTATTTTGAGACGCATTTTCGTTTCAATTCATTCTGGGATTTGTCTGGAAATCTTTCATATTATGTGGAATTCATCTGGGAGAAAGGGTTTAATCGTTCATTTCAGACAAGGGAGAAACCATTACATTTAAGCAAAAGAAATCTCCAAATCAAATACACCATTAAGCGCTGAAGTTCAAAAACAGAGAGCGACTTGCCCCTCCGGTTCCAGCCTTCAGGCTTTCACGCAGCAGTTGAAGTAACTGAGAAAACTCCTCCTTGTCTGCAAGTGAAATCAAACACTTAAGCTCGGGACTACATGAACCAGATCGAATCAAATAACGTAGAGGGCAGTTGAAACAGACCCACAAAACAGGACACGACTTTTTCGTTTTTGGGTTCTGGTCAGAATTAAGAAGCTTCTCCTGGTTTAAATATCAGCCAAGTACTTAATATGTGTTAATTTTAGATTATTCATCGAATTTGAAAAAAAAAAGATCAGACGACCCACATTCGTCTCCAATCGTTCATGCTGGGCATCTCCACCGTAAGATAGACCAAAGCAGAGTTTCTTACTTATCTTCATTCCAAGTCTGTAAACCGAAGAACTATATGCAGAAGCCAGTGAAGCCAGACGAAGTACCATCATCAACTAATATTTTAGAGCTGTCGGCTGCATGTGAACCAGTTGGACTTGCGTGTAGCCTAGGTATCTATGCCGACATTCTCTACTCTTCTTAATATTTTTTTTTGTCATTCGCCTTTTTCCGCACGTATTTCAATTATGCTAGTCCTCGATGGGACCCTCTAAAAAATTCAATTAGCAATTAATAAAAAATAATTATTATATATTGTGGTACATATGGTAGAGACGTGAGGTATTATAGTACATCATTGAAAAAACACAAAAAAGAGAGAAGAAAATGCACTGAAATATTTCAATGTCAGTCATACAGGCTACAGCACATTCAAACTAAAACAAAAAGATGAAGCTCGAGTCTTCCCATGGAACATGTCAAAAACAAAACAACACAAAAACAAGAGAAATCAAAGCAAGGTGTCCAAGTTTTTTTTGGGTAAAGGACTATTAAATATACTCGATTTTTTGTCTGTCAATCGACCTATGTAACACTGTCTGTAACTTGCTTATATTTTCTGGGAAGTTCATTGAATTAACTCTTATATTTATATGAGAAAGTTCCTACCTACACTAGCAGTTTTGTCCATCCGTATTTAATACCAACCCAGCAATTTTCCCACCATCCCATCACATGCATGCCAGCATCATCTTTGATCCTCTTCTTTACAACGACCAACTACTACATGCCAAGTTGGACCAGGTACATAATTACGCAACGACACTAGATAAAGCACTGCAAAGGTAGCAAGAATCTTACAGTTGGAGAGTGCTGGCTCTGATAGTAGTGTTGGTGTTGCTGGTCATCACTGTGGGCGCTGCTCGGATTGGTGGTGGTGGCACTTGAGGCAATGAGCTCTTCCTCATTCCCAAGACTCGCTCTCGACACCTCTCTCTTGTTTTGTTTCCTCACTTCCCTGATTTTCGAGAAATCCAGAGAGTAGTCTGGCACCTGTCCCTTCTGTTCCCAGTCTCCAAATTGTGGCACTGATAGCCACGGAGCGTTCTTCTGCATTAAAGACGAGATTTATTTATTTTTAAATCACACCGATTTTGGGACAACCATTGCCTCTTGTTTTCAATTATTATCGTTGTCAATTCACCTTCCAAGAGTCCCAAAGAAAAAGTAATGGAACATTTAAATGAAGTTCAGACTCACAAAGTTCGTTAATAGAAAAGCAATGAAATTTACCAACATCCAATCCTAATGTTCTTGATAAATATCAGAAATGGAACCCGGTCTTGGGTGTTTTATTCTGAATATGTATGATTAAAGAAGAAAGTTGATCTAGACCGGAGTTGACTTTCACAGCCCAAAGAGGGCAGGAAAATTTCTAAAGACGACAACTTTGACTGTTTCTCGTCCTTGAAAAGAAGAAAGTGAAATGATTACTACTTTAAATGTCTCATTTGGTCGAACAAATCAAAAGAACAACTGATGGAGAGAAACAGGGCATTTCGACCTTAGAACATGAATTACTGTATTTATTTATAATTTTAGCTATCTTCATCAGAAGTCAGAACAAATAGCAACAATAAACAGAGAAAACAAAAGAAAACTCAACCCAATAGACTATCAAAAGATAGGTGCATCAATTCATAAGTATGTATGGACTTATTTCTCCGTTTGGTTGCCAAGAAAACGAATGAAAATGGAAGAACATACGTCTATGTATTTGAACTTTTAGTGCTCGTGAACTGAGTAAGCATCAATATGCACTTATCAGAGTCCAGTGGGACCAGACACGACATCACTACTAAGCCTTTGTTTTAGCACATAGCATCTTTTTCAAAACCAACAGAAGATGAAACACGGACTATGAATAAATTTCTCAGTATATTACTCAGGTTTCTCAGCAAACAAACAAAACAAGGCAGAACCAAAACAAAACAAAAACAAAAAGCAGAGAGAGAGAGAGAGAGAGAGAGTCACCTCCTTACGATCCTCCATGAGATTGATACAAGTTCTTCAAAGACAAAAAAAGGCGTATGTGATAAATAAGGAATTCTGTTCAAGCAGAGAAGCACAGCGCAGCGCAAACCTTGCGTTTTCTCCGTGGGCCGACGAAGGAACTGTCCGAAAAGCACAACACGATGACAGCACAATTTGGATTGGTTTCCATGACTCGATTACACGAGATATATATACGCTTCAGTTTACGAAATTGGGTTTTTTACTTTTAGTCATTTACGCAACTGCCACTCGCTCCGAACGCGCTTTTCCTTGACGTAGTAATTATTATGCGTGTTCAGCCTTTTCCTTTTTCCAATTTCGATGCTGCTACTAGATTTTCCCTACCAGCCAGCTGTCTTCTATAGCCAAAGAATCTTTCCTGCCTGTAAAAGATCAAACGACAGCGTATTACTTCGTCAAAGGATAACAATTAACAATAACAGAAAAAAGAAGAAGCTACAGTGTCCGTCTTACGTAGGTTTCTGTTTCCTCACTTGTTGGTGAGCAGAAAACGACCATAATCTAGAAATTCTTTTGGTCATTAGCAAGGGGATACCGAAAAATGAGGGATTTTTTCAAATTTAGGTTTTATGTTTTTTTCTTACATTGACCCCACAAGTAATTAGAATATTTGTAGCTGGGTCTTCAAAAATTCACTTTCGGTTTCGGTCTCGATCGTCAACTTTTATTATTTAATGGGAGGCCATAAGATTGTTTAACACTTGATTTGTTGCATTTTTTTAGTAACGAATAAAATTCGAGCACTCATTTACGTCCACCGAGCTCAGATTAACCTGACTCAATATTCGTACGAGTTGAGTTCAACACTACGACGAATCCCGAAAAGACTGACCGGCCCCTCATTTAAGTAGCAAATTTTTTTGCACAAGCAATAATTTGAACTCCTAAATGTCCATCTAAACCTGACTCTCAGGGCCAATCACTCCCACTTAAGCTACTCGGGTGGGTTGATAAATTGTACTTACCCGTAATTCTTTAATGTCATATAAATTACTAAGAATCCACTTATTTTTCGAACAAACACCCATCTTTTGAGTGCAATCTATAAGTAAAATTTCTTTACTTAGTTACTCAAACTGTCATAGTACTTGCAATGCCTTTTCCAGGCCTCAAATTTCGGAACTTCCCCTATAAAAAAACCGAAACATCCCAAAATATGCATACATATATTATTTATTTTATTAATTGCATTGGGTTTAGGTATTAGTTGATTTTGAAAATTACGTCTTAAATTATTGGGTTACTAAAATAACTTAAAAATTGAAAATGGGATGTGGAAACCATGAATCTTATTTTCAAACAATCCTAAGAGGCAAGATACCGTAGTGGTTAAGGAAAACTCGTCCCTGAATCGCTCCTCCACCTGGCGAGTTTTCCTCAACTAATAAGGCTTTTTCTGTCTTTCCAAACAGTACATAAACCTGAACGATTGAGTATAAGGCAAAGGGTACACAAGCCCGTATAATAGTCTGCTGCACTAACACTAACACTAACAGGTCCAAGTCCCCTGGGTTTCTAAGGGCCAACAGATCTTTTGTAATTTGGTTAGGAGTGGCAGTGGAGACGTCAGAGCCTGCATTCCTGGTGCATGATAAGATATTCGTAGCGGAAGTGGGTCTAAAATGGGCCGAGGGATACATGCAGGAGCAAAACAAAGAGATACGACCTATGACAGCCTCTATTTTCACTATTAACTCCAACTAAAAGGAACTGTTTCCCAGAGGAAGAAAATGTACGACACAAGCTAATCAAAGGACTGCTTCATTGTAACACATAGCGTGTGTTACGCCTTACCAACCTCCTCCTGGTTGTCCGATCTTTCAGCTCCATTTTGTTCGGTGGCTCGTCCTCGAGAGCGTGCTCCTCACGCACCGGCGCATGGTCCAGAATAAAGTCATTCAAGTAACTCAAGAGTCGAAGACTTGTAATTATTAGCAGGAACAAAAAAAAAAGTAGCCACACTTGCAACATGCATTGTAGCTGGGAGGCCTATGCTACTGTGGGTATGTTTATTTACCAAAATTTTGAAAAATATTCTCAAAATTTTGAAAATCTTCCGAGGATGTTTGAGTGTGAAAATTTTGGGTACTGAGATTTGTGAAATATTATAAAGTAAGGATATTTTATGGGAGTTGGTGAAAAAGTGTGAGAAGATTTTTAATAAATATTATAATAATAAAAAATTATGTGATGAATTTTTTAATATTAACCCCAATTAATTGGCCCCAATCATTTGGAGCTCAAACATCCCCAAAATGTTGAAGTTTATTGAGATTTGTGAAAAGTTTGAAAAGTATGTGTAAAAGTTAGAAATTTTAAAGTATATTTGTTTTGTTGGAAATTTTGGACTCCAAAATTTTGGGCAAACAAACATGTCCTAATGTCCTCCTATATAGCATTTTACTGTTTTCGCCACGTGATTTTGAAATTCATTGCATTTTTTTCTACTCACTTTCCTTAATTTAGCACTCTAAATCCCATTTTCATACAACCAAAAAAAACCAAGTTGGAGATAACCAATACTCTCAGGCAATGAAAAAAGTAATGTACCTAAAGTTATCTCACCATTCTCTCTCTCTTTTACCCACGGGCATAAAGTTTTTTTCATATGTTTCTGTAATGAAACTACATATGGATCCCATTAGTATCTAACTTACAAACCCTCCCCTTCCCTCCCTAATATATGAGCAGTAGCGTAAGAGAAAGATTTACTAGCATTGGAGAGATAATTTTCTGTTCTGATAAAAGTCAATGATAGAGATCATGAGAAATAGCTAAGCGGAGCTGACTCATCCAAGGGTTTCTCACACTGTACCACAACAGCCTCTTCTGCCACAATCCAGCCTCCATTGTCTGCATTCTCTTGATCGAAAGATTGAGAACAATTCTAACAATAAAAAAGGACAACAACAGCATAAAACAATATGTTTAAAACATTGTCACAATAGAAGATATCAGAATTTATATATATACGCAGGCATTGCCCTCAATCAAGTAAAGATCATCAAAAGCAGACAGACAACCTACCACTCAATATGTACATTAAAATGTGTACATGTTAGCTTGGGAAAGGAGATTTGTTGATATGGACAGCGGCTGGGGTTCGTTTGGAACACTTAGAAGTTAAGTTAAGAAGTAGCAAGAGACCAGATCCTAACTAACCTTTTCTATTCAATCTTTTAATTGAATCACAAAGGAAACCTTCTAAATCCACTAAAACGACAACTGGTTTGTTTGGTAAGCCAATGCAATAATTGTGGGAGGAGATAGAAGGGTAGAAAGTCAAGGAAAAAAAGAAAAGAAGATAAGAGGGTGAAGGGTCAAGACCAAATTAGGGAAGATGTGAAAATTTACCTTGGAACAGGTATATACAAGGAGTGTCATCCAGTCCCAATTCCCCAGCAGGAGTCTTTGGCAATCATCAACTGCTTCGTGTAGAAAATATAATAATGGGGGCATCAGCTGCATTTCAAAGTGCCTTGATCCGCCACAGAGTCTGCACATGCCAGGATCTCCACCATCTGCTGTATCCAGAAGTGGCTTACCAGCATAAGAGTATCTGAGCACACGAAAATATGAAACTTTACAGCTAGAGGAGTGTGCCAACAATTAACAGGTATAACAAGCTACCGGTAGAACCACATGTCTGATATTCAGATCCAAAATTTCATTGACTGTATACCTGAAACATTGCTCTGGGTACGCATCCAGTCGACGCTTGAATTTAAGGAAAGACCTGTCAGCGGTCAAAGCTTTGTCATATTCATAATGTTCATCTGCCCAAGCTTCTTGTGAATGGTCCTCAGCACCACTACTATTCTCCTTAATGGAAAGTGACGAGTAATTTGAACACATTGAAGCAAGGTCCCTTGAGGATCGCTCTTCCTGAGTATAAATATAAAAGCAAGGGACCACTGCAGTCAACAAGCACAAAAATCAAATATAACACTTTCAACACAACATTTATAGCCTAGGCACAACTGCAAATTGCATTGAAACTCAAACCAACTGAACTGCACAAAAACTTAGATTCATGCTTTTTGGTGTTTTTTTTAGATCATTTTACAAGCATTTTAAAGGGACTAGATCATGTTGCACAGACAATAGTTTTCCTGTGCTGATGTCAGTAAATAATCAAGGATGAAAATTAAAAATCTTACACCAGTCAGGACGCAGTATGACAACATACTTTTTCACATTCCTATTTCTGATACAAGCAAAACAACAAACAGATTATACTAACATAAATCTTCATTTGTTATGTTATGTAGACAGAAATCCAATTCAAATTCTTTCTCCCACGTCCCCAGACTTTATACTCTGTTCATTTCTTTTCCCATGTGGAGCAGTTTCCTGTAGATTCACATCTTTTACAACCAACAGTCTTCTGTCATTGGAGCAGGAGCAATTTGTTTAGCTTCATAACAATCCCAAGGTCTCATTTATAACAAGTGCAAGGCACGGTCAGACGCATTCAGTACACCTTATAAGTGTATTACAAAAATTTACCAAATGTGACATTCGATATACATTGTGGATCTAGTAAACTAGTTACTCTGGGCCAAATTATTTGATGTATTTCAAGTTTAAACACAGGAGAGGAGTTTAAACTCGCAGCACACACGAGAATTGCATTTTTTCATAACATACTGCCACCCTACAGGATATGGGTATAAAATAGATGAGGCAGAGGCCTGTGCATCACACACATAAGATGAAGCAAATAGGCAACACTATGCAGAATGTACCTACATACGTATATTTGTAGGTCATAACCATACCTGGTATGTTGGAGTCCCTCATTCTTGTTCTTGTGCTTACAGTCATGGTCTTCACAACAGTCTCAGAATGGTGATTGCTCTGCGGTTTCTTGGAATGAGAAGCAAAGATTGCAGCTTCAGACAATGCTTTACCCAATTCCTCCAGATCCATGCCGTCACCATTGTCATCATCGAAATCCTCCCACCAGCCAGTAGTTGAAAGTGAAACAGGGGGTGCAGGTGAAGAGGCCACTTCGCAAGAGGTGGTACATGATTCATCTACATTGGATGATTTCTGCACACGTAGAGCTCGCCAGCTGCATGAGAAGAGAATCAGCTGAAGAAAAACAACAATATGGTATTCAAATTATTTTACCAATATAATACTGAGACACTTTATCCAAGATTGGATTGCATTTCCAGCTGAAAGCAGGAAATGGAGTAAGGGAATTTAAGAAGACCTATGAGAAGTGCTCCCACATTTTGGCATTACACAACCAAAAACAAAAAGAACACGCTCTTCAATCTCTAAACTTTTGCTTGCAATCGGAGCATAAACCTGGACAAAAATAAAGTAATTGTAGTGGTTGCACATTTCAAATGATACATTTTCAACAAAAACTATGGTATAGTAGGTTTAAGAATGTTAAACCTGTGCAACAAGACAGAGTTTACTTCCACATTCCCTACACTCAAGCAGGTTGGGTCTTACAGACTCCTCAAGAAGAGGCCAATCCTGTTAAGGAGGAAGGGGACGAACAAGAGGAGATGATAATTCAATAACGCCACATCTTCAATTATAGAAACACCGCAAGCAGATCAGGTGGAGTTACTTACAGGCAATCCACCAATTTTTGTTGTATAATGATCAGATGGTTCACGATGGTCATTGGCCCATGGTCCTGGCATTCCCAGAAGAACTCCCATCATGTACTCTACTAGAATGAGAATAGGAGCAATTAATACAGTCATACATCATCCTTGGATCACAAAAAAAAAAAGATTAACACCATAACCAAATGCTCCCGGCTTTACATTTATCATTGGTTGAGACCACTTCTACTCAACGAGACTCACTTCCACTCGACTGAGCCTGTTATAACTATTAGGACTAGATCAGTAAATTGTGGATTTCTTAATTATTAAGAAACCAGACTGACAACAAGCATTAACTTCCAGCATTACAATCTGTTTTCTTTACTTGTGTGTCCTCGGCAACAGAAGAGTGCATATACAATTATTCGAGTCAAAACGCCCATATAAGTAATGATAACTTGCTGATGAATACCAGCCACTAACACCAGGAACATTAGCAATTCCAAGAATGCTAAGATGACCTGAAATTCCCTATCCCCTAAGAATGTGCCTAAAACCTCTACTTTTGGTTTCTTTTTATTCGTAGGTTTCACACTTACTCTCTCTCGGAGACTCGGCATCACCCCTCATCTATTAGAAGTATATCTAATCCCAACGAGAATAGAAGCGAGTCGCTTCCAGATTGGCTTGTAGTCGTAGTCTTTTAGCTTATGTAGTAAGTGCTAGGAGCGAGAGCTCACCGAACTGTAGAAAGCCTTCTTTTTGTCTTTGTTTGAATGGTAACATACATGAATTTAGCATTTGAGAATTTGAAATAAATGGAGCCAGACAGGCAAGTATTGGAAAAGAAAAAACCAACATAAACAAACATGACTTTTTGCGAAGAAAAACAAAACATGACTTTTAGTATTTGGGACTGCTGAGCTTTAGCTCATACCTAGGAACGACAGAAGCCATTACCCACTAAATTTAGCACCATATTTCAGAAACTAATTGCTGCAAAAATTCTATTGCAAAGTTAAAACACGTACCTTCAAGGAACGATTCGATTTCCCAGAATACGTTATGTAGCTTTACGGAAAATTCCTCGTTCTATAAATTTTCTTGGAGATGGAGAAGTTGAAGGGAAAGCTTCAGTGAGATTCTCTGCTCACAGCTGCGACGGCTATATTTGCTCGAAACCGTTGTTCAAGCCTCAAGGAATCAAGAGGCAGCACGAGATGAAACAACTACGTTTGTGAGAAAGTGGTGAATCCATGAAGCGACGTCGTTTATTTTTTAATATTTTTTAAATTTTATCTTCTGTAGTTATTTATATTAATTTATATACAGATCTTTGAGTCACAATTTGTCATGTTTTTCTCTACTTTGTTAGGGTTCATGTCAATTAAGTTCTTCAACTGTCTTCAACAGAGTTCGGTGTGGCTTCTCTCTACAACTGGTCCCCTTATGTTGTACTGCTCTTTTGTTTAATGATATATAGGTTGCTTAGAAAAAAAAATCTTCAAAAGTATTCTATTTGAGAGGTTGCCATTGGGGAACATGCTTGTTAGCATCATCTAATCCAAATCGACAGCATGGCTGCAGTACATTGGTACCACCCATTGTTCACTAACTCCAAAATAAGTTAAAATCGCTTGCAAAAGTAAAGCTAGTGAACGGACTTGAGAATCCACTGGAGGGTATGAAATTTTTTAGTTTAAAGCTTGTCTAATTAGTCACAGAAACCAGCCCTTGTGCTTTTCCTGTGTCACAGTTTTTCCAAAGTGAAAATCTACAGAGGAGTTCTGCAATTGTGTGTGTGGGTGGGGGGGGGGGTGGAGAACAAATTTCTAGCAAAATATTTTCAATTATAGCCTGAACTTCAGGTATACCTGTAATTCTATCTATATTATATACAGAAGCATTAAGCTCAACTACCTGGCTCTCAACAGACCACATCATATTCTAGGCTTTTTACAAGTAAAATTAGTTAACAATGAGGAATCTTGAACGGATTTCTTGAGTGTATAGTTGAGTCAATTCCACCTCTTTGCATTCTTCAGTCCTTTTGATTTTTGTTTTCCCTGCTGAAATGCCTGCCTTTTCTGCTTCTTCACAGCTTCCTTCTCAGCCTGTTAGAGGAACAAGATATAAGTTTTGTCTCAAGTTGCTACAGCATAAGCCACATCTTTTCCTTTCCTGATTCAGAATAATAGCGATAACAATAAACGATGCAAACCTTCGACATCTTGGATTTGGCTTTAATTTTAGGAGCCTTCTCCTCAAGCTCTGCCTCGCGTTCCAACTCTCTCATTCTGGCGTCAAGATTTTTCTCTAGATAATACTGTAAATCACAACATTAAAAGTTTAGTAAAATCTAGCAATTTGGACAGTGATGCATGCTGAACAATATCCAGCCTCACACTTCAGCTATTTGCTTCATAGGTGTCCTTTTCTTGTGATATAATAGGCCTAAAAAATGAGAATGAGGTAACCAGTATTATCCCGCAATATTATTAATAATCAGGCTTCTGTGGGAACTCAAACTTTTCCAAACAGGATGTGATAACGATATGCAAAAGTGAAAAGGAAAAACGCCAGGATGTTTATTGAAATCAGGCCTCTCTGGGCACTTGAACTTTGACACACTGAGTTTGATAATGACCTGTGACACTGAAAAAAGAAGCACGAGAGGATTTATTGAAATAAGATGATATCCTGTGGATAACAATGCTGTCAATTAAAATCCGCTCAGTGGTTCCGCTTTAATTTGGTGCATAACTGGCAACCACAGCCATATCACGTGCCCAACTAAATTACTGAAGAAATAATGATCGACTTTCAGGCTCAGCTTCATTTTTTCCACACAGCTCTTTGATCTCCTATTTAAAAATATATATCTTCTAGTACGGGGTAAAGGGGAGGAACTTACATTGTAATCTCCTACATAATCTTGTAAATTGCAGTCTTTAACTTCCACTACTCTATTGACTATTTGCTTTATAAAGTATCTGTCATGAGAAACCGTGATGACAGTGCCCTTGTACTCCGTTATTGCCTCCTGATTGACCATTATATACAGAATTATCAAAGTGGCGAAAGGGCTTTGCACAATATTCACCACTGCGATATTAACCAAACCTCAAGCATTTCTTTTGAAGGTATATCCAAGTGATTAGTTGGTTCATCCAGAACTAGCACAGTTGACGGTTTCACCATGAACTTGCAAAAAGCAAGACGTGCCTAATAAAACAGGAAGAAAAGAAGCAAAGTTCATACATCGTTAAAAGGAAAAGATATAAAAACCATACCAATAAAAAAAAATGACGTACAAACATATTGCCTGCATCTTTCTCAAGCCAATGTTCAAAGCTATTAAAAGGAAGGCTAATCGTAACTATCCATCCTAAACTAAGGTCTTAGTTGCAAAGTTTCCCAAACTACAAATATTTGCAATCAACACTCCAGTTCAAGATTATTTGCAATACCTAAAGTGTCCAAATTTGCAAATCCAGAGACAAGCAGGATGGTAGTTTGCAATAATACATCAGAATTAACAGGTTAGCACATATTAAATTGCAATGTCCAATCCACCCAATAGTCAGTTAAACTGAATCGAAAAATTCACAAAATTAGTTGTTTGTTGATAACTTGAAGCTCAAAACAAAAAAATTTATGTAGCAAATGATTGATATAAATAAGCGTCCAGCAGAAGAGAGAATTAAATCACATAACATTATAGTTAGTTTACCTTCTCACCACCACTCAGCAGAGAAACCTCTCTATCAAGCATATCAGCTTTGAAGTTACAACGTCCAAGTAGTCCCTTTATATCGTCAATTCTCCAGTCCTCTGCTACTTCTTCTACTGTCTGAAGCACCGTTTTCTTCAGATCAAGTGCCTCAGCCTAAAAAGGGGTATATTAGTCCAGTTAGCATAAGCAACAACATTTGTGTCTCTATGCAGCTTGCAAATCGTACAAGTATTGACTACCTTTGTGTTGGGAGTGTGTGTATTGCAAGACACTTAGAACTAGTAGGCATTTTCAAATACAAGTAGAACTATCATGATAATACGATCGATTAGAAATAGCAACAATCTTGACTTCTCTAAACCATTCAAACTTATAGACAAACACCTGGTTTTGTTCAAAATAGTTTGGCAAGACATTATGCTCTCCAAGCAGCACTTCACCCCCTCTTGGCTTCTCCAATCCCATTATCAGTTTCAGCAAAGTACTCTTTCCACATCCATTTGGGCCAATAATGGCAATTTTCTCTCCCCTTTCAATTGCAAGATTTGCTTTGTTGAATAGCACCTGGCAAACAATAGATAACAATTCCATAAACATTACATACAGATGATAATCCAAAATAGGAAATTCAATGTTCCCATAGCATCTTCCTTGTTCGGCAAAGTATGTCAATTCACCTCATCACCAAAGCCAAATTCTAAATTCTTGACAGTTACAACAGATCTTCCACTCATTCCACGCTCAGGGAACCTGATCTTCATTTGTTTCCGTTGAAATGGCTTCTCTATTAGATCCTCTTCTTGAAGTTTCTCCAGCTTCTGTTGTTATCCAAGAGTAATAAGAAGCTATGGGTTAAGGACAAATCCATAACAAGCACAAATCCCAGCTTCCGTAACAAGCACAAATCCCAATGACTTCAAATGGTCTCAGGCAACAACCATTAAACGGTATGTAAAATTTAACAAGATAATCTTAGGGAGCATTAAGTGTAATTCTTATGACTAATAATTTAGTTGCAGTCCAAGGAAAAGATCCAAAAAAAAAAGGACTTAAAGCAGAGCAGCTCCACTGCATCACATAGCTGGACAAAAGGGAAGGAGGGAGGGGGAAAAAAGAATTGCGTACTATTTCTTTGAAAATATTATTGAAAGTTAACTGGAAAAGAAGCACTTAAAAGATCCAAGTGATTGAAAAGATAATCACTACAGTGCTCTTAAGCTTTTGTATTTTCACAGCATTTAGAAGACAAAAACCGGAGTATCTCCAGAAAACATAATGCTTGTATTCATAATTCTGTAAATGTCCCTTATCCATTACTGTATTAGACTGGTCAAAACAAGCAAGATACTACAATACTAAACTGGCTACAATGTCCTTTCTGGCCTTATTAAGAATCAACGGAATATGCTTTCCCATCTGCAAATAGTCATCCCTAAGAACTATTACACTAGCTAAATATGACCTATTTGGAGACAAGAATACTACACTTTGATTTTAGGTAAAATGAAGTCTATCTTATTAGTACTGCGAGTCAGTTAACTACTACAGTGGTTCAATGTACCTTTCCAGCAGAAGAAGCACGCCCAGAATTTGCTCCAGCACCTAACCGGCTTATTAAGTCTTTGGTGTGCTCAATTTCCTTCTGCTGCTTCTCCCATGCAGCATATTGCGCTTCAACCCATGCTGCCTTTGAAATGACGTACTGAGAATAATTTCCGTCAAATGTCCTGGAGACACCCATATCGGTCTCCACAATTTTTGTGCAGAGCTGATCCAGAAAAGCTCTGTCATGAGATATGATAACCATCGGCACATCTTGCTTGTTAAGATAACCTTCTAGCCACTCAATCGTGTCAAGGTCGAGGTGATTTGTGGGCTCATCCAATAGCAGTAAATCTGGTTCCTGCAAGTGAAGACGTAAGGCTACATCAAAGAGCAACACCAACTCATTCTTATGCCTGTCACATATGCAAACAATTGACTTTAGCCAATCTAGTCAATAATGTAGACACCATGCATATTGACAAGAGCCAGCAAAAATACCAAAAAAAGTTCCCGAACATAGTGCCCTTCATAGGCCACGAAAAAATTGGAAAATTCTTAGTTATACCAAATGGCAAAAAAGAGATTCGGAGAAGTGATCTATCCAGTGATATTATGATATTACTCAGTACACTCTATGTGCAGTTGACGTCAGCTTGACAGAGTAGCATTTGGCCCCAGACGGATGACACATGTTTTCGAGCAAATAGCACTTCACTAATGATGTATCCCGATAGCTCATACGGCCCATTGTCTACTGATTACTAACCTAACAATTCTTCCTCGCAGCATTCTGTTCGCAGTAAACTACACTTGCATAAAGACAAGCAGTGAAGCACACTGCAACAAACTTGCACCAACACTAGGCGTAATCGAAAGAAAAAAATTCAACCTCCTGCTCCAGCAAATAAACATCCAAAGCACAGGTATACCTGAAGCAAAATCTTCCCAAGCGACATCCTCATCTGCCAGCCGCCACTAAAGGAGGCCACCAACCTATCCGAGTCCTCCGGCGCGAATCCCAGCTCGGGCATCAGCTTACTAACCTTAGCATCCACCTGATCCAAGTCCACAGCCTGTGCCCTCCTTTGAAGCAAATCAAACTCATCCAAGAGCCTTCCCATCAGGTCCAAGTCCTCCACCGCACCCTCCAACGCCTTCTGCACCTTTTCCATCTTTGAAGAGATCTCCATCTCCTCCTTGAACGCACTGAGAAACTCCTCCCTCACCGTCCTGCTCATCGACACCTCGAACTCCTGACTCAAAAACGCGATTTTCATGTTCGATTTCGCTTTTATCACACTTCCAGAATCCGGTTCCTCCAGCCCCGCTACAATTCTCATCTGGGTTGTTTTTCCTGCTCCATTTACTCCTACCAGTCCTACTTTTTCGCCCTTCTTCACTTCCCAGGTCACGTCCTTCAATACCGTAATGCCCTTATAGCTCTTGCTCACATTTTCCAGCTTAACACCGGAAGAAATACCCGAAGCGCCCGTGTTTGATTGCTTGTTCGTCCTCTTTTGGTCAACAGAAGTGTTGGAGAACAAGGACTCGATGTCGTTTTCGGCCGCGGTATCGGCGACCGATGCCGCGACGGCGACGGCTGATAACCGGGAGAAAATTCTGGGGCTGGAAAAATTAACGACTTTGATTGAGTTAGAGCTACGGAGACGTGGTCGGAAATTAGATTTCCGGGGATGGAGAAGGGATGAGCCGGTGAGGAAGGTGGAGTAAAGGTGGAGGCGATGGAGGTTGGTAGTTAAGTCCATGTTTGGAAGATATTAGAGGTTTTGATGGGGAGAAAAGTGGGGATGGGAGGAGAGCGAACGCAAAAGGGTGAGTAATGAGTATGCGAGTTTTCACTCCCGAATTCCCCAATGGAAGTGACGCAGAGACTTCCCCCAGTCCCAGCCCCTGTAATGGCACCAAATGGGTGATGGTGGGGGCAAGAAGGCGCTCTCAAGGAATGCGCGAAAGCAGACTATAATCCAGCCAAAAGTGAAAGTAACGCAGGGCCCCGTTAAAACATGTGTGGGGGTGTGTCTGTAAGACTGTATCTTAGGGTGTGTTTGTGTTGTAAAATTTTAGTGTTGTTAAAATTTTAGGTATTGGGTTTAGTGAAAAAGTGAAGAGAGAGGTAATTTTTTATATTTTTTGTAGTGAATAGTAGTGATTTGATGGGGAAGAGAGAGATTATATTGTAATTTTTTATTGTGTTAAAATTTTAGAGTGTGTAAAATTTTAGGATGCAAACGCAGCCTAATATATATGTAATTATAGTTTTTTCCCTCTCTTTCTTCACATTTGATTACTTCTTGCTTTGTATTAAACTTGATTTTTAAAAAAATAATCCCCGAATTTTGAGTTCCAAGCCGAAATTAGGTTGATATAAATATAAATTATACGAATTTAAGACATAATTTAGTCACGAATTATGGTTTTAAAACCAGTGTTATTACGAAAAATCAAATAAATATAATGGTATTTGTTTGTTTTCACGTTAGAAATGAGGTCAATAAATTATCCTCCATTTTTTTGGCCATAAAAATTCCAACCTAAACTGAGGTGGAGATAACGTCCATAAGGAATACTAGTTTTGTGGTGTAGAAGATCCCACCGCGCAAGCCCCGAGTGTGACAACATCCTATCATCTAGCGCCACGTGTAATACAATTAAAAGATTCTGCACAAACCACGTGTCTTCTCATGACAACGTCATTTATATTTAAATATTTATCTCAATCTTCACTGCAATTTATGCCTGAGACGAAGAATCGTGCAGCAAAAACGCAATGATATAATTAAAGAAAAAAATTTGACACCCAAAAATGAAACAAAAAAAAACTGTTTAAACTGAGAAGAAGGGAGTTAAAATCGTTTAAAATATTTTTTGTTCTTTAAAAAAAAAACATATTCTATTAGCATAATATTTTGGGAATTTGTCATTTTGATCTTTGGGTTTATACCTCTTTTGTAAATAGATCCTTCATTTTTAAATTTCAAATAAAAAGCCCTTGAACTTTCTATCTTTGGCACAGAGGCCCTTCTGTTAGCCTTTCGTCCATCAACCTAACGGCTAAGTACGCGTGACTAAATAATTGGGCAAGTCAGTGTCCTTGCTCCTCTTCTTGCAGACGACGACTTCTCGTTTAGCTTAAAAAAATCACAGCTTATTAAAACACATCGTTTTGCATAAACAAATGTCGAACCCTTCCTTTTCTTCGCACAACCATGCTGCTCTTCTTCGTACAACATGTGCTTCTTCTTCTTCGTACTAAAATGAAAACGACAAATCATGACACACTTGTAAAAAACTTCACTCTCGTACTTGAATCTTTATAAGTTCCCTTCCTAAGTGTTTGTTTACGCTTAGCTAAAATATTAACTTTTTCAAATTCTCACTCTCTCTCTTATTTTTTTCTCTGACTTTTTCACTTTTTCATTCTCTTCTTACTTTTTTCTAACTTTTTTTTCTCATTTTTTTCTAACTTTTTCATTTTTTCATTCTCTCACTTTTTCACAACTACAACATTTTGCCTCTGCGTACTGCCCTGCTACTCCCTTGCATACCCAGATCCACCATTCCCATTTCATACTGCCCTTGCCCATTCCGACGAGTTCCTTTGCCGCTATGGATGAACATTGTTGGTGGCGTTATGATATATGAATATATATTCCCTCTTCGTCCATTTTTGTAACGAGTCTGTCCTCTGTTTCTTTCCAAGCAAACGGTATGTGACTCCGAATATGCGCATATAAATGATAGAATCGACCGTAAGGTCGTATTATAATCATCTGGTCTACCTTGGGAGCCATTATTATTAACATCTGCGAGTTCATTGGACAATGCAATATTGGTTTCAAGACGAACATAGCATCACTGAGGAACCATCACCTCCACCCAAAGAGCAGAGGCGGAGCTAGGGGGTGCGGGTGGGGGCGGCCGCCCCCACTGGCTCCAAAACTCCCATTGAAAATTTTTTCTTATGAGATTTTAAGATGCTGTCTGCCCCCACTGGCCCAGCCGCCCAGGCCTGCCCACAGGGCCAGTGGGGGCGGCCGGGCGGGACCTGGCCAGCAGGGGCCTCGATCGCTTTTCTAAATCTTTTTCTTGCTTTCAGTTGAAGTTCTGCACTAGAGGGAGAAGAAGAGAACTCTGACTTGGCACACGAGACACCTTTCGATCATGTGCACCCAAAACTGCGTGTTCCTTTCTATTTTCCAATCAAGAACCTTTGTTTAGCCAAGTGGATATACGTGTATGCCCACGGTGACTTCGTTCGCTGTACATAACCGCACAAGAGTAGCCCACTACTACAGTATTTTGTTTTTGTATTTGCTGGCAAACTATTGGAGGAACAGGAACTCAGATGAATACGACACGCCATATAGATATTACAGAAACCTTTCCGTTTCTCTCTGCCTCTCCCGCTGTGTCTCCAAAAACTGGGAGATAAAGGGCGCCGAGGTTCCGTTGCCATGATGTAACTTCGGCCTCAAGGTATCCGAATTAAATCCTTTTCTTTATTTATCTGTTTCATTTTTTCTGTGTACATTGAATCTTCGTCAAATATTCCAAGTCTGAGTGACACGATAAGCATATGGGCTATTTTTTCTTACACGTTCTGTTCCTGAGTTTGAGATGGTTTTCCTCTATGTTTGTTAAAGGCGTAGACTTTTTACTGAAGTTATTTGATAGTTAGGCATGATTACTGGGTTTGAAGTTTCATATGATGTAAAGGAGAATCTCTAATTTGTTTTGAATTAGTTGTTTTCATCATATTGGGAATTAGATGTAAAAAACCTAGATATCATATTATTACTATTATTTCCTTTTTGTAAAAAGGTGTTAGGGGTAAGGGAGAAAAGGAGAGAAGATCGGGGTTTGAACTCTCTATCTGAATAATGCAATAGTAGCATCCTGGCCTGCTGGGGCACCTCGTAGGAGGGCTGAAATAGGCCTGAGTTCCAGTACATGAGTAGCACGTGAGGTGTTTGCAAATTTTTCCTCGAGATGGGCTCATTCTTAGCTTGCCCAGCTGTACCCATGCCATACATATAGGAAGCCAAAGGTAAGGATAAGGAGCATGAATTGAATCTTGTGCTCTTAGTATCGTAGCCATGGGGCCTGAAGTTAATGATTTTTCATATATCAAAAACTCATAGGAGTGAAGCCACGCAAACACTTTGTGAACTTAAGTTACAAATTTCTGCTCAATCAAATCTATGCTTAATTGAATTTTGGGATTGTTTATTCACACATAGTCAATTGTGATTTGTTAAAAGTTATTGTTATTAATTTTGATTAGTAAATTGGTTGATGAACTTTCGCTTTGTTTTGTTAGATAATGGATAAGTTTTTGATAAAAAAAAATTCAGTCAGCGTGGAGTCTTCTAATACTCCTAACGTAGGAATTTTTTTTAACTCTAAGACACTTTTTGCATTACACAGGAAAAAAAAATTATCATTT
Source organism: Myrica gale (assembly GCA_963930655.1). Classification (NCBI taxonomy): domain Eukaryota; kingdom Viridiplantae; phylum Streptophyta; class Magnoliopsida; order Fagales; family Myricaceae; genus Myrica; species Myrica gale. The sequence goes on along the minus strand of OZ005600.1, from coordinate 10,153,891 downwards.
CGCTTTAGGAGTTTGCCCCCCCTCAACTCGAGTCCTGGTTACGCCACTGCCAAAGAGTAAAAACAAAACCATGATAATGTCCACGACAACAATGACGTCGACCTGGTAGGAAACAAAATTGTAAAAGCAACATGTTCATCCCTTTGGGCAGACTTTTCAACAGTCAGACACCTTTCATTTTCCTGGCCACTGGCAACGGAGGACCAGAACCAACCAAAAACAACTCAGTACTAGTGTTTGGGGGGGATCTGCCTCAATTCTGGGATTTTTTGACTCGACATAGCGGCAAAGGAACTCGTCGGAATGGGCAAGGGCAGTATGAAATGGGAATTGTGGATCTGGGTATGCAAGGGAGTAGCAGGGCAGTACACAGGGGCAAAATGTTGTATTTTAGGAAGGGAACTTGTAAAGATTCAAGTATGAGAGTGAAGTTTTTTACCAGTGTGCCATGACTTGTCGTTTTCATTTTAGTACGAAGAAGAAGAACATGTTGTACGAAGAAGAGCAGCATGGTTGTGCGAAGAAAAGCAAGTGTTCGACATTTGTTTATGCAAAACGGTGTGTTTTAATAAGCGGTATTTTTTTAGGCTAAACGAGAAGTCGTCGTTTGCAAGAAGAGGAGCAAGACACTGACCTGGTCGCTGACTTACCCAATTATTTAGCCACGTGTACTTAGCCGTTAAGTTGATGGACAGAAGGCTAACGGAAGGGCCTCTATGCCAAAGATAGAAAGTTCGGGGGCTTTTTATTTGAAATTTAAAAATGAAAGACCTATTTACAAAAGGGGTATAAACTCAAAGACCAAAATGTCAAATTCCCTAATATTGGTCCAAGAATGAAATACAAGCTGAATGATGCACACCTTGTAGTAGCTTTTATCATATTATAGTATCAATTACTATCTTCACAATCAACCTAATCACTGTTCAATAGACTTATATTGCTGTGAAAACATTTTATTTATAAATTGCCTAGGGCTAACAATTTTTTTTTCTTTCAATTTCTAGATTTCTCTTGAGAAGTGACTTTTTAGGATTTTCCGCACTGACCCTTTTGGCAAGCTGCGACAAATAATATTGCAATACCATGACTTTAAGTTGATAGATACTGTCAATATAAATTTTACACACTCTTGAGACATGTTTAGTACATAATCAATTGTGATGAGGGCAGGTAGAGCAGCCTCTAATCAAATTTCTAGAACATAATTGAGTGTATAATCAATCGGCAGGCGCCAGGCGGAGCAACCTCTTCAAATTTCTAGAACATAAGAGTGTATAATCAACCTGTGATATGGGTAGGGTGGAGCAGTCTCTATTCAAATTTCTTGATGAGTGAAAGGTCATTCAACATTTTCTCGATTGCCTCGTCATCATGAGCCCGCCCTTTGGTCTGCATAACATAGAGACTCAGGTAAATGGATATCATTTAAGATATATAAAGTAGAGCGGTTAATAAGTAGATTGATAAACAAAGAGGTCTGCTCTACTGTAAGAGGAAACTGATAAACCCTGAAAGGAGTTGTTTATTCAGGATTTGCAAGGCCTTCTGATTAAGGTGTCTATGCTAGTTGAGCAGGACACCTCAAAGCACTAAGGGACACTTCTAACATTCCGTCTCAAAAGAACAACCCTGCACTCAACAGGCAAGGCCTTTCCAGAATGAGTTCATATCAACTTCTTCCCTCTCCCTCTTAAAATGAAAGCATTCCAACCACAATATATGTTTTAAGTCATATTCGCCTATTTCGGTAGTCTCTAGAGTTCAGTAGCGCATTGTTTCTTTACCCTACCACTTGAATTTTGGTATACATTCTTTCTCAAGGTAATTTATAAGGCCTAAATCTCACAACAAAAATCTTACTTCGGTTCCATTCAACTAATTCTATGTGCTTTGAGGATTCATTTGGACAAGGATTTGGCCACATTGATGAGGACCTGCCGTTTTCTTAGCAAAAATCTAGATGAACTTCCGTTAACTCTTCTTATGCTTTAGCTTTATTCGTCGTACTTCTTTCCTTTTTTTTCCTAAACAAAAAATATCTTCTTTTTACATTAGGGAGTAATCAAAATGTCCTGCACAAATGAGGAGGAAAGATGGGGTAAAAAACCCTGCACAAGCACCCCGCACAAAATACAGACAAGTGGAAGAATTTGACATATTCTTCACTTCCAGAGAAAGAAATGTAACCGCCCAAGTACTTTACAATCAGCTTTTAGAATTAGGTCCTTTTGAAGTAGTCTTTTTCTTTTTTCTTTCAAGCAGTCTTCCAAATAGATTGATCTTTTCACCTGATGCTTAAGACTGTAAGACTCGTATAAATTAATTAAACACAAAGCAAGCATTACAATAAGTCATTTACAGCAACAACGTGATTCTAGCTGATTCATTGATTATTTGGTGGTAAAACACAAATCATTAGAAATGCTCGCATATGGATAGAGGGATTAACAGATGAATGAAAACATACCTTGATAGACGGTACCATGGCAATAGCTTCCTCCACTGTTTCAGGGCAAAGGTTGCCAAGAACACAAAGCTGCACAATAAAAGGGAGATACAACACTTATAGTGGTTTTCTTTTTCAAAATGTGAATACAAGCTTTCGACTCAAAGTTTACAAAGTAATTTGGCACATACCTCGAACTCGGCTAATTGATATCTACTGAGGATTCTGAATGTGAGTTAAGAATCACACTCTTGATGGAAGTAGAAAAAAAATTGAACAACTTAAGTTCTTGCGTTGCAAAGTAACTAACTCATATACATTATTTCCCCTCACAAAACCGAATGGGAGATAGCCTTTCTTGGCTTCCCAGTATCATTGCCTCCATGTAAAGCAAACGATGCATGATAGTACATCAATACAGTGTTAGTGCAAGCAAGATAAAACCAATGTCTCAGTTCAGAATATCATAGACAGCAAATTTTATCAGTCTCTTGCTTGAACATCTAATTACGATGCCATCGGTCATTAAGACCATTCAAGCGTTATGTGAATTCACATAAGCAAAGATTGAGGCCCCTATCGATGAAGGTGACTCGGAAATAATCTTATACTCAAGAAGAACATGTGAAATAAGCTAAGTTATCATCTAAGAATAAGGCATATCCTGTCCATCAACCTAGACAAAGTCTGAAAATTATTGGACTCTAAAAGTCATAATTAAGATTTCGTCAATCCCCTAACTCAACAACTTCACTTTTTCAACACACAGTTAGTCATCTGCCTTAGAATTTTGAACACGTTCAGATCCTAGTATTCTTCTTAGATTCAAGTAATAGTTAAACTCCCATCTCTGAAAAAAGAGCAAGCCATTCATCAAAAATTATCAAAACATATTTCCACCATATTTGCTATCTTAATCCCTACTACCACCTATAGTAAAAAATCATGGAATATGGGCCATCTTGCTCAGGTTCACACTGTAGGCTTTGGAAAAATTAAATAAACGGAAATTCTTATGCCCATCAGAGATGAAAAATTTACATGACAAGACTACAGTCATAAGCTCTTTGCTAGGTTGAGCATAAAATGTATGTGACAAAAGCTAGAAACTCTGCACGTGTATGTAGATATGTACTATGCACCTCCTTGAACAAATAGGAAGAGGAACCCCGACAACATATGAATTGGAGGATACTCACGCACTTGTCTGACAGCGTCAGGATTCTTGTACCGGCTAAAGCGCTTCACATACTGCAATGACTTTTCAAACACTCTGAAAAAGAAAAGAAACACAGAAGACTGAATAAACCAGATAGAGGGAAGCTTAAATTCATAAATCAGGACATAACATGATTGAACAATTAATAAAAAGCCAGCATTTAAAGATTTTTGTTGTCTTCACCATTCCAACTCACAAAGCCTCTCAATGTTCATGAAGACCTTATCACATTAACATAACGCAAAGGATTTATAGATCGGACATCAATTGAACAGGAACAAATAGTCCAAAATATCACAGTACTACATCTATGCAAAGGATTTATACATCGGACATCACATGAACAGGAATAAATAGTGCAAAATCACAGTAATACATCTAAATAATAATGAATCTGAAAAATAAAAATAAAAAAATAGTTCCACTTAGATAAAGGACAAGAATGAGATCTTGAACATGAGCTTCGCAGTTCATCAGCTTTCTTCTTTTTTCTTTTTCCTAAATAACATGTAGTGAAGATATTCTTATTTTCAGTTTAAACAAGGAGAAGAGACATCTTTGCTCTTGTCCTTTTGACTTAGCTAAATGTTTGTACTTGAGCCACCCAACCGAAGAATCCCACTTGCACATATAGTTTGGCTGAAAATTTTCAGCAATGTTTGCCAGGTTATTTAGCAAGAAAATTATTGTATTTGGGCGAGGAAGAGGTTAGCCATAGGCCTAACTTGTGATTCTAAGCACAAAGTGGTAGACATTAAACAAACACAATGAGAAAGCAAAATGTGGAGGATTTGGGAGTGAAAAAAGAAACACAGAAACAACTTGATTTTCAAATTAATATCAGATGGAACTCTATTTTTGTACCAAAGCAAACAAATGGAATTGGCAAAGCATACAAATAGAAAGAAACGTTACACATAGAGATATATTGCATGAATATATATTTGATTTACAGGAATTTAGGGCTGTTCCCTGGATTAAGACATGAGAAGAAACATGCAAAAACCCTTGAGGCTGCCCCATAAACATCTTGGCCATGTGAAATTGAGCCCTCACACATACTTTCTTCAGCGAGAACCCATTGGAATGGCCGCAAACACATATTTGAGAACCACAATGAACAATAAAGAAATAAAAAGAGAAGGAGAAGACCTTCCTTAGTGTTGCATAGATTGGAAAAGAATACAATTAGGGCTTCTATGTGCCAAGAAAAGAAAACAAGTTCAGCTATAAAATAAGAATAGACAGAGTGATAAGCAAGCAGACAACGGACCCCCTACCCATCTCGTTTAAGTCAATTTCTTATTCAGAAATCTTAGGATATTCTTGAACAACCAGCAATTAGGGAACCAAAGAACCCAAAGTTCCATATCTAGTTCCCAATGGGGAGTCGGTTGACCATGTTTTGTTGCATTGCCCTTTAGCGAGAGGGTTGTGGTCTCATGTGCTTTGTATTGTGAATTTTCATTGGGTTATGCCTGAGAAGGTTGTGGTGTTGGAAGATGAAGTTTTCCAATCCAATCACGAAGGCTATTTGGAGATTGATACCTTCTTGCATTTGGTGGTGTCTCTGGAGGGAGCGCAATAGTAGATGTTTTGAAGATTGTTCCTCGTCTCTTGATAGGTTGCAGGGTGTTTTGTTGCCTTCCCTTTTCTTTTGGGCTAACTCTGTGCTTGGCTGCCTTTTGTATACTTAGCTGATTTTCTTAGTTTTCTTGCTTGTTTGGATTAGTGATTTCGGTATAGCATTTGTACTGTTTTCACTTTTTCTAATGGGATTGGCTTATTTATCAAAAAAAAATTATCTTATGCAGATTTCCATCTTTTGTTCACTTTCTTTTTCTTTACATCATAAATCTCACACAATAAATTTGTGAGAAAGATGTTACACAAAGTGAAGCACAGGCATTGCTATAAAGTAGCTCACAACAAGTCATCCATCTTGCCTGTCAATAAGTTAAGCACAAAAAGGGGAAGATATACACAACCGAAGCAGAAACAGACTGAAGAGAGTATATACACAAAGCAAGAAGAAATCATGTTTGAGATCTCATGGTACTATGCTACACCCTGTTGTACATAATTCACGAATATCAGAGCTAAATAAGCAACACCAAAATTTTCCAAAGAACAGACAAATTGACTTGAACTGTAAAAAAATACAAGTAGCCCTGAACCTGTGCACCTAGTACATTTTATTTGAACCGAAAGAAAGAGCATATATGGGAGTAGCCAAATACTTACTGAGATACTTGATTCATTGGATCTTCTGACATTTGTTGAAGCTGCTCATATTTGTGTTCAAGAATCAAAGCTACTTCACAATTCATTAGACACTTGGCCTTCAAAAACTCTGGAGGGAGAGAGGAAATTCATCAGTAGAATATGCTAAATGGTCCCTCGGGACCATTTGATTTTGTACAACAAAATGTCAAGATCACTAAGCACTAGACAAACAATACTCAATATGCAAATGCAACAACTTCACGATAATTTGACTTGAGTAAACCACTTGTATGCCAAAATGGTGAGTATGCAAGACGTTAAGGTGATGGGGACGGGTAAAGTTTTATTGTTCTTGTGTAACAACTAACATTCATTATCAACGTTGGGAAACTGTATAAAGTGGTGAAATGAAAAGAATACTATAGGAATGGAATGATATACAGGCAACTGACGCTTACCTGCACAATTACTGCGTAGGAAAATTATGTGTAGAGCTATGCATTTTCAAATTAGAGACGAAGAATTGTAATTCCTTTTATCCTGAATATTCTCCAAGCTCTACTTTGGTTCCTCCAATATTATATCTAACTGCTATTCTGTGGCTCAGAGGCAATCTATTGCCCTCTAGGTACCTCAAGAGCGAGAGTGGTTGCTGGGTCAGCACCAGATGAGCTTGCTTAGGTTCTAAACATGGAAACAACTTCAAACGAATTAAAAATCAAACTACAATTGCGCATTATTGTCCAAAAGGCCCAGGTTCTTTCTGACACATCCACTGTTTGAAGTGTCGATTATCTTCTTATATTTATAATATACATCATGGACACTTTGTCTTCGTCCCAACGAATACATAACCAGGTCAAGGCAGTGGCCCGTCGAACAAATTTTCTTCTAAACAAACGAAGAAAAAGAAAGGGAGCATCTTTCTTTTGTTTCAATCCAGAGCGTGCTTCTAATAGTTTTAATAATTCCTTGTCAACACTTTATACTTAAAAACAAAAACTCCAGATAAACAAGAGCAATCCAGAGAGGGAGAGATCGTTACCGTCTCCAATTTTCAGCTCAGCAGCATTTTCTTCCTCTTCCCCGGACATTTTGAAGACCAAACCGAAACTTTATCCGACAACTGAAAAATAAAAGAATCTGGAAGCAGGGGATGAAATTCAAGATTGGTTTGAACCACAGCCCACAACAAAATTCAGTCTAGAGTAACCGACATGGATACTATAAGATCCGAACCCTAGTTTTCCAAGTTAAAATGAACTCTGAAAAAAAAAACAAGAAAGAAAATGAGAGCAAAGTCGTGAATTTCCTTTCAACATTAAAAAATTATGCTTTTCCGCTTTTCCTTTCCTGTAATGGTGTCCGTAAAAGAACCTCAAAGGGATTATCCTTCACTTTCAGGAAGTGAAATTTATTAAGCTCGTACAATGTGGTAATAACAGATACAAAGGTGCTTGGAAACGACAACGAAGAAGAGGGGCGGGGAAAGCACCTGAAGAAGGTGGCGAAAGTTCTGTTCTAGCCCTGTGAATCCGAGTGGACCATAGTCGATAAGTAGTTTTGTTCGAAGTTCTTAGGTCGAGAGACGGTAAGGCAGCACTAGTAGGGCTGAACATAACCGGACCGCAGACCGGACCGAATTTGCGGTCCGGTCCGGTTTTAATTTTTAAAGTCCGGTCCGGACCGGATTTATGCGGTCCGGTCCGGTTTGTATATTTCTAAAATGCGGTCCGGACCGGACCGGACCGCATTTCATAACAAGTTTTTTTTTAATTATTTTTATATATCAAAAAAGTGCGACTCTGCTGAGGGGCTCTGCACTGCGCATGCATCGCGCAGTGCGCTGCAGAGCCGCACTGCGCATGCATCGCGCAGTGCGCTGCAGAGCCGCACTGCGCATGCATCGCGCAGTGCGCGGATGCATCGCACAGTGGAGCTGCGCATGCACTGCGCAGTTTTTGAGATTATATTTTTTTTAAATAAAATATTTTTTAAAAAAAACTTAAATGTCGCTGGTCTGCGCTGTGTTTGACTGTTTTCTCGGTATAAATTTTTTTAAAATAAAATATTTTTTTAAAAAAATTAAATGCCGCTATGCACAGAGCCGCAAATAAGTTATTTTAAAATATTTTTTTTTTAAAAAAATAAATCCGGTCTGGACCACTTAAGTGGTCCAGACCGGACCGCATTTGTAAAGACCGGACCGGACCGGACCACTTATAAGTGGTCCGGTCCGGTCCCTATATATATGAGAACCGGAAATGCGGTCCGGACCGCATTTCCGGTTTTCAGCCCTAGGCAGCAGTGCGAACTAATTGCAGGTCCTGAGTTGACACAGTTCCACCAAGGGACGAAAATTCCACATGTATAGAAGCGCAGGGAGAGTCACAGAGAGAGAGAGGTCTGACCTGGTACAAGGAAAACGTCGAGCTTGGAAAGGTGAAAAGAGCCGGCAAATTAAGGGTGAACGGATGGAACCGTTGCTCACCGGAACTCAAAATTTTATTCCGGTCTGGGCATGAATGAAATCAAAATTTCCGAAAATGGAATCCGAAAATTCCGGTTCATTAGTGGGCTTGAAACCCATATTTTACCTCGGCTGAAAATGGGCTGTAGAAGGAGCTGATACAGAAAACGAACGAAAACTTGCAATTCAATTCCTGGATCACAGGAATAACGTACAACTAAATAATAAGAAAACAAAAGGTAAGCAAAATAACCGGCTTGGCGGCTTAGGAGAAATAAAGTTCTCACAAAAGGATCAACTTCTAATAACAAAAGTGAAAACATGCCGACTGATCTATATATGGTACATTGTCTTCGGGCACATGGGCCAGGAAAAGATGTCACTGGTCAAACAAGCCAATTATGAAATGGAAATTCCTATCTCCCTTGCGGCATTGGAGCAAGAATCCAATTGAATTGAGCAATATTACAGCAAAAGCTCATCAAGGAGATCAACATCAGAGGCAATGAGTGAAAAACAACTTCAAGTTCCAACTCGTTTGTATAGGCCTGTATGTAGTAGCGTTAGAACAGGAAGCACAAAAAACAAAAACATGCTTTCAGGAAACAAAAAATCAACCGGGAGTAGATTTCACTGACATCAACTAGTCCTACAGCAAATTAGTTAGTTAATAGCTAAACATGAGATAATTTAAATCATAATCTAAACAGGGAACAAAAATTAAGGCCGATAGATAAGCCGACAGTTTTCAATTATAATCTTAAAAGTATCCAGTTCCCTGTCGTTTGTTAAGGTAGTCCGACAGTTTAAAGGAGTTCCAACAGATGAACTGAATCACATAGACGATAGTTTTTTAGGAAAGAAAGTTGTTCTTGGAGCGTGATCTTTTAGAAGAAATTACTGTAAAAACTTATAAGTTATCGTGGTGTTCAACTCTCGATCAAAGTTAAGCAGCTTGAAACTGATAGCCGATAGGAATCAAATAAATATACAGGAAAACCAAGCATTCTGGAAAAGTTTTTAAACGAAAACTTTTAAAAACTGTGTAAATGAAAACTGTGTATTAATGCCGACCGATAAGCCACTGGCAAGAATAATCAAATTAATCACGGATTCACAGCTATTCCCTTGGACCCTTTTTACTATTACGTATGTCCCCAAATCAAATTAACTATTACCCTGTTAAAATCCCCAAATCAAATTAACAATGTAAATATTAACAATGACATTTACAAAATACAACATTTATAAAATACAACATTTTACAAAATTAAAATTAACAAACCCCACCTCAAGAGAGAGTTGGTGAGAGATTCGGCCACCAAAAGCTCAACTGAATTCAGCAACCTGCGAGAGAGAGAGAGATTTCGGGAGGGAGGGACGGATGACAATAAACGACGGAGGCCGGACTCAGTGGGGAGGTTGGGCGCTGGCGAGTAGCGGCTGGGAGTTGGGACGCTTTGACTCTAGAAGAGAGCTGAAGTCTCTTGCGTGACCTGGGTCGTTTTGACCTAGGTACCTTTTCTTTTCTTTTCTTTTTTTAAGACTAGGGCTCAAACACAGTCAAAACGACCCTGAATTAATTTTTTTTTTAAAAAAACGCCCTGAACAGGAAATCCCAGCTTTGGTTTTGATTCTGGTTCTAGAATTTTTTTAAAAAATAGGATCCGGTTTTAGTATCGAAATAGGCCGAAGCTGGCATCAAAATAGGAATTTCCAGTTTTTATCTGAAAAAATTCTCACCCGATGAACATATACAAGGTTTTAGAGTATTTTTTGGCCAAATAAAAAAAAATTGGAAAAAAATACATCTAACGAATATCTGACCTTTTTTTTTCTATTACACCCCTTCTCTTTTAAATTGAATATAGCATGTTTGTTTGTAAAAGTATTTTAGAATACAATATATTCAACAAAATTTGTAAAAATAACATCTAAAATCTTAAAAAATCATACACAAAACTATACATTTTACACAAACTTTAACAATTTTTCACACAAATTCTTATATATTTTAAAAAAAAATTATAAGAAATTTTATTTCTTCATACTTTTACACCTAAATCCAATATTTGTTTATTCAATAATTACATCAAATCATCTATCTCTACACCTTTTTACAAACTTCAATGAAAATTAAATATCTTTCAAACTTTTCAACAAACTTTACACAAAAACCTATAAAATTTCAATCTACATAAATATTCACAATTCTATTAAAAATCCTAAAAATCTTAATTGCAAAAGTCCAATGTCCCTTTTTTTTCCTTTAATCCTATGGTTGAAATTTTTTTAAGGACCGAAATTTTTTTTTCGTTGAACCAATTGAAACTCATGATACTTAGGGGTTGTTTGTTTACCGGAATCTTTTGAATGTTGAAATTTATTGGGGCTTATGAAAAGTTTGAAGTGTATGCGTAAAAGTTGAAAATTTTGAAATATGTTTGTTTTGCTAGAAATTTTGGGTACCAAAATTTTGGACAAACAAACATGTCTTTATAGAGGTGTTTGGATGCTAATTCTAAATATTTAACTTAATAAAATAATATATCTTCCCCGATAAATCATCTATCTTTATCACAATAAACATAAAAAATCACTTAAATCATCTATTTATTCATTTTTTATCAATTCCTATAAATCAACATTTTTTAACCCAAAATTTTTGTGTCTCAATCAGAAAGCCAAAAAAAAAAAACCATTTCCCCTCTCTTTCCTTTTGATTTCTTTTTTTACTCCTATTATTTTCTTGACAAAATAGAGAGATCCCAATTAAAAACGTAATCTTTCTAACCCATAAGGAATATCCCGAATCCTAACCCCATTCAGGTCCCAAAAAAATGGGCCAAATCCCACCTAAGCCCTTGAGGAGACGTGCGCGTATATACATAGAACTTGTCCTGACAAACGAAAGATATTAATTGCTTCCTAATCTTACTGCCCAAGTAACGGGAAGAAGTTCATACCAAATCGAATCCCTCCTCTGGTAGAGTTAGCCTTTCAACATCTCTCTCGTACAAACCTCTGTCACCCGACTCACCCGGTACGTCGTACGTGAAACCCCTCTTGCTTTTCACAATTGTGGTTCTTCCTGTGTTGTAGAGATCACTTCCAGACGTAGAGGTCCGAGACAGATCTTTTGGCCCCCCTGAATTACAAGTTTTTTTTTCTTGGAGGGCCGACGAAAAAGATTGTTAACAACGTTGAATTGCTGTACTATGTTGTTCACTAAGAGAATCAGCACATGTTAATTCTGTATCTTCATCTCTCTTTTTTTCAGCTTTTTTTGGCTTTCAAAGATGATTATGATGAACATGTTTGTTTAGTTTTCGTTGTTTTGCTCGAACTTGGAACTGCATATTAGAAGACTGAATCAGATAGAATCGGCGAGTAGTTGAAACTACGAAAGCTCGGATGGAATTTTTCGGACTAATTTGTCGTTGATAACATGAAATATACCTGGATTTGCAACTCTATTTGGAAATTTTTTTTATCAATTAAATTATTATTTTTCCATGGATGGATTTGCTACAGCTTGTAAGCCTAAGGGCATTGTCGCACCACATCTGCGATCCAGCTGACGAGGGCGATGACAGAGCACCAGGAGCCGAGCGAGGGGAAGACCCTCGAAAACGTGCCAAAGCAAGCAAAGGGAAGTTTGCAAAGCGAGCCAGAAAAGAGCGTAGACTCGATTTTGTCGCTGTATATGGCTGTCATAAAAGCTTTACCAGTCCTAACGGCGATGGAACCGACTGCGGCGCAAGTCAACGAACTCATGGATAATCTCCTTGATGGTCCGAGGAGGATTCGCCGGCTACCGGCTCTAGAGGAAATATGCCCCGCCGAACAATGAAATACAGAGAGCTTACACATTTTCGACTTAGCAATAGTTGTGAGATGCCCTTGTTTCGACTTGACTTTTTAGTCTAACATCTTTTTTCTTTGGGTGTAAAATTACAGAGAGTTGAATACAATCAATAATATATGGTGATCTCGCCTATAGTCTAGTTTACATTGGGAGGCAGCTAAGTCGGAGAATCTTTAACCTTACAACTTTGAGCTAAAAACTTTATAAAAGTAATAAGAAGACAGATCAATCCCGAGTATTCAAAAGATAGTTAGACCGAGTTGTAAGATTTATGTTGTCCAAATCTTTACATAGATTAGGGCTGCACAATCGGAAACCTGGTCTAATTTTTGGATCAGAATCTGGTCGGATTGGATCCTGTTGTACCTAAAATGAAGAACTGGAACGACTTCAATTTTTTTTCTAACTTTTTTTTTTTTTGTAAATCAGGGGAAGTGGAGGACTTAATTTCGAAGGGGAAGGCCAAAAGAGACTCAAGGGACTAGGGAGGGCGTCAAAATGCATAGTTTTGACTTAGGGTTTTTATTTTTTTTAATTTAAAGTTTGTATTCAAAAAATTTAAAATATATATTTATTATTTAAATTAATAAATCAGATCCGGTCCAAAGGCCTGGACCAGACCGGATATAATCGGTTTTTAAAATTCGATCCGGACTGGACCGAATTTGGACCACTGGGACCACAAATCCGGTCTGATTTTGTGCAGCCCTAACATAAACAACATTAGATAGTGTAGAGCCTAATGTGTCTATCTCTTTTTAAATTGCACCATGCAATTCAGACATAAAATTGTTAAGAGTCTATCTCTCGAAAATTGCATAATATAGTGGCCCAGTGTCAATTTGGCCTTTCAAAATCATATTCCATTTCAGGCAACCTGAAATCACCTAGAGAGGCAATTCTTGCTCTTCTTTATCGGGAGACTATTCCACACCATCAACCAGCGTGTAAAGTCACAAATGGCTACTTCATATAATATGAGGAATGAAAGACAATCTTGAATCACTAGGCTGGCGCAGCACGTGACTCAGAAAAGAGAAACACGATTTCCCTCACAACCGGGTTCTTTTTCGAGTCACAAGCCCACCTTTCCTCATTCGGATTTGGAAATAAGTTCTGCCACTGCCATTGGGCAAAATTACAATCAATTGAAGTTTCCATACCATTTGAACAGTATGCAGGGGTCAGACTCCAGAGCCGGGCAAATGAAATGCAACACAGAAGCTAAAATTAAGGTCCACTTCAAACTGACAGACTCTCTAAGAAAGAGAAATGTGAAAATATAAGAATACAGTCGCACTCCAAATGAGTCCACCTCTTCATTATCAAAAGTAGTTTTGTAAACATACATAAAAAATTGCTTTTATACCACCTAAGGTAAAGAAAAGAGAGTTTGATTACAAAGAATCACCTGCAGTTTCAAGTTCAACGATTTAACAAATGGTATAACACAATCTGGCTACTGTGGGAGAGCCCATAGTTGTTAAAGAATCAACAGAACAAAGCGCAGCAAAGAGAACGATAAACGGCTTATGTGATCCCCACTCGAGCCAAAATGCATTCTTTGTTCAGCAATCAGTGGCGGTTGTTATCATATATCTTTATCAAATTTTCTACAGAGATCAAGCACGAGTCTGTTATTATCATACATTAATATCTGAGATCTGGAGCAGTCACGGAAAACCTTGGGAGGCTGTAACTTTCAGAGACCGAGACTGGCTGCTGAGGATTAAGTGTGGGAGGTGGCGTGAGGCTGTTATAATCATACATTAATATCTGAGCGCTTTGATCTGGAACTACAGCTCTCTGGAGCAGTCACGGAAAACCTTGGGAGGCTGTAATTTTCTGCGACCGAAACTGGCTGCTGAGGATAAAGTGTGGGAGGTGGCGTGAGGTTGCGTTGTGCAGGAAGGGGAGGGAGCACATTGTATTTGTAAGGATCACCAATAAAACTGCAAGCCATTAAAAAAATGTTGGTAAGTATAGCTGCAAATGACGTAACAGAAAATGACAACAGTTACAGACAGCAAATGAATGACTCGCGAAGAGGTTGTGTTGCATGCGCGCACACACACATAGAGCTAAAGAGAGCTCCATATTGGTGGTCTAACTGTGTCATCAATACACAAGACCTGCTGAAACTTCTTGCGACCACCATTACAAACCACTCATAGTAATTAATTTCAAAGCCTTTTTTTTTACACCTCAGCCATGTAACAATACGGACACACCTCTAATAAACTATCATACAAATAGAGATGTAAAGCATAACTGTTACTTACAGCCCAATTCCATCGAATGTTTTTAAGCAATCATACCTCAACACGAGATGACAATACTATTGTTCATAAAAGAAATTCAGTCACAAGCGAAGTAAAAGTTGCATGTGTTTAGCAGAAAGTACCTCGTATTCTTATAAGACTGATCCTCATCACTTAAACCATCATCTAAACGATGTGAGACCCTCTGAACTGGAGATGTAGACCAAGGATTTGGTGCCGGTAACTCGTCTGAAAAGTATCTCTTTCTGATTAGCTGAAACAAGGGGTTGCCAAAAAGGTTGGAAGATGTTCCGAACACAAGGGAAAGGGAGAAGGGAATTGGGGGGATGGAAGGGATGAAGGGAAAATACATAAAAGAAAAAGAATACGAACCATACGAAAAAATTTGACAAGAGCTTCCTTGTCAAATCTTGCTTCTTTAGCAGCCTGCATATGCCCAACAAGTTAATAACAACTATTTACTTTAATATCCATTTTTAAGAGTAATTTTGGGACATTACTCTTAATAGAGAATCACGAGGACATTATCAGATAGAAGGCAGAAATGCACATAAGGTATGGAACATCAATGGGACGTGAAGAGAAGCTGGAAGGGAGAATAATGGTAACCATTGACCACAATCCATATAGGATTAAAGTTTCAGCCAGCAGAAGCTGTTCATACGCAGCAAAAAAAACCTAGTCATCCAAGATTACAGTTCCCTCTCTGCCAGTGAAGACCATCAAAGCCTTGAGAAAATTAAGCTCCTCAATTTTAATTATTTTGGTAACGAGGGAAATCCTATACGCAAAGTAAAATCCTCAATTTTCCATAAAACAGGAAAAGGAAATATTGAAATGTTCTTAAGAAGCCAAGCCTGAGCACAAGAATATCAATCCTGACACTCACTAATGTGGCCCATGTTGAAACCATTAAGATGGCATTATTCAACAAGAAAAGTAAGAAACCTCCCAGTTGATTAGGAAAGAAATCCGGGATGAACAAGTAATCCCGCAATATTCTCATTTTTCAATTTTGCAAGTGATTTCAATTATGTGAGATAATACACTATATGCAACAGAGAGACAATGTGTTCAAGTCAGACTACGCCAATGAACAATGAATTAATTGAAAAGGTAAAGTCCAAATTCTCACTGCAAAAAGGCCTCCACCACCCGGAAAATTCTCAATCAGTGGAAGTTCCTCACTAGATGGAAGCAAACCCTGCTTCTCAACCCACTGGCGAGCTACATCAACAAGATTGCCACTGCTTCCTTTTGTACCCTCCTTTGCAGCAACATCAGCTTTGTTTCCAATAATGATATATGGGACAGGAAGGCCAAAGGGACCTCCAGATCCTAGCGGAGCTGAAAATGTGCCATTTGCAGCAATCTCAGCTGCCCATTTCTGCAAGCTTGTTTTTGTCCTTCTCTGGGAGAGATCGTGAACAAAAATAACACCTGCACTCAAATTTCCACCCAGGCTCATAAATAGAAATCATAGAACGGTCTTTTTACAAAATGTATTCAGATCCCATTAGTTTTTGTGCTAAATAAAATTAGGAAAATCCTGTCTGATCACTGTTGAATTAGGAGTGTCTCGCTGTAAGGGTACATAGCACTGTCCACACTGCTTATATCGTGAGAAATGAGAGACAATGAGATTTGCATCAAAATATCTCCCTTTTCATTTCTCATATTTGACATTCACATATTTACTCCCAACCAATAACCAATTCACTATGATTGAGTACGAATAGATTATCTGCTAAATTTACTTTTATTCAGTGTCAAATGCATCCTCAACAAGAAACTAATAAGTAGACCCTTGATGCCCATGCATCGGCAACTTATAGGATAGTTCCAACTCACTCACCCATGCTTCTCAAACTTGTTTTTCATAATCAGAAACTCCAATGTGGGATGACTATATGCAATCATCACAATGAAGAACTGGCATGAATCAGGACATGGAATGGCATTACTCATGCATCAAGAACCCTAAGCAATAATGTGTACTTCCTTGACTGAAATCAATGTGAACATCAATTACATATTGGAAACCACATGTTGTTTGGGGAATTTTTTCTTTTCTTCAGGTTTGACATACAATTGTGCTCTTTTGGAACCTCTTTGCATTTTTTTTTTTCAGATTTGAGTGATTTAGAATACAAGACTAGCTATCAGGAGACTAGTATGCTTTTGGAAGGAAGAAAAATTGATCCTCACCATTAATTTGTGAATAGAAGAGTGATCGGCAGTCTTTGTACCGATCATGTCCTGACACATCCCAAAGTTCCACAAAGAAATCTCTCTCACCATCACCTTTTATGCTACTTGAAGAGCTACCAGAATTTCCATAAGTAATGTGCTGGATAAAAGATACAGTAATTAACTGGTGCAATTTAACTACAGCAGTATCTTTGAATATCTTTGCACAAAAAAAGGAATAGTAAGTCTTACTTTCACACCAACAGTGCATCCAATTGTTTGAGGAGGCCGAGCAATGGACGAACCATTAACAATCAGATGAACAAGAGAAGTTTTTCCAACACCTACCATAAAATTATGAATTGAGGATATCGAAAAGTCACAAGACCACAAAAAAAGAAAATGCGCCCCTATGGAAAAAAATCACATCTGAATCAGTCTGCATGCTTTATATAACTAGTTAAAGCTAACACCGCCACTCAGCACAGAGCAGAGCACTGTCTAACAGAACTTAGTCCACAAAACAACACGTGTGTGCATGCTTATACACACACATGGAGGGTCTAGAAAAACACACCTGGAGACACATTGTAAACTTCTTTGCATTGTTACTTAAATCTATGTTTGATGTGCAATTAAGGTACCGGCATGTAAGAATTACCCCAAATTCCTGTGACACTTACCAAGTCGTTCCAGCATAAAATCAACAGCAGATTTTTCTGTTAACGAAAGTAATCAATCTCTAGGTGGTGACCATTTCCATTTTCAAATTTCTGCATTGAACTCAGTCACCCGACCCACTAAGGTTGTGTTTGCACCTAAAAATTTCACAAAATTTTTCACCCTCTCACAATAAAATATTACAATATAATTTCTCTCTCTCCTATCAAATCATAACTTTTCACTACAAAAAATATAAAAAATTACCTCTCTCTTCACTTTTTCACTAAACCCAATACCAAAAATTTTAACAACCTAAAAATTTTCCAACACAAACCCACCCTAAGATATCTTTCATATCTACCCAATGAGTTCCAACTCAAGAGTCACCGACTCTCCTATCATAATAGAACAGGGAGTTCAAGCCCCACCAAATGTTCTATAACTAACAAATAAAGCAATCCAGTGCCCGAACATCTGCCATCAAATACAATGCACGAATTAGCAGCAACAACCTTCTAGTTCGCAGTAGGAGAAATTGTCATATGTTGGAACCATCCATTAAAGAAGGTCTATATGTTTCTTATCTACAGACACTTGTCACTTGGTTCTCGTCGCCTTCTTCTCTCTGGCGTCCAATCAGTAAGATATACAAGAATAAAATATGTCTCTGTACGAATTAAGGTTCATAGAAGTAAGCATTAAGAAAATAAGTTCCATCATCCACGCAAGCTACACTTCTTGTTCCAAACCTCGTCAATGGAAAAAATCAAATGAGTAGTCATAACTATATTTAAACACACCGCCTTCAGCTCATCCTAATAGTCTCAAGCAGAATTCAATTCCCATTTCTATGTTCTACAATTATGGGGTTTACGCATAAGGAAATCATTTAAACATCCAACATTGCAACATATTAACAGACGCATACAATCATGTACAAAGCAAATACATACCAGAACCAAAAAACATTGCAAAAACCAACATACTGCTGCATAACGGCAAAGACAAAAGATAATGGCTCCAGAATGAAAAGTAACAAGTACCTGCGTCACCGACAACGAGGACTCGAACCTGCCCACAAGGCGGAAGCCCGTTTTGCTCTTTATTCTCCCTCTCACGGTCCCTCCAAAACATGTTCTCCGCCAAACGTTTGCACCTCCAAACGAAGCCAGAAAGAAAGACCTACCAATTTACTTCCTCACACAAACACCTATCTAATCCCGTGAAACGAACTCAAACCTCCATGAAAAGCATGAGTCTCTAGAAATGGCTACCCGGATTCAATCTCAAATCCATTTTAAAGGAAAATTAGGCTAAGATCTACACTGAAATAACATAACGCCTTAAAAAGCATCCAATGAGAACCAATACAATTGCTCGCTATGCTCAACAACGAAAATAACCCAGCGGCACAGCCGCACAAGCAGATCTGGCTAAAAATCTTGAAGAAGGTCTCCTTCTAAACAACCGTAGGCTCCAAAACCCGCTAAAAATAAGAAGTGTGTCTCTTCAAAAACAAGTTTAAGCTCCAAAACCGAACAAATAAGAAGCGGATCGCGCATCAAAAACCTATTGGAGTTCAATATGGAAAAGTACTGTACATTAAACAAGGGGCTTGGATTCTGCTTCAAAAGAATTCAAACAAATATTAAGCTGCAGGAAAATAAGTTTCGATCGGTGAGGTATGGGGATCAAAATGGAATGTGGATTCTAGAGAAAGAACTTGAAGGGAACTGGCGTCGGAGTTGGCGCGTTTTGTTCGCCTCTAATGAAAGGCGCGTGAATATACTTTGTTCATCCTTTAATTTTTTTGTTTTTTTTATGTTTTAGTGTTAAAATTTTAGAGTATTAAATTTTATGAAAAAACGAAATAGATAATTTTTAATATTTATTATAGTAAAAAGTAATATGATGAGAAGAGAGAGATTATATTATAATTTTTTTTTGTTAAAATTTTAAGAAGTACTTTCAATATGTTTTTTTTTTCTATGCAAAATATATATATCTACACGGCTATTTTTAAATTTAAATTCAGATAATATTTATAATGAACCAATGGCCTATTTCCTGTAATAATCTACCGAGAATAATGTGTAATCCCATATTAAAAAAAAACTATGTCTTGAAGGTGAAATCATTTACAAGATTTAATTTTTAGTCTCGACACCTTATATTAAGCACTTGAAGTTGTATTTGATCCCACATAATTTTTTCAGCGATATTTTTATTGAAAAAAATTGTTATTTTGTTAGTAAAAAAAATAACTATCCCTCAAAAAATAGTGGAAAAATTTAAATGATGGTACAATACGTCTCAAACTAAGAGACTGTTTGGTTAAAAAAATCTTCAAATTCACACAATACAAAAAATTCTGCAACCAAACATCATTTTTAACACCACATAAAAATAACTACAACACGCATACTAATAAAGTTAACATCACCTAAAAATTTTTAAAACACAAAAAATTCTCAAAAAACAACACAACCAAACATCCTCTAATATGTCGTGGATGAAATGTGATAAAAGTGAATGTATAAAAAACTTCGTAATGGAGGGTAAAAAAGTCTATCTTTTCCTTTTCTATAACAAGATCTTTAATAAAGATTGGTCATGAAACTTTAATTGGTGTTTAAAAATTGCTAGGGACCAAGAAGAGCAATGTAGCGCTTGATGAAAAAATCAATAAGAAAATACGATTCTTCATGCCTAAAGACATGTTTTCCATGAACTTAAATGGCCATCTCTCTCTCTCTCCTCTCTCTCGAGGTTTTTGGGTTGATTATTAATTAAATTAGGCTTTGCGGTTCAAGTCTTTATTGATTGGTGCCGGGTCTGTTTCCTAAGATAAAAATATATGGGAGTGCGATGTAAATGTTTAACTTGCTTTTCTTTAGGTGCGAGTCACGTTGCAAATCCCCGACTATATGGGAAAGTAGAGACTAGCCACTAGGGGTGCGTAGCTGTGGAATTGGAGGGCGGTTTGTCCCTCAACCGCTATCGCTACCAGCCTACCACCACCGCTTTGAACTCTGGATCAATTTTGGCCAGTGGTCTTCGTTAAGAGCGTTAATTGGCAGGTACAGTTTTTACGGTGTAAGTAACAACCTACCGCAGATAGAGAGAGAGAGAGGGGGTTAGGGAAACGAAAAGAAAAAAATTTACATTGAGAGGGGCTTTTTTTGCTTTTCAAAAGCAAAATGAATACGAGGGACTTGCCTTCCCTCTAGAGTCTAGAATATATTTTTAACTACAAAAATTCAAAAAAAAGAGAGATTGTTTTAGCGTTACCAGCCCCAGTACCGGCGTGGGGTGGTAACTGTCTGGGGAGACCCGTGCCGGTGGCAGCAGCGGTTAAACCGGCCACCGCCGATACCTTTGAATAGATCTATCTAGTAAGTTCTCAACTTGTAAGGAAAGACGGAAAAAAAATGTTCTTACAAATTCTAATTTAATAATTATTTCTCAGCTCGTAAGGAAATACAAAAAAAAAATGTTCTTAGAAATTCCAATTTAATAACATTTTGATGATGTAGTCCTACGTGTGTAAATGGTTGGTTTTATTAGGGCCAATAATTACCCTTTGACTCAACCGTTGTCCTATGAGGGATAGGGGACCATGCTTGACGGTCCAACTTGCGGCAGACACGTAGTGTAGCCTTTTATGTCCACCTATACTAATTTGGAAAGAGAGACACAACAATTGAGATCCTGCCCTCTTTAATGTAAAGCGAGAGAAGACTCCAGATTTAATGGGTATGTTTGAGGTTGAAAATTTTGGGTATTGGGGCTTGAGAAATATTATAAAGTAAAGATATGTTATGAGAGTTGGTGAAAAAGTAAAAAGAGAGAAGATTTTTAATAAATATTATAATAATAAAAAATTATGTGTTGAATTTTTTATGATTAAACCTAAATTTTTGGGCCTAAATATTTGAGTCTCAAACATACCCAATGTTGGAAACGGACATCATTTTTGTGAGACGACGTTTGGGCCACTCTCAGCCCAAATCTATCGGTTGAGAACGATATCCCCTTTCTAATGTCTTAGCTAGGGTCCAAATGACAGACCAACTTAAAATCTTCTTAATTTCTTTTCGGCCCACTGGAAGCCCATTGGGATGCATGCAAATATAAATAACTCAAACTTTTGATTATAAAAAAAAAAAATTTCAAAACAATCTCTCTCCATATCAAATTATCTATTTCTAATAAATAAACATAAAAAATTCAATAAAATCATATTTTTCTTCACTTTTATCACTTAAAATTATATTTTTCATTAATTTGGTTTGCAAAACACTAAATGGGTTCCCAGTTAAAAATCCAAAAAAAAAAAAAAACAGAGAGCAATCAAGATAGGATGTTCTTCATCCCACGTTTTATTTGAAAGATTCATACCTATACTTGAGATCAGACACAACATTATGCCTGCCAATGCCCAAAACTATGGCAAAGAGAGAACTCCCTTTCCTCCATGATTGTTCACATAGGAAAGTGCGAATTTTTACAATAACAAAACCTTATATTAGAAAAATAAACCAATGTTCCCTTTCTGCTATTTAGCTCTCCACTGAGGGGGTGTTCCTTTTGTTGGCTACATCTTGCTTCCCCAACTCAGATTTACGAGCTACCCTGTACTTGAACCTATGTGCAGAGTAGAGAAAAGCACAGAAATTGATTATACTCAAAACTGTAAGCACCCAGTACAAGTAATCAAATCTACCAGTGTTTATATTCTGGGACAACCATGATGGCTGCCCTTTTGCTGCGTTCCCTGTGACACGTTTGATAATGCTGTTCAATATACTCGCTGCAAAGCAACCTAAACCTCCAGCCAGAGCAGCATAAGCAGATCCTATACTCTTCATGGCATCTGGGGCTTCCTCATAGAGGAATTCCAGCAATCCCACTATGCAAAATACTTCAGCTACGCCTATCAGGCAATATTGAATCAACAACCAGTAGGCGCTTAGGTTGGGCATTTGAGTTAAGAAATTAGCCTCGTAGCCGTGGTTTATTGCATAATGTCTGCGGTACCTTTCAAAAGCCCCAGCCCACGCGACAGACAGGATGGAAACTGCCAGACCAATGCCTACCCTCTGAAGCTGTGAAGCTCCACGAGGATGACCGGTTATGCGTCTTGATAATGGAACAAATGTGGAGTAATAGAGGGACAGGATGAAAAATATGCTGAGGCCTGGGAAGACGGGCATGCATGTTACGGGGAGTTTCAGATGACCCATGTGGGTATTCAGAGTATAGGCTTGCTGCACTGAGAGAGTCAAAAACTCTGTTAACACTACGTTCAGCAGTATCGTGCAGGCTGGTACGGGGATAAGCTTTAAGAGGACCTTGACCTCCTCTACTTGAGTCACAGTGCAGAGCCTCCAAGGACTCGGATCAGGACCATCTTCTTTCAGCTGCAAGGCTGCCTTGTCCAAACATCTGGCCAAAAAGTCATTGATATTAAATACTGAAAGAAATGTGTCAGTAACAATGTATGGACCAGAAGACATTAGAGTGGAGAAAGGATTTCTGATCAGGTGCTTCCTTTTTCTCACCATTTAATGCCTTGGTTGGAGCCTAGGACAGAACCAATAAATTAAAATGATCTAGAACTATCTGATCTTATCAGGAAATTGCAATATAGAGCAAAATAAGGGTTGGCCGTACCTAAAATCTTCAGTATGATCCATCTTTCCACTACCCTTTATTGCAGATTGTTTGCCAGGAACCTCATACAAGCCTATTAAGTCACTGCCACCGAACGAGGCTTTTCTCTTCCGGAATGCAGCAACCAGGACTTGGGCAACCCGTGTAAGAGGGCTGCCTCCTGGCAACCTATGCCTATACAAAGGAGTGCCAATGAAGAAAACCATGTTTGATATGCCCATAGCTATTGTGAGTGAGCCGAAGGCAGATCCCCATCCATGTGTCATTTGGATATACACTACTAGAGTGAAGGCCACAATTGCCCCAACAGTAACAGAGAGATAGAAAAGGTTGAAAAACCTATCCAGGTGAGATTTGTAATCTTTACTTCTTTCATCGAACTGATCAGCCCCGAAAGAAGAAACACATGGCCTTATACCTGCAGCTCCAAATCCAGTCACATAAAGGATGGTGTACAGGTAAGTCATCTGCCATTTTTTTGCTGGCTCACAGTTGCCTAACAGGAGTGACAGTTGATCACAATGATCTTGATTTGGCACGAAGACGCTCATTGTTGCGCATAAGGTTATCCCTGTCAAACCCTCCACGACAAAAAGAGAAAAAAAAAAGATCGAAAAAAATTATAATCAGGATATATACCTCCTAGCAAATGAATAGGGAAGAAGATAAAAAGTAATTAATTTTGTATTGAATTGCGTTTCATATCCAGGGATTGATATACTGATCCTACCGCAAGATAGAGGGTCGTGAAGATTGCTATTGTCCAATATCGACCAAGATATGCATCAGCTATGAAACCTCCAAGGACAGAGGATGCTTGTGATATCCCTAGGAAATTGTTTACCGCATTTGCTGAACTGGAAAATGGTCTATGCATAACATAGAACATGAAGGCCACCATATTAACCGAGAGGCCGAAATAAGCCATTCTCTCTGCCATCTCGTTACCTGGACAAATAAAGAGTCAAGTAACACATCACATGCACTCGAAAAATTCTTCAACTGTGCTTTAACATGATCTATTTGAATAAAACCAGAGTGGATATCTCGTTATTGATCTGTTAATGGCAATCAAAGCAACCAAACAAGAAGGATTATAAAGGAGCAGGTATTTCAGCTTGGATACCGAATATGAAGAAGGCGGCTATCCAGCCCCCCGTCTTTGAAAGATCATCGATACGTTTTCCGCGGATGTTAACCGGTGTAGTCCCTCCAGTATAACCACGCCCAAATGCCATCCGTCGATCATCAGATTCAATGAAGTAGACTTCAAGCTTCTTTCGCGGAACGGCGTTGGAATTTCCATCCGAGATATTTGGTGTCTCAAGCCCAACTTCAGGTGACTTGATTTCTGTGGCAGCCATTCCTCAATCTTACAGGAAACACAGCCACCACAACACTAGTTTTCAGTTTTTGCTGTAAACCGACCCTCTTAAATACCCCATCCAATAAGAAAATCAAACAAAAATATTGGTTTAATAAAATCTAGCAGGTCCTACACTTCAAAAACTAGGTAAAAACCAAAAGTAGAAAGAGAGACTAATAAGTAGACCTATTATCCATCTGGAGTATTAGGCCTGCCTGAATGTTCACCGCCTTCTGCGTGTAAGAACAGCTATATCCATGAAAGAAGTAACCTTATCGGGACAGTTAGGGAGCAGATTGTATCCAGAAAAAGTACAGCAAACAATGAAGGGGATCCAACCGACACGTGAAGATCCATAGATCACGATCCAAACGCATTAAATGGTTACAAGAAAAAAGATCGTTCACTGTCGGAGGAATATAGTAATCGCTCAGCTATATTGCTTATAAAAAAAAAATCGCTCAGCTATATTGTCATGATCATCCAATTCTATTAGACGTGAAAGACCAACATTAATGACCCACTTTTTTTTTCCTAAGTACATTGTAACATTAATGACCCACTTGTCTAAGGGGTTGCGGGCCAATCCTAACTTCTCGTTTATTCCAGCTGACAGCACCCGGAGAGTGACGGGGATCACCCTCCTCTCTCACAGACACACAGTACTGGCCAGTAATCATATGACACAATTTGATATTGCAACCAAGGTAGGTTCATTAGTTGGACTATTTTGAGTGTGAAATATGGTTAGATTGTCCATCTCCTTCGGAGGGACCGACGTTATTGTCTACACCACTGAATGCTCCATCTCGTCTGATTCTTGTGGCTCTCTCTCTGTCTCAAAGTCAGCTGATACAATAAAACGGATGGCAGGTGCATTAACTCGAGTGTGAAAATATGGTTAGATATCCATGTCTTGGAGAGGAACATTCGCATGCAGTAGTAATGGGGCGCCAATGCCTAGGAAACAGACAAAAAGGGTATTGTATAGCCTTTTTACGACAAGTATTTGGCCCAAGCAATCGACACGGGTGCCATGAAATGAAAGGGTTATTTTACCAGCTGCATCCAAACCACTTTAAGAACAGAATATCAAAATGAGTTACCGCATATTTAAAATTACTTTTTATTTACCTCCACATTTCCCCCCATCATAAAGATTCTGCAAAAAGTACGACCCAAATCATGTCCTTGTTTTACGATGAATTTTAATCCTGTGCCACGCTTTATTCTTTACCCCCTTTGACGAACTCGTGAGTCGTGACTCTTCAGGGTCCTCTCGCGGAGGCTTCTCAACTATTACTTGAGTAACTCTGAGTTTATAGCGGCGCAGTTGAGGTCCTCGAGGATTTACCCCTTGACGAATTCATGACTCTTCGGAATTAGCTTATATTTGTGTAAATAATTTATATGTTTTTTTCGAAATTTTTTTAATCGACATTTAAAAATAATAATCATTTTAATTGTATTTATTAGTATTTTTTAAATATAATGATTACTAAAAGAAAATTATTGTTAAATAAAAAATTGAATTAATAAGTTCAAACTTAACTAACAAAGATGTCCTTAATTTTTTGGAAAGACTTGTATTGCACATATCACTTTCATTATCCAAATTTCTCATAATAAAAACACTTCAAAATGTAATTAATTATACTCATCAAATTTCGCAAACCCAGTTAGCTCAAGTGTCAGCTTGGCGGAACCATGACTTAAGTTGAGGGAACAAACTCATAAGGTAAACTGACAAAAAAAATCATACTTAATTTAAAAAGTGTCTTAGAGTTAAAATATCAAAAAATAATGACTATAAGTATTAAAAATATTAAAATATACGTACCTTATTATCAAAAATCACATTAACTAATCAACAATTTACAATTCACAATTCACAACTCACTAATTTCAATTTTAACAACTTGTCAAAAACCAACATAACCAACATAAGTTCTGACTTCTAATCTCCAACAAATTGTCAAAAACCACTATCTTGGGGGTGGTTGCAAAAAAAAAAAATCTGGAGCCTTCTCTCGTTTTACATAAATCGAGCAATTACTTGTTCAAAGATTCTAGAAAAATAAATTACCAATGCCTGAGCTTTAATCACTAGGTTAACCCTTGAGACTAGATTCATATATTTTTTTTAGAAGGTTTTTCTTTGAGATTATATGATGAAAAAGGATTTTTTAGCTGAATTTACTAACCTAAGAAAAAAAAATTTACCCCAAAAAAAAAGCGAAAAGAAATTGAGCTTTTTTTTTTCTTATTTCCTTTTTCCTAAGATTTTTTTAAAAAAACTTTAATCCGAAATCCGAAGTAATTCCTCCGAAGGCTCAAGGGGAACAAAACAAAAACTATATATAAACATAAAACAAACAAAGAAAGAAAATTCCTTCCTTGGAAGATGCAATTATTTCCTTCACACCACACCCGTCACAGCACGTGCTTGCTTTAATGCCTCGCTGTCAAGATTTGAACTCTTTATTAATTACTCTTTTTCTTTTTTTTTTGGTAATAAGAGAAATTCGATACACCGAGTTTGCATAGATCTGATCCGGTATACGTATGAAGTGGGTTCAACGTCACGGTAAGCTCCGGGCCGTATAGCTCTTCCAAACTATACATGTCAATTAAGTATAATTTTGCTGGGAAAGTGGCCCCAAAAAATTATTTACACTTAAAAAGATTCGAACTTGATACATGAGGAGAGTGGTGGCCTAAGAAAAATTTTCTTTTTCAACTTTGCATATATATATATATATATATGTATATGTATATGTATGACAGACAGAACGAAGGGGCCGGTTTGCACCCCTTCCGTCCGCGACTGGTCAGTCGAGTGTATGAGAATGTCAATTAGGCGCACATTAGAAGTTTAAATAATTGTTTTAGGTGTCCAAATCTCTCTGGTTATTAAAAAAAAGAAAAAAAGAAAAATTGTCACAACTTACGCTCCGTTTGCATACTAAAATTTTACCCATCCTAAAATTTTAACACAATAAAAAATTACAATATAATCTATCTCTTCTCATCAAATCACTACTTTTCATTACAAAAATATAAAAAATTACATCTCTCTTCACTTTTTCATCAACCCCAATACCTAAAATTTTAACAACTCTAAAATTTTACTTCTCAAACACAGTCGAATTCGGGGAAGAACCGATGAAATGGGCCTAAAATGATAACCGGGTAATAAGCAACTCGTCAGCACAGACTCTCCTATTGGCCACTCTCTTCTCTATAATTCCAATACACACTAAAATCCTTGCTCCGCCATCTTTAATCTCAGAACTCCCACGCTTAAGGTTGTGTTTGTTTGTGGAAATTTTGGGTATCGAGGTTTGTGAAAAATATAGATATTTTATGAAAAAGTGAGGAGAGAGAAGATTTAATTAAATAATATGATGTTATTTTATAATTTAATGAGGAGAGAAATATTATTTTATAATTATTTGAAATTTCGAAATGAAAATTTTCGGAGACAAACGCCCCCTCAAATCTATGAATCAAGCTGGAATTTGAGACGGAGCTATTACATAAATTTTCTCCTTGCAGATGCGGTTTTAACGAGAGATTCGCCGCGCTGCCCTAACCCCGGGTCCGTGGATTCACATTTGGGCTGATTGCCCTTCCCCAGTTCGGAAGTGCTAATTGCTGAGAGAGACACGGAGAGAGAATGAATAAAGGAGGAGTCGGTGGAGGTGGTGGCTTGGGAAGTGGGAGCAGTGGTGGCGGAAGTGGGCCCACTGCGGCGGCAGCCGCCTCGGCGGCTCAGAAGCAGAAGTCCTTGCTGCAAAGAGTTGAAACCGACATCGGCAACATCGTTGACAACTTCAGCCACCTCGTCAATGTATCCCGGGTAATCTTTTTGCCTTCTCTCTTTGCTTTTTAAGTTGCATACATTTGTGGACAGGCACTAGATTTTTTATACCATGGTTGTCTTGTTGCTGATTTACGCCCAAATGCTTTCTGATTGATCTGACATAGTGGAGAGACGAATCATCGATATCACACCCCTAAGTGAATAGCCAAAACAATCAAAAGATAGGCTAACCGCTTCGCGTAATTGTTGCTAATTATAAGCATTGGGCATATAGGAGTCTTGTATCCTACTTTTACTTGTACAGAGCAGGATGATACGAAAATCTGATCTTCACGTGAATAACATATGGTAGCAGAAGTAGCCACAGTGAAGGTAGTGTGTGCTCTGACACCACGAAACAAATCTTCTGGCTCTTCCAATTTGTAAAGTGTAGTTGTTTTCTTCCAATATCTTCCAAACGGAAAAAAGTACCTCCGATTACTTTTGCACTTGCAATGTTTGCATCAACTTACCTTTTGCTTGTGTATTCTCTTTACTCAGATTGTGAAAAAGGGAAGTTCTTCATAATCGTTTCCCTTGGTCCAAAAGCCTGTGCCCCTCAGTTGTAGTTAGACAAACTAATTCTACTATGTGTAGAGGAGTTTTTTAAACCCTAACATAAAGTGGTCCATCTATTTTCATAAAACATGTTGGTTTCTTGTTTAATGCTTCCTTCTTTTGGAGAATATGTTCAAGCAAAAGGTACAAGTCATGTAGCAATCATAAGAGTGATTCCCACCAACTACATATAGGAGAATCTACCAAAATCTTACTTCAGATGTTGCTATTTCCATTTGAGTCATATACATATTTTTCAGGAGCGGAGATGTTGTGCCTTGAGGCTTTGGCTTGCCTGTCATTTAACTTAGCAATCAGCTACGTGTGACCTGAGATGGTGACATTACTGTTTTGATCACACTTAGGAGCAAAGAAAGCAGTACAAGGCATCTTATCAGGATGATATGCAACACATACATCCCCCAAAGATTTAGTTCAGGATCTCATCACACTCGTGTCGAGTCAGTGAGCATCCACATATAGGATGAGGGTAAAGAAATAGATTGGCTTAATAGTGAAAAAGCAGTTTATTGATACTCCTAAATTCAATCAGATTTATTAAGTTGGTTGAATCATGACAACATAAGCATTTGACAACTGTTTTATGAGCAGTAAAGAACGGAGATTAGAAGAAAGCTTCCTGCATTGGCAAGAAGGAAAGAAGCCTTATCTGCTCATGGTCTCTGGGCCTGTGCCTAGACATATCCAACTTAGAATATTTGCTCAATGAGTTCATTTCCCTGCTTGAGTCGACAAACTTGCTAATCTTGTCAAATAGTAACCATCTATTCTAGTGGGATTAAAATTGGAACTGCATATGTTATTGCTGTGTTAACTTTGGCTGGGACCACCTTGTCCTATGTGGCTGGCAAGGATCCTTTTTATTCTTTCTTGTATAAATGAGAGGTTTAATCTCTGGAATGGAAGGAGACTTAATCCGCACATTGGCCAAGGTGAAATATTATGAAGGCGAGGTCTGGGGCCTCTAAGCCTTTTTGAGATTGTGGGAAGCCTTTTCATCGGAAAGCGCTTAACAGAATGTGAAAATTAAATATACAGAACACCTTTTCTTTTACTAGCATTGGCAAATTTCAGTTTGCAGCTACTACAGTAATATTGTGCGTATACTGCAAATTATAAGGTGTCAGTGATCTTCTGAGGGGACTCTTTCATTTTCTTAAGACATGCATTTTTGTAATTCCTGAAAAGTTAAAAGTTAATATCCGTGGAAGTTCTATTGGAAGTAGTATTGTTTTGATAAAACCTTTGTTTACTGTAGGTGAATGATCCACCTGTAAGGAATTCACAAGAAGCTTTCATGATGGAGATGCGTGCAGCTAGAATGGTAGGACTAGTTGCTTCTCGCTCACTTGCACTGTTGGAATTTCTTGCAAAATTAATGCTCTGGATTGAGGAGAAAAGTTAGGACTGTTAATGTACTTGATTTGGTCGCTCTGGCCTCATCAATTAAACCTGGAAGAGATATAAAGTTTTAAAAAACCTTCAGTTTCTGAATGTTTGCACGTTCGTTTATAGGTTCAAGCAGCTGACTCTCTCCTCAAGTTAGTGTCAGAGCTTAAGCAGACAGCAATCTTCTCAGGATTTGCATCCCTTAATGACCATGTGGAGCAAAGAACAGGTGAGTTTCACAACCAGGCGGAGAAGACAGAGTGCATGTTGGCTAGAGTTGGAGAGGAGGCAGCTGCCATCCTGAAGGAACTCGAGTCACATTATTATTCTTCTGCAGACAGGACAAGCCAAACCCAGCAGAATGAATGAAAGGAAACCGCTTGCCGAAAAATAGAAAGGGTGGATGGTTGGTTCGAGGACTGCACACTGGGTATTTGCAATGAGGACCGCTTGCCAAAAACTGTTGATCGGTTCTTTGTGGGCTCCTCCCCGCTCTTTTCTTAATTTAGTCCTTGTGTTGGGGCCTGTGGGACCAGTTCCACCTTGATTTATCTCGGATCAGCTGAAAATTCTAATATTGTTCCATCCCATCATAAATTTCGACTGATCAGTCATTACTCCTATCTGCAATTAATTAAATTATCTCCGATTACTTTCATTTCAAAAATTTCGGTCTCGGATCTCACCACTGTTACTGAGCCCAGAGCTCCGGCCGGTCTGAAGGAATAAAAAAAGTAGGCCTTACCCCCCGTCGGGACCTAATTGAAAATCCGAAACATGATGCAACCGATACCCATAAAGCAAGGTGATGGGACGATTAATTAGCTGACCATGGATGAGAGTTAAGATCAGTTCTTGGCAACGGGATCTGGATTTCTGGTTTTGGATTATTGTAGATTTGTAGTCGTGGTAGATGGTTTTTCTTTGGTCGAGGTGATGATTTTGAGGTTTATTTCAGCTTTTTTGTTTGTTGGCGATGAGACTTTGCATAGATTAGCTTGATTTCCAATGTAAAGACAAACACTAGAAAATGTTTTCTATATCATTTTCAAGCTTGTCAACTAGGCCGTTAGAAAGGTAATTAAGTCATCGGATAATAAATTCATATCAACACAAATGAAAATGACATAATGAGTGTACACCAACTGGCTATCCGGATGGCTGCCGGTGAAGCTCTTCGAGGGGTCTGCAAAAGGTGATTTTTGAGAGCGACTGCCTTTCGCTAGCGTTCGTGACCCTTCCCTGGTTTTTTATGAGGATGTTAGTTGTTGGTTCGAAGTCATTCATGAGATGACGTCTGAGTACCCATCGTGGAGCTTTGTTAAAGTTTCACGCCAAGCAAATTCGTTTGCGGATTCTTTGGCTAAAAGGGGCTGTAGATAGGAAATTTGCGGGTTGTATTCCTTTGTCTTTGTTACCTGTTTTCCTGCTTAAACATTCCCTTGTTTTTTAGCCTCCTTGAGGAGTGGTGTTTTATCCCTCAGGTGAGTGTTTTATTAATGTATCGTTGTTTAGGAAAAAAAAAACTAACAACAAAATCTGCCGACAGTATTTCAAGGCCCACACCTCCAAACAAGCAAATTCATTTTCCTTTTTCCTTTTCTTTTTATAATTTATTATAACAGTTAATTAATATTCCATGGTACTGCAATTAATCCGTGGTCTCTTTTAAAAGAAAATCTAACAAAACATAGAATAGATGAAAATTCATTACACACAATAAGAGTTTTGAATATTGCTGGTGTGAATGTTTTTCTTATCATGTATTTTCTTCTTATTCCATAATTAACCGCGGGACAAACAGATTTCCTCACCGGGGTATCATTGTCCTGTCCACTTAAACTCGAATTAACACGTAACTTGGTATTCCTAACTTAATTTAATATATATAAAAACCCTTAAAGCTGGGAAAGGACAAGTTTAGTCTGGTTCCCAGAAAGCTGGGGCCGAGAGATACACTAGTCTTATGCAGTAAGGTTAGAGACCATATAAATGCATGTGAAGTAACAGGTAATGCCAACACCACAAAGTTCCAGATTCCTATACCGCCTGCCGCCCCACCCGGCACCCGGGCCATTTCTTCTTTGCCACACGAATTAACAGAGAAAATGTCGTTTTCCAGTTTCATTTCGGGACAGTGACACGTTAACTAGAACAAACAACTAAGTAGAGGTCGAGGAATTCACGAAGAAGAAGAAGAGAGGGAGGGAGCCTGCAGACTCCAACCGTTGGGAGCCATTAGAGGCGTCTGGTTGTAGTAAATCACGCAGGGGCTTTCGTGGTTGTGCACTCCCTCATAGGTGGTTATAACATAGCTTGCGTCGTCTCTGTCCCTCTCGACCCTCTTCTTCACGTAGCATCCTCCACTTGAACATTTATAGTAGTTCCTATAATCCAAAAGATATTTAAGTTAGAATTATCTATCACAAGAAAAAGGAAAACAAAAAAATTTAAAATCTTTACCAGATGAAGTACCATGGTCCATGCACATTCAACATAATCACAGATTAATACCAAAGTCAGAAAAGGTAAATTTAATTTTAAAATCCAGAAGTATATATCCACGCTAGCTGTATAGTTTTTATATCACGTCAAGCTCAACGGAGCAATCCAATTCCAAAAGGGTTTATGTGATCCGAACGCCGGAAAAACAATTACCCCGTTCACATGATTCATGGAAATGTTTGATCAAAGCCCTTTCTACACGGGGGCAAATTATAGAGTCTGTCTGTTCAATTTGAGAACACAGGCTTGGGTACATTCCACAAAGATTCTCCTTTTGGAACCATGCACACGCCAATATCTCCTTCCTCCACTGAATTCTCGAGTGCCCTCTAGCTGCTAATCTAACTAAAAAAACTAAAGCATCTAGACCCCAATCGTGACGATTCACAACTCTAGACCCACCAATACCTAAGAGGCACTACCTGATCAACTACTAATAGGCTGCTCCAACTAGATCTGGTCAAGTGGCCTGGTACAATAATGCAAGGCGGCTAATGAGAACACCCCCACTTGAGTCTAGTAAATGACAACAGATAGGATGAAAAGGAAACCATTGATTATTTATAAGACTGGTTGGTTTCCCATGTTTTTGTTGTTGGAAAGATAACCTTAACAATAATTTCTGTCATGAGCAGTTTGTTCTTAATTTCCCCGATATCAACCTTATAAGTAAAGAGACTGTTGTGCGTGTTGAGCGCGTGGAATCGGAACAGCGCGCAGCACATCCTGCATAACTCACCACTTTAATTAGTTTCCTCCCAATTAAGCTATCTGGAGTGCTGGAGTACCAGATAACTTAATTTTCACCCATTAATCCAGACGGACGACCCTGGTTTTACAAAAAGACAAGAAGCTTCAACTTTATTTAGGCTGCGTTTGTCACTAAAATTTTACCCAAAATTTTATCTCTCTCCTAATAAAATACTCTAATATAATCTCTCTCTCTTCCATCAAAAAATATAAAAAATTACAAAAACTATAAAATATTACCTCTCTCTTCACTTTTTCACTAAACTCAATACCAACACTAAACCCAATACCAAAAATTTTACCACACAAACCCACCCACAATCAGTCATTCTCTATCACACCCGTTATTTTCATGACGCGTTGGGTTGCTATCAAATGGTCTAACATAAGCTCGTCACACTAATCCTTAGGCTTAAGAGCCATCTCTTTCTAGGCTAAGCCAGTCTATATCTGAAGATGATTCGCAAACAGTAGTATCAAATTATCAATGATCTGGGTCTGCCTTTGGACTAATTGTTTTTGGTTGGATATGGCAATCTTAATAGGAGGGGCATATATATATATATATAAAGTCTTTTATCTCTCTTTCTATAATGTGATCATGATGAACAAATTGAGATCCCCTAGATCTTGTTACTGATATAATTTCCTACAATAAAAAGAGATAAAAAAGATACAGCACATGAATTTTATATATAAGAGTTTTAATTATTTCTATACAAAGTTGAGTAGTGTAGACTCTATAATATTTAATGATGTAAAAATTTTATACATTGAGAAGTATGGAATTTTGAACCCATCATACAAGCAATAAACGACTGATAATATAACAATCATAATCAATAAGCCACGATCATTACAAACACATATCTTCTTACATAAATAATATAAGAAGGTTGAGTCCGATATATGAAGGATCAAGCGCTACTATTGAGTTAAAAGCTTAAGCTATTAGTCAAGGCGTAATCTTATTTCCTATAGTAGTGCCGCGCCTCATACTAAACGACAGGTGGACATGAGAGACTACACCACGTGGGTGCCGCAGGTGGAGCTGTCAAATCAACCGGTCTTTCACGAGTCTAAGGGTATTGCTGGCCCCATAAAGCCAACAGTATATAGTATGAGAGATTTAAACAAACTAATATCGTTACTTTAATCACTTTCATTTCAAAAACATTGAATTCCAATGTTATTAATTTGGTGTTTTAGTATTATTAAGATGTTGTTCAAACTTGGATTTTAGATCCAACTCCAATTGCATGGTAGAAGAAAGATATAACAAGCGTTAAATGCTATAAGACCCCTACTATTTACACCCATAAGAGTAAATGTTATAGATACCCATATGCTAGCTCTTTTAACTCTTAAACATTCAGTAAGACAGCCTTGATATCATGTCTGGATTTTCATGGATCATATCGATCTTCAGCATAACTTGTGTGGATTAATTGTGAAGATATTGAAGAAGACTCCAAATGAACCTTTGATTAGTTAATTTTAAGAGTCTGTAGTTATATCCTGGACTACCTCCTTTGTTTGGTAGCTAAGGGGCTAAGTCCTAAATAAAGTAGATTTAAGAGGAGTAGGAGAAACATCGATTCCTAAAGGAGGAAAGCTGGATAAATATATAAGCTCTCGGGTGCAAGTAATTTATATAGAGGAGTGTGAAATTAATAACTCAAGGGAAACCTGTTTCAAAGAACTTGGCTGTAGAAACATAAAAAAAACAAATCATTACATGCATCTTCGATCGATTGAGAGGAATTCAAATATATGATATAGGAATAGAAGATTTTTGAGATATTCTATATATATGACACTGAATTTCAGTTAATAATTATTCTATATTTTAAAAGATTAAGCAAATTAAATTGTCTCGATTACATGAGCTTAATTACTACTTACATGAATATCTAATTGAAGTCTTCACAAATTAAGCTATTAGATATCAAAGAACTAATTTTCGCCTTGCATGTTGAGCATCATTACTGCAGCTTAATGACCCTGCACATACAAAAATCCTTCGAAGATACGAACGTACGACACTTGCACTCTAATTCATGACTTAACTGACGATAGGGGGAGTTTGTTTGTGGAAATTTCAGGGAATATTCCCGAAATTTTGGGAATCTTTACTTTATTGAGATTTATTGGGGTTTGTGAAAAATAAAGTGTATGTGTGTAAAAGTTAAAAATTTTGGAGTGTGTTTGTTTTGTTGGAAATTTCGAACCCCAAAATTTTGGGGAAACAAACACCATATATACTCCATATACTACGCCCACGTCAAACAGTATAGCCGGCCCGCTGCCAACAATTAATATATATGTGCGCGCGCGGCCAGACACTAACAGACCCATTAATACACCACAATTGCATTTGCTTCCTTCACAATTAGGACCACTCCACGCTCATACTATAAGCCTCAACGGCCAACTACACATACTTTAGGGTCAGTGCCTGTATAACACCAAGCATATCATTATCTATCGCAGAGGCGGAAGGAAGGGGTAGCGACCCTGGGCGGCCGCTACCCCTCACGCCACCCAAAAAAAATTTTTCATTACTTTAAAAAAAAAAAAATTAAGTTGGCCTGGGCCCGATACCCCTGAAGCTCAGGCCCAGACCAACTATACATATATTTTACACATAAAGCCTGGCCCGATACCCCTGACCCAGGAAAACTGCAATAACATCGTCTGACATTTTCTATCAGTCCACACAGCAGAAATGAGCTAAACTAGCACCATCAGTCCTCACTTCTCTCACTCTCTCATTTTTCGCTTTTTTCCCTTGTTTTTGCATATTATATTAAAAAAACTTAAAAGCTCCGATGGTAACTTTTTGCATTTTTCCACGTAATTTTTGCAAAAAAAAAATATTGTTCAATTATTTGGATAGTACGGTTGCAGGTTGTTCCCGCGACCCTTTTTTCCTTCCCTGGGCATACCCTCGCTGGGTGTTTGTGAAAGTCTCGATGTTTGATCATAAGGTCCAGGTGTTGTTTCCTCTATTCAGAGGTACAATAGTATGTGGACTTAGATCTCCACTATGTATGAACGTTAACTTAGTCTAAGAATGAAAGAAAAAAACAACGAAGAAAAAGTTGATTGCCAAAATTTGCAGAACAAATGCAGGGTCGCTACCCCTTCCTTCTGCCACTGCCTCCTGCCTTTCTCTTTTCTATTTCTCACACCTCTCACTTTCTCACTCAGCCATTACCGCACTAGCCACCGCCGCAGGTCTGGGCACTCAGCCATGATTTAATTATATTTACAAATTTAATTATTGTTGTGATTTTTTGATGAATTTTATGAATTATAGATTTTTGAATTAGGAATTTGATGAATTTTTTGAATTAGGAATATGTGAATTAGAGATTTGATGAGTTTTGTGAATTAGGGATTTTATGAATTTTGTGAATTAGAAATGTGTGAATTTTGTGGGTTGTTGGAAGTGCTGGGATAGTGGGATATGTTGTTGAATTTTTCATGAAAGGTTCCTTGTGGAATTGGCAATTGTTGTACTGTTTTGCTTTTGTGGAATTGACTGCCATCTATTTTTCACTGTTTATTTGCATCTCCACATGTGTTTATGAACATGAGACTTCACTTTGCATCTCCACATGGCTTTTAGTCTCTGGAATATAATATATTAATACATTCACTTTATTTTATTTTATTTAGATAATGAATAAGTTTGTCACAAGAGAACGAAGCCGTTTTGTGACATTTTCAAAAGATGCAAAATAGTAGGATGCAATTGTCACATCTCAGTCGCAGTACATAGCACAGTACATGTATTGTAATATTTTTAATGCTTTTAGTCTTTAATTTTTGATATTGTAATTGTAAGACAATTTTTAGCATTATAAAGGAAAAAAAATTTTTGTCATTTCGTCTTTAGAATTCGACCCCCCTGAATTTTGGTCCTGGTTCCGCCACCGACGACGTTTGGGTCATGTTTTATGGACCTTACACATCAAACAAAACAAAAAGCTTATGGAGCTGATCAGCTAGCTAGGAACCTTCCTCGCGTGTCACCATTAATCCATTAGCCACACATGATATTTTTATTAGTTTGTTTGCTTACCGTCTTTGAAGCTTCTCTTTTGCTTCAAGAATCAGCTGTCGACTAGTTCTGAAAACCGCGAGAGCTTCGTTGCTTCTTAATTTCTGATCTATCGACGTTGTAGTGTGAGTTACTGTTTCTCCAGTCCCCTTTAAGTAAATCGATAGTTTTTGCTTGCCTCATCTTTCTCTCAGTACACAAACATTCACGCATCACTCAACGGACAAGTTTTTTTTATTGCCATGATCAGTACTTCACGAAGAAGCAGAAGACGAAGAAGAAGAAGGAGGAGGAGGAAGAGGAGGAGAAGCAGGAGAAGAAGAAGAAAGTACAAACTAAAGTAATCACTGAGACATGCTTCTGTGGTTGTTTAATTAGCTCCTAGTGAGTCTGAGAGTGGAGTACTGGTCTCTGGAGTCCATGACGAGAGCCAAAACCATACGATACATAACAACTGGGAATTATGATTAAGAAGAAATATCCTTAAGAGTTGAATAATCCAAGAAGTATCTTTGGATTTTCCAGATTCTTGATCACTTATTAATAGGTAAGTAAAGGAGAAACCTATGAGACAGATGATGCCAAGTTGAGCGGTTCCCATTGAGCAACAATGGGATGACTCGAAGATTGGTTCTCCGATCAGAGTTGATCATCGACGTGGGGGGAGGAGAGAGAGTGAACGAACATAGAAAGCCAAGAGAGAAAACCACTGAGATTATGTATAGTAAGCCTAACAAGGCCAACAATTGACACATCCAGTAACCTGGGGTCACCATTGAAACCATTGAAAAAAAATGGGATCCACAAGTTCTAACTCCATGATATCAACAGATGTGTACAGACACAGATCTATATGATTGGTGAAAGCTCTTTCCATACCAAACTCCATTTTCTAACAAAAGCTCAGTATATTATGAATTAACGGAGGCCTCGCCCAATTATTTCACAATCTTGAGCAATATAATAAGAAATCTCTCTAGAAAGGAACTAATTACCAAGGTTACAAATGATCTAAAAGGTAGTTTACTTACCTGGGGTTGGGGCTATTTTTTACGGCTTTTTTGCCGTACTTTCTCCACTTGAATCCATCATCCATGACCTCCAGCTCCGATTTCGTCCTAAATGCAACCTTAAGACCAGGATCAATCTTATTTTTCTGGACCCCAATATTTCTGCATCTTCTACAAAAAAGCCAAACAGAGAGCAATTATTCCTTCCGTTGGACATAAGAATAACAAGTAGTACTCAATTTCCATCTTCTTTTCACAGAAAAAGAAAATTATAATGGTATCACTTGCATGTTGTTATTTCTTGATGTTGCAACAAGGGATCCAGTACAATATCCATCCCCGATGTTCTCCGACGACGCCATGCTTTGCGAACCCGAGCAGTGGTCAACGACATCATCACCAACCAATAGATACTTAGATAACTCATAATCCGACGAGAGAAAATCACCACCAGCCAGGAAAGTGTAATTAGGGTTAAGATAATTAGGGTTTTGAGGGTAGTCCATTACCACAGAGCTCGTTGTGGAAATGGGAGTGTAAAGAGGGATAGGCTTGGTAGGGATGCCTCCGAGAAACATATATATATATATATAGAGAGAGAGAGAGAGAGAGAGCTTATATATTAAATACATTGTCTTGGAATTCTGTTGTCTTTGTCTCAGCTCCTTCGTACACACTTTCCTGGTGGAAACAAGGAATCTTTTACCAGTTTGCAGCTACGTGTCGTGAGAGGATGATGTGTTTGATGATGTCAGCAAGTGACGTAGGATCGTGCTATTCAATTTATATGGATTTGAGACCACATGTAATAATAGTTGTCTTTTGTTTTTGATAGGCGGCACTATTTGGGTGGGAGCTGGAAGTGCTGGATGCATGTGTAGTAGCTAGTGGCGCGTTATGATTATAGCTAGATGGATAAGAAAGGCCGCTATCATGGCTGCCTTCAGCTCTCTTAAGTTATGTGTATGGATGGTGGCTGACACTGCAACAAAACAGGTTTTTTTTGGCATGGCGGCTGGCGGTGCCTACGGCCGTGCCAGTAACACCATCGCTGAGAAGATGCACGTTAATAGTGATGGTTATGGTTTTCTGTTTGGACGGTACTTTTTCAATTCAGAAAAAGAGGAAAAAACGACTAGGGGTTGCCGTTCGAACAGCTATGCGGGACACATAGAACCGTCTCAAAAGAATATCTCGTGCTCAGACTGCGAGCGTCATCTAATTGAGGCCAGGCGGAGCCAAGGGGCAGTGGGGGGCCACCGCCCCCTTGGCTCCCCAAAAAAAAATCTTTTTACATGTTTTTTTTGAGTTATTTTTTTGTCAAGGCCCGCCCCTTGGCCCATTAGAGTTTCAGCCCCCTACCTATGACTTGCCCAGATGCCTCAGCTTGCCCCCTTTGACGCCCAATCAGTCCAGTCTAACCCTATTTTTTTTTGTTTTTTGTTTTAACTTAACCGAGGGTGAAACGTCTTATGTAAGTGACCTTTTATGTAATTATTAGGTGAAAGTCTCATGCGACTTTGATTCAGAATCAAACTGGTTTTGTGGATAATAGTACTGTAAACTAACAAGAAAATTTCCATCCATATTAGCTTCTGTAAAGAGTCATCTTAGCTTTTATTTTAACTTTCTATTAAAAAATATATGAGATAGTACCTTTTCTTCATTCATATTCTTCTGTAACAAAAAAATAAGAATTACCAATGCATTTGAAAATTTTCGAGTCCTAAACACCTAATGGAAGAAATAATCTGGGAGATGGATCGTTTTCGTATGAAAGTGTTTTGCCAAGTTATTGATTTGATTACCCAAGAGATGGATCATCGTTTCACTGAAGTAAGTACGGACTTACTTCTTTGTATAGCATGTCTTGATCCAAGAAACTCGTTTGCAGCGTATGATCATTCTAAATTACTTCGTCTTGCTGAGCTTTATCCAGAAGATTTCTCAACAATTGATCATGTTGTACTTAGAGATCAGCTTCGAAACTACATTTATGATGTGAGAAATCATGATGCTTTTTCTAGACTTCAAGATATTGGAGGTCTTGCTGTGAAGATGGTTGAAACAGGGAAGCATACTCTATATCCATTGGTTTATCAGCTGATTAAATTGACATTGGTCTTACTAGTTACAACTGCAACCGTTGAGAGAGTATTCTCTACGATGAAGTTTATCAAAACTGACTTGCACAATAAGATGAGAGATAAATGGTTGAATAATAGTATAATGGTATACATCGAAAGTGAGATTGTCGAAACTATCGAGACGAAGCTATTTTGCAACATTTTCAGAAGATGCAAAAGTGTAGGACCCAATTACCACCTCTTAGTATCAGCAAATAGTACGGTACGTGTATTTCAATATATTTAGTATTTTTAGTCTTTAATTTTTGATATTTTAACTCTTAAGATATTTTTTGCATTACATAGTAAATTTTTTTTTTTTCATTTTTCTTTAGGAGTTTGCCCCCCATTGATTGTGCTTCTGACTCCGCCACTGATTGAGGCAGATTCTGAGTTCTAGATATTATAAACTTCAAATATTAGGGTGAAGGAAGTATCCATAGCTTCAAGTGATCTTTAGGTGTGCATATTAACAAGATATTTTGAATGATGGTTTCTGATCTTCTTGAATGAACAAAGGAAAATCTTTTGTACACATAAAAAACGTCAGAGTATACTTATAAGAAGGCGGATGAGTTTGTCCTTATATGGGTGAGCAGCTCTTACAATAATGCACCAATATGTGTATAATTAGGGAATTCCCATTTGTTGCACTTGCTAATTAATTAGTAATTAATCTAGATAATCTGAAACTCAGTGGAGCCCATCTGTGATCTTGTGTTGTAATCTCGATCGCAGTTGCTTATTCTTTGTGGTGCCACCAATATATATCTTATTTAAGATTACTTGAGGAATGATCATGATTAGATTTATAATTTGACCAGTACTTAATCTAAAATATATAATTGAAATGACGTACCATACTCTCCTCTGATTAGATTGAAGTGCAATTAGGTGTAAGATCATTAAATGATGTGGCCCTCATCTCTTTCTCGGAAGTAACATGATATAATATTTATGTTTAAAACCACTAAAAGCACTCTTAATTTATAATTTAAGCTGCCAGATATATATATACGTCAAACGTACGGCCTAAGCATAACTTTTGATTGCGCTTCAAATTATTATTATTATTATATCTATTCTATATATATTGCATAATCGAAGAAAATATTGGTTTCAATAATCTGAACACATGAAATTTATACTTCGGCATCGGTAAAGTTGCTTGAATGAACCAGCTTCAACAAGGCCGTCTACATGATATAGTAAGAGAAGGGTGTCTCCATCAAATAAAATCTGTCGTGACTAATCTTGCGGGTAATTACTGCATCTTGAAATTAATGATCATAATATATATATATATATATATATATATATATATATATATATATATATAATCCAAGCACAGTCATGATCAAAAGAAAAAGAGAAGAAGCGCGGCCAGGCAAGGCCAAGGTTAACTCAATACGATACAATATATGACGACCAAACCACCGTGTATTAAGGGTATCCGAGGATAGGAATAGGATAAAGTAATATGAATGCTTTGTTACCGATCCCTTCAAGCTAATTTGTAATCTCATATATGCATGGACAGTAAAAGGATATGTAAATCTCTACTTTATTTGATCCATGAGTTAAAGTGGATACCTTTAACTGAATAACTT
This sequence comes from Myrica gale, assembly GCA_963930655.1. NCBI lineage: Eukaryota > Viridiplantae > Streptophyta > Magnoliopsida > Fagales > Myricaceae > Myrica > Myrica gale. The sequence goes on along the minus strand of OZ005600.1, from coordinate 10,111,579 downwards.
AATCAAAAGATTTTAAATAAGAAGAAGACATGAGCCCTGACCACGACCGACTACAGCTTTAAACCAACATAGATATATATATATATACATAATGATGCGTGAATTCGATTTTGCTCCTCTTAAGCTTGATGATCGATCATGGCCGACTAGCCGTGGTTAACAGCTTTTTCCACCTTTTCCTTTTTGGAAATTTATGTTCCCTTATTGAATGCATATTCTTATTGTCCTTTTCGGAAAAGTTGCCAATAAGATTAGCCTCAATCAGTTGAGCTCAATATAACACCGGATCCGAAAGCTCAAAGCAAGAACCGCGCGTGGATGATTTTTCAGTTAAATATTTGTATAGTCCAGTTGGCATTTTCGTTAAAGGGGCATAAGGGCATTTTTGGCGTCTTTGTCTCAAGGTCATTCTTTTTTTTTTTTTTTTTCTAAGTTTTCGCAAGGTCATTCAGTTATTCGAATGATTCACGTGAGTTGTTATTTTCCTTTATTCTAAAAGAAATTGGAGGAGCTGAAGTTTTTATTGCGGTTCACGCGTGAAATACAAAATGAACGGAAAGGGGGTTTTCGTTGTTAAAGCCATCAAGTTCAGCCGAACATCCTCCAAGATTCCTTAGCTCAAAGATTGAGTTCTTCCGAGATTTATGATAATTTCTAAGTCTCTCTCTTGCTAAATATTATGTGATTTGCGTAGAGTCCACCATTATTGATGATATATGGATTGCTTTTTGATCATTGTTCCACCACATATCGATTGAGCGTGTTGAAAGTTTTTCAGAGATTGCTGAAAACGTTTAAAGTTGTTGTAGTTCCGGTGATTTGATTTGTTGATTGCGTGAGGTTCACGTGTGAAGATCGATAAGACATCGATTTGGTATTTGATTCTTTGTTCAAGCTTTATTAGAGGTTTTGAGGGTGTTGTTATTTGCAGATCTGAGTGGAGTACTTAGGTTGGGTTAAAATGAGATAAGATTAGTCTAGGAGTATCTAATTGTTGAAGATCACCTTATAACCGGAGTTTGAACATAGTGAAAGCCAAGATTACCGACTTAGGGCCCGGAGAGTTGTTTCTCCTTAAAGAAGTTCTTTAAGAAATATTTTTTCTCTTCGTCACCAATATCGCGCGTCAATTGTGGTTAATAATTTCGTCTTATCTTTGTTTATAGATTTCTTGTTATTTAGTAACTCTCTTTATTTGTGTAGTAACTATTTAATCTTTGAAGAATCAAAGGAAGAGAGGTAACAAGAAGTTTATGTGGGGTAAGGAAGTTAAAAGATTAGATCTGATTTATCTAATCTTATTGGCGTTGTTAAATTGATTTGTTAATTATTAAATCTGTAATTTTCTTTATATGCAGTCAGTTTAGAGTCTTTTATAGTGAATTTAGATTAATCTATTTTTATAGATTTTTATTTACGTGTTTTCTGTTAATATATTATTATCTGAATATTATTATATCTTTAAATATTGAAAGCAGTTGTTATTTTAAAGAATAGATTTAAATTATTTTTTTTTAAAAAAATAATTTTTTAAATATACCTATTTAACCTCCAGTTATTTTACTCTTAACTTGGGTCTAAATTAGTTTGTTGAATATTATAGTATAGGACGAAAAGACGACTATTCTGGAAAGCAAATGAGCCACCAATAATTATAGTCGTAGTCGTACATTATATTATAGGACGAAAAGACGACTATTCTGGAAAGCAAATGAGCCACCATAATTATAGTCGTAGTCGTACTGTTTCGACACCGGCCTCAGGAGAAACTTTCTATCTGCGTGTGTTCTGGGTCGACGTGTGTGTGTTTCCTTTTTCCTCACTTCTTTCGTTCCCTCTACGCGGAACAAAATCGGACCGCAGACCAGATCGGACCGAATTTACGGTCCGGTCCGGTTTTAATGTTAAAAATACGGTCCGGTCCGGTTTATATATTTTTAAATGCGGTCCGAACCGGACCGGACCGCATTTATTAAAATTTTTAATTTTTTTAAATATATTAAAAAATCGCACACTGCACGAGCACTGCGCATTGCGACGCGCGCACACTGCGCAGCGCACACTGCGCTAGCACTGTAGCTCTGCCAGTGCAGAGCTACAGTGCGAATAAAAGTTTTAATTTTTTTTTAAAAAAATAATTAAATCCGGTCTGGACCACTTAAGTTTATGATTACAACTATGGAGCTATTATTCGCATAGTTGTAATCCAGACCGGACCGCATTTTAAAGGACCGGACCGGACCACTTAGGACCGCATTTCCAGTTTTCACCCCTACCCTTTACTATTGACCTGTGTAGTGTGTACAGTGTACACTTCAGCCCATCGCAAGTTTTTTTTTTGGATATATGAGTAGCAATAGTAAGCAAATGGGTAAACTGAAAGCGACGCGTCGCATTCTATTCTCAAAAGGAGGAGTACTTTATAGGGAAAGAAAACATCAGCTTCCCCATTGTTTCTCGGCACCTCCAGGGTTATCCTTGGGTCTATAGTTTGTATCCGTTGTTTAGTTCGTTTTTTTTCTAAAAAAAAAAAAAAATAGTTCGTTGATCTTCTTTAGTTCGTTGTTTAGTTCGTTGAATGAAGTTTATGTTTCCTAACAAAAACAAAAAACATGAGTGCAAAGAAGTAAAGAAGATCATTCTGTATCCCCTTATAGATTAGTGCGGGTTGAAACAATTATATTATTGTTGCCAAAATGGACTAATTTCTAGAAAGAAACATAACATCTATTTTCCTAATTAATTAGTTTTGTTTTCTTTTTGTTTGGGTTTGAGAGTAACAAGCAGATCAGACAACGGCCTCTAGTTCCTGTCAACGGAGACGAAGTTGAATAATACTAGGGTTTAAGGGATGATCAATAATATCATACTGCGTGGCCAGTGACGGAACGAAGGGGTAGCGATCCTGGGCGGCCGTTACCCCTCAAGCCACCGAAAAAGAACTCTTACATGCAATTATAAATATATTTTTTTTTAAAAATAAGGACCGCTACCCCTCAACCTCAATCCACCAAAAAGTAACTTTACGCTGAGCTCAACTCAGGGTTCAACTCCACACCACCTGACACACGCAATTTTGAAAAGTGTAACTTTACGCTGACAAAGCAACCGCGGATGTCAATTAACTCTGAAAGTGTCCGTCCCAAGTTAAAATTCATGTGCCAATATGCTGACATCTCCACGCGTCAGATTTTAATATGTCCGGGCTCGCGAGTCTGTCGCCTGCTCTCCCCTGCATGCAGAGTCGTGAGGTTTAAAAGAAAAAACCGCACACACAATACTGCTCACGCGAGCGAGAAAAAATATGCCCTCGCGAGCATAGTGTTCTCTTTCCACTGTGCTCACGCGAGCATAATGTAAGAGAAATCACTATGCTCGCGCAAGCATAGGGATTTCCACTATGCTCGCGCGAGCAGTGGAAATTCCACTATGCTAGCAATTTGTTCTTTGTTTTTGTTATTTTTTCTCTAAATTTAATTTAAATTATTTATATTAAATATTTTCAGTATGCAATGAAGGAGCCGTCGACTGTCAGACGCTTTTTGACAAAATATATAACTTGCGTAACTCTTAACCCACGGCCAAACGATGAGTTTTGGGTCCAGGTTTAATTTTTAGAACCTCGACCCCCTGAACCAGAACCTGACCCCGAATCCAAACAAGCCCTTGGAGGTTTCCATAGTCTTGCAGAGCAAGTTGAACTGCCAGAGCCTCTGCACATTCTATTCTATGTTAAAGATCATCAAAAGCAGGCGTAGTTACAAATAAAGGCGTAAAGTGAGAAAAAAAATTATGAGTAGAATACAATTGTCACCTATGTACATGTATTGTAATATTTTGAATGCTTATAGTTCTTAATTTTTGATATTGTAATTGTAAGAGAATTTTTAACATTACAAAGGAAAAAAAAATTCTTGTTATTTCGTTTTTAAAATTCGCCCCCCCTGAATATTGGTCCTAGTTCCGCAACTGTGCGTGGCAAGCTGTGGATTTGCTGTGTGGTTCAAGGAATTCCCGGTTGTATGGCAGAGGTAATCGAAAAATGGTCTTTGTTTTTAAGGACGTTGAATTTGTTGTGCAGTCTAAAATGAATTCCCTTGGTGGCTTCCAGAGGTCTCCACGTGAAGAAGAGCTTGCTGGTCAATGGGACTTGATGGATTCTATTTGGAAATGAAGAGCTTGCTGGTCTATATGGCTTGATGGTTAATGGGTCTTGAAGAGATTGCTTCTTTATGTCTTCTCTGTTTGTTATTTTCTGGGACTTGACCCTTGGGGATGTTTGAACCCTCTTCTTGTAGGCTGTGTTAGCCATTCTGTTTAATACTATCTTACTTACCAAAAAAAAAGTTGTGGATTAAGCAGTAACGTGGAGGAGATCCTATGAAGCAGACCCATTGTCCATTACCTTTCTTAATTAGGCGATGCCGATACGTGAAAGTGCAAGGAAATGTGTCGTATGATGTTATCCCTTGACCTTGACCTTATCAGAACTAATTTGTCATACGTCTAGATTCAGTCGCTCTGAAAGCAGGAAAATAGCAAGGAAGTTTCACGGGACAGCAATGTCTATACCTATCAAGACATCTGGTAAGATTCTCTAGCTCCCTCGATTTCTCTTATTTCGACCCAATTTAAGTCGATCGAACTATTCTTCTATATTTTTCCTGTATAGAATACGTTATTATAATATTTCCTCGTGTTTCAAAGATACACATTATCTTAGATCAAGATCTTCTAAAGTTTCTAGAAATTAAAACTCTTATCTTATATATATTAAAAGTAGCATATAAACATGTCACGGCTACGCGTACGTTTGGTAAGAGTTGATGACAGATCACAAGGTGACAAAATTTGAGACATTTTATTTGGAAATATAATAATTGAGATCATTAACATAACTTTCCTCTACGGCTCTACCCCATGACTTCAATATCTTCCTCTCATTGTAGTTCCTTTCCTTAATTCCCACCTTGCCAGCTTACTGCTCTTTCAAAATCGCAGCCCTCTTATGTTGAATATGCTCGTTGAGCTTGGTGGAGAACAAGCTGCTATAATAATATCTTAGAATCCACAGCGCGCATCTTGATCTGGTGTGATTAAGACACACCCATCATGAGCATTGAGAATATATATACAATTTACAAATACATGACTAGTCAAAGAGTTCTACTATTGCTGAAGATGAGAGCTTCAAATGTGTTTCGCGTGCCAACATATGTCGTTGTCTCTTGCACTGAGAATGCTTCTTCCAAACAACTCTTTACTTCGATTAAGGTTAGTGCTCTGGTCATTGGAAACTATAAAGCGATGTTTGCTTCATTTTGGTCATTCAAAGTTACCTTTTCTTTTGGACTCGGATTCCCTCCTAAGAGGGAATTTGCTAGTCGGTCCTAACATGCCGTTGGATGAGTGACAACACATTAATGAATCTATCCAACTGTCTGTATTAAAATGCCTTAAAAAAATTCAAAATGAAAGAAACAAAAGTTGGATGGGGTGTTAAAACATAACGGTTAGCAAAACTCACCGTTTCACTATCTCCTGAATATGAAGCTGAAGATTTCTTCCCGCCCAATTTTTTATTTTGCTTCTTCTCCAAGCTACTTCGATCAGAGAGGACAAAGTGAGAGAGAGAACATCACTCTCAAAGCTGCTTTGACGGGTATTGTGAGAAAGAGAGACAAAGTGAGAGAGAATATTTCTTCCTGCCCAGTATTGTGCTTCTTTTCCAAACTGCTTCTTATCCGCGGGATGTGATGAGTCTCTTGGAATTTTAAGGGTCTTTCTTTATCTCTTATCAATAATCTGTGTAGATTTTCTTTGTGCATTTTGCAAAAAACGTGATGCAACCCTTGAAATATATATATTTTTTTCCCGCACGATGCATCCATATCTTTTTTCTTTTCCTACTGATTATCCGAATTACTATTTTATTTTTTGGTTTTTTGTGGGACTCTCTTTATCTCACTTTGTCTCTCTTTCGCACAATACCTGTCAAAGCAGCTTTGAGAGTGATGTTATCTCTATCACTTTGTCCTCTCTGATCGAAGTAGCTTGGAGAAGAAGCAAAATAAAAAATTGAGCGGGAAGAAATCTCCAGCTTCGTATTCGGGAGAAAGTGCTCACTGTAATGTTTTAACGCCTCATCCAACTTTTGTTTATTTCATTTTACAATTTTTAAAGGCATTTTAATACAGGTCGTTGGATGAGTTCATTAATGCATTGTCACCTATCAAACCACCTATTAGGAACGACTAGCAAATTTCCTCGTAAGAGGAAAACCGAGTACTTTTCTTCCAGCTGATAACGCGGCACAAAAAAGGAAGAGCATCCGTCCTTGTCCATATCAGAATATAAGTGCTCTGGTCAATGGAAACTATAAAGCGATGTTTGCTTCGTTTTGGTCATTCAAAGTTACATTTTCTTCCAGCTGATAACTCGGCACCAAAAAGGAAGAGCATCCGTCCTTGTCCATATCAGAATATAAGCGCTCTGGTCATTGGAAACTATAAAGCGATGTTTGCGTCCTTGTCCATATCAGATTATTATATTTGATTTCTTCCCTATATTTCAACCGTCCTACGTACTCTGTTTACGAAGGAAGATAAATCTCTCCAGACTTTGATAGTTTGAATATTTACTGTCGCGTACATTGGATATTGATGCCGATATTGCAGGTTCATCTGTATCTGTTCAATTTGCTGCAACCTTTTGACTCTTACGTTTTGCGGCAAGCATGCAATAGAAGAACATCTAATGATCCAATTGAGAAAATGCTTCTTAGGGTCTTGATTTTGGGTGAAATTCTTGAACTTCTTAGACCCTCAAGGTCTTGTAATGCTGCGGCTTTATCATCAGGATTTTCACATTATAATTCTGCTGCCTGGACAAGGGACAGTACTGAAGATTCTTCTCTAGCTAGCTAGCTGCTAACCTCCTGCCTCTTCCCCACCAAAACAACAAAAGGAAGGAAAATAAGAAAGGACAGAAGAAAAAAAGTGAATGAAGGAGAAGGACCAAGCTTTATTCTAGGTTGAGCACCCATCCAAGGAGATTCAGAAGAACTAAGCGGCCGGGAACAACAGTAAAGTCCCCATTCGGCTTCCTGCCTTGTTGTTTGGACGACATGTGAAAGTGAACCGAAGTGACACGTATTAATACTCGGATAGGTGCCCGCAGAACTGCAACTAACGTGTTTTGTTTTGTTTTTGTTTTTCTAAGCAACTAACACGTTCGTAGGGGAGTTCCGTAGGATTATTTCTCGAAAATCGAATATCCTCGTATTCGTCTGTCTAGAAGGTATATATTTATTTATATATTTACACATCTTATTCATAAAGAAAATCTAAGCAATTAAATAATTAAAAAATCCATTAATTTTTCCTAGACAAAAAAAATTGAACAGAAACGGAGACTAGTCGGTTGGGACTTGTGAGAGGTGTCCATTTTAGTGGTTGTGGCTTCTCTTCTGGAAGTTCCAGGAAAAGATAAGCAGCATTGCATGATTGTAAGTTTGGTCATTTATTTGCTTGTAAAACTATGTTTTACTTAAAAACTTTTTTTTATTGAAATGTTTTTAAGAATTTTTTTTAGTGTTTGGTTATTCTTTTAATACATTTTTAAGAAAATATATTTTTAATGTTTGATACGCTTAATGATTTACGTATTTACATAAAAACTTAATTATTGTATAGGTTTGTGTAGTTTACACTTTTGATATTTTAGTCCCTTGGGTATCGATTTCAACCATTGGACTCTTGAGGTAAGTTTTTTAGAAAAATCGATCTATCGTCATATTATTTTTCATTTATATGTCATTTATATTTATTTTTAATAATTTGATCTTGGAGGGGCATTTCGTCATTTTGCATGTGATTTAACAAGAAAGTCAAATGAAAGGTAAAAATTGATTGTCTTTGAAACATACGAGGTAGTAGGAATGGACTTTTCGAAGTTTTGGGTCGGGTTTCACCACCCGACCCTAACCCGAACCCCTAGCATATCGAGTTCGGCTTTGGGCCAGGTTTCGTTTGTTTTGTTTTTCATTATATTATAGGCCCAAAACATTTTGAGCTAATTTTTTTAGGCTAAAAAGTTTGTGGGCTCTATTTTTTTCTAGCCCAGGACTATATTTTTTGAGAAATAATGCATAGACTTCGATTTGGGTGGGTCGGTTTTTTCAAAATGTGTATAACAAACCCAAACCCGACCTGAATCTTGTCGAAATGCATAAATAAAACCCGACCCCCGAATAAAGTCGACCTGATCGGGTCGGTTCCGAGTTGGGTCTCGGGTTTTTGCCCAGCCTGTTGAGGCCGAATAAAATATTTTGAAACTTGAGAGAGACTTACTGATTTTTGCCCATAGATATGAAACATACTATAATGTTTCCCAAAAAAAAATTTGGTTTACGGAAAATTTGAGCTTAGTTTGTTTTCTGGAAAATAATAGAGCTTTATGGTTGACTTAGAAGGTGTTCGGTTAGGAAGTTTTTTGAGAATTTTTTGTGTTTTGATAATTTTTAGGTGATGTTAACTTTATTGGTATGCGTGTTTTAGTTATTTTTATGTAGTGTTAAAAATGATGTTTGATTGTAGAATTTTTTATATTCTGAGAATTCAAAAAAATCATGAGGATTTTGTTTAACCGAACATGCTCTTAAAAACTTTTTACTTTAGAGACTTACTGATTTTTGCTCATAGATATGAAGTATACTATAATATTTTCCAAAAAAAATTTTGGTTCACGAAAAATTTGAGCTTAGTTTATTTTCTAGAAATTAATAGAGCTTTTATGGATGACTTAAAAACTTTTTACTTTAATCTTATTTTTAAGTGCTTGTTAAATATCTTAAAACAATTAAAACAAATTTTACAACCAAAGAAAAGGAATTTAGTTTCGGTAACTACCCCTGCTACCGGGTTTGAAATGTCAGCCGAGACTTGTTTAAAATCCTTTTCAAACAATCTCCAACTCCGTCTCTATCATCCCTATGTTTGGTAAGTGGATTGAGTACTGGATTTCAGTTTTGGTTTTGGTTTCAGTTTCATTTCACTGTTCCGTGTGCAGTTCGAGGTGACTCTGACTTAACACAAAGTTAACGTGGCTTGCCAATTATGCTAATGTCTGTTAGCAAGGTGCACTTGACTCGCTAGCTAGCTTCCCTTGTGCACGCTTGCTCTCGCGCGCTATATTGTAAATATTTTTCGTTAACCACAGCTTATCTTGCGCGCTCCAACTTGTGCGAGCCAAAGGATTATTTTTTTAATATTTGTTGTTAACGTTCCGTTGTTAGAAACATCTTCAATTTGCTTTAAAAAATGCCTCTCTCTTGCTCCTTAACATGCCCGAGCAAAATATGTAAATAAGTTTTTTAAAACATGCTTCCGTGATGCTACCTAACCTGCTCCAGCGAAGTTAACTTTAAATATGCCTACAACATGCTCCCTAAGTTGCCCAAGCGAGCGAAATATAATAGGAAAGAAATTAAATTTAAAAGATGCCTCTGACGTTCTCCCTAGTTACTCGAGCGAAATATAAATAAGATTTTTTTTAAAAAAAATACGTTTCCTTGATGCTCCATTACTGGCCCCAGCGATCCGTAAATACGTTTTTTCTCCATACCAATACCAAATTTATTTTTTAATGGTATACACGATTTGTAGTTACACTGAAAAACACTATTTTAGTATACAGTTGTAAATACTCTTATAGACAATTTAAATTATATTATATGGATTATTGAGACTTTGCAATTACAGTTCATCCATCTTCCCCTCAACTGCCCCTCCCTTTATTATCAACACAACTTCGTCTTCGATTTCTCTACTAAATATCCATTGCTAGAGAGACGAAGAGAGGGCGCAAGGAGCACGGTAACAATGGACCCCAAGATCAACGGAGAAGAAGTTGCAATTCCACAACAAGCAAATGTGATGAAATTTTGGGTGATTCGGAGAAGGACTCTCTGGGTGGCGTGTAGACAACAATATCACAAGGGAGAGAGATGGAGAAGGAGACAGGAAAGATGGGGTGAAATTTTAGGTGATTTGGAGAAGAGCTCTCTGGGTGGCGTGTAGGCAGCAGCAATAACACAGGGGGGAGAGATGGAGAAAGAGACGGGAAGGATGGGGTGAAAAAAGACGTGGGTTTTTTCTCTTCTTCTTTTACTTTTTATTTTTCTTTATTTTTTATTTTTTCCTAATCGCCGTTAACTCTGTGCCGTTATTGGATCCAAAGACTTAAAAATAACATTTAACCCATCCAAACATAGATTCAGGATTTTAGACTCAAAATTCAAATTTGAGACCTGAAACTTGTACTCAATCCACTTACCAAACATCACCAAAGCTCGAGAAAACAAATTTTAAAACTCGTCACTATCATACCTAGGCCTAGCCCATCTGACTCCATCATCCCTAGGCCTAGCCCATCTGACTAAAGGTTTTTTTTAAGGGTTAATGACCAAAATAGTCCCTGAGTTTTATGCTCTTTATCAATTTGGTCCCTGGGTTTCCAATTTGGTCACACAAGTCCTTAGGTTATTCTCATTTATCGATTTGGTCCTTCCGTCCAATTCCGTCTCCTCCATGCACAGTCAGCTAACGGTGGGCCACGTCACCACCAATAACATCGCGACATTTGTATTTAAAAAAAAACCCCACGTCCACATGACATTTCGTAAAAAAAAAAATTATAACAGGGGAGAACCCCCATTCGCGCGGCGAGAGGGAGCCAAGATCTGGGCTCCCCGTCGCCGAGGTGGGCGGCTCCCCTGATCAGGGGTGGCCGGGAGCCACCTACCCCGGCGACAGGGAGCCCAGATCTGGGCTCCCTAGCGGTGGTGGGGCGAGAGGGAGGCTCCCTCGCGCGTCGGGGCCGCTCGCGTCGCGAGGGGTGGCCCGCCTCCCACCCTGCCCCCCCACCGCGCGAGGGAGCCCTATCGCGCTAGAGAGCCCGATCTGGGCTCCCTCTCGCCCCACCACCGCGAGGGAGCCCAGATCTGGGCTCCCTGTCGCCGGGGTGGGTGGCTCCTGGCCACCCCTGATCAGGGGAGTCGCCCACCCCGGCGACGGGGAGCCCAGATCTGGGCTCCCTCTCGCCGCTCGAATGGGGGGTCTCCCCCGTTCGGATTTTTTTAACGAAATGCAATGTGGACGTGGGTTTTTTTTTTTAAAAATACACGTGTCGCGATGTTATTGGTGGTGATGTGGCACACCGTTAGCTGACTGTGCACGGAGGAGACAGAATTGGACGGAAGGACCAAATCGATAAATGAGAATAATCTAAGGACTTGTGTGACCAAATTGGAAACCCAGGGACCAAATTGATAAAGAGCATAAAACTCAGAGACTATTTTGGTTATTAACCCTTTTTTTAATTCTAGTGTTCACAAAAAGACAACTCTCAGACTAGCAAAGCTCTATTTCTCTTGACACCAAGGGAGCGGCCCAAAACACCCAACAAAATACGACCAGGATATTTGCAGGGCTGCAATGACCGAATTGCAGAGTCGGATCCAACAAAATAAGCCATCGTCGAGTATAGTATATTAGTGAATGACGGCTTAGGCTTTATAGAGGTTACCACTCCCGTACTAAGCACCAACACGCTCAATGTCTGCATTTAGCATCTTTAGGCAACCATTGCCTTCTTGTCTTATGTCGCCATACATAGGACACAATCGCTAAACGCTATTACTAGTCCTGTAATAACATTCCATCAGTTAAAAGTCTGAAAAATATCGCTTGAAGTTTCAACGGTCACTTACGTAAATATGTGATTGAACAATTAGGAAGTGAAGTGACCCAGGGGTCTGGGACATGAACGATCTCACGCTGGTTCGTACTCCCTCATTCAGGAGGTTCGGGGGATGTGCCCCTGAAACGAGTTTATTAAAATATATAACTAAATGACAGAAAAAGCTGCTATAAATATATGACTAAACAATCAGTACCGGAAGTGAATTAGAGAGGCAGAAAGCCCTAGTAGTCATAGGATAGGGGTTGCTATAGGAACACCAATTCTATCCTATAACGAGTTACCTCTAATACCTTCAATCAACAGCTAATTATAGAATACCTTAAAACAAAATGTTACGGGATATCAAATAGAAGTACCTGTAGAGCATGTGTATAGCATGTTTTTAAACACCCTATTAAGGCATAATATAACTCATAGCTTACAGATAAGATTAGATTAGAAAGGATGGTATTCCCCTCTTCCGTCTCCCCTCAGAGAAGGATTAATACTGCAACATCAACAACTGAGACTACTTTCAGATATGTCAGTTACCTGGGTTGAGAAGAGCACTCGAACTCAAGGCAAGGAACTCCTTATTGCAGGTTCCGTGTGTTAAGGTTAAATAACTCCCGTCTTCGGCCATGTGTACAGTGTCTTTTCATTTGTAGATAAAGAAGCTCGCGGCCAAGCCTATGTAAGATTTTTGAGTTCGATTTATGGGTTTGATATTGGATGATGAAGATTTAGACTTGGACATGGCAACAACTTACATAGATATATACGTGGAAAAGGGAAATATTTGAGTGTCAAAATTTTGGCCACGCTTAATAAAAAAATTATAAAATAATTTTATTCTTTAGTTAAATTATCTTTTTTATAATAATAAATATAAAAAAAATTAAATTTTGTATCTTTGTATTTTATTTTATTTTTTACCAAATTTCATCCTGAAAATTTATCAAAAAAATTAAAAAGAATCGTCCAAGAATCAATATGCAGTTGAGATCCAGTAACAAAACCTGTACAACCTGTCAAGCAGTCCCAAATCCGAATCATATTCAGAACATACAATGAGGAAAGCACGTACTGCACGAGTCCCAGGGCCAATAGTCAACGAGATGGTAGTTGAGTACGTGTGTTTCATTTTGGAAAAAATAAAACTTAAAGCCAGCCTCGCTGGCGGGTAACATTGGTTTTGGTTGGCAAAAGTTCACATGGCTCTCACCTGGCATCATTGAAACAAAGGAAAAGAGGAGAAAAGAAGTGCCCAGAAAAGAAAGGGAGGAGAAGGATCAAGAACAGCCTCGAAAATCACCATTACTTTTTCTTTCGTCGTCATTGTGACTGTGATCTTCTGGAATAGAACTTCAAGAAAATTAGCAGTTCAGAACAATTCTCTGTTCTTAAGTTTTCTAGCAAATTTGAGGTCAGATGGACACGCCTGCAAGAAAAAGAATCTTGCTAAAAGTCATTGTCCTTGGTGATAGTGGGTATGATCTATAACTCTTTCTTTGTTTCTTTTCCTCCCTTCTCTTTTTCCCCCACATCTTTTTGGGTGGTTTGTTAAGGCGCACTTTTCCTGAAGTTATCAATTTCTTTGCTGGTGATGTTCAGGGTCGGAAAGACGTCTTTGATGAATCAGTATCCTTTAGAAAATAATGCATGGCCTTTGCCATATGGTTCACTTTTTGGCCGAATTCTTGTACAACATATCCGTGCTCTTCTTTTCTCTTCTGTCTCCTTGTGCAAACGAGCTATCACATCATCTTTCACAACGAATTGTTCCTATTTAAAGATTAGGGGACGGGACAATCGCAATCTTTAAAATGCAGAGCTTGGGCATCATTGATGCATAACATATAGTGGGCGACAACAACAACAGGAATGGTGTTGGTCAGTGGTCGGTGACGGCTGTACTGGATGTGGAGGTGACAAAAGGGTAGGTGGAGGCTTTGATCATTATATCGATTGTGTTATGGACCATTTGAGGAGTATGAGATCCGTCCCACATTGGTAGTATGAGATGCCAATGTGGGGTTTATATGCCTTGGGCTCCCTTCCCTCTTGAGCTAACTTTTGGGGGTGAGTTCTCCTAAGGCATGTAACAAATGGTATCAGAGCCTACATCATGCCTCTCAGTTGCAATCGTGTTGCGCGGGGGGTGACGCCGGTATTGCAGTGTTAGCCCGGGACTAGGAAAAGCCTAGTGCACAGCCAGCCCGCGTGGGCGCCGGGGCTGTGAAGCGTGGTGGAATGTTATGGACCATTTGAGGAGTATGAGATCCGTCCCACATTGGTAGTATGGGATGCCAATGTGGGGTTTATATGCCTTGAGCTCCCTTCCCTCTTGAGCTAGCTTTTGGGGGTGAGTTCTCCTAAGACATGTATAACAGATTGAAACTGGAAAGCTAAGAAGAAAAACTTGTGCTTCCAGAAAGTCTCATCTACGTTATTTAATGCCCATCAATGGATTTGATGTAGAAAGATAGGATCTCCTCCTATAGAATAGACTGGAAGTTCAAGCTGATTGGAGTAGATTGATGATTATGTCCGCACCCAAAAAAAAAAATCCTGTCACTCTCTCTTAGTAGCTTGCTGAATATGAATGTGGACCTTAACTGGGTTCTTTGTATTCTTGCTCTCACCTCATTTGGTTGATAGTAGGCCTAATGAATACGGAAAGAACTACAGATACTTATCAACTGGGTTTCAACAATGGGGTCACACATGCGCCGCACACACATGCATTACATTTGAGGTTACTGCATTGAGAAAGCCACAAGTGGGCTATGTGATTCATTAACTACGTAATCAGATATGTCTATAAGAAGTTCAGTCAACAATATAAAGCTACCATTGGTGCTGATTTTGTCACAAAAGAACTACAGATTGACGACAAACAGGTCACTTTACAGGTAGACGATTCATGAAAAGAGCATTCTCTTTCATTCTCTTTCTCTATTTTAGTTGATGATTTTAAGTTCTCTGCAAAATTGATTGACTGAATTGTTTGGCAGATTTGGGATACAGCAGGGCAGGAAAGGTTTCAAAGTCTAGGGTCTGCATTTTACAGAGGCTCAGAATGTTGTGTTCTAGTATATGATGTAAATGTACTTAAATCATTTGAAGCGCTGAACACTTGGCGTGAAGAGTTTCTCAAACAGGTTTGATGATGCCTCTCTAGCTAGCTTCATTGTCTTTCTATGTGTTCATGATTATTGAAGACCTTATTTCGTATTACTCTGCTAAAAATGTCGTGATCAAAGAAAGTACTCCAAGGCAAATCTCAGGAACTTTGTGAAAAATCAAGAGCCTCCCTCCTTAACTGTGAAGTTCCCTGCTTTGCATAATTATGGTAACTAGAAGCTATGAAATTCTGCGACAACCTGCTCAACAATTTGACTTGTCTTTAAAGCTTGCAGTTTGTATGGAGCATATTTCTCTAAATATGCGTAGATTATCAGTAGAGACACTATTTTTAACCTACAAGGGATTACTAATATTACTTGCTTAACTTCTGATGCCTTTTTCTGGTACTTTTTTTTTCTGCTACTTGATTTGCAAGGAATGTAGAAAATATGCTATGGATGTTGTAGCCACTGTGTGCAAAAATCCATCTCTTACCTGCTTCTCTGATTTTGAAATGCACTGATCTTCATTTGACACCAGGCAGATCCGGCTGCACCCGACAACTTTCCTTTTATACTGCTTGGGAATAAGATTGACGTCGATGGTGGAAGCAGCAGAGTGGTATGGACATGGCTGCATCTCTAACACTTGTTGCATTAGTTCTTGGCATATGATTTTTAAGGCAACCAGTGGTGCAGGTTTCTGAAAAGCGAGCTGAGGATTGGTGTGCTTCCAAGGGAAATATACCTTACTTTGAGACCTCAGCAAAAGAGGGATACAATGTCGATGAAGCATTTCTGAGTGTTGCAAGAACTGCACTAGCTAATGAACAAGGATGCGAGCTGGACATGAAGTAAGTATTAATCCTGGAGGCTAAATATCTTCACTTTTGAGCCATTCTTAAAACGATAAAATCAGCTCTGCATCCACTTAACAAATCATTTACTTTAGCTGCACCATTGGAGTACATCATTTCTTTTTGAGTTAGTAAAGTAAAGATGCTTACTGATTGAGTTGGAAATATTATATGCGCGGAAAATCAAATGGGATTTCGTTATACCTAGCATCTTGAAATTGTTTCATGTGCCTCAACGGTCCGAGCTTGAGAAATTCTTTTTAGTGGAGTGTTCTATATGAGAGAATCACCCATAAATTTCACAACTTAAATGTCCTAGAGACAATACTCTAGTGAGAGAGAAACCCTATTTTTGGTGTGTTTAAAAAGGAGGGAGGAGATGCCCTTTTATAGTCTCTCTTCATCAACTTCCTTGTGCCGTGTGTCACCACGCAAGTGTCATGCATGGAGGTGCCCACATGGGTGCCCCCGATTGGTAACAGATTGCCATGATCAGAGTCTGTAAATGATGTTAGCTTCGTTCAGGAGAAAATTATACCACCAGTAGACCCCCATTGTAAGAAACTTTTTATCTGTTTAGAAAGAAAAAAAAAAGAAACTTTTTATCTTTAATAAATTCAAACCCCAAACGAGCCTTCCTCTGATGGCTTTTAGTTACCCGATCATTCACAAAGTTCAGATTCATTTCTTTCTAAGTTCTACACATCTTTTGCCCTTCTTCCTTTTTACCCCTTTTGTTTCTTTTCGATCTTGGATAATTGTTCGTGAAATAAATTCCATTTACTTCTTCAAACCCTTGTCTCGTGAGCAACCTATATTCCATGTTTATTTTGCAGTTACTTCCAGGGCATCCAAGAATCTCTGTCAGATATTGAGCAGACAAGATTTTGTGCGTGCTAAAGTTGGTCGCCGAGGATTGGATATACCTATTCCAAGCTTCTGGGGGAGATATAATTCTTTCATTACTTTTGTGATCAGGATTAAATATTTTGGTGGTAGAAGTCAGCGTTATTCTTTTCTCTTTTTTTTTGGCTTAATTACTTATACAATATTGATTTTTATTAAATCAATTTTTGGGTACAATTTTGAACGGAAAAGTCTATATGGTTCGTTTTTTTAGACATACATGTCTTTTCGTCCATCAAAAATTAGTTAATAAACGAGGATATAATCCAAGATGGGCTATCTGCCCCGAAAATGGATATCTTGAATCCTAATCAATGTCGATCTTTCGTTAGTTGACTAATTTTTAGTGGACAAAAAAACCTATATATATATAAATCGACTACACGGACCGTTGCGTTCAAAGTTGTACATCATTAACTAAATTGTTAAAAGTCAATACCACATAGATTGTAGTGATAATTAAGTCTTTCTTTTCATGTATAAGTTCATCAGTATAGATATAAGGTTTTCATTTTGCTACTTTGAGAGACAAAACAATCAAGTTCTTGTGACACAAAACCTACGAAATTATTCTAATACTCAAAGGAACATGAAAGCATCCTTATCTGCAAAGTGCCAATTATTTGAATACAGTGGAGATGACATTTTGCTGAAAGGGTGTGTTTTCTTTTCTTCTCTTTCCATCTCTTCCAATTATTTGAATATATTTATTTTTTGAGATTTAAATTTCATTTGGAGATGATCTATGCAGGTACGACCAAAGATCTTTTGTTCTTGCCAAAAAAGTTGACAAAAGTAAATCATGTTTTTCTCCCAAATTATCGTCACATATGCAATTTCTCCTTAAAAGACACAAATTTTCCAGTTAACCAGCTAATTCGAAGTAATTGTCCAATTAACCTGCTATTCTCCTTTCCATCACAAATGACCTCTGGAAATTCTAATAAAATTCTAAAATAGCCCCTGCCAGTTATCTTATAATTCTCAAACAACTACAGTTAAGTAATATATAATTTTGTCATTCTATGAAACAAAAGAAGGGGAAGGGTGGTCTAATGGCTATGAAACATGATATGGCAAAGGTATTTGATAGAATGGAATGAAAATTTATTCTGAAAATTCCTTTTTTTGGAGAGGAGCATATTTTTAGTAGAACAATGTATGGCAACCTCTTTGTTTTCTATTTTGCTTAATGAAAGTCCTTATGGATTTTTTCATGCAAGAAGAGGGATACGTCAAGGAAATCCCTTTTCACCATTTCTTTTTATCATGTGCTCTGAAGTTTTATCGAGTTTGATTTTACAGGAGAAACACAATGGAAGAATTCACAGGGTGCAACTGTCTCGTACATGGCTCGTCAATCTCACATTTGCAATTCGCAAACGACACAATTTTATTTGCACGAGCTAATGTGGGGAAGCAACACAAATTAGAGAATGCTTGGATCGATATTGATTATGGTCTAGACATCTTGTGAATACAACAACATCATCTCTATTTTCAATCGAAATTCTTCTATGATAACTCATGAATCAATTAGTCTCATCCTACAATATCAAGTAGCTCCTACAATGGCTTGCTACATTGGATTACTCCTAAATTATGATTTGAATAAGAGAAATTAGTTTAAGGAGATTAAAGATCGGATTTGTTTCAAGTATCAAGGCTGGAGAACAAAACTCGTATCTCAAGTTGGGTGGTTTACTTTGTTCAGATTGGTGGCAACAACTTATCAAGTTACACAATGTCAGTTTTTCTATTTTCTAAATCTCATTGACATATGCTATGTATATGTTATTAGGAAGTTTCTTTTGGGCATTTGATGAGAAGAAAAAGAAAAACTTATCATTACTGGGCATGGAATAGAATTGCAAGATCAAAAGGAGAAGGCAAGTTGAGACTCATACTCATGGAACATATGAATATAGCTTTTATTAGCGAAACTTGGGTGATTGATTATCTCATAACTCAAAAATTATTGGGTGCATCATTTGTGGTCAAAATATATAGATCGAAGGGAGAGAAATCTCTTGCAGCTTGGGGAGCGTCCCACATATTCTTGTTTTGAAAAAAGTATCTTAAAAACCAGGCCTCTATTGATTCAGGGACCATGCAAGCAATTATTATCCGGTAACGGGTAAACAACTGATGTATGGGGATAAATGAATTCCGCAATTTAAAAATAAGCTCATTGCTAATACTAGCTTCCGAAGATCCAAAGTATCCGTTACTTTTCGGGAACTCATCCTTGAGCACCTGCGATGCTGGAATTTGAATCTCCTACAGATAATGTTCAATGTTGAAATAGATGAAATCATAATTTAGATAATATCAAGTGAAATATGGTTATAATAAGTTAATGGAGGCTTGTAGCATTTCATAGACTAGTTGATATTTGGAAGTTGGAGGTTAATGATAGACTTTGATTTCTTTTACGAAGATTGTGTGATAAACTATGTCACGCCTCGTGCCAGTACTTATCTCTCAGGCTCACCTATAGTGATGGTATGCATACAAGCGAGGATTACGACAAGAATTGATCCTATAAAGTTTTGTTGATTGACTTTGAAAAAGCTTAGCGGAAACCGTTTACTTAAAAATTGATATTTGAAACCGTTTACTTAAAATTTGTATCAAACAGGTGGACCAAACAAGGGAGAGGTGTTACAAACTACCACCAACCCAAGCCCGATTGCTTTATCTTTTCATTATACTTTAGTCTAGAGTTTTTTTTTTCTTTTTTAGTCTTCGAAACTATGTTCAGTTGAGTTTTATTTGAATGTTGATTTTACTCAAACAAAAATTATAATTTATTAACTATCATTTGAAGTTTGGAAATAAGAATAAAAGAAAGGGCTAATTACAAAACTCCCCTCAAACTATCACACTTATCCCAAAATCCGCTATAATCTTTAACTTGTGTCAACCCAACTCTTTAAATTTACATAATCATTTCATTGTCGTTTTCTACTCATTTTTAATGATGTCGTACTACGTTTTCCGTCACACGTGTTTATCATGTGAGCTCCTTCATATTAAAAGACAAAACTGCCCCCATAAACTCATTTATTCGTTGACATTAAAAGAAAGGAAAAAGACTCTATACGGTGCGTCTTGTCCCTTCCGATTCTTCCAGAAACAATTCTCCTAGGGGAACTTGGCCGCCGACCTCATCGGCTTTGATTTGCACCGTGTCAGTATCAAGGGCTCATACTCCTTGGAGCCCACCAGTTTCTGCTTATCACACTAGCCATCGATGCGCCGGCTCTCGGAGCGGTTGAACCCGCTAGGAACGAACACGAAGATCGCGGTTGCTGCAACTGCTGTTTTGGTGGGTGCTTAGTGTTGGAGTCCTCCGTGGTGACTAGTTGTCTGACCTGATCTCTTCCATTCGTTTGTTTGACGGTTCTCTCTGGGAGGCATCGTATGAAGTCCATGCTGCAAACCCAGGTCTTGTCACACGGCTGCATGTGAAGTAGGCTAGGGTTGAAGAAAGGGAAGTCGTGTTTGGTTTGGGAGATAGAAGACAAGAGATAGAAGACAAGATGAGGAAGCTACGAGAAGAATCACGTGTTGTCCCTTACTTATCGTGATGGGCTGGGTGAAGGGTTGTGAAGAACGGGCTGGAGTGATAAGGCCTATATGAAGTGTTATTGGTAGTGTCCAGTGCTTGTTGTGATGGGCTGGGAAGATGAGCTGGAGTGATAAGGCCCAGGGCCCATGTGAGAGTAAGTTGTTACGGGAGGATTGCGCATGAGAGTTTGTTAGCATTTGTCCTTAGGTGAGTCGGGAGTCTCTCGGGTATAAGGGAGGCAGTTATCTTGTTAGGGGTATCAAGGAATATTACGCATGTTATTTTTCATCTTTTCTCTCAGTCGGTAAGGAGGTTGGCCAAACCTCGAATTTGACCATTTTCTATTCAGAAGTTTACTTCCCATTTACATACATAATTCCATTATCTGTCCTCAGTGTTTACATAATACAAACGTTCCAGAAATCTATTACAATTGGTATCAGAGGTCCGATCCAGCCATGGTTGATACTCGTTACAAGGAAGTGATGGAGTACATTACCCTGTTGAAGAAGGATCAGGCTGATCAGAAGCAATCTATGCATAGTATACTACAACAACTCTCTAATCTGACAATGAATATGCAAGTCTTACTCAAAGATAGCGAGAAAGAGCATGAGGAGGCATCTGAGCTTACCAATGCGAGTCCACCATCGAGTGGAAGTGGAGGCAGTGGAGGAAATGGAGGAGGTGGAGATCCGGGTGGTCTGCAGTTCAGGTCAGTAAAACTAGATTTCCCTAAGTTTGATGGCACTGACCCCAATGGTTGGTTATACAAAACTACTAAGTTCTTTAGTTTCCATAAGACTCCTCTGCATCATCGCATGTTACTAGCTTCCTATCATATGGAGAGAACTGCACTAGTATAGTTTCAAGATCTAGAGAATTCTGGAGGTGTAAGAGACTGGGAGAGTTTTGTACGAGCTCTTCAAATCAGATTTGGCCCAAGTTCATATGATGATTCAAGGGAAATGTTAACTCGATTAAGACAAACTGGGAGTGTGGAGAATTACAAAATACAAGGGGCAGTTTGAAGCTTTGTCTAATCGGTTGAGAGGCTTGACTGAAGGTTACAAACTAAGTTATTTTTTAAGTGGGCTTAAGGATGAGATTAGATTACCAGTGATGATGTTTTATCCTCCTAACCTGATTGTAGCTTATGGGCTAACTAAAATTCAAGAAAAGCATGTGTTACTCAACAAAAGAACCCCCAAAGGGCTGTTGCCTACACCAACTACATACAACTCACTCGTACATCATCCAAACAATATTTCAAACCACTCAAACAGTACATCCAGCAACCCATATAACACCACAACCAACAGAAAAACCTATCCAATCCATAAACTCACACCCAACCAAATGAGAGAAAAGATGGAGAAATGGTTATGCTATAATTATGATGAGAAGTGACACTTAAAACATGTTTGTAAGAACCCAAAGTTGTTTATAATGGAGTGTTTGGAACCCGGGGATGTAGAGTTAGAAGGGGAGGCAGAAATGGATGAAGGCTCAAATTTGGAGGTGGAGGAAGGAGACCCAGAAATTTCTCTACATGCTCTAACAGGGTTAATGAAACCTAAAACTATGCGGGTAGTTGGAAAAGTGGGGGGACAACAGGTAGTTATCTTGATTGATTTCGGAAGTATACACAATTTTCTAAAAAGGCCCAACTACAGATAGATAAGGGAGAGGACATAAAAGTGCGAGTGGCTAATGAGGAGCTGATTTGTAGTGAAGAAAGAAAAGAAGCCTTAAAGCTACAGATACAAGGGTACACTTTCACAACCGACACTTATGTGTTATCACTAGCTGGATGTGACATGGTGTTGGGAGTTTATTGGCTACGGTCCCTTGGACAGATTTTATGGAATTTTCCAGAGTTGATAATGAAATTTAATTGGCATGGGAAGCAGATAGTGTTGCAGGGTTTAAACTCTACACAACTGATGGAAGATAGGGAGATGACAGATGTACTTAAGTCTGGAAAAAGGACATCCTATTACAATTGGTAGAACCAGTGGAATTGAGCAGTACAGAAGTAGGACCAGATGTAGAGACACTCCTACAGCAACCTGCAGAGGTTTTCTTGAAACCTACTGGATTACCACCAGAAAGGTCACATGATCACTCTATTACTTTAAAAGAGGTAACTCTTCCCATCTCAGTTAGACCCTATCGGTATCCTTTTTTTGCAGTTGTTCTTCTTGCACTTCGGATTCTTGCCCTGACATTATAGATAGTAAAGAGGAAGAGGGAAAGCTAGCTTCTTTGTCATCTTTTGTTTCTTCTTCTTCTTCTTCTTCTTCTTCTTCATTTTCTGCTTTAGGTTCATTTTCGTGGACATACCCATCCTCTTGAACAAGCTTGGGCATGTTTTCTTCCATCTCTGAGCTTTGTGGATCTATCAAAACTTCAGGTGACGAACAACTCAAAGTAAATTCCTCTATTGGTACCCCATGATTAACCTCTACTCCTCCTCCTCCATCTTCTTCTTCAGTGTCATTATCTTCTTCTTCTTGCTCAAATGGGTGTTCTTGTAGCTCATTGGTAACTCTTGGGATTCTTTCGAAATTTTCTTGTACATCCCCAATTTCTTCCTCCCTACACAACTTCCATTTTTCTTCTAGGGTGATGTTCGTTTTCAGAAAAATTGTAGAATGTTGAGTGTTTTGAGAATTTTTAGGTGATGTTGGAGGTGTATTGGTGTTTGTGTAATAGTTGTTGAGGTGTAAAAAAAGTAACGATGTTGGAGGTGTAAATTTATGTTTATTTATAATATTTATTATAATTTCGATTTTTTTTAAAATTTTGATACAAATTTATAATATTTTAAATGTGGTTAAAAAAACCACGAAGAAGAAGACGAAAGGAAACGAAAAGCTAGGACCATTTTATTTTGTGGTCTTTGACGCAATATCAAGCTGCAAGGAAGAAAAAAAAAACAAAAAGCTGCAGGGAAGGGGGTAGGTGCTGGCGGCTACTAACAAGCCTACGAGGAAGGGGGACTGACGCTGCAGGGGAAGGGGACTGAAGCTGCAGGCGAATGGTTAATGCGCTGACATGTGGGGCCAGGATATTTTTTAAATTTCGGTTTTACCCTTAGATATTTATTTCCTCAAAAGCACTACGAAGGATATTTTTGTAATTATTTCTACGCATGGTCAGGGTAAAAATGGAAACCATTTAACATGTTCGGTTGATTGAAGACAACTTGAATGCGAATTCAAGAAAATTCATGGAAACAAACATGCCCTAGGTCTCCATCCTGTTCACCATCAGAAACCCTCTTTTCATGAATCTCATCTCCCTTCACCTCTGTTTCCACCTCAACCTTTCCTTCCCTTCCTTCACCCACTTCCACACCCCCTCGTGGATTCACAAATTGTTAGTGGTAGATTCACCCATCGTTTTCCGTCAACAGTTAACACTTTGTCAATGAGAAATTGCTTGGGATGAGGAAGACGTTGCAGCTTGCCTACCAAACTGTTAACCGTTGTCGAATACGCTATACACGTAAGGACAAGACACACCGTCCTTTCTTTTCATGTGTAACGAATAAATGGCTTTATGGGAGCAATTTTGTCTTTTAATACGAGGGAGCTCACGTAAAAAAACGAAAATGAAACGTTTAAGTAAGTTTAAGGAGTTGTGCTAACACGAGTTGAAGATTATGAAGGATTTTGGGACAAGTGTGATAGTTTGAGGAGGAATTTTTGTAATTAACCCAAAAAGAAAATACAAGAACAAAACGTTGGAGGAGGTCCACTCACCAGTAGAGCTCAACAAAGAGAACTTACCTTCACCGTGACAGCAAGCAATCAACAAATATTCTATGGACTTTGAACGGCCTAGATCTTCTGATTATTTTCTAGCATCGTCCACCTGAAAAATATCAGATGTCCTATATTTCTCGTTTGCGAACATAACAGATAAAAAATATTCGTTCCCGTTCTCTCAAATGGCGTTCTCTGCAATTACCGCCCGGTGCCCCTCTTTTGTTCCTCAACCTCGGAACCCAACATCAACCTCTTCACCTCGAAATTCTGTTTCTTTTCGATTTTCTATATTAAAACTTAACGCTCGGAAACCCATCTCAATTCGAGCAGCTGCAGTTTCAGGTACTCCTTTTTTCTTACTCGTGTCTATATAGGCTAAAATTTCATATTTCTTTGCTTTCGTTATTGCTTTCTTATTATAATTGCATCTATGTGCTATGTGATTGTTGATTGTTTGTTTTCGTTCTTTAGTATGACGTGCGTCTAACAAATTTTAAATTTTTATGGGTCTTTTCTTCTGCTTTATTCTCTCTCTTCCCCCCCCCCCCCCCGGCTGTATAATATGGATGAGTGATTAATCTTGTAAATGGTCAGTTTGCGTGGAACTGAAATGGATATTATCAAATCGTAGGCTATGTATTAGAAGTCAAATATCCAACTTTCTAGGAAACCTTGCTCAACTACAAGGAGGATATCAATCCCTTTGTTGGTTGATTAAACTCTATGGTCGGTTTGTCTTTCTTTTTCAAATCTACTTCATCCGCTTTTTGTACTTATAAAAAGAGTTAGATGGGGACGATATTTGCCGATCTCTGGTGGTTTTCGATTGCATGGATCATGGGAGGTACCAGGTTTAGGAGTGTTCTATTCACGTGGCTACAGGATTTAGGACTGTTTCATTTCTGTGTTGACTGGTGCCTGTGACGTATTGTACTCTTCGTTGGAAGGCTAGCATAAAAAAGGACCTATAGATTCTTCTTATGACTTTAGTAATACAGCTTGTTTATGGCTAGGTTAATTTCTTTCTTCTAAAGAAGTTTGTTGGATATAGCTGAAATTTGTCATTTCTTGGGTTTCTACTCCTGATAGACTCCAAAGCAGTCGGCATTGGAATTACCTATATCTATATATGTATTCATTATTAATTGGGTAATATGTATGTTGTAACTTTCACCAGTTCATCCTATGTTTCAGCTGTACATACATCCGAGGCCGTTGCACCTGCAATTTCGCTTACAGATAACGCACTAAAGCACTTGAACAAGATGAGGTCTGAGCGTAATGAAGATTTGTGCTTGAGGATTGGTGTTAAGCAGGGTGGATGCTCGGGCATGTCATATACAATGGAGTTCGAAAATAGATCAAATGCACGACCAGATGATTCCATCATCGAATATAATGGCTTTGTGATTGGTAAACCTTTATAATCTCATTTGCTTGTGTTGATGACTTATAGGTAGACCAGTAGGCAATGATCCATGTAAGTGAGGGTGGGTGTCGAAAAAACTGCCAAGCTGAGGGTCTGATATGGCCTAAATCCAAGACTTTGTTTGGGTGGGGAATTCGAATACATCTATATGATTTCAAGGCAGCAGATTTAGGGATAGCTAGGAGGGAAGTCTATGATGTTAATAAGTGAAGCTTTTATGTATGCGAAAGTTAGAGAAAAATGATGAGAATGCAATATGAAAATAGGCCTGTGAAGTATATGAAGTAGAGCCAATTTTATAGATTATATGATGAGTGCTTCTGGCTTTTGATCAATCTATTATGTTCTTACCTCTAACTTGATTGATTGGCTCTAATGTTTCTTAAGAAAACTCTTATCAGAAAAGGAAATATAAAACCTGATGGTGGATCGCTTGCACGAGGCAAAATGGTTGAAGGGTCATCAATGAA
Source organism: Myrica gale (assembly GCA_963930655.1). Lineage (NCBI taxonomy): Eukaryota > Viridiplantae > Streptophyta > Magnoliopsida > Fagales > Myricaceae > Myrica > Myrica gale. Next base: position 10,085,697 of record OZ005600.1, on the reverse strand, counting down.
ATCTTCCAACTCTGTCCCATTGTTTCTGGCTATACTTCTAGGATTATAACCTTTCTAGTTCCGGATTGGAACCTTTCCAATAATACTTAGACATGGGATTGCAACTATAATGTCTCCATAATAATCTTGTGGTATATCAGCAAACTGAGTTTAGCACAGGTGGTTTTTACACGATCTCAGGATTAGTTAAAATGAACAGCACGAGGTTCCAACACTTTGAGCGTCAAATCGCTCTTAGTAGTTTTATTGTATCAGCAACCCAAGCTGATATCATAATATGACCATATTGCTTTTAACTCCTGGAAGTCAGTGTGTCATTCATGAAGATGAACTTCTATACACCTGAGTTAGGTACAGATACAATCCTATTTTTCATTGATCTACAAGTGTCCATGAGATGTGGTTGTTTGTGTGGTTGATAGCAGGTTATCCAAATACCAAACTGTCTAGATACATGTCATATACCAGAATGCCACTTAAGAAATAGAAAATACCAGAATACCCCTACTTCCACCATATTATTTTACACAATCTCAACATCTTTTAATCTTTCTATTGTGTTTGTTTTAAAAGATCACTTACTTTTCACTTTTGTTTTTTTGTTTTTGTTTTTGGCAGTTTGTGATCCAAAGAGCCTTCTTTTCGTATTTGGGATGCAGTTGGACTACAGTGATGCTCTAATTGGTGGAGGCTTCTCCTTCAAGAACCCAAATGCGACGCAAACATGTGGTTGTGGTAAATCCTTTGCAGCAGAGATGTGAAATTATGTGTAGAAACACTGAAACGATAGTAAATAGATTGTACAAGAACAATGAAGTTGGATATCAACTTTGTACAATGGATTAATTAGCCAGTGATGTATGATAATAATTGTTTTCCCTCTCTCAAAGTCTTCCGATATGATATGGTTTTCATGTTTCTAGTGCATTTCTTATTTGCATAGGCTGCTTCGCATTTTTAAACTGATACCTCTAGTGGGATCTTAGGGAAACCACAGTTTTGGTATGCTTGCATTGGTTTCTGTCATGTAGCGGTGCTTAGTTGAAATCCGTATTTAGTTATTCATCAAAGCCTTAAAACTCCATGTATAACAGGGATATCAGCTGTTTACTCTTTGAGTCCATCCTTGATGGAATTCTTAACGCTAAACCATGTAGAAATTAGCCTCTGAGTTCCAAAATGTATGCACTATGTTTCTTCAAGCGAGATCTCCATTTCCTATTTCTTTCGATCGGGAACAAAGAATAGCAGCATGTTACCATTTCCTTGTTCTGTTTGGCTGGCATTCACTGGCCGTCACGAAACACGTCCAAACCCTCATTCACATGGCCTTCACAATTGGTTCACGTTAACTTGTTTGAGCGAATTGCCAATTATACCTCTCTTCTTGGCCCCTATGCTGCAGCTCTATTTCACCACTTGTTTGCATGTGACTTTCCGAGAAAGCTCCTCTGCATAATTTTTGGACGTTCCTAGGCTATATGTGAACCTATTGTGTGATTCATGAACCCAGAGAAATAGGTGGTCCGTCTCTGCTGAATGTGCACATATGCATCTGACTGAGCGGACCCTTTGCCAGTCTGAAAACTGCCTAGATTTTAGGGACCTATGCATGCACCGCACAAAGTCTCCGCCACTGCAAACATGGAAATCTTAATAATAATAGGTCCGGCTCTCATTTTGTTATCATATTAATAAGTTACCTTGACTGCCCAAATTGAGTTAATTAGTTCATTCAGGGTTTACCGTCCCATTTTTTTTTCTATTATTATTATTTTTAAATAATTCGATTTAATCCGTCCATAAAAGTCATTAATCCTGTGGTTGAATGAGAACCATTTATTAGAACCCAATTAGGATCTTATTGAATCCAAACCTTTTTAACCGTGAAATCGGTTTCACCGCAAGAAATTTGTTTGGAAACAAGTGTGTTTGGATGCCCGACAAATAATTATTCTATTTTATTTTTTAAAACAGGTTCAAGTATAACCAATTAAATTTTTAATTGTTATTGTGATAACAGAGGACATATCCAAGGTTAAAGTTACAAATATAGCTTAGGAAATAACTTCATTCATATTATTTTCATATTCAACAAACCTTGGAGCATGTTCGGTTGAGTGTTTTTTTTTAGGATTTGCATTCTACTTTTATATTTACATACCAAACATCGCAAAACACACATATTTCAATACAACATTTTTTTACAAACATCAATCATTTTTAACAATTTCCGCACGCATGTCAATACAACTTTAACATTACATAAATATTTACAATTTTATCATAATCCTATAAATTTCTTCCAAACGAACATCGCCCAAAAGAAGAGTCAAGTAATGCTTAAACAAAATAACGTTCATAGCTTGATTTGGAAAACTAGAATTTTATTTTTATGTTATATATGATTTTACAATCTTAATTTGTTTGAATTATTGTCTAGAATAAGTTTAATTAAAACTATAATATGTACTTATAAAAAAAAAATTAAAACTATACTCTGTAAACACAACGAAGAGATGCGTGTTTTGTTTGGTATTCGCACCTCTGGAGGATCGAACGGCGGATATGCAAGGTGAGCCTACTCGGCAAACACAGTGTCTTCCCCTCTCACGCAGGCCTCACATTCTCATTTAGACGCCTCGCAGACAAAGACCAAGCTCACCCTACCCACCGGTAACTCGGAGAAGAATAGGAAGACGACGCCGCTGAGCCTCCCATCATGGCCTTCTCGTCCCGCCTCTTGTTCAAATCCAAACAGGTACTCATATTTGCGATCGGGATGTGTCTGCCCTTCTCTAATCTGCCCGAGCTGTTCGATTTGGTTGACCAAGCCGTAGCTCTCATTCTCGATTCCATTAGATTCTGCTGGTTTCCTAACCATTCATAACTTCGACACTGTTTGGATACCCCAGAAATGTCATTCCTCGTGGAAACCAAACAGAATCTTTTCTTAGATCTGAAACGATGAATAGTTCGTGACTCTGTCGCTTAGTTTCTATTCATTTCTTACATTTTGTAGTTAACCAAACTGTGCGTTAAGGATTTCAGCAAGTCTTAATGGTTTGGGTAATTGAATATGATTTTGAGGGCATTATTTTGACGTGAGAACTTGTTATTTTTAGAGTGAGTGTTGGAGGTTAATGGAAGATCTGTCTAGAAGATTTAGGATTTTGTTAGCGTAACAAATGATGGGCGGTTTAGGTTTTTTAATGTAAATTTGAAGCTTTATATCATGTTTTGCTTGGTTAGGAGAAATCTTTACCGATTGACAATGTTGTGAGTCAGCGGGTTTATCTGTGTTAGAGACTCAACTCTTTGATATTGTCTACGAACCAAGAAGAGCCTGAACAAATGGGTGAGAGAAGCGGCATGACAACAATACTGTGGAGGGGGAACAATATAGGGGGTTTTAATCGTTGTGTGAATTATAAGGAGGTGTAATGGGATTCTAAAAGTAATGATTTTTGTTATGAATGCTTTAAAGGCAATCAAAGAAAGTGATTTAGAGGATGGTTACACAAGCATTAATGCTCTTCTGTATGTGTGCTTGTTGTGTGGTTTATAAAGGTGGCATGAGAAACAAAATATGTTTTGTTTAATCTATTGTCTGAACGATAAGATTTAAGACAATACTTACTACATTGGAGTGTGTTGTGATGCAAGGGACTAAACCTGACCTCCATTCTCTTCATAGCCAGTGCTTTTTGGGCTTTGACCACAAGCTAGTGTTATTCTTTGTTTTGTATTTAAGTGTTAGAAAGCTCTATGATATTCAAATTCCAGAATTCAATTGCATGTGTATGTTTGGGTAAATATGTGCATAATATAGTACAGTATGTGGGTCTTTGAGAATATTACGTGCATATACTTGATTACCTTGGTTATAATATACTGTCCATGCAACTGTTAGTTATTTTTTTCTGTTTCTCTAGTTTTTTTCCTTTTTTTATTGTTATTGTTTCCCCTTTTACATCCAGTTTTGTGTTACCCAAATCGTCCTCCAGCAGACTCCTGCGATTCCAGTCCGTTTCTTTGCCAAACAAGCTGATCCCCCCGCTCTTAAGGGAGATGGTGAGTGACTGTAAAGGTTTCTCATAGTTTTCATTAATTACAGCCCACGATTCTTTTTTCCCAGTGGTTTTTTTTTTTGGGGGGGGGGGGTGTGGCAATTGTAGCAATATTAGATGATAGATGCCTTCTTATTGATACAGCAATATAGTATAAACAATTATCCCAAAAATTTAACCTTCTAGAAACTGAACCTGTGGATAAAATATATACCTGGAAGTGCCCTCACAAGTAAACCCATCAATAACCTTGCAATGAATGTGGGCATCTCATGGCATGTTCTATCTTTTCACTTCATTGTGTGAACATGCATGTGTCTTAAGTGTCAGTGCATGCATATAATTTATACTGCCCACGTGTGTGGGCGCGCAGGTGTGATTAGATCATAAACACAATAGGTTCATGCATGTCACAAATAGCCTATGATTAGAAGAATAGTTAGAGTGGAATATGGAAAGTTGAACCATAATGGTAATCTCCTAAATAAAATAATTCCTTTTGTCTAATATACTACAATATTGAGTCTTTATAGGTATTGTTGTAGACCAATAGAGGTTCCCTATCCCATCCCCCTCCTCCCCATTGAGCAAGATACAGCATATGTGATGATTGCCATCATAATTTTCCATTTTTTTGCTTGTAATTTGCTGATAAATTAAGTGTTCCTGCGTGATATATTTTTTACTGACAAATAAGTTAAAATTTGACCCAAATAGAGATGTTGAAGGACATTTTTCGTGAGGTTAAGAATAAATTTGAGACAGCCATGGGGATACTTCGGAAGGAGAAGATCACCATCGCTCCAGAAGATCCAGCTGCAGTTGCTCAATATGCCAATGTCATGAAGACAGTAAGAGAAAAGTGAGACTTTTTTTTTTTTTCTTTTGCCCTTTGTATTTGTCTCCATGATTGTTCTTATATATACCCCTCCTGTGATAGTGAAGGAATTTTCATGCCTGTGTATGTGCATGCATGCCTAAGTGTAGCCGAGTTCTCTGTTGCACAAATTTCAAGGGAGTACATGTTTAAAATACAAACAATTTTAAGTTGCTATTACACAAGTCCTTGCAATTATGCATGACTTCAAACTTCGAGGAAAAACATGTGAAAGGAGTGGCAAGTAAAATGCACGGAACCTGATAGAAGAGCATAATTGGTGGAAAAGGGCGAAACCATTTAAAAATGTCAAAAAGATGCATCTAGATGTCAATTAGAAGTTGTATGACTTCTATACTATTTTCTTTCTCTGGAATTTTCAAAATTGCTAACACGAGAATCATCTACAAAACTGTTTCAGGAGTTGTACTCATTTTACTTCTCTTAGAATTGCATGCGAGATCTAACTCTGGGTCAAGTGATTTTTCTTTCAACTCCATTGTAAATATTGGAGCGTGCAAAAGTTCTATTAGATCCTAGGGATGTTTCCCTTGCAGTATGAGCCATGGACGTTGGCAGGATAATTTGACCTGCCCCATGTGTTATAGAGAAGTTTTTTCCTCTCGTATCCTCTTCCCATTTCTACTTGTTTCCCCCACTTTGGTTTTCTTTCTTGGAGAATAATAAAGGAGTTTACTTAAGAAGGTTGTGTCATTTGATTGGGAAGCCTTAAGTGGCTAAATTATGAATTGCCTCATGATGTGGGACATTAATGCCCCCCACTCCTGAAACCAATGATGCTAAACCATCGTACACTCACACTCAGTGTGGAGTATTTAGTAGTCTGTGGTAGATGTTGTCTCAACAGATTGTGGATAAAGAAATAGGAAAACGTGAATCAGATCAAAAGTTTTTTGTAATTAGAACCTTCTAAGCTTGGCTACTATTGTTGGAATCACAGAATTATCCAATTTGTACAACTATGGCATGGCACATGAGATGCAGTTAATGACAATAGTAAGCATCCTGATATTAGTGCAATTAATGCTTTTGCACAACTGCTTGTATGTGGCTGTTCAGAAAGTGAAGTATAAGTTCATATTGTGTTTGTGGACGAATCACTTGCCTATTGCTTTGATACTCTGGGTATAAGCCATACTACATTTTCAAAGTCATGAATTTGTCTCTCTGTCTCCTACAGGGCAGACTTGTTTTCAGAATCCCAAAGGATACAGTATACCATACAGACACGAACTAAAGATATTCCAGATGCCCGGACATATCTGTTGGCTTTGAAGGAAATACGGAGCAAGTATGTGCTATACCGCTTTTCAACTTGCTGCATTCCATATTTTAGATATGATCAGGTTGTCTAATTAAGGTGGGGTTGGGCTGCCAAAATTTTGGGAGTTTAAAAATTTTGGTGTATTGGAATTGGTGAAAAAGTCAAGAGAAATGATTTGAGTATTTTTTTATGTTTATTTTGATAAAAAGAGATGATTCGATGGGGGTGAGATTATTTTATAGTTATTTTATTAGGCCGAATATATTTGGCAGCCAAACACCACCAAATTGTTGTTTTTCTGCATCCCATGTTGTATTCATGTATATGAGTGCACTTTTTTCCTGGTGCAGGAGGGGCCTTACAGATGAACTCGGTGCAGAGGCAATGATGTTTGAGGCCCTTGATAAAGTTGAAAAAGAACTTAAAAAGCCCCTTCTGAGGAATGACAAGAAGGGAATGGCAGTTCTTTTAGCAGAGTTTGATAAAATCAATAAGAAGTAACTATCACGTTAAACCCATCAGCTCGATATATGTTCATCTCTGGCCCACGAGTTTCAACTTTCCTTTTGTTATTTTTTGGTTCATCTCTGGTTGTGGGGTGGGGTGGGGAAGAGGTAATTAATCAGGTGTGTGTTAACCCATCAGCTCGATATATGTTGCATGGAAGGTTGTTCCATTCAGCTGACTATAAGCATTTTCTGGAAAGGAAAGAACCCGTACAGCCTAAAAAACAAGAGAAAACCTATTTGTTGTAATGGATGTGAGATACAAAGTTCAGCTGAATGAACCTGATTAGCCATGCTAGCCATTTGATGTTTTTCTTTTCTATTTAGGACGTCAAACCGTCAAGCTAGTTGCTTGCTTGTTGAATTCTGGGCCATGTGTCAGACTCCTGTAGCTTTTTTTTCCCCCTAACCTAGCTAATTTTGTACTGGTAGTGGATCTCAGGTTGTCCTTGTGGCCTTTCCATTTGACCTTTTTGTTGCTTCCCCAGGGTAGATGAGATTTAAACTTTATTTCTTTGGTTTTTTGGGGTCATTTATCTTTTTATCTTTCAGGCTTGGCATCCGAAAGGAAGATTTGCCCAAGTATGAAGAGCAGCTGGAACTCAAGATTTCCAAGGCGCAACTGGAGGAGTTAAAGAAAGAGGCTCTTGAGGCAATGGAAACTCAAAAGAAGCGGTATGTTGTTCAAGGATTTTTTTTCCCTTTACCAACCAGGGGAAAAAAACAGAATCTTAAGTTCTGGAATATACCTTCAACAATTGACTCAGACGTAGGAGAAACTTCAGACTGATCCTTTGTTGATTTTCATAAACTGACTAGCTAGAAATATGGATGTGTAAACATAGTTGGGGGGGGGGGGGGGGGAGGCGTTGTTGTCAGGGCAAGAGGTGGATCTGTATAGGGATCTTGTTGGGGGTGTCAGGGTGAGAGTGGATCTATGTAAGTAATCTTGGTGGGAATGTTGGGTGGTTGATTCAGAGCTATTGGCGTTTCTTAGAATTGAAAATTCAACAGACTTAAGATCTAGTCAATCACTGTACACGTTCCACATAGACTAACACATATTGTGCATGGTTTAGTTGTTTAAAAAGAATTGGGAGGGGTTCTTCGAATGTTGTGCTGACTGGTGACCGTATTCAAATTGGGTTTGATTAGTCCACTTGAGATGGCTTCTTACTTCTGGAATTATTCAACTTTGGAAGTCAGTGTCAATTTGAAAGCCTGAGACAAGGCTGAATCTTTCGGGGGGAAGGGGTCCATCGTTTGAATCCAGTGTAAAAAGTGAGTTTTTTCACGGGTCTTAGCAAGGGATCACCTGGGATATGATCAAGTAGAATTAACAGTGGCACTTAGGCGCACTTATTTGGGTGCATTCTTTCCCTCTGTAGATCCGGTGGTTGACATCTCTTGTACTGAGAAACCTATTTAATACTTGGTTCCATGTTATTTCAGGGAGGAATTCAAAGATGAAGCAATGGCTGATGTGAAGTCTTTGGACATTAGGAACTTCATCTGAGATTGGAATTCGATCTTGACATGTTTGTTCGAGGTTAAATAATTGCGTGGACAGGGTGGAAACCAACAATTTTTGGTTTGGAAAATGGAGATTGGAGAGTACATCTCTTCTTTTCTTTTTCACTTTCGTTTCTTTTTTCCCTCTGTAACTGTTATGTATACATGGAGATTGACGTCTGATCAAATGAATTCGGAATAAGTTTCTGTAGGTGGTACAAGGTTGAGATGCAAAAGAAACCGAATTAAACAAGTGAAAAACTTTCTGGTAAGGTGTTGTTAGAGCAAATGAACTCAACCACCCACGACAGGAGCTTAGGAAAACTGACACAAATTAGAAAAGACATGGACACTCGACTTGAACAAATGCTATCTACTCAAGAGATAGGTTGCCGTGCTCTTTGACATTGTCGCATATGCGGCAATTTTTGTTCCGGTTCCTGGTAGCGATGAGGATAATGGGCTGACTATGACGGTGAGGCACAAAAGTCACACTTGTGTGGGAGGAGATGAAGTCCGAGAGGAAGGGTTATGAGACGTGATCAATAAGCTGAAGTGGTGGACCTCTGACTACCTTACGGTTGCATTTATCACTTCATGGTAAATGCCGGTTGGTGGGCATAACCAGTCAGCTGCAATTCTTATTAGGCTTAAAAGGGTAATCAACATGGCGGGTATTCTTGGAACCACGACATATTACGTGGTTTTTTATTTCCTGAATAATGTCCTGTAATTTGCATTACAAGGTTAGAAACACAAACAGGAATACAAGGAAATCTCACCTATGAATCAACCTTAATCAGGCTATTAAGACTAGTAGAACTTTGTAAAAGGGGTCGGGGTATAAAAAATACTCCATATTACATGGTGAAGTTCAAACAGATTCGTAAAGTGAAGATAAAAGAGGAGCTGTACCAACTCTCCATCAGACTTTTTTCTGGGCAAGTAGTCCAATCAGACTTTGATGTCGAAGTAAACCAAAATTTTGCCATCTATAATGGTAGTAATTACATTGCAATGGATGGCTTTCTTGGAAGTGGATTTTTTTTAGGATGAATTTGAAATAAACCTAAACGAGTCAATGAGCTTGGATCTTCAGACGCACCAATTGAAAATATCATGTGGTTACTGCTGGGATTACAAGAAAAACCCGTTACTGAAGGAATGAGGAGCATACAACAGGGATGGACACTTGCTGTTGGCAGGCACCACCCTACATCTTCCTCTATCCATGAATCACATGACATTGAGCTGCTCCGCCTTGTGAGCTCTCTGGGGAATGTTCTCTCCTCTCTGCTAGCTTTTAGTCTGGTTCTCTTGTCTTATTTTTTCTCTCGCCTCGTTCTCTTTCTTTTCCACTCAGTCCTCCTCCAGGAAGAAGCCATATACTACCTCTACTCATGCTCATATACTATTCTTCCCCACTCACCGCCCTGCTTGAGACGAGTTTTTGACTCAAAGCTCGGGCCGCTAACCGAATAGTTAGAGATGCCGCAAGTAAAAGATCATATGGCCTAATTGACTGCAAGTTGAATAAGCTATGACCCTCTTTAGATCGTTCTGTAGTATTTCAGTGCTTGCCGCAAGTAGGGGTGTCCAACAGCCGGTCCGGTCCGGTTCGGTCCGGTTTGGCCGGTCAAACCGGAACTTTTTCAAAGTATATAGACCGGACCGGACCGGTCCGGTCCGGTTTCCGGTTTAACCGGTCCGGTCTGGGTCGGTTTGGGCCATACCATTTTGGGCCGGTTTTGGGTTGGGCCATGCCATTTTGGGCCGGTTTTTGGGTTGGGCCTTGCCATTTTAGGCCAATTTCCGGTTTGGGCCGGTTTGGAGAGGTATACTCCGGTCCGGTCCCGGGTTTTCATGAGGGTAACCCGGAACCGGACCGGAATACACCGGTTTACCGGTCCGGTCAACCGGTTTGGGTCAAAACCGGTCCGGTCCGGACCGGTTTGGCCGGTCCGGTCCGACCGGTTTTTTGGACAGGCCTAGCCGCAAGGAATGACGTCATACAATGAATGAAATAGAATAGTCTGGCAGAATCGTATGATAGGGAAAGTGTTGAGCCTCCCACTTGTCAAGGTTACCAGGCTGGCTAACCGAACTGTGAATTTCTAGCAATGTCGGGATAGACAACCTATGTGAAAAACCGTAATACGCCATGAAGAATTCCTACCAGCAGACTTTCCTTGTACTCAAAGTGAATTGTCCAAGTGCTCTCCCCTTAACTCGCCCACAACCTCTTTATTGTTTCACACGTCACTACCTTTTCCCTCTCTATCATTACTGACCTCTGTCCCCCTTACGCCGTCCAATCTCTCTTCTACTCGCTTGACTTTTTGCTTTCCTCACCATATCTTTTTATTTCTCTCCCCCCTGGTTGGTTTCCTCGATCGGCCCCCTCTTCGCCGCCCATTTCCTTCACTTTTCCCTAGACTTTGTGTTCTTTTTTTTTTCTACACCTAGTCACCTAGACTTTGTGTCATCTTTCCATATTTCCACTTTTTTCACCTCCCGTCTGAGTATTGTTACGACCTCTCTCATCCTTGACCTGACTATACGTGTTCTTCTCACCTTTCAGGTTTTCTTTTCATCTTTACTCTTCCACTTCAGAATGGACCTCCCCTTTTCTGACCCATTTCGATTCTCCACCCAATCCTAACTTTCTTCGGATGCTTCTCTTGAAACTGTGCTGGCAGACCTTTCTCTTTTTAGTTCGGTGCACTCTTCAACCCCCTCACAGGGTGGTGTGGGTCACTCCTCTTCTCCGGACATCCCAATGCAGGATGAAGCTGTGCAGGAAGCTGCTACCCTTCTCGTGCGCAAACGAAAACTGGTGTGCATCTTGGAGTGTCCATTACTCGTCCGTTAGTATTCAACAAGATAGGTAGGGAGTGTCCATTACCTACCTTCACAAAACTCCATTTCCTTTACTGCTGTGCAGGTAGGGAGTAAACGGTTGAACTTGTGGCCTACTTCTCTCAGGAAGAGGACATGCACCATTAGTATTCAACATAGTACTTTGACATTTGGAGATGACTCACCTCTTTCAGATTGGAAGGGGACTTTGAAGAAAAAGAAGATTGTGGTCGTCTGAGGAGTCAGACCACCATTATCACTGATACAATTGTTTGTCTTAGGGGGGGGGGGGGGGATTTTTCAGGCTGAGCAGCGGGCCTTGCCGTGCCCCCTCTCAATGAGGTAATTTTCTGGAACTGTCGGGACTCGGGGGTTAGCTCGCCCTGCGATAACTCGTTCCTTAGGCTTTCGTTGGACAGAATAACCCGGATTTCTTTGTCTAGTAGAGACGAAAATTGGTTTGGCTCGTGAAATCCTTTCCCGGGTAGGATTTCCTCTCTTTGTGCTTCTAGGCAGTGGGTCTTAGTGGCGGTTTGATTTTTGCTTGGCGGGATGAGCTTGAATTTGATTTGGTGATGTTGCATCGTTTTATCATTAATATCATGGTTTATGACCCAAGTAGGCCTTGGGCATTGTCTTTTATTCACTGTCTGGCTGACTGTAGCTTAAAAGCAGATTTTTGGACTGGCTTATCCCAAGCGGGTGAACGGTTTGGTGGCCATGGGTGATTGTTGGAATCGGATAATATGGCGTTAGACCAAAGTGAGAAGCAGAGAGGACGGCTGGTGGGCTCCACCTCCACGAATGGACTGTATCCAATGGCGTTGACCCACGGTTTGGAAGATTTGGGATATGTTGGACCTTCTTTTACAAATACGGCTTGGTCAGCACTCTTCCCTCGAGCACTTGTTTATCATCTTCCACGAACATCACGAGACTATGTACTTGTAACCACAAAATTCTTTCACCACAAGTGAGAATTCTCTAATAAATTTCAAAAGAATCGTCCTCTTTTTTTTTAAAAAAAAAAAATCTTTCCTAGCAAAGTGGAACTGTAGAAGAGAGTGAGTTGTTGGATAACTATATACTGAATTCCAGATACCAATAACAAAAATAGATACATTAATCTAAGAGTTTTTTTTTGGTTTTCTTGTGAGGTGCATTAATCTAATCGCTCATGATATTTAAAGGGTCACTCTTCAGCTGCCTGCATAGCGTATACATGTCAAATTGTTCCTTGTTGATATCTCTTAAAAAAGTTTTTCCCCCTTTGCAAACTGATGTATTGCACTTCCATTGACGCACAGAATCACAATACAAAATATCATTCGGAATACAATTAATTAGCCTACAAAAATCCTGACTTCCCAAACTGGGCTACTCATTGGCCAATGTAATTAGGATATGTGATCTCTGGTAGAGTCAGTATAATTAGAATTTCTTCTTTTTGTTTGAATTGGAGCCGCGGTCATCTTTACCTCTCTTCTTCCCGCTCTTGTGACTTTCTTTCTGATTTCCATGCTTCTCGCTTTTACTTCTATTGGATTTCAAACTGATGAGACCACCTGATGATATCTTACCTCCATTTTGCAAAGCATTTTCAAAATCAGCTTCTTTGTCCTCGATGGCATACTGTTGCAGCTGTTCAGGATTCAACAGACTGGACTTGGATTTCATCTCATCCTATAATTTGACCAAGTTCGTTCCATTTTTCAGAAATGATGGTAGATAGAAGAGGTGGCGAGCTGAAAGCGGGGGTACAGTGATGACCAAAAAAAGAGATAAAGAGATTGCAAATACCTCAACTTGCTTTGCCGCATTCTTGAGGTCCTCATCAACAGAGATACTGTGAGGCTCCATCACAATCTGAATGCAATGTCAACAACCAGGAGTTACCTTGGGAAAAACATATATATATATATATATATATATATATATATATATATATATATATATAATATATCAAAATGACCTAAGGCATTGCAAAAATGTTTGTCTTTGAATAATGGTGCAGAGAAGAAAAGAATGTGATTTCTAGATATTGTAATCGAAGTCAGGGATAAGCTACTGATAATTAAGCTATCTAATTAGGCCATAACAAGAAAAAGCGGGAACTATTATTAACTCAAATGATGGACAGAAACTACAGATAAGAAAGGAGGAACTACACATGTAATGAACATTCATGTTGTCCATCATGTGAATATTTGCCTGGTTGCTCAACTTACTTCTTTTAGTCGAGGCAGGGTTGATTCAATCTCCTTGGAGTAAATGCTATATAAATATTTGTAGAACTTTTTCATAACTTGCTTGAACAGAAACAGTATCTGTGGCTTTTCTATATTCATCTGACCCTGCAAAACAAGAGTTTAACCAACATGACTCCAACTATGCATATTTTGTATGTATGGAATGCAATAAAGACATAACTGCTATATTAACATAATGTCCTCTAGTTGAACCTTGAAATGAATATTTAGGGCCCGCATGTGACAAGAGCACTAGAGGATGTTTTATGCACAATGATATAATATTTGGGAGCATCACCCACTCAAGAGGTGACGATATGGACTAGCTAAGAAACAACCTCAATGTAAGATATGCTTTGACCCTGCAAGCCAATGCAGAGCAGAATAGAAGCCGGTATATGTGACAATGTAACTGGAAGTTTCCCTTCGAAATATAGATGCGCAAGAAACGGAACAAGATCGAGAATCTGCAAAAGAAAAGGCAGATTACCAACATAAACAGCAAAAAATTTCAGAGGAACTTGTAAGAATGTTTGAAATGATAGGGTAATTCTCGTCGAATCTGAAAGGCAGTCAACTTTTATAAATTCGGCTTTAAGATCAGAAGAATTAGATCAATTTATGCTAAACTACTCGCTTTAGGAATGCCCACTTGAATTGCGTTAATGGAATCCAATGGTCCCTCAAAACTTACACCATTACCAGATTATGATCTACAGCTACACCTGAAACGAGAATTCTGCCTTCACTTAAGTATGAACCTTTCCCTTTGCATTAGGTCTGGTCCCCAGATCTACCATCACCTTATTTAATCCTCCATCCTCCCAGATCTGTTTCCATCTTCATAAACACAATTTTTTTAAGGACACATAATTTATTGCTTTGTCCCTTGCACAAAATAAATGGGTATCCAAAATTACCCCTAAAAGTAAATGACTACTGCTTTAATAGGTAATTTGAAAAGTTGGAGAAAAATTATCGTCCACTGCTTTTAGGAAGTGGATGTCTCAAAAAGAGATATCCACAAAAAGGAAAGATGGGTAAGTGTGATGGAGGGACCAGGAAAAACAAATTGCACCGACAATCTATTACCCTATATCCTTCCAAGAAAAGATGGACAAGTAATATATGATGGAGGGACTAGTCAAAACATATTGCACCAACAATCTATAATCAAAGAGCTCATCTTAAACCACCTCCACACAAAATTATATTATAATGATAGGTTGAGTGTGGAAATCATACACTTGAACAAGGATCAATCAAGTTTAGGCTTTGAATGCAGTAATGGATGGCAGGAAAAGGTTCTAATGGACATCAAGGAGGACAAAGAGAACCCAGATCATTTTGAGTTCAGCTTGCATCATGACTTATCCTGGGTGTAGGCTCTTTGCTGAGATGGTAATGCAGTTAGGTAAGAACAAGCAGGTTCGTGAATAAAACAACTATTGCCAAGAATTGGCAGACAATAAGACAAAGTTACCTTAAATATAGATGTAACAAAGACTTTAATGTAAACATCAGTTTTAACCATCCATCCATACAATTGTTGAGGTAGCTCACCAAATGAAAGTCAATAAGATTGGTGGTATACGCTTCCAGTCGCTTCATATCATGCGGGGACAAAAATTCTTTAATAGAACTCAAAAATACATGTGAGGTGGACAGCGTGGATTCCTGCTCCACGAAGTTCATCTTTGGATCTAAAATGCTGAAAGATGACGAGTAGGATCAATATATTTGACAATGAACACGAATCTGAAAAGGTTAAACATGGAATACTAACCTCATAGCAAGCTTATACTCCATTTCACGAAAACTGCGATGCATCAGTCTAATAAATCTTCGCCTGAAATCTAGTTACAGCACCAAAATTTTAAGTAATGAACTGAAGATATTTGGATAAGAAAATAAACAACAGCATAGAGTTCTAAAAGAGAGTGGACACACCTTGGTAAAATGGACCAAAAAAGCCCAATGGATCAGAACCACTATCTTCAATATCATCATTCTTCAAAGGCTTAAGGATCATACATGTATGCTCACCAGTCACAGCGCTCTAACCATAAAAAAAAAATCAGATTACTATCAAATCCTTCATACCAGATTACAGTATTGACATAACTCACAGGAAGGTTTTGGTGGGGAGGGGGAGGAGGGAGAGCGTCTTAACTGGAATCTGGCCAATGTAGAAAGGAACAAATTTATGTTTCCTCCAAAAGCGAAAAAGGTCTGGGGTAAGGCCAAAGGAGACACCAATATAATGTAGCTTTTCATGTTGCCTTTCACGAAGATGAACTAGCAGAGGAGGAAGATCAGTTCTAGGTTTTATATTTTCTTCAAGCAATGAAGCCTGCAAAGATAGTATTATTGAAGCCAGAAAGTAAGCTGAATATAAAAAAATCTGATCTAACACAAATATAATAATAAATTGAAGAAAGCTGGTCCAGAGACTTATTAATGCCAAACAATCATTTAAGTCAGGTTAAAGGTTCTTCAACATTCATTAAGACATGAATTGTTGTTTTGCCAACAAACTCGAAGAAGAAATAACGAACGCTCATGTCTGCTTAAGGAAAAAAAAAAACAACCACTTAAGCCTACTAGAAATTTGAATTCAAAACTAGAGAATGATTGCATCTAACGAATCCAAGTCCAATTGAAACCAACCAAAAGGTAATGACTGCTGTATACATACACAGAAGAAATCATGCACGTGGATCTTCAGAGCTATCATCATTTTATGGATAAAAAAGGGTTGAATTACACTAAATGTGGAAATGGACCTTCTCAGCAGCCTCAGTAACTCTGAGATGTGGAGTCTCTGTAACATTCGTGAAATCATCCACTTCAGAAAAAGAAGTAAGCTGTCCTTCAAAGTACCTGCAGATAATGCAAATGCTTTTGTCTTAAGAGTCTTAAGAGAGTTAATATCTCAAAGGATGTCCCAACCAAATACTGAATCTTTTTATTAACCAGGTTGAGAAATGAGTTACAAGCTACTTCATTTCCTCAAGAAGTTCAACATTCTTTCCCTAACAATGAATGCGAACACAGGACTCATGTTCCACTTTTCGTTTAGAGAGAGAGAGAGAGAGAGAGGGTACTGGTTGGTTTATGGACGAGCCTGTGCCCTCCGTTTCGCAGGAGGGAAAGCCAAGACTCATTCTTAGGCTCAGGTCTTTGATTTGCAATCCACATGTTTAAAACTATGGCGACATTTGTATACTTATTTGCAAGAGAAAAGGAAGTACAATAGGAAGAGAGGTTTATATACCGACCAAGATCTAAAAGATATGACATAACAAGGATGGGTAAAAAACATCACATCTTGTATAGTTGAAGAGTATCATAAACAAGATCAAAGCTCAAGAAAACAACTTTTCCCCGACTTCATTCTATAAATATTAGGCAAATGACCACCGCAGTCATATTTTATTCAAAACTTTACAGGATGATGAAGCAGGCAGGAAGTCAAACATTGCCTACCTTGTTAACAGCTCCACCGCTTTTGAACCATATCCACGCTGCAACAATAAACATGAAAAATAAATGTACAAAAACAGTGACAGCAATCTGGCTGAACCATCTCAGTTTCCCATGCTAAAACAGACTTACTCCTATAGCAGTTGGATGGGTAGCAATCCGTACAATGCGAGCACCTGAAAGACTAGGGAAGTCGGTTTCCTGAAATTGCTCACAGAATTTCCATGGTATTTGGTCTCCAAAAGGTTGATAGCCATCATTTAAACCTTTAAGCGCAGATTTACGAGAAATTTGTCCCTCAAGAGAGACCTGTCAATCAAATGATATAAATATAGTAATATACCAAGTTAAGCATCAGCCAATAAAAAGTCTTTAATTAACAATAAAGAAAAATATAAAGGCTTTTCGCATGCAGTCTTAAAACCGCTAGTAAAAGACCAAAATAACATTACTATTGGGGGCTACTTAGCTCTAAGCATTGATATCAAAAGACATAACTTAGTTTCGATAAAATAGAAACCGAAAAAATAACATAGGACCTGCAACTGTTAAATATTCAGTACGTTAAGAACAGGACTACTTATTCTACTGTGCCACATAATGACAGCTACAAACCTGAATGACGCAAAAAATATCAGGAAGTTGATTTTTTGACTCATCAACAGGACCTGCATATTCAATAAATTAGTAGAAGGCTGGCTCATTGTCACCAAAAAGAAAGAAAAAAAAAGGGGTCTTGGGGGTTGGGGTTTTTTTTTTTTGGGGGGGGGGGGGGGGGGCGAGTACAGCTCACATGGAAATATGCAGTAAACCCAGTCAAAGGGAAACAGATATACCAAGTAATACAAAAAGGTGGTGTGCTGGAGCATCTGCCATTAATTGTAAATCGTTTGGAGAGTTCTTGTAGTGAGAAGCCACATATAAGGCCATCATACGCTACACAAGGTAGAACATCTAAATACCACATACATAATACTAAAATCTTGAAAAGCAACATCAGACCACATGAAGCTACCTGTAAAAACAACTCACTCTCTTTGTGATAGGAAAAAAGTGTATCCCGATTAACGTAGTAGAGATCACACTCGCTAGGCTCGGGTGTCCTGATAATGGAAAAGATGGTACATTAATGAAGATGTGAAGTCAGTGAAGATGGCTTCATCTCCCATAGGTTCTAACACAATTACGTTCTAACCCGTAGATATGAGCGATGGAACTGGTAGCATCCAAGCAAAGTAAACCATGAAGCCAGGATTCAATTGGGTCCCCGGAAGCATATCTGATGGATTCACTCAATTCTATCTTTTTGAACAGACGACCTATGATCAAAGTCATTTGAACACTCAGCAAGCTCCAAAAAGAAAACATAGAAGGAAAAATAAAACACAGAAAAATTATTAGCGCTTGCCCACAAATATCCAAAAACATCTCCAGTTTCTGCCTTTTCAGTACGAGATAATGTTTTTTTATAAGTAAGAAATATTATTAATAAAAGAAAGGAAGCAGTACAAAGATTGTACTGAAAGAACAGGAGAAACAATATTACAGCATACTAACAAAAAAGCTCAAGAAGTCCTCGAAGTCAACAAAAGAGCCTCCCAACATGGTTGAGGACAAGATAATGTTAGTCCATATAGATTGGATAATGAGCCTTGAGCTAAAGACATATCCTAATCTACGATGCCAGTCGATGTAAGTCTAGGATAATCTTCTGTTCCAAAATTTGGGACTATTTAGAGATCAGAGAAGCAGTGTAAAACAAAAGCAGATCTCATCATTCATTCCATACACAAAAGATGCAACCTGGAAGAGAGAAAAGTCATGGTTGAATCCCTGGTAAACAGAACTTACTGATGCCCCAAACCTTTTTCACGTTCTTTTTGGTATAAAAAGGAGAAAAAAAAAAGAGCACAAAGAAAGGAAAGGAAAGAATAAAAACAAAAGATTTTGGATGATCAAACTAATTAAATTGGACGGATGCAATTAAAAAACTTAGAACATAGATGATAAAACTGCTTTCTCCATGCTACGGTAGTACCCAATCTTAGAAGATTTACATGCATATTTTTTCATTCACAGAGAGAAGCGAAGCATAGTCATACCAGATCCACTTTTAGCAGACACGCCGCTTTGCTCTTCCAACTGCAGCAGAAGTTTTAGCGACAATGATCGGCCAGTACCTTCATAGCTTTAAGTGCAGTAAACCAAAATGCATATCAGTGTTCATATTATATCAATATTCACTACATCACATAAAAAAGAGCACATTAAGCATGACTAAAGAACAAAAGAGACGGTAAATGCACAAACAAAAAAGCACTAAAACATATATTAAAACTCAGGAAGACCTAGTTAAGCAAGATTAGAGGAAACTGAGCAGCAGTTAAGATCAGTGCCAAAAGACATGGAGCACTTTACACAAAATAAATTTTTTTTTTGATAAGTAAGCCAATCTTATTAACAGGTAAAACAAAGATAAAAAACAACAGAGTCAACAGTACAAAAGACTATACTGAAAACCCCTAAACATAAGCAAGCGAGAAAAAGTGAGGAAGGCCAAGGTCCTACCCGTTTACAGTAGATGAAAGGAAGACCAAATAAGGGCCAAGCAACGACTTCACTACTGGCAATGGAATAGCTGCTGCTTCATCAATAACCAAAAGTTCAACTTGGGAAAGCTTTTCATGCTCATGTGGCTGAATATACTGCAAGGACCAATGAGGAAAAGAACTTGATGTATGAGCACTCAAGTGCACGGAGTAATATAGAGTGGACCATCAAGAATCTGTTTAATGCAGTAACAGCACAACCCACAAGGAAGTACATGAGCACTTGAACTTTCTTTTCAATAATTAAGTAATCTACCAAACTCCAAACAGGGTACCAATCATCACAAGCTTTGTCCATCCTAGAATAGCACTAACACGCATGAGATGAAGAAAACAGGGTAATCAAGAAAGCAGTAGGAAACAAAATTAGCCAAAGCCAACATTAATGCCAACGGGGATGAGGCTTATGCCCTTTGAGTACATTTTCTTCAGCAAAAGGGCTTCAAAGCTATGCTGGGGGACCTCCCCGTACAAAGAAGATTTAAACCTACAATGTAAAGAGTGTTTCAAATTAAGAAAGCTAATGCATCAGCACTAACGACTAAGCAAAGCCCTAAAACTGAGCCAAATGTATGTATTCTAGAGTGAGAACTAGCACATCGGTAGCCAGTATACATAGACTATGTTTCTTCTCAAACTAACAAATAAGGAATAACCACCAGCATGGTAGCCCAAGTGGTATGGGGGTCTGAAATAAGGCACTCAGGAGAGGGTGTGGGGGGGGGGGGGAGATCCTTGGATCGAACCCTCCCACCTCCACTATCACTTGCATGCTGGTGGGGCTGTGGTGAAGGTCCTCCCTCCCCATGGAAGGTAGCTATGGCTCAATCCGAACATTCTGCAGCGAGTGAGAGTTCCTATGGTCACGCCCAGGGGAAGTTGGCCACACTGGTCGCCCCCTTCCACTCTTTTATTTAGGAAAAAAAACAAATAAGGAATAACATATGATTGCTGACATAGAGGACCATCCGTTTACGATAATTAGCTGCATACGTACATACACATGTCTAAATCTCGCAGAGAATATCATGATCAGCACAATGAGACAAAACTATTTTCAGACAATAACAATATGTTCATGCATGAAATAACTTATAAACTGACATGAAATAAACCCACATCACGAATCAACCTGTATTGTTTGTCTGTGCTGTTTGTAAATATTGATTCTCACAGTTGCTTTCTTGAATTCAGAATCCTTACTTTTCACCACATCAAAATCCAAATGTTCCTGAAAACATAAGTTATAGGGTTGGACTTGATCATAAACATTTTGATTTGAGAACTACTGAACTAAAATCTTTTTTTTTTGATAAGTGCTACTGAACTAAAATCTAAAAAACAATGATGAAGCACTTTGGTAAATGCATCAACAAACACCTCTAACATCAACTTCAAGCACCACAGACACATAGGAGGCAAAGACTTTTAAAGCTAACTTCACCAGAACCAATATAGCTTTTGTGGAACGAGGAGGGGGAGGAGGAGGAGGGGAGGGGGAAGAAGGGAGATCAAGATTTTTTGCAACTTCCAAATCAACCTTCCTTCGGGCAATATGAACTGACCCTCACTTTGGAATGTATGACAATAATAGTCAATGTTTCATTTTATATACCTTGTGTGGGTTCACAGTGGCCTACAGCCTACTGGCAGATGAAGGGATCACATTCCAGGATTCTTGTTCAAATAAAATAAATAAAAAACCTAAGAGGAATGCAGAAGTACAACTGCACCAACCTATTTAGCAAAAGACCCTCATTTAAGCGTGATAAGGATATCACATACTAGTAGAGCAAGACTTACATCAGATCTGCAAAAGGAACAGATAATGGATGTACCTTATATTCAAGTGCATCAAACCCCTTGCAAACAAACTCAAATAAGGTTTTCAAGTTTTCAGGGCTGGGTGCAGTTACAAAGATATTTGAAAACCTGTCAAGATAAGCATCTCTTGTCAGAATCTAAGAATGTCAACAAGAACAATAAACAAATACATGTAACGTTAAAAATTAACTGATTCTATCACAATATAGGTCAAGCAAACTACCCTGCAGCAATAGCTCCCGCAATTGCTAAACCAAGTGCAGCAGATTTTCCACGGCCACGAGCAGCAAGCAAGGCAATTGTACTACGAAGTGTTTTGTCCAAAATTGCATCTAAAAATGTAATTACAGCTTTTCCCTATACAAACATCAGAAAGTAGTAACCACCTCAGACATAACTATAAATTCCAACAACATTAACTAGAAAATCACAAACTAACGATAACTCCTCAGAAAATCTCTACCTGGTCCAAGGTACAACATTTCCTAATCAAAGGACCAATGGGAATATCATCCTTTAGTTGTTCTTTGAGATTCTTCAGATCTAGTTCTGCCTCTGAAAGCCCTTCAGAGTCCTTCAATGAGCCAGAGAAAAAAAGTTAATGACAACTTCTTACAAACCAGAACAAGTAACAATCAACCAAAAGAAGAGTTACAAAGTCATTATACTACAAAAAAAGGAGAAGAGTTTTAGAATTTTGGGCCTTAAACACCAAAAGTTACCTCTTTAACTGGAACAGGAGCGATAGCCCTTATATGTGATGAAATTGGAAGTATATTCAGTTCATCGTCCATGACTACACATGCTTTGCATGATGCGAGTGATAATAAGAAACGCTCATTAAAACGCCCAGCAGTGAGGGAATGGGATTCAGTTCGAAACCTCTCATGAACATCCTGAAATCAGTAAGCCTTATATAAGCCTTTTACAGCAACTGTTTAAGCACCAGACATAAATATGGAAATCTAGTTGTGTCACAGGTGTTAACGTTTGATGCATGTGTGACGGTCATATCCAATAGGCCACACATATTATCAAGGTTAAGCTGAAAAAAGAAATATAAAAGTGCAGAATACATCAATCTATCACTTTGAGGGGATTGCAAAGCAGGAAGCTCAAATTATGGACTTGATAGTCCACAGCTGGAAAATAGTGGTTGCTGTCTCTGTCAGAAAGATCAGAATTACAGAAATAAAAGACAAAAAATACAACTCAAAGCATATTGTGGATAGTACGAATTCCAAGAGAATTTCCACAACTTGATATTTCCCGAGAATGAGAAAAGAAATGATCTTGATATCAAACGAATGCAGATATAATCCAAACAGAATCAAAATGATAAACAAATAAATGCACTTACAACCCGAACACCAAGCAAATATGGGTTACAAAAAATCATCTCATATGGTAATACATCCAAGGAAAAGCTGCTCAAGAAGTTGAACAAGCTGCTCATTCAACCTGGAATGGATTCTAGGGGAAGGGCAGAGCCTCACCTTGCAGGGAGGAGGTGTTCATTGTTGGGACGGGTTCAAACTGGACTGAAGGGATGAGGAATTCAATACTCCGATCTTACTGGGGACTCATCACTGGCTAGGGCTTTCGAATCAAAGCATGGGCATCTGCAACTAAGAGGGAGCAGCAGATCGTCGATTGAAGAGCCAGGTCAGTAAACTTCTATTGGACTTCTATTGAATATTGATTCAACTAGAGAGACTCCTAGAAACAAACTTGTATGAAGGGGGCCCCATGGAGACGCATGAGATGTAGGAGCCGCCAGCCGGAAAATTATGCCTCACAGCATCAAACTGACTGAAGGAAAAGTAGGCTTGGTAATGTTCCTCTCAAGCCACAATTCATTGAGGAGATTTCTACGGGCTTTTCCCCTTACCTATTCAAAACTAGGGCTGGTAAAAGCAGGTGCAGTTCCAATCATGAGGCAAATCTATAGGTAGTTCAATCGTTCATCAACCCCAACCAAACTTGAGCATGGATCAAAACAAGTGACTCTGAGCTAGATTGGGTCCCATAATGCAACAGATCCGATCAGTGAGGTCGACTAAAACAAGCTACAAGAATTATGATTTGTATATGACATATATTACTAGCAAGGTTAGAAGGGCATGTAAGTTGCGAGGTATATCATACAGAAAACAGATATACATCCATCAACATCCATGTATAACCAGAGAGGAAGCATGAGAGAGAAGATCATTAATGCAAGATAAAAATAAAAAACAAAGAAAGCTGCAACAGGCTGCTATAGCAATAGAGCTGTGTTTCTACCATGGCCATCGTAAACAGATTGGTCAGTGAACCCAGAGTACGAAGCAGCAATACAATTAAGCCACCACCCTCTACTGTCTCAATTGTTCTTGCTAATAGGTTTGGTGTCAGAGCCTCAAAATCCTGATAGCACCACAGAGAATAAAGTTTTAACATGCGAGAGAGGGGAAGAATAGAAAGAAATGACACATCAATACGAAAGGGTTGAGCTACAATTCAATTATGCATAACAAAAAATAGGCAAACTTACCTGAAGCACACACATCCCAAAGGTATTGCCAAGAATTCTTTCTGAATCCTTGTACAAGCAATAAGTTAATCCACCGCTTTCAATAAAAAGTGTAAAAGGATCAACCTTCTCGGGATCCAGAAGCCCCCTCTGCATCTGCTTTTTGATCTGCTTAGCACGTTTTTTCCTATGACTGCATTAAATAATTAACCCAGTGAAACTTGTACAGGCACCTCTAGGGAATTCTCCCAACAGAGTATACACAACACCAAAACCTCCTTTAAACACAATAGGTGAACTAGTGTTGAACAGAAATATGATCCATCAATAGGTTGAACCCATTAAAGACCCTAGGCTCAATCAAACAATGTAAAGAAGAAACAGGATTACTGCGTTAGTTAGCCCCATGATTCCAATTTTAGTGTATACAAGTGGACGAGCAGGCATGCCACAATTGTTCTATTACAACACCAAATATCATGTTAGGAAGCAAAGTTCACTTTCAGAGTGCTCATCACATGCTCTTGGACAACATCCACATCCCCTGCCAGTGGTTCAATGACAGTCAAATTATGCAGCAACTCTGGCGATAGAAAGATGGATTTTCCCTATTTTGGCTTTATAAGATTCACATATACAAAAACTAAGACAGTAATTTATACAAGGTAAATTTTATAACAATAAACATTCATTTACCAATCCCCAAACGAAATGGAAGAAGAAAACAAAAGGAACTGGTAAAGTTCACCTGCTGAGTTCAAGCTTGTCCTTGTAGCACCACAAAACAGATGGCCTCGCTTTAATCACTGCCTTACTGAGCATGTAATGCAGATTCACAATCTCCACAACATGAAACACGACATTAGGCATTGTTCGACTGCTGACAAAAGCTTAGGAAAAAAAAAAACCCAAAAACACTGATGCACCTATTGGCTCCAAAGGGAAAACGGGGGGGGGGGGGGGGGGGGGCAAGTGAAGAGCTTCCACCCCACCAAGCCCAACAAAAATAGAGTTAAATTTTCACTCTTGTGAGCGAAAGAAACACCTAGTAATCCTAAAGTTTCAAGCAGCTTCTTTTCCTGAGTCTTTCTCACCAACCAAGCAGAGGGTAAAGAAACTAAAACTTGAAACAAATGATGTTAAACGCAAGTCCATCCAAAAAAAAAATTTCCCCACTTTTGAAGAACAATGATGTTCAACTAAGGCCAACAAATGCACTTCACTTCTTCTCTCATGTTTCTCAGCAGCCAATCAACAATCAAAGGAAGCCAAAACCAAATATTCAGTTACGTGCATTGTAGGCACATAGACACATAGTTACATACATATGACACGGGAAAAGACAGAGTACCTGGTCGCGTGACTTGTCGCCGACGATGACGAACATGGAGCGATGGCGGGTATTGACGCCGTTTTCAATGAGAGTTCTGATGCGGTCGTCCACCTTCTTCCTCATTCTCGCAAGAAGAATTTCCTTCTTTCTGGTTTTGCACGTCGCCTAGGGTTGGGGTTTATGTGTGGGTTTATGAATTTTTTGTTGTGAAAGATGACGAGGGGTTTACCGTTAATATATGCTTTCTGGTTTTGCCAGTCGCCTTGTGATAGGGTTTACGAAGTTTAGAAGCTGTGAAAAATGACGAGGGTTTATATGACAAAGCGACGTCGTTTTGGCTGATCAATAGACAATACGTTACCCCGTGAGTTAGAAATTATCATAACTTTTGTTTTCTTTCTGGACTCAGAAATTATCATAACTGATGTTGTAATTAATACACTGGTATGAATTTAAGAGAAATACCGTGAATTTTATTCACAATCTCAAGCACGCCTTAATCATTCGATCTGATTTCGAAAAGAATCAAGTCTAAAATTCTTCATTTTATTCACATAGTCAATCACGCACTGGCGATTAGACAGTGAATCATAGCTTAAAGTTGGAGAAGGCCAAGGTGTAGGGCCGTAGAGGGTGGATAAGCCCATCCCATCGTTGAAAGTGGGTAGTTTGGTAGAATGGGATTGAAGTTTCAAACATAAAATAGAACCCGACCTACCAACCATTAGTTTTGTAATATTTGCCTTTGTAAATTGTAATTTCAAAAGCACTACGCTTCAGCTGTATTCTACCTTAAGGTTTGCAATTGCATATATCCTCGTCTCAATTGGGAGCCGAAATACGTTTGGAAAGTCCCGTTAACACAAACCCCGAACCCCTGAGCCTCGGGGTTCATCGATGGGCAATCTTATTGTGTTATTCTAACCCTTTCCTTTTGCATGGTCACTGTCTCTAGAATGGGTTCAACTTCAATCCCTTCTTCGTCTCTCTACTCTGCAAACAGAATCCAAAAACCCGAGTTCCTCAAACTTAAGCTCTGTAAGTCACTCAAACCACCTCTATCCAGACCATTCATCAATTCTCCCTGCGTACATGAGTCAATCTGTAATCCATTACCACCGTTCCAACTAACCAAACTCCAGATATCTTCAAGACGCTCTCACCTCCTTACAAACTTCTCTGCATCTCCCAGTTTTATAACACCCCCTTCAAAACTCTCGAATGTGGATTATTCCCTCTCACCTAAGAAATTCTTTTGTAAACTTTTATCGAAAAGTATAGTGGTTTTGCTTATTGTGTCATTTACTATCATGGGGTTCTGTAAAACTGGAGCTGTTATTGCACTACCTGCTCAAACAAGTAGTTCTAGTGCAAATATGGAGGGAAAGAGTGATGCCCAGAAAGGGGAAAGCGAGGAAGAGGAGATGTTTGAGAAAATTTTGGAGGACGACCCGAAAAATGTCGAGGCTTTGAAGGTACTGTTATATGGGAAAATGCGGAGAGGGAAGCCAAAGGAGGCTTTGAAGTATGTGGAGAGGTTGATTGATGAGGAGCCAGACGAGGTTGAGTGGAGGCTTTTGATGGCGCTTTGTCATGAGATGATGGGTGATCTGAGTAAGGCCAAGAGATTGTTCAAGGAAATCTTGAAGGAGAGGCCTCTCTTGCTTAGAGCTTTACATGTATGTTTCATTGTTTAATTTGCTTGTTTTGTTGGTTGGAAGCTTTTAAAATTTTGATGCTGAGCCTGAATACATGCTTGTGCCATGCGATTTACATGCTCACCATGTATAATTAGTAGCCACCATGAAGAAAAATATTGGCAAATAACTGGACCCCGCCACCTTAATTTGTAGTGGATTCTTGAATTTTTTTAAGACTGAGTCAAGTTGAGAATTATTAGTGGATATTAAAATTTCTGGTTGGCAGGAAACATAGTGGCCAGTCTCCGTGATTGGTCGAGGAAGCTGTAACGAGATATATGTTGTGTCATTAGTTTGTTATTGATGCTTTGCTACATGCAAGAGACCACTGTTGCAGGACATGGGCAATTGGTGTTGCTTCAACTTGCTTGTTGCCACTGTTATCTTTTCACTGATTTATTCTCCCAAATACCACAAGAAACCATCTTCTCACTATGTTGATATGCATGGTCTGAAGTGGGAAAATATTTGTTCAATCTGAGCTCAATGGTTCTTGCTTGGGGTCCGTAGTCTTATGAGTTGTAGCTGTTGGTCACCAAAATCTGTTCCTTAGCCACTGAATCACCTGGAGATTTGAGGTTTGGCTCTTTGAGGGAGGATAATTATAGAAATGGGAAAAAGAAGAAAGTCTTTCAGGGTGAGTGGATGTATTTCAGGGAAACTTTGAACATAAATCCTTTTTGATGGCTGCTAAAATGATTTCTGCATCCCATCATGTCCTACATTTCCCTATTTGTAATCCTTGTGTTTCACGATTGATGTTGCTGCCTACCTGCGTTTTTCTGGCCAAAACAAGTACTTCAATGGGACAGTTGCTGTATTCTTTTTTAGTTAGAAGAATATCTAATTTAAGCAGGGACATTTTGTCCCAAAAGTAGCCTACGAGGGATGCTACACTAGTAAAGCCAGTCTACAAACAGTTGGCAAAAGTACAAAAGAAATATCTGTCCGCTACTTGGACTCTATATGTTTGTTGTTGTGAATTTCGTTTTCAAATTTATGATGTCTCCAATAGCCGCCCAGGGCAGCAACTTACAATGTTTAAATATTGTGATTTATGGAGCATTGATTCGCTTTGCATTAGGAATAAATTCAACTGTTGCTACTAGGGAGAAAGATAAAGATAGAAAAAGGAGAAAAATAATGTGAAGAAACAAAAAGTTTAACGCATTGCAGCAATGAAGTGGTTTTGCTTTATATTGCGTTCTGTGTATGAAAGTTGTGTTTAAATATTGTGATCTTATGGAGCATTGATTCACTTTGCATTAGGAATAAATTCAACTGTTGCTACTAGTGAGAAAGATAAAGATAGAAAAAGGAGAAAAAATTGTGACGAAACAAAAAGTTTAACGTATTGCAGCCTTGAAGTGGTTCTGCTTTATATTGTGTTCTCTGTGTATGAAAGTTGTGTTTAAATATTGTGATCTTTTGGAGCATTGATTCGCTCGGCATTCTAGTGAGAAAGATGAAGATAGAAAAGGAGAAAAAAATGTGAAGAAACAAAAAGTTTAAGGTATTGCTGCAATGAAGTGGTTTTGCTTTAAATTGCATTCTCTGTGTATGAAAGTTGCGCCTTCCTGCAGGAAGCAGTGAATGTAATTGCAATTACTTTGCAAACATTGTAAGTACGAATTGCCTGCTCTTTGAGAAGAGATTTGACAATGTTTTTTTTTATCACCCGTAAATACATGTCTATTTTTTTTCTTTGTCCTTCTATTATGAGATTAAGCCAGGGTATCTTTCTGGCTAAATGCATCTGGAAAAACATTACATGGGGATTATATTCGTTTGAGGTCATCTATATTGTTTATATACATATGCACTAACAGAATTAGAAATCTGTTTTTCTGCCCTGACCCATTCAGAAGTCTTTGCTCGAGAGCTATGGAACTTGAAGTTGTCTTCTCTCTACAGGGTCTGGCATTGGTGATGCATAAGAACCACGAAGGCCCAGCTGTCTTGGAGATGCTTAACAAGGCTCTAGATATTGCTCTCCGGGAGAAAAGAGAGACTGAGGAAAGGAATATAAAAATTCTAATTGCTCAAATGCATGTCGTACAGGTGATTTGCAATCAATTGTAGCTGCTTAAATTTCTAGATTTGTCAACTGGGGGGTTTGGGGGGAACAGGGTTGGAGATGGTGCTTCGATGTTACATTATGATGATTGTATTTTTCTTTAGGGCGTTTACCACATTTTGAGGCATAAATCAATCTTTTAAATTGAAGTCATTGTGAATAAGAATATAATGGTGATTGGTTGGACCGACATTATTCAGATGGAAAATATGAGCTCTT
The DNA here is from genome assembly GCA_963930655.1 of Myrica gale. NCBI lineage: Eukaryota > Viridiplantae > Streptophyta > Magnoliopsida > Fagales > Myricaceae > Myrica > Myrica gale. The sequence continues at coordinate 10,056,576 of OZ005600.1, read as the reverse complement.
GTCATTTCTTGGATACTTATTTACTTTTCCCAGGGCCAATTGGATGATGCCTTGAAGAAGTTTCATGATCTGGTAAATGAGAATCCTCGAGATTTTCGGCCTTATCTGTGCCAGGTGAGTGTGGTCATACTATAGGATTGCTGCTGCCGGATAGTATCTAGTTTTTTTTTTCTAAGCAGATAGTATCTAGTTAATATTGGGTGAAATGTTTGTTTTCTTTGTGAGTGGAAGTTTCTTAGACGGTTTTGACATTTCTTTATTGGTTAGTCGATACACCGTCTACACCCTGGATGAAATTGTAGGCACGTAAATATGTCCGTGTACTTGTGATTTTAGGCAATAATCTTGATAGCATTATTTGTGGGGGTTGAAGTATAGATGGCCTTCCTAATACGTGTTACTTCTTATCGTGCATCATTGCTGAGGTTAATAAAAGATTGATTTATGGGCGTTACTGGATCGAAAAATACGTTTTGCCATGGGCATGTCTTGACAAGTCATTCTCATCTTGTTTCAACTCCACCTTTTTTCCCTGCCTCTCCACTTCCCCCCACCCCCACAAAAAAAAAACTCTGGTCTTGCTTTGTTTCTTTCCAAGTTCTGATGAAAGATTCACCACCAAGGAAAAAGCACTTATCAATGGCCAAGCACAGTGCTGACTCCCCCTCCCTCCTTTCCTCTTTCCCTTCTTTTGAAATGGTTTGATATTATGGAGGTTTCGCAAAAAGTCGTAAAAGAAAATAATTGGTTTTGGCCTTTCGGAATGTCAAAATAATCAGTATCTGTATCTCTGACTATGAGAATTTGTGGCAGGGTATTATCTACAGTCTACTGGATAAAAGGACGGAAGCTGCTGAACAGTTTGAAACATATCGAGCACTCGTGCCTGAAGAATTTCAACAGAGGGGATTTCTGGATGACGTCGTGTTGGCAGCAAAAACCAAGTCTCGGGAAGGGTTTCAGAAGGAGTTTGATGCTGAATTCTCACACAAGAAGTAAAATATTCATATCTTTGTTTTGTCTTGGACATTTCTTCTTTCTCTGAGTGCCTCAAATAATTTCGAGCAAGTTTTCGAGCTCTAGATAGTTTCCATGGTTTGCTTGGATGAAGAGCCCGGCAGCTATGCTTTTTCAAGTTTTTAGTCGAGCTTCGAATCCCTTGCTGCATCATCTTATGCTTAGACTGTATGACATTTTCAAGTGCCTAGTGTTTAGATTGAAGTACAGACAATTTATCTTGCTACTTAGAAAAACAGAAAAGAACAATTTTGACTTGCTAAAATTCATTAGTGATTTGCTCATGTGCATGTTCTTTATGTTATCTTGAAAAACAAAACAAAACCTATATTATTAGAGTTTGAAGTTGTCTGTAACTCATGCCTTATCACAGCTTTGTAAGCTCGGTGGTTGGAGACCAAACAGGCAAACACTAAAACAGCATTTCAAATCTTCATGCAAGAACATTGCTAAAAGCTAATGTTTTCTGAAGCTTGTTGCAGGCTAGAGAAGATTCAACAAAATTTCCCTTAATTCAATTGGGCAAGCTCATTTTGAATTAAAACCTTCTTTGGACAAGAAAAAAGCTCTTTTTCTTTCTGCCAATCAGTTTATCCAACTATATAAGCCACAACTAACTGAAATTACACTGATAATCACTCGTTCTTCATATGGTAAATTACCTAAAAACAAGAATCATAAACAATGACGATTACTTTATGTTAAATATATTTATCTATGTATATTGTTTTATCCTATTACCATGAAGGCTATTATCATATTTATTGCTATACAAGAATATCTATTATCATTTTTTTTAAGGCAAAGCAGGCCAAGACGAAGTAAATAAGGTTAATTGCCGAAGTAACAGAGGAAGTCGGCAACGATGTCATCTCGTCGTAATAGCTCAACTCTTTCGACCTGATAGCGATGGCACTGCGTCTTTCCACTGCAGACCGTTCCGCTGGTAGAAAAAGAAGATAAAAACAAAGAACGTAACGGAAATTCCTTTATCAAGTCACGGTCCTCGTATACCTCACAGCATGGCTCTGGAAGCTCCACCTCTACGCCCCAAACCGACACTTTTTTTGCAAACCCACCGGTTCGCTGCCTGCCACGCTAGCTTACCTCCATTTCACCACTGCCGTATACCTGCTAGGTTTCCGTTTCCCCAGCTTCGTAGAACCAACCACCATGCGCCATCTATTTTGCCGCTGGCGGTTTCTGAAGCGAAGGTGAGTGCGGTGACGGAGGGATCAGCCGACCAGCCGGTGAGAATAGTGTCCATCGTGGGAGAGGGAAGCGTCAGCCCTCTGAAGTGCGCGCCCTGGGAAGAGGTTATGCTTCACACTGTAAGTACTTATGTGCTCGCACATTACTGTCTTTATTTGCTATTTTCTTAATTTTTTCCTATTCTGGAGATAAATTCATGGTTATTGGACCAAATTATCATGATCAATTGTACTTGGAACTGGGTTTTGCCCGGATTTTGAACATATATTGAAATGAACATGAAAGCACAAAATGCCTTTGTAGTTTTGCTCAGCAAGAGTTTTTTACACCTATTTCGGACCATCTCTTTATGAGACAGGCAAAACGATTGAAGTGGGTCGATGAAGGGTATGAAATGCTCGTCTTTACAGATAATGTTTGTCGATTGGATGCTGAAAATGCTTCGAGTCTCCGATCAGAACTAAGCCGCGCGGATATTTTGGTTATTGTTGCTGTTACGAATCAAGAATCAGCTACGTGGATACATGATTATAGTGAAAATATCCAAAATTTAATATGCTTTGAGTCCTCCCGGAATTTGGTAAACAAATTAGGAGGTTCTTATGTTCAAGCTGAGAAAAAAGGAAGTTTTTTTGACAAAATAGTTGGATTCTCGGGGTCAAAGAATGTAAATGAATCAGAGGAAGTAGTCCGGACTGTATCTGAGGCATGGGACCGGCGTAATTCTGATGATATAAGGTTCTGTTTGTTGGTTATAATTAACGCTTATATAAGGCCGGTTCCAATCCTCAAGAATCTGAGAGCGAAAGGATTTTCTACCTTGAACTGCATGGTAAAAAACTGCGGGCCACAGATACTAAACTGCCTGTTGGATTCTAACTGTAGGAAAGCCCTTCAATGCTTAAACCAGTGCAGTCCTGTAGACCAAGTGTGTAATTATCGGTGTATTGCGTCTTACGAGAGCCCAAATCTGGAAGCATTTTCTTTGTGTGTTCTACAGAAGAATAATTGTCTTGAACTGGATTCAAAGATCCCTGAAAATCCGTATGTGGTTCCTATGGTTAAATTCCAAGGGAAGGACTTGTGTCATGAAACTGCTGAAGATCTCTTCGTTGGCTGGTTGGGGAGTTTGGATTGGAGTTGGCGTGTTGTGGCAGGCCAAAACCCAGCATATGATCAATTCCCATGCCAGTTCCAGTTATTTTATAGGGGAAAGGCAAAAGGATCCTTTTGGTATGAACCAGTTTTTCAGGTAAAAACCTTAGAGGGGAAGATGGTTTGGAGGAGGAGAAAGTATCGGGTCAAGAGAGGGAAGATACCAGGGACATTCAACTTTAGTGTACTAGATAACGGTGTCGTTTCAAATGAGTTTTGGACAATTGTGGATGTATCTGATGATCTTAGCTGGGGTTTGTTCCATTATAGTGGGGCTGCTCGAGTTGCAGGACAGTCTTATACAGGGGCAGTGCTTGTTACTCCAGATGGAGCATACCCAAGTGATATGGAGAGCAGGAGAACAGTTCTTGCTTTGGAGAAGTGTGGAATTAAAGACTGGGAGCTATATACAGTCGACAATGGTTCATGTGCAGGTCCCCCGTTGGGAATTCCAGATGGTGCAAGTTTACATTCTATGATCAAAGTCAAAGATCAGAAAGGGGCCTCTGTGTAGGATTTGCTTGTAGACTGGTGAGTGGATTAGAGACCAAATACTGTAAACATGAGTTTGGATTGCCGAAATATGCAAATCTTAATTATTAATGGTGCATCAAATTAAAACCCACTTTCCAATATTCTGCCTTAAGACTCCAGGCTTCCTAACTAGATCGGTTCAGTCTTCATAAAGTTGGTTTGGTTATAGAGAATGTAATATTGGATCCATTTGTATATTCAGTAAAGATGAAGTTAGTGAGTATGGCACATCCGTAAATGGAAGGGAAAGTCACATGGCCCTTGTAATTTTCCGTTGCTTAATTAAATTTTTTCTGGGGAGTTTTATGTCTTGCAGTTTCTCCTCCAATTTCAGTGACCAAATGAAGTCTCGAAGATGGAATTGCCCTTTGCTTTTTTCTTTTCCACACAAAAAAAAAAAATGAAGCTTGGATGAAGAAGACTGCCTATTTTCCTTGTGAGCATCAAGCTAATTGTTTAACAACAAAACGTAAAACTCAAAAAATCGAAACAAACAAAAAAGCTAAAATGCACCAGCCGGGAATCGAACCCGGGTCTGTACCGTGGCAGGGTACTATTCTACCACTAGACCACTGGTGCCTGTGGCTTTAAAGCTTCGAGTATATTTTATAACTACACTTAATTTTGGCCTATCAGACATCATGTATAAAAAAAAAAATAAGTGATGAAAAATGTTACTTTTTTATCATAATGCCCTTCACGTATAAAAGATTTGTAAAAAGAGGAGAAAATGAGTCCCTCCCCCTCGTGCTTGGGTTTGCATTTTTGTTGGTACTTTTAAAATTTTCCCTTGAGAGGATTGTTAGGATAATTCTCTCTTTCTTTTCCTTCGCTCAAGTGTATTTATTCATGGATAGTTTTGCATAAAAAATAATGATTAAGTAGATTAATACTCACCAAGGCCTTTGAAGTGTACCTTGAGTTTTTAATCCTTTTTAATATCTACAACTTCAGGGAGTTACTCCTTTTTATCAACTAATACTTGTTAAGTAAATTTAATACCAGCGAAACAAAATTCACTTGAAACTATTTTACATTATAAATAACGTTACGTCGAAACAAACAGATGTAATTTGAAACAAAGGTCGCACTTTAGAGCTCAGTGCACACTACTCTTCAATTTTCTGTCTCCAAAAAATAAATAGACAGATGTTCGACTATCTATTTAAATGTATCCGGGGACTGCCATCTCTTCAGACTCTTCATGCTCTTTCTTCTCCTAACTTCAAATCATCATATTGCTGAGTTGAACATGACAAGTTCTCTTAAGAGAGTAATATTTTCTAACTTCCAAGATATTGATAAAGACGAGGGACGTTAACTTCCTTTCTGCAGAGAACACGAAAAAAAGGGCAATGGCACTCTTGGTGAAGATTCATGTTGGTAAGAAGACTGTGAACAGATGCTTCAAAAATCTAGTGGCTTCTCATCAAGGATGCTTGGGTGTGCTTGCCAAAAGTCCGGCTTGATCATATCACAATGCTCTACAGTAACTTCCTTGTGAGGATTTTCCATAGATGCTCCGTTCTCATTTGCCATGGTAACCTCTTCCTGCACACAAATACTAACCATCATGCACACCAAGTTCCCACACTGCATCTATATTCCATCATGCATACCAAGTTACCACACAGCAACTTTGAAGACTGGCACTTTGAAGACAATCTGAGAGGTGTTGCATTGAAAGTAACATAACAAAGATTATCATACTACGAAGAATTTACCAATAACAACGAGAAAAAGATTACCTTTTCCCAGAAAGCTAAGGAACCTTGGCGGAACATGGGTTCTAATTTGTTGTAGTCAATACCAAATTCCTTGATAAGGAGTTCATTTTTTTCTCGTGCTTGAGTACCCTAAAAAATTTGAACAGCAAGATCAACAATTGATATCCATAAGGTACTCACTCTAACATGATGTCAAAATGATACATAGTCTACTTACATGTCATTTATGTCACAAAGTGGATAAATAAAGCCTAGCATGGCCATATTATAAAATGGGGGGAAATCGGGAGGTGGGCTTCTTTTTTCCCTTTTTGTTTCTTTTTAAGAGATGGGGAGAATAGACACATCTTCGACAGATTTTGAACCAAACATTAGTGCTGTCTCAGCAGTATCATTACAATTATTTACAAGCAAATCATTTTAATTATTTCCTCATGATGATATCAGACAAAATATTCCCACTAGAAGAGAAGTAGATGGAAGATATTAAATGCCAGGAAGATAGGTGAGGAGAATTTGCTGTCCACAAGTGTTAGTCCCTAAACTTTTGGAAACATGCAGACCATGATCCTCGAAAATCCAATGAATACTGCAACAATTGTGAAAAAAAAATTCCGAGTATAATGGTTCTGTCAATAGAGAACACTTGCATGATTGTGACAAGTGTTTTTATGAGCGTGTGCTTGTGTTCTTAGCACTCAGCTACAGTATATGGGAGCGACATGCGTGGAAGCAAGGGAAATCTGCTTCTCCAATCTGGACTCAAAAGTAAGTTTATTAATAAGGAAGCTTATGCTACATGGCCATAACAGGTGCATATGTCTCTTGAAAGCCTAGATATCTACCAAATAAATTTTGAGGCCCTATCATTTAAAGGTTTACTTCAGGCTCTGAAGCGAGGGGCTACGTACAAATTTTTCATAAATTGGAGTTTGGAACAACAATTATCTTAATTACCAACTTTTTAGCTGCTTGTAGGTCTAAAATCTATAAGCTGGAGGTATCAGCTCCAAGCATAAGAGCAAAAATCTACAGTGGAATTAACTTAGAGTAGAACAAGAGACTATCAGTCCTCAACAGGGGGACTGCTGCTTAGAGTGGTGGCATAAGTATTAGAAGAAGAATACACATCACAGGAAAAGAAAGAAAATTAAGGAAACCAAAGAAAAGCAGACATTGGATTGCAGTAAAGCACGGAACAAAGGTAGTAAACTAATAGAAGCAAAAGAGCAATACAGAAATAAGTATCTCAGCGCCTTCAGATAATCTTGAGCTTCACTTTTGCCTTTTCCTTTCTTGTTAACAAGCATCCAGAAACAAGTATTATACTGATTATTGATGTGGCCTGCAACATGTCCACTGTATTTACAACCACGTTCTAAGAAAAACCGAATTTATGCACTATCCACGAATGTCAGTAACTAGGTTTTGAATGTCAAAAGATCAAAAGTTCAAAGTCTTTCTATTTCACATTTCTTCTAAAATACTAAAAATATCATCAATGTTGCCATTAATATTTGTAAAATTCATCTAACTCACAATCAACTTGTCTCCATGCCAGATAATCTTGAAGAATCTCAGTCGATGGATAGCATACAGCGCGTCCATCAAAAGAAGGAGGGTACTTCAATTCTTTCTGTGGGAAGAATTCTTTCCATTTCATCACAAACATGGAAGAGAAGAATGATACAATGGCAGACACTATTTCACTGCAAAGGTGACAATAGAAGTGATTTCAATACTAAATAAGTTCACGAGAACCAACTGGTTTCTTTCAGAGCGAACAAATCATGGAACCCAGGAGGACAGAAGAATCTGGACAGAAGACAGTTAAAGACATGTTTGACTCAGCTTCCAGAGTAAGGAGAGATTACTCCTTCCCTTCCCAAAATGATATTACACCACAAATGGTGTTTAATCATAGCTTTTAGGAAATAAAACAAAGAAGGTGGGAGAAAAACCTTGGTCGCCGCATATAGAATCGGGAATCCTTCTTCAAAACAAAGCTGGATAAAACCAATGGTTTGATTACAAACAGTTACAAGTAGAAAGTTCAGAACTAAAGTACTTAAAAAATGACAACACCTGTACTCGTCACTGACACCATAGGCAAAAACTATATCCCGCATCTCTTCTAAAACAGCCACTGCACATGAATTCATAAGGTTCAGAGCTTCTTTGTCGTTCGGCTTCTCAAATTCATGAACTTCAGAAAATCTACCAAAAGACAAATCACTGAGCTCTGAGCTTCATTTGCAGAATCTTAGAAGGAGAACCAAACAACAAAATTCATTGCACATCAAATTGGGTAACATCTGCCTCTAAGGGAATCCTCGATGATTTCTTTGCTTAAGCCAAAACTACCTCCATGGAAGATTATTATTTGATTTCAGTGACTTTCATTGATGTTAAAACGTATTTCTCACAAAAAAGAATTTCAAATGGCCCGTTGTCTTATTCTACACTTTTGTATTATATTCTTACAAAATTTGAGTATAAGGATGAGACCCTGAGAGCCTTTGCCTGTACAGTGTCAAAACCTGGAGTAGTTAGCTAGTGGTTGCATGCCTAATCATCTTCACATCCTTACAAAAAGGATTAAAGATACCATGATCAGGGTTAGCTCCTACTTTTGAAGTGGAGCCTACCTACACTGATTCCAACTTCAGTTTATTAGCCACAAGAGAAACAGCAAGTGGGAAAGAAAGTGTCTGTCTCAATTCTGGCAACAATGATGTTGCTATGCAGAGAATAAGTTACCTGTGGAAAAGGCAGCCATCAATTCTAATTACAATCCAAGTAGATGGCATCAATTTGTTCTCAAATTGGAATAACCTAACATACTCCGGTTTAATTTTGTCCACCTCCTCCGTAAAACCACCCACCTCCTTCAGAAGACTTGGATGCTCATTCCAAAAACTTCTTCCAGCTATATCCTCTGAATGGACTACTCTTGCCTTTCTCCTTAGTCTTTTAACAGGAGTGACATTCTCATTGCACTTCACATTTTCTTCCACCTAAACAATTACAGATAGGGATCCAGCTTGACATGTTACAAGCTGTTTACAAGGCAATGTAGAGGACAGCAACAAGAGATAAGCAACACGCAATTATGTACAAATTGGAAATCCACTTTTCTGTCTTCCAACGAAATGTCTATACCATACAACTCACATGAGCATAAACAAAAAGTAAAAAAATCCGTACCACCATCATTACTCTGCAAAGATAGACCATAAACTCCAATTTCACTCGGCTATGGCACATTGATGGTTAAAATGCTAGAACACAGCATAAGGTGCACGCATGTTTCTATCGACACTTATTTAAAAATATTATCAGTGGACATCAATGGTGTTAGACTTTTAAGTTGAACTATCTTCACCAACTGAGAAAACAAGACGCAGTTAAAATCCTCTTTAAGGACTTTCAATTCCTGTATAGTCAACTCTGACATACACCAAGTTAGATATTGAATGCTAAGATCGAAGTTAAATGGTAAATGACAAATACCACACAGACCCACAAGCTCACTCTCAACAAGATTCTTGCGGAGGGAGAAGGTGTCGTGTGAGCTAGATCAATAGGATAATTTCATTTGAATACAAGAATACCTTTGTTTTGAGAATGCAGGATCCTTGACGGTACATTGCAGGAAGGTTCTTATAATTGATGTGGAACTTCTGAAATAGCAGCTCATTTTTCTGTTGTTTTTGGGTGCCCTGAGAGTTTAGAGATACAATGTAACTAGGAATTAACATGGCGGCTTTTCAGAAATTAATTGGCCTGCCAGTATGGGAAACCAGAATATGTATTATAACATAAAGTGCTGGATGAAAAATAAAGCCCAGATAAATGAATTAAAACTCTGGATAAATCTGCAGCGCGGCAGTCAGACTTAAGGTATGTTTGAGGGTGAAAATTTTGGGTATTGGGGTTTGGGAAATATTATAAAGTAAAGAAATGTTATGGGAATTGGTGAAAAAGTGAAGATAGAGAAGATTTTTAATAAATATTATAATAATAAAAAATTATGTGGTGAATTTTTTAGTAATAAACTTAAAATTTTGAGCCCAATTAATTGGGGCTCAAACATGCCCTAGAAGCTGGACCATATCGAAAGATGAAGTAGCAGAAAGTGAAGAGGAGATTATGCCACAAAAAAATGCAGAAAATGCCAACATTCACAAAAAAAATGGTGGGACAAAAAATAAGTAAACCAATGGAAGAAAAAGTTAAAAGAACAAATTTTCCAATTTAATCTCGGAGGACCAAGAACTAGCAAAAAGGTTCCACAATATAAAGAAATTTTTGAGAAATATTCCAAGTTATTTGAATGGTATATAAGACCAGGGGTTGAGTACTCACACTCATGTTGTCTCCACGCAAGGTATGCTTGAAGAACTTCTTTTGAAGCACAAGATATTATCCGTGAATGAAATGATGGAGGCCATTGCAACTCCTTCTCAGGGAAGAATTCTTTCCATTTTGTGACATATGCAGAAGAGAAGAAGGAGACAATAAGGGATAGGAGTTTGCTGCAAGGTCAATTTGGGTAGCCAGGATAAGAATGAATAAATAAATAAGTCAAGTAGAATGGCCTCTTGAAACTTGCAAATCAAAAAGACTCCGGAGAAATAGAAACTTGGGTAGGGATCAAGAACAAGCATATGTTCATGCTATGACCAAGGTAAGCATAGGTGCCTATGTGATTTTATTTCAGTTGATCACTGAACAGTGCATAACAAGTAAGATTTCATTCATGCTTCACTTGCTATGGCCCTTGAATGCTTTAGTTGTTATGGTGTATCAATAACAGTATACTCATTGTTTAGGGCTGTGCACAAGAAAAATTAAACCAACAAGCAAATGGCCTCCAGTGTGCACACCCTGACATCACTAATTTCCAAAACCAACAATTTGCAATTATCAAAGATCACAGAAGTTTAGACTTAAATTCAGACTAGAAACCTGACACGCCTCTGGTAGAACTTGGATGCCTTCTTGAAAACAAAACTGCAAATCATAACACCGGGACATTGTGAAACTTCACCTAGGGAAAGTCAATAATGCATATGCACAATATATTGCGAATAATGCATTTAGAGAAAACATTATGACTAGCAAGCTGTATACCTGTACTCATCACCAAACCCATATGAGAAGATGATGTCTGGATACTCCTCCAAAATGGCAGTTGCAACCGAGTTCATCAAATTCAAAGCTCTTCCATCATTTGGCTTCTCAAACTCATGAACTTCCGCAAAGCTACCAAAAAATCAGAAGAACATGTAAAAAAATTGAAGGAAAAAACTTGAGTTCTGTGCAGCATTCGTTCTTGCAATAGTATTCTCAGAGTTCCTAATTTATCGGAGAGATGACAAAACAGTATGCAGGTAGTCAATGAGTTGGGTGTATAATATCAACTTAGAGATGTCATTAGCCCAGGAAAGACTGAGTGAAAGGTTTGGAATGGTCAATTTTATTTGCTAAATCACGAGTTTAAGGTTTTTTTAAATCTCTAATTTAGTTCGTTTTACTAGATAGTAGAGATTCTCTCATTGCAATATAAGTCGATGGGCTTGCTTATCCAAAAAGGATCTGATTTAAAGCTCACTTTATTGGTGTTGGTTGCATGAAATTGTTTTAAATTGCTCTACTGCTGGTGTGATCTTCCTGGTAAGAGTTCATAGCTCCCATCACTCTTACAAGAGCTCTCTCTCTCTCCTTGTCTATTTCCTTTTTTTCCAACCCCAACAGTATCTGCCTGTCCGGGTAAGCAAGAAAGCAGTCAATTAAACTTGAATGCACACAAGCAAACTTCATCTACTCATAAATGTAACACAAAGGTTAGTGACCAATTAGCACGAAACATTATTTGGGTAGCCAAGCAATCATATATTGCAAAAATCTAAATTATCTATTTGTCTATAGTAGAACCCCTACACAAAGTACTATAGCACAATGCCCATAGGCCAATAAAGGTCATGAAACCATTGCAAAATGCACATATACGTTGTTCGCATAAGTGAAGACTGAGGAACCGGTTTTACCTTCGAAAATCCCGGCCGTCTATTCGAACAACGATCAAATTGGGCAGCATGACCTCGTCTTCGACCTCGAATGACTTCACGTACTCGTACTTGCTGTTTGCCATTCCAACTCCAAGGCAAAAGAAACAAAGAAAGGAAAAAAAAATCTTCTGGCTTCGTCTCACAGAGCAAAATGATCAAACACTCGTAAAGCTGCAGCGCGACTCACCTAGAAGCGCTGATAAAAGCTACTGTGTGATTGATGTTACCGTGTGGTGAGTGTATGAGTGGACGTGTGAGATTAGAAGTTGAAAAATCTAATGGCTGAAAAAACGCCACATAATTTAATGAACTCGACCCGCTAACCCGACCCGCTAAACCGATCCGGTTTCATTAAATGATGTAGTATTTTTTCAGCCATTAGATTTCTCAACTTCTAATTTCACCCGTCCACTCACACACTCACATCGTAACCTCACTCTCGCGATAACCACGGCGATCGCGATTTTCATGGTTTGAAGCTACAGTTCCAACTTCCAGCCTTACAAGGTTTGGCGCGAGCCGGGCCGTGGCCCGCTTGTTGTTATTGTGTTTGGGTTTGCCCTGGAGTCCGGTAGCTTGAAAATAAAAGGCTAAAATATCTCCTAGTCAAATCAAGGGACCAGCGGAGATATTTAGTCAAAATAAAAATGTGTATTTGGCTAAAGTGGAGATGGAATTTTGTGTTACTAATTACCAAAAAAAAAATTACTTACTAAAACAAGAGGGGATTTGTGGAAATTATATGCCACGGACCCTCCTAAATCCTAATAACTCCGTATAATTTGAAAGATTTAATTCATAAAAATCGCATTATTTGATTGTTTCTCCTAATTTAGTTTAATTTATTTGATTAGTTCTCACTGATTCCCAACTACATTTCTAAACCATATTCATTTAGGTTTGCTTTTTCGCATTACAAGTTAAGAGGTTGTTCGGTTGTAGTGTTTTTTGAGAATTTTTTGTGTTTTGAGAATTTTTAGGTAATGTTAACTTTATTGGTATGCGTGTTGTAGTTATTTTTATGTGGTGTTAAAAATGATGTTTGGTTGTAGAATTTTTTATATTTTGAGGATTCAAAAAAATCTTGAGAATACTTTTTAACCTAACATCACCTAAGATTACTGTAATCCTTCTCTTCTTTCTAAGCCTGATGTCTTTTAACAAAATTAGTTTAGTCCTTTTGAAAATTTATTATCATAATATTATTCTATTATCACCAATATATAAGTGTGAGTTTAAGATGCAAAAATTACTTAAAAAACACAGTGCATTTCAAGTCCCACATATGTGCAGTTGTTATGTATATAAATGGCGTATAAGGGCTAATTTCAGAGTTTTTGGCTCGGTAATTACTCAATTTGAGTGAGATATGAAAATTACACAGATTCTGAGATTAGTTGAGTGCGGGTAAGTTGATTTGGATGTCTGGTTAAAAAAAAATACTCAAGTAATAAATGGGTTAGTCAAAATTGGGGGATATTTTAACTATTCATTATGATACGGTTGTACCTTACAATTGTTTCAATAAGACGACGAAGTTTGAAAACGAAAAAAAAAAATAAACAAACTTTCTGTAGAAATTAATTTCATTAACTTCCTGATATCGTGGCTCTAATTTTCACACTAAAAGAAAGAAGCTCAGCACCAATCCAGCAAAAATACGTGCTCCTCCAGATGCCAAGCCTATCCTCTCTCCGGCGCTAACGATCTGAATGGGGAACAGGCAATGTCCTGTGGAGGCATTCTGCTGTACGATCTCAGCTAGCCCATTGAACATGCACGCCTCGACGCTTTGGTCTTGCATTTGGAAATACATATTGAAGGCATATGATATGTTTCCGTTCGCGGTCAAGTCGTTGCACGAAGACCCGTAACCCAAGCTCGTGCAGTCGGAGTTGGAGCATGCGTAGTCAATTTCGGGTGCCACCACGGACGCTTCCTTGAGTACGTGATCCCCTTTATACACGCACCATTGAGACTCCATGTACTGGACTCCCTTGGCCCCTATTGGCATCGTTTCATTCCCTTGGCCGGTGAAATCAATGGCGAACTTGGGCTGCCCGTCATACCGGAAGATCCCCCAGTGGCGCTCAAAGCCCCCCGGTGCAACGCTCTTGATGTCCTCGTCGAGAAGGCCGAACAGATACACTTCCAATGTCCCCGGCCGAAGCGGGGTTCCCTTTTTGCTACCCAGTTTCTTTAGGAGACCATCGTAGAACCTTTTAGCCAGCTTTATGTTGGCATTTTTGTCACCATCCGTCGGCCATCCGACTTCACCTACTATGATATCCAAGTCCTCAAATCCATTCTTTTTCAGCGTCCAAACCAACGTATCAAAGTTCGCATCAAAGACATTGGTGTATTGGACATTTTTGTCTTGGATGGGATGACCACCATCAAAGAAAGCAAAATCCATGGGGAAACCAGCGTTTGCATAGAGACTAAGGAACGGATATATGTTAACCAGAAAGGGAGCCTTATTTTCGTTTAGAAAACTTACTATTTGGACCATAAGATCCCGAATGTCCTTGCGAAAATCACCATCCGATGGTTTGTCTGATTGCGAATCATACACATCAGCGTTAAGGGGTATAGTGACTTTGATCTTGTCTCCATGGCCAGCCTCGTTGAGAGCTTTGTGAATGTTTTTCAATGCAGGGAAAGTCGTCTTCTCATGAGTACCATTGTAACTCTTCAAGAATGGCTCGTTTCCAACAGCGACGTACCTGCAGAATAAAGAAAAAGCGATATTCGAGCAAAGCGAATTTGGTTAGCTAAATTAGAAAACTGAAATATTAGAATAATAGTCGAGGATATGTTTTTGTTCTTCCGAAACTACGTTTGTAACCTGATATTGACTCCCCCGGTATCGCTTATATGTTTGGTGACATTGCTTTTGACCCAATCTTTGGCATTACCGTAGCTCTTGGCCAGGCCTTTCAGCTGGTTATTAGGGATACCGAGCATGACTTCGATGCCAGTCCCGGCCAAGGAACTGACAGTCCAAGAATCTGCGTCGAAAAGCTTCACTTTTTTTATCGCATTGTCCTTGAGCATACCAACCACGGTGCTGGGAAGCAAAGGGTGTGATGCCTGGGTACCCCAATTGACACCTATTGCTGCTTGTCCAACGTTGGCTGAGCCCAATATCACACAAAAGGTCCATAAAATGAACACGGCTCGTGCCATGGTTTGAGCCGGTTCGGAATATTGATCGTGGCAATGGCTGAGGGTGCTATATCGAGGGCTATGGGAATTGGGACGGCTCTAATTGGGGTTGAAGGAGAGATGAGGATGGATGGCAATGGTAAAAGTTCTGATAGAAAAGTGGGTTTCCTTTAGGCCTTCCGGTGGTGTTGGGTTAATTAGCCTTTCTCGTAGCTGTTTATTAACTGCTAAAATAAGCGTTCAGAAACTGATTTGTCTAATTTTAGTAGGCATACAAGTGGAGAGCCTCCTTACACGCAGAATGGGAAAAGAGAGGCAAGAAAGAAGGGTTAGTTTACTAACATTGCATTTGGGTCCATGTATGGGCGTATTTCAAGGGATTTGAGTAGCAAGTATAAGTGAAGTTCCCAGCTGGGAAGAAAAATTTACCATTTTGAGTAAATATTTTGAAAGCTCAAAAATTTACAATCCAACGTCTAAAATCTTAAAAATTTAATACAAACTCTAACACATTTTCACACAATTTTCAACAACTTTTCACTCATAATATGATCCGGGATAAATGTATCCAAACAAAAACTCTAATACCTTTTTAAAAGAAAATCCAATCAAATATTCACTCTCTATACTTTTTCACCAAACTTTAATATTTTGTTATTAAAAAATTCCTTCAAATCATCTCTCTCTTACTTATTTTTACAAAATCTAATTAAATTAATTTACAATCAAATATCTTTAAGGGATAAATACACTTTACACTCTCAAACTATAAGAGTCTTGACACTTTGCATAATTTTTTGGTGCACAAAATGACAATTTTATCATCATAATTTTTTTGATAGTGACCATTTTATGAAGGTAAATCGTAATTTTAGGTGACGAAAATAAAATTAAATGTTAATTTTAAAGGAAATTAAATTGTCTGAAATAAATAGTTGGTGGATGCAATGTGAAAAAAATAATAGTTGGGGATGCAAAGTGTCAAGACCCTTATAGTTGAAGGGTGCAAAGTGTGTTTATTCCTATCTTTAAAAAATTCACTAACTTTTTATAAACCTCAATAAAATTCAAATATATTTAAATATTCAAACAACTATCAAACTTTTTGCAACCAAATTAACTTTGGCATGGTATATTACTTTTGGGCCTACATATAAGAAACCACTTTATTTCAGCATATCACTTGTAATATGAATTTTAAATAATGTCATAGAAACACAAAATAAATATGTCTGATGGCTGTTTTCAAAAAATTTGTAAAATTTTAGTAAAATTTTGTGTTGGTGTGGTGTTGGAATTGATGAATAAGTTATAAAAGTAAAAGTAAAATTTTGAAATATGTTTGATAAAAGTATAATTTTAACAAATTTTAGTTTGGCAAACACCAAGAAAAATTTAGAGAAAGTTAAATTCAAACTATGCAAAACCGCAAAGTTGTTATTTTTTATTTTTAGAAACTCGGACGGTAATTTTTTATTGCGTCAAAAGCAAGATAGTGATTTATAAATTTCGGGTTAATTACAAAAATTCTCGAACTATACCACTTATCTCAAAATCTCCCTAAACTTGAACTCGTGTCAATCCGGCTCCTTAAACTTACTTAATTATATCATTTTCGTTTTGAACCCAGTTTTAAGGTTATCGTACTACCTATTCCGTCGCACGTGAGCTGCCTCACAATGAAAAGACCAAACTGCCCATAACCCGTTGGTTTGCTTTCGCCAACAGTCTCGCGGGCCGCGACACCCTCTTTTTCAATCTCTTCATTTTCTTCGTCAAATCTTTTGATTCCTCCGTGGGTTTGCTTTATTTTTCCCTCAAATCAAGTTCTCCACTGTATTTTCTGCTTTCTTTCTCTCTATTTTGTTCTCTTTCTCTATTTTTCTTCTGTGTTTGTTCTTTGTGTTGTTTTTCAATTTGTTATTGCTTAGTTGCGTCTTGTGGTTGCTTTCCTTTCTCTATATGTTGGCGTTGGCTTAATCTTTCGGTTTCTT
Source organism: Myrica gale (assembly GCA_963930655.1). NCBI lineage: Eukaryota > Viridiplantae > Streptophyta > Magnoliopsida > Fagales > Myricaceae > Myrica > Myrica gale. The sequence continues at coordinate 10,039,695 of OZ005600.1, read as the reverse complement.
TAGTGCTTTTGGGTACATTGGTTTCGCGTCTGTCCTTTTTTTCTTTCTTGGTTTTGTTCGTTGCATGCCAACTGTTTGATATATTTTCTAAGTCAGCTTTTTTGTCCTTTTTCTCTTATGTTCTATTGCTCACTGTGTTCTTTTGAATTGCCTTAGTTATTATTGGTGTTTATATTCTTTCTTTTGTCTTCTGTTTCTGAATTTGCATGTATATCTCTCGGTTGTGCTCTTATGTTGTGCTTCGGGCTAATTTTTCCTCTGGTCTATAGTTTCTCTTCGCGTGTTCCCTATGTCTTGTCTTCCTTTTGGGAGTTTAGGACTCTTGTATTCTCTTAGTCTGGGTCTTCGGTACATTTTGTGGTATTCTCTTAGTCTGGGTATTCGGTGCCAAGGTCCGAAAGCATTCCCTTTCTGCTTGAATTATGGGTTTTCGGTACATTTTGTGGTTTTGTGTCTTCGCGAGTGCTTTCGAATGGAATCGAGAAGGGAATTTTTCAAAGGTTGATTCTAAGGTTGGGTTTTGTTGGACTCTGGTTTCTGTTTTGTTAAGGGTGATGTATTCGATGTGTTGTTTTGAAACATGAGTTTTGTTTGGTTTAAGTGTTGAAGATGCAACTCGTCGTGGAATTGAAGTTGGGGGCAGTTTGGTCTTTTCATTATGAGACAACTCATGTGGTTATCACGTGTGACGGAATACATCGTACGCCAACGTTAAAATCGGGTTCAATACGAAAATGACACAGTTACGTAAGTTTAAGGAGTCGGGTTAGCACGAGTTCAAATTTATGGAGGATTTTAGGATAAATGGTATTTTTCGAGGGGTTTTGTAATTAACCCATAAATTTCTCTTAAAATTTCACTCTTATATTATATAGGCTTAAATGCAATGTATGTCCTTGTGACATCACCTTTTTACAAATTGGTCCATGTGGTATGAGTTTGTACTGGCTAGTCCCTGAGGTAATCATCTTGTAACAAATTGGTCCTCCCGTTAGATTTCCGTCGACCTACTTAACGACCGAAGCTTACGTGGATTATTTTCCGCGTATGCACCAATGAAAGAGCACCAACAAAGGACAGACCGAGCATCCCGAGCAGTTTGAGCAGTACCAGCTCGAGCATCCCGAGCACAAGCAGCCCGACTTGCTCGGGATACGGGTACATGCTGCATCATATGCACCAATGAGAGCACCAACAGAGGACAGACCGAGCATCCCGAGCACAGACCGAGCCCTGGCATCCCGAGCACAAGCAACTCGGCCTGCTCAGACCTCTCGACATGCGACATCACCCCATTCGCTGATGACGTCAGATTTTTTGACATGTCAGCTTCGGCCGTTAAGTGGGTCGACGAAAATCTAACATGATGACTAATTTGTTACAAGATGCTTACCCCAGGGACTAGCTAGTACAAACTCATACCACAGAGACCAATTTGTAAAAAGGTGATACCACATGGACCTACAATACATTTAAGCCTATTATATATATAGTTATTTAAGTTAGGTTTCATTCTTTTGCTATTCACGTGTTTAAAACCTTATGTAAAATTATAATTCTACACAAATTGGAAAAAAAAATTATAAAATATAGGTTTTAATTTAAAAAAAAATAAGTGAAAGGTACAATTTTTAAAGCCAACGCTGGGAAAAAAAATTCGAACGCTAGGCAAGCAAAACGTTCTATTTTTTTTTTCTTCTAAATAAACAAAATGTTCTATTTGATGGGATACTTCATCCCTTTCCCCTGACCACCACGCAGTCGCGGTCTCTGCTCTCTGGTCACTGTCTTTGTGTATGTCTCTCTAAAGTACGCACACAGTCACACGCCCACACCTATTTCAATGAAACTTCGTGGTTTACGTATGGAGAGAGCTGCATAATTGACTGATACATATTTGGTTTTTGATATTTGTTTTGGTTCTGCATCTTATATACCGTAAATGACATTCTTTTTGGTTTTAATTTCTGGATTAATAACGACGATAGTGGTTTGGAAGTGTGCGTATTTCGAGTTGTTGTGGCGGTGAAGTTTGGAAAGCTTAAATGGGTCCTATTACACTGGCCGTTGATGCCAAAAGCTCTTCAGTAGCTTCATCAGGTAACCCCTTTCTTGAATTTGTAATTATATATGATTTACAATTCGAATGTTTTGTCTATGGTAATTACACGTTTACGGCGCAATGTAGCGTTGTTATTGTTTATTCCACTGCGGCTGATCTATACATTTGTTAACGAATAGCATCGTAATTCTGCAAAAAATGTCAAGGTGAAGTGATTCTAACATGCATGTGTTTCTTTGTTTTCGTTTCTTTTTAGAATTCATTTAATCGTCTACAGCATATTATTCTGGGTAAATTATATTTGTTTAGTGAATCTAGCTGTATATTCATTTGGTGGTTTAATGTAGTAAGGCTATAATGAAGTGGTAATTCTATTTGTTGAGCTTTATTTTTTTAGGCACATAATTTAAACATGAGAATTTTGACGATTGTGGGTTGAAAAAGCATCTGACCTTGGAAATGTGCAACTTTTTGATCCATAGCTTCGCAGAGTATGCTCAACCAAAATCATCACAGGTGGATAAAGTGTTATTATCCATTCATTCTTTGTTCCGCGGAAGGAATTTATATTGGTTGTATGTTTTGATTGAGTAGATTGCATAAGTTTCAAGATTTTGGTATAGCCCAACTTTGATAAGCACGAGCCGCCATGGTCTAGCAAAAAAAGTTGCATTGGTTTGCATTTTCCCCTTGTGCACCAAAATCATGCTGAAGATTTCGTGCTGTTTTCTATTTCTCGTGGCCTGAGATTTTAAATTGTTTCTGGAGGAGCAATCCGAACTGGCCTAAGTACTTAGGCAGTCCAGTTTCTGGTGACTTGTTATGAGAATTTCCCTACCTTCAGTGCAGAATCTTTTGAAGTAGTTTGCCCCCTTAGATCTTAACTTTGAAAATCACGGTCTTGTTTGAGCCCCAATAATTTGGGCCCAAAAATTTAGGTTTAATAATAAAAAATTCATCACATAATTTTTTATTATTATAATATTTATTAAAAATCTTCTCTCTCTTCACTTTTTCACCAACTCCCATAACATATCTTTACTTTATAATATTTCCCAAACCCCAATACCCAAAATTTTCTCCCTCAAACATCCCAAACAGAAGGTACAAAACTAAAGTATAGTAACATAATACAATTACAATAATCTTTTCTCGGTTCTGTAAGAAAAGAACAGGATGTGATGGAAGCTATTTTCCCCCTTTCATTATTCCTTTGGGTCTTATGAAAATGTCGAAGTCAGCACATGAGGATGTGTGCCCTAGTTATTTCTTTTGAGAACTTCTATTTACCAGTTATTATGTGCCTGGGGAAAGAGAGTAGCATCTGCTTAGGTTTAGAGGAAAGTCCCAATTACCATCTCATAAGTTTGTTTGGGTCTATTGGTTGACGTGATTAGAATTGTCACACATGTAACCTCAGTGATATTTTTATTACACTCTTGCTACTTCTTTTTTGAACAGGTGATATGATTTTGCAGATGGATGTGACAGGAAAATGCCGAACTTGATGCTGGAAAGAAGAAAGCCCTTTGCATCAGCCAGCATGGGAGAAGAAAAGCCGTTTGACTTTTTTCGTACTTTCATTGGTATGCTCAAGAATTGTTGTTGAGAAATTTTAGCCACGGTAATGATTGTTTTGGGTTTGACTAGCAAAGATACCGAAGCCCAAACTCTCAGTTGATTGATATGTTGAGGACTCTAATTTAAAACGTATTTTTGTGAAATTGAGTTCATTAGGTGAAGAAATTGTACAGAGCATGATAATATCCTTGCAGAAGTGACCGCAACGTTAAAAGGTTTTGTTACTGATACTGAAGGAGGCATCTCTCCTGTTGACCTAGGAGTGTAACAACGGAATATGAAGAGCACCCTTTTTTCTCATCCAGTTATTCCTTTCGGATCATTTATGGAATGTGTTCTTCTATTGAAAATGGGTTTATTTATCTTCTATTGGAGATCACTCTCTCTAAAAGATGAGAGTCTTCTCAGGCTTCTATTGTCTTTCCCTCTCTCTCGAGCTTTTAGTTTTATGTTCTTCATGCGTGTTATATATTTCATCTGTGGAATGGGAAAGACTGTGTTAGTCTTAATCAATTGTTGTTATTTTTTGTAATCAATAGTACACTTTTAGACACTGCATGAAGATGAAGCAATATCATCTATTAGCAAGAAGAAGAAATAAATACTCAACCATGAGTGTTTTATCCCTTAAATTACAGTTAAGTGGTAATGGAATGCATCTTGGCTAGTGACTGTAAGGCCCTCGTTCTTGGCTGGAAGAAACACCAAACAATTTTGTGCTTCCATACTTGTCCAGATAGAGAGGAAGGGCAGAGCATTTTATTCTTTCACGCTGTCGTTTCTTTGAATATATTAAACCGAAAAATTGCTAGTAAGGATTAAGTCTCATTCTGTTTTCAGTTTCTGAGTGGTCTGCTGGTGGATTTTGCAGAGGGTGTTATAGCAGGAGGTGCAGCTGGTGTTGTTGTTGAGACAGCTTTATACCCCATTGATACAATAAAAACACGGCTGCAGGTAGCAAATCTATGCATGTTGAGTTAAAGTTAAATCTTAAATGGAAATTAATATTACTGATAATTGCTGATGTCAAATGCTAATTTTGGCTGGACCGGGGATCTAGAAAATTGTTCCTTCAGTGCTTCTTATCACCATGATTGTGCCCCCATTTTTTATCAGGCAATTTGCTAAAGATAAAACTGCTCCAAGGTCCTGAATTTTCTCTTTATCCTTTCTGCCTTGACCACACAATTGTTCTACTATGTGCGGGCTCTTGGATTAGCATCTGCATGCAGTCGCCAACTCAGGGTTTCTTTTTCCTCCTATAGGGTTTTAAATTACATATAATTAAGTTATTTATTCTTTATTGATTTTATATCAGAAGCAAATAACAAACTATAAGGAATAAAGTTCATGGAAGGGGTGGGATACATTTGCTACCCATATTCGGCTTGTGGTGGGTAATGGGTGTAGGGTGAGGTTTTGACTTGATGCTTGATGTGGAGATATACCTCTTCGGTGTTTGTTTCGGTTGTGTTATCTTTGGCTAGGTGTCAGGATGGGATGGTGGCAGATTTTTTGTCTTTTGATTCACTTTCTTTGGTTTGGGATATTCATTTATTGAGATCTGCAAATGATTGGGAAATGGCAGAATTTACAGCTTTCTTTTCCACAATCTACGCTATGGTTCTTCGACGAGATAGTGAAGACAAGTTGGTTTGGAGGGGAGCTAAGGATGGCGTTTTCACTGTGAAAGTTTATTATTCCTCTATTTTTGGTGGTATGTCACAGTTGTTTCCTTGGCGTGGGGTTTGGCGGACTAAGGTACCTATGAGAGTTTCGTTTTTTGTATGGGAGGCTACGCATGCTCGGAACTTGACTATTGATAATTTTCGGAGAAAAGACGTTTATGTTACGGATTGGTGTTATTTATGGAAGAGGGATAGTGAGTCAGTCGACCATGTTCTATTGCATTGTCCTATGGCACGCTCAATTTGGGCGTATGTTTTTCGCATTTCGAATCTTCATTGGGTAATGTCGGCAAGGGTGTTTGATGTGTTGCTATGTTGGGGGAGAAAGTTTAAGGACCCTTTGGCTAAGGCAATTTGGAATATGGTTTCATCTTGTGTTTGGTGGCGTCTTTGGAGGGAACGAAATAGTCGGTGTTTTGAGGATCTCGCATTGTCGGTGGTTCATTTGCAGGGTGTTGTTATGCACTCTCTTTTTTGTTGGGTTTCTGCCATGTGTGTGTGTTGGGGGGGGGGGGCTTCTTGATTTTCCTGATTTCATTAGCTTCTTTGTTTGTATGTTCTTAGTGGCTTCAGTACAATCTTTGTACTGCTTTCACTCTTTATTTCTTTCAATAAATTGATCTTACTTATCAAAAAAAGGAATAAAGTTCAAAAGGTTGGAAAAATATATGGCCGCATCCTAGGCTAATTTATTGTGTTTCATAATTAATAATCCGTATCTTGAGCATTGTTGCCTTTAAAATCCATGAATCCACCCCCATATGTTGGAGGTTATTTTAAGAATTCACTTAAATAACATATAAGTGTATATTAAATCGTGTAGGACATAAAGGAAATATAAGTTACTTGGTTCGAATCCCATTATTTCATAGAGATCATGGTGCACCTCAGAATCGGTAAACAAAGACTTTGAATCATATTGACATTTTCCAACTATCAATTTGATATGTATTCTTAAATCTTGATTTTATTTTATCAGTCTACAAACAATAATTTGTAGAAAGAAGAAGAGAACATGGGCGAATGGTATGAGATTGGCCACTTCAGAATCCATGGAATTACATATTCTTAACTTCTCGTTGCTATATACAAAGAACTCTTTCATTTCATATTTTTTGCCATTTACTTTAGTAATTTCTTTGTGGGGTTGGGAGGAGGGGAAGCATGGGCTTGGCTGTCTGTTTAATGGAGAAGGTGCCCCAAGAGAGAAGCAAATTGTTCACCACGGTGTGTCTGAGCTTTACTATTGGGTTTTTTTCACAGGCAGTGCAAGGTGGTCAGAAAATAAATTTGAAGGGACTTTATTCTGGATTGACTGGAAATCTTGCTGGTGTCCTACCGTAAGTGCCTTTTGAAGTGCATGACTCCTCTTATTCCTAGGTCTCCTGTCACACGTCGTGTCCTTCAGCACCGAACATACTTATCCCTTGACATAAGTGTCCTAAAAATAATTTTTTAAACCTTTTTTCTTTTGGAGTTGTGTGCTATAACAAAAGATTTGTCTTCATATCATCCAAGTTGCTCTGATAATATACTTTTATTTGCAGGGCTTCCGCTCTATTTGTTGGTGTTTATGAACCTACAAAGCAGAAATTGTTAAAGATGTTTCCTGAAAATCTTAGTGCTGCAGCTCATTTAGTAAGATATTCTTCAATTCTTTTTTACCATGAATATATTAGCTTGGCTTGAACAAACCATTAGTTTTTCTTAATAATTTATTTATTACATCTTGTCAAAACACATCGATCGGCTCTTCACAAGGTGTTAGTTTATTATGCTAGTCGAAGCCCCATTTGTTTTTCGTGCTAGTTAATCATTATATCTGCTGCTGTATCCTCCAAGAAAATTCAAAATACATCTCCAGTCTTTGTATAGGCAAATAAACCCCCTGATTTTATTGTTTGGGCTACCACTCTAAAAATTTGTCAGTAATTTGATACTACAGCTGTTGTCTTGGCTTTGTAAATTGTTGTGCCTGTTTTATCTTGTTCAGACTGCAGGGGCCATAGGAGGCCTTGCTGCTTCTCTAATTCGGGTTCCAACAGAGGTATAAAACTTTTTCTTGCATCCGATGTTTGGAGCCATTTTACTAGACCCCCTTTTTATCCTTTCAAATTCTCAGGTTGTTAAGCAGAGGATGCAGACTGGGCAATTTACTTCCGCTCCTGATGCTGTCCGCCTTATTGTTTCTAAGGAAGGTTTCAAAGGACTCTATGCGGTGTGTGGTCTTGACCAACTCTCTCTCTCCTCCCACCCCCTTTCACTAGAAAGAAAAGTATTCAACTGCTGATGTCTTCATTATTATAGAAGAGTTCCTCCAAATTGGAAGTTGAAAGGTTATTTCCAGGATGAGCCAGTCTTCTCAATTTGTTTTCCATATATGTTAAATGTGGCATTGATGTGTGACCTGCATGCCATTTGTTATTGGCAGCCTTTTCATTGTGTTGTTTGTATGACCTTATTGTGGAGGTTGCAGGGATATGGATCTTTCTTGTTACGAGATTTGCCATTTGATGCGCTTCAATTTTGCCTCTATGAACAGCTCCGGATGGGTTATAAGGCAGCGGTAAGCTCCTTACCACATCAATTTGACATTTATAACATTCTGGAAGAATTTGTTTTACCTGATGATGTTTTCTCATTACCTCTTTGACTATGCATCATACTAATGTTATTTGTTTGCAATCTCTGACTGCAAAGTATATGGCACTTAAACGCTCTTTTCATAGATCATTTGTCACTATACCGTGTGAACTAGTGTTTGGAGTTTCTATCACATTAACCTCCAATTTTCACCTACAGTTAGAATATATGATCGACCATTATTGGGGCTGGTTCAATTGAGATTACGCTTACTTGAGTTGAGTGGAGTTGAATTCAGTTTAGAAGGCATAGAGAGTTCGCTTGAACTTGAATTTGGTTGAATTGAGGCTCCTCATGCGTGGGATTTAGAAGAGGAGTCATTCTGTCACAAAATGAGCAGAGTATTTGAACTAGTCTCAACTAGAAGGTGATAGGGATTGTCACACAAACCTGTTTTTTTCCCAAAGCTAAAGTGTGGAGTATATTCTTCAGCAATCTCTTTTTAACTTATGTACTGCCAAAATCTGCATCTGGTATCAGTACACAAAGTTAATAGTATGCTTATCATTCAACTGATCTGAAACTGTATTTTGAGCTTAAAACTTAATGGCACTATATATCTCCGTACTTAGCTTATCTGGCAATAGTAAAATGGGTTCTTTATATGTATATAAGATGCGAGTCCAGAATCGGAGTTCTTTAGGTTTCTTTGGCTTTGTACTCTATGATGTGATAATACTCTATTGTCATAATAGACACTTAAAACTCTCTGCCACTCCCTCTCACTGATAGCATTCTCTCTCTCTCTCTTTTTTCTCTTTTTTTTAAAAAGTTTTCAGCTTCTTATTCTCACTCTCATTTTGCACTAAGCATAACTACAACTGTATGGACGTGATTGTTGAAGACAAATACAATTATCATTGCATTGTATATGATCAATATTGACTAACCAAAGAACAAATGTGATGTGATGGCTATAAATGCTGTTCTCTTTAATTTAACTTCTCTTTTGGAGATTGATAGTTATCACCTGTTTCCATTTTTGCCAGGCACAGAGAGATCTAAATGATCCTGAGAATGCCATAATTGGTGCTTTTGCTGGTGAGAAAACATTTAGATTATGTTTTCCATAGGCTTTGATTTAAAAATAGTTGTGTCATGATGCTTTCAGAATTTAGAACTTCGCATTTTTGCAGCATTGTTAATCATTGAATCTTGTCATTTCTACCAATTCTGAGAAAGGCAAATCCATTCACTGTTTGTATATCTCATAGAAAGTTTCATCGAGATGAGGCTTGGTTTCAGACTGTCCACATCAGATTTTATTGTCTCATTTCCCCATCCCTCCCCTCCATAGGAGAAAAGGTAAGACAATCGAGGGGTTGTAGTTGATGAGCCCCGGTGTAACTTAAGGTAGAAACAAGTTATTTGTTTGAGACTAAAATGCACGTAATTTTGTACATCTAGATAAGACTGGGTTCCAATCATGTCCCAATGAAATTAGAAAAATAATCTAATTCCTGAAGTGCAAAGTTTTTTTTTTCTTTACATGTTTTTCAGCCGGGGAAAAAGAGCTTGTTATTGTTGTTCACAAATAAAACACAAAATGAGTAGTAGTATTAGACGCACCTCACCTCTGTCACGCCCTATAATCTCAAGCTTCCAATACCAGGAAGGCACCTCCACTGCTATGCTTCAGGATGCTTGAGGACCTCAAATTTGCATGAGCATGTGTACTGTTTTAGAACCTTACGTTGTTTGATAGGACAAATGTGCTACTACTTATGTTTAGTAGGCAAGTTGGCAAATCAGGCGTTTTTAATACTTGGTCATGGTCAAAATTGAAGAAACACGAGCACATTTAGCTTGCTAGTTTGTTTCTTCACATTTTTTCAAGTGCTACTCTTTTTTTCTTTCATGATTGAACACCTTTTGAATTTATGAAAGATTATTGTTCTGAAATTTCTTTTTACTGATTTACATATCTTTGGCCTTCGGGCTTTTAGTTGTCTCCCTTATGTTGAATGTCCAATTTTTTGTAGGTGCACTAACAGGGGCTCTAACTACTCCTCTTGATGTGATTAAGACAAGGTTGATGGTCCAGGTAAGACCAAGCTGCTGCCTATCATCTATCTTATCTTTGTTATACTTGTATAAATTTGTACATCTTTCTGCATGGATTAGGTGCATATATGTTGTATGCATGTAATCTTTGACGTTGGATATGAAGGTATTATATGGTTTGTTTTGTTCTCTTGAAGGGATCTGCAAACCAGTACAAAGGAGTGTTTGATTGTGTTCAAACTATTGTTAGGGAGGAAGGACCTCCTGCTCTATTGAAGGTAAGAATTTCCTACTCCTATCACTTCAAATTGTAATGTTAGCTCGAGCATGTCACTACCTTAACTGGATAAACCATAGCTCCCCGAGGCCATAAATTGTGTTGCTTACTCTCCATCGCAGGGCATTGGCCCGAGAGTACTGTGGATAGGCATAGGCGGCTCAATCTTTTTCGGTGTCCTTGAAAGCACGAAACGGGCCCTTGCTCAGAGGCGTCCTACGGTTCATCAACCCTCAAACACTAAGCAGGATTAGATTTTAGACAGACTTTTCCTTTACATTCTTTCCAATCTATTTTAATTGGAACTTGAGAACCAAGAGTTCATGCCTGGTGAAAATCACACTCTTTCCCTCTCTTAATATTTTCGGATGCGCATTTTTATGGAGGATAAGGGACTGTTGATTTGAACTCCAGGTCGGTCTTCAACGAAATCATGTCACAGGGTACTCTCTCTCTCTCTCTCTCTCTCTCTTTCTGTGTTATGTTAGGAGGCTAGGTAGGACCTCACTCTTAGGGAGTCAATGATATATGGTGCAACTGAACTTGTGTACCCAGTATCTTGAAGTCTTTTTTTTTTTTTTTTATAAGTAAGTCAATCTTATTAATGAAAAAAAAATAGCACAAGAGACTATACTGACAAAAACTAAAGCATGCATGCTAAAAAACTAATAAAATTCGGAAAATTCACAAACGGACAACCTAAACCCGAATTAGCCCACAAAAAAAGAGAACGTAACACACCCCTCAATCTAGTCAAAGACATAACCCTGTCTTCGAAAAATCTCTCATTCCTTTCCCTCCATAAATACCACCAAATACAAGATGGAATCATCTTCCAAATGGCCAACGCAATTGGATCTTCAAACTTTCTCCTCCAACACCGCAGAACATCCACCATCTTCTTAGGCATAACTCAATCATAGTTAAGGATGCTCAGCACATGCCCCAACAATCCTTTAGCCATCGAGCAATGAAGAAGGATATGATGAACCGTTTCGCCATTGCTCTTACAAAAGTAGCACCATTCAGTCATACAAACACCCTCCTCCTTAAGTTGTCAATGGTTAAAATTTTCGCACGAGTGGTCTCTCAAACGAAGAAAGCTACTATAGGGGAACCCAATTCCCCCAACAAAGTCGTCATGGCCATTGGAGCCCTCCAAAAGCAAAACATACATCGATTTCACAAAGAAAACACCGCTCTTAGAACCCCTTCACAACATTTTATCCTCTCACCCTCTCCTATTCCACGAATACAACAAAGAAAAAAACTCCGAAAAAACTTTCATCTCCTAATCGCTAATCAATCTATTAAAGTGAACATCACACACAACCACATTGGAACCCATCTCCATGCAATCAGCCACCCCAAGCATCCTTCCTTCGAGCAATAGAAAATAATTGAGGAAACTCTTCACTTAACGGTCTATCCTCACACCACTTGTCATGTCAGAACTAAATTCTAGAACCACTCCCAACCACAAACCATATGTGTTCTTTAAAAAAGTTCAACCCTCTACTAATGTTATTCCACGAACTTACCCCAAAAGGACCCTGAACTACCAAAGTACTCCAACCACCAGCCTCACACTCATACTTCTCCGTAATGACTGTTTTTCACAAGCTCTCTTTTGTAATTGAATCGCCAAAGACATTTTTCAAGTAGAGCTCTATTGAACGGGAGCGGCCTTATTGAAGTCTTAAAATATAATGAAAGCTTGCTTACAAAAATAAAAGAAGACAATTCCATGTACTGAGCTTCGTTGATTCAAAAACTATGGCCTTCCCGTTGCTGAAGCGCCTGCACTCTAGAGATGGCTGTCTCCTGTCCCTCGGCTGGTGGGGAATCCGCTCCCGGGTCCTCGCTCTACTGTGTCTGGCCTGTCCTCTAGCCTTCTCATCAGTTTCTATAGATTAATTGAATTCTTGGTAGTATAGTGCTCCATTCGAATATTTGTATTTTTTTATTATTGGCAACTACCCGTTCATTTGTTTAGAAAAAAAAAAAACTACCCGTTCATTTGATATAATGGGGCAAGTACAAGGCATGTTGAGCGTATTTGAGCCTCTGGGTCGGTTACAAATCACAGTACATGGAGCCCATTACATCAAAGAGAGAAGGGCCCAAAGTCCATAAACTACAAGCCCAAAGGGCCATAAACATACTGGCCTTAAAAGGTCACTACCAATTGGACCATCGGCCCCAAACAACCTATTCGGGTCCACATACTCGTTTTAAATCTACAAACCCGCCATAAATGACTATTTCAGTAGCTAGAGGAAAGGAGATCCGATCGCCTCGGTCTCCCTTCTCTAGAGCTTCGTCCACACACGCCGACTCCAAGTCATTGAGTCCGTTGAAAAGCGTAGATTGAAGGCTGCCAAAGGTAGCCATATCCTGCGTGTCCATCGGAAGTCGCCAAGAATGGGTGGATGCCGCGGAGTCCTCGCCAGATGTAAATCCCAAACCAGATCAGTAAGACGCCAAGAAGAGCAGGGAAAAATGAAAATGGGTCAAAGGCCCTTCTATAATAAATTATAAACTATTATATTAAAATATAAAATATCAATAAATTTTAGTTGAAAAATTTATTCTTCTCACTTTTTGAAATAAATTACTTATCAAAATTTTGTATCCAAAAACTCCTTTTTTTTAGATTGAATTAATTATTTTATTTTCTAGTTTTTTTAGCTTTTCATATCAAGTTTCTATTTTCTATTAGAACATCTCAAAATTATCTTAAGGAAATGTTGATGGTATCTGGCAGCTGCTGTACTCCATGCCCGACTTCATCCTTTTATTTAGACTAAGAGAGAGATGAGAGATAAGTAAGACACGAGATTTAAGTAGTTTGGTCTATAAACCTACATCCAATGTGGGAATGCCCAAATGAACAGATATGTGTACTCATTGAGAGATTACATAAAAATTTATTTATAAACCTTTAATTACAAAAATTCACAGTGTTTTAGCAATTTGGAACTTCGATAACTCTAATAATAGATTTGCTCTTTCCTATTTCACACCCCCAATGCCGTCTCCGTTTCAGCTGGGAAGCAACTTATTAATTTGCCACTTAATTTCATAGGTTCGAGGAGTGGACTTCAAAGATTGGTTTCACATTATCGAGCTAGAAAATCACGCAACCAGCGACTTTCTTAGAAGCTGCTAGCTAGGAGACTTCACTTCGTTGCTTACGAAAACAAACAAAAAGATGAGTTGACTTCATAAGTTAACGTACGCGGGATTTAGTGCTTAGGCTAATATATTAAGTACTAAAACCTATGCCTCCGACGTCCCAAAGTCCAAAGTCCTTTCCTATTTAAGTGCGACCGAGAGTTACTCAAATCTGCGTTCCATACACACACCTCGTTCAGCATAAGCTCGGAATGACGGCTCATTGGCAGATGCTTCTTGCTGTGTTCCTCTTCGGAGTTGTTCTCCTCCCTTCTTCACCTTGTCATGGCAGGGAGATTGTCATGCATTTTGCTGAATCACAGCAACTAAGGACAGCCTTGCGGGTTGTATCACGTGACGACTTTAAAGTCAGAAGGGCCCCCAGAAAGTCGATTCCGGCTCCACAGGCCAACTTCAGCCGTCACCAAGCCGCACCGCCGAGTCCTGGTGCTAATGTTTGAGGTCATATACGTTCATATCCCGTAGTCCTAGTATTACGATTGCGCGAAATAACTTGACCTGTACTGTACAACTTTTGTCTTGATTAATGCTAATGGAGTTTATGCCTCCAAAAACTATTATTTGATTTACTCGATCCCTAATGTGACTTTCAAAATACGATAAGAAGGTCAACGAAATTGATGAATTTTCATTTTCTTTTTAATTAAGGGTCACTATCTAGTACCTATATTCCTGACAAATTTAAGTGCGATATTAATTGTCCAGAAAAATTTCATTTCCTACCTATATTAATATAAATGTGATCATTGGATTTTTTTTATGGGGGTTTATTGGGGTGAGGGCAGTAAGAATTGTTGCTGCTTCCCTTAAGCCGACCCTGAATACAACCTGATGGATCATAATATGAAAGGTCCAACCCATCAGTATGATGAGCCATAATATGACTGACTCATTGAATTACATCAGTTCATCCGTCTAAGGCCACAGACGCCTTCTAGACCCCAACCCACACACAGACGAATTGGTCCCTCCATATTTTTCAGCTCAAATATTCAAGGAGTCCTAAGACTCACAGTACTAAGACCCCTCTTAGGACTTTAATCCACCCACATATAAATAGTCAGGTATTTTCCTTCATATTCTCTCATGATTAATTACATTATTTAAGCTTGAATTGCTCTTCTCAGACATAAATCTTCTTGAAATCTAACTTAGGCATCGAAGTCTCCGGATCCGACCCCACCCCTCTTTTTGTTCCCTTTCAGGTCTGATCGGCTCTGGTCATTGGTGATTTTGGCAGAGACCGCTCACCAGGACCAGTGCGGCGTGACCAACCACTTCCGAAGTGACTCCCCCTCACTCCTTTCACGGCTCTCGACGCTACCCCTAGGGATACCTTGATGCAGATAAGGCAAGACTCAAGTGTCAAATGACCTCCGAAGCTAAAAACGCCTCCAGAGAGACGAGACCGACCTTATAGATGAGAACTGAGAAAACCCTGCACGGTTAAATTTATCATACTGATAATATCTCTTTATCTAACTTGATCATTTTGTTTTATCTCAACATATAATCTTGTTTTATCTTATCTAACATGACAACTTGTAAACTTTATCTTACTTTTGCCACAGACACCGCTACACCAACAAAGTGAACACCCCCGTGACGGAACACTGCGGGCAACTGGTCTAACTCACTGTGCCAAACGTATAATTATGTTACAGTGCTAAGAGCACCATCTTGTTACAGTGTTGTGTGCACTCTATGTTACAGTGTCATGCGCACCACCTTGTTACAGTGTTGTGTGCACCCTATGTTACAGTGTCATGCACACTACTTTTTTATGGTGATGTGTGCACCATTTATGTTACAGTGATGTTTGCACTCTTTATGTTGTAATGTCATGTGCACCCTTAATGATACAGTGTCATGGGCACCCCTTGGTCTCAGCGACCCTAGTGAGCACCCTTATGACGGGAGCGTCCGTACGACTAGTCTAGCTCACAGGCACCCCCTTGGTCTGAGCTACCAAGATATCCTATTGATAATATCTATTTTACCTACCCTAATAATTCCGATGTATTTTATCTAACATGACGAGCTTTAAGTTTTATCTTATCTGATAATTCAGGCGCATGATCGTTCTCTGCAAAGTGCTACGTGCACCCTTAATGAGTACCCCGTGACAGAACACCCCAGGCGACTAGTCTAACTCACATGTGCCACGTGCACCCCCTACATTAGCAAATTGGCCTCGACGACCTGTGCCTGTGTCAGCAAATTGGTCTCGGCAACCTGTGCCCCTAAGCTAGCAAATTATTAATCTCACAGGGCCAAGAACATCACTACTCCTAAGAACAAGTACAACTCCGCAACACCAAAGACACCTCCACACCAGATGACTGATCTAGTTCGACAGCATCAAAGGTAGCCCCTTTATAATAGTGATTGGACTAAAAAACCCCGACTGACTTAATTTGGTTTAAAGGGGGAACTACTGATGGGACATAATATGATTGGTCCAGCCCATCAGTATGATGAGCCATAATATGACTGGCCTATTGAATTACACCAACTCATCCTTCCAAGGCTACATAAACCTTCTAGACCCCAGTCTACACACATACGAATTGGTCCCTCCATATTTTCCCACATAAATATTCAAAGATTCCTAAGACTCACGATACTAAGACTCCTCTTAGGACTTTAATCCCCCCTCATATAATCGGTCAGGTACTTTCTTTCATATTCTCGCATGCTTAATTCCATTTTTCAAGCTTTAATTGTTCTTCTCAGACATAAATCTTCTTAAGATCTAACTTAGGCATCGTAGTCTCCGGATCCGACGTCGCCCCTCTTTTTGTTTCTTTTCAGGTCTGATCGGCTCCAGCCATCGGTGATTTTTGGCATCATCACAACCTATTCCTCCATCCCAAAGTCCTCCGATCCGGCTTTTCCTATACAATAAGGTCGCACGCTTAAGAAGGATAGGAACAGAACAACTAGATGATCGCATTAGATCGATGTTACAATCTAGGACGTAAAGGAAGTGGCGAAAAAACCATGCGCTCCTGCGGCTGCATGTCTAGCCACACTGGCCATGCATGGGTGTCAAATGATCAGTCCCACACGCTGCCTCCCTGACCAGCAGGCAGGGCTTGGTGGGCGCAATACTCGCTTGATTCTCCTAAGTTGTTGCTTCCGTCTGTTTTACCTACGACAATATAGAGTTTGGAAAAACCTCTATCGCTGGTCAACTGTTTGGCAAAATGGCAACCCCTGCCGGACATCAAATCAGGGTGTCTCATCAGTGACTATGGTACAATCAACTTAGTGCTTAAATTTTCAGGCATCTCATATGCGGGTTCCCACAAATAGATATTCTTTGTTTATGGTGTATACAACCCTTAATCATCTGGAACTAACAATTGACCGGCGTGTTGATAATTTCATGTTATGAAGAAAATGGCGCACTATACCTCGGATTGCTCAGCAAAAGGACCCTCTTCCTGGTTGACCGGGCGCCAGGTATGGGCGCCTATTTTGGGGACCGGGAGGGTGGCCAGTTCTTTTTTGTTGTGTTAGGAGGCTAGGTAGAGATGGTTGTCTCATGTCTTTCTGCCGGTGTGGAATCCGCTCCTCTGTCTTGGCTCTACTGCTAATTCTGTCATGTCCTATAGTTTAGGGGTGACTCAGATATGTAGGCAGTGAGGCAATCGTTAAGGCCCCCAATTATAATGATATTATATTATAGCAAAATTTAAATTAAAAAAAGTCTAATTTTTTTGAAATAAAACAAGGCCTACAAAATAGGATTAGTTTACAAAATTGAAATTTAAAATAAAAACTAAACTTCCTAGAAACTAGCACTATAATCTAATAACAGTTGACTATCAGTTTTTAGTCTCTTTTCGAAATAATAGTATCATTTCCAATAAATTTTTCTCTTAAAACCTAGCATTACAAGTATGATGACATATTGGGTTTTTTGTTTGGTCTTGAAAGATTAAAGATATTTTCCTTAATCATGATTGCACTTTAAAAAAAAAATGTCTTGAGATTGCACTAGATTATTTTCCAATTTTTTTTTACTGCATAGAGAATACTACTTAGTATACTTGTGAGAGTTGCACAAAAAAACTATTTCTCAAGATAGATTAAATGGTTTAGCAATTTTATCTATTAATGAAACTGATTTATTGACTAAACTTGAATACAAAAGTTTAATTAGTAATTTTGCATCTAAAAATACATGAACCAAATTTACGATTTATTTTTGAATTTATTAATTTTTTAAACTAAAAAACCTCATTTTTATGACTTGCTTAAGCCCCAAAAATGTTGAGCCACCCCTGAGCTGATTATATCCGGTAGCTGCTGTACTCCATGTCCGACTTCATCCCAGGGTAGACCACCCATTTCACACCCTCAATGCCGTCTCCGTTTCAGCTGGAAATTAACTTACTAATTTGCCACTTTACTAGGTACGAGGAGTGGACTTCAAAATATTGGTTTCACATTATCGAGCTAGAAAATCACGCAACCAGCGACTTTCTTAGAAGCTACTAGCTAGGAGACTTACTTGACTTGGTTCCTTACGAAAACAAACAAAAAGATGAGTTGACTTCATAAGGCTTAGTTAACGTACGTGGGATTTAGTGCTTAGGCTAATATATATAGTAAATACTACAACGTATGCCTCCGACGTCCCAAAGTCCGAAGTCCTTTCCTCTTTTTTTTTTTTTGGCATAAATAGCATATGTATTGAGAATATGATCAAGGAGGTTTTAACACCTCTGCAGGCTCTAAAAGACGTACCAGGCACTCCGAAGAGCAGGCGGGCCAATGAGCAAGCGGACCAGAAGGCCCTACAAAGTCCCGTGAGGGACAGATAAGCCATTTAAGGCAGAAACGCCACAGAAGGCAGCAAATACAAGTTATTATGCCTAGAAACAGGAAATAAACAGCAGAAAAACCAACACAAGCCAATAACATAGAGGCTAGCATAAAACACAGAATTAAAACTAAACAAACCCTAAACACAGGGGCGGGCCCAAACGGGCGAAAGCGTAACATAAGCCTCAGGGAAGACGGGGAAGTCTCTAGCCAGATCGGTAATGGCGGCGGCGGCGCGTGGGTAACGGAAGAGGTGATCCGCGCAGGGAAAGGTAGGCCAGGAGCCACACGTTCCACGCGGGAGGAGAAGAGTTGGATTCAGGGGGCGGAGGAGCCGCCATGCGCGACCGAGAGTTACTCAAATCTGCGTTCCATACACACCTCGTTCGGCATAAGCTCGGAATGACGGCTCATTGGCATATGCTTCTTGCTGTGTTGCTCTTCGGAGTAGTTCTCCTCCCCGCTTCACCTTGTCATGGCAGGGAGATTGTCATGCATTTTGCTGAATCACAGCAAGCAAGGACAGCCTTGCGGGTTGTATCACGCCACGACTTTAAAGTCAGAAGGGCCCCCAGAAATTTGATTCCTGCTCCACAGGCCAACTTCAGCCGTCACCAAGCCATACCACCAAGGCGTCACCATGCCGCACCGCCGAGTCCTGGTGCTAACTGCTAATGTTTAAGGTCATATACGTTCATATCCCATAGTCCCAAGTGGGATTATATGATTACGATTGCGCGAATAACTTGACCTGCACTGTACAACTTTTGTCTTGATTAATGCTAATGAAGTCTGTTTTTCTCTAATACTATTTTGCTGGACCATTTTTTGTCTGCGTTTTGATGTGGCCAGTACAGATTATTTGGTGGTTCGATTAGGATTTATAGAAGATAGGATCAACTAGCCGATAGCAAAGAAGATTGAGAGAAACCTCATGCACTCTCTTGATTCTCCTAGGTTGTTTGTTGCTTCCCTCTGTTTTACCTACGATAATATTAAGGAACAATCTCAAACGTGGCTCAACTGTTTGGTATCCCTTGCCGGACATGCAATCAGGGCGTCTCATCAGTGCTTAGATTTGCAGGCATCTCATATGCGGGTTCCCCCACCAAGAGGTTGTTGCTCTAACTTGTTTGGAAACGGGAAATCTAACAAGAAGCGGTTCTCCAAATGTGTGAGAGAGAGAGAGAGATCATTGTGGATTTAGTTTACGCTTGAGAAGAACCTGAATATGTCACACATTTGTTACAAAATTTAAAGAACCATTCGTTTGGGGATAATAGAATGAGGATATACAGCTGGCTTCAATCAATCAAAAAATCGAAAGGAAACAAAAAAAAAAGATGGGAACCAAGTCAAAAAAAGACTTTACAAAGACTTCGCAAGCATTGAAGTAATTGACCTATGCTACATATTTTCTTCACACTGCTCTCTCCTTCTAGCTGGTCCAATAAACTTGAAAAGAATTTTGAAGCTCGTTAAATTAGGTCTCCTAGTCAAAAACTACCTCAAAATATTCAAATAACCTGTTTCAAATCCACTCCCCAAACACCCTCCCCCGGCCCCTTTTTTTCTCTGTTTATTTTTTGTCTCTCTTTTTGAAGTTTCTTCCCAGACCACCATCCCCAAACCTACATCCTGTTGCTAGTACCAAAAAGAGATTGTGAGGAGATCAAAATTCTCTGGTGTTATCACGTTCTAAACATCAACATTATAATCAGTAAAAGATCTTGCCTTTCACATTAGCTTCACATCAGTGGGAGGTAAGCCCCACCATGCCCTCTTCTTAGCACAAGTGGCCCCGCATTGTCAGGGACCCTGTCCAACGCCTTCATGCATGCATCAATCACATCCGTAAATCCAGTTGCCACGGTCGCCAGCTGCAACCGCAATCTCAAATCCCTAGTTCGCTTTAGCAAGCATCTAAATGATCTCCCCAAGTATTTAGCCCATTCTGCAGGCAACCCTCCTCCATTTAGCCAAACTGAGAATTGGGACTGGTCCCCTCTGGCTGCAAACTCAGCCCTGTAAAATCTTGAAAGTTCGACAAGCATTGAAGGCTGGAGAGGAAGCACAGCCACAAATTCAGCTACAAACTCTTCTAGTAGCTCTGGTTTGAGCATCTGATTCCAAAGAACCAAAGCCCACTCACTTGGCTGGTTAAGACCATAGGCTTCAGCAACAATTAGGGCCTCTTGAAAACGGGACTGCTCAACTAGGGCTCGTCTGGCATTAGTTTCAGATCGATAAAGCCACTGGAAATCTGGCATTCGAATCTGAAGGGACACAAGAGAAGCCTGAGCACAAGCTTTGAATGTTTTGTTGCCAGCATCAATAGAATAATGAACTTCAGCAGCTTCTATGTAATAGCGCATGGAATCTAACAAATCTTCATTCTGATCCTTGTCATAACGGTGGATCCACTGCTCAAAAGACTGCCCTGCTCGTGACTCTAAAAGAGCAGCTGTATCATGCTTCATGTCAAAATGGTTGTAGACCTGGGAAAAGGACATGCATGAGAATAAAACCAAAAAAAATGACTGCAAATTATGTACGAACTTGGATCTTGCTTTGCTACAAAATCTCAGAGCATTGATGGCAAGCATTGTTGATCTTGGCTTCAAGAAAAATCAGAAAACAGACACCCTTTAATTTCACCTTCTATAGACTGTTATTTCAAGCTGTCCTAGAGGTTAGAAAGACACTTTAACTAATTCTCTATGGACTCCATCCTGATTAAACTTGCTTTAACGAATTTGAGAAGAGGACACCTTGAATACCTAGACGCTAAACTACTTTCTTGGTCTCTATAACTGCAAACATTGTTTCAATTGGATCCTCTAGTTTGTTTATCTGGTTCAATGAACAAAATCTGCCTCTCATAAACTAGCATGGCATGAAGGTTAAAAGGGGCTATGCAACACGTCCCAACATCTGTGCTGAGTCCCCACCCAAAAGATGCTCAGAGGAAACCCACATTTCACTATTCAGTCCAACCATTATCTCAAATCAATCTCTGACCACCTGTAAATTCTATGAGCCATTGCTTGTGAACAAACATCTTGGAAGGATTCCTAATGTCCTATATCAAAGGCAAAAAAAAAAAGCCAGTCCTTGATATATAGAGAACTCTATGCAAACGTCAACTGACGATGAAGTCTTAGTCAGTGATCATTCAAGTATGTTAACACCACCACAGAGAGATGAGAACTCAAAAGCATCAATCAAAAATTCAAGTTACTAAGTTGCCTAACAGCATCTAAGCAAACATTAATCTGTGCAAGGTTATTCCTCCCTTCTGTGGGGTCAGAAAGACCTAATCCTCTCTCTCTCTCTCTACTGTTTTTAGCCATTGTATCCAACAATGTGCCAAGTACTCTTACTTGACAGCCAAGATGGATACATGTACGTATCACATCCCAAACACTGCCCCCAATATCTAAATCACCAAGAGAACCCAGTATAGTGTAAAATTCCCTTGGTCTCCAACAAAAAGAAAAAATCACTCATCTGGTGTATAGGCAAATTATCCATTCATATACATACCATTGCAAATGCATCAAGATCATGGGGGTTAAACTGCTTCAACGATGTCAGAACAGCCATTCGAAAGCCCCTCACAGCCTCAGCTGTACCTGTGTTTGTGTCTGCAGCGGCTGAGTATTTCTGAAGAAGAAGATCCAGTTGACCATTTTCTATGAGAATTCCAAGAATGAAATTAAGAGCATGGAAGTTTCCAACTCCAGTTATCAGGCGAGCCAAACATGAAAAATCACCCTCAGATACATAAGCCTCAACCCTGGTTGCAGCAAGGGATACAAGAACATCAACTCCATCAAGGCAAGCTGATGATTTGTAGAAGTGGTGAGACAGAATAAGAAGCTCAACCTGAAAACACAATTTCGAAGGGAATAAGGGTTTTAAGCTCCATAAACTACAGGACTTTTCTTTTTAACATGAGACAAAAAAAAATGCAAATCCGTCTTTGTTTTTCCTTTTTTTTTTTGTAAATGTTTATCTCAGTCTTTTTTGTTGCTGGTTCTTGCACTTTTTTCCCAGTTATATACATAAGAAACACACAATCGGAACCCACCACGTCACCCTCCACTTCGACCCTACATATGGAGAAGATCTCATCTGAGCTAGAGCATTGGTTTGCTGGTTAAGACAATAGTGACCTTACGGAATAAAGTCAGCTTAAGTAGTCAAAATTATGCTGCTAATAACAATGGCTGCGGAAGAATCAATTATACAGTACGCTTAACAATGAAGGACTAAAACTACCCTGGGATTGCTGCATGATCTATTTTCTTTTTTTTTGATAAGTAAGAACAGTTTTATTGCAAAACCAAAAGGAGGACAGTACAAAGAGCTGTACATGATCTATTTTCTAGACTGTGATAATCCTATTCATGGTGTTCATAATCATAACAATAACAAAATAATGATGCTGACCATGATGACAACCACAATGATAATAATCATCATCATTTTCCCAAACAACTTGCATAAGATGTTTAAAAAAAACAACCAAGTTAATCTATAAATAATCTATATAGACCAATCACATCTGGCACACAGGATGATACTAACATCCTGTTAATATCTTAATAGTACCTCACAAGCATGTGGGATCTCTTGTCCAGTAATCACCAAACGCATCAGTGCATGGCCAATTTCTGGTTCCGAATGACACAGCTCTGCCCACTTCAGGAAGTCCGAAAATCTCCATAGTAGAGGAGCAGGCCCTTCCTCCTTTTGAGCATCCATATATCCCCCACGATGTGCAGCCAATAGGCCCTGGAAATGTATAAATAATCCAAAATTATCACAATTTTTACATAAATTAATGGTTCCTGTCATGCAGTCCCAAAACATTATTAGTGAGAATTATGTTCTGACCCCATTCACCTGGGGAGAACTAAAGCTTAGACAGAAATTTTCTAAATAAAAGGTTCAAAATCCCAATCAGATATTGAGAGATTCTATTTAGCCAGCACAAACTTACCCAGCAAATGTCAGGTTTAAACACAATTATCCCCTATAGATAGCCAGCCTATAAGACATGTTCTCACTCTTGTCTGCCTTAAATTTTGACTTTCACCCACCACATGGGCACTGTCCAATGCCTAAAATTTTACTTGAGCAACAATATGCCAGAAAAATGAAATCAATAGAGCACAGGGTACAAACCTTTAGAAATGATTCTGCAAGAATTTGAGCAATACTGGCAGCTGGCATAGAATAAGTTTGCACAAGGAGATTTGCCTCCTCAAATGACTCTTGTGCTTTAAGAGAAAGCAATTGCAGCAATTCAATTGGTTGCTTATCAAATGCCTCTGCAAATGGAAGCCCCAAGACATTTGCAGCTTTTACAACTGCTATCATTCTCTTACATAGTCCACGTCCACTACCTTCGGTAAAGATGGTTGCCAAAATCTCCAAAACCTACATTTGCATATTTAAGACCGGATTAATCTAAGGATCTTGCAGACACTGAGAAACAGATAGAAGAAGAAATGGGCACTGGGATGAAAAACATAAAAAAAAATCCAACCTGCAGCCCATTAACAGGACAAATAACCTAGAATAATGGGTCTCACACAACACACACACAGGGATTTGGACAATAACCTGCAGAGTGTTGACCTTATGCTGGTCAGTTGGTATATGATGAGACTTGATAACAGACAGCACTTCCTCATCAAGCATTGACATGGCTACTTCATTAGAAGTAGTTGAGGCAGCCGCAAGCTTTAAAGCAGCATCCACGAGTACAAATTCAGAAGGTACCCGTTGTGGAGACAGCTTATGTTGGAGTTGCTTGGCAGCTGTTATTTGTCCAAACTCCAACAAAGAAAGAATGGCTTTCTCCAGCTCCGCAGGTCCAACCCTTTCCTCCCACCTCGAAAAGGCAATTTCCATTTTCATGTTTTCTTCGAGCAATGGCAAGTCATTTGCAATTCGAAGTGAACCAATACAATCATCAGGATCAGTGTTTTTTTCCACTGACTCAACTAATGTACGTCTTGGAGGCACATAGCCTTTGGCCCTCCGTTTTGTCTTTGTACTCCCCCCTGATGTGGTTGGAAAACTGGCATCCAATACTTGGTACTTGTGATGCGTCTGGTTGTTTTCTCTCATGTCATTTTTCTCTAGAGTTCTATTCCTCATTATATGTATATGATTATCCATTTTAGTTATCATACTTGCAGTCCGGTCAATCATGCTGGAGCTATTCTTAATAACAGAATCCCGAGTGGCAGTGGTTAAATTGAAGTCTCCATCATTCTTCACCCGAGCTTCTGATTCTACTGCCAAGAGCCATACTTTAGTCTCAATTTCCCGCAGAAGATGCAAAGGGTAGACTCTGACATATTTATAACAAAGGTCAGAAATGATTATGTGAATCAAGATGCAAAGCAGCAAGTAAATTTTCCAGATATAACTTACGGATTGGACATGGTTATCATCCCACTCAACCATTGTAAAGAAAGCAACAATAGTTCGTGAAGCTCCTTCGCAGGGAGATCTTTCTCCACAGCTTCTGCATGTTTAAGAAAAAATAATCCAGCCTACAAGCAAAATGACAGCAGGATCAGGCTCAACAAATCCACAAGTCACCAGAATAACAGCTTCGGTCAAAGACCGTTCCTAATAAAGCTACCTGTAAAGCAGGGAAGGAATATCTGATGAAGAGTGTCTGGCAGTGGCCCCATAAAGCAACTCTCTCTTCTGGGACATCCCAAAGAAACTCCTTCCATTCGGCAACCATAGATTCAGCCTGAAAGTGAGAGAGAGATATGTGATGACCAGATATGTGCACTGTACATAAAGGTGAACTAATGTGAGAATGTTAACGGTTTCCTGACGAATCGTACACAAAACAATTATTTTCATGATTTGTTCAATATTACTCCTTTTTTTTAACGTAGACTGACCCAAGTAAAACTGCAACAATGTTGTTGAACTTAAGAGAGGCACAAACACATGTATGGTTGGATCTCCATGTCTAGATTCTCAGGAGTTGCCATATCCATGCCCTATGTTAATGGTGAAACACAACACTCATGGTTGTATCTCATAGTACAAATCACATTTTATATCTAAGCTATATTGTAAGTTCAGAAACCTACCACATAGGTTGCTAAGACACTGGAAACACGTATCACAAAGTTACCCCCCAGAATAACCACTAGCATCATATTATAGAAGCAGAAGAGCAACACAGATTGGGAGAGCAGGGGGAAACTTGCAGAATAATTGGTTAACAATATGTTTCCAGATGCAGTTAGAATCATTGAAAACTTTTCATCCTATTAATACATACTTCATAACTAAGCAACCCTTAATTGAAATAGGAACTGGGTGCACGCAGTGTCAAAACTTCCTAATGAGTGATCCTTTGCCAAATCAGGGGAGTTTGGTTAAACCAGAAAAGTTAAATCCTGCAGAAGATATGCTTCCCAACCCAAGCAAGCAGGAATGTAACTGTAAATAGTACCTGGGTGTCAGTAACATGATGAGCTGTAGATTTCCAAGATCCCCCACTGGCCTCCAACTGCTTGGCCCAGTTGCGTGCTTGCTCCCAGTGCCCATTCTTTTCTAGAGCTTCTAAAAGTGAAGCATCATCTAGAGTCTCATTGCCAAGTTGTAAGACATCATCTTTGCGTAGGGAAGGCTCTGCTAGATTAATTTTCCAATAAATTCGTCGATAGTATGTTGCCGCAGATCCTCCATCACCAAAATCGGCAGCAGCAAGAAGTTGTAGTAAGCATCTTTTCTCATAAGGAGATGGACAAGTTGAAAGCATTGCATTGGCAGCTTTTATAGCAGTGGAGCTAATCCATGAAGCCCCAATCTGTCCTTCTTTTACCATATTTTCCTGTAGATAGGCGGGTTCTTCCTTAATTCGGGCAGAAAAAGAACCCAAATGTGCCGAAGCTTCAGAAAGGCGCATTTGTGAAAATGCCTGGAGAGAAAAAGTATCAGTGTCTATATTAAATGATCAAGCAGAGAATGACATATTCTCTAGACAACACACTCGAAGAAGTCAATATAGGAATTTGGCTCCAGATGACTCACCGGACCCATGGTGTATTAGCATGAACTTCCTTCGTACCAAGCATCAATATTTCCAGTTTTTCCTCCACGTTAAGCTAAAGCAATGGCCAGAAGTTGGAGAAATTACTATTTTTAGTAGCTAGTATCCATGTATGATGTATTGCACTCTAAGGTATCTCGTCTCATTAATAGTCCCTATGGAGGTCTAAGAATAGCCACACATTGGACACTGATCTTACTGACCAAGACTAAGTACCAGTGACTAGAATAGAACCCGTGGCCTGCTTCTACAAAACATTGGTAACTTGAGGATGCATGTGCCACCAGATAGAGGTGCGTTGAAGAAGTAAGGCACCTGGATTTTCCGTGGTATATGTTGGAGAGTGATAGAAGAATGGTTAGGATCCTATCCTTTCTAACACTGCCAATAAAAGAAGTGGTCCAGTTGAGCATTTACTCCTTTCAAAAGAGGAGGTGAGGTGATAAGCCCAAGATATACTGAAAACATTCCAGCATTTCCGGTTGGGAAGATGATTTACATTGAATCCAACACATTAAGACCCATAATAAAGAGAAAGAAATTCACTCCAACCAAAAGAATCAAGAGATGAATGGAAAGGCTGGGTTTTAAGTTTTCTCACAAACCTGAAAAGCACGGATGAAGGGTAACAGTGAACAAGATGGAAGGAACATTTCAAAAGCCCTTAACAACGGCAGGAACAAGTGCTGTTCGCATAGCACAGCAACCATCTTCGAAAGAGAAACGGGCCCTTCATCAAAATCACTTGAAACTTTGGTATGTTCAGCAATTTCCAGTTTCTTCCCCTCTTCAGCAATAATCCTTTGGGCAACAAATACTTTTGCACTCCTAGAAGCATTCAAAAGTTCAGATGTTGGGGCAGCTGGGGTGTCAACTGATTTGAGCTCCATAAGCCGTCTACGTTTGGGATTACACCTGTTGTAATGAAATGTAAGGGCCCTATCATCTCCTGGGAGAGAATTATTAGCTTCCACAGCTGCTCCAACACGGTTGGCAATCTGAGACGCAATATCATTCACCTTAATTGATGATGTTTCCCTACAGAGAATATAGCTGCAATGAGATCAAACCTTTGAAGTATGTGCGGATAACATTCAAACTTCTTTCCTTTTTTTTTTTTGTACCGGAGGGGGGGGGATTGGTGGACTAACTGCTGATAACTATGTAGTATGAGGTTACAAGAACCTCTCAAGAAAGTAATCAAAATATATATTATTTAGGAAGCACTCTATTATCCAGAGAAATTGATGGTAACCTTGCTGCAGTAATTTCCAGCCAAACTGTTATGCAGGATAACGGAGACACATCATGAAAACAAGACGCAATCATGGCCAACATAGACCAGGACAAGTCCTTTGCTTTCATCAAAAGGGCCTCGCCAGGGTTCTTCTGCTTCTCACACTCTGCTAAAATTCTGAAGAGTTCAACTGGAATACAGATGTTGTCATCTGAAAGGGGACTTTCACTTTCCTTTTCTGGAGTATCCGAGTATGACGAAGAGCTAGCCTTTTTCCTCGACTGCATGCCTTTCAAAACAGTTAATATATGAATTCTGAGACGTGGATCACCAAATTCCTTTGATGCCTGAAAGATGCATTATAAGAGATTAAACAAGGAGATAGTTTGATTGGAAACGTAGCTCTCTTGAGGTTCAGAACAAGATATTTCACGTGCATATATATACATGTATAACGCGGACTACTTACTGTTTGTACAACTGCATCAAAAGGGTATCCTCCAACCTGAGCTTCTGACAAAAACCCAACCTTACAGACAAAAAGAGCAATGTAAGATTCGAAGTTGAGGAAGACTCAATTCATAATCTACAAATATGGAAAATATAAAAATAAAGGCAAAAGAGAGTGAGATACCCAGTCATTGTCTCTGGCTAGTACAGCAAGGTATTTTGTGCTCAAGGGAAGCTGATGCATCCTACAAAAAACTGTAACTAAATTCCAATGCTGGCTTGCAGCTTTCTGTTCAGATCTTAATTCAGTTCCGTAGCCAATGCCAGTAAATAGCCAAGACCCACATGTATCCCCATCTACTATCAGTGGAAGACTAGCCTTTTCCAAATGCTGAAGGACAAGCATGAGAGCTCGTGAATGTCTTTTGCTAGCAACCGAACTTTGAGCTCCCTTGGACTTAATAATGGTTGCATTCTCGTGGTGCATATAATCATTGGCCAATGCTCGAGCAAGAGAGACTGTAATATCACTTTCTTGAGATACTGCATGAAATGCAGAACCCTTCGGCGAATGTTGTATAAAATTCTCATTGATTTCTGCAGACTTGTAAAAGGAAGATATCCGTCTCAATGCAGCCATGTCTACGCCAAGCATGGTGGCAGATAACCCACAAAGCTCCAGGAGAAAGGCACAAGAAGCCACTAACACAGAATCCTCAAAGTGCGTAATAGCAAGGGGCATGACCTGAAAAGTAAAAAGGGAGGGGGAGTCCAAGCAACCATTGCAATAAATTCAACAAAAAGCAGATCCCAGATTTTTTTCAAGTATAAATCTAAATGACAATAAAGTAAAAAACTTACAGATGCAAGAAGTGACTCTTCACTTTGTGTTAAAGGTGCAAGAAGTGTCTGCACATCTGATTGAACATTACTTTGCCCATGTGGTGATGCACCACCTTGCCCTTCTGATTTAAATTTTTTAACCCTAGCAACAAGAAGATGGTTGAAAGCTGCCAGTGCACGTCCACGATGCAAGTGATGCTCCAGTCCAGATTCCTGAAGTCAATAGAGCAACTCAATTGAGAGGCAGCTACAAGTAAAACCATAAGAGGCCACTCAGTTCCAAGAAACATGTTTCAAGAAATTGCATCAGCTTCTTCCCTTAGTTTTGCCTACAAAGGACCCTTTTTTCCCTTAGTCATTGCAGCAAAGCCCCTTATTCTAGCGACAGGCAACTTTGCAGAACTGCTAATAAACCCTCTATTAGAAGTCCAGGCAAACCAGCACCTTGAACAATCTAGGGGATTTAGTTCTCCAATAGCACTAACATAAAGGCAAATTTACATTCTGCCCTTCTAGAACAGAATGGTTTACCTTCCACACTTTTACTGGCAAGGGAAGTCTAAATCTTCTACTATTTCAGTTGCCACAACCTTTCCAAATCTCCAAAACCATAGCCAGGAAGGTTGGTGGCAATCACTACCTCCAAACTTCTCTCTATATGTAGAAAAGTAAAGACAACATCCACCCAAACTCTGAAAGAACCCCCCAAAAACGACAACTTCAATCTTAACTAAAGCACCAAGCATTATTCCATTTGACAATTCAATCCAACACCATTAGCCCCCTATCTGCGTTGCAAACATTAATTTTCTATAACCATTTAAAAAATTACAGAACTTTGATTTAGATGCCATTAAAAGTTCCATAACCAAATTTTAAAGGATCTCAAGAAACGTTTGATGTAAGTACAAACAGACAAGGAATACATACCAATCAATTTTCCTTCCCCAGGAAAGGAAACAAAATATGGGAAAGGAAAAACAAAACCACTAGCTTTTCTCAAAGCACTCTTGCTCAATGCCATTCAGGATACTCTGGCTTTTGATACTAGGGCCTTTTCTATGTATCTAAACTAAACACAATAGAAAGGTTAAACAAGTATGAGTCTTTGTGGGACGTGTGAGAAAGTACAAAATTATGTGAATGGCATCTGTAAGGGTTTGGGATAAGAATGAACAGGCAAGGACTTAGGCTTCAAGGTCTAGAAAGGTCTGTTTGAAATATCTAATCACTGTACCCTGCTATTTACAAACACTGTCAAGCACAAATAGTCAGGGCAATTTACACTCAAAGAATGAGTAGGCACAATGGTCAAATGGAAAATTCATATCTGTCATATCTTCCTCACATGACTTATCTGTGCTACTTTTTTCTAACAAGAACAATACCGCTTGTTCAGTTTAATGGTGCATAGTGTGATGAAGCCTCTTTAAATAAATCCTTCACCTACTCTACTCAAGTACATGACATAACATCATAGTAAGAAGTCCATTGTGGATATAGATAACTTTCCTTAATAACTCATCTAATTTTTTCCTTTCTCTTCTTTAACTACATGTTTCAAGTAATCGTCCTTGAATTTTCAAGTATTTCCATGAGAATCATCTCCATAAGCCTGATCCCTAATATCTTCTGCAACTTGCATTACTGAATACCTTTGCCCACTTTGGCCAGTGGGCCAGCAGCAGTGTCTACTACCTATTAGGGCTGTGGTCCAGATTGGTGACATCTGTACCCTATTTGAAAGGTGATGCACCAAGCTTGCTGGATGAATTTGTACCTAAGATTACTGAGGGTTTCATTACATCCAGGTTTGACTCAGTGCAGGCTGCATTGCCAGATGATCTTTCTGAGAATCCATTAGACAATGTGGAACTTCTTCAGGATCAATTAGATTGCTTTCCTTAAAGGAATTCCAAAGAGTTTGAGATGTCGCTCTTTCATCGGTGCTTCCGCATTGAATCTAAGGAATTCCAAGTGAGGATTAGTGTGAAGGGTGATATTCTTTTCTCAGAATGGAGCTCGAGGTCAACGTGATTCATATGGGGCGGTATGGCACAGTGTGGATGATAAATATGTCTGATAAACTGATGGGGGCTTCTCTAGCAGTAGACTTTGCTTCCACATTCAACGAGTCTAGGCGCAGTTTTCTGGCGCAGAGATGTCGTAACAAAGGCGAACGTTACGTAGCGGTTGTTGAATATGGAGGGCGTAGGAAGGTGGGGGCTGTGATGGTGCCGGAAGTCAAAAATGGCCATGGGTGGCAGATTTTGAACCGGGTGTTTCTTGAGGTAGTGTCCTACTTTCGTTCTGCACATCCCTCTGTGAATCATGTGGATTCCTCTCACATTCGGTCAGGAGTTTCTTTTGCTAAGGCGGTGGTAGCTCCGGTGGGGGTGAACGACGATGGTGGGAGGTCTACAGCACTTGTTCAAACTTCACAGAATTCTGACACGTCGAAAACTCTGCATGCCACAGAGGCTGCTGCTAGCCTGTTTCCCCAGACGATTTCCTCTTCTATGTCGAAAGGGAAGGCTGCAGATGGAAAGTATTCCGCTGGGTTGCCGGTGAGCGAGGTGTCTTTTTCTGGCGCTGATTTGTGGAAGCAAGTCCTGAGTTTGCGAAAGGAAGTCGACAGGCTTGCCTTGTTTTTACGACAACAGTGCCACGGTGGTTTCCCCTTTCACGCTTTAAGGTGCAGTGTATGTGGGTTTTCCTTAAAAGCCCAGCAAGAACCGACTCTATCTAAGTGCCTTTCTCCGAATCCAGGTTTTCTCTTCGGGTGCGAGTGTGGGCTGTCTTGTGGGGGCCCGAAACCTGGAGCGGCAGAACATCACGAGTATGTCTATGGGGGCCCGAAAGTTGGTGAGGGAGATCTGGGGCCACGTGAGTTGGGGGAGGTATTGGGCCGGGTCGAGGTTGCCAGGGAGTTGAAATGCACTGGGCCGAAAGTTGGCGAGGGAGTTTGGGGGCCACGTGAGCTGGGGGAAAAGATGGGCCAGGTCGAGGTTGCCAAGGAGTTGGTCGATGGTATCGACGGAGCCCAAGAAGGCCAGGGCAACTGCTCCAAC
The DNA here is from genome assembly GCA_963930655.1 of Myrica gale. Taxonomy (NCBI): domain Eukaryota; kingdom Viridiplantae; phylum Streptophyta; class Magnoliopsida; order Fagales; family Myricaceae; genus Myrica; species Myrica gale. The sequence goes on along the minus strand of OZ005600.1, from coordinate 10,007,701 downwards.
AGCCCCGGCGCTCCTGCAGAGGTGTCGTCGGAGTTGTCTGTGGTGGTCGGCGGCACCGCCTCTGGATTGCCGGCGCCGAAGCAAACCGTTGGTGATCAGCTGTTGGAGTCGAGGCGCGTGGGTCTTCCGTGAGTCCCATCGATGATGCAACCAGCGTCGGTCGGAGAGCTGCCCACTGCCTCGCCGGAGCCGAAGCTCCCTTCTGGTGATCATCTGCAGGTACCAGAAGGTACGGCCCAGCTGACTTGTCCTCCAGTAGGTGCGGTTTACTCCCGTAGGAAATTTTTCGAAGCTGGCAACAGTCGGTTGCTGGTCTCTTCGGATGCTGTGGATGGACAGGCTCCTGAGGATGGGTTTGTCGTTTGCGAAGGGATGGAGGGGGGCGAGTTTGAGTTGGCTGACCAAGTGCCTTCTCAGCTTGGTGCTACGGCAGAAGGGGGGGTGTTCGTCTTAGTGGGAAACGCTTAACCAGATCTGGATGCGGTTTCCGTGGCCGTAAGAGGGAGGAAAGGAACCAAGAAGGATGGAGGGGCATCGGGGTGGGATTTGATGAGTCTTTTTGCTGCTTTGGAGAGAGACTGGGTGCAAGGTTGTTTTACGAACCCTTGCAAGAAGGGGGGTAAGTTAGAAAGAGAATTGAGGGGTTTAGAGACTTCGATTAATTATGATGGGAAGTCCGTTTATTCGAGGAGGGAAAGAAGTATGGAAGGAGGGCTATTTCCAGTTGTTAATGCAGCCTAGAATCCTGAGTTGGAATGTCCGAGGCCTTAATGACTCTATTAAGTGCTCTAGGATTGGTAATTTAGTTCGTAGTTGGAAGTCGAATCTCTTGTGTTTTCAGGAGACCAAAATTGGGGATGTTTCGAGGGCCTTAGTGAGACGTTTGTGGGGAGGTCCTCATGTAAGGTGGAGTAGTTTGCCAGTGGAGGGTGCTTCAGGAGGTATTATAATTTTATGGGATTCTCGTGTGTTGGAGATGGTCAACGTTTGTGTGGGGAGTTATTCCCTTTCTGTGCTCTTTAAGAATGTGGAGGATGATTTTGCTTGGGCTTTCTCTGGGGTTTATGGTCCTAATTGTGACTCCTTTCAACAGATGTTATGGGATGAGTTGGCTGGCGTTTTCTCTTGGTGGAATGCTCCGTGGTGTATTGGTGATGATTTTAATGTCACTAGTTTTCCTGGTGAGAGGTCCGGCTTGGGACGCTTTGGGAGATCGATGATTGATTTTTCATATTTTATCTCTGAGATTGGGTTGGTGGAGGCTCCGATGGTTGGTGGTTTATTCACGTGGTCTAATAACCGTTCTTGGTCCAGGATTGATAGATTCCTCTTTAGCCTAGAGTGGGAGAGTTTGTTCCCGGAGATTATCCAGCGCCGTTTGCCTCGTCTGTATTCTGATCACTTTCCAATTTTGTTGGAGCGTGCTTCATCTGGGGATGGAAAAAAACCTTTCAGATTTAAAAATGTGGTTGAAGGTGGAGGAGTTTGTGGATCGTATTAGGGGATGGTGGAATAGTTATGATTTTGCTAGGTCTCCCAGTTTTGTGCTCAGTTTGAAATTGAAGGCTCTGAAACAAGATTTAAAAGTGTGGAATAAAGACGTTTTTGGTGATCTCTCTTCTCGTAAGTTGTCTTTGTTGAGGGAGATATCTTCGTTGGATGGGCTGGATGAGGAGGGTCGTCTTGATACTACGGGTGTCGATAGGAAGTTGGATATTATGAGGGAGTTGGATCAGCTGCTTGATTTGGAGGAAGTGAGTTGGAGGCAGAAATCACGGGCATTGTGGCTTAAGGAGGGGGACAGGTGTACGAAATTCTTCCATCATGTTGCCAATTCACATAGAAAAACTAACTCTATCTCTCTTCTTGAGGTGGATGAGGAGTTGGTGGAAGACCCTGCAGATATTTCATCGAGGATTGTTAATTTTTATTCTTCTCTGTATGCAGAGCCTTATCATTGGAGGCCTACTTTGGACGGGTTGGATTTTGATATGATTTCGGGGGAGGAGGCTGTATGGTTAGAAAGACCCTTTGAGGAGGATGAGGTGTCTGGGGTGGTAAGAGGTTTTAATGGAGATAAAGCTCCGGGGCCGGATGGTTTCTCGCTAGCGTTTTATCAGACTTGCTGGGAGGTTATCAAGGGGGATGTTCTTTCCGTTTTCAATGAATTTTTTCGGGATGGTAGATTTGTCCGTAGTCTGAATTCTACTTCTGTTGTTCTGATCCCGAAAAAACCGGGTGCTGTGGAGTTGAAAGATTTTCGTCCCATCAGCCTTGTAGGAGGGATCTATAAGATTCTCGCTAAGGTTTTGGCAAATAGATTGAAGTGTATGCTGAATAAGATTATTTCGCCTACTCAGAATGCTTTTGTGGAGGGACGACAGATTCTGGATTTTGTCTTGATTGCCAACGAGTGTATTGACTCTAGGTTGAAAATGGGTGAGTCGGGTTTGTTGTGTAAGTTGGATATTCACAAAGCCTACGACCACGTCAACTGGAATTTCTTACTGTATTTATTGCGCAGATGTGGCTTTGGTGACAGGTGGTGTAGCTGGATAGCATTTTGCATTTCTTTGGTCAAATTTTCCGTCCTTGTGAATGAATCCCCGGAGGGTTTTTTTGGTAGTTCTCGGGGCTTGAGGCAAGGAGATCCTCTCTCTCCTCTTTTGTTTGTTATTGTTATGGAGGCTCTTTCGAGAATGATGACGCAGTGTGTTTCGCATGGTGTTACTGATGGGTTTAAGGTTAGTGGTGTGAATGGTGTGGTTACTAGTGTTTCTCACTTGCTTTTTGCGGATGACACTTTAATTTTGTGTGGAGTTGAGGAGGATCAGATTCGTAGCATTCGCTGTTTGTTGTTATGTTTTGAAGCGGTTTCGGGGTTGAAGGTGAATCTGTCCAAGTCGGAGGTTATTCCTATCGGTAATGTTGGTAATGTGCAGGGATTGACTTCTTTGTTGGGTTGTAGAGTTTCAACATTGCCAATGACTTATCTGGGGCTTCCTTTGGGTGCTCGATACAAAAGTGTGAAGATTTGGGATGACATTTTGGAGAGGATGGAAAGGAGGTTGGAGGGATGGAAGCGTATGTATTTGTCGAAGGGAGGTAGGATCAGTTTGATTAAGTCCACCTTATCTAGTCTTCCGACTTACTTTTTATCTCCTTTTCCCATTCCGAGTGTTGTGGCATTGAGAATTGAAAAGTTACAAAGGGACTTCTTGTGGGGTAGTGAAGATGGTGTTCACAAGTTTCATCTTATCAATTGGGCGAAGGTGTGTTCTCCGATTCGTTTTGGTGGACTGGGGCTTAGGAGGATCGTTGTGTTCAATAAAGCGTTGTTAGGCAAGTGGTTGTGGCGATTTGGTATTGAGAGGGATAAATTGTGGATATGTGTTATTGCTGCAAAATATGGTACTGCGGGTGGTGGGTAGGTCTCCTTGTCTTCCAGCGGTTCCTATGGGGTCAGCCTTTGGAAACAGCATACTCGGTTTGTTTTGGGAGATGGTCAGCGTCTCAGTTTTTGGCATGACAGGTGGTGCGGTGGGCGAGTTCTAAGCCATTCCTTCCCTTAGTCTTCTCTTTGTCCTCTTGTACGGAAGCTATGGTGGTGGAGTGTTTGAAGTTTGATTCTTCTTCCTTAGTGAGGAATTTGCAGTTGTCTAGATCTGTGAATGATTGGGAATTGGAGGAGGTTGATTCTTTCTATTCTCTCCTTTATGAGCAGAGGGTGCGTAGAGATAGTGCAGATGTGATGTGGTGGGTGGGGTCGAAGACTGATGTTTTTTCTGTTAAATCATTCTATGATTATCTTTCTGGTTATGCTAGTTCTGTCTCGTTCCCTTGGCAGGGGGTTTGGAAGGCCAAGATCCCTATGCGAGTGTCTTTCTTTGTTTGGGAGGCCACCCATGGGCGAATTTTGACTATGGATAATCTCAGAAAAAGGGGTGTTTATGTCACAGAGTGGTGTTATATGTGTAAGGGAGATGGCAAATCAGTTCATCATCTGCTATTGCATTGCACGGTTGCTAGAGGTCTTTGGATGTCGGTCCTTGGTATCTTGAATGTTCATTGGGTTATGCCTGAAAAGGTGGAGGATGTTTTATCTTCTTGGGGTAGGAACTTTAAGGATCCTTCTGCCAAGGCTATTTGGGGGATGATTCCAATGTCTGTATGGTGGTGTCTTTGGAGGGAGCGGAATAGAAGGTGTTTCGAAGATTCGGACAGATCTCTAAAGACCTTGCAGAGCGATGTGTTTCTTTCTCTTTTCTTTTGGGCTAATGCTTTGTTGGGGGGTTAGTTTGTGGACTATGCTGATTTCCTTAGTTTCTTTATTTGTATGCTTTGAGTGACTTAAGTACAGTCTTTGTACTGATTTCGCTTCTTGTCTTTTTCTCTTTAATAAAATTACTCTTATCAAAAAAAAAAAGTAATCGTCCTTGATATTAAATAGTGGAAACATAAAAGGAAGAGCACAAACCACTAGTGAAGAATCATAGACTTCCTCTTCAATGCGTTTTTGAATAGTTGCTTCCCAGGAGATGGCACTGATCTCAGCATGTTCATCAGCAGTTATGAAAAAATCGATGTCTCTATCTAGCAGAGATTCCCCTAAAGACAGATCTGAAAGTGACTGCCATCCAAGAGGACCCTGAAATATCATGGAAATAACATGACGTGATAGTCTATCCTTATAAAAGACAGGAATATCACAGTAAACTGCCTTGCTATACAGGTATAGGGAAATTCAAAATATTGTTAGAGAGACGCCAGATATTGTCTATCACTAGAAAACAAGACTGACGAAAACACACAAAAAAGAAAGTGAGAGAGAGCGAAGGCAAACACATCGGAGAACTTTAGCGACAAACAAAGCATATAAAAGAGACCTGGACATAAAGCTGAATCAATCTTCGCACGGCCTTAGGAAACCAGCATGGCAGCATTTGCAGAAGTGAAGTATCACGTCCAGCAGAGAAGAAGATGTTGTCACGCCATCTTAGATAGTCAGACAAAGCTGAATGGCCAAATTGCAGATTGTAAGAGATAGCAGCAGGAGTATCCGAGTATACAGGACACACTAGAAATTTGGTAGGACTAATTTGCTATGCGTTCCTCAAATGGGTAACCAGAAGAAAGTAAGAGAAAAAGGATAACCATTCTTTGCTTTAGGGCCCACAAGATCGCAAGTTGCATCTTGTCCAAAACATGAAGCTACAAGTTTGCGCCACAATGTAGGAAACCGCTGAAGGGAAGGTCTCAAATTCTCCAAGGTACACTGGGCAGAAGAGCTACTGTACCGGTTTACACTACCAGAACTTAGACAATCTTGAATCGGTGCTGGGGCATACATTAGGGTTGCTAGAGCTGCCAATTCCCCTCCTCCTTCCGCGATGTCGTCAACAGTATGAATTACTTCATCTCTCACTGGAACACTGAGGTTACTTCCAGGAACTAAAGTACGTGTTATTGAACGAACATTGGAAAGTGAGGCATCATATTCACGCCCCTTGACCCTAGATAATAGCAACCATCTTGCCCATTGACAATCTCCCTGTACATATGAATTTTATAGAACACATGTAAACCCATAGGCTATTATCCCAATGCAGTTAACAAGCCAGGCCATATAGAATTTTGAGACATGTGATGGTATCAGAAGCATTATAACTCATAGATGACAATGAATATCAGGACGTAAAAATATATCAAGCAGTCTTGTAAACAAGAGGGATAATTTTTAAACAGAGCAACCCTTCAAAATTATTGGCTGACTTTTGCCGCATGTTTTTTCAATTCCTTCCAAGAATCCTCAGTACCTTTACTTGGAATCATAAACGAATATTGTACAAACATCAACATACAGTACATACTGACGCATTTTGAAATCCAAATAAATATCCTTGGACCAGTACGTACAGTACGTAAGTTCATCATTTCAGGTATCCAACTGATATCTGTGACACAAACTTCGACATACAGACAAGGAGAGAGGGAGTGTGTAATTGCATTTGGCATCACAATTAGCTACTATCACTTTTACAAAGTTTTCATATTAAAAAGTAAATGTATTTAATATACAGCCAATCAACTGGACCGTAAGAGACAAAAAAGTATAAACAGCCAACAGACTGCATTGATTTTAAAAATCGGAAAACAAAAGTACTAGAGAATACTCAACACGAAGAACAGTAACACTCACTGGATATGTAGAAACTTACTGCAGCTTCATGTAGTGAATGAAGTGAATCATTATCTTGAACCAGCTCATGATGGTCAAGATAAAGGTCCAGAAGGTTTGGCAAGTTATGCTGAGCACAGTGATGTACAACTAATCTATGCAAAGCTTGAACAGTGTCAACATGAGATGTGCCACCCCCGTCTGACAATTTTAAATCAAGTGGACTCTTAATGTGATCATCATCAAAAGGAGCATTACATCTGCTAGAGATGAAGCCTGAACGGCCAAGAAGAGCTACTATCTCTGCTGTGCTTTCCCAGTATTCCTTCAGAAAGATGAACTTCTTTGCTAGCTTCTCCTCCATAAGCAACCTTAACCAAATGGAGCACATAATATTAGCCGAACACCTGAAAATTTTGATATCTGGAATTTCCAAGCACCCAGCATCCAGTTCTTCAAGAGTGCATATGTAATTGCCATAGCCAAACTCCCTACTGTCCCCAACAGTTGAAGCAGGTTGCAAACTATCTAAACTGACTTGGAGGCTTCCATCTGATAAAACAAAGTCAGGAACCAGGTCCAAGAGTTTTGAGACTTCTTCCCAGTCATTACGGCATATATGGTATTCAAGTTGAGATTCCCACAATACGTGAACACCCATAAGAAAAGATTGATCCAACAGTATCTGTGCAGAAAAAGTTGGGAAATTCAAGCAATTAACCCTTGCATACCAACATATCCAAGCAATTTAAAAGCAAACTCAGAGATGCAAGAATTTTTTTGCCGTAGAAGAAAAACACCTATCCTGCATATACTGCCAAAACTTTGTATTACTCGACAAAACAAATATAGATCTAATTGAGAGTCTTATGTTTCACTCTTTTAATGGGAATGGCAAGTGATGAGCAAGTCCTATACAGAGCTCTCACATGACATAGTCATCTATACAAGAACTAATGTTCTTCCCTATTTTGGCAGAAAGAAGAAAAAACAACGAAGTGAGGAATATAACTATCAGAAGAAGAAAAAAAAAAGTCCTCTCTCAGAAAGTTTCCTTTTGGCTTAAATTTTACACGACATCAATCTTGTTTTTCACGCTCAAACAATTTGATATTGAAGTAACATGGAGAAACAAAGCTTCTTTGAAATTGTAGTTGCATAGAAGTTCAACCAAATTCCTGCAGATTTAGCTGGCAAGAGCTTGAATTCAGCTTCAATTAACTAGGATACGTACATACAGATAAAGATTGGAACACTGCAAGAAAAGGTCAGCTAGCCAGAAAGTGAAACATCAGCATCACAAAAGGCATGTTTGCTTTTGAACTGATCTTAATCTAAAAAGTGACATGAGAGGAAAGAAGAAAGCACAGCAATGAAGTACAAGTGGAAGGAAGTGTGGGTGGAAAAGGATGACCAAAAAAGGAAAAATATCAGCGATTCCAAGTCCCTAGCTAAGTTCTACATTCTTTACCACCCGAGGAAGCAGCATTCTTTCCATGATGCCCTGCAGAGATCTTAACAATTATTTGAAAAATGGAAACTTGTGAGTTGTAGACAATCAAATTATAGATTCATTTGCCCTTACAAGACAGTATGAACACACCATCAGAATGGGTTCTCTTAACTCTAGCTATTCATGTATATCTACATGCACCTGAGACAACTCTAGCTAGGTTAACTATTTTGCAGCAAATGCAAGGGAGATGTTGCATCCTATTCTTTTTTATAGGTTAATCATCCACCCATAAAAGAAAGATAAGGGCATCTCTTTGAAACTGATGATTAAAAAGGGAAGAGAGAGAGAGAGAGGATGCCACAGCAGTAAAAATGGACATAAGTTGCAAGATCTAAGTAGGAACAGATACAAGCTTATCATAGTATCACATTTTCCTTCCACTCAGGTTTCAGCACAACAGAGCACACTTAAAAGGTATTAGAGTTGCCTCAACAATATCATGGCTTGAAGGAAGAAATGAGAACTTACACGATCAATGGTTCTTTGATCCCAGGCATTAGACCAGATTGCAGCAGCAGCCCAGTATCCAGCATGAGCAGTATCTTCATCAATCTCAATACCAGAAGAGTTCTGATTGACATTTGTCCATGACCCCAGAACAACTCCATCAATCTCGCCACACTCAATTATCAGCTTGTCAACCAAAGGGGAATGCAATAGATGCAATTCAAGTCCCCCTGATGAACTTGAACTTGATGAAGTCCTCAAGGATTCTTTCCGTCGGCCAAGAAATGTTCTCCAGAAACTACTGGAAGGGTAGAGCCTCTCCAAAAATAGAATTTAGAAGGAAAGGAGAAAAAGGAGAAAAAGGAAGTCTCAGCTCCATGGTTATCATACAGGAACTTCAAATCACCATGCACATAACAGTATGGGAAACATGAGATATTCAACGGTATAAGTTCCAGTTACCTCAATGAGTGACATCCTATCAATTATCTTCCACTCATATGGTCCCAAGTAACCACATCTTTTCATCTCCAAGGCAATTTCCCCTCGAAGAGATCTCCTTAGAGTGCCAAACAGTAACTGCTTAAGGCAAGCTTCAATGTCCTCTCCAAGCCTTTGAAGCGTAGCTACAGCAAGGCCAGTTTCACCCTGTAGATAGTGTTGTTATTTGTTACGAAAGTTAAATGATGAATGACTGATGCTTTGATCACAAACCGTAACAAGCTACCTTCAAAAATAGGTCATAAGCAATAGCTCTTCCAACATCACGAACTTCAGTGAAAGTATCGGTAGGCTCATCGTCAGAAACCAAACCTCTTGACTGTTGAAGATGAAGTTGAAGAACTGCTAAAGGGAGACGACCTGAGAGTAGAGCATCTTTAACCACAGTTTTAAGGTCCAAATTATCTAACCTCCAACGTACAATCATCTCCTTGGGATTTTCTAAGGGAAGAATTTTCCTTTCCAGCACCACCCCATGCGGAACAAGAGCAGATACATCACTTAAATCGTCAGGGGCCAAATGGCATTCCACGTCCACTGGCGTCAAAGCAAGATTTCGAGCATTGTTGGAGCCTGAAGACACAGGAAAAGAAACTTCAAATTGGTTTTGCATTTGTGAGGATACTGCATCTCCTGAACGAATAGAAAGCTGATATTCATCATGGGCTAAATCCATATCCACCAAACTTGACGCTTCCCTACCATCCACCTGCATCACAGCAATAAAGTGCTTAGTGATCAGATGCAAGCAGTAATAACCAAAAAGGATTCTAAAGCACCTTACCAATGCTTGGCCTGGCCTTGTGAATTTTGAACTAAGTCGATATTGCAGATCTCGAATAGTCTCTAAAAAGTGAGCCATCTCATGGAGCCGTCTTGAATTCGCATCATCGTTTCGTACTTTCTCAGGTCTAACAGGTGGAAGAGAAAGGAGCTGAGTCCTACTAATACCCTGTAATATGTAAGCATGCCCCTCATGCTGTAGCAATCCATATCTGCGAATCATTTTTGTTGCAAAGCAGGTGGCCAACACGAGAAGCCTGTATCAGGGAATTGAACTAACATGATTATGGTTTAAGGTATAATCCAACCAAAAATACATAAGGGGTACATTTTCCACCCACGAACTACCGTAGGTTTTACACTTTGCACCCTAAACTACTATGTTTGAGACATTGCACCCTTTAACTACCAAATTAGACATTTTGCACCCTCTATCAAAATTTTAGACTAAAATGACAATAATGCCTTTGACCCACTTTGAATATACTGAAAATATTATTGTCAATTCATTAAATTTTGGGGATATTATTGTCGGAAGGAGGGTGCAAAGTGTATAACATTAGTAGTTGAATGGTGCAATGTGTCAAAGTAAGTAGTTTAGGGTAGAAAGTGTCTAACATTAGTAGTTGGAGAGTGCAATGTGTCAAAACTGGTAGTTTAGGGTGCAATGTCTCACAGATCCAGTAGTTTATGGGTGAAAAGTGTATTTTCCCCATACAAAAGACATAGGAAATAGACATTCTGCTCCTACTTTTTCTTCCCTCTTTCCTTTTGAAATCATTTTAAGTATTTATCTCATAACACACAATCAAAGAAGTTCCTTACAGAAAATACAAAAGGGACCACTGAACACAGTTGACACAAGAATTAGAATCACAATTCTGTAGCACGAAAATTTACTAAACATTTAACTAATCAGTCAATTATGAATTACATAAGTCTGGATAGACTCTACCACACACACAATGAGAAGAATTCCAGATATCACCACCTCATATGCCAGCCATTTTCATCCATAGCTTGCAGAAAAACAAATAGATAATCACCATACGTCTATATATTACCATATCTTTAAGATTATGTTTAATAAAACTCTCTGATCCATAGACATACTATTTTCAATTGGTACAGAACGACCAAATCCACAACTTTTAATACAATATCTTCCAAAACCAAGTTTGCATAAAACGCCCAATATCACAGCACATAACTGAAATCAAGTATTGGTTAAACAACTAAACTTTGGAAATTTCTATTTAAATGGGATGCCATTGATCATGGAGATTCAAAAAGGGACACAAATCAACTCAGTTAAAATTCGTACAAAGATTTCAAAAGAAATTGAACAGAATATTATTTAGCCACATCAGGATTCCTTTCGAACAGCAAATCAAACATGGGAATGGATACATTCCTCAGGACATCCAGGAGAATAAGTGCAAAATACAAGAATTCTTCACCTTGATGCGGCAGAAACCTCATTATCATTGGCAGGTTTATAAAGCATCAGATAAACAGCAGAAAAGAGCAATCTCAAAATCCCTTCTTCAGCGAGATTTACATCCACAAGCATTTCTAAAGATCTGTTCATCCAAAAAATCAAAGGAAATCCATGATTTAATATTTCTTATACAGTCCCACACATAGCCCCAAGGACAAAAGCTCAGTATGATCCTTACATAAACAAAATTGAAGCAATTGATGCTCTGGTGTAAAGAGATAAATCTAGAACTTGCAATGATATTCCCTTAATTCTCAAGAGTATAGAATCAAATTATGTCCCTAGATTAACTCTCTGCTGGTTCTATTCAATGGGTTTGGAAGGAGGAATTTGCTTGAAGACTGGGTAATGCAGACAACAAAAAACTCCAAGAAAAGCAAGCTTAGGAGCAATGTTATTCAAAGTTACAGTCCCTATATTTGGTGTGCGCCTAATCAGCACCCTACATATGCTACTTTATTTACTATTGTCTTATTTCTAACTCGTTTCTATTTATTATAGATTTCTATAATATTTGAAGTCAGGGTATTTCTGTGAGAATAAGTGAGGCTTGATCTAAAAAGAACTAGATTATCAAATCACTACTAACCAACATCTTTTGTATGTCTTCATCTAAACCGAACATGCCAGAAAAATGTGATGTATATTTCATTACGGTTGCATACACCAAAGAGTACTCCATAATCTTAATTTCAATGAAATTGATACCACCATAATGGATCTATCTGTTTTGAAGGTCTTTTGGCCCCCCTTTCTTGCAATATCGTATCCTATCCTATCCTATAACATCTGTATAAGTCTACGAATATGTGTGTGTGGAGAAAGGTTAGGGTCCTAATGTTAAGGTCCTAATAGGACCTAATGGATGGCTTTTAGATCTGTTAATGTTAAGGCTCCTTTAATCTCAGCCCTCCATTCTATCCATTAATGAGTTGGCAACATCTTAGCCCTGATTAGGTCCTCTTAGGACCTTAACATTAGGACCCTAACTCCTCTCGTGTGTGTGAACCTCTGCAGGTATATCAATTATGTTGGTGTGTATATTAAGACATACTGGAAAACTTAAAATATCCTTTACATTGGAGCATATAACTTTTAGGCTTTTTCTTTAAGTATTTGATTTAGGATATTGGAGCGTATATATGTTCCTATATCATAGGTCAAATACTTAAAACAGAAGCACATACATATATAACAAGATATATAGTCCAATAACATTGCTCAAATACTTAAAGAAGAAGCCTAAAAGTCATTCTACAAACAGATAGAGATATATTGAATCAACAAAAATAAAATCTCACCTCTCTATTTCATCAAATGTTAAGTATTCCAATGCTATTTGCAACCGACGCATCCGTGAAATCTTCAGGTCCCACCCTGACATGGCAGCATCTAGATTGTCATGCACGCACTCAAAAAATTATCCTACAATGGTGCAACTCAATGAACAAAGATACATCATGTGCAAAAAGTCATAGAGCAAAAACCAACAAAATTAGATTAGTGCTCTTCACATATTTTGGTTTCTAACACCTTCTTCATTCCCAGTTCTAAATTTTTTGTCGTATGATCTCTCTGGTGGAAAATAAAATATTCCATAGAAGAATTGTGGTCCAACCCCACAGAAAAAGGATTGTTTATGTTTGATTAGATATTTTGTAAAAGTGACGCAATTCGTCACTCTCAGAAGGAACAAGAGAAAATTACTAGGTATGAGTCTTTAGAGTGGCCACTTCATTTAAAAATAATAAAATCTCAATGATACGACTCTATCCAAGTCATCTCTCCCTCACCAGCACTTGGTAATGGTCACACTAACATTGGCTTTGGCTTCTTAACTCCCTTGGCAACTGTAGTCTTCTCCTTGTATGAGCAACCTAATGAGGTTCCCTGTCTTTCTATTAGATAACATAAGCCGTAACAGAAAATAAGAAAAAGCTTACGTATACCACGCTACCCTTTATATACTGTAGATTCAAATCACTTCAGCAATGCCACGGGTTAAATTTGAACAGAATCTAGGACCAAAAATGAAGCAATTACTTCAGCTGTCATTCCTACTAGCCCCCACTGACCCCAAACAAACATGAGACAGATTACCATGACTAAGATCTTCAAATACAAATAGTTAGAAATTCACAAGAACAGCACTGGACTTGATCTTTCACACATTAGTGCATTATGAATCATTGACTCTTAATCAGCTTGCCAACCAATGAACTCTAAGTAGAAAAGTCACACACTAATCACAAGACACAAATGAAAATATGAAGCACTGATCCAGCATCAAATTAAGAATAGAAAATCTGTACAACTAGAAATAAAATACCGTATATAGGAACCTAGAATCACAAAAAAGTTGAATTCCAGTTACTCTCACCATTTTCCAAACATAAGCGATCTGCCTCTTCAGGGCTATCGTACAAAAGAACCCTGTCCAAAACTTCAAGTTTCCACAGTGGCCATGGCTGATTCGATTCATTAATCTCCAGTGAGTCTCTAGCTTGATATTCAATGCTTTTAGTGATACCTGACTGCCGACATCCAACCATTTCAACAGGGAGGAAATTAGATGACACTGAAACAGAGGGAAAAACCACTGACAGACCACCTTCTGTAACCAAATAAAAGCACCCCTGGAATGTGCAACCAACTGCTTCTCCAACAAAAGCTTCTTCCCTCCCTTGGGGATAAAAGATTTTTTCCCCATTCAAGCAGCTGTCATCATGAACCGCTGACTGTGTATGCAGATCGAAATGGATGATTTGAGAACCCTTTTGACTCTTCCTATGATGTTTTTTAATGAACCGAGTGATTCCCAAAGGAGAAAAACAGATACAATCATCCTCATCAAATCTACACGTCGAAAGCAGTATTTTTCTCAAAATGTGCGATCGTACTTCCGAACCACAAAACCTCTGATCCGTTGTCTTTGAAGCAGCAGAAAAGCCACTTAAACAGGACTCACACTGGTTCCTCTTTCCATGAAGGTTCAATTCTTGGATTTTCTTAAGTACATTACTTCCAATATTATCTGAGCAGGAAAGTTTTCCATCCATCATGGGTGAAATATTACATCTAAGATAACTAGAATAACTAGAACCCACCCTTTGGTGACCAATATCAGAACCACCAACCTCCCAACCAACCAACATACCAAGTCCTAAATGCTGAAAATGTGGAAGCAATTTCTCAGATGTATAATAGTCATCCCGCATATAGTCACCAGCATGGATTAAGTATATAACACCATATTCGTCAGCCACTGCTAAAAGGGAAGTGTGCGATTCAACAAGCAACCTTTTAAACGTTCTTCCACCAAAACCAACACGTTGATATGTTGACTTCTCATGAACTTCATCAATTGAGTTAATTTGCATATCCACGCCCGCAGAAAGTTTTTCTTTTTTAAGAAAATCAGATTTAGGACTACTATATCCACATGTTTGCAAAACATCTACACATGCTACATAATCACCAGTCATTGCAGCATAGAAAAAGATTAGGCCAGATGCATTAAGACAGATAAGAAGGTTATCAGAAAAGCAGAAGTCTGTCCATTCCACCACTGGGCTGACATTTATACTTCCTTCAAGCTTCACCAAGGAAACCCACTGGATTCCCCAACTCTCTAACCTAGCAACAAGAACTAAATTGCTGCTCCTACTCTTTTCATTTTCATCTCTAGTATTTACAGAAACTGCATCGACCAACATTAAAACGAATCCAATTAAGTGATGTGAACTGCTAGAGAACACCTTGGAGCACCTGTGTGAACTATTTACTCCAACACCAAAAATATTGGATAAAACATCGGACTTAGAATTCGAAATAGATGAAGCCAAATCTGCCTTTGTAACTACATCATTCTCTAAATCCAGAACAGTGTCCTGCCAGATCTTCTTATTTGACAGAGATTTGCCGTTGAAATCAAAGTCCCAAAGTGGTGAATTACTATTAAAAAGGCTGAATGAAACAATCTCAGCAGAGCAAGGAAATGATGAATTATCAGGGAACATGGTCCGCATCTTAGCATCAGATTTGATACTTTCAACTTCAACGAAAAAAGATCTAAACCATTTCTTTGAAGCAATGCCTCTTGATAAATCATCATCTACTTCAGAATAATTATGTGGAACTTCATTATTTCCATTGGCCTTGCTAACATTCATAACATCTCCAGAGGAATCGCAACACAAGCTGGAAGGTTCTCGCAACTCCATATTTTGAGCTAGCGTAGAGGAAGGCCCCCACTCCACCCACCTCCCTTGCCCAAAATCACCCTCCAAAGCGGTTCTGGACATTTCACTGCTTCTGTTTGGATGACAGAAAGCATGGACAGTTACACCATGGTTGCCAGATACAAATAGAAGTTCTCTAAATGAAGTATCCTTGTGCTGATTATAGGTATCACCGCATATACCCCAAGCCAGTGAGTTTACATCACCAAGAAAGGCATAACTATTAGATCTTGATTCGAGAGAGAAATCATGATCAGAATCCATTACAGACCCAGATGTGCATTCCATGTTGTCCCTTGAATTTGACCTACTATATACTGCAGATGCTTTTGAAAATGATCCTCGATCTTTAAAATTTTTGTCAAACCTACCTTCCAAATCATTAATATTTGTAGAGTCCCCTGCAGTGAAAGGAAAAAAAAAGACAAAAAGTAAACCACTATTGACAACACACGTGTCCATGAGACAAACAAGTGTAGCCAGTCTGGAAGCTTCAGAGCACAAATACAAGAAAGGCAATTGGGTAACAAAACTTACCAGTAATCAGAGGAAGAAACAGAACTTCACATTGATACGAAAGCAACAATAATAGCTGCCTTGTGGGAGAAATAAAAGCTTCACGAAATTCTGACAGGTTGAGTTGGGCCTGAGAAGGGCACCATTTGTGCAACTGCAGTATAGCAGGACCCTCGCCGCCCGAACGCAAACCCATGCCGATACGCTAAGTGAACAAGACAACAAAATTAAAAAAGCAGTACCAGAAACTTCTAAAAAAAACTGCACTTTCAGAGTAACCAGATAATCAAGAAAGGAACTACAATAACTAAACACCAGTAATATGCTTTCAATGCGTACATAATCAGCAATACTTTTCTAGCTAATAGGAAAATGAAATGAAAACTAAATACTGATGTTTTACTAACTAATAAAATGTTTGTGCATTAACTCCAACTCAGATGGGCAAAATTTTGTGTAAGCAAAATGAGGCTTTGAAAATATTTGACACTTCTAATTATTTACTGATCAAGCCCAACCACTTCATTGAACTCATAATTTTAATATGGTCTGAAGGGTCTTTTATTAACGTTTTAAAAGTTGCAACCAGCTATCGTTCCAAAAAATTTGATACACATTTATGATACTTTAGAATCACGTTGGCCGGATAGGCTAGGAACTAAACATGCAGTAAAATGTAACGCTAAAGGTTTACTATCCTTTCCTTTCACTCCATTCTCTTGGCCACCAAACCAAGCCGAACCACATGAAGATAAAGACTAAAGGTGCGAAACGAAATAGAAACTGAATTCAAAGTAAAGAATACATCAGCGGAATCAAAATATAATCAAAGAAGTCACACACTCGAATTGGAATCAAATTCAATAGAAGAGGAGAATAATAATCACCAAACCAGATGATTAGGTTCGCATATTAGATAAAAAGAAGGAGAACGTCCGAATAACGAACCGGAACTTGCACTGAATGTCTAATCGAATAGCGCCACCATTTCTGCGAATCGCGGTCTAATAAGGACTTTCTCTCGCTCTCCCTCGTCTCTTTTGAGGTTAAGAGACACTCTCTTCTACTCGTTTTCGAGGCCTATACATTTCATGCGATACTGGAGCGATTTTCCGATCGGAGACAGGAGGCTTTGAGGTTCGTGGGGAGCGCAATCAGTGTTTACAGAGTGGGGGAAGGGGGTTTTTTGGTAATTTTATTTCATTCCGTGAGGGGTTTCCTTCCCTTGTCTATTGTCTCTACGGTCACCAAGCTTTTAGTTTGTTGTTAACTTGTTATGATGGTTGTCAGGAGGATACTATAGAGTTATATTACCTGGAGATATTTGGCACCGGCACGATCTGTTACAAAATGCCTCTTCTAGCACATCTAAGTGAATATTTAAGCATATTTATTCTTTTTTTTTTAAAAAGGTTAATATACTTCTAAGGCAAAACTCTCCTCCGTCACACGGTGGCCGGATTTCTACTCTATTAGCGTTTTTTGGGCTGTTTTTAGGCCCCCTTTTCATAATCAATGGAGGTTAGATCACGGTCTATCCGGTAGTCCTCAGTGCACACGGCCTCTTTGGTGGGCTTCCCTTCCTCCAAGCGTTCAAATTTGGCCAAGATCGACGGCATTCGACTGACACATGAACCCTCACGCACGCCCACGAACACTCTTAGATCTCATGCACCCAGTCGCTTTTGACTCTATCTCGGCTGGTTTTAACGATTTTCAAAGGACACCACCTGCCCAGCCATGTTCAACAACCTCAGGCGACCGCTTCTGCCTCGGTCCGAAACCACCTCGTCGGTAAGGGCCGCCTAGGCGCACGACGAATTTGCCCCTAACTAGTCCACTAAGCTTTTATGTCGCCTCTCCTTGTTTTGTAAATTGTTTCGACCGTTTTTCTTTTATGGGTCTCTTAGTTTTCATCGTTTTGTGTCGCCCAAAGCTGTCATTTCTTCTCCTCCCCTTTATGCAACCAGTCATTGTTTAAAGATTGGCCCGAATGAGTCAGATAGTTGCTTCGAATGTCCTTCCTCCAGTGGAAGTCGTCATCACCTTATGCAGTGGTTTTGTTGTGTCCAGGTCTTAGTGGTTGTTTATGCGTCTCGATCCTTGCAGTCAGTTTGTATTGTGTCTCTGTTCTTGTGGATGGTTTTTGATCCTCTCGTATGATCCACCATATTGTAAGGCCTTTTGGTCCATTTTAAGTCGATTCATATTGTGTCTCGGTCTTTGTGGCTGGTTTGTGGTTCTCTCCTAGGATCCATCATATTGTAGGGTCTTTTGATCCGTTTAGATTTTTTCTCTGACCTTCTGGCTTATTTTCTGTTCTGTACTTGTTGTATTACTCTCGGCTATTAATATAATAATTTTGTTGCTTACAAAAAAACATATTTATTCTTATTATCTGAAAATTTACTATGGTCTGCAAAGACATAATTGTTAATAGATAATATAACCGACCATATACTTAAAAAAATCCAAGCTTAATTATGGGTCTAACACAAATGATATTTTGCTGATGCATAATATTCGGGATTAAAAAGAGAAATTCGATTATTATATAGAATTCAAATGGTATTTTTTTGGATAAATAAAAGCAAATAGTTGGCTTAGCTGGCGATATAAAAAAAATTATTTGTCTTTTCTGTTATTTTATTTTTTCTAAGTAGTTTGTCTTTTGTGTTAAATTGGACCTAATTGTGGTATTAACCATTGGCTTCCATTCCTTATCGTTCTTATTGTTCTTTTTTGTTTTCCTTTTTCTGGGCTCCTTATTCTTCTTACTTGGGATACAAGTCCTCCTTCGAAATTTCAAATTGATCCCTATAGTATTTTTTGTCCTAAAGTAGTCACTATAGAATATTAATGTGTCAATGTAACCCTTTCAGTCAACTATGTTTGTATTTGGACAACAAATTTTTAGGTAGCTAACAGAGACGTTCAAAAAAATATGTCACATATAGATTGTAACGCCCCGGGCCCACACTCCATACGGATAGATTTCCGTATAAAATAATGTTTTTTCACCATGGATAATTATTTATCTATGCCTCAATATTTCAAAACTAATTTTATACAACCTTAGTAAAATATCCATACACAATAAAGAGCCCAAAAATATCAATCCGAACCCTAAAATTTACATTAGCATATCTGATATTTCCAATATCGATGAAGATATCTCAAAATAATACAATATCGAATTCCCCAACATTAATCTCCAAAAGTACTCTTGCAAAACACGTCTTCGAAACACAAATCTATCTTAATAAGGGGTGAGCTACGACTAGCTCAATAAGTAGTAAGTCAATGGGGTTGGAAAAAAGACAATTTTATCACAATAACCGAAATCCAGAATAAAACATTGTGAGCCATACCGAATCCAAAATACAAGTTTGTAACAAAAATATCCAAGGCTACGCAATATAGGGAAATCACAAATGGTCACACAGACCTTCATGCCACAAAAACCTCAAAATACCACGAGGGGTATCAAATTGGCCACAGAGACCACAAGGATAAATTGGCCACAAAGACCATAGATATATATCACCAGCGCAAGGATAATTTTCACAGCATGCTCACCAAAACAAGTTATAAATATTTCAATTGAGTTTCACAAAATCTCGAAAATCTCATTTTACCCAAAATTTGTTCAGGTCCCCAAATAATACATCAAAACCATATAAAATATGATGCACGTTCAAAATTTCATTGAAGAATCACTTACCTCGAAAGGTAATCAATCCTTAAAACTTCTCCAATAATTGCCGAACAATCTCTCAGAATCTAGTACCATAACCTCAATCCCAATTTTCGTCTCCAATATACATTCTCTGCAACTATTTATTAACCTTGATCTCTGCAACTTTTAAAACTCAAACATATCTATATCCATCACTTTTAAATTCAAACATAAGATCTTTATCCATATATTTCAAATTCAAATATAAGAATCATCTTTATTCATATCTTAACCTTTAAATTCAAACTCAAGATCAAATCTTTATTCAAACCTTTAAATTCAAATATAGATCACATCTCCATATCAATACCTTTAAATTCAAAAATACAATTCAATCTCTATCCAAAAATCAAACACAAGATTAAGCACTATCTCTTCATTTAAAATTCAAATTAATCACTTACACCTTTTTCGGGACGGGGTATTACATAGATTGTACCAATTAATTTTTAACCACTAGAAATGAATATGCCAGTCAACAAAAAGGGTTATTTTGGCAAATTAATATTTTACTGAGACTACTTTAAGACGAAAAATACCCTACGGACTAAATTGAAATTTTGAAATACTACAAGTACCAATAGAGTAATTAAGTTTTTTTTTCGGATGAAGAGTGGGATAAAATTACTTCCTTACGTGAAGGCCATCATATGTGAGTGCTACGTTTTTTTCTATTTTGTTTTCTAGTTTGACATGGCATATAGGATTAGCCATCCTCGACCAGTCCTAATTTTAAAAATGCCACCATGGAAATACAGGTAGCTCTAGAACTACTCCAGAAAAGCAACAAACTGGTCATTTATTTTCTGCGAACTCCAACGTTCATCTTTTCCTTTCTCCATTTTCCCTAATCAAATTTGTTTGTCTGCCCGTACTGTTGTCTTCACGATTGGAGCTCCCAGTCCCAGATTCTCTAAACTTTTGTGTAGAAAATAATTTCTCCTTATAAGAATTAGGTAGGATAAAATATTTGCAAGAGAGAATCAGTTGGTTTCAGAGTATGGTATTCTTCCCGTGACCAGCAAAGAACTGAAAACCTTAACATGAGAATGCTGCTTCTCTTATTAAATCCCACACCAAGCTTCCCTTTGCATGATTTTGCTTACTATACACGTTACAATTGACACTCGATTCTCCATGTGGAAACAATTCACATGATACATCCTACGACTCTTATGGTTCAACAGTATTTTTGATCCACATACCTTGACAATCTGAAACAGTTTACAAAATATATGATACGAAACAGGTAAGTTCAACTCTAACAGCTAGGATTAAGAAATGTGAAACACAGAACGTCTCGTCAATGGAGTTTGATTACGGTAAAAGAACTAGCTCACGTGAGAGGTGCATGAACAGATTACAAGCTCAAATAACCAACAAAATTGAAGGCAACCAAGTGGTGCTGCAAACACTACCAAAATCAACATATATGGTGGCTGCAACTGTTCTTTACTCAGCTATCAAGCATATCATTCTTGAGCACCAAAACAGTGAGGTCTCAAAACCAGTGTACCGACTAAAAAAATCTGCGCCTACTGAGGAAAGAAAGAGAGACAGAGACAACCTCAGATTTTGGTATGAGCATGACATCTGCAATTGATAGAGGAATTACAACAATTCGTCGGTACAAGATAGGAGAATCATCGTTGACAAGATGACTTGATGGTGGTTAAAGGGTATGATGTGGTTTCTCCCACTACTGAGGTTTTGAGATTGTTGGTACCCATGTTTGCAGGCCATTAAATAGCGAAGGTCAGATTTGCTGTCATCACTGACTATTAGAATCAATTTAGGCTTCCATTGGCCATGGCAAGCCAGCTATTTTTCCTTCAGTCTACCGTTAGCTGACTCATTGGAAGAATAACCACCAGAGTATGAAATTTATGAAGAGATGCACATGCATATCCCAGAGCCGACTAGGTCATACACCCTTTCATCAAATAACTCACAAGCGCCCTCGCCCTGCTATGGCCAATCATGGGAAGCACCCACCGATGCCTGCCATGGGTAACACCTCAGTATTCCCATTCGAACCGGGCAACTGACTGACCGCATAAAATAAAAGATACCAAAATCCAGATACTGAAGCTAATTATATCAGTCTCTAGATATTATTAACCCATTGACTGCAACAAAAGGCCACAAAGCCAATATACAAACCTGCTGCTGATGGGTGGCCTTTACCAATATTTAACTCAATCATCCCTGTATTATCAGAAAAATATTACTTGTTTATCAATATATCCAGGTTCCATCTCATACCAAAAGTATAGGTACTGATGGGCCATAAGGTGTCCGGCCCAAATCAGACATAATCACCCTTAGCCCAATTTATCGTTGGCCGCATGACCCAATTGATTAGCCTCTAGCAAAGACTCATCGAGGGCTTAGACTCCTAGTCGAACACTCGATAAGAGTCATTGTGATCGGAAGCTCTAACACTCACAGTAGAACTCCAAGACTTAACCCTTTGGTTGATAGACTCCTAATAAGAATTAATCCCACAATCTTCCCACCTAGCTATCCAAGAGATTCCAAGACTCCATGTAAGATAAAAATTTTAGAGACTTCAGGTAAGATAAAGATCTTAGAGACTTCAGCATTAGACTCTCATTGGGACTCTAGCCTCACTTCCTATAAAAGACAGGTACCCCCATTATAATTTTTGTATGCTTAATTTCATTCTCTAAGCACTAAACATCATCTTGAGATCTAACTTGGCCGTCGGAGACTTAATCTGAGGCTCCTCCCCCTTGGTGATTCTTGCAGGATTGATTGGATCCCTATTTGTGGTGATTCTTGACATCATCAGGTACCAAAAGTAACAAACTAAAAACTGAAATGGCAAAGTAAATGATAGCCATCACATCGAATCTTTCTTCCAAGCAATTGAAAGAGACTGAACGCCTGTAGACAATAAAAAGTCAGTCTTCCCAGACATTGATATGTACCAACAGATGGAACAATCAAACTTCAAAACAACAATGAAACAATTGGGGATGATACATTGATGCAAGTTGAACAAAACTTGAGTCCAAGAACTATTGTGTATCACTAATCCATAAATAATCTAGATGTTTAACCATACAATATTATTCAAAACCACAATCAAAGAAACTGTACATATCAGACATGAATAACCTCCAATAGAGACCTATTTTCTAATGCATCAAAGTACCTTACAACCATCCTTCCTATTGCAGACAACCACCTTGCCACAACATTCCCAACACCTCACCATAACCGTCATATCTTGTCAATCTTTTCAGCCTTCACAACAGGATTTGCCTTCTCAATTGCTTCCTGCCCTGAGCCCTTGTAGTCGAACATGCAGTCATGCTTGTCAGAGTAGCGATGCAGTGAGCAAAACATCAGTCCACACCTACATTTGAACCACGTCAGCCCAACCCGCTTCCTACAGAAGCTGCAACGATTCGAAGGTTGCTTGTTGGAGTTCTCCGAAGGATCCCCTACCTCAAATTGACTCTTGTTCACATCCACAACTCCTTTACTTGAGCCTTATCCTCAACAGTTTGCTCATCGCCCACTTTCTTCCCTACAACTATATTTTCATTGTATGTTTTAAAACGAAGTCTTTGTAGCATTTTGAGCAAAGATTATTGGTACTTGCGCTCCCAAAGAATCCGCAATTATTTGCGCAAAGAACGGGCGTGGTCGAGGGCTCGCAACTCATCTCATCAACCTTCCTTTTTTTGGGATTCTTGCTCCATTATTAGCCAACAAACAATTCACAAAAACCAATCAACCAAACAACACCCTCCAAATTATTCCGAATTTTGAATCCCAATCAAGTAAATGAATGTCAAATTCCAATTGCCCTTAGAACCTATTAATTGACCGAAGTTTTTGAGAACCAGCCGTTACAATGATTTAACAACTCGTAATTGCTCGAAGATAATCAAAGTTCTGTCAGATCAGGCATTAACAAATGTTCCTTTATGTGTACGACTCTGTTGTAGATCGTTCAAGACCGAGGCCCGGAAGTCAAAAACCCTAGAAAATCAAGCCACATAAACAAGTGAACACAGGTCGAAGAAAGTGATTCAATTAAGAACAAAAGCCACGAACAAACAAAGCCCATGATGCTAATACGGAAAGATAAGCAGTAAAGAGCCAACTATTTGGGGGTTTAAGATCTTGACGGTACGGACCTGAAACAACGGCTATGATGTGCTTGGTTTTGAAAGAGATAGAGAGACGGACCGACGATAGAGGCATTCGGAGCGTACGAAGTGAGACACTGAGAGAGTCTTCCGACTTGGCGTTTCAGACGAAACCTCTTTCGAAGTTAGCAGAAGGATGCAGATGCGGGCAACCGAGCAGGCTTATAAAAAGGGCGCCGCGCGTCCATTGTGTAGATTGGCGCTCTTGTTTACGTGGACCGCTGAATAGACCTTTTCCGGGTTTTCCGGCTGACCTGTCACCATCTGTAGTTTTTCCTTCTATTTTCTGGAGTAAAATTACCATATTTGTCCCTGGGGCTGGGGTATAGCTGTTTCGTATTTGCTTCTACTACTCAAAGATGTTTGATAATAAAAAATTTCTCGAGTTTCGTATCAGCTTCTAAAACGAGATGTTTTATTTTTTATTTTATTTTTTAAAAAGTCAAAATTTTTACTATCAAACACTTAAAATTTTGACACAAATTACAATACATTTTTACACCAACTTTGATATTTTTTATAAAAAAATATATAACAAATCTTCTCTTTATTTACTTTTTAACAATCTATAATATTTTTTTATTAAAAATTTTCATCAAATCTTTTCTTACTTTTTAACAAACTCTAATAAAAATCATCATACAAACAAACATTTTAGGCATGTTTGTTTTCAGAAAATTTATAGGATTAACATCTAATTTTCTAACATTACAATCCCAACATTACTCCTACACGAATACCAATACAACTCATTATTTTTTTTACATACGTCAATACAAGTCAACACCTTCTACAGGCATGCCAATAAACCTCAAATATCACCTAAATATTCACATCATAGTTAGCATCCTGCAAATTTTTTGAAAACAAACATGCCTGAAATGGTCAAACTCTTTAAATTCGAATTTGATTTTATTTCGTGAATTTTGAGACAGTTTTGATTAATCTTTTGAAGTAGTCGAAATTAAAGTTTAGAGATTATTCAAGATAATTTAAGTTTTGAACGGAGTAATAGACATCTCGATATTTATATATTTTTAGCCAACTTTAGACATCTGGGTTAAAAATTCCTGGATTTCAGAGATGTTTTGGTATAGCTTAGAAATTTAGAAGTTAGGCTAGAGATGTGCATTTTTGGGTCGAAATCGACCAGGCCGACCCAAACCGGCACGAAACTAACTGGGCCGACCAATTTTGGGTCAGCTCGATTAGGCTATCGGCCCTAAATTACCCAGAACCGTGGACCAAACCGAACCAAGGGTATACTTGGCAATTTACATTTTTTTAATATTAAGTGGACGTCTCCCCCCCAATTCCCCTTTACGCATTTTGAAACCCCCTCCCCACAAATCCTTCACACTCACAATTCACCCATTTCTTCTCAAAATTGAAACCCTAGCCGCCCCACACCCCACCGGTGTCTCTCTCACTCTCACGCCCCCTCTCGTTCTCTCTCACGCGGCCACGCCCCCTCTCTCAGTCTCTCTCTCTCTCTCTCTCTCACGTGGCCATAAAGATGCAAGTTTGACAGAGTTTTCGCCAGAGTTGATGTCGCCACTGTCTGGCAAAGGGGGAGGTAGTGGCGGTAGAGGTTGAGCAAGTGCGTCTAACACAACATCTTACTCTGTCTTTGACGACGATGTGGAAGCACTAGATGAAGCAACAAACAAGGGGATTCTACAAATTTGAAAATTATCAAAGATGATTTGAATCTATGATATTGACTCGTTTTTTCCAGATTTACAAAGGTCCTCTCTTTCTCTCTCTCTCTCTCTAACTGATATTTGCTCATGTTGTGATGGTTGATTTTAACCATATATTTTCGGTTCCATATGTGAAATGTTGAAGACAGTTTTTTTCCTTTGTAAATCTTTAACTGTGATCTTATTGGTACCCTGTGTGCGTTATCTAGAGGTGGGTCGTGGTGCTTTAAGCTGGTGTTAGCATCAGTAGTGTCATGTCCATCTGGTGGTTTCTACCTCGTTCTTTTTAAGCTCAAATCAGGCGAACCGAGCCGACCCTTGAACCTGGTCGGCCCGGCATGTTCTCCCAACCGGCGGTTCGGTCGTCAGTTGAGAATTTATTAGAACCGAACCAGTCGGTTTGACCCACGGTTTGGACTCAAAACCAAACTGACTGGTCGATTTTCAGCCCTGAGTTAGGCATTAAAAATCGGAGATACAGAGAAAGTCCTAAGATGCCGATTAGGTTTTGGAACCGGATGACTTACTTAGACTTTGAATTTCCTTATGAAATTTTAGGAGTGTATTTATAACACTTTTATACAATTGGGTTATGAATTTCAATATTTAAGGATATATGTCCAGATAGTTATGAATTTTTGAAGTCATGAGTACCGATATGTTCAGGACATAGCTTGACTCTGTGAACGAAGGTAAATGTTGATTTTACTGACCGAGTTATAGGTGACTTTGGATATGAAAATTTCTAGGTGTATATATAGCATATGTAGGAGGAGCATAAGCTAATTTGGTAATTTTATGAAAGCCAAAGATTGGTAATTTATATTTCGAAACTGATAAATAGATTTTCGGATTCAGCCCTATTAGTCATATTTAGAGATTTATTTGACCGACCAAAAGAAGTCCGATTGTCGTGAAATTTTCTCTAAATGTCTAGAAATGAAAGAAGTATTTGAAAATAGGTTTTGTGATTTTTAGAGATCAGATTGAAAAGTTATACACGATTGAAGTGTAGAAGGTCAGTCTGTCTAGTTTGGTTTGAGGACATCAAAGAAGTCAAAGTTAAAGAGCAAACGTAGTTAGAAATATTAAGCGTGTCTTACTTAATGTCAAGTTTGTTGATTACTGGCCTTTTTTATATAATGAGTTACATTTTGTGTTGATAGGTCCGAATTGATTGAGTAATTTAAGTGTTTGAAAATCCAGGTGAGCGAGGATATTATGTTAGATTTTTCTAAAAGTATCGAAATGATGTTTTGAGAATCACATGTTTTATTGAAAACCCTCAGAGTTTTTGTGCATTATATAAAACTATTATAAGATGTTATATCATGAAATGTGTAATTTTATGGTCTTTTATTCCAATGTTGTTCATGATGACCTCATGATTAAAATATAGTTATTTCAAATGTGCAGATTTTTTTTTAACGTTCACATGCTTATATAGTATGGTATGAAATTTACATCTTTATAATTGTATAGAATATTATAACGGTTTACGATTTCTTTTTCAAAGTTCTCACATGTTTGTAGTATGAAATGAAAATTTACATGTTTATAGTATGATGAGTATAACAAAGATATTTTCATATTATGTTTTCAAACATTAAGGCTTAGAGTTCAAAGCTACAACATTAGTACCACTTGCAGGTAAGAGAGTGCGCCCATCATGGAAACAAGATGATTATGTAGTAAGTTCTTCCAGAGAACACACTTGGCAACGTGTCAAGACTTACGAGGAATTCTACCCAGAGTATGACTTAGTTTGATTGGCTCTCCGACTAAGTTTCAAGGAGTTTTCGGACTACACAACCTTATCAAGGGGAGTAAACGTGATCAGAGTGCTAAAGGAAAATTTTGATCGCATATATCTTGTACAGATACAAGTTTTTTTTTTAAAAAGTCACAGTTATTTTAATTGAATTGTCAAGCACAGTTTTCAACTGCTATTTATTATAAGTATTTCAACTTAGAAAGATTTTTAGCATTTTATTTCTTATAGTGACATCGTGCCTCATGAAGCACACACTAGTATAATGATTATACTTACTAAGCTTTCGAACTCACTCGTTATCGATTTCTTTATTTTTCAGATGTTGATTAGAAGCGTGCCAAGAGTCATATTTAGATGACACCTGGACAAATAGCTAAGAGATTGCTAGAATAAAGACTTGACTCTAGGTGTTAGACTATTTATGTGTAGTTTTAGTATGAGAATAATGTTTAGATTCGACATTTCTAACTTTAAAGAGTTTTAAATAAGTTGTTTTTTCTTTATTTTTTGGAAAGATTTTATTTCAAATATTTTATGAGAAATTATTCTGATATGTTTTAAATAAGTTTTAAAACTCAAAAATCAACTGTTTATGTATAGAAAGTCATTCTCTAACCTATTAGGTTTGGGGCGTGACATTCAATTAGAAATGGGTAAAACCTGTCACAGGACAGGATCAATTCCAAGTCGTGGGAAACATTTTATCAGATAACATTGAGCACATGAAGATACAACTATCCACTTCCCTTTGATCTCCACCACGTAATCCTCTTACAAGAAAGTGAGAATTTGCTAGAAACTTCAACAATACAATACTCCATGAAGCAAAAGAAATTTTTTAAAGCAATTTGACACCAGCATCCCTTATAGTATCAATGAAAGCTTTGACCTTGCCGTGATATGTCTGTTCCCTCTTCAAATGAACAGCGACAGCAGGGATGTCTTTGTGCAACAGGCGCTCCCCCAGAACTTTTGCAATCTTTCCCGCAGCAGCCACATCCCGAGTAGATTCCGTGCATGACCTCAAGGCCTTTTCCTGTGAGCTTGCAGCACAGGCAACGGTGGCAGTTGGTGCGTGTACCACCTGGGCACTCACATACTTGTTCGTAAAGTGCATCTTCAGGACATAAGGCTTAAGATAGTCTGTAATTCTCGGAGGCCTAACAAGTGGTGGAATAACCATTCTGTTTCCTGCATGAATTGTAAGCTGAATCTTACTTAGAACCATTAATTGTTCATTATCTAAAAAGCATAACATTTTTTTACAAGAAATCTTATTGAAGAAAAAGAAAGATGACAGTACAAAGGGCTATACTGACAACTACTAAAGCATACAAACTAAAAAACTGAGAAAATCCGAAAAATCCACAAAATGATCGCATAAAACCGAATTAGCCCACCAAAAGAGAGAATGCAACAAAACCCCCCCCAAACTAGCCAAAGACATAGTCCTGTCTTCAAAACATTTCTCATTCTTTTCCCTCCACAAACTCCATCAGATGCAAGTTGTAATCATCTTCCAAATGGCCAACGCAATTAGATCCTCAAACTCTCTCCTCCAACACCAACGCAAAACATCCACTACCTTCCTCGGCATAACTCAATCATAATTAAGGATGCTCAGCACATGCCCCCACAATCCTCTAGCCACCGTGCAGTGAATAAGGATATGATCAACTGTTTCTCCATCACTCTTACATAAGTAACACCACTCAGTCACAAACACCCCTCCTCCTCAAGTTGTCAATGGTCAGAATTTTCCCGTGAGTGACCTTCCAAACAAAGAAAGCAACTCTAGGGGGAGCTCAATTCCTCCAACAGGGGCGCCAGAGATGTCTCCTATGTTACCCATAATATGTGGAAGTATCGACGTAATTTCATAGTCATTCGGTCTGAATGTTACATGAAGAACATAAGCCAGATGAAGGAACGGGAAGACCTAGGATGTAGAAGATCATAACATTACTGATTCGGCAGATTTACATGGTGTTTGTCTAAACTACAATTTTAACAAAATTTTACCAAAATTTTAACATCCATACTTTTTCATTCTCTCTCCTTACTTTTTCTCTAACTTTTTCACTTTTTCAATTCTCTCTCTTCAACCTTTTTACCAACTCCTAAAATTTTACTAAAATTTTAACATAACAAACACCACATAATTCCTATATATCACTCATGTGGTACTTCATTATACGATATATATATATAAGAATTATACGATATATATAAGATCCATCTGTATAGATATCATCATCTAAGGAAAATCCGCTATGGAGCCCTCCATAAGCAAAGCATGCATCGATTTCACAGAGAAAACACTGCTCTTAGTACCCCTCCACAACATTTTATCATCACTCTCTCTCCTTTTACTCCACGAATAGAGTAAAGAATAAAACTCTGAAAAAACTTTCATCTCTCAATCATTAATCATCCTATCAAAGTGAACATCTCACACAACCACTCCAGATCCCATCTCCATGCAATCAGCCACCCAAGCGTCCTTCTTGCGAGAAAGAGAAAATAATTAATTAAACTCCTCACTCAACGGTCTCTCCCCACACCACTTGTCAGCCAGAACCAAATTCTGGAACCGCTCCCAACTACAAACCTTATATACTCCCTTAAAAAATTCCACCCTCTACTAATTTTTTTCCACAAACTCACACCATAAGAACCCTGAACCACCAAAGTGCTTCAACCACCCTCCTCACACCCATACTCCTCCGTAATGATTGTCTTCCACAAGCTGTCTCTTTCAGAATTGAATCGTCAAAGCCATTTACCAAGAAGGGCTCTATTGAACAAGGTCAGCCTTTTAAGCCTCAACCCACTAGCACTAATAGAGGAGAAAACTTTAGCCCACCTAACAAGGTGAAACCTATGCTCATCACCACCGCTTGCCCACAAAAAGTCCCTTTGAAGCTTCTCCAACCTATTAGCCACCAACGTCGGTATGGGAAAAAGAGACAAAATATGTAGGAAGGCTGGAAAGAGTTGATCTAATCAACGTTAACCTTTCCCATTTTGAAAGATAAATGTGCTTCCATCCCGCCAACCTTCTTTCAACAATGTCATCCCAAATGCTAACACATTTAAACTTAGCACTAAAAGGAAGCCCAAGGTATGTCATCGGGATGGACGACACTCTACAACCCAAAATATCCGCCAACCCCTGAACATCACTCACTCTGCCAATAGGAATAACCTCGAACTTGCCAAGATTAATCCTAAGACCAGACACCGCCTCGAAGCACAAAAGCAAACATCTCAGGTTCCTCACTTGATCCTCCACATCCTCACAAAAAATCAGCATATCATCAACAAAGAGTAAATGCGACTCTATTGCTACCACATCTCCCTACCTTAAAACCCTTAATAGTGGCTCTTCCAACCGCCTCATTCATCATCATGTTGAAGGTTTCCATGACAATCACAAACAATAAGGGTGAAAAAGGATCACCCTGAGGCAAAACTCGAGAACTCTCAAAAAAACCATGAGGAGTCATTGACCATCATAGAAAACTTAACCGTAGAGATACAAAACTCAATCCAAAGACACCACTTCTCCCGAAACCCGCATCTCCTCAAGAGATACAACAAGAATTTCCAATTCACATGGTCGCAAGCTTTGTGAATATCAAGTTTGCACGTAACTCTCGAAACATTCGACCTTAATCTCAAATCAATGCACTCATTAGCGATCAAAGCAGAGTCCAAAATCTGGCTTCCCCTCACAAAAGCATTCTGAGAAGGCGATATGATTTTCTCCATAACCATCTTCAACCTATTCGCCAACACCTTGGAAAAAATCTTGTACACCCCTTCGACCAAACTTATAGGACGAAAGTCTTTCAATTCCACGACACCTGTTTTTTTAGGAATAAGAAATTTTTTTTATTATATACGTAAGGCAATCTTATTAAGGAAAAGAAAGAAGACAGTACAAGAGACTATACTGACAACTACTCAAGCATACAAGCTAAAAAAACTGAGAAAATTCGAAAAATCCACAACAGGACTGCTTAAAACCGAATTAGCCCATAGAAACAGAGAATGCAACCAAAAACCCATCAAACTAGCCAAAGACACAACTCTATCTTCAAAACATCTCTCATTCCTTTCCCTCCACAAACTCTACTAAATGCAAGCTGGAATCATCTTCCAAATAGCCGACGCAATTTGATCCTCAAACTTCCTCTTCCAACAACGCAAAACATCCACTACCTTCCTCGGCATAACCCAATCATAATTAAGAATGCTCAGCACATGCCCCCACAACCCTCTAGCCACCGAGCAGTGCATAAGGATATGATCCATTGTTTCTCCATCGCTCATACATAAATAGCACCATTCAGTCACATAAACACCCTCTTCCTCAAGTTGTCAATGGTCAGAATTTTCTCGTGAGTGGCCTCTCAAACAAAGAATGCAACTCTAGGAGGAGCCCAATTCCTCCAACAGGGGTGCCAAGGAAAATCCACAATGGAGCCTTCCAGAAGCAAAACATACATCGATTTCACAGAGAAAACACCACTCTTAGTACCCATCCACAACATTTTATCCTCACCCTCTCCTCCTACTCCACGAATAGAGTAAGGAATAAAATTTTGAAAAAACTTCCAACTCTCAATCGTTCATCAGCCTATCAAAGTGAACATCCCACACAACCACTCTGAATCCCATCTCCATGCAATCAGCCATCCAAGCGTCCTTCCTGCGAGCAACAAAAAATAACTGAGGAAACTCATCACTCAACGGTCTATCCCCACACCACTAGTCATGCCAGAACCGAATCCTGGAACCGCTCCCAACTACAAACCTAATATGCTCCCTAAAGAAGTTTCACCCTCTACTAATGCTTTTCCACAAACTCACACCATAAGACCCATGAACTACCAAAGTGCTCCAACCACCCTCCTCACACCCATACTTCTCCGTAATGACTGTCTTCCACAAGCTCTCTTTCAGAATTGAATCGCCAAAGCCATTTACCACGAATAGCTCTATTGAACAAGGTCAGCCTTCTGAGCCCCAACCCACCAACACTAATAGGGGAGCAGACTTTAGCCCACCTAACAAGGTGAAACCTATGCTTATCACCACCGCTTACCCACAAAAGTCTCTTTGAAGCTTCTCCAACCTATTA
Organism: Myrica gale; assembly: GCA_963930655.1. Taxonomy (NCBI): domain Eukaryota; kingdom Viridiplantae; phylum Streptophyta; class Magnoliopsida; order Fagales; family Myricaceae; genus Myrica; species Myrica gale. Next base: position 9,975,466 of record OZ005600.1, on the reverse strand, counting down.
CCCACTAACGTCGGTAAAGGAAAAAGAGACAAAATATGTAGAAAGGCTAGAAAGAGTGGATCTAATCAACATTAACCTTTCCCCTTTTGAAAGATACAAGCGTTTCCATCCCGCCAACTTTCTTTCAAATCTTTCAACAATGTCATCCCAGATGCTCACACAATTAAACTTTGCACCAAGAAAAAGCCCAAGGTATGTAATCGAGATGGAAGAGAGACTTGGTTTTACCTGGCCCAACTCCTTCACAAGGGTCCTATCTGCCTTCACCAACTCCTGCGAGGGGTGTTTGTCCTTCCTTTCCCAGACAAACTTAACGACACGACCAAGAGTTGCCAAATGAGAATTACTCGGCCCAACATTGCTCCCCAAAAGATTTAAAAGAACATCAATCTCGTCTCGAAGCCCCTTCAATTTGTTTCTCCATAAAGCCACGTCAATCACCCTGCCACTCGCCGACTGAGCTTTAAATGCTGACTCCTTGGAAAATGAATCGTAGCCCACCAAAATCGCATGCGCAGAGTCATGCAGCGCTGCCTTATTCTCCACGCCACCCTCAACCATCTCAAAGCCCTTCACAGCCAACACCCCACCCCCAGAGCTCTCCCCCTTCGACCCTCTCTTAGCAGCTTCAACGAAAGATACCTCCTTTCGTACTCTAGAGCCATAAGAGCTTCCACCTCCATTTTTAAGCTGACCAAGGTAAGTAACCACCCCCTGAAACACAGAGGTTAGTTCCAACCACCCTAACCCCCTTACCTTCAGGTACCATCACCACCCCTTTTATGCACCCCCATCAAACTCCGCTATGGCAATATATCTACCTACCTTGTTGCAACACCTCTGTGCCACGAAAGCCCAGCAATCTACTAACCATGTTAACCAACCAGACAACACCATATTTCCCAAGGAAAATAGAACTCAAAGCCTTCCGACTACACTCCTAGAGTTTCACAACACCATTTCCTAAAACTGTAACCTGAGATTCCTTAGCTTCAATACAGAATCTATGAGAAAAAGACATCGGGAACACCAGACTAAACTAAAGTAGCAACAATGTCGAAAAAATCTAAACAAACAATCAATCACCCAGCCTAGGCATCCCAGAGGGGAGAGGAGAGAGAACGGAGAAAAGACTGTTTATTTATAATCCTGAGGGTCAGTGTCAAACTCAGGAATAAGAACAATAAATGTAACATTCACACATTTAACAAATTTACCCTCTGGGCAAATTCATTAAATATGACCATAACGTCTCCCTTAACCACTTCCCAGCAAAATTGGAAAAAAGCTAAAGAGAATCCATCCGGGCCCGGAGCTTTGTCACCATTATGGTGACGGACCACCCCGGTGACCTCATCCTCCTCAAAGGATCTCTTCATCCAACACGCCTCCTCCTCTAAAATGGAATCAAAGTCCAAACCATCCAATGTCGGCCTCCAGGAAAATGGCTCCTCATACAAAGAGCTATAGAAATCAACAATACTATCTGAAATCAGCGACGGAACCTCCACAATTTCCTCTTCCACTTCCAAACTAGAAATCGAGTTAACCCTTCTATTCAAGTTGGACATACGGTTTAAAAAGCATAACATTGTACGGATGAAACATCACAAACAACTTTTTCTAGTCCCGGATTAATATACGACAACTAGTGACTCTAGTTAGAAAATAATAAGAAGGCTAGACAAGACAGGAGAATGACAGAAAATCATAATCCATTTATACGACCATGTCCCAGGCAAAGAGTGACTTACCGCTGCCCAAATCCAAGTCACCAACGATTTATAAGACCAGCCCAGCTCAAAGGCAGAGGATGATCAGCTGCCAGCCAGATTTAAGGCATGGCTTTCTAACTGAAAAGGAAATTATCTAAAAATTTTTAGAGAAGTGCTGCCTTCTAGACGCTGCATTTCATGCACCTAAGCCTGAAAAGATCGGCTTGAGAGGCCTTGGCACAATACTAAAATGCCTTCGAAGAAGTGCAAAAATAAGGTGTTTGAAAAGTTCATACTGTGGAGAAGCCCACATGTAGCAGTTGATTCGGACCCAAGGCGTCATGCTCTTGCATTCAGATGCACTGTTTCAACTATCCACCATGGGAAAAGAAAAAAAAAAAGGTACTATGCATTCTTTCTTCAGTTTTGGACTGAAATTCTGATAGTCTCTTTCTCCTTCTGTGCACCCGAACACCAGACATGGACATCCGTAAATTTACCATACTCAAATTAAAGGAACCCTACTTCTATGGAGCATGGAATATATTGAAATGCAGAAACCGCGTGATCAACAAGACAAGCCTATTTTACTCTAGACACACACTCCCACCCGCCCAACAAAAGGACAAGAAGAGAAGGAACGGGTGAAAGAAAAACAAATGACCTGCACTGCACCATTCTCCGGGTAACAGTCGGCGTGCCATTCTATTCCTGGTTGACTTGATAGGCAGAACTACTCTCAAGACCGAATCATATTCAAAGCAACCGTTCCATACCCTCGAACAATACATTACTTCTAATCCCCTTTTTTTTGTGTCACAACAAAACTCATGATGCAATTTTATGCTTACTACAAAATTACCAATGCGCAAGGAAAATGAACCAATGTTCTTGCCAATTTTGGGAAACACGGAACATCCAACAATCAAATGGGGAGAACCTGTAACACTGCAAGTCTGCAACTCCAAAAGGCATAATGATAATCTAAGCAAAAACCTACGCCCGCTTATATAAGCACAATGATAGAAAGAGAACAGGCTCTAGATTCACAAAGGGCATTTCATCATGAGACTAGTAGGGCTTAAGTGAGAAGGCGACTGACCGTGCAGCTTACGGACCAGTTAGGAGATGAGGGAGTCCTCTCGTCGGATGCTCAAGCCGGGAGTATCGTGAGAAGGATACTCCTAAACCAAACTTAATGGGCCTGTGAACTGGTAGGTTGACCCGGCTACGCCAGCTCAGTCCAAATGATAATTAGGCCCAAGCCCAATTAAATGAAATTAATCGCTCTCGAGTTAGGCCCCTAGAGTCGTCAGTCCCGAGCGCCGGTTTTCGGCACCCAGTGAATCAGGAGAACCAACTCCGAGTCTATGTAGGGCGCCCGCGCAAAGATCGCAGAATCTGTCAAAGCATGGAGAGAAGCCGCTGCCAGTTCTGGCTTCCGAAGAAGAACAGATTCTGTTCCAACGCTCCTTTCCACGACTCCTTGTATCGCTCAACACCTCTCTATCTCTATCGCTCTCTCAAATTTCTTGTGGTCGTTTCTGTATTTGATTTTTCAAAAAATTTGCTTACTCGAATCTGTGCTACAGTTTCTGTGGCAACCACAGCAACAGGTCCGATGACCAGTGGATTCCATGCCCAATAGACCCTTCTCAGTAATCTATCTTCTTCTTCTCGTTTTCCTTTTCACTATCTGGTTGACGTGTTGAGTATCAGCATAACGTGACTTCTATTTCTTCTGTGTGAATTTGTAGTTCCGTACTTAAGGATAATCTTGAAGGGCATGTTACGAGATGCCCATTACTCAAACAAGTTCAATCCTTGACTCTCCAACCCTTTTATCAAAAGGGCATCAATGCTGGCAGTGGGAGAGATGAAGACAAAAAAGATTTGGATAATGTATCTTCAGAGATGAAGAGGGCATCTGTTTACGGTATGAGTGTGCCTGAATTCTGTAAATTGATTCAAAAGATCGAATCTGTTCATGGATCGATATGTAAGGATATCCGTGACTCGTATAAGATGCCGGAAGCTTGCAATATGTGGATCAAGGGAGAAGTAGATAGGTAAAAATATTTGCGTGAGTGAGTTGTGCTTTCGTATTGGTGTGGTTTAGTGGAGGACTGAACGGTTTTTTTTTCAGGAAATTGCCATTTCAAGAGAAACATGTTTTGCAACAGGCATCGATTCTTGGGAACTTGGAAGAATTTGGGGTGTTGAAGAATGATGTTGGGAGGGAACAGTATGACTCTCAGGACGCTTGTGAGGATGATAAAAATGGTGTCCCTGCAGTGATTGAGTTTGGAGCGGGGAGAGGGTACCTGACACAAATGCTTGCTGATTGTTACGGGATCAAAAGGGTGTTTCTAGTCGAGCGGAAGTCATATAAGCTGAAGGTTAGTAGAATGGACTTGAATTGCTTCTTACATAAAGACTAATAGGTGATCTAATTTGGTGAATCTACATCAGCTCTTTGAACTTGGATTTGTCGAATTATTAATTTATATTTTGCCACTGCTACTTCTAGGCTGATCGATCCTTGCGACAGAAAGAGAGCTTGGTATTAGAGCGATTGAGAATTGACAGTAAGGGTCTTTGGAACCCCTTTATTTGAAAACATATTGTATACATCCATCTCTGCTATCTTTATGACATCTTTGATAAAATTATAAAGCAGATTAGTTATGACATTTTCCCACAGTAATAACATTCATCTGAAACATTTTTGAAAGCTCAGATGTTTGGAAAGTTGTACTCTGGGTAACCAAAGTTTCAAGTTTAGGCCATGCAGTGCATTTTGAATCCCGGGATTTCCTGTGATTCTGTGAATTTACACAAACTTGCAAAAAGGATGGTTACTTGGTTGAGCACCTTATATGAACACAGTAGGATTTTGAAGGTAATTTATTGTTGCATTAGCTTATTTTATTCTATTATCTTTTTGGTTTGATTAGTTACACTACTGAAGAGAGGGAGTGTTGAAGTTTTGGTGATAATAGTGGTGGTCAAAAAAACGATGGCGACAATATTTTCAGTGGGATGGTTTTGTGTGGACAGCACATATCATTGAGTGACAACTTTAACTGCTGGTGTTGGAATTGGCAGTGAAGATGCTGGCAGCAAATTGCTTTACCCTGCAATGAGTGCTGACATCTTAAAAGCATTTTGAAGGGGGTTTCATGGATTGACCAAACGAGACATTTTGTAAAAACACAGCATAAAATATTTTGCTCAACATATTGCATATTTTCATATTTCTATTCTTATACGTATTTGCATTGTTTATGGATTCTTGGTTGGATGCATAGTTACATCCACCTATGCCGTCTTAGTTGTGACTAGTTTGCCTTTTAACTTCCACCCAGAATGATATCATGTTCTATTCACCTGCAAAAACAGCCGAACCAACATAATTTAGTTACATAGACTGAAGTACTTCTGATGTTTTTATTAAAAAGTGATGCCATATATCTGGATGCTGGAAGGATTCCTGCTATATCTAAGATAGAACAAGATAAGAAACATTACTATTTCATGCCTTTTTACATTGTGAGATTCATACTGTTGCAGTTGAGGATCTAAACTTGAATGCTGTTGAGTCTTTGAGGGGAGTTCCTTACCTGGCTATTGGTAAACATCTATGTGGGCCTGCTACAGGTAATTTATTAATTTACCATTCAACCTTGACTATGAAAGTTGCAGGACAATCAAAGTGATTAATGTCAATAGCTATCATTATAAAAAGATGGGATAAATACACTTTGAGCCCCGAACTTTGAGGGTCTGACACATTGCACCCTAAACTTTGAATTTGAGACATTTCACACTGAACTTTGAAAGGTCTGGCACATTACACCCTGCCATCAAATTTTTCATTAACTCGGAAGGAAAATGGCCCACGTAACCAACACGTGTTTGTGTTTTTTTGGCGTACGATTTTATATTTATACCCTCAACTCGTTCTTTTATGTTGACCCCCTGTTGAAGGTATAATTGTAAAATCACAGGCCAAAAAGTCACGTGCGCCATTTTTCATCTGAGTTGAAGGAAAATTTGACGGCAGAGTGCGTTGTGTCCAATGTCAAAACTTCAAGGGTGAAATGTCTCAAAATTCAAAGTTTTGGGTGCAATGTGTCAAACCTCCCAAAGTTCAGGTGAGAAAAATGTATGTATCCCTAAAAAGATTTTGATTTGTCTCTAAATAAGTGTGCTTTACAAACTTTTTGGCTGCAGATTTGACTCTAAGATGTTGCCTTGCTGAGCATTCTCGTCGAGATAATCTGAGGGGTCTAGCTGTAGCAACATGTTGCCATCATCTTTGCCAGTGGAAACATTACATAAGTAATCAATTTATCCCACCTTAAAAATTTACTTCCTCCTTGCCACAAGAGATTGAAGTTCAAAAGTGGCATATTCTTTGAAAAACAAGCACTCCTCTTAAAATGCCCTTAGATTGATCAAGAAAGGTGCATTGGAATTTGAAAAGTGGAAAAAGAGGAAATTTGAAAGAGATTAGATCATAATCAAGGATAACAGGAGGAGTTACATAGAAAAATTCTTTTATTTGTTTAAAAATATTATCTATTCTGAAAAGAAATATCTTTATCTATTGTGGGATGGAGGAAGTATGAATTAGTATCTGATTAGGTGTATTAATTGTACAAATCTGTTGTTATGAACTGACTAGCTCTATGACTTTGTCTGCCCTGTAGATAAAAAATATTTATTAAAGTTGGGGATCGCCAAGGAAGAATTCCATGCAATTACATGGTTTACCAGCTGGGCAGTAGATGCTGATCATGGTTCAGATCTCCCTGATGTTACTAATGTCAAATTGCATCCATACTCCACGTAATCATTTTGAACTTGGATCTTTGTGATTGCTTTCTTTGTAGTTTTCCTCTTTGGAATCTTAGTAAGAATGGGATCCATTTTTTTTTTTGTTTAAGCTTTTAGTTTGAACAGTTGGTTTAGATAGTTTTTCTTGCTGTGACAGTGAAACGGAAAAATGCTGTGGGGATGCAAATGGAGTTGAGGACGTTGTGAGGGACATGAAACCAGTTGTAAGGGGAGCCTTAGGATTTATGTGCAAGCAGATTATTGACATGGGGAGATTGATGTGGGTCAAGGAATGTGGTTTAGAAACACAACTCGTCAGATATGTTCCATCAAGCATCTCTCCTGAAAACCATTTACTGATTGCTAAACATGTTAATCATTTCTGAGATGCTTCGGTTTTTTCTTCTATTGGAGGGTGTGGGACTGCAATAGTGTGTCGTTTAAGTTGTGCAAATAACAAAGGCTATGATTTTGCAAATAGAGATTGTCTGGACTTTGGCCAGTGAATGAGATGCTTGTGTGCAATTTGACTTCCATTTCTTCTGTCTGGACTTGCCTATGGTAACCGAGGCAAGAGCGTGAAGCAGCTTTTCCCATACAGAGTCCTACAATCTAATTTTCAAGAGCAAAAATCCAATCCAAAGATCTCCGATCATCCTAGTCTCGGGATATATGTTTCATCGGTTACACAACACACTTGTGGAATATGTTTGACTTCACATGAACTTTCTACGCGCAGAGTAATAGAGTATACCATCTTATAAACTCTGCATTCCGTAGAGTCTACAGAGGCCCCAACTAAACTAAGCAGATCTTTCCGTAGAGTTGGTGCCTGTCTCTTGCTGCTGAGCTTCTCAGTCTCTAAGGGCTGCCATTAACTATGAGATTCTCTCATCTTTAGAAGGGACACATGAATTTCATCATTGCATTCAAAGCTCAAACCGGTTGGTTCGTATAGTGTTGCATCGTGTAAATTTATTTATTTTTCTTTTCTTTTTACGGACTAAAGCTTGTACTCATTTATGTTACTGTGTCATTTAATCCAGTACCCCTTTTAAACAGTAAATGCAGTACCAATACTGTTAACGACGTACAAAGACAATCTATCTATAGATTCGATTACATGGATCAGGATTCCCTGTAATTTGCAGGAGCAATTCGGAGAGAGTGATAGAGACTGGGACCCACCACTCTCTCTCCAAATTGCGCCTGAATGACTGAATTGCAGACGATACTCATCCCGATTACAGGGACTTGAGGCCAAACCAAGTCTGATAGAGCCCTCAACCAAGTACCCCACTTTTGCATAGTTTCTTTTAGGTAAATTCGTTCTCTTAGCTCAAGGAAGTCCCTTTCAATTAGCATTCATTTTAAACAAGATGGATAAAAGTGTTGACTAAAAGAGCTTCATGCGTCTTCCAAGTAGGTAAATCCCTTCATTTTAAGCAAGGTTTGAGAAACATGTAGCCAACGTAGGTAAAACTAACCTCTTGAGATGGATTAGAGTGTTGACTAACAGAGAGCTTCATGCACAAGCATTATATATTAGGGTCTTTACAATTGGTAAAGTGAGATTAAAACAATATGATTGTGAGTCGAGCATCTATTCTTTTGAAAAAAGGATCCAAGAAACCACAAAAAGCGAAATTATTTCGAAGACTTTTGTCACAAAATAACATAACCTTAGTTTGATGCTTTGTCTCGGTGTCAAAGCTTATTATGTCACATATAATGACCCTGTTAGAAAATGTTAAACATGGTAAGCCGTAATGGAAAACATTGGTAATAATGGCCAAGACTTTTATAACATATGATCACTCGCTTTAGGGTAGGCCCCGAAAAACTAATAACCCTAATCATGTCCAAAACCCAATATGAGGAGAGGTTTGATTTTGATGCTGTCTTCAATCATTTGATGATGCCCCAATTAGGCTCCTAAAGTGGGTTAACTCGTTTGGTAATTATTTTGACATATCAACTGGTAGGAAAAGTGAGGGAGGGATTAGGCGAAAGCTCGCTTTAGGAAGTGACTTTAAAGGCAAACGGGTCCAAATTGGTGGCCACAATACCACTCCCCCCGCCCCCATTGAGTTTAGTGAAGAAATACGCGCGCCAAGAGCTCAGTGCTCAGCGCCCGCCGGTCCCAACATGAACATGGCACACGAGGCAAGTCTGATTTCTAATTATGACTAATGTTTTGCATATTTAGCTTCACATGCAAATAAGAGATACAGGTAGCCAAACACCTCGCTATGAACTCTGGTACTCATCACCTTGCCGGACATATGAGTGGACTCTGCTACACAATTATTTTTATTTTGGGATAAATATAAAGTCGGTCCATATAATTTGGCCTAAAATCGAACAAGTCCTTCAATTTTAAAACTCATCAAATTAATCCTGAGCTTTAAAATCATTCACATTTAAAAGATCGTGGAGGGACTAAAGTTTTGATGAATTTTAAACATTAAGGACTAATTTGATGTGTTTTAAAGTTTAAGAACTTATTTGATTTTAATTTTAATGACTAATATGATTTATTTTGAAGTTTAAGGACTTATTTAATTTTAGGTCAAATTTTATATTTATACCCTTTATTTTCGAACTTAACAGTTCAAGTCCTTGGGAAAAGATATTTACTCACGTAACAAGACTCGGCGCACAAGAAACTCAATTAATTATCAATGCATTTATGAGTCAGACTTAGTCACTTAGGGGGATCGATCAGATTACATTCAAAATTGTGAAGCCCCTGAGCCTGTAAGCTTCCAATCACAAGATCTAAAACGTCGGCGTTTTCCGTTTCGTTTTTTTTTTTTGTCTCAGCTAAGAGGTGGCATTTGACCGGGGGGCTGGAAGCTATAGGGCGGCGGTTCCATTTTTGGCCTTCTCGTTTTCATCGGCGCTACTCACTTTTCCAATGAAACCCACGTTCCCCAGCTCTCATAATCAGTAGGCGGGACCCGCAGCCTCAGGTGGTGGGTGCGAGGGTCGCGACTCGCGCGGAGGCATGTGCCTCGGGAGGCATGTGATATTTTCACCTGCAATTCAATCATCTACATATTGCAACAAATATTAATATTTTAACCATGAATCCGAACATTGAAAGTATGTCATGCTCAAACCAAACATTCATGTTATTTCGTACTCAAAGCACCACCTAACTAATAAAGTTCAATAGTAGGAGATTTGCATGTTTAAAAGGAAAAACAAAAGATTTGAATCTTAGAGTATATGAATCCATTACAACTTAATGTTGGAATTAGATACTCTAGTTTGAATGATGTAAGGTCTATCCTATTTAATAATTAATATTGACACCATTAAATAATATAAAATTGTATTCAAGTTTGTATGTTAGAAAATGGACAGGAATGTACTTAACCAAGTTCCCAATATTGCATTAATCATGTAGTGCAAAACTTGTCGTAGCTAAACTCTAGCAACTTCAAATACACGAGAAAGAGACATCAAAGCTGATGATCATGGCCCATGAGACTGTGGCGAGACTACCCAGTGCAAGGGATCCATGTATGTCCATAGACAATACGTGTACGCAATCCCTTGCGTGATCAGCCTGATCTCTTTCAGGGGCACTTTCGCTCAAAGGTACTACCTTCCATTTTAGTCAAATGAAAAAAAAAATTCTAAAAAGTAATAAAAAAATGTAAAAAAAATTATGAGAATTACTGAAAAAGGTGAGTTCAAAATTTTGATTCCAAAAGCCATGGTAACTTCAAGTCTGTACTTACCGCTATATAACAATTTTACGTAATATATGTATGTTTCCTCTCAAAGGCTACTGGTTAATTAGCCGTAACGTAATGGGAAGCTGTACCCAAAAGAAGAAACTTGTATATTCAACTTTCTGTATGATGCATAGAAGGTGCAGTAGCAGTCGTGACTTAAAAAAATTATTGGAGTCTGTCAAGAAGGTCAGTTCCTATGGAACAAAACGCATTCCCAACACATCAAACATTTTAGGCAGCAAGAAGACAAATAGGTTGGGTACAGTACGTACTGGGTATGGAACAGTCTTAAGGCTCACGCGTAACCAACAATATGTATAGACTGGTCACTGTTGCACGCATGTCAGTTTCCGCACACCAGAAAGTTTCCCTCACTGCCAGCCAGCCTGCAGCCCCACCAGCTTCTCATTGAACAGTCATTTTCAAACACGCTGACGACCATGATTCGCTGATGTGGTGCTTTAGCTAGCCGACGGGAATGTACAGAGACTGAGTAGAGAGAACTGCTGCTAATTCTACTGCTTTGAAGTTTGAAAATCTGTACGCGTTTAAACAATTCAACAAGACAGAACGTTAGCATAGAAAAACCAAAAAAAAAAAGACAAGACAACGTTAGTTATGGACCTACCCTTCATTCAAATTTTCTGGATAGCAGGTCCACCCTAATATCTTGTTGGTTTTTATCTTCACTGGTGTCGTTAAAAGTGATCAGGCGCAAGCTCTTAGAAAGTTGTTCAGGTGAGTGTTTTTGGAAATAATTAATCTCCATGTTGTCCTCGTCAGTTAAAAATGGACCCAAAAGAAGACTTTAGCCCGCGTTTTCTTTATCCACTGGTAGTGTTATTTTTCAGAGATGATTTTTAGGAAAACATGTAGTTCGACGTCAATAACATCATTTCATTTGAGTTTTATATAAGAATGGGTTTGTTTATTTATCACACTGGAGACAAATACTACGGGAGTAAAGCGCCTTTAGTTTTTGAGTTGTTCACATGTGATGATCAGCTAGGGAAGAAGTACAGAATCGACAATCCAGAGAGAGAGAGAGAGGAGTAGGTCATGTCAATGACAGCTTATTACTGAGGAGGAGGGGCATGGGATGTCTCTGCAAAGGCAGGATCTTATGCAGCAGATTGCTGGGTGGGAGAATTTTGGCCCGAAGGATCTAGACAAGAATGGCAGAGATAGAGAGAGAGGAGAGAAATAGAGAGAGGCGAGCGTGGTGTAATCATTCCATGGAATTTGAGATGATTGATACTCTCAAATCCGGTCTTTCAAATCCACGTTTCATGTTTATTTTACTTTGGTATCTGAAAGGAAAAATTCTAAAATTCTAAAAAAAAGCAAAGAAAAATCATGGTACATTACTACTGCGATATCCGAATCATGACCAACATATGTAACCCCCGGCTTTGGATCACAAAGAACCCATAAAAAATCATCAAGAACCAAAGAGTTAGACAAATATCATGTAAGAAAAATATTAATTTCCTCATGATCTGCTACCCAATGGGATAGGGTAAAGTCACAAATATACTAAATTTGTTTTCGACAACATTATAACAGGTTCTGCTTTCGGTTTCAAATCTAGTTAATTCCTACTTTGCTAGGAGAGTTTCATATTAAGTACTCTAAAAAGTAAAAAAAAAAAAAAGGACGTTCTCAAAGAAAAGCTACAGCAGTTTATTTTGCTTCTGTCAACTTTATGTCCTGTTTTGCTAAAGCTGGAAATAATAAGTCGAAAAAAGCTGAAAACGAAGTCATGAAATGTAATCTAACTATCTAAGTGGTATAATGGCCACCTATAAACGGAGACAAAACGAAATGATGTCTGTTTGCCACCCCACCCCACGCCCTATTTCCAACTTACGTAGGGCCTAGCTCCAAAAGGAAACTATTTTGATCTCTTTAACCCCAAGAGTTAGCTGTAGAGGCTGCAAGATATCATTCCGGTGCTACGTACTATCCTGACATCATAGGCACGTCACCTCCACGTATGCATAAAGTAATGATCAAAACCTTAAAAATTAGATAATCTTCAATTTGTTTTTTCTAAGCTAGATAATCTTCAACTTAAAATTGCGAGTAATCAACGCCTACGAGTACTTGCTTGAAGAGGGTAGCTTGGACAATTTCTAGATGTAAAATTAAATTGGAAACCATTTTCTAAATGTACCTTCTGGTTTCTGTTTTCGGTTATTTTTAGGTTTAATTATCGATAAAGTCTATGTGGTATTAATTTTTAGGTGTAAAGTCATAATTCGCCCCGTAAGTATGAGAAAAAATTAACATTGTAACCGTAACTTTCAAAACGACAATTTAAGACCCTTAACTTTTGAGACTCATCAATTCACGCCCTCGTCCAAATCAGAGGGAAAAACTTGAAAAATAACCAAAATGCTCCTCCAATATAAAATTACTAAAAATATAAAAACAATTCATTAAAAATAAAAAATAATATTTTTTAAAAAGTAAAATTTTTTAAATAAAACATTGAAACTCAATTTCAATAATCTATTTATTTTTTAATTTATTTCTTAAATTTTTATTATTTTTATTTATTTTTAAAAATTTAGCCTTGAAGGGGCATTTCGGTCATTTTGCATCGGACATAACTCCTAATTTGGACGGGAGGCGTGAATTGATGAGTTTCAAAAGTTAAGGGTCTTAAATCGTTATTTTGAAAGTTACGAGTACCAACTTGATTTTTGTTCATACTTACGGGACTAACTATGATTTTACCCCTAATTTTTAACAAATCAAATTTTGGAATACAATTTTGAACATGTTGGCCTTTATGATCTATTTTTTTAGACATATCATGTCCTCTAATCCATCAAACATTAGTCCAATAACAAGATCGGAGTCTTCTAAGATAAACTAGGAAAAAGTGATAGATATAATTAATTTCTAACTATAATTTGGACTGATCCTTCAAAGGGCTCTAGACATGGCTAGTACTTCCTTTGAGTCCCGGTAATTTGTTTTAGGATTATTAGTAACTTTTAACGGCGAATCCCCAATTTATTGTTGTTTGTTTATATGCTTTGCTTTGTTTATAAATAGGTTTGTTCAACTCTGATGTAGGTGTCCGTTTTGACCAAAGTCGGCACCTACATCATAGTTGAACAAACCTACCTATAAACAAAGCCGGCACCTACACCGTTAAGGGCAAAAATCGACACTTAGAGGTGACGGTTTTCGATTTTCGGTTAACCTACATTCATATTTGGCTATTTTTTAGTATATTACGCACTTGGCCTAATTTATTTTTTTTCTTTTTTCTTTTGGTTCATTAATCACATATCAATAAAATCTAAACTAATGAAATCCAAAATCAATAAAATTAAAGATCATCTTAATAGATAATGTGAGAATTTAAAGTCCAAACAAATAAAATCCCAAATCAATAAAATTAGAGAACATCGCAACAAAATGAAAATCTAAAGTCTCAACTAATAAAATTCAAAATTTTAAACTTAGATAAGTAGCACTACCACATGTGGCTGCAGATGACTGTGATTGTGGAGTGTCCATCTACAAATAAAAATCACCTAAAATTTAACAATTAAAGCACTAACAAACAACAAAACGTACAAACGTGCAAACAACAAAATGAATTATGAAAAAGGAAAATAGGATTCAACAAAGGAATTAAGGAAGCCTTTGACAAGAATACAACTATACAAGCATAGCTTATGGGGATGTCAAGAGTTGTAGTCGGAATTAGATTGTGAAGTGTGCAGAGTTCTATATTAGATGACATGGCCGAAGTTAATTTAGTAGGTGAATATGGGTTCGGTAGGTTATATATAAATTCTAAAAAATGCTGATCAATTGATACCTAGAACAACCATTAATAATATTCTCACTGCAAGATTCATTAATAATTACAAAATTGTGGAAATATCACAGAATATTACAATAAAAGGCGACTGAATCATTTACCTCACAATAATAGCTTGCCTCCATTTTTTCTTTACCACATATATATATATATATATATATATATATATATATATATATATATATATATATATATATATATATATATACATACAGAGAGAGAGACTTTGGTATATGTTACAAACAAACACCAAAAAAATATTGAAGCTCGTAGGATCCTAATTTCTTTGCTTCACTATCCATTAGAAAACCCCATTTCAATTTACAATCCTTCCCATGTAAATCCTGCTTTGAGACATTTCTAAATGGTTTCAGTTGCATCATTTGCTGAAGCTTTATATATATATATATATATATATATATATATATATATATATATATATATAGATATAGATATAGATATAAAAGCTTTGTGAGCCTGGAGGGGAGGAGATCTGTCGGGAAGTGGGGATTTTGACAAAACAAAACGTTTTGTTAAAAAAAATCATGGTTTCCCGGTACTCGAGAACTCGGGAATCGGGAATACCACCGGATTTTTTCCAAAATGCTAAACTGGCACCGTCACCGGTGAAGCCGGGTACCGACAACCCGGTACCAGTGATTTTTCCGGTGACACTATTCAAATCCGAATGAAACGATTTCCTTTTGATAGCATTCCATATTGCAACATTTAGTTTGCTTCCTTAATTAAGGACTTGCATGTTTGATCATTATCCAAATTGATTACAAGCTAATTTCTTTTCATATATATATACATATATAATGATATAGAGAGAGAGAAAGAGATTTTCTCATATTCTCCCAACTTCGCTGTTTTAAATTCATTGCAGCAACGATGGAAAAAGTGCCCTATGTCCCGTATGTCGCCGAGAGAGATAGCTAGGAGAGGGAAAATTTGACGTTTTAGTAAAGGCTTCGCAATATTGTAGCTCCCTCTATCACTGTTTTTTTTTGGGGGGGGGGGGGGGGGAGTTTGTGTTCACGGGACATTTTTTTGGGACAAGCTGTGTTTATTTATCCAATAAAAAGTAATTAAAGATATGCAACGATTAAGGGCATAGGTCCTTATATGACATTATAAACATACTTCCCTTCATGGGAATTAGAGTACTACAAGTAATTTACTCCCATAAAAGGGGAGGCATGCATACAAGGATCTAAAAGGGCTTAGATCATAAACAAGTTTTAGGATCTAGTGCACGTTACAGGGATTCTATATGGGAAGACAAATATGCTTGTGAAGATTACAAAGGAGAGTATATATATATCTATAAAGATCAACAACTCGTTTCAGATTGTGAATCATCTGATTACTATCTTCCATCTAAGCTTTGTTGAGTGAAAAACATCTATATATTTCCTAACCTGTTTCGGCTGGTACATATGATCCCTTAAATCAATATCCCCCCCCCCACCCACCCCAAGGCTCGTAATTGATACCGTTGGTCAAAAAGGCTCCTTATATATATCTTTATTCAATAGGTTGAGTATATAATTCAAACAATAAAATCACCTTTTTATGGTAGTTTAATTTTTTTAGATAAGTGTTAGATTCACGTAGTATCAAAGTTAAATTTCAGAGTTCGAGACTGATGATGTCAATAATCAACACAATGCACGGAAGAATGATGATGTCAAGAATCACCACAATGCTCGAACGGCAAGTGAACCTGCAAGAATCACCGAGGGGGGTGGTTTCGGGTCCAGAGACTCTGACGGCCAAGTTAGATATGGAAAAGAGGTTTAGTACTTAGATAATAGAATTAAGCATGTAGAGAATGAAGTTAAGCCCCCCATCAATGAAGAGAATACCTGAGTTTTTATACCTGCACTGGTGTCGTAGTCCAGTTAGAAGACTACTTGTTAAAGTAGTAGAGTTTCATTATGAGAGTGCCTTCTAGAGGAATCAAGTTGTAGAGTTGTATTAGGAAAGTGTCGCCGACCATTCGTCATGAGGAGTCATCGGGTGGCTAGACTTCTATGTGAGATCGGATGTCAGACTTCTATGCGGGGTCAGATAGTCGGGACTGGCCAACAGGCTAATGGACCAGAGCCTAAGTGGTCCAGTCGGGCCGAGTATTTCATGGCCCATCAGTAGTCTTCCCCTTTTAAACCTTAAAAATGATGCAGGTCAGACCGAAGATCGAGCCCCCCGATCGGGTCAGTTGTCCTGTTGAAATCTAGTTCCGAGCAGGATTTCCAGTGGAATTCGACCAGACCTGAAAGGAAAAATAATAGAGAGCAGCCTCAAATCCAGAGACTCTGATGTCTCAATTAGATCTCAATAAGATTTTAGTATTAGAAGAGCAATCCATCCTGAGAAAATATAAAGGGGAACTTGCGATCGAGTTGACCATTTCCTGGGTGTGAGCCGGCGCAGGGTACTTGGGAGACTTGCGATCGAGTTCCCTCTGCCCGGGTACAAGCCGACACAGAGCACTCGAGATACTTACGATCGAATTGACCACTGCCTGGGTACGAGCAAGCCCAGGGTACTCGGGGGTGGAGACTTGTCATCGAGTTCCCTCTACCCGGGTACAAGCCTACGTAGAGTACTCGGGAGGCATGCGATTGAGTTGACTACTGCCTAATTAAGAGTCGGCCGATCGAGTTAACCTCTGCCCAGGAATGAGGCAACGCAGGGTACTTGGGAGTGGAGAATTGCACCGATCGAGTTGACCTCTGCCCGGGTACGAACCGACGCAAGGTACTCAAGAGTGGAGAATTGTGTCGATCTAGTTGATCTTTGCCCGGGTATGAGCCGGCACAGGGTACTCGAGAGTGGAGACTTGTGCCGATCAAGTTTGACCTCTACCTGGGTACGAGCCGTCACAGGGTACTCGGGAGACTTATGCACTTGAACTTTGCAGAGAACGACCAGGTGCCGAATTATCTTATAAGATAAAGATAAAAGCTCGTCATGTTAGATAAAGTAAACCGAAATTATCAGGCTATGTAAAGATATTATCAATAGGATATCGGGGTCGATGAGACCAAGGGGTGCATGTGGCACGGTTGAGTTAGACTAGTCATACGGGGTGCTCCCGTCCCGGGGGTGCTCACTAGGATCGTTGAGACCAAGGGGTGCACACGGCACCGTAACATTAAGAGTGCTCTTGGCACATATCACGTAGATCGATTTGTTGGTGTAGAGTGCCCTTGGCACAGAAAATATAAATCTAACAGGTTGTCATGTTAGATAAGATAAAGATTATATGTTGAGATAAACGAGATTATCAGGTTAGACAAAAAGATATTATTAGTAGCCTAATAAATTATATATTTGCAAGTCTTCTCAGTTCTCTGTTGCGAAAAGGGAGGTTTTGGCGGCTCTGGAGGTGGCTAATCACGCTGCATGGGTCGTGTTGAACGGTCTTTGCCTGTTCGTCGTCGTTGATCTTGATAATGTGAGTGGTCGATGTCACGGTCCCTTTTCTTCCCTGCTGGTCGAGAGGTGTGGAATGAAGACATGCAGCGAGCATGTCCTCGAAATCCATGTGTTTCTGTGTTTTCATCATGACATCTGCATTGAACAAGGTTATCTATGGTCTGGACCAAGGAGGCCAACAATACGTCGCTCTTAGGATCGAGATTCGAGTTCGTCACAGCGGTTCTGTTTGGGGATGGGTTATGTGTTTGTGACCAAAGGTGACTTGTCCTCGTTCAATATTTTAGCAGAGTTAGGCATTATGATGAATGAAGAATGCAAAGGAGGTGGTTGAAAACTGTTGGGGTGAGTGTAAAAGTGTTTTGAGGTGGGTTTTTTTTCTAGAATTCTCATAGACGGCGCCAACTGATGATGTCAAAAATCACCATAATGCTTGAAAGCCAAGTGAAACTGCAAGAATCACAGAGGGGGTGGCCTCGGATCAAGTCTCTGACGGCCAAGTCAGTGTTTAAGGGAGAATATGAGTATTCTGAAGACAGAATTAAGCGTCTAGATAATGAAGTTAAGCGTATGCGTAATGCGTGTTCGTATTAAGGAGAATATTTGGGTTTTTATACCTGTACCGGCGTCGTAGTCCTGTTAGGAGACTACCTCTTAAGATAGTATAGTTGTATTAGAAGAGTGCCCTCGATCATTCGAATTGCCATGAGGAATTCTCGGGTGACTAGACTTCTATGTGAGATCGGATATCAGATTCTTATGCGAGGTCGGATAGTCGGGACTGACCAACTAGTTCATGGGCTCGAGTCCAAGTGGTCTAGTTGGGCCGACTATTTCATGGCCCATTAAAGACTATTCAAATAATAAAAATAATTTCTTTTTAATAGCTTAAACCTTTAAGATAATACCGTCTATATAAGTTATAAATTTCTAAGAAAATACATATAGTACAAACAAGTACTTAAAATAATTCCATTTTGTAAGCGCAAAAAACAGGTATAATTAATACGTAATCCCCCATTTAGAATTTCCCATCCGTACGTAAATACAAGGCTGTGGTCCACAAAGGATTTGTTTCGCTTGGAGAAAAACAAAAAGTTACCAGCAAGATTTGTTAGGCTTAATTGAAGAGATGATAGCAACATAATAGGTTGGTTTGGAATTTGATGGGTAGATGTGGGGTTGGCCGGTTGGGTGAAGCACATAAAGTTAATCCGCAAAAAGGAAGACGAGAAAGGTGAGAAGCTTTTTTCTGCAAAAGGTCATAGCGCCTCTTTCATCAATCATAATGATATCTTCACCGCCGATACAAAGAGGAGAGATTTGCACCCAAGATTCATCATCATTGCCGTCTGATATTTCTTTTGGGGTTGCCCAAAAGAAACCCTAGCTACAAAATTGGGGATGCAAAAGAAAGCCCTAGAAAGTGAAAGATAAAAAGTACTATGAACCTCTTTTTGCTCTTTTTGTAAGATTATGCGGTGAGTGATAATTTTCACTTGTGCACTTGTATTTTTTATTTGTGTTGTTCTATTATTGTGCACTCATCTATTTTCACTTTTGTCCTTGGATCCGTTCTGTGTAACAAGCGGTAGCACTTGGTTTCTAAGCACCTAATGCAAATGACCATGCTATGTCAACCAAACCCGCTACTGCGCACCCATTCGTCGTGTTTTGTTGACCTCCATATAAATAGTTAAATTCCACTAGCGCATGCGACACACGGATTTTCCCATACTTTTGAGGCCAGGTAGTAACATGTGTCGCGGTATATCACTCCAAAGTCCAAACACCTACTGCTGTACTCGAATTGAAGACTTTGCAGTCAATGGTTGAATATACCAGACTGACCTTCCATTTTGTTTTTAATTTGTTTATGATATATATATATATATACACCTATGATCTTGCTCTTCTTAAATGTTAAGGCAGATTGCTGGTCTTTTGATGCCCAGCTACTCTCCTCTGATCTGTGTATTTGCATGAGATTCAGAAGGGTCTTTTACAGAAAGACCAGAGGAAGAGAGGATGCAAGAAGGGAAAGTGATTGGTCATATATATTTATAGGTACTTGCATACTTTTATATCTTAGTCATTCCATTTGTCTATCTAGCCTAGAAGTTTGAAGACCCTCGTGCTTTTAATCTAGACTTCTTGTAGTCCTAGATAGATAATCCTCACCAGTCCTCTGACTCCTCTCCTATAAAAGGAACAAAGCACCTCTGAATCTGATCTTCAACACTCTTCCTAACAAGAGATCTCGAGCGAGAGAATAAAAGTACGTCCCAAACCATGCTCAACCTGCAGGGCCTCTTTGAGGATCAAGATCATGAGGTGCCTACCCAAATGGGTTTCTTTTCTTTCCCTCCCAACTTGACCTTACCATCTTTCGGATGCCACCAATCTCTCAAAGCTTTCAGTACCATACCTCCTTCGCTTGCATCTGATGCACCTTCCAGGAATCTCAGTGAAACCCTACTGTCACCGGCCACTACTAAGCAAAGAGAGGACATCATTTCTGATTTTAGAGGACCACAACTCCTTTCCTTGCATAGATCATGCGCAAATCTCTGGTAAGGTTGCAAAACTTTCTGTATCAACCATGTAATATGTTCCTTTTAAATTTTTCCATGCACCTCTCTCTCTCTCTCTCTCTAATGAGTTCTGTTTGCTTTGGCTTTGAGTTCATTTTAGGGCATGGGGAGACGTGGGTGAGTGCTTAAGCAACAAAAGATGTGGTGCAGATCCAGATGATCATCATCTGCTAGGAGTTTCTACCATGAAGTTGAAAAAGATGAAGGCAAGGAGGAAGGTCAGGGAACCTCGGTTTTGCTTCAAGACCATGAGCGACGTAGACGTGTTAGATGATGGTTACAAGTGGAGGAAATACGGACAGAAAGTGGTGAAGAACACCCAGCATCCAAGGTTAGATAAATCAAAGTCTACTCTCTTTGTTTTTGCTTTTGCTTTATTTACTTCTTCAAAAGAAGTTTATATATCGTACATTGGCTTTTAGCTGTAGTCTACCCCATATATGCCATCGCTCCCTGATCTCTATTTCATTAATATTAATTCTGCGTTGTCATGATTACTGAAGCACTTGGTGCAGGACATTTAGATGCTATAAACTTGTTTGGAGCAGTATGATTAGTGTCGATATTTTTAGGCAATGGACTAGAAATAAGAATTTTTAGCTTAAAAGGAGATGTAGTCACAGCGGAAAGACCACTAAACATGCAGACCTTAGAAGATAAATGAAAAGGCATGCACAAGAAGCATTAAACAACAGAGATTTTGGGGTGCGTTAGATTCTAATTGGTAGGGTTTTCTTAAGCAAATAGAACACTCAGATTTTGAGCACATTATATATGGAGGTACAAAATATACGATATGGTCCACACCAACATATATTAATTTAGAATTCTGTCAGTGTGGAGTTATTACTTGTTACTAAGTTTCGTGGCTTTCCTAATGAGTTTGGTTATCATGAGGAGGTTAGACAGGATTTTATATACAAATTGAGGTTTTTAGTTATAGCACTATAGCAGCATAGCATACTCGAATGCAGTTGCGCCTCACAATTAGCAATTGCATGGGGGAGTTAATTCGCACAGGATTGGTTTTAGTTCTAAGAGTACTCAAATCTACGGCTTTCATTCAAGTAGCCCTTTAACGAGTTCTTTCGATAGTGGAAATAAAGTTCGCAAAAAGAAAAAAGAAAACAAAGGAACTGAATGCATTGGCTAACTTGAACTGGATCGCGTGTTAATGTGCTAGTTGAACGAGAACCGTTTATTTGGCCTGTTTGAAGCTTTTACTCGTAGGAAATAAACGTTTTTGAAGCTTACTGTAGGACTGATAAGGGGAATCTTGTTTGATATGCTACCCTTAATAGTGGAAAAATAATCCAGCTTTCTTACAAAGTCAAGGATAATTATTTCTGATAATGGATTTCACCTCTGAATTGGTACGTATGTCCTCCCGATTCTAGTTCTCAGGGAGAAAAGAGATCAATGCGTAATAATGCCTCTTGTTTGTTTGTGGAATTCTTCTTGGAAAAGTAGATTTATTGTGCTCATGAGAAACTTGTCAAGTACCGATCTTCCCAGGTTTAGAAATGAATTACCTGGGTTAGGATTTTTACTTATAACGTGTCAAATTTTGACCTGCGCTACTTAATTAAAGCCTAGCCTATTCTACCAAGGTTTGCATCTCGTCTTCATGTTCTTCTAAAGTTTATGGAACTTGTGGTACCTTCAAATGACCAAATCAGTACAAGTCCCTCGAGGGACTAATATATATAGGATGGCCCTAATCCCTAAATTCCTTCTCCCTCTCTCTAATTAATTAGTTAAAGTAATATTAATGAGGTAATATTTTGTGGTTTCTCCAGAGGGGAGTGGATAATTAGAGTGTAATTAAATTGTTACATCGTATTTATGACATAATATAAATCATATATTTAATAATGAAAATATAATAACACATTGGATTGTAAAGTGGAGAAAAAGTATCTTTGAGTTGACAATTCTATGAGATAGAAAACTGACAAAGAGAATAAAAGAAAAAGGTTGTGGGTGTGGGGCAAAATAATATTGCTATAGGGTGGGATACGAAAAGTGAGAAAGGCATACGGGTCCCGGGTCCCCCAGCTCCTTTTTGTCTTCAACCTTGTCCATATATGTGAAGGTCATTTGTAAATTTTATTTTATTTTTTTATCTTCATCCAACCAAGTAGCATTCTATTTGTACGTTATGTACCTCCAAATTATCATTTTTGGGAAATGATCCAATAAAACTACATCGTTTTTACAATTTATTATTTCAGTTTAGATATGACATTTTAGATGGATGACAAATCTTAATCAGCTATATTATATATAGCAGGATCTTAATTAAGGGCAAGATTTTAACAAAGAATTAACAGATCAAAAAAGTGGTAGTTCTAGAGGATAAATGTATGGAGGTAGACACATTTGTGAATGTGTTGATAGCTAGTTTAGGATTAGGATAAAGTGTATTTCTCTCACATGTTAAAAAGAGGTAATAAACAGCCTTTTAGTCCACACTAATCAACAATATTTTCAGGCAATAAGTCTCCTAAACACAGTAGTAGTTATGGATCCAAATTAGGATCAGTCCTTCAGTGTATTAAGTATGAGGAAACCCAATTGGCTTTGTTTATAAATTCAATCCCTCTAAATGTTTATTCTGTCACTCCAAAAAAAAACTTATAGTGACTGAAATTTCAATGCTGGTGATTAATTTCCTTGTAGGGATGGATTCGCATTTTGATCAGTTATTGTTCCACTCCATTGTCAATATCCATATGTTCCAATTCTTTATTTCCTACTATCAACCAGTCATGTCTAATAAGGGCATATGTCAAAGTAGCACAATGTTGTTCATGGGAACTGACTTGATCTGTGTGGATCGAACAGTGTAAGTTTATAGAAATAACCCCAACGATGCATGGATGCATGATTCCAAAGTTCTTGCGTGATGCAAATAATTAGGTATAAACTCTGGCCCATACAGGGTCGCAAGCAGTATTCTTTTGGTAAGTGGTTTGCAGGTGGGCAAAAATTGCACCAATGGAGAATAAATGTAAATGGCCCCAATTCCTAGTGGAGTACAAACTGTAACTTGCGCGTAAACCACTGCATGCATGGTGTAACAATGATCACAACGTGGTCTATTTGCTTCAAAAAGGTCGTGGCCTGGCATCAGCATATAATCGTATCTACCTTATTGAAACAGATGCTCTGCTAGCTGCACAGCGCTCACAAAAAAAAAACATGATTTCGAACCAGTAACGTTTACTTATGACATTTTTCGTGGGATGTTCATGCATGCAGGAGCTACTATCGTTGCACCCAAGATAATTGTCGCGTAAAGAAACGAGTGGAGCGATTGGCGGAGGACCCAAGGATGGTGATTACAACCTACGAAGGGAGACACGTACATTCCCCGTCCCACGATATGGAGGAGTCGCAATCTCCATCCCAGCTAAATAACTTCTTCTGGTAATAGGCTGATCAATGGGCCGTCGTCATCCTCCTGTTTGCTGTGGCTTTGTTGGTGTTCGGGACACCGAAAATAAACATTTAACTTTTGTAAGATGCCCAGGTTTGTTGGGCCGCCCCTACTCTCGCGTTATAAATAAGAACCTCCATCTCTATGACTCTATGTACCTGCATCTATTAGTTTTCAGGAAATTATTCAATCTAGGCGGTCTTAGATGGATGGCTAAGATTAAAAGTCAACACATTCATTAGCATATGAGCATGTTATCACAATTAATGAAGTAGTTTGGGTTGCGGGTCGATTCAGATCAAAATCTTGTCATTAATTGAAGTGGTATGTTCATATGTAATTAGATGTGTTGTAATTTAATCTTAATCATCAGGCTAGACATTTATGTATTTAACTCGTCTTATTTGAATCTTTTTCCTTTTGTTTTCACATACATTTATCGATTGGAGTCTCTTACACACACAAAAAAAAAGATATATAGAAAAATCAGTAACCATATGCAATATGGAGGACCATTGGACCTAAGTTTTTTATATTACTGAGCCGATCATATCTTATCTCATCATGAGAGATGATATCATGACTTGTATAAATACAGAGTATGAAGTGGATGCATGCAGCAAAACTTGGATTGAAAATAACGAGATGCATATACATACAGATATCGTAGACATTCAAGCAGTACAATAAGCAGTAGGAAAAAACTACTGTTCCCCGACAATGCCAATACGTGTCGTAGACATTCAACGGCATCTTGGTCTCTGACAATGGGAACAAGAACAATTGAACAAATCATAGCAAGGCCAGGGCTAATTGTTCCCCCACAATGCCAATACGTGTCGGTGTTGCCAAACAAGAACAATACCGGAAGTGAGAAAGCATGCATTACATGGTTCGTAATCGAAAGTTCGTGATATTTTTAGGTATATATAGTTCTTATTTTTCTTGGTTTCGGTATATTTACTTGATTGCACAGGTACCATGTTTTTCGGATTAATATCCAATCTCTTTTGACTGGATAAGATGAGATCTAGACCCTCAGTGGGTAGGACTCGATCGATGACCAACTTTGTTAAGCGATATATTGTGCATGAGATGCCACTTGGTGCATGCTAGTGTTATATCACACTTTGGGCCATTGAAGGGGCACAAAATTTGGGCCTTTCATAAACTACATAATATGCGGCTTTACAAGCTTGAAGCCTCCGGCACTACTTGGGCTTTTATTACTGCCCTCACCAAAAATTACAATAAAACTAAAACGACCACGGCCCAGTTAAGTTGTTTGTTTTTGTAAACTCCCCAGTTAATAAAAAGTAAATTAAATGAGTTGTTTGTTTTTCTTTTTCCTTTTTGTTCTTTTGGGGTGGACCATGTCCAGCTCAAGATACCTGGATTAACGTATAATCTAGGAAATAGTTTTGTCCAACCCATAAAAATATGAACACTTAGTTGAATAGTCTTGACCAGTACCATGAAATTGAAACAAGTTAGGGCTAATTTTAGAGCCAGAGAGAGAGAAGCTTATTGTTTGATATGCCTAAAAATTATAGGAAACTTCACTTTTCGCTACTGAAATATTAGACAAAAATGTCATTTTAGTGTACAAACTATTAATCTCATCATATTTCGCTCTCGAATTATCGAAATTTATCAATTTATGCTCCTTAATCATATCCTTCAGTTGAAATGAGTAAAAATGGGCTTTGTGACATCATTTCAACTTCACTCTTCGCTACTCAAGTATTTGACAAAAATGTCATTTGTGTCCAAACTATCAAATCTCATCATATTTCGCTCGCGAATTACCGAATTTCATCAATTTATGCTCCTTAATAAGATCCTACAGTGAAATGATTGAAAATGGGCTTTGCGGCATAATTTTGACGGCTAGATCTTATCAAAGAGCATAAATTTATGAATTTCGATCGTTGGAGGGCTAAATACGATGAGATTGATAGTTTGAACATTAGAATGATGACATTTATCCAATAATTGAGAGCTTTTTTCAAAAATTATTTATCTGGCTTTCAATTTAGGAGAACGTACAGCTACCTTTGATTTATTCGGCCTGCTCTATATGCGTGAACTGAATTCAAGCCAGTGTCATTGAATTCGGCAACAAAATGGGGAAAGCCACTGGTTTGTAAACTACTAATATTCTAGCATCGTACGAACATGTGTCGGTATGCATGCATGCATATGCTTTAATTAGTTGTTTTCCTCTTTCCGAGCAAACCTGCATGCATGTTTTCCACGTACTTGCATTAAATTTGCAAACCTGCTAATTCGATAAATCCATGTCACGGTAGGGGCCTGTGCGGCCCGTTCTATGCACTTTTTTAAATCGCACACGTTTGGCCTATTCTTCTTTCCCACGCAAACAAACCCCAGCCTGATCGTTTTTGATACGTGTGTAACTAGTAAGATTCCAAACGACACGGATTGATTTAGAGAAATCGTACAATATTATAGAGTGAAGTGCAAGCTGACTGTGTAGCTAAAATCGAAGACAGTGTATGCATGCAAAGCTGTGAAGTTACCTGTAGCAGATAAGTTTGTCCCAACAAAACCTGTACTAAACAAGTGAATTAAGCTCATCGATCGTGGGGTTTGAGCTCGTTAATTTTATAATGTCCTGTCCAAAACCCAAAAGAAAAGAAGAAAACAGAATGCAGAGAGGAGACATTGGAACTTCTCTATGAGCCCTGATGTGTGGCTGGTTTTCTTTTAAAATGGCCTATAAGTTTCTTGGGATGTGGAATCCAGAGCCTCTTCTGTGTCATTGACCCAGATAAAGAGCAACAGATGGACACGAAAAAGAAAAAGAACAGAGAGTTTTAATCTCCATAAACTTTCAGCCCCAAAAGAAGGAAACTAAAATAATATCGAAACTTGTGACCAACCCTAGCTCGTCCTTACATGACTCAATACTGGAGACAAATTATGAAACATATGAGAAAGAGAAAGGGATCATTGTTTAAGGAAAACACAAGCACGTGAGGTCTACTAATCTCTACGTTAATCCTAGCGATCTCCCCTCAAACATGTTTAGTATTAAAATCACATACTTCCAAAAATCCCCGGAATCAATAAAATGTTAAAGATATAGTATATATATTAATATAAACGTAAAAAGGCGTGTCCATCTCGTAAAGCAGCTAAGAGCTCACCCCCCAAAGACCAGGCCATGGATATGGAGCTTCCTTCAACGCAACCCTCCAGGGCCACCGGGGACTATCACATGGTGCCTCGTGACCCGGGACTGTATAATATGTTTCGCACTGACAGGAACCAGTAAGTACTATGCTTCACCTTCGCTTTGAGCCACATACGATAACCCATTGGTTTAAATTATAGTAGTATGGTTTTTTTTTTAAACTTTCTTTTCTTTTCATCTTAGCTGCTTGAAGATAAATTTAAAAGCTAGATTTCTAAGAAGGTTTCTTGAAACGATAAGTCTTTTTTCTAATTTACTATAATTCCTTTTGTTTTTTTTCTCCCTTTGTGGATAACCAAGTACATCTTAGCCTTCACCAACAAAGGAAACCATTGATCAAACTTGCCGTACCAAACTTAGAGAGAATATGAGCGCCGTATATGACATCCTTTTCTTCGGATCAGATAAATATATATATATATATATATTTACAGCTCATGGCAAATAGGGACTCGGAAAAGCCGGAGCCCGACTAGGTTTGGAATATGTGAGACTGACTAATCAACTTCTAAAATAAAAATTTGCTTAGGGAAAAAAACTTCTAAAATAAATAAAACGGAAACCAATGGGTATTAAAAAAAAATACTAGTGGTTACCCGTAAATCGATCGGGTCAATTTAAAAATGACGTGGGACGGAGCCACAGAAGAGTGGCAGTAACGAGAAAATAGCATTGTATTAAATCGGGGCCGTCTCTTTTGTTGCTTTGTCGTTTCGTCGTCTTTATCCTGAGGCAAGGTAGGGGGCCCAGTGCCTGGGTAAGCGCACGTGGGCAGATACAGCCAGAAACTACGATGACGCTTAGCTCAGACCTGAAAAAGAGAGAGAGAGAGAGAGCTGCCCGTAAGTCCGACCTTCGTTTATATCTCATGCCCCACATGCCACCATACATTGCTCGTACGCTGTCTGCTACCCGGGCCTTATCCGGTCAGGTTTCCACGTGAGATCGTAGCGTTGTTGTTGATGCCTCGTCTGACTCTGAATCGACTGAAAACAAATATGGGCGTCGTGAAGGGTTTTCCCATACCTTGGATGTATTTTCTTAATCTCAAATAATATCAACTTCCATCATTAAATTTTCAATCGATTTGATCAAAATTGTATAGCTCACTTACGACAGACGCCCACGTCCTCCACTAGAATCGCTGTACCCAACTCGGGTTGGGATATGATCACGACGGGACGCTCGGCGGGTTACGAGTAGGAAGTGGAGAAAACTGGATACAACTTATCGGAGAAGAGCGGAAATCTGCCTCGAATTGGTTTTGGATCGGACCAAATCAGCTGATTTATGAGGTTTTAGCCTTGTCCGCGAGGGTGGACCCTTGACTCCCGCATCTGTCCAGATCGGACAGTTTAAAACGCGGTGACGTGGCCAAAGATGATGTGGTGGTTCCCAACGTAGTTACGTAGGCGTAGCCCCTGCTCCGTTTGCCACGTCTGTACGAGCGGTGGCGTAGGACTCGTTCATTTATAGCGAGGGGCACCTACATAGTACATATGACGTGGGACCTAGATCCCGTTGGAACGGAAGGCCGTTGCTTTGTCCGACTGCTGTGACCGATCATACGACGACTCATAACGGCTAGGATCTGTGAACTATAATCTCACCACGTCATCTGAGGATTTTCTTTGAATTTTTTCCGCACAAAAAAAGATATGATTCTAATCTTTATTCGATGAGATATCCTAATAACTTTGAAGTGTACACGCTTTCTCTTTTTATTTCTAAAATTTATAAAATAAAAAATAAATATCAAAATTATCTCTCTTTATATATCAAAATCATTTTTATCAAAAAAATATAAAAAAAAAAATTAAATTAAATTATCTATCTCTTTATTTATTTTTTACCAACTCTCTTCAAAAATTTTAAATTTCCCAATATATATAAATATACTTTAAAATTTTCACTATTTTTGACAAAATTTAATAAAACTCCAATTTAACAATTTTTTTAAAAAAAAAAGTAATAAACGTAAACATGACTTTTAATAAAAACTTAATAAAAGTAATACCAGTTTATCTCGATTACCTTTTGAGGAATCCGACGGTGGAGAAGTCACTTTTAGGATAAATTTAGGAGGGACCGGGACAGTGACAGCAGCAAAGTAGGGAAGGCGACGTTGCAGAGTAACTCCTCCGACAGAACCAGGTGGACCATTGGCCCACGTGTCGCCCAACCTGCGCTTTTTAGCGTGTACCACTTTTAGAAGGGAGAGTGTGAGCCACGAGAATCTCAACCGAGCAACCAGCCGTGTCTACCACACCAACATATTTTGTTCCAATGGATGTTCTATGTTCTCGCCTGCGTACAAAACCAAAACGACATCTTTCGCTGTTTTCTTGACAGCGATATATTGCCTAAGGTGGAAAACGAAATGTACAACGGTGGGGATTCTCTAAACGACAGAAATATACCTTGGAGTTGGAGCCACATTTCCTTGAAGCTTTTTCACACCAATTAGGTTAAGGTTACAGCTAGCTAGCTAGCTAGCAAGAATTGAACCTAATTCCTTTCCCACTTCAAACTTATGTTTTAACTTTGTAAGGAGTTCGAGGAAGCTTGCTTAATTCTGTGACAGAAATTAAGCCTATAGATGAACATTTAAACAAATCAAGACGACAAACCCGGATATTTTTTTGAATAAAATGCTTATTAAATTTCATGCATCAAACAATAAAATCCTTTTTTCTTTCAACTTCAATCGATGATATCAACCATCTTGACTAGAGGCGGAACCATTATTCCAGAGAAAGGGGGCAGAGTTCTAAAGAGGTTGGAGAAAGAGAACAATGTAGGTTTATGTGTGAAAGTTTTCAAGCAATGGGGGCGGCCGATCTCACCTCCCCTTACTGGTTCTGCCTGTGATCTTGACTCGCATTTCACTCTACTTGAGAAATTCAGAGATCATGTATTTGTTTCGTGTTGCCTTAATATTGTGTAGAGTTTTCCATTCTTACATTGCCAAATTTAGATTCATAAATGTTGTGTTTGTTTTTTTGGGGCAATAAAGAAAATTCCTGCACAAATCTCGTGTCCTAATACAAGACAAACCTTGGAGCAGGTGAAAAACGTACTGCAACTAGCTGTGAAAGTATAAAAACACCTCGGGCACGCATACTCACCCGCAAAACGTCTGCAACACTCTAGATAGTATTCAAACTCAAAGACGCTCGAGTCTAGACTTGCTTTAAGATCACTCCTTACCACTAAACTAACCCTCACCTAACTCATGATTCATGAAAATATTTGCCTCTATCACCTCAACATTGTGAGAAAACATGACTCAGACCATAGAGAGGAAAGTACCAAAAAAAACTCACAGAAATCAACCACGTGGACCCAATCTATCGCCATCTGTTTGTCTCTGTCTCGCCCTTCCCTCTCTCTACTAACGAAACAATGGAAACCGCTAATTTCCCTCGAAACTGAAAAAAACTATCAGCGGTCAGCTGCAAAAGGCGCGCTCACGTGGTCCTAAAAAACAACGCGGAAACAAAAAACAGTTTTCGGAAACAGCTGCCGAACGCACTCATGAGTTGTACATGAGTTGTCAATCATCGTCAACATATCATAGTAACAAAACATCATTTGCATTTATAATGAGTTCAAATTGGCCACACAAGGATAACGAACCCAGTTAGTGATTGATGTAATGCATTCGGGTTTTTTCAATCACTATAAATTTCAAGTCTAACCAATTATTCGAGAAACTAAAAACTCATTAATATCTAATTAAAGATATTACGGGGGCGTTTGTTGGTTGAAATTTTCACCCTCAAAATGGAACTTATAACTGACCAAAGCAAGTCTTTATAGAGCAATTGTCTTATGACTCAGAATCAGAGTCTATCCATGACTGTAAGTAACGCCGCTTGGGGAAAACTAATTAAGTAAAAATCCCACTGGATTGTTGCAAGAAAATTGATTTAGAAGTTAATCCTATATGCCATTTAACCTCTAAGCGACAACTAATTAATATTCTGCCTTTTTTAAAATCTCACTAGCATCCTACAAGATACGACTTCCGGGACGGGATATTCCCAAAAGAACTCACACTTGGGTGAAAAATCCTTAAGGTTCTTCGCATGTGTACTGAGATCGTATATACATGACGGCCGGATTAATATCTTAACAACAGCTGTGCATGATCTGAAGTAAGCTGTAAGTCTCCAAGAATGTCAGAATCAGCATAGTTGGCAGGGTACAGCTGAGCCCAATCTCGTAACACATTTGACAGCAATATTATTATCAGAGCATGGTTGGCTTGTCAGACAAGAAAATTTAACACAAACCTGGTTCCTTTTTCTTGGGATCTGAACTCCTAACCTAAATTAAAGTACACTGTTTGAGTGTTATTGTTTAGTACACTTTCTCCACGAGAGCGAGCAGGAAATCCAGAACCATCAAAACTGGGTTTTGTTTAAAATCATCCAATATTTCAAACGTTATTAATTAGTTATATATGCTTTCGATTTAAAGTGTAGTTAAAATATAATTAAGGCACCCCAGCTTTTTGTATTCCAAATAAAAGGCACAAAAATTAGCTAGGCTTGTAAAGTTCAAGTATACTTATCAGAGTCAAACCTAGGATGATATATATTGATGGGTCATAAAATATCAGGCTCTATCAGACCTGACCAACCCTGGTCTAGTCCATTACAAGAGTATTTACCTGATCACTCCATCTCCCGTTAAGAGTCCTAGAGGTTCTAGACTCCTAACTGAGCACCTACATGATTAGGAACGATAAGGATCTTATATGTTCGGAAGACTTATTTCTCTCATAATATAACACCATAACTTAGTTATTAAAGGAGTTAAACTCTCAATAGAGGAATGACTCTTAAACTCATATAAAATCAAGGTATTACACTTCTTTATATCTATGCCTAATTCTTTTATCTAAGCACTAAACATCTTCTTAAGACCTAACTTGGCCGTCGGAGACTTGATCCGAAACCACCAATCTCTCGGTGACTTTTGTAGGATTGATCGGCTCCAGTTATGTTGTGATTCTTGACCTCGTGTGTATATATATATATATATATATATATCAAGCTAATTATTTTGAAACTCTAGGCTTATATAAATGCACCCATTGAACTTCGAATCTTTGACGTCTGACTATATATATATATATATATATATATATATATATATATATATATATATATCTCCTAACCTACTAAAGACAGTATTTATTCTCTGCAAAATTTGGTTGCAATTTATTTCTCTCCATTAATTTTTTTAGAGCATATTCAAAACCACTTTAATTTATCGCTTTTTTTCTCTTGCCAAAAGCACCTTTTTGACTTCCCAAATATTAGTACTTTTTCTTCTATATATATAGTTGTCAAAAAGCGATTGCCTTTTTTTTCTACGTTAATATAGAGTCGGTTGGCCTGTAGGTTTCCAGTTATTCAATCCCGAATTCCATGCATAATTAACACACAAAAAATCTTAAAAAATTCAAAACAAGTTTAGCTATTGAGACAAATCCTATATAGTTAATTAATTAACATAATTTATATATAGCCCAAACAAGACATCTCAAGCCATGTGCCCTGCCCATGTGACTGGGTGATAATTAACTTGGTGCTCGCTAAAAGTCAAGATCTGAAGCAACAAACTAGATAGTGCACATCTAGGGCAACAACTGTGCAATTGTTTTGGGCTATATAGTTTAATGCATGCTTAAAAAAGGGGCACACATTTTCATAGCAAAAAAAAAAGAATTATTATTATTTCCTACGTCAAGGGCGCGTGTGATGCACATTGTCGATGGAAAAGAGACAAAATTATGTTTTTTACTAGTTCTTATAGAAGGAAGAGAAGAACTTATGAGGTGGGGGACTATGGTCCAGCCATAGATGTGAATGGGGAGGGAAAGAACTTGGGAACTCTCAGGAGAAATGCAGAATGGTTAAAAAGTGAAATGGTCCCTCTTCCTTTCTTCTGGCCAAACAAAATTTATTAAAAAAGGCCCCAAAAATCACGCAATAGTAATGATTTTGGACAGGCCTTTTGATGGGTTCGGTTTTCTTTGAATAGATGCACCAAAAAATATCCACCTTGTCTTTTATCCCAGAAAACCTATTACTTTTGAAGTTCCATCATTCCTTGGAAAGCAGAGACCGATGCTAGTTTGACCACGAAGACAAATTCCATTAGGTCAGTTTCACGATCATTATCTGCCTAAACTGAAAACTACGTAAGACAAACAGAACATTACCTGAGAAAGATGGCTGCCTTCCCCTGAACTATCCCATTGGGCTCTGGAGACCATTTTGGGAAAGGAGAAAGAGCAATAGAAACAAAGAAAGAAGAACTAGAAACTAAAGGTGAGAACTCAATAGTACTAAGTTAAGGACAGAGTGTCTGTAATAGTTACTGGTGTTGTGAAAAAAATGAGGAGACATGTTTTGACATAAAGTTATATGGGAAAAAATGGAAAAAAAAAAATTGGAGCATCACAAAAAGAGAGAAAAACAAATCAAGTAGCTTGAAGAAAGGGCCAAAAGAAGAACCCTCCACTTAGTCACCATCACTGAGGTAACAGATAAAACGGCTGCTTTTGAGGATTTATATCTGAAAGAAAAAGTTCCCTCAAGAAGAAAATCTAAGAACCAAAGCAGCACAACAAACGAAACTGTTATATACACGTTTTATAACAAGTTAAACAACCTGCTATGTATGGATAACAAGATTACATACATTAAATGGTAGAGACGCAGAAGCAGTTCTGTTATGCCAATTGACGTGCTAAAAGAAGAGGGAAAAAATTTGGGGGAGCTGAAAAAAATTATCTCCACCTTCTTTCTTCTTTCTTAATTCCAAAGAATGCTCTTGAAAATTGGTTGCAACTGTTGCTACTGCTTGATTAGTTCAGAGGCCTTCTTTGATGGTCATCTCTGCCATTTCAACTGCACTAAAACCTCCATCTTCGGTGCCAATGGTGGACTGAGAATCAATCCCTGACCCTGCTTGGATTTCCTTGAACATTGCCATGACTTCAATCATTGTGGGACGCCGCCATGTCCGATCGTCCAAGCAAGCACAAGCAACCTTTAAATGTTGTAGAAGTTCAATCTCAAGGCCGGGATCCTCTTTCATGAGCTCCGGATCAAACACATCACTTATTTTCAGCTTGGCGTGCTGTTTTACCCACCCCACAAGATTGTTGTCTCCAAAATCAGCTGAATCCGTTGGTCGCTTCCCTGTTAGCAGCTCAAGCAAAACTACGCCGTAACTGTAAACATCACCTTTTGTGGAACATCTGAAGCTCTGATAGTACTCGGGGGGAACATACCCAGGAGTGCCTGCTAGAGTGCTGACGCTCAAATGGGTATCCATTGCGCTCATAAGCCTGGCCATTCCAAAATCAGAGACTCTGGCTTCTAAGTTTTCATCAACCAGGACATTGCTCGATTTCATGTCCCTGTGAATGATGTGTGGAATGCAATTGTGGTGCAGAAAAGCCAAACCCCTCGCAGCCCCATTAGCAATCTTTCTCCTTGCGGTCCAGTTCAGCTTGATCCCAACTTTCTTTTGGTCGTGTAGAACATCTTCCAAGCTTCCATACCTCATGTACTCATAAACCAAGAGCCTCTCTTCTCCCACCTTGCAGTAGCCCAGAAGAGGGACAAGGTTCCTGTGCTTGATTTTTCCAATCGTTTCCATTTCGGCAGTGAATTCCCGATCACCCTGTCCACTCACGTGAATAAGTTTCTTGATGGCTACAATGCTTCCATCTTTCAATTGGGCCTTGTACACGTCACCAAAACCACCTGAACCGATAAGGCTGTCGTTGTGGAAGCCGTTTGTTGCTTCCAGAAGATCAGCAAAAGTGAGCTTCCGAAGGGGCTTCTCAAATGTGGCAAGGTTGATGCTTAATGCCTCCCGAGCACTGGTTAGCTTCCAGCTGACATTGGCTGTTCCCGAGTGTGAGTGACCGTCAATATAACCTTCAATTGCCGCGTCCTTCTTTTTCCTCCTCTTATTGATTTCAATAGCAACTATAATCAAGCCAAAGATACAGAAGAGAGAGAACAATAATCCCATAGCCACACTCCCAGCAAGGGAAGCTGGCCTCCGATGAGATTTCTGATGCTGGGAATTCATACTCGAACCTGCATCCCCCCCACATTTAGGAAGAGGATAACCACAGAGCCCAGAATTATTCTGAAATTCATAGGCCGGAAACGTTGCCAGCTGACCCTTCTCAGGAATCATTCCAGTGAGATAGTTATTCGACAGATCAATCTCCGTAAGCAAGGAAAGGCCAATCATGGATTGTGGGATTGTCCCTTCAAGCCTATTGCTAGAGAGATCAAGAATGTTCAGACTCCTCAAGTCCCCAATCTCTTGCGGAATTGTACCAGAGATATTGTTATGACCCAAGTTCAATATATATAGATAGAACATGCTCCCAATCTCCTTCGGAATGCTACCCGACAACATATTATGCGAAATGTCTAGAAAAATCATAGACCCATTGTTGCTAAATGTAGGCTGAATCTTACCATCATATACTCTAGTAAAATTGCAAGGATTCATGGTTGAAATCCTATTCAGCTGGCTATGCCTAATCCCCGCAAACTCCAGTAAGTTACCGGCTCCATGACATTCCTTACTCCCATCATTCTTGATATACACATACGTCTTCCCGCTTATGAAATTCACCGCAATATTGCCGGATTGCTTGAAAAGTGCAGGCGGTATAGACCCATTCAAGTAATTGGTATTGAGATCCAACCATATCAAGCTCTTACAGTCTCCCAGCTCCGGCGGAATCCTCCCCGAGAAGGAGTTGTTACTTAGTTTGAGTATTGCAAGGTTCGACAACTGCCCAATCCACCCTGGAATCTCACCACTCAACCGGTTGTTCGACAAGGAGATCCAATTCAGATTGGTGCAGTTGCCTAGCCCCAAAGGAATTGGCCCCGTCAACTCGTTGAAGTCCAGGATCAGATTCTCGAGCGTCTGGATGTACATGAGTTCTTGAGGGATTTCCCCATACAGCTGGTTCAACCAGATTATCATGTCCCGGAGCTTGGACAAGTTTCCCAAGCTCGAAGGGATCTTTCCCGTTAGGTAATTAAAGCTCAAATCCAGCGAAACCAGCTGAGAACAGTTGCCCAAACTCTCGGGAATTGAACCAGTAAAGAGATTGTTCTGCAAAAAGAGCTCCGTCAAGCTATTCCCGGGAGTTTCACAGAGAGTGGTAGGAATTGGGCCAGAAAGATTATTCGAACTAAGATCCAACGTCTCCAATCTCACAAGCTTCGACAAAGAATCCGGCAAAACACCGAGGAAACTGTTGAAGGACAGGTCCAGCAGCTTTAAATTGCTCATCCTTGCGAAGATTTCGATCGGCAATTGACCAGAGAAGTTGTTTTGACTAATATCAAATGATTCCAACGAAGTACAAGCACTCAAGACGGTCGGGACCGTACCGGAGAGCTTGTTAGCCGAAAGGTCAAGCTTCGACAGGCTACCGGAAGTACACACTCCAGCGAGCGACGAGGGGATCTCCCCCTGAAAATCGTTGCTGGCAAGAGAGAGGAAGCTCAGGTTCTCTACCGGGAGCTCCGGAATAGGACCCGAGAACAGGTTGCTTGAGAGGTTCAAGAAGCTGAGGTGCTGGCACGAGGAAAGGGCGAGGCCTACGTCCCCAGTGAACTTGTTGGTAGAGATGTCGAGGTACTTCAGAGACAAGCAATTGCCAAAAGAGGGAATGGTCACTGAGAAATTATTGGAGGAGAGGTCCAGATACTGCAGAGTGTCGCAACTGCCGAAGGCTGATATATCGCCGGTGAGCTTGTTTCCCTGTAAGGTCAACCTCTGCAAATCGTTGCAACCGGTGGGAAAGAACCAAGGGACAAAGGTGGGGCCGGAGAGCTTGTTGAAGGAGAGATCAATAACCTGGACACCGAGTTTCGGTGCATCTTTCGTGGAAGAAGAGGAGTCGAGGAGATTGCTGGAAAGATTGAGTGATTTCAATCCCGAGCAAGAACCCAGGTTGGCTATGTCAGAGAAAGAGCCGGAGAGGCTGTTTTTCGAGAGATCCAGGGCGGTTAAGAGCGCGCTACATTTAGATCCGGGGTTGAAAGAAATGGCGCCGGTGAGATTGGTATCTTTCAGAGAAAGGGTTTCGAGGTGGTCAAGGGAAAGGAGAAAGGCTGAGACGAAGCTGAAGTTGGTGCATAAAGTGGTGGAGCTGAGGTCTATGGAGGAAACCCGGGAGTCCTTGCAGGAAATGCCAGTAAAGTTACATGGGTCTTGATTGGACAGCCAGTTGGCGAGGAGCCTCGGGTTTGGGAGACTGTCTTTGAAGTTAAGGAGTTGCTGGGCGTCTTTGCTGGGCGAGGAAGAGGAGGAAACTGGTGAGGGTTGGAGGGAGAGGAAAGTGAAGGAGAGGAAGAGAAGACATAAATGGGAGTTTGAAGCACAGAAAGGTTTCATTTTGACGCTAAGGGGAGTGAGTGTTTTAAGGTCTCAGAGCTGCCATTAGAGAGAGCTTAGAGAAAGCTCTGATTTTTTAGAGACAGTGGGTTTTGGTGCTTCGGCGCACACAGAACAGGGAGAGAGAGAGAGGGAGGTTCAAAGGGGTCAAAAATCGGAATTAGGGAGGTAAGAAGGGTATTTATCGAGTGGAGAGGCAGGGTGTGCACTGAACGTGTTTAGAATTATTATTTCGGTTCCGTTCGGATTTTAGGAAGGAAGGTAAGAATCGGGTAGGTTACAGGTGAAAATTTTGGGTATTAGATTTTGGTAAATATTATAAAGTAAAGAAATGTTATGCCAGATGGTGAAAAAGTAAAGAGATAATATTTTTAATAAATATTATAATAATAATAAAATTATGTAGTGAATTTTTTAGTAGTAAACCTAAAATTTTGAGCCCAATTAATTGGGGCTCAAACATGCCATCGTTTATCTAGTGGAGAGGGAGTGGAAATTAAGGGTGGACACGGAACGGATCGAATAGAAGGTACATTTCGGTTTAAGTAATTAAGAGAATTAAAATTATTATTCTGGTTCCGTTTCGAATTAAATAGGAGCGGAATCGGAATTAGAATCGGAATTTTCGGTTTCTTATATGGGCCTAAAAAGACAGATTTAATTTGGGTATATTGATCCAAAAATGAATTTTTTGAGTTGTGTTTTGTGTGCCAAATAACTTTAAATTAAAATTACAATTATACAACTAAATTCCAAAATAAACTCTAAATTAAAATTACAACTAAACAACTAAATGTCAAAACAAAATAAACACTGTCAAAATAAACTCTAAATTAAATTTACAAAATTACTAAAAAACAATTAACCATACAAATAAGTAAACAACTAAACATTCATCAAATAATCCAAATTGAAATAGACAAACTCTAAATTAAAATTACAAATTTTTTTGAAATTTTAAAAAATTGTACCGGAACCGGAAAGTTCCGGTTCGGGTTCTTAAATTTTTCTAAAATGGGTTTCAGTTACCATAAATGGTCGGAACCAGTACCAGAACACCAAAACCGGTATCGGAACCGAAAATTCCAGTTTGAACCCGAATATATAACCACCCTGTGGAAACAGGACACAGCTGTTGCTCACATGCCATGCGACCCTCTCTTTTCTCGCTCACCAATAAGACCCTTCTGGTTATTTGCTTTGTTTATAGCGTTTCTGTCTCTCTTTGTCTGTCATGGCGGTGTCCAAATTGCTGAGATTAGGGGATGATGAGTTTAATTTCTTAATCCTAAAGATGGTGGTTTCCCCCTCTTTATTTCATGCTCTTTTTCTCTCTCTCTAGAACTAAACTGCCCCTTGTCTCTCTAGCTTTTTCCGTGTACGTGTGATCAACGACTGGTCTATTTATTACTGTCAATTAATGGAGATTCCTTCACTTAATTAAATAACTCTTTTTATTCACGATGATTAATTAACTCATTTTTGGCAGTTTGTAGGAGTCCTTTTTCATTTACACACCCCCACCCCGCGGCGCCCCTCTTCATTTTCCAGAAGATATTACGGCGAAGTCGTCCTCGTTAGCATGCTAATCTACTTTACTTTAGATCTGGATATAGGATTTGGCTCTCTTATTTGGTTTTTACTTCACCCACTCCATGACAAACTGTTAATACTACATCTCACGACCCCATAATTCTTTTGTATATATATAACAAATATTTTATTCATAATTAATTAAATATGGTACCATGTTAGTACCTATAAAAAAAATTAAACGTCAAATTAGTTGTCGTATTGCTCCCTGTTTCCTATTAGAGTCCCATGCATTTGGTTCATAGTGTTTTCTCACAAGTTCTGCTGTACCGATTATACTCACAAAATGCATTCATATTTTTGCCTTCCACTTTGATCTCTCTCTCTCCCCCTCTGTTGGGCCCTCATTCGGCTTTTACTTGAAACATCACTTGTGTTCGACTGCACACGTGTGGCTTGAGTGTAATTTTCGCGCATAATAAATAAAAGGGAAATTAGTTTTTTAGTTCTTAGGTTTTGGACCTTTTTTAATTTTAGTCTTTAACTTTCAACCTTCAAAATTTTAGTCTTTGAACTTTCATCTTTGAAAAATTTAGTCATTCCGTCAGTCTGCCGTCAATTTTTGTATCGGTCGACCGCCAATTTTGAAGTGGTCGACCGGATATATGTTTTGAAAGTGAGCGGTCGACCGGTACATGTAGCGGTCAACCGCTTCATATACCGGTCGACCGGTACAAATTTGACTGCAAACTGACAGCAGACTGACGAAAGGACTAAATTTTACAAAGATGAAAGTTCAAGAACTAAATTTTTGACCCTCTAAAATTCATGATTAAAAATGAAAAGAGGTTAAAACCTAAGGACTAAAAAGCAAATTTCCCATAATAAAAAGCAGCAACTCCTCTTTAAATGCTTTGGCCTTCATCTAAAGCTATGCATACAAGATTTCCAGACAATTTTAGTAAATAGACTCTGTTGAATTAACACTTGCAAAAGCCCTTAAAATGCAAAAGATCTTCATGTATTGATGATACTAATATTGAATCACGTCAAGCCCAAATTAATTTGGGCTGACAAATATGATTATGTCTATGTGAGGCTCAATGAATACAGTCCAGCCTATGTTGCATGCAAATCCAGAAGGATAAACCGTTATACGTGTAATGAGCGGCCGTGATTCCACGATCCCTCTGTTCCCATGGTGGAGGAAAACAATTATTGTAAAGATGTGAGAAAACCGTCAGAGCACACGACCTTACGAGACGAAATTCCAGTAAGAATTTCCTTAAAAAAAATAGAGGAACGTGATAGAAAAACTATAAAAAGAGGAGCTATCGATTGAAAAGTAAGTGAATTCTAAGTAACAAAATTGCGAAATACATATAAGAGAGAAGCTGACTTAAGCATCGGAGGTTCTTAACATCGGTGCCAGAGATTATTTTTGTAGTTTTGCAGGGAAGATACGTGAAAATTGAGACGCATTTACTCGGACGTATTGACCATAAATCAACTGATTCATCATGTACAAATCTCATAGCATCATTATGTTACACATTGTCTCTGTTTGGTTGGGATCAAACTATGACTCTATCAGTCTTTGAGGGAGTGTTTGTGACTCTATCAATTATTAATTATATAAAAATTAATAATTGATAAGTGTAATATGACTAAAAATAATAATAAATAGTATACAAAGCATTAAGAACCTCCTAATTAAACAAATGCAAAGTGTATTTTTTTCACAAACTATACCATAGTAAACCATCTAACTTGATATATTATATTTTAATTTATCAATAATGTAACGTTTTATACACGAGTTACCATTTTACTGTTAAAGAATAAAAAAATTAGTCACATCCACTATTCACCTTTTCAATTAATTATTTGAGTTCTTAGGAAAAAAAATTAATTATTTGAGAAAATAAATTTACCACCGTGGAATTGAAGTAGGTTAGATCCTCAAATCTCCTGCGTATTTAAAGCAGTACAGAAAATCTGTCACACACAGGAAATAAAAGACTGCAGGATGATAAGGATAGGAAACAAAACATTTGTACGAATGAGAGAGTAAAAAGCTTTTCAAAATATCTCTGTCCAAATTTGTACTGCTACCATGCTCTTCGGCAGGTCAAATTACAAATTATTATTTTTATAACATCTATTGGTACTATAAATTTATTACAGATTTATTTTTTTTTATTATTATTATTTTGCTTTGGGTACTTGAAATGATAAATTCTTAAATCTACCGCTCGTCTATCCTCAAACGCTGCCTTTCCGAACATTCAATCCACAATTTATTACAGTTTACTCAGCGCGGCCAATCTAGCTCCCAGCGCGTGGAAAAGCATGTTCCATCCAACTTATGGCCAATCCGTTTTGTGAAGCATGTATATCGGACCGGATTGGACCGGTCATTCTATCGATCTGGTCCAATCCCTAGTTTCATTGATTCGGTTTGGATCTTGTCATTTTAGGCTGATTTTGAGTTTGAGCCATGTCATTTTGAGCCAGTTACCGGTTTGGAGGATATACTCTAGTCTTGTTCCGATTTTTCATATAGGTAACCCGGAACCGAATCGAAGTATATCGATCTCAATCCGGATTGTCGAAAACCTCTCCGGTTCGAACCTAGACCGGCCAAAATCGGTCCGATTTCGGTCCGAGTTGGTCGGTCCGATCGATTTTTTGAACAACTATAATCCAACCTATCGAAGTGGTCCATCATCGTCCGAAGCGGCCGCATATATACCTCAGTACAATTTTAATATCACAAATATTTACAATTTTATCGTAATCTTACCGTCTTTTAAATAAATATCACCGGCGGAACATTGTGTAACCGGCAGTGTCATTGCCCGTCAGACCAGTCTGCTCGTGTCAAACACGTGCCCGAAGATCAGTTTAGACAGAAAATTTTATTTGCGCAATGTATCTGTGCGGCTAGTACATGGCAGTAAAGTACTGTACGACAGGGTCCCACAGTCTCCGTCAATCTGGACCGTTGGTTAGATTTGACAGTCCAGATTTAACTGCTGAAGTACTCAAGGACGGACCAGCTGTTTTATTCTAAATCTAGCAGTAAATCTAGCATTGCCTGAAAAATTACTAAAAGTACCCGTGTTTTGTAATGGCTTCTGAGAAACGACAGAGGGTAGAAAAGTGAAGTACGCTATCAGGCGATCTTCGTGTCACGTGGCAGATAAGCGTTTTTTTTTTTTACTGCCATCAGGTTTTATGCAAAAAAAAAAAATTTACTGCCATCAGGTTTGAGAGGAAATTATAGGAATAGTGTTGTGGGTTAGTTTCGTAATTTTATTTTATAAGCTAGTTTCGTAATTTCAGTTACGAAAAGAATTTTCTGGTTTTGTATCACGTGCTTCGGAAATTTGAAGGACGAGGTGGCACAGTGTCGTCGATCTCAACAGTTTGTCCACTTCTGTTTTCCGATGTAGTTGGGAGTTAACAATTAGGACTTCAAATTGGCCGGATCTAGCTTTTTAATAGTTGGCTCAGCAAAAATTTATCCGCATGTGAGAAAAGTAATTTAATAAATATGTGCAATTTGAAGAGAGATAAACATAACACGTTCATAGTAAGATTTATGATGCCGTAAACTTTACATGTACAATATTAAATGATAAAATTGTACACCTATTGTGTTATCCCTCTATGAATTGCACCGTATAATTCGGATAGCAAATTGCAGGAAATCTTCATTTGTAATTCAATCTTTATTTCTCTCTCAAATTTTTATAACCATATAACAATAATATCCTTCACCAATTTTGTATAGATTAAGAATATTATTGTCAATTAATTAAGTCATCGAGGATATTATTATCAGTCAGAAAGTGTAAATGTCTAATATTGAGAGTTAAAGAGTACAATGTGTCAAAATGGATAATATAAATTACAATATATCATATTCTTTATAATTGAAGGTACAAAATATATTTATACTCTCTTTTTAATTTGGTTGCCCAATTATACAGTAGTGTTTATACAATCACTTAACACCTAACATCTATGGAATTAATTATATAATTTCTATCATTTGAATAGAAAAAGAATCTTAAGTTTATTTATTGGGTACATCGTCCCTTGATTTGACAGTAAATCATATTCATCAAACAAAGGGACGTTTGTTTCCCAACATTTCTACCCTTCAAAATTTTCAAACAATCATAAAATAATCTCTCTCCTCATTAAATTATAAAATAATATTATATTATTCAATTAAATCTTCTCTCTCCTAACTTTTCCATAAAATACTATATTTTTTCACAAACTCCAATACCCAAAATTTCTAAAACCCCAATATTTCCACAAACAAACACCACGAAAGAAAGTTCTCCTACCAACATAATTATTTCAAGTCTGATGGTGTTTTACTTAGATGAAGGGCACAACTTTTAAATTTCTTCATGCTAATAAAAAATTCCATCGGTTCCTAAACTAGTGGTGCACGAGAGAATAGTCGTTTGCTTAGTGGTTAGTACGGAGTAGCGTTTGTACAAAATTTTATCTAATTAAATAATTATAAAATAATCTATTTTTTAATATTAAATTATATATTTTTAATATAATAAATATATAAAAAAATTCATCAACACTTACTTTTACCCACAATTTAACCCTCCACAATGGTAGTAAACCCAGGCAGAAGTCCCCCTTTCCATTAAAAGAAAAAGAAAAGTTCCT
The DNA here is from genome assembly GCA_963930655.1 of Myrica gale. Classification (NCBI taxonomy): domain Eukaryota; kingdom Viridiplantae; phylum Streptophyta; class Magnoliopsida; order Fagales; family Myricaceae; genus Myrica; species Myrica gale. The sequence continues at coordinate 9,931,900 of OZ005600.1, read as the reverse complement.
ATCCCACACTGTTATTGGAGGGAGAGTAGGCTCAATTCATAAGTTGGTAGTTCCCCTTCAAAGGATAGACCCTTTTGAAGATGTGTTCGACTGACCGCTGTGGGTTGAGTTTACTCTCTCCCAGCGAAGCACTTCGTGGTTGTGTCCTATTCCCCTTTCCCTGAAAAGAAAAAGAAAAGTTCCTATCCCACACCGCTACTGGATGGAGAGTAGGCTCAATTTATAAGTTGGTAGTTCCCCTTCAAAGAATAAGTCCTTTTGAAGGTGTGTTCGACTGACCGCTGTAAGTTGAATTTACTCTCTCTTAACGAAGCACTTCGTGATTGTATTCTATTCACCCTTTCCCTGAAAAGAAAAAAAAAAAACCAGGCAGAAGAACAGGTTGAATCTTGCCAACGACATATCAAAAAATTTTACCACAAAACAAACAGATTACTCCTACTCCCTCGAGTAGACGACTAGTGATACTCGCCCAGCCAAACTGACAGTAAATTAATTTCAGTTAAACAATTTGCTGAATATGCTGAGTCAGAGCACGTGATTTGACACGTGTCAGACAAAGGGAGAGAGTGCGACGCTTTTTACTGAGAGAAAGCGGCCTATAATCTAATGATTTCACTCAAATGTCATGCAGTCACCTGAGAAATTCTCTTCCCCTCTCGGTAATACCGGGACCCACACGTGCTATCATTTCCCTAAGTGGGCCCTGGGTATGATGGGCTTCTCATCTAATTTGAATAAATGGGCACTGAAAAATTGAGAGAATGGGGGTGTAAGCGGGTTGGTTGATTGATCATGACGATGATGTAGGGGACCCACGGGCTGCAATCAACACGCGGCCATGTCCGGCATGTTGACGTGGCCCAATTACACACGTCACTGGCTTTTGACCGCTCGGTCACCCGACATGTTGGCCAGCCTGTCACTGTTACTCTAGCTTCATTGCTATTTCCCACCTCAATTTGTTAGGTTGTGTTTGTGTCATAAAATGTTGGGTATGAGAATATGTGTTGGTATTGGGTTTAGTGAAAAGGTGAAGAGAGAGGTAATTTTTTATAGTTTTTGTAATTTTTTATATTTTTTTATGGGAGAGAGAAAGATTATATTGGAGTATTTTATTAGGAGAGAGATAAAATGTTGGAAATGTTGAGTTTTGCAAACACAGCCTTAGTTTTGTCTCTGATCTTTAAAGTATTCAAATAACAGATATTTCTAAGGTACGTTCCTTTCTTATAAATTTTTAGGATTTATATTGTATTTTTTATATTGATAATTTAAATATTTAAAAAATACGCATTTAAATACAACTCAACATTACTTATTTTACAAACAGCATTACAATTCAATAACTTCTTCACGCATGTTAATACAACTTTTACATCACTAAATATTAACAATTCTATCATAATCTTACTATTTTTTTTTTCCAAACGAACATCCTCAAGTTCCCCACTATTAAGCTTACATGTGTTTGGACTCAAATTAAAAACTATGAAATGACAACAAAGTATTGATAGCAGTAGCATTTATGAAACTTTGAATTTAAAACTTTAAAGAGAACAAACTATTAGGACTCAAACCTTAACTACGATAACAACTCTCAGATTTTGATTTTTTTTTTTGTCCCTCGCCAAATGGTTGTTTTGGAGAGCGTAGAACAAGACCGGGTGCGCAAAACAGGAAGAATGATATTTGAAAAAAAATTACAAGTTAATGAAGGGTGTGATAGAGCAATTGTATGTGGCTGTGTTCGGTTGGAGGAGAGGGGGTGGTGGGTATTACTTTCTTTTTGGTCTTGCTTTGTGCAAAATGGGGAAAAAAAAAGACTCGAGAGAGAATGAAAATCAGTGCCACACGAGAGGAGATGACTTTAAGAGTTATGGACCCTACCATATTACTGATGTCATTTGTATTAGAGAGAGAGATTGAGAGAAGGTGAGAGATCAAGTTGGGGGAACACACCCAACGTTTTATGTTACTATTTTAAGGGTGTGCAAATGTTCCGGTTCCAACCAGAATTTTCGGTTCCGGAATTCCGGTACCGGTTCCGGTCATTTTCGGTACCGAAATCGGATCCATTTTAGGGAAATTTCGGAACCGGAACCGGAAATTCCGGCGGAAATATCGGAAAATTCCGGTTCCGGTATATTTTATAAATTTTTTAAAAATATTATAATTTTAATTTAGAGTTTACCTCTTTCAATTTAAATTTTTGATAAATGTTTAGTTGTTTACTTATTTGTATGATTAATTGTTTGTTTAATAGTTTTTTTGTAAATTTAATTTAGAGTTTATTTTCATAATATTTATTTTGTTTTGAAATTTAGTTGTAATTTTAATTTATATTTATTTTGGCATCTTGAAATAGTGAAATATTGTTTTGAAATTTAGTTGTTTAATTGTAATTTTAATTTAGAGTTATTTGGCCCACAAAAAACAACTTAAAAATCCATTTTTGGGTCAAAGGAACTAAACAAATTTTTTTTTGTCCATATAAATTCCGGTTCCGGAAATTCCGGTTCCAATTCCGATTCCGTTCCGGTAAATTCCGGAATGGAACCGGAATGAAAAATCCAATTCCGGTGAGTACCGGAACTTCCATCCGATGGTCATTCCGGTTCCATCCGATTCCGTACTCACCCTTATACTATTCTCCGTTGATGCCCCCGTACAGGGTAATAAGTAATATCAGGAACGAAAATAATAAACAACAAAAGTAGAAGGAAAAATGAAAAGGGCAACAGGAAAATCAGTGTAGTACTTGGCATCACTATTTCTCACCGAAATTTTAGGCCGAAGTGGCTTTAGATCACGTCTAAGACATAAGGGGACAAAAAGCGGGACCCAAATGCAGCTGTAATTGAACCATACTTTCGACAGTCTTCTCTCCTTTTTTTTTATCGGGAATTTGTTTGTGAATTTAAGGCTTCCATGTCATAATTGAAGGCAAAGGGTTTTTGTAGGTGGATTAGGATGATATTTGCGATGACTTGTATAAATTAGAAGCTTCAGTTTGGACAAGCATTAACAGTCTATCGAATCTCAGAGAACATGTTTGAAATCTCTTAATAAAAAATAAAAAAAGTTAAAGAAATTGATCCCAGTTGGCATGTCCTCTCTCGTCAGTATAGGAAGAGAGATTTAAACTCGGGTGGAATCCTGAAATTCACATGTCCTAAGGTGCATAAGGAAATATACTGCAAGAAAAAAAAAAGAATGGAAAAATGTAAGGTGAAAAAGAATTCCTCTAGTGCCAGAAGAATGGATCAGCATTTAAGCCCCGGGGGATGGCAGGCATTACGGACCATTTTGCATGAATTCGTCGTTCCCCGTGTCCCAAATGCGATTTATGATGGGTCTTGATTCCCCAGTGGTTGAAGTGGTTAAATAGGCAGATCTGTGTTAGGACCTGGGACGCAATAACTGAACCTGGAAGAGCTCCTGTAGACTGGAGCTCAAAGCAAAATCCTACCTAACACATAGATCTTCATTTTAGTATGGCATTTCAAGTTCTCATGGCACGAGGAGCCTCGATTTATTTGAAACCAGCAGGGAAAAAAAATAAGAAAATGAATAATAAAGTATCAAATTTGTTTCCATGGAAGTGCACGCCGAGTTGAACTTGCCAGTTTTCTCTCTCTCTCTCCTCTAGAGATTGATAGACATGCAAATTCAAGCCCCATCATAAGGAAACAATGAAAGGAATATAAGGGACCAAGAATTAAAAAAAATACACAGGAAAAAAGTAACGAATGGTTTGGACAGGACGAACAGGTCAAAAGGAGCGAAAGGCTCGAGATCGTATAAAAAAATAAATTACATTGGCAGTATTCAGGGAACAAAGAAAATTTTAGTGGGGCGTTAACCTGCACCCCCTTCAACAACAACTTCCTTTCTTCTTGTTTTTTTTTCCTTTCCAGAAGAATGAACTATATGATGAGAATTTTTTTTAGCAGTTACTTGATCTGCCTCCTATGTGTAAAGAAATGCTCTACTAACCTCCTTTCTCTTGGGTTTTTCAATCTAGCACTAGACCTTGTCATCGATCTCGGAAGACTCGGATGCTCCACCAAGTTTTTGGGATTTGTTGGGAGGTGTTGAGTGGCTACGCTTCTCCTTCGCACCTGGCTTAGATGAGGCATTGCCGTACCAGATCATTCCAGCAACCGCAATTAACATACCGAAAACCACTTGTAGATTGAGACCCTCTTTCCCAAAGAAAATGAATCCCAAGATCAGGACAAGAATAGTCTTCATATGGCCGAGGACTTGGAATGACACAGCTGTAAATCTGCCTATGCAGATGAATTGACTGAGATTCGTCCCTACCGCAATGGTGCAAGACAAAATTATGAATGCCTGCGGACAAACACAAAAAAAGTGGCCCAAGTCATTTACAGTAGTCACATCTAGCAGCAACCAAAAATGTACTGCAGACAGGCACATGGACATGCACGTGTGGACAGAAACAAGTAGAACCATTCTACCACGGTCCTGTACTTGAAAAAACAGCAAAGGACAGTAACCGAGCTTAATTCTTGTTGATCTAAATCTGTGTGTGTGTCTATCTTCAATTCTACAAGTGAAATGATGTCAGTTGGCATCAGAAAAGACTCGAAAGGATGCTGGAGCATTCCATGTGCTGGGTAATCTCCTTACTGTTTATTTTGTTTTAAAGTCTTTTAAGGGTAAAGTGAGCCACTAAAGATGGGATAATTGTCTCTTCAATGATTAGACCAAAACTAGGGTTTTCTTCTCGTTATGATGATCTCTTCAGAGATTTGTGAATTCAGTTATGAAGGAAACCAAAGGGGACAAACACTATAATTTCCTTCTTTCCTATTCTTCTTCTTTTTTTTTTTTTTTTTCTAGGTAAATCAGGCTTGTGCCTGAGTGGTGGGGGTGGGGGGTTTTGAACCCCAGTTCAGGACCCTCCATAGAGGAGGAAATGCCATTTGAGCCATAGCTCATTGGCCCTTCTTTCCTATTCAAATCTGTATATTTATGCTTCTTTATTTCTTTGCAGGTTTTCAGGTGGAATCGTGGTCAATAATCTGCTGGAAGTTCTCTACAACGTTAGACCAGTTCAGTTTACTGCATCACAAAAGCTAAAGAAAGATCACTGATTCTGTAAATTTACGGGATCAGGCACGTTTTGGTCCATAACAAGGCAAAAACATCTAAGGAATTGGCTGTTCTTCTCGACTTAATGAATCTTGGCTCACTCTAAATCAATAATAATAAATGAATCCCTAGAGAGAGCGCATGGTCTATTCACGCACATTAAGGACAGAGAGACTTTTGTTTCACCCCTGTAGTCCTGCTACTTGTCTAAAAATTCAGAAAGACTTGTTGGAATTTGGGTTCGTCTAACTGCCATGTAAAGAGTGAGGATCTTTGGCTTGACATCGGATGTCATACGACTATAGTTGAGAGTAGGACTTCGACAGAGACACTTCCAAAAGGAGAATACATTACTAGTGTTCCGGGAATTGGCAACATGGACAGCAAGAGGAAGAAAAGAAGGTAGTACTCAGTGTAAGCGAGCTCTAATGGTTCTCTAGTGACTGGCATTCTTTCTCTAACTGGACTATCTACATCCTGCATGCACACTCGCTATATTGTTCATAGCTTCAGCAAGCACCTTTCTTATTGTTAGTAAGACGGTTACAAGTAGGCACTCCAACAACAACTATGGGTCAATTTCTTTTTTCAAGCTTTCTTCAATATGTTTCTTATTTTGAGAGTTTCTATTACCCATCTAGACTCTACTAATAAAAAGGTTATCTAGCCAAATGCTAACCTGTCAACCCATATAAAAAATGCAATCTAGAATTTGCATTGAACCAAAATGAAAGAGTCAGACGTCTCCTTAATTTAGGAATGGTGTCTCTTCCAATTTAAGCCGCCCAACTAAATGCTTCAGGCATATAGCGGACGTATACATTGTACAGACGGCATGTGTTGTGCTGGAGGGGCTAATATCTAACCACCCTCACTAGCATTCAACAAAAACATGTTTTCTCAGGTATAGATCAAACATTTTGAGAACTGTACACGCTAGATAAAGTGGCTAGATCCTCTAATATGACCAAGTATATGGCCATCCCAAAGACCATAAAAGATTTTCATAGAAGCATAATAGCGCTTGCTTTCTTCTCTAAGAATTTCAAAAGAGGGAGAACTCATTGATTCCAACTATATTTGAGATTTGACGTCCCACATGGTTTAGGAGGCGGGATGCAGATAAAAACTAGTCTAGGAATATGGTAGAAAAGAAATATTCATGTCATGCACTTGCTAGGGATTCTCAAATAATAAAAATATTTTTTAAGAAAGCAAAGAGGAGGGAAAACGGAGGAAGAAGCAAGGACCTTATGACCTGTTGCATGTCCCTTGAAAGGGATATTGGACTGACGGGAGAAAGGTAATCTAGCCATGATGCAACTGAACATCATCATGATTACACTTGTATAGATCGTTCCGACACAGTCAAAAAGAAAAATACCCTATCCTTGATTGTAGAAGGATAAAAACAATTAAGAGTCATTTTCAAATTACATCAGATTAGACAAGCTAGGAGAATGCCTACTGAACCCCTCTCCTATACCCAATGACAGGACTTCAATCCATAAGGAACACACCCTTTGCTAAGAGGAGCACGTCGCTTTCAATACAACAGGTAACTAATCCCAATTTGCAATTAAAAAGGATAAATTCCCACCATCCGAAAGGGGATATACATCAGTGTACAAAATCTCTGAGCAAGGCCTTTCTTTGGAGGATACAGATGTTGGTCTCTAATGTGGTAGTACAATAAGGCGTATTAGCCATTGGGCCATTTTTCACTTGTTGTTCCATCACTATCTACACCTCACAGAATTTACTAGTAGGCACTAATTTGGGCCCGTAGAAGATGTTTGGCCTTTTCGTCTGCGCACTGTTAAGAGTTCTTTTGGGACTCTCTGAAGACAGACATGGGAGATACACGGTAGAGGCAATTCAAAGGCTGGTTTTGCTCCTTGATTGTGCTCTAAATTGGTAAGGCCTTGGCCACCTTTGACCAACGGTCTACTCACATTTTAGTATTGATGCAATGAGCTTTATCCAAGCAACTGCAGCCATTAAAATTTGGCTGCCAAAAGATGACTGACATGAAGGCCATATTACAACTGCAACCATGAACATGGATGGAATCCTACAAGCACATGCAACTAAACATAAAAACATCTTGACGTTCACATGCAAAGATATAGACAGAAGCATTAGCTGAAAGAATGATATGTGTGATGTTGGAAAATTCCCCATATATCATATTTGTTGTTGGAGAAGTAGACCTCACCTATTAACCAAAATTCTTTAGTTCTGATTAAAAGAGAAGGAAAAGGAGCTTACCAGAGATATGAAACTGTAGTCATAGGCATCAACTCTTTTACCAGTCAACCAGTAGTCCAGGAAGGGTCCTACTACCAGCAGGGATGCTGCCTGTGCTGGAGCAGTATGCCCCAGTAGGTTGAAAGATCCAAGAGAATAGTTCCGCTGAAGATAGTGCACATACTGCAAAAGCATAACCAAATTTTTTTTTAAAAAAAAACAATGACAATGTCATATGTTCTTGATGAAGCTTAGAAGTCTGTGATCTTTGAAATGAACGAATACTACCCAAACCTGTCTTCAGTTTGGAAATTACTTTACAGAACTCATATCATTCCTATGTAAGGCCATGTAACAATGTGACAACGCTACCCATTTGGAAACAAGATACTTAGCATGGATTACACATTTTCGCTGTAAGCTACACCTATAGGTTGACGTCTGCAGATGTGTGCACCTCCTAATTAACAATGTGAAAACCCTACCAATGTGGAGACATGATAATAAGTGTGGATTATCAATTTCCAATGTGATCTACACATATACATGGATGCTTGTGTATGAGTATGTGCATATGTCTGTGTACACATATATAAAAGAAATACATGCAAAGAGCACATACATAAGAGACGTGATACTCAACTAGACGACCCACAACTGACTTTGCCACCCCTAATCCATCACACTTGATGCCATCCCCGTAAAGGATCAAGGGTTCAACAAATAATTACTTACATACTGCTGCATTGCAGTGCTCCAAACTGCCACTAAAGCAGCTATAAAACCTTTGGCATTGACACTGACATCAGTAACAGTGCAGACTGCAACGCCAAGGAGGACTAATATTATGCTAAGTTTTGTGTCCCTGGAGTATCGCACTTTGTCGAAGACAACTTCCAGAAAACAAGATACTGGGATCATAGTGAGCTTTGCAATCTGGTCACAAAAATTGGACAGGAAAAAAGAAGTTGTAATATCTGATATTTTGACTGAAGAAGCAAACAAAAGAAAGCATTACCAGAACTGACCTGATAGAATCCCACAGAATTCCACATTAAACTCACATTCATGCCAACAATGGAAAAGTTCGCAAATAAAACAAATCTCAGAAGTTCAGAAACTGGTAGATGAGAGGCCTGAATGTATCCCAGCTTCCTAAAAAGAACAGTCAACAACGTGGTTGTGACAAAATGCAGCCCGGTTAACGTTGTAGCTGCATGGAGGCATTATATGGAACACAATGTCAGGTTTAATAGTACAGGAGCGATTTGTCATAATGGGTTTCATTTCACTATAGGACTCAATTAGTTAATAAGAACAGGTTATATTTTGTCCAAATCAATGAGGAAACCTATGTATGCTCGGCAATGACATTATCTCTTTGGTTTTCTTTTGGGTTAGTAAGTTACCACATGCAGACACCGCTTGAACCAACAACCTTATCCTCTACCCAAATCTTATGGGAGAGGAAGTGCCTGTAGAAGCTTCAAAGACAATTCACGATTATCTGGCTTGCCTGTGCATCTTGACAAGGGTTTCTTGATCAGTTCTAGACTACATTTTGAAGCTATGGCAATAATTCCATTCTCATTGAAGATAACCAGTTCAAATCCAAACATCACTTCCCAATAAATTAATGCCAAATTCCAATGGTGCTATCTGGTGCAGAATAGAGGCCTTCAAAATAACTCATAAGATTGATCATTTCCCACTCGCTTTCAAACCATATCCAATTCTACTCTGACTAAAATCACCACTACGACCATATTTATTGCCTTGTAAAACTACAAATGAGGACAAAATAACATAGACAATTCCAGTTAAATGAAAAGATCATTACTCTTCGCTGGATGATGAGAACAAGTCAAATACTGCCTGGGTGTGGGGGAAAGGATACTAGAAAGAAAGGTCCACTGGTTAGGAAGAAGGCGGGAAATATCGTAATAAATTGACAATGGATAATCTTTAAGGCTTTTCTGTTCTGCGGGTCTACAGGTATATCACCAGAGAATATGTGATCAAAGTGTCCAAAAGGATGCATTTTCTGATACAATCAATTGATGCACCATCACAAAATCCTTAACACCTAATATACAAGAATATAGCAGTCTCAAAGACACCAAACCAATTAGCTTTTTATCAAACTATCAGTCCTAAACTTTTTGTCCGAGCTCTACTCCCGAAGACTTTTGAAATATAAAAAGATAAAAAAGAGACACAGAATATGCCCTATTCAACAATTATAACTGGAATGCATATTATCGAAACCAACCCACAGCAGCATTTTTTTTATTCTGAATTAAAACTACTTAATTAGGTTGAATTGTACTAGTATTTTGAATTGCAAACTACAGAATTCAATCAAAGAATGGTGTGAAAAAAAGGAGGAGAAATACGCTACATACCAAAGGTAAAGCCATATTTAGCCATCAAAGCCTTATTGACAAGGATTATCCCAACAGATGTGACCACATTAAACATCCATGAGGCAGCATCAAGGGTCCCCTTCCTATCACCCATGTTTGTCGCAGTCATTTCTCTTTCAATTTGTCGCAAGTGTTTCACCGAGTTTTCATGAATCAACTACTTCACTGGAATGTCAAAAGGCAACAGTTTTTATCTGCATTGGGAAACAAGTAATCCCACAAAGTTAGAATGAGATAAAACCAAAAAAATTCTCTTGGCAGGAGACAATCACTAGCTTGGAGAGAAAACAAAGAGTCCTTTTATATAATCACATCAATACATACACATCGACAAAAACTGCAAGTATCGACTATTATGAAACCACATGCACACAAATCTTAAAGAAGGAAAAAAACAGAAAATTTCATCTGCCAGTGCCAACATGTTAGATTGGCAGTTGACCAAAAATTTGCATAAAATAGATGACAATATTCCCGTAAGATTGATTATTAAAGACATTACGTAGGTAGACATTTGCAGTCTCACAACCACAGCAGGAATAAAACCTTCCATTTCACAGCTTTCTTTGTAAAACGTCAAATTGGTTTCAGGTTCTATAAAAGGCACTTCGTTTTGTTACATTCAATTGCTCCCAACGAATCAAAAGATAAGAGTTCGGAGATCCTCCAAATATTTGGGGGGTTTTCTGAGAATATACGTTTCTACTAATCAACCAAACTGCAAACAAACTCATGCACGCTTATACAATTATTTGGAAATTTGCATTATAAAATTTCTCTAAAATGTTAACATTTTAGCATCCGAAATATTTACTCAAGGTCAATGAATTAACCCTGCCCGGCAGGTGCTTTACATTTTACCTAACAGCCACTAAACTGATCCATTCTGCTAACGGAATTACAACCAAAGATCCTACGATACCAGAAGACCTCAAATCCGCAAACTTCAAACAACAATGAAAAAGAAGCAGAAAAAGTAAATGAACCATTTTCCAGGATAGTAAAATCAATTGGAGAATCATGCAAAAATAGAACTGCCAAGAACTGGAGCCAAATTGTACAATTTCCAAACAGATCCATCACTCTTTGACAGCGATCCAGAATATAACTCCAGAAACAGAATCATATAACTCGTAATTCGAACCACAGAAACCGGAAATTCCAACGCAGAAAGAAACAATGAAAGAAGAAAGCTGAGCGCGAAATATCAGGAAAAAAAAATAATGCTCATACGAGACCGGTTTCCACGGAGACAAACGAAAGCAGAGAAAAGAACTTTGCGAATCACGAAGAATTTTGGATTCCAAGCCTTCGGGTCCCGAGGAGGAGCAGTAGAAACCCGCTTCGGGAATCTCGCCGTTAATAGGAAGCACAGAGAATGTTATAGCTGTTATCGAATTTAAAGAGTTTCGTCCCCTCCATTCAACAGAGGTAGACTCACAGCCCAAAGGGAAAGACCATTACTACGTTTCATTTTTATTTATTTAATTTTCTCTTCTTTTATTTAGTTAATTATTTCGCACAGGACAGGATCGTTTTACTCATATATATTCTAAATCAATGATGTCTAATGTGCTCCGATTTGTCCATCCCGTAATCGTTGGAGTTACAAGGAGACAGCATATTAGGAACATGGCGCGTCTTGGATACGATACGGTATTTGAGAATCTCTGGGGAATTATTTATTAAATTTCATAATTACGCAATTTAGTTTAATTTCTCAGGACAACTAACGCTAATTCTATTAGTTAGGCTAATTTTGTCAACTGCTGTCATTTTCTTCCCCAGATTCCGTTATAAATGTAACTCCCAGTTAACTTTTGCTATTAACTGCCTTTTAACGGCAAGATCTAAAAAAACTATTGATTAATATATTAGCCATAGCCCATAGTTGTCAACGCTATAATTTTTTAAATTTTATTTTTTAATATTTCGGGTAGTATCCTTGAGCCAACTTTTTCTTTTCCATATAATTTCTTAAATTCTTTTTTGTTGAGGCGTTGGACTAAGTTCTTCATTTGTATTAGGGTGGTTCTATCAAATTGAAATTTTTATTAGATTCTGTAATTAAGAAATATTTTACTAATTAAGTGAAAAGTTAGTGATAAAAATGAAAGAAAAGAGTAGTAAAATTGGCATCATAATTTACCCACAGTTTAATTTCAAAATCATTTGTAATTTTGGTCAACTTTAAGGGATAAATATAAAATCAGTCCATATGATATAAGCGAAAATCGAATTAGTCTATGTAATAATAAAATCATAAAATTAATCTCTATGATCTCACAAAAATATAAAATTAGTCTCTAGTGAAGGGATTAACGGAAAATAAAAGTAAAATTATAAGGACTAATTTTATAATTTTGTTATCACATAAATTAATTCGATTTTCGCGTATATAATATGGACTGATTTTATATTTATTCTCAATTTTAATAGAAGAAATAAATAAAATAAAATAAAAAGAAGAAGAAAAGATTCCCGGCCCAGTTCTCTGAATTTCGCAGTAGCCCTTTGACTCGAATAGTGACAAATGGAATGGTACTAACGTGGGCCGTTACCACGTTTTTGGTCAACACGCTTTTCCACTTTCAATAGGTACTAGAGATGAATGCATGACATCCAAATTCTTTTATTTTATTAAGGAAATTTGACAATTTGATCCTTGATTTTATACCCCGGTCATTGAGTTTTAAATTTCAAAATTTTAGTACTTAGGTTTTCGTTGTTTGACAAAATAGTTATTCCGTTAGTTTGTCGTTCATATATTTAATGGATTTGAAGCGGTTGACCGCTACACGTCAGCAAATTTGTACGGTCGTCCGCTATATGAAGCGGTCGACCGCTTCATATAGCGGAAGACTACTCACTTTTTACACATATATCCGGTCGACCGCTTCAAATCCGTCAATACCGCTTCATATAGCGGACGACTACTCACTTTTTACACATATATCCGGTCGACCGCTTCAAATCCGTCAAGTATATGGACGGCAGACTAACGGAATGACCATTTTGTCAAACAACGAAAACTCAATGACTAAAATTTTGAAATTTGAAACTCAAGGACCCATTTATCAAAGGGGTATAAAATCTAAAGACTAAAATGCCAAATTCTCTTTTATTAAATTTGCATATTTATCAACCCCATTGTCGAATTCCTTTAAATTATAGTTAACGGAAAATAATACGTTAGTCAATAAAAAATTTAGGCTCACATGATGTAAATACTTTTGGAAAATTATTTTCCAGCTTGTCGCTCTTTCTTTTCTTAAGAAAATTGTTTATTTATTTTCCTTCCACTTAAAATCTTATCAACCACTTTTTTTCTATTAGGCACCACCCCATCTCTTATGTGATTGAATGCTCACCGCCTCTCATTTGGAATATGTTCACAACAAAAAAAAAAATACTCATCAAACCATACAAATTTAAGAGTATTTTTCTTTGTAGAAAAAGATCTTATTATACCAAGAAAAAATAATATTCGGTTATTTCTATTACTTTATTTAAAATTAAATAGAAATTAACATAAAGATTATTATATTACTTTTTTTTTTACTCTTAAGACCAAAATCTTGTTGTCCTTGATCCTTGTTATATCATCCCTTGCCACGTGTAATCTAAGTTGGGTACAAGTAGGGCTGTCTAAAAAACCGGTCGGACCGGCGAACCCGGACCGAGACCGGTATACTCTGGTCCGGTTTCGGGTTACCCATATGAAAAATCGGAACTAGACCGGAGTATACCACTCCAAACCGGCCCAAACCGGTAACCAGCCCAAAATTGCACGACCTAACCCAAAATCGGCCTAAAATGACATGATCCAAACCGGACCTGTAAAATTGGGGACCTGACCGATAGAATGACCTATCCTGTTCTGTCTGGACCGGCCAATGAACAACACTAAGTATAAGTCAAATCCTACATAGATATAGTATACCGCAACCTACGGAACGGAAGAAAGAAAGCAAATACTACTGAATCCTCGAACATAACTCTAGGGTCATGTGGTATTGGAGTTTTATTTCCGAATATTTCTAAAGGTTCCTCGACTTGGAAGTTTTATTCAAGCGCCCTACTCGTTAACAAGCCCATGAGATCACTGGCAGATACAGGAGGGCCCATGGCCCAACCCAATTTCCCTGTTTTTGTGGGCTTTTTTTAATAGATTTATTTCATAAACTTTGAAATAGAAAAAAAACACCTAATTAAATTATATTGACGACCCCCATTGATTTGTTTTACTTTTTATTTAGTTAAAACATACATACTGTTTATTTTTTCGTACATACAGAGAGAAAAAAAATAATTAAAAAATACTACTATTTTTTTCTATGAATATATGAACAAATGTAATATAATGGATTTACTAATATTATATAACTATCTCGGCTCAAACCAAAAATCTTTTGTTCCACTACTGCATGGGAGGTTGTCTTTGACTAGTTGGATGGAATAGAATAAAACTATTTCGTTAAGATTTGGGGCTTATGGATATGCTCTCTTTCAAGTTTTAAATTCGAATCTTACGAGGGGTAAACAATTTATTGGAGTCACCCCACAACAAAGTTGGATTTACCTGACATATGTGGTTTATGAGATGCACGGTCTGAGTTTATCGAAGCATTGAACTCAACTCATGTGGATACTGAGTCATGTCTGTCTGAACTCGCCGTACGAAAATGAGTTCTCAGATTTCTCTTTTTACTAAAAAAAAAAGTAACTAATAAAAATGTGTGTTAACCGTGATAATTTAGATCCATATTTAAAATTTTATTAATAATTAGAGGATTCAAATTGAAAAGGTATAAGCGGATAAGAGTGATATCAAATTTGGGTCCCTCGTTATTCCTACCTTTTCGATTTTTTTTTTTTTTCGTTTTACTTCCACCGGACAGAACCGAAGTAAAGAAAGACAGAGAAAGCAAAATTGAGAAAAGTGTGGATGAAAAAAGAATTCTAAGAGGAAATGAATTGGCAAAGCATGAGGACCCACTTTCATGGCCTTACTCCAACTTTCCTTTCACACCATCTCTTCCCTCATCAGTTTCTTTACCCATCCGCAACACCTTCCCTTAACATATTAGCATAACTCCTACTGTCTATCGGTCTATCCTTCTGTTTCTATTAACACGTAAAAGAAAGAGAACCAGAAGCAGAAAGAAAATAAAAGAAAGAGAACCACCGACCATGGCGAAGAAGAGGAAGTCGGATGCCACGCGCCTGGACGAGGTGGATCGTAGCATGTACACGACCTTCTGCAGCGCCGCCAACTCCCTCTCCCAGCTCTACACCCAGTCCATGAACAACCAGCGCTTCTCTTTCCAAACTGGAGAACGTCACGCGCTGGTTCGCTCTTCCCTTTTTTTCATTAATTTTGTAAAAATTACTTGGTTTCGTATTCCCGTGACGGATTTGGTTTGATTGGGTTATTTTGTTTGCCTGATTGCTTTGTTCTCTAATAGTGTTTTTTCCCTTTTGGCAATATTACAATCTGTTTGGTTACCGTGGAAATTGAAGGAAACAAAAAAGGTTGTTTTTGTTTTTTAAAGTTCTCTGTTTCTTTTAACTATGCTCATTATTTGCAGCAGGCATTTTTCAAGTGTACTTTTCTCTTTATTGGGTTTAAAATAATGGAGCCCCTCGGATTACTTATGTTTTTTAAACAAAATTTTCTGGAGTTTGTCACAGACCAAGCGGACTATTTGATACTAAGTTTATTGAGTCGTCAGTTTTGTTTTCTTTTTCGCTTCATATTGTAAGTTCTTCGATTCTGTTTTTCTTTTTAAGTCTGCGTTTTTCTTATTGTGAATGGAGTCACAAACTTTTATTATTTTTTTTATGTGGGTTATCTTGCAATTGTACCTTATTGATGTCAAGGAAATTAGAGAGCAAGGAACTTATGGTGTTCACACAAGAGGAAGCTTGGTTTTCTGCCATACAGAGAATATTTCATGAACCCAAGTCCATGGAGCTCAAATCTTTTAAGTAGCTTTATGCTTTTATTTCAAAGCTTTCTCAAACTCACATGGAGCTCAATTGCCATCGTTAAGTATTTTTATGCTTTTATTACAAGGCTTGGCTTGGTGGTTCCCCACCACAGACTTGAGTCTGTTGTATCATTTATAGCTGATTTTACGGCGAAAGTTTAAAAGCATATTAAGTGTTGTTCAAACACTAATCCTAGGAGCGTATGCAAGACTGTCGGATTCGCTCTTTCTGCCATTATGCATGAAGGGGTCTATGGTGTATGTACCATGAGGAGATACATTGGGTTTTTCTGTGTATCAAGGGTTTGTATGACATGGAAGGCATAATGGTAGTTTATCCTTCACGAGGATAACAATATTCTTGTTTAATCTAAGCTTGGAAGATGACCTACCACTGGAAGTGTAGTGTACTATTCAGAAGAAAAACATGGAGAGTCCCAAAGGAGTGTTTGTTTATTCAGGAATCAACCATATACTGCCAGAACGCAAATATGCGCAATGTAACCATACTAAATGCACTTTGATGGCGCAAGACCTTACAAATGTATGCTGATATATTTGGAAACAAGTATTCAATTAAAGGCCAACAAGTGTGCCAGCACTAGCAAGCCTCTTTCAAACATCAGTCACATGAAACACGTGCTCTTCACACTTTACTTTAAAGTTATTTCAAAGCTCTCTTATATTCTCAAAATGTTACCTCTATATTTCTATACTCTCAATTGGCATCACCCATTGGTGGGTGTATTACGTCTCCTAAATATAAGCATTGGATCCGTGTATATTTTTGTAAAATGAAATGGTTCTGTGTCATGTAGAAAGTTAACATTAATATAATTGTAAGCCTATGTAATAGGATTTACATAAAATTCTACTCCCAGGGGCCAGTAGTACTCTTTCTGTTTGTTAATAAAGAAGCACAATGCAGAACAAATCTCAAATTTGGAATTTGGAGGCTTCGGAAGTCTGTACTATGAGCTACTTATCAAAAAAAAAAGTCTGTACTATGAGCTAAAATAGGAAACACTTGAGGCCGTAATCCAAATTTTGGTATGCACGCTGAACAACACATAGTTTGAACCTGTTAAACAGCTCCAGCTCTTGTTATCACATGAAGATTCACAAGTGGTGCATTTGGATCTAAATTGTCTTTAAGAAAATAGGTGCTGCTGTAGCTTCCTGTTACGTTGATTTTCAGTTACGTGTTTCCATTGCAAATTCTTCATGGGTTACTATTGCTACTTTTCCTGTTTTTTCTGTTACCTGTGGATGATTTGTCATATTATTGAGACCTGCCTGTCAATATATACAAGTGAACATCACACTCCCTTGGCAATTCCTGTCTGAGATGCAGTTCTTTTTCTTTTTGGCAATACATTTCTTGATATGTGGCTCTTATTTATGAACTATTGTTGAGTTTTTGGTTTTTATTCTATTGGGACTTCAATCTAATGATCAATCAATGATAAGACCAGATGTTACCTGACGTCGGTAATTTGCTGCTCGGCCTTAAATGCTGATGTCTATGTTGTTATTTTGGTAGATGTCAATTGTCGGCCTTCGTGTCGATCCTTGATATATGTAACACCCTCCTCTCCCTTTCCTAATTCTTCTCGCAGGAGAAACTGTATCAATGGGTTTTGAGGCAACAAGAAGAAGGATCAAGAGTGACAACAGTGGATATAGTTGCGTATTTGCAGGTATCTTAGCTGGTGATTATTTATCGGTCCTAATTGCTTCTCTTTTTCTGCTTTCTGTTTTTATAGCTTTGTGATGTAACTTTCTTAATGCTCATTACTTCTGTTCTAATGTTATACCACTTTGTTCTGGATTGTTGCAATGCTTTCATTCTCAAACTTGTGTTTTGCATATGAGAAACCTCTTTCCACTTCTGTACAATGGTTGGTCTTCTGGTGAATGTTGCCATAGACTTTCATGGATTGGTCGTTTAGAATTACAAAATTGCCTTCACAAAACCTGGTATATCTTCCTTTGTGTAATACAATTTCGGTGGATTTACATACTGAAAGAAAATGATTATCATTAAGAAGGGAGGAAAGCTTTCAGTCATCACTTCGTAGGTTTTATCACTTAAATCAAGGTGAGTGGAATTCAGCATATGGAGCCATTGATGAAAGGCAACAAGTCTCTCTTGTATCTTTGATACAAAATGAGCTTGGCTACTTTGGCCCCTGCACCCAACTTCTTCTTGTTGGCTGTTACATGCGATTTAGGACTTGGTGTTATTCATGAAGAGTTCAAATCTTTTGTTCTCGCTGGCCGTCGGTTTTCAATCGCGTTGTCAATCACTATGCTTGTAACGGATCTTTCAAGGCTTCTCCAACAAAGTGAATAAATTTTAGGGATTTTCGTTTTGAAGGAATTTGTAGGATTTTGATAAAATTGTGAATATTTAGGTGATGTTAAAGTTGTATTGGTATGCGTGCAGAAGTTGTTAAAAGGGATTGATGTTTGTAAAAAAGGTAATAAAATGTTGTATTGGAATACGTGTGTTTTGTGATGTTTGGATTGTAAAAAAAAAGTAGGATGCAAATCCTAAAAAAAAGTGGTAAACGAACATCACCTTAGTCAATTGTGGAGGTTTGGGTATCAGGGGTCTCTCTTTGTTTAATAAAGAATTGTTGGGTAAATGGTTATGGAGCTTTGCTAATGAGAGAGATTGTATGTGGAGGAGTATTATTAAGGAGAAATATGGTACCTTTGTGGGGGAGTGAAGCACTTTACCTCCTCATGGGTTTTATGGGGTCAGCCTCTGGAAGCATATCAGTAAGGGGTGGGAGTCTTTCACTCTTTCAGTGAGCATACTCGGGTGGTGGTGGGTAATGGGCAAAGGAAGAGGTTTTGGCATGATGTCCTTTGAGGTTCTCTTTCCCTACAGTTTATTCTCTATCTATGACTCCGAATGGGCTGGTGGCGGATTGTATGGAGGATTATTTTCGCTCTGTTGTATGGAATGTGCAGTTCTTATGAAGTGCGAATGATCCGGAGTTGGAGGAGTTTTCATCTTTCTACTCTACTCTTTATGAGTTGGTGTTACGTAGAGGTGATGAGGATAAGCTGTGTTGGGTGGGTAATAAGGGTGGCATTTTTTTTGTTAAGTCGTTCTATGTCATGCTTGATGGTGGAAGTTCACTGTCTTCCTCTTGGAGTCAGATTTTTTCTTTGTTTGGGAGGCTACGCAGGGTAGGATTTTGACTACGGATAATCTGAGGAGAAGAGGCCTTTATGTGGTTGATTGGTGTTACTTATGTAAGGGTGATGGAGAATCGATTAACCATGTCTTATTACATTGTCCGGTGGCGAGAGGTATGTGGAAGCATGTTTTCTCTATGGTTAATCTTCATTGGGTTATGCCGGAGCGGGTTGGGGACGTCTTGCTTTGTTGGGGGAGAAAGTTTAAGGATCCTACGCTAAGTTTATTTGGATGATGATTCCTTCTTGCTTTTGGTGGAGTCTTTAGAAAGAGCGGAATAAGAGATGTTTTGAGGATTCTTTTTTTACTATGGAGAGCTTGCAGGGTACTTTGATGGTTACTCTTTTTTTTTTTTTCTGGGCTAATGCGTTGTTGGGTGGCCCTTTTTTAGATTTACTTTATTAGTTTCTTCGCTTGTATGCTGTAATTCTGTAAGTACAATCTTTGTACTGCTCTTTTTCCTTTCTTTCTTTAATAAAATGATGCTTGCTTATAAAAAATAAAAAAAAGGGAGTGTTAAGGGTCCCTTGAGTGATTTTATCTTGAAATAGTAAAAGCCTTTGGATTAAAGAGAAAATAGGGGCACGCTTCCTCTTTTTTGTAAAGAAAGAGGGGTAGCCTAACATGTGGAAATCTGCTTGTTTTAGGTCATAAGGGGAATAGTAATTTTATCTCACACAATCACCAACCCCTCCCCCCTCCAAGAAAAATAAACAAGAAACAAATTCGCCCTTTCTATTTCCTTCTCCCAACATTTGGCAATGACTGTGACTATGTAAGGTGGTAATGGGTTACAAACAAGCAGATGCAATCCATGGCTTCCATCATGTCTCGCTGTTTGCCCAATGTCTTCGTATTGACCACCGATTAGATCAGTTGGTGTCGGGCAATGTGCTGGCTCAGAACCTTTGTTTCCTTTCACAGGTACCCTTGTATAAAATAGAAGATCTGACTATCAGCTGTCATAGCAAAGTTCAACTTCTAGTGATGTAGGTACATTCAGATCTATTATCTGAGATATGAAGCCTATTTAATATTACATTATAGCATGTACTACGCTAATTGTGAGGTATACTTGAGAAATGGATGGAACTAGGGATATCTGTAGGGTAACTGGTAACTGGACCACTGTACACTAAATAGAAAGAGATGTATTCCGTTATGTCATCAGTATTTTACAAGATGCATCCATATTGACTTGGTGTATGCAAGCTACTATGGATTACTTTTAGCAGTTCCAAAAGGCGCATACTCTCAAATGATCCAGACATGGTCTCACCAGTCCACGATTCATAAGGAGTTTCAGGTAAAGATTTAGTAGATATCATGTTTAGAATATAAACAGCTGCTTCCAAGGCGAAGCTCCAAAAGTATATAGGTAATTCACACATGCTTATCTTTGATTGAGCATATCTCATAAAGTTTATTTCCTTATTTCTGCAACACCATTGTCTTGTGGTGTACCACTTAAATTTCTAATTGTTTCTCAGCAAGGTAGATCTTTTACTACTTCGATGACCACCATTTCCGGGTGCACTCAATTGCAGAGAGTGCAATTATCTTCACGTGCTTCAGCTCAAATCAGTGTACCTGGATCTCTCCATGGCAATGTTAATTTACTTCAGGATTTTTGTTTTGCAGAATGAGCTTGAATATGGAGCAGACGAGCCCCCAATGTCCCCCAGGCTTCCATTTCAAAACCAGCACTCACAGAATGCAATGCACCCGAGTAATTTGGGAGCCCCCGTCTCTTCTAGCCCATCGGGGATATCAGTCGTAGGTCAGGGAGTTCGAACCGGGCAATCTGATAATCAAGCAAAGAACTCTGTATTCTCAAATGCTCTCTCCAGCCCTGTCCGTCGGAGCATTCAGTCCTATCAGCTATCGCAAGTTGGTTATCATTCAAATCATATTAGTTCATATGGGAATGGACATCGCAATAACGAGACGAACCCTTCTAGTCTCCAAAACCGGGATACCAACTCACCAAGTTCCAATGACTGCATGGACATGCATGCAGACAGTCCAGGTCATGATTATTCATACTGAAATTATTTATTGGAAAAAGGTCAGAAAAGGAAAAGGAAAATGTTTTCCTTGCTGAAATGTTCTTGTTTGGTCAGAAGTCCTGTGATCAGATATGTTGAAATCACTGGAAATCTAGATAATTTCAACTCTTATTAGTTTATTATTTCTGTTAACAATTAGATGGTTCATGCTAGACTGACATTTTCCGGGGGAATACTTTTGCTATGGAAAAAGCTAATGATAGAAGTAATGTTTTGTAACTGAGGAGCTTGCTGTCAAAATAAAGGAAAGATGATGAATAGAGGAGAAACAACAAAAAATAAAAGGCTTAAATACTAATTAGGTCCATGTGATTTAACGTTTTTCTAAAAAAGTCATTGTAATTCAACTTGGATGATTTTGGTGCTTGTGCTTTATACGTCTTTCCAAAAAAAAGTCTCTCTACGTGTACAGTGACGCCAATGCTATCAATGAAATTCAATGTATCAATTAGCTGTATTAGTTATAGATTTCTTCAATGTATCGACTAGCTGTGTTTGCATGGAACAGGGTCCAATCTATAGGATTATATGAAAAAAAATGTTTTGTTAATTTTTGGGATTTTAAGATTGCACTTAAATAAACAGAAAATAATGGATGCCAATAATAAGGGAAATTGCTAAGGTTCTAAAGATTCTAATGCGTTTGAACAATTATACTCGACTCTATGAGAATTCTCTAATAATAAGCCTTAAATTTGTGAATATTTAGGTGATGTTAAAGTTGTATTGGTATGCGTGCAAAAGTTATTAAAAGGGATCGATATTTGTAAAAAAAGTAATAAAGTGTTGTATTGGAATACGTGTGTTTTGTGATGTTTGGATTGTAAAAAAAAAGTAGGATGCAAATCCTAAAAAAAAAGTGGTAAACGAACATCACCGTAGTCAATTGTGGAGGTTTGGGTATTAGAGGTCTCTCTTTGTTTAATAAAACATTGTTGGGTAAATGGTTATGGAGCTTTGCTAATGAGAGAGATTGTATGTGGAGGAGTATTATTAAGGAGAAATATGGTACCTTTGTGGGGGAGTGAAGCACTTTTCCTCCTCATGGGCCTTATGGGGTCAGCCTCTGGAAGCATATCAGTAAGGGGTGGGAGTCTTTCACTCTTTCAGTGAGCATACTCGGGTGGTGGTGGGTAATGGGCAAAGGAAGAGGTTTTGGCATGATGTCCTTTGAGGTTCTCTTTCCCTACCGTTTATTCTCTATCTATGACTCCGAATGGGCTGGTGGCGGATTGTATGGAGGATGATTTTCGCTCTGTTGTATGGAATGTGCAGTTCTTATGAAGTGCGAATGATCCGGAGTTGGAGGAGTTTTCATCTTTCTACTCTACTCTTTATGAGTTGGTGTTACGTAGAGGTGATGAGGATAAGCTGTGTTGGGTGGGTAATAAGGGTGGTATTTTTTCTGTTAAGTCGTTCTATGTCATGCTTGATGGTGGAAGTTCAGTGTCTTCCTCTTGGAGTCGGATTTTTTCTTTGTTTGGGAGGCTACGCAGGGTAGGATTTTGACTACGGATAATCTGAGGAGAAGAGACCTTTATGTGGTTGATTGGTGTTACTTATGTAAGGGTGATGGATAATCGATTAACCATGTCTTATTACATTGTCCGGTGGCGAGAGGTATGTGGAAGCATGTTTTCTCTATGGTTAATCTTCATTGGGTTATGCCGGAGCGGGTTGGGGACGTCTTGCTTTGTTGGGGGAGAAAGTTTAAGGATCCTATCGCTAAGTTTATTTGGATGATGATTCCTTCTTGCTTTTGGTGGAGTCTTTAGAAAGAGCGGAATAAGAGATGTTTTGAGGATTCTTTTTTGACTATGGAGAGCTTGCAGGGTGGTTTGATGGTTACTCTTTTTTTTTTTTCTGGGCTAATGCGTTGTTGGGTGGCCCTTTTTTAGATTTACTTTATTAGTTTCTTCGCTTGTATGCTGTAATTCTGTAAGTACAATCTTTGTACTGCTCTTTTTCCTTTCTTTCTTTAATAAAATGATGCTTGCTTATAAAAAATAAAAAAAAGGGAGTGTTAAGGGTCCTTGAGTGATTTTATCTTGAAATAGTAAAAGCCTTTGGATTAAAGAGAAAATAGGGGCACGCTTCCTCTTTTTTGTAAAGAAAGAGGGGTAGCTTAACATGTGGAAATCTGCTTGTTTTAGGTCATAAGAGGAATAGTAATTTTATCTCACACAATCACCAACCCCTCCCCCCTCCAAGAAAAATAAACAAGAAACAAATTCGCCCTTTCTATTTCCTTCTCCCAACATTTGGCAATGACTTGTGACTATGTAAGGTGGTAATGGGTTACAAACAAGCAGATGCAATCCATGGCTTCCATCATGTCTCGCTGTTTGCCCAATGTCTTCGTATTGACCACCGATTAGATCAGTTGGTGTCGGGCAATGTGCTGGCTCAGAACTTTTGTTTCCTTTCACAGGTACCCTTGTATAAAATAGAAGATCTGACTATCAGCTGTCATAACAAAGT
The DNA here is from genome assembly GCA_963930655.1 of Myrica gale. Classification (NCBI taxonomy): domain Eukaryota; kingdom Viridiplantae; phylum Streptophyta; class Magnoliopsida; order Fagales; family Myricaceae; genus Myrica; species Myrica gale. The sequence goes on along the minus strand of OZ005600.1, from coordinate 9,908,343 downwards.
TCAACTTCTAGTGATGTAGGTACATTCAGATCTATTATCTGAGATATGAAGCCTATTTAATATTACATTATAGCATGTACTACGCTAATTGTGAGGTATACTTGAGAAATGGATGGAACTAGGGATATCTGTAGGGTAACTGGTAACTGGACCACTGTACACTAAATAGAAAGAGATGTATTCCGTTATGTCATCAGTATTTTACAAGATGCATCCATATTGACTTGGTGTATGCAAGCTACTATGGATTACTTTTAGCAGTTCCAAAAGGCGCATACTCTCAAATGATCCAGACATGGTCTCACCAGTCCACGATTCATAAGGAGTTTCAGGTAAAGATTTAGTAGATATCATGTTTAGAATATAAACAGCTGCTTCCAAGGCGAAGCTCCAAAAGTATATAGGTAATTCACACATGCTTATCTTTGATTGAGCATATCTCATAAAGTTTATTTCCTTATTTCTGCAACACCATTGTCTTGTGGTGTACCACTTAAATTTCTAATTGTTTCTCAGCAAGGTAGATCTTTTACTACTTCGATGACCACCATTTCCAGGTGCACTCAATTGCAGAGAGTGCAATTAACTTCACGTGCTTCAGCTCAAATCAGTGTACCTGGATCTCTCCATGGCAATGTTAATTTACTTCAGGATTTTTGTTTTGCAGAATGAGCTTGAATATGGAGCAGACGAGCCCCCAATGTCCCCCAGGCTTCCATTTCAAAACCAGCACTCACAGAATGCAATGCACCCGAGTAATTTGGGAGCCCCCGTCTCTTCTAGCCCATCGGGGATATCAGTCGTAGGTCAGGGAGTTCGAACCGGGCAATCTGATAATCAAGCAAAGAACTCTGTATTCTCAAATGCTCTCTCCAGCCCTGTCCGTCGGAGCATTCAGTCCTATCAGCTATCGCAAGTTGGTTATCATTCAAATCATATTAGTTCATATGGGAATGGACATCGCAATAACGAGACGAACCCTTCTAGTCTCCAAAACCGGGATACCAACTCACCAAGTTCCAATGACTGCATGGACATGCATGCAGACAGTCCAGGTCATGATTATTCATACTGAAATTATTTATTGGAAAAAGGTCAGAAAAGGAAAAGGAAAATGTTTTCCTTGCTGAAATGTCTTGTTTGGTCAGAAGTCCTGTGATCAGATATGTTGAAATCACCGGAAATCTAGATAATTTCAACTCTTATTAGTTTATTATTTCTGTTAACAATTAGATGGTTCATGCTAGACTGACATTTTCCGGGGGAATCTGGAAATACTTCTGCTATGGAAAAAGCTAATGATAGAAGTAATGTTTTGTAACTGGGGAGCTTGCTGTCAAAAGAAAGGAAAGATGATGAATAGAGGAGAAGCAACAAAAAATAAAAGGCTTAAATACTAATTAGGTCCATGTGATTTAACGTTTTTCTAATAAAGTCATTGTACTTCAACTTGGATGATTTTGGTGCTTGTGCTTTATACGTCTTTCCAAAAAAAGTCTATGTCAGTAGTGTGGTCCCATCAGTTTAACGTTTTATGTCTACGTGTCTAATACATTTTTTTGGGAAGACATAATGCACAGTGACCAAAATCATGTAAATGAGAGGGCAGAGTGACGCCAATGCTATCTAGGGGTGGGCAAACCGGGTTCGGGTTTATTTATGAGGAAACCCGAACCCGTATAAACCCAAAAATATCGGGTCGAAAACGGGTCGGTCCGGTTCGGAAAGGCGGGTCACGAGTTGAGGGTATTATATTTTCGGGTTCGGGTTGTGTTTAATTTCGGGTTTGTTCATATACCCGAACCCGAAAATTGTTTTTATTTACATGCAAACACGAACCTGCCTAAACCCGACCCGATCGGGTCGGAAACGGGTCGGGTCACGGGTTTTTGCCCACCCCTAATGCTATCAATGAAATTCAATGTATCAATTAGCTGTGTTAGTTATGCTTGCAAGATTTCATCAATGTATCGACTAGCTGTGTTTGCATGGAACAGGGTCCAATCTATATGATTATATGAAAAAAAAAATGTTTTGTTAATTTTTGGGATTTTAAGATTGCACTTAAATAACACAGAAAATAATGGATGACAATAATAAGGGAAATTGCTAAGGTTCTAAAGATTCTAATGCGTTTGAACAATTATACTCGACTCTATGAGAATTCTCTAATAATAAGCCTTAAATTTATGAATAATAAATAATCTGACAATAAAGCTCTAATTTCACACCACATGCATTCTTGATGCATTTAACTGGCAATTACAATGAGTTATTAGGGATTTTCTTGATGCATTCAATTTATCCGGAAAATCAAAATATTAGGAATGTATTGATGATAAATTAATCTAAATCTAAGAATATTAAACTATTCAAATAAATAAAAATCATTTTATCACCTCATCAATGATAAAAATAATATAACAAACTATTAAACTTCATATTTAACCTTAGCAATAGAGTTTTAGCTTGACATCTCTATAACTAAAAAAATCATGAATTCTAGAGAAAAAGTTTAACTAGAAAAATAATAAAATAAAAAACCCCATACTGCCCTTTTTTCTATTTGCTTATGATTTCTACAAAGAGAGAAAACATATATGTATTCAAACTCTTTTTTTTTTCTTTCTAATAAAACAGATTGATCAAATTTGATTTTTAAATGGTAGTTTCATAAATTAAATGAAAACGAGGATTAAATGTCTCTAATAATAATAAATTATTTACCCACAATAAACACTTATCAAACATTGACCGGACGTTTTCTCCTTTACTGATTACCTTGAAATCCCTCCCCCCCCCCCCCCCACACATATATATGTTTTTTTTTCTTTTCAATTTAAGTGACCAAATAAATATTGTTCAATGTATTTGCTTCCTAGACGAGGATATAATGATTTTGTCCTAAAGATTTTATTTGAATATTGTCGCAAGAGTGAATTATGTGAGCATTTTACTAGGGCGTAAAATTGGACCGGATTTATTAATATAAATATTTTTTTTTTGTATTTTTTAATACAAATTACAAATTTTAAAAGTTTAGTTTTAAACTAAACTAAAATTCTACATTTTTATATGTCCTTCTCTCTTTGAAATTAACATAAAAAATGAAAAATAATAATAATAAAAAAAATCGGTCCGGACTACTTAATGGACCGGACAGTTATAAGTGGTCCTGTCCGGTCTTCCATATGAGCACAACCGGAAATCGGGTCCTGTGCAGCCCTACATTTTATCATACACGAGGATATTGTGATTTGAAGTTTCTGTTAAATCGTAGATCAAGATCGAGTTGCGACAAGCCCGGGTTGCTGGTCAAACAGTACAGAGCACTTCTGGTCTTCAATCGTGCTTGCAAATGGACAACCCGCTCTCTCCCCCATCGCGACGGGTAATTGGTATACTAATGCGGCGCCTGAAGGAGAAGGAGTCTCTTCTCCTTTTGTTTTGGGCCGGGAGCCCATAACCCATATTTGCTTGGCGAGAAGGGCCCAAACAAGGATAAGGGCTGGGGTCCGTCAATCACACGTCAACAAAACCGTTTCTGGATATTTGAGTTTCTCTGGGTCGTGTAGCTCCGACCTAAAAAACGAAAAGACAAAAAGAAATAAACCGACTCTTCACAAAATAAAAGACTATTTAAGATTGACGTTCCATTCCCGCCAAACTCTTTTTCCCAAACTCAAATCCCTCGGTCTCCCTCTCTTCTTCCCTCTCTCTCGCTCTGTCTCTCTGCCTCTCTCTCTCTCTTTTTCTTATCTTACATGCAAAAACTCTTCGATTCAGGTATGCCCACATTCAAATGATTAGTATTTCATTTGTAATTGATCAACTGTCAATTCTAAGAATTCTATCACAACTGTTGGTTTTCATTGGACTGCAATTTCTTTTTTCTTGTCCCGCTTTCGAGACAACGCAAGGTTTGTAGAAGTATAATCCTGTTGACGACTTGAATCCTAGCACGGGATTTTTTGTTTATATTATATGTCAGGGCTGAAACCCTAGTTGTGGTGACACGAGTTCGTGTATGCTCAATTAGTCGATGGAGTCCTTGATTTGGGAATAATCATTAATGTGAGGACTGAGGAGTATGAAAGTTATTGTGTTCTATTACTATACAATCAATCAAATACGACTCTCATGCAGCAAATATTCTGATCTTGGATCTCTGATGTGTGGAACCTTGAATGGAATTATTGGTTCACTACAGGAAGGATACTGATGATTTTGCTTAATTTTCAGGAAAGCCGAACCATCATGAAAGCTGCTAGACAACAAACTAGGAAGGCAGATAAGGCTCAGTCAAAGCGCACGGCAGACATAGGTTGCACTGGAGCCAAGAAATCCACCAAGAGAACTGGTGGGCGGAGTTACAAATCAGCAGGTGAGGCTCTAAAAACTCAAATTGCATTTAATATTTGTGTAGTTGTTTTTTTGTGCGTGGTAATTATCAAAGTGAATTCACGCCATGTACTGTGTTATTTACAAAGGTCTTGAGACTTGAACCATGGACTGACCTGTCAGTTCTGCCATGGCAGGGAGTCAATTATTTCTTAGGCTAATACAATAAATGGAAAATTGGACTCTAGATTAACATAAAGTTATATTTTGCATTCTGCATAAGTTCTTGAACCATTGATCAGGACAAACTGAACAGTTTTTGGTTTATGAAGATAAAAGATCTCTACCTTCTAGCACAGCGGATCAAAGGCGTCCAGAGCTTCCAGTTGAAAGTAGATGTTATTCACAAAAACCAAAAGGATCACCTCCACTTAAGCTTTATCCAGGACATACACTTCTTCCCCATGCGAAGACTAAGTTGCAGCTTTTTCCAATAGATGAAGGCACTCGCATCGGACTGGAAAAGGTAAAATGCAGACCTTCGAAGCATCAAACTCTTAGGTAATTTCAGTTCAGTATTTTTATTTACAATTGTCTTGTAGGATGGATATTATCCATACTTGGAACTTATTTTAAGTCCTCGGAAGAAGATTTCTTCAGTGCTTAAGCACCTAAATAGCAAGTGGGGTAGCTCCAGTATTGCACTTGGTGAGCTGATGCTTTTCCCATACAACATGTTCGAGAATGTGTCTAGTTACAGAAGGTGGACATTGAATGACAATGACATCAGTGCGGAATATGTCTATGGAGCAGTTGGAAGCCCTGCTGTTTTCCGCCTAAGGTGTAAGGACTTGTCATTTTCCATTTTATGGGCATCGAATGATATTTATGAAGTTTCTTACTTGGTTTCCCTTTCAAGGTATGGCTGGTTCTCTTTTCCCGAATCTGAAGCTTTTGGTACGCTTGCTACATCAACTCCAATTCATGATTTTTCGCAATCTGAGGATCTACAGAAAGGTTGCAGCATTAATATGGAGAGGCCATATGGTAAACGCGAGAAAATTGGTGTAAGAAATGAAGAGTTCAAAGACATCAATCTAAGTCAAGTATCAACTGCAGTAGTCGCTGAGAAAGTTGTGCACGAACCAATTAATCCTGCGGTATGTCCACCCCCCCCCCCCCCCCCTTTGTTCTTTTGGTGTTTCTGTGGAACAACTATCCCATGAACATTTTATGTTGTACGTGACTTGTAAGTTGATGTGGATATAGCATTCTTATTGACACTACACAAATGCACCCACACCCACATAATATATTTATATTTCACACACATGTATATTTTTTCTATGATGTTAAAATGATTAGATAATTTTTGATATGGTTTTGTTTAGTCTTTTGAACTGGTCCTTTCCTAATTATGATGCCAGCGACCCATGGTTCTGTTTAAAGATCCGGTTGACTTGTATACTCTCTTGAAAGATAATAACTTTCTAAAACTATCTCATTTATTCTAAATAGGACAACAAACTGAGGATAGATGGTGGCGTTGGACAATCATCGACCCTTTGGGATGATAGTCTAACTAACATAAGCATTGGAGGCCTCCTCTCAGAAGCATCCTTACAGGGCAAGTTCAACAATTTTGATCCCATCACTGATGGTGTAACTAATATAAGCATTGGAGGACTCTTGTCTCTACCATCCTCACAGGGAAAGTTCAATAACACTGATCCAAAATTAGCTGGAACTGATGCTGGCTTGCAGCCAACTCAACTAATATCTGACTCATTTGACGCTTATATTGCTGCCCAAACAAATTGTCTCCAAGTTCCAAGACCGTCTGCTCAAGACCCATGCTCATCTATATTGGATGCTGAAGAAACGTGCCATGCATTTCCTTTCCAAAGATTCTCTTCCTCAGGAAAAGATGTTCTGCCTTTGGTTGGAAGTGCTTACCGAGGGGGCTGCAACCAGGTTGCTGGTTCCAAGTCATTCCCACATCCTAGTGGACCTGAGGTTTGCTGAAGCCTTTTCGCTTGTTTGATTTTTAATTGTAAATTTTGAAAGTTTCTGTGGCTTTAATATAGAGTTGGGAAGCTAAAAGGTTTAATTGAGCCATAACTTTTAGTCCCATTCTTCATTGTGTGTGATCCTGTTTCCAAGTCCCTCAAATACAAATTTCCTAATGCACCTGAGGGTTGCTAATGTGGTTTAAATACCAAATGGAACTTCGGTTTCAATGTCAGTCAAGTTATTGTTCAAAACTTCAAGCTCTGGAACTTTGTTGAAAGACATGAAATGTGGTCCTGAAAACTTTAGTATATTTAAATGTGTCTAAGTTTCTTATATACATCTAATCCTAAAGCGTGTTCTAGAACGTATAGCAGTGGTGCAGAGTTGGGGGACGTATCACTTGTTCCTGGATGGACAAGGAGAGGTGGTTGACTTGAAAACGCCCTGCTAATGAGGATATTTTGCGTTGGAATTTGTTAGGATTCATGACGCTTAAGAGACACCTTTGGAATCTGAGATATACATGTAATTTGTTGCGGTTTAACTTTTGGAGTATGAATTTCACGTGTAGTGGGATTAAAGGCTTTTTGAAACTTGGAACACCACAAGACATTGTTGGCTTTAAGTTACTAGTAACCACCACTTCGGACCTTAATAAGTTCCAATGCATGTTCTAATGTTTGTTACTTTGCTCTGCAGGTCAATGGTCAAGCTGGGTTTCCGCACGATCATTCTCAGAAAGAATCTGAAACAAACCTGTTGGTTTGTTCGCGAACATATAATGACGAAAGCAGTCTTGGACTGTCAGGCATTAAATGGGTACTTGAAATTCCTCTAAATACTTTGTTCATTTGTATTTATGAGCACGGATAATTAATTCCATTGTTGTTTGATGACTGGACACAGACCGACTCTCTCGGACCCTTTGATCTTGGTCTGCCTGCCTCTCAGAAACTTATCAGTGGAGACAGTATTACCAAAAGTGAATTTGTTAGATAGCAGCCTAGATGCATTCCAGAGAAGATTTGGTGGAGGCTGAAAGGTTTCTATTGAAGATATAGAAAACAAAGAAGCTAACAAACGAATAAAAAATTTGGTGGGATTAACTATTGTAGCATATTGATTTGCAGAATCGTGTCCTTGAGGCGTTGTAGTATTGCTTACCAAATGGGGAAAAAGGCACTGGTTTATTCTTGATTTTGGAATGTAATGTATAGGTGGTATTTCTTCCAATTTGGTTGGAATGCTAATATGGCGGTCAATTTGAGTAGTTTTTTTATTATTATAATAAAAAATAATGATTTAATAGAAACGAGTTATTTTGAAATTATTCTCTTATTTTTTTAAGGGATAAATGTAAAATTGGTCTATATGCTATACGTAAAAAATCGATTTAGTCCCTGTAAAACGAGTTATTTTCGTTTGTTATTGGTCCTCCATCATGACTGATTTTATCACTTTCTGAAATCACAGGGACTAAATTGATGTTTTTCATATCACATAGACTAAATCCATTTTTGCCTACCAATTTTACATTTATCCTTTTTTTTTTTTTTAATCCTTTTTGAGTTAGTTGTGTTTCTGACCACGAATGTCGAAAAACACACCGGATTTCTTTGGGACTTTCCTGTGGTTTAAACGCCACGTTTCTTTGGCAGAACTAGAAGGCCCAAATTACTTTACGTCGCTGTGAGCGGCAGCCGGCAGTGGAGCGGACAACTGCCCTTGAATCACCCCACATGTAACCCGCCAAAAACTGGACGCAAACCGCGGTACAAATAAGATTGTCAAAACCGCCATTCCTTGAGAACCCAGTCCATGTCGTTCATCACGCAAAGAATCCACGAAGAATACTTTCCTTCTACTTCTCTTTTTACCTTAATTCCAAACTTCCGGTGCGGAAGACCCTGCAGCATCTCCTTTCGACTCATTCTTCAGTCGGATCCGATCTCGGCCTGATTCATGATCCGGTCCCAGCAGCTCCACCCTGCTAAGGTTCGGCTCTTCACCGGCCTCACTACGCATTGCGGGTCGCTGCCCTGTTTTGGTAGTGGGCCATGGAAGGCAAGGCTCTCGAAAAAGAAGCAGAGAGCGTCTTTAAGAATCTAATTGAAACCAGTTCTTTGGTTTTCCCATATTAAAGAGTTCCCAAGCCTGTACTCTGCACATATGGTGGAAGTCCGCCGACGAAAGAAAATTTGGACGGATATCCATACTGAAGAAGTAACAAAGGCAGTTTGAGTAAGACGTTGCAATAAGCCACAGACCTATAGCGACGGTCAAGACCGTTGATGCTAAAAACTGGTTAAATCTTTTATCAACGGCTTTTTGAGGGGTTTAGAAGTAGTTTTAACAAACCCCTAAACTTCCATCAACAGATTACGAACAGAACATTAACGATACATGTATTTACAATTGAAGGGGGGGGGGGGAGAGAAGGAGAAGTCTTCAATCCAACGAGATGGATCAACCGGAATATATATATATATAAGAGAAGGAAAAATGATACACATGATATTTCTTCACTGGTCGTTGAAGTTGTCCGAGAACTTGCTCTTGATCCACTTGAAGCTGTTGCGCAGAGAAGACTTGAGCTTACCTTCCATGGTGTACATGTTGTAAGTTGCCACCCTTTTCTTCCTCTTGATCTCTGGGTTGCCGGATGTGCCGCCTAACTCATCTATGTCGGCAGTCGGACCATTGAAGCTGTATGACTTGGACCTGTCGTCGAAAGCAGCTCGGACGTCCGAGTACGAGGTCGAGTAGTTCCCTGAAAACGATTTGCTCTTTTCCATGACCCAAGTGCTCAAGAAGAGTGCCTTGCTACACTTAAAAGGAAGAGAAAGTTCCTTTAAAAATTCTAGAGAGTATTGGTTGAGATAATTGCAGTGCCCATATTTTTTTTAATGGGAAATTGATATTTTAGTCACTAAATTTTGGACACTTTTTATTTTAGTCATTTACTTTCAACTTTCAAATTTTTAATCCTTGAGTTTTCTTTGTTTGACGAAATAGTCATTCCGTCAGTCTGCCGTCCATAAGTATATACACAGTAAACTGATGGAAGGACCATTTCGTCAAAAAAAAAGAAAAATTAAAGATTAAAAATTTGAAGTTTGAAACCTAAGGATTAAAATGAAAAAGTATCTAAAATATAGGACTAAAAAATCAATTTTTTTTATAGTACTCTTATCTCTTTCGTTGATCCGACTTTGGAATGTCAAATGCCTTAATTTTACTTTTAAAAGCTTAACGGATTTTTGCTTTAGATAAAAATTTTTTTAAATCTTAACGGATAAAAAAAAGTTATATATAAGAAATGTGTATAGTAAACTCACCTAATTAGTCAGGATAGACTCGAGACTGTGTGGATAAATTGCACGGTTTCTTGTTCAATTTATTTCATAATCAAATTGAAGACTCAAGTAAAGAGATGTGGGGCGTGGGCTATGTCCATTGCGCTAGTCTTTTCGAAATTTATATGCGCGCTTCCTTCTTATAAAATAAAAAAGAGTAATATACCAATATAATGTGAAATAATATATGTCTACTTTTGCAAAATATGGGGATACGTTAGTGCGGTATGGGTGGGCCATGATGAGGCTTTAGTTGGGTATTAAATTATGGAATTGTCGAAATACTTCATGCTAAGAAAATCGCGGGGGATTGGATGGAAAGATATGCAATCTTATGCATATGGGAAATGGTGGCAGGCAAGAGCTCCAGAATCTTCTAAGTGGTTGAATAATGTGGGATGATGTAGAAAGGTTAGCATCAGAGCATTTCAGAGGCATTGTTGTGGAGGCTGGTCCAACCAACCCCCCCCCCCCCCCCCCCCCCCCCCAAATTAGAGAGGACAAAAGAAGCAGACAAACATATGAAGAAATGTAACAAATCTGTAACATCGTGGGTGGTAACCTCCTGAGCACGGACCACCCGAGTAAAGTTTCTGCTAAGTTTATACCGTCCATTGTGGTGGTACTGTCGTCCGTCATATGACTTTTGTTGTCGAGTTTTTAAAACGTTCTTTAGCATCTTCTTTGAAAAGAACAGTTTGGATTTTAGCCCTATGTAACCTTTTTAGGAAAGGAAGAAAAGAAAAGGGAAAAAAGGAAGAAGAAATTACATCAGTCTGCAGGCAGGCAGGCAGAGATGGACCGATGGTAACAGAAGCTGTTCATGATGGATCTCCACCGCTTAATACCCGATCTTTTCAACTGTTGATTTTGGGCTTTAGGTAATGCTGGGATCATATCAATTTATTTCTTCTTTTTGTTCTGATTAGGTCATGTCAACTTCGGTTCTGGTGATAGATAATAGAATAACATATTGGTGGAGAGGCCCACAAGGCCCAATTGGGATTGTTAATATTCGACAGCGACAAGTGCGTTTTCCATAGAAAATGGTGGCATAGGGCTACACCCACTGTCGACTGTCGTTGTGATCCCAATGGCATCTACACCCACTATGGCTATTGAGCGATAATTAAAGTTTTAAGATTTAAACCACCCTTAGTGAGTGTCAACATGCCCGAATAAGAAGTAAATTTAGCAGAAAAACTCGTTTCACGTTTTGATATTGTCAAAACTTTAATTGAAGCATTCTACTGATTATTAAAATGTTTAAGAATCATCTTTTTCACCACTCGGATGAACGAAATTAATACCCAAATCATTGACAGGATAGGAGTCCTGAATTGAAAATTTTAAAAATAATATCAATTAAAAAAAGGAATATTGCATTCTTTATGCTTTATATGAAGAAATCAACACAAGGATTTCAAAAAATACCTACACATCGCATGATGTGATGGAAAGACTGTTCATAGCTTGATTTTGACGAATTCCTCCATTTTTGTTATAAATTTTCTAGCACAGCGACCATTTACATTCATGTTGTATGCATGCTAGCAAGCTACAGTTCTTAAATGAAAATACAACCCCCCCCCCTCCCCTCCCTCAAGCAATCAGAAAATATTTAGTTATTTACTCCTTGGGTACTCGTCAAGTTGTAACATGAACTGTTGAATTAGGCTCTGCAATAAATGTGTACATATGATGACAATCAATATGTACCACTGGCATACATACTGGTAATATATTAGACCCACCTCAGATTGTCATAAGGCCTATGCAACGAGGCTGAGGGCACAGATCGATCATAATGCCACCTGCGAGAATGAACTCCAGCTGCAACAACAAGAGTGTTGAGAGTCCTAGAAATCTTGACAAGGCTCATGTCATTTCTATGCATCAAATCATAGTCCCCTAAGTCGACGAAGAGTTTACATGAGTCGGTTTCCTGATATACCTCATCGCATCGAGGCTCCTCAACATCTTTATCATCATCAGCCACCACCTCAGGAACATCCTAAACATTTCTGTGTTACTTTTCTGTACAACATATAATGAAAGAGAAATAGCAGTTGACAAGAGTGCTGGGGTATGCACAAACCTCTGCTTTTCTGTGTACATAATTGCAGAAAATTGGCAATGAATACAAGGAAGAGAATCTAGAGATTTCAAGATGATTGACGTCTGAAAAAATCGGCACCATCCTCAACATCATCAGTTCTGAAACTGCCGCTTTGAGCCATAAGTATTCTGTACACTCTCTTTGAACAAACCTCACCGAGTCTTCTGTCCTCCCCAAGCAGCCCTTCTGTTGTCAAGTCCTTCAGGAGAAATTCCTTTTCATGCACCTGCCATTTGATACAGGATCCAACTGAAGCTCCTAATTTTTCTTTGATTGGAGAAAACAAAACAAGAATTTTGGGGTCATCTTCTTGGCAGCAAGCTGAAATTATGAAATAGGAAGAATCCAGTGAAGCCAAGGAGCTGCTCCATTTGGCTACAAAAGGCGCAAGCATTTTTATTGGTTAGTGAACAAACATTTCCAATCGGTGACCTGAATATTTTGCAATGTCATCTACGGGCACAACTTTTGCAAGGCTATGTGAGAACCCTGGAGTTCAGGTGGCCATAAAGGGTGGCAGATAGCTTAAAGTTTGGTCCTTACAAAGGCTATTGTACCTGTATTTTGGTACTGGGCGCTTTCCTTTATTGATGGACATAATTCAACATAAAGTGCATTTAGAGATATCGTCGTTCTAATCGAATACAAAAGAAGAGACTGATCAAAATCTACTAACAGCCTCCAGAAAATTAATTCTAATGCCAAATATCTTGGATTTATGATTTATTTATCTAGTTTGATTAAGACATGACTCAGTTCCTTCAACTACGAAGTAGAAGAAGGCAATTCAATTCCAGGAATGACCAAAGGCACCCCTACAGAACATATTTCAATCAGAGGGCTCGGCTTATCTGTCACAAGGACAATTGAAGAGAAAAAGAGGTTGCAAAGTACTTACAGATTTACTTGGGTCCATGTAGACACTTAGAAGAGATTTCATCGTGGGGTATTTCTTTGATATAGCAATAGCAAATCGTGGCTGTACCTTTGGAACTGAGATCAAAGATTTCAACCTGAAGTTTCAAAGAACAATCAGAAACGCAAAAAGAAGATTCTTGCATATATAACAAATAAAGCCTCATAAACTATATTACACAAGCAAATGAAGAAGATAAATTTTCATTTGTAAAGGAACTCATATAAATGCAACAAAGTGGCCTTGTGCTTCTTGCTTTACTTTTCAATAAGGGGCATTAGCACTTTGTAATTTTTTCAGAGCAATTCTTAGACAACAAGAACAGAGAACATGCCACATTGGATATGTTAACCTAGAATATGTTGGAATAAGGTGGTTATCAATATGATCGGAGAAAACATGACTCACCATAAGCTTTTCTTAATTATATTCTTATCAGTAGTGTCCTTTGGAACCAGGGATCCATTGGCATTTACAGATAGGCGCGTCAACTTCTTTCTGCAGTTTATTGCAATCAAACAAATTAGAATCAGAATATTGATCATCTGCAATCATCAATATAGCTGTGAGACACAGAGAGAGAGAAATTAGACACTGCCAAATATCAATAAAACGGGATGTAGGTGTAGAAAATATTATGGAGCTAGTGACTTTGAAACTTATCAAACAAAGAACCATATATAATTATTATATCACCCAGTTTACATAGTAAGTCTATGTCAAATGAAAATAAATCAAACAAACGTAATAAAGCATCCCAAATATTCATAACATACAGATAATTTTGTATTAATGGTTATAGCCGATGTGGTGGCAGAGCGCTATAGTGTATTAAGCATATCAATTCTTATTATGTACAATTGGAACTGTTAAAGATTCCAGATTCAATGCAAAGATACATACAGGCACTCAATACCTAAATTGGCAGGACGCCAGGCTGGAGGTCAAACCAGCAACATGTTCAGCTAGTTCTGCTTCATCGATGCATTGCCTGGAATGTACTTTATCGAAATGAGTGGTCAATTTTGCCAGCGCCTGCGAGGCAATTTTTGGATACAAAATAAACATATAAAGATCAACTCCTTGAAAAGACTCTAAAAGCCTATAACCATTCTTTAGAACATAGGAGGAAGCAGTTCAACCTCCTCAACAGGTGCACGTCTCCAACCAATATTATTTGACGGGTTCTTGTACTGTTCCTGTTCCCTAACATAATGGCAAACCAATATTTCAAATGGAATTACAACCTTGTCCAGCATAAGCCCTGGAGAAAAAAGAATTGCACAAGATCCTCAACCAAACATATAGAATGTACAGCGGCAATATAGCAAGATCCCAGGTCACAATTTTGGCAATTTTTGCGTATTTTAATTGAAAGCATACAACTAGGATAATACAACTTGAGCACAAAAAGGCCGAAATTACATTCTAAGGATAGCCTTCTCTTCTTGGCAGGTGAAAAGACAAAGTGGAATTACACAAAAAGAAACAAGGAAAAAAAGACACAAACAGAAAGCAGGGCTATGCTTATACATGAAAACCAAGTGTGGGAAAAAAAATTGTTGCTGATTGTGCATCTACATGTTCTCAACTCATCCCACAGAAACAGATTTAGGAAGAAAGACGCTATACGTTGAAATTCAAATTTGAGTGATACATTCTGCCATTTGAGAAGACAGAAAATTCTTGGGAACACAGAAATGAGTGGATTTACTGCTCTCGCATTTTAAAAAAGTATATTAAGACTTATACTTGAATTCTTTCTTTGCTGTGACATAACCCATGGGAAGGATTTATTGTAGGATGGGGACCAAGCATACCGACTAGAGTTTTTCCTTTGCCTTCTAAGGCTGTGTTTGCATGGTAAAATTTTACCCCTCCTAAAATTTTAACACAATAAAATATTACAATATAATCTCTCTCTCCCCCATCAAATCATAACTTTTCACTACAAAAAATATAAAAAATTACCTCTTTCTTCACTTTTTCACTAAACCCAATACCTAAAATTTTAACAACACTAAAATTTTACAAAACAAACCCACCCTAATTCAAACGGAATATTTGTGTAGGAAGGCTTGTGGCAGAAATAATAACATTTTCTCCAAGTTTTATTTCCTTCATATATTCTCCAAACATTGAATACAACACTGATATAACTAGTTTTAATAATTTTGATTTCTCACCCTTTCCATTCAAAACAACTATTTCATTATAGCTCATATAAAAGAAACATCATGATTGATGCAATACACTGCTGCTCTGCATTCCCTTCATCTCCTAAAATATGAAAGCACGAGTCATGTTTACACTGCACTATCTAAACTCTTAAATTATGATCACCATTAAAGGTAAGGAAGATGAAAGATCCTTTCGTACAGTAGTTATGCTATGTTGAAAAGAACAGAACAAATGAATGAACTGCAAAATGACAGTTGAATTCAGTTGCACCTTTTATTAATATATGCCATCAACCTATTGGTGAGGTAACATATTGTGGAAGTTGGGTAATGACTTCGAACACAGGCGGCATGATCCAGAAGAGCTTCATTGACTACAAGATCACAGAATTGGTCCGCCTCGTATACAAGTAATACATATGGAATCTCCATGCCATTTGCAAGCTGTAGTCAAGTAGAAATGTTAACTACATGCAGGCTACAAGTGCACCATAAATCCCATTATGTGCAATTTACAAGATTTTAACTTGCTGTGACCCATGGCTATCTGCTTTATTCAACCCAAAGAAGTAGATAGTTTTCTACTTGAGAAACTGAGACCCAAACACAGTTCTAACTTGCTGTGAGTCCAGACCGATGCAGTTTATGCAATCCAAAGAGGTGGAAGGGCTCCGTCAAACAGAGAGAATTAAATAGCGGATAAGAGTAAAGGGTCTCTTCTTGTATCAAGAGTTCTGCTAAGAATATAATACTGTCTTCTATCTGTAAACATGTTGATTTTTGGGCAATTTCCAGATAATTTATACCTGAGATATATGTTCTGGAACTGACATACTCCACACGATTGATCTTTCGATTGGATTTGAAGTTATACGGTATGTAAGCCCCTTTTCAGCAAACCTTGTTAGCAGATGTCCTAAAGTGATGAGGGAAAACTCAGCACAACAGGTTTGAAAATTAACTGGCTTATACTGACAGTCTAACACGGTCATCTACTTGAAAAGAATAAGGAGGGGGAGGGGGAGGGGGAGGGGAGAACTCGCCTCCAATTGACCCCAGTTCAACTACTTTAGCATCAATTTCAGCCACAATGGATTTTAATGCAAACTTCCCTTTCTCCCACTTTTGCTTTTCTTTCTGCAGTCTTTTCACCACAGCAGCTTCAGCCTTCTGAGCTGCTTTTTGCAACTTCTCTTGCTGTGTAAATGATTTCAGTAAGCTACTAGTCCTTTGACAAATGTAGTTACTTGTCTGTTAAATATACATATCACTGGAACTTTCTTCCTTCTTCTGTTTCTTATCTTCCATTAAGTGAATCCTTTCCTCCTTTGTCATCTTCTTCCTTCCAGCATCTTTGTCTGTAACATTTTTCTTCCCAGCATCGACTTTACTTCTTCCTTGATTTACGATCTTATTGATCTGCTCCATGCTAACATTTTCTTTGTCAGGATAATCAAGTATCTGTTCATAAGTCAACAAAGTCATTGAATGACCAAAGTAAAATTGACATGCATCAAATTAGTGGTGCACCAAGACCTCAATTAAAAATTTTGAAGAGGAAAGGAATGTAGATAAGGCTGTTAAAGTGTAGGGCTAATTGCAGCGATCCCCATACGGATCATTTGCAACATCCTCTATCAATAACAAATTTGTTCAACAACACCCTAATTCATTGTTTCTTTGCAATGTCATTCTGAGCATCCCAATTAGAGCCAAAACTAACAGATTAGTTAACAGATTATTGCTAGCACCCCTTGAAATGAAATAATCTACACTCTGCAGAAAAATTCATAGCTGGCTGAAAAACAAGAATATTCTATAACACTTTCACACAGAATTACAAATCTCAAGCCTTCGGCTGCAGAAAGATGAAAAAACTTAATATACTTCTTTCAGATCACTGAGAATGCATGTATAATCTCTCCCTACCATCCAAATTTTGCAACATATAATTGTACTACTACCTAGGTACTAGGAGTGTTCAAATAGCAGAACATCCCAATCTAAGCTGACCAGCATGTCAGCTTCCTAAACATGTTAGATCGATGGTTGGAAGGCCAGGTGGATCTCTGATGCATATTAGGTCGGAAGTTGAAACAGGATCGATTGAATTCCAACCATCCAACCGCATCCAACATCCTATCTATTTTCCTATGAAACAGCATAATTTAGCATCATAAGAAATGGTGCACTTGAGCATTGCATACATGAAGGCTAGCCAGAGAAAAAATTTACTTCCATAAGTGAATCGCTGATTTACTCGTGGTCTTAACAAAGAATATCTGTCCTTCCTCTCCCACTCTTGACTCTTGCAATCACTCATTGAAAATCCTAGCAAGCCGTTGCTCTCTCACTGTCTTGTCATCTCATCCTTTTCAATTTTTTGAAAAACGGATCCCCTTTGAAACTCCCCAAAGGTAGATATTAATCACTTTTAGTTCTTATGCAGCTTCTCTGCATTGCTTTCTCTAAACTTCTTCAGCTTTAGATATAATGGTTTGGTTCATGTATGGATCCAGTTCTAATGTAAAGATCTTGTCGTGGAACTTGCAAATGTCAGTTGTATATGCCTAAGAAGGATATATTCCAATCTTCCGAGTCAATTTCCAAATCAAGAAGTCAAAACTTGGAATGGCTTGGTAATTTCAAGGAGTCTATATGGCTCATAAACTCCATGGTGTCAGTTCAGCTCAAAAAGAGATTTCCACTAGGGGAAGGATGTTTCAGAGTTTCACACTGCAAGTTGACCAGTTTGTGTGTACATATATGCCTGTGTATATGCAAATATGTATTAAATATTAGGCACATCAAAAATTACTCTTCCATATGAAACTAAAAATGGAAAAAAAACAGAAAAGAAAATAGAGGCCATAGCACCCAGCATCAAGAATAAGTACCCGACGAGCATCCTCTAGCAATGAGGTCGAATGCAAGGAACCGTCACCAGACATTCGCTCTGAATTATGATTCCCTGATGAGTATTCACAGTAACTTTTTTTCTTTTCTTTTCAAAAACCACAGTTGAAAATTAACGGCATAAAACAACCATCAAAAGAAACGGCCTGATACAATTATAGATTAACATACCTAGATAATGCGTGGACTCAATATCCCTGGAACTCCAATCGGAGGTCGTCGCTACATTGTTCTCCCCAGTTTCAATCTCCTTCCACTTTTCCCTTCCAGAACCACCTTCAGACTCGTTGTCGGACTCCAAGCATATCAATCCACAGATTCCTAAGCAACAAGATCAAAGGCATGAGATCCAAAATACTACTAATCTCAAGAACATGCACAAATGTCTGACGTTCAAAGTTATTCAGTAAAGGAATGAATACATTCAACAGACTCCTAAGAAATACACCAAAAACAAGAAAGAAAAGGAACATTTGAAAAAATCAGCAAACTTAACTTGAAGATTTTCTAGGATGCATTCAATGAGGAAATGAAGAATAATCGAACTAACCTGAGAACTTGTTCAGAGTATCCGAAACCCTAATCTGGTGATCGGATGATCTCCTTGTGCATTTGATGATTACAACATCGGAATTTAAAGCGGACATAGGGGTCTCGGGGACGACGGAGGGCGTGGAGGCTGAGGCCGACTTCTGCGGGGTCGGGTCGTCGATAAGGACCACAAGCGAAGGGTTCGGGTCCGGATTCGGTTCGGTTCGGCGTTGTTTCTTGGAGGGCATATGAAATGGGGTAGAGAGCGCATTTTGGTGGTCGCCTAAATCTTCTTCTTCGTCGGAGAGGAGGATTGGCTGGAACATTTCGGGGAGCTGAAGGAACTGTTTAGGGAGCAAATGGGGAAGAGTTAAGACAGTGGTCGTATTCTTCGAATACGCGCGGGATGGTTTGAGAAAATGGGTTTGTTTGGATATGAGAATATGCCATGTTTGGTTACGGGCGCTTAATGATCTTGGTTATATTCTGATTAATGGAAAACCTCCAAAGGGACCACCATTTTCTGTATTTTGTTCGTTCTTAACTTCGGAACGGATCCATTTGAAGTTTAAATCCAGGCCATGGGCCTGCAGACTCGGTGGGCTTTTCATCCGTTTGCAACTGTAACAGCGAAGTATAATTAACTCCATTTTTAATAAAATGGACACATTGCGAGATGTGTGTTGAGGTGATATTGAACATGTCGGCGAACATGTCATCATCTCCAGAGCTTGCATAAAAAGAGACAATTACAATCTACTGATCACTGAAGCAAAATACAAAAATGTGAATGTTGTAACAGAGAGTGCATGACCAGGGCTGGTAGGGCATCTTCCTGGCCTGGTGCACAGCAAGTGGTGAGGACAACCAACACATTCACGTGAGCTTGTGCCGTCTCCAGCTCCTTTGTCCATTTCACAAAGTAGACTACTGACCCGATGACCCCCAAATTTGGTTATGATTAAGAGAACACAGAGACTGACATGAAAAGGAAACCCAAAGACTAGACACGCATCAAGACATTATTGTTATTGGCGCCACCACAGATCAGTCCAAAGACACCCTTAAGTACAAAACCTCCATGGAAATGACGTCCATGAACCAAACGAACCAACCAGAGCGGGCCATGACATAGTCCGACCACCACCTTTCCAGACTGATACATAGTCGATCGATAGATCTAGGCGAATTGTGTCTGTCGATGTCGGCTTTTATTGGGTTCATGTTCACCATGTGGCTTACTCCTGCTCAAGGGCGCCTCAAGGATCGTCCAAGTCAACGTATGTCGATCTTAAAAGGGATTGCCCGTCGATTAGGCATAGTCTAAAACTCCAGCAGAGTCAATGTATTAAGGCTACCGCTAATCTTTTAGTGCAGGCAGAGCCCTAGTTAAATATATTTTCTTCTGCCATTTAAGCAATACATACAAATCGTTTGGCAAAAGAATGAAAGATTTGTTTAGCGTTGGTAAGATTTTGAAACAGGCCGTGGTGATTTCACATGATATTTCTTCTGTTAATTAACCTCCCTGATCACCATCCGAAGTGGGCCAAAGTCACCAACGAGTGGGTTGTTCTGGTAGTTCACTTGCAGCAGTCGAGGGGCCCTAAATTCCAGCACTGCATGGTGGCCGTGAACGTGGCCGAGAAAACACAATGATGTTTCATAAAGAAACGCCTTTACATCAGAGTAACTGCTCAAGGTTTGGTCTGCGATCACTGCTGTACATTTGCGCGAGGTTGCTGAATTAATTAGCATCTACTACTCGTGGACATGTGGGGGCTCATCACTAGCTAGGGGTGCCTTGACTCTAGCTCTACCACACGCACTAGGGCCCCGAATTGAAGAAACATCGCTCACTCGTCTAGTTAACACCACAGAAGGGGGGCCGGGGAGAGGTATTGTTGTCCATTTACCGGTGATGTTTGATTGTAAGAATATTGTGGTGTTAAAAATGTTGTGGTGTTGGAGTTGGTGAAAAAGTGAAGAGATATGAACAAAGATAGTTTAAGACTCAATATACTGACCACAGAACCTAGAAGGGGGGTTGAATAGGTTCTCCAAATTTCCGGTCCCTTTTTAAAATCACTACTGCACAATCTCACAAATACAATCAGTAAATTTCAAGAGTACTCTAGCAGCAGTATATAATGTGAAATTGATAACTCAATATGGACACATTACATCAGTTTGTCAATGCAACAATAGTAAAGTTATCTACGTAAACACAATCACACATAAAGACACCAAGATTGGTTACGAAGAGAAAAACCACTTGAAAGAATTCTTTCAAGAGAAAAAAAACTCTCAGGGCTCATAAGCCGGTTTAAGAGAATCACTAGAATCTTCAAACTTGATACACAATAATCTATAAACTACCCAACATCTCGTTGCTAGTCTAACACAATTTGTACCTTACCTGGAATACAACTTTCAGCTTTGCCTCTTGCAGGGAACAAGAAACTCCTCTTCCGTTTGAAGTTCTTGATACCGAAAACCGATCTTTCACAGCCAAGCCGATCTTTTCCACACTCCACGTGCAATCAGTTTCTCTTGGTAGATCTCCATCAACCTATGAAGATACTCTTCTTTGACAAAGTAAATCTTGATGATCGAAATCGAAAACGAGATCCAAGGGAGAAAACAATCTCACAAGGTTTGCTCTCTGTTTACACACAAACAGACGAAGAAACAATAACAGGGAATATCTCATGAATTCTCTCAACAACTAGATATCTCAAAATTATTTCAAGGAACGTTAGAATGAATGAGAGAAAATGGTTTTTATACTCTGACAGGTCGGAGGGAAGGTATTCACGAAATTTCGAGAGTTCTTGAATCTTAGGAGCTTCTGTTAAAACTGTTATAACAGTCTTTTCGTCAATTCTGATCAAACTGTAAGTGAACACTGATCAAACTTCGAGTGCTTCACAAAGATCACAGCTTCGTCTTCGCGTTAGTAAACTATACGCATACTTCAATCAAACCTTGACCATTCCCAGACGATCACCAATTTTGTTGAACCGCTGGACTTGAACATGACTTCATTAAACACGAATCTCAAGAATAACTAAGACACGTCATGAAGTTTTTACGCCAACTAAAATACATCTACAAGATAGATGATCTAAATGAATTTTTTTATATTTATTTGGAGTGAAAAATGATGATTTTGGAGAGTTATTTTATTGGGGGTGAAAATTTTGGAGGGTGTAATTTTTGGGTATCAAACATCTATTTGAACTAGATCGATCATTGAGTTTTGTATTCTTATTTGGGAAATGACATGGTTTGGGCTTATGTCAATGGGGGAATTTAGTGGCTTATATATATACCCTAATCCCTACCTTTAGGTTTAGAAACTTTCATCATCAATCTATAACTACTGATATGTAAACGATGGACATACTAATCTTCTGATTAAAATGAGTACTTTTACAATTCCTATTAATTTGAAGTGTGTCCAATGAGACTGAGACATATTTAATTGCATTTGGACGACAAAAAGTATTTATTTGGAAAAGCTTTTGCTCTACGATAATTAGACCCATTAAGTTTATAGTATATGTAGTTAATTAGATTGTTTCATCGTTGTCGTGGAATGGAAAATCTATGGTCAGATCACTATTTACATGGCTACGATTTGGAGTTGCCGATAAAATATTCCGGTGTTGACCAAAAGAAAGAAAGAATGAATGAGTGAAAAAAAAAGGCCGAAGAAGAATTTTCCAAGTGGGAAAAAGTTTTCCAGGAAAAGAACTATACTACATCTAAGTGGGGATATAGAAACAGAGAAATGTACGTCCTACTACTACTACTACTACTACTATATTCCAAGCAAACTTTTTCTCAAATCAAGGCCCCCAAAGAAATGTCTCTTTACTCTCTATTTTTCCTTTTCTATTTCACAGCATCGATGTCTTTCTCTTATATTAAGCCTTTAATTGGCAAGATCAATCAGTTTTGATGTCTGTGCATCGAGGGACAAAACAGGGCCACCGATTGGATTTTTCAGTACCCGTGCTAATTCCCATGTGATTTTTGTACACATTATAGTGATCCCCGTATCCGAAAGTGATTTTAGTCCCCACCGGTCTTGATCATCTCCCTTCATCATTTATGGACGGTTTCATACATGATTGATTGAACAAGACTGGTATAAATACCTCCAAAGGCATATGCCATGCTGTGGTACTTTGATGGCAGGACAGTGGGTACTCCTTGTGGGCAATTTTCGGTATAGCCATGTTTGATGAAGGAATATGAGCCATTTGGTCCTGGGAGAGGGATATACTTTCACGTACGTGCTTGGCTGTAGAAAAGATTAATGGATGCTCCACTAATCTGGCTGTAGAGTTCATCTGCTTTTTTCTTACAATCTACCGAGTAAAGATCATTTTTCAGTAATTCTTACAATTTGCCAAGAAAAATGGAAGAGTCATAAGCAATTCTTTTTCAGTTACCGAGGAAATAGTCAGTACCGTTTGCAGCCAAAGCTCTTGGCCTGATTCTACAACCAACCCACAACCCACAACGCTCTAATTAAAGACAAACTACTGCCGTTCATCCTAGGCTAATTGCCCCAAAAAAATTGGGAAGAGAAAATACGACTTTCGTGAGAAGACAATCATACGATATACCCCCAAGTCATGGATAATATTGTCATGCAAAACAGTAGAAGACATCGATGCTGACACTAAAAGACCATTCATTCTTCTGATCAAGTTACAATTGCAGAAACAAATTTACGTCACTGTCACGGCCAGCGTCACATTTCTTAGAATCTAGGTAGCAAGAACTGTTCTTAATTAGGGCTATATAAGACATCCAACTGAGATGAAGATGCTACGCAGACAAGCTGGGGATTATTTAATTACATATGAAAAGAGTCTAATTAGATGCCTACATGCAAGCGCCTTCTTCTTGTGGCCTTTTTGTTGCTTTGCTTCATCAACGTCAGTGCTAGAGGTAAATCTTGCTATATCCTATATGTAATCAATCTGTTAGCAACATTCCAAAGCGCAAATTTGATATTTTGCAGCTTTTTGGTTTTTCTGCAGCAGCAAGGACTTTGCGAGCGTCTGCTAATGAAGCTCCCAAGGGATACGCAGATCTGTCTACCCCAAACGAAGATGTGGTGGTGGACAGTGACGAGTTAGTGGGTATGGATTACACTCCAACAAAAAAGAAGCCTCCAATCCATAACTAAAACTCCGAACTTCGTTGAGCAAGTACCAGTTTAGCTCCTCTTTTGTTCCTCTTTCTTTAGTTTTGGGTGCGTATATATGTTTGGTTTTTTGGGAGGCCGGAGGGGGTTTACGAAAATTTTGGAGGAGGAGGCCGTCAGGGATATGGCAAGTTTTGTAGGGATGGGAAAAACATGTTTATCCACATGTAAGTACAATCACTCAATCGACATGCGTGATTTGTCGTCAGTTTGTAAAAGTTTACTTTTCTCAAATACATATATAATGATCAGCTCCTTTCAACTGAATTCCAAACTGCTGCTATACGATTTTTAATGGATATCATTCTTTTGAGCAATAGATAAATAGGAGCACCCCTTTCAAAATTAACAAGGGAAGTTCAGATTATGGTTCTCGGCCGGGTTTTTCTGCATGCAATATTCTGATGTGGTACTGTCGCGCGCGGCTTCGGATGCCTCGAAATCCGGTGGTCTGATGTTAATTAATAAAGGGTAATTAATGTCTAGCTTTGTTGTACGTACAGCTACGATCAAATATACAGAATGATCTATACCTACCGGCCTGTGAGAAAGAGTGGTTTGAACCACACAATTATAGCAGCTAGTAGATTAGCTGACGATGAAATAAATTTTCATGGAAAATGGATGCTACAGCTGCAGTGACGACAAATACTGATGGCCAACTTATCTTGAAACTAATGCCAGGAAGACTTGAGATCACCGTAATTAAGTTATGTTTGTAATTGATAGCAATAGAGCCGACGTTGACAACGTTGACAGGAAGATCGTCAGAGACTCAGAAACCTAGTGCAATCCAGAAATACATCATCTTGACTTGAGCTTTGCTGGCTCTCGAACTATAAATATATATCATCTGCTAATTAGAAGCCAGAATTGGGAAATGAAGGACTACTATAACACTACGTACCTGTGGGAAACTACTTTCAATTAAATACATCGATATGTATATGATCCCTTTGAAATTTCATATATATAGGAATGTGAATTGAAATTACTCAAATTGGGTTTGTATTGTATGTGGACAGACCTAATTGTGCTGAACGTGGCCTGCATACACTCTAATCTCATGTGGAGGATATGAGTACTATTAATATAGGATGAACTTGTAACATGTGATGATTAAGTACCTCAGTTTCACAGTCGAACCCAAGCATAAGATATCGATGCACTTGCATCCATAAATTAAGAGCCTAATTTAATGCGTTTTTTGGACATCGCGCGGTAGGAAGAAAAAAGAAAAGAATATGCTTCTTAATTAATTTATAGGCATCTGATGACGAAAACACAAACACAAAGAATTAATGTTGGTTTTGCATATTCTTTATAAATTGATCTGCATGGATCGCTAATTAACAAGCAAAAAAATTAAGCTCACCGCGGCTTCTTTTGACGCGTCACAAACCCTAACAGGATCAGTTACATCGTGGTTAGGGGCAGCTCAACCATTTTGGGGCCTAGGCAAGTTATAAAAATGAGATATTTCAATATTAAAAAAATAAAATTATAATTTTTAAAAATATATATATTCAAAATTAAAAAAAAAATCAAAATTATAATTAAACCATAAATTTATTTTTTATCTTTTTAGATGCAAAATTACTAATTAAACTTTTGTATTCAAGTTTACCCAATAATTTTTTATAATATTTAGTTTTGAAAAAATGATACTTAAGATATCTCTACTAAGATATCTCGTAATTTCGTATCAATTTCCTTCTAATGTTCAGGATTAGAACAAGTGATACTTAAGATAGATTGATCATCAAAACAGCTTGGACTATCTATGTGTGTCTCACTAACAATTTGTTCCAAATTTTCATTTTGTTGTGTCACATCTATATTATTTTCTAATTTCTCCCATTGAGTCACATCAACATTATCAACTTCTTCTAAGTCCCCCTAATACTTGGTTTTTCACATATTACCTCTTGATTAATTAGAATTTGGTTTCCTTTTGTCAATAAAAAATTTGTTAAGGGCACCTCTATGAGCTTCAACTAAACTTTATATTCTCCTTTTTTTCTTGAGTTTTTCATATCCTATATTTTCTACCAGACATTTTAAAAATTAGAAAGTTTACCCAAATAATGAATAATAATAATAATAATAAATAAACAAAAATTAATTGATATTAATAATAAATTGAAATGTAAATTCTTGAACAGTAGAATCAGTAATCCTAGATTTGTTGAAGCAGCAAAAACTAACTATCAAGAATCTGAGAAGTTGATTTTGAGAGGTTTTTTGGCTGATATTGTTAGTAAGAAAGTAGGAAATATTTCTAGATTAATGAGAAGCTTTAGCAATAAAATATATTGTGTTGTAATGTTGTTAGAACAATCCACTATTTATAATAATCAAATTAGCCATAAGTGGTGTGTCATTTTAAAAAACGACAATAGAATTTAATTATTTGAGAACTTAATTAGCAATAAATTAGTAGTTGTGGTAGAGAGTGTCACTTAACCGTTAAAAAGATTAAGTTAGAATTTAATTGTTTGAGAACTTCATTAGCAATAAAGTAGTTGTGTACGGTTGAAAAAATTAAGTTATAATTTAATTGTTTGGGTAATTAAGTAGTAGCTGTGGCAGTTGGGATTGATCGAAGAATTTATTGTGAATGATGCTATTATTTTGAAAAGTGACTTTGGTAGTGCTAGTTCCTAAGATGAGTTATTTATTTATAATTTTTAAATATTCCTATTTTATAGGTATTTAATTTAGTTTTATCTGGAAAAATTGTCTTTTTTTCTTCCCTTAATTTTAATTTTGTTATAATATAGGCATTAATAATTTAAAATTTTTAATATTACTATAATATAGGCTTTATAATAGGGATCTTCCTAATTTGGAGACTTAGTCCATCGGCTCACCTGCCTAATGTCTATTAGCTCCGGGGGGCCAACCCTTTGGCCTGGCTCTTCACTGCCCTTTGTGCTGGCTCTGAATGCGTGGTGTTTGACATGGTGTTGACTTTTCTACTTGTGTCTCCTATATTGATATTTCTTCGTTATAAGACACTGATGGCATTGGCCCTGGGAGAGACACGAAGCTCTGCTAGAGAGTAACCATTTCGCGGGCCAGTGTCGTGTCCCTTGTGTTCCATGCATCCATGTTTCGTGGTTTTTCAGTACTACTCCAGTGGATTAACCTATTTTCTTCTCAACGAAAATGGGAACCACGACATAATTGCTTCGCTAATTCGAAGGATTATATAGATTCCATAGCAGTGGTAATTGAGAATAGGAGTTTTCAGAAAAATTAGGTCGGATTCAGCTCATAGCTAGATGATCAAAATTTCTCTTAATTATCGAGGCCTTGCTATAGCAATCCTTACCGTCATATATAGGGCCTACTCTATGAAGCGTTGGGACTTGGGAGGCCAATTATACGGTCATTAAAGCGGCACACTCTGGCAAAGAAGACCTAAAAAAGGAGCCGAGTCCGTGTCATGTCCCCGAAAAACAGTTGCATTAACACAATTAAACAGAGCCAGCCCCTGCTAGTTCTAATTAGTTTCTTTCACAATTTTTTCCCAGAAATTATTGTGTCCTCAATAAACACTAAGAGAAGGTCCCTCACAAGATATATAGACCAATTCTTCAAACCTACCGATCCTTGTTGGTTACTTTTTTGTTGTTGGACAATTTGTTTTCTAAGATCGATCCAAGATCTGTGGACAAGGGGATTCGTCCCTAACAATCCCTCCTGAAGGAAGGATGTGCCAAGTATATATTACTTGAGATGAAGCTAATCGCCCAGTAACATTAATTCTCATATTTGGAATGCACACATGGGATCTCCATGAGGCTAATTAGCTTAACAATGAAGTATAAACTGGGGCCATTGTCCATGCCTGTTTGAAGAAATTCAACCTGGTGACCACTCAGCTACACAATTTCTTTAAGCCAAAACTCTATGTATCGATCAGCTTAAAGACATCTTTGATCTGCTGCTCTATATGTTAATTAGTCCAATATGCAAAATATGATGAAGGATTTAATCTTTGGTAATGTAAAAACTTGCAAATATTCTACCAGTCTAAACTTCCATGGGGAACAAGCAGTACTAATTTTGAAGTAATGAAGCATTAGGGGGTGCAAGTAATTGAGTTGCCGTCGAGTTATCAGATTTTGTTTGTGCATCAAAAAAGTGCACTTAGAAGTTTCGGGAAAACCAACGTTGTTCAAGGGATCATTAAAGTTTGATAAGCTTTTCTTTCTGGGAAACGTTTTTTCACATCAACAACCCGGCCCTATCGGAAATTAATTTTCATGAGCTCTGTACGTAGTTTGCTTCTCTAATTCTTTGTCTCTAGCTAGCTTTAAGCAATAAGCATTATTTAGCAAGTATATCATGTTTAGAGAATGAGCAATTTAGGGACAAAGCAGGCCCACGATGCATATGATCCTTAGTGCATGCCACGTGATATTTGCACATAACGCGCGTTGTTGATCGCCTTCCTTGAAAACGATTGTAGCCCCATGGCTGTGTCGGGTTTTCTCCCTTTGTTTCATTAATGCATGAATGACTAATTGAATTGATTAGATCTCGTAATAAGAATTGATCAAGACTAAACAATTACATTGTGGCCGCACAACAATATTGAAAATCTTCTCTGGACTCTGGAGGTCGTTTTACACCGCCTTGCTAGTTACATAAACACATGCCGCGCGCGGGCTTTAGGTTTAGGAGGGGAATTGCCATGTGCCTCGTAGTACTGGTTCGTGAATTAATGCTGGTTTGGTCAGGCGGGTGAACAGGTATGAAGTGATCAGGCCGGCCTACCCGTCCGCGGCATGCCCGAAGCAAGCTGTCCCAAGGTCCCTACATCTACAAGAAGAGACATGAAGCAATAACCTGGAGTACTGGATCAAAATCCGTAATATGTCTTTAAACACACTTAAAAGGAAAGTGCATGTAATTCTTGATCCGTTCTACTTTGAGGGATGTTTTATGGGATTCAATTGAGGTTGATGAACTCTTTTATTTATTTTAGGGTAAAGAATTTGGGTAAGATTTCATCCTAATTAGGAGGGATTTTCAAAGGTATCTCAAGGGATGAATTGCATTTCATCTAAAAAATCTAACGGTTTTAATTAATCCACGTCATTTAATGAGTTGAGACTAATCTGAGTACACTTGTGCAAGTCATATTATTCATTAAATGACGTGGGTTAATTAAGACCGTTAAAATTTCTAGATGAAACACAATTCTTCACACTTTTGAAAATCTCATCCATTCCCAAAGAATTTCCCTATCTTACTCTCTTCGAATTTGGAATTTCCGTCTGTGCATAAGTACCTTTCCACTGCCTACTAGCTAGTTGCAGCAGAGCCAATTAATGAAACCCGTCGTTCATACTGAAACAAAACCCATTGATGGAAGAACTTTACCAAATCCCAAACTCCATCAGGGCGATCACAGTACCCATATAAGCTAAACGACATGGGAATTAATTCTGAGGAGTACTTTTTTAGCGAAATGAACCGTCAAAACAAAAACGAAATAACAACAAATTACGCACCTTTCAAGGGGAGACAGTCAGACCCCTCCAACTTATTAATATGCAGACGCCTCTTGCATTTTCTTGTCTTTGCATTGCAACCTGTCCTTTAAGCACGCCATGCTATCATTTTCATGCAATTTCATGCTAGGAAGAAGGAGACATTGAAGTGAACTATGTTTGACCGTACTAGCTAGTCACGTACAAATTTCCCAATACGCTACGTAGTCGTCCAAGTGTTTAGGTGACAATTTATAAGCACTCGCTCTTAACTATATAAGGGAGTAAAATGAGGCTCTATATGCAAAAAAACAACCCAACTCTTCAAAAGAGAATAGCTGAGATGGCTGCAGCAGTGCTTCCATGCAAACGCCTAGTTCTTATTGCTCTTGTCATGCTTTGCTTTTTCTCGAACGCTGCCAGAGGTAATTTTCTCTCCTAACTAAATTAATGACAAAACAACTCTGAATGATCTTGATATCTAGATCTGATTCTTAATTGAAGTAGTTTATTGTTCTTATTTTGGTAGCAGCACGCAGTTTACGAGCTGTAGATAGTAACGAAATATCCCAGATGAGCCATGAGGATCCGTTTTCGCCAAAAGAAGATAGGGTACCGACAGACAGTGATGATTTGGTGACCGTGGATTACACTCCGGCAAGAAGGAAGCCTCCAATACACAACTGAGATGCAAATATTGCATGCGAGAGAAGCTTCGGTCTATGGATTATAATTAGTTACTCATTATACCTAATACAGGTTGAGCGGATAAATTAGGCAAAATGGCAATCAAAAAAGAAATTGTGAAAGTGTAAACGGGAAATAGATATATATGCATGTACTTTGCTCTATGGATCTTTTGTAAACTGGCTAGGTTTATGGAAATATTAATAAAGAATAGGCTGACTGTAAACGAGCGTACATGCGTACATGTGATATATTTGTGTTAGCTAGTTTGTGTCAGCATTCTCGATGAACGGGGATATGTGTGTGTGTTAGACATTTAAAACTTACAAAACCCTAGAATCAAGAAACTCATGCATGCGGCCTCAACCGGCCGCCGTCAGAATTAACCCCCATATTGCAAAGGATTTGTATCCAAATGTGATTAAATAAATGGAAAACCCTACAGCTACGCTGTACCCATCTGCTGCCAAAATATTATTCCCTCGGGATGATCTGTCAAAGTTTCGATCCTTTATGCAAACTTTAACAACACAGCCGGAAGCTCAGATGTTTCCTCAACCTGAACAGTCGTTGTTGCAAGACTAGAAACATAAATTTGTTTTGGTGTAGTAATACGACTGTCTGTCTAAGAGGATTATGTTTTTTTTTTTCCTGTTTTATTATTATTTGGAAACCTTGGTCCCTCCCGCAGGAATAATTAATATTGCTCCACAGTAATTAGGCATTTAATAAAAAGGGGAAAATATGCTAGCTAGCATCCAGTACCTGTGCTTTTTCGCGATTTGATTTTGAGACCTGAGTTTTTAATTTTTGTAGATTTTACTATTCTAAAATTTGAGATTCCCCTCTATTTTCTCAACTAATTTTTACTAAAACAGTGTGACATATATGGTCCTCTAATACCATGTGGATGGCCGCATGCATCTCCCCCCGTATGATAAAAAGAATAAAAGAACTTGCATTAAAAAAGATTAAAAAAAACAAGGAAAAAAATCCCAACAAATCGTATTCTACTTCTATATCTTTTTTCAATTCTTAATTACAGACGTACACTTGACATACCATGTGTCCCTTTAAAATGGTCTTATTAGAGGGCCATGTCACAAATTTTGATTAAAAAAAGAACTAGTTGAAAAAAATCGACAGGAGTCTTGAGATTTTAGTAGTAGTAAAACTCATGAGGTCTTAAAATCTACAAAATTAAAAACTCAGCTCTCAAAATCAAATCACGAAAAAGCAAATGCGGGGTTGCAAGCAGTAGCATATAATTTGCCGTAATAAAGAGAAGTCGTGTTAATATATAGTTAATTTTGTTTTTAGTTTGGATATGAGTGAGGTTGTAAATAGTTTAGATAAAGATAAGAACACCAAGAACATGATTTTTGGGTTTGGGTTTAGCTAGAGAAATTCAAACCCAAAATACGAGTCGGGTCGGATTCTTGACAGTCCGATTCAGAATGGATGGGAAAGTGGTTGAATAATGATCCCATCTTGCCTTGACCCATCGACCTCGCATTCCAAACTCTCCGCATGGCCTTCGGGATCCCTTATAACTTTATAAGATCTTTAGCGGTTAAAGGTGGTACAGCAGTCACATTTGAGGAGGGAGGGAGTTCAATCTCAGGATTATCTCCCTTACCCCTTTTTCGCTTAGGGTGAGAAAAGCAAATATACTCCAGGATATACAAGTTGCAACAATGACTGAAAATGAGCCTTTAGAATTCTCTTTCTTCCAATTAGAGATCTTCCACACCCACCGTCAACTTTCCAGGCCTCTCCAAGGTTCAAATGCCATCTTGGGAGAGTTTCAATTAGAGCTGCATTATTTGGCCTTCATGGTATAAAAATTGGAAGTTTCACAACTTCAAATATGCATTCTTCAGCCTTGGACAAGTTTTTCATAGAAGAGCAGGCTAGCCTCAGCAGCAAGAACATCTTTTTCTGAGACACCATGCACTTGAGTGTCTGAAATACAAAACCAATGTGCCGATGCAGGCTCAAATTCATCATCAGGGTCTTCCTTGAGCAAATCAGCTCCCACACTTCTGTAAACAGTATAGTGCCCACTACCAGCTTTTCCAAAGTGCTCCACAACAGAAACAAGTCGGTAAACATTAGTTTCTGGAGGTACAGTCACCTGCACCAAAACACATGATGTCAATTAAAGCCAACCTTGAAGTAGCTCTCGTTTTTGTTTCGCCAAATACTGACCTTGAAGGATTGAAACTCATTGACTAAAAAACATAGCATTCATGTTTGTCATTGACCTAACAGGTTTTGGAACGTGAGGTGAGAGAAACACAAGTCAATAACTCATCACTAAACTAATATCAGCAAAGCTAATCCTACCTTGTCATCAGATTGCATACACATGATTGCAGGCAGGGATTTTAAGCATCCATCAGTTTGGGGCAAATTTGCTCCTTCCTGAACAGCTTGTACATTTGCAGAGCATTCCGGTTCGACTGGAGCAAATTCTTTTGAGGGTATATCTTTTTTCCTTGGTCCATATATGTAATTTAGGTTTCTCACATCGGATTGCAAACTGAAATGATTGGTAAGAGCTTTTGGAATTTCACATCGTAGTTTCACTTGCTCTCTTTGCAATTTTTCTCCCCAGCTCTTTATTCCCACTCCACTTGTCATGAATGGGTAGAGGTCCAAGATCAATGGAAAAGAAATATGTCCCTACAATCATCAGGAGAGAATTCAAACTTCTTTGCATAAATTTCAGAAGGGAATGTTTCTGTGCTATTTCACAGCGTATGCAAGAACTAAAGGACAACATGTTCAAGAAGGATCAAATCAAACAGATGCAAGAACCGTGAAAAAGAAGAACACATAGATAGATACACATTGTAAAAGTAAACAGACAGAGCCAATGGCAATAACCACTCTCAGGAATTGACGTGAAGTAAAAATAAATGGTCTGCCTGAAACAGTGAGAAACTTAAGGATCAAATAAAACAAAAGAAAGAAGATTCCAAGTACCTGAAGTTTGATGGGTTCTCCAAACATATTTATTGATACTCGTTTAAGATGAATGCATAGAATCTGCAAGTAGATGATCAGTTTGATGGGCGCCCTTGGAAATGAAATTACATATTCACGTAATCAGGCCTAGCTTCCAAGTATGCAACGAAAAATACATGTTCTGAGCAGAGTTTTGGCTTTCATTATCATGTGTTGCAAAACAAAAGTATGGGATTTGCAGTTATCTTTACATGCATTATTGCAAAATGATTTCAAAATGAAATGTTAGAAAAGAAAGTTTTTTATGCAGTGTTTCTTGGATGAAATCATGCTGGTTCCAACAGCATCTTCTCTCTCTCTCTCTCTCTCTCCCGTTATTAATTTTGATAAGCTGGTTCCAGCTGCCTTTTTTTCACTTTAAATATTAAAAACTAAAAAGTAGTCCACCATCTCCCTGGTATTTCAAGATCACACAAAGTAATCATCTATGGCAAATGTTGCTGGAATATACATTGATCCACGGGTGTGGAACAAGGAATTCATTAAAACCTAAAAAAAAAATCCAGCCCCTAAAGTGCAATGAATTTCTGCCAGACTCATCCTACAATCACATAGCAACCACCTAAACATAAAGCCATTAGGGCTGCACAACCGGAAATCCGGTCCGGTCTTCGGACCGGAAATTGTACTTATATGGAGGACTGGACCGGACCACTTATAAGTGGTCCGGTCCGGTCTGGTCCAGTCAAATGCTGTCTGGACCGGTTTCATTTTTTTCACTTTTTAAAAAAAATAAATAAAAATTTAGGTTAATTTTGAAGGGGGAAGGACATATACAAATGTAGAATTTTAGTTTAGGTTAAAACTAAATTTTTTAAGTTTATAATTTGTATTAAAAATATTAAAAAAAACTTTTTTTAATTTATATTAATAAATCCGGACCGGTTTGTCAAAAGGTATGAACCAGACCGGACCGGATTTAAATAAACAAGACGGAGTGGACCGAAAATTCGGTCCGGTTTTGCGGTCCGGTCTGATTTTGCTGCCCGGTTTTGTTCAGCCCTAAAAGTCATACCCCAAGTTTCTGTTCACCTCTAAAAATATTTCAACGTCGAGTTGACAACGGGAAGTACTTCTAAGTTTCATTCCTACAAGAGAAGGTTCAGCATGTGTACCTTCGGACTACGAGCAATGCTTAGTTGCTTTAGTGTGTAGGACAATTTATTTGACCATGGTAGTGTTGCTAGATGAAACAGTCTTCGGCAGTCACAGTTTTCCTGCTCACTACATCTCCTAAGTTTTTCAACCTCCACCTGGCAACAAATGCACAAGAACCACAAAGTAGATAAATAGCAGCCAATTGTTTGACGTAAAAAGTGCAAAAAGACTCAAGTTCCACACCTAGACGAACACAGAAATAATCTAAGGCAGTAAAAAAGCTCCCTAACCCCCCTCCCCTTTTTCCCTAAACTTTAACGCTAAGGGAGTAAATAGACTAGAAACATAAAGGAAATTACCTCATTTGCCCGGAGTGAAGTTAAATACTTTATTCCAGCAACATGCCAACAGTGGCTGCAGTTGTAATTCTCAACATGTTCAGCAGCGCCGAACTGCTTCAGGCAATCCTCCAAAGTACACCCAGCCATCTAATTGGCAAGGGAATAAGACAATCGAAAAGAGCATAACAAAAAAGCACCTCTGTTATGGGGGAAAATGGCCACGAGAACAGAAAAGCAAGTGATGGGCTTAAACAAACAGAATGTATTAAATAAAAAAAATGTTAACTGAACATACAATGGAGGCACCATTGGCGAACAGGGGCGACAGAGGCAAGCTATGAAAAGATTCAAAACTCAGTGAAATCTGCAAGATTAACAAAACAAAAATAAAAGTTGAAAAATAGGCAAATCAAGGGAGATGAGGAGGAGAAAGGGGGTGCAGGAGATTATAATTATAGCCTCTACTGTTTATGTGTACTGAATTAATTCTTTCTTGAAAAATCTGGACCCAATAATTCTCCAAACCCAAAGACAAACATGAAAGGTTGAACAAAGACTGAAATAACGTATTACTGTGAAAATTTCTATTTCATGAAGCAAAGTAATCAGCAGAGTTATATCATTTGCAACCAATCACATTTTTCCTTTTGCATGCAAAATTTAGCCAGAAATGAAAATCCAATAAACCTTTGACAATAAGCATTTCATTAAGACTTGTTCTTAATTAAAGCCACATGAACCTGAGATGAACAGCTTTGACAAGTTAATATGCTACCAAGAATGCCATCAAATGGTCCAAGGAAGTGCTCCTTCCATCTTTCCTGCTCAGACCAATCTTCCCTCATCTTTGGGATGAGAATCCTACAACTAGACGCAGAAACATCAACTAAAGAACATTGATTTGGAAGATAACAGTCTGAAAACTCCTCTCTTAAACAGGACAAAAGATGAAGAAAAGCTTCTGCTGCATCCTACAGGGACAAGGAAATAAAAAATTAGAGACTAGATCAAAATGTGCTCATGCTGTTAAAGCAATCGAAAGGCAACATTGTACCTGCTGGGCTGTCAGATTAAAATTTGGAATATAAGGGGCCATAGCTCGCATCAGATCCCTTGGACTTGAAACAACTCTTCCCCCACCAACTTCACATAATTCTGCAGATACGAACCATTCACTACTCAAGCTGGAGCAACAAGTCAATATTGTTTAGGCACTATACAACTTTCTAATACAAATTCACAGCTAACAAATAATTCATCATCTAATCATCTAGCATTGATGGTTATGCTTGAACAATAGGCAGAAACGTTTGGAAAAATTACAAAAATGTTGTCTGAGTGAGGACAAAAAATAACCATTGTCATCATGAAGTGCCAATTTTCAAGGTTAATGTAATCCAGGAATCAAAACTGAGATGGCATAATTTCATCAGCATATTTTCAGAAACTTATTCTCATG
The DNA here is from genome assembly GCA_963930655.1 of Myrica gale. Lineage (NCBI taxonomy): Eukaryota > Viridiplantae > Streptophyta > Magnoliopsida > Fagales > Myricaceae > Myrica > Myrica gale. The sequence goes on along the minus strand of OZ005600.1, from coordinate 9,872,619 downwards.
AATGAGACAGGTAATATATTAGAAAGCCAAAAGCTCTCTATGTGCTCAAAATATAGTTCACAATAAAATGATTGCACGGTATACATATTTCCATATGAATGCAATTTGCAACAACTAAACAGCTATACATTTGCTCATAAAAATAAAAATAAAACAGCGGCAACGCAACATTAGACTAAATGCAAGCCAAACTTCCCTTAAACAAGGTTGGCCTAATTTCCATAGACCTAATTTTACCTTCTAATAAAGTAGCCAAAGCAGCTGTAAGCGGCAAGCTTGCAACTTGTCCCTCGTCCACTGATAATTCACCATCCTCTATAACCTTTTGGAGAAAAGGTTGAAAGTATAGACAGCTAGCCAGCGCCTGACAAATATTCCGGATATAAAAACCGAACAAGAAAAGGATAGTTTAAAAAATAAAAGGATAGAATACTTTACTAAGAATAAAAGAATAAAAGAGAAAAGAAACATAAATTTGAGTCTCTTAAATTTTTCATGTTGTAGACAGAATAGAAACTTCAATCAACTAAAATAGGCCTCTCGCATTTTCCTTTTTCTCTCTTCTCCTTCCCAATTTTCTATCTGCAACCAAACAAGATAAACCCGTATATACGAAATAACCGTACCTGCAAAATTATATTGAGGAAACAATTATTACCAAGATTTTGCAACCCGGGTACCAAACGGAACTTCTCCGGCCGACTCGTCCTTACAGAAAACCAAGATAAGCTACCCAAATCGCCCACTTTACCATCGCTTATTGCCAAAATCAAACCAACAACGCCCAAAAGAGCAGCCACGTGAAAACCAGAAGCTGAAACACAGTTTATGCTAGACAAAGTCCCGAACCCATGTCTGAGACTTCTGAGTATTGTCATTAGCCTTGCGCCTCCTTCAATTTTCATTCTAATTGATGTATGTCAGTTTCTGTATCTTTGAGAAGGGATAAACGTATCAACCAAATGAATCGGAGACTCAGACCACTATAGAGTAGGATAAAAAGAGTTGCGTATTCACAGAGGATAAACAGATTAGTAGTAGCAGACTCTTTTCGCTGGTCCTCTCGAAAAACCATATAAAGTTGACGATCCCGCGACTGCAAACTTGTCTCCCTCCTCTCTTTCGCCCCAGATTGATCACGTGCATTTCACATGTGCATTTCAAGGCAAGTAAGATGTACCAATAAAGCACTAGGGGTGGGTTTGTGTGGTAAAATTTTTGGTATTGGGTTTAGTGTTGGTATTGGGTTTAGTGAAAAAATGAAGAGAGAGGTAATATTTTATAGTTTTTGTAATTTTTTATATTTTTTGATGGAAGAGAGAGAGATTATATTGGAGTATTTTATTAGGAGAGAGATAAAATTTTGGGTAAAATTTTAGTGAAAAACGCAGCCGAAGTTTAATCGGTCCAATAGCTTTTGAACAGACGTGTATAGTTGTCCAAACCCTACCTGAATTGTGTGAGAGTATTTGGTTGTAAGCTACAAATTTAAAGAATATTTTATAATAATTTTAATTTATCCTTTCAAAAAATATATTAAAAACAAAGTAAAAATGTTCACATACTTGCTTTATGTTATTTTGGAATCTAAACTCGCACTCTAAATTTTTTTATTTTGAGATTTGTGTTCCACTATTTATGAATCTAAGTTTTTGTTTTTTTTGGTATTATATATAGACGAAAAATTCATATTTTAGATACATTAACTGCATATGTGACTTTTTAGAAAATCTAATAATAATTTAGATCATTCACATATAGATAAATAAAATAATAATAATAATAATAATAATAGCAGATAACATATAAAACTAAAAACTAAAATATAATATAATACAATATAATTTTTATAATTAAAAAAAATCTTAAGGTGGCAGATTTGCCTCTCTTGTGGGAGGTGAAGGTGATTGAGTGATTTGATTTTGCCAAAATTGAGGATGGAGAGGATTGATAAAGAGTTGACCAATTGAAAAATGACTTAAGCAGATTAAAAATTTTCGTTGACATTTACCTTTGACCTCTATTTTCCACCCCTATCAAACACGAGAAGTTGAAAATATTTTGAAGGAAGATATTTTCAAGCGAAATAAACACAGCCTACATATTAGTCTATACAAATACCCCCATAAGACTCTTTGCAAGTCAACCCCGGTGGCCAATTTAATTGGAACCGACATCAAAAGCGGATCGCCGCCCCCACATCCAAAGTTGGTCATTGCCCCATTGCGAGGGCCGATTTCCATTTTTGTTGGGATGGTTTTTTTTGGCTTTGACAGTTGAGCCTCTAGGTTGATGGTGGCATAAAAAATAGAAGGGAAATTGAGAATTTGATCCTTAGGTTTTGACCCGTTTTGCATTTTAGTTCTTAGATTTCAAATTTCAAATTTCAAATTTAAAACCCATAGGTTTCATACCTTTGGCGATAAGGTTCTTCCGTCAGGCTTCCGTCCATCCCCTTAACGGAGGCCCAAACACGTCAGTAAATTTGTACCTGTCAACCGGTATATGTTTTGAAATAGATCCGGTACATGAGCGGTTGACCGTTACAAATTTGCTAACATGTTTTGGGCCTCCGTTAAGGGGATAGACGGAAGCCTGACGGAAGGACCTCACCGTCAAAAGTATGAAATCTAAGGATTTTAGATTTGAAATTTAAAATCTAAGGACTAAAATACAAAACGGGTCGAAACTCAATGACTAATTTGTCAATTTCTTAAAATATAACAATAATTTTACTAAGGTCCAGGGCAAGTTTCACATTAGTTTTTATTGTCGCCCGCGCAACTCCCTTTCTCTCTCTATCATTGGTGGGGCAGAGGCGGTGGCGACTGCCCAAAGCTGTAGTGCCCCTGACCCCCAATTCCACAGCTACCCTCCTTCCAACTCCTGAAGTTCTAGGGAGCGACAAACCACCAGAGCCTGTCCCCAATCTGCCAGCTAAAATTTGTGCTCTTGGATTTAACTGCTCTATTTGTTGTTTAAATTATCTTACTCTGACAATGAAAGGCTAAGGATTGACACGTTCGTGAAAACCTTTAAGCTCCTATGCTTTGCACTCATAAATTAATGGAAACAAAAGCCATTTGAAAGAATATGAACGAATGTATATATAACTATCTCCATTACACTACAAATCCCCTAAGTGCAAGCTCTAAGCTTACATAGAATGCAAACTCGAATTGGACCCATGTGCCAGGATATCCATCCAAGACAACGAAATTACAAAGAATCCGGTATGAGGTATAATTGATTTCATTATGAAAGCGAACATTTCAAGACCCCCTGATGAATATAACATAATAATGCAACTTCTAGATACAACGAGAAGTTCCAAAAGCCTTCTAGAAGCACCAATATATAGTTTATTTTACTCTGTTAGTTAGTTCAATTGTACAACTATACAGTTTACACATATATATATAGAGTACAATTGATTCAATAAAATTATGTTAACGCAGTACACAGTTTCTTCAGCTCTTTTATCATTAACATGATATCATAGCAGAACGAAAACCTTCCGCATCTCCCTGAATTTTATTTCCAATTCCAAATGACAAACAATCGAGTGATCAATGGCCCTACCAATCCTTACTACTTACATAATGGAGATAGCTCCTCCAGCATCCTAGTTTATCAGCCATTGACCGGAGAGAACTATAATTCTTGGAGACAAGCGATGACTATCGCATTGAATGTGAAGAACAAGTTAGGTTTTGTCGTTGGTTTAATGCATAAGCCTCTACCTTCAAATGTGATGTATGTGCATTAGAACAGATGTAATATAACGGTCCTTTCGTGGCTGGGGAATTCCTTGTCCAAACAAATAGCCAGCAACGTGCTATATATTGATTCAGCAAAAGAATTATGGGATGAGTTGAAAGAAAGGAATTTTGAAAGTAATGGTCTAAGAATCTTCCAACTCCAGCGCTCAATTTTTTCTCTTCATCAAGGCCAGATGAATATCAACACATACTTCACTAAGTTAAAGAGTCTATGGGACGAACTTATGAACTTCAAGCCTAGCCAATCTGCAAATGTGATCCTGCTTGCAGCTGTGGTGCTATTAAAACACTAATGGACTATCATTATCAGGAGCAAGTGATTTAATTCTTGAATGGCCTTAATGAATCATACTCTGCTTCCAGAAAATAAATTATTATGCTTGATCCTTTACCTGCCCTCAATAAAGTGTATGCCATGGTGCTGAGCCAAGAACAATAGAAAGGATTCTTATCACCTCCTGATTCACAATACCGAGAACATCAACAACATCCATATTAAAAGAGAGAAAGACGGATTTGTAGTCATTGTGGGATGACAGGTCATACTCATGATAAGTGTTAAAAACTCCACAAATATCCTTCTGGATATAAGCATACAAAATTTCAATTGAATCCTAGTTCCTTGGGACATCAGGTTTCTGGATATTTTTCCAAAAATTCTTCAAGTACTAGTGATGATACTCCAACACAATCTTCATTTCCTTTTTCCCAAGAACAGTGTGATAAACTACTGTACATGCTTTAGTTACATGACACTCAGCCTCCTCAACCGACTCCACATCAGGCCAATGCAGTGCATGTATCTTCTGGAGACTCTTTAATAAGTTCAGCAGGTATACATATTGTTTGTTCAGCTATTTCCCCCTTCTGTTTCATGGATTTTGGATTCCGGTGCTACATATCATATTATTTGTTCACCAACCTTTTATACCTCTAAAAATTTTGTCATAAATGCTTTAGTTAGATTACCAAATGAGAATTTTGTATTAGTCAGCCATATAGGTTTTGTTCAGCTCACAAATTCCCTCCTCTTACATCGAGTTTTATATGTCCCTTCTTTCCAACTTAATCTGATCTCAGTTAGTCAATTGACTAAGTCAAATTCATATTGCTTACTCATGATCTCTAGATATTATCCAGGACCAATTCTCATGAAAGATGATTGGAATGTGTGAAGCAATAAGAGGTCTGTATCATTTTATACAACCTCCTTATCCGGTTGAAATTCTATCTTTCAAGACTTATGTTTTCAATTCTTCTCTTACAATCTGCAATGTCAATTACAATTTCAATAATTCTTCATCTATTGATTTATGGCATTGTTGTTTAGGACATGCTTCAACAGTTCGCATCAATATATTGCATCATACTTTTCCTTTCATTCAAACTAATAAAGAGCACTGCAGTTCTTGTCATTATGCTAAACAACAACGATTACCTTTTCCTATCAATTCCACCTTTTCTATTTAGATTTTTTAGCTCATCCATTATAATATATGTGGTCTTGTTTCTACACAATCTTTAAATTGATATAAGTACTTATTAACCATGTCGATGACCATTCCAAATGTACTTGAGTTTACTTAATGAAAAACAAATTTGATACCTGAGCTATCCTTGCCACATTTCTCTAATATACTGAAACCCAATTCCATACCAAAGTCCAAGTCATTCGGTCTGATAATGGCGCAGAATTTTTCAACCCTTCTCTTTACTCTTCCAAATGAATTCTTCATCAAACTAGTTGCGTTGCTACTCCACAACAAAATAGAGTTGTTGAACACAAGCATAGACACATCGTAAATGTTACTAGAGCCTTAAGATTTCAAGCAAAACTACCCTTACAATGTTGGGGCGAATATGTCCTCACTGCCACTTATATCCTCAATCGTATACTCACTTCTTTGCTTAGTAAGAGATCACCCTTTGAATGTCTTTCCATAAGATTCCAACCTACTCTCATTTTTGAATTTTTGGTTCTCTGTTATGCAACAACTATTTCTCATTACATAAGAAAATTTGATGGGATAGGTACACTTTGCCCCCATGTCTATGAGGTCATAGGCGGAGGGAGGGGGGGCGAACAGGGGCCATTGCCCCGGTTGGCTCCCCCCAACAATTTTTTTTACATGGCGTTTTGTATTTTTTTATTTTTTTTATTATGTCTGCCCCCTTTGGCCAACTAAAAATTAAACTCGCCCCCCTTGCCTGCCTAGATGAATCAACCCGCCCCCCTTAATTAAGGCCTAAGCATCCTAGTACCTCAAAATCAAACTAAAAGAAAGAGATATTTATTTGTGTCAAAACTTGAAATCCTACTTTAACTTGTTGACGTTGTCGTGAATTTTGCGACGAATATTTCTTATACTTCTCCTGAGTCCTGATAATAGTTGTGTGTTGTAATCCTTGAAATAGATGTTTTCGCTATTCTAGTGCTGCTTTTCTTTTTGTTCTTTTGCCTTTTATGTTGGACTTGGTTGAGAATTTGGATATCACAAATGCTGAGAAAAGGGGTGGTGTGCTCTTGTTGGATAAGTGATAATTCAATTATTCAAGTGTGTTGCGTGTCTATCTTTACCTACTAGAGAATCATTGGTTATATCATTTTATTGTCACTATCATCATCTAATTTTACATGTCTGACTTCTCCACATTTTATGAAAATCCAAAGTTGAGGTAAGACTCATTTTCATCTCTCTTTTGTTTGTTTAAGTCTGATTTTTCATAGCTCATGAGATTAACTTGTTTTTAATTGTCTTTCTCTAAAGATTGAACTTCTTTTACATTGTAATTTGTGACGTTTGGATCAAGTTATAGATATATTTCTTCAAAATTTTAGTAATTAATTTAGCTAGGTAATGAACATTTTGAACTACGCTTTTTTTGTTTTCTCATTTTGTAAGGGGAGTAGAATAGTTATTTGGATGTTAAAATTGAACTTTTTGTCCAAATTTTTTTCTATTGTCATTTACCAAGTATGTATTCCACCTTGCAATTTCGGGTTATTTTATTGTTGATAGAGATTCCACTCCTGAGAAGCTCGTGTTCAATAGTACTGCCACACTAAAAAACAGCTATAGCAAGGGTGAGAAGTTGGATTCTTTTTGAACTTCAGATCCTTTGACTTCTTTTTCCAATATGCTTCGTTTTTCTATTGTTTCTTTCAAGAATAATAGAAACACTGTAATCGTTTATTTTTCTCATTTATGTATTATGTTTTCTTTTGAGCATAAGGCACATCCTTTCTGGCAACAAAAGTAATTACTTCATTTATGGAAGTAAAAAGTTATATTGATGAAAATACTTTGTTTCATTTATGTGTTTTGTTTTACAAAGAATATATATATAAATACTTTGTGCGATTAGTTGGTGCTCTATTGTTATCTTGAACAACAAGAATTTAATCTTTAATGTCACCTTTCAATATCAGCAAATAGTATGGTACGTGTAATTCAATTTATTTTAATATTTTTAGTCCTTAATTTTTTATATTTATAGTTTTAAGACATTTTTTTGCCTTACGTAAAAAAAAAATTTTTGTCATTTTTTCTTAAGAGTTTGCCCCCCATTGATTGGGTTTCTGGCTCCCCCACTGTATGAGGTCATTTACACTTTGCACCCCGATGTTTTATTTTAAATACATTAAATTCATTATCTTCCACATTTTTGCAATCTGAACCTCGTACTCAATTTGCCGTCTAAATTGACGAATTTCATCAACACATGCGCCGATCGACCACTACATGAAGCCCATGGCGTCAAGAGTCTAATCCATCTTTTCACGAAAGAATAAAACATAATGACTTAAATTGACATTTTGTTCGAGAAAAGATCTGAAGCAAGCTTATTCATCCTCTGCACATCTCCACTTCCTATCAGCTCAGTGATGCCTTAACCAAGCAGCTTGTTTCTCATAATTTCTGTCTTCTCCTTTCCAAGATGAGTGTGATCGATCTTCACACAACTTCTCGAGGGGGTGATGAATTTAACAGAATAATACAGCTTATAGAACGAGAAGTTCCAGATGTCTTCTAGAAGCACCAACAGATAGTTTGTTTTACACTGTTAGTTAGTTCAATTGTACAGCTATACAGTTTTCATGTTTTTTATAGAGTACAATTGATTCGCAATACACAATTTCTTCAGCTCTTTTATCATTAACACCCCCTCTACAACATTGTCCCTGAGACCTGCAGCAGCACATAGACATGGATATCCGAAGTTTTGTCAACTTCTTGTCAAAATAATCCTTCGAAGTATACACACAAATTTGAACCATTCTAAGGACACCTCGAAACACTGATTCCAAATAACACTTCGTACTTCCCCAAGACAGCTCGAGAGGTTGCAATGTCAGCACAGCAGTGCATCTACTTGGCCGCTTCTTGAACAAATAAGATCTCAACAGCAGGCAAGTTAATCAAAACAAGACAACAAAAAGAAATAGCTGTAGAAATTGGTAAAAAACCATGGACATTTAATTTCAAACTGTGAACTCCTGACTATTTAGTTGCACTACTGGAATAACAACCAGTGTTTAAATCAACGTGGCTAAAAAACATAAGCGGTTGTAAGAAACGAAAATTTTCATGTTTTCTCAAATGGGTTTCACAGAAATTTTCAGGAAAACACAAAACCACTGAACACAAAGGAGTAGAGTAGGTATCAGGGGTTGAAGACCTCAGACATCCAAGGAAGGATAGAAGCAGCACTAGCTCTCAAGCCTGGCGAAGGCGAAAGCTCTTAGGCGGCCACTGCGAATGTCTTGAGAAACAAGCCTTAGGATTTATCATCATCGGACATTAACATAACTGTTAACATAAAAAACAAAGAGGGACCCCAAACTCATACTGCATATTCGATGCAACATGAGATTCGGCAGTCTCAGAAAAAAAAATGTTGGCAAGGCAAAAATTAGAAAAAAAAAAAGTAAACTGTTTCAACTGATACCAAGTAACATAGCATGCCAACAGTGCTCTCTAAAGACGTGTGGGCATAAAAGTTTCAGACATCCAAGGAAGGATCAAGCAGCATTAGCTCTCAAGCCTGGCGACGGCGAAAGCTCTTAGGCGGCCACTGCGAATGTTTTGAGAAACAAGCCTTAGGATTTGTCATCATCAACAATTGTTACGAACATAGAAAAGTGAAGCTCATAGTATCCCCTGTAACATCCAAGGGGCCTAGAAAAATCACGCTTATAATCTAACAGCTTCAGACATAAAAAAAAAGATTCGAATGCATTGAAGCCCGGCTTTAGAAGTTACTAACATTCACTGCAAAACAGTGTTCGAAGCCTCACACATCTGATAAATCTAGCCCATGTCTACACTGCAACCAAAATACTCAACTTCATACAAGTTTTTGCAAATTGAGTAAAGTACAATCAAAATGATGGCACTGACAAGAAGATAATTTCTAGAGAACGTTTCCACTCATTCGTCAAAAATTAGCTTCTTCAGCCAAATTAAACGAACAAAATTCACACAAAAAGTAAAATCAGTTACACGAAGGAACTCTGAGATACATTCACATTCATTACACCTATGAAGAATGTACCACCCTGTAATGATCAGCAAGACAACAGAAGAGACAGCTGACAAAGTGAATCGGATGGATGAATATCAGGGAACCGTTCATCCCTGAAGCACTCAGAACACTGCTAAAGGGGCAGACGAAAAGTCCCCGAAAAATTCAATCAAAACTTAATTACCAAAAGCTTCAAACAAAATCAGCATCTCCTAAAAAGATAAAAAGCGTTACCAGCCATTTCTAAGGGATTAGATATCCGGAAGTAACAAAGCGAACAAAAAACAAAGAAAGCAACTAGAACAAATTTTCAGTCTCAGACATCCAAGGAAGGATAAAAGCAGCACAAGCTCTCTAGCCTGGCGAAGGCGAAAGCTCTCAGGCGGCCACTGCGAATGTTTTTGAGAAACAAGCCTTCATATTTTTCATCACCGACCACTATCAAAATCATAACATCCATATGCCCAAGCACGCAATTACACAAACAAAAGATGGGGGTGTGAAAACATTGAGCTTCCTAGTAAAAAGAACATACAAGAAGTAAAAGGTTCATGCGAGTACCCAAAGCAACGCTCAATAAAAGGAGATATCTAAATTTCGAAGCAAACAACTTCTGGCTCAATGGATGGGAGGGAAGATGGAGTGTTTTATAGTGGCCGTGGGAAGGTAGGGAATTAGGGTTTTCTGAAATGGACGGCCAAGATATGTGCTGCCGGATATGGAGATGGAACACGAACATTCTAGAGCCCGCTACAGTGTTCGGCCTTGGGGAGCAAATTTTCCCCTTTCGGATGTGTACTGTCTAGGCCTCGTTAAAAATGCCCGTTATCATACCTACCCCCCCCCCCCCCCCCCCTAACATTGGGCTTTAAGTCCTGAACCCAACACCAATGGGCCAGAGAACAAAAAACAGAGTAAATAGCCAAAAATTTTAAAACCTTCTAACCCTTTACTCCTTTTTACACTATTTTTACAAAAATTAAGATTTTGCCCTCCAAAAAATTTAGAACACTCCCTTTCTATATATATAGTTTTTAAAAATAATATTTAGCTCCCCACAAATATATAAAATCACATGTTTATTAAATTTCAATATTTTAGTTTAAATCTTTAGAATTTATAATTTTTTTCTAAATTCAAAGTTTTCAGATATATTTGAATCTTGACAATATATTTAACAATAAATTTCATAATGTTTTACACTCTTTTTTTAGCCTTTATAATCATCTTTTTTTTTGCTGCAAGCCTTTCTAATAGTCGATTGCTTTCATCCATGTTCTTTTTATTTTCTCTACTTATGTAACTTAAAGAAAATATTGGATGTTATAAATTTTGAATTTTATGAAGCAAAATATTATTTAATTAATGGTCCTTGTTCATAACTATCACGAACTTACATCACGTATAACCCTAAGTCCGTAAGTTACTAATAACATTATTATGTCTTAAATTAAAAATATAACTTTATAATATATATTTTTGTTAAATTAAAGGGATAAATGCAAAAACAGTCACTGTTATATACGTCAAAATCGAATTAGTCCTTGTGATAACAAAAACATAAAATTAGTCCTCGTGATTTCACTTTCGTTGGTCGTTGGTTCTCACATCAGTGACTGATTTTATCCCTTTCTAAAATTAGAGTGACTAATTTTATGTTTTTGTTATCATCTGATTTTGGCGTATATTACATGGACTTATCTTGCATTTATCCCTAAAATAAATACAAAATTAAAAAAATACTAAATCATTATTATACTAAATCGGCCCCAAATAGCTAGTATAATTCCTGGCTTTATCATGGCCCTAGCTATAATTTTTTTGTCAATTTGTACGGAAAATACTTTTTTATCGTGCAAAATAATAATTTTAACACCATCATTTTTCCCATATTGGTCATTTTATAAGAGTCAATTTGTAATTTTATATGTCAAAATTCAATTTTCGTCAAAATTTAACAAAAACGGTTCAAAGTGTTTGAAATCAATAATTGATAAATATAATATGACAAAATAATAGTTAGGAGTGCAAAGTGTCCAAACAATCATAGTTAGACAGTGCAAAATATATATTTTTCATTTAAAAAAACTATTTCAATTTGATTGCAAAAACAATATATACACAGACTGACAGATAGGGGTGGGTAACGGTGATATAGGTGCCGGTTTGGCCAAAACCGGCACCGTTACCCACTGGTGAGAAGAAACTGAGATCGGCACCGACAGACAAAAATAATCGGCCTTGCCGGTGCCGGTTTTACCGGTAACGGTTAGAGATAACCGCTGGCTGCCGCTAGAGAGAGAGGAGGAGTGGCTGGATTCTGAAGGTCATCGAGAGTACAGAGGAGAGGCTCTGTGCAGGGTGAAGGAGTGGGTTTGCTTATATGCGAATGGGTGGACCAGTGGCGCATCCTAGCGCACCCTGCAACGGGTGGGTTTTTGAGCCACTGTGGGTGGAACTCGTTGTTGGAGAGCTTGTCGATGGGGTTCCACTTCTGGCTTGGCCCATGCTCGGTGTTTCAGACCAAGCATTGAACGCTAAGATTATAATGATGGGATGGGGAGCTGGCCTAATGAGTCCACAAACGGACGTTGACGAAGAGAAAATCACGACCGTTGGGCGGGACGTGATCTGTGAAATAGTTGTTGGGAGGTGAGAAGGGGACAAAGGGCCGTGAGAGGGCACAAGCATTGGGGAGAATGGCAAGGGAGGTTGTGGACCGTTTTTTATTTATTTATTAAAAAGAAAAATTATAAAAGTTACGGTGAAGTAGCCTTCATAAGTCAAAGAGAACGACGCCCTTTTTTATTTATATTATTAAAAAATAAATAAAAACATGGAGCAGAGGTAAACAGCAGACGCAGGATACTAGGCCACTAGACAATAGACGCAGGATACTAGGCCACTAGACAACAGAGGTAGACAGCAGACGTAATATATATTATATATTGTTTTAAAAAAAGTTGTCGGTGCCGGTTAAACCGGTAACCACCGGTGTAACAAAAATCAACACCGATGTCGGTGCCTGTTTAACCGGCACCGGCGGTGAGTTTGCGCAGCCCTACTGACAGACATACGTGCAACCATATCATGCATATGAACAAATATCCAAACCGTACGCTCTAGATTCTGAATTATATTTCCCCGTAAAGGTAATAAATAGTTTACAGTATATAATTGTATATAATATTATAACAGATATTAACAACTAAAAGTTTACGGTATATAATTGTTCTAGACACTTATAGGTAAGCCATCGTAAGTTTATTATCCAAGTAAAATATGCAAAAGAAAAAAGGAATAATTTTTATTCGGACACAAACCATATAAATAAAAACAATGACCTCGTTTGAATACTAAGCAATTGTTTGGTACCTAAAGAAATATTTTAAAATCTCTTAATTAATTATGGTTTTGCTATTCCTATTACAATTTGATACTTAAGGTTGTGTTTGTTTCAACTAAAATAATGAAAAAAAAATTGCTGCTGTCAATATATATTTTATGAGAAAATTTAATTATTATTTTTGGTGTTTGTCTAACGCATATGAAAATAATTTATGACGTTTGGTTGACACTCAAAATAATTTGAAAAGTAGTATACGGGCGGCTGTGAAGTTTGGCTTGCACTAAAAATTATAATCGCCGCAGAGGAAAGAAATAAGAAATAATATATACTATTTCAACACCTTATTAATTCGCGTGGAATCCCTATATTTTGCAATCAAAATTTTAACTCTCTAAAATTTTATTATCATTACAAAAAATTATTTCTCCCTATTTTTTCATTAACTCCCATAATTTTTTTTTAATGTTTACCAACTCTTACAAATATTTTAACTTTTTCACAAACTGTCATACTCAAAATTTTAACAAAATTTTGATTCCAAACGTCATGTTAAATATATTGTGAACTCCACAATTTGTTTTAAATGTATATTCTAGTAAAAGGCAAAACAAAATTAACAATATCTTTTTAACGTGAAAACGATGCGTGCTCTCTCTGAAATTTCAGGTTTGAATATCTTCAGTTATAGACAATTCCTTATGACTATTCTCACGACAATGCTGGACTTACCTGGTATATGTGGTTTGAAGGTTGCACGGTTCGGAATTTGCTGTGGTGTTGAACCCAACTCGAACATATGCTGAACCACCACATAACTCAATATTTGGAAGGATAGATATTTAATTTTTAAATGAATCGTATCGAATGGATGAATATAAGTTCCAAATTTTTTCACTTAACGGCCAATTATTTTGTGTTCAAAATTTACTATGCAGTCGTTGTTATAATATCTCCTTAAGGTGACCTAATTGATATGTAAATAATCTTTTAAAGTTTTAAAGATTATGATGTAAGTTAAATAAGATTATGGAATCTGTAGCAGATTCAAATTTAGAACTAATTGGATAAAGATTGCAATTTGATTTCTGATTTAAATTAGAATTCAAATTGTAACCAATTAAATAAATATTACTATTTGATTTTGAATTTGAATTTCTTTGATGGAAAGAACAAATCAAAATCTACAACAGATTGAGGGTCCCTGGCCTGTGTATACCATCTATGACATATAAGGCATAGACATAGGTTGTAAGAGCCTCACTAAATTACATATTCATAAAGTTACCCTGCAGAGATTCCGAGTTCGAGTATTGAGCAAGATGACTGGAGATAAAGATCCTGTTATATTATTCCGCTGCGTTCACAATCGTAATGGTTGATTGTGATTTTACTCTTACCGTCGTTTCATTTTCTGTTTGGAATCTGTATGTTTTATATTTAAAAATAAATAAAAATTAAACTTGAAGGGGAATATAAACAAAGCTATTGGGTGACACCACAAATACGTTGAACCAAAAGGGCATCGTTGCAAAAATTCTTTAAACAAAAATGCATTTCGTGTCCTTCAAACAATTGCTTTTCTTTACTCGGCCTTTCCGTCGCTCACGCGCGCTCTCTCTCTCTCTCTCTCTCTGTTAGGGTTTGGATCGAATTTCAGAACGAATTCAATGGTAATCCTTGTCTCAAAGATCTGAATTGCCAATCTTGCTTGAACTCTGGCATTTATTCTGAAGCTTATGTTTTGTCACGAATATTTGAAAATTATCAGGAAGGGGGAGGCAATCTAGAGGCGGCCATAGAGCAATTGCTGAATGTGGAGAAGCAGATGAGGCTGGCCGGCGATGTCGGGGGCACCAAGAAGGCCGTCACCGACATTCTTCGGCTCTGCTTCGAAGCACGAGCCTGGAAGACACTCAACGATCAGATTGTTCTTTTGTCGAAGCGCCGAGGTCAGCTTAAGCAGGTACCTCAGGGATTTTGGAGACTCGGATTTGCGGTTAATTCATTGCTTTGGTCTAAATCTCTGTCTGTTTTGTGGTTGGGGCAATAAGTAATTAAGCGGTAGTTTGGTTGAATCTTGTATGTGTGATATGTGGTTCTGGGTTCTTTAAGAGTGTTTACTTTGTAGGGAATTGTTCGAAGTTGGCTACCAGTGAAGAAATCTGGTTGTTTTTCTAAGAACAACGGCATGAGAATGAGATTTGATTTGTGGATGCTATAGGCTTACTCAACGATTCTATGTATTCTAATTGTCTTTCTAGATTCTTGTGATTTAGTGTTATTTGAGTTGAGTGTAGTAGGAGAATGGGATGTCGTGCACAAAATAATAAGCCGGTCAATAAGCATTTTGGCTGTGCGTTTGATTGATCCGACTTGCTGATTCAAGTTATTTTTTGCCACCTCTTTACTCGAAATTGTATAGCATTCTGTATTTTCTTTGAAAAATTTGGAATTTTGACTATGTTGGTTGGATAAAACATCTTGACACTAAGTGGTTGAATGCCCTCGTGTCTGTCCGTGTTGTAAATAAAAGTTGGCGTGACTGTGTTAATCAACTTGAGCAATGACATCATTAATCAACAATTTAAACAGTGATGGTTTAGTTTGGAAGTTTTGTACACTGTGCTTTAATGGATCAAAATTTATATGATCTTAGACTACAATATTGGTTAGAAGAGAATGTTGGTATTGTAAATTAACGGAATTAGGGACTGGGACTATTTACCAAATCAAGAAATTAGGATGATGTATATGGACATACTTTTGCATGCACTCATGATCTCATTTTGTGTGGATTTGTGCTTATGTATGGCATAGATCCAATTGAAGCATTGGTATAGACTGCTCTGGGCTGCATTTACTGTGTCATGGTTTCTCATAGAGTTTCAATTATTTATGCACTAATTGGAAAATAATTGTTGAGTGTTGAATCATTTTTTCAACAACAGCTAAGAGTAATTTGGCTTTTATCCCCCCCTTCACTCACTCTCTCCCTCTCTCCCTCTCTACCGCCTTCTTTTTTGTTATTGCTCTCGACACAGAAGATGCTTTTTATCAACACTTGTGTTCATGGAGCTTTCTATTTTTAAACAGGCTGTAACTGCAATGGTCCAGCAAGCAATGCAGTACATAGACGAGACACCAGATCTTGAAACTCGTATAGAGCTCATTAAAGCACTAAATAGTGTGTCTGCCGGAAAGGTAAAAACATATGCTGATAAGTTCCCCCGTAACCGGCTATCTAGCTTAATACGAGATGTCTTCTTGTATTTTGTTTGAATAATAGTCATCGTTCTCTAGATATATGTTGAAATTGAAAGAGCCCGGCTGATCAAGAAACTTGCAAAGATTAAGGAAGAACAGGGGCTTGTAGCTGAAGCTGCAGATTTGATGCAAGAAATTGCGGTAAGTTCAGATGGTCTTATTTGGTGTAAATTTCTTATATGTATAAGAAACCCACCTATGGTTGAGTTGCTAGATTTGTGCTTTTTTTCCTTGTACACGTTTTTGATTATCAATCTTTGCAGGTGGAAACTTTTGGTGCCATGGCAAAAACTGAGAAAATTGCATTCATTCTTGAACAAGTACGTGCCTTTTTTTGGCTGTTGTATATGTAATTCCGAACCAGTGGTTAAAAGGACCACCTTTTGTTTTGTTTTTTGGGGAGTGGGAGAGGGGGGTTGTGGTTTTACAAAAATGGTGCTAATTATATGCATACTTGGTTCGAAATTAAATTTCTCAGGTACGTCTGTGCTTAGACCGCCAGGATTATGTTCGTGCTCAAATATTGTCAAGGAAGATTAGTCCAAGGGTTTTTAATGCTGATACGTCAAAAGAAAAGAAAAAGCCTAAGGAAGGTGACAACATGGTCGAAGAGGCTCCTGCCGATATACCATCTTTGTTGGAGTTGAAGCGAATCTACTATGAATTAATGATAAGGTACACTGGTTTCTACCTTTTTCTTCTTCCCTCTTAGTTTTTATGGAGCTTCATATGATGGTCAATCAGGTTCTTTCCCCTTGTGTATGATTGCTCTTTTCAAAACAGGCTGGATAGAGGGCTAATTGTGAATAACTCCATTGTTCATAGGTTCCTTAATGCTTTCATCGATTTTTTTTCTGTTGTTTGAATCATCTGGCACTGTTGTACTCGTTTTACAACATTATTAGACAGTTAGATCCCATCATCTGGCTTGGCTGGCAGTCAAGTTGGTTTTAGCTGTCCTACCTACCTACATTGACTACCGTGGCATAGTTTCTAATTCAAATTTGTTATGTTTCATGCCACCAACATTGTCATAATGATAATTTGTGGCCACTTTTATAGGCCAGAAGTGTTTAATAAGTGCTTGATTGATTTAGGGTGTGAACAACAACTGATAATGATTGTGAGCTATTAAAATTTCATCTGTTGCTAATTTCAAGATGTTGGAGGTAGAAAATGGAATGCGGATGAATTCTTTTGGTGATAACTTTTATAGTGGGCATTACTACTCCTGTAAAAAATTAGCTTAGTGCATGTTCATCTCCTACCACCACCACCACTACTACCGCATATACTGTTATACTCTCTCTGAAGTTGGGCTAACTATCGAGTAACTGTGTCAGTTTCATATAATGGCCCGCTCTATGATCAGAATTCTCCATAAACCGTGTCAAAACTGATGTCTTGGGCAGTCATTTCGATAATATCAGTATTCTTTCCTTTTATCAGAATTGATTCTTGACAACGGCCTTTAATGATGACAATTATAGGTGGTATTTTTAATTTTGATGTTAATTGTGAAAGAAAACAGATACTTGACACTGGTGTTTTATCATCTTTGTAGATATTATACACACAGCAATGATTACCTTGAAATTTGTCGCTGCTACAAGCCAATTTACGACATTCCATCTGTGAAAGAAAACCCAGAGCAGTGGATTCCGGTAAAGCTCTTTTACGTTAAATCCCTCCGGTAGTATTGTTGAACTTCCTCTGATATTTTTATCTATGTAGGTCCTAAGGAAAATCTGTTGGTACTTGGTTCTCTCACCCCACGACCCAATGCAGTCAAGCCTTCTTAACTCCACCTTGGAAGATAAGAATCTCTCCGAGATTCCGAATTTCAGGTATGTTTTTTCACTTATGATGTTGTCGTTTGCATCGCTGTCTGCTTTACTTGTTTGATATCTGCTGTTAGTATCTACTGATGCCCGAGTGTTTGCTATTGATGGTGTGCTATAGATTGCTGTTAAAACAACTGGTTACGATGGAGGTCATCCAATGGACATCTCTTTGGAATACATACCAGGAGGAGTTTGAGAATGAAAAGAGCATGCTTGGAGGCCATTTAGGTGACAAAGCAGCAGAAGACCTTAGACAGAGGATAATTGAACATGTAAGTCTTTTGTAGCTGCCAAGACAGAGAGGTTTCACTTATAGTTGTTGGCAATCCTTCAATTCATTAATAGCATTTTTTATGCTTGTTCAGAATATTCTCGTCGTCTCAAAGTATTATTCAAGGATTACCTTGAAGAGACTTGCAGAGCTTTTGTGTCTTAGTATCCAGGTTTGTTAATTCAATTATGGATGTACTTTTGTCAAGTCCTTAGTTACAATTTTTTCTTTAGTACTTAAGTGCATATGGATTTATGACTTCCAGCCCTCCTTGTGATTGCATATCTGCCAGACGCTTTCATTTTGTATTTCAAGAAGGGAAAGAAAGGGGGTGGAGGGGGGTGGGTGGGTTGTGGTTGTGTTTTTAATTTGCTTTGTGTATGAGGTAAAGTTCACCTCCCGTGCTGTTTCTAGACTGTTTCCATCCCCCTTCTCGTTTGATTAACATGGCAACCTGGATTCTAGAGATTCAAGATTTGCACCTCTTCAATCATAATTTATCTATTAGTACAAGCCAATGAAGCCATCATAATGTTTTGTCCTTTTCCAATCAGGAAGCTGAGAAGCATCTTTCAGAGATGGTTGTGTCCAAGGCACTGGTAGCAAAAATAGATAGGCCAATGGGAATAGTCTGTTTCCAATCAGCAAAGGACAGCAATGACATCCTCAACTCATGGTCAATGAACTTGGAAAAGCTGCTTGATCTCGTTGAGAAGAGTTGCCACCAAATACACAAAGAAACTATGGTCCACAAAGCTGCTCTGAAAGTTTGAGAACGACACTTCACCAATTACTTGGTAGAACCCCTCTCTCTCTTCTCCCCCCCCCCCCCCCCCATCTCTGCCTGCATTAGTAAGAGAAAAAGAAAAGGAATGCTTATTTCTTTCAGGTGACACCATTAATATTAATCCTTGTTTGCAGGTTGCTCAAATCAAGCTTTCATTTTGAGGACTGAAGTGCGCAGATCAATATTGATTGTCATCTTTGCTGACTTCTTTGGTCAGACATGCATTTATCAGGCTTTCTTCACAGTTGATTTTTTTTTTGTTCGCTCGGTCAGGTCAGAATTGGGGATCTGGGACATCTTCTGGAACTAAAAGTAACATTGTTGTATACTTTTCCGGCACACCTTGCCACTGACTAATGACAGGAACCTACATGAACTTGTTTGTAGTGGTGGGAAGAAATTGAGTGCTGTTCCTTATATCCCCCTTCTTACATTATATATCCAGCCAAAGTCGATAGTGTTTCCATGTTTTGATTAATATTTACCGTACGATCAATAGATTGATGGTTGTGGCTCGGAGTATATATCTTTCTCTTTCTCATATCTCAGCTCCCTAGCTGAGAAAAATGCAGAAGTATGGAATATTGGCGACTATTTGAATCATTTAACTAAGATGTCAGCCTGAGGAAATCATTGTCTGTCTGATGTCCAACACGGTATTTAAAGTTGCAATGCAATCAATCAGAGTTTGTCCCAACAAACCATATTGCACTTACGCGTCTCAATTACCAGAGATTCAAGCAAAACAAATCCTTGAGCCATATTTTGTACGAATTCTTCTTGACGCACTGAGCAAGAAAGATCCTCTGAGGAGGAGGTTTTGTTTCATCCTGGCCCATTTCAGCTGGTTAATCCTTTCTCAGCCCGTCAATAAAAATGGGGTGAAGCACGACGATGTGCATTCAAAACCCACAAAGGTACGAATATTTCTGTCCAATGATAATAACAGATACCATAAGAGGACCTGTGGTGACCGTTTTATTTTCTCTTAGCTTGTTTAGCCAAGAGATCACTGCGTGGAAGCAAATGCTCCTTGTTTTAGGAGAATATCGAACACGTGTCTCGTCCTCAACCTTTTATCGTGGAGTACGAAGACTGAAGTCACGTGCGGCGCTCTCACGTCTTCTTCTTCGATTCAATGACGTGAAAAGATGGAAGAACCTCTCCATGACAGAAAAAGGAAACTACTTCGCTTCGTCGGAAAGAACAACTGCTACACAAGGGCTTTTGGAATTTCCCTTCACACTTCAATCCCACTCCGATACATCGATATGGGAGTTTCATTCTGCGAGAAGATATACGCAGACGACAACGAATCCTTCCGATTCCGGAAAGTGCCCAAGGCAAAGACTTTTTGTTTGTTATAAGCTGTATGGAAATTACCCACTCGATCCCTTCCAAAGTTTTGATCGGTTAATTGGTTGGTCCAAAGTTTCAATTCACCATTCTCTTTAATATAATAGCTTTAATCAATGACAATGTCAAAATATAGTTTTAGAAGTCGATTTTGACGAACTTCATTTTCTAACTGAGACCGGCGCTCCTGCATGTCTATGAGCTGAAAAAAGAGACGGTCAACTCTAATATTTCTTACTTCTCCTCAATCTTTGTTTGGATAAACTTTTATTTGTACCGGCACGAGTCTAATGGTGTGTTTGAGATGTAAAATTTTGGGGAGTTAAAATTTTAGGGTATTGGATTAGGTGAAAAAGTGAAGAGAGATAATTTTTTATATTTATTATAGTGAAAAGTAATGATTTGATAGGAGAAAGAGATTATATTTAAATTTTTTATTGTGTTAAAATTTTAAAAGAGGTAAAAAATTTTGTTGCAAACGCAACCTAAGTTTGATGCCCGAATAATTGATCTCCAAATAATTGGTTTTAATATAAACAAATTATTAAATAATATTTCTTTCTTCATTAAATAATTTTATTATTATAATATTTATTTAAATCTTCTCTCTTCACTTTTTCACCTCCTATAAAATATCTTTATTTTTTCACAAACTCTGATACTCAATATTTCCAAAACTCCAAAATTTCAACACCAAAACCAAAAGTCATGACTATTTAATACTGGCTATTGACTAGGGGAAAAATAACAAAATAATTCATAATACAGTTAGGAAAAATACTAAAAGAAAGGAAACAAATATCATTTAGAGGATGGAGAAGCTTGGTCACCAGGTGCTGGAAAATATGGGCCGGTGCTATGACTATTGACCGGTCCAAGGTGAAGAGGCGGCTGAACTGAAAAAAACAGAGGTAGCGAAGGCGGTGGTGAAGGAGAAGACGAAGAAAAAGATGAAGATGAGATTGATGAATGAGAAGCCATCGAGGATGACAAAACCATCTGATCATATAGACTCATGGGATGCCTCTGAAGATCAAACAACTGATGGGGATGGTCCAAAACATTATTTGAAGCCTGAGAGCCATGCCAATGGTGAAGTGCCCGAGGGTGACCGATGGACTCAGAGGATGTTGGAATGGCAAAAGGGGAGTTGGAGGAATCGGAAATGGTCAATTGGGTAGATGGAGAATGGGCTAATGGCAGCCGGAGTGTGACATTCTCGGGGAAGTTGAGTTTGGCCTTGTTGCCTCTGAACCGGAGGGCGGCTTCATCGTAGGCTCGTGCAGCGGATTCGGCTGTGTCGAATGTACCTAGCCAGACTCTGGCGGCTTTGAATGGGTCCCTTATTTCGGCTGCCCATTTGCCCCATGGCCTCTGTCTTACTCCCCTGTATCTTCTTCTTGGTTCTTCTGTATAGATTCCTTTCTTGTATTCATATATTGGAGCTAATGCTGTTTGTGTTGGTGAAGCGATGCTTGTCGTCGTGTTCGAGTCTTCTGCAGCTGTAGATGATAGAAGATCATCTTGGGTTTCTTTTTCCCGAATCCGCAATTTAATAAAGGAAATGCGGGGACATCAAAGAAGTAGGAAAAATGAAAAGTCGGGGAGGGCGCGGAACATTTTTTTTAACAAAAACGCTCATGTTCTTTAACACAGAATATTGAAGCTTTTTTTCCTGTTTTTTCGATTTGCTAATATATTTCTGATTGTATATGTTTTCTACTTGATAGTTGGAGGTGGGCTGGTAGCTAGCTTCTAGAGGTTGAATATGCATGTGATATGCAGAAGTGAATGACAGTGATCAAAGTTGAGGGAAAATATGCTTTGAAAACAACATATTACAGATAAGTTAGCACATGAAATGGGGGAGCGGAGAAAAAAAAAAAAGACGATAAAAAGACTTAAACCATTCGAAACTACAAAGAGATGCTTTTTGTTGATGTTGCATGGAGGGCGACCAAAAACAGAGAGTTCGAGAGAGAGAGAGCTAGAGATAGATGATTTGGCTCAAAATGGATAGGAGCTAACCTGTCACACCAGCGGATGAACCTGCACGTGTAAAGTCACCGGAAGCTCGAGAACGCCATGCATCTGGTTTATACAACTCACCACCCTCCTCTTCTCTTCCTCTCTTCTGTCCAACTCCAACATACGATGATGAAGAAGAAGAAGTTCCAGAAACAGAAGCCACGCCCGTTGTCAAACCGAAGTCATCAACCAAACTACCAGGCACCTCTCCCGACACGACGTATGTCAAAGCCGAAACCATCGCCGACATCTCCCTCTCCCGACCAAGCCCCGAAAATATCGCCATCATTGCCGGGTCTGCACTCCCACTCTGCAACCTCTGCTGAGGTTGATAGAGAAGCCATTCGTCGACCTCTCTCTCATCATCGACGTCAACCCTCGACGTTGTATGCTCGCGTTGATCTCTTGGATGCGCCACCTTTGGCATACACATGTAACCCTCCCTGCTAAGAATCTTACGACTTTATTTTACGTGTATTAGCTTCTCAAATACAGAGTAGACAATCAGCGAGCAGGCAAAGCTTTTTGTTTCGAAGAAAGCCATGTATATGTATAGGTTTAGCGCCGCCAAGAAAAATGAAGTCGGTGGGGTCTCCACCAAATTCTTCTACCTGAAGTAACTTGTGCAATTAACTAGATATTTATTAATTGCAGACTCGGATGACAGTACGGCACTTAATTATAATTAACTTGTTGCTTTGGCGGTTGTACAAATAATGGTCAATTGGTTCACATTCAGTCACAGATTTTTATGGATGTTCTACATCAAATTTATTTATAAATAAAAAAATATATAGTAAATGAATTTTTAATAGACTAACTCAATTCGAGTTGTTAATGTAATTCATTAAGACGATGATTTAATAACCCTATTAGAATTTTAGTGTTAAGATTGTAAATTTTAAATTAATTATAATTAATAGATTACTGAAATATATATATAAAGCTCTAATTGTAGTATTAACGATTAACTTAATTATAATACTATACATGATAAAATATAACGGAGCAGGGACTGGGAGGATACCAACAAGTTGCTGTTGCCACTTGGAGAATGGAGGTAGATCATGCTGTTACAGGGTCAAAACGTGGTGTGAACGTCAAAGTGCACTTAACTTGACGGCTTCGGAGAGGCAGGTCGATCGTAGTCGGTACTGTTGAAAGAGAGAGAAGCCGAAATCATCTTAGTCAGCAGGCTGCATGCCAATAGAGTTCTTAGGGGCGAATTTATCCATAGGGAAACAGCGTGGTTTAAACTTTCCACGGCTTGCTTTCTTACTTCAAATAAATATATATTGCGAAACTGACGCATATAAATAAGTATCTGAATTTTCTTTGTTACCCAATAAAATATTTTCGTGATACATTTTAGAAATGCGGGTTTGGAACCTATCCAATACTTTATTTTCATTAGGTCTCCATCCCACGACCACCTCGTATTAGTATATGTTCAAATCCAACGATGGTACGTAGGTAGCAATGTAGCATTAGCTAATTTGGATTTCGCTTCTTTTCCCTCTCAAGCATCCAACCAAGTACCGCAAGAAAGATACCAATTAGGCGTCATATTAATTTCTTGTTGTCGTAACGTGGGTTGATGTGGACAGCCCTGATTCGTTCACGGAACGGTGCTTTTATTAAAATACCAGTTGACGAATATCAATCTCTCTTCTTTCTTCTAACTTCTAACGCACGGAGATGACTCGAGTCAAAAGCACAAACGTTAACACTGATCTTAACGCGTTTTTGCTCAGTCGGCGTGCCCGATATTGCTCGTTCGTTCTCTTCCTATCTATCAGCTAGGATCTGTCTCCAACGCCGACGTACGTCTGAACAGGAGGACCACGAAGCGAATTAAAGTAGTTGTTAAAACGATCAAAAAAAGATGAAGTAGTAGTTGTTAAAACCCAGTTTTCTAATAGCTCTGTCATGAAGTGACTCTTCCTATCTATATGCTTCCCGTTCAAACAGTACCAACTACCAAACAATATGAAAAGTCGATGTAGTTTGTGTTTGTGTGGGTACACATTTATGTAGGGAATATTAATTATATCCTGCGTGGATATTTTAGGTCTTTTTTTGTGAACTAAGCTTTCAGGGTATGAAAGTGAGGCATGGCCTTGCTTCGGCCTCCACATGAGGAAGGAAGTGAGTAATTAATCTTTTGTTAAGAATTATTAAATTAAAGGTTCGTAGTATTGGGGCTCAAAGGTTCCACCAATATTTCAAACAGAATATTCTTGATTAACAAGTATTATTTATATAATAGCTAAATAAATTTTGCACACTTCAACTATGAAATTTTAATATTTAGCATTTTAAACAATTATTTTTATCATGTTGTATCTGCTAACTATTATTTTCAAACACTCAACATCGTTCTCCGTCAAAATTTTCCTTCAATTTAAATAAAAAAAAATTATTTTTTACACGTGAAAATCACAATTTTATCATGACAACATTTTTTTGTAAGGGTAGAATCGTCATTTCAAAGGCTATAAAATCAATTTGTTACCAAAATTGCATAGCATTTGAAATGAACTGTTAGTGTGTGAAACGTGACAAAAATAATAGATTCAAGTTACCATTTAAAATGGAGTATTGTCATCCTTACATGCCTCGAAGTCATCACGGGTACGTAAACACAATGAAAACATGCGATTTTGGTCATTCCTTATATCTCTCTAATTTTGACTGTTGCTTTTTATTATGACGAGAGATCAGGAAATATTAAAAGAGAGAACTTCTCTTGCCTTCTCATGTCTTTTAGAGGCAGCATGAGTCTTTTAAAAAAATAGAAACCCAAAAGGGTCACCGAGTCCGAGAGTTATTTGTTATTTTAGCCCTGTTGGCCAATATATATGGGTTTTTTGTGGTTGTTAAGCACATAATTTAGGAATTTTTTGTTTGACAGAAAAAAAAACATTTAGTCTTGTGTACGGTCTCCGTATGGATACCCTTCATTTTATAGAGAGATGCTGCTGATCATTTATGAACTATGAACAAATGCAAAGTGACAAATGCAAAGTGACAAGAACTGATTATGTTATCCCTTGCTCAAGTAGACTTTACAATTTCAGCTTCTAACCACTTTCTTCTAGAACCACCAAAGAAGACTAAAGTATCCCTTATTAATTTTTCACGTTAATCCCAATAAATCTTTTACAATTTATTATTCTTTTAGTCCTTTATCTCGTTTTTTTTAAATCATTTTTCGGGGCTCGTCTTTAGAACCATCCAGGACTTATGCCATAGTGTTTTGTAAAGTCTAAAATATTTCATTAAAAAAAGAAAACAAAAAGGGAGAATTTTTGTGTTGATTAGTACATAGTGGCGGAATCAGAAATAAATTTGAAGGGGGCAAACTCTTGAGGAAAAATGAGAAGAAAAAAATTCTACGTAATGCAAAAAAAAATGTCTTGGAGTTAAAATATCAAAAATTAAAGACTAAAAACATTAAAAATATTTAAATACATGAATCGTACTATTTGTTGAGACTGAGAGGTGGCAATTGGATCATATGAGTTTGCATCTTCTGAAAACGTTGCAAAATGACTTCATTTTCAATAATTTCAAAAATTATTGAGAACAGAGGGACGAAGAGGCAGAGAGGGAGTATGAATGACAAACAGAAAGGGAAAGATAGCCGACATTGGAGGTCTGGAGGAGAGAGAGATTGAGAAAGAACTGTGAGAGGGAGAGAGGGTGGAGCATTGGAGGTGTCGGGAGAGGGAGAAGTCACCGAATTAAACCACCATGTGCTTTTTTAAAAAAAGCAAAGGGTGAAACAACATCGCTTCACCCTCTATTAATTTAAAAAAAAACGGGTTGGGCGATTGGGCTTGGGGCTGGGCGGGCCTGGGCGCAGGGCTTGGGCCTTGGGGGGTGGGCGCAAGTGGGTGGCTGGGCAAGGCATGGACGGGCAAGGGCTAAAGGGAGCAGATTAGTTATTAAAAAAAATTCAAACTATTTACTGTGGCCAACTAGGGCCGGGGCCCCAGCTCGCCTCAACTTGGTTCCGCCCATGTTAGTGCACATAGGTATGTTTGAGCCCCAAAAATTTGGACCCAAAAATTTAATTTTAATCATAAAAAAATCATCACATAATTTATTATTATTATAATATTTATTAAAAATCTTCTTTTTCTTCACTTTTTCACCAACTTTCATAACATATATTTATTTTATAATATTTCTCAAACTCCAATACCCAAAATTTTACCCTCAAACGTACCAATCTGGTATGTTGCAGGAGTGACTCTAAGGTAATTGGGGCCTTAGGTGAAAATCCAAAATGGGGCCTTTTGTAATAATTTATAAAATAAAAATATTAAATATTAAATATTAATAAAATTGTAATTAAAACTTATTTTCTAGCTTTTTGAGATGCAAATTACCTATCAAAATTATATATTCAAGAGTTATTAATATATCAATTTTAATTGAAAATATTTATCATACATATCAAGTACTATGTTTTGAGATTGAATTAACTTTTATATTTTTCGTTGCTTTTTTTATCTCAAGATTCTATTACATATATCTCAAAAATATTTTAAATAGAAATAAAATACAAACTCAGAATAAAACTATAGTTCAAAATTCAACAAACACAACTTAAAATAAAATTAAGATTTTGATCTCGATAAGAAAAGGTGCCAAATATAATAGTTGTGAAAAGCTAATAAATAGTAGAGATAAAAAAATAGAATGAATGAGAGGATTTTTTTGGGTGTTTTTTTTTTAATTTAAGACACAAGTAGTTGCTCACATAATTTGGCAACTACTTTATCAATTATGTCCTTTTAGCTTTTGTTATGTGGATGTAAATGTAAAAATAATAAATAGATTATGTGTGACTAGCAATTATTTTTAGTTTATTAAATGTATGCAAGGGTAAAAATTAAACAAATTAGGTGGTAGGTTTAAATATGAGAGTTTATAAGACTTTTTTTTAATCAATTGACTCCTTTAATTAAGGAGAATTTATAGGACTCATTAATTGGCTAGTTATCTTTTTAATTAAGGAGATTTTAAAAAAGGCCTCAAGAGTTAACTATTACTTCAAATAATGCAATTTAATAGGCCACTTTTGGAATAATAAGTATATTAAAACTCTATACAAATAAATTAATTATATAACTTTTTATGTTGCTTTTTTATTTTAAGACAAAATTAAGTAAAATTTTAATAGAGCCTATTAAAAAAATTTAAAATTTGAGGGCCTTAGACAACCGCCTAGGCTGCCTATGCCTAGAGTTGACATTGATACATTGCACCCTAAACTATTAACATGTTTGCAAACTTTGCACACCATGTGAATATCTCATTTTAAAAATTAATAGAAAATAGAGCACGAGACACAATTTTAACAATTGAATTGTAATATAGGGTGTAAAGTGTAAATTAATTGATAGTCTGGTGCGTATTGGAGTAGTTTGAGATGTAATTTATTAAGTTTGATAGTTTAAAGTGTAAATTACAAAATAAATTGTGATTAAGGTTACTTTTCCTTAAATATATATATCCATACAGCCAAAACACGGGGAACCGTTAAAGGGAAGAGAGTGGTTCTTTTTATATGCTACTTGCACGCCACACGACCCACACCTTTTCTTTTTATTGAACTCGCTGTACTTGAATGTCAACACTCAACTGATGAGAAAAACCAGGTATATATATATAAAATTCAAAATGTTCATATTTGCAATAATAGTTTTTGCTTTCGAACTACTTTTGTTATGGTTAAAAATTTAACTTCTAAATTTCTTTTAGGTAATCATTTTTTATCTTTATTATATCCTTTTATGGTTACTGAACAAGGGATAACTTCTCGTGTGTTTGGTCATGAAGTTACTTTTAATTTCTATTATCCTCCTTTTTCTAGAGATATTCAAGTTTTGAAAAATATTTCGATATCAAAAGAAATTAATATTTTAAATAAAATAAAATTTCTTCGTAAACAACAACATTTACAATTTTTACAGAAAGAAATTATGTATAAACAAATCGATGAACAGATTGATAATGAACAGTTACAACAAGCCATTAAAAATATCAACAAATATTAGAAGATACTATTTGCTCGTCTGTTCCTAATGCTTTTTGGAATAGAAAACAACATATCATTATTCTTCCTTATGAATCTGATTTTTCTGAAAAAAATATACCTACCAAAGCTCGACCCATACAGATGAATAATGAATATTTAGAAATTTGTAAAAAAGAAATACAATCTTTAATTAATAAAAAATTAATTCGTCTGTCTAAGGCTGCGTTTGTCACTAAAATTTTACCCAAAATTTTATCTCTCTCCTAATAAAATACTCCAATATAATCTCTATCTCTTCCATCAAGAAATATAAAAAATTACAAAAACTATAAAATATTACCTCTCTCTTCACTTTTTCACTAAACCCAATACCAACACTAAACCCAATACCAAAAATTTTACCACACAAACCCACCCTAAGTCTCCTTGGAGTTGTGCTGCTTTTTATGTAATGAATGCTGCTGAAAAGGAACGTGGTGTCCCTCGACGTGTTATTAACTATAAACCTTTAAATAAAGTTTTAAGATGGATAAGATATCCAATCCCTAATAAAAAAGATTTGCTTAACAGATTGCATGATGCTTGTGTTTTTTTCTAAATTTGATATGAAGTCTGGATATTACCAAATACAAATTGCTGAACAAGATCGATATAAAACTGTAAAAGGTCGTCTGATATTGAAGAAGAATTTGATTGATTTAACACTTGTAATTTCGATGATGAGGGTTTTTTATTATTATCAATCAAAGATAATTTTGCAAGCATTTCATTTATTTTATCTAATTTTTCGGTGTTTGAATCAACAGGTTTCATGGGAGACATTTTTGGTAAAGCATAAGGAATAAACATTGGTTGTTTTGCAGATTCGATTTTTGAGGGGTTACCAGGCTTAATTAATTTTTCAATGTTGGTTAAATGCGTACCAATTTGTTGTAAATAAGCATTTGTGTAATTATTCTGTTGAATGCTATTATCAAAGTTTTTATCATTATTATTCATTGCATTGACTTTTTAAGGAGAAACAAAATACTGTTTAGATTGATTATCAATACTAATAGTAGTTCTGGGAGGATAAAATTCATAAACCTATTTACTATCTGTAGTTAACCAAGGAGGATTTTTTTGTAAGAACATTTAAAGTAGAATTTAAATTGAAAATATTCTCATCAAACCAAGAAAAGAAAGGAATATTTTGTTGAACTTTGTTCAAATGATCATAATAAGTAGAACGAATAAAAGCTTGTTCAATCTCGTCATAATTTTCCAAAAACCAAAGTTTTTTCTTAATATTAAAAATAGAATCAAAATCTTTACGAAGTGCGTCTTTGTTAATAGAAAATTCAGACTGCAACATATTTATAGAACGAGAACGTTGTAATGACATAATTTCAGACTGTGTAGGAGAAATTTTAAAAACTTGTTCATTTTCATAAACTGGATTTTGTACAGAATTATCAGATGATTTTATACCAACAGGAATATGAGGAATATTTTGATGTACATACGTAGGTATGTATGGAGGTATTGAAGAAGTACTAGTTCTAAAAGAATTTAAAGCAGATTGAAAATTTAAATTTCTTGAACTTGAAGATGGAGTAAGACTAGAGCTAGTAGAAAATCTATTAGATCTATTTTGAAAAGATAAAGTAACAGACCCATCATCATGTTGGGTAAAATATTCAATTTCTTTATTTTCTTTTTTAGGAGGAGGAACAATTAAAGGTAATTTCCAATTATCGGGTAGAACAACATTATCTCATTTAATCATTTTAGGTATAGTAATATTCGAATGTTCATTACTAGTGGTTAAAAGCAATGTTTCGCCAGAATGAGGACTAACCTTAGATCTAGGATCCAAAGTTGTCTTCATTAACTTATAATGAAGTCGGTATACGATAGCAAGATATTGAGCACCTTGCATCATATCCTGACCCATGGCTTTAATATTTAATATTAAAGAATGTAAAATAGTAGGATCAGACAAAGATAAGGGAAAACAGGGATAACGATTAAAATATATAGGACCTTGATGTAAAGATGATTCAACCATTCCAAGCAAAGAATTAGAAAATTGATTATGTCTACCATCTCTTAAACATAATAATACAGAAGTATTTAAACCTTGACGAATTAAAGGAGTAGCAGCAACTTGAACCAAACTCATGTGCATGTATTTAAAACCTTGATTAATATGTTTACGTATCATGTCTGTTTTTATTAAATGAATTGTTTCATGTTCTTTACCGATTGGTATTAATTGTTCTATTGTTTTAATAGCATAATCTGTATTAAAAGCAAAGGTTGATTTTTTATATAATTAAGAGTCTTTTACTTTAGGTATTACCCAATTATTTAATGGTTTATTTATGCCTAATGAAATGTGATATTCATCAGTGTTGATATTGGATGCAGATGATAAGGTATTGTCAATTGCAATACTATTTTACATACTATTACTAATAGAACTTCCACTTGCAACACTACTTCTACTGTTTGATCGTCTAAACATCCTGTTTAAACCACAGTACGTTTTCACAATAAGCTATTTCAAACGGGTCGCACCAACCGGGTCCGGCCTTTTTCACGGCTAATCCAACAGCTATTCAGGTGAATTCCAACGTTTGCAATAGATTATAGCGAAAAACTGTATCTGTAACCTAAATAGAATGAGTAGAGGAATCATGGTAGAAAAGTATTTTCAGAGGGAATTAAAATAGTACCAAATTAAGCCCAGGTGTTGTCGTCGTTAAAATTGTCATCAATTTCGGAATGATATGCAATGTCACTATCATATTCTTCAAACATACATTCATCCAATGCATTGATATTGTCTTCAAGATATTGAGAACATAAATATGCACCGTAAATGATATTTAAGAA
Source organism: Myrica gale (assembly GCA_963930655.1). Classification (NCBI taxonomy): domain Eukaryota; kingdom Viridiplantae; phylum Streptophyta; class Magnoliopsida; order Fagales; family Myricaceae; genus Myrica; species Myrica gale. The sequence continues at coordinate 9,841,480 of OZ005600.1, read as the reverse complement.
AAGAAAGGCAAGCAGCGTATTCATAGCATCATTAAGCAGTAAAGTAATGACAATTAATACAAAAAGATCTTGACTCATATTGAAAATCAAAAGTTTTACAAGTTACAAGGTTCAAACTTAAAAGCAAACTTACAATATTGAAGACTTGAAAACAGGAATTTGAAACTTGACAGGAAGAGTTGATATATGAGAAACTGGAAAGATAATAAAGGGAAATGAAGAAGATAAATATCACTATTAATCTACAGTACTCTGCCGACAGATACTGTTTTACTTATTGTGCTCTTTTCCAAAAATACCCTTCATGTTCAAAAATATCGGAGGACATTTCTCATCCTTTTCTCTTCTCTCTTTTCTATATAAACGTTCATTTCGTCTCTCATTTCACGCATCGAATACTTCTCAGCCTTCAAATTCTCTCAGACTATTCTCAAACCAGATACCTGTATTCCTTTCTCCGAAATCTCTCAAGCCTTCTCTTATCAACCTTCTACTACCTTCAACCGAATATCTTCATTTTCCTTACAACTTCTACGCCTTCAATCCTTCCGAAAATGATGAAGTTCAATTATGTAATTGTTTAGATGATAATTGTACTTGTAAAAAAGTTTTTATTTTAACAAAGTCTGATCAACTTTTATTAGAAGCTATCACTCAAATACAAGATAAAGAAATACAGCATGAATTTCTCGTAAAAATGAAAAATATGGAAATACAATCTTCTTCATCCTCTTTTTCGAATAAACAACCCACAGTTCATTATGATTATAGTAAAATATTAGCTAGATTTAATAATTCAAACAAACCTGCTACAATACAAGATTTACAAAAAGAATTACAAATTCTTAAGCAAGAAATAAAACAGTTGCAAAACTCTCATATAAGTTTAACGAATATCACCGATCATTTATTAACAGAAATTTTTCTTTTAAAAACTCAAAAAGATGATAATAACAAACTAACAATATCAGATGTACCCTCATCTTCTGAACCTCCTGAAATAGATACGCAAATACAATCTACCGAAGCTTTCTTACAAATAATAGATAAAATTAATTTTCAAAAATGGTATTCTTAAGTTACTATTCGTATTGAAGATTTTTCCTTTACTGTTTTTGCTTTAATTGATTCTGGTGCTGTTGGTGATTGATCATTTAAAAATATTTTAAACAGTTTATTTTTTATTTCCTCTGGAATTTCTAACTGTTCTATTTTCTTTCTGACATAACATTTATTAGCGAAGTGTCCAGTTTTTCCACATTTCCAACAAACAACATTTTTTCTATCTTTTTGTTTTTTAAATTTCTTTATTGGTTTAGAAGATGGTTTAGGTTTAGAAGAATATTTAGATTTGTTAAACCATTTTTTATACTTGTTATATTTTGATTTTTTAGATTTATAATATTTATTATGTTTTCTTCTTTTAGAAGGAGCAATCGGAATGAAGTAACCATATTGTTCACAGAAATGACCTAATTCTCTATGAGTATGTTTTCTTTCTAATTCTATTGTTTTCTTTAACTTGATATCATTACAAATAAGTAAACCAGTACGATTGATAATACTAATTATTTCACCATAAGTATAAGAATCATACAAAATAACATCTTCTTCATTGGCTAAATTAATACGAACTTTTTGAGCAAAATAATATGGTAAGCCAGCAATAAGTTTTTCTTTCCAATAGGCTTGATTGCAATCAGTCCGTAATAAAACTTTAGACAAAAATACATCTTTATACCAGCGAAAATCAGCCATAGTTGGATATTTTAAATTTAAAAGAAAATCAGAAGCCCTTTCACGATAAACATCAGGAGAGCCAACAAAATTTCTTGTAATAGTATAAAGCAAAGTACTTACAGCATCTGGAATAGTTTGGTTTCTAAATTTCAAGACGATTTATTAAATCAAGCTTTTTTAATTCGTGTCGATTGTCATTCTGCAAAAGATATTTTGATGAAAGATGTTAAAAATCTTGCTTCTAAACATTTGTTTGCCCGATGACAAGGTATTTTATCTATTTTTGATTTTGATATTGAATATATAAAAGATTCTCAAAATTCTGTTATATATATATATATATATATATATATATATATATTAATGGAATTGGCTGCTATAACGGTTAATGAACGATATATATGATGTTTATTCAAAAGAAGCATTTGATTTCAAACCTCACAAATACTGTTTATTAAATGGCTTGGCAGTAGAAAATATCGGAAAAAAAATCAAAGATTAAAGTAGAGCAAAAAAGCAACCCTATTTTATGCTTCAGTTGTGGTTGTGGATCAGGAAATAGGAATGATGGAGATTGGAGTGGAATACGGAGTATCAATTATTGAAGGCGACAAAGATGGTGGAGACGTCAACCTTGAATACACCCCCTAATTGAGATCCCAACAAATTATAAACTTTTGGATCTTCGAGTTGACGCTTGAACAACGGGCAGTAAACTTCAAAGAAAATGAACTCAACGATGGAACACCACCAAATCAAGTGCTAAAAGGCTTCCAGAAATTTTGACCCAACAACCAAAACATGGCACTTTCTCCCAACAATATCCTGATCTAGATAGTTTGATCCGTTCAAACGTCACGTGGTCCATTACTATGCCACTAAGTGAGGACCCAACTCACCCTGATAAAGAAAGCAACAATAGGGTACCACTTGTTCGACAGAAGGCACAACTTGCTTGCAGTCTTTCTGACCTTCGCAAAAGAAAAAAAACAAGTCATTGATGCGGTCGATTCAAGAAGTTTGGCCCAGTTACTGCAGCTACTACCCATGACCGTACTGTTGTTCTACCGGTTTTGAAAATCCAACCTCCACAACCCTAAAAAGAACGCTTCTGCTTTTTGGAATGGCAAGGCATCTAGAAAGCGAAGAATATGTTCGTGCGGGTTTGTTGAAAAGCAAATCTGACCTGTGAACGGTCATTTCATGGCACTGTGATGCATCCGTATAAAGAGGTAAAAATATACAAGGCTTTTGACCCAGGAACATGGAATTTTCTGAAAATTCCAAGTAGGCAGACCCTTCTGTCAAATGCTTTATTTTTACCTCACTTTAAGCCTTCTGTTTTTGACCCATCTCTCCATCCAAAATGCCTCTAACCATTAAACTTCAACGACCTTAGAAGAGAATATCCATCTCAGGCTTATTGTAACACCACAGACAATGTTGAATTAAGACACTTGGCCACCGATTGTCTTCTTCAAAGTGACAGCTAGACACAATTCTGTCATGAAAATTCTTGAAAAAAGCTTTCTAACCAAATACTCGAATGTTTCTTGAAATTGGACGACAACCCAATTGTTTTGTCATGAAAATTATTGAAATTTCAGAGTTTTCCGGCCTCTAGTCTTTGCCAAAAGTTCATCTGACCAAAACCAGGCCAAGCCAATTTATGGGCCCATTAGATATGGGAAAACTAAGAAGCATATTAAGTAATTTAAGTTGAGGAAATTAAGGCCCAAAAATTGATCCTGTAACCGCTGGGGGGTCAGTATCCATGGGTCTCAGGACTTAATGCTGGCAAAAGTCCTGACGCATTATCACTCGAGAGAACTTACAGCCTCCTTGTCAGAGATGCATCAGATTTCTAAATTCTCCCATCAAACGCATTGGAGTAAAGCTGATTTCTGTCCATTTACAATCCAGCTCCAGTATTTAAGCGTGTGCTCGAAAAAAATACTCATGTAACAACCAGTACCAATAATATAGCTATACATAATACATTCATGTCATTCAAACTTATGCGTTGTAGTGTTTGATTAGTTCACATCTGAAACCCATATCGCAAAGAACTTTTAGAAACTTTTCAAGAGGGAACCTCAACCAGAACAAGCACATGTTTTGCCACTCCATGCTGAACCCTTCAACTTCCACATGTCATGCACTCTTCACGGTTCGTGAGAGAGCATACCATCTGTGCCATCTTGGTATTAACATCATCATCATCTTGGTTCACGACCTTCGGCTTTTCCTGCATTATCAAAGATATAATTTATTAACAGTTATCCCAAATGGGAAACAGCTGCGAAAGGGAAGCTGATGCAATAAGCAATAATCATTACTTTAAGAAGGGAAGTATCAACAGTGAACTTGATAGCATCAGCTGCTGCTCGTGATCGCAGATAATACATCCCTGTCTTCAAACCCTTTCAAGAACAGGAAAAGAAAAGCAATCAGTACAAGTTGCTTTAACCAGTCCTGTTATGCACCAGAAACAAACCATCTACTTTCTGATAGTCAAAACTAGGAACAACCTTTAACCTCAAGAGAACAGCAAATAACATTGGCTATTGTGTAGTAAATCCATTTTCTTATTATCTGAAGGGTCCAACAGGATTTAACACTCGAGAAAAGTTTAAACTAACCCCATCTGCATAGTATGCCTAATTATGAAGCTATTCAACACAACCGGAGCACATAAAGCATCATGTGAACAAAGGCTTCATGTTTTCCCTCTAATTCCAGAACAAATCTTTCTGCAGAATTAAAGTTAATACCTTGGACCATGCATAGAAGTGCAAGGAGGTAAGTTTCCCAAAACTGGGTTGGTCCATATGTATATTGAGGCTCTGGCTCTGATCTATGTAGCACCTGCGATCAACAGCCATATCGACTAAAGTCTTTTGCTTTATCTCCCAAACAGTCCTGGTTCCAACAATGTCTTAGTACAAATAAAAATTAATGATTAAATCTAAATTGGGGAAAAAAACATGAAAATGCCATTTTGTACCTGTAAATAGCTTTTAGCTCATCAGAGATTTCTAGTATCTTCTGCACAGAGCCATCCTCATAAATAATTTTGTTCTTAATTGTAGGAGACCACAGACCCATCTCCGTTAAGTCATGAAGAAGATGTTTGTTCACCACAACAAACTCACCACTGCGTTGGAAGAGATGAGTTATCAGACAACCATGGGTAGTACTGAAAAAGCTGAACCATACAGGATGGCAAACCAAACCTTAGAACTCTGCGATTGTATATGTTGGAGGTATATGGTTCAAAGCATTCATTGTTCCCAAGAATCTGGCTGGTGGATGCAGTAGGCATAGGGGCTACAAGAAGTGAATTTCTAACACCATTCTTGGATATCATCTCCCTAAGATCATTCCAATCCCACCGATCTGAAGGTGTTACATCCCACATGTCTGGTTGTAGAATTCCCTGTGCAATACAGTGACCATCTAAGCATGGAATTTTATTTATTACCGAAAATAACATAATCAGAGCAACAGATGCCTAAAAAAGAAGCACCCCATGCCCCCCCCCCCCCCCCAAAAAAAACAGTAACTTCCACAGGCAATACCTTGCTCACAGGACTTCCAATATATGTTTCATAGGGTCCTTCTTTTGCAGCTAACTCAGACGAAGTTTTGAGAGCATGGTAGTATATAGTCTCAAATATGTCTTTGTTCAGCTGTTGAGCCTGCAGTCCAAAGTCAAATCAACCATCAAATCTAAATTGTTCAGTTAATGGTACCAAAAGCTTCATATAAATCTTACCTCAGGTGAATCAAATGCCATTCCAAGCAAGATGAAAGTATCAGCAAGACCCTGAACTCCAATACCAACAGGTCTATTTCGGAAATTTGACCTTTTCGCAGTTTCCACAGGATAGTAGTTAACATCAATTATTTTATTAAGATTATAAGTAACAATTGCGGTGACCTGTCCCAACAGCACAAAGGGAATTAAGTTACAAGCCAGATCCTTGAACCATTGTCATTCTAATAGGGTAGCCAATTTGGCATCAACAAGAAATCAAACCTCTGCTAGTTTGTCAAAGTCAAAGAACCGATTCTTGGAGCCTCTACTACCAACAAGCTTTGACGGATGTGACTCCATGGGCACCCCCTATCAATAGAGAAATAATAATGAATACCAAATCAATAATAATCAACATCTTCAAAACAAACTCAGCAACTTTGTTAATGTGTTTGCCAGGTATGCCACACCTTCTCTCTAACATATCGTGGAAGAGCAATTGATGCCAGATTGCATACAGCAGTCTCTGTTGGACTTGTATACTCAATTATCTCTGTGCATAAGTTTGAAGATTTGATGGTACCAAGATTCTGCTGGTTGCTTTTCTTGTTGCAAGAGTCCTGGAAGAACAATTAAAAAAAAGAAACTGAGAAAATTTTGCACAAATTAAGAAAGGACAGAATGCTCAGGAAAAGATAAAAGAAAGGACAGAATAAAAGAAGTCAGGTAGGTTTCAGTATGACCTTGAAAAGCATGTAAGGAGTTCCTGTTTCTATCTGGGACTTCAAAATTTCAAACCAGAGACTCTGAGCCTGTACAACCTTTTTTGCCTTCCCCTATAAAAAATGATAGCACGTTCAAATAACTAAAACCAAGTAAGCCCCAAAACATATTTAACAAAATCAAAATAAAGCCTTCAATATACCTCTCTTTCGTATTGGGTGTACAATTTGTCAAATTCCTCACCCCAACAATCTGCCAAACCCGGAGCCTCACTAGGACAAAACAATGACCAATTCCCATTGCTCTGGACCCTTTCCATGAAGAGATCAGGCACCCAGAGAGCATAAAAGAGATCCCGTGCACGATTCTCTTCCTACAATAACAAATTTTTGTACCTTCATAAGCACTTCAATGACTTGACAAATAAACACAAGATATAAGCAACTAAACTAAAAAGAAAGATCATAGACATGAAGATCAATTTGCAGCTAATGGAGAAACACTACTCTTCAAGGCTAGTTAGACAATGATTCCCTTTAGCCATACCTTCCCATGATTCTTTCTCAAATCTAGAAACTCAAATATGTCAGCATGCCATGGCTCCAAGTACACAGCAAATGCACCTACAAGCAGGATGCTACCATATTAGAAAAAGACATCCTTCAATCAGCATATACAAAAAACCATTATATGTATACCTTTCCTCTTGCCTCCCCTTTGATCAACATAACGTGCGGTGTCATTGAATACACGTAGCATTGGGACAATGCCATTGGATGTCCCATTTGTTCCGCGAATATAACTGCCAGTGGCACGAATGTTGTGGATGGAGACACCAATTCCTCCAGCTGATTTGCTGATAACAGCACATTCCTTCAAGGTGTCATATATACCTTCAATACTATCATCCTTCATGCACACAAGGAAGCAGCTACTCAACTGCAAAATTACATAAAAAATCAACAAAAGTCTCAACAACTGCATCACCACCCCGTCACATTGCAATTACAAGAAAAATAAATGATTATTCACAAACATATACACTAAACATACTTGAGGCCTTGGAGTCCCAGCATTGAAAAGGGTGGGAGAAGCATGAGTGAACCACCGCTGAGACATCATATGATATGTTTTGATAGCAGAGTCAATATCATCATTATGAATTCCAACAGCAACCCTCATCAACATATGTTGAGGCCTTTCTACAACCTTCCCTTGGACCTTCAACAGGTAGGACCGCTCAAGGGTTTTGAAACCAAAATAATCGTAATCAAAATCTCTGTCATAGATGATCTCACTGTCCAAGCGAGCAGCATTCTGAGACAAATAAAATTGGTGAGAAAGCACATCACTAAATAAATGCAACCTATTCAATACCTCAAATGTCAAGGATTTCTACATGCTTCTTCTGTCTCTTTTATAGACAAGGACACAAACTAAGGCATAACCTTTCTAAAACAGTGGAGATAGACTGATAATGAGCTGCTTGACCTATTTTACTTTTCTCATGAGACAAGTATTATAACCAAAACACAATGTCATAAAAGATATATTATAATTTATTACCCAAAAAAATCTTCCTCATGCTTGTTCTTAGAATAAATGTTGCTTAAGTACTTACACCAGCATCTCAAATAGAGCATCAAATCAGATGGTTGATATCCAAGAAACTACCATACTTTTATAGTCATCCTTTAGCCAGACAATCTCTAGGTTCAAACCAAAATTAACATTCCAAACATGAAATGCCAAGTCCTAATCACAAGGGTGGAAGAGAAGGATGATTATTTTTCTCTTTTGTTTCTACAAAAAGTCAATTATTCTAGGAACGTAATGGCCACTATCTATCTATGTCAATATAAGAACAATCCTTATTTGTAGTCAAGGGTAATTGCTCAAGAACCAGTTACAACTCTTATAAGCCTTAAAAGGAACTCTAAGTATAAAACTATAGCATCATCTAATATCAAATCATACACAACTTCGGGAAAAAAAATACCATTGATAACAACACAACATAAAACAATGAAAAGGCACACATTACATAAGCAAATCTCTAGAATGCAGAGTTTAGATCCAAGACATAATATAAGTCACATCACCAACAAAGTCGCATAAATAAACTTATCTTCACTAATTTGAATTTCAAGCAGATCATGATCAATTCCCATGTACTTTCAAATTACAAAGCGATTTACCAAACCAACATCATACTTGTTCAGAAAGCAACAGGCCTGTCACTCAGGCCAACCGACAGAAAAACTTACCTTCATGATTATTTCATAAACATCATCAGCAATCAGAGGAGCCTTCCCCCCAGCCCTCTCATTAAAATGATTGTACATGTCCTTGATCCTGCATTGACAGTTCAAACAAGTCAGACTGAAGTAGCATTTTTTGTTCTAAACTGTCCCACCAATCCGCTAGTTGAAATTAAAAAAGCACATGAGTCTTACGTCTCTGAAAACGACTTCTTTGTGTTCTTGTGAAGATTTGAGACAACAATTCGTGCAGCCAACTGCAAGATACAAAATATCATAAAAATGAGCAGATCAAAATATACCAAGCATCAATCTGACCGAAACAGCATACTTCACCGTCTCATACGAGAGACAAAAGTTTACAATCTGCAGGAAGAGCGAACCACCGAGGTAAAAAAAGAAAAAAAAAAACACAAGATAATCCTAGAAACTAAATTCAATCCAGAACCGAAAATCATAAAACCTCTACCAAAAAAAATGGTCATCCTTTTTACCGGTCTGACTCATCAAACAAAACCCACATTAAACAATAAACGGATATAGACAAAGCAAGTCATCAAGACGTAAAGACATCTTTCACAACCAAACCCAGTCTATAGAAAACATAGAAGAGACCCAGAGCCCAAAAAAACCAATGAAAAAGCAACACAAAGATGGTTGCAAAACTAACGGAGGCATAGTCGGGGTGATTGGCTGTCATGGCAGCCGCGGTTTCTGCAGCCAATTCATCGAGCTGGCTGGTGGTGACGCCCTTGTAGACCCCGGCACAGACCTTCTGGGATACCAGCACCGGGTCGCAGTGCTCCATGTTCAACCCATAACTCAGCTTCTTCAACCGCGCGGTGATCTTGTCGAAATGCACCGCTTCCTGTCGCCCATCCCTCTTGACCACATACATTTTCTAAAACCAGTCTGTTCTCTCTGCGTCTTGTGAGGAATTTCGTCGAACAGGTCTGTTTCACAGAGAGAGAGAGAGAGAGAGAGAGAGACAACACGGGCTTATATACAAAGAGGGTGGGTTTCAAAAAATGGAAATGAGGTTTTGGTCTGGTTTCCCTCCACGATGGATTTTGGGGATTTTAATCTTCGCGCTAAACTTCGGGTGGCGTTTAATGCTGGGTGACGGGTGTTTGTATAAAGTTGGACTCTTGAGTGCAGTGGCGAGTAAATGGGGGGCGAGTAAAAGATTGGGCATGTGGTGGGGACCTCTTTGTTTGGCTTTGCTGTCATTTTTAGGAAGGGAAATTAGGGTTGTGTATAAGCGGTGGCGGTTATGTCCTCCACCGCCACCGTTATGGGCGGTTGTTCAAAAATGAACACCGCCCTTACGATCGTGAAGAGAGGAAACCGGCACTTAATGGTGCCGTTTTGACGGTGCCTGTGGTGGTTACCACCACTCACACCAACACAAAGCCCAAATCAAATTAATCAATAGCAAAATCGTAAAAAACTTAACAAATCCAAATCCAAATTAAAAAAAAAAAAATCTTAAAAAATTACAAACCCACATCCCAAATCCAACAAAACGCAAGAGAATCTCCACCAAAACCCAACAAAAAGCACAAGAAATATCCACATCCGCAAGTCTCCATTTGTCACCCGGCATGATTGGCCCTTCAGGTCGGCCACAAGTTGTAAGTAGAGATTGTCACCCGGGAAACAATATAGGTTGTACTTGGGTTTGAAAACCCCCATAGATTGATCAAATTTGTTGGACTTACTAAGATGAGTTCTCTTTCATCTAGGTCGGTTTGCTCAGTTGTCGATCTATACTCTATAGACGGTTGGTTGATAGTCGTGGACTCAAAGAAACTATCTAGCATGATGCAGGCAAGATCTGAGGTATTCAGATCTTTTTTTTCTCCGAAAGGTATTCAGATCATTCAACAAAAAAACAATGAACCTTTTTAGCCAAGTACATGAATGCAGTCACAAGCCCACATAGGTTGCGTTTGCAACCATAATTTTCCCCAAAATTTTATCTCTCTCATAATAAAATACTTCAATATAATCTCTCTCTCTTTCATCAAAAAATATAAAAAATTATCTCTCTCTTCACATTTACACTAAACCCAATACCAACACATATTCTCATACCAAAAATATTACAACACAAACACAACCATAATTGGATCCCTAACTCATATACCTCTTTCGTAAGGCAGTTCAAGAGCTTCACGGATTTTACGAGACTGCCACATATCGAGTACGTAACACCTGTGAGTAGAAAAAAAAGAAGAAAAAAAAGACTACGTAACACCTCAAAACCAAGAATTGGATCAGTTTTATATAATGATAACCCAATTTAGACTTTTCATGTCACGTCCGAAATTCAATATGACAATCGTTTCGATACACATCTAAAAACAAAAAAGAGAACGACGAAGCAGTAAAAACTGCTAAAGGTAAACGGTTTCACCGCTATAGGCAAAATTTCCGCTAGTAGGGGATTTTGCTCACAGTCATCGGTGTCACTGGGCACCGGTGGACAGTGTTCACCGTCGGTACCGCGCGATCAGCCCTAAGATAAATACTTGACGTAGATATCCATAAATTATGAGCTGTTGATTTTTTTTAAGAATCTAAGGTTATATTCGTTTACTACATTTTTTCATGATTCAAATACATTCATATAACTATCACCGAACATATTCAGAATTCAAACACAAACGTCAACACATTCAAACACAATCTCCAACAACTTTTTACTTTTTTATTCAATATAAATGATCTCTCTATACTTTTTCACATAATTCTAATACGTTTTTATTAAACAATTACATCAAATTATTTTCCTCTTCACTTTACACAAATACCAATAAAATACTATTTGACATAAATATTAACTTTTATAAAACCTTACCTTTCTACTCCTACCGAACGTATTTTAAGAAAAACAAACCTTACCAAACATTTCTCCTCTAGAAAAGGTACGAAAAACCGATGCACCACATTGGGATCGGGTTGAATAATTGACCTGCAAATTGGCGGGCTTTTTCTTTCGGCGCGCTCGGTGCGAAAAACAAGAATGCGTTGGCAGCTGTAAACCTCAGTCGTTCCGGGTTTTGGGCTGGCAGTTGGGCCGTTCACTGTCGTTAAAACAGAACCATCAATGTCTTCACATGGGCCCTAGAGACGAAGGAAAGTAATTGATTTTCCTTTTGGGTCCGAGCCCAAATTTTGGCCAAGCGAACCACGTGTCTGAGAGGGCTCGGACTTTATGCTAAATCCTGTTAGTTTTATATAGTTTACTGAACAAGGATTATTATGGTATAAACTGAAATGTTATCCGAAAAAAAGAATTAATTGAAATAATTTCGAAGAGCTGGGAAGTCAACAATATCCAGAAACAGCAAGAGAAAGAAAGTTGAAAGAAGAGAAAGGGCTACACCTACACGTGCCGCATGGCATTGCTTCCGGAGCAATTTTCCAGTTTCAACACCATATTCAAATTAAAACTAAATGCTTAATTAATATCCAAGTCTGCCTTAAGGTCCCCAAATTCCATCGTCTCAGGCTATAAATTTTTCTCTCTCCGGCGAAGAGCAGAATCCTCGCCAGTCGCCCCTAGCGAGTTCAAGAACTCTGTCATCTGAGTCAGAGAAAGTAGCCGAGCAACTGAAAAGTGAAAAAAGAAAAAAATGGCGGAAGAAAAGGAATCGACCTCAATTCCTCTGAGTCAAGCTGAAAATGTTGGCGAGGATCCTGCCAAGATTCCCCCTAGCTCCCCCAACTCCTCCACTCGCCAGGTCCGCCATTCTTCCCTCTCCGCCCTCCAACTACTTTCTTTGACTTCCAGCTGCACGGATCTACTGGATCCTGGCTCTCCGAATCATATTTTGGCAATAAACGGATTAGAATTAGTGCGAGTCTAAAGTTGAGAATTGGATGAGACATTCTGTCCTACTCTATTTAAACATGGTGTTACTGGCAAGGACTCAGTTTCCATTTCAATGGCAAAGTTGAACAGATGTGGGTTCGCGAATTCAGGGACTTTGAGGATAATTCAGTATTACATATATAATTAACTTAGCTGCTAGAAGATTGTTAAGAAAAGAGAAAGTGTACAAAAACAACTATGTTCTTGTAGTACAACAAATCAAAAATGAATCTATTGATCCTCTAGATATCGCTGGTCAGTATGAAAGGTGGGTTTGCATCCTTGGAGTATCTGAGTTTAATGTGAGTATGTTATCTGGCACCTTGTGGGTAGCACGCTTGAATGTGGAATGGTGGTCGGCCGCTCACTTGGATATAGAAAGATGGTCTGACAGTGATCGGATACTGGTACACGCATGGGAAATAATTAATTATCATAATAAAAATTTGTGTGTTTGCTAAAAGGCATTTCTGGAAGAGGGAGGTACTTCTTGGTAACAGACTTGCATAAAGTATACAAGTGAATCAGTGAGGTGTACTTTCTTTTGTAATTCCATTTTGATACCAGAATCTTAAGGATGGCAGAAGTAGAGTGAAACCACTTGCTCGTTGGAGACATGGAACATGCATTGAACTGTTGTTGTATTCGAAAGAAACTTAATTGCCATGGACGGTTGGAGAGTACAGCAGAGCTGACTTTGGTGACCTGTAGCTATATGCTTAATTTGAAATATTCTGCCAGAACCATTGTGATTGACCTTATTCCTATTTTGCTGGAGCACATCTAGTAAAGAGGCACGTGAATAAAATAATAATTGGAATACTAAGAAGCTATTTCACAGAAGGATGCCTATAAGATTGGTTTTTCTCTCTCCCTAGTTGGATTCGAAATATCTCTTAAACTCAGTTTTAAGCGGTATTGAAGACAATAATCTGGATCACCCTATTTCTTGTATTGAGTACCAAATTACCTAGGCTGAACCTAGTCTTCTCCCAGTTAGGATATTTGCACTTTAAACACGTACCTTTTAATCTTGCTTAATCCTATTGGCATTGTTTGTCTGGAAAATGTTTGAATTTACATAGTCATGCTCGGATAGTTTTGTTCTAATTGGAAGGAGGGGGGGGGGGATTATGCCATGTTTTCACTTCTGATTTCTTCTCCCATTCTCTTTTTCAGGTTTGCTGTTTTGTTCTTCAGAGTTGGGTCTCAAAGAAGTTTATGACTGGATGGTAATAAGCTCAATTCTTTGCCCTTGATGCTCTTATTACTTACCAATCTTTTATCTCCACCACTAATGTTATGCTTAGTTGTGAAACTGCAGTGTAGTTCTTTTCCCGGTTGCGGTTACATTCTTCATTACATGGTGGTTTATCCAATTTGTGGATGGTTTCTTCAGTCCAATATATGCCCAGCTTGGCGTTGACATTTTTGGTCAGTTTTGGCCACACTCTTAGTTACTTCTATAAATGCTGCCTTTTAAGAGCATAGGAAGCATATATAGCTCCACTTCAACAAAATTTAAATAATTGCTAATCTTTTGTAAGTCGTGCCAAATGGAGATATTCTCTTTCAAACATGAATGAATGAACCTCAACTAAAAACAGTTGAAAATGCAAGGATAAAGCTAGGTCTACTCTACATTGCTTTATCTGTTGCATAAGCAAGTTGGCTAACCCCTACCCTTAGTCCCTTACAGTATTAGTCTCTCATTTTAATTAGCAGACCTGATGGATTGCGAGAACAAATCGTTCATTTTGGTGGGAATAAGTGAAGTTGTCTCGAGCATAACAATATTTGGTGGGAATGGCCAGCCAGTTTTTTGGCATCCTTGGTAGTCGTGGGCAGTAGAGAACCAATGATGATGTGGATTCTCTTGATCCCTATTGTTGGTTGCTGATTAGCATGGCTTGACTTGCCTATACTGCTTTTATCAGGTCTCAAAGGATAGTAACTCTTGTGATAGAGTATTTACTGTCACATTATATTCATTTCCTAAATGTAGAAACTTGCTGCATCATATTATGGGATTTTTCGGCTTAACCCAATTTTTAGGTGGACTTCTAACTTGTTATTATGAAATTGGCAATACTTCAACTTGCCTTTGCATTCTACATCTTTGATTATGTGCCTGAAAACACTTGGTTTATGGTGCAGGAGTTGGGTTTATCACATCTTTGCTTTTAGTATTCTTTGTTGGTGTTTTTGTTTCATCATGGATCGGTGGCACTCTTCTCTCACTTGGAGAATGGTTAATAAAGAGAATGCCTTTCATTAGACACATATATTCAGCCTCCAAACAAATTAGTTCGGCTATTTCTCCAGGTAATATGAAGTTTGATTTCTATTCACTTTTGCTTTCTTACTAAATATCTAGCTGGGACAATGTAATTAAAATGAACAAGCATCGGTCCCTGTGAGAGTTTCTTGATTTTGTTTAGCTAGAGATGTCATGGCAGGCCGTTGTATTAATTAGTCAGTAATTATGTCACCTAAACAAGAATACTTCCTCAGCATGCACTCACAATGCAATCATAGTGCATATCTGGCTTAGAATATCTAGGAGGGTAACTACATGTGATGATTTGTTTCACAGATATACCTATGAATTTATTTGGCATTTGTGGTGGTGGTATGCATAGGAATATACAATCTGCATTGGTCAAACTGAATTGCTCAATACCTTGGAGTTCCAAACAAAAAAAGAAAAGAAAATCTGATGTAATCAATTTAGTTTTGCTACCAGAAAATTCTGAAATGGTGAAAGGGTATATGTTTCTTAAACATCTTTGACAATAGGGTCAAATCTTACACATATCCTAGTATGAATGCTGAAAGCTCACCTATGCACTCAAAATCGCTTTTGATCCTTTTTCCTGTATAATTAAGAAATTTTATTTCTAAATGGTGAAAAGGCAGTATTCTCTATTAATACACAAAATAATACACAACCACAAATAATACACAACCACAAAATAGATATTGCTAGCACCATAGCCAGTTATGTGCACCAGTTTACATACATCATATACCCTAATTTATAACAACTGTCTGATACATAAATTTACATCTATCATAAGGAACACGATTAAGGCATTAAGCTATAAATTCAGTATAATAGCTGAGACAAGGACTGCCTAGACTAGAAACCAAAATGACAATAATTTCCTATGGCCATAAGTAAAGCACCACCATAACCAAAGCACCTGTATAGCTGATCACAAAGAACCCTCCAGGACAAACATGAAGTAAGGCCTCAACCAGTAGAGACACCCAACATACAGCAAAACTGACCAATAAGCCAGACAGACCTCCCAAAATACAGAAGCCCTTTCGACAAAACAGAGCAGCAACACCAAAGCAGTGACTAACACCAAGAACCTAGAAATAAGCCACATAATCCATAGCCCCTTAGTTAATTATTTTATCTTTATGTTCCCACTGATACCTAATCGATAACGAACCTTAATAGCACAGTCAATGATACCAGTCCAGCCAGAAAGAGAAGCCATCAACCGGCAGATGACAACCAGAGTAAACAGCAGCTAGTACAACAAGTATTGCTGGTGATTTAAATGTATTATGCATGTGTTGCCTTTCACTTGGTGTTTGAATGGTCATCTAGGAGCTACTGGTATTTTGGCCCTGAAGTTTGATGAATTTTGGCCGCATTATGACAACCCTATTAGTATGCTTTAAACCAGCATAATCCCTTTACCTTCTCTGCAGACCAAAATACCACAGCTTTTAAAGAGGTTGCAATTATTCGTCACCCGCGTGTTGGTGAATATGCCTTTGGTTTTATTACATCAACTGTCATCCTTCAGGTACTCCTTGTCTCTCCTTTTTATCTTGTGAAACTGCTCCCATGAAACAAAAGTTTGCTTGAAAATGTTGAACCATGGAACTTGAGTCCCTTTCAGTGGAATTATTATGCTGTTTATTGATATAAGTTGTAAGCTGTTGCAGTAAAGTTTCATTTGATCAGACCAAAAATTATAAATTTAAAAGATGACAAATCATTCTGATTCAAAATTTTCTATTTCTTTATGGAAATAGAATATGATCTAAGGTTCTACAGCCATCTCTTTTTATGTTCCAATGCTAAGGTAACTGACTGAAATGTGATTTTCATAGGTTCAGGCATGTATTTACATGCATCATATTGGCTTCCTGTTTAGTGTTTTACAAATTCTTTATGTTGGTTGGTTTTTCATTGCAGAGGGATAACGAAGATGAAGAGCTATGTAGTGTTTTTGTCCCAACAAACCATCTATATATTGGTGATATATTTCTAGTGAACTCTAAAGAGATCATTAGACCAAATCTTTCTATTAGAGAAGGCATAGGTACGTCCCTGTTTTTACTGTAGCTATCTCTACTTTGTTCATTTAATTACTTCATACATTAAGCAATCAGTGTGCTGTGTACAGCTTGTATTTGTGACACGTATGTTGGTCCTTTTTCCTCCTTATTCTAGAAGGAAGGTTTAATAGTAGTACTTCCATTACATAAAATTAATAGTTAGTACTCATGATCGGGGTGGATGTACATCAATATTATAGAAGTTGAAGGACTAGCACAATTGGCTAGGCACTATGCTTAAAAGACCTAGTTACTAGTTTGATTCTTCCTCTACCCTCCCCTTTGGTCCACTCATTTATTTAGAAGGCAGAAAAGAATCAATTTTCTGTAATC
Organism: Myrica gale; assembly: GCA_963930655.1. NCBI lineage: Eukaryota > Viridiplantae > Streptophyta > Magnoliopsida > Fagales > Myricaceae > Myrica > Myrica gale. Next base: position 9,824,418 of record OZ005600.1, on the reverse strand, counting down.
AAAGGTTAAGTTCATTCTATTTGACTAGATTTTTTCTTCCCTGTTTTTGTGCTGCTGGGTCATATCTTTAACTGTAGTCTTCCTTATAGTGATATTTGCTTCTATCTTTTGTGAAGACCACAATTTCATTCATGTCTCTAATCATTAAAATTTTATTTTTATGTGCAAGGAACCAACCGAGTCATAGAACTAGTCTACCATCAGTCACTTGGAAATTATTATATCTTCATGCAAGAGAACATGCATTATTCATCAAGCTAGTCTAAATTGTATTCACTGTACGTACCTTAAATGTAGCACTCTGTTCAGTAGTGTTCAAGTAGGTTGGCAGGCTGAAATATTAGATGGGCATTGAAATCTCCGGGGAAGCAGCTCATTTAAAATCTCTGTCATAATAATTGAAATGGTGGGTAAAGGGGATTTATGAAAGTTGAACTTTCTGCTATTAGGCTTTCAATATAGACCTTTCTCCGTTTCCTTACACTTTTGGGCAACTACAGAGATTATTGTTTCTGGGGGGATGACAATGCCACAAAGAATTTCGCCTTCAGAAAGGATTGCTCGACCGACTGAGAGAATCCCTTTGAACAGAATGGCGTAGTTAAATCAAGAAGGCATACCTGAAAAGTAAATTACTATCTCATCCTGATCCTGGAACCATATGCGGCAGAGAGGTCCTGTATATGGACAGGAATGATGAGCCCATGGGCGTTCATAACAACGGGCTTTAGGATAAATGTATATTATGCACCATTTATTCTGTATTCATTAAGGTCAGATTTATAATGTTAAGTCATTTTGGTGTCTGGAGGAAATGGGGTAGGGGCAGCTGGTTATGTATACCTTGATTGTGTTGTCGTTTTTTATTTGGGTGGCGAAGGGATTACAAAAAATATTGGAAACTTGCCGATGTGTACGACGATTGTTACATTCTGTCTCTTTCCATTGCGTGTGAATAGTTCATGTGCATTTTGTTCCTGGTGAGGTTACCCATTTAATATGTAATTCCTTTTCGATTCTTTGGAACCGATTGGTGTTGGTAGATGAACCGATTCCTTTTAATGAACTGATTGCATCTGATATTTTTTTTATAGATAAAACAAAAATTGTGTTATTTTCCACATAAAGGCTAATAATTAGATAGAAAATTTTATTCAAAATTGAAATATATTTTTTATGAAAATAAACTTGGTTTTCTTTAACATTAAAAAAAGGGAAATTAATAGTTTTATCCCTGAATTTTACCCATTTGAGCGGTTTGATTCCTATGAAATAAACTCTAACAAAAAACTCTCCAAATTATTATCTTTTGACAAAGCGCACCTTCCGTCAGGCTTCCATCCATTTCTTAATAGAGGTTCAAACATGTCAGTAAATTTGTACCGGTCGACCGGTATATGTTTTGAAATAGATTTGGTACGTGAGCAGTCGACTGGTTCATGAAACGTTCGACCGGTACAAATTTGCTGACGTGTTTTGTTAAGAGTTTATTTCCCAGGAATCAAACCGCTAAAATGGGTAAAATCCAAGATATGAAACTGTCAATTTCCATAAAAAAACAAATACTACTTGGATGTAAACTAATAACAATATTAAAACTCCTCGAGTATCCCAAATTCCAATAATAAGAAGTGTATTGACCAACTCTCTAAATTCTCTTTGTGATTCACAAATAAAATTTACAACAATGTGATACAATAAGCTTTATACACAGCGCTAAATTTTCATGAATAATCTTCATTGATCGTTGGAGAAAATTAATGGAAATCATTCCGGATCACATGGGTGCGTGTTGTTAAAGGAGTGGTGGCTCGGAATTGACTTTCGGGGTTAACCAAGCTTTGTGCTTCAAGCTAAACTCAAGGCGTTGAAATACAAACTTATGGAGTGGAATCGGGATGTTTTTGGTCATCTGAGTGTTCAGAAAGTGGCTCTATTGAGCGAGCTTCAGTCTCTCGATGCCTTGGATGAGGGGGGTCATCTTGTTGAGGAGGGGCAGGTTAGGAGGGTGGAAGTCGCTCGGGAGTTGGAAAATTTGATTTTATTAGAGGAGGTTAGCTGGAGGCAGAAGTCCAGGGCTTTATGGTTGAAGGAGGGTGATCGTTGTACCAAGTTCTTTCATCGTATTGTCAATTCTAACAGGCGAACGAATTGTATATCTCGCTTGGAGGTGGAGGGAGAGGTGGTGGAGGATCCTAAAAGGATTGCTGCGGAGATAGTGGATTATTACTCCTCTCTCTTCGAGGAGCCTTTCCAGTGGCGTCCTTCGGTGGATGGTCTTGTTTTTTATTCTATTACAGAAGAGGATGCTGAATGGATCGAAAGACCTTTTGATGTGGAGGAAGTGTCTGAGGTGGTGCTTAGTCTTTCTGGTGACAAGGCATCAGGCCCAGATGGCTTCTCCCTTGCTTTCTATCATGCCTGTTGGGACTTTGTTAAAGAGGATGTCATGCTGATGTTTAATGAGTTTGCGAGAGATGAGAAGTTTGTTCGGAGCTTGAACTCTTCCTTCATTGTCCTCATCCCCAAGAAGCCGGGACCTGTGGAGCTCAAAGATTTCCGCCCCATTAGTCTGTTGGGGAGTGTTTACAAGATTCTTGCCAAGGTCTTGGCTAATAGATTGAAGTCTGTGGTCGATAAAATTATTTCCCCATCTCATAATGCCTTTGTTCGTGGGAGGCAGATTTTGGACTCTGTGCTCATTGCGAATGAGTGCATCGATTCTAGATTGAGGTCGGGGGTGCCGGGGATGCTTTGTAAGTTGGATGTTCAGAAGGCCTATGATCATGTGAATTGGAAGTTTCTCTTATACCTTCTTCGACGATGCGGCTTCGGTGACAAATGGTGCAGTTGGATCTCTTTTTGTATCTCGACGGTGAAGTTCTCTGTTATGGTCAATGGCTGCCCACAGGGTTTCTTCAGTAGCTCGCGTGGGTTAAGGCAAGGGGACCCTCTTTCTCCACTTCTGTTTGTGATTGTTATGGAAGCATTTAGCCGCATGATGGAAAAAGTCGTGGAGCACGGCCGGTTAGAGGGTTTTGTGGTCGGCGATGGTAGTGTGAGCATTTCTCACTTGCTCTTTGCTGATGACACCTTGGTGATGTGTGGGGTAGAGGCGAGTCAGTTCCGGAGTCTTCGCTGTCTCCTCTTTTGCTTTGAAGCGGTGTCGGGGTTGAGCATAAACTTATCTAAGTCCGAGGTTATTCCGATAGGTGGGGTTGCTTCTGTGCAGGAGTTGACAAGGATTTTGGAGTGCCGAGTATCCTCCTTGCCGATGACTTACCTTGGACTTCCGTTGGGTGCTCGTTTTAAGAATGTCCATGTTTGGGATGGGATCCTTGAGCGAATGGAGCGCCGGTTGGCGGGTTGGCAGCGTATGTATCTATCCAAGGGGGGTAGGCTTACCCTCATTAAGTCTACCCTCTCTTGTCTCCCCACCTATTTCCTCTCCTTGTTTCCTATCCCGGTGGTGGTCGCTAACCGGTTGGAGAAGCTTCAGAGGGACTTTCTCTGGGGTAGCATGGGGGGTGCGTCTAAATATCATCTTGTGAAGTGGGAGGTGGTGTGCTCTCCTTTCTCCCAGGGGGGTTTGGGGCTCCGCAGTCTCAAGTTGTTCAATAGGGCTCTTTTGTGCAAATGGTTGTGGCGCTTTGCACACGAGCGAGATAGACTTTGGAGGATCGTCATTGTTGCAAAATATGGGTGCTCTGCGGGCCAATGGAGTACTTGGCATCCCCCGGGGTCCTATGGTGTGAGCTTGTGGCGTTTCATTACCAAGGGATGAGTTGATTTTCATCCGAATCTCAGGTTCTCTGTGGGCAGTGGATTGAGGATAAGCTTTTGGCATGAACGGTGGTGTGGTGACCGCCCCTTGTCTTTGGCATTCCCGGTTGTGTTTTCGTTGTCCCGGTGCAAAGAAGCTATGGTGGCGGAATGTATGGTCGAAAGGGAGGGTATTGTGGTTTGGGATATCCCCTTTGTGAGATTTGCAAATGATTGGGAGGTTCAGGAGTTCTCCGCCTTCTATTCTCTTTTGTACCGGGTGAAGATTCGCCGAGGGGAGGATGATCAGTTGTCTTGGTCGGCTCAGCGAATGATGTTTTTTCGGTAAAGTCCATGTATTAGTTTCCTAATAAAAGGAATAATGTGTCTCTTCCTTGGAAAGGAGTGTGGAGGTCACGATGCCCATTGCGGGTCTCATTCTTTGTTTGGGAGGCTATGCACGGGAGAATTCTCACGATTGATAATCTTCGGAGGAGAGGGGTCTACATGGCGGAGTGATGTTTTCTTTGCCGAGGTGATGGATAGTCGGTTAACCATGCGCTTCTTCATTGTTCCTTGGCACGTGGGCTTTGGAGTCATGTTCTTAGCATCACGAACTTTCATTGGGTGATGCCGGAGACGGTGCTGCATGTGCTTTGGAGTTGGAATAGAGGGCTTTCTAACCCTATTGCTAAGGCCATTTGGAGAATGATCCCATCGTGTGTTTGGTGGTGTCTTTGGCGGGAGCGGAACAATAGATGCTTTGAAGATGTTTCTTTGCCCCTTGTGAAGTTGAGAGGGTTTATGTTGTTCTCCTTGTTTTGTTGGGCTAATGCGGTTTTAGGGGGCATTTTTACCGACTTTAATGATTTCCTTAGCTTTGTTGCGTGTTTGTACTAAGTTCTTTCGGTATAACACTTTGTATTGTTCTCACTTTTTCTAATAAAATTGTCTTACTTATCAAAAAAAAATTAGAATCGGTTCAAGTTCAGGTTTGGATGTCCAAACCCTTCCCATCCTATTCCGCTCCTCTATTCAGGCTTCCTCATCTCCCCCCTAGGTCAATACCTTTTTACAAAATCACATCTGAGTCCTTTCTGCAGATCTTCGATTAACCACATCACCCAAGCCCTCCCAAAACCCTAGACATACCCAAAAAAATCACATTGCTATCCACAAATTCGCACCATTTCATCTCTCCTCACTCTTGCAAATCTAGGGACTAAAGCCTCGAAGAGGACGAACCCATGGACTTCGACGCTTACGAGTATTTGGAGAAGACGGTGGAAGAGAACGAAGACCGAGACTCGAAGAGGAAGGACACGAGCAAGGAGAGCAGCGAGAGGAGCTATAGGAAGAGAGATGTCGATGATGAAGATCGTGCACTCGCTGATGGCGAGGACCGAAAGAGCAAGAGGTCTAGAGCTGACGAAGAGAACGGCGGCGACAAGCGCGACCGCGACCGCGACCGAGAGCGGTCTAGTCATCGCGATAAGGATCGGCATCACAGAGATTCCGAGAGGGAAAAGGATCGCGAGCGCGAGCGAGAACGGGGTAGTAGAGAGAAGGAGAAGGAGAGAGAAAGAAGGGAGAGAGACAAAGATAAGGATAAAGAGAAGGAGAATGAGAGAGAGAGGAGAGAGAAGGAGAGGGAGAAGGAAAGAGAAAGGGAGCGAAGGGAGAAGGAAGAGAAAGAAAGGTCACGGAGAAGCAGGAGTCGGTCGGAGCGCGACAAAGAGAGGGACAGAGACCTAGAGATGAGAGATAACAGGTTATTGTTTCTCTTAGATGTTTTCCCTCTTTTGTTTTGGTTTCTTCTACTTTGGAGGTACGATTCTGTGCTGCTTGTTTACACATTGTTGCCATTTCTAGAAGAGTGAAGTTCATGCAGAAATTCGTGGAATGACATCCTGGGGATATCTGAGGGATTGTCAGTTTTAACTTACCAAATGAACTATCTGCGAGAAAGTCCTTTCCAAACTGCCTAGAGATTTTGTTTCTGGTTTCTTCCTTAGTCTTGGAAATGACTTTCTTGCATGGGGCTCACTTGTTCTTTCTCTCTCTAGATTTATTCAGACAGCTTGGTTGTGTGAGTTGAATTCATTCTTTTAGCGTAAAGTACATTTTACAATCCTTAGGTTTTAGTTCAATTTGTATCCCCCCCTTTAGATATTTCGATTCTGGTTTCTTCCTTAATCTTGGAAAGGACTTTCTTGCATGGGGCTCACTTGTTCTTTCTCTCTTTAGATTGATTCAGAATGGGGCTTGGTTGTGTGGGTTGAATTCATTCTTTTATGTAGAAGTTAGGGTAAAGTACACTTCACAATCCTTAGGTTTTAGTTCAATTTGTATCTCCCCTCCTCTTTTGATTTCTTACATCTGTGAACATTTCCCTCAGCTCTGGTTATTCGTGTAGTAATCCCTTTTTGACTAGTATACTACTGACTGAGACAACATAAATTGATACCTCACAATCATGTGACAAATTTATACTTTGAATGCCACTTTGTATTTTCTAAGATGATGAATGACCTTTAGATGTTTTTTCTCTAACATTGCTAAGTCAGAATTGACAATAATGTAAACAAAAATATCAACCAATAGAACATCAGCAGATGTTCAGCAGGAAAATTAATCAACAATATTGGAGACTGCTCCATCATAAGCTTCTCTTCAACCAGCGTTTCTTCATCATGTCACGGTTGGTGTTTATTGAATTAATATAATGAGGGCTGGGTTTGTAGTCCTTGCAATATAATGTGAGCAATTACTTGTGGTTGAAAGATTGATAGTTGATTAACTAGGGCTTTGGAGGTCTCTGTTTGGGAGATGAATCAGAGTTTCCTTTTGCAAGGGCCTAGGTTTAGGAAGGATTTAGATGTTGAGGGCAGCATGTGTGTAGAGGTTATATAAGCTGGAGGTAAAGAGGGCAAATGTAAAACTAGGTTTCTTTTGAGGTCACTGGTTTCTTAATTCTTGGGATCGATGAGGACAGGTGAGTGATTGTTGTCGGTTAAAAGATTGGATAGTAGGAGCTATGGCTTAGGGTATACCCGTTAAGAGCTTCCTTTTGCAGAGACTAGTAGGTCTAAATTTTATGGAGCATTTCAGGTGTCCAAGGGCCGAAATATGTGGATTGTAGAGCCTGTAAAGGATGGATATTGAGGACACTAGGGTGGGAAATGAAGAAGAATTTAACTCTAAAGAAGGAGATGCGAAGGAAGACTCTTAGTTGTTGACTGTGCGTCACGACATTGGCAGAATCTGATAAGTTCTTTAGGCCCAGCTCCTGTAGAGTCTTACCATTATAGGACGATAAAATCGTATTAAAATGTTACATGTAGTTATGTGACAATCATGGGACTGATATTTTATTTTTCAACCGGAGAATCACTAGTGGAAGGATCAGATGAAGCACGGAAAAAGTCCAGGGGGACATTGAAAGTTGATTAAGCTAAATTATTGATGATGGAGATGCTGCAACATAACAATATGCAGTTGGAACTTCTTGGTACATGTTCGTGTGTTTGTTGCATTGGCAGAAGTGTTTCTCTATCTATATGCTTACATGACAAGGACAGAGAGAGGATTAGGTGTTCAACATGATGAGATAAAAGAAGTTCCCAAAGTCTGCGTGATCCTTTGTATTTTGAAAGTTTTCACTAGCGTACTTGTTGATACAGAGGTTATGCAAAATAACTACTCTGATCTTATTCGGGCTTTAATCTATTGGTGTGTTTGACTATAACCAGCACCTTAATTTTCTGTTTTCAATTTTCAAAAGGAATAATGTTGTTTTTCCGTTACAATTTGTGTCCTTTTTCATATGATGTTGAAACTTGTATTGGTGGCAGGAGATTTAAAGATAAGAAAGAAGTAGTGGAGCCAGAAGCAGATCCAGAAAGGGATCAGAGGACTGTTTTTGCATACCAGGTAGACACTGTATTCTAAGTTTTCACAATGCTATTGGGCTCAACATCTACTCATCCATTTTATTTGTTCTCCCTGGTGTTATGAATCTGGTAATGGCAGATGCCTCTCAAGGCGACTGAGAGGGATGCATATGAGTTCTTCTCAAGAGCTGGCAAGGTTGGTGCCTTTTTTCCTTCTTCATAGTTTTCAGATATTAGCTGGGCTTCATGTATTCAAAGTATTTAATCTCAGAAGGATATTCCCTTATTTTCATTTTGTGATGTCTTAATGGCTTTTGAATTTCTCATGTCTTACATTTTGGGGAATAATTCCATTCTTGTTGCATGAGTCACTGCTTCAAACATTACAAGTGCATGTTATTGAGATATATTTGTTGCTGTTGCAGTAGATGTTCCCCTGCCTTAAGTTACGACTAGTATATTGACTTACTTGTGTCTCACCATTCTGTATATATGGGGTGAGTGAAAACATACAAGTTGTGTCACGATCTTGTGAGCACCCTGATGTTGGTGTTTCTGTGTGTAATGTGGTTGTCTGGTTCTCCCTCTTTGTATTGTCCGTGCACATTTAGAATGTATTCCTGTTTGGTTTTTGCTCTTTTTCTTTTTATTTAAAATTTTCCTTATTTTCAGGTGAGGGATGTCCGACTGATCATGGACAGGAATTCAAGACGGTCTAAGGGAGTTGGGTATGTCCCTTTTTGTTGGACCATATTATATTTTAATGAATGTATGTTGGAAAATAATTATTAGGATATTGGCTCACAAGAATCAAGTTTAACTGTATTCTTAAATGGACTAGCATTGCGATAATGATGAGGGATGATGGGAATACCTTGCACTCATGTTTAATCAATTCATGCTGCGTACCCAAGGTAGATGACATAAACCTGAGTTTTTTAAACTTCTTTGGGTCTTCGTAATTTTCTTTAGCTACATTTTTTTTTATGGCTAGAATGTACTCTCTATTCATGTGTCCTTCCTCTTACAGCCTCCCATAATGGATCTAAAGCATCTCCTTGATAGATAAATCCTCTATCAGGGACGTTTAAACTTCAGGTGGAAACTTTTCTGTTTTGATAATTTGTTCCAGATTTTCAACAGTCGCACTCTCATGTCTATGCAACGAGATGATCTCGTCATTACCCCCTCCCCCTTCCCTTTTATTTTTCCCCCCTTGGGTTATCGCATGGATCCTTTTGATCCACCTCTTCTAAGATGCTTTTCTCTTGTTTTTCCTTGATCAAATTTTATGTAATATTCATTCTAGTTTTCTATTTTGCTGTTATGAGCTAACTTTTTCTTTTACATGAGTCCCTCAGATTCATCAAAAGAAACTCAGCTTGAGCTCTCTGCACTAGAGTTTTTGTTTCCCTACATCTCTTAGCTATATGCTTTGTAAGTTTTGGTTGCAATTTTTCCAGTCTACTATGTTTCAAAAACTCATTTAAGCCCTGATACTGCAGGTATATTGAATTTTATGACGCAATGTCTGTGCCGATGGCAATTGCTCTCTCTGGCCAACTACTTCTTGGACAACCTGTTATGGTTAAACCTTCTGAAGCCGAAAAGAACCTTGTTCAATCTAATGCTTCTGGTGGGGGTTCAGGTGGTCTTGCAGGTCCTTATGGAGCAGTTGATAGAAAACTGTATGTGGGCAACTTACACTTCAACATGACGGAAAGCCAACTTAGAGCGGTACAGCAATTGCATTCATGATTCTTTTTGTCATTTGCATAGTTTATTCTTAACTTTTTTTTCTTCAATTTGCTTTGTAAGTGTTAGGAGTAAACTGCCATCTATTCACTTTTGAATTCTTTCTGTATTGCATATTACTAATACTTCTTGTTGTATTTTCTTTATGGTGCTTTACTCAGATTTTCGAACCTTTTGGTCCCGTAGAGCTCGTACAACTGCCCCTTGACCTTGAGACAGGACAATGCAAGGGTTTTGGGTTTGTGCAAGTCAGTAATGATTCTAGTTGATTGTATGCAAATATTGTGCTTAGATAAATTGGTATATGAGCAGTTATTCGTTATGTGCTTTTACAGTTTGCTAAACTTGAAGATGCAAAGGCAGCTCAATCTCTGAATGGGAAATTGGAACTTGCTGGCCGAACTATCAAGGTAGTATTGTACTTGAGAAGCTTTAGTGTGAATTATTTTAAGTCTCCCTAGCAATCTGACCATACTGCATTTGATATTGTTAATTATCTGCGTATATAGTTCTGTGCCTATCAGTACGATTTTTGAAGGGCTGTGTCTATATGTTTGGACTAATCCTGTGTTTGTATGTAAAGGTTTCATCTGTTACAGACCATGTTGGAGCGCAAGATACTGGAGCAAAGACTGCAGACTTTGATGATGATGATGGGGGTGGTTTGGTGAGTTAAAAAATTTCATCACTATGTGGGACATTAGTTCCCATAAATTTTGGTTGCCTATTTAGTTCAGATTAGTAGACCATGATCGTACTCATTTACTGTAAGCAGATTGCACATTATCTAGTTAGGATATGGTTATTTGAATTTTTTGTGCCAACATAGTAAGGGGATTGTCTCTTGGGAAATATTTCATTCTTAGCCATAATAATTGATTTTTCATAGGTCAGACAGATGCACCAAACTTGTCATTAAAATCTGTTATGTGTAAGTTGAAGTCTGACTGAAGTGTCAGACAGATACTTACACCAAACTCATCATTAAAATCTGTTATGTGTACATTGAAGTCTGACTGAAGTGTCATCTTCTCATACAAATAAATATTCTTCGGAATGGTGGTAAATTTTAAAGATATATCATTAGAAAGCTGAGGTGCTCTCCCAGAGTGCTAACTAGGTCTTTTCTGTTTTGTTTTTTTTTTGAACTTTTGCTATGATGCCTGTAATGTCTTTGGATGGTCAAAAGATTTTGCAGAATGTTTCCTTGCTGATGTAAATCATTTGTCCATGCAGTCTTTGAATGCTCAATCAAGAGCACTTCTTATGCAGAAGCTGGATCGCTCTGGAATTGCCACAAGGTTTGTCTTTCAGCTATCCTTATTTCATGTCTTGATAATCTGATCATATGCTTAAATCTAATATATTTTGCAGTATAGCGGGGTCTCTTGGAGTTCCTGTGCTGAACGGGGCATCTTCTAATCCACAAGCTATTACTTTGCCTGTCAATGGGCAAGCAGCAGTTTCTATGCCAGCTCTCCCAGTGCAAGCTATTCCAACCCCTGCTGCAGAGCCTGTTGGAACCCCCAGCGAGTGCTTACTATTGAAGAATATGTTTGACCCAGCAACAGAGGTCGGCGATTTTCTTGTTTTATAGTTGCTCAATCTCACAAAGTATTAATGTATCAACCATTTTTTGCAGACCGAACCAGATTTTGATATGGACATCAAAGATGATGTGGAAGAAGAATGTTCTAAATATGGCCGAGTGAGACATATTTATGTGGAAAAGTAAGCATGCAAATTTGTAAAGGTCATGGCTATTAATGAATGTTTCTTGTTTATATTCTTTTGTAGCTTTATGTTCATATTTGTAGTAATTGTTTAGTGAGAACTATAAATTACTCTGGCATCTGAACCATATTTATGTAGGTTTACTGGATACTCCAATCATTGGTTCTTCCACATAATGTTTTAAGTTTGTCCCTGTATGCAGGCTTGTATAGTATTCAAATGAATTATAACATCATTGCTCATATATAAATATGATAATAAACAAGGAAAAAGGAAAAATAGAAAGCATATACCATCACAAAAGGGGAATGAAGTGTTATTTGATTATGGTACTAAACCATTCATCATGGTTGGTCAATCAAGCTTAGAAGAACACCCCCCAGCCCCGCCCCGCCCCGCCCCGCCCCAAAACCAACCAAAAAAGATATTCTGGCAATTGACAATTGGAAGGAACCATTCATTGGATTAAGATATGTGAACGCTACTTTTGTCGTTGTATAATTTTGAGTTCCTTGTGTAAGTGATTAAGTGACACTATTCCCCATGAAGAATGGGAGTGGTAGGTGAAGTCAGAGTCAAGTCCCTTGAAGTGTTTTAGCATAAGAAACAAGTTGGTTTCCAAAAAATTTAGATTGTTGGATGCAGATGCTATCATTCCAAACAACAATATTTGTCATCGTTTTACACGTTTCAAATCTTAGCGCTGTCTTTTTCAAAATCTTTTTGTTTATATGTGCGAGTTTATCAAATACATGAACACTCGCATACTATGCATATATGTACGCCCGTGTTTGTAGGTATTATTGCGGTGGTATGCCATGTGTATATGTGCTTATAGTAAGCATGCTTATCTATGTACATGTGTGCTTATAAATGCAAGTGTACGTATGTGTGCTTATCTAGTTGCACAAATACGCTTATAGATGGAGAGAAAGAGAGACATACATGCAGCAATCCTAATTTGTATGTATTTTTTATGTACATATCTTCATATGCTTCAAGCAAATTCTTCGAATATGATTTACTATAGCTTTTCTTCCTGGCGTGTTTTATGTGGCGTACAGGAACAGTGCTGGTTTTGTTTATTTGAGGTTTGAAACTGTGGAAGCTGCAATGGCTGCTCAACGTGCAATGCATATGAGATGGTTTGCTCGCCGGTTGATTTCGGCCTTGTTTATGGTAAAGTATTTATACTCCCACAGGCCCACGATGTTGTTTGGTTCCCCATGTCAGTATTTATCTGCTTTTTATTGACATATCTAAATGTATTTCATTGTAGTGCTTGTTCTGTTAATATAAGATTTCCAAAACTGGATCCCTGTAGGTTTTGAGGAAGCTAGATATTAGGTGCTTCGCATTCTTTTTTCAGTAGAAGAATTCAATAGCCATCTTACTAGGTTCTTTATTGATTATGTGGTTCTTGCGAAGTGAAATGGCTTCTCCGGTGGCTGACCTCAAAAAAATGATGAGAATCAAGGGACCTCTGGATTGTGAACTTTTCAATATGTCTTACTGCCCTTGCTTTTGTGTAATTAGTTGCATCCAATGATGCATTAGATTTTTACAAACATTTTGCTATGTTTTGCAGCAACCCCATGTATATGAAGCAACGTTTAAGGACGGAGCATGAAGGCGTACAAGCAGCATTGCCTCAATATTTCTGCACTGGTGCTTTTTTATGTGTTTTAAGCTGGAAGATTACTCTGCTACCTTTAGTTCTAGGACGATACAGTTTAAGTCATGTACAATGCATCGGACGTACGAGAATAGTGATTTAGAGTTCTAGAAATATGGCCATTGTTTTTCATTTCAACCGTTTCTTTTTGAAGTTCTGACCTCTTGTTAACAATGTGAATTTGGTGGAGCTGGGAGGTGAAGGTTCCAACAATTACTTCAGACGCCCTCAAGGCTATCTGGCCGCAACTAGACTTGTACGAATAAGGGGCCTGCAACAATTTTATTCCTCCTTTGATTTTAATTTTAAAGTTTAAAAATAAAAATAAAACTTTAAAATTATCTCAGCCCCTCAAATTGTATAATGGATTGCAATCCAAGTACTCAAAATGGTTTTTGTATTTACGTTGTTGTTCATCTTGATGCTATAAGCTGGCTTACCTTGACCAAGGAGACTTACTCTCAGCCTTACCCACAAATTAGAGAAGAAATGATGACTCCCAAATCTCCACAACAAAGCCAGAGATGAACACATACACGAGGAACAAAAAATATAAACTTAAAAAAATGTTGAAAAATAAAGGGAGAAGAAAAGAAGAAAGGCAAACATCATTCCAACTTTCGCACGTTGCTAGGTGACAGCTAAATTAAATGTGGAGAGACTAAAAAGACCAGATAATTGTAACTGTCCTCGGACGAAGCTCCCCCCGCTTCATGCAGTATTCCTAAATAGACTGCAATTGGGAGAAGGAGATTCGGATGATTGATCCATCAATTGAGGTGGCATGCTTGCAGACAAGTGCCTCGGCAGCTTGCTCTTCTGTCTCAAACAGGACTAAGGCTTGTTTCTTCCCGTTTGCCTCGAAGGGTTTGATGTTTACAATATTCCCGTGCTCTGCAAGGTGGGTCACTATTTCTTCTTCTGTAAGTTCCTCGGGAAGGGTGGACAGGTGGATCATCTTGGTTGGCGAACAGCAATAGCGATAGTTTTTGGCAGCATTACGGTTAAAGCGGTTAAGGTTTGAATTTGAGAAATCGTGTGTCTGGGGCCGGTGTTATATTCGGATACTTGGAGAAGTTCACCTCCAGCCGTTTCCCAAACAGCAAGGCTCCCTGTGTGAAAATAGAAAGCACCAATTGTGAAAATAGAAAGCATGGCAAACCAATCTCAAGAGATAACAGTGAGATGATGTCATAAATGCTCTTATAAACCCTAAAATCCCATAATTAAAATGAGCATATATTTAATAAAGATCTATGAAAAACATAACTGCAATGCATAACAGAACATAATAGTAATCAACTTAAACATTAATCCTAGTACACTTGGTACTTTTTTGAGAAGCTGTCTTCAACATTAGAAAATAAATAGAGAAGTAAAATCCATTAGTTAAAATAAGTACTCTTTATCTTTTGGTGGGATTGGGAGGTACTAAATTTCCTTTGACCAATTAATTACGCAAACCAAACTTTAGCATTACAACTTCAGTTCTTTGAGGAGTTGATCAAGGAGAGGTGAAGATATTCACTGTAATAATGTTGGGGGGAAAACTGATGACACTTTTATGTTTGCATGTGGTCACATTTTGCAAACATGCCTTAGGTACTAGATTGTAGCATTTTAATTTTCAGAGGCCAAATTGGAATTTCACATATTCTCTAACACAAAATCTGCTTGTGCAAATGAATGGGGAGGTCAGCTATTACTATAGTGAAGATGCTCAGATTTCCTTCTTCTGAAAGAAAATTTATCAACAACTACAATAGTACCATATCAATGCTGTAGGAAAACCTTTAATGTGTTTATAATTATAATTCCACTTAGGATTACATCAAATGCATGAGGAAAAGAAATCTAACCTTCAAGAAGTGCACAGCCAACTCTGCCTGGAATCCATCTCCCATCTGAATGAGGGCATGGTCCGGTTTACTACGGAGAAGCTTGATCCTCACAATATTCCCATAAAGGGAAAATAAATTGAACAACTTGTACTCATCAATGCTCTGAACAATGAAAAATAGCATCAAGGAACTTTAAAAGAGGAATGGAGATAAAACCCATATAGAAACATCACTTACATCAGGATTTAGATTAGAGACCAAGACAGTGCACCTGTCATTTGTGCCACTTATACCCGGAGGCAGGCCCCCACCAAAGGCAGCCATGATGGCTGCAGCATCTCCCATCTGCAATAATACAATGCAAAAAGTTTACTCATAAATACCAACAAAACAGAAATAAAACACATTTCCAACATGTTCTGCGAAATCAATGTAAGTGACGGGCATACAAGTATCAGAATGTACAATGATGAGGTAATCCACACACACTTCTTCCTAGATCAATGAAATTACCAGGCAATCCTATCCCAATTGACCTTTCAAATAGTCCCTTAACAAGCTTACCGACAATATCTTACCATAACAAAACGAACAATGGATTTTGGGGTTTGTTAGTTAATGAGCACACAACTACACCTATCCTTGTCAGGAGACTTATTGAATAGAGGACACAGCCTGTTTGAACCCTGTGTACATCAAACACTAATAACCTAGAAAAAATGCGAGCGCCCCACACACAGTGGTGTGCCTACTTTCCAAATACTGAAATTACACATTTTTTCTAGACTCTGAGCGGTTATGAGCAACAAAAAAATGAAAACAGAAATGATTAATGAAAGAAGATCTGAAGATAGCACTGGGAATGACATCCAACAACTGTGTCGTGTAGATGACTTTTTACTGTGATACTAAGCAGTTAACGGACTAAGATGCTGGACAAAAGGGTCATTGTCTGAAAATATTGAGTGTGCATACTCTTAAACAAAGCAATTAGTTAATAAACCACTAGGATATGAACAAAACAACCTGGACAAGACTCACAGAAAAGCTTGAGCAACACAAACCTGTGGAAATGCCACTGCAACAGATAAGATACATTACACTAATCAGTAATTGGTCAATTACATATTATTATAGCTGGCAAAAGAAAAAACAAAGGCTAGAACAAAATGCACCTGCACTAGTTCCAGGAGCTTGAAGACCATACATGCTCCCCCCATCACCATACCCAGACTGTTATCAGACAAGCAGTACAAATACAGAAGTCAGAATTACAGAGACATAAGTTGTAGAACCCTAGCGTTTAAGCAATGATGAAGAAATATACATACTTTTTTAAAAAAAATATCAAGCCCGGAAAGACATACTTGAGAGGATCTGCCTTTTTGTTCTGAAGGTAAAGTTGGGTTTGTGAAATCCCTACACATCGGATGTATCAGAGTAAAGGTATTAATTAACTAAAAAATGTTCACCCAGAGCAAATGGGGTTAACAAAGCAAAGGGAAGTTCAGGTGCTTTGCACACACCTGGAGCGTTCATTATTGTAGTTCACTTGTAGCTCAGAGAGGCTGATTTGGTAATCAAAAAATAAAAATAGGAATTAATATTTCACACATAAGCAAACCCACGAGACGAGAATAAAGTGGTGAAACTTACTTGGAGAATTGAATATCAAGTTGACAACAGCCATCGTAAATATTTCGTCCCTACAAAATTGCAAATATTTTCTCAGAACAAACTCTGAACTTTCAAGAAACATTCCCATACAACCACCCAACAAACACCCACCTGAAGTGCATCTAATGCAGAAAGAGCACTCTGGGGTGACTGATACTGGATAAGGGCTTGAAAACCTACAAATTTGTAGGAGAATGGAGAATAATTTAATGCATTTCTGAAAAACCTTTTATGTTACGAGATCTTGCATAATGTCAGAGATATCCTAATAGTATGCTTAACCAACACAATCAATGTGTTACAGTTCAAATCCTGTATTACACAAAGCATTAAGAAAGACGAAGAAACAAAAAGTGAAATTACCATCTGCACTAAATGTCCAACTATATATTCATGTTTAAGAGAGAGAGGGAGAGAGAGAGAGAGGGAGAAGACTTGAAGAAGCTGACCGGCTGACTTCTGAAAAGTGACAATCTTCTCCACAAAACCATAAGGAGAAAACACTTGGTGAAGAACTTCCATGGTTATTGGATATAGCATGTGATGAATTGTGACCAAGAGAATTCGATTAGGTGGCGCATCCTGAGATTTCCAGGTGATATACCAGCAGCAACAGGAGAGAATGTAGAGAAATAGAGAGAAATAAATAAAAAGGGAAATTGCAACTGAGAAAATTGTAAGAGATGTTATAAGTTGATTTACTGCCGAGTATTCGGCATTTGCAAAAGAAATGAATAAACATAAAACAAAAAAAAAATCTGCAATAAAGCATATATTTATGATTGTTTGATATGTTTGCTGGACAGTTGCTGTGCACCTATGGCTAGAAAGGCGGTCTTTTTGGATAAAATTTATGGTTTGTACTGCCAGTACATTGAAGTCAACCAAAACAGTGTGGGTTGGAAGGAGGAAAAACTCCATTTGCATAAGAATACACCCATATTTTAAAATACGTTATATATTCTCCGAAATGCAAATACAAAATGATATGATCTGACATAAAGTTTATTATGAGTTCTGTAATTCATCTCTGCAATGATATCTTAACATTTACAATTTCTATTGGGGCAACCGTTATATCATTTCATTTCATCTGCTTTAAGATGTAAAAAACCTTAGTCTGCCCAGAAATGTATTTTTCATGAGATCTTACCACGTAATGTCTTGTCATTGTATACCATTCGCAGACAGGTAAAGAATATTCATTGCCATATTTTTTTTGGGTAACCGACAATAAATTTTGTTAAAAACAAAGCAGAAACTTTCTATGGACAGAGCACATACAAAATATACCCTTACAAAAATCATAGGATCTATAAACCTAAAAAAGAAGCAACTCCTCAGATGCAGGCAACTATAAGCTCCCGAAAGAGCAACTTAAATTCCATAATAGTTTTGAATTATGGTCTAATTTTGATGTAGGGCTTACTCGTTACCCTCTGTCGGCTACTTTTGCTGCTGCTGAGTGTTAGTTTCGAGTTCATTTACGTGAGGAAGATTTCTCTGTCATATTATTTAAGTTTTCTTCAGTTTTTAAGAGTTACTTTTTTATCTTTCAGGTTAAGGCCATGGAATTCAATGTTGGCCCTCTAGGTCTTATATTGAGTTTTACTGCATTATACGTTTTTATTCACAGGCTTTACAACCTTTTTTTTTGGCCTTCGTAGTCAAAGGACAGTGAGTCCGAGTCATATTACTTTGGTCTTATATTAAATTTTACTGCATTATACGTTTTTATTCACAGGCTTTACAACCTTTTTTTTGGCCTTCATAGTCAAAGGACAGTGAGTCCGAGTCATATTAGCTTCAGTCATTAAAGAAATATCTATATGTGGAAGTATTAGTTGCTATTCAACTAGCAATGCCTCTAGGAGAATTTATCGAAAAATTGCACTTGAGAATTGTGACATGCATGATGCAACCCTATCAAAGGAGGGATGCAGAGAAACTATCGGTGTGATGCTTAGTTTGTCTATCCTTTCTCCTCTTCATTGGCCTTTTAGTTTGCCAGCAATTTTCTGTCAGCCTCCATCATCCTCTTTGTTTCATGTGGACTATTTGGAAATAAACAGATGCTGTACTAGACTTAAATCTTTACTATTGAGATCGTTATGAATGGAAGCTTGCTTTTGACAGTATACATGACTCTTCATTTTAGAATTACTCGATTGTTTTCAAAATTTGAGGGTAAAGTACTCTGCGAACATCCTGTGCACATCAGGACTTCCATATGAGAAAAAGAAAACTAAATATAAGTTACTACCTTTAGATGAGTTTTTCCCCCTTTTAATCTATCTCTGAGCAATTGAACATCTTTAATGAACCAAATAATAAACCTATTTAATAGATAGATGGTTATGGAAAAACAATCCAAGTAGTTAGAAAGAGCTCTCTCCTAACAAAGGTATAATTTCTACTTTCACACTTCATAGTCATTAATACCAATACATGCATGTAAGATGCCGTGTATACCCCCCATTGTGTGAGGTTGAGTGCATGATTTGATTATATTCTCACTTATAATTGTATGTGATTCACATGTCTCATAAACACGGGAGCAAGAGCAATAGAGAAAAATATTGCCGACCTAAGAGGAGCCCCAAAAATAGAAGGATAATCAAATCCCACCACTAACCTGGTTGCGACCTTGAGTGTTTTGATCCACAGTAGTCAATTCTTGGTGTGAAGAGAACTGGATGTAAACATTTCTCCCCCTAATATAATCAAACAGATGTTTAACTTTTCCGCTTAACATATTTTTTTTAAAAAAAGGAAGAGAAAAAGATATTAGTTAACAAATTGATGGTTTAATCTCCATGCCACCCAACCGCATGACCTGACAAAGGGGTTTCCACTACAGGAGTCTCCTGTTGTCACAGCCATGCATACAAGAAAAACAGAAATTGTCAAGTAAAACATCCTACCGAACACAAGGCTGAATATTGGTGTAGTATTGCACTACATTGACAGCGGATCCCACATCCTGCATCTGGATAAGAGCCTGTTCCACAATGGTAAGATAAAAAAAATGTTGTTCGATTGGCATAGCGTTATAAGACAATATGCACAGAAGCACAACGCTTCTTGAAAGTTGAAACTAACACAAAACGGAACATAAAATAATAACCTGGTTCTTAGCACGAAGCATCACTGACTTAGTGACGACCCCAAATGGATTAACCAGTTGAAGCAAATCATTCTGGTAAATTCAAAAGATGCATGAGGAACATGATACACAAAAGAATACAAAAGCAGAGAGCAAAAGGAGTGTACCTCGGTTATTTCGTAACCTACGTTACGAACATGAAGAACTTTCGAAGGCTCTGTCATCTTAACCAATTACTGCGACAACCACAGAACGCACTAAATATTCAAGCATCTCTAATGACTGAAAGAAAACAAAATCAATAGAGCCACGCTAACATAACTCTACAAAAAAGGGAATAATGTTTGGCTACGCCGAAAACGGAGGAAGAGACTGAATCTTGCATTTTCATTATTTTGGGAACTTTGGTTGATTTGAAACTTAAAGCTCGCTTCTCTTTTCTATATTTTCTCACCAGCCAAACTATCTGTCCATAAAACATAAACGAAATTTATCTGACACGGAATAACCGGACAGAAAAACTGGATAGAGAAAAAGGAAACCCAAAATTTTGGTGGGAACGGGCATAATAATCTCAGAAGGAACCGATGAAACGCAAATTGAAGCCTCGATGGCGCGCCAAAATAACGTCTTGGGGAGAGAGAAGGGGGCGGAGGGGGGGGGGGGAAGCTGAACAAAATATCTTACAGTGAAAATGGCGGGCTTGAGAGTTTTGAATCTGATCTCTTTGAACTTGTATGTATTTGATATCAGCAAGGGGGCTTGTGTGCCTCCGAGAGAGACAGAGAGACGCCAGCAGGAGCCCTAGCTTCTGATTTTAACGTTGTCCGTACAAAAGGTACGTTGTGGTTGTTTTTTTCCCCCTCCGAGCAACATGTTTGTTCGATGACATAATTTATGCGTTTCATCGTAATTTTTTTT
This sequence comes from Myrica gale, assembly GCA_963930655.1. Lineage (NCBI taxonomy): Eukaryota > Viridiplantae > Streptophyta > Magnoliopsida > Fagales > Myricaceae > Myrica > Myrica gale. The sequence goes on along the minus strand of OZ005600.1, from coordinate 9,804,054 downwards.
AAAAAAAAAAAACAACGGGGTAAAATAGGAACAAAAAACCGTGAGAAATATTGCAACAACAAAATAAAAATAAAAATTATAATTGGCATCATTTATATTTTATAATGTACACCCGATTACCCGAATTATAATACACGACCCATTGTAACTCAAAACTATTAATGTTCTTTCATGTAATTATAAATGATAATTAATTAATTTTAATGGTCAAATCTTAATAGTATGCAAATTGAGAACTCAAGAATAGCTTGTATGGTTGATTAATCTATGTTATTAATGAATATTGGAAACTCTTGCTTATAGTTAAAAATAAATAACTAGAGATATAAATACCTTAATAGTTATGCTATAAATTTTTGGAAGGCATAGATAAAAATAAGTGTCTTACTAGTTTTCCCACTGAGAAATATTAAAAATTCGGTGGATTTTCTCTTTTGCCTACATTTGGGCTTGGGCATCGGCTCCATTCCTCTGGGAACTTCCTAAGGTTATGTTTGTGTTGTAAAATTTTTGGTATTGAGTTTAGTGAAAAAGTGAAGAGAGGTAATTTTTTATATTTTTGTAATTTTTTATATTTTTTGATGGAAGAAAGAGAGATTATATTGTAGTATTTTATTGGGAGTTGTTAAAATATTTTGTGAAATATTTAGTGCAAACGCATCCTAAATGAGCCCATCACGTTAGGCTCCAAAAGTGCGGTATTGTGCTGAGGCTTAAGAGAGCTGAGCCCATGCTGAGATGTTTGATGGTGAAAATTTTGGGTATTGGAGTTTGAGAAATATTATAAAATAAAGATATATTATGAGAGTTATAAAAAATGAAGAGAAATAAATTTTTAATAAATATTATAATAATAAAAAATTATGTGATAAATTTTTTATTATTAAACTTAAATTTTCGAACCAAATTATTTGACTCAAACAATACCGCTAATTCGAATAGAAGGCATTATGGCCGGCGGCAGGACCGGGACCCCCAAAGCCTACATTCCCTCGCGTAACTAGGCTAGCCTTTTTCCTCTCCGCCTCATGTATAAAACCCACCGAAACTGCCAGACCTGATCCTCTCGGTCCCTAAATTCAAAATCATAGAGAGAACCTGCAACGCGGAGAGAAACAGAGAGGAGAGAGCGAGAGAGTGAGTGGTGCAGAGACAGAAGCGTCTTTAAGATACGTTTCCAACTCTCACAGACGCTGAGAGCGAGATAGAGACGGCAGGTAGCCTCTAAAAACGTAAACCTAACCTTATAGCACGTTAGGATCTGTTGCTGTACGAATTTTGAACTTTGTTTTCGTAGTTGTGGCATTTCTGTTTCCTATTCTTGGAGAAGCGAAAGAAAACGTGTTTTGGAGTGTGAAATGTAGGAGTAATATCTGTTATGGTTCGTGCTTCTTTGGAAGCAGATGGATAGGTACCAGAGGGTAGAGAAGCCGAAAGGCGAGACGCCGATAAATGAGAACGAGATTCGAATCACCACTCAGGGCAGGATGCGGAACTACATTACCTACGCCACCACTCTCCTCCAGGTTCTTTCTCTCTCAATTCGCGCGCGCGCGCGCGCACACATATATAGTTGAAGAGCTTAACGTTGTAACTGTAGAATATTGTCAAATATCAAGTTTATTGGGAAATAGATTTCTTCGTTTCCAAGGTGAAACTGCATCTATTAGTATGGATGGGTCTTTAATTTGTTGGCAGAAGTTATATTTGTGACGGTTTTTTAGATCTTGGTGCTGCGGCTCCGGCTGAGAAGTCCACATCTCATTTGTATTGCATTATATATTAGGATGTCACTGAAAAGCCCGGGTGCAAAATTCACATAGTTTCAGATTTAATGGTATTCATTCCCCAGCCACAGATCCCGATTCTGTACAACAATTTTGCTATTATAATTTATTGTCGTGAGATTATTGGAAAATTAAGTTTCAATAGTAATTTGATGCCTTCCTTTGACTCCTCTTTTGTACTATAATCTATCTTCTCCTGTTGCAACACGCCTCCACATTGTAGGCTTGATCTCCCAGTGGACATGTGTTTGCTTTTTTCCTCAAGAAAGTGGGCTTGAGCTGCCTGATCTTCGACTCTGATAGTTTTTGAATGCCCTCTAAGCGGACACAATTTGACCAATCATTCGTAGATATGTGTTCTTCTGTTCACGCTGTCTGTCTTTCTCTCTCTCTAATTGATGCCTGTATTTTATGTAGGAGAAAGGGTCCAATGAAATCGTCCTCAAAGCAATGGGCAGAGCAATTAATAAGGCTGTGATGATTGCTGAACTAATTAAGGTGGGATTACAGTGGTTTAGCTCTCTCTGTCTCTGTCTCTATTTGTCTCTCTCTCTCTCTACCTCCCTCCTCTCTGGTCCTTTTATTCATCAAATTCCCCCCGTTCAGAGAAGGATTGCTGGTCTTCATCAAAATACTTCCATTGGATCAATTGATATAACCGATACGTGGGAGCCACTAGAAGAAGGCCTTTTTCCGTATGTCACAGTTGACTCTTTTTTTAGTTATTAAACTCATGCAAATGCTATAGTTTTATGGCTACATGGAATGATAGATTCTCTGCTTTGATACAGTCTGGAGACTACACGCCTTGTTTCAATGATTACAATTGCTTTTTCAAAGGAGGAGCTGGATGCTTCCTCCACTGGGTAAGTGGATTTAGGATTGGATCTTTCTTTAATATTACGAAACTATTTCTTCTTCGCAGATTATCAAGTAATAAAGTCCCTGGTGCATTAGGAATGCATGTTTGTGACTATTATTGTAATCAATAGGTAATACCAAGCAATGGAGCGTTTTAAGATTTCTATTAATGAATCAACTTGCTTGAGCTTGGCTTAAGTTTACCAGTAAAAGGTCTCATTCAGTATGAGTCACTAGCTAAACTTGCCAAGCTTTATAAGCTTTATGTCCCTTAGAGCTCATCCATTTTTTTAGTTTTGCTCTCCTTCTTGAGAAACTTGCCATTGATCAATTATTGTTTGAGCAACTGACTGCTTGATCTGGCTTGTTTTCACTCCATAGTTTTTAGGATGAACTCTTGAGGTATCTATTTAACCCTTGTTTCTAATGTTTCTGCCATAATTGAGACTTTTGCATGAAAGAAATGGCATATATTCCTAGTGGTGCCTAGATAGGTAATACTCTTCTATACGGTCTTAGATTTTTTTAAAATGGAATACCATATTAATCAATTTGAGATGTTTAAAACTCTTGCGCTGGGATTCAAATTGTTTTGCAAACTGGTAGAAGTGTTGGCCATTTATTTGTTTGCCTAGTTTACATTTAAAATGGGTAGATGGTTCTTTCTTGTTTTGGTCTAGGATCCACTCTTTGCTATCTGATTGTATGTAGAAGGGGCAATGTGTAGATGAATTCTTTTAGGGAGTTACATGAGCCCATCCGATCATTTTGACTCAAATGATTGTTGTGTGAATAGAAAACTTGACGCCTATAATGGGAAATGTGTTGGATGAATATTAAGTAATGCAGCAGCTATCTTAGCACTGGAAGTTCTCCATGTGTCTCTTTGTTTGGGCGGGGTCACAAGAAGAGCTGTTGTTCCTTTTGGGTTGTATGAGATCTATCATATTTTGTTGTGAGGCAAGCAAAGCTTGACTGATAGCATTCAAAGTCATACTAGACTTGTTGCATTTCATTTTCCTCTAAGAAATGAAAAAACAATGAAATAGAGAACCAATTGAATTGCTATGGTTTATGTACGTATACTGTCTCTTCTAATTTTTCCTACAATGTGAAATCTAACATATACTTTCACAGGGCTGTAAGTGCACTGTATTAGCTGTCTTTGGTTTACATCTAGCCACGCTTGCAGAGGACACGTGCTTGATTCTTTTTGACTTGGTGCTTTCAGTCCAGGGTATACCCAATATGTCTAAACGTATTACCCATGGACAAAGAAAGGCTGTTTCAACATACAGAATAACTAAAACTAGAGTCGCCAGGGATTTCAATTGCCTTATATATATATATATATTATAGATTATGGCCAATTCGAGGCATATAAGCATATAGAATGAAAAATATAATATAAAACTCTCTTATTCTTTGTAATGGAGTTTTATTCTATAATTTTGTTTCTAACACTTGGATAATACTTAATTTGGTTATTTCCTTTAATGTAGGTACCAATCTCCTCTTCCAGTTGACCAAGTGAAACTATTAAATGAATATCAAGATGACGGAGGTGGGACGATGTTTTTTGTTTCTATGTTAAAATTTTATAGGTTATAAAGCCTTTGTTCCTGATATATTGATTTTGTATTCTGTTTGGTATATTGCAGAGGGCTCACCTTGGATGCGAGGCAGGCCACGTGGTCGTGGAAGGGGAAGGGGTAGAGGTAATATTAACAACTGTTTGACTTTAGTAATTCGAAACTTATTATGAATCCTGACATCTGTGCAAATTGCTAAAGTTGCTTCTTGGTTTGTGATCTGTTTCATGGTTGTTACATGCAGGAAGTTACAATGGGCCTGGGGAATATAAGGGAGATGGTTGGGATGCTGGACCAAGTTTTGGTGGCAGAGGTCGTGGCCATGCAAGGAGCCGTATTTTCCGAGGACGAGGACGGGGCTATGGCAGACAGTCTGGTGGATATAATGACTATGGGGAATCAGGAGCACCACCTGCCCAAGGACGTGGTAAGCTTTTGGAGTAATTGAGTTTAAGCTTCATGTTGTATTTCCCTTTCTGTGGTTGCTCCTGATAAAGCTTTGTGCATAGGTTGGATTGTTTTTTCATATGGCATCCAGTTATTACGGAGGAGAGAGTTCATCTCTTGATTAGAAATATTATAGTAAACGGTCTTTTTCTCTTTGGGTGGGGCAGAGGATTGTTCATTCCTGTGATTCTTCCTTCTTTCTGGTATATGTGCCAGCCTTATTAAATCTCACTCTGCTTCTGTCATATGATCTGTGATGGAGCTCCTTTTATAGTGATGCTTTGTGCTAAATGCTCTTAAAAGATAGTAAATGAAGAAGAAAATTTTGGTAACCACAAATAATTAGTGGAACAGGAGTGGATGCTTGGCTTTCATGTGAGACTGAGAGAAAGAGAGAGAGCTCACAATTGCCAAGAGGGGGACGACTGATGAGAAGAGAGAGAGAGAGACTGAGAGAGGTGCGGGAGGGAGAGAGGAACGTGAGGAGAGAGGAACTTGAGGAGAGAAAAATGTGAGGAGGAGAAAACGTGAGTAGGAGTTTAGGAGAGAGAAAGGGAGAAAAAAAACCTAGTCAAAGTCCATTAATGGGTTTCCAAATTTATTATGATTCATTACAAAATATCTAAATTGATTTGGGCCACAATTGTCTAATAGAAAATGTGAGGTGAGGAGAAAACGTGAGTAGGAGAGGAGAAAAATGTCTAAATTTCCAAATTTATTATGATTCACTACAAAATAAAATGTCTTTAATGAGTTACCAAATATATTATGATCAATTATGAAATTAAAACCTTATTAAATTGGAGGAAATAAAATTCTCATTAATTGGTTTCCAATTATATCAATTACAAATAGAAAGTTCATTAATAAATTTTCAAATACATTATGATCAATTATAAAATAAAATATCTATTAATTAATTAGTTGACTATATATTCAAAGAAACCATTAATATTAATTAATAGACTAGACGTTTTAAAATTATCCTTCAATATGAGAGATAGTCAATTCAAAATTGATTTTGTTTCTATTTGAATTCTTTAAATGCAAATTTTTGTGAATCATAGAAATGAACATCCCCTTAGAATTGTTGGTGATAGCGAGATAATTTTTAGGTCATATTTTGTTTCCATTTGAATTTGAATTTTCTCAACTTTCTTTAAATGCAAATTAAGAATTTAAATGTAAATTAAGAATTGTTGTGAAATAGAGGGAATCTTTAGGTGAGATTTTATTTTCCTTTGAATTTGAATTTGAATTCCCCAATTCTCTCTTTAAATTTAGAAATTGTTAATTTTTAGAAACTTTAGTCTTTGAGTGATAAATGATGAGAAATTTTTTAGAAATTGAATTCCCCAACTCTATCTCTCCCTCTCCTACTACCCTCTCTCTCTCTCTCTCTCGTTCTCCCTCTCCCTCACCTCTTTGTCTCCCTCTCTCTCTCTCTCTTCCATGTTTCACCTCTCTCTCCTCCTCTCGGTCTCTCTCTCTCTCTCACCTCTTTGTCTCTCTCCCCAGCACCTCTCTCTTTGCCCATCACCTCTCTGTCTCCCTCTCCCTCTCCTTCATGTTTCACCTCTTTGTCTCTCTCTCCCTCTCTCACCTCTCTTTCTTTCTCCCCAACACCTCTCTGTCTCTCTTTTCTCTCTCCCTCCCCCGCTCTTTTCTCTCTCTATCTCCCCCGCACCTCTCTATTCTCCCTCTCTCTCCCTGACTTTTATTTAAAAAAAATAAAAATAAATTAAGTTGGTGGCGGTGAGCCGCCCAGCGGTGGGCGGTGAGCCGCCACCGCCATTTTCATCGCTAATGGGTGAAAATGGCAACCGGTCCCGCTTGTAGCGGAGGCGGTTACCGGTACTGGTACCAGTGGCGGTTAACTGGCCTACTGACGGTACAAGTGAACATCTCTAGATTAGAGGCTTTTCATTAAGTTTCGTTAATAATCAACTAATACAATTTCAAATGATGAAGTATTGAAACCCTTGCTAAACTGCTGCATTTTTAATTTAAAGGGCTTTATTAGAACTTCCTAGAGCTAGAATGACTTGTTGCAAGGTAGTGTTAATAATTGTGTTATTTGTTACTTGGTAGGCTTTGAGAGTCAATGGAACTCTTGCAGATGAATACTCTGTTAATTCCTATCTTCTCGTGTTTTTGCAGGGCCAGGTCGTGGCAGGGGAAGGGGCCGTGGGCATGGTTGGAATTCTAGATCTGGTGGCCCGGTCCAAGCAGCTGGTAGTGTTGCCGAAGCAAAATATTTGGTGCGTAGTTGAAGAATGATGTGGTTACCTGCAGGCTGCTCGACTTGGATTTCGAGGAAGTTTTGCTTTCAGTTTAGTTGCATCTTGTTTTCAAATTTTGAAGCGTGGTGGCCATGATGCTTGCAGTTTAGTTCTAGTAGTTTGTGGGGGTAGGAAAATCTTCTTAGTTATTGCTGAACAATATTTTATGGAAAAGATGGTATATTATTCTTCTCTCTTTTTTTTCTTGCATAGGAATTGTAGCATTTTCTTAGTCATTGCTAATGCAGATTTTTTGGATAGGGTTGTACATTTTTTCATTCTTAACTATTAACAGAGGTTGCATGCTAAAATTCAATAGATAATTTGGGTTATAGTTCTTGATTTCAAAACGTTTGTGATTCTTGTTTATATTTCTTCAGGGAAAATCATCTCCTATATGCGGACCATCCTTTTTTTTCTTTCATCATAACACCCCAACTCATTGATTCATGAGGTTCAAAGACTTCTTTTACATGCTCAAAATAGTTAGTCTGATCCTCTATATAGGCGATGAGCCAATGAGTGGTGGGGCAAAAGCCCATACAATCTCAAGAGCAGAAAATTGAAATAACTAACGGAAAGCTAAACCGAACAACGGAGAGGAGTGGCAGGAGGAGAGTCGGCCAAAGGGGAAAATGGCATAGTGCGTGAGATGCACGTGGGTAAAGGGTCCACATGCCAGCTGATCCATAAAACAGCTCAAATTGAAATAGGAAAGGACGAGTGCGTGAGCCTCCAGTCGACGGTGGACACCAGACGTTAGAGAAGTCATCCTTACCAGTCGTGTGCTCCAAAGACCTCCAAGAACCGAGAAGGCCTAGATTTTAGCTCCAATTTCACATCCAAAAAGTTCAAAAAAAAAATGATTGGAAAGATGGGTTTATGGTTTATTTAAGTATTCGGCCATAGGAGAGTAGCATAATGGGAGGGAGGGAGGTAGGAGCTCCTCCCGCCTCCGGAGAAGGTGGTGAGGGGAGGGGGAAGCGGTCATAAACAGCCTATCGTTAAAGCTATCGAGGCGACTTCCACAACCTGTCTCTATTGTTAGACGACTGCTGCTTAATTATGGCGCTGGAACAACTTCATTGAATTGCGATCTTGGCTAGGGCCACTGCATGCAATACTTCCACGACAGGCGACAGCACCACCTTCGTTAATGGCCGTCTTCCGCATGGTGTTAGACGCGCTTCTACAAAACGGCCAATGTGTAATTGTGCGTTTTCCAGGTTTTAGCTACGTTTTTTTGGGTAAGTAAGATAGTATATAACATAACCGAAAAGTTTGGCTAACACAGCCTACAATAAGAGGGATCAAACATCCCCAATCCTACAAAAAATAAACAGAATATCAGAGCAGCAAGCACTATCGGAGCAGCAAGCACTCCTATGCGTGCAGGTGTCTTCTTCCTTGTAGCGTACGGACGAGGTGTCGAACAATGTACCTGAGTGTGAGTGCTTTTTGTCAGTAAGAATTTAGGGTGCCAATTTGTTCGTCAGTGAAGCTTTGTCGTTCTATTGTTTTTGGCCTTGCGAGACTCTAGGTCCGACAATTTGCTCACCTATGCGTGCAGGTGCTGACCTCCATATATAGAGTACACAATTCATTCCCCGATCCGCCAATGAACAACTAAGAGCTCGCTACATTTCCTGAAATCCATGTGACAATACTTACGTCTTCGCGGCAGACTACATGTCCAGTGCGAATATGAGCTGTTGAAAAACCAGTTGCTGTTTATAGAGAACCTATAGAAACTCCATTGCGAAAGTTTCTTGTATATTTCTGAAATTATGTACAGAGTTTTGCTTACGTACATAACAACTTCCATACAATTAAGCCCAGAAAAAAGGCCTCCACAATTAAAGGCATAAAATTCAAAACTTCTCATAGCCGTATATATGTCAGTTGTAGTACTAGTTAACGTTGGCTGCTATTCAAACTTTAGTTAGACTAGAGGATAAGTCCTTGATTTCCTCTGTAGCCTCGGTCTCTTCTAGTAGAATCTGATCCTCAAATCTCTACACTGTTCTGCATCTCTCAAGCCAATATGAGCCCCATGGCCTGTCACGGTACATTAAGTTCACTATCTGCCTTACGTAATCCGCTTAACCCTTCCATTGAGTTCACTATATACCCAATATGGCTGATCAGCCACCCCCCCGTGGTGGCAAAAACAGAGAGGAAGAAAGATCATTCTGCTATAATGAACCGATCACCAATAACTACTTATATGTGCATCTAAATGCCTGCTACCTGTAGTTAAAGAATAGAATAGATGACTGAAATTAGTTCGGGAGGTTTTACCTGCCTTCTTCTATCTTTCATTAACCCTCTGTGCTTACGGGCTCTTATAGCCAAAAAATTGTTGCTTTTTTTTTTTGGGGGGGGGGGGGGGGGGTTGAGGAATTTGAAACGGCCGGGCTGACGTTCATAGGGCAGGAGTCCGAATAAACCAGGCTTGAATTGCATTAGTTCATGCTTCTCGTCGAAAAATCCAGTCCTCCCTGCACAAACATTACCCCGGGCAACCCCACCATCTCTCGGCAGTTCCTTTCTCTCTCCCATTCTTTGTCATTTCTAGCTCTATCATGCACCATCATCACCAGCAAGCCTTTTTCCATGTATAACCACGGCCAGCACCCTATGTCATGCAAGGATGAAGGAACTAGCAATTCCATCCTACAATCTTCAGTTACAATTACAAAGAATTTCCTTATGGAGGAGCATTCGGGTTTTGGGAATGGAGGTTTGAACAAGTTGCTCTAAAAACTTTGTTTGATGAAACTTTATGTTAACGTTTGAGTCCAACACACACATATGCCGGAAAAATTAACATTGGTGCAGTTAGAAATGAGCCACTTAGAATGGGACTGATCAGTTACTTCTTATCCACTCTTGTGATTGAGTTTGAGTCGCTAACATTTCGTCTAAAGGTGCACTTTACCCACTTGCGTCACATACCGTAATTTGAAGCCTCAAATCGGTACCAAACCTCCAAAAACAAAACCCAGAAAAAAAAAACATAGCAACTCGTGAACTAGTCTCCTCGGATAGCACAGACGTTTCTTGTCCCCCCTTCCAATGGGAGTACGCTCCCTTCTCTTCTTAAATAAACCAGTTAGCTAACTATATATATATATATATATATATATATATATATATATATATATATATATATATATATTCTACATTAAGGTCCGTACGTACGTAGTCCCTTATGCTTAATTATGTCTATCTTTTAAAAGCAAGTAAGTTACATATCTGTGTATTAATGATTGTTAATTAGAGTATTATCATACGTTTTAATACTTTCTCCGGGTTAATATTCACTCATCTCATCCAAAAAGATCAACTCATACACAAAAGTTAAATTTCTTTAGACTAGATCATTCTTGAAATATAACCTTGTAAACAAACAACAACTTGGTAACTGATTATTGAAATTTTCGACTCATTGATTAATGGAGTTGGTTAATGTTTTTGAATTGATATGCAAGCGCCACTGATATATATTTGGGATGACCTTTGGATAGGAATTATATATCAATTAATGTAACAAAACTTGAAACTGGAATATTTGAATTCTCCACTATAATAGTTTTTTCTTTAAGAATACCTCTTTGAAATTATAGAAATAACTATGGACTGTCTCAACTAGCAAGTAGGGTCTTATCATATGAGCTAGGTTCGAATCTCGGACTTACATGGTACTTAGGGTGTGGGACAACTTCAAGTTTTCGAGTTTATTGACTTGTGCGCTAGCATATTATTACATTAACACACATATTACAAATGGTTAGCTTGACAAAATTGAAATTTGAGTAAATTTAATTAAGTAGGAGAGTTTTATTTCTATTGTTTATAATAACTCATATCTTGTTAGTAATTAATCTCAACCTATATAAAAATCCAAAAACCAATCTCTTTATTTTTCTCTATCTATCTATTTGAGTATGTATGCGCATTGTAGGAGCCCATCTTTGGCAAGGTAAATCTGTCTGTCTGTCTGTCTCTATGTCTCTACCTGAGACAATAATTAAAATCTTCATTCACTGTCTCTCTTCTAATGGTATTAATTAATATTTATTGTAACGCCCGGACCCAAACTCCAAAGGGAAAAATTTCTGTTTAAAATAAGGTTTTTTTGACCATGGATAATCATTTATCTAGGCCACAATATTTCAAACCTAATTTTGTACAACCTTAGCAAAATGGTCATAAACCGTAAAAAGACCCAAAAATATCAATTTGAGCCCTAAAATTTACATTAGCATATCCGATACAATATCGAATTCCCCTACATTAATCTCTAAAGTACTCTTGCAAAACACGCATTCGAAGCACAAATCTATCTGAAGCTCTTCGAACTTTCTCTAGTTCTGCCAACTCTGAAAAATATGAGAATAAGAGGTGAGCTACAACTAGCTAAGTAGTAAATCAATGAGGGTTGGGGAGAAGACAATTTTCTCACAATAACCAAAATCCAAAAAAATAAAACAACATGAGTCATACCGAATCCAAAATACAAGTTTGTAACAAAATATCCAAGGCCACGCAATATAGGAAAATCACCAATGGTCACAAAGACCTCTAAATATTAGGTCGCACAGACCTCTAGGCCACAAAGACCTCCAAATATTAGGCCACACAGACCTCTAGGCCACAAAGACCTTCAAATACCACGAGGGGTATTAAATTGGCCACACAGACCACAAAGATATATCGCCAGAGCAAGAAAATTTTTCACAATATGCTCACCAAAACAAGTTATAAATATTTCAATGGAGTTTCACGAAAATCTCAATAATCTCATTTTATCCAAAATTTGTTCAGTTCCCCAAATAATACATCAAAACCATATAAAATACGGTGAACGTTCAAAATCTCATTGAAACATAATTACCGAACACTTAACCTCAATCCAAATTTTGGTCTCTAATAAACATTCTCTGCGATCATTTATAAAACTGGATCTCTTTAAATTTTAAAATTCAAACATATCTCTATCCATCACTTTTAAATTCAAACATAAGATATTTATCCATATCTTTCAAATTCAAATATAAGAATAATCTTTATCCATATCTTAACCTTTAAATTCAAACCCAAACCCAAGATCAAATCAATATTCAAACCTTTAAATTCAAATATAGATCACATCTCCATATCAACACCTTTAAATTCAAAAATACGATTCAACCTCTATCAAAAAATCAAACATATGATTAAACTTTATCTCTTCGTTTAAAATTCAAATTACTCACTTACACGTTTTTCAGGATGGGTATTACAGTTATTATAGCATTTGTCATAGAAATTTCCCATTTATCATTACTATATTACACTCCACATACACTTGTAAAACAAAAACAAGTTATCTCACTGGATTGGAAACGAAGTTCCTTAAGTTGAATCAACTTTAATCTCCCCAATTTTATAAATAGTATATGATGTCACTAAATCACAGCAGCTAATTACTTACTAATCAGGAGGAATTAGGAAAGGAAGAAAGAAAAGAACTAATTAATATTCATCATCAGCACCAACCACGCAACAAGCTAAAGTAATTGGAAAAAGCTCTACTATAGACCATGAAAATAAATAAATTGAGGTCTACTTTTTTTCCCCTGACCAAAGGAGAATTATTCATGAAAAAAGCCCCTCACAGTAAAGCAGATTAAACCCTGATTGATAACCTCTATCAGGGATCGAGGGTTCGTTAAGGATTTCACCTCTTATTTCCCTTGATAGCCTACTTCGGCCATGTCGCCGACTCGTAAAATACTGTTAAGAGAGTGATGTCTCAATTTTTTCGGCCGATACGATTCATCTTCATCGTATGCTTCTTCAATACTTACTGAAGTTGTTTCTCCTTCGCGTCCAGGAACCCGATTATCCTGAACTCGTTCCAAAGATTTACTAATCGAGGAGCGGGGAGAAGGAAATGAAGAGAAAAATAACTTAATATTCATCATCAGCACCAACCATGCAACAAGCTATAGTAATTGGAAAAAGCTCAACTGTTTCTAAGAACATGCAAATAAAGAAAATTGAAGTCTACTAATTTCCCCTTGTACAACGGAGAATTTTTCATGAAAAGCCCTCACAGTACTACATTCGATTGAACCCCTAAATTTAAACATCTATCAGGGAATCGAGGGTTTCTTTAGGATTTCACCTTCTTTCCCTTGATGACCTTCTTCAGCTTTGTTGCCGAGTCGTAAACACTGTTAACAGAGGGATATCTCAGTTTCTTCGGCCTGTACGATTCATCTTCGTCGAATTCTTCCTCAATATTTGCTGTAGTCGTTTCTCCTGCGCGTCCATGAACCCGTTCATCCCCAACCTTGTTTATGCTCTTCTCGTTGTTGTTGTTTTGGTTGTTATTGCTTATATTATCTTGGTCAGTGAGCTGAACCCGATGCTCATCGGCGGTCATGTCTGTCTCCACCGACACCTTCTGGGGATGACTTTTAAGTGGAGAAGCTGGTGACTCTGCCATGGGAATGCTGAAGAAATTGGACAAGACAGGGAGACTGGACTGGATTGGATCGACTCTCTCTCTCTTCCTTCTTTCTGTTTTCTGTGTCTTATATTGTCTCCTTTGGACAGGTTTTGCTTTAAATGGTTTGGCGTCGAGTGGTTTGAAGGTACGTGTTGCGTGGGTTTTGAGAGATGGGTAGCAGAGAAACTGCAAATGCTTTATGTTGGTTCTGTGAAGATGGCTGGAAGCTATATACACACATATAAGAGATCGTATTTATCACGCTTCTTCGATCCTAAGGTCTTAAATCCTCAAACTTATACACAATAAACGCAGTACTTAAAATGCATTGATTTGTTAATATGATATCATTGATTATATATCTCTTTGGATAATCTCAATCCAACGGCTTGAGTCTGTCCTTTATTGCTTGTATATATTTATATCTCACTTTCTTAAGATCTCTCAACATATATCAGGACCTCTGCTGTAACATTAATGGTAGATCACGATTAGGATATATATAATGCTGTGGTCCTTCATGGCATTTCCTTAACCTGATCCCAAAGGGCTTCCAGTCCTATCGAACCCGACATAATTAATCTCACGCGTAAAAATTTTAATTAGACAACTCCTCACTACAACAAACTTTAATACTTTGAATGACGAATCTACTTCGTCACAAGAAGTGATACATCTCGTGGCAAGAAATTTGTTGTGACCATGGGGAGTGGTGGGGCATATGTGGGAATACTTTCACGTAGAACAGTATTTAATGACCATAAAAAGGCCCGTCTGTATATATTCCAACTAAATTTGTTGTAAGTAGAGATGGTCGACCACGTATATATAATTGTGGAAAATATATTTATTGACGAAATGTTGTTGTCATTAAATATTGTGGACGAGGTGGATTTTGTCGCTATAGCTTCCCTTTCTCGACCACATATATTGGTTTATAATTGATCATATGACAATATTATCGGTCGGTCTTCCTTTTCTTCCCCTTTAATTTTTACTTTCAGTGGTTGAGTTGTTCTTGTTAATTAATTAGGCCAAAAACTGGACATTAATTGTGCTTGAGATCGAGGAAAAGAAAAATTACAGAAAAGGACCAACTAAAGGAAATAGTGAAGCCATGCATGCATGTACATGTACCTACAATTCTTAATTTCCGATAACATAGTCCAATTTCCATCATCTGATTTAATTTCCGAATTAATTATTGTACTGGGGAGATCCTGCATGTTATTAATAATGAACAATATGAGATCGACTTGCTTAATTATACAGGAATAAATTATATAAGCAATATTCAATTCACTCTTGGCGTGGCAGCTTTAACCACGACGATGATGCTTCCAGCTAAAAGTAAAATACTTATTGCATTTTGCGACCACATGTTTATCTCGTCCCAAAATGTCAGTATTTGCGACAACAAAATTCTTCTCCGGTAAGATCCTTGTTGTTACATTCTAACTCACGTCGCTAACAATATTCTTCTCCCCAATTATAGCGACTACATTATATGATTGCTAAAAGTGCTATTGGCGACCATCTTTTTTGTTTTGTCGCTAATAAGAGACTATTTGTGACAATTTTGTGTTCGTCGCAAAATCAGGTAACACAACAGCTAGCCTTCTATAGCACGACGTCTCACAATTTATAATAACGGCACAAAAACGTACAATTACAACGGAATCACGTGATGCCCGATCGGTGCACGCATGTGCAAAGTTAGTCTTTTCATTAATTGATGGCATATGCTTTGACCCAGTCAAAAAAACTATTGACTTGACTTCAAAGGTCAATTGTCAAATTATGAAAGGGCTTCTGGGAAATTAATTCACGATTTCATATATAGGACAGCTTAATCCAAAGATGATCAGATCGAGCATATACTTTATATATGTGACGATATTTGATCGTACACAAAAGTCTTTCCAATGGAGTGTTGATCAAGACCAATTGAAATGGCTATAATGTCATGCCTCATTTTACAAAGTAGGGTCAAAGTCAAAAACTTGCGGTCCTGGCCAGAGCCGCGGCAAAAGTTTTCGTCACAAATAGATGACAAAAGTAAACAGAAGAGACAAATTAAAATATAATTTTAATTAGCACCAAATTCTCAGTCAAAATCTCGAATATTGTCAAGCTAGATTAACCAAGTAAATTAAGAACACATGAGAGAAACTCGATCTGATAATAAATGAGGAATTAAGCACCTGCAATACAGTACGGATTTACTTATTCAAATTATTTTGTAGTTATAGGATTATCAATTAAGCGTCTATTCTGTACTTTCTAGGAATATTAAGTATCCACATAAACTTAAGGGATAAATACCAATTTCGTTCATGTGGGCTTTAAAATCCATCAAATTAGTCCATAGAGTTTAAACTCATAGAAAGGAAGAGGAGATTTTCATGGTATAAATCGAAAGCTGACTGAAAATTAAAGTTTATTTTGGAGATTAGGACTACATGTTCATTAAAATCCAGTGGATGTATTTAATTAGGATCTATGATAGTTATACATCCATCCAAATCTACCGCAATAACAAGTAACCTCCATATACACAGCACAATTAACCTTACACTTTTACAAAATACATCCGTAGCTACAGAACATTAGAGTCCAACAAAGCAAGTCAGACTGGCAAGAGGACAGCAGAACAGATCAGCCAAAAAATTAACAGCAAAATTAAAACAACATCAGTAACTTAATTAGTGACAACACGTGAGTAGTAGTAATTTTGGTATATATAATGTTTCCAGATAGAGGTAATAAAATACACTAGACTAATTTTGTGATTAATACTCTTACAGAAATTAATTTGTAAATACAATATATTATATGTATATAAACTGTCCGGATTCATACAAAAATAAAACCCTAAAAGATCTAACAGATTTAATTTCGGGGGTTGAGTGAGCCATACATACCCACTTCTTTCTAAAGATACATTTTTTGTTTTCATGAGGAATCACTTTTTTTTTTCTTCTTCTAAACAACGGTACTTCATTAAGGTAAAGAAAAATCACCTCAGGGAGGATCAAACACTAAGGATTGTGTTAGTAAAAAAGCAGGTAATACTTAAAAGGAACTCAACCAACAAACTTCTTGTCCACCCAAGAAATCTGCATGAGCATTCGCTTGGCGTGAAACTTTAAGAAAACTCCACGATGGATAGGCGGCGTCATCTCCCTAATGGCTTCAATAATACTACCAAGATCATCATCAAACTGCAAAGTGGGATCCCTTATTCCATCAACGGAAGGTAGAGAATCGCATTCAAAAATCACTTGCTCCAACCCTCGAGCTTGCGCTTCTCCAGCAGCCATCTGAATGAACCAGGAGCTCTGCCTTGAATGCTGACATCCGGGGAAAGATTTCAGACCGGGCCCATAAAGTCGAACCTTGATGACTTTGGCAGATGCATGCAATAGCCACAAATTAGGAAATCACTTAGTTTTATTTGAATGGTGCTGATCAATTTAATATATTTAAATTTAATGCACACATTACTTTGTACTCAAATACTCAAGAGATATTTAGTTGACATTTTTTCTACGGCTTGATTTGTTAGAGACTAGCAAAAAGCTAGTTGGGGTGTGATTAAGTGAAAAAAAAGGTTAAAAAAGGTGCTAAAATGCCTATATGTAACAAATTATTTTTTGAAAATCTTAAATTTACAAGAAGATTACGAAAAGACTTGTGATTAATGTAAATTGCATTAGGAAAAAGTTGCCAAAAATATACTCGTGTTTGGTTGGCTTTGAAATCAATTGTATATATACCACCACCAGTCCATTATCCATATACACGAGGCCCTAATTCATTTAACCTCCAAACGGTGCTTCATGATGCGAAAAGGCACACTTCCGGACGTCATTGTCCATTGAGCAAGAAGCCCTAGAAAGGGGCTTTGCGGCAATGGCCTTCAACTTCTGTAGCTCCTTTAAGGCTATGGAGAAAAGTTTGTTGTCAGAGATGATCGAGCTTTTCGGAATGTATATACGGCACATGATGGCCCAGAAGTGAGAGATCATCTGGGATATTGCCATCTAGGTGAAGGTGGTGGGAGAGAAAGGATCAATCATGTGCAAAGACAAATTGTGCAAAGTTAGCAAAACGACGACTGTGATTTAAAAATGTAAATTCAACATTTTAAAGTTTGCTACATTATGTAATGAGCTAAGTCAAGATTGAGTCATGTCATTTTGTCTCTTTGCCTCATTAAATAACGTGGCCAACTTGAAAATGTCAGATTTGTATATTTAAATCACAGCAGCCGTCGTCGCTTTGCATAACTTTACACCATTTATCTTTGCACAAAAACTGTTCTCGTGGTAGGATACCAGACAATGAAGATCAGTCGTGTAGGTGGAGATGCATAGGGTGGTTGGGTTAACCATGAGGATAAGTGGATACACATACATACAGGGGCGGAAGTAGGGGGTGCGATGGGTATCGGCCGATACCCATCGCACCCCCAAAAAAAAAATTTAGACTTAGGTTTTTTTTGTTTTTTTATTTTTCTTTATAAATTAGCTAGGTCTGATACCCATTAAGTCCAGGCCAAAGAGACTTAATGGGTATCGGATCTCAAACATTTTTTTTCTATACATTGATTTTGCTCCTAGTGCTACATAATAATTGAGACAAATATATAGTTATTATAATTTTTGTTTTGCATCGATTACAAGTTCTTCAACCGAGGGGTAACTTCCTGCCATCTTGCTAAATTTATGTTAGTAAAAAATTATTTACTCTTTGCTCCTAATTTTTCACAATCAAGATCACTTCATTTTTTTCTCCCTATGTTGATTTGTTTCTTCATTTTTATTAGAGACCTCGAAAAATGTTGTGTTTGTTTAGGATTCTGTATAGGCCAAATCAAAGTTCTTATCACTTTTGGGATATGTTTATCTAAGGAACTCTTTTACTAAATCTTGCTTATCCTTGGTTTGCCATCAATTGTTGCTTTGTGTGTGTAAGCTGCTTTGAAGAATGTGAATATCTTTCAATTTCAAATCCATAGAACCTAGAGAAAGTAAATTACAAATGCATCCCAAGTAACCTTTTGTCAAAAGAAAAAATAGGAAAAAAAAAAAGACAGATCTCATTTGTGGAAGTAACAAAAAAATGTAAGAAAGACAACCTCTAATGGCATCCAAACCTCAACCATCAAAATCATCTGTAATTTGTTCTAAAGTTTTAGAATTAAGTAGAGAATTAACTTAAATTAGATCATCAAAAGTGATTTGCGTAATAGGATGAGAAATAACTGAATGAATGGTTGCATGTTAGTGTACATCGAATAAGAAGTTTTTAAAACTATTGAGAACGAAGTCATTTGACAACATTTTCAGAAGATACAAACTCGTAGGATCCAATTGTCACCTCTCAGTCGCAGTATATATTACAATACATGTATTCCAATATTTTTAATGCTTTTAATTTTTAATTTTCGACATTATAACTCTAAGACAATGACGTAGGAAAAAAAACTCTAAGACAATGTTTTGCATTACGAAAGAATTTTTTTTTTTGTCATTTCGCCTTTAAAGTTCGACACTCATGAATTTTAATCCTGGTTCCTCCACTGCATACATATAACATATGGCTCGGATCAGCTAGGGAAGGGTGAATTAACAAGCGAATGGCTTGCATGCACTTCTTGAGGGACGTAACCCATCTTACGCTCGAATGACATTCTTTTCGATCGTCAACTTCGCAATTCTCTCAGATCGAACTATTTTTTCCCCTGACAAATACGTGACGCGATATGGAAAACATTGTTGAAAAGATTAACTGATGCCCAAACAAATGCATATTTGTCCCTTCATTGTCCATTCGCTACATTGAATCAAATGCGGCCTGCCTTCTTCTCCTCCTATCACGCATGAAATCAATAAAACTAAACAAAAATTTCACATACCGAAAGGATAGGAGAGAAAACCCATACCCAGGAATCAGGATAACTTAAACTTGGACTAGAAAAACTGAGAAACTCGCAAGAATTTTAGAGGAACCCTCAATTTTTGGATATTGTAACATCATTCGCGAAGGCAAAACCTCTGGAAAAGTCTGGTATAGACTAAAACCCCAAATGAAATTAAGCTTCATATATGTCATCATCCCAAATCATGTAACATAAAATCAATAAGACTGCTCAACTATTATTAATGAGGCAAAGAGTCTAAGAGAAATGGAAAAGGATTCCATACAGTCTCCAATTTTCCTACTAAAAGAGTACTAGTAAAAACCTCTTTACACAGCTTCATTGCTAGATTAATCAACCTCCTACGCTAAAACCCGATTAAGGATGTTCCTGTAAGATCTCACCTTTTTCCAGTGTCTAGCGTTCATCGGTTTCGTCTCCGTGTAAATGCTATCAATCGTCCTATACCTCCGCTTCTTCGGCCGGTACACCTCTTCTTTCCCGAAAATCTCTTCAATCATCGCTGAAGTGACGTCGGTTCGGCTCTGTTCAACCTCTTCATCATCTGTGTTCGTCTTCTTGTTGTTATTGTTGCTATCTTCGTCGCTGAGCTGCATGAGCTGCTGGGCCGCGGCCATTTCCAACTCAGTCAGGAACTTCCGGGGATTACTTTTACGGGCAGAAGATAACGATTCAGCCATTGGAAATGCTGAAGATATTGTACAAGAAAGGGTGAGAGAGAGAGCTAGGATTGGATCAAGTCCCTCTCTTTCTTTCTTTATTTCTCAGCTTCTCTAGTCTTCCCTCCTCTGTTGCTTCTCCCTTATGGTTTTGGACGGTTTATCCTTCCTTAAAAAGGGTTTGGCGTAGAGCGCGTTTTGAGGTACGTGTTGTTTGAGTCTAGAGAGGGAGAGAGACAGAGACAGGTAGAGAGAGAGAAAATAAAGAAACTGCAATGCTGGTTCTTTGAAGATGGCTGGAAGATGGATTATTAATCCATTAGGTTTACTTTTGCATCTCATTAATCACAAGCCTTCAGTCCTACGTTTTTCCAGTACTCACTAGCATTTTAGTCTGTCAGATTCACCAATCATTTCTTCCTCGATATTAGATAATAAATCTAACGGCTTCAGAACGTTGTCGTTGTTGCTTGCGTGTCTAGCTTTCTCAGGAACCAAACATTTTGTCATTTCTTCAGTTTTTTTTTTTTTTTTCACGGGGAGCGTCATATAAATACTTCCCGTCATAACACGCCTTAATGGGGTCCCACCAGATTGACCGTAGCCCTTAAACCAGAAATCATCGCCTACATCAACTGCACACAAGAGTGGGCTCCACAAATCTACATTCTCGATTCTAAGCCGTTCGATCTAGGAGATGTTCTCGTGGATGAATCTATAGGGGACAGGTTTCGTGCTTTTTCTCACTTTGTCTGGGTTCGTGACTTGGGTTTAATTTACAAACTTGGTTAGGACTTATTACGTCGGCCAAGTAAAAGGAAACGGTCAACAAAAACTAGGGTTGACCTGGCTAATTGAGATAGCTATCGTACTTTATATATTCTTCTCTTTTTCAAGAAGTCTTCGTTTTCTTGGATTGTATAATATAAGGTATATTTGATCCCTTGGCTTTATTTTATACAACAAAAATTCCACGGAGAAATGCAAGAAAATATTGTCACATTTTTTTGTAGTTGGTGGGGAAGCTTAGAAAGTTGTACGCAGGGACGAGCAAAAGACAAACATTAATTATTACGACGCTACAGAGCAATTCAACTCTTAAATCCGATAGACAATGTAGACAAATTATCGAGTTGTTAATTGACAAATCCAGTTGCCCCTAAGACTGACAAATTATCGAGCTGTTAATAACACTTATTTACAAAAAGTTAGTGAAATTCAGTTCTGATGTGTTTCTCTTATAGGAAGAAACAATGTATTAACAAACTCCAACTTGTTCGAAAATCAAATACAACAGTTATAAATATATGGTTTTAGCTCAATGATGTGGGAGCTTGTCTCGTGCGCTTGGAATCGGGTGTCAAGCAATCGTTGTGCCATTTTGTTTGTGGGCAATCAAGGCTGGTGATGGTTGAGTGGAGAAGGTCATTGTGACGAAGAAATAGCTTACTCTCTCGCCTTCTATTGGCTCTATAAAATCATGTCTAAATGAAGGATACAATTTTTTCTAATTTGTTGCCCAAATTGAATGGTCAAATTAGACACATCATGGACGTCCCAATATTGCTCCTATTAATTGTCGGGCTGTTTAGACTACTTTAATTATGACTCAACATGTTGCGTCTCTCTCTCTTAATTATTCAATTTGAGCAGCGAATCGAAGAAGATTTTCATCCCAACCCACTTAGGTTATGTACTTTGGTTTAGGCCAACTGAATTTATCTTTCATTTTTTCAGATTTTCTTTTGGGGCACGAGGGTCGGGGGCAACTTTTGGTCTTCTTTCCTCTCCTGAATTACCAGTTCTTTATCCCTCCGAACAGGTGCTCTCGAAAATCAAGACTTACTTTTAAATGTCTAATTTTCTAAGCAACATTTACAAGGGGAAAATAACTAGCTTCAGGTATATATTTCCGAGAAGAAAAATGTATGCGATCCCCCTTCCGTGGGATTCGTTTGATTCCCTCTTCAATTTGAATATTAATGGGAATTATCCTTCATCTAGATTTCAGGAACGTTAATGGGAAACCCCACAGAGAAAATAGTGCAAAAGAATATCACGTGCGTTAGATTTACCAGAGAAAACTTTATGCAATTCGCACATGGGAAGAAGCATAGGCTGCTTCTCCCGGAACCCAGAAGATTCTTTGACCAGTCAACACAGGACCCTTCCCCGTTTTTTCCACAACTTTCACCTCATCTTCCATGGGCAGTCAAAAGTAGAATCGACTCAAAAGGGTCAATTCGCCCTAACTTAGTAACCAAGACAGTCCTTGATTTTCATTTTTCTCTCCGGTAAGTTAAGATCATGTTCTGCCATTTTGTATCTTTGTTGTCTTTGTAATCTAAGTTAGTTGGTTACTTGGTGGTAGCCCTTCCCTTCCCTTCCACAGCTTTCTCTCCGTGGCATTGAATTTTTCTCGCCGAGCTGCAAGAAGGTAGTGAAGCTCACGAATAAACCAGATAGGAGCCCTCGAGAATTTTATCCCAGGGGCTTACTCGAAAAGTGTTTTGAGTGCCTAGCAAGAAGATGCACAAATTGTTCGTGCCTGCCCCCAGGTACACGTAATCACCGTTGAACATATCATGGGCAGCCACAGTAAGAAGCATGGGATTTTCAATTTGGTTTGTCAGCAAGACTGCACAAGATCAACGTTTAGACTCTTGACTTCAAAGTTTCATGTTGCTGCAAATGTCGATCCACGTGAAAAGCAATGAGCAGGAGTTTACGAGGAAATTTAGAAGACTGCACGAGTAGCTTTACAAAGAAGAACTGAAGAAAAGCAACGAGCAAAATCCACAGTACTCGAGAACTCCAAATTAAGAACATACAGAGAGTCCAGGGTGAGTAGCCGACAAACAATACAGAAAATTTGAACTAATCTAGAGACACCTATGAGAGACATCCCGACTTATGGGAATACATTATCATTCAGTACTCGTTTTAATACAGATACTGAACAATTTATCCTAAAAGAACCCACAGGAATGTAATAAAAGAATTGATGAACTCCTCCTATAGAACAAAACAATATTGTGTCAGCCCTGAGCCCTTTTGTATCTACATACCCCAAGACCAGAACTTTCATCCAACAAAATCGCGCAGCTGGACGAAATTTCTCAATTCAAACGACAAATCTCTCTTCTACATCACCATCATCATCCCAGAAAATTGTAGTTACTCGGAGGCAACTATAGCTTTATTCATGTATCCTAGTCGTCACAGTTCAACCCACAAACTTCTAACACAGGACCATCTCTTGAAACAAACGGGTTGATTCGAACCCACATAAGAGTTAAGATGGAAGCCAGCAGAATAGACCAGACCACAACAATGGTTGGCATCCGATCTTGTTTTCCCAGCAATCCCTTGAGGAAGGGGTAGAGGTGGATAATGACCCAGAAGGCAAAAAATAGCCTACCAAAAAGTGGGCCCCAAGAATCATACCCATTATTGATGGCATCTGAGACGCCAACCACCACCCCAACTATATTTATGATCAGCAGTGTTGTAGGAGGGATCAACAATGATGTCCACTTGAAGATGTAGAGCTCCGAAAATTCTCCATCATCTGCTGCTTTGGAGGTAACTGTGAAGTTTGTGCTGACACCGGCCAACACCTTGAGTAGACCCTGGATGAGCGCAAATAGATGTGATGAAACACCCCCAATCACCCAGAATTGCTCATTTCTCCACCAGTCATCTATCCCAACGCCACCCCACTGCATCTCGAGGATACCAGTTGCTGCTATAGATATGAAGAGAGCCATGAATACGAGACTTGCATAATTGCTTATCTGTATTAAGGATCCCCGAGTTAGCGCAAAGCCAAGTAGAAAACTAGTAGTTAAATAAACCATGCATGTGAAAAGCTTATTGTTTAAATCAAAGTATGAGTTTAAGGAGCTCGATGTGGCACACTTCTAGTTAACCTTACCAGAGCATAAGTACACTTCAAAAACATTTAAATGTGAAACCACAACCAAAGAACCAAATTTAACAACCATTATGCAACAGTAATTGTAATGACACCCTTAAACCATGTGCAAAGTGTGCAAGCACATAGATCTGCCAAAGCCAGATGCTAATATACTTAAGCCTGCTAGGCAAAATTTGAATATGACCTGAGCAACCTAGTTTTCATTAAAGTGACTACCAGGTATACATCGCTACCTGAAAGCGTTTTAAGACTAAGCAATTTCAAAAAGTTTGTGACTGAGGCAAAAAATTCAGGAAGAATTCTAAGCACAGTGCGACATTAAGTACAAAGATTAAGGTTCGGCCACTAAAAAAATTCACCTTTCTATCTAACTTTTTTGAACATAAAAATATGCACAACCGAACATCCAAAATCTCAAAAAATTTAACACAAACTACAATAACTTTTCAAAAAAAAAAATCTATCAAATGTTCTATCTCCATACTTTTTCACCAAACTCCAATACTTTTTTACTAAAAAAAATTCATCAAATCATCTCTCTTTACACCTTTTTACAGACTCCAATAAAAATCAATCTATAATCAAATATCTTTAAAAAAAACTTACCAACTTTTCACAAACACCAATAAAACTCCAATCTACCTAAATACTCACATAATTATTAAATTTTCTACAAATTTCAAGGATTTTTTGCAACCAAATATACATCTAGAACATTTCATCCTATGGCACAGAAAATCACATGAGCCATATTATGGCGAGTACCAGATGGAAAACTCATTGCCTTTAAGTTCTTGCATGATGCTTAAAAAAGAGCAAACATTTTTTTAAAAAAAGGAGGTTCATTTACTACAGTTTGGTCGAGAGACCTAAACATGATTCCTAATTTTTTGTGTAAAAAATTTGCATGCTAAAAGCCACAAATGCCAATAACAACGACACCCAAGAGGTGAAAATGCAGCAGATATGGAGCCCAGGGTGGATTGCAGCTTCAAAGCAGTCCATGGTACAGAAAATTCAAGGGGGGAAGGGAGGAGGTGGTGGTGGCGACAGTGCACAGGAGAGGCAAGGGGACAGGCAGGGGAGGGACGTGGTGCTGACAAAGAGGAGGATGTGGTGGTGGTGGCAGTGTAGAGAAGTGTGGATAGGAGAGGAGGGGAGGTGGCGGTGGCAGAATTAGTAAGGAGGGAGCGAAGGGAAGAAACATGAGGATAGAAGTGCAAAGAATTATAAGGACTGAGGAAGGTGTTGGTTCCCAAAAATGAGGGAGTAGATCATGAAGATGAGAGAATGTTGAGTGATGAAAGAAAGTAGAAGCTACGTTTCCCAAAAATGGCCAATCCTTAGTCACTTTGACAGAACATTCCAGTTATTAAGAAACAAAGAAAGGCATTATCCAAAATAACTTTTATGCCGAAACTAGTGGAGCCTTAATGTAACCTAAATTCCACAAATCATATTCTTTAGCTGCACACTTTTTTAACATATTGTCAACAGTAAGGACAAAGATAAGCTGAGAAAAACAAAGTTAATAACATGATGTGCAGGGGTATTACCTCAGGAACAATGAACTTTCCAGTGAGAAGACAGATGGCTGGAAGAGTACAGTATACAATCAAAGGGATGGACGTCCAAGGATACACAACAGAATTTATGTAGGAAAATCGTTCCAACCATTTCAACCCACCGCCATAACCATACCAGATTGGACAATGCCTGCTAAAGAAAATTTCAACAGAGCCAAGGGCCCATCGAAGAACCTGGTGTAAACGATCAGAGAGGTTGATAGGAGCTGATCCCTTAAATGCCGGCCTCTTGGGTATGCAATACACAGACCGCCAGCCATGGCAGTGCATCTTAAATCCAGTCAGGATATCCTCAGTTACAGAACCATATATCCAGCCAACCTGGTCAAATGTTCATACAATTAAAAGGGCATTATGGTGAAAAATGGAGAATTTAGAGAAGATAAGTTCCGAAAATCTGTTGGAGTGCTTCATGTTTTGCTTACCTCCTTTCCCCATTCAGATTTATCCTCATAACCACAGCTGATGACTTGGATGGCTTCTTTCAAGACTGATGCAGGACCGACAATCTGAGGAACTCCACCATTTTCCAGAAGAGTGGAGGCTGTAAACACTGGAGACTGCCCAAACTTCTTCTCCAATTTCATTTGCGACATATTGGACGATTTCTCAGTGCTTGATTCTGCAATTGCAACAGGGTTTTAGACTTACTATCCTGGGAATTTTTCTTTACTGCATAACAAATGTAACACTCAGGTTGGCAACTAGCTCCATCAATGAATCCTTACCAATTATTCCCTCCTCGATATTTTCAAGTGCATGTATCTGCTTTGATGCTTCCCTATGTTTAGGTTTCTTCTTTTTCTCCTTTGCCTTCACACTCTTGTTCTTTCTAGAGTAACAACACAGAGAGCACCATTTTGACCAACAGTTGCAGGTTCTGCTGGGAGGCTTCTTCTTGATAGGTGCGTCATATCCATAAAGTGCTTGCCTTCTGAACACACATCCAGTTCCGACATATATGGGTCCTTGTATACCATCCAAACCTTTCATATTGATCTGTTTTCAATTGGGAAATTAGAACTTGCATTAGCAAAAGAAGTGCATATGAGATTAATTTATGTAATTAAATAGATGGGTAGATTTATAATACACCAAAAAAGAAGAGTATACATACATCAAAGAATACAACATTCCGGTTTGAATATCTATCATGACGATCAATCCCATCAAATCTTTGAGGAAACTGCACGTAGCAAACCTTCTTCCCTGATGTGGGGTCCATCATGAAACACATGGCTTCTCTAAGTGCCTTGCTATTGTTGATGTAATGATCACAGTCAACATTCAGAAGGTAAGGAGCATTTGAGATTATTGCCGAGACCCGTACCTTCACATATTAGGATGAGTGAAGATCAAAATCATGGGTCATGCATTCATCGTCTAAAAATTGCATGAAGAAAGAAGCAGAAGAGTGATCTCAAGACATTATTATAGACACAAAGACTTCAGCCTTACCAGAGCATTCATGGCCCCAGCCTTCTTATGATGTTCAAACCCTGGTCTCTTTTCACGAGAAACATAAATCAGACGAGGTAATTCATTTCCTTGCCGATCACAATCATCATCATCGCTGAGGAAAACCTACAAAACAGAGATTTTGATTTTAATCGGAACATGTACATCAGAACACTGTATAATGTCTCATCCTATCCTTTAGCCAAGGTAACTTGGAGAATTGTTTGAAATCCCAACATCTTATGACGGTGTTTTTAGCAGGGAAGCTACCAAGTACCATTGGACTAGCAAGTCAACAGTCTGAAAGCATTCACAAAAAAAAAAAAGTTAAGAAACACGACAATTCGCATAAGGACCATTTTGGATGCAACAGAATCACACAAATAATTAGCACTCAACTGCATCTCGGCTAAATCTGACCTCTTCCATTTGTATTGCATTTACTAATCTTATGTCAAAAAAGGGAAGGGATGGTGTCACTAGAAGTGGCAATTTTGAGGATTTAGATTGTATACCTCAAAAGACCAACCGAGTAATCAAAGCATAAAAGATCAAACGAAATCCACGAATACAAAGCATATTGGAAGCGACATTTCATCAAGGACCCATTTTTTTTTTTTTGACAAGTAAGCCAGGACCCATTTCTGATTCTGTCAAAAAAAAATTACTGTTAGTATTTGCAGAAGCCTCACCTGAATCATGCCAGGATGGTCGCGGACATTGTTTCCAGGCCAAGGAGTCCCATCCTGCATTGTCCAGCCATCCTCTGGAACCTTTTGTGCTGTGGCTACCAACGCATTTATTTTAACTTTAAATTCTTCATATTCTCTCTGTACAAACAACAAATGATCAAATATATCCACTCATCATAATTTAATTGTATCTAATCTTCAAATGAGAATATATTTTTTTTATAATTATCTTCAAATGAGAATATTAAGACAAGCAAATTACCAAAAGGATAAAACAAAGGCCTTAAAATCATCTGCTACTCTATAATTGTGACCACCACAATATTTTCTGCATAATAAACTTCATTCAGAGAATCAATACCTTCATTGCACGCCTCTCTCTGACAAATTTTGGATGAACTTTGTTCTTCAGATAGTCAATCTTCTGTGAAAAATACCACTCGGGGGCCCTTGGCTCGATGTTAAACTCTTTACAGAAAGGAACCCATTTCTTTGCAAATACTGATGTCTCAGACAGTGCTTCAAAAGTAAGCATGGCAGCACCATCATCTGAGACGTAGCAAGCAACCTTATCGACTGGGTAATCAACCGCGAGGATGGAAAGAACCGTGTTTGCAGTAATTAAAGGAGGCTCTTTCAAAGGATCAACAGTACTCACGAAGATGTCCACACTGGCCAGTTCAGATGCCTTTTGTTCTTTTTCATACCTGAGAGCATAAGAAAAGAATAGTCAGTCGACAAATTCAATATGAACAGTTCAAACCCCAAGCCTGATGTTCAGGAGGGCACATGACACAAGGCACAAGAAAAACTATACTAGCTTCCTTTACCTCAATGATAGCCTGTCAAGATATGTTTCACGTTCTATCGGGTACCACTTTGGGAACTGATCCAGAATCCAGGATACAGCAAACCATATTTCGCATATAACTGATGTCAACCACAAGCCATATGCATCCTTAACTGGGTGGAGAAGTCTATAATGAAAAAATAAGCCCAGGATTACAAGACGAATTATCACAATCATCCGGTATGGATTTATCCTGCTTGAAGGGATGGGTAACTTCCTCGAAAGCGGCTGCCTGCCTTCATCCATCCTGGTACATACATCACAAAAGTTTGTAAATAGTTCAAAAAATTTATTAATATATGGAGAATGCACAGTACAGAAGTAAGGAAACATAAACAATATATCTCATTCTTGAATTAGTTTCACCATGTACCTGCACGAGTGCTACATATCTTTTGTAAAAGCCCGTGTACATAGTGATAATTAAACGATACACACCGAGATTTTCTCTTTAGTAGTTTATCAACTTTCTTCTTGCAGAAAAAAAGCCCATAATTTAAGAGAACAGTTTTTGGTCTTTGGTCAAACGACAGCACAACAATGTAAGGGGGAAAGAGAAGAGTCGCTTACGTGGGCAAATCAGTATCCTCATCCTGGTCATTTCCACCAGAGTTTCCACCATCATTGTCCCCTTGGTGCTTTACCACCTGAAGTTTATCATTCTGCGTTTTCTTCCAATCCTCCATCCGATCCTTCCAAGCCACACTCCCATATCCATATAATGCAATATCTTTCTTAGGAACCATTGGTCTGGGTTGCACTATGGCAGGGAGATTAAAGAGGTCTAAGCTCACTGTCTCTAAGCAAAAACAATTCTAACCAGCAACTAGACAAAAAATATGATGTAAGCAAAAAGACTCACATGATATTGATGAATCAGGAGAGGGCACTGGATGGATTCTGTTTCCATGACCCATATATGGGGGTACAATAAGAGCATGCCGATCAGAAGAAATCTCAGAGTCCTGGAACAGGAGAAAGCACCATCACAATGTGTTCACCACATCAGGTATATTATCCTATGTGCACGTACAATAGAGAGGAATAAGAGGACTTCAAACTGACTTACCTCCTGGACATAAGTCAACAGAGGGATCTCAGAACTGAGGTGAGAGGTCTCACGTTCTGAAGGTGTGGAGATTCCAGATGCTTCAGAGTGGTAACCACGACCTGTCTTATGGCGTGCAGCAAGCATTGCCCCTTGAACTTCTTGAAAGCCAAGACCATTAAAGTTTCCATAATCAAACTCATTCTCCAGATCATCAATGCCATCTTCTTCCTCATCACCTTCAACTCTAGGGCAACCTGCAATTTACGTCAGTAGTTACAGAAATTTTAGAAGTATTCAAAAGATAAACAAACTGAAGAGTCTATAACCAATCTCACCTTTAATGCGCTTGTATCTGGTTTTACACTGAGGGCAAGCCTGATTGCCCTCTCTTCTCTCATATTCATAGCAAGGCCTGCACACAGGGAAAGCACATTCATTGCAGGCAACGAAGAGCTCTCCATCCACTGTAATCTCCACCTCATCTCCACAAATCTGACATATTTGTCCACTCAATTCCTTCACTGACTTAATCTGCAATGACCCAGAAACCATAGGATCAGTGCTATAAGCACCTGACAGAGAGAGTTTTACTCCAGGAGAATAAAGTAAATAATTAATGAATGTGTTAAAAGTACAACTTGCTGCTTACCAACTCAAACAACAACAACAAAAAGCTAAATACGTTCGCTTTGCTGAATATTATTGAATTAACATGCTCCTGAATAAGATTGGAAATTTACCAGAAAATATTTCATTTCAGTCCAGTAAAACTAATAACATCAACTTCCTTTCCAATTTTTTATATAGCCTTTCTACATGAAATATATTAAAGTTAGGCCGTAGATCCTAGAGGAAAAATCACCGAAAGTCTCCTACATGCCAATTTTTAATAAACGCCAATAAGTAATTACAACTTATGCAGAAAGTCCGCATCATTTCCAAATGTTTCATAATGCATAGCCCACAACATATCTAACAGTTTCCAAAAATGTTGGAGATACCTAGAAAACCTTGACAGTCGCGAGGGTCGAACAGTTCACCCCAATGATAATCTAACTGTTTCCCCAACCTCACCAAATTCGAAGAATCTAATCAAAAGGATGGAACCTTTAAACTCGCAGCTTTATTCTAGGCGAGATACAGAAAAGCAAACAATTTAACTAAGAAACCCCTAGCACTTAAAATTAGGCGCTCCTGATGGGATACAAACAGCAAATCAACATGAAAGGCCCTAGACATTATAAGAAATTCTTCAGGGAATTGAGTTTGTATGAGACCGAAACATCCTCCCAAATACGCATAACCAACCCGAGTCAAAATGTGAGCAAGAAAACCAACACCCACAAAAGCAACCATCAATTTCAAAGCACAGCAAATCAGAAGCGAAGGCTCCCAAATTGCATGAAAGGACGATCGAAGGCCCCAATTTTTTTCCACATTTCTAATAATCCCCAGAATAAAAAACTAAGTACGCAAACGGGGTATTCCTCAAACCAAAGAACAAATCAAAACCTGGTACTCTTATGAAAATGCACAAATGGTATATCCCTAAAACCAAAAACTGAATCGAAGCAGGTGTTCTCTTAACCAATTACCCTTCCATTCTCATCCGCATTGATCACAACGAACTCATTCCTGTTGTGAGACCCAGCAACGAGTCGACCCTTGGTGTCCATCGGGCTTAAAGCAAAAGCCGGGAAATCCTAGACCAAGTAAAGAACAAAAAGCCCAGCTTATCAAATCGAAAGCCTCAATCGGGAAATCGATCTGGCACCGTGTCTGCTAGCCCCAACTTGTCCAAAGGGTTCAACTTTGCGCTTCACACCACTCAGCTCAGCACCCGTCACAAGAAACCCAAATCCCGCATACAAAAAAAGCAAAAGAACAGAGGGAGAGAGAGAACTAAACCGAGTTGCAAAAAATAATTGGTTACTTCTAATCTGAAGAAAGATTAAAAGAAAAAAAGAAGTCTTTGATGTTGATTCTAAGCAAGTCAAGTCTGCTCTGTAACCCGGCTGGTCTGAAAATTAAAACTCAACGAATGCTTTTAGAGAGAGAGCGTCATAGATAGAGAGAGAAAGAGTAATGAGCATCTGTCTGAAAATGTGGACGCGTAAGAGAGAAGGAGATGGGACACGGAAAGAGATCGAGATTTGAAGTGGGTGGGGCCCAGATGGTGGTGGTGGCTCTGAGCTTTGTCCCACCGGAGGAGTTGGTGTAAAGAAAATCTTGAAAGTGAAAAAATGCAGGGGGCTTTTTCCCTTTTCTCTGGTGAGCCGGTAATTAATACTTCTTGTATTCTTTGTGTTGGCTCTGAGCTTTGACCCACCGGAGGAGTTGGTGTAAAGAAAATCTTGAAAGTGAAAAAATGCAGGGGGCTTTTCCCCTTTTCTCTGGTGAGCCGGTTATTAATACTTCTTGTATTCTTTGTGTTGATCGTGAATCGTGATCTGTGTCTAATAGGTTGTTTACGAATTAGGATTTGGATTTGGTGGTGTTTTATTGTTGGAACTTTCGGTCTCTCCTACTCACGGTTTTGGCGTGAAAGCTAAAAAGTGGGTGTGGCTGTGTGTGTTTTAGTGAGTGAGAGAGAGAGAGAGAGGGAGAGTGAGAGAGGACCTAAAGAAGTAAAGATCTGCTCACGCGGCGAAGTTCATGTCTTTACTTTCTCTTTCTTTCTACTCTTCCCTGTTTTGTTATATGCTCTACGCTTAACGCGTCGCCTTTTTTTACTGTGCTTCCTCTCTCTTTCTGTCTCTCTGTTTCCGGGATTTTGCTTCTTTTTTTCTCGAGATAAAAACTTGTTCGTAAGCCGGAGCGTTTTCTATACGGACTTTTGTATACTGTAAAAAGTGTTGACTATTCACTATTGCGTTATTTAATGACTCGTTTACCCTTTCGTGTTTCGTAAGATCTGGGTCTCGGGTCCAACCCGACAATCGTGGGGCTATGGTCCATTGGTTTGAGTTTCGTAGCTCCTGTCTTTTCCACTTTCCAGAACATTATAATAAGCTGTTTCACAACTGTATCAAACGTATAAAGACGCCCATTTCGGCGGGTGATGGGTCGGTCGTATGATATTAGAAAAAGTGAGTTTGTAGTGGTGTTGGATTTTTTTTTAATTTACCTTAAAACTAGTGAATTTTCTCAAGGGTCATAACGCTTAAATATTGCATGTTAAAATCTTATATTTCACAAGAAAAAACAGATACACTGCAAATCGATCATTAAATATGCAACTAGCTGACTATCATCACGCATATGGTTGGACCAATGGCCAGGGAAGTCAGTGCCCCATTCATTTTGAGGCCTTGGGTTTACACGATTCTGCTAAATGGTGAACATGTTAGCAACAGGAAAGAACGACTGTTTCGTCTTTAATGAATATGCAGAGATTATGCACATATCTGCACTTTTTTACCAATTCTAACACTCTAAAATTTATATTATTCTAAAAAATTAACAATCAAACACCACCTATAATTAATTCTTGAGACAAATGGCTATGAGCATGATGAACCTTTTAACCATAGAACGTGGATTCAACATGGCTGTCGAAGCATCGGTATGGGAGGTCTCAGGTCTGTCTTATCAAGTTAACTAAGATTTAGAGCATGTTCGTTTTCAAACGTTTTGGTAGATTCGAGTTGAAGTTAGGCTTTTGTTCGGCAGAAATAGAATCCACACCCACAACTAGGTGGCCCACCGTCTAACTTCCCTCTTTGCCTTTTTCTGTTTTTTATTTATTTAAGTTGTCCCCTTCCGACAGCTTGTCTTCGACGATTTTGTTGCCTTTTTGCTGCTCTTTTTTTTACCCTTTAAAAAATCAAATTTTAATAAAATATAATAATTTCGAAATAAATAAAAAAATAACTTTAAACATCATCATCACTTTTTTACACATCATCAATCTCTACACAAACACCAATACAACTTTAACAACACATAAAAATTCACAAAACTCTTCAAATCCTACAAAATTCTTCAACACGAACATCGCCTTAGATTTCTAGGCTATTTTTCGTGTTGTACTTGTATTGTGTCTTAATTGTTGCGTGCATAATATATGTAGCATATTCCTTTGTTTAAACTTCCTTAATTTACACCTTTTTCCAATAGTTATGTTGCAATCACCAAAAGTTTTTTTTCACAGGCAACCACACGTCACACGTATTTTCTTCTAAATACTACCAAATTAAGTTGTATTATTTATTATATGGTTCAAGGCTGCACTCCTTTTGACTCTTTGCCACATCCGAGCGTCGGAGGATCAAATTGAGTGCACAAGTATAGTATATGTAGATATATGTTTAATTTAATTTTTATTTTGAGTGAGTTTTAAAAGATGATGAAAAGTTACCCTACCCCCCCCCCCCCCCCCCCTCCTACCGAAGGAATTTTGCTCTTGGGCGGCTTTTCGCTTTGGGGTTGTTAAACTAATTCCATGATTACGCCATCAATGCACGCTGCCAAATGGCTTTACTTTGATAGTAATTGTTGCCTTATACACTGCACCTTGGCAATCCACAAGTACTATCGTCTCATATACGCGTTAACATGCTTGTGCTAGCTAGGTTCCAGTCTCCTTCGTCTTGCTCTGCTTTTCAACGACGTGAATTCTAAGCAGAGACGGCTATGAATATTAATATATAATGAATGTGAGCATGCATTCTAGAACGCCAGCTTCTGCTATTTTTTTTCTGAAAACAAATGCCTATCGGGACAGATGTAGGGACAGTCGGAGCAAGCGCTTGTTTTCTGAGTCGGGTCCCTTACAACGACGTCATTTTATACCTGATAGATTAGTCGAATTGGGTATGCGAATTTCCACACATAATTCATTGAAGACGACTTAGATTTTTAGTCTAATTATTATTTTTAATAAAGAATGAATAAATCCTCACACGTAAATATCTGATCTGCTATAATACCCTACGTATTCAAAGATAATATACTTTAATGTTTTAAGTATAATAATTTCATGAACAAGTACGTAGCGTGTGCTCTCCAAATGAATGGAAATTAGTTCCTTATAACATCCGCTGTTGATTATTTAGGTTTTCCTGCACGGAAAAATATTTAAACCAACAAAAAAAAATCATACCCGACTTGTGATCTGGGGAAAACAATGAAACAAATGACGTGAGAATATGAATAAAAGAGTAGATGAAAAGATAGTTTAAGGTTGTCCTACCTTGTTCGTGGTCGTTTTCCAACTTCTGCTGCGTGTATCTACAATGATCTACTAATAATTTAACATCGATCATTATCCCTATACATAGGACCTAATTGTTGCTTAGAAAGCCTCGCTAATTGAAACAAGCCACGGGGTTAACCATGTGAAATATGGGGTCCAGGGACAGCTGAGCAATTTTCCAAACCGTGTGGGTCAAGTGGGGACCTGCCCATTTAAGTCCTTTTGGAGTACAACTTTCCCTTTCTCTCTGGTGGGGTCCCTTTGGTTCTTTGAAGCTAAATTCAATGACAAGTCGACAGAGAATTTTGTGAAACAGAGGACACAGCTGGCGCCCGTGTTTGCTTGGATGGAAAGTGAATTGGAAACCACCCCAAGATCCCCCCGAGAAAAATCAAGAGACAAAATTCGGGTAGGGATTCGTCGGGCAGGCCAGACAGAAGAGTTGTCCACTTGTCCCAGATACTGGAGAAGTGGACAGGGTGGAGTGGCGTACCGCTCACCAGTTCCAACCTAGCGCCAGTTCACACTCATAAGTCATAAATCACCGTTACTGTACGGACCCAGTCGGTAGTCTGCGCTGAGCTGGATTCTAAAGTTGGAAATCTATAGTCTATGTTTGGTTTAGATCTCAAAACAGTTTTTATTTTTTGTTTTTTTTAAAGTAGTATAGATTCTATTGGGATCGGTGAAAAGTGTGTTAAAAATTATTGGAATTTGTAAAAAGTTATTGTGATTGTTGAAAATGAATTGGAATTGATAAAAAAAATTATTGAAATTGATGAAAAAGTGAGTGAAATTTTTTAAAAATTTTCTAAAATTTGAAACAAACATGACCATAGCCTTTAGGCCTGTGTGGCCCCTCCAAAGGCCACCGGAGTTGTCAAAAAGGTTGTAGTTTCGGTGGGGACAAAAGTAATGCTCCAAGTTAGTGAGGTTCATAAGTGCGCTGCTGGTTCAACCGTGGAAAGGACAAATTCTCAATTACCACAATTGAAAGGACAATTTTTTCCAATTGCACCGAGAGTATTTAGAGGATTATTATTCTTTTTAGGATAAGTTAAAGTCAAATTATGATTAAAATAAATCTCATTTCTAAAAACACATTGAAGATGAAGTTTGGAAAATCAAATGATTTTTTATATTTCTCTTTCTATAGAATTATTTTGGATAATTATTGAAGAATTAAATAATTTATTTAATTTTTATTACCTTTTATAACAAGTAAAACTAAAATAAATAAGCAAATGAAAGTTTTTGTCCGAAGCCCAGTGGGCACGGCAAGTTTTGGTCCTTTTGGTCATTTTCTTCTCCTTTCTTGCCAAACCCCAGCTCAGTAAACGTCATGCAATTGGGATACAGCTAAGCAAAACTTTATGTGTATTTTTCTTTCTCAAATTAATTATGCTCCCTCGTATTATGAAAAAGCTAATAAATGAAAAGGAATTGAATATTTTCATTACGAATCACGTATTTTTTTTTAACAAAGAAAGTTTAAGCACTTATCCAGTTCGAACGGATTTGACTCAATATTCGGAAGAGTTGAATTCAACATTCGTCCAAGTTATTTGTTTATCGAAATTTTAGGTAATATTCTCAAAATGTTGGAATCTTTTGAATGTTGAAATTTATTGGGGTTTGTGAAAAGTTTGAAGTGTATTTGTAAAAGTTAGAAATTTTGAAAAATATTTATTTTGTTGAAAATTTTAGATCCCAAATTTTTGGGCAAACAAACAACCAATTAATATTACGTATTACGCTGGCCCATTCTTTTGCCTTCCCCCTGACCCATTCTCTCAAATAGGGCTGAAAACCGGATATCCGGTCCTCTTAAAATAGAGGACCGGACCGGACCACTTATAACCGGACCACTTATAAGTGGTCCGGTCCGATCATACTAAATACGGTCCGGTCTGAGTGGTCCGGACCGGTTTTAATTTTTTTAGGTTAATTTCAAAGGGGGAAGTGCATATAAAAATGTTGAGTTTTAATTTAGATTAAAATTAAACGTTTTAAGTTTATTATTTGTATTAAAAATTATAAAAAATGTTTTTTCTAATAAATGCGGTCCGGTCCGGTCCGGACCGCATTTATTAAAAAAGAAGACCGGACTGGACCGCATTTTAAGAACTAGGACCGGACCGTACCGTACCGCAAATCCAGTCCGATTTTCCGATCCGGTCCAGTTTGCGGTCCGGTTGTGTGCAACCCTACTCTCAAATGCAACCAAGGAAAGACTAGCGTTCAAAATACTCTGCGTTGGTATGAAGGGTGAATATCTCGTATATATGGCAGCCTAATGACACTTCTGCTTCTAGCATGCGCACTTGTATTTGTTGAAGGCTTTTCAATAACTAACACCTAAATCGACCTAATTAAGTAGTTGTAATAATAAAGTGTGGAATCCTATGGTCTTAGTAACTTGTTAATAGTGAAGGACCCATAATTGAAGTCTTGGTAAAAAAGAAATAATTATGATAACAAATATTCACCCTTTTTAAGGAAATATTCTGAAAGTACACAATTTCACAACTAAACATCTAAAATCTCAAAAAATCTAATACTAACTCCAAGTCTCCAACACATTTTCACACAAACTTTAATACTTTTTTAAAAAAACTCAATCAAATAAAAAAATTCACTAACATTTTACAAAGCCCAATAAAAATTCAATCTATTTACATATTTACACCACTATCAAATTTTGAGAATTTGTTATTGTCAAACATCACCTTAAATTGTGTTCTAAATTAGAAACATCTACTTCTTATAATTCAATTTCTAAAATGCGATTCGGAGAAAGGAAAAGAACTTACAGTATATTTGATGTAAGTAATTATTTTCTATGTATTAATTATTGTTCTGCAAGTTCATCACCTAACAATTATAATGAAAACAATATAATGTGTCACTCTGAATTGAAATTAGTAGCTAAAAGAAGTGGAAAAACTTGAGATCAAAATGGATTGGAAGCTAAAAAGAGATGAAATAGAGAGATTTTCCTTTCTCTGAATCTAAAGCGGCATAAGAAACTTGGTGGTGTATGTAATTTCTTTATGTTAACTTTTTTAAAGGTGAGATGAAATAGAGATTTTTTAAAAGTGAAATTGAGAGAAATAAATAACAAAATAAAAACCAAAACTGGTATTTACGTCATAAAATAAATTGTATCTCTTGGTGAAATTTTAATTCCATTAGCATTTGTTATTATTTTTAAAGATACTTTAATTCATTTCTTATTTGTTGTCATTTTAAAGGGTATGAATTTTAAAGCATTAAACTTGTCTCATTTATTTTAGGAGATAAATGGTATTTGAAAGCAAGGATAATATTTTTGGCCTTGCAAAGGGAAATTTTTCTAAAAACTTTAGGTGGTAAAATGATATTTGAAGGTGTAAAATGGGATGTGGAATAGTATTTTGGCCTTTAAATTGGGATTTTTTCTAAAAAATTGGGCCTCTGTCTCCGCCATTGAACTTTTATCAGTCCTCCTGTCCTAGGTTTCATCTATTCAAAGATTTTGTTCGTCTTCACAAGTCATAACAGTAAGAATTATTGCATGACAGAAGTTACAGAAGTAAGAGATGCGCAGCTCTTTGCTCATTATATGTAAAAAAACACTAATAAGACACGCTGCCATTCGTAAATGATTGCATTCTTATCCGCTTCGATTCATGCACTCTCAGACTCAGGGACAAAGTCAAGTGTTAGGTGATCAATTCCTGCTGGCTGCTACAAAGATCCCCTGGACTTAAAATATTTAGCCTAACCTCAAATTCTAAACCAATCAACATATCAAACCATATCGGATCCCATAATTACCTTTATTTATTTGGGACAACTCCTCAACAGCTCAGTTTAACCAAACCTTATCCTCAACATAGATTAGTTTTCTAGGTCTAACATATCATCGAATCATTTAAGTATACTTGCATGAATGTAGATTTCATAGGAAAACCAACATATGAGTATCTCAACATCCAAAAATCCACATATGTACGTCTCTGCCAACATACAAGTTTCAAAGCATCAGATTACTCTGGAGATAATCAAAACAATCTCTCAACATATATACAAGTACAATTTCAGATTGCCTGAATTTTCCAACCTGGATTCGAACTCACACAGAACTCAAGTTCAGCCATGGAAAAATTTTCTGGAAAAGTATTTGCACAAGAAAGTTGTCAAATCCAAATTGCTAGCTAGCACAAGTTGAGAGAGCTAACTGCTTTTGCTTCATGTCTTCCAAACACGAATGGTGCCATCGACTGAGGCCGTTATCATGCAGTTCTCCTTTGGGTGATAACTCACACTTGTCACCTGCAAAATGAAACCCATATGCATTAGCCCACAATTCAGCACTTCCATTATTGACATTCTGCGGATAAAACAAAGCTGCATGCTGCAGCATTTTACCCATTGGAATATGACCTAGAACAAAATTAATTCATAATACCACTGACAGT
This sequence comes from Myrica gale, assembly GCA_963930655.1. Taxonomy (NCBI): domain Eukaryota; kingdom Viridiplantae; phylum Streptophyta; class Magnoliopsida; order Fagales; family Myricaceae; genus Myrica; species Myrica gale. Next base: position 9,764,740 of record OZ005600.1, on the reverse strand, counting down.
GTTGAAGGAGGTCTTCTACAAGGTCCATGTCCAGTGAAAACATAGTTTATCATTATGGAAGGAAAAGCAATATGCGGCCATGAGAAACTAAAAGGCACGAGATAACAAATCTTTGCCAGCAATACTATTGTATTTTCGGTTCCCGTCAAAGGATGCACCTAAGGGCTCCAGAGGAAATTCACTCAGATATGGAGGAAATTAAAAAAAAAAGTTTGTGTCTGTTATATATCACATCACATGTCCTGGAGTCCCAAAAAACCTACATTTGATTTCTCAATTTCGAAATAACCAAAGGATTGACAAACTACCCTAGGAGTTGAGTACTCCCTTTCAGAACAAAGAAGTTTGGGTTGGAAAAAATACGCAAAGGGAGTTCCTTTGTGGGCACAACAGAATGATAATGGCCTGGGGCTTACGCTTATGAGGTTCATCCAGTAATCCCTTAGCAAATGGAAAAAAAATGCCTACTTATGAAAGCCAGATGATATTTAAGCTAATGCTAACACTACAAACACATGATTACATGAGCTCAAAGTGGAAATTCAAGACTCTGGAAGCCAGTGACTGACAAATTTTGGATTATGTCTTTTTTAAATTACGGATTAAATCCAAAATTTGTCTATGTGGTTTAGCATTTTATCTTTTTAGTCCCTGAGTTTAAATCCATCAAATTAGTCAATGGGGTTTAAAATCCATCAAATTTGAAGACTAGTGGGGGGGACTAACGTCTTGATGGATTTTAAACCCCTAATGACTAATCAGATAAAAAGGGTAAACCATAAGAACGAAATTGGCATTTATCCATTTAAATTATCTGAGGTGATGCACAAAAGGTCTGCTCGTTGTTGCAATGTTCTTGATACTGCCATACAAAATCTAAGTTTTTGATTTAGTTGTTTTAACATTAAGCTGTTAACACAACTTAGATCTATATGCCTACTCTAGGATCAATAACGCTTGACAATTTGCTTCAACCCAGTAGGCATCACAGCCATAACGATTAATACGAAGAGCACATATTTGGTTCTAAAGAATTTCCATAAGCTGATCTAAATCATTCTCATTAGAATGATTGAAAATTCTGAGGAAGGCAAAACCCTTTTAAAAACATCAGTAGTGTAAGTACAGGATATGCCATGACCATTCAGCATCATCTTATTAAGGAAGGGCATTTCTTAGAAAGAAAGAGGACTTACCACAGAGGAATGAGCTCGGAAACTCGATACCACTGATGCATCTACCAGATCCCAGAAGTAAATGAAGCCATCCTCAGATCCACCAGTAACATGAGCATCAGTGTTGGTAAGACAGCAATCCAGTTTGTAAGACTGATATGAGAGCACCCAATAGGAATGCCAAGGGCTCATCAATACTCAACAATTGGGACTTACAAAGCTCATTACATATGTAGGCAGAAGATGCTTAGCAGTGGAAAACTTTTGAGAATAAATGGACTGTCTTATTAGAACAGATTGGATATAGATATATAGAACTTGTATGTAAGTTTAGTAAATAACCATTATATAAAAAAATACTGAACCTCTTAATTATGTAAATCTAAAAAGTCACCATGATCAAGTGTAAGAAACAAGAAATAAGCATCTGTAGGCTAACCTTACAAGTATGGCCTTTATATTCTTGCAATAGTTCACCACTGGATCTGTCAAAAGAACGAACCAGTAAAAGGCCAGGCCAAGCAGATAAGATAACTGCAGGAATTATCCATAAACGTACATGAATTTACCTGTCCAGAAGACGTAAAGTAGAGTCTAAGCAACTGGCTAATATGCAGTTACTATCGTTGGACATTGCAATACAGTTTACTGGTTGACCCAAGTTATCAGATAATTCTCTATACGATAAAGCACACAGAAAAAAAAATCACATTAGAAGAAGTGTATAATCTGACTTAGACAAAATTTGAGTAGCCCAGAAGAGGAAAAAAAGATGGCACATCTTTTTTCCATTAAAACTATAAAAAACAAAGATACAAGAACTTATTGAACACACAACAACCTGTTGATTTGGCAAACTTTCCTCTAGAGTGCTACATACCTACCGATACGTATGTCAAATGTTCGAACAGTTCCATCAACACTTCCAGCGATAATTTCACTTTTCGTTAGACAAACAGACATCACGCTGTCTAAAAATGTGTCAATTATCTGCAAATCAACCAGCATGATAAGCCAACAAAAACTAATAAGGGCCTCCATGAAGAAATTTTGAACAACAAAGAGTAAACCTGAATTGGCTCCGTGCTGTGAGATCTGCAGTCCCAAGCACGCAATGATTGATCATAGCCTGCTGAGACAATAACAGATGAATACTCATTGAACTTGACAGCATTCACCTGACAAAAGAGGGGGGGGGGGAAAGAAAAAAATACAATAAAAAGAAACCACAGTGAAAGTTAGAAATGAAGGGAAAAACAATATGCAATAGTTGGATGCATTTACTATCAACAGTTTTACAAATTTTCATGACTGTAATTCTATGACCATGAAGAACGTTGTTATGATCATGTCAGCCACCCAAGAAAATGATTCCAAGATCCATGAAATTTGCAGGTATAGGGAAAAAAGAAAAAAAAAACAGGAGGCATTTCAAGAAAGAAAGAGCATTTTCCAGAATCTCCAAACGGAATATTGTTAATGTCTTTGTTTTTTTATGAAGAAAAAATTCCCAAAAGCGACCCCACAACCCAGAGAGCGGGTAAGTCAAGGGCGATAATGGGGTGTTGCGGCTCGAACTTGGGACATGTTAGAACCCAAGCCGAAGCCTTACCACCACACCAAACCCTTGGGGGTGGAATATTGTTAATGTCAATGGTAATGCTAGTCTAGATAATAAAGTTGGTTTGACAAGATCATGACTTCGCGTAATTACCACACGCCATGGGAAAAAAAATTTAAAAATCCAAGAAAGAAGCTGAGCATGAGAGAAAATAATCTTCAACTTGTAAAAAAACAAACCTCTCCATCATGGCCACGGAATTTTCGAATTACACGACCTGTTGATACATCCCAATAAAATATTTGTCGGTCACCACCACAAGAACATAACTTTGAGTTGTCCCTAAATACAATCACCCATTGGTAGCTGAATTAGGTAAGAGGAATGAGAACTAACATTATCTGGTGCTACATTGGGTATTAACAGCCCAGAGAGAGAGAGAGATGTTACGGGGTGACATGGACATCGCGAACTTCACGGCCGTGGGATTTATAAGTCTTGATGAGGACCCCACGGTGGGGGTTCCAGAGGCATATGTTGCGGTCTTTGCCGCAGCTCAGGCAGTAGTTGCCGTCGCTGTTGAACCTCGCAGCTAGAACTGCGCCCTCGTGCCCCTTGAGCACGTTAACCTCCTTCCGTGGCAGGTCGGAGACACTCATTTTCCCCTTCCCTCCGTTCCCTTTCTACTTTAGGCGGGACGCTCTCGGGCACCGCGGTGGGTAATCCTACGGCAAAGCACTTACAGGAGGTGGTCTCGGTATGGGATACAAGCCGCAGAGGACGCCCCACTTCGTGCAGCAAACGACCCGTCGTTGATGTTTTCATCATAGACAGCAGATCCAACGGCTCTTAGGGAATGTACTCCAACATCCAAGGCTCTATGTGGTACAGTGATTTGGGCATCCTCGGATAATCTGATTGGTTTTGATTTTCTTTCTGAAAAATTAAAAATTTTTTGCCTAAGTTTTATAGAATTTTAAAAAACATGCATTTATTTTTATAATTGACAAATTACTGTCTCCCTTTTCAGTCACCTTTATAAAATCATGCTCTCGGTCACATTTCTTTAAGATTTCTAACGAAATTGATAACCTCACACGCCAAATATCAATATATGGTCATGTGACATTTCAGGTATTTTTAAAAAAAGTAAAAAATTAGATTATATTTTTAAATTTTAATTTTTAAATTTGATTTATGAATATTGAGAATATCTATTTTTCATTTTATTTATTGTTATAATTATAGTTTTTAGGCTTAAATGCTAATCAGATCCCCGTGGTTTAACGTTTTCTTAAAAAAGTCTTTCTACTTCAATTTGGATGAAATTGGTCTCTGTGCTTTGTACTTTTTCCCAAAAAAGTCCATCCGTCAAAGTGACCCCACCACTTTAACGTTTTCTGTAGATGTGGCTAACAGAGGTCCACATACACCTAATCACGTACTGCCACGTGGAAACACACTATCTCTCTCCCAACTAGCGCCATGTCACTTGCCACGTCTGCTAAATGAGGATCCCTTTACCTCTGTCACGCCCCAAACCTCCAAGGCTAGAGGGTGACTTACTAACCATAAATAAATAGACTTTCGTTCTAAAAACTTATCTAAAAAAATGAGGAACAAACTTTATTTAAAAATTTCAATAAATCTCTCCTAATAAAAAGTAAAAACTCTTTCAGAACACAAAGAAAAATCTAATCATGATTAGACTCATACTAGAATCAAACATTTATTCTAATAATTTCTCAGCTACCCGCCCACGTGCCATCTAATCCTGATTATCGACACGCTCCTGATCAACATCTGAAAAAAGCCTCTGATTTAGCACATATCAATACAAAATTTAACGTATTATAATACGCTCAAACAGAAACACAAATGAAACTCTAAATTTGCTTGATATGATTAAATCCGAAATTCACTGGTCAGATTCTAAAATATAACTTACCTATCTCGGATTTCCCTAAAATCCCTAAATTAAACTATGTTTTTCCATAGGATGTTAACTATACACTTGTAAAATTTCATATCCAAATTCCTTGTACAACTCAGTCAATAAAATCAACATTTACCTCTGTTCACAGAGTCAAAGTATACCTTGAATAATTCGATACTCATCACTTCCAAAATTTATAAAGATCTATTATGATATCCAAAAATACCGAAATGTATACCAAAGATTCACATATGAGTTATACAAATACTCAAAAATTTCATGCCAAAATTCGAATCCTAGCTATGTCATCCGGTTCAAGAATCCAGATTCAAATAGAATATTAGTGGGTTGCCCCAGATTCAAATAGAATATTCGCCTTCCTAGAAAAGAGAGGGATTTTACCTGTTACAACTTCATTAGTGTCCTCCACATCTCCCGGAGTAAGGTCATAAACATGGGCTGGAGCTGTATTCCTCTGAGCTTGCCCTTGTGTTTGTCCTAAGTTGCTGCTAGTCTGTCACTTCTTCCAGGAACCTTGATTACTATCATGATTAGAACCTTGTAGTGCATATCTCTTCCTTTGTTCGAAAGCTTCTGTGCTTCTTTTTAGACTTCCTTCTATAATCGTCGCCTTCTCAACAAGCTTGTTAAAATTCTTCACTTCAAACCCAACGATCCTATCATAAATCCTAGGGTTAAGTCCATCTTCAAATTTTCGAGACTTCTTTTCTTCATCTTGAATCAGGTATAGGCAAAGCGAGAGAGTTCCACAAACTTAGATGCATACTATTCGATCGTCATCGAGCATTGATTCAGAGTAGCAAATTCTCTTGCCTTAGCTTCCGTTGTTGATTTGGGAAAATAACGCTCGAAGAATACTTCCTTAAACATTTCTCACATAATAGCTACTTCCCTAGGCTCCTGGTCCAAAAGCAATTTTCATGAATTCCACCAATGCTTCGCCTCACCAGTTAATTTGAATGCAACCGAAAAGAACTTTATGCTCATCAATGCACCTTTGAAGACACAACATCTCTTCAATCTATGGGTAGAATTCTTCCTTACTAAGGCTATGGTCATGTCCAAGTGTGCACTCGGTAAGAATCTACAAAATAAACACTTCGTTTCCAGAATTGGTGCACTCAATGGGTTGCAATTCGTACCAATGCACTGTCTCTGCAACTCTGGGCCTCAGGGTTGAAAATACATAACATATCATAAAATACACATCACTTTGAACTTTGCATTTTTCTCATCTTTTTATGAAATATCATGCACAAATCTTGAATAACAATAAATATCAAAAGGCTTTGATTTCAATCAATAAAAATATCATGTAAAATCATTAGACATAAAAATAGGCTCATGTTTACACATTTCATGTTATAATCTCTAACAATTTTATAAATAGTAGTGATAAGTGACATCATCTTGACCATAATACAAATAGGTAATTTGTTCCATGAGATGAGTAAATAGTAGTGATAAGTGACATCATCTTGACTATAATACAAGTACGTAATTTGCCTCTTCATCTCAATTTTGGCATCAGAGAAGGTAGAAACTCTTGTGTACTGAGTTTATTTGTTTTTAATTACAAACAATCAAGAGGACGTTGATCAAGAGGAGAACGTTGATGTGTTAAAAGATGAAGATTTTAGTTGGTCCTTGCTTATTGTGTTATATTTGAACTTGCTACTCTTTAGTTGTATAATCACTTCAGTTTTTATTCTTTGTTGAATTTGAACTTTATATTCTCTCTAGTTGAATCAAAACCTGTGCTGAATGGCTAATGCAATCAGTTGTCATTTTTTTGGCTCTTTGGGTACCTACTTTAACCAAATTCTTTTGTGAGAATTAAGAAGCAATTATCATAAGAAAAATGTAAACAAAAAATTATCATAATTGACACATAATAAAATATGTGAAAAAGCTATGAAAAATAGAAATATAAAAAATTAATGCAACATTTCATAAAATCTACTAACGTTTGAAAAATGCTGCTTTTTCAAAAGTAGCAGACCTTCAGCAGCATTTTTCAAACGCGGGTGAAGATATTAAAAAAACGCTGCAGACCCGATTAAGATCTTTAGCGGCGGTCTATAGATCTGAGGTCTTCACTAGCGGTTGTGAAAATCGCTGCTATAGCCTACTGTGACGATCATATATTGGCGGTCTCTCCATATTAATTAATCTATACTATGTAGAACATTTTCAGATTTTGTTTGTTTTGTTTTGTTTTTAATGAAAACATTTTCCTAACGTAAAAAAATAAAAAATGAAAAATAAATGGTGGAACGAGTTCAAGTCGTGTTCATTTCAAATGTCATTGTAGTCTATACCAACATTCCTCGGTGTCCCTTCGTAATTCGGTAATTACATTTCTATTTAAATGTCTTATAGATAGGTTCAGAAATATAATATTTTAGCAAAAAGAAAAAAGAAAAAAAGAATTAACCTATCACATTGCCTAGTTAGTAGTTATTGTACGTTGTAGTTACCCAATCACTAAGCCGAAACACAAGTGGCGTACCAATGGCATGCATTTCTAATCCGGAGTAGTTATAATTAATTAAACCTAGCAAAAATGTCCTCAGTGATTTTCGTGGCAAATGCTGTGCACATCCTTACCAGTTAAATTTGTGCTTTTCAGCATCAGAAGAATCATTGGCTAATTCCATTTCCATTGTGTCACCGGACTCAAATTGCATGCGTATTTCGAACTTTAGGCGCTAAAAGTGACTTGTTTTGATCAATGGTATCAAAGAAACCTCGTTTGCTTTAGCTACCAAGACGTTGTAATTATTATAATAGCAATTAAATCCTAATCACCTTCTTAATTAAAAAATCCTCCCTCCACCTTAACCTTCCCTATAAAAGAGCCCCTGCTGTTGATTTACTCTCACCATCTCTACCACAATAGTTCACAGAAGCGCACACATACACAATCCAATTCACCATGGCCGTCAAGAAAATTGTCATCTTTCTGCTCCTCTCATGCCTCTTGGCAAACGCAACTGCAAGAAGGGACCTCGCCATCAAGTCAGGAGACGACAACGTTCCGTCGGGGTGCGACACCTTTAGAGCTCTAGTGGATTGCTGGGTTGCAGTCATGGGGTTGAACTACTGTTCAACTGAGATTCTTCTTGTTGCGGTCAAAGCCCAAGACAATCTCAGCCCCGACTGTTGCCATGTCATTTCCACCGTGACAAACAAGTGCAGGCCTTATTCCATGCTCACTTCCCTCGGTTTCGCAGCTAACGAGGGCAGCTTACTGCAAGGTTACTGCGGTGCTGTGAGCCAATATGTTTGAGCTGAAGCACGCAGTTGTGTTTCGGTTGGGAAGATTTCGGTGGTTCTCTCCTTCGCGTCGTGTCCTTGATGTTAATGATCAGTCAGTTTTTTTTTTCTAAAATTTTGATCAGTCAGTTCAATTGTGTAGTGATGATCCTCTAAAATAAAGCATGTAATTGCGTCCAATAAGAAGTCGCGGATCATCTCTCTCTCTCTCTCTTTTTTTCGGGTTTATTAGTGTCGATGAAATAAATGATAACGCCCATGGGCTTGAATCTTGATCTCGTAATGTAAGTTATTTAAGTCCACAGTGTACTAATGTTTTATTTTTATTTTCATAGTTTTTATGGGTTTAAAATAAAGCCTTAGCCATACCAAAGGCCCAAAATAGCCGCACAAGGATCTTTTAGAAGAAAGTCCCAAATTGGATATATGGAGTAGGGCTGTCCAAGATCCGGTCTGGGCCGGTTCGGTCCGGTTTGGCCGGCCAAATCGGAAATTTTATAGAGCATATAGACCGGATCGGACCGGTCATATGACCGATCCGGTCCCTGGTTTAGTCGGTCCGGTCTGGGCCGGTTTGAGCCATGCTATTTTGGGCCGATTTTGGGTTGGACCATGCCATTTTGGGCCGGTTTTGGGGTTGAGCCTTGCCATTTTGGGCCAATTTCCGGTTTGGAGAGGTATACTCCAGTCCGGTCCAGAATTTTCATGAGGGTAACCCGGAACCGGACCGAAATACACCGGTTTACCGGTCCGGTCAACCCGATTTAAAAAAAATCAACCGATTTTGGTCAAAATCGGTCCGGTCCGACCGGTTTTTTGGACAACCCTAATCTGGAGCATCGACGTAGATACCCTAATAAATTATTTAAAGTTCATTTATTGATCTAATAACTCTCAATCGGCCCATTACATATTTCGGTAACATGAAACTCGAATCTCAGGTACAAATACTTAGCCCTTATGTATAGTCCATGACCTTTAGGGCTATGCAAAATGACCCCGAAACTAATTCATAACCATCGGGTCGGGTAGAGTTAAAGTCCGAGTCCTAACAAATTTTTGCTTTAAGTCGGAATCAGATTTGGAATGTGTTTGTGTTGTAAAATTTTTGGTATTGAGTTTAGTGTTGGTATTGGGTTTAGTGAAAAAGTGAAGAGAGAGGTAATATTTTATATTTTTTGTAATATTTTATATTTTTTGAAGGGAGAGAGAGAGATTATATTAGAGTATTTTATTAGGAGAGAGATAAAATTTTGGGTAAAATTTTGGTTGCAAACACTGCCTTGGAGTCCTCCGACTTCGATTTACATTTAAAAATTATATTTTTTTTTTCTCTTTAAATGACAGGGTGTCGTTTTACTAACCCCAGCTTTTTGTTTCTTTTGACCTTTTCGCTCAAAAGGCAACAAAAAAAAAAGCGTACAAAATGCTTAAATCAATTAAGAAAAAAATTGTTATTTAGACTACTATCCCAACAAAAATTTTGAGCTGCATAGGTCCAGACGACCCGACTATGACTAATCGGAATCGAAGTCAGCTTACATTGAGTAGGATATTCTTGCCTCACCAACTTTGACTAAGACCTTAGTATGGGGACGAAAATCTTGTTTTAAGTATGGAAATATTTTTTGATTATTGGTGTTTGATTGCTAAAATTTTGGATATGATAGTTGGTGAAAAATGGAAGATAGTTTATGAGAATTTCTGAAAAAGTGAAGATAGAGAATATTTGAATGAATATTATAATAAAAAATAATAATTTGATGGAGAGAAAAATTAATTTGTAATTTTTAATCAGGCCTACAGCCACAACCTTTGAAATTATACTTAATAACCACTACTAGCTATCGAAGTTCGAATTATTTAAGGAAACTATACGAACAAAGACTTAAGTTATTTAAGAAATTTGGAGTACTCCAACCAATTCGGTCATTCTCGTTGGTATATATGTTCACAAATGCCCACGTTAAGTTTCTTGTGCGTTTGCACAAAAAATATCACAATATTTTTTACCAACTTACAATAAAATATTACAATATAATCTCTCTCTCCCATAAAAAAATATAAAAAATTACAAAAAATATAAAAAAATTACATGTCTCTTCACTTTTTCACTAAACCCAATACCAACACAAAACCCAATACCAAAAATTTTTCAACACAAACACAACCTTATTCATTCAAGTTTTGATTGTTTTTTCCGATTTGGAAGATATTGGCGCCTAATTCCAAGCAGGAAGGAACACATCATATATATATATACCACAAGAGAGGTCATTGTATTTCTTTTTTTTTTTTCAAAAAAACTGTTTCAAAGCTAAAAGTAATTTCATTTCTAATACTACGGTACTCATGTAGAATTATTTTAGACAAAAAAAAAAACGATTGAAACTATAGTCAATGATGTAGTACTAACCTATCACTAAGCCAAAACACATGCGGATTACCAATGGCATCCATGTCTAATTGAGAGTGGTTAACAAGCAGTTTAAATAATATTGCTTTTAGTTAATTACAATTTATAAATTGTACCTAGTGGCTTTTGTGGCAAATGCTGTGATACGCGTCCCTCACCATTAAAATATATATGTTCTTTGTGGCAGGAGAACATCATTGGTTAGTTCCATTTCTGGTGTGTCACTGGACTCAAATTGCTTGCGTGTTTCATAGTTTTGGCTTTAAAAATGACTTGTTTGATCAATGGCAGTACAGAAACCTCGTTTGCTTCAACCAATGAATCTTTGTAATTATAATAGCAAATTACATCTTAATTAAAATTCCTCTGTCGCGACCTTACCTTCATATAAAAGAGCCCCTGCTGTTGATTTACTCTTACCATCTCTACCACACTAGTAGCTCACAGAAGCACACACATACACAATCAAATTCACCATGGCCGTCAAGAAAATTGTCATCTTTCTGCTCCTCTCATGCCTCTTGGCAAACGCAACTGCGAGAAGGGACCTCGCCATCAAGCTGTCAGGAGACGACGTTCCGTCGGGGTGCGATACATTTGGAGCCCTATTCGATTGCGGGGCTGCACTCATGGGGTTAAACTACTGTTCAACTGAGATTCTTCTTATTGCTGTCAAAGCCCAAGACAATCTCAGCCCCGACTGTTGCCATGTCATTTCCACCGTGACAGACAACTGCTGGCCTTATTCCATGTTCACTTCCCTAGGTTTCGCAGCTAACAAGGGCAACTTACTGCAAGGTTACTGTGGTACTGTTGTCCAATATGCTTGATTCAGCTAAAGCATGCAGTTATGTTTCGGTTGGGAAGATTTCGGTGATCTTCTCCTTCACTTCGTGTCCTTGATGTTTATCAGTCAGTTCAGTTGTGCAGTGATGATCCTCGCAAATAAAGCATATGTAACTGCATCCAATAAGAAGTACTCATGATCATCTCTTTTCTTTCTCCTTCGTTTGGGTTTGTTAGTGTCAATGAAATGATAACGCCCATGGGCTTGATCTCGTAGTGTAAGGGTACTACTTCTATATTTAAATAAAGAACAAAACATATTTCCCCTTTTGAAGTTGTCTATACATTATGCTATATATTAGCACTTTATATGGTGAGATATTTAGAGTTCTCAAAAAATGGATTTTATCAATATTCGGTAAATTTCATGTCTGGAAATTATCAAATATTGTATGAGCTTTTATTAAGATAAATGAATTTGCATCATAAATAATGACAAAGGAGAAGACAGGATATTCATACATCGTACTATTTATATGAGTGATGTGTTCGTGTCAATTATGGATATTTAATTTGTTGAAGAACTGGTACTGAGCTGGTTTTATTTTAGAAACCCCAATTATATATACAAAGGCATTCAAATTTGATAAATTGAGTTTAGAGAAATAAATCAAATTATGTTGTGCTGTTGAACTTGATCATACTGATGTTTTGGGTGGTCCGATCCCGCCCATGTGGGGAACTTTGGCTTGTCTCACTTGATGTTTTTTTTTGTTAGATCACTTGATGTTTTTAAAAGTGTTGGGTTTTGTCTCTTTGCGGTAGAAGAGAGAAAAACCAGAAAAACAAAAAGTAAAGAGTGCGGAGATAAACAGAAGAAAAAAAACTGAAGTCAATTTTCAGCTTGCTTCCGTCAAAGATTTAAGGGTCATTTTTGTGGTCAGTTTTTGCTGAAATTTCAGATATTATTCTTGGTGATGAGAGTAGTTGATTGGTACTTCTATGAACTTGGTGAGATCTCTTTGTTGTTATTGTTGTAATCCACTTTAAAGTGATGATATATGGTGCAATCCAAGAATATATTTATTCTTGATGTGTTGGTAGCCTCTGGAGGTTGTTTTAGAGAGAACTATTATAATCTCATTATTGTTATAGTGGAAGTTTGATTGGACGAGGTCCTATGATTTTTCTCTTTGCATTGGAGAATTTTCACGTAAAAATTCTGGTGTCTCTTTTGTGGTTGCATGATTATATTTTTTGCTTGATTGTGAGTTGTCTAATTGATTTGCACAAAAGTGTTAGGATAGAAAATTATTCGGCTGTGTTGTCTTTATCGGTGTTCACCCTAACATGATGAAAGAGAAGTGTAGAGATAATTATCAATAGATAAATGTGGAGAGAGACTTTGAACGTGATAAGACTCCAAGTATAACCCCAGCTTTAGTATCTTGCAACTTTTAGTTTTGGCTAAAATATTATGCGTGCCCCTGTGGTATAAATTTTTCCTGAATATGCCCTTAGGGTTCAATTTGTTGTCCCGCTGCCCCTGTGGTGATGTACCTTTCCCAACGATACCCCTCTGTCCATATTCCGTCTCCAAACTAATGAAAAATGCTTAGCTGTCAAAAAATCACACGTCATAGCCAATAAGAAGATGACACGTGCTCCATTTGCTGACTGGACATATACACCCGCTCTCTCTCAAAAGTTCTATTCGGCGCCATGGAAAGACCCATCATCGAAGGACGATCGCCTAGGAATCCTCAAAGTCCTCGACGCTCTAAAACAAGCCTCGCACGAATTACAGGACCATCCCAGTCCTAACTCGGAGAAGTTCAACTCATCCTCCACCATTAAAGCTCTGCTGGAGCTTGAGACGGAGTCCGACAACATCCTTTCCAAGGACCCCAACCTCTCCGCCCTCTCCTGGAATCTTTGTGAGTCCTAGTTTCAGGATTAAGGCAACCCAAGAGGGGGTGAATTGATTTTTTAAACTTTTCGGTTAAAACCCCTAATGTTGTGTTTGCAAGTAAATACTACTTTAGCACAAGTATATAATATGCAAAACTGTAAATAAGTGCTATATTAAGGAGAAGGGTAAGAGAAGCAAACACAGTAGTTTTAGGTGGTTCGGCAAACCCGCCTACATCCACCCTTCAAACTCCTTCACCGAGCCTTGAGGTTTTCCACTATCTTCAACCAATAGCTTACACACTAGCTTCCGGGTGCTAGTGAACCGTACAAGTGTTTTCCCGGGATCAACACTCAAACCCACCCAAGTGATTTTTTTGGCTCACCACTCACAACCTCACCAAGCTTGAGATATACATTCTCAAAGCTTCTTCTTTAGTAAACAACCTCACTAAAGGAAACACCTCTATTGGATAGGTAGATGGAAGAACAAAAACTCTCTTGATATAGTAGATATGAAAATAGAAGCTCTATCTCTTTATTCACACAAAGACAAGGATATGAAAGTGTGTTTTGTGTAAATACTATGAGAAATATAGAATAGGAAGGTTTAGAATATTTCTCAAGTAGTAGAAATGATATGTGGTCGTTGGATATTCATTTTAGATGAAATGAAGGTGTATTTATAAGCCACATATGAAAACTAGCCGTTTATAGCCGTTAGGGGTCGATTTGACAATTTTACCGTTGTACTGGTCGACCGCTTCATGTACCAGTCGACCGGTTCAAGTAGCCGTTGCCCAACGGTCATAAAATTTGAATTTGAATGCTGTCAAATTTTTGTCCTACGCGTGCGGTCGACTGCTATAAATCATTTTCATCATCCGCTACATACGGTCGACCGCTTCATGTAGAGGTCGACCGCTATAATTCATTTTCATATACCAGTTCATTTAAAACCATGTTTTTGACCACTTTTAAACACCTAATTTTAAAGGCTTACTTCCCATAAGTATATGAAAGGTTTGAGAATATATTTGAGGTGTTTTGAAACCTTTAAAAACATTTTAATCTTTCAAACAAAAGGTAAACCGGTTTATGCACGTTTTGAAAGATATGCAAGTGTGTGATTCAAATCCTTGTCAAATGTGAAATAAAGAGTTACAAGGATTATACCCTAAGGTCTTGAATCTTCACTTTAAGCTCCTTGCATCTTCTTGTTCTTCTTTCTTCAAGGTTTGACTATTTTCGTCAAGTTGTCTTTGTCTTTGAAGATGTCCATTTTGTAAACTCATCAATTTATTGAAATCATCAAAATCTCGATTGTGCACAAAAGCCAACAATCTTTCCACCCTCAAAACCCTCTTCGACACCCTCCAGAAATATCGTGGCCACCACAGCCTCAAATCATTTCTAAATCGTCGGGTCTCCACCCACTGCATCTCCCGGGTCGCCAGCTCTATCGAGTACGAAATCCAGGCCTGGATCGACCTCGAGAGCATCGACAACTTGACCCTTCTCCTGCGCGAACAACCGTTCCAAAACGAGGACGAGCTGATCAAGCTCCTGAATGAGCTCGAAGACCGAGTCTCCCGAGGTTTCAACCACGAGTTGCAGGATATAGTCCTCAAATCCAAGCTCTTCTCGTTGCTCGAATCCATTCTATGCAATCCCAATTGTTCGAAGCAAATTCGCGAGAGTTGCGCTTTCGCCATAGCAGCACTCATGAGGTTCAACAAGGACGTGTTCGTAGGTCAAGTACTTATGGGTCCGGCAATTGGCTCCTTAGTAACAGTGGCTTCCTTGGCATCTATCAAAGTTTAATGTTCTATGATAAGGTCTATAAAGTCTCCGCTTGTGGACGAGATTGAGTACAATGGGGAAATACCCAAAATCATAAGCTTCTTGTGTTCACAAGACCTGGAATTGCGGGTCTTGGCTATGGATTGTGTGCTTGAGATTGGGTATTTCGGGTCGAAGGGTCGATAAAAAAGCTCATGGAACTGCAGAGGTCAGAATTAGGTGGAGCTCTGATTGATATGGGCAGGTATGGAACCGATAATGGGACAGAGAATGAAGGTGTTGGGGTGGGTGTTGGTGGGGTGAATAGGGAGAGGAGGTTCAAGGAGAGCCATCTATTTGCGAGCTGCGTGGTGAGATTTGCGGTGCAGTTGGAGGTCGGGGAGCGGCTGAGGCGGGGAGAGAAGAGGGCATTATGACACCGTGGACTGTACGAGAAACACAGGGTTATATGCCCACTCAACTAATGGAGCACGTGTCATCTTCTTATTGGCTATGACGTGTGATTTTTTGACAGCTAAGCATTTCTCGTTAGTTTGGAGACGAAATATGGACGGAGGGGTATTTTTGGGAAATGTACCCCACTAGAGGGCAGTGAGACAACAAATTGAACCCTAAGGGCATATTCAGGAAAAAGTTATACCACAGGGGCACGCGTAATATTTTAGCCTTTAGTTTTTAATTAACTTTTTTGAAAGGCTTTATGTATGGTTTGCGTCCACGGACCACGGTAAATATTGCAACTAATTGGACTTTTTACGTTTAGAAATTAAGCAATACAAAGGAATCAATAAAATGGGAGTTATTACTCCGTCTATTTTGTCCAATTAGCTGCTTCAAAACGGTATTGGAGCATTCCAAGCGCTGTTCCTATAATCCTTCCTACCGAAAGGCATAAAGGGAAGGCAAGAGATGTGCGTTACGAGTTCGGGAGCATAAGAATATCGGCTTATCTGAATTCTGAACCCAGAAACGGGGAATAATGGTAGAAGATCAATTAGTTGCCTTAGGTTTCCAATAATGGGCCACAACTCATGGGAGATAAATTCCTTGAAACTTCATAGAAATTCGAGCTTCCTAAGTTGTTGTTTGGTGAAAGAACAGTTTTTTTTTCTAAGTTTGGTAAAAGAACAGTTACAGAAACCAATCATCTTCTATTTAACTTTTTTTCTATATTCCGCAGTTAAAGCCCATAATAATAACGGTAACTAATGAATTAGCTAGCTTTAGTTTCCTAGTAGTGCTTTCCTCTCCCTCACCTGCTGCTGTATAAGTAGACTTCGAGCCCCAAAGTTTCCCATATCTTTCTCTCTCTCTACCTGACAAACACTAATATCTATCGAGCTTAGTTCCATGGCTGCCCGAAACGTGCTCGTGTTACTGCCCCTTGCTTTCCTATTGGCAGTGACAAATGTTACTGCAACAAGGGATATGCCGATCACTAGGCCTGGATACAATCTTGCCGCGAGGCTTGAAACGAGTGGAGGCCTAGTCCCTTGCTGGAACGCGCTTATGGAGCTCAAATCCTGCTCAAATGAGATTGTCGTGTTCTTCCTCAATGGCCAGACCGATATTGGCCCAGACTGTTGCGTTGCCATTTCTATCATAACCCTTCATTGCTGGCCTGCCATGCTCACTTCCCTTGGTTTTACAGCCGAGGAAGGCAATATTCTACGTGGCTATTGTGACGCAGCCTCCGTTCCTGCTGCAGCTCCTCTTGCTGGCTCATCTGCACATCCGGCCTAGTCATTGGACTGGCTGGCTGACTCATATACTAGCTATATAGCTCCTATGGCTTTGTTTTGGTTTGCTCTGGATAATAGTTCTAGTTGTCTGTCTAGTCTTCTTCCACGTTGTCAAGGTTTTTGGAGTCTAGTCTGTTATGTAATAAATTAAGGCCCATAAAATAAATTAAACAGAGGTTCGCTTATGGTTCTTTCCAGCTTGTTAGTTACTCTATCTATTATCTCATGCTTCAATAAATTAATAATCGGTGATCCATGACCCATCTCACTCAGAAACTATTGGGTTTCACCTAAGAGTACTATGCCGAACACGTTTTTAGCATCAAGAAAGGGAAATGATATTAGTGAGTTCGCTGACTCTTTCGGAAGGAAAAAAAATGTGCAGAAGATTATGAGCAGGAGACAGTGGTGCTTTATAATTGACAGCTCCTTTGCTAGCTACTGAGGAATTTGGTTGAAATATTTGGCGTAGAAGATGCGTAGCTAGGTACGCTGATCTTATAAGATATCACTTAAGCGGGACGTTTGCATTTTGCGCTCGACACCATTATATAGACATATATTGAAAAGGTTGCTGCAACAAAAAGTCTATTGAACATAATTACGACCAAGCCTTTTCCTCTAGATAATTGTCAAAAATTGTAGGCTTAGGTTCATACCCAAGTCAAGATTTGCAGTTGGCAAATGTTGCAGCATGCAGCACCATTTAATGCTGGAGTTAGGCACTGCAGCAGCCCAACAATATTTGCACGTAACAACAAATCTTGACAAACTAGATATTGTTTTTCACACTCCCCTTTTTCTTCTATAAATCAGAAACGTGAATGAGAGAAGAGTAGTGGTGCGAAATGCAGTGAGTTGAGAAAGTGTGGTTGTTGTAGTGAAGTTGAGTTGAGAGTTGTAAATTGGTTTGTTGAAATCAAAATTCTCTTCTTTGTGGACGTAGGTAAATTACCAAACTACGTTAAATATTGGTCTATGTGTGATTGATATTCTTATTTTGTGCTCAACAAGTGGTATCAAAGGCGGCAGGTGGGCGGAAGTTTCATTTTCGAATTCGGCTGAGATCCGATCTGTGTCTAAATCCAATTTTGGACCTAGCTGGAGATTCCTCATGACGAGATGAGCACAACGGTACAAACTGGAGGCCAAACTCGGCTGTCCTCACTCTCCTCACGTGCTACCACGAGTCGCCAACAGCCGGAGAAACGTGTCACTCGCTTAGAGGTTGAAGACGAGTGGGATCACGCGCAGTAGTCATCGGGTTGGTGCAGGTTAGCGTACCGGGTTTGGGTTTTAGCAACGGTCGCCGCTATAGCTCCGTCGCAATAGGTCTATAGCGACGGTTTTTGCGATCGCTGGTGAAGACTGTCGGTCCGCAATACTGTCTTTTTTGTAGTGTTTCGTGAAACGCTGGTACGGACCTTTAACAACATTTTTGTAACCGCAGCTAAAGGTTTGAAGTGCAGTGTGTTGAGAAAGTGTGAGAGAGTTGTTGTAGTGAGGTTGAGTTGAGAGTTGTAAATTGGTTTGTTGAAATCAAATTTCTCTCCTCTATGTACATAGGCAAATTGCCGAACCACGTTAAATATTGATCTCTGTGTGATTGATATTCTTATTCTATGCTCAACAAAAATTGTTGTAGTTACCAATCACCAATGACATGCATTTTTAATCCGGATTCCGGAGTAGTTATAATTAATTAAACCTAAAAATGTCCTCAGTGATTTTCATGGCAAATGCTGTACATCCTCACCGGTAAAATTTGTGCTTTTCAGCACCAGAAGAATCATTGGCTAATTCCATTGTGTCACTGGACTCAAATTGCATGCGTATTTCGAACTTTAGGCGCTAAAAGTGACTTATTTTGGTGAATGGCATCACAGAAACCTCGTTTGCTTTAGCGACCAAAACGTTGTAATTATAATAGCAATTAAATCCTAATCACCTTCTTAATTAAAAATCCTCTCTCGACCTTAACCTTCCCAATGTTGTCGCCCACCAATGATAATGTTTATTTATAAATACGGCCATTGTTCACTTTTTGGGTTGCTTAAGGTGATATAGAGTTGCTTTCACCTTATAAGGTTAAAACGTCTTTCTGCACATTTTCTTATGGTCTCACCACTTTGGACGTAATATATATATAATTAATTGCAAACAAATGTCGTTCACCTTTGGCTTCCCAAAAGACTTGTTTGATCTCCAACAAGTTTAGGGGAACTCGTCATCTTGTCTCAACTCATCTGGCTCAGATGATTAATTAAACAAATAATAACTGGCCAATACATATATATGAACTCCTAGTTGTTTCTGGATTGAAAATTGCTTCTATAGCTCATCTCCTCTATATAAGGTTCTTGATCCTTGGCTTTTCTTCATCGCTTTGCTTTCGTCCTTAACTGAACCATTATCAAATTCGCAAGCGCGTATCATGATAATGATCAGAACCAAGACTATATTAAAATTCCTGGTCCATGCTTTCCTATTGGAAAATGCAGTTGCAACTGTGAAAGCACGTTGACATCTACGCGAAAAATAAAGAAGGGCTATTTTGTAAATTGTGGGTTTTCTAGAAGGAAAAAGAAAGAGCTGGGATGTATGGGCTTCATTAAGGGCTTTCTTGTCTTTTCCTTTGTTTCTAGAAGATGTGAGAAGTGAGCTGAATTGGTGGTTAGCCTCTCACGCGTGAAATTTCAAGATTGGGGGAAAACAGATTGGGGGCTTGCGCGTATAAGTTCAGTTGCTGCCATTTTGGCTCGAAGCTCTTCTCCCCGGAGTTTTCACCCTTCAAGATCGTCTTCTCCAAGAAATGTGCTGATTGTTCTTGTTTCATTATTCTAGTGGAGAGTTTGGGTTTGCTGTATATGTGTTAGCAAATCAGATCTGAAGGCTATGGTGTTTCGCCGATCACCTACACTTGATTTCTTCGATTGATTGGGGCTTCCAGAGGTTCTGGAAGTGTGGATGCTGGAGGTTCCAGCATTGGGCGTTGATTGCACAGGGAGTTGTGTGGATAGATCAACCCGGTGTGAATCTTGATTTCAAATGGTCATGGAGTTCCATGATAAGGAGATCCGAATTGAGGCAATTTGGGTAAGATTAACAGTGTTTAGATTAGCTAGGTTAGTGTAATCTTTTGATCACTGTGTAATCTCGTTTGAAATTAGTGGATTTAAAAACCGGCTTCGGCCCGGAGAGTTTTTCTCTTTTGAAGAAGTTCTTCAAAAGGGTTTCTCTTCGTCAATATTGTGTCAAGTGTGTGATTGATTTACCTTTGTTTAAATTGTTTTCATTTAACAATTCTTGTGATAAGTGTGTTTAGAATATCAATCTTGAAGGGATTGAGTAATCTGATCCAAGAAGATTGTAGACAAAAGTATAAAGAGGTTTATGTGTAGATCTGTATTAATTCTTATTGCAGGTGTTGAGATCTAAATTGCATATTATTTGAGCTTGTGAAATCTGAAAATTTATTGTTTCTGTCAGTTGCAGTTTCTTCGGAGTCACTTACGGTTTCTTCGGATTCCCCTGTTTTTCAGATTTGAGTTTTATTGTTTATATGTCATATATTCATATCTGATTGGTAATTAGGTATTTGAATATTGTTAACATTGTGTTTGAGTGCATATAATTGAGAATAGGTTGTGTGGATTGAAAAAGAATTATTTGATAATTTTTAATATACCTATTCACCCCCTCTAGGTATTTTCCGCATATTTGGGTCTAAAATCAGTTTGTTCAGCAACAATGGATTTTCCCATCCATGTCAGAGGCTTTGCACTTGAAGAACGGCTTGAAATCGGTACTCATGGAGAGCTATTCGATTGCCCGGTAGAAAGCATGGAGATGAAATCCTGCATAAAGCCAGTTATAATTGGTTTCTTCCTCACGGGGCAGTCAAATATCGGACCTGGCTGTTGTCGTACTATTTCCACCGTTGCTGAGAAGTGTTGGCCTACCACGCTCATTTCCTTCGGTATTACATTTGAAGACACCAAGTTGTTGCAAGGCCACTGTGATGCAGCCTCTAGTCCTTCTGAAGCTCCTCCAACTGCACCGGGACATAACCTTCCAATCAAGCTAGCTAGGTCTGACCTAATTAGAGTACCCGGGCTCGAAACAAGTGGAGACAAAGACAGTTGCTTGAACTCTCTCATGGAGTTTAAATCTTGCTCAAATGACATTGTTACTTTCTTCGTTGAAAGGCAGACCAATCTTGGCGCAGGTTGTTGTCGTACCATTTCTACCATCACCCATAAGTGCCCGCCTGGTGTGCTCGGTTCCATTGGTTTGACAATTGCAGAAGGTAACATATTGCAAGGCCACTGTGATGCAGCAACTAGTCCCGTTGCACCTCCTCTTACTGTACCGGGAGATTATACCCTACCAATCAATTCGGGATTTGACCTCTTACCTGGTCCTGGGACAAGTGGAGGTCAAGTCAGCTGCTTGAAGTCTCTCATGGAGATGAAATCCTGCTCAAATGAGATTGCTACTTTCTTCGTTGCAAGGAAGATCAATATTGGCCCCGGTTGTTGCCGTACCATTTCTACCCTTATCAATGAGTGCTGGCCTGGCATGCTCACTTCTGTTGGTTTGTCTTTTGGGCAGGGCAATAATATATTGCAAAACCATTGCAATGCAACGTCAAGTCCAGTGCCTGCAGCTCCTCCTACTAGCTTGCTTGGGCAATCTGCTCCTAGTATCAACTAGATATGATGATGAATTAGAGAGGGTATAGGTTTGGGAATTAAGCTCGATCGATATTGTTCCTTCACTAAATTGTCTACTTCTGCATGGACCAGAAGGTTTTAGTCCATTCCATATATAATATCAAGCTTGAAATTGATATCTTCTAGGCTGATATATATATAACCGATGCTTGGAAAAAAAAGTACTTCCTTTCTTTTAATTTAACGAAGATGGTCAAATTTATTTACTCATTTTGTAATGACCATTTAATACTTACGTATCTGAAATCCATAGTCTTAAAGACGGTATATATATATGCGCGCTCTTAAATATATTTTTTGTAAGCTGATCTTAATTAAAGACGGCATATATATTATTTAATATGTTGTATTGTTAAGCGCGCAGCTAGTGAATACTTTATGGGCACTCCGTTAACAAAGAAAGAAAAAAGAACACTTTTCGGGCTAAAATATTGGTCTTAGAAAAAGCTGGTATTTAATTACTCGTGTGATCTCTTCATTATTCTAAATTTTAAGGGTAAAAGGTGAATTTGGTTTCTAGAGCAATTTCATGAGTACTCAATCGTGGGCTTAGCACGGGGGAAACACATATACAAAAGGTTATGTAAAATCATAAAGATTAGTGTAATTAATCCCACATATATTTGATGGAACCAAAGGTCTCAAATGTGGTTTTATTATAACGTGCAAGTAGTGGACAATGATCCAAATTAACCATCCTGGTTACGGATCGAGGATTAATTCCCAGATTGGTTCTAATAAACTCGATTATTTATCGTGCCGTTTCAGTACTACGGGAATGCATGGAGGTGGAACGTTACATGTCGGTATAATTACTAGATTAATTTCATTCTTCAGTCACATATACTTACAGGCACAGAGCATATAAGCGTAGATGGGCTTTACATCTACTCGAACGGCTTGACTGTCGAAATTCAGTTCTCTTCTATCTCTTGGCCTCCCCACTCATGCTCCATTCAATTCTTTTGGACTTTCCTGCTCACAAACTTTTCGCAAATATAAGAAAGCCATTCCTGACCCTTCTGAGGTACTTTCTTAAGCCATTTATGAGGTACAACACATCGTCTCGCACCCTGAAGAGCTCCTCATCCGTCTAATCTGATTATCATCATCATCACGATATCATGGCCTCCTTTTTCAAGCTTCTAATTGTCACGCTTCTCGTAGCATGGGCAGTGACCTCAACGGGCGCCACAGTATTGGGACCCGATCAGCATTAATCATATTATCAATCAGCTCTGCCGCTGAAGCCAAATTCAAAGCATCCATCTGAATAGCTCAAGGGGACTTCCAAAGGAGAGAGGTGGACTTGGTTTTCGCAAGCTATATGAGGTCAACTTGGCTTTGGTGGCCAAACTGGGGTGACAATTTTTGCAGTGTCCTGATAGGCTGTGGCTGAGGATTACAAAAGCGAAGTACAACTCTTACTCCCCTATTGTGCCACAATTACAGATAGGGAACTGTTCGGCAGTTTGGAGAGGTATTCTTTAGGCGGCTCCACTTCTTAAATGCGGGCTATGTCTTTGGCCTAGGAATGGGGGATCTGTGAGGTTGAGAGAGGATCCTTGGTTGCCGGGTGGAAGAGACTTTCAACCCGCTTGGAAAGAGGATGACCGGTTGACCTCTCCTTTACAAGTGGTGTCCGACTTGGTACGGCCAGAGGTGGGCTTATGGAATGAAGATATTTTGAGGAGGTTATTTGAGGATGAGTCGGTGGAAGAGATTCTTAGGATGCCAGTACCGAATCCTAGTTTAGAGGATCAATGGATATGGACTAAGGAGAGGAGTGAGCTTTTTTCGGTTAAATCTTTGGTTTTAGAGGAGCAGAACCAAAGGGCCCCATCGCTGACCTTTCTGGATGAGACTTCTTGGAAGAGACTTTGGAGCTTGAAGTTGCATGATAGGCTCAAGCTTATGCTATGAAAGGTGGCGGCAGGGGCCATAAAAACTAAAGGAGTGCTGGCTAGAATCCTTGGATGCGAAGATGAGGAGAGTTTCCTTTGTCCTTTGTGCAGGATAGCCACTGAAGACAAATGGCATTTGTTAGCATTTGCGAAGGACTTGTCATCGAAGATGAACCATCGATTGGCATTAGTTGTGGTAACTAAAGTGCGAGATAGTATTAATCCCTAGTAACAATTGGAGAACCCCTGTCCACCTTGCTGGAGGTGCCCGTGCGGTGGGTGACTTAGTGGGGGCATATCGTGGAGCCCAGCAAGGGACATTGAATTCCAAAAGGGCAGGCAGGCAAAAGGACAAGAAATAATTAATTAACTAATTACAATCATCTCTTTCTGAGACTGTTAAATACCATGCAGAATCCCTGGAAATTAGAGAGCACTCAACCCACATCTCCAAAGTCACCTGCTGCCTTTCTATTCCCGTCCTCTTTTTTTTTTTTTTTTAATTAAAACCTCATACTACTTGCATTCATCACAAAAAGAGGTCATTACAGAGTCACTACATCAGGGGGTTCCGACCCTTGATTACAGAGTCACTACACCAGGGGGTTCCGACTCTTGATATGAGGCCATTGATCAAGATAACCCTTGTGACCCATATCTATCTCTTGGTTACAGAATGAATCATATATGGAGCCGGAATTAAGTGGTTCGAGTCTAATTCAATAGATAGCTTTACAAGCATACTATGGATATGTAGATTAGCCTACGTGAGAAGGTGAGAAGGAAATATAGACGATACAAAACATACCTAATGATAGACAACTTCAAAAGGAAAAAAAAAAAGTGGTACGCTAATAATTATTGTGCTCTGTGTTATATGAGAGAGTAAAGTATCATGAACTTCAATAACAATAGGTCGAAAGGATGCCGTACTGGATTGAGAAAGCCATAACGAAGAAGGAAATGTTCTCCATTTAACCAAAGAGGACACCACTATGTGTCCAAGACAACGAGACTCTCCTTAACGTTCCATAGACAAGGTAATACATTAAGACTCAACTGGATATGGAACACATTAATACATTAATACAAGGAACTTATTCTGATATGAATGACTCAGTTCAACTGGGGCCAGCAGCCAAGGTGTAACGAGTAAGCTACTGTGACAGAGAGTTTGCCATATCAATAACAAATCGGTACCTCACATCAGATTTGGCAAGCCTTTCCATGGCTGTGTTGATCTCTTCCATTCTGATTAGCTCAATGTCAGCAGTAATACCGTGCTCTGCACAGAAGTCTAGCATCTCCTGCGTCTCTTTCATCCCTCCTACATCACTTCCTCCAACAAGTTTGCGCCCTGTAAGCACAACCTGGTTAGGATATATGGAACCCCACGTGCCGCGGTAATTTCATGGTTACTACTAGCAAATAGAGAAGGCCTCAAAAGAGGGTTTGCTATTCTCATTAGTGCTCTGCGATGAGGGCCTGGCATGCCTTACCAAAAACTAAAGGAAAGGTGGGCAGCTCTAGGGGCTTCTCAGGCAAACCCAGCATGACCAGCTTCCCATTCAGCTTCAGTAGACCAAGAAGTGGAGCCAGAGGGTGAACTGCAGACACCGTATCAATGATGTAATCCATAGTACCCATAGCTGTCTGCAAAGCAGAAGCACACAATAACAGCATATTTTAGGAAATTTGGATTCCCTGTAATTCAGTTTTCATACACTAATTTGTGTGGTGCGATTAAGATCATCATTATTACATCAATTTGCAGACCGATTCAAAAGATGTCTTAAGCTATATCATCCATTCAATCCAAATAATTGAAACCTGGGATCAATCCCCACCTTCATAGAGGTCAGCACTACCTGAATCACAACTTAAAATAACCCATAAGAGTTTATTTCATTTACTATTTTGAAAGTAATTATTGTGTACCTTCATTTTCACAGGGTCACTAGAAACAAGAAAAGAATCAGCCCCAAGTTTGTTGATTGCCTCTTCCTCCTTCTTCGGGGAGGTACTAATGACAGTAACTTTCAACCCAAAGGCCTTACCAAACTTCACAGCAACATGACCAAGCCCACCAAGTCCTGAGACACCCAAATGCTTGCCAGGCTCAGTCATTCCATAATATTTCATAGGGCTGTATATGGTGATCCCAGCACACAGCAGGGGAGCACCCGCATCAGAGGGTAATTTATCAGGAAAACGCAGCACATAGCGCTCATCCACAATCATCATATCAGAATAACCACCATAAGTTCTTGTCCCATCATGGTTACGGGCGTTATATGTAAATATCATTCGAGGACAGTAATTCTCCAAGTCCTGTTGGCAACTCTCACATGTCTTGCATGAACCTACTAGGACACCAATTCCAACTCTGTCACCCACTTTGAATTTGTTCACATTCTTCCCAGTTTTGGTAACGACACCAACAATTTCATGCCTGCAAAATACCAATCACAAAGACTATCTATGTAGGTTCTTCACCATGACTGGCTTTGTAAAAAAGCAGGGGAAAACATATTCAGGTGTTTGGATTCCAGTTATTTGGAGATATAAATGAATCGAAAAGAATTGAAGCAGATTCATGCAAGACTTCAACGATTAATAAAGAAACTGAAGATCAAAGCTGACATGATGTTTCATTGGACAGTCAAACGATGTGAAGATCTATATGCCAGCAAACGATGTGAGCTAACTGCTAAACAGACGAAGATTACAACTAGACAAGTGAGGAAGTCTTTTTGTGTGTCGATATATGATCAGTGAGCACATTACTTAAAACGCCTTGCTTCTTTTGATTGGTAGATGCATGATAGTAGAAGAAGCTGGCAAGAATCCCATTATATTGAGGATAAAATTGTGTTGGCCCTGGGCAGCTTGCCAGGACGTGCGTCGCCTAGGGCATAAGTCCTGTACGCTCTGCTTGAAGGACTTTAGCAACTTTGACAGACATCAAGGATTCTTGGTGAAAGATTCTACTTTGCAGAAGAATTTCATAAACACAACCTCGTAGAGCTTTGGTGTTTTGAGTTATAATTATATGACATATCACTGAATGGAAGACACTATTGACTAGAGCATACCAATAATTTCTTACCAGCTATCCTGAAGAATCTGATGAAGGTGTGTCACATTAAAAGGAGCAAAAACTATAAACACAGATTAAACTCCAATAAAGTGCATCATTAGACACCATCGTGTTTGTCAAATATTTTCATCTCACAAGATATTTTCATAGAAATATTGGTCTTTAAATAAAACAAAAGGAAAATGAACAAAGAGGTTCACCACATTCTAGAAGTACAAATTATTCCATAATCAGTCAACGGTAAAACTCCTAGAGCCTTCACTTGCTAAGATCTCTTCCTGCTCTCTTTGCTGAATTTACTTTTTAGACAACCGCTACAACATTTTTATCATCTAAGACTTTTTTTATTGGAAACATCTGTGTAATAACCTGACTTAACCTCCATTGCCCCTATTACAAGTGTTATTAATACATCATATCAGAAAATTTTGCACCACAGTCAAGCATATTGGATAGTTACACCCAATGCGTCCCCCAATTGTATCTTGCGGATTTTTGTGAGATAAGAGACGTACCCGGGAACAACAGGATACCTCGTGAACCCCCAATCGTTCTTGACGGTATGCAAGTCAGAGTGGCAAACCCCGCAGTACTGTACTTTTACCGTGACATCATCGTCACCATTTTCCCTGTCGTTATATAAATCTCAGCATAGAAAAAGAGAGAGAGAAAAAAAGACGTAAACATCGGCTTAAAGTAATACTAGCGTTAGCACAAAGTCCACCTTATATTATCCACCACAAAAATGATGAAGACACATAAATGCCGTGATCCTAATTTCTGCATCAGGGTACCCACCACAAGAACAATCGTTGTGCACATGTACATTTAGAGAAGAGCTCTCGTCATTTGCATCAAAACAGGGGCATTCGCGTAATTGAACTTTATGCTTCATAGTATATTGGTTCTTACTATATTTCCAAACATGATGGGTCCGCATGCCGCAGCACATCTCAAGACAATGAAACCCTATGTTTGGCACAAGATTTAATGAAGCTGGTACCATAACCAGAGAACCAGCAAGAAGGCATAAAATTTCGAACCTCTTTTTTTTCTAGGCAAATTGAAGTAGCAGGACTAAGCCTGCGGGGTGGGGAGATTCGACCCCAGGATCTATCCCTCCCCAAAGGGGAGGCATAAAATTTCGTACCTGATCAGCCCTAAAATATCGGGTAACCCATTATTTCAATGACAAGGCAAATACATTGTCGTATTCAACGAACCTTTTCTTTTGACAAATCAAAGGCAAAAGGCATGCAGAATAATATACACAAACGCAAATGCAAAGCCACACATTCACATGTGACCTACGTAATACAAAGATGGCTAAATGGCTAATAGAGCTATGAGTGATCGAAGCATTTCAGGGTACTGAAAATCCTGATGAAAGGGTCCTTTTTTTTTTTAAGATAAGAAAAATTTTTTGGTAATGGCTGGAGTCGAACTCCAAACATGGACAATAAGAGGGGAAGACCACTGAGGCGGGCGCTTCTGCGTCTGTTTTCTTCTTCTTCTTCTTAACGCTTTACAAGAAAGCGAAGGCGAAACTGCAGTCTAATAAGAAAACAGAAGGAAGGAAGGAAAAGAAGTTGCCTTCTGGAGAAATGGAAGGGAGAAAGAACCCCAGAAGAATCTCTGGCAGCCCAACCAAAAACTTTTTGTGGGTGCTCTTCCTCTGGTGATTTCGCCATTCTCTCACTCCTCTCCACTATGCAAATCTCTCTTTTGGCTGGTTCTGAACGAATACTGACGGTACAGCACTGAGCTTACATATAAATCGGAAATGGGAACAGTATGGAAAATTTGTTTGTGTTTTTCTGCTAGTGCAAAATCAAAAACAAAACAAAAAACTTGAATGGAAAGAAAATAATCGACTGTTTGGCTAGTTCTGATACTAGAATTTACCTTCTCAATTCGTAAATTCCCTAGTAGAGAATCGTGCTTATCCTACCTTTAAGTGTGATGTCACTTTGGAAGTTTCTATTGTGTTTGTATTTGCTTTAATTTGGGGATCACTTTTTTTTATGTAATTATATTAGAATTTACACAATACCTAAAAGATGCATCTAATTCAATTTCAAAAGACGTTTTGAGGTGTGAGGGATGTAACAACTTTATAAGGAGTACATTGACTAGTTTATCTAGCAATGTAGGACTTCCAACACGCCCCCTCACGTGTGACGGAAGAACATCCAAGTCAACACATGGAAACGGGTGACGGTGGACCAGAAACTAGAAATATTGCTCTGATACCATATTAGAATTTACACAATATATGAAAAGTGGGTCTAACTCAACTCCAAAAGACGCCTTGAGGAGTGAGGGATGTCACAAACCTTATAAGAAGCACATTGACTAGTTTATCTAGCAATATGAGACTTCTAACACGCCCCTTCACGTGTGGCGAGAGGACATCCAAGCCAACATGTGTAAACGAGTGACGATGAGACCACAAACTATGAACCTTGCTCCGATACCATATTAAAATTTACACAATATGTGAAAGGTGTGTCTAACTCAACTCTAAAAAATGACTAGAGGAGTGATGGATGCCACACTCTTATAAGGAGCACATTAATTAGTTTCTATAGGAATGTGAAACTTCCAATTTGATATGGTATCGGAGCAAATGCTACTAACGAATGCTGTGACAAAAAAAAAAAAAAGAAGAAGAAGTGGTTGCTATCGATCCGCATAGCCATAGGAGGTGACAGTTGGAAACATAAATATGGGGTTTTTAAGGCTCAGGGCTACCACCATTTACACCGCAAGTGTGACCGACAGGTTGGTCGTTGCACGGAACAATAGAACATTTAAGAACATAAAATAGATCAGGATGGGCATTGGCGAATTTTATAAAAAAATAAAAAAGGAAAGAAAATCAAACTACAATTTCTACATATTTATATGATCTTCATCTGAGTTATCTTTTAACTTTGGACATGCGTTTAATTTCAACTTCAAGTATTATTGCTAAAAAAATGTTACAATTAATATTGTGGATTCAAATAATACCATTAATCATCTTCCAACAACATTTGTACCAATCCTGTAGTTGATCATCCATACTCATGTGATATCTTTAACATAGAATCTGACCAATCATGCAGTTAGATCATCAGTATTCACGTGACATCTTTATCAATATTATACCTTTTAAACTTTGTTTTTTTCTAACTTTCGTGAAACTGTAGTGATAGTCTAACCAATAATCTCTCGGTTTAATAGGTATTGTTCAATCCAAATATGTCGTAGCAGGTGGGTTATGATTATGCCTAGGGAGACTTTGTCACTCTTGGTCCCTTTCCACCATTTTGCTTCAAAAAAAAGAAAAGAAAAAAGCTATTTTTCTCTATAGTAAAGGTACTGAAAAATAAAGGAGAATTAATCTTGTTTGGTGGTGCAAAATATTTCAATTTTTCGACCTTTTAAGGGTCTCTCAGCCTGTTAGGGCTTGGGCCTCTACGTCCTATAGGTCTTTTGACCAAGTTGCTCGTTGGATTGCCGTCTCAGTTCAGTTCCCATCATGTGAGCTTGTGTGCGAGGACTTCGGCGCTCCTTGATTATTGACCCATTATCTAAAGAGAAAAAAGTATTTGAAAAATAAAGGGATATCTTTGTTGTTTTCATTTATCTTCTTTTTCAATTAAGTTACAAACCTTTTTCCTCCTGGGAAGGAACTTCTTGAATAGCCACCATATTAAGGCCTAGGAATTGCTCCTGTATGAACATTTGTATTCAGACCTTTATGGCCAATAGTTGTACCGTCCTTTGGGCTTTAGGAATTGTTGTATTGTACTTTATACCCCTGCTCTTTGTAACCGGCTTTGTTAGCCTGTCTGTATGCAACGTTTGCTTAGAAAAAAAAAATTACATTGGCTGAGAGACATTTGATTCTAACATTGGACAGAAGAAATCTCAGTTCCTACAGGAACTTTTGTTCGATCGTTTGTTTTGTGCTCAAATAGGAAATTTGCAGTCAGTATAAATGAGGACTTATCTATAGACTACACCATTAGCAATCTATGGAAATTAATGTTGCTTTCACGAACCTATCAAATGCAAAATGAAAATACTCATCAAGGTCTAGGAAAAAAAAATACTCATCAAGAGTTGTCATACAACACAAACAGTAGGATGGGCAACATATACTCCAAAGGTCGTGAAGGCTGCATTGAAAGGGAAAGCAGATCCATCGAACCCAAAGAGTACCATTGGTTAAGTAACCTTTAATGAAAATCCGTATGTGAAGAAACAAAAGGCATATCCAACTGAATCCACTTGGGCCGGCGTTCTAGCTAGTCAATCTTACTTTGTTTGTTCTCCAATTCAGGATTGTTCGATGAAACACAGGGCAGTTTCCCACAATCGAAACGTCTAGCACCGAATATTACAGAGTAAAGAAGCCTATAGAATACCACATCCCTAAGGAATTTCGTGAACCATCCAGACCCTTCTTGTTGCACCCACCCTGATAGATACGAGCCCGTGATCAAGCCAGCAGCACGCCACCTCCTTTCCCCGGCATAACTTTTCAAGGCACCGGCCATTTGATCTCCTGCCACAAGTCTTTCATTTCGGATAATTGATTCCCCAATGTGCCTGCCTAAAACAACAGCATCTTCCAGAGCTGAGCAGCCACCTTGTCCCATATCTGGTGTCATAGGATGCATGGCATCACCTGCCACCGTGACATTCCCATTGCTCAAGTTTCCAAATATGATGTCCCACGGAAGCCTAAACATCAGCGGAGCCCATGTGATTGATGAAAGATCTGAATGCTGGACGACCGTCAAGTACAACTGGGGAAATTCCTTGGCAAAGTTATCAGTAACTTCTCTTTTTATCAGCTCAGGGTCATGTGCAATGTCCTCACCTGGAATGACAATAAAAATTCCACTGCTGTAAGTGACAGACTCCTGCAGGTCGGGGTGTAAAATTAAAGTGGCCCATCAATCCATCAGCGTCACTATTTTTGGTTTTAGAACTCCAAAGTAGCTATAAAGTTGCAATTAACCAATTGTTTGTCCGCCCTTCTACTGGTATCCAGTAAATGTGAGGTCAATTTAGTTTCAATTTCCACTGGGTTTATGTCATGTAAAGGAGGAGTAGCCTTCTTGACCTGATTATCTATACTCTTATCTGCAGGTTGGAGGCTTCTACAATCGGTTCATAAACTCTTTAATTACTTGCCAAACAATAAAATTGTAGTACTAACAACAATGGTAAAGAGGCTTAGAAAAATGGCAACTACTGTAAAGAGAAGAGGCAGGTTAATTTGAATTAAAATCGTGCCAGGACAGGCGGCTGCATGGTTTATGAAACAAGGAGAGGAAAAAGCTTAACCGTTAAACGAGAAATTGCAGGTTAGAAACCAGTAGAGCTCTTTATCATTGAGAGGAACAAAACCAGCCCTTTTTCCAGCAGTTACAAATTGTCGGCTTTCAAGGTTCCACCCATGGCCTTCAGGAAATACGGCTAAACCACGCACTGCCCATCGGCCTGAATTGACTGGTGGCCTGAGTCCTAACCAATGTGCTACCACAGAGTGCACTCCATCACACCCTATCAGAGCCTGTATTATGTAGTAGAATTATAAAAGAAAGTTTGAAATCGAAGCATGTCAAGTCTAGAGTACTTACTATTAAAATTATAGAGTCGTAATAGTAATTTTATATGGAGAACTGCATTTTAACATCTGCATATTAGATTTCGTTCCTATGTACCTTTGCTTCGATGCTAGCTCCATCATCCATATGAATGACAGCACAGGATGAGCCTTCTTTTGCTTTGTTTCCAATGGACTTGAGCTTGGAATAGAAACGAATGGTGTCAGTTGGCAATTCTTCTACCAGAGCTTCTAGTAAAGCCTTACGATGCACCACTCTAAAGACATGTCCACCCCTGCATCACCATATGTAGTTTTTTCTCTCTGAGCCAATAACTCACCAATTTGATACGGTTTACATTAATGGTGGATCATCCACACTTCTTAGAATGTGGTAGTAGAGAAGACAAACAAAAAGGACAACAACATTTTATTACTGCTACGTACCCATTAACATCGGCCTTGAAATAAATGGCCATTAACACCAGAGGTATTTAAGTTCGAAATAAATGGCCATGAACGGAAAATCTAAAAACAGAGGAAAATTAATGGACGAATGACGGGGTCAATATAAAGTGAGTTAACGACGAAATATCATATTCGTGATTCAGAGCATATTGTGTTAAGGTTGAATAGTATAAAATGGATAACAGTTTAGGAGTATATATTATAATTTGTGCGCAATAAACGTGTAATTAAAACATAAATATGGAATTTAAGTAGCATACGTGTCAAATTTGGCGTAAGAGATCTCTTGAATTGTTCCAGTCTGGATATCCATTACGTATCCCCTGTTGCAGAAAAAAAGAAAGTTGAAATAGTATTAGATGTCATTAGAAGAGTTGTTCTCCCCATGCTTTCTTTGTTAAAACTAATGCATATTAGTAATCAAGCAAAAATAGTTTATGGTACATGAACCGATGCAATAGAAGAGGTTTATGCAAATAACACATCTTCAAGAGAAAGAGAAGGACGAACTTATATCCACTCAGGAATTTACAACTAACAAATGAAATCAATACACATAAATTTCTCAAATGAATAGGGTCCGGCGTTACTTTCTGCAAGGAGCATAAGCGGTGGTGAGCTTCTGAGCTATGCCGAGAGCATCAAGGGCGAACCAAGCGTTTGGGGAAAGACCCAAGGATGAACCTGTAGTTCTTAGTCCTTCCGCTTTCTCTAATACCAGGGCTCGAACCCCTAGTCTCTTCAGGGCTACCGCTGTTGCCAAACCAGCTACACCTGCTCCCACTATCACTACATCTGCCTGCTCCATCTCTATCTCTCTCTCTCTCTCGCTGAAGTATGTTACATAGATATTCAATCTGTTGATCTATTCCAACGTGATGTCATCCAGAAAGTCTTGTCATTCCTTGAACAACTTTGTTACGATGTTTTTTGCGTGCAAATTATTGAAAAGTCTCGGACTCTCGATTAGAGAAATGTAATTCGATAGACTCGAGTATTCATGTGGCCATGGGATGTCCCGGTCCGGGTGTCCAATATTTATATAGTAATTCATCCCAGATTTGTAAGCTATTTCTTTTCTAATCAACAGTAACAACTGATAGGGTAAATTCAGAAATCAGAAGGGGACAAGCAGATATTATAGCAAAGAAAGTGAAGTTACCCGTGTCTGTCTTTTACCACCTGCCAGATGTAATTTGCTCTTGCTCGATCGGTCGTAAGGGATGACGATATGATATGATCTGATTGCTTTAGCCAATTTTTAACTAAGATAAACCCGTGTTATATATTTGTATTGCTGAGGTTTTGCTCAACTGGAACCCCTTCCCACCAACTTTCCTTTTTAAAAAAAAAAACAGTTGCGTAAGGATTTTTTGTCCTGCTTTCCAAGCACATGTCAAGAAAAACAGAACAGTCTAAGAATAAAAGATTTGAGCGACTGCAATTAGAAGGGAGTCCGTATATCCAGAGATTTCTCTTTATGATTGATCCCACAGGAAAGGGGAAGAATAGAATTCCCCGTATGATCATTAAGCTCAGCATGCAGCACATAACAGGAGAAAATGCTTTTTAGGTAGGGAATAAAGTCAATCTAAGGGCATATTCGTTTACACTAAATTTTTAAGATTTACATCTTACTTTTATATTTATAATCCAAACATCACAAAAATATGTATTTCAATACAATATTTTATTATTTTATTATAAATAAAAATCACTTTTAACAATTTCTGCATGCATATTAATACAACTTTAAAATCACCTAAATATTCATAATATATCAATACAACTTAAAATCACCTAAATATTCATAATTTTATCCATATTAGCATTTTCTTCCAAACAACCTCCTCTGAATCTTCCGATCCTCTGCAAGAGTCAACAAAAGGCAGCCTCCCACGGTCGTAATGCGTTACATCCTATACCCTACTGTACAGAAGTTTATAAAATAATACATCCCGTAAGAATTTCATCAGGCGTCCAGACCCAGCTAGTTGGACCCAACCTGACAGGTACGAGATCGTAATTAAACCAGCAGCACGCCACTTCCTTCTCTCAGCATATCTTCCAAACGCTTTAGCCACCTCTGCTGACACAGGGCTTGTGCTTCGAGCAATCTATTCCCCCAATTGCTGGCCTAGAACCACAGCATCTTCAAGTGCAGCGCATTCATTTTTTCCTGGGTCAGGCGTCATAGCGTGCATGGCATCACCTGCCACTTTCACATTTCCCTTGCAAACATATACGATTAGGAATCGGAATCGGAATTGTACCGGAATTTTTGCCACCCTCGCCTTTACTAGACAAACAAATGGGCAGGACCAAATTCACTTTACTGCAGCCCTAAGTTTGGAAAGCGTGACCCAAAAAACAGAATTAAGACAAAAAAAAAAAGGTGAAATTGATACTGAATGCAGAGTGTGTTTGAGGAAAACTCATGTGAAAAAGAAAAAAACGAAGACTTATCTAAAATTATTTATACCAACTGAAAATTGTATCGTTCTCTATATATTATCGCTTGAAAGATTATTGACCTAAATCGGACTAGTATTCGCCCTTAGCACACAAAGCTTCAAACGACAAAATACTAAGGAATGGATCGACTACTAGTCCGTGACTATATATTTGATAAAAGACCAAATAATATAATATTCATGAACTCCTTTTCCTCCTTCAATCGGATAGGCAACAAACTATAGATACGAATACAATTAATTCTTCTTGCAGATTTGCACTACTAATTTTCCGCTGAGCCAGGGTCCTTGCTAGTCAACCTTCCTTGGGTTGTTCTCCAATCGTGGAGTACCGTCTGATGTAACAGAGGGCAGCTTCCCACAATTATAATCACGTACACTAAATAGTACAACGAAAAAAAGCTTGTAGAAAATCACATCCCTAAGGAATTTCGTGAACCATCCTGATAGATACGAGCCCGTGATCAAGGCAGCAGCACGCCACCTCCTTTCCTTGACATATCTTTCCAAGACACCGGCCATCTGATCTCCTCCCACAAGTCTTTTGTTTCGGATAATTGAGTCCCCAATGTGCCTGCCTAAAACAACAGCGTCTTCCAAAGCTGAGCAACCACCTTGTCCCATATCTGGTGTCATAGGATGCATGGCATCACCTGCCACCGTAACATTCCCTTTGCTCAACTTTCCAAATATGATGTCCCACGGAAGCCTAAACATCAGCGGAGTCCATGTGATTGTTGAAAGATCTGAATGCTGGACGACCGTCAAGTACTGCGGAGGAAAGTCCTTGGCAAAGTTATCAGTAACTTCTTTCATTATCAGCTCAGGGTCACGGGCCATGTCCTTACCTGGAATGATTAATGATAATAAAAGTTCCACTGCTTTAAGTGACAAGCTACAGTATGCCAGGATGTAAAGCTATACACGAACCCATTGAAATATGTTTACAAAAAAAAAAACTCCATTTCCATATCAAAGTCTATGAATCTGGTGGCCTATCACTCCATGAGGGCACTATTTTTGTTTTGTTTTGTTTTGGTAAGTGCATATGTAGCAATAGAATTAAGGATCCGGTTATTGGCCTGCCCTGCTATCGGTATCCACGAATGTGAGGTGAATTTAGTTTCAACAATCCAGCACGTTTATTTTGTTTAAAGGTGGGGTAGCCTTCTTGACCTGATTAGCACTCTATCAGATGGGAGGTGTTTACACATTAGCTCCTAAACTCTTTAATTGCTTACCAAAAGAACGAAATTTTAGTTCTAACAACAATGGGAAAGAGTCTTGGGAAAAAGACAACGGCTCAAGGCTGAACCAGACTATCCTACTTAATTTATAATGAACCTCAACTACAGGAGCTCAAAAAGGTTTGGAAATTCGAAATCTTGAGACTGAGAGTACAAGTGAAAATATAAGACAAGGCGAGGAAAAAAGCTTAACCTTTATAGGAGAATTTGCAAGTTAGAAACCAGTAGACCTCTTTATCGTTGAGAGGAACAAAACCAGCCCTTTTTCCAGCAGTTACAAATTGTTGGACTTCAAGGTTCCGCCATGACCTTCAGGATATACTGCTAAACCACGCACTGCACATCGGCCAGAATTGATTGGTGCCCTGAGTCCTAACCAATGGGCTACCACAGAGTGCACTCCATCACAGAAATTGAGGACTTAGTGAAAAATATAGGTTTCTATAGAAATAAAATTAAAAGTTTATCTGCAAATTGTCACTAATTTAATTTGTAATATCTCTTAAACTTACGAACTTTAAACATTCCACTATATAATTTCAATATGTTTTTATAAAAACACTAGGACAAGATATGAAGAATAGACTATATGTGAGTTAATCTTAGAGACGAAATATCAAAGCAAGTCAAGTGTACAAAAATATATATATTCGCACTTTAGGATATAATATGTTAAGGTTTGATGGTATAAAGAGGATATCAGTTTGGCAGTATATAATATATTTGTGCAAAATATAATCCGTGGTAAAAGCAAATAAACATGACATTTAAGTAGCATACGTACACGTCAGATATGGAGAAAGAGACTTCTTGAATTGCTCCACTCTCGATATCTGTTACGAATCCTCTGTTGCAGAAAAAGGAAATTTCAAATAATTTATGTTCCATGAACCGACGCAATGGAAGAGGTTTATGCAAATGACACAACATCCTCGAGAGAAGGACGAACTTAATTATATCCACTCAGGAATTTACTACAGCTAACAAATGAAATCAATACACTTAAATTCCTAAAATGAAAAGGGTCCAACGTTACTTTCTGCAAGGGGCATAAGCGGTGGTGAGCTTGCGAGCTATGCCGAGAGAATCAAGGGGTTTGAGGAAAGACTCAAGGCGGAACCTGTAGTTCTTAGTCCTTCCGCTTTCCGCTTTCTCTAACACCAAGGCTCGAACCCCTACTCTCTTCAGGGCTACGGCTGTTGCCAAACCAGCTATACCTGCTCCCACTATCATTACGTCTGCCTCCTCCATCTCCCTTTCCCTGATCTCCCTCTTCCTCTCTCTCTCTCTCTGAAAGTACGCACATGCATACCAGACGTGTGGGTTGTTCTCTATATATAGGTGTTTAATCTATTATCAGTTCTTAAGGTAAATCAGAAGAGGAAAAAGAAAAGAAAAGAAGCTGAAGAAGAGAAAACTACGTACGAGAAGCAGCTGAAAAATGGGTCAAAACAGTCGGCTGAAATGTCAAGATTCAAGAAAGACTTTTTTCTGATAATCAAGAAATATTTTTTTTCTTGAACAGTGCAGTTAGGCTTGCATTTCAAAAGTTAAACCATACAAAGAAAATTCTACGTAAGGCCTAACAATCACTAGGCTGTAAAAGAAAACTAGCTGATTCCAAAAAGAATTAGGAAAACTGCTATATGTGTCTTGCTAGGCAGAGAGTGCGAATGACCGATAACAGTACGTAGACATAGCCACAAAAATCTAGAAGGTCTAGTAATGAAAGTATAGACGACCTAGACATCACAAAACCCCAACGGAAGGCCGAAAAAGATCCGCAAAGAAATGCCCACCGAGGACCCAGGAGTTTTTGCATCTATTTGTCGTTCTAGCTAACATGCTCCATACTTCGGTTCTAGCTAGCTAAAGAAAACACAATTTCAGCAGTCCGACTCAAATAGTCTATTAGGTTAGATGGAAGTGTTAAGGATTAGAATTCTAATATGCAATCTTATCCAAATTGAACCATACAATTTAGAGAGAGGTAAACATAACAGGTGAATCTTACACCATTTAATGTTGTCCATCTTTGTTCATTAAAGTTCTAGACAACATAAACCTTATAATGAGGTCCACCTATTGTGTCTATGATCTCTAGTCAAATTGCATGATGCAATTCAGAAAGAAATTTGTAGAGGATCTTGATTTGAAGTGTTAATCTGTCTTAGGACTCAAAACCCACATCTTTGCACATCCGATTGAGACCTTTTAATTGTGGTTATTCATACAACTAATTAGCTCCTAAACCGGCCAAAAGAGCAAATGAAAACAATATTAATCTCTCAAAGAACTAGAAAACTCAACGATGGTTGAACCCTTTTGATCCCCCTTCAAGCAATAATGTAAAAGAGGAATACATGGGGAATCTCAATATTGCACCATCTGTGTTAGCTATGAACATATTAGTCCAGATCTACTTGACAATAAAACAGTGAAGTGGGTTGCCAATAATTGCGAAGTACATTTGGTGCACTGTAAATAAAACCCCTCTGTTTTCTATAAGGAATTAAGAAAATGAAGTCAGTTGTTACAGCAAAATTGGCATCACGTGATTATTTGTAAAAGGGATATTTTATCTTATGTGATGTTTCTAGAAGAAGAAATTGGAGAGCTGGACAGTATGTTTCTAGAGTCCTCATTAAGGGCTTTCTTGTCACTTACTTTATTCTAGAAGACTTTAGAAGAATGAAGAAAGACTTTTGACTCTTACGGGATAAAAAACCAGATCTGGATTTTCGGAGAATAGCACTTCACGCGAGCTTAGTTTTCGTTGGTTAAAGATTCTGTTGGCTTCAAGATTGAGTGGGTTCAAGTGTATAGATCTGCTTTGTCTCTTTCTTGATGATGATGTGCTGATTTCGTAAATAGCTTCTTTGGTGTTGATTGAGTTGATGATGAGGATTTAGAGACGATCACCGCATTCCCCCATTCGACTTTGTGAAGTTGAAGATTTATAGGTTTTGAATTGAAGAGGCTGGAGGTTTTAGCCGTGGCCCTTGATTGCACAAAGCTTGTGCACTAAGATCAAGTGTCGTTCGAAATCGTGACTTCCTTGTAGGACGTAGAGGTTCTATGTTCAAGTTGAGATTCGGTTTGGTAAATCGAGTTTGATTCAAGGGTTGTTGATAGGCTAGGTTAGGCTTCAATAGATCACCTTGTAATCGTTGGAAGCTAGTGGATTTGAATGGCCTACGGGCCCGGACAGTCTTTCTCCTTAAGGACGTTCCTTAGAGAGTTTCTCTTTGTCACCATTTTCGGTGTTATGTCTCTTTCATATTTCTTGCTTTGATTTGTTATTCTTTTACTAACCAAGTTTGCATTTGTATTGTGAGTATTCAATCTTGAGATTTGGTAAACATACTCACTGATCTGGTTGGTAAGTGACCTTTGTGATATTCTGATTTCAGGTTTAAGTGTTCAATTGATTGTGTTTCGTTTGTCTGAGTCAATCTGAAAATTGTGTTTATGTCAGTTGCAGTTTCTTCGGAGTCGCTTGAAGTTTCTTTAGATTCCTCTGTTTTTCAGATTTGAGTTTTATTGTTTATATGTCATATATTCATATCTGATTGGTAATTAGGTATTTGAATATTGTTAACATTGTGTTTGAGTGCATATAATTGAGAATAAGTTGTGTATTAAAAAAAAAATTATTTGGTTATTTTTAATATACCTATTCACTCCCCTCTAGGTATTTTTCCGCATAATTGAGTCTAAAATCAGTTTGTTCATCAGTCTTAATGAGAACTACTAGCCATCAGATAAATGGAATTAATCGAGTTATTGAGCGGTTTGCTAACCACTCTAGTTGAACATTGCCAATTATATAACTCATTGGTGATTGGCCTATGGAGTATCTATTAACTATATATATTTATATACACACACACTAGATAAAGCTTCCTACTTTGTCTCCGACCATGAACCAATCTTCCACGCGGGCCTAAAAATGGGCGACTTCAAGAAACAAAGCTAAGGCCAAAACAAAGGCCGAATCAAACAAAAATACAACAAAGGACAACAAAATCGAGCCGAAATCAGAGGACCACCTGTTTGCAAATTTTTACTCAGGTGGAGGATGGTGCAGGTGACCCGAAGTGGAGTATTTTGGGCGAAATTAGGACTATATGCCGGTTGTTACAAGAGCATGAGAAGTGGAGCTTTGGATGGATTCCTCGGGAGGCCAACTTTGCAGCTCATAACCTGGGCAAATGGTGTATCAACAGTGCTAAGTTTGGGGAGATTTGTCTTTCGAATTTACTGTCGAACGTTGCTCTTTGTGATCACGCAGATTCCTTGAGTCTGCCTCTCTAGTGTTGTATTGGTTGTTTGCTTACAAAAAAAAACAGAGCCCTCGATCGACCTCGATGCTTCTAGAAAGATTTATTATCGACCGAGGGAGCCGGACGAGATTGGGCGGTTGCTTGCGGGTGCCAGGCTATGGAGAGAGATACAAAATCCAGGCATTATTTCGTCCATAACACTTCTGAGGGCGTGAGGGGCCGAGGGGTTTAGTAATGGCTCATAGGCGAAAGGAGGAGAGAGGTCGACCAAACAAAATGACAATGTGCTTGGGCCCCAACGGTGGATGGTCATCGAAAGTGGGTGATGATAATCAAAAAGTGGACCGTGGCGCTTGTAGGTGGTAGCAGACGACGACCAGAAAAGGAAAAAAGAGAAAGGAAGTTTGTCGGAATGAAGCCGAATTGGGCACCAAGAAAATATAAACAAAAGTCGGCCAGAGTACCGTTAAAACTACCACCGAATGATAGCCAGGACTAAGTTAGGCCAGATTAGACTAAGCCTAGACTTGACTTGAACTACCATATTATTTTCAAAATTATCCATAAACTATAACTCGTTGTAGTTTATCCAAAATCAATGTTTTTGTTGAGATTCCATCCCCAGACTCAAAGAAGCTGTTAACTCATATGGTTTCAATCCCATGTGGCCCGCACATGTCCCTCACCCTTAGTATCTAGGGCATAACATTGTGAATGAGAGCATAATTATATTTTTAACAAAGGGAGAAGGACACGTGCAATGGGAACTCTATGTGTTAAACGACTTCAATGGATCTGGAGATGGAATTGCAATAGAAGCATGAATTTAGAGGCTTAGTTACAACGAGTTATAATTTAGAGATACTTCTCACAATATGGTGGTAGATTGTAGGGATTTATAATTTACTCTAGTTTTTATTTATAAGGAAGCTTAAAAAAAATAACAAAAAAAAACCTTCCTCTCCTTCGTGCTGCCCCCACTTTTCGAACCACAAAGAGGGTGACGGGTAGTGGGGAAACCTCTCTTTTCTTTGGGCAAATAAGTGGAGATTTGTATTTCATCACGGGGGATCAAAAGACAGCAGAGATTGCTATAACGGGTGAGCTAGACCCTCAACAGAGCTACGAGCACAGCCAAATGGTGGTACAATGCTCGTAAGCGCCAGCCCATAAACAACTGTACAGAAAAGGAAATACAACTGTAGGGTGCTTGAATAATGTGGGGTTAATTGGGTAAATGGTGATGTAACAGTATTTGTTTGGCAGGAAAGAAAATGTAAACGGTTCGAGGTAGTCGGCCAACTTTTTGGCTTTAACAGCACATTTTTCATATATGATTTTACGACGTAGAGGAACTTATACCAGCAGGTAACTGGGTCTACAAATGGACCAGACTAACTAAAGAAAAAACCCAC
Source organism: Myrica gale (assembly GCA_963930655.1). Classification (NCBI taxonomy): domain Eukaryota; kingdom Viridiplantae; phylum Streptophyta; class Magnoliopsida; order Fagales; family Myricaceae; genus Myrica; species Myrica gale. The sequence continues at coordinate 9,722,872 of OZ005600.1, read as the reverse complement.
TAACACAACTAACGTAGAAAGCAAATAACATAATGACCCAAGGCCCAAACCAAAATGGAGGGTAAATGCACAGAAGTTACCATCCTCTCCTGAGGATGATATACAGACGATGATATGACATGACAGTTTTCTTGTGCTCGTAAAGGATTGACATGAGAAATTATCTAATTTAATCTTGCTCGGAGAAGGGAAAATTTAAATGAAAAAAAAACAGAGAGAGAGCTACAAGAAAGTCGGCCATTCCTCGAACGTCATTCTTACCCACCCACCCACTTCTGATTGTGAAATACTTGAATCATATGCCCAAGGAGGCTAGGTGCCATCACAAAAATATCTTTGTTATATTATTTTGTCTTCTTTTTCAATTGAGTTGCTATTTGCTATCCTTTTAGCTCCTAGTGAAGGAACTTCTTGAATAGCCACCATATTAATTCCATTGGTGATTGGCCGTCTCCATTAACACCAAGGGAAAGACATTTGAAAGGAGTTTGACCTCATAAGACGTTGGGGATTGGAAAGCATGTTGAAAAGGAGTTTGTCCCCTGGTCATTAATCGTTATGGACACAATCTAGATGTATCGGAATCTTTTAGTCCACCAGGGTCTTAAGTGTGAACCAGGAGCGATTATTAAGATCACTAAAAGGCGTTTTTATGAACATTATACTGCTTGGCTAGATAAAGATAGCGAACTGAAAAAGAGATGGATACCCCCCAGAGGGATGGTGAAAATTAATTTTGATGTTGCTTGTAGGAGTCACCAGGGGCGGACCCAGGCCCGGGCGAGCCTGGGCGGCCGCCCGGGTCCGCCCCTGAAAAAAAAAATTCATATATATATATATATATATTTTTTTAAAAAAATAAGTTGGCCTGGGCCGCCCTGGTTGGCCCAGGCCAACATAGGCTTAGCCCAGTGAAATGCGGACTGGGCCTGATCCTCAGGCCCAGTCCGCATTTTATTTTGGTTCAAAACAGGGAGTGAAACGACGTCGTTTCACCCCCTGTTTTGAACCAAAATAAACCTGCGAATTCTCCCCCTTTCAACCCTCTCTCTCCCCTCTCAGCCCTCTCTCTCCCCTCTCAGCCCTCTCTCTCCCCTCTCAGCCCTCTCTCTCTCCACTCCTCAGCCCTCCAAGCGGTTTGTGAACCGAGAAATTTGAGTTCTTCACGTTCACCGAATCACCAGCCCTCTCAATCTCATGCGATCCCCACTCTCTGTAAGTCTCTCTCTCTCTCTCTCTGTTTCTTTCTGAGGTGGACCGTGGATGCCGATTGAAATCGTTGGCGTTGACTGGAATTCTTTGTATGGAAAAATATTCGCTTGCCCTTGTTTTTGTTTTCGATTTATTATTTGACGAATATGACTGAATTCAAATGGACTTGAAAAAGTTTAATGTTTCCTTATGTTATTTCGTGTTCGGATTGTGGAGTTAAATTGGGTTAATGAGTTCGTGCGGTGCAAAATAGGTGTCGTTTTGAGTTTTGTGTTTTTCCTGTCTGAGGAATTCCCGAGTGAGATGTTGGTTTGGTTACTTGGTTAGTACTGGGTGTATAATTTAGAGCGAGGAATGTTGCTGCTGCTGTGTTGGGTTGGTTAGTACTGGGTGTTCGGGTTGTGGAGTTAAAATGGGTTAATGAGTTTGTTTTTTTTTCTTTATTCTGTTTGAGAACGAAGATTGTGCAAATTAAGCATGTATATGTGTTGTACTATCCTCTTTCAAAAAATGTTGCTGCTGTTGTGTGTCCCTCATGTAACATTAATAATTGTAGAATCCTTCTCTGAGGCTCTGTACTTCGGACTTACCCAAAAGGGCTCTGTACGTTGGGTCCCAAGATTTCAAGTGCATGCTTGGTCTGACCATAAAGTCAACAAATCCCAATTCGAGTCACACTTTAAAGCACAGTGCAATTGGAACAAGAAGTTGCCAGCACCAAAATATTATTAAAAAAGAAATAATTCGGAATAAAATGAAGGGATTTCTTTCTTTGCCAAGATTTTTTATTTTAGTATTGTCCTCTTCTAGAGTCCCAAACCCATGAATGTTCTGATTTGGGCTTGTGGTGGACCCAATGGGTTAGCACTTGGACCCAATGACTTGTGGTGGACCCAATGGGTCCCAAACCCATGAATGTTCTGATTTGGGCTTGTGGTGGACCCAATGGCCTATGTCTTCTCTACTTTATGTTGGTCTATATTCATTTGCCATGAACTTCACGTGTAATCTCGAGAGATGCGTAAATTGTTGTGGTAGTAGTTGATCATTTAGTTGATATTATAATTATATTAAAAAGCAGTTTGTCTACTTATAAGGTGCCCTTGTATTATGTTTTTGGGTACTGAGAGCCGAGAGGGACAAAGGGGGTGTGGCTTCCTGTTGTCTTGTTAATTTGAGATGGGATACTTTTCTATTGGAGCTCGAGATAGGCTTATCAGAACTTCTGGGCAATTAGATACATCTTGGTTAGTCTAGTTAATGTAATAGATATAAGATATCAGAAATTGTTAACTTATTGTTCTCTATGTGGATTTGTGTAGTGAAGATCAAAATCCATTGCTGGAAGCACATTTGAACTTTGCCAATATACTTGCTTATTTGCTGGAAGGACATTTGCGGTAGGTAATCTCCTTTCTTTAAATTTTTTTTTTCATTTCTTGCTTAACTCTAGTTTGGATTGTGAAGGAAACCAGAGGAAGAGATTCTATTTGTGTAGTAGTTTTTAGGTTGGATTGTGATGCTGTTGAGCCTAGGACAACCTTAGTTGAGCCCAATCTTGGTTGCTATTATTCTTAATTGTTCAAATGTTGATATTTGGTGCCATCACTATTTTATTATTGAAATATCTTGTTTGTCATGGAATTTTAACATTGAATTAGTATGATTGAGAATTGTATGATTAATTTGGATAAATTGATGAGTTTGAGAAATTTCTTTGAATTTTGTTTTGTTTAGATAATGGAAAAGTTTTATCCAAGAAAGCTACACAGCGTTGAGTCATCTACTCCTAACGTGGCTACTAGTTCTGAAATGGAATCTAGTTTGAAAAGACCCTGCATTGAGTTTAGTCCGGATGATATTATTGCTGATCCAGGGTTACGTAAACCCATCGAAGAATATGATGTTGGGATTAAGGATCAAGTTCGTAGGGAATACTTAATTAAAGGTCCTTGTCAACCACGTGGCCACAATTTTCCTAAGAAGAAATATGGGAAAGATAAGAGGGGTTTTAGGGAGTTATGGTTTAAAGATTATCCATGGTTGGAATATAGTGTATCGAAGGATGCCGCGTATTGTTTGTGGTGTTATTTGTTTCGGCGACCTAGAGGGGAAAGGTCTGGGGGAGGTGTGTTTACTTCTCTGGGATTTTGCAACTGGAAAAATGCAATCCAGGTTTTTGTTGAGCATGTTGGTGCACATGATAGTGCTCACAATGAAGCTAGAATGCAATGTGAAGCATTCGAAAATCAGCGGCAAAGTGTGACGCACATGTTATCCGCACATGGGCATGATATAGAGAATGCTTATCGCGTTCGCTTAACAGCGATTTTAGATTGCATTCGGTTTCTTTTGGTGCAAGGATTGACTTTTCGTGGTCATGACGAGTCCGAGGGTTCATTGAGAAAAGACAATTTTCTTGAACTTTTGGAATGGTATGGTAAGCGTGATGAAAAAGTTGCTAAGACAATTAATAGTAATGCTCCTGGAAACAATCAAATGACTTCTCCAAAAACTCAGAAGGAATTGGTGAATGCTTGTGCAGCGGAGACCACACTTGCCATTAGTAAAGATATTGGGGATAGTTTTTTTTCTATTATGGTTGATGAGTCTCGTGATAATTCAGTGAAGGAGCAAATGACAGTGGTTTTGAGATATGTGAACAGACATGAACATGTGATTGAAAGGTTTCTTGGTGTGGAACATGTTCCTGATACTTGCTCCCAGTCTTTGAAAGATGCTATACACAAATTGTTTGCAAGACATGAGTTGTCAATTTCCAAATTGAGAGGTCAAGGGTATGATGGAGCCTCAAACATGCGAGACGAGTTTAATGGGTTGAAGTCGCTCATTTTGAGGGATAATCCTTCCGCTACCTATATTCATTGTTTTGCTCACCAACTTCAATTGACAGTTGTGGCTATTGCAAAGAATAATTTTCAAGTTGGAGATTTTTTTAATTACACTTATTTGATTGTGACTATGGTCGGAGCTTCTTGTAAAAGGAAAGATAATCTTCGGCAAAGTCAACATGAGAAGATAGTGGAGAAGTTGGAAAATCGAGAGATTTCTCGTGGAAAGGGTAAAAATCAAGAAACTAGTCTCGCACGACCAGGTGATATAGTCGTTGATTACTATATCTCGTTTCAATACTTTAGACCATTTAGTCTTTCTTTCTTTATTTATTGATTTTTAATTCTCATAACATTGTAGGTGACACTCGTTGGGGTTCATACTACATCACAATACTGCGTCTCTTCACTATGTGGTCAGCCGTGTTGGACGTTCTTGAAAACATAAATGAGGATGATACTTGCCCAGAACAAAGAGCCATAACTAGAAGCTTGATGGATAAGATGCAAAGTTATGAATTTGCATTCACTATGCATTTGTTGAAGAAAATAATGTGAATTACAAATGATTTGTCACAGGCCTTACAGCGAAAGGATCAAGATATTGTTAATGCTATGAGTTTGGTTGGAGTTGTGAGGGAACGGTTGCAAGAGTTGAGGGAGGAAGGATGAGATAAATTTTTGGAAGAAGTCAAAACATTTTGCCTGAATAATTTTATCAATGTGCCCAATATGGAAGACATTATACCAACTCGCGGTCGTTCGAGGCGTGGAGGGCAGACGATTACTTATTTGCATTATTTTCGTGTGGAAGTCTTTTGTCAGGTTATTGATTTGATTGCTCAGGAGATGAATAATCGTTTCACAGAAACAAGTATGAAGTTACTTCTTTGCATAGCATGTCTTGATCCAAGGGACTCATTCTCAGCATTTGATCTTGATAGATTATGTCGTCTTGCTGAATTTTACCCTGAAGATTTCTCAACAATTGATTGCGTGGTACTTAGAGATCAGCTTGACACCTACATTAGAGATGTTAGAAGAACTAATGTTTTCTCTGGGCTTAAAGATATTGGAGCTCTTGCTGTGAAGATGGTTGAGACCAGAAAGAATATTTTGTATCCATTGGTTTATCGTCTTATTACGTTGGCATTGGTCTTACAGGTTACGACTGCAACCGTTGAGAGAGTCTTCTCTGCGATGAAAATTATCAAGACTGATTTGCGTAATAGGATGAGAGATGATTGGATGAAAGATTGCATGGTTGTGTACATCGAGCGGGAAATTTTTGAAACTATTGAGAACGAAGCCATTTTGCAACGTTTTCAGAAGATGCACAACCGTAGAATCCAATTATCCCCTCTCAGTCGTAGTACATAATACGTTATATGTAATTCAATATTTTTAATGTTTTTAGTCTTTAATGTTTTGATATTGTAACTCTAAGACAATTTTTTACATTAGGTATGAAAAAAAAATTTAGTCATTTTGCTTTAAAAGTTCGCCCGGGTTGGTTTTCATTCCTGGTTCCGCCACTGGGAGTCACTACTGTGTGCAGATGTCATGAAGGAACCATCTTGCAGGCTTGGACAGACTTGCTCCCCAGCCAATCTCCCTTTGAGGGCGAACTGAAAGCAGCAATTCTACTATTCTAGCATGTCAAATGGCGAGTTACTATCATACGGATCATGTGTGCCTTGAAGGTGATTCTTTTTTAGTTGTTAACGCAGCCTTGCAGAAGTCTGAAGATGTAGATATGTACGTCTCGGAAGAGTTGCTGTTATTACGACAATACTTGGAGAATCATTCAGATTGGTCCATTACTTGGATCTCAAGGCAGCAGAATCGGTTGGCTCATAAGTTGGCGAAGTGGGCAACTCAATGTTTCTGTAATTTCCCCGCTTGTATCTAATTGTGACTGGATCTATAATCCACCTTGATATGGCACGTACCAAGGTGGATTATATTTGCTTACAAAAAGAAAAAGAAAAAGGGAGAGAGATTTGATTCTAACATTGGACAGAACAAATTTCAGCTCCTACAGGAACTTTTGTTCGATTGTTGTTCGTTTTGTTTTGTGCTCAAATACGAAGATTTAAAGTCAGTATAAGTAAGGCTTTATCTATAGACTATACCATTTGACAATCTAAGGAAATTAATGTTGCTTTCACGAACCAATCAAATGGAAAATGGAAATACTCATAAAGAGTTGTCATACAACACAAACAAAAGGATGGGCAACATATACTCCAAAGGTCGTGAAGGCTGCATTGAAAGGGAAAGCAGATCCATCGAACCCAAAGACCATTAATTGGTTAAGTAACCTGTAATGAAAAATCCTTATATGAAGAAACAAAAGGCATATCGAATCAAATCCACTTGGGCTGGGGTTCTAGCTAGTCAATCTTACTTTGGTTGTTCTCCAATTCAGGATTGTTCGATGAAACACCGGGCAGTTTCCCACAATCATAACGTCTAACACCGAATATTACAGAGTAAAGAAGCCTATAGAACACCACATCCCTAAGGAATTTCTTCAACCATCCAGACCCTTCTTGTTGCACCCACCCTGATAGAAACGAGCCCGTGATCAAGCCAGCAGCACGCCACCTCCTTTCCTCGGCATATCTTTTCAAGGCACCGGCCATCTGATCTCCTGCCACAAGGCTTTCATTTCGGATAATTGAGTCCCCAATGTGCCTGCCTAAAACAACAGCATCTTCCAGAGCTGAGCAGCCACCTTGTCCCATATCTGGTGTCATAGGATGCATGGCATCACCTGCCACTGTAACATTCCCATTGCTCAAGTTTCCAAATATGATGTCCCACGGAAGCCTAAACATCAGCGGAGCCCATGTGATTGTAGAAAGATCTGAATGCTGGACGACCTTCAAGTACAGCTGGGGAAATTCCTTGGCAAAGTTATCAGTAACTTCTCTTTTTAACAGCTCAGGGTCATGTGCCATGTCCTCACCTGCAATGATAATAAAAATACCACTGTAAGTGACAAGACTCTTGCAGGCCGGGGTGCAAAATTCCACCATACTCTATCTGCAGGTATAGTGGAGGCTTCTCCAATTGGTTCATAAACTCTTTAATTACTTACAGAACAATAAAATTGTAGAACTAACAACAATGGTAAAGAGGCTTAGAAAAACGATGACACTTGTAAAGAGAACAGGCAGGTTAATTTGAATTCAAATCTTGCCAGGACAGGCAACTTCATGGTTTATTAAGCAGATTATCCTACGTTATTCCGAAGAAAGATTCAGATAGTAACTCAACTGCAGGAGCTCAAAAGGGATTGAAAATCCGAAACCTCTGAGAGTACAACTGAAAATGTAAGACAAGTCGAGGGAAAAAGCTTAACCTTTAGAGGAGAATTTGCAGGTTAGAAACCAGTAGAGCTCTTTATCATTGAGCGGAACAAAAGCAGCCCTTTTTCCGGCAGTTACAAATTGTCGGAATTCAAGGTTCTGCCCATGACCTTCAGGAAATACGGCTAAACCACGCACTGCCCATCGGCCTGAATTGACAGGTGCCCTGAGTCCTAACCAATGTGCTACCACAGAGTGCACTCCATCACAGCCTATCAGAGCCTGTAAGATGCAGAATGATACAATAAAGTTTGAAATAAGCACGTCAACTCTAGAGTACTTACAATTAAAATTATAGAGTCGTAATAGTAATATATATTGAGAACTGGACTTCAACATCTGCGTATTTAGATTTCGTTCCTATGTACCTTTGCTTTGATGCTAGCTCCATCATCCATGTGAATGACAGCACAGGATGAGCCTTCTTGTGCTTGGTTTCCAATGGACTTGAGCTTGGCAGAGAAACGGATGGTGTCAGTTGGCAATTCTTCTGCCAGAGCTTCCAGTAAAGCCTTACGATGTAACACCCTTAATACATGTCCACTCCTGCATCAACATATGTAGTTTTTTTCTTTCTGAGCAAATAACTCACTAATTTGATGCGGTTTACATCAAGGTGGATCACAATACCAGTTCAAACTTTTAACATTTGGTTTAGTGGTAGTGGTAGAGAAGACAAACATAAAGGACCAAAACATTTTATTTGTGGTACCAATTAACATTTGCATGGGTGGACCAAAATATTTTGTCCACTTAAGTTTGAAATAAATGGCCATGAACGGAAAATCTAAAAACAGAAGAAAATAAATGGACGAATTATGGGGTCAATATAAAGTGAGTTGATCAAGGTAAAGTGTACAAAAAATATATATTCGTAATTCAGAGCATAATGTGTTAAGGTTGGATAGTATAAAATGGATAATAGTTTAGGAGTATATAGTATAATTTGTGGGCAATAAAATGTGTAACAAAAACATAAATATGGAATTTGAGTAGCATACGTGTCAAATTTGGCGTAAGAGACCTCCTGAATCGCTCCGGTCTGGATATCTGTAACGTATCCCCTGTTGCAGAAGAAAGAAAGTTGAAATAGTATTAAGACTAATGCATGGTAATTAAGCAAAAGGAGTTTATGGTCCCTGAACCGACGCAAAAGAAGATGTTTATGCACTCAGAAATTTACAACAATTAACAAATGAAATCAATACACATAAATTTCTCAAATGAATAGGGTCCGGCGTTACTTTCTGCAAGGAGCATAAGCGGTGGTGAGCTTGTGAGCTATGCCGAGAGCATCAAGGGCGAACCAAGCGTTTGGGGAAAGACTCAAGGCAGAACCTGTAGTTCTTAGTCCTTCTGCTTTCTCTAATACCAAGGCTCGTACCCCTAGTCTCTTCAGGGCTACCGCTGTTGCCAAACCAGCTATACCTGCTCCCACTATCACTACATCTGCCTCCTCCATCTCTCTTTCTCTCTCTCTCGCTGAAGTATGCTCGTGCATTCTAGAGGTCTGGGTGTTCTGTTTATAAAGGTATTCAATCTTAACAGCTCTTAAGGTAATTCAGAATAGAAAAAGTAGTTACGAGGAAGCTGCTGAAAAATGAGTCAAAACAGTCAGGTCAAATGTAAGGAAAGACCGTCATTCTTTTTTCTTTTTCTTTTTTCTGCGTAGAAAGACCGTCATTCATTGAACAACTTTGTTGCGGATGTTCTTTTGGTACATTAGAAAATAAAAAGGATGTTCTTGTGGTGCAAGTAACTGAAAAGTCTGGATTAGAAAAGAGTAAATTGTCTCGAGTGAGCACGCGACCACGGGAGGTCCCGGTCCGGTTGTGCCTTGTAAATGTAGATATTCATCACCAATTTTTTAAGGTATTTCTTTTTTGTTTTTGTTCCAATCAACAGTGACTATTCCCTACTATAATTGCAAAGCGACAAGCAGAAATGGAGAGGCTGCTGAAAAAATGGTAAAAAAAAAACAGTGAGGGGTCCAAGGAATTGGTCAAAATTTTACTTTAGAAGCACGCTTGCCTTGGACCACAGATCATATAGTAAGGGATGACGATATTATCTGATTCCTCGCCCTCAGAGAAGCAAAAAGGGGAAAAAAATTTCAAGGAAGTACGTCATTTCTTGAACATCTTTGTCAAGGACGGATCTGTTTTTGGTGTGGTGTGGGGCGCACATGCAAGTAGGGGTGTGCACCGAAAATTTCGGATTCGGAAACCCCGAATCCGAATCCGAATCCGGTCCGAATTGGCCTAATATCCGGTTCACTCGGTATATTCGGATTTGGATCGGATTTCGGGCTGGATTCGAAATGGGCCGGTGTGTATTGGGTTTTTTTGGGCAGATATTTAAATTGGGCTATTTTCCGAGTTGGGCCAAAAATATTGAATTTAAGGTCATTTTAAGTTGTGACTAGCGTTTTAAGCCCTGTAAAACTATAATGGACTTCTTCTTTTTTGTGCAAATATACCTATAACAAGTAATATTTAATCCTTATTTAGTTTGGACCCATTTCATTATCTTGTATCCATATACGGTAAAAGACTAAAATTACATGTCATTGCTCTGTATTTTTTGCAGATTGCTAAAAATGATAAATTGTAGCCTTATCCCCTTCATTCGGATATAAGTATATATAACAAAATTACTCCATACGTATATACTATATAAGTATATACTATCAGCTTCCAATTCTATATAAAAAGATGGAAACAACATTAATTAAACAAAAAGATGAACCAAAACAGTAAATGAATTGAATTTCAGAGAACATTATTACTTGAGTCTAGTCTAAAGCTTTCAAAATCCTCAACCGTTTCTAAGACTCGTTGGGCAGGGCTAATGGGTATTGACCGTAGCCAATTCCTAGCACATATGAAAGCCTCAACTGTTTTTGGAGACAATGAGCTCCGATAGGGATCCAGAACCCTCCAGTGCTGAATGCAGACTTTGAAGCAACGGTAGTGATGAGAATAACTAACACATCCCGTGCAATTCGAGCAATAACCGAAAATTTGGTGGAATTAACCTTCCACCAAGTCAAAATATCAAACTCTGAACTAGGTGACTCCACGTCCTCCAAGTAATAACGTTCCAACTCACTCTTGCAATCTAACAAATTCCTAGATGCCCGAGACTGATGGAATTCTTGCAAGATACACAACGGATTCGAACTTCCCCTTTCCCTCCCCATTGTGCTGCCACTACTTTGAGAGTCATAGTCATAGTAGTAGTTCCACTTTCACTGCCAATCCTAGGACCATCTGAAGATAAGTCATCATTGTAGTGCCTATACAATCGCTCGACATCCACTTTCAAGATCTCAATAAATTTTTCCCCTTCCTCAATACCCAGAACCTTCTTTAACCAAACTTCTAGGGTGACAATCTTGTAACGTGGATCAAGGATAGCAGCCACAAATAAGAGTCTATTATCTTTTCAACATCCCCCCAATATTTTTCACACTTCAACTTCATTATAAAAGTCATGGCACTAAACAAAGCATCATGACTATCACAATATGCCATCAAGTGAGTATGAATGTAAGAGACTTCTTGAAAATGCAAATTAGAAGTGACATACATTGAACCAGAAAGGCGCATTGTAACATCATAGAAAATTTGCAAAAATCTCACAAAAGTTCTAACTCTATCTCAATCATCATCATCAGGAGCACCCAATCCTCGCCTTCCTGACCCATTCTCATTCAAATAATTATATATTGGCCCATCACCCTCCTCCAACAACTCAAAAGCTCTCTGATATTTTTCAACAACATTCAACATGAGGTAAGTAGAGTTCCATCTAGTGGGCACATCAAGACACATAGATAAATCACACTGGATTCTTTTCTTCTCCACACAAGTTCTAAACTTTGTTAACCTAGCAGGAGAAGAATTCACATACTTTACCAAGTTTCGAACCTTAATGACAGACTCATCAAGTTCTTTCAACCCCTCATTCACAATAAGATTCAATATGTGTGTGCTACACCTCATGTAAATGAAATCATGGCCACAAATAGTTTGATCATTAGTCAAGGTTCTTTTCTTCAACCAATCAATGACACTATCATTGGCACTAGCATTGTCAACAGTGATAGTAAGAAATTTTGAGATTTCTCATTCAAGCATACACTCCTCCAATTCTCTCCCAATGGTTGCCCCTTTGTGATCTTGAATCTTACGAAATGCTAGGATTCTTTTGTGCATCTTCCAATTACTATCAATGAAATGTCCAGTAACACTCATGTAATTGATATTTTGGATTGAAGTCCACGTATAAGTGGTTAAACAAACCTTCTGCCCTGAAGTCAAAAACATCATCTCCAACTCTTCTTTCTCCCTTAAGAAGAGCTTTGTAACATCTCTCATCACTGTATAGCGAGAGGGCATAGGAAACCTAGGCTCAAGAGACCTTAGAAATTCCCTAAATCCAAGACCTTCTACAATCAAGAAAGGCAACTCATCTACCACAACCATCTTAGCAAGGGAAGCCCTAATCTTTTTTTCACTGTACTTGGTCAATATAAGATCTTTACTCTCACCACTATTCTTAGACACAAAGCTCAAATGAGATTGCCTCTTGTCCGTCTTCCCCTTGATATAAAGATACTTAGAACAGCTAGCTAGATGATTGAGTAAAGATGAAGTGCCTTGTAACTTAGAGTGACAATTAAAACTCTATCCACAATAGTTACATGTACACTTCGGCAGTTTACCACCACCAATAGGTAATCTTGTGAAATGATCTCATGCCTTAGATCTATTGGACTGCCTTCTAGGCAACGGTGGTCGCCCACCACGAGCTGGTTGAGTAGTAGAAGGTCCCTCTACCTCTGCATCAAGCTCAATAACAGGAGAGTCGGGAGACATAGGAGTGTCAGAGGTGCTACCCCTTTCAGGAGTACCGCTAATAGGAGTACCCAAATCATCAAAATTCATTTGTTCCATGATATCTGATAAATTATACAACCCAATTTAACAATCAATGCATATATTTTTCAACAACCAATGCATACATTCCAATTAATATTTTTCAGCAATCAATGCATATATTTTTCAGCAACCAATGCATACATTCCAATTAATATTTTTCAGCAATCAATTCATATATTTTTCATCAACCAATTCATACATTCCAATTAATATTTTTCAACAATCAATGAATATATTTTCAGCAACCAATTTATATATTTTCAGCTACCAATTTATATAATAGTATAATACAACAAATCAACAACCAATTCATAAGCCACCACTCCAATCTCCATAGGCAAAATATTATAAACCAGATATAAATCATAAACTAATTCAGCACTTCAATCTCCAATCACCAACACACAACAGAATCAACAAACTAATTCATCAAGCCCTGACCTCCAATCTCCATGGGCAAAATATTATAATTTCTGAAATATAGGGTGCATAATGGCAAAATATACACTTACCTGAGCAAGTTACCAGCGAAGAACAACAACACAGTTACACAAGTAGCACAATATCTAAAATAAATTCAAATCAAAATTCATAATTAACAAATAATGTTTGCTGTTATAGTTGAACATATCAAGCAACATACAAAAATAAACAAAGAAATTAGTTCAGCAAAGTTAGTGAATAAACTAGCTACTGGTATAGACCCAACAACAAACAAACAAAAATACAAACTGATTTTATGCATCGTGCATGCCTTAATCGACCCAACAACAAACAAACAAAAATAAATCAGGCATCAATAGTAAACAAACAGGAAACAAACAAACAAACAAATTGTTTACCTTGTCTTTTAGCTACAACTCTTCGGGAAAGTTAGATCTGCAATCAAAATAAACAAATAAATCAACTCATCAACAGTCAGCAGCAAGAAACCTAGGGCAATATATCATATGAGAGAGAGAGAGAGAGAGACTGACAGAGAGAGAGATCTGGAGACTCGGCGACTGGCGACTGAGGGCCGGGGGGTGTGGTGACTGAGGGCGGGTCGGCGACGATTGAGGGCTCACGGTCAGGTTAGGGTTTTTCGAAGGGGCGTGTGGTTTTTGAGAGGAAAGGGGAAATGAAGTCTGAAATCGCGAAGGGGAACTGAAGGGCTGATAGTGAAATTGCGTATGAGGGAGGGGTAGGGCTGAAACGCGCATTTTACTAAGGCCAAAACGCTCGTTTCAGCCGTTCGGATTATCAGGTCGGGTCTTATATTTATATACTAATTCATCCCAGATTTGTAAGCAATTTCTTTTCTTTTATTTTTTATTTTTTTTCCTAATCAACAGTAACAACTGATAGGATAATTAGGGTAAATTCAGAAGGGACAAGCAGATATTATGGCAAAGAAAGTGAAGTTACCCGTGTCTGTCTTTTACCACCTGTCACTAGACACTACGCCACCTCAGGAGGCAGGAGCTGGGACGACTAGGAGGATATGATACGATGCAATTTGCTCTTTTTTCTTTTCTTTTTTGTATCAAAACTACTACTACCTTTATTAGCAAGACAAAAGCAAACTAGTCTTGCTCTTGCTCGGTCCTAAGGGAGGACGATATGTGATATGATCTGATTGCTTTAACTAAACAGTCGTTGCTGAGCTCGAAAGAATTTTTTGTCCTGCTTTCCAAGCACGTCAAGAAAAACAGAACAGTCAAGAATAGAAGATTTGAGAGACTTCAATTAGGAGGGAGTCAGTATATATAAAACTCATAAGGTAATTTTCCCACTAAACTGCACCACAGATTTCTATTTATGCTTGATCCCACATGAAAAGGGAAGATCATAGAATCCCTCATATGATCATTAAGTTCAGCCCGAAGTCAAAAGCACATATCAGGAGTAGATGCTTTTAGGTGTGAAGTGGACGTTTCAAGACCCAATAGCGTTGCTGAATCTAGAAGGGGGTTGAATAGGTTCTGACCCAATAGCGTTTCTGCACACTCTTCACAAGCTCAATCAGTAATTTCAAGAGTGCTAAAGCAACACAAATATAATGCGGAAGTAATAATCAAATATGGATAGCAGATACTCAAGTGACAGAGCACCTCTATGATTATTTCTTAACCAAGGAAACTAAAGAAAGAATTAATGACAAAAACATCAAGTTAATCTACGTAAACACAATCATAACAAATACACCAAGATTGGTTACAAAGAGAAAACCCGCTTGAAAGAATTATTTCAAGAGGTAAGGGCTCGTAAGCCGGTTTAATCGAATCCACTATAATCTTCAAATTTGGTACACGGTGATCTATAGACTACCCAACACTCCGTTTCTAGTCTAACTCTACCGTTACCTTACCTGAAATACCACATCCAGATCTGTCTCCTGCGTGGAACGAAGAAGTCATCTTCCGTTTGAAATTCTTGATCCCGAAAAGCCGAACTCTACAGCCAAGCTGATCTTTCCACACACACAGGTGCAATAAGCTCTTTCACAAATGGAACACTCAGCCTTGGTAGATCTCCAGCAACCTCTGGAGTTAACCTTCTTAATCGAGGTTATCTTGGTGATAGAAAATACAAACTGAGATGATGAGGGAAAAAAAACAATCTCGTATGGTTTGCTCTCAGTTTACATAGAACAGACTATAGAAACAGTTGTATGAAATATTTCATCAAAGCTCTCAATAGCTAGATCTCTCAAAATTATTTTCAAGAACATCTCGAATGAATGAGAGAAAATGACTTTTATATTCTGAAGGGTCGGGGGAAAGAGATTCACGAAGTTTTAAAACTTCTTGAATCTTGGGCACTTCTATTAAAACTGTTATAACTATCTTTCGCAAGTCTTGAACAAAATATGAGTGAACTCAGATAAGACTTAGCAGCGGTCGCGACGCCTGCTATAGACCTGAGGTCTTCACCAGCGATCGCGCAAACCGCCGCTATAGATTTACTGCGACGGACCTATAGCGGCGGTCGCAACCACCGCTAAAAAATCGCTGCTAAAGCTATAATAGCGATTTTTTGACCTTTAGCAACGGTCAAAGAACATTTTTTTTTTGTAGTGCATGTTCCATGTGTACTCATCTAAAAAGACCCAGCTTTTTATGCTTTTTCAACGTCAAGGTACGTAACCCCAGATCCACCAACGCAAATGAAGACTATTTTGACTCTATTTTTTGTGGTCTTTTTCAGTTTTTCGAGTCTCTTCACGATAGTACGAACACGTATTCATGTTCTGTTTAAAAAGTGACAGCGTCGTTAGATGGACATATGTTGTTCTTGAGGCCGTATTACCGAATATATAGTATTGTTGATGCCCTTAGAACAGCATAAAGTTTTCTGCACTATACCCCGTTAAATGTCCTGTCATATATATACACACACAAGATGTATGTATGCAACGATCTACTCGAAGCCACTCTTTTGAAATGTTGCATTCTTCGTCGAGAGTAGACAGAGAACAGGAGAATGGGAATCGAGGAAGTCAATTTCATTTTTTTTTCAAAGATTGTGCGAGTCTTGGATATTTCAATCTCCTTAAACTTATGATTGGTTAGCTTAATTTAATGTAAGGAATGCTGCTGCCTGCTTGAATCTCCTAGTCCTTTGGGAACTCAAAAGAGCACAGTGATAGTATTTCACCAAAAAAACCAAAGAACGACGTAAATTAAAAAGGGTTCTGTCATGGCCTGAGCTGGCTTGCTTTGTTTCATCTCTTTTTTAATTTACTCCGGCTAAAATTAATGGCTGCAAATAAAGCAAAAGAAATCGACCCGTACTAGAGAAGAGCACCCATTGGGCCATTGCTGGTATCAATAAGTGTCTTACTGGATTAAGAAAAAGAACAAAATTTACTTCAGATGATAGCTCTTTCTGGTAAGAACGCGGTGGAAGATGGATTTTGTGAATTGATCAACAAGTATCGGATATATGCCCTGTAGTAATCACCGATGGAAAGAAGTTTTATACGAAATGATGCCATCATGTGCCTTCCAAATTAAGGTTCTAAATGCTTGGAGAATATGTAGACCGCTAAAAGCATCAAGCATGCACGCACCAGTCAAAAAGTGCTTTTAAACAGGTATATGCACCACTAGTCAAAGCTTCCCAAAGGACACCATTGTTGGGAAATGGATGGAAAGGTGAAATCCGCAGTTCGAAGAAGTGCTTTTCTTCTTATTCTTTTTTCTACATAAGAAGTGATTTTCTTCGTTAAATGCACCTCGCGCGTTGCAAGGCATTGAAAATATTAATAGGACACCATTGTTGGGAAATGGATGGAAAGGTGAAATCCGCAGTTCGAAGAAGTGCTTTTCTTCGTTAAATGCACCTCGCGCGTTGCAAGGCATTGAAAATATTAATGGAAGCGTACTCTCGTGGCAAAGAAAACGACATGAGAAAGTTCCTCTCCACCGAATCCAACTCTAGCTTGAGGAGACGGCAGAAATGCATGCATGCAGGAATTAATGCCGAGAATATTCTTTCCCCTAAGGCGTTCAAAATTTTAAGTAGTGTACTGTTTTGAACCATGTTCATTAATGTTTCCCCTCTTCTTTCTCCCGTGTTTGAATCCTAACACCAAATACAGCGCTGGATCGCACCTAAATTGTTTTCATTCTCTGTATCTCCGTAATTATTTAGATTGGGGTATGTTTGTCTCGTTAAAATTTTTAAGAATTTGAATTCTAACTTTTACACGAATATTAATACAATTCAATATTATATTTTTTACAAACATTAATATACGTCAACGTCTTTTACACAAACAATAATAAAATTTAAATATTACCTAAAAATTTTTAAAACACTTTAAATCTTAAAAATCTCACCAAAACGAGCATGTCTGAATCTTTAATTTCCTAATTGAACATACTCCCCTACAATCTAGGAAACTTATCAAGGCTAATCGCCACATTGGTTGAAAAACAATCTAATATGGTCGCCAAAAGACAAATCCAACTTAATAGAAGAAACCAAAGTTAAAGTTGACATTGCATTGTGATGTATCACGACAATTAGGATCGATCTTAACCAAATTATGTTAAAAGATAGGGCTACATAAATCGTTCACTCATATAGTCAGGCTTGATCAAGAAATCAATACTAGAGATTACACAGATTCTTCCAGACTACAGAGGAATTTTGGAGGGATAAACTTTTCCGCTAGTGTGACCACGTGCTTCTCTGAGTACCTAGCTAAAAGGCATAAACTTCTGATCAATATGATCAAAGATGGCAATGAGGGGAGTTTAAAGTCATCCGCGCTAGCTTTTCGGCCTGTAATGCATGCAGATCGTGGAGAAGGGAAGCACCAATTAAATACAAAAACCTATTACTGGCTCCGAGAGGACAGATGCTACCATTTTCATATCAGATGATCAGCTGCAAGAAATTGCTAGTGATCTATGGACCAAAGTGCTAGCATCTTGATGAGCATATAAAACGTCGAAGGCGATCTCTTGTGCTTCATAATATGTTTTTAATTCCTCCGCCTGCATTAATCACTAGTTTACTAGATCTGTGTTCAAAGTCATCAATTGAACATTATATCCTACAAATTCCTTCTTTAAAAAAACGCTGTATATCCTTACTTCTCTTTTTCCTTCATTAATCCTGATCCCTGATCTTTCGCTTCTCTTTCGTTTGTTTTTCCTTTATAATTCTTCTCCCACGTAATTTCTTGTCGTCCTCTCTTATAAATCCGTACATATTAACATCTATACCAAGACCCTCACCACTTCTAGTCATAAAATAACGTACCAATTACCAACTTCTTGTTTGACTTTGTTAGGAACAATTAGGACCCTCACCACTTCTTTTGCATCGTAATTAATCGTAAGTGAATAGATTAGAGGGGAAAAGGAGCTAATAACTTCATCTTATCTTACTAAGAACGCAATAGTAGTATTATATTAGACGTTTCTCGTCTTATAAAGCAATATCGCAAACTTTGGGGTCGGATGCTGCAAACCGGTTGTGGCTGATAATTTGCAAATTCTTATTTAACTACATATACCAGGCCATACTTACCCAAAAAAGTCATAGTATATAATCCAACCTATAACATAGACCGTAGGTGCCCCCCACTCAACAGTAGTGACGGCTCTGCTGAAAATCCACTCAACGATGATGGTTGCTTTTGTTTTTTATGGTAGCTCCGTAGGGTTTTTCTAAAGCCAAGTTGGGCTAGCAGCTAGCTCCCCTAAAACTGAGCTTCTTCCCTTCCCTGGCCTCTTCTTTGGTCTCGTTCAACCCCATTCGAATATGCAAGTTTACCCTCTCCGTTCCGCTTTAATTGAAAGTAAATTGAAGGGAAAGGCTGATCAATTCGCATAAGAAAGGACGTCAATCCTTTTAGTAGGTACTTTTCCCTTGCTTTGCATGAAATCTCCAATATTTGTTGTGTGCATACATATTCAGACTCAATTATAGTGATAAGTCTGTGAGTTCCACATGTAGCTATTATAATTGTCTTCCAACTACTCACCACCTTTCTCGAATGGGAAGGTATGAAAATCAACAGCTTCTTCAATTTCATATCCAAATTATCAGATAAATAAAATATATCCCTTAAGTTCATAATACAACGTTAATGTTACCCTGAGTATTAAATGTATACTAAATATAGAAAAACTTACTCGATTTAAACTTAGGACGACATTAATTTCTGCAAGCTTACTCTGTAATTCTCTTTAGATTGTATTATACAATTCATGTAATAATAACTTTTAGACAACATGGAAACCAATAATAAAATATCTAAGTCCCAGTAATTAAAAAATGTTCCTAGGCGGATGCAAACACTAAAAAACTTAATCAACATCAGTTCCAAAAGTTTAAATCTGTTTAGGATCGAAATTAGGATATTGGCCTCCTATTATTGTCAAAGTCGACTATTTACCCCCTCAAGCGTATTACTAAAAACAATTTGAACATATGATAATTGATATTCAAGAATCAACATATATAATTCCATCACCAAAGAAAGTGGGTGTTAAATGATTCCAATGAATTCTGAAAATTACTGCAGGGTTAGAAAAATCGGATGACAATGGTAAAACTAGTATAGGTTTACCTTAAAATAGAAGGAAACATGGTTAAACAAAACATAAACTGTGGTAAACGGAATAAAAAGCGAATGGTTAACTTTCCAAAACTTTGAACATAGCCCTCGTCCTATGCGACGGATGCGTGTCTTACAGACTGTCGCCAATCCCTCCCTGGTTATTGTACAGTCGGCTCCCAAGTAGGCAAGTACTAACGAACCCAAAAGTTGTTCACTTCACCTCCACGACACAATATTCCAGCAATTGTGTTATGTTTACGCACGCCCCAAAGCTAAGCATCATAACTCTCTCTCTCTCTCTCTTATGTTGTCTGCCCCATTGGCCCAACCACAACAAACCCAACCCCAGCTTCTGAGAGAGAGAGCACCAAACCCATGACGAGTTCAGAGGTCAACATAAACAAATATGTTCAAAAAAAGATAACTTACTAAAACTTTGTTTTGGAATATACCCAGTTGTCCTAATCGAAATACTACACAGTTTAATCCGAAAGCCCAAGGAAACCAGAAAGAAAAAGGGGAAAAAAAAACAGGGGAAGAACCACCGCGTTTCTCCCCTCTAGCCCCAAAATCCATTTCAGATTTTCCTTGCTCTCAGATCTCTGACTTTCATTGTTTTGCGATAAGTAGCACTTTTATCCAAATGGGCATACGATGATTGGTCGTATGTATGTCTGTATGTTTGATTACCCACGTACCTCCTCTGTCAGACGCGGTCAATTTATTTCGTTGTACGACCTCGTCTTGCTTCAGATCCGGTGGTGTAAAATCCCGTAATCCCAAAAGAAGATTACGATAAGAAAAAAAACCCAGTCGCAGCTGAAAGAGCAGAATCTTTTCCGAATTGCTACGACAGCGAAGGCGAAGATGGATTTAGATGATTTCCGGGCCGTGCTGGAGAGTTGTGGCGTGGACGTCTGGACGTTCATAGACACCGCCATAGAGGTGGCGTCTTTGGACTACGGTGGGGAGCTCAAGCACCGGAGGGACGGGATCGTGGAACGGCTTTACTCGGCGAGCTCGCCGTCTGAGCCTCGCTGTCGAAATTGCGACGACATCGATGATCGGGGGAATATGAATGGTCACGAAGTGAAGGCTATGGAGGTGAAGGATAGCGGCGGCCACAGAGGGAAAAGTAGATCGCCGGCGACGCCGCAGTCAGTGGAGAGAGAGGACGCCGAGGATTTGGATCTCTTCGGAGGTTTGTTCGATGACGAGCAGAAGAAGATTCTGGAAATTAAGGAGCAGCTTGAAGATCTTGACCAGGTGACATTTTTCATTATTTTTACCAATTGCTTCATCAAGATGTTGACTTTGTTTGTTTTTTGGGTCTGATTTTTGTCGGTTTCTGTGTTTCAGCCTGAGGATTATTTGGTTGAATTGCTTCAAGGTCTGGCGGACATGGATATAACATTTCAAGCACTCAAGGTAACAAGCTGTTTTATTTTTTTCTGTTTCCTTTTTTGCTCTTTCCTGGTGCTTGTTAACTAAAATTTCTGCTAATTATTGTGTTTGTTTACAATATAGGAGACTGATATAGGAAGGCATGTGAATCGATTGCGAAAGCATTCGTCCAGCTATGTCCGGAGATTGGTGAAGCTACTAGTCAGGTTTTGAAGAACCAAAAGTTACTTTTAACTTGTAGTTGGAAAGGGCTGTTTAACATTTATTGTCTCGGTTTTGGTTTGTCAGGAAGTGGAAGGACATTGTGGATGAATGGGTGAAGTTGAATCAACCTGGGGAACAGACATCCTCTGCTCTAATGGGTATCATCTTAATCTTCAACCAATTTAATTTCAGTTTCTGTTCTGGGAAAGATATCAAGATAGTGAGTGCAGATTGGGATTTAGAAATCAAAGTTAAAAATGGTAATTGATGTTGTTGGCGGCAGATGGAGACTCACCCCAACGGAAAATTCCCCTAAACGGTCATCACCAGGTGAAAGAAATGGAATTTTTCTTCTTTCCAGCTTATTTGCTTTGTCTGGGAACGAAAGTTGTCGAAAATTCTGTCTTTCTTTTTAGCTTGCTAATATATTCTCTTCTTTTGTAGGTGCCTGATTTTGGATACTCTCCAAATCCACACAGTGAGTAGTAGAATCAGATTCCAATTTCAACTTTTGATCTTTGTTTGGATGTTTTTTGTTTGCATTTGTTGATCTGTCTTGCCTGCGGCTGCAACAGATGGTAGTTCTGGGTCAGACAGGAATAATTCTGAATCAGAGCCTAAACCGAAAGTGATTCCACGAAAACAAGCTCCTCCTAGACCAGCCCAATCTGCAACTGTATCTGCTTCCTCTTCACGTCAAAATGTATGGATACCAAATTAGAGTCTCTAGCTCTATGTTTGGTTGATGAAAAGTTGGAGAAAGAAAATAAGTTTTTAAAACTTATGCTTCCAGAATATGAGAAACCAAACTCAATTGCATCAAATAGTTTAAATTGGCTCAATAGATTGGAGTTGTAAGTCTTCTCCTGCCCCCCAAGAATTTGGGGTTTTAGAGATTTCTGTTACCCCTTTCTTTTGCTTGCTAACCGAATGTATTGTAACTGGTTTTTACCGAGTCTGAATCACTTCATATGGGATTCTGCAGAGGCAACGAGAACAAAAGGATTTTGATTCTGAAAGACTGGCTTCAGCGAGGAAACGGCTTCAAGAAAACTACAAAGAAGCTGAAAATGGTTTAGTTATTTCCTTTTTGTTTATTTTCAGTGTTGCTAGTGCTTGTTTTGGGCTCCTGCTGATGCTTTTTGTGCTTGTGTTGTACTTGTTCTGAAGCCAAAAAGCAAAGAACGATTCAGGTGATGGACATCCATGACATACCAAAACCCAAGAACACCTTCTTTGCAAAGAACAAAGGTGGTGGTGGTGGTGGTGGTGGTTCTCACGGGAGGCATTGGTGACTGATTACGGCAAATTCATACTTACAGAGGGTATATGAGGCAAATCGGAAGTTCCAAAGCCGGTTTTGCCTCGTACTTTTGTTTTTTGAAGTCAAGAAAACGAAAGCAAGAACGCCTTTTTTTCGGAATTAATTAATAACAAAATGTAGAAAATTGCTTATTTGGGCAGGAATTGTGAATACAAAGCTCGAGGTTTTCATTGGGGGGCGGGTGGTGGACTTAAAAGGGATTTTTCTCATCTTTTCTAACTTGGGTTGGGGGGAGGGTATGATCACAGTGAAGGTGGAGGTTTTCTTCGATGGTTGCTTCGACGCAATGGATGCCATCCTGTAAGCCAATTTGCCCTTTGAATTTCGTGAAGGGTCAAGGATTTGGATTGGTTGTGGGGGCTTGGTGATGGGGTTTTGGTTGGAGCAGCTCTGGCCGCAACTATCATCCTTTTAGTATCTAATCCATTTATAAACTATTTTAATTTTGGCAATGAAGCTTCCGACAAATCGAAAGCTGGAAGTCAACAAAGAGGGCTTCTGGCTTTGGTGGGGATAGAGGAGAGGCTTTGCTGTCTTGTACTCAAAATCCTTCTGAAATGGAAATGGTGAAGTGTTGGGGATATATTGGCGGCAGTTTAGGTTGTGTTTGTGTTGTAAAATGTTGGGTATGAGAATATGTGTTGGTATTGGGTTTAGTGAAAAGGTGAAGAGAGGTAATTTTTTATAGTTTTTGTAATTTTTTATATTTTTTTATGGGAGATAGAGAGATTATATTGGAGTATTTTATTAGGAGAGATAAAATGTTGGAAATGTTGAGTTTTGCAAACACAGAATAATTAAACAATCTGATGACTTTTTTTTTTGTCTAAAAACGTTTTCAAAATCCCTCTTGCTCATAAGAAATGTTCATCATATATTAACATCATAACTACATGAAATTTGCTGGATGTTTGGAAGACATTACTAATTTCTAATTTCTGATAAAACTTAACGGTTTGGGGTTATTTTAAATGTACTTGAGGGTGAAGATCTTTCTCCTGTCGTATCCAAAAAAAAAAAAAATCTAGCCGTTGAATATAAGTTAAATACTCGATATGGAACTGAATCGGGTTGGATGTGGAACTGAATCGATCGGGTCAGATGTGGGTAGACAATCTTGACAGGTCAGTAACATCTTTGTCCTTAATATGAAAAGAAAAACATTATATTAAAAAAAAACCTACTGGGGTCAACCAGTTAATCCTACCGGAGAGGACAACAAACAAGTTAATATGGAGATCGTCGACGTGATGTCAATGTAATGGGGATATAGGTAACCATATACTTCTCTTACATCTCTGTTTAACGCCAAAATACTCTTCTCTATGGTTGCCAATGATCTCGAATTGCACCTCTTAAGGTCCTTGATGGTATCACGATTCTGCTAGAAATAAATAAACTTTCAACAACGAATGTAGTATGGTGATGATTCTACTATAACTTTCTTAAGTGCCTGAAAATATTAAACTTTTCCAACCTTCGACCTGAGGACCCAGGATGCATTCACGTCCTTGCTGTTGCCGCTGCTCCCTTTCTTCATCCCTGCAAACTCGATTCACCTGTTTTCTTTAGGGTGCTCAATATTCCATCAAGCAGCTTGTCCTTGTCATTCTCAACTGGGTCAGAAACAATAGAATAGATCTTTTGAGGTCTTTGCTTCCGTTCATAGTTTCCCATAGAAGTTTCCCCGTTGATACCAACTGCAGAATGAGCAGATTGCTTCTT
Organism: Myrica gale; assembly: GCA_963930655.1. Taxonomy (NCBI): domain Eukaryota; kingdom Viridiplantae; phylum Streptophyta; class Magnoliopsida; order Fagales; family Myricaceae; genus Myrica; species Myrica gale. Next base: position 9,698,765 of record OZ005600.1, on the reverse strand, counting down.
CTGAATCCGAAGAGTCATCATCTGAGAGAGAAGGTTCATAGTCAGGATATTTTCTCCTTTTTAGGTGTTCTGCACCTTTGCTCCTTGATACAGATACCATTTCATTTCTTGTACAATTTGTGTTGGCAATAGGCCCTAATTCCTCCCATGGGGAGTCAGAATCATCATCCTTCTTCGCTGAATCAGACAATTCACTATCTGAATTAGCAACTGAATGACCAGCGTGATTTTCTACACCATCAGGAACAGCAATTTCCAGGCCAGAACTAACTGAGGCTTTACCAGAAGGAAAGATATAATTGGACTCTACTTTCACGCCTGGCATTATCTGTAACAGTGATACCAACTTTAGGTAGCCAAGAGTCTGAATATCAAGAGGATAGCCATACCTCTTGAGGAAAAAAATTCTGAAATAGTCCATATTACATCCCTCTGGATAATCCTTCAATATTTCATTGAGAAGCTTCTGACAATCGGCTAATATATCACTTCTAGATCTGACTGCGGGTTTCCTGTTAATAACATGAGGAGAAACTCCAGTATGAGAAATATTTTGATACTTTCTTTCTCCATCAGGTTCTGATGACAGTGATGTTTTGTTCAAAAATATAGAGCCAGAGAGCTCTTTCCAGCAGGCCAAGTGAGTTTGAAAGGTGATGTCTGAGAGTGGCACTCTTAACCTCTGATATTAACAAATCCACCAAGTGGAAAAGGTCAATTTCACTTAGAGATTTAAGAGCCAGAGGCCCTTCCTTTTGCAGATTTTGTGCCAACTGTTCCCTGAAAAGAAATCCCACATGGCAGAACACTATTAATTATGCATCTGATTGTAACTGTTCACTTAAATGTAAGACATTTACCACCTTTAAACATCAGCAAAAGTTGTACGAGCACACCAAAATAAAGGCATCAACAGGGTCAGAGAGCTAGAGCTTTATGCTCAGCGATACAACTGACTAAAAAAGGTCTAATCAACTCCGGAATTAACATTGATCAGCTAAGATCTGTATTTAAATTACCAAGGGATACAACCTACTCCAGAAGTAGCAGAAACTTTGCCGAGAAGATAAGGGGGGCCACAAAATGATAACTGCAAAGCTCCCCACAATGGTTATGTGTGTCTTCATTAACTTTTACAATGTTGTCTACTCAGACAGGAGTTATAAACCTTCTGTCAAAATTTTATTCCATCAGATACACTACAGCACAGAACTCTGGGGAAGGATACGCATGCACGATTCCAAACAGAGTCTCTTCATGATACCAAAGTCCTCGAATAAAAATTCAAGAAAAAATCTGACCTGATGAGTCTTCTAGCACTAAAAATGGAAACTTGAATAAAAATGTAGAAAAGCTAGAACATCAAATAAGTTCCAAAAAAATTCCTACAGAAGGACCAAGTTATCCGATGGGTTTTGTCAGTGTAGTAATATAATCTGCATCACTTCATTATTTGTTTCTCTTAACGATAAGAAATTGAGTAACAGAACCATGTACTTGCACTACATGAGCAGAACTAGATAAAAGGTCATCAACCACAGCACTAGAAAGACACTGCATAAAGATGAAGCAAATCAAGTAAATGCATAAAACCTGGTCCTTGACTGGGAGATCATAACTGAACCCTTGGGTGTGCCCATAAAAGATTCCATGTCACTCCAAAAAGAATCATTAGAAAATAACTTGTGCTTTTCAGTGCAACTGCTCATCTGGTCTATATTTTCCCTGGATTGATCACTCAGTATGTCAGACTTCGTGTTACTTCTCCAAATTTTATACCAATTAACCATCCGATTGAAGAAGCCTGGACATGTTCTTGATTTATCTCCATATGCTTCAGAACTAGTGGCAGTTTTGCTGTTAATAGCTGACTCCTCATTGGCAGAGGAACATGCCACCTTACATATTGGATGACTTGTTCTTGATTTATCTCCATATGCTTCAGAACTAGTGGCAGTTTTGCTGTCAATAGCTGACTCCTCATTGGCAGAGGAACATGCCACCTTACATATTGGATGACTTGTTCTTGATTTATCTCCATATGCTTCAGAACTTGTGGCAGTTTTGCTGTCAATAGCTGACACCTCATTGGCAGAGGAACATGCCACCATACATATTGGATTAACATCCAGACTTGTTGATTTTTATTATTTTTGAGTCATTAACAGGAGTATCGATTTTTGCTATTTTTGAGTCATTAACAGGAGTATCAATGTCACGACTTTTTTCCTCACAACTAACACAAGAAGAAGAACTAGCACCGGAGGTAGAACATTTTTCAGGAATGCGTCGACTTTCATTAGTCATGGAACCACCATCACTCCTGCTGAACCATTTCCTAAAAACTCTCTTGAAAAACCCCACTTCAGATCCAGAATCTTGTTTCACCACAGGAGGAGAATGACCCTCCTTCAGCTGTTCAACAACCTTCTCGTCAAGTAGAGAGTGCTGTCGCACGGCCTCTGAATTTATTTCAGGGGATGGAGCCACCGCCGACTTCTCATCCCCAGCTCCTCCAATAGATCTGCCAAGTGGAGAAGGCTCCTGAAGTCCTTTAAGAGGCCCCTTTACATTCGATTTAGAGGACATAGGGAATGATGGCTCTCCATTTACAGCTCCAGTACTAGATCTTAGCACATCATTTGACTTTGTAGTTGCCGAGAGGTCACGGAATCCGTTATTACTAGCAGGTCCTGTCGACACAGCTTCAGTGCTTTCAAATGGTTCAGGAGTTTTAGGGGTAATGCCGCGTACAACAAACTGACCATCAACTTCAGGCTGAAGCTTTAAAATCTGTGGCATTGATAGAAGAAAGTGGGAAAACTTCTTATATCCATAGAAGTCCTTATCTATACTCAAGTTACTCTTTCCCAACTCAGAACGAAGTTCAGTAATGGAAATTCCTTCAGGATAACTATTCAATATACTGCGAATCAGCTTCATAAGTATCTTTGGGACAACGTGAGGCTTAGAATCTGAACCTGCTTCAGGAGTGTCCTCAGCTCGTGAGCACGCAGGCTGCTCGATGAGCGAGAAGGGATCTTTGAGAGGCACCTTTGAGTGGCCATACCAAGAATTATAGGGACCATCTGGGGGTTGGTTAAAATGCTTCCCAGTAAGGTTTTCCCCTCTAATCAAAGAATCCCACTGCCACATGATACTAGCAGCACTACAGAGAACACCAGGAGCACTTTCAGGACTTGCCAGCAATATATTGTAGTTATTCATTCTTAACCTGTGTAAAATGCTCGCGAAGTCCCTGTCACCAGAAATTAAAAAGAGATGTGCTGGTGGAGGATTTTGAGAAACCCAATACATTAGATCTACAAGAAGAGACCTATCAGCACTGTTCTTTCCACCTGCACTCTTGTATATAAAGGTTTATATGAAATGTTAGAACTGAACTGAGACAAAAGATTCAGAAAGAAACACGTAACTACATTAATTTTGTTTGTCCTAGAAAATAGTAATGCCTTCATATTTGATCCTCAAAACTTACTGTACATGTAACAATTATTAAAAATCAGACATCTCATCCCTTCGTTTATAACATGTAAAGAAAACTTAATGATCTGAATAGATATGAGCTTCAAAAATTTTTACCTAAAGAATAGATATAAGCTCTACCAATATTTCACATTAAGAAAATGAACACATAATTGCACAGTCTTGCACATATCTATGACTATTTCACAATAATTGATGCACCAAACTCTACTAGGTTTCAACTTTCCCCTTACAATATGATGTTTGTAAATATTCATCTTAAAAATACAGAGAGAGGATCTAAAGCTCATTCAATCTAAGTCACATAAATAAACCATATCCAAGTATCATCGTGCTTTATTTGAATCTTATTCTGCTTAAAAGTTACTGTCATAACTTCTTCAGGGAAAAAAAAAGATACAGAATCAAGTACAAAAACTAGCTAACAGAAAATTATTATAGTTTTTCCATTTTAGCTCAAATGGTTTCTCCTGGCTGAGTTTAATGGATAATGTCTCCAGTATTTAAAATTTTGACAAATAGATTTGACTAACAACAACATACCATCAACCTGCAATTTAAAATCCTCATATCTATTCTCCCTCGAATCTTTCCTTATTTCATCAATCGCTCAGAAAAGAAAAAACAAAGCAAAGAATCCACATGTCTACAGAAGGTTTTCAGGTCTTCCACGTACTTTTCAAAAAGAAAAAATTTGTCATCTGAGTTCTTTTAAGATGGACCTACTTGCACAAGGATTGTTTTGGCTATTGAAAATTTTCCAAAGGCTATGTACTAAGTCCCCAGGAACTGGGGAATATAGAAATACAATAGTAAGAATAAATCACAAGCTGTTGTCTGTTCAAAATTGTTAAGGGAATTTAGCTTTAAATCAATGCAGCTTTAATTAATTTTTCTGCTGACAAGAAAACTATCACTAGCAGTTGTTAGTCGCATTTTTCCTTTTATTGTTCACTATCATTACATTGTAAAAGGAGTATGAACTGATTTTTCAACTCTCTCAACGAGGTCAGCCAAGAAGTATGAGCAGAAAAATGTCTTCCACTTTTATCATTGACTGAGAGGAAAGTTTTGTAAAATCTGAGATAAAAGTGCAACCAAACGGACCAAGCCAAAACGTAAAGAAACCAGAGAAGTACAATGGTTATTGCAAAAGGCTTCAATTTGAACCTTAACCCAAATATACACCTCGACACATATATCTTATGAGGTTTAGACAAAACAATTTCAAATAGGTAGACCCTCCATCGGATATCAGAATAACACCATCTTGAGGTTCTACACTCACCAATTTATATATTTCATTTAAAAGTTCAGACTGGAAGAGACTACGGAATAAACTTTAGTCCTCTTTTAAGCCTTTAATATGAAAGGTATGCTAAATTGGTGTTTGAGAAATATAAACATATCCACCTTCCCGAAAAAAACTGTTAGTTCTTTTTTCAATGGGAGAACTAATAGTTCAGATAAGACCTCAAATGGCGGCGTACTAAAGTCATGTTGTCCTTTGTATGTTTCTATGAACATCAAAAGTTTCATTTCAGTTTTATTAAGACTATTGAAAAGCATAAATCAAGAAAGCTATTAACTTTAGCATTTCCGCATTTCCTGGGAATATAAACTTTAGCATGAAAGCTATTAAATTGCATCATTTTCAAGGCTCTTCCACAGACTTCTCATAAATTATAATTATAAAACCAACCACTAGCATCCAAAATTTTCAGACTTCGATATGTTCAATTACTGCCCATCCAAATATTTTAACAGAATTCAATCTATGACATAATCCAAGAACATGAAAAACAAACCGTGAGGAACGTGAGTGATATTGATCCCTGTCGATGACAGCGCCACCTGCTTTGCCCTCGAGAGCAGCAAAACGTCCCCAAAAGCTGTGATGGTAACGGGACCCTTCACCCCATTAGCCCTGACCGCCGTGGTTATCATCTGGGCGACCTTGAAAACGTTCACGCCGGCGGGCAAGTTGCAATTCTCGAAGTCCCACCACACTGAAACCCTCACATTCCGGGACTCCTCTTCTTGGCGCCTTCCTGAGTGTACGGAATGGGAAGAGTAATGTAAACAGGTTGCGGAGTCAGAGATTTGGAGTAGCGGAGAACATAGTAAGGAAGAAGAAAAGGAGCGGAAGGTGAAGAAGAGGAGGGTTCTTGGAGAGAGTTGGGGCCTCATGGTGATGCAAACTAGGGTTAGGGTTTGCAAAATGGGTTTTAGGGGTGGGATTGGAAATGGGACTTGTCATTGCATGGTAGATTCAAGCCGGATTTGCAGAAATTGCAGGTCCATAGGTGTGGCCCTGTGGGACGGTTTAGGGAGAGGAGGAAGGTTACCTAAAACCCTAGCGCACGTGCAGTGCGCATGCTATCTTCGGGGATTTTGCATCATAAACAGGCCCACGCTTAAAATTTTGGGTATAAAAATTAGTAAAAATGTAAACATACATAATTTACGAGAGTCCAAGCGAAAGTGTTGTAAAAAGTAAAGATATATAATTTATAAGAATCGGTAAAAAGTAAAAAGAAAATATTTAAAGAAATATTATAATAAAAAAATAATTATATATAACTAAATTATAATATTGTATTTTTGGAATCAATATAAAAAAAAGAGATTAAAAAAATCTCTATTTTTTAGGGATTTTGGAGGACCCTGGTTTTGAAGGCCTCTGGTTTCGTCCCTGACTATAGGACCCGGTTATTGGGCAACACCCAAAAGGCTGTAGTTGGACAAAGAGTTTTACTTTATGATTTATAATTTAGGAAAATTGGTAATTTAATCCTTAGGTTTTGCCCCTTTTAACGGTTTGGTCCTTAAGAAATAAACGCTAACAAAATAATCCCTAAACTATCACCTTTTGACAAAACTATCCTTCCGTCAGGGTTCCGTGTGCTTGTTTAACATAGCATTCCATGCTGGCAAATTGAAACGGTGTCGTGCCTTTTATATTCGTCCAACAAACTAAAATGCAACCAGAGTTACGCTGTCGTTGTACTCTTCGTCAACCTCCCTCAGCTTCATCAGCCTGTCACTCAATTACTCCCCAAGTGAAAACCACCATTCCCCTGACTTCTTCCCCTTCGGCCTCATCTTTCTTAGCTTATGCCCCAACTCCTCAACGTTATAATTCTTCACAAACTTTGTCTTCGTGGCCATTGTCTCCCCCTCCGTCTTCTTCCTCTCCATCTCCGAAGCTTCCGATATTGTTTTCAAATACGTAGAGAAAGAAAATCTGGTAAAGCAGTTGATATGCGTTTTTCATATTTTATTTTTCCAGGTAAGAAAGGACATGAGGTTCTGGTGCCTCTTGGCTGAAAGCTGGAAGAAGAAGTAAGGAGAATGGTATTCCATAATAAGAATGCAGACGTATTGGCAACACTAGAAATGATTGACCACGTGCAACGATTAGGTCTAGGTTACCACTTTGAGAAGGAGATTACAGGAACCCTGGAAGACTTTGCATCTTCGCTAGGCTATAATAATGAAATAATAGAGAAGAGTCTCCATGCCACTGCTCTCAGCTTTAGGCTTCTCAGACAACATGGCTATAAGGTTTCTCAAGGTATAATTATCTGCCTTCCAGTAATCAAGACATCATGGTTAATTATATTAAACTTTCCTGTAAGTTGTTCATTCGTTTCTCATGTTGGTTTCGTGAGCTGATCAAGTGGTGATCATTTCTTTTACGAAACACAGATGTGTTTAGCAGTTTCAAGGACCGTAGCGGCAACTTCAAGCAATGCCTTGCAAAGGATGTCCAAGAACTGCTGAGTCTATACGAAGCTTCCTATCTTGCTTTCGAAGGAGAGAGCCTCTTGGCTGAGGCCATGACATTCACAAGAATGCATCTCGAGTACCTCAAAAGTAACGTAAGCAAAGGTGAACAAGTTAGTCATGCACTGGAGGTTCCATTGCACCATAGAACCCAAAGGTTAGAAGCTCGATGGTATATTGAGCAGGAGTACTGGGGCAAGTTGACAATCTTTTACACCCCCTTAAGCCGGTGACAGAAATTTACGTCCACGAGTTGGCACTCCTACGTTTTCAGTCAATCGTTTAGCCACGCAGTAGATATTGGCGCTTTGAATCTATAGTTAGCACTATCACGTTCTTCAGTCAATAGTTTAGCCAAGCTACATCCCAAAGGACCGGAGAGAAATGAATGAATGAATTCTCTTCGGTTTTTTTTCTCCTCTGTTTTTTGTTTACTTTCTTGTAGGAAACAGAGCAAGCTTACTAATCTGTTTACTTTCTTTTAGCCTCCCTGGTTTTGCTATTGAAATTAAAATCATGTGCGTCTAAGTCCCAGTTGGCATGTTATGGTGCGGTCCATGCAGGCAGGAACATACTTCTACCACGGGCACTTTGGCATGCAGAGATCGGCAGCCCCAGGTAAAACTTTTGGCGACTGGTGACACGGAAAGTTCAAAACTTTTGCTCTCATGGCTTATATATTCTTCATGGAATCGGATCTGTTTAAAGAAATTTTACTTTACAATTAGGCAGCACAAGTCAAAAGAATAGTGATGAAAAACTGCAAATAATTGGTCATTTCTCTTCTCCTCTTCTGTTGCAAAATGGGAACTTAATTTTGCAAAATAGACGTACGATCGAGGATATTATAAACTCGGCAATAAAGGCACGCCCCAAAGGGCAATATCTCTAAGTTTTCCCCTCGCCTTTCTGCGTTTTTTCGCTGAAAGGTATTTGCCTGGTTTCCCTAGAAGATAAATCTTGAGAATCGCGTCTTCGACCCTGCACCGGAATTCCAACAATGCCTTTGAATATTCGAGATTTGAGATGGTTCAAGATGACTTTGGCTTGTGTAGTGTCACGTGGAAAATTTGCCAGCGTGGAATGCTTGCTGTTAAACAAACACACGGAACCCTAACGGAAGGATAGTTTTGTTAAAAGGTGATAGTTTAGGGATTATTTTGTTAGGGTTTATTTCTTAAGAACCAAACCGTTAAAAAGGGGCAAAACCTAAGGATTAAATTACCAATTTCCCTATAATTTATGATATTTGGAATTTGTGGTCCTAATTGTGCTCATCAAGGAGTTGAACAGCGATTTAAAAAAAAAAAAAGTAGTTGAACAGCCGACAGCGGTGAGGGCGGTACATATGGTGGAAAGATATTCAGGATTGACATTGAGTAACAGGATCTTATTCTGCCATTGCCCAAGGGAGGTATTGATCGGAGAAACAACATTCTAGCAATCCAATCATGGCCTCCGGCTGTTACGCCCTTCCCTTCTATTTCTCCTCACCATCTCCCGAAGCTCTAACGCACAGTACTCTGTCTTCCCGGTGCCGATCGCACTACTGCTCTCCACCCCACATTCGGTATGCGATCTTTATTCTTCTCTCTTTGGAACTTTGAACAACATCTATTGATTTAGCTGTTGGCACAACAAGCCCGAGGGGTTTCTCTGATTCTCTCCCCTCCACTCTGTGTGGTCTGTCTTTTGTATTGTGAGGGGATTTTTTTTTTCTCTTGGTAGTTTTCTTTTTCGTCTTTTGGGACGCATGGTAGAGTGAGGCTCACTTGAAAATTTTGTACATAGTATTTAATTATCATAGAACTGGTGAAAACTGGTTGCTGTTTTAGTTTTTTTTCCTTCAAACTTGAATGGACAACTGATGGTTAGACAAAGCTCACTGTGATAACACTGGAGCATTAGAAATTTTTTCCAGCATTCTTCCTGTATTGAGGGTCAGTATTTGAAGTTTGAGTTGTACGCAAAGTCGCGTTCAAACAGGTATAAACTCTATAACACGCTGAGAATAACTCCCAATCAACGTGACTTTTTCTTTTTGTCAGATCTAATGGAACCCAAAAACTAAAATGTTCGGCTAGTCACAACTGCGTGACATTAATCAGTTTTTTAGTTCGTGTGTCATGCAAGATTTATGTGAATATTACACGTAACGTTCTCATATTGGGTGACCTTTTACGTTTAGATTAAGCAGCACCAATTGGAAAAAGTAAGAAGTAAACAAAGATTAAAGAGTACCGAAAGAAAGGAAAAGAGAGCCGGAGGATGATTTTTTTAAATGAGCTTAAGATATACGCTTAATGTATTTCGTTTGATCTCTCTTTTTGAGTACGTACTTAAACATGAAAATGTCTGAATTTTTCCATTTGGAACTGAAGTGGCAGCATTTTTTATTTCGAGGAGTGTATTTCCCAAATTACAAAAACTAGTAGAAAATCAGCAACCCATAATGGGAACTCTGCGATCAATACATTCCAAGTTCCCCCATGGAGCAAGCCTATTTCTTCTCAAGAGAAACAAGCAATCTGTGTTTAGGATCACAGTCGCGCAAGAGAGAAGAAAGGGCATAAGGATGATGTCTGCCAACACTGCAGGTCAAGTCATCCACTGCAAAGGTATAAATATACCACTTCCCTGTTGATTCTCCTGCATTCTTTCAGTTCTACTAACATGCTACTATTTTTGTCATTTTAGTTGTTATCCTTAAATTTGTCATCTGAGTTTATATGCTTGCTTGCATAGTTGTGTCATAATCTTGGTCGTTTTCGGGTTCCTTTTAACTCTTGGATATATCCACTATAGGGGCTTATTCCAATTACAGAGTTTTCCTGATCATAGCATATGGCTATATTTCTTCTTTCTGGACAACCAAACAGAGATACTGAAAAGTCTAAATGTTATAGTTTATGGTACTTGGAGCTTCTAAGCTATTCTATGTCGTGGATTTACTCATCAGTATTTATTGTTTTATATTGAAAAGTTCACGATCTCTAAGATTTATATATTTAGCGCATTGAAATCTGAATCTGAACACAATGAGTACTGATGCACAAAAAAATCCATTCCAATGAAATTTGAAGGATTCTCATCCTAATTGATGAGCTTCACTATTTACTTTGATGGGACTTAGCTGGATTTTTTAATGAATTTGCCTGATGAACTCAGAGAGCTAGATACTTGTTATTTCAAGTCACATCCTTCGAATAGAAGGGGATGTCTATGTTTGTTTCAGTTTTCAAAACGTTTTCAAAAACTTCTCAATCACTTTTTCATCAATTCCAATATTTTTTTACCAATCCCAATAATTTTTTATAAATTTCAACAACTTTTAACATATTTTTCACCAATCCCAAGAGAATCTACACTACTTTCAAAAAAACTAAAACACAAAAACTGTTTTGAGATCTAAACCAAACATAACCTAAGACAACTTTACCTTTTGATCAGATAAAAACTGAAACCGTTGGACAAAGGATTAACAAAAAAATTGCACCCTTTGGAATGACAATCCTTGAAAAACACAAACTTAGAAGATTGATTTAACTATTTTATTTAGAATCACATGACTTGCTTCTTATTTGTAATTTTCTATGATAAGTTGTCGGTAACCATTTTCCATCATGGCCTTGCTTTTAGGATGATGGTCCATGGATGTGTTTGTAACACTTCAACCAAAGATTTGGTTAAACAATTTTGATTCAAAATCATAACCAGCCTTATTTGTTGAATGTTAGTGTAGAAATTTGGAAATAGTCCGTCTTAGTTAGAGTGGTCGTATAGAATGTCACTACATGTAGTTGTTTTATAATTTCAGCAGATTCCAAATCTCTTCTTATTTATGCCCGTGACATTTTTCATTCTCATTTCTTCTTTGGCCAATTAATATTATAAGATGGATCGATATTGCAGCTGCAGTGGCATGGGAAGCTGGAAAACCACTGAAGATAGAAGAGGTCGAAGTGGCACCTCCACAGGTGATGGAGGTTCGTCTCAAAATCCTCTTCACCTCCCTCTGCCACACTGATGTCTACTTTTGGGAAGCCAAGGTAACCAGATTTTGATCCTATATATATTACGCATGCATGTAAAGATTCCTATCATTCTTGTTGTTACTCATAAATGTTTAGGTTTTTGTGCTAGATATACTTAAAGCAGTTGGATTCTCAATTTGCAGGGACAGACACCATTGTTTCCCCGCATATTTGGTCACGAAGCAGGGGGGTATGCATACTTTGATGAACTAATAAAGAAAATTGTCACTAGGGATTGTTAATTCAGCTCCTTTCGAGTGATAGTGTGTCTAGATATCTCTATGAGTAGTAATGTTTCTGGTAATTTTGGTACTTAGGATTGTAGAGAGCGTTGGTGAGGGTGTGACAGACCTCAAACCTGGTGACCATGTGCTTCCTGTCTTCACTGGGGAATGCAAGGAGTGTCGGCATTGCAAGTCAGAGGAGAGTAACATGTGTGATCTCTTGAGGATAAACACTGACCGAGGGGTGATGCTCAGTGATGGCAAGACGAGATTCTCAATTAACGGACAACCCATTTACCATTTTGTTGGGACTTCCACCTTTAGTGAATACACTGTAGTTCACGTTGGTTGTGTTGCCAAAATTAATCCTGCTGCTCCTCTGGACAAAGTTTGCATTCTCAGTTGTGGAATCTCAACAGGTCAGGACAAAGAGCATTTCAATTTCTTTTGTTACCTGACCAGTATTTTTTTCTCTTGTAACTTGAAATCTGTTCTGTAGGTCTTGGTGCTACCTTGAATGTTGCAAAACCAAAAAAGGGATCTACAGTTGCTATTTTTGGGCTTGGGGCTGTTGGCCTAGCTGTGAGTCTCTCCTCCATTGTTAATCACGAAGCCCTTCTAGTGTAAGCTCGTTTGGAATATTTCTCTGTTCCTGCTGCTAATGAATTTACTCCTGTTCTTTTACACTATCAGGCTGCTGAAGGGGCTAGAATTGCAGGTGCTTCAAGGATTATCGGTGTTGATCTGAATACTAATCGTTTTAATGAAGGTTTGTGAGATCTACATGCAATACACGAGTAGGGAATGCTATTCTCATCTGATCCAATTTTATTGTTATTACTTTTTCATGTCAATGCAACAGCCAAGAAATTTGGTGTCACTGAATTTGTGAACCCAAAAGACCATGACAAACCTGTGCAAGAGGTTTGTGTTCCTTACATTTTGAAATCTTTTCTTTGATGAATAACCATACATAGTTTAACTATTTGCTAACTTTCTTTCATGTGTTTAGGTGATTGCACAAATGACTGGTGGGGGAGTTGACCGAAGTATTGAGTGTACGGGGAGTATCAATGCTATGATTTCTGCATTCGAATGTGTTCATGATGTAATTTCTTATTCTAAAATTCAATTTTCAGACTTGTAATCCAATCTTCTAGATTATGACATAGTGGACGTTTCTTTGCAGGGATGGGGTGTTGCTGTTCTTGTTGGCGTCCCAAGCAAAGATGACTCATTCAAAACCCATCCAATTAATGTCTTGAATGAGAGGACTCTCAAGGGTACCTTTTTCGGCAACTACAAACCACGATCTGACCTTCCTTCCGTTGTTGAAAAGTACATGAACAAGGTAAGCCGACTCATCTATTAATGAGTGGAGTAGGACTTGTTCAGTCACATCGCATGCTGCATACAAAACTCAATCTTGGAGCGAGAATTCTGTTTAGCATGACCATAAGCAATAGTAATAAGCAAAGGGCATCATGAGTACTAGGATGATACGCCACTTTTAGCCATACCTGATGATCCAAGAAAGTCAAAAGAAAATGACCAACTCAGGAATTGAAAATCAAAATTTTAACGTTGGTATGCTTTAACTCTGCGAGAGCATCAGCCTAGTTTGGTCGTTTACTCCTTGCATTTGATGTTTGTTGGCCGTAAAAAGCATTTAGTATTTGTAAATATGCTCATTATTTATCAAGAGTCACCTGCACTGCTGTATATAACTTGGATTTAGAGATCAAGATGGTTCATGTTCGATTCAAGACAGTCATTACGGTCACTCTGACTCTGTTTAATGTAATCAGGAGCTGCAGCTGGAGAAATTCATTACCCATCAAATCCCTTTCTCAGAGATCAACAAGGCCTTTGACTACATGCTTAAAGGTGATTGCCTTCGGTGTATCATCCGCATGGATGCATAGGGCAGGATTGAGATCATTAGTACCTTGAGTGTAATTATGTAAAATAAAGGGAAGACATTAAACATTATCCTGTGTTTTGCCAGTTTTCAAATTGTTGCTCGGATTTTCAATTTCATGTATATATTGGTTTATTCCCTCCTATATAGTTCAAGGGTTCATCTTGATGTCTCTGAACGTGGCACCAAATCCTTAAGAGGGTCTCTCATCCCCAAGGATTCTTGTCAACAATTCTCGAAGTTATAACTCTAATCCACCACAGCTCATGAAATAATACCACTACTATTCTTTGTACTCCAAGAAAAGAATTTGAAGAAAAAAAAAAACAGAAATAGAGGGAACATGAATCCAGTGGCAATGTGGCATGGCTTCTTGGAAAGGCAACCAACAATCCAGAGGATGGGCTGGTTTGAGTTAATTTCTGTTACGATTTTTTTTTAAAAAAAAGTTTTCGTGTTCTCCAGACATTTTGTGCAGGACATGATTGTTGAAGCCTCGTGGCTGGGTCATCACCTAATTGAATATAACCTGCAAGGGAAACAAGAAAAAGAACATAACGATACTGCCATTAAGTTAGAACCGCGGAAGTAATTTGAATGGAGGTCAAACCCAGGAACCACTGTAACGATAGAGGCAAAATAGAGAGACGATCCAGCTCTAGAAACTATAAATTTGCCCAGAGGGGGAAAAGAAGTCCCAAACTTTCCATTCAGCATTGAACCGTCAACCGCTAAGGAAGTAAGGAGAGAAGAAACAAAATGCACAGCCAGCCCCTCCTGGGTTTTGGGGTACTTGCAAGATTAACGAAGAAAACCTCATTCGAATATTCGGAACACTATTAGAACTGCTAGAAAACCAGGTACTCATACTCATAACGGACATTTCTGAAGGAGCTGTCGATTGCTTTGAAAACTAGCTGTATTACTAGGTTTGCTTTCCAACAAAACAGTGTTTGTTTTTAGCATTTAGGGCAATTTTCATGGCCCTCTGCCATTTGAGGAAGTTGTCACCATTAAGGAGAGTGGATACCAAGGTTGCTCCAGGATAGTCGGAAGAATGTAGAAAAAAAGGAGAATTGTGATCCATGGGAGGAGGAGAAGGAGGAATAAGGGCAGATCCAGATTTGGGATCTAGAGCAAAGGTAGATGTGGGAGGGGAGACCTCCGGAGAAGAAGCTGGACTATGAGCAGACATGAAGAAAATTATGGCTCTGATACCATAATAAGCTTTGCCGAACAGAGACAAGGTTTGTGAGAATGTAATCTTTCGTATTATTCAAAGTAGATACAATCCGCGTGATTTTATATTACAATTAGGTCTAATGCAATTGGAAAGGAGCGGCTGTACAAGATCCTTCCATATCATGTTTGATAAGTGAGGAAAGGATTAGACGTTGGTGTACAAATCTGACCATAGATAGAAAATAGATGTTGCTGCCTTTAATAACTAGGTTTGCTTTCCTCGTAGTGACCTTATAGGGATTATAATACGAGAACACTCGGCTCTCTACAGACTATATATATCCCGACAGAGTGAACCCACCTCGTCCCAACAGAAACATTTGTGTTTTAAGAGGTTTTTCAGGCGATGATAGGGGCGGCTGCCCCTCGCTAGATCCGAGAACTCCCTTCTAGTATACTTTTACCTATCAAGTCAAAGGATAGTAACATATTTTAACTGCTTAAAGAAGACAAGGAGAGACATCCCCGTTAGAAAATAGTCTGTCTGAAAGTTGGGAATTGTACAAATAGTAGTGGAGGGAAGGAATTATATACATTTTGAGTTCTATCTGCTTAGGAACACAGAAAAGGGAGTTCTATTATTGAGTTTTGTCCGGTTCCCAGTTAAGTGGCCGGAAACTGGTGAGAGAGATTAGAAGAAAAACACAAAACAAATTTGCAGTTGATAACTTTCTGTCTTTATCCTAATTATTGGTGGTTCAAAAGACATTGCAGGGCTGAACACTTCATCTAATATAATGGCTCCACGAAGGAAATCAAAACATTTCAGAGCTCAAAGGACATTGGATCGAGTGTCAGCGTTGTCGCTGGTGATGGATGACCCGTGACAAAGTTTTGGCAGCTGCCTACGTGCCAAACGAGCCCTAATAAATTTTCGTGCCACCCCCAAACAAGGCCTCACCCATCAATAAAGAAAACTACAGAATTAAATAACTCAATTATACAATTACATTACTGACCATGACAACATAAAACAAAAAAGACCTAGAGAGATCTATAATAGATTCGTGGTATATAAGAAGGGTAGCTTCGGAAGTTTCTTTGCTTCCCTCACAATCCCAGCTTAGCAATCATTAAAGCTCTCACCCTCTATAGGAGACTTCAATCAGAGTACTACAGCAATTTGATCATTCTCTCAAATGGGTTCTACCATTTTCTTGATATCTCTTCTCTCTCTTGCATTTCCTGGCTCCCTCTTGCACCAACCATCTATTTTTGTGACTGGGGACGCCAACCTGATCCAAGCGACATGTAGAAGCACCAAATATTACGACCTTTGCCTGTCGTCCCTCAAATCAGATCCCACCAGCCTGAACGCCGATACCAAGGGATTGGCAGTCATCATGGTCAGGATTGGAATGGCCAATGCCACTGCCGCTTCCTCATACTTGTCCTCCCAGTTGCTAGCTAGTACTGCCAACGACACGGTCACGAAGAAGGTCCTCAAGGAGTGCGCTGATAAGTACAAATACGCTGGCGATGCTCTCGAAGCTTCTCTCCAGGATATGGCCGCCGAGTCCTATGACTATGCTTACATGCACATAACTGCAGCTGCGGATTATCCAAATGCTTGCCACAATGCCTTCAAACGGTATCCAGGATTGGCTTATCCACCGGAGCTTGCACGTAGAGAGGATGGTTTGAAGCATATTTGTTTCGTAGTTTTGGGAATTATTGATCAGCTTGGTTGGTGATTTCCTCCACTACGTTGTGCTGCTTTTTCCCCTCTCCATGAATCATTATCTTTCTGTACTGTTATTTTCTCTCTTCTTTTCATGTCAATGGGTACCTTCGCCTCTAATGAGCTTGTTATTAGTACAGAAAAGTGATAGCATTTAGTAATGTTTCATTTTTGTTCGTCATCATATTTATCAAGAGGATATGCCTATAGAAAAATCCCCAATTAGGTTGGATATATATAGTGCAAATCAAAAAAAGTAGATTGTGATTACGATTATAGTAATCTCCCACTACAAAAGCTGTTTTGGCCTTTTCTTAGACGACCTGATAAAAAGTGTATCAGTGAGAAGACTTGGAAGCATGGCTTCTATATATAGAGTTTCTTGGATTTTCTTGAATTCTAATAATTATTCCAAAACTTATAACATGAGTATGATCTATTATTATAAAATATTATGGGAATTATGATGTTAATGTCACTTAGAGTCTAAATTAACAAAATGCACCTTTGAATATTAAGTTGCATCGACATTGAACTATCCCAATCATCAATGTGTGCCCACCATCTAGCGTGCATATTGATAAATCATGATATTTCGAGGAATCAATGCTAATTTGACGACTTAATATGAGAATTTTGTAATTTAGCCAATAATTAAAGCCTTTAATGATATTAAAATAAAGTTTTTCCTAGTATTCTAGATCTGATGGAGTATATAAATTCTTATCTTAAATTACTAGAACATTAGTTGGTTTTCTAAATTTTAGATTTGAACATTAGTTGTAATGTCCGAGTGTTACTTTATAATTTGCAACCATGATTATTTCTATATCGTAGGAGTACAAATGAACAAATAATCATCGTAGTAGATCATTTGATATATATCCCATATTCTAGAATTTTCTGCCCCCGCGTCCCCGCTCCTTACTGCCGCTCTAGGTGGCGGGAGGAGCCTAGGGATGAACACCTCCCATCCACCCCCTTCCCTGTGATCAGGTTGGTGGTGGCCCGGATTCGTCGTCTCCCTCCGATCTCCCTTGCCAATCTTTTGGGTTTTTGTTTCGGCGAAGATCCCATCATTTTCCATTGGGTTTTGGTAGTTTTCGATGGCCACGCACTTCAGGATTGGCTTCAATGATCTACGATTCCAGCTCTTGCAGTTGCACTCTTAAGCTAGGCTTGCAAAAGCAAAAGAAGTCCTCCGAGTCCAGGATTACTTCCCTCCTCCAGCAACAGTTACCGTTTCCATGCGCGGTGGTTGTGTTGTGTCTGGGCCTTTTGTTGTCACCGGTTCCTTGGATCCGGATTGTGCCCGTGGGATGGTTTATGTAAGGGCCTTTGTGCCTTATTCTGTTTTACTGTTGTGTTTGAGTGTTAAAATTTTAGGGAATTAGATTTGGTGAAAAAGTGAAGAGAGATATTATTTTTAATATTTATTATAGTGAAAGAGATTATATTATAATTTTTTATTGTGTTAAAATTTTAAGAACGATAAAAGTCATTTAAGTCCGGTATCTGGACCGTTTGTGTCCACTTGTTAAAGGCCTTGAGCTATATTTACTGTCTATTATAGGCCTCAAGCCCAATAGATTTGTTGCTGCCTTCTAGGCCTCCTATTTTTAATCTTCCAGCTGTAATTTCTCCTTGTAATAAAATGTTGAATTGCCTGAAAAATAAATCATGATTAATAGGAAAAATAAATTTCAAATCAAATCTGAAAAATAAATTTCAAATCAAATCTTTAATGTAAATTCACGATTAATAAGAATATTACGAGTTTACGACTGCAAAAATTTATGTTCGTTTCTAGAAAAAAAAAATGATAAATGTTTCCTTTTGTTGCACAAGTCCGCTAGCCACTCGTTCGTGCATACTGTACAGTTCCCGCCAAATGGAAGCAGCGCGCCAAATCTGCACATCCATTTTATTTTATTTTAGGTTTATTTGTATTTTGCTCTCCTAAATTTATTTCAGCAAAAGGGTTAGAAGAGAAGGAACCTAGCTAAAGCGTCGCTCGTCTTCCCAACTACGAAGACTGACACGAAGAGAAGAAGGAGAAGACTAAGATGAAGGGTGGGACGGTTCAGATCAACTGGCACGACACGAAGCCAGTCCTAACTCTAGATTTCCACCCCCTCTCCGGCATTCTCGCCACCGGCGGCGCCGACTGCGACATCAAGGTATTCAATTTTCCTATGTGAACTTTTTGTTCTTTCCGCCATTTCAAGAATCTGGAGATAGGTTTAGTTAGGCTTCTTGTTGCGCGTAGTTTCGCCCGAGTTTTTATAAGCTGAATCGTGCGTGTGATTCTTTGATTTGAGAGTCCTTTGCAATCTTTTGGTACTGTTATCGAATTTCGATGTCAGAACCCCGTTAAACCAGCTGTTGATTTATGGGAAGACTACACGAGATTGGAATGCTTGGTTCTATGCTTCAACGCTTACGCTCGTTTTCTCGAATACTTTTTTTTCTTTTTAACTTTGGTTGAGCAGGTGGTCGAAAACATCATCAATACATGTTGCCAATAGGCTTTCAACATTATAACGAAATGAACCAAGACAGGCCTTAATTATGAATTTCATGGAATTAGTATTTTTTGGTTCCCGAGAGATGAGAAACACCTAAAGGTTGAAGTATAGTTGTTCCAGATTCAAATGGGTAGATGTCATCATCTGCCTGCGGTCTAGATAATTCAAACGTGGCTGGAATTTGGGTATTTTAACCCAATACTGCTCAGCGCGTTGAGATCTCATGTGATTGATTACCAAAGGTGCCTTTTGGCTTCTGAGGAGATGTCCAAACCATGACAAGTAAAATTCTTGTGTCTAAAGTTTTTTAATTTACTTCATCCAGATTCTATTTCCCATTATATTAGGAACAAACGTGACCCATTGACTGATGTTAATAGTGAAATGAAACCCGAATAGAATCTGCATAATAAGTTGGCGTTCCTAAGTAGTCTTGTTGAGTTTGGCTAATGATTTTGTGTCATGCTTATTTCTTTCAGCTCTGGTTGATAAACTCAAGTGAAGGGCAGAAGAAAGGCCCTTCAGCTTCCTATCAAAATAGTCTTTCTTACCATGGTTCTGCTGTAAATATCCTTCGCTTTTCTCCTTCTGGTAAGGACATAGCTATTATTTTCAAACTCGTGTCTGATGTTACGAATTGGATGGGTAACTTATATTGCATTTCTTACAGAATCAACTGTTGTGTGCAAAATACTGGATCATGGGATACACTGATAGGTTTTGTGTAATTGCAGAACATAATAAATAGGGAAAATGGCTCTAGGAAATTTTGACTCTTGATTCTTCCTTAATCAAATAGGATTAGGACTCTCTAAAACTAATAGAAAGTCCTCGTCCCAACACAATTAGGAAACATATAGATGGTGTTTGCAAAACCAAAATTTTGCTTTATGAGAGTTTGTGAAAAAGTGGAGAGAGATGATATGAGTGAATATTTAATGTTTATTTTAATGAAAATAAATGATTTGACGGGGAGAGATTGTTTTATAGTTGCAAAAATCACCATAGAACACTCAACATAAAAACTGGAATGAAATTTGCAGAAGTTCAGGATTCTGCAAGGGAATAGAAAATATCCCATAACTTTTGAGCCAGCAAATCAAAGCAGAAGTAGTTTTGCATAGGACATTTACGAGGTTACCTTCAAAACCCTGGAAATCTTGCTGATTAGATGTTACTAAGTGGCCCACAGTAGAAATATTTGAACTGATGAATTTATAAAGTAGCTCATATCAGGAATAAAGCTATTACCATCTTCAATGACCGCCTCACATTCTTTCTAATATTCCAGTTTAGTTTTCTGAATTGTAAAACTAAGATTTTGTATCAAACATTCTGGTTTATTCCCTAGTCTTGTAGTGGCTTCTTCAAGATTATTGGGTATTCGAGTTTTTCCTGCATTTCTCAATTTTGGTGATGTATGGGGCTTGAAATGATATCACTCCTTTTACGTAATATGCAGGAGAACAACTCGCATCTGGTGCTGATGGTATGACTTCAGTCACTGCAGCCTCTTTTTTTTTTTCCTATACTACATCATAGTATCTACTCCAGTTTTATATATAGCTCGGAACCTGAGCTTTCCTTTTTCAGGAGGTGAGCTGGTTATTTGGAAGTTGCACCCTACGGACACAGGTCAAATATGGAAGGTTTTCAAGACCTTGTTGTAAGGCCTTTATCTGAGTTCCTATGAACCTTTTGTATGCATTTTAATTGTTTCAAAACACACCAGGCTGTTAATTTGGATTGGACTTTGTATTGCCAACCTAAAGCCAATTCATTTATATTCAAGTACTAACCAAACAAAAGTCATTTAAAGGAAGCTTTTCCTGGAATCGCTTGCATTCTTAGGGTCTGACTCAAAGCTGGTCAACCAGTCTGATCATATTTCTGAAAATATGAAGTCAATGAAACAAAGTATCTACATGTAAACAGAGTTGGTTAGGTTCGGTGGCCTGAGCTGAACTTAATCTACCATTTTTTTGGTCCTGTGGTGTTTATCTTAAACCATATTTCTATACATAAAAAATGAATCTCGCTTATTTTCTAGATTTGGGAAGTTAAATTCTTATTTAATTGAGTTGAATTCTGTGGAATAGATTTCATCGCAAGGATGTTCTGGACCTCCAATGGTCCCCTGATGGTGCATTTCTTCTTTCTGGATCAGTCGATAATTCTTGCATCGTATGGGATGTGAACAAAGGTAAGAAAGACAATATTTAACTTTTGCAATCTTTTGAGGTGAATTTTGTCTTTCTTATTGATTTTTTCCATATTTCCTTTTCAGGTTCTGTCAATCAGATATTGGATTCCCATTTCCATTATGTTCAAGGTGTTGCGTGGGATCCACAGGCCAAGTATGTTGCTTCCCTTAGTTCTGATAGAACTTGCCGTATATATGTGAATAAGCCTCAAATGAAAACCAAAGGCATGGAAAAGATGAATTTTGTCTGCCAGCATGTAATTACAAAGGCAGAACAGCCATCCGTAGATGATTCCAAGGTAAGGATGTAGTACATCCTCTTTGTTTTTCATGTATTGCAGATAAAGTTGCTGCATCTTTCAAGTCTCACAAATGGTTTCTGATGCAGTCAGTAAAACACCATCTTTTTCTAGATGAGACATTGCCATCTTTCTTTCGAAGATTAGCCTGGTCACCTGATGGATCATTTTTACTCGTGCCCGCAGGTATTGACCCAATCAAATATCCAACTCAATCTAATGTGAACTTGTGCAGTCTAGCACTTTTCTTCAAATGTTGGTTGTCTGAAATTTCTTGACAGTAACTTGATGGAATTATCTGTTGCCTCATGCCATTGTCATTAACATTTTACAGTCTCCTATCACTTGGAGGAATACTGTTGCCCATAAGTAATGATCTCAGGCTGTTAGTTTGAGGCCTTGTCCAGGAGATTGTTGTGATTCGTACTAAAATTGCAGTTGCTTTTCTCTTTTGGCGAAGGTGTTTTTGTGGTTGAGGTAGTATTAAGCAGAGACTTGTACTCTTTTGCTGTCAAGAATTTCAATCCAAGTAAATGGAGGATTACTTTAATCTCATTCTCAATTAGATTATCATTTTATTCAGGATTTAGGATGCTGACCAGTAAGAATCGTATGAGTTTGAATCAAAAATAGTGGTTAAAAGTATCTAAAGAACCTTGGTGGGTCCTTCTTCTACATTCCTTGTGCATAGAACATGTGATGTTGACTGTTTTCATATAAAGGCAGATATGCAAAATCCAGTCATACTGTGGCCTTGACACATTTTGCTCAACTTGTAATTGATAGTGACAAGCAAGAGAGGGAACAGGAGAGATGAATCGTCTTATACATATATATGTTTTTGTTTATGGCTCATTTAGCTTTTTTGATTTGTGTTAATACTGGTGTTGGTGTCCCACTTTTCCCTTTCAGGTTCTTTCAAGATTTCACCTGCGACTGAACCAGTAAATACAGCTTACATATTTTCCAGAAAGGATCTTTCAAGGTTAGACATGGCCTTCATGTTGATTTACTTGTCTCCTGATGCAACTCTCCTTTAACAAGTAGCAACCTGCGCTTTCATTATTTGGTATCTACTCTTTGAGACAATAAAACAAATTTGACGGAGACTTTCTCATGTTGTGAAGTCATTTTCCTAAAATTTCTCACATGCAGGCCTGCTCTACAGCTCCCAGGTGCCAGTAAACCTGTTGTAGTCGTTCGTTTCTGTCCCCTAGCTTTTAGCCTTCGAGGGTCAAATCCAGGTAACTTCTATCATGGTTAATATGTTACTTTAATACATGGATTGTAGCTAGGCTAATTGTTATAGGAATCTGAATTATTCTCAGTTGTGCAGCTGCATTCTTTAAGCTCCCTCATCGTCTCATTTTTGCGGTGGCCACTTTGAATTCTTTATACATCTATGATACAGAGAGTGTCCCTCCTATAGCAATCTTGGCTGGTCTTCACTATGCTGCCATAACAGACATTTCATGGTAACCAGTATAATAGTTTTCATGTAAAATATGCTCCTTGTGTGTTGGAGCAACTGTTTTGATGATTATAGTTGATGATAATGCCTGGGTTTTTGATTGGCTGCTATTGCTTATGTTCAAAGGTCACCTGATGGCCGTTATCTAGCTTTATCCTCCCAAGATGGTTACTGTACCTTACTTGAGTTTGAACGTGATGAACTGGGATCACCCGTATCTGTATCAGGTCCGCAAAGCTTTTTCCATTCTCATCACTTGATTGGTCGATATGTTTTTTCCTTTTTTTGCAACAACCTCTTAGTTCCTTCTCTAAAGTTCTTGTTGGATTTGATTTAGAAGAAAAGAAAATCGTGGGTGATGAGAATAGTGGCGCTGTAGAGAAGCCAGAAGACACTGTAATTGATGCAACTAGGAATGTTGTAGCTAATGGCACGACATCAGAAGCAGGAGAGAATGAAGTGAAACAGCCATCACCTACCTCAATAAGTACTCCCGTCCCAAATAAACCAGCTAAGAGGCGGATCACTCCCATGGCAGTTGATCCTTGATAAGTGCCTTGCTCTCTGTAAAATGTGCTGTAGTCTATTTTTCAAGGTTTTATCTACAGGTTGTAGATTTGTAAATCATCTTTTGACGTGGGATGTTTCTGATTTGGAGCCAATGATCTTAGTTCTAGAGGCTTAAACCCCCCCCCCCCCCCCCCCCCCCTCTCTCTTCAGAGGAGCTATTCTTCTTGTGGACTAGAGTTTACAATTTGAAGCTAACTTCTTTTTTTCTCTAGGCGAAGCTAAGATCACTGTATTTTATTGTTGTACCCTTATGGCTACATTAAGGTTCTCTTTACAAAAATTGGAGGGAAAAAAATTTCGGCCTCACAAAGTTTTTAAATTAGTAATTTTAGCCCTATAAAATTTATAACAATTAACAACTAACATTTTTTTTTTCAAAAATCTGAAAATTAAATGCAGTTAAATATAGTTACAAAATTTTAAATGTAGCTCAAAGCATTAAAATGATATAGATTTTTCTTAAAAACTCCAATTGCTCAATAATTTTTTTTTTTTTTGTAGGCAATGTAGCATATGTATATATTGAAAGGATCAAGGAGGTTTAAAAATCTCGGAAAGCTCAAAAGGGCGTATCAGACACTCTGAAGAGCCGGCGAGCCAACGAGCAGACGGATCCTAAGGTCCTACAAATTCCCTGAAGGGACGAAAAAGTCACAGAGGCCAGACAAGCCACAGAGGCCAGCAAACACAAGCTAATATGCCTAAGCAAATAAAAGATACAACATAAAAACTAACACAAGCCGTAAACACTTCGGCGAACATGAAACACAGAATTAATACAAAACAAGCCTTAAACAATAAGACCAGAGAGCTCAAACGAGATTATTTTGCTTATAAAACTTCTCTACAATTTATAATGTAATGTTTGCTTTTCTCGATTCTTTATTAATTTTTTATTGAAGTATCTTTTTTGTTTTTTTTTTATAAAAAAAACATGCCTACTTGGCCAAACATCAGCTGACTTTCCTGACGTACGAGAGATTGTTGGGCCCCACCATTTGACTCTGAGATGACCTGTGGTTGACGTGGCACTTCTTCGACAAAGCAGGAAGTCATCAGACAACCGGCACACACGATTCTAACTCCCGCGCTTGTCTTCCCGCCAACTCCTCGTAGGACCGTTGGAGTTTAAAATGTCTCGTATAACCTTTTATTACTTGTCTTCCCTTCTGAGAAACTGTGTTCTACTCTCTGCAATTTCCCAAGCTAAGCAGGCTCATGCCCAAATCCTTGTCCATGGCTTCCTTAACAACGTGACCCTTCAGACGGATCTCTTGCTCGTCTACTCAAAATGTGGGGTTCTCCAAGATGCCCGCCGAGTCTTCGATAAAATGTCTGAAAGGAATATGCATTCTTGGAACATATTGCTGGCTGCGTATGCGCAGAATTTTCTTTATTTCGATGCCGTTAGTATCCTCAGAGGGTTTCTTAA
The DNA here is from genome assembly GCA_963930655.1 of Myrica gale. Taxonomy (NCBI): domain Eukaryota; kingdom Viridiplantae; phylum Streptophyta; class Magnoliopsida; order Fagales; family Myricaceae; genus Myrica; species Myrica gale. The sequence goes on along the minus strand of OZ005600.1, from coordinate 9,673,864 downwards.
AATGGGTCTTAGACCTGATCATTATACATTGCCTCCAGCGTTTAAGACATGTGCAGGAATACAAGATGCTTGTCTGGGTAAGATGCTTCATGGTTGGGTAGTTAAGCGTGGATATGAGGATTATCTTGTTGTTGGAAGTTCGGTTTTGGATTTTTATGTGAAATGTGGGAATTTAGTAGAAGCGATTGACACATTTTCAAGTATGTCATTTAGAGATTCGGCCGTTTGGAATTCAATGATTTCGGGGTTTGGGAGGGCTGGCTATTACGTGGATGCTTTGAATTATCTCAGGGCCATGCTTACTGAAGGAGTGAATGTGGATTCTATGACAATTCCTAGCAGTTTGAATGCTTGTGGAGGGGAAGGAGACTTGATGAAAGGGAAGGAAATTCATGGGCAAGTGGTCAAGAGATTTGTATTTGATGGAGATGTTACGATTGGTAATTCATTGATTGATATGTACGCAAAGTGTGGCTGCTTGCATGAATCAGTAAAGGTTTTCCAGAACATGCCTGAACTGAATCTGGTGACCTGGACCACAATGATATCTGCTTATGGTGCTCATGGGAAAGGAGAGGACTCCTTGGCTTTGTATGAGAAAATGAGAGATTGTGGGTTAGAACCTAACCGTGTCACACTAACAGCAGTTTTGGCTAGCTGCAGTCACTCAGGTCTTATTGATCAAGGCCGGAAGATTTTCAGTTCCATTAGTATTGATTTTGGTTTAGAACCCAGTGTAGAGCACTACGCTTGTATGGTGGATCTTTTGGGTCGTTTCGGGCATCTAGAGGAGGCACTTGGATTGATCAGAAATATGAAGTTAGAGGCAACAGCAAGTGTTTGGGGTGCCCTACTTGCTGGTTGTATGATGCACAAGAATGTTGAACTTGGAGAAATGGCAGCTCTTCAGCTCTTCAAATTGGAACCTAGAAACTCTAGCAACTACATAGCTTTGTGCGGTATTTATGATTCTCTTGGCATATGGGATGGTGTTTCACTAATCAGAGCAGAGATGAGGAATTTGGGTCTGGCTAAAACTCCTGGTTGTAGCTGGATAACCATTGCCGGAAAAGTGAATAAGTTCTATCAAGGGGACCATTCTCACCCTCAAATTCTGAAAGAATATGAAATGCTATATAGGCTGATGAAGACATCAGTATTTCCAGGTAATTCTGTAGAGGAAAACTGCCTTTTTAGTACAACCATAAATAGCTAATTCAATATCCACTATAGCATGAGTATGCCCATGTTTTCATTGATCCACCAGTTATTGAGGGTTGGGAATTCATATATAGCGCCCAATCTCAAGCGCCTCTTCTGGTCAAAATAAAACATCACTTTGTTGCTTCTTTTGATTCATTTGTGATCTCTTCCTTAATGTTAGCGTCCTCTTCGATTGGTAGTACTGTGACTTGCTCACCATGTGGGCCCAATATGTTAGCTTCCTGGACCTTTGTGCGTTCCTCACTATTTAAAAGTGACTTGCTCAACATGTGGGCCCAATATGTTGGCTTCCTGGACCTTTGTGTGTTCCTCACTATTTAAAGTCTGCGTTTTCTGAACTTTTTCTTCTTAATGCAACAGCACAGAGCAGCTGAAAGGCATGCAAGAAAGAATAGAGCACCAAATGAGATGAAGACCACTACAATAATAGTTGAATGGTGGCCTGGTGAAGGTGGTAAGGTACTACTGAATTTTGGGGAACCTTCAGCTGTTTCCTGTAAACGTAGGGTTGAGTCTTTGTTTGGTCATCAATCTTCAGATGGAGTGGTGATGGCCCGGACTGCAGAGGTGGTCTTGTAAACCTGTCGAAGAAAATAAAAAGAAAACAAAAAGAATGGACAAAAAAGCAGCAGCAATTGAAGGGCACTTCTTTGGTTGAGACATATCATTCTATTCCACAAAATTCATCCTCAAATGAACAGGTGGCAAATAAGATCGTCAATCTCTATCTTTTCTTTCCCTTCTCTCTTTTGTTAGGCCAAAGATTGCCTTGTACTCAAAATTATCACAGATGAACACAAATGGACAATTCATTTCTAGTAAGAGCGCCAGACATTCTAAAAGTTGCAAATATTTCTGTTCATTTCTGTTCATTTCTCTTCTTTTTTCCCTGTGCAAATACGCTTCATTTCTCTGTTCGAACAAAGATCGCATTAGGATCAATCTGTGATCAATGAATACAATGGACAAAATTGTTATTTCTCAGAGAAAATTTTAGCCTCCTCTGAAAGACAAAAAGAATGAAAAAATCGGTTTCTATCAAAACTTTGTGTGCTCCGTATCTCTTAATCTTTCCTTTTGAAAACCTGGTGCTATTGTGGGAATTTTAGATTTTTTGGGTGATGGCTGCCTCTGAATAACATGTAATAAGGGAAAGAACTTCAGCGCAAGCCAGTTACTCAATATTTCTGGCTTTTGGGCTGAGACCATGAGTGCTCGTAGCCTAGAGGTCTTGGCTACTGGCTGGCACAAAACTGGTGCCAGCAAATCCATGTCTGTCCATTCTGCACTAATCAAGAAAAACCAAGAGATTTACTCAGATTTCCCCTTTTCTTTACCTCAACTGGGGGCGGATGAGAGAGAGAGAGAGAGACAAGAGGGTCTTTTCTTGTTTATTTTTCTTACTTCTATAGTGATGGGAGGTCCTCCTGTTTATTAGATCAAAAATATTTTGTCAGCTAGTGGCATGTATACCTATAAACGACAGAAGACATGCTGGAGGATCTCATATTACACACGTGGATTTGGGAATGACTATAGAAGGAAAATAATTGAAAGTGGGGGATATCCAACCCTCTCGTCCCAGTACTCCCAACCCCTGTGCCAAGGACTAGCAATGAAATGCATCAGAGAAACATCCTCCAGTTGATTTGGTTTGCCATCCACGTCAAAATCCAATATCTGCAAATATGTCCATATTGAAGGAGTTCCAACAAAATGCCGTGGCCCAAAAACGTGTGATTGAGTTTTTCCTATGAGAAAAAGATGTTCCTATGATTCGTGCTAAATCAAACAATTTTCATGATTTCTTGTGGAGGTCAATTGCGTTTCAACACATACTCACTGTACAGGATGGGATTTATATCAATCATGTTGGGATACCTAAGAAGTCAAAAAAAGATATTCAGGAAGTAATTGGAACTAGCTTTACTCACCCAGTCACCAAAAATGAACTCCTTAGTTAGAAAGCAGGTATGAGAGAACAATTTCGTTCCACATATCAGGTACTCCAGGTAGACACCAGTGGCTACAATCAGGTGTCAATGGGCTGTCACTCCAATTACCCACATGTGCATCACTTCGGAGTGCTGACATCTATTGCTGCGTAATAAGCTGACCTACAAATCACCAAGCAAGTAAATATAAGAAGAAAAGCTAAAATGCTGTTTCACATTGCAGGAAACCACACATCAAAAAGCAGAATGCAGAGTGAAATTTTAGGCAAGTAAAAAACTATGAAACAGCAAAAGATTCCAAAAAAGGAAAGTACTAGGCATTAGAATCCTTTTGGCGGCGGTTTGAAAAAATCGCAACTACAGAGGTCTATAGCGGCGGTCAATGACGCATACATGCCCAGAAGTACCTTGAGTATAGTCCGTAAATTAACAGCTTTGCCAACGCCTCCGGTGGGGGGCCTATTTAATTCTTTCATTTCCAGCATGTCCAAAAGGAGCATGGAAACAGGTATGAAAGTACAGGTGGAAGCAGCAATGTGGTTAAGCATTTTAGCACACCTCAATCTAAGGGGAAAATATCTAGCAGTTGGAACCAGACGGGCGACACCAGAAATTATTTGGGACAGAGGATAAGCAAGGGGCCTGAAGTCAGCTTCTGAGCTGTAGGCACAGATAGCTCCAGTCCAAAGCTCAAGGCAGTTAATGAACTTCCACTCATATACCTTTCGGAATGCCTCCTACAGATCACATTGAAAACTCAGAAAAGTGAAGTTCCTGGCCAACACAAACAACAGTCTCCAGTGACATTAAATGGTAAAACATCAAGATGCTCTCAATGCACTATACATAATAAAAAGCACCAGTTAAAGGTATCAAAGTACCACTCCTCAAAGGGATTAACAAAAGAACCTGCAGAATTGATCCATTGAAGTGCCAAATAAATACCTTTGTTTTTGTATTGAGTGCGTCTCGTAAAATCATTGCCAATTGCCGAATAAAAACAAAGGCATGTTGATATGCAGTAGGAAGATCGACTCCAAGAAGTTCAACGACGCAATTTCCAAGAAACTGGAGATGTTGTAATTTCAATGCATTTATAAACTGGCAGTTCAATACATACGCTTTATATATCCCTTTAAAGCATTCATCTAAGCAATCAGATCCAAGCCGGATGCATAAATCTCTTAAGAATAGAAATGAGACAACAGGCAGGGCGCCACCTCCTGTACCCCAAAAGTGAAGTGCAACCTGAATACAGTTCAGCATAAAAATCAGTTCCACTTCTTCCGAGAGATAGTAAACATTAGGAAAATACATGGCAACTCCTGTGACAATTAACTACAACATGATGCGTTCCCTGAAACATAACAGACATAGATGCTGTGCTACATGGAGGCACAACGTAAAAAGCAATTATGTCGCACAACGTACTTGTATTATACAATCTAAACTATCTAAGCTACAGACCCTTCTTATTTTGATTTTTGTTTTCATTTTTAATAAGTGGTTGTATAAAAGAAACTATTTACATTAGCAACCTTAAACCACTTGTGGTAAAGTGCAGAATACAGAACAACAAACAGCAGAGCATGCACATCAGATTCAAGTAAAGACCTTAAACAAAAGAACCAGAAGAACATAGCTCCACACATACCTTAATGTACTTCCTTAAAAGGCTTGGAAATTCAGCCAAAAATATTGAAGAATATTTGAGCCGCCGTAAAGTAAATGAAATCATTTCTGTATCAGTCATTTGGTTCAAAACATGTAGGGCATTTCCAGGAACAAACTGAATTCATCTTCTCGCATTAGAAAACTCAAAATACAATGGCAAAGAACAGATTTAGCAGCATGTATACCCTTGGCAAATTTATGATGCGAATGGGAGATACCTGATCCAAGCAAGAAAGCTAATAGCAATGTGCCAGAGAACCGTATCACGCAGCGCAGGTCTGCTCTAAACAACAGCAGTGGAACAATTGTTGCAATACAGACTGCAAAGATAAAATCCATTTAAAGGTTGAATACAAAAGGAGTTTAGAATTAAACCTCTGCAAATTTCACAAAATTTGGGGGAGCAGCTGTGGTTGATCCAGCAGAAGCTCGACTCGTAAACAGCAATGTCGAGGTTCCACCCAGAGTTATCCTTCACCTCCACGGCATTCGTTAGCACCAGGCACAGCGACGCCTCCTCCATAACGAAATCGTCGTCTTCGTCGTCAAAAGTCGTTCCCGCAAGCAAGGGGGAGTTTTTAAGAAAGGGAAGGGGGCGGGAGTTTTTTTTATTTGTAGTTTTTTTATTAATAATTTTATATTTTGCAGTTATATATTTTTAGTAAATTACATTTTGTATGATTTGTTATATTTAAATTCACAATATTTTTATAATAATGTTCTTTTTATTTAGGTGAAGTAAAATTGTAAAGCTACATGAGCACTGACGTGTCAAATTAATACCAGATATGAAATTAATTAAATAATAACTATGACCAAATATTAAGTTAAAATTAAACCACAAGCCGGGCTAAAATCTCATCCCTAATAGGATTTTAGCAAAATTAAATAGACTGTCAAAATATGACCCAAATCGGGTTCAAAAATAATTCATAAACGGTAAAGGAAAGAAAAGAGCTTTCCGAATTGGGGTCATGGGCGCGAATCAGATACTTGTAGCCAAAGTTATGACAAAAAAACCGACACGTGTGCGAAAAATGCCCCAATTCTATATAACAACTTCAATATTCATAACACTCTCTCTAATTTGATATTTTATTAAGTAGGTCTCTTAAATTTTTTTTAAAACATGTGACAAAATAAAATTATGTATAAAAAGGAATAAATAGTCAATAAAACAATTTTTAACCTTAAATAACACATAAAATTTTATTTTTCTATTTTTTCAGTTTTTTAAATTTATACCTATAGCGGCGGTCACTACAAAGACCGCCGCTATAGGTATACCTGTAGCAGTGGTTTGTATTAAAACCGCTGCTACAGGTACGAGATTCAGCGGCGGTCAATGTGACCGCCGCTGTAGACCCTCTTTCTATAGCGGCGGTCACGTTGACCGCCGCTGTAGACACCCCTATAGCGGCGGTCAGTGACCCCCGCTATAGAGACCGCCGCTACAGACCCTCCTTTTGGCGGCGGTTTGAAAAAACCGCAACTACAAAGGTCTATAGCGGCGGTCAAAGACGACCGCCGCGACAGACCCCGTTTAGCTATTTTTAGCCGCGGCTACAGAAACCGCGGCTATAGGCTATTTTTAGCCGCGGTTTTCTGTAAACACCGCTAAAACCACCTTGTAGCGGCGGTTTTTCTGACCGCCGCTATAGGCGGTTTTTTTGTAGTGTGCTCTCGAATGCCAATCCCATCTGAGACTAGGATACCAGTTCCTTCACCATCTTTTTACCGGACCAAGAATATTACCATCTTTGAGGTATTGAAATTACTTGCAAAACCAACAAGATGCATGTTTGAGAGGTCGCTATCGATCTCCTGCGACAAAAAATTAGGCTACGTACGGCAACCATTATATCGAAGGATATATAACCGTGTACTAGAAGCGAACGAATCTTCTAAAAATGAGAAGTTGATTTCACATTACGTACCAATTAAGGCGCTAGATTTTGCTGGATATACACACACATATATATATATAGGGACTTCAATGAAAAAGCTGTGTAATCGATCGATCGAGCAAGGATTTTGCATCCACTGCTGAACGTCCTTAATTCGATCGATTTTGTCTTGTTTTCGCGCGCTACGGCCAGGATATTAGTGATCATCATCTGCAACAATCTGCAGAGGTTTATACATGATATAGCTAGCCGGAGGCCAGGAATTGGAATCTTTCCATAATTTAAACGTGAGTAACCCGATCGAGGAGCTAAGAGTTGATCTTCACGAGTACTAAAAAAACAAAAATTTGATTCCAGCATATCTAAGATATGAATATAGTTACCGGTTGGAACATTTTAGATAGTACGTACTTCAATAAATGAAGCTGAAAGAGTGAGTGTCGGGTTAAGAAATTCATGGGATGCAACTGGATCTACATACGGATTGATCGCAGTTTCTATTTTGTCGGGAAGTATCGATAATAATTAGTTGGATCTTTACTAGCGGAAGCGAATGATTTGAAAGTATTGGCCTATAATATGCAGTAATATATACTCTCCCCGTTAAATTGATTGGTTAAGTTAACGTGTGTTGTTGCATGACTCGAAACTTATCAAACCAGCTCTTGTTCGTTCTCTGAGTCTTCTTTTCGACTGTGTTGAAATAATCTCAGATGAGCGAGCGAGCGAGAGAGAGAGAGAGATTGAACTTGCATGTACTAATTATAAAGTACACTTCAAATCATATCAAAAGAAAACCCATATATAAGTACCAAATACCAATTAGAGTTCTGTTGGCCTGGGCTTAGGAAGAAAATAGAGGTCTGTTACTATCTTTATGATTCATGAGCTAGCTGTCAATCATGAAACAGCTACACGTACAATTCAGAAGGGTATAAGACTTGGAAACACCAAATTGCATCACCCAGCTCCAATCTGTATCAGACGGTGGGGCAAGTTTCTGAGGTCATCTTTTGTTTTCAAGTACAATACTTCTGGTGATCTCTATCTATCTTTGTATCCGTGTCATAATTCTTCTTGTTCTCCACTTGAGCATGCACAAAGCAATCATTTTGGGGTTTTACTTGGGTGTTCCCAAAAACTCATGAAGAAACATTTCATTTATGCATGCATTCTGTATTTAATCACATATAACCAAATGTAGATGCATGAGCCTCATGCCTGTCAGCTGGCCGTCGCTTGTGTCTGGGTTAGGTTTGTATTAAAATAATTTCCTCTGGGGCGAAAACTTCTATCCTTTAATGATACGCGTGTGCGCATACATATTCTCAGAAGAAAACTTTCAAAATTTTGAGCTTAAAGTGATCGTATTAAATGCCTGAAGCCTGAAGGTTGAATAATGATCGTCCCCTAAAGTGTTGGTCAGAAAAGTATCGCAGGAAAGTGTAAGAGAAGTCATTTAATATGTACCAAACGTGCTTGTACATGTCTTGTTTGCAAAATTGTAGCAAGCTCTTGTAGACTAGCTAGCTAGGACCATCCATCATATAATCAATAATGCAACTAAATAGGGAGTACGCCAATTTTATTGCTAATACAGAGTGTAGCAATTGACGTTAACAGCATTTAACATCTGTTGCTGCAGCGTGGAATCTTTCTAATATTGCTGGTTTCAAGTTGTACATGTGACATTTACTGCATGCCCTGTATCAGTGTGCTTCTGTGTTTCTGTAACCCCCTTTTTTTCTGTTGGGTTTTGTTAGACTGGTTTTGTTAAGCTCTCATTAATTTTTCTAATTAGGGACTAAGCCCTAACTTTTTATAGTTCTTTGAGAAATATACTTGCCATTTACCCAAAAATAGATCATGTTAAACCTGATCATAAAGCGGTTCACCGGGAACCTACTGATCAGTCAAGGAATTTGGTAGATTGATCATCCATTGGGAATTGCAAACTACATGATACAATGTTCAGAAAATATATCGATCTAAATATCTTATAGCCAAAGACAAAGCCGTAGAGAACATTGCAAATAGTGTGTGTGTGTGTGGACCTGAAAGCTGTGATTTTCCCAATTTTTGCAGACCAAGCCTGTCTTGCATGTTTGAGTAATTTGTCTTGAGTAGAAGGGAAAACACTGAGTATGGAGTCTGGCAGCCAAGGAATTAGAACTTTTCCTCGAAAAATATCTAGTGGTGCGTTAAATTTCCTAACAATATTGGTTCCATTCCCGCAACCAGGCTATGAGAAAACAAGACAAGCCTACAAAATGGTGGGGTTATGGCCTTATCGCAAAAGAGTGCCAGTTCTGTCAATAGACGGTAAACTTGGAAGAACATTTTCACATGAAGGATATCGAATCTAGATCTGATATCCATGCATTAATTATCCCACTACCATACGGAAAAGCAAGAGGAGGAGGCTGCTAGCTAGGAATTCAACCCCACCCCCATGGCCTCCTCAGAGTCTGTACAATGGCGATTTTCTTTGAGTGAGGAGCTTCAAGTTTCCATTTGTAGAAAAAGAGATACAAAAGTGAATGTCAATCTTGTTGGGTCCTAAAATGGCCCCTGGAAAGCTCCTTGGGGTGGGTTTGTGTGGTAAAATTTTTGGTATTGGGTTTAGTGTTGGTATTGGGTTTAGTGAAAAAGTGAAGAGAGAGGTAATATTTTATAGTTTTTGTAATATTTTATATTTTTTTATGGAAGAGAGAGAGATTATATTGTAGTATTTTATTAGGAGAGAGATAAAATTTTGGGTAAAATTTTAGTGACAAACGCAGCCTTGGAACGGGAAGTAGAATTTTAAGGCCTTGGAAAGGGGCACATAGTTGCTATATTTTCCTCAATTGTTTTTGTGAAAGCATGGAGAATTTGTGATCCAAGTGATTTGTAAATCTCAATCAAAGGGTATGCGGAAAGCTCTTGTCGAACAATTGATCAGAACAATCGATTACGCATACATATTACTCACCATTATCGATAGTAGTGCGTACGAATATACTCAGTTTAACAGGTTACTTGAGGATGGAAAGCGGCACTCGGTTGCTCTTATGCCTTTTCGGTTGTCGAGAAGGAATTGTAAGCTAAACTAGAAGGCTTCCGAAACTGGAAACTGACGAAATGGTGTCTCTTTTGGGTTTAAAGCCCCACATTTTACTGAACCTGCTGAAATTCATGGTCGATTTTTGTTTTTTCCTTGTCTTTTTTCTTCTTTCCAAATAATTATGCAACCCTTTGGACAGAATATATGCATACTCATCCCATGCCAACCAAATGTAAAACTTCAGGCTCGATTCCTTGATCTATTTCATTAGTTGTTTCTATATCATATTTTCTAAAACGAAAAAAAAAAATTATGCATGTTACCTTGCTACCAAAAATTGTTTTCCGATATATGTATATATATGAAACTTTTTTTTAGTGACAAGGAGAAAAGGTCCAGGTCAAAGTCTATCGTAAGAGAATGATATATAATACCCTTAGATTCTTACGATATCCTATTAAGTGGATTTCCTTGAGTAGTAACTATTAGGTTATTTTTAAATTTCACAACTTATCAATTAATAAATGCTTATCAATCAACAAATCCTTAAAGTTAAATTTGAAAAGAATGGTTGTATCTTAGAAAATTTCAACTGATAGAAATATTTTATTATAATTCACTTCGAGTAATCCAAGGGAAAGCCGTGAGTTTTGAGCCGTCACGCTACCTTCTTGAAAGTTTACCTCCGCTTTAGATGGACGTACTCTTGTGAGCTTGCCGTGCATAGATTCTCCTCGATACTATAATAATAATAATGTTTGACGATAAGGGGTGTGGTCAAAAGATTCCCTTTATTCCTTATATATACGCGGTTGTTTACTACTTATTCTCTCTCTTTAAAGCTCTCGTAATCGCTCATCACTTAGCTCCCCATTAGTCCACCGATACCGACCCAAATGTTGGTGACAGTACTTGTTCTTTCTCCCCCTCTCAAACCCACATTCGAGCTAAGGTGAAAGTGATAACTTAATTAATCTTCCAACTCCCCAGATTTATGGCAAAAATTGCATCCGGATCATACATATCGAGTGAAAAAGATATATATTTCCAGATTAGTATGAAGTTCTTCCAAAACGTGTAGGATGATATACAGTGCGTGATCCACCTTCGAAGACCCATCGAACAAGACCTGAATCTACTTTTTCCAGATTCAGGATTTAGTCCAATCTGATGGCCCAATTGGTTTCATCCAAGCTATCCTGATCACTTTAAATTACATCAATCAAAATCCAATTTTGACTGAATTCCAGATAACCCCAACCTCAAATTTCAGTATCAGAGATACACTCGGTCATTTGGATGCCGCTCGATCTATCATATTCATGAAACTGACAAATGATTAGACTGTCTGTAATCGATGCAAGGGTGGACAGCAAAATATGCCCAAGGTCCGCATTCTTAAATTCTCCTGCGGGACCATTCCTTTAGTGTTGAATTTCCTGTGAAACTTTCCAAGGAGATTCAGAGGTCATTTTATGTTCTGCAAAGCAGAGAGAGAGACGTAGCACGAGGTCATATATCTCATAGTGTCTGCATAAGAGACTCTGCAGTCTGCTATTCTAGACTGGGATTTCTATGACATCCTTGAATAAAGAAAAATAAAGAAACCATTTTCTTAATTGCAAAAAATGCAGGTATATTTGGCAGCCAGATCTTCTCTGTATCTGAAACCTCTATTGTCTTCTCTCCGATTTTAACCCTCCTAATGAAGTGAGCTGTACGCAACTGTTTCATGAGCAGTCGGCTAAAGGTATAACGACATTAAATATATGTTCTTTCCATTTTGGGGTGGATGACAATGACTTAACCGATGACGAAAGAATTGGACCTAAAAGTTTGGCGAAAAGTCCAATTGATATCGTGGGTTCGAAGAATAAAATAACAGAGCAAGCAAAACGAGTCCATGGATTTAATTAGAAACAGGACAAACCTTAGTGATCTGTTGGTTTGGTAGTAAGAGTTAGGATTCAAGAGAGGGGTTGGTTGGCAATTGGAGGTCATGGGTTTGGTAGATATGAAAAAGCCCTCAAGAAGAGCCTGCAAGATGGAACTGCAGAAAGTATGAATGAAGTTTGTGTTGGATGATAACCCTCAAGAAAGGCTTACATGGATTCCAGGAAACCGAAAGTTTCTATGGGAAGTTCGCAAACACTCCTCAAGATGAATCACTCAGTAGGAGACATAGTAATAAGTAGTGTCTCCCTGAGTTGAATCCATCATCTCTAGTCGAAAACCACCTCTGAGAGTGACTGACGATCATGTTAATTCTTCTGGTGGGTCTTAGGTGACTTGGTTTAAAATTAGGATTGATTACAACAGGAGGAAAGGATCTTACTTGAGGTCGCTTTTGGAAAAATGAAATAACCACAGTACACGTGAGGGCATGCGACTGTTGCTTTAGAAGATCTTGTTTTGCCTTTTTGTATAGCTGTTACATAAGGAACGCGCGCACTCAGTGGTGGAACCAGGGGTGGCGGCCCTCCATGGCACCGTCTAAAAAAAATTATATATAATATTTTGTTTTTTTTCATAAGTTAACATGGGCCTATGGGAGCCCGATCTCAGAGACCGCTCTTTGTGCGTATGGGCGAGAGTTAGAACCAAAACCACGACAACACTTATTAACAACAGCACTAGAAGAACCTTCACCCTCTGCTTGTCCGAGAATATCAAGAAGAGGATTATCATGTCGATGAGCTAGATGGTTGTCCCAGACCCGTTAATGGTCACCATTAGTGTGCTATGCGGGTGCACCATGTTGATTAATGGTCACCACTACCCTTTCGAATAACTCTGACACCCCTCTTGATTAATGCTCATATATTGCCAAAATACACCTCTACTGCAGGGAAAAAGAAAGTCAAAGAATAACGGTTCGTAGTGTGAAGGGCAGAAGGGGGTTTTTGTGGACCCAGGCAAAGAAATTGCAAATTGTTGGGCCCCTAGTATGTCTCTCTATTCAAAATTCTCTCTACAATTCAGTAGAAAAAATTCATTTATTTAGTATGTTAAACATGCTTTAGGGTTTGAAATTTTGTGATTTGTGAAATTGTTGGACAGTTGGAGGATGATATTGAATTGATTTGGATATTTGTGGCTTGTGAAATTGTTGGAGGATGAAATCGAATTGGTTTGGATATTTGTGGTTTGTGAAATTGTTAGAGGATGAGATTGAATTGGTTTGGAATTTGTATATATGTTATTTGTGAAATTGTTTATTTGAATTGTTTTTTTTTTAAATTTCAAGTTATGTTTTCATTTTTTTTGTTTTTCAAAAAATTATTTAATTTTCATATTTTCAATCTCCTTAACCTCTAAAACATAGATATAAATGACTAACTTTGCTAAATTCTAATGTGGATGTGGTTATAATTTAATATGATCACATCTAAAACTATTAGTTGGCCAACATTTTTAATTTTTGGTAGTATCATCTTTAATTAATTTGATTGTAATATTAATTGAATGCAATGAAATTAGATTTAAATTTGGATTTGAATTAGGGATTTTTTTGAGAACGAAGTCATTTTGCAACATTTTCAGAAGATGCAAAAACGTAGGATTCAATTGTCACCTCTCAGTCATAGTACATATAGTACGGTACGTGTATTATAATATTTTAAATACTTTTAGTCTTTAATTTTTGATATTGTAACTCAAAGACAATTTTTTGCACTACGAATGAAAAAAAAATTCTTGTAATTTCGCATTTAAAAACTGACCCCTTAAATTTTGATCCTGAATCTGCCAATGCGCGCACTACCTCAGGAGCCTTTTCTGATTTGCCTCAGGCCCTTGCCGCAGGCCATTGCTGTTGTCCTCTTTTGTTTCTTTTCCTTTTAGATGTAATAGATATATATATATATATATATACATATATACACCAATGTAATAGTTTAGTGGTAAATGAATGAAGAATTGCAACTTTCTTCCTTTTTATTTCTCTGATTTTCCCTTCTTGGACAACAATGGATCAAGATTTGTTTTTTAATAGTCACTAAATAGCAAAATCCAAAACTAAGTATAAAAAAATGGGAAAAATCATGCTTACTGATGGGGATAGATTTTCTGGCCCCGAAAAAGGTTGTTGAGGCCCAATAGGAAGGAAAGTGGATCCTGAGCCGAACAGAAAAGAGTTGAGACTCATCCTAATGCAAACAAAATTCTCGTCGACTAAAAAATTAGTCATGTTGGAAAGACCAATAGATCTTTAAATGAGGATCACATCAAACATAAAAAGTAAGGTCTAAGGGGAGTTAATCATCTGATTCCCTGACACAGGCGATGCTAGAAAGAATAAAATTTAGCCATTAAATGAATAAATAGGCACCGCCTTCCTGATAACCAATGGGGAGAAGAAAGGGTAAAAAGGGAATAACATACCAAGGCCCAGTACGACCCGACCCAAACGACAAGGAGGAAGGATAAAGAAAGAAAGAATGAGGCATAAAAGGTACGCACAATTCTCTCTCAAACTCTCTCACTGATAACAAAAACTAGAAAAATAAAATATATTAGACAATGGAGACTGACAATGACATCGGAGAAATCCCCCTACGAGAAGAACTCTGAGTTCCAACGTTTATTTTGCTAGCAAGAGGAAGGAAGGAGAACTTGGACCTTTCAACCCATCCTAAGTGTTGGACTTCAAGTCTAGCTCCCTCGTTGTAACGCCTCAACCCAAAAGTCCAAACAGACAGAATTTCGCTTGAAAAATAGGACTATCTATCATGCTTACAAGCTATTTCTCAACCAAGAAACACAAAAAATATCTATTCTATCTCTTAAATATAATAATTCAAACTCATAATCCAACCAAAACATAACAAGAACAATGATACCCAAGAGTTTAATTAGAGCACTACTCCAAAATCCTCAAATCTCATAATTAACAATGGATCCAAATAAATAGTTTTCCCAAATGAAATAAAATTACAAAAGTTTCTAAAATTAACGCAATCACTGCCAAAGTCTCCAGAAGACTCTTTATTCGATAACTCTGCAACTTGCTACCTTCTCAAAAACTATCACTCGAGATCTCCTACTACTCATTGCCACCGACTGCTAAATCTGAAAGATGGGAAGTAAGTTGTGAGCTACAACTAGCTCAATAAATAGAAATCAATGGGGCAGGAAAAATGACAGTATTATAAACATAAACCAAGATTAAGAAAATGTAGTGAACAATACCAAATTGAAAACATAATTTAGAACAAAATATTCCAAGCCAAGCAACCTTAGTGAAATTATCAATGGTCACACAGACCTCAGTGGTCACGAAGACCTCAAAGGTCACACAGACCCCAATGGTCACACAGACCTCAATGGTCACACAGACCTCAATGGTCACAAAGACTTCAACAATTACAAGCCCAAGGATAACTTGATTTTATGTTCAGAACACAAATTTCACAAAAAAATGTCAATGATTACAAATTAGTTCGTGAAATCTCTTTTTTTTTACCAAAATTCATTAAGTTCTCCTAATACATCAAAATCGTTTAAAATACATTGCACGTTTAAAATCCAACATTTCCAAAATCAAAGAATTCACAATAACTCGTCCAAACCCGTTTCAATTTGTAAAAGAAATATTTAACAATTGTACACTTATTTCCACAAGATAAGAATTTCATAAGAATTTCATTAGAAGACCATTTACCTTAAACGCTTAACCCGAAGCCTAAAGTTCTTCAAAAGATTGCTGAATAATCAATAAGAACATAAATAAATTTAAATATCATTCATCAATACCAACATGAAATTCGAATCATTATCTACAACTCTAAAATAATTAAACTACTATGTTAGCTAATAAAGCATCTCTTTAGGAATGCTCTTAGCCCTAGAAACCATCAGATAATCCCCATTGAAAAATCTGGACAACCCTTAATACACCATTTTTGCACCTTAATCCACATATATCTTCATTATAAACTAAATGGTAAAATTCTAGCAACACTCATCTCTATCAAACACGAAATTTCCCCAAATCCCACCTATTATCGCCCTGAAACAACCCAAAATAAATTTGAAAAATCTCAAAATTCCGAATCCAAAATTCCTCAGAAATAAGACTTGAAGAAGAGAAAAATACTCACCAACAGCGTCGACGAGATCGAAAGAGAACCGTTTAATATCAAGGGAGGCCGCGTCAACGAGATCGAAAGAGAACCGTTTAATATCAAGGGTTTGGCCTCCCAATGCTATCTACAAAACAAAAGAACCCAAATCAAACCAAAGAAGTTTGACCCCCACCAAAAATCAAACCAACGTTACCTACCTCGAAGATTACCTAGCCCCTTGCGATTTCGAGTCTCCAAGGCTAAAGAGAGAGCGCTTCAAAAAAAAGAGGTAGAGAGATAAAAATATGACTTTGAGCGGTGCTTTCGAAGAATAGAGGATATATATCTTTTAATCTCACTAGGGTTCGAATATAGCAAAATTTTAGGAGGAAATGGTGAAGAGATTGAAGCTTTAAAAGGAAAAATTGAAGATCTGCAAATAAATGGCAAAATCAACGGAAAATGAATTATTTTGCGTGAAGAAGTTGAAGGTCTGCATAAAGGAAAATGTCAATTATCAAAACGCACAACTTTGAATTTTTTTAATATGGGCCGCCCCCTCAGATCCAGGCGCCTAGGCCAGCCCAGCCGGTATAGTTTTTTTTTAAAATCAGCGAAAGGTGAAACAGTACACGTACACCCTCTACTTAAAAAAAAAAATCAAGGGTGTAATTCGACACCCCTTTCAATTTTCCCCCTTTCTCACTCTGCTCCCCTCTCCTCACTCCAGTCTCCATCCCTCTCTCCTCCTCACTTTGCCTCCACAAAACGCTAGCCTCTAGCCCTTTCTCACTCTGTCTCTCCTCCTCCGAACCTCTACGGAACTAAATGCTTGCTCTCTCCCCCTCTCTGCCTCTCCGTCCCTCTCTCCTCCACAACCACATCTCTTTCTCTCTCTCTCTCTCCGACTTTCTCTTAACTCAAGTCTCTCTCTGTAACTATGTTTATTTTTTCAATTAGTGATGAGATTTATTTTAATTTTTTATTAATAATGTGATGAAATTTGATTATGAATTTGATTAGGATTATTGAATTTATTGTGAACCGGAAAGGCAACGCGTCATACAATTCCTAGAAGCTGCAATTGAAAGAAGAGGATCTCAGCTCAGGTACTGTCCTGTTTCAATTGTCAATTGGGTGACCCACAACCATTGAATTTATTGTTGCTAAATCTATAGAATCTATTTGTGAATCAATGGAATTTGATGTATGCATATGAATTATTTTTCTTTTATTTATGCTAAGGTAAGGGTGGTTGTGGCTATAGAATATCTTGTTTATGCTTTTGAGGCAAGCTTTTCCTTTTCGGAACTAAAACTTCAAATATCTATCATCATATACTTTGATTTTCATATTAAGAGTTTGTACTATGATTATCTTGTTTCTACTGGAAGCTCCCACCATGAATCACTAAAAGCCCAGAAAGCAATATGATTCCAGTAGCTTGCATTAAATGTCTTCCTATGTACACTTTATTTTCAATTTAAATTTCAGCTTTTACTTTTTCTCGTTTGTAAGCGAAAGTATGACTCTTGCTTATCAATAACAATTCCTGTGTTGTGTAAGCATCAATCAATTAGTGGGTATGTAGATTTATAGGGATCATTATCTCCTCAATCTTAATATGTACAGATTCTTTAGTTGGTACAATTAGCTGAACTCAACTTGATGTTGCATTTCTTTAAGAGTTTGCCCCTCTTCCCATTGAATCCTGGTTCCGTCACTGCTAACATGGAATGATGGAAGGGATGTGTATTTAACCCCCTCAGTAGTATCATATTTTACAGTCACAGGGGCACAGTAAGTTTTAGTGTCAACCACTATTTTTAGGAAATTTAAAATTACTGCCCGATTTTATCATATTTTATAAATTATCTAACTTTTTAAAATTGACAAATTACTATATGAATTTAAGCATGTTTGCAACATCACACTTTATGCATATCCAAATCTTTAATAATAATAAATTAAATTTAAAAATTATTTTAAAAAAATATAAAATCATAAAAAGATATTATATTTTTTAGGCTTAATTTCCATTCCAATCCTTGTGGTACTTTGTCGCCAAAAAGTCCCGTGGTAAAATTTTAAACAAATTGGTTCTTGAGATAGGGTCTCCCAAAAACTAGTCCTTGCATTAACTAGATAAAGTGACTTCGCATAAATGAGACACGTCAGACCAATCTTGTGTCGATCTGTCACATTTTGATTGACTTTGACTGCCACGTAAGCATGCCAAAAAACTGAGACATCTTATATTCGCTTGCCACCTCACCCCAATTAATCCATGTCAGCCTCCACTCAAAAAGAAAAAAAAAAAAGGTAAAACCACTAACCATGGAATAGAAGCTAGACTTTCTTCTCCCCCTTTCGAATATTTAGATTGCCAAGTAAGCATGCCAAACAACCGAGACATCTTAGCTCCCTGCTCGGCTTGCCATCTCACCCCAATTAATCCATGTCAACCTCTACCTACACGGCACAAAAAGAAAAAAAAAAAAAGCCTAAAAACACTGTAGATGGATTAGAAGCCAGGCTTTTTTCTCTCCTTTTTCATTAGAAATCACGGAAATAGCGTGATTTCAGACGACTTTCATTGATATAAACAAAGAAAGTAAAGCCCGAGGAAGAAGGCCTCAATCGGATGGGTTGGGAATAACTGCCAATACACTTAACATATGCAAACGGGCCAAAACACAGGCCGAAAAGGCTTTGAAACATCCTTCTTCCTGACCAGAGAAGGGCTAAAGTTGCTATGGAAAGTGAGCATTGCTATTGATGGAGGTACGGGCAAAAAAGGAAAGCCCTGAGAACATTGGCTTGAAACATATATATGCAGAAGCCTACAAAAGAGTATAACAACTGAAGAAGGATGATCCATGAGATGTGATATTGCAAAGCCCAACTACCAGGACCACCACGAGCGAACGAGAGCGCCCATGAGACCCACGTATACCGAAATGGCGCGTGGGTCTCACTCGCAGTGAATGCAAAGAGGCGGCAGATTGGGAATTCACAGGCACAGCAGCAGATTGGAATGAACAATTGTCTCCTTCCGACGGAAATATAGGCAAAGAGAATAGAGAACTAAAACTAAATAATTATGCCACCGGCCAAGAAGGGCAAAGGAAAGGCCAATCCCGCTGAGGCAACTCAGTCCTCACCGTCCGAAGAACCGAACAATGTTCCTTCCTGTATTCGATTCATCCCTCCCTCCTCCGTCGCCATCACCATCCACGCCAAGCCCGGCTCCAAATCCTCCTCCATCACTGGTCCGTATTTTATAAACATCGTGTGTGTTTTCGTAGGTGATCGTATTCGTAACTAATTTTTTACTTTTTATTCTCTTTTTCCTTGCGAAAATATGCGATGTAGATGTCGATGACGAGGCAGTTGGGGTGCAAATAGACGCGCCGGCGAAGGACGGAGAAGCTAACGCCGCACTTCTCGATTTCATTAGCTCGGTCAGTTTGATTATTGGTGATTTCAGTTTATGTCCTTTTTCGTTTCTATCTGAACCAATTTGCTTTCTCAGTTGTTGCTTCGAATTTCCTTTCTAAAAGTAAAGACTGGCATTTTTAAAGTGAAAATAATAATAAACAAACTCTAGTGTAAGTGTGTGTGTAACAATGCCTGTGTGGGAGTAGATCACTCTTGTTTGCATTAGAAAGGAGCTTTTTATTAACATTTTGTAGAATTTATACTTCTCATGGATAGGATCAGTAATATCATGGCTCTCGGTTTTCTGTGCTTAAATGTGGAAACTCAAATTATCGTTGGAAGTATTTCTGCTGTCTTTATAACAAATGCTCTGGAAGTGCCTTTCTAGTGTTCCCTACTTGGACAACTGTAAGTGGCACACTCCGGAATACAGTAGTACAACTTGTGAATGCAAAATGATTTGTAGGCTAGTGCCTGAAATTTAGATTGAGAGGATCAAGACACCTTAGAAGATCACCTTTCATCTTGGGTGGCATAGCTTCCTGTTGGCCCTGTAATTGTTCCATGAAGGGGGTCTGCATCTCGAGAAAAATCGTTAAAGGCTACGAGATTTTTCATTCTTGCCGTTGAGACAGAATAACATATAACTGAGTTATGATTGTCAAAGAGCCTGATTACATTAGAGATTAATTTGCATAAAATGTTGTACCTTAGTCACACCAAACTTCACTCTTTATTGGGTTCTAATTATACTGGCTATTCAGCCTTCTTAACACGTTAGTTTAGTACTTTATTTGCCAGTTCATGCAAGCCATATCAAAGCACACCTACTCCTCCTCCTAATTCAGCAACTACAGCTATGACTCGCCTTTACAGTTATGACTAAAAGTACTATTCCCTTTGTGACCTAAAAAAAGCGGATTTCTGCATGTTAGGCTAGCCTCTTTCTTTACAAAAAAGAGGAAACAGCCACAGTTCCTAGCTTTGATAGGAAAGAAAAGGATTATTTTGGAAAATTAGCATGACACGTACATAGAAAAATGCTTAAACTTTCTATTTGAAGAAATAAAATTTATATGTTATCATCCCTGGACTACCAAAGGAAATTTAATATGGCACTTGCAGTAAAAGAAAAGGTTCAATGGATAGGATTTTTTATTTTATTTAATGTTGGTGTTAAGTTCTGATTAGAGAACCCGCATGTATCAGTACACATTCCAAAATTGCAGAAATCCTGACAGATTTTGGCACTTGGTCTCACTTAGAAATTTAAATCATAAGATCAACCTTTAAGAGGATAATTTCCTGTAAAAAGATTGTTCTATTAATAAAGATATGGTTGTTAATATACTTCCCGTCATGATATACTATTTCTTTCCTTGATTACCTTCAAGAATGAGAAACTTTCATGGTGACTGTCATGTTATTGGCCTTTTCGCTTTTTTATCATTCTCATGCGTTCTGAAGGAGGAGTGTGTTTGTTGTGGTTTCTGTCTTTCCAAATATGTGGTTTGCTCAGCACTATATTCAAAAGTTTCAGGTGGCTTAGTACATGAATAGTAGTAGCGTTATCAAAAGGTTACTTGGGATTTTTCTGCATATTTTCTTTGCCCGCCATTTGACGTTACTTCTCAGTTTAGCATGCAAAGTTAGTGAAATGATGTTATGCACATTGAAACTTTTAAGTGTTTTCCTTCTTCTTGAACCTCAGGTTTTAGGCGTGAAGAGAAGGCAAGTGTCAATAGGTTCTGGCTCTAAATCAAGAGACAAGATCGTGATTGTGGAGGAGGTAACTAGACAGAGTGTTTTCGAAGCTTTCAACAAAGTGGTAAAATGCTAGTGTTGGAGAATGAGAGGTGACAGGTGAGAGGTGATTTCTGTGAACGAGATTGTCCTTGATATAACTCTTTGCAAAATATACCTAATCTTGTGAATTAAGCTGGAGGTGAAGATCATTTATCTGCTCTAATTGTGACTTATTTCCAACTAGTGCTTAGGAAAACCAGTATCATTTGTCATCACCTGGTAACATCAATGTGTTTGAGCAAAAGTTGTAATTTTTTTTTCCTGATTGAGCAAAAGTTGTAATTGCAGCAACTAAATGTAATTTCCTTTGGATTTCCGTTTTGTAAATGAGTGGTTTTTTATCTATACTTCAGGTTGCTGCTCTTTTATCCGAAATTATCGCTGTCTTCTCTTCATTTCTACTTCTAATTTTTGGATAATGAAATGTCTGGTTGATATAAGGGTAAGTTATAGTTCAGTCACTCTATGGGCTATGTAGCTTACAGGAAAGCTCCTTGTTTGCGTTTGTGTCAAAGAGCATGTTATGGCATTTTTTGTGGTGCCAACTTCTATGAAAAGCAGTATTACTACCAAACTAGAAGAAGCTTTTGTAAAGGTATATGAGAATCCTATTTCTGTTGGCGGTCTGAAATAGTTCGAGCTAGATATCTCAAGGTTTTGGAATTCTATTTACAAATTGAGAACTTGATGAGCAGATTTTAAAACGAGTGATTTTGCCTACAAATTAAAGGTGATACTTTTATGTACATGTTGATTAAAATCATATAATAATTTTAGTATTAAATTTTTTTTGGGAATTCTGTGATCTAGGCTAGACAATACTAATTTTATGTTCTATTTAAATTCACCAAAGACTGACATCTGGGTTATCTGAACCATCCGAAGAACATTTAGAAAGACCTCAAAAACTTGAAAAATAACAAAAAAGTGAAAGGGCTTGACTTGGTGGACTCAATGCTGTTGCACATTCCTCAGGATCATTCCTTAACAAAAAATAACTATTTCTTTGAATGATTTGCTAATAGCATTATTATATCTTATAAATCAGTATCAGTTGCTATAAAAGGGGTTTATAAGTTTGTCTGCTATCAATGTAGTTGTGTACTTGACCTGCTATTATTATATCTTATTGAAAAATCTTGTTTAGACCCTATTAACACCTATAAGGGTAGAATATGTGTTTTCCCACTAATAACAATTTTAGAACAAGTCCTGAAATTGTTTGAGTCTAGATCTGAATAATCAATCAACAAAATATATATACAACAGAATAATAAAATAAATATAAATCATACTAGACAATGATTTGGTTGACGAAGTGGAAAATCTTTGAACTTACATTTCAAAGGAAAAACCATTCCGGGCTAACAGCCACTAAAAATTTACTAAAAAGTAAAACCTTACAACGGTGATTCAGACACGGGCAACATCCAGTTGCTTGACTCTGACTACCCCGATGTAATAATCTAAGTAATCCAACCTAGACCCGCTTCCTGCGGTTAACCCTCAGCTCTCTGAGGTTCTTCTTATGAACTCTTCTTGAACGTCTTTGTTCTTCAACACCGGGAACTCCGGCAGTCAAACTCCCACAAGAATGTTGGTTTCAATGGTGATTGAATCTAGATAAGTGGAGAAAATCTGAACCGTTTATGAGCAGAGATATCTAAAGAATTTTCTCTATCTAGGAAGGAGACTTGAAATTGAATAAATCTTGGAATGGTCTCCTCAAATTTTCTTGGTCGATCTCTCTATGTATTTATAGAGTTGGTTGAGTTATATTTCCAAAAGAATTCTAGAAGGAATGAAATATTTCAAAATCCAAATTTTGAAATAGTTTCAGAGACTTTGCATCACCATATCCTTGTTTTTAGCTCTTTATCTTGATGATATCTTATCCTTTCAAACTTTGAAAGACTTCTTAATCTCTTGAACACTTTGACCAAATTTAAAATACAACTCAATTTGAATTTAAATTTAAATTTTGACACGAAATTACGCCAACATTAAAACACTATGCCATCTTGTTGCATGGGGAGAACAAATATGCCTGTTGATTGGTCAGATTCTGAAACACTGGAATACATCACTTGGTCGACAATGAGTTTCTGAGTTGGTAAGAAGGTATCGGTTGGGTTGTCGAAACTCTGCCATGTAGTGTTGTCTGAACCATAGAGAACAAAGTTGCCTGAATCGAGCATTGACGCTGACTCTACACCATCGGGAAAACTGGAGATGGTCGTCTGTGTGCCTTGTGGCGATTGTAGAACCAGGCGTCCATCACCTGTAAAATTCAACATAACTTACGTCAGGGGGATGTGGAGGATTGTCTCGGTTGGCTGTCCAGACCACTGTCTTCTGTGGAATCCTGGCAATAAAAATTCCAAGAGCATAGTCGTCGCCTTTCTTGTAGAACCCAAAGGTATATAGACAGAGGCGGATGCAGGGGGTGCGGCCCTGGGCGGCCGCCCCCCATTGCATCCCCAACAAAAAATTTCCTTTAGTTTTTTTTTTTCTAATTCATAGGTTGGCCTGGGCCTATAGGGCCCGACCCCCATTAGCCCAGGCCAACCCCCATTTATTCTGATTCTCGAAACAAATGTCTTATATACTTTTAGCCTTCTTCTTTGAACTGTCCACTGAGGAGCACGTTCCGTGGACGTCCTGGAAGAAAGGGAGGGGCCTCTGCTTCTGAAAAGCTACCATAGTTTTTCCAAAAGCAACATGGGCGACTGCCCATGTCCAAGCCCACAAACGCTCCCAATTCTCATCGTGGTAGAAAAAAGGGGAATGACTTTTAGCTTTAATGAGATAATGGCCCACAAGTTCACACGAAAAGATGGTATTGGCAGGTAACCGAAAGTTAAGTTTGTAGTGCTTCGACGCCCCAACATGTGGCGTTGTTGGAAAAATGGTCAATAATGTCTGGCCACGCATTTTAAATGGCACAATAATATTTTCCTCCCGCAACCCTATATTTTACAATAGTTGCTCTTAACAGGCAAACATATCGTCTAAGGCCCTCAAATTTTTATTGGTTAGAAGCCACAATTCAACCAAACCTTATAGTATAATTTGGGCCTCATGCATCATAATAATTGGTAATCACTTGGATTCTTTTTAGAAAATCTTTACCTATTATAGCGGCTGGTGAGGGGTGTCCAAGTCTTGAGCTTCTGAACGTGTTGAAGTTCATACCACCATACAATAATTTGTTTCTTCACTATATGGTCATCAGTATTGGAAGTGATTGAACACAAAAGATTATGGTACTCTCCCAGAGATACATGGCTATGAGTTTGATGGATAAGATGAAAAGTTTTGAGTTTGTATTCATTATGCATTTGATGAAGAATATAATGGGAATTACAAACGAATTGTCACAAGTCATTTTGCATTTGATTTACGTAATAAGATGAGACATGATTGGATGAATGATTGCATGATAGTGTACATCGAGCAAACAGTTTTTAAAATTATTGAAAACGAAGTTATTTTGCAACATTTTCAGAAGATGTAAAAACGTAGGATGCAATTACCATCTCTCAGTTGTAGTACATTGTACGGTACGTGTATTATAATATTTTTAATAGTTTTAGTCTTTAATTTTCAATATTGTAACTCTAAGACAATTTTTTGCATTGCGAAGGAAAAAAAATTCTTGTCATTTTGCCTTTAAAATTTGACCTCCATGGATTTTGATCCTGGATCTGCCACTGCATATAGACCAGACCTCGACAGCCAAGAAGAGTTGGTACTAGGTGTATTAGGTCTTAACAGAGAGCCTGGCCTTACAATTGATTACCCAGCTTGTTGAGCTTCTACTGTGAAAATTGCAGAAAGCAGAAGAAAAGGCAAGATAGCCGCCATCACAGGAGAAGAGTTCTCCTCTGATTTCCTTCCTCTACTTCTGTTTTAGAATGGAAAAGACTAACAAAGTTTGCGCATTAAATAACTACATTCTGTCACTGTTTTCAAATGTAAACGGACAAACAACATTCCAAAATTCCAAAAGAAAAGTAGTCTCCGCTGCAGCGATTGGTGCATCTGGAAGGAATGAGATTGTGGAAATTGGAAATATTGGCATGAATTAATTCTCCACTGCTCATGAATTAGTCAATCCTCGGTGAAGGATTGTGGGGCCCAAACCCAGTTACAAGGCACAATAAGTTTAGGGGTAAACTCATAGTTAGACCCATATGTTTGGGCAAAAATCATAGTTAGCCCCCTATTTTTCAATCCAACAATTTGATACCCATAACTTTCAAAACCTATCAATCTTCGCGCCCCGTCTAAATTAGACGGAAAATCATGAAAATGACCAAAATGCCCTTCAAAATAAATTTAATAAAAAATATTTAAAAAATTCATTAAAAATAAAAAATGATATTTTTAAAAAATTAATATTTTTTAAATAAAACTATATTGAAACTCTATTTCAATAATATATATATTTTTAATTTATTTCTTAAATTTATATATTTTTATTTATTTTTAAAATTTTAGCTTTGGAGAGGCATTTCGGTCATTTTGCATGAATTTCTGTCGGACTTAACACCTGATTTAGACGGGGGCTAATATTGATATGTTTTAAAAGTTATGGGTATCAAATTGTTGGATTGAAAGATATGGGGCTAACTTGATTTTTGCTCAAACATAGGGGACTAACTATGAGTTTACCCTATCTTGTTAGTTGCCCATTACTTGTCTCGTCTTTTTTTTTTTTCAAAACCAAGATAATAACTTCCATAGCTGCGTATAACATCCACAACTATGGGTGAAGGGATAACATTCACATGATCTATATTTCCCCATTGATTTGTCAGCGCCGCCCGCTTAACAATCTCATGAGCAAGTCGATTCGGCTTTTTAGGGACCCAAGACAGAGACCAGGAGGGGTGCAATGACAGTGCAGCATGGCAAGCTTTGCAATGTCTTACTTGTCTCGTCTTATACATGCATGTGACCATGTCTTGTCTTTTTAGAATAGCCTATGAAATTAATATGTTTAATTAATGATACAGTCCTTGTGATATTGACCTTTAACAAATTAGTCTTTCTGTGTACAAATTTGAACGAATCGATCCTATAGTCTGTTTTTAGACATACTGCATGTCTGTTCGTCCGTCAAAAATTAGCCTAAATAATATATGTTTGTGGTCCATTTTTTCAACAATTGTTTACAGATTAAAGCTTCCAATGTATTTAGCATGAAAGTATTAACATAAATAATAGATGCCTCAAATAGGAACAGAAGTTGCATCCTTTAATAGGATTAGAAAAATAAAAACACCATAATAGTCTATTTTGGTGATCGACAGATCCAAATAGGATAGGAAAATTGGAATCAGGATCATCTGTTTATACTCGAATTGTACGTTGTAACTTGAAAAGAGATAGACTCAATAAGTAAACCCCATTATAGGATCATATTGTCTCAAACTTTACATGAGCAGCAATTAATGGTGTAAGATCTACCTATTGTGTTTATCTCTTTTCCAATTATACCATACAATTTCAGTAGTAAATTACAACGAATACTAATCCGAAAAATTAGCATACAAAAAAAATGGACTCAGGAGATCAGATTTGGTTGTGTTTGGAAAACCTCTTAAAACGTTTTGTTATGTCTCATTAAATTTAAGAAAAATAAACAGAAAAACAAATTACATGAGATTTGAAGTAGTGGAAAATACAGAGACATTAAGAAGCAGAAAAGAGAAGGGTCTCTTTGTAACTTGTATGTTTTCTTTCTATTCATTCTCCATCGAGAAGAATTGGAAAAGGAATAATTCATGGAGTCGGTATTAGTAGGGCTGGGCATTCTGGGTTCGGGTTCGAAATCATTAACCCGAACCCAACCCGAATATGAGTGAAGAGCCGAGCCGAAATCGGATTTCGGGTTCGGGATTCTGGGCCTCAAAGAAGGTGACCCATAACTTTTTGGGTTTTGAAGCCCAAAACCGTTCTGGGCTCTATATTTGGGGCCCAAAACGTCCCGAGTCTTTATTTTTCAAGCCCATGACGCTTTGGACTGCCTTTTTTAGTCCAGGACGTCTTGGGTCTTTATTTTTTAAGCCCCTGAGTCTTTTTTAAGACATGACCAGGACGTCCTGGGCATGGCCTTCTTGGCTATAATGTCATAATTACTAACATGCCAATAAACATGCCCAGGAATGACATATTATATGAGTCTCAAATCTTATGTGTGTTATTTTTTATGGTGCAATTCAAAGAGAGACTGACATATCATATGAGTCTCATTCAAAATTGACCTTCTTCCGATGGGTAAGCAATTGAGGTCTTCACCAGCAATTACACGGCAAGGACCAAGATGAAATACTCGTCAACCAGGAATATTATGGCAGCCTGAGCCCCACGCCGCGTCCGGCAAAATGATTCCTCAAAACTTTTAACTTTTGAAGAGCGTAAAATCAAGGTTTTAGCACAGAAAAATAGTTAATCGAGTCTTTATCCCGGACTATACGGCACGGCCCAACAGAAGAATATGGATCGCTACCGAACAGGATTGGTGGATCCAAACCGTGTCTTTTATGTTGTGGGCAACAGAAGACTGAAGACTTGAGGTCTTCACCAGCTATCACACTGCAAGTCGAAGAAGAATTAATCATCGTCAGCCTGGAATCTTATGGCAACGTGGCCTCCACCGACAAAATGATTGCTCAAAACTTTTAACTTTTGAAGAGTGTAAAATCAGGGTTTGAGGACAGAAAAATAGTTGATCGTGAGTCGTAGATCACTCTTGTTTGCATTAGAAAGGAGCTTTTTATTAACATTTTGTAGAATTTATACTTCTCATGGATAGGATCAGTAATATCATGGCTCTCGGTTTTCTGTGCTTAAATGTGGAAAGTCAAATTATCGTTGGAAGTATTTCTGCTGTCTTTATAACAAATGCTCTGGAAGTGCCTTTCTAATGATCCCTACTTGGACAATCGTAAGTGGCATACTCCGGAATACCGTAGTACAACTTCTGAATGCAAAATGATTTGTAGGCTAGTGCCTGAAATTTAGATTGAGAGGATAAAGACACTTTAGAAGATCACCTTTCATCTTGGGTAGCATAGCTTCCTGTTGGCCCTGTAATTGTTCCATGAAGGGGGTCTGCATCTCGAGAAAAATCGTTAAAGGCTACGATATTTTTCATTCTTGCCATTGAGACGGAATAACATATAACTGAGTTATAATTGTCAAAGAGCCTGATTACATTAGAGGTTAATTTGCATAAAATGCTGTACCTTAGTCACACCAAACTTCACTCTTTATTGGGTTCTGATTATACTGGCTATTCAGCCTTCTTAACAGAAAGTGTTAGTTTAGTAGTTTACAGCTATGACTCACCCTTACAGTTATGACTAAAAGCTATTCCCTTTATGACCTAAAACAAGCGGATTTCTGCATGTTAGGCTAGGCCTCTTTCTTTACAAAAACAGAGGAAATGGCCGCAGTTCCTAGCTTTGATAGGAAATAAAAGGATTATTTGGAAAATTGGCATGACACGTACATAGAAAATGCTTGAACTTTCTATTTGAAGAAATAAAATTTATATGTTATCATCCCCGGACTACCAATGGAATTTTAATATGGCACTTGCAGGGAAAGGAAAGGTTCAATGGATAGGGTTTTTTGTTTCATTTGTTGGCTTTTGTGCACAATCAAATTTTTGATGATTTCAATAAATGGATCAAGTTTATAAAACAGACATCTTCAAAGACAAAGGCCTTTTGATAAAAGAGACAAAGACTTGAAGAAAAAAGATCAAGAAGATGCAAGTAGCTCAAAAGTGAAGATTCAAGACCTTAGAGTATAATCCTTGTAACTTTTTGTTTCATTTTTGACAATGATTATGAATCACACTTGTATATCTTTCAAAATGTTCATAAACTGTTTTACCTTTTGTTTGAAAAGATTAAATTGTTTTTAAAGGTTTCAAAACACCCAAATCAAACTCTTAAATCTTTTCATATACGTATGGGAAGTAAGTCTTTAAAATTGAGTATTTAAAAGTGGTCCAAAACATAGTTGTAAATGAACCGGACTATGTGCTTAAGTTGAGGAGGTCGACCGGTTGATCTTGGAAATAGATCCGTTGAGCTTCTAACAATATGACCGTTGGGTAACGGTAACTTGAAGCGGTCGACCGGTTCATGTAGCGGTCGACTGGCTCGTTTTAACAGACAACTCCCAACGGCTAGTTTTCATATGTGACCTATAAATACACATTCATAACGTTCAAAATGAATGACCACATATCATTTAGATCACTTGAGAAATATTTCAAACCTTCATATTTTATATTTCTTATATCATTTACACAAAACAAACTTTCATATCATTGTCTTTGTGTGAATCAAGAGATAGAACTTTCCAATTTTATATCTACTCTTTGAGAGAGTTTTGTTATTCAATCTTTATAT
Source organism: Myrica gale (assembly GCA_963930655.1). Lineage (NCBI taxonomy): Eukaryota > Viridiplantae > Streptophyta > Magnoliopsida > Fagales > Myricaceae > Myrica > Myrica gale. The sequence continues at coordinate 9,644,311 of OZ005600.1, read as the reverse complement.
CAAAAGAGGTGATTCCTTTAGTGAAAGTTGTTCACTAAAGAAGAAGCTTAGGGAATATCTCAAGCTTGGGTGGGTTGTGAGTGGTGTGCCAGAAAAACCACTTGGTTGAGTTTGAGTGTTGAGTCCGGAAAATACTTGTACGATTCTCTAGCACCCGGAAGCTAGAGTGTATGCTATTTGGAAAATAGTGGAAAAAAAATCCAAGGTTCGGTGAAGGAGCTTGAGAGGTCACTACAACAGATTTGCTATTTAGCGGCGAACTTACCAGTGGCGAATCCAATTTTGTCGCTAAAAAAACATCTTCAGCGACGAAATTAGGAGTTTGTCGCTAAAGAGTAATTAATCTCGTTCGAACCAGTAAAATGTTGTTCGAACACGTATTAGTGACGAAAATTGCTAAAACGTCACTAAATAAGTCTTTAGCGACGAAAATATTTTTGTCACTAAAAGAATCTTGTTCGAACAAGCAAAATCGGGTTCGAACACATTGTTGCTTAATGGTTCACACGAAACTATCTCGTTCGAACACGTATTAGCGACGAAAACTTCTAAATCGTCACTAAATAAATCTTTAGAGACGAAAATAGTTTCGTCACCTAAATATCTCGTTCGAACAAGAAAAATATGGTTCAAAAGAGATGGGAAAAAATTCATTTAACGCTAAATACCCTTTTGACTCCCCGCCACTCCCCTTCTCCCCCTCATTCGACTCCCCGCCGCTCCTCTCACCCCTTCTCTTCCTATTTCAGCTCAAATCTTAATTTTTAACCATGCATTGACTCTACTTTGCTCTCAAATCAAGTTCTCTCTTGATTTCCAGGTAACCCATGATTTATTTTTCACTTTTTCGTTGGATTTTGTAAATTGGGGGTTTAGGGTTTTCCGAAAATTTTGGGGGATTGGAGCTTCTATTTTGCGATTATTTGTCTTTATCTTTCTTGTGCTTACTTATTGATGATTTCCATTTGTTTTGAACTAATAATATATTGATTGGAAGTAGTTTCATTGTTTGCATTTGAGATTTGTTTTCGGGTTAATGCATTTGCACATTTTGTTGGACTGGTTGTTTTTCTCTTTGTACTTTTTCTAGCTACATTGATGATCTCTGATTGATTTGGTTTGGTTTTAATCTTGAATCTTGTTAGTTTCTGAATATGGGTAAGGTTGATTCCGGATGTCCTATTTCGGGATATGGTTTGATTTGGTTTGGTTTTATTCGGTTTGGTTTTATTCTTTTTTCGCATTGCATCATGTGAAAAGTCCTGTTACGATTTGTGGTGATATTCATGGCCAGTTCCATGATCTTGCAAAGCTTTTTCGCATTGGAGGGAAGGTTATATATTCCTGAAAATCACCACTTTAGAGTCATTTAAAATGTTTCAAGAATCATGTCAATATCCTTCCAGTGTAGACAGTTGAACTATTTGATCCTTTGTACAGGATTCTTCAAACCCTGTATGAATATTGATTCATTTCTCATTTATGAGCAATCTATTTGGCTTTCTGGTCTCATTTCGTTGATTAAATGTTGGTTGAACTTTTGGCAGTTGACTGGGACATTTTTTGCAGCGGAACGTCTTCCAGGTGCTACTCCGCCTCCAACACATGTGCTTAGCAGAAGTATTGGCCTGCATGTACAATCATAAACTCTCTTTCTTTTAATCTAGTGTCAAAGCAATTATAGATATACTGTCTCTGTCTATTATGTGCGCTCTTTGTATTTTGAATAATGTCTATTCAATATATTTCATTTCTTACTATTAGCCATGAAATTATGCAGTTTCTTGTCGTGCTTTATTTAAAATACAACTAAGACAATAAACTTCAAAATAGCAATTTCAAATGAATAAAAGTAATTTGTCAAGAAATAGTATAAACATTCATGTTCGAACAAGATAAGTAATCGAACATTATAAGTAAACAGTTCGAACAAAATAATCATTCGAATGAAATTTCTCGTTCGAACAAGAAAATCTGTTCGAACAAGAAATGACGACTATCAAATTTGACAGATTTGTGACGAAATCTTATTATTCGAACAAATTTGTTAGTTCGAACAAGACTTCGTTCAAACGAAATATCTCATTCGAACAGAAATGTGTAGCGGCAATTTTAAATTTTTGCCGCTGATGACTTTGAGCGACGACGTTTCGTCGCTGAAGACTTTGAGCGACGAAATGACTATTTCAGCGATGAAAATTTTCTCCACTTAAGACCAAAACTGTTGTAGTGGGTGGATGTAGGCGGCTAAGGAAATTTGGCATGGTCTAGAGATATATTAATGTATATCTTCCCAAGTTCAAGAAATGAGCTGGATTAACGTGCCATATTATATAGTTTACGGCAGACAATTAGAAAATTGAAAACTATACCCCTTTGAATTAATGCTGGTTCAGTATGAGCATATATTAAATATACAAATACATGCAATTTGGAGGTACGGCAATTCGTTAGGAAGGAGGAAACATACGAAAGCTATTTATTTTTCCTTTTTTTTTGGGGGGGGGGGGGTTGTCATGCTTATACAATCCCTGCAAGTTTGCTATTATTAGGGGTGGTTTCAAAATGCATCATAATTTCCTATTCTGATCACAAAAACGAAACGAAATGAGAGTCCAATGACATATTAGTAAATGGTCAACTCATTGTTAGGAGATGACAATAAAGAATCAAATAACAATTTAATTAATCCATGTTGATTGGTATTACTGACCTTGACCTTGACCTTCTTTCGAATATGTGAAGTCTTTCTATAGTCGACCTGAAATCAAATAATAAATCATATGTATCGGTTTTCTTAATTCCTTGCCAGTTTTCTCAAGGGAATGAATAACATGTGGTGTGTGTGAGCATAGAGGCGTGCACATGCAGTGCATGGGACAAAGAGTATACAGCTTTAATCCTCTCAAGGAAAAAAAATCGAGATACATGAGAAGCATTTTTTGTAGGTGCTTTTGATTTGGCAAGTGAGTATGGCTTTCTCATGTACACTACGAAAAAAAGGGTCTATAGCAGCGGTCTATAGGCCGAAAAAAACGCTGCTATAGGTCATTTTGGTCTATAGCAGCGGTTTTTACCGCCGCTATATCTCCGTCGCGATATATATATTTCGGCGGTTTTCGGAACCGCTGGTGAAAACCTCGGGTCTATAGCGGCGGTCAAGACCGCCGCTATAGACCCGAACGCAATTTAGTCTTTCCCGCAGCGTTTCGTGAAAACGCTGACATATACTTTTAGCGTGACCGCTACTATAGACGCTCCGCTATAGGTATGTGCCAGTGACCGCCGCTAAAGGTCGGCGTTTTTTGCAAAACGCCGCAAAAAACACAATTTAGCGGCGTTTTTGGCGACCGCCACTATAGATCCTTTTTTTTGTAGTGGTACTACATTATGGGTCAAAATTTTAATTTTTCTGATTTATCTCGGGTACGTAAAAGGTTTGATTATTTCAAGTGTATTAAATTTAATTGGGTATAATTAATTCAGTCCCACTCGGCCAGTTGGCCTTGTGCGTAAAAATTCTTTCGATCCATGAACCAAAATGGACGCAATGGCCTTCCTAATTAAACGGCGAAAAAACCCAAGTCCATGTATACCCTACCATGTTGTAAGAAAAGAAGCCAAGCATAGACGCGGTGGTGGACTGACTTTTGTCTTGTACGTCTCTTAAGTCTCTGGTCTCTCCGGAAATAACCACAAAGGTGCACGTACGTACGCAGGCTCATGCTTTTTTAAGCTAAAAGCTCGTCCATACACATTAACGTCGTAGGTCATTAACGTCGTACGTCTGGTGTCAGGACTAAGAAACAGTTAATTATTCATTGCATGCAGGTAGCGAAAAGACCGTCCAAAATATTCCATAAGGTTGACTTGGAAATTTCCCGTCAATCTGCATACATCTAAAGGGGGGCAACCGGGGCCCTGGCCCCCGGCCCCGGTTGACCTGGTTCACATTATATTTTATATATATATTCTAATCAAACGGACCCCCAAAAATTCCATTGGTCACTGTTCAGCCACCTATATGCAGCAGCCCAAGATTATTTGTCCAGCCCAAAGCCCATTCATGATTCATCCATTCCCAAGCCCATTTCCCAGCCTTTTTAAAAAAAATTAAAAAGTTTAAAAAAATACAGGGTGAAACGGAAGATATTTGAGACATTGTTGTGAGGATGATTGAGACAAGGAAACATATTCTATATCCATACGTTTATCTCCTTATTGAGTTGACATTAGTCTTACCAGTTGCGAATGCAACTATTGAGAGTGTTCTCTGCAATGAAGATTATCAAGACTGACTTGCCTAATAAGATGAGAGATGAATGAACGAATGAATGATAGTATGATGATATATATTGAGAATGAAGTTTTTGAAGCTATTGATAATTAAGTCATATTGCAACATTTTCAGAATATGTAGAACCGTAGGATTCAATTGTCATCTATCAGTTTCAACAAATAATACAGTATTTTTATTTCAAAATAATATATTTTTAATGCTTTTAATCTTTAATTTTGAATATTTTAACTCTAAGACATTTTTCTACCTTACGTAGTTAATTATTTTTTTTGTCATTTTCTCTTAAGAGTTGGCCCCCTTCAAATTCGGTCCTAGTTCCGCCACTGTCTGCATACCTGTTATTCACCATTTAAAGGTCCATTAATCACGTATCAATAATGTTACCTAGAAATGTAATGATCTTCCCCCAATTACTAACCAATTAATGTTACCTAAAAATGTAAATTATAAGCATACTTTTTGATGTGATAATATATAGTCGGTCTAGCCCCTGTGTAGTGAACGAGTTAGGAATTTATCTTTGGGGGGGGGGGGCAAAATAATACTATAATATATATAGTATAATATATATATTATGATCTTCCCCCAATTACTAACCAATTAATGTTACCTAAAAATGTAAATTATAAGCATACTTTTTGATGTGATAATATATAGTCGGTCTAGCCCCTGTGTAGTGAACGAGTTAGGAATTTATCTTTGGGGGGGGGGGCAAAATAATACTATATATATATATATATATATATATATATATTATATGCTTTGTTATATATAAAATATGAAAAGTTTTGTATAAATACAACTCAAATTATGAAAAATATTCTTAAAGAGTTTTGTTGACTTAAAACATATATATCACTGGTTTATATTAATTCAAAATTGAGAATGCTGTAAAGACACTTTATAGAGATAATACAAAAAAAAGATACAAACAAGAAAGAGTTTGAAAATACTAAAAGAAAATACAAACGTTATATTCTTTATTTTTAAAATAAATATATTTTTAACTTTTATAACTTTTACTATTCAAAAATTACAGTCCGCCAAACATGCTTCTCGACGGGCCTCTTCAGTTGACGATGATAGGATGGAATAATTATAATTGTCCCATACGGTTGAGGGCACTGCTTTGATGGTATATCTGGTGCCTGCTTCATTGCTTTCGCAACTCTGCAACTGGGTGGAGTTTGTAGAGCCTCGTGGGTTGAGTAAAAATGGCCGTAAACTTAAGAAGCAACTGGGCTGAGTCCCAACTGCTTTCATGATCATACGGTGGATATGGGTAAAGGAATAGGGCCCACATAGGCTGCATCAAAATTCAAAACAACCTCATTGCCCAAACTGACCAACAGGCCTACGATCCATGTTGACGGGGATTGTGTACACAAAAAACGGCAGCCACATGCCCCAGCCTGGCCCTCTTAGAGATTAAAAGTCCTCCTCGACCATTTTCCAACATAGACACCGACGCTCTTTGGAACAAAGCAAAGAGCAATCTGACTAAAATAGACAACAACACTACCTGGAACAAACCCAATATACACAAGCAAAGGGCCTACTGGGAGCTTCCCTATGACACAGGAAGAAATATAGGAAGTCATGAATATTGGAGTAGTGCAATGAAAAACAGTGGATTATTTGCCCCTGATTCAGGAAACTTGTTGAACATCAGAAATGACTCGTACATGCTGTTCTTCATAATTCTATGGCTAGCTAATAACTTAATTGAGTCGTACAAGTGTTGGCATAATTGCCAACAGAGAGTTATCCAGAATCAAGACAAACTAACTACAACAAGAGAATACATGAACAGAACCAAGAAATAAAAATGCAGCAATGAACAGACGCATACTCATGACGTGGAAGTATAAATAGCTTATGGGGAAACTTAATACCTTTTCATGCCAATTGCGAGGCTTAATCAGCTGAGAGCCGCCTAGATCACGCTGAAAAAAGAAGTAGGGCTGGGAGGGACTGGAATATCCACAGTACCTTCCAACATGAGTAGGACTTTCTTCATTGAAGGTCGGAGTGATGGCTCATTCTGAATGCACCAAATTCCCAACCTAACCATTCTCTCCAGTTGTTTCTTGTCAAAGGCTTCATCTCCAAGTAGTTTATCTAGGTCACCAGCCTCAAAACAGTGGTAGACCCATTCTTCAAGAACAGCTTCTTCCTCAGGTAGATTCATCTCGACGCTCTTCCGACAACATATGATCTCCAACAGCACAATTCCGTAGCTGTAAACATCTACTTTGACTGTGATGGGCAGCTTCCGATGCCACTCTGGTGCGACATACCCTCTCGTCCCTCTGATGCCAGTGTAGGTCCTGGTTTGGTCTTGCGTCAGCAGCTTTGCCAATCCAAAGTCGGATATTTTTGCGCAACCGTTGTCATCCATGAGAATGTTCTGAGGTTTTATGTCGCAATGAATGATCTGTTGCTCACACTCTTCGTGAAGATAAAGGATTCCTCTTGCGATGTCGCGAGCAATTCGCATTCTTTCATCCCAACAAGGTTGTTTTTCTGGCGTGTAGAGTGCATTCGCAAGGGACCCATTGCTCATGTACTCGTATACCAAAAGCCTTTGAGTTCCATCATGGCAATACCCGAGTAGACGGACTAGATTTCTGTGATGCGTTCTCCCAATAACTTTCATCTCAGTCTGAAACTCTCTTTCACCTTCAGCCAACACTTTCTCTAACCTTTTGACGGCTACAACCTTCCGGCCATTCAACATTTCCCCTTTATAAACTGTGCCAAATGACCCTCTGCCAAGCTCTTCCTTAAAACCACCAGTCATTTGCTCGAGTTCAGGATACATAAATGATCTTGGAGCAAAGTCCTCACCCAGCTCGACATGTCCATTGCAAGAGAGCTTTCTATACCAGAAATGATACTTGTAAAATACGATGCCGGAAATTACCAACATCATACTTCCAAAAGCAATAAAAAAGGCACTGATAATTAAGATGTCCACGCGAAGGTATCTCTTGTTTTCTTTTGGTATATTTCCAGGTTCATTAATGGGGGCAGTTATACCTACCTTGATGAAAGCAATGCTTGAATCATCCAGTTTCCTTCTCCCATATCTCAGTGGAAGCCTTTGTTTTCTGCATGTCCTGTCTTTGAATAGCGCAGCTTCACAGTTACAGTCCTCTATGCACGCTTGTCGGCAATCTTCTTGGACTGTTAATGACAGAACAGAATATGAAACATCTTCCCAGATGGTGTTAGCCAGTTCCTCGACAGTGTATTCATTATATACATCCTTGCTTTGGCAACTTTGTGCAGTGAAGTTCCTATCACAGCCTGGCGTCCAGTTCCCCGGGTGTACCATTGCGAATCCCGGAAGACATACGCATAAAGCCTCTTGATCATTCGGAACACAGAAACCGTTTAGTCCACATAGACCCTTAGGATCGCACTTATCATATGAAGATGACCATAGGATTGACCAGTCTCCACTCTGCTTCAAATTATGCGAATACAGTCGGAATATCCCATCGGCATCAATTCTCATGAGATAAATAGTTTCTGTTGTCGTATATCCTCCATCGGTAAGATTCTTCATGTTGTAACCGGTTCCGTTGAGCAAGTACAGATAGCCATCGGCATCAAGGTTTAGCGTCGCATTATCCCCTCTGTCACCTGTCCCAGAATCATAGTAAGCATATGGAGTTGCGTCTGGAGTGTCCACCGGGAACTGAACAAGGTTTCCGTCATGTTGCATCTTAAGCCGGAAGATACCAGTTGAGTGATCAGATTCTGAAATACTAGAAACCAGCTCTTGGCCTGCTAAGAGGCGCTGACTGGATAAAAGGGTATCCGTCGGGTAATCAAAACTCTGCCATATCATTTGTTGATCAGAATTATAGAGCACCAAATTGCCTGAATTAAGCATGGAAGCAGAGGCAGCCCCAAGGGAATCAGCTATGACGATTCGTTGCCCTCGTGTCCCTTGCAGGAGGAGCCTGCCATCCGTTTCGAAAAGCAAGGTAGCATTGCTGGAGACTAGAGGTCCATCGCGATTAGCAGTCCAGACAACAGTTTGCTCAGGATCAATTCCAGCAAGAAAAATCCCAACAGCGTAGTCATTGCCTTGATTGTAAAATCCAAAGGCATAGACACCAGAACGTGACAACCACGTTGAGTTGGTCGTCGGCGTCAGAGAAGATCCTCGGCTTACATTAGACTCTATTTGTTGAGCCGTAGCAGTGAAAAATGCAGAGAGAGTGATAAACAGAACTACTAAATCCATGAAAAGAAATGGATTTCTGTCTAAGCGCTCTCTTCTGCTCTGTTTATTTCGTTCAGAAGAAGAATAGGGTTCTAGCATAAAATCCCATTCTGAAGGTGTTTTATAGGTACCAGTCTAATTAATTCGGTCGTGATTTAGAAGTCTAAAATAAGACAAATCAAAGCAGGAAAACTGGCCCAACTTCCGAGAACCACAAGGGTTCATGAATCGTGAACTTTCAAACCTTGACGCTTGCTGATCTTTGTTTCCTTCGCTCTGAATCCATCTAGCATATATTAAGATATATCCTTCCAAGTTCAAGAAATAATTAGCTGGATTAACTTCCCATATATGTTTATGGCAGACAATTAGAAAATTGAAAACTATAGTACCCCTTCAGTATGAGCAGATTTTAAATATACATATATAATTTGGAGGTGTTCTATCTATATATGGAAATTTGTTAGAAGGAAGGAAAAAAAAAAGGTTATATCTGGATTTTTGCTGAAAATGGAATGAATATACCAAAGCTATTTCTTTTTCCTTTTTTTGGGTCTGTCATGCTTATACAATCCATGCAAGTTTTCTATTATTAATGGTGGCTCCAAAATGCATCATATACTTACCTGTAGTTGTGATCACAAAAACAAAAAGAAATGAGAGTTAAATGACATATTAATAAATGGTCAACTCATTGTTAGGAGACGAAAGTAAAGAATCAATTAATAACAATTTAATTAATCCATATTGTTGATTGGTATTACTGATCACCTTGACCTTCTTTCGCATATGTAAGGTGACGAGACTACCATTTTTCTGAGAGTTGCTTTTACAAAATATTAGAGCCAAAAAAGTAAAAAAGATAAAGAAAATGGACGCAATGGCCTTCCTAATTGAACGGCGAAAAACCGAAGTCAACCAAGCCTTTATTAACCGATAATGACTCTTAGGTAGTAATGGACCAAATGTAGTACCCTACTGATTATGAAACCAAGCATGGACGCGGTGGACTGACTTTTGATCCATGAACCAAAAGGTAGTATGGACAAAATGTAGCAATTTCTGCTTGTATACCCTACCATATATATGTCGTAAGAAAGAAGCCAAGCATGGACGCGGTGGTGGAGTGACTTTTGATCCATGAACCAAAATCAAAATCGCAATAGCAGGAACTTTGACCTTGGCCTTTATGTCTTGTACTGACCACGTATGTACGTGCTTTGATTTTAAACGTACTAGTCAAGATTACTCTTAAAACTTATTGGATCAGTATAAAGCTCAATTCAACCTGTTGGAAAATCTCATGACAGATGGGAGTATCCACATTTTTATTTGAGTTTAAATTTAAAAGTTGAAGTTTGAATTATAGTTAAACTGAAGATCTTATGTAGATCTCTATTTGAATTCAAACTTAGTTGATTTCTCTCATTGAGATTCTTGTGTGAAATTCCTATGTTTATTTAAGAAAATAAATGTAGAGAGAAAAATCAATCGACATATTCTAAACATTCTCAAAGAACTTTATCTCAGGACATCAGACTTTCATCTTTTAGCCATCACCATCCACGCCATTGACGCCAAGCCCGGCTCCAAATCCTCCTCCATCACTGGTCCGTATTTTATAAACATCGTGTGCGTTTTCGTAGGTGATCGTATTCGTAACTAATTTTTTACTTTTTTTATTCTCTTTTTCCTTGCGAAAAATATGCGATGTAGATGTCGATGACGAGGCAGTTGGGGTGCAAATAGACGCGCCGGCAAAGGACGGAGAAGCTAACGCCGCACTTCTCGATTTCATTAGCTCGGTCAGTTTGATTATTGGAGATTTCAGTTTATGTCCTTTTTCGTTTCTATCTGAACTAGTTTGCTTTCTCAGTAATTGTTGCTTCGAATTTCCTTTGCCCATGATTATGACACAGTACCTATAAATATAGGAAGTCATGATTGGAGTAGTGCAATGAAAAACAGTGGATTATTTGCCCCTGATTTAGGAAACTTGTTGAACATCAGAAATGACTCCTGCATGCTGTTCTTAATTGAGTAGCTAATAACTTAATTGAGTCGTACAAGTGTTGCATAATTGCCAACAGAAAGAGTTATCCAGAATCAAGACAAATTAACTACAACAAGAGAATACATGAACAGAACCAAGAAAGAAAAATGCAGCAATAAAGAGACGCATACTTACGACGTGGAAGTATAAATAGCTTGTGGGGAAACTTAATACCTTTTCATGCCACTTGCGAGGCTCAATCAGCTGAGAGCCGCCTAGATCTCGCTGAAAAAAGAAGTAGGGCTGGGAGGGACTGGAATATCCACAGTACCTTCCAACATGAGCAGGACTTTCTTCATTGAAGGTCGGAGTGATGGTTCATCCTGAATGCACCAAATTCCCAACTTAACCATTCTCTCCAGTTGTTTCTTGTCAACGGCTTCATCTCCAAGTAGTTTATCTAGGTCACCAGCCTCAAAACAGAGGCAGACCCATTCTTCAAGAACAGCTTCTTCCTCGGGTAGATTCATCTCGACGCTCTTCCGACAACATATGATCTCCAACAGCACAATTCCGTAGCTGTAAACATCTGCTTTGACTGTGATGGGCAGCTTCCGATGCCACTCTGGTGCGACATACCCCCTCGTCCCTCTGATGCCAGTGTAGGTCCTGGTTTGGTCTTGCGTCAGCAGCTTTGCCAATCCGAAGTCGGAGATTTTTGCGCAACCGTTGTCATCTATGAGAATGTTCTGAGGTTTTATGTCGCAATGAATGATCTGTCGCTCACACTCTTCGTGAAGATAAAGGATTCCTCTTGCGATATCACGAGCGATTCGCATTCTTTCATCCCAACAAGGTTGTTTTTCTGGCGTGTAGAGTGTATTCGCAAGGGACCCATTGCTCATGTACTCGTATACCAAAAGCCTTTGAGTTCCATCATGGCAATACCCGAGAAGACGGACTAGATTTCTGTGATGTGTTCTCCCAATAACTTTCATCTCAGTCTGAAACTCTCTTTCACCTTCAGTTAACACTTTCTCTAACCTTTTGACGGCTACAACCTTCCGGCCAGTCAATATTTCCCCTTTATAAACTGTGCCAAAAGACCCTCTGCCAAGCTCTTCCTTAAAACCACTAGTCATTTGCTGGAGTTCCGAATACATAAATGATCGTGGAGCAAAGTCCTCACCCAGCTCGACATGTCCATTACCAGAGAGCTTTCTATACCAGAAACGATTCTTGTAAAACATAATGCCGGAAATTACCAACATCATACTTCCAAAAGCAATAAAAAAGGCACTTATAATTAAGACGTCCACGCGAAGGTATCTCTTTTTTTCTTTTGGCATATTTCCAGGCGCATTAATGGGGGCAGTTATACCTACCTTGATGAAAGCAATGTTTGAATCATCCAGTTTCCTTCTCCCATATCTCAATGGAAGCCTTTGTTTTCTGCAAGTGCCGCCTTTGAATAGCGCGGCTTCACAGTTACAGTCCTCTAAGCAGGCCTGTTTGCAATCTTCTTTGACTTTTGATGACAGAACAGAATATGAAACATCTTCCCAGATGGTGTTAGCCAATTCCTCGATGGTGTATTCATTATATACATCCTTGCTTTGGCAACTTTGTGCAATGAAGTTCCTATCACAGCCTGGAGTCCAGTTCCCCGGGTGTACCATTGCAAATCCCGGAAGACATAGGCATAAAGCCTCTTGATCATTCGGAACACAGAAACCGTTTAGTCCACATAGACCCTTAGGATCGCACTTATCAGATGAAGATGACCATATGATTGACCAGTCTCCACTCTGCTTCAAATTATGCGAATACAGTCGGAATATCCCATCGGCATCAATTCTCAAGAGATAAATAGTTTCTGTTGTCGTATATCCTCCATCGGTAAGATTCTTCATGTTGTAACCGGTACCGTTGAGCAAGTACAGATAGCCATCGGCATCAAGGTTTAGCGTCGCGTTATCCCCACTGCCAAATGTCCCAGATGCCCAGTAAGCATATGGAGCTGTGTCTGGAGCGTCCACCGGATACTGAACAAGGTGTCCGTCATGTTGCATCTTAAGTCGGAAGATACCGGTTGAGTGATCAGATTCTGAAATACTAGAAAGCAGCTGTTGGCCTGCTAAGAGACGCTGACTGGATAAAAGGGTATCCGTCGGGTAATCAAAACTCTGCCATATCATTTGTTGATCAGAATTATAGAGCACAAAATTGCCTGAATTAAGCATGGAAGCGGAGGCAGCAGCCCCAATTGAAGCAGCTATGACGACGATCCGTGGCCCTTGCAGGACGAGCCTGCCATCCGTTTCGAAAAGCAAGGTAGCATTGCTGGAGACTAGAGGTCCATCGCGATTAGCAGTCCAGACAACAATTTTCTCCGGAATTCCAGCAAGAAAAATCCCAAGAGCGTAATCATTGCCTTGCTTGTAAAATCCGAAGGCGTAGACACCAGAACGTGACAACCACGTTGAGTTGGTGGTCGGTGTCAGAGAAGATCCTCGGCTTACATTAGACTCTATTTGTTGAGCCGAAGCAGTGAAAAATGCAGACACAATGATAAACAGAACGACTAAATCCATGAAAAGAAATGGATTTCTGTGTAACTTCTCTCTTCTCCACTGTTTATTTCGTTCAGAAGAAGAATAGGTTCTAGCATGAAATCCCATTCTGAAGGTATATATATATACTGTTTTTATAGGTACCAGTCTCATTAATTCGGTCTTGATTTCTAACAAGACAATTAAAGCAGGACAACATGCCCAACTTCCGAGAACCACACATGTTCATAAATCGTGAATCTTTCAAACCTTGAGGGTGGCTCTCTCTTTCCTTCACTAATTATTTTTATCCGAGTTCCAGGAGCTCTGAATTCATCTAGCAGTTATTAATGTATATCTTCCCAAGTTCAAGAAATTAGCTGGATTAACATGCCATATATAGTTTACTGCATACAATTAATTAGAAAACTGAAAACTATACCCATTTGAATTAATGCTGGTACAGTATGAGCATATATTAAATATACAAATACAATTTGGAGGTACGGCAATTCGTTAGGAAGGAGGAAACATACCAAAGCTATTTATTTTTCCTTTTTTTATGGGTTTGTCATGCTTATACAATCCCTGCAAGTTTGCTATTATTTGGGGTGGTTTCATATATATATATGTATGTGTATATATGTATGTATGTATCGGTTTTCTTAATTCCTTGCCATTTGTCTCAAGGGAATAACATGTGGTGTGTGTGAGCAGAGAGGCGTGCACATGCAGTGGGACAAAGAGTTTACAGCTTTCCTCAGAAGAAAAAAATCGAGGTACATGAGAAGCAAATTTTTAGGTGCTTTGATTTGGCAAGTGGATTCACGTACTACATTACTTGGGTACGTAAAATGTTTTGAGTATTTCAAGTGTACTCTTAATTAATTCAGTCCCATTCGGCCAGTTGGCCTTGTGCATAAAATTTATTTCGATCCATGAACCAAAATGGACGCAATGGCCTTCCTAATTAAACGGCGAAAAACCCCAAGTCAATGTTTTTTAGCTACAACGTACGGACCAAATGTAGCAATTTCTGTATAGGTACCCTACCATGTTGTAAGAAAAGAAGCCAAGCGTAGACGCGGTGGTGGACCGACTATTCTAGTATCCCCTCTTTCAATCCTATCATAATCTGAAGGAGACATATTCTAGACTTATAAGATGCAAGGTGTATATACCATATGTCGTAAGAAAGAAGCCAAGCATGGAAGCGGTGGTGGACTGACTTTTGATCAAAATCGCAATAGCAGGGAACTTTGACCTTGGCCTTTATGTCTTGTACACATTATAACGACTCAAGAAAATTACTAACCCTATCTTTACGTGCTTTTATTTTAAAAGTAGTAGTCAAGATTACTCTTAAAATTTATTGGATCAGTATAAAGTTCAATTCAATCTAATAAAATTTTAATATATGACTTAGTTATCTCTCATTCTTTTCTCTTCTCCTACACTACGAATAAGATTCAAAGTATCACACACGCCATATGCAACCCCACAAGCTACATCATTTTCTATTGAATAAATCAAATTCAACTCGATATTTTGTTCTCATGTTCCTTTTGTTTTTCTTTAATAATAAAATTATCGTGTAACGGGTCAAAAAAAATTACTTTCGGTTCAAATCGACAAAAATTTATTAGGAAAAGTGCAAAACGACAATAATCAATACGGAATGGACTATGGAGGTAATGGAACAAATATAATAATTTATACAAAAGTATCGAGACGTATAAGCAAAAGTATATTTATTCATTCTATTTCTTATTTTTTTTAAAAAAAAAATTATCAGTTACTTCATACTTGGATTAGTAATTATTTTATTTTAGTCAAAAAAATAAAAAGAATTTTAATTATATTCCTCTATTTAGAACTTGAATTATCTAAGCTGTAATAAGAACGAACTGAAGGAACGAAGATCGATATTGCAAGCATAAAAATTGTAAAATTATTGACATAATTCCCAGCCTGAATTGTTAGGCATTTGGATCGATTCTGCATAAAAAATGTAGTTCTTGTATCGCCCATAGTACTAGGAAAGAGTATTCAACAATATCATCAAAATAACCATGAAGGTGCACGTACGCAGGCTCATGCTTTTTTAAGCTTTAAACGACGTACGACTAAAAGCTCGTCCATACACATTAGCGCCGTACGTCTGGGGTCAGGACTAAGAAACAGTTAATTATTCATTGCATGCAGGTAGCGAAAAGACCGTCAATTAAATACAATGCCAAAAGATTCCATAAGGTTGACTTGGAAATTTCCCGTCAATGATCTGCATACCTGTTATTCACTATTTAAGAGGGTTGTCCGTATTTTTTCAACGGTGATTGGCGGCTGATAAGATTTTGTGGATATTAGAATGGGCTTCTACCTTTTCTTTTCGGTATAGGGCCCGCTTCCTTTCTTATTAGGCTCAGAAAATCTATTGCCTTCGATATATATTTTTTATTATATACTTTGCTATATATATAAAATATGTTTAAATATTACGTATATATTTGGAGTTTAATTTTTTTTTTAAAATATCTTTAGGATAAAATTTTTTGTCCTACCGTCTCTAGGTTTTATTGAGATTCTCAACTATGTCCCTCCGGCTATGTCATCTAAAAAATGACGGAAGTTGAAGACGTGTCAAACACTCCACGTCATCTCCTCTAAAAACACGACATTTGTCCACTATCGGCCTAATTTGCATGTCACGCCAGTAAAGCATCTTAAAATTACTAAAATGTCACTGTCATGTCATTTACTTAAAACCTCCTAAAAGTCTAGAACACCATTGCCCCTTTTGAACTAAACTACGATGTTCCTCTCCAAATGAGCAGCGTAGGTCAGTTCGTTCATTCCCAAATCAGAGCATTTGGCTTCCTTCTCCATCATTCACTAATGCATGCCAAAAAAGCAAACCAACTGCATGATTCTAGAATTATTCCTTGAATCTCATAAAACGGACCCAAGAAAATGGGGTCAAAAATATCACTTTTCTTTGTAGCCAAAATCTGCCGTAAATTCCTAATTTGAATCTCTTTGAAGGACCACCATAATCCTAGGGCTTTACATGTACATGTACATGTACTGCCAGATGAACAGATGAACAGATCACTGCAGTCTATTTATTGCTAGCTACATAATAGATGAGAATTCAAATAGGCCAAAGTTTAAAGTTTTCGATTCTTCTTTGGCACTTGTGTTTGCTTCTTCGGTATGATGCACTCAACACAGAATATTTTAACATTTTTTTTTTTTTATCAATATAAAAAGGCAACATGTTAGCTTCATAAAGGGACAAACAGAAATAGCTTTTGAGGGACCACTTACCTAAGTTACCTTCATACAGAGTCAACATCGTATTTAAGGGACTACAACATGAAAATATGGCAAACGACAATAACAAATTCGACTAAAATAGGGACAAATTTCAATGGACAATATTAAACTTAACAAAAGGGAGGGACATTTTTCTGCGTAATTTATTGGCGAAATAAGGCAGATAATGATAAGGAGTTACTAAATTCACGCGACCCAGTGGCGGAACCAGAAATTCAATCGACGGGGTCGAACTCATAAAAAAAATGACAAAAAAATTACTATGTAATGCAAAAAAATAACTTAAGAGTTAAAATATCAAAATTTAAGAATTAAAAACACTAAAAATATTAAAATACATGTACCGTACAATTTGCTGATACTGAGAGGTGGCAATTGGATCATACGAGACTGCATATTCTAAAAATATTGTAAAATAACTTCGTGATGAACCAAACAAGGAAGAGCTCTATGCAATAAGATATCCATCAGTAATTAACCAAACATACATGTCAAAGTAGTGAATATAAATGACAACAATTAATTACAAAACCATATTAAGTATTGCAATTTTTTTCCGTTTTTCATCCCGAAACCCTTTTTTTTTATGTTCATTGATATGCAGGACAATGCTTTTACTGCTTCCAAATTTTCCAGCTATTCTAACATATGAATTGATGATCACAAAATTTTGTGCAACTATAGTTTCAAAGGTAACAAATCATACTTTAACCCTACTATATAAATACTATCAAATAAAATACAAAGACTTGATAAATTTATATGTATTAAAATTGTTAGTTGCATTGACCTAGCAATGCTGAAATGATATCATCAAAGTCCCACTATTTATCGCTAGCTCATAAGAGGCAATAAGTCTCAAGGAAAGATGTGCAATCTCTTATGCGCAAAAAATGCTTCTACTGTTTCATCTGTCCAACTACTTGGGCTAAACGGTAGGTTCTCACTTAAAACCCATAACAATTGGTTGTGAATCTTAGTGCTACTCCAGGCATATCTGATTAGATTCTTCAGGCTTATGTAAATTCTCATATGAGGCAGATCTACAAGATCTTGTTTTCTATATTTATGATCAGTTATTTAATGCATGACGCAAATAATTGAACATAAAAGTCAATTATCACTAACTGGCACGCATAGAGGAATAGAAAAATCAGCAAAATAAGGATAATATTGTTGCCCGATAAATAGATTGAAAAAAAATACGAAGTGCATAACCTATTCGATTAGCAGAACAATAAGGTAGAAGAACCAAAAAAATACAAAAAAATAATAGTATATTTTTATTATCAGCGAGAATTCATCCAAAGAAGCAATCTCAAAACCCCCAATCTTGTAAGCTCTTCAACTCATAAATCAACTACACAAATTGAAGGGGATCGGGCTCAGGCCGTTCAGGACCTAATGGGGATCATATGAAGTTGGCCTGAGCCTATGGGTATCGGGCCTAGGCCATCTTCTATTTTTTTAAAAAAAATATACATAATCACGCCCCAGTCCAACAAAACTTCCGAAAGGACTCGCTCGTTCTCGAAATCATGACAACCTTCCACCTGAAATAGCGAACGATCCGGCAGTTTACGCTTCTCGTTCTTTGCTGCCAGAGATACCTTAGCTGCTTGTCTAGCAGTTTCCTGTACCTTTACTGCCAAAGTTAAACATGTCACGGCTAGCGCTCGAATAGCCATGCGTTGCCCGTCCTACATCGACAGCAATAGGAATATCAAACCAATAAATTTGGAAAACACGAAAATTCCGAAGCCAAAAAGATTACGAATCTTGCTTACAGGAATAGGATGTATTGCAATGAACAGATCAAAGTAAGTCATCGATAAGTGAACTGTACGGAATTCGAGACTAAAGAATCTCCTTACCTGCGTCAAGAAGCACATGATAGTTCAAGACTCGCTGTTTCAATATTAATGAAGGAGAAACGCAACAGGGAAAACCCAAAAGTAGAGCTTTACCGATAAAAACGTACTTTTAAAAGCAAGCCCAGGCACCGCATGCGAGCAATCGCCAACCAGCTTGGGCTTCTAATCGGCTCAGACACTAAGCTCTCTGATCCAAAATAAAGACTCTTCTGAAGCAACTCCTCAATTACACATCATCTTCATTCAAGAATGCTGCGTCATCTAGGCACAAGAGTTTAGAGGAAGAACCAGCTGGAGTGTCAGGTTCCGCCATTCGAATCAAACAGAAGGTATCTTGTAGATTCGACTCCTACGTCGAGGTGAGAAGAAACAGCGCGAGAGAGGAAGTATTATGTGGGTGTACCAGGGTGATTGAATAGGTACACAATCTACGTCCTCTGGGATTTTCTTGAGTTTGGGATACTTGTTTGACGTCGAGTTTAGTCCCATTTGATAAAAAAAAAAAAAAAAGTTGGGCCCTGCGGCTCATTTATGTTATGCCGGCCTTTCGCTCGGTTGCTGGTTATGGACCTTATGGCCCTTCTAAAAGTCACGTACCTGGTCCATTGGGCATTCACATTCGTGGTTGAAAACAAGGGCCCAGGAAAAATATAAATCAGCGAGCACTCAACCTTCAGAACATAAAACATTTCTGTGATTTTCCTCGAACAAGTAAGAAAGTGGAAACATCCAACAGTACAGATTAGACCCAAACAAAAATTAACAGGAAGCACTACTAAGAATCACTGTGCTCGCTAATGTCACAACTGCTAGCTCAATGGGTAGCTAGGAAAGAATATTTTGGCCCTTTATCTTTATACAATATTCTAACTAAGAAAAACAAATAAGACTCAAGTAAGAGTGGTCTTTTTCAGTCTCCAGTGGAGACTATTACGCTATCAAGTGGGTTCGTGATGCTTACGAGTTACGAGCCTAACCTTGTAATGTTTCAGTTCAGCTGGTTAATAGCACGAGCGAGACCACGCAACCGAACAGTTCTAGTCTTCTAGGGCTGCGTTTGCACCAAATATTTCACAAAATATTTCATCAACTCTCAATAAAATACTACAATATAATCTCTCTCTCATAAAAAATATAAAAAATTACAAAAAATATAAAAAATTATCTCTCTTCACTTTTTCACTAAACCCAATACCAACACTAAACCTAATGCCAAAAATTTTACAACACAAACATAACCTAGATACAGTGTCGTCCAATGAGTCAGCAAGGTCCAAATTACGATGCTTATTAACCTTATTAGTGTTATTATAGGAGTGACAGAAGAAATTTTATATAATATAAACACTACAATGAAATTTATTTGTTACAAAATGCCCTCGTTCAAAGAAATAAAGCCCCCTAGAGATGTTAGAGCATTCCTAGTAGCTTATTCAAATTCGACTCTCTATTTTAACCAAAAAACACATTTATCTATTTTAACTATCAACTTTTTAAAAACATTGACAACAGTTTCTCTATTTTAACCATCACTTTTACAATTTCATTTAAATATTAATTTTCAAAGATTTTTGTATTTTTTCTCTAACATTTATATTTTATTGACAACCAAACAAAACAGAAGGAAACACAAATTAATTCGAACTCAAAGGAGAAAAACATTAAATTCTGATTTTCGTAAACACAAGTCACTGCCTAAGAAATAAATTTAAAAGACAAAATTAGGAAAAAACAAGAATAGAAACCTAAAAGGCATGAACAATAGTCGAACAAAAAAAAAAGATTACTTTGAACAGAGATGGAGACAAGAGAGAGCGTGAGAGCTGAGAGACCAGATAGGGAGAGCGTGAGAGCTTAGAGGAAGAAAAGAAAAAAAATATTAATATTTTAAGATGGTGAAGTGAACGCGCGTGGTTCTCTATTTTATAGAACTACTATTTACATGTTAATTTTTTTTTTTTGTTAAAAATTGTTAGAATTGATAAGCAGATACGGAGTGTTTTTCAGCTTTTTGTTAAACTGGTTACCTATACCAACAAAAATATTAGAATATATAAGCTGCTAAAATGCTCTACAAATATTAATATGGAGTAGACGCAAAAAGCGCCTTAAAGTTCTCTCTGGGGATGTATTACTTTCTTAGGATGTTTTTTTTTCTTGAAAATATCAAAGCCATATTATAAACCAACAGAGTCCGAATCACAATCTAAGATAGAAACAGACTTTCTGGTTACTGGAACATGGAGTCCGGTGGGGAAGCCAGTGAGTTGGCAGAAGAAGCCGAGGGCGAGATCGACGAAACCCAGCACCTACTTCATGAGGAAAACAACATATCCCTATGTCGTTAAAATGCTCCCAAGTTAAGCAAAAGCTTAAAAACAAAAATATACCAACAGTATATTTACAAGCACCATTTAAAAAGGTTTTTTAGCTAACCATTTACCAACAATTAAATCACGTCAATATGGCAGGGTGGGGTGGAAAGCTAAGACTTCTGGAGGTAGCAGAAACATCAAAACACAAGGAATATGATAAACCACCTGCTGTATGACAGAACCCAAAAAAAAACACTTGAAGTTCTAATAAGCAAACGAAATATTGTAAGCTCTCTGTTTCATTTAGCCCTTCTGAGATTTTTCCACGTACGCCTGCACCACAAGGGTAAAATCAAATTAAAGAGCCGGCATCCAAAAGTACATAATAGTAACTTCTACTTTGACTACTATTTACGTTGGAAAAAGAAGTAATTATGGTTAGGCTTAATATAGGAATCAAAAGCAATCAGATCAACAGACATGACATTGAAGCTTCCACTTTTGAAGGGCAAACAACATATCCACACAGGAGTGAACACATCACACTACTCTCCGGCCCTTCTTCATGAGAGGAGATCATTTGATCCGGAGACTATTGGCAACATCAACGCTTCTAATGCTCACTGGTTGCCAAGTACATGATTACAAGAAATGTGATGCTAAATTTAATGTGGTGCCTAATTTCTCTCTTTTTCTCCTTCATTTCATTCCCCATTAGTTTATGTTGTTTTGTTCTTTCATGTGATTTTGAAGCTGTTAGTCTAATCTGAAACAGTTGTTAGACCCTTACTTCCACGTTCAATCAAATGTAGAAAATGAAAAAGAACGGCAACTTCTACTATGAACTTATTTCACTGATGTGGTTTTCAATAGAAACTTTTTAGCCTGCTAAGAGAACCTAGGTCAGTCCTAAACTGAACTTATACCGCTTGGCAGTTCAATTTGGATAGTTCAGTGATTTGCTCCTAAAATCACATTTAGCCCCAACATTCAAAATGCATCAATGTTCAACCTTTAGTAAGATCCAACGGTTTAAATCTTTGGAAAATAGGCTCCGTGACATATTACTGACGGATGGATCCTATGGCAGGGCAAACATTGAGGAATTTTGATAGTTTGGGGGCTAAATGTGATGATTTTTGTTGTTAAGACCTGTAACTAACATTTTGCTGAAAGTTGGGGAGCTAAAAGTGAAGATTTCCCTTATTTTTAAAGAGAACAGAAGATTGGACCAATCTGAAAATAACCATCACCAAACTGACCTCATAATTAATTAACACTTAAGCAACAAACCAGCACTCACCTGCACTAATTTGGTAAGCTTCGGTCTTGAAGATGACAGATAATGGTCAATTTTCTCTTGTGTCTGAGGAATATTAGCACCCTGCATAGTACCAGTCACTTTGTCAACCACCTTCTTTACAATGGTCTTGTAAGCATCTTTGCCGATTTGACCTTCCTTCCATGAGGGTTTTAGAAGTTCCTTGACAAACTCAACTAGTGCAAATTTAAATGCTCGAAAACCCTTCATATCTTTGCTTTTCTTGCCCTCATCCTCTCCAGCATCTCTGTCGGCATTCCTCACCAGACCATCCTCTTGTTCTTTACCATTCCTCTCTTGTGCTCTGTTGCTTTCATCAGCAGCCCCCACTTTATTGTTTTCCATTAAAGCGTCTCTATTTGCACCTGTTTCCAGCTGATTTGACTGGTGATTCTTGTGATTTGGTTCTTCTGAACTGCCTGTCGTATGAACATTTGGCACACCAGAAAAAGATGATGGGGACAAATTTTTCAGTGGTATTTCTGGGTTCCCATCCAGAGAACTTTTCTGCACAGTTGGATTTGGGGAAAAGCCTGCAGGATTCATACCAGTTTCAAGCTTCTTAGACTCTATGCTGTCACATATAGGATCATACTGCTGGGATCCGATGGCTGGAGCTGCCTTAACGGCTGCTGCCAAAACTGGCTGAAGAGATGCTTCAGAGTGGGCAAAGGAAGGAATTTCCAATGAATTACGGGAGTTCAGAGCAGCATAAAGTTGTGGAAGCTGCTGTCTGTCTCCAAAGAACTGAGCCAGAGAAGCTGAAAGGTTGGTAAGTTTTGTAAGCTGCTCGCTGCTTACCATGTTCTGACTTGGAGCACCTCCGGGATTTACTTTTAGTGAACTAGCATCCCCAATATCTTGTTTAACAAGAGATTTACCCTCTGGAGAAGCCGCAATATTTTGGTTATGCTTCATAGTTGGAGGGGCATTGGCTACCACTTGATTTTGTCCAACTATATTCATGTTTGGAAGAGGTAAGGAGCTTGAACTCCGGACATTTAGGTCTAAGCATTGTCTTGGTGTGATATTGGTGGGAAAATTTAAATCAGCACATGAACTAACAGTTTTGTCAATAATACTCTTATCTTCACATGGTAATATAACGGCAGTTACGGCACCATCAGCCATCACATTGCAGTTCCTCTGGAAATAAGATTTTTCAGCTACTGTTGGTTGCCGAACTGCAGCAGCATCATGCATCCGAACTGAAGCCTCTTGATTGATATCCTGTCCTTTAGTCACCAGAGATGTATCATAAGAACCGAGAGATTGTGAAGCCAGACTATTGTGACCACGCTCTTCTTTGACAACATGGTTCGTAGACTGCACTCCATATTTCCAATCAGGAGACATGTCGCCAAGCCATTTATCAGCACCTCTTGGTTCAGAAACCCCCATGCCAGCACCAGCATGCTCCTTCATCCACAGGTGGCCAGCCTCCTCATTGCTCTCAACTACTTCGAGATCAGCTGCTGGATCACCACCAGTTTTCTTCTCTTTGTCCGAACAATGGCCCCATCTAGTATCATCCATGGACCAACCAGTAAACCTTGGTTCTGGGGCAGTAAGTTTTGCACTTTTGTTCTCACTCTTTAGGGCAGCTGAGACAGTAACTGCCTCACTCCATTCACTCAATTTTGGACCATCCACCGGCCCATCTGCATCATCTGACTTGTGACCCTGACGCCATCTATCATCTTGTGGCCTATCATCTCGTGACCTACCATCAGGACTCACACCTGCCTGACTATGATGAGAAAACCGGCAATATTTCCCATTACGACAATTTCCCGCAGCGAAAAATTTACAAGGAACATCACTCCTTCGGTCTTCAGCCTCACCACCTCGCTCAAATGATGCATCTCTATTTCTGTGATTTTCCCTCTCTCTGATGACGTCATTTCCATACACTTTACTGAAACCATCAGAAGCACCATCATGGGCATACCTGCAAGAGGCCCCTCTCTGACACTTTCCTCTAATAAAATCAGTACAATATGCTGTAGATCTTCCCATTTTTGACGTATAGTCCCTAGAATCATGGGAAGAAGAATATTTTGAATCTCCATCTTTCCTGAGTCTACTTTCCCAGCTAGCCTCATACTGTTGGTTATCATGGTGAAGAAAATGACAATGACTGCCTCTCCTACATCTCCCAGCAGTAAAATCTCTACATAACTGAGTTGATGCTCCTCTGCTTCTACTTCTGTCATGAAATCCCGATTCCCGCCTAACACAACGAATAGGGCTCCTACTCCTGCCCCGGCTCCTGCTCCTACTTCTACTCCTGCCCCTGACATTATTTGCGCAGATAAGGGAAGAAAATTTGAGAAATAAAATGCATTTTGCTCCTCGATAGGAGGAAAGACATACTGCTGTGTTCCAAAGACAAAACAAAGAACACAGTCGATATACCACGGATATGTTCCCTTATTGGAAAAATCAAGGAAACATATATTGGCCTCAAAGCTGTCAGAAGAAACCGTACATGAGGAGAATTCAGTAATTGAAAGACTGTAATTGATATATTAATAAATGAATTACTGTAATTGATATATTAATAAATGAAGTACTATTGACAACGGACTAAAAAGACTGGAATTCAGGAAACTTCCAAACATTTGACAAATCTCCGAAAATGGGCATCACCAGAGGGAAAGGGCGGGTGGTGGGGGTGGGGAAATTCACCTGAGGGACCTGCTCCAACCATTTTTAGGGGAGTGGCTACGACTTTGTCGTCTCCATTCACCAAGACCAGGAGACATTTTCTCGCTATAACTCTCGTCTTCATCCCATGCTTCGGTGGCCTCCAAATTTCTGTTACGACCTTTACTGAAGCTATTATCCTTAACTGAACCCCTGCTTCTCGGCAAAGGTTCACCCGATGCCAATCCCACATCACGCTTGAACTCGACTTCAGACCACTTTGAATTATTACCACCAGCAACCTCAGGAGAATGCCATCCGGATTCTAATTCTTTATCATGAAAAGGGGAACCTGCTTTTCCAGGCCATTCAGATTGGAAGTGACGCTCTTCTCTCAAATCCCACTTAGAACTACGTTTTCTGCCACTTCCACTCATTTCTCAAACGTAGAACGACTACCAGCTCCTTTTAGCCGAATAGGGTATAATCTGGAGGAACAGACAAAAAGAAAAAACATAAATAATAAATCAATCAACCTCGATGACATAAAATTTCTCTTCAATTCTACACTTCACTTTTCAAAAAAAAAAAGTCTGCTGAATTGTTGTAATCAATTTGAGATGTTCAGCAGAAATTAGTTTCTCACTCCCAAGTCATAGAGAAACAAGCTGTACACAATGCACTAATTTGATGCCCTAAAACTAATCGCTTAAATGTAATCCAGATTATTAATCCCATGAACTTAAAACACTGTCTAAGGATCCTGTAACAGAGATTTGAGACAGAATCCAAGAAGGAACTATTTTCATAGATAAATGTGACCAATATAAATGCCCGTCGCCTTCCATCAAAACTAACAGACAAAATACCAACGGAAGAACAAGTATAGTTGCAGTGCGGGCAATGAACTTTTGCCAAACTCAAGGGGAAAAGGAGCAACACTTTAGACTAGCTAAAATTACAAAGCAGCATTCACATTGCCAATCTGGATGGAACAGGAAGACAGAAAGGAGGGGTATACAAGGCAGGTGTTTATGGAGGAAAACAATGAACAGTAATAATAAAAATTTCTACCTAAAGATAAAGACGGTGCATGATAACTAACTGCAATTCACCTAATTGAAAGGAAAAAGATATCAAACAAACAAATTACAAACAAAACTTGAGCAGTCCACCAATTATTTCCTGATAGAACTAGCTTTACGGGTTGAATGTGTAGAAACTAGGCCATCACCAGCATGAAAAGAAGTGAATACCACAATAATTTCATGTAACTAGGGATATATCATTTACTAGAGAAAAAGACCCACTAAATATGATTATATGTAGCATACAAAGACAAACAGCAGCTGAGCAGAACACACCCATTAGCATTGTCCTGCACTTCCAACAAAAAAGCAGTTGTCGTAATTGTAGACCACTCAACTAAAGCCATATTTGCAAATCAAAATTTTCTGGGAATTTTGGGAATGTTGTAAATTGAGGCAGATTAGACCATTATAGGATTTTGAGAGAAAGTAGTGAAAAGTAAAATTTTACTAAAGTTGGTGAAAAAGTGAAGAGAGATTATTTGAGTGAAGTTTTATGTTTATTGTAATGAAAAGAGATGATTTTACGGGATGAGATAGATGATTTTGAAATTTTTTTATTATTATTTTATTCACCAAAATTATGAATTAGTTATGTTTGCATATGAGAATTTTGGAATGGAGAAAATTTTGACCAAAATGTTGGTTTACAAACATGCCCTAAGTTGCTTTTGGTCAGTCGAGCTGATTCCTAATCCGGGTAGATAAAGAGGAGAACAATCTAAGTAGTTGTCTAGTTTGATATTTGCCTTCATACCAAATACTAATGAACTAGATCATTATTCCACTAGCACGAGAGTGATGACCCTTGTTATCTGATACTTTTCTTAATTGATAGGAAATCAGTCATACAAATTGTCGTAGTATTAAATGGCAAAACAGAAGGAAAAAACCAAGCTAACGGAAAAAACAAAACACACACACGTACAAGGCAAATATAAAGTGATCGAACATGTTACTCATCACAATTATCAGAACAAATAGGGACCTTTCACTGGAACTATAACTCCATATGATTTGTCTCCTCAAGCTATTTACTATTTAGATTGCGAATCACAACTTTCTTCTCCTTTAGTCAACCAAAAACAGGGGAACATAGATGGAACACCCTCAGCTCCACATGGAGTGGGAGAGAATAAATAATGAAAAAGAAATTGTATAAG
Organism: Myrica gale; assembly: GCA_963930655.1. Lineage (NCBI taxonomy): Eukaryota > Viridiplantae > Streptophyta > Magnoliopsida > Fagales > Myricaceae > Myrica > Myrica gale. Next base: position 9,617,480 of record OZ005600.1, on the reverse strand, counting down.
ACCAAGTCCCACATTGGTTTCAAAAACAGCCATGATTAGTCCTTTTGAAGTAGAGTGTAAATGGAGCTAGCGCTTCCCTGGGTCGTTACAAGAGAAGTATGGCAAACACTAGACCAACAATACTTGCATAAGGAGAACTCCATAGGTTCAAAAAGTTTCTTTAAAGGACCACAACAAAAATCATCCTTTCGTCCCAATAAAAATCCAAAAAATATCAGCAAATTTTTTCTTCCCAATTACAAAATTCATCTTTACAACTCAAACATAGAGCTCTTTAAGTTTACATGCTCAAAAAATTGTTTCAGGTTTTACAATATTAAAAGGCAATCTAAGTCCCCAAAATGGAAAAAACAGGAAAACGAAACAAAGCATAGAGCATACACAGTGGGGTCTTGATAAAATCGCAGAGTCAAAGCATAGTTACAAGCGCACTGGCAAATGATATTTTCATTTAGATTTTTGTTTACAATACTATCAGCTTCAACCAATAATTTTGTAACTCATAGCTATAAGTCAATACTGTAAGTTACAAAATTACAGTAATAGTATATTAGATATTTCTGCAGCACAAATTTCAAACATTGTATTGGTTTTTAATCACACAATCTGGTTCTGCATTTCTTTCTCTTTTGCTTTCAGCTGCCTTGCAATAACCAAAACAAAAAATCCTTCCAAGCCCAGGCTTCTTCAAATCTATCCAACCTATGCGTATTTTTTTATTTCCTGAGCAACCCTGGTCCAAAAAAATCGAGGCATTTCGAATTGTTTATATCATAAACTTGAAAATGATGTCCAAAATATTTTTCCTAGAGCCCATATGCTCAATTACCTTTTCGAGAAAAAGTCTCGAGTCATGAAAATCTGATGTCAGATGCAAATTCATTACCTTCTCTCCCATATATTCAGACATTACATGTATCTGAATTAGAGAAACAAACTCTTCTGCGTAAATTAGTTGCTGCTCATCCCAAAACATCTCCATCAGCTATATGAAAAGTGAGGAGCAGGAGAATTACTACAAATTGATCATTGCTCTAAGCTTTTACTGGAGTTTTGTTCACAACCTCTCTGCCACCAGAGTTGTAGAGAAAGAGGGATTTGCATGGAAGGTGTTTGAAACTGAATGTTAATTTTCTGCGTGTGAGCTTGCACACATCAACTGTGCATTTGACATGGGATCTAATTTTCAACCTAGGGCAACTTCGTTCTTTTTTGAGGTCATGTGGACATGCAGCACATGTGATGCATTTTCTGTCCAAATTGACAACAGCTTTTAAGGAGGGACCACACTAGTTCCAAAATTTAAAAAACGACGTCTGGGTTGCGTTGAGTCAAAAAGCATATGGCTTTAACTAACACCTGAATATATTTTATCATGGAAAAGTATAGATTACACAACATATTATAACCCAAGAAATTTGGCGCAAATATAACTTCCGTAGGGGCCGAATTTTCCACTTAGCAGAAGATTTTCTAGGCATTCATCGCAGGGTTACATGAATGCATACTAACCCTGCATGCATACACGCGTACGTACATACATACATGTATATAAGAATGTTGTTTTTGGGTGTGTTTCTCTGTGTGTGAATCTTTATTCCAAATTTCCTTAAGGATTCACAGTCACTTGTATGCATCCACCAGATTTCAAATGAGCGGATTTTTATTTTTAGGCAAATTTCGACTCCCATAAAAGTTTAGAAACCATAAGTAACATTGACCAAACTGGCAGTTTGAAATCTTTTACAGATTAAAGGAATCATTACACTATCAAAAACACACTCCTATACAGAGGAATGGAATAACTTCATGTTACAAACATAATAATGACTAATGGTCGAAACCCAACACTTCATTATCAAAGCAGATAAAATTAACCAAAATTCCACCCATTCAGTGTCAAACATATCTCTTCCTCCCACAAGTAGTGCAATTAAAAAATCTTCATGATATTGGCCATGTAGCGAAAAACTCCAGAAAATCCCAATGATCCAATTTTTTGTCACCTTCTCAACAACTCTACCAGGCAGTAACATCTTACGCTTAGATATAGCATTTACCCCTACTGCGACTATTCTTCCAAGTTTAAATAGCATCTGAGTGTTTCTCCTATATCATGATGATTACTTCTCCAAAAAGGCAATAAAATATTCTCTCAATCAGAATCTTCAGATCAGCAGCCCTCAAAATATTGATTTCACAAGCTCAAACAAATTTCTCCTTGAAGGAAGAAGCTTGATCCCAACCATGGACTTCCATCTCCAAAAAGCTGTAGAATGTTCCAAACAGCTAGTCTTAAGTCCAAACATTTTCATATATACTTTGTACCCTTGGTATGTAATGGCAAGATAATCAAATTGCTTTTGATCAACCAATAATCAATCTTAAAGAAGAAGTCCACCATGCATTAATATGTATTTTTGTTGAAAGCTTTTTGACTCCGCAGCATTGATATACTTTGAGCATCAACACCTGGAATAAGAGTTACTTTGAATGTTGACGCACTCTTTCCCCAGTTTTTGGACCATGGAGCAGGTTTTATGAAGCTATCTCAAAAGCTTTTGGAGCAATCTCCACTAAAAGAACATCACCAAGGTCCATTAATTTGTGCAAAAATCCCATGTTGCACTTTTGGTAGGATAACTATCACTTCAAATATCATTGCATCAATTCTTTCAAATGGACTTGGTAACCCCTCCATGCACTGAACTCGTGAAAACACTGCAGAAAAATTATATGTAATATTAGCACTCAGCTAGATGGACTCCATTGAGAGGGACAGAACTAAGCACACATGAGACTATCCTAGTACCTAGTCTTTTTGGTGTCTAAAAATTCCACCTGAGCAGACAGATAAGGGGTCTAAGACTCGAGGAAAGCATTCACAGGTGCCCTTTCTGCTATTAGAATTTTCTGCAGACCAATAATGCCCATATTCTATACAGTCTAAGAAAACCATCATATTTTTGTCTATTTTTTCTGAACGCCAAAACAAAACTGACACATCCATGTGGGACAGTACCCGCAACCAATCCACCCCGCTATGAAGAAGGAGATACCATCCAATCCACAGACCATGGCCAAACCCTCAAATCTGATCATTTGATTGCATATCAAACAAACAGAGGTGTAAAGAAGCACTTCCAAGTTCCAAACCACCGTTCCGTAATTAGACAAGATTTCAGCAATCTCTAATAGCATACAATAATTTCTCGTTCAGTTACAGTATCGATAAGGAAAAAAGATATTCATACATTTTTTTATTCCCTTAAGTAACCGAATCCAAAAGACACAAAAACAGAGCTCAGATCATACTAATAAATCCTCCAAAATAGAGAGGGAAAAAAACAACCAAATTAGCAGCACAGCTATAATACAGATACCAATACGTGTAACCCTAAAAGCCCAAATCACGAATTTCAAAAACCTCAATAGCTTGCTGAAATCAGATCGAAACCAACAACCAAGGACAGAAGAAGTGAACAAAACCCTAGGAATGACAATATGATGCAGACAAAGCGCAAGATCGAAGAAAGCGAGAATGGAGGACTCACGTAGAATCTGAGAGAGAGAGAGAGCTTGAAAACCCTAAACCCCAACTGAATGAACGCGGGAGGACCGGGGAGTATCTGAGTTTGGCATGCTTAAACTTGGTAGAGACAGCCGAGGTAAGTACGGGAAGCTAATAAGTTCATAAGACAAACCTTTCTTAAGATTGCCTTCTGTTCATTTATATTATTTTTGGCTTTCTGTGGGCCACACTTTTCTTTTCTTTTTCTTTTTTTTCTAAGGTGGGATTGTTTTATAAAATTTTAATGTTATTAAAATTTTAGGTATTGATTTTAGTTAAAAAGTAAAAAGAGAGGTAATTTTTTATATTTTTTATAGTGAAAAGTTATGATTTGATGGGGGGAGAGAGATTATATTATAATAGTTTATTGTGTTAAAATTTTAGAGGGTATAAAATTTTATGTTGCAAACACACCCTAAGTGCCACACTTTTCTTTTCATTTTACTATTTTCCTTTCTTTTCATTTTTATTTTTCCTTTCAATTTTCGATTTCTCCCTTCATGATTTTTTTTTCCTCAACCCTTTTCTCCTTGATTGCTCGGTGGTGTTTGTTTTAGGAAATTTTGGAGTTGTGGAAATGTTGGGTATTGAAGTTTGTGAAAAATTATAAATATTTTATGTAAAAGTAGAGAGAGAATATTTAATTAAATATTATTTTATTATTTTATAATTTAATGAAGAGAAAGATTATTATATAATTATTTGAAAATTTTGAGGGGTGGAAATTTCCACCCCAAACACCCGTTAAAACAAATGAAGATATTTCAATCAATTGAAATCTATAAAGTACATTCTAATTTAATTATTATGAGAAATAAATAATAAACATTATTTAATAATCAAGAAGGGAAATATCATATTTATTAATAGGAGACAATATTAAGCGTGACTTACTAAAAGCTTGATAGCAACATTGCAAATGAGATGCCAAACTGATCAATTATTTTTCTCTTTAAAAAAAACACAAAAGCATAACAATGAATCAATTCCTAGCTAGCAACTTAACCAGTGAACCTGGATTTCGGGTCAGCCAATTCATTCACTTGTCAGCCCGCACATGGAAGAAGCCTCTCCTTGAGCAGACTTTTGACACTCATTCGGTGGCCCAATTCTACAAATTCATAGCCTCCTCTTTCTGAGGTGGACAGAGTTATTTGGACATCGGACCCACTGGGAAGTTTTCAGTTAAATCTGCTCATAAGTTGGTGATTTCAGGTCGGTTAGCGATGATGGGTGCGTCTCCACCACTTGATTGGGCAAAATTATGGAAAGTTAACATTCATGAGAGGCTAAAATTTTTCCTTTTGGAAAGTTGCTTGGGACATTCTGCCTACAAGAGTTCGCCTTGCAAAGCAGTTGCAGGGTCAGTTTAAGGGGGACATCTCGTGTCTTCTTTGTGGAACCTCGGAGGAATCATTACAACATCTCTTCTTTACATGTTCTTATTCTCGTCTCATTTAGCGTTTGTCTCCGTGGCCTTTAAATGTGGACTATTTTCTTCATCATAGCTCTCACCGATGGTTGCAAGCTATCCTTGACCCTTCTAAATGACTGGGTGTTTCCTCTTTTCAGATTCATGATTTTCAGGTTTTTGCGGTTGTCTTAATGGATAGTATTTGGATGGCCCGAAACAGGCTATTTCATGACAACCTTCGGGACTCCCTTCCTATCTTGCTTAAACAGATTCTTAAATGCCAGCATGAACACATTTCTGCATGGAGCTCTCTGACAATTTTGAGGGAAAAGTTGCCTGTCGCCGGTTGCTTGCAAGGAAATTTCCATCGTTTAACATTTAATGTGGCTATTTGTCCTCAATTCTCAATGGGGGCTGTTGTTCTGTTTCATCCTAATGGGGCAATTCTTCGAGGATGGACCAAACGCTCCTCGACGACTGAACCGCTCATAGGTGAAGCTGAAGCTGCCTTATTTGCGTTACAAATAGCAAAAGGCTTAATTCTCTCTTCGGTGCTGCTGGAAGGAGACTCCAAGGTTGTTATGGATAGTCTCCAATCTCCTTTCACTTTGTCCATGGATTTTCCATGGTGCATAGCGTCGCTCATCCTCTCGCGATCTTTGATGCTTAGCTTTCCATTATATTGATCTAGCTTTCTCCCTCGTGCTGGTAAATTGGTAATGATGTATCTCACTCTATAGCAGCCTGGGCGGCTGCCCTCTCCGTTTCTGGAGAAGTCCCTCCCTCTTTTTTTCTTAGTCATGGCTCGTGGAAATTCTTTTTTTTTCCTAGGCAATAGAAACATTAACAAACCACGCCAACATCCCAAGAACTAATGTCCGAGGGAATAATGTTAACATCTATAGAACCAAAGATACCAACCCTGCTGCACCATTGCGCAAGCCCATGCGCCAACCCATTAGCTTCCCGTGGGATCTAAGAAAATTGCCAATTCGGGTGCACCATCCACTGAAGTTTGATAAAACGGATGTCCTCCTCAATAATCCAATCAGGCATCTCTTCATTAGTTGATATTTGATGAATCAAAACCTGTGCATCACTCTGGAATGTCACATCCTCCCACTTTCTGGCCTCAGCCATATCCACCGCCAGGCGCATAGCAAGAGCCTCACCCTTGAGGGGAGATGTACCCACTTTAGAACCAGCTCGGGCCTCCAAAATCTCACCCCTATCATTGCGACTAACCACTGCAAAAACTAGTCCTTTATGCGAAACAACAACATCAGAATTAATAATAATGCCATTTGGTGCCGGGGGAACCCACCGACAAGTCCTTCTGCCCATCTTAGAATACCACGCAAACACCTGCTCCTCATATCTTCTATTAATCCTATCTAAAAGGTGCTCAAACACCACGTTCATACCCTGATGGACCACCACATTTCTAGCAAACCATATGGAGTCAATCACCACCGCCACATAAATAATGAATTCTTTCCAATCAGATCTTCTGCTCACATGAAGGTTTATAGGTTCTAGAATAAACTTAATCCATTCAATAATAGGACCTCTTACAAAGGCACCAGTTCACAACTGCCAGCGCCCAGAGCTCAACAGTCGTTGACTAATGGGACAATCCAAAAATAAATGAATAGCGGTTTCAATACCTGAACAGCAAAGGGGACACTCAAAACCACGCCCTGTGGGATCAGACACAAACGCCGCCACTTTACCCCTGAGAGGAAGGGCATCAACTGCTACTTTCCACAGCAAGAGGCGCAAATCTGTGTTGAATCTTAAGACTCCAGAGCTTGCCCCAAAAAGAGTCCTGCGAGGCTGTAATCCCACCCCATCTATGTTCCTGGTCCTTCAAGTAAGGAGATTTAACAGAAAAAATACCCTTAGCATCCGGAGCCCACCTTAAAAAGTCCTCGCCTACACCAGTGGGAGGCGGAAGGGCCAAAATATTACTAGCAGAGGCAGCTTCAAAAGAGTTGAGGATAAGGCCTCTATTTCAGCCCCTGCCTCCCGGGTCAATCAGGTCCTGGACGCAATTGACGCCCCTTGGTAAAACCACATTCTGTTGAAGAGTGGGTCGAAAATGGGGCAAAGATGGAACCCAAGGGTCGCACCAAATATTCACCTTGTCTCCCTTTTTGATCGCCCAACATGCACCCTTCTCAAGTAGGTCTCGGGTCTTAAGAATCCCTTTCCACAGCCAAGTGCTATCATAAGCCCCTTCCACTTTCATCAAAGGCTGAGCAGATAAAGCCTTCACCCACAAACAATCCTTCTCAACTAAAATCTGCCATCCTAATTTAGCAACCGACGCCCTAATCAAATCATACAGTCTCCGCAACCTCAAACCCCCTAACTGCTTAGGTCTACAAATGGCATCCCATGCCTTTGGGTGAAAATGTTTTTTAGACTCATCAGTAAAACCCCACCAGAAGTTCTTGAGAATAGAATCAATGCCTCGGCAAATAGCTTTAGGAAGAAGGAACACTGACATATTATAGAACGGGATAGCAGCTGCCACCGCTTGAATTAGCACCGTTCTGCCTGCTTGAAATAAAGAACGTGCCTTCCATCCAGTCACCCTCCGCTGAACCTTCTCTCTAACCTCAATGAAAGCTAGAGTTTTAGATCCGTTAAGGCTCAAAGGGAGCCCAAGATAAGATCCAGCACCCCTAGCTTGCTGAAGCCGCAGAATAGAACCTAGATGCACTTTAGTATCATGCCCCACATTCCTACTGAAATGTAGGAATGACTTAGCCAAGTTAATAGTGTGACCGGACCAAGATTCGAAGGTTGACATGATATGTCGAGCCGTGGCTGCTTCTCTTGAATTAGCCCTGCAAAAAAACATAAGATCATCTACAAAGAGCAAATGAGATATAGGAGGGGCTTGTCGTGCAATTTGATCCCGTGGATACCACCTTCTCGCTCCGCTTGAGATGTGATGCGAGAGAGAACGTCCATAACCATAATGAAAAGAAAGGGAGAGAGCGGATCCCCTTGCCTCAAACTTCTCCCAGGTTTAAATAGCCCAAACGGACTACCATTAAGAAGCACTAAGAATGAGACCGAAGAAACACATTGATGAATGAGTTTCCGCCACAACTGGGAGAAGCCATAGCACCGCAAAATTTCATCCAGAAATCCCCAATCAACTTTATCATAGGCATTCTCTAGATCAACCTTCATTGCCATGAGCCCACCTCTTCCTTGTTTCCGCTTCAAAGAATGCATAATTTCATTCACCAAGATAGAATTTTCCTGAATACTTCTATTCGGGACAAAAGCGTTCTGAATGGGAGAAATTAGTCTCGCTATCATAGACTTCAATCTATTAGCCAAAATTTTAGAAATGAGCTTGTAAGAAACGTTACAGAGACTAATAGGGCGGAAATGCGTTACCAAAGACGGATTCTCCTGCTTTGGGATAAGCACAATATTAGTGTGATTCAGCTCCTTTAGCAAGTAACCAGTATCAAAGAATTTTTGGACCATCGCAACCACTTCTTTCTTGTTAAACTTCCAATAAGTTTGATAGAAAATAGCCGAGAAACCGTCGGGGCCTGGAGATTTACTAGCACCCAGGCTGCTAACTGTACTCCATATTTCCTCCTCCGTTGGGCAGCAACACAAGGCCAAATTGTCTTCCGATGTCACCAAATGCGGAACCACTCCATTAAGGTCCCTAGGAAACTGGGGATTATGCCACGCAAAGAGAGATTTAAAATGGTGAAGCATGTGGTTGCCGATAGCCTCTCGTCCTTCTAACCAATTCCCCTCCGAGTCACTGAGAGCATCAATATTGTTCCGTCTTCTACGAATAATTGTAGAAAGGTGAAAGAACTTCGTATTAAGATCCGGGGTCGTCAACCAAGTGACCCTAGACTTTTGACACCACAATAGTTCTTCCCTTTTTAGTTCCTCTCCCAACCTAGCCTTCAAATCCTGCTCTTTATCCAAGAGTACACCCAAGTTTGGATCTTGTTGCAAACAGTCCAGCTCACACTGCAATATTTTAATATTCGTTTGGATACACCCAAAATGATCACGGTTCCAAGCTCGTAGTGCGACTCTAGTGTTTTTCAAGCACCGAGTCAGAGAAAAGGCAGGGGATCCAGATCCAACAAAAACCTAAGCTTTTTTAACAACATCAAAACTGGACATGTCCCTAGTCCAAAACGATTCAAACTTGAATTGTCTAGGCCCAGAATTTTGTTCTCCAACCGTGTCCAGAAGAATCATAGCGTGATCAGATGTTGTTCTAGGAAGATGCTTCAAAGTGGCACGCGGAAAGGAGGAACGCCATTCCCCATTAGCCACGACCCGGTCAAGCCTTTCTTGAATAAAATTCCTCCTAAAGCGGCCATTAGTCCAAGTAAATGGGTTGCCCACAAAACCCACGTCAACCATCCCGGTATTCAACATAAAACTATGAAACCCACCTGAAGATGAAGAGGCAACTGGACTCCCACCTAGTTTATCAGCTTGATAAAGCAAGGCATTAAAATCTCTCATACACGCCCAAGGGCCACCAAAAGAGTTACCCATAGACTCCAACTCATACCAGAACTGAGATTTTCTATTCCAGTCAGTTGGCCCTTGAACAAAAGTTAACATCCAAGATCTACAAGGAGCATCCGATGTTATCACAACTGAAATGAAAAATCTAGAACAAACAGAAACATCAAAAGAGACACCCAAACGCCCAGCAACAATAAGCCCCCATTTTCTACCAGAAGGAGGAAAAACAACAAAACGGTGAAATCCAAGACGCTGGACAACCTCTTCAGCATCTTGAATCTTGGTTTCAGCAATACACAAAATCTCTGGGTTGAAACGCTGCACAGCACCCCTGAGAGACCGAACTGCCGCGGCACGAGCGAGACCACGACAATTCCAGAAGAGGCCTCTCATGGTGGGGGTGGGGGCATGTTATCAGAAACTCGTACCTTATAACTTGGTTGGTGCTATGGTTAATTCCTTCGAAATCCTCGAACAAGAAAAAAGGCAACAGAACCAAAACAAACTTAGAGGAAAAGTGAGTGGAAACAGAGATCACCTGCACTCTGTAGCCCAAAAAGTCAGTAATCCCTTCCAAACACACAACCTGACCACCCAGTTAGTTGTCGTTGTAATGTGTTCTAGTTTCATATATAAGATGTATCTTTCAAACAAACAAAAAAACTTAACCAGTGAAGAGCACAAGACTCGGCAAAAGATAATGTTTATTTCATATCTCACTCGTGCAATAAAGTGGAGGGAAGGAATTACCAAAAGAGAAACACAAATTACTTCTCCACATATGCAATTAATATACCATACACTCAATTACTTTTGTTAATCTCAGGAAAAAAAAATTCCTTCGTTGAAATTTTATATTATTAATATCGGAAGAGAAAAAGAATGTGAATTGTAGAGAGACGGATATGGAAAGAAAAAAAAAAGATTGATAAAGCTTCACAAAACTGTACCCCTCGAGGCAAACTCTCTCCTCGCAGTGAGAGATAGAGCTCCAAGGAGATGAGTTTTCCTGTAGACCAAAGTTATAAAAAAGACCATAATTAGAATTAAGAAAATTTACTTGTTAGTCACTAAGTTTTCATTCCTTTTTATTTTTAGTACTTAAATTTAATGGGTCTAATTTTTAGTCCACGAACTTTCCACACTTCAAAAAATTAGTTCATCTGTTAACCTGACTAACTGAAATTTCATTCACGTCAGCATGTACCTCCAAATCAACATCAACTTTCCATGTCATACTTTTTCATTAGGTAAAGGACTCAGCACACGGAAAAACCAGTAACTATCCAATACAAAAAACATAAACGAAAACGTTGCGTTTTGCAATAGCCAATATCACCTCAGCGCCAGTGCCACCTAGGGCTGCACACAATCGGACCAGATTTGCGGTCCGGTCCAGTCCTAATTCTTAACATGTGGTCCGGTCTTCTTTTTTAATAAATGTGGTCCGGAGCAATATCACCTCAGCGCCAGTGCCACCTAGGGCTGCACACAATCGGACCGGATTTGCGGTCCGGTCCAGTCCTAATTCTTAACATGCGGTCCGGTCTTCTTTTTTAATAAATGCGGTCCGGACCGGACCGCATTTATTAAAAAATATATTTTTAAATAATTTTTAATACAAATTATAAACTTAAAACGTTTAATTTTAATCTAAACTAAAACTCAACATTTTTATATGCACTTTCCTCTTTGAAATTAACCTAAAAAATCTTTTAAATTTTTTTAAAAAAAATTAAAACCGGACCAGACGGTCCTCTATTTTAAGAGGACTAGATATCCAGTCCGAAAACCGGACCGGAAATCCGGTTTTCAGCCCTACTTAGCCACCTCATAGTTCGTCTTTCTCCATGAACTCTAGCGTCCTTATGGTCATAGTCGTCTTGCCTTCACTGTCGTCTCCTCCTCCTTCTGGTTACTCCTCTGCCACCTCAACAGCAAGAGAATTTTGATCTTTCAGAAAATAACAGATGAAGCATCATCTCCTCCTTCTATCTCTGTTTTTACAACAAAGGTATGTGCCAGTGTTTTTTTTGTTTTGTTTTCTCTTTCGTATGGGATTTTACATGGCCGTATGGCTTGATTATGTATCTATCAAATTCTATTGAACTCCCCAGTTTGGAAGGTCAAGTGCTTGACCTCACAAAGAAGTTAATAGATCAAGTTAGATTAGAGAAGAGCTCCCTAGTGCTTAAATGCCGCTCGATTGAAGATTGGATGGGGTTGATTAACAAGCAGCTGAAAGGTAGCGAAAAGTGTAAGTTTGGGTATCTAAGGCGTTATGAAGATGCTATCAATGACAAGAAAAAGCTTGCTGATGAATATATAAGTCGCATAACTAATTTGCAGAATCTGAAGTACTACGTCGCATAACTGACAAGAAAAACCTAGCTCTAAGTACTACGTCGCGCACTGTTGCTTGGTCTTCTTGTCCGTCCCCTAGATCTTCATGGAGTAGTCGGTGTTGAAGGCGTCCTCTAGCTTCCACTTCGATTTCGTGATATTCGGGACCAATTCTCTCTGTGCGTTAGCTCTGAATCTCATCGACTTCTTGCTTGTGGGAAAGAATTCGGCTTTATCCATGAATGTGGCCAGTGTCGTCAAGGACTGGTTATTGATAGCGTTCTCGTGGTCGGTCATCAAGGATACGGTGACTCCCATTAATTTGTTTGGATACTTTCTTGCGTTAATCTCGGGTGTTGCCTACTACAAGCACTCGAAATTAAAGGCTCTTAAGGCGAAGGAGGCCCAGAAGAAGGTTGCGCAGGCCGATGAGGAGTCTGGCAGGTTGTTGGAGGATAAGGTACAGGTGATATCTGGAGTGAAGAACCGTCATCACTATTGCTGGAAAGAGTAACCAGAAGGAGAAGGAGGTGACGACGGTCGCACTGGCGTAGAGGTGCTGTTAGTGGTCTCTGGCTGTTCCTCCAAGGACGTTCAGCAATGGAGGCGGTGGAGAAGAAAATGCAGAGGAAAAAAAAGAACGTAGAGAAGATTTGAAGAGAAAACAAGAATGAGAAGGAGAGGACACGTGTTGCCAATCTGGATGGAACAGGAAGACAGAAAGGAGGGGTATACAAGACAGGTGTTTATGGAGGAAAACGATGAACAGTAATAACAAAAATTTCTACCTCAAGGTAAAGGCAGCCTGTGCATGATAACTTAACTGCAATCCACCTAATTGAAAGGAAAAAAGATATCAAACAAACAAAGCAGCCCACCAAGTATTTCCTGATAGAACTAGCTGTACGGTTTTTTTTCTAAGCACTAGCTGTACGGGTTGAATGTGTAGAAAAGAAAGAGACCAACTAAATATGATTATATGCAGCATACAAAGACAAACAGCAGCTGAGCAGAACACACCCACTGGCAGTGTCCTGCACATCCAACACAAAAGCAGTTGTCATAATTGTTGACCGCTCAAACTAAAGCCATATTTGCAAATCAAAATATTATGGGAATTTCGGGGGTGTTGCGAAAATTGAGACAGATTAGACTACTAATGTATTTGGGGAGAAAGCAGTGAAAAGTAAAATTTATGGAAGTGGGTAAAAATATGAATAAAGATGACTTGAGTGAAATGTTATGTTTATTGTAATGAAAATAAATAATTTGATGAATAGATGATTTTGAAATTTTTTATTATTTTTTTTCACTAAAAGTTCGAGTCAGTTATGTTTGCATATAAGAATTTTGGAAGAGAGAAAATTTTGGCCAAAATGTTGGTTTACAAACATGCCCTAAGTTGCTTTTGGCCAGTCAAGCTGATTCCTAATTCGGGTAGATAAAGAGGAGAACAATCTAAGTAGTTGTCTAGTTTGATATTTGCCTTGATACCAAATACTAATGACCCTTGTTAGTAATTACACGCCTCCTCCAAGGCCAAAAATGGGTCTTCAGGAAGTAGATCTTCCCCCACCTATCGAGTCTGTGACAAGTCACGACACACAGCCCTGCCCCCCCTATTTCACACACAACCATACCATCTATTCCCACAGTAAAAGCAACCCGTGAAACACCTATCAAGTATCAACCCCGTGAACCCCCAGTCCCCACTGCCCTTTTTCCAAATCAACCGATCTTCCTACATATCCCATCCAAATTATTCTCGCCCTCTCACTCTCTATATAAATGGATTCAATATGACCAGCACCCATCATAGGAGGCTCGCAAGGCTCAAGATAAGAGCATCATCACCTTCTCCACTGTTTACAAAAGCATCCAAATTCCTTCTAATCTTCATGGCCTTCTTCGTCTTTATCTCCCTCCTGCTCTTCTCCCTCTCGTCCGCCTCCCGCCACCACCACTCCCCAACGCCACCCCGTTTAGCCAACCCTTCTCCTAGAGATTCCCCTTCTGTAACCCCTGAGATACACCAGGCCTGCACGGCCACCCGCTTCCCTGGCCAATGCGAGATCTCTTTGCTCCAATCCAACCACGTGCCCCCCAACCCCACCCCTGTCGAGCTCATCCAGTCTGCCATCTGGGTCTCCTCCCAGAACCTCCACACAGCCCAATCCATGGTCAAGTCCATCCTAGACTCATCGTCGAGGAGCCAGAACCGAACAACCGCTGCCAAGAACTGCCTGGAGGTCCTCCACAACTCTGACTACAGGATATCGCTGACTACCAATGACGCCCTGCCGCGTGGCAGGATCAAGGACGCGAGAGCCTGGATGAGCGCCGCCTTGCTCTACCAGTACGATTGCTGGTCCGCGCTGAAGTACGCGAACGACACCCAGATGGTGAACGAGACTATGTCGTTTATGAACTCGCTGATTGGGCTCACGAGTAACGCGCTGAGCATGGTGAGGTCGTACGGCATTTTCGGGAATGAAACCGGGTCCTGGGCCCCTCCGAAGACGGAGCGGGACGGGTTTTGGGAGGGAGGAGGATCGGGTGGCGACCCCGGCTCGGATTTCAGGGGCGGTTTCCCGTCGAAGTTAACCGCAGACGCCACAGTGTGCAAGACCGAAGGTGACGGGTGTTACAAGACGGTGCAGGGGGCCGTCAACGCTGCGCCAGACAACGCTGGGGAACGGAGGTTCGTGATCCACATAAAGGAGGGGTCGTACGAGGAAACTGTGCGAATTCCGTTGGAGAAGAAGAACGTGGTATTTTTGGGTGACGGGATGGGTAAAACGGTAATCACAGGGTCGTTGAACGTGGGTCAGCCTGGGATTTCAACCTACAACACGGCGACGGTTGGTATGTTTCCAGATGCACTTTTCTCGCAGATAAATCCATAAATCTGTGACCAACGTTTGCTTTTTACATGGTGTTTATTTTGCTTTTTCTCTGTCCACTGCCTTTGACGCGTACATATAAAGTTGTAGATAGGCGAATAGGGTCATTGTGTGCTGTGGGACGAGTATCCACGTTCAGCAGTCATGCATCCATATTATAATATTTGCTGTCACAACCTTTCAATTTTTGTCCGAGTCCGTCATCTTTCTTTTTTGTCTAGAAGGATCTAAGAGTCTGTGTTTAGCAGTCATGCATCCATATTATCATATTGCTGTTTACACGCTTAAATTTTGTCAGAATCTGTCAATCTTTCTTTATTGTCTAGGAGGATCTAAGAGTCCTGCATTTGCAGTATCCAATCAACCTCTGACTTTGGAGGCTAGCAAAATAATCTGTGGTATCTTTACTGATACTTTTTCTTTTCATTTACCTAAAAAAGAAAGTTGTTCTTTTCGAAAACAAGTTTATTTTCTGGATTTGGCTCGAGTCTTGTTCTGATGTAGGACATGAGTGAGCCACCCCGCGCTGGGGTGGCGTGGAGGCGGTGCCCCGCATGTTCTCTCTCTCTGTCTCTCCCTTTCTTGTTTGATCTGTTTCTTTTTGCGTGCGAGAGCTTCTATTTCTATATGGGTTTTAGAACTATTTCGAGAGGTGGGCAATTGCCAAAGCAAGGGTTCTAGTTCTGAGGTTCCAAGATTGGATTTCAAATCAAAACCCAGTCTTGAAGCCACTTCCGAGGATGCCTTCATGCTTTCGAACAACATTCCCAAGCGCAATGATGTGTTTAGCTAGTTAGTAGCGAAAAAAGCAGAAAGAAAACGGGAAAATGACAACTAGAATTTGTGAGATGGAAGTCTTTCGTTAAGTGGTAGAATAAGTCTCCTAAGAGAACTGATGTTAGGAAGTTGTAAACATTGTGAGTTAGAGCTTCGCTTGGTTTATCCCTTGTTTTTCTGACGTTTTAATCATCCTGGAGCAGGTGTTGTGGGTGATGGTTTCATGGCCAGTGGTCTCACGATCCAGAACACAGCTGGTCCTGATGCCCACCAAGCAGTAGCCTTCCACTCAGCCAGTGATTTATCTGTCATCGAAAACTGCGAATTTTTGGGCAATCAAGATACACTGTATGCTCACTCTCTTCGCCAGTTCTACAAATCATGTCGCATCCAAGGCAACGTAGATTTCATTTTTGGAAACTCTGCATCAATTTTTCAAGATTGCCTGATCTTAGTCCGTCCCCGGCAAATAAAGCCAGAAAAAGGCGAGAACAACGCCATTACTGCACATGGAAGAACCGACCCTGCCCAATCAACAGGTTTTGTGTTTCAGAATTGCTTGATAAATGGCACCGAGGAATACATGGCATTTTATTATAGCAAACCTCAAGTGCACAAGAATTTCTTGGGGAGGCCATGGAAGGAGTACTCCAGGACAGTTTTTATACACTGTTACTTAGAAGCTCTCGTTACACCAAAAGGCTGGATGCCATGGAGTGGCGATTTTGCATTGAAAACGCTTTATTACGGGGAATTCCAGAATTCTGGACCTGGCTCCAATTTGTCCCAGAGAGTAACCTGGAGCAGCCAGATAAATCCAGAGCACATTTACACGTATTCGGTAGAGAATTTTATCCAAGGAGATGAGTGGATTCCATCATCTACTAATTAGCGCATCCACAAAATTGTTTGCAAATATTCGGAAATAGAAGTACAATAAATCTTAGTAGTTAAATGTTAACTCGGGAAATTTGTAATTTTGCGAAACATTGGCTCATGTTGGGGTCTTTGTACATTTTTGTAGTATTTTTAATGATTTTTGTTGTTTGTTTCCTGTAATTTGTCATGTGACTGTCTGGAATCTGATGAGAAATTGGGTGGGGTTGTTTCGACAACATTGCATGTGTAATTCTTTGATTCGGGGTTATCTGTTCTTATTCTCCACTGGGTGACTGTCTGGAATCTGATGAGAAATTGGGTGGGGTTGTTTCGACAACATTGCATGTGTAATTCTTTGATTCGGGGTTATCTGTTCTTTGAATTTTGATGTCTCAGTTGGCAATGAAGTCGCATGCGCTGAACAGAGAAGAGAGAAAATAACAGAAAGACTACCTTATAAAATGTACTTTTTCAACATTCTGATGATGGGAGATTGATGGTGGCCATAACTTTATTGACTTGCAGGCAAGTTTGTTGTAAGTCTCACGAGAAAACCAAGTTGATGTTTTGGTAGGGTAGAGGCCAGCTTTGTTCCAGCTTTGCCATTCACGGCGCAGTCTTTAGGAACACGCTGAAAAGGAAGGTCATCCTGCCCATACCTTTAACAAGAGACCACTTGCCCTGTGGCGGGGAGGTGAAGTTGGAGAATTGCCTGGACGAACTCAGCGTGGAAAAAAGATCCTATTCAGATGGGTCTAGATGGATGGCTAAAATTAAATTTATCAAAAACATGAACATGTTACCTTAATTAATAAGGCGAGGTAGGTTGCGAGTCGATTTTGGTCGAATAGATTTAATCTTAGCCATCTGTCTTGATCACCGGAATTTAATCTATGTAAATTGTCGTCAGTTTTCATCAAGGTCACAACCAAAAACCATGGTGGATCATTTCTTCTGCCTAACAGATAACCTGGACGAGTCTATCCATTCTATAGGTAATGGGTTCTTGGAAAGCAGACGAAGACTTCCATACATATTTTTCGTTTCAGTAAGAGTTTATATGGTGCGCGATGGAAGGCTTGATGCTTTAAGAAAAATGCTGGAGGCGTAGTCCACTCATTAAAAGAAATAGTACTAGATCTGTGTCTCACTTGCAATCACATCATGCAGAAAGGTAAACAATTTTCTAATATAGTCGGTGCAATTTGGGATGGCTCACACCTGCTCCGTTTCTGTTTCGGTTTAAGGATAACTTTGTCAAACTTTTGTAATGGCCATATCAATGCATAGGAGCTAGGACAAGTTGATAGAGAATTTACCTAATCTTAATAAATTGAGCTAATTTGGTTGAGTTCCAACTGCACATGATTAGAATAAATTGAGCATTTACCTGATTTCGTTGAAGATTGACTTTAAAATAGGATTAGTTATATGATTTTGTCATGATTTAAGTCAGTATGGGAACTGTAATCTTCTACAATTTCATACTTGAATTGTATGGTGATATTGAGAGAAATATAGACAGCGTGGGGTTATATGGTGCTTTATGGTAGTTAACTATGTTTATGTGAAATTTTGGATAGTCATGTATACCCTACCTCATTTAATATTTATTGTGTTTATTTCTTTGTCAAAAAATTGTAGAAGATCTTCAAAACATAGATTAATCTTCTAAGTTGAAAATAATAATAATAATAATAATAATAAATCTAACCAAGGTGTGTTTCGATTTTAAACATATTATTTTTTGAGATTTTCTTCACATTAATTTGAAAGTTGTGTGCAGTTTAAAATGATTGGGATTGGGGTAGGCTATTAATGATAACGTAATGCTCAATTGTATGCACTAGTACAGTGCAAAAGATTACCAGCATTTCTTTTGGCATTATTATAGTGGCTGTTCCATCCTACTTACCCACTATCGAAAGCAATAGTGGCTGCTCCACTGTATAGAGCCACGGTGATTTCGATCATCCACTGTCATTTTGTGCCTTTCCACTTTGACACAACAAATTCTTTTTGGGCAAATGTGCTTTCTTTTCTTTTTGGCGTTTTGATAGTTTAAACAGAGCAGGTTTGTAACGATGAGTTCAAAACAGAGCAGATGATCATTGTGAATGGATTGAGTGTTCTCCCAACATCGGAGTAAATCTCACGAGTTCGCACAAAGCTCCTGCTGAGGGGACTTTATTCTATGGGCTTTGATCTTCCACTTCCCATGTACAGTATGTACTTGATTGGTAAATCAACGATTCAACCTAAGGACATAAGGTTGCTGTTTACGGAAAGAGCTAGAAATGGTGTGAATTTGTGGGAAATCGGGAAGTTTTCCCTCGTAAGATGACTAGCAATTCGGTTACAAACATGTAGCTGCGAATAAATCAACCCTCACAAAGGTGATATTGCCTACGACCCAGAGAAAATTATATATGGTCCACTGCAGTTTTAGGCATTTAAAAGATGGGAAAACTATGAACCCCTTCTTGGAACCTTGGTGTGCAAATGATGATGGGCATGGCGATGGCATGAAAATAGTGAGGAAATAGATTCTGGGGGCGTATGTTTCACGATAAAGATAAGAGTCTACTACTCACAAACCAGAGAGAGCTTTTGTCGTAATTGCAGGTGGCGTTGGAGTAAAAGGGTCGTCATCTGTCCAATTTGTCTCGCCCCAGTGCCCTAACATGCTCTTCCAGGAGCAATAATTGTCTATGCATCTCTTTAAACGTTGATCCTTAACTTTAATTCTCCAATGCCCATCCGTGTAGTTTGCCTGCTCGGCTTGTCTACGATCCCATTCCAGTTGGGCCTTTTGCTTTGATCTCAAAAGGCAGAACTGCTGCAGCAGGACTGGCATCGCATCATGTACCTTCCACCACCTTTCGTGAGCAACATCAGTTGCAAACTCTTGGAATATATCAACATTCCAATTACAATCGTAGTCACGGAAGCAAAGCCATGGCTTCACACCCAGATAGTGAAGGACATAGAGAATTGAAGGCTCAGCGCCAAACAGCCTAGTTTTCTTTTGCTTGACTTCTTCCTCGTCACCAACCCAGAAATGCTTCAAGAAGTTCATGTGTCTTGGAATCCTATGCCACCATGTAAATATCTCATTCAAGTATCCTTGGTCACCCCCATTATAGGACTCAATCTCATTGATGTGATCCATCAAAAGCTGGAAAGTGCAATTTGAAGGCTCAATAACCATAACTCCCGAGTTAAAAAGTGTGCCATTGTTCCCTGTTGCAGAAATCTCTGGCATCCCAAATAAGAAGTCGATATTTCTGAGTATAAGCAAATCAGCGTCGATGAAAATTATCTTGTCATAATCTGTTAACTGCCATAACCGGAACTTGCTGTAATTCCATTCGTTATAGGCATCTTTCTCAGCTTTTGGGTTCCTGATCCTCTGGATTGTCTTAATCATCCAGCCTGCAGCTTCAAGTCCACTCCTGTGGTATCCACTGATTGTCTCGTCTACAAGTATGATAAGGTCTCGAGTGGAGCCTGACATTCGGATACTCTGGGCAGCAGCAATGGCTCCACAAACATAAACATGAGCTGAATGCAGAATCGTTGCATACGCTTCTCGATGCATATTTCTCGAGTAAACCATCTCTGTATTCCAAGGAACTGTATAAGAATTCTATGAACAATATGTAAAGTGGAAAACAGATTTCAATTTTTAGTTTACTGAAGTTTTTGTTAGGCATAATAACGTTATGACAGATGGAAGAACCATATTACAACACTCAACTTTCAAGCATCTCATATTTTCAAATAAATTAGTAACTGCTAGTGAACGTTAGCATTTCTAACTGTCTGTGAGTTCTCATTCCAACAGTTCCAAGCTTTATTAGACTATAGTGCAAAACCAGACTATAGCTTTATCCAACTGTCTTGAGGGAGTTCTTTCCCATGCATCGTGGAGGTTTTGTCTGTGTGAATGGAAAAAGTCACTCTAATAGGACGAGGTTATGATTTAGACAGATGATGGAAACAATCTTATATATGGGTATGACACACCCTTTAGAGCATGTAACTGAGGTTTTTGAACCTCCTTGAATCTATGAACTAGAGTTGTTTTGTAAAAAAAAAAGAGAGAAACCCAGCATTTCAGGAATGCATATGGTGCTTGATGGAAAGAATTAGTCATGTCAAAGAGCAAGTAATCCCATGTAGCTACAAAAAAATTGCAGAAAGAAAGAAAGAGAGATTAGCACTGACCATTGCCCCTGAAAGGAAGAGCAAGTTCGCAAGACCCTACTGGGAGCTGGACCTTTTCTCTCAGTGCATTCAGGTTCGGTTTGTACAACCACGCATTCCCTTCACGTGCGACGAGTTCCTTGCAACGAAAAAGATTTGGAATCGGGAAGCACTTAGTAACGAAAAGCAAATGCACAGGATTCAAGCCTTTGGAAGAGGCTGCTAGACCAGCAGCTGCAATCTGCAAGTGCAGCCGAGCCACATCTCTGGACCAATTACCCTCGTTCCGGCAAGGAAGCTTGACAGCTATGAGATCAAGTCGTATTCCAGGGCCTCTTAACTTTGGTAGAGACGGGCAAATGGGGACTTTAGATTCTTCTTCCTCGTCAATCCATTCTGGGTATAAGGACTCCCATGTCACATTTTTTGCAGCGTGGTCCAGGTGAAGATCAATGTGTTTGGCATCAGGAATGAGCTGCTTCCAGTGATTGATTTCATCATCATTGAAGTTTAACAGACCGATTGCCTGATTTTCCCCAGTTTCAGTCTCCCTGTCGATAACTTTCATGATGTCATCCCACTCAATATCTAGATTCGACAGATAACGAAGATCCGGACCTCCCCATAGCCACCTGTCCACAAAACTTGGCTTGCATCACTTGAATTTTACGTTACTCAGCGGATAGCCCTGTTCTACATTGTAAATACCAGCTTTTCCCATACATAATCCTATTAGCTATAATTTGGTGCGGCAATGAAGTTTCTCTTATGAAATCAGACCATGAATAGGTGATTCACATGAATGCAAGCAACAAATTTTCTACATTTGCATAGCATGATTTCCATGAAACCTCCAGTTTACACAATGCATCAAGAATTTCCTGGAAAAGCCTACAATTTACGACATCCTACTCATTAATTGATTTTGTTTTTGTGTCATTGTGTGCATACCTTGGCTCTTGTCCTTTGCCAAGGGGTACAAATGGGAAACTTGTTACATAGCAAAAACTTCAGAAATCAATTGCAGCACCTTTAAGATTAGAACACTACATACCTAGAAGCAGATTGTGCAGGCTGATCGCTACTGTGAACCACTGGAGAGTATACCAGTGTTACAAAACTTCCAGATGCAATAACTAGGAGGACAAGTTTCAGAAGAGGAAACTTGCATCTTGAATTTCTATCTTGAATGGATATATTGAAAGGCCTAGCTTTGCTTTTCTGTAATCTTCTTCTGTATACATCTTCACTGTACGAAGTTGGAAATTCAACAACACTATCAGTGAACAAAAAGGAAAGACGGATTGGTAAATAAACAAGAACAAAAATAGGAATGTAGCTTCCTGACATTCATGCTCTAACTTGAGATAATAAAGCATTAACTGCTTCTATTATCCAAAACTAAACAAACGAACAAGAAGGAAGCAGAAACGACAGGAACCATCTACTTGTTAATTTCTGCTGTTTGACTTAGCACGCGTGTTACTGTGGATTAATCAAGAACTCTCTCTCAACCACTTCTTTTGCAAGTATCAATAGACGTTTTGCGGTCATCGTCTGCTGATTTTCTGAAGTGCTTCAGGAAAAGATCACAAATACCCATATTTCTAGCTTGATTGGATGTGTTACAACCGATCCTATTTAGTATCATTATGAGTACGCATACACATGCTTACATACTAAGTTAAAATCTCACAATTACACAAACAGAAAGAAATTAGCTATTTCTGGATTCTGAAAACGAGATTCGGCAGAGGTGTAGCTGTTATAACAAAACTTTCAGGTATATCTAGCCTAAAATTTGGAAGCCTAATCTTTAGAAAACAGAAAAAAAAAAATCATGAAGAAAGCTGGCAGTGAGATTGTATAAGATGCAGTCATTTCAAGGCGATGATCCCAGGGATTACTCTGGAGAAAGCTGGCTGTGACTGTGAGATTTGATACACGGAGACATCCTTTCAAGAGTACATACGTCATACAATTTCCTGATGCATGAAACGCAGGACTCTGGATATGTATTTCCTCACTACGTGCTTGAATACTCACTTGTTAAATGAATTCCCCGTGTGTGAGAGCTGATCAAAGGAGCTCGCAGGGAACTGAAATTTAAGGTCGTAGTTCAAGAATATGAAACAGAGAACCAGAAAGGTGAGGCCTTTTCAAATTCTTTACATATGGTGTTTTAAACCAATGACAAGCAAAGAAGAAACTCACATTGATGCAGATAAGCGATGTCTAGTCTCAAGCGCACGAGGGGAAGTACCCATTGCTCCTCTCAAACCGATCTATCAGAAAAAGAAGACTGCAACATCTGTCTACAAGTAATTCAAACCAAAAGAACAAAGAAACTTGAAAAGATTTTAAGTGTCAAGCAAAAGTAATATGAGAGGTTGTTGAGTTATAGGTAAACAGATGTTAGCAACCAACTTGGTATTCGGAAGCAATGAGGCTGGAAGAAAGGATCAATCTTGTTGCGAAAGCATAGAAGCGGCTATCACACTTTCTAGACAGAGAAACCCAGAAACCAAAGTCCTTTGACCAATCTATGGAACAAAGAGGCAGAATGCCTCTTCAGATAGAGAAAGAGAACATATATACGAGGACATTTGGCTCTTTTGCCGAATAAGAAGAAACTTGAGGGAGGTTGGGAGCATGGTTAGGCAGAGGATTCATCTTAGACAGAGTAACGTCCATTTGAATCTTCTTATCTTATTTCAGAATTTTTGCTTTTCATATCATTTTTTGTTTGTCACCTACTTTTTCAATATTATTTTGGCTTTTCTTCCATCTCTTTTTTTTTTTCCTTCTTTTGCTTGATATTTTCACGTTCCTATGGTTTCAGTCAAATTCCTTCTCTTCATTTTTCTCAGTTTTCTTCACTCTTGTCATGTAAGGACTGTGTGAATTCAAGGGCTTCTTTTTGTCAGTACCATATAAGCGATTATCAGAGAATTGGAATAGCATTGAAGGGCTTTTTTTATTTTTTTTTTAATCTCTTTCCAGTGAATATAACATAGAGAAAAGACTTCAGAGAAAAAAAAAAGTGCTGCCAATCTATCAAATGCAGTAGTTATCAACTTATCAAGTACAACATACCTGTAACAAGAAAAGAACAGGTTGATTTTCTTAGTGGGCAAACAGCTCATTACTTTGAGAGTAGTTGCGAGATTAAGTTGATGAAAACAATTGGTTTACTTGATATCAGTTTGGATTTGGAGTAAGTATAAGGTGCAACTGTCCCATCTTACTAAGCCAAATAGGAAAACTAAATATTTTCAAGGAATATTTATTTAGAATTAATTAGACCCCTAATTAAGTCCACTGTTAACTTTGACTAAGAAATAATTATCAGTGATCTCTCACTCCTCTCTCTCTCTCACTGTCTCATTTTTCTCAATTATCCCCATAAAAAACAGGTCTCTTTGTTTCTACGTTATTATCCATTGCATGTTTATTGCGAAAAGGTTAAGCAGTAGGACTCCAAAAACAAAATGATTAAATAAAAGAAAAGGTAGTAAGTATCATCCATTAATTCCATTGTTCTTAATCTCCAATTATCTTCCTTAACATTTTGTGTTTAAGCCATTTCAAGAAATTAGAGTGGACCTACAACACCTAATCCACAACCCACTAGATTAATTAGCAATACCAACTTTAGCAAATCATTTTCCGCTTTCACTCTTGTCTCAATTAATGCCTTATCTCGTAAGTAATATGAATTACCAGGCATGTGATACAGGTTTAACGTTCTTTTCATCAACCAGGCGGCCACCAGACACAAGCCGTTAGCAATAATTCAGCCGGTCAAAACCGCAATAAGAAGGTACGTAGCTAGCTGAAAACAACCATTACAAAATTAATGTCTGAAATTATTAAACCTTGCCCCCCATATTATCCAGTCCAACCTTTTTTATTTTTTTGCAGTTATTAATTAAAGCCCAAAGGATAATGATGTGTGCCCGAGCCCGGCCGTAATCATGACGGTAGTAACAAGTGTTAGCTTTAAAGTATGATCAATAGGATCTGGCAAAGCCAGGAGATGAAGTACCAGTGGCAGTACGAGAACTGCGGTGTTGTATGTGATGAAATGGACGGTGGGAGCTGTATGATAGAATTCGGAGTCGTAAACCCGTCGCTACGTATCTCTTTGTTACTCCATCTCCATCCCCCCCCCCCCCCCCAGGCACTGCGTTCCTACGAAATATCAACATCTTTTAGAAAGCTTGTATAGTTGGTTTTGTGTTGCGCGATAGAGAGAGGCAGAGACTAGAGAACATGCTAATATTTATAAGGTCTGATCTGTTTTTTGCATTTTATTGGAAGCAAAGCAACCGAAAGGAGGCAGCGGATTCGACCTGCGAAGAAGAAACGGGAAGAATGTGGATAATGTAAAGAATTGCACCTTCTCTTATGATGGATGGATATCATGAGAAGATAACGATTTCTTTTATGGGGGAACAATCACTTTTAAGATGGTGGGATGTGAGGGATTATAAGTTTACAATTTATAATATCCCTTTGTACCCCGTCTCTTTCTTTGTCAACAGCCAAACTTCTGGCTAATGTGATATCTCTTCTCCTGATCTTTCCATAGGCCTGTTACTCACATTTTGTGCGCACATGCGCACATCCTCTGGACTCAGGCACCTAATATTCGTGTAACAATCTATGATTCCTCGGGTCTTTCAAATTTCAATTGCGAAATAAAATCATATAATTAAGAAAAATAAGTTAATTTGCGCTCCAAACCATCAAAGCAATCTCAAACATGAGTCTCAATCATCAAAATCGTGTCACATGTGTTATAAATTAACTATATAGCATGATTTTAATCGTTAAATTTTATTACAATGAGCAAATTGATTAATTTTGAAAGTTTGAGAGTTTAACCTGTTAAAAAAGTGACAATTGAGATCCTTTTAAGATTACTTTAATAGTTTGAGATCGAAAATTGATTTTTTTTTTTTTGATAAAATTATAAGTGAAGATGCCACCACATTTGGGTCAAAACAGCTATCCTCTATTAGAGCAAAAAAGATGGGGCTAAATTTCAGAAAGCTCAAATTATTACCCTGTTCTCAAAAATCCTTCAAACTGTAACTCATGGCACCTCACCCCAAATTGAAGTTTCTCTCCTGAGTTGTTCTTTTCAATTTCAATCATCAGCTTGGACGGAGAATGTCGTATGCCACTTCTATGGAAATGTCCTTGATCGTAGTTCTCCCCCAACAAAACCAACCAAAATAATTCTGACCTTATGCCATTTTGTTCAATTTTGGTCCCTAATCTTAAAAGCTCTCAACAAATTAGATTACCTCACTTAGTGAATGCTACTCTCCGTCACAGCCTCCACAAGGGCACCAAAATAACCTCATAACTTTGTTTCCTGGAAATTTGTAGTTTTGGATGAAATAGTAGTCTCCGAGTAGAATATCCAGGATGTCAAACATGCTTTGATCTCTCCTTGAAATTTTGCCTCTCTCTTCTGCCTCACGATGTCCATAGCCAACTTATGGCCCCTTTCTAAACCTACCGAATGCTTAATATACCCCTCCTTTCAGAAAATCCCAATTCGTTTTATTCACCCTTACCCCTAAACAAATGAGGTCTCCACGCAGATATGCTCTAAAGTTGCCCTGTCAAAATATATTGGTTTTGAGGATGCATCAAAAACTTCAACTGCTGCTAAAGATTCACGAATAGAAACAATGGAACTATAATGCTTCTTCAATGGGGAAAAAAATTAAGAAACAATTATAAGTAAATAATCGCATCAATAGGTTGGAAAAACAGCGCATATATTTAACAGCTTACAATAACATTGAATTTATTTAACAGTGTACTGTCACTTGAAACAAATCGAGCTAACAAAAATTTGTGATATTTCATGGCTCCATGTTAAGAAAGAATGGTACAAATCTCACCATCACAACATGGCATTATAGCATGAGGGTTCATGTCTCAGACTCAGAATTATCCTCTTTAGGTGGAGCAAACTGCTTGCTGAGTTTGGATCTTGTCCAGGGATCGATGGGAGCTTTCTGAGTTGGTTGAGGATTTGGAGGCTTTGATTGCCTAAGTTCATTATCTCGGTCAATAAACCTGCTCATGCGTATGCATATAATTAGATAATTCAAGTAACCTCAGCAAAGAAAGCCCAAAAAGGAAAAATTCATCATCTACAAGAATATATGCAATTTTGGGTATGACATCCATTCAAGTGAAGGTATAACCTCAGATTCCAATAGCTAAGCAAGATAAGCCAATTAAATGGGCTCACAATCTAAAAGTGCAATTTTCCATTTGTTAAAAGCTGTGCAATAAATTATCGGTGAGCACACTGAAGATTGTGACAAACCAGAGAATCAAATAGTCACTGTCCATCTACTAAGACTATAGAGCTGCAGTTCACTTAGATGGGAAGCTGGTCCTCCTAGGTGAAACAAAAAAGTAGTCGACTGAATTACAGCCTTACTCAATATAGGCCATTGGGGCGGCATCACCAACTCTTATACGAGTCCGTAGCATTCTTGTGTATCCACCTGCTCTATCTCTGCAACACATACATTTGCCCAATGTTACACTTGTACAACAATAACTGAAAAAAAAGTAGCAGGTTTCAGAATCACTTGTATCGATAAGCCAGTTCTGTAAATAGCTTGTGAATGACATCATCTCCTCTCACAAAGGCAGCAGCACGCCTAGCAGCACAAAGGGAACCCTGCAAAAATTGTGGAAATGACTCAAGGACTTTAAAAGGTAACAACATGTTCAAATAAAGAAAAGTAAGTGATACTGTTTATATATCTGAACTCTTTCCACCAGAAACAATATGTTCCAATATCTCCAGGATTCCAGTTCCTTGTTAAAAAGACTAGTTACAATTCAATGTGGTTAGGGGTATCCAGATGGTAATTTCCGTCTTGAAATTGCAACTTTAGGTCATCCTTTGATATTGAAGTAACATTGAAATTCAGATTTACAATTTCATGATAGTTTAATATAGAGAAAAAAGAGAACACCTCGAAAGAGTAGTCACAACATTTTGCAAGACACACTACACAGTTCATTAGGCCATTATTAACATAGGGACTTACATCACACTTTGGCTACTAAGATAACTGCTTAAGGCAAGTGTTTAAGGGCTTTAGATATTCCTGACTTGTTCTCCCTCCATGCCACCCACAGCGCCCTGACAGTATTCGGTATAAGATTCTCTAACACATACCAGCCACCTATTACGTTCTCCTCTTATGCTACTCCAGGGCCTTTGCTTCCGCCTTCCACTTTCTCTTTATGATCTTGCTGCTCTTTTTCCTACCTAGTAATATGGCCCACTACCCGCCACACTACAATTGTAAAAGAACTGGTTTCTGTTACAGGTAAACTTTGCATGAGATTAAGTCTAAGACATGAGGTATCAAATTAGATGGCTCCTCATATGGAGTTCTCGAGCTCCGACATCCAAGCCTTAACGTCTACTGCAAAAATCGCTCTTTCAAGAGATGCTCATGTTGGGTGGTCTTGGGCCTTCTCAACCCCAAAAGCTAACTCAAGAGGTGAGGTTTTCCCTCAAGCTTATAAACTGAACACTAACCCCTTCCACAACCGAAGTGGGACAACCCCAACAATCTCCCCCTCACACATCGGGCCTTGGGTTGGATGAAGACAACTCATTTCTCCCATGGACTGTTGGGTCTGAGACCTATTGGTAAACCTGAGCCTCTGGTACAGTGTTGGGTGGTATTGGGCCTTCTCAACTCCAAAAACTAGCTCAAGAGGTGAGACTTTCTCTCACATTTATAAACTGACCACTAACCCCTTCACAACCGATGTGGGACAACCCCAACAGTTCAAACATCCGAAATTGGGCTACATTCCCTGTCCGCACTGCACAGACCTGTCTAGGCCCCTCCTCTCGATTGCCTCCTACACCTTTTCACCCAGAAAAATAAAATGGCATAACTGGCATGTTAAACAAACCTCTTTTCCAAGCTGCACCATATTATCAGCAAGTCGCCGAACTTCTTTTGCCTGGGAATTGGAAAACAAAAGAAAAGAAACTAAGAAATTACCCCGTACAATTGCTTTCTATTGAAAAAAAAAAAGGTTCAAGAATTCCTGAGTCCATTATTGGTCTTGGCAATTAAAAGGGAAAACACAAAACAAGAAGTTCCTTGTATCAAAACTTCCAGCACAAATTAAAAACACAATCTTAATATATGAGTTAAAATGTTAAATCGAGCAAAATGAACTGAATTCATCGAAATAGACACCTAAATCCCAGAACAAGCCGAACTAGTGAAACCCGTGAAAGAAAAAAGCAAGCAGCAGCAGAAGAAGAAAAAGGATGAAAGAGGGCACCTTAGCAACGGTGGTTTCGATGCGCTCATGTTTCACCAACTGGGACACCATTGTCCTGGGAAAACCAAAGAGAAGCACACAATAATTTCAAGATTCGAAGGGACGGTGAGAACTAAGAAAGCCCTTTATGGCGTGAAATTTTCTAAAAAGAAAGGAAAACCTAAGCATGGACATTCGGTGACCCGTGGGTCGACTCAGCTTCCTGAACTTCGTCATCCCGATTACGAAAGAGAGAGAGGGCGAGTAACTGAGTAAGTGTTTGAGCTCGGAAATGAAAAACCCTAGGATTTTAGCCGGTCGCTGGACGTGGAGGAGACCAAGCTGAAAAATGAAAATGAATCATGGCGTTGGGCTTCATGGGTCGGGCTCACTTGGGCCCAAAGATGGCCCAAAGGGAGGTGAGAAAAGTCCTGGATTTGGGCCTAATGGCTCGGGGTGAGACCAAGCTTGCTTCCCGCCTGCCGCCTGGTATGTGTCGGCTGTCCTCTCCTTTTGGCGGGTCTCGTGTGGGAATCTGACAAATTGTGCTGTTTTTTTTCCCCCTGTTCTATCCTAACCTTACCCGTCACACTCACCCGTTGTTTTGTTCCACTTCCACTTGTTTTCTAAACGCAAGGAGTATTCATTTTCACATGCGGTAGCGGTGAGACCAAGCTTGCTTCCTGCCTGGTATGTGTCGACTGTCCTCTCCTTTGGCGGGTCGCGGGTGGGAATCTGACAAATTGTGCTATTTTTTTCCTTGTTCTATCCTAACCTTACCCGTCACACTCCCCCATTGTTTTGTTCCACTTCAACTTGTTTTCCAAACGCAAAGAGTGTTCATCTTCACCGGCAGTGGCGGAATAACCGTCACTGTTACTGGTACCGTAACCGGTAAGAGCGGTTATTGTGTCTTAGCAGTGCGGTGGCAGTGTCAAATATGTGATTCCGTCAATTGCGGTGACGGTGACGGTTTTCATCAAACCGTCACCTACACTACCGTTAACTACCTCTAGTTTAGACTTGAGATGATTATTGATTATGTGATATACTTTTATTGGACTTTTGTTGAAATATGTTAGTTGGTTTATGTCACATTGTTAGACACTTTTATTAGACTTTAGTCTTTATGTTTGAATATGATATTATGTTGCACTTTTGGACAGCTTATTATATTTGTTATGAGTATTATTGATTATGATATTATGTTTGATTAGGTTATGATATTTGTCCATTTGATATGATTATTGACTATGATATTATGTTGCAAAATTTAAACAGGTTATAATATTTGAATGATTATATTTGTTGCTTATATATGAGCATCAAATGGTCTTAATGGTCAAAAAAAGTCTAAGGAAAACAGCCCAAAACAGTGAAAAAATTGAAAAGTAAAAAAAGCCTATTTTTTTGGTCCGACAGTTACACGATTTAAGCGGTTACCGTCTAATCTTTACTGTTAATACTGTCATATGCAATGGCAGTTATTATGCCTTAGCGGTGCGGTGACAATGTCAAATCTGTGATTCCGTCAATTGCGGTGACGATTTTCACCAAATCATCACTTACATTACCATTAACCACTCCTAACCACTGGTTTCTTCAATCCTGGTCCCGACCCGAGTTATCCTCTCTTTTTTAGAGCTTTCCCTTCCTTTTTATCTTATCGCTTGTGGCAGTGCGGCAATTTCAGTCGTGATTAACATTAGAAAATGGGAAAATATAAATTGTGGTCTTTAAATTAAAAGCACATATTATTTAAGGATTCAAACTACTAATTTCGTCACATTACATCTTCAAACTATCAAAATTGATCCACGTGCTCTCTAATAAGATCTAATCGTCAAGATTGTGTCATGTAACTTATTATTCGCTTATGTGGTTCATTGCGTTTGTGTGCCAAAATTTTGGAGGAACAAAATTTTAACCTAATAAAATAATTACAAAATAATATCTATATTCCCATTAAATCATCTATTTTCACTATAATAAATATAAAAAAATATTTAAATTATCTATTTCATCATTTTTTCACCATTCTCATTCCCTATAATTTTACCACACAAACACGTATGTTGGCTAAAGAGTTAAAATAAGCAATTGCTCTAGACTCCAAAAGAGGTTCTTAAGTTCTTTCTTTTTCTGAAGATAATTGACTTGGATCAGACAAAGAATCTGCATTGAACTGCTCGTCTATCCCTATCCTAGGGATGCAAATTGCACCCAAATGCTTCTAATGATATTATACAGCAAAACAATCACAGACTAGAGGACACCTGTTTTCCTTTCTTTTAAGGTTTGATACCTTAAAACCAGTAGTTCTTTATCCGACAAACAAAAAACAACACAAGCGGTTGTCTCATCTTCTTTTGCGGGCGTATGAGCCGCCCCCAGAATATGTCACCATGCTAGGCCTCCTTGGATGTTTCTGGCTTCTGTGAGCACCCACATGAGAAGCAAGAAGTGGGTGGTGGGAACAAGATATGGACTTTAATGGGAACCACCACCACCATGGAAAATTATGATCAAGAGAGATGGGTTTTGATTCCTTTCTTATTATATACAATAAGAAAATAAGTCATGAAAGGACTTGATGGACAATGAAATATTGTGTGAATATAAAGGAAGGCAGCTATATATATTTATTATGAAAACCAAGAAATATAGGAGAAAGATATTTAGGAAGTATATAAATTGTGTATTTTTCTGGTCCACAACGAGACAAAAGGTTCATCAACAATTTTCAATTGCTGAGAAGGATGATTTTACTTTGGTTACTTGGAGACTGCAACGTAGGAACTAAATATTGTAAGTTGCATGGTTGCCCGTCACTTTTCAATTGTATACAGACAAATAAATAAATAAAAAATAAAAGATATAACTTGCTATCATTGTGTATTATTCTTCTCAATAATACACAATCTTCTCATTTATTATTCTTCTCAATAAATGATATAATCTTCCCTTTTCATTGCGAATTGGTTAATTCTTTTTATTTTTTTAATAAAGAAGGGGATCATGGTGCTATCTCGATCTATTCCATCCCACTCTAATAGGGACAAACCTCATGGAGTGGGGCTCTCAAGACAGTAAATGAGTCACCGGAGATTCGAGTCATGGATGAAGTTCATTGACAGAGAATTTCATTCATTAAACACTTTGTATGACAGATAGTTGGGCTAGATTGACCCGTGACGTGAGACTAAGAAATCATGATCTTCTGTAATTTCTTGCTCAAACTGTAAGGTGTAATTCGGAGAAAGATAAACACAACATATAGATCTGTCTATACTGTCCGAAACTTTACATAGATAGACTCTACAATGAGATTTACACGTTGTGTCTATCTCTTTTCGAATTGCACAGATAAAAAATCACAAAAAAATCCTCATTGGAGACCAAAAGACGTGAAGCAAACCAAGGGACGGACCACTAGAGCACTCCCAAGGGGACTGGGGTTGGTTATTCGCGCGCACGAAGAGTAATAAGATCGTGGGCGGCGCAATGGAAGCGGTAACGTAAATTCTCATGATATTATGTACAGTGGCTGTACACATGGTAACCATCCCATGCATGCAATTCATGAGATGCAAAAGCTTCCTACTATGATTATTAGCAATTAAACTTCAACGATGCGATTCTCGAAGGTTGCCCACTTTTCTTAATGATAATGTAAAATAATAATAAAAAACTGGTAAAGGAAATTCAAATGAAAGTGACAAGAACATAAGAAAGTACTCATCAAATTGTTGACGTCGGCATTTATAATTGCAAGAAATTTTGGCATCCTAGAAAAGTTGTCACCAGCTAATTATGCCCTGAAGTAATCATCCTAAATTGAATCCTTTTAAGGTTTAAACAATCGAGTAGATTTTAGAACGACTGCCACAATCCAGAAATTTTGGTACTATTGCTTTCATTTCTCTCTTCGCCCACTTAATTACCTACATAATCCACGTTAAATATAATTAAAGTCACAGATTAAGCTCAAACTTCTCAAAGAGAAACCTAGTGCTGGAGGCACTGAATGATACATAGAGACAAAAATCAGAGAAAAGAAAACGCACGACATGGCAGAAAAATATGAGTTGCTATTTGGTGACATTACATCTCAGGCCCGAGTACAAAAAGATCAAAATTTGATGGGCCAAAATTGGGGACCTAGCAGTCTCCGCCGGAATTAGAATTCAGCAAGAAAAATTTCAACAACAATTTATGCTCATCTCAGAAAACTGACTAGACAAGGCAGAACCACCAGCCAAACTTCCCCTCTTGGGCTTGACCATTGGAGGCGACGGTGCCCACTTACTATAGCCATATGCACCAGCTTTTGCTTCCCTGTTCTCTCCAGGGGCTCTGTGATGACCAGCGAGCCATTTCGACTGCATGTATGTGACTGTCCTCCAAGGGGGTATGTGGAGGCCCCTCTCTCTAAGGGACTGTTTGGCAGCTGAGCATAGAAGGGAGATCATCTTGTTCAGCTTGTCCTCGGTCCCAACAAAGA
This sequence comes from Myrica gale, assembly GCA_963930655.1. Taxonomy (NCBI): domain Eukaryota; kingdom Viridiplantae; phylum Streptophyta; class Magnoliopsida; order Fagales; family Myricaceae; genus Myrica; species Myrica gale. The sequence goes on along the minus strand of OZ005600.1, from coordinate 9,583,998 downwards.
CGTGTGGGAGTGTATCAGTGAGCTCCTTGTAGGTTGGTGTAGGACGGGCAAGCTCGAACTGTGACTTGAAGTCCATGTCCACAATGAGCCTCGGTGGATGATCACCATTCTCACCTTGCATTGTAATCTCAATGTATTCATAATCACCTGTTGAAGCAGAAAAATTTGAGTGTTAAACCCAAGTGGGGTACTTCACACCTGGAACTCATGCGCTTCAAAATTCATGTGACCAATGCTTCCAAACAAAGCCCAAGGGGGACCATTTTTGGAGGAGAAAAGGAAATTTGAAGATATATATGCATCTTTGCAAAGGATTTCACTCGAGTTTCTGAAATAGTAGCTATTTCCGGGATCTTCAACAGATGTATCTGTTTTTTCCGTTTTAAATTTTCGTTCTAGAACAACTGAACATTTAAAATACTTGTGGCATAACAATTTTCATCGGTCAAATCACTTCAAGCAGAAATTTTCGAATCAAGAACAAGACTCGGTTGTTGTTGCTGTAGCCAAATATAGAGTTGCAGAGGGGGAGGGGGACCTAAGAGGGGAATTCTGCCCAGTCATAAATTGAGGCACAAAGAGAGAGAGACCCACCACCAGGGCATCCCAAGGAAGTGACCCAAGACGTTTGACAAAGAGAAGCATTGTAGCCATTGCTTTTGAGCCTCATGACAAGCCACTTTTTCAGACTGGTTGTTTTCTCAGCAACCCTTTTGCTTCTCATCTGCCTCAACACGCTCTCAAGGACCTCAGACTCCGCTTGTGTCTCACTCCCCAGAATCTCCTGAAATCATATAAGTCAACAAAAATGATGTATATCTCTCCCTGTAAAACACACAGACAAGAAAACCAAACGAGGATGAAAAATTAAAACCATGTTCAAGAGTGAAACACTCGTTGAGTTTGACCTTTGGAATTAAGCATACCTGCAAAGTGAGATATTGGGTATGATGGATAAGTGGAAGACAGTTTGAGGAAGCAGAAAAAATGGGTGATGGTGATTCTGACTCAATAAAACCCTCTACCATCTGAACCAGTCTTTCCTCTTCTAAGCTACTCATCTCTGTTCCTCACTCTCTATAGATGGAGCCTGCGGTTATCTGTTCCTAAGATTAGGAGAAAGCTAGATAAAGTAGTTGGGGTTTGTCGAACATGGCGTCTTGGGTCCTTGAAGTGTCTTCTTTATATGGCAGACTGCTATGGCGGTGGGAGTTACAGCTATATGGGGACAGATGAGGTCATGGAAAGAGCTAGCCCTCTGAAACTGCAAGGTAAATAAGAAGGGTAAATATAAGGGGGCGTAAAATGGTGGTAGGGGAATATTAAAGGGAGAATATCCTTATCTCTCCACCGCGAAAATGACACCAAAAAGTGGTTTCAGTTCCAGAAGCCCACTTCGAAGATTCAGCTTCATGTTTGGGTGACAGTAGGGACTGTGACTCAGACCTTTGAGGACGCCGTGACCACTGACCACGGTATAATGTGCTAAGTTGATTGTTGGTGGAATCGCTTTGTACTTTTAGTGAGAGGATTAATAGAGAGCCACGTCTTGCAAAAAGTCAGAGGTCAGAGAATTTCATCCCTACAGTCTCTCTTTATTTTTATTTTGACAATAATAGACTTTGCACGGATAGTTGCATCTCAATCTATTATTTTCATTACATTATATTTATTAATTTTAGTAGGATAAAATTATAATTTTAGAGAAAAATAAATTTTCAAATTTTAACGAAATATGTAATTTTTTTAAATTAATAGTTGGAGGATGCAATATGAAAAAAGTAATAGATAAGAGTGCAGTGCAAAGTGTCGAAACCTCTAACTTTAGATAATGCAAAGTATAATTATCCTTTTTATTTTTTTTGTTTCTATTTTTTTAAGATTATATTTAACACTTGTTTACTTATCCTATTTTTTTATTTACATATCAAACTACTAAACTTGACCTATTACACCTTAAATTATTAATAAATTTACGCTTCTCGCCCATGTCAGAATTGTACCAAATAGAACATCTATATTAATTTTAATAGTAAAATCTTAATATAAGTATAGTGTAAATTTATTTATAATTTGAAACCTAATATATTAGATTTAATAATTTAGTGTAAAAAATGTAAAAGGCACGCAAAATGTATTTTTTTCTAATTAATATAGCCAATTTGTATCCTACATATGTATTAAGGTACTATGATTTTTGTAGACCGTTTTTTTTAAAATTGGCATTGTATTAACACTTGAAATACACACGCTAAATTTAAAAAGATTTAAAAAAACTCAATTACCACGTGAAAAAAACATATCCACCCATCAGTCTAGATGGAATAAACTTTAAAAGATATTGCTACTTAATCTTATATACACCCTTCTCTAGTATCAGTTTATCCAAACTTCATGTCGTTCAGTAGTTGTCTTGCTAGATTGAATTCTAAATGTCTAACGTTAGACTGAAATACAAAAGAAGAATATTGTGCCGAAGATTGGTTAGAATATGAGTTGAGTGGAGTGGTGGGACAGGGATTCCCTGCAATTCAGGTGACCGAATTGCAGGTTCAATAGGAGAGAGAGTGAGAAAAGAGTGGGTCCTGGTCTTGCAGAATATCCCGATTCGGAGTGGTGGGGGTGGCAAAACCCACAACCGAAATTTTTCAGAATGGCAGAGGAAGTGACAAACATTCCAACAAGAAGCACTGATCAGATTACTAGACAAGTTAAATCAAATGATATATGATATGATACTTGGGATTGATGCACTAGACATGCCTTTTCGGTGGAACTTTGAAACTGTGGAAGCCATTAAGGTTCTAATTTATACATTTTCTAACGAAAACTTTTGTTTTCATAGGAAAAAAAAAAAGTAAACACGAAAAGATTTGTTTGCCTCAACCATCTATAGTGAGGACTTGTTTGAAGATTAATAATACAGGAGAAAGTTACTCCTTTCGTCCTGTCAATACTGATAACTTGATATATTTGACAGTAGTGGGTGTAGAAATTAGTAATATGCAAAGATGATTTGATGAGACACTCAAGAGTGCTTAGGAGAAAAAACAGAGAGAGATTAAAGAGAGAGAAGTAACAGGGGTCGGGCCGAACGAACCTGTGATTCCAATTCAAGGAAGTAGTCAATGAGAGCATTGGAAGAGTGAGAAAGATTATGGTGAAGTTGGAAGAATCTGATCCTTGGTTCAAGTGGTCAAGGTATGGGAAAGTTGCATTTTCAATACTCATATCGGATGGTCCTAACCAGTCGGGTAGGTTACTGGTTATATATCTGACCTCGAAATAGAATAAGACTTCAGAAGAATCAAGAATCTCGCAAGAACCTGTTTGAAAACCTGAAATAGAAGGTTTAGCCATATCGTCTATTTACTTTCCGATGCAAATACCCAAATGGGTTATGATCATTAAGCATGAAAAAGAGTCCAATTGAGATCAACGAGAGTCTGGGTAACCAACCAACACAGAATTTCGTTTGAGCAGAGGAATTGGTTTGAGGATGAGATGGATAACTACTTTCGAGTCTATAATGTTTTTTTTTTCTTTTTGCAGCACACCATTCTCGAGTACTCACACTTCAATCTTCATCGGACAGCATTTAATTGGCCATCTATGGTACTTGGAGCCGAAGAACACCCATATCAATCGAAGTTGTAAAAGCTCATCTGTTTTGTACTGGAATGTAAGCTATGGCCTATGGGGGATTTGCTCATTTATTTCCCACTCATCTCTGAGTGTCTTGCAAATTGGTCAATAAGATCGTCTCCAAAACTACTGTCCAGCACATCATGCCTTTCGACATCACTTCCTACAACAATGGCTCTAGCAGCATTGGCTGTACTTATATTGCTCTTCCACTACTGAATGTCTTGAGGAAATGAATAGGCACAATAACTTCCCGTTTCGCTTCTATTATTATCTTCTGGCAGTGTACGATTCAAAATTTTGGCAACTATGCATACCATTTGCAAATTGCCACTAAATCTGCCGACGAAAACAAAATTGCCTTCAACTCCAGTATTGCGTTAGAAAAACATACAGAAACAGACCACAGCACCAATCAATAAGCATGTTTATAAATTTTTTTACCTTCTTGACCAAGAAGGATTCGCCCACCAACTCCAATTCAAGCCCGGTATGAATGGCTTGGTGATTCTCGTTATCCTTAACCTCACTAGCAACAATGTCAACTCAGAAAACGAGCCCATTTTGAAGAAAAAGAAAAACAAGCAGAAGATTAAAGGGACTTTGCTAGATATTATGGATTTTGATACAGACTAATGAAAGACAAACAGTAAAAGCGAAGGGTTTACTGTATAATAAAATAACCAAAGTAGTGAAGTACTAGTCCAGTAATGAGGTGGCTAGAGTTTCCAACTTGCAGATTTGAGACTAAGCTGTCAACATCTGAGTGCAGGAATAACGTGGTAATCTTGGTGTGACAAGAAACGAGCTTCTGTAAAATTAAAACATCTAACAGCAAAGATGCTTTAGCAGAAAATGAGAATAGGAACTGAATAGATGGTATTTAGAAAAGAAGCTCATATAAAAATGATTGACAGGCGCTCAATGTCAACGGTGATATCGTTAGCACCTCAAAGGACATGTAATAATTTCACTTCATTCCCTGACTGAAATAAATATCAGAATTGATTTGAGCTGCTCATTCCTTCACATAAGCTTAATTGTAATTGGCTGGATCATCATAAGGCTGGCACTAGTCTTACATCATATCTCACATTGCCTCAGTCAGATCCAGCTCGACAACAGAATTATCTCCACAGAAGCTAGTATAATCCACCATAGAGCATATAACATAGACCAAAATAGAAGAAAAAGCATCACGCCGGTGGGGGCCTTGTTGGCCGCCCGCCGGGGGGAGGGGGGGTATCTTTGTTAGTAATGTGTGAAGCAGTCATGCCTCAGCCTGAACCAGCAACAATCATTAACTTTCTAGCATAATTCAAGTATGAGAATCCCCAATTTGTCAATGTCCAGCATGACCTGATGGTGAAATTTTCATCTTAAAAGATCTCTGCAACAAGATACTGAATACAGATCTAAAAACCCAGGCATCAATGAGCCACTTCAGATGAAAGCTCAAACTGTGGGGCTGCATGAATATACATCACTGAATGGAAAGAAATTGATAAGGACATTTTCTTTTTTTCCCATTGTTATACGTAAGCAAATGGGTTAGCATCTCAAGCAGCTGAGAGGTGTGAAGGAAAAATAATTAGAGAAAAAAAAGATCTTGCAAGTAATGGAAATGACAATCGGAATGAAGGGAAAAAAATGTAACTTTTATTGATAACTGAATTACAAAAAGCTTTTCTCTTACATGTTTCTAAGCCATCTGGTTTTCCACATATGCCAATCTCAAGGAAAATCTTCCTTGCCTACTCCATTTCCCTCATGGCCACATAATGGGCCTGCTCTACATCAAAAATCACAATCAATAGCCCATGGGTAATTTTAGAAGAAAAATGTTTCTCCCCAAAACAATGACTAAGCTTTGAAAAAATGGCAAATGAAAAGGATCTATTGGGATCCAAAATTACATCCCGTATGCATAACATTGTTAGTTGGCAATATCTCTACGCTATCTCAAACAAAATGGTGAGTTGGGTATTCATGCTCATATCCGTTATAATCGTAATATAGCCTTTCGCCCTTAGCAATATCACGAGTGGCAACCAAAAAGACTCGGCATTCACCATTGACACTGTATCTCACACATTTACAGTTCAGCTTCTTCCTACTTTCCCTGCAAAGAATTGGATTCATTTTAAGCATTGCGATTTAAATATTCTCAACTCAAAAGGTAAATCTTACTACAAGGAAAGAAGATAATTTTATTATGTGAAGTTCACTAGAGATATAGTGGACCAGCTGTCAATTAATAAGAATTAGGAATCATTCTAATATTGTTCTTTTCTAGATTTAGTCAATTGTGGAGAAACAAAGATAGGTTGAACAGCTTACAGAGTGTGATTGTTAATGCCATTGATAAACCGCACAATGTTCCCACGTTTGTCAGGGCAGATGACCAGACTTCGAGATGGATCAGTTGCCGAGAGAAGGGTCATCATACTATCACAATCATCATGTTCCCGGTTCTTAATATAATCTACATCACCAACGTACTCAGCAATGAATGTCATATCTTTAATCTGACCATCAACCTCTACTGTAAAACTGCACCACAAGAACACAATGTACTTAATATACAGGTCTCATATATAGTTGCTAGCTCTACAAGTGAGTTGAAGATAGAAGTACCCTTCACATGAATCAAAAACTACAATAAGAGGAGGGCATTCGCCTCTTTTATACATAGCTCTGCACTGTTCCAAGGTCTCAGTATCTTCTTTGGAAAGAACCTAAGAAATAAATGACAAACTATAAGTAACACTCTAGATGGTAAAACAATTAAGTCCGGCAAAGAGAACCAAAAATTCATATGAAATAAAGAGAGACTTCAAGTTCAAACCTGCATTCCACCATTTTCAAACTTGGCCTGGTTAGCCAATCTTGGAGCCATGTCAGGCATATAAGTAAGGTCATCACTGAATTCCATGTGAAGTGCTGTTAAGGCCGAAGCAAGGGAACCCATTTGTTTCAGCCTTCGGGAAGGATCTTCCAATGGAACAAAGGGTAATAGTCTCCTTCTTTTCTTTTGCAACACCAATGATCCTGAACGTCTCCTCCGCTTTCTAGCATCTAGAACACAAGTCAGAATACACACAAGGAAAGGAGCAATTTATAATTAATATTCAAATGCATGAACTATAATATTAAATGCAGCAAGTCACTGATTTAGATTTACATGACATGATTTCTATGCAAACTGATCATTCATGACAATACCGAAAAAAAAAACATATGAAGAGGAGAGGATATCTGCTCGAATGAAAATTGCGCACACAATCAAAAATTCAAAAAAAAAATGAAGACAGAATATCGTGGCTACAGCCTTCACAGGTCTCCCTCATCTTTGTAGGAATTTGATGATTACACTAAAAACTGAAACTCAGGGCCTGGATATTACTAGCATTGCCTCCTCCAGTTCCCCCGACCACAAAATAAATAAATAAATAAATAACCCAACAAACAAGAGAATAGGTGCTAGAATGTCTCCAAGAAAGAGCTCAAATATCACAGCCTAAAGATTTGCACAAACAGATATCAACGCATTCTGCTCTTTGCACAAAAACATAATGGTCATGCAAGTCGGATATTTATTGGCAGCAACCTGTAATAAGTCCGTAATTATGTTCAATCTAGCAACTTTGAATGGACGACAAAGAGATCCTGTCTCACACGTCTGCTTCATTAGTAAAGATGTTCCACTTAGATCACAGGCCATTTTAAATAACCTTCACCTTCATTGTTTTTGACCTTCCTCTTGTGCCTTCAACTGGAATTAAATTGCTCCATTGTACCATTGAAATCACTGTTATCCGTACAGCAAAGTCTGCTTTACCCAAGTATCCCAATCACTAACCGGTCTGACCTCCTTTTGGTAAAGTAATTAAATGAAACAGCATCACTTGCATATCAGGAAATTTAGTTAAGTTGACATCACAGAACGCTGATTTTCATATCATCACACAGCCTGTTATGCAACAGGTTGCTTGACTAGAGTACACGTTCCTGCAAGTTGGATTCTGCTGATATCCATTCTACCTCTTTTAGGATATAACCTCAAGGGTTACACATATGATCAAGCTTAACATTTTTGGATTGTGTGACAATAATGCGCATAAAACTTCAAATATGTCCTTCGTTCAGCTTATCAGCTTTTTGGCATCACACCTGATACTTCGGATAGAATCCTGTCATCACCTGGGAGGTTGGGTTCATGCGTGGATGGAGGGATATCCTCATTGTGTAAAGCAGCCATCGGGTTAAGAGACAAAAATGCATGCCACGTCTCATTATAGTTCCAATCTTAAACGTGCATAGGAAACAAGAATTTCCAATTATGGTCAGACTATCCTGGCTCTCTAATGATCATTTCCTCACGGAAATGCATAATATGTCATTTAAAAAAACCTCTATACTTAAGTTCCAAAAACGTTCTGTTGACTTGATTATGTTTCGAAATACTCTTTAAATAGATTGAGATCTGTTCAAAGTTTTTAAATAAGGAATTATCACAAGTACCATCTCAACTGGAGCAAATTTTTAATTTTGTTTTTTGTTATAATAAGTTGGATCCTTCAGCCACGTTTTCATTTTTATGTATTATTTTTGGCATCAATTATCTGGTAGGAATGATAGCGTGGAACGAGGTCGATTCAAACAATTTACAATGATCGACTCCAACACAAAGCATCAAATATAACAGACAAATTCATGAAAAACAAAGGAAGAGATGACACGAATGATGGATGCAAATAACGACCACGAAGACGATGATTACAAATTCAACAATAGATGATAGCAATGAATTTTTACCTAGAGGAGACGAACATTTGCCTTTCTTATCACTACACTTCTGAATCCGAAAGAAATCGATAATCTTTTTCTGAGAGAAACCTATGAAGACAATAAAAAACGGAAACGCATTGTCGCATTTCTGACTCGTCTCAACACAAAAAACGGACACGAAGGAAACAGAACAAAAAATCCCTACTTCTTACTCTTCTTCGGCAAGAGCACTCGGGGCAAAGCCAGGATCCAATGGGGACTCTGGAGACGATCGGGCGAAGGCATTTCATGTGGAAGCCTTTGTCGCACTTGTCACATAGGAGCAGCTCGTCCTCTCGGTCGCCGGAACCGCATTGCTCGCAGCTCACGTTGCCGTAGTGGGCTCGCTCCACCACGGCGTGCCGAGCCTTCGCCATTACCTCAGCAATCGACTTGAGTTTCTTCGGAGGCGGAGACGATGTCATGTACGGTCGGCGCGGCGCCTCGGTGCATCGGAGAGAGCCGCTGAAGCGGATGAGCCGTTTAGCCGACGATGCCGCCGCCGAGGAGTAGGACGTCGCTGGAGCCATGGGAACCAGGGAGAGGGCGGCGGCGACACCTTCAGTAATATCAGCAATGGCCGAGGGCAGAATCGGAATACGAGAGAAGACGAGAGTATTAGTATTTCACAAAGCAGCTCCGTCACTCCGTGGGAGAAGACCGAAAATGGTGTCAAAATGCGTGTTTCGGTCTTACTCTTCTCTCGCTCGCGGGGAATTGGAAAGGAAGGGCCGTGGATGGCGACGTGGAGGAAGGCGATTGGTGTTACTAATGTACGCATTGTATGCACACAGCCTGTGAAGCAGTACGAGTTGCTTGGTTCTTACGTGTAGCCGTTTGGAATGTGGCCGCATGTTTCTTTGTTTATGACACTTAGTGGCATTCCGTAATTTTATAAATAACCAACAGTGAAATGGAGCTGTGTACTCGGGCGCCAGTGCCAAGTGATAAGAAATCATCAATAATTTAAATTATCTTAATGTTCTATGATATCCGAGATTTACTTCAATGCTTTTTTTCGGTTTAGATATTAGGTTAATAAGTCATTTAATTTTTTAAAAAATTATACTTTATACTTTCTAATTACTATATTTTTTATAATAAAAAAATTGTACTTTATACTTTCTAATTACTATACCAACATAAAATTACTATATTTTTTATAATTTACATGTTAAACTATCAAATTTCATTACGTAGATGTGTTGGACATAGGGGTGAATAGCGGACTAGTCGGAAGCGGAATTTGACATTCCGACATCCGGTCCGCTAACTAGCGGATGACCAAAATAGAGTCTGCTTCCGCTTCCGCTTCCGACTCTTAGCGGAAGCGGATAGCGGAATTCCGCTAAGACAAGAACAGCTAAATATATGTATTATGCGTCTCATTCAAAGAGATATGTAAATCTCCACAATCACAGCATCCAATACTACAACACCTATATTGACATTCATCCTGCATTAATTCCACAATATAAAGCCAAAAAGTGCATAATGTTTTGCTTATTTGCCCTTGCCCAACACTTCTTGACATCTGCAGCCTACTTACCCACTAAATTCTACTTACCCACTAAAGTAATAAGACTAAACAATATTCACTGAAGCTTTTCAGAATTAATTTTTTCTATCCACATGACCATTTGGATAAAATATCACTGTAAATCACCACCCAATGCAAATGTCAGCAGTGATAGACCAATCTTGCTAAATATGATAGATGAAACCAAGGGAGATCAAAGTTCATCTATAGCTACCATTACAAGGGGGTTAGGGCTATGAACAGACCTCAGCTTCCCGGAACCGGAACCGGAGATACGCCGGAGGCCGGACCGGACTTACACCCCTAGTTGGACATCTCTTTCTCACTTTCAAGTGTTAGAGTTGGAAGACAAGTATTTAGAAATTTTCATAAAGAAACAATAAAATTATAAATTGTTTTGACAAATTTCAACCCATTTTTAATATCATAAAAAAAGTCATCACTTGTAGCAAACAACTATATGTCTCCAATTACGTACCCTCAATTCTGGATTGACATGTTTTGTAATTACCTGCTAGAATTATATAGGTTGTGTTTGTGTTGTAATATTTTTGGTATGAGAATATGTGTTGGTATTGTGTTTAGTGAAAAGGTGAAGAGAGAGGTAATTTTTTATATTTTTTATATTTTTTTATGGTAGAGAGAGAGATTATATTGGAGTATTTTATTAGGAGAGAGATAAAATTTTGGGGAATATTATGAATGCAAACGCAGCCATAGTAAAATTCGGAGAGAGAGAGATACATCAAGTAGACCCATTGTAGAACTTATGCTGTCGAAAATTTTATATGAGCAAATATGGACAACATTAAATGATATATGGTCTACCTGTTATGTCTATATCTCTTCGAATTATATCATGAAAATTGTAAAGAATGTTAATCTCTGCTGCGGTGAAGGGAGTCAAAAGCTAGATGGCATCGGTTCGACTTCATCAAAGGCTAACCATCCTGGAGAGGGTGATCCTAAGAGTTCTACAGAAGGCAGGTACCATTTAGGAAAGGGTTGGATTTTGCTTCTCCGCCACCTTGAAACAGGTCAATTGCTTTACATGCACCACAAGGGCGTATTAAGCATGGGGACGAAAGACTAAGAACCTACCACAGCCGCCACCTACTATTAGAGATAATATCATATCATATTATGATTTGATATGATATTATGGTTATAAAGATATCGAATCATTATCCAGATTCAAAAATTCAAATTTTAAATATAGGAATATTCTTCTATCATGTTTTTTACTGTCTCTATAAATAGAGATTTCACCTTTATAATATGTATGTATTGATAATACAAACACAACCATAGAAGGCTTTTACAGTGGATGTAGGTCTTCTAGACCGAACTACTTAAATCTCTATCTCTTCATACTATTTCTCCCATCTCTATTATTTTTCAATTATACACGGTTTATCAAATTCTATCATGGTATCAGAATCATGTTATTTTTGTCCATCATTCTTCATTGTCGTTATTGGCTATGTTTGATCGTTTGTCTATTATTATTAAAGACATTACTTGATCTGTTGGCCATTGTTATTTTGCCCGGTCCATTTTTCAATGATCATATGTCTATTATGTTCAAGGCCAGATCACTCAGTTTCGTTTTTCAAACATAAGATTTGAGGAGGCTGTTAGAGATAATTCATATCATATCATCATTTGATATGATATTATGGTTATGACATAACAAATCGTTATCAAGATTTAATATGATATTATGATTATGACGCTATCAAATCGTTATCAAGATTCAAAAATTCAAATTTTAAATATAGGAATATTCTTCTATCATGCTTTGTAGTGTCTCTATAAATAGAGACTTCATCTTTGTAATATGTATGAATTGATAATACAAACACAATCATATATGACTTTTATAGTGGATGTAGGTCTTCTAGACCGAACCACTTAAATCTCTATCTCTCCTTACTCTTTATCCTCTCTCTATTATGTTTCAATTATATACGGTTTATCAAATTCTATCACCGACATTACCAGTATTATTACAACTGAAACATCCTAATTAGGGCCATGGAGAGGAAGATAAGAATATATAAAAACCATTGAGAGTATTGAATTTTTTAAAAAGTGTAAAGCCCAACCCGCCCCCAGGCCCCAAGTGTGCGCCCGTTCCCACCCCCTCAATTTCCCCCTCTCGGGACGCCTGCAGCCTCCGCCTCCCGCCATCCGACGCCAACCTCCCCTGACCCTCTCTCCCTCTCTCTCTCTACCTCTCCTCCTCCAAGGCTCCAACTTTGCCTCTTTCTCTCTCTCTTTGGCTCTCCTTTCTCTCTCCAGCCTCCAGGCCACTCCTCTCCAGGTACACCGATCACCATTCACCATAAAACAATTAGGTTATTGTGAATTTGATTATTTTTCTATTAAAGAGATTATGAATTTGATTAGTAATTTGTGAATTTGATTATGAATTTGTGAATTTGATTATATTTATATTAAACAGATTATGAATTTGATTAGGATGAATTATTGATGATACTGTGATGAATAATGTATATGAATTTTTGATGAATTTTTGAATCTTTGATTAAGGTTTGATTAGGATTATTAAATGTGTGAATTTGTGATGAATTTATTTTAATTATTTATGAATAATGTGATGAATTATTGATGATATTAGATTGATGAATGATGTGATGAATTATCGATGATTATGTATTATATTGAAATTGTGATTAGGACTAGGTTGTGAAACTGTGATTAGGTTATGAAATTAGATTGATGAATTTTGTTTTGTTTTATTTTATTTAGATAATGGATAAGATTTTTGATAAATAAGTCAGCCAGCGTAGAGTCTTCTAGTACTCCTAACGTGTTTGCTATTTTTTAAACAAATACTAGTTCAAAAATACCTCGTATTGAATTTAGTAAGGATAATATTGCTGATGACTCAATGATACTTAAACCCATTGAAGAATATGATGTTGAGAATAAGGATCAAGTTCGTAGAAAGTTTTGATCAAAGATCCTTGTCAACCATTTTGACCATGATTTTCCCAAGAAGCAGTACATAATACAATGAGGGGTTTTAGGGAGTTATGGTTCAAAAAATGAGTGGTTGGAATATAGTGTATCAAAGGATGATGCATATTGCTTGTGATGTTATCTATTTAGGCGAGCTAGAGGAGGAAAATCCGGGGGAGATGTGTTTACATATATGAGATTTAACAATTGGAAAAAAGTGGTGGAGGTTTTTCGTGAGCATGTTGATGACTGTAATAGTGCTCACAATAATGCTAGAGGACAATGTGAAGCATTCAAAAATCAGCGACAAAGTGTGTCGCACGTGTTATCCTCACATGGGTCCGATGTAGAGAAAGCTTATCGTATTCACTTGACAACGGTTTTAGATTCCATTCGTCATTTATTGGTGCAATAATTAATTTTTCGTGGTCATAATGAGTCCGAGAGTTCACTAAGCAAATACAATTTTCTTGAACTCTTGGAATGATACAGCTTATGTAAGAAAAAGATTCGTAACACACTTGGCCATAATAATCTTGGAAACAACCAAACGACTTCTCCTAAAATTCAGAAGGAATTGGTCAGTGCATGTGCAGCGGTATGTGTATTTCAATATTTTTAGTGTTTTTAGTCCTTAATTTTTTATATTTTAACTATAAGATATTTTTTTTGTCTTTTTTAAGAGTACGACCTTGGATTCTTAGTTTCGACACTAGATCTAGCTAAAAGGCTTCTTCCAGGGACGGACGAGGAGGAAAGACCGCGACCGCGCACTGGCAGTAGACTGGTAGAAGATTTGCAAGGATTAGTGCTGCGACAACAGAAGAATCGCCGCAAGCAACGTGAACCTGATGAAGACAAAAGTTTAAACATTTTTTCTGTCGCTCTACGAAATGCCTACACCCCAAACAAATTCCATCGGCTTCTCTAATATCTCTTAATTTGCGAATGGAGCCCAATATGAAGTCTGATAATATATATTGATGGGCGGTTGTCCATGAGCTAGCCGGGCCAACCTATGGTCCACTGTGAGAGTTCAAGAAACGGCCCACGCCGGCCTGGTATGTAAAATATATAAATTTTGACACTCAAAAACAATGTTTATATGAATATATATAAGTATCGCGTGTCTCGAGTTCCACAGGTTCAGAGGCCCATTTTAGGCTTCAATTTGCACGCATATTTATATTTTATATGCTCAGATTTAAATTAGTATTGATGATGTCGAAAAGTTGCAGCCCACCAAAGAGCTATAGTCAACCCGCCAACCTCCGTAGACTCGATGCTTCAATCTGCAACAAGAGAAGAGACAAGAGACAAGGACTAAAAAAATTAAGTTCTCCTTTGCCGAAGCTAGTCAATTGCCTAAGGACTAAATTAGTATTTAAAACAATAAATGTATGTTTGTTCCTTATACAAGGCAAAGGGGACCATGAGGTGAGTTTGTTTGTAAAATTTTGTGTTGTTAAAATTTTTGATATTGAGTTTAGTGAAAAAGTGAAGAGATAGATAATTTTTTATATTTTTTGTAGTGAAAAGTTATGATTTGATAGGAAAGAAAGATTATATTATAATATTTTATTACAAGAGAGTAAAAAATTTTGTAAAATTTTTAGTGCAAACAAAACTCAAATAGTATATCATCAGCGATTGATATCCTTTTCTTTCAGGTCGATATATTCCAATTATTCATTGTCTTGTAAAGTGTGACGGTTCTTTACTCCATTTGATCAGAGTTAATGAGACAAGTATGTAAATGACTTGCGTTTCACTAATCTTTCCATCTGATTGATCCTCCTCATTTTCTTTCATTCAGTCATTATTCCATACTTCTAGAAAGATACTCTAACGAAGGCCTCTCAAGTCTTGTTAGTGCCATTTTCTCATTATGGGTTGAATATTTTTTTTTGGATAAATCATGTGTGGTAGGTCAGCTGAGTGAACTCACTTAATGCACAAGTAAATCTTGAGAGCTAACGTAGACTCATTCATACGACTTCTGTTTTGAATTATGATATTCACTCAGTGAAAAATTGAACGTGTAACCTGTACGCTTAACTCAAACAAGTACAAATAGGATGTGTGTATTATTAACTGACTTTACCCATCGGCAGCCCTCATTCCCAAGGGATATTGGGAAATGGGTCTCGGAAATGTGTTTCAATTGGGCAACCGTCACCTCAAATACCAACTTGTTTTCTCTTTCAAAAAAATTTCCTTGGAGAAGTCTTCAGCTTCAAGTAGCATTACACTTAAATACGTCGTGATGGGTCCCACCATTTGCTCTTTGATTGTAATAGATGATCCACGTGCATAAAAGTGTGATGGCATTCTCCACCATTACAGTATTTTCACCATTTGTCATTCATATTGTTAAATTACTAAAAACCTACTATTTTTACAATTAGCTGAAATTTTGGGGGTAAGGGGTGAATAAAAGTGTTGGGCATTAACTTTCGGTCAATTTTATTTTAATCTCATCTTAGGATTATAAATTGTTTTCATTCCCATTTAGAAGTTCTGAAAATTCTTCAATATAATACTTATCTTGTGATTATTGGTTGATTTGGGCAATTATCAAAATAAAAGTAGTACGGTAAAGTTAACTTCACGTGCATAAAAGCATCTATTATGTATGTCATCA
Organism: Myrica gale; assembly: GCA_963930655.1. Classification (NCBI taxonomy): domain Eukaryota; kingdom Viridiplantae; phylum Streptophyta; class Magnoliopsida; order Fagales; family Myricaceae; genus Myrica; species Myrica gale. Next base: position 9,568,351 of record OZ005600.1, on the reverse strand, counting down.
TCGTTTGTACAGTGACAATACTGTAATATTTAAGCAAATGAATGCACTTCCTCGGTACTTCCTTCCTTTCTCTCTATCCGTCTAGTTATTGTTAAAGTCAATGAAACAACTCAAAGTCAACAAACAATAATTAAGTCTCCAACTGGTACAATATATTGAATATTCAGAGACCAACTTCCAACCTCGCTCTTTTACCCTTCCTTCCCTTCCCGTCTTCAAAAGCCTCAACCTCTCTTTTCCTTCCATCTCCACGATCCAATTCCAGTCAATCGCGCGCACATAATGGACCAGCCCGACCCGGAAAGGTCACCACACACGCCCAAGAAAGAGCTCCAGCTACAAGGCCCCCGACCTCCTCCTCTCAGGGTCAATAAAGACTCCCACAAGATCAGGAAGCCTCCACCGCATCCACCACCCAAACAGCCGGTGAGGCCCTTCCGCACCCAACAAGAACCAAACCAGCCGGTGATTATATACGCCGTTTCTCCCAAGGTCATCCACGCGGACGTCGCCGACTTCATGTCCGTCGTCCAGCGCCTCACCGGCCTGTCATCATCATTAGCATCACCCCCATCCGGCGCCGGAGACCTCCTCTCACCGGCGGCCAGGCTGGCTTCCATCGAGAAGACCAGCCCGCCCGAGAGAGACAGAGACAGAGCCATCACCGCTGCCGCAGTGATCGATATGATGGACGGCGAGGGAGTCGTACAGATGGATCAGGTTCGTCCGGGGATACTATCGCCGGCGCCGGCGACTTTGCCTCCGATTCCGGAGGGTTTCTTCTCTCCGGTGAATGACCCGCTGGGCTTCTATCCACAACAGGAGCTGAGCCCTTTTTGGCATAGTGGGTTCACGCCGAGTCCTTCTGGGTTGTTCTCAGCTCCTCTGATTTCTCCATCGCCTTCCTCGATGGACCTCTTCAACATTTTTCTCTGACTTTCGGGCTGAGTTGTGTGACGCTATTCTCTTGAATACAAAACAGGCCCCTGCAAATTTGTGAAAGAAATTGGTAAAGTTTTTGCATTGACTGACTTTAGGTGGAAAAATTATCCACCTTTAACTATTTTTTCCTCATGATTATACTGAGAATGGAAAGTCTGTAAAATAGTCTAGGAGTCGGAGCCTAATTGTCTATTAAACGAGTACTCTCCGATTTTGTAGCTGGTGCTTGATGTAATTTCGGGGATTTTCGGTTTCCTATTGTTTTCCTCTAATTTCCATTGTTCTGGACCTCTGGTGTTGATATCGAGATGTTAGTAGTTGAGTCTGTATATAATGATAGGCCATGCTGTGGAATTGTCCGTACTTTGTAGCATTCATTTTCCTCGGGCAGGACCGCAGGAGAAAGAAGAGAAAAAACGAGCTCCTTTTCTGTCACATTTTCTTTCTTCTATTGTTTGTGGATCGGAATAGCGTAGGCCTTTATCATTTACCCATATAGGAGCTACACGGAAAATGAACCGCGTTGCTATCTGATCCCAACAAACTAGTAAAAGAAAGAGTTCACCGATAAGGAAAAAGAGAGTTGGAGCTGCGCTTTTCCAAGACCCAGCTTCAGAAAGCAAGTGATTATTGTGGAGTGGTAGGCCCTTTAGTCCTGTAGCCAATTCTTGATGGATCCAATCAAGCCGTGTTCTATAGGGAATTGCTTGAATGCTGGTTAAAAGTATGTGAATGGTTACGAGGAAGGAGGAAACGTCGGCTCGAGTTATCTAACATTGACACTTATGCCGTCATGACAGCTCATCATGAGGTGGCACGAGTTGGAAAAAGATGCAAGAGGACGGTAATATTAAATAAAAGTTCAGTCAAAAGAGAGACTGAATAAATTCAACTTTTACCCTTTGGTGTGTGTTATTGGTTCGTTCCAGTTACCCTCGTGAGATCTGATGCTCTCGAGTACAGCTGAAGATATATAATGAAATCCTTGACCTTCAAAATCGGCTAACTCTGTTCATTTCATTTCCTTTGACGAAGCTTCAATAAACATAGAGCAGAGTTTTGAATTTGACCAAGAATTCACCTTCAGAAAAGCTAGTTTTTTTACTTTAGAAAGTCAAATTCAAATTCAAAGCAAAGTATAAATCCTCTATGTAATAGGGTATAAACGAAAAGTAGGTTAACATGATACTTGCCAAATTTAGTAATAGATGAGGCTGGGGTTGTGTTTGTGTTGTAATATTTTTGGTATGGGAATATGTGTTGGTATTGAGTTTAGTGAAAAGGTGAAGAGAGAGTTAATTTTTTATATTTTTTGTAATTTTTTATATTTTTTTATGGGAGAGAGAAATTATATTGGATTATTTTATTAGGAGTGAGAATATTTTTGGTAAAATTTTGTAAGTGAACGCAGCCGTAGACTAATAAGATCATAACCCAAGTCCACAACCAGAGAATCAGGACTCAGTGGTTTTCTCTAAGCCTAAGATCTTCAAAGATCAATTTTCAGATGACATATACTATGATCTAATTTGATCTGAACATCGCTACATGTGTCCTGCTGAATTGAATCGTCTAACTGGCATGTTTCCTTTATGTCGGGGTTCACGGCAAGCCACTCAATATGATCCTAGCATGTGTAAAGTGTATTATGGTCAAACCATACTTGGTAGAGAAGTTCTAAAAGAGTGGAGACTTCAACAGAGGTCCACTATTTTGAGAAGTTATTTACAAAGACATGGTCTTTTCGAAGTACCTCTATCTGCTAAATTGGATGGCTCAAAAAGAACGAAAAATATTTCCAAGTTCATTACTCATCTTCATCCTTTATATGCGAACTCCCAGTTAACTTTTGGCGCAGCAACTTAACAAACTGGATTCAGAGATAAAAGTATCCTCAATTCGACACCTCCAAACTTACCTTAAAACAATAGGAGTAAGATATCATGTCCTTGCCGAACTCCATGTTCCACCAATCAATGTGCCAACTTTCTCCCCCTGTATGGCTCTTGAGATGTTACCCGGTTGGCTTAGATTGAAGACAACAACTGCATCCAGGGAAAGAAACCCATCTCAGTAGGGAGCACTTTTGTTAGTTGAGACTAAGGAACTTACTGATGCAAAATCAGTAAAATCAGCAATTCGGTGTGTCCAATTTATGGACATACCTGGAATGTTATTTTCCTGGCACAAAGTGACGGCTGTCATGTCCATCACTGAAAGATCTTTTGAAGTCACCTCATCATATGTCAGAGTATCAAGAAGACGAGCATTTGGGTTACACCTAGGGTCATCATCATAGACCCCATCAACGTTGGTAGCTTTCAGCACAACCTCCGCATTAACTGGTGAACACCATTAGCTCAGAACAAAAGGATTAATTTTGACTTGAAGGCTTCATTAATTGCTACAGATGAAAGCCAGATTTGCAAAGTAATAAGTTTTCATGATGAATATTCGGAGTCTTTTAAAATATTATCACATGGTTTAGAAGGTATATATGCTCCAAATAAGACGACATTTAGCAATGTAATGCCGTATGTTTTAATAGTAGAAAATATTACTTACTTTCCGCACAACGAAGGGCTGCAGCAGTGTCTGTTGTGAAGAAAGGATTTCCAGTTCCAGCTGCAAAAATCACAACCCTTCCTTTTTCCAAATGCCTTACAGCCCTTCGACGTATATATGGCTCTGCAACCTCAGACATGCGAAATGCAGTCTGCACCCGAGTAGGAATGCCAATACTCTCCATTGTTGCTTGAAGAAATATAGCATTCATGACGGTTGCTAACATCCTATAAAAGATAGCAGACAATGAAGTAGCACATGAAAAAGGAGACAGCAATTCAAGAACACAAAAGGGAGAGAAATAAAGAATAAAAGGAAGAACGAGGTTTCTACGAAATTAGTGTTTGGTGTCGATCAACAAGATATCCCCATTTGAGATGCAGGTATCACTTAGATATACAGGCTCTTTCCAATGAGCAATAAAAAAGACTCTCTCTCACAGATTGAAAAGCCATTCTAACAAAATGCAAAGAGATGGGAGTGTATGAAACAGCACTAGTACAAAACTTCAGCAACCGTATTCTGCCAAGTTCAACTTTTTCCTGTGTTCCAGGTTGGCTTATGCATTAATGGAACTCAACATCTCATGGTACCAAAATAACAAGGAATCTCCACTTTGCAAGTAAATAACCCCCATTAGCAATAATAGAGAAGACAAGCTAACCATGAGAAATTGGAGTTTGTTTTCAATCAGGCCAGCATTAGATTCATCCAGATGGAGGCATTACCCAATGTAATCAGCAGATGAACGGTCAAAGGCCACTACTTCCAGCCCAGGATGCTCCCCGAAAGATGTTCCCCCCTCCAACAACAATTGCAACCTGAAACATTTGCCAAAAGATGATTTAGACCTCATGCGTTGAAAGCAAACTATAGAGTTCAGAATTTATTGGATGCACATGCTTTATCATGTGAGCATCTGATTGACTTCCCTGCAATGTATTTAATTTGCACCGGGTATAAACTAGAAAAAAAGTGGAAACCTTGCTTCTTTACTATAAGCGTCAAGTGTTTCTCCCAACGAAATTCTTTTTCCAATATCCAACATGCTGATACCCAAGTTACAGGCAATTTTCAGAGTAATCTAATAATTCAAGCGTCAAGTGTTTCTAGCAATTACATTCCGTTTCCAATTTCCAACATACTGATTCCTAACAGTCCTTAAATCTCAAAATTTCTGCAGCAATTACGAAACTCTTATCCCATAGCTTTTGCCATGCTTATGACAACAAATGAAAGAAAAAACACTATTATTCACATGACAATGCAACCGCGAGAATCACAGGACGGAATTACGTAAACCCTAGAAGCACGAGCTGAAGGTTTACCTCAATGCCAAGGCGAGTCACAGCTGCGACCTCCCTTGCAATGGACATTGTAACCTACATTGAAACAAAAAACTAATATTCCACAAAGCACTAATGGAAGAATTATTGTAACATATTCATCTAATGATATTTCTCTTTTCTTTTTGCCTGAACAAAGAATGTACTTTATAGATCCTAACCTTTGGGTCTATATTTTGGGTGTGATCTCCTGCAAGTGCTTCTCCGCTTACTTTAAGCAATACCCTTTGCCATTTATACGATGGTTTGGACACGCCAACTTCATTCACTGTCAGTCCAAATGTAGCCATAGATGACATTTGAGGCTGCCTGTTCAAACAACCAAGTATACCACAAAATGTTTAATATTAGTATGTAAAATGCTCGGTGCCAGAACTACAAGTAGGAGAGAAAGAAGAACGACTCAAATTTTTTGACAATCCAACCATTGCATGATGAACATAGACTCATAGTGCCACTGAGGTTCTTCAGCCTTTTACAAAGACCCAAGAAAAGAGATCATTATAAGACTCCAATAAAACTGTAGTCAACAGATTTTGGATGTTCGAAATAAAATTAGAAGTGACTGATTGAAGAATCTACAGGAGCTCTAATCCAATTTGCCAAGAAAGACAGAAGTACTAATAATTCAGCCTCCCGTAGCAACCATTCAAAAGCTCACCACTTGAACAATTATAACTACAATAATTTTTCCCCATTAACTGCAGCATCATTCTTGCTTTCCTCTTAGAACTCGAGACTAATGGATAAAGGGATGCATTGAAGCATATGAACTGCATCCACGAAATAAATCTCCCCAAGCTCCTTACTACAACAAAATCTCAGTTTGGAGAGTATTCTCCTATCAATTAATGATAGCATAGCATTTTTTTTCGTCATATAAAACTCAAATGAAAATTAGAAAGCTTCCTTCAGTATTGACAAAATCTTTTAAAGAATATCAGGTACTGCTAACAAACCCTGCCTTTATAATTATAAGGAGGTCTGTACTGGAATTCAAATAAGTGATCATAACTAACAATTTAGGATATGGTCCATCCATATACAGCAAAGAAGTAGGCAAGAAATGGCTGGCTAAGAGTAAAAAAAAAATTATGAGAAAGATGAGCAAAGTTCAATACTTTTGGTCCAAATTTCAGATTAAAAACCAATTAAAACCTAAATTCTACAGCTATTCATGAAATTGGTGCACCGTGTACTACTCATCTCGTACTAACCTTTCATAAGGACATTAAAACAGACGCGACAAAATTCCCATTTAATCTCAGCTGGAATTTCCTCCAAAATTACAAAATTATGTCTTCTGATAAAACAAATGTGGAGAATTCCGCAGTCAGTGTACCTCATGGTAAGTAGGCAGCAAGGCCCAAGGGCATAGCTTCGATAAAGGTATTAGGAGGGGATGGGACTTGAGAGAAACTTCCTGGTTTATTAAGTTTGAGGTCGGAAATGGTAGAAGATCTAGTTATCGTACCATCATCTACATCCTTCAATTTGCATACAAGTAGATGACAGCATGCACAAACAAAATAATTCAATTCAGAAACACAAACAGATACATCACTAACGCAATCAGTTACATCATCCTAACAAAGAACAATGCTTGCAGTGTTTTATCATGTGCGCCGCAAGAATCCCAAAATGAAACACCAATGATTGAAAGTCGGCATATTTCTAAACTTCTTAGTAAACACAAAAAATATATGAACTTGCTAAATCCACCAAAATCAACCTGTAGGTGAAACCGACTACCCGTTTTAACACATAGACCCAGAATTCCTTATGTTCACTACAAAAATAAATATTGAGAATCGGACGCCCTTCATACCTCATATTGATGGGATCGGGGGAGGAAGCCATCTCAGAAGAACATTGAATAACGAACCGTCCATTTAAGCTCCGATTACTCACTACCGAACCATGGTAATGGGCCTTGAAAGGGCTCAACGGGGAGATAGAAGATGACAGACACAGTGACGATGAAGTCGACGATGAAGTGGAAGATATGGCAACGAAAGAAAGAACGGGAACGAAGGAGGCGGCCATCAGAAGCTGAAACTGGGTAATAGCAGAAGAACAAGAAAGTGCTTTCCGCTGTCGCCAAGACACCAACCAAGCCTTAGCCCTGCTTCACTTCATGGTGTGCTCTCCCTCTCCGGCTTTCCCCTTTTGTTTCTCGCAAAAGATAATTGTTTTTTTTTATAAATATTTTTCTTCCATTCTTTGAAGATTTTTGTTTTTTTCTTGGCGTCGATTCTTGAAGCCTTAGGACGTCTTTTTCTCGAGAAAAATTGCGTTCTTCAGTGGAATATCTCGTGCGAAATAAAGTCATAAATATCCAATTTGTAACTTCTCTTGATTCTCCCTCTCCTCGCCAAAAAAACAAAAGATTCTCCCTCTACTGACTAAGGTTCGGTTATTATGCTTTTGCCTGAATGGTGTTGAGGGTGATTTGCAACAGTGAGTATTACATTTTCAAGATCTAATAGTTTATAACATGCCACCTCAATTAATGAATCTGATCTACGAATTTGACTTGTTTTACTGCTGACCCGCGAATGAGAGTCGGTTGACCTGTTCATGTAGCGGTCGACCGTTTGTCCACACAAAAACGCGAGTTATTCACAACTGAACGGGTGGGTAAAAAAGTCAAATTTATTAATTGAGGTGGTGTGTTATGAGCCTTTAGATCTTGAAAATGTAATCCTTACCATCCATCAGCACCGTCAGCACCATAAGCCTCAACTTAGTAACCAAACTACTCCATTCCCTTTCCCAAAGATCACACTTGAATTTATTGTCACCATCCAAAGTAATCCACGTCATTTAATTTATTTATTTTCTCGCTGTTTTTACAACTAACTTCTGTGTTAAAAAAAACGTCATTAAAACTCGTTTACTCTGTTTCACTATTGTTGTTTTTGAGCACTTAACCAAACCAATCCCTCTACCATCTCAACAAAGGTGGCCAAAGTTCCCTGCTCTACAGACTACAGTTGCATTCCGATGAGAATGATCTCTTGAAAAGTCGGGCCCTGGTCAGTATTCCTCTTCAACTGGCCTGCAAATCAACCTGGTTGGTTTTTTCTTTTCCTGACATATCGGGCCAATCCCAAGCTGGGGCTCAAAGCCCTGTCGAATATGGTTGTTGGACTCAGTCGGATCGGATCGGATTCAAGGAGGTTGGGCAACTCACTCCTCCCAGTGTGAGCTGTACCCTCCTCGTGCACTGCAATGGGAGAATAACGTGAAGTATTTCTTTAGCATTCTGTCTGGACCAAGTTCTTTGTTTAGTTATAGGATATGGGTCGAGCAATGTATCTCCCCGCCCCTTCGTTTTTCACACCAAGTAATAGCTGTCGAAGGAGGGACTGCACCCACCGCACATGCTCCAGAATTAGACTATTTCAAGCTTCTGCGCGGATTGACTTCCCCTGCTCTATTATTCTAATCAATTGGCTTCAAAGGTCTCGCCCACCTTTCCTTGTTGAAGAGGGGTAGAAAGGAAAGAACCAGGGGGGGATGAATCTATACAAAGTACCCCAACCATCTCCAAATCACATCTTTTCTTGGTTTCCCCGTACCCAACAGTCTGTACAAGACACTTTATCTCTCTCCTAATAAAATACTCTCTCCTAATAAAATACTCCAATATAATCTCTCTATCTCCATAAAAAAATATAAAAAATTACAAAAACTATAAAAAATTACATCTCTCTTCACCTTTTCACTAAACCCAATACCAACACATATTCACATACCCAACATTTTACAACACAAACACAACCTAACAACAATAGATTAACACAAGCTCGAAGTAGCCCAAATTTTCAAATTGTATTCCTTTTCTATGTCGTTTTGTACATAGAGGTATCATTCACAAAAGAAGGCAATCAGAAATTGCCTGGCCTGCCTGCCTTTGTGAGTAGAACCACTTTGAGCTTGTTGACATGGACAAAAGGGAAAATCTACAAACTTCTGAGACGTGCTAAAATATTTGCCATTCTGCGAACTTTTGGATTGGCGGATAAGGCTAGGGAAATATAGGCTAAACATAAACAGTCAGCGCAAATTTACATCCTCGGAAACTTCAGATTTTCTGCTACTGCTACCTAATGAGGATCACAATTGGAAATTCTTCGAGGATGACCCAAGCAAACTCCTAGAGCCTGATGGGCAATCCATAGTTGTGGAATGTCCTGATTGTTCCATCCAATCCAGCAGCCACAATCACAAGCCCCCACGTGTCTGATAGAGCCATGTGCTTGTGGGCATTACTGTGGTGCTGATAAATAGATTCATCTTCTGAAGCTGGTACATCCCATAGGGGAAGTTTCTCTTCAGGCCAAGTTGCAGAAACCTTGCACGAGCCATCCATGGAGAACCAATTACTGAGAGAAAATCGTTCAGAATCTCTGGTCAATGGAGTAGCGTCCATGTGGTTCGGTGCTTGTGAGCATTCATGACTAGAACTCCATGAACCCCTCTGTCCTGTTCCCATGCCTGATGACACAGGTATTGCGACAGTCACACCTTCAGAGAAAAAATGTTCGCAAGAACGCACAGATTTTGTTTTTCTTGATGATGGGATGCACAGCTCGTTATAGTTCCACAGATAAACACGAGAGTCCTCTCCAACTGAGATTATGTGCCTCCCACTTGAAGTAAATGAAGCAGACATCTGACCTCCTGACTTTGGAAGACCTGTTGAAATCAGTAGTCACTCCTTTAGGACGACTTCCTACCGACCAAATAAGAAATAAGCATCTAAGAATTGAAAATACATGAATCTACGGCAAATCATGAACTTGTCAACGACTTTGTGTTCACTTTTGGGTGTTGACATACATATAGACAAAAGAAAGGGAAATTAATTCAACCCAGAAATGAAGAACCCATTTGCTTTTTTTTTTTGATAAGTAAAGAACCCATTTGCTAAGGAATATCAAAGCTGAGAATATTGCAGTCAAGGCTGAAGGGAAAGAGTTGTAATATTAAAACCATGGTTAAGAAAGGTATTCAAATATGGTGTATTTATTTGAACATTTCACAGAATAAGGTGCACGCTTTCAAGGTTCTCGTTCAATAAAGTGAATAAGCATGTGAATATGTGTGGAAACGAGAGATTACTTAATCCTATCACACGAAAAAGATGAACCATATCAGAGGCTTCTGCATATATGATCTTTAAAGGTAAACCATAGAGCAAAAAAGGGAATGATTTTGAAAATATCCTGCGTAGAGAGAAAGAATCAATCGCAGTGGATCAAAATGATGGGGGAGTTTAGAATGCAGGAGCAAACAACTGTTGGTTAAATTGCAGCATTTCACTCCTAGAGTTTGGCCCGTAGGATGATTGCAAAAACATATTCAGTTGGCCAATCTAGCTTTGCCACTAGAGCACATATGAATTCAACCGTCATTAGCATCTGCGACCCCAGTTTTATAGTCCATTATTAGACTCTGCAATCTCAGTTTTATTCTCCTGATGTCATAGGTAACATCAAGAACAAGATGGAAAGATCAGTCGTCACAAACAGAAATTTATACCAAAAGTCTCAATTCAATGGTATAAGTCCTCTACCTCTGTATCTGTGGACAGCATCAATCCCATTAAATATATGAAGTTTGGAGTCTTCTGATGCTATCATAACTCTTTGAGATACTTCCTGGGAGAACTACATGGAGGAAATAATATCCAAGGTTAACAAAATGAGTCATAGCAAGTATAATACTCAACATAATATGAGCAAAGCAGACCTGAATGCCAGTGATCTTTTTAGCAGAGTTTCTTTTTCTACCTTGAATGTGTATCTGTGCATCGAGCTTTAGGTGTTTGCCTATACCATCAAGAGACCAATTTAGGCACTCCAGGGAGAAAAAAGGAAAGGGGAGGAGAAGGAAGAATAAAAGATTCAACATAAGCTAATAGAAATACCCAGCATAAAGATGTACCTGATACATCATAGAAGCGGCAAGTGCCTGTAATCGAACCAACGATAAACCCCTGATAGCATACCAACGTAGAATATATTAGTGTCATGAACTTTGAAAAGTGTAATCTTGAGCAATTTATACACATTATACTAAGATCAAGATATTAGGAACATACACTCCCATCTGGCTGGTAACATATTGCAGTTATTACGTCTCGGACATCAGCCCAGTCAACAACACGCTTCTCAGACACTCCCCAAATTCGAACTTTCCCATCTATGGAGCCAGTGATGAAGTAATTGTCATCGACAGGATTGAACTGAATACATGTCACTGGTTCCGCAGAAGGGGGAGATACATAGATAGAGATAAGGATATTAATATACTTTGACACAATAAACCAAAAGCAAACAGCCAAATAAGCAGAATAGGATTGTATGCTGGAGAGAATAGAAGTTTGATCCTATTTAAAAGTTTATGCCTCACTTACCATAATCATTGTGACAGAAAACATTTAAACATTGGCTGCAACCAACTTGCCACAAACGAACAGTTTTATCCATGGATGAAGAAAGCAGACACTGCAGCAAAACATTTAGATTAGCTTCAAACATGTTATAGGCTTACACATGAAGATATATCAATTAAAACAACTGCCAAGAAACTCACATTAGAATGGGACCAAGAAAGGTCCAAGACATCACTTGAATGGCCATGAAACTCTTGCAGTGGCGACTCTCCAATGTGAAGAACCTTCTCCGGAATAACAACGGAGGCATGGCTAGTCTTTTTTCCTCCAAAAGTGGACTTGCCCGTGTGCATTATATCAAAATCTCTTTCCACCGGCGAGTAACTACAAGAGGCATCTTGTGACATCACACGCCAAATACGGACAACCCCATCTTCGCCACCACTTGCTAGATACTTGCCATCTGGACTAAACTTCATTGTCCAAATTAATCCCTTGTGTGCACGAATCTCCTGCCCATTGTAAAGAGCAGTGAACTCCATGTAGCTCTTCTTGTTCTGCGACACCTTCATTCTATCTATCTTTTGCGTTCCAGAACTTGATTTTGATACCTTATGTACAAAAGTATCTCCTCTTCCCTTCCTCTTGTTCACAAAACGTTTTAGCCAAAGTTTCAATTTCTCTTTAGTCGCATCTAAGTTTTTATATTCTTGTAAATGAGCATGCACATCATTCCCTACATATTCTTGAGAAGAAGTTGAAAGCCGAGTACCCTCCCCATCGATAACTACTTTCTGTGTCTCTCTGTCTTCTTGCTTTCCTTCCAATCCATCAGAACAGGCATTTGATTGCCTGGCCCTCCGCTCAGAATTGTCCGCTGCAAGATCACTAGATGAAATGCAAGAGCTTGAGACTGCTCCACTGCATTGTGTAAGCCTCTCCAATCCTGTCATCTCTGTTGAGCCAGCAATGACCATTGCATTCTCGTCGGAACAAATCTTAAGAGAAGCAAATTCAGCTAAACCCATTCCACGTAAGAAACTCTCCCGCCTTTCCCTAACACTACTTAGTGGTTCATTCATCCAAATACCGTAGTCTAATTGTACAGAACCCACCTCTTCAGCTACAACCGACTCTTCAGACGACAAACAATCTGTCGTGTCAAAGAACAGATCGATTTCTCCCTCATTAGAGCTCAGCATATCTTGCACTTGAGACCAATATCCAACATCCAAAACCACACTTCTCCCACTCCTTCCAAGCTATCGAGCAGTAACTCTTAAATATCCAGCAACGCCCCAATTCACGGTCCGGGTTTCACTCGCTACTTATACAAAACAATAGGCATCCAGAGCTAGTAATTCAACTGTCCATATGTATTTTACAAGCTTGGGCAAGTACGAAGAACCAACTATCAAACCCAAGAGACTGCCAATGACAACCGTTTTTCACATGTTCTAATGCTCCAATATGCGGATCCCAGTACTAAAAATATACATAAAAAACACCACCAATACCCCAAAAGGCGGACATTATATAATAATCAAATACGGGAAACAAAGATCAAAACTTCAAGGTTCAAAGACACTACCTCGGCTTCAATGCAAAGCAACAATGAAATTCAACACTACCACCGACCCTCCCAACAATTGTGGTCAATTCTACACCTTTGGGCACATACAAAACAAACCCAATACTCTTCAAAGTGCTCTGCATTGGGAGGTCGGCATAGAGATATATAAGAGAGATTGGCGGAGGAAGGAAAGGCGTGAACTGAGAAGAGGGTGCAAAAGATTAAGATAAAGTCTGTGACAAACGTCAATTAGAACCCAAATAGGGCCTCGAGATCTGGGTTTTGGTGGTGAGATTGGAAGCTCCACGAGCTACAAACACGAGCGGCGCGGCCCGGGAAACAAGAAGCTACTGCTGTACTTTCGCAACCACTCTACTGCTGTCTTTTGGCTCTAAGCCCACCAATCTATGTAACATAAAGAGAAGGTCATTAATATAAGAAATTCACTTGACAAAGTAGAATATAAGCTTATTTCATAAACGCAAGGTATAAAACTTAAACCTAAAAAAACAACTTCAATGATCAGTATAAACCTGTGAATCTTCAGAGACACAAAATAAGGAAATTTGAATATATGCCTACAGAAAGGAATAGCCAGACAGGAGATAAAAAAAATAAATAAAGCCTTTGAGGACCACATTAGGAAATGTGAAAAACAAAGGTAAGTTTGTCCAGAGACTCCACACACAAACAATTGAAATTCACAAACGCAACTGAGGAAACAAAAAGAGACAATTACAAGCTGAGACACCAATTTAGCGGATCCAAGCAAAAAGCCTACTAAATAAATAATAAAAAACTGTTTTTTTAGTACTCCTGCAATCTGTGTGGACAAACAAGTACTATAAGAGTAGGAATTGGCTCAGAAAAAGAAGAGTGAGTAGGAATGGCAGTAATACAGTGGTAATAATGAGGTGAAAATATACAGTTGGCTCTGAAATGTATCTTTCTAAGAAGGCATTAATGGCGACCGGATCGCATCAACAAATGTAAAGGAGAAAACGAACAAGACAGCCTTGATCAAAATGAGCCATCTGATACTACTACTCTACCAAACTAGCAGCGCCAACTACACCTACAATTATTGCCAGACCAAAGTAACACACAGAGAGAGAGAGAGAGAGAGAGAGGGGGGGGGGATGGAGGGGCAGCGAGCTCATACCCTCGCCTAGTGAAAACGATGACTCACACCAGAAAAAGAAAACGATTACTCACCCAATTAAGACCTATAGCCCACAAGTGTCTACCCTACGGCTACCACACGATCTCTCTCTCTCTCTCTTCATCGCTTCTTTCATATAAATATTTCTTGGGTTTTGTGTTGCAGGTACGTTTTGCAGCGGTAAAGAACAGAGTGTATTGGAAGTGGAGCTAGGCTACTATGCTCATATCTGATTCTCTGTTTCTCGTTTTCTTGTTTATGGGCCTGTAATTGTTTTACCTTTTGTGCTTTTATAGAACAATTTTCCGAGTTTTGGGGGCTCTTGTTTGCAATAAACAAAAGACAGTAATGACATGTCGTTTGGATTCTGGAATTTGGCTCAGAAACACAGAAACTGTGATGCAAAATTTAGATACTATAGACCTCTCTCAGTTTCCTATGTTTCCAATTAGCTTCATCCAGAGATTTTCACAGAAAAGGTAAAAAAAACAACTTTGCAAAAAGGAAAACATTTTGAAAACAAAGTTTTTTTTTTCGGTAATTAAATGTTTCAGAGAGAAATAAATACTACATATAGACGATTATATGATGCAAGGCCGAAAAGAAGGAACTCACGTGACCCCAGTCCCCACATCATCCGAATGACAAAAAGAGAAGCCTCGGGCAAGTAACGGTGGTGGTATCTTTATCACTGAAACGAAATAAAAACTCAGTACGACGCAATCTCTCTTGAAGACAAAATCACAGATTTCTCAGTCCGAGCTCACTGTCTGATCCCGAAGATTTCCTCTAGGCCTTCTTTGTTATGGTTTCTTGGAACCATTCGGTTTGCGAGAGACAGGAAGAAGGGGGACGGCCAGTTCAATGTCAATGTTTATGGTTGAAGGAGTCATTGAAGGGTACAAGGGTGTTAGTACGGAGGGCGTGTGTTCTGGTTACGTATACATGCAAAAAGAGAAGCCTCGGGCAAGTAACGGTGGTGGTATCTTTATCACTGAAACGAAATAAAAACTCAGTACGACGCAATCTCTCTTGAAGACAAAATCACAGATTTCTCAGTCCGAGCTCACTGTCTGATCCCGAAGATTTCCTCTAGGCCTTCTTTGTTATGGTTTCTTGGAACCATTCGGTTTGCGAGAGACAGGAAGAAGGGGGACGGCCAGTTCAATGTCAATGTTTATGGTTGAAGGAGTCTTTGAAGGGTACAAGGGTGTTAGTACGGAGGGCGTGTGTTCTGGTTACGTATACATGCACTGATGCAAGAAGAGAGGGAGAGACATTATAAGACGGATCATAGTCCACCGGATCATAGTCAATTATAGGGAACATATAAATTTCTTGGAACCTTTCGAAGCTTCCAAAACTCATGGTGTCACACTGTACGGTCGTGGGTGAGACTGAGACCAACGTATCCAAATTCTCAACCGTTGATTTAATGCCATTTGGATGGGGTACCATCTAAAGTGGTCTCAACAACGACCTTGCGAGGAAACAAGAATAGAAAATAAAGGACCAAAGAAGAGAGAGAGAGGCGAGAAGGAGAGAGGATCACATTGTCACAGATGCTTTTCAGTTTCACCCATCTACTTAGAACTGTAGCACAAAAGAGAAGAAGAAACAAATCCAAGAGTTATGAAAGCCACATTCGATTGCACCCGAATCTAGTGGCCCCTCGAACAAGGAGCGAGTCCTTGGGAAAACTCATAGGATATGAGATGTTAATCCGATCGTCGTGGTAGACGTCTCCATCATTTAGAATAATAAGGGGTGTTGATTTCCTAAAAATTTGTAAGTTTTTTAGGATTTTGATAGAATTGTGAATATTTATGTAAATTGAAGTTTTATAGGTTTCGTGTAAAGGTCTGCGAAAAGTTTGAAAGATATTTAATTTTTGTTGAAGTTTGTAAAAATGGGTAGAAACAGTTGATTTTATGTAATTATGTAATAAAAAAATATTAGAATTAAATGAAAAAATATAGAGAGAGAATATTTGTTATAATTTGATTTGAAAATGTATTGAAGTTTGTATAAAAAGTTGTTAAAGATTGTGTAAAAGGTATTAGTGTTTGTGTATAAATTTTTAAATGTTTATTTTGTAAATGTTGTTGAATACATTTATATTCTATAATATTTTTACCAACAAACATACCCCTTGTCTATGTTTATGTTGTCCTTGTGAGTGAAAATTATGGTGCGGATCGGAAGTGTAAGTTCACCGAGAGAAGTAACTTTCTTCCTTGCAAGTCAGACTTCCTAAATACATTAAATACACTTTTTAGCTATAAATTATAAGTATTTTGACACATTACACTGTCAACTTTTATACATTACACATTCTAATTACTAATCTTACATATTTTGCATATCAAAATAGTTAGTATGGGTAGTTGGAGAGTGAAATGTGTCAAAATTGATAGTTTCTGTTGCAACATATCAAATCTACTATGATTGTTGCGTGATGAAAAGTGTATTTTTTATTATCTATAAAAAAAATTCTTTTCCGTAAATAAAAAATAATTCTACATCAATGCATGCAATCCTGCATTGTCTAATTACCATAACTCGTGAAAAAAAGGGGTATGTCATATGTCTCTAACCCTTACTACGATTCATATAAAAAGACTTGCAGGCGATCGAAGAACGGGAGAGACTCGAGTAAATTAACTAACTACATGGTATATAATAGGTTTCTATACACTCCTTCGATAACTCTAACTTGTAGACTGTTTTAACTTGTGAGATCCACCAGAGGTTGAGAATTAATTAGGAACCTACAAAGTTAGAAAGTGGAGTTCTATAAAATATATTCGCAGGGTTATGCGACTCCAACAAAGATGGACTGTCATGTGGGCAGTTCTCCATCTGGCAAAGCCATTTGTTTTCACTTACCAAAATTATGCACCGCACGAACAGCGTCGATCGGGATGTGTGAGATCCAGCGAACGTGCAATACTTGTGGACAATTGGGCAGATTAATATTGTCTTGTGCCCTTAAAAGCACAATACGGCCGTAAAAAGATCATATGATAATAGATTCAGGACAAGTACAACAAATAGGCTCAGAACGAAAGGGCAGCAGGCAGAAAGTATAATAAAGAACAAAGCAATTACCCGATGAGCCCATTCAACTTCATTGCTACTAAAGTTGCGGTGGAAGGAAAAAAAAAAAGGACCAAAAGAAATTAATATCTCAAAATATGAGGTTTCATGCAGAATGTCTCAAGCTCAGTGCCGGAAAACTTTGTTTCCCACAAATGGCAGCATCGGTCAAGATCAAAACATTACTGTTCAGCATATAAAAAAAAATCCTATTACACTATTACAGTACGGATTGTCCAAACTTTTACAGTAAACCGAATGGTTAATGATATTCTACTTCAGGCAAGTAGGTTGCCGTGGCCTGGTTTGTTGTCAGTTGGAGAGCAATCCTGAGCCTATTTTAAATGTTATGGCCAGCCATAACACCTCAATAAACCGGTTGTTTGACACAGCAAATAGGTGTTCCTGGTTTTTCCTTCTTCAAGTTTCAGACAAAAGAGGGGAAAAGAAACTCGTGTTGTTTTCAAAATTAGTAATCTAGGTTTCAAGATTAGCGAGAGAGAGAGAGAATGCAAAGATTATGTAAGAAAGAATACATTTATAAAACCCTTAATATTGCAGTTTTCGCGAAACGGATGAAGAGGACTACCACATCTTTCATCTATGAAACAAAAACGCGTACGAGAATATATATATATATAAGCGTAGACATCAGAAACTCGCCAGAAATATCAAATTTGTAGAAGTGGTAGGATGTGCAGACTAACCTCG
This sequence comes from Myrica gale, assembly GCA_963930655.1. NCBI lineage: Eukaryota > Viridiplantae > Streptophyta > Magnoliopsida > Fagales > Myricaceae > Myrica > Myrica gale. Next base: position 9,550,547 of record OZ005600.1, on the reverse strand, counting down.
AGCATTCGCAGCTTTTTGGTTGGCAAACAACTGTAGATAGCTGAACCCTGCTCGTAGAGCGAACCGAACGGCGACAGAGTAGAGCAAATCCCTACTATGATTATGCTTTGATATATATGGAAGCGAGAGAGAGAGAGAGACAGGTATGCATTACAATCAACTTGGAGATTATGTTGTTAATGAATGCATTAGTAAATATGGAACGTTTTGAGCCATCTCAGGGAATAGACACCCAAGCACAAATTGTGTTAGCCCCCATAGAATAATGAAAATCCCATCACTAAGCCAGCGTATCTCGGGTGAATCTTCCCTCGATTTCTTCTCAATAAAAGCCAAAAGGAGCACGCTCGTTTCAATAATACCACTTGATTAGCCTCGTATATTGTAATAGTATTGACCCTCAACCGCTGTGTATTCCTCAATTTTTGTATCCTTTCTCATGTTTGCAGCATATGAGTTATACTTATATATGGTCTTGATCTTCAAACAATTTCTCTTCCACCTTCACTCTTTTATAACATCCTGATCTCTACTTTTGGAGTACCGTATTTCATGCTCAAATTGCCAAAAGCTGCCACCCATTTGTTATTTTGATGTGGGAATCCACTACTTCGATTGCATGCTCAAATTTCCAAAGCCAACCCCAAGCTTTGAAGGACGTACACTTCTTGCCATTTCGTTCAGATGCGGGAAGCAATTGGAAACATGTTCGCCTTACGACTAGCATCACGTGCTTCTTCTTTTTTAATTGTTTTGGTTCTTTTTTTTTTGGAGCGTATCTCCACAGAATCTGCGAAGTATGTTTCCTTCTTTTCTCAACGAAAAAGGTGCAGGCTAGTGACGTTTATCTTCAGGCAAACTCGATTATCATACTATTTCTTTTCTTTTAATTAATATTTTCAGATTATTTTTTAATAATTTTTTTTATATATAAGCAGGTAAAAGTCAGTTGACTTAAAAAGAAGGCGTTTAGCTCCATGAGACTTGAGAGATCGAGAACAGGGTAAAGTAGCAAAACAGAAACAAACAATGACTCCAAAGCAGAGATATGTAGTGTAGGTCTGTGCAGTAATTTTTATAACCACGAAGCATGCCTTTCTTTCTAACCAACAAGGGGCTCAAGCGTTGCATCATGCATGGCTTATGTGCTTCTGTTTCATTAGAAATCCAGACCCCACGCACCCACATCGGCACATCATACATGGCCTGTGGCTGTGGTTTGTACCATTGGAGAGTGGAAACTCACCTGACTTCCGTAGATTGACTTGCTTGGAAGCACATTCTCCCGTGTCACACCCATTAACTCGCCCAGAACCCAAGTGCTTATCTAATCTAATACAGAGTGGCCCATTGACAACCGTAGAAAATTCCAAGTTTGTTTTCATATATTCATCCCTTTGTGTTGCTCCACTGGCATTCAGTTTCTTGGAGATCCCACTGCTCCATCTACAGGATTAACTCGTAATTAATTCATCATTAGGGGCTGCCCTCGAGATACGAGGATCTTCATTCGTCCATTAGTTACATTATCTGTAGTATGGTAGAGCCAGGATCAGAGAAAGCATGTGATTGTATACTTCGCTTACCTACTCAATATCTTTGCCAAAATCTTCTGTGAATCATTAGTCTGCCAAACCAATATATTGATTGGATTGCTTTTGTATTTGCCAGCCACATACGATGAAAAGACTGATGTATCAATGCATGAGCATGGAGCTAATCAAAGAGCCTATTGACTCATCAGGATACTCTTTTTTTTGGTTGCTCATCAGGGTACTCTGTTTCACATGAACGCTATCGGTCAATCCGTATTCAGGTCATGTTTGTTGCCTGTAACGATTATCAAAAATGGATACTGATTTAATCCATTGTAAAGTCAGAGAAGGAGGGGGAACTTTCAATTCAGACACATCCTTTAGCTTTTGCAGATTAGATATTACATGTGGATGAATCTCTGCCTTTCACCATAGTAGGACCGCAGTCTAATAAATAATTTATCTTTGTGTTAGGTGGTTTTAGACCTTTTTAACTCCAAAGGTGAGATTTTCTCTCGCACTTATAAACTGTCCACCTACCCTTCCACAATCGATATAAGATTAATCACAACAATCTCCCCCTCACACATCGGGCCTGGGTTGGGTGAAGACAATTTATTTCTCTCACGGACTGTTGGGTTTTAGACTTGTTGATAAATATGAACTTTATACCAGTATTGAGTGATCTTGGGTCTTTTTTAACTCCAAAAACTAGCTCAATAAGTGAGGTTTTTCTTCACACTTATAAACTGATTATCAATTCATTCCACAACCGATGTGAGTATAATCCCAACACTTTGCCCAAATTTTCTAACAAACTCTATCTGTATAGATTCTATCTACCATCGAGACAACATAAATTTATAAAGTGAACCAATAAAGTAAGCCGACGAACTAACGAGAAATGCGGAACATAGAAGGAACCATGTTTTCCCAGCTACGAAACAGGGTTTTCATTTTCTATATCAAGTGGCCGTGGCTCTTTCTTTGCAAAATGCTCTTTGATTTGAACCACAAACATGTAGTGGGGAATTCGGCTTTGGCGTTTTGGAGATAACCGACACGGCAACACGTCCAGAACTAGAATGTACGGTTCGTATAGTCGTACCGCAGATTGTTGAAAAACAGGTGTCCTTACTAAAAGATGCACACCATCTTCGAAACATTTCTGTATTTTAGGTTGCTTCAATTTGACCTTGTATTTAAATTTCATGTTGTGTGGCGTGGCAAACGTTGGTTAACTCATGTTTCGTCTCGGATATGAATGGTTCATACAGCTCCAAGGGAGGGTTGATCGCCGCAAGAAGTCTGCCGAAAGAGGTTTCTTTTTTAAGATGAGATGCACATTTTAAGAATTATCTTAATCTTAGGTAGTGATTGGCTTAAAAGTACTTTTGTTTATTTTGTGGAGGACCTTGCTTAATGCTTGGTGTCTCGTCAGTCGTCCGGTGAGGTGTTCAATTTGGGACAACTAGTTTCCATCAATGCTTTTGCTTTGGGGAAAGTGGAAAGGTACCTTCCTAGAATCGCCAAAGCAATTCCTAAACCTTTCGTGTCTCTCTCTCTCATTTTTTGTTTTGTTTTTTCTTGTCAACTACTTCATTCATTTAATAATGTGGCAAAGAAGGAATTCGGATTTCGGAGCATATTCAGATCCCTCTGGGTCCGTTACAAAGCATAGAGGCATGGAGCCTATTACATCAGAGGAAGCCCAAAGGGCCATATAAACCTATGGGCAGACAAAAGCCGGGGGCGGGGGCCATGGCCCCTCCAACCCTCTAAAAGCTCCAATAAAACAGCATTTTTTAATCTTTTTTAATATTTTTTTATTCATTTTGGCCCCTCCAAATATATTTTTCATGTAATTGGTCTTTCAATAATTCTTTGCCTGCCGACCTTAAGAGCTTCTTTGGAAAAGGGTTTTGATTTTGATTTTTGGTTTAAATTTTAAATTTCAAATTTTAAGATTAAAATATTGTTTTGTTGTAAAGATTTGTTTGGTTGATTAAGATTTGGAATGATTTATATTTTATTATATTAAATAATATTATTTTATAGTCATTATGAGATTAACAAATTCAAAAATTAAATTCAAAAATCAGAAAAAATATATAATTCAAAAAAATAACTAGAAAATAGTTTCATAAATATAAAATTAAAAAATAGATAAAATATCAAACTAATAAGAAATATGATAAAATTAAAAGGATAAGATAAAAATCGTGTAAAATTTTATAAAACATATAATATTTTACAAAAATAATAAAAACTATAAATTAAAAAAAATTATTAAAATTTTCAAAAATAAAAACTTAACAATAATTAGCAAATATAATCACTATCAAAATTTTGATTGCATCAATGCCCGTTGTGTAAAGAAAGCAAGATCTTGTGCGTCCTCTGCACATATTTGTCGAACGCCCATGAGTTTTCCCTAAGTGGCCTTCTGCAAACAAAAATAATTGCAGTTATCCTCTTTGTTGCAGTGCAAATCTATCCCCTACTGCTATAGCCTCTCATTTACGCAGCGCTTTACGGGACTCTATGCGTGGAGAAAGGGAAGCCGGTTCAAAAAGTCAGAGAAGGCCAAGGGTGAGGGGCCCCTCCCCCACGTATAGGCATAACACCCTCCCTCCCCGGCCTAGCACATTACATAGCAAAGTGTTCTTTTTATTTATTTATTTTTTTGTACAGTGCAGAGCAAATTAGGAGATGATTTGACCCTCATGGATGTATTTTGAGTACTGATTGAGATGTCCCATCGGAAGTGATGATAGCACTGGTCATTCGTTCGTGGACAAACATGCATACAAGCTACAACTGAATCTTTCAACTTGAAGATATGCAAGAAACATGCTCCAAACAAAAAAACACATATATATACAACATCTTGATTTATTCAAGAAATAAAAATAATTAAAACATCTTAGTTATTTATGCAGTTTTATAATAAATTAGAATCGTGATTGTACAACTATTTGTTGCTTTAAGTTAGCTAATTGGATGCTGTAAATGATTGTAATAATTTTGATAATAATTATATTTACTAATTATTATTAAGTTTTTATTTTTGAAGTTATAGTTTTTCTTATTTTTGTAAAATTTTATTTGTTCTATAAATGCACGATTTTTATCTTATCTTTATATTTGTAAGAATTTTTTTTATTAGTTTGATATATTATCTATTTTTATATTTATGAAACCATTGTCTACTTATTTTTTGAATTATATATATTTTCTTATTTTTATTTTTTGAATTTCATAATAACTATAAAAATAATATTATTTTATTTAATAAAATATAAATCATTCCAAATCTTAATCAACCAAACAAACCCTTACAACAAGCCTAAAGGCTACTACCAATTGGGTCAAAGGCCTAATCAACAAAACAAACCCTTACAACAACCCGTCGAAATTTAAATTTAAACCAAAAATAAAAACCTAAACCTAAACTGTTTTCAAAACAAGCCCTAAAGGCTACTACCAATTAGGTCAAAGGCCAACACAACCTACTCCGGTTCACAGACCCGTTTTACATTTATAACCCGTCGTAAATGACAGTTTCAATTGTCGGAGCAGAGAAGGTCCGATCACCTCAATCTCTCTCCCCAAAGCTTTATCCACCCCAACATCGGCAAAAAGAGGACCACCAAGGTGACTCCCGACAAAAATGGGGCGGAGGAGCATTCAATCACCCAAGGAGTGTTGCGCGTGTGAGATCCACGAATATTGTGAAGGGCACGTGGTCCCACAAGGGTGGACACCAAGTCATCATGCACGTCAAAAAGTGTAGAATGGAGGTTGTCAAAGGTGTAGCTATGTGGTGCGTGTCTACGGGAGTTTGCCAAAAATGGGTGGATGTCGCGGAGTCCTCATCGAATGTAAACCCCAAACTAGATCCACAAGATGCCAAGAAGAGAAGGGAAAAAAAGGAGAAGTCCCTAACCGACTAGAGGCCAGCCAAGTGTGAGGGCAGATGAGAGGAGGTAGAGCTCCTCCCATCACCTATGAGAGAACAGAGAGGTTAGGGGGCTTCTCGAGTTCTGAGGGGAGAAAAAGTCTTGAGAGAGAGGAGAACGTCTCTAGACTTCACACATTATTTTCCTTGTATCTTTGTCTTTTATTTTGAGAATTCAATAGTTGGTGACTATATTTTACCCTATTTTACGAATTAGTCACTTGGATTCAATTTTTTACTTTTTAATCAATGAGTGTTTCACCTAGTTACTAATAGATATTTTCGTTACTGCATCGTTAGATCCCTTAACGAGAACTCCCACCACGTCTGCCCTTCTCGCCAGTTCGCCCTCACCTTTCCTCCCCATTAGCACCTATGCCTTTGCCAATCAAAACGACAAGCAACTTTCATTTAATTAAAATCAGTTTGCATGACACCATTTCAATTTGCACGCACAATTTTCATTTTGATATCATTGTCCACGCACTTGTCCATTGCCGCCTCGATTTCCTTTGACAAGTCCTTGAGTTCACCAGGCGACACCAGCCATTTTCAAACACTCCTTAATGTCGGCGCACAATGGTGGAACCAGGAATAAATATGAAGGGGGCCAACTCCTAAAGAAAAATGACAAAAAAAAAAAAATACTACGTAATGCAAAAAAAATGTCTTAGAGTTAAAATATTAAAAATTAAGGACTAAAAACACTAGATTATTAACACCCGATCGAATCTATCAAGAAGTGGATGACTGCAGTCCCTGAGCCCAGCTTGTAGCAAGCCAAAAGGTTGACTTGAACCTACTTTGCTAAAGAAGAGATAGAATGGGGAAAGTTTGGGCATTTTCATGAGTGTAGAACTTGTTAGTTTCATTTTAATTTTTTGTTTCAGTGTTGCATTATAATTTTATAAAAAGTGGACGACTTATTATTTATTAATCCTTTAGTGAAATTGAAGTAATATTTTGTTGATTAATAGCAAACTTATCGGGAGATACTTTTTTGAATTACTTTTGTCTATTTCTTATTTCTTTTTTAGTTTTTATATCCAAATTGGTATTTTCATATTTGATATATCAAAATTATTATAAACATAATAATGAAAACTCCACGAAACACAACAAAAACATATAATAATACGAAGAACACTACAATACAAAAGTTTAGAATAATCTCAACTGATAAAAGATAAGAGTCAAGAAACATCAAGAAATAATAGGGATAAAAATGGAATGAACTAGAGAGGTTTTTTCTGATTTTTTTACTGAAAAAAATAAGTACTTTATTTTGTAATTTAGTAAATAGTTTATTAGGTTAAGTCATTTTAAATAATTTTGTTTGTTTGTTAAGTGAATGATACGTACAAAAAATTAAACATTGGTAAGTTTAAACTGCAAAATTGTACGTAAATTATTAAATGAGGTAACTTTTAAATTAATTTTTTAGTCTTTGAATAATATTAGACATTCTTTTAATGATGCCTATAAAAAAAAAATCAAACCTTTTACTTTGGCCAACTGGGGCTAGGGCCCCGATTCCCCCTACATCCCCGCCACTGTCGACGCAATGGGCCTTGTGGCATAACATGTCTTTCGCTACTATCTCTTGGAACCCATCTGTGGCGAATTTTAGCGCTCGGCTGTAGCTACGAATTTGGGTTTTCAACAAATGCCAAGCCTAGTCCGCTGGTCGTTGGGTTTCACTTACAATCCCGAAGTCTACAACTTCCAGCTTTTTCTTAAGGTCAAAGGGAGTAAAAACAAAACCGCTGCTCTCTAATTTGAGTTTTTGGGTGGGCGTTGGGGCAGTCTTGGGGTCAAACCGGATCCTCGATAAGAGCAATGATGTCGTGGCAATAGAAGCTATGGTGTGTAAGGTGATTTTCAGGAAGGACTTGATGGTTTGGTAGAGTGCGGGTACGGGGTTTTGAATGGTTTCGTGAGGTAGTTCTGGCCATGAAGATGACGGTGATGGCGAGGAGGCTACGATGGGTGACGATGATGAGGACGATGATGGTGTTCTTGGATTAGTGATGGGCTCTTGGATTAATGGACGACAGTGATTGAGTGGGAGGTATAGGGTTTGGTGACAATCGTGCTGTCTGGCAAAGGACTCCATTGTTTGAGAAACATAGAGCAAAACCTAACAAGGGAAGGGGAATTTAGAACCATGTGATCGCAAGGTTGGAGAAGACGCGAGAACGACTTCCGGGTGAATGAAAAATTTGGTTATGTTCGTTTTGAGAAAAAATTGTAGGATTTGAGAGAAGTTGTGAATTTTTATGTTGAATAGTATTTTATTGGTGTTTGTGTAAAGTGGAGAGATAAATGATTTGATGTAATTGTTTAATAAAAAAATATTGGAGTTATGTGAAAAAGTACAGAGAGAGAAAATTTATGTTGAATAAAAAATTAAAAATTGTTGGAGATTGTGTAAAATGTATTTGTTTTTGTGTTTGAATTCTGAATATTTTCGGTGGTAGATTTGTAAATATACTTAGAATCCTGAAAAAAGTGTGAAAACGAACATATCCCAAGGGCGTCAGTGCATGGGTTAAGAGAGACTGAGAGAAGAGGGTTCGTGCTTGAAGTGGGTTCAGATCAAAATAGTGTTGTGCGCTCCATTCCTTCAGAAGAGTTGAAAATGGTGCGCGCAAACTAATTTTGAAAGTTACTTTAAAAAAAAATTAAATGAAAGCTGCTTGTCGTTTTGATTGGCAAAGGTAGAAGCGCAGATGAAGTGAAAAGGTGTGGTGAGCTGGCGAGAAAGGCTGATGTAACTATGTGAAAGAATCAGTGATTGAAAAGTAAAAAATTGAATCTTATAATGACTAATTCGTAAAATGGGGCAAAATTTAGTGATTAAATATTGTATTTTATTTTTATTTTTTGTTTACTTTGAGAGAAATTGGTCTAAATCAGAAGCTTATATAAGATAGAGGAAAACTAACAGGACTATGATCCCAGCTAATCCGATCACTTATAGATCAACAAAATCGATTATGACAGAATCCATGCCTTGAGCCTAGAAGTAAAGTGTGTTAAATTCATGATTTAGGATTGGTTAATTTGGGAGGGCATCTTATTTCTTCTCATTTAGGGTAGCATGAAAACGCTATGAATGCATTATATTACTGCACGCCAAGTAGAGAAGCAGAGCCGCGTGCAATATTCTTCCAGTTTTGGATTTTACCGAGAAAACAACGTCATTAATGCGGCCCAATCTACATCGTGGTTACTATTATCCTGCCTTCTCGTGTTCGGTTTGTACCATCGTTTTAGTAATTGTTTAATGGGCAAGGCCTGACTAGTGCCTCCTACGTCTCAAGTAATGGCCAAACAAAACAACACTAAGGTGAGCAGCTTATCATGTCTAAATGACATCTGTAAGTGTTAGTGCCGTACAAAACAAAAGCCTCAATTTTGTGTCGGACTAGGAGCTATCGGCTACTAGTGGACTCGGTGAAATTTTCATACCCAAAATTCACATGCCCAAACCAATTAGCTCCACGCCAAGCCCATAGAGTTCAAAATGTTGAATCTTCAGGCCTTGTATACTTGAGGACCCGCTTGCTGCCTAACACACCATACACGGACCCGTATATGGCCCAAAGGGTAGACGCTTGCTTGTGAGTCTCACAATTGAATTGTTGTCCTGTGACTCCTGTCCCCTCTTTTGAGCTCCCATTCTAATGGGTGTGCAAGACTCGGCCATGTACATTGAAAATGGTGATTCCAACTTGATAAGAAAAACAAATTATGTCGAATTTTGATATGTAGCGAGACACAAGAGAACGAAAGGCCTAAAATACTCGTCCTACACCTGAGACCCCACAGAATTTTGTAGACAATCCCAATATAAACTCGGGACGCTGTCTTTTAATGAATAATGATGGGGACGCGGATAAGATGCCACAATCTGTGGAAACCAGGAGCTATCTTTTGGTGACACAAAGTGCTTACCATTCTGTCAGAAAGTCAAATTTTTATCCAAAAGCAATTGCCAGGCTTTACGACTTAGAAAGAAAACCTCAAAAAAAAAAAAGTGACAGGTTTCAAGAGGGCAAGTTCCCGGACATAATCACGACACAAGGGGGGGAAACATGCACGGGTGGCTTTTCTCTAATCAGTTGTGTTTTCAGCTGATTACATGATGGAAATTTCTTCAAAGTGGACCTATCAGAAGAAAAAAAAATGAAGGCACTGCAAACCACTCATATAGATGGGACAACCAGACATTTCCAACCTCAGCAACGACCCGAATTTGGCCTCTACTACCCTCTCAAAACAGGAAAAACAAACTGGCAATATCCACCCAATTTTTCCCAAAATCAAATCATATCCAAGTGTTATCATTTCTTTGCACGACTCCATTAATTTCTAATATTCGTTCATCTCTCTTTAAATTGCACCATACAATTCAAGTAAAAAACTGTAGTTGTTACTGATCCGATTTTAGGAGCATCTCTCCAATTGAACTCATCAAATATGCACTGTTTGATTTGAAATATGCACTGAAATCTTCCAGCCAGATCTGGACAAACTTGTACAGCTCTATAAATAGTAGAACAGAGAGTCAGATTGGGAAGGCAATAAGTTGAATTCATCCTCTAGAAAGCGGATAAGAATAATGAGAGAGAACCGCATCTCATTCTGTAATTCATGGATCCAATAGACCGGCAAAAAGAGCGAGACAAAAAAAAAAAATTAACCCCAATTAGCTTTTACAACCGGATTAAAACCACCCAAGACGAATTTAAGATAACAAAAAGCACAACAATTTGTGTAATCATCGCGTCATGCTATCGGTGGATTCTCACATGGTTGACGAAAACTGGAGGATCCGGCGGCCTTCATCGCTTCAAGAACCATTCATCCACTCCCAACTTCTGACTTGCATACTGCAATGAATCCCACCTTTTGCAAAAAAATCGAACATTCAAATCCAACGTTAAAAAAATTCCGATCAAACCACTTTTTGACTACGTGTTTCCTTTGCAATTCATCTCACAAAGTGGGAAGCCAAGTTGCTAAGTCGTTGCCATTTCTTTTTGATGTTTATGCTCCAATAACGATTTTAAGGACGTCACTGCTACAGAGCTATGCGTTTGTATAAATTCCAAACAAAATTGGTGCAGGGATTCGTGCACAGGAGTACTGGTGCAATCAGCCTAGCTAGCATATTCTAGGGTGTCATGACCGTTTACACAATCAATATATCTGGTATATATATATAAATTACTTTTTGGCTTGCTCATCGTAAATGGTTTTCCCTTTTCAGTCAATAATTTTCTCAATAAAGGATCCAAAATGATATATCCTAAGCATCTATGGAATGCAGTACTGTTCTCAAATTTGGACATGCATGCCTATAACCCAGACTAGAATATAGTTCGAGCTGGGGTCTACCACTTCTGGTTTTAAATAATTTGAGGAGCACTAGATGCTCCTGTTTATGGAGCTAGCATTTTAAAACTTGCGATCCATCAAGTTTATTTTGGAATGAAGAAAATAAATCTTTGAATGAATTTATAGTCTTTGTAATTGTAATACATGATCTTTAAAACTTCCCAGTTCATTTTTTTAATCAAAAATATGTCCATGGTGGTACCATTAACACCTAGAAAATCCCCCACCCCCCTGCCGCTGCTTGGTCGCTGTCATTTTCCAATTCACCAACATGACCACCACCACTATCTTTACCTCTTTACCTAGCTTCCACTAAATATCTAATACAGGCACTATGCCTAGTGGAGGAGCAAGAACTTATGTTCATAGTTTGTTTAATTTGTTATGCGTTGTTTACCTAAAGCCATGAGTTTGTTGCATTAACGTACCCAGTACTACATTATCATGCTTGCACCAGCTCTACCGAATCAGAATGGATAAGACGCACGGCAGCTGCACGTGAGTAGTAAAGCTTTGCTCGTGGATTGACAAGAATTGCGTGTGCTCTTTTCATGCCGATCGAGGCATAATCAAGATATTCCTCGTAAAAATACAATAGTATTCAACAAAATTTACTTATGTTTGCGTATGTTGGGATGCTTTTGTCTAATCACCCTGCTTATCAGCTATGTACGTGACGAATTTCATCAAAGTAAATTTTCCCTTTTTAACTTTTGGTCGGACTATTAATTATGTTTCTTCTCTTATCTCTTTCTCTTTCTCTCCTCAGCGGAATTTCGTTGAAGATTGAAGCGCCACTTACAGAGATAAGAAGTCAATTTGTACTGAGGCACCCACCGGTCCCTTTGGCCTTCACCAATGGAAGGGTGGTGCTTTAAGATCATACCAACTGGATAAATCACACCTAACTCAATACGTAGGTACCCTTTTTTGCTACGATGGAGGTCTATTAGGCTCACTCAATACGGTCTAGATTTTGGAATATATTGGAGTTTTTCCCTTCCTAATTCTCACCCTGATAGTGATTAATGATCAAACATATATACCAATGTTAATTATTTGCCTACCTTTGCGTCTGCAGGTAGGTCGTCCCTATATAGAATGCAATCGTGCAACTCAAGGCCATCCAATTGCCTACCTTACAAAGGTAATTACAAGTGGGTTGCCTTTAAAAGAGAGAGAAGAAAGGGGGGTAAAAACAGCACAGAAGAGAAGACACATTTCGTTACTTAATTTATGCATTGATAATGGAGTTACAGATGGGTTTGCATTCATGGTGCGTGGTGATGGTGGTAGTGGGTACAACGTTATTTTCCTCATCTGGCCTGCTACGTTAGACTTTGAATATGGCACTAACGTTTACAGCATCAACTTCCAACCACAAAAGTTAGGCCCCATAATTTTGCAGTTGGTATAAAGTCAGTCTCCCTACATGAGAATTGGGATCCCCCACCACTAAGAAAAATAAACCAAATCAGAAATGCGAATTACTGGTATGGGTGACAGGACTGTGTTTCCACTTTTTGTCAAAATCATAAATTTTGGCAAGCAATTACAGATGAAGCAGCCATAATATTCCATATGAACGAACATTCGGGGAGAGGGTATGGTCTAATCAGTGAGGTCATGAGGTAATTACGTGAGGAATTATCTTCAGGATTAAGATTATCCAGGACCTTAATCTATCAAGAGTACTGAGCGACAATCCCTCCCCACCTCCTCCACCTCGTTCAGATTGGACATCTAGTCATTTCGCAGCTTAACTTTGTATCCCCACTTTGCCCAATCAATGACCAAAAGTCAGTAGGTAGCTCCTAATTCATCATATTCCTTGCGGACGTTGAAAATGCTCTCAGAGTAGTATGCCTTCTGGAATCTGTCTGTTTCTTTCTTTCCCTTTCTCTTTCATGGCAAAAGCTCTGTTCTTATTGCTCAGTGTAAACTGTGCTTGACGATGACAATGATACGTAGAGCTGCTTAAAATCAGTAACAGTGTGACACTGCCAAGCAAATGTCGAGTCCATTTGGTATCTCTACTCTTATCTATGGCACAAAAGAAAAAGAAAAGCAGGAACCAAAACGAATCAAATTCTTTCGGTCCAATTTTCACCCGGCCCCAAATCATTCAAGAACAATTCTTTTTATTATTTATTATTGTTTGATTTTTCACATCGCCGACCTCTGTTGTTTCTTCTATGGTCTCACATCTCTATGCCAGATGCATGTATTTTTTGGGAAATTGTATATGTTTTTTTTCTTTTCCTTTGTTTGTGGCCAGGAAACCAAAATTTTCAATATATTTCGTGGGGGGATGATGATGATGTTGCGTTCCACTGACAGAATCCCACATCCCCTAACCTTAGCTACAAGCAAGAAATCATGGAGTTCTACATCAAAGTGAAAAAAAAGGTCACGCGAGATGTCTACGTTGACCCAACATGGTACCCCAACGAAATCATCACTTGTATACTAAGAACAAACCCAAGAAAATAATCACCATAACTCTCGCGGTACCATCCGCACATGATCCAATGCGTCAATTCAAACTCCATACATATAATATATATATATATATATATATATATATAATGCTAGGAAAAGAATAAGAACATTAAAAAGGAAAAGTGGAGGGTCCCATGAAGTGATCGGGGGAAGCATCCCTCTCCCAGCTTTTCATTGCATGTTGAAACCGATTCCCCCCTTCCAATACCCAAAGGTTTGGCTGCATATGTTTCCTTAGTTGTAATATATAAATTTGATGGCCTTTGTGACTCTCCCCATTCTCTTTTCGAGACCATCTTTTCATGGGATTACGAATTAATCTAATTGTGTTACTGACGAGGGTGGTGCTGGTGCATTCTCAATGGCCTATCTTATTTTTATATATTTTTCATGGGGATTGGAGCGGTCAAACTTTTCGATATCTCTCACTTTTAAGACTTTTTCGATTGGGATTCCGATCCCTTTCATTCCTTTCTGCAAAACAAAACAACTTCAATTTAAAAGCGAAAGAGAAAGCCAACACTTGCAAAAAACAAAGCAAACCCATTTCGGCCACTGCGCCACTCTGTTTCTTCTGTAGCCTGTCTTACTCTGAATCTTGTTTTGTTTTTAGCTCTAATTAATCCCGAGGAAAAGTTGGCACTGTCGCCCAGGTTTCCACCTTTTCCTCTTCTGGCATTTAGCATATCATATGACAGCACAATCCAGCGGCCAAGTTATTCTTCTTACAAAAACAAGAGAAATCTGAATTTCCACTCGGAATTTTGGGTAACTTGAGTTTCAAACACCTTCCAGGGTTCCACACATGACGGTGTCAAATTTTGGACTCATCGTTGAGAACCCATTTAAGCATAAAAGACGAGGAATAAAGAGACGTGTTCTACCAAATCAAAGAACTCTCTCCAAATTAATCTGGGTTTCTGTAAGCATTCCATCGTTCTGCTTTCCTTGCAGCAATGATGTGGATTTTTCCATCAAAGAACTCTCAGTCATTGCACACGCATATTCTGCCTCTGTTTCCAATCAAACTGAACAATAATAATAATAATAAAGTTGGAATCACGGAGGTAAAACATCCAAAATTCGTAAACGAGTTCAGCACTCATCAGAACATAGATCAGAAATTTGTTCTGTAGCAGGAGTTTCCTTCAACATCCAGGACCCATTGCTCGTACCTATCACGTGTACTGAGGAAGCAAAAAGCCCAAGAACATAAGCTAGAAAACAGAAACTAAAAGCCCCTGATTTAAAATCAAATGAATTCTATTTTGTATCCAACTAAAACCCAAAAAATTTCCTTCATTTACAAATTTCCGACTCTCCCTCTCTAGCTCTCCATCTTTTGAAACAGAAAGAGAAATTACTAGCTGACTACAAAATTACAAAAGAAAAAAACGGACACCGCAAGGCCTCCCCCCATTAGAAATCAAAAGGGCATGATATGGGTGGTCTTAGTAACGTAACTGGAAAGGCAGGACTTGCAATTCACCCGGAATATCTTGAGCAAATCCGCCGACATTTGGCGCACCGGCGGCGAGCAATTGCTCTGCATCAGCAGCAAAATCTTGGTCAGCCCGTTGGCCGTCGTAACCGCCTCCTGCGCTCGTTCGTCCCGGAACAAATAACACAGGCTCCACAGTATCGTCACCGCGTGCTCCGTTGCCGGGCTGGAAACCTTTAGAACCCTCTGCACTATCGCCGCCACGCACCCCGCGTCGTCACATATCTCCAACCGCCCTTCTTTACAGGACGACAGCGTTTCTAGCAGCTTCAACACCTTTTCGGTCATCCTTACGCCCGAATTCGAATCGGAAACCAGTTTTGCCAACGATTTGATGGTGCCGAGGCGGACTAGTTTGGATTTGACGCGTTTTGGCATCGATATGCGAATCAAGCATGACAGAACGGCTTCGATTAGAGACTGATCGTTCTCTGGAGTGACTAATTTTAACATTTCGGACAATAAGCCGTCTTTCTCCGCGATCAGGAGTTTCGATTCGGCGTCATTTGCGATTGTTGCTAAAACCCTGGCTGATGCAATTCTCGAATCAGTTACTCCTCCTTGCAAAATGAGGACCAGCGAATCCAAGCATTGGCGGTCGCCTTTTAACATGGAACTCGTTAGTTGCTCGGGTTCTTCCACTTTGCTCAGTACCAAATCCAAAATCACAACCACTTGTTCAAGTAATTCGAAGTTTCTACATGCTGCGTCGCCGGCATTGCCGAGAACTTCAACAAGCGTGACCATGAAGCCGTCCATTTTCGCGAGAAAATTGCGGTTTTCCTCTGTTTCTCTCGCGAAGAGAACAATCTTCGCGAAGGTGTCGAAGACACGGATGCTGTTCTCGGTCTTTCTGTCGAGGTCCTTGATTAGGTCCCGTAACTGGACAAGCGAGGGAGGCGACTCGACCGAGTCCGCCCGATGGTTGGGGACCGAGTCGGCCCAGATCTGGATGAGGCGCTGGAGGGTACGGTTGGGGACGAACTCCTTGTTTTGGAGGACCTGCATCGTGGCCGGACACGTGTTGTTGCCGTTGTCCAGCCACCGCTGGATGCTGGACCGATCGTAGGTGACTCCCGTGCACAGGCTCACTGGGGACTTCATCACGTCGAGTGAGATCGGGCATCTGAAGAAGCTCGGGACCGTGATGTACAAGTCGTCCCTCACCATGGTTCTTTTTACAACTGCTTAGACTGTGAGAGAAGATGGAGGGAGAAACACAGAGAAAGTTTAGAGGGAGAGAGAGAGAGGGGGGAGATGCCGAGTTGAAGAAGACAAGCGATTGGTGTGTTTAAAGAAGAGAGAGAGAAAAAGAGTCAAAGGTACGGTGACGTCAGGGATTTTACTTTTTATTTTCTGTGTATAATGAATTTATAAAGAATAATATAATATTCCTTTAGGGGGCTTTGGTCTTCGGTCAATAGGATGGATTACGGGGGCTTGTTTCTTAGCGCAGAATTCAGATCGGGGAGTTACTTGCTTGTGTCTCCCTTCCTCTCACGTCACTGTATCTTCGCCGTTCAATCCTGGATCAGAGAACAGATCCTAATCAAGCGGAATAATACACGGTCAGGATGGCATGAACAGAAACACGTGTGATGGAAAGCGGGAGGGGGGAGGGTCAAGGGCTGGAAATAAATGCATATAATGGGAACGAGAACGTGCGGCTGTGGGGACCACGGAGCAGTGAGGAGCTTTTTCCTTGTGAGGGGGGTGGCGGGGGCCCAGAGATAGTTCGGTCGGTCGGTCCGATTGCATCATCGGTAAGTTGGAGGACTTCAGACTTGATATGAAACCACAGAAAGAGAGAAAAGAGGGAGAGTTTGTGATTTTTGTGGTAGTGGCTTTTTTTGTTGGCGGAGTATTTTTTTTTTTACACCTTAACAACTTCTACACAAAACATCAATACAACTCTAACATCACTTAAAAATTCTCAAAACACTCCGAATCCTACAAAAATCTTCAAACCGAACCTAACCCTGTATTAAATATAGAGGACTGTTGACTACTTGACAGGAGCTGGCTTGGCCATACAATAATGTATTCAGTCTTATCTTCTTAAACACCTACTGGTATAGAATAAACATCTTATTTAAATAAAATAAAATAAAATTATAATGGGTTATATTATAGTATTAATTATAAGTAAAAAAATGATGATTTCAGGTTCCTCAAGTTTAATACTTAAAAATACTTTCACGTTAACCTTTAATATACAGTTAAGTAAATGAATATCTTTATTTTGTTATAATTACAATTTGTTTGGCAATTAAAATCCATTTCGGCGGAGCGGTAAAAGAAGGGATAAATGATATTTTGGTCCTTGTGCTTTGAGTGAAAATCATATTAGTCCCTTAACAATTTTTTTCATCAATCGGGTCCCTGTAATTTGCATGAACATCAAATTAGTCCCTCATCAATTTTTTCCCTCAATCGGGTCCCTGATCTTTACATGCTTTTATATTAAGTTCTTCCATCCAAATTCGTCCACTGACTTAACGGTAAATGCCAACCTGATCTGCTCAAGATGGAGAGCTAAGAGAATCAAGAGGCCCGAGCAGGTTAGACTGTTTGTGCTCGGGATGCTCAAACTACTTTTATATAGCCTTTGCACGAGCGGCCTTGCTACTCGGGCCTCTCGATCTGCTTATGCTCGGGATGCTCGGACTAATTGTGCTCGGGATGCCGAGCTACTTGTGTTCGGGATGCTCGGGCTGCTTGTGTTCGGGATGCTCAGGCTGCTTTTATAATAGCCTTTGCGCGAGCGGCCTTGTTGCTCGGGCCTCTCGATCTGCTTATGCTCGGGATGCTCGGACTGATTGTGCTCGAGATGTCGGGTTGCTTTTGCTAGGGATGTCGGGTTGCTTTTGCGCGGGATGCTCAGACTGCTTTTATATAGCATTTATGCGGGCGGTCGGCCTACTCGGGCCTCTCGATCCTCTCAGCTCTCCATCCCGAGTAGATCAGATTGACACTTACCGTTAAGTGAGTGGACAGATTAGAACGGAAAGACATAATATAAAAGCATGTACAGATCAGAGACCCGATTGATGAAAAAAATTGATAACAGACTAATTTGATAGCAGCCCGACCTGCTCGGGCCTCTCGATCCTCTCAGCTCTCCATCCCGAGCAGATCAGGTTGACACTTACCGTTAAGTCAGTGGACGGAATGACTTAATATAAAAGCATGTAAAGATCAGAGACCCGATTGATAAAAAAATTGATAAATGACTAATTTGATTTTCATGCAAACCATAAGGACCCGATTGATGAAAAAAATTGTTAAGGGACTAATTTGATTTTCACCCAAACCACATGGACCAAAATATTATTTATTCCGTAAAAGAAATACAAGTAAATATTTGAATATCTGTTCTTGGGAGTTAGAGCGCTGACAATCTGACAAGCTCAAATACTAGAGCAGTACGGACCTAGGGGGAGCCGCGAACAGACTGTAGAGAGTCCTTTGCCTGCATTCAAAACTCAAATTTAAAGCTCATTCAATTTAGAATAAATACAATCTTGTACTGTACTGTGTACTTTGTACGAAAATTAAATAAATTTTTAAATACATAAAATTATTTTCTAAATTTTAAAATAATTTATATTTGAATGGTCTTAAAAAGATTAAATTTTATACACTAATTTAATAAATTTTAAAGTTAAAGAATTTATTTAATTTTCGGAGACAAATTTTATATTTATCCATTATATTTATATGTTCATCTGTAGACTGACTAACTCCACATTAATTCATCTCCTTCTGCTATGCAACTTTAAAGTTACTTGCTTCTTCTTTTTTTAACATAAACTTATATTCTTTATTTTTCAAAAATAGTTCATATGGTACATTTTGTTTCCCCGTTTGAACAAAGGCACCCGTCCCAAAGTACCCCTTAGCTTATTAGTGGAGCACAATTCTTATCTGTTGACATTGGCTACAAATTATACATTCGTGTCCAATTATTTTTCCCATTTTTATTATTATTCTATTTATATTTACTTTATATGAGTACCACAAAATAGTTTTTTAAAAGTTAAACTTTAATGGTTTGGACATATAAAAGAGTAGAACTCCCGTATAATTAAGAAAATTTTACACGTTAAGTTCCATCAAAACAATAGTGATATACAAACCAATATCTCTTAGCTATATGGTGGTACTTTAAATTTTGGGTCTACCAACTTACATGCATCCCAAGTCAATTTGTTCATATTCTGGCTGATAAAATTTGATAAACCATGCATAATTGAAATATAATGGAGAGAGGAGAAAGATTATGGAGAGACAGAGATTTAAGTGGTTCGGTCTAGAAGACCTACATCCACTGTAAAAGTCCTCTATGGTTGTGTTTATATTATAAATCCATACAGATTACAAAGATGAAATATTAGAAACAGTATAAAGCATAAATGAGAATATTGTTATATTTAAAATTTGAATCTTGATAACGATTTGATTTCGTCATAACCATAATATCATACTAAATCTTGATATGATATTTATTAAAATTTACACAATAGGTGAAAGGTGAGTCTAACTCAACTCCAAAAGATGCATTGAAGAGCGAGAGATGTCACAACCTTATAAGGAGCACATTGATTAGTCTCTCTAGCAATGTGAGACTTCCAACACGCCCCCTCACGTGTGGCGGGAGGACATCAAAGCCAACACGTGGAAACGGGTGACGGTGGGACCACAAAGTAGGAACCTTGCTCTGATTCCATATTAGAATTTACACAATATATGAAAGGTGGGTCTAACTCAACTCCAAAAGACGCCTTGAGGAGTGAAGGATGTCACAACCTTATAAGGAGCACATTGATTAGTCTCTCTAGCAGTGTGAGACTTCCAACAATATTATCTCTAATTATAAAATTAAGAAAGGATAGGGAGCTCCGATGATCGCGCTTAAGAGAGAGTTGGCCAAGCTCGATCATAGACTCATACCATTGTTCCTTCCACCTCAATTTTTTTTTTTTAGAAAAAAAAGGGTTAAAAAGAAAAAAAAAACCGGAAGATTTTGTTTTTATTTAGGGTCTAAGTTGGACAGTTATTTGTCAAAGTTACGTATATTTGCATGGAAGAGACGCAACAAGTCTATTGTGTTTGCGCGGGTGCGTACGACTGCGAGCGAGATATTCAAAGGGCAAAGATAAACAAGGCAAATTTTGACCCACCTAACAATTTTGTGGGCTTTTGCTATATTTCCATTGAAGTCCAATTTGGTGCATCGGCTCCATACGGCATTGGTGCATTTGCTTACCGTTTCAAAGTCAAAATCACGGAAATTTTCAAAAATTAGCAGTAACGACTCTCCGTCGTGGAAGACTGATATAAAACGTAGGGATCGGATTTTGTCAAACATTCGTTGCTGGCCGTAATAGCCGCACAACACCAACAAACTCTCCTCTCTTCTTTCTTCTAGTTTGACCAATTTTTTTTTTTCCAGACGTAGAGATCGAGTCGGTGAGTTTAGTGGTGGAAATTTAAGTCCCTAACGACTACGCATTTGCCGTTTAACTGTCAGCCTAAAGTTTCGGGTCAACTTCTTCTTCTTATACTGTTCATTACTTAAAATAAGCTTAATTATTCCATTGATCCTTGAATATCACAAAATTCTAACTTGGTTTCAAGGGTATTTTCCGTTCTGAATTAGCCTCCGAGAAATTTAACATTTAACATTTGTTCAACAATTGGATGGAAATATCTTACATGACTAATGAGGACACTTCGATGCTAAAATGCATTCGTCACGTATCTCTCACCTCCCATCTAGATTTTTTTTATTCCACGTCAACTTACCCGGTTGAGGAGGCTCATCCGCAGCACTCTTACTTCCTTTCTTTAGCCTACTGGTTTAACCTTTACTTAGGCTCTTGCCCTTGCTCAACTCCCACTTAGCTCACTGTGTGGAACCACTAATGGAGCCCCAAACTCACCACTTGGGAGGCAAGGACATGTGGCCAATGCATATTAGTGGTGACGTGGCTCCTGTTATCCACATAGGACATTTTCATTCCGCTGCCACATTCTCATCTAGCTGCTATTCTCATATAAAGGAAATGACCAAATACAAAATGTTAACTACCCTGAAGACCAAATTGAGATTTCGGGATGCCCATGGACCAATGGAGTAATTGAGCCTTAAAAATGCGGCAAAACACAAGAATAACGCACATAGAAAACTTTAGAGCAAGAATGAGAACGGGGGACTCAAATTGCAGTTGGACACAAAAAAAAGGGGGCAAAAAATGGAAGTAACGTGGGTTGGGAGGGAGAAAGTATATGAAAAATGTGTTTGTCGTGTAAGACCCACCAATTTCACAAAAGAAGGGGATCGTAGAAGGTTCAAATGGACAGTCATCGTTTCGATTCCAGACACAATCAAATGAACTGTCATCATTTCACTTCCACATACAAGTGTCTGTTCTAAAGGTCTAAACAGAGGCCGTTGCTTACACGGCCCTGGCTTAAAAGTTGTTGGTGAGAGAAGAATAGAGTTGTAGCTTGCAAGTCACTCATAACTACAGTGAGTGATCACAGAGTGCATTGCCCCCACGATGATGGGTGTTCTTAATTATTTTGGATCAAGAAAATCAAAATCATTTGTATTTGAGACATTTGTTAAGCCATGGATATGAGATTAGTCAATTACAAGATACGCACCAGGTGAGTTCGTGTATCAATCCATCCATGTATTTACCAAAAGTTCAATACCCTGAATTTTGCGGGCCAGAGGAGAAAAAGACGAGGAAAAGATTAGACAGACACTTTTCTGGCTCTCTGAGTTCCTTTTCCCTCCCTTTGAGGGAAGGAAGAGCAAAGAATGGAATAAAGTTCAAAATCATATTCATAGGCAGAGAGGGAAGAAGAGGGAAAGAAGGAAAGATGGGTCGGACTCGACAAACTATACAGCTCTGGTTTTGAAACTTTGAATAACTGCAGATGATGACAAGTTTAGAAAGCAAAGAAACAAAGTGTAATGTCTATAGGTTTATAAGAACCTTAAAACAAAGTTGGCTTCGATTAGACAAAAGGCCGAATTAACAACTTTTCTTTTTCTGCAGATAAATTGTCATCGATTGAAACCAGAGTCTGGATGATAAGGAGTAGCAATAATTTCAGAATGGTATCAATCTGCTTATGATCCTTAAATAACAGACCTGACAACATCCACTCGTCCCAAAATTTTCTCATTTACTCCGGCCCAACTCTAACAAAATGCTTTATGGAAAGGCTAACTGACATGTTCAGCCACAAATCGACTCTAATGAATTAGAGAACTGCTCGATCCACAATGTTGAGTTCGTGATGGGTGGTGGGGTGGGGGTACTCTCTACTCTCTACTCTCTAGGACCAGTGGCACAGGATCATAATTGGCATACTATGTTCCACGCTGCTACCTCATCAGATGGGACACAGTCAAAGGCTGATAGAGTCTCTGTATATGAGGTTCCATCACCTCTCACATGATAAAGTTCTGGGTATATATCTCTCAGCCAGAGGACCTTGATAATAATTGCACATGGGAACGAGATGGGTCCAACTTGTCTTCCCCTTTTTACGCTGCAAAAAAGAGTGATGGACGGTTCAGAGCTTTTCCACAGTGTGTTGTATTTCTGAGCACTGTTGCACTTGCACTGGATTCTCTTAAGTAGCATCATACGGTTCATGATTGCATTATGTATTGCACGTTTGAATGTAGAGTTTCTATTTCCATTTTGTTCTGTCTCTCTCTCTTAAGGATATAGGATGTAAGAAGACAAATTCTACCCAAAATTCTGCTTAAACCAAAACGTATTTGGTTTTGTGCCAACATTTGCAAATCGGCTAAAACGGAACCAACTTGACAACAAAAAAGAAAAGGAATAAAGGAGAAAAAGTAAGTAGGAGGAGTTAATCTTCCTTCGATCTCATTCAATCTCTCTCCAACAAACGTGACACTTCAGAACTTGGTTCTAGCTACTTTTAACCCTTCTTCCTAAGCAGTGAGCTCCTTCTCTTGACCCATCCTATTACCGATATTCAAACCTCAAAGGCAGGATGTTTCCTATTACCGATATCCATCTGTCTTTCCTTTTCTTTTCTTTTTTACTTTTTTTGGGGTGATAAATCTTCTCTGCAACTGCAATAAATATAACACGTACAGATCTTGAAAATCGACAAAAGAGAACATGTGATGCAACTGATGATAGTCTGATAATCTTTCACGGACACGCATCCGATCTAACCCTAGCTACTATCAAACCAATGGGACAGTACTATAGGAGAAAATTTCAATCCGTCACGGTCAAGGGACAGTACACACTGCCCTTTTATGTCGTGCCCTTTTGTCACCAAACACTACCTTTTAGACTGATAATCTTTCACGGACACGCACCCGATCTAACGCTAGCTACTATCAAACCAATGGGACAGTGCTATAGGAGAAAATTTCAATCCGTCTCGGTCAAGGGACAGTACACACTGCCCTTTTATGTCGTGCCCTTTTGTCACCAAACACTACCTTTAGACTCTTATGTACGCATCCATATGCGTGCTCTTACACGAAAAGGTTGATCCATTCCAATCATCCAACTATGCTTCAAACTATCCAAGTCGGATTCAGATTTCTGCAATTTATTTTCTGTTCGGATGGTGCGTTTGCTCCAATTTTGTTTTTTAAAAAAGCATCATCTTCCTTTCTAAAAAGTTCATTTCATGGTATCCGCGTTAATAACTGTTTTTGCAAATTAAAATTTTGGTAGAAATTGAAAACTTTCAGTTTAGACACTAACAATACTTAGAAGGGTAAATATGTGTTTTTTCTCTAATTAAAACAACAATAACAATTTTAAAACACATTCTAAATTTGTTCAGCCTAAATATGCATAATAATAAACTCAATCAACAAAATAGGCAACAAAAAATTAAATCAAACTTCAATCACACAAAAAAACAATAATTTGGTGACGAAGTGGAAAACCTTTGAAACATTCAAAGAAAAAACCATTTCGTGCTAGCAGCCACCTAGAATCCATTAAGAAGAAAACCTTACAAACAGTGATTCGGACACGGGCAACTCCAGTTGCTTGACTTTGACAACCCTGATGTAATAAATAAAATTTTACACTTCTTAAAATTTTAACACAATAAAAAATTACAATATAATCTCTCTCTCCATCACATCATTACTTTTTACTATAATAAATATTAAAAATCATCTCTCTCTTCACTTTTTCACCAAATCCAATACCCTAAATTTTAATTTTCCCAAAATTTTAACACTCAAACACAACCTAAAATTCCATGCTTAGACCCATTCTGTGTTGTATTCCCCTTAGACCTTTGAGGTTCTTCTTATGGATTCTTCACCGAACACTCTTGTTCTTTAGAACGCCTTCAACACCATGAAGGTTACAAAAACTCATCAATCTTGAAGCACAAATCTTCTGGAGTTTTTCTCTCAAGGAATGAGGCACACACATATGCTCAATGGAAGCCTCAATAAATTTAGGACGGCCTCCTAAGAAACATAGTAGAGTTTCTTAAGTTTTCAAAAGGAAAGTCCAAAAATTCAGTGATTTTTGAAAATTCGTCGGATGTAGCTCGAGCGCTTGTCGAACGCGGGTAATTGAACGTGATGAGTCTGTATGAATTTTTCAAAGGCCGCTCAAGCACTTGTTAAACGTTTGTTAAACGTGATGACTCTGTTTGAATTTTTTTCAAAAGTTGCTCGAGTGCTTGTCGAACGCTGGTAATTGAACGTGATGACTCTGTATGAATTTTTCAAAGGCTGCTCGAGCACTTGTTTAACGTTGGTTGAACGTGATGAAGACTTTGGACAAACCATCAATTCTAACTGTGAACAAATGAGATGACCAAAATTACAACTGATCAAGACATATTTTGACACGGAATTATGCCAATACAAAAATTCACTAACAAAACTTTTACTCAAATCCTCTTTCTTCTTCTTTTTTTCACTTTTTTTCATAAAATTTTATTTTATTTTTACTATTTTATCTCAAAATTCTATAAAACTCTAAAACACCTTAATTTTTACAATATTCCCATGCAAACATGACCTATATTATCTTGGAGAGTACATGAAAATTTTAAAAGACGTTAATAATTAATAGTAATAATATGATAATTAATAATTTGGAATGGAAAGCATCTACCAGACACAAAAAAACAGTGTATTTATTCTAAAATTTATCTATTTATCTATAAATCCGATGGGGGACGAGACGCATTCGTTAAGCTCAAGTCAAAGGGTCACGTTCAACAAGAACAAGAGAGGTCCAGAGGGAGGAGTCTATTGACAGTGATAAATGAAGCTCGCGACTTGGATATGGGAAAAAGTATGTGTACAATACCCGAAGGCCCGGACACTGCAATCTGCATTAAATTATCCTCTATCCGTTGAGCGGTAAAACCAATCTCCCGTTTCTCTTCCTTATATGTTTCCCCCGGCAGAAAGCTAATCAGATTAAAAGTTAAGAAATAACTTCGACATAACAAAATCTCTAAAACAGAATTGGAATCTTGTTCGAAGATCTTGATAAGTGAAAAACGAGAAGCATATTACATGTAGGAACTTCTTAGAAACAATGCAGCTCTCTTCTAAGGAACAAACTCAGAAATTAACCTCTTGTAAACTCTCGGATGATCGCGTTTGATTTTGGGATCGAGCACCAGCAGCAAGTTACGATGCGATACGAAGACTAAAATTTGTGATCATGCTAATTATTTGGGAACCAATGTTAGGAATTTGTTGGCGGTGAAAATCTCCTTCAAGAGTGATGTTTTGCAATTCAGAGTCGAAAGTGCTTTCTTCTGTAGTGGACCTGGTTGTTTTTTCAGCTGCACCAGTTGTTTGATCGACTACGATGCTTCCTTGAGCTCAAGTGTGTAGGATGTTTCCGAGGCGATCTTGAGTCTTGACAAACTGCTGTAAGGGTGGCACGCTGTTTGTCTTGATTTGGTCATACAGAAGCAAACGAGACCATATTGATTAGCGTTCTCTGTAAACTTTGGTCATGTTAGATTATTACTTATTCTAAAACTTAAGCTCATAAAAAATGTACTTTAAATTCTTTTAAAAAATTAAAAAAATTAATTTTCTCATTTGACCATCCAAATTACTTCCCACGGTATAGTTGGGAAGATAATAATACGTATACTGTGTTCAGATTTAAGGTGATTTTTATTTAATTCGTTTGTGAGAAGATATTTTAACGAGAATGACCCATGTAGACAAGGCGTCCAAATTTTTTTTTTCTTTCTAAGCAACAACAAGGCGTCCAACCACTAAAGAAATGTTTTAAGTACACGTACGTACTCTTAAGGTTTCGTCTTTACTCTTTTGAGAAGCAAAACACGTAGGATAGGTTCTGTTCCTCGATATCTTTCGTCCGATTTCCAAATTTTGAAACAACCGTCAAAGGGATCACCAGATAGTCCTCAGCACATATTGTTTAGCTCTGATTAACATGATTTTATAGCCCTGTGACAATGTGAAACCCTCGTAGTACAGCACCTGAGGACATCACTTGGAGGACAATGAAGTATTATTGGACAAATGACACGACCAAGAAGACGTGGCTCTCCGATTAGCCCGTGCCCCCTCGTCACCCTCGTATCCCATTCCCCTAGAGACGCTCTATGATCTCTCATGTCGAGCGAGAAGCAGTCTGCAAAGGTAAAATAGTGATTGGGATGCAGATCGATTGAGGTCAGATGTACGTTCTCGGAGTTGTTTAGTACTTACTGTTCGTGTTCACTGACACTGCATTGCAGTCTCTTTAACTAGGGGAATGGTTCAAGTATTTCTTTTGCTTTCCTTTTATTTCATGCTGAGCTAATGGAGGAAGAAAAAGTACGTAAAAAGGGAAAGCGCCGTCTGGGGACAGAGAAAGATAGAGGAAGAGAGAGAGTACCAAATGATCTACTCAAACCCTACAGAAGGTGCTGTGCCAAAGGGACAAGATTTCCTGTTATGGGGGCCTAAAATAACAGTCTCAGTTCCTTAGTCGGCCATTAATATGCAGTGGGACCAAACACTCACCTAACCTGGAAAGAGGACATGTCACGACACCTTTCTTTGCCCCCTTCGCTTTGCTCCATCCCTTCCTTCCCTTTCTTTTTCTCTACTCTCGGCTCTCGCTTTGTTTTTGAGTTATCATATTCATAACAATCAGTCTAACTCCATTAGACCCACTCGAAAAGGCTTCTGCCAAGCTTTTCCGACTTTCTGCTTCCAACATAACCGCTACAGTTCTATTTGTAGAAGCGTCTGAGTGCTTAAAGTTACCTCTTTCTTTTTCCAGCAGATTACACCACGCACACTGACAAGGAACCCCAAAAGCTCAATGCAATACACTACACCCTGCATTTAATTTTCCATGTTTGTTGCCCTCGCCACCTTTTTTCCATCATACCTCTCAGAAACAAGCCCACTCCAACTTCAACCTCCCCACAGTCCGTCCCCCTCTTCTAGTTCTTCAACATGGGTCTAGGTAGAGGACCTGTTGTTCGGCTCATTTGGTTGCTCTTCTTCATTCTTGGCCATTGTCATGGCGCAAGAACCACTAATGTTTTCAAATTAGAGCCAAAGTCTCAGTATTCAGGCCACTTCTTGGGGTTTTTGCCAAGAAGAATACCGATACCGGTTTCTGGTCCATCAAGGAAACACAATGACATTGGCTTGAAGAGTTGGAGGTCACCCTGAAGATCATAGAGTTTTTAGACCGAAGGTGACCAGCTTTTGATTTAATGAATTTGTTTTGTTCACGGTGGAAGTTTCTTCTGAAGTCGAAGAAGTGTTTGGTGCATGGGTAGTGTACATGAGGTTGTTTCTGGCTAATTCTTTTGGTGGTTTGATGACATTGTATTTTTCCCTTTTCAGAAGATGTAATTGGTCTGTATCGTTTCTCCTTTACCCTCAAGGAGAAGCACCGTTGGCTTCATGAGCTTAAACCTTTTTTTGTGTGCATGAAAAGTAGAGAATGAACAACTTGACAGAAGCTCTAGTTACTGTATTTTTTGTTTATATCTCCTGGTTTGTTGGGGGTAGAAGCTATTGCAAGGAAAGAGATACTGCATATGCAATGTTTCAGTTCTATAGAAGCTCTCTATACACTTCAATTTTCTACTATTCGTGTTCCTCTTGACTCAAACACGACAGAACTCTAGTGAACTGGTATTTTTATTTATATTTTCATCTATTTCGAACTTTCAGTTATACTGAATCTGGTAATTAAGGTAAAATTATGAGTGAATTCTTCAGCTCGGCACGTATTATCTTTTTACGGATACAAAAAAAACAAGATAGAATCACGGCATTAACCATTTCAACGATGACTTTTTCTTCACCATCACATCACATAATTAATTATCAATTCCACTATACATATATAGCTTTTTGGTTGGCCAAGAAAAGATGTCCAACTAC
Organism: Myrica gale; assembly: GCA_963930655.1. NCBI lineage: Eukaryota > Viridiplantae > Streptophyta > Magnoliopsida > Fagales > Myricaceae > Myrica > Myrica gale. The sequence goes on along the minus strand of OZ005600.1, from coordinate 9,522,198 downwards.
TTTGTTGTAGAAAATGTTGGCTTGCATTCTGTCAGCAAATTAGTGGAAAACTGCAATGTATCAAGTATATATAATGGAGCACCCAGTTAAACTGCTACACAATAGAGATATAAGTTGATTGCTTTACATGGTGAGCCCATCAATTATTTAGGATAAGGAACCGACTTTGCCCAATTATCGCCTCGATTTACAGTCCTTTTGGTCTATCATGCCAGGTTATCATAAAAACTGATAAGAACTTGAAAGCTGTCGATCATCAACTAAAGCTAGCTTCTCCTTTTGATGGCCACCAAAGGTTGTCATGATATTGGACCCAAAGTTTAGGCTATAATTTGAATCTCTCTTGGATTCGATCACAATACGAATTATGCAAAGAGGATACGGCATTCATATACTGGAATGGGGGATATGATGTATTATATATGATTTTGATTTTGATTTTGATGTTGATGACATATTATGCTATGCGGTATTCCATTAGTGCTCTCCCCGATTCAGATTATGTGTAACATTTATCTACCTTTCATTTCATGTTGAAATCATCAAATATACTCCATTGTTTTCGACAGCTCTAGTGCAGCATTAGCTGGATGGTAATCATCAAGGTAGCAACTAATTTACCTGGTGTAAAACCAAAGCAAAAGGCAAGAAATAAAAAGTTAAGTACTACAACATGTAACGGTTAGTACATGGGAATATGGGATGTTGCATGAAAATATATATAAAAGGGCAAGGCGTTTAAGTTCAGTGAACCCAGCTAATTCCCCTTCTCTAATAGTCGAACCTTGACCATCTTCCGATCTAACTGGGGCCTTACAAGGGTTATCCAAGTCACTGTGTCTTAGCTTAGAAACATCTTTATTCGATATGTAGGGTATAGGGTTGCGATATTTTTTGCTCATTGTGGGAATATAGATGATAATCTAGCTCCTTCTTTAGACTGTTTAGATGCACATGACAATTAATTCAAACTTGAGATCAGGTTCATATCTTTTAAATTTTCATGTTCTCCTCATTCTTCTTCATATGAATAGAAAAACGTTCTCATCCAATTTCATGCCACCGTTGGTAGAAAAATATACCATTTAGAACCGAGCTATGCATCTTGAACACTGAAAAGGAAGAATTTCAACTGGCAGGAAGGAAAAACTATCCGTGAATCTTGAAGACTAATCATTCAACTTCCTTTCAAAATGTGGGGAGGTCATTGCGTTGAATTTCTCTGATCTGTGAAAACGTATATTCTTTGAGAAATATTGGAGTTCTTTTGGAAATATTGGGATCTTTGCGTTGAATTTTGGTGATCTTGTAACATGATTCGGGACTGTTTGGTTATCGGTCTCTGTTGGGAAAACAGATTTTGTTCAACGTTTTGGTGGAAAATACGAGAATTTCAATGCATTGTTTGACGCAGCAAAAGTTATTGTGTGAGTGAAGCTATTGTGTGAGTGTGTGAGTGGACGGATGAGATTAGAAGTTGGGAAATCTAACGGCTGAAAAAATTACACGTCAATTAATGAACCCGACCCACGAACCCGACCCGCACACCGACCCGGTTTCATTAATTGACGTGGCATGTTGTCAGCCCTTAGATTTCTCAACTTCTAATCTCACTCATCCACTCACACACTCACACAATAACTTCACTCACACAATAACCAGCCTCCGTTTGACGCTCCCTATTTATTTTCCCCAGCCCTTCAAAGTGGTTTAGAATAGAGCACGGGGCCCCTGGTGGAATTTTCTATGACCGTCTGAAACTCTTGTTGTTTCACAACTCCTTTGACCAAGCTGCCTAAAGGCTAAAGTAGAACTCGAACTCTGCCGATCCCTGTTTCAAGGCAAAAAGTAAATTAAAGAACCAAAAAATTTCCGTATGTTGGTATTTTCTCTGTTCTACTTTGAAAAGCTTCTGCTGAGTGGAAAGGGTTTTGAGAGACAATGATGAACATTGCATACTGCATCTATCTGGGGGCCGCGACATCTTGTCATCGAACAATTTATATGAATTAGAAGGATCGATGAGATTATATATGCCAGTCACGAGTTTCGAAACCTAGGATAAGACATTTTCTTTTACCAGGTTTGTCGTTTAAAGAAGACAAATAATGAACTAACATGATTACGAATATAAGGCTAAAATATTGGCTTGAACCCAATCAAGAACCTTTGGGGGATGATGAGAAATATTACTGCAGGCAAATAGGCTTTTCGATCGTTTCTTCTCTTTCTGCTTTGTGCTTATTCATCACACAAACTGAGAGATTTCTCTGTACATGCATGACACAAGTGAAAGATGATATATATCAAATCACATAATCGCTTTGATCAGATGGCCATGATTACTCCACCGCACCAATGGAATGAGGATAATAATCATAATTGCATGTATCCCACAACACGTAACTACGTATCTATGACATTATGGGGTATATATATTCGGTACGCTTGAGGAATCCATATCGTAATTAATCCAAATTATGGTTTATACATACGTGCTCCAGATGGAAAAGAAGGGTAATTACAAGCCTGAAACGACGGGTGATTACAACCCCTTGGAATCAATGTAAACACATGACATTGATGATTGGTTGACAGCCAAGATTTTGCAAACAGTTTCCTGAACTAAAGGCTATTGGAAGTGAAAATCACAAAGTGCATTATATAAGTTGGTATCATCACAAAAAAAACAAAGGAAGGAGAAGAAAAGAAATTGAGTTAGCTTGCCAATTAAGCTACATCACGTTGCACATATACTGTGATTACACGTATCTCCCACATGCATATGCACGAGGATCATAACCCAATTCTTGGATTATTTCTGAAGGATCCATAATATATACTGCTTTATTCAATTCTTATTAAAGAATATAATTCAAATAATAAAATTTATCTTTTCTTATCAACATAAGTTTTTAGGATTAGTGATAGATTCACAATTGTGATAGATCACGATTTCTTTTCCCATTTTCATGGGTTCAATCTTCGAATTTTTTACCCTATAGTTCACATTTTGGAGCATATATAGTGATAGAAAAGATAAATCATGCATAATTGAAACATAATGGAGAGAGAATAAAGAATAAGGAGAGATAAAGATTTAAGTGGTTGGGTCTAGAAGACTTACATCTACTGTAAAAGCTCGAAACATGATATGAGAATATTCCTATATTTAAAACTTGAAACTTTGAATCTTAATAACGATTTGGTATCGTTATAACTATAATATCATATCAAATCTTGATATGATATTATCTCTAACATATAGTTAGGTAAAAATTCTGAAAAATGACAGCATTCAGAGTGAATTATCTGTTTATAGCAGCAAAACTTTTGAATTGATCAGGGCAGCCAATATTTAGCGCCATAATCAACTGAAGTTATACATGATAAAGTTCGGGAACATATATAATTAGATACAATTTCCCAAAAATTACGGTCATTATACTCCATTATCTAAAGGTCTGGATTATCACTGAGATTTCAAAAGGCCTCCTGTTCTACCAACCAATCAACTATACGGGAAGATGATGACTCTTTTCGTTCACCGAAAGAATATTAAAAAGAAAGTAATATTGTTTACAAAAGAGAGCTAATTAAAGGAGTTGCCAGGGTCGACGGCGTAGTTTCGGCTTAACCCTTTTCATTAAAGAAAAAGGGGAGGAGGGTAAATGGAGTGAAACATTATCAAATAGAAATTATGATAGGGATATAAGGTATAATTTTCCAGGATACTGAGAAATAATTGAATAATTTAAAAGAAAGTAAACTTGGCGAACAATGCACGGTAATAATGATGCGCACTCAAGCTCTGAATTATTATTCATAAGCATTGTCAATAGTATACGAATTATGAGTTTAATTTTGTCCCTTTTGGTGTTGCATATAATTAAACTAATTCTCTTCATTTTCAGCCGCTGATTGCGTCCATTTCACCAGAATACATATATATATGCTCGTGACAGCTACGATAGCTGCGATGATTATACATATATAATGTATTGTATATCACATAATTACTCATATTAAAAGTATTTTTTTTCTAAGCAATGAACTTTGATTCAAATAACCAAACTAGAGAATCCATCCTCACGGGGGTTCAAAAAACAAATTCTGCCGTAACAAGAAGGCAGGAACATTAACATGAAAAGGAATTAAGCCATAAAAAACCATCTTTCCACACCCACCATAAGGTGAACGATACATGCTTTTTCACCCTTGTTAGGCGATGGCATGTCCTTTATTAATTCTTGTGCTTGTTCTAATTGGTTATATACAGCCGTATGTTTCATATTCTGGTTGAACTTTTAATTGATATCCGTGGACCGTACGCAACATGTTCCCTGATCAGTGGCCGATGTTCAATAAAGATTTTGGACCGCCGAACGTGTCCCGGGTTAGTTGATTTCTTAAATAGGTAATCGCAATTATTGCAAATACATTTGGGCCCCAATGTATCCCATTCTATAACATAATATACGGCTCGTATGGGTCACTCGAATTATATTACTAACTCATTTAACGCAAAAGTTTCAGGACCTTAAGACTCGTAAATTGACCAACAGTCTTGACCCCCGGGGTGGGGGGACTAATTAAGAAGTCCTTGATAATGATCCAGCTAAGATTTTAAGAAATTATTCAAAAAGCTGCCTCCCTAAATGCAATTGCTAATAGGACCTAGAGTAGAGCTTCTGAGCTTGTAAGAGATACTGCCCCCAATAAGATATGCAACAAGGGGTCCCAACTCCAAAGATTGTTTCCAAATGACCACATGGAAGTGAAATATGGTGTTCCCCCCCTAATTATACGCATGAAATATAGACGATTACTTATGGAAAAGGTTGCATGGGACCGTGGATCCTGGTGATCAAACCTGGAAGGCAAATTGGGCCAAGTCTGTGGGCTAGTTTGAAGATTGGGCTTCAGTCCGGTGTGATCCGTAGTGGGCTTATTTATGTGTTAGATCTTGCTACAATAATTTCCTATTTCCAAGTTCCAACTGAAGCATATATAGCCGAAGTTGAACTTTGAAGATTGTTTGATATTACACAAACATTCTGAGTAACCGGAACTATATAATGTGACCTAATGTCTAACACAATTCAGATTCCAACTGAGACCTCATCGAGTTACTGTTTTCTCTAATGTTTTTGTACAACGAACACGTTTCAGGAAAGGGGTTAAGACAACATTGTGGTGTTCAAGTTGACTCATATTAGGTGTAATATCCCTGTAATTTTTTTTAAAAAAAATTTAAAATTTGAAAAGTGAAACGGTGCGTCAGGGATAAGTTATCCCTTGGTTTCACAAAACTGAACATTTCGTTCAATTTCAAATCTTTAAATGCCGAACTCCTCTCTTGTTCAAAATTTGATTTCGAACGGATTTCGCCATTTTTAAACCTATTTAGTGATCTTTACATATGAATCTATGTTATTTGTGAAAATCTCCGCCGAGTTTTCTCTCATTTGGAGCTCTCTCTCTCTCTACCACAAAATTCCCTTTCTCTTACCTTTAGAGACGCAATTTGCAGGGATTGAGTATTTTTGGAGGTATGTTTGATTTAATCTTGGTTTAGAGAGGTATTTCTTTGGATTGATTTGGGTTATTTTGTTTTCTAGAAGATGTTGGAGAGTCGTTCGTCAATTATTAAGCAATTTTTCTTTGACTTCGTCGGCGCATTTGGATGAGTTTTTCTCTAAGTTCCTACCTTCAATGGAGTTTTAAATCTGAGATTTCTAGATTTTTCATATTAGTTTTTTGGGTTGCTGTAGGGTAATTAAAGGTGGTTTTGAGGAATTTCGCGATTTTGGGAATAGTCAGAGTTATTGGAGTTCAAGTGTGTTTGTTGTTGGAATTCTATTATTAAATTACATTGGAGATGTGGGAGGATTAAGATGTAGAGTTGACTGAGTTTCAAATGGATTTTAGGTGTTGATTGACTCTTCAACAATTCTTTTTGAAATCTTAAATTTCGGTTAAACGTTGAGATAAATGGTCTTTTCATGAGATTTTTATGAAATTCTTACGTTGTGGAAAATAAGTGCACAATTGTTAAATATTTTTTTTCTTATAAATCGAAATGGCTTTGGATGACTTATTGTAAATTCTTAGATTTTGGAAATGTTGGATTTTAAACGTGCACTGTATTTTTAAAGGATTTTGATGCGTTAGAGAAACTGAACGAATTTTGGTAAAAAAAATGAGATTTTACAAACTCTTTTGAAATGGTTGGCCTATTTTGTGAAATTTTTAATGTGAGTTTATTATCAAACTATTCTGATGCTTGTGACCATCGGGGTCTGTGTGACTATGACCATTGATAATTTCACTACGTTGCTTGGCGTGAGATATTTTGTTATAAATTCTGTTTTCAGTTAGTATTGCTCACTACTTTTCTTGATCTCGGTTATGCTTATAAACTGTCATTTTCCCTACTCACATTGATTGCTACTTACTGAGCTAGTTATAGCTCACCACTTTACTTCCTATTTTTCAGATTTAGCAGTCGGTGGTAGCGAGTAGTAAGAGTTCTCAAGTTATAGTTTCGAAGATTAGTTGCAAGATGCAGAATATTTGAATAAAGAGTCATCAGGAGACTTTAATAATAATTGTTTTATTTCGGAGACTTTGGTAATTTTATTGTTTATTTGGGAAATTGTTTATTGAGACTTTTGTTAAGAGAATTATTTAAGGATTTATGTTTTTAGTATTTCTCTGACTAAACTGTGGGGATTCATTTTGATTATTGAAAGATGGAATAAATATTTTGAGTTCTTTTATATGTTAAGATGATATTTTCAAGCGGTATTCTATCCGTTTAGACTTTTGGGTCAGGGCGTTACATTAGGTTGTTACCCGATTGAGCAATAGGCAGAAAACCATCGGGTCCTGCTTGATTCAATTGCTTTTGCATCTGATTAAACAGCTCTTCAGCAATACACATTGGTCAATTGAATGTTTGAGTGTAATGTCGAAACTAACATATATGACTAATATAAGATCTTAAAAAAGAGTATGCACTATACACAAATCAACCCATGTAACATTTAATCAGCAAGGCAACCCATAGTAAGCGAGTGTAGAGTATGTAGTTTGATATTTCCAGAACAGCTGATCCTGGGAATTTATTCAGAGAAGGAACTCCAACAGCAAAGAGAAAATTAATTCTTGCAGCATGGTTTCCCTCTGCAACACTTTTTTCCCTTTATATGTAAGTGGATTGTCTGCCCCTCGATATGCCTCTCCGAGCCAGCTCTTGAACTTGACCATGCACTATACAAAGTTTCTGCAGCTTTTGTTGAGAAGCCATTATTGCTAAGATCCAGCAAGCACAAGTTCTTTGCTATACTAATAGCTGTGGAAAGCTCTTGAATGAACTGGCACTCGATAGATAAATCTTTTTGACCTGAACTTGCACAACTGTCGTCAATTCCTGATGCAGCAGCTTCTACTCTAATTGGATCATCTTCACTATCAGCAACTTCAAGCTGATTGCAGGCCATGTTCACAGCACATAAACCCTGGTGATGAGTGGTGTCAATTACGTTGGTTGCATACCCTCTCGAAGAAGTTTCAGATATGTCGATTCCCTGCTTCAAGGATTCCAAGCTCCCCTCTCCCATTGAGCCATATTGGGGACTAGAACGTTTATCCAGACAGGCATTATCAGCAAGGCTGAGTTCTTGAAGAGATACGTTTTCTGTTAGAAACACCCAAATCAATGATTAAGAAGTTTGCTTATACGGACAAATACTGGAAGCACAAGTGGGCTCATGTCTTTAAGCGGCTAGAGCCTGATTTTACCTGCTAAAGCCTGAATTATATGACGAACTCCAGCAAGTCCAAGCTGACACTTATTAAGTCTCAGAATTCTTAGGCAACATTGAGGGTTTGTGAGCACCGATGATAATGCACTGGAACCCTGTTTGGATGCTTAAATGTCAGGCACCCTCAGAATACAGAAAGCTTAGCTACAGAATACCACATAAGGTTATCAGTTAAGTTTTGCTAACAAAGTGCACAATAGATGTGCATTATCACTGATTTAGGGGCTCAACATAATACTGTAATAATCAATAGAACCATACCGACTTAATTAGGATCAGAGACATGATTAGTTTTACTTTAAAAAGGGGAAAAAGTCGACGTGCGTTATCAATAGTATAGCCCCCCTGAACCTTTATATTCCAGTCATGTGGATTGGAGATATAATTTGAAGAATGTCAACAGCAAAAGACATTGACATGACTGTTAATATAGCTCAAAAGACAATACATTGATGTGATCAATAAAAGAAGAAAAGTCGGAAAGAAGCTTAAATAGAACTGTCAAGATAGATAAGAGCAAGAAAATAAAATCCGATGATGAAGAACATGGCTGAGATGCTAAAATGGTGAATACTCTGGCTGCATATTTAACGTGGTTTTATGTTGAAGCCAACTCATATGCCTATGTAGATAAAGTAAAATTACAGAAAATGGTTCTAGTGGAAAGATGGTAAAGCAAAATTAGGATGTCAAATAAAAAAAGTACACTTGAACAGTCCATTATAATGCAGAAATAGCACTATAGTATTTAAAATGGTGACAGAAATATTTGAAAAAGCAGTTAAAAAGGGTGATAGATCAAGTAAGGTGACAGGTCAAACACATTCTCTGCTTCACCAATATGTATCAACCACTTACAAAAGAAACCAACCATTAGGAACATGCATAAGAAGTATAATAGTTATAAAAGACTTGTAATAAATAAAGAACAAACCTCTAACATAATAGAATTTCCGGAAAGGTTCAGCTCAAGAATGCCACAAGCCAGATCATCTTTGAGTCTGAGAACATACTTAGATGTCAGTCCACAATACGACAGGTCAAGTTTTAGTAGGTCTTCAATCCCATTGAACAATGATGCCGTTAATTGTAATGCCCCCTCCTGCAAATATATGAATCTAGTCACAGGAGACGGGAGATAAAATACCTACAGGTGCACTCAAATAACAATCATAACAGAAAGACAGAATAACACAGAAACTCACTGTTCCTATACCAGCACCCCCAAGCATTAATCCTGACAAACACAAGGCTTTAGCAAGCTGGCAAAGGCTATCAACAACAGGCTTGCTTAGCTTTAAACCACTCAGATTCAATTCTGAAAATCTGCAGGAGTGAACTTAATTTAGGGCATATGTACTGCAAATATAAACAGAAAAGGAGTAGGATTTCAAAATGATCAAAACCTCTTCAAACCGGCAAGCTTGACCAGTAGACTGCTAATGGCATTTCCTGATACAGGGTCGTTATATCCTATCCAAGAAAAGAGTTGGACAGCCTAGTAAGATAAAGACACATAATGCATTAAGATTACCTACTCCATAAGTCAAGCATACCTATAGAAAGATGTTCAAGTACAGATCCAGTATTTAGTGCATCAGCAACCTTCTGAATGGTTCTAGATGTTATAGAACAGCGTTCTATATTCAAGCTGCACAGGCCTAGGAAACAGAGAGCATAGGTGAGCTGAAGGCATAGGGCTTATTTACAATAAGAATCACATGATAATATATTTGAAAGAGATGGAAAGTTGATACTGTAAAAGCTTATATTAAAAAAATAATCCACCAAAAAAGCAGCACAAATTTATTGATGACTATTCAGAAGATACTGAAACCAATATTTAAATAAAGTGGGCTGCACGAAAAGCACTTTACCCTTGCATTTTTCCAAAATAGTTGAAAGGTAAGATCCACAAGCATCAGTAAGACGGTTTCCAGAGACATTAAGCACTTCCAATCGAGCAAATAGCACAGGGCATTCACAAATCTGAAGAGTGACAAGCTCAGGTTAAAGAGAACTGAAAACTCAAAAAGCATTAACCATGTTAGTCAGCTACTGATGAACCAGAAGAATGAGCCCTTTTCTTGAAGGAAGAGAAAAAAATGGGTCCAGACCTCTCAATGCCTCCATAGAAGTGAACTCCTCACCTTCCATGGAATGAACTCAATACTTCCTCATGAAAAAGGAAAGGTAACATTCAGCCACAACATCATGCCTAGATATACCCTTCTATGTTCAATCATCACAAGACCAGCCCTCAAATCTAGGAATACCTTTGTGTGCTCTTGTTAGATGAGATTCAATCTGATAGCCATATGCCTGCTAAAGTGTGTGCTAGAAGCAAACTAAAGAAAAGAAGGGGGGTTTATGCAAGGGCCAAATGAGAAATCTATACTCAACTGTAAAAGCATGAGGGAGCTGAACTTTGAATTCCATCACTAACAAATTCTTTACTTGCAGAAATGCAAATTGTTGCAAGTTACAAACCTGAAACAAAGCAGTTGGACCAAATCGATTGCAATGCAGATCCAAAGTTAAGCCACCATAATGTTGGCCTGATGCAAATACTTGTTGAAGTTTCTCTATTGTTCCATTTCCTAGGGATAGCAAGGACTATTAGAGTTAATACTAACAAAAAACTGACCCCACTACTCATTTCTTAAAACAAAATGCAAAGAGAATCACAAAAAACCGTTCTGTTCCGAAACAAGGAAAACAGATGAGGTAGAAACCAGATACCATTACCTAACAAATTGTGAGAAAGGTCTAACAAGGCAAATGTTTTGTGGGCACGCAGGGCATTCAACAATGGAGTGATTGATAAATCTTGCAATTCACATTCAGACACAATAACTTCATCATCTGAAACCTGGTAAACAAGAAGTATACGTACCAAGTAAACAAATCTATTAGCGTCCACAAACAAGAATATAAGGTTTTTCCTTGTTAAATAGAACCTACCTCCATTGTTTTATTGTAAAGTTTCTTTAGCAACTTCATATTAGGCGCCTCAGATAACTCACTGCAGCTGTCAATGTACAGTTTAATCAACGGCATTTGAATCCACCCTGGAAACATATGATACAAATTAAATGCATAGCTAATTGACAAAAGAACACTTCTGTGAGGGAAAGCTAAAGTTCAAAAAAACAATGCATAACAATTCTGTATAACAGGACAAGCTTATGTATTTCTACTCTAGAGATAGCCTAAAAGATGTTGGAGCCGACATGTGATATATGCAATATAAGCTAACAGCCTATCAGGATTTCAGATTTCTAGTTCTGCTCCGGACTGCTGTTTTACGTGAATTCAACACCAAATCAGCATCTGGTTGCGACATACTCAGAAACAAATCATTCCAGGGAGCAATTAGCTTTCAAAATACTTTTGAAGTGGTTACCCTCCACAATAAGAATTCTCATAGGAAGAGTACCAAAAAAAGGGGTGGGAGAACAGAATAAGAAAATGGAATGGCACCCATCGCCTCCAGTAGTGTTCTGCACAAATATTTACTCACATTCGCAGAAGCCTCCCCGATAGCTTCCGATGGTTGCCTTTTCTTTTTCAAGCCATCATGGATTATTATAAAGTTTTCCACTATGTAGCATTAATTACAAATATAAAATTTGGGCAGCACCCAATGTTATTCCCTCTTTAGCAAAGTGGCGTGAGGAGAGATATAGATATGGTCCTAACATTCAGCACGGGGCATGACGTGGCCATTCTCAAGATCAAACACACTTATGCTCGAGAGCCTAGGACTTTACCATGGCACTAACCTTCAGGATGTTATATTCAATAACCAGCAACAATCATTTTCCTTTCAGATGAATAACAACATTTCCAAATAAACGAGCATCAGTCACAAGGAACAATAAAAAGGATAGATCAACTCCTCAAGAAATCTAATATTGCAGTTAATCTACGTACCATCAATGAAAGCTTCAAGCAAGACTTTTCCCAAATGATCCTTAAGAGTTTCAATTGTCTCTAAAGATTCCAGAACTCTTCCACCGCACTCTATTCGCTGAATTATGGGCAACAGACCTAGTGAGAAAGAATCCACCTTATTAATGAAATCATAGAGGATAAAAATTGCTGAGGGAACATGCACGGTAGTACTTGCTTGCAGCACCCACCAAGTTTTCATCCTTTCTTGTCAGTTGCATCACAAGAGAGAACAGTATGACTGGATAAATAAAAAGCTTGTAAACCACCATTAGGAACATGCATGTAGATAAGGTAGAGAAGGCTCAATGTGTTCAAGCTCAGGTTTGTGCTTGTCACTTGGCAATTAGTAATGGTCGAGGACGATTAGAGCATCAATACCATGCTCAGCTTTTTCTTTTTCCACTTTACTATAGTGGCATCATATTTGGCAGAAGTTCTAATACACTGTCCACTTATCTCAAACACTACAGAGCATGCATGTGCAGCCTAATTCCCATATTTGAGGACATCAAGAGTGGAAGTACACTTAAATGCATTCCCCTTCTTAGCTTTTCTTATGCAGCAAAAACCACTTACGAGCAACTAAATTCTTTGGTGTTTAAAGAGAAAATAACCTACACCAGACACTATTGCAGTGGGATAATCATCTTATAATCATCTTATAATTAGTAGCATATGATATTCCCCAGTAAATGCCTACCCTCTGATCTCTTTTCAATGGGAAGCCGCAGATAATAAAGGCATGCTAGTTCAACCTTCACACATTCAATGCTCAACTTATCACCGTCCTTGCATGAGCTTGTTTCAATAAGTATCAGATCCTTGTCAATCTTGCAATTAATACACTGCTGATAACAGTATGAAAAACCATTAATTAGCAAAATAAAGCAATCATACAAGACTACTTGGATATTTTTTTACAAGTATGATATGAGCTCACATCATGTTTGTCACCAGAAGCATGACACTTGAGATCAGCATGCTTATGCAACAGGTTTCCAGTGACATCAATAATGCATTTAGAACCGCTAGCAGCAAAATCAGAGGTAACAGCAACTTCGTCAATGCTTGAAGATTTGAAGAGTTTGCCATTTTGAGAGGCTAAGTTAGGACTCTTTGATTTGTATGAACTAGTGCTTTCTTCAATATCAATGGGCTTGCAGGACCTGGTGGCACGTTCACAAGAAGCTGCAGCAATCTCCTGATAAACTAAACGAATAAGTGACAGACAGCAACGGATCAACTTAAACAAGTGGAATAATGCGAATCAAGGAGTAAACACAATTTGTTTACCTGAAAGGTACCATCATGACTAGCTGAACCCTGTTTACTCTTAACTGCAAGACAAGAAATAAAGTTCAGCATTCCGGCAGTACAGTAAGAGTCTAAAGAGCAAACTACATAATAACTAAAACCCACAGTCATCTGATATAGCAACAAACTCTACTGGGCCTTTATCAGGCCTACCTTTTGAGCACTCGACCTCATCTGGCAGTTCGCAATCATCATCGGAAAGGATGACACGAACACGTTTACGACCAACAACTGGCTGCTGATTGTTGGTTGATTTGGACAAACTTTTTGGAGACATTTTGATTGTCTCAGAATGATTATTGTGCTTTTTTAACTGGACTGATTTATTTTTGGTTGAATTTTTACAGGACCCAAAGAATGAAATCGGAGGTACATCATCACTCAGCTCTTCTCCACTGGCTCTGGAGTTTGATATACTATAATTCAATTTACTGGTGTCTGGTGAGCAGCGTGCATTAGACCTTCTTTCTGACGAATGATCATTCCCTTCTGTGTCAGTTTCAGAGCAGCACTCCTCTGCCAAGTTATGTCTTTCAAGCTCTTTATCTTTGGACTGCTTTAATCCGTTAATTAAAAGCTGCAATCTCCTACACAGAAGCATCTTTCTTTAAAATCCACAAAACTCAATTTTGAACATTGGAACTTTCCATAACTTGCAAAGTTGCACCTGCAGTCTGACTGAAATTAACAGCCCTATATGGTTAAGGAGGGGTTGCATGAACCAAATTTACCTGGCCTCTTCAACATTGTCAAATCTGATCATGTGGCTATAGTGCATGTTCTCTAGTGCAGAAATCTGTACAGAAGGAAGGTTAGCTTCCGTGGCAATCCTGCAATAAGGCATTATTGAATTAGTAAAAAAATAATGAATTAAAAAGAATGCATCCAGCAACATTTATGGTACAAGAATATGCACTTGTATTTTCACGAACTTTCAGTGTAAAAGGGGCCAAAAAACTAGGACAGTTTTGTCTGCAGATGTAAGCGACATTATTATAAAACCTGCCCTTATTGAGAGACTGCAATGAATCAAAGAACGTTACTTAGAATATTCCTCCACACTGTCAAAGTGCTTCGAAAACATTGAATTTAAGTTCACGATTGGACTTTCCTCCACACTGAGGGAATGATAAGGGCGCGAAAAGGACAGGTAAAAGGCAGAATAGCATTTTGAGATTTTTTTTCAGGTAAGCAAGATTTTTAATATGCAGTAATCGTAAGTTTACTCACTAATGGTATTTTAGCAATTTAACATATATAATATTTTATGGTTCTGTTGTCTGGGAGTTCATGTTCTGTTATAGGACTGCCCCAGCTCTAATTATGGGTTTTATTTGAGACCAAGATATCTTCGAACCAAGTTGGCTCATGGTTATGAAAAGCTTGTATCAGGCCTTAGGTTTGTTTTATTGGACAACTTTCCTAAGGTAAGTACTCTCGTTTTTAACTTCATTGCTCAAGCAAGAGCTTGTGAATTAAAAGCTTTGTTCTTTCTCTTGCTTGTTTCCATCACGAAAAATCCCTTCTGTGATACAAGAACTACTAAAGACTTTATTTTTATTTTTTTTGCAGTAGCAAGCAGACTGTTCTATGTGTAACAACAAAACAGCAGTTCCCCAAGACATGCATGGTATGCTGAATAGGATTGCAGCATGAAACAAGCTCTTCTTTCTAGAATTCAAACTAAGTAGAAATCCACCAATAAAAAATGCTACGTGATGTTTCTATGCCATTTAATTAATAACCACCAGAAAACCCAAAAGATGGATAATTACCTGTAGCTCTCTTCAAATGCATCTAGTGCTCCTGTCCAATTACCATCATTGTCCAGAATATCACCAATGTTGATTTTTGCTAATGCTTGCCCCTGACAATATCGACTCAGAGTGAAAATCCATCAAGCAACGATATAGACCACATTCATGGACAGAACAGTCAATATATATCAAGCTTATGATTATCCTACAGGTCATCACCATTTCTGAATAATAGGCAACTAAAATTATGATATACCTAGAGTACCAAGATCTTTTTTTTTTTTGCTGAATACATAGAGTACCAAGATCACATATAAATGAATGATGAGAAGGTCTACTTATAATCACTCCTATATCTTTATCTAAGACAAAACGAAGTGTTACTTGCACATCGTATATCAGACAACCATAGAAGAAATCAAGAAAACACCAAATTACCTCCAAGTTGCCTATTGACTTGTATATTTCCCAGCTCTTCGTGTACCATTTAAGGCTTCTGTCAAATTTTCTCAGCTTATGGTATGATTCCCCAATGGCCAGAAAAGAATCACTCAGTTTTTCCTTGTCACAAAGTTCACTTGCAACTCTCTTCTTCCTTTTTGCAAATTCACGAAGCTACGCATAAAATTTCAAGTAAGAAAGTGGGCGGCATCAAATTGCATAAGAATACTAGTACTCATAACTTCAAATTACCTCTTGGATGTATCAGACAACCTACATATCTAGCTTAAGTAGGGAGGCAAAAACAAATCACTGCCTAAGATTTAAGTAACACTAACATTTAAGCCAGGTCTAACACTTAGATATGTACAAAAAAATTCCAAATCTCTGCACACTCCGAACTTTTGTCATCACTTAATTTGTGCTAAGTGAAATCAAATTTGGAAAACTTTTGCTATAATTACAGCCTAAGATGTATCTAAAACAGCAACCACTATTGTATTTAATTCAGGTGATGTTAAAATAAGAAAACAAAGTGACTCCAGCCAAAAGATTTAAAAGCTATCTTTACACGGAAGAGCCATCTAGCATTTGAGAAGGGCTTAAAGGCAGAGAAAATGTCTTTGGACAAGAATATGTACCTTCAGCCATGCCAAGATCATTCTTGATTTTTCAATGAGGCAATCAAGAGATGCATTCTGTTGCAGCAGACATTTCCTTTCACGGGATGTTCCTTTTGCCATGGCCAGGTCTCTTGTCAGCTTCTTAAGATTCTGTTCTTCTTTCTTCAAGTCACCCAAAACTTTAATAGCTTCTTTCACAGTCTTAATGTTTTCATCAATTTGAGTAGCCAAAGCATCCTCGTCTTCCATGGATTTTGCCAGATCAAGTGCCTTCTGATAGCAAGAAAGTGCTTCATCATACTTTTGAACCCTATAATGCAATTCACCAAGATTAATATATCCCTTAGCCTCTCCTTGGCAATGCCCAATTCTCTTACAAATGATAATGTCCTTCTCAATGTGCTCCCGAGCTTCATCCCACATCCTGAGCTCCATGTAAACATTTCCTAGGTTGTGATGGAGCCTACTGCGCCCATCATCATCTTCCTCCACCTCCTCGTCACCACAAAGCTGTAATCCTTTAGTTAGGATTTTCTGGGCCTCATCCAAGTTATCAAGATCCATTTCAAGCATTCCTATATTATTATGGGCATCAATAAATTCCTTGAGGAACAATTTGCTGTTCTTATCATGTGAGCTCTCCCTAACAGACTCCGCAAGCTTCATGGCACACGTAAAATATTTTTTGGCATTTCGAACCGAGGAGTGGTCATTGTCAGATCTCATAAACATTTCATGGTAAGTACGACCGAGTTGTGTGTTGGCCCTTTGCTGCTCAACAAGGTCATTAGCATCCTTGGCAAGCTCTAAATGTTTTTTCTGCAGGAAAAAACAAAAGAGAAGAGTTCAATTCCCTGAACAAAAGAAAAGAAAAGATTGTTTCTCTCAATGATAAATTTCTGAGTATCATTTTTCTCCACCTTTCTCAACTTCTCGTTTAACCAAAATGAAGCTACATATTAATCATCACAGTGATAATTACTGAGCAGGATGTCACAGCTCTTTTTTTGAATTAGAAATTTATGAAGAATTTGTGTATGAAGGAAGATGAAGATAGAATTGGAAATGAGTATAGACTGAAATTGTATTCAAACGCTAACAAGAACAAGCAATAACAGACCCATTCGAGATGGTCAATCTCCAAGCAACTATTAGCTTCAGTTTTCGTCAATACCCCCTTCTTCCCTGCTACGCACTCTATAAAGCCAAACAAACTAACTACCTAGCTGACGTCAGCTAGCTAACAGCCTTAACAAAATAATGGGCTGACTACAAGCTTACAATTTACTAACAGACGTCCTAACATCGCAGCCCACGAACTAACATCGCAGCCCACTCCTTTGCTCGCAGCCCATTCCCTTCATCGCAGCCCATCGAGCCCAAGGAGAATGCCCACCGACATTCCAGAATCCTTATCTTCAGTCTTCAAGCGACCGCATCACTTTCCCCTTCCCGTAGTCATGTTCTTGTTTCTTCTCAGCCTCCACTACCCATCGACCACTACAACAGCTTCTACCTACACTACCAGTTTTATTATGCTCGTGACAACACCCCTCCCCTTACAGCACCTTGCCCACAAGGTGAGGATAATTTGCTCGAAGGAGATGAAGAAGCTCCCAGGTATTATTCTCCTCTGTAGCTCCTTTCCATTTGATTAAAACCTCTGTTACTGGTCGATACCCCAATTTTTTGAGCCTTCTTGCTATGATTTTTTCCGGTTCTGGTTGAATCTCACCGGAGGAGGTCACTGGTGGCAAAGTCTGCAAGATTGGAGTGTGTGACCCCACACGTCGTTTGAGAGCTGACACATGGAACACCGGATGAATCTTGGCAGAGACTGGAAGATCCAATCTGTAAGCCACCTCTCCAATTCTTTCGATTACTGTATAGGGTCCATAAAATCTGGGGGCCAGCTTAAGATTTCTCTTGAAAGCTACTGACTTTTGTCGATATGGTTGTAAACGCAGATAAACCATGTCACCAACCTGAAATTCACGATCGGTATGATTTCTATCATAATACTTCTTCATCCTTTCCTGAGCCATGGTTAAGTTGTGTTTCAGTAAGTCTAGGATTTGATCCCTGCCTTTGAGTTCCTCCTCGACTGCAGCATTAGTTGTAGTGCCAATTACATAAGATGAAAGCTTTGGTGGAGAAGTACCATAAACTGCCTCGAATGGAGTGATTCCTGTAGAGGCGTGGTGGTTAGTATTATACCACCACTCAGCCAAGGGTAACCAGCTTGACCAAGCTCCTGGTTTGTCCCCTGTATAGCACCGTAGGTATTGTTCAAGACATTTGTTGACCACCTCAGTTTGCCCATCTGATTGGGGATGATAAGCTGTACTGTAGGAGAGTTTAGTACCCTGCAATCTGAAAAGTTCCTTCCAAAATGAGCTAGTGAAAATAGGGTCACGATCCGATACAATTGACCTTGGAAATCCATGTAGTTTGGCAATGTTAGCCATAAACTGTTGTGCCACCCTAGCTGCTGTGTAAGGATGTGCAATAGCTAGAAAATGTGCATATTTAGTCAATCGGTCGACCACCACCATAATGCAATTATATCCCTTGGACGAGGGAAGCCCCTCAACAAAATCCATGGAAATGTCAGTCCAAACCTTGGTAGGAATCGGCAATGGCTGTAATAACCCATAGGGTTTCTGATTCTCCACTTTAGTCCGTTGACAGTGTCACACTCCTTAATGAACAGCTTGAGGTCTCCTCTCATTCCCTTCCAATAAAAATCTGCCCTGGCTCTACTGAGAGTCTTTTGATATCCTGCATGTCCTCCCGTGGGGCTAGAGTGTACAAGTTCCAGATCTTGTTGTTTTAAGACAGAATTATTCCCAAGAAAAATCTTACCCTTCCTCATCAAAACCCCATTCTGCATAGTGTAGGCCCTCGGAACATTAGGCTCCTCTTCTATCAACTGAATGATAGGATCATTGACATAGGAATTCTTCAAATCCTCTAGCCAATCCAAAGTAGGATAAGATAACACCATGAGGGTGGAATCTACCCTTTCAGATTCATATTTTCTGGACAAGGCATCAGCCACCTTGTTCTCTCTTCCTTTTTTATATTCAATTACAAAATCATACCCCAATAGCTTGGAAATCCATTTTTGTTGAGATGGAGTTCCAATCTTCTGTTCCAGCAAGTATTTAAGACTTTGTTGGTCAGTTTTGACCACAAAAGCCTGCCCCAAGACATAGGGTCTCCATTTCCTCACTGCCATCACCAACGCCAGCAACTCCTTCTCATAAGTAGACAAATAGAGAGCTTTCCCCTTCAATGCTTGACTAAGGTATGCTATAGGCCTCTGTTCTTGCATTAGGACAGCTCCTATCCCTCCCCCTGAGGCATCACATTCAATGACAAAGACTTTAGTAAAATCAGGAAGTGCCAAAACTGGTGGCCTTGAAACTGCTTCCTTCAACTTCTCAAAGGCTGCCTTAGCATCCTCTGTCCACACAAAGGAATTCTTTCTCAATAAGGCTATCAATGGAGCTGCAATTGACCCATAGTGCCTAATGAATTTCCTGTAGTACCCAGTCAACCCCAAAAAACCTCTAAGTGACTTGACTGAATCTGGTAGCTTCGAATTCAACATAGCCTCAATTTTTGCTGAATCTGCCCGTACTCCCTCAGCTGTAATAACATGCCCAAGGTACTCCACTTCCTTGCACCCAAAGTTACACTTACTCTTCTTTGCATAGAGCTGATTTTCAGCTAGTTTTTCCAACACTTTAATCAGGTGTCCTTCATGTTGATCCATATTGGGGCTATAAACAAGAATATCATCGAAGAAGACTAGGACAAACTTCCTCAAATAAGGTCTAAACACCTCATTCATTAGCCCTTGGAAAGTTGCTGGTGCATTAGTAAGTCCAAAGGGCATTACAAGAAACTCATAATGACCTTCATGTGTGCGAAAAGCAGTTTTAGGTACATCTGCTTCTTGCATTTTAATTTGATGATATCCTGACCTTAAGTCAAGCTTAGAAAACACGGTAGCTCCATTTAATTCATCTAACAGTTCATCAATTACCGGAATTGGATACTTGTCTTTGATGGTTGCATTGTTGAGAGCACGGTAGTCCACACACATACGCCAACTTCCATCAACCTTTCTCACCAACAACACTGGAGAAGAATAGGGACTTTGGCTATGTCTAACCAATCCCATCTCTAGCAATTCTCTTACTATCTTCTCAATCTCACTTTTCTGGTAGTAAGGGTACCGGTATGGCCTGACACTAATTGGTTGAGACCCTTCTTTGAGCACAATCTGATGCTCATGCCCCCTGCTTGGTGGTAACCCCCTTGGTTCTTCAAACACTATTTTGAATTTCTGTAAAATTTGCTCCAGTTTCTCAGATTTGCTCTCTATTTCTGCAGGTTGTATACTCTGGCAAAATTGGATAAACATGCCTTTGTTCTCCAAGGCCGAATGCTTCTTCCAGCTACTACTGTCTTCAATGGTATTTTCTGTCACCTTGATGCCCTGTAAGGTAATGTTTCTACCTTCTGACATGAACTTCATCTCCAAGGTAAGGAAATCCCAAATAATGGGTCCCAAAGTAGCTAACCACTGAACTCCCATAACAATGTCACAACCTCCAAGTGCCAACACATAGAAATCTGTAGTGAATAGGTGGCCTTGAATCTGCAAACACACACTGTCACACCCTCCAGACCCCCTGATAATGTCTCCATTAGCTACTTGAACTCTCACATTCACTTCTGAATTCACCCTTAGTTGAGCCCTTTGAAGAACTCTAGGGTCAATGAAATTATGGGTGCTACCCGAATCCACCAATATGACTACCCATACTCCATTAATTCTTCCCTTCAACCTCATGGTCTTGGTGTTTGGTGTACCAGATATAGCATTCAACGAGATTTCAACCAACTCCACTTCAGCCACGTTCAATTTTGGCACAACTGTCTGCTCAGTTGGATTTTCCACTTCTTCTTCACATGCATAATCCTCCTCTTCCCCACCATCCATGAAATATAATTTGGTAGTTTCACATTTATGCCTTGGATTCCATTTTTCATCACAAAAATAACAAAGGCCCTTATCTCTTCTCTCTTTCATTTGTGCTGGAGATATTTTGTGAACTGGTAAAGTTGTCTTACTGTTTGGTTTGGCTGAATGAGTAGAGGGTGTTCCAATGGACCCCCCAGTTACTCTAGTAGATTTCTTCCAACTGTTGACAAACTCTTCTTGTATCTTAGCCATTCCAAATGCTTGATGTAGAGTGGTAGGGTTCAAGAGCTTTACTGGGTACCTTATTTCATCCTTGAGTCCACCAATGAAGCAACTAAGCTTGGTCTTAGCAGACACCTCCCTGAGTCGATTAGAAAGGGCTTCAAACTGGCCCTTGTATTCTGCCACACTAGTTGTCTGTCTCAACTTCTGCATCTGTTCCATTGGATCATCATATGGAGTGTCTCCAAATCTTTGTAACAGAGCCCTGACAAAAGCCTCCCAGCTTGTGAACACCCCACTTTCCTCAGCATCCTGAAACCAAACAAGTGTCTCCCCTTCCATATAAAAAGAGCTATTCAAAACCTTCTGAGATGAAGGAATTTGATAGATCTTGAAATACTGGTTTGCCTTGTAAATCCACCCGGTAGGATCCCCTCCATCAAATCTGGGAATGTCCACCTTCACATGTCTAGGTACATTAATGACAGCATCTCCAACATCACTAACAGGCTCGCCTACATCTTTACATGGCGTACTAGTGCTGAGTTTCTGGTAGAGTTCAAATAACTGGTCCAACTTCTTTGTAAATCCATCTAAAGCTTGCACATACCTCTCCTGTCTTTAATTTATCAGCTTCTCATGATGCTCTTGCTTCTGATTCAATGCAGAAACCGACTCAATCAGCTGGTTGAAACGCGTCCCTTCTGCCATGGATAATACCGCCTCTGATACCAAGTTGTCACAACTCTTTTTTTGAATTAGAAATTTATGAAGAATTTGTGTATGAAGGAAGATGAAGATAGAATTGGAAATGAGTATAGACTGAAATTGTATTCAAACGCTAACAAGAACAAGCAATAACAGACCCATTCGAGATGGTCAATCTCCAAGCAACTATTAGCTTCAGTTTTCGTCAATACCCCCTTCTTCCCTGCTACGCACTCTATAAAGCCAAACAAACTAACTACCTAGCTGACGTCAGCTAGCTAACAGCCTTAACAAAATAATGGGCTGACTACAAGCTTACAATTTACTAACAGACGTCCTAACATCGCAGCCCACGAACTAACATCGCAGCCCACTCCTTTGCTCGCAGCCCATTCCCTTCATCGCAGCCCATCGAGCCCAAGGAGAATGCCCACCGACATTCCAGAATCCTTATCTTCAGTCTTCAAGCGACCGCATCACTTTCCCCTTCCCGTAGTCATGTTCTTGTTCCTTCTCAGCCTCCGCTACCCATCGACCACTACAACAGCTTCTACCTACACTACCAGTTTTATTATGCTCGTGACACAGGAAACAAAAATCCCTCGAGCAACTTCTCCCTGCACAAACGCTTAACTTACTTGAGCTTTGATTATCATCTGTTATGCCCCACGACAACAAAAGACCAGGAAACCAACAAAACCGAAGAAGCATAACTTGGATATATATATATATATATATATAACTAAGCAGGGTTTTGGTTCTAACGAATGGCTTTTGCCAGACGAAGAACCGCCAAAAGAAAGAGTCCGGATGAACCACCAAAAGAAAGAGCAAGACCTCTTCACTCAAGTAGGTTTACGAATATCGTTATTAATTGTAGGGCCTTCCTAGTTACCAATTCAAACATCTTTTAATTTGCTTCGACTATGACCATATCAACCAAACGGCAGCTAATTCGGTTTCCTCGTACTTACACAAAAAATAGGAAAGGAAACCGACTACACCCCTTAGTCTCAGTACAATCAGCTCCCTAAACTTGCCACACTCGCAACTAAAAGCCTCATTTTGTTTTCTCTCGCTTTCTCACTGTCCCATCCCATACAAAACCAAAATCCCAAAAGCGATACCTGATAAATGAGCGCTTGCTTGAAGTCTTGGAGGCGAAGATAGACCTCCCCGAGGGACTGACACGTCGGGAGAACCTGCTTCTCGGGCAAGTACTTGACCGAGACGTCGTAGTCGAGCCGCAGCCACTTGAGCGCCGCCACGTACTCCCCTCTGTTCTTGAGGATGTCTCCAATCATGTTCGCCCACCTGGCCTCCTCCTGGCGGTTCCCCTCCTCCTTCGCGATCCGGTACGACCTCTTCGCCGCGCTTAATTTCTCGTCGTCCCGACCCATTTTGTTAGAGAAATTGATTAAGATTCTGTCAAGGAACGAATAAATGAAGGTGAGGGATGAGGTGATTGCGATCTATCTCGATTGACCTAAGGATTTGAAGGCTCTCTCTGAGTGTCTCCGGAGAAATTGGGGTTGAGCCGTTGAGGATTGGAAGGTCTTCTAAGGGATATCGACCTTTGGCTTTCTTTTTGGCTTTTGATTTTTTTTAGCGCGAAGTGGAACTCCCGCCAAAACTCACTTGGTTTCGAGATTTTCTTTTTTCGTTTTGCTTTGTTTTTTTTAACTTCTATTTTTAAAGAATTGCTAATTTGCTATAGCCTATAGCCTCTGCGTCTGTCCATTTCCACCGACACGTGGCCCTGTTAGTAGACAGATCCTTAATTAATTGGTATTTAGGGCGTGAGATAATTGTAATTAATTAAATCTCTAGTCGTACACTAATATAATATAATACATAAGTTATTATTTAAAAATAACGGCACAATTTTTGTCTTTACTAGTTTTCCTGTGGGGTCTATTTTTGAACCCATAATACCCCTCTGGCCTAAAAATGTAATATTGCAAACATAATATTTTAGTAACTGATAAAATTCCGGATCCAAACCCTACATAATGATTTCTTAAAAACTAATAAAATCAATGACATCTTGTTTTTTAATTTTTCTTTTCAACCAAAGGTTATCTGTTCTTTCGGGCCAAAAATTAGTAATAATATTTTTTAAAAAAAATTACATTTTGCACCCTTAAATTATAAGGGCTTGACACTTTCAACCCTTTCAAGTAATACACATAATTAACTAAGAGATCTAATTGGTAATGTTAGACATGAAGGCATACTCATCATTGATGAGCTTTGATGTATTGTAGAATCTTTTTATTTTCCTAATCAAATTTGACATCAAAATCTAATGAGAAATTTAATGCAAATACAATCCTTCATTATATTTTATTTTTATTTTTTAAGAAAAAAAGTTCTTTAGTGGTATCAACTCACTTAAACCCAACATAACTCATAGTATGCGGTCCCCCAAACAATACTGAAGCTTACCAAGCCTGGAACTCGCAAAATGATATTTTTGACTGGCTTCCTACCATTAGAGTTTAGACCACAACTCTAGGGTGTTATCATGGTTATCAAATTATCTAACAAATCAATCTTATTAAGTTTTAATTGTTGCCTTCATTTTTTGAGTAAAAAAAACAATTTCCGTGAATTAAAATTCTTACATAATTGTGGGATTTTTGGTATGTAATAAAAAAAATAAGAGAAAATTGCATAATACCCTATCAAATTACTATAATTTTAGAACTTGCATCTCAAAACTACTAAACTCGATGCATTGCACTCTAATCTACCACTAAGTTTACACTTTGCAACACATGTTTTAATTTAACCATTATGATTGTGACAAGTATCTTTTTTTTTTTTTGTATTTGAATGGTGAGATATTAAGATGAGTGTGTAGTGTAAAACAGTTAATGGTTTGAGGTTTAATGTGTCAAACTTGGTAATTTGAGGTTCAAATTGCAAAATTAATGATAGATAAAAGTGCAAAAGATGTACGTAGTTTCTCTACACACAAAAAAAACACTAATTATTCCGGTTCATTAAATTATAACAGTTTATTTTGGTTTAGACATCAATCAACAAAGAACGCGGTGGAGGAGGTGGTTCGGCCTCAACGTTTCCTTCAAGCATCAAAATCACTGACTTCATAGATGGGCGCCGAGCTGCATCTGTATGCACACACCAAAGTCCCACTTGCACCATCTTCTCCAGTTCCTCCACGTCCACCGCTGCTCTAAGCTCTCCAGCCACATAGCTTTTGTAGATCCACTCTGTTGGCACTATTTGTTCCTCTGGGCCTGATAAGGCCAAGTTCTTCCTGCAGCAAATGATCTCGAACAATAAAATCCCGAAGCTGTAGACATCTGCTTTTACCGTGATCGGAGCATTTCTCTTATGCCACTTGGGAGCTTCGTAGCCTCTTGTTCCCCTCGCCATGGTGTATGTCCTTGTTTGATCCGGTTTCAATAGCTTGGAGAGTCCGAAATCTGATATCTTGGCAGAGCGCGATTCATCCATGAGTATGTTGTGAGGCTTAATGTCACAATGGATGATCCGGGTCTCACACTCTTCATGGAGTTAGTGGATCCCTCTCGCTATCTCCAGTAAAATCCTCGTTCTTTCGTTCCAATTAGGACGACTCGTGGACTTGAACAGAAGGTTTCCCAGTGAACCATTCTTCATGAATTTATAGACAAGAAGCCTGTTCGATCCTTCGCTGCAAAAGCCGATCAATTGAAATATATTTGGGATCGGTTATTATGTTTTGTTATATGGTGCTGAGCAATGGCTCACTTCAAATTCCAATGACTGAGATTTGATCACTCCAATTAAAGTTATTTGATCTAAGTCCGACTCGTTTAGCATGACCGATCCGCATAGAAAGACAAACCATTTTCTCCTCGTCTTCCTCGTCGTTTGCAGATCCGCGCAGGGAACAAATTCTGTGAACCAGAATAAATTACTTTGCTTTCTCTCTGCCATGATCCCACCTCTACAGGAGCTGCCAAGCCCACATGGGCATATTTCTCCCATGCTAGTTTCCCGTGGATGTACCTAACAGAGGAAGATTAAAACCATCGTCCGACATGTGTGGGAAAATCATGCAAGTAGGAAGTAGCCGAGACACATACCGGTCACGGACTACCATTTGGCCCACAACTGTTCCACGTTGATCAGCAGTAGGGAAATCTTTTGATTGAGCGAAATTGTATGGCCAACTATTGACTTCATGCAACATCTAAAAGAAAACAACTACCGAATTAATTAACAAACAATTTAGGGAAAGTTCGAAGGAAAAGAGAATTTATACTTTTAGCATCCGGCCAAAAGGTTTTTTTGGGTTTCGATTTTACTCTTTCCCGAATTTAAGATAGACAAAAATAGGACCATAAACTTTTTTCCATGGCTCTCCCTCTTGAAATTCGATGTTTAGATCCTCCCAGTGTAGTGAGTACTCATAAACATCTGAACATGGCCAACCAAATTAGAAATATCACAATTTTATCATACCCATTAGGTCTGTCCAAGTTCCGGTTCGGGCCGGTTCGGTCCGGTTTGGGTGGCCAAACCGACCATTTTGTAGGGTATATAGACCGAACCGGTCATATGACCGATTCGTTCCGGTCCGGTCTCCGGTTTTCCCGGTTCGGTTTTGGCCGGTTTTGGGGTGGACCATGCCATTTTGGGCTGGTTTGGGGTTGGACCGTGCTATTTTGGGCCAATTTCCGGTTTGGGTCGGTTTAGAGAGGTATACTCCGGTCTAAGTCCGGTTTTCCACATAGATAAGCCGGTACCGGACCGGAGTATACCGATCTCGGTCCGGTTTGTCCAAAACCGGTCTGGTTTTGATCGATTTTGACCAAAACCGGTCCGGGTTGTCAGGTCCGACCGGTTTGGTGGACAAGCCTAATACCCATTGGGAATTGAATCTTACCATTCACGTGGAAGGATGCAGATGAGAGAGATTAACTTACAACGAGAATTTGTAGTTT
This sequence comes from Myrica gale, assembly GCA_963930655.1. Taxonomy (NCBI): domain Eukaryota; kingdom Viridiplantae; phylum Streptophyta; class Magnoliopsida; order Fagales; family Myricaceae; genus Myrica; species Myrica gale. The sequence goes on along the minus strand of OZ005600.1, from coordinate 9,495,387 downwards.
TTTTTATTCATAAGTTTGCCTGGGCCTATGGGGGCCCGACCCCCATTGGCCCAGGCCAACCCCTCTCTTTCTCTCTAAAACCCTTCCCTCTCTCGTATCATTACAGATCAGGCCGCGACTACCATTTCGATTTTCCACTTTTTGGCTGAAGTTCTCTATGGCGCTTTGAATTTGTAGTGTTCGTGTAGCGTTCTGTCGGGCTTTCTGGCTAGTTTTCGATGTCGTCTTCTTCGTCGACGTCCAAAGTGTGCTACAATCCGGAGTGCAAGGAATTGAAATCAGAGCGTTCCAGAAAGGGCTGCAGGCTCCGAAACAGCGAGTATGCCGACCTCTGTGGCTTTTGCTCTTTTTTCATTTTTGGAGTTTAAGGTTTAATCTGGCTTAATTTCGAGGTTTTGGAGTTTGTTGGATTAGTTTGAGCTTTTGAGTTTAGTGCGTGGTGTTGGAGTCTTCGTATTGTGGTTTTGGGGATTTTTTTATACTAAATTTGGATGCGATTCTTGGTCTGTGCATTAGTGGGGAGCTGGAGATTGGGCTTGTTGGAAGGCTAATCTGGAAAATTGGGTTTGAATATTTGTGTTTGCTGGTATGAGATTTGACTGAGGAAACTCAATAATCGACTTTGCATTTACGGTAGTGTTTTCCCAAAAGGGCCTTGTTGAATAGGGACATTTAATTTGGGAACAATATTTTGAACACGACTTTGGTTGAAATGGGCTTTTATTTGGTGGACTTTTTTTCGTGATTTTATTTTCTTACCCCCGAAAAAAATATTTATTTGGTAAATAGTTTTTGTTTTGTGTTACTCAGTTTCGATAAGAACTTCTCTCTCTGAGTGTACGTGTCTTACTACCCTTTAGAATTTGTGTCCAAAAATGGTTTCTGTCAAAGTAAAATTAGCCCCTTCACTACTTATTTATCTTTTTTTTGTTAAACTTCACTTATGGTAGCAGTAGTGATTTTTCTTGTAGCTCGTAGGTGCTCATAAAAAAATGCAATTAATGTGTCTGCATACTTTGCTTGCTCTTGTTTCATTCGTCCTGGGGCTCGTGAGTTAAATTAATGCTAGTGTTTCACTTTGTTATGTTGCTTATCAAGTAATATCAAGATCTCTAATCTTTTTTTGGAGTATCTTTATTCTCAATCTTTTATCATATGAAAATGACTCTTGTTCAATGTGACAATAGTTCCATTTATGAGGAAGGAAGATTCTGTGAGACTTTCCACTTGACTGCTACTGGTTGGAGGTGTTGTGAATCTTGTGGGAAGGTGAGCACGCAATTTTTTTTTTGTTTATTAATATTATTTGGTGTGGGTTTGATATCTAATTGGTATCTTGCATACTTATGATGAAAGTTTGGGGTTTTATGGTTATAACAGTTAATCTTTCTTTGCAGCAAGTTCATTGTGGATGTATTGTTTCAATTCATGCATTTACATTGTTGGATCCTGGAGGGATTGAATGCATGATGTGTGCAAGGAAAAATGTCCTTTGGGTACGTATAAGTTTGAATTTTTTGATTGATTTCAAATGTTTGTTTTCTTATTGTTTTGTTGTTGGTTGCTTTTTTGGTGCACTTTTTAAGATTCTGGCCAATCATATGCCTTGGTGTTATTGCAAATGTATCAGTAGTTGCATTTGGTTGAGCATATTTCATTAATTTTTGTTGGTCAGACAGTCAATTAGTCAAGTTCAGAAAGATTTTAACTTTTTAGTCAGTCTGGTGGAATCCGAGCTGGTGCTGAACTAATTGTCCCTAAATCACTCAATATGTCAAGAGCATATTTTCGCTGGCAGTAGCGTAGTAATAGCTTGTTTGATTTCGAAGATCTAAGGTGCATTTGCTGGGCAAAGCGCTGTTCCAGTTCGATCCAAAGTTGGTGTGTTGTCTCAGCGTATGTGGTGCTACACTTGATGTTGATAGCCATCGTGTTCTGCATCCAAGTAATCACAATATCGTTGCAGCGCAACCAATGCTCCATGAAAGGATCATTTGGGTCTTTTGGTTCGCATATGCTCCCATCGATGAACCCCAATTTATTCTCGATCCGTAACACCCTTTTCATAGATCGTGCCCATGAATAATAGTTACTAGCATCCAATGTATGAGTAACGAGCATGGCACCAGTACCATCGTTGCTTCCGATGAAATATGGACTGTTTGACTGGGTAGGGTCATGAACCTGATTGTTGTTTGGGGTTTGAGTTTGGGTTTGTTTTGGATTTGGGTTGCCGGAGTTTGAATCTTGCATTTCATCCTCTGATACCATTTCAAGAAGCGCAGAACAAGATGAAGAATTTCAGCTAAGTGCTTTGGGTAGAATAATTGGAGAGAATGCGAGGGAATTGTATTGATTCACCTTACAAATCTTTCTGTACATCAGACCAGTATATATATATACACTTACAAGAATCTTCTCACAGCTATACAAAGAAAAATAACAAATCGAATCTTCTCTCAACGATATAACATATTACTATACCCTGCCATGGCATATACAAAACAGAATACCAGAAATGCAGCTGTACAAAACCAAAATTTAGCTAGAATACTCTGTTTTTGACCTGTTGTCAACTGCTGATGTGTGATGTGTCTCTTACTGAATGTGCTGCTGACTAATACAATGTTCCACCTCAGCAGCCTTACTGACTTCCAATATGCTGCAGTCACTATTTATTTTTTACGTGGGCTGTTCAACTATAAAAAGAACATGCCTGATTGAAAATTTGAAAGAACGATGCCACAGCCCACGTAAAAAGGCTGTGGCCCACAGGTAAAAAGGCAAGAGGGAAAGTAATTTCTTTCGTATTATGACCACTTCAACCATCTCCTCAACTTTTAAAAGACATACACGCATGCATCTTCATAATTCATATTCCTTCTCTTTCTCACTTGGATAATTCAAGTTCGAAAGAGAGGAATATAATTAAAAATTTATTTTATTTTTTGAATAAAATAAAATAATTATAAAAAATAAATAGAATTAATATTGTCACATTATATCCGATGCCTATATATTAATTATGTCATTTTACATTTTCAGTGACACTTTCTATTGTCAAATTGATCCGAAAGTAAAATTTCGACCCGTTAAACGATAATTTTATTATAAAAAAAGCATGAGAACAAAATATTCGGGTTCAATTTGATTTAGGAAAAGAAAATGATTTAGCGTGAGGGGCCACATAAGGCGCAGCCTGTACAAAAGAAAACCCTCCCGAGTGTGCTTTATAAAAATCACCCGAGCATGTTAAAAGAGTTTCTCGGTTACGTAGCAAAAACAACGTCTCCCCGACCATTTTAAAAGAGTTTCCCGGACATCAAAAGAAACCCTTCCCGGTCATTTTAAGAAAAACCACCCGGGCTTTTTTTTTAAAAAGAAAACTCTCCGGGCATTTTTAAAAGAACTACCCGGACCTTTTTATAAGGGCTTACCCGGGTTATTTAAAATAAAATTCTTCTCGGCACATACCAAAACTCTTATCTATAAAATAAGTCTTTTTCAGGTACACTTGTTAAAAACTTCCCAACTCAAAAATGCTCCCTAAGACCATTTAAAAGTGACGGTCTCAAAGATCCATTTGTGGACTTTAACGGGCCGTGTAATTTGGGCCCTCTAAACGGGTCGGTTTGGGCTCAAACATGGGTTTCTCCATCTATTTTTCATGCTCAACACAACCATAAAGTCATTTTTCCAGTTTGAACCTTTTTACATTAACGCTAGTGTGAAATGTTGAAACTGCTCTTAGAGACATCGATGGGTATCTTAGACTTTTCCCGACCTCTAATTGCCCTGAACTTTTTATTGGGATCTACTATGACCATATACTACATGTTAACAAATTTTCAGGGCAAAACTCCAAGGATTTCATGGGGTAGTTTTAGATAGCAAGGAGTTTTCACTAAATAGGCCTGCCTAATTTCTATTTCATATGTTATTCGTGTGTTATAATCAGCACATCTAAACTTATAAATCAACATAACTTAAACACTATAAATTCAACATGCTTGAGATATGAAAATATAAAGACCAGCAAGTATTTACAGAACTGTGAAACACTATAAGCATAACAAACACTTAGCTCCCTATAAGCACGTAAGTATCTTGAGTCCCTTATTTTAGGCTCTATACCCTTACCTTCCTTGGTTGAACTGTTAGTTCCTGGGATAAAATACTCTCTTTTAATTGTTTTTCCCGATCTCTCCCCTTGTCTGCTGGCCAATCTTTTCCTTCTCCTTCGGTCAGTTGATCCTTCACTATCACGTCATTTTCCTACTTTTCTCCTTCAGTCAGGTAATATCTCTCACTCTTCTATGATTCCCTCTCAACCAATCTCTATCTAACTCTTTTTGTTGAAATAGCAAGTAGGCAACAATAGGTAACGATGAATCCCCCCTGACCGGTCTACACTCCTAAAACTAGGTAGGCAATCATTAGAAATTAACAAAAATCAGTTTGTAGCCAATCACACATTGCCACCACATTTCCCAAATTCACACGTCTCTTTGTGTAACAAGAAGTCAACATGCGAGCCAATAGTAAGCCCCCACTTAGACGCCTAGCATCAGTTGGATAAAAAGGCATTAATAAAACACGTGTAAGATAAATCTGGTGAGTTTCCTCAGAGTGCCCAGGCATACAGGGCTCAACATACTCGGTTTGGCCAGGAATTTTACCCAGAGACACAAGGCAATTTGTAGCTATCCTGCCCGTCCTGTTCTCATGCCTAAACGATCCTCATTACTCCCGATCTCGTGGTCTCAGCCTTTCGGGATCCTGCACGACCAAACAGGCCATCGACCCATGCATCCCGGGCATGCTGCACTTGGCCAGTCGAGATTTTTACTCAGCCAGCCCGGGTCTTATTTCTCAGTCAACCCGAATTTCTCTCTCCTACACGGTTAACTTCACTCAGCCATCCCGGGTAGCTTCGCTCAGCCATCCCAGGTAGCTTCGCTCATCCAGTTGGGGTTTTATCTCTGCCACTCCGGGTACCTTGTCTGCCCAGCTTTAAAGAATAAAATATCACATAATATAAATATATCTGAGTTTATATCTTATATATAAACTATGCCACATAGATAAGTAGGAGAGGGGTATTGCAATAATCAAGACAATTCTCATTAAAATGTGTATGAGAAAACAAAGAAGGATGATGAAAAAATATTCAAAATTATAATCTCGTACTTTATATTTGGCAATAAGCTGGAAAATAAGTGAAGGTATAATACACATGTCAAATCCGTTAATAACAAATATCATGAAGAAATAATATGTAGATAAATCAAGTAATTCATGGGTGTCACATGAAGAATCCTTTTGGGAGATCTTCATCGATATTGAAAATATCGAATATGCTAATGTAAATTTTAGGGTTCAGATTTATATTTTTTGGTCCTTTTACGGTTTATGAATATTTTGTTGAGGTTGTACAATATTAGTTTTGAAATATTGGGATCTAGATAAATGATTATCCATGATGAAAAAACCTTATTTTATACAGAAATCTATCTGTATAGATTTGGGCACGGGGCGTTACAGTATTATTTGTAGTTTTTTTTCAGAATGTAAATTTTTATTATTTGTATGTTTATTTGTAATTTGTAAATTTGTTATTTACAATTTTGTATCATTTTTATTTCATTACCCTATGTATGTGATTTATTAATATAATGCAATTGACATTATAGAATTGTAATTTGTAAATGAATAAAAAAGTATTGGATCCAACATCCAATACAACAATAACTCTAACTAAATTTTGCCATTTTGGATCCAACATCAATCTTTAAAAATGAGCCTCAAGAATAAAGCCCATATTTCACTGCCAAAATAGGCCTACAATCATAAGCCCAAAGAAGTAAATAATAAGCCCATAATAAAAAGCCCAAAATTTTAAAGTTTTGGGCCCAAAACGGGATTATTGGAATTTCGGCAGCTGCCGGAACGGAACCGAATGTCAACCAATTGGCATCCGATTCTTACCAGTACCGGAGCTGGATTTTTAAATTGCGGCTCCGGTAATACCGGTACTCACCCCTAGATGTCCTCGTATACGCACAAAGGAACAACAAATATAATATGGTGATCTCGTACTCTAACGATTAAGGCCTCCTAGATCGGACTCAAGGGCTCTCAAACTTCGGCCTAATTAAAGAGCCTCTACACAAATCTTGAACCTATTTACCACACGGGCAGTGGTGGAGGGAGGGAGGCAGGGGGCCAAGACCCTCCCAAGGATTTTGAAAAGTGTCCCTCCCTCTTTGTCCATATGCCAATTTTTTTTTATAAAATATGTTCTTGGCCTTCCAATTTTTTTGAAAATGTCCTCTCAAACCATTTTTTAGATTCTTAGGAATTTGAAATACAAATTTCGGTGCATTTTTAGTTTGGACAGATTTTAAAAACACATTTAATTCAAAAATCTAGAATTTTTCTTAAAACTCTAACTTTTGAATATTAAAAAGTTCTGAAAGTTAAAAATATATTTATTTTAAAAATAGAGAATATGAGTGTTTTATATTATTTTAGTATTTTCAAACTCTTTCTTATTTGTATCTATTTTGTATTATCTCTACGAGTATTTTCTCAATTTTTAACTAATATAAACCTGTGATATATATATATATATTAAGTCAAGAAAACTCACTTTGAGAATATTTTTCATAATTTGAATCGTATTTATACAAGCTTTTTTATATTTTATATATAGCAAAGCATATAATAAAAAAATATTGATGAGAATAGATTTTCTCAGCCCAATAAGAAAGGAAGCGGGCCCTGGGCCGAAAAGAAAAGACAGAAGCTCATTCTAATATCGACAAAATCTTTTCAGCCGCGGATCACCATTGAGAAAGAACCGGCAACCCTCTTAAATGGGGGTCACGTCGAGCCTGAAAATGTGAGGCCTAAGAGGGTGTTAATCATCTGATTTCCTAAACACAAATAATGCTAAAAAAAAGCGGGAACCACCTTCCTGAGAACCAATAGAAAGAAAGAAGGGAAAAGTGGACCCCACTTAATTAATGAGGGACAGAAGGTGTATGATAAAAATAAACTGCCATAAAAGAAAAAGGAGAAAATAACAAGCCAAGGCCCATTAAGCCCCATACCATAAAGGAAAGTGGAAGGATAAATAAATAAAGAAATAAGCAGAAAATGTATGCACATTCTCTCTCACTGAAAATCGAACTAGTAAACAAAAAAAATATAGAACAATGTCAACTAACAAAGGCATCGGAGAAATCCTCCTGCAGGGAGGACTATGAGTCCTAGCTTGTTTATTTTGCTTGTAGGAGGAATGAATGAGACTTTAAGCCTTTCAACCTCTCACAAGTGCTGGACTTCAAACCTAACTCTCTCGGATTCTTGGTCTAGTGGATATTGTGGTAGGTCATTTAAAAATGGCTTAATCATATATTATAATATTATTTTTGCCCCCTCAAAGATAAATTCCTAACTCCGTCGCTACACAGGGGCTAGACCGACTATATATTATCACATCAAAAGGTATGGTTATAATTTACATTTCTAGGTACTAACAATAATTGGTTAGTAATTGGGGGAAGATCATTATCCACTTAATTACTAAGGACAGAGACGGGGTTAAATGGTCAATAACAGGTATGCAGATTGACGGCAAATTTCCAAGTCAACCTTATGGAATATTTTGGCATTGTGTTTAATTGACGGTCTTTTCGCTACCTGCATGCAATGAATTTGATTTATGAAAGAAAATGATGTAGCGTGTGGGGCCACATAAGGCGCAGCGTGTACAAGAGAAAAGTCAGTCCACCACCGCGTCGCCGTTTAATTAGGAAGGCCATTGCGTCCATTTTGGTTCATGGATCGAAATAAATTTTATGCACAAGGCCAACTGGCCGAATGGGACTGAATTAATTATACCCAATTAAATTTAAGAGTACACTTGAAATACTCAAAACATTTTACGTACCCAAGTAATGTATTACGTGAATCCACTTGCCAAATCAAAGCACCTAAAAATTTGCTTCTCATTTATCTCGATTTTTTTCTTGTGAGAAAAGCTGTAACTCTTTGTCCCACTGCATGTGCACGCCTCTCTGCTCACACACACCACATGTTATTCCCTTGAGACAACTGGCAAGGAATTAAGAAAACCGATACATACATACATATATATATATATATATATATATATATATATATATATATATATATATATATATGAAACAACCCCAAATAATAGCAAACTTGCAGGGATTGTATAAGCATGACAAACCCATAAAAAAAGGAAAAATAAATAGCTTTGGTATGTTTCCTCCTTCCTAACGAATTGCCGTACCTCCAAATTGTATTTGTATATTTAATAAATGCTCATACTGAACCAGCATTAATTCAAATGGGTATAGTTTTCAATTTTCTAATTATTTGTATGCAGTAAACTATATAATATGGCATGTTAATCCAGCTAATTTCTTGAACTTGGGAAGATATACATTAATATATGCTAGATGAATTCAGAGCTCCTGGAACTCGGATAAAAATAAAGAGTGAAGGAAAGAGAGAGCCACCCTCAAGGTTTGAAAGATTCACGATTTATGAACATGTTTGGTTCTCGGAAGTTGGGCATGTTGTCCTGCTTTAATTGTCTTGTTAGAAATCACGACCGAATTAATGAGACTGGTACCTATAAAACAGTATATACCTTCAGAATGGGATTTCAAGCTAGAACCTATTCTTCTTCTGAACGAAATAAACAGTGGAGAAGAGAGAACTTAGAAAGAAATCCATTTCTTTTCATGGATTTAGTCGTTCTGTTTTTCATTGTGTCTGCATTTTTCACTGCTTCGGCTCAACAAATAGAGTCTAATGTAAGCCGAGGATCTTCTCTGACACCGACCACCAACTCAACGTGGTTGTCACGTTCTGGTGTCTACGCCTTTGGATTTTACAAGCAAGGCAATGCTTACTCTATTGGGATTTTTCTTGCTGGAATTCCTGAGAAAACAGTTGTCTGGACTGCTAATCGCGATGGACCTCTAGTCTCCAGCAATGCTACCTTGCTTTTCGAAACGGATGGCAGTCTCGTCCTGCAAGCTGGGACACTAGGGCAACGAATCGTCGTCATAGCTGCTTCAATTGGGGCAGCTTCCTCCGCTTCCATGCTTAATACAGGCAATTTTGTGCTCTATAATTCTGCTCAACAAATAATATGGCAGAGTTTTGACTACCCGACGGATACCATTTTATCCAGTCAGCGTCTCTTAGCAGGCCAACAGCTGCTTTCTAGGATTTCAGAATCTGATCACTCAACCGGTATCTTCCGGCTTAAGATGCAAAGTGACGGAAACCTTGTTCAGTACCCGGTGGACACTCCAGACACAGGTACATATGCTTACTATGCATCTGGGACAAGTGGCTGGGGGGATAACGGGACGCTAAACCTTGATGCCGATGGCTATCTGTACTTGCTCAACGGTACCGGTTACAACATGAAGAATCTTACCAACGGAGGATATACGACAACAGAAACTATTTATCTCATGAGAATTGATGCCGATGGGATATTCCGACTGTATTCCCATAATTTGAAGCAGAGTGGAAACTGGCCAATCATTTGGAAATCTTCATCTGATAAGTACAATCCTAAGGCTATGTTTGTTTCCTATCTCAAAAAGTTTTCAAAAACTTATCACTCACTTTGTTATCAATTCCAATATCTTTTCACCAAACACAAATTTTTTTTCATCAATTCCAATACCTTTTCAATGATTCTGGCATTATTGATAGTTCCGGTTCCAGTTTTAATATGATGTCATTTTCCAATACCTTTTCAACAATTCTTGCATTATTGATAGTTCTGTTCCAGTTTTAATATGATGTCATTTTCCATAACACCATTATTAGCCGACTACTATTTTTAGGAAGCTATGTTTTGCTGTCATTTTGGAACTCTGTTTTCATGCAATTAGTTTCAAGTAGTACTTTATATTTAGCTTTTGCTCATTGTATTCGGTAGAACATATCAGCATCATTCAAACTCAATTTTGTTTGAGGTTCTCAAATCTCTTTTGGCTTTCTCTCTTCCTTTCCTCTTCCAATCCAACAGTTGGTATCGGAGCAAGTTTCTGTCTTCTTGGGCTTGATGGCTGCTCCTAGTTCGTCTACAGCTCTTCCCATTTTTTGCTGGGAGAGAACTATGACTATTGGAGCATAAAAATGAAAACTCTTTTTCTCTCTCTTGATCTCTGGGATGTTGTCGAAAATGGAGTTCTTTCACCTGCTGATAGCATGGCTGGAGACACTTCTAATTCAACCCAAGTCAAGGCTGATAGACAAAGAGATGCCAATGCTTTGTTCACCTTGCAGCAGGCTGTGAGTGAGTCCATCTTTCCAAGGCTGATGAGGGCTACACTACAAAAAAAAGGCCTTTAGCGGCGGTCGAAAATCGCGCTAAAGGTAAAAAAAATCAATGTTATAGCTTTAGCAGCGGTTTTTTAGCGGAGGTCAAAACCGCCGCTATAGGTCCGTCGCAGTAGATCTATAGCAGCGGTTTGCGTGACCGTTGGTGAAGACCTCGGGTCTATAGCGGCGGTCGCGACCGGCGCTATAGACCCGAACGCAAATTTGCCATTTTCGCAGCGTTTTTTTTATGTGCCAACATTTTTAAAACATCACTAATTTTTTCCTATATTTTCATAATCGGTAATACAAATTTATTTTAATAACTATAATTCATTGAATGTAAAAAGTTAAAGAACAAGGAGAATAAAACAAAATATACTTCATCATTGATTAATAATATTTTACAACAAACACAACAATTTATAAAGTAACCTAAAAAGTAACAAATTTCTAATATAAAATAACAATCAACAAGGACCGACTAAAATATTCAAATACAACACAATAAGCAAGGACCAATTAAAATATTTATCTTTTGACACATCAACATTCTCTATTTTGAATTCCTGTAATAGAAAATAAATATCACATGAGAAATTGAAAGAAACAAAAGATTTATGTAAATAAAATATCTACATGTATATAAGGCTATAACAACTCTAATTAAAGGATGATATTATAAGGCTACTTGAAAAGGCCAAATGTAAATGCGGTAGTGAACATGCACATAGTAGAGGATGATATTATCCAAATATAGTCCCGAGAGGGTCTTTGTACGCCCAAAAGAACATTTGAATAAATTAATAAACCAAAAAAGGAATAACAACAAGAAGAAGGATTCTATTATGTTGTCAAAAGAACAAAAGTTATTACCCTTGCTTTGCTTATGAGGTTCATACCAGATCCACCGATCCTGTTCCAGAAAAAACAGACAATAAGATATGACTGATCAAAAGGATGGATTATCCTGCAAAAAGAAGCAGCAAGGCAGAGCAATAAAAGTTTGAACTTTTTATCTTTCATTCAACTTTCCTGGTTAATCTTGCTCGTAACTTTTTTGTCCCAACTCAGCATCATGTTAAACTTTTCCCCAAAGATTTAGATGTTTGCTAGAACTGTTACCTAACACTAACTTGTATCATAAGAGAGACACTAGCAGCAATATAACTAGCCTAAAACAATGACATAAATCCAACCTATACATAAAATAGTCCTCAAACCAACTCTTAAAGGACATACAAGAATCCATGATGGCAGAAATCTACAAAGCAGTACTAAAAAAGAAAACAAGCAGAGTCCCAAGATACAACACAGTCATAACTACAGTTTATTATCACAAACTACAATGCATCAGTTGAAATTTAAAATTAAGAATATTAATGTCTGCATGAGTGTAGATTAATGGCAAACGGTGTGAGACCTCTTTCTACCCCTTTTTAAGTTACATGGTCAAGAGCATGACAGATATTTGATGCTGCACTTCCTTTTTATCCTGCATCAATACCGTCAAGATAAAAATGTAGCTTAGAACCAAAAAGGGCAAAATGCAGTAGCTTTCGTCTTCAAGACTCTTGCTTGATTTAACAACTAGAGGATAAGTAACTAACATAGAGTAGATACAAAGATAGTACAAGACCTGCCCATTCAAAATATTATGTCTACAAAACTATATTCACTGTGGAGTGCTGAAAAAAATGGTGGAGACAATCAAAATTCAGAAACACATGAAATTGATGTTATCGCAAAAGACCGTTCCAGGACCTGCCCATTCAAAATAACCATTAAATTGATCTACCTTACCCATTCAATATCAAAGAAATATCATACTCTTCTCTATTTGGTAGCTAAGAAAACGCATTGGATGGAAGCAAAATAATCCAACGCAGATTCTTATTTCCCGTTAAGTTACAAAAAAATACAGACACGCAATAAATACATCTTAACCGAAGTAATTCAATTGTATTTAATGTATTGAACATCCAAGCACTTATGTTCAGATTATAGTTGGATTTAGATTTCTTTCCAAATTTCTCCGGCAATCAAAACTCTTAGAAACTTCCAATTGAGAAACCTACCTAAAGCAGCAAGCTCTGTTGAGCTTTCCTGACCAATCACAACAGTGGAGATGAGACTCATCAGGGGCGGAGGCGCTTTGATAAGAATTGGTTGTTGACGAAAATTGAAGCTTGAGAGCGTCGTCGGAGATTGGGATTTTGGATTGGAGTGTGGGAAGGACGCGCTAAGGTTTTGAGCTGGATTTTCCAGCTGGGAATCAAGGCGAAGAAGAGCGGGTACTGACTACTGAGAAAGAGAGGGAGAGGGAGAGGGAGAGAGGCCGAATGGTGGCCTTGTGAGTGGTGAGTGACGGCAAGGAGAAAAGGAGAGGGGGCTCGGGGGACTTGGGGGTGAGGACTGCGGGGTGGGTAGGTTGGGGGCGGGGAAGGGAATTTTCGCCCAAGTTTTGAGTTTAGAGCGCACACGGAGGGAATGTATAAGAAAGGCGCGGGGAGTTTACAAATTATTGAAATATAATATTAATTATAATTAATAAAATATTCAATTACCTTAATAATTATGACCAGATATTAAATTATGTATTTTCATGTTCATAACACTCTCTCTAACTTCTTATTTTATTAAATATGTGTTTAAATTAAATTTTTCCACAAACATGACAAACTAAATTATATATTAACATAAATACAATAATATTTAACATAAATATTAACATTAAAAAAGTACAACTAATTAAAAAAATATTTGATTTTAATTCAAACAAGTTCATAGTAATAATATATAATATTTATAATTTAAAAACATAAATTACCATAACAACTATGATCAGATATTAAGTTATGTACTTTAATTGTATAAGTTAATTAATTTCACAATATCTTTTTGTTTGAAATTAAATAATATGTCATAATTAAATATTATTATATTACTAATTATTACAAATATATATGCTCATTATAAGCATATGGTAATAGATGTCTAAATTACTTAGATTTAGTCAATAAAAATACAATTATCAGAACAATCATAGAAATAACTTTCATAACATTATTTCTAATTCCATATAACAATTTCAATTTTCATTAAACTCCTTTTAATTCCATATTTTATTATGTAGGTCTCCTAAAATATTTTTTAAACACATGACAACATAAAAATATGTATTAAAAGGAATAAAATAGTCTATAAAATAATTATTAACATTAAATAAATATTTTTTGATTTTTTTTTAAATTATACCTATAGCAGCGGATTTTAAAAAAATCTCTACTAAAGGTGAACTCTACAGCAGCGGTCAACATGATCGCTGGTAGTACCTGATTTCTAGCAGCGTTTTGAAAAATCCGCTGCTAAAGGGGGGTCACTGACCGCCGCTAAAGGTAATACATTTATCAGCGTTTTTTGCAAAACGCCGCAAAAAACACCATTTAGCGGCGTTTTTAGCGATCGCCGCTATAGACCTGATTTTTGTAGTGCTACTTCTTCTAAACAATCTTGGGAGATCCTGCAGCAAGAATTGCAAGGTAATAGCAAAGTTAAAACTATTAAGCTTCAATGGTTGAGAAGAGAACTTGAAAATCTCAGAATGAAAGAATTTGAGAATGTCAAAAAGTATTGTTCTAGACTCATTGAAGTAGTAAACTAGATGAGAGCTTATGGGGAGAATATGACAGATGAAAGGATTGTTCAAAAAATCCTGATCAGTTTGACTGAAAAATATGACCACATGGTGGCTGCCATTGAAAAATCCAAGCATCTCTCTTCTTTATCTGTAACCGAGTTGATGGGCTCTTTTCATGCTCATGAACAACAAATTGATAGAAGAAATGAAGTTTCTTTGGAGAGTGTTTTCCGATCAAAAGTAAACTTGAAGATTCAGAAGAAAAAGGACACAAAGAAGAAGTTTAAGGGCACAACAAAAGGAGGAGAACATTCTCAAAAGAAAAAGGGAGAATTTCCACCTTGTAATGTCTGCAAGAAGAATAATCACTTGGAGAAAGATTGTTATCACCGTGGCAAGCCTCAATGCTCAAATTGCAAAAAGTTTGGGCATGAAGAAAAAGATTGTCGGTTCAAGAATAAGAATCAGCAAGCAAATTTCACTGACGACAAGGAAGAACTATTGTTCTTTGCTTGTCATGTTGCAGCTGAACAAAGAAAAGAATGGTTTCTTGATAGCGGGTGGAGCAAATGAGAAAGACACAATTGCCATGGAGACCAAGAGAGGGACCAGATTCATTAAAGATGTTCTTCATGTTCCCAACCTTGATCAAAGTCTACTAAGTGTAGGACAAATGATGCAAAATGGCTATTCACTTCATTTTGAGGGAGATCTATGTATCATTTGTGACTTGAAGAACAAAAATCAAGTGGTGGGAGAAGTTAGAATGAGAAATTGGAGGAATTTTCCCATCTGCTGACAATATCCAAGAGCCATGATGACCAGGTCTGATGAGACAGCTTTATGGCATCAAAGGTTTGGTCATTATAACCTAAATGCCTTAAGGTTGTTAAATCAGAAGAATATGATTCATGATCTTCCTTGTTAGAGCAAGACATGTCCATTTGCCAGGTTGTATGATGGGGAAACAACATAGGCAGCCCTTTCCAACGGAAGAAGCTTGGAGAGCAAAATCAGTCCTTGAATTGATACATACTGATTTGTGTAGGCCCATGAGGACACCATCTCAAAGTCAAAACAAGTACTTCTTACTGTTTATTGATGATTTTTCAAGAATGACTTGGGTCTATTTTCTTAAGGAAAAATTAGAAGTTTTGGTGTTTTTAAAACTTTTAAGTTGCTAGTTGAGACTCAAACTGGCAGCAAGATCAAAACCTTGAGAAGTGACAGGGGAACCGAGTTCAACTCAAGGAAATTTGATCAATTTTGCCAAGAAGAAGGATTGAAACACCAGCTGACAGTAGCCTATACTCCTCAGCAAAATGGAGTTTCAGTGAGGAAAAATAGGACTGTCATGGAGATGGCTAGATCTATGTTAATGGCAAAAGGGCTTCCCAAGAAATTCTGGGCTGAGGCTGTTAACATAGCCGTATATGTCCTAAATAGGTGCCCTACAAAGGCAGTGAGAGAAATGACTCCAATTGAAGCTTGGAGTGGACACAAGCCAACTGCTAATCATTTCAAAGTTTTCGGGTGCATATGTTATATCCATGTCCCTAATTAAAAGAGACCATAAGCTTGAAGAAAATTCTGAAAAAGGCATTTTTCTTGGATATAGTTCTCAGTCCAAGGGGTTCTGGGTCTTCAATCTCAAGTCTCAGCAGCTGGTTACAAGTAGGGATGTTCAATTTGATGAGCATTCAACTTGGAAATGGGAAGAAGACCAAGAATCAGATCTGCCACTACATGTTCCAGTCCCTGAGCAAGTTGAGGAGAGGCTGGAAATTCCAGCTCAAGGGTTTCAGCAATCAACACCATCTTCAGCTTCAACAAATGACAGCAACTTAGGAGGTTTAGCACCTTCATCACCTGAGTCTCTTCCAAGAAGAATCAGACCTCTCAATGAAATCTATGAATCCTGCAACTTCACATCCATGGAGCCTGAAAATTTTGCAGCAGCTTCAAAGGATCAAGTGTGGATGGATGCAATGAAGGAGGAGATTAGAATGATTGAAAAAAACAACACATGGGAGCTGGTTTCATGTCCTGACAGCAAGGATGTTATTGGAGTTAAGTGGATTTTCAAAAGAAAACTTAACCCAGATGGATCTTTAAAGAAGTGCAAAGCAAGACTTGTTGCTAAAGGCTATTCACAACAGCCTGGAATTGATTATTCTGAAACCTATGCACCAGTAGCTCGGTTGGACACAATAAGAATCATAGTTGCTCTTACTGCCCAAAGATGTTAGAAGATCTCTCAAACTTGATGTCAAGTCAGCATTCATAAATGGAGTACTTGAAGAAGAAGTTTATGTTGAGCAACCTGAGAGTTTCAAGAAGGAAGAAGGCAAGGTGCTTTGGCTTAAAAAGACACTCTATGTTAAAAGACAATGAAATTTTTAACAACGGTCTTTTAACGGCAGTCATAAAACCGCCTTGCCTAGGTGATTTTTAGCGACGTTATTTGTGACCACTATTAAAACGATTGCTGTTAAAAATAGTAAATTTTTTAACATTGGTATTGTGAGATCCCGAATTTATTTATGTCATTGTAAAAGAAAGAGATTTTACTATGATTTTTCCTCAGTGTATAGGTATGATTAAATTTGTGATTTTGAGGTAAGTGTCGACACATTGGGTCATAGTGTCGACACATTAGACCGATACCCGAATGTTTACGTTTTTCCAGAACTCCAGTGGATTTTGACTAAGTGTTGGAAGTGTCGACACCTTGAGTGATGGTGTCGACACATCCAACTGAAACCCGAGAGTTTACATTTTTTCTCACTTTGACTAAGTGTTGGAAGTGTCGACACCTTGAGTAATGGTGTCGACACATCTTACTAAAAGTGTTGTAAGTGTTGACACCTTGAGTGATGGTGTCGACTCCGCTGTAAGAGTTAGTGTAAGCGCTGGAGTGTTCCCGGGGAATGCTCGCGGCTGTCACGGTCCCTGCGGGATGGCGTTCGGGGCGTGACAGAAAGTGGTATCAGAGGGAAAAGATCGAAGTACTAGGAGTTGAACCCTAGTAGGTAGCTGTATGTTGGAGTTGGCTGAGTACATAGATAAAAGCTCGTACCTGAACGAGGTCAGACAACTTAGACCTAGGATTGGATGTTGAGGATTCAGACCAAGTGCTCAAGTTATGAGGTTTCCTTGAGTATATCTTATAATCTAATATGAAGTGTTGAAGTGCAGAATGGCATACCGAAGGCAAGGAGGCAGGGGTCGAGGGCCCGAGGAGCCGGGCGTCTCAACCGAAGATGTGTTACGTCACATGGCTCAGCTGGTGGCTGAGCATGTGCAACAAGGTGGACGTGGGGAGGAGGATAGAGGCCGACCCACTGGTTGCACATTCGATCAATTCAACCGACAACACCCACCAGTGTATAACGGAAAAGGAGATGGAGTCATCGCTGAGAATTGGCTCCTGGAGATTAAAGAACTCTTTGAAGTTCTAGAGTGTACCGACGCTCACCGCGTCAGCTTCGCCGCATTTAAGTTACAAGGCGATGCGAAGAGGTGGTGGCAATCGACGAAAATGTTACAGGCTCAGGAGTTGGGTCAGCAAGCGATTACTTGGGAGCGGTTCCAACAGGAATTTTTGGACCGATATTTCCCACGGACAGCACGGGAAGCAAAGGCGAGGGAGTTCGCTACTCTTGCCCAGAGTACGATGACAGTAGAGCAGTACGCTGCTCGTTTCATGGAATTGGTGAGGTTCGCCCCTTACCTAGTGCCTGATGAAGAGAGGAAGGCACGAAAATTTGAGGAAGGATTACATCCTCGTATCTACGATCGAGTTTACAGTCACAATTTGAGGACTCTAGCAGAGAAGGTTGAGAGGGCCATTATTGTCGAAAGGGGGTTGCAGCGGACAGCAGCCTACTATGAGCAACAGAAGAGTAAGGCATCTTCCCAACCCTCAGTGCCCCAGAAACCCTGGAAGAAGAATAGACAAGAGCCGCCTCAAGGGCAGAATCAAGGATCCGGGGAAGTCCCGAACAATGAGGGAAACCAACTCCCACTATGTAATAGATGCGAGAAGAGGCACCTTGGAGGCTGCAGGCAGGGAGTGTGCTTCCAATGTGGGAAGTCGGGCCATATAGCGAGGTATTGTCAAGTTGGAGGGAACTCAAACGCAGCATCCCGACCTGTGCAGCAGAATAACGTCGGGAGGCCGGGGGGGCCGACTCAAGCAAGGTTGTATGCCCTAACTCCGAGGAAGGCCGATGATCGAACGAATGTGGTGGCAGGTGAGTTGCCTTTGCCCTAGGGGAATTGTTAGTCCTATTTAATTCGGGAGGCCACGCATTCATTCATTGCATCTGCATGTTCTAAGGCAACGAATATGAGGCACGAATCACAAGAATATACTCTAATGATGATTCCTGATTTGAGTATAATGGAAACAAGGGGAAACTAAGATTTGTTCTAGGCATGGATTGGTGGGCAGTGCTCGGTGTTAGTATAAAGTGAGACGAAGGTTGTATCCTGAAAGGAGGGGAGACCGAATTGTTATTTGGCACATTGCGATAGATTTTTAGTTTGACTAAAGCCCCTACGATAGAAGAAATTTCTACAGTGAAGGAATTTCTCGAGTATGTTTTGAGGCATTACTTGGTTTACCTCCAGTTAGAGAAATGGAGTTTGGTATCAATTTAGAACCAAGGTCAGCATCGAAAGTTCTATATAGAATGGCACTAGTATGTCGCCTTGGGGAACACCAGTTTGAAAATATGAATCAAGGGAAGATTGCAATAGTGGCATATACTTGATGATGCTCATTAAGTGTCGACTGAATAGTGCATGTAGAGCCTTGTAGGTTTTGAGTTTGAGGAAATATAAACTTTGTGCTACCTCGACTTAGAGCCAGAATTGAAAAGTGCAGTAGACTAAGCTTGGAGACTTTGGTTGGTTGTTGTGAAAATCTTCAATTTCTATATAAGTCAGCTTGATGCTTGCTTGATACATGATTACTATTGTGTTGAAAGAAAAGATTCAGAATTTTTGGTGGTGGAAATCGAATTCCGAGGACGGAATTTTATAAGGAGGGGAGGATGTGAGATCCCGAATTTATTTATGTCATTGTAAAAGAGAGAGATTTTACTATGATTTTTCCTCAGTGTATAGGTATGATTAAATTTGTGATTTTGAGGTAAGTGTCGACACATTGGGTCATAGTGTCGACACATTAGACCGATACCCGAATGTTTACGTTTTTCCAGAACTCCAGTGGATTTTGACTAAGTGTTGGAAGTGTCGACACCTTGAGTGATGGTGTCGACACATCCAACTGAAACCCGAGAGTTTACATTTTTTCCCACTTTGACTAAGTGTTGGAAGTGTCGACACCTTGAGTAATGGTGTCGACACATCTTACTAAAAGTGTTGTAAGTGTTGACACCTTGAGTGATGGTGTCGACACATATAACTACATTCCGAAATTTTATCGGATCGAAATACGTGAGGTGGAATTCATGTGAAAAATGGGGAAATAAGGGAGGGCAGCCTTGTCTTTTCCCCAAGCCTTTTTCGTATAAGGCAACCCCCCCTTTCCCACAAATCATTTTGCCCTAGCTCACCCGAACAAGAAGGAGAAAGAAAGAAGAAGGAGAAGAAGAAAAGAAAAGGAGAAAGGAAGAAGAGGAAGAAGAAGAGAAAGACAGAGAGAGAAGAAGGTGAGGGATTTCAGCCCTTCTTGGCCGACCAAGCCATCACTCATTTCTCTCATTTTCTCTTCTTTCCTTTAATGGTTGTTGGTTGTGAAGTTTGTTTGGTTTTTTCCTTGTATGTGATGTGTTCGTATGTGTTATTTGAAGAAAATGTGGATCTAGTAAGCTTTAAAGAATAGTGAGCTTTAATGAGTAATATGGGTTGTATATGGAACTACATGGAACTATGGAGAGTTATGTTCAGATCTGAAAGAGAAAATATGTTCAAGAGAGAGAGATTGTTTGTTGCACCCTAGGTGTTTGATGAAAAGCTTAAAGAGGGCTGAGATCTATTTTGAGTATGTATGGCCTAATCTATTGGTTGATGTATTAGGTTGTATGTATATGAGCCTTGTTGATAACCACCAAGCCCTTAGTGTTTGACACATGGTCAGATCTGAAAGATGTTCAAGAGAACAAATGATACACCCTACGTGTTTGATAAAAAGCCCAAAAGAAATGGGCAAATGCAATGGTATATCTTGATGAGTATGAAATCATAGTTTTGATAAGGAACGTGAGATGATGGTTGCCGTTATGAGATGCTAAATTAGCCTTGGATGTTGGTTGTGACATGTAGAGATTGGGTTTTGGTTGTTGGACATTGGAGGGCTAAAAAGATTATTGTGATTTCTGGTAATTACATAAGCAGATTTCAGAGCTGGAATAGAGAGTGTGTTTTGATGCATTTGTAGTTATCTTTTGATATTGAGTGGATCCTAGATTGAAGGCCTAGAACATGGAAAGATTTTAAGTCATGCCTTGGATGATTGTAATGTATTGATTACTCTATACGTTTAGACCTATGAATAACAATAGTACGATTCATTGTAGGTAACGAGACGTTCGATACTCAAGCAAGCGAAAGTAAGTGAATCTTACCCCTTTTTGGAAAACTGGAATGATACACTGCATATTTTATTGTGCATGGCAAGATGTTTTTAATACATAGGAAATGTATTGCATGAAGAATGTTTCAAGTACGCATGATGTTTCGAACATGTCATAGCATGATCATTTGCATGAACGCATGAGAGAAGTTTTGGTTGCAAATGAAAGTACGATGTTTTCAAGAGTGACATGGCATGTTCATTGCATAGAAAACATGAAAAGTTGTTTTATGCAAATGAAAGAGAATTTATGTTATGATTAAGCACGAAGGTTTTGCTTGAATACGTACTAAGTTAAGTGAGGTTCGACATCCATGCCGAGGGACGTTGTTCGTGAAGGATGGATGGATGGAACCTGAGACATCCATGCCGAGGGACGTTGTTCGTGAAGGATGGATGAATGGACGCCCATACCGAGGGACGTTGTTCGTGAAGGGTGGGTTAGTCCGTGAGGTATGTGCAACCACACCGAGGAACGTTGCTCGAGAAGGTGTGGCGCCTCTAAGGGTCGTGTCTAGCCATCAGGCCTGGGGCAACTACGGGCTAGCTCGACCAGATGTAAGGTCTCCAAGGGAATTCGGGGACGGTTCCGAAGGGAACGCACAACCCTGACTTCAGGGGTCAAAGGGAGCGAGCTCCCAAGTAAGAGATACGAAATGGTTATGAAAAGGCCAAGAGAGGCAAAAGTATGAATAAATGATTTTCAAGGGCCGATGGCCAATTTTACAAGCAAGTACGAAAAAGAAAGATTTTTCAAGGGCCTGGTGCCAATTCCGAGATTTGAAATGCATTTGAAAAGGCCAAGAGTGACAAAAGATTTTAGTGCATGTCATGTGCATCACGGAGCATGCATATGCATCATGGCTTTTTATGCACTAACTCATGATTTACAGTTTTGCATTTCTTCTCTTATCGCTACAGTGTATTGAAGTAAGTATGCTTTTAAAGCTATGTTTTATTAAAGTTCATGTTACAACTGTTGATCCTTACTGAGTCTTTCGACTCATAGCTTTTAAATCGTATCATTCCAGATCCACAAGATAATTGAGGAGCAGAGGAGTATCTCACGTAGAAATCCTGGAAGTTTGAGAATTGGAGCCGGAGTTGGTGAACTCCGAGGTAGCACTAGTGAGTGCTGGTTTTGTTTAAGTGGCAGTATGTTGCCCTAGTACGTTTTGTATAAGTTTGCAAACAAGATGTAATGTATAGACTTTTCTGAATTATTATGCGTATACTGAGAGGTTATGATCTTTGAGCTTGTATCTCAGCCAACATGTGGATCCTGAGTGAGCCATCCTATGTGTAAAAAAAAAATTTCCGCTGTAAGAGTTAGTGTAAGCGCTGGAGTGTTCCCGGGGAATGCTCGCGGCTGTCACGGTCCCTGCGGGATGGCGTTCGGGGCGTGACAGGTATTTTCAAGGTGGTCATAAGAAATGCTGCGAAAAGTAATCTATAGCGGCGTGTTTCATGACCGTCAATAAAATGAGAGATGTTAAAAGACAATGGAGTTTTTAACAACAGTATTTTAACAACGATCATAAAAAGCGCTACTTTAGGTGACTTTTAGCAGCGTTTTTCGTGACCGCCTTTAAAAAATCCTAGGTTAAAAAAAATCAAAAAGAGTTTTTAATAGCAGTCTTTTAACAACGGTCATGAAAAGCGCTGCTCTAGGTGACTATTAGCGGCATTTTTTAAGACTATCATTCAAAAGACCGCTGTTAAAAATCGAAAACATTTTGGGAATATTCCCAAAATTTTGGAAATCTTTTGGATATTTAGATTTATTGGTGTTTGTGAAAAGTTTAGAGTGTGAATGCATAGATGTTGAAAATTTTGGAGTGTGTTTGGCTTGCTCGAAATGGAATTTTGATACCCTGAAATGTTGGAGTATCAAACATTACCAAACTCAGTGTTTGCTTAATTTTTAATGTAGTTAGTCTCTTCTGTGGAAAAAAAAAGAATTTTCCTTTCCAATT
The DNA here is from genome assembly GCA_963930655.1 of Myrica gale. Classification (NCBI taxonomy): domain Eukaryota; kingdom Viridiplantae; phylum Streptophyta; class Magnoliopsida; order Fagales; family Myricaceae; genus Myrica; species Myrica gale. The sequence continues at coordinate 9,472,781 of OZ005600.1, read as the reverse complement.
CTTCTGGATGGAGAATGAACAGCAAGGGAACACTAGTTACAAAGAGACCCTTATCTTTCTTTTTCCTAATGTCTCGTTATTTTTCACTGCTTCAACTTTTATGTAATTTGTTTTTATTTTCATTTTTCTTAAATTTATCGAGACTAGTGACGAGATAACAATTATTTTTGTTGGATCCAATTTTTTTTGGAGACCATATGTTTGGGAGCAAAACGCTTCTGATAGATAACTAACGTATCACAATTGATTCCTGAGATAATGAGATTATATTTTTTGTGAAATCTTTTTTACTAACAATTATTTACTTATTTATCCTTCCACCATGTTATATTCCACATTAACCAATAGAATCGGAATAATATCACTGATTAAATCCATAACTCATATAATTCTTAATTCGCAATCTCTAACATGTTGGACTCTCGTGTTTCCAAAATAATTTCATAAATAAATATTATATACATATTAATTGTGAAAAACACTTTCATAAAATTCCTCTGGCCAAAAATTTATTTCCAAATCCAACTCTATATATATTTACTGAATATAGTATCTCACAAAGAGACCGGTTGATTCATTTCTAGTGAGTGATCATTTCACAATATTGTGTTAAATATCATTCTCATTCTCACTATCAGTGATCATTTCTAGAAGGTATTTAAATTTGATCTCGTTCAGTGCATGTACACTTACAGTGCACTCACTTGTCTAATTAAGGTCACTACCTTCAATGACGGAGTCCATCATCCTCTTTAATAGTGACACAACGAGTGTAGACCTAATTGTACATATGTATATACCTCGGTCTAGAACAATTGTCAAGTGAACAATGAACCGAAAAATCATACTCCTCGCCTTTTTATTCATTAAGCATTGACATGACTTTTTTACAATTTGACTTAAAAATATATTTGTGTAACATCTTATGTTACAACATTATGCTCAATAAGTATTAAATACATATGAAAATAAAAGAAATAATTATATTATAATTATTCTAAATAACTGGTTTTGAGAGCATTTTTCCAATCATATCCCGATTTTTTTTATTAAAAAACATTTGCAATTATTTTTTATTAATCCCAATACCTGAGAATCCAACATCAGTACCCACTAGGCCAGGGGCTCTTCTATTGTCTATAATACATTTCTATTTTAATTGTTCTTATTCAAGGTTGATTTTCAAAAATAGAAGGGAACTACAAGGATTCCAAACCTGTTCTTTATTAGTATTCAAGGTTCATTTTCTATAATAAAAGGGAATTGCAAGGATTTCAAACCCGTGCACTGAAAAGAGGAGTTTCGCAGCTTAACAACTAGGTCACTTCACTAATTTAGTTAGCATTAAAGTTTATAAAAATTTGTTTCCGTTGATTTATAATTTTCAGTGAAAATGGTGCGTGTTACTCATCTCTTTCAGCAAACCTTGAAACCCATTTTCTCTACGTTGTAGGGCCGTTGACGTTTCAGTTTTCTCTCTCTCGATTTAACTCATTTTCAACCATTTTTCGTGGCCTTTAATCTATTAAACGAGTTTCTTGAAGTTTCTTAATGATTTCATGCGATTAATGACAATAATGGATGGGCATCAGGTGGATTCTGATTTGGAACGTTTTAAACTGACCGTTAACCATCTAATTAAATCTCTACCGCCTATAAAAAGGAACCTCGTTCAGGAGATTGAGCATACCTTTTAAATTTGGTTTCTCTTTCATTTTTGAGTTCTCTTTGAAAATCCCGAGTAACCTTATGATCACACTACTATTCATGCATGTATTAAGCCACGTGAAACTTTTGAATATTGTAATTTGTATTGAGCAAACCAAAAATCACAACAAACATCCGCCTACGTAAAAACACATCACATGAAAAAACAAAACAAAACAAAACAAAACAGAGTAACAAAACTTGTTTCCCGCATTACACACATGGTACCGAATGATGACGTCCTTGATAGGCACGAAGGAACAACAGATAGAATAGGGTGTCTCCTACTCTTAACGATTGAGGCATCCTATATCGGATTCAAGGCCGGATCTCAAACTTCGGCCTAATTAAAGAGCCTCTACAGTAATCTTGGACCTAATTACCACAAAGGCAGTGGCGGAGGTTGAGGAGCAGAGGGGCCACGACCCTCCCAAGGATTTTGAAAAGTGCTCCCTCCATGTGAGGTCCATATGCCAATTTTTTTATATAAAATATGTTCTTGGCCTCCCAAATTTTTTAAAAATGTCCTCTCAAAGACTCAAACCATTTTTTAGCCTTTTAGGAATTTGAAATACAAAATTTGGGCTTGAATACTTAACAATAACCTATCATTTTTTTATTTTGACATACTTTGAAAACACATTTGATTCAAAAATCTAGAATTTTTTTTAAAGCTCTTTTGTATAGTAAAAAATTCTGAAAATTAAAAATATATTTATTTTAAAAATAGAGAATGTGACTGTTTTACCGTATTTTAGTATTTTCCAACTCTTTCTTTGTTTATATCTATTTTGTATTATCTCTACTAGTGTCTTTTCAATTTTTAACTAATAAAAACCCGTGATATATATATATATATTAAGTCAAGAAAACTATTTGAGAATATTTTTCATAATTTGAGTTGTATTTATACAAACTTTTTCATATAAAAAAATTATTATAATATTATTTTGGCCTTCAAAGATAAATTCATGGCTCCGCCACTGCACAAGTGTTAGACTGACTATATATTATCACATCAAAAAGTATGGTTATAATTTACATTTATAGGTACTAACATTGGTTAGTAATTAGGGGAACATCATTATCCAATTAATTACTAAGGACAGAGGGGTTAAAGTAGGCATGCAGCGTATTAAAAAGAAAATTTTGAGCCGTTAAACGATAATTTTATTATTAAAAATAAAAAAACAAAAGAACATGAGAACAAAATATTCTGGTTGAATTTGATTTACGAAAGAAAATGATGCAGCGTGAGGGCCGCAAATGTTCTTTGATTTACAAAAGGACAGAAAAATTTGAATTTTGACCCATAATGTAATACGTGAGAAAGCATATGAGACAACCCGAAACACACGGAAAGTATTAAACACGGTAGGACTTGTTGCGACACTCGCTCGATGGTAGAAAAATGAGAACAAAATAGGAATTACAAAACATATCACGATTTAAGTAGTTCGGCTTTGAAATCTACATCTACTAACGAAAATAGTGACAACTCAATATTCAAATCCAAAGCCCTAATATATCCAATTTTCTCACACACACACAAAGGTGAGAATAACTTCTCTCTAAATTTTCTGCTGCTCTTTTCTATCCCCTCTCTCTCTCGGGGTTTTTTTGGCTTCTCTTCACTTCCAAACAACTCATTTTAAAGTTGCATTAGGGGAACATAGCGTGCCTTTCCAGAAAAGCAAAGTCACGTCATGCGGTTGTAGGACGGCCTTAGCCTATATGTGAAAGTCTTCTATACACTGCACAATTGTCAAACTGCAACGTTGAAAAAAGGGTGGATATAGGTGAAAGAAAAAATTGCAATGCCTTAAATGCACTTCTTTGAATAAGAGTCTTTACTTTTCGAAAGCCAAGCCACACACGTAACATAACTCATATGGAATGTTCCATCTCTATCTTAGTTGTACCATATATATATATAGAATTGTAAGGAATCTTGATTCTTGAATTTATATACTATAAGTACTCTTAATCATATTATAAAAATATGTTTATTTATTCTCTTAAATTAATATTTCATTATTAAAACGGAGTAAGACTTCTTTAATATTTCATACTGGATTAATTGGTGGTGGTCTCCTGAAGTGTTTTTCTCTTTGAATAATTTATTTAAAGAGTTTTCACTTCGTAAATAAATATGGAGTTGTTTGTTTGTGTGGTTGATTATCTCTCTACCTTTATCTTTTAATCTTAATTGCTAGATCGTTAATCTTGGCTAAATAAAGGTTTAATAGAAAGTATATTGTATTTCTGTTTGTCTGCTGTGCAGTTTTTGAATATCTATTCACCGCTTAGATATTATATGTTACAGCAAATTGGCATCACGTGAAAACAAATAAGGGCATTTGAGTCTTTTGTGTTGGTTCTAAAAGCAAAAAGAGAAAGTTGGTTTTCATGTAAAGATGCAGGACCACGTGAAGGTGGAGCAAGGGTGTTCTGGTCATTTTCCCTTGATTAATGAAGAAAGTAGAAGCTCATGGAATTCACGGGAAGATGTTCACGCGTGAATAAAAAGAAGAAAAGAGGGATTTTAGTAAAGGGGGTTAGAGAGCGTAGTGGCTGCTCGTTAGAAGCTGAAATCTCTATTTTCACTTTGCTTTTCAAGATCGTCTTCTCCAAGAAATGTGCTGATTGTTCTTGCTTCATTATTCTAGTGGAGAGTTTGGGTTTGCTGTGTATGTGTTGATTTCTTCGATTGATTGGGGCTTCCAGAGGTTCTGGAAGTGTGGATGCTGGAGGTTCCAGCATTGGACGTTGATTACACAGGGAGTTGTGTGGATAGATCAGCCCGGTGAGAATCTTGGTTTCAAACGGTCATGGAGTTCCATGATAAGGAGATCCGAATCGAGGCAATTTGGGTAAGATTAACAGTGTTTAGATTAGCTAGGTTAGTGTAATCTTTTGATCACTGTGTAATCTCGTTTGAAATTAGTGGATTTAAAAACCGGCTTCGGCCCGGAGAGTTTTTCTCTTTTGACGAAGTTCTTCAAAAGGGTTTCTCTTCGTCACCAAATATTGTGTCAAGTGTGTGATTGATTTACCTTTGTTTAAATTGTTTTCATTTAACCATTCTTGTGATAAGTGTGTTTAGAATATCAATCTTGAAGAGATTGAGTAATCTGGTCCAAGAAGATTGTAGACAAAGGTATAAAGAGTTTATGTGTAGATCTGTATTAATTCAACCATTATAAAGAAGTAATCTCAACCATTATTGCATGTGTTGAGATCTTGATTGCATATTATTTGAGCTTCTGAAATCTGAAAATTTATTGTTTCTGTCAGTTGCAGTTTCTTCGGAGTCACTTACGGTTTCTTCGGATTCCCCTATTTTTCAGATTTGAGTTTTATTGTTTATTGTTTATATGTCATATATTCATATCTGATTGGTAATTAGGTATTTGAATATTGTTAACATTGTGTTTGAGTGCATATAATTGAGAATATGTTGTGTGTATTAAAAAAGAATTATTTGATAATTTTTAATATACCTATTCACCCCCTCTAGGTATTTTTCGCATATTTGGGTCTAAATCGGTTTGTTCATTATAAATTGGATTTAAACATGTTTTGTCAAAATTGATTTTAATGTTCGATTGTACTCGATAGAACTGGTTTTGTGTTATAGGGGATCAGGTGGTCGATGAAGCTACGTGATTCTGGGATGTTGAAGGAGTCCACTTTTAATTTGAATTGTTTTTCGTAGACTTGGAAGTCATCATGACTGAAAGAGACTAATGTTTGTGTTGTAAAATTTTAGTGTTGTTAAAATTTTAGGTATTGGGTTTAGTGAAAAAGTGAAGAGAGAGGTAATTTTTTATATTTTTGTAGTGAATAATAGTGATTTGATGGGGAAGAGAGAGATTATATTGTAATTTTTTATTGTGTTAAAATTTTAGAGTGTGTAAAATTTTAGGACGCAAACGCAGCCTAATACCGACTCCTTGAATATCCCTTTTCCAATTCTTCTCGGTGGAGAATGAACAGCAAGAAAACATACAAGTTACAAATTAAGAGACCCTTCTCTTTCTGTTTCTTAATGTCTCTACATTTTCCACTACAATTCAAATCTCATGTAATTTGTTTTTCTGTTTATTTTTCTTAAATTTATCGAGCTAATGACGAGAAAATTTTGGAGACCTTCATATATATGTTTGGGAGTAAAACACTTTTGAGACATAACAAAACGTTTTCAGAGGTTTTCCAAACACAACCAAATCCGATTTGCATAGTTTAATTGGATAGAGATAAACACATTAATAGATAGTTCTCACACTATTAATTGTTGCTTATGTAAAATTTGGGGCAACATGACCTTATAATAGGGTTTACTTATTGTGTCTATATCTATCTAAATTGCGCCTTGCAATTTGGACAGAAAATTAAAAAGAATCCTGATTCCAATTTTCCTATCCCATGTGAATTTGTCAATCACCAAAATTGACTATTTTGGGTTTTTTTTTTTCTTTTCTAATCCTATTAAAAGGATGCAACTTATGTTCCTATTTGAGGCATATATTATTTATGCTAATACTTTCATGCTAAATAGATTGGAAGCTTTAATATGTAAACAATTGTTGAAAAAAAGGGACAACAGGCATTTATATAGACTAATTTTCTATGGACAAAAGGACTTGAAGACCGCGCATAGACTGATTCATTCAAAGTTGTGTTCGAAAGACTGATTTGTTAAAGATTAATACTATAATTACTGTATCATTAATTAAACCTATTAATTTCATAGGCTCTTCTAAAAAGATCGGACATGATCACACGCATGTACAAGACGAGACAAGTACTTGCCATGCTGCACTGTCATTGCACCCTCCTGGTCTCTGTCTTGGGTACCTAAAATTTAAAAAGCAGAATTGACTTGGTAAGTGGGCGACGCTGACTAATTAATGGGGAAATATGAGATCATGTGAAGTTGTGAACGCTATCCCTTCACCCACAGTTGTGGATGTATACGCAGCTACGAAAGTTATTATCTTGGTTTTTTTTAAAAAAAACGAGACAAGTAATGGGTATAGAACAAGATAAGCTTATTGAGCCTTGTAACTGGGTTTGGGCCCCACAGTCCTTTTACCGAGGATTGACTAATTCACGAGCAGAATGGAGAATTAATTCATGCCAATATTTCCAATATCCACAATCTCACTCCTTGAAGATGCACCAATCGCTGCGGCTGAGACTAATTTTCTTTTGGAATTTTGGAATTTAGTTTTGTCTGTTTTACATTTGAAAACAGTGACAGTTTGGTTTATTTAGTGCGCAAACTTTGTTAGTCTTTTCCATTTTAAAACAGAGTGAGAGGAAGGAAATCAAGAGAACTCTTCTCTCCTGTGATGGAGGCTATCTTGCGATTCTTGCCTTTTCTTCTTCTTTCTGCAATTTTCACTGTAGAAGCTCAACAAGTTGATCAGTCAATTGTAAGGCCAGGCTCTCTGTTAAGACCTAATACACCTGGTACCAACTCTTCATGGCTATCGAGGTCCGGTCTGTATGCCTTTGGATTCTACAAGAAAGGCGACGGTTATGCTCTTGGAATTTTTATTGCGGGGATTTCACAGAAGACGGTGGTCTGGACAGTCGACCGAGACAATCCTCCACATCCAGCTGATGTTATGTTGAATTTTACAGGTGATGGACGCCTGGTTCTACAATCGGCACAAGGCACACAGACGGGCATCTCCAGTTTTCCCAGCGATGTAGCGTCAGCGTCGATGCTCAATTCAGGCAACTTTGTTCTCTATGGTTCAGACAACGTCACTCCATTATGGCAGAGTTTCGACCACCCAACCGATACCTTCTTACCAACTCAGAAACTCTCGGTCAACCAAGTGATGTATTCCAGCGTTTCAGACTCTGACCAATCAACAGGCATATTTCTTCTCATCATGCAACTAACTGGATATCTCGGGAATTACCCAGTTGGAAAGCAATACATACTTGATTGAGTACGCGTATTGGGGAGAGGGTATGCCTGGACAAGGAAAGGATGTGGTACTGCATCTTGAGGCTGATGGTTTTCTATACTTGCTCAATGGCAAGGGCGAATATATAAGTAATCTGACATCAGGAGGAAATCCTACAAAAGGTGTAGTACTCTCTCTTTTGAAACTCGGCTTTGACGGTATCTTGCGGCTATACTCGCACAATATGGGTGAGAATGACAATTGGTCAATCACCTGGTCACAACCAGCTGACCCGTGTGACCCAAGGGTCTATGTGGCCTTAATGGGTTTTGCGTTTCAAGTGATATAACTTATAATTGCACATGTCTCCCCGGATTTGCATTCGTTAAAGGAGGCAAATTGGTATCAGGCTGTGAAACGATTTTCACTGCAGAGAGTTGCGAAAGCAATGAAGCAGGCACCGGATATAAAATCGAAGCAGTGCCCTCAACCGTTTGGCGCAATAATACGTATTCCATGCTGTCATCGTCAACTGAAGAGGCCTGTCGAGAAGCATGTTTGGCGGACTGTAACTGTGAAGCTGCGCTGTTCAACGTCATAGATGGGCACTGCAGTAAAGAAAAGCTTCCTTTATTATTCGGAAGAACGCAACGTCCGGTCGACGGAGCAACCACAGCACTCATCAAGGTAGGTGTATCTACACTCACTCCAGATGGAAAGGTGCCAACAGAAAGGAAGAAAGAGGATCGAGTGGAGATCCTTATTGTTGGTGTTTCATTAGTTGCATTTTCATTCCTTGTCGTGGTAATTTCTGGAATTGCAATATACAGATATCGGGTTTGGGCATATGAAATGATATCGAAAAATGGGAACGCTCCCTTCAGTGAGGATGTTGGTCTAAAATCATTTACTTATGCAGAACTCGAGAAAGCAACTGGTGGTTTCCAGGAAGAGCTCGGTAGAGGAGCATTTGGGACAGTTTACAAAGGGGCAATATGGAAGGGCGAGAAGCTTGTAGCCGTCAAAAGATTGGACAGATTGTTGGTCGAACGGGAAAGAGAGTTTCAAACGGAGATGAAAGTTATTGGGAGAACCCATCACAGAAACCTTGTCCGATTACTCGGATATTGCAACGATGGACCCAATAGGCTTTTGGTGTACGAGTACATGGTCAACGGTTCCCTTGCAGATGTTCTCTTCACACAGGAAAAACTAAGTTGGAATGAAAGAATGGGAATCGCTTGCAATATAGCGAGGGGAACTTTTTATCTCCATGAAGACTGTGAGCCACAAATTATTCACTGTGACATAAAACCTCAGAACATACTCATGGATGAATAGAGACGCCCCAAGATCTCCGACTTCGGATTGGCAAAGTTGCTGAAGCCAGATCAAACCAAAACCTTTACCGACATCAGAGGGACAAGGGGATAAGTCGCACCAGAGTGGCATCGGAAGCAACCTGTGACTGTCAAAGTAGATGTTTACAGCTTTGGAATTGTGTTGTTGGAGATTATATGCAGTCGTCGCAGTGTGGACTACAATCTTCCTGAGGAAACAGCTATTCTTGAAGAATGGGCATACCAATGTTTTGAGCGTGGTGAGCTGGTTAAACTACTGAATGATGAAGATGTAGACCAGGGAGAACTAGAGAGAATGGTTAAAATAGCTCTTTGGTGCATTCAGGATGACCCGTCGCTCCGTCCTTCAATGAAGAAGGTCCTGCTTATGTTGGAAGGGACTGTCGATATTCCAATCCCTCCCAAGTCCGACTTCTTTTCTTAGTGCTCTCTAAAGTTTGTTGATGCTTCTTTCATGTTGCAACGAATAAAAGCCGGGGGAGGGCGTAAGTTTCTTGTCATTCTTCCTCGTTTAGTTTAGTACTTCCAATGCTAAATTATGTCGTTTGCTTCTCGAAATGTATTTTGCTCTCCTGGTTTTTGTTCTTCATATATTGGAAGCCATGGTTTTACTGTCGAGGTCTAGTGCACAACTACATTGATAGCAGAGAAACTTATAAATCCTTTTTTTTTATAGCAACTGATACTGATTTATAAGAGATATTAGTGCTATTAGCAAATAATTCAAAGAAATATGTTCTATTATGTATATAGAAATTTAATAATCCACATTTCCAAACTAGATGATAACAAATAGTTATATATTAGTCGAGTCAAGGAATGTGCAACAACATTGAGTCCACAAGTCAAGCCCTTGCACTTTTTTGTTATTTTTGAAGTCTTTCTAAATGTTCTTCGAGTGGTTCAGATAACCCAGATGTCAGTCTTTGGTGAATTGAAATAGAGCATAAAATTCTATAAAAAAAGAAAAAAGAAATAGAGCATAAAATTGGTACCTTTTGGCCTAGATCACAGATTTCCCAAAAATTTGTAATAATAAAATCATTATATGATTTTAACCTACATGTACATAAAATTATCACCTTTTGTAGGCAACATCACTCGTTTTAAAATCTGCTCATCAAGTTCTCAATTTGTAAATAGAATTCCAAAACCTTGAGAATTGAGATATCTAAATCGAACCATTTCAGACCGCCAACAGAAATAGGATTCTCATATACCTTCACACAAGTTTCTTCTAGTTTGGTAGGAATACTGCTCTTCATATAAGTTGGCACCACAAAAAATGTCATAACATGCTCTTTGAAACAAACGCAAACAAGGAGCTTTCCTGTAAGCTACATAGACCATAGACTAAGTGACTGAACTATAACTTACCCTTATATCAACCAGACATTTCATTATCCAAAAATTAGAAGTAGAAATGAAGAGAAGACAGGGATAATTTCGGATAAAAGAGCAGCAACCTCAAGTATAGATAAAAAAACCACTCATTTACAAAACAGAAATTCAAAGAAAATTACATTTAGTTGCTGTAATTACAACTTTTGCTCAATCAGGCAAACAAATTATAACTTTTGCTCAAACACATTGATGTTACCAGGTGATGACAAATGATGCTGGTTTTTTCCTAAGCAATAGTTGGACATAAGTCCCAATTAGAGCCGATAAATGATCTTCACCTCCAGCTTAATTCACAAGATTAGGTATATTTTGCAAAGATTATATAAGGACAATCTCGTGCACAGAAATCACCTCTCACCTCTCATTCTCCAACACTAGCATTTTAACGATCTTGTCTCTTGATTTAGAGCCAGAACCTATTGACACATGCCTTCTCTTCACGCCTAAAACCTGAGGTTCAAGAAGGAAAACACTTAAAAGTTTCAATGTGCATAACATCATTTCACTAACTTTGCAAGCTAAACTGAGAAGTAACGTCAAATGGTGGGCAAAGAAAATACGCAGAAAAATCCCAAGTAACCTTTTGATCACACTATACTACTATTCATGTACTAAGCCACCTGAAACGTTTGAAAATAGTCCTGAGCAAACCACATATTTGGAAAGACAGAAACCACAACAAACACACTCCTCCTTAAGAACGCATGAGAATGATAAGAAAATGAAAAGGCCAATAACATAACAGTCACCATGAAAGTTTCTCATTCTTGAAGGTAATCAAGGAAAGAAATAGTATATCATGACGGGAAATATATTAGCAATCATATCTTTAGTAAGAGAACAATCTTTTTACAGGAAATTATCCTCTTAAAGGTTGATCTTATGATTAAAATTTCCAAGTCAGACCAAGTACCAAAATCTGTCAGGATTTCTGCAATTTTGAAACGTGTACTGATACATGAGGGTTCTCTAATCAGAACTTAACACCAACAGTAAATAAAACAAAAAACCCTATCCATTGAACCTTTTCTTTTCCTGCAAGTGCCATATTAAAATTCCTTTGGTAGTCCAGGGATGATAACATATAAATTTTATTTCTTCAAATAGAAAGTTCAAGCATTTTTCTATGTACATGTCACGCCAAGTTTCCAAAATAATCCTTTTCTTTCCTATCAAAGCTAGGAACTGCGGTCATTTCCTCTTTTTTGTAAAGAAAGAGGGCTAGGTGGCTAGCCTAACATGCAGAAATCCGCTTGTTTTAGGTCATAAAGGGAATAGTAATTTTAGTCATAACTGTAAGGTCATAGCTGTAGTTGCTGTATTAGGAGGAGGAGTAGGTATGCTTTGATATGGCTTGCATGAACTGGCAAATAAACTACTAAACTAACACATTTTGTTAAGAAGGCTGAATAGCCAGTGTAATCAGAACCCAATAAAGAGTGAAGTTTGGTGTGACTAAGGTACATCATTTTATGCAAATTAACCTCTAATGTAATCAGGCTCTTTGACAATCATAACTCAGTTATATGTTATTCAGTCTCACTGGCAAGAATGAAAAATCTCGTAGCCTTTAATGATTTTTCTCGAGATGCAGACCCCCTTCATGGAACAATTACAGGGCCAACAGGAAGCTATGCCACCCAAGATGAAAGGAGATATTCTAAAGTGTCTTTATCCTCTAAATCTAAATTTCAGGCACTAGCCCATAAATCATTTTGCATTCAGAAGTTGTACTACTGTATTCCGGAGTATGCCACTTACAATTGTCCAAGTAGGGGGCACTAGAAAGCCACTTCCAGAGCCTTTGATATAAAGACAGCAGAAATAGTTCCAACGATAATTAGACTTTCCACATTTAAGCACAGAAAACCGAGAGCCATGATATTACTCATCCTATCCATGAGACAGAATTCAAAACTTTAGCTAAGTATAAATTGTACAAAATGTTAATAAAAAGCTCCTTTCTAATGCAAAAAATAGTGATCTACTCCCAAACAGGCCTTGTTACACACTTACATTAGACTTTGTTTATTTTTATTTTCACTTTAAAAATTTCAGTCTTTACTTTTAGAAAGGAAATTCGAAGCAACAATTACTGAGAAAACAAACTGGTTCAGATAGAAACGAAAAAGGACATAAACTGAATCACCAATAATCAAACTGACCGAGCTAATGAAATCGAGAAGTGCAGCGTTAGCTTCTCCGTCCTTTGCCGGCGCGTCTATTTGCACCCCAACTGCATCGTCATCGACATCTACATCGCAATATTTTCGCAAGGAAAAATGGAATAAAAAAGTAATAAATTAGTTACGAATACGATTACCTACGAAAACACGCACAATGTTTATAAATACGGAGCAGTGATGGAGGAGGATTTGGAGCCGGGCTTGGCGTGGATGGTGATGGCGACAGAGGAGGGAGGGATGAAGCGAATACAGGAAGGAACATTGTTCGGTTCTTCGGACGGTGAGGACTGAGTTGCATCAGCGGGATTGGCCTTTCCTTTGCCCTTCGTGGCCGGTGGCATAATTATTCTCTTTTGCCTATATTTCCGTCGGAAGGAGACAGCTGTTCATCCCCATCTGCTGCTGTGAATTCCCAAGCTGCTCACTCCGCCCGGGTCGTCGGGTTCTTTGGTTTAAGCCCAAATGGTCTTAGAAGCTTGGACTGGGCCTACACTCTCATTCTCTTCTCCCCCAAATATCTACTTCTTTTTCCCCCATCTCTTTGACTTTCATTTCCTTATTTTTTTTTTCTCTCATTTTCTTTTGCCAGATCTGCTCTCTTAACCTCAACAATCACCATCTCCCTACACGCTCCCCTCCGCAGCGTTCTATGCCCCCGCACAATCTCCTTCATTTTTGCCGCCTCTTTGCATTCACTGCGAGTGAGATCCACGCTCCATTTTGGTATACGTGGGTCTCATGGGCTTTCTCGTCGAATAGCAGATCCGAGGCCATTTTCGCTCGTGGTGGTCCTGGTAGTTGGGCTTAGCACGATCACATCTCATGGATCATCCTTCTTCCTTTGTTTTACTCTTTTGTAGGCTTCTGCACTGCATATATGTTTCAAGCCGATGTTGTCTTGGCTTTTCTTTTTTGCCCTACCTCCATCAATGGCAGTGCCACTTTCCATAGCAACTTTAGCCCTTCTCTGATCAGGGAGAAGGATGTTTCAAAGCCTTTTCAGCTTGTGTTTTGGCCCGTTTGCATTTGTTGTATTTGCAGTTATTCCCAACCCATCCGATTGAGGCCTTGTTCCTCGGGGGCCTCAGGCTTTACTTTCTTTATTTATATCAATGAAAGTCTGGCTTCTAATCCATCTATAGTGGTTTTAAGCTTTCTTTTTTTCTTTTTTCCGTGTAGATGGTGGTTGACATGACATGGATTAATTAGGTGAGGTGGCAAGCGAAGCTAAGATGTCTCGGTTGTTTGGCATGCTTACATGGCAATCAACAATTCGAAAGGGCAGAAGAAAGTCTTGCTTCTAATCCAGATTCCATGGTTAGTGGTTTTACTTTTTCTTTTTCTTTTTTCTGTGTGGGTGGAGGCTGACATGGATAAATTGGGGTGAGGTGGCAAGCAAAGCTAAGATGTCTCGGTTTTTTGGCATGCTTTTTTTTGGGGGCATAAATAGCATATGTATATATTGAAGGATCAAGGAGGTTTAAAAACCTCAGAAGTACCAGACACTCCGAAGAGCCGGCGGGCCAACGAGCAGACAGACCCAAAGATCCTACAAATTCCCCAAAGAACGGAAAAGCCACAGAGGCCAGACAAGCCACTCTGTCAAAATGGCAGTCAAAATGTAACACGGTTTGACACAAGATTGGTCTGACGTGTCCCACTTATGTGAAGTCACTCCGTCGTGGTGTTGGAGGCCTAGTTAATGCCTAGATTTTGGGAGGCCCTTGATCCCAAGATTGGTATGGAAATTAAGCCTAAATTTTTTTTAAAAAAATTCTAATATATTTTTATGATTTAAGCCTCAAAAAGGGTCTCAACTTTTTAAATGACGTGTTCTTATCTATAGTGTCAAATCTCCAACTTTAGATCCTCACCATCCATCAGCATCACTCAGCACCATAAGGCTCAGCATATTACGGTTATTGTCATTTGCAAGAAAGTTATGGTTGGTCATGGGCGACGGTGGAGATTAAAACAGATTGATCCAACACTTTCACAAGTTGTCACATCAATTAAAACATTTAACACGTTTCAGCTCAAAAATATTGACCCACGGGTATTTCAAAATTTGGGGATTTGATGTTCATAAGGGGGAGCAGCCCGAGCATGAGCAGCTCGATCCCGAGAAGCCCAAGCAGTCTGAGAAGTAATAGAGAGAGGGAAAGAGAGTTGTGCGATATATATATATATATAGAGAGAGAGAGAGCGTCGATTTTGGAGAGAGAGAGCGTGAAGCAGAGAGAGGAAGAAATTTTAAACGGTTCTGCAGGTTTAAAAACGGGTGGGTTCACATAATATGGGTCGGGTTCATGGGACAGTTTCATTAAATGAGGTGAAACGAGTCGGTTTCATTAATTGATATGGCAACTTGTGAAACTGTTGGATCAATCTATTTTAATCTCCACCGTCGCCCATGACCGACCATAACTTTCCTGCAAATGACAATAATCGAACCCCTCTTCCTCTTGCAAAGAAAATGAGCATGATAAAGCAAACAATGGATGTTGAAGCCATGGGCTGGGGACGAGAGAAATTGGCTACGCTGTTTCCGGTTATAATTAGAAAAGATTCGCATGTCACAGGGGCTTTTCGGTGCTGTCTAATCCCACACTCTTGCGTAAGATTTTTTTTCTTCCGCAGTTCCGCTCTACATTAGTCACCCAAACAAAAGTGTAAATTTTCCAATTAAGGAAGATACTACGCAGATGTTTATTCCTTTCTTTCTTTAAATTCAACCAATAGTCGGTAAACTCATTTCGTTGTCATTGCTTTTTCTTGGTCATTGCTGCTTGCAAGGTTCATGCATCCACTACAAGAAAAAATATTTTGGGTGACAAATTTCAAATTAAGGAAGATACTACGCAAATGTTTCTCCCTTTCTTCCTATAAAGTCAACCAATAGTTTGTAACTCATTCGTTGTCAAATGCTTTTTCTTTGTCATTGCAACTTGCAAGGTTCATGCATCAACTACAAGAAAAAATACTTTGGGTGACAAAAAAATTTGTCACCCACAGTACTAATTTCGTCAGCTAAGGTTTTGGGTGACAAAACCAGGTTGGCATCCGGTTTTTCATCTAAAGTTCGTCGGGCAATGTTTTAGGTGACGGTTTTTCACCTAAAGACGGTTTATAAATTCGTCCGAACGGTTTGGTGCCATACTGACGAAATTGAAAATCGTCATGCCCAGTACAGTCCATCCGTTCATCATGTCATCCAACCAAACCGGTCGAGCTCTGCCCAGGATCCTGCTGCTCCCTCGCCACCGCAGGCTACTCCTGTCGTCTAACTCTAGCAGCCCGAGCAACATTCACTAATCGACGTGTTTGGGACATCGTTTGGAGAACGTTGTCTTGTTTATAAACCCAAGTGGAACGGCCCTGAGCTCGTCAGCACCCTCGGCTACCAACAAGGAGTGCAAGAACTGGGTCAGTAGAATCTCGTGCGACAATGAAGTCGTAACATCCGTCTTCAGGGCCTCCGCACGAACGGACTAATAAATGTAGGATGTCACATCAACAGCTAGGCCCCGAAAAATGACCATGTACAAGAACTCTGCCCGACTATAAGACAACTCATAAGTGTGCTTCCTCGAGTCGATGGTGGAGAATAAGATCAAGTGTATGATCCGCCATAATGGATGCAGCTGCCCGTGTACCATATAGGCTCCGTCCAAAATCGTTGTATCAGCACCTAACATGGTCCAGAATACCTCGGCCTTAGTAGGCTGACCTTCTTGGCTCATTGGAAGGTTTGGAAACGCTGTCAAATCTTGCTCGTACTCTAAGAATCTCGCCAACTCATCCGGCGATAATATGATCGGAATATTACGGACTGTGACCTCCATACTAGGCTCCTCGATGTTCGTCGCTCGTAAAATGGAATAATAGAAATCTCGCACCAGGTTCTTTGATGCATACCCGGTCCTATGAATTAGTGGAAGCCAACCAATCTCCTCTACCACCTCTGGCCCTCAAAAGTGACGTCGTAAAAATTCGCCAACTTTATGTCTCGCTCCACAACAATCGAGCGGGACATAGTAATCGCTATATGCTGGTCCAATGACAAAGTGGAACCGGAAGATTGCTCTATATCATCTTGGCCGCTCGTACGTGCACGTTGCTCATTTTTTTAATCTGCAAAACAACCTTTCGCACGGTTAGAAAGGAGTCAAACCAAAAAAATACGTTCAAACTATCCGGACGTCATAAATAAGTCCGGACATACTAATAATTACCGTTCGAATATTAACCGACTAATTTTTTTTTTGTAATTTCAATGTTAAAACGTCCGGACTGAATTCAAAACGACAATGTATCCCGTATGGATGCTAAATGCGTCCGAACATAATAAACCCGTCCGCAGACTCTCAACATTCTGTTCGGACAAACCATAAACGACAACGTGTTCCTCCGAACGAAATTCGAAACAATCCGAACCATAGAATAAAAGTTCTGACGTTAAACATTAACATCCAGACACTAACGTAAGGGTCCGGACGCTGTGGGGCTGACGGGTTAACTCAGACATGGCAGCGTCCCTCCACCACCACACACGCCCAAAAACACAAAGTATCATACTCAAAACAATGCTAACAATTAACACAATCAATTTCTATGTAAAAATCAATCAAAAAACACAATGTACAATGCAAAAAAATGGAATTGAAAATTTATAAGTAAAACTATAAAAAAAATCAAAATTTTACGGCTAAAATCATGTTAAAAGTAAACAAAACTTACCTTAATGAGATTAGAGCATCGAAAGAGTGATATTAGGTCAAGATTTGAGAGTTATGAGATTTTGATGAGAGACGAGTGGTTTGTTTTGAAAATGCCGAACCGTTCGACTTTTCAAAACTCGCCGACACCGTCCGGACCCTATACATATCGTCCGGACGGTTATTTTACACACGTGGCCCAATCAACGCACACATATTAAATGCAAAAATTTAAACCTTTTAAAACGGTTCGACACACTAAATACGTCTGGACGTGTGAACGGTTTTACATCTAAACTGTGCTACGTGGCAGTGCACGTTTGGCTGACCCAAACGTCCAAACTGTTAGGTAACGTTCAAACGTTCACAACTGTTTTCCACCATCTTGTAACGTAAACACGTGTAAACCATGCGGCGGTTACATCGGAGTCCAGACGTGTTGCTCATCCTTTCCAATGGTGTCGCCTCATGATAATAGTTCGAACTCTTTCCCTTTATGTTCGAACGCTATTTGTTATGTAGTCCCGACGTTATTGTGGCCTCCGAATGTTTTGCAGTTATGTTTAAATTACTTCTGTTTTGTTGTTAAACTCACCAATTTGAACTTAATTCACTGAAATTAATTTATTTAAATGATTTAATTTACACGATTAATTTTCTTCACTTAAGTTAATTAACAAATCACCTATTTAACTATAATTAAAATTTAATTATACTGCCCGTTCTATTAACATAACACTTGTACTAATTGCCTATTTTATCGTACTAATTATCTCTTTAAATTGTACTAAAATTTATCAAGTGAAAGAATATAAACTAATTTAAAATATAAAAAATAATCCAAATACCGAACGAAAAATACGATGATAATGTCAAGTACAAGCCTGAGACGGTCTTTCAAACGATATATAAATAATACTAATAAAACATAAACAAGAAACTAGTCGAAATCGATAGCTGGCTCGTCCAAATCTAAACCGATAGCGTCACGAACATGTACCAAATGCTCCTCCATATTATCCACTCGTAGGGCGAGTGTCTGTAGCTATATCAGAATGGTATGGACAGATCGGGACAACTCAGACAATTATTTTGTCACAGAGAACAGTTCCCTCCGCATAATATTGAGCTCTTCCGTCAAAACCCTGTCCATTAGAGCAAGTTTGGTCTCTAGACCAGTCAAGCGGCATTGGAGCGTCATACACAACGAATGTGTAGGCATCACTATTTCCCGAATACTATCCCTCAACTCCACTAAAAAAACGACCGCCCAAGCTGGTCGCTCTGTCTGTCTCCCGACATTAGTGTTATTTATCCTTGAGTGTTCCATGGTCAACTTATCAAAAGTCGATCGAACATTATCACAAACATTCGAACCAAAATCAAACTGTATACCGTCCGAACGGGGTTGGAAAAATTGTGACGACTCATATAACACCCGTCCGGACGTTGTGAAAAACAGTCTGAACATTTTGAACGCCGTCTGAATGGTGGTTCGACGAACCAAACCAAAGCAACTTAATTTGATCAACGAAAACAACCCAACAAATTAAATAGTGGACGATATTGAATTAAAATATATGAAATTAAGAAGCAAACTCATGGAAATTTTTTTACCTGATGTTGTTTGAGAGATCTTGAATGGGAAGTGAAACTGTTTGAGAGAAAAGTTTGAGAGAGGAGAGTGAGTTTGAGAGAAAATTTTAAGAGAGGAGAGAGAGTTTGTGATCTTGACAAAGTTTAAACGTCCCTTGGAAGCGTCCGAACTATGTTCATAAGCGTTCGGATGTGTTTCTGCTTTATGTTTATACTTGGTCCAATCAAATTTAACACCATTTGTTAGATCCATTACGTGTTGGCATGGTTTGTGACAATTTCATATGTAACATTCTTGATATTTAAGAGGTGAAGATTTAGAATGGTTATTGGCTGTGTGAAGGCTGTGCAGAGTTTGATAAGGGAGTTCGAAGTAGTCTACTGCACAGAGAAATAACAGAAACTCTATTTTAAATGAAAGTGTGCCCGTGTACTATGCTTAGCGTCCTGTGACTTCTAAAATACCCCCTTGACTATATAAAAGCCCCTTTGAACCTTTTGCAAGTAGCCCAGAATGTTTAATCGAAGATTTCGCAGAGATTCAAGAAAAGCCTCCAAGAAACCATCTTCTAGATCTTGTACCCTCTGTCTTTGTTGCTGTTGAGAGTGGGTGGTAATCTGAACGTGGAGATTAGATCTTTGTTCATCCTTTCAGTTTGATCACGAAATATCAATCATTCGATTGAACAAGAGAGCTTCGAAGTTGCTGAAGTTCGAAAGTCGTTGGAGTTCCAGTGGTGCTGAAGGCGCAATCACTTGAGTTCAAGTAGGAAGATTGCTCCATTGAGAAGAATCAAGAAACCGATCGGGATAGGAGTTCCTCTCCCCTGCAAGTTGCAGATTCAGACGTTGGACGTTTGAGTAAGGTTACGATTGATATTAGATGAGCAAGAGTTGCTGAATTTATAGATCATCGTGTAACCGAGATTGAGTTTCTAGTGATTCATTTGCTGGACTAGGTCCCGAAGAGTTTTTCTTCCTCGTAGAGATTCTACTTGGATGTTTCTCTCCGTCAACAATTTCTTGTGTCAATCGTGATTGAATTTGTGTTGTTGTTATAGTTTTATATCTATCTTGTTATTTGCTAATCGTTCTTATTTAAGTGATTAAAGAATCTTAATCTTGGTGGATTATCAATCTTGTTGCAAGACGATTTAAGGCAAAAGGTAGATCTGGTGTGCTGCAGAATCTAAAGTAGTTTGCTGTAACATCACAGAGTATATTTACAGCAGATTTGTTTGTCTTGTGTTCTGTTATTTAGCTTGTTTTATTGTCATATGAAAGCATCTTAGTCTATCTGAAGAACATATGAATATATTGGTTTACGTTGAATATTGACTTCATACATTGCCATATAGTTCAGATTTTATTGAAGGGCTGAATATTTGTTTTTGTATTTCATTGTTCATTGTTTGAGGGTTGTAGAAATTTTTTAATATACCTATTCACCCCCCTCTAGGTTATTTGGGTCTAAAACAGTTTGTTCACCATTAAATATGCCGATGGATTCGAAATGGATCTAGAACTTTAACCATCCGGACTGGGTTTATGGGTCCGAAAGTCGGGGTAGAAGAATCTGAATTAACCATTCGGACGACCTTTTTGTGTTTTCAGGACGGGGTTGGAAAAATTGTGATGATTCTAATTGTCACTCAGTTATGACGATTTGCAATTTGTCACCCCGGATAGAGTCCGGACGGTGTTTATTTTTTTGCGACGATTTTTACCATCGCTCATTGGTGTATGTCGTCACTCCTGAAATACGTCCGAACGTTGTTTTGAGTGGTCCAGACGGGGTTGTGGTTCCTAGATGATTTTTGGTGACGAAATTAATATTTTGACAGAGAAATACCACTTTAGATGACAAAATTTGGTTTGACACCCAGATTTTTATCACCTTAAACTATATTTCTTGTAGTAATCTCACAATTAGCCAGTCCAATTAGATATTAAACAGAATAAAAGAAACTTCCAAGCAATTACATGAAATTAGAATCGGCCTAAGAAGAACTAGACTTACCTCCACCTGTTGTTGTTTAGTACCGAACCCAAAACATATGACGTTCAGTTGTTGCTGTCAGGTCCCATAGAAATTTTTTCCAACAACCCCGGCCATGAGGCATCATCGTCTTCTCATTGAAAGCCTCCAACAAGCTGTGACCCTACTCGGGTAAGTGTGTTTCCTATTCATATTCCACAAGGCGTCTTGACTCTTTAAGTCTGTCTTTTAAATCTAGAACACGCGGTTTCAAAGGAAGGAGAAAAACACTCAACGAACGCAACACATGGATCCCACAGAAGAAAAAGACGTCCGTGTACGAAGATGAGCCAATCCCTGCTCCCGTTTTCTTCTCTGAAGCATAGAAGAGAAGGTGAAAAATTTTGAGAAGAAGGGGAGATAGCCCGTAGAATCAATTTAAAAAATCGAGTAAAGAAACGGCTATAATTTTTCAAGCTTCACTAGGTAGTTTTTTTTCTCTCAAAAACAACCTCTTCCTACCTCTTCCTCTGAGGAAGAATGCTTCCCCGCTTTCCATGGGTTGCATTCTAGTTTTCCATGGGTTTTTGAGGGTTTTGATCCTCCTTGAGGGGCTTTTGTTTGTATTGTTACACTATATTAATATATTTCTATTTGATAAAAAAAACCTCATTCATTAAACGAAATAAGGGTCTAACGCAGAAAAGAAACAACATCACAAAGCAGAATATCAAGAGTAATACTACTAGCGCCTAAAAAACCAGTAAACTGAGAACGGCTGCCAGAAGAAAAATGTGAAAATGAAGAGGGCAGAGAAATAGTAACAAGAGATAAGAGATTTGAAGTGGTTCGGTCTAAAAGAACTACATTCACTGTGAAAGCCCTCTATGACTATATTTTTTATTATAAGTTCATATATATTACAATTGAAGATCTCTATTTATAGAGATAATACAAAGCATAATAGGAGAATATCCTATATTTAAATTTGAATCTCTACATTTGAATTTGAATCTTCATAACAATATCAAAAATTTGATATTGTGATAACCAGAATATCATAATCAAATCTTTTGATTATGATATTATCTCTAATACTGCCCACTGAACCAGCAAGTGAGCGTGCCGGTTGAGTTTCTTGGGTACCCAATGGATAACCGAAGTAGATTGGCCGACAGCTCGAAGAGAGATCACAAGCTCCTCAATTATCTAACAAGGCATGCGGAAATGTTGAGAAATATCTTGACAAAGCATCTTGGATTCAGATTCAAGCTGATGTTTCTATATCCCTATTTATGCAAATCAATATATATATATATTGAGCCCATTTAATTAGCCAGAAACTCATTTAAAATAATCAGTACGTGCTATCGTGTTAGTGAGTGTACGACACCATTTTCTATAGTTTTTATTTTTAAGGGTGGAAAATACCCAAACTTGGAATTTTCAGGTGAATATAGTTAAATAATACATAAAAATACGAAGATGCATAATATAATCCTACCCCATTTTTAGTATCTCGATTCTTTAGGAAAAGTAGTATTTTATATTGATGAGGATAGATTTTTTGGCCCTAAGAAAGTTTATTGAGGCCCAATGAGAAAAGGCCCGAACTCATCTGAATACATAAAAAGTTCCTGTCGACAGAGAACTTAGCCATGTGGGTAAGACCGACAACTCTCTTAAATGAGGATCATGTCAAGAGTAAAAGTAAGGCCTAAGGGGAGTTAATCATCTGACACCTTGACAAAGTCGATGCTAGAGAGAATAAAATATTGTCATTAAATGGGCAAACATGAACCACCTTACTAAGGACCAATAAGGAATAAAGAAGGAAAAAGATGTCCAACCTAGTTAACAAAAATCAGGAGGCGCATGATGAAAAGAAATCATCATAAGAGAAAAGGAAAAGAACAGGCCGAGGCCCAGAAAGTACCGGCTCAGAAAGGAAAGAGGAAAGATAAATATGAAGGAAAAAAGACTGAAAATATACACACAATTCTCTCTCAAACTCTCTCACTGATAACCAGAAAAGAAAAGATATTAGACAATGAAAATTGACAATGACATCAGAGAAATCCTCCTACGGGGAAGACTATGAGTTATAGTGTGTTTATTTTGCTTGCAGGAGGAAGGAAGAAGAACTTTGACCTTTCAACCCATCTCAAGTGCTGGACTTCAAGTCTAGCTCCCTCGAGCTCTTGGCCCAATGGACGCAGTAATAAACCGGTTAAAAATGGCTTCATTATATATATATATATATTCATATGGGCATTATTATATCCATTAATTTATAGCTCGGATACAAAGAGGAAAAAAAGTTATTGTTTAACCAACAATTCTTCTTATATATAACAAACAGACCCAGGATACATGTATGCATAGGCGGAGGGAGGGGGGGCGAACCGGGGCCATTGCCCCGGTTGGCTCCCCCCAAATTTTTTTTTTACATGCATTTTTTTATTTTTTATTTTTTATTTATTTTTATTAGGTTTGCCCCCCTTAGCCAAATAAAAATTATGCTTGCCCCTCTTGCCTGCCTAGATTAATCAGCCCGCCCCCCTTAAAACCCAAGCAGCCCAATACCTCAAAATTAAATTAAAAGAATAAGCAGAGAGATATTTATTTATGTCAAAATTTGAAATCTTACATTAACTTGTCGACGTTGTCGTGAATTTTGCGACGAATATTTCATATACTTCTCATGAGTCCTGATAATCGTTGTGTGTTGTAATCATTGAAATAGATGTTTTCACTATTCTAGTATTGTTTTTTTTTTATTCTTTTGCCTTTTATGTTGGACTTGGTTGAGAATTTGGATATCGCAAATACTGAGAAAGGGGGTGGTGTGCTCTTGTTGGATAAGTGATAATTCAATTATTCAATTGTGCTGCGTGTCCATCTTTACTACTAGAGAATCATTGGTAATATCATTTTATTGTCACTATCATCATCTAATTTTACATGTCTGACTTCTCCACAATTTATGAAAATCCAAAGTTGAAGTAAGACTCATTTTCATCTATCTTTTGTTTGTTTAGGTCTGATTTTTCATAGCCCATGAGATTAATTTGTTTTTAATTGTCTTTTTCTAAAGGTGGAACTTCTTTTCCATTGTAATTTGTGACGTTTGGATCAAGTTATAAATCTATTTCTTCAAAATTTTAGCCATTAATTTAGCCAGGTAATGGGCACTTTGAACTACGATTTTTCTGTTTTCTCATTTTGTAAGGGGAGTAGAATAGTTATTTGGATGTTAAAATTGAACTTTTTGTCCAAATTTTTTTTTCTATTATCATTTACCAAGTATGTATTTTCTCCTTGCAATTTCGGGTTATTTTATTGTTGATAGAGATTCCACTCTTGAGAAGCCCGTGTTCAATAGTACTGTCACACTAAAAAAAACTATAGCAAGGGTGAGAATTATTTTTATGTCATTTGAACCTGGATTCTTTTTTAACTTTGGATAATTTGGCTACTTTTTTCAATATGCTTCGTTTTGCTATTGTTTCTTTCA
The DNA here is from genome assembly GCA_963930655.1 of Myrica gale. Lineage (NCBI taxonomy): Eukaryota > Viridiplantae > Streptophyta > Magnoliopsida > Fagales > Myricaceae > Myrica > Myrica gale. Next base: position 9,448,387 of record OZ005600.1, on the reverse strand, counting down.
AGAATAATAGAAATACAGTAATTGTTTATTTTTCTCATTTATGTGTTATGTTTTCTTTTTACATATCCCAACAAATTCAGCAGGACTTATTGAGCATATGGCACATCCTTTCTAACAATAAAAATAAGTACTTCATTTATGGAAGTAAAAAATTATATTGCTGAAAATATTTTATTTCATTTATGTGTTTTGTTTTACAAAGAATATATATATTTAAATACTTTTGTGTTGTGTGATTAGTTGGTGCTCTATTGGTGTCTTGAACAACAAGAATTTAATTTTTAATGTCACCTCTCAGTATCAGTAAATAGTACGGTACGTGTATTTCAATATTTTTAGTGTTCTTAGTCCTTAATTTTTTTTATTTATACTCTTAAGACTTTTTTTGCATTAAGTAGTAAAAAAATTTTTTTTTGTCATTTTTCCTTAAAAAGTTTGCCCCCCATTAATTGGGTTTCTGGCTCCGCCACTGCATGTATGCGTGCATTACACTGTAGAAAAAGTAAACATCCCTTTATTTCTTCTCTTCTGTGTTTTCATTACTTCGTTCACAACATCTACAAGCATAAACGTGAAGAATTCCGCCTTTATTCTAGCTTGCTGGATACAACTTCTTGGACATATGTTTTCGTTCCTGCACAAAGGAAAATTACGATCAGATAATCCAATAAGCTAGCTGTGCTCCTTTTCACAACAACAGTGGTTTTATCCTAAAAGATTTTTTTTTAACGAATAATGGATGAATTAAGAATATAATTGACGTACTATTTTCCATATTGATGACCTGGCTAGTAGTTTGGAAAAGGAGGCGAATAGTACACTTATCCTGGTGGCGGCATCCGTGAATTTGGACCATAGTGCTCAACGAGGGTTGGTGGTGGAGGAGTTTTACCAGATGTTGGTGTTGTCGGTGATTTGTGGTTGGGAAGAGGTGGAGGAAACTTCACATGCAAGGATGATGGTGACTGTGGAGAGGGTAGAACATAGCGAGGAGTAGAAGGCTTCTCAGGCGGCACTGGAGACGGTAGAACATATCGAGGAGTAGAAGGCTTCTCAGACGGCACTGGAGAGGGTAGAACATAGGGAACAACAGCAGAAGGCTTCTCCGGTGACACTGGAGATGGTAGAACATAACGAGGAGTAGAAGGCTTCTCAGGCGACTGTGGAGATGGTAGAACATAGCGGACTGCCGCTATCTCCAGGGCCAAACATACTACTGAAGCAATGACTAACCAAACACTGGTTGTGGTTAAGAAAGCCATGAAGGGCTACTTCTATATGGTTATGTTACCCTGACACCCTAGCTATTTATACACGGCCTTGTGCTCTTCATAGTCAACCGAGCTATGTGAAAGGTCACCAAGATCTTGACCCATATCAGGTGAATGGGCCAAATTGTGCGCAACACACCTACTATCAATCTAATACTTTTCTCGTTGATATATTGACCGTCAATCAAGGAGATCGATAGCCCTCAATCAAATAGCCTTAATTTAGACCTTTGATTAAACCACAAATTAGACCCCTAATTTGTGGTTATTTGTCTCTTTCATTAATCTTGTATAAATACACACTTCTAACCTCTTATAAACATACTCAAAATTATATTAAATAAGAAAAATCATGAACATTTCCGAGTTTTTCCAATGGTGAACGTAGATCATAACATTAAATTACTTTAAACCGTTTTATTCTCGCTTCTCGCTCGGTTCAATCTGGTCTATTTCAACATTTTCCTTCCGTGTCCGATTTGTCTTTTACTTCGCAGATTTCTGACAAACGCCTGCTGATATACCCCCAACGTGGCTGGACCGCTGCTCCATGCTCGATCCGAGTCACCACTGCACTCTCTATTGTACATGGGAAAAACAAGTGCAAGGACCGGGGTCGTCAAATTATAAAAATATCTTGGGCCTAGAATTTCCACTTTGGAATTTCTCGTTACTCTCCCAAATGTCCTACGGACCATCAAAAGTGTGGCCATGACATGACAGGGAGGCTGCAAAGAAATTTCAAGGAGAGAAGATTGTTATTATCGAAGGATGTATTGGTCTTGTAGGACGCATATGCAAAGACCACCCAAGGGACTTCAAAGTGACCAAAGAACTTGGTTCCCAAAAGGAAGAGATCAAATGTTTGTAGAGCTAGCTGCAGAGTCGATAAAGTTGATCTCCGGCTAAATTTACTGCTACCTCTACTTTTAGCAGAGGCAGCACCCTTCTTATTTTGGCATTTTGAAGAGGTCTAAAAAAAAAACACTGCTACTTAAACCTCATGAAAAATATCTGAACTATGAGCAAATATAACAGAATCATCTGAATTCCATTTCAGTTTATAGGTGATATACCAAGGCATATCGGCCTTGGATATTTTATCACGAGTTCTGCTATCAGAAATGTCTATTCATGGCGAACACTAACTAAAGTTTACTACAGGCAATTCTTTGACATGCTGGTACGTGAAACAGGATCCCTTGCAACCGGGGCATGATCAGAACTACATCATCAATTCACCATACAGAAAACTGACATAAGCAAATATTTGGCCATTGCAACGCAGAAAATGTTGTCCATTGCAAATCTCCAACCAGTAAAGTGGCTCAATGACGAGGAGTCACACCTCACATCATCTGAATATGTCCTCATTTTGATGGAAGTATTTCCCGGCAGACAATAACCTGAAGCATGATCTTCAGACAAACTTGATGGTCAATCAAAATCTATTGAGATTTTTTCTTTCATATGACAGATTGAAGATATTAAAAACACAAACACAATCTCATCATAAAAGATAACACCGTGGCCGAGACCACTTACAATTATGTTTCCATTTCCACTATCAAGAATATCTTTCTCATATTCGAGAGAACTACAGGACTAAACCAGATCTATGTAAGAGTTGACAGAAAACTAAATCAAACTTCTTCAAGAAACCAAGAAGAAAACCCTGGCTTGCAGCTTTAATTGAGTATGCAGGCAAGAGCAGCAAGGAGTGATCAGAGACGAATTCTTAGTTGCAGTTGGACTGCTACAGAAGGAAAGAGGAGGAGAGAAATATCAAAGCTGAGGCAATGGAATGGGTATGTATATAATTGATCCTTCATTTTATACCTTTGACAATGTCCAGCTTCACTAAGAAGAGTCTCCCCCAAAGAAAATCCTGCAGCTCAGGAGCTCCAAGAGTTGCATTCAAGTTGCCCCTCATTTTATTCTCAAAAATATATGCTGAGAAAATTCATTGAAGGAGAGCCAGTCCGCTGCAACATTATATGAATCTGTGAGGTAAAAGCCTAAAAAATGATTCAAGAATAAAACATTGTTTTTTGGAAACAGGTGTATAACAAAAATACACTTCCAGTTGAGGCTATTGCTAAACCTGGATTTATAGATAGCAGCCTTGAACACATATCGACACAGTCTGGATTCAAAACTGGAAGGGTCGAGTGGGAATATGGAAGAGATGTACATGACTTGATGTTCCGTAGCAGCTGAGGAAAACAAAAGTAAGATTGGAGCTAGCACGTATTAATGACCATTAAATACGGACAACTTTGATATGTAGAAAACTACCTTACTGTAGTACCTGAACATTAGTCCTACCACCAAAAGGTAGATAGCCATTCAGAAGCTCAAAAAGAATCGCGCCCATACTCCACATGTCAACCTATACTCAAGCCCTAACTTTTAAGTTATTCTCGGTTCAGGATAAAAGTGCAATATTTAGCAAAGATCTTACCTTCTCATCATATCTTTGGAATTGAAGAACTTCTGGAGCCATATATAATGGGGAGCCACAAACCGTCTCAGCATAATCACTTGGATGTACATATCTATTCAATAAGAGGAAAACGCATGGAAATGACAGGAATTTCTAACAAGGAAGTTCAACAAATATTTCTCGAAAGCAATGTGCAAATAAAGGGAACAGCATTAGTGCCCTTTTGCCATTTTTACCTTGAAAGCCCAAAATCAGATATCTTTAAGACAGCATCTTCCTCCGGGACAGAGAGAAGAATATTTTGCCATTAAAATGACCATGATAAGCAAATAGAAAGGCACTCTGACCTCATGAAATTGCAAAACACAAAAAAGGCTTGTTATAACAACTTTGCTTCTGCAGCCACCTATTACAACTGCAATATTAGTCAGCTTTAGGGAGTTTTATTCTTTTCCTGTCTTTTATTTTTGTCCAGAAACTATTGCAAGGTCAGATCAACTATAAACACTGCTATCAGAATTACTGTGTATAAGAGTGGAATTTCTCCCATTGCAACATCTACAATGTTAGACATCAGCATAATTTCCAAAATTCACTTTTACGTGTAGTTACGAAGTCGCAACCCATTGTGAATTGTATAATGAATGATACTTCTTAGAACAAAATAGGACTCACATCGTTACATTCTTAGGTTTAGCTACTTGTTGCCTCTACCCAATTCACTGACTAACCAAAGCATGTTTCACAGTGGCATGGGAAGCCGTAATGTTATTCTGCCTATGGGAAAGAAAACGGGGTGGGGGGCCAGTACTATGGCAGGCTGAAATAGAAAATAATGCATTATTTAATCTGTTCAGTTCAGATCATTGGAACACCATGATCATTAGGCAATCATCTAGTTCAATGCAACTAATTCCCGCACTAGATAGTCACTAATCCGATTGGAGCTGCTTGCTGCAGTACTATAGAAAACACCAACACAGGGACTTACCAAAACATACAAACCGAAAAATGAAAAAATAAGGAACCATAGCTGCAGAACACCACACCAACTGGTAATGTCACGAATTCAAAATTAAACCATGACATCTCTCATCTCTCGTTGTTACCAGCTAATCGCATAAGCACTAATTTTTTACCTCTGGTTTCAGGTCCCTGTGAATGATGTGGTGAGAGTTCAGTATTTCCAGAGCAGCTCCTAAATCACATAATGTTGATTTCATGCATGGAAGCAATAACAGAAACTAAGAAGCCCAACTATTGATAAGAAAGCAAAGGAAGAGCTACCAAGCTGCCGCAGGCAACCTTCTCTGATCTCATGCATCTTTTTGCTGCCTTGGAGGTGGAGCGGGGGAAGGGCAAATCAGGTGGTAAGTTACTTCGGGAATTAAAATCTTTGGAGAGTTCTGTGAATTACGATGGGAGTTCGTCTGGTTCTCGTCGGGGTCGGAAGGTGGGGAGGGCTCTAGTCACTTCTTTATGAAGCCTCGTATTGTATGTTGGAATGTGCGGAGGTTGAACGATCGGGAAAAGTGCAAAAGTGTAGGGAATTTGCTACGAGGGTGGAAGGGTGATTTAGTGTGTCTTCAAGAAACTAAGGTAGCCGAGATGACTCGAGCCATGGTGCGGCGGTTGTGGGGTGGGCCTCATGTACAATGGTGTTGTCTGGACGCGGTTGGTGCTTCGGGAGGCATTCTATGTATTTGGGATACTCGTTCGTTGGAGTTGATTGAGTCTTGTGTGGGTTCTTTTTCTGTGTCATTGAGCTTTCGTAATGTGGATGACGGCATCCGGTGGAGCTTTTCGGGTGTATATGGCCCTAATGATGATTGTCGTAGGAAGATTTTATGGGATGAGTTAGTGGGGGTGCATTCTTGGTGGAGTTTGCCTTGGTGTATTGGGGGAGACTTTAATGTGACTCGCTTTCCTAGTGAGCGCTCGGGTGGCGGGGGTTCCAGGAGTGCCATGTTAGATTTTTCGGAGTTTCTGTCTGATCTTGGGTTGGTGGACCTCGAGTTGGTTGGTGGGGTGTACACTTGGTCCAGTGATCATCAAAGTCGACAAAAATGCCCCCTAAAACCGCATTGACCCAACAAAACAAGGAAAATAACATAAACCCTTGCAACTTCACAATAGACAAAGCAACATCCTCAAAGCATCTATTGTTCCGCTCCCGCCAAAGACTCCACCAAACACACGAGGGAATCATTCTCCAAATGGCCTTGGCAACGGGATTAGAGAGCCTTCTACGCCAACTCCAAATCACATGCACCACCGTCTCCGGCATAACCCAATGAAAGTTTGTGATGCTAAGAACATGGCTCCAAAGCCCGCGCGGCAATGGACAATGAAGAAGCACATGGTTAACCGACTCTCCGTCGCCACGGCACAGAAAACACCACTCCGCCATGTAGACCCCTTTTCTCCGAAGGTTGTCAATGGTAAGAATTCGCTCATGCATCGCCTCCCACACGAAGAAGGAAACCCTCATAGGGCATTGCGACCTCCACACCCCTTTCCAAGGAAGAGACACGTTAGTCTTCTTAGCCAAGAACTGATACATGGATTTGACCGAGAATACACCATTCGCTGAGGCAGGCCAAGACAGCTGATCCTCCTCCCCTTGTCGTAACTTCACGCGGTACAACAGAGAATAAAAGGCAGAAAATTCATGGACCTCCCAATAAAAGCGCTTTCGGTATAGATCCTTGTACTGTTACCGCTTATTCTCATAAAATTGTCTTACTTATCAAAAAAAATAAATGCTCTGGCTCTCAGTTCTTGAACCCTTCCATGATGTCGAATATATGAAGCTAGATTTCCACCAGCACAAAATTCCAGGACCATGAATATACAACCTTCAGCCTGAGGATGCAACAAAGCAGAGGTAGAGGAAGTTGTTATTTTCCTCCTTTTTGTCTGAGTGAAAGAAAACTATTCTAACCTCTTTGACTGAACACACGAGCATAAATTTGATTCAGTTCCTTCTTCATTTATAAAAGAGCGAGGTAGATCCACCAACTATTTCACTACACAAGATGTCTAGGCCAAATTAGTAAACTACCCACTTATTGTTCTTAACATAACTTCAGACATTCTCAGGGAGAGTATTGGCCTTTTCTTCGATAAGCAACAGAAGAGCTGACAAGTTCTCTATATAAAAGTTTACAATACACTTGTATGTATCTAGTAAATGCTTGCACTTTCACTCAGAAAAAAGAAAAATTATTGCACTTTCAATTATAGGTGACAACGCAGACTTTTCCCCAAAACTAATCCTGGCTCTCTATTAACATATACGAATGTGAGGTGACAAATGCAGACTTTTTCCCTAAAACCAATCCTGGCTCTCTATTAACATATACCAAATGTGAGGTGACAAATGCACCAAAAAATAAAAATTAATGAACTGGGTCATAGCAAATACCTGTAATGATCACACCAAAAAAAAAAGGCCAAAAACACGTAATTACAAATGAAGCAGAAGCGCATAGATTCAACAAAATTAAAACGAAAAGGTTAAGCGACGAAAGCTCACAAATTTAAGCGAAAGACACGTATTTCACGAACCTGGAAAACGTTAAAAAGGCGGACAATGTTGGGGTGGTTGACAGAGGACAAAAAGTTGAGCTCACAGTCCAAGCAATTCCTGAGGTGGCAGTTCAGCCGGGACAGGAAGACCTGCTTCAACGCAACCTCTTCACCTCTCAACCTGTGCTCCGCCTTCCATACGGTGGAGAAGGAACCCTCTCCCAGCTTTGATTTCAAAACGTAGTCTCCCCCAGTAAAGGTTCGGAGTGATCGTGTGTGCTTTCGGTTTCCATCGCATTTCGGGCTCATCAATTTATGGCACAGTTCGTAAAATCGAGGGCTTCTTGTTCGTCGAGGTGGATTTCGTTAATTGGGAAAGTAGAGGACTGGTTTTGACGGTTGTATTCTATTTTTGTGGGGGTAGGATTAATTATCCTATTGACCTTGAAATTAAAGTTCACCCAAATCAGACTTCGTTTAACTACACGTTCTTTTTTTTCTAATTTTATTTTATTTTATATGTAATTGAGTTCCCTTTAGATTTGATAGAACTATATACCAAAACATGATTTTTGACTATATATCAAGGATCAAGGTGGTCTTCAATTCTCCGTTCGAAATTAAATAATTAATGATCTTAATATGTTAGGTGGGGTCATTATAGGGGGCGTTTGTTTCCTAAAATTTTCACCCCTCACTATTTACAAACAATCATAAAATAATTTCTCTCTCCTCATTCAATTATAAAATAATATTATATTATTCAATTAAATCTTCTCTCTCCTCACTTTTCCATAAAATACTATACTTTTTTACGAACCCCAATACCCAAAATTTTCAAAACTCCAAAATTTTCACAAACAAACACCACCTATGTCACTCTAAGGTGAAACATTCTTCTTAAGATTAAACATTTTATCTATTTTATTTATAAATTTAGGTCTAAAAAATAGTGACAAAACAATTTCAAGAAGATGTTTAGGAGAAAAGAATCGGGTTTTCATGACTCGGTCTTCCTTCTTGGACATCTAACCGAATAAAATTGAAGAAAGATTTATTAATTTTCTTATTGACCTAAGGGCAATGTTTATTTAATAGTTTTAAAAATATTTTCTAATCCAAACATTTGATTGGATTATCTCAGTGTGTTTAGGTAAGGAATAAAAGTACAACATACCATCGACCCAATTGTTTAATAGAATCCCCCCTACGAAGTACGAAAGATAGCATACTGAGACAACACTTGAGCTCATGCATTGCATCCGTCTGGACGAGGCACAATCATGATTTCATTGAAAAAATCTTCATTTAAATTAACAGCAGTAGTTGCAAAGTGTATACTATTAGTATTTAGTAGATAAAACATAATAAGGACATGTTCGTTTTCAGATAAATCGTAGGATGTTGAATGTTTTGAAAAATTTAGGTGATGTTAAAGATGTATTGAAATGCGTGTAGAAGTTGGTAAAAATGATTATTGTTTGTAAAAAAAAGATAATAAAGTGTTGTATTGGAATACATGTGTTTTGTGATGTTTAGATTGTAAAAAAAAACTATAATGCAAATCCTAAAAATAACTGGGAAACGAACATGTCCTAAAATTAATAATTCAAGGTTTAATTTTTTTTTAAAAATCTCAATAGGTGATGGACCAAAAGTATATTTTTTATTCCCTAATATAGATAGGTTAATGTTTGCTTATAATCGATTCATTTCATACGCGAAGTGCATGCACAACACGTTAGGCTTGGGCTTGGGCATCGCTCGCCCAGATCAAGTTGGAGCCTGGGCTTCGCTCATCCCACAAGCAAGCATTTTTTGGCCTCTTAAAAAAGAGATTATTTGTTCAACTTATTGTGCGTTTCTTCAGTGGCAATCTCCGTAGAACAAACCACACAGCAAATGTATATAGATGGATCAGGCCACCCGTAGGTACAAACGCTACTTGTAAGGACGTCCAGAAAAAAAAACGAATAACTCAATAAACGGAAAAGAAATGCATACCTCATTAGCTTAATCATTTGATTTACAAGATGAACATTCCGTGTTGTATATTCTCATCTTACATAAAAGAAATTACGCCAAACCCTTCCACATAATCATAAGTTAACTGGAAAAGTTAATTAAAATAATATAATATATACACGTATATACAGAATGGAATAGCGGCACCAACTAGTGAACGTATTCTTCAGACCAAAACACTGTAAACTATACATATGCTCAAAAGGATTCACTATCAACATGGGTTCAAAATCAAGTTATACCTCTGCTCCAAAATTCAGCTGCAGTGAAATGGGATTAGGTCTAGGATTTTCTACCTTGCTTAATCAACAGATTCTTCATCTCTCTATAACCCTGTAGCTCTTCTAATGCATCAGCTGTTGTCTTCAACATAACAACCCCAGAAGATGCGATGCTCGCAGAATCCGCATGCGGATTACGTTCTTGGAAGCTATTCTTCTTCATTTCAGGCTCAGAGGCATGTGGCAAATTTACTGAAGTGGAAAATTCTGGGCGGAGAGGTGGGGCTTTCCTTAACATGTGGACAAGAGCACCAACAGCAGCATCTTGAGACTTTCTTGCTGGAAACACTTCTCCTGGTTCAAGTGGCTCACCTAGATGTCCTTTCTGATCAAAAGACTCAGGTCTGGAGAGAAATGCACAACAGGTCAATTTTCATTCGCCATACCACATTAATAACACCTGTAAGTATAACTTTTATTTCACAAATAACTCAGCCCAAATCAAGAAGGCCGACAAGACCCTCATCTATGATAACAATGAAAATCTATATAATTGATGATACTACTAAAGGATACAAGGTAATCGAGACCTCATTCAATGGGGGAATTCTGCAAAAGCTTACCATCTAAAAAACTTAACATCCCATATAAGGCGTCCAACACTTGAAAGTTATGGCCTAATGATCAAACGTCAGAGTACCGTCACCAAGAATCTACGGACTAATGTTTGAATTTTCCAAAGTTCTCCATCCAAAGATGAAACTAAAATATTAGAAAACACTCCCTCCATATTTCCAGTGCAAGGTTGTTACCAGCAAAAACCCAAACAAGATATTAACGAGAAAGATTAAAGATGTCAACCGCAAGTTCAAGCCATATAAACTTTTCTCAAACCATGATGAAAAATCTAGTGCCTGGAAAACCAAAAATGTCAAGTATTGTGATACCCCAGCTCCACACAAAGTGGAGATGGAAAAGGAATGGGAGGCCAAGTCCCACATTGGACCATACTAGGTGGAATTGAGCCTTCGAATAATCCCAAGACACTTTAAAAAAAACATTGACAAATCCTTTTGAAGCCAAAGCACAAATGTGGATAGCACTTCTTTAGGTCATTACAAATACTCCTTCAAGCCAAGATTCAGGAAATCTCCACCCGTTCAGGCAAATGCAGAGGTGTCAAGTGCCTATCGAGTTTCTGGAAGCACAAGTGCGATAACGACAAAGACTCGCATTTAACTAACATGATTAATGATGACCTGTTAAAACTATACTACTTTCAGATGATTCAAGGAGAATGTTTTAAACCCCGGCCTTCATGAAGAAGTATCTATATTCTCCTAATAAGCACCTTGAAAGATGAATAAGAACTCAAATTTATAATGTTTATATGTACTGTTCAGGTTGCAAAATTAGATAATGCATAAATGGCATAATCTGGGGAGTTGCTTTAGATTTCACAGCTTAATAATTTAGTGGGAACCTATTCGCCGTCAAAAATGCATTCTCACAGTTGGAAAACAAGCTTAACCCATCACCAAAGTGCGTTACATAATCAGAAAATTCTCCACAAAGTTTACAACAATACCTCCCATAAATAATAGTGCTAATGTAAATCCTTGCAGAATATATACCCAATTATTAACATGATCAGCTCAATTTCTTTCTTTCCCCCTTTTCATTTTTACTATTGTCTGCTCATTTGATATAGGTTGGAGGAGAGTTTTATAGTTCCCTATCTTAGGGTGAGGGGGTACCTTGATCAAGAAAGGTCATTGCTCTATTTGAAGGAATTTAAGATTGTGGCGAAGAAACAGTGAGAGTAGTAAACCAAAACACGGCACTCAACAAAAATCAGATGAGATGAATTTCTAGTCCATGCATTACAAATTTTGTTATACATTCCACCTTGTGTTTCAGTTTTATCGTAACCCTTGAAACATTACCTTGTGTGTCCCAAACTCATATGCACTAGGGCCTTTTTGCTTTCCAATTTGAGTTTGTACATGTCTTGAACAGAGGATTAAACAGCCCACTAACTAATACTTCAATATCTTAACGCTTGAATGTACATATAAACCGACACCAGATACTAAAAAAAAAAGGTATGAAATACTGAAAATATCCACAGGCAGACATTTAATCCAACTTATTTGTAAATATATGTGAATCTGAAGAGGGGGGGGGGGGAAGCATAGTTAACATTGTTGTCATATAGGAAATAATTTTCAGTGTTTATTACAAGGAAGAGTTAGAAGAGAACAATACGGTTAAGATAAGAATAAAGTAGCACACATTTTATATGTGTGAGTTGTCAAAAGTACGACTTAACAACCAAAGACTTAGACATATTTCAGAAACCAGATTTAAGTTAAAAACTTTTGAAGATATGTGCACTATGTTTCCGCTTAACACAATTTATAGAATATATTTACACTGATGGTGCAAGCAATTTCATTGACCGGCACAGTTCACTTGGTGGGTTTTTTTTGAAAATGGATGCCTACACAGCTAGCAAAGAGAGTAGAATATATCACAAGCAAGCATTCTTGTCTAAAGGCCAACTCATTGACTAGGTAAACTATGCTACGACAATTCTTTCACAAAATGCTCTTATTTTCTATCATGTCATTGAGAAACATCACTGCAGGGGAAACATTATCAAATAGAACAAAGTGGAAACACGTTAACATTCAGAAGTGAAATCCATTGAAGAAATTTCATAAATTACCTGCTACCTAGATCTGTCAAATCCTCGTCATCAACATCAAAAGCGCAATCAAACTCAGAATCATCAAAATCATCATGTAAAGACCTGCTGGAGCTTCTGGATGGTGAGCTGTTGGATGATATCTTTCTTCCGAAATGTTTTCTGGTCTCATCTTTCCCAAGAGAAAACAACTGCAGCAGGCAAGAAGAAACCATAAATGAAAGAAAGACACTTACTCCATAACAAACTACAATGAAATATCTACCTGCTCAACTGTTGCACCAGTCTGAATCGAAGGTACACAGTTATCAGTTCTGAAAGCACTAGACCTTGTGCTCTTAATGGGTGGTGATGGAGGCAAACACTGCCTATTGCAAAGGGCTGGCGAATTAGCAAGCTTACCCACAGGTATGTTTACTGGCGCACTGTCAGATCGTAAAAGACCTTTCGACAAATGACTCCCAGGAATATATATTGGTGGTGATGGGGAAGGAGAGGGGGAAATGGTCGGAGAGGGACAGTACTCGTCAAAACTTGTATTCTTCTTATGAGCTAGAGGAGGCAAGCTTGAAGGTGGGAGTCGGCGGGAACTTGGGTTAGTAATTGAAGCATGAGATTCTGAATGAGGAGGTGAAGGTGAGAAAGACACCGGAGGTGAAGCTCTATAATAATCATAACTCCAACTATGCCGCCGTGAGAATGGCAAAGATGATGGAGAGCCATGAGTCCCTGACCCTGCCACAGGTAGTGATGGAAACCTTTTAAGAGGTTCTGCCAATGGGCTGCCTACATAGTCTGGAATAACTTGCGAGGAAATTGGAGTTGATGATTCAGAACTTATATCCATGACCGATGAACGATACAACACTGAAAGGCAAAGCCTAACAGAAGAAGTTTCCACAGGGGTGAAGCCAAATCGCTGCATTTCCGCCTCTTCTCGACGACTAAAGGGCTCAACCAAAGAAGAAATCCTGTGAGCCAGACCAAATGGTCGTATCTGGCCAGACGAATTAAGGTCACGAAAAATCTTATAGGCAGGTAAAAGCCTAACAGTCGCATACAAAGACCTCAAAAGCAGAATTGATTTCTTGTACAGTGCATGTAAAGTACTACTGCTAGGCCTCCTGCTCCCCGAACTATGGTTCTCCTTCACCTTCTTACTTTCAAATTGCACTACCCATCTCTCTATAATCTTTTCCCTCTTTGGCTCACATCTGAATTCATCGAGATCAGAATTCCAACAATAAGGATACCCCTCTTCCAGTGAAAAATTCCTAACAAGATCCCTTTTAGGTGAAAAACTGACTGGGTCCCAATCAAGAGGCCTCTGCACCAAAACCACGTCGACTACCATTGGTTCAAGATTGCTCTGGCGCCAGAGATCATGATTCTCCAACGCTGCAGGGCATTCCCTAAGCGCCAGATTAAACCACTTATCCCTCGGCCTCACACTTGATGATGACGAGGAGGAGGAAGAAGGGGACGTCATGATTTGCTCACCGCCAAAATTGCGAGACGACACGTAGGGGGATCTAGACTCGAGTATTATGTGGAGGCTTTTGGTAAAGAATTCAGTGACTATCTGCTCCATTTTTGCCGCTTCAGAGTGCGAACTACCATGAGAGGGTGCCATTTTCACCGAGTTCACTGCAATTGGCAGAAACCCTGTTTAAGAAACACACGAAAAAAAAGGAGCAAAAATAGAACAAACCCCAATCGAAAAGCACGTCAGAAGAGAAAATTTAGAAAACTATCAAACCGGGCGAACTAAAACAAGAACACTTAACCAGCAAAAAGAGCAGTGGCACCCAATCTTTAATTCACAAATATCGAAGCAGGTACAGCGGGACGATGATCAAAGGAAACAAAGTATATAAAAATAATCAATGTTGCTTGAAAATTCAAAATTGAAACGAAATAACAAATGACCGGCCATTCACTCACCGTTCAGTAGGTCGTGTCGCGCAAGAAACGCGTTTGGGTACTTCGCTTTTAGTTTCTCTACTCCGATGTTTGCTCCTATAAAATATTTACAGATAAATATCTACAATATTTACATTAAAAAAACATTGTCTTCCGGCAAAACTGAAGAACCCTAAAGAGGAGGTATGTGCGACGACCACAAACCCTGCGTTTCGTAATACTTATATGCGTTAGAACAGAGATTAGCTTCTACTTGGAAAAAAAAAACACAGATTAGCTTACCGTCCTCAAAGGGCGTTCGGGGCAGAGAGAGAGAGTACAGTACCAGTAGGTCCAGTTGTTGTACTGTACGGAAGAGTTTTTCTTTTCTTTTTTTGTCAGCTATCGAATCAGGGCTCTTTTAACGAAGGGGCTTTATCCGCTTATAGGGAGCAGAGACAGTTGAGGAAGTGTAATTGTCCACCGTTACAAAAGAGCCCCTGACGCGTCACGCATAGACTGATCGATGACTCTTAAGAGTTTGGGTCATCACGTAATCTACCTATCCTAATTGAACTCATAGATTCAAGACGATTTAAAGACTTCTTCCGAGCATCGTTTTGGTATCTCTAATTTAAAACTCACAAATTTATTTCTTCTAAACGTGTAGAAGTAGTTATAGGTCTTATCTTGATCTTAGCCAGAAGGATCAGAAAGAGATATTCTCAGTCTTCCTGCGTTTGCGTGTTAAAATTTTACATCCTCTAAAATTTTAACACAATAAAATATTAGAATATAATCTCTCTCATCAAATCACTAATTTTCACTACAAAAAATATAAAAAATTATCTCTCTCTTCACTTTTTCACTAAACTCAATACCTAAAATTTTAACAACACTAAAATTTTACAAAACAAAAACACCCTACATATCCTAATATTATCGTCACACGAAGACGAGGTGATAAGCGGATTAGCAACCCACCATACTAGCATTACATGTGACCCCAAAAAAAAACATAGCATCACGTGTTTATGTCTATTTTTTATTTTTATTTTTAGGAGCGTTATTTGTGGTTGGGGTTATGGAAGTGTCCGATATATGCCAGTTTGATTACATCTTATGAGGATTTTATTTTTTTGTAAAAATAAAATTTGTTGCACTCGATTTTTATGCACTAAGTTTTGATGGACTTGATCCAATTGAAAAATGCATTAATTGGATTGAGTGTGCAACTACACACTCTAAACACTTGAACTAACTCCTAGCCTGAGTTCATTTATAATTAGAAAGATAACAATGGGAAGAAATCAGGCTGGGTTTAAAGTTAAACCAGGCCCAATCAAGGTTTAAAACTTTCAGGCCTAAATGGGGTTTGAAAGACCTAGTTTTAGGGTCTTGCTAACATTGGGCTGAGTTAATTGCATTGAATTCGGCTCGAGTATGGTGTAGGACTGGGTGGACATAAACAGGCCCGAATTCATTTTGTTTTGTCACTTAACGAGCTAGGCAGCCAACGATCTGACTCCAAGGAACAATGAATCGCCCGAGGTTATGGTAGGGGAAATTCCGTTTGGCTGTTTACCCTTACACCATCTCTCGAAAATACTCTGGAAGTCCAGATCTATGCCCAAGCCACAAAGCCAGCGCGCTTCTATGCAATATGACGTCATCACGAACATCTCGAACTAATTGATTGCCATCTTTAGGGGTGGGATTTTTATCCGCGGGTATCCGGAATTCCGGTACCGGCACCGGTTCCGAGATCCGGCCACCGTATACCGGCCGGAACCGGATCCGGAACCGGTATAGATTTTTAGGAAATACCGGTACCGGACCCGGTATCGGTAATTCCGCCGGTACTGGGCGAAATGCCGGTACCGGTTTTTTTATTTTTTATTTTTTTAAAAAATTACAAAACGCACAGCTTTGGACTTGGCCAAAACTGTGCGTTTTGGAAAAGGGTTTTCAAAACCCTTTTAACCCACGATCCCCCCCCCCCCGATAGTCGATACCCATTGCCCCTCTCCTCTCAGATCTGCCGACTGCCGCTCCCGTACCTCCGACCTCCGATCTCTCTCTGTCTCTCTGACTTTCGAGCTCTCTCTCACGGTCTCACTCAACTCTCTGACTCTCGAGCTCTCTCTCACAGACCCACGGTGACTCAACTCTCTGTCTCTCTCTCGGGTCGCCCGTCGCCGCCGTCTCTCGCCTTCGAGTTTGAAGGCCACCGGCCTCCTCTCATTCTCAGCCGAATCTCTCTCTCTCTCTCTCTCTCTCTCTCTCTCTCTCTTTCTCTCACGGATCACAGTCACAGAGTCATTTTTTTCATATTGCTTCTTTTTTTTTGTTCAATTTCATTTTCGTATCATTATAATTTATTCATTATAATTTATCAGTTGTTCAATAACCATTTCTTCATTTTTGTTATCTGTTAATACAAAAAAAATTTCTTTGCAGGTTATTACAAAGGTTGTGCCGTGTGGTTACTGGTTAGTGCACTGTCATTGAGGTAAATTCACTAATTTTTCACTTATTTAGTAGTTCATTAGTTAATTTAAAATTTTAGAATGTATATTAGGACCTAGGTTGTGAAACTGAGGAGGATGGGCTTGAATGATTGGAGGATTTGGTTGTTACTTGTTTGTTGTTTGTTTGTTGTAGCCTGTAGGTAATCTGTAGTTCTTTTACTTTTAATGGAATCAGTAGTTGCTTTAGATTTACGTTTTACTCTTTCTTCGTTTATGGATTTTTTTTTAGTTTTGCTGGAATTTGTACGTAGTTCCTTTAGATTTACAATTCTAAACAATTCTTAGGGTTATTTCGGATTAGCTATGGCAATTTCCTTTAGAATGTATTTTTTGGCTTTGTAAATATGGTTGTTTTTCTAAATATTATTTTTTTGTTTTTTGAAGTCACAATCAGTTCCTTACTGTGGAAAAATGAATGCCTTTATCTATAGGATCATCTTGAGCTCTCTTTCAATTTTCTGTTTTGGTTGAGAGCTTTGTCGTGGACATCCATTGTCGATTATGCTTAGAGATTTTGTGAACCGGAGATGTGGGTTCCGCCATTTTCTCTTTGCTCATTTGCAGCTTTTAATCATCGCAAAACCTCACTTATTGTTGGTTGTTTTTTCCTTTTTTTGCTTTAAGAATCTCAATGATCTCACGGACCACACCCCTTTGGGCATGTTGTATTACATATATCCATACTGTTTCTTTCTTGTTTGTTTTTGTTAATATAGTTACAGATATTTTAATCAATTTATGAATTTAATGTTATCCCAAATCAAATCCTAGGTCATATTTTAATAAATATATCAATTTAATATTATCCTTTTTGAAATCCTAGGTCGCTTATTTAAGAATAAAAAAACTATATCAATATATATATATATATATATATGAACTTATTTTAGACCAGTTACCAAGTGGATACCGTTTGACCGAGCTTTAAGTGCTCAAGTGCGGTGTGAAACGAAGCTTGGCCCTTCACAGGGAGGTCTTCAAAATATTTTATCTGCTTCCTTTCAAGTATTGCTATCTCTCAAAGTTGTCTCTCTTTGTTGAACATTCTTCTATTTATTTTCTCGTTCTTTCATCAATTCAACTATTCAATTTGTAATATTTGTAATTTCTTTTAGATGTAAATTTGTATAATTTGTAGACTTTATGTATATGTGTAACTTGTAAATTTATTTCTATCATTCTTCTTTCATTGATGTATGTATATGATTTATTAATTTAATGCAATTGAAACAACTATAGAATTGTAAATTTGTAATTTTGGAACATGTAAATTATTATTACATTAAAAAAATAGTGGATCCAACATCCTATTAAAATTCTAAATTTGGTATTTTGGATCCAACATCCATATTTAAAAACTTACTTATTAAATCAAGCCCCAAGTTAAAAAGCCCGACAAATGCAATAGTAAAATAAGTCCAAGTTAAAAAGCTCGAAAAATGGAATAATCAAATAAGCCCAAGTTAAAAGCCCTAAAAAATAAGATTTTGGGCCGAAAATGGGCCGAAAATGAGCCCAAATTAATTGCCGGAATTCCGGCATCCGGTACAGGGATTCCGGTACCGGGATTGCCGGAATTCCGGCAGTTCCCGGACCGGAACCGGATGCCTAAACAGGCATCCGGTTCTTACCGGTACCGGAGCCGGAATTTCAAATTCCGGCTCCGGTACCTCCGGTACCCTGCCCTAGCCATCTTGTCCTTTTTTTTTCTACGTTATTGCCATCTTGTCCATTAGCTTATTATTCAATATGGAATGCTTAAGATGTAAGACATTCAGATACTGCAATTTCCTCACATCAATTAATTATGAAAAAGGATAGAATATTTTCTTATAAAATATACTTAAATTTTAATGGGTATCAGGGATTTAATATTTTATTGAAAAGTTCCGATGATTTCATTCTATGTTATTTTTTAATAAATTACTTCCACAATTTAAGTGAAAGGGCCCTTTTTTTTGTTTATATTTGCTTTATAGTAAACTAGTTAGCAAAAAAAAAAAACGAGGTAGTCGAAAATACATATATAATAAAGGCTAAAATATAAGGAGTGTCTCTATGGTTTAATTTTTTCTTGAAAATGCCCATAAAGTTTGTTTTATTATCCCTTCGTTCCTATGATTTTATGCGATTCTCATTTATGTCCTTTCATTCAACTTCCGTCCAAAATTATTAAAAATTTACTAACGTGTTAAACTCCTCCACGTAATGACCACTAATACAACACATGTTTATCATTTTCCACTGTGCATGCCAAGACAACAACTTGACTTGAAATGTCTGTTTTTCCCTGCCACGTGATTTAAAAAAATCAGCAATTGTGTAAAGTGGCCCTCTTCTCTTCGCGTCGCCCATGTCTCCTTCGAAGAACATATTCTTCCCAAATCATCATCCGTGATGCAGGTGTTTCGACTGGTAAACAAATTACGCCTTCAATGGTTGAGCAGTTGACACAAGCTGAGAGGGATGTGCAAAAGGCTATACTATTTTCGATTCAGCAACAACTGAATATGCTAATGGGTTTCGGCAGGATCATAACACCTTCGATCGAATGATCTCGAAGTTAGTTTCTGCAAACCAAATTCAGATCAGCAAAGGATCTCCTTAATAGAATGAAGGAGGAAAAGTGTAATGTCACAGAAGATATATTCCTCTCCTTGTGCAGAGCCTATGGTCGTGTTCACAGGCCACTGGATGTCAATAGGGTCTTCAACAAGATGGAGAACTTCCAGTGCAAACACACTGAGAGATCTTACATTACAGTGTTTGCAATTCTTGTTGAAGAAAACCAGTCAAAGCTGGCTCTTAGATTTTATCGGCATATGAGACAAATAGGTATACCGCCTTGTATTGCTTCCCTTAATGTTCTGATTAAAGCCCTTTGCAAGAACAGTGGGACAATGGAAGCTGCTCGTAATATATTTCGTGAGATGCCCAATCGTGGTTGTACTCCAGATTCATACAATTATGGTACAATAATTAATGTGTTGTGTAGATTAGGTAAGATTGGTGAGATGCCCAATCGTGGTTGTACACCAGATGCAAGGTTGTATGGGAAGATCACGGACCTAGGGTTTTAGTTGATGGTTTGGGGAGAATATGTTCTTAGAAGGAGACATGGGTGACGCGATTAGGGGTGGGCAAAACCTCCGCCGGTACTGGAATTCTGGTTACGATATCAGTTCCGCATACCGCCCGGAACCGAAGCCGGAACCAGTATAGGATATCTCTAAGTATCGAAACCAGAACCGGTACCGGTAATTCCGCCGAAACAAGGTAGAATTCCGATACCGTTTTTTTATAAAAAAAACCCCAAAATGCACAGTTTTTGACATGAGCAAAACTGTGTGTTTTGGTCCTAGGGTTTTTTTTTTCAAAACCCTCTCTGACCCTCGTTATTCTCCTTCTCCCCCCTCATTCGAATTTCGCAGCTCTCTCTCTCTCTCTCTCTCTCTCTCTCTCTCTCTCTTTCACCTCACACCGCAACTCTCTCTCTCAGACCTCAGCTCTCTCTAGTCTCTCACTCTTTCTGGTCTTGGTTCGTTGTCTGCCTCACTCTCAGTCCGACTCCCTCTGTCGTGACGCCGTCGAAGGCCAAGCCAAGGCCGCTGTCATTGACTGATTGACAGCCTCTCTGCCTCTCTCTCTTTCTCTCTCAACTTTGCCTTTCTCTCTCTCTTTCGATCAACTCTGAGTCTCTGCCTCTGTTTAATTTTTGTAGTTTTTTTTCAATTTCATTTTCATTAGTATTAGTTTCTCGTTCTTCATTTCATGATTTGTTAACTAATTAATTTTTTTAGTGCAGGTTACAAGATTGACAGATTGTGATTTTTTAATTTGTGTTGTGCCATGTGTGGTCAATGTACTGCATTGAGGTAAAAAATTAAAAATTTGTTCACTTATTTAGTTAATTATTGTAGTTCATTAGTTAATTATTTATTGTAGAGTATATATTAGATTAGGTTATAAAACTGTGGAGGATGAGCTTGATTGGAGGATTTGGTTTTGTTTGAAGTTGTGAATCTATTTGTAATTGGAGGATTGACAGTGAGCTTGATTGATTTCGTTTAATTTTGAAATTTGTTTAGAAATGAATCTGTTTGAAATAAATATGTTAAATTGAAATTATTCACGTATGAATATGTTTAAATAAAAGAAGATCTATTTATTCACGTATTAAATGGTTACATATGAAAGTGAATCAATTTAAGTTCCTATACTTGCTCAGGATGTACTTGTCATCCCCATTACAATTGTGTCATTTGAATCGGTCTTCAGCACAGAGGGACGTGTATTGGATGCTTTTCGAAGCTCTCTGTCTCCGAAAACAGTGGAGAGTCTTATGTGTGCTCAGAATTGGTTGCAATCTATGGACATTCATGAAGATGCTGAAGGTGAACCTGAGATTGTTGATGGAACATAATATTTGGAAAGTGATAATGTGGAAAAAGGTAATGTTTTCTTTCTTTCTTTAGTTTATTTTAATTGTTACATGTTTTTTTAAAATATTCTTTTTTTTCTTAAATACTCTTTATTTCCAGACATGACTAATAACCCCACACAATTGATGTCTATTATCTCTGTCTCCAACACGGATAGCGCGACTCTTGACGTAGACGATTAGAGGGAGATATTGTTTTTCATTTTATTTGTTACAAAATACATTGATACAATATGAGTATTAGAGTATAGGTTTTATTATTCTATACTTTAACAATATGAATATAAATATTATTACATTATTCTATAGTTTACAAAATACAATATTAGTGTATTATTTTTTGCTTTCAAGGAAAATGCCCATAATATTAGAATAATAATTGTTAGATTTAAAATCTTATATAATGTGATTGATTGATAATTAGTAATTTGGGTTTTGTTGGTGTGTTATAACTTATATTTTGTTCTTTATTTAACTATGACTATTCAATAAACATAAACAATTATTTTTTTAGATTCTGATTTTTTTAATGATGGACATGGTGTTATGCACATATTTCATAATTTTCATTATTTTGTAAAGTTGATCATTTTGATATGGTGATGTTTCATTGTTTTGAAAAATGGAAAGTAATCAATTAGGTGTTATGTTACGTATTAGTTAAAATTTCAATTAGTATAGTCATTAGTGTCCAATCTTTTATAGCTGGTCATTAAATATTATGGGCATAAATAAAAAGACCATACAAAACTAACACTACCATAATCATATGATAGTGATGTTTTGATTAAATGACCAACATTTTATTTCATTCAATTCAACTATCCAATTTGTAATATTTGTAGATTTTTTTAGAATGTAAATTTGTATTATTTGTAGTTTTTTCAGAATGTAATTTTTTTGTAGATTTTATTTGTATGTTTATTCGTAATTTGTAAATTTGTTATTTACAATTTTGTATCATTTTTCTTTCATTAATCAATGTATGTGATTTATTAATATAATGCAATTGACATTATAGAATTGTAATATGTAAATGCATAAAAAATTATTGGATCCAACATCCAATACAACATTAACATCTAACTAAATTTTGCCATTTTGGATCCGACATCCATCTTTAAAAACCAACCTAAAAAATCAAGCCCATATTTCTTTGCCAAAAAAAGCCTACAATCATAAGCAAACAAAAAAAGAATCAGCCCAGAATAAGAAGCCTGAAAAGTTAAAGTTTTGGGCCTAAAACAGGCTCAAAATTAGCCCATTTTCAGCTACCGAAATTCCGGCATCCGGTACCGGGATAACCGAAATTCCTGTAGCTGCCAGACCGGAAATTTCGACTCCGGTAATACCGATACCCACCCCTAGACGCGATCGAAGAGAAGAGGGCCACTTTAGATAATTGCTGATTTTTTTTAATGATGTGGCAGACACAGTGGGCAATGATGGACACATGTTGTATTAGTGGACATTATGTGGAGGGGTTTAACACGTCAGCAAATTTTTTTACGGTTTTTGATGAAATTTGGATAGAGAGACAAGCATAATAATCGAATATAACCACAGGGATGGCGGGACAACAAAACAAACCCTACGGACATTTTCAAAAAAGAGTTAAACCACAGGGACACGCCTTATATTTTAGCATATAATAAATAATCATATATAGATAACTTAAGATCTCATGTGTATAATATGACTTCATGTGGAAACAATCTCATGCAAAATGGAAGTTCCTTTGGGTATTTTATAAAAGAAAATATTAACTGTGCATAATTTATTCGGTCTAGAAGATTGAAGTCCACTATAAAAGCCCTTTATAACTGTATGTTATATTATACTGTTATGAGTTCATACTGATTACAAGCTAAAAATCTCTATTTATAGAAAAAATATAAAGCATGATAGGAAAAATATTACTATATTTAAACTTGAATCTAAAAAATCTTGATAACGATATCACATTTAAACTTGAATATTTGATATAGTATTATATAACTCTATATCAAATCTTATAAATTGATTATGATATTATCTCTAACATTTTAATGCTCCATTATATGGTAGAGTTTAATATCTACTTAAAGGGCGATCCATGCGCGATATGTAAACCCTCTAGAATTTGTTAATCCATTATATGCATTACGGCTGAACAAAATCGTACCACAGACCGGACCAGATTTGTGGTTCGGTCCAGTCTTATTTATTTAAATCTGGTCCATACCTTTTGACAATCCGGACCGGATTTATTAATATAAATAATTTTTTTTATATATTTTTAATACAAATTACAAACTTAAAAAGTTTAGTTTTAACCTAAACTAAAATTCTAAATTTTTATATGTCCTATCCCCTTCGAAATTAATCTAAAATTTTTTAAAAAAATGAAAAATTTAAAAAAATGAAACCGGTCGGGACCACTTAAGTGGTCCGGACTAGACCGCATTAGATTGGACCGGATCGGACCACTTATAAGTGGTCCGGTCCTCCATATAAACCTGACCGAATTTTCGGTCTGAAAACCGGACCGAATTTCCATTTTTGCAGCCCTAATATGCATGGTACACTTTTAAGTGGTCCGGTCCTCCATATAAACCTGACCGAATTTTCGATCTGAAAATCGGACCGAATTTCCATTTTTGCAGCCCTAATATGCATGGTACACTTTTTTTTTAGCGCACAAGGCAACGAGATCGACGGCTTGAAACTTCTCGCTAATTTATATGCTAATTCGTAAGCGAAATTTGATGTCTGGTGAGACAACCAGTTCTTTGATTTTTTTTTTGTGAAAAAATTTGATGAAAAAGAGGAGGAAGAAAAAAAAAATCAGAAGTACGTACCACTGGTTAGATCTTTATCAGAGAATAAAATATTGGTTTGGTCCGAAAATGGCATATCTGTACTACTACTAGTAATTGTACGTGCGTGCATGCGATCTATGTTCCGCCCAGATCTAGAAGGCGCCTAGCTACGTCAAAAAATGCTAGAAGCTGCAAACGTTTCTAATTAGCCTTCGCCCATTCTTTGCAACGTGCACGCATGCATGCTTGTTTTTTTTTTCTTGTGTAAAAAGCTAAGAGCTAGCATGCGTTAGAACAATTTATTATCTTTTGATTACAAAGCACTGACTAAACTGAACGATCGACGAGGTTGCAACACATATGTGTATATATATCTACCCTACTCTACATATCTAGGGTTCCTGAAGAAAACTAAGCAAAATCAACCTATTGGCTCATCCCACTCCAGTAGGGAAAGAAATTAAATACCAATTAAATTAGTCATATAGATCAATCTCAGTGGGGAATACAATAACGTCTCCCCGTCGTTTAAAGAATTCCGAATTATTGAGCACAAAAGGTTTAGCTTCCTCATCACTAGGGAAAAGCACGTACTTAGAAACACTTGAACTAAATAAAGAACGACAATAATTGAAAGCAAAATCTGCTATTTTATCTCCCAACTTTTAGATTTCCCTGTTACGTACGTATACGTCCTTAAGTCGGATTACACTTTCTCTCTTCCTTTGCTATAAAGTGCACACTAGGGGTGAACGGATTTGGGCCGGGACCGACCAGGCCAACCAAAATCGGCCCTGAACCGACTGGGCCGGCCGGTTATGGTCCGGCCCGGTTCGGCTGTCGGTTCCCAAAACCAGAACCGAACCGAAGGTATTTTGGGGGTTTCACCCTTTTTATTACGAACGACGTCGTCCCCGACTCCCCCCTAAAACAAAACCCCAGATCCAAAACGTCGATGCCCTAGCCGCCCCGCACCCCTCCGGCGTCTCTCAGTTCTCTCTCTCTCGGCATCTCTCGGCGTCTCTCTCTCTCTCGGCATCTCTCGGAATCTCTCGGCGTCTCTCAGCTCTCTCTCTCTCTCCGCCTCTCCACCTCACAAGCTTCCAGGTCCAGATCTCTCTCACTTGACGATTTCCTTTGTTTGCTGTGACTTGTTTAGTTTATTTAAGATTTGCCATTGATTTTTTGTTTCTCTGATTTATGAATTGTAGTTTAGTGTGGATTGTAGTTTAGTGTTTATTATTTAAGAATATTAATAGATTTGAAATTTTGAATATTTGCATTTTACAGGGTGATTTACAAGGTTCGGCTAATAATTTTGTGTACTGTTGTGCTGTTGCCGAAAATCAAATTAGGTTTGTATTTCCCATTTTACTATGTTACTGTTAGTTTATGATAGAGATTGGAAGTTAGGATTATGTTGGTTCTGTGGAGATCGGAGGTCAGGGCTGATTTGGTGTTGGATTTGGATGAATTTTTGGTTTTGTTTTGTTGGATATTTTTGCTGATTGGAAGTTAAATATTTGCATTTTGTTTTGTTGGATATTTTTGCTGATTGGATGTTTGTTTTTTTAAGTATGTTGTTAATTGTTATTTATTAGGAGTTAGAACTTAGAACCATGAAGCATGCATAGTTAGTCGTTACAAGTTAAATCGTGTGAAATATTTCAAAAAGTGGGTAATTTTGGGCCATCGAATGGGCCTCTCAAAGAGAGATTTGAGCTTCAAAAAAAATAAAACGAATTGGGCCACTGTATTAACGTTTAAAAAAATAGTAAATTTTGGGCCCATTATTGGGCCCAACCGACCGAACCGGCCCGACCGGTTCTCCCAACTGGCGGTTCGGCCGTCGGTTGGGCAAACGGGAAAACCAACCCAGTCGGTTCAGCTCACGGTTTGGGCCCAAAACTGAACCGACCGGTCGGTTTTCACCCCTAGTGCGCACTGCGCATCTCTCTCTCTCCTGTGGCGTATACGTACATGCGCAGGCACACCCTATAGGCATTCGACAGATACAGGAGCAATATC
The DNA here is from genome assembly GCA_963930655.1 of Myrica gale. Taxonomy (NCBI): domain Eukaryota; kingdom Viridiplantae; phylum Streptophyta; class Magnoliopsida; order Fagales; family Myricaceae; genus Myrica; species Myrica gale. Next base: position 9,422,480 of record OZ005600.1, on the reverse strand, counting down.
AGCAATGTAATTGAATTCCCACCTCGATCCTGGCCTGTTTTTAAGCATTTGAAGAAGACAACTCGAGTTCTTGTTCCAACAACTACAAATAATGTTTTGTTAGCTAGGTACCCAACCAATTGGCTGCACCCTGCATATATGAAGGTGAAGCAGGAGAAAATTTGAAAGTAAAAGGAAAATATTTAGTGAAAGCTGACAACCACGATAAATAAATAAATAAATAAAGAACAACCAACTAACACCAGTACCACCACAACAAGATCAATAAGGTTATATACTTAGATTCGGTCAAAAACTTTTCTAATATAAACAAAATTTGAAATTAACTATATGTTCTTTGTTGGCAAAACTTTGAAAAGATCATTATTTTTTAGCTGACATTTAAAATATCTTTACCAATAAAGACAGACAAATCCAAGGGCAGGGGGATTCGGCCCCAAAGATCCATAGAAAGAAAATAAATTTTAAGATATTTCCGACTTGAAAAGCGATGGCCTCTCTACCAAATATTTCAAGAACATCCCATTCCCATCCCTTCCCCCTACATGAAAAGTCTGGTTCTGCCCTCGTAAATAAAAGCTAATTAATGAAGAAGATGCATGCGAACAGCAACTGCTACAAACCTGTTTGCATGTAACGGACAAAAATTATCAAAATCCTGTATAATTCTTTGCCTCAATTGCACTGTAAAATTTAGAGAGAGATAAAATATTAAACATTTAAATATTTTAAGGTTCACAAGGCTCCAATCTTAACACGAACAGCATTAAACAGGGTGGAATCCAAACATTGTTTTGGAAAATTGTCACCGAAGTCGTCTTTGAACAGTCAAATCCAATGGAGAATTTGTGGATGAATTGGCTATGTTTTGAAGTGTAAAAACCGGTAAAAATAACATGGCTGGGGTGTTATTTATAGGCCAAGACAATGTTTCAATGCACCCACTTGGACAACCTTCATTCTCTCAAGGCAGTTGTAACTTCCGGTTGATGTGGCCAACCGGGTTGATAGGACGTTGATCACCCCGTTCAGCCGAGCATGGCACTGGTTCAGTGCCACGCTACAACGTAAGTCAGACTTGACAAAGTAATGTTGCTAGTTGTCCCTCCACGTGTGATTCTAGAGAGAGAGGCACCTCCTTCTCTCTAGAATCTCCCTCCCCTCCCCCTTAAACTCTCCCCTCAACCCCTTCTCCGGCCCCGTCTCTTCCTCTTCCCCCACCCCCCTTAGTGCTCTTTTTCGGTCTGTTTCTAGGCCTTTTTAGCTTGTTTTTTGGCATTTTTTCGAAATCAAAGGAGGCTAGATCTCGGTGTCTCCGGTGATCTTTACTGCGCACGGCCCCCATGGATGGCAGCCTCATCCCTCGATGTTCTTTTCTAGCCAAGATCGGTGGTGAATGGCTGGCGCGTGAATTTCAAGCGCCAACTCTGTTTCACCTCCAATTTGACAGTTTTGGAGGACACGCTTCGTTCTACCGTTGATAGCTGCTCCATGTGGTCCTTTCCGTCTCATTCTAGTGACATGCAAGGCGTTTTTGCTCCATCGCTGGTTCGTTAGCTCCGTTGGCCTCCCCTGTCTCTTCCCTTCTCTTTCTGGACAGATCATGCTGATTTTCTCTGGTGGCTTTGATTGTCGTTGTATTGTGCAGCTCGAAGATGTATTCTTCTCTCCTCCCTTCTATGCTAACAATGATAGCTTGAAGATTTTCCTGAGGGAGTCGGATCGTTGCTTTGAACGCCTTCCTCCAGTGGAAATCGAAGTTGTCATGTGAGGTGGCTTTGTTGTATCCCGTTGTTGTGTGTTCCGACTCTTGATTTCGATTTGTCGTTGTCTTACTCGGTTTGGTTTACGAATCTGCGTATTCGGTTTATTGTAGGGCCTCTAGGTCTGATTAGATTTTTCTGGCTTGTATCAGTTGTATTTCTCAAATTTTAATATACAAGTTTGTTGTCTAGAAAAAAAATCAGACTTAACATAGGCTGCGTTTGTTAACAATATTTCACAAAATATTTTACCAACTCACAATAAAATACTACAATATAATCTCTTTTTCTCCCATCAAAAAATATAAAATTACAAAAAATATAAAAAATTACCTCTCTCTTCACTTTTTTACTAAACCCAATACCAACACTAAACCCAATACCAAAAATTTTACAATACAAACATAACCATATATGCATATTTCAATATATATTTTATTTGACTCAGACTATTGTCATAAATTTGTTATTAGATTATGATCATTATCTAAACGCTAATGATAATAATAATATCAGTACACATTATACTATGTGTTTATTTTCTTTGACCTTTCAATTGAATTTACAAAAAGACGGTCAGTCCGGTCTTAAACAAACACGCAGCTCTCAATAGAAAGCTAGGGTTACCGACTCTAGGTTAAGCCGAAGCAATAAAAAGAAGAAGAAAAGATCACATTCTCTTTAGCTAATCAAATGGGTGGAACATCTCAACCTTCGTGCTTTTAGATCGAACTTTTTTTCTTTTCAGTTTTATATTTGCATGAATTGTCCTTGGCGTTAGTTTTCAACAACACACCTGCCCTCCCTTTGCATTCCTTCTTTATTTCCATCTCCCTTTCCTCACTTTGCATTTTAGCTTTATTTCCGGAGAACTTTCAGAAAGCACTTCTTCTTCTTTTTTTCATACTTTTCCAGATGACTTGTGGAAAGCTTTTCCAAACAATTAGTGGAGTTTTGGTACTAGGTTTGAGATACCATATGATACACTGATGAACTTGATCAAATTCCATTAACTATTGCTTAGTCTACGTGGATTCATCATATGTTCTCTCAGGATTACAAAGCTGTAACCTTCATTGGTTTTTCCCCAGCTTTTTTTCCCCTAAAGTGGAATTAACTTCCAATATTCGTTTCTTCTGCAATATGAAAAGTCCAAATGCATGCGGTTGTTTTGCCTGACACTTATAGGGGTATCATCGCTGGAGTAGAAATTCCACTTAACAACCTACTCAAACGTTAACTCGTTGAGATAATTGGTGCACGACACAGATGTTTCAGATAATCATACGACAACATTGTGACTAACAGTAATTAACCACTCGAACACGTCGCTTCCTGTTTGTCACCCCTTCTCATGACCTTCGAAAGGAGTCAGGACCCGGTTGGAAGAAAGAAGCTGGCTTGCCAAGAATGAAATTTTCCTTGTACTTTTTCTCTTTTGGAATGAATGAATCTTGTTGGGATAGTCTATTATATTGGAGCAAATTAGGAGTTTTCAGCAGATGGAGACAACGCCAAATATTGTACATTGTCGTCTGAAATACCCGCGCGAGCTAGTTTGCGTTTCTTGAGGTAAGGGGCAAAGAGCACAAACCGCCCCATTCCACAGTATTGCCAACAACGTATAGAGTTAAGAAGTGCAGCTAACAAATCTCAGGGAAACGTTAGAATTATAAAGGTATATAAGACTTCTTTAATTACCGTGAAGTTTGAACGAATTTATTCTTTCCTTTTTCCAGTGTAGAACCTAATTAAATTACCCGTGGGTCAAACGATAATTGTTGAATCCTATACTAAGCAGATCTTAAGATAGACATATTAGGATGGGGTTTAATATAGAGTGATTGGAGAAGTTGAAATTCTCAAAGGTAAAGCAAAATGAACAATTTTTTGTTTTTGTTTTGTTTGGGTAAGTAAATCGAACCTATTTTCATATAAAGATCATTAAAAAAAGATTATTTATTATCAGAGGAAAGGGAAAGCAGTCCAATAGATCTCAAGTACTTCCAGTACTATGAATTGAATTGATCCTAAAAGGATGTGATTCCCGTAGCACTATCAACAAGAGGATCTTTTAGTGCTTCCTGATTATGATAGGTAGAAAAATCTCAAAGATTAGACTTGGATCTTCCCGTATATATACCACTCTTTCATTGTTCATCCCGTTAATCTAGCAACCTCTCTCTTGCCCATATTAATTTATAGATCATGAGAAATGAAATAACTTATAGGCGCACGAAAATATTATTCTTAATTACCTAGAATCTTACAAACGTCTGAATACAAACTACTTCTGGAGGCTGGATACAAGAAATATTAGCATAGAGCCCATTACAACATCATTTAAAGCCCAAAGTGCTATACATCGATTGACCTTGGGGACATGGTTTCAAATGGCTAAAAAGGCCTCAACAAGATGGGCTCAAAGATCTGAAAATATCTCCGCCGAAAATGGTGATCGACAGAATAGCGGGTAGTCAAGCACCTCGCTCCCGCTTCCCTGAAAGATCGTCCACACCTACACAAATGGACAACAAAGTCCACGAAGATTTTAATAATCACTGGAATAGCAGCTACAATGAAGATTTGAGCTCACTGAGATCAACCATCTGATGTGAGTTCGCCGAACGTTGCCAAAACTGGGTGGTTGCTAGTTGCTACCTGCTCCCTCCCACAGAATTCCATTGAAAAAAAACACAAGAAAAACACATGAAAGGAAGTCACTGGCTGGTCGGAATCCAACCAAAAAACTGAGCCTCAAGAAACCACCAAAAACCACCCAAACTCCAAAAAGGGGCGGGTGCATGGGAAAGGACGCGCCGATCCACAATGACATGAAAGGGCTGAACTCGAGCACCTAGAGCTACTGAAACCGTCCCTATTGTGTGTGGCCACCGACGACCACATGAAATGTCGAGATCTTACTTTGAAAATGGCCACAAAATAGGTCTAAAAAAGTGCAAGGAGGGGTTGATTTTGATGGGTTCCATCCAAGAGAAGGTGGAAGGGTTTCAGGAGAAAGGAGGGATGGAAAATTCTAAAGTGAGGATAGAGCCTTCCCTAATTTTTTATTTTTCCAAATTATGTGTTGGGTCATTGACTTGTATTATCTCAGTTTCTACCAAAAGATTTAACAAAACGATAGCACATATCTATTGCTTAATTCTCCTATGATCCGATCTAGCTATATATGATGTGAGATATAGGCAAGTAATTGGCAACCAAAATCATGGGCATCGATATTGGATCGAACTTCTTCAATAGGGTTTGGTGGTATTAGTACTGCGCTAGCTGTTTCCAGAAGCTATAGTACTAGTGCTTCCCCACTCTGAATGCTATACAATCCATTTTCCGAAAGGCGATAATCATGGCCAATAATCATACTCCGCACTTCTTAGCATATGTACGGCACGTGGATCACATTTGTTTTCTTAGCACCATAAGTTTGTTTCGTTTTTTTAATTTTTGAAGTAATTTGTTCAGCCATCACAATATACAAAGAAGATGATATTGTTTCTCTATTTATATTAACTTGGACCCACTACAACGACAACTTATGGGAATCCAACCGACGAACAAGATATGGATCCGAGTAGTGGTGTGCTTCTAGTACAAACAAGAAAACGAAATAGAAAAACAATTCTCTTTTACTTTAATCTTAGCAGTCTCTGATCATCTCTTACTAACAATAATCAATGAAAGTGAAAAAGGCAGGAGCAAGGGCATCCCCCACTTGCTGTACGTCTTGGGCAACTTTTTCTGAATAAATCTACAATATCTTCCACAGAAGCATTCCATTTCATATGCTCTGTATTGCTGCATACACATAGATTTGTATCAACCCTGTTAATTAAGCTCGTGTTACTTCCATAGACACCAATCTGGTGCTTCTTTAGTATCCGGGATTCTCCAAAGATTGGATAGATATTGCTGCTTTTATAATTAGCAGCCACAAGGCAAAGTCAATTAATTACTAGTATATAAACTAGACTAATTCCATCTGACAAGCTACTTGCGTGGCCAAAAGATTGCAACTTGGTTCTCGTTGCACATCAACAAAACAGGCGAATCTTAGGGGGCATTTCCATTGTGGGACAGATTGCCTCCGAAGGCAATCCCCTTCGAATACTGAATGGATGGCTGAAACATTAGCCATCCAAAGGTGGAAAATGTCCGACCAGCACTGCTCGGGCGGGACCCACACCCCTCCCCTCGTCGGACATTTACTACCAAGGTCCCGCCATCCATTCAGTATTGAAGGGGGATTGCCCTCGAAGCCGTTCCTTTCCATTGTCGGTAAATTGTATCCAGCCGATCACGCGTGCGGGAGATAGCAATTAGGTTTCGTACGGAAGTACGTACTGGTTAGTTAAAACATGGGTTGCTATTTTTAGAAATTTAAAACAGGAGTTTTTTATGTAGAGATTAATAACGTTAATACGTATGACATACAGACAAAAAGTTACAGGAGTTGCAAGGAAAGGATTGTGATTTACAGGTGGCTCCCATTTGTACTGCTCCAGTAGTGCGTGTTTCGCTTTGGAGTACTGTGATTGCCTCTTGCTAAGATAAGATCTTACACTAAATAAAGAACGGTCGGTGTGTAAACTTTCATCAGCTCTCGACTCAGCGTGACAAATGCAAAGTCATGCTATGCTGGAGCCTGGAAGTTAAAACAGCGGGTCTAGTTGCCAACTGTTAGGTTATCGCAAGTCATCAATTGGAAAATACGTATATATAGGACTCTACCCCGAACTCCATTTCCGCTTGCACTGTCCCTAGCTACGTACGTTTCACTTTCACTGGCTTCAAGTGACCTCTCTGTGCTTGGGGCAGCGTTTGCAGCTAGCGAAATTCAAACCGAGACAAGTCTATATATGCTCGTCAAGAAGAGCTTTGAGAAGTGAGAACGGGTCTCCATCACTCCATGCACTTTGCTAGCTTACGCATTTTCGTAGCATTTTGGCGACTGCAAGATCATTAGTTCTGACTATGGCCGCAACTCTGTTGGACTCGATTCAGCTTCAGAGGATATCACATAAACCAAACCCACCTAATTCGATTCCAAGAAAACTGAACCCAGAACATGGGTGAATGAAATTTTCCTCAAAACCATATCGACTTTAACAATTTTTTCTCCATGTATTGAAAACATCTACAAAAGAGATATGTTTGAACCAACTTGTCAATTTGAAAGAAGATAGGAGATCTTATAAGAGGCACCACATTGATTGAAAAAAAATGAATTAAAATGAATACTGGTTCAGATCAGACAGATCTTTAGATACTCCAGAAATATGTTGTACCCCTATTATCGACAAACTATGGAGGAGGATAAAGGATGAAATAGTGCTGGATAGACCAATCATGTTCCATGAGTATAACTTTTGTTGTGAGCTGAACAGGGATTGGTGGATGATTCTCAACTTTAGCTGAGTCTGACTCGATAGATTTTGGCCTGTATACATCACTATAATAATAATAAAGCAGATGCAAAAAAAAACACAATTTCGTTTCTCTTGAGAGGCCCCATGTCGTATACTCGTATCAACTTGTATTTCCATGTCATGCGAGAGAAGCTCCGCTAACAAGTACTGCTTCTATCAACTTGTATTTCCATGTCATGTGAGAGAAGCTCCGCTAACAAGTACTGCTTCTATCAACTTGTATTTCCATGTCATGTGAGAGATCAAGCTCCGCTAACTACTGCTTAGCTTCTGGGGCTATGGGTCGGGGGTCCCCTTCAGCATTTAGAGACATGTATATGATTCGGGAACGGCAAATCCCACCCAGCACTTCCTTCTGCGTTCGAAGTGGTGGGAGGGCCCCATTCTGATTAGAGAGCCCATTAAAATATACGAAAGCTCAGTGGAGAATCCATAAGGTCGGAGACCTATTACCTCGCTACATATTGATCGATAAAAAGATGGAACCCTACCACAAGAGCTAAAATCCCCCAGAATATACTCAATTGCCAATTTCAAGTTAACCAGTATAGCTCCAAAGGCAAATTCAACCCTTTATACTTTCCTATATATAATTCCTCCCTTGCAGCTACCCCGAAGAAGTCTAGTTATTCCCAAAAATCGATCTAAACCCCAAGAAACAGTACAAACATGTCTGTTTATTCCCCCTCACCTACTCAGCTACTCCAAGATTTTGTAGGAGACTTTTACTCGAGGAGATTGCTCCTTCACAACCCTCTTTACCAAACACCAACGGCCGCATCTTCTCCGGTCGCCGAAAATAGCCACAAGTCTGCAGAAAACTACGCGGGTTCTGACAATAGCTTCGATGCAAATGTTGTTATGGTCCTCTCAGTCCTCTTGTGTGCCTTGATCTGCTCCTTGGGGCTAAATTCTATAATTAGGTGTGCGTTAAAGTGTTCGAGTTTAGTAGCCTCCGAATCAAGTGGAAGCATCTCAGCTCGGACAGCCAATACTGGGGTCAAGAGAAAGGCCCTCAAGACTTTCCCCACAGTGAGCTACTCGGCTGAGCTCAACCTACCTGGCTTGGACACTGAGTGTGCCATATGTCTCTCAGATTTTACACCAGGTGAGCGTGTGCGCCTTCTACCGAAGTGCAACCATGGGTTCCACGTCCGGTGCATTGATATGTGGCTAAGTTCACACTCGTCGTGCCCAAAATGCAGACACTGCCTTATGGAGACGTGCCAAAAGATTGTCGGCTCCTGCAGCCAGGCTAGCCCGTCTGAACCGCCTCCAACTGTGCAAGAAATCATTGTAAGCATTGCACCACTAGAACGTGAAGGTTTGGTACACAATTATAGGGGACTGATCAGTTAGCTCTATTCGTTGTGTACATGTATGATATGATAGCCGTAGTTCGGTCCTGCGCTTTACAGTTAGCACTAGGAGGAGGAGTTCGTTTCTGGTTACATCCTTCACGTCACATAGCCAATCTACCAAACGCAAGAAGTGTAGTACTGCTAATTGTAAATCTGTACAGAATGAAATTGTGACTTGTCTAATTCTTCTCTCTAAATGGAGCAGGACAACGATTAGAACCAAAACTCTGTCAATAATTCAGCGCAGTCAATAAAGCAAGAGGCATGTCCAGGTAACTAACAATAGTATTCTGAGAGGGCAAATCACTTGCACACATCCCATGCTCCTTATGAGGGGGCGGCCACTCAGCTGAGTCACGAACCAAAGCATTTTCCCGTTTTCTATTGAAAGAAGAAACCCCCTAAATTATAAAAGAAATGCCTTTTACATGACCAACATCTATAATGGCAGATATTGCAGGGCATTACCACTATACAGCAACATATTCTTATAGTAGTATTTTTCAAGGGTGTGTTTGAATATCACGGTGACAAAATCTTGTCATCTTGTTTTCTCCAGATGGATTACCAGCTCAAATTTACCCCCGATACATCAGCCCATGACCACATAAGTTTTCGAACAGTTCCATTTCAAGCAATTACCAGTACTACAGAGCCAATAGTCTCAAACTTCAAAATTCCCAAATGCTAGAAGAAATGTGCTCATGATGTACAAACGCCAGCCAAATACGTCAATCTGAATACGCTTCCCAAAAGGAATCCAAATGCGCCTGACATTGGAAAGGGGATAAAAATACGTTGGAAAGATGTTGATCATCCAGTCAACAGAGCATATATTGAATGGAAGCTGAGGCTGAAGCCACTATATATATGTATTTTCCAATCAAATGAAATGCATATGTACCAAAAGGGGGATTTTGTTTCATAGTACTGATCATCATGTGAAGTGTCTCAAATTAGCGGGCCATGACTAGTCGCACTTGCCCAGCAGCCATCTATTTTGATTTGCTAGAGCGCATGATACTGTTTAATAATTGCAGCATGATAGCTACTAGCTAGGGTCGGGTGGTTTCTGGAGCATTAGCACTTTAACTGAGCGTACTCTACATATATATTCTTTCTATATATGTAGCAAGTATATATAGACACTTATAATTGGATGGTGTCTTATACGCAACAATCTCTTCTGTCTTCCCAGCTCTAATCATCCCCGGCTATCCATTTTCCAAAAATAATTTTGCATATTCCCCGTTACATCCTTGTATATATATATACATATACCACACGTAATTTTGCTGATTGGCCAGTTTCCTAGTGCATAATAATTTGAAACCAAAACATCAGTAAGTGTGAGTTGTGGGCACGACAGAACTCTTCACCAAAGACAGGAAAACAGAAGTGACAAATCCTTTAGGGTTTTGCCAAAGTAGAACAATTAGAGCTAGCTGAATGAACACTAATTTAATTTCAGCCACAAATTATTTGAGCAAAGTAACATACAAATACTTCCATCTTATTTAATGACGTTTTTGTTGTCTACACGACAACTTGAGGAAAGGCGAACAGAGAAGAAGAGAACGTACACTAAGTGAAAAGAAACATTAAATCAAAAGGAGATAATGGAAATGGAAAACTAAAAGGAATTAAGCTCCGAGAGTTTACGACCATTAAAGGTTGAAATGATTAGTATAAGAATATTCTGAGATTTTTCCTTCCTTTTTTACTCGTCTAATTCTTTGCTTCACGAATCACGTTATAAGATAAAAGCAGCATATAATTAGCAACTTTAATCTGATCCATTCACATGTTACATGCATGCACAATCAATTACCAAAGTAGACTAACAAGAGCAGCCAGGAAATTAAAGTCTCCGTGGAAGCAGAGCAAGATCACTAATATTCCTACTTGCTTTTCTTTTCCTTCAGGATCCTGTGTGTGTGAAAATAATTAATGGAAGAGGAGGAGGGCATGGGGAGGGATTCCGTTTGGCCGTGTCTTTGTGGCGTATACTCAAGGTGTCGGCAATCAAATTGGAGGCAAATGAGTTCCAGTGGACCATAAAGAAAGGAGAAAAGTTACCAGAATATTATTAATTATATCAAAAGAGCTAGGCTTCCGAAAAGATCAATGCCACTAAAATTATTATAAATTTTCCACGGCCAACATGCTATAAAACGGGTGTACATCCACATTAAGTACTGGTGCTCTTTAACGAAAAGTTTAAACCAAATATTTTCAATGTCGACATACTAACAGTATAACATACCCAATTATCATATTAAATACAAAATACTTGGAAAAAAACTCAAGCAGGTGTACTCCCGTACATACGAATCTACCCTTTTCTTAACTTATGATTTCATAATTTTGATTTTTTAAATTTGAAAGCTAAATCTACAACTATATGGAATTTGAGACTTTTGGTGTTATTCGTTTTTTTTTTAAAGGAGAGAATTTGTTGCACTCAATTTGTGTGTATCGGGTTCGAAGAAACTTGTCTCAACTGAAAAAATGTAGTGACCGAATTGGAAATGCAGTGGCAAGAGTTGTTCGCATGCTACAGAATTCGAACTCATGTCCACTCATTGAATACAATTGATTTAAGAATGAAAGTTTGTCGTTCCAGCCATTCATAAGTTACGGCTTCTGGGGACAAATCACGACATGAATATTGGTAGGTTAATGGTAAAAATGATAAAGAAAGGTCTGAACCCCCTTACAACCTCTTATGAGCTTGGAGAGGGATGGCTCTCCAGCGCAAGGCATGCAGGAGGGGCTCCAAAAAAAAATTGAGGCATAAGACAAACGTACAAAAGTGAGGCCTTTTTATTTTTGAAGATAATAAAAATAAATACACTTACAAGCTTATTTATAAGTAACAAAACGAAATAATTTCTTCCACAAAATAGAACTTCGATCTTGCAAACTTTGAGTTTTTAAAGTTTTAATGCTAAAAATTCTTTCACAAAACAAAGTTTATATATGAAATATTTTCCCCCCTTAGCATAACCCTTACTGATTGGAGTCTAACTTGGGGGTAGAGAGGCCTTAGGCAGCCGCCTAAATTGCCTATCCCTTAAGCCACCCTAACACCAGAGTGAAGCCAGGTCCACACGCTAGCCCAGAGGTGTGGATTTTTCATGTGGAAGAGGATAGAAGATCAACATTTGTAAATCACAATGGAGGCTGCTTACCCTAAAAAAAAAATACACTTTCTATCCATAAACTATCGAGTTTGTGACACATTGCACCATTCAACTACTAATGTTATACACTTTGCACCCTATTTTCGAAAATAATATCCTCAAGATTTAATGAATTGATAATAATATCTTCAATATATTCAAAATGGGTCAAGAACATTATCGTCATTTTAGTCTAAAATTTTGATAGAGGATGCCAAGTGTCCAAGATTGATCATTAGAGGGTGCAAAATATCTAAGATTAATCATTAAAGGGTGCAATGTCTCAAGTATAGTAGTTTAGAGTGCAAATTTTAAAACCTACGATAGTTTATGGGTGTAAAATATATTTTTCTAAGAAAATAATCACAATGGCTACTTACAGTCAACTTCAGCAATTATAATTTTATCCTCTAATTCTTTCATTGGGTGTCAAAACTTGTCACCAAAAGTCATCAGTTTCAAAAAAAATTTGACACCCGATTTGATAGAAGAAACAAGTCACCCTTGTTCTTGGGTGACAAATTCTGAGTTTCCTAAGGATATAGCGTTCGGACGCCACCTCTGACTATTCGGACGGTTTTCATTTTGTGTGACAAATATATATACGTCACGAATTCTTTGTTTTTTTTTCTGTTTGCATGTCCTGTGCGAATGTCAATGTATTACGTGACAAATCAATTTTTTTCATGAAAATCAGTGCAAACGTCTCTGTTACATGTGATTGATCTTCTCCGGTTCTCCGGATACGCAGGAGATGAGGGATCTCCAGCTCATGAGAAATTCTCGTGTAGAGTCCGTCTCTCTTGTAGCTTTTACCCCGTAATTCTTTCCAGTCGTTCGGTTCCAGGCCATGAGAACCTATGAGATTTATATTTGGATCTGATACCTTAAGTTTTGGATTAAAGTAGCTGATTATATTTCGAAATTGGGTGTTTCTGGATCTGGGTCGAGTACATCAAACAGTTCCTTCATGGGCTTTTACTAGCTTGTGATTTTATCCCATGTTCGAAAGATCCTAGAATCCAGTAGTCTAGTAGATAGAATGGGCTTGTACTGAACTAGATATTCCAATCCAACGCTCCCGCGAGAAGAGGTGACAAATTCATATAAATAAAATAATAAATTATAAATAAAATAATAATTAAAAATTATTATAATAAAAAAAATTATGTTATGAATTTTTTATTATTAAACTTAAATTTTTGGGTCCAAATTATTGGGACTCAAACAAGACCACGTGTTTCCAAGCTTACCTAATCAATTGATTAGTCAAATGAGAAAGGAGATGTATAAAACAGCAGACGAAGTACCACAAGCTTACTCTATGTAGTGGGGCATTCAAGTTTAGATCAATATATGGGTTTGGCCGGGTCTCTATTTGAAATTTAGAATAATTATATCCTTGCCAGTCTAAGTCCAAAACCAACATCTAGTGCTGACCGAACTAGTTTCGTGTGGTAGACTGGGTCATCCGGTAAGAAAATAATCTACATTAAGCCGTAAACGAGTGGTGTACGCATAGAAAATTTGGAACCACAAAGCTCAGAAGTAATCTCAGGTTCATCAAATTCTGTGACAAATGATCAAGTTTTGAAAGCTAGTGGTGCCTGGGCTCATGGTCCCTCCGTTGTTAGTTGGTCGTTGGTTCTGCTCTGCGTTCAACCGTATTCTTTGGCTAGCATGGATTTTCGTCACCACTGGTAGCTGCTTGATTGTGAAAGCTAATACGTATTTTCTTCTGATACGGTCAAGCTACCCATTTAACGATTATATATATATCGGCTTAAGGACAAGGAAAAATGCGGTGCCAACAAATAAAAAAATAGGTGTGGAGGTCCCACGTCATTTTTGTGCATCCGAATTTAAGTGGACCGAGATATAATAGTTAATACCATTTGAGTTCCTTTGTTTTTTATTTAGAAAAAAAATATATAAAAATATAGGGTGAGAATGTGAGAGGTGGCCACATTCTTGAGGTGTTTGTTTCTCCAAAATTTTGGAGTTCGAAATTTCCAACAAAACAAACACACTCCAAAATTTTTAACTTTTACACAAATACACTCTACTTTTCACAAACCTCAATAAATCTCAATAAAGTAAAGATTCCCAAAATTTCAAGAATATTCTCCGAAATTTCCACAAACAAACGCCCCTTGCTACCAAAAAAAAGAAGACAGAAGTAAAAACTTTATAAAAAGGGTGGTCCCAATACCTAGCTACCAGTCTACAGCAAATATTATGCTAGGTTCTAATTCCCTTCGCCTCTTGCCAAATAGCATGTTAATTAGAAATATTTCCAAAGTTATTTACTTCTTGCAGTTGTGTTGCATCTGAACCCCTTTAATGAGCAATAAATTTTAGATAAAAATATATATATAGTCCCACATTCATTAGAGATTAGGACGAGCCGAATACGAAATTTTTGTTAGTAATAACCCTTTTGCTCAGTCAATTGACGCATATTGGTGTCATCCGTTATTGCCTGCCATTAAAGATACATGATACTCTCAACCTTCCGGATAAGTTTTACATTAATACTCCAGCCGCCATACCCATATATATTATATATTCCCATTGTGAGACGTTTACGCCTGAGCACATCATCAAATCTTAGCTTCAAATTTACTTTTCTACTCTGTTTCTATGCCCGTATTCTTTACCCCCTTATTAATTCATGTGTATTTTTTCGGCTCATGCGACATGTGAAAGCAATGAGCTTCTCAGAAGTCTAACCTCGTTTGAGAGGACTCACAATCGTCTGCTAGCTAGCCAGTTATGGCTTGCCACTGACATTGCAATTGACAACCAAATACTCTTTTAGCTTAATAAAATTGTGAATTATGTTGTAAGGCCATTAGCTAAATAGTAGAAAAGATAGATTTCTACTAACTAGACGAGTTGTATCTAGGTGTACACATATATTCGAATCATATTGATTACGAGCGCGTCCTTAATTTATCATTGTCTGTATTGTGGGGCAAGTAGTTGTAACACTACCCAAAAAAACATCTCTGAATAGGAGAAGGATTCCGGGAATGAGGTATTTCATTAGTGATTAAATTTCAATTAAGCTTTTTAAAAAAAAATTATTAAGGAGATTAAAAAGTATTGTCATGACAATGACATAACTGCCCCTTCCCTACTGCACTGTGGCACGCCACAAAAAGCTGACACTTCAAAGCGAGCAATAGTTGGAATCCATTTAAAGGTTAATGGAGATCCCCTTCACCTTCAGTGCCCCCGAACATATATTTTAGGTGCCAACCCTACCAAACGAGCTGCTGCTCCAACTTCATTGATCTATCTAGAAAGACATGGCTGTACTTTGGCACATGTATGCACATGCAAGAGCTCAAAGGCAGCAAGTAAGTAAAGTAAAAAAATTAGCTGCTCTCCTTAGAGAGATTTCCGAAAAACTTGATTTTTCTCTCCCGACTTTTCCCTTTACCTCTCTCCTCCTTTAATGTGTATTTCGTTTCCTCCTTTTACTCGGTTTGTTCCTTCTCCTACCCATATAACCCTCCCCACGACCGCTTCCCCTCCGTCCTCCTCCTTCACTTGTCCTTTATCTCCTACCTACCCTTTTGTCTCTTTATCCTTATCTAGCGGCGCGGTACATACATGGATTCCAATCATCCTGATCTTCATTTGATTATTCAAAAAACTCAGATGCTTTCTTGGGATGATGTTAGTCGTCAACTCGAGGTTGACCCGGATATTGCTGAACATAAGGCGCTCATCTCCTTGGTTGGTCGTCTGACTTCGACAAAACTTCAGTTTAAACCGGCCGTTCATGAAGCCATTCGTTCTGCTTGGAAGTTTGCCGTTGGTCTATCTATTAAGGATGCTGGTCCTAATACCTTTTTGTTCCATTTTGGGTCTCCTGATCATAAGGCACGTATCTTAGGTCAAGCACCTTGGAATATTAAAGGTTTTCTTTTGATACTCCACGAATGGCATCCGACAGATACTATTGCTTCTATGGACTTCTCTATGTCAGCGTTTTGGATACAGATTCATGGTTTTCCCATGGAAAGATTGTCCTCTCGTAATGCCTCCCGGATTGGTGCCAACTTGGGGAAGGTTCTTGCGGTGGATTTACTGGTGGATCAACCCGATGATTGTTCTGACTTTATGCGTGTCCAGGTTGAGTTGGACTTGCATCTTCCTCTCTCGCCAGGTTTTTTCTTTCAGCTCCCTGAAGTCTCTGCTTTATGGATCTCTTTCAAATATGAACGTCTTTCGGGACTTTGTTATAATTGTGGGTGTATCGATCATCTGCTTAGTCAGTGTGCCTCTGAAACTCCACATCCATTCCGTGAGAAAATAGGTGCTGATATGAAAGTATTCCCTCCGTGGAGTGATGAACGTTCTGCTGTTCGGATCGCTGATCTTTCAGCTCCTCGTTGTTCTGGTTCTGGTAATGTTCATCCTATGCAAGTTGGTGTTCTAGTTCCAGCTAAAGCTAGTTCCTCTTTCCCCGTTCCATTTGAATCCGGTCTGATCTCTGGCTCGGGTTCCCACCATATTTCTTTAAATGCCACCCCACTTGTGTCAGAACCTGTGGGTTTGCAGAGTGTTGGTGTCCCTCTGTCCAATGTCCCCATCCTGAAGCTTCCGGCAGATGCTGTTTCCCATCCTAGTTTTTTCTCCCCTTTGGGCTCCCTCGGTAGTACTTTAGGCGCTCGTCGGTCATCTTTAAGTGGTAAAGCCCAAGCCCCACACCTTAGTTTCTCTGTTCCCGGCCCAATTGAGCTTTCTTCTACAACTGGCCTGGGCCTTCACTATTCTCATTCTCCAGATACTTCTTGGCCCTCTCTTGGCCCTTTCCCATCTAAAGACCCAACTCACAACAAACACGTAGATGATATTCCATTATCTCTTTTTGAATCGGCCCAAGATGTCTCATCTGCTTTACTCCATGTGGATTGGGCCCAAGATCCATTCTCTATTGAAGAACCCACCCCTTCGCCTCTTCCTGCCTCCCAATCTTCACGTAACATTCACCTTGGTGACCTTCCTTGTAAGGGCAGATCTGACTTGCATCTAAGTGCCCGTTTCAAATTGGAGAAGAAAAGGAAAGATGTGGCATCCTCTTTGTGTGATGTATCTTCGGAGTGCACTCTGGCAACTCTTCGTCCTAAGAATCGTATCCGTAAAGGGAAGGAGGTAGTGCTGCCGAGTCTTGGTGTGGGCAGTGGTGACCATTTTTCTCGCAAACAGCTTCTTCAGTCTCTGGATATTGAGAAAGTTGCAGAAAAATGTCTGGTTGATCTATCTTCTAAGGCTGGGGTGGCGGGCCCTCTACTGCCCCCACAAGCTCCATGAGACTATTGCACTGGAACTGCCGTGGTTTGGCTCGAGTGGCGGCAGTCCGAGCTCTTCGAGCCCAGATCAGGAGTCTGAATCCTGACTGTATTTTCCTGGTGGAAACAAAGATTCAATCTGTTGGTGATGTTTGTCGTCGTCTTGGTTTTTTTCACTTCTTGGAACAACCCCCGGTTGGTCACAAAGGGGGCATTGCGTTTGCTTGGCGACCGGGTTTTGATTTTGATGTGGTGCTTCTGTCTCCACATATTCTCAACCTTCTGGTGTTTTCTGATCCGGAACATGTACCTTGGATGTTAACTTTGCTTTATGGTCCCACATCTTGGCAAGATAAATCTCGGTTTTGGCAGCAGATGAATTCCCTTACTTCGACTTTCTCGGGTGCATGGTTGTGCTTGGGAGATTTTAATGCTCTCTCTTCACAACATGACAAATATGGAGGTAACCCCGTTAGTTCTTCTACCTCTTCTGGTTTGCGACACTTTATGCTTTGCCATGGCTTGGTTGACCTTGGATTTTCTGGTCCTCGGTTTACTTGGAGTAACAAAAGAAAAGGGCAAGCTCTTATACAAGAAAGATTGGATCGGGGAATTGCTAATGGCGAGTGGCGTCTTTTGTTTCCCCGTGCTACGGCATCTTCTGCGGACTTAGTTTTTAATCCGCCTTGATGTATCTGTATTTGGATCCTTTAGTTTAACGAAGTTTGTTTAGAAAAAAAAAAAAAAAGAGCTCAAAGGCAGCAGGGAGCTAAACAGGATACGATCCCATTGTCCATCAGCTTTGATGAACTTTACCAACTGTGTACGTATCTGGCATATTTACCGTTTGTACGCGTGCCAAGCATATCTCTATAAATGTCTAATAACGATTATTTTATATTGTATAAAATAGCTCATTTGAAATGCTTGAATCGCTGCATTCCCTTCTTGCGAAAAGATGATAAGGTTCTATTTCGAATCTTGCCAGTAGAAATTTGATGGGCTTTGTTGCGACAAACAGGATTCGATCTAATAATCTATTGCATATCCCTTTTGTCACCCTTGTATTGTTTGCAGAGACATTTTGGAAATAGTCGTATAGGGCCGCCCTGACCTGTCATCCTATTATTCTTCCTAAATTGTAAGAGGTAAGCAAAGTGACGACAAATAAAAAAAGTTTGCGACGATGATAAGACAGTTACTGAACTTAGCGGCGGAACCAAAATCAAATTTAAAGTGAGAAGTCGAAATGATAAATATTTTTTTCTCTATTTAATATAAAAAATATCTTCGAGTTAAAATATCAAAAATTAATAACTAAAAGTATTAACAATATTGGAGTAATAACATGATGTCAATCAGTGGATATTGGTAATAGCATGAGTATAGTTTGGAGTAATAATTACGTCTCAAAGTTATGTGTTTCTCATCATTTATATAATAACAGCAAGTGGATGCACTCTTTGTTAAATTTCATCCCAATACCAATTGGCAATGGGAAGATGTAGCCCAACAAGTATATGAAACACAAGATTAAATGGTAATTAATCAATGTGAGACTCTAACACTCCTCATCATGTGCAGGCCGAATGAACATGGTTCATGCACGTGGACAACAAATGAGGAACACAAACAAGTGGGCCAAACCCAGAAATAGTTGGCTCTGATACCATGTTAAGTTTCATCCCAATACCAATTGGCAATGGGAAGAGGTAGCCCAACAAGTATATGAAACACAAGATTAAATGGACTCTAATCAATGTGAGACTCTAACACTCTTGACATACACCATGCTATAAATTACAAATTTGATTCACTAAGATTAATGAGTAAATCATTTAGAGTGACTAGTTGGCCTGAGCCTAATGGGTATCAGGCCCAGGTAAACTTATGAAAAAAAAGAAAAAAAACACATGTAATTTTTTTTGTGGCAGAGTAATGGGTGGCAACCGCCCTGGTTAGCAACCCTTTGCTTCCGCACCTGAACTCATATTAAGTCTATTAATAAAATATTACAGCAACAACAACTAGGAAGAATCATGACAATCTCTATCAAATTCTCGTGCTTATGATAGACAAATAGTGTAGAAAGAATCATGCCATGAATTATTGGAATAGCGCCATGGAAAGTGAATCTTAAGTAAGGGAGACAGTTCATAGGGGGGAGGCAAGGGAGCGGATAAGGGCCATGGTTCCGCCACTTGTAGAATAATCACTCCCTATAGTAATGTTAGTACTATGTTTTATCTGATCTCTACCAAATTTTGTGTCTTGGAATAGGGTAGGTGTCTCAAGAAATAAATATATTTGTCTCAGTCTCTGGCTCTGTTGCATTTTGATTTTGAATTTTGAAGCGTTTTGGTTCAAAACTCAAGGATGCCCCGCCAAGCCGAGCTGCATCTCTCCTACTAAACTCAGCTCCGCTGCATCTCTCCTACTAAACTCAGCTCCGCTGCATCTCTCCTAAGAGTCTACCCGCTGGCCCCAATAAGTGTCTACACGGCCCGAGCAGACCTTACCTCACGTCTAAAGAGTATCCGACATGGCAAAGATCAAAACGGTCGGATCCAACGGTGATATCAAATGAAAAATGGGCAAAAAATACTAATCAAAATCCCGAGGCGAACATGGGAGGGGTGAAAGCAAAAAGGCTGTCAGCCAGGTCACCCTATCTTTTCTCGTGGTGGAAATGATTCCTCCTCCTCCTCCCCTTATTTAAAATTTCCTCTTACTAATTTTAATTTGGTCTAAATTTCATGTGCATTTCCATTACTCCAACTCCACAGCTATATATATACCCCTCTTTTCTAGCTCCACTTCTTATTCTCCACCATTTTCATCTCAGCGTCCTCGGCCTCCTAACTGTGACAGAGTAAGAGATAAAGGCGAGCATTCGTCTTTGGAGGTTGGCTAGATCTTCTTCGTCCTCGATCGCCTTCTTCTACTTTTCGCTCAACGTCGTCGTACCCGTAATCTAAGGTGAGCTCGGATCTGTTACGATCTTATACATTTTCCACTGTCTTCGATACTTTTGTTAGATTTGGCGGTTTAATTTTTGCTTTTCAGCTACAAACTCTCGATCTGAGTTTGACTGCGATTGCTTCGTATTTGATTGGTTTCAGTGTGAAAGTCTCGGTATTTGTTAGATTGTCCGAATATATCAGTTTTATTGCTGAAATTGAGTTAGAGTGTTGTGGATATTAGCTGATCTAGTGGTGTAGTGGAAGTTGTTGCATTTTTCCGTGGTCATGGAGATTAGATCTACAAGTAGTGAACGCATACCAGTCCATTTTTGCACTTCGGTGAAATATAGCCTCTCATTCGATCATCAGTTTCCCACGATCGATGCGTTTCCTTTTGTTTGTGACAGTTTTAGTAGTACGCTCGGTTTGATCGTCTGATCTGCTTTTAACCGGTGTAGATCTGTAAACTTCTTGATCATCGTGATCGAATTCATTCTCAACTTACATCTTCTTTTGCTATCAGTTGAGTTTTTTATTTTTCAACATGAGTTTCGCATGGAAACGACCTTTCGATTCTTGTGTCCAATATGGAGTAACTAAGAGGATTAGATCAACCTTCTTATTAATAGTGTAGCTTTTGACTCGAAATCTAGGAGTTTCATGGAAAGGAGGATAAGAAAAGTGTTTCTTAATAGTTTAAGTCCTTTGTTCTTGAACTGAAAGGAGGATTATTATCCTTATTTTCTCTTGTTTTCTGTCTCTCTTGGAAACTAATAATTGCATCTTAAAATGGTCGTTGGAATATTTCAAGCTTTGTGTTACTTTTTCTGTTTGCTGGCCAATCTGAAATGCCATTGGAAAGGTCGATTGGTCAAATGTGTTTTTGCACGAGATTGGAATAAGATGTTATGTATCACAATGGATCTGAATTTTTGGTTGCAGTGGCAGATTTTTAAGTACAGAAAAGTATAGTGCATTGGTAGTTATACTTGCCATAATTGTTCTGCTATGCATACCTTACCTTAATTGCAACTCAATATGTTTAGGTTTGTGAAAAATGGCCGATGCCGAAGATATTCAGCCCCTTGTCTGCGACAATGGGACTGGAATGGTGAAGGTTAGTCCAACCATTAGTACTTATTACCTCGACCAAGTTCTTTTTCTTTGTTGATGATAATTGTTTTGAATCAAATTTAATGTATGCTTTGTTTACAGGCTGGTTTTGCTGGTGATGATGCTCCCAGGGCAGTGTTTCCCAGTATTGTGGGCCGACCCCGACACACTGGTGTTATGGTTGGGATGGGCCAGAAAGATGCCTATGTTGGTGATGAAGCCCAGTCAAAGAGGGGTATTCTTACCTTGAAATATCCTATTGAGCATGGTATTGTCAGTAATTGGGATGACATGGAAAAGATCTGGCATCACACATTCTACAATGAGCTTCGTGTTGCTCCCGAGGAGCACCCAGTGCTTCTCACTGAAGCTCCTCTCAACCCCAAGGCCAACAGAGAAAAGATGACTCAAATCATGTTTGAGACCTTTAATGTGCCTGCCATGTATGTTGCTATCCAGGCTGTTCTGTCTCTGTATGCTAGTGGTCGTACAACTGGTTAGTATCCAGCACAGTCTCAGGATAAACTTATACTTGTATTAGTATCACTGCCGGTCTCTAATCCTGAAGTTTCTTCTTTTCTGGACAGGTATTGTGCTTGATTCTGGTGATGGTGTGAGTCACACTGTGCCAATCTACGAAGGGTATGCCCTCCCACATGCCATCCTTCGTCTGGACCTTGCTGGTCGGGATCTCACTGATGCTTTGATGAAGATTCTCACTGAGAGGGGGTACATGTTCACCACCACTGCTGAACGGGAAATTGTCCGTGACATGAAGGAGAAACTTGCATATGTTGCCCTTGACTATGAGCAGGAACTTGCTACTGCCACGAGCAGCTCCTCTGTGGAGAAGAACTATGAGCTGCCTGATGGCCAAGTCATCACAATTGGAGCTGAGAGGTTCCGTTGCCCTGAAGTCCTCTTCCAGCCATCTCTGATCGGAATGGAGGCTGCTGGAATCCATGAGACTACCTACAACTCCATCATGAAGTGTGATGTGGATATCAGAAAGGATCTGTATGGAAACATTGTTCTTAGTGGTGGCTCAACCATGTTCCCTGGTATTGCTGATCGTATGAGCAAAGAGATCACAGCTCTTGCCCCAAGCAGCATGAAGATTAAGGTTGTGGCTCCACCAGAGAGGAAGTACAGTGTCTGGATTGGAGGATCAATCCTTGCATCCCTCAGCACCTTCCAGCAGGTGAACACCGTTTGCCCATTGTTATTTCTCTTCTGCATATTATTTTGGCCAGGACTGATATCCATGCTTTGTTTTGTACTAGATGTGGATTTCCAAGGGTGAGTATGACGAGTCTGGTCCATCCATTGTGCACAGGAAGTGCTTCTAAATTCTACAACAGTGCTTTGATGGTGAGTTGTATTTCCATTTAGTTGGCTTTTCGTGTCATGTGTCATGTGAACTCAATTTGGTTGATGTGGAGACGAGTCGAGGTAGAATCACTGAAGGAGGGTGTCATATTTTGATCTGGAAGTATCTTAGCTTTTCATCTGCGCGAGAGGCTTGGCTTCCTTGCGGTTGTCCTCTGGAAGTGGTGTGGACAGAAAACTGGTCCTCAAATAGTCTTTCCTACCTTCGCGTTATCTGTGGTCAACCATCTCCTTAAGTAGGATGTTTGTAGCAGGAGAGTGATTGTGATGTTTTTTCCCCTTCTAATTTTTTCTTCCATATTTGACGGTTTTTTCCCCGTTGGAACATTAATGTTAATAGTTATTGTATGAGAAAATTTTATGTTAGTGTCAGTTTGCGGTCATAAACTTCCTATGAACATCATATTTAATTACTGGCTTGAAAGCTTGTGAAAGAATCTCTTGCTCTGGGCGCGTTTGGTTCTGAACTTTCACTGGATTTTTATTCTCGATTAGTGTACTTTGTTTTTGTCTGGATATGCATGTCGGCATCCAAAAAGGCGACAAAGAAACCTTCTGCCGTTGTTCAGTGGGTTCATTTGAATTTAACTTTGGAGGGGGTATGGTTTCGTTTGAATTCATTCTTGTTCTGAAAGAGGCAACTCGTTACACTAACCAGTTGGTTATTGAGTTGATTCCAAATCAATCGCCTGGTGCTCTTTTTGGGGATTAGTAAGATAAGAACTAGTTTTAGTCCCACCGCTCTTCGTTTATAGAGTCTTATTGATGTCTTTTTCGTATGATACAGTATAAACATTTATTACTAATTACTGTGCCTAGATATTGTGAATCTTGCACATGTTCAAGCTATAGGCCTGATTGCCATTATTTGGGACCACTTTCACACTAAAGTTGTACTTATATGTGTGGTTGTCGCTTTGACTGCTTATGATCCTTGAAGAACTTAGTTCAAGAATGTTCGAGGTTCAACTTGAAACGTATAGCACCCGAGAAAAAGCCCGTTGCCTGGTGTGATAGGTAGTCGTTTCATGACGTCAGCGCTCTAAAGCTCATAGATACTTGAGTGGGTGGAGATGATTTAATGTTAATTTTGAGTTGGTGGAGATGATTTAATGTTATTTCGATCCGCCTTGTGTAATGTGGTTGTAATAAGTGAAATTTGGGTCTGTTTGGTATGGGCTCAAAATTTTGGTAGGTGGTATCACGTTGCCAAAAGTGTTAATTTTACCCCCAAAAAATGTTAATTGGAAGACTTCCCATGACATCTGTGTTCAAAACTTGAGCAAATTTAGAAATGGTGAAATATACTTCAGAACTTTTCAGTAAAATTGTAAAGTATTTTATTTTCATTTTGATGAAGCCATTTTTAATCTGCCAATCACAATGTCTACTGGGCCAAAAGTTTGAAGGAGCTAGACTTAAAGTCTAGCACTTGAGATGTGTTGAAATGTCTAAATTTTCATTCCTTCCTTCTGCAAGCAAAATAAACACACTAGAATTCAGAGTCCTTCCCGTAGAGGTATTTATCTGATATCATTGTTAGTCATTATCGTCTAATATATTTTATTTTCTGGTTTTTGTTATCGGTGAGAAAGTTGTGCGTACCTTTTCTTTCTTCCTTTTTATTTACTTATACCCCTTTTCATTGTCTGGGCTGGGGGCTTTGTTGGGCTTTGGCCTTATTATTCCCTTGGGCCGTATCGCCATTCAGACTGTTTCTGTCCTATCCACCATTTATCGAAAGTCGGCGTTGTCAGAATTGGTCTCCTTTAGGAAGGTTTGAACCGGTTGTTTTTTTCCTTTTCTTTTTCACCTTCTCATCTGTCAGTCAGTAAAAAGAGAATAATCATAATTTCTTACGTCAGCTTCTTTACCCAATAAAGTATGGATGTCAATTCCTTTTACGGACCTTCAATCACTGTGGTGCACATACTATATCGAATGAGTTAACCTTTACCACACTATTTTGGGTCTTAGGTTAAGGACTTTTGTAATAAGGGGAAATTCCTCCTCCACCACATTTGGTTCACCTTTATGAAAGTGTTCCAGATCTCCGTCAATTAGCCATTCGTTATAGGATTCTGCCCCACCAGAGACAATGTGACTTTCGAACAACCGTGTTAATTAGTTTTCTAAGCAATGACAGGTAAGATAATGTTGATTAAAGTAATTGATACACACTAAAGCCGACCGGCTTGAACGTACGAGTGCAGTTATCAAAATCGGCAGAATCCCAAGGTGATAGGAAAACTTTAAATTAAAGAAAAAACATTGTTGACTGGGCCATGAATTCACATTAACCTGAGCTCACTGGGTGAGTCACTGGTGGAGGGAAAGTGAGAGAAAAGCTAATCAAATGAAAAAAAGACGGAGAGTAAGAAGTTGCAACTTGCATTACGTTTGTGTGTATATTCTTAGGATCGAAGTAAAGAGATGAGATCTTATATGCCGTGGGTTTTTGATTGGAGGCGTCTTCTCAGTTGCTTAGATGATCATCCAAGCAACTTAAAAAGTCGTGTCAACTATACTTGCACAATAAGAAACCCACCAAATTTATGTCTATGGTCTCCATCATGATTTGTCAAGAAAATAGCTATGTTTGGCGTCAACTAGGAGATTTCGTTGCCACAGAGGTGGGGGTGGAGTTACTCCATCATGAATCCCCGGCTGAATGGGAGTAAGAGGTTGGCCTTCATAATGGTCAGTTCCCTGAATTAAAAAAGAAAAAGAAAATTAAATCTTAATTAATTAAGTACAAAAACAATGGTATGTTTTCATGCTTGGATCAAAAGCTTTTAGTCAGTCATTTTATTCTTGAACACTGTCTAACTAAATTTGGCAGCTGCATGTTATTGTTTATTGATGTATCCCAAAGCTTAAGAGAATCTCTTTATTCATTAATCCCTACCTTTAGGACCGACCGAATGTATTGATGCACTTTGATCACCTAGGTATCTACAGCCACAATTATAGTAGATGCCAACAAACCAAGTTATGGAGCCTAATTCTATCCCGTAGGAGTCACTTAGAACATTTTTTTTAATAGAGTAACTTTTTTTCCTAAATAAGATTCGTTGTCATCATTGATTGATTTTACCAGTATACTCATCTAATAAACACATGAAAAAAAGGATAATAGAAAAGAGATTAGCATGTGACATTATTCTTTAATGATGGAGGACAGATCGTAATTATCCAACATCTGGGAATCAAAAGTAATCACCGTTCATGATGTGAAGCATATGCCTAACTTTACATGTAGACGTGTCTTAGATTTGGCAAAATACGGGTTGGACTATAGGCTTAATACAAAATAACTAATTATAGTTAATTTAGTTTTAGATTGTTCAAAGGTTTATAGGACTATTGGTTTACGCAGTAACGCAAAATATTATACAGGATTCCAGCTCGAATTAATCATATGGTTTTTATGGTTCCAAAGTTTTTGAACATCAGGGTCGAATATGGACGGTCCCGAGTTACCATAATCTGTTTGCATTTTTCATTATCGAAAGAGAGAGACATGGATGGACACGGATGGCCAGATTTTAATAAAAACATAACCACAGGATCCAGATATATATTTTTCTTTTCTCATGTGATTTTCTATAATTTTTTAATTCCATAGGAACTGCGGGTCCAATTATACTTTTATAACTTTTTTCTCTCTCTTTAACTAAGAGGAGGTAACAAAGCCCAAGAGCAACAGATAAAAATCCTCTTAATAAAGCCCACATATACTTTCTATACCATTTATATATTTTTTCTATTTTGGGACATTACTGACTGGGAAAGGATCATAGTGGTTCTATATACTCGGAAAGAAGACAAAGAAACAGTAAAAAAAATAAGTCAAAAGAATGAAAATTTGCACAACCATCTCTTTGTTACTGAGTTACCGCCCACCTTTCATTTGAGATTTTATTTTTTTTCCGAAGATTATAACTAGGATGTGGGTGGTGGTAAGGGGATTTTGTATATGGTTGTTGATGGAGCTATTTTTAACCAACTTATTACGGTATCTGGCCAAGAGCCCTAGGGAGCTGGGCATGAAGTCTAGTGCTTGGGATGAATTGAAAGGTTCAAACTCTCCTTCATTCCTCGTACAAGCAAAGTAAATAAGTTAATATTCGGTGTTCTCCCCGTAGGGAGATTTTTCGATGTCATTAGTCGTCATTTTTCTATATCTTTTGTTTACTGATTCGATTATCAATGAGAGAGTTTGCATACTTTTTTTTGCTTCTTTCTTCCTTTACTTATCATTTTTCTTTTCTCTATAGGTTGGGGGCTTGTTGGGCCTCAGCCTCTTATTCTCTTCCTTCTTTTTTCTTTATTTTCTTTTATGATGGTCTTTCTTCATCATGAACCATTTGCCCCTCATTTATTAAGTGGGGCCCATTTTTCCTCCCCTTCTTCCCATTGGTTTTCAGAAGGAGATTTTCGTTTGCCATTTAATGGTTAGTTATTATTATTTGGGGTAAACTCATAGTTAGCCCCTTATGTTTGGGCAAAAATCATAATTAGCCCCATATTTTTGAATCCAACAATTTGATACCCATAAATTTCACAACCTATCAAACCTAGCCCCCCGTTTAAATCAGGTGTTAAGTCCGACGGAAATTCATGCAAAATGACCGAAATGCCCCTCCAAAGCTAAAATTTAGAATAAAATAAAATATAAATATAAATTTAAAAAATAAATTAAAATAAATATATTATTGAAATATAGTTTCAATATAGTTTTATTTAAAAAATATTAATTTTTGAAAAAAATATCATTTTTTATCTTTAATGATTTTTTTTTTATTTTTTAGTAATTTTATTTTGGAGGGGCATTTTGGTCATTTTTATGTTTTTCCGTCTGATTTAACGTCTAATTTAGACGGGGGAGAAGATTGATAGGTTTTGAAAGTTATGAATATCGAATTGTTGGATTCAAAAATATGGGACTAACTATGATTTTTGCCCAAATATAAGGGGCTAACTATGAGTTTACCCCTTATTATTTCTAGCATTGTTTTTTTCAGGGAATCAAATGATTAACTCTCCCTTAAGCCTTACCTTTTCATGCTCGACGTGACCCATTTAAGATGATTGCCGGTATTTTCTCAATAATTATCCGCGGTTGATGAGATCTCGTCGGTATTAGGAGTAGCCTCTACCTTTTCTTTTCGGTCCAGGACCCGTTTCTTTTTTTATTGGGCTGAGAAAATCTATTCACATCAGTTGTCATTTGAATAAACATCATAAATCTGCTAGCTAGAAGTCGTGATCTGGATTATTTTTCTGGCGTAAATTAACATTCTTAATATAGACGCCTTTCCGTTAGCCATGCATAGACCACAAAAGAAAGAGCGCCCAAACAAACGGGGCGGTCAACTGCCAAACTAATCTGGATCTCTAGCTTCCTCGATCTCTGCCACACTCTCATTTCTAATAAGCAACGAAAAGGAAAAAAAGAGAGAGAAATTAGGATTATTCTTTCTTCAGCCATCTTCCCTCTGTAAGCAAGAGCTAAATTCTCTCTCTCTCTCCCTCTCTCTCTCTCTCTAACAGCTTATCGTATGATCAGAAAAGAAAGAACAATATCTTCGTGAAGACAAAATGATGGTGATGACTAGTATGCATTAAGGACAGTTTTTGACGATATCCAGAAAGTAGGGTGGTAGGGTTGCTTACAAGAGGAGGCTGTTGTGGGCTTGTGGCAGTGGCAGCGGTGGACGTAGTTGTAGCTTTGAAGATTTAGGACTGTAGGAAACAATGGCGTCCAACAAAACAGAAGATACGATTATCTGTTATGCACCGACCATGATAACGACAAATGGTATATGGCAGGGAGATAACCCTTTGGATTATTCTCTCCCTCTTTTCATATTGCAGTTAACTTTGGTCGTAGTTACCACTCGTATTCTGGTTTTTCTCCTCAAACCCTTTCGTCAACCTCGCGTGATCTCAGAAATTTTGGTACGTTCATCTCTCCTCCAATACCTGATATATATTTGGATCATAGTTCTCACTTCCCGTAGAACATCGCAGTTTCAACATGTTATTCTTCTCGTACGTTTCTGATTTTAGAAAAACGACGTTACCGTAAAAAATATTAATATATAATTGCATTTATTTAACGTGCTATATTGATCTCTATCTCCACGGAAACAATTCGAAACATATTTTCTCTTTCCTGCGCAATGATTAGCAACATGTGAGAAATATATGCTCTGGCAGGCTAACTTGATGTATGATGTTGTACTGTAGGACAGAGCCCATAGTCAAATTTGTCCAGGAACATAGTAGACAATGCACAGTTTCTAACTTTCAGCTGCATAACAGTAATTTCTGTAAAATTGGCGGTGTAGGCTACCTAGGATGAAAAAAAAAAACGAAAAATTGGCAGGAAACAGGTTATAATTAGGGTGAGGTGCATGAGGTTTAAGGTTTAGTTCAATGCTGATGGCAAAAGAGCAGAATATAATTAAAGGCCTAACACGGTCAGTTAAAAATTCATTGAAATCGTACTACTATTTTTGTAAAACTGCCCTGATATGTTCGATACACAGGGTGGAGTGATATTGGGTCCATCAGTGCTTGGTAGGAGCACTAACTTTGCCGATACAGTGTTTCCTCTAAGAAGTGTAATGGTACTTGAGACGATGGCAAATGTAGGTCTCCTATATTTCCTATTCCTGGTTGGAGTAGAGATGGACCTTACAGTACTCCGGCGAACAGGAAGAAAGGCCTTGTCTGTTGCCCTCGCTGGTATGGTCTTGCCCTTCCTCATTGGTGCTGCTTTCTCCTTTATTCTGGAGAGAAAAGGTGAAGGTATGACTCAAGGCACTTTCATCCTCTTCCTTGGAGTTGCCCTCTCTGTCACCGCATTCCCAGTGCTGGCTCGAGTTCTTGCAGAGCTCAAACTTATCAACACGGAGCTTGGCAGGATTGCATTGTCATCTGCTCTTATTAATGACATGTGTGCTTGGATCCTGTTAGCTTTAGCTATTGCCTTGGCTGAGAACCGATCGACTTCTTTGGCTTCCCTTTGGGTGGTACTGTCAAGCGCAGCATTTGTTCTCTTCTACATTTTTGTTGTCCGTCCAGCAATCTCATGGATAATTCGGAGAACCCCCGAGGGAGAACCCTTTAGCGACTTCTATATATGTCTCATCCTAACCGGGGTTATGATCTCGGGTTTCATTACAGATGCCATTGGAACACATTCTGTTTTTGGAGCTTTCGTGTTTGGCCTAGTAATACCAAATGGACCTCTGGGAGTTACTCTCATAGAAAAGCTTGAGGATTTTGTTTCCGGGCTTCTGCTCCCTCTCTTCTTTGCCATTAGTGGGCTGAAGACTAATATATCAGCCGTCAAGCACCCCTCCATCTGGGGATATCTACTGCTCATCACTAGTCTTGCCTGTGCGGGGAAAATTGCTGGAACTCTCATCGTTGCAATCTTCTACCAGATGCCGATGCGTGAAGGCATTACTCTTGGTTTGCTCATGAACACGAAAGGCCTTATTGAAATGATTGTCCTTAATGTTGGGAAGGACCAGGAGGTACTCCCGTATTCCCTTGCTACCACTACTAGTCTTTCTTCCTTTCTAATATTTCTTTGTGAGCACGAAGTTGATGAAAACACAATTACTTGCAGGTGTTAGACGATCAGGCATTTGCTCTCATGGTGGTTGTAGCTGTGATTATGACAGGAATCATTACCCCCATTGTAACGACAATTTACAGGCCAGCAAGAAGGTTCATACCATACAAGCGACGTACAATCCAGAGGTCGAAACCAGATGCAGAATTGCGAGTGCTAGTGTGCATTCACACCCCCCGAAATGTCCCATCAATCATCAACCTCCTGGAAGCCTCTCACCCCTCCAAGAAATCCCCAATATGCATCTACGTGCTCCACTTAGTCGAACTCACTGGCCGCGCATCTGCCATGCTCATAGTCCACAACACCCGAAAATCTGGCCGACCAGCTCTCAACCGGACCCAAGCTCAGTCTGACCACATCATTAATGCATTTGAGAATTACGAACAGCACGCTGGTTGTGTCTCCGTCAACCCTCTCACAGTCATTTCCCCTTACTCCACCATGCACGAAGACATCTGCCATTTAGCAGAAGACAAGCGAGTCGCCTTCATAATCGTCCCATTCCACAAACAACAAACCGTGGATGGCGCAATGGAAGCTACAAACCCGGCCTTTCGAACAGTGAACCAGAATGTACTGGCAAATGCACCTTGCTCGGTCGGGGTTCTCGTTGACAGAGGCCTAAACAGCTCCACACGCTTGGCTGCAAACCAGGTCTCTCATCATGTAGCTGTGCTATTCTTTGGCGGACCAGATGACAGAGAAGCCCTGTCCTACGCATGGAGGATGTCCGAGCATCCAGGGATAAGCCTTACAGTAATGCGGTTTGTTCCGGGAGATGAACCAACTGAACCAGCAGTGCAGCCTGACCTCAACGACCCCAGGATGTTGACGGTGGAAACGGACAATGAACGGGAGAAGCAACTCGACGAAGAGCTTCTAAGCGAATTCAGGAAGAGCAACGTTAACGATGAAACAATTGTCTTCATTGAGAAAGTGGTGAACAATGGGGAGGAGACTGTGGCGGTGATAAGATCTATGGACAACGTTCACGACCTGTTCATTGTTGGTAGAGGACAAGGAATGATTTCACCGCTCACGGCGGGGCTTACCGACTGGAGTGAGTGTCCGGAACTCGGTGCAATAGGGGACTTGCTAGCTTCATCGGACTTTGCCGCCACGGTTTCAGTTTTGGTGGTGCAACAGTATATTGGGATGGGACCTCATGGAGAGGGGCTTGGTACGCCTGATAGCACCGGCACAGGGCATCAGATTCAGTCATACAGCGACATCCAGCCCATGAACCAGCAGCAACGTGTTTAGCCGATGAGACTAGTTTGTCAGAAGATGATCTGGAGCCCCAATGGCTCCTACAGAGAAATCCAGAAAGGGAGAAAATAAACGAAAATCACAACGTTTTGTAGTCTTAATTTGTAATTTTTCTAGGGCACCCTTAATTCCACAAGCATGGAGAAGGCTTTGTCTATCTGCAACTCATTTGATCTTTCTGTTGCTATGTTTCGGCCTTTCGATAAATTCTCTCTCCACCCTGTATGGTTTGTCTAGCTAGCCCTTGTCTTGATTTTACAGCCATTAAAAAAAAGAAGGGTTAATGTCTTTTTTAGTCTCTAGGTTTTGGGGCGGTACTCTTTTTAGTCCCTAGGTTTTATTTTTGTTCAAAACAGTCCCTAGGTTATTTACGTTTGTCTTTTTAGTCCTTCCGTCCAATTCCGTCACTCCCGAGCCCAGTCAGCTAACGGTGTGACACGTCACACCCAATTGAATATTGACACGTGTACCAACTTTTTGGTGGCCAGACGGGGAGCCCAGATCTGGGCTCCCCGTCGCCGGGGTGAGTGCCCCCGGCCACCACCGTCGACGGGGAGCCCAAATCTGGGCTCCCCGTTCGGTGGTGGCCACGGGGGTGCCTCTCCTTTTTTTTTTTTTTTTTAGTTTTGTCCATGTGGACATTTTTATTATTTTTTAAAAAGTTGGTACACGTGTCAATATTCTATTGGGTGTGACGTGTCACACCGTTAGCTGACTGGGCTCGGGAGTGACGGAATTGGACGGAAGGACTAAAAAGACAAACGTAAATAACCTAGGGACTGTTTTGAACAAAAATAAAACCTAGGGACTAAAAAGAGTACCGCCCCAAAACCTAGGGACTAAAAAGGACATTAACCCAAAAAAGAATAGGGAATGGTTTTACATAATATATAGGTTTATAGTAGAGCAAATTGCCCCAAAAAAATATATATTTGCTTAAATAATGACGTCATAAATCAAATATGCTGGATAGGGTACCCAAACGGATAGAACCACACAAACCTAATTGGTATGAACACATAAAAAGTTAAAAAAAATTATGACAAAATTCATGTTCGTATCTAAAAAATTAAAGAGCATCCTAATCACTCTCCACTAGTCACACCCTCTAATTGAGATTTTTTTCCGTAACTAGAAAAATTTCGTACACTCATTCTTTTAATCTCGTAATAATAGTAAAAACTCTCTCTGCTCTGTATACTCATTTTTAGGGGTGCTCATTTTCACCGGCGGTGGCGGTTTAACCGTCACCGTTACCGGCATGAGCGATTATTGTGCCTTAGCGGTGCGGTGTCAGTGTCAAATATGTGATTTCGTCAATTGCGGTGACAATAACAGTGACGGTTTTCACTAAAGCATCACCTACACTACCGTTAGTCACCCATAGTTTAGACTTGAGATGATTATTAATTATTGATTATGATATTATGTTGAAAATTTAAACAAGTTATAATATTTGAATGATTATATTTTTTTGCTTATATATGGTCATCAAATGGTCTTAATGGTCCAAAAAATCCAAGGAAAATAGCCCAAAATAGTGAAAAAACCCTATTTTTTTGGTCCAACGGTTACACAGTTTAAGCGGTTACCGTCTAACTGTTACCGTTAATACCATCATCGGCAATGACAGTTATCGTGCCTTGGCGGTGCGGTGACGGTGTCAAATATGTGATTACGTCAATTGCGGTGACGGTGACGATTTTCGCCAAACCGTCACCTACACTACCGTTAACCCCACCCCTACTCACTTCCCCCCTCCCAATTTTTTTTTGGGTTAATTACAAAAACCCCCCACGAACTTATACCACAATCTCAAATACTCCCATAAACTCGAACTCGTTACAACTCGCCCCTACAAACTATACTTTTCGTTGCAATTTCATCCCTCAACCTACTGAAGTTGTTATATCGAACGATTTTTGTCCCATTTAAACGACATGTGACCTTCTCCTTACTTGGAAAGACGAATTTACCCTCGTTTGACTCCTCCATAGTCTTCTACAATGCTTTTAGCAATTTGTAGAGCCGAAAAATAATATGTAGTTAGCTGATTTTTTTATTAAAACAAAAAAATATGACTCACTTATAATCAAGCTGGTCAAATTTGTATTTTCAAATAAGAAGAAGATCACCTGTCGTTTAAGTGGGACAAATACCGTTCGAAATAACAACTTCAGTAGGTTGAAGGATGAAATTACAACAAAAAAATATAATTTGTAGGGGACGAGTTACAACGAATTTGAGTTTATGAAAGTATTTGATATTGAGGTATAAGTTGGTGTGATATTTTTGTAATTAACCCAAAAACAAGTGACTTTCTCTCTCTTCGACTCCATTAAACTTCCCCTAATGTTTTTCTGTGGGAGACCTTCGAGAAGTATTGTAAATCATCTCAAATCTACGATGGGTTTGTCGACAACAATCAACCGAAGTTCTTGTTGGAGCTCTTTAACTCGCCATAAAAAACCTCCATTTACATCTCCCAGTACTCAAAACCCCAGAGGTCCAGCTGAGAATTTCTGTGATAGAGAGACCGTTTTCCCCTCTTGCCGTTTCGAGTCTGTCAAAGCCGAAAAGGAATCGAATTCTCTCAATGACGTTGATCACAGTCAGGTACACCGTGAATGTGGACTTATACTTTTAAGAATATGTTTACTTTGTTTTTGTGCTCTAATAAAGCTCAGAACTATAACATTTGA
This sequence comes from Myrica gale, assembly GCA_963930655.1. NCBI lineage: Eukaryota > Viridiplantae > Streptophyta > Magnoliopsida > Fagales > Myricaceae > Myrica > Myrica gale. The sequence continues at coordinate 9,388,325 of OZ005600.1, read as the reverse complement.
TTGTATCATGCATTTTCAGTTTATTAGCACTCAAATGATTGAGTTTCTGGTGTTCTTTCTCCATGTGCGAGCATCCCTGGGTTTATAATGTGCTTCATTGGAACTAGTCGCAACTGCAAATTTCTCAAAATGTGACAGCTAGTACAGCTTCAGTTATTCATAATATACCCAATTAACGCTGTGTCCCTTCAATTCATGAACTAAATCCAAGGTAATTTCCTTAGTCAGAGAATGAACGCCCAAGACACCTCTGTTTGGCCACAGAAAGTACAAGCTTTCGAATGTACATAATATAGAGCTACGTGATAAGTTTTTGTTATAGTAAATTGAAGTGTCGTTTGGGGTGTCCACCCTTCTGGTGCACCCTATCACCGTCACATCTGTTATCGGGATAGGGATTTCTGTCTGGTAAAATGTGGGTTCTTACACACAAGAATAAAAAACTCTGTGAAAAGCAAAATAGAAAAAACTCCTGCGTTGATTTGGTGCACGGTGATTGCTGACCGTGTTAGAAAACTGATTGTGTGAGGCGCTCAGAGTTTCCAATTTTGTATTAGATTGTGAAACTTGATACGTCTTCCCTGTACTGGAAGTTTCTTTTGGTGATGTTTGGTGTTATTCCGCGTCATGTGTGTGAAAGACGCAATTTTGTTGCCCCTTGTATGGACAAGTATGTAGGAGATATTATTTGTTACCCAAAGGTAATGTTCATCACTTAAGTTTATTCCTCCTTGGTCCATCTTGCATCCCTATCCATGTATTACTGGCAAGAAAGCAGTCTTTTAAGATGAGTGCAAGGTGATTTTTCAACTTGATTGAAAAACCGTACCACACATGTTGGCCAGATTAGGAATGGTTCATGAAATGAAAACATTTGTTTTTTATTGGCTTGTGCCGTGGCATGGTAAAAGTTTGTACCATTGCTTCATGTGCATAAAATTTTGAGTCATTCCGGAAGCAATATGGAGAAAGAATCAGTTTGAATTATTTTGACAATTGTTATAATATTTGAAGGGAGGTCATGAACAAGTTTACCAGTTAGACTTCTGGCTGTCATTATTCTAGTGATTAGTAAGCTATGGTGTACCACTTCGTCTTCATTAGAAGTCAATAGGTGGCAATTACAGTCATAATATTACATCAAAGAAGGTAGTATTGGAAGACTAAACTTTTTTTTTTGATAAGTAGAAGACTAAACTAACAAGACACCCCACATGCCATCAGAAGATTTTTCTGTAGTTTCTTCCAACTGTGGCATAGAAGGTTTGGAAATGGAAACTATTTTTTTCTGCTGTTTTTATTACTCTTGAACTATTTTTTTTTGTAGTCTGTATTTTGTGGATTTTTATTTTTTAATATCTGCACTAATTGAAGGTCCATTTTGTGGCAGGTCTTAGATTTCCCTGGAGGAAAGGTTGCATTTACTACCGAGATGAGGTTTATATCTGAATCCCCTGCGGAACGGGCACACTGCTACCGGGTCCTGGACAATGATGGGCAGCTCATCATCTGCAGCAAATTTAAAGAGGTGCTCTCCAAATGGAGTTTTTCCTCTTCTTACTCTCTGTTTCAACATAAATCTGACCCAAAACACCACATGGGCTAATAGGTCAGTGAGGAAATGGCTGCAAAGATGTACAGTGACATGGTTACTCTCCAAACCATGGATGCTGTTTTCTACGAGGCACAAAGGCAAGGGAGAATTTCATTTTATGCTACCACAATTGGAGAAGAAGCTATCAACATTGCATCGGCAGCCGCACTCACCATTGATGACCTTGTCTTTCCTCAGGTCACAAGCAAACACAAACACAAACACGCTTGCTTCACTATTCTTCCAACATGTAGAAATTCGTAGGGCTCCCATCCCCTCGGACATGACTGAGATCTAGAATGATGCAAGAAGAAATGTTTTATGTTCTGCAGTATAGGGAACCGGGGGTCCTATTATGGCGTGGTTTCACCTTACAAGAATTTGCAAACCAGTGTTTTGGAAACAAAGCTGATAAGGGAAAGGGGAGGCAGCTGCCTATACATTTTGGGTCTAACAAGCACAACTACTTTACTGTAGCGGAAACATTTGCGTAAGATATAAACCATCTACATGGTAGTTTTTGTCATGTGCGGTGTTGAAGCCATAATTTCAAGACAGAAGGTGGGGGTGGGCAGGCAAGGGTGATAAGGAAAGTAATAAAAAATGGGGTCCATATGGGGAACATGGGGTACTTCTTTTCTTGGGGGATGGGCATAAATATACTCTGCAAATTTAAGCTCATCTACAAGAGTTTACAGCAATAAATTTTATAAAGTTTTGGGAGGCCATGGACCATCCAACCATGCACATAGCTCTAGTCCTGTTTATGTCGAACGTTTTGGAGTCTTTCTGGAGATAATGACAGCGACAAATATTTCTACCACTTTGCAGTACACAGCTTCCCCGTGCAGTAGGTGCTGCATATTCCTTGAAGATGGATAGAAGAAACGCCTGTGTTATTACTTTGGTGATGGCGGCTCAAGTGAGGTGAACATATAACTGCACAGAAAACCCCTGTTGATTTTTGATGGGGGAGGTTCAGCAATGTGTAACATATTAAGAAATTGCACGTTTTTGGCAGTTTTCTGTTTATTCCCTTTATGGGACTATTCTTAGGATGCCAAGATAGACATATTTTTCACAAGATCCATATCTATTTTTGCAGTAACTTCTTAATCTAGGGACTCTGACTTCATTCTAGAATATAAAAAAATAGCCACCGTTCTGAAGGCAATGGGAAACCTCACTGAATGATTTCATTTTCCTTAGAAGTCCAGGGGAGGAGTTTGTAGACTCCAGCTTTTGGTTTTGTTGGCTGATTATATTAAATTATTTCAGGGAGATTTCCATGCTGCTCTGAATTTTGCGGCAGTTAGGGAGGTCCCAATTATCTTTTTTTGTCGGAACAATGGCTGGGCTATTAGCACCCCTACTTCAGACTAGTTCCGAAGTACCCTTCCCTCTTGTTGTGCTTTCTTGTATTTTCAAATTCCTAACAGTCTTTGTAAATGTTGTCATTTTGAATCCCGACACTATCCTGCTTGTGGTTTTCCTTCCCTGCAGGTGACGGTGTCGTTGTTAGGGGCCATGGTTATGGAATTCGAAGTATTCGAGTAGATGGTAATGACGCTCTAGCCATTTATAGTGCAGTTCACACTGCACGTGAAATGACAATCAGTGAACAAAGACCAGTCTTGATTGAGGTAAATTACTGATCTACTTTATCATCTCACTGGGTCTTCTGAATGGTTTAATGATGCAACTGGATATCTTGTAATTTGATGTTCAATTTCGTCTCTTTTTGAAAACAGGCCCTCACATATCGTGTAGGGCATCATTCCACTTCTGATGATTCCACCAAGTACCGTCCTGTTGATGAGATTGAATGGTGGAGATTGGCACAAGACCCCGTAGCTAGATTTCGAAAATGGATTGAAAGAAACGGTTGGTGGTGCAGTGAGGCCGAGATTGAGCTGAGAGACAGTGTGAGGAAGCAGGTAAGAAATACGTTATTTACAGAAGAAATTTCAAGGATCACAAATTTATGAAAACTTACACAATCATTTTTAGTTTCCTGCTTTTTCAAACCATTAACTTTCACTAACTTCATTGTTCAAGTGATACCCACAGGAAGAAGGAAAACACTTGTTTTTACATAGGAAGCTATGTAGTATTTTGAAGAGCCAAAAGAAAGCATGTTCAAATTTACAAAGCCAAGTGTAACAACTACTTTTGAAATGGGAAGAAAAAAAGAAAGCAAAAAAAAAAAAAGCAAAAGATTAAAACAAAATCCAAAAGAAAACGGGTTGGAACAAATTAAGATGTTCAGTTAGGACAAAACTCTCTCCTATAGGCACAAAAACAGACCAACAAACAAATACTAGAAGACTAGAACAGTTTTTCTTTTTTCTAAGCAGAAGCCTAGAGCACTTTATAGTGTACATAAGTCAATGTTGAAATATTTGATAACTCAATACTATATACCTCGGAAGTTGAATCCATGTAAAAGCTGCAAATGTGTAATTTCATATGCATTACTTCACTGACACAGAACAAGAATTCCCACTACGGTTGGCTGCTCTTTGGAAGCCACTCTCTTTGTGGCGCCATTGTTCAATTCTCTAATACATTTCTGGAATGTGTCTAACCCGTGACCCATTTCGATCAGTTATTGCATGCAATTCAAGTGGCAGAAAAAGTTGAGAAATCTCCACTCGCTTAGCTTTTCATGGATGTATATGACGTTCCCCCTTCCAATCTTTGTGAGCAGGAGAAATTGCTGAGAGAGACCATCAGAAGGCACCCGCTGGACTACCCATCAAATCTTCCTGTTTATAGATTAATCAAAATCTGCGCATTATGCATCTACTTCATTCATGAAATTGAACCGGTTTTCGCACATCTGTTTTTCCTGTTTCAGCATAGGCAGATTATCATATCCGATGTTTGCCATTCTAACTATAAATGCATTTTGCCCTTCCTCTAATGTGAAAAAAGGCCTCAGTACCTTTGCTTTGAATAATCTTTGCCCCAATGTGACTATCTCCAGTCTCACGTTCCAGCTAACATAACTCTAATTTCTATGACGTGTTAGTCTAGTTATATATTTGAGGTACACTAGATGCAAAATTCGGAACACTAAATTTAGGCACATTAAACTGATATGAGGAAAGCTGTGCTCCAAAATGATGCTTTATCAGGTTGTGCCCATCTACGGAGCCAACAGTTAGGGTGCGGCACTGACAGAAGCCGATGCAATCTATGGGAGACAATGACACTGCCCATACAGCAGTTGGCAATAGTCAAGGGCCTCAAGTGGGAATGTCCGGACTGAAAAGGGAAGCCAGTTGAGGAATTCCCTGGTAGGTGTGTTGTTGTGAAGGGCGATTCTCTTGAGTTGGTTAATCAAGTTTCAAACCTGGACAGACCCCCTGACTGGCTGATTGGAGGTGAAGTCGACACCATTAGGAAGATTATGCTTGAGCATGACTCTTGGAAGTTTATTTGGACGCCCCAGGGAAGTAAATTGCCTGGCACATAACATGGCAAAATGGGGTATGGATTTTGTGCTTTCTGGTAATTTTTGGGTTGGTGATGTATACCCAGACATTGTAAACTGTGATGACTCTGATGTTTTTAGCAGAGCAGTTGTTTAATGGGGATCCCGTGTTGCGTAGAAAAGAAGGGGAAATTACACTTTGCACCCCTGAACTATGGGGTACATGACAGTTTGCACCCCCTTGTCTTGATTTCGTGACATTGAGTCCCCAAACTTTTGATTTTCGTCGATTGCCACGCCGAAGCCAATTTCTCCGTTAAGACTGATGGTATTAAGCGCACATGCCTTCCATGTGAGGCACTTCAAAATTTTCTCCCCATTTTGCCCTCATTCTATCCATTTAGAATTTAAATTTGCATTTCCTTTCTTTTGCCTAGCACCCACGAAGATCTGGCGTTCATCCCCTTCCTGAAGTCATTTCTGAGCCCTAGCGGTGCCTGACAATTTCCTGGGTCATGTTCTGCTTACATCGAGAAAGGGATCCAATAAATAACTCTTACTTCCAAAATGTCTGGGAAAATTTGCGTACCGTCCGTTGTGGAAGGAAATCTCATCTTGTTTGCGTTCTCTCTAGTTTACGTCCATACAAGGTTTTTTTATGAGGCCCCATTATACCAAAATGCTCTGTCTCTCTGCCTCTTGTAGTTACACTCACTTCCTCGCCTTTCTTTCCATGGCGACCAACCCCTCAGCTATATTCCATAACTTTTTCTCTTTCCCCAATCAACGCGCTCCACAACTGTCTTTCTTACCTTGTCACGCTTCGCTTGCGTATACCCGCAAAATATCTGCTAAATCATCCTCCATCGCTTTAAATGGTGGCCAATCCTTTTATAGACTGTCTGGTTTTCAAAAACCGGTACCACACGTTAGAGCTAATACACTACGGCGACAAGTCCGTGTATGTAGTCTCGGACCGGTGGTCACTCGATCCAAGACATTTATGAGCAGGCGTTCAGGGAGCCCTAGAGCGAGAAATCCGCCGCTAAAAATCTCCCTCCCAAAATGGATGGGTTTGCTCAAAATGTCGAGCGCAACGAGTAGGGGATGTCGAAGGCGGTCATGAACGGATTCACACCTGATAATGTGTTGGCCTTCAAGGAGTTGGTGGCGGAGTTTGCGGTTTGCAACCGCTGGTTCGCGTTGGTTTCGTCTACGACGCAGCCGAACCGGCAGTACGTGCATTCGGCGACCACCACGGAAAGCAAGACAACTCGAGTCGTTGCATGAAGATGGTCGCAGCTTTGGGATTTACTACCAGTACCCTCCGACCACCCTTTACTACATGTACCAACTATTTTTTCTTTCTTCATTTCCACCAAATAGTGAACTTGAAGTCGTTAACTCTGAGAAACAAAGTTTACTCTTGATCGAATTACGGTTGGAAAGCAAGGCAACTCTAAATTGGTTAACTTTTTGACCGGTAGTTTGTTTTATTTCCCGATTTTTCAGGGGGTCAAGTAGTTCATTTCTGTTTCCTTCGACCAGCACGGAAAAGAGATGCAGGTGAGGGGCATATATGTCGAGTCTCGAGAATAATGAAGGGCAAAACGGGGAGAAAAAATTTAAGTGCATCATGTGGACGGCATGTGCGCTTAATACCTTCAGTCTTAACGGAGATATTGGAATCGGGATGGTAATCGACGAAAATCAGATGTTTGGGGGCCCAATGTCACGAAATCAATACAAGGGGTGCAAATTATTAGGTATCTCATAGTTCAGGGGTGTCCCCCCCCCCCCCCTCTCCAGAAAAAAAGGGTGGGGGGAAGCCAGTGTTTAACTATGAGAGATCTGTCTCATCTGAGTGGTCTTGTAATTGTGGCATATCTTTTAATAGAAGAGAACTTTGAACATAACTTGTTATGACCGGAAGCTAACCAAGAAAGAGGGTGAACCTCCATTAGGCATAATACAACATGAAACTCAACAAAAAAGTGGCAACAAACCATGTTGCATAAATTCTACATTCCTGCTCCAGAAGAATTTAACTAGGCTGATATACGCTAATGTTGCGGGAAAATACACTCACTCCGTAAGCAATAGTTTCCCGTTAAATAGTTGCCGTGTAAAACCGCAATAGCAAATCATCCTTCATGAAAGAATCAAAAGGAGGACTCTATCATCCATGGATTCTGTGAATGCGTTCCATGGTGACCGCATGAATGTCAACACAAATGCTTCTGTAAACTCCAAAAATAGCACCAGTGACAAAAGCTTTCACTTCCAGGAGTAAGTTCATTGATTGAGCAACAGAAATGTTACTTTCAGCTTCAGATAGTGAAGTCTTTTGTGGTCGCGCAAGAAACCTAGAAAACAATAGCGCCTTGTATCGAAGGACGGGGTTTAGAAGAAGAAAGTTGTCTCCCACGTTGTAGCTTACGGAGTCAAGAAAAAAACAGATTAATCAAGATCTTCTTAGTATACATTTCGCCACCGCACGTCACCCTCGTGTGGGTTTGGACGCTACAGCACTGAAAGGCCTAACACCGACTGCCGGGAGGCCACCCGCAGCAGTGCGGAGTGTTTTTTTTTCGCTCTTTTTCAGTATTTTATTTTTTTGGACATATCATCAGAAAAAATATGATATTTTGGGATAAAAGAGAATAAAAACAGATCCAAAATATACCCAGACAAACAAGTTTTGATCTAAAAACTAGTTTCAAACAAAAAATTTAAAATTTAAATTTGAACCCAAAACTAAAACCAAACTGGGATCCCCTTTTTTTTTCTCCAAACAAGCCCTTCGTGGAGACCAAAATGCTGAACCAGAGCACTCCGTACAAACATTAAAGAGGTGAAAAATATAGCATGAGTTTGGTTGGAGGAAAAGAGCGAGAGCGATAGACTTGGGCCAATCGTTGGGAACCAACGAATGTCGTGGACCAGTTTACAATTTCCAGTTGAGTCCATATCATACGTTGAGTGGAATGGAATGTAGCCAAGTCGTAAGCAATTTCAAATGATCAACTCCCGGACCTTTAGACTATAGAGACATGTTTTAAATCATCCATTCTGGTATTTACCGTCAAGTAAACTTTCCATTAAGACAATTGTCGAGCGTTTTAGTAACACAATCTCTAAAAAATTGACAATACAACACCACGCATTCTCCACACAACAGAAATGAGCTTCATGGACAATAGCAGAGGCTGATTAACCACCACCTTTTGAACCCTCACAAGCTCCTACATGTACATTGGCGCCGATAGTGCTTATGCATTTTGCTTTGCCCGCTTCATCAGCTCTACGAATTGTTGGAAAGCTGTAGCAGGAACACCTTATGTCAATACTGTGATAGATGTAATCTTGTACTGCATCAATTATTATAGGCAAAGAAAGGCTAGAAAGAAGCATTAAATGGGAGATCTGCACAATGCTCTCGAGAGGAGTGTTCTAATACAATTGCTGATAGTAACTTTCAAAATGAGTTAACATTGATTCTATATTTGCTGACGAATGCGTAAAATAGCAAAAGGAACTTCCATTACCATAGTCTGAATCATGAGGTCCTGGGGATGCTTCAGGGTGGTATTGAAGAGACATGATGTTCCATGCTGGGTAGGCAAGACCAGCACAGCTTCCATCATTAAGATTGACATGAGTTACTTCCACGCCCTCTGGGAGTGATGCTGGGTCAACCGCATAGTTGTGATTCTGCCACATTGTAAATTCTTTATGATAAAGACCTCCGTAGAGAAAGTTTTCAATTTGTAAATGTCCTCACATGATTTTAACTAGCTACAAGCAAATGAATTCCTTGTCAATCAATAGAGTAGGTGAAATATCTATACCTGAGCACTAATCTCAACATGGCCACTCCGAAGGTTGCGAACTGGATGATTTCCTCCATGGTGGCCAAACTTCATTTTAAAGGTTTTGCCACCTAAGGCCTGGCCAAGTAACTGATGGCCCATGCAAATTCCAAAAACAGGAAGCTTTCCCAGTATTTCCTTCACTGTTTCAACAGCATAAGGAACTGCAGAAGGGTCTCCAGGACCATTGCTGAAGAGAACCCCATCAGGTTTCATCTTTAAAGTCTCCAAAGCTGGCCACGTAGACGGGACAACTGTAATCTTACAGCCGTAAGATGCCAATCGCCTAAGGATATTATGCTTGATCCCGAAATCATATGCAACAATCTTCATTCCACATACAAACACAAGAGATCAGAGTGAATGGCCATATAATGAGCAGGGGGTTTCAGCAAATCTCTAATGAAACTTACACGGAAATCTTCTCCGTCTCTCCCATCACAGTTAAAATCCCAACCAGACTTTGTTCTATCAATCCATTCATAAGGCGCCTTGCATGAAACACCACTTATTAAATCAACACCTGCAAATTTAAAGCAAGGCTATGTATTCAATTTTTTGGGAAGAAAAACATTGGACTTAAAAACTCTCGGTTCTATATGCAAACCCAGGTCAAGTAACTACATGAAACCCTTACCAACAATGTCCCATGAGCGGGACAATTCCAATAGTTCGTCATCGGTTTTCAACGCTTCCGTGCTCAAAACACCGATAAGACTTCCATCCTGCCTCAATCTCCGGGTGATTGCACGTGTGTCAACGTCATCTGTAAGATAATGGAATAGCATCAAAAGCAAAGGATGTAAAACTTGGTGCGTCATCAAAGTATTAGTGACAAAATAGCTCATGCGATGTTTAATGACTTACAAATCCCCATGATGTTCCTTTCTGCTAAATAATCACCGAGAGTTTCTGCACACCTCCAATTTGATGTACTGGAAACGAGATTTAATAGTAGGTGAGCACAACTCAATTGACAAAGTTGCTAAGATGAAGTTCTCAAGGAGTATTAACAAGTGTACCTGATACTTAAACTTCTAATGACGAGACCAGCAAGGAAGCATTGCTTTGATTCTTCATCATCTGACATGAAAGACAGCAGAAATAATGTGAATAGTAGCCAAGACCTCAGATTTTGTGAGGATCAAAACTACGAATTTCACCCACCAAAATTTACACCAGTGTTGCCAATATGAGGGTTAGTCATTAGGACAAACTGACCAGCATAACTAGGGTCTGTAAGAATCTCCTGATACCTGCAAAATAAAAGAAGTGACAGTTGATGATTATAAAGCAAATTCAAATTGAAAATTCAAATGACTAGTAATGTATAATTCCCAAAGCTTGAAGCCAAGAGTACCACTCAGCTCTACATTGTTAAAAGCAGAGTGATTCCCCCTCCCCCCCCAAGAAAAAAAAAACCTTTCTCATGACAGTAAAGTCTACCTTTCCATATTTGCACACACTTCATATCATAGTCTAAGGCATCACCTGAACGGACCCCAAACAAGGACAGGGCTGACAACAACAATTGTAATGCCATAATTAACCGTAAAAAGAGAAGAACTACAGTCCTGTCACAAATTCTTTAAAACAAAGCATCTACCCATGATAATTTGTCTCCCATTTGCTCAAGTTAGCTATCGTCAATAATTTAGCTAGCATACCTGTCCATCTAAAGTGATACTACTCTTCCTAGTACCTTAACACAACAACTGGAGAGAAGGTTTGATTACAATTCAAGCTCCCACTTGTGAAAGGATATCAGGAATCTAATATTCCAATGTCGAGCTCCTTCCAAGCTGTAATGCAGATGAACATTCCTTAGCCACTGTAACCAATAATCAATTAAAAAATGAAGCCTTTAACTCTACATCAGCACACCGAATATCATAACAGAACTCCACCTTACTACCAACCCCACAGCAAAACAAACAAATTGAAGAAAGCATCCTACAAACCTTAATGCTTCTCCACAATCTCATCCATAGGACATTCTCACGTTCTCGCAAATCCATTGATCTCAAACCTCCCTATCTGACATATAGATCCTGCCAACAAGTGAGAGATCCCCAAAATGTCTCTATTAACCCCAAAAGTCGGAGATCTCCAAGTGAGCAACTATGATTACCTAACTCCAAAAGTTCATAATGATCCAGAATCGCTAGAGAATGTTGATTTTCTAATAGGTTGATAAGATCGTGAAAGTAACACTCAAATCAACCCTATCCAAGAATTCAGTGATTTTATGCAAAAAAAATTTCTAATTCCAAAATCAGATATGATTTCTAGGAGAGCACTTGACCCATAATCAGCATGTATGATCAGCATATCAATGTGTTCGATCCCAGGTGGATGTGGATACAATATATAAGTATGCTTCTTATGCCTGTCTTCAGTAGATGAATAACAGATTCATTAATGGCTGTCAACACGCCCTTGTGAACAACACTGCAATAGTGGATGCATCTTTCACTCTCAATTTTATTACAATAAATGTAAAGATAACATCAGTTCCTCACCAGATATATGGATTTATTTTCAAGTAACCCAGTTATTTGTCTAAGATAAACTGTAACCAGAAGTGGCTTTGGACTAAACTGAAATGAACAAGTTGCCAGGGCATCACAACAACATCAATAATGACAAAAAAGTTTACCCCTAGATCATGGAAAAGGTAATCTATTTGAAACAATTGAACTCAATGGAAGAGCGCCTGAGGAAAGTTGAGCTTCCACTACAAAGGAAATCATATATACAGGGAAAAAATGCTCACGAGATAACAACAATGCATTAGTACTTCCTATCCAATACTAAAGAATTCAGAAATCAGCTCACCCTGTCAAAGATGTATTAAAAACCACTTCACCAACTTGCGTTCCTGAAGCACCAAATGACTTGGCCCTCCAGATTGAACCATCTTCAAGCACAAGTCTAGCATCCGAAGTCTTCCAAGGTCTTTCCGCCCATCCTAAAGGGCTCACACATAAGATTGAATCAATGTCAAAGTACCATGCGTATGGGCAGGGATAAAAATTTGCACAATTATGGGTGATTTATATGTAATTTATTTTCTCCTAGAAAATCACCTATGGGATAAAAAAGAAAAGGAAAGAACAGAAAAAGAAGATGAGATTCATCACCGAGAAAGATATTGCAAAAATAATTATTGGTTCTGACAAGATCGGAGATCCACAAATTAAATGATAACAAGTCCCATATTGTGAGGACAGCAAATGTTCAAATCTATGTTGCCAAACAACTGGCATATACCAAAGGGCTAAGCGCCTACTACATTATGCGAAAATTTTTCGGCGTCAGACCAGGACCATTTTTAAATTTTTTGAACCATGCAACAACACGAGCATGAGAACAGGAGAGTGTCAGACATGGAGGAACCCTAGGCTAGTTATTGACATCCTTCGCGGACTACCAAATAGTATACAGGGAACCCAAAGTCTGTTGCATCCAATAGAAGCAAACGGTCTCACGCCAGAAACTACACATTTAAAACAAATAAAGGCGCACACAATAATATGATAGCAAATAAGAGTAGCTGGAACTCAAAATGAGCAGGGACGAGGGACGTTAGGGCTTACCTAGGGCAGCGCCATCGAAGGAGAGAGCAACGGAGCATCTGACAATGAAAGCCCCAACTTTTGGAGAGCGACGCCCGGGAACCTTCGAGGCAAAGCAATACAGTGGGTTACTCACAGCCAAATCCATTGCTTCCGCGCCCAACCCCTCTCTCTCTCTCTCTCTATTACACTCCGACTTCACGGTCAGACAGAGCGCAGCATTTCAGTTTTGAGTTAGGTTTTGTGGATTTTACGCTTGCGATGGTGAAATTGTTAGACGCGCTCAATCTCGGGGGAGCTCTCGTGAAAGGGCACCTTTTGATTGGTTACTTTATTTCCAGAAGGGACGTGTGATAGAGACGCGTGGCAAGCTGTCGTGGTCTTCACTCATTTTGTTTTGTAAGCAAGCGGTTGTCAATGTGGGAGTGTGACATTTCTTTTGTTTTCTTTTGGGTGAGTTTAAGCGGCAGCATTTCATTAACTCACCAACAAAGGGGGTACAAAAAAACCAGGCCCTTTACAAACAGAACTCAGTGGGTTGGAAACTGGGTAAACGGCTTAAGGCCTACAAAAAGAAAGTGGACCCAAGGTCCATAAAACCTAATTGGGCCGCTTGACTAATGTAGAGCTGCTTGAGGCGGCGACGTTCACCAGATGAGAGGATCCCGCTTCCCACTGAGAGCTCCTTTGAAAGGAGGAACATGCAAGCAAAAGTTGACAGAAGGCCACACATTGGCGGACGGTTACGCATGTGACGAGCCACGTGCCTGCCAGATGGGGGGCTGAAGAGACGGAGATTTAAGGCCATAGATTTCGATCCAATGGCGTGTGTCAAGTGAGGGGATCAAAAAGGGTTCGGTCGCCGTGGGTTGAGGTGCCGCCAGATCAGATTTGGAAGATGAAAGGGGGCTCATGTGCTGGAGTTTGGCTTTTCTAGGTCTCTCTCCAGATCTACATTTTAGAGAGGTCGGCTTCACCCACCTTCTGATATGTTCCAGTGGTTATTTAGAAGAAGAGTAAAACAAGTGTTCATTGGCGACATCATATATATTCTAGACAATGAATATTGGAATTACAAAGATCAATGGAACCAATGGCCCCGAACAAGGAAACAAGGGGCAAGTTGTCAATTATCCAACATAAGAATTTTCCAACTTACGTTTGAGTGATATAACAAATCATATGTACTTGAAGTTTAACTTCCCGCAAATTGAACTAGCCTTCCCACGGCAATTGATCAAGATCAGAAATATTAAAACAGTAGGCAAGACGGAAATCAACATCCTGATCACCGTTCAAATGGTATAGATCTACCAAGTCTTTGTAAATATCAGACCCATCATTCTTTGTACCTTCTGGATTTCCATCATGACAGAGATTCTGCAGAATAAATAAACAAATTCCACATCAATTAAGATAAACTTCAAAAACAGTCTGTGCAAGCAAAAAAGAACAATACACTGAACAGAAAAGACAACTACAGCACTGACTATCATTTAATACTTTCAGTAACTATATCTTCATCTTCATTTAAAAAATCTCTTAGACCTTGTACTCCTATATTTGCATGGAAAAGTACTTGACCAACCCAAAAATGCAGTTTAGGCTTTTTTTCACTTCTCTTTTATTTTATTGATCATTAATTTTCAATAATTAATGGAAATGAATGATGTGTGTGACTACCACATCAAACACATGAATGTACTACTACTAGGTCAGAATTTAGCAATGTTCAAAATGCTGGACATGTCCAAAACGACAAAAAAAAGTGACCATTAGAAAAAAAAATGTCATGCTTGAAATATCCACCACCACTAGGTCACCGATACACAAGAAAAAGGGCAAAGGTTTACACATACCTTAGTTTTGTCGTCTTCATTTGAAACCAGTGTATCATCTTCGGTAAAGGAATCAAGCATTGAAAGCAGCTCGTCATTACGAGCTAGTACAGCTGGAAGAATATCATTTTCACTGGGAACTAGATATTTTGGATCAGAAATCAGCTCATCATTATTACCAAGCACTCCTGGAAGATTATCACTTTCACTGGGAACTTGATACTCAGGAACAACATCATTAGAGCAAGTTGCTCTAAGCCTCTTGCATTCAGATAGTATAGTTTCACATAAATCTTCAGACACTGCGCCACACCTAAACGAGGTGCCAGTGATAACGGAACTGCTACAGTTACTAGGCAACACATTAGTTGAAATAGACAAACCAGCAGCAGAAGGGCCAGCTTCTACACAGTCAATTTCTTCATCATCCCAATCTTCCTCCTTAAATGGCGCTCCATACTGGGCACCATTTCTTGGGCCCAGGCCATCCTTCTTGAAAATCATACAAAGCACATAAGTGTTCTGCAAGACAGACAACAATGATTGATTCAAATACAGCCACCATAACACCATCAATCAGTTTTACAAATGCAGGAAAAGAAATGGAAATAGCATATAAAATGTGACCAGAAGCACTAGTGCATCAAAAGATTCAAAACGAGTTATCACATGTTCCCCTATGTCCCATTTAATTTGTCCATCTTGGCAAATCCAACCTTTTAAGGGGATAAAATTATTTATTCTACCCATTTCCTTTTTGTTTAGTATTGCTTTTTTTTTTCTCTCCCCTTTTTTGCCAATGGGAAAGAGTAAAGAAGAAATTATTCTTTCGTCTCTTAAGCAAAAGAAGTTCTCAAAGTAACTCCCTCAGTGCTCCCAAATTATGAAGGATACAGTTTTTTAGGGCCAATTATTAAAAGCAATATTCCTGCATTACATCTATTTAATCTAGTGGGAAAATGGAAAGGCTATAAATTGGGAAGATTGATATATGATAACAGAATGAAGAGAGTAAAGCATATCACCCCTACGCTGGGTTCGACAGAATAGGAACTGAACCAACAAGAAACCTTTCAAATAGAGATTATGGTTGTCAAGTAGCTGTTCTATTTTCTCCATCATTTGCAATGTATGGGCCAGATGACCCAGAAAAAAAGACTATTGCTATGTGTAACTAGAGGAGGAAAAAACAGTGTTAAAGTGTATTTGCAGCATCCCAAACAAACAGGTAACAGAGTGTATCATTTCCGAGTATTCTTGTAAATTTTTCCATAGATTCGGAAGCAGAGGAAAATACAACTGCAAAAAAATCAAGAACCTTGCATTAAACTGGCAAGTAATTAGCCATCATGACTCAAATTTAGGAAATCACCAATTTCTGACAAGTCCAGCAATTACACCTAAATCATAGGTCATGGGATTCCATGTACACAACTTTGGTTTGCTAATCTATGTGCCCCTGAATTATAACCAAGCCTAAATATAGGTTGGCATAAATGAACAAAGTACGGACAAGAGGCTAAACATGCACATGCTGTTCGTAGGAACATGCATTATGTCTGCTGAATCTCTAGCACCGCGAAGAAGATAACTCATGCTGCAATCAGCTAATATGAAAAAATAAATCAAACCGCCAACCAAACCGAGAATAATTACCTGAGCAACTGCTGTCTCAGGGAGATTCTTATCTTCAAGTCTGTACTCATGCATAACCCAATTCGTTCGCTCCCCATTGGGTGCTTTTCCAGTGTGGAAAACCAAAGTTTTTATCCAACCCACCAACTCTTCCTTGTGATTAACGGGTCTATCCTTTCCAGTTGTTTTCCAGTACCCAATTTCAGTCGCACGATTCATTCTAGCCCCATTTGAATATTTTTTTTCGACTGGGCAAAAGAAGTACCATTTCAGATCACCAGTTTTCAAAGCTGATTTATCTGATAAAGGAGCAAGCATGCTTTTGTTAGAAACAAACAAAGAAAGTACAAAACACTTATCATGCAAACAAAAAGCATGTATATAATAGTCTGCTCAGGTACCTGGAAGGTCCCACGGCGTACACTTGTAGATATCAACCACTGCAATGGCTTCAAAACCGAGCCTTTTCCTCAATACTTTCCTCTTTAAATAGAACATAACCAGCTCAACATCAGTTGGATGAAATCGAAACCCCGGAGGCATCAGAGATGTCTTCCCCATCACGAAATCCAAAATAAATTCCTTCTTTCACAGAAACAGTCTATTAACTCTACTTTGACTAAAAAAGGAACGAAGCGTTCCAGAAAAATGAGAAAGAAACCGTCAAGTCCAATGCCGAAACAAGATCTTCCAGGAACACCAGAGCCTCCCCCGATTCATGAAACCAACGTCCCACCGAATAATTGACAAATATTTCTCGTTGAGATCAAAAGACATTTGGTGCGCAATGACTGACCTGCTATGAACATTATTAGGCACGCAGCCCCAAAAAACCCAAAAACATACACCATGAGCTGAATAAGAACATAAACCAACCAACTAAGCAATTTTTGTTTTGGAAGGAAATCCAGATAGGATTATCATTTATGGAACATAGAAATCTAGAAGATCATCACAATAGCCTGGAAACACCCAAAACTCCTAAAACAATATCAAATTACGGATTAGGATAACAGCTTTCACGAAATCGAAATCAAAACAGATGATCTTTACACGGAGACGTATATAAAGCAGATAATCACTCAGAACCAACCCAAATCGCATATTGAACTAACCAAAATCGCCTGTCACAGCACCCCCAAACGAATGATAAAAAAAAATTCCCAATTTTGTTCGAAAGAAAGCAAACCCAGATTGTAAACCAGTCAAGATTATTTAAATCCGATCATCAAAAGCCAAAAAGCCCAACAACAAAAGGGAAAGAGTGAAGCCAAAAAAACCCTAGGAGATGAAAATCACGCGCTGATATCAAACATGGAAACCAGAAATGCAAGAAACAACGACAGACATCGAGACAGAAACCCTAAAACCCAAGCGAAATCAAAAGCGAATAACAGAAAATGTCCAGATATAGAGCAAGAGAAAGAAACCCTAGAGACCGTACCAGAAGCGAGGGAGACCCACAGAGGGGAGAGTGAGAGAGACGGCGAAACAGAGAAAGAGAAAGTGAGGAGCGTAAGAGGTATTTGCTACTTGGGAGGGTTTATAATACGAGGTGAGTGTGGTGTAGTTTCTTGGCTTGGAAGCTTAACAAGGAATCCACTGTTTTGATTGGTCCGCTTACGTAAAAAAAAAAAAGAGAGAAAGATTGGTCCGCGTACTTCAGTAATGGTTGTATCGCTTGCATTTGTGAGGTATATGTAATTTGGAGGGTGCAAATTAGTGAAAAAACAATCTCAGATTTTGTTCACACCTCTTTTGGAAATTTCCTATTTTCTGTCAAATCTGCCCAGATTCCTGAACCAAACTGAACTTTAACGCGTAAAAGGAAAAAATTGTCATAACTTATTTGTATTTATTAAGGCCTTGTTCGTTAGTTTTTTCGAGGATTTTTTATATTTTTAAAATTTGGATGTAAAGTTAACTTTATTGATATACGTGTGTTTGTGACGTTAAAAAATATATTCCGTTTGTGTATTTTCAAGATTCAAAAAATTCTTAGAATGAAAAAAAAAGTCTTAGCTCTGTGTTTGAATAGACTGTATGTCACACATTTTCTTAAAATTGATAAAAAAAATTAAAATTAAAATTTGTAAAAAAAGAGATTGTGCAAAAATGTCTCCAAAACATAACCTAAAACAAAAGGACAAAAGGCACAACCATAACTTTGCCATTTTCTCCTCTCTTTTTTAAGAATTTTTTCACTTGTGAAAGACTTGAGTAATCTGTCTGTTCATATCTACTATCAGCATCCGCATCATCTGGTTTTGATTCTTAAAGAGAAATACTTATATCTCAAATTTTACATGTCTAAACAATAAAACCACGCCAAGGATTAAAAGTGTAAATTACAAATCTAATCACATAACAATCTGGCTTTCAACAGACATTCCCTTCATGTAGTGATGATAAGTTAAACTTCTAACAAACTGGTTCCAATTAATCCAAGAAATCATGGACTCAATAGGTATAGAGCGCTTCATCTTGTTTTAAACAAAGAATTCAACATGAAAAGCTCCGAAATGAGGAAAGATAATGACGAATTCTGAAGCTTTCCTGTCTTCATTGATGGCTCAAAATCATTCTCCTAGCCGTTAATTCAGATTTGGTTTTGAAGCACAGAAAACTAGCTTAAACAAAGAACATGAATCACTTCATCCAAAATCTTGCAGGCAAAAAAAATCTGCTTAATTTTTTATCATCGGAAACATAGAAATTTGAAAAAAAGTGCGCCAAGGAACCTACTTATTGGTTTATTTTAAGCGGATGAACTGGGGGATGCTTCCTGCTGCTCAATAGAAAATGGTATAGGTTTGGTTGGGGCAGGCAATCGCCCAATGCTATCAACTTTATCCTTTTGTTTCGGGGGAGGCCTAGCTGCTCTTGGCAACAACCTGCCCTTCTTTTCAAACCACTCCGGCGTTAGCAAAGCTCGTAAGCCCAATTTGTTGTAATATACTCTTCTGACAGACCCACCAGCAGCTTCAACTGCTTCCTTTGCCCTAACCGTGACCCTAGAAACCTGTGAAACTTCATATGTAAGAATGATGTCGTATTCCAAGCTTTCCACACATAAAGATTAACAATACCAAAAATATAGCTTAGGCACATCTATCAGATGTAAAAATTCAATAGCATAGTCCAAACATTTTAAGATATTGGCAAATCAGGACTCCCATGATTCAACAATCCAGGCAGCAATTCAAAAATACAGCGTCATAAAATAACCTATCCCTCCAAATTTTGACATGAAGAATCACAGGAACTTTTTTTGACACAGTTGCCCACAACCCAGGTGAAAAACTGCAGCATTCTACCATGTAATCTGCTTTTATGGCCCCTAATGTATGTATGGAAGACATCATTCTTCATTTTAGATAGACAACTGGTTCGAATGGTGAGGCACTCTCAATCCACCAGGTCAACAAAAGCAACAACACGAGACAGAGAAGCAACAAATTCAATACCAGAACAATGAAGAGTATATCAAGAATGACACCTTGGCTATATAAAGGAGAAGCCCTAAGATAAAGATGTACCTCCAGATGAATTGGCCACTTGATTTGTTCAGCACCACGTCCCATCAATCTTACACCATCTTTTATCTGTTTCCCTATTGCCCTTGTATCCTATTGAAATGATTGCAGCCAGAATGAGCAAAAGCAAATGAGGGAAATGGCTCAATACCAGAAAAGATAGACATTGTACCTTGAGTGTTTTCATTGAAATTAATTCAGACGAATCTATCTTCCCTGCATTTATAAGCTTGGCAATTTTTCCCAACCCTACTGGCTGCCAGAAAAGATGAAACCTTTTATAAGTTCGGCATTTATATGCAAGCAGCTATCAGAGAGTGAACTGAAAGAAACGTAGTAGCGACAAAAAAGACCAAAATTTAACCCATCCAAAATAACAAGAGAGGAAAGTTGATAATAAGAGCTCCTCTGACAGAATTAATTCTGTGACATAATATCAATATCCAAACCAAGAAGATAATGAGATATTCGATTTGGATGTAACTCAGAAACAACAAAAATGAAAAGAACAAGACATCTTCCAGCAAAAGCTTCTAAGTGAACAAAGTAAAGTTTGCTAAAACCACCAAATTGTTGAAATTTACTATCAAGCTTGCAAATTTGACAAGAAAGTTTTACAAGAGATATGCCGGGTCCCTAAAACATAGACTATAGAGATGGCTACGCAACAATAACCAAATGATCAAGTGGGTGTCCCAGGTCCCATGAAATTTGCAAAACTCATTCCATGGCCCAATTTCTGACAGGGATATTGGAGCAGACTCCACAATAATGTTGTCTTAGTTTTGCTAACTCAATACCTGAAACGGGCATCTGCCATAGAGTTCAATCACCTGACCACTTTGGCAGGTCATTTCCCAAAATAGCAAGTAGCTTTTGATCCATCAATCAAGTGGGACCTTTTAAGTTGTGATCTTCATCATTACTCAGTTAGTCAGTTTGGAAAGACCAAAACCTGACATATCCCAAAGCCACCCCCTTTGTCCACCAAGCCAAGGCCCAATGACCTGATTGCATTTTCGTTTCTGTTAGTAGGGGGAGTCTTTTGGGTTATCTGATAAGTAGTAAAAGAAAGTCTAAGTCAGAGACCAAGTAACTACTTATGGATTCATAAAAAGACACCTCTGCTTTTTAGCAAGCTCATTACTGCAACAACTTTCAAATAATTTCAAAATGTAGTAGAATATAGTCCACCATATAATCTTGTAATCAAGTGCACTACTATTAACCAAAAGCAGAGGACTAACCCCCACTTTTAAGACTTATCTCAAGTGTCTTTGTTCTTCTATCTAATTTATATCACTACAATCCAGTCACTGTACTAGTCTCATGTCAATGAAGATTGGTAGCACCGACATGGCTCCTTATGCAGAATGTGAATGCTAGTATCAAGCCAATAGATCTACCTCTAAACCCACTAAAAAAAGCCACTCAAATTTTCCAGCCAAAGTCATCGCTTAAGTTAATTTTGTAAATGGATTGCAAAAGGAAATAAGCACCAAGAGCAAGATGCTGTTACACTATTTGTCCAAATGTCCTTACTTTTATATTGAATACTCACTTGTATCTCAAAGGCTTTCTGTATGTGACAGGGCTAGAAGTTAACAAGAAACTACAGTTCACTGAGTCACTAACGAAAATAGATTGCTTTAAAAGCTTTTCTTTTGTTCAGAAGGCAAAAATCAACTCTAAGTGCAAAGAGATGCAATCCAAATGCATAGAAAGCAAATTGGAGAACATACAAAAATATTAACTAGACAAAATCTAACAAAGAAAATAATTAGCAAGTTAAAGTATAGCAAACCCCACGACTCAAAGAGTTATTTTATAAACACCATCTCGAACTGGTCCAGACACTCAACATCCTCAAAAGTTAAAATGTCATGCTCCAACCAAAAAACCACAGCAGGCAAAGCAGAATTTAACTCCTGAACCACATGGTTATTTAAATGTAATAAAGCTTTAGGAATGAAAGTTTCTAGAAGAAATGTGGGAATCCCATTATTTACAACGTTCAAGAGCAAAACTAAGATGTTAATTTTTTCCATTCTACTTATTTTTTGGTAAGTATTGCCAATTTTATCTCCTTAACTAACAACCCTAAGAAAGGGAACAGAAACCGATGGAAGGACTTCTGTGGGATTAACCCACTACCTTTGATTGCAAGTTGAAGATTGTCATTTCCAATGTTTTTAACAGGCAGTTTGTTTATTTACCAACCATAGAACTGAAAACCAACATACTCGTAAGCCATAATGAATATCTTCTGTCCGCAGGGAACCATAAAAAAAATAATGGACTAGGTTGGAGGAAATCATAATTCATTATCCTAGACAACAATGCTCAAAACAGCATGCTAATCATAGATCACCTCCCTACTGTTCCATGAAACCGGAGCTAAAAAATATTTTAACATTTCCTTTTTGTCAACTCAAACATTGACAGTTACCAGAGATATATTAGAACAAAGTAAATAAAAGCAGCAACACCACTCACTTCAAGCACTTTTCTTCCTCTCAATTCTAAGTGTGAAATGCAAATCTCAAATCTCAAACCTTAAAAAAAAAAACACAGAAACTATCAAAGAAACCGAAAAACACCTGACTTTTCACTCGCCCTCTCTTACCCACCATTTTCTCAGAAACCAAAACGAAAAATTCTGTTATCCTATGTAAAAAGAGGGCGGAAAAAGCCTAGATTCCAATCTACCTATCAATCCCCTCCCCCCCCCCCCCACACCAAATGGAAACGGAGCTTTGCGAATTCTCCCCGGAACTGGAAGATCATTTCGAGATGGAAAAAAATGAGAATGAACAATCCCGCTGAATTGAACTGGGCCCCAAATTATTATCTAAAAACATAAGGACAAATCAATTAACATGCCCAAAATTCCCTTTTCCTTCACACGCCACCTTCTCCGAAAGCAAATGAAAACTACCACTGAAAAAGATAAGAAAAAACGACAAAATGTACCTGAAAAGTGAGGCTAAAGGGGTTCTTGAAGCCACGCTTTGGCAACCGCCGGCGAAGCGGAGTCTGACCCCCTTCGAATCCGAGCTTCCCGGACCCTCTCGCCTTCTGTCCCTTGTGACCCCTTCCAGCGGTCTTGCCCTTCCCGGACCCAATGCCTCGGCCCTTCCTCTTCTTCTGCTTCCTGGGCACCTTGTCCCTCAAATCGTTCAGGCTCAGAAGGCTGTAAGCCCTAAAATCCCCCAAAACCACACGCCCATCCGGGCTAAAACTCGAAGTAGAGTTAGGGATTTGCGGAAAATGAAGGCAGTGGGCTGCGGGAATCGGTTTGGTGCGGAGGGAAGGGATGAGAAGTGAGGAAGAGAGGAGCGAAGCGACTCTCCTTGTGAACATTTTCCTTTTCTCTTCTAATTTTTATTTTATTGCGTAGAGTGGCTATGGCTCTCAGCGGTTTTCGCGGGCGGTGATGATCATTTCTAAGGTCTTAGTGTTTTCGCAAGCGAGTGGATTGTTGTGGTGGTGTTGCCATGGCGAAGGAGCTTCCTGAGGTTTTAGGGGTTTGTACAGGGGTTAGGATCCAGTGCGCTACAGGCTTTCCCTCTTGTTGTGGTACGAGTAGGACTGATCAATGGCCGGACAGGCCGGTCATGTCCGGCTGGCCAAATCGGTAATTTTATAGAGTGAATATACTGGATCGGACCGGACCGGTCATTCTAATAGAACCGATTCGGTCCGGTCCCCGGTTTCACGGCCAAGATTGGATGATTTGGGTCATGACATTTTGGGTCTTTTTTTGGTTTTGGCCTCTTAGCATTTTTACTTTTTTATGCTTTTTTGAGATTTTTTTTACCGGTAAAGACCAGTTTGGAGTGGTATACTCCGGTCCAGTTCTGGCTTTCTATATAGATAACCCAGAACCGGACCAGAATACATCAATTTCCCGGACCGGTAACTTCGGTATTAAAAAAGGGACCGGTTTGGCCAAAACCGGTCTGATCCGGGCGGTAACTTGGGCACCCTAGGTACGAGTGCATACTTTTCATCAGACCGGCGAGGAAAGCCCTCTCTTTATTATTTAGTAAAATGATATCACACTGCCTCTCTTCTCAAAACAAACATGCAGACTTTTGGTTTTCTATTCATAGAAAACGAGGGAGGCAATTCTATATCTACATATTATTTACCAAAAAACAAAATTTATTTCAGTGTTGCTGTTAAAATAAAAATTTAGACTGAGAAGAATTATTTAGACTAAGAGAGAGAGGAGAGATAAGTGAGACACGAGATTTAAGTAGTTTGGTCCATAGACCTACATCCACTATGAGAATGTCCAATTTGGCAAATATATGTACTCACTGGTGTAAGGATGAGATTACAAAGATGTTTTATTTATAAGTCTTTAATTACAATGGCTCACATTGCTTTAACAATGTGGGACTCTAATAATTCTAATACTCCCCCGCCGGAGAAGGGCGGACAGTCGCGCGGAAGATGGTTGGAATCAGGCGGGAGAAGAGCGGACAATCACCTGAATGTGGCCGGAATCTGACCGGAGGGGGCAGACAATCGCATGAAGATGGCCAGAATGGGGGAGATCGCTGGAAGGTCGTAGGAGGAATGCCGGACGGGGTGCCGAAAAGTCGAGAGAATATGCCAGAATGTCGCCGGAGGAATGTCGGATGGGGCGCCGGAAGGCCCAATAAAAGAACTAAATTAGGTCGGACTGGACTAGGCTTATACTAGGCCAAGCTAACCCAACAATAGTGTTGACCAGCCTGAGCCAAACTGGGCCACAAGATTGAAATGACTCTGATACCATGTTAAAATAAAAATTTAGACTGAGAAGAATTATTTAGACTAAGAGAGAGGATAAATAAGTGAGACGTGAGATTTAAGTGGTTTGGTGCATAGACCTACATCCACTATGGGAAGGCCTAATTGGGCAAATATGTGTACTCATTGGTGTAAGGATGAGATTATAGAGACTTTATTTATAAGTCTTTGATTATAATGACTCACATTGCTTTCACAATGCAAGACTCTAATAACTCTAATAGTTGCTGAGGAAAAAAATCATGTTTTTTATTATATTTAATATAGAGAGAATTAACAAAAATGTTTGTTAATTTAGACAAATTTACAACTGTTTCTCCGATAAAATAAATAAAACATTTATTGCTTTTATTTTTTGTGGTTTTGATTCTGGTGGTGATATTGATACTTGATCCAGTCGTGATGACCAGAATGAGCTTAATACAGCAGAGGTAACTCTGTCTTCTAGCTTTTTGTATTTTTGGACATAAGAGGTGCTCGTAAACCTGCAAGGGATTCGCATCACGAGTATAGCACGTCTGGATGGTTTTTGCAGGTCCTCCCAATACATTCTTCCGGCCCCACAGATGATCGAGGAGTTGGAATCCGAAAAAGCGACTCCATTGTTTCTACTAAAAACTAAAGCTTTGCAAACTGCATTTCCAATGGCGTTTAAATGCATCTCCCATATCAATTGGCTTATTATTTGCACTTGACTCTTTTTCACGTTATATGAAATAATGCTTTCATATCATATTATTACAATACTTGAACCGTATATTTATATACAGTCCTGGCATAACAGAATAGTGTAACAAACTATTAACAAAATAACAAACTAACAGATTCTAATAGCCCCCCTCAAGCTGGACTATGGATATTTAATAGTCCAAGCTTGGTAACAAGAGTAATGAATTTATCATAAGCTAAAGGTTTAGTAAGAAGATCAGCAAGTTGGTGCTCAGTTGTAACATGTAACGTCTTGATGAGATGTTGCTGAACCATGTCACGAACCACATGACAATCAATGTCAATGTGTTTGGTGCGTTCGTGAAAGACGGAGTTTGCTGCAATGTGAAGAGCAGCCTTACTATCACAAAATAAGAGGGCTGGTTGAAGAGAATCAACAAGAAAATCCTTGAGCAAAGCTGTAAGCCATTTGAGTTCACAACAAGTAACTGCCATAGAACGATACTCAGCTTCAGCAGAAGAACGACTGATAGTGACTTGTTTCTTGGATTTCCATGAAATAAGAGAGTCTCCAAGGAAAATTGTAAAACCAGAAACAGAGCGGCGAGTGTCGGGACATGCTGCCCAGTCTGAATCACAGAAGCCCTTGAGCTGGAGAGAAGAAGAGCTGGAAAGAAAAATGCCTTGACCAGGAGAAAATTTGAGATACCGAAGAACCTTGAGTGCAGCATCATGATGAGGCTGTCGTGGTTGTGATAAAAATTGACTCAAAGTGTTTACAGCAAAACATACATCTGGCTGTGTGATGGTGAGATATAACAAGCGGCCTATAAGCCTCCTATAAGCACTAGGATCAACCAATAAATCACCATCAGAAGCATTCAGTCGAGAAGTACTATCCATGGGTATCTTGAGAGGTTTAGATGCCAGCATACCAGAATCATGAAGAAGTTCTAAAGTATACTTCCGTTGGCACAAAGAAATTCCATTGGCAGATCTGGCAACCTCCAGACCAAGAAAAAACTTCAAAGGACCTAAATCCTTAAGTTTAAAATGGGAATCCAACCAAAGTTTCAAAGAACTAACAGTTTCATCAGAGTCACTGGCAATGACAATATCATCCACGTATACTAAGAGAGCAACAAAAGCTGAAGGAGTCTTCATGGTGAACAAAGAATAATCGGACTTAGATTGAGAAAATCCATAGGAAAGTAAGGTAGTAGAAAACTTATGAAACCATTGACGGCTTGCTTGTTTCAAACCGTAGAGAGATTTCTGTAACTTACAAACCCGAGAATCATTGGTATGAGAAAAACCTGGAGGAAGTTTCATATAAACTTCTTCATCCAAGTCACCATGTAGAAAAGCATTGTTTACATCAAGTTGATGTAAACTCCAATGATTAATGGCTGCCAGAGCTAATAAACAACGAACAGTGGTTAGCTTGGCAACGGGGGAGAAAGTATCAAAGAAGTCAACCCCCTCTTGTTGAGTATATCCATTGGCAACAAGGCGGGCCTTGTGTCTTTCAAGAGTTCCATCAGCCCGGAACTTACACTTGAAAACCCATTTACAACCAATAGTAACCTTGTCAGGAGGGAGATCAGTAAGAATCCAGGTGTTGTTAAGTTCAAGAGCGGTGATTTCAGTTTTCATAGCCTCTCTCCACTCGAGAAATTTGACTGCCTCATGAAAGAACTTAGGTTCTATATGACTAGAAACAACTAAGGTGAAAGCTTGATGAGTAGGAGATAAATGAGAATAAGAAAGGAAAGAAGAAATGGGATATAAAGGAGAAGAAATACCTGAACCTATATCCGGAATTGAAGAGGAGTTGCTGGAAATGGAAGTGGCCAATTGACAATGATAATCTTGCAAATAATGTGGCTTACTCTTGATTCTAGAGGATCTGCGTGGGAGAGGTGCAGGGGTACAGGTAAGGGAAGGAGGAGAAGAGGTAGAGAGATCAGAGGAAGAAATGTGAGGAAAAGAGGGTGGAGATGG
The DNA here is from genome assembly GCA_963930655.1 of Myrica gale. Lineage (NCBI taxonomy): Eukaryota > Viridiplantae > Streptophyta > Magnoliopsida > Fagales > Myricaceae > Myrica > Myrica gale. The sequence goes on along the minus strand of OZ005600.1, from coordinate 9,361,357 downwards.
GATAATGGGGGCAGGGGCAGTAAACTGATTGAGAGAGGGATAAGAGGGGCTGAGGGAGGGTCAAATATGGGAACAACAGAATCAAAATTGGGAAGGACAGGAGAAATATGGGAAGAAGGAGAGGGTGAAATATTTTTGAAATGGAAAGTTGGAAAGTTGGAATCAAAAGAAGATGAAGGAGTGGATTTTTGAAATGGAAAAATGTTTTCATGAAAAATAACATGTCTGGAAATCAATATTTTTTGAGTACTAGGATCAAGAAGTTTAAAACCCTTGATTCCAGCAGGGTACCCGAGAAAAATGCAAGGAATTGCTCTTGGCTGAAATTTATTTCGAGTATGAGGATGAGTAGAAACATAAGCTAAACATCCAAATACTCGAAACAAATCATATTTTGGAGATTGTTTGAATAATACTTCAAAAGGAGAGATATTTTTAAGAAGAGGAGTAGGTAACCTATTTATAATATGAATGACAGTGAGAATACAATCACTCCAAAAAGGAAGGGGTAAATGAGCTTGAAATCGTAAGGACCTAGCTACATTGAGGATGTGTTGATGTTTTCTTTCAACAATAGAGTTTTGTTGAGGTGTGTAAACACAACTCTTTTGATGAATGATACCTTTTTGAGTGAAAAAATCAACCATATTGAATTCAAGCCCCTGATCAGATCGTAAAATCTTCACAGAGGTATTGAATTGGTTTTCAATCATGTGACAAAAGTTTTTAAGATGTAACCGAGTGTCAGATTTTGTTTTAAGAAGATATACCCATGTACAGCGTGAGTAATCATCAACAATAGTAAGAAAAAAACGATATCCATCATAAGAAATAACAGGAAAGGGACCCCAAATGTCACAATGGATAAGTTGAAAAGGGTGTTGAGTGTGAGAAGTGCTAACAGGGAAAGGTAAACACTTTTGTTTGCTTAAATGACAAACAGAACAATGTAAGGGACTATGCAAATTTGAAGAGGCAGAAATAGGTAAAACAGATTTTATTAGTTGTAATTTTGAGCTAGATGGATGACCTAATCGAGAATGCCAAAGAAAACTAGGTGAATGATTGCTCAAATTACAGGAATTGAAATGAACAGAATTTCTAGAATCAACAGAAGCACCAGAATGTTGCAGTAGACGATATAAGCCTTCAAAAAGCTCAGCAACTCCAATCGTCTTCCATTGGATATGGTCCTGAATATAACAACGATGATGAAGAAAAATTAGACAACAAGAAAGGTCAGAAGTTAATATACTAGCAGAGATTAGATTAACAGAAAATGAAGGAATGTAAAGCACATTATGTAATGTGAGAGTTGAATTAAGAGAAGCTGTACCAGAATGAGTAGCAAAGACAAACTGGTTGTTTGGAAGCCGAATTTTAATAGGAATTATGGAAACAATTTTAGTGAGAAGATGAAGGGAACCAACCATATGGTCGGTTGCCCCTGTATCAAGAAGCCATGAACTATAACGAAAATTAGAAACATGACATGAATCAGAAAATGTATTAACATTTACCGAAGGCTCAAGAAGATCACCTGCAAAATTAGGAACAAGTGAAGAGTCAGTTGTAGAAACCGAAACTTGATGAACAGATGGAGAATGAGATGAGGTCAGAGAAGATTGATTCTGGAGAGAGGAGATGAGAGTCTGACACTGCTCTTGAATATTTGATAACCCGGGTAAAGATTGATCTTGATGAAGACTGACATTATGAACTGAATTCGTAGGTCTGCTCTTAGTGAATTTAAATCCAGGAGGGAAACCATGTAAACGATAACATTTCTCTATAGTGTGACCAGTCTTACCACATTGAGTACAGATGGGTTTCGGACCAAATTTAGTGCCAACAGAACGTGTATTAATCTTAACTAATCTTAACAGAACGTGGATGACCAAATTTGAGTCAGCTACGCATTCCGCTCACATTTTCTCTGCGTGCATGCTATGCGAGCTCGGTGGCAAAAGTTTCAATGGCCACAGGCCCACAATTGCGGTTGTGTGACTGCTCACCTTTTACTGATCTATGGCTTCTTTAGTTCTATGGACTCCATAGAGCATATATCCCAGATAACGATAAACGTCTCCCTCTCTTATACTCACAAGTTCGCAACCCAAAACATCTGATTGGGAGTTGGAAGAAGAATAACTTCAGTTCTTTTTCTTTTTGGGCAAGAAATAGTTCTGTTTCTCGTAACTAAGGGTGCGTTTTTTCCCAAAATATTCTCTCTCTCCTAATAAAATACTACAATATAATTTTTCTCTCTCCCATAAAAAAATATAAAAATATAAAAAATTACCTCTCTCTTCACTTTTTCACTAAACCCAATACCAACACAAAACCCAACACCAAAAATATTTCAACACAAACACAACCTAACAAGTGTTGATTCTGAATTTTGACTGAAACTACAATTTAACTTCAGAAATATTGAAGTGCATGCTAATCGAAAGCGAAGATAGTACAAGACCAATTGCCCTCACACCTGAAACTTTGTACCTATGCAAATTTACCAATGCAAATAGCTTATCTACTCGTTGCGGTGCTGAAAATGAAGTTCTTTATGTTTGACTCAGAATTATGCACTGCTGCTACAACCTCATTGATAGTTGATCCCCTCCGATGTAAGTGTGGCCATTGAAGAACTCTCTGTTGGAATTGCGGGATCGGCGCAACGGAAGACGGGATCGTTGAAATCAAAGCAGCTCAAGCGTTCTGCCTCCTTCAAATCCACGCACACAGGTTTGAGAGAGAGAGAAACTAGAGAGAGAAAATCTCTTTCGTGAATTTCGTTCGAATGAAATTCTCTCTTTCTCAACTTATTTCTGAGCTATTTATAATGGCTCGCTCAGAACTCAACTGTGCTATAGCGTGGGATCTTTAGGGATCTCAAATCTCGGTCGTAGGATCATCATGAAAAACTCTTTTTCATTAACCCCTTATATTCTATATTTTGAATTTATGGGCTTCTACAAATTGTAATCATGTCTATTAACATATCACAATTGACCGCCGAGATAATGAGACTGTTTTTGTGAAATCCCTTTTTGCTAACAATTATATGCTTATTTATCATTCTACCATACTATATTCCACATGAGCTAATAGGACCGGAATAATATCACCGATTAAGCCCCTAGCTCATATAATTCTTAATTATTAGTCTGTGCCTAGCTGAACTTCCAAAACTTTTCGAAAAACTTTTTCGCAAATATTTACTTAATATATTATATAAGTAAAACTCGTGAAAACATTTTTCACAAAATCACGCTGCAACGTTTTTACAGGAGTCCAACAATATACAGACATAATGAATATACTGTCTCATCAAGAGACTGATGGATTCCATATTGAGCAATTATACAAATTCACTTACTATGCACAAGACCCAACATTATCTGGAATATTTGATTTGCGAAAGATCATCACCAAATGACTCAGTCAAAGCACAAGCACACAACAAGCAAACATGCACAACTCTCTCAGGTCTAAGGACAACATAAGCTAATTGTGTTGAATATCATTCTCTACATCAGTGATCATTTCCAGAATGTATTCATAGTTGATCCGGTTCAGTGCATGTACTCTTACATTGCACCCACTCGTCTGCTTAAGGTCACCACCTCAATGACGGAGTCCATCATTCTATCTTATAGAGGCACAACGAGTGTAGACCTATTTTTTTATATATATAATCATGTATCTTGGTCTAGAACAAAATGAGTCAACAAGGATCTGAAAAATCATACTCCCCGCCTCCAATTCATTAATCATTGGCCTGACTTTTCTACAATGTTGCTCAACTATATGACATCTTATGTCATTGCATGTACCTAAAATAATATACAAGTGATTAAACAATAATAATAATTATCGTATAATTATGCAAAATGATTGATTTTGAGGGCATACATCTAACACTCTCTTCACCTTGAATCTTCATATATCCTCAACGCTCACCTATGCATTCAAACGAAGGAATATTAGACAAAGCTCCTTATAGATGTGGTTCAAAAGAAATTTTTATCCACTTAGAAGTAAAGGAGACATCATTATAGGTATCAACATAGCAAGGACAAAAGAATGCACCTTCATCTGAAGAAAAGGCAGAAGAACACTTGCTTACCCGCTCCGTTCAATGGGGTTGCTCCTGGACCTTGTACTTGGCGCTGCTACCTTTTCTATAAATGCTGAAATTATCCTCTCTTTGACAACATCCACGAAGTTGAAATAGGCATCTCTCCAATTCTTCTTGTACAGCATGACTCCAAGAACTCCCCATAGTCCAGTCACGTACCCTGCAGACATCGCGATGTAAAACCATTCTATTTCAGATCCACTTCTTCCATCTGCCCCTTCATTGTGAGCTTGAGGAGGCTCAGCGCTTGCACACTTCAGTAGTGGAAAACCACAGAGTTGAGGGTTGCCACTGTAAATGGAAGGATCATCAAGGGTCTGCAGCTGATAGCCTGACGGAATTTGTCCGGACAGGTTGTTGTAGGACAAGTTCAAATGGCTTAGAGAAGTCAGGGCAGATATGCTTAATGGAATTGAGCCCCCAAGCTGGTTTGTCGAGAAGTCAAGAGATTCCAATGACCTTATGTTGCCAATGGTGTCAGGAATTTTCCCTATCAAGTGATTATTGGACAAGTTCAAGCCTCGGAGTGTCACAAGGTTTGTTAACTCTTCCGGGATAGTTCCAATCAGTCTATTACCCGAAAGATCCATGTTAATTAGGTACTTCAAGGTTTTGGTGTATTCGAGCTGTCTCCCTTTCATGAACTGAACCATGTTTTCTCCATACGTAGTTGACCATTTATAGATACCAATATCACTTTTTGTCACATCCCCTATAACCATGCCCCTCAGATTGCCAAAACAGGTGGGGATTATTCCTGACAGATTATTCTGTGCAAGGTCAAGCACCTGAAGCTCAGCTAGGTGGCATATCTCTAAAGGAATAGTGCCATCAAAGATATTCGATCGTAGACGAAGAATTTCAAGTCTCGGCATGCTCTCTCCAATCCATCCAGGTATATTTCCAGATAATCGATTTTCTCCACCATCAAAAATAACCATGCTTGTACAATTCCTCAGGGACCATGGAATGTCTCCCCGGAGACTGTTGTTGCTCAAGTGCAAAGACTGAAGTGATGTTGCACTTCCTAATGAGGCCGGAATGAACCCTGACAGATTGTTTTCTGAAAAATCTAGAACCACCAAGATCTTGAAATCACTCCAACAATCTGGGATCTCACCAGATAGCCTGTTTTTGGAGAGATCGAGAACTCTCAGGGTTTTTATCCTGCATAATGATAGCGGAATAGAATCACTTATTTGATTACCAGAGAGAAGTAAATTGTCCAATGTAGGAGTCATGCTGCCAATATCTTCTGGAATTGGACCTGAAATCAGGTTGCCAGTGACATCCAACCTGTTCACAATAGAAGGAAAAGTTGGCAAGGGGCCTTCAAATTTGTTGGAACTCAAATATAGATTCATGTAGAGAGAATCCGGTTTCAAAAATGTTGGCAGCCTGCCCCTGATATGATTGTAGGACAGATCCAAATAGGAAAACTTCAGATTGGGAAACCAGGGAGGCAGAACATCTGAGATGCTTGTATTGGAGAGATACAATGTGATGACACCTTTTTGCGTCCGGAGCCAAGAAGGAAATTGAGGCCCGACACTGCAAGATCTCATGTTTATGTAATTGAGTTGAAATGGGGCCACCCAGTCAGAATTTACTTTCAAAGCCAAAGAGTTGACACCAATGTCTAATTCCTCTAATCTTGAGAGGTTAGCAAAGTGCAGTTCGGACATGGTTCCTCGCAAGAAATTGGTCGACAGAATCAATTTCTCAAGCGAAGAAAGCTGCCCAAAAGATTCTGGAATTGTTCCATTCAGATGATTTCTAGAGAAATCCAAGATTCTCAAGTTGGATAGTCTCCCATATGATTCTGGAATCGAACCGTAAAATGAGTTGTTTGCGAGATCAAGTACTTCTAGATACGCAAACTGCGAAAACCAATCAGGCAAAGGATTTCTGAAAGTGTTCCATCTCAAATTCAGTTTCTCAAGACTCCTCCCAATACATCCATGTGCATCTTTAGAAGGGTCCGGTATTGTTCCATTTAATCTGTTCATGGCTAAATCTAACACTTTCAAGTTACAAAGATTCCACAAAGAACGAGGTATGCCTCCCACAAATGAATTAAAAGACAGGTCTAGGACTGCCAGAGGTGTGAGGTTTCCCAAAGCATTTGGGATTTCTCCTGTAAAACTATTAAAGCCAAGATTGAGATGCACTAGGCTTTTCAGGTTAGAGAACCACAGAGGAACTGCAGAACTAAAGTTATTGGCTGAGAGATCAAGGAATTTGAGCGCACTCATGTGCCCAATAATATCAGGGACAGGACCTTGAAGTGCGTTTACGCTAACATCGAAGTGTTGAAGAAATGTGGAATTAACATAATCATGGAACAGATTACCATGAGCACCAAGTCCACACGACGACAAACGCAAATGAACCAAAGAGGGAACCTTGTTCAGTACCTGAACCAAGTCGGAGGCGTTTTGAAGGTTCACCCAGCTCAAGTCAAGGCGTCGTAAAGATGAAAGACGGGAAAGCCATTGAAGGTTGAGGACTGAGAGTTGAAAATCATATTCACTTGGACCGCTACTGACATCAAGAGCATGCAACCTAGACAGATTACCGAGTTGATCAGGAACTACTCCATTGAAGCGTGCATTGGACAGATTAAGATATCGTAGACTTTGAATGGAACCAAAGAAAGACGGAATCGGGCTTCCCGTGAAATCGTTCCAGCTCAAGTCCAAGTGCTCTAAATATGTCAGCTCCAACAAAGACGAGCTAACAGCAGTCGCTTTCAACCGGTTTGATACTTCAATGACGTATCCAAACGAATCTCTATAGACCGGGTTTCGGAGGTCAAGCCTGATTACATTTCCGGTGTGGTTGATACAGCCAACTCCTTCCCATTTGCAGCAGTCTTTGCCCGTCCACGAATCCAGCCGATTCAGGCCACCGTTTAGGCTACCCTTGAACTCAAGAAGAGCCCGTCTTTCTGCTTCTTTGCAGCCAAGACTTAAGGTTGCACCCCAACAGAATTGTGAGATTTCAAGGAAGAGAGCAACAAGGGCAAGGACAGTGTAGGACAACCACCCCATGTTCGAGTTCCTCTCGCTAGTAATGGGAAAATCGAGCAATAGATAGTTATCTATGTATATGTGGAGGCAGAAAGATCGGAGTACTGTCTCCCACCGCGTTCAGCCATGAGTATAAACGTAATGGCGTGAAATTAACACTGTTTTTATTCCACGACTGAGTCAGTGGATTGACATGGACTTTTACCTTGAAGGCCAGGAAGTTAATTTGATACAGACTTGCCATAGAACAATTTGATCCTGACTTGCACCGCAGTCAATGCCTCTGGTGGCTGCGCAGTGTTAAGTATCTCAATTTTCTTTAAAAGGATATATTAAGGTACTATCACATTTGGACCAATAAACAAGTGGAAGCCTGACCACAAATTGGTTCTAGCTGACTACAGGGAATTGTTGACTTCATGCAAAGTTAAACCATTTGGACCAACTGGGTTGAGCCTCTAATTGTTGAATACGTCAATTAGGGCAACCATAGGCCAGGAAAATTTTGGAGCTGAGGCCTATTTAGTCAGCAGAGTTTTCACTAAGGAATGTTCTTGGGCAATGGAAAATAAAATGAGAGGCTTGAGATGAGAGAATAGGAGAACTGCAGATTTTGGTCAATAGAATTGGTTAAGAGAGAAGGAAGAAAGAAATTGCTTCGAGTCAAATGAGAAACTGGAGTGAAATTGGGTGGAGAAGATCAGAAGGGAAAAAAGCTGGGTTCAAATTAGATGAACCAAAGTCCAGTGTTGACACGTCTGAGACCCACGTTCTAGATCGTTCTCATGAACAGGGCTGAACCAAATGGACAGTAATCAAATCGTGTCGCTTGAAATAATATACGAATGGAAAATATATGTATTCCACAGTTTGGCTGCTATGATCGTGAAGTATGTCATGGTAATCTGTGCTGTTGTGAAAAAAAAAAAATCAATGCAGTCTTTGCACTATTTTGGAACACATTCCTCAACTATTGTTGCAACAAACAAAGACAAATGCATAAATTCATTAATTGACGTGACATTTTATCAGCTGACGTGACGTCGTGTCCTAAATCCCCGTTAACTTTGGGCCAAGAAGTTTTAACACCAATCAGTCCTATTTAATTTATTTTTTCTTATTTACTTCCGACGGAAATTAATACTTTGGATTATTAAAATTCCAAGAAATTTTAAGGACGTTTCCAACGGCTGCAGTTGCTCCTGTGGAACTTTTACATTCCATCGCAGCCTGACATCAATAGCACCTAGTCTCACTTGAGTATTAACCATTGAAAAATCACCTCCAAATCTTTTAACATAAACTAGGTAGTATAAGACTAAAATCTTAAGTGTACTTGAACGCTGGTATCAACAAGCTCAATATATAATCCCAAATACTCCCTTGCTTATCAGCAACAGCACCCACTTTCAGAATCTCAATTCCCTTAAGCCACGTTCTAACTAAGAAGCAGGATTAGATTTTTCAGACTCTTGCTGTTGTTTCCACTGCTCTGGGGTCAAAGCTTTCTTTATTGATAGAGCATGAATTTGTTTCATTTCCTCTTCCAGAGCAGCATTCACCAGCCGATGTCTCTCCAGCAACCTCTTCCCCTCAAATTTTTCTGATACGATCTCAATCACAAAACTTGCACCGCACCTGAAGACCAGATGGCTCTACTTGAGAAAAGGAGGTTGAGAAAAGGAAACAAAACAGGGCAGAGAATAACTTCAGGATTCAATGTACATATGTTTGCAGGAGAGAACTTACCCTCCGGATGCATCAATCACCTCCTGAAATAAGAAAATGAAAGAATAAAATTACCATGAAATTGTGTCATATTCACAAGTATCTCCATAGAGTTAACAATGCAAATACATACCTATCCACGTAATCAGTTTAGAATCATATTAGAAAAGATAAATGCATATGAAAAGTAAATATCGGAAAACAATTTTTAAGTCCTCTTTTCGTTTTTAATGGCCTGTGGGGCATGCTCTATCTCCAATTGTTTCTACTTTTTGTTTCCTCTGATTGTCTTGGGTTATAGTACACCAACATCCAGTTCTCCAAGTAAATTGCAGACTATATCTTGTTGGTCACCCGAATGCATTCTAACTGATTTAATAACTGCTTCCAGCAAGAACGCAATTAAGCTGATACGAAGGAGAAGTATTCTAGAGCCAGCATAAAATCAAAGGCTGACCTGAATCACATGCGGATGAGTTGGCAGAAAATTAAGCTGAGTTCTCTATTTAACACTGAGCTAAAATGAGCTAAAATCTTAAAGCAGGATACTAGCATACGTCTGTCCCCTGAACATCTTTCTTCTCTGCTACTTACAAATTTTGTTTAGGGTAGGGCAAACACGATAAAGAAATTAAATTATGCCAGAAATGTGTCTTCCACAAATTTTATATCGTTGCTCCATCAATACTTAAAACCCTCCCTCTTTTCATTCTACCTTATCAGAAATTTGGTAATTAACCTACTCAAACTTAAAATGCTTCCTCTTCATCACAGAAGAAGCCCCGGAATTTCTCCTCTGCCCACAAAAATAAACTTGGGAACATGTTTCACAGGACTCCCTTGCTCCAACTTATAAACAGATGGGGAGCTTACATCACACCACCTCGTGGGGCATAGAAGCCAGTTTAATCCCCTTAAAATACATGGCCATAATGGATTAAGTACATAGACCAACCATGTCTGAACATAGAAGTAGCAGCAACAAGGCTGATTGATCTAAAAGTTGAATGACATGACCTGAAATGCTCCACCCAAAAATCTAAAACTGAAAGGCTGACAACACTTCCATAGCATGGGCACGGATCTCAGATTTCTGATGCTAATAATAACACTCAGCTTTCTTAGAGAGCACCTCTCTTTCAAGCAATAGTAGATGCTGTTGACATTATGGCCAGTGCAAGGAAATCGACTCACAAGCAATAAATACTAATGTCACTGCTGACCAGGATTCAAATCCTACTAATCCCATTCAGGGGCTCCATTTTTTACCAGCCTATGAAGTTATGAACAGTCTCTTACTCGTGAAACACAAGACGAACGGCTCTCTCAAAACACTTCTAAGCTTTATTGGCTCAAAACTTGCTATTAGGAAACTAACATCCCCACCGCCAACAATAATGATTAATACCCTATCGCATCTTATTTAACATTACTGAAGCCTTTGACTGACATCCAATTTGCTTCTACATAATCTTAGGAGACTTTCAGCTGTATGTAAAAGCCACCAGAACTCATAGATGAAGAGTTATATTGATGGCCAACCTAATGGAAGGTATCAAGATGAGCTGAACAGCTGCGGCTCAGCACTAAATATTAACAGCTGTTTCATATTTTGCCTGCAAGTTTCTGTTAATTTAGATCCATATCAAAGTTGAATACGTTAGCTATAAACCCTAGCCGACTAAAATAGGTGCAAGATTTAGAGATTCAATATTGCGAAAGAATATAAAACCACTACAAACAACGAATTGAATCCAGTTGATGAATATTGTCGAACTGGAACTATATTCAGACGCCGAAACTAAAATAGGAAAAAGGAAATTTCATATGAAGCGGAAGATCAAGAATAGGAGGCAGATAACCAGTAACTGGAAAAATAGATAGAGCTTACGAGCTGCGAAGGATTCATCTTTGACTTCAATGTCGATTCTACTTGTTCCTTTGTCACCCCCATCTCTCTTTCGCCCCCAGGTTCTGGCTTATGAGTTCTGACGTGCTGAGAGCCTGAGATCGTAGGCAATTAGTCCTTTTCATTTTTGCCCTTCTCGAGCTACAAGTCAATTACTCCAGTGTGTCCCATTTTTTTTTTTCCGTCCTGTTGGTTGACGTCCATTTCTCGAAAGTAATAAATGTAAAATCTGTCCATGTAATATATGTGAAATTTGAATTAATCTATATGATAACATAAATATAAAATTAATCTTTATAATTTCATTTTTATTTTTTGTTAATCTCTTTATTAGGGACTAATTTTATATTTTTATTATCACAGAGACTAATTCGATTTTCGCCTATATCACAGACACTGATTTTGCATTTATCCCTTCTAGAAATCAAGATTCGATTTGGGTGGCAAGTATTAGAGGTTGATATTTTCCACTAAAATACTTATAAAAAAAGATATATTCACTTAAAAACTAGGGATACACTTTCTATAATATAAAAAATATAAGAAATATATTTGGTAGTTTATTTGTAACCTGAATATGTGGAGGATCTGTTTTTTTAACAAATATCCAATTTAGGAAACTATTTATCATTTATCTTATCTCGGAAATTTATTTATAACTTTTTAATACTATAAAGACTTTAGATGTAATTAGGTCTAAATATTAGTTTATCTTTTCAAATTTAGTTGTAGATTTAATCCAAAATATATTATAACTTTTCTTTTAGTTTACAATACTATGGATTTCCTCTTCTGTGCAAAATTCTTATTATTATTATTATTTTTATTTTTTATTTTACGGAAGGAAACAGAAGAGTTATGGATTCATTAACACAATTTTTTAACTAAACTTCAATATGGGGCATGTTTGAGCCCCAATAAGTTGGGCCCAAAAATTTATGTTTAATAATAAAAAATTCATCACATAATTTTTTAGTATTATGTTATTTATTAAAAATCTTCTCTCTTTACTTTTTTACCGACTCACGTAACACATCTTTACTTTATAATATTTTCCAAACCCCAATATAGCCGAAATTTGCACCTTTTCTTGTGTACAGCCACGCTTATTCCAATATTATCTTGTATGTTTTTTATTTGGACTTCATAATAAGTGAAAAAGCTCAGTTTTCTTTTGAAAAAATAAAATAAATATGCATCCTCTCGTGTAGATGGGTTTTTAATCGATCTATACAATTATTGTCCGAATTGAATGATGTCATTGGAAAAAGATAAACATAATAAGAACACAATAAGAATATACGAACAACATTAAATATTATAGGACTCACATATTATGTTCATCTTTTTTCAAATTGTATCATATACTAATTGAACTGAACTTATTTTTTTTTCGTGTTTCTCTCTCTCTCTTCAAGTTTGTGTTTTTGCCTTCGACCTACAAAAGGCAAGAACATGTGAAATAGAGCGATACCACTAGGGTTGTAAATGAACCGAGTAGTCCATGAACAACTCAAACTTAGCTCGTATAAGCTCGACTCGAATTCGATTCATTATAAATCATTTATGGCTCGAATATTAAACTAGTCAAATTTGATTAAACTTGACTCGGCTCGATTTAAGCTCGTAAATATCAAACTCGTATAAAAAGCTCGACTCGACTCATTTGAGCTCATACACTTGTATGTATTATAAATTTATTATTTATTTGTTGGTCTATATTTAATAGTCTCATATTATGCTGTATTTGAGAAGTAAAATTTTAGGGTTGTTAAAATTTTAGATATTTGGGTTGATGAAAAGTGAAGAGAGGTAATTTTTTATATTTTTTGTAGTGAAAAGTAATGATTTGACGGGGAGAGAAAGATTATATTGTAGTTTTTTATTGTGTTAAATTTTAGGATGAGTAAAATTTTAGTATGCAAACAGAGCCTTAGTAAAATACACATTTGATTATAATTATTGATATATGAATGGATGAGTATTATCCATAAGGATTTGTTATGCCTTCTATATATTAAAATACTTTGTCAATCATCTTTGTCAATTAACATAGGTCATATATGAATCTAATTTTTTTTCTAAAAAAAATTTGCACAAATGTCAAATTTTTATGATATGTTGTATTATCTATGATGACACCATATGCCGAGACTTGATTTAAGTTTTGTTTGTGATATCTGTATTTTATAAGATCAGATTTTATTGATTGGTTCGATTTTGAGCTCAGCTCGAATAAGCTCGAACTCGACTTGTGTATATATATGTTTAATCGAGCTCGAGCTCTAGCTCATTTAAATATAAAAAATTTAACCGAGTCGAGTTCAAATACTCTTGCAAAAGCTTGATTTAAGTTCGATTCGAACTTGAATTTATATATATATCTAACGAGTCGAGTTCGAACAATCAATACTTGACTCGAATAAAGCCGTAACTACCACTATTGCCAATATGTCATGGGTCCAAAAGGAAACCCAAACAAAATATTATATGTAACTGTTTCTTCTTCTTAAAAAAAAAAAAAAAAAGGAAGAGGGGAAGGCCCGCGGGCGGGGACTAGTTAATTGGTCCTATTTTTGGTTCTTTTAAAGTTTTGGATCGTCCATTTAAAGCGGCCTTGTGCAATCACAGCAGTTGTAAAGTCTCCGGCCTACCATGCCCATTTGCAACGGCGGCCCGCGCATTTCTTTTAGATAGTCACGTATGCAGTCCATAAGGACCATTTACTGTTGCTACAATATATTCAACTACCATCCGAAAAGACGATTGTTTTTTTTTGTTTGGCTAAAATATAAGTCCGTGTCATGTGATTTAACTTTTCTGAAAATGGTCTTAGAATTTAGTTTGTTGTCTCGAGTTCCTATGATTTTATACTATTCTCGTATGTCACTCCATCCAACTTCTATCCAAAACTGTTACAAATTTACTGACGTGTTAAACTCCTTCACTTAATATCCAGTAATAATATAACACGTGTCCATTATTGCCCACCATACATGCCACGACAACAACTTCACCTGAAATGTCTGTTTTTCTAAGGGTGGGCACCGGAACGGACGGAACCGGAATTGGCCATTCCGGTTCCGGTACCCACCGGAACCGGAAATTCCGGTTCCTTATATGGGCCTAAAAAAATATATTTAGTTTAGGCTCATTGACCCAAAAATGGATTTTTTAAGTTGTGTTTTGTGGGCCAAATAACTCTAAATTAAAATTACAATTAAACAACTAAATTTCAAAACAATATTTCACTATTTCAAGATGCCAAAATAAATATAAATTAAAATTACAACTAAATTTCAAAACAAAATAAATATTATGAAAATAAACTCTAAATTAAATTTACAAAAAAACTATTAAACAAACAATTAATCATACAAATAAGTAAACAACTAAACATTTATCAAAAATTCAAATTGAAAGAGGCAAACTCTAAATTAAAATTATAATATTTTTTTAATTTTTTATAAAATATACCGGAACCGGAATTTTCCGGTATTTCTGCCGGAATTTCCGGTTCCGGAATTTCCCTAAATTGGGATCCGGTTCCGGTACCGGAAATGACCGGAACCGGTACCGGAATGCCGGAACCGGTACCGGAACCGGAAATTTCGGTTGGAACCGGAACATTTGCACACCCTTATATTTTCCCCAACAACAGGAGAAGATTCAGCTGCAAACAATTCAACTTCCAAGCATTTGAACTCTTGCGTCGATGTGCCTCTCTGTCTGTCACCAGTGCTGATCTCTTTTTGAATTGTTGACAGAAAACAGGACTTCTTGCAGAGAGATGCTCGAGAGAACTAAAGAATCTTGTTCACGTAATGCAGATTTGCTTGTAGTTTGCTGCGACAGGGCATGAAGCAGATCTGTATAACAACAATGAATCCAGGCACATTGCCGAATGATGGCAGTCTCTAAATGGTTGGAGGAATTCACTTTCAGGAAATTATCATCCTTAGATCTTAGACATTGGATTTTGTCACTGGTCAGGCCGTGAAAGAGAACATTTTGAATCAAATAACAAATGCTTCTCAAATGATAAAGCTGGAGAAGGATCCACATGCATGCTGCATTTGCGTTAATTGTTGACGGAAAAACTCGGGCGATTGGTGATGGCGCCAATGATGTGGGAATGATTCAAGAAGCTGACATTGGTGTTGGCATCAGCAGGGTAGAAGGAATTAATAAATTCCATTTCTTTCGCTTCGGATTTGAGGTAATTTGTCTTTCTGAAAAAGTTATAAATGATGTGGTAGGGGTAAATTGGTCAATTCATTCTCTTTCGCTGGCGTGACATGCACATTAGGCAGGGATGTACATGTGTTGAATTATTAGTAGATATGACGTAGAGTGTTCAATACGTCAACAGATTTTTAATGGTTTTGGACGGAAGTTAGATTGAGGAACAAGAATGAGAATCAAATAAAACAACAGGGACGACGAGACAACATGCTAAAACCCTACTAGCATTTCCAGGAAAAGTTAAACAATAGAGACACATCTTATATTTTAGCCTTATTTTTTTCCCTATAAAGGAAGAACTACTTTTTTTTTTAATTGCCTTCTATCTTATCCTATCTTTTTTTTTTTAATAATATGACGTACGAATAATCATCAACAATTTACTGTAAGCTTTTGGGATAATTATTTTTATCCATGGTCAAAGGAAATACACCACTGACTGATTCAGGATTTGAAAATAAAATCCTAATTAGCAATAATAATTTTCAACTATGTAAACTTTAAATATCTTAGACTCCATTTATTTTGTCGTATTTTATTTCTGTTAAGTACTTTCAACTATGGGTGACATGGGGTTTTTTCAATTTTCCTCCAGAGCTAGTTAAAAAAAAGTGTAACCGTGAAAATCATTATTGTGAAATTTAAATTTAGGTGTAGTCATGTAACCTGAGGTTTAATATTTTTTCATAAATACCCTTAGGGTAATTTTTGTTGTCCTGCTACCCCTGAGGTATACCCATTTTTCCCGTTTTATACCTCCGCCAACATTCCGTTTATTTTTTGACAGAAATTGATTATGTGGATCAAGTGACCACGTTACATCCAATTAAAAGGCAACACATGTGAGAAACTGTTGACTGGACGGAATTTATTTAACACCTTCATATTCACGTCACCCTCTCCATATCAGTTTACCAAAATGCCCGTAAAAATGAGTATTAATTACAAGTTATCAAAAGCACACATTTGTAAAAATAATGTTTGCTTTAAGTCACCTTTCGTCTTAGTCAAAAATAGGCCTGATCAGAAAGTTATTTTAACCATCAACATATTTAGTTAGAAAGTCACCTTTGAGTTCATTAGTCCTCCTCGGCCTAAAGAACTTATCATGTTACAAGAAGCCTCTATTTGTAAAACTCTCAATTTTATTGTCAGTAAAACTCATCATCTTGATTTTCTCAAAGAATAAATCATGTTTAAACGAGTTGAGGAATAACTCGTTAATCAAACAATTCAGCAAAAAATTAAGTCATTTCAATCTCGGTTAGAACAAGTCTGTTATGATCTTCCCAATGCTTTCTAGCATCGAAAGCAACACATAGTTAAACTCCCTTATATTCCCGAGTTTAGTGAGAAAAATATTCCCACCAAAGCCCCCTCCCATTCAGATGAATCAAGAGATGATGGAATTCTGCAAAACAAAAATTCAAAAGTAAAGACATCATTCATCATAGTAAATCTCCTTGGTCTTGTTCTGTTTTCTATGTCAAGAAAAATTTTGAAATCGAAAGAGGAACTCCCAGGTTAGTCATCAATTACAAGCCTCTAAACAAAGTCCTTCAATGGATTAGGTATCTTATTCCTGACAAAAAAGATCTCATAAGTCGCCTTTCAGTAGCCACATTGTTTAGTAAATTTGACATGAAAAATGGATTTTGGCAAATCCAAGTTCACGAGTCTGATAAGTACAAAAGTGCATTTAATACTTATTTTGATCATTATGAATGGAATGTAATGTCTTTCGATTTAAAGAATGCACCAAGTGAATTCCAAAATATCATGAATGATATTTTTAACCCTTTTAGTCATTTCACCATAGTTTACATTGATGATGTTTTGGTCTTCTCTAGATCCATAGACGAGCATTGGAAACATCTCAACAAGTTTCTCCATATTGTTAAATCAAATGGCTTAGAGGTCTCTGTCCCTAAGATCAAGTTATTTCAAACCAAAGTCAGTTTTTTAGGTTTCAATATTTTCCAAGGTCAAATCCAACCAATAGATAGAGCTATCCAATTTGCTGATAAGTTTCCTGATGTCATCCTTGATAAAGCAGCTTCAAAGGTTCTTAAATTCCTTAAATTATATTTCTGAATTTTATCATAATCTCTTACATCAATGTAAACCTCTTTTTGACCGTCTTCAAAAGAATCCTCTACCCTGGACCAAAGAACATACTTCTATTGTCCAGCTCATCAAGTCAGATGTCAAGACATTCCCTTGTCTTGGTATCCCTTTCCCGGATTCTTTCGAAATCGTTGACACTGATGCCTTCGAAATTGGTTACGGTGGCCTTCTCAAGCAAAAAGTCACACCCGATTCCTCTGAACAAATTATCCGTTTTTACTCCGGCAATTGGAATCTAGCCCAACAGAATTATAGTACAATAAAAAAAGAAATTTTGTCTCTAGTATTATGCATTAATAAATTTCAATATGATCTTTTAAACCATAAATTTTTTGTTTGTATTGATTGCAAAAGTGCAAAATTTGTGTTTAGAAAAAGATGTGCAAACCATTACATCAAAACAGATTTTTGCTCGTTGGCAAGCAATTTTAAGTATTTTTTATTTTGATATTGAATACATCAAATGAAGTAAAATAGTATCCCTGATTTTCTTATCCGTGAATTTTTACAGGATTCTCATGGCACCTACACCTAAAAGGAAAGAACCTGTCAAGTCAATCAAGTCAACACCACTACCACCACCACCACCACCAAAGTTATCTCGCGGACAAATTTTCCTTCAACCCGGTCATGTAGTAACCTATGGCTTATCTCCAAGTCAACCCACCAATAATCTCAACCGATTTCGGCTTTTAGGAAAGTACTTAATCTGTCACTAGTCGCAAGAGTCCGATCCACGTCTGCTCTAGCCCTAGTCAACAAAATAGGTCAACCGATCTATTCAGTCATAGCTTCCACAAGTAACCCTTACCATGTAATTAAGACTATGTCTCCGGCCCAGTCTCCGATAAGACTACCATATACGGCCCAATCTCCGGAGAATAGACTACAAGTAAACTGTCTATTCCCTCCCAAAATACTTCAGTCTTTTAATATAACATCAGTCAGATATTCCATCTGGAGCCATGTCATAATCACATGCTCGAACAAAAATGGGATAACTGGATGGACAGCTAGCAAGACAAAGAACTGCTCGAAAAGATGCAAGTCATTGATCTGGTCCAAGCATATTTGCCACCCAAATGACATTTCTTCCCAGATCACCCTTCAAAGTCAATAAGTTTTTACAAAGTTATCCTAGTCCACACTGGTTTTGTGAAGATCAACCCTATTCTTAATCGATTTGATTCGACCCAGAAAAAAATCATCTTCCACAAGTTATTCATTGCCAGAATATTGTCTTGCAATGAATGGGGCTCACACCCCTCTGAATTGCGAGATCTCCCTGATCATCTCATTCCCTTAAGTATTATGATTATACTGAAGCATGGACCAAAGTTATATTCTAACAAAATGAGTCTTTTACTCAAAGACTCATTCTTGGTTCTTAAACTTTGATAGTAAATTCACCAGTCAACTCCCTTCTTGGTTTCACCGATAGTGGCAAATGTTCGGCTCCATTCCCGATATTTTCCCCTCCCCTCTTCTTAAATCCATGAAAGTTTACTCCAGAAGTCATAAAGTTAACTACCATTAAAGTCAATTCCCCAAGATCATCCTATTTTTAAGTAAATACAAAATCTCAGGGATTTTGAAATGGGAATACCACGTCAAAGACAATATCTGCACCCGCAGATTTTCTGTAAAATGGTGGGACAAATTCCAGTTTGATCGCATCATTCTTCAAGTTAGAAAGGAATTTCCTCCTCAATAGGAAATTTCTCAGTTCATGGCCCAAGTAAAAACCAAAGCAGATCTGCAGGAATTTTGCTAGCAGTTCCAGCTCAAAGTCAGTCAGATTAGCAGACAGGATGAGCACTCCCCAGCCTCATCTCATTTGTCATTATCAATCAAGTTAAACCTAAATATCTGGACCCTGTTTTCCAAGATAGTCAGGACCCTTATGATCTCTGTAAAGATTTCTGAAGCCATGTTGTGACAAATCTCCACCGACAAAGTAAAGACAAAGTTAGTCGAAAGTAATCTGACAAGTCACTATTCATGAATAGTAAAAGTAAAAACAGCCGAAAGCAGTCGACAAGTCACTGTAACACGCATGATTGCACAGTAACCACGTGATCCTATCGAAGTCATTTGTAGACAAGATTCCATTTTTCAGATTTCTGAACTCTCTCTTCCTCTCTCCAGTCTTTCTGAGTTAACCTAAGTCTATCAACCATGTATCCAACCTTGATAGTCTTTGTTAGTTACTCTTGTAAGTCACAAGTAACCTTTTTATGAAGTGAACTTGAAGTTTTCAGTCGTATATCTCTGTCTTTAAACTTCTTTATTATATCTGCAACATGCATACCACCAGATTGGACAATTTTAAGTTCAGTTACATGCATATATACATATCGCCATATTGGACGGTTCTAAGTTACTGCACTCATGCACTACCGCCTTCATGACTGATTTAGTCTTTGATTTCTAAAATAAATTTATTTTAGACCATTTTCAAGTGGACACCAATTTGACAGGCTTTCACATCGTCGAGTGCTAGTTTAACGAAACTTGTTCCTTTTATCATGAGGTCTTAAAACTATTTTTATATTTATCTGCTACTTCCATTTATGCTCTATTTCATTTTCTATAGCTCTTCTCCACCACTCGCTCTCTAACCACCGCTTCCGCCCTTTCAAAGTAAGCACCCTGGTCACACGACTCTCCGTTTTGGTATCAATATATATATATGATTAAAATAATTATGCAATTGGTGATCATGAAAGCAAAACTAGTGTATTTTTGTTTTTGGCACTATGAAAAATAAATGAAAGAGGACATAGAATTTGCTACATTCTGGATATATATCGAACACATCATAGAAGGCGTACGTAAGTGTACAATCTCCATGGCCTGTTTGATGGGTGCTGGCAGGGCTGGGCAAGAACCTCAGACCCAACGCCTCGACCCTTTCCAACCTGGTCGGGTCGGGGTTGGGTTTTATTTGTATATTCCACCCAGATTCGGATCGATTTTGGATTTGTGAAACATATTTAGAAAAATTCGAACCCGATCCAAAGATTCTAAGTCAATGCATTATTTCAAAAAAAAAATCTTGGGCTAAAAAATATATAGTACAGAACATTTTTAGCCTAAAAAATTAGTCCAGAACATTTTGGATCTATAATATAAAGAAAAAAACCCAACGAAACTCGACCTTGAGCCGAACCCGATCTGCTCAGGGCAGCTCAGGTTCAGGAGTCATTCCGGGTTTGAGTTGGATTTCATTTTCATTGCACCTGATTGAGTCGGCGGGTTCGGGGTGGGCGAACTCGACCTGAAAAGCTCAGCCCTAGGTGCTGCCAACAAAAGAAAACAGCAAGCGACGTGCAAAGATCTGGATGAAGCATTAGATTTCTAGAAGTGACTGGCATGGTGAGCAAAGGCCATTCCCACCACAGGACTTCGTTAACTTCGAGATTTCTCCCAAGAAAACCATCCCTTATGCTGTCACAGTTTACGTTATCGTTCTCTTTGCTTTCTCCATCTTCCTATTTTTGTTCTATACAAAGAATCCCTTGGAGGAAGATGAGCGGAAACCATTTTTCTCTGAAGAATTTCAGTCTGAGCAGGTTTGGTGGGTTTTTCAACCTCTCTGTTTTGGTGGTTTCGAGAGTAGGGTTTTGCTTCTAGTGACATAGTTTTTGATGGGCAAGTTCGAATTTTGGTAGTTTTAATCGTTGAATTATCATTCTGGGGTCTTTCTTTTTTGGTGTACATGAGAGACTAGGGTAATGTTCGTTTTCAAATTTTTTCTAGGATTCAAATCCATTCACAAAATTATAATCGAACATCTTTAAGAATTCAAACACAAACACTAATACATTTAACACAAATCTTCAACAACTTTATACTTTTTTATTTAACACAAATTTTCTCTCTATATTTTTTTCACATAACTCCAATATTTTTTTATTAAATAATTACATCAAATCATTTCTCTCTACTTTACACAAACATCTATAAAACACTATTTAACATAAATATTCACAACTTTCCTAAAATCCTACATTTTATCCCAACACGAACATCATCTAGGATTTGCTATTTTTGTGGGGGTTGTACGCAGGGGATCATGATGTTTATACACGTGTTTGGTCAGATTTTTCAGAGAAGTCTATATATAGTTACTGGGATTTGCTTCTCTATGGATCCAAAATAAGAGATTGGAGAGCATTCATTTGTTGATAACTTTTATTTCTGAATTCCTACTGGATTTGAAATGCACTCAGTTGAGCGACGCAGTTCCTCTTGGAAAGAGTACAAATAAAGGATTTTCTATAAGCAATTATCACGTGACTTTTTCAAACTTAAGAGAAATTGCTATAAATAAGTCCCAATTATGCCACGTACAAGTAAAGTATATATCCTGCCCCTCAAATTCTTTCAATTGAACTCTGAACTAAAAATTGAAGATTTCATTTATTGTAACAAACTAATTTATTTGTCGCAAGAAGTTGGGTTATAGTCGCTAAAAGTCTAGTCCATTTTTCTTATACAAACACTGCATCGATCCGTAAATTATCTAGCGTCGACAAAAGATTACGAACGAGTGGCGTAGACTCACCCGTCAAAATAGGTATACGTACCAACACAACAAGATCCTTCCGTAAATGCAGATAATCATGCACACTTCTATGGAAGCTTAAGAAGCATCGATCATGCATGCTGCACGTCAAATAAATGTATCAAGAATGCAACCACGTATAAATAAAAGATTAACGGTGCGTTAAGTTTAAATAGAAAATAATTAACAGGGAAGTTTCATTGACGATTCTCGAATATGATTGCGTGAACTCCAAAAACAAGAGGTTACGTGTTCGATAAGCATGCCTTTTTCTACGGCAATCGTGAAAGTAAAATTTACGCTTCAAAATCTCGTTGCGGGCGGGGTTCGTGAACTATGGATTTGTCCGGATTGAAGTGGTTCCTAAGATATCACAGCTGTTCTATCAGGCTGCTAAGAAAATGTCAAATTTCGCATGCAGCTCCTAGCCTCCAACTTTCTTACTTTTGGGCCTTTTTTTAAGTAAGATTAACCTTATTCATATTGACCAATTTTATAAATTAGGTGGGTTGTTCCTGCTATATGAAACGGATCAATCGAGGTACAAATTTAAAAGCAACTGGAAGGGAAATTTTACTGAGTTGCTTTGATTTGACAACTGCCAACAATTATCAGATTCCTGCACCCTTGCGTTTGCACTAACTAGAACATGAGTGAAGTACCAAAGAGAGGGTTTTCGAGATGTTTTTATTGAGAATATGATGGCTGATTTGGAGTAGAGGTGTGGTTCTGTGTGCTGAAAAAACTTTAAGAAGTTTCTTCTATGATGAGATTACGTACTATCAATTACCGGGTTGTTCAGTGGCAGAGGCATCCCTAAACTATATGGAATAGGTGCACAAATATTGCGTTCGATATTTTATAGGATTAGATCGGAGATAACTTAAATAGAAGTTATAGGGGGGATCGGTTTCACACTAGTATTTTCAAAATTTATCTTTCATTAAGTGGATTCACTTCGTGTGAGTTTGATATACAACATCTCTTTCTCTTCTATGAATATTTTTTTTTGATCGAGGAGAGCCTGAAATGTTCCTTCCTAACATCTCACGCAATCAAAACTCTTTTGATTCTTCCAACAGTCTTCTTCTTTTTTTGTTTCTATGCCGATTCTTTGATCAGCAGTTGCGTGGGACCAACATGGGAAAAGTCCAACAGGTAGCTTCGATCAAAGTTACAATTTGACATGAACTGCGCCAGGATTGATGGCGATCAAGCTTAACATATTTCCCTACCACTGGGTGCCGTAATCCACAGTCACTACTACGTCAATACCAGCTGGAGCGGTACGGCCTCCATTTCCCAACCCTCGAGTCAAGACCACAGAATTGCACCGCTTTGCAAGAACCGTCACTTCACATGGGACACACTAAACTAGTAATTGTTGAGCGATCGTGATAAGGTTAAAGGATCACGAAGCATTGAGAAGGTACAAAAAAATAAATATAAAGATATATCGGCCAAATGCTTAGGGCAACATATGTCCACAAATTGGATGGTCTCTCAATCAATCCATAGGTCCCATTTATCGGCGTGGGATGCTTTTTCCCCCCTAGATAATAGGGTGGGGAAGCAGGTCAAACCGCGAGTGTCGATCTCGGTATCAATTCCTCCGTAAGTAAAGGTACCAATCGAGCTATCAGCTCGCTGGAGGCGTGGGATGGTCTAAGACCACAACTTTTTACGGCCCCTTTGGTTGAATTCTTGGGTGCTTTTCTACGTTAATTAACGTTTTGGAGATCTCTTGACGTGGGTATTGTGAAAAGACATGCATCAATTTCAATGACGTATCCTGCACTATTTGAAGTCTCATATATAAATTATATTATTGGATGTTACCGTCGTGTGTGATTCACGAGGGCAGGCCTCAAACTTATACCAATTCCTTTGGCTCCTCTTTCTTTGCTTAAAAGTAAAAAAGCAATTTAAATGGCATCCGGAAGCATCGAAAATGGTTGAAAAAGAAGGCAATTTTATCGGCATCTTTTTTGTAACTTTTGGCTGCCACTTGCCACTTGCCACTTGCCCGTAGTGGTATTACCTATGTCGGACTTTGGTTTTTATCTTTTTTGCTTATCCTTTTCGGAGAAAGAAGAAAAGATGAAGCCAAAAACAATTCGGAGCTCTTTTTTAAAGGATGGCAGCCAAAAATTTCCACATCAACAGTAAGGTCGCATGAGTAATTTAAAGATGGCAGTGGGAAAACGGAAACGCCCAAAAGCCGAAGGTGGGCTACGTGGGCGACCAAATCTAGCTTCCAAAGACAGAGACGAGAGACCCAAAACCCTCCTCCTCAGTCCAACCGACCCTTTTCCCCCCACCTCGTGCAGGCTCCTCAGACCTCAAATCCCAATCCCTTTTCCCACTTTACCCCTTCTTTCAGATATTTTGGGGTGCTTATCCAGCGGCAGCGAGTGATCTCGATGAGAAGTCAAAACGCCATTTGGGATTCAATTAAAACATAAAAGTCAAATCCAACACAATTATAAAAAAACAAACCCTCAACCAATCCGAACTCCCCACGTTTCATCCCTATTCATATCTAGCCCCACTGGATCCCTGTTTCAGGTGATTCACCAATTTCACCTCCTCTGTAGTTTACCTGCTTAACCCAATAAAAGAATGATAGATTTATGTGAAGCAAAGGCCCATCTCAAAACCATCCATTTTTTTACACTTACCCAAGTCTCTTCCAGAAACCCTATAAGAATTTCATTTTTTTTTCTTTTTCTTTTACGTTTTCCTCCTTCGTCCTCGTTACTCTGCTGTAAAAAAGTTTTTCCGGGGAGCAAATTACCATGTTGGAAGACTCAACTCTACTGGAAGATGCTGGGGTCGCTGCAACCGGCGACCGGCAGCAGTGTGGAGCGTCGGTTTCGGTTGGGTCCGGGGAGGAAGAAAGAGTCGGAGGCGAAGAGAGTGGCCGGAACTGGGCAGGTAACCGGTGGCCCAGGCAAGAGACTCTGGCTTTGCTGAAGATAAGGTCTGACATGGACGATGCATTTAGGGACTCCGGCACGAAGGCTCCTCTCTGGGAAGAGCTTTCCAGGTCAGTCAATGAGTTTCGTATTCTCTTGCTCGTATTCTCTTCACAAAACCATTTTCTCGCTTGCGTTTCCAGTTTGTTTCCCTGGAAAATCCGAGTACTTTGGTTATGCAAGTATTTCCAATACTAAGTCCATGGTTTCTTTGTTGATATTGTATTACATTTTTGCGTCTAGTATAAAATCTTCCGCAAATAAAGAATCTGAGGAAATGAAATTTCACATATATTCTCAGAAACTTATCATGTTTTTAAATTCCATTTACATCAAGTTACTTTCATTTCCAGTTTATGCACCACTCCTTTTTGATTTTCCGTTAGTTCTTTCAGCTGCGGTTAGTTTGGTTTTGCTTAGTGACAAAACTGAAGTTCAACAATGCAAATTTCGGAACTATGTTGTTCAGGAAATTAGCGGAGCTGGGATATAATAGAAGCGCCAAGAAGTGCAAGGATAAGTTTGAAAACCTTTTCAAGTACCACAAGAGGACCAAAGAAGTTCGGTCAGGCCGACCCAAAGGCAAAGCTTATCGATTTTTTGAGCAATTAGAAGCTTTAGATAGCCATACGCAACTTCCTCCTCCTGACCAAGAAAAAGCCCAGGCCTCTTTGGCGGCAACTGTGATGGTAGAAAGAACGATGGAGCCGACGAATTTTGTTCAAAATGCAATCCACCATTCTATTGACCGAAACCCCGGTGTAAATTTTGTGGAGAACTCCACTCGGACGACATCTTCATCGAGTAAAGAATTTGAAGGCACAGGAAAGAAGAAGAAGTTGGCGGTTTACTTTGAGGGGCTAATGAAGGAGGTGATAGAGAAGCAAGAGAATTTGCAAAGAAAGTTTATTGAGGTGCTGGAGAAGTGTGAACAAGATCGAATGGCTAGAGAAGAGGCATGGAAGATGCAAGAATTGGCTAGGATTAGGAGAGAGCGTGAGCTTTTGGTTCAAGAAAGATCGATTGCAGCAGCAAAAGATGCAGCCGTGCTGGCCTTCTTGAAGAAGTTTTGTGAGCAGGCGAGCACAGTACAATTGCCTGAGGTGTCAATGATGTTCTCAGTACCAGCAGAGAACGTAGTGGAGAGGCTAGTAAATGGCTGTGGTGGAGATGTCATGGGCAAGCAAGAAAATCAGAATGGTAGGAATGTTTTGGACAATCAAGAAGATAACAATTGTGGGAATAATTTGGGGAACCGAGAAAATGTCAATCCTGGGAACTCCGTTCTGAAGAGTACAGCTCGATGGCCTAAAGATGAAGTTGACGCTTTGATCAGGCTGAGGACTAATCTTGATTATCAGTATCAAGAAAATGGGCCTAAAGCACCTCTATGGGAGGAGATATCAATTGCGATGAAAAAGCTTGGTTATGATCGGAGTGCAAAGAGGTGTAAAGAGAAGTGGGAGAACATAAACAAATACTTCAAGAGGGTAAAAGAAAGCAGTAAGAAAAGGCCTGAGGACTCAAAGACCTGTCCTTATTTTCACCAGCTTGATGCTTTACATCGTGGGATGACCGGGCAGGTTGAAAATTCCATGAATTCTGGGCATGAGTTGAAGCCTGAGGAGGTTTTGATGCATATCCCGAGTGGACAAGAGCAGACACAAAGGCTGGAATTGAGAAGGGACAACGGTGACGGGGAGAATGTCCAGCAGATACAAGGAGACAGGGAAGATGGAGATGGGGATGGCTATCAGGTTGTAGCAAGCGATGCCTTCTTCAATGGCAAATGACGCCTGAGGAGACACTCGGGGGACTTGTGACAGCTGAGGTGGATCAGGGCCATTGCTTGGGGCTACCTCTTGTTGTTTGGGTCAGATTGTGGTCGCTGAGAAATTCATTGATATGAACGCATCTTACGGGAGATGTGCATCATTTATGTTGTATATGTTCATCATTTGTTGATACAGAGAGAAGAGAGAGGAATAAATTAAATAAGCAGGGTATTGTGTAATTTGATATAGCTTTCTTTTAACACTTACAACACTGCAATGTGTGCGAAAGTTGCAAATGGGTAGTTGTATTTGTTTGTACTAATAAACACTAAGCATCATCGACGATGCAACAGTCGAAGCTGCACTTATTCGTTCGTTTCATTTGAACACTAGATTATATCGGTCGTGGGCAGGCAATGATGTAATGTATGTTTTCAGAGGGGCAATCAGCAATCGTTTGGACGTTGAAGAGCCTATGCAATTTTTTTTTTCCTTTACCGCTTCTACGGCAATTAACGATAACGTGTAGAACGATCGTATCGGAGCAATGCGAAAACTTGGCCTACCAATGTGGATTTGAAACCCAGATGATTGCTCAAAAAAGAAACCCAGATGATTAACAGGAGATGTTGGAACAAAGGGGTAGGCCAAGGCGAGATGGTCGTACGCACTTGCCCAGCTTGACCGTTGTGAAAGTTAAAAATGGGCATCTCTTCCCTCGAAACGCGAAGCAAAATATCAGGCAGATTCTGTAACTTCTTACCACAGTCCACGTAAACGAATTATCAAAAGAGTTGCTATAAATTTAACTCTGAAAATTAAGCTATGCTTTTGGTGATCTTAACTAAGTTTAGGTTTTATAGTCTCGGAGATTCACGTGTCCAAAATGTTTTCTGTCTTCCTCTGTCAAATATTTAATGATGTTTCTATCTTACCCTTTAATCAAGCGATGTGCGGAACTCAACGACTACATTACAGCTTGCGAAAATGCCAAAAGATTTAGAACAGTGCCCATCATTTCCCTTCCCACCTTTCGATGAGACGACGATTAAAGAACGAGAAATACAATGAGATTCGAGCCAAACTCCTTTGTCACTCGAAATCCCTCACTCACTCACTCACCGTTCTGTGTCTCTACCATCAATGGCAGACTACGAACCGTACCACCAAAACAACCACCAACAGCACCACCACCCGGTAATCCCAAATGAGACAGCCCTCCAGGCCCTAAACACCATAATCCAGCTCCACTTCGAGAAGACCCTGGAGAAGAAGCGCTCAATAGACCTCCAGAAGAAGGAGCTCCACAAGCTCTTCCAGCTGTTCTTCATCTTCTTGGGTCTCATCTTCCTTGCCCAGGCCCAGTCCCAGTCCTCTCGCCTCCAGTGCCGCCATTGTTGGATCCCCATCACCATTCTCTCCCTCTCCCACCTCATCTTCTACGTCTCCGTGGCCCAGACCCTCAGGTGCATTAATGGTTTCAAGTACCAGAGGCGCTGCCACAAGCTCACTCTTGGGCTGGCCACCGAGAAGCTCAGGGAGATGAAGATGAAAATGAGCGCCGGTGGGGGCGAACAGTTTGATGGGATTGGTGACGATGACTTGGAGATTCATTACCAGGAGCCTCCGGAGAGTTACTTTGGAAAGTTCAAGAGGAACTGGGCTCTGCATTTTGGGTTCTTGATCTTGATCTATGGGTTCATGGTCTCATCCTCTGTTGTCCTTCTTTGCTTTTAGCTGTTTTTGTTGTGTCTTAGCAGGTTGGTTCTACTATTAACTATTTGTGAGATGTGAAACCTTGTTGCTAGATGTAGGAAATCTCTCTTATTAGATTCGATTCCAATTTCAAAGCTATATTTTTTTCACTTCATTTCGTCTCTCTCGCACTCTCTCTCACTCTTAAGAGGGTTTGAATGAATTAACTAGCTTAGTCATTAATTAGGGAAGGGTTTAAGCAAAACGAGAAGGTTGATGAAACTGAGTCCATACGATTTTTCTTGCAAACTCAAGCTGGTCACCGTAGTAAACAAACGGTACGAACAATGACCACAAAGAAATTTCTCGTGCAGCAAAAATAATAGTTAAAGAGGACCAGAGGCAATGAAACTGTTTAAATTTGAATTTTGAAAGTGAAAGGGTCTGAGCTGGACATGCAACGTGGCTACAGACAGCACTGGAAATAGGTTGGATTTGCAGTGAAGCTTTGAAGTCAAAAAATTTTAGTGCCCCGGATTTAGCCAGCACTGGAAATAGATACTACCTGAATCTTCTCGGCAAATTAGTATATATCCGATTGGACGATCGCTTTCATTTTTTTTAGAAGTGTGAAGCTTCAGTCTGCTAGAAAATAGTTCTCTGTTTAGTGTTTTCCAGTCTATTTTCCCTTTTGCTTTATTAACTAATTAACAAAATGGGCACAAATAACCACCACGCTTAGAAGCATGTCAGGCTGTCAGCCAACATAATTTTGCTAATTGGAGCTCGGCCAGCATCATGGAAAAGCATATATATAAGAATAAAACAACGTTAATTGTACATCACTATTGCTGCTCCACAGGAGTCGGGAAGAGCTAAGCTGTGAGGGAATGTAATGCATTTGAATAAAAAACCTACAAACTAGGCTGGGGACAGGGCACTGCACAGCGACCTATAAGCACTAGCACAGAGTTTGAATTTCTCTTCAGCCATTGCCTGGAATCACAAATAGATTTCTTGTAAGACATCAAAACCAAATCACGACCCAAAACACAAATAAAAGGCGTCCATGTAATGCCTCTCGTTTTTCAGAAGAGATCTGCTTTGATAACCAACGCTTATACATATGGGCCTCAATTTTTACCTTAAAGTTCAGCAGCTATACAACCACAAAAGAAATTTATCAAGTCTTATCCATCAGTGGATGGCGGAGTGAAATAAGGAGGAGAAAATTGTCAATCTGGATTCTTCGTTTGAACTGAAAATTACAAGAGGCGCTGGCCCACAAACACAGTGCAAAGTACCCACGCTGCCTTTTTTGGTTCAGTAGAAGTCACTTACAGCAGAGACTACGAAATGTATTCCCTAAGTGTTTGGTGAGCTTAACCAAGGGGCATTACCAGGAAAAATTAGCTAGCATCTTCAACTATTTTCCATCCTTAAAACCCTATCCCTTAGTTTTTCAAATATAAGAGATTTAATAGTAGATTGGGCAGAGACCAGAAACCTACAAACTGACCTGTGAAGGGCCCTGATGCTTGTCAGGATGCCATTTTAAAGCTGACAAGCGGAAACTGCAAGGACAGTACCAATAAGGAAGTGGCATTAGCAAAAGGTATGTGTTAAAAAAAGAAAGAAGTGTATATCTATTTTTTTATAACAAGTTCACAGCGAAAAGTGCATAAAGGCCGCACAAGAACTTACGCATTCTTGACATCTTCGATCTTTAAAGGGCCTGTTGGAGGCAGACCAAGAATAGTTCTATCACTACGTGATCCTACAGAATATGAATCATCATCAGAATCACTTTCAACGAGAGTTTCCTGTCTTCTATTTCTATTGGTTTTCCCGCTCGAATGCTCCCTCCACTCAAATCCAGATGTTGACTTTTCGAAAGAAGATTCTTGCCTCCAGTTGAAAGACCAAGTATACCATCTGTTTCCAAATGTTGCTTTAAAGATTGGCTCAGGATCTTTGTCAAAGTCCTCAGAAAAACACTTACGTCTTAAATTACCTGAAAATATCATAAATAGCAAGCATCAGTTTTGTCACCATAACATGGGGATAAAAGCCCATAACTTTATCAATCAAGCAGCCTGAGCTTCTACATCTTAAATATTTAAAATTAAATAGACACAATTTTTTGATGAATAAAACGATATCCTTTACATTCCTCAAAACATCAGTGATCACTTTAGTTGAGTATGCTTCAGCTGGAAACAATTCCGAAAGAAGAACATCCAACCATCCCCCGCCTCTGCCTATACAACTCTGCACTGCTTGCCATCTCCTGACCCTGTCGACAACGACTCTACTTTGTGGGCATAGTTCTGATGGTGGATCAGTTTCTCCAACATAAGACATCCAAGGGAAGCACCGAGTGGAAACCCAGATAATGTTGATAATGACAATGGGGCACAATTAATGAGGTGAACCTGTTCTTTGGTTTAAGAATATGATTGAAATGTGAGAAGCAGTATTTTGGAAAATATGTGACACTGCTTCCCTTGAAAATGGAAGATATATGTTGTAATTCATCCACAGTTTTTGTTTGTAATTGTCACCAATGGTCTTTAATCTCCAACGTGGTAGATAGCACAAGGCTGGCAGTCTAATCCTGTATTACCAGAGAGGCAGAACAAATGTAATTTTGGCTATTCTTCCGATTATTCTTTGTCACACCTAAACCTGAAGGAATGCGGCTTTTTTTTTTGCTTCTGTTTTCTTTGTATTCTTTTTTCCTCATGGCAAACTTCAGTGGTGGTAGACGGGCTTGTGTTTCCGGCAACAATAAGTTAAATTTTTGAAGAAAGAAAGAAAATGATGTTGGGACAGGAATAGCATGGCAATCGACAGCGGTTTTGAGGTCATAGGTGGTGAAGGGGTGAAATAATTTCCACACCAACCAAACACCTAATATATGTTTGGGAAATTTTTATTTTTGGGTCTCTGCTAGACAATGGAGTCTAAGGTGATATTTGGGAAGCAAAAATTTTAAGAATTTCTTAAAAAGTTTAAATTTTTTTCCTAACCAAACATCACCTAAGTTGTTTTCCTGAAAACATTTCCTTGTTTTCCACATGTTAGAGAGAAACAAATGTAGCCTAACTGTTTGCCAAAACCACACCATCATTAGGACTGACTATGAAGTATAAGCTTTTCAATCGCATTATCCGTCTTGACCACAAATCGTGACCCGCCTCCACGTTCTCAAGTAGTGCACTATTGCTGTTCTCAATCATGACCTCATCATAATGGTGATTCCTGTTACTTGGAAATTGAAAAACATTTGAGTAGTACTTAGACACTTTGAGCCTCAACCAAAATACTGAACTGGGTAGTTCAAGACATAGTCTAGAATGGAGATAAAGATATCTAGAAATACAAGTAATTAGAACAAAGAACCCAAGAATAGGCAAGTTGAAAAAAATACATTATATAGAGAACAACACAGGAACAAAAAAAAAAGGAAATTAAATGAAGAAAGGAGTAAAAAGCTCACGTTTTCGTTTCTCGTGGTGAATTTTGTCCGTGCGGCGAGCAGAAAACTTTGGTTGACCTTTCTTATCAGAGCTATATGAATGACCCTCCTGCTTTGGATTCCATTGTGTTCCCATTTGGACTCTCAACATCCTCTCTTCATCCTAGGTGAAATTGCAAAGCAAAGCATGCGCCAATCCCCCAAATTTTTTGACAAGATATACATTAAACACAACAAGAAAAAGATTAGTAAGAGATTGTAGGCAAAGCTTTTGCCACTTAAGTATAATGGAAGGCATTATTTAGCTACTGAAGATCAAACATTTTTATTTGGGTTGCACAACTTCAAGATGTTTGTTTGGGCAGACAGTCAACAGGTTTGCCTAGAAAGCAATGGGAAGTCAAATGGCTTATGGCTTCATCATCCTTTACATAGCATGAGATAGAGGCAATTGAAATAAGTTGCACGAGCACCCCAATTGATGGCAGGACCACTATAAGGTTTCCTAGAAATGTGAAATTCCTAAAAGCACTTGCGGATGATATCTAGCTTCTCCAATGGCTTGATGCAAACAATGGATTAACCTGTGGTCCATCAAGTCCCCAATTCACAATGAAAAAGATCGACAATTTTGGCAAAGTCAGAGAGTTCGAACACTTTTGCTTCTTGTTGAGAAAGATTAAATTCATGGCTTGTTTTGCACAGCCTTGCCTTTTTACTATTTCCTTTATCACTTCCATGAAGAATGATTCATTACATCAATGATTCATCTTGATCCCCTCGTAAACCAGTGCACCACGATAATCTATGCTGCCACCTACTACCAAGAAGAAAATTGGGTAATAACAGAAACCCAAAACACTAAATACCAAAATCGAAGAAGCAATGACCTTATTGAAGACACTCTATAAATGTAATTTCTGCATCTATTAGTATCAACAGCTAAAACTCGTATACCACCATATTTCTAAAATCAATATTCAATTTGTGTTTTTGGATTTTTGTATTTTTTTTCTATGGCAATACATGCCATTGGCAGGGTTTTTCAACAAAAGAGAAATGTAAAAAAGTGTACCCGAAATTTTGAGGACCCACTTTTGTGAAGGAGGTCTTTTAGAGCTCTCTTTGCATCAGCACGCTTCTGACGTACTGCATATCTGATGTAATTCTGAATTGAATAAATGTAAGGTAAAACCTTGGAATAAAAAAGTAATAATAATAATATGAAACCGAAGGAAGGGGGAAGGGAGAAATTGAATCGAGGTTACATGGGAAGTCTAGCACTAAGAGTATATATCATAGTGAGACCTTACGTGATCTCCATCACTTTGTTAGAACTATGGAAGTGCCAAAAAATAAAAATAAAAATATAAAACAAAAAAAAACAAAAAAATCAACAAAGGAATCACACTCCAAAACCAACAAAAACACAATATGAGGGAATGTGGAGTACGGTTCTTAGGATATCAATGTATGAGGCCTGGAAATAATTCCTCTTTTTCCTATTGCTTTAAGTTCCCATCAATTTTTGAGCAGAATCCAGACCTACGATGCTTCGATTTCATCGTCTAAAATACTGACTCATTCTTTAGTTAATTAGCAACCAAACAACCTTAAAGAAAAAAGAAACTTTTTTCTCGGGTTACTGTTATCTTTTTTTTATAAGTTAAACTTTATTAAAGAAAAAGAGAGTTGACAGTACAAGAGATTATACTGACAACAACTAGAGCATACAAGCTAAAAAACTTACAAAATCCGAAAAACCCATGAAATGACACCCTAAAACCGAATTAGCCCACATAAAAAGAGAATGCAGCATAGAACCCCCCAAACTAGCCAAAGACAAAGCCCTGTCCTCAAAACATCTCTCATTCCTTTCCCTCCACAAACTCCACCATATGCAAGAAGGGATCATCTTCCAAATGGCCGAGGCGATTGGATCCTCAAACTTCCCCCTCCAACAATACAAAACATCCACCACCTTCCTATGGATAACCCAATCATAGTTAAGAATGCTCAACCCAATCATACGTTGATGCATTTCCTCTAGCTCCCGAAAAAGACATTATATGCACTGGATTAAAAAGGGCCAGACATATGATCAACCGTTTCTCCATCATTCTTACACAAATAGCATCACTCCGTCAAGCAAACTCCCCTCCTCCTTAAGTTGCCAATGGTCAAAATTTTTCTGTGAGTGGCCTCCAAAACAAAGAAAGCAACTCTAGGGGGAACCAAATTCCTCCAACACTGTTGCCAAGGAAATCATCACTGGAGCCCTCCAAAAGCAAAGCATACATCGACTTAACAGAGAAGACACTGCCCTTGGACCCCATCCATATCAATTTATCCTCACCTCCTCGGGTTACTGTTATCAGCCTAGAACAGCAGCCCAAAGCTTCAGTTTTCTCCCTGCTTTACCTCCAAACCAAAATTGTTTCCTTCTCTGTTAGAAACACAAAACACGGTAACTTTTACCTACCTTTGCCACCGCAAAACACTAATCCCTTCTTATATCCAACAAACAGTTGTTGTCCGGAAATCCTGCAACCACGCTTTATATTTTCATCATTTTAAAACCCTACGGCCTACACAATCCAATCCATTCTACCCAAGTTGATAATGCTCCTTATGCCATCTTTTGCAACTCAAGGCACAATCTTGTCCCAGTGATTTACCTAAATTAAGCAAGACATACGTCCCTCTGCTGCTGTCCTAAATCAGCCTCAATGTCAACACCCCTTGTCCTACTTCATAATGTCAAAGAAGATCTACACACTACATTCTGCAGAATGAAAAACTAACAGTAACTTGCATTGATCTTTATCTCACCCACAGATATACACAAGCAACTCTTCTTTGATAGGCAGACACAACTCTCACACCTGTATGGGAGTGAACACCCGTGTGCAAGAAATCTGTCATACAATGACTTTCCTCAAGGAAAAATAAAACTAAATAGCCAAAACAAAAGAAAAAAAAACATGTACACAAGCTATACATATAGATCAATGGCTACTGTGCAATGCCAATTTCTGCTGTTCTAGCTTGCATTCTTCAGCAGGTAAAAGTAAATTTACTAAATATTGAGTTGCATACCTTAGTTGGTTCCTGACCTTGTCCTATATCCTGCAAAATCAATTTGAGGTGTCAAACGTACTTAAACATTGTAATAAAAAATAAAATAATTACTAGCTTAGATATGCCAGTACATGTCTGTATGCATGTGTAGAGTGTGGACATGCAAGTCTCAGTGTACGTGTGTGAAGACATATGCATTCACCATCAATCAATTAATAACAGCTGATAGCAGAAAAACTTTAGTAATCCACACAATGCAAAGTATGACTCTGCTTGTGTCCCATAGGTCTAAGACAGCTTCACGTAGGGGGGAAACCATTATATTTATACATAATTTTGCCCCCTAAAGTGCACACAATATCCGTATGATGCTACCACACTCTTTAACTCCTTCTGGATTCCAAAGAGGGCCAAGATATGTGGTTTTTACTTAATTTTTTTCTTTCCCTTCAAGATTTCCAATATCCAATCAAAGGGCTAGATCTCAACTAATGAAAAGCAACTTTTCAAAAAAAAAAAGGATGCAACTTTGCATTAGAGCAGCAGAGCAAGGGTTTAACACATAGGCAGGTAGCATGTGCACAGAGAAACACAATAAGTCTTGTCTTACATAAGAAAATGCACAGGATCTGGAAATTAAAGAAAGAGAATAAAGCACAAACAAGATAATAATACTACTAGTGATTTAAATCCAATCTTGAACTAGAAAAAAAAATCAAATGGATTAATATATCAATTTTTTTTTGATGAATAACCTCTAATATTATTAAAAAGAAAATAAAAAGAGAGAGATCAGTACAAAGGTTGTACTAATCCCACTCAGAACATACAAATGAAAAAGCTAACGAAATCAAAATAATCCACAAAAGATCCTCCCAGTACAGCATTAACCCAACAATAAAGGGAAAGAAGAAAAGTATCCTGCAAATGAGCCGAAGAATTGGCAGAATTCTGAAAGCATCGGGTATTCCTTTCCCTCCACAAACACCACCACAAGCACGAAGGAATCATCTTCCAAATTGCATTAGTCAAAGGGTCTTTAAATTTCTTTTTCCAACTCTGTAAAACTCCCACTACTGAAGCCGGCATTACCCAATTTAACTGACTAATACTGAGAACAAAGTTCCACAATGCAGACGCCACCGAACAATGAAGCAACAAATGATCAATATATCAATCTTGAACTAATTTTCTTTTTCAAATGGATTTATTCATCCTTTCCTTCCATACCTAAACCAAATGATGACCACAAAACATTGAATAGAAAGCCTCCGGAAATCAACGGAAGCTCCAATCTCCTTCTCTCTCTCTCTTTGTGTGTGTCTCTACCTCTCCCAAAACACAGGTAAGAGGAAGTTCCATTACCAGTTAATTGACTCTAAGCATAAACTCTACCAGACATATTTCAGATTCCATTGCACGAACATCTACAACTTATGTCAATACAAAAACATGGATTACCCTGTACAGCTTAATGCCCTTCTCTCACAAAAATTATAGGGTTGAAAGATGCTTCAAATAATCCCATTTTGTTACAGAGTAGAATTCTTGTACTCAAACGCTATCATCCAGGCAACAATCTGAGATATAGCACACTCCAAGACATATATAATAAGCAAAGCAAAAGCCCTTGTTAATCCCAAGAGTAATTAAGCAAACAAATATTCGAAGAACCATTCTTCCTAATCAGAAAACTGTCTTCATCCAATGAAGTATTCTTTCTTAAGCTAAGTCAAGGCAAAGGTTGCTTCCAAAAATAGAGTTAGTAAATCCAAAATGCAAACGAAACATCCATAATAAAGATTACCTTAGGACAAACACCAACCCAATAAGCACAGTACTCCAACAATACCAAACAGACCAAAATGTAGCTTGAACTCTGAGAAATTGAGCATTCCAGTCACCGCATAATGATTGTTTCCAAATGTAAGTCAATTACCACCTTAGCATTTAAAAAAATTCAAAAGAACACCATCCAAATTCCTATAATTCGAAGAGAAAATTTGTATTCAATATTACTTTGCCAATGGCTCCACTTTCATGGGTGAATAATTCGAATGCAAAGCAGAAAGGAATGCCAGCAAACACAATATGATTCAAGCGGAACAAGTTCATATCCACACAAAATACAAACTTTCACCAAATGGGCGCAAAACACCATCACAGACGGGAAAAATAAAGCTTTTGAAACGGAATAAGAGAGAGAGAGAACTCACAGACTTCCACTTGTCCTTCCACTTCTGACATGCAGTAGGGGTGGAATGCAATGAAGCAATATGGGTTGCTGTTGGAGCTGACGAAATCAAAGAATTTTTTATCATGGAGAAGTTTCGCCATCTGGGTAGTTGAAATTGCATTTCTCAAAAACGAATGAAAACACTTGCTGAGAAACGCCTTTTCCTATGACCCTCAGATGGGAGTAATTATAAGTCTACGCTCGCGCAGGAGAAAACGCTGCCTCACACGCAAAAGAATTATACGCTATTTTCACGGCTACGTCTTGGTGCTTTGCTGACCACTGAGGTATCAAGTCAGAGGAGCATCTCTCCGCTCTCCGTTTATTCTTATTTCCTCTTTTGATTTTCGGCTCTTTTCCTTCTTCATAGGAGACTAGGAGTAGCCAGTAGGCGCCGATTGCGGGAATGGGCCAGGTGCCCACCCAGCTATTAGGCCTGTGTCTGTGCTCTTTTACCATTCAGCTTGGACTCATACATTACAAAAACAAAATCGATTTGGGTCTTTGCAAGAAAACAAAAGTTGGGTCTGGACCGCAGGCTTGAGAACTGCGCCCTGACGTGTACATTCATACATTGATTGGGTCTGGTTGAGGCCCGTATCCGAGGAATAGAAAAATGAGAACTGCTGAGCATACCTCAGTCTCCTACCTCTTTGTGAGACTATCTCCAAACTTTCCATAAAGTAACAATAAAAGCCCATGACCCATGCTTTTTAATAAAAACACACAAATGCTTTCTATTTGTGTGCTATACACAAAGAACAGAGAGGAGGCTTTGACATGCTCTTCATGGTTGGTTAATAATCGATAAAGAAGATAAGTTGGTACGTTAAGGATACATATAATCTTTCAGATAGATGGTGGCTACTAGTTTCATGTACCAAGGTTTTGAATTATAAAGCATAATAATAGAAAGACATTTCTGCCATTTATTGAGAAAGTTTCCATAACCAGTTGTATACATACATAATTATTTGGGACTACAATCAATAATTACTATTGGACATCATTCATATATATATGTACGAGACAGACGTGTGCTATTTGGAGCGTCTGTAGGTGGTAAGATTTTGCTATAATACATTGAGATCATCACCGAGGGGGAGCAAAGGGTGTCTGCCGACACTCATTGCTCCCCAAAAAAAATTTATATGTATATTTTTTTAAAAAAAGATGGTCTGGCCCGATCCATCAGACTCAGGCCCAGGCCAACTACAAACATGTTTTCTATATAAAGTCTGGGCCTGATCCCCTCGACCCAGACCTTTTTATTTTTTTTAAACAGCAGAGGGTGAAACGACGTCTGCAG
Organism: Myrica gale; assembly: GCA_963930655.1. Lineage (NCBI taxonomy): Eukaryota > Viridiplantae > Streptophyta > Magnoliopsida > Fagales > Myricaceae > Myrica > Myrica gale. Next base: position 9,323,050 of record OZ005600.1, on the reverse strand, counting down.
AATTAAAAAAAAAACAGGTGTTCCGCGTTCCCCCCTTTCCTCCTCTCCCTCTCCTTTCTCTTTTCTGCGTCTGAATTCTCTCGAGCCCCTTTCTCACACCTCTCACTCAGCCACCGCCGCATGTCGCACCAGCCACCGCCGCACGCTCAACATCCACAGGTCTGGGCACTCAGCCACTCACTTTGTGATTTAATACTCTTTACAAATTTAATTATTAAACTCTACTCTCTCTCTCTCTCTCTCTCTTGCTTTCTCTCTCTCTATCTATATTTCACAAACCTATCAGCTATCATCTACGTTGTCTCTCTTTTTCTCTTTGACAGAATCACTCAGCCAAGGTAAGTAATTTTATTGTTGTGATTTTTTTGATGAATTTTATGAATTAGAGATATGTGAATTAGGGATTTGATGAATTTTTTGAATTAGGTATATGTGAATTAGGAATTTTATGAATTTTGTGAATTAGGGATTTGATGAATTGTGTGAATTAGGGATGTCTGAAAAGGTAAGGAGAAAGTATAGTTTTTACATTTCAAGAGTCAAAACAAAAACCCTAATTCACAAAATTGACCAACAATGATGTTCATTGCATGAGAAAACAAATAAGCTGGCCCAGATTTTCCATGAACACATTTATGAAAACAGAGTAGAGGAGAGATCAACATAAGTATTGACATAAATATGAAGAAATGTAGGCTAGAAACAATACATCAATATGCATATATAGACGTACATAATAATGATATATTGCTGTAACTCATCTTGACTAGAGCAAACCATTTTGCAGTAACATGAAATCTCTCTGTCAATTTTTTTCTCAAGAATTCATATCTAAAGAATTAGGACATAGTTTTAGCAAAAGGAGCGGTCAAATAACTCTAGCCCCAAAACTAATCAAACAAAGAGAAACTAGTTTAGGCACTGGTTCTTGAGATACAAATCTCAATCCCAACCATCTAGCTTCGGTTACTTCAGATTATAGCCATCTGGGAGAATGGGGTTGATAGACTAGTAATCTGGAGAAAATCGAATAGCCAGTGACAGGGGCAACCAACTACTGGCTGCTTCCAACATATCGATATTAGATCGTTTCATAGGGAAAATATAGAGATATTCCTAAAGATAAAACAAAATGTGTTACAAATTGAAGTTTAGTAATAGTACGTGTTGGTGACTTACATAGAACGATTTAGAACAGGAGAGTTCTATGGGTTAAACGATTTAGAACATGATATTGTAATTGTAAGACAATTTTTAGCATTATAAAGAAAAAAAAATTTCTTGTAATTTCGCATTTAAAATTTGACCCCTTAAATTTACTTAAAAACTTTTACCTCTAATTAATTTGTAGTTAAATTGCAGCATACCTATTATTGACTAGTACTACCCGATGCACGACGTCATTTACTCCAACCATAAAAAGCTGGACCGGATATAATAAATTTGGCTTATCATTATGCATGCAGTACGTACGTACCACTGTCCACTGCAAGGGGAGCAATTATCATCTACGTACCTAATTAAACCCTTAATTTGCCCATGCAGTTAATGCAAGCCGAGGGGATGACTCTCTCTTGAGGCCGGATACCACGACAAACCAATACTGGAGCAAATCATGTCGTATCGCACACGAAACTAGCAATTAAAATGCATGTTGTGAATTAAGTCATCTGTTTTATACGACGTCGAATCGTTTTCACAGCTGCCCTAGAAAAAAAGGTGCGTCTTTTTGCGATTTGATCGAGGTGGAGAAAAAAGTATGATAAAACCCACATAAATGATCCCAGAACAGGTCCCCAGTGATATTGGAGAAGAAAAATTATTCCATGCTCCAGTAAGAGGCCGTACGTCCAGAAGTGTGGGTATGTGAGTAGGGAATTATGGGAGCATGGAATAAATGTTCAAGACTTCAAGTCTGGGTTATCACTGGGCGTGGTGGCTTAGTGGTGTGTTGGTTGTGCTTAGGATCCATGAATTGCTCTCAAAAACTCTAGTAGTCATATTATACCCATTATTCTTTAGTAATCCCCGCGTTAGGTAAAATTCTCGAATTTAAGTGATGGTAGATTTTGACTTAGCTTTTGATGGTTCATCGTCTTTTTTAATTAAAAAAAAAATTCATAACTGGGCGGCCAGTTTTCCAATTCCAAATGATCTGGAAAAAATTAAATTTCTTTTTACTTTTTGCAATTTATTTGTTTGCTAGCTGCTCCAAATAATGATTAAGCTTTTTGTAATTTTGACTAATCCATAATTTAATTCATGTATATATAACACCATGGAACCGTGGAACGTGGTAATATTTACTTTATAATACAAATTAATTTTATTTATTATTTATTTGTGGTGCCCCAAAAGCTACTGGATATGTACTTTAAAATAGCAAAATGATTAGTTCAAATGAAAAGTTACGGAATGTGGAAGCATGAATGGATACAACGAAGAGAATAATTAAAAGTATATATTTATATTCGGAACAGATCAGATACTACTTGTTTGTAATGGCCAGCACGACGTAATTATAAGGCCACCACGACTTATCATTTATCAATATCCCTTTATGTGCTGCCCTGCCCCCCCGGAAATCCAAGTAATATAAAGATATCAGCATGTCCCGCCGGCCGGCCAAAACAAAACACAGCTCGGCTTTCTCCACTAGTAGTACTCCGTGAGAGTTTAGAGCCCAATTTTACCCCAAAATGTCATTGTCAGTAAGCTGGTTTTAATGACAAAAATAACCACAAAAGGCTGGTTTTCAATTCTTCTGTTGGACCCACTTAGTTGCCCCGTCATCATCGCTAATAGTCCTTAAAATCATGTCTTATAGATGTCTGATCGAACAATCTCGGAATAAATTATCAAGAAAAGTCATCAAATGTGTTAGTAATAAAAAAATTAAATAAAAACCACTTTGAATCTTCAAACTACCAAATCAATCTAAAATAATATATAATCTCAAATATCACCTTTGATATATTGAGTTAAAAAATTGCGAAATTTCATCAATTTGGGCTCTTGAAAAATATCTAATCATCAAACCCGTGTGACATGTGTTATGACATAATTTCGTCTGTCATATTTTATTTTAGTGAACGATTTGATTAATTGCGAAAGTTTGAAAGCTTAATGTATCAAGTTTATACCTCTATTTAAAATTACATTGTTTACACCTCCCACATTACAGAGTTCAATATATAATTAAGATGTAAAGCCTCAAAATTTTAATTTTAAATTTTAATTAATCTATTTAATTTATTTTTGCCAATTAGATAAAGTCTTAATCTTAATCCTATCTTTTAATAGTGGGTTGCAATTGCATGGCCCTTAATCCGCTTAAACGGTTTATGGCTAATAAAAATCCATCATCATCCAGCTTGTCTTCATGCGCCAGCAGCACATCCACACAAATAGAAAGAGTCAAGAAGAGCTGTGCCACTGTTACTTGACCCACATTAATGTTTACCAAAATTTGTGACTTGTTAAGAAAATTTTTATAACTAAATATCAAAAATATTAATTAAATTTTAACACATTTTCATACCAACTTCAATATTATTTACATAAAGAAAACATCAAATATTCTCATTCCCTACTTTTTTTTAACAAACTCTAATACATAATGTCTCATATTACCATATGATCGATATATTACTAAAAAACCAAGGTGATGTTTTTCCTATACATACAAAAAAAGGAAAACAACAATCTAGAAATCAAGGGGGTTGATATTTCGTGTAATGGTACGTGGACCACTAATCCCATCTTAATTAAAATCGGACCCCACTGACTCATTGCAATTTTGCAAACACCCACAAGTGTCCCCAAACAAACCGCGACGGCCGGGACCCACTTCCAGAGAACATCCAACTCACGAGGGCCACAATCCTCCCATCCCCCCATTTGCCTCGCTGTAAACGAAACCAGACACACGTGTGCCCCTCCACATTCCCTCGGTCAAACCGTTCATTTTCCCCCCAACAATCTCTCACAACTCTAACCAAGAACCCCTCGAACTTCCTATTTTTCAGTTCACGAACCTTAAAAAGATTTGTCCCCCAACATTTTTTGTTGTAATGGAATAAATCGCGGCGGTCGCAGTCACCCCCAAAGTTTACAGCCAGGCTGCGACCGTAAATTTTACTGTAAAATTTCTCATAAAAAATGTTTTTTTTTAAATAATCTTTTATTGGGTTAAGAAAAGAAACAGTTTTACTATATATAAGTGGTACGAAGTTTATTTCTTCTCCTCATAACAAATGAGCACAACCGCCGAATTCTTTCCTGATAAACAGCTATCTCTTTGCCTTCAAAGAAGTTCTAGATAGAGAAAATAGGAAGGAATTCAGCACCAGACAGAGAGAGACTGACATGGGAGGGTGCGCGACCAAGCCAAAGGTGTTGAAGGAGGATGCGGCGGCGGCTCCGGAGCCGGCTGTGGATGACAAAGCCTGCGCGGCCCACGAGCCCGCCGAGAACGAGAAAGAGTCGGCTGTTGTCGTTGTCAGCGTCAGTGAGGTTGCGGAAATTATTAAGAGGGAGGAAGAGGAGGATAAGATGAAGGAGATTGTTGGTGACGACAAGGTTGACGACCAAGAGAGCAAACGCCGTTCTCTCAGCCATTTGTTCAAGGAGGTAATCATTGTTTCGTAGTTTCCTTTTATACTAAGTCCGATAAAGGAGAAAAAGAAGGTCCGATCTGATTGCAGTTCTTGGAAATGGGTTTCTGGGGGGGGGGGGGGGAGGGTTTTCCTGTTGAATGTGGAGGTAAAAATCCAGCTTTCATTTTTGGTCTAAAATGGTTACGGAATGTTTACTCAGTACACATCAAACTTCGGGTAAAAGTTAGTCAATTCTTGCTTTCATTTATCTCCTATCCTGTTTGGTTTCTGTTTCTCTTGCTTTTGTTTGGAGAAGCGCAAATGGTTGTTTGTTTTTCCTTTGACTTGTACGGGTGGGTTATTCTTTGAATTTAATCTCTAGAGTTTCCGTTTGGTTACCAAGAAACTGAAGGAAGACGAAAGGACAAGGATGACACGAATGAAAATTGTTGGGACGATGTTTTATTATGCTTGTATCTTGGAGCCCAGGAGATCGAAAAACTCAATGGACCACTATGTTGTCTTCTGTCCCGAACTTAAGTTCCCGGAAAGTATTGTTTGGAAAAGTCCCAATTTTTTTAGTGGTTAATTTGTCATTACCGTACTAACAAGGGGAAACATTCATAGATCCTCTCCAAAGTTTTGATTCTAACGGGAACTATTCCCTATTGCTTTTTCCAATGCCGTGTTTGGCATATTGACTTTTTGGATTTCTCGAAGAACGCCCTCCCTCATTGATGACTTTCCATGACAGAATTTAGAAAGAAAACATATCTTTATTTTTGGAAAAAAAAAATTTCTTGTTCGTTATTCTTCGTTTGGACGTGTTAAACGCCGTAGATCTCTGATGTTGGTTGCTTTGATTAGAATCTTTAGTGGTAGAGAATCGGTATAAGGAATCTTAAAACATTGAATGACCTGTCGTTTGACGCCAAAAACGCGTGTCCAAGTGTGAAGGCCCACCAGCTTCGTTGGATCCTCTTTGGTCTTTTTTTCGTTAGTTTTTTGTTTGTCGTTTTTATGTAGTTCATTGGTCTTACTCTTTTGTAAAAGGCAAACCATGAGATCTGTTTCCTAATTTATTGTCTGTGTCGTTTCCGAGGGCATTAATGTTAGCTAACTTTTCTTTAGAAAAATCTCAGTGGGTCCGGTTCGAATCTTCTGAATTTTTCTAGTGCTAAAGGAGGGGTTCCAATGTGATGAGCGAAGTTGGTAATGAAAAGAGGCGAGGTAGGATATATAATAATGTCACCCAACTGGGAAAAGCACTTAAAATAGGCCGGTTGGTACAGTTTGATGATTAAGCAACTTCCTTTGGGGTTACACTCTTGGGTCTGTGAAAAATCACTCGAGGAGGTTAATCTCGACTTTTTTAGTGCCATTGATAATGACCACCGATAAGCATGACATGAGGACTCACCCAGTTGGTGGCAACTACAAGGCCTGAATTGACCGTTCGGGTGAATGTACCAGAAGATTAGAAGACTATTTGTACTGTTTGGTCAGGGCATTTGCTTACCTTATTTAATTGATTAGATAAATGGGGCCTCTGGAATGAGCTTTGTCAAATGGGGTTGGTGATACCATGAGACTCACTTTGGCCATCATGTCCTACATGTCGGTACTGCTGTATGTAACCTTTTTTCATTGTCTGCAGCTAATTTTGGTTGGTGTATGAGCTGGATATTTTGAAATGCCTAATTATATCAGATTAGAGTGTTGTTTTTCTGGCTCTTGGTCTTAGATTCTGTTTTGTGAATTTTGAAATACAATATAGACTGTTGACAAAATTCTCTTTCATGGACTGTCACAATTCCAATTTGTTGATCTTTTCGACCTTTTGGTAGAATGAGGAAGGCAAGGACTCAACAACAGATGGTAACCCTGCGGCCGAGCCGCCGAAAGAAGAGACGTCAGTGGATAAAAAACCCATAGATGAATCTGAAACCAAGCTTTCAGAGGTCGATAAATCCGAAATTCGAGTGGAACAGACCCATGTACCAGATGTTGTCGTCGTCGATGCTCAAAAGCCTGAGACGTCAATTGAACTGGCCCCTGTACCAGACGTTGCTGATGCTAAACAATCTGAAAGTACTCCTCCTCAACAGATGCCTGCCTTGGCAGTAGTCAATGCTCCTGAGAAAGCCGAAACAGAGAAAACTGAAACTACACCAGCTGCAGAGACCAAAACGGATGAAACAGTTGATCCGAAGAAAAAGGAAGTACCGGATGTTGACGATGCTCAGAAGAAGGCTGAAACTGAGAAAGCAGTTGAGGCTGCGCCTGCTGTAGAGAAGCAATCCAATGGCGTCTCTGAAACTGAGAAAGCAGTTGAGGCTGCACCAGCTGTAGAGAAGCAATCCAATGGCGCCTCTGAGGAAAAGAAATCAGAAGTCCCCAATGTTCCTAGTTCACTCGAGAAGGCCGAAACACAGAAACCACTTGAAGCTACAGTAGGCTCAGAACAGAAAATTGAAGAAGTAAAGGGGAGTGCTGAAGAAAAAGCAAGTGTGTGATTAATGTCTTCTAAAAAGACCTCGACTAGAAAATGATGCATATGCCTGTTTACCTACAGGAAGGCTGCCGATGAAGTGGTTGCAGGAACCCAAGTAAAGATGATCACGGTTCAAGGCAACTTATTTAGAGGCATCGTTTAGGGTTGTTTATTACATTATTATATGTCCTTTTATCTTTTCATTTGAGGCTTGTTTTTTTTTACCATATGATTTCTTCTATTTCATTTCTCTTTTGTTCTTAATTTGCATGTGGACCCTATTCTATTGTTAGATTAATTTACGAGTGTAGGTTGTTTTTCCTGCCTTTTTTTTTTTCAAACAACTAAAATTTCAGTAGTGAGTTCGTTCATTGTCCACAAGTGACCGGACCACTTATTCGCAATACAGTGGGGACTTGCACCTGCACAAATATTCTCAAGTAAAAGAAGCTGGACCTAGCATGGCAATTTCTGCAGCACAATTTCACCGTCCTGCAGTTCTACAATTGTGCAGAACCTCTCTATATATGTAGGTCTCCAAGGACCAAACCGAACTCACTAAACTTATCCAACCAACCAAACCGACAATAGGGATAATAACCAGAGTTGATACTATATAGACTTATAGTCTATAGATAAGGATAGAAAGGAAGGAAACTCCTATTTTTTCACATGTTTGGTCTTCCTTTTTCCATTCAGAGTTTTTGTTAAATGATATGTCAATGTCATTTCATTCAACTGTCTTCCTTTGTCTTCATTTTTTGTCCTCCATAGGCAAGGAGGGAGCTAAGGGAGGGGCCATGCCCCGAGCCACCCAAATTCAGCATAAATTTTGGGTCCCTTTAGGAAGATAAATAAAAATAAAATAAAAGGTGGGTTTTTAGACATTTTCACTTTTTGCAATTCGGCCTCCCAAAATGTATTTTTATGAAATTGGCCCCCTAAAATATAATCATAATTCCGTCCCTATCCATAGGGACATATGGGCTGGGCTGGGCTGCTTAGATTATATCGACAAGTATACTTATTTTTTCATGCTTCGCAAGCAGTGGTAGTTTTTCCATTTAAGCTTAATTACGTTCCTATTCCCTCTTGATTTTCTTTATCTTCTGGTTGGGTTTGACAACATACCTTTAATCAGGCACTTGCCTGGCTCCCGAGAAAGAATATCTGACTGTTCAAAAAGCGCTGAGCCCAGTATTAAAAAAATAAAATCCACAAGGAATTGTCATATTTAATGCTTATTACAAAGTCTTCGTACGCTAATAGGAAGACATAAAACATTGGGATGAAAAAACAAGGCAACAAATAGATGCATATATATATATATATATATATATATATATATATATATATGTGGACGGATTGCCTCAGAAAGCGCTTCTTCCAAACGCCGAACGTAAAGTTTCAGCCGTTCAACGGTGGCCGACCGAAGGTAATGTTCCAGCTACGAGAAGTGTATTCTACGCCGGGGGGGGGGGGGGGGAAGGCACATCTGATTCTTACTAGGAATGTGTCTACTGCACAGTTGACGGGCCCCCTGATTCTTTCAACTTTCAGGAGTTTCTAAATTTTAAGATTGGCCGTTAGATTTATGATCAAAATGGTCTTTTAATTAGAAAGTCTTTGCCTCCTGAATGTCATGGGTCCAATAGCGCGCACGCAACTGGTCGGTGTTTTTTCGCCCAGAACTCTTTACCACTTAAGAAAGAGCCCCGGGGCCGGGGCTCTGCTACCTGAATTAGCGTCAAATATATTATGGGTGCAGTTGGTTATGACCCATAGCAAGTTGTATCTCTATTCCATTACAGTTTCATATTCCTTAGAAGAAAAATTACACTTTCATATCTTCCGTCCCTATCTATGCCCTTATATCTAGTTCTTCTTCTTCTTCATTGCCAACCTATCATCATCATCATCACCATCACCATCTTGATCTTCTTCTAAAATTACCCCTTGATTTGCTTAGCTTTTATTCTTCAAACATGGAACTTGAACAACTCATGTTGAGGGAGGCTCTTAGTGCTCAAAAGACATTAAGCCAAGACCGTAGCAAAACTAGTACTTGGAGCTCCAGCGCATCTCCAGCTTCCGAAGATCTTTCTCATCGCTCTGAAGCCTCTGGGACGTTGGAAATGGATCTGCCAAGGTATCAATCGGCGGAGGAAAAGCTATCTTGGCTGCGCTCTCAAGTCATTGGCGGCGATGCAGAAATTGACACTCCTTTTGGAAGAAGACGACTCACCTATGCTGATCACACTGCTTCCAGCCGGTCTCTTCGATATATCGAAGATTTCATAATCAATAATGTTCTTCCTTTTTATGGTTGGTTATCTTCGTTTTCATTCTTCACCTAGTTCCTTAGTCAGATACTCTAGCTTGAACTTGTTCAACTTTTCACTTCCCAGTTGTCCATTTCTGTAGATTTTTCAGACAGTACTGGTTTTAGGTTCTTGTTAATTGAATTGAATCTTGACGTACGACATCCAAAACAAGATTTTTTGACTCTGCAACTATTTATATTGTTTTTATACAGGGAACAATCATACTACTGACAGTTACGTGGGGCACAGAACAACCAAAATGGTGCACGAAGCAACCAAGTACATAAAGAAATGCTTAGGTGGTGGAGATGATGATGCAATCATATTTTGCGGCTCAGGCACAACTGCAGCCATTAAAAGGCTTCAAGAAGTAATGGGCATCATCGTTCCATCAATTCTGAGAGAGTATTAGAATGTCTCAGACCTGAGGAAAGGTGGGTGGTTTTTGTTGGGCCGTATGAGCACCACTCGAACCTTCTTTCTTGGCGGCAAAGCTTGGCTGAAGTTGTAGAGATTGGTTTAGATAACAATGGCTCGATAGACAAGGAGGCTTTAAGACAACAACTGGAGCATTATAAACGTTCCAGAAGGCCACTCTTAGCTTCTTTTTCGGCTTGTAGCAATGTGACCGGAATTTGCTCAGACACGCGAGCAATTGCCAAACTTCTTCACCAACATGGAGGTTTTGCTTGCTTTGATTTTGCAGCAAGGTAAGAAATCCTTGAGCTCAAGTTCTTGAATTTTTTTGTATGATGGCTCTAACTTTGTTGCCTCAACTTTCTGTGTTAGTGGTCCTTATGCAAAGATTGACATGAGGTCCGGAGAGATTGATGGCTATGATGCCATTTTCCTTAGTCCACATAAGTTTATTGGAGGGCCAGGAACACCCGGTATTCTCCTGATGAACAAGGCTCTGTATCAGCTAAAATATTCTCCACCGTCAACTTGTGGAGGCGGAACGGTTCTTTTTGTCAGCGGCTTCAATGAAAGGGTAATCGATAAGCCTCTTATTTGAGAACTTTAATTGATTGTGATCTAGTGGACCCATGTTTCATTGGTAGAGGGCGGGCGTGTTTGGAAAATTGCCAAATAAGTTGCAGTAAAAAACATGCAGAGAAGTCTTTTTTTTTTTCTAAGTCTTTCTTACATGGTAAATTCCTTAGAATATTGTCCAACTATATGCCATCGCTAATTGCAGGACACACTGTACTACAAGGACATAGAAGAAAGAGAAAATGGTGGCACTCCTCAAATAATCCAGACAGTTAGAGCTGCACTCACTTTCTGGGTGAAGGAATACATTGGTTTCGAGACGATTGAAAACTATGAGCATACCTACATAGAGAAAGTTCTTGAGAGGCTTCTACCAAATCAAAACATATGCATTTTGGGAAATACAAGCATCAAGCGACAAGCTGTCTTGTCTTTCCTTATTTATAGCACTACCAATTCCTCCTCGGCCGGCCCAAGAAATGGGTCTAGTACTGATTGCAAAGAGACAAGGGAGAAATTTCTTTACATGTGGAGAGAGACAGGGAGCAAGAGAGATAAGCCTCTTCATGGACCATTCGTAGCGGCACTCATGAATGGCCTGTTTGGCATACAGGCTCGAGGCGGGTGCGCGTGCGCTGGACCCTATGCTCACACTCTGCTTAATATCGATGAGAACCATTCTGTTGCCATCAGAGATGTCGTTCTAAAGGTAAAATAGTGGCTAAATTGCTCTTGTCGTGGAGCTCTGAAAATTATCATATAGAAAGCTTTTGTTCTGAGCTAAATTGTCCTTTTGTTTTTGCAGGGGTATGTTGGAGTAAAACCCGGATGGACGAGGATCAGCTTTCCATACTAAATTTACACGACCCAGAACGAAAAAGAAAACACAGTTAATTTGCAATTTGCTATTGTTTGCTTCAAACTCATCCAACAAAAAGCACCGTGGCTGTATAATTAATTATAATATCAACAAGAGTTTGAGACTGGTAGCCTGGACTTTACTCTAGTCCCGTGGGTGCTTAGTTATTGTTTGTGTTAACTGTGGGTAACCTAGAAGACTATAAACCGTGGCCTCCCTGGGTCGTGGGATCTGAGATAGCCCACAGCTAGGCCCAGGACATGTAGAAAATTTAGCAGGGTGTCAGTTGTCCGACCTTGTCACCGTTGAAGAGTTCCATTATTCTATATTCCCTCTTGCATTTTGTCTGCCTATACACGCTCAGTTGACATATGAAATATTTCACGTTCTCCTTTGACGTCATCCATGCATGCACCATAGACGCGCAGTATAAATCAATCAACCGGTTGGTCGAAGGATAGAAATTGATGACGTCAAGAAAGCATAGTGTTCGGAAGCCAAGTGAACATTCAGGAATCACCGATGGTGGTGGCCTCGAGTCCGGAGACTCCGACGGTCAAGCTAGATCTAGAGAAGAAGTATAGTGCTTAAAGAATGAATTAAGCATCAGCGTGAGCATGAAATTTAGCATATGAAGGAGAATACCTAGCTATTTATATAGGGATGTAGTAGAGTCCCAAATGTAGTCTGAAGGTATGGGCTTCAGGACTCATTACCTTACCTGGAGTCCTGAAGTCTCTAAGATCCTTATCTTACCAGGAGTCCTGTTGTAGAGTTGTATTAGGAGAGTGTCGCCGGTCATTTGAATTGTCATGAGGAGTTCTTGGGTGGCTAGACTTCTATGTGAGATCGGATGCCAGACTCCTATGCGAGGTTGGATAGTCGGGATTGACCAACAGGTTAATTGTAATACCCGTCCCGAAAAAAGTGTAAGTGAGTAATTTGAATTTTAAACGAATAGATAGAGTTTAATCCTATGTTTGATTTTTGGATAGAAGTTGAATCGTATATTTGAATTTAAAGGTGTTGATATGAAGATATGATCTATATTTGAATTTAAAGGTTTGAATATAGAGATTTGATCTTGAGTTTGAATTTAAAGGTTAAGATATGGATAAAGATTATTCTTATATTTGAATTTGAAATATATGGATAAAGATCTTATGTTTGAATTTAAAAGTGATGGATAGAGGTATGTTTGAATTTTAAAGTTTGCAGAGATTGAGCTTAATAAATAGTTGCAGAGAATGTTTATTAGAGACCAAAATTTAGATTGAAGTGGTGCTACTAGTTTTCGAGAGATTGTTCGACAATTATTGGAGAAGCTTTAAAGATTGGTTAAGCGTTCGAGTTAAGTGGTAAGTGGTTCTTCAATGAGAATTTGAACTTGCACCGTATTTTATATGGTTTTGACGTATTATTTGGGGAACTGAACAAATTTTGGGTAAAAAGAGATTGTTGAGATTTTCGTGAAACTCAATTGAAATATTTATAACTTGAGCATACTGTGAAAATTGTCCTTGCGCTGGTGATATATCTTTGTGGTTTGTGTGGCCAACTTGATACCCCTCGTGATATTTGGAGGTCTTTGTGGCCTGGAGATCTGTGTGGCCTGATATTTGGAGGTCTTTGTGGCCTAGAGGTCTGTGTGGTCTGATATTTGGAGGTCTTTGTTGCCTGAAGGTCTGTGTGACCATTGGTGATTTCCCTATATTGCGCGGCCTTGGATATTTTTGTTACAAACTTGTATTTTAGATTCGGTATGGCTCACGATGTTTTATTTTGGATTTCGATTATTGTGATAAAATTGTATTTTCCCCAGCCCCCATTGACTTACTACTTACTGAGCTAGTCGTAGCTCACCCCTTATTCTAATATTTTTCAGAGTTGGCAGAATTAGATAAGTTCGGGGAGTTTCAGATAGATTCGTGTTTCGAACGCGTGTTTTGCAAGAGTACTTTTGGAGATTCATGTTGGGGAATTTAATATTGTATTATTTTGGGAGATCTTCATCGATATTGGAAATATCGGATATGCTAGTGTAAATTTTAGGGCTCGGATTGATATTTTTGGGTCTTTTTACGGTTTATGAATATTTTGCTGAGGTTGTACAAAATTAGTTTTGAAATATTGAGGTCTAGATAAATGATTATTCATGGTGAAAAAGTCTTATTTTATACGGAAATCTATTCGTTTGGAGTATGAGCTAAAGTTAGAAATTGTGATACCCCAACTCCCACATGGAGTGGAAGAGGAAATGAATGAGAGATGAGTTCTATAAGGGTCAAGTACTACATTGGGACCTTACTAGGTTGTACTGGCTTTATAATGATTCAAGGGGCTTCAAAAGCAACCTTAACTAATCCTTTTGAAGTCCAAGCACAGATGTGGCTAGTGCTTGTCCTCGGAGCGTTACACTAATGGACCCGAGCCTAGGTGGTCTGGACGGGCCGAGTATTTCATGGCCCATCAGAAATTATATTGACTTTGTGAAAGCGTCGAGGCCTTCCCTAACGAGCAGAATTGGAGTTGTTTGATCTAGTACGACCTTTTGAATAAGACTTTCTTTTTTAATTGAGAAATTGGTAATATAGTCATTCGGTTTATATCTCGTTAACGATTTAGTCACTAAGTTTTATTTGTTTACTTTATGATCACTGAGTCCATACCCATGTGACAATTGAGTCCTTCCATCAATACATTTAACGGAAACTCATGCCCAGTCAGCGCCAACTAATGTGAATCAGCCGTCAACTAACTCAAAAAATGAAAAACACACCGTTTAATGTCTTCAAAATGCATTCTTTCTTCTTAAATCATGCACCATCTTCTCAAACTCCCTTTACGCCCATTACATAACGCACCCATCATCGAGCACCGCCTTATACACCGTTCCTAAGCTCATTTTTTTTAGCATCTCAACCGAAGCCCGGAGTAAATCCTCCACCTCAAACTGCTTTCTCTTGTAAAAAAAGACGAGCTTGCTTCGGTCCGTGACGTTAGTCCCATCGCTACAATCTCCACCTCCATTGTTTGCGTACACTTTTTTCTCACTCGCACCATCGCTACTCCCACTCCTCCTCTTCCCACACTCAATTCTCGCCATCAAATCCGAGCATCCCCGGTTTCTTGCGCCGTAATGCGCGACCACGAACGACACAACCACCAACAATGCCACACAATTCGCTATCACAATAGCCACTATGGAACCAGTGTCAGGTAGATGTCCGTATAACTCATTGCTAGTCAAGTTCAACTCCTCGAGAGTCACCAAAGAGGCAGAGAGGTCAAGAAACGACCCTAAAAGAGTGTTGTGTAAAGAGAAGAGCAACAAACACTAAACAACAGTTTCAGATATCTGAGTCGTCTCCTCAATGACCTCAAGGATGGGCGGAGACCAAACATACAGAGGAACTAAATGACAAGATGTAGTTAACAGAATGACCCACGATCTCTGCATGTACACCTCCAACCAAAAAATGGAAAGAAGAAAAAAAACAGAGTATCATCAAATTTTGTATTCAAAATACTCTACGCTGCTACGACCTAGGAGTCATAAGATATCATATATTCAGTAATGGAAAATCACGACTATGAGTTATGACATTGTCTAGAGTCGTATTAAAACTTTTATGTGTTAAAGATGGCTGGATTTCTATGCAGCCAAAACCTCTGTTTCTATAGACTACGGAGATTAATCCCTTTACTGTTTGCTTAAAAAGGAAATGGTTAGATAGTATGCAAACAGAGTCAAATGCCATGTGTTTTCTTTATTCAGCATTTTCAGATGTTATTTTCTTCCTCTAATCCGTGTACACCTGATGATCTTGATCATTTAATTGTGCCTCAGATTACAGATGAGGAACATGATGCCATTTGCTCCATTCCCGCGGATGAGGAAATTTTGGAGGCTGTTCAGGATATTGGATCTCACAAAAGCTCAGGTCCAGATGGTATGACAGGTCTCTTCTTCAAAAATTATTGGACTATTGTGGGACCGGAGGTATGTGTGATGGTTAAATTTTTTTCACAGGCGATTTCATGTCCTCGGAGGTAAATCATTCTCATATTATACTCATTCCCATATTGTACTCATTCCTAAGATTGATGGGTCTAGTGTAATATCACATTTTAGGCCCATCAGTTTATGCAATGTGACCTATAAATTAATTGCAAAAATCTTAGCTCGCCGATTAACTTTTATTTTGCCTCATATTACTTCCCCTTCCCAATCGACTTTTGTGAAAGGGAGAGTTATTCAAGAAAATAATGTTCTTTCTCACGAGGTTTTCCATATGCTGCATAGCAAACGCAAGGGTCGTCATTATATGGTTGTGCGAACGGACATTGAAAAAGCCTATGACCGCATGGAATGGGGCCTCATCATTCAAGCCCTTAAATGTTTTGGATTTCTGAGCACTTTTATTAATTAGATTCACCAATGCATCTATTTCGTTTCTTATTTGTTGCTATTGAATGGGTCGTCTTCTAGGCTCTTTAAACCCTCCCGTGAGCTTCGGCAAGGGGACCCCCTTTCACCGTTGCTTTTCATCATTGGATATGAAGTTTTTTCGCGGATGTTTCTTCGGGAAGAATCTATTGGTCGGCTTCATGGGATTAAAATTGGGCGTGGAGTGCCACTTATTTCTCATCTTCTTTTTGCAGATGACTTACTCATTTTCAATAGGGCGTCGAGGGAGGAAGCCCATGTGCTCCTAGATAGCTTGCACAAATATGGTAGCTGGTCCGGCCAACGCCTAAATATGAGAAAGTCTTCGGTCTCCTTTAGTAGGAATGTGAGCCGGGATTTAAGCTCAGATATTTGTTCTATTCTTCAGATTGTCCATAAAGCTCATATGGAAAAATATTTGGGCCTCCCTATGCATATTTCTCGCAACAAGCCACACCAATTTAAACCCCTTTGTGAGAAGGTTAAAATGAGACTCGAGAGTTGGCAAATGAAGACTCTCTCTCAAGCTGGTCGTTTGGTGTTTATTCACTCGGTTGCTTCTGCTCTTCCTACTTACACCATGTCTAACTGTCTTCTCCCGAAAGTTATTTGTTCCAAAATTGACTCTATGATGATGCGTTTCTGGTGGGGATTTTCTGATGATAATTCTCATCATCTTTGTCTTAAATCTAAGGGCCTCTTTGTGTAAGCCAAAGTGTGAAGGAGGCTTGGATCTTAAACTCATGGAGGATCTCAATCAGGCTCTTATTGTGAAACTTGGATTGTAACTCCAATGCTCTTCTAATAAGTTATGGGTGCAAGCTATTCGTGCAAAATATTTGAAGTCTAAATTTATTTGGGAGTCTTGGGGTCACGCTAGTGATTTGTGGTTTTGGCGTGGAATTATTCATGTGGTTGGGCTCATAAAAGAGGTTATTTGTTACCAACTTGTCTGTTGTTCGAGTTTGGTCTGACCCATGGTTACCTTATCCTTCTCCCCATGCCCCGAGGCCAAGGTTGCCTTCTACCCCCTTGGATGAGGTGTTGATGGTTAATTCGCTTGTTCTCCCATCTTCTCAATCTTGGAATTCCACTTTGATTCGATCTCTTTTTTGTAATGAAGACTCTGATGCTATCCTCAACTCTCCTCCCCCACGGGCTAATTTGATCGACTCTATCATTTGGTCTGCCACCAGCAATGAGCAGTTCTCGTTGAATTCAGTTTACTCGATCATTGCAGGCCACCGTACTCAAAGTTTGTCTTCACCGATTGTTGTTGATTAGAAACATCTTTGGTGTGCCCCCATGCAAGACCTTCTCAAACTTCTTCTCTGGAAGATTGCTTGGAATTGTCTTCCCTGCAAATCTAATATTGTGAGATCTCTCCATCGCTTTTTGGATGATAATATCTGTGGGTTTTTCCATCACATGGGTGAGTCTCTTTTGCATCTCTTTTTTGAATACCCTATTGCCCAGATAGCTTGGAGAGTAGCCCACTAGTCTTTATCTATTCATCTTTTACCTCCTCAAGATATTTCGGGCTGGATCCAAATTATTCTCAAACCTGCTCAGCATCTCCATCTCCCGGTGGACCAAAAATTTAACTTCACCAGATATGCTGTCATTTTGTTTGACTCTATCTGGTTCATTCGTAACAAGCTTCTTCACTAAGGGGGCGACCTGAATATCTCCCTTATCCTCAGATCGATCCACTCCCGTTATTCAGAGCTCATTTATGCTTGGCAAGAAAACATTTCCCAACCAGACCCAGTTTGGCATCGTCCCTCAATTGGTTTTTGGAAACTTAATTTTGATGTTGCGATCCGTAAAACCTTCGCCCTTGTATCTGCTGTTTGTCGGGATTCTGAAAGTAAAATCATCTTTGTTAGAACTAAGAGGCTCCCTCCGTGCGGTCCACGCGAGGCAAGGGTAGCTCTTCATGCTGCTCAAGAGGCTTCTTTTCACCCTAACTTTCGCATTATTCTAGAGGGGGATTTTTTGTTGGTTATAGATGCCATTCGTCATGCCCGATCTGATGTGGAATGGCAGATTACTTCTATTATGGCTGATATTTGTAATTTAGCTTCTCCTTTAGCTGATTGGGTATTTTCTCATGTTAAGAGGGAGGCTAATGATCTTGCTCATAGGGTTGCTCAGTGGGCTTGCAATGCAAATTTAGTGGGGAATATCACTCTCTCATGTATCCCTGCTACTGTTATTTTGAGTGACAATCCATGGTTCTCCCATGAATTTTTTGCTCCTTTATGGTTATCTTTACTTAGAAAAAAAACGTCGTGTGTTTGTTCTTCTTGTTTTCAACCAAAGTTAGGAGTAAGGTTATGGTCTCTGGGATGCTAACTACTACAACTAGGCCATTTTTCCTGTGTGTTCTTCGTGAAGGCAACAGTAAAAGTTCTACCCCTGCCCCCAACTTCACTTTCTCTATTCTCTTTTAAACATCAGATCCTTCCCGCACTTCTCACCACATAAGGACGTATTTAACATATGAAGGAAAAGCTGAATCAAGATTGACAACTTGGCGGCGAAACAACTAAAGAAGGAAACATTACCATGACACCAAAAGCAAGCCCGGCGATGACAGAGTTTTTGACTGACACAACAACGAGCTCAATCTCTCCGACGAGTCCAGCAAATGTTTTAGTGAGAGCACCCAGTGAGTACTGGCATATGGAGGCGAAAATTGTCGGGCCGATGAGCTTCCACAATGTCTTGGACTCACTCCCAAACCTCAGCCATAAAATGGCTTGTACCTTTGGAGTACCTATGGGGGGAGTGAGAAGAAAGTGTACGTAAACAATGGAGGTGGAGATAGCAACGATGGGACTAACGTCACAGATCGAAGCAAGCTCGTCTTTTTTGATAGGAGAAAGCAGTTTGAGATGAAGGATTTACTCCAGGCTTCGGCTGGGATGCTCGGAAAAGAGAGCTTAGGAACAGTGTATAAGGGGGTGCTCAATGATGGGTGCGTTACGTAATGGTCGTAAAAGGAGTTTGAGAAAATGGTGCGTGATTTAAGAAGAAAGAAGGCCTTTTGAAGACATTAAATGGTGCGTTTTTCATTTTTTGAGTGAGTTGACTGATGATTCACATTAGTTAGCGCTTACGTGTTTAAAGGTCGACGTGACATGAGTTTTCGTTAAATGGATGAATGGAATATGGATGGAAGGACTTAATCGTCACACGGGTATATACTCAGTGACCATAAAGTAAAAAAATAAAACCTAGTGACTAAATCGTCAGCGTGATATAAACATAGTTACCATATTGTCAATTTCCCTTTTTATTTCCTTCTTCTTTCTTTTGAGCAATGAGAAGCAGTCCATGGTATGCAAAAAACATCAGTTCAATTAGAAATTGTTCGAAGATGTTGAAAGCAACTATTGTTATTTAAAAAAGTGCATCGATCTTATGGCCAACATAGTTGTAGCCCAGTTGGTACCACCCATTGTTCACCTTCCTCAAGGTCAGGAGTTAGAGAGTGGACATAAGTTGAATTCGCTTGCGAAAGTAAAACCTGACCTTGGGCCTGGTGGACGAGCTGAGACTCTTGGTGGCCTTGCTGATCCATGATGGAGCGCTGGTCATTCCTAGAGAGGGTTGTTACGCTGGTCGCCCCATTCCCCTTTTGCTTAGGAAAAAAAAGGTGCATCTAATAGTCTAAGAATCAACATGTCATTTAATGAGATTTTGAGACCCATAACATGGTTCGGCTCCGCTTGGCTTCAACCAAGCTATTTTTTTTTATCAATTTGTTTCCACCGCTTCTTCCCTAACACTTCTCGTTTTCCCCAATTCGTCTCCTACATTTAATTTTTTTCCCCTAGGATAAGAAAGCTAGGAAATACAAAAAGTACTCTCTAATATTCAACTCCTTGTCAACATGGTGTTTCCAAAT
Source organism: Myrica gale (assembly GCA_963930655.1). Lineage (NCBI taxonomy): Eukaryota > Viridiplantae > Streptophyta > Magnoliopsida > Fagales > Myricaceae > Myrica > Myrica gale. Next base: position 9,303,416 of record OZ005600.1, on the reverse strand, counting down.
GAAAATAAGCTATCTAATCGATGTCCTACAAACATATTAGCTTCTTCCATGGTTGGTTGTTATTGCAGCCCCTCTAATTTTGAGTTCATGCATCAAAGCCACATCTATAGTTCACACTTTTTCAATCAGACTATTATACTAAGTTGATTCCACTTCCTGGTTAGATAACAACAAACCCTCTATATTTTTTTATTCTATTTCATTTTAGAGTAGAAGGAACCATCAACAAAAAGAATGACCTTTCTTTATTCCGATTGATAAAAGAAAGGCCTCACAGGCCGGTAGATCCTCTAAAGAGGTACGCATAGATCCGACCCCACAATCCTGTACGCGGTAAGTTTGAGACTTGCCTAATGGTAAGAGCTTCAACCTCACGCCCATATGACTTGAACTTAACACATCGAGCAGAAGATAGAGGGCGACATGCATCCTAATTACCATTAGGCTAGCACCCAAGGAGCAACAGACACTCAAACTTAGAATATACTAGAAAATAAAGAATTGCTTCAAAGTAAAAAAAGTGCACGCAGCTACTATATGTCGAGATAGAAAATACACTCCCCTTTTTTTGGTAAATAATATATTCCTTTTTGTGCTAGTAAGAGCAAATACAATAAAAAAGCTTGACGTGTAAACATTTTCGGGTTGAAGGTATGCTATGTTTTTCTTGGAGTTCTGAATGCTCGTTCATTGAAATATATAGTCCGCTCACTTGTCCCATTATTCTATAATCCTCTTGCATTTTGTCTGCCTTCTCGCACGTTGCAGACCAACATTTATATCAAAATTTCTCTCCATTTCAAAATTTTAGTTTGTAAACATGATTCACTCAAAATTTTTATCAAATAAAATAATTTTCTCCAATTAAATCATATTTTTTTTCTTTAAAAAATATAAAAAATAACTCAAATAATCTTTATTTTAATTTTTTACCAAGTCTAAAAAAATTGTATTTCTCTCTATTTACTTTTATCTACTTTTTCACGGATACCCATAAAATTTTACTATTTTACTATTTTACTATTTTCTTCTAAAACTCAATAAAACTTTTCAGTCTCCTCAATTTTTACACATTTCCTAAGTTTTGCAAACGCCTTCATCAAATATTTCACGTTCTATTTCTTGACGTCATCAATGCACCGTGTTTTTCCCAAGAGCCCCGCAGACGCGGTATACATCAATATTCAGCCGCTTGATTGGACGCAATTGGGTCTGAACGATAGAATATTGACTTTGTGAAGAGCGTCAAGGCCTCCCCTAACGAGCATAATTAATTGGATTGTTTGACCTAGCTAGTACAGCCTTTTGAATAGGACTTTCTTTTTTATTTCCTTCTTTCCTCTGATCAGCTAGCCCATTGTATATATGCATCGGGAGTTCATACCTTGATGAAATCTATGTGAAGTCTTACCACTTCAACTTCCCGTCTTTTTTGTACAACTCTTACCACTTCAAAGGGAGGACTTTCACATTAATATCATCACAGCTTCAGTTGAGTCAATACAATCTCTTTGTCATAACTCGAGGGAGATCAGCAATGCCTATATATATATTCTTCCCCTTCACGTTAATTTTCATTACCGATTAGCGTTATCCTTTCTTCTTCGTTCTAATCTTCAAATACTTCACACCAACTTTGTTTTTCTTGAATCTCTTCCTAAAACATGGAATTCGAGCAACTCATGATGGGAGACGGTCTTAGTGCTCAAATGATGAAGCAAGACCATATCAAAAATAGCACTCCGAACGCCAACCCGTCTCAACTTTCCAGCGATATTTCTCATCTCTCCGAAGCCTCCAGCACATGTACACTGGACATGGGTCTACCAAAGTACGGGTCTCCGGAAAAAAAACTGTATTGGTTGCGTTCCCAAATTATTGGCGAGGATGTGGAACTTGATTCTCCTTTTGGCAAAAGAAGACTCACCTACGCCGATCACACTGCCTCCGGCAGGTCTCTTCGATGTATTGAAGATCTTATCATGAGAAATGTTCTTCCTTCTTATGGTAAACGAGGGTTTTCTGTCTTTCCTCCTATCAATTCTTTAAATCAGTAGATTCTTCACTTATTAACGAGATTCTTTTGACCTTCTTGAAAACAAATTTCTTACTCCAATGCTTTCTTTTTTAATAGGGAACAGCCACACTAGTGACAGTTATGTGGGGCATCGGACGACAAAAATGGTGCATGAATCAGCCAAGTACATAAAGAAATGCTTGGGCGGTGGAGAAGATGATGCAATCATATTTTGCGGCTCGGGCACGACGGCAGCCATTAAAAGACTTCAAGAAGTAATGGGCCTTGCTGTTCCATCAATTATGAGGGATAGAGTATTAAAATGCCTTAGTGTTGAAGAAAGGTGGGTTGTTTTTGTTGGGCCTTACGAGCACCACTCGAACCTTCTTTCTTGGCGTCAAAGCTTAGCTGAAGTTGTGGAGATCGGTTTGGATGCTAATGGTTCAATAGACATGGAGGCTCTAAGACAAGAACTTAAGCGATATAAACGTGCCAACAGGCCAATCTTGGGTTCTTTTTCGGCTTGTAGCAACGTGACTGGAATTTATTCTGACACAAGAGCAATTGCTAGACTTCTTCACCAAAACGGAGGTTTTGCCTGCTTCGATTTTGCTGCAAGGTACATACTTTACCGCAAGTTCTTTTAAATATTGTTCATTAGTGGAGGAAGGTTCTAATTTTATTTCCTTGAATTTTGGATGTGTTTTTAGTGGTCCTTATGTGAAGATTGACATGAGATCCGGAGAAATTGATGGTTATGATGCCATTTTTCTTAGTCCACATAAGTTTATTGGCGGACCTGGAACGCCTGGCGTCCTTCTGATGAATAAGATCCTGTACCGTCTAAAGTCTTCTCCACCGTCAACTTGTGGAGGGGGAACTGTTATTTACGTCAACGGCTTCAATGAGAGAGTAATTAATTGATTAGCCTTTTATCTTATAGTACTTTATTTGATTTCTCTGTTGGATTTATCTTTATTTGGTACCACACATGACTTGTTTAGTCTATTTTTAATAATGAACTCATCAACAATTAACTTTGGTTAATCCTCCATCTCTAATTGCAGGACACCCTATACTATGAGGACATAGAAGAAAGGGAAAATGGTGGCACTCCTCAAATAATCCAGACAGTTAGAGCAGCACTTACTTTCTGGGTGAAGGAATACATTGGTTATGAATTGATCGAAAAATACGAGCACACCTACATAGAGAGAGCGCTTGAGAGGCTTCTCCCAAACCAGAACATCGGCGTTTTGGGAAGTACGAGCCTCAAGCGACAAGCTGTCCTGTCTTTCCTCATTTATAGTACTAGCAATTCCTCCTCAGCTGGCCTAAAAAATGGGTCTAATACCGATGCCAGAGAGATAAGGCCGGAGGAGTTGCTGAACATTTGGAGAGAGACGGGAAACAAGAAAGATAAGCCTCTTCATGGACCATTTGTAGCAGCACTCTTGAATGACCTCTTTGGCATCCAGGCTCGAGGTGGATGCGCATGTGCTGGACCCTATGCTCACACTCTGCTTAATGTCGATGAGGCTCATTCACTTGCCTTCAGAGATGCCTTCTTAAAGGTAAATGGTGTTTAAATTGTTCCTGCCGTGTGAGGCTCCGAAAATTATGAATGTCAAAAATCACGGTTCTGAGCTAAATTTTTCTTGTCTTTCAGGGCTTTGGTGGAGTAAAACCCGGATGGACTAGGATCAGCTTTCCTTACTATATGTCCGAGGAGGAGTTTGAGTTTACTTTAGCTGCGTTAGAATTCATAGCTATTTATGGGCAACGGTTTCTTTCTCTGTATCACTTCGATTGGAGGACAGGAGGCTGGACTTTCAAGAAGAAGGCACTTAAGCTGCTACTCGGAAAGGAAAACAATAGCAATGTGCACATATCTGCATTGGCCATTGCATCCCGTGCTGTAAACCATGAATATTATAGTCCTACTGCGTCTGACGACGAAGAAGCCAAACAAATAAAGACGATGAAGAAGTATACAACATATCTGGAAGCAGCCAAGTACACTGCCAGTCTCCTCCCCAAGTTCCCCCCTCTGCGTAGACTTCCGGGGGAAATTGATGCCAACCTCGTCTCTTTCAGAGTCTAATTATCTTCATTTTATTTTTCTTTGGTTTTCATTTTTCTTTTGATCTGTTGAATAATGTTTCACGTTTGTGGGAATTTCGGTATTCCCTCATGCGGCAGTCATGCCTGAAGTAATATGACATTTATTTATTATTCTTTCTGATACGCTTTCTAAGGCAACTGATCTATTAGCTCCATAAAGAAAGGAAGAAACTGGGCCGGAGTAGAGATCGAACAAAGCAGAAGACAACTGCTATTATTCTATGTTTGAGACGAAACATTCTTTTCGAATTTAAAGCCTTGCACCAACCAAATCACTACTAAATGAATATTTTTTCAAGTATGAAAAAATTCAGGACTAAAAATGAAAATGAGTGAAAATCTAGTGACTTAAAAGTAAATTTCTCATTTTTTAATAAAAAAAACTCTGGTATAGGAACCTCACAAAGAAAATTGAATGTGGGTCGCCAACTTTTTTAGAGTCTAATTTTTGAAAAATCAGACCTCCATTTATCAAACCCGGCCCTCTCGTTGGAAAAGGGTACGAAACTGGTTTTGGATACAGCGGTTGAATTATTGAAACTGGTTTTCAAAGACGTACGTGGGAATATGACTATGCCTTAGATTCTGTCTTTCTTCCATTTACAACTACGTTAAATTTGCTTGGACGGGGTCAACTGAGATGTGGACAACTAGCTCATAGAATAGGTTGGGTTCCTCTGCAGTACTCCCAGGATGTGGCAGCTTGCTTATTTAGGTTACGTACCTTTGTTTCGCCTGAAATTTTCAGCTTCTCTCTTGTCTATTGTGTTTGGCAGGTGGGAAAAATAGAGGTTAAAAGGAAAATGCAAGTTAGTCAACTTTATGATCTTACAAGGCTGAAAATGATTTACCTTCCAAACTGTTCAACTCGTAATTGTCAGTCCTCCACCCTCAATCTTGGTTAACTCAAAACACTCAGGTAGCGTTTGTTGTTACAGTTTTAGTAAAATTTTAGTAAATTTTTAGATATGTTTTGGAATTGATGAAAAGTAGTATAGGTTGTTATTTTGGAAAGTGTGTAAGTTGTTGTAATTTTTTATAAAATAAAAACTGAAAAATTATAGAAATGAAAAAAAAAATAACAAACCGGCCTTACCAACCTGGTCCCACGCTGACTGCACTGCAGACGTCAAAGGTTGAGGCAGGTCTTCTTCCGTTTTTGGTCTTCTTTTCAGTTTCTAATTTTTTTTTTCATTTCCTTACTGCCTTCGTAAGCCTGCCTTTTACGGTATGTTTTTTTTCTTTCTCCTGGACGGTTTGCTGCAACGTGATTCACGTCTGTTTTTTTTTTCTGTCGCCTTCGTAAGCCTGCCTCTCCTTTCGTTACCCCTCATTGCATAAAGTTCATTAATGCTCTAAGTAGTATATAATTCTTAATACCTGTTTCAAACGGAAGAAATAATAATCTACAGTACACATATGTTTTAGAGCAAACGTGAGCATAAACGTCTACTTTTCGTTCAGATCAACGACCTCCTGACGCAAGTACTCTAATGGAAATTACTACAATGCGCATCATAAAAAAACAAAACAATAGGAGGTTGCACACACGATAACTCCACACCCAGAACATCCAAAGCGAAACCGTACGACTAATCCAATTAGTACTAAAATCGTAGCCGTAATGCTAATAATTTTTTTTGCCAATTTAAGTGCGTTGCCTAGCAGCCCACATCATTGCAGCCATTTCGTCTCGCATAGCGTGCATCTGAGGCGTCTCCATATCGCCAATCTCGGGTTCGGTGTCACCCGCATCATTCGACCTATTTCGCCTACTTGGGACACGGTCAGGGTTTTCATACTGCGTAAACAATTCGTCGGTTGTGTCGTACAATCTGATGAAGTTGTGAATAACGCAGCATGCCATGACCAACAACGCTTGGTCTGCCAACTCGTAATTGGTCATCTTCTTCAAAATCTTAAAACGTCCTTTTAGCACCGCGAAGGTTCTTTCGATTACATTCCGTAGCGAGCTATGATATTTATTGAACAGCTCCCTTGGGCCCCTTGCTGATTGTGTACCTCGAAAAGCGCTCAAATGATACCTCTCCCCCCTGTACGGAGGAAGGAAGCCATCTTTGCATGTGTAGGCCGAATCTACCACATAGAATTGCCCTACAAACACAATTGTAATTGACAGTTAGTAACAGTTTCTGCCATCAAACGTTTCTCTGCTAGAATCATTAAAACATGAAAAATTTAATACCCGGGCTTGGAATAGGAAAATCAAGATCCGACCTAAAAATCACATCCTGAAGTATTCGATTATCATGTGCGGATCTTTCCCATCCAGTGTACACAAATGTAAATAGCATGTCAAAATCACACACACAAAGGACATTCTGTGTGAGGAGGCCTTTCCTATTCCGAAATAGATGCTGGACATCCTTCGGTACTCCGTCAACGCCCACATGGGTGCCATCAATTGCCCCGATACAGTTCTGCGAAGTCAAGCTTGTCACAAATTTACACAATAATGTAGTGGATATGGACTTCAGCAAAGTACACAAACAATACAAACTTTGGTAGATGTTCTTATAATGGGATACCAAAATTTCATACCCGAAACCATGGGTCGTACTTTGGATTCCCTTCGATGTGCCTATGCGCCACCCCATCAGTGTGTCGGGGTCGTATAAGTTGGGCTGACAGGTTCACAACTGCATTCAGAACTTTATGCACATCCCTATTGATTGTTTGGAGAGAGTGACAATGACGATCTGATATTGCACGGTTCGTATGAGAATGGCCCACAACTTTTAAAAACATTCCCAACGCCTCTTCAACAGGCACACCTCTTGTTGCAACATATCCCCCTTCATCAACTAGCTTACGTGCCAACAAATCAAATGCCTCTTGGCCCATGCGGAACTGCCATTCGCAATTTGTTTCATTTTCCATATTAATTACCTGTTCGATGTAGTCTGCACCCGGTAGTCCAACAGGCCACATCGGAAGTTTCTGCCTTCGCCTTCTGATCCTATTTTCAATAGTCCTTACCCCACTGTTAAGGATATCGTAGTCCGAATCATCTTCCGACTCATAGTTGCTGGGGGTCGACTCACTCGAGCCATCATTGTATGGGTAGCTCGAGTAGTCATGTTGGGTTGGACCTGGACTTCGCAGATTTGAGTCACCCAATACTAGTTCATTACCCGTGTATCCAGAGAAATATGGGTCCATCGTAAAAAACTTAAGATAATTTCAATCCGAAAACCCGTGGTATAAATCCAGTAGTAGTCGATGATTGCTACAAAAAATTTTACGAAATAAAAAGGTCATGCGTCACAACAAAGAATCAAATAAAAACATTTTCAAACAATCTAATGAAAACGAACAACCCTACGGTGGACTAAATTGAAAAAAAAATAAATCCATTGAAATCAAGAAACAACAAAGCCGTCAGCATACCTCTACAAGCTGTGAATTATGTTTGAGTCTCGAACCCTGTTATGCACAGCCAACGGGGAATGCGCCGACGCACTAAACAGTAGCACATGAACAAACGAATTAAAACAAAAATACATAACCATACATCTCTAAATATAAATGCAACAAACATAGAGACCCAATAAACAACATAATCCCAACGGCGCCTCAATCCAAATGAGTAACAATTACACAACAAACTACTAGGAAATGTAAGACAACACATAAGGGTCACAATTATACATAAATGTTCTACCAAATGTCCGAGAGGATGAAAAACAAACAGCACCACTCCTAGTTTTATAATCTAAGCAATGAAATCCATTGAATATGGGAGGGCATCATGTGCATCCATGTGCCCATTGGTTCTTCCGTTCGTCAGTCATGGCTAAGAAGGCGTTCTGTAATGGGCGACTGGCGCTGAGGCGGGATACGACTAAACAGTACTGAGCTTGGGACAGTGTTGGCTGGCATGCTTCAAGAGCGTACACACATTCAGACATCCTATCGTCACCCCTGCTGTTGCTGCTGCCAGAGGCATGTCGCTGCCTCTTACTCTTGCACAACTCCTTCAACTCTTCAAGGTACTCCAACTCAGATGCTTGCAAGGCATTACGACGTGCTCGCCCACCCGTAACCGATGCAGCTCCTCGCTTTCTGGAGCCTGAGCTCGTTTCCATAGAGACACCACCACTCCGACTGTTGTTAACATTGCCCCCAGAGTCCATGTGCTCTGATATCTCCCTTGGCAAATCGTCCCCCTCAAGTGTAATCCCACGGAGCTGCCTCATCCGCCGGTCACATTCCTCTCGGGTAGGTGCCCTATGTGTCGAGGCTTGCCCCAATGCCCCAGAGGCATAGGTATTATGGAAAAGTGTGTCGAGTTCTTCATAGTTCTCCAGTCCATGGTGTCGAAAGTTTTTGCAGTACTTGTTTATCTGAAAGTTGAATAGAAAACCACAAGCCACAACAAACGGGCTATGTCAATATATGTTGAGTTAACCCCCATATAGAGCTTGTTGTATATTGAGTAACATTCAAGTAAACGTACCTCGTAAATTTTGTGCCACCATGTTTCGTCTGCATCAACGGTGTTCTTCACGTCATCCCACCCAACGCCAGTTTGGTCTTTTAGCAGACGGAACGCTCTATAATCAATTCTAAGTCCATACACCTTCGTACTAACTTGGTGTCCCGTCACGTTCATTCGAGCACAATTGTTAATGTAACCAGCAAGTTTTTCATAAAAATGTTTCTCCTGCGGTTTTCCATCGATAAATAGCCCCCTACTTTGCTCATCGAGTAACATATAGATCAGAGACCGAACGTCATCTGGGTGCCACTGCAGCCTTGGACTCTATGGGTATAAATGCAACCAAATGAAAACATAAACCACAACGACACACCACGTGGTGGAAATATATAATGGATGAAGATTACTCATAGGCTCTAAATTAATTTAAAATGACAGACTTTCCACGTCAATGATGATATCAACACAGAGAACATATCATTCTACCAAACATCCAAACAAGCCTATGCCTGGAAACTCACAAATATCCAAACCACTTCGTAAGAAAAGACGAGATAAATAATTTATAACTAAGACATATGAAGATTTCTTTATTTCAGTGTCAAGGTATATTCCCACCAACCACTACTATCAGACTCTGGAACCATCTGAGTAACCCCCCCAATCAATAAAAGCAAAGAAGAAGAAGAAAGAATCTGGGTCCGTTTATAAGTTTCCTGCCTTCAACTGCTGTAAATATATCAGCTAGAGAATGTTAACCAGTTAGAGTTGAAAGCAAATGCACCCTTTGAATAAATCTGGATTTTGGTGTGGACATAGGAGTGGGAAGGGCAGCGGCAAAAAGGGGTGAAATTCTTGAGAAAAAGTGACTGGAATTTCAAGCTTCTTACAATGCCTTCTGCTTAAATCTACCAACAGAACGCGTGAATCACTACTCCACAATTTCAAAACCTTTGTTTTAAGATTTGACTGAAATCTACCACTGCAGAGCATAGGAAAGCATCTATATCCCAAACAATTATGAATATCTATATATTTATGTGTATGTGATAATCAACAGGCAGTGACTCTCTCCAGAGTTAGTGTACAAGATTTTGCACTCTTAGGCCGAATCTATCATTGTTAAGTAATGCATTAGAAACGAATTAAAATTTCACTGAACTAAAAGAATGGGATACGAAGAATAAAGTATTACTCCTCGTTCTGGTACTTATGATCTATAGACATCGTACATAATAGAAACTCCTCGTTTAACAGAAAAGATAATGGCAGATAATGGCAGAGGACATACAGTATTACTCCTCTAACTTTGCCCAATTCTAAACATTGAAAGTATTACTCCTCTAACTTTGCCCAATTTTAAACATTGAAAGGCGTCAGATAATGGCAGAGGACATACACAAACAATGGGGAATACAAGTCCTCAAACCTTCCCCTCATTTCGTTTCCCTCCCTTGTTGTTCCACATTTTCTAATAATCTAACTCATTTGCTGACTCCTTTGTGCTTGGTAGTTTCACACATAAAACATCTGAGTCAAACCTGGTTGTTTAACCATGATTAATCTTCTCTACGCAAAGAGAGAGTTTCTCCTTCAATTTTTGTTTTAAATTGCAATACAGGTTGTCTTGGAACAGAAAATGTCAATTTGGTAGAAACAGTTAAAGTGCTGATTTCTGTCTATAAATCAGCACTTTAAGCAACAAGTTATAATCAATTCTGCTTCTTTGAACAATAATCGAATTGCAACAAAACTTTGAGTTTGTACTCTTAAGGCATCTAACGCAAAAGCTAAGCTGGAAGTGGAGAGGCCAGCTAATACAGAATTCCTAGCAAGGTGTAAACCTAACCAGGATTGGACTCATGTAACACTCCATCCCATGTGCTAACCCAGCAGACTTGGAAGAAATCACACAGAGACAAATGGTCTCGATCAGCCCAACAGAACTATTAGAAATCAAACCAAAAGTAGATGCAAATAGGCCAACCACAAGGAGTCGAAGAACAAACATTCATGGCACTAATGCAGCTTTAGAGTGTCTAACTCAAAAACTTACGCTAAAAGGTAGGGGGACCCAATTGTTACATAAACAAGTATGAAGATCCACATCCAAACAGTAGAGGACTTTCTCCACCAAATACCTTTGTTCATGCTTGAAAAACATAAATTTAATGGAGACAATTCAAGTAGATGATTTCTCAAGTGCAAACATGAATCAGGAAGTATTACACTCCGAAACACTAAAGCAATACCTGAGCCATTTCTTGGGATGAAATATGGGTCAACGTATCAGTTCTCACTTTCCCTGACCTTAGAACGCGCAGCTGAACATTGATTGATAAAAACATTAGTTTGATTTCTTGTCACAAATCAGAACGTGGTAACGAAAGCAGAAGTAATGTGGGGAAATAGAAGCAAACCAAAAGATCACTAGCAAATGTGGGGAAATAGAAGCAAACGAAACTGAAATTTTGTCAGTTTGAGTGATGAAAATGTCACTCTTTTAAAAGAGTTTTATGCCCTTCTACGGCTGGCTTCACGAAAAGAAAATGAACTCAATAGAGAAAAACCGTCTCTATGACAAAATTTCTATAATAAGCAAATAATTCAGATCAATCTTGTATGGTCAAAGCTTCACCAAAAGAACACCCAATGAGTTTGAGTTTGAACTCATTACGTCTGGTTTGATGTCATTTTAAATAAACACTTGTACTAAAAGAAAGGTTGATCAGAGGAGATGAATTTACTCATTTCATTTATGTTTCATTTAGATCTGTCAATAACATATTGAATGAAAAGCAAATGAACACAAAGGACATTCTCTGAGAGGGAGTGATTGTATTGTGTCTGTTTTACCAAGAATCCTAAATGACTTATAAACTAAAACATCTTGACCAAATGAAAGACACAGATGCCACGTTTCAAAGCCCATCAACCACACAATGCTCACCTTCCATAAAGATAAATAACAATGCAGAAGCCACAATTTCAAAATTATGGGCGTATTCAGACTAAAGAGACATGAAGAAATGCCCACAAATGACTTGAGAAACTTAAAGAAACAACAAATATCAAATGAAATATATAGAACTATGGACCTTTATGTGTACTAGAAATTATGCATGCTTGGTCTAGAGGTGATTGTCTAACTTTTAAACTCCCGACATTGATATTCCATTCCAACAGTGGTAAACATAAGACATTTCTTGATCACATAAGACGGATTAGCTCAAATTATTTTTAATTATTGTTTCTGAAAATCGTAATCCTTACAGGTTGGCTGGGCTGATATTGAACATACAGGGAAGGCAATATTTAAACAAGAAACGAAGAAAGCAACCTAACGGAAAGGAATAGCAAATTCAAAACTTTTAGAAGAAGCATCACTGATTGACCTCGGTTTCCTAATGTTTCCCAAATGTTTTTTTCTTGATCCAATAGGGGGACCAATGAGGTTTGGAACCGCACCAACATAGAAATTACAAGAGGAAAACCATCAACATTCAAAAGCAAACCGTCTCTATGTTTATTAATTAATTAATGTCCTAATCATGCCAAATGGAATCGGATCTTTGGGAGGAAGAAAACATGCTTCTCCGTGTCTTTCTTGAACACTAGAATGAATGCATTGACAAAGCCCGTAGACAAAACCAGATCGTAGAAAACCCAGATCGTAGAAAAAACCCAAATAAATTTTACAACAACCTGGAGGCGAGCAGATCTGCGAGTACACGGCGCCGTAGCTGAGGTGGTGAAGGAAATCCGTGAGCGGCTGGAAGCAGAGAGATCTGAATGGAAAGACTTTGAGCTTCTTCGGTTTCGCGAATGCCGTATTTGGGCATAACTCCGCTTCATTTTAAGGACAAAACAGTTGCCTGCGTGAAAGCTCTCCGACAGGGAAAGACGGATTGGACTAGACGATGAAAAAAATTTGAAATCAGCAGGATGAAGATTCGCACGGGCCTGATATGTGACAGAGTACTTGCTGACTTTTGGGCGAGCAACGGTGAGAAGGGTTCGGGTGAAAATAACGTTCAGCTGAAGGGAGATGAGAGGAGATGGCTTTTGGGAGAGACGTTACAGACGACGACGTTTAGGGGGGGGTGAATTAACGACATTCACACCAAACCGCGCGTTTAAACGTTTCTTCCCGTTGATGGGCACTGCCGCTTGTCAGGGGTTGCAGAGAGTGTCGGAGGACATATGTAGAAAAGACACAATTGCCCTGCAACAGGTGCTACGAATTATGATGTTGTTGAAGTGCAATTTCGTCATTTTGAGCTGAAGGAATAAATTCGCTGGGACCCACCTATTATTCGCTGCCCAAAGTACCCCTATCGTGTTTTTGAATACTTGTTTAAAACGGTGCTCTGCTGCCCCTGCTGATTGGTTTTGGAGGACATTTTAGTCCTAAAAAAAATTCGTAGGTATACAGTTTTACAAAAACGTGTTTGCGCACTAAAAATTTAATAAAAACCTACAATTGTATTACATTTTTGGTTAGACAAACGCCATGTCAATCTCACCAGCCTCCTCTAACCTCCCCTCCTCCTGTGAAATCTTTTACTACCTACTATTCGCCTTTTTTTTAGTCTTCTATTTTTTGTTGTTTCCACTAAGTTCAGATCCTTAATATGGTAGCTTCTCAGAAATTGATATGTTCTCACACATTCTTCACCACGTTCTCCAAGTCGTAACCAACTTCTCTAATTGCAACACGTCCACGGTCCACCCTTCACATCTGGCATCCCTCCTCCTCCCGTATGATAGGAAAAAAATTTCTCTCCCAATTCAGATTATTCTTAGGCTAACCAAACACCCAAAAACAATTGCAGGATGATTGATTTTCTAAGTTTCTACCAAACAATGTAATTTTGGTTATTTTCTTTGAAAATATTTTTATATGTAAATATTTTTCTATTTTCTTAATACGTCGAAACAAACGCAACTTTAAATTAAGGTTGTTTATGTCTTTCTTTAATATTCATTGTATGTCATTTATCTTCTTATATATTCCAGGTTTTAGTTTTTCTTTTTTTTTTCCAAAAAAAACTATTTTCCTTTTTCCTTTTCTTAAGGGAAGAGTACTTTTTTTTATTCTTTTGTGAAGTATTGACTAATTCGTTGATCACTGAAACGGTCTTTCTGAATTTTTTTTACCATTACTATTATTTATACTCCCTCTTGCTTTTTCTTTTATCTTCTGGTTCAGTTGACTGCATATTGCAATATTGAATCCTCGGAAAATAACGTTCTACATCTTGATCGTGATCATTCACCGTGTTTTTCCCTCACTTAGAGCGCCTAGACAACTTACTTCAATCAGGGGGCACTGCTTGGAAGCTTGGGTTCGGTAGAGAATACAATATTGACTTTTTGAAGAGCGTCAAGGTCACGGCCTCATGGGGAACATGCATTGGGGTTGTTTGCGAATTCGCATCAGTGTCCAAGAGTTTTTTTTTTTCTTTCTCAATAAACCAACATTCCATTAAAAACTAAATCAAACCAGAGGCGCAATAGAAAATAGAAAAAGGAATACAAGTAGAATCCTTAAAACCAGATAGGCCAAAGAAAGTGACCCAATGAGCAAGTAAATGAGCTTGAAGATTAAGTATCCGAGGAACCAATGAATTTTCCAAGCCGATTGTGTCTTGAATAAACGTCTAAATGAGAGAGCAAGATCCTTATTTTCCAACAAGGAGGGGCAACATCTTGCTCAATATCGTCACACAATATGCGACAGTCAGATTAAAAAACAACTATAGACCAGCTATATTGCAGCGCAATCTCCTTTGCTCGAACATGCATGTGCGCGTAGTTGGCTGCAAGATTGAATTTTATTTTTCCTTTGCAAAAAATGAAAGAGAAAAAGAATTGCAAAAAAAAAATAAACTTGTGAGTTTGAGTTTGAGCGATCGATCGATCGCGACAATGATAAACTAACTAGTTCTTTTTGTTCGAAAAAAGAAAAAAAAATATTATCATTAGATTATTTCTTTTAAACTAGCTATTCAGAATATATCCATATTGATATTTTTTTCTCAGCAATAAAAAATGGTCCAACATCTGATTAGATGGAATGGATCAAAGTCCCCAATTTGATGAATATTTGGTGGAAACTCACATAATTTATTTTCCATTAATGTAAGGTCGAAGCACTGCAACTTTGTCCAAGTCTACGCAAGAAAACAACAAAAAGGATCAAATACAATGTTTGAGCATTATCAAATGCCGACTTTTTTTTGTTTTTCACAACTCCTACCAATTCAGAAAGAGGGCATTGACCACATTAATATAGTACGGGTGTAGTCAAGTCAAAACAATCGCCTAGTTATAACCCATTGGAAATCGTTTTTTTTTTCTAATTAATGATGATCAACAACCGGGCATATGATCTTCCTGTCCAGGGCCTATAAATTGAACGTCTTGATCGTGCTCTTCTTCATCACCTATCTCTTTTGTCATTTCTTCTTCTTCTCTTGTTCCTGCTCTTCTTCGGTACCTATCTTCCTTATCTTTTCTTCTTCTTCGTCTTCAAATATTTCGCACACTTGTTTTTCTTCCTCATCTAATTCTTACAACATGGAATTCGAGCAACTCATGTTGGGAGAGGCTTTTAGTGCTCAAAAGACGAAGCAAGACCACAACAAAACAAGCACTGCCAGCGCCAACGCATCACTATCTTCCATTGATCTTCCTCATCGCTCGGATTCCTCGAGGATACTGGATATGGGTCTACCAAGGCACGAGTCGCCAGAGACAAAACTCTCTTGGCTGCGCTCACAGATCATTGGTGGCGAAGCAGAAATGGATACGCCTTTTGGAAAAAAGAAGACTCACCTATGCTGATCACACTGCCTCCGGCAGGTCTCTTCGATATGTTGAAGATCTCATCATGAAAAATGTTCTTCCTTCTTACGGTAAATGAGCTCGCATTCTTTAATTAATGTTTTTTCTTTTAATTAGTTAATCTAAATTAATTGCCAATGCATTTGACCAAAACACAAATCTGGTTGTGTCCAGCTTTTTGTTACCAAATATATCCAAAACTCTGAGCTTAAGTTGCACAAACCTTTGGCCGCAAAAATCTTGAAAAGAAACGTACGCCTCCACGGTTTTTAGAACTCAAAATTTTGATTCTAAGAGGAAACTAAATGATTCATTTTAAACCTGGAATGCGTTCTTCTTCCATCGTCTTTTAAGGGTTCTTTTCAAGTACTCCTTTCTATTTCCGCTTTGCCGAAGAAGAAAAACAATAGAGTTTTTCAATTATCAAGCTTAACCAGTGTTAAGCATTGCTTTGGTGTAATCCATGAGTTACTAATTAATTAACTGATTTGTTTGCATTGGATATAATATTGTGCTGTATATAAAATTAATTTTTCAATTATTCGAAAATATATGGTCATAGATTAATTAGGATAAATAAATTTACACATCATGATATTAGTTCAATTGCATGTATAAAATTTCTTACCTCGCCATACCGATCTAAACAGGCAATAGTCACACTAGTGATAGTTATGTGGGGCACCGCACGACAAAAATGGTGCATGAAGCAGCCAAGTATATCAAGAAATGCTTAGGTGGTGGAGAAGATGATGCAATCATATTTTGTGGCTCGGGCACGACGGCAGCAATTAAAAGACTTCAAGAAGTAATGGGCCTTGCTGTTCCATCAATTATGAGGGATACAGTATTAAAATGCCTCAGTGTTGAAGAAAGGTGGGTGGTTTTTGTTGGGCCTTACGAGCACCACTCGAACCTTCTTTCCTGGCGACAAAGCTTGGCTGAAGTTGTGGAGATCGGTTTAGATGCTAATGGTTCAATAGACATGGAGGCTCTAAAACAAGAACTTAAGCGATATAAACGTGCCAACAGGCCAATCTTGGGTTCTTTCTCAGCTTGTAGCAACGTGACTGGAATTTATTCAGACACAAGAGCAATTGCTAGACTTCTTCACCAAAATGGAGGTTTTACCTGCTTCGATTTTGCGGCAAGGTACATACTTTTACTACAAGTTCTTTTATATGTTCATTAGTGGAGGAAGGTTCTAACTTTATTTTCTTGAATTTTGAATGTGTTTTTAGTGGTCCTTATGTGAAGATTGATATGAGATCCGGAGAAATTGATGGTTATGATGCCATTTTTCTTAGTCCACATAAGTTTATTGGTGGACCTGGAACGCCTGGCGTCCTTCTGATGAATAAGTTACTGTATCGGCTAAAATCTTCTCCACCTTCAACTTGTGGAGGGGGAACTGTTATTTATGTCAACGGCTTCAGCGAAAGGGTAATTGATGATAGGCTAGCCTTTTCTTTCTTGCCTCTGTTCTTTTGGCTTTTTGGCATTAGTAAATCCCTTTCTAATTGCCGAGGCGTTTGCCCCCCAACTCAAAAAATTGCCAAAGAATTCCTTTTATATCTTGATGATCAGGATGCCTCTGAGATGGTTACTTGGTATGAAATTTCTACCAATTTGCTCGTTAATTTGTCATCGCTAATTGCAGGACACACTATACTACGAGGACATAGAAGAAAGGGAAAATGGTGGCACTCCTCAAATAATCCAGACAGTTAGAGCGGCACTGACTTTCTGGGTGAAGGAACGCATTGGTTATGAAGTGATTGAAAAATACGAGCACGCCTACATAAAGAAAGCACTTGAGAGGCTTCTCCCAAACCAAAACATATGCGTTTTGGGAAATACAAGCCTCAAGCGTCAAGCTGTCTTGTCTTTCCTCATTTATAGTACTTCCAATTCTTCCTCTGCTGCCCTAAAAAATGGGTCTAACACTGATAGCCGAGAGATAAGAGAGGAATTGCTTTACATGTGGAGAGAGACAGGGAACAAGAGAGATAAGCCTCTTCATGGACCATATGTCGCAGCTCTCTTGAATGATTTGTTTGGCATCCAGGCGCGCGGTGGGTGCGCTTGTGCTGGGCCTTATGCTCACTCTCTGCTAAATGTGGATGAGGCCCATTCACTTGCCTTCAGAGATGCGTTTCTAAAGGTACGTAAATGGTGGCTAAATTGTTGCTGCCATCGAAGCTCTGAAAATTATCTTTCAGGAAACATTATTCTGAGCTAAAATATTGTTCTGGTCTTTTGCAGGGCTATCAGGGAGTAAAACCTGGATGGACTAGGATCAGCTTTCCCTACTACATGTCCGAGGAAGAGTTCGAATTCATTTTAGCTGCATTGGAATTTGTAGCTATTTACGGGCAGCGGTTTCTTTCCCTGTATCACTTCGACTGGGGGACAGGGAGCTGGGCTTTTAAGAAGAAGGCACTTAAGCAGCTACTCGAGAAGGACAATAACAGCAATGTGAACATATCTCCCTTGGCCATTGCTTCACGCGCTGGAAACCATGAACATTTCAGTCCAACTGCGCCTGACGATGAAGAAGCTAAACAAATAAAGATGATTAAGAAGTATACAACATATTTAGAAGGGACGAAGTACGTTGCGAGTCTCCTTCCCAAGTTTCCCCTTCAGCGTAGGGCTCCGGAGGACATAGATGTCAACATCGTTTCCTTTAGAGTCTAGCTGCATGCAATTCGTGTGGTTTTTTTTTTCTTTTTCCTTTTGTTTCCATGAATAATGTTTCGCGTTTATGGGAATTTCGGTATTCCCGAAAATATATAATATGGAATTGGATTTGTTTTTTTTACTGATGTGCTTTCTTATGGAACTGTTATTTGGAATTTGATATATATCGAGCCCTCTCTTAATTAAAGTTTTGTGAGTAATTATATTTATATACTATCGTTAAATGAATAAATCAAAATAAAAAGAAAACATACACGTATAAGTACATGCCACTAAACACCTTAAAAATTTGCATGCTCAGAAATTTCCGAACATACCGTCCTGAGAAATTATTGGAGTTCTTTTGGGAATTAATCTGACGGTTCAGAATTTATGAGCGTGTAGGACCCACTTTTAAAATGAATCCTCAAACGTCATATTTTTTTAAAAAAAAATCTGAGAAAAACCTAAAAAAAACCTCAATCAGTTCTCTATCGTCCTTAAGCAAATTCATTTCAAACTCCGTAGCAGACAGGGTCACATGGTCAGGGCCGGCTCAAGCCAAATGGAGGCCTAAGGCTCTATATAAATTTGTAGGACTTTTGCATAAATTTTAATATAAAATATTGAAAGACCCTATTAATTATTTTTCTAGGACTCTTACACATGACATCAAGGTCCCATAACTTATACAATTAAGAAATTTATAGGACATTCATATAATTTGTATAGTTAGTTTATTATTGGGCTTTTTTCTCTTTTAGCAAAGTTCATATTGTGAAAAATGATTATGAAGCTTAAGAAAAATATATAAATGAGCAAAAAAAAATAGTACACTTATGATAAAAAAATAAAAAATATTGCATCTTGCCATTTTTTTTAGCTCAATTGTCTTTTTTATTTATTGGGTCATCTATAATAAAAAAATAAAATTCTCTTTATGAGGACTTGCTCAGAGTGAGGCCTTAGGCTATCGCCTAAGTGGCCTTACCCTTGAGCCGGCACTGCACATGGTACCGTAGTTATAATATAAATTCGCTGACGTAGTGGTTCCTCTCCCCTTAGCTTTCAATTTTAATATCTGAGGATGGTTCAAACTTTACGACAACCTTACGTTTTTGGAGCGATTAATAATTTAACACGATCGTTAGTTCAAAATCTCACTTCATACGTCAAATATTTCAACTCTATTTCAATTAATGTATATACTGATCGAGCCAGGAAGGATAATCTAATTCACATGTTAAGAAAATATTAAAAAATATTATTTAAATAATACAACTTTTTCAGCCTTTCGTTCTTGAGTTTTTATCTCTCTAAATATTTTATATTATTTAAGAAGTCTCACAAAAAAAGATTAATTACAATTCTTCCCTCAAACTACTATCTGATTCTCAAATATATCTACAAACTTTAACTTGTTGCAACTTAACTCCATAAATTATACTTTTTATTACGATTTAATCCCTCACCGACTAAAGTTGTTATATCAAACGGTTTCTATCCTACGTAATAGACAAGTGACATTTTCCTTACGTGAAAAGACAATTAACCTCTCATTTGAGTCATCCTTGTTTTTAAAAGTGTTTCTAGCAATTTGTAGAGCCAAAAAATAATATGTAATTAACTTATTTTTTTATTAAAAAAATATGACTCACTTATAATCGAGCTAGTCAAATTTTTTATTCAAGTAATGAGAATGTCATGTGTCGTTTACAGGACAAAAATCATTCGATATAACAGCTTCAACAGGTTTGATGATGAAATTGCAACGAGTTAAAATTTATAGTAGTATTTAAGAATTTGGTGATAGTTTGAGGGAAAAAATTGTAATTAACTCAAAAAAACTCAGTGAGAGTTGCAAATATTTTTTGAGTCTTCTGTTTTGGATGGCATTAATTTTTTAGCTCAATTAATTTTTTTATAAACTCTAACAATGTTTTCACCGATCTTAACATAATTTATACCATCTTAAACAATTTTTTTTTCTCATTTCTTAAAAAATCAGTTTAAAGACCAAATCCCCTTTTATTGAAATAGGGTACGAAACTGGTTTTGGATACAAATATTATTCAGCAAAAAAAAATACAGATATTGAAACGGGCTCTCAAAGACGCGCGTGGGAACGAGACTATGCCTTAGATTCTGTCTTTCTTCCATACACAATTTTGATTTTTGACGTTGATTTGCTTGGACGGGTGGGAACGACTATGCCTTGGAATATTCTGTCTTCTTCCATATACAACTTTGACGTTGAGTTTGCTTGGACAGGGTCCATTGAGATGTGGACAGCTAATAGAATAGGTTCGGGTCCACTCCAGAAGCTTAGGCCCGAGCGAACATCCCTATAATTTATAATTGCGCTTCTAGTTTGCTTATAATACATTTTTGTCAACCGGTCAAATATGTTCAAACTTGATGTATAAACTTACCGCATCATATAGTTTATTCTTTTTCGTTTTATATATATATATATATATATATATATATATATATATATATATATATATATATATATATATTGTATACATGCCAAAAAAATATTAAAAAAAATTCTCTAATTTTTTACAAACTCCAACACTTTTCTTATAAACTTTAACAATATTTTCATAAATTCTAATAAAATTTACACTATTTCCCATAAAAAATATATATTTTACGCATCCAAACAATACCTTAAGATTAAAAAAAAAATAGAATTGGTTCACTTCGCTTACCGAACTCTAGTTGGAATGAAAAATCTTAATGAATATTAATTTTAACAAAAGGGTGCACTGTTACTGGGGATGTAAAATTAAGTAAGCTATTATTTTTTCAAGTATCATTTATGGTAGAAAAAAAAAATTATATTTTGAGCTCTCGAACTGCCACACTTTTGCCTGAATTACCTAACCTAAGATATTAAATCATATATTACAGTACAATTTGCAATCTTTCTAATATTATAATCTCACTGTCAGTATCAACGATCAAATACGCGACGTGTTATAATTTAAGGATAAAAATAAAACATGAAGTTTAAAGTGTAAACGTATTAATCATAATTTGTCAAATTAATAGCATGTGATACGAATTAATAGTCAAATATAGCCAATAATCATTTATGAGCCATAAGATGACCGATCCAGCCCAACGGTAGTCCCGCCCAAGTTTATAAGCGTATCAAATGCTTCTGACTTATGCACATGAATTTGTCATTCCGTATTTTTCCGTTCGGGTATTCAAGAAATCTTAAGTCTCACGGTACTAAGATTCTCTTAAAACTCTAATCTCAGCATATAAATAATTTGATATTTCTTTTTATATTTTTTTAAATTTAAATGTTCTTGCTAATATTGAATTACTCTTGAGGTCTAACCTAGACATCACCGTATCTCTTTCTATTCTTTTTGGTAAATTTTAGCATCATCACGAGGGTTATAATCGAGTGGGCACTGAAATTAAATGCAAATGCGACTCGGAGAACTTGACCAGCCCCATCATAGACCAGGTAAATTAAGGTGATATTCGGTTAAGGTGTTTTGTGAAGATTTTTTTTGTTTTGAAAATTTTTATGTGATGTTAACTTATTAACGTGAATATTGTAGTTATATTTATGTGGTGTAAAAAATTTTGTTTGATTGTAGAACGATGAGGATTCTTTGTAAACCATCGTGATCTAATACATCAGATCTCAAGCAAATAAATGCGAAAGTTCAGCTTAACAGTACTCCCAGTCCCGACTCCCAACAGACACCATAAATGCTCTAAAGTCATAACAAAAGACATGGCCCAACACAAATGGACAGCTAGCAACCCAATAGGCAGCAGGCATCCATCAAGGAAGAAGATCGTAGGATTCAGAGTTTGCATGCTTTTTTACTGCTGATTCATGCACTTGAAGAATTTCGATACATAAATAATCAAGCATAGGAGAGTCTTGTTAACATTTTTTTTCAGGACTTTGACATGAGTACCTGGGACAATTCAAAGTTTCTTTTTTTGTACAATGAGGAGAGCAAAGGACTCTATAAGATAGGGTTTAACCCTGCAGTGGAGCCTCTAAAGCAAGAAGAAAACCATAACAGATGGATTTTTTTTTGTAATCAAGCTTTTATCGATCGGAGACGTGGAAAAATCTGAATTTGGACTAAAGACGTTCCAGATGTTGAAATACGGAATACACAGTAGCCAAAGTCTCCGCCGCCAGTTGATCAGCTGACCCGTGTGCCAAACGTTGGTGATGCTCAAAACAATGACGTAGCTAGGGCCCCAAAATCAGCAGAAAAAATTTATTTCCTTGTTCTAGAATAGCCTCTATTTTTTTTTCTAAAGATTTTCTTTCACATTTTGCATTTTAGCTGCCCACCAAATTCTACTTTAGTGCAACTATACTTACCCCTCCAATTTCAAATCCTAACTTCATCCTTGCTCAAAATCCCGGAACTAACATCAGATTAATGATGTCTTATAAGCTCCTGAGAAGATTAAAATATCGAAAACAACTGATCAGATTGCCCATTTGCGGAGACCGAAACTTGTGGAACGTGTCATGAAAAGAATAGAGACTAAGAAGACTGAAACCGAGAAAGCAATTGAAGCTGCAATAGATACATCGATCTAGAGACCAAAACCGCACCAATAAAATAATGTCAATATTCGTGTGCTAGTTAAGAATTACACGTACGATCGAGTCAGACATTATCAATAACGACGTTTAGTTTTTTCTCGTGCCTTGATTGTCTAATTTCAGAGTCGTTTATGTACTTTGACATTATATGCCATTTCTCTCGATCCCCACTGGAGGTTCTTTTTTCCTATATGTTTCTTCCTTGTTATTTCTAATTATTTTCTTTAATTTCCTAATGGTGAGCATATGGGATTAATGTTTGATTTAGTCACAAATATATGTTTGTGATCCGGCTTCACATGAGGCGTGCAGATTATAAGGACACGTTTGGTCGGGTTCGGTTATGGTGTTGATACCTAAGGTGCTGAGGGTGCTAATGGACGACCATGATTAAATTTTCAAGAACCAATTAATGAATATGACCCGCGAATTTGACATGTTTTAGCTGTTGACCGCTTCATGTAGAGGTCGACCTGTTCATGTAGCGATCGACCTGTTCATGTAGCGGTTGATGGATCTCATTCGCGGGTCGGCAGTGAACCGGGTCAAATTAGCGAGTCTTATTCATTAATTGAGGTGGCATGTTATGAGCCATTGGATCTTGAAAATCTAATCATGGTCGTCCATCAGCACTCATCAGCACCTTAAACATCAGCACCATAACCGAACCCGTCTGGTCATCCTATATTATTCCATTTTATACGCGTACTTCGTTGAAGTTTACTCGCAACATGCCAATTATATCCCCCTCTTCATCCCTCTTTTTTGTTTTTCTAGGGGTTGAATATATAGTACTCAGTTGAATCAAATACTCTGCGATAGCTATCACTCGATCAGTGTCGTCGAGGATCTTATGTGCACACTTCATTCTGGCGCCAATTGTTCTAAATAATTTTCTACGAATAGGACTGGCTTACAAAAAAAAACACATGCAAATAAACAAACACTTCGCGCTCTTGCGTTTATAAACATTAAATTAACGGTCAAAGAGAACTGGAAGGGTAAGCCAAAATATATATTTTTTCCTTTTCACGTTCCGAATATTCCTTTTTCGGGGCTGAAGTTTTGAATAGTAGTACTACTACTGGTCTAGTATTGAAACAGTCCGCTTGCTCTTCTCTCCATTCCTATAGTAATTATATTCCCCATGCTTTTTCTTATCTTCTTGGTCAGTTGAAGTATTCCATATTAATAATTACCTAAGAGAAAAATAAAACAGACGTAGATCAAATGGAATTGACGTTCCCCGGCCTGAACTGATGTGAAGGTCAATCGCCGTGATTTTCTCCAGCCGCGGGATAGAATATTATTACGTTGCGAACAGCGTTAAGGGTCTGGCTTTAGGACACCAGGAGCCATATTTTGACCTAGTCTCAGTATAGAGATGTCCAAGACCTTCTTTTGTTCTTTCCACTAGTAACATAAGGCAGCCTCGGATCGCTAATCAAGATCATCCTTGGATTTTAAGGATCTTGATCATGAATTTGTGTGGACGCCCATTTTCTTTTACAACGGAGTGTCCTGCAGGCACCCACAATTAATGCACTGCAGTCAACAGCTTAGAAAGGACAAAAGATCAAATACAAATTATACAATGTATTAGCACTCGCAGATGCCGGTCTTTTTTTGGCAGATCTCTAACCACTTCATAGGGATCATCTTGGGCTTTCAAATTAATGTATTACCGGCTTAGTCAAGTCAATACAATCTCTTCAACTCCCGTGCGCGTGCATGATCTTTCGTCCAGCTCCTATAAATTATTCTTGTTTGTGCTCTTCTCCATTCATATCATCCTCATCTTCTCTTCTTCTTCATCTTGTTCGTAGTACTGATCTTCTTCCTTACCTGACATCCTTATCTTTCCTTCTTTATCTTTGTGTACAACATGGAATTCGTGCAACTCATGTTGGGAGAGGCTTTTAGTACTGCTCAAAAGACGAAGCAAGACCATAACAAAACTCGTCCTGCGAGCACCAATACATCCCTATCTTCCAATGATCTTTCTCAGCGCTCTGATTCCTCGAGGACACTGGAAGTGGGTCTGACAAGCTACGAATCGCCAGAGAAAAAACTCTCTTGGCTGCGCTCTCAAACCATCGGTGGCGAAGCAGAAATGGATACGCCTTTTGGAAAACGAAGACTCACCTATGCTGATCACACTGCCTCCGGCAGGTCTCTTCGATATATTGAAGATCTCATCATGACAAATGTTCTTCCTTCTTATGGTAAATCATGACCATGCATTAATTATTTTATTTTCTCCATCTAATAATTCCTTAATTAAATAGAATCTTGACTTAAAAAAAATTCACTTGTCCGACTTTTCGATCTCAAGCAGTCCAAAAACCTGAGGAAAATCAAAACTTTGGCCACTGAGATTTATGGGATTTAAAGCGGAATATATAGCGTAACTAGTTACTAACTTTGTTAAATTTTTTTGCTCTACATATATCTGTTATGAACTACTTAATTTCATATATAGTACTATATTTTATAATACTACTTTTTAAGTTAATATAGCAAAATACACTATTTAAAAAAAATTAAATTTTAGTCGTCATAATTAGTTGAATTTGACAGCAAAGGAAGATTCTTACTTGCCGCTATCGTTCTAATTAACAGGTAATAGTCACACTAGTGACAGTTATGTGGGGAATCGAACGACAAAAATGGTGCACGAAGCAGCTAAGTATATCAAGAAATGCTTAGGTGGTGGAGAAGATGATGCAATCATATTTTGTGGCTCGGGCACGACTGCTGCCATTAAAAGACTTCAAGAAGTAATGGGCCTTGCTGTTCCATCAATTATGAGAGAGCGAGTGTTAAAATGTCTAAGTTCTGAAGAAAGGTGGGTGGTTTTTGTCGGGCCATATGAGCATCACTCGAACCTTCTTTCTTGGCGGCAAAGCTTGGCTGAAGTTGTGGAGATTGGTTTAGATGACAATGGTTCGATAGACATGCATGCTCTAAAACAACAGCTTGAGCGATACAAACGTGCCAATAGACCAATCTTGGGTTCTTTTTCTGCTTGTAGCAACGTGACTGGAATTTATTCGGACACAAGCGCGATTGCCAAACTTCTTCACCAGAATGGAGGTTTTGCATGCTTCGATTTTGCAGCAAGGTACTTCAAATTTGTATAATTTTTTTTTTACTTTTTTTGTAAAAAATATTGTTCTTATTGCATACAGGTGCTAATGTTTTTTGGCCTGATTTTTGTGTGTGTTCAGTGGTCCTTACGTGGAAATTGACAAGAGGTCAGGGAAGATTGATGGCTATGATGCTATTTTTCTTAGTCCACATAAGTTTATTGGTGGGCCTGGAACACCTGGTGTTCTTATGATGAACAAATCCCTCTATCAGCTAAGGTCATCTCCACCATCAACTTGTGGAGGTGGAACTGTCATTTACGTCAATGGCTTCAATGAAAGGGTAAATAATAATTTTTGGTACCGGAATTACCGGTCCGGTTCCGAGTTATCTTTATATAAAATTGGAACTAGACCAGAGTATACCACTCTAAACCAATCCTTTCCGGTAAAAAAAAAAACAAGCTATATGAATAATTCCGCACACCCCCACCCTTAGTAAGTACTCACGTCCTATCCAAAAACATGTGCAGCGTGTGATTCACTTCTCCGAAATTGCAAAAAAAAAAAAACATGCGGAGGCAACTGTGTGACATTGTGAGTTGTTTTTGAAAGCCATTGTTCATCTACTACTGTCACTGATTGCAGGACACGCTATACTATGAGGACATAGAAGAAAGGGAAAATGGTGGCACTCCTCAAATAATCCAGACAGTTAGAGCAGCACTCACTTTCTGGGTGAAGGAACACATTGGTTATGGAGTGATCGAAAAATACGAGCATACCTACATAGAGACAGCACTTGAGAGGCTTCTCCCAAACCAGAACATTGGCGTTTTGGGAAGTACGAGCCTCAAGCGACAAGCTGTCTTGTCTTTCCTCATTTATAGTACTAGCAATTCCTCCTTTGCGGACCTCAAACATGGGTCTGATACCGATGCCAGAGAGATAAGGCGACCGGAGGACTTGCTTAACATGTGGAGAGAGACGGGAAACAAGAAAGATAAGCCCCTTCATGGACCATTCGTAGCAGTACTCTTGAATGACCTTTTCGGCATCCAGGCTCGAGGTGGATGCGCTTGTGCTGGACCCTATGCTCACACTCTGCTTGATGTGGATGAGGCTCATTCACTTGCCTTCAGAGATGCCTTCCTAAAGGTTAATGGTTTCTAAACTGTACCTGCCCATTGCCATATAAGGCTCTGCAAATAATCATGTCGAAAACTATTGTTCTGAGATAATATTGTTCTTATCTTTCAGGGCTATAATGGAGTAAAACCGGGTTGGACTAGGATCAGCTTTCCTTACTACATGTCCGTGGAGGAATTTGAGTTTATTTTGGCTGCGTTAGAATTTCTGGCCATTTATGGGCAGCGGTTTCTTTCTCTGTATCACTTCGATTGGAAGACAGGAAGTTGGGCTTTTAAGAAGAAGGCACTTAAGCAGCTACTCGGGAAGGACAATAACAACGACGAGCACATCTCTCCCTTGGCCATTGCTTCGCGTGCTGGAAACCATGAACATTACAGTCCAACCGCGTCTGACGATGAAGAAGCTAAACAAATAAAGACGATTGAGAAGTACACAGCATATCTAGAAGCCGCCAAGTACATTGCGTGTCTCCTTCCCAAGTTTCCACCTCCTCGTAAACTTCCGGAGGACATAGATGTTGACCTTGTCTCCTTCAGAGTTTAAAGTATTTTCAATTCATGTTGGATTTACGGTTCCTTTGGTTTTCTTGAATAATGTTTCACTTTTGTGGGAATTTCGGTATCCCCCAATAAACTTGTGGTATTGAATCTTTTTTGCAAAATACTTATATATATGCAACTGAAGCGATGTAATGTTTAAGAAACTTCTGGTATTGAATCCTTTGGTTTTCTAAAGACTCAAGAAAACTTTGCTTCGTGGGATCTCTCATCCAATCCAGGAAAGATTGTTGTTAATTTGCCTTTTGAGTTTGTCTGTGTTTTCCTCTAAAATCTCCACTTGTACCCAGCGAGTTGTGAGATTGAAGACACGTGTTCCCCATCTCTCATTATTTTCATCAAATATATATGAAAGATGAACCAACATCAACATGCGCACCTGCAGGTATAAAATGCGTCTTCTCGGCCTCCCTTTTTTAAAAAAAAAAAATTATATTTGGTTCTTAAGACGCTTAAAGGCTTGTAACTTGTAAGGATCATACTGTACCTCATAAGACCACGCTGCTGCTTGTACGTACGGTTGGTGTGCGACTTCTCCTGTTTTTTTTTTGGTAATTAAGTAAGATCGATCTTGTATTGATATAGCCAAAAAAATACACGGGGCTAGCTACACAAAGGTACGGTATCATATATTAACCTTCTCCTGCTATATATATATTGGTCTTGGATCTCCCAATACGTGCGTACTTGACCAGACGTTGTGGCTCAGTCAATATATAGTGGATAAAACTGCCCATCGGGTTACAAAAAGTCATTCACCGTCGGCAACAAAAGTAGAATTTATTGGCTCTGCAAGAACCATGGAACGTCCCGTCAAGAAGAATTAATCTTTCTTTTAAATAATTTTGCGCCACCCCAATTAAGCCTTCATGAGAAATGGTAGTGCAGATCTAGAGTAGAATATTAATTAATTCCTTGCAAGCTGGGCCTCTCTCTGATCTGGTCTTTTTGTTCCTCTTTTTTCAATTAATAGTAATAGTTTCCATGACTTTCGGATGAAATGCTTCAAACAGTTGGAAGGCATCACTTGAGAAACGACCATACTACACCAAACATTGCCATGCGAAACAAGCTCACAGATTATGTACTTATTTTTAACTTTTCCGCTGCTAAAGGCCGTGCTCCGTCTAATTTCGTGCTCCTGGGCACAATTTTTTTTTTCTTTTTTACTCCAGTGGGAATTAAAAAGGTATACTGATCAGCAAATCAAACTAATATGAATGTGTCGACTATACAAGCGGGCTGATCTGATTCTTTCCACTTTCACCAGTTATCCACATTTTCAGTTGGACTTTATGGTCAGTTTACTAAGGATATATATTGGACTACAACTTTTTTTATCTACGAGCTGGTAAAACTATTTTCCAAGAGAAACTCTCTAAAACAAGGCTCAAAAGTTCCAAGTTAATTAGGGTAATATTTATTGCTTTTTGATTATATAGAGCAATATGTACATATGTTTGTCTAATTATGACACTAATTATATATCAAGGGATAAGAAAACATAAAAAAAAAAAAAAGAGTTATGTAAGCCAAATATATGTCAAGCTATTTTTTTTTTGGAAAACTTCATTTTTCACCCTAGAACTTTAGAGTCAATGTCACTTTAAAACTTCAAACTATCAAGTTCGTCAAATTGAACTCTTGAACTATTTTAGGTATTGGGTTTAGTGAAAAAGTGAAGAGATAGGTAATTTTTTATATTTTTGTAGTGAAAAGTAATGATTTGATGGGAGAGAAAGAGATTATATTGTAATATTTTATTGTGTTAAAATTATAGGAGGAGTAAAATTTTACAATGCAAACACAGCCTAAACTTCATCAGTGTCCGCTCTCAAATAAGATCCGACCGTCCAAAACTTGTCATAAATGGGTCTTGTGTCATAATTTTGACTATCGAAATTATTTGAAGGCAGACATTGATGAAGTTTGGTAGTTCAATGACATAATGTGATGTATTTAAGTAGTTTGAACTCCCAAAGTGATATTGACCCCATAATTCTGAAGCTTAAAATGATTTTTTTTCCCTTTTTTTATGGTAAGTAAATGTCAATTATTTTTATTTAATCAATAACGTAACGATCACAAGACGAAGGCTCAGCACATCTGAATTATACTTTGAACGACAAAAGTCACTATTATAATCGGAACTTCGAGATCACGATCACATTCATGATTATTCGGGACAATTAATATTCTATCTAATCTATAATTACGGGACTTAATGGAATTTACATAAGGTCTAACAATTCACAGCTCGCTTCGTTCCATATTGTGGCGTTCATCCATTATTTTGAAGAAATACAAAACGATTTCTCATGCTCAATTAATTAGAATCTATCGTCCATTAATATAATTAAGAACGTCTTGTTTAAAAGTCAATAAGAACAAAACTCTGCAGGAAGCTTTTTGTTTCCCTATGGAGTTCTAATATGAGTATATTACGCTTCCAAAAACAGGAATTTGTTGTCAATAGCGGAATATATTATATAGCGCTAATTAAATATATACCGGTGCTAATGTACTTAATTATATATAACCCAGTACCCCCTACAAGGGTTTAATTAGTTATGGCCGTAATCTGAATAATTAGTAATTTACAGAAGCTAGCTCCTTTCTATCAATTATAATTATTTTATTTATGTACTACTTTTATTTTTTTATTTATGAACGCCTTAAATTGAAATTGAAAAGAACTGGAACATATATACTTACCACAAGATTATTTCTTTTCTTTTTTTCTTTTTCTTCTTCTTCTAATTCTTTCCGAACGAAGTGTTCCAGTTTTTTAAGCATGTTGATTGAATTAATTAGAAGTATCTACATTCACCTGACCAACAATATTCTTTTATCTTTTCACGCAATCTCACAGGATTAATTATGAGAAAAAAAAATGTACCTAAAATAACATATATATTTCGGGTTCTCTATTTCACCTAAGGGGGAAATATTATTTTATTTTCTTTTAACAGAATTAACCACGGGAGATATATATCTATAACAGGTATATATGTCATCTACACCCGACTTTAACTTACATTTGGATACGAACAGCGCAAAGAAAGGTCAAACACGATATTGTCGTGGCAATTCGCAACTGGGCCTGTCTTTTTCTTTTTCTTTTTATGTCTTTTCACAATTAGTCTCAACATTCAGAGGCCGAGGGTGTTACCACGGCCTGAGTTAACATCTGATATCTTATGGATGCAGTCTATTTGATACGACTTCTTAGCGATTACACATTGTATGTGATTTCCATTTTTCTGCCCAGGAAACAGGAAAGAAAAAACCTTTTTTTTTTTAACAAATTTAACAAGGCGGGTGATCATCTTCTGCCCTAGGATTATATATTATTCTTCTCCTTCGACCTGATCTTCTTCACCACCCATCGTCGTCTTCATCTTCTTCTTCTTCTTCTTCCTCGTCTTCTTCTAATATTTCACCCTCCTACTTTATTTATTCATCTTCTTCGGACATGGAATTCGAGCAACTCATGTTGAAAGCTGCAAGAAGTACTCAAAACATTTTTGAAGACCATAGCAAAACTACCACTGGAACCACAAACGCAGCTCTAATTGCCGGCGATGTGTCCCATAATTCTGAATATTTCTCTAGGACAATAGAAAAGGGTAGAATAAGCGAGTCGCCAGAGAAAAGACTGTCTTGGCTGCGCTCTCAAATCATCGGCGGTGATGCCGAAATCGACACACCTCTTGGAAAAAGAAGACTCACCTATGCCGATCACACTGCCTCAGGCCGGTCTCTGCGATATGTTGAAGATTTCATCATCAACAGCGTTCTTCCTTCTTATGGTAAATTTGCATTATTTTTATCTCTTCTTTTAATTCCCTATAGCAATAAGAATCCTGACATATCAACCAAATTCTAATGATATTTTTAAGGATTTCGTTTTCTTCACACGTGTGACTTGTTTTGTCCTCTGAATCTTGTCACGTTCTAGATGCCAAAGGAAATGTATTTGGAAATTTTCAAGCATTAGAAATGTATTAATTTTTTTTGGTTTATATATTTGGTTAAAGATTAATTCAAAGGATTCACTGGTGAAACTTTGATGAGTAGTACCCCCAAGATTCGAACAAAAATCCAGATAGTCCCTCCAAAAACCTGAAAATTTCCTGACCGTCCAAAATCTCCTGAAAAAAAAATACCCTTCTCATTCCTCAAACAACTGAAGAAAGAGAACAGGAATGCTCCGCTTCTGATGTAGCGTACACGTCCATCAAAGAAAAAGAACCTAAAAATTAAGGAATTGATTTGATATAAACAATCTAGATTTTGTTCAACAGAACCCTAATGGTCCGGTTTTTATCTACATAAACAATCTGGATGGACATAGCTAGACCAAACCTTGAACCACGTACGTTTCATATTAATCATATTGGAGAACTCTTGAGAGGACATTAGTTGGACAATTTCAAATCAACATATTCTTATATACTTTTAAATGAATTTTGCTTTTTTTATATTAATTCATTGTAATATTATGCAGAAGCCTTGCAAGATAAATTTCTAACACCGACATAATTATCGTTTTAAACAGGGAACAGTCACACTAGTGACAGTTACGTGGGGCACCGAACCACAAAAGTAGTGCATGAAGCAGCCAAGTACATTAAGAAATGCTTAGGTGGTGGAGAAGATGAAGCAATCATATTTTGTGGGTCGGGTACAACTGGAGCGATCAAAAGGCTTCAAGAAGTAATGGGCATTGCGGTGCCATCAATTATGAGAGACAGAGTACTAGAATGCCTTAATAGTGAGGAAAGATGGGTAGTTTTGGTCGGGCCTTATGAACACCACTCGAACCTTCTTTCTTGGCGGCAAAGCTTGGCTGAAGTTATAGAGATTGGTTTGGATGGCAATGGTGGAATAGATATGGAGGCTCTACGACAACAACTTGAGTGGTACAAAGATGCCGAAAGGCCAATCTTGGGTTCTTTTTCGGCTTGTAGCAACGTGACTGGAATTTATTCAGACACGCGAGCTATTGCTAAACTTCTGCACCAAAATGGTGCTTTCGCATGCTTTGATTTCGCAGCAAGGTACTTCGCAAAGTTTGTTCATAAGATTGTTATCGTAATTGTTACACCACCATCAAAGAGCTAATTTTCTTGCGACTAGGCGTATGATGCCTATTTTTTTGAGTAACATATCTGGAAATACCCATACCCATTGATTCCTTATTAGCACCATTTGGCCTGAAATTTTACTGTATTTAGTGGTCCTTACGTGGAGATCGACATGAGGTCCGGGGAGATTGATTGCTACGATGCCGTTTTTCTTAGTCCGCATAAGTTTGTTGGCGGGCCAGGAACGCCCGGCATCCTTTTGATGAACAAAGCTCTCTACCGATTGAAGTCTTTTCCACCATCAACTTGTGGAGGTGGTACCGTTATTTATGTCAATGGGTTCAATGAAAAGGTAGCTATTATGAATAAGAATCTCTTACTATTTTTAGAGTATTTTCCCTTTTTTTTAGGGAGTAAGTTAAGTATTTTCCATTTTAGGAATTACTTAATCCCACCCGTTGCTATAAAATTAAATGAGGTGGTGGAATTAGAATCAAATCGAACAAACTATGAAAAATTCTTGCAAAATTGCAGAGCTCTAAGCAAAAACATGGCGAGGAAATTGATCAGAGTCCCAGCGCATTCACTTTTCCATAATCTTCTATAACTAATTGCAGGACACCTTATACTGCGAGGACATAGAGGAAAGGGAAAATAGTGGCACTCCTCAAATAATCCAGACAGTTAGAGCAGCATTGGCTTTCTGGGTGAAAGAATACATTGGGTACGAAGTGATTGAAAAATACGAGCACGCCTACATAGAGAGAGCGCTCGAGAGGCTTCTCCCAAACCAGAACATCGGCATTCTGGGAAACACAAGCCTCAAGCGACAAGCTGTGTTGTCTTTCCTCATTTATACGACTACCAAGTCCTCTGCCATTAGTACTGATAGCACAGGAATAAGGGAGGAATTGTTTTACATGTGGAGTGAGACGGGGACCAAGAGAGATAAGCCTCTTCCTGGACCATTTGTCGCAGCACTCTTGAATGACCTGTTCGGCATCCAGGCTCGAGGTGGGTGCGCTTGTGCTGGACCCTATGCCCATACTCTGCTCAATTTAGAGGATAGCTATTCGATTGGCTTCAGGGATGCCGTTCAAAAGGTAAACAGTCTCAATTTGGCTCCCGCCACAAAACCAATGTTCTGGGCTAAATTGGCACTACTTTTTTTTTATATAGGGCTATCTTGGAGCAAAACCCGGATGGACGAGGATCAGCTTTCCCTACTACATGTCCGAGGGGGAATTTGAGTTTATTTTAGCTGCACTGGAGTTTTTAGCTATATACGGGCAACGGTTTCTTGCTCTGTATCAATTCAACTGGAAGACAGGAAGCTGGGCTTTCGATAAGAAAGCACTTAAGGAGCTACTCGGGAAGGAAAACGATAGCAATATCCACCTACTGCCGGTTGCCAGTGCTTTGCGTGCTGTGAACGTCGAGCATTACACTTCGAAAGAGTCCAACGACGAACAGCTGAAGGATATAAAGAAGTACGCAGCATACTTAGAAGCGGCCAAGTACGTTGCCAGTCTCCTTCCCAAGTTCCCACCTCAGCTCAGAGTCCCGCAGGACGTAGATATAAACCTTGTCCACTTCAAAGTCTAGCTAGTTATGTTGCTTTTAATTTCTTGTCGTTTTCATTCTCTCCTTGTCCTTTCGAATAAGGTTTGTGGGAATTTCATTATTCCTAAGATTCCGTATTATTCTATTTCTCATAGAATAATATGGGATCAGTGTTGGGCTTCTTTTTTACTAGGCAGAGACAACTCTTGGTTGTTTCTCGTATAAAAAACTCTAATGAAATAATATGGTACAAGTGTTAAAACTTCTTGTTTATGAGGCAGCGGCAGCTCTTGCTGTTTCTCGAATCTTTGAGGATGAATCAGACTTCGATACCACCTCAGGTGTAACGAAATTCTTTGCCCTCAATAAGAGTAACAACAGCCAAACTCTTACAATCCACCCTAAACCCTAAACATGTAACTGATGCAGGCCAGTCACTGTGAGAACAGGCAACCTATGCTATAAGCCTTGTACAATGCCCGATTGACCCCATCATGGCATCCAAACAATTCAAAGAGATAAATATAGGCCGAGATACTTGTAATACAACTGCTTTGAATTTGAAAGAAGCTCTAAATTGCTTGGAGAATACTATTGTGGCAAAATACACCTCTATTTATCGTTAGAAGATGCAGAAAGATAGAGAAAATGTTGCTAATCCCTTCTCGACATTATTGTACCTCAAATTCACAGTTGCTGATGTGAGATCCACGGAGACTTGACTTGCTTCCCTTGTATAGGTTGGGTGCCAGTGCTTGGGCCACCGGTGGTTCAGATCCCTCTTTGTCTAAGATTGGACCAAAAGTATAAAACCACAGGCTTCTTTTGTTGTTTTCGCTTAAACTCCCTAGGTTGTACGGCAGCCATACATAGCTGGAACTGTGATGGCCACAATGAATGTACGCGAGGCTGAAAAACATAGAAAGAGAATGTTATTACAGAAAAAGAATGAAGCTACCTAGACATCATTCTACTTCCCTTTGAGTACAAGGCATGATACTATAGCCTACACAGAACACTGATCCAACTTCTTAATTCAGTGCCAAGGCCATTGAAGGCGGTCCTACATTGAGTCCTATTTGAGATAAATGCTCTCCATTCTTAGGCATGAAGAATTTAGAACAAAAAAGGGGAAGGGGAAGTAAGGGAAAGTGAAAGGAAAAGAAAGTTCCAATTCCCACAACAATTTGATATGCAGGAAACCAGGCAAGAAAATTGACATGCAACTGTATCAAAATGGATCATTGTTACAGGATGCAGTATGAGATCAATCTCCAAAAGGAAGGAAACAGGGGTTATCTTTGTTTCCTTTACCTCTCCAGTTATCCTCTAAAGGAAAAGGACACTGAGGCTCTTTCACACCCAAAAGGTGGCAGCCGCCCCTTGCCTTCAAAGTCAAAAATGAAAATGCAGGAGTGCAGATAAAGAACGGTATTCCCTCCATCCCAATTCTCCTTCGTTTAGCATGGGAGACTACCAATAAAACATGAAAATATAAATTATTTTCGTAAAATGTACTTTATCTTATAGGTGCGGGACTTCTAACAAAGGTCTTGTTTGCTTTATAATAAAAGGTAATGATGATCTACGAAATTGAATAACAAAGAACTTCCAGTTTAGAAGGTGGACATAAAATCTTGCTGACTTCCTAATGGGAAGCAGTATTAAAATTGGACCCTTGGGTAATAATCAACAAAGAAAAACTTGCATGAGAAAAGGCTGCATACAAACCAGGAAGAAAAACATCAAGTAGTTTCAAAGGAAATGGCTGGCCATCAAAAGTTGTGGTTCTTCTTTGTCTTCTTCAATTTCCCTGAAAGCTTCCGCTCTTATTTCTTCAACCCTTTTATCCCAGATACCATCTATGAGCTTCCAAGTTTCATCATTGATGACTTGTGTCTGCGCAAAAGATTCCGAAAAAGGGAAGTACTACGCATTATAATCAAGTTTGAACACACAGCAGAAGTCAAGAGTATACTTTTTTCACATACCTCCATTGGGCGGGGTGCACCAAAGGTTGAAAACCCAACATTTCCAGGTGCAAACGTAACCCTTCCAGGGAGTGTAACCCCATGGATTCCCCATCGTCCAGCCCAGACTATGGCTCCATATTCATCAACTGGATTAACAGCTGGCTGAACATTTAGCACAAAGAGTTTCGACCTCAGAACTTTCACATGTGACCCAGAAGTATAAAACATACTACTACAGATTTATGTCTGGACAAATAACATTCAGAAAACACTTAAAAAGTATTTCCCTTTGCAGAAAACTACCACGAAGGCAACAATCATTGCTCTTCTTTGATGCGTTCCATGCCCCTAGAAAAGTAATAGCTGGAGAGTATTATGAACAAGCCAACGCTCATTGTCCTTTCACTTCAGAAAACTGATTCCCAGTTCTATACAATTATTCAACACCAACGCCCTCCACAACCAGCTGCCTTACACAGTGGAGCTCTAGAACAGAATCTAGGTAGAGACACCAGCACAGAAACCGTCTATATTTCTAAATCTAAAAGTAGAGCAAACATATTCTGACAAAGCCAGCCAGCCGTAAAAAAATTCTAGTAACCAACTCCTTGTGTTGCTTGAGCTTTGAACAAGGATCACATATACTCCCAAGAGAATAAGGCTCCTTCCCCAAATCACTAAAACTAGTGTTGCAAACCAATGAAGACCCTTACACGGTATATCAACAGATCAAACTTGTGATAAGGTCTCAGACAACATTGCATGTCTATGAATCTAGAAAGGACATGACATATTTAAGATTGCAATCAAATGCTCATTTCTAGTGTACATTGTGTGACTCGCTCTTTTCTTGTTGAACTCTTTTCCTTTCTTCCCATTTTCTAATTCCACTTTTCCAATTCCAGCTTGCAGCTCTTTTGTTTATACACTTTATCAATGCAATCAGATCTATGCTGCATTCTCTTTTTCTGTGGGCTAATTCGGTTTTAGGGTGTCCTTTTGTGGGTTTTTCAGATTTTCTAAGTTTTTTAGCTTGTATGCTCTAATTGTTGTCAGTATAATCTCTAGTACTGTCAACTTTCTTTTTCTTTAATAAAGCTGGACTTACTTATAACAAAAAAAAACAATTCCCTCTCAAGAGCCAAAACCTCAAGGTTTGCACAAATTATTGGGTAGGTGTTGCCCATCAAAGAATGATATGCAAGGTTTAAGATCATTTCATTGTTTAGCATGACAATTCCTCTGTGAAGTTCTTTCAAATTCTTGAAAAAACTTTAACGTTACTTTCTTTTCTGGGTAGTTAGGTTAGTTGCTGGAGGTAAAGAACCTGCCATATCTGTAAAACATAAAGCCACGGCAACCTGAAGCAACAAGAAGTATAAGTTTACGAAATTTGAGAATTGTTCCCTCCCACTGCGTCAATCATTCATATATCGCCAATGATAATATCAAAGAAAGGTGCAATCAGCACTTGAGTGGTGAACAAGTCAACTGAAGCAGAATATAAAACAAAATAATACAGCAATATCCAAAAACAAGATAATAGCAATTAACTAGAAAGCGTATCTAAAAGTAGTTCAAATGAATTATTAAGCGAGCAGCGTGAAATCAAAAACAAAAGAAAAATCAAACTTGTTATCTATAATATCTCCTGTCAACAGAAAAGAAGTTCTCTGCCAATAAAAACAGAAAGCAGATGAAACGTAACAACTAAATATTTGACTCATGCAACGATAAAAAGCATAACATGACAATCATTAATCTTTTTTCCCAAATTTAGAAACACCTGTGGCATTCGTGGAGCCCTATTATATACATCCCAAATTTCGTCAGCTTTAATCTCTCCCTTCTCAAGTAAAATATCTGCCCAACATGAAAACGTGCAGCCTGTAAGCACCAACTACATGCCAACTCCAAAGTGTATTGTAATTTGGAATAATAACTTTAAACTGAAACATCCACTTGAATGGTTAAGCTTAACAACTCAGACGACTACAGTTCAACTGACAAACACGGACATGCAATTGCTCAATTTAGTAAAGATCAGCACTACCTGTAATTGTCTCCACAGCTGAATGGTATTCTCTCAACACTGATGAGCATTTCTCCACAGCGTAACGCATGTATTCATCTCTAAGTGCTTCAAGCTTGGCTGCAAGCTGTCATAGTAAGGAAAGAAGCTGATAAATAGTGTATTTCAAAAAATCTCTTGCGCTGAAATAATACCTATATAATTGAGGTTTTATGAGTCAGCTCCCTCAAACGTACATTTGGCACAAGATCACCTTGATTCCTGTAGTATGCTTTCCCAAATGCTGTCATTCCTGTCTGCAGAATCAAGAATTCCACAAGCCTTGAAGCTTCCACTGTAGCCTTTGCAGAGATCCAACACATGTTTTCAACCCCAAACATCTCCTCCTCAATTACTCTTGCT
The DNA here is from genome assembly GCA_963930655.1 of Myrica gale. Classification (NCBI taxonomy): domain Eukaryota; kingdom Viridiplantae; phylum Streptophyta; class Magnoliopsida; order Fagales; family Myricaceae; genus Myrica; species Myrica gale. The sequence goes on along the minus strand of OZ005600.1, from coordinate 9,264,815 downwards.
ACAAATTGGGGCTATCAGTTAGACATGATCATATTGACCAGAAGCCGAAATAGAAATAAGCAAGTAAAATCACATTCCTCACAAATCAGGATTGGTTAATCACAAAGAAATAACTGCTAAGATTCTGATCTCATGGCTAAACGTTAAAGGAAAGCAAAATGAACAGAACAGGAGGTTACTTTTTCTTTGCATGATGCAATAACTACCCTAAAGTTCCAATTATTTGGGGCTAAATGCACTTTACAGGTGCCATAGACATGCTATGCTCATTGCTCAACCAATAACTCCGCAATGCAGAAGCTAAAACTTCATACAATCAACCCTAAGAAATTTGCAATTTTGTACCAAGTTAGAGAGTTTGCACCCTAACTGTACAGTGAAAGAACTTCTTTCCATTGACTGATCAAATCAGGCCTAGTCAACTTGGGGTGTGAAGCCCAAGTGTGAGCCAATAGTTAGCAAGATTGAACTTTGCTGCCATAAGTACAACACTGAACGATAAATTACAATAAAAAGGATGCAAATAATTCTTCAAAATTCCTAACATACAAGTCCCAATCAACTAACTAAGGCCATACTCAAGGACCTACATCTACTAGTTTACAGCATAAAGTGATAAAGAAGCATGCAACATAGTCTATTCAGAAGCTCAGAAATAATGAGCAAGCGAAAGCAGCAGGGAGTTATCAAAGATGATTTTGCAAAACAGGGTAAACATTTTCAAAACTTACGAGCACATGCACGAACGATTGAATTCACATAATCTGATTTTCTTGAGAAAACTCTTCCTGCCTTTTCAGTATACTGCATATTTGGCTGGCTACGGATGGATTTTATATCCGTCTGCAAAAGCAATGCATAAAAGTGAGTTTAACATGTAAAACCATAGGGACCTTTAGAACAGATGTCAAATGATGACCATTGACCTCTATAAAAGGGCGGTAGGAATCTGGGAAGTAGCATGCAAGAACAGCAGTTGCTGCTTCTCTGTATGCCAGTCTCAGTTTTAGTTCGTCTGGAATTTCTTTACTATCTTCTTCGCCTGTTTCAAATGTGCCCTTTTGCTGCAAATCATTAGATATACAAAGGAGTGAAAATGAGAATGCAGTATTCCAAAGTAAACATCAAACACGACATGATGGAGGGAAAGGACTTAATCCTTCCCAGAAAGCTGGCTGGGGGGGGGGGGGGGGGGGGGGGCTGACCCTTTTCAAAGCCTCTAGCAGCTCTTCTCTTCCAATAAAGTCTAAATCCTTCCGGGCAGTCAATATTCCAGCTTCGTTCCTGTCATTCAATTGCAGAAAGAGTCAAGCTCTACCTTCTGATGATGAAGTGAGCAAGTGGAGAAAGAATGAATTACAGTATGTTTTGCAACTCCGCCCCTGTGAAATCTTCTGTAAGCTCTGCAATCTCCTGAAGGAGAGCCTTTTTTTCTTCCTCGGAACGAAAATACTTATTTCTAGCATGCACCTGTATCGCACAAAATAATGATTAGAATGGAAAGGTCTAATTTCCACAAAGGCCTGTGAGACAATGTTGTCAATACTGTACCGGATGGCATCTTAGTTTGGCCATTGGGTTGGGATGGACCCGGTACCAGAGCATTCATGAGTATTGTTCTGAATTTGATGGCATAAAATAATTTCGTTTGGTAAAATATTATAATAAAAAAGTATCTTAAACCGATCGGAAGATTACACAGATAAGCTACAACTCACTGAGACGTATAAAACAGGAAAAGTTCACCAAGACACTATCATCATTTATGGTTCTGACGTTATATACATTTATTCTTCAAAAATTGATCATTTTATATATATAATGTTCCTTTTTGCTTTCTTCTTATTTTTAAAATCCCTGTTTTGCAACTGTTGTGTTCTTCGCTCTCACAATCGCAAACCAGTGAGCAAGCAGCAAGGAACGGGATAAATGCATTAAGAAAAATACCTTTAATATGGCCAATCTACCATCTTTTGATGGCAACCCAACCCTTATGATCTTGTCAAAACGACCCTTCCTCAGGAGAGCAGGATCAAGAATATCCAGTCTATTTGTTGCGCCTATGATCAGCACCTGACAACGCCAACTATGTGAGTCAAACAGGACAATTTCTTCACTCCATTCCAGGAGAAGATATAAGAGCCCACCTGTGATGTGGAAACTTTAAATCCATCCATCTCAGTTAGAATCTGAAGCAGCCCTTGTTCCCTTTCTGCACCACCCTATATAAAAAGAAAATTACACATGCAAGGATGTGAATGCAGTCTCAAGCTTTGAACTATTATAAAAATTCTGTTTGCGTAATTGAAGCCTATGACTATTAAAAAAACATGGATATCATAGGGAAAAAAAAAAGTGTAGATTCTGAAAGTTAAAACAGAACAAACATCACATCTTATTTTCCAGTCAACATAGTTTCAAACAGTGAAGTAAAGTTGAGGTGAATTCTTTCCAACCATATGAGATCTAACCATGGAATAAGAGTCTACTTGCTCTCTATAGACTGATTCCACAGTTTTGGCAGCTTAAGAGCTTTTCTGAAGTGGAGATCTCATCAAACTTCAGATTCAGGTGAGTCTTACATGATTTTGAAGGTTGAGTCGTTAAGAGGTCAGGATTAAATCAGCGCTAAACTTGGCTGTTTCTTTTGTCTTATGGCTAGTTCTGTATTGAGAGACAATTTTATAATATTTTTTAATCAGAAGTTTATTGCCATCAATTCTATATCCCGTGTAGAGAGGGTACTTTGGTAATTGCGTCAAGCTAAGATTTTTTTGAGAATTTCTAAGTTTCCTAGTTTTATTTCCTTTGGGTCCAAGTCAGTTTATTGGGTTTCGTGATGTATTTACTCAGAAGATTCGAAGGACTCATAATACTACACAGTCCTTATATATATACGTGCTGTGTTCACACAGACAGCCTGATTTTCATTGAAGAAGATCTGGAAATTTGGAGTAATGATATATGGTGACCTAAAGATTAGCTGTTAAGAAGTGTTACACTACCTTTTTCAGTAAAAAACACCTATCAAACTAACCATCCACACAGTTCCCAGAACCTAGAAGATTATGCATTTAATTTCTAATACAAGAAACCATATACAAGCAAGCTTCAATAGTATAATTGAAACAGCATTTATCAAAAACATAGTACAATACGTAACTGCAAAGTAGTGATTTTTGGCATGCAATATTACTAAATCACACGGTTAAATTATCTTACCCCACCAATATCGGGTCCACCACGCTTGCTACCAATAGCATCAATCTCATCAATAAAAATAATCGAAGGTGCAAAAGATCTGGCACTGGCAAATAGATCCTTAACACGAGATGCTGCCACACCAACAAACATCTGGAAAAGTTACTCGGTCAGTCAATTCTCCTGTGCATTGCAACAATCCAAGATGATTACAACCAAAATAAAGATGATACGAGCACTTAAGTAGCAATGGAGAATGAGACGAGTTGCAATGTTGCTGACTGCTATAAAATACAAAGACTGAAGCAAAATCCAACAAAAGTGAGGATGCAAATAATCCTACTTTTTTTTTGATAAATAAGCAAATAATCCTACGTTGATGAGATCTCTAAAAATCATCTTTACTACTTCTATAGTTGGTCCAGTTTACATAACCCTTACCATTAAGAAAAAATTATATTTGGCCTCACCTCAACAAAATCAGTGCCATTTGCTGCAAAGAAAGGAAGTCCTGCTTCGCCAGCTATGGCCTTAGCCAACAGTGTTTTACCAGTACCAGGAGGTCCATGGAGAAGAACACCTTTTGGGCTATAGATTCCTTTGTCTTGGAACTCTTCATCATTTTTTAAAATTCTTACAATCTCCTGCAGTTCCCTCTTTATATATTCCTGGCCAGCAAAATCATCAAATGTCACGCCTGTAGTTTCTTCTGCTGATATAAATTTTGCCCTGGTGGAAAGGTAGCTAAAAGTTAGATTCATGGTCTTTCGTTGGAACAATCATTTCTCCAGATATATCCACCGGATGAATATGCAGTTGTGTCACTTATAAGACAAAGAATGATATCAATACCAATAGCTAGCTAAAGTTACATGATGCTATTTGCAAGAACTCCAGCTACAAAACCCACGAGACTGGGCCATATTCACGAACCATCATTTGTTCCAACAAATATACTTTTTCTTGTTCTTTAACAATGACAGAACAACTTCAAGTCCAGTTTACATTCTTGTCAGCAAACAGGGCTCCTTAAGAGAAGTTCCTTAGGCTTTATGTGATACTCCGGAGTGTGAAACTACTATAGTAGGTGAGTAGATAGTGGAAGACATCAGATGGGTGCTAATTAATAGCATATGAATTAAAATATTCTTTCCCTGTTGACATTTACTGTAGGGACAATTGGTCATTAACTGGATATCAGAGCAGAGAGTCCGAGAACGAAGCAAGACTCCACTCTTTCACAACCCCCCCTCCCCCTTTCTCCATTTAAGGTAGTGTTTGCAAACCCAAAATAGTGGGAAAATTTTGACTCATCCGAAATTTTTGAATGCAAACATAACTAACTCAAAATTTTGGTTAAGAATAATAATAAAAATACTCCAAAATCATTTATCTTTCCCCATCAACTCATCTATTTATATTACAATAAACACACAAAAAAATCACTCAAATTATCTCTCTCCACTTTTTCACCTCCCATAAAATTCTACTCTTCACTACTTTTTCTAAAAATTCAATAGAACTCTAATCTACCTCAATTTTCACAACATTCCCAAAATTTTCAAAAAATCTTGGTTTGCAAACACTATCTAAGTTAAACATTCCACGTGTCAAACTTATTTGGACAGTCTGACTCACGTTTGAGAAGGAGTATTAGAAAATTAATTAGATGATTAGATTCACCTCCTACTGATAATTTAGAAGTTCTTGAAACAACATATTATTTAACCACTTGGAGTTTACAAGGTGAACTGGGGCCATATAAGTAATACTAAGGAGTTTCAATTATACTTTTACTTGTCCTTTTAGGGTCTAACTGAGATGTAGCTATTTGCACATCCATTTGTGCACAATGCGTCAAGTTTCACCCCGTGTCTTCTGAAGCTATGGATGCTCCTCTAACAGCACAATGCATCCTTTTCAAAATATATTTATTGAGACACGGATGATGCCCGGCTGCAGATTATTGCCAATTTGTATTGTGATTCCTATAAATATAAGCATTAAAAATGTAGGCATAAAACTCTATGACACCATCAGAACAGGTAGTAACTTGAGCAAAACATGAAGAAATTCTAATACAAGGACATGCAATAATGACTTTGTAGGATATATAGATTTTCAGTCTTCTAAATATATGGCAACAATGCACAAAATAATAACATCACCAGCTACTCCTAGTATAAATGAAACAAAACTATGTATCTGAGGACCAAGGTACAAAAATGTCATTCTCCACCTACCGACTTTTACCCAAAGATCCAAGCGCACGGCGCTTGAGTGGCTGCCTCATCTTTTTACTAGGAGTTCCCAAATCACAAGGTATTAACTTTGCATAAATTGGTCTCGTCACGCTATCAATCCAGACATATAATGCAATAGATAGTGTGAGCCGCATAGACCATATGACTGCAGTTGCAACAGTTGCGTACACTTCTGCAGGTACTGAGTTCACATTAAAAACATCAACGTTAACTACTTGCTGATGCAACTTGTGCCAAACATCATTCCAACAGTCAATTGGCATACGGTCCACCGCATGACGCCGAAAAATAATATCTTTCTTTGAATTCCCTCCTGTTCCTTCCATTTTTCCATCTCTGTAGTATGGTAGAATCACTGCAGAAACAGGAAAATTATTCACATAAGATCTCAAGGAAACAAAGATGACACATGAATGATGACTAAGTTCTAGGCAAGCTGCTGGCATTTACAGTAACCATTAGAGACACAATAACAAAAAATATGTTTCTACAGGGTAAGCTAGCTAAGCCACTATAATGAGCAGCCCAAAGAACATATCTATCAGCACATTGTTATCAGTCCAGCTGTACCACTTGGATAAAGCCGTGGAATTCTAAAACAAATATTGGCATGGATGCCAGACCTTTAAGGCACAATAGAAAATACAGTCATGCACATCAAAATCCCCAAAAAGAAAAGGCAAGAGATAAATTGCAATGGCATTGGAAAACTGTTGGCAAGGATTCCCCAAGATTAATTATTCTTATCCTCTTTCACACACTTTGAACCCCTCCTGCATTTTACAATAACACAAATAAGGGTTCACAAACTTTTGAAAATTTAATCTCCTAAATTACTGCGAGGAGCTTGCAAGACTTGGTAAGCCAACATCCATAAACGACCAACAAAATAGTTTTAACACAAATGTTAAAGAATAACTCACAACCTGCTATTGTTTGACCATAATTTGAGTACTCCAAGAACTGGACGTTGTTTGAGTTAAGAAGTTTCCAGAAATCGCTGAAGTCAATCCTATGTGAATTCTCAGGATCCCACTCTGATCCTCTCAGCTTTCCACGGATACTCAATAAGGCCCTGCTCCAACATGAGGCCATGACAAGCTGCCTCTCTAGCTGCATATTGGCCTTGTTCTCAAGCTCTTCCAGCTTATTTATCCGTAGTCTCTCTGCATCCTTCAATTTCTGAAACATAACCAAGACTGAAAAGTTTTAGAAATTGATACCAAATGAGCTATAATACAGCCAAACGGGACTCCAAATTGTTTCAGACCTACCAGGAAACAACAGGGACTACAAATTTTCCAACTCTTATTCACTAAATTTAGGACACTAAAAGCAAATAATTATGAGAAGATGAATGAGATTCACCCATATTTTCCCCATCCTTTTTAGTTTGATATAAACATATCCAGATAGAAACAGCAACCGAGTAAAATTGGAGATGTTGCAAATTTGCAGGACGTAAAGCGAGTGTGAACGTGCAATAACACCGATGTTTCCATATGCATGACAAACGGCAACAGCCCACAGGCACTAGCACACATTATTACGAACACGCGTTTTCTTCTAAGGAATAAACAGGCATCTCAAAAATCAATCCTTATACTTGTTACCAACAGCGTAGACATCCTCACACTCAGACGAACAACTACAGTAAAGTCATCGTCTAGAAGCTAAATTTCACAAACCCAATCAGTTCAATTAAGACTACTGCTACTTGGCCAGTTGTAGTCCATTCTCTCATTACTTAATAAGCCCATAAAAGTAAGAAAAAATGACAAAGCAAATGACCCCAAAAAAAGGAAAAACTCCACCGTCTCTTCCTTTTCTTTCCCTTTATGTCATCGCAGGCTAATCAAAATTTGACCAAAACAGATTCAAATTTAATAACATAACCTCGAATAGCTGAGCGGATTCAGCGTCTTCCTCTGCCTTAACGGATGCTACATCTGCATCCGAACGGGAAGCCGAGGCCGAAGATCTATAAGTACTAACTCTGAGCCTCCTGCAACTAATGGAAAGGTCTAACAGATTCTGGGAGCGTAATTTGGTTCTAAAAACATGGGTTTTACGAGGTGCGTAAAAGGACAAGAAATGTGAATGCTGGGATAGAAGGGTTTTAGAGGGGTATAAGGGTATTAGCAGTTGAATAGAATCAACAGGATTTGGGAGGTACGGTTTCATATCCTAACATGAAAAAGTGGGCGTCTCTCTATTTTCTTGCTCCCTGCCGCAGTGTCCAGACTCCAGAAATGAGAAATGAAGAGAGAATTTTTATCTGGTAGAGCAGCACATGCGCTGAAAATTTCGTATGGCCCTCGGAGAAAGGACAAGCGGAGCGTTTTGCTTCTATCAAAGAAGCCGTTACCAGTAGAAAAGCGGTGCGTTTAGCGTTCCATAGCAGACTGAACTAACGTTTTTGTTTTTTTGTTTTTTTGTTTTTTGGTTCTAGGCGAATGTTTTGGTTTAGTACAGAAGTGCCTCGCCATTTCACAAGAATTTCTTTCACGCCGCGTTGGGCTAATTTATCGCATGGTCCGATTGGTTGGAGCACCCCATCCCCAAGCCCGCACGCTGCCTAACCTGTAAAATCGCAGTGACGCTGCTCTGACTCCGTTTTCAACCCCTTTTTTTTTTATCATCGAATATCTTAATAATTCAAACACAATTACCAATATATTTAGGGTGTATTTGTGTCCTAAAATTTTACACCTTCTAAAATTTTAACACAATAAACTATTACAATATAATCTCTCTCTCTCCCCAATCAAATCATAACTTTTAACTACAAAAAATATAAAAAATTACCTCTCTCTTCACTTTTTCACTAAACTCAATACCTAAAATTTTAACAATACTAAAATTTTACAAAACAAACTCACCCTATTTTTCAAAACAAACAACACTAAAATCACCAATAATTTTTTTTTTAATACAAATTTTCTCTCTATACTTTTTCACATAACTCCAATATTTTTATTAAACAATTATATCAAATTATTTCTCTATCCACTTTACACAAACACCTATAAAATACTATTCAATATAAATACTAAAATTCTGCAATTTTTTTCTCAAAACGAACACCACTGGTTGTCTATGTGGAAACGAACATTACAGAAGAGAAACAAAGGAAGTGAGGGCTGTTGCTGTCGATATAGAACAAAGGAGGAATGCTGATTTATGTTTTTTTTCTGTTAAGTTTACTATTTAATTTTACAAATCCTCGTGATTTTATATGGACTGAGACACTCGTTGATTAGTATACCATATATGGATCAAGATTTTATATGGACTGAGACACTCGTTGATTAACCATGTAGATCAAGATTTTCTCTAATTTATTGTTTTTTTTTTCTAATTCTCTAATTTATTATTCGAATTCAATAGTCTAATACAGAGTGAGAAAGACAAAACATATAATACCGTAGAACAATTAATATAAGTAGCATTGAATGTTGTTGCAGGACACACTATACCGCACAAATAAGCCTACTGACATGAATGTCGCCCACGATAGAACTTAAAAGAAAGAGGGGCTACCAAGATGATTCTCCAAACACTACAACTTAGGAATTATGTTCCTTGTGTTGCTTTGGTTAACACGAAGGTATACTCCTAATCTCATAAGCCAAGGTCTGAATTGATTGATTAACTTGGTCCTTAAGAATGATTCACAATGCTGGAGAGGCAGGGTCTTCATACTTCTGGAGGGATATAACAAGTTTGGCACGAATAATCGATCGCATTGATTGAGGAGCATAAGACAAAACTAACACAAATGAAAAGAGAAACGAGACCAAAAAAAAAAAAGAGAAACGAGAACTCAGACAAAAAAAAACGAGAAAAAGATGAAGACTGACTGTTGCATTGCAATTACAGGGTACATCAACCCAAAATAGCACCGTGAAAGTTTTACGTCCTTTCAAGCTTCCTTTTCGAATTACATATACATTCAGGGTATGGATTTTCATAGAAGGACTCTTCACTCCTTAAACGTGCTCGGCCTTTAATTCCTGGCGCTGGACCTCTTCTCTTCCTTGGAGCTCCTTGCCTGCAGTTTTGGTTAAAACCAGATAAGTACTATGGTTCCGCGTAGCTTGCAAAATCCTGTTTTATACTAGTTACGTAGAAGTGATACTGAAGACGTTCCACAGAACTGCTTTGTGTTCGGATGTAATGGAACACACATTGGGGACACTCCATTGTGTGAGGCTGCCACCCGTTCATACAGCCAGATGTTCTTTCATATTTACCTGTTCCCGTGCATCTGCCGCACAATAAATGACAACGAGGATCCTTCTTTAAGCTGTCCGGTTTCCAGCTGATTAAAAACTCTGACAAGTCCTTCCCTGAAGATAAAGTAGATGAAACAAATGGACATGAGATCTTTTGGAAGTCAGGACAATGAAAAAAGACAATGCCATGCCTATAAGAAAAAATGACCTGTTCACCCAAATAAAATTACACAAGCAAACCATTATTCGGCATCTGCATAATCTCACATTCATGGCTAGAAAACTACAAGCTAAGTAGGTACCATTCTTTTGTGTTTGTGTATGGCAGTCGCAGAATTCTGAAGAGGCATAAAGGCATGTAGCAACATGGATGTTACGACTTGAATGGGGAAAAGATGGGGACTTGGAGCATGTTTACAAAGGATTGACAGCAATCAATCGAATTAGGTTCATATCCAAACAAAAAGCAAGTGATGATACTAGTTCCAGTCTGCCTGGCCTGCGGTATCTATACCAGAAAATTGTAAGGACAACTACCGAGTATAATTCTTTGATTGAACGCTACCTATCAGGGATGATCGTCTTTCGGTGGCCTAAATATCTGCGGTGGCCCTCAACAGCTCTTGCCATATTACCAGAATATGATGGGACAAACACATCACTCTCTATAGAGATGATGTAATCAAGTGCTGCAGTTTGAGATGCATGATTACCGAATGCTTTCAATTCTTCCTGGGTTGCAAGTGTTTCCTGTCATCAATTCAGCAACCATTTCATCATTGCAACTTGCTGGCAGAATTGGTGGCACCTTTGGCAATCAAGTACCGCATTGCTCACAAACCTTGAAAGCTATATTTGGGAAGCGGGACATGAGATCCAAAAGGCGACTATTACCACCATAGATTTCTCCAGCTGCAATATAAATTAATGTTGATAGAGGATAACCAAGAGCTCGAAGAAATATCCCAACCTCCTTGGGAGTTAGTGGACAAAAGCCTCCAATTCTCTGCTCTGTGGAGTTTATCTCTTTCACCTTCCAATGGTTTGTGATCGCCCTAGAAAAGAAGATGACAACAAAAAAGTACTAACATAATGAAATATCTAAGTACAGAACAAATGTATCAGATGGTAGTGAGATCCTACAGCAACCCAGCCATTAGTAATCCTTCATGTTCTCTGGATAACCATATTGCACATATGGAGAATCCAAAGGCATTATACAAATTTCAAAAACTTTGACAAATCAATGTAGTCTCAGTAAAAAAAACAAATGTTTTTCATTTCAACATTCTGAACAAATCTGGAAGTTGTGGTTTCCCTTCTAGTTTATGTAATCACAATTTCTCCTTAGATGAACTCCCTAGAGTAACTACAAAATGATACATAATGATAAGGCTAGAAGGTTGGCATCTTCTCACCCATTTAATTGACATGCAAGGATAAGTGCAAGTGCATATGCGCTTTTACCTACTCATTTGAGTGCATGCACACACACCCAACACAATTGCGTATTAAGGGGTTTTCACACCTCATAATTCTCAGCTCTTCAGATTCTGCATCATTCAGACCATAGGTACAACCGGTAAAAGACAGCATGTCTTTCTCATATCTCAGATGAAGAGCTATATATCTTCCCCCCAGTGCTCTCAGACGCTCCACCAGCTTCTGTGGTGTCACCATCATGCACACTCAGAACCTAATTTAACAGGAAGCCCCATAGGAGAGCTCTTAAATGATTCGATACTGAAAGGAAAATAGACCCCGGATCATGTCCACTGTGAAGATAATATATTTATTTGTTGTAGGAGTTTAAACTGTTTCCTGATTTAAAAATACAAAAAGCATTTCAAAATGTGAGCCATCCAATCTAAAATCCCAGAATTTGGTAGTAGCAGCTTCACTATTACTGGATCAGGACTTGATGCCAATAACCAATGCCTAAATTTTTTTTTTGATAAGTAATAACCAATGCCTAAAAATTGGATTACAATCGCAGGAAAAGCACGAAAGATTCTGCAATTCAAACCTTTCCAAGGATCTCAATTGGGGGAGAGAAGCGAAGTGCATGATACAGAGCACGGCATCTCAACCTCTGAATATCAAGCGGCAGATCATTGTTTGCAAGACGGGAATCTGATTTTGCAACGTTAATTACCTACACAAATAGTCTCATTAATCATCTTTGACTTCAGGCAAACTTATCAAACAGGCCCCGAAGCTGATGGTGGTACAATTCTGTTTACTCTATCAAACCCAACAAACCTCGTCTAAGTATTTCAGTTTTACTTTTCTTGGGGAAGAAAAAGGGGGAGGGAGTAATTTTTCTGAGCTTCTGCAGAAGTATTGACTTCAAGTTTCACTATAATAATATATGGCCCTATACAATGGTTGCAACATGAGGACTTACTAGATTTGGGCAGCTCAAAACAGTAAGAGAAAGTAAATGGAATTCAACTTCATTTCAGATACATTTGGTAGATAGTGTTCTGGTTTCTCAGAGTATCTCAAGTGTGCCATTATGTTAAAAGGGATTGGAAAATCCATCTTTGAAACATTACTCCATAAAGATTTATGTTTGGAAAAGAAATTTCCTTCACCCTTTCAGATGGTAAAGACTCCATTGTAGAGGAGGATCTCTTCCATTTCTGCGTGAATCAAAATTCCCATACAATATAGAACTAAGAAGGCAAAAGGTTGGTACTTATAAATGGACTCAGATTTCTGGAGACATGATGTAAACTAGCACAATCATCAGTGACACTGAGCTTAGCTGCAGGAGCCTACATACCTTGTATTCCTTCCATAACCGTGTCATCTCTTCATAGTAACTCATGCCAGACCAGGAAGTGAAGTGCTTCCGGGCCCGAGGAACAGTTTCCAAATTCTTTGGAAGTTCCTTCACAATTTTGATGTCTCCTTTTAAGGTTTCAATAAAATAAAGCTCATCAAATATATCTGAAAACATGCTGTACATGGAGCATACATGACAAAAGAACGTGTAAGACTGAGAGTGAGAGAGAGAGGGGAACTACAATACTCTGAAGTTCTGGAAATAAAAAAACAGTTCTGTGGAATACCTAGTATCTTGCCAGAATGAACGCTTATCCAGTTGAGGAATGACAAGGGTTGCATTGAGTATGCGTGCAACAGCCACCATGTCAGATATCTTCAGAACAAAAGAATGATTTCAGTAAATAACAGAACCATGCAGCAAAAGTCAGTTGAAGTTACTGATACCAATGTCAGTGACTCCATTAAGATCTAACCTTTCAAATTGTACTGTTTCGCTATTTTTCAACCATCTTGACAGTCAGGTGTTAATCAGTAAGGGACATTGCAAAAAGTTGTAGTTTAGGTTGACCATTGCCAAAATTGATAGTTTTATGATACTTTGCAAATGACAACGGGTGGGGGGGGGGGGTTCCCCAAGCATTTTTCATTATGGCCGAACTTGTAGGCGCAACCATGCAGATGGTTCTGTGAACATTCAGAAGGAAACACATGCACCATTGAGGTAGTTTCAAATAACAGTATGGAAGCATGCAGTCTTGACTGAACTTATGACTCCTCATACATTCAGAGAGAGAAAAAAAAAGGCACAAAATAAATAATGTAGCTGACACAAGACAGTGCAGGATAAATAACAGCAGTAACTTACACCAGTGCGCATTTGATTTAGTCCTCCATTACTCCGCACGGTTATATAGTGATCTGACCCTTGGGCAGCTGACATGATGGGGAAAAAAACTCAGAGGGGGAGAGAGAGAGAGAGAGAGAGAGAGAGAGAGAGAGAGAGAGAGAGAGCCATGCAACATGATTGAAGAACTTCAGGTATGGAAACAAGAACATGCTCAGGTCCAAGGAACTAAATACACTTGACGGTGTTGAATAAAAGCAGACGAACTAGGGTAAACAGAGTAACCTTAACGAAGGGCAAACACATATCTTCCACAAAACAGTGATAAAATATATTGCAATGTCGAGTATGTAAGTTTAACCTTTATATTTAGCAGTAGGCTTAACACATTGGTGAAATCCAAAGCTGAAAGGAGCGCCCCAGAGTTTTTCTTCAGACATCTGTAATAGAGGAAGACTGGATAGCTTAGTTCATATTTAATAAAGTAGAAGTATAAACCTGTAGAAGTGCTTTCTTGAAAGCATTTTGTAAACTTCGAAACGCATATTGGCGATTCTGGAAAGTGCATCACACTAATGTCCCTTTCATGCAGGAAAATGGAATTGCTATATGGCTTTCCCGTTCACAATGCAGTACCCGACAGATTTTGCATCTTTTTCTATTAACTACATACTACAATTGTGTGGATTGGAATGTCCTGAGAACCTAAGCTCCAGCAAAATCTGTTCCTTCGCTTTTATTTGTGTTCTTGTATCTGTGTTTGTATCTGGGGCTGCATGCCGCTGTGTCTATGGTACCATAATCTTTCGCATTTAGGGTCGGTTTACATCTGGGAACAGGGGCAACAACTCTCAGTAGTGAGATTGAAGAGCCCAAGAGGTAACTTTTAATGGATGTTAGCTTCTCTTTTTCCTTTGTTTTGTTTTCTTTCCCACTCGAGCGCGCGGGGGTTGCAGTAGTTAATCCATTGAGATAGCTAAATTATGATGGATAGACATCCTATTCTGAAACATATAGGGAGTTAACAAATCTTGACATCTTCATTCCCCCTGCGGTCAATCAAAAGGACTATTCCTAGGTAACAACACACTTTATTCCCAACCTAAAACGATCTACTTTTATGAAACACAAACAAAGGCACTCATTTAATGATATGGCAAACTACTTACCTCGAACTCGCTAACATGCTTATACCACATGTTCATTTTTATCTTCCATTTACCCTATCAAACAGCGAAAACCCAGCGTCAAGGTTCCTTACATAAAGGATACATTAGTTCATTACTTCTGTTCTATTTCCAATAGGAAATGCGTCCTCGACTGAGTGCATTTCAAATATCCCAGTAGGAATTCAGAAATAGAAGTTATCAACAAATGAATGCTTTCCAATCTCTTATTTTGGATCCATAGAAAAGCAAATCCAAGTAACTATAGACTCTCTGAAAAAACTGAACAAACACGTGTAAACATCATGACCCCCTGCACAACCCCCCACAAAAATAGCAAATCCTCTCTCATTAACACCAAAAAAGAGAGACCCCAGAATGATAATGCAACGATCAAAACTACCAAAATTCGAACTTGCCCATCAAAAACTACGTCACCAGAAGCAAAATCCTACTCTCAAAACCACCAAACCTGCTCAGAATGAAATTCTTCGGAGAAAAATGGTTTCCGCTCGTCTTCCTCCAAGAGAGCCCTTGTATAGAACAGAAATAGGAACATGGAGAAAGCAAAGAGAACGATAATGTAAACTGTGACAGCATAAGGGGATGGTTTTCTTGGAAGAACTCTCGAAGTTAAAAAAGTCCTGTGGTGGGAATGGCCTTTGCTCACCATGCCAGTCACTTCTAGAAATCTAATGCTGCATCCAGATCTTTGCGCGTCTCTTGCTGTTTTCTTTTGTTGGCAGTACCCACCAAAAAGGAAAATTGTGCGGGCCTCAAGTGCACGTTTGATTAGAAGCAGGCCATGGAGATCGCATGTACACGCCTTGTATGCTATGTTCGAAATTCCTTCTTCAATCGAAAGCTATGTTCTTTTCTCCTTTTTCTTTCTTTTTTTTCTAAATTTTATTTTTTGAGAGCTGAGTAGAAAAAAAATTATTTTTAACCAGCATGTTCGTTTTGTAATTTTTTTTTTGTAGGATTTGAATCCAAATTTTGTCATGTTAAAGGACTCTCAACAGGATTTGACATAATATTTTCCTTTTTTACCCTGAAAAAGTTGTTGCATGACTAAAAACTCCTCCAACAAAACATAAAAACTAAAAAAAATAAAGGGTAAATTTGGGATTTTTTTCACCCCTGCATCCGGCCTGCCGTGTCCCTGCATCCGGCCTGACATGTCTCCTACGACAGTGTCTGAAGACGTCGAATTCTTGCTTCTCTTTGTCGAAGGACGTGCTCAAATGATGCATCACGCCTGCCATTTTTGACTAATTCTCCTCTTTTTGTGCTTTTTTCGTTTTTTTTAAATAATCTTAAAAGTATTATTATTTTAATAAAAAATAATAAATTCGAAAAAAAAAACTTTAAACATCATCATTAATTTTTTTTACACATTATCAATCTCTACACAAATATCAATATACCTTTAACACCACCTAAAAATTCACAAAACACTCCAAATCCTACAATATTTCTCACAACATAACCTAGAATTTGTCACTCTCTTTTGCATAGGGAAAATTAACGCTTGCCTAAATGGAGCTTATATCCAGAATGCAGCAAAAAAGAAAAATACACTAGTTTTGCTTTCATCACCAATTGCATAATTACCTTCTTTTTTTTTGGTTAATTTCGTAATTGTTGTTCTAATATTTCCATTGATTATACGTTTAAGGACTTCACCCTAGTGTTATAGGACACGACATCATGAATTGTAAACATATTAGCGAGATAACTTTGTTCGATCGAATTTTGAGTAATAATTTTAGGATAATTTATTATGATACCACATTTGTTGAAGAGTTTATCCATAGCTCTACTAAGTACTAACCTCTAATTTCACGTTATTGGTCGTCGTACTAAATGAACTCTTAACAGCTTCTTAGGAATAATGTCTTCTTCATTTAACGGTTCTCCAAAGCTTGCTGCGAATTTGTGGTAAGTGGCTAATTAAGGTTGTCACTCTAAACGTTTTCGCATGGACTTTAATGCCTTCTTCATTTAACACTTTAAACGTTTTCACATAGCTGGAAATGAACTGAGTTGTTCATGAACAACTCGAACTCGGCTTGTATAAGCTCGACTAGAACTCAGTTCGTTTAATAAACGAGACGAGTTCGAACATCATTTCTAGCTCGAATATTAAACAAATCGAACTCGGTTCGACTCGATTTAAATTTACAAACAAAACTCATATAAACTCGACTTGGCTTATTTGAGCTCATTTAAAAGCTCGGTACACTGGTATGTATTATAAGTTTCTTATTTATTTGTTGGTTTATATTTAATAATCATATATTAGTAAAATATACATTTGATTATATTGATACATGAATGAATGAATATTATCCATAAAGATTTGTTATGCCCTCTATATATTAAGTATATAGTATAGGTCATTTTTGTCAATTAACATAGGTTATATATGAATCTAAATAATTTTTAAAATAAAGTTTGTCAAATATTTTTATGATATGTCATGTATAATGTACTATGACATTATATGTCGATGCTTGATTTGAGTTTTTTTGTGATATATGTATTTTTTAAGTTCATATTTTCTTAATTATGTCGAGTTTGAACTCGGCTCGAATACGCTCGAATTCAAATAATGTATATATTTTTAATCAATCTCGAGCTCGTTTAAATATGAAAATATTTAAACGAACTGAGTTTGAACACCTCTACAAAAACTCAATTCAAGCTCAGCTAGAACTTTAACTCGTATATGTATCTAATGAACCGAATTTGAACTGCCAATACTCAATACGACTAGACTTGAAGACAGCCCCTATCTACTAGGCATGGCATGAGTCATGACTGAGAAAACAAAGCCTTCAAACGTCAGCTGTGAGGTCATGACTTGAAAAGAAGCATTTCCTTATCTTTCCTTTTGATGCTCTCTGGGTAAGTACGTTATCAAGGCCATTAATTAGATTCGTCTCGTTACCTCAGAAACTTTCTCAACCTACAGAATTGTGGCTTCCAAGAGTCATATCGCCTCTAATTCTCTAAGGCTAATTAGGTATATATATATATATATGGCCAGATTTGTAACCATTTCAGGTTTCCTTCTTTGGGCATGTATACCCATTCCAAGCGACGCAGACCGATCAGGCAATGCCCAAACGACAAATTCTCACCACATCAGGTAGACATGTTTACCCAGGACTCTGTTGCAGGCGGGTTGCAGCCATCCCTAAAGTAAAAGCCTTAGCAAGCTAGCCTCGATCTCCGACCGGAGCTTAGGCACAAAAAGTCCTTCGTCGGTGCATTAATCCGGTGGAGCCCCAAGCTTTGGTATCTAGTGCTTTCTCATCACTCCGATCCTCGTTGACCACATACCCTCTTGATGGCATTGCCATTTACTGAAAAACACAACTTAGAACGTAACGAAGTTATGATCGATCCATATATATAAACACACAGAACACGAAAGCCCGTCTTATTTACTTAGTTGAACAGAGGCTGACATTACAGAAGATAAACGTCGCACCATAACCACGCCATAACCCTATGGCTGTACGAAGTCTCAAGACCTCTAGTTGACTCTGCAAATGATCACACGCCAGACTCAGACACTACGATGTCTCAAGACCTAGGTAACCCTTAGTAACCCATAAAGAGAGACATGAAGCATAGACAATACGGATATGACACATAGTGCCACAATACTAACTCCACGCGACACCAGATTATTTACGACTACGCAGGTGTCTTCAGACACTTTCATAACATGGAAAATCATTCAGACGTTGTGAAGCATCGGCAAAGCCTCTTTCTTTCTATCCTGAATGTTCTTGGCAATGTCGTTTGCAATTGCTCTTGCATCTTCAGAAATTCCGAGTAGTCCCCTCTGCAACAGTCCTGCACAGTAGACACCGCATTGTCCCTTCCAGTGGTTAGGATAATCGTTCTTTGGCATCCCGTCACCATTGACAATGTATTGGTAATCCTGCACAAGAAATGTGCAATCAGCTGGTTCGTTTCTCCTGAGTTAGGAGGCCAAAAGTTTTGTCATGTCGTATGAAAGAACAAAAGGATATCAATGGACCTTGAGCCAGCTAGTTGCCTTGCTTCTATAACCGGTAGCGAAGACTATAGCATCAAACCTTTTCTGAGCCCCATTCTCAAACTCCACAGTACTTCCATCAATCTTCGCTATACTTGGGAACACCTAGTAACAATCACAAGAGAATAGAGCATTTGAAATATGGCTGATACCATCCGTCTAATTAGTACGTAAAACATTCAAATAGCTAGGATGGACATCCGCAAAGTGTTAGGAATTCAAAGTGAAGATCGGTGGATGAGATAACTCGGGATGTTACCTTTATGTCTCCTGCAATGATTTTGCCGACGGTTCCAACATCGATCACGGGGCTTCTCCCTTTTTCTTCTTTCAGTCGGAATGGGCCTTTGACAGGTCTAACAATGCCAAACTTGGACAAATCGCCATAAAACAGTCCCGCAAGCATATTTATTATAGGATCCACCATTTTCACTGGGAGGTACTTCAGCATTGACATCCCGCAGTACACCATCTCTTTTGTAAGCACATGGAACTATGCATTGGTAAAAGTATATGCAAAATAGATGACACAATAGGACAAATTAATGAAAAATACGAAATTGATAATATTGATAATGTAGGTAGTTAAGCAATAGGACATCGAAAATTTAGAGTGATTGGCAACTTTTCTTGTATTGAGAAAAAGAAGGGAGAGAATTTACCGGGCTTCGAATAACAATTATAGTGTGAGCACCAAAGTCTGAAATGTCATAGCTAATTTCCATGCCTGAGTTACCACAACCAACAACCAAAACCTCTTTATCTTGATATCTTGAACCTGATTTATATTCACTAGCATGCACGATTTCTCCTGGAAAAGTATTTAACCCAGACAAGGCAGGGATAAGACTTTCGCTATTTGCTCCAGTCGCAACGACTAAGAATTCGGCAATATAAACTTCTATTTCTCCAGATAAAATATTTTTAACTTCAATCTTCCATTTCCCTTCAGTTACATCATGACAGGATGATTCGACGGAACGATAATAACGGATATTCATATTAAACTTAGAAACATAATTGTCTATGTAAGACACAAAAATATCTTTGGACATGAAGGTAGGCGTTGTAGAAGAGTGGGGGACATAAGGAAGGGAGCAAAACTCTTTAGCAAGGTGAATATGCAAACGATCGTATGATCGTTTCTTCCAAAGAGAAGCATAGCAATCCTCTCTTTCAAGGATGACATGAGAGATTGAGAGATAACTTAAGCATGCAGAAGTTGCAAGGCCAGAGGGACCAGCTCCAACTATCACTACTACTTCTTCCATATTGGTAAGCTACTGGTTTTAATTCTTCTTCGTTTGACACAATGATAATGACTTGCTTATTCCAGTATTTAAAGGACGAAAAAGGCAATAAATTAATGATAAAGCACTTCCAAATGGCACTGTTTCTTCAGAAAACGTCACTCATTCATGACGAAGGTTTTCCAAATGTCAGTCCCATGCACATGTGGCACCTCCTTCGTTGAAGTTACAGTTTGTTTTGGTAACTCAGGGAGCAAATTCGGTAAATGCATTGCATCTTTTCAAAAGGACAAGCTTACATTAATTTTGCATGGAGTCTTTGTCCGAGAGATGGACATTTGGGAGCAGATGCTGCTTTGCATGGTGAATCGTGTTATTTCGAGAAAAAAAAAAAGTGTGATTAATGGGCCAAGCTGCTTTGTGAGCTGTGACTGGCAGTTCTGGCCTCTGGGCTCACCTCCGTCCGCAAAATCCCATTACTCTTGAGACTTGCCAGCATTTGCTCCAAATGAAAAGCGAACAAGGTTGACCCAGCAAAATTTCGGTGTTGTTCGGTTACGTTGTATTTCGAAGATTTTTTGTGTTTTGAAAAATTTATGTGATGTTAATTTTATTGGTATGCGTGTTGTAGTTTTTTTATGTAATGTTAAAAATGATGTTTGGTTGTAGAATATTTCACTTCCGGCTGGGTTTTCCAAGGGCCAAGGCTAAATACATATCACACATAATTCGCAATTTTTTTTTTCAATGAAACAAGCAAATGTTAATCATTTTGTATTGTTTCTTTTAATTTTCTATTTTATAAAGCAAGACATAATAACATCTAAATATAGAACGTACAAGAAAAGGAAACAAATCTATCCTTAAACTAATCTATATATGTAAATCCTCGTAATATTGACAAATTATGAAAGAAATTAATCAAAACAAATGTCCAAATTGGTGAGATTAAACTTACTACAATTAATTAAACACATTAGTCTCTTTTGAAACCTTCCCTGCAACAAGAAAGAAACAATGACCAAGAAGAAAAAGGTTGCAGAAAATGGCGGATTACAAGCGGTGCTGGTAAGTATGGCTTCACTCCTTTTTCTTGTGGTTGATAGAATCTTCCTTCACAAAGACTGATGATTATTGTATTCAAGCATATCTGTCCCTGATAAAAAAAAAAGCCACAACAGTGAAGGAGTAAGTATTAATGAGTATGATTGATCACAAGTCAAGAATATCGATGCCGATCTTATGTAGTATGAAGATCAAGATACGAGGAAAGTAGATCCAAGTCACGTAGCCAGCAATGACTTCACATCTTACTGTGAACTCTTTGAGATGAAATAAAAAATAAAATAAAAATATATCTTTAAACAAATATATTCAGAGATAAAGCTGAATAAAGATAGGATGGAGAGAAGGTAGTTGACAATGGGAGTCAAGTTCCGGTCATCGACCCATTAAGAATGGTATCGCGAGAGAAGATTTTGAGAGAAAACGGAAAGAAAGAGATAGAAGTAATTATTTTTCTCAAATTACACACTAGGTAATTAGACGCAAGTCCCTTCTCAGGCGGATTCCAACTTTTACTCCTCAGCCTACGGGGTATTAGGAGCCGTTTCCAGCTGTTGTTCCCCTCCCAAGGGCAGATTCTTACGGGTTACTCACCCGTCCGCCACTGGAAACACCACTTTTCGTCCGAGTTGCATGTGTTATTGTGCGCTCATTATTTCAATATTTATAGGTCCGTAAATGATTAACAAATATAATATATATATATATATAACTATTTCATATCGTCTCCACAAACAACAAATATTATACTTCAAAAAAGAGAATAACTACATAATAAGATATATATTGGGTGTTTGTTTCCCCAAAATTTTGGGATTCGAAATTTTCAACAAAACAAACACACTCCAAAATTTTTAACTTTTACACACACACTCTATTTTTCACAAACCCCAATATAATCTCAATAAAGTAAAGATTCCCAAAATTTCGGGAATATTCCCCAAAATTTTCACAAACAAACACCCCATAATATACTTTGCTAGCTAGAAGGATATAAATTCGATTTCAAGTAAAACACATAGTTGCTAATTAGCAGCCTAATTCGATTCTTCGAGATTTGTATTGTGCTCAAATCGTACGGTATATAACGTTTACACGGCAACACCTGAATTTTAAATTGCACAATAATGATTTTCAAGGTTACACTTTTTTTTAACTCGCTCTGGAGGGAAATTGAAAGAACCCCACGCCATCAACAGTGCGCAGTGCGCACCTCGCACGGGGGTACACGTTAGTACCTTTCAATTTTTGTGACCGTATTTCCTAAAATCAGATATAGGGGGTAATAATTACCTCAGCTTCTTCTTTCTCTCTCCCGACGGCGACGACGACAACCTGCGCCAAACAGAAGCAGCAGAACGACGTCGTTTGCTCCGAGGAAGATCAACTTTGGTATTCCCTTGTCTCATTGTATCCTTCAGAATCTTATTGTACTTTCTCTGCGTAAGCACAAATTTGATCCTCTCATTTCCTCAGACCAAAAATTTCTCGATTTTTCGGTAATATTCCCGATAATTTCTGGGACACTGATTCACCCTTTATTCTGTGTTTTCGATAGAAACGAACTGAAGATTGATTTATTTGTTACTTCTGCATTCGATTTAGGTTTTTCTGGTCAGGAACTGTGGATATCAAGGGCTTTACGTAGGCATTTGAATTGAACCAACGAAGAGTTCTGGATTACTTCCGGTGAGGAAGTTAGGGGGTTCCCCGGAGGTTTAAGCGATTTCTAGATTTCATATTGGAGCAGTGAAATGGTAGATTTTATGATTTGGTCGTGACAAGTACTTGGTTCCAATTGTAAGATAATTCGGTTTGTGGATTGAGGTGGTCAAAAAGATGTTGTCAGATTGAGAAAATGGTTCGGCTTCTTGGACTGAATCGAGGGGACTCATCTGAGTGCCCTCGCGAGATCACCTCGCGGACCAATCGGGTGAGTGAGTCCGGGGAGAATGGGTGGCTCATTCGGTTCTTCGACTCTGCGTTCTTCTGTGAGTGGATTGCTGTTAGCTATTTGTACAAACACGATCACCCCGGGGTACGGGACTACCTCTGTAATCGAATGTACACTCTACCCTTATCGGGTGTTGAGAGCTATTTGTTTCAAATTTGTTACATGATGGTACACAAGCCGAGCCCATCTTTGGATAAGTTTGTCATCGATATATGCTCGAAATCATTGAAGATAGCTCTGAAGGTGCATTGGTTTTTAATGGCAGAGATTGAGGATTCTGATGATAATGAAGGGATTAGTAGGCTTCAAGAGAAGTGCCAAATAGCGGCGACTTTGATGGGTGAGTGGCCTCCTCTGAAACAGCCTCAAAGTGTGTCATCAAGCCCTGGAAGCAAGAACCAGGTTTTAAATAAGTTACTATCGTCGAAACAGCGGTTGTTGTCGCTAACATCTTCACCGCCCACCCAGAAGTCATTATCATTTTCACCTTCTTCAGGAAACAATGTGCAAGAGGATGGTAGTCAGTTATCCTCTGAAGATAACAAGCTCTTAAAGAAATTTATTCCGAGTCCAAAGTTTCGAGACGTGTTGCTATTCAGGAAGTCAACAGAGAAAGATGATGATGAGTCGGAAAAGGATGGGTTCTTTAAGAGGCTTTTGAGGGACAGTAGAGGCGAGGACGAGGTGGGTTCGAAGGTCCGAGATAAGTTGCTTTTCAGGAAGTCTGTGGAGAAAGAGGATGAGGATTCCGAAAAGGATGGGTTCTTTAAGAGGCTTTTAAGGGATAGTAAAGGTGAGGATGAGGAAATGACGACAAGCTCGGAGAGTTTTTTTAAGAAGTTGTTTCGTGATAGCAAGAGTGACTCAGAGGATAAGTCAGTTTCTAAATCAGTTGAAGATGATGAAAAAGAAGGCTTCTTACGTAAGTTTTTCAAAGAAAAGTTTGAGGACAGGAAAGACGGGAATGAGAGGAGGGATGATGAAGATGTTCACCCTGAAGAAAGAGGTTCTAAATCTGTTGATCATGATGAAAAGGAAGGATTATTCCGGAAATTGTTCAAAGACAGATTTGATGACAAGAAAGATGAAGATATCGTTAATTCCGAAGAGAAAGTTTCAAAATCTGTTGAAGATGATGAAAAGGAGGGTTTCTTCCGGAAATTCTTTAAAGATAAGTCCGATGACAAGAAAGATGCAAATGGTAAAACTGATGATGGGAATGCCAATGATGAGGAAGAAGAGGCTTCTGAATTTTCATTGTTTCGAAGATTGTTTCGCGTGCACCCTGAAGATTCCAAAAGTACCGTGGCTAACGAAAATAGCAAAGGCGGTAGCTTGCTTGAAAGTAGTCCAGGAACTGAGAGTTTTTTCCGCAAACTGTTTAGGGATCGTGACCGTTCAGTTGAAGACACGGAGCTGTTTGGTTCAAAGAAGCACAAAGAGGTCTGCTCAGAATGTTTATCTTATACGATCGTTTTTTCTGTTCGGTTGATGCTAAAACATGACCTTCATTTTGCAGCATGCTGTTTTAGTTTCAAAGTTTTGGGAAACAATATATGTTTTTCTTTTTAACATCGTCCGATTCCATATTTGTAGAATCATCTAAACATTTGATTTATTGGCACTCTTAATACAGATGTGCACTATTACCTAATCTTTTAAATGATGAGGTATTCCTGAATCAAAATTCCATTTTTCTTTGGAAGGTATAAATGGTATCTGGTACACTTATATCAAAATTCCATTTTTCTTTGGAAGATTTTCAGAATAGATATTGGAAAAATCAGTCACAGAATGTAAATCTGTTTTTGTTTTCTGGTCTTCCTGTTGGAAGGTGCTTCTAATTGATATTTAGTCAGGTTTCTTGACGGGATCTTGGTTGGGATTTCATGTGATTAGGAATAATCAGGTATGAGATAATAGTGGATTTTGTCCTGCTGAAATTAGAAGTCAAGTTTTTGAGGATTTTCTGTTAAGAGTGCATTCCAGGTTAATCTGTATCGGCAGATTATCTGTACTTTTACAAAGCTTAATAAATCTGAACCAACAACTCCCTAAGGCAAATAAACGTAAAAGTAAGTCCAAGACTAAAATAGACTTAGACTTCATAGGATTCCAAGTGGAGCACACATCAAATAATGATCATAATTTTTTTTTAAAAAAAATTGTTTTTAAGTTTGGTCTTCAAGGAGGTTATTGTCATCAGCATCACTCTTTGTAGCTGCAATTTATTTTAAGTTGCAATTTCCAGCTGTCAACTTTCCATCCACCGTAAAAACATGCTTGGTTGTAGATAGTTGTTTTTATTTTGTTCTATTTACTTATTTATTTTCACCAAATGGTGGCGTAGGCACATTGACGGAGTAACAGGAGTGCTTTTAGTTTGTCTACGAGAAAAGTTGTGAACATTTCAAAATGCAGTTAGGATTGTGATAGAAAATCCACTATATTGCTATTGATAACTTGGGGGAAGTTAAAGGGATGATAGTAAGTTCGTAAAATACAATAATCAGCTGCAGATGTTATAGGAAAGTAGATGGTCTGATAAAGTTCAAGAATGTACGTCTTCGATGATGTGGTCAATGTTTTGCATGTTCATGTTTGCCCCCAGTATGATCAAGTAAATAAATTAAGTGATATTTTTTAGTGAATCTTCAGAAGCTCATTCAAGAATACTGGAGGAAGAGAGAGTTTTTGAATGATCCCCATTGGTTATGTGGGAAAGTTGGAGGGTGTAAAAGCTTTGTTCGGACACAGATTTGCAGAATCAAATGAAGCATTTCAGTCTGTTTATCGACATCTTAAATGCAGCATTCAAAGAGAGGCAAACATGGGGCACCTTCTAGGATGGATCAAGCTGAATAGATCTATAGAGGGTGTGAGGTGGATATGTTAAGATGTAGTGAAGAAAGAGATGTTATTGGCTGTGTTTTGAGTATTGTTAGTGCTGAATTGCAGAACAGGGATGCCCCTTGTTCCATTCTGCATGTCAAATTGGACATACTATCTCATTTCCTTGTTTGTTGATTCTAGCTCAAAATTTGCATCTTGCAAGGTAGTCTTACTTGTTAAGTTTGAAGTTTTGAGACAATAAGCAATGGATCATCGAATAACGCACAGTTGGATACCTGTCAAAAATAGAATAAATCACACATTCTGTTTTCTTCTTCCTATCCTTGAGAGTCATGCATTAGTGAACTGTCTTACCTGGTACTTGGCTCCTAGTTTCCTTCCTGTGGTCGGTATATGACATCGCTTGATAATTGTCCCCAGCATGATGTTTGTCTATTAGGTTATCTCCCAATAGCAACTCCCTCGAGCCATTTGTCCTGTAATGCCCTATTGGTTATCCTTTGAAGATGCTGAGATAATTTCAGCATCTAAGTGAAGTAAGCAGAAATGCAGTAAATCATTTTATTCATGGAGTCAGTCAGTCCTGAGAGTTTTTCCCTTAATCTAACTGATATATCTAAAAGGTGATGGAGCATGGATGAAGGGTTTTTGATATAGTTACATCTTCCCGGATTCTGTATGTAGAAAGAATCATGGCTTGACTTAAGGGATTACCATGCCATGGAAGAGGCCCTATACTAAAAAAAAAAAACGAAAAACTATATCACGAAGATGTTTATGTGCAGATATCTTATAGTGTGCTAAATTGATTAACGATGCTCTTAATTTGGCAGAGGCGTCCTGGTTCACCAAAGCAACATAGTGAGAAGCCTAATGCGAAGCCTCCACTTCCAAACAATACAGCATCACAGTCTCGAAAAAGCTCTTATCATGAGTCATTGGACTTTGTGCTGTCATTATGTGAGACATCATATGGCTTGGTTGATGTATTTCCAATTGAAGATCGCAAAAGTGCGCTTTGTGAGGTTAGTTATGTTTTTTTATGCTTTCTCCAGCTTATGTTATTTTAAAGTGGGTTTCATTATACGTAGTACTTGGATATTTATGTTGCTTGAATGTTTTTCTGATGCATTTAATGTTTTTGTCATTTGTGTGTTTCTAGTCTCTCGTGGAGATCAATTCACATGTTGCTGAGGCTCAAAATAGTGGAGGTACTTCTTTAAGCATCATAAATTTAAGTATAGGAATCGTCAATCTAGAGGCATGGTGCTTTTGTGGAATCTTTCAACGAGTGTGATATTGTTGGCTAGAGAAGGGTCTGAAAATAGAGACAAAATAATGCAAAGTTTGGTGTTTCAAGGGCACTCTTTATGTTTCTAAAAATGTGGTTGAGTATTGACAAATATCGCAAAAATTTAAACTTCGGATTTCGAGGGAATTTTTAGAAAAATGTTCTGGATATTGTTTCAGACGTTTCTTTTGCCCATTATAAGTCTCAAAGATGTTCAGAATGGATATTTGGACACAAGTCCTAAGGCATTCTGACATTCTGATAGGGGTAACTTCAGAAGGTTTCTTTATTCTTATTGAAGTATATGCAGAAGTATACGGTATGTTGGTCTGTGGAATGTACTAATAATGCATCCTCCTTCAGCTAACAAATAATGTTACTGCATGGAATATAGTTACTCGGTTGGCTATTGATGGATGGACTTTTCTAATGAAGTCGTTATTACTATTTTAGGGAATTTGCAGGGCGATGTGTTTCAATTTCTTTTCTTGTGGGCTAATGCTGTGTTGTGGGGGCGTTTTATAGACTATTTTGATTTTATTAGCTTTTTTGTTTGTATGCTTTGAGTGATTTCAGTACAATCTTTGTTCTGTTTTCGCCTCTTCTTCTTTTTTATAAATCTGATCTTACTTATAAAAAAAAAGTGTGAAAAAAAGAAAATTGAATCTGCCTTTTTTTTGATAAGTTAAACTTTATTAAAGAAGAATGCTCGCAGTACAAGGAATCTGCCGTTTTAAAAGATGTTTCGAAAGCATTTCAAGTATGTGCACCTGTTGTTTGGTGTTCCTGGTGTTTAATTTAAATAGCAAGTCCTGGTTCTCCAAGGTCCTATGTTAACTTATTTCTTCTCTAGTTGCTCGATTACTTGTCTTTTCTCCTTTACTACTTTTCTACTTTTGTTTTTCTTACCTTGTTCCACATCTTCTCTCTCTCTGCCTGTCATCGAATTCTAATTGTCTGAGTGATTTTGATTTTAACCTGAAATTGTGGGATCTAAACAAGGTCAAGAGTGCACGGACTTGTTTTCCTTTTGGTAAGATCATTAACATAAGAACAAATTTTCCAGATGAGGCTTTGTGTTGCTTTTTTTTTTTCATGCTCTTCTATGAGGGTTGGTATCTTAATACTCGCACACATATAGTATGTTATTCAAATTAATTTCCAAGAAGGGAGTTATTTACTCTCTGGATGTTTTGAATACATATTCGTTTGTTCAAATTGGGTTTTATCTCATACGTGTTGTGGAGCACTATGACATGTTTTCTGTGAGATGGGTTATTCATTATATCATGTGGCTATTATCATTTTATGTGAATAATGATGATCATATTATTTAGGAGTTTGCTTCCCACTGGGAAAGGGGATGTATCAAGTGGTTCATATACCTGAAGATGAAGCTGTTCTTTTGAATTCAAGGGAAAAGGCACCTTATCTGATCTGTGTTGAAGTTTTGAAAAGTGAAATGCCAAGGTAATTACTGGGATCCATAATTTAGATGAGTGGCAGTAGTTCCTTGTCATCACGGTTACTGAAACAGGTACCCTTAATGGAAGGATACTTATTGATCCAAGTTTTTGTTCTTTTGTCTCAAAACTTATTTTAGCAATACAAAGGAGACATCAGGTGCACAAAAGCTTTCTAGAGGAGGAATTCCCCTAGCAAATGGAGACGCATTATTGCCAAAGCCCCCTCCTTGGGCTTATCCATTGTGGACTGCACAGGAGGTTTATCGTAATAGTAATGATAGAATGTCAAGGTCAACTGCTCAAGCAATTGATCAGGCAATGACCCATATTTCAGAGGCAAAAATGAAGTTTGTCAATGTCAACCTTTCTATAGAGAAGCAATTGCCCAGCCAGTCTGAGAGCATTGAACACAGTTCCATACATTTTGCTTGTCTGGAGTCTATTTCGGCTTCTACCATGGTAAATGATACATCAAAAGAAGCACCTGTTACTGATTTGGAGTGGGTAAGGGTAATGCTGACAGCAGATCCGGGGGTTAGAATGGAAGACATTGAAGATCAAGGACCACTGCGTCGGAAGGAACACCGCCGTGTTCCTAGTACAGTAGCTATAGAGGCAGTAAAGGTGCGCCTTTGTTGGGTTTTAAGTATTTAGGCTGTTGTTGCCATCATTTTTTAAGTACAACGTCAAATTATAATCCCCACTGCTTGTGCTTCATTGGTAGTGGTCTCCTCAGTAGAGGAGCTTTGGGAAGGAGGGTGGCAGGCACTTCACTCTGCTCATGCTACTAATGCCTGACAACCAGCATTCTTACCAACTTTGCTACATTAATTGTTATTTTCCAATTGTCATTTTGATCTATAAAGATATCTGTAGGTTAATGTGGTCCTGAGTTCCACTCTGCTTTTTTTTTCCATGAGTTTTTTTTCTCCTGAGCATTTAGTTGCAAAAGAGTGTTAGTCTGTCAGTCGATTTTTGGTCCTTCCCATTCTATACTTTGTCAAATGTCCCTTGTATCAGTTCATCTCTTACTGTTTAGTATAGCCTATGTCTAAGATTTTACCCCAGGCCACTAGATTAATGATTATGAATTTGTTTTCTTTGTCCTGACAGTTAAACGAGAGGTTAACTTAGTGCTTAGGGTCACGACTTCTGTGGCTTTTAGGGTAGGGATCTCAGGTTCTGTACTCAAGTATCTTAGTGGGGAAACAATTTCATGGGTATGTTTTATGGGATTGTGGAAAAATATTGGCTGGAATTTCGTAGGTTTGAAGATAGTATGCACCATGGATCATGATTTGGGTGCTCTTCAGTTAGGTGGATCCAGTATGCAGTACATCGATGATTTATTTGGTTTTTTTTTGAGTTATAATGACTCAGATGTGTATTTTTACTTACTTCTTTTATACACCACAGTTTTATGCTTTTGATTTAGAGAGTTTGAAATTTTCAGCTTTTATAATCTTCTGGGTAGAATAGATGTATCTTTTTCTTTTCTGTGGCCACCTTTGGGACTCGAGAGTTATATCGGTGTCATAATGTTGGAAGTGAACATTTAGTTTCAGTACTGTGTGACAGTATGTTGTTTCCTGGAAAAGAGCTGTCTTTCTGCAGTACAGCGAGGAGCTATCTTGTAAGTGATTGACCTATTCTTTGTGCCCAAGCTGGACAAAAGGTAGATAGTAGAAACATGGATGGGAAACAAGAATGTTCCAATTAATGATAGATGTATAGCACATTGATGACAATAATTTAAAAGAAAATGGATAGACCTGTAGCCCATAAATATGTCAGTTGCGCTGTGAGATGCTCACATTTATCTATGCACGCTTAATGCTGTGCTGTTTAAGCATCCAGTGTAAAGGATAAAATTCTCATCGGTTAATGATTGGGCTTGTATTTGCTGAATTTACTTGCCGATCTATTTTGTACATGAGGTTCTTTGTTTCCACTTGTTTGATCCAAATATGTTTTAGATGTTGTTGATGAATTTTGAACTTTCTACAGGCTGCTGCTGCGAAAGGAGAAGCACCTCTTGGGCTCCCTCTGAAAGGTGCTGGTCAAGAGTCAACAGATGCACAAAGGGTGAACACTCATTGACAATCGAACTGTTTGTGCAGTTTTTGATTGGGTGTGGATATCGTGAATATTATTTATTACCTGAGAGAATCCTAATGCCAAACAGGTTAATGGTGGTTCTCCCAAGGCCAGTGATGCCCTATCTGGTGAAATTTGGGAGGTAAAGAAAGAAAGGATACGCAGAGCCTCAGTGTATGGAAATTTACCCGGTTGGGATTTAAGCTCTGTAAGTACACTTGTACTTTTGCATAAATATGGGGATTCTTAGCAATGTGAACTAGATAATGGGTAATATTGTACACTTTTTTGGACTGTGTGGGAGGCCTAAGACATAGCATTTGTGCACACAAACAACTAGAGGTTGCAACCTGTTAATAACAAGATTCCGTTTGCCGTTGGATGTTGAATATTTGAACAAGTTATGAAATTTGTATTCCTTGTTAAACTACTGTCCTTTGTGCATTTGTTTAATACCCATATTTTTGGCATTAATTGGAAGAATTGGTGACTGATGGATGTTTGGAAAGGCTACTTCTGACTGTCTGTGTTTGTATGGTTGCCTCATATCATTAGTGATTCTTGTCTGTTCGCGGCTTTTTATTTCAGATCTTTGTTGCAGTAGAGGCTGGCATGTGTTTTTCTGTGTTGTAGATGTCCTGCGGTGGCTATTTCAACATTCATCATTAATTACATTTTACATTTTCTTGCTTTTCTCTTAGGTTATTGTGAAGAGTGGTGATGATTGTAGGCAAGAACATCTGGCTGTGCAACTTATTTCTCACTTTTACGGTAGGTACCCTCTTGTAATTATTACCATTTTGTTTTGTGATATGTAGCCCCCATATTGTTCCTTGGTTCCATCCTTGTCCAGCTAGTAACTTTAGAATGTTCTCCTGTACATCTGTAGTTTTTTACTTTTCAAGTAATTGCTTCATGAGCTCGAATAAGGTTAACTGTTGAGACAGCATTTCATGGTGTTTCTCCTAGTCAAATTAAAGTGAGTGCTAAAATAAAGAAAGACATAGATTTTTTCCCTTATTGTAGCATTCATTAATGGCTGGAAATTGTAATGCTCTCAGATCATATATAATTTCTAGATGTTTGCCATTTCACTTATCGCTGGACCAAATGACATCTGCTCTTTCTCCAAGCAAGGGATGGAGGGTGAGGTCACGAGCTCATTCATATAGGATGTGTGAGTTTTATATGCTTATCAACAATAGAAACGAGGCCCTTGAGTTGAAGGCAGTGTTTTTTGCAGAGTTGTCTTCAAAATAAACAGTGTTTGTTCTCAGCACTGTGCAGGTCCGTGTTATAGTAGTCGGATCAGTGTGGGGTGAGTTTTTTGAAGTGGATGCTCGTTATACTATTAGAGTTTGTACTGCTAGCCATTTGACTTCTATATTTTTAAAATATTAATTAGCAATAGTAATCGAAAAGATTGAATTTATTACTTTCTCTGCCAAGACAAGGTGTTATTCTAAGGCAAGAGTGGCTAGGATTTTTTTCGAAATTCCTCTAGAGTAAGAGTTATTTGAAAGTTGAAGTTTGCTTACTTGGTAGAGCATCCCGGCATTGTAGGATCAAATTTATCTGTCTAGGTAGGGTGAGGGAGGAGTTTATGGAATGTACTAGGACTACCGCATGTCACATGACACAGCCGCAAGTAGAATCCGATCTCCCTACCCGTGGCCCTGTCAGAGAAAAAAAAAACAAGGAAAAAGAAAAGAAAAGGACAACGAAAAGAAAGGCTATGTATCCATTTAAGAGTGCGTGGTATTTGCTGTTTGTGTAACGGATCTTTCATAAATTGAATGTACACTCCTATTCTGCTTTTTTTTTCTCTTCTGACATTCTTTTTCTAAGTAGTGACTTCATTACCAGTCTAAAAGCATAAGAACACTTATTTTCACCGTATGAGAAAATGTGTCCAGTCCACGATTGTTCTCAAGACTTGCTATTAGAAATCACCAAGCATAATGCTAGTCTGCACAGCAAATCTCCTCACTGCAACAGTGTGTGAATAGTTACTATTACTTAGCGGCATTTCTAATCATTTATTACCTTTTTGGCTCAGTGATAAGACAGTAAATTCACAAAAATGCACATGACTCCGTATAACACCAGTTCCTGGAGCTAAAATTGATTCCTTAACAATGGATAGTTTCCTGTGTCGTATACAGCTAATGCCCAGTTATTTCAAGAAACTTGATTTTCTTTTATCCCTTCACCTGTGATTTTAAGCAGCATTATTGGATTTTGGTGCCAGATATATTCCAAGAAGCTGGTCTGCCTCTCTGGTTGCGGCCGTATGAAGTACTAGTGACTTCTTCATACACAGCTCTGATTGAAACAATTCCAGATACGGTAATTTTGTTATTTATGCCTTTTAAGTGAGGGAGATGGAAATTCCTGGCTATCTATTCCAAAATTTTAACTTAAAATGTTTTTTGAGCGAATTGTTTAAGCTCTTGGCTATCTCCAACATAATGCTTTTTATATTTTTTAGGCTTCACTTCATTCTATAAAAAGTAGATATCCCTACATTCCGAGTTTACGTGAATTCTTCATTTCCAAGTATGAAGAAAGCTCTCCAAGTTTTAAGCTTGCCCAGGTGAGTTACATTTGCAAAAAAGTCAGGTACCCTTCAGATGGTGCTATATATATATATATATATTTGTTTTCTCATCCCTGTTTTTGATAAGTAAGCCAATCTTATTAAAGAGAAGAAAAACAAAGAACACAAAACAACGGAATCAACAATACAAGAGACAATAATGAAAACCCCTAACACACAAACTAGAAATCTAAGAAAAACCAGAAAAGGGAACCGAACATCACATTGGCCCAAAGAAAAGCGACTACAAAACAAGACCTCCTGAGTGGTCGATAGTCAAAACTCTCCCATGAGCAACCTCCACATCGCTCTCCCAACCCCACCTCCACCTGACCGCTCGCTAGGAAACTGAGTAACATTGAAAACACCCCTAATACACCACGGGAGATCCCACCAACCAAAAACTTCAGCCAACTCATCCCAAAGCAACTATAATCCCTATCCACGTGAACCCCTCCCCACTTTTGTCTCTTGAAGACATACCACCTCCGGTCTCCAACCCCTCAAAAGATTCCCCACCCTACTACACTTCGCGTTATCATTCAACTCCCTAACATTCCAACTCAAGATTCTTGGCAACATTTAATCAAAGGCAAGGCCCTCCCTTTGTTCTTAGTCTTCCTAGCGATCGAAGAAGACCCGTCATAGTTAACCGAAGAGTTCAATCCCTTCAACTCCCTTAGCATCTTTCCCCCAGATTTTCTAGACTTTTTTGAACTAAGTTGCACCCTATCTCTTTCCAATGCAGCAAAGAGATTCCTCAGCTCCTCGTGACCTTCACTCGACACCCGAACCAAATGTCCAACAGAGGAAACCATTTCTAAGACTCATTCAAAATCACCAAACGCCGGAGATTTCCGCTCCAAATTGTCACTAGGGAAACTGACCGCCAAGGGGTCTACATGCACCAGTTCCTTCTCGGTATCTCCTAGAAACTCTCCATCCTCTATCTCTAGAGAATGTGACTAAATATCTTGTCTAAATGAGCTCTCAACACAAACCAAGGTCTTAGACAACCCCCGAGAACACTCCCCCCACCTCCAAACCACCTAAGAGAGCCCCAGAAGAAAGATCCAGCACTGCCCGCTCCCTCTCGGCAACACAATTCTCCTCGACACGATGAGAAAATGCCTCATCGAACACAACGTGGACCTCCTCCATCGGGACCCCACGTTGGAGCTTCCCAGCATGAAGATCGGCCTGTTCTGTCTCCAAAAAGCAGCATCCCGACGTCTCCAGCAAGCCAGGAGAGAATCAGGTAAAAAACAACTCCCAACTTCGTCTTACTGTTCCGGTGTCGGCGAGTCGCCGGAACCCATCCCTGCCACCACAGAGAGTTCCGATCAGCACCTGTGAACCTCTCCAGGGGATCGGAGATGGCATTACTCAGCCTCAATAATGGGTCTTGGGTCAGCCTGCCCATCACCCAGCTCTGCACACCCACCCGGCCCTGTACTAAGCCCACCCATGTCCCTCCCCAATTCAGTCTCAGAAACCGAACCGAGATCTAGGCCAGGAAAAGCCAACCCATCAAACCGCTCCCCCTGCCCAGACGCAAAGATATCTGGCTTTAGGGAAATCGTACAACCCACTGGCCCACCCCCAGCCTTAAGAGGACACTCCGGGCCCACATAACTCCCCTCAACTTCAGTAGCCTTCCCAGCACACTCCGCACAACCTGGACTATCAACCAACAGGCCCAAGGAACCCTCACCCAAAACCGACCCGATAAGCATGTTCAGTTCATCTCTCAAGCCCATAAGTCTCAAGCGAAAGTGCATCGAGCAAAAAACCTCTACCATGTCCTGATTAGCCCCCTAAACATTAAATGAAGTTTTATTGGGAAACGACAAAGCTGCCCCCTTGTCAGCGTGGCTCTTCCTTTCTCCACACGCAACCACCTTTTACCTCCTGCAAATGGAACGTCACTTTGAGGATTTGACGCAGGCTGCCCATGGACAACCATTGCCGACCCCGACTTTACAGCTTCCGCGAAAGAAACCCCCTCTCTCCGCCCCATTGCACCGGCAGAACCATGACTTTTCCCTACCGACCCAAGGTGATCAACCAGCCCCTGGAAACACTCGGCCAAAGCCTTCCATCCAGCTCCTGCTCTACCTTCAGGGACCATGACTACCCCTCTCCGGCGTCCTTCTCCGAACTCAATCACGGCAACGTATCTCCCCTGAC
This sequence comes from Myrica gale, assembly GCA_963930655.1. NCBI lineage: Eukaryota > Viridiplantae > Streptophyta > Magnoliopsida > Fagales > Myricaceae > Myrica > Myrica gale. The sequence continues at coordinate 9,229,469 of OZ005600.1, read as the reverse complement.
TTGTTAGCACATCGTTGAGCCAAAAAGGCCCTAGAGCCTTCATTGAATTTCAAGACGACATCCTAATCAACAGCTGCTCCCAACAGCTTGCTGGCTAATTTAACTATCCAGACAGCCCCATATCTCCCAAGCGAGATAGCACTATGAGATTTTCTACTCCACTCCGACCATCTAACAACACCTTTATCACTAACAGTCACCTGAAAATCCTTAGCTTCAACTTGAAAACACCCGTCAAAACCCATCCTTAAATCTTTTAGTAAAACTTCCAACAAATCAAGATCCATACTAACCAGCATGCTGAAAACTATTTTGAATCCACAGTAATCATTAACAGTAAGAAAGACCGGGAAGGTAGGGGAGGGAGAGAGAGAGAGAGAGAATAGATGACTACAATGAGAACCAGAGTAGCATGAATTTTTTCTCATCCCTGTGTTTCGAGCTTTTAATTCATTGGTATTTTTGACCAACCCCCCCCCCCCCCCAACACACACAAAAGGGCAAAAAACAATAACTCTTATTAGAGGTCCTTATATTAGTATTTGCTTGGGGAAAATACATTTTTCACCCACGAACTACTATAGGTTTTGCACTTTGCGTTCTAAACTAATACCTTTGGGACATTGCACATTGCACTGACAAACTACCCATCCATAGCACATTGTACCATTTGTCTATTTTTTCCATCAAATTAGACGGAAATTGACTCTCGTGCGTCTCACTCAACTTTTTTTTAGGACGGAATGCTGATTATGCTCTTAAATTTGCAATGTGTTAAGAATGAGTAGTTTGTGGGTGCAATGTCTCAGACGTGGTAGTTTAGGGTGCAAATTGCTTATTGGTTCATTGATATACATACTAGCCGTGGTGTATGTATTGTGTATAAATAAACCAAGATCAGAAATTATGTATTATTTATAAAATAGAGGTAGTTATTGCATGAGATTGTGAGAGAGAGAGAGTTGAAGAGAAAAAGGAAACTGGTGGAGGGGGATTATGAAATTGCACCCAGAAATTGGGGAGAAAGTAAAGAACTTGGTTAGTAAAAGTTTAAGCATATCTGCTCAAACTATCAGTTGTGGCATTAATTTAGGAAGTTATTCTTCCACTTGAGGAGGTCCTTGTTGAAGAAGATAGTTTTAGAAAATTGTTGGAACAAAGTTCCTATTTGTGTTTATATCACAACGCTTATAAGTGAAAAACAATAGTTTTATGGTGTTATCTTTGTTGAAGGGCTGCTAGTGGAGATTTAAGGAATGTTGAGTCCATTAACATGAGGTGTCAGATTGTTGTCCTTTGTTGTGGAGAAGTGTTTAGAGAGGAATAACTATAATTCTGAGGTGACAGGGCCTTGAGCTTGTAAAACTGAGACAAAACATGTTTTTATGATATTTTTGTTCTGTTTGTTTTAATCAAGTAAAATCCTCCATCCTCATGTTTGCTAACATAATTTCCTTTTTGGACGTGTCAACCTTCGGTGACAATATTGGTTTTTTGTTCAGTTGTTTGGCTTTCTTTTTGCCTCACTCCCCTGTACTTGATTGCAGTCACTATCTTTTGTGTTTGAGGTGACTTTTTTTACTCGTCCAAAAAGAAAGAATGGATGATTCCGAGAAACACATTTTTCGATGAATTTTCTGTTAGACACTCATTTGAATATTTCAATCAGCATACTGCAATTATATTAACCAAGAAAAACAAATCAGCTCGTTGCGATTAACAAGAAAGAGTGACTGAATTTTTTTATGGGTGAATATTTTATCATTCCAACTTTTTTGTTTCCTTTCTGCAGAGAAATTTTGTTGAAAGTATGGCTGGATATTCCCTTGTATGCTACCTTCTGCAGGTATGATTCTCCCCACGCACACAACAACCAACACAACCCCCCCCCCCCCCACCCCCCAACCTTCCCCTGGGGGCCCCAAAAAAAAAGAAAAAAAATTATGATTCTGATCTGGGACTTGGTCGATTTTGGATACTGACATGGGAGTTGTTTGGAGTGACAGCCTCGGAATAAATAAAAATCTATCCTGTATTAGGACACTGTTGTGGGAAGCGTTCTATAGCTCTCTTCTGCATTTTGTACTCGTTTCTTACAATTTTAGATTTTACTTTCAAAGAATTAGGAGGGCTCAAATTAATTATTGCTTTGTGGCGATTGCTGTTATGCTCTGTTCAGCGACTAGTATTTTGCTTGTTTTTTCCTCCTTTACATACACTCGCTCTCTCTCTCTCTCTCTATGGTACGCTGCTAATGTACCAGAGATATCTTCCCCCTTTTCTATACTCATGTAAAACCTTTACAAGAGATAAGAATGTTGATACTTTGATGGAGGAAAGGTGATGATAAAGTAGGATGTTCTATCTCTTGATTTTTGAGACTTCACGTGGTTCTTCTCAATCAAATGTGGGTCACAAAACAGATGTAGAATGTATATGGAAAAATTCTTTTAATCTTCATAACTAACTCAGGGGAGGGACCTTTCGCAATATTTTCACCTGTTGCTGTCACACCAAACTCCTTGAATAAAAGAACTGCTCAAGCCTGTCTGTCTCATAAGAAGTAGCTTGCTTCGTGGGAGTGAGCAGCAGCATCTGTAACTAAACATTGCTTCTATGTACAAACTATTCGACTGCCTGCCAACCGGTCAAATCATAATCAATTCTTCTGGATCAAAAACTGGCATACTGAAAGTGGGTCCATAAACAAATTATCACAAGCAAAACGTCTGTATATTCTTCTGCATCCATCCTCTTGGTTGAAAATGCATTTAGTTTGGCACAGTGAAGCTACTTCAATAGCTTAAGCACAATTGAGGTTGCTTTGCACCTGCTTCTCAGCAGACTATTTACTGTTGTCCAGGTGAAGGATCGACACAATGGGAACCTGTTATTGGATGAAGAAGGTCATATAATACATATTGATTTTGGCTTCATGCTCTCTAATTCACCTGGCGGTGTCAATTTTGAAAGTGCACCGTTTAAATTAACCCGTGAACTTCTCGAGGTAACGTGCTGATGTTGTGATGCTCACCCTCTTCTTTCTTGTTCTTTTTCTTTTTACTTTTTTGTTATTATCTTGTAATGATCATTTTGTGGCTAATTACTCAGCATCTTTATCTTGAATAATTTAGTTTTAACCTTAAGTGAATGGAATATTGGGTTGTTCTAGGTTATGGATTCTGATGCTGAGGGAGTTCCAAGCGAGTTCTTCGACTATTTTAAGGTTCCAAGAAAATTATCTTTTTGGTTTTGGTCTTTTTTTTTCAGTCTTTTACTTTTTGCACTCTTCAGTGTACCTGGTGGAATTATTAGGGTTATATTTCACTTATGCTATCTGCCCCTCAAATTCAGGTTTTATGCATCCAAGGCTTCCTTACCTGTCGTAAGCATGCTGAGCGCATTATTCTTCTGGTTGAGATGTTGCAGGTAAAACCGACTTCTGCTTTCTGCAGCCCCCTGTATTGTCTATTTCCTCCTGTTGTACAAGCCTTGTTTTGTGAGATTTCCAGGCACAAGGGCTTGTGGTAAATGAAATGCAAGCCTCTAGTTGAGTCTGAGAGTTTAGTGGATGGTCAGTTCAAAACTCTTCTTTAACCTGTCACCTACCTTCACCACCATTATCTGTGTATCGTCTGGACACAACTTAGCCTTGATGGTATTACACGTATTGTAGTTATTTTTTTTTATAAGTTACAAGTATTGTAGTTATTCTCATCAGTAAATCACCATTTTCAGATTTTAGGCCTTAAATACTCGAGAACAAGTTGTGCCAAAAGGTGTTTTTATGGCTGGTCTGGAGTCATACACATTATGAAACCTATTGAACAAGTTGTGTATTTTTGTGTTCCTCAACTTGTGAGATTGGCTTCAGAAGGATTTTTTTTTCCTAAACAAAAAAAGCCCTCGGGGGATGAACCATTGTCAATCCAGGCCAAAGTCCACCACCACTTAAACTCAAGAATTCCACATAGCGCGGGGACCACTAGAGCATAATGGGGCTACTGTGATTCAAACCTTCGTTGGGAGCAAGCCCTAGGTCCTAGGCACAGCCCGCACACCACTAAGCCACCACCCCTAGTGGTGGCTTCAAAAGGGTTATTTGTTCATATATAGTGCTTCATGATGATTTAGTGTCAAGTTTTGAACGCCTCTCAGAGTGAAAAGTCTCTGACTGATACATCTATTAAACTTGAGATTACATTTCATATACACATTTGGTGTGGTCATTCAGTTGATGAAATAGAGGGGGTGGATAAATGATTAGTACTTAGTAGTCTGCTCTGGTGATGCCTGGTTGAGTAAAGGTGCTAATATTTTCTGTATGGATCAGGACTCTGGTTTCCCTTGCTTTAAAGGTGGTCCACGGACAATACAAAACCTTAGAAAAAGATACCACTTGAGTTTAACGGAAGAGGTTTGATTTCAATCACGTAATCTTCTCTCTCTGTACAGCGTTTTGTTGCTTAGGTTTTCATAGCCGTACGTGTTGTTTTCTTGCAGCAATGTGTGTCTGTGGTGCTTTCCCTAATAAGCAGCAGCTTAGATGCATGGCGGACACGGCAGTATGATTATTATCAGAGGGTTTTGAATGGAATATTGTGAAATTGAATCTCATGCACTGCGTGGTCATCCCATCTGACTAAGCAACCCAGTTTAGGCTCTTTGATTGGAATGCCCTGTTGGCCACTGTGTGATACAATGGCATTTGGGTCATTGGGGGAAGGCTTCAGAATTGTGTGGCGAGTGAAATGGATTTTAGTGGTAGTTTGTGGCCTGGTTTTTCTCGCTGTGAGGAGTTTGTAACTAAATTGGCAGAAATACTTCTCGAAAATCCAGCAGGCACATTTTACTTCAGCGGGGCATTTTTTTCTTTTTGTTTTTTTCCCCCTCATGTTTCTTGGAATAAGAAACTCTGCTGCTGATGGGCAATTAACTTGTCTGTATAAGATATTGTAGCCATCCTCGCCATCCTCAGGGAGCACACACTGTACAGCGCAACTCCCATGGAAAGGACGGATCAGAGGAGAAATAGCTGCAGGGACCATGCTTGCTGGGTAAAGATCGAAGATTGTGATAGCAACATATTTTGCACTGGTTAGTGATTGAAGCATTCAACCAGTTTTGATTCTTTACATTTTTCATTTCCATATAAAGCCAATGTAGTCTTCTGATAAAAGCATGCACAAGATTCAACATTTGAAAGGCGGCCTGCTGTTCTTGTCCGGTCTCTGCTGTTCCTGGAGTTATGATTCTTCCATAGTTTCTTTAGTATAGTTCTGTTGGAAAAATTTCTTGTAAAAGACTACACTGACTGCATCATGTATCATTGATCCAATTTTCTTCTGCAGAAACTTTTTCCTGTTGCAACTTATCATCTATAGAAAATTTTGGTGGCATTGATTTTTTTTATCAACTTTCGTCTCCCGTCAGTGAGTGGCAGTAAACAAGCCGTGTGAACTTTTATATATCTGATTATCTCTCGTATTTTAAATCTTGTGGCCAAAACCAACACGTGTACACTGTTTCATATGGGTTTGAAAAATTGGTAGTCTATTTCGAGAATCAGTATACTCTCCAGTTTGTTGGGAGAGAGATAGGTAAGTATGTGGACTTTATAACTCTCAACGTTCCTAGTATTTATTATTAGACGGCCTGGACCCTATACTATTGAATGCATGTTGTGTTGTAATCTCTTTAGATTAGACTGTACAATTTGGGATTAGAACAGAAACAGCATATTGTTTGGAATTTGAGTAGAAGCTGACCTCACGGTGTCAGGTGAGATCATTTCAATGGTGATTCTAACGCTGATTGCTCCTAAGAGTTTTTTGAGATGAAGGGGGTTTTTTTTTGAGATACCTAAGATTCTCCTCGCTTGGAGGGAAAAAACATGTTTATATTTTCATTGACAGCAGAAACTTGTGTATTATTTATTTCATTATTTATTTTGTGGTTAATTGGAGTTATCTACTTTACATATCTTTCTTGAGAATTACACATGAAGAAAAGTCGATCTGTTATCTTTATATGTATTTCATGGACAAACTCACATCCACTTAGAAAACAAAATGATAAACTCTGTCACTAACAATCATCGGAATTATATTATGTGAACTCAGATTTTCTTACAAGATAAAAGAACAAATAAATCAAATGGGCTGATGGAAAAGCAAAAATCCATCCTGTACAGAAACCCACATGTTTTACGGTCAAGAATATTAATGCTGCAGGTCGCAAAATGATTAGAAAGGCGCCGACGCCACAGCCCTGGGTTCTGGAACTGGGACTCCTGCATACTCGACCTCTTCAGCTGTATCGATCATCGAACTCCCATTATCCCTGGCAGCATTAACAACTGGCTCTAATCCCTGCATGCACACCGTTCGGCATTGGTACTCTGATGAGTCACTTGCAGACATCCCACGCAAATCATAGTTTTATGCAAGAGCAATTCATCAGGACAATATATATATATATATATCATGGCATCTATGTAGGGAACAGATTCCCTCAGAAGGAGGGATTTTCTGAAGGTGTCATAATACTAAGGATTGCGTTTCCTGTGTCGAATAAATGATTAATCGAAATCCTCAAATCTTTGAGTTCCTCTATTCAATCACTTTCCTTTGAAACTTACATAGTTAAATCTAAGTTTTGCTAGTTTCTGAAATACTGATGGCTGAGGAAACAAATATCAGCCTAGAGGAAAATAAAAAGAAGAAGAGGAGAAGAAAACAATCAAGAAGAAACAAAAGTTGTACATCACGCAAATTCAAGGAAGAAAGCCCTTTTCTTGCATACCTATCATGCACCAACCTACCAAATGGCTGTCCATGTCAAAATTTTGACGCATGGGAAAGGATTTTGCTTCACATGATCCGATATCATGGCAAGAACAACCTCATGCATCTTAAAATGTGACAAATATGATTGAAACCAATAAAACCAAATACAGAATTAATTAGTAACTTCGACATGAATTTTTTTTATAAATCAAAAGTATTTTAGACCCTTTACCTTCATGAAAATTCTCATTGCTTCTTCGATGGTCCTAGTGTTCATCACGTACATCGCTGCCTCCTACCAACAAATTGAATATTCAGCAAATTAACAACCTCGAGAAGATTCGATCATCAGAACCCCATAAAATCTCTCTCTCTCTCTCTCTCTCTCTCTCTCTCTCTCTCTCTCTCTCTCACACACACACACACAGAGACAAACACCCCATAACCCCCAGCCAGATCCACATCCTCGACATATACAAAAGCATTGGAAGCATAAATATAAAAACACTTACCCTTGCATACTGGATTTGATCAATACTCAAAGTTCTGGGCTCGCTTTCTATGGAGGATTTCCTATCAATCCGCACCACCGATGCCCCTTCCATCATTTAGTGAGAGAACACAAAAGATACGTATCTGTTAATAAGAAAAAGATGCAAAGGACCTCGTACAATGAAAGAGCCCTTATATAGGGGACCCAGGACATGGGAGGCTGCTGAGAGAACGCATCACGAAACCGAACGTGGCAACCCAGGACAATGGGTTCATGTATACGTGGCATGCAGGGGATGGTGATTGGTGAGACCGGACACATGGCGGGCGACCATTACGTCGTATCAGTTTAGAAACTCGGTCAGGGACGTGATGTCGTAGCATTCCCATAATAGAAAGTTGAACGGTTTTGTTCGTACACGCGTGTTAGCATGCGTGGTAAAGCCGAATAGCCAACCAGGGTGTGCCACGGGTGTAGTATGATCGACGAACCGTAGGTAGTTAATTTGTTTGGGAGTTACACGTGTGTGATTGGGATTGCCGATTGTCGGTTTGAGTCCACTTAAGGTGCGCCATTGAATACGTTGAAGGGCAGATAAGGTCGACGGAAAATGCTTAATCCTCACGTGAGTCACAGACTTGTGTATATTTCTTTGCAAGTTAAACAAGGGTGATGTCAAAGAAGGTTGGAACCTTGACAAGCTCATTCTGCTACCGTGGTTCCAATAATCTCACTTGTCCACATTATCTTAGTAATGTGGGACTACATATTTCAACATGTCATGTGAAATTTTGAATTTAAATGGTGGAGACCAACTTCGACTTGACTCAATGATAGTTCAACGAGGATGCTTAAGATAAGAAACAATAGAGAGAAAAAAAAAAAGAATTGGTCATATGGTACGAGAATGATGACATACCTTATTAATTGTTTGCCCATATGTTTAAAACCAAAATTTTAATATCATATTTAATTTAAAAAATATAAGATTGTTCGAAAATATTTGATTTTAAATTATCGCAAATTATCAAGATTACATTGATCATTCACAACCTAAAGAGGAGGATTCTACTACATCTTGTACAAGCAATTGAAATCACAATTACTCCAATAAGCAATCAAACGAACAGCCTGGCATTGATGCCTTTGCCGCGCCAAGAAGTAATCAAAATCCCAAAAAGTACTGTAAGAGCATTCCTAGCAAGCTCTCTATTCTAACATTTTGGTTAGAATAGAGAGCCAATTTAACCAAAAAGCCAAAAAACACTCCTCAACAGCCTCTCTATTTTAACAACTTTTAACAAAAATTTTGAAGAAGTGAACAGTGGCTCTCTATTTTTAGAGAGCCACTATTCACTTCACTATCTTAAAATATTAATATATATATTCTTTTTTTCTTTTTCTTTTCTTTTTTTTTTCTTCTTCTTTTCTTTTTTATTTTTAAAAAATTATTATTCACTTCACCATCTTAAAATTTAAAAAATTCCAACAGTTAGTAAAATAAAAAAAATTTAAAAATCGATCTTTTTAAGATAAGACAAATATTCAAAAATATGACTATTACGATAAAGTGAATATTCAAAAATATAAATGTTAGAGAAATAATAAAGAAATCTTTAAAAAATAATATTTAAATAGAATAGTAAAAATAGATGGTTAAAATAGAGAAGCTGCTGTGAATGTTTTTTAAAAGTTGATAGTTAAAATAGAGAAGTGTGTTTTTTGGTTAAAGTAGAGAGCCAAATTTGAAGAGGCTGCTAGGAATGCTCTAAGCCACTAAACGACCAGCGCACACCCCACATTTGGCATATTAACAATTTCCCAAGACGACACCAGCTAAAATAAATAAAAAGTGAAAAATTAAAAAAAAAAAAAAAAAAAAGGAGGGAGAAAGAGAGAGCAAAGTAGCAACCAGACTAACGTCACCGGACTGGACTCCAAGACGCCCCCACTATTTTCCAAGAAAATCAAAAGAGAACAACTCCTTCGTTTTCTCTTGAAACAATGATTTGACGTTATTTAACGCTTCACTCACTCTTGTACACTCCGTGACTCGGGCTCCTACCCGTAGCCGCCCACCATCCAATTCACACCGACAATGGAAGATTCCACTCGCCGGAAACCCGTGTCCCGCTGGCACCCCAAGGATCGCCGCCCATCATGGTGTTGCTCATTCAGAGTCCCACCTTCAAGCCCCGAAAACTTCTCTCTCTCTAACCTAAAGTCCCTTCCTTCCAACAAGTCGGAGACCCTCTCGAAACTCAGTACCCACTCGGTGCCCAACTCTCCCCAGAGCTCAAAATTCGGACTGGGCCTCGTGGGGCGGACCCGGATCGACGCCCGCCGGATCTTGTCGCCGGGTCGAGTGTCCCCCATCGACTCCGATCTCCCGGTTCCTTCCGTCCAAGAAGAAATTCCCACAGCCGTTGATTCCTCCACGGCCCATGCCAAATCGCAGAGCTTCCGGGCCCCACCGGAGAGTTCGTCCTCCAGCTCCGGAAGCGCCGAGAATGATGCTGTGTTCGACGTGAGATTGAACTTGAGAGGGAAGAGCGGTGGGTGCTTGGTCTTGGAGCTGAACTCGGAGGTCCTGAGCGCGAGTTCGGATGTATTCGCGGGTTTGATTGGTAAATACAAGAGGAACTTGAGCGCTTCGTCTTCGGGGCGGAAAATGTGTAGGATTGAGGTCCCGGAGGTGGAGAATCTCCGCTTATTTAGGGAAACCATCGAGCTGATGTTCGAGGACGATATTCCAAAGCGGCTCTTGAAGATCGGTGCAAATCGTTGCATCGAGATACTCGAGGTAAGTGGCATGTGGTTTTGTGTAATTTATTCCTCGTTCTATTTGTCTTTGTCGTAGTAATTAGTTCTTGTTTCTGTGTTTCGTTGGAATTATGATTTCTTGCGGGGTTCTTGCGCTTTGGTTTGATGGGTGTGTATTAGGATGTCTTGATTGTATGTAAAATAGGTTGCCTGTAAACGTCTTGGACCACATGCATGTTGCTTGAAAGAGTATCTGGAGAACTGGAGAGAATTTGATGGCGTAGAATTGGGTTTAGTGGGATTTTGTTCTGAAATCAGTGTGGCTTTATTTGGAATTTACAGTCCGTCCTTTTCAAGGAAACCAGAGCTATTAGTTTAGTGATACTGTTAGTTTCAGTTGAGATTCTTGCCCCCACCTGAAGTGAGAACTAGAGAAGATTTTCGCTGATATTACAAGACCTATTGTAATATTCAGTTATATGGGTAATAGATAAAGGAGATATTACAAATTAGTCTCTGGATTTTAACGGTGTTAACATACTACATGGTTTAAGGGGGGAAAATGCAAGAATTGCTTCCTTAGTTTCCCTCTGCAGTTGCCATCCAAAAACCTCATGGAAAATTTTCAAGTAAACAACTTGCCAAGTCATCATTGCTTGTGGCATGTGATGCATATGAGGAAAGCCAAAAATAAAAGCAAGTTGGGGTGGCGGGGAGGCCCTCCCTCCACCTTGTGCGGTGCAAGTTTGGTCTCTCCCTCGTTACACGAGATTGGTCTTCTCCTTTTTTGGGTGGAGACTGGAGAGGTGCAGTACAGTGAGGACCCAGCACTAAAAAAAAAAAACAGCAGAGGGTTGAGGGGAGGGCCAACCTCGCAGTGAGAGCTGCTCTTTTTTTTTTTTCTTGGTGATGGGACACAATAATCACATGTAACAATGACTCAGCAAGTTGTTTACTTTAAAATGGTTCCATTAGGTTTTGGATGGAAACATGCGGACTAAGACTAATCCTAAGAAAGGGCAAAATTGTCGAGGTAGTGATTTCTAAATATCCTCAAAGCGGAGGAACTAATATTTAGTTTTCCCTAAATTGAAAAGTACAATGTTCAGGAGATATTCATATCTTTTAAGATCGCAGGACATATTTAGATTTGCTGGGAGCTTTAGAATCAAAAACTTTTTTCAGGATGGATTATGGTGGATGAAAATTCTCCCACCAGTAAACTGAGCCTGTCCTATGGGTACTATAGTAGATGAATTTGTAACTTTCTTGAATTATGATCACAGTTGATTTTTAACTTTGGTTAATTAAAAAAGGTTCAGTCATGTGAAACCATAGTGTGGGCAAAGCAGCATTAAAGATAGTCTCAGTGGCATTGATGGAAAGAATTGACATGTTAGAGAAAAGAACCAGAGGATAAGTCATTCTGTAGCAAGATTAACTGTTTTTAAATTGTCTTGAAGAACTGTAGAAATTCTGGTTCTTCACCTGTCTACCATCTCGTTAGGCTAATTGGATAGAGCCCAATGTGTCTATTCATATAAACCAAGCATTCCAGTTCTTAACTGTTTGCCATGATTTTGAATTCATATCGCCTTGCAATTCACTTTCAAACCATAAACAAGGCCTTTTTCACTCTGAGCTTTTCATACTCAAATGAGTTACATTCTAGTTCTATGTGCTAATGCTTCAGTGAAATTTTTTAAGGTATGTTATTTTCTTTTTATCAAGTGCTTTTTGTGGAAACTTATTTTAGAGTCATTGCATTTGGAATTCAGATGGAAACTTTTTTACTTTGAGTTATGCCCCTAGCAAGTTACACGTTTCACGTTGTATACTATTATGGTGTCCAGCTTAGTTCAATCAGAGTCAAACTTCCCCAAATCCTAGATAGAATTTTATTTCACATTGTCCCAGAGCATACAAGGATATTCATGTTGGCTTCTATACCCTGTTGACCTTAGCTGTATACTTTCATTTTGGCTCACTAGGGGCTAGTTTGGAAACGGGTCCAGGTTCTGGTCCTGGCTCTGGTTCTGGTTCCAGAGTTGAACCCTCACCCCCACTCACTGCCAGCCGCGAGGGGCCCAGAGGATTCTTCACTTGACACCTGATTTGATGCGCCGGTTTCAACAACACGCAACCCAAGTACAGGAGATGACAAGTGGGGCCCGTTTAAATGTCATCTCTTTTGGCATACTAATGTTTACACGCTTGTCCTCCAGTAGACGTTCGTTGAAAGCAAAATCATATAGGCAAGCTTCACCTTGTGCCAAGTCTCACGTTTAACATCCACCTTGTGCAAAAGACCAGCTTGCTCGTAATACTTCTTTGCAATCTCAAGAGACTTGGCATCTCTTTCGCAAGCAACTATATGACATGATTCTGGTAGGACTAATGCAATAGCCAATGACGAGTACCCAGTATAAACACCAACTTCAATACACCGCTCTGCCCCAAGAATCTGTACAGGCATTGAAAGGAGCTGTGCCTGATCAGGAGACACCTGCAACACCTGCATCTGACTACCGTGCATAGAGGCAGTCTCCTCCGAAGTTGCCTTTGAATCTGCTTATTGTCGTACTCTGCATCATTGACAATAACAAATGCATCGGTGGAGGCTTGGAGCCACTTCTTATCGGCGGGATTGACCTGCTGCTGCATGTTCTTATAACAAAAGAACGACTATTGCACCTCATGGAGGAGGCTTTGACTGCTGAAGTAGAAACACTAGCAGTTGCAGACGCTGAGTGGAAGTCTAGCATTAGTTGCCTACATCTCCACGGGAAAGCTACATGTCGAGAGGCTAACATAGGCCAACAGTGATGACGCACCCAGCCTATGCTGCTACTCGCCATTCATGAACTAAAGTTGAGGTAATATGGCATCTAACGAGAACTCCACCGAAGACAAGAGGAAGTGGCTGGCCTTCAAGCAGTAGTTGGAGAAGCAGCGTCCGCCATTAATTTGTATTTACTGCAGTGAGCATGAAGAAGGAGATGGAGAGGGAGAGGAATCAGAGGATGCAAGCTTCTACGCGACGAGTAACGGCTACAGTAGCGTCCCACAAACCTATGGATATTTGTGTTACCAAGTACAGGAGTATGACAGACCCAGACATCTGTTGATGTGCTTTGTCAGCGCCGAGTGGTGTTACAATTATTGTCAGTATCGTTCTCCAATCACTACATCACACGTATGCGTGAAATAAAACCGCTGAACCACGCCAAACGCGCAACTGGAAATCTGGGTTCAAACCATGGTTTGAACTCCAAAACCAGAACCTGGACCCGTTTCCAAACAAGCCCTAGATGGTTCATTTCTGGGTTTGTTTGATAAGGTAGTGGGGTGTTAGGATTTTTACAGGTTTTTTTTTAACGATAAAATAAGTGTGTCTATGTTCTTATTACCTACCCGCATCAGTATTATGACAGCTAACATCAATACTGTGCTCACCAACTTTATTAGATCTGTTCAAAGGTAGATAACAAATTAAATGGAGAGGGAAAAGAGAGAGATTAAGACTTTGATAAGCAAAATTGGGACAAACGACATAAGAGAAGAGGCCACAATACTTTGAAAGTGTGGTGTTAACAAAGCTTCTGCAATATGCAACAATCGTATATGTAGTTACAGTTTATGTGCCTCTTAAACATTATCTTCTCTTATTATTGCTAGGTATCAGCAGGTATCATGTTCACCAAGGGAGTTTTGTCCTGTTTAAAGTACCTTGAGGCGGTTCCTTGGACTGAGGAAGAAGAGGAGAAGCTGAGGATCCTGTTTACAAGATTTAAGTTCGATGATGCAACAACTAGGGATATATTTGCTAGATTGTACTCTTGTGACTTGGTAGATTCGCAACCAAGTTTAGCCAGACAGCTTGTTCTGTCTATAACCACTTGTACTGACACTAATGCTCGAAATGAGTTAAAGTCCTTAGTCAAGGGTCTCCTATGTAAAAGTTCGGTCTATGAGAAAGACCAAGCAGACCTCAATAAGGAAGATCTTTATGTTGCTTGCCAGTCATGTCTGAGTTCTCTCCTCAGCTTGTTTAAGGAGACCTGTGATATCAGGAATGAGAGATTGTCTAAGAAGGAAAGGGATATGCCCTTGATTGAACGCATATCAAGACAAGTTGACAACATCAACTGGTTGCTAGAAATCCTGCTTGATAGGCAAATGGCTGAGGATTTGGTCGATTTGTGGACGGATCAGGGAGAACTGCTTAAAATGCATGAGAACGTATCTCCAATGGTCAGGTATGAGCTCAGCAGGATTTCGGCAGTGCTATTCATCGCAATGGGGACCAGAAGATTGCACTGCCGCTCCGAATCGAGATCAGAGCTTCTTCTGGCATGGTTTGGCCCGATGCTGTTGGACTTTGGTTGGCTGCAGAGATGCAGAAAAGGGCTTGACATGAAGGCATTGGAGGAAGCCATGGGTCAGACACTTCTTACTCTTCCCCTGAAGCAACAGTACATGCTGTTTATGGAATGGTTTCAGTGTTTCTCCAAGCATGGCACTGAGTGCCCTAATCTAAGCAAAACCTTCCAGATTTGGTGGCGCCGCACTTTCCTAAGAGGATCTGAAACTTATGCAATTGAATCCAGGTAAATGGTAACGCCTCCTAGGATTTTAACTAGCTTATGGTATTGCAGGAGTGTATCAACTGTGTAGATTTGTTGGAATAGCTCTAATTGCATAATTGGCATCCGAGTTTCTACTTGATAATCTTCTACTTCTACTTTGGTGTGCATGTCTGAAAGGCCCGATAACTGTGAGAGGGAGTTGAGGATGTTCAGCCGCCCCAACCCAAAATATATATAAGAGAAACGAAAGACGATTTGTAGTTAATTTTTGACACATCCGTTAAGCAATAAGGCCTCCCATTGAAAGATCTCCTAAGAAGTTATTGCCTCTCAAAAATTTGCCTTCTAAATCGAGTGATATTCTTTGCTTGATGTATTCGGAGGTTCAGACTTTGCAATGTTAATAAATCCACATTTCATAACTTCGACTGGTCACAGAAAATAATAAATTAAACTTCTTCAGGTTTCTATGTAATTCAGTACAAGTACAACCCCCGAAATCCAGAAAGTTCAATTGTTTCATACCAAGAAAGTTGAAACAAACAGAAGCCAAAAGCAGATGAGCAGTACCACTTCCAGTGGACTCTGGAGTTGTAAATGCTATAACAAGCTGCCAACAAAGACAGATTAGTAATGGACTTGATGGGCCCAAAAGCAAAAGCCCGAGTATTTAAGGTGGGTTTCTCCCTGCATAACCCAGCTTAGGGTTCTGGGGCACACTACCTTAATTTTAGGTTAGGAATGTGCCCACAAGATGTCCTTACTCCTTAGCTTTTGAATATTCAAACATAAGAGTAGATTTATATTCATAGTTTTTAAATTCAAACGTATGATTAGATCACTATTCTTACTTTTAAATTATCTTTCGATCTAATCCTATATTTAAATTCAAATATGCTCATTAAATTTTTAAGCGTCAAATTCCAGGGACTACGGAAATTTAAAACTAGGGTTAATTACAAAAAACCCCCCTCAAACTATACCACGTTTCCCACAATCCCCCCTAAACTTGAACTCGTGTCAACCCGCCCCCTCGAACTTACGTAAACGTTTTTGACTCGTTTTTAACGTTCCTTCATCTATAAAAGACCAAAATGCCCCCATTAATTATTCATATTTGTTGTGCCTTCTCTCTCTCTCGGTCTTTCTCTCCCCCTCTCTGTGACTTTCTACTGGGCTCTCACGGGCAAATTTTAACCTCATCCAGCAGAACGTTTGATGTTTTGAAATCTCGAAATATTAGCTTCATCAATTATGAAAGAGTTAGTTACCCAAAAAAAAATTATGAAAGAGTTCAATATCGTACGGACAAGCATGCAATTGGGCGAAGTAGTCTACTACTCTACTTGCCAAAAAATCACACTGCAGCTAGTGCAAAAATCTGTGGAAAAAAATCATTGTATGCATCTTCCACTAATCCATTCTTCTACTAATCCATTCTCTTTTGAAAGAAGAATGCATACAAAAAGTGGGAAGCTTTGGTAAGAAGAAACTGCAACAAAACCATGCAGATAACCTCGTTTAAGCTTTTGTACTCCAATTAGGCATCATTGTTCTAGAATGAAAGAGCGTCCATGCAATCACTTTAAATATAAGGTGCAGTTTTAGGAGTAACACGTGAATACGATTTCCTATAACCAAGGATCGCAATGTTATGAAGCGAACAAGAATATTGAACCTGAAAATCCATTTCTTCATGAAGGTATGCCAAGCCGCTCTTCTCTTGCTGAAACTCCCTCTCTCTTTTCCTCTCCTCTCTCTTCATTACCACATCCCTCAACTCTGAAACTTTTGCACTCATAAATCTCAATCTCCGATTTATTCCCAAACCCTTCCTCAGTTTCTTCATTCGAGCAAAACCCACTTCCCCATTTCTCCTCTCAACCCCAAATTCACCATCGCTCCTCACAATTTGCTCACCATCGATGTTGTCAGACAATCTCTTGCCCTTTGCATCAAGCTCCACATCACCAAAAACCTCCTTGTATTTCAAGAAATTCACCCAGTGATTTTCCCTTTGCCCGTGAGAGCCCAGTAGAAATTCATAGAGAGGGGGAGAGAAAGACCGAGAGAGAGCGCACAGTAAGTTGATGGGGGCATTTTCGTCTTTTATAGATGAAGGAACGTCAAAAACGAGTCAAAAACGTTTACGTAAGTTCGAGGGGGCGGGTTGACACGAGTTCAAGTTTAGGGGGGATTGTGGGAAACGTGGTATAGTTCGAGGGGGTTTTTTGTAATTAACCCTCAAAACTAATAACTACATTTAAAAGACCAGCAAATGGATTAGTTACATCATCTTTGGATATTACATACCAGTAAAACTTTAATGCAACAATTTCCTTCATAATTTCATAGTTTATAAAGCGAGGATTACAATTTTTTTGGGATAATATTTTGATATTTTATTTTATTAACATATAAGTTTTGGAATTTGATTGAAATAAAATAAAATAAAAATACGTCATTCAGTCTGTACATAGAGCTGTCCTGCAAAGGGTAGTTGCAACATCATCAAAACACATCTAAGATGTACCTCTCAGAACCTCCGGTTTGCATCCAACCTTCTTTTTCTGAGGTCATCCAATCTTATTCGAACATAACATAACATAACGATCCATATATGTAAAGATATTACGGCAACGCGTAGGATGAAATAGCAACATTGGGCCAGGTAGACTGATCAGCTGGTAGCTGCTAATTTGAACTGGTAAGAGGCATAAGAAAGAGTACCCATCTGCCAGCTATGGTGGATGAGTTTTGCCTTTCCATCTTCCCCAGCAGCACCCACGGCCACATGCAATGGGTACAAGTGATCTGGCCAAGGGTGGGCCATTTTCGCACATGGTGCCTTCTCGTCCCAGTGAATCACGTCTTCGTATCTGAAGGAAGAATTGAGAAACTAATTCAAACTCTCGGAAGTAAAATAACCAGGAACAATGGTCCCATGGTGGATTGAGCTACACTGTGGAGGCCAGGGTGATTAATGTCTCATAAGCTCTTAAAGACATTACCAGATGTACGTAAATCCCTTATCAGTTTACCTTCCGTCAAGAAGAGAATCTTTGAGCCAGGTATCAAACTCTGAAGCCCAATAAAGCACATTGGTACTGTCTCTGGTAGCTCTCAAGTTATGAGTAGCACTGCCAGAACCCATGATGAGGACACCTTCCTCCTTAAGAGGGGCCAATGCCTTTCCCATGTTGTAGTGATAACTGCCATCCCTGTCTGACTGAACGGAGAGTTGACACACGGGGATATCTGCTTCTGGATACATTAACATGAGGGGGATCCATGCACCATGGTCAAGCCCTCGTTCTTTATCTTCGTCAACGCGCTTGTGGCCTGATGCCATGAGCAGTTCCTTCACCTTCTTTGCCAGTTCTGGTGCTCCCGGTGCAGGGTACTTGAGCTGATAATGTGGGGACATATATATTTAGAAATTGAAGATTGTTAGCATAAATCAACTACCGAAAAGCTCTTTTCTACTGCCGAGTTACTCCGATGGTGACCTTCTTGCACTGCATGCGTTTGTTCATCCGTTCAAGGGAGATCGAAAAAGGATAAGCTCTTTTGTTGTAGTTTATTTGTTTGCATATCCAAGCAAGGTTTGACATGCTAGAGTGTATTTTGAATGGGTGTTCAATCACTAATGGTCACAAAGAATGTAGGTGATAAGAATAAATGAATTTAATTAAGGTTTAATTATGTGATTTAGATTTTTAACAAATAAATTCTTAGGATAAAGTTTGGTTCATTTTTCGGACACTGTTTTTTGTCTACCAAAATTAGCCCACTAGTGAACATGGTTGCGAGATAGATTATCCGACTCCGAATGTTAACCTACTGCTGAAGTATATGGGACCTGATCAGCATTCAGCAGACGGACACTACAAATCAAGAGCGGCCTCAAAAAACAAAACAAAACAAAAGTCAAAGTGGCGTCGAGCTCACCTACACACCAACGTGCACTGGTGCACACCCACTTCATCCACAATTATGTCCAAACAGTAGAGGAAACAGAGAAAAGCAAACCATGAAAAGTCCTCAAATCCTTTCACTAAATACATGGAAGGCTCAAAATCGAAGTTGGCCATGACAGACATGGATCTATGCAATGTTATATAACTTCACGCACCTTGTACATCTGTTCGGGAAAGTTATAGAAATCGTTGATGGTTTCGTTGCGGCCATGGATGACGTTTACGGAGGGCACAGTCGTGTCCCAGTGTCCGGAAATAACGAGAATTGAACTGGGCCTCTGGCAAAGAGCTTTGTCCTGCCAAGCTTTCAAGAAATGCCTCGTCGGTCATGACTCGTCTATCGACAGCATCGGTGCTCCATGCGATATGTAGAAGGTGTCCATCCCTTTCATGCGAGTTCTCGAAAATGGAAGTGGATTCAGTCCAGACCGTACGGGTCCAGACTTGTCCAGACCCACGGTCTGGATTGAATCTCTACCACATCGGACGGCTCTCCCGGCGAGTTTAATTTTAGCGGTCGGAACATAGTGGTCGAACCACTAAATGTATTGGTCCGACCACTAAAACTAAAAGAACGCACGTGAGCCGTCCGATGTGGTCGGGATTCAATCCAGACCGTGGGTCTGGACAGATCTGGACCCACACGGGTCTGGACTGAATCCCGACCCCTCGAAAATAACACCCAACTGGCTGTTGTTGGTTTCTGATGATTCTGCTACTGCCGTTGAGAGAGAGTTGGGAGTTAAGCGTCAGGAGTCCCTAGGGAGTTGGGTTAACCGACTTGTTAGTCTGCTGCGATTTTTATAATTTTATAATTTTTTTATTAATAATTAGATAACTAGGGAGACGGTCCACCGACCACCAGTCTCGTGGCTCCGGTAGAATGGATTTTAACAGTCCACACCACGAGGCGATTCTTATAATTTTTGTTGCCCAAAACTTCAATCTTTTCCCCTGCTAAGCAAAGGTCGTGGATTTATTTACAGTCAGTTTAGAAGTGTCCCACAGCCTCTACACTCTACAGCCAAGAGATGTCTTCACAGCTCAACTTTGGTGTCCTCTTCAAGGACGCAATGAATGTTGAAGAATGCGTCATTGTATTTGCAGACCAAAATATCTCATCTTTCGACCTGATATGCCCACTGCATGAATTTCGGATACTTTTCTCTACTTTTTTAGGTGGAGGGTTAGCTTAAACTCTAAAAAAAATTAGTTCATACGCATAGGAGAAGAAGGCATAGGACATTCAGCATGAAAACGAAATGAATAATCCAAGCAGCTCCTGTGCTGGGACCCCTTTTCAAATCCCATCCGCAGTGTCCTCGACCGCTCAGCCTCCAGCTCAACTGAATCTCTTTTCTACCTTTTTATCTCCAACTCACTCCTCTTCCAACAACCTCCCACAATTTTCTTATGATATATTACAATCATCGGCCGCTACAAACCATATCAATTCACCAAATTCAGAAGCAGAAATCCTCCAGCACTCAGCTAAGTCGAAGAAGGCAAACCCTGAATCTCATAACTCTGTAGAGAAAATTCTACATGAATTATGAATTTGTCACAAGCGCTTTGCTGGATAGTTGGGAATTAATAGGGACAATGGGATGGGCGTAGTGGTTTGTGTTGGGGTCCACACCCATATGAGATAGACTTGGAATAGAAGTAGACTTATAGTGGATGTCTACTTCCTCCCTACTTCTAGTTTATCTAGGATTCTCTTAGGGTTTTTCTCTTTGTATTTTTCCCTATAAATAGAGGGTTATGTTATAGGAGAAAAGACACGTGAGCACGTGAGGATGTGAGCATTAGGCAGAGAGAGAGGAAGAGAAAGAGGGTAGTGTGACTATTGTATTGGGGTGGGTAGAGTGATTTTCTTAAGTTTTCTTAATAAAACTGCTATGGGGTGGACGTAGGCCGGATTGGGGCCGAACCACGTAAATCTGGTGTTCTTTTCTTTGAATCTTCGTGACGCTTTTCCCAACAAGTGGTATCGGAGCCTGGTTCGAGGAGCCGGAGTAGTTTTTCGGGAGAAGCGGAGAAGGTCCGAAAATTCAAAGTGGTCCGATCTGAGATTGGAGAGCACCAGCCTGCAGAGGAGATCGAGACGAAGCCGTTGGTCGAAACCACGTCGTCAGAATCGCCGGGACGTGCCTCCACACGCTGCAGGAAGTCGAAAAAGCGCTGTCACGCGTCACACGCCGAAAGGAGCTAGGGCGAGTGGGCTTCATTCTCTCCACGCGCCCGCGCACAGTACCTGCCACGTGTTTGTGACGTTAGCATCCACGTAATCGACACGCCAGCAGTGGGTCCCAGGAGATCTGCGTTAGCAGTGCCATGTCAGCAGGGGATCGGGTCGCGTGCCACGTCAGCTTTGCCACGTCATCAGAGAATATTCTGGTTTTTGTTTGTTCAGTGTGGTTTTTTGGCCGGTTTAGAGGCTTTTAGGCCGGTTTTGGAGCAGGTCAGATCTATTCTTAAGGTTTTAGGTCATCCCGGATCCATTGGTGCAGTCAAAATTGTGAAATTCGGCCTCGATCAGTGTGAATTAAGATGGCAGAGAGTATGGTTACCGGTATAATTATGTTGACTGCTGCAAATTACATGAACTGGAAGTCACGTATGGAGGATATCCTTTATGGGAAGGATATGTACGATCCATTGGAGAACAAGGACAATAAACCGGAGGGGATTGACGAAGCAAAGTGGAAGAAGATCAACCGGAAGGCTATAGGCCGGTTGATTGTTGACTTCGTATAGCAAGCGAAAGTGCTTGGTACCAGCCGGAGGAGATGCAAGAGTAGGGGGAGATATTGTTCTATATGGGTCCAGCGGTACAAGCAGGGGATGCGGGCACCCTATGCGGGGGTGCAGGACACTCGAATGAGAGTGTGGTCGTCTGGTGATAAGGACGAGGTTGGAGTGCTAGTAGAATAAGGATGCAAGGGGTGGTGAGCAAGGGGAGCAACAGACACCAAAGTTGCAGGAAGTTTCTACTGATGGAAACCCGGGAAGCACTCAACCGAAAGATGTGAGAAACAAATTCTTCTCCTATAGGTATGGAGGGGGAGATTTGTTGGGGTCCACACCCATATGAGATAGACTTGGAATAGAAGTAGACTTATAGTGGAAGTCTACTTCCTCCCTACTTCTAGTTTATCTAGGATTCTCTTAGGGTTTTTCTCTTTGTATTTTTCCCTATAAATAGAGGTTTATGTTATAGGAGAAAAGGCACGTGAGCACGTGAGAACGAGAGCATTGGGCAGAGAGAGAGGAAGAGAAAGAGGGTGGTGTGACTATTGTATTGGGGCGGGTAGAGTGATTTTCTTAAGCTTTCTTAATAAAATTGCTCCGGGGTGGACGTAGGCCGGATTGGGGCCGAACCACGTAAATCTGGTGTTCCTTTCTTTGAATTTTCGTGACGCTTTTCCCAACAGTTTGCTGACCAATACCAAGTCCCTAGTGAGAAATGGAGTTAATATCAATTCTGGGGTCATGGTGCAGGATTTCGAACCTTTGGTGGGCAGCTTGGTTTCTCTACTGCTACTACTGACAAGGTGCTTGTGCCTCTTATTTCTAATTTTACTCGGTAGCTTTTGGAGGCTTCATGCAAAGTCGGAGGAGATTTCTTCAATAAGTACAAAATAGATGAATACAATCTGTATCGAGAGAAGTGGTTCTCTTTTGATGTCTCTTAGGTCTTTTGATTTCCAAAAAGACGATCTAGATTTTTCCAAGTGCCTGTTCATAGCCATAGAAATTGAACTCTTTCATTTGCATATAAATGGATAAAGAGAGAATGGTCTAAGCAGGATATACATTTTATTAACATGTTGCCTATAATACACGTATAAGTAACAAATGTGTAAACATCGGATTGAAACATTTTTTGACAGCTCTGAGGACCTCACAAACACAGAAAAGACTCGAGAGCTTCTGTAAGGTGAAAAGAGGAGTCCGGAGCAGGAGATAGGCATACTACAATGGATAAGCGTGCCGCATTTTCATACATATTTTGTCTTTTATCACCAATTCCTCAAAAGCGCTCTCTCTTCCTAAACCCTTGCTTTCTCTTCTCTTCGTCCAGACTATGCTGCATAGGTCATTTTACTTGTTCTTCTTGCCGCCAGCTAGAATTCGTTGAATCTGAAGCCCTCTGCTGAAAGCTTGGTTGAATAATAGCCTAGTTTGGAACTCTGAGACAAATGGGAACCAGGCTAGCAAAGCCACAGGCGCAAAGATTACCAGCCCCATAATGTACTCGAACCCTCTTGCCAGAGCTTTGACAGATCCCCACATTCCAATGCCCTTCACCAATGGTCTGCATGCTTGCGATATCTGTCACAAAGAGTACATAGAATCATTATGACTGGAATATTCCTGGCGAGCTCCAGTACACTGAAACTGACTGCGCCATATGACGTCCATGGCAACACAAAATTAGCAGAAGTTCCAGTTTATCTAAAACGACACAAATCATGGGAAGTACAACGTTCATACTAAAAAAGCATGAAACCAAAATAAAAGTTTACTATTCATTGTGATTGGTAAACCACTTTGTGATTTAGCGAAAGCGCTCGAACAAAAATGATTGTTTATTGGGGAACGGATTGCCTTCAGAGGCAATCCGTTCCGGATGGATGGCTGGATGCCGTCCATCCGGCCATCCGGAGCGGATTGCCTTCGGAGGCAATCCGCTCCCAGTTTATTGAGCCCCTGAGAGAGTGAGAGAGAGAGAGAGAGAGTCTTCAGGTCATCTCATTTATCAGCAGATATCAGTAGACATGAGCACTCTGTGAAGAGAAGAGAAGAGAAGAGACACATCAAACAAACAAAAAAGGAATAATGCAATGAGTCATGTACCTGCAAAAGTGCCCATCCCGTTGGCATGAAGGCCAGCAGGCTTGCAAAGATGTCTCCAATTGTGAACTTAAGTATGGCGAATAGGACGACAACAGTGAGTATGGATCCAACAAAAAGGACTAACTTCAGAAGGCGGAACATCAGCTGGAAATCTGCACTGAACCTCTGTCTGCCCATGGAAACAATCTGCAGTCCAAAGTTGCATCATCCAATAAAATAAAAATCAACCATGATCAGAGACAAACCCTTTGAAGTCAGGAAGTTTTTAGAGCTTCAGACTAACCTTCAAGATGATCATGACTGCTACAATGACCAGCCAGGACAGACCATAAACCTGGAAACAAAAAGTATCTTAGAAATAATTTTTCTTCACTGGGCCCTTGTTTCTCATTTACATTTTCAAAATCCTCGAGTTCAAGATCTTGTAACTCATATCAAGATAAGTTTTCAGTTAGAACTCCATGCTGAGGAACACTCGATGTCATCATCTATGAATTCTATTTTATTGTATTATGCCAATGGTAAAAGATCCATAGTATGCTAAGATCATCTTGATTCAAAGAGAAGAATTTGTATACTTAATCATGCTCTAAACAGACGCTTCCTTTTCATCCACCATGGCACATTCATCATTGCAGTTTTACTAGAACTAAAAGACATCAAAAGTAAAATTTGCAAGATTTCAAAACAAGGCAGAGAACTTAGTGAACCTGTGGACTAAAGTTTTAGTGACAGACAATCTTGGTGAAAGTTTAAATTCTGGGCAGAAAATTAGAACATAATATACTTAAGCATAAGAATATTGGTTAGCCAGCTACTAAACTTACCATAATGCTTGTGTTTCCTTTTACTCCACGTAGATGATAGACAATTCCATACTGATAGAGAAAGAAGCGCATAGAAAGAACAATATCCCAGAACTTTCCTAAAAATCCAGTATGCTGCAGATGTTCTTGTTCCTCATCCCACCAGGATTCCCAGCTCTTGTTTGCTGGTACACCAATACCACCTCGGCTGTTTATCCATTTTGTCCAATCATCCCAATCTTCCACTATCTTCTGCCATTCAAAGCCGGAAGGGTTGAAAAGGAAAGGAGCAAACAACCAAGAAGACACTAGAAACCACATTGAGCTTGTGAGGAGGATATAAGACAATGGATCAGGAGATACTGAACCATAAATCCTATAAACTATGAGCAAAACCATAAGCTCTAGCCCTTTCACAAAGTGGCTCCTTGAGTACATCCTATAGTTCTCAGCAAACTTCTCATGGCGGACCACAAAACCACGCCCAGTTGCTCTGTACTTCGCCCCGCCATGCAGGATTGTTCGGCCAAAATAGTGAACCTTTGTTCCAAGTGAGAAAGTGAAGAAAACTGCAGCTAGCTGCAGCTGCATGATTATTACGTCACTTAATGCAGTTCTGAACCCTCTCTCCAGTCCAATCTCCATGACCATTGGCAAGGTCATCAAAAGACCTATTTGAACAAGGGATTGTGACGCCATAGCTGCCTTTAGAGGATCGTCTCCCTTGTTCCTGGCGTACTTAACTATTTCCTTCTCCAATCCGCTCAAGGACAGGTAAAGTCTACCATATAAAAAAACATAGACTGTCATGACAACCATCTGCATTACAAGAAGAAGATGCAAATTAAATTGGTAAACTTCCTAAGTCAACACTGAGTTGCTCCAGCATATTAGGGTTTGTCATTTTAATCTGATTTTTTGGGTAATTACTTTAATGTGAATTAATCACAACCTATTTCACAACTTTTTTCTGCTCCTTTTTTTTGTTATGGGTGTGTAGGTGGGTTTTTTTTGGGGTTGTGGGTTCTAGATAAAATTTTAGCATGAAGTAATTATTGAAGTATGGTGTCCACTCCATGATGGAAATGACTGACACAATCAAGACAAGAAAGGCACTTATTTCACCTCTCCAGAAGGAAACGTTAGAGTTCATACCCATTGAACTCAGTAAAGCATCTATCTTATACATTGCAACGACAATCAGTTGAAGTAGTTCACCAAAGTAGAGGAATGAAATGAATCTAAGCTACATTAAGCATTGTTTCTTCTGTTCTTAAGTTGAAGAGATGTTTTACTTAAACTTTAGTGCAGAAAAGTATCCAACATCCAACTAGCAGAATTAAGACGAGTGGGTAATACAAGGCAGGTTGACCTCACGGAGACTATATCATACGTATAGAAAAGAACACTAATGCTGATCAGTAATGATCATGTTTAATACTTATCACAGATACAGGTCTTACCTTCTGAAAAACAGACTCCATAAGTAATTTCATATGTACCTGAACTTTCTTTCTTTTCTTTCATACATTTTGCAATCATATTTGTTCAACTTAATGAAACTTAATCAACTAGTTGAAGTCAGCTTCTTCTCGTTCGACTAAGTATTGTAGATGGTGCAACAAATAATATAATAACATTCAATTCATCTCCACCAAAGTAAATATCCGCTTTTTTATTTTTCAACTAGAGTAATGCTTCTAATAAGAATTACCATAGCGCTGACATAGAATCCTACTGTCGTAAAATAAAACGACAGCATCCGGAAGAAGTCAAAGCGATGGCCCAATCGATAGACATCCCTGCTAAGTGTCTGCTCTCCATTACCACAGGCCACTTTTGCTTCAAAGAGTGAGATTTGGTTTAGCCCAACATCTCTACCCTTTCCGACTTGGATATACTCATGGTGTGTAACATTTCCTCTTCTTAAAGTCGAATTGAAACCTGCATAGATAAAGATCACGTTAAGAGGTATGTACATCTGAGCAAATGGATGATTTGAGGATGTTACCGGCAAAGATGTCCTCGCTGAGATTGATGCCACGAGAAGCCTTGCTGATGCCACCCCGGGTAATGTGGAAGATTCTATCAAATACATCTGGATGGCCATAGTGGAAACGAACCCTAAAGCCAACAAACACAGTGTGAGCCAGAATATAAAATGTGGCTGCATCATGGCCATTAAGATGATTTCATGATAACATCAAAGAGAAATTTCAGTTCCCATACCAATATGGCTTCTTGTAACCTAATAAAAATGTCCAAGTAATTAGCATGGTCTACAGGAAAAAAGTGATCTTCCAATTGAGGGTTAAGCCGAGTGAGTAAGGAGACAAGAGCTTGGTTATTAAGAATCCCCTACTAAAATGAAACACACCAAATTCTAGTTTGGACATCCATGAAGTACTTTAATCAACCCACAGATGCAACATATAGTTACAACCACCACTCTTCAATGAGGATATAAACCGGACATCTATAATATGTCTGTTATTAACTATATATGGAAAATGTCAAATGAATTCTGGGTTGCTGTTCAACATGAGTGAGGACTTCATAAGTAATTGCCTTAGAATATTTGATTAACACAAAGCAGAAAAAGGCAAGAGAGAGAACGTACTTCAAAGGTCTTGCTAGAACTCTTTGACCTATGGTAACGAATGACATTTCTTGATTGGACATAAACCAAGCCAACGAAGATACACTGCAGTTCAGATGTTGTAACATATAATAAACAATAAAGTATATGATCAAAGTGTGGAATTTCAAATTAAAAACCCTTAGAGCCCCCAATAAACAGAGTTCATCCAACCTTCCAGTAAAGATATGTTCACGAACACCCAAAATTGTAGGTGGACGCACTCCATGATCCTCATTAAATTCTTCCAGAAGGTTACGCATCTTAAAAGCTTCTTCCAAGTAATTATCCTACAATAAATTGACTAGTTACAACAGTGGCCTAAAGATCAATGGTGGAACAGGGATCATTTCAAATTTCTGTTTACTAACTTGGTTCATGTCAATGGCCTGGAGAGCTTCGCCTCTAGTGAAAATTATAGCATGGTTTTGATTTTCAGGCTTCCCTTCTCCAATCTTTGCTGAGCCTGGCAATTTTATTCGATAGATTTCCTTTAAGAAGATACATCAATTATCAGTGTTGCAATTGTAAATCAATATGGTTGTTCCATGGGGAGTTCACGGGGTATTCACCTGATCAAGATTATCAACAGCTTTGACCAATACAGAGTAGTAAACCTTCTGTTCTCCCTCTTCAACTTCATCAATAAATGCCACACGAAGAGAGGGATTACTGCGCAAAGAATGAACAGGAATAAGATAATTTCACAAAATGCATGCAGCATTCAAATATTCAAAGAAGTAAATTTGCATAATCCTATCAACTTCATCAGATGAATAACATACTTAACCATCAAATTAAGAATGTCTGTTGCACGGCGATCTCCACTCCGCTTCTGATGCCCATAATTCTGACATGTAGCAACGTATGTGAATTTCATGTCAGCCACAGCCTCTAATTGCGCATATAGGGATCTCTGACTTTTCTTATCTTCCTCTGATGGAATTGTGACTGCTTTGTAGCCTTCCAGTATCTCTACTCATAATAAAAATGAGTCAGATACCAGCATAATTGGTTCCAATAGAAAAAAAACTCAGTAGACACTATAGGCTGCATTTCACGGGGCAGAAAAAAGTTATCATGTATATAACAGTGCCTACATAAGCAAAAGTAGCGTCTCAGGTAAAAAAGCATCGGGAATCCCATGCCTAACACACTACTGTCATTCTATTGAGGGGCTTATAAGGGAAAAAGTTATGGCACATGTACCGGGTTCAGAAGCCATGTCAAGAAAAGCCTGAAGCTTCAAAGCCCGTCGGTAATACATCATTCCCCTAACTGCAAGGATGAAAATTGCTATGACCAAAGACAAAAGTAGGTAGATGCATGTTTCTTTCTGTGAACATTTTGGTGGATAAAATTAACTTAAAGAATAATGCATCAAGTACCTGTCTTGAAGAGAGTTTGTCCCCGTAAAGAGACCCAGTGACGAAGCTGCAATATGTTCTCTTCATTTTCCAAAATTTCACCGTCTTTTTTGCAGTTTAGTCGCTCCATGAAGTTATTCCACTCATCTAACCAAGTCATGACATGATTTCTAAATTACTGATACCAACCACAATGAAGACACTTCAAACAAACCTAAGCTCCACATTAAACAGTCTAGGATTTTATGTCACAAACCTGGAAAAATCTTTTGCAGGTAATATATGATTGATACACCATCTTCATTTTCCATCTCAAGGTCAGCTTTAGAATAGACAGTTTCCTCACTATAGTAGGGAGTCAAGACACTGCAATTGCAAGAAAAATGACTTTGTTACCATATTGCACGTGTAATAATTCACAAAAAAACCTTCACCCTCTACTCAGGAAATAATTAAAAGGAATAGACACAAGTAATCATTATACATTAAAGAACAAGAAGTTAGAACAAGCTTCACTAGTCATCTATGATTGCACCTAGTATGGCAAGAGGACTTCATTATTTGATATACATAGACAAGTACAATTAACAGGGGTACTATCACTAGGAATACTTCTCTACTTATAGTTTGCAACATATTGTTAATATGTTTCTTGGGATGTGCTCCATAAAAAGACCAAGGAATGGAATTTCTATGAACACGTGGCTGGTCTAGAAGCAATGAACAATACTTCAAATGACTGCCTTTTCTAAAATAACCAAGCAAGATGAACTTGACCAAAATTCTAAGCAAGTTTATTGAATATATGAATCAGACCTAAACGATATCATTTTACGAACTTTTGGAGCACGTGGCATATCCATGAACAATGAGTTCGTGAAAAATGCAATCCTTCTACGTGCTTCAAGATTTGTAGGTACATCAAGAGCGGATTCCTTCACTGTCAACAGTAGATAGAGGCGTCTTATCTGAAAAATGTAATAAGTCATATAATTGCCAATGTTATAAAGAATCTGAAGGATCACTTATAATCCAATCGCCATTAGTTACTGCAATTCCTGAACCTGTTCTTCCCATTGTGCGGTGACTATAGGAGGGAACACTATAGCTGGTTTCGCATCATTGCCAGCAAAAAGTTGCCTTCCAGAATCCTTACTACTATGACCAACTTCTACCAGTTCCCTGAAAGATATATTACATGAGAGATGGCAAGTATTATTATCCTCGTATGGAAAACTCCAGACTTTTCCCACTAAACTTAAATATGAATCAGCACAAACTGGTTCCAACAAAGTTAACCAACCGGATCTCATTCACCATCATATCACGGGTAACTACTTCTAACATGTCTTGCAGCAACAGCACCACTGTATCTTTCTTGGATGGATCGCCATCTTTCTGCAGATTGGAAGGAAGAGGTAAGATGCTTTTTTCAGATCATCGTGCAGAAACAAGGACAAAGTGCAGCTATGATAAGAAATTTCTGCAAAAACTCACCAAGATCCCCACAAGCTCCACAAATTTCTTGCACAGAGCAGGCAAAGAGCCCATTCTGAAATTTACAAGAAGTGTATTCTTTGAAATGTTACTTTCAACTTCTTTTAAGATGATGCCTATTATCCTGTTCCATTATCATTGATGTTAGAGAATGTAGCAGTGACACAAAATAGCAAAAAATCTGTAATGCTTTTTGGTTTACACTCATTTTATGTAACCAAAAGAATCAGAAAATAAACTCTTTCCTTCTGTCAATATTTATCTTCAATCAGCTGATGTAAAACTTTAAATTTAAAGTGTTTTACAACTAATAGTATGAGTCCAGGTTCGCTAAGCCAACAAAAAGTCAGAAATTTGTGAAACACTTAATAGAAATCTTACAGCTGAAATTCTGTTGAATCCTGGTAATGGAAACTAGATTCGGTTTAAAATTTATTTCACTAGTTAGGAACCAAGTGGTGCCAGTAATGACCTTTTCTCAGTTTCACCAACCACCAAGGCATTCAGAACATGCTTGAAAGATTCGTAGCATTCAATTACAGCACATTTCATATATTCGTCCCCACATATGCGCCTCCAAAGGTCGGAGTCCTTGGATCGAAATTGCGCAGCCATGTCCAATGCTATTGGGATCTTCAATGGAGACAAACAGTCAATGACAAAGAGAGGCAACAGATGAAACAAATTTTGAAAAAGGACTATGCTGACCTTGCTAGCAAGCAAAAACGGGGGCCATTGAATTATTTTCAGGCTAGGATCTGATGAATAAGGAACTATCAAAAGATCCATTTCCCTGCACTAAGAAGAAGCCCTATCAGTGTGACTTTCTGATAAATAAAAAGATAGTAAGGTCAAAGAAACAGTTAAAAATGGTTTAGGGGCCTTTCCTGTCGCTTAGTAGATCTTGCTCACGGAAACTACATATTACTTCATTCCATAACTGAGCAAATTTGGCAGCTTCACTTCTCCTGCTTGCCGTTATCTATAAAGTCGTGGAAAAAGAGTAAACATATATGACTTTATCGATTTAGGGTATATACAAAAATATATACATTTTGAAAGCACAAGTGCAACCTCAGCAAAACGCTTTGATAGAGAGAAACCCCTTTTCTGTGACTTATCAGAAGGCACCAAATACGTGTTGAATGCACCAGGTAAGGATTGGAACCTTGATCTTACCATGCCAAGAGTTCGTATCTGTAAGAAACAGAAAGGATATCAACATACACTGGCCTCAAAGTGCAAGTCAGAGAGTAAGTTCAAGTCAACACGCCACAGAGTTGTTGCAACACCATTGTCACAATTTACCCTAATGATTGCATAAAGTTGAATCTCATGTTTTCCCATGAACAGAAGTGAGTTCTATCAATTCTACAATGATATTAGCGGAAGACTAAGCTAAACACTTCAAACTGATAAAAAAATATGATGGTCATCTACATTTCTTAGTATAGTGAAGAGGTCTAGCCAACCACGTCTATTATACAACATGGGGGGAGAGAGAGTAAGCATGAAGATCAGAAATACCAACCTACTACCATAATCGTTGGCAATGTAGCCATGCTTTAATTTGCTCAAGCAGCATACAGTTTACCCAAAGGATGATATATATTGAGGATGTTATGCACTCATGATATGATACATCTCCCTTTTCAAGCAATTCTGTTAAGCCTCCTAAATAATTTGATGGAGTAGGTGACCTAAGTTTTATATATAAGATGCACAATTGTACAGCCCGAGAGTGCACAATTCAATTTCAATAACCTTAGGCTTACTTATCATGAATATTTGGTTGTGCAATCCAAGTATTGTTGGGGAGAAAACTCCAACTAATATAGTTTTGGAAAATTTGTTATGGAGAAATCTGAAGCAAATAAAATGGATAGACAACCCACTTTTGTTTATGTACAATGATTCACTGGGTAAACTGAGACAAGGTGTCATGAATCATTTAGAACAAAAGAATGAAAATTGGTCAAATAAAGGCTTACCTCTCCTAGACGATCAAAAGCTCCCTGAACACCACCATATAAAGTCGAGCAAATGGCATACCAAATTTGGGTGTCCATGAAATATACCTGCATTGAAATTGTAATACATATGAGATGCCTTACCAAAGGAAACTGTGGGAGGTGTTCATACCCTAAAACTGAGAAAAGTAACAAAACATCAGACTAAACACGGGAAAGATCTATTAAAACACACCAAGATCACGGGTGCCCAGAGAGACACAAGCGCTCCATAGTTATTTTTCGCTGCATTTGACAAGAGAATCCTTAGCATAAAATGGGCATCTAAGTGGAAAACATAAAAAGAAGGTAACAGCAACATAAAGATACCTTTGGGAAAAAATTCATGCCAGTCATAGTCAATATGATGAATACTCATTATGTCTCGTGTTGGCTTCACCAGAGGTTTTATCTAGGGAAACACAGACAAAATGGTTACAGAAAACCAAACAACCAACATATATAAATTGGATAGATAGAATAACAATTATCGACCAACCAATTACCTGGATAAAATAGCTGAATGCAAACTTGGAACTCAGGAGTATCAGCCAAAACAGGGTATACCTGAAGTTGGAAAATTAATGTGAAAAATGAAGCAACTTCGACCAAACAACAAACGGAAATACAGAACTGTAAGTTATTGGCTAAATTTAGTGCATTTCAATAGCATACTCACTTTATCAGACCAAACTGACTTTCATGCATCCCCCTCCCAATATATATTCTTGGCTGCATCAAAGTAACAAAGAGATGTATATTGGTTGGGATAATGAAATAGGTACGAGGATATAAGAGATATATGGTTCTGTGCAACCAGGATCACCCAGAGCTTCTTGATTTTTGTGTGCAAGATTGACTTAGTAGAATTATATCTTAAAAATATCCAACAGTTTCACCAAATAAGCAAACATTGTTATTGATTTCAGCTTAACCTATTATGGATGAAGCCTCTACCAGGAAAAAAATTATTTTCCAATCGTATGCTACCAGCATAAAACATGACTAGGAGGATAAGCAACTTAACAAAGCTCCACTATCAGCTGTCTTTGTTGATCTACAACATACTAGAAAATATAAAGTTAATATGTTCAGATACTAAGGAGAATATTTGATTCTGTCACTAGATAAACATCTACTTCATGCAGCAGACGAAGCTAATTTCTTTGTAGCATAAGCAACGTGTATAGTTCCCCCATTCCGCACATCCAGCCAGAACCTGTGACATATTGTTTTCAGTTGAGATCACTGGAGTATTTATTTTCCCGCTTTCATACAACGTAAACTTATCCAGCTACTTTCATCTTTTGGTCATGCAATCAGTCGGCTTAAGCAACATATCTGATCAAATAATCAGAACAATGTAATGAACCCACATAAACTTGGAGATTCACACCTTGGAAAACCGGCTTACCAAGTGGAGGTGCCTCCAAGCTTATATTAAGGCATTACTTTTATTCCCCAACCAATGTGGGATTGTTACATACCACCACCCTTTAAGACCAACGCCCACGTTGGTCGAGCACCATGGGGCTTCTATTCACCGGACTGGGGTCATACCCGTTCCACTGGATCCATGGCCGTGCCTTCTATTCCTTGGACTAGGGTCGTGCCCGTACCACCGGATCCATGGCCGGCCACTCCGTAGGCGTTGTGGCGGGGTAGAACAAGAGCCCACAACCGGCTCCAATACCATTTGTAATGAACCCACATAAACTTGGAGATTCACACCTTGAAAAACCGGCTTACCAAGTGGAGGTGCCTCCAAAGCTTATATTAAGGCATTACTTTTATTCCCCAACCAATGTGGGATTGTTACATACCACCACCCTTTAAGACCAACGCCCACGTTGGTCGAGCACCATGGGACTTCTATTCACCGGACTGGGGTCATGCCCGTTTCACTGGATCCACGGCCGTGCCTTCTATTCCTTGGACTAGGGTCGTGCCCGTACCACCGGATCCATGGCCGGCCACTCCGTAGGCGTTGTGGCGGGGTAGAACAAGAGCCCACAACCGGCTCCGATACCATTTGTAATGAACCCACATAAACTTGGAGATTCACACCTTGGAAAACCGGCTTACCAAGTGGAGGTGCCTTCAAGCTTATATTAAGGCATTACTTTTATTCCCCAACCAATGTGGGATTGTTACAAACAAACATCCTACCTGTTAAGCGCCTTGGAAAGCAAAAACGAAAGACTATATAAAGCATACAAAAAGACATATAGGAGTTAAGAAGAGCAGGGAAACACAAATACCTGTGACCACCACAAGAGGAACCTAATGATATGCCAATCTGAGTTTTCAATCCAACGTCGGAGCATCGGGAAGATGAATAACGCAGCTGCCAGTAAATTTGGGAGCAAATAAACGGCAACAGCCATGATATATAGAGGAGAAATGCCCTTCACTTCACCGAGAAATGACAACACATCTTTAATTTTTTCAGGAGCCACTTTTGATGAGTGCAGATAAAAAACTGGAAGGATGATGGCCCATGCAAGACTAACAACTATCTTGAGAACATTTCTGAGCACATCCGTGAACCTCCGCCTGTGATACCCGGGAAAGTTCAAAACAAGGTCCAAAATACCTAAAACAAAACAAAAGACAGAAATTATTCAAAAGAAGCAATAAAATCTTGTCCAACTACTTAACATCTATTTGACAAACAGATGAGGAACAATTTAACTCCAAGCTTAGACATCCTTTTTTTATATATAAGTAAGCTCATCTCATTAAAAATAAAATAAAAAGGTGAAGAGAGTACAAAGGATATTGTACTGAATGCACTCAAAACATACAAGCAAAAAAGCTAATAAAATCCTGGTAGTCAAGAAAAGGACCCCCCCCCCCCCCCCAACAGCAACTTTTATGAGATGCAAGAGACAAAGGCTATTTGTGAGGAATTAAAAATAAATGGCAATTGCTTCTGTACGTCACGTATAATACTTTGAAGGAAGCGGAGAAGAGCTGCCGTGATGAATATAGTGGATAGATTGAATAGGACTTTTGATTCAAATATATCCGCCGGTTTAACCTTTTTCCATGAAAGGATGATCATTCCCTGTAACAAATCAGAGGAAAAAGATTGAACATTATTGAAACAAGCAAAATAAATAAGAAGCCGGAAAAAGGAACTCCCGTCTAGTATTTCCACCTAGTTGCAATTAAGTACCTGTAAAGCCAGTATATAAAAGGTCCACAACCTATCGAAACTTCGAAAAATGTGCCAAAAAGTTCTGGTCTCGACAAAGTATGATTTGCCTGTGCTTCTAGATTTTCTTCTAGAACCCCTTCTTCTCTGGATAGCAGTTATTAAGATGAAATAACAAACAAAAATGAGAAATGTAGTAGGAACTGCTTAGCTTATAAGAACCTGTGCTATATCACGTGTTGATTTGAAGAAATCGCCATCATCACGCATAGGCCAACCAAGAGAAAAGCAGTCAGCCGACCTAGAAAGAAAACTCAAATTCTAATCAGAAAAACAAGGATCCAGACAAGCAATAAAATCTCCACAAACTTATATAAAGCCTACACACACCAGAAGTACTCATTCAGATCATCATAATTGCACCAATCAGAGTGAGGAGCTCTTCCATTTCTGCTCCTCTTGGCTTCCTGGAATTTCATTGCTAGCATTCTCATATCAGAAAGAAAGGTCTGCAGTTTGAACCATCAGAAAGGATTTTTCAAGAAATACCTTTTCGATTACCCGGTAAAGGGGTGTTATAACCTTCCGCAGGAAAGCCTCATCATCCCCTCCATAAGAAGGCTTGATGTTTTCACCAGTAACAATGCTAACATTTCCAGCCAATAGGCCATGGAGTTCATATGCCATCTGAAAGGCAAAGTGTGCCTCAAAGATGTAATATATGTGCATATTGAGACAAGAAAAAGACCGAGAAGAGAATCCGTGCAGATGAGAACAGTGCATACATTATGAAAAATGTAGCATAAGCATTCTGGCATGAAGCGAACATTAGCTGCTTCACCCCAGATAAGAAGATATAAACCCATGTATAGTAATTTTCGCTGCTGTATCTCTTGTTGACCTTGAGGGAGCCTACATTGAATGAGATTCCCTCTTTTAGCATCGCAGTTGTAGATCATAGTTAAGTTGCAAGTGTAAAAGCATAGAACTCTCATATCTCACCGTAGACTGTGTTTTCGTCCCAAAAACTTGCACCATGTTCTATAGTTCTTGAAGAGCTTGTTCATAACTGCATCAACACCACGTTCATCAAGCTGCATAAAATAAAAAGAAACAGAAGAACAGTTCAACCACCGGCCAGTAGTTTAAGATCATACACCAGCCAGGCTAGGCATAAAGACCGTTCTCCGACCAAAGAAGAGCCCATGATTGAGGCCCAAAATCAACCAGAAAAATCCATGAGACTCTGGTCAATCTATCAGGAAATTAACTACCAAATGCATCCGTGCACGCATACGCACATCCCACTTCGGCTTTAAAGTCCAAATCACCACAACAAAATTTAATCTACATACATTTTTATTACCATCACTCGTCAAAGGGACAAAAGAAACTACAATTGTTGGAACTTTAGACAAAACTAAATTCAAAAGAATGAGAAATAGGTGCATGCCTTGTTAAGAGGTTCAGGCTTGGGATGAAGCCTTATATGGGCATTCGCAAGTAGCAAAATCAAATTCTCCCTCTGATTCCTGACGTTGTCCCTCTGTAGTCAGAATAACAACCACATGCATTAAAAACTTGTTCCTGAGGTTCAGGCTAAGGCCTTAGCTATCAGCCTACTCTCTCTCTCTCTCTCTCTCTCTCTCTGGGTTTAGAACATGCCTGGAATCCAAACATGGCCCTCAGCCAATCAAGAAGGTCTAAATCTCCTGCTTTCTGTCTGTGTTGTTCAAACGCACTGGGCCAACTCAAGCCACGAGTGTTCCACAGTGCAGCCACAGCAGCTTTAACCTGGTATAAACAGAACGCAAGAAAGTTGATTGCCACGCCAAATAGGTATAAAAAAAAAAAAAAAAAAAAAACTAGACGCTGGAGTTATTAACCACAACGGCACAATACCTCTTCAAGCTGCATGATAGACTGTGAGGCCCCCGCTGAATCCAGAGGAAGAATGTTATATGGTGCATAAATTTCTGTCTTTTCTTGGACATCTCTGGCGGCCGCGATAATCTGGCCATAGAGAAATCGTTGCCAACATGCTTATGCCATCGGTTGTTGATATTTGAAACAGAATGATGTAGGCAGCAAAACGCCCACTGTCTGGACAAATCATATATAGTAGAATGACTATATGTCGACTTACCTCTGGAGCAACTTCTTCAACTTTCTCAGTTTTATTAACTGCACAAAGCACTTCAAAAAGCACTCCAGCTGTCTGGTAAGCTTTCCCGAGTTGAGCCCTGTCGAAAATTCGGCGTCAACACGCATATTAGGCAACACAACAACGAAGCGTTACAGTCGTTTGAATACCTGTCTGCCTGTTCCCCTTGGTCAAGAGCTTTAACATATTGCTCATAGTATTGCTGATAAAAGCTTTCAATTTCTCTTGCATCTGTCTTCTTCACCCGAGAGGCAAGACTAGAAGCATTGTCCTGAGTCAAAAAGAGACGAACCAATTCTCCTTACGCTTCCAAAGAAATATGATAAAGAACAATCTCAACATTTCTTCAGACTATTCTTTTGGGGGAGGATCTCAAGTTTTACTGCCATTTTGATATCAACCAAATGGTTTCTTGAGTGTTAGGCTCTCACAAAAAGATGATAGTCAGTATTCTGCGAGTATAATTACGACAAGCCTCTGAATAACGACCAATTCGAATTCGGCTTCTGAAAAAAAATAAAAATAAAGGAGAGAAGCCATTCCAGCTGCAAATGTGCAAAATTTTACCAAGCAAAATCATTTTATTGCTTTACTAAAGCAATACGCGGGAACCTGCCTGGTTCTTTGACCTTGAAGAAAACCAACGGCCCTATTCTTGAATCTTGACGAGAGGCAGAAAAAGTGTCTCATGTAGCCACGGCTACCCCCCTCGCAAGGGGTGGATCCGCTTGCAGTGGCGCGCTGGTTATTTTTGGCAAAAAGGTGATAACAAGTAGATTCCAAACGCTGTTGAAATCGAGGAGAAGTTGATCTTGGCAGTACTCTGTTTGTCCTCCTTGTAATTCTGCTGCATGTTGTAACTTGATGGCCTTTGGCCCTTGTACTTGCTCCTTTGAGCTCTTTTGGTGTCTTGCTCCCTTTGTACTTTTTTTTGGATCAATACTACTCACTATCTTATCCAAAAAAACAAAATTTGATTCCAAAGCAAACTATTGGTTTGGCCCGTGGTTAAAGCTTGAGTGTTTGTGTTAAATCTCTTCAAAAGTTTCAAATTCAAAATTATACAGACTTCAGAATTAGTCAAAATGTGCATAAACTAGTCCGAATATCCTGTTCATAGTAAATAAATTCTTGCTTGTTCTTGAAGGCACGCAGGAGATAATGTCGAACAACTCGATTGCCACCCTTATAACTACTTGAACTGAAAAACTCATTCATGAAGCACTCTAATTTTACACAAATTCAACTCGATTTATATAAGCGCTTATAATAAGTTGGTTTTACTTGCGATGTAATTTTTAATTTTATGGTATGAATAACTGTAAATAAATATATATGGTCTACATCCTTGAGAACGGCCAACCATAAATAAACAACTAAATGTACACAATTTGGTTACTAGTGAGGTTCTAAAATATAATATCACTAAACTATCATATTATAGTAAAACAAGTAACAAAAATAAAGCACAAATAAAAAAATACACAAAATATAATAAAACAGATCATCAACAAACGCAAACTTGTTTGTGGAATAAATAAAATCAAGATTTGCACATAGCCACATAGACTAGCTATCACTCAAGTCGGTACGGCTTAATTACGGTCTATAAATACTAATTTTCATATATTAGAGGCATATTTGGAAGGTTGCAAAAGATTTGGTCTAAAATTCTTGAATAAAAAAACAGTGATATAGGAAAGAGAAAAATTACTACGGCAGTCAAATATATAGCAGAAAAACTGTCCTTCTAAAATTAATGAAATAAAAAAAATTGCAAAACAACAAAAACGGTAGGAGAAGACTGTACCCTTTCTAATCGTTGCAGGAGTCCTGTCTTGAACTGCCTCACACCACGCCCACTGGAGCTGGGATCCAACCTGTGCGCCTTCTCGAACGCGTAGAATCGACCTTCCGAAATAACCAACCAGAAAAGGGCCTTTCAGAAAGCAAGGAAAACACTAGCTAGAAAACATGACTTTTAGCTAAAACATTTACACAACCAAATTCGCAACGTCCACATGCTCCAAAACCCAGTCAAGGACATATGCATGCATACTCGCAGACAGACAAATATAAGACAATATATAACTATATATATATATATATGAGAAGAGAGAGAGAGAGGATTTTACATAGATAGG
Source organism: Myrica gale (assembly GCA_963930655.1). Lineage (NCBI taxonomy): Eukaryota > Viridiplantae > Streptophyta > Magnoliopsida > Fagales > Myricaceae > Myrica > Myrica gale. The sequence goes on along the minus strand of OZ005600.1, from coordinate 9,190,208 downwards.
CAATGCGAGGGCGCTCGTTTTCGATCTCGGCAGCGACGCGGAGGATGGGAGCGATGGAGGCAAGGGACGACGGGACGACCTCGTTGTCGAAGACCTCAGTCGAGAAGGTAGTCATGGCGGCGCTGCGAGACGGCCTTCTCGCCAGGGCCTGTACTTGGCCCGACTCGGGGGTGCTCGACATTGCGATGACCTTCTCGATTGAGGATGGAATTCACGTACCTGCCTCGGTATTAATCTCCCCCTGCCAAACACAAGGATCAGAAACGAAACGCCTAGGTTGTGTCATCACTCTTAACTTAAACCAAGCTGCACAAAAAATTGAAGCGATCTCGTGATGAATCTTCGAGTAAATGTGACTTGAAAAATGCTCCGTTTAGCAGCAGAGAAAACGTAGGAAATGGGAAGAAAATTCGGTGGCTGGTAGATGCTTCAAAAGGAGGACCGTAAGGTCCGTGACAAGAGAAGAAAGATAATAGCTAGTAAGAGTCGATCTTCATTTTTTTTTTTCCTCGGCTGTCTTGGAACTACAACAAACAGGAAAGTAAATGAAAATGCTCACAATAGCAGCCACAGTCAATCGTTATTAGATATGCAGCTCTATTTTGAAAGATCTTAAGAGATCTTTTTTTTTTTTTGCTGATCAATGATCTTGCAGATCATAAGATCAGAATCTATCAATAATGTGCGAGAACCTACAGTATCCAATTTCTTCCATGTGCGAGAAAGTGCGTAGGGAAGTCATAGAAAGATGGAGAAATCCGGTGCCGATTATTTTAATGTGCAAGAATGTTGATCCTGCAAGTCAAGGTGATGAAGTTTATGTTTGTTCTCTCGAGTAAAAAACTGCGCTAGCTGCTATATATGGCGCCTTCGTCTGAAATCCGGAAGCCTCAGTCAACAAAGGCCAAAAGACAATGAGAGAAATCGTCAGTTTTCTTGGGGGAGAAAGTGGAAGAAAATGAGGCAGAAAGAGCGAGAAAGGCCCTGAACCTACCGATCAAGTTTCGACGAGGCACGCTTACACAGCCGAAGTTGTTGGAAATATATGGAGGGGAGAGGGATAGAGACAGAGAGGAGAGAGACTTGGAGGGAGATCTTTGGGAGGAATTTGGAATAAGGGAAGGAGGAGGTCCGTACGGTTGGGGTCGGGACACATGGCAGGAGGGAGAGGGGTACGAGGAGATGTAAGAAAGAAGGCGCATATAGAAAGAAAGAGAGGGTTGGACGGACACAGTTCTCGGAGTCGGATGCAAAGAAATCGTCTGATTTTGAACGCTTCTTTTCTTGCTAGCCTCCTTTCCTTCCTTGTACGCTGCAGTCATAACAGTCTGTCTCCCTTCTATACGAAGATCCCGGCCTGGACAGGTTGGCTACTCGTAACCGTTTAGAGCTGGCGTGGGAGCACTTGGAAAGCTTTGAAAGAGGAAACTATTTTATATGCTTTCTTTCTTTCATATCCTCTCTCTGTCCTCGTGAAAATTAAGAGGCTATTCGAGAGAAAGATCTTAATGGGTGGTTTCAAGAAACTGGCCGCCTCATTCTTCATATAGCAATTGCAGTACTATATAATTAGATCAATTATAAACTATAGCACTTTATAAAATCCAAGGGCCAAGCAGGAAAAAAAAAACCAACTATTTTATGCAACTGATTTAAGCGCGCTGCAAAGACAAGTGTTATGATGTACGTCTTTCTCACGTTCCTTTCTTTGACAAATTACTAATAATCGTTTTATAACCAATAGGAAATAGTGTTTTGTAATTGTAGAGTGAAGAAACGTGAACCTAGCTTTTGTGTAGGATTATATATATATATATATATATATACACTTTAAAAGCCTTTCCCATCACCCAACTCCCAAGTATTGCCTTGGTTACCTTATCTACATAGCTACATCCATGTCGTTTGCCACATTATAAAAAAAAAAAAAAATTATAGCTTAGGTGCATATAGTCAAAAGGATATATCTAAGTGGTCACTTTAATTAATAGAGTTAAAAAAGAGCGTGAACAACCAACGTAACAATAGTACTCCTTTGTGGTGATTATAAGAGCACCTTTCTGCTGCAAGATGTCTGATTTGAATCATATCTATTGTCCATTCAGTGGGTCTGTCACCGCAGTACCAATTTGACTACCAGTCAGTCTCAGTCCATTTACTCAGCCCAAAATCAAAAATTTTACTTTCGCAAAGGATTTACACATGTTATGCAAAAAAGGATATACTTTAAACATTATAAGAACTATATTTTCTCTCGTTTTATCAGACCAAGCAGGTATTAGGGGAGTCAATTGGTTCATTTTTTCTACGCAATATTAATGGCTAGCTTCAGCCCACCTTTTCATATAGGGGTAATTTCATAGTTCGCTTTATTAAGTATGAACAAAAATTAATGTTGACCCATTAACTACCTTAACAGACTTTTACGTCCTTTAAGTTTAAAAAATGATCAAAAGTCGTCTCCCGTCCAAATCAGATGTTAAATTAGACTCAAAAGCATAAAAATGACCAAAATGTCCCTCTAAGATAAAATTATTAACAATATTTAAAAATTCATTAAAAATAAAAGATGATATTTTTTAAAAAAGTAATAATTTTTTAAATTTATCTATTGGAACTCTAATTCAATAATTAATTAATTTATTAAATTTTATTTTTTTTATTTACTTTTTTAAAATTTAGTCTTGAAGAGGTATTTTGGTCATTTTGTATACTTTTCCGTCGTATTTAACGCTTAATTTGAACGGAGAACGACTTTTGAATATTTTTTAAACTTAAAAGACGTAAAAATCCGTTAAGTTAGTTGGAGGGTCGACATTGATTTTTATTCATACTTAATAGGTGAACTATAAAATTACCCCTTTAATATATAATTTGGATTAGGAGAGAGGTAACTTCGTGCTGTACATTTTCAGTTTTAATTGGAATAAACAAAAATTCTCTGGTTTAGAAGTTAAATGGGAAATCGTTGATGTATTTAGGTTAAAATATTAAGTGTGTACTTGTGGTATGACAATTTCTTAATAATGTCCATGGAGTTCAATTTTTTTATAAAAATAGAGCACGTGTCATTTGCTGAATGAGTTAATGACCATGTGTCATCTGTACATTCCACACTATCAACACAGTCTGAACCGACGAAAATGCCCCTGCCACGTTATTTTAAAAAAATCGCACACTCATCCCAAATCCGTCGAATGTCCGTATCTCAAACTTCACCCTTGAATCATTCACTGCAAGCGTCTGAGAGAAGAACGCGGCTCCTATGGTGGATTCCTATGAGTAACACCATGGCCCAAGAAAAAAGATGGGGCCTCTTTCTCATGACATCTTACTCCAAAAGCCAATTTCCTTTTTCAAGCGGTGTGTTTCGCACTTTTATGTGTCCTCTCGAACAAACTTCTGTGTGGAGAGCTTAACGATTTAATTGGGCGGAAAAAGCGATGCCTTCTACAGCCTGCATATTCTGGTTTTGGCTTCATATTGAGTTTGTGATAAGACCTCCACGTCCTCTTGTACTGACGAAGATAATCTGCTCTTTGTTCAAAGGATCGAGAAAAAGTTAACAACCGAAAACGACAACCACATATTCTGTTGGTGCTCTGCTTTGCACTCCCTTTTGCCAAAGGGTGATTTCACTTTTTTTTTTTTTTTTTTTTTTTCTAAATAAAGATTTTTATTAGACACCAGAGAACCTCAGGGAGGAAACCTTGGGTTGTTACTGGTGAGAATCTCAAAAGGAATTACAGAGGAGGGGATATTTCCCACAATATTTTCAGTGAATGCCCATCTAGCAAGATGGTGGGCAACCGAATTAGCATTGCGCTTGACATGATTAAAAGACCAAAGTCTATGAGAACTACACAAAAAACGAATATCAGAAATAAATGATCGAATCATCCAGTCAGAAGAGGAACCACCATTAGTAATAGCATCAATCACAATCTTGGAATCCCCTTCAAAATCACACCATCATGTTGCGAGAAAGAAGCCTCCTGAATGATTTCACTTGCTTTTCTCTGTTCAGTACCTTCTTTTAGATCCAACACAGATTTGTTTTGGGAGTTGGGAGATTTGTGTTTAGGGTTGCAGACATCAGAAAAATAAGATGGCTTTCCAGATTTGTTGATTAACTGCTGGAAGCACTACGCCACTACCTAAAGTAGATCTGCGGTTTGCTGGATTTGGGGAAAGAAGTGGGAGCTGACCTAGGGTTCGACTGATTTGGGGAAGAGCTCGAGATTTGGGGAAAGACGTCGATGGGGGCGCCATTCGACTGTTATTTTTTAAATTACACGGCAGAGGCATTTTCGTCAGTTCAGATTGTGTTCATGGCATGTAATTAACACGTGTATATATTTTAGCAAAGTATTTAATTGAACCTACTAACATTTTCAAGAAAATATCGTAACACGACATATATTTTAGCCAAGTATTTAATACAACACGTGCTTTTATAAAGAGAAAAAACGCAACGTTTTGTTCGGCTTCTGCAGTCTGAGGACTACGATGAAGCTGGACTTGCTTTGGGCCACGCCCCATCCCATCTAACTCCTTGCTTTGGGCCATGCCCATCCCATCTAATTTCACACTGTGGGCTAACCCATCTCTTCACTTTGAGCTGGGAATATGGTATAATAAAAACCCCATCACCGAATTCCCTCTAGTGGTAAAGGAACTCAAAGGATTGTGTGGATTAACCCACATGGATCGTGAGTTCGATTTTCTAAAGCAAACCTAAATAGGAATAGTGGAAGCCATGAATCATGCACTAATTCTCTGAAGTTTGCCACTATATATATATATATATATATTAAGATTCTTTATCATTTTCTGAATTATATCATGCAATTTCTTGAAAAAAATAAACACAATATGTGAATCTTGTTATATATCTGAAATTTTACATAAACAAACACGAGTAACATTAAATGATGTACGATTAACGTATTGTATCTATTTCTAGGAAATTGAGGATCATAATCCATTCATGTGAGCCACTGCCCACCTCTAGTGGAAGTGTTAAAAAAAAGTGTTTCACGTGTAATGCTGCAAAGCAATGAATCGGAGATGATTAGCCTGTCGGCAGCCGTGGGCATCATTCGTTTCACGTAAATGTTAGGTCCAAACTCCAAAGGGCCTCAAACGACCCATACAAAAGCACAAACCTTTTGTTTGTTCTACTTTTCTTTTCTTTTTTTTTATCTCCGTCCTTTGCTTTTATGCGTATGATTTGGCCTTAATAGACAACCATAATGGAAACGGGGAGTGAGTGTGACACCAATCTGTATATATATATAATTCACGTCGGCAAACCTGTTGGGGCCTAAACCTATCTCTTATCAATCATGAAGGTGGGTAAAGCAGTTCATCCAATCTGTACGGAGTGCCGGCTCAAGGGTAAGGCCACTTAGGCGATAGTCCAAGGCCTCACTCTGAGCAAAGCCCCATAAAAAGACTTAAGAAATAAAGAAATCCAATATTTTTTTATATATTGTAGATGACCAAAGAAATAAATTAACTACAAATTATATGAATGTCCTATAAATTTTTTAACTGTACAAGTTATGAGGTCTTGATGTCATGAGTAAGAGCCCTAGAGAAATAATTAATGACGGCTTTCAATATTTTATATTAAATTTAATAATTGATAAATATCTTATATTAAAATTTATACAAAAGGCCTACAAATTTATATAGCGCCTTAGACCTCCATTTGGCTTGAGCCGGTCCCTGTGTGTACCCAATACAATACCTATTGGAAATACGCTGTATTAAGCCGTATACAACATATATAAAATATTGCTTCTTGAATTTCAAAGATCTTTGTCCAAATATCACTCCGTATTCCAACTTCTTTCCTGCACCCAGAAAGAAAACTAACAAAATGTAACACAAAATCCTTAGAGAAAGAAGATTTTAGTCAATTGTTTATGCTATAGAATAGCCGAATGCTACCAGTCTTTTATGCACGCGCGACAGGTTATTAATAATTTGTATATATAATATCTGTGTATTTCTGTCAGGAACTACTGTTTTTTTTTGGTTGGTAATACAATTATTTTGCTGCCCCCAACATAGTTCAAGAAGTTAATTATTTTAATTTTCTTTAAGAGTTAGTGTGATCAACAATATATATATATATATACTCGGTATGCTAGCAATAATATTCTTACCGTGTTGAATCGTTCTTCTTCTTTTTCTTTTTTCTTTTTTGTTGAAGCATTCAAGTAACTAGAATGTGCAGGGGTTTGTTCCTTTAACTTCTGGGCACCCCAATTGAAGGGTTCTTTAACATAAAATAAGAGAGAAAAATATTTACAAATTCTATGAAATATGTTCTTAGAAGTTTCGTGCTCATATGGGTTGAACTTTATGCAGCCTAATTTTTTGGGGGGTAATCGAGGGCATTCAGATCGTCGTCGATCGGTCCAAATCTTGTAGTGGGGACTACTGTTTTGCACGAGACAGAGAACCGACGCTCACGTTTTTGTTTCCGATCGGAACTTTTGATGCATTGGACGTATAAGGAGTCTGCCTTATGTGCCGAGCACATTAAAGTCCGATCCATATCGTGGGTCTCACTTAGTCATGCCATTGGCGTTCTTTTTTATTTTAAAAAAGGTCTAAATCGACATGAGAGTTATTTTGCTCCCCTAGACTTGTCCCGCTGGATAGTCCTCTTCCGGTTAGTTTGTAATATGTCTAAGGGTTAAATGATTTTTTTGTCCTTAGGTTTTGACCCCTTTACCGATTTCGTCTTTGGATTTTCTCATTTATCACACGTAGTTCTTGGGTTTCATGATTTTGTCAAAATGGTCCTTCCGTCCTCTTCCGTCAACGAATTGCCCAGTCAAATAACGACATACACGCCATCACCAATCAGCCAGTAACACGTGTCATTTTTAAATGTCACGTTACTTTTTTTGTCACATTAGAAAAAAAAATTTAAAAAAAAAAAAATTCATCAATTTTTTTTTTTAAAAAAGGAGTCCTCCCTGGAAGGGGTGACGCTCGCGGGGAAGCCGGCTGGGCTCCCCCCCCCCCCCCCGCGATGGGGTCATCGCGGAGCCACCCCTCACCGGGGGAGGGAGCCCAGATCTGGGCTCCCCCGGCCTTCCCGCGATGATCCCCATCGCTGGAGGCCAGTGGCTCAGTGAGCCACCCCTCTCGCAGGGCGGAGCCCGATCCGGCCTCCCCTAAAGAAGGGGTGGCCGGGAGCCACCCTGCAAAGGGAGGCTGGTGGCTCCTGTCACCCCTTCCAGGGAGGACTACGATTCGATTATTGTTTTTTTTTTTAAGTTTGATGATTTTTTTAAAAAAAAAATTTGTTTTTCTGATGTGCCAAAAAAAGTGACGTGACATTTAAAAATTTTTGTTTTTCCAGGGAGGACACGTGTCACTGGCTGATCGGTAATGATGTGTAGACCGTTAGTTGACTGGGCAATTCGTTGACGGAAGAGGACGGAAGAACCATTTTAATAAAGCTATGAAAAACAAAGAGTATGTGTGATAAATGAGAAAATTCAAGGACGAAATTGATAAAGGGATAAAAAAAAGTCGTTAACCCTGTGTCTAATAATAAAAGAATTAACTTGTGTGATTCAAACCTCGTACGTCGAGTATATAAAAAAATTACCTTCCAGCTATTACGACTTAAGTTTTAATAAATTGTCCACTCTTCTTTCTTTATTTTTTTAATTAAAAAAACAAAAAGTAGGTATTTGTTTGACCTTGTAAATACCGGGTCCAACTGAGCCTGCGATCAGTCCCATCTGATCTCCATGCATGACAGTTTCCCGAAGTCCTGCAGTACCAAGTCTGTTTCATAAGTAAAATGTTAGGGTTAATTAAAATTTTAAATATTAGGTTGGATGAAAAAGTAACGAAAAAGAATAAAAAAATTAGTAAAAGGTATAAAAATTGGTAAAAAAATAAAAAATATATAAAAAGTTAGAAGAGAAAATATTTTATAATGATAATAAAATTTTAAGGTGTTAAAATTTTTAATTACAAACAGAGCTTAAGTCAGCCAACACGTCAAATAAGTAGTAAATGTCAGTGAAGGAACCTCCGTGATCAAACGAGTCTTTCTGGAAAGATAGACCCCGCAAAGCCCCACAAAAGATCAACAAAACGAGATAGACCTTGACCTGGTAAATTGTATAGAAAAAAAAAAAAAAGACCTTGACCTGGTAAAAGGAGACTGATTCGGAACTCGGAAGATGGCAAAAAGGGGCGTTTACAGTAAGTAATAGTCAATACCGGGGCTGACCGCCCGCAGTCGCAGAAGAGAGAGAGAGTCAGGCAGTGGGGGCGTACGTGACGTGAAGAACGGAAAATATTTACGCTTAAATGCACATATCCATGTGGTATTATTTGTTGTATATATAATGTGGTAAAAAAAAAGTTTCATTTATATGTATAGGGTGTAAGTTTTAATAAATTTAAAACTTTTCACCAAGTCTCCTATTTTCCCCTATTCTGCCTCTTCGAAATTTTTCCTTCAATCTATCTCATTCAATACCAAGAACCCTAAATTCCGCAATCTCTCCCATTATCCCCCGTTTCTAAATTTTTACGTTTTTACGTTTTTTTTTATTTTTTCATTAATATGACGTGTTTAAAACCGTTTGACTTTTATGTTTTTTCCCTTAATCTGACGTTGATTTTTTTTAAAAAAAATATGACATGATAGTGTAGATGGCAAAAAAACACGTGTCTAATAAATATTGGTCCACGTGTCTACCTGTGAGCCACGTCAACACATGTCGTTAAATTATTAGACGGAGAGAGGACAACGGGGTATATATTCGAATAAACTTGCACCTCAGGGGTATAAGTCAAACTTTTTTTTACCACAAGCATATTTGCAACAAAGTAATATTATAGGGGCATGTAGTGCATTTAAGCCTTTTTTTTAATATGACATGGCAGTACATGTGGCAAAAAATACATGTCCAAAAAATATTGGTCCACGTGTCTACCTGTGAGCCACGTCATCACATGCCGTTAAATTATTAGGCAGAAAGAAGACGAAAGAGTATATATTCGATTAAACTTACACCCCAAAAATATAAATGAAACTTTTCTTACCACATGTGCATATTTGAAATAAAGTAATAACACAGGAATATATAATGCATTTAATCCAAATATTTAACGAAAGAGTATCATCACCTCAATGTCAATGGTGACAAGTCTAGCCTCTAGGACGAGTAGGTTTGGGTTTATCTCAAAGGCCATGCTAAGCTCACAGGGGAGCTCCAATTACGCGACGCATCCCATTTAGGCTGCGTTTGCAAACTCAATTATCCCCAACATTTTATCTCTCTCCTAATAAAATACTCCAATATAATCTCTCTCTCTCCCTTAAAAAAATATAAAAAATTACAAAAATTATAAAAAAAATTACCTCTCTCTTCACCTTTTCACTAAACCCAATACCAACACATATTCCCATACCAAAAATATTACAACACAAACACAACCTTAGAAAAATGAAAAGTCAAAAGTGCATGGAAAAACGACATTTAGGGGGAAGGGGGATGGATCGCTGGGAAAAACGTCAACATACCTATCAAGTTTCCGATCCTTAGGGGGCCCACGACGGGTAGATATATATATTATGAAGGTTTTTTTAAATAAGATTTTACAAAGAAGATTTATATAGGGTAAGTCTTTGGGTCATACCTACAGATGTGACATCGTTATTAGAACATAACTCAATGTAATTCTGCCTCTCTAGAAAAAAAACAATGTAATTCTGCCTCCTAAGATATATTCTTTGTCGTGTCTTTGTTTGAACAAGAAAAGGAAAGAAAATGCACGGGAAGAAGAATGATGTTCTTTTCACATAATTTCCTAATTGGCTTGAGGGAGTAAAAATAGAGAACTCTAAGTAGTGGTAGAATCAGGATCCAGTTTGAAAGGAAGCGAATTTCTAAGGTAAAATGACAAATTTTTTTCCTACATAATGAAAAAATGTATATCGAAAATTAAGGATTAAAAGCATTAAAAATATTGAAATACACGTATCATACAAAATAAAATTCATCAACAAAAAAATGATATATGTCAATGATACAGTTGATAATATATGTCAAATAACATCAGCAATGTGCCAATCTGTGATTCAAGCTGATGCCAATTAACTTGAGGAATAAAAAATAGATAGCTAGCCTATATAATCCATTTTTCCTGTTATAAATATAAACGGCTATTCGAAGATACGGTAGATGCTTCTTTCCTTCATGCATATAACACGAAAGAGAGAGAATATGAGTCTTAGCAAAAACTCAGGTTCAACTCAGCCTCATTTAAAAAAAAAACTAAAACAAGTAAAAACATATCATATAAGAGAGACTACACTAGACCTAGATCAAACCACTGGTCTCCCCAAGTTGGCCTGGGTCTAAGGGTATCAGGCCCAGGCCACCTTCTATTAAAAAAAATTACATGTAAATTGTTTTTTAGGAAGGAGTAATGGGTGTCGGTCTTCTATTAAAAAAATTACATATAAATTATTTTTCGTGAAGGAGCAATGGGTGTCAGCCGACACCCTTCGCCCCCTGCTTTCACCCCTAACTCCAAGAGCCGATGTGGAGGCAAGAGATATGACGATGTAACCCCCGTCCTCCTTCCCCTCTCCTCCCCTTCTCTCTCCACCTCTAAAATTAATTACACTTTTTGTGAGTTTATGGTGACAATTCACCTTTTCGATGATGATAACTATAACTCAATTCAGTCATTCTACAGTGAGTGAAAGTTCAATAGTTATACACAGTCATGTATGTCGTCGCCCCTCCATCCCTTGTTATATACAACAACAACAACAAAAAACAACTTTTTCCTTCCCCAGACAAAAAAAAAAGAAAAAGAAATTAACCCTCAGTGTCATTAATCTAGACATTGAGAAAATTATGCAGTCAATTGCATTGCTGACTTTTAAACAACCCACTGCAGGCTCCTTTCCCTTTCCCAAATATTTCGGAATTGACAATTTATCTATGTAATCACATTCATATGGACCACATTCCTTTCACATAGTAAATGATTATAAATAAATTGGAATCGATTTAATTTGTAATCTAATTCAGTTTCGTTTTGGTAATTAAAGAAAACATAACTGCATACATAAGATGAGAATTGAGATGCATTGAATTGAGTTTTCGACTCTATTCCCCCTACATTATTATTTACTATTCCAAACAATAATGTATTATTACAAACAAACAAAAGGAGGAAATTGATGGCCTTTGGCCCTTTGAAAAAAAAGGATCATGCTTGACATGAGTGAATAAGGAACTACTGGACTAATTTTGAAAGGGTTTAGTTCTTTATTCAGTCAACTTAGAGGAATTCAATTGGTCTGGTTCCAAACACATATGGTGGATCCGAATTCTTTAGCGTCCAACATTTTGACTTGGAAATTTGCTCTCTTTCAGATATTGAACAAATTAAATTTTGTAGCTTTTTTCAAGGGGTTAGTTTGACTATATATTCTCACTTCTTCTTGCAAAATGGCAATGTCAATTTCAGGAGGGAGTAGTACCCTTTAATTTGTTTTAGGCGAGAAATGCGAAGGATAAATGACCTCAAATTTAAAAACAAAAAAGTCCTTCATTTAATGATTTATTAATATACGATAGAGCCGTACATATATCCCTTTGACAAAGACATTGACAACCTAGGAGAGTTGAATTTTCTTAAAGGTCATGGATCCTGAGGGAGATCAGTCCCTACCAGCTTTTTAACCCCTGCAATTTCAGACTTTCAACCCTTACCCTTCCCAAGTTTTTTATGGGAAGGCTATTAGTAATAAATGAGTTTATGTTCTTTTGTATTTTCTCATTTTATAGTGAATTTTTTTTATCTTTCTCCTGCTGCTTCTTTCTCGGGCTTCTTTTTCAACCATTTCATATCGTAGATTTTTTAATGAATATATATTTTCTAGTCCAAACTCTTCTGTCTCCGTATTATCCTTTAATTATGGACTGCAAATATGATACTACTATGTTATGTTCGTTATAATAAGTTCTCTAAATAAATATCATAGTTAATATGTGTGGCAAATAGGCCATGTAACTTGATCTTGACAATCAAATCTTAATGGAGATATACAAGGTACGTGTATTTTTTTTTAATGATCAGCTATGCGACCTTTACTCCGACTTTAGCTATTATGATAACTAGTTGCATGTTAAAGTATATTGGATAAAAGGAGCATTTATGAACTTTGAAAAATTCTACTTCTTTTGCTATAATCCATGAATTTCATGTGGAAACTTTTTTTGTATGGGCAAAGATGTAGGCTATTATGATCACGGTATCATCAAATGTTGTTTAGAAAACAGTAAAATATTCATGTTGAAAACCATTTTACAAGTATGAAATATACCTCTAGCCCATTATTATTGAAAAAATAGATGCAGGAAAGTTTAGAAATGAGAATAGCAAATTGAACTCAACTCCTTGCAAAGTAAAACCTAGCGCCTCTTTCTCTCTAACCTCTCGGCAGCCCCCTCACCTAACGCCTCTAGGAGGAAGGTGGGAGATTCGCACCTTCCTCCAGCCCTCTTCTTCCATTTTTTCCCTCTCTTTTCCTTTTTCCTCCTCTTTCTCCTTGGTTCGACTAGCTTGAGCTCTTTCTTTTGGGTTTCTTTTCAGGTGGCACACAAGCGTTTGACAGCGGTCTCCGGCAATCGTTGGTTGACACGCGCCCCATGGCCGATCTCAGACGACTCCGATCTACGTAAAGATCATCTTCTGGCATGACGAAGACGGCGCGTGTAGACTCACACTGTTAGGGACCCCGGTCTAGGCCGCCTTAACAATGCCAACTCCCGCCAAGTGATTCGAACACGATCACGCCAATCGATCCTCTTAAACCATTCTTGGCAACACACGAGCTGAAATATAGGATCTAACAACATAAATGGAGAACACTCAAGATTTTATTACGAAGAACGAAGAACGTTGTTAAGGGTTAATTAGCCCAAGAACGGGTACCCAAACTAGGTTATTAGCCTAGAATGAATCCCAAGTTACAAGGTTATTAGCCTTGAAACCGACTTAGCATATACGTGCCTATGGTCGGCTGGTTGGCATGCCAGGCATGGGCGTTGGTGAGGCGCCATGCCTTGTCAGGGGCGCTGGGGCGCCTAGCTTGCGCGCGCGCGTGATGATGCCATGACATGGCTGTGGTGCTGTCGTTGCGCGTGCTGTGGACGTGTCATGAGTGCCCATGTGTGTCCTTGGTGCCTCATCTTGACACTTATCCTCCAACTCATGGCTTTTGCCGCCCAAGTCGTCACTGGGGATCCTTTCACACACGCCTCTCGCGGTGCGCGTGGATCTCATGCTCCGAGTCTTCTGGTCGACGCTGTCGGTTCCTCCACCTCTCGTGACGTGCTACTCTCCCCAGGACCGACCTATGCGGCTCTTGCTCTCCCCCCTTAGCCGTGGACCTCCTCCAACCGCCACCATGCGCCGTTCCTACCACCAACAGCTCATGTTCATATCTGGCCATTGTTTGCTGGTCTTTGTCTACTACTTATGTCAGGTTACCGCCCGTTTGGGCTTATCCACTCTTATGGGCTTACCTGTCGTGTGGTTGTGTCTGTGTGTAGTTTTTACAGTTGGTATTTGCATTTGAAATATTTTAAGAGAGCAGGATCGACGCTACGTCCGTCTTTTCCTCAGCGACAGTCGCCATTATCTTATGCAGTGGTTATTACTTTTTATGGATTTTTGCGCTCATCTCTTGCGGGTCTCCCCGCTTCCTCGAAGGACTTTGAGTCCTCGTTTATAGGTTACGACTCCTAAACTTGTTGCTGACCCTTTAGGTGCTTTCCGTTGTAAGTTTTTAACTGTAATTTTCTATACTATGAATAAAATGTGTCTTGATTAAAAAAAAAAAAGAGAGAATAGCAAATTGAAGTGGAGAAAAATGTCACGATGCAAGCTAGCAAATAGCAACCGTGCGTGATCAGTGGTTATACGCTTTTTTTTTCTTTTTCCTATGCAGATGTAATTTTCACACCTACGCTAAATTTTTTTTTACAAATTCTACTTTATAATTAGAATAAAAAATTGTAAAAATCTTTATGCATTTCTCTCTCCGCGGGCATCAGAGTCCGGGTGTGTATGGCTGTATGCCGCAGCTCAAGCAGAAAGGCCGCAATGGTCAAGGTTGATTCTTCTTTTTCTTTTGGTTTTATATCTTTTTAACAAATTATAGTGGTCACATGCAGTTCGCACAATTTACACACAGCGCCCACCGGACTCAATACACACACCCGTAAACTGTACGCGTACACACTGACCACAGACATACAGTTCAGACACACTCTCTCTGTCAGATAGTTTCTCTCTCTAGGAAATAGCCACGTCATTTCGCCTCTCTTTATCCAACCACCGCTGCCGTACCCAAAGTCTCTCTTTCTCTCTCCTCGCTCTCTTTCAAGGCTTAGCTGTTCCTGAGTCCCTGACTGTAGACCTTTGGCGCCGCGCCCTTCCCCACCCTCTCTCTCTCTATCTCTCTGTCCTCCTCCTTCTCCTCCGCCTTTCCCGTATAAATTGTTTGTTTACCCCAAATCCCAAGTTTCTTCTCTTTTGAGAGTCGCCTCCTCTCCTCTGGTCGATTCTGTCTCTCCTGTTTACTTAAACCAGCAGCTAAAAATGCCCGCTTGGTGGGGGAGGAAGTCCAGCAAGAACAAAGGACAGCAGCAAGAGCAAAAGCAGGAACAAGTTGTAAACCAGAACCCAATTAGCTACCACCTCCATCTATCGAAATCGTCTGTAAACAATGACAAGACGAAGGGCAAGGACAAGGGCAAGCCCGTTAGCTTCGACGATGGCTTGTTGCGAAATTCGCCGCGTACCAGCAAGGATTTTGGCGCCTCGTCCGGATTTTTGGGGTTCGATTCAGACAGGGCCGAGAGGATAGGCCATCCGTTGCCTCGGCCGTCGATATCGGCCGGACACGATAATATATCAGTGGTCGTGTTTGGATGCGGGTCGGGTTCGATCTCAAGTGTGAGCTCGTCTGGGTCTTCCGAGGATCAGCCGATTGCTCAGGATAATGGTCAAAGTAAGACTCAGGATCAGCCGGTTGCTCAGGAAAATGGTCAATTGACTCAATTCCTTACTTTCAGGTTGGTTTTTTTGGGTGTTCATTTCGAGAGGTTTTTGGGGCTTTGAAAGATTAGCTTCTGTTTTGCGTTTAGATACTTGATTATGGTCGATCGATTGATTAATTGATCCTTTCTGTTTCTATTAAGGATGGATTTATGTCGATTTGTTTAATTCTGGAATTTAGTTCAATTGATTAGCGAAAGGGTACTTTCTCTCAAAAATGTTGGTTGCCAGATTCTTGGGCGAGTTCTCATGTAGGTTTCCACTGGTTTCCAATTAAGCTCAACGTGTGGCTGCTTTGTATAGGGCTTCTCTGGTTTCGAACCAAAATTCCACCGTTTTTCACCTCAGATTTTTGGTGTTTCCATCTTTCCGATCGACATACACCACGTGGTTCTGCTGTCAGTTTTGCGTTTTGAGCTTCTTGAACTTACTTTTAGTTTTTTCCATTTCTGTATTGTCTGTGTCAGTCTCCCTGACAGTCCATCTAGGTATTTCCCTTTTCTTGGCTTTGTCCCCAATAAATAGATGTTAATCCTCGTGAAGAAATGATTAGAAGTTATGATCTATGGAGGAGTGCAGTTGTTCTATATTTTGCTGGACAAATTGCTCATATGCGTTTTCTGCTTGAAGCTAACGCGTGCTTGAGGCTAAGTATTGCTCATTTGATCAGTAGCTGCTTATTGCCTTTCGTTTTCCTAAGCAATCGTTCGGATATCTCGGTTTTTTTCTTTTTAAAATTGGATTGAGCTAGTTCATAAATTTCTCACTTGGAAGAAAGATGGCCAGATTTGAGGACAGTGGAATTTAGTCTTAGAATCAAATAGTTTGTGCCCTACCAGTCCATCTCCTCTTTATGAAAGTGGAGGTCTAGGGTTAAACGTGGGTTGGTGGGTATTAGGGACGTTAGCAGACTATTCTATTGTCTAGCTGATAAACCAAAACAGATCTTGACGAATATTTCTGTTATGCTTCTTCGACAATACTGTGAATTGTAACACATTGTATATCTCGACTGTAGAGGACAAGGTGATATCAAGTCCCGCATGAGGTCAAGAAGCCCAGGTCCAGGGTCAAGGGGTCCCACAAGTCCTACATCACCTCTTCATCCGCGGTTATGCATCTCGAGTTTGGAGTCTCCAACAGGAAAGCAAGAAGATGGGAAGAGCCAGTGTCATCGGCTGCCTCTTCCACCAGGTTCTCCTACTACTTCTTCTTCCTTAGCTAATGCAAGAACCAGTGGAGGCATTGAAAACACGAATTCTACAAAGTCCCATTGGAAGAAAGGAAGGCTTCTAGGAAGGGGAACTTTTGGGCACGTATACCTTGGATTTAATAGGTAATTGAAGTGTTCAATATGTTACCTTGTGCTTACCTAATTAAGGCCAAACTCAATTACGCCTATAAATTGATGCACCTTACGGAAAAGGCCTCAGCAAACATGTTGAGTAAAATAATTCTGGAAACATGGAGTAAGAGTAGCATTTTTCCTATTTCCCTTTTATTTCCAATGATGTATTTGCAACTATAACAGTGGAAGTGGCCAAATGTGTGCAATAAAAGAAGTCAGAGTTGCTAGTGATGATCAGACATCCAGAGAATGTCTCAAGCAATTGAACCAGGTAATGTGTTTCGTAAACATCCTTATGTTTTTGCTTTTTTACTTCTTGTATGGTTGAATTTGCCCTTTTTCAGAGTGCATTGTGTCATCTGGAAATAGATAAGGTTTTAACTCTATGTTTCTTGTCAGCAGGAGATAAATTTGCTTAGTCAGCTTTCACATCCAAACATCGTTCGATACTTTGAAAGTGAATTGGTAAGAGTAATATGTGCTCCAGACGCAACTGCCATACAGAGTAAACGTAGATAAAGCAATACAGACACGTGCATGCACACAGAGAAGGACTTTTCATGTCCAGTCGATGTTGTTGATTGAGTATATTGGACCCTACTTCTGTGATAACTCTGGGTTGCCATTTTCTCAGGGTGAGGAAACGCTGTCAGTTTATTTGGAATATGTCTCTGGTGGCTCAATCCATAAATTACTTCAAGAATATGGTTTGTTCAGCGAACCTGTTATTCAAAATTATACAAGGCAGATTATTTCCGGGCTTGCCTACCTACATGGAAGAAATACAGTGCACAGGTACGTGGGAAACCGTACTCATGGTTCTTTCATAGTTTCTTCTTGGCATAGTGCCTTTGTATATTTCCTTATGATTATTAAGTAAGGTGTTTTCCTGGCAGGGACATCAAAGGGGCAAATATTTTAGTAGATCCTAATGGTGAAATCAAGTTGGCAGACTTTGGCATGGCTAAGCATGTATGTTTATCACTCTCTCTCCAATTTTCTATTGAACCAACTAGAATGAAGGACATTTAATCTACTAGAGTGCGTGCATGATATTGTGATAAGCCACAAGCATAGTTGACACGTGAACATCAGTATGTACCTGTATTCTTCTTTTGTTGTTGCTTTCTGGTTAGAAGTTAAAAACAATTCTAAGTTTTGGTTCTCCTGAACTAGATAACGGCTGCTGCCTCAATGCTTTCTTTCAAGGGAAGTCCTTACTGGATGGCGCCTGAGGTATATTCTTTCTGCCTCTCCTTCCATCCCAACCCCCTTCTTTTTGACACGTGCTAATTTCATTCTCCTTTCCAGCCTTTTAGTTTTCCTATTACTTTTCTCGAAGGTGTATTTTGTTCATGATTCTCTCTTGTTTTCTAATCTCAGGTTGTAATGAATACCAATGGCTACAATCTTGCTGTGGATATTTGGAGCTTGGGATGTACAATTCTTGAAATGGCAACTTCTAAACCACCATGGAGCCAATATGAAGGGGTGCGATATACCTATCTTTTACAGAACTGATATTGTTATATCCGTCTTTGGATTGTTTGAAGGACCAAAATTGGTATGATATTTGGGTTAAACAGGTGGCTGCAATATTCAAAATTGGAAACAGCAAAGATATCCCCACGATTCCTGATAGCCTTTCGAATGATGCAAAGAGTTTTATAAAGCTATGCTTGCAGCGAGACCCGTCAGCACGACCAACAGCCATGCAATTACTAGATCACCCTTTTATTCGAGACCAGGCAACAAGTAGAGTAGCAAACATGAATGTGACCAAGGACGCATTCCCTTACATGTTTGATGGAAGCCGCACACCGGTAATTGCTTAAGATCGTTATCCTTTCCCCAGAAACGCAATTTAGTGTTTTTGAGATACCATCTATTGTCTGATATCATAGGCCGCAATATATGATGCTTGTTTTCAGTTTGATTCTCTTTGAACTTATGCACTGTCATTGAGAACAAACTCAGGGAGCTTACCTTTTTTACTCTAAAACACAGCTGTTAGGGTAAAGGAGCTGTATTATTAGCTCATAAATTTTTGGATTAAGAGGTTAGAGAGAACATCATCTCCAATTGCTCAGGAATTCCAGCGATGAGCAACTATGCTCATAAATGGTTTTAATATATCCGTCAAGGGCCTGGTGAATTTAAAACGTAAGATGCTCTTGGGGTCTTATGGTCTGATAGTTGGATTTGAAGATTTTATCAGCTTAAGCGTGAGATTAGGATGTGGAGTATAGACCCATATTTGTAGGATAAGAACAGACAAGGTGATCTCTAAATCACTCTGGATAGGTGACCGTGACAGATAATTGTAATTTTTAAATATTGGTCTGTTTTACATATCCTTCGAAAGTACAATGACATTGTGTGTTGAATCGTGGTGCACTTCTGTGGATATAGATCAAGATGTAAGTCTTATTTTAAAATGAATGCTTTTCATACACCTTATTTAACTCTTTGGCATGAGAATCAGACTCATTTTTTCAGATGGACATATGGGAAAAATAAAGATGTAAAAGGTAGAATATGTGGTTTCACTTCCTTTCTAAAAAGAGTCTGCAGTGGTAATTAACTTAGATAATTTTAAATCTATGCACACCTCTAAATTTGATTACTTGCTAAAATTGGGACTTGAGTTAATCTCTTGCTTGGTTCTAACTTTCTGAGCAGCCAGTT
Organism: Myrica gale; assembly: GCA_963930655.1. Lineage (NCBI taxonomy): Eukaryota > Viridiplantae > Streptophyta > Magnoliopsida > Fagales > Myricaceae > Myrica > Myrica gale. Next base: position 9,171,031 of record OZ005600.1, on the reverse strand, counting down.
TTAGAACTCCATTCAAACAGAACAAATATGACTTTGAGTGATAGAAATTACGCGACAATGCCAGTGTTGACCACTTCGAGAGCTACGAAAAACCCAAGGTAGTAACATCCTGCTGTTTATTCTTATTCACACTATAAATTGTATGATATCATGAATGTGAGTTCATTTTCATATTTCGATGTGCAGGGACTGTGTAAGAGCTATTACTACATCTTTACCTGTATCACCGTGTTCAAGCCCATTACGACAATATCGACCTGCACAAGGGAGCTTTGTTTTATCTCCTCCTCACCCAGCTTATGCAACGAGGGGACAAGGTGGCTATAACTTGAATGAGTACTCATCATATACGACAAGACCAAACACGACATATGCAGTTGAACCTTGGCAGGAGATCTCTTCATATAGAACTCACACCCCGGGTGGATCACCTAGAACAAGACCCATTTAAATTCGTAAATACCAGCAAAAGCATATGCCTAGTCTCCCCAGAATGTCTCATAAAGTAGAGCCACACTTCTGTATTGAGAGGATCTTGTATTCATGCTCCTTAATATCTTTCTGACTGTTTGGCAGTTCTATTTGGTTCTCTTAGTGACCGGATTCTTTTAACTATGGGAGTTTGAAGAAGGGAGCAGTAAGAGCACCAAAATTTACAGTGTATGGGGGAGATGCTGGATTTATTATTGTAACAATCTGTTGATGGTGGTTGTATATGGAAGGTGGTCAGTGCTGTTGTAACATTAATGTTGTATATTATGGTATAAGTTAATTGGGTATACAAAAGCTCTTGTCAAGTTTTGATGGTTCATCGCCTACAATAATTGTTCATGTCTGCCCCTGAAGCAATACAGAAAATCTTTCCTGCTTAGATGACGCAGTTAGGCCCGGTCCTGCGATGCTGTCCAAGGTCGTCCGTTGACTGTACCCTGCCAAGCTTCTCTGTTTTCTCCGTTGACTTTTCTCTATGATCCACTTTCGTACGTTTTGCAATTGGATCTGCTCTTCCAAGGAGTGACATTGGATCTGCGCTCTTCCCAGTTTGGTAGAAGTGTAGAAGGGGGTTGCTTATTTTTCTAGCACGTTTCTTTCCCCTCGGCTTATTTCCCATGTCTTTGTTAGTAATTACATATGGTCATTTAGCAACAAAAAAAATTACAAATGGTCGCAACTGAGTACAGTGCTCGTTTGACACGCCTTCTAGGTCTAGAGAGTTGTGCATTCCAAGTGTCAAGGCGGGCTTTGGTCGGATTCGATAATGAGCCCATTCGAACTCAATGATGACCCCCTCGACCGGTCTGCCCAAGCCACTACTAGTGGTCCCGACCTTGATCAATTTTTTCGATCCACGGTTGGTTTGGTCAGGTGGGCCGGGAAGTGAGAGGGAGAGGAAGATAGTTTCATTGACGGTAGAAGTGGTGGTTACTAGTGGCTTCGGAAAGCGACAACATGATGTCAGAGAGAGAGAGAGAGGGGGGAGCGGTTGTTTAGGAGAAATGAAGTTGTGGAGTGGAGAGGAAAAGCACTATTTGAATAGTCTTATGGCTTCTCCAGACGGTGCCGTTTTGGCAGTCAATTTTAAGTTTTTTTTTTAAAAACAATATTATATAGCAAATGAATTCTACTCGGTTCGGTTCGATATTGGGCGGGTAGCCCATCTCCTCAAGACCTTGATCGAAAAATGTTCGGGTAATGTAACCTAGGCCCCATCCCCAAGCTCGGCCCGTGTAGGCCCAGCCAAAAATGACTGACCGACCCGATCGCGGGTAGTAAAAACCTTGGACAAAAAAGATTTTTTTTTTGGTAAAAGTCGTGACAGAAAAACAAACTGACAGGACACAGAGTGAGGCGGTCCATTGTTGGTCTAGTTCTTTGATTCCAACCGTCCCTCTATCGCCACGTCACATAAAGTAGGTACTTTCCGTCATTTACCAAGACATACAATTGGCAGAGACCAATATAAGGTCGGTTGTACAGAACAATAAGATAAGATTGTTCCATCGGATCGCTAACCCCCCAAATTCATTCTTTCCCTCCACTCGGTAACCTTCGGTACCATCACCAAGGCGTTTTCCCTCCCTCCCTTCCTTCCTCTGCAAGCTTTGAACTTCCGTGAGCATATTGAGGCTGCGTTTGCCGACCTAACAATTTCCAACATTTTATCTCTCTCCTAATAAAATACTCTAATATAATCTCTCTCTCCCGTAAAAAAATATAAAAAATTACAAAAACTATAAAAAATTACCTCTCTCTTCACCTTTTCACTAAACCCAATACCAACACATATTCTCATACCAAAAATATTACAACACAAACACAACCTGAAGCGAGGAAGGCTGTGTTTGCAAAGATAACTTCCCCAAAATTTTATCTCTCTCCTAATAAAATACTCCAATATAATCTCTCTCCCATAAAAAAATATAAAAATTATAAAAAATTACCCATCTCTTCGCCTTTTCACTAAACACAATACCAACACATATTCTCGTACCAAAAATATTACCACACAAACACAACCTTATTTTTTCTCTTTCGAACCCCAAGACTCCATAGCGAGAAGATTTGATGCCAATCGAAATGCCCAAAGGACTACCATTCTCGGTGGACACGTGGAGTCCGTGTTCCAAGAGAAAGAGGCACCATTTCTTAACCCATGCTCACAAAGATCATTCCTCTGGGATCTCCGCTCACTTCTCTTTCCCTACCTACTCCACCCTTCTCACCAAAACCCTTGTCCTCCAACACTATCCCCAGGTTTGTCTTTTTTTCTGGCAATTTTTCTCATTTTTGCAGACATAGTATTGTGTTCTCTTTCTTATTATTTATTTTTATTTTTTAAAAACCCACAATTGTCATTGTTTGTGCTTATTGAGGCGGGGAAATCGGTTGTCATCGACGATCCTGACGGGGCTTTCACTGTCACAGCTTTTGATGCGAATCACTGTCCTGGTAATTGTTCTTCTTTTCAATTGTGATTGATTTGTATCGTAATTCGTTGGTTAATTGGTCTTCTGATTTGGGTTTTGTGAAAACTGTAGGTTTGTGTCTTATTCTTGGATTTTTTTCTTCTTCATATTATGCATCATTTGCTTGCACGAGTTTCTTTTGGTTTTGCATTGTTATGAGGTTCTTCTTTGATTGCTTCTTTGGATACGATTTGAATCATTTTTTTTTTATTTTCCAATATTGTTTTTGGGTTACGGCTTCAATTGAATTCATGAGTTTCTTATTTTCTTTCCCCCTTTCCCGGTATCATAAGTTGCTTTTCTTAATTTGAAATAAGCTACTTAATCCATTGTAGTGATTAGAAATAGATAGGTTTTTATCATAATCCTCGTTAGGTTACTTGCTGTCGAAAACTGTGACATCATACACCTGCAAAGAGTGGCCTAAACTACTAGTGTTACTCAAAGGGTGGCTTTCTGTTGCACATATCTATTTCACCAGTTCGTCAATTCCTTTTTCTAATTGTACGGGTAACACCCTAACCAGCATCTACTCTCCCCCTCCTTATGAATAACATAACGAAACTTGCAAAGATGGTCGCCTTTTGTTAATTGATTGAAAGATTCCAGAATGACTAATGTGAAACTTCAATCAAACATATCTGCATATCTTTACAAGCATGACAGTCCCTCTTTTCCGACGATGAAGTAGTTACTGAGAAACAAGCAGCAGTTATCAAAATCAAAGTTCAAGCTAGTAGATTTTCGAAAGAGAAGTAGTTAATTGCATAAGTGAAGTATGATAAAAATCTATGACTGTAATAAAAAAGGAATTGTGTGAAGGTGTGTCCTTTTGTGTGAGTCTGGTTGGGTTTTGTTTTTGGGGGGAGGGGAGGGGGGTGCAGTGTGCTCTATCTTTCATTTGGGTACAAGACTTTAATGATATGGGAAATCTTTTTGACAGAGATTATCCCTTGTCTGGTGTGGATTGTGTAAACTTCAGGAACTTGTAATGTTCTTGTTTGAAGGGAATTTTGGTAATATCCTGCATAGTGGAGATTGCAGACTCACACCCGAATGTCTACAAAGTTTACCAGAGAAGTATGTTGGCAGGAAAGGAAAAGAGCCAAGGTGTCGACTTGATTATGTTTTCCTAGATTGCACATTTGGGAGATTTCATCAAAAATTTCCAAGCAAGCATTCAGCAATCAGACAGGTACCCATAGTTCTCCTACTATGCATTTTTCTTGTGGAATGTGGTAGGGGGTCTTAGATACTGGTTTATCTGATATATAGCCTTCCTTTTGCCCTTTGACTTTAGTTTTGTTTTTCTCACTTTAGAGTGGAATTTGCAAAAGTGTGAATATCATACAACTACAGGCCCATATGAGCATTTGGCATAATCAAAATCTATGTTGCTTTCTGCCTGCCTACAACACTGTTTTATTCTCCTATTTTGCTTTCTGTCTTATGTTCAAAGTAAATCTCTGAGAATCTTTGGGTAAAATATCCCACCTGTTCATAGAATCTGTGGCCCTGCAGATCACAATTTTTTTTTCAGCTGACCTAGTTTTGAAACTTATTGATGATTAATACATTAGTATCTGGATCCGATCATTTAGACATAAGATTGACCCTTTAGATATAAGATTGTCCCTTGTGTACTCGTATTTTAAGCAAAGTCACTTGGGTTTCCTTTAAGCACTCTAACTGGTGCATAAAAAGTCTTAATTAATACTGAACTCCGATTTTGGTCCGTCTGGAATTCATGCGGTTTTCTTCATTCACTGTCCATTCTTGTGATACTTCTCACTCCCTTGGACATTAATCTCCATTACTAAGGTTTTTGCACCAAACTTGGAAATTCGGGGATGCAAGGGTGTCAAAATTATGGGTCTTCCAGCCTGACCCAATTCTTCCTACCTGACCCAACTTTCATGGTGTTGAAAGTCCGGATGGATTTTTTCCAACTTAATCAGGTTGGTCTACAACCTTAAGTGGATTCAGTGAAAGGAGGTCTCGAGTTATTTTTGAAGTAGATGACGTACTTTGCATTGGTATAATCTTGGTAATTATTCATGTCTTATCGCATCTCTTAGTTATGTGTGTGATTAATTTACTTTACAATTGGAAATTAAATATTATCCCCCTTTCTGTTGCCACAATAGTTAACATTTCAAGTTGTATATCCCGTATGCAGGTTATTAACTGTATATGGAAGCATCCAGATGCCCCTGTGGTGTATCTAACATGCGATCTCCTTGGTCAGGAAGAACTGTTTCCCAAACGTTTAGATCAAAGATATATGTTGATAAAGCCAGTAATCCAGATTGTTTGCAAGCTCTTACACTTATATTTCCTGAAATCATCTCTGAAGATCCCTGTTCCCGCTTCCAGTTGTTTGATGGATTTCCTAAATTATATGAGCGAGCAAATGCAAAGCTGGTGGAGGCCCAAGCTAACTTCCTGCCTGAACCTCTCATTATCCGCCCATCAGCACAGTGGTATGCATGTGGGGAAGAGTACTCAGAGAATCAAAGTCGAAGAAAACTGAGATTGAATGAAGCAATAAGGGACCAGTTTGGTGTTTGACATGTTTGCTACTCAATTCACTCATCCAAGGAAGAATTAGAATGGGCCTTGCAACTTCTTGCACCTAAGTGGGTTGTTTCAACAACTCCCAGTTGCAGGGTGGTGGAGCTAGATTATGTTGCGAAACACTGCTTGGCCTCTCAATTAGCTTCAGACGATCCTATCTGGAAGCTTCTGAACATTACCATGGAAACATCTCCAGATGCAGATTTATCGGTCAAAGGTGTCAGTGGTTCTTTTGTGGTTGAAGGGCATTCCCAAACTTGTGTGGAACCTCAATTTGAGCCAGTAAAAGTATCTACCAGCCTCAAAGGACTTGTAAAATTTTCCCCGAGCAAGAACGTCACATTATTTGGGAAAGCGAGACTTGGTCTCCAAGATTCTAGTTTTTCACATGAAGTGCCGAAAGTTGTGTCAATCAGTGATGACAGAAAGCAGAAGAATTCTCATTCGAAGGGGATGTCCAAGTGGAAGGCAAGATAGTTATAAATAGTACCAAAGCACACTGTCAGGAGCAAGTGGATAAAAGAACAGAAAGTTTGTAAGAATGATTCGACAATTGGATCTTCGAAGAGTTTCAATGAAAGATTTAGAAAGTTATACAGGTCAATGAATGTTCCTGTGCCTCAGCCTCTTCCTTCCTTAATGGAACTCATGAAAGCCAACAAGCGTGCCAAGAGGAAGTTTGAGTTTTAGTCTAATCATTCTCCGGCAATCGATTGTGCTCACAATCCACTTTCTCAGAACTGAGGGGAACAGAATAAACACTTAAAGGAGCCTGGGATTGGTTGTTTCACATTGCCTACCACCCAGTTACTAAAGCCTTACGAGGAGAAGGTAAAGAGCAAGCATACAATACGACAGTAAAGATTGGTTCTTAGCCATACAACAAACCTCATTGTATTTTATTCCCCTTCGAGGGGTAGGAGGCGTTTCATAGTAGTCATTCATTCCTCTTGAGAATAAAAGATGCATTAGATGAGGTGATTCGATTCTTGCAAGTGGAGTGTACATTTAGGTCGTGGGGTCCCTTGTGTAACATCATCTACATTCATTCGTCAATTTCCTTATAAAATTGCATCACGGTTGTTGTACTTGTAGGAATGCGTCTTCTTATTTTCAACTATGGAATGCTCCTAGTTGCTAGGGGTTGAGTGTAGTTGTAGTCACAGTAGCACCCACCCTCCCTCGCTGATCACCTATGTAATGTGGGGTTGGACCGAAGGGATTTAAGTGTGCTATCTCGAGATGGCTGTCTTAGCTTGATTTCACTCCCACTGCTGTAGCTCCCATAATGGAGATTGTTTATGCTTTGTTTGTTTCCTAGGCATATGATAAATTTCATTAAACATCGTCATAGGTTTAATACAAAAACAGGTCTCTACAATTAGAGTCTATTGAACCGCCTAAGATGGCATTATTGTTTGCCAAGGGAGATCTCATTTTTTTTTTCTTAGCTAACTGACTTCAATTAATTACGCAAAGACACTACATTTTGAATGCATGATCTCACTTCCTTTTGAATACCTGCTCGAAAGCGCTTGGGAAGAGGGAACACACATGAACTCTCGACAAAAGGCAAAAGACAGTCTAGAACCCATCTGCCGCGTGTATGAACATATGAAATGAATGCACTCTGACAAGAATTTGCAAAACCTTCCGTGTTGGGAAGGTGGTGGCCAAATCAATTGAGCATTAATATACATACTTCAACTGCAAAGCACTCTAGATTAATTGAGGTGCAAGTACGGACATCCGGTTATAATATATATAGAAAAAAAATACAATTTTCGCCTTCCGACTATTGGGTTCTGACACTACCCATTACTTCTCATACAAAATATAATTATAAAAAAATTATGGCGAATTATTTCTCTAGAACGAAATTATTTTCTTCCTCTTGATGGGCGACAGAAGGAAGGGGATTCGCATGGACAAGTACTCGACCATAGCAGTGTATGTATACATGTATACTGGCTTTATAATATATATTATAAAGTCACGGCTTTATATTACGAGAAAAGCACAAGTTCTTAGTAGTGCTGTCTTCAGAGAGTCTGGCCTAACAGTCTTCAGGATCACCCATTAAATGTACCAGCTTACAGGACAAAATGAACGTAGGCCCACCTCCCTCTTCCTCTAGACGCCCTGCCTTTTCAAATTTGAAAACTTTTTAACTCCATGACTTGTCACATGGCTGGCTTGAAATACTATTGAACCTTAAACATATTTGTTTGCATATCTTCATATATTTTACATTAAATGATACTTCTCAAAGATAAGAAATGAATTCTCAGCAAAATTATCTCAACGATCATCTTTTTCTTGCCTGGCATCAATGTACAAGAGATACAGAAGCAGTTGCAGATGGAGATCAAAACCAAGAGACTCACAAGATGTATTTTCACATAGCAGTAATGGCGTCCATCAATATCACCATGGAACTGGGCTTTCCAAATCTGAATCACATTCTCTCGTAATTGAGTTTATCTGACTGCAAGCAAACACAAGAATTGGGTCACCAGAGTAACTAAATAAAAAGCTCCTACAGGGTTTCAATGGTTGAATAAATTGTTGAGTAAAACTGAACGAACAAGCTTTGAAAGAAAAGTTTTTTATAGAAGTGAAACAACACTTTACAAGTAAGACGAAATAGGAAGGGCCACACAAGCTTCAAAAATCACATCACACTTTCTCTACAATTTTATCTAGCCTCACCTCACTCACACTCTTACTACTACACGACTCACCTTTTTCACTTCACTTTTCTACACTACCGCACTCAAGCCACTAACTTTTGATAGGAAACTTGTCTTTTGAGAAACAAAATTTGAGGCTGGTTAAAATTTTAAGCATGAAAGTTGATGAAAAAGTGAAGAGAAAGAAAAAAAATTAGTTAAAAAATGAAAAAGTTTATGGGAGGTGGTGAAAAAGTGTATGAAAACTGATGAAAAAGTGAGGAGAGATAGTATTTTGTAATGATGAAATTTTAGGTGACCAAAATTTTAGTACACAAACAAAGCTATATAAATTACTGGCCCTTCTAGTAAATTCTGCTACTATCTCCAATTTGCCAAAAGTCTGAATTCTTCTAGATTTTTTCTTGACTTGCCGTGTCTCTTCTAAATAAGTGCTGACGTTAACATAAACCAAGCTGCAGGCCGACAGCAGCTCTGCCATTTAAGTCCACTATCAAGCAGTTCTATTGTCGGGTAATTTATCAAATGAGTGTTGATTCCCAACTTAGGGTTTGTTTGGTAACACCAGTCTCGGTCAATCCGGTTTGACAGAGTTAAAATATGACTCTTGCAGCTGACAAGAACATTTTCCCTGGCTAAAAATTGCTGATTTCCAATAGTTAAACAGGAAGTGTTGGAATCTGAAATGGAATTCTGTCTGGCGAAATCAGACTGGCAGTGTGAGCTTGAGCTCAGCTAGATGAAATATGAGGAAAGGTTAAATTGGGCTTGCTAGCTAAGTTTGAATGCTTGATGTTGATCCAAGTTCAATCTCACAAATATTAAAGTAATCCAACATCAACCTTGGCCCAGCTTGTTGGCACTCGAGCAGCAGAAAGGAGCATCAAATAATACAATCTGCTATAAGTACCTTTATAAGCATTTCTGTTGGAAGCCAAGCTGGTGCTGTTGGGATACCAACCCACGCAATCTGCCAAGATTTGAGTCCTTATAGTCAGAAACACCATCCTTATCTATGAGATTCACATAACTTAACTCAAGCGTTCTCTGGATCTTTATTGCTACTGTGAATGTCATAACATAGAAGGAAAGTTCATAGAAAATATTGTTGCTTTTGTAGCTTAAGTAAAAAGCTAAGATATAGTTTGACAGTTCCGGCTTTCATCTATCGTCCAGCAAAAAATCGGCTAATTCCTTGCTTGCAGATATGTCAGATTAAAAAAAAAAAGGTGCTGAAGAGGGGTAATCTTAAATGTTTCAGTGAGACCAGAGATTTATGCTGAAGAGAAGGAACACAAAGAAAAGTACTACTTACGAGTGCATACTCTCCCGTCTCAAAAATACGTATATCCAAGACCTAAAATATTAGCATACTGTCAGCCTGAAATGTGAAATGGCCACGAAAAAAGCTCCACTTGGAAAAGCATCCAAGCCTTACTTCATGAGTTCTACTAGAGTCTAAAGAAGCTCTTATACCTCGCCACGGTCTTCATAGATGTAGTCCAAGCCTTTGTAATAAGGTGGATGCCCAACAGATAGATACTGAAATTAGAATCAAACATCTCAGTCTTCCAGATTATTTAAAAGAACGATATAACCAATGTCCAATTCATAGCAGCTGCATAAATTCCCCACAGAAAATGATGGTGGAAATTCCCCATGGAGATGTAAATTCATGGCTTTACATTAGATTGACTTCATGGGACAGTCATTAAGTTCATCCAAACTGGACAATTTGTTAAGTTAAACATATTTGACATTTTTTTCTTTCTCGGGATTTATTGGAATTATGGAATAGAGGAAAAAATTTATCAAAATGGTCTGTGAAATGACCCTTATTACTTACGTTAATGCTGTTGAGATACTTCTCCTTGTCCACCCGCACAATCTGACCTTTCTTCACTGCCCCAAGTGAAAAAGTGAAGAAACACGAAAACAAAGAAAGAACAGGACAGTCACTAATAAGAACACCACCCATGTCCTTCGATTTTAGAAATAAATGAAACATTGTCGCCACATTTCGATTACTCACTCGAATAGACAGGCTTTTTGGGGAGCTTCGGCGCTGCACTTGATGGTTGAGCATTAGACGAGGACTCCTCGCTCTTTGTCTGCGCAGTCTTTTCCTTGTCCGGTTCAGTGGCTTTTACAGCTCTAATCGACCGCAACCGAAGAGGGTTTCTGCTCACGATGTGAGGGAACTGCGAGAGGCATGAGAAAGAGTTCTGTGAGAGAGTTGCAGAGAAAGCCATGGCAGATCCGAAAGAGACCTCGAAGGTGCGACTCTAGCACGTTTCAGAGTTCTCTCTATAGCGATAAGAGATGATGATGCTTCTATTTTCTAACGGCCAGATTTTGTAGACAGAAATCTGTTGGTTCGCGGGAAGTGCAACCAATCACAGTGTGCCGCATCGTCAATTTACGGGACTTAAATGATGGCTTTAGTAATTTAATCATTCAATTTCTCTACATGTGAGAGAGAGAGAGAGTCAGAGAGGGAGAGGGAGAGGGAGAGAGAGAGACGTGGTAAGTTTTATTAAAGAAAGAAATCAGTCTAGTTATAGTCACCGTCCTGATTCCATGTAACGGTCTGCCACTTCAATCCCGATTTTTGAAATGTAAAGAAATCATTCTCATAGTATGAATCTCTCTACACTCTTCCGCGCCTCGGCTCCTCTTTTCCCACCTCCTCACTCTACCTCTGCTTCCAGGTCTCAGCCCCAATCCTGTCTTCTCTCTCCTCATGATATTAGTTTTCAGCTGGGCAATTCATCGAACGGAAAACGTGCTTTAGAGTATTCGGTTGCTTTCGCCTTTATCTATCTTATTGGTATATTGTTGTCTGTATTTGCAGGACTAATGCTACTGAGAACATTGCCATCGAGGGTCGGAACCTGAATTTCTCGACCAGGACCAGGCAGGGGAACGTCGTGCCCATTCTTCAGGACTGCTCGCTTCGGATTCCTTCGGGTCAGTTTTGGATGCTTCTTGGACCCAACGGTTGCGGAAAATCAACCCTCCTGAAGGTCAACAAAACCTTACCACATAATTCTTGCTAATTTTTTTTAGCCTTTTTGTCTTTAGGATACTGTTGGGCACTTAGAGTATGTGAATTTGTCGATTTGTTTTATATCCGTCAAGCAACGAGAGCAGATCTATCGGTAAGGTGGATTTTGATGTCTATTATCCGTGTTGTGCTTATGGGAAGTAGTATTGTTTACAGTGGAGGTAATGGATTAAAAAATGGTGTAAAAGTATCATAATGGATTACGAAATTTACAAACTCATGCCTTACAATGACAAGATTAATGCAGATTCTGGCTGGTCTTTTGAATCCAAACTGTGGAACTGTGTACGTCAAGGGACCCAAGAGTTTCGTTTTCCAAAATCCAGACCATCAGGTGTGTTCCTCATCCTTAATAATTCTTTATTGTTTATAGATTCTATTGAAGATTGAACTTTACATGTTTGGTTGCAAGTCAAACTTATTCCCGTATGCTGTTGCTGAATTTGATATTCGTCTCTGCATTTTGTTTTCAAGTTGAAATGCTGTGCATCCTAGCTTAATTTTTCATTATTGACTTCTAGATCAGATCAACTGTGTCCGTTGAAATTCAGGACTCAGTTGATATAGGGTTAAATCGGATGTCAAAATGGTTTAATTACTGAGATGGATGAAAACAAGAAGTCTAACAAGAACTAGAAGCTAGTGCTTATGAAGGCAGTCTCTCGTGTTGCAGGTAGTGATGCCTACTGTAGAAGCTGATGTGGCATTCGGCCTTGGAAAGTTGAATATGACTGATGATGAGGTTAGATCCAGGGTATCTAAAGCTTTGGATGCTGTTGGCATGTCAAGCTTCCTGAAGGTAATTTAGAGGCATCAATATCTTTTTTATTGTTAAGGATTTGCTAAAAGTTTAACCTCTACTTAGTCTTTTGTTGCGTTTTTAGAGGTCTGTTCAAACTCTCAGTGGTGGTCAGAAGCAGAGGGTTGCAATTGCTGGTGCTTTAGCTGAAACTTGCAAAGTATTGTTATTGGATGAGCTGACAACATTTTTAGATGAAACTGATCAGGTATTTTATATGGCAGGCACAATTTTTTTTTTCCCTGGTATGTCACAAGATCAAATATTGTTAATCCTTTTATGATGATGTATTATTTAGACACATCTAGGAATCATTCAAGAATCACAAATTTTTGATATCATATTAGTGCCCGGTAGTTGTATACTGTTATTTGTAGATATACACACCCATCCTAGGTGGCTGCCAATGGGGCATTATCCATGTTGAGAAACTATTGTCCATAGAGTGGTAACAACGTCTATGAATCTTATCACTATAATCTTTGGAAGATGTTTGGTTTCTTGATAAGATTGGCATCTTCTGAAGATGGACTTTCTTTTATTCCCGCTATTTTCTTGCTAATCAGGTTGGGGTGATTAAAGCGGTTAGAAATTCTTTGGATAGTTCTGAAGAAGTTACAGCATTGTGGGTGACCCACCGTTTGGAAGAACTCGAGTATGCTGATGGTGCCGTTTATATGGAGAATGGGGAAATTGTCATGCAAGGTGATCCGACAAGTATAATGGATTTTATTAGAGCTAGGCAATCTGCTTACATCAAACAGATCAGTTCTTGAAGAAATTTTTCCTAGTACTATAATCCCCATTTCTTGTGCAAAAGCACGCTTTCTTCTTGCTTTCCTTATGTTTCATCCTTCTGGAGTAAAATGCTAATGGCAATGCATGTTTGTTGAGCTTGAGAAGTTTGAGTATGCTCCACGTTTGTTTGTGATACATGATTGTCAAAAACCAACAAGTATAAAGATTATCTTGTACATATATCCAAGTAATGCATAAATCCTGGTTGCTTTGAGTTCAGCTTCGTGGTTTGAGCAGTCTGGAAGTCTCACCAGATTTTCTGGTTTCACGAAATGATCAGCCTAAGTGCAAATCCTACTCAAACCACCGGTCCCATGCAGTCTTAGTTAAGAATACATACATTAGATTTTCATTTGAGGAGGTGTCCATACTGAAAAATCCGGTTTAGACCCCTTATTAACACGTAGAGGAGGGGGTGAATATGTATACAAACTTGGCCACTTCAAAGCAAAAACGAAATAAACAAAGAAAGCATGAAAAAGAACGGAGGCTTTTGGATGAACTGCTGGGAGCATCCCTTGATGCCTGCTAGTTTAATAAAAGACCTCGAGATATTTGGACTCACAAATGAAGAATGAAAAAGAAGAAAAGATATTGGTCATAGAGAATTGGGGAACAGGTCATAAAGCGAATCTGAACCGCTATGACGGCCACCAAGTTTGAGGTTATCCTCCCAACTCTCTCTCTCTCTCTCTCTCTCATCAACTAGTCAGCCGCCGTGGGATTGAGCTTTTGATATTTTAGTTGGAGTGCTGACCAAAGTAGGTTGGGTGAGGAACCACGTATTCACGAGGACGTGCCAATTTGTTTTGACTCTTTCCATGCCCCTATGTCTATAGTGGATCTTGGCCAAGTTAGTCCAAATGCTGGTCCGACTTATAGGAAGTCTCAAATACTTCGTGGCTGAATATTTATGTAATGGACACGTTTAAGTTCATCGAACAAGAAAAATTAACATATGACTATAAACGTGAAGCCAACCGGTAAATGTCCAATTTACATTATTTATAGAGCATTGTCATTGAGGTCCAAGCAGATGTTAGAAAGTGTAATCGATAGTTGAATTACTTTTTATATTTTTTTATTTTGCTTAAATCCAAACTTGTTCAATCTTTACAGTCATTCAATTTTATTTATTTATTTTTGTATAACCAAGTGTTGGGGCAGTTTACAAATAATACAACTAATCTAAGGACTTTGTGTAGTCCCCATGTCTAACACAAATCAAGTAATTAAGGGGTCAATAGCCCTGAGAGTGACATCTCAAATGGTTGATAACACTTGAGAGGTTTTGAATTTGAGACTTTAAAGGAAGTAAATCTTAATCACTAGGGTAACATAAGAGAAGTAAAGGATAAACACAATTTCCATCGAAGTTTGACACATTATAAGGGATGTTTGAGGGTGAAAATTTTGGGTATTGGGGTTTGAGAAATATTATAAAGTAAAAATATGTTATGAGAGTTGGTAAAAAAGTGAAGAGAGAGAAGATTTTTAATAAATATTATAATAATAATAAATTATGTGTTAAATTTTTTATTATTAAATCTAAATTTTTGGGCCTAAATTATTAGGGCTCAAATAAGACCTATATCTCGCGTCAATTTTTCGACCAAAACAAAGATAATGTCTGTAATCCACGTTATATTTGTTAAACATGTTATTTATCTCAAAAAAAGTAAAGATCTTTTTATACTTAAAAAAAATCTAGAGCCGTGTCTATTTTCTGTATTTTGTCTAGGTGACCATGATCATTTGACATAAGAATTTAATGGAGATATTTCTCCAGAGTATTATAACCATAGAACCAGGACGTGAGAAACAAATGGAACATATAATTAGGTCTAATAATTTATGTTTTTAATGATTAAGTATATAATTACCAGACAATCCAATCACAGTACGACTCCGGGTGGCCAGTGGCCTTACTCCATTTGTCACAGTCGCTGGAAGCATGAAGCATTTGCCCTTCTGGGATAAAACAAGTATATCGGATATTCCAAGAAATACCAAAACCATCCCCTGGAACTTTCAATATTTCCAAAAGAAATTAACGCACGCCTCGGTTGACCAACTGCTAGAGCGCACACCTACGGAACGGGCCGAACGGCGAATCGTAGCGTAGCATACAGTCCATGAAAATTTTGGAATTCTACTAGAAACTGTCAAACTCCATATAGTGCAGATATAACGCATAAGACCCCCTAGGGGAAAAAATAAGGGTAAATTACTCCAGCAGTCTTTGGGGTATAGTCAATTTCTAGGTTGGTCTCTGTGGAAAACTTTCTCCTACAGGAATCCTTGGGGTTTGATACGTCTCCCAAATTAGTCCTCCGTCACATGAGCTGACAGAATCTGCCTACGTGGCTTACGGAGAACACGTCAGAACCAGTTAAGTGGCGACACGTCAGATACTCACCGGTGCCTTTCTCCACCCATGGTGAGACCAGTATTGTGGGGACCCGAACACCCAATCGGTCGAACCGGAAGTAAAACGGATCAGGCCCGACGATCCCGTCCGGGCTAGGCACACCGGAGCAGGTGTAGGAACGTGGTCATAGAACCCACCATGCTCATCATAAGTGTTCAACAGAGCCATCTCCTTCCACTGTGGGCTGGCCCTCAGAGTCTCGTACACCTCCTTCACGAACTTCTAGCCGATCGCCGCGTCGTGGGTGGGGTGATCGTCGTTGGCAGGCAACAAGTCCACATCGAAGTACCTCTACTCCACAACCACGTAGTTCGGAAGTTTACCCTGCTTAGCATGATTCTTAAACTTCAAGTAATAGCTATGGAACTTCATTGTGTGCTTCAGCTTCCTCAGGCTTTTGTAAAACAGCAAACTCGTTTGCCAACTCGGTGTAAACCGGTAGAAGATGAGGTTTGAACCCGCTCATGAAGGTTTTCGACTTGCCCTCAGTCATGTTCTCCGCCTGCTGAGCGAACCCATTCATCAACGGCGGCTTCGAGCTGTCGTTCGATCCGAATATCTGCTCCCGGATCGCTTGAAACGAGTGACCAGGATCCCAGTCAACGAACACAACGTCATCGGAGACGAAGACCTCCTGTGAGTCCGGGTCTGAAACTACAACCCGGTTCGATTCTCGGCCTGTCAATCTGTCGATGTCGGGGCGGGTCGCTTTGAGCCAGCCGAAAATGTGGTCAAAGAAGTGGTTCTCCATGACCAGGACGACTATGGTTTTGATGGGCCCGTCGATTTTGTGCTTCTTCTTTATGTGCGGCTTGAAGTCTAGGGCTTGAGAAGAGACGATGAGATAGAGAAACAAAACAAAGGCGAGGGATGATCGCCGACGGTTGGGAAAGGGTAAAGGTTTGTCTCTTGCTGAGTACAAGAAGTATCTATCCCAAGTTTTTGCTTTGCACCGGGACAGTGGCGGCTGAAGGTGAGGTGGTGACATATCGCTGATATTTGGTGTGCCGGAAAGCATTTCCCGGGAGATTGACGTGAATATGGGCACACGAGGGAGGGAGAGAGAACTTTTAGAAGAGAGAGAGAAGGGGGCTGTAAATATTTTATTTGTCAATTTTTTTAATGAGGTGGCAAAAAAAAGACACGTGTCGACACTTAACTGGTTCTGACGTGTTTTCCGTCAGCCACGTAGGCAGATTCCGTCCGCTCATGTGACGGAGGACTAATTTGGGAGACGTATCAAACTCCAGGGATCCCCATAGAATAAATTTTTTCACATAGACCAATCTGGGAATTGACTATACCCCATAGACTGCTAAAGTAATTTACCAAAAAAAAAACCAAGAAGAAAAGAAAATTCAGATCCCAAAAGATTTAAATAGAATTCTCACTGTGGAATCTGAGAAGTTGGGTCTGTTCTGTTCCGCGCATCCATCTCCCGGACTCTATAGTTCGTGCCAAATTCAGCTCCTTGATCCTTCCTCTTTTCTGTGTGATCATCTCTGTGTAGAGACTTTCTCTGCGTCTCTCAATTCCCAAAAAAGGAATTCATTTTTCGTTCAGTTTTATCTCCTGGTCCACTCACGTCGTGACTATCGATAGGTTTCCTGTACTCAAAATACATATATGTTTGCGGGTTTTCCCTATTGGTTATTCACGTGGAGCTTTTGAAGTCTTGGCTTATTCGGGTTCAAAGGTAGTCTCTCCTTTCTATCTTTTGGCTATTGTAGAATTTGTGCTTTTGGGGCCTGGGGGCTTAATAAAGCTCTCTCCACTGGAAATAGAACAAGTATTGGAGGTACTTTTGAAAGTTGCCCGCTGATTGTGGAAATGTTCATAATTTTTGAAAGTTGGTCTTTCGTTTGGGTTTACGTATTTAACAAATTCGTCAACTGGTACGATTTGAACGGGACAGGAAACCTTTGTCAAATTCTGCAACTCTCTCTGTTTTCTGTTTGTGCCCCTTGGGCTTGAAAGGTACTTTCTTCGTTTATTAATCTCCCATCCTGCTGGTTATATCCTCTATTCTTGACATTTTGGAGTAGTTTTCATTGCAAGCTTTAGGGAAAATCGCTGTTGGGTCTTTGACTCAAGAGAGATCTTGGACACATTCTGTACGCCCTCAAACCGATGTTTTCCTCCCTCGTCATACTTCTTTCGGCTGTCAACCACAAATTTGTAGTGAAATATATTGTTTCACATATTTGCTCTGAACTAAGCTTATTCCACTTTCATACAGGTCATCATCTGCAATGAAACCATTTGAAGACAACAAAGATGACGTGGAAACTGGTATGTTGGATAAAGACAGAGATAAAATAGCACGAAATACCAGGGGGCTAAAAATACATAATCAAGCCTTTTTGTCCGGCCTAGCATACTGCATCTCGTCATGCAGCATGATACTGATCAACAAGTTCGTGCTTTCCAGCTATAATTTTAATGCTGGGATATCTTTGATGGTGTACCAGGTAGTTAAATGAAAATGGTTCCATTTATGAACTTGGATTGCTACTTTCTTTTTTCTTCCTTTTTTTTTGTCTAATGCCAGTTATTTTTTGTTGGATTTACTAATGCAATTTCATAAAATGATCTGAAAGGAGCTTCTAATATCTAATGAGCTGAGGACACTTGCATATACTTCTATGGATGCAGAATCTTATTTCAGTGATTATTGTGTCTACATTGAGTTTTCTGGGTGTAATATCAACAGAACCACTGACCTGGAGATTGGTTAAGGTCTGGTTACCGGTTAATGTTATTTTTGTTGGGATGCTTATTACAAGCATGTTTAGGTATGAATTTTTTACCAGTTTTTGCTCTGCTTCATGCTGCTTTATAGCAATATGAGAGTTTCTTTTACTTGTTTGTTACACATGGTTTATCTGTTCTGCAGTTTGAAGTACATCAATGTCGCTATGGTGACTGTCCTTAAGAACGTTACTAACGTGATAACTGCTGTTGGCGAAATGTATCTATTCAGTAAGCATCACGACAGCAGAGTCTGGGCTGCTTTGTTCCTAATGGTAAGTTTGGTGGCTCAAAATGTGCTGTGGGACTCTACTCTTCCCAGAAATATCAAATTGAGACGTGGAATAAGACAAACAACTCCTGATTATTTTCTAGTTGGGGTTGCTTGCATCTAACTGTGTCTTGTCCTTTTTTCTTTTGGGGGTTTTTTGTCCACTTGCTGTCGTTGGTTGTTTATCATTATGTTGACGAAAGGAGTTGTTGGGGGAAGACATCGGATGCCTACAATTTTGTACCAAATGACTGTTTGTTCATCTCAGTCTTCATTTTCTGCGGGGGGGGGGGGGGGGAGATAAGAATAAGGTTTAGGAGACCAAAGTTGGCTTGCCTGCAGTTTAGGACATTCATATGATGACCAGAAATATGTTTCAAAGAACATGCTGTTTGTGCGTGCGTGTGTACATCCAGATGTAAAGGCATCGTTGGTTGCCGAGATCACCTCTGATCAAGTCATTATCATCTGACTTTATTTGTCAGCATCTAACCTCGTGTGTCTTTTTAAGTTCTTAGGAATTCAAGTGTTTTCACACTTTTCTGAAGATGTTCTTACATGTTAAATAGATTTGATTTTCAACACTTTCAATTAATTTGATAGTGAATAATTTTGAAATGGTTTTACCTGCATCTTGCAGATCATTTCAGCAATTACTGGAGGGATTACAGATATATCTTTTCATGCCGTTGGCTATTCATGGCAGATTATCAACTGTTTCTTAACTGCATCATATTCTGTGAGTACACAATTTTGACATCTATTCCGATGACATAGCTCTTTTTCTCTGTAAAACTAAAGCCTGACATAGATATTGGTCATTGGGCTGGCCTTGCAGTTCAGTGTTGGAAACTCGGTTTACATAACTAATCTCCTAATTGAGTGATTATACTGTCAGCTATGAGATTAATGTGCTGCTTATCCAGAGCTTTTGATCAGTTGAAAGTTGGGAAAAACCAAGAATTTGTGTTTTATAACCTAGTATTCACCTTATTTTAGAGTGGCTAATATGCAGTAATGTTCATAAAACTGGTAGTGTTACTGAAGATTAAATTCTCCCACAGCATTAGGATTTTCTAGTTAGCTCTAAACTTCAAGTTTGAGGTGCAAACACTAGAGACATAGGTATCGTGACTGCAGGTTCTAGCAGATGCATGTAGGTATGTATATTGGGTTCTTGTATTTGCATTGGGCTTATAGTGTGGTTCATAACGTGTTGCTCCACTCTGTCCCCCTTTATTTGTCCTCTTTGCTTTCTCGGATGTTTCTTTGTGGTTGTCCTTCTTAATACCCCAAATTGTAAATATTAGAAACAATTATCTGCATAGTCCTAGATGTTAGAGAACAGTACTAATGTGCAAAACAATGGGGGCCAATTTCAAAAGCCACCATGAGTTTTAGAAAGCAAAATGATGTTCCGTTCAAGGGGTGGAATTTCTGCAGATGTCCATCAAATAGGGATGGAGGGAGTACTATTTTATACATTTAGTGG
Source organism: Myrica gale (assembly GCA_963930655.1). NCBI lineage: Eukaryota > Viridiplantae > Streptophyta > Magnoliopsida > Fagales > Myricaceae > Myrica > Myrica gale. The sequence goes on along the minus strand of OZ005600.1, from coordinate 9,151,186 downwards.
GTTTCTGCTTACCAGCTCGCACACAATTTAAACTTGTTTTATTTATTTTTGCAGCTGACTCTACGTAGGGTCATGGATACAGCAAAGCAGGTTACAAAATCTGGAAATTTGAATGAGTTCTCAATGGTCTTGCTAAATAACACACTATCCTTGCCTTTAGGGATTCTTCTAATTCTTGTTTTCAATGAAGTGGATTATCTCTCCAGGACGTGAGTTTTCGTTTTGCCTGGCTTTTTTTGTGAAATTTTCATAACTAGTGTATCTGACTAAGATATTATTTCATTGGGGCACAATTTTTCCTGTTTTGTTATTGACATAGGGAATTAACCTTCTCCAAAGCATAATTATAGATGGCTGGGGTTTGCATGAGTTGATATTTTAGTTCTCTGAAGGCCAAACAAAAATATCAGTTTAATCATAAATGTTAAGTGCATGCAGGAAAGATTGATTCTATTTTCCTTTTTCCTTCTCAAATGTGTCTATTTAATCTTTTGGATCTGGAATGCAATTGGCAGTCCACTACTGAGGTTGCCAACCTTCTGGTGTGTAATGACATTAAGTGGAGTGTTGGGGCTAGCAATCAGCTTCACTTCTATGTGGTTTCTTCATCAAACTGGGGCTACAACATACAGGTAGGATGATGAATACTCGACTTACTTAATAAAAGTGGAAAGCATAATGACTATATGTCATGCTGTCTTGGGGATTTGTTTTTTGTTTTTGTTTTTTTCCTTTTAATTGAGATGCAGATTACCCGACTTTGAGAAGGGATCTGTTATATAACTAATATGTCATGCTGTCTTAGGGATTCCCCCCCCCCCCCCCTTTTAATTGGGATGTAGATGATCCAACTTTGAGAAGGGATCTGTTATTAGGTTCTAACTTTTATTCACCACTAGATTAGTTTTTGGTGAGAAAATCAATGCAGGTTGGTGTTTGTAAAAGTATAGGCCTTGTACATCCTAGTCACAAGAATACACTGTTGATGTATGCTAAATAAGTTGCCTTGGTGAAGGGTTTAGAAGGTCAGCCTTGAAGGGGCTGGATTGAGTTGCTCAACTGTTTTGCTATTATGAACTCCAGGTTCACTTTAAGCTAAATGATCCTTGTTTGAGCATTTTACCAAATAACATCCCCTTTTTCCTTCTCTCAGTTAATTAATTGCGGCTTTGTTTGGTTAAACCATTATGTTTCTTTTAGATAAGAATGTGTTACAGATAAGAATGTTGATACAATGCATATGTAATCACTGAACTGTTTCCTTCAGCCTTGTGGGGTCGTTGAATAAGATCCCTCTGTCCGTTGCTGGCATTTTTCTTTTCCATGTTCCTACCAGCTTGGAAAACTCTGCAAGCATATTCTTCGGTAAGCTCTGCCCACTTCCTTGGCTTAGTCTATATTACTAACTGAAACACAATTCGATCTCGCACTCTTAGGGTTGCCTAAACAATTTTGCATGTGTAGGTCTCTTGGCTGGAGTATTCTTCGCCAGGGCCAAGATGCGGGAGAGATCACCTGAAAAATAGTGCAAGTTATTTATCTTTAAGTGATAACTACGAGGAAATGGCCCCTGAGAGCTTGACTATCTCCGGCAGTCATCAGGCTTTCTGTCAAAACATAAGGAAAAGAAAAAGGATTGAACAAGATCTTGGCCCATGTGCAATTGCTGTTCTGCTCTCTCGTATTTTTCCCTCCCTTGCTGCATGAGAGAATAGATGAATTGGAGGAAGATGCAAGGGCTCATTCTTTTTCAGATACATATAGTGTCATTTAATAGACACTTATCTTCCCGTCTCATCATTGTTTGTATTATAAGTCAAAAGAATTGATTCTGTAATCTTCTTTTTAGTGCAAGGATGTACTTGAGCTACTGAAGATCGTGATAATAGTGTCAATTTCTTGTCTGGATTAGTGCATGCCTCATGTTTGGATTTGGGATGAGATTGGTTGCATATAGCTCAACTCAAATTTGTGTTCCGGGTTGGGTTTAAGAAAAAAGTTAATCAAAGTCGAAAATTATCGGAGTCTTGTTATGGCCTTGGTGTTAAGTTTGTTACTCGCCACCGTTGCTAACCTTGTACCCAACCATTGCAAACATACTTTTATGGACAAAACAGAAGCAACGTTGCAAACAACAAAGGGAAATGTTGGTGAGTGCCAAAGGCCTTTGTGAGAACTCGCGGAAAAGAAATGTGGAAATTCAAACTTGGTGACATGCATCAATGGGGTAATTATATAAAGACTTAATTACTCCTCTAGGTGGTATTTCAAAATCTCAAATTAATTTCTATGGTATTTTTGTCCTAAAATAGTCTCTGTGGAATATTAATGTGTCAATATAGCCCTTTTTGAGTTTCTGTTGACTAGCGCCTGCATTTGGATAACAAACTTCTATGTGACTAACGGACACAAATCCTAAACAATATCAACCACCATGTGTCCATTTTTAATGATAAATAATTCACGGGTGTCATGTATGTCACCGCGTCATACTAGAAGTCTTACCTAGATCAAATATGTTATGCAGAGGTGGTACCAATTAATTTTTAACCACTAGGAATGAATGCGTGAAGGTCTATTATTGTTGAAAATGTGGCCCCGCTAACCACGTAGGAATTTGCTGTCTAAACGCGGACGTCAGTCAACAAAAAAAGTTGTATTGACATATTAATATTCCACTCAAATTACTTTAGAACGAAAAATACCCTAGGGACCAGTTTGAAATTTTAAAATACCACAAGTACCAATGGAGTAATTAAGCATAATGAAAAAAAAAACTAGTTTCAATTTTGTAAACTAAGATATTATACATAAAGGCATTAAGTGTTTGATTGCCAAAATTTTGGTTTAATTAAAAAACTACAAAATAATCTCTTCCATCAAATCAATTTTTTCACTATAATAATATATAAAAAATAAGTCAAATATTCCCTCTTCGTTTTTTCACCAATTCTCATCCCTCAAAATTTTGAACACCACAACATTTTGGCACACAAATTAATATAATTATGAGAATATGTAGCAGTGTTAGTCATGTGTGAAGGACACTCCTCCATATTCAACTTCCAGGGTTAGTGGGGAGGGATTGAGTGGTGGTATAGGGGAACCCCGGTCCATCTATTGGTTTATTATTATCATCATTTTTTTATGTTTAGTTTAATTTTTAATTTTTGAATAGTTATATATTTTTTAATTTTTTTAATGAATTTTAATATTAATTGTTTTATTTATTTTTAAGTAATTTATCAGTTTAGTCCTTAAATTTTACACGCTTTTACGTTTTAGTCTTTGAGTTTCGTTTTTTCAAATATTAGTCTTTGAGTTTACATTTTTTTTATAAAATGGTCATTCCGTTAGTTTACCTTTCATATGCTTAACGGATCATGTAGCGGTCGACCGGGTATATATTTTGAACGTGAGCAGTCGATCAGTACATGAAGCTGACGACTGGTACATGTAGCGGTCGACCGCTTCATGTACCGGTCGACCACTTCAAATTGCTGACGAGTCAGAGAGCTGATGGAATGACCATTTTGTAAAAAATGTAAATATAAGGACTAATATTTGAAAAATGAAATCCAAGGACTAAAACGTAAAAATGTGTAAAACCTAAGGATTAAACTGCTAAATTTCCTTATTTTTATATCTTCTTTCCATGGGTGATTACATAGCTATGTAATGTAATATCATCTTTTTCCGCTAATATATTAATATCGGAGGACTTTTTAAAAAAAAAATATTGACAAGGACTTGTTTGCGGATTTTGGGTGATGTTCGTTTTGAGAAAAAATGTAGGATTTTAGAGAAGTTGTGAATTTTTATGTTGAATAGTGTTTTATTGGTGTTTGTGTAAAGTGGAGAGAGAAATGATTTGATGTAATTGTTTAATAAAAAAATATTGGAGTTATGTGAAAAAGTATAGAGAGAGAAAATTTATGTTGAATAAAAAATTAAAAAGTTGTTGGAGATTGTGTAAAATGTATTGGTTTTTGTGTTTGAATTCTGAATATGTTCGGTGGTAGAATTGTGAATATACTTAGAATCCTAAAAAATTGGTGAAAACGAACATACCCTTGGTATCTCAGGACTAATTTATTATAACTTACTGTCACAAGGACATGTAATGTAATTACCTACTAAAATCGGAAAACAAAGCTCAAAAAGTTTAGCCGGCTAAAAAAATAGAGAACGAAAATGAAAAAGAATGCGCGATAGTTCGATCAGAGTGGGACGACGTCGTACTTTCATTAGTTCGGGGGTATTCCCCTGTCCCCTTTTTTGACGATTTCTCTTCTCGAATTACCAGAGCGACTCGGACTCCTTTCGAGTGGCACAGAACACGCGGAACGACGTCATTTTGGAGGCCCCGGCCAGTCCGATCGTCTGTACCGGTGTAATTCTTGGTGGAGATGGAGACCGGCTCACAGACTAACGAAACCAATCCTCTTCCAAATCCCAGCATCAACAATCCAAACAGCAGGAATCCTAGTCCTAACCGGAACTCACAACTATCGGGGTCTTCGCCGGTCTGGTCCACCATCGACGGTCCGCTGGGCCTATCGGAGGAAGAGTCGCTGAGCTATGCGCGGAGGTTCTACAAGTTCGGATTCGCAATGCTGCCCTGGCTTTGGGCCATCAATTGCTACTACTTCTGGCCCGTTCTCCGCCACTCTCGCTCCTTCCCCCGCATCCGCCACTGTATCTATCTCTCTCTCCTCTGCCAATTGATTTTATTGTGTTCGAATTCTTTTCGTTCTTTATTTAGCATGAATTTAGGAAGGGGACATAACAAACTGTTTTAGATTTTTGGGCGATTTTGTGGAAAAAAAAAGTTCGAGTTTCAGTTTTTCAGGTTGTTCGCGTTGACTTTATCTCCAACTGAGATCATTATTGGTGAAATTAGATTAGATCGGTGCTTGTGGAAATTGTTTAGCATAGAGTTGCTGATTTAGTGGGAATAATGATATTATAAGAAACTTATCTCCAAGTCTGGAGGAAATCCCTTTTGCACATTCTCTAACAACTGGAACTTTTAGGCTGACCTTCGGATGAAGGAGATGAATCATATTGTTTGAACGTCGTTGATGAATGTGGTTTGCAAATTACTGCCTACTATATCATACCTAGAGGAATAGCAGTTTCTGATAAAGGTCATGAAGGACAGTATCTAAGTTCCTGTGAATCTGTTTGGAAAATGAAAAAAAGAGAGGAAAGAAATAATTGAACTCAACATAATTAATAATCTGCTCTAGTGCATCAGTATGATCTTCATATTGGATGTTACCAGTAGGGTGACTATATAGTGGACTACAGAAGAAGTGCTTTTATTTTTAAGGTTGTAAGTTACTACGTTTTGGTAAGCAAGAGAGCATCTATCGTGACAAGAAAAAGAATAAGGAAAAAGGGATTTTCTTACTATCAGTGCTCACTTCCCTCTCATCTGATTGAGTCATCCCAGCTACATGTGCTTTAGATATCATTCTGGCATTGTAATGTCTTAAAACCTTTCAGCAAAACAAAAATGGCAGTCATCTTGTGTAGAGGTTGGCTATTCCACTCTCATTGCAAAGCTAGTTAACGGTTTTAACTTGCAATCGCAACTTGCTTTGCTCAGCTCAATCATACTTATTTTTGCTCAAATTGTAGGGTGTCATACTTGGTCTTAGTATTGCGCCTCTGATCATTGTGAGGCTTAAATTTCTAGTGACTGAAGAGATAAGGCTTGCAGTTTGTGTATCGACATGCTTTATGTTTTTTCTTCCCCCCCCCCCTTCCACTTTTCACTTCAAATGCGTGCTGCGTCTGGTGAACTCGAAGTAGCTTTATGCTGCTTCTCTGCTGGCGATCTATGAGTATTATGATTCTCTAGGTAATGGCAGTCTTTGCGTAACAGAATGCTTGGAGTGTATTTTAAAAAGTACCCTTAAATTAGATTGATGCAAGTACCCTCCATTGTAGCGTATAGACTGAATATATATTATTTGTCCTGCTGAGCCACTTCTCCCTAACATTCCCTTTCTGATTGTGTTATGAAACATTCTGTCTTGTAGATGTTGTTGGATCAGCAGTGGGGTTCGCTGTATTCACGGCGATTCTGTCATCATGGGCCCTTACATTTGCCATTGGGGGGGAGCGTCTCTTTGGACCTGTTTGGGATAAACTTGTAATGTACAATCTCGCTGACAGACTAGGCTTGACTGGTTGGAGCTAGTCTTATGCCATCGTATTTTGTGAATTTTATTGGTATATTCAGCTATTAATATGCTGAATGGCCTTGGAAAAAGCTCTCCAGATTACAAACTCCGGCTATTCGGTAAATAATAGATGGTGGTTGATCTAGTTGAATTGTTGTGCAACTGAAATGCTTGCAATTCAGTGTGAGGCCTGCTCTGATGCAATACCCTCAAACGTGTTCTTGCTAGTACTGTTTCCTAAAAACCGGAAGGAAAAAGTACATAGATGTTTTGAAATTGTCAATTCTTGCGCTTTTGACAGAACCTTCCTGAAAAGATGTAATTTTTAGAGATCTCTCGACTCGAGGAATATTTATTATAAGTTACACGAAAGCGCCACTCAAATGATTTTCAGTTTTGAGACTCTAGAATGCATAGACCTTAAGGCTTTATTTCTAAAATCTTATGGGAAAGTAAACTCTTCCTCCTCAGCTAAGACATGAGACGACGACGTTTGAACCACTTGGCTTCATATAAGAAATACTTCGTCGTATCCCACAGGTAAAAACATAAATGTGAAGCTTAACCCAAGCTGGCTGTGAGGCGCATGGCTGTCACTGAGGTTAATAACCTTAGTGTTCTCATCGGCCAACGGCGACTTGGGGACAGCAGGTCCAGTTCTGAGTGTCCTTTCACATGTTTGGGCTAGAAAAAAAGACGTCACTCATATGAGATGTAGCTGTTACGTAAGAACACGAATCCAAATTTTCGATGGCATTAGGGATCTTATCAGAGACGATTGAGTCGTACCCACTTTTGCAAATGGTAAGAGAACTTGTTAGACCAGGATCAGGGGAGCCACCAAGCAACTTCTGCACTTGGGCCAAAGTGTCCTTGGAATTAGACAGCACCAAATCATACATGATATGCGTCAGGGCTTTGGCATCTTTTGCACTAGCACCACGAGGGTCCGATCTCAGGGACGTCGCGCACAGATCAGGGTTTGTAGTTTTCGCACAAGTTTCTCCTATCAAATCAGCTCCAACCTCACTCAAGGATTGGTGCAGAACGAAGAGTACGAGGAATGCAGCCAACGGTCTGACGGGTTTCATCTTGGCTTGGCACTCCTCTGTTTCTGGTCGTTGGCTCTCCTCTGTAGTCTGTCCCACTCAGCAGGTTGTGTCACATTATGCATGGATACTGCGTGCAATAGTTTTATATACTTGGCAGTTGGCAAGAAATCCCTCAGGCTGGAGGGATAAGACTTTGTTAGAAATAACCTAATGGGGAATCAATACAATTTAAGAGTGACGATTGTATTTCCTATCTAAGGGGCTTCAGCTTATGGAGGGGGATCTGAATATATCTGACAGAGCTTTATGTTACAAAGGGTGACAAAGAAACTTTATATGGTAGTTTGCGGTGATTTACTCCATTGAAGATTCCGATTACAGCTTTCATAATTTTCCTTTCGTAACTGCTATGAGAACAAAATCTCCACATCATTTTTTTTCCACTCAAGCCTCCATATGAATTTGTTTTGTGGAGAATACTGCAGATCTGATAAAAAGATTCAGATGCGATAGCAGTGTGTTCCAACAACGGAAACAAGATAAGTTGTCAATACATAAAAAGATTTTGAATATCCAGAGCCATAAATCTGCAGGATATTTTCGAATCCAAGTTCTTGAGGGCATTGGGATTCTTCTGAGACGAATTTGGCGTACTCCTTGTAGCAAAGGGTACTCAAAAATTTTAAAATAAGGAAACTAACTCCCCCTTAACCTCCTCCAGCCCTCCTATTCTCCAGCCTTGGCCTTCCTCTGTTTCCGGACATCGACTCTTCCCTCTTACACTTATGGCTCTCCGAGATCAGATAACAGGAAATAGCGTGCGTGTGCTTGGGCTAAATGTCTTGCCTCTGATGTTTCTGATTCTCCAAGGAAAAAACCCAACATATGCTTCCTTCTAATCCGAGGGCACGCACAAGCACGCTGCCATCATAAAAAAGCACATAGCGGGTCATCTTGGCAATCTCACGACTCCATAGTCCATACACAGGCAAGGTCCACTGACACGTAGGGAGAACCAATACATTTGTGTGCATTGTTTCCAAATTACACAAGAATGCTCTAGAGTTTACCATAAATGAATTGCAGACTGACTAATCGTATTCTCAAGCCATATATCAGACGAACCCAGACTCAAGAATTTGGCTCTAGAGCAGAGACTTATTGCCCGTGGAGATGAGAAAATATCCCACGATATAATTGACACCATCGTAGAGAAACTCGTCAAATTTTAGACAAATTCTTGCAATAAATCTAACATTTTGTTTATGATAATAATCTGAATCAACAATATGGACGTCTCTTCTCTTTTCGATGCTATAACTTACCTATGCCAAGCCCCGTGTTTGTAGCGTGCACACTGCTCTGCATTTTCCTTTAGCAAAAACTACTCATGTGTAACATTTCCTTTTAATTTCCAAAGCTTACTATTTGCTTAAATTGCTCTAATAACCCAATTAATTGTGGCCAAAGAGACAACAAGTGAATTATGCAGATACGAATAGCTCCTCGTGACTTGGCACTCATCAAAAGCACTCTTTAATGACTAACAAGAAGCTCATCTGGTCAAAAGTTCTGCACTATCAATGACCATTCTATATGCAAATGAGACCACTGATAAACAATGGCATAGCCATAAGAGCAGCTCGAATGTCATTTTCTGCTTCCACTTATTCGATTGAGGTACGTATCCCAGTCACTCAAGGCACAAGGAGTAATTGGGCATGTTCGTTGCCAAATGTGACTAAACAAAATGAAAAAGACCCACCCAACTGTACACGTTCATCAGACACAGCACATTAGGTAGTAAATGAGAGGTTAGTTTTCAAGACCTTATAGAAGTACCCCAAAATTGGATCCGTGTGTTATTTCGCGAGCTTTTGCGTTGTACTCCACTTAGATCGTTCAAGTATGGAGCAGCTCGGATCCTTTTCTCAACAACTGCATTATCCCTTCGAGAGTAAATTGGCAAACTCTTACGGATTTTAAGCAAACTGACTTTAATCTTACACTTCTAAGTTTTGTCACCCCAAATTGTTGATAAGTTGCCTGTGATCTATCCCAACAAGTATATCATTCCGCCATACATTTTTCTGCACTATACTTCATCTGACATCCTTGCAAGGATTGTTGCATATTTAATGATGCCAGATGCTTAACCTGGAACCACCATGTAATAATATAGATGCAGTCATCCAACATTAGAAACAAAAAAGGCTGTGACTACGCATCTTTATGAAGGATTCATATTTTTTTCTGCATTTTGCTATTTCTCCATTGTTCAGGAACAATAACGCACATATAACGCTTTGGAAAAGTATATACACATCTGTGGAGAGTGTTCCCGTGTATCCTCTGTTATATCAATGGAAGCTCTTACTCAATTACCCAAAAAAGAAAGAAAGAAAAAAGAATATACTCATCGCAATGCTCTGTATTTCCATCAACAAAAGAAGAGTAGGTTACTCGAGCCATCGTCTTTTTGCTGATTGGAGCCATTTATACCCAAGTCTAAGCTTATGTGCAGTCCGATGGCAACTTCTACGTTTAGTTGATTTAAGGTTTTCATGTCATATATGTCTTAAGTATTCTGATCTAGCAAATAGTTATGGATGATGACAAGGCTTGGCTCACTGTAAGTAGATTGCTCTTGAATTATTTGCATAAACCTTCACATGGATGCATGATTCTTACCAGGAATACAAATGACCTTATTCCAAATTAGTTTGACAGCTGTGAAAAACCTCACTGGGTTTAACTGAAACTAATGAGATCCCTCGTTCTATCTTCTAATAAACTGCATAGAACAGAATACTTCTAAACTTGTGTACAATCATAAAGAACACAAGTTATTTGTAGGTTAGTGGGCCTGCCCCATCGGATGCAAATTGGCAAATTGCTTGCGCTGCTTAACCATTTGCATTAAATTGAGGGAGGTGTAAGTTAGGCAAAATGAGCCAATTGCACAGGGAATACAAATGTTGCTGGTTGCAAATGTGTTTTACATTATATAGTGGCATAATACAGTACACCCGATCGTGGGAACAAATAGCAAAAGCGACTTCTCACACGAAGCCTAAGTAGACCTTCCCTCTTCTTATACATGTCATCTTTAGTTCGACTTAAGTCTGTCTCTTATATGTGCATGTACTTAAAAGGACTTGTCATCAACTTTCATGTCATGTGATTGAGTACCATAACGTTTCGGGTCTGGTTTGCGACTGTTGATTGCAGAAGATGGGAAAATCTAGATGCAGTAGCAGTAGCAGTGACAGCGGGAGGAAATGCTATAGAGGGCACTGGAGGACAGTAGAAGATGAGAAACTACGACAAGTTGTTGAACATTATGGTCCCAGGAATTGGAATTTTATTGCAGAGCATTTTGAGGGAAGATCAGGTACGTAACATATTATGATCATCTCCCACATCCCCCACCCTCACAGGAGCAGCGGGGCCAAGGCAGGGCCCCAGTTCCTCCTCTCTTTCTTGTACATCGCTAGTTCAAAGAAATGGTCGGGGGTTTTCCAAACTAATGCTATCTTTCTTTGTAGGGAAAAGTTGCAGACTGAGATGGTACAACCAGCTTGATCCCAGTATTAACAAGAAGCCATTCACAGAAGAAGAGGAACAAAGGCTTCTTGCTTTCCATCGAATTTATGGAAACAAATGGGCTTTAATAGCTAGCTGTTTTGGCGGCAGAACTGATAATGCACTGAAGAATCACTACCACGTTATCATGGCAAGAAGAAAGCGGGGAGAGTTTACACTCCATGATCGTCCGAGGGGCTTCAAGCTAGGGCCTCTGGAATTCCAAAACCATAGAGAACTAGGAATCTCTTCGTCAAATTCATCAGGTCTTTTAAGTTTTAGCCATTCAACGAGAACAGCAGCTTCACTCAAGAGTTTCGATATTTTTGGTGGAGGGAGAAAGGATCATATAGATTCGAGTACTTCTTCATGTGGTAATAAGGGATTACAAGGTTTTGAATCAGTCTTTTCCTTTTTACTCTATAATTGTTGTCTTTGGTAATGACCATGATTTAACCTTTTTTTCCCCACAGGAATCACTACAGTCCCCAGGAATATGTGCCATCCATTCAAATTCTCAGATTTCGCTAAGGATCATGGGCATGAAGATATGATCAAGTCAAAGGGACTCAATGAAACGTCAGCTACATTGTGCTATATGAAAATGGCTTCTCAGCAAGAACAAGTAGATGGATCACTAGCTCACAAGGCTGTTCCCTTCATAGACTTTCTTGGTGTGGGGGACTCTTAGTTAATAGGAGCTGGGTACACAATGGAGTTTGTGGACTCCGAACACCAAAAGCCTCCATGATGTTTGTTTCTGTTTAGTTGTTTGTTTTCTGTCTCTGTTGTTTGTTGTGTTCTGTCAACTCAACATTTCTGTAGTGTTGGCTTTTGGTGTTCGAAGTACACGGACTCCCCTTTTATATATATATATCTATATCTAAATGAAGCAGTATTGATTAGCAAAAAAAAAATATATCATGGACATAGATATAAGAAAAACTCCATTTATCTAATGAAAGCTCAAAGTAAGTCCTGATTGATCAATGGCAAGTAGATATCCGCTGGTCCGGTAAACGAGACAACATTTTCGAAGATAATAGAAACTCAGCTCCTATTAACTAAGGGTCCCCCCCACACCAAGAAAGTCTATGAAGGGAACAGCCTTGTGAGCTAGTGATCCGTCTACTTGTTCTTGCTGAGAAGCCATTTTCAAATAGTTCAATGTAGCCGACGTTTCATTAACGAGTCCCTTTAACTTGATTATCTTCATACCCATGCCTTGGCGGATCTAGGGGGGTCCAACAGGGGACCCTACAAAACGTTTGAATTTTTTATTATTTTATAACTAATCTTCCCATTTTGACCAGGCCGGCCCCTTTTCATTTCCTCGAAAAATGTTTTGGATCACTTACACCAAAAGAGATAATGTCATAGATGTTGATGCTGTTTAGTTCAAGAATGTGAACCTTATGAATGCGCTTTTAACTTAATGAGATATGCTGATTTTCGTGGATGTAAATCCTTGTCTCTTCCAATAAAGATCCTTGCTAGCTTAATTTGCGATTGTCGTAATTTTATGGGTATAATAAATATATAACATTTGTCTTTTGGAGTCTATCAATTGGGTCTGGATGAGATAATACAATAGCTTCTTTTATAATGTGGAGGCTGCAACTTTGTGAGAAAGCTAGAGAGAGAGATGATCAGATACATGTACAATGTGCCAACTTCTTAATTCTAATTAGATCAGAAAGTATAAACAGCACCTGGATTTGAAATAATATATTTTTAATGTTTTTAGTTCTTAATTTTCTTATTTTAACTCTTAAGGTATTTTTTTCATTACCTAGTAAATTTTTTTTGTCATTTTTCCTTAAGAGTTGACCCCCTTCAAATTCATTTCTGGTTCCGCCATTGTACCCATGATCCTTCGCGAAATCTGAAAATTTGAATGGATGGCACATATGGCCATGTGCGGTGGGTGTGATCTTTATGGTCCATTTGTGATTGTTTTGTGTTTCGACTCTTCAAGTCAGTTTGTGGTTATCTTACAAAGCTTGTGGTTGTTCTTGGATCCAATCCGTGTGGCCAAATTGATTTTCGAATATTCAGATTTAGTTTTTTGTAAGGCCTTTAGCAGTGGCGGAACAAGGACCAAAATTCAAGGGGGTTGAATTCTAAAGGCGAAATGACAAGAATTTTTTTTTCCTTTATAACGAAAACTTTCTTATGACACCAACTAAACCCTCTTCAAGCTTAGAAAAAAATACAGAACACCCTTCATAGTTTTGCTTGTGACCACATCACAGATTGGTGCTTCATTGCATGTTCAATTCACCACGATGTACTTCAACTTCTATGTGCATGTAATACAATTATCCCACATAACAGAAGTATTAAAGTACCTTATTACGTACAGAGCAGAAACCAAAGACCACAAAAGTTAGTCCTATGACACTGCCTGTAGCTGCAAAGAGTCCTGCTTTTTTCACACCGACATTTGTACCCCTTCGAACACGCTGCTAACAACACAGGAAAGAGTTAGCATTCCTAAGCCCTCTATATCTAACAAACAAGACAACTTCCTTTAGTTTGCATAAAAACTAATGATGTAAAACATAATCAAAAGCGAGAACTACTACTCATAGGCTGACATAGCCTTGCATTGTTCTGATCATTGGGTTTTAAAAGTGAGATATGAGATATGGTAGGATTGTTTCAAATACACGAGATATTAATAAAGGGAGAACAAATTGTTGAAAAACAGATGTTGGTGTAGGCTTGAGCATTCAAAAGGCTAAAAACAGCAAGTGTGAATGCAATGTTTAATAACTTTGGGAGAAATGAAGGCTGTAACAAGTATCACCTCGTATCTTAGCAAACAGAGGGAAAAAATGGTCTTAAGATTCAAGAACATGCACTTACCTTAAGGTTCAAAAACAGAGGGAAAAATTTTTAACTCTTGAAATGTAAAAACTACACTTTCTCCTTAGCTTTTCAAACATCCCTAATTCACAAAATTCATAAAATCCCTAATTCACAAAATTCATCAAATCCCTAATCCATAATTCACATATCTCAAGGGGATCGAGCCGAGGCTTTATATAGAAAACATGTTTGTAGTTGGCATAGGCCTGAGCCTGATGGGTGTCGGCCCAGACCAACTTATTTTAAGAAAAAGAAGGGTGAAGGGTATCGGCCGATACCCTTCGCCCCCTTCCCTCCGCCCCTGGCCTTTAGGTCGGTTTAGGCTTTTTGCTTGTCTTTGGGCTTTTTTCTAGTTTGTATCAGATGTATTTTTCTCAAATTTTAATATTAATATGTTAGTTACTTTGCTTAGAAAAAAATAAAAGAAAAGAAAAGAATGGATCACACATGTTCTTGTCCGTGTCCATGATATATTTGAAGCTCTGAAGCTACAGTATGCGAGTGAGACGTAACTAGTAAAGCATAAAATAATTTACCACAATTACCAATATGTACTTACGCGAGTGAGTCCATGACCATCCGCTCTCGGAGTTGTATTTTATTGACATTTTTTTTAGAAGGCAGTCATGATTCAGATTAGCAGTAAGTCTCAAATAATGTGGAGATAATTTGATATGATATTATGGTTATGACGATATCAAATCGTTATCAAGGAGATAATATCATATCAAATATTGATATAATATTATGGTTATGACGATATCAAGATTCAAATATTCAAATTTTAAATATAGGGGTATTCTCCTATTATGTTTTGTATTGTCTCTATAAATAAAGACTTCATCTTTATAATCTATATGAATTTATAATACAAACACAATCATGGATGACTTTTATAGTGGATGTAAACCGAACCACTTAAATCTCTATCTCTCCTTACTCTTTCTCCTCTCTCTCCATTATATTTCAATGCACAGTTTATCAAATCTATCATGGTATCGAAGGCAGCAGCCATGAGTTGGCTCCAGCGGCTCCAAGCTTCCTCATCTTGCACTTTCAATGGACATTCTAGCGAGTCTCTATGTCTTAGATCTGACACATTCATTTCAAATCCTTCATTTGTCCCACAAATTTCTATTGTTCGAAGTGAGTGTTAGAAAAAAAAGAGGTGAGAGAAAAAAAAGAATAAGAAGAGAGACATCATGGCTATATTTGGTCGTTTGTCTATTGTTATTAAAGACACGACTTAGTCCGTCGGTTATTGTTATTTTGCCCGTCTACTTTTCAACGATCATGTGCTTATTAATGTTCAAAGCCAGATCACTCAGTTTCGTTTTTTCAAATACAAGATTTTAAAATTCTGTGTTTGGGGGGCTGTTAGAGATAATATCATGTCAAGATTTGATATGATATTATGATTATGACGATATCAATATTCAAATATTTAAATTTTAAATATAGGAATATTCTCCTATTATACTTTGTATTGTCTCTATAAATAGAGACTTTATCTTTATAATCTATATGAATTTATAATACAAACACAGACATAGAGGACTTTTACCGTGGATGTAGGTCTATCTCTCTACAGTTTATCAAATTCTATCAAATAAAAGGGGTCATGCTTAGTTGATTTCTTTATCAATTTAAAGGCTTATATTTCTAAATTTTAGGGAAATATGCAATTTGGTATGAGCGACAATCTATAAATGGCTTACTTGTCCTATTCACAACTCTCATTTATAAATTAATAAAAAAACAGGTTCCTATATAACATAGAAGGTACTTCAAATTTTGCACTGTGTCGAAAGGGGCTGAGATATTTTTGGCATTACAACGACAGAGAAGAGAAAGCTGTTGAATGGATAGATGGGATGTTTACAGTACTTTTATGATTTAGTCACTAGGTTTCATTTTTTTACTAAATGATCACTGAGAATATATAGTTGTGACGATCTGGTCTTTTTGTCAAATCTCCGTTAAATTTTTAACCGGAATAACGGTCGACCGGTTTGTTTACTGTTGCTGCAACGGTAAATTGTAGAGGTCAACCGCATCATGTAGCAGTTGACCGCATTCTATTCCGTTAAAAATTAACGGATGTTTGACGGAAAGACAAAATTGTCACAACTATATATTCTCAGTGACAATTTAGTAAAAAAATGAAACTTAATGATTAAATCGTAAAAGTGCTATAAATTTAATGACCAAATTGTATGTTTCCCTAAATTTTAATAATATGAGATTTCAATGTGATCTCATAATTCGAATAAACAAAGTGAATTTTCCCCAATGCTCTAATAAGACGGGAGGATCAGGAAAGTACTTGCGAGTTTTGAGTAGGGTTGTTCACCGGTACCGGTAACTGCTCCCCGCTTAGTAGCGGGGGCGGTGCCGGTGGCCATTTTCACAAAAAACCGGTGAAAATGGCTGTGGCGGTGAAACCGCCCACCGCTGGGCGGTTCACCGCCAGAACCGTTTTAATTTTTTTATATTTTTTTTTTTCATTTATTTTATACAAAACGACGACGTTTCTCTTTAAAGAGAAACGTCGTCGTTTTGAGGGGCCTCGAAACCCTAAAAGTTTCGAGGCCCCTCTCCCTTTCCATTTTCGAAGAAGCAGACGGCAGCCCCCTCCCCCCGCGTTTCACCCTGGCCTCCAGCCGCCTGCTCCTCCCAGACCTGCTCCAAGATGCTTCAGCCTCCCCTCAGCCACCGTGGCTCCGTCGTCCTCTCGCTATTTGCCTCTCTCTCTTTTTCTTTCTCTCGTTCATGTCTTTGGCCACACTAACTCTCTCTTTCCCTCTCAGTCTCTCTCTCTCTTTGTCACAGGTCCGCAGCCGGTAGCTCTCCTTCAACCGCACCACCATCTGAAGCAACTTCATCTCTCTCTCTCCGTCTCTCTCTCTATAGTTTTGTTGCGATTTGAAATGATTGCGATTTTTTTTGGGTTTGTGGATTTGGTTGAGATTTGTGATGATTTGGTTTGTGATAGTTGCGATTTGGGTTGAGATTTGTGAATAGTTTTGTCGCAGGTCCGCAGACGGCAGCCTCCTCCTTGTGATCTGATTTTTTTTTTGTGATTTTTGCGATCTGAGTGCAGGTGGCGGTAACCGCTACCGCCACCGTTAGGGGCCGGTTTCGTCCCTTAACGGTGGCGGGAGCGGTGTCCATTTTTGGACAACCGTCCATAGCGGTGGCAGTGGCGGTGGAGGGCATAACCGCCACAGATTATGCACAGCCCTAGTTTTGAGGGTTTTAGCAGCAGTTCAGGGGCAAAAAAGTAAAATCAAGATTGTCAACCGTAGAAGATTAAACATGTGTTATAGTTTCGGACCTCAACCGACTTCAGAGAAGCCCTATATTATAGTTTCGCCTTAGCCACTACTGTTCATCTTCCTTATTTCCTAGTACTGCTGTAGCCAGCACGAAAACGAGATGTCATAAACCCTACCTATTGTGCCAAACCCAAACCCTTTTTGTCCTAAAACCCCTCTCTCTGTCTCTCCTTGCTCCCGGTGTGGTACGGCACGGAACAATTTCTGAAATGGTAATATTCTCGCCCTCTCCCTCTGTTTCTCTCTCTAAACTGTTTGGGGAAGCAATATACTACTATGAATTTGATTTTTCGTTCAAGGGAGATTCTTCCGAACATGATTTGCATAGTTTCGAATATTTCCTTCAGTGAATGTTGTTTGCGAGCCACGAAGTCAATCAAGAGTTGAGTTGAATGCATCCTTGGAGTAAGACACAGCACTTTGTATTCCCCCCCCCCCCCATGTTAGGAAAATGAGTGTACGCCTAATCCTTCTTGAACTCCGTTTGAGTCTTGCCTAAAATAAATTTCACTTGGCTAAGATTTCGCCTTTCTCAACCGAGGAGTCCTCACCGGTGCAAAATTACCTCATCTTTGATCATAACAATGATAAAGGTTTTTATTAAAAGGGTGTCTGCCATAACGATTGCTAATGGTCTACTTAAAGTTTCAGCTATGCAAATTTGCCTGTTTTGACTGGTTTAATTTATCTTATTTTATGCTATTTATGTCTCAGATGATGTAGCGCGAATTTTAGTCCGGTAAGATAATATATCAGTTGGTGCAATTTATAGCAGATGGCTATAGTAGAATCGATACTCGCTATCCCTGTTCAAGATCCACCAGAGGAGGAGTTCTGTTCTACTGATTTGACATGGACCAAGTTTCGCACTTCTGAACGTGAAGATGATGTTGCCCTCATTCCTTATGAACGTGTTGATGCATTTATAATTGGTGAATGCTCTAATGTAGAATGCCCAACACGGTTCCATATTGAGAGGGGAAGAAAACGATCTTTGGGAACCTTGAAGGAGTACAAGAATGATGAATATTTGGAATATAGGCTGTAAGTTTCTAGTGTGCTTTGCAAAGTACATATCATCTTTTCAGTTTAAACTTTCAGCAAGTGGTAGTTTTTGTCTTATGATGTCATGTATAGTGTGTGATACAATCCAGGCAAGCAAGGCTGCTAGAGACCTAGGCAACTAAGGTGGTTGCTTTAGGCCTCCAATGAAATGATTGGTCTCTGAAGAACAGCATTGATGAAGGTCCTTTAAAATGATGTTATTTTTTTTAAACGGATGCTATACTGCCATGCGCCAAAACATAGTTCTTATCAAAGATAGAGAAGGTCCCTTTGATGATAAGAATTGCTTTCTTTATATGGGTAGCTTAATCAACTAAATCTGATATAATTATACAAAATTTTCAAGAAGTTTATTCTTCCTTATATCGGCCAAAACATAATAGCATCAATTCTTTTCCTTTTTAATTTAACTCTTTATCCTTTTCCTTCAGGGTTCCATTTTACTCTTTGCCCCTCTCCCACTTTTTCTGTATTCAGAGAAGCTACATCCATTAAAAATAACATTTTTATAGAGGTCTCATTTAGATTTGTCACCTTTGGTCTTAATCTGTGTTGAGCCACCCCTGTTGGCAAGGTGTTGGTTTTTGGTGGATTAAAACTATCAAAGTTTTGCAGTATCTGTTGTCTTTGGGACTTGGCATTCAGATGTTTACGTGATTCTAAGAAAAGGCCATTTGTTTTCTTCTTGGCACTTGTGTGTTCAAACGTAGGGACCTCATATGGGTAGTCTAAACCTCATACTAGACAGAAGGAAAACTGTGTTTTTCTTTTAATTTTCATTTGTCCACGTATTATTGAGATTTCACATTGGTGTTATAACCAAGTTTCATACCCTCATGATGGATAATAGTATTAGCAGTAAGGGTCTAGATGGATGCAAAATTCATATACAACTGCTCTAAGTAATTGAATTAATGCTTCTCAAGTTACTTTTGTTGATTCTCTTATTTTGATTCTTGAAGGTATTGGTGTTCTTTTGGTCCTGAAAATTATGGGGAAGGAGGCAGTGTATTACCTAGTAGAAGATATCGGCTTAACACCCGCAATCGTGCTGCTAGACCTCAATCCATGCGAGGCTGTACTTGCCATTTTGTCGTGAAGCGCCTGTATGCCCGTCCATCACTTGCACTGATTATATACAATTACAATGACCGGCGCCATGTAAATAAATCTGGTTTTATCTGCCATGGGCCACTTGACAGGGATGCCATTGGCCCTGGTGCCAAGAAAATTCCGTATATCTGTAATGAGATTCAACAACAAACAATGTCTATGATCTATCTGGGCATACCTGAAGAGAATGTATTAGAGAAACACATAGAAGGGATTCAACGATACTGTGGTTCAAATGCAAAAGTTAACAGCCTTGCCTCCCAGTATGTCCACAAACTTGGGATGATTATAAAACGATCTACCCACGAGTTGGATCTAGATGATCAAGCTAGTATCCGGATGTGGGTGGAACGCAATAAAAAGTATATATTCTTTTATCAGGATACATCAGAAGAAGATGCTTTTATTTTGGGGATTCAAACGGAATGGCAATTGCAACAAATGATACGGTTTGGACATCGCAGTCTTATTGCAGCTGATTCAACATTTGGCATAAAGAGGCTTAAGGTAATTGATTCATTGATATTCATCTAACTATCTATGTAAGAATTACTGGAGTTTCTTTATTCATTATCTGTGGAACTGCAGTACCCCTTGTGCACACTTCTTGTATTTGATTCAAGGCAGCATGCCCTCCCTGTTGCATGGGTTATCACACGCAGCTTCTCAAAGCCAGACATGTCTAAATGGATGAAAGCTCTACTTGATCGAGCCCGTAGCATGGAACCTGGATGGAAGGTCAGTGGGTTTTTGATTGATGATGCAGCGGCTGAAACTGATCCCATAAGGCAGGAATCACTTTCTCTAATTTCCTGTTTCAAACAAAAATAGCTAACCTCAAGAGAGTGAGTTGCTGACATTATTGATGGGTTTCAGGGATATATTTTGCTGTCCTGTTCTTTTTTCCCTCTGGCGTGTTCGTAGGTCATGGCTAAGGAATATTGTTAAGAAATGCAATAACATTGAAGTTCAGCGGCAAATATTTAAACAGCTGGGGGAGATAGTGTACAGCATTTGGAGTGGAGTTGATACAGTGGTTGCCTTAGAAGAACTAACTCAGGATTTTGTTGATCAAACTGCTTTTATGGAATATTTCAAGGCCTCTTGGGTGCCTAAGATCGGTTTGACCTCTCTCTCTTTGTCTTTGTCTTTCCGTCTCTCTAGAATACATATACACGCACTTGAACACATTCCCACACTTTTACCAGATACAACTGTGTGAAACTGCCTTGAAAAGCTTTGCACCTAAGATTTGCTTGCTTTTTGCCCAACAGAAATGTGGCTTTCAACAATTGGAACTCTTCCACTTGCTAGCCAGGAGGCATCTGGTGCCATAGAAACCTATCATGTGAAGCTTAAAGCCAAACTGTTTGATGATTCTCATCTTGGTGCACTTCAGAGAGTAGACTGGCTAGTGCACAAGCTGACTACTGAACTACATTCAAGTTACTGGCTTGACCGCTATGCAGACGAAAGTGATTCTTTTCAAAATGTGAAGGAGGAATATATAGCTTCTACATCATGGCACAGGGCACTACAGATTCCTGATTCTGCCGTAACCTTAGACAGCCGGGACAACCTCTTTGCCAAGGTTTTAAGCCAGAAAGATAGCAACCTAACACGGTTGGTGTGGAATCCGGGATCAGAGTTTGCATTCTGTGATTGTGCCTGGTCAATGCAAGGAAACCTTTGCAAGCATGTAATCAAGGTCAATATGATCTGCAAAAATCATCATAGTTATCAACCTTCAATGTCTTTTCAGTCATATAAGGAGATACTGATGAATCTATGGAAGAAACCGTTGGATGATTCAGTTTCACTGGATCTGTCAATGGCGTGGGCTCACCAGATGCTTGATCAAATCCAGAAACTTGTTGAACTGACTAGTTCTAGTGACATTGGCACTGTGGTAAATAACCTGCCATTGAAATGGGTCTCAAAGAAAGGCAGAACATATGTCGGGAAGCCATCCTCCAGTCTGCCACTTCCATCTAGTTCCAAGGCTATGAAGACTACCGTTGGGCACAAGAGAAATCGGAAGCGGAAAAGATTGTCACGATTGAGATAAGAATCACAAGTTGATTTATTCAGAGTTTATTCTGGGATGGTGTTTTGATTAAAGCATAACAAGATCTAACTACAAGTTTTTCTTGGGTTTTAAATTGTTCCAAGCACCAGCTGCGCAAATTCTACCGCCAGTGGAGTTAAACTCTTCGATGCATCAAATCTACTATGATCCAGTCTCTGCCATCATCAAAGACAATAAATTGGTTGACCATGAAAAATGACATGAATAGAATCAAAAGATTTATTTGATTTTACAAGAGTCGCATATTCATAATGGAGCAAATTTGAAGGACCTTTCTACAGAAGGCATCTTTACAAACATCTGCTGTGAACTTGGGAGGCACTCGTGAGCCCTGGACTCACTTTTGTTAATTAGCTTAACCTCTATTCGTTGTATTTACAATTTTGTTCTCCACTTCCCTTGAGGTGCCTTTTAAGTGCACAAATGTTCGCTCTATGTTGAAAATCAGTCTTTAAGGTAGACAAATTAAAGACCGTTTTGTGTAGATTTTCGTAACGGAAGTCTGTATATCAATTAATTGTTACAGTGGTAGTTATTTGAGTCATGTAGAAGCTTTGTTTGGTCTTCGAGAAGCTCATCTAAGGGGTATGGAAAATATTATTATTTTGGAAGGGGATTCGGATAGCTTTCCAAGAAGAGTTGAGTGGCGCATCCATGATGAGATTGGATCTTTGATATAGTTTTTTTTTTTGATAAGTTAGCCAATCTCATTAAAAAACAAAAACAGTACAAGGAGCTATACCGAAGTCGTTTAGTCCAAACAAGGAACAAAATTAAGAAAATCTTGGAAAGAAGAAGAAAATATTGTTTTTGCAATGTTGGGATTCGAACCCAGGCGCATAGGAGAAGAGAGACACAGTTGGATCACTGAGGCGCCTTTGCTTGTTTGGATCTTTGATATTGTTGTCTAGTCGTTTTGGGCTTTGGAATGTTAGTCACGTTCTTAGAGGTGCAAACTCTTTAGCGCATCAATTAGCTTGTTGGACTGTCACTAAGTTCCAACTTGGAGGCAATCTTTTTATTTTTTAGCATGGTTCTAATTTGCTTTCGCTCTATGGCTCTATGCTGGAACTGAGCCCCATGAATTCTTTTTTAGTTTGAATAAATTTTGTGGTTTGATTAAAGGAAGAAGAAGAATATCTTGCATGCTGAATAGTACCGGGTGAAACCCTCGAGCAGGCAGAGTTAGACATGTTGGTCTTTGGACTATATATGATATGCATTTTGATCTATGGTCCACTAGTTTAAGCATCCAAGCACCTATCTAGCAGCCTACAGTCCAGCGTCCGAGGAAACTTAGATTTTTCTCAAATCTGGAATATTTACATATTTTCCCCAGAGGAAGAAAATGAAATGATCCCTATTTTTTGTTAATTAATCATTATGTTATTAAGCTAACCCTTTTTTTTGTGACCAAATAATCCCTCCATCTGGGTAAGTGGTTCACATTCCCAAATGTAAATTGGGTCCGTCCTCGCTGGAGAGAGACACATATTTTAATTCCAAAGTGGGTCCAAACTTAAAATCAATTCCAGAACAGAACGAAGGAGAGTTTGCCAATAGGAGTGAGGCAATCTCACCCTATCCACACTCCCACCACAATCTATTATTACACTCATTATCACATCACTCCTTATCAATATCCATAACCCAAAAACCACCCTCTCTCCACGTTTGCTCATTGGGAAGAAAACTGAACATTTCCTTCCTGTTGTAAATCAGAGTTGCAGAAATGGCAGCCATGAACTCTAGTGTTTTGGCATGCAACTATGCCATCTCGGGCGCTGGATCTTCCAAGCTTAACGCAAAGCTTGCTTCCATGCCTTCGGTTGCATCCCCGGTTGCGGTTGGACACAAGTTGCCTGTGATCAGGGCCCAACAGGCTAGAGTTTCTGAACCAAAAGAATCAAGAGGGAGCGACGGAAGAAGGGCTGCACTGCTTTGCCTAACAGCCACCCTTTTCACAACCGCTGCTGCTGCCTCCAATTCCTCTGCCAATGCTGGGATCATCGAAGAATACCTTGAAAAGAGCAAAGCTAACAAGGTTTGTTATGTCCGTTTGTTTTATCATGTATTTAATTCTAGTTATTTTGAGATATTTAAGGAAGCACCATGCTGCTACTTGTCATGCGCAAGTAGGAAGTACACTGTTGATCCCCAATTAATTGTTTTATCCTTTACTAGTGTCTAGTTGCTTGTCATCTTTGCATCTAATATGAAATGAAACTAAGCTCGAATGGTGTAATAGGAACTGAATGACAAGAAGAGGTTGGCCACAAGTGGTGCAAACTTTGCCCGAGCTTTCACAGTTCAATTTGGCACATGCAAGTTCCCTGAGAACTTCACCGGCTGCCAAGATCTTGCCAAGCAAAAGGTGTGATTCATAATTTATTATGCATCCTTTTGTCTCTTGGTTTTGTGTCGACAATGGCTTTTCATTGGCTGATTCTCCTGGCATGGTTTTTGGATTGATGCAGAAAGTCCCATTTCTCTCTGAAGATTTGGACCTGGAATGTGAAGGAAAAGACAAATACAAGTGTGGGTCTAATGTTTTCTGGAAATGGTGAAGAGGGAAGTCTTTTTCTCTCCCCTACCATGTACTTTCCTCAAACATGTACCTAAAGTTCTAATCGCAGTATTCTCTCTCAAATTCAGTTTTCTTTCTTTATAAATAGCTAATTTTAATTCTCATGCAATGGGCAGTGAACATAATCTCCTAAGTAATTGTGTTCTTTACCATTACCTTGTGCTTAAAGATAAATTGTGTTCTTTACCAAACCCAAGGTCTGCAATTGTCTTACTTTTGTGAGAGAATTTACGGCGTGGTTAGTTTACATGGGAGTTTTTTTTGTTTTAAGTTAACTTAAGTATTGAAGCAATGTAAGGTTGAGTTAATAGTTCCAAATTGATCTCCAAATGGTGGATGTTAGCTGGCATGTATGTATATTTCTATTAAGTCTATGTTATGTGACTACGAGAAAGAGAAAAGACTTGAGGTGGTGGGTTCTAAAGAGACTTGCGTCCATCGTAGAAAGTCCGATGACCTTCATCTTTACTTTTTTTTTTTTTTCTAAGTACATCTTTACTTTTCAAGTTGTATTGAACTTGTACAAAAAAAAAAAAAAACTCAAATCACAAAGAACCCACGTTACTAACAATGTGGGACTAACACAATTTACATTCTAACAATTCGCATGGGCAGAGAAAACCAGGTATTGGCGACTTTTATTGGAAATGCAGTTTGGACCTTCATCACTTGTTTAGAAAAATCACAAAAAATAAAATCTCTACCCTTTTCTGCTGCTCCTCCCCACTGTTCTGTTCTGCTTCATTGTCCCGACTCCAATGTTTTGAGGGCTTGTAATTTATCTGTTTCTTTTGACAAGAAATTCACGTAAATTTCTGTATTTCACGGAAGGAAGAGATAAATTTCTGTAATCATTTTTTTTCGTTAGTGACTTAGGAAATAAGGAACTTGAATCATACTCCATCGAAAAATTGTTTATTCTTATGGTCATTCTTCTTGGAAAGAACCTTTTTTTAGCTGAATCTTGGAAAGTACTGAACCGAAAGAGAAGAAGAAGGAGCAACTTTCAAATACTAACATGAACTTCTCATCAATGAAATGAATTATCAGTACTGTTACATTTCCCTACGGTCCATGAACATGTACACAGATCCGTAGGCTTAGCCTACGGATCTGTGTACATGTTCATCTCTCTCTCTCAATGTTGAATGCATCAGTAAAGAAAAAGAATAAAAGAATCGAGGAAAAAATTGTAACTGGAACCCTCCATGTAAAATCCCAGATGTCATCAGGACAACTTGTCAGGGCCAGTTCCACCTCCACAAGACAATTGCTCTGGTGCAGATACTGAAGCTGATATCCGACCTTCAGTGCTCTGTAAACACATAAGTACACCAGCTTGGTATCACTCTCCCATGTCAAGAAATCAAATTCATATACACTTCACAAGCCGAATCCAGTCAGGCTGAAAATGTGAGCACTGATTCAAATCTCTCAAAGCAGGACTGCTGAGTGGTTATATCTGCATGGACAAATTATTCAAGGAAGCTATAGGTATGAACACGAAGATGAAGGGATCATTTTTTGCAACTGGGCACATGGCGTTGGGAAAACCTCACTGGCAAACCCTGAAACAAATTCACACTTCCACATCGTGGATGAAGATAGGCCAAGAAGCGTAACATTTTTCAAGCATATCTCTTCATATGACGCACCCTCAATGCCCGTCAGTACTGGGGCTTTCAATGAATTTATACTAATCACACTACTTATGAAAATACGCTTTACTTTTGGAACAGCTTTGGGATCCCATCCTTCATCGGGGTGATCATTAGATCCTCTACTGAACCTTATGGGTATCTTCACTCTCTCCAAGATTATGTTGTGAAAGCTGATATTTACTATATATCCCCCTCTACCTTTGTCTGACTTTATACACACTCCAACTGCTGAATCCCAAACATGCAAATCCTCAACAGTTACATATGAAATTCCACCGGACATCTCACTACCTATTCCAACCCCAGAACAGGTTGGGGTAGTGCCAGAAACTCTCCTGACAATGATGTTTGTGCTTGGACGGGCCATGGTGATTCCATACTGGTCCCAACCACTCTTCACAGCCACAAGATCATCTCCACTCTCAATGTAACAGTCTTCAATACACACATTTGTGCTTGAGTCTACACCATTTAAATCAGAAGTTAAAGCTTAAGATAAATAAGATTTATTCTCTTTTTTCTGCCAAAGGATTGGCCAAAACTCAAAAAATAATCCAGAGTACAAATAACAAAGAGAAGAGAAGACCTATAAAATACCTGGATCAATACCATCAGTATTTGGTGCATTGAGAGGAGCCAAGATTGTCATGCCTTTGATAACAACATTACTGAAACAAATATAGAGTAAATAGTTAGTACATCTAAAGCAAAATATATCAAAGTAGCAAGGCCAAAACAAAATACTCTCTATTTCTAGCGTTTCAATTGCTTTCCAATGTCCAAATCCCCCTGCATCGAGCTTTAGAATAAAGGAAGCCTGCAGGGATGTGCATGCCAATATCTTCTGGGACTGTGAGAAGATCTTGACTACACAACACCCCTGATATCATATAGGCGAGTAAATTTCCAAAAAGAAACTGCTCATTACAAGTGTTACGGAGAGCTTCTGAAGCTTGGTTTTCATATCAGAAAAAGCAAGCACTCAGCTTAATTTCTTATATTGAACCGATGATGGTATCCTTTTGGACAAAGACATTTGAAATGAGAATCTTAGAGAGTCTTGTTGCTGTGGATAAGCAGACCGAGAAGCAAATAATCATGTAGAGAAGGAATAGAAAACAAACATGATGATAATAAATAATCTGGGGACAGTGAACCTGCAGTAAACGGGATGAATAGTCCAAAATGGAGAATTCAGGAAGGTGAGATTTGAAATGAGAATGTTCTGAGAGTTGATTAGCTCAACGAGGTGGCCCCTGGTGTGCTCCAACGTTCTGTTCCACCATAGGTCCCACCACATCTTCCCTTGGCCATCAATTGTCCCATTTTGTCCTGCAAGACAAAATAGTTACGAGGTCAGATACAAACAATCTGTTGGTGACACCAAACAGCATGTGTTTCAAAAATACATACATGAATTTCATACATCTCATGAACTTTGGTGAGATCAAAGAATATGGATCAAGCAGCGAATTGTGTGTACACACTATTGACAACATGTAAATATCAACGCCAGCTAGATGGCACAGAAGCAATTTAAAAGGAAATGAAAGTATACAAACTGATAGTTTGCTGCTACAATGACAAATTTCAACAAATTGATATAACACCTAACAACATAATCTAAGAAATATCTTCTTGGAAATTCAAAAAAGAAATATAGAATTGAAATGAAAATGGTAGTTTAGATCCTCTTTCCACCATCTAAGACGTAGGATTAATGGAACAGGAAAAGTCCTATACTTGTCTTATCACTGATTCATAAGAGTGACATCCTTCCCAAGAAAGTTATGCTGCTCAGTGGATAGGTATTATGCTGTATTCTAGACTTCTACCACAGAGAAGTGGACTGAAAACACACATTGGAAGTAACATATAACTCCCAAGCAAGTGGACTTATTTTGAGCGCTCACTCAAAGTTAAGTCCTAAATGTTTCTCATATTTGTTGTTTTTGAGAAGGGAGCAGTTTCTGACTTCTGCAGATACTTCAGAGATTAATGACCGAACCAGAATAACAACAATCTGCATACCATGAGGAGGGAAAAAAAAACAATCCGCATACCAAAAGGGTGGGAAAAAGGAGGTATATGGTACCTGTAATGATAACGTTAGTGAGACCATCTCCATGTACGAGGCTTATATGCCTTCCTCCTGACCGCTCTCTTCCTCTTCCATAAGAAGGCAATGGCTCTATTATAGGCCATTCTTTTGGGTCCTATAAAGGGAAAATACAAACCAAATGAAAAGCAAGATGATTAGCAACTTACTAATCAAAATGAGCAGTAATGCATCTTCAGGAACCATTTACACCGCTCATCATATGTTGCCCATATACTCCCATACAAAATATAACCTTACAGCAGCAGCACCTACGAATTTTTGTACATGCATAAGTTTGACCTATCCTGTTCAATAACTAACCCCTGGTCAAGCACAGTCCCAATATCCTCATGCCTCTTTCTCTCTCTCATTCGGACACAAAAAGACCAGTAAAATATGCTGGGTCGAAAAATTACACGCACCATTAGTAAAACCTGACAGCAACATTGATCTTAGGTAATAATTACACGCACAAAGAGCACTTGGGTGGAAAAATAGCAAAAAGGACACAGCAGTATCATAGAAAAAAAAATGGTGGTCCCTCTGGTTGCACATTTCAACTTTCCTACTCTTTTTCCATAAAAACAGGCTAAACAGCCATGAGCACGTAACATGAGCGTCTCCTCGCTAGTCGCAAGGCGCAACCATTCATAGTCCGAAAGTTCCCTTCTTTGCTTTTGGCCAAAAATAAATAAATAAAAGTAATAATGATGCTATTTTTAAAGTTTTTGACGTGCCTGGGAGCCGAGAATTACAGCGCCCTCTTCTAGAAAAAGCGTGAAATTGCTGGTCAGGTTGAAGCTCCCCGTAAGCCACCTCCCCTTTGGCACGTTCAGCTGGGACCCACCTTTGTCTCCGAAACCCTGCATGTGCCGTACCGCCCTCCGAAACGTTTCGGTGTTGGACGTTCTCCCGTCGCCAACTCCACCGAAATCCGTTAACGACATCACCACCTTTCTCTTCGGCGCGGCACCGAAAAACCCGACGCAGCTTATCGGTCCACCAGACTCTGTACCGGGTCCAGGCGATCCGTATTCCCCGTCGGATGATCCTGAAATCAACCTTTCCGGGAAAACGGTTTTGGTGGAGATTTGAAGAGACAGAATCGCGAGGACGGTGAACAAGAGAAGCAGCGGCACCCATGCGGGTCTGAAAAAGTTACCAGGGAGCACACCCAAGAATGGCTTTTCCGAGTCCATCTCATACATGCACAGTCAGAAAACAAGGAGAAGATTCCCAGAACCGAAAACGAAATAAAAAACATAAAAATGAAATTGAAAAAGAAGAAGGAAGATATAGATGTTGGAGGGTCCGTCGTGGATGGAACAGTGCGTAACGCGTACTGGATGGAGATGCTCAGCTCGGGTTGTATATTGGGGGGGGGGGGACAATACGTGGACTTGGAGGTGGAGATGCGCAACGGGTGGGACCGTGGGTGATCCGCATTGCTGCTTGTGCCGGCATACGGTAGCGAGGGACGTGGAGTTTGTGAAAATGGGTGGGACCCGGTTCGGAAAGTTGAACCAAAGCTCGAACCGCTCTGGCGGTTTGTCCGGCGTTGATAATCGACTGCGGACAAGTCCACGAACTTAAGGTTGTGTTTGTGTTGTAAAATTTTAGTGTTGTTAAAATTTTAGGTATTGGGTTTAGTGAAAAAGTGAAGAGAGAGGTAATTTTTTATATTTTTTGTAGTAAATAGTAATGATTTGATAGGGAGAGAAAGATTATATTGTAATATTTAATTGTGTTAAAATTTTAGAGGGGGTAAAATTTTGGTACACAAACGCACCCTAAATCGATGAGCCAGTAATTGTTGGAGAGAATAGTTAAGTTTGGTTTCTTTTCCTCTGCCGTGGCGCAGGATTATTGGTTAAAGGGTTTTGGGAACGTGGGGAAGAGAGCATAAGATACAAGCCAGGGATGGTGCGGACACGGGTAGCGATTTGTTTTTGCGTAGCAGGAGCCGCTCTTCACGGGAGGGGAGGGAGACTTCAGACTCTCGTCTCGTTCGTTGTGTATGAAGGAATTTAGAATAGGGTTTTGATAGGATGTGTGCGGTGGGTAACAGTTGACTTTACTGCATGAGTTACACGTGGTAACTCGCTACTTCCTACTAGACCAGACTACTTATACTTGCTTCGAAATTTCGAATAGTCTGAGATTAGTTAACGTTGTGTTTGTTTGTACAAAATTTTGAAATTTAAAATTTTTATATTTACATTTTAAACTTTATAAATTTTAATAAATTTTAACATTTAAATATTTTTAAAATTTTGAAAATATTCTCTAAAATTTTGATAAACAAATGCCACCTAAAAAGTATTGTTCAAGTCCTGAAAACGGTTATTAATCCAGATCTTGAAAACCAACAGCTAATTTGATAATTTTGCACTATAAAAAACGAATTCTTTTTTGTTTTATGGGAAATTTGTGTCTGAAAGAATATATATAAGCATATTATTGTCCTTGCTTTCAAGTTGATGGTACTATGTTTGCAAAATAAAAAAAATAAAAAATCATTAAGCAAACATAAACGTAGGATTCCATCTATCCAAACCGATAGGTATCATTTGCAATTCTACCCCATGAAATCATCTTTCTATTCAATTGTTTTTGAATTACGATTTAAAGGTAATGAACAAGACGTAGACAAGATAAATATTCTAAATAATGAGAAAGTTAAGGGGTGTAGAGGGGCGCCTCGTACATCCAAATACGAGGGCCATGAGACTCACGACACTTTACAATCAATTCTATTATTTTTGTCACATTATTCACTAACTATTGATTTCAGACACTTTGAAATATCTTTAATTTTTTTTTGTTAATTTAGATAAAAATTATTTTTTTAAAAACTTGAGAAATAACAATTTTGTCCTTATTTTTTTTGTGGCGATCATTTTATGATGATAAAATTGTAATTTTAGAGACTGAAAAATAAAAGTGTATTTATTCTTTACTATTGCTTCTGCCTTATAGGGTTAAAAAACTTTTGAATCACTTAGCAAAATATATTAATTCCGTGTGAAATACTCTTTAATGTGCTTCCAAAATTAGATAAGAAGACATAATAAATATGGAATGTTACAGAGCCTATACAATCTGATAATTAATATGGAGAACATTGAATATTAGAAATTCCTTTCTATCTCTCTTTGAATTAGACCATCTAAATCAGACAAAAAATTGAAGATGATCCTACTTTATACTAATCCCCCTAATGAAACTGTTGTTTCTGGCTTATTGCGTGTAAAAACAAATAAAACATTGAATGTATGGATATGTAAAATACAGGAATTTCCAAAATCAGGGTGCCCTTGACTCGACGGCATTTCGAGAGTATCGCGCGCGGGTGTACCATTTCACCACAAAATGGTACCTGTACTTTGTTTTCTTTCTTTAATCAGAGAAATGTTACTCTGTAGTCTGTACAATGCTTCACACCGATGGGCCTTTTTTCTGAACCGTAGATGGGCCTTAGATTGTTTCTTTTCTGGATGAGTAAATGGGCCTTTCTTGGGCATAATATGGGCTTTGATGGAAAAGTCTGTAAAGAGTAGCCGAGCAGATTAATATAATAAAAGCGCGTTGGTCAAAGTTACTGCTTTTATGTGACCTCCTCTACGTTACCACGAAATTCTCGACGATTGTAAAGGAACGCTCCCTGTCTTCTTCGTTACTTGGGATTCCTATTTGCTATGGGTTTCCATGGAACTTCAATTACTAATTCGCCCCTAAGATTCCGATTTAACCGGTCAAGACTACTTTAATCATGAGAAGTGCTTGATGTTCTTCCTGAATTCTTTTAGAAAGAATCAAATAGCTCAAGATTAATATTAGAAGTGGGCCCTACACACCCAGGATCTTCTTGAGCCGTTGGATTCTTTCCAGAAGATCTTGGGAAAAACTTAAGAAAAACACCAAACATTTCTCTTTAAGCATATGCCCTCTCTTTCCAAAAGATTTTGGTCCACTTCCCAATCCTTATTCTGATATTCATCCTCTTAATTTAAAATTTTAAGGATAGTTGTCTTTATGGCTAGAGCTCCAAATAACTTGTTTTGCACGTAATAATCTGTATTTTTGTAGCTTAATTGCACTTGAAGTCCCTGTGGTATTCGGAAGTTGCAAATGAGCCCTCGAAGTAACGATTTTAACAATTAAGACCCTGGGGTCAAGTTTTTAAAAAAAAGTAGCCCCTCCGTCCATTTCCCGTCAAATCCTTTAATGCCCGAAGCTGACGTGGCTTTAAAATACATGTCATTACTAATCATTTAGCGTCACCTGTCCACTTTACACCTCAACGCCACGTCTTCAGCCAGTTTTCTGCCACGTCACCTTCAGTTAAAAAACCACGAATTTATTCAGACGACATCGTGCCCAGTGCAGTTCCCGTCTTCTACTCCCACTGCAATCTCCATTTCGACACCGAACATAGAACCCTAGAAATAATCCTCATTTTCTTCTATCCAATCGCACATAGAATCCTCATCCTCGTCGCCAATTTATACTCAAGAAGTGAAGGGAAATATGGACGCCGTTTCAAACTCATCTTGTCGGCGTTCTGGTCTATCACAACGTCCAGTTTCCTCGAAATGTCATCGTGTCCTACCCGAGGAGCCTCCACTGTGTGACTGTGGGTTTCAAGCATGCTTGAAGACTTCATTGACAGATGGAAACCTGAGACGAAGATTCTATGGCTGTCCCATGTATGGAAGATCGGTAAGATTAGATTAATTGAAATAGTTGGTCTGAAAGAACTATTGTTGATTTCTATATTCAATAAGCTTAAGCCTTTAGTTTTTCAAATTCAATTAGTTGGTCTGAAAGAATTTGTTGGTCTGTTGACATTATGGTGTTGGAGTTTGATCAGTACCAAAATTCACCAAATTAGTTGGTATGATGTATTATGGTATTGGAGTGTACTGTATCTTGATTTGGTATTTTTCTGCATGATGCTTAGGAAATCTATTAGTCCAGGAAGAATAATTCATTCATATGAACACTAAAATTGAGATGCTGTCAGCTGTGTGGGTGGAAGAGATTGGCCTGATTATAATGAAGAGAGACAAGGATAATGCCGGTTCTGGAGTTTGAGTTTTTCTAGTGTTGGCAGCACTACCATCCAAGAATAGTTATCAGAGGGAGGGCAGGGAGGGTAGCAAAACTCACAACATTTGTTATCAACATTTTGTATTAGTTTTGTGATATCTCATTGTCAAGGAACCCATAGCCTTTGTCATTTACATTTTGTTGTTTAATTATCTTATTTTTTTATTTGATGAATATTCGGTACTTTATTGTCAATCAAAGGGATTGGAAGCTAAGAGGAAGCCCGACAATAGAAGATGAAACATGATCGATTGATTAAGTTCTTGTTTGGATTCTTGATGAAACAGTATTTGAGATACATCCTTCCAAGTTTTCTACCCGAACTCGGAAAAACTCCGTGAGTCCAGGAGGACTTGGAAAAACTCCTCTGGTGGTCGGTGGACGTCGGGACTCGGCACTTCCACCAACGGCCTGGAACCTTACCGGCCCACAGCCACAGCTTCTTTCCATTGCAATTACTAACCTACCCTGTTTTATTGAATTATTATTAAAAACCTTTTATTAAACAAAATAATTCAGTGTGACCTCACGTACAAAGCTGGTCCAAGTTTTGAGTCGCGACTTTTCACCCTAAATAATATTAGCTAATAGCTGGATGAAAAAAATGGGCAGACCTTTCTAACAATCTAGATGATGGGAAGGTTACTATTCGAGAATATAATTCAATTTAGAAATTTCTCAGGGTCTTTTGAGTCGAGAGAGCGCGTTGGCTAGGTCGACTTGATGAAACTCCCACTGGTGTGGGTAGGGGTGAATAGCGGACTAGTCGGAAGCGGAATTTGACATTCCGACATCCGGTCCGCTAACTAGCGGATGGCCAAAAAAGAGTCCGCTAAGATTAGCGGACTTAGCGGAAGCGGATAGCGGAATTCCGCTAAGTCCGCTAAGATGTAATTCACAAAATAAAATCCTAAAACATGTAATTGACAAACAAATCTAAAAGACTAGAAACTTAGCGCTAACTATCAAGCCCAGAATTTAAAAAGTTTAAGAAACCTAACGTTACCATATGGATACACAGCATATTAGGAGTTGAATACACATCACAAATTAGCTCAAATAAACACTATATCCAGACATTAAAACAATGTTCTCGAACACAGGCAGATTTCTTTTGTCACAAATATGCTAATTAATATTTATTTCTTTGTGATGTGTTAGTGCAACAAGGAGCTGCATTGCTATTCTCAAGTTCACCATCTGTTGTTAGACATGTTATTAGGCATGGTATGATAATTTGTCTGCAGATTCATCTACTTTTGTGTGGCGATGTCTAATTTGGGCACCCCTTTCCTCCATGGCCTCTCTGAAATGGCCTCTCTGATCGATCATTGCCGGTCTCTGTTTAGGGTCAGGGTGGACACATGACCTCAGAACCTCACCAATTAGCTCCAGGTGGTCCTCTTGGAAGGATGTCAAAGTCGGATCAACCATTTCTCTAAGCGATTGCTCTCCTCTCAAATAGTCACATGCCCAGTCTTCAAGTATGCCACTGTCAACGGAGAAAGGGAGTCTGCCAGTTACAATTTCGAACAATATGACACCAAAGCTGTAGACATTACTTTCCAGGCTTATCGATGGTTGCTCATTCCAGAAACTGAACTCTGAGATCTTGGCTGCATAATCCTCAGTGAGAACGACAGCTGCAGAGTTCAGGTTGTTGTGGGCGATAGGTGAATTCAGCTGGTGCATATGTTCAAGGCAGTAAGCGATTCCCATTGTAATTCTAAGTCGCATTCCCCAGTCCAGGTGTTCGGCCTCTTTTACTGCAGGAAATGGAAATTAGAAATATTAATCAATAATATTAGAAGCTAAACACTAATAAGTACTTATCACTAAGATGTACCACCAAACTTAGCAAACGATCTTTCTAATTTTATCATTGATGAGAGCGTATAGTCTTCCATTGCCTAATTATGTATCAACCTCAAATTCATACACTGCAACATAATTTCAAAAGCTTAATGATGTTGCAACCTCTGATGTTAATTTAACGTCAGGACCAAACACAAAACACATTGGCTTTTTCTTAACATTTCTTGTTTCAAAATATTCCTTCTTATTCTCTTCTAATCTGACAGATAGCAACATCAGTGGCGCAAGAAGGTACTCACTCACTGTCTAGTTGGAGCATATTCAATAATGACAGCAAGGTACTCACTGTGTAAATGCTCAAAGAGTGTTCCATTTGAGGCGTATTCACAAATCATCATCCTGGTGAAAGGCTCATCTGAAGTTATTGTATCCCAAATCTAACACCTCCAACTCCTTCAGCTCCCCGATACCTTCGGGAATGATTCCAGTAAAACAATTATTGCGCAAAACACTACACAGAAATGCAAAGTATTTGTGATTCACAGGGAAAAAAGAACTTTGAAACAGCATGGACTAGAGATTATTAGACAACTAGTTAACTTGTAAATGATTACATAGACTTTATCTGGACTAGCTTTGCAAGCTCGGGTGCCATTGTTCCTCTCAAACAAAGGCCTTTCAAGTTCCTGCATATTCAATAAATCCAAGTGTCACTCCTTCATTACAACATTAAACTGTAATTCACGCACTCATAGTTTTGAATAGCAAATATGACCAGATGAATAGATTGAGCTCCAAAACAACATAATTAATGGCTTAATTTCAAACCAACATTTATATAGTCCACTACCACCCTGCCTTCCACCTTATCAAATCTGATGCAGCGGTAAATTAGTTGAAGCTCTAAATTCTTTCTACAACCTAAAAGCCACAGCAAGAAACAAGGACCAAGATTTTACAAGAATACAATTCTCTGCAAAAAAAGCCCATAATTAAGTCCTAAAAATGGAACTTATTCCACTTGTCAAAAAGAGTTCTAAGATTAAATTTTTTGACCCGTGATTTGAAGCATTGTATGGCATGCCTTCCCCAACATTTGAACCTCTTTTAGATTAAACAAAAAAATTAATCTCTATTACCATAAAAAACTAACAATTCAGGACAAGCGCGAAAGTAGAGCTTTCTTGATCCATGTAAAAAAAACTAAATCTAACGATCACTAATATCCATTTGGTTACCAAGAAAACCGAGGATCCAAGGAGAAGCAGAAGCACCCACTAAAGACAACTGAGAAGAAGAAGAAGAAGAAGAAGAATTACTCACAAGCTTACAACTTTTCCGTCTGAGCACTCAACCCCAAACCACGAACATGGATCAACCTCTCCATCTTCCTTTTTCCAATTCGACAACGCGCCTAAGGGGTCACTTATCACTCTCTCTTTAAATCTTAGCAGAGCCAAACCTACGACAAAAGAGAGTTACCCCGCTCATCATTTTTCTTCAACTTTCCGGAGGAGTAGGGGGGTGGCTGGGAAGAAGGAACAAGATGAACCGAAAAGCTCTTACCTTCATCGTTGAGACACCAACTTAGACTCAAATCCTGACACAGTAAGCACACCACGAAAACGCCTACCAAACGGCTCAATTTCCACTTCTCGTCCATTCTGGATCGGAATTACAAACACGACGATTCCAGCAGACTTTTTTGCAAAAGTTTGATCACAATTGAGCCGTTTGGTATGGGGTTCGCTGGCTGCTGCAAGGAACGGGGGGTGGGGTTCGCGGGCTACAGATGCAGGGGCCAGGGAGGGGGAGATACGTTTTAGAAGGTAGGTTAATACACTTATAAAAAAACGACGTCGTTTTAACATTTAGTAAAAAAACAAAAAAAAATTCTGGAACCGGATTTTCCGTTAAACCGGCGGAAAATTCCGGTTCCGGTTCCGGGAAAGGTCTAAATCGACCTCCGGCTCCGGTTCCTGGAAGAGGCGGAGCTCCTCTTATCGGAACCGGTGACCTAACCGGAGCCGGAACTCCGGCGGATGGCGGACGGAACTTACAGGCCTAGGTGTGGGGCAATTTTGAATTGTCAAAGTACACCGTCCCCTTTACAATCTCAGCAATTTAATTATTATATATGAAGCCGATCCACCTTCGACGTCCCT
This sequence comes from Myrica gale, assembly GCA_963930655.1. Lineage (NCBI taxonomy): Eukaryota > Viridiplantae > Streptophyta > Magnoliopsida > Fagales > Myricaceae > Myrica > Myrica gale. The sequence continues at coordinate 9,114,435 of OZ005600.1, read as the reverse complement.
CATCGTTCTCAAAGAAGAAAAGAGCATGGACAGAGAACAAGAAGATCTGCAGTTCCTCGGGTTATTCAAGGAATCCTACAAGATAGTCTTCTCATGGAGAAGGATCTTGAGCAAGATCACTCTGATCAATCTATTCCCCTTCTCAGTCCTGTTCCTAGGCAGCCACATCTAACTGTTCGAGCCCCTTTTCTTCGAGTTCATGCAAGACCAATTAGAGGCCTTGAACTACTCCCACGAGGATACCGGATTTTACACTAAGATCTTAGAAATGCTTTCCAAGGAATGGACGGCCGTCTTCTGAGTTTTTTTTCACACATGTGTCGCGATATTACTGGGAGTAACGTGTCACACAGTTAGCTGACTGCACGGAGGAGACGAAATTGGACGGAATAACTAAATCGATAAATGAGGATAATCTAAGGACTTATGTGACCAAATTTGAAACTCATGGACTAAATCAATAAAGTGCATAAAACCCATGTACCAAAATAGTCATTAATCTTTAAAAAAAAATGTTTACCTTTTTTAGACCTAAACAAAGTCGTTTTAAGGGAGTACATATATATATAGTCCACTCTTCTCAATTTTGGAAAATTTCTCATGATCTTAGCCTATATTTAGATGTCAAGATTGTTTTTTGAAAAAAATTTTAAAACTACTTTTCATGGAGTCCAATACTTTTTTACCGATTAAAACAATCTTTTCACTAATTCCATTTTTTTACAAACTAAACTTTGTCTTGCCGATCCAAATTCAGCCTTAGTATCGAAAGCGCGTGTTGAGTTAGTGAGTCTAGGAGGACTTGGAAAAACTCCTAGATCTGGTGGTGGGCGCCGGGACTCGGCAGTCGGCACGTCGCTTAAGGTGGTGCTTGTTTGTAAAAATTTTGGGGTTGTGGAAATGTTGAGTATTGGGGTTTGTGAAAATTAAAGATATTTTATAGGAGTTGGTAAAAAAGTAAAGAGAGAGAAGATTTAAATAAATATTATAAAAATAAAGAATTATTTGATGAAAAAAGAAATATTATTTAATAATTTTTTAATATCAACCTCAATTATTCGGGTGCCAATTATTCGGACAACAAACACGGATGCCAATTTTTTAATATTAAAGCTTCCTCACTCAAATAAGATAAGTTGGGTCCCATATATCGGATGAAATGGAAATTGGAACCTCGCTTTGCTTCCTCCAATGGCCCACAGCCACATCTTCTTTCCATTGCAATTACTAACCTACCCTGTTTTATTGAATTATCATCAAAAACCTTTTTAATTAGTAAAGAAAATAATTCAAGTTTTGGACCAAGAAATATAATTTCAGTGTGACCTTACAAAGCTGGTCCAAGTTTTGAGGCGTGACTTTTCACCCTAAATAATATTAGCTAATAGCTGGATGAAGAAAAATGGACAGACCTTTCTAACAATTTAGATGATGGGCAGGTTACTGTTCGAGAATATAATTCAATTTGAGAAATTTCTCAGGGTCTTTTGAGTCCAGAGAGCGCGTTTGGGTAGGTCGACTTCATGATGAAGAGGACTTGTGGAAAAACTCCCCACTGGTGTGGGGCAATTTTGAATTGTCAAAGTAAACCGTCCCCTTTACAATCTCAGCAATTTATTATGAGAAATGCTTCCCGTCCCGAAACGCTCGTCCCAATTGACGTGGACATTAGTTTAGGCTGAAACGCAGCCGTTTTATAAAAATCCTGAGAGACCGAAGCCAAAATCCCCAAATGAGCAAGCCGAGACCGAAGCCATAATTGATGTTCCGTCTGCTCTCTCTCTCTTTTACTCCGTTTGGTTATTGAGAAAATGATCCCATCGAGGCCTCTGTACCGCAATCACTCTTCCCTGGCGAACCAAGTGCTGCCCGCTATAATCCAGAAGCGACCCTTTGATGCCCGCCTGGCTGCCTCAACCACGACCGATCCAAACACCTCCCAACTTGCTTGGACTGTCTAATCAGTTTCCGAAGTGTTAAGGTCCATTCGAAGGGTCTTCTTCCAATCCCCTCGCTCTATTGGTCGTCAAAGAGGCTTCCGGCATCGCGCACCTTTAAAACAACGGAACCTCAAAGAAGAATCCACTAAGTTACGACGTCATGTTCTTGTTGAGGCCCATTATGGGTTCGTCCACGATGAGATAACTTGCAGAGAGATGGCCTGCGTGTTGGTCAAAGGGAATAGATTGAAAGCTCTTTGGGAATTTTTGAGAGAGATGTCAAGAAGAGGGAATGGTGGGCTTGTGACGACTGCTTTTGTTACCTGTTTGATAAAAGTTCTAGGAGAGGAGGGGTTGGTCCGGGACCATGAGGCATTGACTGGGTTCTTTAGGATGAAGCAGCTTCACTGTAGACCGGATGTTTATGCGTATAATACAATTATTTATGCTCTTTGTCGAGTAGGGAACTTCAAAAAGGCGAGGTTTTTGTTGGAGCAGATGGAATTGCCGGGTTTCAGGTGCCCACCAGACACATATACCTATACAATATTCATTGGTTCTTTAATTGATGGTTGTTGCAAAACCAACCGGATTGAGAGGGCTTTGGAGTTGTTTCAAGATATGAACAATAGGGTCTGTGTTCCCAACCGGGTTACTTATGGTTCTTTTATTAGATACTATAGTGCAGTTTGTTAAAGGGGCTGAACGCAATGACAAAACACTAGTGCGTAATGAGTGATTGTTTAGTATTCGCTCAGTTTTTTCTTTGTTTTAGAGTGATTAATGGAAATTATACTAGACCGTGTAACATTAACAATACACATCAGCTCAAAAAATAAGAAAGAAAACTTTTGAAGCATGTTCGTTCAGAACAAATGGATAGGAAAAGAGACGCTTCTATCAAGCAATGAAGGACGATAATAGTATGGAAGCAAAATGTTAAGTGACTGTCCTCGAGGGGTGTCTCAATAAGCAAGTGGTATGTTTCTCACGTTGCTGGGTGACGCTGACTGACTTGGTGCTTGACGGCGTAACAACTCAATTGTCTGACTTGGTGTTTGAGTGGGTGACAACTCAAGTCTTGGGTGAGTCGGTGACAATTCAAGTCTCTATTCACCTATGCGTTAGCATCCTTAAATGAAGACCCTCTAAGGCTTTAGTTACCTGTGTGCGTTCCTTTCCGACCGAATCGTTTAATTTCAAAAAAAGATTGGCAACACAAGCTCCATTGTTCAGTACTCTAGTCTCATCAAGTATCAAAACCAAAAGCCTCTAACTGTAAACGACACCTTTCACATTTATGTTGAACTCTCATATATTCATTTAAGAAAACAAACCTTTGTTATCAGAGGCAGCAGGCCACTAATAACACCATAAATCCGCTACACAAGTAACTTGTAGCAGCAACCCAAAAAATTAAGAACTAAAAATAGGAAACAGTGGCCCACCATCCAAAGAATGAGACATTCGAAATGGATATATGGAAGCTTCAAACGGTAAACAGACATCAGCATGGTTCTAGCAACATCTGGAAGAAGTTCAATGAAAAATCAGCACTGGAACTTCATTTCTCTTTTCAGACAGTTCAATGTGGACTGAATCTCCTCCCATCTTGGATGCTGCTTATCCACAGCAACAAAATCATGAAAAACTCCATCAACACCGACACTGCTGCAACCAGCTGTCTTCTTTACTTCCCTGCTGTCCATAAGTTCCCTAATCTTGTCTGCATAGCTCCATCCACCTGATTCATCAGGTTCTAACTTTAGCAGCTCTGTCAAAGCTATTTCTGCCAGTTCCATGTATCCATGAGCTCGACAAGCACCAACAACTGCTCCTCATATGGATTGGCTTGGCAATCACCTCTTTAGCTTCACACAACTTGTAGCAGCAACCCAAAAAATTAAGAACTAAAAATAAGAAACAAAATATGGAATTTAGTCATCACAATAGTGAAGCTGAATCAAAGTGCAAATAGCCGTTCTTAATTTAATTTGCAGTTATGTTTTTGATCGTGCGTTTAATGAGAATTTATTCACTGACTCCTAATACTTGTTCTGTTTTATCTGAAAGATGTCAAACTTCCTGCTTATTTAACATACCAGCGCAACAGAGCTTCACTATGATTGCATTAAAAAAAACAATTAGAAATAGGCGTAGAGAAAGTCTTGCACATAGGCAACCAAGATTGATTTTAATGCTACCCCTTCAAAAATATTCTTATAGAATTACCAATGTGACTACAGACAAAGAATAAATAGATATAGATGCAAAACAGCATAACTACTTGCCTACTGCACTTTAGCACCTTTCTCCCTAGCACTCTGTGCCATCCAATTGACTGACTGACTTTCGTAATCAAACATTGTCAACAATTTCTTGTTGGTATGAAAAGGGTAAGACTCGGCCAGCAATTTAAACGCAGACCCTCTACTCACCGTAAAGACTAGGCCATACTCATGCTCAGGAATGTTCAAATAATCCATGATCCTAGTCTTTATATCATGCTCGACGGTCCCTCTTTTGGCACCTCCATACAGAGCATGATTGCTCAAATTTGAAGTAATCTCAGATAAGCTAAACGTGGAAGACTCCCAGTAGTGGAGAGTCTGGAGATGCGAAAACAAACCAAACCCACAGTAATCAAGGCATACCTTTGGGGACAAGTGCGAGTACTCGTCGGATCTCAGCTGATCGATCTTCTCCAAAGACTGGTACTTAGGATATCCGGGTGAAATTGTCTGCCGGAGCTTCGGCCTGAGAGAGAGAGAGAGAAAAATGTTAATCAGTTGAAAGATTTTGCTTGGGGAGAGAGCTGGGGATTTTGGCTTCGGTCTGAGCAAATGAACCGACTAGGGATTTTGCTTGGGGAGAGAGCTGGGGATTTCGAATGCTGGGTCTGCAATTTCAAATGCCCAAAACGCGTGCGCTGCAGCTTTCAGACCGGTTTCTAATCAGTTTATAAAACGGCTGCGTTTCAGACTAAAGGAGCTTCGGGACTAAAATCGGGACGGGCGTTTCGGGACGGGAAGCATTTCTCATTTATTATATATGAAGCTGATCCATCCACCTTCGACGTCCCTCATCGTTCTCAAAGAAGAAAAGAGCATGGACAGAGAACAAGAAGATCTGCAGTTCCTCGGGTTATTCAAGGAATCCTACAAGATAGTCTTCTCATGGAGAAGGATCTTGAGCAAGATCACTCTGATCAATCTATTCCCCTTCTCAGTCCTGTTCCTAGGCAGCCACATCCAACTGTCCGAGCCCCTTTTCTTCGAGTTCATGCAAGACCAATTAGAGGCCTTGAACTACTCCCACGAGGATACCGGATTTTACACTAAGATCTTAGAAATGCTTTCCAAGGAATGGACGGCCGTCTTCTGGGTCTCCATAGTCTCCGGATTCCCCTTCCTTCTTTTAACCTCCATTTTTTCCACCGCCGCAGTTGTTTACACCATCGCCTCCATATACGTCAGTACCGCCGAGGATATCACTGTCAAGAAGGTCCTGACATTTGCGAATAAGGTCTGGAAGAGACTCCTGGCCACTTTCTTATGGAGCTTCGCAGTCGTTTTTGTCTACAACCTCGTTTCCAGAGCGTTGTTGTTCTTATGGTTACGTTATTTTGGATTAAACGACCGGATTGGAATTGCGATCTTTGTCGTCCTAATGCTCTTACACCTGAGCGGGTTTGTTTATATAACCATCATTTGGCAGTTGGCGACGGTTGTATCAGTGTTAGAGCATGTGAATGGGATAAAAGCCATTGTCAAGAGCAAGGGCTTGATAAAAGGTAAGACCGGTCCGGCGGTTGCCATTTTCTTCACGCTTGCTGTTTTTCGAATAGGAGTTCAGCTTCTATATGAGCATCTATATGTGCGGGAAATTATTGTAAACCGGAACCTAGGAATGATTATGATCGTACCCCTTCTGTATCTTTGTGGCTTGATACTAGCCACGGTGTTCCTCTTCGGCCTCGTTCTCCAAACGCTTCTCTACTTGGCCTGCAAATCCTATCACCACGAAAACATGGATAAGTCCTCACTGGCGAATCATCTCGAGGTTTCTGAAGATCAAGAATATGTGGCTCTCAAGGCCCAGGATGTACGTCCAACTAGTGAATTTGACGCCTAGCAATAGAGTTTTTTTTTTCCTGGTGTTGGAAATGCTCGACACATATTATGTAATTTTGGTGGTGTTGACCTTGTACTTTTTCTTATTTAAATAAGCACTTGAGAAATAATATTGGTTTTTGGAGTTTTACAGGTAGATTATAATATGTCTATTGACTAGCTACGATGCTTTGGTCCAGCTTGGAATATATCAAACATGTACGTATGATCCTCTATTTTATTTATTCTTTTTGTTTGCTCACCCATAAATCTTACATTCTGTCAAAGCTTAATGAACGAGGAAATCTATCAAATGTTTGAATAATTAAACTCCAAGTACTTGGATGTTAGAAGGGATTATATATCAGGGCGTTACATTAAATATGGCTATTAGTTTGTATTGTCAATTTCCAAGCCGGCCGCCGGGCACGATTTCACTAGGTTCATAAACCTTTCTTTTTTTAAAAAAAAATTTGGTAGTAAGATAAGGACAGATGTGCCATGCAGTGCTAATTACGCAATGCTCTATGCATTTCGGGGTAAATAAGTGAAATAAATACACTTTACACATATTATTAACATATTGTAGTACCCTTCAATTATCTTGAACATTTTGCACACTTTCTTCAAAATTTTCTGTCCAATTAGACGGAAATTGAGTTTTTGTCTTTTTACACCTAAAATGATGATAATGTCCATGATGACAGCTTCATGATTGACAATATAATATCCTTTGTCGGATATGAACATATACAAAGTGGCTCGGTGATTTTTTATCGTCATTTTAGTTTAATGTGATGACAAATTTTGAAGGGTTACAAAGTGTCTAACACCAAAATTAGTAGTTTAATTGACAATGAGTCAAACTCTTTGTAATTAGTGAATGAAATGTGTATTTGTCCCGAAACAAATAAAAAAATCAGGATGTTTTAAGAAATTAAAGGCAATCAATGAGAGCACAATTTTTTTGCTGTGCTTAAGGAAATATTAAATCTAGTGATCTCGTCGTACCTTTTAGCTCGTGGAGAGAAAATGACGGAACATTTATCTAATCACCTTGGGTTTCACATTTAAAAATTGAAAAAAAAATAGAAAGAAAGAATAAATAAGGTACAATTTTGTGCTAAGCTTGAAAAATAAAAATGGTTATTTTTCTCTTCACCTAATCTCTAGGCCCCTTACTTCCGACTAGGGGTGTCCAACAGCCGGTCCGGTCCGGTTCGGTCCGGTTTGGCCGGCCAAACCGGAACTTTTTCAAAGTATGTAGACCGGACCGGTTATATGACCGGACCGGTTATATGACCGGACCGGTTATATGACCGGACCGGTCCAGTCCGGTTTCCGGTTTAACCGGTCCGGTCTGGGTCGGTTTGGGCCGGTTTGGGCCATACCATTTTGGGCCGGTTTTGGGTTGGGCCATGCCATTTTGGGCCGATTTTTGGGTTGGGCCTTGCCATTTTGGGCCAATTTCCGGTTTGGGCCGGTTTGGAGAGGTATACTCCGGCCCGGTCCCGGGTTTTCATGAGGGTAACCCGGAACCGGACCGGAATACACCGGTGTACCGGTCCGGTCCGGTTTGGCCGGTCCGGTCCGGTCCGGCCGGTTTTTTGGACAGGCCTACTTCCGACCCAGCTTAAATTTTCAAATTCCAACCAGAGGCGGGGGTCGGAATTCGGCATGGTATACGGGAAGAGCCTCTACGGCCAAATTTCAATGTTTTTGCAGCGCATATCAAATTTTGGGCAGATTTTATGGTCCAATTAATTTTTTTGGGATTTCTTAAAAAATCACAACATAGAACCCTATCGGAAGGTCGGGAAAAAAAATTTCACCGACAAAATTGCCTCAGTTCGGGTTGATAGATTTGGGAAGTAACGGCTCATCGGGTATCACATATTGCACGCATTGGTATTTTGGAAAAGGAAAAATTATAAATTACTCACTAGGTTTTAGTGTCTTTTTAAAAAAATTATTCTATTTTAAAAAAATAAAAACAAAGCTTACTGAATTTGTCATTTTGATACGAAAATTCACTAGACACAACGTCGTTACACTTATTTAACAGAAATTTTATCTTGCTCAATCACAATGTGACACGTGTCATTAAAATAAATATATATAAAAGAGAAAAGGTTGGGAGACCCTACCCATTCACGGTGGAGTCTCCCCCCTCCACTCCTGGCTGCCCAGAACTGAGTAGCTAGGGTTGAGGTGGGATTCCCTCCTTTGGCCACCGAGTTTAGGGTCCCACCTTGAGCGATGCTCTGGGGTGGTTGGGAGACCTCCCCCCATCTCGCAACCTACACAACATCCCAGCAGTCGCCACTCGGGTGGAGGCAAAGGGATTCCTCCTGGGCAGCCAGTGGCTCCCCCTCTACCAATGAATGGGTCGTTTGCTCTTTTTTCTTTTTCGTTTTTTTAAGGTTTTAAAATTTTAAGATTTTAAAATTCAAAATTTCATTTTTAGCATTAAATTTCATTTTTTGTATTTATTTTAGATTTTAGTTTAATTTTTTTAAAATATTTATATTTATTTTAATAGCACGTTGTGGGGTGATGAATTTTCCGTTAAATGAGTTTAATCGCTTTAGGTTGAGTTAATTTTCGTACCAAAATTAAAAATTCAGTTATTTTTTTTTATATTTTTTCTAAACAGTAAACTTTTTTAAAAAGGCACAAAGTGTGATTTGTAATTTCTCTCTTTTAGGAAATATCTCATGTTCTTCTAGTTGAAAGCGCGTGTTGACTCCGTCGAGTCCAGGAGGACTTGGAAAAACTCCCCCTGGTGGGGGACCTTGCGAATCTGATAGCACGGTTACTAAGAGCTAGGGCTGTTCACCGGTACCGCCGGTGGGCCGGTTAACCGCCACCGCCACCGGTACTTAGTAGGGGGGCGGTGCCGATTGCCATTTTCACCAAAATGCGGTGAAAATGGGCCACCGTTTTTTTTATATAAGACTCTACGACGTCGTTTTTCCTTTAGTAGCTTAGAGTTTATTTTTTCACTCGCCCCCTCCCTCATTTCGCACACCCCTCTCTTTCTCTTTCAGGCTTCAGCCCAGCAGCTCTCCTTCAGCCGACAGCCGCACCCCCCTCCTCTCTCTCTCTCTCTCTCCCTCCTCCCCTCCAGTTCTGTTGCGGTTTGCTGCTGGGTTTGGGATTTTTTTGCGATATGGTTGCGATATTCTGTTGCGATTTGGTTGCTGTTGAGTGCAATTTGATTGCTGTTGAGTGTTTCTGTTGGATTTGGTTGCGGTTGAGTGTTGTTGTTGGATTGGTTGCAATTGGTTTGTCGATTTGTTGCGATTTGCTGTTGGTTTTTTGTGCGATTTGTTAGATTTGTAGCTTTTTCTGGGATTTGGTTGCGAACTTGCGATTTGGTTGCTGTTGCGATTTGTTGTATTTGTGGCTTTCTCTGGGATTTGGTTTCAAACTTGCGATTTGGTTGCTGTTGAGTGTTGGATTTGTGGCTTTTTGTGATCTTCGCTCGAAACCGCCACCGTTAGGGGCCAATTTCTTCCCTAAACGGTGGCGGAGGCGGTGTCCATTTTTGGACAACCGTCCATAGCGGTGGTGGTGGCGATGGAGGGCATAACCGCCACCGGTTATGCACAACCCTACTAAGAGCTTCCTTATTGAAAAAGTTTAAGCTGGGTCCCATCCACCATCGGATGCAATGGAACCTCGTATTAGAGATGGTTTAAAGCCAACAATATTCTCGATGGTTAGCTGCCACATCAGCTTAGCTGTTAGCTGTTTCGAGTTTCATTATTTCTTTCTGTTATCATAACAGAGTTGTATATAAGCAGATCACTACCCTTTTGTATTATGTAATAACATCTCGCATATTGAATGAAATATACAGAATTCTCTCCATTTTTCTTGGTGTTCATACCACTTTCTACATGGTATCAGAAGAATCTGATTTGCTTTCTTCTGCACTTTGATCTCTTGATCCTCTTGATTCCTCGAAAGCTTCTTTTACCAAAACCTCACTATAGCTATGAGAGATTCCGAAATTTCTGTTTTTGATGATGTACGTAGCAATCTAAATCCACACCCTGTTTTTGATAGTGCTTACATAATCACTTATGGTGACACTTTTAATACTCCAATTGTCTCTCCACAACTCAACAGTAAGAACTACTATTCTTGGAGCCGTGTCATGCTTATGGCGATCGGGGCTCGAAATAAGTTTGGATTTCTCGATGGAAGCATAAGACAACCTGCTCCAACCGATTCCAACTTCAACGCTTGGTATCGATGCAATTTGATGGTCTCATCATGGAAAATACGTCTGCCACTATTCTTCTTTGTAACTTTTATGTAGCTTGTGCTATGTCGCTTGCTTGAGCTGTACTATTAATATGGCGAACGCATGGTGTTTTACCAAGTATTTTCTTATGCAGCTTCTTCTTGTTAATTTTCATAATTAATAAGGGTTTATCTTGGCAAGACACTGTGGATGATTCAAGCAAGTTTGAGGAGACTTGACAATTTTGTTTCTGCCATGTAGATGGTTACTGGAATATATATATATATTGAAATATCAATCAAAATATAAAGGAGGGGTAGGGAGTCCCAATAATTACCTGATCCTAGTTCATATTTTCGAGAGCAATAAAGAATTATTTTAAAAAAAAAAAACTAAGGGCATGTTCGTTTTGAGAAGGAGTTTAGGATTTGAAACTTTCTAAACTTATCATCTTAACATTACTCTTACACGCATTCTAATACAACTCAACATTATTTTTTTACACACATCAATACAAGTCAACACCTTCTACACTTATATTAATAAAGTTCAAATATCACTTAAATATTTACATCATACTTAAAATCCTGAATTTTTTTCCAAAACGAACAACCCTGAAAGGGAGAGGGAATTAGGCTAACGGAGTGATCCAAAGCCAATAGTTTCTTGACTTAATTAGAGGTTGAGGTTGATGTTGTTGTCAAGAGAAGGGCTGCCACATGCGGTTTTTTTCCCTTCTAAACGGCTATCTGAGTCAATTTATACTTAACTCGACTAATTTTCAGAATTTATACAATCCCCTCGTCTCACGTGAATATAAGAACAACTATGATGACAAAGGTTAGTTACTTAGGAGGACTCACTCGGGCAATTAACATCACTTTCTTGGGAAATTTGGGAAAGCAGACAAAATGTGAAAGCGTGTTGACTAGCTCCAGTCTTAGGAGGACTCACTCTGAAACATCCTGATATCGGACAGACTCTAGCCTGACTTTTTTCCTCAGCAAAATCGAAAACTTGTATTGCTGGAACCTAGTCTACCTAGAGGCCTTAATCACAATTACTAGTTTACACCGTCTCACGTTAGATTGTGACATTGTCGTTACGCTTAGGAAAACGATTCTTCCTTAAATACTATCTCATGGCTACCTAAGTAATTAGATTATAGATACTTAAACTAAACAAAATCTCCATAGTTTTGCAGCGTTACTTTTTTGCTGTAGGAGCCAAATTTTTTTTATTTTTATTTTTCATTTCATGATGATTTGTATAAGCGGTTTGGTTACGCAAGTCAAGAAAAGTCGTAGTACCAATGGTATTCATTTCCTTCGTTTTACGAATCCCCTCGACTTAAAAAATCTTAAATCTGTTTAATTTTACTTTAAATTGTGTGGGATTAGGTTGCTTTCATTTAATTTCCTTCGTTTTACGAATCCCCTTGACTTTAATGGTTGAGTGTGGCCGCCATAATTGGAGGGTCTCAATTCTCATCTTATTTGACAGACGCGGACTCCGTCCTTTGTTTGGTAGAGGGGATAAAAAGGGTGCAAATATTGGAGCAATCATTTATCATTCCACATCTCTGACGCTCGTTCTCGGTGGAGGGGAAAAACGACCATGGACAGAGAGCAGGAGCTTCAATTTCTGGGTTTCTTTGGGATCTTCAAAGAATCCTTCAAAATCATATCCTCGTGGAGAAAAATCTTCGGCCAAATCTCTCTGGCACTCGTCATCCCACTCTCCGCCCTCTCCCTTGCTCACATCGTAATCTCCGATCTACTCTTTTCCAATGTTATAGACGACTTCGTAAACGGATTGGTTGATAATACCCAAGGGAGTAACGATGTGACCTCCTCTGAAGTGGCCACTTTTTTGCTCTTCAAAGCAGCCTACTTCATCTTCCTTCTTATCCTCTCCCTCCTTGCGACCGCCGCAGTTGTGTATACCATTGCGTGCATATACACAGCCAAAGAAATCACCTTTAAGAAGGTCATGAGCGCGGTCCCAAGGGTTTGGAAGAGACTCGTGGTCACTTTTTTGTGGAGCTTCGCCGTTGCTTTCGTTTACAACGCCGTTGCGGGAGTAATACTCTTCTTGTGGGCACGTTTTTTGGGAGGGACTGGTGTTGGGATTATTCTCATAGTGATTCTCGCGATCTTATACTTGATTGGGATTGTTTACATAAGTATCGTTTGGGATCTGGCAAGTGTGGTGTCGGTGTTAGAGGAGGTTTATGGAATCAAATCCATGGTGAAGAGCAGGGCCTTGATAAAGGGTAAGATGGGAGTCGCAGTTGCTTTCCTTATCCTGCTGTCTATCTGCTTTGCAGGAATTGAATTTGTGTTTGAGGTTTTTGTTGTGAACGATGGGTTCCTGAGCTTAGGAATTAGAATTGTGGTTGGAATTCTTTGCTGCCTGTTTCTGTTCATGGTGGTTCTCTTCGGCCTTGTGGTCCAAACTGTGATCTACTTCGTCTGCAAATCATACCACCATGAAAGCATCGATAGGCCCTCTTTAACGGCTCATCTGGAGGCTTATCTCGGGAATTATGTTCATCTGAATCCGGCCAAGGATGTCCAACTAGGCGAGCCTCCTGTCTAGGAGTCTAGCTAATTAAGCTTGTTCTTCTGACAAATAAAGTCTGTTAAATATTGTTGTGCGGAACTTTATGTAAGCTTGCTTCTATGAATGTTTCCCTTGAATCATCTTTCTCTTGACTCTTGCTTCAGTTGTCTTGTACTATATGCAACAACTAGTTTATGAGAAGTTTATTTTTATGGAAAAGTGACTTTGGGCGTTTCTAAACGAGTATGTGTCACTATTTTGACAATGGAATCTTATTCCTTGATTGATTTTGTAAGTTTGAGGTTCAACGTGAGATTCCAATCGAAGATCACTTATAATTTGGAGGTGTGAACTTTTCTCTTTATTTTTTATTCATTTGATTAGATGTTCTTCCTTATATTTCCCAAGGTCTGATCTTATGTTCATGTCAGCTTCATGAGGTCAACAATGAGCTGGAATTCTGCTCAACAAACTTAACTAGGAAGAAACTAATGGATGATTGGAGATTGAAGGATAACATTTGTAATATGACGGGCACATGATATCCCCGCATGTCAAATCGCACGCACGTCCAAGTCTCTGGTGAGGTGCTTATGTATTGGCCACACCCAAGGGCCAAGAGGGCTTCATGAGGTCAACAATGAGCTGAAATTCTACTCAACAAACTTTAACTAGGAAGAAACTAATGGATGATCGAAGGAGTTTGAAGGATAACAATTGTCATATAGTATGACGGCACATGATATCATGTTAAAACACACGCACGTCCAAGTCTCTGGTGAGGTGCTTATGTATTGGCCACACCAAGAGGTAGTAAAAAATAATGCTAATTAATGTTCTAAAACTAAAGAGTCCTCCAAAATCATATTTCCATTGTCTGCCAAATCACCCCAGCACTCAACGTCCTACTCTCTTTCCACCGTTGCCGAACAAAGTAGAAAGCTTGGATTACACCCAAAAGGTTACTTATAAAAAGGAATTTTTTTTCCGATATGATCTACTCAGAATGGACTGCTCTTCGGCTCTTCAAAGCAGCCTACTTAACCTTCCTTATCCTCTACCTGCTTCCAACCCCTACAGTTGTGTATAATATAACATTGCATGCATAATAAACAGCCAAAGAAATTTCCTTTTCGATGGTCATGAGCCAACACAGGGCCAGCCCTTAATCCATTCTGTCAACATAAATAAATTAATTCAGAACAGAGGGAGAAAAAAAAACAACGAAATCAGGCTTTGGTTGATTTCCGCTTTAAGAACTCGTTTGATATTGGAATAGATGAGCTTTTTTCTGTTGTTGCTTGTGTCTGTGGATCATAATTATCCTTAACTTGTTGAAATAAATTAAATTATCAAACACCATCAGCAAATTAAAAATAATCTCAATACGAGCATGCAGTTGAGCTAAGGCCACGATATTTATTGACATGGAAAGAAGATAAAAGAGAAATAAGAGAAATGTAACTGATGATGCCAAAAATTACCCATAGTCGGAGTCGTCAGACCTGAAAAGAAACAAGGAGAGAGGCGACATCGGATGTGTATACTCCTATGCCTAAGTTAGATCTCAATGAGAGTTTAGTATTAGAGAAGTAATTAAGCTTGAGAAAATATGAAGGAGAGTAACTGACTATTTATATGGGGGTGACAGAGTCTCAAAAAGAGTTTAATGGTATGTGCTTTAATACTCTTTATCTTACCTGGAGTACTGAAGCCTTGTAGATTCTTGTCTTAACTGAAGTCTTTATAGTTATAAGAGGGGATGCTAGAGTCTTAAAGGAGTCTAGCTTATGGGTTTTAGGACTCCTTATCTTATAATGAGTCCTAAAACATCTTGAATCCTTATCTTTCCCGAAGTACTTGGTAGATTAACTTACACTTATGTGGGTTGAGGGCTTAGAATGCGTCTGTGGGCTGTGGCGTTGGATGTGACTGTTGGGATCGCGGGATCGGCGCAACGGAAAGACAGGATCGTTGAAATCAGAGCAACCCAGACGTTCTCCTTCAAATCCACGATAGATAATCATAGAGAGAGAAAACTTAGAGAGATAAAGTTTTCTTGTATTATCATCTTCTTCTTTCTCAAATGAAGTTCTGAGCTATTTATAATGGCTCCCTCAGAACTTTTCCTGTGCTTATGCGTGAGATCTTTAGGGATCTCAAATCTCGGCCGTAGGATCATCATGAAAAACTCTTTTTCATTAACTCCTTATATTCTGTATTCCGAAATTATGGGCTTCTACAAATTGTGATCATGTCCATTAACATATCACAATTGACCCCGAGATAGTGAGACTATTTTTCATGAAATCCCTTTTGCTAACAATTATTTGTTTATTTATCCTTCCACCATACTATATTCCACATGAGCTAATAGGACCGGAATAATATCACCAATTAAGTCCATAGCTCATATAATTCTTAATTCACAATCTGTAACTTGTTGGACTCTCAAATTGTTTCTAAAATAATTTCACAAATAAATATATAATATATATTAATTTCGAAAAACATTTTCGCAAACATCCACTGGCCAGTGATTTCTTCAAGTCCAACTCTATACAGATATACTGAATATACTGTCTCACAAAAAGACTGATGGATTCCTTGTTGAACATTTACACAAGCTCATTTATCATATACAAGACCCAACGTTGTCTGGAATATTTGATCTAGAAAGATCATCACCAAATGACTCGGTCAAAGCACAAGTACATAACAAACAAACCTGCATAAACCTTTTAAGTCTAAGGATACAATAAAACTAATTGTGCTGAATACTTTCTCTACATCAGTGATCACTTCCAGAAGGTATTCATATGCGATCTCGTTCAGTGTATATACTCTTACAGTGCACCCACTCGTCTGCTTAAGGTCACTACCCCAATGACGGAGTCCATCATTCTATTTTAATATAGGCACAACGAGTGTAGACCTATTTGTACATAAACATGTACCTCGGTCTAGAACAACGGTCAAGTGAATAAGGAACCGAAAAACCATACTCCCCGCCTTTTGATTCATTAATCATCGGCATGACTTTTGTACAATTTCACTTACCAATATATCTGTGTAACATCTCATGTCACAACATTATACACAATAAATAATAAATATATGTGTAGATAAAATAAATAATTATCTCATAATTATTCTAATAATTGGTTTTGGGGGCATATTTCCAACAGTGACTGCAGATGAGCTTGTGTATTTGATGTGTTGGACTAATCATATTATGACTCATCAATAACAATAAACTAGATATAATAAATTAATTATTTAAAAATAAACGGAATATGGATAACTGTATTCTGAAAAAATAGAAATTAGAGTCTTTAAAAATCCACCTACTAAAAATTGAGTACGAAAACGGACTCCCGGGTTGAAAGCAAACGCGGGGAATACCCGGCAATTTTGCTGCAATTCCGCTTCTACCCCCATTTTTTCTTGGTTTTTACTATCAGTTTTTTTTTTTTCCTTTTTAGTTTTTACTCTGCATCACTCACCCTATATTGCTTCGAACGTTTCTCTCTCCCTTACCTCATTTTCTTCCGCATCTCCCATTTTCCGATTTACTTAAATCCCAGGTATTATAATTTCCTGTATCTATGGTTGAGTATATTTATGTTTGTGATCTTCGTGGTCAAAAAGTGAAGTTCTGCATCGAATTTCCGAAGAAATTAAGCATGATGAATCCTTTAAAATGATCGATGCAATTTGTAGTCTTGATGCCATACAATGACACGTGCTGTTATATATATACACACACACATACATACATAATATGAAGTTTAATCTATTTTTCTCTCTTTGGAGCAATATCAGTGTCTTGTTAAGTCGACAACCATTGTTTTTGAATCCCATTGATCGTCTGAACTAGGTCTTGATTTTTCTGGGTTGTATGAACACCTAATTTGAATCTGGGTCTTTTTTATTTTTTTTACACCGTATTTTTTTGCTGCTCCTTCTTGAGTTGATAGATGTGGTTTTGATGCTATATTTATTACCCAGATTTTGGTTAGGTACCCTATTGCTGGTTGTGTGGTTTTGGTGGAAAAGCCGGTTCCATCGGTTGAGTTGGGCATCTTTTGAGAGTGGACTCCGATGGATTCATCTTCGAATCAGCCTGAGTTTGATTACTTGTTCAAGCTGCTGCTGATTGGGGACTCTGGGGTTGGGAAGAGTAGTCTTCTTTTGAGTTTTACATCTGAGACCTTTGAAGATCTATCGCCCACAATTGGTGAGTCTTTTTACTCAATTTCATATTAACTTCTGGATTTTGATATTCTGGACCTATATGGTTATCAATGGACTTTTATAAGTGTTTTTTTACGGATGTGTACTGCAACAATGGCATAGCGTTACTCTTTCGCCTGTGCGTTGTTGCTGATAAAGTGCAGGAGCAATCAATGTTAAAAAAATGAGCAGTGTTTTCGTGGTTGTTGTTTAGCTGTTAACCATGAACAAAGATAATCGCACAAGCAGAGTTAAATGAAACTTTTTGTTTTCTTGGGGCTGTAGTGAGAAGTTTTGCAATGGAAATTTATAATTACTGGCTTCTGCTAAATACATAATTAAGTGGAGAGAGCACTTGTTCGTTTGAATGCATTCATAAAATTTTGACTTGAAATAGTTTCTCAGCTCGAATTGACTTGAGCTGGAATAATGTGCCACCAAAGTTTGCATGTTTCAAAGAATTTTTCGTGTTTTTACTTATGGGAAGTTGTATATGTTATGGTTGATGAGCCAAATTTTGCCCTTCCATCCCATTTCATTTCTGTTTCTCAAGTCTTGGCTAATATTCTCTGCTTTTAGGAACACGACTATTACATCATGTTTTCTTATGTTCATCCAACTCAATACTTTAAAATCCAAATAATTTGCTTATTGCTTTTCCTTTGTCTTGATATAAATCTTGTTTCTGCTTTCTTATGCAGGGGTTGATTTCAAGGTGAAATATGTTAACGTTGGTGGGAAAAAGCTGAAGCTTGCAATCTGGGATACTGGTAACTCCAAACATGGTTTTTATACATGCGCTTGTTGTGTATTACATATGCTAATTCCAACAGAAGGTTGACCAATCTCTGATATGTTCTCCGAGTGAAATTAGCATATGCCTACATAAGCCCATTTAAACCTGGCCTAAAGTAGAATCATGGAAGATGAAGTTGAGGATTATTATCACATGGTATTCTTGTATCGTTTTGCTTGTCCTTCTGGCCAGAGTATTGATGTTATGTTGAGAATCAGTGTATATAATCATATTATGTACATCACTGTCAGAACTCATCTTCTAGGTTTGTTGCTAGTAAGACCACTTATCTGGTCAGCTAGGTAGGATACAATCGTCAGCTAGGTAGGATACAATCTTCAAATTTTGTTTTCCTTCTGCTAGACCTTCTCGATATAATTTGGTTCATCACTTTCTCTTAATGTGGAATAATGGCTTTGGCCTAATGTAACCGATGTTAATTGTTTTACTACCCAGCTGGTCAGGAGAGATTCAGAACGTTGACGAGTTCCTACTACAGGGGTGCACAAGGGATCATTATGGGTAACTATTATCTTCCGTGTATCTTCTATTTGCTATTCTAGCCAACAAATGTTTTGTGTTGTCTTTATACGGAAAACTTTCCGGTTAATACTTCATCACAAATTGGTCAACAGGATATTGCTTTTAAAGCTTTAAATTAGAGTGCAGTAGCTTCCCCAGAACTTATAGGGCAGAAAGTTAAGACTAAAATGTCAATAATTGTTTACAGTAATCTAAAATTACGATAGAAGTTCCCTTAACCTTTGATGTGTCCTTGTTGTTTGATGCCATGAAATGGGAAGAAGTTGAGACCTATAGGGACCAACAATTCAAGGTAATGACTATAAATTTGTTTACTTCCCTCTTTTAATTGGATAGACAAACTCCAAGGAGTTGGGTTGGATTATCTATAGGCTATGATTTCTCACAAAATATGACCGTTAACTAGGTGTGGGGTTTCAAGATGGATTTTTTTATAGGTGGTGCTCAGATATGTATATGTTCTACGAAATGAGGGGTTTACATATACTTTTCTGGGAAAATGGGATTATAGGTGTGCTCCATGCAATCTAGGTTACCATTAAGCTGATGCAAGGATTTCTAGAGCTATTCAGATTGACAATGAAGTTAGAATCATGAATCAGTTGCTGATCATTTCAGGAACTATGGATATCGTTAGTTCTGTACTCCCATTTCAACAGATAGCCTCATAGGGGAATCGAGCAGAAATGAATATGAATTGAGGTGAGGAAAAATTGAAGTCATGCTAGTTGTAATTGAACTTATCTTTATAATATGAGGCAAGTAACCTTGTTAATGGGATTTGTATCTCCCTATTGGGATCTGATCATAGAGGGCACAACGTATCCTCTATATATTTGTGGATTTCCTTTTCACCTTTACAAAACTGACTTCCCCTCCCCCACCCGCCCTTATTCTCTTGTTGCAAACTATGGAACACACTGTAGGGGAACATGTGCTGTCTTGTCAAACTAGCCATCTCATGACCAGCAGGAAGAAAGTAGTATATTTTCGGAAGGGAGAAAAATGATTTAGTTGTCTAAACAATTGGTTGAAAGAAGATGTTAAAGTGCAAGGTCATCAAGTTTAAAGCCATATGGTGTCTAGTTGGCCAATTGCAATGGTTATTTCCATATTCTTTCTATTATAGAAGTATTTTTCCCTAAACTTTCTTATATAACAGCTGTTTTCTAAATTGTTGATCTGGTTTTGTAAGTGCAACAGTTTATGATGTAACAAGGCGAGACACATTCACAAACCTCTCTGAGGTGTGGGCCAAGGAAATAGACCTCTACTCGACAAATCAAGACTGCATCAAGATGCTTGTTGGAAACAAGCTTGATAAGGTATCCTTGCAGGGGTCCAATATGCATTTTTTTACTAGTTATTAAAATATGGAGGACAATAGAGGAATGTCAAATCGCATACACTGACAGCAGGTGAATCCTAGGCCTCTAGGGAGGAGAAATGCACTCAGTGTGAGGCAGGTTCAGGGATTGTAACTTTTATATTATTTATTTCTGATTCAATTGGGAGATTGCTTAATGCTTTATTTAATGCTATATCACAAAGGTGCCCTGTTATGGGCACTTTTCGAGAACATCAAGGGCTTGGACTTTCCCTGGCATCGCTAGGAAGCGTGGATACAGATATGGGATTCAAGATTGATATAGTATGATTCCTGAAAAAAGTTGGTTATCTTATAGGATAGACTTAACCAACACACTTGTATCTTTCAGTTTTTTTCGTTTAAAAGACTCAGTAGATTTGTGGTGTATCAGTTTAATCATAAAGCATTTTTATTTCATCCATTGGAAAACACATATTCCTTAAAATCCTTCTTATGTTGTTGGATACAATTATTTCATAGAAAAGTTCTTATCTTAATCAAGAATATCTAACAAGCTTTATGAATTTTCAAAATTATTTTCACAATTCGGTTACATATGAGAAGCATTGGGTATGTACCCAGGGGTATTCCTATATATATGATTCTATTCTAAAACTATGCCAAATAGCCTGGCATGCATAGCTCTCGGATATGAGCTTGTCTTGCACCTTTTTGTCCATTGTCTGTCCGTTTGACATTGACTCGTACTATTTCACTTGTTCTTCGCCAGCCAAAAGTTGATATGCAAATAAAACCAGAAAGAGAGAAATCACGTTTATGTGACATTTTGGGCATGTATATGTGGCTCATTTTTTTTCCCATTTTACAGGAAAGCAACAGGGCTGTAACAAAGAAAGAAGGAATAAACTTTGCTAGGGATTACGGATGTCTATTCATTGAATTCAGTGCTAAAACTCGAGTGAATGTACAGCAGTGCTTTGAAGAGCTTGTTTTAAAGGTATGGAGGGAGATATTTGTTTTCTCTTGTTTTATGATTGGTCATGTGATATTTATGGGCAAGTATGTATAGGACCTAGGTTTGGGAGACAAACTTTCTTGTTTGAGAAAGAAAGGAAAAAAGAAAGAAAGAAAAAAATAAGAGAAATTTGCCGTGCATATTATCCTATAAAAGTGGCCAAATGATTGAAATTTGTTCAATTGGGAAACGATTGTGTAGTTTTACGAATTATCTCTGTTTACACAACTAATAGCAGCATGAATGATTATATGCAGATATTGGATACACCGAGCCTCCTAGCCGAGGGCTCTAAAGGGATGAAAACGAATATCTTTAAAGAGAGGCCGCCACAGCCGGATGCATCCACCAGCAGTTGTTGCTGATGCTGATTGTCTCTCTCATTTCTGCATGTTCTGGATCTCTAACCTATCTCGCTTCTTTCGCAAGTCCTTGAACAAATTGTTTCTGTTATGACTATGTTCCACCTTAGTTGCAATTCAAATGTAGAATAGAGATGTGATTTCTGCCTTGAGGTATATTGACGTGCGATATTGTAATTCATTGGATATGGAAAGAAGCACTGATATGATACATGAATTTGGTTCTATTCGATTTGTACAAAAGGGTGATTTCTGCTGATGATACTGGTCTCAGACATCAAAACATTATCAAGGAAAGATTATTATTTACCTGTTTTTTTCTAAGCTAGGATGATGACTTGCCTCATCTATACGTATGTTGGCCAACTCAATAGCATATGCACTATTAGGTGTTCCGCAAGTTAGAAAGTTAGTATAGCACAATTTATGGAGGGAGCTCTATTCGGGTTTACTATCTCCAGTTTTGGCACTTTGGAGGCCCACTTATTGCGCAAATATAGTATGACAGAAGGCCATTGGAGCATGCAGGCGAATGTGCAGGCTCTTACTAATTTTTATTCATATATTTTTTACGTGCATTAATTCTTATTCTTAATTACTCTGTTTTCTTATATGTGCTAATCTAACTTTTTTATATTGCTTCAAGTAATGCTCACAAGTAACAAAACCAAATTCGTCCGAGTTACTTAAAAACGGAAAAGAAAAAAATAGCCGCCACTTGGCCTTTGCCTGAATTTGAAAAAAAAAAAGAAGACAAGATAGAAAATCAAATAATCACAATCATAAAAGCAAGGAGACCTTAGTTTTGCCACCAAACAAACATGGGTTCTTCTAAAGCGCCCATTTCCCATCTTTTTTCTTCATCTTCTCGTTCTCCTTGAAAGTCTGGTACCCTTAACTCAAACGCTAAACCCCTATAGCCAGTTTCCAAAACCCCATTATCCAACAGGCGCTTGTTCCTCTTCTCTGTGCCTCTGCCAACTCTCCTCCTTTTTCCTCTCAGCAGTAGCGCCTGTAGCGGTGTTACTACAAACACAATTCAGCCAAGTTCCTTTTAATCTGTAGCCAGCTTTGACCCGGTGAGTTCCGGCGAGAGAGAAGCAAGTGCCGCAATTTCTCAGAGAGTGTCGGAAGCCGTGGAGTTGTTGGACAAAGGGAGGGAGTTAAAGGGTAAGGGTGACTTTAACCAAGCTCTTGAATATTTCACTCAGGTACCGTCGCTGGTTTGTTTTCTGGGGCTCTGTTTTGCTGCTCAGTAAAGTATTGAAAGACAGTTAGGAATTTGGAGGTTAAAAGAACCCAAGAGACAAAGAAGAGAGTCTGTGGAATCTCTTATTTTTATTTTACTCGTATTGAAGATTTTTCTTAGCAATCAAACAGAACTCTATGATTTCTGTAGTTCCAATTCTTATTCCTCCCTGAGAATGTCTCCTTAGAACTTCCATATGGCTTCAACGAGACATTTTGGATGCTTGGGCAAATACTCGAGTCGAATTGACATCGTATGTGTTATTTAAAATGAAGAAACAGTTCTTGGGTTTTATCTATTCAAAACCTCTTTTTGGTAATTTTTTTGTACTTTTATAGTCCAAGTTGTGTGAACTTGTTTTGTGGATGGAAGTGCATTTGATTCGGGCATAAGTTTCATCTTATCTTGGATGTACTCCACATTGTTCTTGTCCGGTCATTGTTCTGTTTTGGGAGTATTGGTACCAATGTCCAATGATGACTGATGGAAAACTTTTCAAATATATTTCGGCATAATTACTCCATTGGGCGTTGTGATATTTTGAAATCTCAAATTGATCCTCAGGATATTTTTGTTCTAGTAGTGCCTGTGGAGTATTAGTATGCTTACACGTCAATTGGCGCCTGTATCTAGAACACGTCATAACCCATATCAGACCTTTATGTGTCCATCACAGTGGTAAAAATTAATGAGTACCACCTCTGCATGGCATATCTGATCTAGCTGGGACCTCAATGTGGTGGCGTTTGCGGGGGTGACACTTATTAATTTACGACCACTTGGAAAGCACACGTGGAGGTTTGGTATTGGTTATGACATGTTCCCATTAACCACCCATGTATGACTTTGACGTTACCTGAGGACCAGTTTGGGATTTTAAAATACCACATGGACCGATGGAATAATTTTTAAACCTTGACATCAAGTGATCTTCTCATCAGAAGCCTGTTTGCTGAGACATTCTGTTTTGAGATTGTTAGTTTTGTTGAGCTATGATGTCGATATCTCGTTGAATACATACATGTGTAGGTTTTGGCCAGATGAAGAAAGTGACTTCTGAGATAACCTGGAAAACTGCTTTCGTTATCGAAAGAAATATTTTTCCTTTTTGCAGCAGTTCTCACTCACTGACTTTTGAGTACATGGAATCGGTTTTGTTGGACGAGCATGAGATGGTTCTCTTGGATCTTTCATTCCTCTCTCTCTCTCTCTGCCTCTCTCTTTCTCCCTCTTTGTGTGTTTTGGCGCTGGAGAGAGGGGGAGGGAGGGGAAGTGTTTTGTATATGTGTGTGTTTGCCCTGTAGTGAATCTCTGGAAATGCTTTCGTTCTGGGAGAGAGCAAAATATTCGATATAACAGAGGATTCTTACCCTTGGTATTACATGTTCAAAACGTATAACCTTTGCTATTTTTCAGTCCATTCTCTTGAAAATATTTGGACAATTTTAAATATGTCGTATTTGTATGCTAACCTTGCGTCCCGTGCATACAGGATTGTATGTATAATATACAATCATTATGAGATTCTAGTGGTTCCACTATCTGTTTGATTCATGGTCCATTGGTGTGGTTGATATGTGCTTGTCTTTCTTCCATGAATCAGAATAATGAGCTCTAGTACGTAGTTTATGACCAGCCTTAAAACTGAGGCTTTAATTTGATTTTCATGTTCTATGGGAAAATTATCCTACTTAAACCTGACAATTATACAGGAGAGGTGCAAGAAATTTTCCAACTTAAGTCAGTTTCTGTTTTTCATTTCAGGTTGTTGAAAAATACAAAGATTGCGTTTTCAGACTATGCAAGAGTGGGGAGAGCATTGGCCTTGTATGAGGTTGGTGACAGAGAAGAGGCAATTGCAGAGATGGAGGATGTGTCCATATCTCTCAAGGGATATCCAGGTATTTCTTCAAGGCATATATTCCCAAGATATGTGATAGGGCAAACGGCTTTTAGTTTAACATTCTGGCATTGTTCTATTGTTTATTGGGGTATTCTGCAGAAGTTCATGCAGCTCTAGCAGCAGCCTTATACGTGGACAAACACGCTGCACTGCTAGCTGATTCACTATTGCAACTCTACTTGATCCTCACTATACAGACCTTTCTTACGTAAAAGAAACAAGGCATTGGCCGCCAAGTTTAATCACTTCTTTGCAACACTTCATCACTCTATCCTAATGATCTGTATTATATCTTACACACCTTCTTAGCAACCAAAACATACTCCGAGGGCCACGTTTGGGTTTGTCGGTCTCGTTTATCGGCAAACGATAATTTCTACTTCAATTACGCTCTGTTGTATTACTTCAACAAATCATTACCCTGGGAAAATGGTGTAGGGGAATGGTGCATGATGCATCTTGCTAAAATATATGTTTTGTTCTCGTCCTTTTGTTCTGTACTCGCACTTTCTTGGATTGGGAAGTTGTGGGTAAAGGGTGGTATGTGGTCGCTTTTACGTGAGCAACCAAAGAAGTTTCATGTGTTTCTTCTGTTGCACTTAGGGGTGGTTAACGGTAGTGTATGTGATGGTTTGGCAAAAACTGTCACCGTCACCGCAATTGACGGAATCACGTAATTGACATCGTCACCGCACTGCTAAGGCACAATAACCGTCATTGTCGGTGACAGTATTAACGGTAACGGTTATACGAAAACCGCTTAAACCGTATAACCGTTGTGCAAAAAAAAAAGTTTTTCCCTTGAGCTTTTTCATTTTTTTCATTGTTTTAGGCTGTTTAAATTTCCAACATAATATCATAATCAATAATCATATCAAATGGAAAAATATCATAATATATTCAAATATAATATCATAATCATTAACAATCATAACAAATATAAAGTTGTCCAAAAGTATAACATAATATCATATTCAAACATAAAGACTAAAGTCTAATAAAAGTGTCCAACAATGTGACATAAACCAACTAACATATTCCAACAAAAGTCCAACAAAAGTATGTCACATAATCAATAATCATCTCAAGTCTCAACTAGGGGTGGTTAACGGTAGTGTAGGTGACAGTTTGGCGAAAACCGTTACCGTCACCGCAATTAACGGAATCACATATTTGACACCGTCACCGCACCGCTAAGGCACAATAACCGCCCTTACCGGTAACGGTACCGGTAGCGACTTTAGCGGTTAAAACGATAACCGCCGGTGCAAATAAACACTGCTAGTTGTACTTATATCCTCCTTTTGTCTCATGTCTACCTGTATTTGTTGTTATGACACGTTTTACGGAAAATGAAATACTCTCCCATCCGAAAGAAAATAATAAAGGGGAAAAAATTTAGCTAGAAGGTTGCTGCCCCGGATCTGTGATTGATAATCTTCCATCTTTCCTCCCTTGTGCCCCCCCCCCCCCCCCCCTTCTGCTTTTTATTTCGTTTGTTCTTTTTCCCTCTTCTTTAGCGGGTGGGGATGGGTTGGTTCCCCAGTTGTCAATATCAATTATGATGTCCAAATAATCTGGCAACAAAATTAATTTGGTTTGTGTAGCTTCACTTGAAAACCAATGGCCCTTCTTTACTTTTATTTCTGTGCAGATCTATCATCGGATGATCCATCGCTAGTCCAAGAGTGGGTTTACCGATCAGTATATCAATATATTCTTTTTAATAACAATCCCTCCCTCACGACACTCCCGCAATTTGAATCCATGACTTCTTAACTCTGATATTACTTGTCGGACAGTTGAATTGTCATTTATCTGAAAATCAATTGATGTTAAGAGAGCGTCATTCAAGTTATTTATGAAATTTAATATCACACCAAGCAAGTATGTTCTACACGCATTCGCAGAGAGTGACTGTGGATCTCAAACATTTTTAGTAGCTTAAAATCTCCCACGAGAAGAAAAATTACTAAGCTTGATATGTGCTAGCAATTTTCATCTTTCTTCTATGGCTGTAAAATCGGAAATTCGGTTCGGTTTTTGGACTGGAATTTGGTCGGACCAGATTTCCGGTTGTACATAAATGGCAAGATTGGACCGGACAGTGGTCCGGACCGGTTTCATTTTTTTCATTTTTTTAAATTTTTTTAGGTTAATTTCGAAGGGGGAAGGACATGTCAAAATGCAGAGTTTTAGTCTAGTTTAAAACTAAACTTTTTAAGTTTGTAACTTGTATTAAAAAATATATAATTTTTTTTTATTTATATTAATAAATGCTGTCAGGACCGGACCGGATTTACAAAAACAAGATCGGATCAGACCGCAAATTCGGTCCGGTCTGCGGTTCGGTTTTGTTCGGCCCTACTTTCTTCTATTCTTGCGTTAATTTAGCAATTTCATTTAGTCCACATGCCAAAATTGCCTCAATCTGGTCTCATTAGTCTTTCCTAAATTATAACATGGAAGAACTCTGTGCACTGTGTTGGTCCACTAGCTCAACCGATTCTTCAAGCCCACGTATCGACCAATACTGCTGTTAGAATAGACTGAAAACAGAGAGGCACCTCCGGTTTTGAGGTCCGGTCAGCTGTCCGGTTTTGTTTGGCCCTTACTTTCTTCTATTCTTGCGTTAATTTAGCAATTTCATTTGGTCCACATGCCAAAATTGCCTCAATCTGGTCTCTTTAGTCTTTCCTAAATTATAACATGGATGAACTTTGTGCAGTGTTGGTCCACTAGCTCAACCGATTCTTCAAGCCCACTTATCAACCAATACTGATGTTAGAATAGACTGAAAACAGAGAGGCACCTTGACTTTTGACCCTAAGGAAAAGGTACGACGGCCATTCGGGTGGGTATGCAACGTATTATTGTGGTGGTGGAAATTTCATTCACTTTTCACCTTCTTCCTTGTGGGGGGAAAGAGGGTGCCACCTTGCCGAAAATGTGGACCATTCTCATACTCGAGTGCCGGCCTATCACCTTTATTCTTAAAGGTAAAACACCCACAATTGGTCCTTGACTTGTATGGTTCTCTGTGGGTCCTCCCAAATGCAGAACTACTTTCTTCAGTTACTTTGATATGCCTGCATTCTGTTCCGAATTGATTCATATGAAACGATCGATGTGCGTAGGAATCAACCTTTAATGGCTTTGTGATGTTAATTGGAAAAAAGCAAACCAACATCTCTCTCTCTCTGTGGGCGTAGTTGGGCGACTGTCTTTCAAAACATCAGAAGACAATGCGAATATCCATGAGACCCAGCGTCCCATCTGCTATTGGACAAAGATGCTGTTGCCAATATGGTTCTGTTCAGAAATATGCCCTCCATAATAGGCAAGAAGAAACTTCTTTCCAGCAATTTGAGTGGGTCGGGGGCATATGCCTTGCTTTCTTGACTGTCTGTCTGCAACAGGATCAGCAGCACTGTTATAATTCAGTTTCCGTTCTTCAATTTGGAGGTAGATGGGAATGAGTAGATTGGTTGGTCCTTACAGTTATCCTGCTTACCGTTAACTGCACGAATGCATTCTAATTAGGAAGGCATAGATGATGACAGTTGAATCCATAAATGGTTGTGGGGGGTGAGATAATTAAGAGATGATTAGATGATAAGCATTAAGCTGCCTCTTATCGACTGATAATGATGCAGCTGCAGCCTGTTTGAACTCCAAGCAATCTCTGAAACGAAGGATTCTTGAGGCCATCTATTGTTTCAAGGAGCGTATAACAAAGGGATGCCAGTTGCTTTAATGGAATATTAATCCGCGATGAATTAGTTTGATCTCACCCAACTGTATAAATTTGCATGAAGTCTGCACAATAAGTGTGATGGGTTTGAAACAGCCGACAACACATCCATTAAGGTCTTTAATTTTGGGCTACTTAGATGTCTTTCGAAAACATTAATAACATCCCCCATTTGCCAGCTCAAAACGAACAAAAATCCTCCTTTTCCTTTTCCAAGTACAGATCTAACTTCTTACTTTTCTATGTCACAAGTGCAAGTAAAGAAATCTCCTCGACTTGTGTGGTATATTGAATACTATGAATCCAACTCAAGTGGATGGTTTTACAGTTTAAATTTTCAATTTCTGATGAGATGACATTATAATTTATGTACCATACAAGACACGACACATAAAAACAAGACCCCACATAGGGCGTCCAAACCAAAATGTCCCATAGTTTGTGGAATCTAGACCCGCTGTGAGTCCTCCGCCCACTTGGATCTAAGCAGCTTCAGCAGCATTCTCGCCTTTGTTTTGGTCCTACCACTACACTGGCTCTGTAGGAGCAATAGCAGCTGAGTCAAAACTCCGGCTCCAATTGCTTCTTCCCGTGCTCGCAAGGAATCATAACATATGATCATAAGCAAGCTAACCGCACTCTCACTGCCTTCATGATCTGACACCCTGAAAACCATCCTGATAACAGCTTTAATACCAGTTGGGTTGTTAATCAATGCTTCTTTTGCACTATCAAGTCCTACAAGCTTCTCTAGTGTTGCCATTGCCATTGGTGCCAAGTTCTTTTCACGTCTTTCAGAACACAAAATGTATGTTATGAGTCCATCTATGGCGCCTTCTCTAACCAAGTTCTCTCGATTAGCCGGCAAGGAAGATAATGCTGACAAGGCTTTAATTCCAGCCTCAGAAGCCTCAGACCTATGGCCAACAAGAAGAACCAATTGGTACAAGAGTTCGCGGGTTCTTCCAAGCATTTTGCAGAGCTCATTTGTCTCCAAAGATGATGAGATTGCCTCTATTAGATGACACAAGCTTGTCTTGACGGCCACAGTGCCGTGCTCAAGTATATCTAGAAGTGATGCCAATTTAGACTCTTCTTTTAGCATATTCAAAGACTCCAATTCACCGAGAGGCAGCAATCTTAGAGCACAAGAAAGTGCTAGGTCGACAAACTTTGCATACTCTTGGGAGAGTTTGGCTTTTAGTTTTCCAAAGACTAGTTCCAAAAGTATAGGTAAGAAGCCTAATTGGAGCAAACAAGAATTTCTGGATGGCGATTCTTCGGATAATTCTCGAATCAGCTTTTGCAGTGATTGGAGCTTGTCTTCCAAGGTGCCCTCCTGAGATTCGAGGCTGTGTTTGAGTGCAGCTAAAGAATCAACTGTCTCCAAGTATTCGGGATCAAACTGGTTACCCATTTGAAGCCACCGATCAATCAAATGGCGAAGGGTGTTGTTAGGAACAATGGATGGATCATGGAGCTTCTGCATTGTGACAGGACACGTGAGATTACCGGCAGCCAGCCATTTCTCTATGCTTGATCTGTCGTACGTTTGGCCCGTACATAAAGTGACTGGATCTTTGAACAAGTCTAGACTAATTGGGCATCTGAACAAGTGAGGAATGGCCATGTCAGCTTCGTTCATAGAGGACGACTATGGTTCTAGATCAGAAAGGATACGACGCCGGTGTCCGAATGCGAGGAATTGCGTAAATTCATGAGAACCCAGTAAGTGAGTGCCAAAGGCATGACACAAATTTGTTATCGGAAGTGCGAAGATTGATATGAACAAAAACGGAATATGTGGGATTTAAAGGACAAACGTCTGAAAACTCTCGTGGTAAAACACAGACATAGACGGATGGTGAAACTGGAGATTGAGAAATGGGACTTGAGTCATCAACGGTATGGGAGGATGGAAGAAAGTGCAGGGCCGGCCGGAGATAAAGAAGTACAAGAAGATGCGGAAGTGATGATCAGAATTACGTCGATAAGTATGAGCTTACCGGCAGAATGTAAGAGAAGTGCCGGGGAAGCAAGGGAGCGATGTGCGCTTGCAGTCCACACTGACAGACAACACATGAGAAAGAAAGGGGGCGCAAAAGCGTAATCTTAGTTGGAGGGAGCAGATGAGAACACCAAAATACAAACACTGGAGATCGCCGAAAACAGGCCTTATCCTATTCCTAGTGAAAGAGTAAAAGATTGCAACTAATAATATAGAATAGTCGTGCATTGGTCCCCCACTCTCTCTGTATATATCAATTCAGTCAAACTCACCCACCTTGATAAAAAATAATTGTATGTCTTTGTAGTTTGAAGTTTGAATCCACCACATACACAAGTTTGAAACGAAAAAAAGGGAAAAAGGAAAAATATGTTGCTAAGGAGAGATAGAGAGAGTGTGTGAGAGGTAATGATGGTCACAGGAGACATTCAGAGTTAAGAGAACCAACCAGCCAATGGAAATACAGTAGAGGTTCTCTGTGTGCGCGTGTGCGTAAACAGAACAAGCAATCTTAATCACCATCCACTTCGTATCTGAGATTCTGAGCACAACTGCACAAGTTATTCAGTAGGTTAAAATGTATAGTTTTATCTTCTCCAAAAAATTTACAAGTGGGATCTCCGCAATTGCCTGTACGAATTATACTGTATAATTCGAAAAGGTCCCTATTGATCCCAAGTTCTAGTGAGGCTTTAGGCGCATATCGCCAAAAGTTGTTTCCAAATAAACTGAACAAACCCTTTCCCTTTCTGTAGTTCTTCTTTGGCAAAAGTTATTGTGCGAGTAAAGCTATTGTATAAGTGTGTGAGTGGACGGATGAGATTAAAAGTTGAGAAATCTAACGGCTGACAAAATGCCACGTCAATTAATGAATCCAACCCACGAACCCGACCCGCACAACCGACCCGGTTTCATTAATTGACGTGACATTTTGTCAGTCGTAAGATTTCTCAACTTCTAATCTCACCCGTCCACTCACACACTCACACAATAGCTTCACTCACACAATAACCGGCCTCGTTCCTCTTTTGCTTGGTCCAAGTAAGCCCAGAAGTCCTGTAGCTCCCGTCGGGCCGGTATTACATTACATAGGCTGGTTATTGTGTGAGTGAAGTTATTGTGTGAGTGTGTGAGTGGACGGGTGAGATTAGAAGTTGAGAAATCTAACGGCTGACAAAATACCACGTCAATTAATGAAACCAGGTCGGTTGTGCAGGTCGGGTTCATTAATTGACGTGTCATTTTTTCAGCCGTTAGATTTCTCAACTTCTAATCTCATCCGTCCACTCACATATTCACACAATAGCTTCACTCACACAATAACTTTTACCTTACATCACAAACCACTTTGAATGTAGCACCACAAAATGAAAATGGTTAGGTGAAAAGTCACTCAATCCGGCTACGCAAGATGATCATGAAGTAAAGTTAATTTCCTTGTAAATAATAAAATACATATTTTTCATGACGTTTCCTACTGCTATAATAATTTCCTTAGTTTTATTCCGAACAGCTGATTCAATATTCCTCTTTAAAGTCATATACACTGGTGAAAATATTTCATCCTGCAGAGCCTTCACTCCTGTTGTCAAGAGCCACGTTCTTGATCTTCTTTTGAACCCTCTCCCCTTTCCGATTTCTTGATTTAGAGTTAGGTTCCCAACCATGACACCCTAATTCCTGATCCTCATCCTCTTTTCCTTTATACAATTCAAACCGTACCTTCCATGGCCCCTTGTCATACTCAAATATCTCTCAAAACAACTCTATCATCGACATGCCTATCAACTTTACGGTTTTAATTGTTGGAGTTAGTCTCACATCGATTGTGGAAGGGGTTGATAATCACTTTATAAGTGTGAGAAAAAACCTCTCATTTTGAGTTAGCTTTTGGAGTTAAAGAAGACTCAAGACCACATAACATTAATGTTTTTGATGTATTGATACTTTTTTTAGCAAGTTTATATACACGAGGAAAAGAAAGAAAATACTTCATCATCTCCAATATCTTCACCCTTGTCTCGTCAGATTGAGTATCCCTGTTTTTCTAAACGAGGAACAACACATTATACTTTTCTAAATGGTGGAAGTCCCAGTTACAGTCTTTGGAAATTCTTTTCTGATTTCCAAGTTTGGCTGCATCACACAGAAACAGGCAAAGTATAGTTCTCAAAACATATTCTGTAGATTAAATATTCTCATACCTCATTTTCTAACGTGTCCATTAGTCTTCTAGAATAGACATGGCCGAATTTCTGGTAAAGTCGGTCGACTAACTTGCTCCTTAATCTTTTATTCAGTACCCTTTCTCACCGAATCTGATCTCCAACTGTGATGGCATGCTTTAATATATATATTTGAATTCATGCACCTGTTTTTTTAACCTTTTTGGTAATCTAATTGGATGCATGCACGCACAAGGGAATTAACATGTGCATGCATCAAGTGAAATACTTGGAGAATCTCCCAACTAGAAGCATAGAATCCATGCTCAAGTTGCTCAATTCTTTGACTTTTGACTGGTGCCACACTTTCATATATAATATATATTGACATCTTCATGATCGGTCAATTTATGGCAGCTCGTGGGTCCAAAAGTTCTCGTACTGCATCCAGCGATGATAAGGGTCCACAAGAATACTTGTGGTCTACATATTCATGTTGGACTCGAACTGGTAAATGACTTCCAAAGGTGGACGAATGCTTATAAGACTTTTTCTTAACATAAACAGTCACAATGGCGGTGGAATTGGAGATAAGTACTAAAATTGGGTTGAATTCTTTTGTCTTTTTTTTTTCTATGTAGAAAAGAAATAAAAATATATATATATATATATTACCTTTCGTTTATAATTTCCATTGTAAGTGCATGGTTTGAGTCATCTTCCAAACCTAAAAAAAAGAGAAAAATTTACACCCTATAATGTAATATGATGAAACAATTTTTGACCGGCCTATCACAGCGTCAGCTAGGCCAAGAGCCTGAGAGAGCTAGACTTGAAGTCCAACACTTGGGATGGGTTGAAAGGTTCAAGTTCTCCTTCCTTCCTAATACTAGCAAAATGAACACACTAGAACTCAGAGTCTTCCCCGTAAGAGGATTTTTCCAATGCCGTTATCAGTGGACATCGTCTAATATCTTTTTTTTCTGATTTTTTTTTATCAGTGAGAGAGTCTGAGAGAAAATTGTGCGTACCTCTTATGTCTTCCCCTTTCTTTAGTTATATCATCTTTTCGATGTTTGGGTCAGGGGTTTGGTTGGGCTTCGACTTTATTTTTTCCTCGGGCCTTACCACCCCTAAGACCTTTTCTATTTCATCTATCTTCTATTGAAGGTCGGCGTTGTCAGAATTGGTCTCCTTCAGAACGGCTCAAATCGACTGCCCCTTTCATTTCCCTTCTACCTTTTCGTCCGTCAGTTAGTGAATAAACATAGAATAATCATAATTTTTACTCGATAAGCATGCAGAATGTCAGGTTCTTTACTCGATAAGCATGCAGAATGTCAGGTTCTTTTATTGACCTCCAATTATTGAGGGCCACATACTACGGTTATGTTTGTGTTGTAAAATTTTTAGTACTGGGTTTAGTGAAAAAGTGAAGAGAGAGGTAATTTTTTATATTTTTTGTAATTTTTTGTAATTTTTTATATTTTTTGATGTGAGAGAGAGATATTATATTGTAGTATTTTATTGGGAGTTGGTCAAATATTTTGTGGTGCAAACGCAGCCTACATTGAATAGGCTAACCCTTATCTCACTATTTTGGGCCTAAAATCATGGACTTTTGTAGTAAGAAAAAATTCCTCCGACATAATATATTGTATAACTGGATATACAAACAAAAATGGTTACTTTCTTTTTTTTTTCTCATTAAAATCATTGAACCCATTTAAGATATCTCTATCAAATGAGAAAGGAAGGAACAAACATAGATATTCCCCCAGTAGAGAGGGAACAAAAGGACAAAACAAAGGGCCAAAAAATGATGCTTTAAGACGGCGATAAATATATGAAGAAATTTCTGGCCTTTGAACACTATCTTGTCTGACATTAGAGCATGTCAACTTCCACTAAACAAGAGATTTGGTCGATGATAATTACAATAAGATGGTATGGTCAAGCATAACCAATCTAAAAAGCAATCTAATTGAGGGCCACACGCAATCTGTGGAAACTTTGATAGTACTACTGATCACGACTAATCAAATTACATGTAAACTTTTACTATTTACCTTTAGATATCAGGGTATATAAATATTCCACAAAGTTGATCAAAAAATAATAAACTTTAACTATATAAGTCTTGGGTTACATATATGGCGATTGGTGATGATATCATGAAGATCCCTAGCCTTCTTTTTTCCCCCCTCTTCAAAAATCCCATCAAGCAGCTTCTGACATGTGATCCTCTACACCCATTATAAGGAAACTTCTAGTTTTAGTTATTTTGTTTTCTTATATGGTCCCTCTCTTGGTGGGTTCCCACTGCAGTAATCACACTTCACGTGCTGATACATGCTAGAAAAAATAATTGCACTACACGAATCATGAGGAAAATTATGTTATTAAGAAACAATATTAGCCATGACTTAATTGGTGGGTATAATAGCAACTTTAATTTTCATGAGTCCTTGAGTAATGATTAAAAAAACAAATCGGCAAGCAGGTCACATGAAACATTTCTTTGAACATTTGATGTGCGAGGCGCATATAGCTAGATGTAAACTCTCTCGTTCCACGTACAGGACAAAGTGAGAAAATATCGGCAAGTGAAACCAAACCAAATACATAACATCATAAAGTACTAATCAAAGCTATAAAAGAGGCACCCCCAATATTTTGGTTCACCATTAAATTCAGTTTATAAACAGAGGCACAAATGGTAATACCATTTCTATACACATGATCAAGATTCAAAATTGTGTGATTCTTTATTCCAAATTTATAGTGTAATTTGAAGAGATATATACAAATGAATATTAAATATTATAGATTACCCACAAGACCCAAGTTTCATATAGACAACATTAAATACAGTAGAACCGTACAATAATTAATATTTATTGTGTCTGTCTTTCTTCGAATTCTAATTCTAAAAAAAAAATTATATTTTATTTTAAAAAAAGAACCATACTTTCACATACCCACTTGCAAATCAAGCTAATGTTGTGAAGCTAGCATATATATATATTTGGTTCAAGAATATCTATTTTTCAGATACAATAAATCTCGTAAAAAATGAATTTTTGTTTGAAAGATACGTATACTGAACAAAATGAGAAGGGAAAGACAGCCGTCTACGCCTGAATAGCAGAAGGCATATTTTATAGAAAGGTTTTCCGAGGACAATGAGGGATGGCGGATTACCTCTGAGGCCCGCCTGATCATGAGCATAATCTAGTGCTGAAGGATCGAGAATGAAAGAGATCCCTAAAGCACGGAAGAATCCCTTGATCCACGCCATAAAGGATCCTTTTTCCTAATATTAATCTTTCACAACCATCTTCTAGCTAGAATCCCTCTCTCTCTCTCTCTCTCTCTCTCTCCAACATATTTTCATATGATTAATTAATCGAATATACTGAGAGTTCCTAAATATGCGACTTTGGTAGAGGGAATGGAACAGACACAAACATGTTCCACACGCGAGCACATGCATCTACTAGAAACGTGCGGTCAGAGTTTTGGACCTTCGACCAACATTTTGGAATTAATACGTACCGACCCAAGTAATTGACTGCCTAATTAACATTAATGATGAAGTGTTTCAGTTGGTTTGTGCAAACTCATATTATTCAAAACCTCAATTAAATGAATTTTGGGTCTGCTCAAGTGCTCTATTGCCGCTGGGGCCAACAAGTTTTGTACTCTTGGGTACTGTTTTTATGCCGATATTTGGAAGCCCAACTTGAATGCGGCCCATTCATAATGGATTTGAGTTTCAACGAACCTATTTATGCAAGTTGTTAGACCGGATTCATTTCGGGCGGGTTGGTGGGTTTTGGGTTTAAAAGTGGGTGGTAGCTCCAGGACTCACTCTCAGGGCGCCAAAATCACCCCCAAAATTTATCCAACGTTAGATCAAATTTTCATGGTATAAAAAATCCACCTCATGTCTTTGTTGCCTATGTTTTTAATGTGAAAGTATGATCCTTCAACTCTTTTTTTTTCTTTTTTCTAAGCCGATCCTTGAATTCTTTAATTGAAGGCCACCTGTTTGTTAAAATGCCTCTTTAAGCATCCCTTGCCTGGTTCTTCATATACTCAGGGAGCGTTACTCTGTCACGTTTGTGTATACAGACTTGTTGTTCAGTTCATGGTATGGGTTTATATAGCTTTGAAGTAGTGCGTCTCTATTGAAGCTATGCGCATTCTAATCTATGGGAGCTGATGAGTTGATGTACTCTGCAAGTAATGCAACAATGCAGTTTGTGAGGTTGCCAAGTGCGTGCAAAGCATACTTACTGAAACTTGCCATACAGCAAAGCATGAACTTTACTCGAGTCACTCCCACATTTTCGATTATTATAGGTAACTTGTTGTACGTCGGCTTGGCAGCTATCTTCAAAGTTTTATACCATCACATACCAAGGTGTTTCGGGCAGTTGTTTAAAGTTTGGTATCATTTGACATCGATGTAGCATGTCGAAATTTTGGCTAATACTAAGCTAATGGTTGCAAATTGGCACTACTACTTTAGATGTATTTGATATTGTTGCATTTAAGAATCACTTCTATGCCTTTGACACTTAGAGCGGTTTCAGTTGTATGAGCACCACTTGGTCTGTGTTTCAAGCTATCCTTGACAAAGCTGACCCTTAGGCTTAGAGATCTAAGATGTTATCACAACTATAGGTATCTGAATCTTGAAATTGGTCTCCTAAAGTAATTGTGACAAGACTCTGTGAAGTTGAAATGGTCCAACTGGATAACTCATTGTGCAATGTTTAGCTCACATACAGTCCTATTAGAATTACGACACATTCTGTCAACTCATGCTGGCTCTGGCTCTATGACAGTAGAGGTAATGGAAACGAAATCAGAATATCCAGGTATATCTTTCACGAGTCAACTGCCTCGATATCTAATAACCATTATGAAAGGAAAAAAAAAAAGAGGAAGAATAGAAAAGCTTCCTTAGGCTTTTTACATGAGAATGCACCTTTAGTTATGCCAATAAGAATGAAAAGCTTCCTTAAGTTTAAGTTATTATTAGCTTCTTACAAGAGAATGTAGCTTTTTCACGACTAAATTAGGACATTCGTAACTTGTAGCAGGTAAATCTGCTGAAAGATTGCAGTATTGTCCAGCTTTTTCTTCTGCTGCAGCAGCTAAGGATGAGGCTAATAAGGGTGTTGGAAAAATGAATTTGGCAGAGAACTTAGCCTGTCTAGTTGAAGAATATTCTTTTGTTGATGAGAGAAAGCCCAAGAGTCGAATGGAGCTCAAGAGGTCTTTTGAACTCCGCATAAAGAAGAGGGTGAAGGAGCAATACACGGATGGGAAGTTTCTAGACCTCATGGAAAAAGTGATTGCCAATCCGGATACTCTTCAGGATGCTTACAACTGTATAAGGCTAAATTCAAATGTACACCTATCACTTAATGATGACAGAACCTCTTTTGTATCCATGGCTGAAGAGCTTTGTGGTGGGAGTTTTGATGTCACTGCCAATAGTGTCTCTACATCAACAAAGGGAACAACGAAAGAAACCCTTGTCCTTCCCAATCTAAAGTTGAAGGTTGTTCAGGAAGCCATCAGAATAGCTCTGGAAGTTGTTTACAAGCCCCACTTTTCTAAGATTTCTCATGGTTGTCGAAGTGGGAGGGGACACTCCTCGGCATTGAGGTACATTAGTAAAGAGATCTCTAATCCTGATTGGTGGTTCACCTTCCACATAAATAAAAAGCTGGATGCTCGTGTCCTTGCTAAACTCATATCGATAATGGAGGACAAGATAGAAGATCCCGGCTTGTATGCTATCATTCGTAGCATGTTTGATGCTCAAGTGCTCAATTTGGAGTTTGGGGGTTTTCCAAAAGGTCATGGTCTACCGCAAGAGGGTGTGTTGTCACCTATTTTAATAAATATATATCTTGACCTCTTTGACCATGAATTTTACAGATTTTCGATGAAATATGAAGCTTTGGATCCAGGTTTTCATACTGATCAGGATCAGCCCTATTCCAGCCTCCGCAGCTGGTATAGGAGACAGCTGAAAGGCAACACTCTCAACTGCAGAAGTGAAAAGGATGTTAGCATAAGAGTTCATTCTTGTCGTTTCATGGACGAGATATTTTTTGCATTCTCAGGTTCCAAAGAAGTTGCTCTTAGTTTCAAGTCTGAGATTCTATATTACCTTCAGGACTCTTTGTACTTGGATGTCAACAACCAGACAGAAGTATCACCATGCGAGGGACCTCAGGGGATACGTTTTCTGGGCTATTTGGTCAGAAGAAGTGTAAAAGAAAGCCCTGCTATAAAAGCTGTTCACAAGCTAAAGGAAAAGGTTGAGTTGTTTGCTTTACAGAGGCAAGAGGCCTGGGATACTGGGACTATTAGAATTGGGAAGAAGTGGCTGGGTCATGGTTTGAGGAAGGTTAAAGAGTCTGAAATCAAGCATTTGGCTGATAGCAACTCTGTTTTGAACCAGATTGGCTCTTTCCGGAAAGTTGGGATGGAAACTGATCATTGGTACAAACTTCTGCTAAAGATATGGATGCAAGATGTTAAAGCAAAAGCAGCAAAGAGTGAGGAAATTATCCTTTCTAAGTATGTTGCAGAACCATCTCTTCCCAAAGAGCTGAGGGACTCCTTTTACGAATTTCAGAGGTGTGCAAAAGAATATGTTTCTTCTGAGACAGCTTCTACTCTTGCTCTGTTGCCAAATTTTAGCTCTAGCAAACCTGACACGATCACTGAGATTATGGCTCCTGTTAATGCCATAAAAAAGAGACTTTTGCGATATGGATTAGCAACATCTGAAGGGTATCCCCGTACAACTTCTCTGCTTATTTTACAGGATAGCATCCAGATTATTGACTGGTTTTCTGGTGTTGTCCGCCGTTGGCTTAGATGGTACAGTGAGTGTGATAATTTTAGTGAGGTGAAGTTCTTAATTTCAGATCAACTTAGGAAATCTTGCATTCGTACTCTAGCGGCAAAGTACCGGATACATGAAAATGAGATTGAAAAGCAGTTCGACTCAGAATTGAGCGGGATTCCTTCAACCCAAGAAATAGAGCAAGAAATGTCAAATGAGAAATCGGATAGCCAAGCTAATGAAAATGATGAGGCTTTAATGTATGGTATATCTTGTAGTGGCTTGTGTTTACTTTCTCTAGCAAGAATGGTGACCCAGTCACGGCCTTGCAATTGTTTTGTAATGGGGTGCCCTTCTCCGGCACCAAGTGTTTATACTCTTCACGTGATGGAAAGGCAGAAGTTCCCAGGCTGGAAGACAGGGTTCTCAAGTTGTATTCATCCTAGCCTGAATCGGAGGCGGATCGGGTTGTGTAAGCAGCATCTAAAGGATCTGTATCTTGGTTACATATCACTACAGTCCATTGATTTCAGTGCGTGGAAATGAGTTCTCTCAGTGAATCCATAGTATCGTGAACTGCTGTATACTGCACTGGTGACTGCTCATTGATGTAGAAACCATCGAATGTCATCCGAGTCTTCCAGATGCCAATGGCATCTGCTGGTGTGCCAGTTTCAAATCATGAGAACGTCACATGCTACCTGCAGAGAACGTGGAAGACTTTCTAATTTAAGCCACTTTCTCAGGTCATTCCATCACTGTTTGCATTATATACTCGTAGAAGCATCAAAATAGTACGTTTTCACTAATATTTTTGTATGAGCTTTGTTGGCATTAACAAGATTCCAATGATCAGTTTTGGAGATTTGCATACAACGTGAAGGGGAATATTCGTTTCAGGACAACTACTTCTCAAGGTGCTCTAGCATTTCGCTCATGTGATGGAAATGAAATGATTACGTTCGCAGGATTGTGAACTTTTGTTCGGTCTGAAACTGGCAAATGGGGTTAGGAAAAAGTAGACGCCGAGCGCAAGTCTACTGGCAGAAGCTACTCCTACGACCATGACCTTTTTCCAGTGAGCCAGATTATTGTCCATTTATAGCCCAAGAAGGATTAAGGATTAGGGTGAAACAGACACATTTGCTATTCTCTCAAGCACAATCACACTTGAGGGAGAGAACCTTGGGGAAAATAAGCCAAAACGTAATATTGGATTCACTGTATAGAGTAAAGCATATGCAAATTTGTCTTGGATTCATCTTTAATACTTGGGAGTATCCAGCTATTTGTAAATGCTTTTTGAAGAGGAGAAAATCGTTCTCTTTACGAGAAGGCAATGCTTTTATCTTTGCTGTTCGTGGTCATTAGAAGGAAATACTGGATTTTTTTTAAATAGCAAAATTCAATAGCCAATAACTAATAAAAAGAGCTATTTTTATGCTCTCGATTCGAACTGATTCTAAAAAATTTCAATAGCAATGACTTGGATTTGAGCAGTAAACACCACAAAAAGAGTAGAGTATTGCAAATGAGTAAAAGCTCAGGATGTGGGGGGATTGGGTGTACGTCGCATGCATGATCTTAATCAGGCCCTCATTGCAAAGCTTGGATGGTTGTTTGTCTCTAAACCTGATGCTCTCTGGTTTCGGGTTCTTTCTTCCAAATATCTGCGATCTGTCCTCTCCTTGCTAAAGGCTTCATGATGCAGGACCGAGGTGGCAGAAATACTCTCATTTGGATTGATCCCTGGGTCCCTGGTACCCCATCTAACTTGGTCACGCCTTTTGCTCCGGATCAATCCCCTGGCTCCTCCTCTGCGGTTTTCGATCTGGTGGATCCCGTTTCCCTTCAATGGAACCGTCCTTCATTTATTCCCTTTTCGACCCCTCATGTGCCCAGAGTATTCTCTCTCTTCCTGCCCCTGACGGCTCCCGTGAAGACCAACCTTTTTGGCACCCTGAGAACTCTGGGTTGTTCACAGTGAAATCTGCGTACTTGCTGGATCAACAAGTCCGATTCTTGCCCAACTCTACTCATCCTTTCAACTGGATCAAGCTCTACTCTCTTAAGCTTCAAGCCCGTTTCAAGTTATTGCTCTGGAAGCTTGCTTCCTCAGCTTTGCCTGTTCGAGCCAAACTGCACTTCCTTGCTGATCTGGTTGACCCTTCTTTTTTCCTTTGCCCCCTTTGCCATTAAGAACTTGAAAGTGAGGAACACTTGTTTCTTCGCTGTTGTTTTGACCAGACCTTATGGAGATCTGCTAGGTGGCCTTTTGATATTAGGACCATGCAACATCTATCTATCTCTGATTGGGTTGTTACCTTGTTGAATGCCTCCTCTGCTCTGCTCATTTGGCATCCCTCTGAGCGCGACTTCATCTTGCAAGTTGTTCTCATTTGTGACATTATTTAGTTTCATCGTAATCAGTTGGTCCACTCTGGCACTTCCCCCAATCACGTGGACATGACCATTTGCCTCCAAAGTCGCCTTACTGAATATATCGCTGGATGGACAGATGTTGAACCCCCTCACCCCTCTCATTGGCTTCCACCTCCCCCTGGTGTTTGGAAGGTGAACTTTGATGCTGCCCTTCGTAGGCATATTGTCTTTCACTGCTGGCATCTGTCGTTCCTCGGATGGTGCTATTCACTTTGCTTGGTCTGATTATGTGTCCACCGTTAACCCTCTCCTTGTCAAGCCACCCATGACCTCTGCCTTGCTAGTGTGATTTTTGAAGGTGACTCTTTGCTTACTATTCGTGCTATCAACGACCAGTCTCTTTCCCTCGCTGGCCCCTTTGCTGAGGTTGTCTTGAGGATTCAAGCTCTGGCTTCTCAGCGCCCGAAGTGGCCTTTCAGCTGGGCCCCTCGTCGTCAAAATCGCATGGCTCACTGTCTTGCAGCTTGGGTGTTTTTATCTTTCCGCTTTGGTTCTCTGGATGTATTTTCCTTACCGCCTTCTGTTTCTAAGGCGGATGACTTTGTTCGCCCTTGAGGGGCTTTGCTTTTGAATAATAGGTTTGCTTAGAAAAAAAACATAAGGGAAAATCACTTTAATCTCTTAAATTATCAAACAAATTATAAATAAGACTACAAACTATCAATCTTGATACATTAAACTCAAAACAATCAAATTTTATCAATTTACGTCCTGAACTAAAATTTGACGGTTAAAATCGTCAGATTTGAGTTACGTAGCACGATTTTGATCTTCAGATTTTAGTTCATAATACAAATTGATATAATTTAGTAGTTCGTAGGCTCAATATGTTAAGATTGGTAGTTTGAGATTCTATTTATAATTTACTCGATAGCTTAAAGGTTGCAAAGTGGCTTTACTAACAAAAAGAAAAAGCTCATCAAATAGAAAAAACCAAATATAAACAACAAAATAACAAAAGAAAAATTGAAAAACAACAACATTTCTTTTTTATATATACACGGAAAAACAACAACGTTTCGATACATACAAATCACATGCAACCGCTACTCACCCAAGCCCATTATCTTAATGGTGGCAAATCACCGAAAGGCAAGGAAGGCAGAGATGGTCACGAT
The DNA here is from genome assembly GCA_963930655.1 of Myrica gale. Classification (NCBI taxonomy): domain Eukaryota; kingdom Viridiplantae; phylum Streptophyta; class Magnoliopsida; order Fagales; family Myricaceae; genus Myrica; species Myrica gale. The sequence goes on along the minus strand of OZ005600.1, from coordinate 9,071,762 downwards.
AAGTTGCTCCAGAGTTGTACCCAAACTTACTTTTCTCTCCAGACCCAAAATCGCAACCACCAAGCCACTTGTTGTCTCTCTCTTCTGCCAAAGGACCTCTCGGGGAGTAATAGCAGCAGCAGCATTTTCCTCCATGTCGTACGACAAGGAGCTCGCGGCTGCCAAGAAAGCCGCCTCTCTCGCTGCTCGACTCTGCCAGGCATCTCTCTCACCCTCTCTTTTCTTGAATTTTGTGATCGGCATACAATGTTCCCCCTTTGTGATATCCGTCGTTTGCTATCCTGGATGATGTGTGTGTTAGTTGAGAATTTGACGATAGGGAATTATCATTTCAGAGGGACCCAGAAGCTAAAATCATTGATCTGAGCGAACTCAGAGCATTATGGTGTAACTTGAGAGAACCCGAACCTGTAAAATGGTTATGTGATTCAAAACTGAGAGCATAATAATGTACTGTGAGTGGAACCTTGAATCTGAAATAAAATGTCGGCGCCATTCTGAGGGTAGTAGTTTAAGTTGAGTGATAGCAAGAATCGAATTGGTCACAGGATTAGCGGGATATTGGAGATGAATCTTCTTGTTGTGGCTATGTTTGGAAACTGACATTATTGAAATCGGTATTGTACGAATGTATCTCCTATTGCTTTTGTGTTGTCTATTTCGGTTGCAATCTCTAATTTTTTTTCAGATTTCTGTTTCTATTTGAGGCCTGGAAACCTTTGATTTTTCAATAAGCAGAAACGAAAATTACGATGCTTTGAGTTTTGCAACTATTTCGGTTTTTCTCGTCGTTGTTTTGTAGTGGCGTGTTGCTTGTGGGTTCTGCGATGTTTATGGACACGACGAGTCATCTTTGTATCAAAGTTTGTCATGTGCGACACATGGCCTGTTGCGTTTTGGCAAGAAACTTTTAATGATCTTTAATTTGTTGTTGTAAACTTTATTTGACTTATGGCAGTGAAAATTGTTAGGTTCTAACTTCTAACTGCCTTTTTATATTGTCCATAAACTTCTTCTTCCTGTTATAAGGATATGGAGGATAGAAAAGTAGCCTTCTTAAAATTAAATAAGGAGCACATTGTGCAACAGATATACTTATACCCTGTTTCCCTACTTTTGTTTGGTTTGATGGCAAGTATTTACCTTGTCTATGTGTGGGAGGCCGCGCATGGGAGGATCCTTACTACGGATCGGAGAAGGGGAGTGTATATAGCTGATTGGTGTTATCTTTGTCGGGGTGACGGAGAGTCGGGTTGACCATATGCTTCTCCATTGCCCCGTGGCGCGTGGGCTTTGGAATCATGTTCTCAGGATTGTTAATTTTAATTGGGTGATGCCTGAGAAGGTAGTGAATGTGTTATGGAGTTGGGAGAGGAGGTTCTCTAACCCATTCTCTAAGACTATTTGGAGATTGATTTCAGCATGTGTTTGCTGGAGCCTTTGGAGAGAGCGGAATAATAGATGTTTTGAGAGTTGTTCATTGTCTTTGGCTAAGCTGCAGGGTCTTATGATGCGTTGTTAGATGGCCCCTTTGTTAGTTTTGTTGCTTGTTTGAACTAATGATTTCGGTATAGTCCCTTATACTGCCTTCACTTTTTCTAATAAGATTGGCTTACTTATAAAAAAAAAAGTATTTACCTTTTCTTGTATATGATGGTCAGTCGACATCAAGTGGAAACTTTGACCTGTATTTTACATTTGTAAATACAGCATGGATTGTTATAGCAAGCTGATTCCAGAGTGTGTTGTTATTTCTCCAGAAGGTGCAAAAGGAACTTTTGCTGTCAGACGTCCAGTCAAAATCAGATAAAAGTCCTGTCACAGTGGCTGATTATGGTTCGTTGAGAAGCTTTCCTGTGCATGCCTTTCGTTTATTCCGAATTATATGTGACTCGTGTTTGTAAAAGGACGTTTTTTGAATTTTTATGGCACCTAGAGCTAATAAGGTGCTTTTTAGAGCATGGTTGGGCTTCTCACCTAGGTGTATTAGTGAGGTTAATTACTCTCTGTTTGCTTTATATTCACGACTATAACTTTCCTGCCATGAAAGACTTTAACCTAACCTACGAAAACCTTGCCCTATTCTTACCATCTAGCCTATGTGCAGGGGGCACCTGATTTTTATTGGTTCCATATGCTTCAACTCTAACACCTCAAGAAAGTGCAAACTCCAATACTTATACTTGTATTTCGAATGCACTAGTTAAGATTGCTTTTGAAACTCTTATTATATGGTCCATTTCTATCTATTAGGGATTCAATGTGGAATTTGACTATATACCATTAATTTCCATCTTTTCTCCTTTTCCACTCCATACTGGACTGGAGGATTACAACCTGCCTCATTAAATCTCTGACCTCCACTTGTCAGAGTCTGTCAAGCCCATATAGTCCTTACTAGATCTGCTTTGATAACATTTAATATGCACAAAAGAGTGAGAAATAGGTGATTGTACTCCAAGAGACTAGTCAATGATGCTTTTGAAACTTCTTGGATTTATAAGACTTGTTCTGCCTAACAAGGATCCAATGTACAACTTGACTCTTATACCATTCATTTCTCATCTCTTCTTCTTTCCCTGTTTGTGAAGATTAGGGGATTATAGCAAATGACTATCATTCTGTTTTTATTGCTTAATTTTGATTTCCAGGTTCACAAGCAGTGGTCAGTTTTATGCTGGAGAGGGAACTTCCTTCTAAATCATTGTCGTTAGTGGCTGAGGAGGTGACCTTGTATAGTTTTTCTGGAATTCCCAGAGACATGAGATTCTGTCTCTTTTCTTCCTTGAAGTGTAGATCCAGTTGAATATATTTAAATTCTTTCTAGGATTCGGGAGATCTTCGCAACGAAAGAGGCCAGGAAACAGTACAGCGCATTACTAAACTTGTCAATGATACTCTTTCCAGTGATGGATCATGTTCTGAATCTACTTTAACTGCAGAGGATGTGCTGAGGGCCATCGACAATGGCAAATCTGAGGGTGGTTCTCATGGCCAGCACTGGGTTTTGGATCCAATAGATGGTACTAAAGGGTAAGCTTCAAAACTTAGAATTTGCCTGGTAGTTGTACTTCTAAGAGTTGGGTCTCTAAAATAGAATGTAGTTGTGATATGCATCAAGTTAAATGTGGATGGAATCTTTTCTGGATCCTTGTGAAACAGTAACAGCATGAGACAGCAACTAGCAAAATATTGGAGCTTCAAGTACTAAAGGCTGGGAAGGTTTCCTGCAAATGTTCCTTTGAAAAATGGACTTGATTGATGGTGTGCAATCATGATTTCAATCCGATCATCCTTGCACCCATTGATGGGGACATCATACCTTTTTAGTGCCTATTTGCTGAATTACAAATTTTGCTTGCCAACTGAGCTCTCCTTGACTCTTAATGTGCTTCTGGGCGATCCATGATTTAATAGCTTACACTTGTGAGACTGCATAATAGATTTCTAAGAGGAGACCAATATGCTATAGCACTGGCATTGCTGGATGAAGGGAAAGTAGTGTTAGGCGTCCTGGCTTGTCCAAATCTTCCTTTAGCATCCATTGGTGGGAATACTCAGCATTCTCCACATGGGGAAGTTGGTTGCCTTTTCTTTGCCGAAGTTGGTGCAGGGACATATATGCAGTCACTGGATGGTTCTTCCCTGATAAAGGTTTGCCATTAATGCAAGTACAATGAGTGTTTACTTGATTTCTATTGGTATTCTGAACTTAAAATCAATTGTCCTTTGTTTCTCTTTAGGTGCATGTCAGTACCATTGAAAATTCAGAGGAAGCGTCGTTCTTTGAATCCTTTGAAGCAGCACACTCCTCACATGACTTATCTAGCTCCATTGCAAAAGTAATTTGTTCTCTCTTCTCCTCAAACAATAATTGTATCTCTGCTATCAATTCAAATTTCTCATAAATATTAATTCACAAACAGAAACTTGGTGTCAAAGCACCACCAGTTAGGATTGACAGCCAGGCTAAATATGGGGCACTGTCCAGAGGTGATGGAGCTATATATCTGCGATTTCCTCATGAAGGCTACCGTGAGAAAATATGGGATCATGCTGCTGGGTGTATTGTTGTGACCGGTAATGAGAATTCTTTCCTCTGATCTTTTTCTACTCTCCCCTTTAACGTGGCCTGGGGATTGCAACGGGCCTGTCTCTTTGTTATTTTCTTTGGGCTAGGTACAGGTCTCTCCTTTCTGAATGAGATGGGGTTGTAAGGTTATCTGAGTTTAGGGTGCATTTGATGCTGACATGGGGGGTTCCAGAATGGTATATATTCCGGTTTAAGACTAGTCTTCAATTAACTATGAACCGGGTATGCTCTGCAAGTTGGATGAACCGTCTCACCAAAGCCCTCGAAACAAACGCCTCCTTGGTCTCCTAGAGACACAAGATCCGTCTTCCACCCTCTTAACAAATTCCCCACTCTTGCATTTCGACATATCATTTAACCCCCTAACATTCCAACTAATGATTCTTGGCTTGTTTGGTTTAGTGATTACGGTATGGTTCTTTTTACTGTCTTCACTTTAATAAGATTGGCTTATTCATAACAAAAAAAAAACTTTGAGCCGAGAAAGAAAAAAAGTTATGGAGTCATCTGTAGCAGGAGTTCCCACTCCTTTACAATGGTGCAATTTCATAGTCAACACATGCATTGGATAATCACATATTGTGGTTATCTTTTCATTGCCGGGGTCCCACCCATCCCGAATAACAAACTGCATCCTGCCAGGCCTCAGACTGGTTCTTTTATCAGGCGAGTCAGGGACAGGGTGTCAATCCACAAAAATGCGGTCAACAATGAAGTCCCTTCATATATCTAACCTGTCGTCATTGGACATATATCTAACCTGTCGTCCCCAGTGATTGGGAAAATTTACACGAATGTAGCTATCTGTCCTACATTAGGGTCATTTGCAATTTTCCCTTGAACTAACAATTGTTGCAATCAATTGCTATTGAAGATTAATTTGCGATATCTACCCCCACTGCACAAATCAGTGTTGAAATGATTATAGTGAGATGGGGTTGAGCTGACATTGGAAATTAATATATCCTAATTAAAACATAAATTTGCAATGTCCACATAATCCGATTTTCTTAATCTCTTAATTTTGACGTTGATTTGTGGAGTGGCATGGCTATTGTAGATTAATCTTAAATGATTGTGGGGATCGTAACAATTTGTGGCTCAGAAGGAAATTAAATAAGGCATCATCTTTATGGTAGAAATCCAACCTGAATAGCATGCGGTGCATTTTTTTTTTCTTGTAAGCGTTGCTAAACATTAATAAAAAGAGTCCTTACAAAGATAGATCATCACACGTGACAATCTTTCCAGGAATGCTAGAAAACGGAATAAAACCTGAATAGCATGTGGTGCATATCTGTAGAAAGTGTATGTCATTTTGCATTGAATCGTGAACGTCTTGGGTTTTCAAGCGTATGTGCGTGGGTTTGATTCTTGGGAGAAGCAATTTCATGTTAAATTGCTAAGAGGTAGTATGATCCTTGTGATGCTTTGAAGTATGATCCTTTCATTTACCAATAATTATGGTATATGACTGAATTATGAAATTTTTGTTATGTCCTTATATTCCTGAATGATTCTAAAATATGCTTATTGTTCTATGATGTCTAAAATAATCAACTTGACTTGTGGTGTTCTAAGCATTACCCCATAAAACATCACAATCTAAATGCTTTTTGATGCTACCTTAAGCACTCTTTCTTTGTTTACTGATCACCTCTAAGCAAAAATAATGGCAATCGAATCCATCATGAAGTCATTGACATAGTTGAAGTTTGTGTACTTTGGCTTGCATTGGGAGGCTATAGGTATGCAGCAAGTGCAAGATCGGATGATTAATTAAGTTTCCTGGATGGTAATGTTGGTTACTCAAATTTCACAATTCAGCACGTGTTTTTATGATATTCCCGCAATTACCTTTTGCAGAAGCTGGGGGTGTGGTGACAGATGCTGCAGGGCACCCTCTGGACTTTTCTAAGGGGAGATACCTTGACCTTGACGCCGGCATAATGGCTACCAATCAGAAATTGATGCCATTTCTCTTAAAGGCAGTCAGAGAATCCCTGGAGGAGAAAACTTCATCCTTGTAGGATTACGCCCTGTGCCAAGTATTTGGAACAAGCAAATCATTATTACCTTCATCCAGTCCAAGTGTAAAATTTCAGTTGATTGTTAAGGATTTGCTAATTTTTAGAGTCTGCCCCAATCATCTAAAACTTTCGTAGCGTATATTTTCAGAACTTTTGCAATAAAGCTTTTTGTACTTGAAATTCTGTGTTAACTTAATACTAAATTGATCATCCTAAATCTTCTTCTACTGAATACACATTCTGGGTTGAAGATGTATAAGGGAGATTTCCTTTCGAAGTATAAGAGTGAGGTCCAAAGTAGCATTATTTCCTCGTATGCTGAAAAGAGAATTTCAGCTACTATAAGCTTTGATAAAATTTGTGCGACGTGCGCTAGGGGTGTTCACCGACTTAGTCAGTCTAAGAGGCAATATTTGACTCAAGACTAAGTGTAAACCGACTTTGACTCCTATCAGTAAGAGTCAAACCGTGTGGGTTTATGCAGCCCAATTTGTTTTTTAATAGATTTAACTGTTTATATATTTTTTTAAAGAGGTAATTTCATAGTTCACACCTTAATTATGAACAAAAATCAATATCGTCTCCCTAATTATCAAAATGGATTTTTACGCCCTTTAAGTTTCCAAAATCATTAAAGTACGTCATCCATTCAAATCAGACGTTAAGTCAGACAGAAAAATGTGAGAAATGATCGAAATGCCCTCTAAAACAAAAATTACCAAAAATTGGACGGAGAACATTTCGGTCATTTCTCACTTTTTTCATCTGACTTAACGGTTGATTTTGACGGATAACGTACTTTAACGATTTTGGAAATTTAGAGAGCGTAAAAATCCGTTTTGATAGTTAGGGGGCGGCCTTGATTTTTGCTCAGTTCAGGGCAAACTATGAAATTAACCTTTTTTTAAATCCAAGTCGGAGTCGAGTTGGAGCTGGCTCTCCAAATCCGACTTAAGAGGAATTTTTTTTGAATTCCGATTCTGACTCATTTTGCACAGCACTAGCTCTTTGAAAGTGTTTATGAAAGTAGTGGGATATGTACAAAAAAAAATGTTGGAAAAAAAGAAGCAGCTTTTAAGATATGTTGGAGGATGTGATATTGGCAAGAATGTCATATTCTGCATCACTATCATATTTGTCTGACGCAACATATGCATGAGCTCACATCTTTGGAGAAGCAATGAATCAACATTGGATGATGGATGATATACCTATAAGAGGATCAATTGCAAATTACATTTGGGACTGCATGTGTTGGATCTGCTTTCAATTTCTACGGCTGTGATGGCAGATAACACAAGATCATAATTTCGCCTTTTATATAGCCCATATTTAAATACATAATCGTCCGAGTCTAGGAAGGAACAGGAACGTCTGATGGGTAGTCCTGTGGGTGTCTTTTGATCGTCTCTTTCAGCAATTTCTCCTGCTCCTGGAGGTTGGATGGTGGAACATCATATACGTCTGTGAAAATGTCTGTCACTGGAGGTTTCTCAGCTTTTTTTTTTTTTTGGGTAAGAGGTAAGTATATATCCCAAAGAAGGGTACAACCCTTAGATACAAACGAGAGCATAACAGCAAGCTCAGCCCTTAGTTACAAAAGAGAGCATAACAGAAAAAAGGCGCAAAGATAACAGCAACAACGCCATGGACACAGAAGAGACAAGGAGTCAACCAAAAAAAGGAAGGTTCCACTTCCTAGCCAAGGTCATATTTGCAGAGCTTGGGGGGACCTTTTGGAACAAGCATGCCCTATCCTTGACATTGGACACAATCTCGTTAAACACCTCCACCAACTTGCGTTTCCTTCTTTGATACATTCTTTGATTGCGCTCCCTCCAAATCGCATAGACGGCGGAAGCAAGGGTTAGTTTCCCAACTCGAGCATACAAGGATGTGCCTTTTAGACATTAAGCAGCCCAAGAGATCGTGTCTCGCCAGCTCCTCTGCTCACGGGAGAAGCCACACCTATCGCAAAAGAGAATCCAAAGTCTTCTCGAAAAAGGGCAATAAAAAAATAGGTGGTTACAGTGTTCGGTGTTAGCATCACATAGGGTACATTGGACCTCAATAATCATCCCAAACTGCTTCAACTGATTTTGCGTGTAGAGCTTTTCACGAATAGCCAACCATAAAATGAATGAGAACCTCGGTATGCTTTCTTTGAACCACAACAGATGGTACCACTCCACAGGTTGCTGAGGTGTTCTAAAAATCTGCAAGGCACTTGCGACAGTAAAGCGGCCACTAGATGATGGAGACCATCTAACAAGATCATCTAGATTGGCACGGCTTAAAATTGGGAGGAGTTTCGGTAGCCACATCAAGCCAAAATCGTGGAGGTCCAGTTGAAGGCCAACACCATTGGTTACCATCAATGACATCGAAAATTCTTCTTTCTGGACTATTGAAGTTACTCGTGGCAATCTTAAAAGAGACCGAGAGTTCTTTCCCCCTTCCCCCCCGCCACTCGCAGCGCGTCAGTGAGCGTGCACTGCCGTCCTGCGTGGGGAGGCTGTTTTCTCGGTCTCCCCCCTCTTTTCTACCCTTCCCCTTCTTTCCTTGCTATGGAGACATCTGGCTCTGACGCCATTGTTGGCAGCCTAGCCCCCACAAAGCTTGGTGCCCACCTTGCGATGGATCTGAGCAGTGTTGATCTACCGGGTGAGGCCCCCTTGTCGGAAGTGCCCCTGGTCACACGCCAGCTGGATCAGTTTGCTGTTGAGGACTGGATTGAAGATTCAGATGACTCACAGGGAGATGGGTCTAGTGACGCTACCCATGGGATTCAAGAGAGCCAAGAGGAAGTTAGTTTTATTGCTAAGGAAAACCAGAGATTGAAGGAGGAATTGGCTGCTCTTAAACAAAGCCTCCATGATGGAATCATAAGGGACACATCCCGTAGAAGAGGCAGGTCGGGTAGAAGCCGGTCGAGACCCAAGCACACCCATAGGGGTGGACGTGGAAGAGGTGGAGCACAGAGACCCTTGAACTCGCAACCACTCGGGAGACCTGGAGAGACATTCGGACCTGCGTCTAACCCTCTTTGCAATTCTGAAGTGGAGAGTCGACCATGCTCTGCTGGATCTCGTTTGGCTCATATTAACACTGGGCAAGCATCCACGGGTACGGTCCCTAACCTTCCCATGTGTAATGATAAGGTTGGTATTGAAACTGGCGGTAGGAAGTCCTATGCTGAAATGGCGCAGGGGAGTGTAGCTAACAACCCCATGAGGAAGAGTGCACTTGTCTCTGCAACTTGAATTGCATGTAGTAGCTGTGCTAAAAGCATGATCAGTCTTAACACTTAACGAAAGTAAAAGTTCTATTCGTCTATTAGAAAATTTGTCTGGGATGCTAATGAGACAAATTTTCTATCAAAAAACAGCATTGTGTGCAAATTATTAATACATGTTGACTTGAAGTTTCTCTGGAAGATATGGAAGTTTTACCTGTATCCTCACGCTGCTTCTAAACTGTGACTCAGCCTCACTGCTCCACCAACCATTGCTTTCAATCCATTTTCTAAATCTAGTTACAGGGTCTTGTGCCATTTTCCACCATTCAATCTCATTGGCAAGACGATACTTGGTGGAGTCATCAGATGTGGAGTGGTGTCCCACTCGATACGTTAGAGCCTATCAATGAAAAAGATCAAACCCAAAATCTAATCTGGAAGTAACTGGGTACAACATGATGCCTCCCCAAAGGCCAGAAAGATTAACAAACAAATCCATACCTCAATTAAGATTGGTTTGTTTTCACTTATTGACATCTCACGTGCAGCATGAACAACACCATAAATGGCAAGTGCATCATTACCATCTACGCGGATACTTCGAACTCCATAAGCCCGACCTCTGACAACTACACCATCAACTGCCAACAAAGAGAAGCAGAAAAATTTGCCAAGATACCAAGAGACTCTCCACAATAAAATGTCAAAATACAAGAAGGCACAATAAAAAATAGAATACTTCGAAACTGGTCTGAAGTAGGGGTACTGATAGCCCATCCGTTGTTCCGACAGACAAATATAACTGGGGCCTCCATAACCGCCGCAAAATTCAAAGCAGCATGGAAATCTCCCTAACATTACTTGAAGTATTAGCCAATAAACATTGAAAAGAAACATCCCATGAAATTAAAGGGGCCTCTTAGAATGTTGATTGGGATGAGTGATTTCATTGCAGATTTAAATTGCATGGGAATCGCATACTCTTAAGAATAGAATCATCACAAAAATGGTGTTGTTTCACAGAGTTAAGAAGACATTGTCTAATTAATAAAAGGATGTTGAGATATAGTTTAGCGGTGTTATCCTACTGGTACATATACTGATTACATATTTACCTCACTTGTGCCACCATCACCAAAATACGTGACTGCACATGCCTTTTTCCTATCCATCTTCAGAGAATATGCAGCACCAACAGCATGGGGAATTTGGGTACTGGAAAACAGAATGAAACATTTATGGCATGACTTTCATGTTTTGTGGAGTTTTCCACATAAATCTCTTACATAGACAACATTCACATCTTACGCGATTGTTGATGATACAGTGAAATAATTGTGCTTGTTTGATCCATAATGGATTGGCATCTGCCTGCCTTTTCCATAATCAGCTCTGTTTCCGAAACACTGGTTTGCAAATTCTTGTAGGGTGAAGCCGCGCCATAATAGCACTCCAGGCTCTCTGTACTGCATTGGATACCATTAAGGTCTTTTTCTCACATCGTTTTCAACATGAATATTTCAACTTACAAACAGCATGCAAATCAATAGGATAGAGAGGGTGATGAATGTGTTTGTAACCTGAGGGAAGACATGGTCATCAATGGTGAGCGCTGCTGCAGCTGCAATGTTGATGGCCTCTTCTCCGATTGTGGTCAAATAAAACTAAATTCTCCCTTGCCTTTGTGCTTCATAAAAGATAGTGTCCATAGTTTGAAGTGTAACCATGTCTGTGTACATTTTTACAGCAAGTTCCTCACTTACCAAATTAAATGGGTAGACATTGGGAGATAAGGATCCTTTCTGTCAGATAAGACTCGGGAAAAACAGAGGGAAAACTCAATCAACCTGGAAATTGGAGAAGGGACCGGACAGTCCAGGTCAAAGTACCTTGAAAAAATTGCTCCTCATAATCAGCTGACCTTCTTCATCAAGGACACGGTAGCAGTGTGCCCGCTCCTCAGGGGATTCTGATATAAATTTTATTTCGGGAGTGAATCTGACCTTTCCTCCTGGAAAATCCAAGACCTGTAATTGAAGATATCTCTAGTGAACAGAAATAAAAGCATGTATGCATAACAGTATGATTTCATATCCTGTCCAACCATTCGTATGGAAGTGACTTCAACTATATAACCTGCAGGCCAGAAAAAAAAAGTCTTCTGGGGTCATGCTCTCTATGAAAAGAAAATCAGAAGAGACGATGCCTTGGCCTTTCATCTGTCCATCAATGCCTATTAACAACATCTTACATGAACAGGATATTCCTCAACAGAGCAACAGTCATAGGCGTATAGGTCTAATGAACAGGATATTCAAGTGCAATCACACTGGAAGATTTGAATAGGTGGTTCTTTGATGATCTTTATAAAATTTGTAGAGCTAGAAGTCATCTTCCTTCACTTGCTTCCCGTAACACTCAAAGACTAAAATTAGCATGAGCATAATATTATGACTAGTACTTTATTCACCTGTGTAATCCAGTAATTACCGCTCGTTCTTTTAATTGAATTCGACTTAAACCCCGCCCAATCTTTTACTAAAAGGATTGATCTCAATTTAACAATTTGGTAGCCAACTATCTCCAAGCCACTAAAAGCCTTGATAAACTTCGGAACAGGAGTTATCTTCGCGTCCAAAAACATGGACTGTCTTCAATTTAGTATTCTTTAAAGTAAGAATCACATCATGCAGGTTCCAATTAAGATTTTAAATCATTAGGCCTACCAGTTTGTGCTAGCTACCAAGTCCATGAGACAGGAGACGCTGGAGAACAATCGAATCAGTATAAAGGTAGTAAGAGATCAACTGGATAAAAAAGTTCCAAATTTGTTCGATTGTGAGCTTCCTAAGGTACCTTATTGTCGTCAGCATTGGGGAGAGAATCCAATTGTTTTTCTGCCTTTGTAGAAATGAAACGGAAAGAAGAGAAAAGGGTAGCTCTGATGCTCAAATCTGTATCCGAATCTCCTAGAGTTTGAGCGATTGGTGCAGTAACTGAAAATTCTCGATGCGATAGAGAACTGCTCCAAGGAATCAGGTTGATCACACCCAACAAACCCATCTTGGATTTGAGATGGTTGATAAGGTTCGGTGATTTTCTCATGCAGAGAGCCATGAGAATAATAATTCCAACTTCCAAGCAGAAGAAACTGAACTGGGAGAGAGAGAGAGAGAGAGAGAGAGAGACTGATCTTTTCGTCAGTTAATGCGATCCATATTTGTTCCGTTTGGTTTTTTGGAGGGTAGCACGAGATGAGAGTGACACGTCTGCATTTGAATGGCTACGTTTGGGGGATAAGTACCGTCGTTTGACATGAATGGAGGAATCTTGGAAGGAAGGGCTGAAAAGATTCGAACCCAAATTATTATTATTATTATCATTATTTTTGGAGTCAATTATTAATATCTCATTTTTGTCATTAATAATAATTAAAAAGTTAGTATTATATAGTTAGGCCTAGCCTCTCCTATATATAAAAGCAGCGATTGAGCAAATGATAATCATATTGCCACGTAAGAGCTTACAAGGATGATAGCAATAGATGATCCTAGGAATTTAAATAAATAAAAAATGGGATTACAATAATCCTCCTTAAGTGTTTTCAGACTATATATAATATTTTTTTTTAACAAAAATAAAAAATTGAAAAATGAAGAAAGAGTCGATTGCCTTGTTGAACATCTGAAGTATTGGGATTAACATCTGACGTCTAATTTGTTAGTCGAATTACATCATTCTACTTCGGACCGTAAATTAAAGGCTTAATACATGCGCGTACTCCTGGGGTATAACGTTTTCTCAGAAATACTCCTAGGGTAATTTTTGTTGTCCCGTTACCCCTGAGGTATATCTTTTTTCTTAGTTTTATCCCTCCGCCAACATTTCGTCTATTTTTAGACGAAAATTGATGACGTGCACCAATTGACCACGTCACATCCAATTAAACTGTAACACGTGTCTTTAACAGCTGACTGAACAAAATTCTTTTTCCACTTATATATCCACGTCACTCTCTCATGTCAATTTACCGAAATGCCATCAACAAACATGATGCTGGTCCAATCCATCGCTAACGAGCTCGTGCCTCACCAGCTCCGCTCTTACCTCTTCTCCGCCGAGGTCTACCTCCTGACCAAGACTAGCCCCTCCACTAAGCGCCTCCGCATGAGCAAAACCCATTAAAGAGGCGTTTCGTCTACATCGAACCCAAGAACCAATACTCCAACGACGTGCGCTGTTTCAAGTTAACGTTCAACAAGAAATTCAAAGACAAAGTGTTCGACTCTTACCTGCCGCATGTCTTGTCCAGAGCCAACGCCATTAAAGAGGAAAAGAAGGTTGTAAAGCTGTATAACCGTGAGTGCCTGATGAATCTTTCAGGCCAATCTTCACCAAGGTTGTCTGCTGAATACTGGCAGCTGAACTTGTAGAAAGAGTTGTTCTTCATGGAGCACCCATACCAATTAAGGATGAGAACTGGGAAGCCGTTAGAAAGGTGTTTGGAGTTATTTTTCGCTCCTCAAAACATTCAACTGTTTTCCCATGCAGATCTATCTTTACCACACATCTTATTTGAATAGGTTCCCTTTTACCTCATGTTGTTTCGTAGATGGTGGCTGGAAGATTTGTGAATGCTTACTCCACAAATGATTGAATGGAGAGGCGCCGGCGAATGGAGCTCCTTACGTTAAATTTCATCGCCGATGTGGCGGTTCCACCGGTTCTGAAGAACGACAGGAAAAGCCAGAAGCTCGACCTCTGTCCTCGATCGTCTTCGTTGCTCCAGTTGGAAAAGGTAGCCGAGACTTGCCTGCCCAGCGAAGCGGAAGGAAAAGTGGAAAACAATGAAACAAAGTCAGAAAGTGAAGAAATGAGTCCGACTCAAGCATTGAATTTTTGTAGAAGTTCCCTGCCCGCTGAGGTGGTGCAAGAGTGCACTAAGTTCGGTGTGACCTCTGTTTGTGGAAGGAGAAGAGACATGGAGGACGCCGTTTTGGGTTGCTGCCAGGTGTAGGGATCAGTTGAATGAGATTCTCAAGGTGCAGGTGGAAGGCGTAGGAGAAGCTGTAGAATGTAAGGGTACGTTGGAGATGAGCTTTAAGCTGATGGACGAGGAGGTCCACGAGCGAAGTGGCCCCTTGAAGAGCACCTGGAGCTGCAGGTGTGACCTTCAGACTCCGCAGAGCGACGCCGTTGGATCTACTGCAGTATTCCGTAAATTGGATTAAAGGGCATTTTGGTAAACTGGTATGGAGAGGGTGACGTGGACATGTAGGTGTTAAATTAATTTCGTCCGGTCAGCTGTTTCTCACACGTGTTGCCTTTTGATTGGATGTGACGTGGTCACTTGGTGCACGTCATCAATTTCAGTCTAAAAATAAACGGAATGTCGACGGAGGGATAAAACTGGGAAAAAAGATATACCTCAGGGGTAGCGGGACAACAAAATTATCCTAGGGGTATTTCTGAGAAAACGTTATACCCCAAGGGCACGCGCATATATTAAGCCTAAATTAAAAAAAAACTCTTTATTTATTAATATAGAAATAGTTCGAGGCTTGAAGCAACTTACATTAAACTCGGATTAAAAGCACGAACATCATCAGGTACCGCTTCTCATGACAGCTGACTCATGCTCAAAGGGTTGAATTCAACGAAGTAACGATTTGGGTCCACAACAAATTTTATTTATTTATTAAAGGACGACAGTACGACCAGAGTTTTACAGAAACACAAAAAAAAAAAATAAATGATGATAATGATAACAATAGCTGTAAGCTGCTCTAAAACTGTTCAGAGCTAAAACTACTCAGGGTCAGGGAAAACTTGTTTCATCAAGGTTGTCGGCTATAGTCGACAGGAACATCTCATCTGGGCTTGAAAGTTCTGTAACATTATCTTCGTCATCGCTACTGCCGTAGCATACATATTCTGCCCAATCGCCCTTCCTCTCATGAACTCGGCATAAAACCCATCTGTCATAATCCTACATTACCCAAAGAGGGGGTGAAAATAAGAAGACAGCTGTGTCTGTGTGTGTCATCTTATGTACACTAGTCTACGTACGTTATATAGTTAAGAGTGGACTCACTAGTTCAGCTCTTCTTCCTTCTCTGTTGTACAGCACACCACCCATCCCAGAGCTGCAGAGATGATATTCTTGCATTATCCAAGCAGTGTCAATACCATCTGGAGCTTCACCAGTGCAGAAAACAAGACATTTTTTTATTCCCATTTTCTTTCCAGCACTAGAGAGTATGGGTTTCTCCATATCTAACTCCTTCCAATACCCATTCTTTGTGACTCGATTTTCTGTCACCTTGTCGAAGAAGTAGTATAGACTTCCGCTTGACAAGGCCTTACCTACACGCACCCCCATATGACCCTTTTATTAGCTATGGAGTAAAAGCGATTAACATGGTTAATTTTTCCATTATCCGCGAAACTTCATGCAGAAATATATATGAACACGAAACAGATTTAAGAGAAACATACCATTGAGTTCCCAAGGATCGTGCAGACAAATATCAAGATCAGGAATACTTATGTTGGGTTGGCATGGTGAGTGTGAAGCCTTTAGGAACAGGAAGTGAAGGACGAGTTCTTCATCGGTTGGGCAGAATCGAAAGCCAGGAGGAAGGTTGACATGACTGTCGTCTCCCATCTTATTCTACCATAAAACAACCCAAAAGCTAGAAAATATGTTAGTGCAATTGAGGTTTGAAAATTCTGTCCGAGGGGTTTGAACCCAGATAAATGCGGGCGCGGACGATATATGGAGGCAGGGAAAAGGAAGAAGATGGTCAGCTAAAAGATCGCGGATAAGGATGAGAACCATTCTTCCATCTGAAGCAAGTTGTTAGCGAAAAAAAATCGAAAGCCACATCTTGTGTACGTCATGATTAGGTGATGATGTTTTGAAAATTAGAAGCGCTCAAGTTAAAACTTTCTTAATGCTGATGATGCTAATTACATATACATTGACAGCCATGATGTTGCACTATTTTCTTCATCGCCATTGCAAATTAGGGGGGTTATTGCGTGGTTGGCCTCATTAGAATTTTCCCAGTACTGGCTCTGCTGTCATAGCGCAGCGCTGATGACGACACACCGATGAAGCGACGACGTAACGTTAAGCACTTCTAGTTTTGACCGCAAGGAGAACAACAAAAGGAAAAGCATTTCCATCCCCAAAAAATGACTGTCGGCAGACCATATCAAGATGTTACGTATGGAAGCAAATATCTTGTCATTAGCTCAAACATTATTGTTGAGGCCGCGTTTTAAATTTTCCTGTGAAGTTTGTGACTGATCTGAAGTTGACATTAATCATTGACCCTAAATTTATACAAGAAGTTTCTCCTAATTATATTTTGCTTGACAGAGAGTATATATATGTACTAAGCTTGTCTTTCTTCCACAGATATTGGTTGGCCTATCAAGTATTAATTATTTGTGTCCGGGCTGCCGGCGTTTTTTTTAGTATCGTAACTAGCACTTTGGTTTCAGTAGTGCCATCTACCGTATCAGGTCACACCGTTCTCTCTGCCCCCACGTGGAGATTTGGTAGGCTATCGACTATTTTTGAATCTCGCTAATCTTGTTTAGCAGCCTGATCTGCTTAGATCCATAGCTGTTCTTATTGTTTATTTTGTACTATTGTTTCTAATGCTTAATGACAGTCCATCGTCATTATTCAGACAAAAAAAAAGTGTTAATTTTCATTAAAAAGGATCAAATAATAGAGCTCCAGAGGACTTCTTTGATGCCTTGTTATGAGGGCTTCCATCCCATTTGATTGGTAGTCATTTTCTCCCAATATAAATATATCTTGGGAAACAATCATCAGCAATACTGTTTGATTTTAGAAATTAACATGATGCTGATGTAGTTTGTCATGGCTTAACATCTTTATCACACACCATCATCACAGTCTACCAAAGGTGGCATTTTCTGTCCAGTACTGATCTAGGCGGTTGGTAGGTCACCTTTAAGCAACATGGAACGTTATGGAATGTTATATTCGCTCTAGCTTTCTCCTCTGGAAGTCTTAGCTCACGCAGCGTGGCACTTCATGCTTATCACTTGAGGCTTGAAGCAGTACTGATGATAGAGACCGCGGTAGAATATAATATTGGAGTTCATGCTGGAGATGTGAAAGCTGCAATTTGTGGCAAAAATGTTCTTTCACCGTGTCAAGCTGTTGTGTGAGGTATGAGATGTGGGCTTCTTTCTCTACCCACTCCATCGCTTTTTCTTCATAAGAATGATTGCAAAGTGCAGCTTATACCCAACAAACTTTTATCTTTAGCGAGTTCCTGATTTCTTTTACCTTTTTTTTTCAGGTATCCATCCATTTGGTTTACTCATCAGTGATCATTTTGTTCGGGGCTACTTTCGAAGACAAACTTAGGGAGTTCCTTAATCCGATGGAAAAGGATGACAAGATATTTGAAGGACGGCGGAGCATGCTCCTGTGAACAGCCAGATTCTACTATGGACAAATTAATTATGAGGAACGACCGAAAGAGGAGACCAATTTGTTGGGAAGTGACGCCTGCATTAATTCCACGTGCGACATCAAGAGTACTTATCCAACTATTAATGCCTTTGGTGAATTTTGGATTTTAATATGTGATTTTAATACGTATCTTTCTTGATTGGTGGACATCGAAATCAATGATAAAAACATGCTTTAACCCATGTACACGTTGGGCATATCGAGCTGCAATGGCTACATTTCCAAAAACACAAAACCCCATAGGCCCTTTCGGAATAGCATGATGTCCTGGAGGCCTTATCAAACCAAAGCCCACAGGTGGATCCAGGCAGTTCTCTGATGCTGCAACCTGAAATACAAATAGAAAGTTTTGGAACATAGCCAGAACTGCAGTATCCTACAACTTAGTAAACCTTGAAGTATAGGCAACACCCACCCCCGAAAAAAACAATCCACATTGCAGTTTCAAAAAAATTTCAGCACTGCACATAGAATGTAACATAAGCATAATCATTAAGAGACTGACGTGCCAAGTCGAGACATCACCACTGAATCAACCAAGACAATTCCTGCTCCAGCTGCAATTAGTGACTCATGAAAAGTCTGCATCATTAACTCCACAATAAGAAAAAAGTGGAATGTACAACAAATTACTTGCAAATTCAAGCATCAAGATCCAAGTCAAACACACTAAATAGTTACCAATAAAAACTCCATAAACACATTGACATAAGAAATTTCAAATCCATTGAAAGAAGAATAATGAGGATAGTTATGTCTTATATTTAAAGTTATACCACTGGAAAGCTCTCCTCTGTCGGGTATTCAACGATTTCTTATTCACATATACATCCAGGGATAACAATTTTCTTTCATGATCCATGCGCAGTCCTTTTCTCATCTGATAGCATGAGGATTTACAAAAAAAAAGGCCAAACATTCTTAAGCCCTCCACAAATAAGTGAATGAAACTATTTCCAAGAAAAATTTGATATACGACATCACTTTACCATTTCCGTGAGGATGCATTATTAATTCAGTGCAGCCCTAAGTTTAGATTCATCTGAAAATTAAGGAGAAAAAGAAGGCACTAAATCACTAATGTGTTAGCTTTTGCAGGTAGCCATCTGACTACTTTTGGAAACACATTGATCGATATAACAAATGCCTACGGCTTAGTTGTTAGAGGCTATTCGACAAAGAAGTCCAAAAGATTTTCCTTACTTTAATCGTTGTTTAAGCCTTACTCAACGTAACCGGCTGGTTGGCTCATGCTCATTTGATCGAATTAGCAGATCAGATGCCCAAAGGATATCATTTCGGCATCTGCTAACTCAAGTTAGCAGAACTTAAAATCATTTTGCATATATAATGCTTTGACTCACGCACGCTTGTTGTCGTCTCTCGATTTTCTTTGGATTTTCTGTATCTTATCGCTTTTGTCGTCTCCCGATTAGAAATACAAGAAGGCTATACATAATTAACTGAGGGTTATGGACAGAGAACAGCTATCAAAACGTGAACTTCAGCTCATGAACAGTGAATGCAGTCTGCAGACAGGTAAATAAAAAAAAGAAAAAAGCTTCCCCTATTGCTTACGTACGCAAGACTTGATCCAGAGGTCCTTATTGTTTATCATATACGAAGAGTTCATGAATGAATGGAATCAGACTATGGATTATGACTATATGTCCCATGGAGCTCAATGACCAAAGAGAACCGATTGCCAAGAAACAATGCAGAGGGGAATTCCCAAGGAACAATACAGAGGGGAGTTCCCAGGGAACCATACAGAAGGGACCATCCGAAGCTGCAATGAGCCTTTGGGTTTGTTCTTATCTGAATGAATGAACAAACTTGAATCAAGGGAGTTTAGAATTGTGTAATTATATACGACAGGAGAAGTTTTTAATGGCAGAACCCTAAACCTGATTCGATTGATAACTAGGTATTCTTCTCACTTTGTTTGACATTAATTTGCAAATTTGTGATTCGACAAAATATAGCAGTAAATACTCTTCTTCTCTCTCTTTAGTTCTGTGTGCTATAGTTTCTTCTGATTTAGAGACGGCTTTAGAGCTAAGTGACAAAAGCAGGACAGTCATTAAGCGCCAGTTGATGCAGCCCTACACATCCTTCATCATGCAATCAGATGTTTCAATATGGGTGGCCCAGAAGCAGGAATAGAATTAGAACACGAAAACCCCCAAGTCATTAGAAAAGTAGAATGAAAGGGAAAGAAAAATGCAGGAAATATGTTACATAAGGAATTGCCAGAGGGCAATCCATTAATTTCATTAACTAAATTTCTATACTACCGCAGTAATTATTTCCCATTAGAGTCACAACCTTATACTCTGTCAAAGTAATATATACTCACAAATGCATTTTTTATGGGGTGCAACATGTAAACGGTTGATAATTGAGTGACGAGATGTAACCAAATTTGTAATTTAGAGTGCAAAGTGTCAGGACCTTGATGGCGAAAAAGCTTATTTAACCCTATTTATAAAGTTATGATTCAAGTTTCTCATAGAGAAGCAATGGACAAAGCAGACTCGTATAAAAAACTCCAAACAATTAGAAAACAGAAGCTAATTGAGACCACGATTAGGATCCAAGACGAAATTTCGCAACAGGCCTCAATTACCTCTAGATATGAGCATTTTGATTCATAGGCTGAATGATTGGTGAGAAAGAAAAACTGTAGTGGGTTCACGGGCCAAATTTGTGGTTGGGAATGAGTTGTTGCATTGGTGAGGGCAGGTGGCAAGTGGGGTTCACAGAGGGCCCTGATTGACCACAGAGAGGAGTTCACGGGCGCAACATATATCACACTCGGGGACAAAACGAGCCCGAGGATATGAAATATATATACTTCGATGACAACAAAAAAGGAAAACATTAGAAAAAAGTAGAGGACAAACGAGCTCCTTGAAAGGCCACACAGAAATGTAGGCCAAAACAAGATCTTCTCTTTTGCTCTCAGCCACAAAACAGATTCATGACATGGCATCGTGTCCTTGGAACCATTTGCTACCCAACTAACGAAGACTAGAAATCTTTCAGCACCGGTGTTTATGTGTGGGGGCACTTGCAATTAGAGGTGGCAATTGCTTTGGCCCGACTCAACTGAAGTGTTGATCAGATTAATGCCAAAAGTGGATACATCAGTACCCTCTTTGACGTGAAATGGGGTGCAATGAGTTAGAGCTTAATCAAAAGACGACAAAGTTATGGAGCTATTTTCAAAGAACCCAGAAGGTGGAAACATTATTCTAAGAGATTTGGGACAAAATGGTGAAATATACAAAGACATAAAAATTGCAGAGATTTCCAAGGGTAC
This sequence comes from Myrica gale, assembly GCA_963930655.1. NCBI lineage: Eukaryota > Viridiplantae > Streptophyta > Magnoliopsida > Fagales > Myricaceae > Myrica > Myrica gale. The sequence continues at coordinate 9,050,552 of OZ005600.1, read as the reverse complement.
CTTGGAGGCTTGGATGTTTGGGGGCCACATCAATATCAGAATTTGATTTCAGCCACAAGTTTAGAGTTCCAATGGGGACCCCCTGCCCTTGTTCTCATCCAAAATGCTACTGGTGTGCACCATCTGTTGTTTCGCATAATGACATGCTTAACCCTTATTCTCCTTTTATTCTAAGAGGTATTTAGCCTTGGTCTCTGTTGTTTTCTTCTCCTCAGCAACCAGTGTCGGTGGTTGTCTGAATCTTCAGCTGATAATGCATGTTCGGTACTGCTTCTCTGGAGGAGCAGGAGAAAAGGTCGTAAATACAAATATCTTTGACGTACTTGTACTGTAAACCTCGATCTGAGCCATGCATATGATCCACAGATCATGTCTAGACAGAAATCTAACAAAAATTCATATTTTTTTGTTCTGCATAAAAGTGGTTTTTGTTTGTCTAATAAGAATCTCAATTGTATAATACGATTAGTGAAGTGTCGCGCTATTATAATAACTCTTTTAAACTTCACATGCGACGGACACAGATATTTAAAAGTTTCAATACCGTTAAATTCGAAATTGAAAAGTGTCTAGCATATATCATTTTGTTAATATAAATTTCTCTGTTCTCCACTGTTTTTGGTTTTCCTTCCTTTCCTGATTGAGCTCCAGACTCCATTCTCGGTCCTGTTGTTTAGTCCCGCCCCGTGTTTTCGAGAGTTTCTACTGATTAGTAGATTACGTACCTCTGCCGCTAAAAATTGGAAGCCATACAACTTGACAGCCAGAAACAACGGGTTTCGCGCACTATCGCCACGTGAACTATACAAATTCCCATGACAAAATATCTCCACAGAAACAGCAATAACAGCAGGTGCACGTGAACCATATATGGAAACTCGAGGAGCTAAGTGTCTTTTGCAACTCTGTTTTCGTAGTTTGTAGTTGGAGCCAAAACCAGTGATTAAATAAGAAGATAAACTAAACATCAAGAGAAGCGGTTGCACTACTTATTACAATACAGAGTTGAACTAGAGAAGCCAAAGTGAAGGGAAAAGAAGAGAGAGAGAGAGAGAGAAGAGTGCTTCCTCAATGAAGAAACAAGGGTGTGAGATTGAAGCAATAGGCATCGACTACAAGATTCAAACACAAAGTATACAGTACCCTTTCAAGATCTTCAGCAAAGAGTCACATTCACCTCAAGTACTTGTTAAAGAACAAGAACAACAAGTCAAGGTTGAAGAACCATGCCCCGGTGTCCGCCATGTCCTGAAGGGCGTAAACTGCCGGGCTAAACCATGGGAGATTCTGGCCATTGTTGGCCCAAGTGGAGCTGGAAAGTCATCCCTCCTTGAGATCCTAGCAGGAAAAGTCACGCCACAAAATGGTTCCATTTTTGTGAACCAGCTGCCAATAGACAAAGCTCGGTTCAAGAAAGAATCGGGGTATGTCACTCAAAAGGACACCCTCTTTCCTTTACTTACAGTGGAAGAAACCTTACTGTTTAGTGCAAAGCTAAGGTTAAGGCTTCCACCATCTGAGCTGAGCTCCAGAGTGAAGTCATTGATTCAGGAGCTTGGCTTGAGTCATATAGCCGGAGCTCGAGTTGGAGACGATAGGATCCGTGGGATTTCTGGTGGAGAAAGGCGTCGCGTTTCGATTGGTGTGGACGTGATACATGACCCCGGAGTGCTGATTCTTGATGAACCGACTTCAGGGCTGGATAGCACATCGGCGCTTCAAATTATTGACATGCTTAAGACCATGGCTGAAACCCGGGGACGAACCATAATTCTCAGCATCCACCAACCGGGGTTCCGTATTGTGAAGCTGTTCAATTCAATTTTACTTTTGGCTAACGGCTGTGTCTTGCACCATGGCACGGTGGATCAGCTTGGCGTCAACTTGAGGCTGATGGGATTAGAGCTTCCTCTTCATGTCAACGTTGTTGAATTCGCCATTGAATCCATCGAAACCATTCAACGGCAGGGGAAATTTCACCGAGTTCACCAAAAGATGCTACCACAGTTGCGGTCAACTGTGCAACAAAAGAAAGGACATGATCGCGGTGAGAGTAGAAGTGGTAAGTTCACTCTACAACAGCTCTTTCAACAATCAAAGGTTGTGGATGGAGAAATCATCAATATTGGAATCGATTTCCCTCTGGATTTCGCAAATTCAAGACTGCGAGAAACCATAGTTCTCACTCACAGGTTCTCCAAGAACATCTTTCGGTCGAAGGAGCTCTTTGCTTGCCGGACCATACAAATGCTGGTCTCCGGACTTGTCCTTGGCTCGATCTTCCACAATCTCAAAGATGATTTAGTTGGAGCCCAAGAAAGGGTAGGTCTATTTGCCTTCATTTTGACCTTTTTGTTATCTTTCACCACAGAAGCTCTGCCCATCTTTTTGCAAGAGAGGGAGATTCTTATGAGGGAGACGTCTTGTGGAAGCTATAGAGTCTCATCCTATGCCATAGCCAATGGGCTAGTTTACCTGCCGTTTCTCCTTATCCTATCCATCTTGTTCACAATACCCTTATACTGGCTTGTTGGACTAAATCCGAATTTCATGGCCTTTCTGCACTTTCTGCTGTTAATTTGGTTGATCCTGTATACCGCGAATTCGGTTGTCATATGTTTCAGTGCTCTGGTGCCTAATTTCATCGTTGGGAACTCAGTGATCGCAGGCGTTATGGGGTCCTTCTTTCTGTTCTCTGGTTACTTCATCTCAAAGCATGGCATTCCGAGCTATTGGATTTTCATGCATTACATATCGTTGTTCAAGTATCCATTTGAAGGGTTTCTAATAAATGAATTCTCTAACTCGGGGAAGTGCTTGGACTACATGTTTGGGACATGCGTGGTGACCGGAGACGATGTGCTTAGAGAAGAAGGCTACGGGGAAGAAAGTAGGTGGAGAAATGTTGGGGTTATGGTGTGCTTCATATTGGTTTACAGGTTCATTTCTTATGTAATCCTTAGATGTAGATGCTCTCAGACAGGGCTCAAGGATGCTCTTATCTGAAGAATATGGTGAAAATTTCTCCCTCCCTCTCTCGTTTGTTGACAAGATGGTTCACATGTGTTGGAATTTACTGGAGATAGATCCGAACATCGAAAAATCAAATAAATAAAGAACAGCTTTGTAAATCTCTGCCACCAGATTGTACTAACATGATTATGTTAGTCTTTATGTTTCTATGTTCTAACCCTATATGCGCGCGCGCACAAACACATCTTCACCAGGTTCTTTTTCTTCCTTCTAATCATGGTTTCTGTTTTTGTTCTTGTCCACACATGCTCGCTTGACACAACAAACTGGGCTGTTTAGTTCTAATAAATCTGGGCTGCAATGGATCTGTGGATAAACAAGAGCAAATTTGCACATTGTGAAGGAAAAACCAACATGAACACAGCAGTATTTGGTTCAAGTAACAAGCTTTCTAAAGACTTGGTCCTCCATCTTTGGAAGTCTCCTGAATGCTTAACTTCCTAAATAACGAGAGGCCTCAGAGCGCTTTGGATTCCTAATCAATTTCAAACTGCACAAATTATATCCTGCAGGTAATCACCAGGGTAAGCACACATCTGTTGGTACATGTACAGCAGTTTAGGACCATCATTATTTTTAGTCTAAGCAGCTCCTCCAACCCCATCATGACGCGTCTTATTTTAGTGCAATAAAGCTGGGCCAGTTGGCATGATTGCACTACATGCCAACAGCAGAGGAGCATGTCCACCAAAGGCTGGTGGTTTTGTCCTTCCATACCCGACATAATTTTCCAAATTAGAGGGGAAGCGTGTTTCATCTCTAACTGGGGAGGTTCAGGATAATTGATCTTTGATGGCAAGAAGAAAAGCTTTTGGCTTTTTGCATAATGGCAAAGTCACTAAAATCATGATACTTGCGAGAACTACTGATAACTTTTACTAGCCTATGCATTCACAAAACTGAGTAAAAGATCCATCAGATGGTGGTATAAAGGTATACCAAGAAGAAGGTGGCTGAATTCAACCGAAGGCAGCATCTGCTGGCATTTCCATTTCGTCATGTAAGGCAAAGTTCGATTCATTCTGTTCCTCATAAGCCTCATGAACATCAGCATGGGGAACATAACCAGCTCTCTTCATCTGTTTCGTGAGAACCTTCAAAAGTAAATAGATCTCGTTTCTCTGAGGATGCCTTTTATCCTTCAACATGAAAACATGCAAATCACTCTGGATTTTGATCCAACTGCAACCTGGCTGCTTGGCAACTCCCTGTTGTCTCATCAATTTCCTAACCTTCACAACATCCCTCCATTTTCCAAGCTCAGCATACATGTTTGAGAGAAGAACATAGGGTCCAGAGTTCCAAGGATCAATCTCTAAGACCTTCTCTGCCACATATTTCCCTAACATAATGTTCTTATGGACCTTACAAGCAGCAAGCAAAGATCCCCAGACAACACCATCTGGCTGCATTGGCATTGTGTCAATCAAACTCTTTGCTTCATTTAGGCATCCAGTTCGACCAAGTATATCAACCATACATGTATAATGGTCCTTCAATGGTGGCAATCCATGCTCTGCTCTCATTGATTGGAAATACCAACGTCCCTCTTCAACCAGCCCCGCATGACTGCATTGCTGCAAGCACATAGCACCCCAATCATAGTGACATGGTCTGGTTTCTCTCCAGACAGCAACATTTTCTGGAAAATCTGAAGAGCTTCAGTTCCATAACCATTTTGTGCATATCCCACTATCATAGCATTCCAAGAGACATAATCCCTTTCGTACATATTTTCAAATACCCGACTTGCATCTTCAACTGATCCGCACTTCACGTACATGTCAATGAGAGAGTTCCCTACAAAAATATCACTTTCCTCGCCAGATTGAAAGCGAAATCCATGCTTCAAAACATGACTATGAGCCTGTCTGCCCAGCTGCAGTTCAGCAAGATTGGCACAAGCATTGAGTAGATTCCCAAATGTGTAATGGGTTGGCCAAATGGATTCCCTCTTTAGTTGAAGGAAGAGCTCTAGAGCCTCTTCATTCTCGCCATTCTGAGTATACCCTGCAATAAGTGCATTCCAAGACACCACATTTCGCTCCATCATCCTTGTAAACATTAACCTTGCAACTCTCACACTTGCTGCTCTTGCATACCCACTAACCATGGAGGTTTCAGACACCACATTCCTCATAGGCATCCTATCAAAAACCCATCTAGCTTCATTGATTTTACCACATTTTGCATACAAATCAACTAAAGCATTTCCCAAAACAAGATCATCCCTAAATTTATCACATTTCAAAACGCGGGCATGAATCTGTAAGCCTTCTCTAATTGCTAACAAACTTGCACAAGCACTAACCACACTAGCTAGAGTGACCTCGTCCGGGTCAATCCCACAATCCATCATCCTCACAAAAACCTCCAAAGCTTCAAAAGCTGGACCGTTTTGCTCGTCGCATGTTATCAAGCTGTTCCAAGAAACTATGTTCCGTTCACTCATCTCATCAAAAACACTTTTAGCACAAGCCACACTCCCACTCTTAGAATACATGTCAATTAGAGCGGAACCCATATAAACATCTGACAAGTACCGGGATTTCGAGACCAAAGCATGAATTTGAATACCCAGTTTCAAATCCGTTGCACCTGAACAAGCACTCAGAGCACTACCAAACGAGAATTCATTAAGCACAAAATTCTCCCGATGCATCTCAACAAAACACTGAAAAGCCTCATCAAAACGATCATTTTATGCAAAACCTGATACCATCGAGTTCCAGGAGCACTGGTCGGGATCAGGCATGGACCCAAAGATCTGCACAGCCTCATCAAGGAAACCCCACCTCGTCAAAGCGCTTATAATAGAATTCCAACTGAAAGTATTCTTGTCAAGCATTTGATCGAACAATCCGCGAGCATCGTCCAAACAACCGCATTTACCATAGGATTCTGAATAAAAATTTCAGAGGCAAACTGGGTTTGGATGATAGGGGCGTGGACACGGCGCGTATCGCGCGCCGACTTCGACTTGACGCAAGTGTCCAAGAGCTTTGAAAAGGGAGACGAGTTGACGAAAGAGAGGTCGCCCACCACGAGTTTCTTGAACAACCCATGTCTAGCCATTCCATTATCTCTAGAGAAGACGGCTTCACGGGCATGTTTCGTTGAGATTTGTGAAAGGTCCGAGATAATATGAAAGTTGAAGAGAATGGAAGGACGCGGAACAAGAAGAATGAAAGGTCAGTTCTTGAGCTTCCATCTTCATAAAAGACGATTTTGAATTCCTGTAGCCCTTATGATCCGGCGTTTTCCTTATGGCCTGACCGTTGGGGCCTGGGGGTTAGATGATGCTTCAAAATCTCTCTCTCAGTCTCACTTCCCCGGATTATGCCGCACAAATAAAAACTCAGCTACAGCTCACCAAGCAAATAAACGTTCCTTAAGCCAGTAGCCTTTTTGCTTCTCTTAATAATATAATTAACCGCTTTCCTGCACTGCCCAAAAAAAAAAGATACTTAAATAAAATATATATATATATAATAAAAAATTTCAAAGCAATTATGTCAAAAGCTTTAGAGCTTTTACGAATTTTTAAGTGTAAATATGATTTTTTTAACTTTTTTAGTTTAAATTAAATTTTATTTATATATTTATTATAATAGAAAGAGATAATTTAATAAAAAAATATTTATAATTATTTTATTAAGCTAACATCGTTGTAATTCGTGGTTTATTTCAATGCATGTAAAATGTATAAACGTGGAGAGAGTCGAAACTGAGGCCCGGAGTCTTCTCTCGAGTCTCCTTCGCGACCGTGAACAAGCCACTGGTCATTAGAGGCGGATGCAGGGGGTGCGGCCCTGGGCGGCCGCCACCCCTTGCATCCCAAAAAAAAATTATTTTAATTTTATTATTATTATTATTCATAGGTTGGCCTGGGCCTATGGGGGGCCGATCCCCATTGCCCAGGCCAACCCACATTTATTCTCCTGCGCGACTGTGGCCCTTTGTCTAGACTTTCTTGGACTCTGGATCTCTCTGACTCTACAGCTTTCAGAGATAAATGCAGGAATAAACGCACGTACTATAGTAGGGAAATGCTTGGGTCACCCTAAACGTCTCTGCGTTGGCAATGACAAAAGCTACCGAAAAAAAAAATTATGGCAAAAAGTTTAAATTCATACATTCGGAAATGATCTAGCTGAATAAAAATAACTCGAAAATGTTTTCTGACAGTTATTATCAAACGCATATTCTAGATGTTATTTCTTTCTCTCTCTTCTCCTCTTTACCTCCCCTCTCATTAATTACCCCATTTTTTTCTCTCTCCCTCCTCCGCTTCCCTTTCTTTCATCTCTTTTTCTTTTTCTTCTTTCACTCTGTCTCTGATATTCTTATTATTTTGTGCTTTCCTCTCTTGGTCCACTTTTCCTTATTTTTTCCTCTTGGCAATCAACTAAACTCTACCTTTTCTTTTCTACTTATATCTCTCCACCCAGAGCAAGGAATCAACGCTTTTGCGACCTGCCAAACGTCATTTCATTGTTCAAGATATAAAATTAGTCGCCGCTGGAAGGAAAGATAAACACTGTAGAATTAAAAGATAATTTAAAGATGAGTAGAGAAACAGGAACCAGAGATAGAAAATTTAAGTGCGTGGTTCAATTAAGAAAACGCATCCATTGCAAAAGTCTTTTATAATTGTGTTTTGAATTATAAGGTTATACATAGTATAGGTTAAAGGTCTTTAAAGACAATACAAAGCATGATAAGAAAGATATTCCCATATTTATCTAAATTTACTAATGTTTGTCACTCAGGGTAGATTTTCCTATACAATATATAACACTACTTGCACCAAATCATTATGCTTTAATCAACCCACAAATAACACCTACAACATCAATACGCCTAAGCTTCTTTATGGTCATTTATTCCGTAGTCTTCTAAAGTTCATAAACCTCACTATGGAAAATGTGCTTGAATAGGCTGCTGATTGGTTCACGTGGTTTATCAAATTACTTTCCGAACTTCAAATTTTATCAATTTGTTCTATAAGGGGTAAAATTTATTCTATGTGGTTTACCCCTAATATGAATCTGGTCCATCTTGTTTATATGATGCTCAAACTTGGTTCTATTTGATGTCATTGCCGCATATCATAGCTCATCTTTAAACGCCTTACTTTTGACCATATGACCATTAAATGAGTGATTTGATGATAGCATAAACTGCAAAGACCATATGACCATTTTATCACTTTTATCTATTTTCACATCATAAACACTTGTCACCTGAGGTTCTATGATTTCACCACCAATTGTCCAGCCCCATCTTTTTTTGGTAGTATCATTTTTTTGAATCAAAATGTTTTATGTTTCGGTTTGGTGCTATAGTTTTATTTATGTTTCAGAAGATACAAAAACGTAGGATGCAATTGTCATCTCTTAGTCGTAGTACATAGTACGATACGTGTATTCTAATATTTTTAATAGTTTTAGTCTTTAATTTTGCGATATTATAACTCTAAGACAATTTTTTGCATTACGAAGGAAAAAAAAAATTCTTGTCATTTTGCCTTTGAAATTTGACCCCCATGAATTTTAATCTTGGATCCACCACTGCTGGTCATGCTTCCTGGTGATATCATCTCAGTGGTAGATCACTGTGCTTCGCTCATTTCAAGATGCACCAAAACTAAGAACCTGAAACTAGGCACGGCCCTGCACTCACACCTGATCAAAACAGGGCTCTCCTTCATCCCCTTCCTGACCAATGGTCTCATAGACATGTACTCTAAATGCAACTGCGTTGAAAGTGCCCAAAAAGCCTTCGAAGATCTTCCCTATAGAACCACCCGTTCTTGGAACATCATGATTGCTGTGTATTGCGGAACAGGTCTAGTCAGCGAAGCTCATAAACTTTTCGATGAAATGCCAAAGCCAAATATTGTTAGCTATAACTCATTGATATCCGGTTTAACCTATCATGGGTTTCACAAAGAATCTATTGGCTTCTTTCTACAAATGCAGAAGGATCATGATTGGCTAACCTTGGATGAGTTCACGCTAGTCAGCATGGTTGGCGCTTGTGCCTGTATGGTTGCTTTAGCATTGCTGTGTCAAGTTGATGGAGCAGGGATTGTTACAGGCATGGAATTTAATTTAATTATTTATAATGCCTTAGTGGATGCATATGGAAAATGTGGTGAACCCAATACCTCATATGCTATTTTCAGTCAAATGCCTGTAAGGGATGTTGTGTCTTGGACTTCAATGGTTGTTGCTTTTGCTCAGGCATCAAGACTTGATGATGCTTGTTGAGTATTCGATGAAATACCCATTAAGAACACAATCTCTTGGACTACTTTACTCACGGGATTTACACAAAATGGGCAGGGGAGTGAAGCACTGACTCTGTTTCACCAAATGATGGAAGAGGGTATCCGGCCGAGCGCTCATACTTTTGTTAGTGTTTTAAGTGCTTGTGCAGATTTAGCTCTTGTAGGAAGAGGCAAACAGATTCATGGGCAAACAGTTCGAAGGAGCACTGGTAATTCAGTGGCGGATCCAGGATCAATTTTCATGGGGGTCGAACTTTACATGCAAAATGACAATAATTTTTTTTCTTCGTAATGCAAAAAAAATTGTTAATGCAAACAATTTTGCCAATATCCGACAGAGGACCCACTGCACTCATGTTTGAATGAGAAGAGATAATACCACTATATCTTAGTTTCCAGCTACAATATACTGATTTCACTAGTAAATGGCTGGAGGAAAACATACCATTGACCATGATGATGAAAATAGCATGCCAGAAAGGTGGAATGGCTTTTGGAGGAAACATCACCAATAGATACAAAAGATCATCATTTTGATACCACCAGTAAACACCAAAGACATGGATTGTGAATACCAGAGAAATACAAATCAGAACAAACATTTTCCTCTCTCCCTGCAGCCACCAACAATTCCCATGGTTAACATTGGGAACTTTTTCATCCAGAAAAAGAACAGAAAAAATGTCCTAGTACCTTCAAAGTTGTCTGTTTCCGTAGAATGTCATATGACTTGAACATGACAGCAACAATCCAAATAGTAACAAAGAAACCTGTAAGTCATAGCAGAAATGCCAAGGTCACTAAATTTAAACGGATAGTGGCCAAATGCTTTTCATCAAAACCCAAACGCATGCAATTCAAGATATCCAATTTAACTCCTGGGAACAATATTTGATGTGAAAAGCAACATAAATGGCCCTACCTAATACACTGAAAACAAAAAGTTATAAAGAAAGATCGAATAAGTATGCAGTTAAAGAATGACTGAAGCTCACAGAAACAACACGCATCCAAGATTTCACGGACATAGCTACAAGTTAGACAATTTAGATAATATAGTTTTGGTAACAGAGTACAGAGTACTTGCTTGTTCAAACGCTCCAATCAATGAGAAGCGAGAGCTTATGAGGCTTCAACAATGGAGAACATGTGGTTACAAAGCACCACAAAAAGTTCCCAAATTTCAGAGATTTGGAAAATTTGCAGTCAATTGCTGAACCAGGAAAACATATTATCAACCGAATCACAAGAAAGTCAACCTCAGCAGTGTCTCCTACTTGTTATGCCTCTGGATTCTCTTTTTTGATCTGGACCAGTACCCCACGCAAAAAATCACCAAGATTCCTCTAACATCAAACCAAACAACTACAGTTGAAATCTTTCAGCGTTGTCTAAGCTACCAAAATACAAGAAAAATCCCGGACCCAAAAACAATTAGAATAAGGACAATAACAATAACAAGAAGGTCAAAAAGCGAACCATTGTGCGTTTGAACTCCTTCAACTTCTGCAATTTTTTCAACTCCATCTGAAGCTTCTCCTGCTGCCTGCCTCTGTCCTCAAGCTCTTCCTCCTTTTGCTTCAACAAGTCATCCTTGGCTTTCAAGAGTTCCTCCCTCTGTCTTTTCCTTCTCAAGCCTCAGCTGCTGCAGCTTCTCTTGCATTTCCAGCAAGTCTTTTTCAAAAGATTGTTGCTGCTTCGATTGTTTCTTGGAGGCCGCCGCTTTGCCTTTTTTGGGCGAGGACCGTGGCTGCGAGAGACTCTCGTGGTTCTCCTTTTCTGGATCATCCGCACGCAGCGGTGGCGGAACCGAGCTCGGTTGGGGCTCCAAGACATTCCCGGCCAAGATGTTGACCTCGTTGGCTGCTGGGTTTTTCTCCTTCAGTGCCTTCGGGCTGTTTCTTGGCTTTTTTGTACGGGCTGGGTCAATGAGCATCTCGGCCATGGTTGGAGAGAGAGAGAGAGGGAGAAGCGGGGGTTTGGGTTGGGTATGGGGGTCGGTCTCGCAAAGGCCCAGGACTTGCAGGCTTTTCACCAGGTTGGCATGGGCCTATGGGGATCGGGCTCCCATAGGCCCATACCAACTTATTAAAATAATAAAAAAAATTAATATCTATTTTTTTTTTTCGGCGGATCCAAGGGGGGGCGGCCTCTAACTGGTATCAACTTGTTTAATGTGTTTATGTTGAATGCTTCAATTGATATGTATTGCAAGTTTGGAGACATGAAATCAGTTGAAACATTGTTTGAGTTGATGCCTGAAAGGGACATCATCTCTTGGAACTCATTAATAACTGGGTTTGCTCAGAATGGGTTTGAGAAGAAATCATTTTGTGTATTTCAAAGAATGTTGGAAGCAAAGATGAAACCAAATTCTCTCCAAAGCAGAGCCGGCCGGTTGGTGTTTAGGCGAAAGAGGTGGGAAGGTTCTAGAGAGAGGGAGGAGTCTCTCTCTCTAGAACTCGACAGTTCGAAAAAGGTGTGTGAAGTGAGTCCAGATCAACATGGAGTCACAACATGAGCATGTGCATATATGACTTTGCACATACCAAGGATGGAATTATGTTTCCTTTTTTATTATTAAGATGCTTTAGATGTAGAAACTCAGCACGTACCAATTTTGCTTGAATTTTTTCTTTTCGATTGGAAGGTTTCTCAGAGGTCCATTCATGCCTAATTTGTCAACATCTGAAGCTTTTCTTAGGGTTTGACATTTGCTTGATGGTTTTGACAGTAGTATATGTTTGACATCTTTGGCTAGGCATTAGTATATATATATATATATATATATATATATATATATATATGAATCTTTAGTTGGAAAATTGAGGAACTTAGCTTCCCAAGAATGACTCAAGTCATAGGATTGTTGAATCTTCAAAAGGTGGGTGGAATGCAGCGTGGGTCTCCAAAACGTTAATTAATTACCTGCTAGTGCTTGTCCTCTAGCCCCCCAATATATATATAACAAGTGGAAAAAAAAAACATCTTCCGAATGATGGTTACGTTGTCATATATGCAGCAAAAACAGTGCACCAAACCATTCGCAAAGTGACAGATCGAAAACAACGAAAATTCTCATAAAAAATTTGGAAAATTAGTTTCTAGTATATAAAATTAATTCAGCAGCCGTTCAACTTTGATATGATCTGCTTGGAATTGGCACTTGTTATCTCCCATTTCAGTTTGTCTGTCAGTAGAACCCTGGAGGAGGCTTCTTCTCAAAGGGGATCTCCGAATTATAGTCAATTCCCTTCATTTTCCTCTTGCGATGCCTATTATCAATTCCGGCTGCCTTCAGCTCTCTCCTTTTCTGTAAAGAAGCAAGCCTCGTGGCTTCCTCAAGCTGTTTTTCCCTGGCTTTCCTCTTTGCCTTCTTTCCCTTGGTGTTCGCCAACCGAGCCCGTGCCTCAGAAAGCATTTCCTTCTCATCCTCATCCATATCAACAGGATCTGGACGTGCAGGCTTTGACTCAGGGTTTGGACCAATCTCCCCGGGACGCAACTTGCGAGGGTCATCGCCAGGTTCATAGTTTTCATCCTTAGCACAGGCTGCATCGAGGAGTTTCTCGTACCGCTCAAAGCACTGGGATGGGGTACGGCCAACGATCGGGGCAATTGTTCTCCACTGTGTGGGCATTAGTTTAGCAAGATGTAGCAGTTCCTCATCCTCTGTTAAGACTAAAATAAAAGAGAATAAAAATTTAGACTAAGAGAGAGAGAGGGAATTATAGTCAATTCCCTTCATTTTCCTCTTGCGATGCCTATTATCAATTCCGGCTGCCTTCAGCTCTCTCCTTTTCTGTAAAGAAGCAAGCCTCGTGGCTTCCTCAAGCTGTTTTTCCCTGGCTTTCCTCTTTGCCTTCTTTCCCTTGGTGTTCGCCAACCGAGCCCGTGCCTCAGAAAGCATTTCCTTCTCATCCTCATCCATATCAACAGGATCTGGACGTGCAGGCTTTGACTCAGGGTTTGGACCAATCTCCCCGGGACGCAACTTGCGAGGGTCATCGCCAGGTTCATAGTTTTCATCCTTAGCACAGGCTGCATCGAGGAGTTTCTCGTACCGCTCAAAGCACTGGGATGGGGTACGGCCAACGATCGGGGCAATTGTTCTCCACTGTGTGGGCATTAGTTTAGCAAGATGTAGCAGTTCCTCATCCTCTGTTAAGACTAAAATAAAAGAGAATAAAAATTTAGACTAAGAGAGAGAGAGGAGAAGTGAGACACAAGATTTAAGTGGTTCGGTCCATAGACCTACATCCACTGTGGGAAGGCCCAAATGGGCAGATGTGTGTACTCACTGATGTAAGGATGAAGATTACAGAGGCTTTATTTATAAGCCTTTGATTACAATGGCCCACATTGCTTTAGCAATGTGGGACTAACTCTAATACTCCCCCGCAAACGCAAGGTGGATACACGTTGAGTTTGGACTACAAAAAGAAATTCTCCATAAGAAAAAAATGGCGTCGGAGGATGGCCGGAGAAGGGCAGACAGCCGCCCGAAGTTGGCCGGAATCTGACCGGAGAGAGGCCGACAATCGCCTGAAGATGGCCGGAGAGGGTCTCCGGAATGGGGAAGACGCCGGAAGGTCGCCGGAGGAATGCCGGACGGGACGCCGGAAGGTCCGAGAGAAGACGCCGGAGGAATGCCGGACGGGGCACCGGAAGGCCTGAGAGAAGACGCCGGAAGGTCGCCGGAGTGATGCCGGATGGGCGCCGAAAGGCCCAAGAGAATAACTAAAATAGGCCGGACTGGACTAGGCCTAAACTAGGCCAAGCTAAGCCAACAAGAGTGCTGACCAGCCTGAGCCAAAATGGGCCACAGGATCGAAATGCCTCTGATACCATGTTAAGACTAAAATAAAAGAGAATAAAAATTTAGACTAAGAGAGAGAGAGGAGAAGTGAGACACAAGATTTAAGTGGTTCGGTCCATAGACCTACATCTACTGTGGGAAGGCCCAAATGGGCAGATGTGTGTACTCACCGGTGTAAGGATGAAGATTACAGAGAGACTTTATTTATAAGCCTTTGATTACAATGGCCCACATTGCTTTAGCAATGTGGGACTAACTCTAATATCCTCCTCTCTGGTCCACTCAGTCTACAATAATCATGGGGATCAAATCATCAGTTTCTACATTTCCAAAACGGTTTCCAAAGTATGTCAACCGAAAGCAAAGGAAAAATTAAAATCCAACGTCGAAAGTAAAAAACCTGCAGATCATAATAAATACAAGGAACTCCGTTCTTTCTCTTGCTCAGAAGCAAGGAATCAGAGCCTAAACAAGCTGCAGTCACCAATAAATATGATAAATCTGCTATAGATTAGGACCTAGTAGAGCCTAAAGACGACGGGAAGCGTAATTGAATAATAGTTCATGGGACCAAGCATGGAAAATAGAAAACTCAAAAAGAAGCAAAGATTTGGAGGTTAAACAAGCCGCAGTCACCACATAAGGCCGAACAACTACTACTGAGCACTATTCTCAGCCACCCAGACTGAAATTTTCCTCTTTACTTCATCTCTAAATCCGACCTAGCCCCTATTCTTCTAATCAACCCAACGGTCGCTGAATCTTTAACAATAAGATCAACATAACCCCACAATTATAAGATTTTTTTTTTATTTTTTTTTTATGACGAGGAAATTCTCCAAAGTCGGACCCTAAGATTTTTTTATTTTTTATTTTTTAAAAAAGCCCTTTCAATACTCGATTCTTATCACGGTCTCATTCTCCTCCTCCCAGCTGGAGTCCATCTTTCACGTCATGAAACCCCAATCCCCCAATAAAGCATCAGCTTGAAGGTTCGGTTTTACAATGCGGGAAATGAATATTCTCTAATATTTTCCTGAATTTCCCGAGCAACCAAACACCACGAAATAAAAGAAAAAGAACTGGATATGCAACTGTAGGCTGTAGCACGTACCTTTTCGATGGAAGGTTCGAGCCACTCATACCAGCGAGCCTTGCACTGCTTGGCGGACTTGCGAACCAGGAGAGAAGAGATCCGGGCCCACTGGTTCTTCCCATACTTCATCACCGCCGCCTTAAGGATCTCATCCTCCGTGTTCTTCCACACACCTCCCTTTATCATATTCCTCATCTTGACAGCTTAATTTGATTGCTCCTCTCCCTTTCTCTCTGGGTGTTGGGTTTTCAAGGTGCTAGGGTTTTAAAAGAGAGAGAACAATAAAGAAAGATGGGGAAGGAAAATATGGAGAAGTGGAGTAGAACGTGAGACAAAACCGCTCTGCGGATTGGGTTTGTTTCAGTTTCGGTTTTAAAATTCAAATATAATTCCAAATATTATGAGGAGACATTCGGCTCTCAAAATTTTCTCTTCCTTTATCGAATTATCAATTTTTATTTTATATAAATATAAAAAATTCTTTTAAATCATCTATCTTTTCATTTTTTTCACTAATTCTAATACCTAAAAATTTTTACCACTTCAAACATATAAGCCTTTATTACAAAATAATATTTGAAATGTAAACAATCACCCAAAACTTTATGGCATGTTGCAACAAAATTTATAAAATGAAGATATAAAATCTCAAAAAATTCTACACAAACACTAATAACTTTAATATAAATTTCAACAATTTTTCACACAAACTCCTAAGGGTAAGCAAATCATCCGGCACCGGAAGTTGCATTCAGATGGATTTTGTAATTTTCACAGTTTAATAATGTTCATAAATTTTCTTTCTGAGAGCTTTCTAGAAAGTTCTGGAATTGAAAGAGTAGATAAAAATGAACTGTGCCTCATGCCCCAATTGACACCATCTCCAATCGTCTTCGGACTCTGCTACCCAATGGCTATATGTAAACCTGGATATGAGGGGCTTTGGAAGTCATATAAAAATGACCCATTTTAGGAGGATTCTAAGAGTTAAAGCCTAGGACCTACTGATAGAGGCCCAGTGTCAGGTAACAAGCAAAAAGTGAACATAATCCATTTTTTTTCGTGAGTATCCGTTCTTTTTATTAAGGTTGTGTTTATGTTTGAAAAAATTTTGATATTGAGTTTTGTATTGGTATTGAGTTTAGTGAAAAAGTGAAAAAAGGTAATTTTTTATATTTTTTAATAGGAGATAGTGATTATATTGTAGTATTTTATTAGGAGTTGATGAAAAATATTGTGATATTTTTGGTGTAAACGCACCTTAAGTTTAATTTTAACTCAAGTCAAAATCTCTTTTCACTGGATATGCTTGGCCTTGGCCTTTGTTAGAACATTTTGAAAAAAATAAAAATAAAAATCTGAACAGTATCCTTGGAAGCGAGGTATAATCGTAGTGTTAATCTTGTTTTGTTATGTTTTATCAATTTTTTAGACCCAAAACAAAGGGCTTTTTCATTACTCCTTTTTCCTTTTAGACAAAGGATTCCTCGGCATTGTGATCCGATCACAACATTCATTAAATGTCTTCTTTTGTTTTTTTACATTCATTAAATATGTCATTTCAGCACCTTGCAGCATTTTTATTTCATTCAACACCACCTCCGTCCTTGAATGTCCTTTTCTTAAAATTGGGTTTAGCATCTTTTGCTCCTATTTCTCATTCTGGGTTGCTGTTGTGCCGCAGACATTCAAGCTAGCAACACAACATACTGGGTCAACAAAACTTACTAACCGTGTTGTGCCAGCATATCGCAGGTAAGTTTAACTTCTCCAGCATCATTTGAGGTCTCATTTTACTATTTTGTTATGCTCACTCGGTCCTATATCTCTATATAGGGGATGTTTGAGGGTGAAAATTTTGAGTATTGGGGTTTGAGAAATATTATAAAGTAAAGATATGTTATGAGAGTTGGTGAAAAAGTAAAGAGAGAGAAGATTTTTAATAAGTATTATAATAACAAAAAATTATGTGGTGAATTTTTTATGATTAAAGACGTACGACTAGACTAGAGCCTAAAAGTTATGGAAATCTATAGGTTCACTATGTCCTGTAAATAATTTTTTTTTTTTAGGTTTAGAACTCTCGAGTCTGATAAATTATTATAGAAGTAGCATTTTGATTGGACGCATTAGAAAACCACGAAAACACTCCTTGTGAAGAACATGATATGATATTTACACACAATGAGCAAAATCAAGACTAATTCCAAAGAATCTATTCCGATATTTGGCCTTGTTATGTTGCATCTTGCTCGAGGATAGGTTGGTTATGCCCCCAGTTGGCCGATTTCCTCCAAGCAGTGTACAAGATTTTTAATCCCGAACCTGTGTTGGTCAGTTGTGCTGCTAGCTGTTTGTTAGCATGAAGTCCTCGCCCTCGCTTCCTCCGGCGAGCAGGCTAGGTGCCTTTGAACAATTAGTTTCGACGGAACAGGCAGGAGGATTCTACCCGCGGACTGTATTAGTTACACTGTTATATTAGTTAGTTATACTGCTATGATGGTTAGTTCAGTTAGTTACTTACTTAACAGAGTTATGAACTCATTTTACTTGTATATAAGTTCTCTGTATTCAATGTAAAGGTACGTATTTCAATATACAAGATTCTATTTTCTTCAAACTCAATATGGTATCGGAGCGATTTTTTTTGCTTCCGCACTTCTAACGTTTTTTTTTTCACTCTCTTTCGTCTCTTTCCGATCATGCCTACCTCTGTTTCAGATCACCCTCTTTCTTCCGTCCCTTCTCCTGTACAAATTATGCAATTTAGAGAGAGATAAATACAATAGGTAGACATTTTATTATTTAATGTTGTTAATATAAAATTTCGAGCAACGCAGACACTACAATGAAATGCACGTGTTAGAAATAAAAAAAAAAATTATTTTAGATAAATGAGACATCCAATTGTGAAAAACTCAATTGAATTTATTACATCTCATTTATGAAATTAAAATATTACAAGAGTGACTTATTTATAAGCCAAAATCTTCCAACACCCAGCAATGTGGGACTACACCACATTTCAACACTCCCCTGCAAACTCAAGGTGGACAAACCAACAAACCCAATTTGCTCGGACTGGACTGCCAAAGGATTGCTAACTATTTGCTCGGCCATCTTTAGATTGGGAACTGCATATCACGTTGATGAGCATGGAAATGACGAGGACGGAACTCTACATATGATCACTACGTTTGAATTATTCAAATAGTCAGCAGGCTTTGCTACTTTATTCTAAGGCTAAATTACTCCGTACGTCCAAGGGGTTTGGCTTTTTCCCAGTTTGGTCCTCACAATGCCTGAAGGTTAGCCGGGTATACCGAGCCTGACAGCTTGTCCATAGTCATCCCAAACATACAGGCTTACAGGTCTCCCGGGCATACAGGCATACAAGTCTCCCGGCCGCCCAGGCATACAGGTCTCCCCTATTTCACAGGACTCGTCCCCTGTTATCCCGGTCAGCCCAGGCCTCTATGTTGCTCCTATCTCACAGGGCATGTCCCCGGTCATCCCGGGCACCCTATTAGCCCAGACCTCCGTGTCTCCTTTGTCATTACTTTTAAAGACCACGTCCGACCTTGTTAAACACATACCTTTTAAAAACAACTAAATCACTGAACCCTCTGTCTTATTATGAACATTTGCCACCATTATCACCTTGGATAGACAAACTACAAATTAACTCTTACGGTAAAGTTACAGAAAATTATATTTTACTGAATTTTTACAAAATTATTAAAATCTTTCAAAATTATCAGAAGAACATCTAAAATCATATTCGATACACAAACAAAACTAAAAACAAAATTACTGATCTAAAAGCAGGAACAGCAGCACAAGCAGGTATTTGTCTAATTTCGTTACGAAAATGTTCAAGCGCTACATATTGCAGCCTACTGAGGCTGCGGTCCATGAAGATGCCAAAGGTCCGCAATACTACAGGGGGGTAATCCATTCTCCCATGGAAATGAAATGATCAAACAAACTCTGCTGTTCAATTTATTTGTGTGGAGCGCAGAAGTGGAGAATAAATACAACTAGTTAATCCTTTATGTATTCCTATTTGATGCAGTCGCGACGATGCCAATTTCATAACTGGTTGCTGGTCCTTGTTCCATTCAAAGAAGAGCAAAACTAAAGATAGTGATGATGATGCATCTTCTAAATGGATTGCAATTGAAAACTGCAGAGGGGCCTAAGATCCTGGCAGAATCATGATGGTATATTGCTCTCTCTTCAATGAGATTATCCTCAGGTAGCTAGCAAGTCTCTTAACAATTTTGAACGAGTCAATCTGTACATCTCATTGGTGCTGGAAAAGTTGGAGGAACTCTTGGTGGAGCAGCAATCGCCAACGAACCCTGAGATCTGAAATTTAGAACACCCACCATCTTTTGCGATTGGTCACAGGCCTTAGCATGGTTTGAAAAATAGGGTTAATTTTTTTAGTCTGAATCTTGGCTTATAAAGCCTGTTGACTAATTGTATCAGTAGAATAAAGTAGACTATTTGTATAATTCAAACGTAGTGGATATATGTAGAGTTCCATCCTCGTCATTTCCATGTTCATCAACGTGATATGCAGTTCCCAACCCAAAGATGGCCGAGCAAATAGTTAGCAATCCTTTGGCAGTCCAGTCCACGGGTAGAATCCTCCTGCCTGTTCCGTCGAAACTAATCGTTCAAGGGCACCTAGCCTGCTCGCCCTCGCCGGAGGAAGCAAGGGCGAGGCCTCATCGCTAACAAACAGCTAACAGCACAACTGACCTACACAGGTTCGGGATTAAAAATCTTGTACACTGCTTGGAAGAAATCGGCCAAGTGGGGGGGGGGGGGGGGCATAATCAACCCCATCCACGAGCAAGATGCAACATAACAAGGCCTAATGTAGGAATAGATTCTTGCGAATTAGTCTTGATTTTGCTTATTGTGTGTAAATATCACATCATGTTCTTCACAAGGACTGTTTTCGTGGTTTTCTAATGCGTCCAATCAAAATGCTACTTCTATAATAATTTACCAGACTCGAGAGTTCTAAACCTAAAAAATATTTATTTACAGGACTTATAGTGAACCGATAGATTCCCAACACTTTTGGGCTCTAGTCGTCTTTAATCATCTTCAGCATCCTGCAGGAAAGCACCTCTTGCTTTTGCCCTGCCCAAATTATATAGAGATATAGAGCCGAGTGAGTATAACAAAATAGTAATATACTAAAATGAGATGTCAAATTATGCTGGAGATCTCAAAATTGATGTTTGGATTAGAAAAGTTTCTGAAATTAAAAAAAAAAAACGTTTTCAAGACCATTAAACAAACATGGCCTAACTTACCTGCGATATGCTGGCACAACACGATTAGTAACTTTTGTTGACCCAGTATGTTGTGTTGTTAGCTTGTCTGCAGTACAACAGCAACCCAGAATGAGAAATATGAGAACAAAAGAGGCTAAACCCAATTTAAAGAAACTTCTAAGGACATTCAAGGCTGGAGGTGTTGAATGAAATAAAAAATGCTGCAAGGTGCAGAAATGACATATTTAATTAATGTTGTGATCGGATCACAATGCTGAGGAATCCTTTGTCTAAAAGGAAAAAAGAGTAATGAAAAAGCCCTTTGTCTTGGGCCTAAGAAATTGATAAAACACAACAAAACAAGAACCCTACGGATATACCTCGCTTCCTAGGATACTGTTGAGATTTTTATTTTTATTTTTTTCAAAATGTTCTAACCAAGGCCAAGCATATCCAATGAAAAGAGAATTCTTTTTTTTTTATTTTTAACTTGTTAAAATTAAACTTAAGAAAAGAACAGATACTCATGAAAAAAAATGCTTATGTCGAAAGGTGCTTTTACATTTCCTTTTTTCCATTTTACATTTATTTCCCACTTCACTGTTTGCTTGTTTCCTGACACTGGCCCTCTATCAATAGTTCCTAGGCTTTAACTCTTAGAATCCTCCTAAGAATCATGATCTATAGACAACCATAAAATAGGTCATTTACATGACTTCCAAAGCCCCACATATCCAGGTTTACATATAGCCATTGGGTAGCAGAGTCCGAAGACGACTGGAGATGGTGTCAATTGGGGCATGAGGGACAGCTGGGGGCTGCGGGAGGGTATTTCATTTTTATCTACTCTTTCAGTTCCAGAAGTTTCTAGAAAGCTCTCAGAAAAAAATTTATAAACATTATTAAACTAAGAAAATTGCAAAATCCATCTGAATGCAACTTCTTTGAATAGGTGCTAAAAGTGTTTTAGTTTAAGGGTGATTCACAGCCATCCAATGCAGACAGCAATCCAATTAATTTGGAGAAAATAGAAATAGAAATCAAAGGTAGCTCCTCCCAATATGCAGAAAGGACCTTAAGAAGAATATTTTGTTAATTACTTATACAAAATTACATTAACTTATTTGGATAATTAAATTAAATTAAGCTAAAGAAGAAAAACTAAATTAGGATGGGCGCCCAGTGTGGAACTGACTGGGCCACCTTAATCCGGTTAAAGCAATCTATGGTCCAGAACTTTAGTCGTCTGGCAGGATTTCTTATCACTTATTTGACCTTCCAATCATACACGGAGCAAACCATATACAAAAGCATCCAATTTGGTCCCATCCGTATTGAAGCAGTATCGAGTCTCCAGTTTGGAAAGATTATATTATTTCAGGACAAACTCATATGGTCTCTGATAATATTAGACAAACATCGAAGAATTTATCGCTAATTGAAAATGTGGATGCAGTGACTAATCAAAAGAAATAACAAGTTCTCCATGTAGAAAAAAAAATGCACACCTGGAGAATTTTGCGAGCCATTAGTCACAACAGGAGCAGAAACATCTGCTTTGTCAGAGGCATTGGTCTTTTGTAACTTCTGCTTCTTTGAATACTGCTGTAATTGGCTCTGTATACTTTCATTATTTTCCTGACAGAAAAAGAACAAGATTAGCTAATAAGGAATGGAAAATAATTCTTCTTGCAACATGAGGGGCAAGTAAAGCATTCATTAAGCTTCTGTGAGCCATAATTGCCTAAATTTTCTTGTTTTTATTTGGAGAGACTTGCCAGCCATCAATCACAAAATTGATGATAATCTCCTATTCAAAACTGATCTTATAAAGGTATAGACTAGACAACATTGCAATTAAGCATAAACTCCACAAGTACCAAGGCAGGGAAAAATAACTTCTCAATTCAAGATTCTATAGACAAATATCAAGATATCAAACTTTCCACAGTACAATTTAGGTTGGATTCAGCAGAGATGGTGCAACAGGGTTTTAGACAAGAAAATCCCTCACGCATATGAGCCACTTATAAAATAAGGTCCTGCATAGAGCAGGGTGGTGGAAATGATTCATGCGTCTGACCTCGGGCAATTCGATGAAGCTTTATCAAGTTGCAATGAGATGTATGAGCCCAGCAAGAGAGAGAGAAAAGCACGCATGCAACTAGGATGCTTGAAATGCTAGACAGCTGAGGGTCCATACTTTGATTGAAATGCTTCAATTATTATCAGATCAGAATATTGTTGATCCATTAGGTTATATCAAATAGACCAAATTGCTCGACAAGTGATTAGCCAAAAGATGTCCAAAAGACAAGTCCACCTCAATTCAAAATCTTGGCTCAGAATGGAAGGTTGGACTAATAATGATTCTTCTCTGTAGTGAATTATTTCAACAATGGATTATCTATTTTCATAAATGTCAACTGTAATAAACAGGCAACCATACCTGCTCCGCTGAAACAGCCTTCATCAACTGAAGAAAGCGCTCTTGCTCTGAAAGCACAACCAAGGAGTAACCGTTATACCAGAGGAAGCCTATTTTAGTCAATGAAATGAAATGTGATGTGTATAGCATGAAACAAGGGGTTCAGAAACAAAAAGAAAATTGAACCCACCAAGAAAGAAATTACAAATGGAGACTTGAAAGGATAATGCAGGGAGAAGACTAAACACAACGAAGGAGAAAGGGGGTAAAATTCTTTCAGCGAGAGGCCGCCAGGATAGTTGATACTACATTATCCACATGCTCATTCTGTATCACATTATGTCCGAAGAAACTCTAAAATCCTGAATATTGTTAATTTACAGCATGCAAATTGCACCAGAAATCTGCAACCAGCCTCTACAACAGCAATAATAAATAAAGAATGAGGGATCTTATAAGCGGGCAAAAGTCCATTTTTCTTCTAAAGTGATCACGAGGTCTCGTCTTAGAATTACGAATTTCGCATCGACCAGGACAAAAATGGAAAACACTTGTGTGAGGGATTCTCTCACGAATACTTCCTTCCAAAGATATGATTGGAAACGATGAACAAATGCAGCCCTTCCCTATCCACGTACCCCTCTTTATTGCTATGGCAGAATTCAGGTCCACTACAGACTGATCCCAAAATCCCACTGAAAAAGCAAAACCTATCTAAAAGGTTTATCGGTATATTTAATAAGCTTCACAAATTACAGCCACAAAAGTCACCTGACACCATAGTAGGCCTACCACCCTTCTCCAAGTGTAAATTGAATGCTATCAAAATTCCATAAACCCCTCATGATCCCAGAGTGGCCCCCCATAAGGTTTTTTTTATAAGTCCAGAGTGGCCCCATAAGGTTTAGCTTATCTTATTATTACACACCTTAGTTTCCTTCTTTCTTCCTTTCCCTTTTGTTTGTCATTTTCATTAATTCAATCTTCCAATACTGGCTGAGGAGATCAGTTCATTGCCTGCTCAAAACTCTATAACTGAAGCCCCTGCCCTGGAAAAGTCATGTAGATTGAAAGGGTGTTGCGTGTGCCCAAGATTGTTCAACCACAGGATAAACATCATAACAAGACACAATTCATCATACCAACTTCCCTCAAGGGTCCATTTGGTAGAGAGGCTTTCAGGAAGGATGGAAAGTTAAGAAAGGTAAAACGGGGAGGAGATCGAACTTCTATACTGTTGGCTGCAAAAGTAATGTGGAAGGAAGAATGGGGTGTGTTTTCCACCCAGGCCCTCACTTTCCTATCTTCCATGTATGGAAGGAAACCATGGAGGAGTCTAGATTTTTGAGCTATAAGCATGATTTTGGGCCCTCTAATCTCCCAATTTCAAACGTTACATTTACAAATTTTCCCCTTATCCTCCAAGTTCCAGTATCACTTTGCTTACCTTATCTTTCGCCCTATTATTTATGAGACGCACTAAGGGGGATTCCTAAGAATAACAAGTATAACAAGGATAGAGCGTCAAAAATAAAACACTAGAAGCCCAAAATGAGTTCACATCATATCCTTGAAAGTTCTACATGCTGCATTATGACATTACATGATTCGCTTTTTCAAAATAAAACTTCATGCATTACGGAAAATGTTGAACGAAAATTGATTTTCATTTAATGTCTAAGGTTATATAAATACCTTAGTACAACTTAATATCCTTCAATTCTTCTTCTCAACAGGAGCAAAAAAAAAAAAGTGAAATCAATTTTCCATCCTCTCCCTTTTCCATCTCCTACCAAACACTCATGAAAAATTGGTGTGTTCTTATCATCCCATTTTTTTTCACTCTTTTCTACCTTTTCCATCCGCTCACTTCTCCTTCTCTCCTGCTAAATCTAGGCTACAGGTGTCAGTATGCCCACCAAATAATGTCAATAGCAGATAAAACCACAACCACAAAAAGAAACAATTAAGCAAAATTTTACTTCTAAATTCAACAGTGAAGAACCACAAAAAGAAAATAGCTTAGGCAAGCAAGGAAGATGGAGTCACTGTCCTACATAATAAAAGAGGAATCAACCTTCTCCCAGTGAATGCCGCAAGGTTTTGAAAGCTTTGAAGAGCTCCAGAGACAGAGTTGCCATAGCCGAAGAGGCAGCAGAGTCCACAAGTTTTGTGAGTGGAATGGAAATCAGTGGCATACCTTTCAACTTCTGAGCAACTAGTTTTGCATTTGCAATGCCTAGAATACAAACCACAGACATTAACACAGCTCTTGAAGTCAAAACCTTAACAAACTATCACCACTACTCCTACATGTGGTTGACACAAGGTCCAAGAAAAAGCACACAAAAAGTTGGATAACCTTTCAGTTGGAAGTTTGTTAATGAATTGAACTATCTAATCAGACAATAGCTCAATTTTCATATAATTATTGGGTTAAGATATTGGCAATTTAAATAGATATGTAACGCGAGCTGGGAATCTGCTAAATTCAAAAGTCAAGGGAAGTCAATGACAGCTTACGGAAATATAACTCAAGACCATGGTAACAAAAAAAATAATGCATACCCAGGCAAACAAGTTACCATTTTGAGATAGTAAAATATGATAGCACTAGTAAAGAGTACATCTAGGCCATCCAAGTGCATCATCAAGTAGCTAGAAATATTTAAGCTAAATGCTAAGGCATCTAAACTCACAAGTCATGACTCCCATTTTGATAAGTGAAAGAATATATGCAGTTGTATGCGTTGTTGCTACTTGTTAGGCAGAAACCACCTCCAGTAAGGGAGAAAAAAATACAAGTAATCTTATCCCAGATTAATCACATCATAGGGAGCCCTGTGAGCAATTAAAGAAGTCCTTCAAAATATCAGTTTCCAGATAAATGATCAAATTTTTTGAAAAAAAAGGGAGTGAATCGAAGAATAAATAGTTACCATCACAATCCGGATGTCCCTCCATAACAAGCTTTGTATCTTCGGATTTTATGGAGGCTATAACATAGTCAAGAAACTCCGTCCAGGAGCCCCCTATTCCAATGTTGTCCCTCTGCACATCAATTTAAGTTGATTGAAACATAGGCAGTGAATCACCAAGCGTATTTACTGCAGCCCCCCTATTACATCACTAATTTACCTCAAATCAGCAATAGAAATATAAGAACACATCAAAAAACACCACTCCAAACTCCAAAGGTGTCTACAAGTATGGGCCTTAGAAATGTGCTATAGTATTTCCTAATGACAGATAAACTTGCTTTTAGAGAATAAAAAACCAGTATGTTTTTGGCTCTTTTTTTAATCACCACAAAACAAAAAACCACATCCAACGCAACTATCACGATACTGCTTGATTTCTTCATTGTCTAATAAACCAAATGACAAACCACCCTCTCCCCTTGATTAGAAAAAAAGAAAAAAGAAAAAAGTTTGCATAACATCCAGGACTCTCTGGAATCCTGGATGCTTTGATCCTTTTCCTTTCCTATTTCTTTCTTTGGAACCAACAAAAGCACCTAATGGTACCGATCTATTCATCATTAGACTGCTGTATCGAAATCTACAAAAACAACATAATGTAGTTCAACTCTCCAACTCTTTTTGGAACTTTTCATTTTACACTAATTCATTAGGAAACTTTTTTTTTTTTTTTGATAAGTACTAATTCATTAGGAAACATATCTAACCTAAAGCAAAAATAGGCAAACGCAAAAAGCTAACCATGTCCTCGAGCTGCATGACTGACCGAACAGCCTCCCACGTATTAGAGTGGAAATCGGTAACATGGATGCGGAGGTTGGAAGGATCAGGAGCAAAGACAAGGAACAAAAAGGGACGCAGCGGTAACGAGTCCTGGGCCGCCGCCCACTGCACCTTGGGCTCGCCGAATATAGGCTCGAAGTTGTCAAAACCCATTGGCATTTACGGCTTGCTTTCCAAGTTCTATGTTGTTGACCTGCAATACAATATGCAGATGTAGTCACACTTATAAACAAAAATACCAAAAAAAAATATCGGCTTTTTGAGCTACCTAGAGTCAATGTCTGTTTGGTTCTGGATGAAACGAAGGAAAGGAAGAAAGAAATTTTACGTCATTTCATTTACTATTAACAGGAAATATAAGAAGGAGAACACAAACTGAAGCGTGCGTTATAATCTGTTTTGGAAAAGTTAAGCATTTATTTTCCTCCAAATTTGTGACAAAAACCAGATCAATGAAGAATCGTAATTCGTTTCATTTCCTTCTACTCATTTTTATTGATATCTAAACAGAAACAACTTCAAGTGCCATACACCTATGCAAGCAGAGAACCAGAAACTGGAATTTCACCCATATAGGGTTTCAGAGAAAGACAAAGATACGCCCTTTGGTTGCAGATAAAACATCAGAGGGGCAAACTACAACTATTCGGCATAGCTGACTTGTCTTGCCTCCCCCTCCCCGAGGCCGAAACCGCAGCCAAAAATCAAAGATAAATTCTAGCATCTGAAATTACTTTTCCAAACAAATTTTTTTTTCCTCCTTTTTCTCGGCAACGAAACTAGCATCTGGCAGGCGGAAAATGGTTAAGGTAAAAAAAAAAAACGAACATATATAATTCCCAATGGAAGGTGGAGGTCATGGACATAGGGATTAGGGAGATACCAGTGCAGAGTTGCGAATACAAAGTGTAGAAGCAGAAGAAGACGAAGTAGTGAAGAAAGAAAAAACAAACATTCAAAAGTAGGAAGAAGAGAATGGAAAGTTGCGGGGGAGTTGGCGCCCGCCGGTTGGGTCGGAATATTGCAGAAGTGTTTTGCGGAAAGTGATGCTGCCATGGGAGTTTTCCATAAGTCCAGAATCGGTCGGATAAGGTGATTGGATCTTTGGAGAAGAAACAGCCTGGTGGAATGGAAAGTTATTCAATTTATTATATACATTTGGTCATTTTCTTGAATCTTTACGTGAAAAAAAAAAAGAAAAAGAAAATACAAGCATAAGCTCCATAGGACCACAACTCCTCTCTCCTATTAATTAATTGTCATAATTTTCTGGATTATTTTGTTGCCCACAACTATTAATTGTTTGAAGTTCTTTCATAATTATTTTCATTTCTATTTAATTGGGAAATTCCGATAAAATTAAATTTTAATTGTTTAGTTGTACTACTTTACCTTACGGAATTTGATCAATTGTAAGGGATTTTTTAAAATGAAAATTAAATATTTGAAAAAAAAACATCAACAGGTATAGCCTTTCCCTAATTTTGAATATATATATATATATATAATATTTATATTATAAAATAGATAAAATATCAAAGTAATAAAAAAAGACGAAGATAAAATCTAAAATAGAATATTAAATTTAAAAATTTTAAAAAAACTATCAATTAAAAAACACACAAATAATGAAAGAAAATTAAATTTACAAAAATCATATCTATTTTGATTTTTATTATTTTGATTTTTTCTATAAAAAAAATATTATTTTAGTTATTCCCTTTATTTAAATATCTTTCTGATTTTTGTAAATTAATTTTATTTCTTTATTTTTAACTTCATAATACTGAATGATAACATTATTAAATAAAAATAAATAATTTTAAAACCAAAACTAAAACCAATATAAATATTGGTTTTTTTTCTAAACAATATAAATATTGGTTGCTTTTATATTGTTTCGGAACCCGGCCTCTGTCCCCAATCCGCAGAGCGCTTTTGTCTCATGTTCTTCTTTACTTCTCCAATTTTTTTCTTCACCATCTTTCTTCGTTATTCTCTCTCTTTTAAAACCCTAGCACCTTGAAAACCCTTAACACCCAGAGAGAAAGGGAGAGGAGCAATCAAATTAAGCTGTCAAGATGAGGATTATGATAAAGGGAGGCGTGTGGAAGAACACGGAGGATGAGATCCTTAAGGCGGCGGTGATGAAGTATGGGAAGAACCAGTGGGCCCGGATCTCCTCCCTCCTTGTTCGCAAGTCCGCCAAGCAGTGCAAGGCTCGCTGGTATGAGTGGCTAGACCCTTCCATCAAAAAGGTATGTGCTACAGTAACTAATCTATTTTTCTTTTCTAACTTAGTGTTCGGTTGCTCGGGAACTTCAGGAAAATATTAGAGAGTATTCACTTCCCGCATTGTAAAATCGAACCTTCAAACTGATGCTTTATTGGGGGATTGGGGTTTCATGACGTGAAAGATGGACTCCAGCTGGGAGGAGGAGAATGAGACGGAGATAAGAATCGAGTATTGAAAGGGTTTTTTTTTAAAAAAAAAATTCTTATAATTGTGGGGTTATGTTGATTTTATTGTTAAGATTCAGCCACCGTTGGGTTGATTAGAAGAATAGGGGCTGGGTCGGATTTAGAGATGAAGTAAAGAGGAAAATTGCAGTCTGGGTGGCTGAGAATAGTGCTGAGTAGTAGTTGTTCGGCCCTTTGTGGTTGCTTTTGAGCCGTTTCAGGGATAGGTTGTTTTTTGAGGGATTCAAAGATAAGGGTTTTAGAAACCTAATGGGTTCGAATTCAGATCTTGTCTTGGTTACAATTTGATGCAAGTTACTTAGAAATCAGAAGGAGAAGAAAAAGCAGAGAGGATAGTTAAAATTAACTATTACATCTATGATTTCTTTGTCAGTACATTTTCGTTAGAGTTCCAGAACGCTTTCCAGTTGAGCAATCTTTACTGACAATGTCCATAGAGCCTTTTTTCACTGAATGGAAACCATTACATGTAACTTAAATGGGTTTCAAGTGCTTAAGAATGGGGCTTGAACTTCTTGTGCTTTGACCATGAGCGCCAAATGATTATGTAGAGCAATACATCACTAAAGATGTAGCATAATAAACCAAAATAAGACGCCTGATTCTCCCGTGGCTGGACAAAACTCAACCTCAAGTTTTTAGCGTTTGGCAATCAGACGCATATGATGATACAGCTTCTTTGGCATTTGATAAGTTTGTACATGGAGTCATTTTCTCTTGTCATTGCAAGTGTTATAGCCTTAGCTTGATCACAGGAACTGTTATTGAATGAGGCTTCCCCTCTTCTTTATGCACTACTGGGTGCTAACAAGTTGTAGATTCATCCTATTTATTGGTGACTGCAGCTTGT
Source organism: Myrica gale (assembly GCA_963930655.1). Classification (NCBI taxonomy): domain Eukaryota; kingdom Viridiplantae; phylum Streptophyta; class Magnoliopsida; order Fagales; family Myricaceae; genus Myrica; species Myrica gale. The sequence goes on along the minus strand of OZ005600.1, from coordinate 9,020,489 downwards.
TTAACCTCCAAATGTTTGCTTCTTTTTGAAGTTTCTATTTTCCATGCTTGGTCCCATGAACTGTTATTGAATTACGCTTCCCGTCGTCGTTAGGCACTACTTGGTCCTATTCTGTAGCAGATTTATCATATTTATTGGTGACTGCAGCTTGTTTAGACTTTGAATCTTTGCTTCTGAGCAAGGGAAAGAACCAAGTTCGTTGTATTTATTATGATCTGCAGGTTTTTTACTTTCGACATTGGATTTTAATTTTTCCTTTGTGTTCGGTTTACATACTTTGGAAATCTTTTTGGAAATGTAGGAACTGATGATTTGATCCCCATGATTATTGTAGACTGAGTGGACCAGAGAGGAGGATGAGAAACTGCTTCATCTTGCTAAACTAATGCCCACACAGTGGAGAACAATTGCCCCGATCGTTGGCCGTACCCCATCCCAGTGTCTTGAGCGGTACGAGAAGCTCCTCGATGCAGCCTGTGCTAAGGATGAAAACTATGAACCTGGCGATGACCCTCGCAAGTTGCGTCCCGGAGAGATTGATCCAAACCCTGAGTCAAAGCCTGCACGTCCAGATCCTGTTGATATGGATGAGGATGAGAAGGAAATGCTTTCTGAGGCACGGGCTCGGTTGGCGAACACCAAGGGAAAGAAGGCAAAGAGGAAAGCGAGGGAAAAACAGCTTGAGGAGGCCAGGAGGCTTGCTTCTTTACAGAAAAGGAGAGAGCTGAAGGCTGCCGGAATTGATAATAGGCACCGCAAGAGGAAAAGGAAGGGAATTGACTATAATTCTGAGATCCCCTTTGAGAAGAAGCCTCCACCAGGCTTTTATGATGTTGCTGATGAGGATAGACCTGTGAATCTGGTCAACTTTCCCACCACAATTGAAGAGCTTGAAGGCAAAAGAAGAATGGATATGGAAGCACAATTGAGAAAGCAAGATGTTGCAAAGAATAAAATTGCACAAAGGCAGGATGCTCCATCGGCGATCTTGCAAGCCAACAAGTTAAATGATCCAGAAACCGTTAGAAAGAGATCAAAACTTATGCTTCCTGCACCCCAGATTTCAGACCATGAATTGGATGAAATTGCAAGAATGGGTTATGCTAGTGATCTTCTTGTGGGGAGTGAGGAACTTACTGAAGGTAGTGGTGCAACCCGTGCTCTTCTTGCAAATTATGGCCAGACGCCACGGCCGGGAACCACACCTTTACGAACTCCACAAAGAACACCTGCTGGTAAGGGTGATGCTATTATGATGGAAGCAGAAAATCTGGCTCGCTTGAGGGAGTCTCAAACACCATTATTAGGGGGGGAGAATCCAGAGTTGCACCCTTCAGATTTTTCAGGGGTCACTCCTAAGAAAAGAGAGAACCAAACGCCAAACCCTATGCTGACTCCTTCAGCAACTCCTGGTGGCGCTGGACTTACTCCTAGGATTGGCATGACACCATCAAGAGATGGCTATTCTTTTAGTATGACTCCAAAGGGAACACCCATCAGGGATGAGCTCCATATCAATGAAGATTTGGATATGCATGATGGTGCAAAACTTGATCAAAGAAAACAAGCTGATTTGAGAAGGAACTTGCGTTCAGGTCTAAGCAATCTTCCTCAGCCAAAAAATGAGTATCAGGTAGTTATGCAACCAGTTCCAGAAGATAATGAAGAACTAGAGGAGAAGATTGAAGAAGATATGTCTGATAGGTTAGCTAGACAAAAGGCTGAGGAAGAGGCACGGCAGCAGGCGTTACTTAGGAAGAGATCAAAAGTACTGCAGAGGGAGCTCCCTAGACCTCCTGCTGCTTCATTGGATCTAATTAGGAATTCACTTATTAGAGCCGATGAAGACAAGAGCTCCTTTGTTCCTCCTACGTCCATTGAGCAGGCTGATGAAATGGTGAGGAAGGAGCTTCTAAGCTTACTAGAGCATGATAACGCAAAGTATCCACTTGAGAAAAAACTGAACAAGGAGAAAAAGAAAAGTGTCAAGCGCTCTGCAGATGGATCTGCCTATATCCCCGAGATAGAAGATTTTGAAGAAGAGGAGCTGAAAGAGGTATGGGTTCTGTTCATTAGTATCATTGTACATTGTTGTTTTCATCACTGTTTTCTCTAGCCATATCACTTCCATCTCACTTTTATGTTTTTGGTTTTAAATGGTTCACCACCTGTGTCTGAGTCAGCAGTACTATCCCCATCTTCAACCCTGTCATATATTTGGAATCGAAACCTTCATCATTTATGTTCGAGTAGTATAAGTGTGATGCTACTACAAAGGAGCTGTATGGAAATATGTTGGCTAGCATTCATATTCCATAAGACGCAATATTAGTTATACTTTAAGATATAAAGCAAAATTATGGAACGTTATAATAAATTCTTGTGGTTTCTCCTAAACGTGTATTGATTCCAATTTTGAAGTTCAGGTTGATTAAAAAAAAAGCAACTTAAGTGTTGGGAAAAACATAAGACTTATTTGTAACATGCTTGTTACTTTTTGGTTTGGTATCTAAATCATGTGTGGTGGTGAATTAGCTTCGCATAAACAGGTAAGTTTTTTCCTGTTGCTTCAGTGTTCTGTTTTTTAGAGAGGATCTTATAAGCGTATCTATTAATGATTGACTTGCAAACTTCTGAGAAACATGTTTGCAGGCTGATTCTTTGATAGAAGAAGAGGCTGATTATCTTCATCTGGCCATGGGACACGAAAATCAATCCCTTGATGAATTTGTTGAAGCACACAAGACTTGCCTAAATGATCTCATGTACTTCCCTACACGTAATGCTTATGGTCTCTCAAGTGTTGCTGGAAACCTGGAGAAACTTGCAGCCTTGCAGAATGAATTTGAGTACGTGAAAAAGAAGATGGATGGTGATAAGGCCAAGGCAGAAAGCCTCGAGAATAAAGTCAAAGTTCTCACCCATGGTTACGAGGTATGCTGTGTGGCCTGTGAGATAACCGCTAAATCTTTCTTCCTAGCATTTTTTAATTTCATACTAGTGCTCCTTAATGAATCTATTTTCTTCGTCTTACCAGATGGGAGTTTCATATGTTTTCAATCTATTCCAAGCTCACTTTTAGCCCAAGAGAGAAAAAAACACATGGCAAAATATGTGCTTAGACCCTATTTTGGCCAAAATATTCTCTGTTTCGATAATTTCTTTTTGTTAGTTTTATCACTTTCGTGGGGCAGAAAAGTCTGTTTTAACGTGTGCAATAAGATACTACCAACAATGTCCCAAGAAAATAGTGAAGTTCATTTATTACAATGTAGTGCCAGAATGCATGAAATAAATCTTTTCTTCAAGGCCATCGAATTTCCCACCATCAATAATAGCTGGAATTACTTAATGGTTTCCATTGCCTTTCAGCTGTGTACTTAACATGAACCTCATACATTTCTAAATGTTTTGACATTATGGTTATGCAGACACGGGCTAAAACTGTTATCTGGCCAAAGGTTGAAGCAACCCTCAAGCAGATGGACACTGCTGCTACGGAACTAGAATGCTTCAAAGCTTTACAAAAGCAAGAGCAAGTAGCAGCTTCCCATCGGATAAATAGCCTGTGGGAGGAAGTTCAGAAGCAAAAGGAGCTGGAACGAACATTACAGGGGCGGTACGGTGATCGTGTGGCAGAGTTGGATAGGATACAACACCTCATGGAGTTATACAGAATACAAGCACAAGAGCAAGAGGAGATTGCAGCCAAGAATCATGCCTTTGAGTTGGCTAAGGCTGCAGAAGATCAGACTGTTGCGCAGAGCATCACTACTCATATGCCTATCCCTTGTACAGATCCAGTTCAATCGTCCAATGATGAAAATGCTAGCCAGAGAATGAGTGCTGAACAAGAACATGCTTATCACAGTATAAAACCTGATATGGATGTTGATGCCCCGAACGAAAATGCTCAAATCTGCATGGTTGAAAGCTTACCTATGAATATTCCGAATGCTGTGGGGGAAGATAACACTACACCAGGACAAGGTAATAGTTTTGAAGGTGCTGTTATTCAGCTCTCCCCTGCAGGTACAAAGGACCCTAGTGAAGCTCCAGACATGATGTTGCTGGAGGAAAACAAGAGGGTTATTGACTTGGCTAACCGCGCTGTTAATGACAAGATAACTACTGAGCTTATGGAAGAGAATCCAAATAAGGTTGTGGATCGACAGAATGTTGGGGAAGCCCCAAATCTAATCGTTGGCTTGAGCGAGCAAGAAGATTGTGTCCCAGAAACAGCTGGCAATGATGGTTGTGCTAATGGGGATCCCATGCAGGTCTCCATTGGCGAAGTGGGGATGGTAAATTCAGCCGGGGATAACATTAACCAAATGCCAAATGTGGTGAACCTTGAGGATGATTAGCCTTGCCAGGATTGGGATTCTACTGACAGGCAAACTGAAATGGGAGATAACAAGTGTCAATTCCAAGCAGATCATATCAAAGTTGAACGGCTGCTGAATTTTTACACTTGGGAATTCATAAAATCTTTAATCAGAGTATCTAGTGTTGCTGAAGTGAAGTGCATGGTAACCGGGACCTTTGGTACGCTCTGTTTCTCATAATTTTGTCTCTCTTGTTTGTACCAGAACTGGAAATTATTTTCCACTGCTTTTTTGGTGGAAACGCACACCAAGGAGATATGAAAAGGGACCAGGATAGTAATCTGTTGAATGAAAGATCTTAGCTTGGTGATATGTACGGTTCAACTGTTATTAAGTGAGAAACTCTTGGTTTTTTTTCCATATGATAATGTGGGGTCAATCTGCTTAAGATTTAATTTATTGTACCATCTTTGTTCTGGATTTTGCATTTTGCTTAATCAGTACCATTGTAAAAAAGGTAAAGGTAAAGTTATATATATATTTTGTCGGCGCCGTTGACCTGCACACCTTCGCAGTCTCTTTTTATTGTTTTCATCACGGTCCTAGAGTTTTCTCCAAGCTCCTCCTTATCCCATACGCCCTAAAACTTTGTTGTTGATTTTCCTTAGGTTGCGGAGACAAGATTCTGATATTCCATGGGCAATGTTTTCTTTCTCTGCTATCAAGGTGCTGCATCTGATTACGCTGGTGGCTGGTTCTTCTGTTATAGCTTGTGTTAGTATAACTACAATTAAGAACACGTAACTGATAAGGAACACATTAATTGAAAGAAAAATTCTTTTTTCTTTTTTTTTTTCTTTTGGTAAATGTCTTTCTAGAAAGAGACAGGAAGATGATGACGCAAAAAATGTTTTTGTAGTTGCCATTTTTTTCCTTGTTTCTTTTTCTTTGGGTAAATCTATCCTTGTATTTGATAACTTCTAGGAGTTCTCCATCCATAAGGATAAGGGTTGAGATTTAACAGTAAGAAAGACTGCAAGGTATGTCAAGCAGAAGAGTGAGTTTTGCCTTGGCTGGAAGCTTGGTGTGGCTGCTTTTGTCCTCTCTTTAGATCCTCATTTCATCACTGTTCTTATCTCGTCTGACCCCCCCCCCCCCCCCTCACTCTCCTTGGATCCTCTCTTTCATACATGGTCCTGCCGAGGCTCATGCTAAGCCTGTGTTCTAGGATTACCTCCATGACCAAGGTTCCTGTTGGGCGATTTATTTTCAATGCAATTTCGTGCCAAGCGGAAAAAATTGGAGGTCGACCGTTTGCGTCTTCCTCCTGCGATGGTTTCCTCCGCCTTCGCTCCTCTCTGGGTCTTATAGACCTTGGTTTTACTGGTAGCTCCTACACTTGGTCCAACTTTCGCTCTGGGCGGGACCACATTCGCGAACGGCTTGGTAAGGGTTATGCCACTCCTCAGTGGCATCTTTCCTTTCCTCGAGCTAATGTTCTTCACCAGCCTCGCTCTGCTTCAGACCACTCTCCTATAGTTCTGAACACTTTGGGTGGGGCTCTCAGTGGACCCAAGCCTTTTCCTTTTGAAGAATTCTGGACCAGGGACTTCATAAGTATTTTAGTAGTTCGTTCTGCTTGGCGGGTGATGTCTCGTGGCTCACCGGATTTTATTATATTCCACAAAATCAAAGCTACTCGCACGGCTTTGCATCAATGGAACAGTGATACTTTCGGTTCCATCCAGACTACCATGCACTCCTTAGAAACCGAACTGGACAGAATGCAACAGCTTCCCATTGTAGATCATGATGAGTCTCGTGAACATTCTGTTCGGAATGCTCTGTTGGAGACCCAGAAACGGGAAGAGATTCTTTGGAAGCAAAAAGCCAGGATCACTTGGCTCACTTCTACTGATTTAAATACCTTATTTTTTCACCTGTCAACTATCATCAGGCGACGTCGACATGCCATCGAGGGGAGGCGTTAATACAACCATCGGTGCAGGCTGATAACGACATGCTGACTTCAATTCCTGATGGAGGTGAAATATATCGTACTATGAAGCAGATTGGGGCCAATAAAGCCCTGGGTCCGGACGGTATGACCGACAAGTTTTTTCAATTTTAATGGGAGTCTATCAAGTATGATGTTATTAACATGATTCAACATTTCTTTAGTTCTGGTTATTTACTTAAACAGATTAACCTTTTTTTTGTCTTTGTTACCGAAAGTAGACAACCCAACTAAAGTGGACCAGTTCAGACCCAACAGTTTATGCAACGTGTCTTACAAGATCATCTCCAAGCTCCTGGCCAACCGTCTTCAATCTGTTATGCCATTGCTGAACAAACTAGTTTAAGACTCAAACAGATACCAACTTAACCTAGAGGGGGGTGAATAGGTTATCTAATTTTTTTATAAACTTCCTATTACAAATTATTCCAACAAGAAGATACTACACACTCTACACACAGACAACACAGAGTATATAAACACACTTCAACAGCAATCTTAAAACTATTTCAATCAACACGAAAAGTTCCTGCACAAACTTCACAAACCAATATTAGTAAGTTCACTGTAAATACATTTCACAGCAATATAAAGAACACTCTATCAGGAAATCAATTTAACAGAGAATCTATAATCAAGATTCTTTCACTAAGCACAATCACTTAAGAATTCAGTATGCAGTTCAAGATGATTAACCCTTAATTCAAGAACAGTAAATAAAAGATCAATCACAATAATATAACACAAGTCTTTTGGTTACGAAGAGAAACTCTCTTGGAAACAAATTCCAAAAGAGAAAAACTCTCCAGGCCCGTAAGCCAGGTAACAGTTTCACTAGTTTTTCAAACTCGAATTACAAGGTGATCAATAGACTCCCGAATACCCAATATCCTAGTCTAACACTCTTGCAACCTTACCCGAACTACATCATTCAGATATGCACCAACGCAGGGACAGAGAACCTCTCTTCCATTTGAAAAACTAACACCACTTACCTAGTTGTTCATACCTTTGCTGACTTCTCTTGCAAACTTGCACCAGCAGCAAACCCACGAGCCTGACACTCAAAATCTTCAAGATCTCAGCAACCTCTGAAGTCTTGAAATTCTTTGTATGTGGAAACCAAATAAAGTGATCAATCTTTCGAACTAAGAATTCTAAAGAGAGGGGTTTTTCTTTGAGGCTTCATTCTCAGTTCATCAAGGGCTCAGATCATCTCCAAGCTCCTGGCCAACCGTCTTCAATCTGTTATGCCATTGCTGAACAAACTAGTTTAAGACTCAAACAGATACCAACTTAACCTAGAGGGGGGTGAATAGGTTATCTAATTTTTTTATAAACTTCCTATTACAAATTATTCCAACAAGAAGATACTACACACTCTACACACAGACAACACAGAGTATATAAACACACTTCAACAGCAATCTTAAAACTATTTCAATCAACACGAAAAGTTCCTGCACAAACTTCACAAACCAATATTAGTAAGTTCACTGTAAATACATTTCACAGCAATATAAAGAACACTCTATCAGGAAATCAATTTAACAGAGAATCTATAATCAAGATTCTTTCACTAAGCACAATCACTTAAGAATTCAGTATGCAGTTCAAGATGATTAACCCTTAATTCAAGAACAGTAAATAAAAGATCAATCACAATAATATAACACAAGTCTTTTGGTTACGAAGAGAAACTCTCTTGGAAACAAATTCCAAAAGAGAAAAACTCTCCAGGCCCGTAAGCCAGGTAACAGTTTCACTAGTTTTTCAAACTCGAATTACAAGGTGATCAATAGACTCCCGAATACCCAATATCCTAGTCTAACACTCTTGCAACCTTACCCGAACTACATCATTCGGATATGCACCAACGCAGGGACAGAGAACCTCTCTTCCATTTGAAAAACTAACACCACTTACCTAGTTGTTCATACCTTTGCTGACTTCTCTTGCAAACTTGCACCAGCAGCAAACCCACGAGCCTGACACTCAAAATCTTCAAGATCTCAGCAACCTCTGAAGTCTTGAAATTCTTTGTATGTGGAAACCAAATAAAGTGATCAATCTTTCGAACTAAGAATTCTAAAGAGAGGGGTTTTTCTTTGAGGCTTCATTCTCAGTTCATCAAGGGCTCAGAAAACCTAAGGGGGCAGAACTAAGCACAAAGGAAGTCTTTCGAAGAAGACACAATAGTTCTCAATTTTCTGAATACCCTTTTGTGATGGATATTGAGAGGCTTTTAAGCTATGGGTAACTCTCAATTTCCACGTAGAAGGTTCTGGGCATTTTTGTCTTTCTGGGTGTTTTTAATATAATTAAAACCGAACTAACCAATTTCTGTTACGTCGTTCTTTGAATCGCATTTCTGTCTGACTTGTAGCTGACTTCAAACTGACTTGCCTTTTCTAAAGTAATCCCCAGTTCTTTGTAATGCAGATTCCAGCTCTTCTCAGAAACCTTACAAACCTAACATCTCAGGAGTTTCAACAAACTTACACACGAAGGAATGCCAACTAAACATATTCCTAACAATTGCTCATTTCCTACCCCCAAGTTGCCTTCGTTCCGGGTCGTGTTATCCAAGAAAATATTGTCCTTGTTCGAGAAATGTTTCATTCCATGAAGAAGAAACGAGGCAGATCCGGTACTATGGCGGTGAAGATTGACATGCAAAAAGGGTATGACCGCCTGGAATGGGGTTTCTTCCTGAAAGTCTTGAAGTGCTTCGGGTTCTCTGCCAAATGCCTCCAGCTTATATCTCAATGCATTTCCACCGTGACGTATTCTGTTTTACTCAATGGGAGTCCGCACGGTTTGATCCATCCTCAGAGGGGTATTCGGCAAGGGGATCCCCTCTCCCCTTTTTGTTCATTCTAAGGTTAGAAGTGCTTTCTCGGCTCATCTTCCAGGCAGAATCGTGGGGCAATCTGCACGGTCATTCCTTGGAGCGCATGCTCTTTCAATTTCCCACTTAATGTTTGCCGATGACGTTATCATTTTTTATCGTGCTAACAACCGAGAAGTTGATGTTCTCAAGTCCATCTTGGTACGTTACTCGTCTTGGTCTGGTCAAGCCATTAGCTCGATGAAGTCCTCCATCGCTTTCAGTCATGACACTCATCCAGAAGTCGGCGATTCCATTTGCAACCAGCCATGCCCCAATACTATTTGTCTAACTATCTGGCCCCAAAGCAGTGGTGTAAAGACATTGACCGGCGTTTCAAGAACTTTTGGTGGGGTTTTAGCTCTGAGAATAACCGACACTTACCCCCAAAGCGTGACACTTTATCTGCCACCCAAAAGCAAAAAGGTGGTCTTGGACTTCGGAAAGTATGATTTGAACCAGACGTTGGTTACCAAATTGGCCTGGAACTTCGAGACTCAACCTGATAGTCTGTGGGCTAGAGTCTTGCGGGCCAAATATGTGAAGGTCCCTGATTGGAAAACTCTGCAGTATCGTGGGGGTGGCTCTTGGACTTGGCAGAGCCTTCTCAAATCTCGATCCAGCTTGGAAAGGGGTCTTTGTTCTTGTCCTGTAATGGTCGGTCCATTCATCCCACTGGCGACCCTTGGATCCCTGGCCTTCCGACGTTTCAACCCTTGCTTCGGCCTGGTGTCTCCTAGCCCCCTTCCATCACTTCTGTGGCTCAGCTATTTGATTTTATATTACACTCGTGGTCCCATCCCCTTCTTGCTCAACTTTTTACAGAGGACTCAGTGACTGTCATCATGTCTCTCCCTCAGCTTTCTTTTTTGGTGATTGACAAACATATTTGGGCTCTCGACCTGCATGGGATTTTCACGGTAAAATCTGCTTACGAAGGCATTAAGGATTGGTCGCAAAATCGCTGGTGTAGTTGGTCTGTCAAAAATTGGGAAGTCCTGTGGAAGCTCAAGATCCAGGACCGTTTGAAAATTTTCCTTTGGAGAGTGGTTCACTCTGTCTTCCCTTTTTGCGGCCCCCCTTTCAGCAATGACTCCCCTTCTGGCAGCCTATGCCCCTTGTGCTCTCTAGAGCCTGAAACTGCCGAGCATTTATTCTTGTCTTGCAATGCCACACACTGTGGCCGGAGTCCTTCTGGCCGTTCAATGTTTCCTCCCTGGCCTTTATGTCGATCAGTGAGTTCACCAAAATGCAAGTTAACCCCCGGGGAGCCCACCTCAGAGACCCTATCGATCGCCGTAATTTTTCTCTTCATGCGGCTTTGCTTCTGGACTCGGTCTGATTTGCTAGAAATTACGTGATCCATCAGGGTCTGGTTTTTTATGTCTACTCTTTGACTCGCTCTGTTCGTAGAAGCTATCTGGATCATCTGCAGGCTTAGCAGTATACAGATTGCTTAAGGCGCAGGCTTTGGCGGCCTCCTACCCCTGGTTTTTTGAAATGCAACACTGATGTTGCTGTTAAGGATCGGTTCTCCGTTCTCGCTATCTCTTTTCGGGACCACGAAAGCTCCATTTGTCTTGCTTACACGGAGCGCATATCGTGCTTGGATCCTCTGGTTGGCGACGCTTCTGCCCTTGGTAAAGCCGTGGAGTTAGCTCGCATCAATGGTTGGAACTCGGTTTCCTTCGAATCCTATGTTCGTTTTCATCATTTTTTCAGGATTATAAGTATTTTCACAATTCTACTACCGAACATATTCAGAATTCAAACACAAAAACCAATACATTTTACACAATCTCCAACAATTTTTTATTCAACATAAATTTTCTCTCTATACTTTTTCACATAACTCTAATACTTTTTTATTAAACAATTACATCAAATCATTTCTCTCTCCACTTTACACAAACACCAATAAAACACTATTCAACATAAAAATTCACAACTTCTCTAAAATCCTATATTTTTTCTCAAAACAAACATCACCAATTGTCTCAATCTTTGCACCGACATTTTGGATTTCAGTCTTTCCCCTGCGTGGGCCATTTTTGACTTGGTGAATTCCACTCGGCCTTTCCTCCATGCGCATCCTTGTTGCTCTCTCAGCTGGATTTCTCGTCAACAGAATTCTCTTGCCCAGTCTCTGGCTAAATGGGCCGCAGATTCTCGTTCGTTTGGCCTTTGGGACTCGGATAGTGTCCCTAGTTTTATCTTATCTTGTGATGTTGCTTTGTAATTTGGTACGTTTATGCCTTTATCTATATATAAAAAAAAGTTACTATGGCAGGAAAGGCTGACTAAAGGGGATTTATGAACCTAACTCGTGTGGATATTGAATCAAATCCGTCAAGCTTGGTGCATATAGATGTCCAGATTTCTTTTATTGCCTAAAAAAAATTCCGGTAAAAGCTGTGTAGGAGAAAGAATAAGAAAATTATATGATAGAGCGTCGTAGGAGAAATATATGACAAAGAGCGCAAGCTAGAAGGTGTCTAGTAACAGGCTACTTAACCACAGCAGAAGAAAAAATCCAGTGAAAAACTCCGGGGATTTTAAACTCATGAAATGGATTTATAATGTTAGCTTAGCCAGGGCCCTAACCGGAGCCAAATGAGATAAAAAGACTACTACTACGAGACCATAACCTATAATAAAGAATAGAGAAATATAATAAAAAAAAAATAGACCGTAAACTCATTTTTTCAATATTTTTATGAGAATTTTCATTGTTTTACATCTGTCAGTTTGCGATTGGTTTGGTGCACTATTTTTGCTGCATATATATATATATATATATATATATATAACCATCCTTCGGAACTGTTTTTTTTCACTTATTATATAATATTTGGGGGCCAGATGACAAGCACTAGCAGGTAACTAATTAACGCTTAGGAGACCCATGCTGCATACCACCCACCTTTTGAAGTTTCAACAATCGGCCTATGACTTGAATCATTATTGGGAAGGTAAATTCCTTAACTTTCCAACTAAAAACTCATTAATATATGCACGCGACCCCAATATTAAATCGTTATCGTCTGATGCCTAGCCAACGATGTCAAACATATATATACTACCATGTCGGGATGATTCAGCAAATCATGTCAAACCCTGAGAAAAGCTTCAGATATTGACAAAAATTGACAAATAATTATGTAAGCTCAGTGCTCATGTCTTTCTTTTCCACTAGATGAGTAGTTGAAACCAGGACTTCAGACGTCTTCTACACGTCAGTTTAGGTTTAGAGAACAATATTATAGAACTTCTAGTAGTATAGGAGAAATGGGTTATTATATATGAACAGAAAAGAATAGAAAAGATGACTAGCACGACCAAGAATTGTTCAAAGAGAAACTTCATGGATTACTTAATTATTAGATCTCCTCTGATCTCCCACGAGGAAACATCAAGGTTGACTTCCCAACAATATTGACTTCCCATAAGAGAGGTCAACATAACATTAAACTTCAAGCTAGGCATATTAATTAATTTATTGGCTCATTACCAAAGTCTTTTTTAGATCTATGGTCTTAATTTATTCCCTCGGCCAGCACTTACTAAAAAACAAATCCGTTGACGATTTTTCTTCTGCCTTTACCGATCAATTTGGTACCCAAAAGTCTAAAGTAACAACTCCAATGTAGCAGAGGATTGTGATTAGAGGATGATCTCTCTCTCTCTCTACAATAATTTATTAGTCTTTTCTTTCCTATCAAGTACGAAGGGAAATGGAGGAGACCCCACGCGTTAGTTTTGTAACTTTGTTCTAGAGGGACTTCACCTGAAAGTCTGCAAAATCCTTAGCAAATGGAATGGCCTTTTCTCCTCAAAGTAATTAGACCCCACGCGTTTATCAGTGGCGACTTAACAGTACCCGGATAATATCCCATTAATGCCCTATTAATTAACTATTTCCTCCCGCATATATTCAATTTAATTTATGATCCTAGGGCATGTTCGTTTTGTGATTTATCGGATTTGAATCCTTATTTTATCATGTTCGGCGAGTTTCAGCTTCAAGCAAGGATTCGGCATAAACTTTTCTTTTTTTGCCCCGAAAAAGTTGATGTTGAATGACTAAAAGCCCCTCCAGCACAACGTAAAAATTAGAAAAAACAAAGGGTAAATTTGGAATTTTTTGCCCACCCCTGCATCCGGCCTGCCATGTCTCCTGCGGAAGTTCCTTTCAACGTCGAATTTGTGCGCCAGTCTTGACTAATTCTCTCTGACATTTCGTCGTTTTGTGCTTTTTTTGTTTTTTGTTTTTTTAAATAATGTTTAAAATATTATTATTTTAATAAAAAGTAATAAAAAAAAACTTTAAACATCATCATTAATTTTTTTACACCTCAACAACTTCTACACAAACATTAATACAACTCTAACATCACCTAAAAATTCTCAAAATACTCTAAATCCTACAAAAACCTTCAAACCAAACATCACCCTAATTTTTTTTCTTTTTTTCCTGCACAAACGACAAGATACCTTTTGGTAATAATTAGGAGTATTAAGTATGAACCCTATTTATCTCTGTCTTTTTAACAAAACAAAGACAAATGGTTTCTTGAAAACTAGAGATCAGTACTGTCTCCATTCGATCGAGTCCACTACACAAAGGCCGGGACCTACAACGGCTAACGGCCACTAGTCTTATGAACATTGAGTTAAGAGATAATTAGTGAGCTTCAATGGTACATCATTTTTCAGAAGCTGATGAGTCAGCTTTCTCTCAGAGTAGTACAGACACTCCCTTTTTTCTTTTCTATTTTCTTGGAAAATTGACTAACATGTATATTAACGCAGTTCATGAGAGTTTCGAATTCCATTGTCTTTTCACTTATTCCTCGCAGCGATGGATCAGTTGATCAATTGAGGCGGATTATATGACGACTATACATATTTTGTTCCAAGTCATAATTAAGAGGATGTAGTACTGATATATATATGTGTGTGTGGGTTGCAAAAGGTAGCAATATGCAGGTAATTTGTAATTTCTCCCAACACTGATATATGATTCAGAGATTAGATAATTCAAAGCGATTTCATAATACTTTTCGAGGATCAAGTAGTCATGCTAATATGGAATTCCATCAAAATCTGTTTGGGTTTGAGCGATAAGTTTTTTATCCATCAAAATCTGTTTGGGTTTGAGCTAGCATTAATTCTCATAAAGTCAATGCACATGGGTTGAAGATAAGTTCATCAATTAGTTGTGATCTATATGTCAAACTAGTGCAGGACAATTAGGACAGTAGGAAATACTTAATTAATGTCACGTATGAAATGGTGATAGAGTACTTCCTCTAGTTGTTTACTATATAGGTAGAAAGAACAAAAAAAAACCATAAGTAATGATTTGAATCCGGTACTATTCTTTTCCCAAGAATTAGTTGTGTTCGGTTCATCGATCGAGTAAAGAGTACGTACCCTTGTAGTCCGATCACTTGTTATATAATTAGCTACAATTAATTTGGGACCAATAATTAAGGATTGAGAATCTTATATGGGCGTTAAGAACATACCATGTAATCCGAATTAATTCCCATGGTCTGATGGTCATGATCAGTTTGACGTCGTTGTTTTTATCCCTTAGGCAATTCTTTCCATCGCTCTCGAGTGTCTCTCTCATGACTTCGGCATTGGGGAAGATGATCACCAAGCAAAATAGAGTCAGAGCTGGTACCACACAAGTGATGAATCATTCCAAGTGGACGCTAAATTCTGAAACACGTTGCATTGACTTGATATATATATCTTGATCGAGAATATGTCCCACACGTTTTCGCTTATGCACACGTTACGTTGCAGTTTCATTTTGATTGCTTATTTTATTTAGTTTTTACTTTTTATGGATCATGCTAACCAATTTTATATATGTATATGTATATATGCTCTTGGATCCTGCCAGGCAAAAAAAGGGGGTTAAAAATAGCAACGTCAGGGGCGTTTTAAGATTCATTTCCGACTGAATACAAAAACTGATCAAAATATCCAGAAGATAGCTAACATCTGAGAAAACTATAGTACTACGTACATTACCATGAGATAGATAGCTAGCTAGTCATCGCCTACGACTTCCTTCACTTCTAGCAATATATATCTTCAAATCACATGGATAGATGATACAACAATCGTGGCTAGCTAGACGTGGCAACCAGAACAAGAGGAATTATGATGCTCTGGATTAGTTCTGAAGATCATCATTGCGAGTGCTTCGGCCGGTTAGTGATCTTCATCAGCTTCTGGACAAACCATGAGCAAATCCGGCGCTTGATACGTCCTCTCTTGGGGGGCAGGACCTGTCCTCTGTAGCACTTTTTTGCTTTCATCTTTAGCTCTTGATCATGTTCGAAATTGATCGTAGTACTCACTTTCCTCCGATCCATCTTAAAGGATGAAGCTGCTGTGCGTCGAATGCGTGCGTTTGAGAGAGAGAGAGAGGATTGAGGTGGTAGGTAATAGAGCATGTATTGTGCTCTATAAATAGGGGAAGAACCATTTGAAGGAACAAAAATGTCAACATGACAATTTGTTGTCAATTTCCATATCGCTGAAAAGAAAGGGGCTAGCTGATACGTTTGGGAAAGCAAAGGAAAATGCATGTCAAAGAGTGGGGCCACAAGATTTTGGCAACAATAGCGGTGGCCAGAAACTGTAGGGCCCACGCAATGTTTCAAAGAGGGTTGAGGATCTTAATTGACAAGGTGAATGGTACAAGACGACTCATGAGTTTGGATTTCTTCAATAAAATAAAATAAAACGATGAACAAGAAAAAGGGGTACTTAAGATGGAATAAAAAAAAAAAAAAGATTGGGTGCTAATTCCCATAGGCATGAATATAATGGACCTTTAAGAAACCTTCCAATTATCGAAAAGAAACTATTCAAGCAAAATTGATACGTATTGAGTTTCTACTTATAGCAAGCTGAGGCCGAGTGTTGTAACTGAAAAAAAAAAAAAAAAAGACAGCAGACTTATGCAGCATATTCAAAAGCTACCCCGACCACCCAGAATATGTATCCAAACACCATCTAAAACTGGACAATTCCCTAGTACAGGCCCTACCAAACAGAAGAATATCGTTGGCAACTCCTCCTTCATCGCGCAATGCGCCGCTTCCTCGTTATTTGAGGGCAACATTCCCCTGTATCGCGAGCATTCTGTTTTTTTTTTCCCTTGGGTTTTTTAGGGCTTTGACCCCGTTGACTTTGGATTTTGTCTGTAATTATTACTCTTATTTTATTTATGTTATATGGTTCCGTACGTAATTGCTAAAAAAAACAAGCATCTTAATAATGAAAAAGGAAACAAAATTCCCCTCTTTGGTATAATGTGCAAAGTCATATACGCACATGGTGTATGTTGTGACTCCATTGATGGAATCATCAGAGGTCTAGCCAAAGCTGTCAAACGCTGAGGGAATTCGACTACCCAAATAAACTACAAGGTCAAACTGTACGGGAAATTAGTGGAAGACACCGAATTGGGTAAAGCAGAACAAAAGCCATATTCATGCATGTCGGTCAAATCTTTCTTAACTCCCACGATAACTATGTTTTCTAGACTTCTAGTAGGAGAGGAGAAATGACGCATTATCGGCAGAAAAATAGGTAAGCATGACGATAGAAAGAGTTATATATATATTGAACCTCAAGAGGAACTTTCACGGAATTTAATTATATTGGTTTCTCCTTAATGATTTCCTATCCCACACCCCTACGTCCTACACGTTGTCCAAGTCCATTGGTATTGGTTCCAGATGAAACGGGGCCGGATGATCAATATCTGATCCCCACTTTCACGTCATGCCTTCTGCCTTACAAGTTTGGCTTTATTTTCATCACTGTTCACTTTCTTTCGTATTTAAGATCGATAACAGTACTGATGGAAAAAGAAAGAAAATGAAAAACAGAGACTTTGTGCTTTTGGGGGGGGGGGGGGGGGGGGGGTTCACACGCTGAAAACGAAGTTGACAGTTTTTCATCTCAATTTCCCCCGATCAAGGTACCCAAAAGTATAATGAATTCCAAGAAAAAGGTCCTTTTGTTCATGCTTTGATCTTCACAGAAGCAGATAATTAATTCTCTTTAATTCCCCGTTATAATTAATAGTCCCTGGGGTGTTGCTGGTTGTTTGTAGAGCATTCAAGATGTATCTCTGTGCATCAGCCTTGCTCTTCTAATGGTTATTTTGGACTCTGCGACTTACTTGTTAATCAAAAATTTTGCTTTTAGCTATTAGGTGGACCATGAGATTTGACAGCGGCTGAGGAAATAGCAATAGAAGAAAACAAAAATAGCTTTTTACGCTAATTCAGGCGGAGACGTGGAAATGACTTTCGAGACTGACATTAAGCAAGTTGGACCCTTCCAGATTAATTAAGGAAGCAACCCTAGCTGGCCAAATACATTCCCTGCTTGACTTTACGCCTCTCTTCGATCCCTACCATGCTCGAGAGTCAAGTCAATGGACCTCATGACGTGTTGCTGACTTCGTCACTATCCTACCCTGATCTAAACTAGTTGCTCTTTGCTTCTTCTTTGCACCTGGAATGTTTACTGTGTACGTATAGCGTATACCTTGTACAAGCTGGAAGAAGCCACCCAGGATAGGATAAAGTTGAAGTTAATTGGTTACGGCTGGCCTAATTAAAGGTATGCTTGATCTTTCTGGAAGAAGTAAAGGTATGCTTTTTTTTTCTAGATCAAGCTCCAAAAAGGATCAAGCTCCGAAAAAACAACCAGGCGAAAATATACTGGCGGGATCCTAAATTGGATCGGTTACAACCATGCAAAGCAGAAGGAGCGGCGGCCGAACTCGATAGACACAGCTACCAGGGCCTAACATGCCAAGAAATAAAGCACAATAGCCACACAAGGGCTGGAAAGATCCACAAGGATAAGAGAAAACCCACGCAGGGGCCAAACAACCAACAAAAAACCAACCAAAACACAGAAACAAAATACAACAACCAACAACAAGACGGAAGCATCACCACCACAACAAGACGGAAGCAGCACCACCACAGACGAGCGGAACAGCAACCAAGACCGCCGGAAATGGAGCCCAAGGTGGAGAGGGGGGAAATTTTCTAAAGAGGGCAGAGCCACTCTCTCTAGAACACAAGGGTTTTTTTCTTTTTGCTTGACCTTTACTATAGATTTATGATCTTCTGTACACCTTTACAGCTGCCTTGAGTTTTCCTCTCTTTCGCTGTCCCGTTTCCTATAGTAGGCAGTTAATTAATCGATGCTGATCAGTTCTTCACTTTAATTAGACATGCCTATGTGGTTAAGTGGAAAAATACCCAATTAGTAGTTTTAGGCAAATCGTCGGAGGCTTATATTTACCAATTAGGGTTAGGGTGTGTGCATGTATATATATATATAGTAAAAATCATAAGAATAATTAACAACAATAAATTTTATAATATTAATAAATTTTAGTTAGAAATTATTTTTTAAAATTACTTATCAAAGTTTTATATTCAAGATTTATTAATATATAATTTTCAATCGATATTAGTAAATCTCTAAAGAAGAGGGAAAATGAAATAATAAGGAGATGTCGAAGGGAATGTCATTAGTGGAGAAATGTAAAGAGTGCCATCCATGAAGATTTCAAAGTTCACTGAATCAGTGGATATAAATTTTCACTTTCCATCAGCTTTGAATAAATTTTCACTTTCCATCAGCTTTCAAAGGCCTCGAGGATATTTCTCTTATGACAATGGAAGGACACATATAGCTAATAGCATGCTCTTTTCTCCTAGTGAAGCTGAAAGCCCTCCGGTATGCTACCGCTTCTTCCTCCTGGCATCCTCACTGCGCATAACCACCAGTGTAAAAAGACCTATGACACAAGAATAGGTCCCCCATCTACACATTAGGAATTGGATTGGAACTGGGGGTGCTTCTTAGCTGGCTCTATAATGAGTAAGAAAGCTCAATCACATTGGATAAGATTTGATCTATATTTGTCAGGTACTCGGCGTGGCAGATTCTATATCTGTGCAGCAAGGAGCTCATTCCATGTGTCCGGAATCCCGGGTAAGCACCAATGTAAGCAGTCATTTACACCAGGAGTTCCTCGTCTACTGTAATGGGACATATGACCCTCATCCCTCAATTTCGACAGTGCGGTTATATCCAAAATCTTTACCTTTGTACCTTTTACAGCACCCTCCACAACTGGGTCACTTGATCCATCCTGCTTAACTTCGCTTCCTCCGGACAAGGGAGTGGTATTATCACAGGTACCCCCAGTGTTCCAGTCCCCGTTAGAGAAATGCCTAGGCGAGATAGTCCTAAAGAAAGCTTTCAGATTGGGATACAAGTGAAGTTGTGAATCGAGCCATCTGACAACACTATGAACTGTAAAGTTCTTGGCTTGCCCAATATCATACTTTTTTTCATCTTCCTTGGGCTTTCCCTCTACGTACATCACCCAATGATTTGCTTTAAGTTTACCTTTGTTCCAGTGGTGTCCTGTATTAAGAATCAAGACATCAAAGCGATGGAGGAACCGTCTCATGAAAGCTGGTGGGCGGTCCAAATGCATAGCCACATCCGTGGCTTTGTCTGAGACATTAAGGGGCACTAGATCGCTCAGACTTGCTGACCAGTAGTATAAAATGGTGGTGTTGGTTTTTGGGAACCGATAAGCCCAGCCATCAGGACGAATGGCTCCACGAGCTTTGACAAGACCATACTTTTTGCCCACATTTTCAATTTCTGGGCTCTCTTCCCCACCAGTGGCCATACACATTAAAGACTGGAACTGCTGCCGGCCCAAGGAATCTCCAATGAATGCGATTGTTTTGTCCTGCATTCTGGAATAGAAAGACACGCTTCAGATGATTAACATAACCAAACACCTTGCTGCTTTTATAACCATGGCATCAGCTTTCACTAAGGACGTGGTTATGTCCCTGTGCCCTGTTGATATAGCAAACTATAGCGTAAAAGGGCCATTTATAACTTAAGAACCAAAAAAATAGCTGAAGAAGTGTAGACAGGAAACATGAGTGGGGGTGCCAATGAAAAGCGCACGAAGGCAATGATACTCTATCCCAATGAATTCAAGAATTAGGTCATTCAAAAAAATTTGTTTTAAAATGACATCTCAGAATTCAGGGTAACTATGTTGCACATGCTTGATTACAGTGAAGTAAACAATGTCACAATCCTCTGTCAAAATAGACAGAAAGTTTACTATACAGGATAATCAGCTCTAACATTTTACCAAAGCCATGGAAAATTCTTTTGAATAGAATTATACAGCCACACAAGTCAGAGAAAAAGCAATTGAGAGAAAGAGACCTACCTTCTTAAGAATATGGAGCGTTCAAACTCTGGCAATACACAATTTTCTGGCTGCCACCGATATCCCTCATAAGAAAAATCTTCTCGTTGTGTGAGTTTACATGCCCACATTGCCGATAACCACTGCTGACATCCAAGTCCTGAATACAAGGGCCTCTGGCTGTCTGCAACCCATCTACCATTGGCATAATTGCAGGCTGTAGACACGAAAAAACTGGACAACTTCAGTTTAGATTCGAAGAGTGCATGAAGTTACACGTTGGATTATGCATCAATTTAAAGCTGTCTTGGAAAGCCTACTGAGCAAGAATTTTGCAAAGCTTTATATTTTAGCTTAACTTCGTTCAAAGAACTCCACAGAACAACTTCGGCAGTGAAGTGGGAAAATTCAACCAATGCAAACTGTATAAAGTTTAAACTGGTGTTTCAGATCTGCAGAATTCATAAAGCGGCCGCAGTACTGTCCATCTCCAAGCAACTCAAGTGTGATAAAAGCTTGTTATTGAACAGAAACTTCAAAAATATTCCTGAGTATCGATGAAGAAAGGAAGAAAGGCAGCAATGATCAACATTATTTTAACAGTTGCTCTGAGAGAGAGGGAGAGAGAGGCTACACAGAATAATTATACTAAGCTTGACGGCAAGATCCACACAAGGGCAGAGCCAGAATTTTCTTTCAGTAGGGGTGATCAACAAGTTGTTAAATTAACAACATTGAAGGAAATTTTAAGGCGCAAGAGATCTCGATACCGCAAAAGATCCCCACCTCTTTTTGAAATTGCAGTGAAGGCAATTGCCTCAACTTATTTTGAATGTAGCTCTCACCCTGGAAGTGCAAATTTCCAAACATTTGCTACATTTTTCTTTTTAATTTCAATGCCATTTACTTGTTTCCATCTAATAAAACATTGGGATTGACTTGCCCAAGTAGTTGCACAGATATCCTCATAACCTGCAGAATATGTTCAAAACCCCTGATCTATTATGCAGGGTAGTCGAAATGTCAAAACCATCAGCCCCTGGCCTACAAAGGCCTCAGAGAGATCTCCCACCACTATGTGTGGGAGACATCAAGCCTGCACGCTAAGTCACTAAGGCTTTATGCCCAGCAATACTAAGGAACTTGGGGTTCATGAGCAAGATGAAAAAACATCAGAAGCAGTCTTCAGAGCGGCAGAAAACTTTCGCTTTCCTAGCTCCAATCCTTGTATGAGTTTACTTGAAGTTATTGCTGTGGAGTTGACTAGGACTAGGTTAGAGACAAAGAAACTATTCTTCGTCGTTTATCAGAATATATGTTCCTACTTCCTAGCCTCATGAACTTGGCTAAAGAAGCAGTGAAGAATTAGAATCTGCGAAAAATCATAACTTCCTTAGAACAGATAATTGCTTTTCAAGGGTAGAGCTAAATAATTTATAGGAATCAACCAAAGAGATAAATCGTAAGTTTCTTTATGTTTATGCAGGATAGTATTCACAAGAAATCTACATGTAGGTACAGCGAGTAGAAAAGCTAGAGGGCCTATTACATCCTTTATTTACCTCTTGTAAGCCATAATACTCAACAAGAAACAGTCGAAAAGAACACAGGGAAAAGGCAGTATTAAATTAAAAGTAAAAGTAGGATCAAAAGATATAGGTGCATAGATTGACCACTTTATAAAGGCTAATTTTCACAAACAGGGGACCAAAAATGTCATGCCATTTGAAATGCAACAATCAACTACATGAAGTTGATTGTAGGCCACCCAAATAGCTATCCCTTATGAACTTACCAAAAGAAGAAGCCATCAAAACAATTAAGAGTTCATAGCTGGAAGAATCCTAAAAGCAATCGGTAATTACCCTTTAAAAGACTACTAAATGCACCTCTATGGTATGGTTATTTATTAACACATGTAACTCCGATGAGCCGAGTCATGAAGTTGAAACAGCTATACTAGTCACACGCACAGCATCGATTATGAAAGACATGAATGACAAAGCAAACTGGTCATTGCAAACCAAATGTTTGTAAAGATGTCAAAGAAGCGTGCTTATACAGTACCCACTGGTGCAGTACCAAACTTTTCTTCTCTTTTCGTTTCTTCTGATATGATTGAAGGTGAAGTATTTTCACCAATTTTGTCCCTCGGCTTCTTGTACACTACAGAGTCATTTCCACTGCCCACATGAAACTCTAAGCCAGAATAAAGATAATTAATCAGCAGGCTGAAAAACATAAAAGCAGGTGAAAAACATGCTGAGGTTAATAAGACAGGACAAATGTTAAACACTTTACCAGTAAGAATCAAATCAAAATTTTAACTTCTGGCCAAGTGAGCTTCACTACTCAATAACTTAGCGGACATACTATACTAGGCAAACTGCTATCCAATGACCAACATGCTTTCAGCACATTAAGCTAATTGGTGCTAACAATATGTCCCCAAGGCTTAAAATGATCTACAGAAAGAGAATTAGAGAATGTTGATGAGATGGTTTGCAAAAATAATCAGCTAGGAACATTGAACTTATTTCTTATTCCCCATTCTTAGGCTTAGGCTCGGATTTCAATGAAAAAAAGAGTTCAGCAGTGCATAGGTCCCACACGAAGCGTGAGACTAGCGGTTTTCTTTAACTGTGTAAAGTCATCCTGATTCATACATCACAGTATGAAAATAACTCAATTGCAACTATGCAAAAACTATGTTTAGAAGTTGCTCTTATGGTATATAGCTAAAAGTTTATTCATATAAGAAAAAGAAAATGTGTTCAATGTTACTTAAGGAAAGTCAATAAAGCATTCATCTCTACTATACTTCAGTGAAAATCACAATTCAATATGAGTAGATTCATTCACTCATAAATGACTTTAAATGCAAAAACTTTCATTCTTTTTGCCCCAGATTAGTGCCACCGGTAGCTTCTCATGCACGCAAGCAATTGTCGTGTGATGTTTTCTCGCAAAGCCAAAGAACATCCTCATGTTGATACTAGTAACCAGAGCATTTTGTAGTAACTGTGTCATCATACAGCATAACCAACCTTCTTATACTAGGATTTCTTTCTGCTTACCTCAATTGCCCCTATAACGTATCAGTCCATAGTATGAGATACCGCAACTTTTAAGGTACCTATCAGCCATCAGTTCCTTCTAATCCCATTATCCAATAATAAAAATAATATCTTGTGGGATATTAGACATTACCAAACTAATTCCATACACGACATGTTGTTCCAGCTCACATACTAAAATGTTACTTTCTTAATTTCTTCAGAACTAATATTTTGGTTTCTTGCAAAAAAATTTATGATTTTCCTAGAAAACATCCTATGAAAGAGCATCATGCTCAAATCATAGATTTTGACTGGTGCATGTATTGATTTATTGTGCTTTTCCAGCTCCATTCAAGTTTATATTGGGTGCAGTTGTGTGCAAACAGCTTATAATGAAATGGAACCAACAACCTTCTTCTTCCAATACTTCAAATTCCTAAAAACAATAAAGATTGGAGACACCTGATTTTATGATAAAAGCATAGGCTCTGTCAACCTTATCGTTAGAATGAAATGTTTTTCAGAAGTACTGGACCAAGACAAAACACTCCTTAGGTATCAGTAATAAAAGTCTTTGAAGTATAGATTATACTATTCTTTATTTTTCCCTTTTGACAGATGAGATGATGTATGATCCGACACCAAGACATACATGGCCAGAATGCATACATAACTGTTGCAGGTTCTACGGGAAGTTTCTATTTCCAATTTTCAGAGCATAGCTTCCTGCTAACTTAGCAGAGACTTGTAAATATGTTTCTGGGTACAATCTGCGCACCCTTTTCTATTTTTATTAAAATAAAAACTTATGTTAGTTAATCAACTCCTAACGAGAGTTAATTCAAACATAACAAAAAAATACACAGTAACAATTATGAGTATTTGTATACACTGACGCACAAACCTGAAGGAGGTATTGTATACCCCTCTTGGAATGATAGTAGAGTATTGGAAAAAGGATTCTTCTCCCAGACCCAAAGTGATAAGGTCAAGAATATAACAACAGACAGAGCAAAGGAAAGATTTATCCCCGTCAAGCTACAATAATTTCCTGATGCTTTCATCTCTGCTAATATGCTATCAAAATTTCAGATCCCTTGGGCGGACCTCAGTGATTATTTAGATTTCTCTACACGGAGGCTTCATCTGCATGAGGTAAGCAAAAGAAAACAAAACAAAAAGATCAGAGGCATTGCCGCCAAAATGGAAAAAAAAGAAAAGGAGGCAATTTGAATCGAATGTAGTGAGCAGCTTATATCTCATCCAATATAAATCCTCCTTTTCTAATAGAAACATTATCTAGTAAAGCAGACCATTGTTTCCCCAAAAGAACATACTTTTTTAGACAGTGCTTTCAAATTTAGAATTTAACTCTAAAAGCAAGGTTAACCCGGCAGAGCTACAGACACATATCCGGCATTTAGTAGAGCATTCCGCATGATACACTATTATTGATCTCAAAAGAAAATGCTATTCTTGATGGAAGTCACCAATCAGCACTGAAGTCCCTGGTGCATGAACTCTTTACTTGTGAATTCCTTTCTATAAATCAGCGCTACATGGGTCCTCCCAGATTACTTGTGAATTCTTTTCTATAAAAAGTAGATTGTTTTCACCTAAGCCAAAGTGTGCATTATGAACCGTGATGCATATAAGCACCGAGTAGCCAGCACAAAGTTACTAGACCGGTGAAAGCTATATGCAATCTAAATTTTTGTCCAGCAAATTGCAATCTACAACATAATTGTCATATTCATATCTGCAAACAAATCCTTTGATCCAAAAGAAGAAAACTGAATTAAGATATTACATATGTAGGCCAAATTCAAAATTCCCCAATAGGAAATAGCAAATTTCTTATCTTGAAAGTAAGTTTGGTGTTGTAAGAGAGCATTAGAAAACGAAAATGAAGCAACAGGATCCGGAGCTCTAAAGTTGGATCAGTCCCGGCATACATTAAATAAAGCAACAGCATCTTCAGAACTAAGGATAGGAACTCAGCTGGACCCACAACCATTTCCCAGGTACAACCCAGAGAACGAAATTGTACTAGTATAATTCCAGATGGATCATTTAAGAACTTTCCAATTTTCATTCTCTGAAGTTGTCATAAAATGCACAGTATAATTAAGCACGGAGAACCTCAATTAGCAGTTTTAAGAACAAAAGCGTATTTCCAATTTTCCAGAGAACCAGAATCATGCATAAGATTCCCACACCCACAACAGCAAGAGAATTGGGACGAACAAATTTTGGAAATTCCTATAGTTTCAAATATATAACGGCTCCATTTCAATAATGTAAGCACTCTATTTTTCATTAGCACCTCCATAAATGCATAAAAACATAATTGGAAAAGACTGAGAGGAAAAAGACGAGTGAAGAAAAGAACGCGAGTGAGAATAAGAATCAGTAATGTGTACCCTCTTATGGGTTCTTTTCTTGTACCTCCCAACTCGGTATGATGGCCGAGGAACCCCTTTCGCGATCTTAGATCCAAGCTTGCAGGTAGAGAGAAAGAGAAAGATAGACACAGACTACAGTTCGTTTGAATGCAAGTAAGGGAAGGTGGAGGTGCGCTTTCTGTTGTGAGGCACCAAGATCTTCACAAACAAAGTAGCCTATGATTCTTTTTTATCAATACATATATATTCTCTATCACCCAATCATCTTCCGACGCTTGTGTGATGACGGGTGTATTTCGTCATTTAGCAAAAAGACAAAACTCTAAACCTCTAACTCGGAAGGTTGTACGCTGCTTCACGAAATGGAAAGTCCCTGTATTGCGACATGGCGAGCTGGCTTTTGCAGAGATTGCGGGCAGTTAAGACAATAAAACGAATATTTTGCGGAAAGAGGAAAGAACGTCAACTGTTATTATATTGACGTTTAGGTGAACTATTTGAAAACTTAAGCAGTAAATTAATTTGAAGTGGATCAATATGTGAATTAATTCTTGTGCCTATCTTTTTTCAAGCAATTTAATCGTGATTTGAAAACAGTAAAATTAAAGTATCTCACTCTCTCTGCTATTGTTTCGTTTATTATAATTTCAGCAAACTGAGAATTATAAATTAAAACCAATTTTTGTTAAAAAAAATATGAGTTCTATTTTTTGGTTAATAGAAGAATAAAGTATTGAATAATATTTTAGGTGGTGTTTTCAAGATGATCAAATTTATTATTTATGAGATTGAATAAAAAGGTGAAGCGAGGGGTGATTTTAATAAATATTTTAATAGAATAAAATTATTTAATTGAGGAAAAATAATATTTTATAATTGTTTTTATTTTACCGTGCCTCAAGACACGTCAAACCCTGCCCTCACAATGTGCTTCTTTTGGTCATATACAGCGTGTTCTCAATATCTAACTAACTCAAATATTGAAAAATTAATAATTTTATTTTAGATAATAGAATAAATCTCATACGGGCCCACTTTGATACTTTGAATCTCATTTGAGGTAAGATAATAGAAAAAATTAGAAATGTTCAAGTACTAAATTAGAATTTTACTATGTTGAAATGAGCTTTTATAATGATCCCAATGAGTTTAAGAATAATATTAACTAAATATTTTAAAGTTAAAATGCAAATATGACTAACGCTTTTTTTAGATCGTTACAAATGGTATCGGAGCGATCTTAACAACCACCAATACATACTTAGTAGGTCTTGACGAAGATGTTAATGATGTAAGGGAGGAGATTGTGATTCCTCAAATTTCACTTAAGGTGAGAAAGAGAATAAATAATAGATTGTAAATTTCACATTGGACCTTTATTATGTCAAACTAATTTTTATAATGATGCAAGGTTAAACAGAAAATTTGACTAATCTTTTAAAAGTCAAAATGCAGAAAAAATCATTCGTTTAATAACACGATACTCTCTAATTTTTGTTTTTTTGTTTTCATAAGAAAAGAATAATAAAGGAGTAGTTGTACTTCTCCGTGACGTTTTAAATAATAGGCTTAATTTTTTTCCCTTCTTAGCACTGTTAGCAGTATCTCAGGAGTTTCGAGTCGTGCAAACGTATTCGGAAGCTGTTCGGTAATGGAGTATTTTGAAAATTTGTGTTTTGAAAATTTTTAAGTGCTATTAATTTTATTGATATGCGTGCAATAATTATTTTTAAGTGATGTTAAAAAATATGTTCAATTTATATATTTTTAAAATTCAAAAAATTATGAAACTTCAAAATTACCGAGCAAGTCCCATGATGGCAGCCACGCCGGCGAAATTTGCGGATGACCAAAAATTCAACAGCTGGTCGATAAACCGCGGCCGGCATCACCATAAACCTCATGGTCCTTACAGTACAATATTATTTCCGTACTTTTTCTGCACGCCTGCGGCCTGGCTCTTCCCTAACCCGCGGAGAATGGAGATCAGGGCAATGTTCGGTTCGAAGAAAAAAGTAGGATTCTCACGTTCGGCATGTTGCAATCAAACTTCAGGATTTTTTTATTTTTATTTTTATTTTTTTTACATATTGTCGCCTGCATGTTACTGTCCTGTCCCCCTGCCGCAGCATGTGTTTTTTGTCGTTTTCTGTTTTTATTTTGTGTTTTTTATTTTTTTTATTTCTTAATATTTTTAAATATTCAGTTTTTAATAAAAAATTAATAAATTTTAAATATAAAAAAACAACTTTAAACATCATCATTACTTTTTTTACACCTCAACAACTTTTACACCAACACCAATACAACTCTAACATCAACTAAAAATTCACAAAATACTCCAAATCCTACAAAAAAACTTCAAAACGAACATCACCCTGAATCCCCAAAAACAGGAGCAGGGAGTGGCCGGCACATCTGAGTTTCACTTGCGTACAGTTCGGATGCAATCAGAACGGTGGGATCGTCCATGTGAAGGCTCACAATTCTGTTGAGGTTCAGTCCAGTTTACGACAATCCCCTAGTGGGACCCAAGTTTGGTGTCGTCGGCTAGATCCGCTTTATTTTGTCGGTGTTTTCGTGTTTTGGTTTCAAGTGGGACCCGTGGTGGGCCCTTCGGAGTTCGGTGCAAAGTCCGATGTCCGTGCACCAACAATGACTGCATAGCACAAAGGAACTAATTATAATTTATACCCTATAATATTAGGTTCAGAATATAGATTCAGATCTTCTGCACTTGGGTATGGCACGGGATGTATCTTTCAATCCTGGTTCGTTTTTATAAATAACGCTCATGATTCTGCCACCTCAGTTATTGGTCGAAATCCTATCTGAAATTTAAAAAAAAGTTACCGCGGAAAAATATTGAGGAATTTTTTACTCAAAATATTGAGAAAGTCCTGACTCACTGTTTTTTTTCTTGCTTCAACGTAAACATGACTCAAAATTTTAGTTAATAAAATATTTAAAATTATTTTTTCTTCTTATTTAATCATCTCTTTTCTACTCGGATGAACATGAAAAATTCTTTCAAATTATTTTTCTTTTCAGTTTTTCATCTATTCTTATAAAATTATTTCAATATAACTCTAATATACTCCAATTTGGATGTGCATTTACTAGATATTATCTTGAAATTGATAAAATAGTTATTAAAATTTGTAAGAATATATTAGACTTTGTAAAACTTTATTAGAGTTTGCATCATTAAAATTGGTGAAAAAATAATTATGAGAATTTTAAAAAAAATATTTTCGGCCATCCAAATAGTCTCATAGGGACAAACATCTTTAGTGACTTGGGTTTATTTTTCTCTTAAAATAAAGGAAAATTCACTTTTTAGTCCCTAAGTTTTGGACACTTTTTCATTTTAGTCATTCAGTTTCAACTTTCAAATTTTTAGTCCTTGTGTTTTCATTGTTTGACAAAATGGTCTTCCGTCAGTTTGTCGTTCATATACTTAACGGAGCTCTCTGACACATCAGCAATTTTAACCCGGTTGACCGCTCACTTTCAACACATATAGCCGGTCGACCGCTTCATGTGATGTTAAGCATATGGACGGCAGACTGACGGAAGGACCATTTCGTCAAAACAAAAAAACTCAATAACTAAAAATTTGAAAGTTGAAACTGAAAAACTAAAATGAAAAAAGTGTCCAAAACTTAGGGACTAGAATATCAATTTCCCTAAAATAAAAAAAAAAGACTTAATTTTATTTTTCTAACATTTTTTTTCCGATTTTGCACGGATCAATGAGGTAGCAAGATCTTGTCCGTTAATTATAGAGGAACGGCTAGGATAGAGATAACTACACTCGTGTAATACTCTAAAAATAACAGAGGATCTGAATCCTTCAGAAAAATTAGGTATGTATCAAATATTAATGACCATTAGTAATTATTATAAATAAGCATCGTGTCCATTTAGAAAAAAATATTATCATTTTCTAAAGAATCATACTAAACTCTATGACGTAGTGGTTTTTAAACAATACCAGTATTTTTAAATTTTGGGAAATCAAATTCTGTTATTCCACATTTATTCGTCTTTAATTCAAAATAATCTTATTTTCTTTTTATTATTGAACATATTGGTTAAAACATGCCAAAGTAATAAACATTTTATTATAAAGTAATTATATGAAAGAGTTACCTAAGAGACTCTACATAATCCTGATCAAATGAATACATGGACATGTTCGTTTTCAAGTTTTTTTAGGACATATAAATATTATTTTATATAAATATTCACAATTCTATTAAAATTTTACAATTTTTTACAACACGAACATGCTCATAGTAGTAAATGTGAACTTACATTTATCCATATCGCCCAGCTCTTTCTTAATTGGAACTAGAATTTAAAATTAGTGGCTAAGTACATCTTCGTTTGTTTTCATACGAGTATAGTTGTTCATCACTGGTGGGAAAAGATCTTGTTTATTGTCACTCCAAAGGGAAAAAAAAACATTGGGAGCGAAAATATCGAATATGTCCACCACACCATCACATATGTTCGAAAATATAAATTATTTCTTTATTGGCGTATTCCAAACTATGCGTTTAGGGTCACTAGTCCCTATTGAAAGTAACATGCAATCAAATAAAAAAAAGTTTCAAAGGAGATAGTTCAAAACTTAGAATGATTGACCTATACGCTACAATAAAACCCGTATATAATAGGTGAGCTTGAGTTTGAATTGAGTGTCTTTTAATTGGTTTGTATTCTAAGTTACACATAAATTTTAGAATTTATAAACGGAACATATTCAAATACCAATACACCAAAACTTCTGTAGAAATATCAATAAATTTTAATATTGCTTAAATTTTTTTAAAACACTTTAAATTGTAAAAATCTCATCAAAACATAGATCTAAATGCAAATCACATAGACCAATTTGTAACGAAATGAAATCACATATTTGTAATGAAATGAAATCACATGATGGATCAATTTCTCAAGATAAATTAGTGGGAAAAACTTTATTAATAACAAAGTGAAAGATGACCTATTTTGGTTATCTTAAGTTGCAAACCACCCAACAAGCATGATTGCTTGTTTTTGAATTTACAAAGCACCTTCATATTCGGTAGTTTTGACTTTATTTCACAGCTTTGTTAGGCCGCCTTCTCCTCTCTCCCCCTTTCTTCTCCCAGAAGATAAAGGCCGTCCCTTTCTTCCTCTCACCTCTCTCTTTTCTGTGGTAATTTATCTACAATATTTTATACATGTATGTTATTAATAAATGACGATAATAAAATGATCGCTGTAGTAAGGTTGCTATGGCCGCGTCAGGAGATTAGCTGACAGCCACTAGGTTGCTATGGCCGCGTCAGGAGATTAGCTGACAGCCCCTTCCATCCTTTTTGATAAAAAAATAAAAATAAAAATAAAATAGTTTGTACAGTAAGCAACTTAGATCCCCCCTCTCTCTCTCTCTCTCTCTCTCTGCTATTAAATCTGCACCCCTCCCTGACTTTCTGTTCCAATATTCATTGCAAGTTTGCAACCGTCAGGCTCTCGTTCTCCCGAAGAAAATGGAGGACTAGCCTTTAACCCTGATCCGCTCGGATCCGCTTCCAATTTTTCCCGACAAGGTTCCTGAAATTCAATTTAGTCTCTCATCAGCTTCAGCTATTGCAATTCCTTCGGTTACATGTAGTTTTCTGCGTGCCTGTGTGTGCCTTTCTGCGACTCTCTTTAGCAAACTTGCATTTGAGCTAAATCAATGCTGAATTTCTTATTTCTCAGTTTTGAATGTTGTTGAATTGGATGATGTTCTGCATTTGCATAGATCTAAAACAAGGCGTTGCTTTTGTCGCAATTTTGGCCAAGATGCGGTGCAGATCTATTTAGATTTCCATACATTTTGTCCGTAGTGATTATTAGCTGCCATTTCTTGCTTTGTCTGAATCTGAGTAAAGCTATGCGTTTGTGAAGTTATAGTTTTGGATGCCATTTTGTGAATATTATTGGTCGGATCTAGGTGATTAGTGTCCCACGTTGGTTAGCCGTAGACTTTCCGTACGGGTATATTTAACAGATGAGCCTGTCTACGTTACTCGCTTAAGTTTTCTTGGGGATTTATGTTCTTAAGAACGCCACCAAATGTAGCACCAATTGGATTATTTAATTTGAGCTGATGGAACTCTTTATTCTCTTCGTTCATTAAATGCCTTGACCTGGCGGAGTCTTTAATGGGCTTCCATAGTTTCAATTTCGAATACCAACTTTTATTTTTGTTATTAATGTCATAGACTAGATGGATTTTGTGGTCAATTATATCTGTGGTCTTGGCACTTTTTAAGTCAATTCTGTTGGATATGTTGGACTTCTATTCGCTTAAGTGAGAAGGGTTTGATTAATCTAGAAAAAAAAAAGAGAAGGGTTTGATTATGTTTTCATTTCCCAGGTATTAAATTATCCAGTAATATCTGCAATCAGGAAACATGGCATTAGGGAAATACACTAGAGTAGACAACAGAAGATCATCGTCTTCTTACTGCTCGACGGTTTCAATTGTTGTTTTTGTGGCGCTTTGTTTAGTTGGGATTTGGATGATGACATCATCTTCCGTGGTTCCTGTTCAAAATGGGGATGTGTCTCAGGAGAATAAGGATGAGGCAAAGCAAATAGTAAGTGAGAACAATGATGGCAATACTCCGCAGTTTGAGGATAAGCCAGGTGATTTGCCTGAGGAGGTGACTAAAGGAGACACTAATGTGGATTCTGAGAGCAGCTCTAATTCTCAGGAAATCCAAGATGAGCAGCTGGAAGATAATCCTGAGAAAAAGCCTGAAGAGAAGCCTGAGGAAAAGATCGAAGAGAAACCTGAGGAAAAGATCAA
Organism: Myrica gale; assembly: GCA_963930655.1. Lineage (NCBI taxonomy): Eukaryota > Viridiplantae > Streptophyta > Magnoliopsida > Fagales > Myricaceae > Myrica > Myrica gale. Next base: position 8,987,623 of record OZ005600.1, on the reverse strand, counting down.
AGAGAAACCCGAAGAGAAACCTGAGGAAAGGATCGAAGAGAATCCCGAAGAGAAGCCCGAAGAGAAACCTGAGGATAGGATCGAAGAGAATCCCGAAGAGAAACCTGAGGAAAAGATCGAAGAAAAGCCAGATGCAAATGACGATACTAAGTCAGATGGAGAAAGAAAAACAGATGATGAGAATTCTAAGATGGATGGTGAAGAACCAAATTCCAAAGAGGGTTCTGGTGAGAAAAAAACTGATTCGGATGAGAACGAAAAGAGATCTGGTGAGGACGAGAAGAAATCAGAGGACTCGGATGAAAGGAAGGATGGAGAAAAGGCAGGTGATCAAGAGGAGAAGGTGGAGAAAAATAATAACAAGGAATCAGATAAAAACACCAGTGAGAAAAAGGGAAATGGTCAGCCCCCCGATGTATTTCCTTCTGGGGCCCAGTCAGAGCTTTTGAATGAAACTACCACTCAAAACAGTGCTTGGTCAACCCAAGCGACAGAGTCAAAGAATGAGAAGCAGGCTCAAACATCTACACAACAGACTGGTTATAGTTGGAAACTTTGCAATGTCACTGCTGGGCCTGATTACATCCCGTGTCTTGACAATTTGCAAGCGATTCGTAGTCTTAGAACTACTAAGCATTATGAACATCGAGAGAGGCACTGTCCTGATGAAGCTCCCACCTGCCTTGTTCGTCTTCCTGAGGGATATAGACGCCCAATCGAGTGGCCTAAAAGCAGGGAAAAGGTATGCTCAGTACAATTACGGGAATTCATTGGTACTTGTGTTTCTTCTTCCTGAGATGAACTCACAAAGTGCATTCTTGCAGATCTGGTACTCTAATATTCCCCACACCAAGCTTGCTGAAGTTAAGGGGCATCAGAATTGGGTGAAAGTTACTGGCGAATATCTCACTTTTCCTGGTGGCGGAACGCAATTTAAGCATGGTGCTCTTCATTACATTGATTTTGTACAGGACGTAAGTCTTCTTTTTTTATTTTTTCTGGGCAGGAACAAAATCATTTGGTACTTTTTAAACTCCATTTTCTCCATGTCATCTTTCATGTTTTCCTATTTTGCTTGGTGAACTTTGTATGGTACTAGGTTGCATGTTTCTCATTATTTATTCAGATGCAGCCCTGCTTTTGTTCTTCTTCTCTTCTTAATCCCTCTCTTGTTAGAGAGAGGTTGGAAATGGCAGTGCGTTGCTCATAAATCATCCACCACATACTATAATATATTCTATGTCTCCAATAAGGTTATCTTTTGTTTTCTTTTTTCTCCTTCCAACGTTTGTAATGTTAGATGTTAGAGCATAAGTGGGCAGAGTTTGAGCCTAGGCCTGTGAGAAAATGCGATTGAGGCTTTCCTATTTGCCCAGGTGGAATTTTATATAGAACCATTCATTATTCCTCTTTAATGGTGCTTTGGAACTCTGGCCGCCAGTAAAAGTTCTGTATGTCTTGGTGTTTGAGAGCGTGTACATAACTGTTCGTTAGTGTGCCTATTGTAGTTTATGGGCACATGTTCTTGTTTCTTTCTGGAATATCATCATTACTCTCTAAGCCTGGTTCTGAAATCCTGTGGTTCTATCTTGAATAAGTTATGATCATTTCAAATGCCTTAGGAAAAAAAAATAGTATCTCAAGGCTATTTGAAATGATCATAAAGCTGTTGGGAACCAGTTTTGACACCATTGTCAGGAAGAAAACTGAATTCAAAAGAAGCCTGGTTTTCTTCTTTGATGAGGATAAAAGTAATTGTAAATTTTAATGGAGGAATAAGAGAAATAAATTAGTTTTTTTTATTGACATCCCAGAAAGTTTTTGCTTAAATATTTCTAAATATCAGCACCATGTTTTTGCAGTCTGTGTCTAATATTGCCTGGGGAAAACGCTCCCGTGTGATATTGGATGTTGGATGTGGGGTTGCTAGCTTCGGAGGCTATCTCTTTGATAAAGATGTGCTTACTATGTCATTTGCTCCAAAGGATGAACATGAAGCCCAAGTGCAATTCGCTCTTGAAAGGGGGATTCCTGCCATTTCGGCTGTGATGGGCACAAAGAGACTTCCATTTCCTGGAAGAGTTTTTGATGTGATGCACTGTGCGCGTTGTAGAGTACCATGGCACATAGAAGGTAATTCCGGTGACTTAATTTTAGAGTGGTGGTTAAATGAGCTCAAATTCACTGATGTTTTGTGAATGTTGTTTTCTCCCGTGCTATATTGGAATCTTCTTGTCTACGTTTGGATGTTTGAGTCTTGGAACCCACCTGCTTCAGAATGTTGTGATCTACGGTGGTCCATTTCGTTGTTTCCTTTGTTTTGCAAATTAACTTCTGATTACAATCTGCAGGTGGTAAGCTTCTTTTGGAACTGAACCGTGTGTTGCGACCTGGTGGTTTCTTTGTCTGGTCCGCTACTCCAGTTTATCAGAAAGGTTCTGAAGATGTTGGAATATGGAATGGTAGGTTATTTATGAATCCCCCGGTAGAGCATGAGGTAGTTTATTGGATCTAACAACTTGTGCATAATGTTTGCAGCGATGAAGGAGCTAACAAAAGCAATGTGCTGGGAACTAGTGTCGATTAGCAAGGATAAGGTTGACTCGGTCGGTGCAGCTATATTTAAGAAGCCTACTTCTAATGAGTGCTACGAGAGTCGATCGGAAAGTGAGCCTCCTATCTGCCCAGTCTCGGATGATCCAAATGCTGCCTGGTAATCTTTCCTATTAGCTGAGACATGAAAATTATGTTAAACTTTCTGAATGAAGAATTTTAAGTTTGTTTTTCATGGAGACTTATCAGCTAAATTTTCAGTTTTGTTCGGATATAGAGCATAAGCTAACTGTGTGATGGGCATTCTCTTGCTTTTGCGCCAAAAAGACTACAAAACTTTTCTGCCTTATGAAGCAACATATATTGTGTCCTCCATAATTGGAAGTGATGTTACTTTTGCCAAAAGCATTTTGCTGATGGAAACTCAGACACACCCATAATCTTCTGGCCTGTGGCTTAACCACTTTGATCTGCTTGGTGGGCATAGGAATGTGCCGCTGCAAGCTTGCATGCACAAAGTACCTGTAGATGCATCAGAGCGCGGGTCTCAATGGCCGGAGCAATGGCCAGCGAGGTTGGAAAAACCACCTTACTGGTTGTTGAGTTCCCAGGTTGGAGTTTATGGAAAAGCTGCTCCTGAGGATTTCACTTCAGACTACGAGCACTGGAAACGCGTAGTGTCTAAGTCATACCTTAATGGGTTGGGCATTGACTGGTCAAATGTAAGGAATGTCATGGACATGAGATCTGTATATGGAGGGTAAGCAAAAGGGTTTTCTTTCTTGTCGTGTAGCATGTAGTCCTTTTGATTTTCCCGATGGGCTTCTAAGATTATTATGTTATTCTCTTTGCTTTTCTCCTTCGCTTCTGATTTTTGTTTATTCATGCAGATTTGCTGCAGCATTGAGAGATCTGAGGGTTTGGGTCATGAATGTGGTCCCCATAGACGCCCCAGATACACTACCTGTTATTTATGAGCGAGGCCTATTCGGCATATATCATGATTGGTGCGAGTCATTTAGCACGTACCCTAGGTCATATGACCTCGTCCATGCAGACCATCTGTTCTCCAAGGTCAAACAGAGGTGTGTATAAATATTCTTTTTTCTAATTGCCCTCCAGGCAATATCGTTCATTTGATCTGTGGTGTTCTAATCTCTCATTCTTATGCGCTCACAGATGCAATCTAGTAGCAGTAGTTGCGGAGGTTGATCGAATCCTCAGGCCAGAAGGAAAACTTATTGTTCGCGACAATACTGAGACCATTAATGAGCTGGAGAACTTGCTGAAGTCTATGGATTGGGAGGTCCGCTTGTCCTTCTCCAAGGACAACGAGGGATTGCTGTGTGTTCAGAAGTCCATGTGGCGGCCCAACGAATCAGAGACGATCAAGTATGCAATTGCTTAAGCATGCTCTCCAAACTACTTCTTGAATGGCTTTTCTTGAGGATGTGGGGCCAAATGAGATTTGGTGTTCTTTTTTTTTTTTTCCCTAATTGCTATTCATTGTAACTTTACTTCTACCATAGCCCACGCATCAAATCTAGATAGGTCTTTCAGTCCGTAACTTTTTCCTTTGTTTTGATTTATATATTAAGAGGTTGCTGTTGGAATTTTCCCAGTAAGATCATATTATTAGTTACCAATGAAGGAAGAATGGAACATTCGTTCCTTGTGTTGCATTGCTGTTATTGCTATTTTGTAATTCATTTTAAATCTCATGTATAGTGGAATTTTGAATGTAGGAAACAACAAATGAACTCCAGATTTCTATTGTAATGGATCATCCTTTTCAAATCTTCGGTTTAAGAGAAAACTCTCAGTAATTTCGAAAATCCAGGTTTCTATTATATGTCAATTTTTGTATCTATGACAAATTTACATGGCTTAATTGAAAGAAAACCTGCCTAGTTTAGAAGCTTATGACATTACTCATTGGGCCATGTTGAGCCTAGTTGTGCTAGCTGATGTTGCTTCATAATTAATGTCTTGATAGTTTAAAGGTCAGCCATTTTAAATACAACTATATGAGAGCTAATCCTATCGCCACTATTTAGAAGGGCAGTCTAGAAAAGACAATTACTTAAAAAGGGACACCAAGATCGGACCTTGTCTTTTTAATGCCCAACATAGCTTAGCTTACCGTAAATAAAAACCTAGCTAATATTACTATTTTTATATAACAAGCTGGGGAATACTGTATGCATGACCAACCAATTATGTTTCATCTACAAACACATGTTGGTTTTTGATAATTTAGGCGTCTAATATTGGCACGATATATTTGGAACGATTTGGTCATGATTGAAGAGGATCTCAATCGATCCGAATATACTTATTGTTGATGGTCTCGTATAAGAATTTTTAAACATAAACTATGGATTAAAACTGGACTTTAAAGAGATTGTAAATTATCTATCATTAAAGATTGAATCACAATAGGTGATATAATTTTTTTTTATTTAAAAAAGAGAGAGAGAAACACAATAATTCACTGCTTCTAAAACTCGACAAGTATCATGCCACCTCAAAACTCAAATAACCTAGGCAGAAAATATCCTGAACAAAAGTTACTTAAATTAGCTGGCTCCATAGAGGGAGCGAGTCCGTGGGACTTAACTGCGAAAATCAACCAAGACTTTTTGTCCATTTTCCCTCTTCACTTGCCTATCTTCATGCCCATCTGTCCATTTATCTTACCCTAAACAAATCTCAAATCATTCCTAAGCTCACACCAATCCCTCAGAGAGAGAGAGAGAGAATGGAAGATGAGAGCCAAGGTAATGGGCCACCTGAACCCGACGGAGGAAGCCCAGAAAGCCCATGTTTAAAGGGTAACGGTAGTGGCAACACCACCAACAACAAAGAACAAGATCGCTTCCTCCCCATTGCAAATGTAGGAAGAATCATGAAAAAGGTCATTCCGGCCAACGGAAAAATCTCAAAGGACGCAAAAGAGATGGTCCAAGAGTGTGTCTCTGAGTTCATTAGCTTTGTTACCGGGGAAGCATCCGATAAATGCCAGCGAGAAAAGAGGAAGACCATCAATGGTGACGATATCATATGGGCTATCACAACCCTAGGGTTCGACGACTACGTCAGCCCCCTCAAGACGTACCTCCAAAAGTATAGAGAGATTGGAGAGAAGCTTAACATTCCAAAGCAACAAAGATCTGAACAGAGGCCGCCACAACAACAAGAACAAATTATACCCTATAATAATACTGTATATTCTTCCACGAGTCTCATGTCTCAGCCGTCTTTCGTGGCCTCCGATCAGCCATTCTCCTTGCCGTTCTCCCCAAATTCTATTCAAAAACAGTTACAGCCACAAGACCAGATTGATTCAGTGGGGCATTGGTAATAGAGAGAAAGAGATCAGAGATATTCTTTCTGTTTTCACTCATAGATCATACTCTAATGCTTCTCCTTTTTTTTGCTAGGATTATAATGTTACTTGAAATGATATGCAATCTCACCTTAATGTTATGTAATGTTTAGACCCTTATACAAATCTCAACGATATTTCTTAGTGTCCTTTTGGTTCCCTGGACAGTATATATGTTACTATATGTACATGATCTTCTCATGAGTACGTAGTCATCTGAGTGCTGTTAATTTTCACTTTTCCGATGTTATTTCTGATTTTTCATACAAACATTCATTAATGTACAGATTATTAAAACCTTGGTCACATTTCTTTTTCTTTTTCATTTTCCTCTTATATATATATATATATAGATCGTGATATATAAAATCTGAATGTTAATCTTCAGAAGTCTATAGTACTATATAATTAACTAAAACCGAGAATCTTGGATGAATTGAACTTTCGTGCCCTGCTTATTGAGAATTAATCCATGGTTACCAAAATCAGGAACTAGTTTTAGAGACACTTCCTCTAAGTCAAAAATGTTTTTCTAGCCCCTCCCCCCCAAGCTTTAACACCTTCACCTAGGCATCTGGCTCATCTAAGATTTCCGGCATATAGCAATTAAAGACATTTAGTTCATGAGGGATCTACTCAATGCATGGATTACCCAGTAGCTATTTGTTCCTCCATTTACAGAGAGCAATATGAAGTCATTGCATGGACGTCTACTAGCCCAATAAGTGCATCTGAGCGATGTAAACTTTGGCGTCTTGTTGAGTGGGATCTTCCCTATCGACTAGTTTCGTATTTTTGTTGATCAACTGTTGCAGGGTGAGGACAAAAAAGAAACAGTACCATTCTGTGATTACACTTTTCTTGGTTCTGAATGATTCAAAATTCAGCTAGAAATTGGTAAGGCGATAATTCCCAGACGAGACAAACTGAATAACAATATTATGGATAACTTCAGCATATTGCAGAAGGTCACTGATTGGCCTTAGCTTTTTTATTAGCTTATATAAATTTAATTGGGAATTAGAGTACTAACTGGCTTACTTTTCTTATAACTAATGAAACCCATTCAAACGAAAAAAAGGGGGTCAAATTCATTGTTCTGAAAAAAAAAACAATCGGAAACTAATGTGGTTTTTGAAGCAAGAATTGAACTAATATACGTTAACAGAATATATGCTTAGAAAAAAAAAATACGTTAACAGAATATATATTTAATGTTTATATATGGAACCTAATTGATCAACCTGGGTGGAGACTGGTCATGGAGATATAGCCAAAATGTCAACTGGCCGGGTCACTATGGAAACATTTTTGATGAGATATATATACAGTGCTGGAAGGCTATGTACGTACGGCCCCGGCCCCGGCCCCGGCCCTGTCTCTCAAGAATCTGAGCCTTCCCCTTTGAAACCGACGGGCAAAACTTATATTGCACATCAACGACCCACTTTCTCTGCCTTCAACTCAGGTAGAGAAACGGCCGCTGTCATTCAAAAGGCAGTCAGCTAGCTAGTTGATTTGGCCGGACATGTCCCCTCTGGTTCCCCCTGCCTTATTGATTCGATTGGATCATGTCGGGTTTGCTTTGCACATCGTAAATGACACAAAGCAGTCACTCTTGTTTTTATTTTATTTTTTGGTTTTATGGAATCAAGTTTGAAACTTACAGCATGATCTGCTAAAGCAATTAATTAGCGGTTCGAATATCACCCCGATTCAGATTCATTATTGGTTCGTTTGAATCGTTTCGGTGCAAATTAATTAAGGACAGTAACCCTGATTGACAAATCTACTAAATATAAGATAATTTAAGATATAAAACAAACATTGGATATCAAATATACTCACATCACGAGATTGATCATCTACAAGTAGTATATATTACATGACCTCGCGAAGTCGACGTGCCTAGCTCGTTATGTTTTCGAATTCATGTTAATAAAAATATTATTTATTTTCTGTCGATTCAATTAATTAAATAATCCATCATATTTATACATTAATTGATCGAGACCTGTACAACTAGAATGTATAGTGAAATGCGAATTGGTCATTGTTAGAGAATATAATTCAAATAATAAAATCTTCCTCTTCCTATCAGCTTAAGCTTTTGGGATGAGTGGTAGATTCACATGGTATCAGAGCCAAAGTCCCAAGTTCGAGGCCTGACTCCGCACTCTATCCCAATTTCAATTAAATATTGCACGTCTTGGGCCTCCCAATTAGAGGAGAGTCCGGCCCACACATGAGGGGGAGTGTTGGAGAATATAATTCAAATAATAAGATCTTCATCTTCCTATCAGCTTAAGCTTTTGGGATGAGTGGTAGATTCACAATCATGACATGTAATGACGTTTCGCCATGTTCACAAACATCAATTATCAAGAGCTTTTCTTTCCCTATTTGTAAAATAGAATAATATATTGTAATGGATTTAGTGAAAAAGTGAAGAGAGAGATTATATACGGTCATTTTACTTGATTTTTTTTGTCTAATTATTTTGGAAAAGATCCTAGAAATTTGAAGTACTATATATGTAGAAACGAACAGCTAACATGAACAATTAAACCGACATTTTCTTTCATTCAATAACCTTATGATAAAGTTGTTATGGCCTAGCTTCCCCGTACCTTTTTTTTAAAAATATAAGTAACAGTACTACTACTAACGCCCATACCTATTTGCAAGTATTAAGATTTCTAGAGCAAAATTAAACAGGGATGCATCTATTACTAATTCCAATTAAGGATGAAAAATTGGGGAGGATTTACCTCTAAGCTATGAGGCAATTAGGCAAGTGGCCTTATATTTTAGATATATATTAGTCTTGTAGTTGCCTTCCAAAATTGTGACTCCAGATACAAATACGATCGATGGGTGTCGTACTCGAGTCATGGACCCATCACCTACTAATTTTGAAACTCTTATATATGAACAAGTTGGAAACAAACACGTGTGGGGCCACGCACACGTGCCACTACCAAACAAATTAGAGAAGAAATCATACACAATAGTGACAGTACACGTGCACGTGCATGCACGAGCCAAAAACTATTTATATTTCTTAGGTTGTCTGATCTAATCATGTGAATAGATGATCTAGATAGAAAAAAGTTAAAATATATATGACGTTGCAAAATGGACAAGAGTACCAGCCAAGCGGCCTGTTTCGTCTCCATCTAACTGTGGCCTCAAAACAGATGTAGATCTAGTCCCCCGATCTCAAAATAAAAAATAATATATATATATATATGATCTTATCAAGGATCCCCGACATGATTTTCATTTGGCCCGATGTTCTTGGGCCCGTTACCTACACTAATTTTTATGTGTTTGTATTAAGAACGTAACGACACCGCTTGTGCAGCAGTCTGTCTTTGGGACAGCGATATTCCATTGGGCTAGATGTCTACCATGAAACCGAGGTTTACAGCAACATGTCAAACTGTGGTCCATTCGCTGAGAAGAAAACGAATGAATACTCGTTAATCAGCCTTCTGGCTATGCATACTCTGTTTCGTATGAGTCTGTGTGCCTGCAGCCTCTCTCCCACGTGGTTAAGGGAAAAAAAAAAACATTAGTGCGTTGTTGAGTGGGCCGGAAAGGATTTTTAATAAAATTGTTTTTGACAGGTGATCAGCATGAGGACATGGTTTGCAGTTGAATAGACTACTCAGTCTTGATTTTTAAAACCAAAAATTATTGATCTTCAAATACGTTTTTCAAATCATCCTCCGATCAATATTGGAGAACTGGATTTGTTTCTTTAGAAGATTCCAAAAACCTACTACTCCCCTCCAACTCTCTATCTCTCGTGAAAAGGCCAAGCCTCAGCTGCACGACGATGGTGTACTGTTGATATACATCATCAATTAAAGTTAAGGCGCATCATCGTTTGCCTTAGTAGATCATGAACTAATTAATTAGCTAATCGAGACACAGCTTCGAGTCGATTTGGGAATGTATTCGATCGAGTACTTACAGGCTTAGGCGCCACAAGGTGATCATTTGCCTCCTAATTATTTAGGGTTTATATATATGATCAAGCTCAATTAATGCTTTCAGTGTCCGTGGATTTTGCAAAGTGGATTGATGTTCAGAACTCGCCAAAACGAAAGTACTCTGAAATGTTATGGACCTGGCTACGCAGCTGACAAGCTGCAACTAACATGATCATCCACTTGTACTCCTCTAATACATGCGCACTGAGACACGCACATATATACATGCGGGTAACACTTTGTCTGCTCTTTCCCCAAATGGTCACTTGTACTACTTCTCTAATGCATGCACACTGAGACAAGCACATTCATACGTGTAACATTTTGTCTTCTCTTTCCCCAAAACCCATGAGTCACGTAGAATTGGCTTCTTGCCAGAGAACAAGGCCGGATGATAAAGCATGACAAACCAAGATCAATGATTAGAGTTTTGTCTCCAAACCCAAGGTACTGCGACCAGAAACAACTCTTTATTTTTTTTTCTAAGTAGACCAGAAACAACTCATGACGATGAAGAAAGTTCATGGGCTGGACAGTGTGTGCTCAATTACCAGCTAGTTGCTGATGCCTCTCATCGGCTCTCAGTGAAGGAAAGGTAAAATGCATGTGATGTTGGCATCGAACTGCAACCTAGTCGACACAGATTGTCAGCAAGCATCAAAGACGTGTTGGCCAAAGCTTGAGTTGACCCTTGTGGAAAACCCCTTAAAACATTTGGTTTCAATTGTCCAAAATTCAAAAAGAAACTCCACCCAAATGGCTGCCTTAGCTAGATTTGATGCTTGCATGGTCTGCCTGACTGCAGTACCCTAGGTTTGGTCCATCATGACCAACACATCATATTTATTAAATTTAAATTGTATTTTCTAAAGTTTTCTGTATGCTAATTTTTAGTAATGTAGTGAGACAATTATGTATTTGTATGTTGACCCATTTATTAATATTAGATGAATCAGGTCACTCTCTCTTGTCATTCCACCTAACCATTAAGGCCTTTCCACCGAACCATTAAGACCTCTCTTGTCTCAATGCAATCTTTCACTTCTCCTATACAAGCCTTCATCTTCCTATGCACATTCATCTCATCTTCTTGTCAAAATTCGTAATTCCTCTTTAGTCATATGAAAAGTTTCATATATCTTGTTGGAATTACATGAGAATTATCTAGAACCTCATCCCCATATCCTATATATACCCTAACCTACCTCTCAAATCATTTATTCCACCATATCTCACCTAAACCCACAATTGAGAGAGCGTTCCTAGTTTTGTCTCCAACTATCTCAATAGTTGTAAGTGTTGTCTTATCTAAGTTGTGTAATCCTTCTTTTTAAATTAATAAGGAGTGTGTTTCATCTTTTAGTTTGATTTATTCTATTTTGGTTGAGTACTCCTTGGGCTAGTGTGACTTTGTTACACTATTTGAGAATCATTTGTTTCAGATATTATGGGCATAGTATTCTATGATATTAGCCATCTGCGCACATTTGAAATACTCATTCTGATTTAGCAAATATGTTTAGTACGTAAGGGGGTCTAGGCAATATTGCATGATGCGTTAAAATGAATTATATCTTGTTATTGACTTAAAGGAATGTCTATCATCGCTAGATATGACTAGCTGATGGACTTTGCTTCACTATTCCATCTGGATAGATTAAATCCGAATGGATCCAAATGCATGCGTGGGGATTACATCTCAACAAATCTAACGACACTAGAACGTGACCTAACTTGTCCCAACCCGCGATCCGGCTCATAATTAATATTTGAGGTGACATGCTTTGGCGTCGTTGAGTATGTTGGGATTGAATCCCACCCATGCATGCAATATTGACAAGTAATTAGCACTGTAGCAATCCGAAATGACTTGCCAAGTTGACCGTATGTGACAAAAAGCGCATACGTTCGCCTGAATGCATGTCGTCCATACACTGGGAAACAATTTATAGGTAGAATTGAAAGTTGTGTTCGTACCGTTGAAAATGTAGTCCCACGTTGCTAAAGTAATGTGGGCAATTGAAATTAATGGCTTATAAATAAGTCCCTATGTAACTTTTTGAATCATAAGTAAGAAAACCGAATGCCTAATTGGGTTTTCCAACAGTGGATGTAGGTCAATGACCGAACCACTTAAAAACTTTGTCCCACCTATCAAAGTTTAAATTTTTATTTCTTATATGTTATCAGAACAAGGTTTTCGCCATTAGTCTGGTTACCTTTTGGAACCTCTCGGCTTTAGCCCGGCAACCATCCGGTAGAGCCCGACAACCACTGGCAGAGCCCGGTGAACCTCCAGTGACTTTCTAACAATTTTATTTTTCCTATTTTGTAAGTCCAAACTCAAGATGGGTCCACCTTGAGTTTACGAGGGAGTGTTGAAAATGTAGTCTCACATTGCTAAAGCAATGTGGACAATTGAAACTAATGACTTATAAATAAGCTCTTATGTAACCTTTTGAATCATAAGTGAGAAAATCGAATGTCCAGTTGAGTCTTCCAACAATGGTTATAGGTCAGTGACCGAACCACTTAAAAATTTTGTCTCACTTATCTAAAGTTTAAATTTTTATTTCTTACGCATACAATACATCGAAATAGGTAGACAAAAAGCAAATAATATATAGCTGGCGGAAAACCTAGCTATATATATTTATGCTGACATGAGGGAATATATATATAAAAATAGGGAGCGGCTTGGGAGAGAACGATTAGGTAGCTTGAATATAAGAATCAGCCGAAGTAACTAGAAGTTGGATGCTTTTTGGCAGACAAAAGCCAATGGATGAAGCTCTGGAGGGTATCGACATCAGCTCTGTAGTGCTTTTGTGTAAACTCCAACAAGTCCGACCATGTGAAATCCGGGTACTTCCTTGGCCTTTCTTCGCTAACCAGACCTTCTGGTGGTCTCACCACTTTGTCCTCTCTTGGGCACGCAAAGAAAACTAATGATCGCCTCTCCTTGTCCCTATTCACCACTGCCCTATGCAGGCAGCTCTTGTACCTCCCATTCGATAGTGCCTACGTATATACCAGACACAAATTAATACCATCGTAATATCTTCCTCTGCTCAAGAACAACTTACTATTTATGGAAATTGAAAAACAGCCACACCAAATTTTATCCTCTGGAAAAGTTCCTGACATCCCCGGCCCACATGATATGTATGCCCTTAATTCTACAAAAAAATTACCTTTAATTTGTATTTTTAAGAAATGGCTCAAAAGATGGAGTTTTGGATTTTAACCAGGACTTTATCCATGCACGCAGATATAAAATTTCACATACAAATTTATTTACCAAGAAGAAGTCTTGTCGTTGCCATGGCGTAGGATGTTACTGTTACAATAATCTGACAAAAAGGAAGAAGAAGAAGAAGAAGAAGAAGAAGAAGAAAAAAGTGTTTACTTATCTTCTTAGAATCTTAGGGTTTCTATACACTTAGATCATGATCAGTACTGGTCTAGTCGCATAATAACCCAGATTTTTCATACAATTATGGGTTAATGGTGACGTCCCATGCATAAGTGATCTCATGAAAGTTACTCCAGGGCCAGCCACTGACTGTAGCTATTGCTAGCTGCATGTATCTCGAAATACTTCAAAGCCAGGCGGGCTAGGCCAAGACCTTTGTGCAGAGTTCTACTCTATTATTGCTTAATTATATATAGCTAGTCAAGTGTCATTTCAAAAAGTTAATTTCAGGTCTTAATCTTAACAGAAAGTTTTTAAAGCTGATCAGGCCTACGTGTCCCGGCCCATGCAACTTTTTGCGCGATATTTCAGAATCATTTTGCAAAATGGTTAATAATAAGCAACAAAAAAAAATTGAACTAGTGCAATTAACTAATATCGTAAAGGACCTACCATAAAGGTATCACCAATGTTTATGACTAGGGCATCTGGACGAGGCCGAATCGCTTGCCATCTGTTATTTGCAAAAACTTCAAGGCCTCCAACTTGGTCTTGATGAAGTATGGTCAAGGAGGTTGGGTCGCAGTGAGGACCGGTGCCAAGGGTGACGCCAGAATTTTGGCAACGAGGATAGTAGTTACACCTCATTATTGAGCTGCCATCTTCAAAAAAATTTCGGTAGTGTGAACGATCAACTCCCAAGCTAATTGCCAAGAGCTCCATAATCACTAGAGAAACTTGCTTCATGGCTTCACAGTACCTTTGGTAAACCCAACTATAAAAAAGCAAAGTGCATGCTCTCTGTTAGATGCGTATAGATATATTTCAAACGGGATAATTAAACGTTAGCCCTATCATGCATATCACATGGGCTATCATTACTTAATTATCTAAAGCAAATTAACGGAGGAGATCAGAGAAAAAGTACAATGAAGGTCCAGTTCCGGCCCATTATATTAAAAGATCAAGGAGGTCCATGTCAAACCCATCAGTATAAGTGATTTTTCTTCTTGTGGAAAAACGATGGTAGTATTTATAGAAACAAGATTGAAGTTGCTAGAAGACAGACTTCGAAGCTTATGAAACAGTGCATCAGGATTCTGTGTCATGTAGAAAGTACTGACTCATATAGATGTTAGCTCTGAAGCAGAAAGTAACTAAACTTAATTGCACATTATCCGTCTATGACCTCACCCTGTTTGTTCATAATCTTCTCCCAAGATAGACTTGAAATAGTTAACTACGATGTGCCTGGACTCGTTTCCGTGGTACCCAAAAGAGAAGGTCTCCTTCCATGGCAGCTTCGACGAATAACGGTCTGCATGGGCACCCGAATACCCAGAGACACACCCAGGCTTCCTGCGAACACTGAGCTTCATGCTCAGAGGCATCTTGAAGATGGCATCGACTTCGTCATATGCGGCGCGAATGAGAGTCGCATCAACCCCATGGTTGGTCACTTGGAAGAACCCATGGTTCAAGCAAGCCGCCCTAATAAGCTCAACTGCACGAGCAGTTGCAACATTGTCACCTTTAATGAACCCACCCAGATCGATGAGGGGTTCTTTAAGCTCTTCAGCTTGAGTGTGAACCAACTCCTCTTGTGGCCAAATAAACTCACTAGGCAAGTTTGCTTGTTTTTTAAGCAAAGCTGAGTCAAAAACAAAAGCTTCATTAACATCTTTAAGCTGATCTGTTGATGGACACAGATCAAGAATAGGTGAAGTGCTAGAGGCCATTATGAGAGACATTCTAAAGGGTTTCGGAGACAGAAGATACTATTTGTAGAGCACAAAGACAGAGAGGTATAGAACAGAACAGAGAATATAAAGAGATCGTGAGAGGGCTCAAAGACTATTTGTATACGTACTGAGAGGGGTGAGAAGTGGAAGGCCAAGGCCCGTCCATTATAAAAGTTGTAGCAAATTACTGTCTGGGACGTTGTTAGCTAGGTGCCGATGACTTAGACGATCGAGTGGACGTCCTTTAACCCGTTGGTCACTTTCTCAACTAAAGTAGAATCACCATGCATCAGACTCTTTATCTTTTGCCTTCTTTCTGCGTTGTCCCTTTTCTTCTACAAGATGAAGATATATACTAATGCCCAAGGGCCCCACGAATTGTCTCGAAGATACTAATTAATATCCTAGACATTGGGTTCTCTGAAACCCATGATCTCCCGCGACGTAATATAACTTTCCAGCTTATAATATTTTACATTCTAGTGGGTAATTGTATGTGTTTGTACGCGTTTTCAGTTCCTTTTTTAATTATGTATTTCGTTACGTTATAGCTAGCCTATAGGAACCTACATTATAGCTCTGCATTCACTTTATCACAGGTTTTCTCATAGCGGGTTGTTGTTTTGGACTACCTTCATTAATTGTGTTTAGATTTCCACAACAATAAGGTTATAATTGAATTTGATTCTAATAGTACTTAATTAAGTTGGTAAATAAAATGGGTAATTAGTTAATTAATTATTTGAATTCTCTCGCCGCCTTAATTAGAATAATATATATATAGTAATTAGTGCCAAACAATTAATACGGCTGATAATCAAAAGATGTAAAATTTGGGTGATAGTATTTACTTTAAGTAACAAATAATAAGTACTCAATCAATTGTAATTACTTGCAAACAAATCTGAGCTTTTTCCAAAAGTATGTGATCATCTGCGTTTTGGAAATATATATGGTCTATAAATTACATTGTGAACATGAGCTCCACTCGTACTTAAGACAAATTTCAAACAAACTAAGCTCGAACACTTCTACTTAATAACTCTAGAAGCTGTTCTTGCCACTCCTATTTTAGGGTTAAAAAATGTTGATAACATTCGCCGTACATATTGTTCTTGGATGCCGATGCAAGGGGACTTGGCTAGAACTTTTCTCGGAACCAATTTCCGAATCGCAATGCATGCCTTGACCACAGCGACTGGAGAACATTAATCCTAAAAGTTAAGGCAAGTTTTGATATATATTTTCCCTTACATTATGGTGAAGAGAATTACTTAATATGCGAGTTAATTAGCTAGAGCAAGTAAGACCCCGGTTAGGATCTTTAGCTAATATTGCTAATTAAATTCCGGATTAGTACTGGATGCCTTGTAATTGCTTCGCGCTTATAACATGACAAAAGGCCCACCGAATCCTAAGCTTTACACACACAGCTTATATTTCATATATATATGCTGATCGGATAAGATCAATATCATAAGATCGTATGGTTGAGAGAGATTCGTGTCAGATGTATCGACCAGCTGTGATTCTGTGAATATAAAGGAAAAGGACACTGGTATATTTTGAGTGCAAGTCTTAGATATTTGATATGTGGATATGGGCAGTCTAAAAGCACCAGGGCAAGCAGTCTTTTGTAAGCCAAGCCTAATATCCTCTGTTCGTATGTATCGTTGCATGCAACTCTCTCTCATGATCTCACTTGAACAGGTAGCGCGTCACACATTTCTCGAGTTTGTGGTTGCGATTGAATCATTAATTTGCTTTGATTTTATGATAATAAAACATTATACCTTCCTAAATCGGAAGAAGAAAAAACACAGAGAGCTGAAAAGAGAACGAAACAGAGTATGCATTTATACAACTGGGGCCAATTATATGCCTGAAATCACCTGAAAAAGACATTATGGACGAGTGGTTAAAACACCAAATCCTTCGTCGTGATGTCCAGTACAAAGTGTAAGCTTTGAAAGCGAGAGAGGGAGAGAGAGAGAGAGAAGTTCACGTGGGCTTGACAAGGTTTTCTCTTCCTAGACGACACTTTATTCTGATGACATGTCGTCTTGAACCACTGCTAGGCCGATTGCCCCCACCAGATGGGCATGAAAGTGGTGGAATAACACGTGCCACGCCCTTCAAAAGGGATTCAAACGTGGGCTCAGCGGATCGAGTTCGCATCTTTTCCAAAAAGATATAAATGCTTCGTGGGAACGTCTACATGATGACAGAAACGTCATGGTCACGAAATAAATGTGTGGACACGTACACGATAAGTGGAGTATTTGCAGCCAAAAAAAACTCCTCGAGATTCTCGGGTTGAGATTATTGGAGACGGTTCGTGACCGGGTCAATTTAATACAGCTTCTCGATCGATTCGAGTTATTAAAAATTAGGGAATTTAATAATTTAGTCTTTATATTTTGATCATTTTAACAGTTTAATTCTTGAATTTCAAATTTTAAATTTAAAGTCCTTAGGTTTCATACTTTTGACAATGAGGCCCTTCTGTCAGTCTATTGTCTATATGCTTAACGGAGCTCTCTGACACGTCAGAAATTTGAAGCGGTCGACCGCTACATGTAGAGGTCGACTGCTCATATTTTACGCATATACTCGGTCGACCGCTATATGCTCCGTTAAGCATATGAACGGCAGACTGACGGAAGGGCCTCACTGTCAAAAGTATGAAACCTAAGGGCTTTAAATTTGAAATTTGAAATTCAAGGATTAAACTGTTAAAAAGGTCAAAAATCAAGGACTAAATTGCCAATTTCTCTAAAAATTATATGCGAAGTATTTGATTTTTACCTAACAGTACAATATATCTCAATTTTATCTATCAGAATTATATTATTCTTTTATTCGCAATTGAAAAATAGGTAATTTGCGAGGGGAAAAACTATCTCTTCTCTCTAGAATCCTCCTCTACCGGCCCCCTTTTTCGACGGTGGGAGGGGCTTTGGCCTCTCCCGCCTCTTTCTTCCTTTTCGTTATGCTCTCAAGTGGTCAAGCCTCTCAATAAATCCTCTCTCAACTCCTTTTTGAAGGTTTTTTAAGGCGAAGTTCAAGCTCAGATCCCGGCTCTTTAGGAGGTCTTTGGCAGTCACAATCGGTATGGACGACTTCACCATCCTCAGACGCTTTCATATGTCCCAGCCCGAAGCCAAGACGAAGGTGCATGCGACCCCACGCCCCCCCACCCTTTCCTTCCATATCCGTGTTTCGGTGGTGGTTTCTGGCATGCACACGTCGTGGGGTTGGATTCCCCACATCCTGGCGGTTCTGTCTATAGCAGCCGGGCACTGGCCGGCTAGCGCGTGGGGGCCCACGTGCATCAGAAGACGCGCGTGCATCTCACTTGCTCGATTTTTTTCCCTCCTGGCCGGTTCCTCTCCTCCTCCAACTAGTTTTGCCGCTCCACTTAGCTGTCGATTTTCCTTTTTTATGTTGGTCATTTCAGCTTATTGTCCTTTATGGGTTCTCTGCCCCTTGTGGGTCTATGTATGGCCTTTCGGCTCCCTTGCTCGTTGGCACGTCGCCTCTTTCGATGTTCTGACCCGCCCCTTAGAGCGTGTTCTTGAGGTCTTTGATCCTCCTTGATTATTAATAAAATAGTTGTTTTGATAAAAAAATATTATTCTTTTATTCATATTGAAGCTCAGTTCGTGAGGTGTCCCTTTCTCACTCTCTCTCCCTCTTCAGCGGGGTTCCAAACCTCACCTTTATCTGGTGACTTGCTATGTTCCCCTCTGTATTTTCAAGTATTTCAGTTTTGTTGATTTTTGTAGCACACACTAGGGATGGGTACCAGAAATGATGGAATCAGAATGACTTATTCCGATTCTCACATAAATCAAGTATTTGGTTCGGTTCCATTCTGGTAAAGGGTCAGTTTGTGGATTGTTGTAGCACACAGTAGGGGTGGGTACCACAATGGATAGAATCAGATTGACCTATTTTAGTTTTGGTTCCAATACTCATGGGAATTAAATATTTGGTTCTGGTTTCATTATATGGGTTTTTATGGTTAGATTTTTTTAGGCCCTAATAAGCCCAAAATGCGAATTTTGCACAAGTTGTTTTGTTATACATCATAAATTAATAATAAATAAAATGTAAAATAAATATTCATCTAAAATCTAAAATAAACATTCATCTAAAATTAAATTAAATTATGGAAATCAAAAAAGGTTTTGAGCCATATTTTAAAATTACAATGCTTTAAACCTATATAAAATAAAATAAAATAAATATTCACCCAAAATCTAAAGTAAATTACAAGATTTTGAGCCATATTTTATTAAAATAATAAAAAAAACCGAAGCCAAAATTTTCGATTCTGGTTCTGCTTCCAAAAAATGTATTCCAGTTTCAGTTTCGGTTTCGGTATGTGACGGAATTACGATTTTGGCTAGAATTTTTTGCCCACCCTTAGCACACATTAACCCCTACACGTGCTCGTAGTAGGTCGGTTAACCTATCTATATTAATCACATGGGGATGTTCGTTTGCAAAAATATTTAAGGCTACAAATGAATGCAGCAAAATTCACAAAATGAACATCCAAAATCTCAAAAAATCCTACTAAAATACTAATATCTTTAACATAATCTTCAATAACTTTTCACACAAACTCCAATAACTTTTCAAAAAAAAATAAACAATTCTTATTTCTCCATACATTTTCATGAAACTTCAATAATTTTTTATTACAAAATTACATCAAATCATCTATCTTTACAACTTTTTACAAACTCAAATAAAAATTAAATATATTTAAAATTTTACATCAACTTTTACACTAAAACCTATAAAACTCCGATTTATATAAATATTCACAATTTTATAAAAAAATTTAAAAATCTTACAATTTTTTATAAAACTAAAATCTCATGGTATACTCTATAATTTTTTATTTAAATTATTCAAATTATATGACACAATTCAGAAAGGAATAAATACATAATTATTAATTATGTATTAAATATTATAACACTCACTTTATTATTATAATATAATTAATATTTAAAACCATATGACTCATATGTTTTGTATGTTTTTTTATGAATTGTGCTGGTCGAATAGTATGTCTCCAACAGCCGGCAGAAACTCGAAAGTTTTTCACTGTGACTGCGTGATCGCAGCCCATGCGTTAAGTAATAGATTCTCTAGCGTAGAAGCGAGACTTAAAACTTGGCAGTTCAAGGTTGACGTTCAACATGTACGCGCTAAAGCTATTAGCCTATAGGCTAAAAGAAAAGTCACCTAACGAATAAAATAAACGAGCCAGAAGCCGATGGGTGGATCAAGGAAGCAACCGCCAGAGAGTCAACCGTCAAAAAGTCGTATTTTCGGAATAAGAAGCCAGGTTGTGCATGCGAAACTGCTTAATCACACTTTTGAATCGCTTTCCTTCTTGTTCTTTCTCTCTGTATTGCTACAGGTAAGACGCATCTCTCTGCATCTCTTTCACATTTTAGCTTTTGAAACTTCAGTTTTCTGTGGTGAAGAATTTTTCGTTTGATTGCGATGTGGTTGCTATTAGAACTAGATATTCACCTCTTGATTATACACATATTGCGAATTTCTTGGGTTTTTGTGGTATGGGAACGAGTTTATATTTCTTGCAAACTGAAAAAAATTGATGTGTGACTTGTGTCTCAATGTGGGGATTTCAATTATGAGTTGAGTGTTTGGTGAAAACTGGTAATGGTTCACCATATCAGAG
Source organism: Myrica gale (assembly GCA_963930655.1). Taxonomy (NCBI): domain Eukaryota; kingdom Viridiplantae; phylum Streptophyta; class Magnoliopsida; order Fagales; family Myricaceae; genus Myrica; species Myrica gale. The sequence continues at coordinate 8,966,796 of OZ005600.1, read as the reverse complement.
ACAATAGTTTATAAAAGATGTGGTGCTGGGAATTGCATTGCTGTGCCAACATAGTGCTTCGTTTGATTACAAAGAATTCGGATGGAAAGGATATCTGAGGGTTGACTTTATTGTTGACGGGGCTGCGCTTATATGAGGGAACTATGCTTATTTAGGTAGGAATCCGACTTCGGAATAGGAACCAAGATGCATGTCCCACGGGCTGTTCAAAATACTAGAGGTTGCCTACTGTAAGTAGAAATGATCCTTGTCTATTCGTGTGCTATGGGCTATGCCAAGTTTATCACCTCAGTTCAATAGGGTTGATTCTTCTTGGCTATGTAAAGTGTCTTAATTTGGGCCATCATACCGATTTATGTGCAGGATCTCGGTAAATCTTACTATATCTCACTATTACATATTGCTCTAGGAACCAGAAATCCAGTGTAGGCGAACGGTCAAAGTTGTTTAGACTAGTTCATTAACTTATTGCTATTGAGGTTACTAGTAGGTCTTATTTTCAAGAATCAGCCAGGAATCTAGGTATGGACCAGGAGCAAGAGATTACAAGAAAAAATGTGAGGTTGTGATCTCGAGAGGATGCATCTAGTAGGGTTTGCTGCAGACTTTGCATAGCTTATTGGAATATGTTACCTGTTACACTTGTTAATTTTTAAGTGTACTTTATATTCTTATTTAATGCTGGAGTTCTTTAAAGCCTATATGTTATTGAGAAGTTGCTCTGAATTAAGGTGTATCTCATGATATAGGTTCATCATATCCAGATATGGGAAATGGGGAATCAGCATTTGATTATTCTCAAGAGGACTCTCCGCCTCATCCTATTCCTTATGCAGGAAGTGCGGGAAGTTCGGTTGATAATTACCGTCAACATATGCAGCAACCTACATTCATAGCCGACAATTTCGACTCTCTAGATCAGGTTTTCACTGTTCCTTTTACTTGTTGATAGTATTGGTGGAGAAATATAATACTATCAGTGGATGTTAGTTCATGACTAGCAGAATGCTTTCTTTGTTATTTATAAACGAATCTATAAGGTGCCCCTTTGTTAATTTAAATAAGATGACTAGGATCACTTTGGAAACTGGGCAATCATTTGATTGACCTTTGAAGATTTGGTCTCGCCTTCATGATGATGCTTCAAGGGTCGGGATTTCTGGAACTTGACTTGCAAGCTTTATGGTAGAATGGTTCAAAGAATCTCTAGCAACTATTTGATTGGTTTGGTTGTGAAGCTTGGATTGCAAATAAAAATTTATCTTGAAGCGCCTCTAGAGTAAATGACATGTCCCAGAAAACAATGAGAATTGTGCACCAAAAAATTAGTTACTAATTTTTAAGTAAAAAAGCAGTGTAACAATGTGCCCCACTTTGCAAGATTCCCCCTGGTACTACTATATTCAGTAGTTTGAAATTTTAAATTTGATTATGTTCTAATCTAAGATTGTACTTCATTTAGTTAACCAAGTACAGGGAAAATGAAGAGCAGAGCAGTTATCATAACAGTTGCTTGTGTTTTCTCAAATAAATAGGCCTGGGGTTTGGGTTTTATATATGTAAGGTATTAATCATCCTTGTTGTTTTGTCCTAATGGAACTCCCATAATACTATCAATTGGCACCAATTTCCAGGTTATCTCTGCATTAAGAGAAGCTGGCCTGGAATCATCAAACCTGATACTTGGTATCGACTTCACAAAGAGCAATGAGTGGACAGGTGATTCTTTTTAGAAATATGAAATAGAGTAGCTTTATATGATAATTATTTTTTACATGGATATAAAAGTCACATATAATGGATGTAGGCAAGTATTCGTTCCACAGGAAAAGCCTTCATGCAATCGGAAGCACACCTAATCCATATGAGGAAGCAATTTCGATAATTGGTCGCACTTTGACTCCTTTCGACGAAGACAATTTGATACCTTGTTTTGGATTTGGTGATGGTTAGTATCTATTTATGTCTCTGTTTTGGTAAAAGATACAAACATATTTTGCCATGGACAAGGATTTGATTATGATTTTTATTTTTAGCAACGACACATGATCAATATGTGTTCAGCTTTTATCCCGATCAGCGTTCTTGTAATGGTTTTGAGGAAGCTCTGGCACGTTACAGAGAGATAGTTCCACACTTAAAGCTGTCAGGTTTTTTTTTTTTTACGAGCTTTCCCTTTTTCTTGTTTGCATTTTCCTTTTGCCGATTACATATCTTTGTCCTCTTATGTCCTCTGTTTAAGAGATTGTTGTTTTCTTTCACATTCTATTGTCATACTTTCTGGCTGCTCAGCCGAAATACCATACTAAATAATAGTTTTGATGTTATAAGAGATGGATTATCCCTTATTGGGAATTCAGCATACAATTTTATACCCCATTTTCCAGGAGCCAGAAAAGTTTTGTGCATTTGTATTTGCATACGATACATTTGATATGATATTTATGATGGATGCTATTAGTATGCAGCTGCCTCTTTATGGTTGTCAGATCTGCATTTGAGACATACACGCTAGAATCAGTTTTTTGGGTTGGAATAGGAAAAAGAAATTTATAGAGGGGGTCCAGGGGGCAGTTGTATAGATTTTATTATGATAATTTTTACTGCCCTTATTTATAGGTCCAACCTCATTCGCCCCAGTAATTGATGCAGCAATTGACATTGTGGAGAAAACCAATTGGCAATATCATGTCCTTGTCATTATTGCCGATGGACAGGTTCATGGACGATATTTTACCACGTTTTATTTAAGTCTTATCCGCAGTTCATTGTTCCTTCTTTTAAACCTATGGTGTGGGGTTTCACATAGGTTACCAGAAGTCCTGATACACCACCAGGAAGGTTCAGTCCACAAGAACAAGAAACTGTAAACTCCATAGTTGCTGCTAGGTAAAGCGATTCCATTTGCGTTCTTCATCTGTTATGTTTAATTCTTCATGGAATTTACAGTGGCATACTCATAAACAGCCACTATCCTCTCTCTATCATTTTGGTGGGAGTCGGGGATGGACCATGGGATGCAATGCAGCAATTCGATGATAACATTCATCACCGCTCATTTGACAATTTCCAGGTATCTGGTAAAATGCCTGATTAAATATTGGTTCTTACTTTTCCTTTTGTATCTTCACTCCATCATGTCTAGATTGAGTCAATTACTGTGCAACTAGGTCAGTTTCGACCAAAAATTGAACTGTAGGGGCTGGTTTCACTAATAAACATGAGCTCTCTTTGCAAGATACTGGCAGACTTTAATCTTGTGATTGGTGTGCTTGCTGCATTTTAAAAATATACTGATTGCGCTTATCTTCATATTTCTGAGGAAAAAGGTTGAATCATTGCAAAAACAAACCTGAGTAAATTTGTCACAGATAAGATGCATACTTGAAATTAACTGTAAAATTTGTCACCGGTTCATGAAATTGTTGCCAAATCTTTGTACAGACTACTACAGCATGTTAGAGCCCTCAGCAAAGTTAAAAATTTGGTGTGTATAGGCAGTAGAGGCTCTCTTTTGAAATCCTTGCAAAGTTCTTGGTTGTCATAATCACAAGGATGTCATTTGTTGGATACTCTGTCAGAGTAAGGAGTTTGAGATTAGATCTGTTGTTAAGGAATTTCAAGCAGCTACAGATGATAGTTTCCCTTGGTAGAGTAATTTGCCAGCTGTTGTTCCTTCCATGGTGATTTGGACTTTGGCTTTGTGGTTATTAGTTGAGAATTTGATGAAATGAAGAAGCAACTTCCTTGGGATTGTCACGTGTACAAGGACGGTGACTTGGATTCTTTGACTCGTATGCTTGAAGGTTAAAAGAGCGACCTGGCCTTTATTTTCTTATTTCAGATGCTTTGGGTTTTGCTTGCTTCAGTTGTTAGTTCTGTTGCCTAGTTGGAAAGGAGGTTTTGGATTGATAGTGATAGTAATAGGATGGCTAGTATCCCGTTTGCTGATGGGGTTAATTGGGACAGCAAGGAAAAGCAGGCCTATAAAATGGGTGGAATTATCTGTACACGAGCTTAATATTTTGTTTCTAATGCCAATGCTATCGCGGTGCTCGGACTCCACATTTTCAGTGCGTTGTTATCTTGATCTCTTAACAACTTGTTGGGAAAAGCTGTCAAATTTTCAGTTGAAACAACTACCACTAATAGGGAGGAAATTGTGGAGCTCCAAGTTGTCATTCTGTAGTTAGGAAATAGAATACAGAACTATCGGTTGGTGGGGACTATACAAACTCTACCTCTCAGTCTTACTCCAGATCTCAAAATTTAGCTCCTAATAAAGTTGTTTATGGAAGCAGACTAGTAGTACTGAAGCTTGTCTTTCTGAGTTCCAGAGATCAGTGAAAATTTATGAGATTCAAGGTGGAAATGTTCAGTGTAACGTTCACAGTATGTTGCAAATTGAAACCCAGAGATGCTCCTGTATAAAGACCAGTTATTGTGATTTAGCCAGAGACAGCTTTTCGATTGAGTTTGGCTACTGTCCATGTCTCGCCGATTACTTCATGCCTTTGCTAAAATGTAAATACATTTGAAACGAGAAAAAAACTATCCAAGTGACATGAATATAGATGTTCTCTTTTTTATTTCTTCTCTTTGTTCTTTATCTTATTTGAGGTTTATGACATATGATAGCACAGATCTAGAAATATCGGATTATATTTCTGATCACTTCTCAAAATTTCTTTCAAGAATCTTTTCCTATATTGATTTAGTAAATACTCGAAATAGACTTGATGAGTTTACTTGCATCCAGTAAAGTGACATAACCTCAAGTGTAAATAGTGACATGCATTGATCTGGGAAATTTGGCTATCAGACTGGAGAATTTGGTTTTGAGATAGTCTCTTTTTTGGGGATCCAGAGGATGACTGACTCAAGTACACTTTTTGGAAGATAAATCATTTCATCAGCATGTCAGTTGTTTTTTTACTAGTTCAAAACTCGGACGCAGGAGTCCCAGCTAGTATGAAACTAACACCAGGAAAGACTTTTCAATGCATAGTTATTCTCTTTGAAGAATGGATATCAGAGTCCATTTTGAATACTTTTGGTTATCCCTTTTAATTGATAGACAAAAGTATGACACCTTTTCTTTTTTCGTTTTTCTTTTTTGGTATTTCATTTTTTTTTGGCTTCGTCCTGCAGTTTGTCAATTTCACAAAAATCACGTCTGAGAGCACAGAAGCGTCAAAGAAGGAAGCAGACTTTGCACTTGCTGCTCTCATGGAAATTCCATTGCAGTATAGAGCAACCCAAAGACTAGAGAAGTAAGGCCAGGAGTTGTAGTTTTCAGTACATGTCTAGTTCAAGATTAGCAATTAATTAAACACATTCAGCACTTGCTCTTTGCAGGAGAGAAGCACTAGATGGTCCACGGACAAGACCTCTTCCGCCTCCACGTCAAGTGATTGATCATGATCATGCGGTCAGATCTATCCCACGTGCGATGGACTTCAAAACAGCTGAACCAACAGAACCAGTAAATTTCTTTCCCCCCCTAATTCTCCTTCACATTCATGTTTAAATGAGAACTGTCTTAGATACATGTTCTCTTATTCAAGGTCTGCCCCATTTGCCTGACGAATCTGAAGGACATGGCTTTTGGATGCGGTCATACAGTAAGTTCGAGCAAATTGATTTTTCTTTTGCAGTAGAAAGGAAGGTTATACATATCTTCATTCCTATGTTAGTATGATTCGCTTTCGAATATGTGCCTCTGATACCTATCCTACTCTTTTTTTCAAGACTTGCAAGGATTGCGGAGTGAATATTGCATCATGCCCTATTTGCCGGGAGCCCATAACAACACGCCTGAGACTCTACACATGATTGCTTCTCAATACTAAATTGTTCAAAGTATATTGCACGTACTGCTGGAAATTTTCAGATGTAAAGGTCAGGGAGGTTTGTGTAAGAATCATTCATTTATACCAACTAGGGTGAATAATCTTTGTATATAGAAAGGTCAGGGAGGTTGCTCTCGTACTGTCATTGCGGCAACTTGATTGGTTTGTTTGTATTCTCATTTGGGTGCTTTGGCGCCTTAGTCTCAGAGCAAAATGTTATTGTGTTTGATCTCAGAGCAGGTCTTATAATACAAAAATGTTTCCTAGTTTAAACTAAAAGCATAATAAAACAACGAAATAGGCAAATACTAAAGCACAAATTTGTTCGCATAAAAAATATGATACATATTAGAATCTCACATTACTTCCAAATCGTAGCCTGTTCAACAAGAATATTACAGAAACTCTTCATCTTAAACAAACTGGCAAGAAACATGCTGTATTGCAATGCAAAACTCGGCCATACTTCTGTGAATCCATCCACCTAATAACACTTCTGATTTGGAATCATGTGGAATTCATCAACATGTTGACACTATCAGCATGCGTTCCAATATCTAGCCCTAGAGCTACCATAAACAGTTCAGCTTAAACGAACATGATGTAACGTAATCTCTACAAGTCTAGAGACTAGTCAGCTTCTCAACTGCCAAAACCATCAGATCTAATTCTCCAAGCCAATCTAAAGCTCATCCTTCTTGGTCTCTGCACTTTTAGCAAAATAGTCGAGAAAACATGACTCCAAAAAATTTCCATACTCGAGATAAACAGCTTGTAACTGCTTCTTGATGTACCGGTAGCAGGAAGAGGTTAGTTTACACTTTCTAAGAACTTCCATCTACCTTCAGTTTCTCAAGCGGAACACACCCAGGTTCAACTCAAGCGCCAGAAAATTTTGTATCATCCTTGGCTATACTTTTTGAGAAATCACACCTACTGCATGTACATGCTACCGATGCAACAACCTCCAAGAAACTTTAGAAGCTCCACCGGTCTAATTGCAGCTTGGCTTCAGCCATGTCTTTCTGAGCCTTCTTTCTCCGATAAAATATAGGGCAATCCCGACTGGGAGCAAAAATATAACATACTTGTCAAATCCAAACAGCATGCTGAAAAACCTAGGTCAGGACTAAATACCGAGCAATGCAACAATCAAAGAATGTCGTACTACATTAGTTAATCACAAACATGCAGAGCACAGTCAAATTCCACAATAAAAGGAGAGTAAGGGGTGCATCATGCTTTTTCACCAATTGTTTGCTCCTATTTTGGAAGTCATTTCTTGCTATGACAGCCAACTCACATGACAATTATTTCCACGAAATCTTTAAGGGAGAAAAGAAATAAGTAGAGAAGAGCTTACTACCACAACAAGTGAAGGAAGAGTGATACCTCGTGCAGAGCACATCTTGGTGAAGAGAGCCTTGGCACTCTTGGCACTGCGTCCACAACCTCCCAAAAAGAATCTCTAGCTCAGATACTGCAATCACCCGATAGTTCATTGTTTCCAATAGTAAGTTCCTTGGTTCTTCCTGTTTTCGAGTATAATTAACCCAAAGTTATAACAGAGTTGAGAATATTCAAAGAAGTGCCTACCATTAGCCACTGTTTTGCAGTAAAGTTCAGCTTCTCTTTCCTTGCAGTGCGAGCAGAGAATTCGATCTTTATCACTGTTCCGGAACACACGAATAATATTATACTATTAGGCTATTTACTCAAAGAAAATGTAGACAGGTCATACCAGGCACTATGAAGACATTAAAAAGGGTTACAGGCTTTCCCTCCTATATAATGTTTTTAAACCCAGTGCCATATAAAGACTGGATGGTCGGAAAAAAATCAACAATAAATAATTTCATTTCTCAATGGCCAGTTATCTCTGTAAAATGTGCATTATAAAAAGCTACACAAACGGAGCCATGCACATTCTCATGCCTCCTTTTCAACTCTGCTTGAAGTTTCTCAAAAGTTAGTTCTCCTTTTCTTTTGACTAAATTTGAGATATCTCAGTAAACCACTCAATAAATCTTGTACTCTATGCTTCTTTACATGTTAACAACTGGTTAACTTGTCTTCCTGATTCTTTGAATTGGAGTGTGCAATGGGTCCCTAGAAGACTAAATACTGCGGCTCATCATCTTGCTGCCTGGGTTTCTCGCTCGTTTGTTTTTTATTTCTAGATGTTTCTACTCTGCCTCTGGTGGTTTTATCAGCTGACGATCCTATGGATACTCACTGATGCTTGTTTCCCGCACTGACTTTTTTGTGTTTTACTGCGTTTTACTAGTTTAATGAAGTATTTGTTTAGGAAAAAAAACTAGCACGCTGATTGCTGTGTTTGGCAAAAAAGGAACAGGAAGATATATAACTGGCACTCTGTTGTCTTTTTCAAAACATGACATCCATGTTCACGTCCATGAATCACAGCTTTCCTAGGCCTGCCACCCATCCCATCAGTCTGCTCAACATAATTCCAGCATAAAGTTTTCTATGATTAACACAAAGTGTCCAGATAAATCTTCCTAGTAGAGGTTCCAATGATTCATAAATGTATCTATATATCCATACAACTTGTAGGCTAGCCAATCAGCAATTAGCATATAAATACAGGAACTAAGACGTCTAGAAAGATTTCTAGAACAATTATCACCAAAGGCACATTAAGAACAGAATCTGCATATAGCAAGTACATTGAATTTACCAGCAAAAGTTACAAAGTTAATGAATATATGAAAAGAGGTAGCAACATAATCATACCTAATTAGAGCTTTGCAGCCAATGCAACTGAGTTGTTTCTTTGCAAATCTCATTATACCACTGTTAGAGGGAGTAGAAATAGAGATAGATCTTGTATGACTTCCGTGGAGAAGTTCTCTGCTAGCATTCTTCAAAATGGGCTCAAAAATTCTTAAAAGTGGCTGTAACATGAGCAATGCTTTTAGCAGATACATAAACCAGCATCATAGCATCTTTTTTTTTTTGATAAATAAGAAAGTTTTATTAATGCAAGCGGGAACAGTACAAGGGACTATACCGAAAGCGCTCAAGACAAACAAGCGACAAAACTGAGGAAATCCTCAAAGTCAACAAAAAAACCCCCTAACACCGCATTAGCCCAACAAAACAGGGTAAACAACATAAACCCTTGCAAAGACACAAGGGACAACGAGACATCTTCAAAACATCGATTGTTGCGCTCCCTCCAAAGGCACCACCAACCAGCATCATAGCATCTTAAACCGTATATGCAAAAAACAACATAAAACTAACCTTGCTAATTTGATTTTCAAGATAGTATTGAGGGTCTATTGGTATGTTGTTCTCAAGGACGTAGATGGGATCCTCTGACTTCTCATAAGCCTGATGATCATTTACCGGTCGATTTTAGTAAACCACCATAAAGCTATACCCCTGCCCCCTTGCCCATCAAAAGAAAAAGAAAAAAAATGGCACCAGAAGATACCTTGGCACCTTTTGCAGCTTTAATAATGACATAAGGTACTCTATCCCCAACATTTGGAGCGGTTGCAGCATCTCGCTGTCAGTAACAATGGGTGAAACAAAAATTTCCTCGGTCCAGAGGAACATGGTACATATGACAAGTGCATATAATTGCTAAGCAATTACGAAGAAGGGCATGAAGTCAATAAGATACACAAACCTTGCGCATGCGCTCAGCAAGTTCAACATGAGCAGCTTTTACTTCATAATCATCTCCTGTCTTCGTCAAACCCTGCTAAAAGGGCTTGTTAATAAATGTACAAAGGGTTAAGCAAGCAACTACGTTGATAAAATGCAACTGTAAACAGCATTTTGAAATAATAATAATTAAAGAAAAAGGCAGGCAGTGGACAATCAACTTTTAGAACACTATTTGCCTTAATCTTTTCCCCACCTTAGTGATAACCAAAAGTGACAAATCCATGCGGTTCATAAGAAGATCTGAAATAGTATTCTTGACATACTGGACTGCTCCAGGAATGTCCCGGGCAATGAGTATCCTATGCAGGCACTCATTTACCAGGTTCTTTACCAACAAACAATTGTCTCTGCGAACTGTTTCGATACCTGTCAAAAAGGGGGGGGGGGAGGGGCAGGGGCAGGGGCGAAATCAACGTATCTGCAAAAAAAAATAAAAATAAAAACAGAGAAGCACAAATCGAGGAACTCCAACAGTTACCTTTAGTGTCCATTTTGTCAAACTTGTCTGGATTTGTCCATAGCAAACCAGCATACCTCTTCTTGCTAATCAAGAGATATGGATAGTAAACCTTTTCAAACTCCAGTTTGATTGGCTTCACGAACCCAATTACCAGAGGAAACAAAAAAAGAATCCGTTACAAGAATAGTCATAAAAGAAAAGGATAATCGTAAACTTTTTTACTCCCTCTACCCCATAGTTAGTTTCTTACTTCACTCTTTTGTCTGTTGCCTACAAATCATTTTGTGGCAAATATTCCCACATAACCCCTTACTGTTCTATTTGAAACTTGTCTGGTAACTTTCAGAGGAGGGTGATTCTGGAAGTTCAGAACTGGAATATGATGCATAATTGTATTAATTGATCTTAGTCAAAATTTGTGCCCTTTCCAAAGAAGAAATTATTGTCCTGATAGAGTATATGATTTCAAGTCGTGTCTGGTGATTTAATAAACTAAGAGCAATACAGATTCTCTAAACATTATAATAAGCCAATCAAGTGTTTGGGTCCAAGTAATAGCATCATGGTCATATCCATTTGATTTCAAAACAATCTGTCCACCTTCCTCATTCAATTACACCCAATTTCACCTAAATTCTGAAAGGTGACATGTCAAGATAATTAGCTAAGAACCAGACTCATCAAAATCAGTCACAGGAATCATAACAACTCTCCAAATTAAATTATTCTGCAGAAGTACCTAAGTTGTTCAAAATTGTTAAGGATTTATTGATCATTGTCTAAAATAACATAGAAAAGAATCTCCTATTTGCCAAAAAAAATATCAAAAGAAAAGGCAGAATGAGACATGTATGAGTGTGAGACAAATGAAGATTCAAATGTGATGTAATTATTAAGGACCCTTACTTTAATGAAAGTGCCACTGATATATTCAGCAGCTTCCCTCCCCAAGTTCATGGCTGCCTCCACAGTGTCAACACCAAATTGCACCATAACTGAATCTGTGTCCCCATATATAACCTGATATGTGAAATAATGTGCAAAGCATGGACAGTAACAAAATCAGACTAGCAACCCGTATTTACAAACATGGAGAATCTAAAAGCAATGTCCATCGCGAATACATCCTACAAAATTTCATATCCTAAAATGAAGGAAAATAAGTAGTGTGCAGCATCTGCTCGATGTTCCTCATGCATAAGTGAAGCTAGGAACAGACAAAGCCACCTAAAACCACACTGTGAGAATAGAAATAACGGATAACCAGCAAAAACCAAGAAAAAAAAATTGCTCCAAGGTGAGATGCGTTCCTCATCCTCCTGCTAAACCAACCATGATACATCAGGCTCACTTCACTCGAGTATTTGTTGAGTTTCTATCTCAGATTCTCAAGGAGACAACAAAATAAGCAGAAATCCAGCATCTCTTTCCTCCAGCAACAACGGTGCCAAACACGAGCTATGAGCACCCTCAGCTGAGAAGGGCTGAGAACACTAGTGATCTCCCCCTCCAAAACCATCACCAAAAGCAGAAGGAAGCAAACAAGAGACCAGACAAAAGGCATAAACAAACAACACCATTCAATTATCAACGAGACCTTAGGTCAGAAGCAAACAAAACCCTAATTGAAAAGGCAAAAACTACACAATTCTAATCAACTGAGGCAATAGTAAAAGTTTTTTGTTAGTAATACCAAAATAACAATCATTTTTTTTATAAGTCAAAATAACAAGAATGGATGGTTCACATAGCAAAAAGTGCGATAAAGGCATAAACATTCCATGAATTATCAACCTAGAAAAAAGCTAGATCAACAACAGCCAAACATGCACACCTTTGCTTGGCATATTATGCACCTCTTAGACTAGAAGATTCTATGTCACATACCTCAGCATTATGTTCATAGCCAGCAAGCATTGTAAATCTATCTTCAACAAGTTTCTTGGTGTGCTCAATCATTTGTCGACCTTCACGTGGGCAAAGCATGAAATCAATCAGAACTCAAAATGAAGAACGTTTTTAACTACTATAGAGAATAAATAATTTATCTGAACTGTACCATAGCTTGTAACACTTGACGATATCTCTAGGCATGGCAACTGACCAACAGTAGCTCCTGTAAATCCATACACAGAATTCGCACTAATCTGTAAAAAGACAGCAGAGAGCTTAATGCAACGAGGAATAAATAAGGAAACAGTTGTTTCCTTGAGAGTCAGCAAAGAGATATCAATAAATTACGAATGGAAAGCTCACCTTCAAGGCCAGCTGCCGACCATCTAACACAGCCTTCTCAAGTGGATCCTTTGCTTCCTATGACAACAGAGAAAACATCATACTTACATGCAGTGGCGGAACCAGAACTCAAGTGAAGGGGGGGCAAATTCTTAAGGCAAAATGACATGTCAAAAAAATTTCATACGTAATGTAGAAAATGTCTTACAGATAGAATATCGAAAATTAAAAAGCATTAAAAATATTGAAATACATGTATTGTCCTATGTACTGTCACTACGAGGTGGCAATTGGATCCTACGCTTCTGCATATTCTGAAAACGTTGCAAAATAGCTTTGTTCTCAATAGTTTCAAAGATTTCCCTCTCGATGTATGCTATCACGCTATTATTCATCCAGTCATCTCACATTTTATTACGCAAATCAGTCTTGATAATATTCATCGCAGAAAACACACTCTCAACGGTCGCAGTCGCAACTGGCAAAACCAATGCCAACTCAAGAAGGAGATAAACCAATGGATATAGAGTATGCTTTCTTGTCTCAACCATCTTCACAGCAAGAGCTCCAATATCTTGAAGCCCAGAAAAAGCATCAGTATCTCTCACATTATCAATGTAGGTCTGAAGTTGATGTCTAAGAACCATACGATCAGCTGCTGATAAATCTTCTGGATAAAACTCAGCAAGACGAAGTAACTTAACATGATCAAACGCTGAGAATGAGTTCCTTGGATCAAGACATGCTATGCAAAGAAGCAACTCTGTATTTGCTTCTGTGAAACGTTGATTCATCTCCTGAGCGATTGAATCGATAACTTGGCAAAACACTTCCACACAAAAATAATGCAAATAAGTTATTGTTTGCCCTCCATGACACGGACGACCGCGAGTTGGCCTGACCAACAATTCACAAATTTAACAATTTACAAAAAACCAACAATTCACAAATTCACAAAATCACCAAACATAACCCACAAAAGCTCTGACCTCCAATCTCCAACAATTCACAAACCAACAGAACCAACAAAAGCCCTGACCTCCAATCTTCAACAATTCACAAAATCACCTTCAAATATCAACCAACAATCTAGTGGAGCATTTTGTAAATTTCTAATAGGGTTTAGGATATAAATTACCTGAATGAGCCAGCAACCAAACAAAATTATAGCTCCGCAATTATTCGAGTAATCTGTAGACACAAATTTGACCTTTAATTCCAGCTATACAGCTGCAAAATCTTCTGATATTATACATGATTTTCTAACATCAAAAGTATGGTAAAATGAAGTAGTCAGTCATTTTCGAATCCGCTTCAGATACTCGGAGATTTGACGGCGATGCTAATACATTTATAAAACTATGAACAATCAAATTGAAATATCTCCAATCCACCTCAAAACATTTATAAAAACGTTTTGCAGTAATTTTTAAAAACAAAACTATTACCTCCCCTGAAGCAAAGCGATCCTTCTGCTTCTTGATCAGGGCATTCATCACAGCTAGCCTGAGAGAAGCAATCCGCTTGATTTTCATATCGAAGCTCTTATTAGGAATCCATTGCAGAGACGGGAAGAAATCTCTCCAATCCACCTCAATCGCACCTTCCATTACTTCGGCTACTAGAATCTTAAATATCTCCTCTTTGGACAATGTTCTCCCAAGCTCCTCCACATAAATGGATTCCAGGTCGAGTCCCAAAGCCTGCAGGTTGCATTGTTTTTTTTTAAAAAAAAAAAACTCTTAATATTCTTGAGTCTCACTCTTACCAAAGTGCATGACAAATGTTAACCAAAACGTAGAGAAACTCACTTCTTTCAATGCTACTCCGAAAAGCTAAACTCAAAAAACAGTGTGAAACTAGGGGGGGACTGGGGTGGGCTACGGGTAGGGCCTGGCCCACCTGAAGAAAACATGCATATATATTAAAAAAAAATTAAAATTACAGAACTAAGGGGTGGCAGCCGCCCAGGCTTGCCACCCCTTCGTTCCGCCTCTGCTTACATGCACAAAAGGCTAAGAAAACAGCTTCACTGCAAACTAAAATTTGTGAAACAGCAGCAAAGACGCATGTTAAAAGGTTATTACCTTCAAATCTGCTTTTGCTCTCTTACGAGCTGTTATTAGTTCTTCAAGGATTTCAGGAAGTATTCCCTGACAATATATCATTGGGCATTCTTATTATGTAATGATATAGTGCACACATGCTGTTTATGTTATGTGGTAACATTTAAGAAAACTTGAGAAAACTGACCTTCTGTAAATTTGATTTGACGAATGTTTCCCCAGATGGAGTTTTGTTCATGCATTCTGGGGGGATATTGAGTTTACGAACATCCTCAGGTGTCACCTTCACAAAGACCGTTAAAAATGAATTTCCACTCCATAAAAGCTTCAACATCAGAACTGATTTTATGTTGAATAATAGGGTAGTTTCCAAACAAAACATAAATGATTGCAAGAAGAATCACCAGAGTGCAGTAACATAAATTATATGCCATCATAATCGATGGATACAAGGATGCGAAATCCAATGTTGCAATCGGCTTTTCATAAAATCCTGCTCTTGCCTCCAAAACCTGCATTTTGGAAACCCCAACTATCAAAGCACATTAACATATGATACGCCTCATTTTCAATAAGAATATTGGCGACATACAAATAAAAAAGATGGGGAAAGTAGGGAGAGAGGGGAAGAGGCACAATGCAGAATCATATAAGAAACAATTTTTTTTCCATTAAAATTTCAGACCGCTTAAAGTAGAATGATATTCTTATCAGTGTGCACGTCACAAATTTTACTTCAAATACTTAAAGCATAAAGAAGTTTATGATTCTTCACATACGACACCACGGAGATTCATTGCTAACTGTCCCTCGGGTGGAGGGAGAGAGTCTCTATGTGCATGAAAGGATCTGTCGTTGATGCATTCATAAGGCAATACTATGAGGAAGGTGGGAAAGCACCTAATAGAAGTGAAGAGAATATTTTTACTAGCTGAAAATAGAAAAAAAAGTTTGAGAAAAGACAGTTTCCAGGACAAAAAACATTATGCTCCAGAAAAGAGCCTAAAGTTCACGACCACAGTTGATAATTATCAAAATACAGAAAAGGAAAGCAGGCCAATTAATCCAGTCTGAACAACCCAATACATAAAAAATATGCTAGATTGATTCTCTATCTACATAATCTGTAGATACAACGTGTTACGTCAGTGAACTTACAGTAGCACCTTCGAAAGTTCCTTGTTCAGATCCTGCGTGTTTGACATTTGGAATAACAAGGCCTTTTTGTTTTGCTTTCCGAAGAAGTTGAGAAAGTACCTGAGAAAGAATGTCTTAATATCCTAAGATTACCATCTATGCATTTGAGGGATATTCATTAGCTAAAAAGTTTACTACACTAACCTTGATGCTTTGTCCTCTGGAGAGAAGAAAAGAGATGGGAACACCAGTTACTCGAGCCATTTCCACGTAGTTGTAAATGAACATCAGTTTATCTAAGAGCCGCTGTGGAAGATAAGCATCCTGCAATCAAAACCGAGAAATTCAAAGAGTTTCAAAAGTAACTTTAAATTGATGTTTCTTTATAGGAAGCTGTTAATTTCAAGTACAGCAAACTTTATAGGAGATGTGATAGACTCCAGTTAGAGTTAAAATAAAATAAGACAAAATAATTGACAAAGAAGATTCTTAAAGAAAGAGGAAGGCATCCTCCATAGTTCTTTCAACTTTTAGAGTGTCTTCACAAGCTACTTCCAGGGTAAACATGTTGGGTTTTACATTTAAATTAGACAGGTCTGACATAAGGTGCGGAAATATAAATCTGGAAAAAAAATTCCTGATGTGAGAACTACTCAATGTTCCAAGAAGTTGAGCAGCGCCATATTGAACATTAGATTGATTATACTGTCTATCTCTATCAGAGTACATAAATACTGTTTATTGTAATACCCCGTCCCAAAAAAGGTGTTAATTGAGTAATTTGAATTTTAAACGAAGAGATAGGATTTAATCCTATTTTTTTATTTTTGGATAGAGGTTGAATCGTATTTTTGGATTTAAAGATGCTGATATGGAGATGTGATCTATATTTGAATTTAAAAGTCTGAATAGAGATTTGATCTTGCGTTTGACTTTGAAGGTTAAGATAATGATAAAGATTATTCTTATATTTGAATTTGAAAGATATGGATAAGGATCTTATATTTGAATTTAAAAGTGATGGATATAGGTATGTTTGAATTTTAAAGTTAAAGAGATTGAGGTTAATAAATGATCGCAGAAAATGTATATTGGAGACCAAAATTTGGATTGAGGTGATGCTATTAGGTTCCAAAAGATTGTTCGACAATTATTGGAGACACTTTAAGGATTGATTAAGCGTTTGAGGTAAGTGGTTCTCCAATGAGATTTTAAACGTGCACCGTATTTTATATGATTTTGATATATTATTTGGGGAACTGAACAAATTTTGGGTAAAATGAGATTGTCGTGATTTTGTGAAACTCAATTGAAATATTTATAACTTGTTTTGGTGAGCATACTATGAAAATTTTCTTTGCGCTGGTGATATATCTTTGTGGTCTGTGTGGCCAATTTGATACCTCTCATGGTATTTAGAGGTCTGTGGAGCCTAGAGGTTTGTATGACCATCGGTGATTTCCCTATATTGCGCGGCCTTGGATATTTTTGTTATAAACATGTATTTTTGGATTTGATATGGCTCACGGTATTTTATTTTGGATTTGATATGGCTCACGGTATTTTATTTTGGATTTGATATGGCTCACGGTATTTTATTTTGGATTTCGGTTATTGTGATAAAATTGTCTTTTCCCCAACCCCCATTGACTTGCTACTTACTGAGCTAGTCGTAGCTCACCACTTATTCTCATATTTTTCAGAGTTGGCAGAATTAGAGAAATTTGAGGAGATTCAGATAGATTTGTATTTCGAAGGCGTGTTTTGCAAGAGTACTTTTGGAGATTAATGTTGGAAATTCGATATTGTAATATTTTGGGAGATCTTCATCGATATTTGAAATATCGGATATGCTAATGTAAATTTTTAGGGTTCGGATTGATATTTTTGGGTATTTTTAGGGTTTATGAATATTTTGCTGAGGTTATACAAAATTAGTTTTGAAATATTTGGGCCTAGATAAATGATTATACATAAAGAAAAAGCCTTATTTTATATGAAAATCAGTCTGTATTGAGTTTAGGCTCGGGGCGTTACAGATGGTATCAGAGCATATGTTTGTGATTCTGTAGATTCTTAGGAAGATTTTGATTGAAGTCCGAGCATAGGTTGTGATATGTGATAATTCTATTGATTTTCAAAAAGATTTCGATTGAAGTCAGATTATAGCTTTAAATTTGGAAGAAATTTAAATCTTGATCATTCTATTACGGATAAGAGCTAAACTAGTTATGGGCTTGTTTTGAGGATATTGATATTGATCTTAGTTTAGGCTTGGATATTGTATGAGTTTGGGTTTTAGGCTTGAATTGTGTTAATGAAAAAAATTGTGAGGAGATTTTGTAGGATCAGAGTGCGCAGCAGAAGCATGAATGCTTTGTGATTTAGTTTGTTAATGGATTTGTTCTTTGTGGAAGGTGCCGCAAATTTCGGGAAAGAAATTTCTTTAAAGGAGGGGAGATTGTAATATTCCGTCCCGAAAAAGGTGTTAAGTGAGTAATTCAAATTTTAAACGAAGAGATAGGGCTTAATCCTATTTTTGGATAGAGTTTGAATCTTATTTTTAAATTTAAAGATGTTGATATGGAGATGTGATCTATATTTGAATTTAAAAGTTTGAATAGAGATTTGATCTTGGGTTTGAATTTGAAGGTTAAGATAATGATAAATATTATTCTTATATTTGAATTTGAAAGATATGGATAAAGATCTTATATTTGAATTTAAAAGTGATGGATAGAGGTATGTTTGAATTTTAAAAGTTAAAGAGATTGGGGTTAATAAATGATCGCAGAGAATGAATATTGGAGACCAAAATTTGGATTGAGGTGGTGCTATTAGGTTCCAAAAGATTGTTCGACAATTATTGGACACTTTACGGATTGATTAAGCGTTTGAGGTAAGTGGTTCTTCAATGTGATTTTAAACGTGCACCGTATTTTATATGGTTTTGATATATTATTTGGGGAACTAAACAAATTTTGGGTAAATTGATAGCCTATCGTGTTTTCAATAAGCGTACTTTGGTTGTTGAAGAATCAGTCAATGTTTTTTATGAATCTAACAATCTTGTGAAAAGAAATGATGAAGATGTTATAGATCTTGACAAAGTGGTTGAGAAACTTGCTATAAATGAAGAAAATGAAGAAATTCATGTAGAAGATCAAGCATCTCAAGAATTAAAAGAAGGTAAAAAAGTCAACAATGATCTACCAAAGTCTTGGAGATACGTCAAGAGTCATCCTCTTCAACAAATTATTGGTAATGTTGAGAAAGGGGTAAGCACTCGCTCTTCTTTAAACCAAGCTAATAATTTTGTTTTACTTTCTCAAGTTGAGCCTAAAAATTTTCTTGAGGCTAAAGATGATTTTTTTTTTATAAGTAAGAAGAACTTTATTGAAGAGAAAGAAAAGGGGTAACAGTACAAAGAACTATACTGAAAACCAACTCCAAAGAAACTACAAAGCTAAGAAAATCATAAAAATCGGAAAAAAAAAACCCAAAACAGCAAAGGTCCAAAGAAAAAGGGAATACAACAACAAACCCCTCAACCTCTCAGAAGACATAGAAGAGTTCTCGAAACACCTCTTGTTCTGCTCCCTCCAAATAACCCACCAAACGCACAAAGGAATCGTCTTCCACACCCTCGAGGCGAGAGGGTTGTTGAACTTCCGCTTCCACCAATACAACATCTCAATCACCTTAGAGGGCATAACCCAACAATAGTTCAAAATGCTTAGCACATGAGACCATAAATCCCTTGTGATAGCGCAATGAATAAGGATATGATCCACCGATGCCCCATTGCACCTACAAAGATAGCATCAATCGAGTAGGCAAAGACCTCGCCTCCTCAAATTATCTGTGGTCAAAATTCGCTCATGCACTGCCTCCCACACAAAAAAGAAAACTCTCATAGGAACAAGGGACCTCCAAATCTGCCTCCATGGAAAAGACATGACACGGGTACAAGAAAGAAGCCCATACATCGATTTCACCGAGAAGATGTTGTTCGTGGTGCCCATCCAGTATATCTTATCTTCAGCCCCACTCCTCAAGGGCTTGGAATAAAAGAGAGAATAGAAAGTCGAAAAAAACTCAACTTCCCAATCATTCGCAGCCCTCAAAAACTGAACATTCCAAGCACCCAAACCAGAATTCCTTTCCCAATAATCCGCAACCCAAGCATCCTTGTTACGAGCTATGGAGAAGAGGGACGGGAAGACAAGCCTCAAGGGTCTCTCCCCACACCAGAGGTCGCTCCAAAAGCGAATTCTATGGCCACAACCAGGCTCGAACCTTATGAATTGGCTAAAAGGAGCCCACCCTTTGCTAATAAACCTCCAAAGACCAACACCATAATTTCCTCTCCTCTGAAGGGTGCTCCACCCACCCAACTCACTTCCAAAATTCTCCACTATAACATTCCACCACAAACTATTACGTTCGAAAGCAAAGCGCCACATCCACTTCCCAAGCAAAGCCTTGTTGAAAGTGATTAAGCGCCTAATACCCAGCCCTTCTTGCTTAATGGGGCAGCACATTGTCTCCCGATTAAGCAAGTGAAACTTGTGCATAGTCTCAGTGCTGCCCCACAAGAAGTCCCTCTGTAACTTCTCCAATCTACAAGCCACGGCTGAAGGAATGGGGAAAAGAGACAAGAAATAAGTCGGGAGATTTGCAAGAGTGGACTTGATCAAAGTGACTCTACCACCTTTCGAAAGATAGTTCCGCTTCCATCCTGTTAACCTCTTCTCCATTCTCTCAATGATGTCATTCCAAATAGTAATGCTTTTGAAGCGAGCCTCCAAGGGGAGACCAAGATAAGTGATAGGTAAAGAAGCGACCCTACAACCCAAAATATCAGCCAAGATGTGGACATTTCCCACCTCTCCAATGAGAATGGCCTCAGATTTCAAAAGAATAATCTTGAGGCCAGAAACCGCTTCAAAACAAAGCAAAAGACAACGAAGGTTGGATCCATGCTATGAAAGAGGAGTTGAAACAATTTGAGAAAAACTAAGTATGACATCTAGTTCCTAGACCCAAGGATTATCCAATTATTGGTACAAAATGAGTTTTTAGAAACAAAATGGATAAATCCGGGGTTGTAGTGAGAAAAAAGGCAAGATTGGTAGCTCAAGGTTACAATCAAGGCGTGTCTTGCAAGAGTACTTTTGGAGATTAATGTTAGAAAATTCGATATTGTATTATTTTGGGAGATCTTTATCCATATTGGAAATATCGGATATGCTAATGTAAATTTTTAGGGCTCGGATTGATATTTTTGGGTCTTTTTACGGTTCATGAATATTTTGCTGAGGTTGTACAAAATTAGTTTTGAAATATTGGGGCCTAGATAAATGATTATACATGGTGAGAAAGCCTTATTTTATGTGGAAATCTATCCGTATAGAGTTTGGGCCCAGGGCGTTACATTTATCCTCAGAATTAAGTATAATCCTATCAAGCAAAACTACATACACCTAACAATATAACTACAAGCAAAGCAGTATAGAGCAGCTACCTTATATAGCAAGCATGATTCAAAATACTACAGATAAAACAGCGTTTATTTCTTTTCATTTTTTTTGTTAGGATTGTGCCTTGTGTCATTTCTTTATCACTTTAAACAGGTTCTATCTTAGAGGGTAAACTGCAAAAAGTGGTACTTTGAAGAGGTCAATTGCCAAGGATGGTAGTTTGGGGGGCACGTTGGAAATAGAGAGGTATTTAGGGTTGTAAAGTGTAATTTTCCAATTTTCCTGGGAGGGTTCCAGATACCTTGGCGTTAAATCCTCTGTACTGAGCAAGATCAAATATATAAAAGAACAGGCTATAAACAATGTGCTTTGAATGCCTAAGAAAAGCACTTTCCATCTAAGCATGTAAATTATCAAAACTTGTTCACGCAGAATGAGAGGAACAAGGACAACAAAAGTTGCTCAAGCGGATGCTTTTTATCTGCATAACCAGCACTTGGTGGGCTATTTTTGCAAGTTGAATTTGTTTGGCAAACCCTCTACACAAAATATCAAGGAACAAGTCGTTAAGCTAATGGATGCCAAACATTAATTATACCACCGAATATCGACAGAGAAATAAATTAGCTTATTGCCAGTTAATGATCTCCCCAAAATTTTTACATAATCCTCACTCCAGTCAAAGCCCATGTAGAGCAAGAGAAACTTATTGTTTACAGCAATCAAGGCATGACGATGTGACATTTCCTCACTTTTTTTAAAGTGCAGCACTATATAACTCATTCCTTTGATTGACAACCTATCCCTCTAACCTATCACTCTTACTGTAAAAAAAGTGGTCAAACACAACATTGTGAAGGAATATATTTGCAATGAGGATCAGTGGCAATAAGATTCTATCAGATATGTCCAGTTAACTGAATACTTGAATAAGCAAAGACCAGTAGACAGTGCCAGAGGCCAGAAGGGAGAGACATCATCACATAGGGAAACTAAAATATCCACCTTCAAACAATATACAGCAAGACGCCTCCTAGTTTCAGCATTCCCATTCTGAAGATCTGATATTATTGAGTGATGTACATCCTCTTTCTGCACATGAAGTTGGTTAAGGACAACAGACGGAAAACACACATGTATGAACATGTAAATGCACATAAGCGCACACTGCAAGCAAGATGAACTGAAACCATATCAAGCCATGCTTTCTGGGAGACAATCTTAAACACATGCACTACAAGCAAAACCTACCAATGGGCCATTGGTAAATGCTACCAAAATAAATAAATAAAATCCTCCATCATGAAACAAATTCAAACCATAATAACCTGTCATATCACGAAACTAAACTCCACAGGTTTCATCAGTATGTTGCTGTGTCATCTGAAATGCTCAAAGAAAAGAATAAGATGTAAACTAAGCATCAGAGAGAAATATATTTCTTTTTTCCTTTCCCCTGCAAGAAGGCAATAAGATTGACTAATTACCGCAATTCATGCACCAAGAATAGGATACAAAAAACAAGGAACAGAGCACAGACAGGGATACATAACTAACAAAGCTTTAGGCTCATAGAATCTCTCGTAAAACATTGTCCAGGGACACACATAGAACTGAACGAGAGTATGTAAAGACATCTAAAAGAGTTATGCCCTGCCCATACATAATTATAACCAATCCTTCAAATTCTTCCTGGATACATACATCCCTGTCTGTGGGGTCGGTCCAGGGGGCCGGGGTTTGTACTTCAGGGTTGGGCCAAAATGGTCCGGCTTTGGGGGATTTCCTCGTCATCAAAAAAA
The DNA here is from genome assembly GCA_963930655.1 of Myrica gale. Lineage (NCBI taxonomy): Eukaryota > Viridiplantae > Streptophyta > Magnoliopsida > Fagales > Myricaceae > Myrica > Myrica gale. The sequence continues at coordinate 8,944,059 of OZ005600.1, read as the reverse complement.
AAATACATACATACATACAAATATTTACATAGAAAAATAACCTTACTTGCTCAGATAGGAAATGTGCTGAGACAGAATTCAATGAGTAAGAACTTAATTTATAATCCCTTTGCATAACCTGCAGCAAAGACAATGAAATAACTTCTTGATAGATTACAGGCGAAAGACCAAGTAAACCATCTTAAGCAAACAAATACTGTGGACAATACCTGGAGCAAATCAAATTGAACTCTCCCTTCTACTGTAACTTCTTTACTTTCCCTGGTTCCCATCTGTCTGTAAAATCAACAAGTAGGAATAAAATATTCCTAGAAGTCAATGAGTGGTTTAAATAGGAAGAAAATAATGCCAAAAATCTACTAATACATACTTATCCGAAAAAACTACTTATCTATGAAAATAATTTGATCCATAAGGGGATAGGTTTAAATCAGCAAAGAAAAGCAATATGCAAAGAGGCAAAAATTTTATCAACACAGTAATAATAGAACTATGTAAATGTTAACCTTGAAGAAAAAGTTGTATCTCTAACCCGAACTCTGCTATTTCTGATGCGGCCAAGTAGTGGAAATTCAGCAATTCCCAAGGCCTCAGCCCTCTGTAGACATAAAAACAGTATTGTGAATTAAGCTGTTATGTAGGGATGGTGAGAAGAATGAAACCTCAGCAGCAGCAGATATGAATACAAAGGAGGGACTAATAAAACACGTAGGAGAAAATTTACTGTAACAATCTGCATTGATGATGCGAAAGGTTATTGCTTCAATTACCTCAATGAGATATGGCAAATCAAATTTGCAAATGTTATATCCAATTATGATATCAGGGTCCACTTCACGGATAAAATCCTGCAAGAAAACCTACTTATTAACTAACAACATCCACAAAAGGACCATTTATTACACTTAAATGCTACTTGACATTAACATTTTTTATGCAGAAGTTTCAGAAAACACCTGAATATTAAGAAAACAAAAGTAAATCCAATGTCCATTGCACTATTGCTCACGTGGAACCCTTTTACCAATATTTATGCATGTTCCTTTGTGAAGTCTGAATTGGCTTATACATAAGGTATGCAAGTTGACGCTTTTCATATTATGCATATATATTATTATATGATCCTGCCAGCTGGTCTCCATGGGAAGCTAAATCTATTGAGCTTCATCCATCAACTATAAGAAAAATAGTCAATACCATTATCTATGTTTTTTTTTCTCATTTTGTAACCACTTGATAGGGACTGTTGACCCTAGTTTCAAGTTACTAGGTGGTATTTGCGTTGGTTTCGTCCAATAAAATAACTATAAAATAATTTCTATCTCCCCATCAAATCATCTCTTGATGGGACTGATGACCCTAGTTTCAAGTTACAGATCAGTGAGCTTCGTCATAAATTATCATTGTTGTTGCATGGACGTTGGTGTAGTTGATAATAGTTACATCTATCCCCTTTTTTGAGCTCTCATAACGACACTATGTAAAATATATATTTCCCTCATAGACCTTTGGGCTGAATCAAGGTTACACATGATATAAAATTTGTGATGTTACAGTACACAGTAATATTCATTGCATCAATATTTTGGCCACGTGCCTCGAGGATTGACTCTCTATCCCAAATTTGACATGGGTATCATATTTCATGTCAATTAGAGATCACTCCCAGTCCCATACAAACCTATATATTTAATAGAGTACTTTGAGTGGTCCTAAAAGATTGTGTCTTGGTGACTCAAAAGATTCACGAATTGAGAACTGCCGTAAAGGAGATTCTGGAACGCAGCTAAGATGGTTTCTAGCCACAAGGTTGAAAGGCTGTTTGATGGCCATTGATTAACGGAAAATATATGGAGCTGTAGGGTTTTGATTAGGTAAAGGAACAGCACCAATAACAGTGCATTGATGTAGAGAAAACATGTCCTATTTCTCCGTTCTCTCTCCTCTCCGTTCTCCTCCCCATAGGTCAATCCGGTTGTGTTAGTTCCCTCGAGTATGGTTACGCATTAATTGTTGAAGGGTATTACGATTTCTTTTGTTCGTAATTTCCGTATTGAATCGAAAGAGTTTAAGGTGTCCATTAGTGCTAAAGGAGTGGACAATGCGTCTCTTCTCCATGGAGCCTCTTTCTCGTATGATGGCGCAATGTGTTTCGCATGGTGTTATTGATGGTTTTAAGGTTGGTGGTGTGAGTAGTGTGGCTACTAGTGTTTCTCACTTGCTTTTTGCGGATGATACTTTAATTCTGTGTGGGGCTGAGGAGGCTCAGATTCTTAGCATTCGTTGTTTGTTGTTATGTTTTGAAGCGGTTTCAGGGTTGAAGGTGAATTTGTCCAAGTTAGAGGTTATTCGTATTGGTATTGTTGGTAATGTGCAGAGGTTGGCTTCTTTGTTGGGTTGTAGGGTTTCAACTTTGTCAATGACTTATCAGGGGCTTCCTTTGGGTGCCCGATACAAAAGTGTGCGGATTTGGGATGGCATTTTGGAGAGGATGGAAAGGAGGTTGGAGGGATGGAAGCGTATGTATTTGTCGAAGGGAGGTAGGCTCACTTTGATTAAGTCCACCTTATCTAGTCTTCCGACTTACTTCTTATCTCTTTTCCCCATTCCGAGATCTGTGGCAATGAGAATTGAAAAGTTACAAAGGGACTTCTAGTGGGGTAGTGAAGATGGTGTTCATAAGTTTCATCTCCTTAGTTGGGCGAAGGTGTGTTCTCCTATTCGTTGTGGTGGGCTGGGGCTTAGGAGGATCACTGTGTTCAATAAAGCGTTGTTGGGCAAGTGGTTGTGGCGGTTTGGCATTGAGAGGGATAAATTGTGGAGATATGTTATTGTTGCAAAATATGGTACTACGGGTGGTCGGTGGTTCTCTTTGTCTTCCAACGATTCATATGGGATGAGCCTTTGGAAACATATCAGTAATGGTTGGGATTCTTTTTCTGAGCATACTCGGTTTGTTTTGGGAGATGGTCAGCGCCTCAGGTCTTGGCATGACAAGTGGTGTGATGGGCGAGTTCTAAGCAGTTCCTTCCCTTTAGTCTTCACTTTGTCCTCTTGTAAGGAAGCTATGGTGGCGGAGTGTATGGAGTTTGATTCTTCTTCCCTAGTGTGGAATTTGCAGTTCTCTAGATATGTGAATGATTGGGAATTGGAGGAGGTTGATGTCTTCTATTCTCTCCTCTAATAACCGTTCTTGAGAATCAAACTTTTCAAGAACGGTTATTAGACTTCAGTACAACCTTTGTACTGATTTCGCCTGTTGTCTCTTTCTCTTTAATAAAATTCATCTTACTTATCAAAAAAAAATATATTTAATAGATCTTTTAAATATAACATCAATTTAGAAAAGACGCATTGAATCTCTAATCATCTTGATAGTTGATGAGCATGATGAAGATGCAGAGATAATATAATCCAATGAGCTCTATATATGAATTTTGATGACAAAAATAGACTTAAAACTCGAAAGAATTTTTACTCTCAATGAAATAAAAGCAAAAATGAGATCATCATAGCAGGACTCATAGTAGTAGTAGCAGCAGTATGAGTTTTGTTGTTTTATTATAGTAAAAGGACTAAGGCAGAGGCATTCAGGGCAAAGGAATACACTCGATCAGACAACGGTAGAAAGAGAGGGTGGGTGAGGGCAAGGGAGAGAGTTGGAGGGGAAGATGACTTTGGGATGCTCAAAATTACAGTTGAAAAGAAAGTTGAGGGACTCTCCGGCGTGGGTCTTGGATATGGTTTCCTCAGTGGGTCATATGGTTGGGCTGTTGTGTGGTGGTCAAGAGGAAAAGCTGAGGGATCTCTTTGCAGCATTGGAACGCGATCGGGTGCAGCTTAGTTCGAAAAAGTCTAGAAAATCAAGGGGGGAAGATGCTCAGGGAGTTGCAGGGATTGAAAGTCTTCGGTTAACTATGAAGGGTCTTCTTCGATCGCTAGGAAGACTAAGAGCTATGGGCTGGACTACTAGGGAAATCGTGTGGGTGGCCGCGTTTGGGTGGCTATAGGGTTGAGGGTGGGTGGGAGCTCTTGGGAGAGTCTTGTTGGCTAGTGGGTTGAGGGTGGGTGGGAGTTCTTGGCGTTCTTTGGGCCTTTCTTTTTATTAGTTTTCTAGTTTGTTTGTGTTTGGGTTTTTCAGTATATTCTCTTGTACTGTTGACTCCGTTGTTGTGTGTTCCTTGTTTTTATTCTTTTTAATGAGATTGGCTTACTTATCAAAAAAATCTATGAAGCATGCTTGGACAACACGACAAAACACAACACAGAATCAGAACGTGGCTAATTTTAATGGGTACAATCGAAATAATCGTGTTTATAATTCCTGGTTTGAACAACAATATGAAAGATGAAGATAAAGATAAAGGCCAAAGGCTTCCATCGCTCATCCCTCCCCACCCCCTTCTCTCTCTCTCTCTCTCTCTGAACAATTTTTTAGTTGGAAGGTACAGATTGAGTCAGGCTAATCCTTCTTTCTGCTATTCAGAGGAGAAAAAGAGAGAAAAAAGCCCTCCTTCACATTTCTTAAATACTACTGCATTGGCCATATGGAAGATGATTCCTCATTGTATTTGGTAGAGCTTATGGAGGGAAAGGAATGGTAGATGCTTTGAGAATAGGGTTTTGTCTATGGATCGTTTGAGGGACTTTATGAGGAGATCTTTGTTTCTTTGGGCGAATTCGGTTTTAGGGTGTCCTTTCTCAGATTATACGGAATTTATAAGTTTTTTAGCTTGTATGGCTTACCTTGTTTTGTTTTGTTTTGAGGTTTTCAGTAGTCTTTTGTACCGTGAACTTTTTTTTTTAATAAAGTTTTTCTTACTTATAAAAAAAACTATTGAGCATATTTTGACCTTTTCCTAACCATGTCCACAAAATGACGAAAAAAGTATGTTCTCCACCCTAAGGAGCCTGTGCCACATTGATGGAATCAATACGCAAAACACATCAAAAAAAGGGCAAAGCCATTTTCTAATGAGTAGGAATGATATTTAATGTAACAGTGATCATCCACGAAGGAAGGGAACAAAACAAGGGCGAAATCCAATGAGTGAGATAGTATATAACACCACTTTAATTTCAAATGTCCATTGTGTTACAAAACCTAGGACAATCATCAAATACGACTTTCATCCAATTCAGCTTTCCACATAAGACAATTTGTAGAGTAAAATACAATGTATTAGTAATAAAACCATACCCTCCAAGCTAGCAAGACTTCTCTTTCCGTATGAAAAGGCATCACATCGACACCAACTATCGGAGAGCATGAGTTAAGGGTCATGACATTTCGAATCAATGGTTGGTGCTCTCCCTGCAAAGTAACTAGATTGGCCACCTAGAAAGAAATGAGCAAATTCTCTTCAAAACACATTGAACAAAACAATGCAATAATGCAATTCAATTCTTTCACTCGAATAAAAAGAAGACTAATGATAAGGAAGAACCTGGATAACAGGATCATGGGTAGGCTCAGGAAAATGACCTTTACGACCTGCACACTCAATGTCAAAACTCAGTATGCGAAATGGAGCCATCTTTGAGAATTCCCCTTCTGGGGCATGGCTCATCAGGTCTGAATACCTAAGATAAGTTGTTAAGGAAGGTTCTTCGTAGCAGGAAAAAGTCTCAATAAGCGATATAACAGAACTCCTCAAAAGTGATACAATGACCTATCAGGCATGAAGAGGATACAGGCAATCAAACTCTAATTGGCAGTACGACAAATTCCTTGCTGTCTTCTTATATTTTCCAGCAGGTACTTCAATCCAATTTCCACCAACAATGTTGCTGTCAATCATAAAACGAAGAGCAAAAAGAACATTGCTTTCATATGTCATGAAGCTCTTCACACCAAAACCATCAATTTGTATGCCTCTATCAAGAATACCTGCCAATTTTTCAGAATATAGATAAGAAAAGTAGCATGAGCATGAATAAATTGCCATTAACAATAAGCCTCATGAAATAAGTATTAAATGTAGCACGTACTTGAAGAAATTATTCTGATACCTACCAGAAGAAAAGATTGCTCTGCATAAAACCCATATGGACAGAATGTCCAGAAGAATAATATTACAGGAACTGAACATGAAAGAGTATGATCTCAAGTGACTATTAGGGAATTTTCATGTTTGCGTGTGGCGTATGTTCACGAATCTAAATTTTTTACCTCGGCAGCTGGTTACCATTGTTGGCAATGCAACTACGATTTTGAGAAAAGGATGAGAAGGCTGCTGCTGGTAGTACATGATACTCCTTTTCTGGACCAATTCAATACGACGGACATATTTGGGCACCTTACCATTCCGATTCACCTCCCTCATCCTTGCCTAAGGCATCGCAAACAACTTAAGTATTACTCAAATGACTCGAGGCTTTTTCCTTTTTCAATAAGGGGATTTATGGGAGAAGTGACAAAAGGAATACCTCAAGAATTTGATGAAACTGAGAAATATCATCTGGACCCATTCCTGAAGGGCAACTGATGTAAAAATATGGCTCAAACCCGTGAACATGGCAGCAAACACTGAGTCCTAGCAAATAGCCAAAAAGCAAACCTTCTATTACGTTCAGAAGAGAATACCTGAGTGTGATGACTTTTCATATGGAATAATGAGACATTTACCCCAGTAATTGAACCCAAAAGCAGCTGAACTGCTCTATAATAACAGGGATTAACTTTGAAACCCCTTCTTGATATGTGTGTGCGTGTGTGTGTTTGTATTTGAATTTGTTTGCCAGGCACCAAGGGCAACCGTATGGGTTAGTTCAGATGAAACCTGTTATATTGGATATAAAACTGTTAGATGTTAATAGCTACATAACAAACGGGGAGTCAGTCTACGTGTAAAAAACATTAGCAAAGAAAATTAAGAAATTAAAACTATTCCTTTCGAAAGATATCTTATAAGTCCATACCAATCCATACGAATAGGAATTATACAGGGAACGATCCCAAAAGTCAGTATTTTATGTATCTTTTTCTACTAATTCGATTTAAGCAAAAAAAATAAAGAATCAAGAAATAGTTAGTGAAAGATTCCTCAATTTGACCAATTGGGAATGCAGCTTGGTTCATCCGGGGTGGAGATCGCGCTTCAAGAAATAGTGACGGTGAATCAGAGCAGGAAGAAAGCCATAGTAGCCTAACAGTAGCTCACGAGGAGGGGAGGGGGAGGTTTATCTATTAGAACACCAATTTAACGCAGCTGCCTAAGTAACGCCTTATTTGACTAAATAATTAGCCATTAACCTTTATCATGTATTCATACTTCCCTGCTTGCATTCGGTGGAGTTTGTGGAGGGAACGGAATGACAAATGTTTTGAAGACAGGGCTGGGTCTTTGTCTACTTTGGGGGTTCTATGTTGCATGCTCTTTTTCTGTGGGCTAATTCGGTTTTGGGTTATCTTTTTGTGGATTTTCTGGATTTTCTTAGTTTCTTAGCTTGAATGATTTAGTTTTTGTCAGTATAATCTCTTGTACTGTCACTTCTCTTTTTCTTTAATAAGATTGTCTTACTTATAAAAAAAATACTTCCCAACAAAAAAGCACCATTTTAGTGCCATTCAGTTCAAAAGTTTAAGGTATAACCAGAAATTAAAAGAAATAAAACGTCCTCACTAACCTTCCCTAGTAACCCCGAAAATACGGATAATGGCTGCGGGCCCAGATGAATGGGGCAACAATTCTTTGTGACTCTCCCCGATCACATAATCAATCTCTAATTGCTGAAACACTGATAGAACAAAAATACTCCACTATCAAAAACAATCACAAAACCCTAGCGCAGCAAAATCCAAGGACTAAAGTAGGCGCCAAGTCACTCACATATGCTCCGGGACTACGAAACGTAGGCATCCGAAAGGGGCGGGCGAGCCCACTTGGCGAGGCGGGACGTGAGGGCCTGGCGGTCCTCGATGTCTCGGAGGATCTCCTCGTCCTCGAGAATGAGGGTTTCGTCGATAAAGACATCCTCGTCGACGAACTCGTCTTCTTGAGATGTCGCCTGGTGCTTCGGGGTTTGGGCCAGAGAGGGTTGTTGCGGCGGCGGCGGCGGCAGCCGTTTCCTAGTGCTGCCGCGGTGGCTCATGGCTGGGTGTGCGTACGAGAGAGAGAGAGATTGGAGGGAAAGGACAGGAGAAGTTGGGAAGAATGAGGTTTCCCGCCAATTTTGAAGGGATTTGTGTGTGCGCATCTGTTTTATTTTTTCTGGGTCCTTTTCTTCAGTTTTTCTGTATTGGTGGGGTGCAAGGGCAACGTCTTGATTGAGTTTTTTAAAATGTATTACAGACGGGTTGTTTGAATGTGAAAATTTTGGATATTGAAATTTGTAAAATATTATTGTTTATGAAAAAGTAAAGATATTTTTTGGAAGTTGGTGAAAAAGTAAAGAGAGAAGATTTTTAATAAATATTATAGTAATAAAAATTATTTGATAAATTTTTTAATATTAACCCCAAATAATTGATTTGGAGTTCAAACAAGGTGTGCTTTGTCACGTATACGTAGAGCTGGTCATTTGTACCGGCTAAACCGCCACCGCAACCGGTACCGCAACCGGTAACTGGCAAACCGCCGGTTACCGGTACCGGTAACGGTGTGAATATCCTAGGATTAGCGATGCTGTTACCGGTGACGGTAACCGCCCGCTAATCTGGCGAAAAACTCACAAACCGTTAACCTTTTTTTTTTAATAAACGACGACGTTTTACACATTTTAAAAAAAATTGTGAAAAAGTAAAAACTAAATGGGGTCGTTCTCCACGAACGACACTGTTCTACAGGGTCAGGGACTCAGGGTATAACCCTATTACAATCGAGAATTTGGTGATTCACTTTCCCAATTGCCTTGCATCCTGTGTTACCTGACAGGCTGAGTCGCTGACGTCGTTCCCCACTGCCCAGCTTGCAGCCTCCGGCAAGTCATCGTCGTTCCCCACTGTCTAGCCTCCAGCAACTCTCAGCAAGCCTCCGTCGAGCTTCCGTCGTCGAGTCTGTGACTTTTTCTCTTTTTAGTTTTCAATGAGCATGTTTGACAGTTGTCGCGTGAGTCTTTCACTCTTATCGAGTTTTGGCCTTCGAAAGTTTAGAAAACAATGTTTATTATTTGTTTAACATGTCTTTTACTTTGCTTCGTGACTTTTGAGAAGCTACCGGACAAACAACCATTACTTGTGAAGCTACTGGACAAATGCCTTTGCTTTTGCCTTTTAGTCTTTTAACATGCTTTTGCCTTTACGTTGTTCCTTGTGAAAGCTACTGGACAAATGCCTTTGCTTTTGCCTTTTAGTCTTTTAATATACTTTTGCCTTTCAGTACCCTTTTTATCTTGTTTCTTATTCGGTTCAGTAGAGCATTTATGGCTAATTAGCTAGCTTGAGCAAATTAAACGATCGAGACATGTCTACTATGGAGTGTAGAGTTATATGACACTGCATACTGCCATACGACATATATTAAATATATATTGTACCTGCATATATTTAATATGTTTTATAATTTGGTTTATAGGATCAAATTTGGATAGTTATGGACAATATTGTGGGATCTACACCGCTTTCTAGTCCGGGGATCAGCACATCTCCTGGTCATAGCCCTGGAGGTACGCCGGGACCGGTAGAGCTGCCTATCTCAAATCCTATTGGCACATCGGCACCAGCCCCATCTACAATAGGGGGTGTAGGAACTACTACTACTACTAGTGGTCATCCTCCACTTCCAAAGAAAAGGAGAATTGCTAATCCATCAGACGTATGGAATCACTACACAAGATTGGAGGTTGTTGATCAAGACCGGCCTCAATGTAAGTGTAACTACTGCAATTCAATATTTGGGTGTCATCATAGACGTAATGGGACTTCGGGGTTGAAGCAACACTTAAATTCATGCATAATGTATAAAAGGAAAAACTCCCAAGCCGATATAAGGCAATCTTTTTTGAGTCATGACACTAGAAGTGCGAAGGGCAATACAATTGGTGATTTGGAGGTTCTTAAGTTTGATGAGAAGAGGATTAGGCGAAAGATCGCTAGGATGATTATCTTAGATGAGTGCCCATTTAGAATTGTAGAGAAGGATGGGTTTGTGGAGTTGATTCATGATCTTGAGCCTCGGTTTAGGATGCCGTCCCGTTCCACTATTGCAAGAGATTGCATGGGGTTGTATTTGGAGGAGAGGACTGCATTGAAAGCTTGCATGAGAAGCAATAGTTTCAGGTGTTGCTTCACCACTGATACTTGGACATCTATTCAGAATATGAATTATATGTGTGTTACTGCTCACTTTGTTGATTCTGGTTGGAAACTACAAAAGAGAATCTTGTCATTTCGTCGCGTGTCAGATCATAAAGGGGCGACAATTGCAAGAGAGATTGAGGAGTGTATGGTGGAGTGGGGCACCGATAAAATTCTCACAATAACAATGGATAACGCTTCAGCAAATGATAGTGCCATTGAACAATTGAAGCGGAGGAAGTTGTCAGCAACCCCAGTTGTTCCGGGGAAGATTGTTTGTGGACATGAATTCATTCATATGAGATGTTGTGCTCATATACTGAATTTGATTGTGGGGGATGGGCTGAAAGAAGTAGATAATTCAATTGTCAAGATTCGTAACTTGGTGAAATATGTGAAATCTTCACCAAGTAGGCTTGACATTTTTAAAGGTTGTGTTGAAAGATGCAATATGCAGTGTAGTTCTTTCTTAAGTCTTGATGTTCCTACTCGATGGAACTCGACTTACATGATGTTAGATGTTGCTGAGAAGTATCAACCCGCCTTCGAGCTTATGTTAGTGGATGATGGTCACTTGATATCATTTCTTTGTGAGGATGGACATGGTAGGAGAGGTTTGGGGCCACCTACTATTGATGATTGGGATCATGTACGTCATTTCACAAAGTTTCTGAAGTTGTTTTATGAGGTGAGTCACTAAGTTACTTTATTCTTAAAGTTTGGTTATTTGTTTATAATTTACTACATTATGTTTAATTATTTAACAATCTCAATTCTCAGGTGACACTACGATGGTCTGGATCAAATACCTCTAGTGCAAATGCATACTTTGAAGAGCTTGCTAGAGTCCATAAGCATTTAGTCAAATATTGTGACAGTGGCGACCTTTTATTAGAGGAGATGGCACGAAGAATGAAGCTAAAATTTGACAAGTATTGGGGGGACGTGACTAAGGTGAATAAACTTCTTTTTGTGGCTGCGGTGCTTGATCCTAGGTTTAAATTGTTTACACTTGAATTTTGGTTTAAACGAGTTCTTGGGGCAGAAAAGGGTGTTGAGATGACGAGCGTGTTGAGGGCTACCATTGAACGATTATATTTGGAGTATGGTGCCAGCTCTGGGCTTGGTGATGTTGGGATGTCCACAGATAATCCTAACTATGTAGACCTCGATCAGAATTGTGGTACTAATGACATGTGGTTGTGGGAAGACCTTGATGAGGAAAGGGCGACACAAAGTGTATTAGATCACAAGTCTGAAGTTGACAGATATTTGTTGGAGAAGGAAGAAGCAAGAATATCTTCATTTGACATATTAAATTGGTGGAAGGTGAACTCAACTAAGTTCCCAATCCTCTCTTGCATTGCTAGAGATGTGTTGGCGATTCCCATAACCACCGTGCCTTCAGAGTCTGTTTTCAGCACTTCAGGTCGAGTATTGGATGCTTTTCGAAGTTTTTTAGCTCCAAAAACAGTTGAGAGCCTTATATGTGCTCAAAACTGGTTGCGATCAGCACAAAAAATGAATGCGGGTGATGATGAATTAAATATTACTGAGGATCCGATGACTTATACGCTTGATGCAGGTAATGAATTTATAATTTGTTGTTTAATGGTTTATAATTATATCTCTTTAATTATATATGAATTTAATATTTTCTTATGTACTTTTCAGAGGTTGATACTGGGAAGAGGCCTGCGATGACGGTCACTCTGAATTGATTGATGGTTGAGACTTGAGATGATTTTTGATTATGTGACATACTTTTGTTGGAATATGTTAGTTGGTTTATGTCACATTGTTACGTTGGAAATTTGATATAATTAATGATTATGATATTATGTTGAAAATTTGAACAGGTTATGATATTTGAATTATTATATTTGGTGCTTATATATGGACATCAAATGGTCTTAATGGTCTAAAAAAGCCCAAGAAAAATAGCCAAAAAAATGAAAAAAATGAAAAACTAAAAAAAAAATCATTTTTGTTGGTCCAACGGTTACACGGTTTAAGCGGTTATCGTTATACCGTTACCGTTAATACCGTCACCGGCAAGGGCGGTTATTGTAACTTAGCGGTGCGGTGGCGGTGTCAAATATGTCATTCCGTCAATCGCGGTGACGGTGACGGTTTTTGCCAAACCGTCACCGTCACTACCGTTAACCACCCCTACGTATACGAAACACTCTTTTCGTTTTTCCGAGCGAAATGGTTACGACGAAGAGGACAGATCCCGATAAGAGTCTTTGGTAAGTCTTTTTTTCAAGTTTTCAAAAGAAATTTTTTAAAGATTAATTTTTATAGAGTTAGTGGCAAATTAATGAAAAATGACCATTCCATTTGAAAGTTAAACTATGGAGATGTTCTTTTCGTTTGCATTCTAAAAATTTTTTAAATCATAAGAATACACAAAAAAAAAACATATTTTTTAGCATCACTTAAAAATAACTGCAGCACGCATATCAATAACATTAACATCACCAAAAAAAATTCAAAAAACAATCTAACCCAACATCCCTTATATAAAAAAATTACTGAAATGACTCTAGATAAAATTAATAACCTATTACAAAATTTAAAGAAATAAAAAGTAATATTTTATAAATAAAATATAAAAATTATATTTTATTTTAATATTTTATTTTCTCGTGGATGGGATTTTTCGGTTAATATATATCACTTTTGTCTAATTTAATTACAAAAATTGAATGTAAGACAACTATTGATTCTTTTTAAAACTTGTGGACACAATCAAATAAATTAAAAAGTTTTTTTTTCTTCGCAAATAAATTAAAAAGTTACAAGATCCAATTTAATTTTTATTTTTACTCATAAATATAGCATGTATTATATATCATGTTTCATTCCACTCTGACACTTTGGAATATAATTTCATCATACATATGACACTCACTTAAAATGACTTCAGTCTGATCGTTGTGAAAAATCGAACCGAAACCATTTACCCTTAATATTCTAAAGTATCGGAGTGCCTGCAATATGTGATAGATAATATGGCTGGATCTTGACCAAGCAGCGAATCTGGAAAACAGTAACGCAACTAAGGGTGGGTTTGTTTCCTAAAATTTTAGTGTTGTTAAAATTTTAGGTATTGAGTTTAGTGAAAAAGTGAAGAGAGAGGTAATTTTTTATATTTTTTGTAGTGAAAAGTAATGATTTGATAGAAGAAATAGAGATTATATTGCAATATTTTATTGTATTAGAATTTTAGAGGGTGTAAAATTTTACAACACAAGCGTAGGCTAAATCTGATATCGATACATACGTGACACTATCAACTAAATCTGCAATGTTCGTCTCTTAGGTGCACGTGTCAAATTGGCCCGATTAAAAATATGGCATCAAGTTAACATCCGTCGCCGTGGAGAGTGCAACTTTTTTGAATTCTTTTTTGGCACTTCATCTGTGTGGACTGTGGACCGTTCGCAAGAACGTGACGTTTTACAATGTCCTAAATTCGAAGTCAATATTTTTCAGGGGGGAGTGGACTCGTCTATTCAAGTCGAGTGGGGCTAGGCTACAATTTGTGTGTTTGTCAAGTGTTAATAAATAGAAATCAAACAAACACCAAAGCCTCTCGCACAAATTCTCTTCCCTCTCTCTAGTTTTTTTTCTTTGTTTCTTAAAAATCGCCGCTGGTCAGGCTCCCTCATCCCCCTCCTCCTTTTTCCTTCTATTTCCCATTTCTTTCTCTTTCCGTTTGCCTTCTCCCCCTCTCTGGTTAGCCTCGGTGGATATGCTGGTTGATTTTTTTGGCTGGTTTTCGATTTCTTTGCAGGTGATGTTCGCTCGCCGTTCAGCGGCTTCAGCTCCGTTCCCCCCACGCGCCACATGGTTGGACTCGACATGTCGTGATCTACGCCTCCACTCCCCGCATGTGCTCCAGAGCGTCACGTGATGCGCGTGGATCTCACGCACCGTTCCCTTTAGGATTTGTGTGGCTTCTTGTCAGGAGGAGGAGGGATCTCGCCCCCGTTTTGCTTCCATGGTCAGGATTGTGTGGCTTCTGACCTCCTTTCCTGCCGTGGATTTGCCCCAACCACCCACACGCACTGTCGCCGCCGCCGATCTGGCCAGAGACTTCCCGGTCTTCCCCGGGGCTTAGGTTCCGCTTTTGCCCGTTAGGGCCAACCCCTATATTTAGGGCTTGTTTTATGTTCGGTTTTCGCCCGTTTGGGCTAGCCTCTCTGTTTAAGGCTTGCTTAGGTTTGATTCTGTGTTTAATGTTTGCCTCTCTGTTTCAGGCTTGTGTTGGTTTTTCTGTTGTTTATTTCCTTTTTTAGGCATTTTAGCTTGCTGGCCTCTGTGGCTTCTCCGTCCTTTTTGGAACTTTGTAGGACCTTTGGGTTCGTTTGCTCGTTGGCCCGCCGACTCTTCGGAGTGTTTGATACGCCCTTTTGAACTTTATGAAGTTTTTAAACCTCATTGATCCTTCAATATACATATGTTATTTATGCCTTAAAAAAAAACCAAACAGCAATCTTCTATCCTATTTGAGTCCAACTCTGAGGTTCTGGTTTTCAATAGAAATCAAGCCCATCAATTGCAAACTTTGATGGATGACTTTCTTCCACTTTTATTAGATACCTACATGCTGGCCTGCCTCTATCAATCAATTGCTTTTTTTTTAGTTTGGTTGAATCTTATCTTCTTTTCTTGATAGTTACTCATGTAATCCTATTTATAAAGGAAAAACAAATATATTTAATCCCCAAAGGAGAACAAAAAAATATTAAAAAAAAAGTGGGACCAAATTATGCACATGGTTAGAATTTAATACAGTTTTCGTGCATTAGTTGTTGAATTTTTGCACAAAAAAACTTCTACTGTCGGCGGATTTGGTAGAACAATGAAGGGTTGAAGCACTTTGGCACAAATTGCGTGATTTGCTGACGGCCTATCGAGGTCAAGCCTTACAACTATTTCAATCGAGATGTTTTAGAAATCACAAGCTTAGTAAGGAACTGATCTTTATTTGCCACAGCGATAGCATAATATATACATAATGATCACCATAAACCAAAGGCAAAAACAGATAGGTTCATACATATGCATAAGGTGCTTTTTGGAAATAGCATACAACGCCACGCCCTTACCTTAATTACTTCATACCCCAAACCCATAAACAAAACCCAAAAAACATCCAAATGGCCTGATCAGGAAGCTAGCCCATCAATAATTATTTGTTCCCCGAGGAACCAGAAGAGTTGCTCTTGAACAACTCGGCAACGATCTTCCCCTTGAGCTTGCCTCCACGCGGCGGAGGTAGGTGGCCGAAAGAAGGGGACGGATGGAGGCTTCCTTGGGCGGAGGAGCTCTGCGTGGCGCCGGACTTGCTCATTCTGCAGCCTCTTACTCTTTTTCAACTCTTTCTTATGTGTTCGGGGTTAGTGTGCAGGATTTGGGTTCACGATGGCTGAGATCTTATAACGACAAAAAAAAAAAAAAGAGTGAACCCACCTGGCACCTGCACCACTTGTCACATAAAAAGTTTAAAAAAAAGCAAGCTGTTAATGATAATAATATGTGTGACGATAGCACGGGTTGCTGGCATTATGCCAGTGCTTATGTCATATGCTTTTATATATTTAATTTAAACACATACACTTTTTTGTCTCTAAGGACACACTTATATTTGCTGTTAATTTGAGAATATATTTAACTTCGATTCTCTAGTCATTTGGAGGAACGAAAAGAGTGAGGAATTTTTTTTTCTAATAATTTATCCCTTACATCAATTTCATCGCCCTAACTGGTTGATTCCCTCGACACCCACTTATCCCAAAAAAAAAGTACCCTAATATTATGAATTAGTGCTTGTGTTTTAGAAGACTTCGAAAATTACATAAATATATACCTTTACAATACATAGCTAATAGCAATATCTAACATTACATATTTATTTATTAATAATTTCAATGTGAATTTATTGTGCTCATAAAATCATTTATATCGAGTGCATGAGTGATCTTTCAAGAAAATCGGAAATAAACAATTTAATTTTCAAGTTAAATAATTAATAAGAAAATCTATTAATGCGTTTGATTCATACAATTGTACGATTCTTAAAATTTTAACACAATAAAAAATTACAATATAATATCTTTATCTGTATCACATCATTACTTTTTATTATAATAAATATTAAAAATCATCTCTCTCTTCAATTTTTCACCAAATTTAATGCCCTTAAATTTTAACATCTCTAAAATTTTAACACTCAAACAAAACCTAAGACATACACAGTAGCGTGATATTATTGATCATGACACTCGCAAGCAACTTGTAACCCACTTGAACAGAGTCTACAGAGAGATCAGAAAAACTACATTGAAAAAAACCCCACATGAAATTATTGAAAAAGATTTTTTGCTGGAAGAGCGTCTCCAATGAATTATAGGCGCGCGTGTCAAAACTTTTCTTCCACAATTATCGTGTCATTAGGATTAATGAAACAAACTAGATTACGCAAATATAATATCATGACTTCATGAGTCACCCAATGAAAAAGGATAGAGTAAAGCGTAGCAAAAGACAAATCTTAAAAGTTCTTCCATTGATAATTTGGATTCTATCACTTAATTAGTTAATGAAAATGGACCTGGGAATATAAAATGCCCAAAATCAAATTAAATTAATTATTAGTCTTAGACGGTACTGTCGACTGAAGATATTAGAACCCATAAATCAACTCCAGAGACCCACCCAATTAGTGGACCCCGAGTTGCAACCCTCTTTGTTGAAGTATATGATCTATTAATTGCGTCCGTCCTTTCATGTTGGTGCATGGTAGCTAGATTGTAGAACCCCTCCCGTCCCTTTGATGAAACTTATCTGACATGCATGCATGCTAGCTTGAACTTTGATTTAAAAAGGTTATTATAGTAACTTAAATATTGATGCTTATTGTTCAACCTACTGTCCAATACTCCACTCATGTGAAAGGGAGATATAGTTATTTTAGTCATAGGGGTGGCTCTTGGTGTGAGCTAAGGATCATCACGAATATATACACACACGTAATCATTCATTCTTCGAATTAATAAATTGGGTTCAGAAACGTAAAAGGTAGTAGTGCATGGGTCCTCTCTTTCTCTCCCTCCTTTAGGTGTTGTTTGTTTGTCCAAAATTTTAAGGGTCTAAAATTTCTAACAAAACAAACACGTTTTAAAATTTTCAACTTTTACACATACACTTTAAATTTTTTACAAATTTTAATAAACTTCAGTATTCAAAAGATTCTCAAAATTTTGATAAACAAACGACGCATTAATATAAATCAAAATCCAACCAGATCTGGGGAAGGCGACGTTTGGGGATGCGATAGCTAGGGTTTGTTTCGTGGATTAGTATTTAGTGCTTCGTTGAATTACACGTGAATGAAGGACAGCTACATTGAAATCGACAAGAAAGAAAAAGGAACCGTAGAACGAAAACAGAAACCTCTACAATTAAAGGTTGTGAAGAGACAGCGACCCCTGATCAACTGCAGTGCCTCTCAAATATCTACGACGCCTTTGGTGCCTTCTTCATGAAGAATTAATGAGGATTATCTTTTGTCCCATTCATTAAACCTTTGTTAAATTGCTTGTCATTTCTGACCACCGTTTTCTCCGCTAATCAAATCTTATCCAAAACCGAAGAAATCCAAAAAAGCAAACTGGATTATATATATGTTTTGAAGCACGCCCAAGAAGCAAAGAAAGAAAGTTTAAGCGGGGGTTAGGAAAACAATCCAAATTATCTTAATTATTAATCAGCTACCCCTGCACAGTAAAGCACCAAAAGAAACACATATTTTGAGATGGAAAACGCTGCGATCATGATCTGTTGTACCGCACAGTAATGGCACTGGAGTAGAATTTCTTCTTACTGACTTCTAAACGTTGTTGATGGTGGGGATATAAAGAGATCATCTGTTGCTCAAGGAGATGGCGCGTGGAACCCATAATACTCCGAGGTGGCGCGTGGAGTACACTCACGGTGGATGAAGTGGAGTGGTACTGACTGAGATCGAGAGAGTTGATCAGTATTGGTCGAGCAAGGTGGTGACGGGGTACTGCAGGGAAAGGATTGCCTCCAAAGGCCATCCCGACCCTCCCTTTGGGTCTTTGGATGGGATTGCCTTTGGAGGCAATCCTTTCTCGGGTACTGCATGGATAGAGGGTGCGTGCGAAGTAATGCAGATCCGGCTTTCAAGACACAAAAGGAAAGAAAGCACACAGAAGAAGAATGGTTGGAGGGGACTAAGTCGGTTGAAGGAAGGAGGCACCGCCCTCGGCACGTAGTAGACGGAGATGGCTCAGGTGGGGGTCCTGACGGAGTTACGAGAGCGAGAGAGAGGGAGAGGCCCTGCATCCACCAATTCACATTTCACTAGTGATGCTGTGATGGTGTCCTATTGTATCCAAAAGCTTAGATTGGCGTACCATTGCTGCTAGCCTTGAAAATTATCATGCCACCATTGGCATTAAGCATCAAAGTTTAAGGTCACGCACAAGACAAAACAAAAGAATTAGGGAATTAGTAAGCCATGAACACTTTAGATCAATAGAAATAGCACTGATATAGAACACACGATAATTTACATCGAGGTAATTTACAGACCCCCCACAACCCACTCCCTCCTAGTCCTAGATTTCTTCGACATCCTAGGTCAACGATTCGCCTCCCTCTGATATCACAAGAGTCATTCCCTCTCCCTCTTTTGCGCTGTACCAGAGCCCCCCTTACATTTCAGTGAGAAAGATTCCCAAACATCCATACTTCAAAAGAAAAGAAAAGAAAAAACACCCAAACCACAGGAGAACTAAAACCCATACATAAAAGAAACTGATATTATTGATTGCTGGAGGCGGTAGCAGATCATGATGACGACCTTGGCCTACCGAGGATTTTATTAATGATCTGGCCGCGTGGAGGAGGGAGATTGGCAAAGGAAGTTGCCTTCGGGAGGCCGCCTCCGATGCCCGGATTTGGTCCTCCACTTGTGTGAGAGCCGCCCGAACTTGGACTGTTTTTGCCACTCATATTTCACTCTCCGGTCACTCTCTTTTTAACTCTGGTGAAAGGGAGGAGAGGGTTGGGCTGATACGAAATGAACCTGAACGCCCCTTATCCATTATATAAGAAGTACGACCATCCCACTGAGAAGCACATGCTCAAAAAGTAACCAATGAAATGAGAACAGGCAGCTACATCTGGGGATGAGGTGGGCATGACACAGCGTGCTTACGTATGCCCGCCACGATTAATTACCGAAAACCAAAAGCCAATGCTTATCCACTTTATATTCACAGCCGGCACAAAAGTAGCATATGCATTATGCAGTCCAACTAACTTGTCAAAGTGCATGTTACCTACCACTACCAGATTGTCCAAGTTAAAGTTCTAGAAAAAGCTGGATTTGAGGTAATTACGCAACGCCAATCCACGAACGGCGTGATCATTATATCGAAGGCGCACATGGCTGTTGGAATAAAATTTCGAATCTATGCTTTTTATTATTTGGACTGTTTTGCTCAAGGCACGTGTGTAATACCAGAGGCTCTGAATGGTAGTTTTCATATTTTCTGGGGTCCAAATACCACATTTTTTGGTGGTGTTCTAAATTTCTTTGCGTGGGGCCACGCATGTAGGATACATATATAAAATACATAACATGAGGGCAAATCGGATTACGGGTCAGGTTTCCCCCCACTCCTAACCCAAACCAATCAGGGCAAGGGGCATGCAACCTGAACCCGTTGCTGATTGTTGAACCCAAGCCGGCTAGGCAGATCGGGGTCGGCTCCGGTTTCGGGTTACGTTGAGTTTTTTATGGCCTATTTTGTGAGGCCCAAAACACTCTGGGCACACCAAATTTTTTAGCCCATGATGGCCGAAGCTCTATTTTTTTAGTCCAGGGTGCTTGGGCTATTTTTTTTAACCCCATGACGTCATAACCATGTTATTTCAAGCCAAGGATTCCTTGAGTTATTTTATTTTAAGTCCAGGGTAACAATTATTAGTATATTCGGTCAGTTTCGATGTTTTTCGATTCCAGGGTTCACAATCCGAACTCAAACCCCATTTTGTTGAACGGTGAATAAGACCTGAACCTTAGCATTGTTCAACCGTGGTTTAGGTATCGATTTTGGATATCGGATATGTCAGGTTTTTAAAAAATGTCACTTGCACTATATCGTTAAGGGCAAAAATCGGCCCTTTGTGGTGACGGTTTTAGCGGTAGTAGTTTCCGGTAATCCTACATTCATATTGAGCCATTTTTTAACATATTACGCACATAGAAAAATATAAACTCTACACTAATACAATCCAATCCAATCCAAAATCAATAATCCAACCAAAAGTAATACAATCCAAATTCCAAACTAATACAATCCAATCCAAAATCAATAATCCAACACAATCTAATACAATTCAAATTCCAAACTAATACAATTCAATCCAAAATCAATAATCCAACCCAATCTAATATAACTAACAAATAAGAATATAACTAACAAATAGTAAAACAACAAAATACTTTTAAAAGAAAAGGCCAAAGCTACCATTTTTGCTTCTTTCTTTTACTGTCTTGTCTTTGAAATAAGTATCCATTTGTCTATTGTCATGCTCTATTTTTTTTCTCCATGAAAAGCTTACTCTAAAGAAAGTTCATGTTTTTCCCCCTCTTGCTTGTTTGTTTGGAAAAGGAATTCCGAACACACGATGAGATATATGGGAATGGAGCTTCGATTCTCTCTGTAGAAGACTCGGCAAGGGAAGTTCCAACCGGGCCTGACCCTCTCACCTGTTCTTTTTCACTTTATTTAGCCATGGGTTTATGGGTTATTGGATGTTCTGATAGTGCTAATATAGATGTTCATTGAAGGGGATGTCAGCAAGAGTTTTGTATGGGTTATTGATCTTATTCTGTACTTCGTTGGATTCATAATAGATTTTTTCCCCTGAAGAACATCATCTAAAATTAATCATATTAAACTTTTCATTGGGTTTTGTATTTTGTATCTTTTTCAACAGCTAAAAGAAAAAAAAAAACAGAACACAAGCCCACCTAAGTGCAAAACAGAACACAATCCTTATATTTTAAACAGAACATAAGATACCTAGGCCACTGCTACTGTGCGCCGGACGACAGGAGAGGGAGGGCTGGAAGGGAAAGAGGGAGAGGCACACACGGGGTGGGGACTGGGAGTTGCTGCGTTAGGGGCTTAGGCTGGCTGCTGCTTGCGGCTGCGCTATGCCTATTTGGGAAAACTTAACTTCACTTAGTACATTCACAAAGCGCGCGTTTAACTTTAGTTTTTTTAAACCTGGGTTCTCGGTGTCGGGTAACCCGGGAACCGGGATTACCCCCGACTTTTCAAAAAAAAGAACCTACACCCCGGTGCCACGAGATTTTTTCGGTGGCACTGAACACCCCTACTAAACCCGACCTCGACTTAACCCGTCCCGATCGGGTCGGAACGGATTGGGTAGTCGAACCTCTTTTTTTTGTTCCCTTTTTTTGAACAGTTCTATGTAATAGTATGAAGAATTTACAAATGTACGTACATTACATATTTATCATTTTGTAGTGCATGTCAAACAAATGTACGTACATTACACTCTGGAAATTCTCTAGTTTAATTGTAAATGTTTTACCTTGAAACACAAGACAAGATGAAAAGAAAATGTACAAATAATGATTATTTTTTGGGCAAATTAAATTAAGAAATTTCTAAACACATGACTGCCTCTGTACGCTATAAATAATGAGGTCCGTAAAATCTAATTATTAAAAGGTACTTTTAGAGCACTAGAAGAGACACTAAGAGTCTGTTTGTTTACAAAGAATCCTCGTGATTTTTTGAATCTTCAGGATTCTATAACCAAACATCATTTTTCACACCACATAAATATAACTATAACACGCATACCAATAAAGTTAACATCACATAAAAATTCTTAAAACACAAAAAATCCTCACAATACACCATAACCGAACATCCCCTAATTCACCGTCTCAGAGAAACCAATTCAACCTACCCATGTTTCAGTCTCCTTCTCAATAATACATGCTTGTGAAAGTTAGAATGCTCATTTCCATTAAAAGTTGGGCTCGCAGCTGGACGATACTCTGGCAGCAGCCTTCCCGACCTGTAGCGTACTCCACATGCGTTGCACAGCGTCCCAGGGCCCAAAGGACCCTCCCTCCACTGCGGTGTCGTCTCAGATTGGCAGTGAGTGCATCTTCTGATCCCTGTATTCCCGGTGCAAATTCCATTCACTTCTCTGTTTTCCTTGGTCGCGGACGGAAAAGACGCTTCCACCATATTGGACGACCGTGCCTTATCTGACGGCGTTTTGGTCATAGATTTCTTGCCGAAGGTAAAGTTTGTTGCACTACTACCATCAACAAGTTGGAAACCCTCCCCCTTGGTTCTTTCAGCATCTTTGTTCAGAGTCACCGGCATGTTGGTGGGCTTAACGCGGTCACCGAACGAGAGGAATTCTTCAGGATTTTCTTGGCTCAAACACAAATCACTTTCAAGTATAATATCATTCGTGAAATCTGGATACAAGTCTATGTCGTCCAAAGAGTCTTGTGGGACGCAGAGCTGATGATGCTCGGTGTCATCGTAAACAGGAAAGGCGCTCGGGTCCAACACCTCCTCCAGGGAAAAAAGGCTGGCCAAACGTCCTGTACGTTGTCATCATTAGTTGGAGCACCCATTACGGAGAAAACAGTACAAGCTGAAACGCAAAGACGCAGAGCAAACTGCGGGCGCTCCATTTCATATATTTATATATATACAGAGTGGAGGAGACCGGAAGAGTCGAGGAAGTAAATTATAAAGATAATGATCGTCTGAGATATTTCAATTAAAAAAGATTTACATGCATCGTAGAGGTCAATATGATAGCCAGAACTAGTCCTAGGTGTAATTTCATTATAATGTTAGTAAATAATGTAATTCCCTAATGTTAGTAAATAATAAAAAAAGGATAAATCTAAAATTCCTTAATCCTATAATTTACCATTTTATCTGATTAGTTAATGGTGAGCTTAAAAATCCATAAGATAGTCATTGAGTTTTAAAAATCCATCAAATTTGAAGAGTCGCCGAGATTAACCGATTTTAAACTGCAATTAAAAATTAATTTGATGAATTTTAAAATTTCAAAATTTCAAAACTAATCAAATAAAATACTAAACTATATTGGTATTTAATTCTTAAAAGAATTATACGTGCCTAAAATAAATGGAAATCTTTCAATTAACAGATATATCAACAAATACTCTTCGAACGGGGATATATATGCACTAAAATTTGGATGAATATGCCCACTTTTATTCCCTGTGGAGGTTAGATTCCACGCAGCAATTGACATTCACCCCATGTTTGGATGCTAAAATCTTTTAAATCACTTTTTCACCGACTCCAATATATTTTTATAAATTATAATCAATTTTTTTACAAACTCTAATACATTTTTATAAATTCTAGCAACTTTTTCACCAATCTCAAAAATATCTATATTACCTAATTTTTTTTGCCATCCAAACACAATTCAAATAAAAAGTACGAATTTTTTTGAAAATTTTTACGGCGGTAATCCCACAGGTTAACTAGAGAATTTACTGTAAATTTATTGAATTTGGGGCTTAAACAAGCTCTTGATTCAATGTTAATTTATGTGTATTTGATTGATCCATCTAAGAACTCTCATCTTCCTTATCTATCTCATGGATCGACTTCCTAACTTTAACAAAGTCCCTCTTCAACATAGGAGACTGTAGCAGTTTCATGGTGATCAAGTTTACCTTCATCTTATTAGAGATATAATTCAAATAATAAAATTTATCTGTTCCTATCTGTTTAGACTTTAAAATAGTTGTAATTTTACGTAATGAATTAGATACGTACTTCACCCTATTTTAATTAAATATTATACATATTGGACCTATTAAGGGTGTGTTTGTGCACCAAAATTTTACCCCCTCTAAAATTTTAACACAATTAAATATTACAATATAATCTCTCTCTCTCCATCAAATCATTACTATTTATTACAAAAAAATATAAAAAATTACCTCTCTTTTCACTTTTTCACTAAATCCAATACCTAAAATTTTAACAACACTAAAATTTTACAACACAAACACAACCTAAAGATAGTGCGACCCATAAATAAAGAAAAGTATTATAATAAAATCCATCTCTTTCTCACAACTTGAAACTGCCTCAGCCGGATGATTGTCACA
Organism: Myrica gale; assembly: GCA_963930655.1. Classification (NCBI taxonomy): domain Eukaryota; kingdom Viridiplantae; phylum Streptophyta; class Magnoliopsida; order Fagales; family Myricaceae; genus Myrica; species Myrica gale. Next base: position 8,919,544 of record OZ005600.1, on the reverse strand, counting down.
CGTACCGTAGTCACCTTAAATCTCATTTTGTTGGCCTTTTGCTTATTTTGAAGGACTTCTCTTTGCCAAGCGCGTTCGAACATGTTTGGGCCTTTGGTTCTTTTATTTGTCATTTGGGCTTTAGTCCCATGTTTATTGGGCTTTATGTACAAGCTTTTGGATGTACGGGTCAGTCAAGCCCAATGTATCATCCTTAGGACCCAAGCTTTTCTTTATATCTTCCACTGTATCTTTGCTTTATGTTAATATAAATTATAATTTGCCCACAAAAATAAATATTAAAAATATACATATAACCTTATATATGTATGAACTTCTGTAATTCTATCATTTTCTATGCTATGAACTTGTATACGAGATAGACAAGACTTTTATTGGCAGTTATAGCAGAAACAGAGTTCTTTTCATAAAAACCAGATAGCATAACTAAATAGAGAAAGTAGCAGTACAAAACAGCTCCCCATCAAGAGGATCCAAACCCGCATAAACCTAAGGATAGTTTTGAAGAAGCTCATGAGATGGGACAGGCTTCCCTCGAAAGCCCGAGTTAGCAGCCCAATGAGATAACTGGTGCGCTAGACAAAATAAACCACTAAACAATCCAAAAAGGAAGCAAATTAAGACCGAGCATCATGAATTGGATGAAAAGATTTACAGCTTTACTTTTCCTGCAAGCATGAATGCCTTGTAGGTCACAGTTCTGACTGCATTTGGCCCACCCCAAGCATTCTCGAGATTCTTAACTACTCCTTCGGATAGCAAATCCACCCCTTGGTCCTTGGCTGAAGCGACTGCCGAAGATGACCTGGTCATCCTTACAAGTCCTTCCAAAGACAGCTTCTTCTCTATGTCAAGTTGCAGGGGTTCTCCCTCAGAACCTAAACCTACGCTTTCAAAGGGAAATGGAAGTGTCCTATAACCATCTACTAGGTGTTCTATCTTCGGGTCCCAAAAGGGGAGGGCTCTTTCCCTGATTCCCTCCATTAAATGATCAACTTCAGGACTCACTACTAAGTCATTGTACCCCCAAACGGCAATTATTCCTCCTGGCTTGCGTAGAAGGCGAGTAACGAGGGCGTAGAATTTCGGGAGGTCAAACCAGTGCACCGCTTCAGCTACGGTCGCCAAATCCACCGAGTTTTCACCCCCCATCACGGTCAGTAATTCATCATCGGAGAGGCTCAATGGAGTATGGACGTATTTGACTCGAGGGTGTTGCATCGCGTGCTTTAGTTGGGCTTCACTAATGTCTGTTCCAATTACTCGCTCATAATGCTCAGCAACCTGCAGGTAAAAAACAACAATACAGAGAGCTGAGAGAAGTATATGGTCAAGGAATTGCAAGAAAGGGGAAAAAAAGAGAGGGCTATATATCTTCATGCTTAGAGCTAAAATCGCAGGGTGAGAGAGGCAGAGCGGGGGAGAGACGAGACTAACACCAAGAGCAGCTTGGCCGTTGCCAGTGCCGACATCCCAGGCCAAAGAGTGTTGTGGGGTGAGAGCAGCCAGCTTCGAAAACCAATCGCTTGGATAAGTCGGCCTCGCATCCACATAAATCTCTGCCTGTTTGTCGAACAACCCGGCCATTGCTAAAAACTTGTGCCTCCACGGGCTTTCGGACGTCTCAGAGGAAAATCGGTGAAGATTAGGGTTATGTTTGTTTTGAAAGAGTTTTTTTTTTTTGTAGGCTTGGGGTTATCGTTTTTCTTCTGTTTTTGCCGAACAAGAGCGCCCTTCGAAGTTTCGGATCCTGAGTTTTTTTAGAAAAGGAACGTCTCCTAGGTTTTAGGTTCATAGTCTTTTATAGGGAAATATGTCGAGGAATATGGAAATTAAAAATTTAGTCATTAGATTTTAGTACCGGTGATAAAATGGTTATTGAAATATTTTTTTAACTTTTTGGTCACTGAGAATATGTAGTGGTGACTTTTTACTCCATCCGTCAAACCTCCGTTATTTTTTAACGGAATAGAAAGCGGTTGACCGCTACATGAAGAGGTCGACCGCTTCAAGTTGTCTTTGAGGATGAGTGAACAGTAGCGGTCGACCGCTATCCCCATTAAAAATTAACGGAAGTTTGACGGATGGAGTGAAAAGTCACCACTACGTTTTCTCAGTGAACAAAAAATAAAAAATTTCAGTGAGCATTTTGTCACCGATACTAAAATCTAGTGACCAAATTGCAAAAATCCTTAAGGAATATCTCTCTGTCAATTCATTACTTTCACTTCATCTACCTTTATTTTTTCACCAACGATTGCACCTCAAAATTTAATTTTAGGCCAAATTGCTCCACACGTCCCTGGGGTTTAACTCTTTCCCCGTTTGGTCTTGAGGATTCGTTTCTCCCTACAGACATCCCTGAGGTTTATATCAAATCCCAATTTGGTCCTACCGTCAACTTAATGGACGTAAAAACTGACCTGGCTAACAGATTACACATGTAAATGAGAGGTCAGTTAAAAAAATTGGTCCAATAACATTATTACAGGTGTAAGTAAAAATAATAATAAAAAAAATCTTATAAAAATATAAAATTAATTAAAAAAAACCCCGAAAGGGAAGTTCACCAACTCCTCCACCTCAGGCCGCTGGGAATGTCTGGCCGCCCTGTTCGGAGGATGGAGGGATCCCTCCTCAACCTCGGGCGGGGCTCTGGGGCGGGCTGGGGAACCTCCTCCACCCTTGCTCCCCCCGCAGCAGGGAACTCCCCCATCCCGTAACAGTATGCGGGATGAGGGAGGTTCCCCAGCTGCCCCAGGGCCCTGCCGGGGGGAGTCTGACCACCCAGAACTGGGCGGCCAGCGAAGGGAGGAGATATCCCTCCTCCACCCCTGCTAGATCTGCCGGCGGCAGGGAACTCCCCCATCTCGCAACAGTATGCGTGATGGGGGGAGGTTCCCCAGCCGCCCCGCCCGGGGTGGAAGAGGGATCCCTCCATCCTCCGAATAGACTTCCCTTCCGGCCTGAGGTGGAGGGAGCCTCAACTCCTCCACCGTGAACCTCCGATCCTTCCCTTTCGGTTTTTTTTTTTACATTATGTTTTTTAATTAATTTTTTATTTTTATAAGATGTTTTTATTTTTATTTTTACTCACACGTGTAATAATGAGATTGATCCAATTTTTTTTTACCGACCTGTCATTTACACGTGTAATCTGTTAGCCATGTTAGCTTTTCCTTCCATTAAGTTGACGGTAGGATCAAATTGGGATTTGATATAAACTCTAGGGTTGTCTTTAGAGAGAAACGAACCCTCAGGACCAAACGGGGAAAGAGTTAAACCCCAGAAACGTGTAGAACAATTTGACCTTAGTTAGGCCTGTCCAAAAAACCGGCCGGACCGGTTTTGACCCAAACCGGTTGACTTTTTTCAACCGGGTTGACCGGACCGGTAAACCGGTGTATTCCGGTCCGGTTCCGGGTTACCCTCATGAAAACCGGGGACCGAACCGGAGTATACCTCTCCAAACCGGCCCAAACCGGAAATTGACCCAAAATGGTAAGGCCCAACCCTAAAATCGGCCCAAAATGGCATGACACAACCTAAAACCGGCCCAAACCGGACCGGTCATATAACCGGTCCGGTCTATATACTTTCAAAAACTTCCGGTTTGGCCGGCCAAACAGGACCGAACCGGCCCGGACCGGATGTTGGACACCCCTAATTTTAACAATTAGGAGACATGACACACGGTTTCCCATTTCGTTTTCACGTAAAAGAAAACAAAAAGAAAAAGGAAATGCACACTCGTGAAAATGCTTCAAAGCCTCGCATGTGCCTCGAATCAATGCGTAGATGTGAAGTCCTTTCCTTTTAATTATCTAATATTAATTATATAAAAGTCCTTTCCTTTTAAGCACGCAACCTTCAATCACGAATTTTCTCAGCTCATGACCCATCTTTCTCGGTGAAGTTTGTTGTGGATGTGATCTCCAGGGAATTAGTCAAATAAGTTGTCCTTGAAATTGAAAAGATGAGGACCCATCTATACTAGTTGTAGGCATCTATCTCTTTTTAAATTAAACTATTTTTTTTTCTGAATTTAAATTAAACTATTCAATTCGAATAACAAATAAAAAATCCTAATTTGATAAAATATAGTTTTTATTAAAATTAAACAAAATAATTCACGTAACTTTCTGCAGAAGGATTAAAACCCAGGAGCTCTTGGTCCATTTCTGCTTTCTACAGGCAAGATTGTATGCAACAAGCAGCGGCAGCCAGGGAAACAGGGAAATGACCTTACTGATTTCCTGCCGTCCTCAGCTGAGGTAAATTTCTTCTTTTTATTTATTTATTAAAAGAACAGAGAAAAGAGGCTACAACAAAAGATTAACCATCACAATTCAATTACGCGAGAGTTCAGACAAGAGATCCCTCCCCTGTATTCTTCTCTTCCAATACGAGGATTTAGAGAAAGAAAGATTACAGCTATATTTTTCCAACAAGCATGAATGCCTTAAAAATGACTGATCTGACCAATCTAGGACCTCCCCAAGCACTTTCAAGTTCTTTAACCACCGCTTCAGATAACAAATCAACACCTTGGTCCTTGGCTGTATTGACAGCAGACCATGACCTCAACATCATCAAGAATTGCTCACACGACATCTCCTTCGGTAAATCTAGTAGCAGTGGTTTCCCCTCAGATCCTAAGCCTACACTTTCGAAAGGAAATGGAAGTTTCTCATAGCCATCAAATGCATATTGTGCTTTTGGGTTCCAATAGGGAAGAGTGGTATCAGAGAAGTGCTTCATAATGGGATCGAAAGTGGGGCTAATTGCTGGATACCTATAATAGGCCCAAACTGCAATTATTCCTCCTGGTTTACGCAGAAGGCGTGTAACCTGGGCGTAGAATTTAGGGAGGTCAAACCAATGCACAGCTGCAGCCACGGTGACCAAATCGACCGAGTTTTCACCCCCCACCAAACTGACTACTTCATCATCAGAGAGGCTCAAGGGTGTATGAACGTATTTGACTCGAGGATGTTGCTTTGCGTGTTCTAGTTGGGCTTCACTTACGTCTGTTGCAATTACTCGCTCATAATGCTCAGCTACCTGGTACGAGAACATAGAAATCAAAGAATTACAACAAAAATGGGGGGGGGGGGGGAATGCTAGAGATCATACTGCGTAAAGCCAAAATGAAGGCTGAGAGAGAGAGAGAGAGAGAGAGAGAGAGACAGAGAGAGAGAGAGAGAGAAGAGACTGACGCCAAGAGCAGCTTGGCCGTTGCCGGTGCCCACATCCCATGCAAGAGAGTGTTGTGGGGTGAGAGCAGCTAGCTTCGAAAACCAATCGCTTGGGTAAGTTGGCCTCGCATCCAAATAAATCTCTGCCTGTTTGTCGAACAACCCTGCCATTGCTAAAAACTTCTCCCTGAGGCTCTCGGATGTCTTGAGAAAAATCAGTGAGGATTTTAGGTTCATAGTCTTTATAGGGAAATATCCCGGCCACGAAGACCTTCCGTACTTGATTTTGCAACATGTGGACGAAAGAGCTTGTAGAGTAAGCCAGAGTAAAAGTAATCATATCCAATGCGAGTCTGATTATTGTGCTAAGTACTATTGTGCTGAGCGATGACTGAGATTAAAAGCTTCAAAATTCAAGGGTCCAGATCGCACCACGTCAATTAAAATGTTTTGAATGATATGTTTATCCAGAGCCGTCGGATCTCCAACTTTTAATCTCAGTCGCCACTCAGCATGCTCAACACAATACTGCTTAGCACAGTAACCGAACTCGATCCGATACGGCACATAGGCAATAAATAGACCAAAATTACTGGGTCATGACTCATCGTTGCGTGGGGGCGTGCTGAAAACTCTAAACTGCATTGACCAGTCCGTCTGGATTCGGTGTACAAAGACTGGTGCAGCAGATTTCACTAGTTATTATGATTTTTTAAATAACTTTTAAAATATAAAATTTATTTGCAATTTGCATTCAACATGAAAAAAGCTAAAAAAACAAAAAAGATTTGATGTCAAAGTTTAGGGACTGGATTATTATTTTTTTCCTAATTCACGTTTCATAAGAAATCGAGAAGTACAGGCCACAACAGAAAATACACAAGTAGATCACAAATAATTCACAACAAATCACAGTTTGTAATGTTAGATGGAATCCTATCTAACGGGATGGGTCCAAAATAGATGAATTTGTCGCCCATTTTGCCAACAAATGCGCCATCCTATTAACTTCTAGAGGAATCCATGAGATGCGCCAATTCTGATTGTTGTTCAAACAGCCACGTATAGCTTCCACTTGCTCCTCGATGCGGGAAGCTGAATCAGAATTAACAGCATTACAAAGCAAAAGAGAATCAGATTCAAAATAAACGTGAGACCATCCTTGTTGTGAGGCCTCGTTCGTAGCAATCAAGACTGCAATTGCTGACCCAGATGGTATACTCTAACGCTGTCCTCACCTAACCTGAGCTACAATTTTTTCATTTTCCTTTATTGGTCAAAGAAACCGCGTTCATCTCATGGACAGATGAACTGAATTGTAAACTCCAATATTGAACGTTTGGCTCCACCACTACTCCATTTCCAGCGATATCACAGGGAAGTGAGAGAACATCATATTGGCAGAAAAAGTTGAAAACCACGTCCTGTAATCGAGAGTTTGAAAGCCAATTTCGACATGGCTTTCGATGGGATTCGAGGAACTGCTTGTCCCTTTAAAATACTTTTTGGTTTTTTGTTTTATTAGTAAAGAGGAGAAATCCATAAGTCAGGCTATCGGAATTATGGAGCAGTACAGACAAGAGATCCCTCCCCTTTATCCCTTTTTTTTTTCCAAATACGATTTAGAGAAAGACGATTACACCTTAACTTTTCCAGCAAGCATAAATGCCTTATAGATGACTGACCTGACCAATCTCCTCCCTCCCCAAGCACTTTCAAGCTCTTTAACCACCGTTTCGGATAACAAATCAACACCATGTTCCTTGGCTGTAGTGACAGCAGACCATGACCTCAACAGCTTCAAGAATTCCTCAAACGACAGCCGCTTTGGTACGTCTAGTAGTGGTTTGGCCTCAGATCCTGAGCCTACACTTTCGAAAGGAAATGGGAGTGTCTCATAGCCATCAAATACGTATTGTATGTTTGGGTTCCAATAGGGAAGAGTGGTATCATGAAAGCGCTTCAGAAGAGGATCAAAGCTGGGGCTCGCTACAACGTTCTTATAACCCCAAACGGCAATTACACCTCCAGGTTTACGTAGAAGGGTGTCTCGTTGGCGTAGAATTTTGGGAGGTCAAACCAGTGCACAGCTTGGGACACGGTCACCAAATCAACTGAATTTTCTCCCCCAATTAAGGCCACCAACTCATCGTCTGTGATTGATTGTGAAGTACGGAGATATCGAACGCGAGGATGTGGCATTGCAAATTTCAACTGGGCCTCACTCACATCGGTTCCAACTACTTCCTCTTAATGCTCAGCAACCTGTTAAGAACAACGTCGTGGTTCCAAAAATCAATTGATCTAAGTATACTTGAAAAGTCTATATTTTTCGTGGCATGCATGTTGATGTCTATAATGGGCCACAAAATGAACAGAAGGAAAAACAGAAGCTGAAGAATCGAGCAACAAAATAGGCCATGTGAGGTAAGCTGAAGTGCCCGACCAAGGAAGGTGATCTTCTAGCTATTAAGGTAGCAGGAAGAATAACCACAAAATTCCGCTCTTTTCCCATCAAAATTTACTTCTTCTTTTTCCTTTCCTTTTGTGGGGGCACTAAATCAGCCCATTTTTCGCACGGTCATCTGAATTGGCCCTGATTCTTGTGATTCTGGTCATGATTTGAATGATTGAATTTTTCAATATTATATTCAAAGCACCTGAGTCAGCAGTATCAGTCTCCAACCAAATGACTCAAGACCGGGTTTTATTTTGCCCAATGACAGTATATATAGGGGGTGTTTGTTTGTGGAAATTTCGGGAAATATTTCCGAAATTTTGGGAATCTTTACTTTATTGAGATTTATTGGGGTTTGTGAAAAGTAGAGTGCGTGTGTGTAAAAGTTAAAAATTTTGGAGTGTGTTTGTTTTGTTGGAAATTTTGAACCCCAAAATTTTGGGGAAACAAACACCCCCATAGTACCCGTCAACCTGACATGATTATAGGAGTTTGAAGAGGAAATCTGAGCCGTTGCTCAGCACGCACGATAGAGCAAAGCATAATAACCCAACTCATGACTATAGCTCCTATAAGAGAAATTGTAAGTTGCTCGTTAAACTAGCTACCTAAGATGGCCAAATTTGAAGGCACCAGGGAAAGGAAAGAAAGGACTCACACCGATAGCAGCCTGGCCATTGCCGGTGCCTACATCCCAAGCTAAAGAGTGGTGAGCGCAGCCAGCTTCGCGTACCAGTCGCTTGGATAAGTTGGCCTGCCATGGATGTAAACCTCAGCTTCTTATCAAACAAACTAGCCATTTTCTGATACTAATTAAGCTTGCTGCAAGCCGTGCTAATACGGAGCTCGCATTTATAGTAGTTCAACGACAGCAAGTTATGACGTGTTCGCTTATGCGTTTGTGTTCTTTAGTTTGCAGCACCTAGCAATCTCTATTCGTAGTACTTGGACAGCAAATTAAGATAGCAGGTGTCGATGCCATGCGTGGTGAGTGATCGAGCAGATTGTCTTATTGAAGGAAATTAAGAAGCTATATGAGGGTGGCACCGCCCGCGCAGGCGTTACATTTGTTGAAGGTAGAGCTGAGAGGGCCGTCTGCTATGGACTAGGACATGAGAAAAAGGATGCAAGCGGAGCTCTATGTGCTGAGCTTCCATGGCTTTCTTTCCATGGTCAAACGTTTGCTGATACACTATATACTGAACTGGATCCTGTATATGGATACTGTCACATGTGCATTAGCTATAATTTAAGAGTGAAAAATTTATCATCAGCTTATAGACCCCTCCCTGATCACCCTCATGAAAACAAATTGAGAACCCCAAATATGAAATGGAAGGGACTTGTCCATTGGATAGATTGCCTAAAACTCCCTGTTCTAACGAACCATACAAGGCAACCCATTTGCATTCCCAAAATTTTCTTGACCAGCATGTCAAGTTCTATCTTATTAATAAGGTTTAAGGAGCATGAAAATGGAGAAGGATCCTAGAATTTTTAAGAGCATTCCTCTGTGTACATTTCTTTAATCCGAACTATTATGCTTGGATTAAGTGATTGAGATTTTGCCAAGTAATATTTATTGTTAAATAAAGAATTTTTATGTTCACTAACTAAAATTTTTACTCTCTAATATTTTATCATCATTACAAAAAATTATCTCCTCATTTTTTCACCAACTCCTATAATTTTTTTCACTTTTTCATTACCTCCCATAAATTTTTTTTACTTTTTCACCAATTTTTTTTACTCTCTATTCTTACTTTTTCACCAACTCTCGTACTCAAAATTTTAACCACCCCAAAATTTTACCATTCAAACACAACCTTAAGTCCATGTGTATTATCAATATCTCTTTGGGTTATTCTTTCGAACCAACTTAGGAAATTGTATTTCAATTTCAATTTCCGTTTTTCCTCATTTTTTTCCCTTAGACTTTTTTAATATACTTTTTATTTAGAATTATTATAGATTTTGCACTTTATATCATAAAAAATTACATTTGAGATATTACACCTACAAATTCCTAACGCATTGTATATTAAGTCTATTTAAAAAAACAAAATAGCGATTATATTCTTAAATATAATTGTCCTCTAGATTTAGTGTTTTTTTAAAAAATAATTTTCTAATTTGATGAAAATTATAAACGAGAGTGCAACGTGTGGATCATCAGTAGCGTAGGTGTAATATTTCAGCTAGTTTAGCCCGCGGGTGAAAAGTCTATTTTTCCTGTAATTTCTATTAACAGAACATGAATGTGTGCAATCCAACGGGGCAAAGTACTAGTTCAGAGCCACCCTCCTGCTAGTTGGCCCAATTATCCATCCGTGACGGCTCAGGCGTATTGCGTAACACGACTTTTAGGTGTTTTCACAATGGCAGCGACGACGCTCACGCTTCAGTTCTCCCGCCTTGCTCGCTACTTCCCTTTCGCTTCTCCAATTCTGAACCTTCCAAAGGCTCACGTCCTCACATTTCGCCGGAGGCCTAGCCAGCACTCCCTCTTCTTCAGCTGCCACTTCTCTCGCCGGCTCTCCGTCGCTTCCGCTTCGCTCCCTCGAGGTACAGGTACGGTCATTTTAGCTTCCTTTATTTCATTTGTTTATTTGTTTGTTTGTTTGTTTTTGTGAGGAATTTAATCAAACATGTCTGTGGTAGTGAGATGGTTGATATGTTCTCTATTGCTGCTGGAGAATTAGAGAGGAAAGGAGGAAAGAAATGAATATAAAAATTCATGGGCTTGGGTGTCTGGGTCGCTTTTTGCTTCCTAATTGTAAGATTTTGATCAGTTGACTAGAATTGTTGATGGTAGTAATTGCTTGTCTTTACATTCGTTATCCAGGAAACCAAAGTTTGGTTTGGAGGACCAGAGAGTATATTTCGTTCATTTACATTAAGTGAACTGACGTGCGAAAAGTGCGAATGCACCTAAACATGTTATCATACGCAAATTTTGATTCCCGAAGGTTGTCAATGGTTTTCCTGTTTGCTGATTTATTTTTTCTTCTGAGTAAACACAATTAATCGAAAATGCCAAAAAGGGGAACATCTGCCTGCACGATCAATGAGCGAAACCATAGTGGAAAGTTCCTTTGAGCTCCAACAACTCCATTCATCTCATTCAAACACCCAGATATTGCCTTTTGAACTAAATACACTAAATGAGCACAAAGGATCTGATTTTTCTATCCATTTATATATATCCTATGCCAGCTGGAGAGCAAGTCAAAACTTCAGCTTAAAACAACCTATGAAACCTCAAATATAGAGAACGAAAACTCCACGATTTCTTGTCTGCTGACAGTGCAACAACTGATGTTAATCGATGCAGCACTAGTTTATTACCATACCTTGTTTTAATTAAATTATCAGACATCAAAATCTTCCGAATAGCTGTCAAATAAAACTTTCTATTGCGGAGTTCGTGGAAATAATGATGGAAAAAATATATCATTTCTAATAAAAGAAAATAACTTTTCGAACTGATTATCTTCTGTGCTTCTCAGTCAACTTCTCTCCTCCATGCTTTATAGTGTCCTAATCTATAAGGAGAAAAGTTCTGAACTAGCAAGGGCAATTTGTTCAGCAGAAAATGAGGGATTAGCTCTGCAAATACTATGATGCCCAGATTCTCCAAGTGATCATTTTGCAGTTTTCTCATCAAACACTACTTTTCTTTTTGCTTGCATGCCTAACTAGACATGCAAGCAAGTTGTTGCATGCCTACTCTTCTTGCATGCCTAAAAGAGAAGTAAGTTGTTTGGAAATTTGCTTTTGTTTCCCAGAATCAGTTTGTTGTCTGAACTTTGAACTTTTTTTTGACACACAGTACATACCTTTGGGAAAAAAATACCTTTATGAAATAAATATTTTTCATGATTTCGTATATGCATATTAGAGATTGTGATGTTGAAGTAGAAGACTAGGGAAAAGTGATCCCCTTGTATGAGGCAAATAGTACCATTCTGTTTTTCTTGTTCATTTTGAATATTTACCATATCATTCCCTGAAGGATATTGATTTATCTGTAATGGGCTCAACATTCAAGAATTTGGATATTTTTTCTTCCTATTCACTTTCTTCAATGTGAGACCCAAACTACTGCAAAGGCCTAAACTCCATTTTCAAATTTTACAGAATGCAATGATGATATTGGAGCAAGGGATGAAAGATTTGATGTCATTGTAGTTGGTGGAGGACATGCAGGCTGTGAGGCTGCACTTGCATCTGCTCGATTAGGGGCAAAAACTCTTCTTCTTACACTAAATATTGATCGAATTGCTTGGCAGGTAACTATTTGATCTCCTTATAGAGGCAACTTAGCTTACTGTTTCAAAGTCTTTTTTTTTTAATAAGAAGCTTTTTTTTATAAGTTTTTTTAATAAGAAGCTTGGGAGTGCCTTTTAGAATGTTTTACATCTTTTTGTTGCTTTTAACATTACAAAACAATTAGTCATGTTCATAAATCCCGTGGGTGTGGATGGGGTTGTGAGCTCAAACCCCAGTGGATCCAGGTGTAACCAACCCATAAGGCAGTTATAGACATAACCATCATGCTGCACAATGACTCACTCTCAAAATCAGTGATCGCTAACACAGATATCTACCTCTCTCACTCACAAAAACACACGTGCAAGATTCACAACAGAAAAAGAAAAAAGCTTTTAATCCTTAGATTCTTCTGTCAAAGTTATAGAAAGAGCTTCTTACTGAGAAGTTCAATCCAGCCTTGCAATCCAGCAGTTGGTGGACCAGCAAAATCACAACTAGTACATGAAGTTGATGCACTTGGTGGTGATATCGGGAAAGTTGCTGATAGGTAATGTATGATTCCTATATTTTTCTGAATGTACTTTGACCAGTGACTTGTGGGCTAGAGCAATTGTGCTTGCTACTGATTTTGTAAATGGCCCCTTTCATGCCTATATATTGGTTTTTAGTTGCCTTTCTGACATATAATTGATCGGTTTGTGGATACTTACTTTTTAGTCTACCACTTTGGACTCCGGGAAGATCATCATGAAGTTAACTAAATTTAAAAATATCTTTTAAGTCACATTTTATTTGCTTCAGAATTTTGAAATGGGTGGCATGCGCAGTTAGTTGTGTTCAGGTGCAGGTCTGAATTACACTGGGAATTGTTAAAATTAAGTTAGAAAGAACCTTAAAGTTATAGTTTGTGTCAGGTTCTGAATACACATGCAGCAAGGAGGATGGTGGAAAAGCATGTGCAGAAGAGGGAAGAGAACAAGATGGCTTACATGATTGTGTCATTGCAAGCATTAGTTGATCTTAGTCCTCAAAACTAACAAAAACTCGCCTAATAGGTTGGGTTAATATTCAAGGATGCCAAGTTGAAAGAAATCTTTTGCAAGCTATTCATCAAAAAAAAAAAAAATTCTTTTGCAAGCTATATTTTCTGTGAAACGAATTCTACTGCATGAAGTGGATGATTGACTTTAATATGGTGAGTGGGAAAGAATAGAGAAGTAGATTTTTATATCTGCGTAACTTAAAAAAAAAGATTTTGACATCTGCGTAAGTTCAAGTGAAGGTCAATTTCGCCCCATTTGGACAAGCGGAGAAACAAGGTGAAGGTCTTCCAATTAAAATATGCCAAGGCAAAGTTCAGTGATGTATTTTATTTACTTTGTACCCATTAGGCTCCTTACAATGTTCTTTTGTTGTTGTACTAGTGCATCAGAATTTGGCCGTGGATTTAAGGCTCATTGATAGTTTCTCATTGCATATTTTTCTTTTCAGACTTGTTGGTATTTTAATTTTTTGTAAGCGACTTATTGGTGTTATCCAATGTTCTTTTCTTAGTTTTAATCCCTTCTACCTCTGCGAGGTTTGTGTGACAATGTCATGCATGTATTTTAATCTCTCAGAATTGCATTCCTCCTCCTCATTATTTGATCAGCTAATAATAACTTCTATGTTCATCTTCAGGTGCTATTTACAAAAGCGTGTTCTCAATGTCTCTAGAGGTCCTGCAGTTCGAGCATTGCGTGCACAAACTGATAAAAGGGAATATGCTATGCAAATGAGAAACATAGTGGAAAGGCAAGTGTGTATATTTAATCACTGTGCAGCATCATCTCAGTGAATGTTCTTACGTATAATGGTGCTTATGCATAATGGTCTAAAACTTATGTTTTAGCATGACCAATTTTCATCGTACGACATGTGACGTTTGGTGGCTTATTCCAAGTATCTGAGCTTTATTGGTCTAGAGCATCAAATTGGGAATATAATAGATGCTGACTCTTACATGGTTGACCTGTGCTTTAAGTTTAAACTTTTCAGCTGGAATCTATATACCTGTCTTGTTCATTTCGTTTTCTTGTGGATGAACTCTGGATACTAGCTATGTTATTTTGCCTTGCAATGGAAAATAATGTGAGCTGATTCTAGTGGCGCTATTATCCCCATGTTCTCAAAGATCTGTATAGAGTTTAGCTGCTGTAAGGGCAACAGAATCGCTACCGTCTTCTACAAAGTAACTTCTTTAGACCCCTAAACTTCATTCTCGTCAAATGTTGGAACCAGAAATAAACAAACAAATTATCTAGGAGCTTAGGAGCTAATAGGTTGTTCAGCTTGTCGTACATTTTAACATATTATAAAAACTGGAAAGGGGGAAGCCTTTAACTTGAAACACACCATTCAAGTTTATCTGTTTGCCATGAGCTACCAAATTTTAGTGGCATAGTTGCACTTTGTGGGATTTGTTCCTTTCCTTCTGGTAACTATGTGATTTATCGTATGTTCCAGCACTCCGAACCTTTCTATCAGAGAGGCAATGGTGACAGATATCTTATTAGGGAAGAATGACAATGTGGAAGGTGTCTGCACATTTTTTGGGATGAACTTCTACGCACCTTCTGTTATACTGACAACGGGCACTTTTATGAGTGGTAAAATTTGGGTTGGTAGAACTTCTATGCCTGCAGGAAGAGCTGGAGAGTCTGCATCACATGGGCTTACTGAGAACTTGCAGCGCCTTGGATTTGAAACTGATCGGCTAAAGACTGGAACACCAGCACGTGTGGATTGTCGTACAGTAGACTTCTCTGGATTGGAACCCCAACATGGAGATAAAGAGGTTCTTTCATTTACTCTCATATATATTGGAAGTGTCAAACGCAAAAGTGCAGATTAGTTGTTAAGAGACCCAAAAAGTACATACATCCCCCCTTCCCCCACCCACATCCAGGCCAAAACAGTCCAAAAATCCCAACAAATGGACCTGGCTTGCAGAGTCTAAGGATAAATAAAACAGCTCTAGGACCACGTTTGAACATTCAACCTAGAAGTTTAAACTAGTAGCTGGAGAGGCTCATCAAGTTCATATGCCTATAACCAGATACCAATGCCAAACATGTCTGATGACCCGGGTGAAACTGAGACTCATACAAATGGGCCTAATAGATGGAGTACTAGGATAAATGATCTGGACATTGATACCATGTTAAAGAAGACAACCCAAAAATTTAACCTAGGCAGTGGAGAGCCCCTACAAGTATATATACCATGACCCAAAACACACAAACCCACGCAATAGGGGATTCCTTACCAGTTTCAGTTGATTAATCATCATTGGTGCAACTTTTCATATAACGCTTCCCAATTTTCTTTGTGCACACAGATTGTAAGTGCATGGTTGATATACCTTTATATTAACCGTCCATGTGATTTACAATACCTCCACCCTGTTAGTATGTTTAAGGGTGCTTGTCAATTGGCCAGATCCATAAGTCTGTCTACCCTGACATTGTCTGGTCAGGATCCAGCATTTACGTGGTTTTCTGCTTGACTAGGCAGACTACTTCTTGCTGAAAGTGGGTAATGATGCCTTGTTCTGCAATTAGTAGCTCCAAGCAGTTTATGCCTATTATTCAAGATGAGGAACTATGTGTGTTGACCTTTTCTATTAATATGTGAATGAAGATGACTGATAAGTCTGCTTGGTCTCCGGTTCCTTAATGTGAGATAATATATTATCAGGTCAGCTGGTTTAGCTTTGATCCTGATTTTCATAATGAGAGGGAGCAAATGTGCTGCTATTTAACGCGTACAACGAAGAGCACTCACCAGCTAATTAAAGATAATTTACATGAAACTTCCACTTATGGAGGATGGGTCGAAGCTAAGGGGCCCAGATACTGCCCTTCAATTGAAGATAAGGTAAGCTTGGTAGTCTCTGTAATACCACCTTTTCTTGCACACTTCATTTTTGTCATTCACTTCAAGTTCTAACTGAACTAGCATCATAAAAGGACTTTTTGGCTCTTGCAAATGCTTTGGAGTAGAATGCTGCATTTATGCATTTTCTTAAAAGTATCAACAGCCACAACATTCCTTTTCAATTGTCAATGCTATCATGTACATATTGCTTTGGGCGTTTCCTAGGTATAGCTTTACATTCTTAATGTATTTTTGTGTGCCAAGTGACGAGAATTATGAAATTGTGCATGTATTACTGATGGAACCAGTTCCTGACACGACTTCTATCGGTGTATATTCAGTTTCTGTCTGTATTAGATTTAGAAGCCATTAGATACTTGTCTTAAAGCATGAAGGTACTCATTCTTATCCAAATATTCATGTTATTTTGCAAATGGAAATGTTATTAATATCGTCGAAGCCATATAACAATTATATTACTTTAGGTTCAGCTATACTTACTGTTTTGGTACCCAATTCACTATTTTTAAAGGCATATAACTCAGTACGCCTGTAGACCTCAAATTCCTATGTTGCTGTAGACTTTTCCTATATCTCCTGCATGACGTCTATACTAACTGGTTGGCACCCAATTCTTGCCGCTGCCTCTTTATGTGCATGACAGGTCATTAGTTTTCCTTTATTCACCATAACCATAACTATAGTCCGATTATAGAGATGAGTTGTTCTTCAAAAACTTGTTATTGGATGTCAAGAAGTTGTTAACTTCATCCTCAGATCCAAATACTTTCCCATCTTTTTCTATTACTTTTTAGTGGTCTTTATCTCTTTAACCATTTTTATGAACTTTGGTAACCTCAAATTCCATAGTAGTTGCAAGCAATAAAACACCCATCCTGTCCCTCGAAATGTGCATCTATCAGGTTCCTTATTGTGCATTTTCTTTAATAGTTCTTTGTTATTAAACTTCTTGTAAGAAGTCATTTTTTTATTGACCCATTTACCATTGTATGATAGGTAAATACAATATTATTTCTTCTAGTCATTTTTGCTAAATATCTGAAACTAGCTTCAATAAACCTGAGTTGTTTTTATGTAATATCTCTCTGTTTAATCCTGCATCATCAATTGTAACAATTTAATGTTATAAATAGCAGTTAAGTAGATGGCCTTCTCCTTCCTATTTTTGCACAGTCGAGAGTAGAATGGAAACAAAGGCATGTCTTGATCTTCTATCAAGACATATGCTTTAAGAAGTAAAAGCTTCGTTGGGGTGATTAGTCCCAAAAACTCTTCAAAGTCCTGCGAAATCCCTACGAAACTAGAGGCTTATGTAATCAATTAGGCCAAGAGTCTCGTACAATCAATTATAGCCTAACACGCAGTTGATTTGTAGATATGGACAGAACACTAAGAAAAATAGAGGGAAAGCTGGCTGTAGTGAGGAGAGCCAAAAACTAGGTTTCTCCTCCTATCTGCCTATTATTATACTGAGATGTGCAAATTACATTACTGCGTTATTATAAAAGACTAGAATGCAGCCGCAACCTATATTTAAAATGATTTTTTTTCATCTATATGTATTAGATTGTGAGGTTCCAAGACAAAGAGTCCCATCAAATCTTTCTTGAACCAGAGGGCAGAAATGTACCAGAGCTTTATGTCCAGGTGAGCCTGCATATTGGTCTGTTCCTTCTCTTTTCTTTTGGCTATTTTTCTAATGGAAAGCAAATATATATATATGCATCTGTACCTTCTATTTTGATTCATAAGCCTGACATGACTTTAAGTTTTATGTTTGTTCGGTTCTTTTCAAAGCCACCTATTATTTGTGCCAATGCCTCAGGATCACAATATGAAATTCCATGCTTCCACCTGTTGATTAAATCTATCAACTTACTTTTAGTCTCTTCTTCCTTTGCCTGTGGGTATTGCCCATAGCTTGGGAAACTCCATTGCAATTACTCTTTGGGAGTTGGCTTGTTTATCAAAAAAATTACTCTTTGGGAGGAAACCTGTGATTTAAATCCCGTTTTGTCAATTGACATACTGTGTGGCTTCCCCTTCCAAACGGGGGTTGGGGGGCAATGATATTCACATATTTTTATAGGACCTTATGGAAGAATATTAGAAGCAGTTGGCAGAACCCTTTAGATTTATTAGGTTTGAGACCAGATATAAGGTGCAAATTCCATTTGATATGATCTTTGTGTTACACATTTACTGAACTTCTCCAAACTGCACGGGACAGAGATGCAGCAGTGGGAGACGATATAGACTGGTCTAATTACTTTATTCATAGCAATCCAAGAAATAAGGTTTGTCAGAAAATTGAGGATAAACTTGGATTTCTGCTCGAAGCCATGGAGGTCAAGAGCTGTGTGAGGCATTAAGATTAGGGGATGGTAGCTCTTTCCTCGGAAAAACACTTGTAAAGTCAAAATTCCACCAAGTAGCATTTTTCACCTGCTGCATTGGCGGAAGATTCTTAGGAGTTTAAGGATTATGGATTGCTGTTGCACTGGTACATTGAATAGGCAGTCCATTTCGATGTTCCTAAGGAGGTTTAGACTCTTGTGTATTACTTTTTTGGTGTCAATTGTGTTATATCAAGAATGGTGGTTCAATTACAAGAGTGATGGAAATGATACTTAGGTAGACATTGCAATGGTGAAGTTTGGTTCTTTTGTTTCATGTGGTTTCTGTTGGGGGGGAAAGGGAACACACACTTTTCATGAATCATCGGTTATAAGGTTGTAGCTTTTGTTTTTGCGATATCTATATCTATTGGATGGCAGCTCCTAATGTTTTACTTCTCTAATTTGTTGGAATTCTTTGATCTTTGAATTGTAAATGTTAGATTTACTTTGGGTGTTTATCTTGTATACGGACCAGGGCTTGCCCCTTATTTTTGCGATGGTGAAGTTTGGTAGACATTGCAATGGTGAAGTTTGGTTCTTTTGTTTCATGTGGTTTCTGTTGGGGGGGAAAGGGAACACACACTTTTCATGAATCATCGGTTATAAGGTTGTAGCTTTTGTTTTTGCGATATCTATATCTATTGGATGGCAGCTCCTAATGTTTTACTTCTCTAATTTGTTGGAATTCTTTGATCTTTGAATTGTAAATGTTAGATTTACTTTGGGTGTTTATCTTGTATACGGACCAGGGCTTGCCCCTTATTGCACTTTTTTAGTGAAATTTATGACAGGTCTAAAGCAATCAGAAAGCATGTAAGATGGTACTCTTATCCTCTGTTCTGGTAGTCTGGCTTCGCATCTATGGGAATTGATTATTAACAAGGATTATGTTGGCATTGACCGGATTCATCTTGTTGCATTAGCTGCCTCTTTGCATTTAAACTCAACCACTTGAGCTAAATTATCTTGTAACATTGAGTCTTAAGCAGATTACTCGTAGCCATCTTTATCATATATGTTTTGATGTAGACACATCTTTCCAACATTTTCCTTTAACCACTCTCTTCTTCCTTTACAGGGGTTCTCAACTGGTTTACCAGAGAGACTACAGTTACCCCTCTTAAGAACTTTGCCCGGACTTGAAAACTGTTCAATGCTGAGACCTGCTTATGCAGTAGAATACGACTGTTTGCCTGCTCATCAATGCTCCAGGTCTCTTATGACAAAGAAAATTGATGGACTTTTCTTCTCCGGGCAGATAAATGGAACCACGGGCTATGAAGAGGCTGCAGCGCAGGTAATTATCTTTTTGAACATTTTTTTCTGGTGAACTATTGTGAGGAACATGATCTGGCATAGTTTGTTGATTTATTTTGACTTCTTGGCTGAAAATATAACATGTTGTGGGTTTTGCCTTGGTGAAGAAATGGTTTTATGTTCGTGGCCATGTTGGTATTTGTGTCTCTAAGAAGCCTCCTTTTGTCTTATTTTGCTCCTCCCCTAGGGCATCATTTCTGGTATTAATGCTGCCAGACATTCAGATGGTAAGCCCCTTATTGTTCTTGAGAGGGAGAGCAGCTATATAGGGACTTTGATTGATGATCTGGTCACAAAGGATCTTCGAGAGCCTTACCGGATGTTGACAAGGTGGTTAGCTTGAAATATCTTTTTCAAAGTACTGTTACAATTATTTGATATGTTTATTTGTAAGTTATTATCTCAGGAGTTAACTATTGTTATGATAGTAATTTTTATTTGTGTTTGAGTAGAATGCTTGATAAATTAATGTCTAGTGGTGTTTGAGGGGCACTAGATGAAGATAAGTTCAGGGTACCCACTTGGAATTATTGAAAAAGAAATATCCTTTATGTGTCTTATTTGCATTAAGCTTGTTATAGACCTGTAAGATGTGGAACATGATAATCGTGAATCTGTTTAACAGACCATTTTTACTATGAAATGTTTCCAACATAATCTTTAATCAAATAATTGGTCGTTTTTCTGTTTGGAAAATGATACTAACCTCAAGTCACTGGTCGATGGTTTTTCAGACGAGATGGCATCTCCTCCCCTTAAAAGGAGAGGAGGGTTAGTTCATAGGTAATCCCATGTATCAAAAACAAAAAGAAAAAAAGGTAGAGTACTATTATGTCAATTCAAGTCCTTGTTTGTCCAGAAAGTGGCATTTATTATGTTAAGGTATTGTTCCCTACCAGACATTTTGCATTATGTGCCTGTCATGTTACGGGCCGTTTCATGAAAGTAATATGAAACATTTCCTGTGGATGAGGGGCAGCCAATCAACTAGGATACAATGTCCTAATGAGGCTTCAGCATTAGGATTCAAGAAGGTAACATGACAGAAAACATAAGTAGAATGCTTTCTCAGATTGCATATGCATGACATGATTACTTTAATTCTTGAACGCCCAACAATTCACGTCCTTCATTTGTAACAGAAACCTAATTCTTACTTCTTTTTTCTTTCTTCCACTTAGCCGCTCAGAACACCGATTACTACTTCGATCTGATAATGCTGATAGCCGTCTCACACCTTTGGGACGTGAAATTGGGTTGATAGATGATAGACGCTGGAAACTCTATCAGGATAAGCAAGCTCGCATTTCAGAAGAAAAGAAGCGACTGAAAACTGTCAGGATTTCAGGTTTGTATCTTTATTCTTTCTTATTTCTTGATCTTCTTCATCTTACATTAGGTATGGTCCACCATTTGCGATAAGAAAAGAAGGAAAAAGGATAAAAGTCTCTAGCTCAACGTTGAGAGTAGAAAACGAGGACAAAGGCTAAAATATCTTGCTTCTATTCTTTGTTTGAAACAGAAACAAGAACGGAAAATAAAGAGGGCAAGAACCACTAAATTTTCCACTACTGTAACCAATATTTTCTTTCCAGAATTGGTGAGGTGTGGATGGAAAATTGGGTAATTGGAGCAGAAAGCGACCAAAATCTTCTCTTTCTATTTTGAAAATTTTCTCCATACTCTCCACCTGATCATATATGTTACAATTTTATTTTTGGTCGTTTTGGTATTTTTCCTCTCGTTACCAATAAGTGTTCTTCTTCTTCTTCTTCTTCTTCTTCTTCTTTTTCCTTGGGTTGGTGGATAAGGGTGGATGGCCCCTAGCAGAGGGAAAAATGGAAGAAAGCTGTAATTTAAAGGCTGGGAACAACTTATAATTGCTTACCTGATGCAGTGCAAAGTACAATCATTTGTCTGATACGTGTCATTTAATTATACAAGTACCTCTGATGGTTCCAATGAAATTTTGAATGAGAATCATTGACCTTAATGTTCTTTTTCTGCCCTCGACTTTTTGCTGAAATAAATGACCTACACAAAGCAGGGGAAGCAATACCTTAAGCTTTCATTTTTTTCATGACTAACTGCCAGTGTGGTCTATGCTTAAAGTAAAACTCACTCTAGACAAAAAGGAGATACTTTGCATCCTGTGGCATCTTGGGGTATGGAACTATTGATCCAATATATTAAACAGGAAGACAAGAAATGTGGCTACAAAATGTTCTTGCAGTTTAGCTACTAAATGTCCTTGCGGTCTAGTGTAAGACTCTTGTTCAAACATGGCTTTAAAATTTTTTTTTGCATTAAGTTTGAGCCTTCGAGCTTGATACTGAAATGTTGTCATGGCTAATTAGCTTAGGAGTAAATAAATTAGGCAGTCTGTTGACTATGGGGATTTAATATGAAAACTTGGTTGTTGTCCACTACTATAATCTCAGGGGGAGATTTAGCTGCTGAGGTTAGTAGTCTGTCTGGTCAACCTGTGAAGGATTCTTCAACATTGGAGAGTCTTCTCAAGAAACCACACATTCTATACGAGGTTCTTGATAAGAATGGTTTTGGGAATGAACTCTTATCTAGAGTGGAGAAACAATGTGTTGAAATTGATATCAAGTATGAAGGCTTTATTGTGCGCCAGCAGAACCAACTCCAACAGGTGAGTAATAAATATTTGGTTTTGTTTCTGCAAAACTTTCAGAACTTAGCTCTGTGTTGCCCATCTGCTCTATATTTGTTTCTGTACTTCTTGTGCGATATCAGTGGTGGAAGGAAAGGAAATTTGAAACGGGGCCAAGGCTGTAGATATATAGAGGATTTGGCTTGCATCTGATCGTGACATAACCCAAGATGTTAGTGAACCAACATATTTGTGCCATACACTATATCAATGAGATGCTAATATGTCACTAGTCTGTCTGAACAACCAGTGATTGGGTGGCAAGATAAATATGTAACAGACTAATTTGTGCTATTTTGTACCATGCGTGTATGATCATGTGGCCCATTTGTATACATGAATTTTAAGTTTATAAGTTAATGCATTAATGACAGGATACGGATGATAATAGAGTGCTTGATTGCAAATGACATGAGTTAGTTTTGAAAGAGTTGGAGAAGTAAAAAATAAATGAAGGAATCATAATTAATTAAAAGGTACTGTTGGGATGTACGGCGGAAGTAGTATCTTCTAATCTTTAGAAGCTAATAGAAGTGGCGATAAGGATTTTTTTTGGGTGGAGGGGAAGCCATAGTGTATGCTTTACTATAAGGGGAAGTCCCTTCCCTACCTTCACCTTTGCATTGCATATTGAAAATGTACCGGTGTGCTTATTAGCCATGTCACATTTTTGGTTTTCCATTTTGTAGATGTTCCATCAACAACATAGACAACTTCCGGAGGACTTGGATTATTATGCAATGACAACTTTATCTCTTGAAGCACGCGAGAAACTCTCCAAGGTGTGTAGGTTATTTTTCTGAATATTAAGAGCATAATTGATTCTCTACATGTCATTTATTTGAAAAGCTAATTTGCATAATTCTACGCCCTCACCCCCTCCCAACCCCCAAGGCCCAAAAAGACAAAAAGGGAAAAAAATCATGGGCCTTTACACGTCCACGTGAGCAAGGCATGCAAGCAGAACTTTTTGTGGTTGAAAGCACATTTGGCTAAGGTGGATTATTTTTTGTTTTGAGAAGATGGGCATGCTGCTTGTACATGAACATGTACATATGTCATCTATGTATGATTTCTAAAATAATAAGCCTTCTGAAGATTGTTGGGGGGTGTAGTTTATGTTTGGATACTGAATTTTTTTGCCCAGGGAAAAGAAAATGGTTGGGAATATTGAAAATAATATTGAAGATGCATATGTGTGAACGAGTGGGCCACCTTGTCCTTGTCGTAATTAAACATGATTTTCAAGGTGAATTCATTTATGTTCTTGTCATTGGTTTTTGCCGCCTTCAGGTCAGGCCACAAACCATTGGTCAAGCGAGCAGAGTAGGTGGGGTGAGCCCTGCTGACGTTACTGCTCTCCTCATTATTCTAGAGACCAATCGTAGGAAAGCTCAGGAACAGCGGAGGCACCAGATATTGAGTTCTGTCCGCACAGATACAAAACGATATTTGCATGATGTTCCATTAACTGAGAAAATCATATCTTGAGATGCATGTCCCTGCTTGGCTTCTAATATTATCTGCACTTCACGTTCCGAATTGAGGCGGATAGATCCAAATGAGCTTCACGCTGTGCTTCAAACAACCAAAAAAAAAAAGGCACTAAAGAAGTAGGCGAGCAGAATCCGACTTCAGACAATCATGACACTATTGGAAAGCAAAGTGGCAATTACCCAAAGATGGTTGTTTGGCAGTTTGTTCGCATGAAACTCACCGAATCCGCTTCAGCCACTCCACACTAGCGGAATTTTGTTCACGCTTTTGCAGCGACAAAATTGATGGTCCGTTCCGCTCTTGAAAGTAAGGGTATCATTCATATTCTCGGCTTTTTACCTGTATTTTCAAAGTGTTTGTAGATTCAAAGTTTTGCAGTCGCCCATGTAGTATTAGTAGTGTTCTTTGCAATTAGAATATTTAAAAGGAATAGAAAAAAATATAGTTTATGTAAATTAAGATGTGTTCAGCGAAACTGACCACAAATGGAATTTGAGGCCCTCTTCGAAGGTGGATATTTTCTGTACTTGCTTCCAATTACAATCTCCAGCATTAATATAGTTTGCAAGTTGTATTGACTGATAATATCAATCCTTCATTACCACTATTGGTTACTTTATGGTCTGGATTATCTAATGTTACCCAAAATATGAAATTTAATACAAGGAGAAATATATTATGGATACAAGAATTGAAAGAAGTTTAATCTAAGTGCTTGAATAAGGAGTCTTACGTGTTGTATTATCGTATTAAGACCCCCTCCAAAACGTTCTTCTACGAACATACGTGTGATGTATAGCGTGCTTTATATATGCGAGAATCTAGAAGATTGTGGCGATATGGTCCTTGTTTAATGCTTTTGCAGGACGAGTATTCCGATATCAACCGCCAATCTGAATTAACATTTAACAGAACCCGCTTCTCTCTCTCCCTCTCTCTCTCTCTCTCTCCCTCCCTCCCTCCTCTCACCTTGTGGACGTATGGGTTTTTTTTTGGGTAATTGAGAAAGATCTTGTATTGAAAAAAAATAGAAGATACACGGGGAACAACCCCACCACAGGTTTGGTGCACACGAACAAGCCAACCAAAAAGCCATGTTTTACGTGAACAGACTTAATTTGGAATGTGTCCGCGATCTGAAAATTCAATCACAGGCCTCATCTCTCGTGGACCCTTCTCTAACCTGAAGCCAATCTTTTTCTGATCACACAACCGTATCCGAGTGAGCGATCGATCCACCGACATGGATGATGACAAAGACGAATTGATCTTGATCCAGGCTTTGCATGTTTAAATCTACTTTCCGTGTGACACACAAATGCCTGAACTGGGTCCAAGGGCCGGAAACGCGTTCATATGGATCATTTCTGTATTTCTATTTCTCTGTCTAGCTGCCGGTGGCGGCTGCCTTGTGATATACACGACCCAGCCCAATTCATCATCTTGGCTTGAATTTGCTGGTGTGGCATTCGTTTCCCTTCCTTGGTTGTTTTGGTTGCTCACCTGCTTCTATCGTGTCATCTCCCGAACATGTGGATCTAGGTTTGTTGTTAGACGTGATGGAGGAGGAGGAGGAGGAGGAGGTGGTGGTGGTGTTGGTCCATGTGAAGGAGACGCTTCTGCAGGTGGTGGTAGTCCACATCTTGTGAATGCATCGGACGATATGGCCACTGGGGCTGGCTTTGTAGAGAGTTCGGTGAGGTCTCCCGAGATTGATGCGAGAAGGCGGGCTCAATTTGAAGCGATTCTGGCATTGGACGATGATCAAGATCATTGTCATGGCAGTTCAGGCAAATCTTCGTCTGTGGCTTCACACGAGAGTGAACAACCATTGGCCTCATCAATGGCATCGTGATCATATATATAGGTAAACAGCATGCAGATTATCTTCATCCATGGTTGCCCCGAATGGACTACGATCACCTTGGAAGCCATATTCCTGTTGCATGATGCAATCTAGTTTTGCTTTGAGTGCACCTAGACCTACAGATACAGATTAATATATATAGATACTGTAAATTGAGATAACGTAGGTCCCGCCTTAATCTTGAAATTCAAATAAATTGCCGAATCCACATTGTGGTGGTGTGGTACGTAAAATGGGACTGCATGCAATTTAAGCCAAGGATCATCATTACTCACAACCAATCTTCTTTTGCACAAGAGAAAATGTAGCCCTCGTATGCTCGGACTCTCATGGAAATCATGATCTTCAAAGATATTCGCACCCAGCAAGATCTCCCTTGTTCCTTTCCTCTCCATTCGGCCCTCCTCTAAGATAGCTTTTGTCTTTACCAATTATCCCAAAACTGTAAAGTATCAAATCTCAATGGTTCTTTTTTCTCTCTCTTTTCCATTCCATGAGTACTGATGGATGGGCAAGTCATGTTGCAAGAGATTTTGGTCATTAACATGAGACGAAGTTTAATTCAAGCTCAACACATCTATAATCTTTTCTGTGTTTCCCTTGCATTATATATGTTTCGAAGATTTATTATCATAATTCGGAAGAAATGGACAGGTTCCCTTATTTTCGTACTTATTGCATGCATGCTATACCATTTAATTTGGATGTTGGAAAAACACTTGGCTTCATTCCTATCAATTAAGTATATGTACTCCAGCAGGACATGGATAGAATCTAACGTTAATTAGTTGTTTCCCTCATAGTCCTGATTCTATACATGTCTTATATGTGCGCCTTGTGATTTTCAAATTTGATTGTGAACTTTACAAGGCTTAAAAAAGGAGTACTATGGATCATGTGTTATATTCCATTCATACAATTATCTTCAATGGGAACTGCAAGCCTAGCTACCTGCATGTTTCTTTATCAGCAAACTCTAGTCTCCTTGCCTATCCGCATAATTTACTGATCTGACCCTGCTAAACTCAGATCATAAGCTCAATGAAACATTTTGAAGCTCATGATCTCAACCATTACTAATTAATTGATTATCAATGCGTCCGATTGTCAATATTGCCTCCGTTGACATTATTAACTTGTAGGCACACTGACAAAAGCCTTCATATATAAATTAATATTGTACTGTGTACAATAAAGAATATCTTCTATATTGAGTCAAAGCTTCACGATTAGATTAATACTCAAGTGCCTCACCCGGCCAAGCTTCACGACGAGCGACGTTTACTCTTTTTCTCAGCCTGCAGGTACAAATGTCTGCAACCGATTCAGGCGCCGGATACACATCCATATGGCTCGTCATTTATTCACTTTTATCGATCTCTATCCCCTTGCAGCTGGAGGCGGCTGCCTGATTGCGTATATCATCCTGCCGAAGTCAAAATCCACCTCTTGGCTTCCCTTTGCGGGGGTGACACTGGTTTGCTTTCCCTGGTTGTTTTGGTTCCTTACCTTCCTCTACCGAGTCATTTTGTGCGTGAGTGGCTTAAGAGTACTGAGCGCCGATTGTGAAGCTGGAGGAGGAGGCAACTTGGCAAGCCTAGTGAAGGTCCAAATATTGTGGCTACTGGAGCTGCCCCTGGAAAGCCTCCGGTGGGGCCTCCAGGAAAGCAATCTCGCGCGTTCAATTTGGAGACGCGGTGGTGGTGGGCAACCAAAATATTGGTGATTAATTAAGCTGGTAGGGGAGAAAAGTAGTTTGCATGAGATCAGTGAAATGCCATTTGTCTCATCATAGGCATCTTAATTAAGTGAAATAATAACTGGGGTGGCCAAACAGTTCCAAGTTACGTTCTAGCTAGATCTTCCCAAATAGTCTCATCATAGGCATGTTTCTGCAGATAGGATTACAATTTCTGATTAAGAAGGAATTTCTCGAATGTGTGTACACGTTACTGTTTTTCTCTAGGAAAGCCAAGATTTGCTAAAATTTCATTCTCTTTACATCTTGCACCTCCCGGATCGAGTACTTACGTCTTCATGATGATCATAGGCAACTTGATGAAGCGAAGATGCATAATTACACATGCTTGTAGGCGTCCATTAACACACGGTCTGCAGCTCCGAAGCAAGTCTTAATTACGCGCTATCGGTATGTAAAAGAGACTTTGTTTCATGGGCTTCATTTTTCTATGCAGTCACCTTGGTCATCTAGTTTATGCATTCCCCTCACTTTACTCACTATGCCGCTGTTCTCCGGATTCTTTGGTATGTAAAAGGGACATTGTTTCATGGTCTTCATTTTCCTGCTCACTTCTCATTGGATCTTCAGGCGTACTCTGATGCTGATTGGGCAAGCGATCTCACTGATCGATACCCTACCACTGGATATTGTTTCTTGCTCGACACATCTCTTATCTCGTGGAAAAGTAAGAAACAGATTGTTGTCTCTCGTTCCAGTACGGAAGCTGAATATCGTGACTTGGCCGATATTACCTTTGAACTCTTGTGGCTTCGGTGGTTATTGCACGATATGAGTGTTCCTTTTTTCTGATAGTTCACCTCTTCATTGTGACAACACAAGTGCCATTCAGATTGCTCACAATAGTGTTTTTCCACGAGCGCACCAAACATATTGAAATCGACTGTCATTTCATTCGCCATCATATCAAGAAAGATACTCTTTGCTTGCATCATGTTTCTTCTGCAGATCAGCTCGCTGATATCTTCACCAAGGCTCATCCTCCTGGACGTCATCACGATTTAGTTGGCAAACTCAAGTTAGCATCTTTGCTCCCACCTTGAGTTTGAAGGGGTGTTAGTATATTGTCTATATCTTCCTGAATCAGGACGATATTCTCATATCAAGAAGATTGTGATTTATGATCAGATTGTGATTTGTAATTATTTTGTTGATTCCGCTTACCTTATATAGCTGATCTTTCCCTCCTCCTATAAAAGGACGGGTCATTGTACTGTTTATACACTCATCTGAATATACAAAACATTCTTCATTCTCTCTGTTCTTTCTATTATTTCAACAAAGATTGCTCAAAAGATTATTAGACAAATGATGGCCTTCAATTCGATCTTGAGCCAATCAGGGCTTTAAAAAATTAACTTTAATCTTATAAGCTACCAACTTTCACAAAATTTAAAATAAGCGTTTTCACACTATTTTATATCTTTAAAACAAGAAACATGTCTGGCCATATGTATATCTGATATCTCTATCTGATCCGTTTAAATATTGTAGTAATGAGTTGACAAAAAAAAAATGGTAATCGACTTCGTGGCTCGATCGGACCTCGCATTGGAACGTGTTAAACAATGTTATTTGACGGCGTACTCTAGTTTGAATCGTTAATCATTAGCATTAATATTCTTTAGGGCAGCTACAACCTCTCGGCGAATAATTTCTATATCTTTCATGACCAAGTATGCAGTAAATATTATACAGATGCAGACCATGACTAGCTAACGTTAATATTTGTAGTTATAATATATTATAAGTCTTACAAACTGGGTGAGAAAGATATATCAATCGACATGATGAAATGCCAATCGTCATCATGATATTCTCAGTAGAAGCTGTAGGAGATTTAAATATAAAAAAGTATAATTATTCTAAAAACCCAATGTTCTAATAAATCATAATTCCACGCGCAGAGACAATAAAAAAAAAGCGCAGAATACGGATGCTTTATTCTTAAGCTATTCGTACTTTCCTTGTACGTTCCTCTTAAAAAAATTGGAGAAACAAAAAGCCCGAAAATTCAAGGAAAATGCTATACGAGATCAGCGAGTGATTATTTTATAATTTAATGAAAAGAGAGTGATTATTTTATGATTGTTTGAAAATTTTGAGAGGTAGAAATTTTCAGAGACAAACGCCCCAATAATATAGTGCATAACGAGATCGAGATTGTTCGGGTTCATCTGGACAGTCACGGCCAATTGGTGTAGTCTGAGAGCTCATGAATGTTCGCGTTTTCCTCCATTTTACAAGAATATTACATCGATTAGATAATTGCATCAAGGATAACTATGACATTGTACACGCGCGTTAAGCCCTCTTACACCTATAAATAGGAGCTGGCCCTGCAACCATTTCCAAAGAGAAGTGAAAGGGATCGAACAACTATTTAACGATCAGCGACCAAGCTCAACGAAGCCAGCAGCCTAGCTGCACAGTTTATCTTTTCATCGATCTCGTCCGAATACAAATGGGGGGGTTTTCTTTTTTACTCGAGGAAAACGGTTGCACATGGGGCTACTTATCATTTATCTTTTCGTTGTGCGGATTACCCATGATGATTGTAGGCGTCGTCTCACACATGTCAGGAAGCAAATGGCTTCTCTTTGGGGGAGCAATGTTGTTCGACCATACTACGGTGCTTTTACTCCTGATGGCTCTCTTACAAGTTCTCTTCAGCATCTTAGCACTAGCCGTCTCAATTGTGGGGAAGTTCGTGTCGTGGATCATCCCTCGTGGGAAAAGTGGAGGAGGTGGTAGCCTTGGTGAAGGCCGTCCCGTTGATGCCGTTTGAATTAATATATAGCTTGAGGCCGAGATAGACGTTACTTTTCTTTATTCTTCCGGCCTTCAACTGTTCGCCGCGGCCACCGCAAGTGAAAGGCCAAATGCCCTTATTACGTACCTTTTGCATGATCTGGACAGAAATAATTGGCGTGTAATCAATTCTAATTTGTTCTCTTCGCATATGGGTGCAAGACTTGTTTAGAATGAAATAACGAGTTGTGTGTAAACAATTCAATGTTCTCTTCTCTTCTCATATGGGTGGGTGCACGACTTTGTTTTTTTTTTTGTAATCGTTTGGGTGCACGACTTGTACTATCATAATCCATTGCAATTATGAGCTTGTAACATTTTACAGCTTAAAAGGTCTTCACAACAAATCAAGCACTTGGTTTTGCTGCCCTTTTCTACAAACGTCAAAAAAACCAATATATATAATCGAACACCTCATGAGATACGTCCAGGCCGATTTGCCTGATGAAGTAGAATTACCAAAATACATATATAATGATTAATGAAATGTCAGGATAAGATTTATTTCACTATGGTATTTTGATAGTTATATATAATTGTGAGCACCTTTAATTATTCCGGTGGCAAGTGAGATAGTAAAAGAGTTCCTTACATTGGTATATTATATTAACATCATTGATGGCGAAATATTCCAAAGAATGGGGGCCGGCAGAACTGCAAACTCCTGTGGAATGTCCGGGAGTGAGTTTTTTCAATGTTTTTACAATGCTTTATTTATGAAATTAAAGTTGATTTATTATGTAATTGCATATGTGACGTTGTTGGTCTTGGTGCACGAATTAACGATTTCTTGATGCTATACGCATATTTTGAAAAACATGAGTTTCTTAAAAGTATATATTGTAAAATTACTCAACTCACTTAGATTAATCATTTCAAAATTTTTAAATTACTGAATTAATAGTAGGTCACTCCTTACTCTGATATTTTTCAGCGTATAGATATATATGTTGATGATATTAATAACCGATGATGTCAAGAATCACCAAAAACTTGAAGCCGATCAAACTTGCAAGAATTGCTAAGAGGACTGATGTCGGATGGGAGCATCCGATGCAAAAGTTATACCTCGTAAGAGAAGTACTCAAGTCTAGAGAATTGAATAAGCGTCAAAATAGGAGACACGAGGTGTACCTTGCTTTTATATAGGAGGGGGTTGCAGTCTTGAAGGGGATAGAATGTTGCAGGGTCTAGGGCTGCAAACAGGAAATGCAGTCCGATTTTCAGACTGTATTCCGGTCCGGACGTCATTTTCGGTCCTCCTAAATTAAAGGACCAGACCGGTCTAACAAAATGCGGTCCGGTCCGGTCCGGTCTAACAAAATGCGGTCCAGTCCGGTCCACTTAAGTGGTCCGGACCGGTTTCATTTTTTTTTTTAAAAAAACTTTTAAAACTTTTTAGGTTAATTTTGAAGGGAAAATGACATATAAAAATGTAGAGTTTTAGTTTAGGTTAAAACTAAATTTTTTAAGTTTTTAATTTGTATTAAAAAATATTTTTTATTTATATTAATAAATGCGGTCCGGTCCGGTCCGTATTTATAAAAAATAGGACCGTATTTTAAAACATAGGACCGGACCGGACTACAAATCTATTCAGATTTTACGGTCCGATTTTGTGCAGCCCTAGCAAGGTCTGAAGCTCTTAATCGGATTAGGAGTCCTAGAGTCTCTGAACCACTAGAAGGGAAAAGACTATTCAAATACGGATCATCCCGTGACTTTCATGGGCTGAGGGGTTTAGACCATGCCCGGACACCTCTGATGGGCCCTGGGCTATGTGGTATGGCCAGACAACTAATGGCCCATCAATACCTTAGTTTTGGAGTGGCGGGGTTTATTTATATTCCGTTAGATTTGAACATTGTTGATATAAAGTTATTAAAATAAGCGTACGTTCACACGTTTTTTTATATATTAGAAATAAGAAATGGAATATTGGCGAACCAATATCAACACCAAGTATATAATTGGATGGTAGCTCCGTTGAAGATTGTAATTAATCATGAGTTGACAAAAAAATGGTACTCGAGTACTTCGTGGCTCGGACGCTGCATTTGGACATGTTAAACAATGGTACTTGACATGGTATTCTAGTTTGAATCTTTAATCATTAGCATTATTCTTTAGGCCACGGGCCACCTACAACCTCTCGGTGAATTTCTATATCTTTCATGCCCAAGTCTGCAGCAAATATTATAAAGATGCAGACTGTCACTAAGAATATTTGTAGTTATATATAATAACTCTCTCTCTCTCTCTCTATATATATATATATATATATATAAGTCTTACAAACTGAGGTGAGAAAGATATATATAGACATGACGACATGCCAATTATCGTCATCGTGATATTCTCAGTAGTAGAGTATATATTAATCACAAACACACGTTCTAATAAATCATTCCACGCGCATAGATAAGAAAAAAGAAGAGGTAGAATATGGATGCTTTATTCTCAAGCTAGCTATTCATACTTTCCTTGTACCTTCCCCTAAAAAAAAGGCCGGAAAATTCAAGGAAAATGATAAGAGTAAGAGATGGTACTGATCAGCATAATGAGATCGAGATTATGCTCGGGTTCATCTGGACAGGGGTATGGATTCCCTCCAAAGAAGGGATTTTCAAAAGCTACCAAAGGCATGGTCCAGATTAAAAAAGAAACAAATCAACGGTTAATATATGTCCAAATCATTTAATGACAAAAAGACTAAAAATGGTTTGTTTTATTCATTCATCAAATGAGGTGTACTTCTATTAACCGTTGATTTGTTTCTTTTTTAATCTGGACCACGTCTTTGGTAGCCTTTGGAAATTCGTCCTTCGGAGGAATCCGTTCCCTCTTGACAGTCACGGCCAATTTGTGTAGTCTCCGTGTGTGTGCGTTTTCCTCCATTTTACAAGAATATTACATTGATTAGATAATTGCATCGAGGATAACTATGACATTGTACACGTTAATCCCTCTTACGTACACCCATAAATAGGAGCTGGCCCTGCAACCCTTTCCAATGAGAAGTTAAAAGGAATTCAACTATTTAACGATCGCGACAAAGCTCAACGAATCTTGCTACACAGTTTATCTTTTCATCTCGTCTGATCAATACAAATGGATTGGTCTCTTACTTTTACTTTACAGGCAGCCGAATGTTTATTCTTAACAATCGTCTTTGCTTTTTGCGGATTACCCATGATGATTGTAGGCCTCGTCTCAAACATGTCGCGAAGCAAATGGCTTGTCTTTGGGGGAGCACTATTGTTCAACTATCCATTGGTGGTTTATCTCACAATTGTTCCTGTAATGCTTGTCTACGGCATATTCATAGGAGCCGTCTCACAGTTGCGTAAGTTCTTAGTGTCGATCTTCTGGCCTGCCTCGTAGAAAAAGTGGAGTGACGGTGATGGAGATCAAATTTTATTTTCGAATTCTGCCTACAATGACTCAAATCTTTATTTAAGATTCAGTCGATTGTTATTTGAATTTGTTTCTTAGAAAACATTGGAATTTCGCATTTGCTTTGCTGAGTTTCAGTTGAATATCAGCTGGGTAGTTGCATTTTCTTTTGAATTCCTTCATCTATAATTAAACGTCGTATGTACAGTTTCAATGTAATAAAGACACAGGATATTTGTTGCTGAAACTCAGTTATTGAACTATTGAAGTAAGATGTTTCCTTTCTAGTGAGAAGCCTGAATTTTAAACCTACTGGATGTGAGATGACGACTCACCAGCAGCACCGCCTTAATTCATTTTTATTTTTTTCCTTCTTTTCTGCACTTTCCTGCATCAAGGAGGAGGTTGCCGGCCCGTACTTGAACTACAATGTCCAAATGTTGCTGGAGACGGAGGACTGGAGGAGGTAGCTCTGGGGAAGGTCCAGATGATGCCGTTTGAATGATATATATAGCTTAATGCCGAGATAGTCGTTACTTTTCTTTCCGATATTCTTCCTTTCAACTCCGGCCACCGTAAGTGAAATGCCATATGGCCTTATTAGCTTGCCATCTTTGGTGTATTAAACAATTCTATGTTCTCTTCGCATATGGATGGATGACTTTTTCTTTTTTATTCTTACTGAAGTTTCAAGTAAAACCCACCTATTCGGAAGAGAATTTTGTTGAACTTAATCTTTGTACAACAAACTTAAGATGGACCTGACACAACTAATAAAAGAAGCATTGACGGCAAATCTCGCATAGTTGACTTTGAGGCATTAGGAAACCTCTCCCGTCTTTAATATCATTCGGACGTTGATGGACAGTCATTCTTTCATGGGTAAGTCGTAAGTAGTTATGGTTCAATACAAATATGTTTCAGCATGCGAGAGTTTTTATGGTCACGTTCAAAGGGATTTGATTACCACTGGTAGCCTCTTTCCACCCTTTTAATTAGTACAAAAAACGAAAAATTTATTTTGCATCCCTGAACTTTGAGGTCATTTTTAAATTACACTCATTTTTATCGATTTCGTTAAATTAGTACTTCA
This sequence comes from Myrica gale, assembly GCA_963930655.1. NCBI lineage: Eukaryota > Viridiplantae > Streptophyta > Magnoliopsida > Fagales > Myricaceae > Myrica > Myrica gale. The sequence continues at coordinate 8,884,855 of OZ005600.1, read as the reverse complement.
AAGTTTATGTTGACGTCTATTTCCACCTTAGACCTTAAATTTCCGTTACTTCTCACGGAAAATCAAATATGTGTCGTCCACGTGACAACTTACTGTTTAAATTCATATTTTGCCCTCGTCTCCTTCAGTGTTAATGCTACGTATTCATTTTTTATCCTTTCATGTTCATCCACCTCCTCTTTCAGCCCATTAATATAGCTGTTTATTCTTGCCAAGAAAAGAAGAAAGTAACAGACGTCAAATGGAAACGCAAACGTAATTGTTTCTTCTTGTGCAACCTCCTATTCTTGTGCTTTTTTATTTAAATTTTAGTCTTTTCATATGGAAACGCAAACGTAGATGTTAGTAATGAGTAGAAAAGATGGAATGTTGCACAAAGAATCTACTCTGTTTTCTTCCAATCTTTTTGTACTATACAGAGTAAGTTCATTTGCTTCTCCTTTCTCTTTTTGAAGAAGAGCAAAAAGCTCTTATGTTTTAGCAGCTACTACAACGAGGTCATAGGAAAAGGAAGACAAATAATCAATCAGTAAACCAGTGTCCAAGCAAATTTTTCTTTCCAATGCTCTAAAATTACAAGGTCTAACCTTGCTTTCCCCCAAGTTGTTTTATCGCTTCGAAGAAGCGTTGGTGAAGCTGTGGCGACCAGTGCCGCCTTTGTTTTCTCGATGGGTTTGTCATGAAAGATGAACGAGAACAACTACCTCCACAATTGAAGGAGCTTCTTCTTTTGGAACCGGAATTACTTGAATTCAGTTCTGGACGTGGAGTCGTAAGCGAAAGGATAGTGATTTCTGAAATATCGTTCTCTACCTTGCTTGATACAATTCTCCCTCCCCTGTTCTAGTTACTCCGTCGCTGAACAGGGTTATCCGGAAAAGATCGGTCGTCTTCTTCACCATGCTACCCTAAGAAAATAATCAGATATTAGGTGTTACTCCCCAAACATTCCCGAAAGATCATATCACTTGCAGATTTTAAAAATCACCAATATTGCTAATGAAGCTGAATCTTCTTTCTTGTAATCGTAGTTGTTACTAGTGCTCCAGAGCTGAGTAGAGCTCATCCAAATTTGTAGTGTCAGGTGTGGTGATTACCATTGCAATAGTAGCGATAGAAAATGGAGAGCAGTTGAAGAGCAGTGCAGAAGTTGGCACCATGGGAAGAACGTACCACATCAACTTAGTTAGACTCTATGGCTTCTGCTTCGACCCCAACATGAGAGCACTTGTTTACGAGTACATGGAAAATGGATCGTTGAACCGGTTCTTGTTCGAGGAGAACCAGGAGATCGAGTGGGAGAAACTTCACGAAATTGCATGAGAACACTATAGTGAGCCCGCCCGCGGGGCCCGTCATTCAATAGAAGCGTATGCATGCAACCAGAGCAGAAGATGCAAGTTGTGTCGGGCTCGACGGCTCGCCATGCCAAAAGAAAGAGAAAAGGAGTGAGTAAGCTTTTCTGGTGTTGGGTTTTAAACCGTAAGTGAAGGGTAAAATTGACCATTTAAATCGTAAGTTGTCACGTGAACGAGACATGTTTGATTTTCCGTGAGAAGTAACGACAATTTAAGGTTTAGGGCGGAAATCGACGTAAACATAAACTTTGAAGTATTAATCTAACGAATCGATAAAAGTGGGTGCAACTTAGAAATGACCCCAAAATTCGGGGGTGCAAAGTAAATTTTCCCAAAAAAAAAAAACTTTGAGGAGTTAGGAGCCGCACCTGTTTTTGAACTTTGGGCCGACCCTGACTTTTCTGAAATTGGGTTTACCGAGTTTTTCCTAGGCAATTAGGCAGAAAAAGATTGTGTGCTGGTAAGTAAGTGTTAATATGAAAATTGTGTTTTTAAAACGTTAAGCACTTCCACATAAAAAGATTTTTTTTATGAATTTATTCATAGCGGTCCCTCAAGAACTATCATATTATAATCTGGGCCCCAAGTAACTATTTTGGCTTTCTGGCACTCCTTTCTGCTTATAATATATGACATATACAATTCAAACTTTTCACAAACCTCATTAAACTTCAACATTTAAAAGATTTTTTAAATTTTAAAAATATTTGCTAAAATTTCGGTAAAAAACATACCAATAGTTCTTGTTTTCTAAGACTCTTTTTGTATAACAAAATTTTAACATCTTAAAATTTTATCATCATTACAAAACACTCTCTCCTCACTTTTTCATCAATTTTCATACACTTTTTCACTTTTTTACCAACTTTTTCATTTTCTCTCCTCACTTTTTTATCAATTCCAATACTTAAATTTTAACAACCCTAAAATTTTACTTCTGAAAGATAGTACAAGCATCTCTTCTTCTGCCTATGTGAATTTGTTCTGAAAACGAAGAAATATGTTTGTTTTATCCTTCCAGGGCGGGTAGCGGTAGACCGGGGTAATCCAATAGAAGTGGAAGGCTCGGAAAAATAAAAATTAACGTTAAAACTTGTATTTCCTTTCCCAGTATCAAAATTCAATTATCCCAGCGAGCGCCAAATTCCAATGATGTGCGCTAAATACCGCAACCCATACACTTCCGAACACAGTTCTCTTAACTTTCTTCCTCTGAGCTGAGGCGAAGAACAAAAAAACATGGCGGAGAAGAAGAGAAATACGAAACCACAGAGCCTTAACGACCGTCATTATCGTCTCCTTCAAGACCTCTCCGCTCCTCCTAAACCATTCTTCAAGCCCTCCTCCGGTACCCCTCAATTCCTTCTCTTTTCCTCTCTGACAGCTTATTTAGTTTTTTTTTTTGGGAATTTTGTTTATTCAGCTTGAAAATTTTGACCGAATATTGAATGCTGTATTCCACAGACGATGATGATATTCCCCAATTCTCAGGAATCACCGATTTCGATTCTCCTCTGGGTACCACTCGCCCTCTCTCTCAGTAACTTTTTTTTTCAACTTTCCTTTTTATTCTGTAAAGTTTGGATTGATGTGCCACACAGAAGAAGTAGAAGCGGGGCCATCCAAGGTCACCAACAACAGCGGCGACGATGGGAGTATTCCCCAATTCTCAGGAATCACGGATTTTGATTCTCCTCACGGTATTCCCTCTTTCTCTCTTTTCTTAATCTTACATTCTCAAAGCTCTGGATGTGTCTACGAAATCAGTTGTGTTTTCTTATTTGTACGGTTTTTTGTTTGGATGAGTTTCCAGAGAAAGAAAGGCCGGCTAAGGTTAAGATCGAAGGCAGGCGGCGTCTATGTAATTATTCAACTGGTGAAGATGATAGCATTCATAATAGAGTGGTGCTTGACGAGCCAAAATTTAAGGACCTTACTGATTTTGATTCACCACCACCCAGAAATGTAGGCCCGTGTGTTGGCGAGAGTGAGGGTGGCAATGAGATTAGGGATATCCTCAATGATTTGAGCGCTAAATTCGGTTTTCTGTCCATTGAGAAGAAGCGGGTGCCAAAGAGGATTGACCCAGTTGAGGATGACTTGGATTTGATGGGTGAGAAAGAAATGAGTGAAGAGAAGAAAGGTTATTTGCCTGAATATGCAAGTGCAGGGTCTTCCTTTTCACTTACGTCTGAAGCATCTGATTCCTCGTCGGATGCAATCCAGATTATTGGTGGTAGGGTGGAGAATTTTGCAGAGGAGCCTGAGGAGAAGAACGATCTATGGAATGTTTCTGATTGTAAAAGGGTGCATGGCGTGAAGAACAATAGTGAGAAGCAAAATAGAAATGAACCCAGAAAGGTGGGTGCGAAGTTAATGTCCAAAGGGCAGCCTTATGTTACTGAAATTGAAGAAGGGGAAGGGTTTAACTCCAAGGATGCTAGTTTTAAGGGTGGGGTACATGGGATGAAGACAAATAGTGGAGTAAAGAATAGTTATCCTCAACCTCAAAGGATGGATAAGAAGCCTGAGCAACAATCTAAAGTTGAAGAAAGAGAGGACAGTGAGGAGGATGATTGTGTTGTTTTGAGTGGCAAGAAAATGGTTAAGGTGACAGAGAGGCCGGGGAAGAAGCTCAGAGATGAGGATGGCGATTCAGATGGTGCCGACCTGTTGGATGATTGTATTTCTGATTGTGGTTTGCAGGATGATGGTTCTATTAAATTTAGCAGCTCAAAATATACTTAACAAGTTGCCTAGTAAGATTGCCAAAATGTTGTATCCACACCAGCGTGATGGATTAAGGTGGCTATGGTCTCTGCATTATCAGGGTAAGGGTGGAATCTTGGGGGATGACATGGGGCTGGGGAAGACTATGCAGGTAAAGAAATGGGATATGCTTTATCAGGAAATATAACCTTTTAGTCTATTTAATATTTACCGACTGTGGTTTGTTTCCAATTGCAGATTTGTGGTTTCTTAGCTGGATTGTTTCATTCACGTTTGATCAAGAGGGCATTGATTGTGGCCCCTAAAACACTAATGCCCCATTGGATTAAAGAATTATCAGCTGTAGGGCTCTCTGAGAAGATAAGAGAGTAAGGCTGCTTGGCTTGTTTTTTTTTTCTAGATGTCCTGTCATTTTTTGTACAAAGATAACAGGTATTAATTTTGTTCACCAATTGCAATCACCAAGTTCTTCTTCCATGTAGGTACTATGGAACTTGTCCAAAAGCTCGACAATATGAGCTCCAGTATATACTTCAGGTATTTGATGTCCTTTCTGCTTACTAAATCTGAATTGGCATATTAATGTAAAACGTACGCTAGGCATCAAACTACATCTATGCATCAAATTGAACTTGAAACTTGGCAGTTCAATAATCTTATGCAAGTCTGGAATACATGAATTCGAATCACACACTCTTCCTCAGTTCAAATAGGGTGGTTAATTGCTCAAATGGGGAATTCAAAATCAACTAAGCATTCCATAAAATGTATACTTTGTGATTTTGATGGTTTATAGTTTCTATAGAAGTGGTGCTATTGGGTTCTGGTGTCCTTCTCTTTGCTTGCTAATTGTTGGGTGGCATGATGAGGTTGTGTTTTCTTCCATTTGTTGGCTCCTTGCAGGACAAAAGGGTTCTTCTCACAACTTATGATATTGTACGGAACAACTCGAAATCTTTGCGGGGGGACAACTACTTTGATGATGAGGGAAGTGAAGATAGGGTTACATGGGATTATATGATACTTGATGAGGTATTTAGTTGCTTCTTATTGTTGCCAAGAATAGGGATTTTTTATTATTTAAGGTATTATATCCCCCCCCCCCACCCTCCCCCCTCTCTTTCCACCAAAAAAATGAACAAAAAATGTTGCTGTCTCTGTGCTTGTGCATCCGTGAGTTTATTTGTGTGCAACTCTACTGCACTACTATTTTATGGAAAGACATACATATGCTCGTGTACTTTTACGCAAACTGAAACCCTTTGTTCATACCCCGTGTCACACTACACAATAATTGGGTCCGTGGACTAATTTGAGTCAGCTGTGTTGATTTTTGGAAAACTGGATAGAGGTAAATAAGGGAATTTGAAGTCTTTTGAAGCCATACAATTACAAATTCAAGACAACTTTTATTCTTCTTTTCCACAGTTCGAGTGAACCCAATAAGTGAGTTTTTTTACGTAGCAGTACTTACAAAAATTGTCTTCCCTACACAGTAGATTTTGGTCAATTGCAAGGGTGAGTAAATAAGGAGTGTTTTGACCCTTTAGTTTTTGTTGTTGGGACATCAGATCTTTTGAAGTAGTTGACAAGTAATGCAGATTAATGTTGTTCTCAGAATTGTAAATGTTTTAGATAAACAAGGGAGTTCGGCATTTTCTATCAAACATCAAAAGGAGGCGCATCTCAGCCCTGCTCCGTTTCTACTCCTATAATTATTCCAAATCTTTTATGAAACTCTTCGTTTGCAATTGCATTTGTATAGGAATTTGTTTCCACTTGACCTTAGCACAACAGTCTATCTGCTTTACTCCATTTATAACTCCAGGGGCATCTAGTAAAGAATCCTAGTACGCAGAGAGCCAAAAGTTTGCTTGAGATACCAAGTGGTCAACGTATCATCATCAGTGGCACACCATTACAAAACAATCTGAAGGTATCTTGTATGGCATTCATGATATAATCCGTAGTTCCTTTCTGTTAATGTCTACCGGTAGTCCATTGTGATTGCAGGGCATTTCTGTTCAAATTTAGATGCTGTCTTGTATGATTGTGCTTTTTTCTCTTGTTTAAATTTTGTGTTTTTACTTTGCACTAGGAGTTGTGGGCCTTGTTCAACTTCTGTTGTCCTGACCTACTGGGTGACAAGAAATGGTAATAAATTCTTGTTACAGATGTCTTGAATTACATCTACGCTTCTTGTGGCATGAAATATTGGAGTGTCTCAGGTTTAAGGAAAAATTTGAGTATGCCATTCTGCGTGGAAATGAGAAAAAGGCTTCAGATAGGGAAAAGCGTATTGGTTCAGCAGTTGCAAAGGTATTGATGTTCTCATATTGTCAGAAAGTGGTTTGTGCTTCTTGAGCTGAGCCTTTGTTTCTGGTAGACAAAGTTATATAGGTTTTAAGTTCAAATATTACAAATGAATACCTTGTTGCACATGCCAAAGAAGAACTGTAACAGTATTCTTTTGTATTTCTAAATGGATTTCGGCAGTAGTCTGTTCTCCACCATATTGGTTTGATTGTTTGTCTATCCTGTTTCTTTGTTCCCCTCGGTGCAGTTTGAAACTACCGCTTTCTAGATGTTCATCTTGCATGAGATTCTGAATTCTTTTGTAATACTGGTAAAAAAGGGCTGCACCTGATGCTATGTACTGGCATTGCACTTATTGATACCATTAGTAGCCATGAAAATGTTCATGATCCCTAGGGGACCTTTGAAACATCTCGTTAGGAAGATTCATCTTTACATGTTTTATTTCTTCATGTTTAACTTTTTCCAAAAACAAGAAGAACAATTTATTTATCGGAAAAAACCGACAAAAATCAGGTGGAGAGTAAATTAAAAGAGGATAGGTGGAGAGGCTTAATAGAAGCTATTCTAATAAAGGGTGTTGACTTTGTTGCATTATAGTGTAATGTTTCTATCAAAGTTTAGAAAGACTGAAGGATAGGACTATATACTTTAGAAACAATGTGCAACTGTGGCTGATAGTAAAACACCGACTTTCTGTTTTGATCAATTTATTTATCGGAAAAAACTGACACTACTTTTCTGTAGGTCCCCATATAAGTACCAACCAGTGTTTGTTGTATTATTTTTAAGTTTTTCTTATATCATCAGTAATGATCATACACTTTGCATTAGTGTACTGAGGAACAAGGAAATTAGACCTGTGAATTTTCTTGCTAAACTATAATTTGGTGGAGGTTTTCAGTCTGCGATTGCGTTTCTCGACAGGCAAGATATGCAGATATAAATATCTGCTTCTTCTTGGAACTTCCATATTTGATGGGTGAAAATGTGGCCACTTTTGTCTGAATATTGATGTTAGAACTTTTAAAACTCGTACATTTGCAAACATTGGCTACAACTTATGAATGATGTTCTGATTTCCAGTGAGGTTCTTATGTACTATAATAGTATAGCCACGGATTGTTATTGCTAAGAATGCCATGAGAGCCTTTTATGTATCTGTTGTAAAGGAAAGGAAAAAGAACTTTCTGGATGTCACTTTCTGTCTTTGATAGTTGTGGTATACTATACTTCTGTAAGTTCCCTATCTATATGCATCTTTTGTGTCATAGGTACTTGTGGTTGCATCCTATTTTTCCTTTCTTTCTCACAGGTAGCTGTTAAAAGTGTTGCTTAAATGGGAGACTGGGATGATAATAAGTTGGTAATACCTTTTGCAACAGGAGCTAAGAGAACGTATTCAACCTTATTTTTTGCGTCGCTTAAAGAGTGAGGTATTTAGTGAAGATAATACCAAAACAACAGCCAAACTTTCTAAGAAGAATGAGGTCATTGTGTGGCTAAGATTAACCAGTTGTCAGGTATGATCTGCTTTTTCCCAGTCTAACGTTCTTTTCATCTACCTGTAGTGTTTCGTTTAAATTGTTGTTTTGATCTCATAGTTTTCACTTACATGGTGTAGCGACAACTTTATGAAGCTTTTTTGAAGAGTGAGCTGGTTCTTTCAGCTTTTGATGGCTCGCCACTGGCTGCACTTACTGTACTGTTCATTATCCTTTGTTCCTGATGTTTCCTTTTGTTGAGTTACCTTTTTATGTTCCATATCTCGTCATGCTTTGGATCACTAGTCCTGATGCTCTTTTTTTTAAGGTCTTGGTGTTTTATTTTATCTAGAATAGTTGGTAGAGATGATGGACAATAGCCTGTTTGAGGATATTCATTTTTCCCTAGTTTAGTTAAACATGTGGGATTGTTTAATGTTTGGAGGTATTTTTTCTTGTTATTTCACAAATTACTCATGAAATGACTGAAAATTTTAATTCTCTTTGTCTGCAATAATAATCTTAACATCCACAAAATGAGGTTTCAACCATACTCAAAAATCCAAGAGCCTATCTCGTTGCATAGCATTCTTTAGTCCTTTTTTCTTTTAAATGCAATAATAGAATTCCCACTCCCTTCTTTTTTACATGAGCTGGCTTCACAATGCATGAATTGGATCTCTTCTTTTGTTTTCAGATATGCAATTCTTCATCTTTGGGGCTGGGGTTGTTGTTTTGCTACCTTCGATAGCAGTGCATTTTTCCTTTGCATGTACCATTCTTTTGCAGAAAATGGAATATTGTTGCTGAATTTTATCCCCTATATTTTCTCAACAGTCCATTCTACTTTATAAAGTTAAATTTTTAGGCAGTGGCTTTAATGCATAAACAGGTCGTTTTACTTCTTATGTTAGAAAGTTTCCACTATGCTTGGACACGAGCTTCAATGTATACATAAATTTTTGGATGTTTCCATGGAAAATTTGTCATTTGGCATCAGCCCAAATTTTCCATTTTTCTGTGTTTCTTTGTTTAAATCTTTCATGCATTTCTTGCTCTTATTCTTGGGTTTCTGTCAGCAGAGGTACAGGGACAAATTGTCATGCTCGTATCTTGTTTTGAGCTACTCTGAATTTTTGGCACCATAAAATCAGAAAATCGACAAGAGGATAATCAAATATAAAATGCTGTGGAACAGATTTTGAAGAAAATATGTGATCATCCACTTCTCTTGACAAAGAGAGCTGCGGAAGACTTGTTGGAAGGGATGGAGTCTATGTTTAAACCAGAAGATGTCAATGTGGCTGAAAAATTGGCGATGCACATTGCTGATGTTGCTGAGGCAGATGACTTGGAAGAGAACCATGACAATGTCTCATGCAAAATCTCCTTAATATTGTCATTATTGGTGAGGAATGCCGTAAATTAAAATTGAAGTCGGAATGTTTAAGTTGATTACTCAGTATAAATGTTCATTGATTTTGTGTAGGATAACTTGATAACTGAGGGACATAGCATTCTCATCTTTTCCCAGACTCGTAAGATGCTTAATCTTATCCAGGTTAGTTCCAAGTCTGCTTTCTTTTTAATATTTGTCTAAAGCAGCAGGCAATATAGGAAACTGGAAAAGTTTTGTTCGATTATTGTTAGCGTCTTGTTTTAGTGAAAATGGATATATCTTGGCATTGTTCTCGTCATTATCATATTGAGTTTTGTTTAGGAGAAGTATACTTGGAGTGGAGGGCAATGGCAGGTACCAATTAAGTGCATAATTAGACTACTGGAATTGGCTGGTGTTCTCTTATCCAAGTATATGCCTTTGGTTATCTATGTTTTTGCTGATAGTAATTGAGGACGAAGTGTTTTTCCTTAAAAAAGTGTAGGATGGTTATCAATTTTTAGATACTGATATCCATGAAACTTTTATTAATCATAGGTCGCCAATTACAATGGTAGTGCTCTTTGGCATAAGTTACTATGCATATTTTCAAGTTGCATTTGTGTCCGTTTAGTTCCCCTGATATATTCAGACACATTTACACATTTTATTTACGATTGTTAGTATGATATGGTTTGTTACCAGAAAACATGTTTTACCTTTTGTGTGCTAAGAATGATTCCTCGAGAGTTCCCTTGCTGGAGCCGACTCTGGAGGCAAATCCTCATTAGAATTCATGGGAGTTATGCTATCATTGTTTTCATAAGATCTGTATGATCATAGTTTATCTGCTGGTTTGATATTGAAGTTTTGGCTATGCTGTTATTTATACTGATTGTAGAGTTCGTTTAAATCATTAGAAGGTACACTTGAAACATTCGCGGTATACTCTCTGCAGATGAAAGATTCCTTTTTGAATATGTTATATTTGTGGCATGCTATTGAGCCGATTGAACATTGTAAATATCTTCCATGAATATCAATATTTAACTTTGTTCACATGGGATGTAGTTTTTCGCAATGCGGGAGTATAACTGAGACGTTTGCTTTTAGATTGACCTTTCCTGCTGCCCTTTTTTAATTGAACATTTTGGAAAATCATGATTGTCGAACAGATTTGGATTTTGACAAAACTTTGGATTTTCCGTTAATGATGTCATAAAAGTCAGCTTAGGAACTTGAAATGGTGAGATAAGGCTGTAAGAGTGAAGGTCTGGCTGAGTTGCATGACCTCTTCTTGACTTGGAACTTGTTGTTGTATGGGGCTTTTGCTTGTGTTAAATTATTGGTGACCTGTTTTGATAGGATTCAATATTATCCAGAGGTTACGAGTTCCTACGCATCGATGGTACCACAAAAGCTAGTGACAGACTAAAGATTGTTAACGTAAGTGTCCTACATTATCAAAATGGTACGAGTTATTTAGTTTGATATAACTTCACAGCTCTCTTGCTCCTGTTATCTTTTAGGATTTTCAAGAAGGTGCGGGGGCTCCCATATTTCTCTTGACATCTCAAGTTGGTGGTCTAGGTCTTACACTAACCAGAGCAGACCGGGTGATTGTAGTGGATCCTGCTTGGAATCCCAGGTACACTTTTGAGGTGGCATTTTCTTTTTGTATTTAGAGGGCTTTCAGAAACCAACAATTCTTGCACTTTACAGAACTAAGTAGAATCCAACAATCATGAAAATAATCTCCTCTATTGATAACATCACGGGAGCTAGTTTGTCTTTTTTTGTAATTTTATAAACATAAATTTATTCCCTTTCACTTAAGACAAAACAAATGAATAAATATTCCAGTTTTGAGCAGACGCTCATGCGTTTGTCGCTTTTTCTAAGGTTGGTTCTTTGTTCATCATGCACCTGTAATATCTATTTCACTAGAAGATGCTAGCTTTTTATCATATTTGGTCGCTTATCAGGCTATATTCAATACGTTCTTACCTTGTGAGCAGCCCATCTCTTTTGCTCCTTGGAAAAAATGGAATGTAATCATAAAGAAGTTAGTTTAGTAGTAGAACTATGATTGGTAATGGTGAAATAGAAGGCTGTAACAAAGAGAGAGACCCCCTCTCACACCCACTGGGGGAGAGGGGAGTGGTTACTAGCTGTTGAAATCAAACAGCCCCCCAATTTCACTTATAGGAATACTTTTGCCCACCATTAGAGGAAAGACTCGAAGAAGATGTGTTTTATTTATAATAACCAATACACATGGGAAAGCTGTGGCAACAACAGAAAGTTCAAGGCAGTTGTTGAGGATCAGTTATGTAGTTTTAAGAATCAGTTACGCCTGTTGTGACTAAAGAACTAGATAAGGGAGTGGCTTCCCCACAAACGATCTTTTTCTTGCTTCCAATTGGTTAGGCTTCCCCTAAGGAATTGGGCTCATGTTATGCATTGAACCCTGTCATACCAGCTCTTTCTCTTGGTCACAGTATTGCTTTTTTCCCTTCGAATTTCTAGTTCTACTGTTGCTTGTACTAATATTCAAATTATATGGCTTCTTTTGGAATTAGGCACATTTTTCTTGTATCATTCTTGATTTCCATTTTTTTTTTTTGTGATTTTGATTTGTGTTTTTATGGTTTTCCCTGAACATTTTGCTTCCCAGGGAAGCAAACAGAATCACCTGTGAATCATTGTTAACTAAGTCTGAAAATGTTTTTATTTGTGCAGTACGGATAACCAAAGTGTTGATCGTGCATATCGAATAGGGCAAAAGAAGGATGTCATAATATACAGATTAATGACTTGCGGAACTGTTGAAGAAAAGATATATAGGAAGCAGGTGAAATACATTTCCCTTTGTTTTCTATTCAAGATGTATAGAGAGAATGTATGATGATGCCATTGAGCATGAGAAGAGAAATTGGTCCCTGTTGTTTGCTTGAGGTTTTAATTATGTTGCTGCATATATGGAAAGACTGTTGGTTGGGCATTTTTTAAGTTATGCCATTGACAGTTCTGATTGTTCGAGTTTCAATATTTTTAGAAAACCTTCATTGGTTCAATCTGAATAAGAAGTTTTTATTTTGAATTTTATTTTTTGTGTTTTAGGATTTAACTGTTCTAATTGGAACTTTTTTGTTTGCTTATATTTGACAAACATTCTTCCAGGCCTATAATACGAGACCTCTCTATGATGGGGTTCAGGGATAATATGACAGTTAATATGCTCATTAGCCTACCTATGTATGTGTTGAGAGTATGGTCCAACCATCCCTTTAAAATTTCTGGCATTAAAGGTCATTTATTTGACTGCTTGATTTATAATTTAGATATTCAAAGGAGGCTTGTTTAAAACTGCAACTGAGCACAAAGAACAAATCCGCTACTTTAGCCAGCAGGTGTGTACTTCAGAAAATAGCTAGATTTTCTGGATCATTACTGGCTTAAGGATCTGATGTTTGTACTAATTTGTGACTCTTTTTCATAGGATCTTCGGGAACTTTTCAGTCTCCCAGAACAGGGGTTTGATGTCTCTGTTACCCAGCAGCAGTTACATGAAGAGCATGATTGCCAGCATATAATGTACTGTCTATTGATTCTATGTCACTTCAATCTATTTATTGTAAACGTTTTTTACTTGTGCCTATGTTATTGATAATATGTTAATAAATCTGGATCTGTTTCGTGATCATTTTTCATCCTCTTCAGTTTTGCATTAGCTGAGTGATTTGTCTTTGTTTATATCAGGGATGCCTTTCTGAAAGCCCACATAGGGTTCTTAGAAACTCAAGGTATAGCAGGAGTCAGTCACCACAGTTTACTCTACTCCAAGGCAGCACCTGTTCAAGCTGTACAGGAAGAAGATGAAGTGATTAGGTGATTCCTTTGCTTTCTGTCACTTTGCAGTTTGGTCGCATGCTATTTTTAGTGTTCAACTTTTGGGTGCGTTTGTTTGGACCCATTACGGGAGAAAGGCCAAGGTACTTTACATAAAAGAATTATATCATAAAGGACAGGTACTGTTTAGCTGCCATCAATTGCTGCTCCATCAGTGTTTTGTAAAAGACCAATAGTTGTTACATGCAAATTAATTTAGTAATAAAAAGAAGGAAAAAGGTGAAAGAGAGAGAGGGAATAATAGTTAGGGGGAAACAAAAATCAAGGTTCTTCTTGTTAGTGCATTATCTATTTTATTTTGATTAAAAATTGCATATGTACCTTTAAGTGTAATAGAGTCTCACAGTAACAACAAAATTAAAACATTAATACCCATCAACATCCCTAGCAAAGGTAACATATATCCCCACTTTGCTTAGGTTGTAAAAGAAAGTCTACACGTCCACCTCTTTTACATTGTTTGCATAAAGTCGGCCTACATGCAGTTTGTTTTTGACAAATTGCTTAGTAACTTCAATATGTGTGCTCCTATCATGTTGGACTGGGTTACAAGCCATATTGTCACAAAACTTCCTCTTACAGAAGGATAGGTTTTCTGGAAAGCAACGAAAACATTTTCAAGGTCCAAGACCAGACGCATGGCTGTCGTTAGATTAAAAACAGTTTCTCATTACCAAATGGAAAATTACCTCAATAATTTATTCCGATAATTTCTCACAATCCCCAAGATCGGACACACAGCTCCTTTGTTACACGACTGACTGGGTATAGGGAAGGAGATTAGGGTTGCTAAGGGTGAAGGACTGCAAGAAGAGAGACTTCGAAGAGATTCGAGAGACTTCAAAGACACGAAGACACGAAGACATCCAGCTGGAGGCATTCTGTTTTATGCGTGATGGGCGATTAAGTGTTGGGCTTGTAGTGGGTCCGATTGAGTATTATGTGTTGAGTGTTGGGCTTGTAATGGGTCCGATTGAGTTAAGCCCAGCAGTATTGCATTTTCATTTCAGTATTGTATTTTCATTTCATTTGGTATTCGGCCGAGTCGGTTAGCCGAGTCTGTTAGGAAGTTAGATTGGTTTCATATAGGGAGTACGTCGGGGGAAGAGGTGTATCGGAAAACCTATCAGGATTCTCTCTCTCTATATCTCTGTTCATCTCTTCTGTATGGAGGTTGGCCAAACCTCGAATTTGGCCCTTATCTTTCTTTGAATTCAATACAATTTCAGCATTTACATCAATACACTTGAGAACCTTACATAAATCTTACAAATTCCCTACGGTGCTGTTACATTTGGTATCAAAGCACTACGATCCTACCATGGCTAAGGGAACTTGCTCCAAGGAGGTTTAGGAGAATATCAACCTGTTGAGGAAAGAACAGGAAGATCAGAAGCAAATGATGAATGAATTAGTACAACAAGTAGCTCTTCTTACCGTGAACATGCAGCTTTTGCTCAAGAACAAGGAGAAGGAGAAGGAGCCTGAGGAGATGCTTGTGGTTAGTCCCCAGAACCCACCACCAGGAGGAAGTGGAGGAGGTGCCGAACCAGGAGGATTACAGTTCAGATCAGTCAAATTGGACTTTCCAAGGTTTGATGGAACAAATCCTAATTGTTGGCTGTATAAAACTACTCAGTTCTTCAATTTTCACAAAACTCCCATCACTCACCGTCTTTTACTAGCTCCCTATCATATAGAAGGTCAAGCTCTAATATGGTTTCAAGACTTGGAAGCTTCTAGTTGTTTACGTAATTGGGAAGAGTTTGTTTAAGCTCTTCTGACCAGATTTGGTCCTAGTGCATATGATGACCCAATGGAGATGTTAACTAGACTCAAACAGGTCACTAGTGTGGAAGTGTATAAAAGCCAGTTTGAAACTCTTTCAAACAGGTTGCGTGGGCTTTTTGAGACTTACAAATTGAGTTGCTTCTTAAGTGGGCTCAGAGATAAAATTCGTCTTCCAGTGAGAATGTTTAACCCCCCAAATTTAATCACAGCCTATGGGCTAGCTAAAATTCAGGAGGAGCATGTTTTACTACATAAGAAAAACAGCAAGGACATACTTCCCATTCCATCAACCTATACACCCCACAACCAAACACATTCCACAAACAACCCAACCTACTCCACAAACAACCACCAACTACCAAGAAAAACCTTTCCAGTCCAAAAATTAACACCATACCAGATGCGAGAAAGAAGGGAAAAGGGACTATGCAACAATTGTGACGAAAAATGGACATCCAAACATGTTTGTAAAAATCCTAAACTGTTTATAATGGAGGCATGGGAACCAGGGGAGTCCAGCTTGGAAGAAGCTGAAGAGTGTGTGGAAAAAGAAGCAGATGAGGGTTTAGAAGCTGTAGAGGCAGATCCAGAGATTTCTCTACATGCCTTGACAGGATCAATGAATCCTAAAACCATGCGTGTGGTGGGGAGATTGGGAGGACAGCATGTTGTGATTCTGATTGATTCATGGAGTACTCATAATTTTTTGGACCCTTCCATAGTAAAAAAGGGGCAATTATACACTGAAAAAGGGGAGGAGCTAAAAGTAAGGGTGGCTAATGGAGATCTGATCACCAGTGAAGGAAAGGCTGAAAAAGTGAAGGTTGCGATTCAAGGAAATACTTTCCTAATCGATACCTATGTGTTGGCCCTAGCAGGATGTGATATGGTATTGAGAGTTTCTTGGTTGAGAACCTTGGGGCAGATTTTGTGGAATTTCTCAAACTTATCCATGCAGTTTGGTGTGGGTGATAAGGAAGTGAAGCTACTAGGGTTAAACTCTGCTCAGTTAATGGGAGGCAAAGAGTTGACTAAGGTGAACAAGGCTGGACAAAAGGACATTTTTCTACAACTCTTAGAACCGATGGCCACTGACACAACAGAGTTACTTCCAGAAATGGAGGAGTTATTGCAGCAGTTTTCAGACACATTCGAGGAGCCTACCAATCTGCCTTCAGCTAGGTCTCACGACCATGCTATTGTATTGAAGGAATGAGCCTTTCCTACCTCTGTAAGACCCTATTGTTATCTTTTTTTTTTCAGAAAGAGAAGATTGAAAAAACTGTTAGGGAATTATTGAATTCGGGCTTTATCAGATTGAGTCAAAGCCCATTTTCATCCCCTGTTTTGCTAGTAAGGAAGGCAGATGAAACATGGAGAATGTGTGTGGACTATAGGGCCCTAAACAAGAAAATTGTGAAGGATAAGTTTCCTATTACCGTGGTGAATGAGCTGTTGGATGAATTGTATGGAACTAAGTATTTTTCTAAGCTGGATTTGAGATCTGGATACCACCAGATCAGGGTCAGACCTGAAGACATACCAAAAACGGCCTTTAGAACTCATGACGGTCACTATGAGTTCTTGGTCATGCCTTTTGGGATTGACTAACGCACCCACTATATTCCAAAGTCTCATGAATGAGATTTTCAGACCCTTTCTAAGAAAATTTGTGCTAGTTTTCTTTGATGACATTCTGATCTATAGCAAAACATGGTCTGAACATCTACAGCACCTTAAAGGGACTTTGGAGATTCTAAGAAAACACCAGCTCTATGCAAAAAAATCTAAATGTCATTTTGGATGTCATGAGGTGGATTACCTCGGCCATATTGTGTCAGACGAGGGTGTTAGGGCAGATCCCTCCAAGATAATTGTGATGATTGATTGGCCTACTCCTAAAACTTTAAAGTCCTTAAGGGGTTTTTTGGGGCTGACTGGGTACTACAGGAAATTTATAAAGGGTTATGACTCTATTGCAGTTTCATTAACTGCTTTGTTGAAGAAAAATGCCTTTGAGGGGTCTACTGTAGCCACTGAGGCCTTCCAAAATCTCATGGCAGGAGTCACTGAACCGTTAGTCTTAGCACTTCCAGACTTCGCTAAACCCTTTATTCTAAAATGTGATGCTAGAAGCTCTTAAAGGTAAAACAGTGGCTATGTCCACTTACGAGAAGGAGTTATTGGCTGTGGTATCAGCTGTACAGAAGTTGAGACCCTACCTAATTGGCCAAACTTTTGTGGTAAGGACAGATCAGCAAAGCTTGAAGCATTTATTGGAACAAAAAATTGGAACTCCCTTTCAGCAAAAATGGTTGACAAAACTGTTGGGGTATGACTTCCGGGTGGAGTACAAGAGAGGGAAGGAAAATAGGGATGCCCTATCTAGGAAGGAAGAGGTACCTACTGATTCAACCTTGGCAGCCCTCTCATTCTCTACAGCTACATGGCTAGATGACCTCAAATCTAGTTACTTAGATGATTCAACAAAGGAGTTGTTATCCAAGTGGGACAAGAGTGAGTTGGATCCAGTCAAATACAATCTAAGGAATGAGATCTTATCCTACAAAGGAAGACTATTTGTGGGTTCTCATAATCAATTGCGCGATCAGATTATACAACACTCTTATGACACGCCCTTAGAGGCCTTTCGGGGTATGACAAAACTCTGAAGAGAGCAAGCAGAGATTTTTATTGGCCAGGCCTCAAGCAACAAATTAGGCAGCACATCAGGGAGTGCCACATTTGTCAACAAACTAAGCATGAGAATATTGCCCTCGGAGGTATGTTACAACCCTTACCTATTCTAGACCGTTCATGGACTCACATCACAATGGATTTTATCGAGGGTCTTCCTACTTCACAAGGGTATTCAGTCATCTTTGTGGTGGTAGATAAACTATCTAAATATGCTCACTTTATACCCTTATCTCACCCTTATTCGGCTTCTAAGGTTGCTATGGCTTTCCTTCATTCAGTTTTTAAACTGCATGGCCTACCAGAATCCATAATTTCTGATCGTGATCCTACATTCACTAGTAATTTTTGGAAGGAACTCTTTAGGGTTCAGGGCACTACTATTTCCTACAGCACTGCCTACCATCCACAAACGGACGTCCAGACAAAAATTGTCATTAAGTGTTTGGAGAATTATATCCGATGCTTTGTGGGTGATCGGCCAAGAGATTGGTCTCAATGGATTCCTTTGGCCGAGTGGTGATATAACACAAACTTTCACTCTTCTACAAAGTTAACACCATATGAAGTTGTGTATGGACAGTTACCTCCCCGTTTATTACCCTATGATGCCGGCACTACTCAAGTAGCAGCAGTGAAGTCCACTCTCTGAACGAGGGATCAGACCTTACAGCTCCTCAAAGAAAACCTCGCAAAGGCACAACATAGGATGAAACACTATGCAGACCTCAAACGAACAGAGAGAGTATTCGAGATAGGGGATTGGGTTTACCTTCGGTTCCAGCCATACCGCCAGACAACTGTTGCCCATCGACTAAGGTTGAAACTTTCTCCCTGTTTCTACGGTCACTTCCAAATCACTATCGAGTAGGGGAGGTTGCTTATCGCCTTCAACTGCCAGCTACTGCCCGGATCCATCCCGTGTTTCACATTTCTCAGCTCAAACGGAAACTGGGTACCGGGGTTGTTCCTCTCCCGACTTTGCCACCACTAGATCCGCAAGGTATTTTGAAGCCGGAGCCCCTCACAATGATAGATCGCCGAGTTCGTCGAATGGGGCAGTTTCCTTGCATTGAAGTTTTGGTTCAATGGGTGGGGCAGGAGGTGGAAGATGCAACGTGGGAACGACTGAACTCTTTGCGCCTTCAATTCCCGCACCTTGTGGGAAAGGTGTTTTAAAAAGGGGTGGACAATGTTACACGACTGACTGGGTCGATGGACAGGGAAGGAGATTAGGGTTGCTAAGGGTGAAAGACGACAGGAAGAGAGACTTCAAAGACACAAAGACATCCAGCTGGAGGCATTATGTTTTATGCGTGATAGGCTATTAAGTGTTGGGCTTGTAGTGGGTCTGATTGAGTATTATGTGTTGAGTGTTGGGCTTGTAATGGGTCCGATTGAGTTAAGCCCAACAGTATTGCATTTTCATTTCAGTATTGTATTTTCATTTCATTTGGAATTCGGCCGAGTCGGTTAGCCGAGTCTGTTAGGAAGTTAGATTGGTTTCATATAGGGAGAACGTCGGGGGAAGAGGTGTATCGGAAAACCTATCAGGATTCTCTCTCTCTATCTCTGTTCATCTCTTCTGTATGGTTGGCCAAAGCTCGAATTGGCCCTTATCTTTCTTTGAATTCAATACAATTTCAGCATTTACATCAATACACTTGAGAACCTTACATAAATCCTACAAATTCCCTACGGTGCTGTTACATCCTTTGTTTCACAATTCTGGTCACTTTTTGGCCTGGAGGAAAGAAACCAAAATTAGAGATCTCTCTGTCTGTTTTGTAATGTAATACTTACAGTTTGGGTGATATTTACATATGAACCCTCCACCATAAGAAAGCGTAGCAATAACAAGACAACGATATATCCCAACAACCTTTACATGTCTTTAGTCAAAGGTTACCAGTTTCTGGGTTGCAGGTCTTTTGCAATCCTTTTTTGTTTCTTTCCTTCCTCTTCATAGATTTTTCTGTTGGACTGCCTGTGGAACCAGAAGCAGGTTTGTATGTCCGTCGTTGGTTTGGAATGAACAAAATAATTTAAAAGATTGCGAGACGATCTCAGTGAATTTAGCTTGTTCTATGGAAGTGTACGGAATACCTATTCGTATTTACTGACCTTTAAAAGTTTTATGTGGTTCATTTTTGGGCACAGCCAGAAAAAGAGTACGTTTGTTGGACGTTCATCATCAAGTTCTTCACAGGAACATACTGTTGCCGGGTATGGTCTCTTAAGATCATTAAGCAGGGAATTTCTTCATTCATGTATATAAGATATATTTCAGCTTGTTGGTGAAAACTGTCCTACTTTCTGGCAGGGCCGCATATGCTTTCAAGCCAAAGGATGTAAACTCCAACAAGAAAAGTGCTTCCCCTGACAGTGTGGGTAAACTGACTGAACTTGAAATTAAAGAGAGAATCAGTCGTCTATCTCAAATTCTTGGAAATAAGGTCTGTTTTTCTCTCTTTCTGGCTCATTGACTAATTATGATTTCTGAAGCCATGCAGAAGATTTAGAACAACTTAGGCACCATTTGGTGTGGGCTTTTATGGTTTCTTGAAGGGTACTTCAGTTTTTTAAGGAACATTATTTATCATATAACCTTTTTGGTGAACAAGTTATGCTTTAGCTTTTCACCTGTTGTTATTGAAGCAGCCTTTAAAAGTTAGCTATTATTATGTGGCTTTGAGAAGTGCAAAGTTAGCTTTTAAAAGCTGCTGCAGTTTCTCACATTTTCAAAAGCTAGTGGCCTGCCAAACTGATCCTTGATTGGTTAATTCAAGCTTCAATAGGATGTAACTATGCTCCAGTGAAGGTTGAAACTTGCTGTTCTTTTCATATAACGTGGTTGATTTAGGATTGCTAAGCATGCTAAGTATTTTCTTTTCCCGAGCCTTTGCTGTTCAACTGCTTCATCATTCTGCCATCATTGTAGGTCATGGTTGCCAGATTACCAGATAAAGGAGAAAAATTACAGAAGCAGATTGCTGAACTGAATTTAGAGCTCTTTAAAATTAGGGAAGCAGAAGAAACTCAAAACGAAGTTATTGATTTGGATGATCTAAGTGGGAAACTCCAAAGAGTTTTGAATGTATAGGTAATTGTTGCTGGTTAAACAAACATAAACTTCTCAACAGTTTTTGTTGTATAGTTTTTTTTATAGTCATGTGATGCTTACTGACTTAATGTTATGCTTGTGTTCTGTATCAGGAATTCTTCAATTTCAGTGTCACTGTCCATTGGTCGACGTACGCCTGATGACACCCTCTAAAGTTTAGTACATTGAATGTGGTAGATTATTGTTTCTCTGCAATATTGATCTGTTTTAATCTCGTTGATGAAAAGACAACTGTTATTACAGTTCAATCGAACAAAACTAGCTGTTCGGTAAGATTGAACTTGACAATGAGTTGCAACCGATCTTTGTAAATGTGTACCAGTTACATTGTGAGGTGAAAAAACTACTTGGTTGATGGCACTCCTTTGCTATCTGTATCCATTTTGTTGATTGCCTTGCAAATTGGTTCTCTCAAGCCCGAAATTCATTTGTAATTGTAGAGGCCATAATTGGTACTTATCTATAGACTTGCTCATCATGATATACCTTACACTCTCTCATATGGAATTCAATCTTGGCTTTTTTTATTTATAAAAATAACGTCTAAAATCTCAAATATTACTATTTTTTACACTATACAAATATTAATACAGCAAAATTGTTTGTTGGTTTGCACTGTACAAATATTAATACTTTTTACATAAATTTCAACAAATTTTTCATATAAACTCTAATATATTTTTAAAATAAAATTTCAACAAATTTAATGTCTTTTTACTTTTTCATTAAATTTTAATACTTTATTATTAAAAAATTACATAAATCATCTCTATATCTCTATCGCTTTTTACAAACTGAATAAAAATTGCATTCCTTGTTTTTGGCGCTTGTACCCCTTCTCGTCTCTCAACCTCCCCAACCTCGAGCCCTCGGCAGACGCAGACTCGATCGCGAAAATCCTCCTCCACCACCATAACCCATTTCATGCCATGGAGTTCTCTCTGCAGCTCCACGGCATCGCTCTGGCCTCTGGCCTCCTCACACCAAACCCTCCTCCGCGTCAAACACTCTTCCAAGATTGCTCTCGCTGTTTTCAACTATTCCAAGTCCCTCCCATTGCCTCCTCTTACCTCCACCTCCTACCACGTCCTCATTGACCTCGTAGCCAAAGTCCGCCAGTTCGACCTCACCTGGCAGCTCATTGTCGAAATGGACCAATGCGACCTCTCCCCCACGCCCACCACGTTCTTGATCTTAATTCGTAGATTGATTGCCACGGCTTACCCGCCAAGCCGTTCGTGCTTTCGATGACATTGATACCCTTTGCAAGTACGGGTTCGTTAAGGTTGCAACCGAGATTTTTAACAAAAAGAAACATGTCTCGCCGGATACGAAAATGTATACCATTTTGATATTCGGGTGGTGCAAGATTGGTAGGATTGATATGAGGGAGAGGTTTTTGAAGGACATGGCGGGGAGAGGAATTGAGTCGAATGTGTTCACGTATAATGTGATGTTGAATGGGATTTGCCGGCGGGCAAGCTTGCACCCGGGGGAGAGGTTAGAGCGGACGATTAGGAATGCAGAGAAGTTGTTTGATGAAATGAGGGAGAGAGGGATTGAGCCAGATGTAACTAGTTTTTCTATCGTGCTTCATGTGTACAGTCGGGCACATAAGCCCGTGTTGTCACTTGATAAACTGAGGTTGATGAAGGAGAAAGGCATCTGTCCAAGTGTTGCAACATATACTTCAGTGATTAAGTGTCTTTGTTCGTGTGCGAAGCTTGAGGATGCTGAGGATTTGCTTGCAGAAATGGCGAGGAATGGGGTTAGTGTGACTTCAGCTACTTATAATTGTCTTTAAGGAGTATAGAGGGCAAAAGGATGCAGATAGCGCTTTGAAGTTGTATAGGAAGATCAAGGAGGAGGGTTTGTGCATGCCCAGTATGCACATATATAACATATTAATAGGGATGTTTTTAAGGTTGAATCGCATGCAGATTGTGAAAGACATATGGGATGATATGAGAGAGGGTGGGTGGGACCGGATTTGGATTCATATACTATGTTGATCCACGGGTTGTGAAAAACAGAAGTGGAGAGAGGCATGCCAGTTTTTTGTAGAGATGATAGAGAGGGGGTTTCTTCCTCAGACAGTAACTTTCAAGACGCTTTACTGGGGTCTAATACAATCGGACATGTTGAGAACTTGGAGAAGATTAAAGAAGAGACTTGATGAAGAGTCGATAACATTTGGTTCAGAGTTCCAAAATTATCATTTGAAGCCGTATAGGAGATAATACACCGTGACTGAAATCAAGTGTTAATATCCGTAGGTACTCGCACACTTTTTTGTTTATGCTTGGAAAGCTCGAAGTTGGTTTATTCTCTGATTGTGGATGTAACAAGTATTATGAGATGAGATTGTGGTCGCAAGAAGTGATTCGTGGCAAGAGCATGTTGGCAGTTTAAATTATTTCTACCCCATGTTAGCTAATGATTTCACCAAGTGTGCTTTAAGCCTTCAATCATCATCCTCAGTTTAGCGTTGATTGTGATTGCTATGGCCTATGGCTGTTAATCTATAGGATTAGCAGAACTGGGAAACTGAGAAAATCATCTATGCTTTGTGATGAAGTGATACTCCTTTCTACTCGCTGTAAAGGTAAATCCTTATTAACATCAGCAATGTGTACTCTCTTGGCTGCCATGGTGTATCACATTTGGTAGGAGAGGAACAGCAGACTGCACCTAGATCCTGTTTAAAGGGCTTGTTCATGTTCTTCATGGATGTGAGAATGATACTTAATTCCTCAAAAAATGCTCCAAGAAGTCCCTCCAATTGTCAACTTGTGTTGCGCTGGCAATTGGAGGATAGTATCTTTTGGGGATGGGTTTAATAGGCTATTTCATCTTATGTTTGTGTGTATCTTGGTTAGATGTTATTTCTTTACTTGTTCACTAGCCACTAGCTCCCACTGTGGACTATATATCTGGACTTCCAGTATATTTTTCTTATCGATCTACTTACTAACTTACCAAAGAAAAAAAGAAGTGATACTCCTTTCTAATGCAGTTCTCGCATTTCGTACCTAATAATAACACTAAAAACAAAAGCACATGCACGCCGGCGACTCGAGATGTATTTACGGAGAGCCAAGAGTAAAAAAAAAAGCCCATGTTTGTATTTTGTTTTCCTTCTTTAGCCAAGGTATAGAGGACTCAAGACGGACTCTAGGGAGTCCAGGCCTTACGGTTGGCCATAGCCTGCCTGGGCCTATTCAGTACGCGAAGGGCATGACAAAACTCCCTGTTGCATCAAATGTCGTGAATATCTCATCCCATGGTTGCTCTGTAAGGGCCTGCACCAGCAAAACTGACTGCTACTTTTGTTTTCTTAACATTACCAACTCCGTTACTGGATAAATCCTTTTTATCTCTAAGGCTAACCGAAAAATGGAACTCGAGAAGATTCCTGGGTAAAATGGGGAGATGGCTACTAGAAATTTCTGATCGCCTATATTTACTTTTCAGGTAAAATCAATAATATGAGGTTATGAATTAGATTGGGTTGCTAAATCCTTATCGTCGTTTTAAGACAGGTCACCATACAAGACAGGAAGGCCCCGTTTTTAGTCGTACTAGGGGCCACGGGTGATGAGGGTTTATCCAAAAACACATTTGTAGGGAAAAGAATCCAAAGAGGAGAATATTACGGGAGGTGGAAAAAGCATAAGCAACGAATAAAGGGACTCGAATGTTGGCACTTTCACTAGAGGAAACGAATGAGAAAGGAATACTATCAACAAACACAAAAGGACATATGAGTAGTTAAGTAACTCCTTTTGACTGAAGGAAAACCAGCTGTGGCTACCTTCTTCTCTTTCTGTCCCAATTTGAAAGATCAGAAATGTCTAGAATATCTTTATTTTTGTATATTGCACCCATTTTGTGAAAGGGTGCTAGTTCTAACATCTGGAAGTAAAGAATATGTACAGTTACTTAGCAACAAAAAAAAAGTGAAGGATATGTTACTTATGAGTTGAGAGGATATGACTCTTGTTATTAAGTTTCATCCAAAAACCAATTGGCAATAAGAAGAGGTAGCCCAACAGGTATACGAAACACAAGATTAAATGTTCTCTAATCAACAACAAATAGAGAATACAAACAAGTGGTTCAAGCCCAAAAATAGTTGGCTCTGATATCATATCAAGTTTCATCTCAAAACCAATTGGCAATAGGAAGAGGTGACCCCAACAGGGTATATGAAGCACAAGATTAAATGATCACTAATAAACGTGAGACTCTAAGGGTGCGTTTGCGCAAAATATTTCATCAACTCCTAATAAAATACTACAATATAATCTCTGTCTCTCCCATCAAAAAATATAAAAAAATTACCTCTTCACTCTTTCACTAAACCCAATACCAACAACTAAACCCAATACCAAAAATTTTACAACACAAACATAACCTAAGAGTTGTTATGGAAGTTTCTCTAAGAATTGTTATGGAAGTTTTATGTTAACGGAACAGCGGATACTTGCTCTCATTTGCTCAAGACCAAAACAGATCCAAAAATCTCTCATTACAAAAGCCAGCACCATTTGTGACATAGCTACAAGTCCCGGAGGGGGGCAAACCTCTTGCAAACAACCTCTCTTCCAAGACGCAGTCAAAGTGACTAGACCAAAAATATTGGAAATACAGAAACAAGATGGCATATACAATGGAAACCGAAAAAGATGGACAAAAAGAACAATGTTTGCTTGAATAATTGCATTTCTCTGCAGATAAACTTAGTCAAAGCTTGATGAGCGGCTCCATCTTCCTTGCAGATAGTAATCAAATGTGACACTTGGGTCACTGCTACTAGTAGAAAGTGAATCATCCTCTATGTCTACCAACGCGACATTGAGATGGGATTGGATGTTAGCAGAAACTGCTTCCCCATCTAAGGCATCGATTTCTTCAGAGGCACGAAGTTGCTGCTTTGCCCACCTTGTCACTTCTTCATCACCTTGGAGAAGCTTCAGGACCTATTGAGAAGAAAAATCGTGGATGAATTTATGAATTATGAACATTAGAAAATCAAAACATAAGCTGTAGAAAGCAGGAATTGCTGTCCTGAGCAAACTTACAAGGCTAACTTGAGGCCGTAATCTAGGTTCACGTTTAATGCAAAGAGTGGCAGCCAAAACCATCCTATCTATCTGATCATGGTCATAGTAACTACCCAAGCTCGGATCTAGCAATTTGGACACCTTCCCACTGTCCAAAATTGGCTTTGCCTGGATCACATTATAGACGCAAATCAAGAGAAATAATAAGAATTACAGGCGAGCAAAACTTAAAACTGAGCTTGTTTCAAACAAAAAGTTGTCTTTTGCTGTTTTGGTGCAAAATTCAGAAACACGATTAGCAACTTATATTCTTGAATAAGAAGTTTCTCACACAGGGAACAGTAACTCACCCACATTACAATGCTCTGCTGGCCCTTGGGATATGTACTGTCAATCGGCTTTCTACCTGAAAGAAGCTCAAGAAGTACAACCCCAAATGCGTAGACATCAATTTTGTCACTCACTTTGCCATGCATGAAGTATTCCGGAGCCAAGTAACTGCCACAAAATAGAGTGTTAACAGTATATCTTAAATACAGAAAAGCGAAACAACAGAACAGATTACACACCCAAAAGTTCCTGCAACATCTGTGCAAGTGATCTGGGATGAAGCTGAAGCCCAACTAGCAAGTCCAAAATCAGAGAGCTGGAGAAGCGTGATGAAAGGAAATCAGCATAGAAAGATTCACAAACTGTACCAGAAGACTGAAAGTTACAGACTAAAAAGCACCTGTGGCTCAAAATCACCAGAAAGAAGGATGTTTGAGGATTTGACATCCCTATGGATCACAGGCTCTACACAGCCCGCGTGTAAAAAGTCCAACGCCTCAGCTACGCCCATAGCCACATTGTATCTCTCTTGCCAGCCAAACGCTTTTGCATCCTTCTTATTACCTTATTCACGGAAATCCACTATGAGTTAAAAACCCAAAGAACTGAGAACGGAGAAATAAAATATTTTTCCTCTAATCCTGACAGATAAATTCAACAATAGGTTACCATGAAGATTCTCTTCAAGACTTCCTCTTGCAAGAAAATCATAGACCAATAGCAACTTGTTGTCCTCAAAACAGAACCCAGAAAGGGAGATTATGTTCTTATGATGTAAACTTGTGATGATCTCTATCTCTTGAAGAAATTCTTTTATCACATCATCAAACGGCTTCAAAATTTTGACCGCCAACTCCTTGCCATCAGGAAGACACCCTTTGTAAACATGACTACTACCACCTGTTCCAACCATATTCTCTGCATCAGAAATCAGACCTCATTAGATAAACTCGACAATTTGCGCGGAAACTTGAAACCGGGTCATAAAAATTAAGGAAAGAAAACGAACCAAGCACGAAATTAGAGGTTGCCGATGAGAGTTCCTGGTAGGTAAACAACCTGCAGCTGGATGAGTATTTCTCATGTAAACCCACTAATTCTTTGGGAAAACTATCCAAGGCATCGCAAGGGGAAAGAGGACACGCAGCAGCAGTTCCGAATGGCACAATGGCACCACTCTCTTCATCAAGTGAAGAACAACTATAGTCATCCTGGTCAGAAATACTTTTTTTCTGATCAGGATAGACGACAGCTGAAGAATGCCATCTTGGTAATCTTAATAAACGCTGAAGTACAGAAGTTCTTTTCACAGATTTCTCCACGGATTGACGCTTGGGTAGAAACACCCGGCGAAGAATTGACCACCCAGATTTCGGAGAACTTGAATCTGTATCGGCGTCACCTGACTGGTATAGTACCAAAGCCAACGAATTGTCCTCGCCACCGTCTCTGGGCGACCCTACTGTAGATTGGGTTCCACAACCGTCCAGCAATACTGCCCCCGATGCACAACTCGAGCAATTCTTCTTGTTGGTCTTCTTCGTAAAAACCGAGCTGGATTTATCCGAAAGACAATGAGCCTCATCCAACTTTACTGACCCTGCAGCATCATTTGCATCTTTTAGTGATACTTTTCTTGCCTGATTACGGATTACCTATGAACCGAGTAGCCATGGTTCTTTGTATATATATGAGCATTAATTTCTACCAACAAAGGTAAACTGGTAATAATCACCTGGCGATTTATTGGGGTTAGTAGAAGTTGCCACTCTTTGGAACACTACTTTGCCATTGTCAACGGCGAAAACAGTGAAATTTTTGGACAATTTTCTAGTGCAATATTTGGCGACGGCGGCCGATGAGCGGATTTTGTGACTGGTCTTGGAAATTCCCACAACCACTGCAGCCTCACCGTACGATTTCGCCTCCCTGACAATAACTTTCTGTATCTTTGACCCTCTAAGGACCTTTAGCTTCAGATCAACCTGCACATTCCACCCAATTCAATCTTCTTAACCACCAGATAAAAAACCCAAAATCTACGGCAATAAAAAGTAATCAGTAACTCTGTGAAAAAACCTAACTAAAATTGCAGTTGAATTTCTTTCCTGCGTTCTCTACGCAGCGACAATGTGGAAGGAACATAAAGAGAATGAGTCAAGTTTAGAGTGGAATCGGACCTGCTTTAAGTTGCAGAAGCCTTCGTACACAGAGAGCACAGAATCGAATGTCTTCACGAGCGAGATAAGCGACGATGTGCCCTCTACAAGCAAAACCAACCATAAGAAAAAACTCAATATTTGGTATATCTAGGCCGAGAGAGAGAGAGTGCGTGTGTAACTTACCAGTTGGGATATCCAGGACGTGAAGCGCAATGACACGGTCACCAGGCTGGGCCACCTTAACCAGCGCCCACGTCAGCAATTCCCGGCTCTGAGGATCCAACTTCACCCCCACCACCACTGTATTCCCGATACCACCCTCGCTGCCGTAGACGTCGCCGTCTTCAAGTTCTCCGGTCAACCTCATCTCCTTCTCAGCGGAACGTCGTCGTCCTTATTGTCTCTCTCTCTCTATCTCACAAACAGAACTTCGGCGTTTCCCGTGCAGAAGACTATAGAAGAGGGATTTTCTTTTTGGTTCGCACCTAGCACGTGCATTGGGAATTGAGCAAATGTCATCCCCTGCCGGAGGCCGATTATGAAGAAAACTGTGTCGATAGGAATGATCCCGTGTTTCCCAAACTATCTTCTTGTTTTGCGACCGGTTTTTCGATGTGGACCGAATGAGCTGCGGTAGTTACTAGTTGTTACCGAGGTTTAATTTGATTTAGCGTGCGGATAAAGTTCAGAATAATGGGCCGTAGACTTTATGCGTTACCGCCCGAAATAACGAAAGATTTGGGAGAACAGAAACAAGGAAAATAACATTCAGTGCGGTAGGCCTCATATGCTTTATCATGAGCTCGTCCCTTTCGGGTAGGAAAATAATTTCCTTTTTCTTCTTTATTCTCTCCCGAAAACCACCGAGATCCGCCGGTATGATAAGAAAACGATGCCGAGAAATATTAAGGCTACTTTGTTTAAGTTATCACAAATTTTTTAAAAACTTCTCACTCACTTTTCATCAATTTCAATACATTTTCACCAATATAAGTATCTTTTTACAAATTTCAACAACTTTTAACTAATTTTTCACCAATCCAAAGAGAATCTACACTACTTTCAAAAAAACACAAAAATAAAAACTGTTCTGAGAACTGGCCTAACTTTTTTGTAACTGTTATGTCTTAACAGGTAAGAAATTATATTTATTAATAAACGAGATTTGAATTCTGACATAATTGATGTTTTACACGTGTACAACTATGACTCTATTATGACTGCGTTTGCAACCATAATTTTCCCTAAAATTTTATCTCTTTCCTAATAAAATACTCCAATATAATCTCTCTCTTCCATAAAAAATATAAAAAATTACCTCTCTCTTCACCTTTTCACTAAACCCAATACCAACACATATTCTCATACCAAAAATATTACAACACAAACACAATCTATGATTGTCATTGTTATCCCCAAAAACTAGAGTGAGAAAAATAGAAGTCCTAATCCTAATCCTAGCAGACATTGGCTGTTTTTATATGATTAATGAGGTTATTTGATTGAAATAAGGTCTAATTACTGTTATGTATCAACTTCTGCCAAATTGGCGGTACAAATTTAAACGCTATAGTCTTGTGTAATGTATTTGCGACATTTAGGTCTTTTCCGTCTGTTTGTCATTAACTCATTAATATAATTCACACGACGTGGTACACTAACGCCAATTCATCACCTATCTAATATACAAAAAATAAAAAAAAATCAATGAGCCCTAACTTACGCGCCCACATAGGGAGAAAATGTGCTATAACCTCGTATATTTAACTATTTTACCTTAGAATTTAGCTTGCCCTCGTTGAATGAAAGTTACATGATTCTTTTTATATTTTATAATTGATAGCTTTTTTTTTATTAACATGCAAAATCCATTGCACTTGGCTTCTATACTGGGTTCAGACAGATATACTTGTTAATGTTATTGACAAATTCCGTTTTAAATTTGATTTGTAATATTTAAATTATTTAGATAAGAATTTGTTTAAGTATTCAAGATGTCTCTTAAGAATATTAGGATTGAAAAGCGTTTGAATTACGAAGATTAAAATTTGAAAGTTTTTGAATCATGAAGATAAGGACGAAGGGTGTTCGAATTTTCAAAGAGGAGTTCAAATTTGCGAAGTCCGATCCTAAAATCTCTCAAGTGTATCTCCAGAATAGGATCTTTGTCCAAGCTTCTTCTGATCTTGGCTCGAGCGAAATTGGTATTTTTCTTCAAAGTGTGTTTCGCCTTATTTTCGCCCTAGCTTAACTTGAGCAAAATTGACATTTTTCTTTACAGTGTATTTTGCCTTAGTTTGGCTCGAGCAAAAATCTTTGTTTTCAAATTTACTTATCTTTTTCTATTTAAACCGTGAGACATTCGTCCAAGATGCTTACCCCAAGTTATTTCCTTCATTCATTGGCATCTTATGCTTGAGAGAAATATTCTTGAGACTTTTAATCATCATTGAAACCAACCTCCTGTGAGAAGCTTTCAGAGAGCTTAAAAGAGATTGGCAGCAGGAGTTACCAGTATTGAAGATATTCACAAGAAGAACCTCAGAAGGTTGAGGGTTAACCGCAAGGTAGCGGGTCTAAGTTGGATTATCTAGATTATTACTTCGGGGTTGTCAGAGTCAAGCAACTGGGTGTTGCCCGTGTCTAAGTCACCGGTGTAAGATTTATCTTCTAATGAATTTTTTGGTGGCTGCTAGCCCGAAGTGGTTTTTCCTTTGATAAAGTTTTCCACTTCATCATCAAATCTCATGTCTTGATGTGTGATTGATTTATTATTTCTGATTGACATTTTCTTTGATATTTGTTTTAATATTCCGCTGCATATTTGTTGATTGCTAAATACTTTTCAGATCTAGACGAAACTCTTTTATGACTTATTATAAATTTGTCTATTCATAGAAAAAGAATGCGTCAACACATATTCACCCCATCCATATGTTCTTTAGGGTTTAAACAGATTTTTCAATAACCAATTGAGAGGTGCATTGACGGGACTGAGATCGCATATACAAAACCAAAAAAATAATAAAAGTGATAAATTCAATTCAACCTCTTTTGATGCCTTCATTGCTGACATCATTCAATTGCAGTTGATACTAATACAAACACTAAATGTGAGAGAAAAATAAGGACACACATTGGGTGTACATCTATAACTTCTATGATTCTCATTGTTATCTAAAAATACATATGTTTATTGCTTCATTTATTCTTGAAAAGCATATTCTTTGGCGAATCAATAATATATAGGATGTATATCAAAGTTTATCCATAAAACTAGAGTAAGAAAAAAAAAATAGAAGCCAAATCTTAGAAGACTACCTATTTATATGATTAATAAGGTTATATGATTAAAATAGAGATGGACGAAAAACAACAAGGAAACTCAATCCATAAGTACATATATAATACTTTACCTTAGAATTTAACTTGCCAGAGTTGAATCGAATTTGCAATATTCCTTCTATGCTCTAATTTTCTTTTCTTTTTTAGTAAAAGAGAGAAATTGGTTACACGTACTGAGAGCACGAGAAAAAGCAGAAAATAGTAAAAGTATTAACTTTTATTCAACCTCTTTGATGCATCATTCAAAGCAGTTGATACTGATACGACATTAAATTAAAGGTAAGGTATTCCGTCACGTTCAATGAGAGCAAATAAGGACTCACATTGGGTGCTCTTCCTATTTCAAATGGCGTAAATCAAGGTTGATTAATTACTGTCTTTCCATCATAATCAGCAAGAATTTTAAACTCTATTATCTTGATAAATATGAAACTTTAAGTCTAAAAGATGTCTGCTTAATGCAATTATGGAACAAATCAGGTCCACAACTTGATCAATCCTCACCGGAAGCAGCTCTCCTGCCATTAATTTCCTCCCAACTTAACAATTTTAGTTGTCTGCTCCCGTTTTAGGAAAGGATTACCACAAATTCAGAACTTACTGCGGTCTCGGCTCAATAATAAGGGATTACCACAGATCTTGCGAGAAAATATGGAGCAACAACAAGTTGACTCGAGGATGATCATATCGAAAATTCTGGCTTCAATTTATTTTTCAACGTTTTCTTGGCACCCAAACAGAGAATATTGTCATTTCTTCTCCTGTTGGGGTAACCCGTATCTTTAACCTACCAATCGTTATGGCCGGGAACTTCATCTCTGACAACTGAATACCAACTCCTGGAACCCCCGGGGTTAATTAATGGACAGTGGGAGTCACATCTCTTGGCCATTCTCGAAATAAAGGCATTGTGTCTGACAGATAAAAGGAGGATGTGGGGGCAAGGCATATAGTTTGGCATGCCGGTGAAAGCGATTCTGTGTCCCAAACTTTTTCCCTATTCTTTTCGCCCACGCATCAGTGTTGTCTTTTTGGAAGAACGTCCACCGTTTTTAATACCTACCCCCCCGACCAAAAAGATTAAAGAGAAAGAAGCTTTAAGTAGTTTATTTACTTCGACATCATTTGCTATATATTTGTTTAGACTAAGAGCATCATTGCTTGGAGGTGAGAAAGAGAATGGGTTTAAAAAAAAAAAAAAAAAAGAGAAAGAGAATGGGTTTCTGTGGAGCCCCTAATTTGCAGGAAACAAGAGGTGTCTCAATGATGACAACCATATGGAATGAGGACACGGATTAATATTGAGGGAATCTGGTGGTAGATTTCCACCATTTGGTGAAACCTACTGTTACTAATTGACCAGAATAAGTACTCGAAAGATAGGAAGACAGTAGTCTTCTTGGCAGGTAGATGTATTGCTATCATACAGTGATTTATGTGGTGGCATACCGCTTACCATATTCCTCTACTCGTGGCATTCTACTTACCACTTAATATACGTCATACCCTCTGAATATGAGAGTTCTACCCTTTGCACTGCACAACTATCAATTTCCTTACAATTTTTTTCTTCAACTATCAACTCTTTATATTTAGAACACGTTCTGTTACAATATTCTACAACCAAATATCATTTTTAACACCACATAAAAATAACTACAACACACATACCAATAAAGTTAATATAACCTAAAAATTCTCAAAACACAAAAAATCCTTACAAAACACGTTAACCGAACATCATCTTAATTTAGTAAAATGACTATTTTACTCCATATGAAAAATATAATAATAAAAAAAGTATGAAGTCCTTTCGCTGAACCAAAATATAAATAGTAAAAATTTGGTTGCGGCCCAACAATTAGGTAATTAGAGGGTGGGACAAAATGATGAACAATTTGATTGTATAATATTGACTACTTGATGGAGATATAGGCTGCGTTTGTCACTAAAATTTTACCCAAAATTTTATCTCTCTCCTAATAAAATACTCCAATATAATCTCTCTCTCTTCCATCAAAAAATATAAAAAATTACAAAAACTATAAAATATTACCTCTCTCTTCACTTTTTCACTAAACCCAATACCAACACTAAATCCAATACCAAAAATTTTACCACACAAACCCACCCATAAGGTGGCATTTCATGTGTTAAAACAGTTGACTGATTTGTGCACCGTCTATTTGGACGGTTTGTTTTTGTTTTACAACGTGTGCATGATCGATCGCTTCACGGCTCACGTGTACATGTCTGCTAACGTGGGTGATTGTGGGCCTTTGCCCCTCCCATCATTATAGGTAGGCTAGAAAGCACTTGGAGGGCCTCGGCCTTCTGACTGGACTGGCTCAGCTCACCGCAGAACCCCTTCTCATTCGAAAAATCCGAAACAAACAGTAACGTGAATCGGGGGAGAACAAGTTAAAGATTAATCGCCTAATACATCATGGATTAGGAGTAGTTGATTATAAGGTTAATAAAACGTTACCGTTTTGGTAGTCCAAATTGGTTTAGAATACGACGTACAATGATAGATGGGCACGTATTTTATTTGATAACATTAATATATAACGTGGATGATTAGTACTCCAGAATAGGTAGAAAACCATTCAAATATAATCTACCTTGCACCATTCTAATTCGTTCGGATACGATACGTTCGAATATTCCAAAATATTAAATGCATATTATAAAACGCTAAATAACAAGGGACAGGTAAAATATAATCAACGTGTTTCATGGCATGCTTAACACGCCTGAATTCCCATTTATAAAAAAATAAAATAAAATAAAAATCCAGTGAACACGTCCCATGGTTTCAGACACAATAACCTAAGGATAGATTAATATTTAGTACTTAAATTAGATATTTGGTACTTAAATTAGCAAGACGTAGGTACGTACCTATCTGTCAGGTTAATGTGAACACGTCCCATGGTTTCAATATTATGTGTGATGTAGCGGTTTGAATTTTAGGTCAGAATTATCTACCATTTTTTTTTTATCTGCACTTTGTAGTATAATTTTAAAAATATAAATACAATCAATATTAAATACGATAATTGTCAGTAATAGTATATTGTTCCACAAAAGTAGATTTAAAATAAAAAAGAAATGGATGTTTCCACGACTCTACCTAATAAATTTATTTATTTTTTTTCTTTTGCAAATATGTCTAAAATTATACTCTCAAATGTCGCAAAATGTCTGTACAGGTTCTTTCAAAAGATTTGATGACCTTTTGTCAGATCTGAATTAGTTATAATTAATAGATGTATAATTGGGGTTGTTTGTTTGTCAAAATTTTGAAAAATATTTTCGAAATTTTGAGAATCTTTATTTTATTGAGATTTATTAGATTTTGTGAAAAGTATAGTGTAAGTGTAAAAGTTAAAAATTTTGAAATTTATCTGACTTACCCGAATTATTGAGACCCCAAATTATTGGGAGAAACAAAGGTGACTATTATATCTTTCTCGAATTTACTAATAACAACAAATCAGCTGACGGGCAACACACGTGGACAAATCTCTGGGTTAAGCGAACATGAATGAATGATTTGAATACATCGTAAAATATCAATAAAAAAAATAAATCAAACATTGTGTCAAATAAAAAGATACCCCAGGCATACCCTGTATTCTCGACATATAACGTGGGTGACGAGAGGAGCCTCCCACATGCTCTCCTGATCCGCTGCGTCTCCGGTCACCTCTGCTTCAAGATTTTATGTTCGACGCCGAAATACGGTCGGCCGGCCCGGTCTTGGTCGGTATACAACCCCCAATTATTGCCTGTGCTTTTTCAATGTTTTTATGTATTACTGTATTAGTTCACAGTTTAGTACTATTAATGAACAGTCAGAATTTTAAGTTATCTGCTGCTAGCCTACCTTGATCGAAGTGCGGCTACTGCTACCACCATCAAAGTACGGCAGGGGAACATGGTTCGTACTGTTTCTCCAAGTCCACGACCATGTGCTCCATCCCATGTTAATTAAGCTCTTCATTTGGCCCTTCTTATTTAAATTTATCAGAATAATTTGATTATGCAGCCAAAGTTATAACAGACTGTTAGAGTTCACTCTTTTTGTTAATAAAATAAACTTCATAGAAACACAGCTAACCTCAAGGAGGAATGGTTTTCTATGGTGAGAATCGAAACAGAAATTACATAGATTTGGATATTCCCAACAAAATTTTCAGCAAGGGCTCATCTAGCAAGATTATGGGCGGCCGAATTAGTTTGACGTTTTGCATGATTTAAAAGATCACAAACAATGGATACTGCTCAAAGCTAAATAGCATCAATAGTAGAACGAATACTCCAATCCTAAGAGGAACCATAAGTAGAAATCGCCTCAATCACAGTCTTTAAATCTCCCTAAAAAATCACGTCATCCTTATGTAAATAAGACGCCTCCTGAACGACAAATAATGCCGCTCTAGCATTGCCCAAGAGAGGGCCGCTTGGAGGTAGGCTCTTTGTCCAGGCAAAGAGAAAATTCCCTATTGTATTTCTACACACAACAACAACAAAAGAACAAGAGTGACGTATAGCAACATCAAAATTAATCTTCCACACATTCTCAGGAGGAGGGCGCCACCGAGGGATTTGTTCCATCCACTTCAAAGATGACCAAGCTGAAGAATGCTCAAAAAACAGTGAGCGGGTTTTCTCAATTAACGTTTGAGGGGCCACCTGGATAACATGGTGGACCACTTGATTTTGAGAAAACCATAAAGAATCAAATAAAATGGCAGCAAAGAGTATAAACTTTTGATGATTTGCCAAGGGAAGATGCAAAGTAGTAGGCGCGTGGAGTATCATTTTAATCCACTCCCCAATACTATGGTTCAAAAAGCATGAAGATTCAGAGCCCATGGAGATTCTAGCCACGCCATACAAGCAATGGGGCAACCGAAAAATAAATGCTCAAGAGTCTCGAGTTTCATATGGCAGAACGAACAAGCCAGCTCTTCTTCCACAGGAGCTTTAGACCAGCAAGTGTTCTTTTTACACGGGAGAGCATTCCAAGCGATTTTCCATAGAAATAACTTGAGACGATCATGCATAGGTATCGCCCAAAGTTTCCTCCAATCCTCAGCATCAAGAGGGCCAACCGAAATATTACTAGTATGGGACAACAACTGATAAGTAGATTTAACAGTAAAAATCCATTTTGGATTGAGGGTCTAGATCAAACTATCCTCCTGATTGCCAGACATGTTGTTATTATTTAAAATCCAATTAGCATCGACATCCTCAAACAAGTCTCTGATTAAACCAACATTCCAAATAAAAAGAGAAGGAGATAAATAGACTATTCACCTTAGCCTTGGGATCTACGATACGGCTTCCCACTCGAGGGATAGGGATAGGGATGAGGATGTAGAATCCACGGGTCAGACCACATATTGGTGGACTCTCCCACCCCAATATGGAAATCAGCACCAGCTTGAAGAATATAGGCTACTCGCAAAATGCCTCTCCAAAACCAAAACGATCCAGTTTTGGGTATCTCGTCTCAAATAAAGTTTTTTTTTTCTAAATGTCCCAAATAAATTTTGAATGCAAGTATTTAGCTCAAATTATCTGAACCCAAAACTTGTTAGGGTCAGAATGAATCATCCAAGAGAGCTTCGTAGGCTGAGTTGAGCCCAAGACCACCCTGAGCTTTAGGTTGGCAAATAGACGCCCATGACTTGAGGAATAAATGTCGTTGACCATCATCACGAAAACCCCACCAGAACCTCATAAACATGGAATCAAGCCGATGACATAAAGTTTTAGGCAATATAAATTGGTTCATTGTATATGCAGGAAGAGCATAAGCCACATACCGAATAAGAACCAATATACCAGCTTAAGATAAGGTGCGCATATGCCAACTCTCCAAACGACTTTCACCCGCTCATAGATAGCTTTGAATTGGAATTTTTTTTATTTCAGCCTATAGAGACCGGTAGACCAAGATGCTTCTCAACATGGTCTTTCCTCGGTAACTGAAGCAAATCACAAATATCCCGAGCCCAGCCAGAATTAGTACTACGCCTGAAGGTAATAGAAGATTTGCGGGCATTGAGCTGTTGTCCTTAGCAGCCACCATAACAGTTCAAACATTCAGAGATGACCTGAGCTTCAGCAATATCAGCTTTACAGAAAATCAGAAGATCATCAACATATAATAAATGAGAAATGGCAGGAACACCCCTACCAATTTGAATATCATGCAAACGCCCCTGAGCCTCCGCTCGAGTGAGTAAGCGAGAGAAAACTTCAAAACCAAGAATAAACAGCAGAGGGGAGATATGATCACCTTGACGAAGTCCACGTGTAGGTTTAAAGAAACCATACGGGGATCCATTCAATAAAATGAAATACAATATAGAGGACAAACATTGATGGATCCAGTGCACAAAAGTAGGGTGAAA
The DNA here is from genome assembly GCA_963930655.1 of Myrica gale. Classification (NCBI taxonomy): domain Eukaryota; kingdom Viridiplantae; phylum Streptophyta; class Magnoliopsida; order Fagales; family Myricaceae; genus Myrica; species Myrica gale. The sequence continues at coordinate 8,846,728 of OZ005600.1, read as the reverse complement.
ACCAAAGCAATGCATAGCACGGATGATAAGTAGCCACTCCATGCAGTCATAAGCTTTTTCAATATATGCACGAATAGCCATGTATTGGCGATCATTCCGCTTACTCTTTAACATATGAAAAACTTCATGGGTAAGAATAGAATTTTCCTGAATAACCCGACCATGAACAAATGCAGATTGCATGAGAGATATAAGTCGCGTAATACAAGCTTCAACTGATTAGCCAAGATATTGGAAATAATCATATATGCCACTTTACACAGACTAATAGGTCGATAATGACCTATTTCAGATGAATGGTCATTTTTCGGGGTCAGAGTGATGAAGGAATGATTAAGAGCCGTCAACATATAACTACGGTGAAAAAAATCTTGAACCATCTCAACCACATCTGCTCCAACAATATCCCAATATTGTTTATAAAATAATCTAGTCATCCCATCCGGCTCGGGACTCTTGAGGGAGCCTATACCCCAAACTGCAGCCCGAATCTCCTCCAAAGTCGGTATAGAGCAAAGGTTAATACTTTTCTCCGTGAAAATTAAGGGGGGTTATCAAACCCCCAAGATCATCTGGAATGAAAGGATTAGAGGAAGTAAATAAAGTATGAAAATAATTAAGGATATGATCACCAACCAAATTTCTGGAAGAGAGCCAGCAATTTTTCAGGAATGGGGAATTAGCAAAAATGTTTTGGTAGCACAAAAAATTGATGAGGATTTCTTATTGAGATACCTGTTGCCCACATGTATGATTGAAGTTGACTCAGCGAGGCCGTATGACTCAACAAAATGGGAATTCTCTTAAACATTACAAAGACAAGTGATTGTCAATCCCACGCTATAGGTTGAGGACAGCCTCGTATAACTACTACACATTAGTCACTAGCTTTAGAACACATTAGTCAATTCCTAGCAAACATAGAGTACACGACTCAAAATTCTACAAAGGTTCAATTACAATCCAGGAGATTAATGACATGGTGCTCTATGCGTCTTATCAGTGGAAAATGACTTAAAGGCTCTTTGTTGGTGGAAAAGTAGCATGAATTTCGTTAGCATGTTCTGCAGCTTAGAGATAATCGCTGGACTTCAGGCAATTAAAGCTATTTTTCACAAACGATTTTTTTACAAGAAATGACCAAAGAATAATAAAATAAAATATTAAACAGAATATCAAATAGCCTTACAGATAGAATAAAACTATAACACATCCATTGTTTGTTTAAACAGGTCAAGACAAGGGAGAAAAAGGGGAAAAAACAGGGCAATCAACTAAGTGAATCATTACCCGGTTTCGCCGAAGCACCATATCCGATTCCAGGCAAAGTCCACATTGTCTTACAACTTCTCCACGTGCATGCTGAACGTCTCCACCAGACCGATTGCATCTGCATTAATGGTTAAACATGCATTACAATAGAAAAAAAACGTCTGCAAAGATTACGTGCAGTAAGAAATCACCTTTCAAAGAAGATTCCATGGCTTCAAAAAGTTTTACTTTGTTCAACCTAGCCTGCATATATTTCCATGTTGGAAGTCATAGTTGTATTGGCAAAAAGTACAACACAAGGAGATAGTTGAAGTGATATACTGTAAACTAACCTAAAGTAAAGAAGGGACTAAAATTAGCAAGAAATTGCATGAACAGTGTGTAAGATTTCAATTGAGTTTTTATTTATCTCAATTTTCTTTTTTCCTTCAGTATGGATGACAGATCGAAAAGCACCATTGGGAGCTCAAAGAACAAAAATAAGAGACAAAGCATTGAAATATATACGCCTGGACTACTTATCCAAAAAAATATATATACACCTGGACTCCAACACGTCCTTCAGAAGAAAGAGAGTGAGTGATTCATTAATGATGCTATTTGAGGGGGGAAAGTAAATGGATAACATTGTCAGATTCCTGAAAAATATCATTATGCTTTTGTTGTACATGCTCAAATCAGAATTAGGGAAAGCGTCTATCACCTTTCTTCCTCAAGTACATTTTTCTCTCACATGCCCAAGATATATCATGGTTTGACAGTCTGTAATTTGCCTCTGGGATTTGGAAGTAAAACCAGAAAAGAATAGTGATAACTAACTAGGTGGCGAAGTATACTTTGAGGAGAAAATGTTTTTAACGAACATGCTTCACTTTATTTGGTATTGCATATACTTTCCTTAAGTCCTTCCTCTCTTTCTTCTTAACCCTAACAGTAACAGTCATTTTATGAGTTAGGAGAGGGTAGACGATAGCACAATTTCTCTTCTCTGGAGACTATTCAATACGCAAAGGTTACGCCAAAGTGGTTTCTGTTTAGTATGGATGGCCACCAGTGGGTAGATGCTGACAGGTGATAACCTCACAAAAAGGACAATTGTTGTTGAACAATTCTTTGTAAGCAAAACTAGAGGGTGCGCTATACAATACCATGATGAGGTTGGGTTGTCACATGATTTTCCCCATAGCTAGGCCTTCTTTCTTATGTATGCATCAGGAAATTGTACTGGTTTTGCATGTAGTTATTCGAATGCCACTACCCCATCATCGTGATCTAAAATTCACCAATATGTAGAAGATGAATAGAGGCATTTGCTGACTTACATTGCTGTCTTCCAGAAAGATCATTAAGAAAGGGTTGCAACGTCCAATATGGTTAATTTTCAAATTCAAGCAAACAACTCTACATTAGCAATTATAAAACCAGCGGATCAAAGACAAACAACAATCTCCAAGGAACTAGATAGTAATATCTCCTAGTCATATTAGTGTCTAACTGCCAACTTACATCCAAGAAGCAAGATCTCATCTGCTCCAAGCTCGTTGCCAAAACGTCAGCTTTGTTCTCAGTGCCTTCACTAACTGCTTTCATGTCACGCTCCATAACTGCTCTGAGATATGGTTTCCAAAGTTTATACCTAAAATCCCATAAATGAATAAGTAAATAACCAACAATCATAGATACAAAGACCCATCTTCATAAGAACTACAGGTTCAATACAGTGATATATTAGCAATAGGAATTACTTTCACGACATTACAGTCCCTCGAGAAAGTTCTTCTCTTTTCGCGTTTTTGAATAAAGCCCTCAGCAAAATTTTAACCAATGGCTAATCAATATACAATACTAATGAAAACATCCATTTTGAACATCCGACACAAAAACTATCCATACATGCCACACAGGCATACATTAAAAATTTACATAAATTAGTAATTTAAAAATGCACCCAATAATATTGAACTCACACCCTCAACCTAAACACAATCCATATGGAGGAGACAGTGATAATTTAGCTAGAGCTTATGGCTGCAAATCATAAACATGTACACGGCATGACGTGTGAATTTGACTGCACCTGTGTCAGATGTATGTGCTGACATATATTTCAACATTTACGCTCAAGATATCTATCAGGCATCATGCATGCGAATGTATCTGGATATTTAACTAAAAGTCAACTAATAGGCATCCTTAATGCAACTATTTGAACCAGTTTCGTCAGTGATAATTGGTAGCCCTCCGTAGCACCACGCATGTAATCTAACATGCAACTCTATTAAGGAGTGGATTCCATAGTCAACCAGTTCATATCAACCAAAAACAAAAAGAGTACCATATCTAGGATAGCAGAAATCGACTGTCAAGACATTCTCAAAACTAAGTTAATTACCCCATGTCGTCGTATCCAATAACCAGTGCCTCGCCCTGAAATATTAAAAACTCAAAATCAACTGGAAGAATTATTGCTTTGTAGTAAACTGCTAAACATAGCTCCATGCTCTCCAAAGGGTCAACTTATGAACATTGGAGCTTACTTAGATTTGCAACCATAGTAGAATATAACTAAAAAACTCAAAAATCAATAATACGGTAGGGTAACATAACCCAAAATGCATATTGCTCACGAGATTCTCTAGGATAAGGTGCTGTGATGAAAGGTTGGAAGAGATTCCCCTCTTATTTGGTAAATAATCAGGTTCAAAGAAAGTTTCTCCTGGGATTTGCTTATGGTGCAAGACCAGACCAATTCATGATTACTTCCCAAAAATGAACTTGTAACTGAGCTCTACAGAGAGGAACATACTAAGAGTTTTGGAGTGCTTAGTTTTGACTTATGATGCAGCTTTTGCTTGAATTGGTCCTACATCGTTCTATTGCCAAGCTCAGGACCTTCGTTCTTCTCCTATTTGGTGTCTCATGAGTGATGCCAAGGATAGCAATTCGTTGGAAATGGTGACTTGGTAGGCAGTGAAGGATTTGTTATCTAAAGTGCCAGTGCATTGCGCCTTAGTTGGCATTTGGCACAAAAGGCCAACTAAGGCCACATCCAAATGCTGTTCTAACTTTTTAAAACTTCTCGGTATTTCGGGCTTCGATTTGGATTCTTTTGCATTTTAAGGGCTTGTCGTGTACTGGTAATGCACTAATTTTTTGTGCCCTTTCCTCCGTTTTCTTATGAATTCCCTTTTAACCCCCAGAAAAACACCTTAGAATGACATACATTATGAGAAGGAAAGAAAAAAAATAAGGAAGACTACCTCCACAAGATCCAGAAAAGATTTGTAAAATGACATTTACATGGTTTATAGCAAAGTTGTAGAACAAACAGCATCGGCACCCAACATAAGCTTAGTTTATGTACTTGTATAGTGAAAGATAAGAAGGAAAAAGAATGAGACAATCTTATAGTCTATTACCTTGATTTCTCTTTAGATTCTATCAGTAACAATATACAGATAATTAGAAAGAATGTGGAGCTTTAGTGAATACCAAAGATGTAAACCACACACCTTCATGGTGTGCTCAGAACTCATATGGAAGTATCGTGAAGCACGTTTTTCAAGCTCTATGGTATTCAAAGGATGTGGAGGATACTTCAGCTTCTCCTGCTGTCTTACATTTGTAACCTGAAGGGCAGTCAAATAAGTAAAAGCTGAAATGTCAGTCAAACCTGTTCCATGAAGTTGGCATAATGCTCAAGTTACAAAAATTTCATTAATACTCACAGTTGCAATTGGTTCCTGAACACACATCTCATAGATTATAACAGCAGAAGTGTAATCAAACAGATGCCCACGCCTACAAAACCAGACATTCTCAGTTTTAACTCCATGGCAACTGAACAACAAAATAAACATGCAACCACCAAGGCCTTGATGGTTTACATCCAATTGAAAGTAGCAACGCCTTCATCTGATTTATGTGAGCAGTTGATTGTCCAAAATTCTTCTGGCTCATGTGCTTGCATTTCCCAATATCTTTCCACAATAAAGCCAAGTGTAGGGAACTGTACTCAAAGAGGAGGTAAAATGGCAAATGCACGAGAATGGCAGGTTCGAGATTATAGTACAGTTCATTCACATTCAATTGTCAAAAGTCACCACACCTGACAAGGACCATAACTTAGAACAAGATTTCTGTCATCTGTAGCTGAATCAATAACAAATGCATCTCTCAACAGCATAGTCTGGAACCTAGTGAAAGAAGCACCAATCCGAAGATCTATTTCCTGGAAAAAGGAAAAAAAGAAAAGAAAAGAAAGTTAACGTACATTCCATGCAGAAGCAGATACAACTACTGGAAAACAGTGATGGTATGATTAACATGCTATTGGTTAACAGTTGGAGAGAGGATGAAATGCAAACAACAAGTTGCAAAATTTATTTGCATGTGAGATTAATACATAAAAACAATCTTTTCTGAATCCATGCAAGAAAACACGTATAGCAGAAACCCATAAACTGATTTCATGGTGATCATAAGTAAACAAGTACAGCTCCACCTGGGTGAGAGAAGGTACTCACTTGCCTGTCATCCACTGCATCAGAAAACCACTTATTAGGCTCAACGAGATTTTGCACTGCTTCATGGATGTCCCTGGAAACTCCAATGTCAAGACCATGAACATGAAGTCAAGAAGGTAATCCTAGACACCAAAAGAATGTTAACCTTTAGGACCTGTCAATTAAGGCAGAGAAGTGAGCCCTCCTAATGGTAAGATGAGGATTTGCTGTTGTGCAAACTTCTATCACTTCAAAGGCAATGTTTTCACCTTCTCTATCACAATATAGCCACAATACAAGCCACTGGCACCTCCTAGCTTCCTCTTTTACCGTCCTCTGGATATCCAACTTGTCCAAAATTGGTAAAAAGGCAAAACAAACAAACAACAAGATTGGTCCATAAATTCTCTGTAGAAATGAAAGCAATAGCACTGATGCTAGATACTCAACAGATTCATATTCCAGTAATAGGGGAGGTTTAGTTCCTTATCAAGCATACTGCAAAAACAGACCTAACTAAAACTTCATGTTAATAAGAAAAACACCCAATGAATCAAACACCTCTTTTCTTCCCAAATAAGCAAATTTGATCAAACCAAACATAAGGCAATGAGAGCCAACAAGGAAAAATCTGGAAGAACTTGAATAAATTTGAACGCAAAGAGACTATTGGTTTCATGTAGATCATCCGTATTGGACTCGCTCCTCAATATTGGCAAGTTACCCTGCTTGCAAAATTGTCCTCTATTCCAAAAAATAATTTGATTCTATCCATGACCAACCAAACAATTTCCCCTTCCATGGCCTTGATGTTTTTGCTGCTCTGTGTTCATAACTGTAAGTCCCAGGCCAACTTCTGCATTCCTCCAACCAAAGATCCTCATAACCAAATGCTTATCTATAAGCTACATAAGACGCTCAACATAAACCATTTATTAATACATTCCGAGAACATAGAATGCCTCCACATAGCAGACATGCTACTGTCATCCACTGATACAAATCATGGTAGAAGATACATGTCTTGCATTCTTAAGAAGACATATAAAAGACAGATATTCTTTTGAAAACTCATGTGAACCCTGCTTCGACACAGCACTTTGGATGAACCCATTCAAAAATATCAGCTTGCTTTCAATCCAGCTCTCTAGACAAAATATTCAAAAGCTCGTTCGATCTAGTACGAATAGAATATTCTAGAGCTCTTTGGTTGGCCACCATTAACGCTCAAAATGAAACTTTCTAGCATGCTCTAGACGGCCTTCATTCAATTTACTTTTCGAAACCAATTCGAAACAACTATGTGACTATAAGGATGGACTCTGTTTGCAGCCCCATCCAAAATTACAAATGCCAGTTCAAACATACATCAATTCTGGAAGTTCCTTTGATCCTTTAGTAAAATTCATCACTTGTAACCACCAGAAAAACCAGCTTTTGATTATTCAATAACAACTTTGAATCTTCCTCTCTTGTTTACCAAGTTGGTTCTTTTTGTAATCAACCAGGTGTTAATGCCCTTAATGTTAGTATTCTTGGTGAATCAACATGTTTGAGGAAGACTGGACTCATGGCATTCGTGCACGAAGGAATAGGTTTAGAGTGGGGTCTTCGTTGTTTGCTAATGTCTTCTTTATCCAACATGCCCCTTGCATTGATTTGTATAGAGTTTGTACCTTTTTCGTCGCATTAACAACCTCACAACGAATGCGACAGGTCAAGACTGTAATCCAGCATGTTATTCTATTGACATGAAATCAGCCCCTAATCAATGTTCGGTGACAGAGTATTACAAAAGGTGAAGAGATTCTAAATTTTTGTTGAGATGGTTGGGTCTCACCACCAACCCAAGATACATATATGAATGTTGTCGATGTGCTGAATGCTACTACATATGATCAGGAAGGTAAATCTTACAATATGCAGCAATAAAGTAAGACAAAAAAAATCTTTAGTTCAGATAAAAAAAACAGGATTCTTGATTATGCAGAACTTAATCGAATCACATGTATAGGTCATTGTAATCTCACATATCCTTCTATTCTCTATGAAAATTCTGATTTATTGGTAACGGCCTTGCCTGCATTAAGATTTAAAACTTGTCGTCTACTTTCAGGAAATGTTCGGAACAGATAACTTACAATAATACAACGCCACATTCTACGAAGATTGAGAAACGAGAAGAAATCTATTAAGGGAAGGATTTATCCTAGAGTAAGTCTTAACAGTTACATCCAATCACAGGTTACACGAAAGTGCAACAAGGGTTTGATAAAGGCATGTGCTTGGACAAAATACTGCTCAGCACACAATTATTGTTAGTCAAAACTACACCAGTACATACATATATACACAGTGCCACATGTTTTGAATACCATAGTGAACATGTGATCTACGATTGGATGGTAGGACTTTAAAGTAAAGGATTTGTTCAACAAATCCTTAAGATTGCAACCAAGGGTTTGATATGGCTTCTGGAAAACTATCACCAATATGCAAGATTTTGAATAAGTACATTCAAGCAAAAGATAATTTGTTTAAATGTGGGATAGCATATAAGGAATAACTGGAAAGGACGATTTATGAATGTAACAGACCACTGGAGATATATCACATACATATCCAACTACCCATCCTTTACCACGACAACAATTCAGGTGAGAATTTTATTCGCTCAAGGATGAATTTGTCTGATGCAATGAGGACTGGTGTAGGTATACCGAAAGATTAAGTCTTCTGCAAATGCCCCAAAGCCAAAGTAAAAGGTATTGAATGTCCATTCAAGCTTAACTTCAAAAGCAACATTCTAGATCAGCTCTTTTTTTTTTATGACGAGGAAATCCCCCAAAGCCGGACCCTTTTGGCCCAACCCTGAAGTACAAACCCCGGCCCCCTGGACCGACCCCACAACCCAGGGATCGGGTAAGTCAAGGGCGATAATGGGGGTGTTGGGGCTCGAACTTGGGACATGTTAGAACCCAAGCCGAAACCTTACCACCACACCAAACCCTTGGGGGTGATTCTAGATCAGCTCATTCAAAGCTATTCAACACACCGCTCTGGAGCTCTCTAGATGGCTTCCATGCAGAGCTCTCTAGATGGCTTCCATGCAGATGCTTTTTCAAACGCACTTTAGGTGAAACTCTAAAATGGCCTTTGTTTGAAGTGCCTTTTGAACGTGCCTCAACTAAAATAAATCCAGAACTTTGTAGTTGATGCCTCCATCAGAAGGACACAACTTTGTTATTATAGCTGAACAAAGAGATTTAAGGAATGCTTTAATCCCAGTACTGTTTGTGATTCAATAGGTTTAAAGCGGTACGTAACAACTAGAGGAAGCGCTAGCCACGTTTGGGCTTTTACTTTAAAAAGATTAGACAAGGCTGCTTTTCAAGCGCCTTCAATTTATATAAAGACTAACTCCACCTACTAAAGGCCCAAAGTGATATTTGACTTCTCATTCCTTCTCCCCTCCACTCCATGATGGACAGGGTGTGTTAATATCTTTTTCCCTATAGGCTCCTGTTTAGACAAGAATGTTCAGCAGGGAAAGCAATTTGTAATAACAACATGACACAGTGAAGTGGGAGTCACATTCTCAGCTCGGCCACGAGATTCATCTTATCAAGGAGTTCCTTAAACCAAGTTTCATGAGGTGGCAAGAAAGATCGAGCATCTTCAAGCAATATATCGTCCAATTTCGTTTCTCTTTCACCTCATTAAACCAACAAGGGATCGATTATACTCTAGTCCGTCTGTCCCAATATCGTTACATACAAAATCTCAGTTAGTTTAACTCAACCAACTGCTCCAAAAATCCAATTAAAAGCTATTTGAACGCCTAATTTCAATCACTACCTACGAACATAGATACAGAAGAGCGAGAGAGACCTCTGGTACGAATTTGCGGACGGGGGCGTGGTAGAGTTTGGCAGGATCACAGGAGTGCCACTTGCGATAGCGTTCTTCAAACTCAAGCTCCATGAGGTGGCCAGTGACGGAGGTGACAAGCATGTGGCAGGGCCGCCCATTAATTGAGTAATTGAACTCGAAAATGCGGTTGTAGCGTGAGCGGCCGCTCCTGGTTCTCAGGCCCTGGTTCCTGGAGAGAATGTTGGCCACAGACTTGGCCACCGACGGCTTCTCCGCCACGTTCAACACGCTGATAGTTCGCCCGCCTGACATTGTACATGCTCGGCTTAAGGCCGATCGGTATCTATGGGATTTCGAAGGAGTAGTGAGAAGACTGGAAGCATAGGCCATAGGGCAGTGCACTCGTGCAAGTGAAGGGGTTTTGCGCGTGGATTTTCCCGCCGCTTCGATAGCCAGGCGGGGGGTTTCGAATTGAAAGGGTACTACCGTCATTTGATCACATGTAGTACATTTTTGTATTTTCAATATGTTCTGTCTCCACTTCTCCGTTTTTTTCTCTCTCTCCCTGTTGAAGAGAATATTTGACATGCATGATGCACGTGAATAATTAAAAAACTATTTAAGTTCATTTTCCACCGTCTAACAAAAAAACCTATTGCGGCAAGTACAATGGATGTAGTCATCTCCCCCGACGGAAAAAGTCAAAAGACAGGTGATGTTCGGTTAAAGTGTTTTGTAAAGATTTTTTTTTTGTTTTGAGAATTTTTATATGATGTTAACTTTATTGGTATGCGTGTTGTAGTTATATTTATGTAGTGTAAAAAATGATGTTTGGTTGTAGAATCCTGAAAATTAAAAAAATCTTAAGAATTTTTTTTGTAAACGAATAGACCCTCAATTATTTTTTGTGAGACGTATGGAGAGCTACATTGGCGTTGCACAATAATTGAGTTGTTCCTGACTCATAACTCGGTTCAAGTTTGATCCGCTTATCGAGTGAATCAAATTTAATAATAAATTAAACTTTTTTTTTAACACACAAGACCTCACTCCATTTAGCTTGTATGAAATATTATATAAACATGTCTATAAATTTATTTGTATCATTTTTCATACTGACATACGTATTTTAAATTTCAATATATTAATAGTTCTTATATTTAGTAAAATATATACAGTTATTACTTTTTTATGTCAAGAATAATCGAATATATACAACTAACTATTTTAAATTTCAATATTTAATAGTTTTTATCTTTAGTAAAATATATACAGATTTTACTTTTTTATGTCAAGAATAATCGAATATATACAACTAAATATTTACCTATGCTATAATGCTATTGTTTTCGTTGTAGGCAATTTTTAGATACTTATAATTTTCTCACATCTCGAGCATCCTATAGGCTCAGATAACAATTTACTAACCAACGGTGACTTTACACAGATCACCTTATTTTCATGGCAATAACTTTTTTGTATGTATGTGCATGATACATGATACATAGAGATAGAGATAGAACTTGTTACCTATTGAAAGTGACATCCCTTTAGAAGGTTGAATTTATTTGAGGTATACGACCCATCATATTTGTTTTCAATGTTATTTAATAGTCTTGAAAATATTTTTTTTCATTTAAAAAACGTTTTCTAATCCAAACATATTATTTATACAATAAAATATTTAATTTTTCAATAAAAAAAGTTATATCTAATCTCTGACCTTAATTTATGTGAAAACAACATTAAAATAAAAATTAAATTACTAAAATCAATAAAAACTCATCTCACAAAAAAAACATAACCTTTTTATATAAATCACACTAAATTTAGAGTCTGTTCGGCCACATTGTATTCCAAGGATTTTTTTGAATACAAAATATTCACAACCAAACATCATTTTTAACCCTACATAAAAATAACTACAACACGCATACCAATAAAGTTAAACATCACATAAAAATTCTCAAAACACAAAAAAATCCTCAAAATAATATACAACCGAACAACCCCTTAGATTCTAAACTTTTTAACCGAAACCAACGTGGCCTAAAATTTTAAAATCCCTCAGCTCTGATTGATTAACTGAGCGGCTATCTAAGGGTGCGTTTGTGTTCAAAAATTTTACCCCCTCTAAAATTTTAACACAATTAAATATTTCAATATAATCTCTCTCTCCCCATCAAATAATTACTATTTACTACAAAAAATAGAAAAAATTACCTCTCTTTTCACTTTTTCACTAAATCTAATACCTAAAATTTTACCAACATTAAAATTTTACAAAACAGACGCAAACTTATTCGTTTTGCTTCGTTCTTTCTAGCACATGTCCAATCATGCACCATGGCCCGCCTAAGGCACAAAGAAACAACTGCTATATTCCCGCATCTGCCCCGCCATCTTTCTCTCTCTCTTATGGCGTGGTTTTGGACTATTTTTGACTTTTGGGTCTTGGCTTCGGCCTTTTGGTCAATTGAATATTGGTTGCCAGCACTTGGCAGGCACAGGGGGAGAGGACCCCAGTAAGGACTAAGGACAATGATAATACCGAAGTTCTCCAAAACCTTTCTTTACCATTTCTTATCCGCCATCATGCCACTGAGACTGTGTGGGTGAGAGAAACCACAAGAAGAGGGTTGAACTTTGATTGTGGTGAGGACTTGGACCGCCTGTCATCCTAGGTTTCTCATCAGTTTCCGTAATTTCTATGCCCTTTAAACTGTGAGCTTCCCCTCTTCCATTCTGGTCTGATAAATGCCAGAATTAAAGAATCTGGGACAGACCAATTTGAGGTTTTGAAAATACGAATAATCAATTCAGTTTTTGAGAATCTTCGACAAACCCACTTCATCTTTGATCTTTACTACTTTATCTATGGTGGTTAGATGCAAAATCGAAGAATCTGAAGGAAGCCCATTTCAATCCCAGGTCTGATTCCGTTCATGTTGCTCTCACCGAATTTGAGAGAACTGAATTGCAAGGAGTTTCTGATGGGTTTGTTTTCTATTCATTTGAGGATTCAGGATTGTGTCACCGTGAGTTATGCAATTTAGGCAGTTCTAGGACATAGAACTGTGACGAATAAATATCTTACTGAGAGACACAACCGGTTATTAGGCGAATTACCATGTTGTCCGAACCCTGTGGGTCGAACTTGCTTCTAGTTCTGCCGGATGATGTGTTTGCCCTAGTATCCCGGTCACTCTCTCCAAGGGACGTATGTAATCTAAGTTTATGCTGCCGGAGTCTGTGTGCCCTTGTGGCCTCTGAGAGGGTCTGGCTCACCCTGTGTGAAATGATTGGCATCGTGCCCCATAGAGACCTCATTGAGTGGCGAAAGGGTGTCTCGTCTTACAAAGCGCTTTGCCGCTTCCTTGTTTGCATTCAGCCATTGATTGGAATTTGGGTTCACCAGAACCCTGAGCTTGGCAATGTAGTCTATGTCATGCCTGGTTTTGTTTCAGTTGTTGGCTGCCGGATAATCCCACAAGAGCTCGGTCCATTAGGCATTGAAGATGGCCCCATCCTATGGGCGCCTGTGTTTGAAGTTCTTGGTAGTTTTGATGGTTCCACTACATTTTTTCTACATGGAAGGGAGAAGGGAAATGACTATTTTTATCCTGGTTCAGTCAAGCGTGTTGAAAGGACTTGCAATGTGCTATTGCTTGAGGTTGAGACATGGCAACAAGAAAATGAGGATAAATTTTTGCATAATAAGAGCTTTAGTCACCGTTCCGACATGGATGCGAGAAAAGTTTGTAGGTCAAACAGTGAAATTTCAAGGTCTCAAAGGGTGATTGGACAGAATGAGATGAAGGTGTCATTCAGTCAACTGGCTTTTAGCGATAGAAGAAAGTTGCTGAATATTGTTACAAGCCAAGTTCGTCAAAAGGTTCCTGATTCTGCCAATGGGCTGCTATTTCCTCGGCTAAGAGATTACGAGGAGAAATTTCAGAATGATCTGGCGTTCTTATTGGAAAGAAGATTACTCCTCATGCAAATGTATAAGCTCGGTGATCGTCGAATTGATTGGAAGGCAACTCCTGAGCTACCATCTGATCCCAGCCAGTTGGAATTGATTCAGACCAGAAAGAGTCTTGATCATCCAAGTGGTTCAAATTCTCTCGATGATAATAAGGACAGTCACGCACAATACACCAAGAGAAAAACTTTTCGTGGGTACTTTAGGGATAGCCTTAAACAGATCCTGGGGAAGTCCAGCTCAATAAACATTGGCGATTCAATTTCAGCGAATGGTTCTTCAAGCGGTGAAAATAAGCGCGGACAGCTTCATGAGTTTTTGAGGTCAAGTGACTCAATAAGGCTTTCATTACATGCGTCCACTATCAAGTTATCTTCTTATCGAGCGTGGCCAAACATGCATGACAGTCGGTATGCCCTTTACAAGTTACCCATGCGGGTCCCAATAGCTGACCATGAATATGCTGGTTTATGGGGAGGGACTTTTGGTTGGCCTCCTGGGAGGCCAACCGAAGACAAGCCCGGAAAGGCTCTGTTCTTTCTTCTGCTCTCTTACGAGGAGTCCCAAGGTCAGCGACATCTTATTGCAACCAAAATATTGGAAGGCACCCACTATGTTCTGCATCCCAATGGCTCAGCAATGTTTGTAGTAAATATAGATGAAGCTTCACTTGATCCATTTCCTTGGGATACTGATGCAGATTCTCTTCCTGTGAATGTAAAACATGCTTTTATGGGAGAGGGTATTGCAAATGGGTATGGTTTCAGATATCCTGGTGCAAAGCCTGGTTCCCTCTTTTCATTTCAAAATGGTCTCCTTGCCTTCATTTGGAAGGAATCCAGGTCAGTCTTGACCTTGCAGAGACTTAACTTGCAAGAGCTACTGAGGAAAGGTGAACGAGTCCCTCCACTGCCTCCAATGGCGAACTTCGCATATTTGACCCGGTCATACTCTAATGTGTTTGCAGGATTCCCAAACACCTCAACTTGTTTGTCTTCACCAAGGTTTGATTTACTCCTTAAATGATTGCTTAAGTTGCTGATCCTTCATTAATGGCTTTTGCCTCTTGCGCAATTTGCTATTGTTCTTGAAGCTTCTTCTTCTTTTGTTTCCTCTGAGCAATTGATGCTTTGGTTTCATAAAGTTGCTTCCTATGCTAATTTGCGTCATGAACAATAAATGGTATACATGTGTTGACTTTAATGGTGGTTACTCCTTAGTGTTCTTATTTTTTTTTGCTGAGTACTCCTTAGTGTTCTTTCATTATCAGAATTAGCTGGATTTCTTGTTGCATAATCAACATGGGAAACATGAATAAATGCTATGCAGTTAGGCTATTGAAGTAATTGGACATTCAAAGTTTTTGGGAGATTATAGAAGACCAGAATTCAGGATTTCCTTTACAATAGCCATTTATCAGAATTGTCGTTTGGGATGTTCCTTTTCTTAGATCGGCTAATGATTGTGAGTTAGAGGATTTTTCTGCCTTTTGTATGGGACGGAGATTAGGAGAGTTGTGGAGATAAGTTGTCTTGGATGGTGTCTATTTGGTGAAATCTATCTATTCTCTCATTGTGGGTGGACATGGCTTGGCTTTTCCGTGGAAAGGGGTGTGGAGGTCGAAATGCTCATTGAGGGTTTATTTCTTTGTGTGGAAGGCTATGCATGAGAGAATTCTTACCACCAATAACCTTCGTAGTAGAGGAGTGTACATTGCTGATTGGTGCTACCTTTGTCGTAGTGATGGGGAATCAGTTGACCATTTGCTTCTTCATTGTCCCGTGGCGCGGGGGCTTTGGAATCATGTTCTCAGTATTGTGAATTTTCATTGGGTTATGCCAGAAAAAGTGGTGGATGTATTATGGAGTTGGAAGAGGAAGCTTTCTAATCCTTTTGCTAAGGCTATTTGGAGAATTATCCCATCATGTGTTTGGTGGTGCCTTTGGAGAGAGAGTAACAATAGATGTTTTGAGGATGGTTGTTTGCCTTTGACTATGTTGCAAGGATTTTTTATGTTTACTCTTTTCTGTTGGGCTGATACAGTGTTAGGTTGCCCCTGTGTTGATTTTCAGGATTTCCTTAGTTTTATTGCTTGTTTGGACTAGTGATTTCAGTATAGTCCCTTGTACTACTATCACTTATTAATAAGATTTTCTTGCTTATAAAAAAAAAGCCATTTATATGCTGCAAATATATGACCTCTTCTTGAACAACTTCTCAACTGTTACTTGCTACCTGTGGTCTGTTTCCACTCTAATGATTTTCCCGCAGGAAATGGAATCTTCTGATGCAGGACCTCTGAGGAGTTATCTCCTAATCACGAGAGATGCGTAAATTGCAGTGGTAGTAGTTGACCATTCAGTTGATATTATAATTATATTAAAAAGCAGTTTCTCGACTTATAAGGTGCCCATGTTGTTTTTGGGTACTGACAGGGACAAAGGGGGTGTGGCTTCCTGTTGTCCTGTTAATTTGAGATGGGAAACTTTTTCTATTGGAGCTCGAGATAGGCTTATCATAACTTCTGGGCAATTAGATACATCTTGGTTAGTCTAGTTATGTTTTGGTACTTATAGCTCTGAGAGCCTAATGCCACAAGTTTGCTGCATTAGGATGATAAAAAAAAACTCACCAATTAAAGCACAGTTTAATATATGGAATCCAAGCTTTAAATAGGTCACTTCCGTTGAGAAATGATCCAGCTTATTAAGAGGAGTGGGCTTTCCTTAAAGCTCCCTCATGGTTCATAACTAACAAGCCTTAATTTCTAGCTTAGAAAATTAGTATTTTCTACAGCTTCTTCAGAACATATTTGGGAACCGAATAACAGTGATAGTCTCTAATTGAGTAATTGTCAAAAGGTATATTTGGAATCCTGATTAGAATCTATCATTCAAGGAAACACTTCACTGCCTGTTGATTTTTTTGAGTAGGTTTCCTTAAAGTTTCATGTATCAATATTTGTCGTCTAATTATTGTCGCCCCCTGAAGACTCTTCTATGTGCACGAGGGTTCAGGAAGGCTAACAAGTTAAGATGATATCCTGTCCATATGGGTAGATACTAGATTCCAATAGATATCCTATGTGTGAGAACAAAAAGTGCTGGTGGATTATGAGATTTTGGAAGAGATTATAGTTTTTTTGTTCTACTCTGATTCTGAACATTGTTGTATCGTTGTCGGAAATCATGATAGCATCTGATTCCTGACGTTTGATGCAAATACCTTTCATTCATGCTTATGATCTACCCTCTTAATTTACAGTCATAGAATTATTGAGTTGGAGTGTCTTGGTTGTGTTATATGTTTTGATTTCATCGGTGCAGAATGCATGAATCTCAATGTTATGTCATTTCATTTTTTCTCAGGTGACCAAATGGATGAGCTTTTGAGGTGGGGTACCATGTTGCTCTTTGACAGGCAAAAACAATGCTCAAGACATTTAGGGGCCTCAGAATTAGGGTAGAAAGATTTGAGTGATGTTTTGCTGGGATCACTCTGATCCTTCCTATGGTTACACACAAGGTTGCAAACTCCTCCCGGTGCTTTTATGGTTCAATGACAGCGGACCTCATCTATGCTTCAAATCATTTGGTGCTGCTTAGTTCAGCTGACATAAAAGATGGATGCTGTCTTCAATCTGAAATCAAATGTTCAGAGAGTCCAGATTGCAGCCTGTTTAGAAGATAATAAGAACTGCAATTTACGTATAAGCAGGAGGGTAAAAGTACATTACCCATTTCACCATTATATTAATGATAGCCTGACATGTAGCAAGATATCCTAATAATGTTACTTCCTTCCTTCGGTCCTTCCATTAGAAACTGAAGCATCCTCTTGACCTGTCTTTCAGTTTTCCTTTTTCACTTTGATGTTTTTGAAATTCCATATCTTAAGGGGCATTGCTATTTGAGTGCCTGCAGGCTTCATTTTTAAGACCCAACCCGGGCCCATTAGTTCCGCAGTTCGGCCCAGGAACTTGGACCCAAGCGAGTCAGGCAGTCAGACTTTTGCGAAGCGACTGTTCCATTTCATTACCTCCTCGTGGGCAACTGCAAATGTGGTTCTGTAAACCCAAAACTTCCCACGAAACGATATGTCGTTGGCAGCATCCCGAATTTTCCGTCAAAACCCATCCCATCTCAGAGAATCATCTATAAATTTTAGTCTAATAAAATATTTCTCTAATTAAAATTATCTATTTTCATTATAATAAATATAAAATTTTTATTTAAATTAACTCCTCTCCCATAATTGCGAAATTGCTAAAAAAATAAATAAAAATGTAACGTCCCTGCACGTACCCTTGAGCTGCCTCTAGTTTTCTCTGGCGTTGACTTTATCTAAACCCCTCTGGACTTTCTTTTCCACTCCAAATAGCATCGAGGAAGAAGGAGACAAAGAACTAACAGAAAGCTGAGAGTCGAGGTAGAATGCAAAAGATAATCATGCTCTCACCAGTCAATCTTTCCCTTTCTATCATCCTCCTACTCCTATTACTCTTCTCTCCACTACTCTCCCGAGCTCAATCCTCTCTTCCAAGCCCAGATGAACCACCCACGGTGTGCATCATCGGCAGCGGTATCGGCGGCTCCTCCGTGGCTCATTTCCTCCGCCACTACTCCTCCAACCCCTTCTCAATCCGAATCTTCGAGCGACACGGCGTCGTCGGAGGCCGCATGGCCATGATCAACGTCTCTGGAGAGACCTTCGAGGCCGGGGCCTCCATTCTCCACCCGAAGAATTTCCACGCCGTGAACTACACCAAGCTCCTGGATTTGAAAAGTAAGAAGCCCTCGTCTTCGGAGTCTTTCTCTCTTGGTATTTGGGACGGGAAGACGTTCGTGTTCAAGACCCTGAAGGGTGGTTGCAAGGTCCCCTTCGTGGACAAGATCGTCTCGCTCGCGAATTCGGTGCTCGTATTCGTGCGCTACGGCTTCTCGCTCCTCAGAATGGAGAGCTTCGTCGAGGTCTGTCTTTTGTTTAAAAAATTTGATCCGCTTTCTGCTTGCTTTTGTTTGCTGGGATAATGGAGGAAAAGGAGAAAGTTCATTTTTTATCGTATTTGAATGCTTAAATAGATAGTCAATTTAGTGACATTTTGGTATCTGGCTAAGTGCTTCTATTGCTTTGTGCTCTGGAGAGAGAGAAAAGTACTACTTCATCTTGAATTGGTCGGCAAACAAACCTTGAATTTCTGGGCTACTTTTGTCGTTTTTGGTTTTGCTAATAAATAAATTGCCTCAACAAAAAACCAAATAATTTATTATAGTTACTCTCTTTCTCTCTCCTAGTTGTTTAGCTGACTTCTCTGTATATGCGGACTGTGATGTATCTTGGTGGTGTAGAGTGCTGTGGATGGGTTCTTGAAGTACTACGAAAGCTCTAAATCCAGACCCGTATTTGAGACTGTGGATGAGATGCTTAAATGGGCGGGTTTGTACAATCTCACGACTCGGACTCGCAAGAGGAATTGATTGATGCAGGGTTGTCTCCCTTATTGTTAAAAGAGCTTGTCACTGTAAGAATGTCCAGTACTTTACTTCATTGTTTCTTGCTTGATTATTTTTACACATTGAGTGAGTGCAGTTACTGCATTTTTATTTTTCAGTTCTTTTAGGGAATATACTTTCTTAGAACAAGAGGTAGGTTGACTGCAGTTATGTTTTCGGATGTTCTGGATTCTTCACATGCTCACATTTAGAACAATTGAAGGATGATAACCTTCAACTGATAGTGAAAAAATTTGCTATGGCCAATGAAACATAACTTGACTGGTGGTAAACATGCTTACAGGTTGAGTAAGTGAAGAAAGCTGGGTATTTAAGAACATAAATAACTAAATTTGGTAAATTTTTTAATCTGCCTACATTTGTTATCAGATAAATATATGGTCGGTTGTGGTTATTTAGACATATGTGAAGAGAACTGGTAGTGACAGCAATTAGAGTTAAAGGGCTCTAGGAATTTGAGATACTGCTCTTGAGTGGGACGCAGAGGTGCTCCTTGAGCAATTAAAAAAGGCAGAAGCACAATCATTAATCAAGACTGAATATCTAACTTCAGAAATTCATGTATATCTGTTCTTTCACATGTCTCATATAGGGCATGAACACGTAGGACGTTGTTTAGCTGATTGAAACTGCCTCCCTTCAAGCTAAACATCATTTCCTTATCTTTGGCTTTTGCTGTTTGTAAAGAACATTCCATTCTAGTAGGTGATGATAAGACAAATGTCTCCTGTTGCATTGGGTTTTTGGCCATGTCATTTGTTTCCCTTAATGCACCTGCAATTCCATAAGTTGAGTTGTTTCTTGGACCTCGTGTCTTGGGTTTTCATTAACAAATATATATTCAAGGAGAAGCATTGTACTTGTATATCTCACAAGTAGTATCTTACTTATGCTCAATCCAATGAAATATGCCGGTTTTGCTTGTTATGGCGATATTTAAAAATGTAAAGTTGACTTTAAACAAGTAATTTTTTGGATTTTTCCAAGACTGGTCACAATTTAGAATTCTGTTGATTTGCACAGGTTATCACAAGAGTCAACTATGGGCAAAGTGTCTTTATCAGTGGACTTGCTGGCGCAGTTTCATTAGCAGGATCTGGTGGAGGATTATGGGCCATTGAAGGAGGGAATTGGCAGATGGCTGCTGGACTCATCAGTCATTCAGATGCTCTGTTGCACCTCCATGAAGAAATAGAATCTATCTCTTATCTTGGAGAACGTTATGAGCTTAACTCAACGGCAGGAAATAGCTACAAATGTGAAGTTGCTGTGGTTGCTACACCTCTGGATGAGCTGAATATTCAGTTTAACCCCCAAATTTCAATTCCTGAGAGAAAATTACAGCACACGCATGCGACTTTTGTGAGGGGCCTTTTAAATCCTGTAAATATCCTAACAATCCTAAAAAATTTCTGAGTTTTTTTTTTTCGGTCCATGTTCCATAAGTTATATGCTCTTTCTAAATCTTGTTGTGTTGTTGCGGCAAGGCATATTTTGGCCTAAATGCTGTATCAGAAATCCCAGAACTGGTGGGCACAATAGAGGATCCTGACCTTCCATTCTCAAGCATCTCAGTTCTCAAGCAACGTGATGAGAAAGATGCCACTTACAAGATATTTTCCCGTAAACCGATGGAAGATACCTTACTGGATAGCATCTTTAGGTAATGCTCTACATTCACAGTTTTCTTCGGGCAACTTTTTTCTTTTTTCTTTCCATTTTGTTCCTATTTTGTTGTTTCTTTTCTGGTTCTGATTCTGTTTCCTTTCCTTTGGGGAGGTGCTAACAAATAGGAGTTGCAATATGGGAAGTCGATTTGTGTCAATTTGAGCTCTTCTGATCGACCTCAGAAGAGTTACTCTCTTTCACTTAGCAAAGTAGCTAAAATACTGTTGGAGGATCTCTTTCATTCTTGATCCCTGATTGATATATGGAAAGTTGATTTCTGTTGATTTGCTTATTTTCATTAAGTTTGACCTTATTCAAGATACCAATGGAGTAGATACTAATTTCGAAGATATTTAGTTGGATTTTCACATGTTGCTCTTTTGAACCCTTGGTTTTCTTTTCTTTTTCCGAAGTAATCCTTGGTTTTGATTTACAAGCTAAGTGTTGTTTATTGCTGCTATGTTAGTGTGAGGCAAGAGACAATCCGGATTAACTGGGGTGCTTACCCCCACTATAAGGCACCTGAAGTATTTGCACCATTTATCTTGGATGGTCAGCATTTATACTATGTGAATGCTTTTGAGAACGCCGCTAGCACCATGGAGACAAGTGCTGTTGCAGCTGAGAATATAGCACGACTAATTGTATCAAGATTCTTCAGCCAAGAACCCTTGATTTCATCCAACTTGACCTCAGATTCTGACGGAGAGCCGGTGCATGTGGATCTGTGAATTGTGTTTATGGTGTAAATTTTACGTGTAACATCATCTAATTTTTTGGCTAAGATCATGATGTAACATTATGTAGGGCGGGATCCGTGAAAGCTTAAATAAATAAAAAAAACTTAAACTTGTAGTAGACATCTTCTTAACTATTTTGCCATGAAAGCCCCAAGTGATACGCTTGTGATTCACCAACTGCACTTCAATATGGCCCGAGCTGACGAGTGCATAGAGTATAGGTTAGTTTTAATATTTTGATTCTAAAGCAACATATGACAAGTTTGGATTGGAAAAAGGAGATGGTGGTTCCACATTTATACATGGAGAGTGACATATCGCTTAGCTTTCCAAATTCACAAGCCATAAGCAATGTAAAACAAGGCTGCGATGATTCCAGCATTGGTTTTAGTGTTCAAACATACATAGAAAATATGCCAAAAATAGCAAATTTTGGTAACCAGGAAACATGAATGAATTTGGTTGATTAAGTGACTAGCATTTTGCAATACTTTCATACATGAAGAATACTGTAAAGATACAGATCTGTACAATAAAAAATGGTAATATTGGGTTGAAAAATCCATACCAACATGCACACAATTGCAATGATTCATCAGAGTGAAAAAAAGGGTACTAGATGCACAGGTGCAGGTCACCCGGAGATGGTCCATTTGAGTTAGCAAACTGCTTGATATGATGGCATGTCAATTCCGCACTTTCCCAATCAAGCTGGCAATGGTTCCTCCATGACTGTTTCCGTAAAACCAAAAAAAAAACCAATCATTTGCATTTTCCAAATACAAAAACTTATATAATATACATCTCTGTTTAGGTGGTAGAGAGACAGAGACAGATGGAGACAGACCTTTTCTCTTTGTGGCTACTTGAGCATCATCTGCAACCACGTCGGGTACCACTGGTGCTTTGCTAGGTACATCTGGAAGGTCCAACTTCTCATTCTGGTCTTCAGGAGATTGTATAGATGCGGGAACATCAGGCAGATCTTGAAGGGTAATCTGAGAAAACGAAGGCAATTTTCTCTTTCAGAGAAGATACAACTATGGTTTGAAGGGAAAATGCCAATGCGACCACAAAGTAAAATATTCGGGTTCTCAACAATAAACATACAGTCTGGAAATTAAAGTTCAGGCTAGAAGTGGAAATGCAATTAGTTCAGATGAATTAAGTTAGACACATTAAACAGTTGAATTAACCAAACTCAGTTGAGATCCGGCTCAAATAGATAATTCCAACATTTAATTGCAACAACTATGCAACTGAGCTTGTGAATCATGAAAGTCTCCTCGTAGTCAACTAAAAGCTACAATTCATAGTCCAATCACAAACATCAGAATTGGATAGATTTGCACATGGTAAAAACTCATACTAAAAATTGACATCTGTGGCTCTTTCGAAAATGCATACTGACCTTTCCTGGGGTGTCCAGAAGCAGTAGTATTTTGAAAAGAAAGAAAGGGAGGAGTAATGTAAATGTCACAGTATGTGTTACACCTATAAAGCTTTACATCAGTCCCCGAATACACCACCAGTCAGCCCTGTCCCAACCATGTGGGATATGCACCAGGTGCAATTTCTAGTGTTTTAGATACTAATATGCACCTCTAATATTGCAGGAAATGATCCTTGACATATGAAAATATATGAATTCAGGAGGGATAGGAACCAGTTGTTTGAAAAGAAATATATACCTGACTTTCCAAGTTCTCAAATTCTGCTAGAACCTCTTCTTCATCTTCTGCTGATAATTTTTCCCCCAAAATTGCATTAATTTCCTTCAACAGAAAAATTTCAGCACACACTTCAGAGATTAATAAGAAAGTTTGAAACAGCATGAAGATGGAGCATGAACTATTGGAAATGTTAAAACAAAAAAGAAGCTGAATTGTAAGAGCGGATAATATTCGTAATAAAAGCTTTACTGAACGAGTACAGACAATTCTATAAAAACTACAGGATGAAAGACTGAGGACGGTCAACTTGTAATTACAAGAAGCATGCAAAGTGATCTTAACAAATAAAACCGCACCATAAAACTTCCAAGGGAATGCAAAGAGGGCAATCTTTAGAGATGCTTTTAGGCATGTGCTTGATTTCTCATCAAAATCAAGGTATATGGTCTCTCTACACACACACTCTCACACATGCACACATATATTCAGTTATTTAGTATGCGCTTTTCAAGAGCTCACAACAAGAGACATATCTGGGTGGAGAAACTGTCCTCTTATATACAAGGACAACAAACTCAATGTTGAGACAATTTTCTTGTTAACATAGAGTATTAAAGATATTGAAAGGAAAATGAAATCTGAGTTCTTGCCTGTATAATTAATTTCCACAAAGGAGAAAATTGATAGACAAAAAAAAACAGAACAGAAAGAGTTTTGATGTGCTATCCTATTCCATTTCCAACTTATAGTGGCAAATTAATAGGGGGAAAACAGAAACAAAAAGCCACAAAAAAGGGAGACAGTGGATCATAGTAAACTTACTGTTCGCTATTTCACTTTTCAAGCTTCAAGCTTCTTTATTAACCTACGTAGCAGTAATCAGTATGCACAAGCACTGAATGTGTGCCAGATGTTACTGCTGCAATTTTATATCAAAGAAGTGGGAGAGAGAGCTGAAGAATTTCCATAAATAATTACTTAGCACCCTAATTTTTATAGACATCAGATTTGTGGTAGGAAACGGAGGAGGGGTTAGTTTTTGGCATGATTGTTGGTGCGGCGATAGTCCTTTGTCTCTTGCATTCCCGGTTGTCTATTCTTTGTCTCGTTGCAAAGAGACTTTGGTGGCGGATTGTTTGGTGGGGAATCATGGCTATGCTGTTTGGGATGTTCATTTTTCTTCGTTTGGCTAATGATTGGGAGTTCGCGGATTTTTCAGCTTTTTTCTCCTGTGTGTATGGGACGGAGGTTAGAAGAGGTGGGGAAGATAAGTTGTTTTGGAAGGGGTTTAAAGATGGGGTCTTTTCGGTGAAGTCTATGTATTCTTTCCTTGTGGGTGGACATGGCTTGGCTTTTCCGTGGAAAGAGGTGTGGAGGTCGAAGTGCCCCATGAGGGTTTCTTTCTTTGTTTGGGAGGCTATGCATGAGAGAATCCTCACTACTAATAACTTTCGTAGACGAGGAGTATACATTGCTGATTGGTGCTCTCTTTGTCACAGTGATGTGGAATCAGTTGCCCATTTGCTTCTTCATTGTCCGGTGGCGCGGGGGCTTTGGACTCATGTTCTTTCTATTGTGAATTTTCCTTAGGTTATGCCGGAAAAAGTGGTGGATGTGCTCTGGAGTTGGGAGAAAAAGTTTTCCAACCTCTTTGCTAAGGCTATTTGGAGGATGATTCCATCATGTATTTGGTGGTGCCTTTGGAGGGAGCGTAATAATCGTTGTTCTGCAGATGGTTCTTTGCCTTTACCTATGTTGCAGGGCTTTCTTATGTTTACTCTTTTTGGTTGGGCTGATGCAGTGTTAGGTTGCCCGTTTGTTGATTTTTAGGATTTCCTTAGTTTTATAGCTTGTTTGGAATAGTGATTTCGGTATAGTCCCTTGTACTGCTTTCACCTATCAATAAAATTATCTTACTTATCAAATTTGTTTTTATAAAGATACCAGTCCTTATACCAAACAGACTAGGGTAGCAGAAGAAACTAAGTCAATTATTTAAGTTCTTTCAAGAAGACAGAAACTGTTCCTCACTTGGTTAGTGATAGATTATTTTTAGAATTTAACGGACTCAAAGTTAAGCTATACGCTAGACTCAATGACGCATCGGAAGAGAAATAGAGAATATTAAAGACAGGGTCAAGCTTACATCTTGATAAGCTTTGGCTTCAGCAGTATCATCGACAAGCTTTTGAACATCGTCCAGGTTGATCTCACTTTGAATGGCCTTAATTGCATCATTACCAGACTTCATACTGTCAAAAACAGCTTTCTGCTTGCTTGCCAGTTCGATATCTGCCAACTGAATCAAAATGCAAGTTGGATTATCTACATGTTTTCATCAAGCATACAACCACATGAAACTTGAAAAGTTCAAGGGTAGTTTCAATAGATAAAATCCAGTCATTCGTTTTAAGTTGAATAAACAAATCCAAGCCCATCCTAGAGCAATTGCAAAAGCATCCGAATCGGGTGCAGAGCTCCTGGTTAGAACAACTGCTGCAGAAAAAACAAATGGAGGAAAACAAGGAAAGAGGGAAAACAAGTATTTGAATGAAGGAGTAAGCTCCATATTGGAAGAATTACTTGTTGCTCGACATTAATCAGCCAGGCATCAACTTGCTTCAATAATTCTTCTTGCGTCTTTTTCTTCTTCAATGCTAACAAGGCCCTATCCTTTTTCTTTTCACGAATCAGGTCTCTTGCAGCTTGTTTTTCTGCTTCAATGACAGTCTCAAGCTGAAAAAAGTGGATCCAGAACAGACGCAAAGTAAAGACTTAGTGAGAATAAGATGCACATGAGTTCAAATTAACTTCCGTTTTCATTCATCAAACAAGATACAGTGATTGTTCAAAAAACAGCACCAGAATGTGCAAATCTAGACAAATAATAACGATGCAATTATGCTGGAAAATACTAAACTAAATCAAAATGAAGCCCCGTCTAACTCCTACATTTGCAATGATTTGCAGCTACAAGTGAAACATAACATTTCACTAGTCTATACTTCATTTCCCACTGATGACTTACAAAACAAGGGAGCATAAATTGAAAGAAACAGAGTGATGATTGCACATTTTTATTGGCATTCTGCAAAAAAATTGTTCACCAAGCCAGTCGACTAAACCAATTGGAATATATGTATGCCCAGCAGACAAGCAATAAAACAATAATCAGAATCAGTAGATACATAAATACAGAAACCTACACGCAATGAAGGCACCAAAAACCTAATATAAAGAGATGCAATGGAGAAAGAGCTTTGAGTACAAGTTCAAACAAATGCGTAGATATGCTAATGCATGCATGTCTGCAAGCCAGTCTTGTTTAAAGCACCAGGTGCATTTAAGCGCAAAGGCCTCATGGAACCTAATCATGTGAATTTCTCAATTCCCATCTCTGTCAGCTGCCGAATTTAATCTTTCGAACCTCAATTCAACCTACAAATCCTTTGTCTCTTTCTCAACAGAACAAACTACCCCAAGATTGTCCTTCTCCAATAATAAAGCCCACCACAGGCACACATAGACAGAATCCTTAATTTGTCCTGCGTTACAGTAAGACTATAACTAAAAAAAAATACAGTAAGACTATAACTACTATAAAGTAAACTCGAATTGGTTTTAGATCCAACCTCCTCCAAACGCACTTTTTAACAACTTTATGAAAAGGTGGAGACAATTAACGTGCTTTACTTCAGGGGTAAGAAGGCTTTTGCTATGGCCATTTGCACTTTAACTGCACCTAGGTGAACTTTTAACACCTCCGACGCAAGCATATATTTGCACACAAGTACATAAGTACGGACAGCTTTCTCATGCTCAAGCTCCATAAAAGTGACAATTCTTAGGGACAAGCAACAGGTTAAAAGTTTACCTTACTTAATTTAAGTTGCTGTATAACTTTGTAGAATCAATACGACTGTTCACCAGCAATTGGTAAGAACCAATAACCTTAAGTTTATTAGGCCATCAAAACCATGGACCAGGGGTAAGAAGTGCTTTTGCTCTGGCCATTTGCACTTTAACTGCACCTAGGTGAACTTTTAACACCTCCGACGCAAGCATATGTTTGCACGCAAGTACATAAGTACAGACAGCTTTCCCATGCTCAAGCTCTATAAAAGTGACAATTCTTAGGGACAAGCAACAGGTTTTCATGATCTACTCAATGAAAAAGTTTACCTTACTTAATTTAAGTTGCTGAATAACTGTAGAAGCAATACGACTGTTCACCAGCAATTGGTAAGAACCAATAACCCTAAGTTTATTAGGCCATCAAAACCATGGACCAGGGGTAAGAAGTGCTTTTGCTCTGGCCATTTGCACTTTAACTGCACCTAGGTGAACTTTTAACACCTCCGACACAAGCATATATTTGCACGCAAGTACATAAGTACAGACAGCTTTCTCATGCTCAAGCTCCATAAAAGTGACAATTCTTAGGGACAAGCAACAGGTTTTCATGATCTACTCAATGAAAAAGTTTACCTTACTTAATTTAAGTTGCTGTATAACTTTGTAGAATCAATACGACTGTTCACCGGCAATTGGTAAGAACCAATAACCCTACGTTTGTTAGGCCATCAAAACCATGGACCAGGAGCAAAAGCTCCTGCTGATAACAGTACTATATTGTTCGGTAAACCATGGTACTGTGAGTACTGGAAGAGATTAGGATCATAAGGTTTCAAATTGAGAGGCTGAGACTATAAAGAACTACAGAAGTGAAAAAATGTTTCAGGTTTCCTGAAAATGTGCCTTTAATTACAAGATGGATGTAGGGGGCATCAGAGATAATCCTACAAGTCTATCAACCAGGGACAGACACATTCTAGCAGCACATCAATATGCTGCAAATTGGTTTTACTACCAATAGTAGCATTATGCATTACCCACAAAAGCGAAAATGAGTGGAAATAGAGCCTTTATGGCCTAAATAACTCCCAAATGGAATGTTTACAAGACCAAAGGTGTTTCATTGCAAATGGTTACGACCAAGAATCATGATATAGACAAGCTGAATAGCACTACTTCAATTACTAAGTCAAACAAACTGGTAGTGCAACTAAAAGTTTTTTCTTTGTGGTAAGTAGTGCGACTAATAGTTGATAGAGCAAAATGTTGATGCTTTTCCTGAACCTAATCAATCCAGTTTAATATTGGATAAGGGTGAAGCGTCCCACTGGTGAAGAAAATCTTTCTGGGAAGCATGAGTGTGTTTGGATACAGTTTTTAAAAACAGTTTTATGTTTTAACCGCATAGGCATGTCAGCGCCTTTCTTTAAAAGACATTGTCAGACTATTGGTATTAGAACCGGATTTCTACAGTGACTGAAAGGAGAGGAAGTTACAACCCAACTATGGGCTATGCGGGCTGCGGAAGATACCGTAAGTGTTGCTACTAATTGAAATTTGTATGTTTGTTCGGTTAATCATTAAATCTTACTTAAAAAAAATTTGTTTTCAGTAGTAACAGCTTTACCATGTGACCAATTCTAACTATGAGGTTTGAAAAATGATACAAAAATAATATCGAATAAAATATAATTTTACATATCTGTACTTGTTTTATTAACTAACCCGTAATCCTGTAAAAAACAAAATTTTTTTAATAATAATAATAACAAGAGGTGGTGAATGCGAAAGGTTAGTCATATCGTTGAAGAGAAATTTAAGAGATGAGGAAGAAAACTTAAAGACACATATATTAGTCATATCGTTAAATGAGTCGTATATGTGGGATCAATTATTTTGCGGTTACCCAGAAACAAAAAAAAAGTATGAGAGGAACTTGCAGTTATGTGAACTTTATTGTTCCTTTGATTCCATGTCGTCACTTTTAGCAAGTAATTAATTCCATTATCACAAGTAATTAGATTGTGTACTCAAGACGATCTTAGCCGAATTGTAGTGCAAAGAGCGCAAGTAAACATTTTATGCGGTCTTCGTAATTTTCCATAGATGCCAAGCACGTTAAATTGAAGAATAATAGACTGAATTTAAAATACATTTGAACCATACATGACAATTACGAAACAGAAACACGATTTTTCTTCTAGTCATCGCTTAAGTCAACAAACGGGGTAGGACCGGTGTATTTCTTGTTGACTTTAGAAGTCTTCCGGATGTCTTTAGTGGTAGTTTGAGGTTGCTCTATAGGTCTAGACGAACCCGTTTGTGAACCTCCGTCAATAGGTTCATCTCGTAGAACAAGTTTCCTTGGGCGATGAGAAGTCCACCGCATATCCATAGAAGCGACTATCGATTGGTGGGCCGAGTCACTTATTCCTCGATCCAACCGTTAATAGTGATGGAGCTGGGCTATCAGGTATAACGATAATACCCGGGGGTGGAGATGTTATCGACTCGGATTTTGCTAGAGATTCGAATCGTGAATTTTTGGTAGACTTCGACATTTTTCACTAGACAAACGTACACACTATCAGGGTGGTTGGAAGTTTGAGAAACTTTCGTAAAATAGTAGGATGTGTTATAAGAATGGATTCACTTCGAATATATAGACATGGTCATGAAACAATGACCTTACATCTATGCTATAAAATCTGACAAATTTTACTGTTGCATTACATGCCAACCACTGTGAATATGCGATAAAAGCAACTGTGATAAGGCTTAAAGGTGTTGTCGTGCTTATCAACGTCCACTTAGATAAGATATACTGTTTTTTTGGATTGGACGTGCACGAACTATTCATAAATTGTTCATAGTGTATGTCGACAAAATAATTGAATCACGTGTTGTCGTCTGCAGACCACTGAACATGTGAATTCAATGTCTAAATTATATGTAGTAGTGCAACAATGGTTTAATATTGTATATGTGATTTTCAGACGTGTTCTCCGGCCCGTATCTTCCGCAACCTGCATAGCCCATAGTTGGGTTGTAACTTCCTCTCCTTTCAGTCACTGTAGAAATCCGGTTCTAATATCAATAGTTTGATATGCGGTGGACTTCTCATCGCCCAAGGAAACTTGTTCTACGAGATGAACCTATTGACGGAGGTTCACAAACGGGTTCGTCTAGACCTATAGAGCAACCTCAAACTACCACTAAAGACATCCGGAAGACTTCTAAAGTCAACAAGAAATACACCGGTCCTACCCCGTTTGTTGACTTAAGCGATGACTAGAAGAAAAATCGTGTTTTTGTTTCGTAATTGTCATGTATGGTTCGAATGTATTTTAAATTCAGTCTATTATTCTTCAATTTAACGTGCTTGGCATCTATGGAAAATTACGAAGACCGCATGAAATGTTTACTTGCGCTCTTTGCACTACAATTCGGCTAAGATCGTGTTGAGTACACAATCTAATTACTTGTGATAATGGAATTAATTACTTGCTGAAAGTGGCGACATGGAATTAAAGGAACAATAAAGTTCACATAACTGCAAGTTCCTTTCATACTTTTTTTTGTTTCTGGGCAACCGCAAAATAATTGATCCCACATATACGACTCATTTAACGATATGACTAATATATGTCTTTAAGTTTTCTTCCTAATCTCTTAAATTTCTCTTCAACGATATGACTAACCTTTTGCATTCACTACCTTTTGTTATTATTATTATTAAAACTTTTTTGTTTATTTACAGAATTACGGGTCAGTTAATAAAACAAGTACATATATGTATAATAATATTTTTTTCGATATTATTAATTATTTTTGTATAATTTTTCAAATACGTCGAAACTATTTTTCAAACCTCATAGTTAGAATTTGTCACATGGTAAAGTGTTACTACTGAAAACAATTATTTTCAAATTTTTTAAGTAAGATTTAATAATTAACTGAACAAACATACAAATTCAATTAGTAGCAACACTTACCGTATCTTCCGCAGTCCGTGTAGTCCATAGTTGGGTGGTAACTTCCTCTTCTTTTAGTCATTGTAGAAATCCGGTTCTAATATCAATAATCTGACAATGTCTTTTAAAGAAAGGCGTTGACATGCCTGTGCAGTTAAAACGAAAAACAGAAAATTGTTTTTAAAAACTGTATCCAAACGCAAGATTGTTCAAAACTGGTACAAATTTAGGAAATTTAGAGTCAAAATTAAAGGAAAAGAGAATGAGGACCTGCTGTTGATATTGCCCGAGCTTGCGTCGCTGGGTCTTGAGGGATAGGATTGCTCGATCCACCTCCGTGACCTTCGGCTTTTTCACAAATAGATTCCCCATCTATTCCTATCAGGATTTTGATTATATTTTTCTCTTTTCCCGGATTCGTGGGATTGTATCCTTTTCTCCGCCGCGGAATACCTCCGTCCTTCCCTTCTGGCTCCAAGCTGCTGACAAGCTATTATGAATAGTAGACCATAGCCAGTCCTGGGAAGTTGTATTCTCAGGAAAAACAAAAATGAAGAACAACAGTTTCGGTCAATTTTAATGAACCCTCGGCAAAAACAGTTGAAGATATAAAATTCATTTGCCCCTGGGCCCTGGGCCCTGAGCCTAATTTTCATATTTAATAATATTGTTTGTGTCGAGTTCAGAGGATGTCAAATGTTAAGCCCAAGCCCAAAACGACCTTCTTCTCCGAACAAATGAAAAGCCCAAAGTCGATTCCGATTCTCTCTGCGGGTAGCAAAACGTCGAGGTCCGATTAGGAGCCAAAAAGGTTTATCAAGGTTTTGTCTCTCGCTGTCAAGTTTTCTAATATTTTGGAGGTTCTTCTTTGGCGTTGCTTATAGCTCTATCTCGCACGCACACAGCGGGAGAGAGTGTGTGAAAGAAGAAATGTCGGGGTTCAGGGGAAAGAGAAAGGAGGAGGACTACGCCTCGGAAGGTGACTCTGAAGGCCACGCGCCCGCAAGGAAGAAGACCTTCAAGAAGGACTCTTCCGACGACTCCACCGAGGACATCGTCGTCTGCGAGGTTTCCTCTCTCTCTCTCTCTCGCGCGCATGTATATACCCAAATAAATGTATGTTTACACTTCTGGGACTGTAATACAAATGGTTGTTTTGCGCTTTTGTAAATGTTAGATATCGAAGAATAGAAGGGTGACGGTGAGGAACTGGCAAGGGAAGGTTGTGGTGGACATTCGAGAGTTTTACGTCAAAGATGGAAAGCAACTGCCTGGCAAAAAAGGTCACTGTCCTTCCCCTCTTCTCTCCCTCGATATTTCTGGAGCAATGGTTCGAATTTGATTGCGTGGCTTTGCTCCACTGGGCTCGTATTGGCTTTTGTTCGTTAAAATTTGCTATTCAAAAGGATGTCTTCACTCGGATTGACTATTTCTATGGTTTAATTTCCAGTTCTAATATTTCTTCGGGTTTTAAATAGTGTTTTCTCATGGGTTTTCAGTTAATTGATGCTAACCCTGATTTATCTACGTTAAGATTTAGCCACTTAAGTTAGTGTTGTGTTCATACTTCTGTTTCGAAATTGTAATGATGGTTGGAAGCTTATGAATAACCACCCTTCAGTTGGACTAAATATTACGGTGAATGAATTCTATTAGTGCTTGAAATATGTTTTTTTTTATGGTTAATTTTTTTTTTTTTGATAAGGAAATT
Organism: Myrica gale; assembly: GCA_963930655.1. Lineage (NCBI taxonomy): Eukaryota > Viridiplantae > Streptophyta > Magnoliopsida > Fagales > Myricaceae > Myrica > Myrica gale. Next base: position 8,813,959 of record OZ005600.1, on the reverse strand, counting down.
TATTAATATAAGCTAGAACAGTACAAGAGACTATACCGAAAGCGCTTAAGACAAACAAGCGAGAAAACTAAGGAAATCATCAAAGTCGACAAAGAAGCCCCCTAAAACTGCATTAGCCCAACAAAACAAGGAAAACAACAAAAACTCTTGCAAAGACACGAGGGACAACGAGACATCTTCAAAACATCTATTGTTGCTTGAAATATGTTATTTCAGGAAGTGCCCAAATTGTTAGATGGGAAAAAGAAAAGTAGAGGAACTGATTACCGATGGTGTTGCAAAGGAGACTATTTTTCATAATGAGAAGTTTAGTGTGGTGTACTCAAATTATTTTAGCATGCTCAAGCTTGACCTACAGGAAGAAGTAAAGACCCAACGCACTTTCCCAAAAGGAAAAGGAAGAGAGACTTGACATTTTAGGTTTTGACTAATTTGTAACTGAAATAGATATTAGTTGCATTGATTAGTTAAATGGAGGGATAGAAACGCTTGCTAAAACCTTAAATATTGCTTGCTATCAATATAAGAACTGGGACGTGTTGACCTGGAGAAGCTTGTTGTTATATGGAGGCAAATAGGTAATGATAGGTAAAGGCTTTTCTTTCTTTGTCTGTGGCTGGGGCAGGGACTGTGGGTCAGGTTTGTGTCTGAATACTGTATGTTGCATTTATTCTACATCAATGTGATGTTAATACGAGACTATCACAAAATGCACCTAGACCTTTTTTGGTTCATAGGGAATGCCTGATGTAGGTATAGTTTAGTAGTGGTATGTTTCTGATAAGGGAGATATCTTGGGTTGTCTGGTTGTATATTTAACGAACTTTTTCAAAGCACTTTACCTGTCATTTGGATGACGTTATATGTGTAGCATGTCCGACTACATGGGGTCAATTTGGTCTAATTTAGTTGCAAAGCATATCTGAAATGCCCTGCTCTTATGTGTCATTTTTTTTTATAAAATGCTCTTCGGTGTCATTAACGACCTGTCTTCAGGTTTTAAGACCTCTCATGGGTTGATCTCTTATTCCTTCAAATGATCATCCTTTTCTCATCCTCATCCTCATCCATCTGGAAGCAACCAATGTGGTCATTCTCGTTGTTCCTTGGCACCGATTCTTTGTGTTTTGAAGCCTCTCTGATATTACTATCATTAACTGAAGAACTTAAAGTAGTAAAAATTCCGAAATCCCATAAGCTCTGTTGTATCCTGATCTATGATGCAACTTTTACATGCAATCAGGCTTTGCAGAAGTTATATTAGATGGAATTTTGAGTCCCTGTATCTGTTAAGCATTTCAGAGTATGTTCCAGCTCTAGTGTTAGATGAAGTCAAATGGTGGCTTCTCTTTATCCTTCAAGTCCCTAACTTGATTTCTTTTTTCTTTTGCTTTTCTGGCATTCCCCTTGTATACTTCCCAAGTACAAGGGCTGTGTCTTTCCACATTTCTTCCTATTAATTTTGTTACTCTCCAAAGTGTGGGAACCTTGCCACACCTTACATTATGGCTTCAAGCATTAAAGTCTTGTCTTTTCTCTTTTGACCTGAACCAGCAGATACGCCAATCAAATAAGAGAGGACTTTATCGAGGGTTGTGAGACCCCCCATATTTGACCCTGTAAATTGCTGATATAGGCTAAAAAGTTTTTTCCAGACAGAGATATGACCTCCCTACAGATTGTTTTCACGCCAGTTTAGATTGGACTAAAGTAAGAAAGATGCATAATTATATGAAATCCTAAATATATGAAGAGCTCCCTCCTATGTTTCCAACAACAATTGGCTAAAAAGTTATTTGAAAAAAGAGGGAACAGAAAGCGCTATTAGCCCAGTAGTCAAGATCTTACTTGATCCTACATAATTTATAAAGGCATATTGAAAGTGAGAAATCAAGATAGAACTGATTTTCATTAGATAAACACGATATGCTTTACATTATATAGTCACGATCTTTTAGCTGCTAATCTCAGCTAGAGGTTCCTTTTTTTGTTTTATTCTTATTTAGTGAACTGTGATTCGTGGCCCTCAATTGTGTTTTGTGCATATGTTGGGTCAGTGTTTTTAAAATTAATGCAAGAAATGAAACAGTTATAGTTATATTTTCTCAACCTGTTTATTACTTGGGTTAGCATCGTTGAAGATTTTTTTTTGTATGATAGCTTAAATGAAATCTTAGATTGCTTGTAGAAGGGAGGAAAAACAAGTTAAAAGATTTTGTGACACTTCTAGCCAATGATTTATAGCTTAAATGACTCTTTCTTTTCCCACGACTTGAAGGGTGTGATTGTGATTGAAACCTCACTTAGTGCATTGCTTCCAATCCAATGAAGAGAAAGAGAAAAAAAAAAGCCCTTTGTGACGATTTGATTTGAATAGAAACAGTACTATATATCTTCATTTCATATGAGCTATGTTACATTATGTCGATTTAAAAACGTTTGTATTGAGCAAGTTTTTCTGTTTACATTATGACCTGCGTTGACATTCTTGTTTTCAGGTATATCACTTACCATGGATCAGGTACGTGCCTCAGTTATTTTGTTTTCTTTAGTCGTTAACAAAGGGTTTTGATTCATTTCTTTTATCTGCATCCAATAACTCAGTCTTTCCAAATCCTCGTCTATTTTTTCATATGCAGTGGAATGTGCTCCGTGACCATGTTGAAGAAATTGAGAAGGCAGTTAATGAGAACTCTTAGATGTTCTTGCTGATGTTACAAGAGAAATAGTAGCTTGTTGGCTTCCTTTTGTTTTGTGACCAGAAACTTGGATCAAGGGATGCCATTTTGTATTTACCTAGGTGAACTATTGGAGGTAGGTTACTGACTTGATGATCGGAGATAGGGACATGAACTTCCGATTAATGAATGTAATTAGTTAATCAACTCTTTGAGGAAATAGCTTATCAATCTCTTCATGATTGAAGAATTAAGTTTTAACGGTTAAAGCATTTGCGAACCATCTTTTGCCTTGTATGGTCATGATTTCGAGATGCAGACTTGTTCTTGGAATTATGCCCTCTTTTTGTGGAAATGACTCCAATTTTGCATATTCTTGCTTTTCTCTATTTTGTGGCGTGTTAGTTCCGATTTAAGATTTGGTGTATTTTGGTTTAAGCAGTAGTAAAGCATTATTTGCGGTTTTACTCAGCTCGCAATGCGGCGTCTTCTCAACTTTCTTTGATAATTCAAGGGTTGTTTCAGCGCGTAGGATCGTTATTTGCATGTTTGTAGCCATTAGCAAAAGCTAGAGGTGCCTGGGATTTCAATGCTGTTTGAAAAAAAAACAAAACATTTTTATCTGAACAAGAAGAACCAGACGACAGAGACTGTCAGAGAGCTCCGCTGTATATTAAACAGCATGCCTTGAAAGGTTCGTAAAACGTTCTGCGGCTAGCCAGAGGCACACTAGAATGGAGCATGAGTAATGAGTAATGGCTTTCTGAGCAAAATATATGCAACAACCCAACCTATAGACGTCAATCCCGTGGTCCTACTTAGGGGTGTACTTCTGACCCGTCGGGTCAGAAATTTCTTCTTCCGAATTCCGACCCGACCCTCTACGGAATATTTTTTGTTGTTTCGATTTCCGTCCAAAAATACGTATTTCCGAACAGACCAGATAACTCGGTTTAGAATAAATTTGGGCCAAAAAAATGGGCTTAAAAACATTTTCTGGTCGGATTGGTCCCAATTATCTTACTTTTTCATATGGCTTTTTGGCTAAGTTGTTTAAGATTTCTGGGTGCTCATTAAAAACACCACTGCTGCATATAATTCTTTAGTGAAACTGAAACATTCTATCTCCATATCTCTGAAACTTCACCAGTTTTCAAAGTAACATCCCAAAAAATTAAAAACCAAGTTTTACCCACAAATCATAATAATAAAAAACCAAGTTTACAAAGTTATGGAACCACTAAAATATAAACCAAATAAAAGTTCAAATCAAGAGAAATAAATCTCTCTCATATGTCTTTCATTTCAGCTTCAAAAAATGTAAGCCTTTTTCTTATCCATGTCAACTTCATTGTGGTCCAATACTAATAGTCCTGCGTACCTAGTAAGCATCAAAGAACAAAAATGTTAACCCTTTGTTAGAATAATAAAAGACAAAATAGTTCAACCCTTTGTTAAGAAAATAAAAACCCACCTCGTCAACACTAAAAGAAAGCATTTGTTACTGGCTAAAAGTCCACAGCAAAAAAAGCACCACCTAAGCAAGTAAAACCGCAAAAACACAAACATAAGAAAATATTCAGCAGTGAGCAACAAATCAAAAACACAATGATGCTTGTTTGCTTCGGAATGAAACTTTAAATATTCAAAAGGCAAATAACTATTAAAAATCAACCTTGAAACTTTAAAGAATAACTTTTTAACTCACATGTCACAATATGGCTGACCAGCTTTTTGCCTTCAAGACAATTGTGTTTTTTTGCTTCAGAATGATTGTTTCACCGTTTGAAAATTGAGAGAGGCGACTTAGGCGAGATGTGAGAGCACAGAGCAGCCGCGTGAGGGTTTGAGTGTAAGAGATGAGGTGAGATTTTAGGTTTTTTTTAAAGTTTATATATATGCAAAGGTAAAACGACATAGTTTTAACTTTTCCTTTGTTTGTATCCTTTTATGCGATCTGAAGTTCAAGAGTAAAAAAAATGAACGTTAGCTAACCTGCCTATTAAAAATACATATTTTTTATTTGTTTAAATGATATCGGGTCGGGTAAAATTCGAAACTTTTTTTATAGGATTCCGACCTCCGACCCGAATTTAATCGGAAATATACAAATGGTTCCTACAACCGACCTGTTATATCGGAATTCCGACCCGTTTAGGGTCGGGTCGGAATGACGGTTCGGATCGGTTGACGGATTAAATTTGTTCACCCCTTCCTACTGAGCCAAACAAATAGTCATAGAGGGGAACTTCCACTGCATCCTCCATAGAAGTCGACGTGTTCTATTTTTCTTTCCACTCGCATCGAGCAATGCTCCCCAATTAGCATCAGAGTAACCTGGGTGATACGACAGCGAGATGAGAGTGACCTGCGGACGCCGCTATGAGCAATTGAGGACAAGAGGAAGAGCTGATAGAACAAGGAGGAAGAGAAGCAGAAGATGAAACAACCGAAGAGGGCAGCAACAAACCCAGAAAATGCCCCCTCAGTCCTCACCCCTCAAACCCCACAACAAGTTCTACTTCTTCAACGGTCACCGCAAGCCCTCCCAGAACCGTCCTACCGTCCGCGGTGGCCTCTTCTCCAATCGCGTGTCTATCACCCGCACCCAACGCCAACCCCAAGCTCAACCCCAGCTGTTCGATCTCCAGAACTGGGACCCAAACGCTACCCTCCCGCGATCGTCACCGCCCTCTCTCCCTTCCCCAGACAAAACCTTCTTCTCCTCATCCCTTCGCCTCTCCCCAATCGCCCGGTTCATTGTCGACTCATTCCGCAAGAACCAGAACCGCTGGACCCCACCTGTCGTCACAGAGCTCAGCAAGCTCCGCCGTGTCACACCAGACCTCGTCGCCGAGGTTCTAAAGGTACAGTCTGATCCCGCCCTCGCGTCTAAGTTCTTCCACTGGGCAGGTAAGCAGAAAGGCTACAAGCATAATTTCGCTTCCTACAATGCTCTCGCTTATTGCTTGAACCGTAACAATCGATTCCGCGCCGCGGATCAATTGCCCGAGTTAATGGAATCTCAAGGAAAGCCACCTACAGAGAAACAATTCGAAATATTAATCAGAATGCACTCGGATGCCAATAGGGGTCTTAGGGTTTACTACATTTATCAGAAAATGAAGAAATTTGGGGTGCAACCTAGGGTTTTTCTGTACAATAGGATTATCGATGCATTAGTAAAAACGGGCCACCTAGATTTAGGTTTATCTGTTTACGAGGACTTCAAGAATGATGGCTTGGTTGAAGAGAGTGTTACTTTTATGATTTTGATTAAAGGGTTGTGTAAAGCTGGGCGAATCCAGGAAATGTTGGAGGTTTTGATGAGAATGAGGACTAATTTGTGTACACCGGACGTGTTTGCGTATACGGCTATGGTGAAGGTTTTGGTTTCGGAGGGGAATTTGGATGGGTGTTTGAGCGTTTGGGAAGAAATGAGGAGGGACAAGGTGGAGCCTGACGTGATGGCATATGCGACTTTGGTTACAGGATTGTGCAAAGGTGGGAGGGTGGAGACAGGTTATGATTTCTTCAAGGAGATGAAGGAGAAGGGATGTTTGATTGATAGAGTGATATATCAGTCTTTGGTTGAGGCGTTTGTGGCAGATGGGAGGATAGGGTTTGCTTGTGGCTTGTTGAAGGATTTGGTGGACTCTGGGTATAGGGCTGATCTGAGGATCTATAATTCGCTTATTGAAGGTTTGTGTGGTATGAAGCAAGTTGATAAGGCTTACAAACTTTTCCTAGTCACCGTTCAGGAGGATCTTGAGCCGAACTTTGCAACTGTGCACCCCATGTTGGTGTCGTATGCTGAGATGAGAAGGTTGAATGACTTTTGCAAGCTGCTCAACCAAATGCAGAAGTTAAGATTTTCTGTCCTTGATGATCTCTCCAAATTCTTTGAACTTATGGTCAGGAAGGAAGAAAGGATGGTGACAGTTCTAGAAGTGTTTGAATACTTAAAAGGAAGAGGCTATTGCAGCCTTTCAATTTACAGTATTGTTATGGGGGCTCTTCACAAGAGTGGGGAGGTAAAAAAGGCATTATCTCTCTTTGATGAAGTAAGGGAATCAACTTTTGAAGCTGACTCGGTAACCTATAGTATCGCGATTGCTTGTTTTGTCGAGCTCGAGGATGTCAAAGAGGGATGTGCATGTTATAATACAATCATGGAGCTGTCGTCGGTTCCTTCTGTTGCTGCTTATTGTGCTCTTGCTAAGGGGCTCTGCAAAACTGGAGAAATTGATGCAGCTATGATGCTTGTTCGTGACTGCTTAGCCAATGTTACTAGCGGCCCCATGGAGTTTAAGTATGCTCTCACCATTCTTCATTCATGCAAATCTGGCGATGCTCAGAAGGTGGTTGAGGTACTGAATGAAATGGTGCAAGAGGGATATCCTCCAGCTGAAGTTATATACTCTGCTATCATCTCTGGCATGTGTAAGCATGGCACAATAGAGGAGGCAAGGAAAGTATTTTTGAATTTGAGAGAACGCAGAATTTTAACAGAAGCCAATATGATTGCGTATGATGAAATACTAATTGATCACATGAAGAAAAAGACAGCGGACTTGGTGGTGTCTGGATTGAAGTTTTTTGGGCTGGAGACCAAGTTGAAAGCCAGGGGTTGTAAACTGCTGTCAAGTTGAAAATATGCAGTCATGTATGAAGTTAATTGAGTTATCTCGCTGGTGATGTCAAAGATATGCGTAAAATAAAGAACCCGCTTGGGAGACAAGTTATGATTCGGTGTGTTGTCAACTCCAGAGTATGTATGTTTCATATGCGATGAAGTTGTTGACGAGGCCATCAATTTGTCATTGAAATAAGACTGGCCTTGCCATTTTTTTGTGTCGGAAAAAATGAGAGGATGCGACACCGGCACACATCAGTGGAAACGTTGTTTACCATCGAGATAGAGGAAGTGCAAAGCCAAGAAATATGGCACACATCATGCTTTGCTAGCCATATATCATGCACAGCCTTGACGTGCCTGGCTTTCGGGCGCCGCGACATCCCGCAGCTGTAAATCTGGCGCTTTGTACATCTTTTCATCCGCTTTGGCTCGGTTTTCAGGAAATATGACAGTTGACAGCATGGTGATGGTTTAAGCTTCTTCTTTTTTCCCTCTCTAGGCGGTTTAAGCTTTCCTTGATCTCTAACAACTCGCCCCTTTCGTGGATGAGGCTAATCTGTCATACTGTGCCCTGGGAAATGCCGGTTGTGCAGGAATCCCTGGAAGTGCAATCAGTTCACTGGGAGCAAGTGGTTGCCAAAGCGTACCTTGACTGCATCCCCTCCGAACGACTGACAGCAGAGCCCACACCGCCTCCCGCAGTTTTTATTGCCTACAACTAACTTGTTCTTGTACATCAAGATCCTAGAAATTAATGTTTTTGTCTTTTTTATATTATTTAAGTTATATAAAAAAAAGAGTAAAAACTAAAAAAAAAATAAGGTCTTGGAATACCCCACTTAATGGATTTCTTTAAATTCGAATAGCTGTTTATCTCTTTTAAGGGTAAAGATATTGACAGAGTTTATCTTGTAACTCCTGACAGATTTTGAACATTGAACTTCGAATTGGAAAGTAGTAACCTTGTGAATAAGTCGCTCCCTCTACTTCCAGAAGGAAATAGGGAAACAAGAGAATGATTGTTACACCAGCTGCCATTCTCTATCTTGGCTCGTACCAATGGATATCTATTTCAACAAATTAATACATGATTTTCAATAAATATAAGGAACCAGAGATGCTGTTTCACGCGGTCTCCATGAAAGTATTTCCTTCCCATGCTTAACTAACATTTCAAAATTCTTCACCTCACACCCACTTGAAGACATATGACAGATCAATGATCATGATCTTTTTCCTTTCTTTTACCTACTCTACATTTTCAGGCGACGGCCATCTCCGACTGGCATTCTACCAAAAGGTGTTAAAAAAGCTGTGATCCCTAGATCTTGATGTAGCATTAACATTCGTAGCAGGTTACCTGTTGCCCTGTCATAGAAGGTATCTGTTTCCCGCATTATTCCTGAATGCTTACAAAGAAAAAACATTAATGCACTAATAATGGCCCATTAAGTCACTGAACCACCCTTCAAGTTCACATGGTGTCCCACAACCATCAAAATCAATGAAAAACAAAATGGAAGTGTAAGAGTCCATGGTACCTCATTTCAAGTATCATCAAAGGAAAGCGGGGATGCCAAGGGATCCCAGATCAAGCACTCTTGGCAGAATCTGTAATCATTTAAGGGAAGTGAGCATCGATAAAGCTAATATCCGCTGATGATCTAGCTGATAAGGTGACTTCAAGATACCTCTCCTACTCGGGCGTTGATTCTTAAGCCCACAAAATCATCAGCACGTGTCACACCCACATTCACAATTGCAGTAGCAGCGCCTGCCTCGTAAGCAGCTCTGTGAATCAATGATAAAAGCCTTACAAACTAAACATAGAAACAGTAGGAGAAAATTTTGCGTAGATGGCTGCTTAACCAGATTGACTTTATTCCCATGAGCCAAATAGGAAATATACATAAAATGCATTTTCGACTGCTATACTATTACTACGTGCTATTCTATTCATGTACTTTAGCTCACTCTTCTTGAAATTTTATACAGAAGGGCCACTCAATTACACATGTAGCCAAGTTTTGTTTACCGATCCAGGATAGAGAAACCAAGTAAAACTAATAACTGCAAAAGTAGCGAGAGAAAGTGAGACCAAGTATGCTATAAACACTGTCAACGTCATACCAACTTGTCTCACTTTGATGTGAAGGACATGTACAAGGTAAATATCAACCTGACAAGCCGGTAAGCAGACATGGTCATCAGGGATGATCCTAAGACAAGAAACGCATCGCATCCTTTTGCAGCTTCCATTGCCTTATCAGCTCTATCCTTGGGGACGTTATCACCAAAGAAAACCACCTTCAAAGTTCAACGAAAAATAAGTGTAAAAAAGATTTTCAATTGATTTTTCAATGTACTTCAAAAGTTGCCAAATGTGCAAACTTGCTGAGTACAAAAGAGTAGAACAGAAAGCAGGCAGTCGAGTTGGGGGTGGGGGGGGGGACTGAAATAGAACTGAAAGCTTGAGCATTTCAAAAAGAAATTGGATAACGAATGACCTCATTTTGTTGTTGCATGTAATGCAACCACCCAGCTTTCAAACAAATGAGAACGTAGATAGACATACAATCCATAATAATGATGTAAATGTTCCCTGTATTGTACATCAATATCTACAAAAACCCTTTTCATAGTTTAAAAAAAACAATGTGTTGACCTGAAATGAACAAAGATTATCCATAGACAATGTTGTATAACAAAGATTTCCTAAAGTTTGCAACTGCTTCTAGACATAGTTGTGTAATGATGCCTTGTTAAGCCTGGCACAAATATGTGCATGTGAGGGTTACATTCATGATCCTATTTCTGCAAAGATAAATGCTTTCAGTATCTAAATCGAAAACTTTAATGAATGAGAGCAAAAATTCTTACATCAGGTTTGAGCACACCATTGCATTTTTTGCAAGTAGGAATATGAAAATCCTCTTCCCAAAATTTTTCATCAATTTCAATATCACCATCAGGTCTCTGCTTCATGCCAAAGCTCTTGTCTGACCCAGGGCTGCCATAATCCAAACTTTCAATTGCTGCTGCCCACTGCAGTAGGAATTTAAAGCCCTGTCTATCAGTCATGCTTCCAAAAGAGTGGTCCACAACGAAAACATGGGTTTGAGGCCAGATCAGACATTAAGTTCTATCATTCAAGGAATAAACAGTAAGATAGGGAATTCCTATATTTGAAGGCAACAAAATCTGAAGATATGACAGGTCCTGCCTATAAGATAAACAAACACACCAAAAAAAAAAACGTAGATCGCCAATAACAAGAATATTTAGTCAAGTATACACAGCATCAGACAAGTGTTAGGAAGAGGTTACAATATTTATCATTTAGACAAACAGAAGAACTTAAATCATCAAATTAATAGATAGTAGCTTCATCTTATCTCCAGAAAATGGCCACCCAATCTTAACAAATTCATGGACCTGAAAACCATTTTGAGATGGCTAATGTGGTGATTTGTTAAAAGCTGAAGGCATGATTGATTTACACTGCCGTTTATCCCAGTGGAATAGCTTCGTGTTGGAGAAAACAGGGACGGGAAACAAAAAAGCTTTAGGAACCCTGCTTGTTCGGGAAGTCACCAGACGCCAAATTCTTCCAAAATCAAGCAGATACAATCTGCCAAAACCTTTGTGCTTTGGTGAGTCTGGTCAAACTTGCCAGCTAAAACTTCAAAATTTGATTCCACTGATCACTGTTCCTGACAAGACAACCAAACCTAACTTCTTCTCATGAACTAATAATTAACCTCACAAATCCCGATGAACACAGCCTTGAGGTAATTTGTTAGCAATAAGAAGGGGATGAAGAAAGTTATCAATGACATGACAAGAGAAACTTAGATCGTTGCGGTCCAGGAAGAATAAATTGCTCAAACTAACCTTTGGATTAAGCTCCTTCACTTGTTCTTGAAATAAATTCCGACAAGAAGAAAAACCACAATCTAGACAAATTACATCATATACAGTTCCATGTAGTTCAAGTGGGTTGCTACCAGCACGGTGATGCAGCCTGAAACACAAGAATTACACATTAGTCTCACTAGGCTTGCCCCTGTCGCATATAAGAGGTTCTCATTCAAGGGATAAGGACAGAAAACTAGGTACCTGTCAACATTTTGCGTAATCACAAAATTTATCCGGGCAGCTTTTTCTAGAGATGCTAAAGCAATATGAGCTGCACCGGGCTGTGCTGCAGTAAACCGTCTCCATCCAGCATAGCTTCTTGCCCAATACCGCCTGCGGGCCCGACTTGATCGCACGAACTCCTGTCAAGATCCCAGAATAAAACTTGTATTAGACATATCAAAATTCAGAAACACAAAGCAGTGGTTGTCATACTAATTATTGACAGCTATGATCAACTGTGTCAAGAATTGACCAGGTACACAGCTAAAAGTTCACGTTGAAAGACTTTTAGAGAGAAAAAGTCGTGACAAATGGATAGAAGTACCAACTACACAAAAGTTTGTCGATATAATTTGGGCCAATGGAATGCTTCTATTAGTAAAGTAAAACTGTGGACAGCATAGAAACCTCCAGGGAGCCGTAACCATCTATCTCAGAACTTGATACCAGAAACAAATATTGTCCAATGAGATGCAACAACCCACCCCCCACCACCAAAACCAAATCTTGGATGGAGGGAATTGTAACAGAATAGATGATTACTTCTCAATTTCTTAGCTTGTTCACTGAGTGCTGGATAAAATTAAACTCTTCAAAAAATAAATTATATGCTACTAAGCCTCTCTGCATTCATTTAGTTTTCTACATCCAGTGTTCACTACAATAGTCTCAGTCTTTTCATTAAAACTTCAAACATTAAAACTCAGAACCGTTGTTAGTGAAAATATATTTAGCATGTGAAAACTTGTGACCGGATACATATGTTCTATTGTGAGAAAGAATATAGGAGCATATAATGAAGAGAGAAGATGAAACAGAAGGGACAGATGGGAAGGGACAGAACTTACAAAATGCACAAAAGCAGAATCCAAGAGGCTTAGGGGTACAGAAATAGGAGAACCGGCAAAGAAAAGAGATTGAAAGGCAAGGAGGTAGATGAGAGAATAGACCAGACAGAAAAGAGGCAATTTGGAAAGGAGGGAGAAGGTGAAGTAATATAAAAAGAAGGGAGCAAACATAAAGGTACACACCTACTTTATTCCGTTATTTAAAGAGAAAAATGCCTTCCATATGCTTTAACATTACTATGGGAATAACAAAGAATACTCCAGATCCAAAATCTACGCAACAGAATAATGTTATGAAGACATAGATCTCCTGCTTAAAAGCACTAAAGAGAACTTCCTGAAATAAAGGTTATAACAACCTCTAAAATATATTCCTAAACGTGCCTAACTGCTTCTGTGCGTAATAACATTAAAATACTGCTATAGGAGATAAATATCATAGCACATGTCTTCAGATCACCTGATGGGTAATTGGTTTGAAGCCCGAACTATAAGCTCCATTGGGGCTGCAAGATGATAATACAAGTCAATACTATTTGAAAACTAGAAAAATATTGCTACTTGGGGAAAAGAAGCAAGACAATTTCACTCTTGACTAAATTTGAAGCAGATAAGTCTGCAGTTCACCTAACAACAAACTGTTAGCATTAGAAAGAACAACCGTATTGTTACTTTGTTTTGGAGGTCGTTTTAAGTTAATAAGCATTATTGCTCTTAGTATGTTATACTCTTAAGGCGCTGTGGAGGAATTTAAATTTTACAAGTCTCCAGCACAACTGTATGAAACACTGAAGTAGCCACATCCATTTATCTGCTTCACTAACGACGACCAACTACCAAAAGGCAGCATGTAACACAAATAAGTCACAAGATTGCACAATCAAAAGCTTTGATAGTTGATAATGTGCCACTTACTACAATTCAATGTGATCGGAAAAGGTAAGCAATCAATAGTCAACCGCAAATGAAGGTCCACTGGGTCAATGAAAGAACTGAGAAGAGCCATCAACAATTATCAAGAATCATTAATAAAAATTGCTTGTGCATTGCATAGATGCATAGAGGAAGGAAAAGCGAAGGTTTAATTTGATCGTTTGATAAGCATCCCATCAGCAAACATCGTAAGGTCCTTAACAGAAAGATGTAAAACGCAAAACAGAAACATCCCTTAGTTCTTTGTGTTTATAGAAATAGTAATTTGTGAAAATTTCCAAGAAGCTTTAAATCAGACAGGTTGCAGTTTAATGTTAGCCACATATAGTAGCTGAGTTTCAAAAACAATGTTTATAGTACTATAAGCTTACATAAATCAAAGTGGAGGTAGAACCTTCTATAGTCAGGAATCCCGCACTCTGTGCTAACTCCAGCTCCAGTCAATACCATGAGCTTTGTACTGCAAAATAGCAGATAACCAATGTAACTGAACCCAGTTAGAAACTTTTAAAAAGAAGGCCTAATTACCAATTGAATCCAGTCCATGTAATATTTATTTTTAATAAATCAATCCAGTCCATGTAGTATTTATTTTTAATAAATCAGTCTTTGGGGTACAACTTTGAACAAGTTGGTCCCTATGGCCTATTTTTTTAGACATATAGGACCTCTCGTTCACCAAGCGTTAGCCTACTAACAAGGTCGGAGTCCTCAATATGCTATCTAACCCTGCCAATGGACATCCCGACTCCGACCCCATTTCAGTCTTCCGTTAGTCGGTTAACGTTTGACGGGAGGACCCATATGTCTGAAAAAATAGACCACAAGGATCAGCCTGTTCAAAATTGTACCCCCAGTGATTGATTTATTAAAAGTCAATACCACAATAACTGTAGTTGTAATATGCCCAAAAAAAAAGGTAAAAATTGGATACGAGTCATGAGATGTATTTAGCTGAAGAGGATAACCTCCATAAGTAAAAATAAATTATAAAATAGAACAATGTATGATAATCTCTGAGATCCACCTCCGATCGAAAAATTGATACAAAAGGCTGACATCATTGATGCTAGGAGGATCCGAATCAGGGACCAACTTCTTGTCCCTGAGAAAGTTTGAAGGCACCTTTTCTTCTCTCCCCGATGGGGTCCCAGGGATCGAGATGCGGCATGAAGTTTGTACAGACTTTACATGGCCTTGAAGCAATATCACTCTTCTCCCTCTGCTTGGAGACTGCCAATTTTTTCTACTTGATTGAACAATACCTAAAAATACAGAAAAGCTTTTAAGCACATGACATTGCTCGTCTCTGTCACATTTAAAGAACAAAGTCGGAGATTTGTTCGATGATGCTAAAGAATTTGGCAGATAGAATGAGCATACTTGCCTGTCACCATCCTCCCCAGCCCTTCACTTGTTCTTCGGAATGTCTGCGCAACCAAAGGGAATATTCACTATAAAGAAATCCAAATGCAACTGGACATAGCCATGGAGAAAGGGATGCTGAATTACATAATCAAACAGCATGCAACATTTTTCTTGTAGACAAACAGATGTACATCTGTGAACCTTGTTTAGTTAGCCGGATTTTTCCAAAGATACTTCTATAAAATGTCAAATGTCAACTATACTGTTCCCACTATAACTAAATCTCCACTCATTGATTCCATTAACTAAGTTCAGGGTGAAACTGTGCTTTCTAAGTGATGTCATTGACTTCAATTGTAATTTTGAGGACTCTTGTCCTCTTCATCTCTCATCTCTGCTTGGAAATCCTTAACGAACAGCTCATAATTCTCCCGAATAAAAAATTCAACCGGGGAAAACCCACAAATTATCAAAATTCATCAATAATGTGAAAACTAAAAACGATAAAAAAAAAAAACATATGACGATAATTAAGAAGTAGAGCAAAGCTAAGCGAGAAAGGATTGGAACTAACAGACAAGAAGGGTGCGCGGGAAGGGAAGCGCACGAGCATAGCCATTTGGTTGGCTTTGAAAAATCCGATTTCTTTAGAGGCTGAAGTCTTTTTTTTTCTCCCTCTGTTTCTCCCTCAGCCAAGGCGGTCGTATTTGGCAACAGAAACACGAGGTTACTTCGGAGCCAAGCTTCAAAGCATCGGACGTATCGGTCGTTCTGTAATAACCATTTCTTTCCAATTTGGGTCCACTCGGACTGAGGCGATAATTATTTACACGCGCCTAATTCTCCACCATAAACCCCGAAAAAAAAAATCAGGGATTTTGTATTTATGACTTCAGGATGACGTCAAGCCTCATAAATGCTTCACCGCTCATTTTTCCTGATCTTCGCACCCGAGATTCCGAGAATGCTGCTGACACGTGAAATTTCTTTACATTGTTGAACTGATTCAATTTCTACCTCATTCTCTACCTTTCTCTCCCCTTCCACAAATTAATTTCAGCAATCTAAAAATCTTTATTTATCTAAGTTGACCTCTTGTGTTGATTTATTTTTTTAATATAATGGAGAAATTCTATGAGGGCAAGATCTAATTTTAAGCCACGCAAAACACAACCAGTTGAAATAGTCTTGACTTAGTGCCAGACAAATTTCTGAGGCGAAATGATATTTTAAATTATTTTTTTTCTACGTAATGCAAAAAATGTCTTAGAATTAAAATATCAAAAACTAAGGAAAAAAAATATTAAAATATATTGAAATACATGTACCGTACTATTTACTGAGACTGCGAGGTGACAATTGGATCATACAGTTCTGCATATTCTGAAAACGTTGCAAAATAACTTCATTATCAACAGTTTCAAAAATTTCTCTCAATGTATACTATTATGTTATTATTCATCTATTCATCGCTCATCTTATTACGCAACTCAGCCTTGCTAATCTTCATCGCAGATAGCACTCTATCAACGGTTACAGTCGCAACTGGTAAGACCAATGCCAACTCAATATGGAGATAAATCAATGAATATAGAGTATGATTTATTGTCTCAACCATCTTCATAGCAAGATCTCAAATATCTTGAAGTCTAGAAAAGCATCGATATTTCTCACATTATCAATGTAGGTGTGAAGTTGATGTCTAAGCATCATACGATCAGCTACTGAGAAATCTTCTGGATAAAGCTCAGTAAGACGAAGTAACTTAGCATGCTCAAATGCTGAGAATGAGTTCCTCGGATAAAGACATGCTATGCAAAGAAGCAACTTTGTACTTACTTTTGTGAAATGACAATCCATCTCCTGGGTGATCATATCAATAACATGACAAAACACTTCCACACGAAAATGATGCAAATAAGTAGTTATTTGCCCTCCACGACTCGGACGACCTCGAGTTTGTATAATGTCTTCCATATTGGGTACATTTATATCATTATTCACACAAAAAATTGACTTCTTCCAAAAAAAACATCTCATATCATCTCCCTCAAAGCCTGCAACCGACGCTTCACAACTCCCTCCAAACTCATAGCATTAACAATGTCTTGATCTTTTTGTTGTAAGGACTGTGACAATTAATCTGTAATTCTCATTATATTACTCAACAAATGCATATGAAATACAAACTCGAAGCTTCGCATCTTATTCATCATACTCTTAGCCATGGATCTTTGTTCCTTGCAAGTGTCATCATTTTTTACGTTTTGTAGTGTAGTGTGAACCCCAATGAGTATCTTTTGGTCGTGCGAGACTAGTTTCTTGATTTCTGCACATTCCAATAGAAAATCTCTCTCTTTTCCAACCGCTCCAAAATCTTCTCATGTTGACTTTGACGAAGACTATCTTTCCTTTTACAAGAAACTCCGCCCATGTACGACACACTTTGACGTTGATCTCTGGGTGCATTACATACACCAACATGTTTAGTAAAAAATCTGTTGCTTTTTTCAGTTGCTAAACCCTGTAGATGTAAACATGTCCACCCTGAATCTTGCTCATCTAGTTTGCTTAAATAGATAACACCACAAACAATACGTCGCATCCTTTGATACACTGTATTCCAACCACTTATAATTTCTGAACCATAACTCCCTAAAACCCCTTATTATTTTCTCATATTGCTTCTTGGGAAAATCATGGTCAAAAGTTGACAAAGACCTTTCATCAAGTACTCCCTACGAATTTGATCCCTAATCTCAACATCATATTCTTCAATGGGTTTACGTAATCCGGGGTCATCAATAATATCATCCGAACTAAACAAAATACGTGATCTTTTCAAACTAGTATTCCCATCAGAAGTAGGAGTACTATACGACTCCACTCTGGCTGATTTTTTTTTATCAAAAACTTATTCATTATCTAAACAAAACAAAGAGAAAATAAACAAATCACAAATTCAATAATTCACAAAAACCAACAATTCACAAATTCAATAATTCACAAAAACTAACAATTCACAAATTCAATTTCAATTTTAACTTCTCAAAATCCAACAAAATCAACATAAGCACTGACCTCCAATCTCCAATAATTCAAAAAAAAAACATAACCAACATAAGCTTTGACCTTCAATATCAACCAACAAATCCACTAGATCATTTTCTAAATTTCTAATAAGGTTTTAGTATACAAATTACCTTAATAAGCCCATCACCAAATAAAATTCGAGCTTCAAAATTAACCTGAAAAACAATTGAGGAGTGTCTAAAAAATTGAGCAAATTGTAATATAATCTTAAATATAAAAAATTCAACAATTCAACAATAATGTCAGTGTCAATGTCAGCGTGGTCCTAACTTCAATTGATAAAGATAAGTCGAATTCTCATGCAAAAGAAATCAAATCAACAAATCAACATAGACTTTCATTCGGCAACAAATCAACAAATATTCATTTGACAACATATCAACAAGACACATTTAACCCCCACTAGGCCACTGTATATTCTTTTTTTTTTGCTGAAACGAACATCTTATATATGAAACTAGGAACAGTGGAACACATTAGATAAACGACTGAGGACCAACAATAAATTAAAGCAACATAACCAAACTAATTAACTAAAACCAATGAGACAAAACAAAAAAGAAACACAAAGACATAAACCAATTAACCAAAGCCACCATATATTAATATAATTATATTCATTCGGCAACAAGACAAATTTAGACATAAACAAACCAAATTAACCAATTCGTCAAACTCAATCAAAGTTTCAAATTCCAAATATTATTACATTTGTTGACTGTTGTTCCCGTCGCCCAAGAGAGAGATCCCGATAGAGTCTTAGAGAGAGATCCCGAGAGAGAGAAAGAGACTAAGAGAGGCTGAGAGGAGAGGGGGTCCGGTGGCTAGGTTCGCTGGGAAGGAGACAAAGACGTTAGATTTTAGAACTTAGACATGCCGGTGCCTGGTAAGTGCTCCTGGTAAGTGACGTTGTGTCTGTTTTTTTGTTTGTACTTTTTATTTAAAAAAACAGAGAGTGAAATGGGGGCGGGTTGGGTTGGGTCAAAGGGGTAGGCCTGGCCCGCCTATCGACAAATACGTATATAAAAAAATTAATTTTACAGAACGAAGGAGTGGCAAACGCCCCATTGCCACCTCATGGGTACGCCACTACTTAGTGCACACTATAGGCTAATTTATAGTACTTTAATTACTCAAATAATCTCAAAATGTTGGTCTAGGTGGTCAGAGGTTAGATATGTGCTTTCTTGAAGTCTTATGTTCCAATCCTTCCAAGTGTAAATAATTTTTTGAAATCACCTCCACAATAAAATTGAATTTACCTAGTATGTGTGGTTTAAGGGCTATACGGCCCGAGGTTTGATGTAACGCTGAATTTAATTCGCGTGGATATTGGGTCAAGTATATCTAAGCTCAGTGCACATGAATATGTGCCCGAATTTCATTCGTTACGAAAAAAGAATATGAGTTATTCAAACCAAGTAGAAATTAATTAAAATTTAACAAGTTCTAAGTACTTTATATTATGAGGTGAAGCCACCATTGCAAACAAAGTGCTTGATTGGTCGTCTTGTAATTGCCCTCCAAACCCTTACTTGAACTGTGGTATTATGAGAAAAAAAGAAAAAAAAAAAGAACTGTGGTATTATGGAATCTCTCATTTTCGAATGAAGTGCCAATACCGACATAATATTTTAAAAGGCTAAAAGTTGGTAAAACATTGTCAGTTCGGAGTGTAATGTATTAAAAGTTTTGGCAGTTTAAGGTTTGAATTACAAAATATGTGTTAGTTCAGAAGCATAAATAATATTTAATATTTAATGCAATAAGATAGCTTAAGTGTTGTTGGTTTATCATGAATCTTCAGGAATTTTTGAATTTTCAGGATTCTACAACCAAACATCATTTTTCATATCACATAAATATAACTACAACACGCATACCAATAAAATTAACATCACATAAAAATTTTCAAAACACAAAAAATTTTCACAAAACAATTTAACCGAATATACTCTTAGTCTATTAGATATAAACAATTTGACTTTTCTGAGGAATACGAGACGGAGTAATATTTGCCCGCTGTGCGTATGTCTGTACTGATTTCGCAAAAATGGGAAAATACTTAAAGGTACAACCAAAGATGGCACACATCTGTGTCAGTGTGCGACTGTCGTTTAGACTTTAGTATATAAATCCAACTGAAAATGAGGTATGCTAGAGCCATCCTCGTCCCCTCGGATGGCTTTGAGGATTTGCTTACCTCTCTTAAACCACAATCTCTGCAGAGATAGTTATCGTCCAACATCTTCTTGTCCCAGAACACTCTTCGGAATTTCATTGCCCAGAGCCGCTTTTGTCTCAACTCCACGACGCAACTCAGAAAGCAGTCACAATGACCCCGAGGAAGATGCACTTGGATCGCCTTGTTTGAGCAAGAGGAAGTTCAACCTCGTAATTCTTGCAGTGGTTTCGTATGGGTCTGTTCTAACCATGAAAAAGGCCACTTTGGCCGAACAGTTAGAGCTTGAAAGGTACACAGATGCCAAGGAGCTCAGACCCTCTTCCTGGAACAAGGTACCTACTCTTCTTTCTCTACTCTGCCTCGCTTTCTTTTTTATTTTGTTTTTAATGGTTCTATGGTTTAGCTTACAAACCAACTCAAGGCGCACACTCTTGCGCTGAATAGGTTGATAAAGCTGGGGCATCTGTTCTTTTTGAGGAGCCAAATAAGGGAAGTAACAATGTCGGGGTTGTGGTAAACTCGGTTCGTCTTTCAAACCTTGGAGAGTTTGGGAGTCCTCAATTCGTAGCTGATAAGCTTATACAAGCAGAAAGGCGAAAGGTGACTGCTTCATTCAATTATTTTTCCACTACTTCCCTTTTTGTTAGTTTGAGCTGATTGAATGCCGTTTACTGAGGTGTTGTCTATATGTGTTCGATGGGTCTTGCCGTATTCTTGATGATTGCCTTGTTACCTAAGTAAATTACAAACCTAGGAGACAAAAGATTTGGATGAAGTTCCATAATTCACAGAAGACTTCTGATTTTCAGTTTGGGTGAGCACATCCCTTTTAGGCATTGTTTTACTTTTTCACTCCGTCAATTAATTTCTCTATGTGATTTTCGCTTGATTAGAATCTGAAGGCAACGTGTTCCAAATGCTGTAATTTTGAATTGTTGTAATTGAATTGCCTGCTTAAGATTTCAATGCAAATGTCTGTTCTTTTGAGAGAACTTAATGCTTCAAGCTTTGGATAATTTGATCAATGGTTTTAATCATGTTTCTGTACAAGAACCAGTGGAAAAAGGCGGAGGGGACAAGGGAAGCTTCTGTTATAGAAAGTAGAACTAAGGTGCTATTGTCCATTAGTGACCTTTTTGCATGAAGCGGTTTTTTAAGAAGGTGTACGTTCTATGCTGATGTTAGCTGGTAAATCTAAGTTAGGTGAAGGTTTTAATAATCAGACAAGCTAATAATTGACTAACATTAAGAGTTATAAATGGAGAGTTATATTTGGTGCTTGGTTAAAATAAGAATGAACTATTTTCTTGATTTGGTTGCACAGTGCACAAGCAGAGCTTGGTTATTGTTCTGTTAACCAGAACTATTAAGTAGATAGGCTAGTCAATATTTTATTTTTTTCGAGATGCAAAATATTATATTAACATAGGCTGGTTACTATTTTTTTCCCAGATGGAAAAATTATATTAACATACTTCCGCCTATGGGAAAACAATAAGGAGATGGTTACTAATTCTGACTATGATGGTTATCTACTAATCATTATGTTCGATTAAAAACATATAGAATTACTTCCCTCATTTAAGGAGAGTACTCTTGAGTAGTAAATGGAATAAAATCGCTGAATGGCTTAATCTTAGAAGGAGGTCTGCTGTTTAAGTTCCTGTAACATTTTCAACTTCAAGATCATGAAGACCAACATTTTTACCTTAGCATGATATTGATTTGGCCCATTTGTTTCGTAGCTTGACAATTCTTATAGCCTCTGGTGTCCTGACAAAACTTTGGAGCAAAGGTTAACTTTAACAAACTTTGGTAGCCTTTAGTCTGCTACTATTATCTCATTATTTTTTAGTGGGAAGACCTATGTGTATGACAAATTCTTTGGATCAAATCATTGCATTGAAATATGTCAGAATAGATCATTGGAAGCTTCAGTTGGAAAAACGATCCAAATCATGGACGTGCAACCTTAATTTTTCTTAGATGTGTTACTAAGTCACCACTTCTTTGGCTAAAAGATGCTTCAGCTTTATATATAGACAGTCCAGATAGACATAGGTATATATATAAACAGAGATCTAAACCATTATAAAAAAGTTCGAGTCAAGTAGTCATGAGTTTTCTCATCTTATAGGAAAGTACCAATGATGCTGAGCTAATTTCAGCTGGGGAGAGATCTGGCCAGGGAGGCTTACAAGTGTACGAGTTTGAGTACAAGGTTGACAGCTCCAGGGGAGGTATTAAAAGGATTTTTACAGCTGTATTCGTGGCCTTGAAGAAACTCTACCTCCTAAATATTGTTCACTCAGACAAACCAGAGAGTCCTCTTGACATCCACATGAGGGTGACATTGGAGCAAGTTCTTCATTCCTTTGATTCGGTACCATTGACGTAACATCATAGGAGATCCTTATGTCATGTTGACTTCATTTGTTATGCCTTAGCTTGAGACTTCAAGAGCTAAGCTAATGTTGTTCATTCATCTTTTAATTCAGTTTATGTTGGAATCAAGGATATTAGAAGCTTGCTTGATAGAGTATTAAATGAGTGTTCTAAATATAACTCGAAATATGTTAGTATGTATATATATATGCATATCTTTGTATGGGTACAACATAGATATGCGTATTTCATGATCCATTCACTTTGACCATGAACAGTGCCAAGTGTTAACAATGAGAACTACCACCATATATAGGTGGGCCCATCATCTCAGTTTACCAAATGGCTTCATAATCAGGTGGCAATGCGCCAGAATGGAAATGACATTTGCTAATAGGTTCCAAAGGGCTCGGAATCATCCTTTGAGGCATCGAATGAGAACACAATCATCTTTTAAGGCTTCTTTAATTGTCCCTTCAAAACTTTTAGAATAGATAATGTGAAAAATGTTCAAGTAGTTTATTCAATAGATCAGTCGGTGATTTATACACAGCTAAATTAGTAACAGCTTCTCTAACAATTCGAATAATTGTGTATAACAAATTGAGCTAACTTATAACTAACTATAACTAATCGATAGTTATTGTAAAAGCCCTCCTCAAGCTGGCCTGTGTATATTGAGCAGTCCAAGCTTGGCTACCAAAATAGAAAATTTATCAACAGACAAAGGTTTTGTAAGTAGATAGGCCAGTTGATGATCAGTAGTAATGTGAAAGGTCTTAACAAGCTTGTGCTGCACCATGCCTCGCACCAAGTGACAATCAATGTCAATGTGCTTGGTTCTTTCATGAAAAATCGGGTTAGCTGCTATATGAAGTGCTAGTAGGGGAATGAAAAATCAAAAAAGAAGAAATAGGATACAAAATAGAACCATTATCCATAGTAGGGGAAATTTTGCAATTAATATGTTTGTCCAAAATACAATGATAATCCTGCAGGCAGGCTTTCTCTTGATTCTAGAAGACCTGCGAGCAGTAATAGATTCTGGCAACACATTCAAAACTGATAAAGGCAATTAATCATGAGACACCTGCACATGATGTGATATTAAAGGTGAAGAAAGAGGTTGATCTAATGAAGATATGGTGTTTGGTGAAAGTGCAGTAGATAAAATATGAAATGAAGAATTAATAGCAGATGATGAAGGAATGGAAGTTGCAGGAAAATCATCAGGAAGAGAATCAGAATTTGCAGGTAAGAAGATCTGTGATATGAGTAGATGAGGAGTCGGCATTTTGCAAATCAGAAGATGGTTGTAAAAAACGAAACTATGTTTCATGAAAAAGGACATGTCGAGATATGATGATTTTATTAGTAAAAGATCCAATAGTTTGTAACCTTTAATACCAGTGGGGTATCCAAGAAAAACAAAGGGATTGATTTAGGTGTGAACTTATACCGTGTATGAATGTGGGTTGAGGCATATGCCAAACAACCAACAACTTTCATATGTTTATAAACTAGTTGTTTCTTGAATAATATTTCAAAAGGAGATTGATTGTAAAGTAAAGAAGTGAGAGTCCTGTTTATTATGCATATGACAGTAATAACACAGTCACTCCAAAATTGGAGAGGCAAATGAGCTTGAAATCGTAGAGATCTTGCTACATTCAAAATGTGTTGATGCTTCCTCTCAACAATGAAATTTTTTTAGGGGTATATGCACAACTCTTTTGGTGTAAAATGTCATGTAATTGATAAAATTCAATCATATCAAACTCTAGACCATTATCTGATCGAAGAGTCTTAACAGCGGTATTGAAATGATTTTTAACTAAAAAAATAGAAGGATTGAAGGTACCTACGAGTTTCAGATTTGGCTTTTAACAAGTAAATCATGTGCACTTTGAATAGTCATCTACTATGGTTAAGAAATACTTAAAACCATCATATGAATTGACAGAAAACGAGCCCCATATATCACAGTGAATAAATTGGAATGGATGATCAGTTTTAGTTTCACTATGTAAGAAGGGTAGACGTTTTTCTTTGCTTAGATGACAAGTGGAACATGGTAAATGAGATGTACCGGATGAGAAATTAGAACTAGGCAGCAAACGTTTTACTAACTGCAATCAAGAATCAGATAGATGCCCCATTCTACAATGCCAAAGGAAATTTGAATGTCGTAAAGTAAAATTGCAAGCAACAGGAAAGGAAGAATCAAGAGAAGCATTTGTCTTTTGCAGTAAGTGATATAGGCCGTGAAAGAGCTTAGCAACTCCAATCGTCCTCCATGATATAAGGTCATGAATGTAACAACATTGATTGAGAAAAAGAAGACAACAAGAACTTTCAGAAGTTAGTTTACATGCTAAAATTAAATTGACTAAAAAAATTGGAATGAACAAAACATTTTTAAGAATAAGATAAACACTAAAATGGACTGTGCCGAGATGAGTGACTATAACAAATTGATGATTGGGTAAGTTGACTTTAATATGAACTGAAGCAGTAATGGTGGTGAGGAGACTTAGAGATCCAACCATATGGTCGGTAGCACCTGTATCAAGAATCCATGAAAGAAATGATTCTTGATGCAGATGTGAAGATGAATTACTTGAAAAATTATAACATGTGAGATGCATTTATTTGTGGAGAAACAGAAGCATGATTGACTGGGGGAGGAGGAGATTTTGAAGAAATCAAACTCTGATTTTGAAGAGATGTGATGAAGCTTTGACATTGCTCTTGTATAAGAGATAAACTGGGGGTTTGACTTAATTCTTGATCAACATCAACAACATTGACAGAAGTGGATCGTCCTTTAGTAAACTTAAAGTCGGGTGGAAAACCATGAAGTCGGTAACATTTATCCACAGTGTGACCAATTTTCTTGCAGTGAGTACACACAGGCTTAGGAATTGGTTTGTTGCCACCTGGAGCTCATAGATTCTCTGACTTGATTACTATAGCAGCAAGTTCTGCTATTAGGCTAGGATTGACCCCAAGTTATGCGTCTTCTTGAATAACCAGAGAGAAGACTTTGTTGACAACAGGTAGCGGATCAGAGAAAAGCATTTGACCTCGAATGTGTGTAAACCTATCACTCAAACCCATACAAAATTGTAAAACAAACTCCTTTTCTTGTCTAGCGATGATTGATTTGGTTGCTCTACATTCAGATCCACAAGTACAAGCATCGAGAGGTGATAAGGACTGTAGTTCCTCCCAATGTGACTTGAGCTTTGTGAAATAGGTGCTAATTGATGCAGATTCTTGAGAGAGAGTGGCAAAGTTCTTTCTGGTATGAAAGATTCGTGGTCCATTGGACTGTGTGAATCTTTCGTGAATCTCATTCCATATATGGTGCGCAGAATCGACATATATTAGGGGTGAGTACTGTAACCCATTCCAGTTTCGGTTCCACTACTCACCATTCCGGTTCTGGTTCCACTACTCACTGGAACCCAAAATTTCATTCTGAATCCATTCCAGAATGAAACCGGAATTTTCAGAAACGGAATCCAGAAATTCTGATTCGATTAAGAGAGGAAGAAAATCAACCGGGACTCGAGAGTATAAAGTTTGCAATCTGCATAACAACCACCATCCCCACACGACATGATTTCGGGAGGGAGAGAGCTTCCGGGAAGGAGAGAGTTGAGAGAGAGACTAAAGTCTCTCGTGTGACCTGGTTTGCAGAAGCAAGGAAAACCAAAAAATTGCTTAGAGACCAAAAATGGCATATTCGAAAATCACCCCTCAAAACCACATGAACCCAACAACTGCCCTCATGCTTAGTGCGTGAGAGAGAGACAGAGAGAAGGACCTACCACCTTTCTCTCTCTGAAACCCTTTTGGACTTTTCCTCACCTCTACATATAACACCAACGATTCCTCAAAACCTACACAAACTCAACCAAGCACTCTCCCTAATGGATTTGTCCTGTCCAGTTTCTGGTTTCTCACTCGTCTTCCTCATGACCCTTCTGTCGCTTCTCGTCATTTCACACCAGCAGCAACCCACGCTGAACCCTGCCGAGCAATAGGCTTTGATGAAGAAGACTCTAGAAGAGTCAAGAACATGAGTTGGGTCGTTTTGACCTAGGTAACCCTTTTTTTAAAAAAATTAAGGCCAGGGCTTAATTGTTTTTAAAAAAACTTTCAGAACCGGAAAATTCCAGCATTTCCGTCGGAATTTCTGGGCTCCTTTGTCGCGCAAATGGGGGGTCTCCCGTTCAAGTTTTTTTTTTACGAATATGCCATGTGAATTTTTTTTAAAAAGCATACACGTGTCGCGATATTATTGGTGGTGACGTGACCCACCGTTAGCTGACTGTGCACGGAGGAGACGAAATTAGACGGAAGGACCAAATCGATAAATGAGGATAACTTAAGGACTTATATGACCAAATTTGAAACCCAAGGACCAAATCGATAATGTGCATAAAACTCAGGGGCTATTTTGGTCACTAACCCGTTATTTAACTAGGCAATGTTCGGTTTTAATAAAAAAGTAGGAATCGAATCCTACTTTTTTATGTTCGGCAGATTACAATCAAAGTTTAGGATTTTTTGTTTTTGTTTTTATTTTTTTTACATATCGTCGCCTGCAAGTTATTGACTTTGTCCCCCTGCCGCCGCATGTTTTTTTTGTCGTTTTCTGATTTATTTTGTGTTTTTTATTATTTTATTATTTCTTAATATTTTTTAATATTCATTTTTTAATAAAAAATTAATAAATTTTAAATATAAAAAACAACTTTAAACATCATCATTACTTTTTTTACACCTCAACAACTTCTACACCGACACCAATACAACTCTAACATTACCTAAAAATTCATAAAATACTCCAAATTCTACAAAAAAAAATAAAAAACTTCAAAACCAACATAACCTAGATTCCTTCAGCAAATGCCTCCAGAACATTTTATATGATATCATGCTATTTTTTTTATCTCTACTGAGTTTGTTGGTAGTGGTAACATCCATGTTTAGAGTTACTTTTGTCCTATATAATAATCTCTATTGCTAATTCAAGTACCGAAAGCTCTTTTACTCGTCAGAACGGAGGCAAAAGGGACAAGCCAATTCAAAAAGCGTTTCAGGCATGCAAGACTATAATGCCAAACTCGGGATAGAGTCATAGAGATCTGACAAAGTAGTCAGCGGTAGCTGGTGAAAGTTGTTGATTAAACGGGCCATTCCGTTGCATGTTTTCATTATTGCCGGCCGAAGATATATATTATCAAATATGCGTTTTCTCAAGCAGTTGACGTGTACGTCTGTATGACTATGACCACCGATTTCTTAATTATAATATTACGGAGTAAATATATATTTTTACGGACAAATTACTGTAACTTTTACGCTTTACATTTAAACTGGTTACATTTCACCATTTAATTATTAATTTTATACATTTTATCAAATTTTTAGACACTTTAAACTTTTTATTTTATAATAATACTCTCAAAATTTAATAGATTCACAATAATAGATTTAAAATATATAAATAAATCAAGAATATTATCATTATTTTAATTTAAAAAATTAATAAAGAATTTACAATTATAATTAAAAAGTGAAATAAAATAAAAATAATAAAATAAAATATAAAGTATAAAATTTATAATAATTTATGGGTCAAAAATTGTATTCACCCTGATTATTATAGTTGATCGGTCGCGGTTGACCATTTTCTAAGGGGAGCGAGCATTCTCAGAATTGATTTTTCTTCGATGGACCAAAAGATTTCATTAAATGTTTGTCTAAATATCTATTCAGAACTCAGTCCCCAAACCAACGTGGATTTGACTAATCGAATAAGACAAGGAGACCGCATCAGGGATTTTAAGGATTTTTTTTTTGGGTAAGTAAGATTTTTGTGATTTCGTAGATTTTTTATATATGCCGGGAATTAACTTTTGGGTCATTAATTTGATATAGTTATCTGATAGGACCAGTGCCACGACTTGCAACCCACGTAGTGAGGCTGTGCATGTGCCCCAACTCATTAGTGTGTGCATCTCTTCGGAATTTACAGATATTGAAGTAGCTTTGCCAGTAGATGATGCACGTGTTGTCTATGCAGCATGCATGTAGGACTCCCCGGTTTAGGTGAGGGGTTTTTTGGATCATCATCATCAAGATATCTCAAAGTAAGTCGGGCAAAAGTGATCGATTCGTTTACGCTTTCCCATTTTAATCTCAGAGACGACCCAATGAATTTTGCTTCGAGTGCGTGCAACTTGCAACCAGTCAAAGAGTTTGCGTGCAAGTGTTTGTCTACCACGAAGAAATCCAAAGTGACCACGAGTTGCGATAAAACAGCATTCTTGGTCCGCCCACCTGGATCTCGTCGTGCTTCAGGTCGTCTTCAACTCCTTTTGAATTGGTCTCTTCCCTTTGTTGGAGTAGTACTGTTACGTGTGAGATCCAAACTATTGGAGATTGCGTGTGAACTCCCTCAAGTCCTCAAGTAACGGCACGACTAACCAAAAACCATCACGTTCTGGTCGCCGACTCGCCAGTCGGTCCGCGTTTTGTTGAGACGCACAAGTTGGATGACCGATTTTAATTTTATAATCGTCCATTAAAAACAGCGCCACTTACTACACTGCGTAGCAATATAGAACCAGCAAAAGTAAGGTGTGAAACAGGGGAAGCCTGGGAAAATAACGACAATTCAAACAAGGACGTAAAAGATTGACTGACGCATCATTACCCTGAGCAGAATATTATAAATGAAACGTCAACCCTCTCCCTTCGTTTCCTCCTCCTCCTTTCTTGAGTTGCTCTCTGATGATTCAGTTTCGTGTGGCTTGTCCAGTTTCATCTTGGAGCTCAGTGACCAAGTGAAAGACGTATAAAACACTTTCGCTTTCATGGGGTACGACCAACCGGAAACGCCGGAAATCGCAGAAATGGATTCCGGGGAGAAGCGGCTCAATGAGTTGGGCTACAAGCAGGAACTCAGAAGGGAAATGGTGATTCTTTGTTGAATATTTCCTGCTTCTATGTTTTTCCTTCTCTCTTCGTCTTTCGTCCGACAAATTTTCTTCGTCGTCGTTGGTTGATTAGCTCCTATATATTTTTTTGCTAGTAGCTTTGATTCTGTTTGATTTCTTTTCTTGTTTAACTTGATGTAGTTTTTTGCTAGTAGCTTTGATCCTGTTTGACTTCTTTTCTTGTTTAACTTGATGCAGACTATGTTCAAAACACTTGCAATATCGTTTTCGACGATGACCCTTTTCACTGGGATCACTCCCCTGTATGGTTCAAGTCTTCTCTATGCGGGTCCCGCAAGTCTTGTGTGGGGGTGGGTGGTAGTGTCATTCTTCACCTGGTTTGTTGGATTTGCAATGGCTGAGATCTGTTCCTCTTTCCCAGTTTGTGCCTTTCCATCCTTCGCTGATTTTAGTTTCATTTTTCATTTTTCATATTGCTGTTTCTGATTCAGTTTTTCTAATTTTGAGCATGTTCACACTGAAATTTCCAGAGCCACGCAAATTACTATTGAGCATAACCTGGTTACAACTTAAAACCGTAGAGTAATCAAGTAGCTTTATTATAATGATTCTAAACAGAATATCTGACCAACATATGATTTTTATTGGGTGAAAAAGTAACTTTTTTGGTTTTCTATCAACACTGGCAAGCATTTTACAAGCAACATGCTTATGGAACTGAAGACTGATGATCAACTTTCAGTGACCTGAACAAGTGATACAAAATTTACTCGTAGGAAGAAGATAGCAATTAAACCCGATTCAGGAGATAAGTACCCCGGAGAAAGAAGACGTAAACAATTTCAAATAATTTTGATACGGCCAAGAAAACTTTCCCGACTTTTACAATCAAAAAGTTGTTGCTAGTCTTCTTTCTTTGTAAATTGCTAGAGATGTGTGATATTCGTGATCCAAAACCTTCTTTTTCTGACTTGCTACTTCAACCTCATATCAATCCAGATTCTAGTTAGCATAAAACATAGAGGCAACTATCTCAGATCAACATTCCCTTGTTAATAGCTATGAGTGCTTCTTGTGGACGTTTTAGACAACTCACTATCTCTTTGTTGTTTCTATTAAACAGACTACTGGTTCTCTTTACTTCTGGGCTGCTCATTTAGCTGGCCCCAAATGGGGTCCATTTGCATCATGGTGTTGCGCTTGGCTAGAGACCATAGGGCTAATTGCAGGCATAGGCACACAGGTATTATTTTCAATTGCTTTATGGAATTCATTTGTTGATATTTTTGGCAAAAGGTAATCGGATTTTAACTTCTTTATAATTTGGTGGAGAAGGCTTATGCAGGCTCGCAAACACTGCAGAGTATTATTTTATTATGCACTGGAACAAATAAGGGTGGAGGGTACTTGGCTCCAAAATGGTTATTCTTATGCATGTACATAGGCCTGACCATTATATGGGCATTTCTCAACACTTTTGCGTTGGAGGTGATTGCCTTCATTGACATAATCTCGATTTGGTGGCAGGTATAGTACGGATAAGCTTGCTCATATGCTTTTCATGGTCTCTTTCACATTGTGATATAAAATTATCCCAATAATAGTATATAATCGTACTTAAGCTTCCAAATTCTTTTTTCATTTCCTCCCTTTCTCTTAACAACAAAAACGAGGATTTCATATGCTCCTTTGCTTCCTTGTTGCATTGAGGTTGTTGTAGCAATCTTTAAGCTATGCAGGAGATAAATCAATTTGAACATATGTGAAATTTTTCAGAAGCGCATGAACTAGTTATGAAATGGAAAGCTAATAAAAATTATTCCATTTTATCAGGCAGCAGTGAAATTCAATAAGTTCCTCTCATATGGTGCCATTACTATAATAGCAAAAAATAAAAAATATAAGAACTCCGAAATATGAAAAACCAAAGTGAAACATGGTCATAAACCAAAATGATAAGGCAATTAGAAGTCTGTATGGGAAGAATACTAGAATTTCCAACTGCCCCACCTTTATTTAAAACCCCGTAAGTTCAGAAACACAACCCTTCATCAACTAGGCAACCAGAGGATGTTGCAGTGACCTATTGACGGCAGCCTCTGAATCTCGATGTGGGCACTTAAGAACCTTATGCCCTGTTTGGTTTTCAAAATGGATGAAATGGAATCTCATAATTATCTGTATGAGAATTGCTTCAAGTTTCCAAATTTCTTCCTGAGATGTTATGTCCAACTGTACTCAATGTGGTCAAGTCAAGCATTAGTGATGTATGGAGTTTAATTGAGAAACTCTCGTCTTGCTCACTTAGCCTTGTAATTACCCTGAGGTTTCTGTCTTATAGAAGTCTTCTTCTCTTTCCCTTCAGTGCTCCTACAAAGGCAGGATATCATAGTAAAATGGAATGATAATAATGCTTAAACAAAGAGACATAAATGAGCTTTCATGTGGTCCCTTGTCTGGTTAAGGTGAAGTGTACGCAGTATGAATAACTGCCACAACCTAGTCTTCCAATTATCAGCAGCCGTGGACTGTTATCTGTGAAATGCAATATAGGCAGTTCTAAATGTTGATTGCATTCCTCTTTTTTCAGGTTATTGGGGGGTCAGTTATTGTCATAATGCTTCCTTTGGTTGCACTGACAACAAAATCTGCCTCATATGTGTTCACAAATTTTGAGACGGCACCTGCGGTAACTGGAATATCAAGCAAACCTTATGCAGTCATTCTATCTTTTCTTGTGAGTCAGTATTCACTGTATGGATATGATGCCGCAGCACATCTAACTGAAGAAACCAGAGGTGCAGACAAGAATGGTCCTATTGCGATTTTGACTAGCATTGGGATCATTTCAGTATTTGGATGGGCTTACATTTTGGCCCTCACTTTCAGCATTCAGGTATCTGTCATGATGACTAATTATAATGTGTGATTTTTTGTAGAAAATCTTGTCACTTTCTGATATGACTAGCAGTGAGCTTCAAAAAATGTGTTTTATCCGCTAATCATTACTCTTGACTTTTCGCAAAATTTCACTGGATATTGTCTTATATGACATGCTCTGCAACAGAATTTTAGCTACCTATATGATCCAACCAATGAAACTGCTGGAATGTTCGTGCCAGCTCAAATACTTTATGATGCATTTCATGGGAGATATCATAATTCCGCTGGAGCTATCATTCTACTATTTGTCATCTGGGGTTCATTTTTCTTCGGTGGGCTTTCAATCACTACTAGTGCTGCCAGAGTGGTAAGTAGCTATCTTTTCTTACGTTGTTATTGTTTGCATTAGAATGGCTGATGGATTCGGGGGATGAGGTTTCTCCGTCTAGCTTGATTTTAAGCTTCCAAACAAAAGCCCATTTGCAATTAATGGCGAGAATTGATCCCTTGCAGTCAGGTTCTGACTGAAACGAAGGCGTCAGTCATCTTTTTAAGGAAGTTTTTAAAATTTCCTTATCTCATGATTAAGATTTGGAGCCTATCCAAAAAAAACAAAGCCCCTGTTAGCTTTATTTCATAGCTGCGTGATTGACCTTGTTGAATTAGTAGTAAGTGCTCTTACTAAAAGGATGGGTTTTTTCTTTGTTTTTCTTCCTTGTCTATTCAAGGATTTAAGAGAGATACGTGTTCTTCTATTTTCCATCACTACCATTG
Organism: Myrica gale; assembly: GCA_963930655.1. NCBI lineage: Eukaryota > Viridiplantae > Streptophyta > Magnoliopsida > Fagales > Myricaceae > Myrica > Myrica gale. The sequence goes on along the minus strand of OZ005600.1, from coordinate 8,781,056 downwards.
ATCTTAGAATCGTCTCTGAACTGCAAGTGACAACAAATTGATCATTTCTGTTTTGACACCTGTCTTTGATGTCCAACAAACTAAGAAGGAGAAGGCTATTGCTCCTAGGAAGTAATTTTGTTTTTGTTGTACCAATATGCGGGTTGAACAGCGTCTGAGAATCTCTCTCTGTCTCTCTCTCTCTCTCTCCTTCACTCCCTCTCTCTGTATATATAAGGACATATACTGCATGACTGAACTGAACCAAGGCATCCTTCAGGTATATGCTCTATCAAGAGATCGAGGAACTCCCTTTTCATCAATATGGCGAAAACTGCACCCAAAGCATAAAGTTCCTTCAAATGCCGTGTGGCTCTGTGCAGCCATCTGCATTCTTCTTGGGCTCCCAATCTTAAAAGTCAATGTAGTCTTCACTGCCATAACATCCATATGTACAATTGGCTGGGTTGGAGGCTATGCAGTTCCCATCTTCGCAAGAATGACTATGGCTGAGAAAAACTTCAAAGCTGGGCCATTTTATTTGGGCAAAGCAAGAAGGCCAGTATGCTTGGTTGCCTTTCTGTGGATCTGTTATACCTGTTCAGTCTTTCTTTTGCCCACCACCTACCCAATTGCTTGGAATACTTTTAATTATGCGCCAGTGGCATTGGGTATAGTTTTAGGTCTAATAATGATTTGGTGGATGTTGGACGCAAGAAAGTGGTTTAAGGGACCTGTTAGGAATGTTGATGGTCAGAATGGGAAGGTTTGACTTACCTCACATATTCGAATATTAATGTTGGAACTTCATTTATTCCATGAACTATTTCTTATCTAATTTACGGGTTTCCAATCATATATCGTGTTGGCGAAGAAGAGAGTTACTACTTTTCTTGTGAATGTAAATTTGTAATTACCGAGCAGATTTCCGGTTCATAGCATTTGTTAATGTTGGTCAAGAATCAAGAACTATGGCAGGCAAGTGTGGAGGTGCTTCTGTCAGCAATGGTTGGTGCAATTCATTTGTTGGAGGAATATTGTTACACAAAATACGTATTCAAATAACAAGTCATGTAGATAAGAAAAAAAAAGTCATGTAGCAAAGATGCAACAAGCATTCTTTCAGTAAGTGCAGGAAAGCATTCATTATCTTGGAGTGCGTATCCTAAGGAACTATCTCCCCATTCGCAAAACTTGGAAACTGAGGGAAATACTGCACCACCTGTGATTTTAAAGCTCTGTATTCTTCCATCCACAAAGTATAGCTCGAATTCTTCGAGAGAACGTCTTTAGACACTTCCTTTCTCTCGATCAACTTCCTTGCGTACGTTTCAAAGCTCTCGATATTCTCCCACAGCAAAGCCAGCTTTTTTATGTCGCTTTCACTTCTAACGTTATCAAGCCACTCCCTTGCTTCCTCTACCCTAGCCCAAAAGCACGAATCTTGAGTCAAGCTTGCAAATTTGCTCCTGATCTTATTATCTTCTTGCCCAGTACTGACAATATTGCTCTCTTTCTGTCTCCACCACCTATCAGAAATCTCGTACCTCCTCTCTCTTCCATGCTTCAAGTAATGGCCCTTGACACGATGCGTGCCACTTTTATAGTATTCAGCAATATCCAGTGGCTCGACGAGGAGTTTATAGAACTGCAAAGCATTGACCCATTTGTCTCTCCTGTGAAAATCATGGGGCAGTTGATTGCTATCCAACACGTTGATGACATCCTTCCAGAAATTGGCAAGCCTGATCCGGTTCAAGTTAACTCTGGATTCCCTTTTTGAGGTTCGTAGCTTGAAGCAATCATAGTACCCCATTTTCTCCTCAGAGTCATCGCAAGACGCTTTGTACCATTCTATTTCAGCTCTGAAAGGTGCATATTTTGATAAGCTTACAGCCAACTTGGCACTTTTCAGGTTTGGTGTGCGACCCATCCGTCTTGCAGTCTTGAGGCAATCTTTGGCTGGTATGGCAACTGATTCCTGTAGCCAAGGTAAAGGAAAAGATAAGAGTAAATTCACCTAATTGCGAGGAAAATATTGCAGGAACCACTCTTAACATATTCATTATGCAAATGTTTGGGAGATAGATCAGAAGTTTTCCCTTCTGAGCTTAAATTAACAAATAAAGTAGCGGAGGATGTCAGAATTATTGCTGTTTTCCATTACCCTACTGATCACGAGTTTAACTGAATCTAGATTGATGGAATACGGTACACTACCTGAATATCTATCCCTGAGGACTGCAACGCCAAAGCGACCCCTGCTTCATAGCTTGACGCGGGAAGACCTGGTTGCAGGAAGCTTCTATGGTACAGAAACTGTGAAGATACTTTATCGACGTAATCTCCATACTTGAGATGATCCTCAATGCAATTACTTGGAGAGCCCGTCAAAAGCATCAAATGCATCATCTTAGTGACTGAAACAGCGTCATCAACACAAATTAATCCCTCTTGAGAGCAAAACAAGTAGTTTCCCAAGGGCCAAAACAAACTCCTCATCGTCTCTTCTCCTCCCTGTGCTAACGCTTCCAAATGAACCAAGACAAAGCGAAAGAGCTCTGCTTTATCTTCGTTGCGTAATTGGACAACAAGCTGACCAAACTCTGGACGAGTCATTGACAATTGCCAGTACTGCAGCAAGAGATGCAGTTGAGAAGTGAGGGACTCTAGAGGAGCAAAGAGCAGTCTTGGCATGATGTCATGCTTCGAGACTATGTGGCAAAAGTTGCCACCCCATCTTTCTCGGAGGATAGCCCGGGAAAGAGACCCATTGCCAATCAAGGGAGAGCCAAATGTGACGCACAGAACTTGTAATGGAGAGATCACAGATTGGAGGTAAGAGAGGAGCCAAAGAGTACAAAGAGAGGCGGCTGGTCCTCCTAACGAATGGCCTGTGATGATAATTGACTTGCTTTTCTCTATTAGTGCCAGCATCTGCTTGCATGTAATTTGAACTTTGTTATTTAAGGCAAAAATTTTATCCATAAATTAACTATAAAACCCAGAACTCGATCGGAACAATATGCAAAACCCAGAACTCAGAACAATATGCACAATATTCTGTAAATATTGTGAATTTCTTCTAGTATGTTTTCATAATGTGAGACTAGCCGACTTAATTTATAATTTGTCATGAATTACCATAGCTATTTTCACATATATATTCCACCTATATTAAGGACCAAATTAATTTTATATTTGTTTTCATTCCAAAAGTTACGAGGTCTCAATTTTTTTTCCCTTCCTAAATACTAAGTGGGAAAATTTAAGGCTTAATTACCGTTACAGTCCATGTAGTATTGACTATTAACTAATCAATCACTGAGGTACAACTTTGAACATGACAGTAATTGTGGTTCATTTTTCATACATATAAGTCTTTTTGTCCATAAAAAATTAATCAACTAACAGAAGACCGACATTTGTTAAGGGTTGAGATATTCATTTTCGGCCCGTTCCGTTAGTAGGTTAACTTTTGATAGACTGTTCCGTTTAAAGTTATACTCCAATAACTGATTTGTTAAAAGTCAAAACTACAATGAATATATCAATAATTAAGCCAACGTTTTAATTAACATATGACAATGTTGAAAAGTATAATCATGGGGTTTTGCCAGTAGCTTTCAGAGTTTCAGTGTTGAATAGGAAAAGACTTAATTCTATCGTTTAAAATGATCACTACCAGTCACTGTTGCTGGCTCCACTAATCAAATTTTCCTCACCAACTGCTTAGAGGAAAAATAGAAATTATATTGACCAATTAATACCTGTTAACTTAGGGGATTGAAAATAAAGAAACCGCACTCAGAAAAGAAGACAAAAAAGGAACTCGCTAAGAAGAAACCTTTGCATGTGTAATATAATATTTATTCATAAAAGCATTCATTTGATTTGGTCCAAAGATCTGGCCAGTGGCCACTATAGGACAATCAAAATTTGTGTCTGTTCAGATATATTTTATTATCCCCACAGCTAGCCCAATTGAAGAAGAAACGAACTAATTTCCTACTCTGAGATTGAAAATAGGTGGGGCATCAAGGAAACAAGAACGAAAGTATACGAGTTAAGAGGTAAATAGAATATTGAATTTCTGATCATCTACTCTGAAAGCACTTAATTCCACGAGCAGACCAGAAAATTATGCTAATCCAGAAAGTGACGGCAACCAAACAGTACTACTTAGACGTACATCTAAGAATATATGAGGTATTTTATAACCATCTAAATCGATCGGATCGGATCGGATCCAAGTAATTACAAAAAGATAATGCGCATGCACAGCTAATTTCGCCGACATGCACTAGAAGATAAAATAATTTTAGATCCTCCAGAAGTTTTGTTAGTGCTGTCTATCTTGCCTTTAGTACAGTTGACCTGGACCAAAAATTAGAATTGGAGTTTGCCTTCCACGAAAGACCGGAAAAATTAGACTGCATCATAATCTGAACTTGGTATATACAAAAAACAACCCTGCATGCTATATCATGTAATTTTATATATATACCATTGGTCGATATTTTCTCAGCAAACAAACAAAAGTCGGAAGTGATGTCTCTCTAGCATCATCGCTAAAAGCCTATTTTGATGAGCAGAACCACATAAAATAATGGAAAGATAACGATGGTGCACATGGATGACAGAAATCTTTTGTTAACTTACTGCAGGTTCCTCTCGATTAACCCTTTTAGTACGTACTTTTTGTTTTTCAGGAAAAACAAAAGGAAGAGAAGATAAAATGGAAAGATCATGTAGTATCAATATTCTTATACTCGGATTCCTTCACATTCCTGAATTTCTAAAAGACTTGTAACTTATCAAATTAACAATATGCAAATTTTCCTCTTTAGACGTCGTTCTCTGCAGGCCACAAGAATCTGTGTGCGGGTGCATGCAGTAGATGATCAGTTAAGTAAGCATGTGGACAATTAGCATATGCATGTGGCCGCCAATTACTTGTTTATGGCCGCCCATGAAGAATCTATATTATACGCACATTGTTTATTCTTGAAAAATCAACATGTCTGAATTTTCCTTAAACTTATATTAATAGGGGCCTTTAGAATAATTGGCTAGATTTAAGATCATTGGACCAATTCTTTCCTTCTTTTGGTTTTTCCTAGCTTTGCCCCTTTTTTCTCTGGGGTTGCTGGACGCCATTAGTAATTGGTAATATCCATTGATCAGCACATTCCTGGATATTAGAAATGAGGGATCAAGGATTTCTCATTCGCATGCAGTACTAACTATCCATAATTTTGGTCTTTGGAAAAAGTGCAGAAATCAATCCAACAGTTTTCAGAAATTCAATCATTATATCCAAATTCGTAGAGAGAGAATTTGAACAATAATATGTGTTGAGGAAAAGTAAATCACTCTTTTTTCCTTTTAAAAAAAGAAAAAAGAATCATTCAATTGCCTGCGTTTTTGTTAAGTAAATGAGTCCTAAATGCACCTTATCATATGCAAAGCTAGTGCATGATAATTTAACACAAACAAAACCTACAAGATCTCGAAATTAATCCTGCAAAATCATCACATGCGAGAGAATGCCAACCAATTAGAAGGATAGAAAGGCACTTGCCAGCAAAACACAATATATACCAAAAGCAAAGAATTATAGTCCCCCACGAGGAAAAGGTCCATATTCTTGATCACTATAATTAAGCCAATTAGGGTGATCGCTAACGAGTAACGTATCATGTGGCTCTACTCATGAGAGTCGACATGAAATCCATATTTGTTCTTTTGGAAGTCACCTTGAGACACGCAAACGTAGTCAACATGGCACAAAACAGGACACGCTTCATGCCCGCAAAAGAAAAAAAAAAAACATTACACGCTTTTGTACGGAGAGAATATAAATATTGAATCGAAGCTTGAACTTGACTGCCTAACAACAATTCAAACCTACAAAAGGGGTCGGATTGAATGAGTGCTTTTTTCCTTTCGTTCTTTCTGTTTTTTTTTTGGGCGGTGGGGGGCTTAGTCAGAATTATTAACTTTTCTTTTACAAGTGCTGCATTATTGACATATCAAAGCAAAGGTCTTTCCGTATGGGTCGAGATCACCTCTCCTGCTCTCCAAACCACGGTCTGAATCGTTTTCTTGCCCCTAAGGACGCCACGTACATATATTAATGAGGTTTGGACAACACCGGCTCGGCTCCTTACGGAGCTAGCCAAACGCAAGCCAACCCCCTTTTTCACCTTCATCGGGTACCGGTTCGAACAACTTAAATTAACGTCAGTTGATTAATGCGTTAACTAATACAACGATGACACTTTCTTATAAGTTATTTCCCCTAAATTCTCTCATTTTGAACCCATTAGGATAGTCAATGATGAGATTTGAGAGATTTAGAAGTTATGGTTCAAAATGAGAGGATTTGAGAGAAAATAAGGCATTATTTCCCCCAAATCCTCTCATTTAGAACTCTAACTTTTGGGAAGAGGATAGTCAACCGTGGAATTTTGGGAGATTTAGAAGTTATGTTTTGAAATAGGAGGATTTGAGAGAAAATAACGTTGTAATGGACACTTCAACTATACCGGTTGAAATATTGGTAGCAGGTTAATTTAAGTGGTACGACCGGTACTACGAGGGAGGCCAAAAAAAGGGGTCTGGCTTGAACTTGGCCAGCTCCGTGAGGAGCCAAGCCAAGCTGGCACTAATCAGGCCTCATTAATATAGGTGGCGACTTCATGAGCGCTAGATCTTGAGGAAAACAATCCAAACCATGAGTGTAGAAGAAGAAAAAAAGGTTTTTAAGTGGTTCGGTCTAGAAGACTTACATCCACTATGAAAGTTGTCCTCTACTACCCTATTTTTGTGTTATGACTGCATACATATTACAACTTGAAAACAATCCAAAGCGCCTTGAGTCTAATAGGTCTTCATCAAAACCAACACAACGTCGAACTTAGGTTGAACTTAAAATCGAACTCGAAGCAAAGAACATTAAGGAAGCAATAAATAACAAGTTGATCTACGTAAACTGCCTGGTATCTCAGAGCAGGGACGAATCTACGGGGGGGCCCGGGCCCCCCCAAGATTTTGAATTTTTTTTTTTTGCTTATAATTGTATTCCCGCCCCCCGGAAAAAAATTTCTGGCTTCGTCCCTGTCTCAGAGGATAAATAAGAACGTAAAACCTCGAGTATGAAGAAATTAACTGACCTGGTCTTCCAAGCTGGAGGAAGCATGGATCGACAGAAACAGATTTAACATCCCTGCATGCACCATGACCGGCTCCTCACCTTCATTGTGGCGGTGCAGTGGAAAGAACAGCTTATCAGTGCTCTCCAATGACACCAGGTCGCTGGGAATGGGCGGTTCCGAGCTTCCGGCCTTTTGAGTGCCAGAAAAAGCAATATACCCTACATCTCCGAGTTGTTCCGTGACAAAACTGCCTGCCGCAGTGGTGTTAGCGATATCGCATAGCCGCCATGACTCCCTCAGCAACGGTGTGGATGCCAAGAAAGATGCTAGCAACTCGCTTGTCTCGAACCTGCAGGCACGGTACTGATGATCAATTAAGGGGGAGTACTACGCTCATATTAAGTTTGCAGGAAATTAAGAATTTCTTGGTCAAAAAACTCATCTGTGGAAAAAGAATATGGTGAGAGTAACTTACGGCGAAGCTTCGGCATCCATGGACTACTACTGGTTCTTCCTTGATTCAAAAGACTTAAAGAGTGTCTTTGAGTGGTGGAGTAAGAGTTTGAAATGGTGGAGATAGAGCTGAAATAGACGGGCGGGGTTGCTTGATAAATTGTAAGTGGGATCGATTTGTGTTGTTAAATATTCAACTACTGTTCTGATTTCATGATCCTCTGATGGGATAGTGGTAAGTGGTAACGGGTCAATTTGTCATGTACTAGAAGTCTATATGGGCTCTGCTCGGAGTTATCAATCATGATTTCGCCCCCACAAAAATGGTCGACTCTATTTAACTGAAGTCGCGCCCAACTCTTAATTGGACGTCAAATACCGCGTGAGAAAGAAGATTATTCGGTCCTCACAATACATATCCTAGGTGACGTTGGTTTGAAAGAAATTTGCAGGATTCTGATAAAATTATGAATATTTAGGTGATGTTAAAGTTGTATTGACATACGTGCAGAAGTTGTTAAAATAGATTGATATTTGTAAAAAATGTAATAAAATGTTGTATTGGAATACTTGTATTTTGTGATGTTTGACATGTAAATATAAAAGTAGAATGCAAATCTTAAAAAAAACATTCAACTGAACATGCCATTAATTTCTTGGGCAATGGGTCCAAGAGGCCAGGGGACCGGAGAGAGAGAGAGAGAATACGTGGTTGCGTTTTATATGGGAGTCAGATCAAATATATATGAGCCCGGCTAGATTACATGAAGGTGATATTCGTTTGGAAGAAATTTGTAGGATTTTGATAAAATTATGAATATGTGATGTTAAAGTTGTATTGACATGCATGCAAAAGTTGTTAAAATGTATTGATGTTTGTAAAAAATGTAATAAAGTGTTGTATTATAATACATGTGTTTTGTGATATTTGACATATAAATATAAAAGTAGGATGTAAATCTTAAAAAAATTACTCAACCGAACATGCCCTAAGATTACATACACTATAAAATATTAATTAAATATTGGCGTGTGGGTGCAACGTGGGGTTTATTTTCTCTTTTCATGAGGCAAGTGAGACATGATGTTTGGTAGAATCAAAAAATTCATTTTAAAAAAAAAGTAAAAGAAATTTCATCACCAAAAACAACAAAGATTGGTGATGAAAACTAAGTAAAGGAGAATTAATGAAGTACATTGATAGTGAATCCAATTAATGGATACGAGGTGCAAGATCAAGAAGACATGGTTTTTAGTGGATAAGCTTTTTATATATATAATGCCTGCTAGCGGTTTCTGGATGGAAATATGCTCTTATATAATCAAAAGGACTTTTGAGACAAGCAATCAGGAGTCATCGATTTGATGACATAATTCCAATACATGACCAAAAGAAACAATGTTCGGTCGAGAACACTCCTTTAATGATTTCATCTAGAATTCCTTGTAGCTAGCTAGCTAGCTAGTTCTCTGTTAATTCTAAAAGTGGAGTGGACTAATGATATATTTTAGTATCTGGTTTATCAAACAAATAGTCCTTAAAAAGCACGAATTAAGAGAGTTTTTCTTAAGTTTGTATGTCTTAGAAAAGAAAGGTAAACTCCACATATATTCTCAAAACTCAGTCTGCTCTGTGTCGATCAGAGCTTGTTTAAGTCCTATATATGTTAGCCTAATTAACTTAAAATTAAGACTGACGTACGTACACGAGGGGCTCACCTGATATGTATATACAATGTGACCTACAGGTCCATTGTATTATAAAGCTTTCCGTCACATCTTCCTTGTAGCTGGCTAAGACAACAAAGTTGATGGGGTCCTTTAATTCTGAGCTGCCATATATTGCACCGCGACCCTCGTAGCATCACACGCCTCTCGTGTCTCCATCCGAAAAGGCCATTAGGTTTTTCGTATTTGTCTTTTTCTTTTTTTCCTGGGCATTGCTCCATTTTCGTCTACTACTTGCGTTGCGTGTTCACTGTTCATATATGGGATCTGTGGCTCAGGGCTTACGCTCTCGTCCACTTCCAGTCGTCTTCAGTTTGCGTGTTTGGACTTTATTCGGGCCGAAAGCTTTGGGTTGACTTTGGGCCTTACTACTTATTACAGCCACATGTTTAGCATGACATCCAGCATTCAGTTACAAACTCTAATTCGTACGATTTTCAACCTTTTTAATATATATGAAAAAAATAAAGTGAAAAATTCTGGATAAAAGAGAAAATGAAGCAAGAACCCGAATAATTAAGGTAATTTTATTTGATAAGGTTTTGAACCCGAGTCCATTTTTTTTAATTTACCATTTGGATTTAGCTATTTCAAAAAAAAAATCTTAATAGACTTTATTAATTAGATGAAAGGAAAAGGTGATCAACACATCTTAAAGGGCTAAAGACGTGAACTTATTGAACTAACCCACATACCATCTCTAAAAGGGCCCAGCTCATTCTACAAAACCTTTTTTTTTTAGTAATGATATACACCACACTTAAATCAGACTTTTAATAGACTTGTGTATACGTGTCATCCATCTATATTTTGTTTTCAAAAAAACATAATTGATAAATAAAATACACAATCCAAATGATGCAACATATACATAGGGTCGGTTGAAAGTCTGATTTGAGTGTGATGTATAGCACTACTCTTTTTTTTTCGTTCCACAAAAGCAATTTGAAAGGATTGGGCTTGGTGTATGAACCAAGAGAGTCGGACTGGTTGAGATCTACAAGCACAAATCGATTATCGGGCCAAAGTTGGGCTATTTAAAAACCGGGTTTATATTAAGGGCCAATAAGGTGTGGTTGGGCCTCTGCTAGACCAGCAAACACTTTGCTTGCTGACCGGATTTTTATGGGTCTGCTCGATCTATCTAGGCTGAGCCTAACCAGTAGCTGCCCGTGGTCCCCTCTCCACCATCCCATTCCTTGATTTCAGGATTTTCACGACATTTCAGGTATTCCTTAGCATGGTCTCTGCCTAAACTTCCTAATTTCCACTCAATTTACAGTGTTCCAATTCTTTTAAGCTGCGGGACTTATGACCATGTTTAAGAAATACATTTACCGTCTGGCCCTCTTGAGTTTTTTTTTACAAAGCACAGAGATTGAGAGTATGTAAAAAATCTTACCGCGTCTGGAAGAATACGAGATAGAGTACAATGGGGCATAATTGGCCACCAATGGCATATGTGTTTAGATCAGCACCTATTTCTCTAGAAGATTCTAGGACAACTAAAATAATTCGGCAAACAACAGAAGTCTCGAGAGAAATACGCCGGCAAAGAAAGAATTTCCTGGACAAATGCTACACCAACCTACGTGCCGACTTAATGAAGGGAATAATCTAGAAGATAGTTGAAGTTCCTAGCTAGCCGAAGAAGATTTTCCTCCGGCTTAAAGAAACCGACTTAGAGCCTTATAAATATGTGAGCAAGATAGTCAATTGGTTGAAGCCGAAAAAGTGGTGTGAGCAGTGTGTCCTTTGGGTGAGTAGAAGTGTAGAAAGGTGAGGTAAAAAGGGTGTGTGTGCCGTGTAGCAGGAGTGAAAGAGAGATTGTAAAAAGTGAGAAAAGTGAAATGAGTGAATGTGAGTGACGTGAGGCAAAAGTGTAAGAAAGTGGAGCGTGTTTTTCACTTATGCATAAAAGCTTTATTTCAATTATCTTTAAAGCTTTTTGGTTCAGTTCACTCAACAATTTGGTATCAGAAGTAGTCGGTTAGGGACAGAGTGAGACGGTTGAGGTCATTTCAGAGTTGCGTAGTAAAAGAGTTGTTGGTAGAGAGTTAAGGCGGTCAGGGACAGTGTTAAGGTGCTGCTTGAGAGATCATTGTTCGTGCACAATCTGGGATTGTGAAGCTTGATAGTCTGGGACTAAGCTTGCTTGGGAGGATGTGAAACGACACCAAGTCACGATGACGGATCTCCAATTTGCTGGCACAATGGAAAAGCTTAATGACCAGAATTATTCTACCTAACAGACAGACGTGCATGAAGTCATACTTGTAGGGTCAAGATCTCTGGGAGATCATTGGAGGGAGTGACTCCAAGCCACCACTTGCGGAGAATGTCGATGCACTCCGAAAGTGGCGAATTAAGGCTGGGAAAACTTTGTTCGCGATCAAGATAATCGTTCAGAAAGAAATGTTTGAGCACATTCGGCACGTCACCACACCAAAGGATGCATGGGACACATTGGCAACCCGTTTCTCACGGAAAAATGATATGAGGCTTCAACTATTGGAAAACGAGCTCATGTCAACTACGCAGCGGAAGCTCACGATTAATCAATATTTTACTAAGGTAAAGTCTCTTTGCTGAGAAATTTCTGAATTAGACTCTTCTGCAAAAATTAATGAGCAACGTATGAGGAGAATTATTATCCATGAGTTAAGACCCGAATACCATGGATTTATTACTGCGGTCCAAGGTTGGCCAACCCAACCTTCCTTGGAAGAGCTAGAAAATTTGTTGGCGAATCAAGAAACCTTAGCAAGGCAATTAGCCGGGGTTTCAATAAAGAATGAAGAGGAGGCACTGTATAGCAGCAGGAGAAGTCGACACAAATTTCGGAGGGACTCCGACTTTAAGAAGAAAGGCAAAGAAGATGATGAAGAAGAGGAGGAGCGAGACGAAGAGTCGTCGAATCCTTAGAAGAGAAGCTCACAATCAGGGGGAGTTCAATGGAAAGACAATCAATATTGCATACAACAGAATGATGCATGTTATAATTGTGGTCGAAGAGGACATTATGCTCGAGATTGTAAATTCAAGAAAGAGCATGTTGAAGGAAATTGGGTAACATCCGACAATTACCAAGGTACGTATGATAGTGACGATGAGTGAGACTTTCATGCTTCTTTTGCCACTGTAGATAACAATATATATGAGAGTGAAGATGAGTGGGATTTTGAAATATCCTCCACTCTGGTAAGCCTTGGAGATAAAGTCTACTCAGAAGAAGAGATAGACTTTGATGAGATAGCCATATGTGCTATTGTTGAGCCAAAGGATGGCCAACAGGATGATCGTTAGACAGTGGAGGAATTCATATCTCTAATCAGTGGAAAGGAAGGAGAGTCGGATATGTCAGGTGAACAAGAAAGAGAAGGACCGTGGCAGACTGGTGAGTATATAAGACCAAAAGAAAAGCTAGAAGAAAAAGCGTGGAGAAAAGCCATAAAAGAGAAGGTTGCTCCAAAGGTAAATAGTAAAATTTGGGATTTGGTGTCAAGAAATCCCGATGAAGTCAAGGGAAAATTACAAATAGCCCACTAGGTTTTAGTCCCTTTTTAAAAACATCATTGGGTTTCAAAAAATTTTAAAAGGCCCACTGAGTTTCTCATATTGTTAAGAAAGATCACCCGACCCAACGTCGTTAATGGACTTAACGGAATTCGCTCCACGTCATCCCACCCACCCAATCAATGTTTGCCACGTTCTTAGACTTTCACGTCAGTTATTTGTTTGCCCTAAGTCTGTCATGTCGTTAATGGACCATTGCCATGTCATCTTCATCTCTTCTAAAGAAGCTCGGAGCTTCTATTTTGTTCAAAAATCCCTAAATCAGCGCCTTTTTGTGAGAGTTGCGAAATCCACTAAATTTTGGAGACTGACTTGCTGATTTGTCTCGAAGGAAGCTGTGGGTTCATTGTTAAGCCTCGGAGGATAAAAACTGCTCTACATTTTCCCCTGTGGGTCTTCGTCAAACACTTTAAGCATGTGCAGAATACTAACCTGGAAAAGGGAAACCAGCTCTGTAATCACAACTTGGATCAACCAAGAGCTGCTCCAGATTAGAACTGAGCTTACTTAAGCTAATGACTTCAAGGCTAGGACCTGTTTCAAGGCCAGAGGTGGAGGATTTGGCATGACCAAATGAGCCGTTTGATAAATGGCATGATGAAGTAAATCTTAAAGATGATGATGGCTCAGTTGAATTAGCCATTAACGCACACTGCAAAGCACTCTCAGTTGCTCTACTGGAACTTCCTATCGATGAATTTATGACTACGCCATTTACAGATGAAATTCATCCTCCCAGTTGCTCCACCAAGGACCTAGGAGAAAGCTGATTGCGCTGAATAATAATTGGTTTCATGGGTAGGTGTAAATAGGATGAATAAACAACAAAATTCACGCAACTCCTACTCTTGGAATCCTACCCAGAGGGAAGTGAACTCAAAGGCTTTAGATTCGAGGTCACGAAGGCATACCCTTTTCATCATGATCTTTTGATTTCTGTATTTAACAAGAGCCCAAAAGAGATCGCAAAAGGTCCTCGAAATCCCAGAACCACCTAATCAGCATAATATCCAAATAAACCCAACATTTTCACTGAAATCAGAATAAGTATGTGTATATATTTTCTTTCAAATTGACTTAAAAAAAGAAGAAGACACCACTGATTTAGGCTTTTATTCCTAACAATACTGTGAAATTTACAATGAAATCCCACTTACAAAGAAAAAAAATAGATCTCCACCAGCTCTCTACATTAGCTTATCCACTGGAAGAACACAAGACCAAAATACCTATATTCCAAAAAAAAAACCAAAATCTCACGCGAAAGATGCACTCATAAATCCTCCCCAAACGAACAATCCACAGCCATAATTTTGTTTGAAATAACTATTTTTTCACACACAATCGGAAGGAGAAATTTCCCAAATTGACGGAAGCTACAGCGATAGGAAGATAAGAAAAAGCGTGGAAACGACGAAAAAACGAAACTTCAATTTTCGCTTTCAGACACAGTTCCGCAGAGTGAAAGCTTGAGAGAGAGAGGGAGAGACGGGGCTTGGTTGGTTAGCTGGGTTGTTAGAAACTTTGAGGGGTACCTACGTGCGAGTTTCGTTAAGGGGATGAAGTCGTTTCGGTGACGACAGGAATGGCGTCAGTTTTCCCAGCTGGGTTTTGCTGACGCCTACGGTGGCGTCAGCGTCATGGTTTTGGAGCCACGAAAGTGTTTGGCATCTTCAGAAGGGAGCGAGATAAAGGTTGGGGACGTGTTACACGACATGCAATGCGTACGTGGCAGTCTTGAGTCTAAATATATTATTGACATGGAAGTCTAAGAACGTATCAAACGTTGATTGGGTGGGTGGGATGATGTGGAGCAGGCTCGTTAAGTCCATTAACGACGTTGGATCGAGTGATCTTTCGTAACAATATGAGAAACTCAGTGGGTCTTTTAAATTTTTTTTAAACTTAGTGATGTTTTTAAAAAGGGACTAAAACCTAGTGGATTATTTGTAATTTTCCTTGAAGTCAAAACACTATTAACAACTGAGAAATCAGCAAACAACAAAGCATCTGGAGAATCAGCATATATGAAAACAGCAGATGATGCGTTGCCAATTTTGGGTACTGAAAAATTATGAAAACTCTGACAAATGAAGGTAAAGCGTGTATATTTGCATGAATTGTTGGATCGAGGAGAAATAAGTGCTGAGGTGGACTGTTAAAGATCAGCACCTATTTCTCTAGAAGATTCGGGGACAGCTAAAATAATTCGGCAAATAGAGAAGTCTCGAAAGAATTGGAAAAATCTGGATACGCCGGCAAAGAAAGAATTTCCTGGACAAAAGCTACACCGACCTACGTGCCGACTTAATGAAGGGAATAATCTAGAAGATGAAGTTCCTAACTAGCCGAAGAAGATTTTCCTCCGGCTTAAAGAAACTGACTTAGAGCCCTATAAATAGGTGAGCAAGATAGTCAATTGGTTGAAGCCGAAAAAGTGGTGTGAGTAGGGTTGTTCAACCCCGGTGTAGGTGCCGGTTTTGGCCAAAACAGGCACCTACACCGGATATGCCGGTTTTTAAAAAAATGTCACCTACACCTACACCGTTAAGGGCAAAAATCGGCCCTTAACGGTGGCGGTTTAGCGGTGGCAGTTTCCGGTAATCCTATATTTATATTAAACAATTTTTTAAACATATTATGAACATAAAAAATATAAATTTTACTCTAATACAACAAATACATAGAAAATCAAAGAAAATTGTTTAATATAAATATAGGATTTTACTAACAGTGGGGGTTATGAAACCAGGAGCTGCTGGATTGGCTGGAATTGCAGCGAAGGCAACAACCGCAGCCAAGGAGGAGAAGAAACCAGAAAAAACTGTTTTTGAATTGAAACTGGAGTCTTATGAATCAGCTGCAAAGATAAAGATAATCAAGGAGGTTAGGAGTTTTACCGATTTTGGGTCTCAAGGAAGCCAAAGACTTGGTGGAGAAGACCCCTTCCATTTTGAAAAAGGGAGTATCAAAAGAAGAAGGTGAACAAATAGTTGAGAAGTTGAAAGCTCTCGGGGCCAAGGTTGTCATGGAATGAAAAGAAGCTGATAGGAAATGTATGTCCCTGTTTAAATTTCCTAAATCAGATTCTTTTGTTCTAGACACTAAAACTGTCTGTGACACTACAGTAATAATTTGTTGGGGCAATTTTGAGGTAGAAGAGTGGGTGAAATCCTGGTGTATGGATGAAGGATTGGGTGATAATGAGTGATAATATAATCAAAAATAGAGAACGGGTATAGTTGAGTAATGAGTGATAATATAATCAAGAAAGAGAAGCATATGAGGATAAAAGACAACTCACATATATTATCAAGGTGGCTATGGTAGAAGTTGTTGCTGAAAACACTATCAAAATCTTCCAATACGAGCCCTGAGGTGATAGAATTCTGTAAAGAGGAGGGGGAAGGAGGCAGAAGGAACTGTAAGAGTTCCATGAAACCAACTTTACCAAACGCTAATTTGCAGATTTTCAATTTAAACACCTCTTACTGAATTTTTATTTTCACCAATCCGACTATTGTAGATAAATGTTAGAAAAGCTCAAATCCATTATCTAATCATTCTAATATATGAACCAAATAGCAAATAGAAGGACAGTTACTCCATATGTCTGGAATGGACGAACTGTCCTTCCAAACTACCCTATTGCTGGGCTTCCATGACAGGGTCAGCAAAAAACAAACAGTTAATGAGACATCAGCTTTACATAGTGATGCTAGCACTACTAATCAATTTGAACATCAATTTTTTCATATAATGAAATAGCATAGCAGCATTATTAACACAAATAAAAGAATTCCATAGAACATGAAGTCATTTTGATATGCTACAAGGCCTTTCTTACACCCAAAACCAAACAGAGGTTTTGTATAATATTAGGTGTATCCCTTATGTAGGATTAAAAAGAACAGTAAAGCAGTGGATGAAGAAAACCAAAAACAAAGACTTGAAGTGTACTGTCCAAAACCTTTCTCAGGAACGCCATCAAGGACGATGGAGGTATCCCAGGATTTGAAGCATTTGCTGTTGAGATAATTATGTGCTCAGAATCCAACTAAATTAAAGGCAGCACACAAAGCTAACCTGGGTCACTCCTTCGGCGACTCGGCAGTGGGCAGGGGGCACGTCGGCGGTGAAGGTAGTGGGCACTGGCGGTGAAGGCAGGGGGCACGTCGGCGGTGAAGGCAGTGGGCTTAGATTTTAGACTTAGGTTAGGGCTGGGAAATTTGGGAATGGCAGTATGGCACTGGCGGGGGGCACTTCGTTTCGACATAGTTTTAGTTTTTTTTTTAAAGCCCGGTTTCCCGGGGTCCGGGTAACCCGGGAACCGGGATTTCAAATAAAACTCAAACCGGCACCGGCACCGGTTTGCCGGTGCCCCGGTAACCCGGTGCCGGTGCCACCGGATTTTTCCAGTGGCACTGAACACCCCTAGGTGTGAGCAGTGTGTCCTTTGAGTGAGTAGAAGTGTAGAAAAGTGAGGTAAAAAGGGTGTGTGTGCCGTGTAGCAGGAGTGAAAGAGAGATTGTAAAAAGTGAGAAAAGTGAAATGAGTGAATGTGTGTGAATGCGACTGACGTGAGGAAAAGTGTAAGAAGGTGAAGTGTGCTTTTCTCTTGGGAAATATAAATACCACATTAGGTTTTAACGTCTTTTGTGAAAACTCACCGTGTTTTAAAAAGTTTCAAATTGCTCACTAGGTTTATCATTTTTGTATAAAAACTCACTGAACTCAATGCCGTTAGCCCCGTTTAACGGAAAATCCACCACGTCCAATCATAATATGACACGTGTCACCAAATAAATAAAAATTAAAAATAAATCTAAAATTAACAAAAAAATATTATTAATTTAAAAAAATAAAAGGATCGGGCAATCCCGATCCTTTCATTGTGGAGGGGGACCTGGCGCCTCCGGGGGAGGAGGGTCTCCCCCCTCCACCTCTGGCCGCCCAGAACAGTGAGTCTCCTCCACCCGTCAGCATTTGTTGCGTGATGGGGGAGATCCGTTAAATTATTTAGTGACACATGTCATATTGTGATTGGACGTAATGAATTTTTCGTTAAACGGGGCTAACGACATTGAGTTCAGTGAGTTTTTATACAAAAATGATAAACCTAGTGAGTAATTTGAAACTTTTTAAAAGCTGGTGAGTTTTCACAAAAGGCGTTAAAACCCAGTGTAATATTTGTATATTTCCCTTTTCTCTTATGTATAAAAGCTTCATTTCACTTATCTTTAAAACTTTTGGTTCAGTTCACTCAACAATGTGAAGCTCAGTACTTGGTCCGCATTATGGACAAAATGAATTATTTCTCCTTAAATTCATTAAAAGGGCCAGACCCCTGTTCCAGTTTGCTTCATTAATGGGTTTGTTGCAATGGCCTAAAAACCTACAAAACCCAAAGTCCACTGCGGCCCCGACATTAATTCCTTGGATTACTCTAGGAGACTTGAATGCCACCTTGAATATTTTCTCCCATGCATTTGTGCTTTTTCTTCCACAAGGCTATCCTGTGGTCCCTCTTTGTGGAAAAAGTGGCATGTGACTTTATAAAGGTCATTTTTCTTATTAATAGACATGGAAATCATCAGCTCTATTAATCCCCCTCCATTTAGATCTCCTGGTGAACTTAATCTATGTTGATTAAGGGTATAAAATATTGATGGAGTTTACAGTTCATTACAAATTTTAGCCTAAAAATATATTTCAATATCTTTAATATTTTTAGTCCTTAATTTTAGATATTTTAATTCTAAGATTTTTTTTTGCATTACATAGAATTTTTTTTTATCATTTCGTCTTAAGAGTTTGCTCCCCTTCAAATTCAATCTTGATTCCACTGCTGATTACATTTAGCTGTGATGTTGAACCAAATGAAGGTGGGCAAGAGCGTTACCACTGTATTTTTTTTTAGGTTTATAATCTACCATTTTCTGTAGTTACTTTTTGGAAGAGAAGTTCGTTTTGTTTCTGGCAAAACATTAAGTCAAGTACCATCTATATGCTTAATTAACATGAATTTTGAATAGAATTCTTGACCATAAAACCATAGATCTATCTCTTAGAGGAGTATTTGCAGATGTACTTGGATGAAACACTAGATTGTTGTCTGCGAAGACCACAAAATACTTGCTTTTCGGTGGAGAAAATAGAAAGAGAGGCTAATGCCAAGAACAAAATGGGTCAGGGCGGAAGGAGGGGGGAGCGAAGGGTGGCAGCCGACACCCATAGCTCCTAAAAAAAATTATATGTATATTTTTTTTTAATAAAAGATGGTCTGGTCCCGATACTCATGGGCCCAGACCAACTTCATATGATATCCATAGGCCTTGAACGGCCTGGGCCCGATCCCCATCAGGCCTAGGCCGTTTTTTTTACAAGCAGCTCTGCTTTAAAAAAAATCAACTTAATAATACTTTTCGCCACAATCACTAGAATCGCTAGAGCCTTTTGCAGTCCCTGCTACTGAGGGAGAAAAACCCCTTTCTCTATCTGCTCTCTTCACCAGCCAATTCGCTTCTCTTTTCAACAAATCTTTTATCCTCTTTTCCAACCTAACTCATTCTCCGGTGTCTGTCCTCAGAGCATTGTCATTGCCGGAACAACGAGGACTAGAAAGGATGTGAAACAAAGAGACTGTGTCATCCTCGCCGCTAGACCAAAGCCGAGTTTTCGGTGTCCGAACAGTTTCGCGCATAGTGGTTCTGTTATGCCCAAGACTCCACCAATCTCATCCATTTCGGGCAAATATTCTATTTTCTGATCTCTGTTTTCAGTATTGCAATGATTTTTTGTTACATTCCCCTTCTCTCCCTCACACTTGGGTTGGTAGCAAAATTGTTTACTTTTTTGGCTGCACATCTCATCTCAATTGGGGTTAGCACCGAGTTTCAGTCATTAAGGAGCTTAGACTCCATTTCTCTCTCCCTTCGATTTGGCTTGCTATTTGTCTAAAACGATGGTTCGCTGGTAGATTTAAAGGTAAATCCTCCATGAGCAAATTTTTTTTGAATTTTGTTTGCTGCTACTGTTTATTTTATGTGATGAGAGTCAAATTTGAGGTTGCTTTTCCTAATATGTTATTGATTTTGATTTTCAAATTCCTTGCGTGTAGATTTATTTGACTCCCAGATAGCTAGTTAAAGTTTTATTTGTCTTTTCTACTTTTCATGTTCGTCTTATGGAGCAACACAGACTTGGATGGGTAATCAATCATCTTTAATAGGGGGTGTTAGTTATTAAACTTAATTAGAGTTTATTTCCAATAAAATTAGTTAATAGAGCGGTTATGTCTTTTAGTATTCTTATAGGTTACAAAGTTGAAGAGTTAGAGACCATTTTAATATGCTCATTATGTGGGGGATAAATGAGATTTACTATGATGAATTATGAGAGATTTATTTGGGTGTTATGTTTTTAGAAGTTGTAAAGTCTCATTGTGGACTATAAATATTCATGTAACCTTTATGTTATTTTGCAAGTAAGTGGAATAAAGCTTTTGTTGAAGTATTTTTATTTTCTTCACTTTGCTTCATAGTGTAGCCCAATCCAACAAAGTGGTATCGGAGCATAGGTTCTTGATCCTAGAAAAATGGCCAATTCCACATTTCCCTTTCATTTTCCTCTCCTTTCGAACAACAATTTTGATAATTGGTGCATTCGAATGAAGGTCTTGCTTAGACCCCAAGATGCATGGGATGTTGTAGAGAAAGGCTTTGAAGAGCCTAGTGATGATGCTCAATTGAGTCCTTATCAAAGGGATTCTTTTCAAAAGACCCAGAAGAAGGATCAACAAGCACTCATTCTCATCCATCAATGTTTGGATGAAGCTATGTTTGAAAAGGTGGCAAATGCAACCACCTCCAAGCAAACATGAAAGATTTTACAAACCTCCTACCAAGGAGTGGACAAAGTGAAGAATGTTCGACTTCAAACACTAAGAGGTGAATTTGAAGTCTTACACATGAAAGAATCCGAGTCAACGGCGGATTACTTTTCACGTGTGTTGGTCATAGTCAATCAAATGAATAGGTACGGAGAAAAATTTTAGGATGTTTGTGTCATCGAAAAGATCCTTCATTCTTTACAATCAAAATTCGACTACATTGTTGTGACTATCGAGGAGTCGAAAGATTTGGAAGCTATAACAATTGATGAACTCATGGGATCTCTATAAGCTTACAAAGAAAGGCTCAACAAGAAGAAGGAAGAGTCATTAAAGCAATTTCTAGCTACAAGGCTCTCTCTCAAAGACAAGGAAGATAAGTGAGATGGAGGTCACAAAGGAGGAGGACGTGGTCGAGGAAGAAATGGAAGAGGAAGAGGACGTGGTAGAGATGAACATCATTTTTCCAATATTGGAGACAAGGGACACTCATCAAGAGGGCGTGGAAGAGGAAACAATTCAAAATCAAATCCAAGGAGGTATGAAAAAAACCCAAATCCAATGTTTCAATTGTGAAAAATATGGTAATTATTCATGAGAGTGTAGAAGCACTAACAATGTTGAAAAAGAAGAAATGAAGCACACTTTGTTGTTGGCGTACAAAGAAGAAGAACATAAAGAGAATAATTTGTGGTATCTTGATAATGCGGCAAGTAACCATATGTGCGGAGATAAAAATAAAGTTTGTGGAGATTGATAAATCCGTGAACGGAAAGGTTACTTTTGGAGATTTGTCTAAAGTTTCGATCAAGGGAAAATGTACAATTTTGATTCGGTTGAAAAATGGAGGCCACCAATTTATTACTGTTGTTGATTATGTGTCAAGCATGAAGAGCAATATTTTGAGTCTAGGACAACTCTTAGAGAAAGGCTATGATATTGTAATGAAAAATTGTAGTCTTTCAATAAGAGATGAAATTGAGAGTTTGATAGCCCAAGTTCTTATGACAAAGAACCGGATGTTTCTACTCAACATTCAAACCGATGTGGCGAAATGCTTGAAGACTTGTGTTGAAGATTCAAATTGGCTTTGGCACTTGAGACTTGGACACTTAAATTTTGAAGGACTCCAATTGCTAGCCAAGAAGAGGATGGTGAATGGCTTGCCTTCTATTGAGTATCCAAACCAACTTTGTGAAGGATGTCTCTTTGGAAAGCAATCAAGAAAAAGTTTTCCAAATGATGCTAGTACAAGAGCAACGAAGCCACTACAACTTGTTCACTCGGATGTTTGTGGTCCATTCAATCCACCATCATTTGGTAAGAACAAATACTTCATTCTATTTATTGATGATTTTAGCTGAAAACAATGTGTTTATCTTCTCAAGGAAAAATCGGAAGTATTTGAAACATTCAAAAATTTCAAAGCACTTGTTGAAAAATAAAGTTGCTATGAAATAAAGGCTTTAAGATCCGATAGAGAGGGTGAATACACATCAAATGCTTTCAAAAGATTTTGTCGAGAAAATGGTATTCACCATCCTTTAACGGTTCCAAGATCTCCACAACAAAATGGGGTTGCGGAGAGAAAAAATCGAACCATTCTCAATATGGCTCGAAGTATGTTGAAAAGCAAAGATTTGCCAAAAGAATTTTGGGCGGAAGCGGTGGCTTGTGCAGTGCACTTATCAAATCGATGTCCCGCAAAAGTTTGCAAGACAAAACTCCTCAATAAGAATGGAGCGGAATCAAGCCGAGTATTTATCACTTGCATGTTTTTGGAAGTATTGCTTATGCACATGTGCCGGATGAAAGGAGATCCAAGCTAGATGACAAAAGCACAAAACTAGTCTTCATCGGCTATGATTCAAGATTCAAAGGCTACATGTTGTACAATCCAACAGATCACAAGACCATTGTTAGTCGAGATGTTGAGTTCGATGAAGCAAGTACATGGGATTGGAAGTCTTTGGAAGAAGATTATCATTTTCTTAATTTCTTTAAAGATGAGCACGAAAATGAAGTTTTGGAGTCATCTACGCACTCTCCTCCTTCAACACCACCATTGTCCTTTCAAAGTCCATCTACTTCATCATCAAGGGAAGAAAGTTCAAGTGAAGGACCACAAGGAAAAAGAAACCTTCAAAAGATCTACGATGCTACGGAGGAGGTAACCGAAAGATTACATGATCTAACTCTTTTTTGTCTTTTTTCCGATAGTGAGCCTATGAATTTCGAAGAAGCGACACAAGACAAAAGGTGGGGGAATGCTATGAATGAAGAAATCAAAGCCATATAGAAGAATGAAACGTGGGAGCTTGCAACACTTCCAAAAGGGAAAAACCAATTGGCGTCAAATGGGTGTACAAGGCAAAGAAGAATTCGAGTGGTGAAGTGGAGAGATACAAGGCAAGACTAGTTGCCAAAGGATATAGTCAAAAGCCCGAAATTGACTATGATGAGGTATATGCACCTGTTGCCCGCTTGAAAACTATTCGCTAAATTATTTCTTTGGCGACTCAAAATAGTTGGCAAATTCATCAAATGGATGTCAAGTCCGCTTTCTTGAATGACTTTCTTGAAAATGAAGTCTATGTGGAACAACCTTTGGGCTATATTGTGAAAGGGCATGAAGAGAAAGTTTTGAAATTGAAGAAAACTTTGTATGACTTAAAGCAAGCACCAAGGGTGTGGAATAGTAGAATTGACAAGTACTTCCAAGATAATAATTTTTTGAAGTGTCCCTATGAACATGCTCTTTATACAAAGGTGAATCCATATGGAGATATATTTCTCGTATGTTTGTATGTGGATGACTTGATTTTTACAGTAAGTAATCCTACCATGTTTGAGGAATTCAAGAAAGTAATAGCGCTGGAATTTGAGATGACAGATCTTGGTCACATGTATTTTTATCTTGGCATCGAAGTAAAGCAAATGGAGGATGACATTTTTATTTCTCAAGAATGTTATGCTAAATACATTCTTAAGAAATTCAAAATGGATGATTGCAAGCCTGTGAGCACACCCGTAGAATGTGGCATCAAATTATCAAGGCATGAAGATGGAGAAAAAATTGATCCAACATTTTTCAAAAGCCTTGTTGGAAGTTTGAGATATTTAACTTGCACAAGACCAGATATTCTTTTTGGGGTTGGACTTGTTAGTCGATACATGGAAGCTCCTACTTTCTCTCATTTGAAGGCGGCTAAAAGAATTCTTCGATATATCAAAGGTACACTTGAACATGGACTGTTTTATTCATTTTCAAATGATTTTAAGCTTTTGGGCTATTGTAATAGTGATTGGGCTGAAGATGTTGATGAAAGAAAAAGCACAACCAGGTTGGTTTTCTTCATGGGAAGTGCGGCTTTTACTTGGTCCTCAAAAAAGCAACCCATTGTTACACTATCCACTTGTGAAGCGGAGTATGTTGCTATGTCAAGTTGTGTTTGTCAAGCAATTTGGTTAAGATCTTTGTTGAATGAGCTTCATGTCTCGAAAAATGATCCAACGGAGATTTTTGTGGATAACAAGTCGGCGATAGCTTTGGCCAAGAATCCAGTTTTTCATGATCGAAGCAAGCACATCGACACAAAATTTCATTTCATTTAAGAATGTGTAGCTAAGAAGGAGGTGAAACTCAAGTTCGTGAAGTCACAAGATCAAGTTGCCGATATTTTCACCAAGCCCCTCAAAGGTGAAATATTTTGCAAGATAAGGAGTTTGCTGGGAGTTACGAAATTAAGTTTAAGAGGGGGTGTTAGTTATTAAACTTAATTAGAGTTTATTTCCAATAAAATTAGTTAATGGAGCGGTTATGTCTTTTAGTATTCTTATAGGTTACAAAGTTGAAGAGTTAGAGAACATTTTAATATGCTCATTAAGTGGGGGATAAATGAGATTTACTATGATGAATTATGTGAGAATTATTTGGGTGTTATGTTTTTAGAAGTTGTAAAGTCTCATTGTGGACTATAAATATTCATGTAACCTTTATGTTATTTTGCAAGTAAGTGGAATAAAGCTTTTGCTGAAGTATTTTTATTTTCTCCACTTTATTTCATAGTGTAGCTCAATCCAACATCATGACACTCACCTACGTGTGGGCAGTTGGTTTGGCGACCCCAGATCATCTTTTGTCTAAAGTATATGGGATAGGCTACGCATTAGCAGGCACTTGGAGTCTACTGTATATTGTCGTTGGCCTGATTCATACAGTCCGCCTAATCCTTTTTTTTCTTTGGCAAATTGGGGGCGGGGGGATTTGATTCACGGATCAGGACTCTCCTCAAAGGAGGAGATGCCAACCGAGCCAACGCTCGCACAAGCAGTCCGCCTAATTCTTGGATGATAAAGTAGCGCAAGTCCGTTATGCAGGTCAAAAATAAATTCTTGTTCTTATACTAAAAGTCTAGATGTTAATTTCACATTGAAGTTCTCATTCCCGTAGAAGTCAGGACTAATCTTGGGTTTTCTCTTTCAATCATTAGCTAAGGATTTTTGGATTCTGCTACTGTTTACATACTTTACTGATCTTGTTTCAATAAATCCTACAATTATGAAAGAAGAAGGGGTCGGTGCCTCTGTGGGCGAGAATGGAAGACTTGGGAGTACTGGCCCCCGACATTCCATGGATTACTCTAGGACTTAGTAGGAGACTTGAATGCTATTCGGAGGCCAACGGAAGCCTTTGGAGGGTCATGATGTTCGGTTTTCACCCCTATGATCTGCTACGTATTATAAGCAAGAACCTATAACAAGTAGTACATAATTCGGCACGTGATAATTAGTGGTATAGTTTTTTGAGTGTGCATGTAAAATGAATTATTTCCTCCTTAAATTCATTGGAAGGGCCAGACCCCTGTTCCTTTTTGCTTCTTTGATGGGTTGGCTGCAATGGCCTAAAAACTACAAAACCCTAAAGTCCACACTGTGGCCCCCGACATTAATTCCTTGGATTACTCTAGGAGAGTTGAATGCTATTCGGAGGCCAACGGAAGCCTTTGGAGGCTCATGGCAGCCATGGAAAAATTATCTGGAATCATTAATGAACCGAATTGATGCGCTTGAAGATTTGAGGTTTGAGGGAAAATTCCACAAATGGCTGGACTAAGTAGACGCCGTGACCGTGGCACTTATCCTTGTTACATATATATGAGGTGTTTAATGAATCCACGTCTTAGTGGCCACCTTGAATATTCTCTCCCATGCATTTGTGCATTTTTTTCCACAAGGCTGTCCTGCGTTCCCTCTTTGTGGAAAAAGTGGCCTGCGACTTTATAAAGGTCATTTTTCTTATCAATACGCAAGGAAATCATCAGGTCTATTAGCACCCCCTCCATTTAGATCTCCTGGTGAACTTTGCTTAATTTTTGAAGCTCAGTCGTGAAGAATTTCTTTGACTTTTTATGATGGATAGGAGGCATACTGAAGAAGATAATATAGTTGCACTTTACCAAGCCTCACTTGATGGCTGTATTAGCAACTTGAACACCTTGATGGAAAGGGATCCTCTCGTTCTTCATAGAATCTCATTCAAATCTTTATACAGTGAAACGCCCTTACACATAGCAGTCTTCCGTAGCCACCTTGAATTTACTACAACTCTTCTCAGAAAGAAACCCGGACTTGCTGATGAAGTGGACTCGTTGGGCCGAACCCCCCTTCACTTGGCTTCTGCCGAAGGCCACACTGAGATTGCAAAGGCATTGCTGCAAGAAAGTAAAAATGTTTGTTTGGTTCCAGATCACAGTGGGAGAATTCCTCTCCATTTCGCTGCAATGAGAGGAGGAATAGAGGTTATAAAAGATTTGATTCGTGCCCAACCCTACTCAATTCGGGTGAAACTCCATGGAGATAGTGTTTTGCACCTGTTTATTCGGTATAATCATTTGGATGCTCTGAAACTGCTAGTGGAATTGGCTAATGACGGTGGACTCCTCAACTCCAAAGACAATGATGGCAACTCCATATTGCACTTAGCTGTCATGCACAAGCAAATGGAGGTGCGTTATCATGATATAATTTATACCCTCTTGTAGTCATATATAGAAGAGAAATTCCGACTTTCTGGTCCAATACTAAGTGACTGATTTCCCATGTCTGTGAAATGATTTGAGTTATACTTGTTAATTCCTGCAAAGTAGTATATTCATCTTTTAAAATTAAAGCATTTTATTAATCCGATTATTGTATTTGTACAGACCATAGAATATTTGCTTTCACTGTCGGAGATAAAAAGAGAGGTTAATGCCATGAACAGAAATGGTCTCACAGCTTTGGATCTCTTGGATTTCTGTCCAAGAGATTATGAATGTCTCAAAATCCAAGACATCTTAAACGAAGCCGGCGTTAGAAGATCGACGGATCCAAATTCTCCACTGCTATTGACATCGCATGTTAATCATGATCTTGATGAAGCACAACCACCGCAAACCATTATGGAAGGACATCGAGCACAGTCAAGGTTGAGGAAATGCTGGCCATCCCGTCGTTGGTGTTCATGGGTGAAACACTTGAAATACCAGAGTACTTGGATGGACGATATACGTGGACAATTGATGGTAGTGGCCACTGTGATTGCAAGCATGACTTTCCAAGCTGGAATCAGCCCACCAGGTGGTGTTTGGCAGCAACGAACGAATGGAACTGTTGATCCCTCTTGTCAAGATGTGACATGTGAGGCAGGCGAAGCAATTTTTTCTTATACCCAATCAAATGGTTACCATGTGTTCTTATTTCTCAACACAACCTCGTTCTTTGCATCCCTTGGTGTGGTACTTCTGGTCATTGGTGGATTTCCTCTTAAAAACAAGCTTTTCGTCTGGATTTTTACTGCAGCTTTGTCTCTTGCAATAACGTTCATGGCATTTGCCTATCTGGTGGCAGCTATTTTGCACAGCTCAGATATTGATGTTGATTCTTCAATTGATATCACTCATATAGGGCAAAAAATACTATACGTTTGGCTTGTACTATTTGTGGTGGTGATTCTGATACACGCAATTCGCCTGATCTCTTGGATGATGAAGTGGTGCAAATGCAGCTGTAACTCCAGACAGGGTTCAACAAACAATGCAGTTAATGTATAAGAATAGAATTGTCACATCGT
Organism: Myrica gale; assembly: GCA_963930655.1. NCBI lineage: Eukaryota > Viridiplantae > Streptophyta > Magnoliopsida > Fagales > Myricaceae > Myrica > Myrica gale. Next base: position 8,753,155 of record OZ005600.1, on the reverse strand, counting down.
TTCCTACAAGTCACTCGTCTCAATTTCAAAAATAAAAATCATGTTTATTTGTTGCGTCGAATTAATTAGCGTGTTGTAACAACTTTTGTTTGTCGTTGCAATAGGGTTGTTTCCATACTGTGAACCTAGGAATCTAAGATTTTTGTTGGTTCGTAAGGTGTAGTGGCTTTGTTTTGCAAAGACTTTTGTAATATATAGACCAATAAAATTTCCAGTAGAATTATTAGAAGAACATGTGACTTGCTTTCAAAATTATCGTGGAAGGCTAGCTCGGCCGTTTTGAAATACCGACTTAGAGGGAGATCTCTTCAAACCAGCCATCTTTATCTACCATTGTTTTGCACGTAATAATTGCATTGAGAGCCATGATTTCTCTTTTGTCTACGATTTCTTTTGTTTTTGGCGTGTGGGTGAGGTGTGGGGTTGATTTTCTCTTTTCATGAGGCAAGTGAGACATGATGTTTGGTAGAATCAAAATATTCATTTTTTAAAAAAAGTAAAAAAAAAAATTCAGCACCCAAAACAACAAAGATTGGTGATGAAAACTGGGTAATGGAGCATTAATGAAGTATTGATAGTGAATCCAATTAATGGATACGAGGTGCAAGATCAAGACATGGTTTTTAGTGGATAAGATTTTGTATATAATGCCTTGCTAGCTGCTTCTGGATGGAAATATGCTCTTATATAATCAAAAGGACTTTTGAGACATGCAATCAATAGCAGTGGCGGAACTAAGATTCCAATCGAAGGGGGTCTAACTCCTAAGGAAAAATTACAAAAAAAAAATTTACTACGTAATGCAAAAAAATATCTTAAAGTTAAAATATAAAAAATTAAGGACTCAAAATACTAAAAAAATTGAAATACACGTACCGTACTATTTGCTGATACTGAGAGGTGGCAATTGGATCCTACGAGAATGCATATTCTGAAAACGTTGAAAAACAACTTCGTTTTTAATAGTTTCAAAAATTTCTCTCGATGTATATCATCAAACTATCATTCATCTCCTATCTTATTACGCAACTCAGTCTTGATAAACTTCATCGCATAAAACATTTTCTCAACAGTTGCAGTCGCAATTGGTAAGACCAATGCCAACTCAATCAGCTGATAAACCAGTATAACACTCCAAAATTTCTTTTGCCCCTTTACAACATACTGTTGATGCTTGTCTATCTCCAAGCTTACAAGTCTTTCAACGATTATATTGTCTATTGTAGCAAAACTTTTAAGGGAAACATGATACTATGTTATGTGCGATTTCTAAATTATTACATTATCGCGTTTCGAAGGGGTAACATTGATTTGCAGCATTAGGAAGACGGTGGAAAGATCTTTTAGCTAAAATAGCACAAGAACATAGTGTAGACGGTTGTGCCCTTTCATTAGTTTTAAGAACATGATGTTTAAATGGACTTTGCTATGAGATGAAAAAGCTATTGACAGAAAATCTGGATGTGAACTTGTTTTTTGGGCTCAAACACCCCATCATTTAGAAGAAGAACAACCCTTAGAATTTTATGCTTAGATTTGCTATATTTTTCTCTTTGTTTTTTATATTTAAATTCAAGTGTAACCCACACGTGTATGCAATTCAAGCATTAACAAGAAGGTAAGGTTGTTTATTTTTGGATATTTCCTTAAGCCTTCCCTCTCGTATAAAATCTTTGGGCAATCAGACCTGTTTTAGTTTCTCGTGATACATCTTGTCTGATTCTTGTCCAGGCTGGTGCACTGATGCTTGCTTACAATGACGTTTGTTGCATTGATGAATTTGACGAGATGGACTTCAGAGATAAGGTACTTCTCATTTTGGTTTGTTTAAATTCACATTGGATATTATGCAAAGAGCAATTTCAGCATATCTGTTTTTTTTATGGACTGGAAGGTGGCAATCCCTGAGGCCATGGAACAAAAGACACTAAGTATTACAAAAGTTGGGTCGGCCTAGGCCTGGGTAGTTGGGGGCGGGCTGGGCTTAGCACATATAAAAAAATTGAAAGATTTTTCAGGCGATTGGGGGGCCGCTGTCCCCACCGTCCTTGTGTATTTCTGCCCCTAATCAGTAGTCATCGCGCGTCCTTTTGATGACATGATTCCAATACATGACCAATAGAAACAATAATGTTCGATCGAGAACACTCCTTTAATGATTTCATCTAGAATTCATTGTAGCTAGCTAGCTCTTTGTTAATTCTAAAAGTGGAGTGAACTGATGATATATTGCTAGTATCTGGTTTATCTAACAAGGAAAGTTCTTAAAAAGCACGAAATATTAAGAGAGTTTTCTCCAGTTTGTCTGTCTTAGAAAAAAAAAGGTAAACTCCATATATATATATATATATATATATATATATATAAGGCATTAGATCATAAACACACTCCACTTCATTCATCATTCTTTAATTGTTTCACCCTTACTTTTATTATTTTAATTCCCTCTTAAATTATTTTTCTACTGTGATTCCTCTACTCGTTCTATTTAGGTTACAGATACAGTTTTTCGCTATTATCTATTGCAAACGTTGGACTTCACCTGAATAGCCGTTGGCTTAGCCGTGAAAAAGGCCAGACCAGGTTGGTGCGACCCGTTTGAGATAGATAATTGTGAAAACGTACAGTAGTTTAAACAGGATGTTTAGACGATCGAACAGTAGAAGTAGTATTGCAAGTGGAAATTCTAATAGTATTAGTATGGAAAATAGTACTGCAATTGACAATACCTTATCATCTGCATCCAATATCAAAACTGATGAATATCACATCTCATTAGGCATTAATAAACCATTAAATAATAGGGTAATACCAAAAGTAAAAGACTCTCAATTATATAAAAAATCAACCTTTGCTTTTAATACTGATTATGCTATTAAAACAATAGAACAATTAATACCAATTGGAAAAGAATATGAAACAATTCATTTAATAAAAACATATATGATAAGAAAACATATTAATCAAGGTTTTAAATATATGCATATGGGTTTGGTTCAAGTTGCCGCTACACCTTTAATTCGTCAAGGTCTAAATACTTCTGTATTATTATGTTTAAGAGATGGTAGCATAATCAATTTTCAAATTCTTTGCTTGGTATAGTTGAATCTTCTTTACATCAAGGTCATATATATTTTAATTGCTATCCCTGTTTTCCTTTATCTTTGTTTGATCATACTATTTTACATTCTTTAATATTAAATATTAAAGTCATGGGTCAGGATATGATGCAAGGTGCTCAATATCTTGCTATCGTATACCGACTTCATTATAAGCTAATGAAGACTACTTTAGATCCTAGGTCTAAGGTTAGTCCTCATTCTGGTGAAACATTACTTTTAACTACTAGTAATGAACATTCGAATATTATTATTCCTAAGATGATAAAATGAGATAATGTTGTTTTACCTGATAATTGGAAATTACCTTTAATTGTTCCTCCTCCAAAGAAAGAAAATAAAGAAATTGAATATTTTACGCAACATGATGATGAATCTGTTACTTTATCTTTTCATAATAAATCTAATAGATTTTATACCAGTTCTAGTAATCTTTCTCCTTCTACAAGTTCAAGAAATTTTCAATCAGCTCTTAATTCCTCATATTCTTGTTGGTATAAAATCATCTGATAATTCTGTACAAATACCTGTTTATGAAAATGAACAAAATGAACAAGTTTTTAAAACTTCTACTACACAGTCTGAAATTATGTCATTACAACGTTCTCGTTCCATTACTGTTTTACAATCTGAGTTTATTATTAATAAAGAAGCACTTCGTAAAGATTTTGATTCTATATTCAATATTAAGAAAAAAAACTTTGGTTTTTAGATACATATGATGAAATAGATCAAGCTAATATTCGGGCTACCTATTATTCTCATTTAAACAAAGTAAAACAAAATATTTCTTTCTTTCATTGGTTGATAATTATATACCTACTTTAAATGTTCTTACAAAAAATCCTCCTTGGTTAACCACTGATAGTAAACAAGTTTATGAATTTTATCCTCCGAAAACTACTATTAGTATAGACAATCAATCTAAACAATATTTTGCCTCTCCTTTTAAAGTCAATACAATCAATAACACTGATAAAAACTTTAACAATTTCATGCAACAAAATAACTACACTAATGTTTATTTACAACAAATCAGTTCACATTTAACAACAATTGAACATTTAATTAAGCCAAATATGCTGTCTAAATCTGAATCTTCTAAACAACCCATGTCATTCCATACGAATTGCCGAAGATGTCTCCTATGAAACCTGTAGATACCAATGACGAAAAATTAGATAAAATAAATGAAAGGCTTGCAAAATTGTCATTAAATGACAATAATACTGCATCCTCAAAATCTTCAACATCTAAATTACATGTTTTAAATCAATCAAATTCTTCTTCTATATCGCAGTAGATATAAATAACCTAGAAACTCAATTTCAAGAAGATTTAAATATCAATAAAGTTTATTCAAAAGGAAAAACTTCTAAATATTATAATTTAAATCAACGTAATTATTATCCTAGACCTACTCTTCCTGATTTACAATATGAAGAAAGACATCTCACAAATACCTCTTCTTTTTCTACTAGTAATTTATATGAATGGAATATTGATGGTATTGTTGAATATGAAATTCTTAATATCATGAATGAAATGGCTATCTATGCTAATGTACTTCGCAATAATAACAGAACAGAACAAGAAGCTGCAAATTGTTTAATATCTGGTTTTACTGGTCAATTAAAAAATTGGTGGGATAAATATCTTATAGATGAACAACGAACTGTAATACAAAATGTCGTTAAAAAAGATAATAATGATCAAATTATTTATGAAAATAATTTAACAATCCCTGATGCTGTTAATACTTTACTACATACAATTACTAAAGCTTTTGCTGGTTCCCTTGATGTATATCGTGAAAGAGCTTTTGATTTTCTTTTAAATCTCAAATGTACTACTATGTCTGATTTTCGTTGCTATAAAGATGTATTTTTATCTAAAGTTTTATTACGTACTGATTGTAATCAAGCTTATTAGAAAGAAAAATTTATTGTTGGTTTACCATATTATTTTGCTCAAAAGGTTCGTATTAATTTAGCAAATGAAGAAGGTGTTATTTTATATGATTCTTATACTTATGGTGAAATAATTAGTATTATTAATCGTACTGGTTTACTCATTTGCAATGATATCAAGTTAAAGAAAACTTTAGATTTTGAAAGAAAACATACCCATAAGGAATTAGGTTTCTTCTATGAACAATAGGGTTACTCTAATCCGATTGCCCCCTCTAAAAGAAGAAAACATAATAAACCATATTATAAGAAATCAAAATATAATAAATATAAAAATGGTATAAATCTAAACCTTATTCTAAACAACAATCAAAGCCGTCATCTTCCAAACCATATAAGAAATTTAAGAAACAAAAAGATAAAAAAAAAGTTGTATGTTGGAAATGTGGAAAAACTGGTCATTTTGCGAATAAATGTTATGTTAGAAAACAAATAAATGAATTAGAAGTTTCTCCAAAAATTAAGAATAAATTGTTTAAAATATTTCTTAATGATCAACCATCTTCACCCATCCCTTCTGATAATAATTCTTCTACATCTTCTAATAACTAATATAATTCTTTCGAAAATGATGAAGTTCAATTATGCAATTGTTTGGATGATAACTGTACTTGTAAAAAGGTTTTTGTTTTAACTAAATCTGATCAGTTATTACTTGATGATATTACGTAAATACAAGATAAAGAAGTACAACATGAACTACTTTCAAAAAATGAAAAATATGGAAATACAATCCTCTCCTTCTTTAAATAAAAAACCTGAAGTTCATTATGATTATAGTAAAATATTAGCAAGATTTAATGCTTCTAATAAACCTGTCGCAATACAAGAATTACAAAAATAAATACAAATTCTTAAGCAAGAAATTAAACAATTACAAAATTCTCAGATAAGTTTAACAAATATCACAGATCATTTATTAACAGAAATATGTCTTTTAAAAACTCAAAAGGATGACAAAGAACTAAAAATATCAAATATACCTTCTTCTTCTGAAACTCCTCAAGACTCTCAAATACATTATGAAGCTTTTATGCAAATAATAGATAAAATTATTTTTCAAAAATGGTATTCTGAAGTTACATTTCGCATTAAAGATTTTTCATTTATTGTTATTGCTTTAATAGATTCTGGTGCTGATTTAAATTGCATTCAAGAAGGAATAATTGATTCTAAATATTTTGAAAAATCAACTGAATGATTATCTCAAGCTGATGGTAAAAATATGATAATTAATTATAAAGTATCTAATGTTCATATTTGTAATAATGGTTTTTGTTTTCAAACTACTTTTGTTATGGTTAAAAATTTAACTTCTAAAGTTATTTTGGGAAATCCTTTTTTGTCTTTATTATATCCTTTTTATGGTTACTAAACAAGGAATAATTTCTCGTGTATTAGGTCATGAAGTTACTTTTAATTTTTATTTTCCTCATTTTTCTAAAGATATTCGAGTTTTGAAAAATATTTCAATATCAAAAGAAATTAACATTTTAAATCGAACAAAATTTTATCGCAAAAAACAAAATTTACAATTTCTGCGAAAAGAAATAATTTATAAACAAATTGATGAACAAATTAATAATGAATTGTTACAACAAGCAATAAATAAATATCAACAAATATTAGAAGATACTATTTGCTCCTCTGTTTCTAATGCTTTTTGGGATAGAAAACAACATATCATTACTCTTCCTTATGAACTTGATTTTTCTGAGAAAAATATACCTACCAAAGCTCGACCAATACAAATGAATAATGAATACTTAGACATTTGTAAAAAAGAAATTCAATCTTTAATTGATAAAAAATTAATTCGCCCCTCTAAATCTCCTTGGAGTTGTGCTGCCTTTTCTGTCATGAATGCTGCTGAAAAAGAACGTGGTGTTCCTCGTCTTGTAATTAATTATAAACCTTTAAATAAAGTTTTAAGATGGATAAGATATCATATTCCTAATAAAAAAGATTTACTTAATCGTTTGTATGATGCTTGTATTTTTTCTAAATTTGATATGAAATCTGGATATTTTCAAATACAAATTGCTGAAAAAGATCGATATAAAACTGTTTTTACAGTTTCTTTTGGTCATTTTGAATGAAATGTTATGCCTTTTGGTTTAAAAAATGCTCATTCTGAATTCCAAAATATTATGAATGATATATTTAATCCTTACTCCTCTTTTGCCTTAGTCTATATTGATGATGTTTTAATTTTTTTCTAAATCAATCAAGCAACATTGGTATCATTTGAATAAATTTTAAAAGATAATTGAAAAAAATGGTTTAGTTGTTTCTGCTCCAAAAATAAAATTATTTCAATAAAAAATAAGATTTTTAGGTCATACCATATATCAAGGTACTATTACGCCAATATCACGTGCTATTGAATTTGCTGATAATTTTCCTGATAAAATAATTGATAATCAACAGCTTCAACACTTTCTTGGAAGTTTAAATTACATTGGTGAATTTTATAAAGATTTAAGAAAAATATGCAAACCTTTATTTAATCGATTAAAGAAAAAACCTTCCCCTTGGACTGAACAACATACCGAAATTATTAAACAAATCAAGAAGCATGTTAAACATTTGCCTTGTCTTGGAATAACATAACCTCATGCATTTAAAATTGTAGAAACAGATGCATCTAACATAGGTTATGGTGGCATATTAAAACAACACTTGCATACTAATGACAATGAACAAATAGTACGATATCATTCTCATGCATGGAATATCACACAGCAAAAATATAGTATTGTTAAGCAAGAAGTATTGTCAATTGTACTTTGTGTTTCTAAATTTCAAGATGATTTAGTAAATCAAGTTTTTTTAATTCGTGTCGATTGTTTTTCTGCAAAAGATATTTTATTAAAAGATGTTAAAAACCTTGCTTCTAAACATCTGTTTGCCAGATGGCAAGGAATTTTATCTGCTTTTGATTTCGATATTGAATATATTAAAGGTTCTCAAAATTATGTTCCTGATTTCTTAACTCGTGAATTTTTACAGGGAAAAAAATGAGTAAAAAATCCTCTTCTGAGCAATCTTCTAATTTTCCTCCTTTACCTCCTTTTGTTTATGCTAGACCTCCTGGTACTCGTCCTCCTGGTCCACGGCCTGGTGTCGTTCCAACACAAAATCAATTTACTGTTTTAGGTCAAATACCTCAAATTCCTCCAATATCAAGTAATAGAGCTCCTGCTCTAATTCTCCCGATGAATGCTACCTTTAGTGAAAAAGTATCATCTTCAATTTCATTTCCTTCAGGCTCTTCTGTACCAGCTCCTCCTTTACCCGATGTCAATCCATTAATTCCAAAAGCATATATCAGGCCAGTGTGTTTTGTTGAGAATCCATATATCAATGAGAGTGATCCATACAAAGTTGCTGCACAAATATTACCCCCAGAATGGAACTATGTTCCAAAGCATCCCATGTTTACACAAGTTTTTTATCAACATGCTTTAAATGACACAAAGTCTGTTGAATTCGAAACAACACCCTGCAAATTTGACTCTTTTAGAGTTCTTTTTTCTAAATTCACAATACGCAGGATAATATCACCAAAAGAGTGGGGTCCACCTTGGACTCTACGATCTCTTTCTGAAAATTTTCGCAATATCAAAACAATATCATATTATGATTATATTGATGCATGAATTTTATGGTACTGAAATACCCCATTGGTTTCTCCAGTGGTGGGATCGTTTCGGTCCAGATGAAAAAATTTTTCCTCAAAATCTCAAGAAAGCATATGATCAATGGGCTGCCAACCCTCATGATACACCTTCCCTTGAAAGATACCTTGCCATGAAAAACCCTCCTTTCAAAGATATATCTGTCCTTCTCCGCTTCTATATACAGTTCAATCTTGTCCCTTGGATTTTCTGTTGGAAGTTTATTTTTACGCATGAAAACAATGCCAAAATATTAGCCCAGAAATTTTTCATTAAATGGTGGAATGTTTACACCACCGACAATATTATCAATTCCATTGCCAAAGCCAAAACCCAAATATCAAACCATCCTCAATTCCTTGCTCAAAGAAGTCTATTACAGGCTAAACTGGTCTCTGCCAAAGATAAAGATGATTACAAAAATCAGTTGTTCGAAGTTCTGTCTCAATTGTCACAAGATGATAAAGATACTGTTGTCTCAGCATCCTGTTCTGCTTTAAGTCCTATACCACGATATCATGACGCACAAGATCCATATGATGGATATGAAGTTAATTTATCCGTTGAAGAAATCGAAGCAATTAATCAACAATACCTTTGAAGATAATGTAATGATGACACAAAGATGAAGTCAAGAATGTCATAAATATAATTTTTCAATATATCAAGGTCAAATATCAGAATATCAAGGTCAAAATATATATACACTTAAAACTTAGTTTGCTCTGTGTCGATTAGAGCATGTTTAAGTCCTATATATGTTAGCCTAATTAACTTAGAATTAAAACTGACGTTCGTACACTAGGGGCTCACCTGACAATGACCTGCAGATCCATTGTATTATAAAGCTTTCCGTCGCATCTTCCTTGTAGCTCGCTAAGACAAGAAAGTTGATGGGTCCTCTAATTTCTGAGCTGCCATATATAGCACCGCGTAGCACCACACGCCTTTCGTGTCTCCATCGGTAAAGGCCATTAGGTTTTTCGTCTTTTTCTTTTTCTTTTATTTTCCTGGGCACTGCTCCATTTTCGTCTACTACTTGCGTTGCGTGTTCACTGTTCATATATGGGATCGGTGAGTAGAGAATGTCTGTGGCTCAGGCTCTCGTCCACTTCCAGTCGTCTTCAGTTTGCGTGTTTGGACTTTATTCGGGCCGAAAGCTTTGGGTTGACTTTGGGCCTTACTACTTATTACAGCCACTTTGATTGATATGCTTCCTTGACAAACTACATGTTTAAGAAATGCATTTACCGTCTGGCCCTCTGAGTTTTTACAAAGCACAGAGATTGAGAGTCTATGTAAAAAAACTTACCGCGTCTAGGACAATGCGAGATGAGAGTACAATGGGCAAAAATGGCCACCAAATGGCATGTGAAGCTCAGTACTTGGTCTACATTATAGACAAAAGCCGTGCCCTGACGTTAGACTTTCAGAAACCTTTTTTTAAAATTCTGACTTCATTGCTGATGCGAGTAGGTGGACATTGAGAGGTGGTAGGGGTGCTCCTCCTCTAGTCAATGTCTAGCAGAAAAATAAATTGTTGGTCTTATACTAAAAGACTAGATGTTAATTTCACATGGAAGTTCTCATTCCCGTAGAAATCAGGACTAATCTTGGGTCTTCTCTTTCAATCCTTAGCTAAGGATTTTTGGATTCTGCTACTGTTTACATACTTTACTCTTGTTTCAATAAATCCTACAATTATGGAGGAAGGGGTCTGCGCTTCATGCGCTTGAAGATTTGAGGTTCAAGGGACAATTCCACAAATGGCTGGACTATGGAGACGCTGTGACCCTACCACTTATCCTTGTTACATATACATGAGGTGTTTCATGAATCCACGTCTTGGTGGCCACCTTGAATATTCTCTCCCATTTATGCTTTTTCTTCCACTTGGCTGCTGTCCCTCTTTGTGGGAAAAGCTGGCCTGTGACTTTACAAAGGTCATTTTTCCTATTAATACACAAGGAAAGAATCGGCTCTATTAACCCCCCCTCCATTTAGATCTCCTGGTGAACTTTGCTTAATTTTTGACGTACAGTCGTGAAGAATTTCTTCAACTTTTCCTGATGGATAGAAGGCATTCGGAAGAAGATAATATGGTTGCACTTTACCAAGCCTCACTTGATGGGTGTATTAGCAACTTGAACACCTTGATGGAAAGTGATCCTCTCATTCTTCATAGAATCTCACTCACATCTTTCAGTGAAACGCACTTACACATAGCAGTCTTACACGGCCACCTTGAATTTACTACAACTCTTCTCAGAGAGAAACCCAGACTTGCTGATGAAGTGGACTCGTTGGGCCGAACACCCCCCCCCCCCTTTCACTTGGCTTCTGCGAAGGCCACACTGAGATTGCAAACGCATTGCTGCAAGCAAGTACAAAGGTTTGTTTGGTTCAAGATCAAAGTGGGAGAATTCCTCTCCATTTCGCTGCAACGAGGGGAAGAATAGAGGTTATAAACAGGTGTTTTGCACCTGTTTATTCGGTATAATAATTTGGATGCTCTGAAACTACTAGTGGAATCGGCTAATGACGGTGAACTCCTCGACTCCAAAGACCATGAATGGCAACTCCATATTGCACTTAGGTGTCATGCTCAAGCAAAAGAAGATGCATTATCATGTTATAATTTATATCCTCTTATAGTCTTATATAGAAGAAAAATTCCGACATTCTGGTCCAATACTAAGTGACGGATTACGTGAAATGATTCGAGTTCTACTTGTTAATTCCCATAAAATAGTATATTCATCCTTTAAAAGCGTTTTATTAATCCGATTGTTGTATTTGTACAGACCATAGAATATTTGCTTTCACTATCGGAGATAAAAAGAGAGGCTAATGCCAAGAACAGAAATGGTCGCACAGCTTTGGATCTCTTGGATTTCTGTCCAAGAGATTAATTACGAATGTCTCAAAATCCAAGACATCTTAAAGGAAGCCGGCGTTAGAAGATCGACTGATCCAAATTCTCCACTACTATCGACACCGCATGCATGTTAATCATGGTCTTGATGAAGCACATCCACCGCAGACCATTATGGAAGGACCTCAAGAACATGAGTCAAAGTTGAGGAAATGCTGGCCATACCGTTGTTGGTGTTCATGGGTGAAACACTTGAAGTACGTACCATAGTACTTGATGGAAGAGACACGTAGCGCATTGATGCTAGTGGCCACTGTGATTGCAACCATGACTTTCCAAGCTGGAATCAGCCCACCAGGTGGTGTTTGGCAACAACAAACGAGCGGAACTATTGATCCCTCTCGTCTATTAACTGAGAGTACAGAAACATGTGACGCAGGCACATCAATACTTTCTTATACCCAATCAGATGCTTACCAAGTGTTCTTATTTTTCAACACAACCTCGTTCTTTGCATCCCTTAGTGTGGTACTTCTAGTCATTGGTGGATTTCCTCTTAAAAACAAGCTTTTCTTCTGGATTTTTACTGCAACTTTGTCTCTTGCAATAACGTTCATGGCACTTGCCTATCTGTGGGCAGCTATTTTGCAGAGCTCATATAATGTTTATTCTTCAATTGATATCTTTCATAAATGGGGGAAAATAGAACTCGTTTGGCTTGTACTAGTTGCGGTGGTGATTCTGATGCACGTAATTCGCCTGATCTCTTGGATGATGAAGTAGTGCAAATGCAGCTGTAACTCCAGACAGGGTTCAGCAAACAGCGCAGTACTTCATCGAACAAAACAGGCATCTTCGTTTTTCACTTGATTAAGAGGCCGCCTTCAAATTTCTACCAGTCTCCTATGTCTTGCACATAATGTCTCTTATCGGGCCGATTTTGGGCTATTTAAAAACCGGGTTTATATTAAGGGCCGTTAAGGTGTCCACAGGGCCCGTAGGCCACCCATTCAAGAACATCGGCGCACACCGCACAACTATCGTCCATGTCTATGTCTCTCTTTCACCTTCTCTGTCAGTCCAAATATGGAGAACGAAAAGAAGAGACCAATCGAAACGTGATAGACTGGAGAAGAGGAAAGATCTGATCTAGGGTTATAAAAAAACGAAGCAGTGCTCTCGCTTCCCTATTATTATTGTTTTATTGCCAGTTTAAAGAAAAAAGGGGCAAAAATGTTGAGACTTTTCCGATAAGCAACATATTTATAGGTTCCCCAAAGAATTTTGAGGAATTAGTATTTCTTTTTTTCTTTTCTTTTTTTACTATTTGATCAAATAACTAGGTACCAGAGTCCAATTCAACTTTTCTTTCCAGTCGAGGGAGCACGGGCTGCAGATGAGAGTAATTGGGTTGGGAAAGGGCAAGACCAACTCTCATTATCTAAACTTTTTCACAAATTATGATAAAATTCAATCTGCTACTAAATAATCTTCAAATTTTCGACCAATACAAACCCCATAAAATTTTTACTCTCCTGCCCTAGAGGATTTTATAAATTCTGGTACAGTTTAGAGAATTTGGACACAACATATACTAATTACTAGCTGCTCATATAAATGAATTTGGCTAAAACAGCCAAAACAAACAAACAAAAGAAAACGTTTTTTTCTAGCTAGCTAAAATCATGTATGTTTGGTTTGGTTTTAATTTTTTTATATATAATGATTAAGAAAATCGTTTGAAATATAGTACATGTCCAGCTATAAATAAAATATCATTTATTTTAGGACACTGCCGCCCCCTTCTATTTCCCACAACAAAATATACAAAAAATACACGAGTTCACAATTTTAAAGCAAAGCACACAAAACAAGGAAAGAAATTAACTAAATAAAAGTTGCTTGCATTCTCAAGTGCAATCATGGCATGCCAAGACTTCATTCCTTTTTTTGTGTTCCCACCTCCACCATGCAAACCATTCCACCATTCCACTATATTTTAAAATCAAGATAACATGATTTTTAAAATCAATAAGGTGAAAAATACATGTATTCGGCACTTAAGAGTCTATTTTCACCAAAAGGAAGCTCAATCTGCACATGCATGTCATTAACCTCCGGTTGGGGTACTCAAAATGCAACGTGGATGTTACCGTGAGGACTTCTCACTCAGTCTTGGCTGTCGTTTTTTGCGATCATGAGGGTTCCCTATGTACTTTGTACACGGAGCGTATCCCTCACCATGACCCCTTCGTTGGTGAAACTGCTGCTTTGCTAGCTGCTACTCGGATTAAGGGCCGTTAACGTGTCTGAGGAGAAAGAAAAACGAATTGAAACTTAGCAAATGGCAGAGGAGGGAGGGGGCGAGTGAAGTTACTGGGCCAGTGCGTCAGGTCCTTCTGATCTCCGCTGGTGCCAGTCACTCTGTTGCTCTTCTCCGTGAGCTCCTTTCTTCGCACATTTCTAGATTGTCTTGCTTTCAAGTTATTGTTTGTTGTGATGGGTTGAGTTGAAGTTATTGTAGCTTGGACTATCAACTGACAAAAAACTGTGATACTCAAATTTCGGCTAGTGTGTTTTTATTTGCAAGAGATACTCTCCGCGACCGTTTGAGCGGAACTTTCCAACTAGCGTTTGGTAGTCTCTGTTTGCCAATTCTTATTTGACGATGAGAGAGTTTTTTGGGTTCTTTTATCTTTGCCCATAGACAAGCCTAACTGAAGATAACTTTCAAAAGAGTAGATCTTGATCATGAAGTTCTATAATACACTACTATATATCTGTTGTTTTTCGTTTTTTTTTTTCTGTCTCAAGTTGGATTCAGAGTTTTTCCCCTTTATAGTGGGTCCACTACTAACATTGCAACGTTTGTTGATACATTGAGATGGTCCTAGTACTCCTATATTCGCCAGCGCTGTGCAGAGTCGCAAGAGCACAGTGACATCCTTCAATGGCGGTATCGGAAATATTGCATTCTTTTACTTGACAAACCCTCGTATTTTCTTTCCCATATAATTTTTTGCAGATATGGACACCCGTTTACCCGTTTTGAAGTAAACTAGAGCGGCGAAGCCGAGGGGCCCCTAAATACATTTGGTTATTGACTACATCACCATTTGTCTACAATGAAGCCAAAGTTTGAAAAAAAACCATAATGACCAGCCAACGTGGATGTCCGGGATTGTTATATGTAGTATCAGCATCTTGAACTATTCTGGGTTTTTCTTTAGTTAGTAGATTACTTGGTTTGTCTATGAAACTTGAATTACTTTCTTGCGGTGCTGTTTATATTTGATATTTTGATACAATGTAATCCGTCCTTATTTTTTGCTTCACTTTTGCGTGATTCGGTTAACTTCTTCAGTGGATCTAATATTAATTTTGCTCTTGAGTTTGTCTTGACCTCCTTGCACATGGGCAAATGGGAAGTCCACCACGTCAGTTTCTGTGGTTTTGATTGAATAATGATTGCTTATCCAGTATACTTTTTCCAATTTTTTTATCTGTAAGGGCTGGGATTGCTGATCTGCAGCTGAATAGGACCATACGCAGGTGAGGAGAGTGTTTTTCTTCTTCCAGCCACCAATTCCAGAATGCTCTGAATCTGTTTTTGGCAATCGAATTGCACCAAACTCAAGGTGTTCATTGAAATTAAAGGACTCAGGTGTCTACTGTTTATCATCTGAAGGATTATATAAGACTAGATTTATAATCACTGATTCTGAATCAGGGATTTCAGGAGATGCCCTGTGCCGAAGTTTTGGTGTTTCTTATATTGACTACCATTTCTGTATAACCCTGTTGCAAGATGGGATGCTCAAGTCAGCACTGGCGTTGTTTCCATTGGATATTGACACTATACTCCTCCACTCCCCCTGTTCGATGAATATATCAGATTGTTGTCAACTGTCTTTGTAATGATCAGGATAGCTAAGCTTTTGATAGCGTAGCATTAATCAACAATATTCATCTAAGTGAAACAAATTCAATTAAATGAATAAACATTTGTGAGCACTTCTTCTTTAGGACATCTGCAAACCAAAATTTAATTTCCGGAGTAATAACATGTCTTTGTTGAAGAGGAAGTAAACTACAGTTACTGCTCCAAGAACTCTTTTGGGTGAAGTTAATATTCTTGGATGATAGAGTTTGGATGGAGAGTTGGCGTGAGCGTAAAAGTAGATGTTTTGAGGATTGTTCTTTGTCCTTAGATAGGTTGCAGAGTGTCTTTCTTTCTTTGTTGTTCTCTTGGAGGAACTCGGTGCTTGGTTGCCCCTTTCTTGACTTTGCTATTTTGTTTCTTTTCTGGCTTGTTTAAAATAGTGTTTGCAGTATAAGTCTTTGTACTGTATTAATTTTTCTAATGAGATTGACTTATTTATCAAAAAAAAAAAGTTTGGATGGAGAGTCACTTGATTTTGCTTAAGAAGTGAATAAGGAAATATTTTGAGAAGGTCGTGCTTTATCGGTTAACTTAAAACAGTTTTCTTTTAGTGTTGTTTCTGTGAATGGCTGCTTCAACAATAATTTCTACCATGTCAAAATCCAGTTCTTTAATCATAGCTATTCCTTTCAGAAGTTGCTCCAGTTCTTCCGAATGAGCTGTAAAATGTCTCGAACACAGGTGCACCACAAAAAAGACCAATTACAACCTTAGGAGTTAGGACCCAATTACCACCTTCAGGACCAAACAACCCTGTAGCTCATTCGAAGAAGTAATTGAATCTAGCATGCTCAAATAAAGACTATACAAGCACTTAAGAGTCCTAACCAGAAATAACAGAGCGATCAGCCTGAAGTTCATCCACAGTCCTGAATGATTAAAAAAAACACTCGTTTATCATACAGACATAGCGCCATAACGATCTTCAGCTAATGGGATGTCTCTTTGGTTGCCTCAGGTTCACTGTATATACTATGACTGCTTTCGCTTCATTCTCTTTCGTATATTCTAACTTGAATTTATTTGCTTTGTTGGTTTTTGATGTTACAGCTGGAAATGTTGCGCGTTCGTGGGGACGAGGAGAGGATGGACAATTGGGCCATGGGGATGCTGAAGATCGATTTGTTCCTATTCAGTTGAGTGCATTGGATAATCATGAAGTAGTATCCATTACCTGTGGAGCTGATCACACAACTGCCTATTCTCAGTCACGTCTGGAAGTTTATAGTTGGGGATGGTCTGTTCATCGCCCCTTTTGATATTTGAAACTCCTCCATAGATTGCACCAAGAGATATGTCTTCTTTTCCGCATCGCTGCATTGATCAGAAGTTTAAAAACTCAACTTGCTTTAAATGTTCTCTTAAGACAAAGTTCAAGGGATGTCCCTCATTTTTTTTTTTACTCCGCATGAAAGAAAGTGGTTGATCATATGGTAATGATGGTACTATTGCCAATGAATAAAAAAAAACAATTTAAAGTTGAGAAGTTGTTTGGCCTAAGGATATGAACAAGATTTGTTCATTAAATGAGGTGACCTTCACTCTATGGGATAAAGAGACGGGCTGATCAAATGATTTAATTCTTCTTTCCCCAGCCCTCCGCCCCCACTCTCCAAAGGAATCTTTGGTTTCTCATCATATGGCCTCCTTGAAAGGAACTTTTCTTTTTCAGAAATGTTTCCAGCTGATTTTAATTCTTTTGGGTTTATTTTTCTCTGTCAGAAGGTTTGAAAGGGGCAATGGCAACCAGTTAGTCTTTGAGGAAACATGTGGACCGTGGTTAGGGACCCTGAATGGTAACTAGTTGGGTCCTTGATGAAACCTGTGTGCCTAACCAGGGCCCTTAAGGTGTATTCTGGAGGAAGCCTGTGGGTCTTGGGTTGGGCATCTGGGCCCATCCATGGCCATAGGTAGGTCAAATGCACCTTTCACAGCTGCATACAAGAAGTCATTCTGTGGCTGCCATGAAGTTTCATTGGCTGCAGGGTGTGCAAGGCTTGTTAGGGCCTAGATTACTGCCTTTAAATTACTAACATGCTACTGCCATAGACAGTTAAATTTAAGTAGATTGGTGAACTTAATCTATGTTGATTTAGGGTAGAAAATATTGATCGAGTGTACAGTTCATTACAAATTTTTGCCTAAAAATATATTTCAATATCTTTAATATTTTTAGTCCTTAATTTTTTATATTCTAATTTTAAGATATTTTTTTTGCATGACATAGAATTTTTTTTTTTATCATTTTGCCTTAAGAGTTTACTCCCCTTCAAATTCAATCTTGGTTCCACTGCTGAATCGCTGATTACATTTAGCTGTGATGCTGAAGCAAATGAAGGTGGGCCAGAGCGTTACCACTCTGTTTTTTTTTTTTTTTGAGGTTTATGGGGATGTTTGTTTGCCAAAATATTGGGAAATATTCCCAAAATTTTAGGAATCTTTACTTTATTGAGATTTATTGGGGTTTGTGAAAAGTGAAGTGTGTAGGTGTAAAAGTTAAAAATTTTGAAGTTTGTTTGGTTTGTCCGATTTGTTGAGACCCCAAATATTTGGAGTCTCAAACATGCCCATAATCTACCATTTTCTGTAGTTACTTTTTGGAAGGGAAGTTCGTTTCGTTTCTGGTAAAATATTAAGTCAAGTACCATCTATATGCTTAATTAACATGAATTTTGAATATAATTCTTGACCATAAAACCATAGATCTATCTCTTAGAGGAGTATTTGCAGATGTACTTGGATGAAACACTGGATTGTTGTGTCTGTGCAGACCACAAAATACTTGCTTTCAGTGGAGAAAATAGAAACAGAGGCTAATGCCAAGAACAAAATGGGTTACACATCTTTGGATCTCTTAGAAGCTTCTGCAAGAGATTTTCAATGCCTTCAAATCCAAAACATTCTAAAGGAAGCAGGCTTAGAAGATCCATTGATTTAAGTACTCTCGTGTCAAACACCACGTAGCGCGTACGTGCTGAGAGTCTTGATGAAGCACAACCTGCAGAGAACAGTATGGAAGGACTGCCAACTCAATCAAGGGTTACAATTAGCAGTACGCGCTGGTGGATTTACTGTCGTTTATTGTCATGGGCTAAAAACTTGAAATACCAGGGCAATTGGATCGAAGAGACCCGTGGCACACTCATGCTGGTAGCCACCGTGATCGCAACGATGACTTTCCAAGCTGGGGTCAACCCACCAGGTGGTGTTCGACAAGAAAATAGCAAAACCGGTGGTTTCAATTGTACACAAAATGTCTGTGAAGGCCGGCACTGCAGTTTTGTCTTATTCCTGGCCATATCAATACCTAAAGTTCTTATACTTCAACTCCACTTCTTTCTTTGCATCCCTGTGCGTCTTACTTCTGGTCATTAGCGGATTTCCTCTTACGAACAAACTTTCTATATGGTTCTTAACCTTAGCGATGTCTACCGCGGTCACATTCATGGCACTCACCTACATGTGGGCAGTTGGTTTGGCGACCCCAGATCATCTTTTGTCTAAAGTATATGGGATGGGCTACGCATTAGCAGGCACTGGGAGTCTACTGTATATTGTCGTTGGCCTGATTCATACAGTCCCGCCTAATCTCTAATTGGATGATGAAGAAGTAGCGCAAGTCCGTTATGCAGGTCAACAGTGGGTCCAGCAGCTGACGTGACCAATGTCTAACAGAAAAATAAATTCTTGTTCTTATACTAAAAGTCTAGATGCTAATTTCACATTGAAGTTCTCATTCCCGTACAAGTCAGGACTAATCTTTGGTTTTCTCTTTCAATCCTTAGCTAATTAGGATTTTTGGGTTCTGCTACTGTTTAGTTGTTTACATACTTTACTGATCTTGTTTCAATAAATCCTACAATTATGAAAGAAGGGGTCGGTGCCTCTGTGGGCGAGAATGGAAGACTTGGGAGTACTGCATAAGATACAGGGGTCATACTGCACGACTTTTAATAATACTGATTGGCTGCAGGAACAGGGTTACTCTCTGCCACGAAAGGTAATACTGTTCCTTCTTGCTTCTTTGATGGGTTGGCGACAATG
Organism: Myrica gale; assembly: GCA_963930655.1. Lineage (NCBI taxonomy): Eukaryota > Viridiplantae > Streptophyta > Magnoliopsida > Fagales > Myricaceae > Myrica > Myrica gale. Next base: position 8,733,524 of record OZ005600.1, on the reverse strand, counting down.
GCCTAAAACTACAAAACCCAAAAGTCCATACTGTGGCCCCCGACATTAATTCCTTGGATTACTCCAGGAGACTTGAATATTATTCGGAGGCCAACGGAAGCGTTTGGAGGCAGCTCATGGCAGCCATGGAAAAATTATCTGGAGTCATTAATGAACCGAATTGATGCGCTTGAAGATTTGAGGTTTGAGGGAAAATTCCACAAATGGCTGGACTAAGACTACGTTTGTTAACAAAATTTTTACACATCCTAAAATTTTAACACAATAAAAAATTACAATATAATCTCTCTTCGTCACATCATTATTTTTTAATATAATAAATATTAAAAATCACATCTCTATTCACTTTTTCATCAAATCTAATATCCTAAAATTTTAACATCCCAAAATTTTAATACCCAAACACAACTTAAGTAGACACCGTGACCGTACCACTTATACTTGTCACACTTATATATAAGGTGTTTAATGAATCCACGTCTTGGTGGCCACCTTGAATATTCTCTCCCATGCATTTGTGCTTTTTTTTATTCCACAAGGCTGTACGTCCTGCGGTCCCTCTATGTGGAAAAAGTGGCCTGCGACTTTATAAAGGTCATTTTTCTTATTAATACGCAAGGAAATCATCAGCTCTATTAACACCCCCCCCCCCCCCCCCCCATTTAGATCTCCTGCTGAACTTTGCTTAATTTTTGAAGCTCAGTCGTGAAGAATTTCTTCGACTTTTCTTGATGGATAGGAGGCATAGTGAAGAAGATAATAATACAGTTGCACTTTACCAAGCCTCACTTGATGGCTGTATTAGCAACTTGAACACCTTGATGGAAAGGGATCCTCTCATTCTTTATAGAATCTCATTCAAATCTTTATACAGTGAAACGCCCTTACACATAGCAGTCTTACGTGGCCACCTTGAATTTACTACAACTCTTCTCAGAAAGAAACCCAGACTTGCTGATGAAGTGGACTCGTTGGGCCGAACCCCCCTTCACTTGGCTTCTGCTGAAGGCCACACTGAGATTGCAAATGCATTGCTGCAAGAAAGTAAAAATGTTTGTTTGGTTCCAGATCACAGTGGGAGAATTCCTCTCCATTTCGCTGCAATGAGGGGAGGAATAGAGGTTATAAAAGCTTTGATTCGTGCCCAACCCGAATCAATTCGGGTGAAACTCCATGGAGATAGTGTTTTGCACCTGTTTATTCGGTATAATCATTTGGATGCTCTGAAACTGCTAGTGGAATTGGCTAATGACGGTGAACTCCTCGACTCCAAAGACCATGATGGCAACTCCATATTGCACTTAGCTGTCATGCACAAGCAAATGAAGGTGCGTTATCATGAAATAATTTATACCCTCTTATAGTCATACATAGAAAAGAAATTCCGACTTTCTGGTCCAATTTAGGTGACTGATTACCCATGTCTGTGAAATGATTTGAGTTCTACTTGTTAATTCCCGTAAAATAGTATATTCATCTTTTAAAAGCATTTTATTAATCCGATTATTGTATTTGTACAGACCATAGAATATTTGCTTTCACTATCAGAGATCAAAAGAGAGGTTAATGCCATGAACAGAAATGGTCTCACAGCTTTGGATCTCTTGGATTTCTGTCCAAGAGATTATGAATGTCTCAAAATCCAAGACATCTTAAAGGAAGCCGGCGTTAGAAGATCCACGGATCCAAATTCTCTACTACTAGCGACATCGCATGTTAGTCATGGTCTTGATGAAGCACGACCACCGCCGACCATTATGGAAGGACAGCGAGCACGGTCGAGGTTGAGGAAATGCTGGCCTTACCGTGGTTGGTGTTCATGGGTGAAACACTTGAAATACCAGAGTACTTGGATGGAAGAGACACGTGGCGTATTGATGTTAGTGGCCACTGTGATTGCAACCGTGACTTTCCAAGCTGGAATCAACCCACCAGGTGGTGTTTGGCAGCAACAAACGAACGGAAATGATGATTCCTCTTGTCATGATGAGACATGTGACGCTGGCACATCAATTCTTTCTCAAACCCCACTTTACCAAGTGTTCTTATTTTTCAACACAACCTCGTTCTTTGCATCCCTTAGTGTGGTACTTCTGGTCATTGGTGGATTTCCTCTTAAAAACAAGCTTTTCGTCTGGATTTTTACTGCAGCTTTGTCCCTTGCAATAACGTTCATGGCATTTGCCTATCTGGTGGCAACTATTTTGCACAGCTCAGATATTAATGTTGACTCTTCAACTATTCTGATGCACGCAATTCGCCTGATCTCTTGGACGATGAAGTGGTTACAAATGCAGCTGTAACTCCAGACAGGGTTCAACAAACAATGCAGTTAATGTCTAAGAATAGAATTGTCACATCTTTTGCTACAAGCCGCTCGTCTCAATTTCAAAAATAAAAATCAGGTTTTTTGTTGCGTCGAATTAGCGTGTTGTAACCACTTTTGTTTGTCGTTATTGCAATAGGGTTGTTTTCATACTGTGAACCTAGGAATCTAAGATTTTTGTTGGTTCGTAAGGTGTAGTGGCTTTGTTTTGTAAAGACTTTTGTAAAATATAGACCAATAAAAATTCCAGTAGAATTATTAGAAGAACATGTGAATTGCTTTCAAAATTATCGTGGAAGGCTAGCTCGGCCGTTTTGAAATACAGACTTAGAGGGAGATCCCTTCAAACAAGTCATCTTTATCGAGAAAGGATTGTCTCCAAAGACCCAAAGGGAGGGTCGGGATTGCCTTTGGAGGCAATCCAATGGTCGGGATTTCCCAATTAAGGGAGGAGTGTGGGTCACGGGCGGGACCCACACCTGCCCGAACAGTGACTGGTTGGGCAATCCCTACCATTGGATTGCCTCCAAAGGCCATCCCGACCCTCCCTTTGGGTCTTTGGATGTGATTGGCTTTCGAGACAATCTTTTCCCATCTTTATCTACCATTGTTTTGCACGTAATAATTGCATTGAGAGCCATGATTTCTCTTTTGTCTCCGATTTCTTTTGTTTTTGGCGTGTGGGTGCGGTGTGGGGTTGAATTTCTCTTTTCATGAGGCAAGTGAGACATGATGTTTGATAGAATCAAAATATTCATTTTTTAAAAAAGTAAAAAAATTTCATCGCCGAAAACAACAAAGATTGGTGATGAAAACTAAGGAGCATTAATGAAGTATTGATAGTGAATCCAATTAATGGATACGAGGTGCAAGATCAAGACATGGTTTTTAGTGGATAAGCTTTTTATATAATGCCTTGCTAGCTGCTTCTGGATGGAAATATGCTCTTATATAATCAAAAATACTTTTGAGACAACAAAGTTGATGGGTCCTCTAATTCTGAGCTGCCATATATAGCACCGCGTAGCACCACACGCCTTTCGTGTCTCCATCGGTAAAGGCAATTAGGTTTTTCGTCTTTTTCTTTTTCCTGGGCACTGCTCCATTTTCGTCTACTACTTGCGTTGCGTGTTTTTTTTTTCTACGTCTTGCGTTGCGTGTTCACTGTTCATATATGGGATCGGTGGGTAGAATATCTGTAGACTGTGGCTCAGGGCTCAGGCTCTCGTCCACTTCCAGTCGTTTTCAGTTTGCGTGTTTGGACTTTATTCGGGCCGAAAGCTTTGGTTTGACTTGGGGCCTTACTACTTATTACAGTCACTTTGATTGATATGCTTCCTTAACAAACTACATGTTTAAGAAATGCATTTACCGTCTGGCCCTCTGACTTTTATAAAGCACAGAGATTGAGAGTCTTATGTAAAAAAAATACTTACCGCGCCTAGTACGATGCGAGATGGGAGTACTATGGGCAAAAATGGCCACCAAATGGCATGTGAAGGTCAGTACTTTGGTCTGCGTTATGGACAAAAGCCGTGCCCTGACGTCAGACTTTCAGAAACCTTTTTTAAATTCTGACTTCATTGCTGATGCGAGTAGGTGGACATTTAGAGGTGGTAGGGGTGCTCCTCCTCACAAAAAAAAATAAAAAATAAAGGGTGCTCCTCCTCTAGTCAATGTCTAGCAGAAAAATAAATTGTTGGTCTTATACTAAAAGATTAGGAAGGTGTTCAGTTTGAGAAGTTTTTGGGTTTTACAAATTTGTAGTGGATGTTAATTTTATTGGTATATATATTTTAATTATTTTTATGTAGTATTAAAAATGATATTTGATTGTAAAATTTTTTGTATTATGAGAATTCAAAAAAAATCTTGAAAATTTTGTTTAAACCAACATGCTCAATATGTTAATTTCACGTGGAAGTTCTCATTCCCGTAGAAATCGGGACTAATCTTGGGTCTTCTCTTTCAATCCTTAGCTAAGGATTTTTGGATTCTGCTACTGTTTACGTACTTTACTCTTGTTACAATAAATCCTACAATTATGAAGGAAGAAGGGGTCTGCGCTTCATGCGCTTGAAGATTTGAGGTTCAAAGGACAATTCCACAAATGGTTGGACTATGGATAGAAATCAGGACTAATCTTGGGTCTTCTCTTTCAATCCTTAGCTAAGGATTTTTGGATTCTGCTACTGTTTACGTACTTTACTCTTGTTACAATAAATCCTACAATTATGAAGGAAGAAGGGGTCTGCGCTTCATGCGCTTGAAGATTTGAGGTTCAAGGGACAATTCCACAAATGGTTGGACTATGGATAGAAATCAGGACTAATCTTGGGTCTTCTCTTTCAATCCTTAGCTAAGGATTTTTGGATTCTGCTACTGTTTACGTACCTTACTCTTGTTACAATAAATCCTACAATTATGAAGGAAGAAGGGGTCTGCGCTTCGTGCGCTTGAAGATTTGAGGTTCAAGGGACAATTCCATAAATGGTTGGACTATGGAGACGCTGTGACCCTACCACTTATCCTTGTTACATATACATGAGCTAAATGAATTCACGTATTGTCACGCCTCAAATTTTAAAGGCTAGAGGGTGACTTAATTGCAATAAATAATTAGACTTTTGATTTAAAACACATCTAATAATAAATGTGGAATAAACTTTATATAAAAACTTCAATAAATCTCTCTTACTAAAATTTAAAAGAAATTCTTTCAACACACAAAGACAAATTTAAACATGTTTAGACACATACTAGAGTCAACCATTTATTCTAATAATCACTCAGTTACCCGCTCACATGTCATCTAACCTGACTATCGACACGCTCATGATCAACTTCTGAAAATAAGGAAAACAATAGGGGGTGGGTTCCACAACTCAGTAAGCAAAATCATTATGCTAGTGTATATCTCATGAGCCACGCTGTAACAGTAAGAGATAGAATATGTAAAAATTTTCTAAAATATTGAAAGTTGTTTTTGACAATTTCAATAAAACATCTTTATCAATAAAATAATTTTATCTATCTAATATAATACTATAGAAAATCAGTTTTATCTGTATAAGAAAATCTCTTTAGCAATAATTATGGGTCACGTTTACCCCCGTGACAGGGTTGTGCAGTTGCTACCTAGTTTGAGTATCAGTCAAACTAAGCCAATACTATGGGTAGAATTCTTCCTTACTAAGGCTTGGTCATGTCCAAGTGTGCACTCGGTAAGAATCTACAAAAGAAGTAACTTCGTTTCCAGAATGAGTGCACTCAATAGGTTGCAATTGGTACCAATGCGCTGTCTCTGTAACTCTGAGCCTCAGGGTTTGAAAATACATAACATAACATATCATAAAATAAACTTCACTTTGAACTTTACATTTGTATCCTCTTTTCATGAAATACATGCATAAATCTTGAATAACAATAAATACCAAAAGTTTTGATTTCAATCAATGAAAATATCATGAAATATCATGCACAAATCTTGAATAACAATGAATATCAAAAAGCTTTGTTTTAAATATTGAAAACATAATGAATATCATTGGACATAAAAATAGGCTCCTGTTTACACATTTCATGTTATAACCTTTGACAATTTAATTATAAAGTAATGCACATAAAACACTGAGGGTTTTCATTAAAACATGCAATTTCTCAAATATCACCTCGGTCTTTTAGAAAAATCTAGCATAATAACCCCGCTTACTTGGATCTTCAAGCCAATAAGCCTCTGACTTAGCATCTATCAATACAAAATTTATCGTATTATAATACGCTCAAACGGAACACAAATGAAACTCTAAATCTGCCAAACATGATTAGATCCGAAATTCACTGGTCAGATTCTAAAATATATCTTACCTATCTCGGATTTCCCTAAAATCCCCAAATTAAACTATTTTCTTCCCTAGAATGTTAACTATACACCTGTAAAATTTCATATCCAAATTTCTTGTATAACTCAGTCAATAAAATCGACATTTACCTCTGTTCACGGAGACAAACTATACCCTAAATAATTTGGTACTCATCACTTCCAAAATTCATAAAGATCTATTACGATATCCACAAATCCCGAAATTTATACCAAAGATTTATATATTGGTTATACAAATACTCATAAAATTTCATGCAGAAATTCAAGTCCTATCTATTGTTCGAAAATCTTTAAATAATTAGGGATAGATCTAGACACCCTATGGTTTGATCTCTCATAAAAAAAACGAATATAATATCAATAAATTCGAAATACCTGAAGTTACTTCAAGAAATTTCGTCTAGATTGTTGAAAGCAAGAAAACCCTTTTTTTTCCTCTTGTTGGTGTAAAATCAAGGTGTGTAAAAATTAAAACCAATGTGTAAATCTATATATAGACTCACACTAATAATAGACTCCCTTTTGAACTCTGAAACTTTTAATTTTAAATAATCATAAAATCTTTCAAATTTTAAAAAAGTTTTGACTAGGTCAAACATAAAAATTCAATTATTTTAAATGAATTAAACTCAAATTTTAAATTTAAAGAAGAAATTTCAATTTTTAAATAATAAATTTTAAAATAGAAATATTTAGCGTTACACGTCTTGGTGGCCACCTTGAATATTCTCTCCCATTTGTGCTTTTTCTTTCGCTTGGTTGCTGTCCCTCTTTGTGGGAAAAGCTGGCCTGTGACTTTATAAAGGCATTTTTCCTATTAATACACAAGGAAAGCATCGGCTCTATTAAACACCCCCCCCCCCCCCCCCCATTTAGATCTCCTCGTGAACTTTGCTTAATCTTTGACGTTCAGTCGTGAAGAATTTCTTCAACTTTTCCTGATGGATAGAAGGCATTTAGAAGAAGATAATATAGTTGCACTTTACCAAGCCTCACTTGATGGGTGTATTAGCAACTTGAACACATCGATGGAAAGTGATCCTCTCATTCTTCATAGAATCTCACTCACATCTTTCACTATCGGAGATAAAAAGAGAGGCTAATGCCAACGACAGAAATGGTCGCACAGCTTTGGATCTCTTGGATTTCTATCCAAGAGATTATGAATGTCTCAAAATCCAAGACATCTTAAAAGAAGCCGGCGTTAGAAGATCGACTGATCCAAATTCTCCACTACTATCGACACCGCATGTTAATCATGGTCTTGATGAAGCACAACCACCGCAGACCATTATGGAAGGACATCGAGCACATGAGTCAAAGTTGAGGAAATGCTGGCCATACCGTTGTTGGTGTTCATGGGTGAAACACTTGAAGTACCATAGTACTTGGATGGAAGAGACACGTGGCGCATTGATGCTAGTGGCCACTGTGATTGCAACCATGACTTTCCAAGCTGGAATCAGCCCACCAGGTGGTGTTTGGCAACAACAAACGAACGGAACTGTTGATCCCTCTCGTCGATTAACTGAGAGTACAGAGACATGTGACGCAGGCACATCAATACTTTCTTATACCCAATCAGATGCTTACCAACTGTTCTTATTTTTCAACAAAACCTCGTTCTTTGCATCCCTTAGTGTGGTACTTCTAGTCATTGGTGGATTTCCTCTTAAAAACAAGCTTTTCGTCTGGATTTTTACTGCAACTTTGTCTCTTGCAATAACGTTCATGGCACTTGCGTATCTGTGGGCAGCTATTTTGCAAAGCTCATATATAATGTTGATTCTTCAATTGATATCTTTCATATGGGGGGAAAATAGAACTCGTTTGGCTTGTACTAGTTGTGGTGGTGATTCTGATGCATGCAATTCGCCTGATCTCTTGGATGATGAAGTGGTGCAAACGCAGCTGTAGCTCCAGACAGGGTTCAGCAAATAACGCAGTTAATGTCTAAGAATAGAATTGGCACATCTTTTGCTGCAAGTCACTCGTCTCAATTTCAAAAATAAAAATCATGTTTATTTGTTGCGTCGAATTAATTAGCGTTGTAACAACTTTTGTTTGTCGTTATTGCAATAGGGTTGTTTCCATACTGTGAACGTAGGAATCTAAGATTTTTGTTGGTTCGTATATAAGGTGTAGTGGCTTTGTTTTGTAAAGACTCTTGTAATATATAGACCAACAAAAATTCCAGTATAATTATTAGAAGAACATCTGACTTGCTTTCAAAATTATCGTGGAAGGCTAGCTCGGCCGTTTTGAAATACCCGACTTAGAGGGAGATCTCTTCAAACCAGCCATCTTTATCCACTATTGTTTTTCACGTAATATTAATTGCATTGAGACCCATGATTTCTCTTTTGTCTCCGATTTCTTTTCTTCCCCCTCCCCCCCTCTCTCTTTCTTCTCTTCTTCTCCTTCTCTTTTCTTCCTTCCTTCCTTGTCTCTCTGCCCAAAATATTAATACACAGATTCGGGTCTTCCACTCACGCAAGTTTCAAATGATCGAAGGCAGATTTTACTTGATGAGGCACAGATTCGGCCTGTCATACACTAAAAACAGAACCTTGCTTCGTAGTGAATTGCATCCATAGGCCCTTGGCGTTACTGGTGGAGTTGAAATTCATTGCTTCCAAGTGAATTGGATGTGTGATCTGGGAGAATATATAGGCTTTCGTGATGTTATAATTAAAGAAGTGGGATTCTTCTAACCATCACATTTATTACAAAGTTTTTGTACGGAAATGACATATACGCCACAATACAGATTGTTTAATACATGAATATTGTACAGGGAATGCATATTAGGGGATTGAACCTTTGGTCACGGTAGGAGCGGGCGGAGGTGGTTTAGGAGACCTTTAGTCTCACCGAGTCGTAAGTCCTGAGTTTCCTCTGTTTTAGAGCGACAGCTCCAAACATTTTTCCCCCATCTCTTGCAGCACTTGAATTTCCCCAAGCGAAAAGCCACAACATATATATTCGGACAACAAAATCATAGAATTTAGCGGCTGGGTACTATATAAAGTCATTAACCAAAATGTGACTGGGTACAGACGTGAAATTATTACCGGCGGGTGCCAAGTACTTCATCGAACAAAACAGGCATCTTCGTGTTTCACTTGATTAAGAGGTCGCCTTCAAATTTCTACTAGCCTCCTATGTTATTGCACATAATGTCTCTTATCGGGCCGATTTTGGGCTATTTAAAAACCGGGTTTATATTACGGGCCGTTAAGGTGTCTGAGGTTGGGCCTCTGCTAGACCAGTAAACACTTTGCTTGCTGACAGGATTTTTATGGGTCTGCTCGATCTGTCTAGGCCTGTGCCTAACCAGTAGCTGCCCGTCTTCCCCTCCCCAGTCCCCACCATCCCAGTTCCTTGATTAGCAGGATTTTCACGACATTTAGGTATTCCTTGGCATGGACTCTGCCTAAACTTCCTCATTTCCAGTCAATTTACAGTGTTCCAATTCTTTTAAGCTGCGGGACTTACGACCATGTTTAAGAAATACATTTACCGTATGGCCCTCTGAGTTTTTACAAAGCACAGGCCACAGAGATCGAGTCTTTATGTAAAAAAACTTGCCGCGTCTAGAAGAATACCAGATGGAGTACAATGGGCGTAAATGGACACCAAATGGCATGTGAAGCTCAGTACTTGGGTCTGCATTACGGACAAAAGCCGTGCCCTGACGTTCAGAAACCTTTTTTTTTTAATTCTGACTTCATTGCTGATGCGAGTAGGTGGACATTGAGAGGTGGTAGGGTCGCTTTCTCCCATCAATCATGCAGAGTATAACTCACGTTCAAAAACAAAAAAGGACAAGCCCCGAGTTCCAAGGGATGGGGGAAGGGACGGGACCAGCCATCCGTCAATGCAAGCAGGAAAATTACCATGACCACGTGGCACTGCCGCGGTGCTGCCAACATTTGACAAAACCGTTTTGCTGTGAAAGGTCACAGAGCAGTGCGCTCAACTTATTGCTTGTTTTGCAAACTTTTTTTTTTTTGCTGTGAATTTTGGGAATGCTGAGAAAGTTGGAGAGGTAGATTATAATTTTAATCAAAGTTGTACTTTGCAGACATGGTTGAAGGCTTGAAGCTGTGTTTATTTCTTAAAATTCTAGGATTTTTTTTCGTACTTTAATTTTATAAAAGTACTTACTATTTTTTAAGTTATAATATAAGGCCTTAAGACTGTTGGCTCACTCGCCTTCATGAGCCGCCTCTGGACTCAGCATAACTTATTATTTAGTACTTCTATGCTCTAAACCTGAACTCTGCACACTTACGGTGTTAATATGAAAGATGGAGCTAACAACTTTAGGATACTACCCTACATTCACCAAACATACCAAAAATTTGTGTAAGAAAAAAAAAGTGAAAATATAATTTGCATCTTCTTCTTACTAAGACTTTTTTTATAAACTTACAATTCAAACTACCAACATATTTACAGTTGGCCTTCTCAAATTCTACTCGAGTGAAATTACTCTTTAAATAATAATAATAAAAAGAAATAAAAATTGTTGGTAGGAATTAGGCAGGTTCGGATTCCTATGGCGTTTCCATGTGTCCAATTAGCCACTATGAAAAAAACTATAAAATATTATCCTCAACTGTAAAGTGAGGAGATTATTGTGCAGTACGTGAGAATAAAGAACTACTTCCGATGACATAAGATCGTGGCTAATACGCCGCCAAGAAGAAAATATTAAATATTAAGGGAAACAAATTGTCAGGATTAAAATTTGAGTATCCTTGAATTTATACCCTCTTGATAAACGTGTCTTTTATTTTTAAATTTTAAATTTTTAGTACTTAAATTTTTTTTTGTTTAACGAAATGGTCCGTTAGTATATCGTCTGTAAGTTTGACGGAACTCTTTGACACGTCAACAAATTTGTACTGTCGACCATTACATGTACTCGCGATCGATCGCTCACGTTCAAAACATATATCTGGTCGACCGCTTAAAATTTGTTGACATGTCAAAGAGGTTTGTTAATTATATGAACGACAGACTGACGAGATGACCATTTTGTCAAATAAATGAAACTCAATGATTAAAAATTTAAAATTCGAAAGTGAATGAACCATCTATCAAAAGGGTATGTATAAATTTAATGACCAAAATGTCAAATTTCCTAAAATTTATTTATTTATTGAACATAGGAGTGAATAAAATAATCATATACCTTTTTATGTAAACCCGTGGCTAATAGCCACCAACCAAAAAGTTAATTAAATATTGCTTATTGAGAATTTGGTGTGAATAATTTTACCAAGCATACACGTGAATGCGATCTCTACAGTCAACGAAAGAATTTTTACTGAAACTAATTGTATTTATATTATCCATAATTCAATTCATTAAATGGACTGCAATAATGATATCAGTACTGTAGTGGACTCATGACTCCATTAACAAGTTCCTTTAATTGATCGGGAAAATGATACTATTAATAAATATTTTTCTTTTTACCTGTAAATAAAAACTTAGGTTCTATTTTATGAATATTTTTAAAACAAATTGTTTTTTTTGTAAATTATCGTGTAAAAAGTAAATAAGTTTCTAAATTCTATTGCATAATATTTAATATTTCTATATTTTTTAAATTATAAATTATACAAATTTCAATAAAAATTAAATATCTTTATATTTTGTTACCAAATTTTATAAATTTTTTTTATAAAATTCAGATATAGATAAATATTCATAATTTTATAAAAAAAAATATTCTTAGTTAGATTTTTTTTATAAAAAGAACAAACAAGCTGCCATGTCTAAAAAATTGTGCGGAAGAAGAGCTTTAGGCTATGTTTGGTTTAAGTCTTGAGATATATTTTTATGTTTGTGTTTTTTAAAAGTAGCGTAGATTTTTTTGGGATTGATAAAAAGTGTGTTAAAAGTTGTTGAAATTTGTAAAAAATTATTAGAATTGGTGAAAAAATAAATAAAAAACATTTTGAAATTTTTTTGAAACATGAAACAAACGGTGAACGAGGTACAGATGAGAAAACTCAACAAACAAGAGCATGTTCGTTTTCATTGAAAATGCAGGATTCGCGGTCAAATAAGCATTTTGTTCGGCAAAATTGCATCCACGCCGGCATAGGCTGGCCCACAGTCTGACTTGCTTTTTCTGTTTTTTTTTATATTTTTTTATCCCTTCCGACAAGCTGCTGTCTTCGACGATGCAGTACAGTTTTTTGTTTTTTGTTTTTTTCTTTTTAACCTTTAAAAAATCAAGTTTTAATAAAATATAATAAATAAAAAATTAAATAAAAAATAACTTTAAACATCATCATCACTTTTTTACACATCATCAATCTCTACACAAACACCAATACAACTTTAAAAACACGTAAAAATTCACAAAACTCTCCGAATCCCACCAAAACATTCAAAACGACGTCACCAGGTTCCTTTCGTAAACCACAAGGTGGGACCCTCCAGAAATGAATGCCGTTGTTTTTTGCACTCACCTGCCCATGTCTAGTAGTCTCTTCCCCTCACCTGCTCAGCTCCTACTCTCTTTGGAAACATATCAGATGCTGAATGAAAGGTCTGCCTTGCACATGTGCTATCTCCATCACTATAAATTCCTCTCTCGCTCTCGAAGTCGGGCCATCGGCACCTCCAACCTCTTTCCACTGCTATTTATCACTTCTTGCTCTCCATACCGTGGAGATATCCTCGGAATATCTATTTCCTTCTCCTCTTGAAACGTTTATGCTGACTGTTTGTGAGGAGAAAGAAAAACGAATTGAAACTTAGCAAATGGCAGAGGAGGGGGCGAGTGAAGTTACTGGTCCAGTGCGTCGGGTCCTTCTGATCTCCGCTGGTGCCAGTCACTCTGTTGCTCTTCTCTGTGAGCTCCTTTCTTCGCACATTTCTAGATTGTCTTGCTTTCAAGCTATTGTTTGTTGTGATGGGTTGAGTTGAAGTTATTATAGCATGGAATATCAACTGATAAAAAACTGTGATACTCAAATTTCGGCTAGTGTGTTTTTATTTGCAAGAGATACTCTCCGCGACCGTTTGAGCGGAACTTTCCAACTAGCGTTTGGTAGTCTCTGTTTGCTAATTCTTATTTCACGATGAGAGAGTTTTTTGAGTTCTTTTCTCTTTGCCCATAGACAAGTCTAACTGAAGTTAACTTTCAAAAGAGTAGATCTTGATCATGAAGTTCTATAATAAACTACTATATATCTGTTTTTGGTTTTTTTTTGCTGTCTCGAGTTGGATTCAGAGTTTTTCCCCTTATTAGTGGGTCATTTGATCTAGTCACTTCTAACATTGCAACGTTTGTTGATACATTGAGATGGTCCTAGGACTCCTATATTCGCCAGCGCTTTGCAGAGTCGCATGAGCGCAAGAGCACAGTGACATCCTTTAATGGCGGTACAGGAAGTTGCATTCTTTTACTTACAAACCCTCGTATTTTCTTTCCCAGATAAATGTTTGCAGATATGGACACCCGTTCACCCGTTTTGAAGTTAACTAGAGCGGCAAAGCCGAGGGGCCCCTAAATACATTTCGTTATTGACTACATTACCATTGGTCTACAATGAAGCCAAAGTAAAAAAAAACAAAAAAAAAACCATAATGACCAGCCAACGTGGATGTCCGGGATTGTTAGTAGTTTACTTGGTTTGTCTATGAAACTTGAATTACTTTCTTGCGGTGCTATTTATATTTGATATTTTGATAGTGTAATCCTTCCTTGTTGTTTGCTCCACTTTTGCGTGATTCGGTTAACTTCTTCAGTGGATCTAATATTAATTTTGCTCTTGAGTTTGTCTTGATCTCTTTGCACATGGGCAAATGAGCAAATGGGAAGTCCACCACTGTCAGTTTCTGGGGTTTTGATTAAATAATGATTGCTTATCCAGTATATTTTTTCCAATCGTATTGCTGATCTGCAGCTAAATAGGACCATACGCTGGTGAGGAGAGTGTTTTTCTTGTTCCGGCCACCAATTCCAGAATACTCTGCATCTGTTTTTGGCAATCGAATTGCACCAAACTCAAGGTGTTCGTTGAAATTAAAGGACTCAGGCGTCTACTGTTTATCATCTGAAGGATTATATAAGACTATAGTTATAGTCACTGATTCTGAATCAGGGATTTCAGGAGATGCCCTGTGCCAAAGTTTTGGTGTTTCTTATATTGACTACCATTTCTGTATAACCCTGTTGCAAGATGGGATGCTCAAGTCAGCACTGGCGTTGTTGCCATTGGATATTGACACTATACTCCACTCCCCCTGTTTGATGAATATATCAGATTGGTGTCAACTGTCTTTGTAATGATCAGGATAGCTAAGCTTTTGAGAGCGTAGCACTAATCAACAATATTCATCTAAGTGAAAAAAATTAAATTAAATGGATAAAAATTTGTGAGCACTACTTTAGGACATCTGCAAACCAAATTTAATTTCCCAAGTAATAACATGGCTTTGTTGAAGAGGAAGTAAACTACAGTTACTGCTGCCAAGAACCATTTTAGGTAAAGTTAATATTCTTTGATGATAGAGTTTGGATGGAGAGTTACTTGATTTTGCTTAAGTAGCGAATAAGGAAATATTTTGAGAAGGTCGGGCTTTATCGGTTAACTTAAAACAGTTTTCTTTTAGTGTTGTTTCTGTGAATGGCTGCTTCAACATAATTTCTACCATGTCAAGATTCAATTCTATCGGTTAACTTAAAAAAGTTTTCTTTTAGTGTTGTTTCTGTGAATGGCTGCTTCAACATAATTTCTACCATGTCAAGATCCAATTCTTTCATCATAGCTATTCCTTTCAGAAGTTGCTCCAGTTCTTCCAAATGAGCTGTAAAATGTCTCGGACACAGGTGCACCCCAAAAAAGACCAATTAACCTTAGGAGTTAGGACCCAAGTATCACCTTCAGGACCAAACAACTCTGTAGCTCATTCGAACAAGTAATTAAATCTAGCGTGCTCAAATAAAGACTATACAAGCACTTAAGAGTCCTAACCAGAAATAACAGAGCGATCAACCTGAAGTTCATCTACAGTCCTGAATGATTAAAAAATACACTCGTTTATCATACAGAGATAGTGTCATCCCCATCTTCAGTTAATGGGATGTCTCTTTGGTTGCCTCTGGTTCACTGTATATACTATGACTGCTTTGGCTTCATCCTCTTTCGTATATTCTAACTTGGATGTATTTGCTTTGTTGGTTTTTGATGTTACAGCTGGAAATGTTGTGTGTTCGTGGGGACGAGGAGAGGATGGACAATTGGGCCATGGGGATGCTGAAGATCGATTTTTTCCTATTCAGTTGAGTGCGTTGGATGATCATGAAGTAGTATCCGTTACCTGCGGAGCTGATCACACAACTGCCTATTCTCAGTCACGTCTGGAAGTTTATAGTTGGGGATGGTCTGTTCATCACCCCTTTTGATATTTGAAACTCCTCCATAGATTGCACCAAGAGATGTGTCTTCTTTACCGCATCGCTGCATCGATCAGAAGTTTAAAAACTCAACTTGCTTTAAAAGTTCTCTTAAGACAGTTCAAGGGATGTCCCTCATATTTTTTTTACTCCGCATGAAAGAAAGTGGTTGATCATATGGTAATGATGGTTCTATTGTCAATGAATAAAAAAAACAAGTTAAGTAGAGAAGTTGTTTGGCCTAAGGAAATGGAGAAGATTTGTTCCTTAAATGAGGTGACCTTCACTATATGGGATAAAGAGATGGGCCGATCAAATGATTTAATTCTTCTTTCCCCAGCCCTCCGCCCCCACTCTCCAAAGGAATGTTTGGTTTCTCATCATATGGCCTCCTTGAAAGGAACTTTTCTTTTTCAGAAATGTTTCTAGCTGATTTTAATTCTTTTGGGTTTATTTTTCTCTTTGTCAGAAGGTTTGAAAGGGACAATGACAAACCAATTAGTCTTCGAGGAAACATGTGGACCTTGGTTAGGGACCCTGAATGGTTACAAGTTGGGTCCTTGATGAAACCTGTGTGCCTAACCAGGGCCCTTAAGGTGTATTCTGGAGGAAGCCTGTGGGTCTTGGGTTGGGCATCTGGGCCCATCCATGGCCATAGGTAGGTCAAATGCACCTTTGACAGCTGCATACAAGAAGGCATTCTGTGGCTGCCTTGAAGTTTCATAGGCTGCAGTGTGTGCAAGGCTTGTTAGGGCCTAGATTACTGCCTTTAAATTACTAACATGCTATTGCCATAGACAGTTAATGCTTGCTTCCAAGATAAGATAAGTTTTCATCCTCTGCTTGATTTCTAGTTGGATAAATGTTTGTACAGTTTTTGTACTGATTTCGCTCCTTGTCTCTTTCTCTTTAATAAAATTCATCTTATCAAAAATAAAAAATAAATGTTTGAAGTTCACTTCTTGGTTCAAGTTGACTCAATCGATTAGTATTTAACGATTTTACATGTGTCTACTTGCCTGCAGACTCGATATAATCAGGTCTGTAAGCAGCCTGGCAAACTGTGAGATGCATTATACTGATCTCTTTTGCACAATTCTTTTTTTCTTAATCTATTTTCTGTTCTAGGCGTGCCTGCGTGTTGTATGGCTTAATTTTTGTGTTTGTTATCTAGTAGCTACTAGATTTATGAGTTTTGTTGGATTTGTCTAGGTTTCTTGCATCTCGTATGAATCCTCTTCTTTTACTTATATTCCAGGGGTGACTTTGGGAGGTTGGGCCATGGCAACTCCAGTGACTTGTTCACTCCTCAGCCAATCAAAGCATTACATGGTCTAAGAATAAAGCAAATAGCTTGTGGGGACAGCCATTGCTTGGCAGTGACTATGGAGGGCGAGGTGCAGAGGTTAGTAGTCATTCCTTGGATCTGCTTCCTCCCCCATCCTCTGTGTGTCTCTCTCACTCTCAAATTTTATAACTTAGTGAATGAGTAGGATTCTAGTTATAATCTATTATAGCCAAAGTGGTGGTCCAACCAAAGGTAGTTGCTTCAATAGCCATATGGTTTCTCTTAAATTTTTTATTCGGCCACCCTCCCTTCTTACACGTTTGAAAGGGACAAAGAATC
Source organism: Myrica gale (assembly GCA_963930655.1). Lineage (NCBI taxonomy): Eukaryota > Viridiplantae > Streptophyta > Magnoliopsida > Fagales > Myricaceae > Myrica > Myrica gale. The sequence continues at coordinate 8,716,258 of OZ005600.1, read as the reverse complement.
ATATCCAGAAGAAATACAGAGGAAACTTCTATAGCAGTACATCTCTACTCCAATTTACACTTATATAGTAGCAGCCCAATGCCTAAGTGAGCATCAACAAAAAACTCTCTTTATGGCAAGAGAATAATATAGTGAATTTGATTTGAGAACAAGGCCAATAAACATATTGTCCTAATTACAAAATCAAATTTCCACTCTATGAGGATCCTTGGAGCTCCTTTCTTGGAAGATAAGTGCATGCGCATTCTAGAATGGTTCTCTGAAACATTTGCAAGAGTTGTCTTATAGGATGCTCATTCGTAACATAATGGTTCGCATTCAAGTTTTATTGGGTTCAATGTTTCTGCACCATATTAACATTGAGCAGAACTATCTTGAGCATGAAACTCGCTCTATTCTATGATGGGAATATTTCCTGTAACTAGTGTGTGTACCTGTTTTCTTTTCATTCTTGCTTTCTGTTGTGATTTTGTGCATCTGCATATGAGTTCTACTCTTATGAAACTGATTTGTACTGAGTTATATGTCTCTGCTTCAATGAAGTTGGGGGCGGAACCAAAATGGTCAACTCGGTCTGGGCACCACAGAGGACTCTCTTGTCCCGCAGAAAATTCAAGCATTTCAGGTACCTCGAATCATTTAGTTATTTTCAATAGGCATACATTAGATGCTCTATTCTACCTTTCTCACTTTTTTCTACATTTAAATTTCAAGTCCTTTCCTTGTCAAGTCAAAGAGATCTTTCTCTCCCTTAATATTTGTTTTTTTGGGTTTTATTTAGAACATTAATGGAGGAAGATGTGTGTTTCTTTTACCACTTTATGATTTGGTTCTCCTAGTAAGGAATTTTGTGTCATCATCAGTTTTCTATCCAGTGTAAGTCGCTTACTTTTGACCAATTCCATCTTTCTGATAGTTACATTTACTGATGGTTCAGTATTTTTTCCACCAAAGAAAGAGGCCTAAACAGTGTTTTTGTCAGGACAAAGAATTGTCCAATAACATCATGGTATTTATCACAATTATCAGACAACAAAGAAACTTAGGAAAAATATGAAAGCACTTTTCAACCCGGTACTCATACATGGACTGTTATGAAAGGATTTATGCATCTAAGTTTCATCTCTCTTTTGTTAGGGAGTCTCTATCAGAATGGTTGCTGCTGGTGCTGAACATACTGCAGCTGTTACGGAAGATGGAGAGCTGTATGGATGGGGCTGGGGTCGATATGGGAACTTGGGCTTAGGCGATAGAAATGATCGCTTGGTTCCTGAAAAAGTTTCTGCTGTTGATGTATGTCCACAATACGGTATTTCTTATTGCTTTTGGGGGATCATAGTTAAATGATCATCTAAGTTATTGGAGTCTTTCAACAGACTGTTAGGCATCTTAATAGTCCGATATTAGTGCCTGTTGTGGGGATTAAGAGGATTGATATGGGTTCATTATGGGGTCGTTGCTTTCAGAGCTTGTTTTGCTCTCTTGTGTCATCAGGAGGAGCTGTTCATAGAAAATTTCAATTGGATAACTCCAGTTCATTAGAAAGTTGATTTTTTTTTTATCTACCTTTATTTTGGTTGGGCTATATTTGAGGGTGGAAATTTTGGGTATTGGGTTTTGAGAAATATTATAAAGTAAAGATATGTTATGAGAGTTGGTGAAAAAGTGAAGAGAGAGAAGATTTTTAATAAATATTATAATAATAAAAAATTATGTGATGAATTTTTTACTATTAAACCTAAAATTTTGGGCCCAAATTATTGGGGCTCAAACGTACCATATATATCATGCAATCTATTCTGGCATTTGGTCTATGCTCATGGGCTGAAGTGGGTTAGCATAGATGGACCCTCCATCACTTTGACCAGTCGCAGTCTCTTTCTGGGCAACTGCTGCGGGTTTACTTATTTTCTTTTTTCTTTTTGTATTATCCTTGTTTTTGTGGGAGGAGAGAAGAACATATTTGAGGACGTTAAGGCTAAGGGATATAGTTGACTTACTAATTTTCTAAGTTTTTGTTTTATTTTTTTTGGGTCTAGACATGGGTCATTGAGTTATAGTTTTTCATCGTGCTTTATTTTTGTGTTTACTCTCATAAGCTTTGGCTTTAGTCCTTTTCAGATTCATATTATTTAAGTTTCAGAGAATTCCAGCAGATTCACTATTATAGGGATTGATCCAAATAGTATAAAATAGTTGGCATAGCATCTGCATATCAATCATCAGAAATTTAAACGTTGAAAATTAGGCTATATGGCTTTACATTATATTCTGTTAGAAAGTTTTACCAAAAGCTCAAGTATGGTCAGCATTTCATCGTGTTCCAAATGAAAAAAAAAATAGTTCCGTACATAATTGAGGCATTCCTGACATTGTTTCAAACTTTGAAGACCCCATAAAAGTAATAGGGCATGTTGTATGACTGGACTTCTACCTGCTTTAAGATTTTGGGTGGATTCATTGCAGTGTTAATCACATGGTGTACTGGTCAGTTTTTTGCAGCTTCTGCTAGAGACTAGAAACTGCACGCACCCTAATTTCTCCTTAGGACCAGGATGAGTACATCAACTTCTCATGGAGGGTCCTAATTCAATCATTATTCTTGACTATCTATATCAAGATACGATCATATATATTAAACAAGTTGCAAGCACATAAAACCGTCTACTTCCAAATAAAAAGCAATTGTACCTTAAATGAAAATGTGAGAGAATCATGAAGCACTCATTACACTTCATATCAGATCTAATATCAAAATCTCATCCTCATCAACATTCTTCCATCTTTACCGCATTATCTTTGTTTCGTTCATACCCCCCCCCCTCCTCCTTTTAGATTTGTTTCAACAAAATCAATTTTCTTTTAAAATAAAAATTGCAGGGGCAGAAGATGGTTATGGTAGCTTGCGGATGGCGGCATACAATATCTGTTTCCTCGCCAGGTGGATTATACACTTATGGCTGGAGCAAATATGGTCAATTAGGACATGGGGATTTTGAAGATCACCTTGTTCCTCACAGGCTAGAAGCCTTGCGTGACACTTGTATTTCTCAGGTGATCTCTTATCCCCCATTGTTAAGTATGTTTAGAAATGAATTTGATGTCTGAAACTTTCTCTTGCAATGCAAATTTTGAGATTTAAGATGTTTTGCGCGTCCATTGCCTTGACAGCTAAGTAAATGATACCGAGTATTATGAACAAAAGGTACACTCTACAAAGGCATATTCTGAAATCAATTTCAACTAATCAAGTTGTCCTTCATTTATTCCAGATTAAATACAATTTGTATTCATATTAGAATTTGTAACGCATCTGTCATCTGTGGAGGGAGGAACTCATCTTCGGGGGATTGACTAATCTTTTGCTAATCAAATATTGTTTTTATTCTTTCTCTATGATGTAAACTTTGGGTATGAACATAGTTGAAGAACCAACTTTTTTCAAATTTGAATACGTTGTGGTTAGAAGCATTAATACTGCTGAATTGTACACATAAACGCACACCGATACATGAGTGTGGGAGAGAGAGAGAGAGAGATAGGAAGCAGCACCAGGTGTGGTTTGAGGGTCATGGAGGCATGTAATTTGACCCTGAATCTTTTGCTAATCAAAGTTATTAGATGATTGTATGCCAAATATCTCTATCACCCTTTGTAAATAAGCAAAATAAAAGCAAGTGAGTGGTTTTTTTCCTTGAATTTCTTTTTCAGTCAGCTTAAACATGATCTTATTTTGGCCAGTTCTTCAATTTTCAGAGTAAGTAGGTGCTAGTCAAATAATTAACAAAATTTTCGCATTATTGTCTGTATCATCACATGCATAAGTGTCAACTATATTAATAAAGGTTATTAACTTATTTATCAAAAAAAATCATCACATGCATAAGTGCAGTACTCATCTTAACTAATGTCTTGTGAATGTCAATGCTGTTCTTCTTTTTGCTCTTTGAATTGTTAAGATTCAAGAAGGTGTACCTTGATCCGCCTCTATGATTTATCTCTGTTGCCGAAGCCTAAGGGCATCAATTCCGATATTTTAGAGATGACAAGATAGGGAGAAACCTGAGCACAGTTAAGTCTGTGAATGAATGAAAAATCAGAGGTACCATTGAGCATCCCTCTTGTTGTTATTCCGACTCAAAATGGGGAGCTAGAAATATCCAACAAGATGGTCAAACTGTGCACCATGCTTAATACATATAATGGGCTCGAGGAAACCTCCGGTGTGCCTTTGTCTCCTGTGTCCAAGGATAGTCAAGAAGAGCTCATAAGCAACAATCCCCTTTGTTTTCTTTGCCCAAGACAGTAAACAAGTAGTGCAGTGAGAATCTGCTTGTGCGAGTACATTCTGTGATGGGTAGGACTACAGTTCAAAATAACTTTTTTGGAAAAAGGTTATATTGTGCTATCACGGGCTGATCATCAATTTGTAATTTGATGCTTTTACGAGAATATTTGATGACAGATATATGTCAAGTTAGATATGATGGACAAAGTTTTTGTAGCTTTTAACCATTTTGAACTTCTCTTTGATTGAGACTTTTCAGATATCAGGTGGTTGGAGGCATACTATGGCACTTTCATCAGATGGAAAACTTTATGGCTGGGGTTGGAATAAGGTTAGCAACACGTATCTTTAATTGCCATCTTTAAAATGTTCTGCCAAATTTTGTTGTTCAAGAATATCTGATATAATATAAGATGTGGCCCCAAGAATTCTAATGGGCTCTAAAAAACCACTAGTTTTGCACCTATTATAGTTTTGCACATGGCAAGAGTGTTGGCTTGCACGTTATATGGACATGGTATGGGTGTTGGCATGGGATACATTGAATAGGCGGATGATTCTAATATATAAAGATCGTACTCTTTTATAGTGTCATGTACTTACAGCTGCCATGCTTTTTTGGCGTGGGAAGCTTATGAACTATATTATTTTGTCAGCCTTTTTCTCAACTTTTCCCCCTCTTTACTTCTGATATATTTGTAGTTCATCTGCATTAGCTGATTTATTTTCTTATAGTTTCATTTTTTTTGTATACAGTTTGGACAGGTTGGAGTTGGTGACAGTGTTGATCATTGTTCTCCTGTGCAAGTTAAATTTCCGGATGAGCAGGCACATTCTTATTACCATAGCTCCCAAAATTGGTCGATTGGCCCTAGCATTGATTTTCAGTTCCATCAAATTTGCTTTGATTTCTTGTCTGTGTGCCCCCTCCCAACACCAAAAGAAGGAGGTTGTTTGGCTGTTAGTCTGATTTTTCACTTATACATTGATATATTATCTGGCTCTTGGCAGAAAGTAATTCAAATCTCTTGTGGATGGAGGCACACGCTTGCTGTTACTGAGAGGCAAAACGTATTTTCTTGGGGAAGAGGTACCAATGGACAGCTGGGGCATGGAGTATCTGTTGACCGGTAATAGTATTTGGAACTGCTTCAATATCTGGATTTACATGCGTTATTATAACATTACTCTCTTTTCACTTTTGCCAGAAGTGGTGTGATTAAGTCTTAAGCTATGCAGTAGGATATAACATGATTTGGATGATTTCTTGTTCCTAAATGTGCTTGCTAGATCATTGTTTCTATCGTTGCAGCCAGAACGAATTGTACTTACAGAGTTTTTGACATCTTTATTTAAAATGCTCAAATTAATGGTAGTCTCTCTGTGTAATCTATAGGAATGTTCCGAAGATCATAGAGGCTTTGAGTGTTGATGGATGTAGCGGACAACAGATAGAATCCTCCAAGGATATTCCATCATCAGGTGCCACATTCACATAAATATTTTTCTTTTTTGGTTATCATCTCAACAAGTTTTCTCTTGATTCTTGATGGTTTTTGTTTGTTTGGACAGGCAAAACCTGGGTTTCACCATCTGAGAGATATGCAGTTGTTCCTGGCGAAACTGTAAGATTCTGTTTCAAATTTCCATATCGAAGTTGTATACTTTCTGGACATATAATCCCACTAAAATTCCAGCAGTGACAAGCTAGACTAAGAGCAGTGATCCAAAAATCTAACCTTAGACCTCGTAGCCAACTCTGAATATATTTTGACAGCACTACTAAATTTCTACACAATTTTTTTATTTGATATTGTCTTTCTCTTTCTCATCGTCTCTGGGTGTTACTTTTAGAGTGAAAAGTCCATGTGCCCATCGTTGCTTCTGCAGGTCCAAGGGCAACTAGCTGTTCCGGTCAAGGGTAACGGGAGCGATGCGAGTGTCCCTGAAAGTGATGTCAAGCGGATACGAGTATGACTTTCTATATATATCAACGAAATGGTAGATTCACCTCTCTTGCTGTCTTCTGAAAACTGCCAACCATCCTTTTATGAATCAGGCAACTCCATAACTGACATGCTGATGGTCTCATGATACATGACTGTAAATTCCTAGCAGTTCGTTGGATTTTATGTTGTCCCATGAACAGAATGGTTACATCTAACCATGTTATTTGGTAACACTTTTTGTCTGAATGCTGTACTTGTGCTTTGTTTCGTGTATATGGGAAAACATTCAATGATGCTCTGCAGATGTTCCTCTGGGGACTTCTCTTCTAGGCCCTCTGGAAACATCATCATTTCTAGTAATTTACACTCCCAGTAGTGAAGTTTTAAAGGAATCATCAAAACGGGAAAAGATTCGGTCATAAGATTATTTGTTCTAAGGTATTATAAGTGACTGTCATTATTTGAAAAAACAAATCTAAGGGCCAGAATTTGGGCACTTTATTTAATGAGATGAGACAAAGAGGGCCATTGGATTTGTTTTTTAAAATTGTGACCCCTCCAGCCCTCCTTATAACATTTTTGTACAAGAGCTTATAATCCAATCTTTTCGAAGAAAAAAGAAAGGAAAATCGGCTGTTTATCCAAGAGTTTCTGCAGATCTCTTGAGAAACTTGAGTCTAGTGATGAGTTGTGAGTTGGTGGTATTTGAAAACGAAATTATAGTAGTTTAATCAGTTAAAGTGCCATTTAATCTCATGTTTTTTTTTAAATACAAAATTTATATTAAAGAAATGGTGTTTTAATTATATAATATAAAAGTGAAGCTGCATAATTAGTTATAATATATAAGGCATTAGATCTCAAGCTCAAGAAATTTAGGGAGGACGTGGGAATTGAATATAGGAACAGTTAAGAGTTCTCCCTCAACGCCCTGTACATCCCTTCATGTTGATTTACTCTTTTTTTTTTTTTTTTTTGGAGTCGACGACTTTTGAGCTTGGTTGCACTCTTCACTTGTAGAGGTTTAAAAAAAAGGAAAAAAATTGGATGCCAGTATACTGATTCAAGATGATGAATCAGTTCAAGCTTTTTCAATTCGCTTCCGTACGAGGAGTTTGGCTCTCAAAATTTTGGTGATTCTTTATATTTGGTCTTATAAAATAATTTCAAAATATTTTTTTATTAAATCATCTATTTTAATTAAAATAAGTATAAAAAATTCGATCAAATTACCTCTCTTCAATTTTTTACCAATTCTCATATACCAAATTTTTAAACCCTTAAAATTTTAGGAGCCAAAAACTAAGTTCTAATGTCCAAATTCTGATTTAGGCAATAAATTCTGATTTTAAGATGGTTTTTTTGGAAGTAATTTTTTGCATTTTGATCCCCTCAAATTACATTTTAATGAAATTATCCTGCAAATCTATACTCCTAACTTTTCCTAATATAAATAAATTTGAGTAAAGAAGTAAGTCCTATCAAATGATTTAAAATAAACAAAAAAGGAGACAATTTATTTTACACCCATTATTGGGTTAATTTCATTTTGGAGATCCACATTATCAGATTAAGCCATCTAACTATCAAGATTTACTAGTGTGCATTCTTAAATAAAATTTGACCATTCAAATCGTGTCACATGATCTATTTATAACACGATGTGATATGATTTAGACAATTATATCTTATTTGAGTATGTATATTGATAAATTTCAGTAGCTTAAAATCTTATTGTGATAAATTTATAACACGATGTGATATGATTTAGATAATTATATTTTATTTGAGGACAAATACTAATAAATTGTAGTAGTTTAAAATCTTATTGTGATAATTTTGAGAGTGCAATCCTAACCGAAAAACATTTTTGAGAAAGATTATAGATATTGACGTGGCCTTTGTTTTTAGAAAATTTGGTGCGCCTTACTTCTCTGGGTGGGTTTGTGTTGTAAAATTTTTTGGTTGTTAAAATTTTTGGTATTGGGTTTAGTGAAAAAATGAAGAGAGATAATTTTTTATATTTTTTATAATTTTTTTTTCAAACAAACACAACCTCTGAAAATTTCAACTTACGTACCTTTTTCTTTTTGAAACAAATCTTGACATTTCCATTACCACGGAGGCCCGAGGGAGCAAGGAAGAAAGAGGCAAAGCAAAAAGGAAAAAGAAAATAAGGAGAAAGAAGAACGGAGAGAGGAAAACGAGATTCAAGAACTCAAATAGACGGAAACAACCGAAGGAAAGGCTAAGGGAGCTGGAGCTGAGAGTCTCCACCGTCCCCTCTCCGATCCTCTCCACCACATCAGATCCTCATCGCCCTCGCTCTTTCCCTCCGAAATCTCCATCCTCTGCTTTTCTTCCCATTTCTGATTCTGTCCCCCCTCCCGAATCCGCAATTCACCCAACATGAACGAGTTCGAGGGCCTCATTCCCACCGATTTGGGCTTCAAATCCCAGGGAAAATCCGCCCCAATGGCCGGCTCCAAATCCTCCTCCTCATCCAATCTCGGATCATCGCGCCCTCGCTCCTCAGCCTCCAATTCTTTCGAAGATCGCGATTCACTGTTTACCTCCACCGGCTCACACCACAAATCCCAAGACTTTGGCGATCTCTTCGGTTCTGCGCGGTACGCCACCAAATCGGAGAGCGCGGTCGGGGGGTCGCTCAATTTCGATACCTTTCCCGACTCCGGTGCCGCCAAGCCCTCAGCGGCCCCGGTGTACGATAAGCCGGTGTATGACGATGACATTTTCGACGGCGTGCCGGGGCTGAAGAGTTCGACGTCGAAGACCACGTACGAGGATATTTTCGAATCGGTTTCGGCGACGTCACCGAAGGGGAGTGATGCATTTGATGATCTTCTAGAGGGGATTGGGAAGTTGGGGCGTGAGTCAAAGGGTTCTGGCTTGAAGGGATCTGACAGAGAGCAGAAGGGTGTGCCGTTGGGTTTCGATGATTTGATACCCGGGTTTGGTGTTACCAGTGCCCCAACTGGAAGGTAATTTTTGTCCCTCGTCACCGTGTTTATTTATTGAGCAGTTGAGTCTGATTTATAGCCCATTCAGCTGTTTGCGGTTAAGATGGGCAAATTGGTTTGGATGGGTAGTAGGATTGACATTTTGTGGTACTCATAATTTCTGGTAATACCCTATTGGCTGAGTTCATGGCATGGTTAAGTTTGATGAACTTGAGTTTCGAACTTCTAGGTACTGACTTTGTTTGTGTTTGTTTGTTTGTTTTTGCTTTGGTCTATACCCGTTGAGCCATGTATGGTTAAAATGTAGATTAATTATATAGGCTTTGGATTGACGTTTGCTGTTTAGCTAAGTTTATTGCATAATTGAACTTGTTAATTGGAGTTTCGTACAGTATGCCCATTTAGCAGTTTGTGGTTAAAATGCATGTGATATTGGTTTTGATGCACGATCAGAATTGCATTTTGTGCTAATGGTTAATAGGCTCAAACTCAGGTTCTGTTGCAGCAAATTAAATTATAATTAGCATTTGATTACCATGTATATGATTTGGTGGCGTAGGAGAACCTAGAGTTGCTGAACTATAAGAATGAGAAATAAGATAGCGGCTTCCATCTCACTGACCTTGAAGTGGATGACTAGGAAAAACTGTAGTAAATCATGAATTACAACACGTGCAAAGAGAATCACTTTGAGTGTGCTCCTATAATAAAGTTCATTGGATAGAATTTCCAGATGCTAGGCATAGGTGAGCTGAAAAGTGACCCTGTCTTTATTGGTGTAAACTTTGGATGCTTTTCTTTGTTTGTTTGATGAGTAAGTTGTTCTGATTCTATTGAATTTTATCTTGATTCATCCTCCCATGATATGCACTCAAAGAGTTCTGCTGCTTTTCATTTTTTACGGAGCGGGTGCTTGCCCTTAGTTGTGCTAGGAGAAGAGGAAATTTCCAGGGCTAAATATATGTGATAGCAATCATGAACATCATTCAATCACCCACATGTGCACGTCGTGTGGGATATATTTTGCTGATTGTGGAATGGAAGGAAATTGCTGTATTTTCTGCATCTGCATCTGCATCTGATTATGATTTTTGGCTTCTAGAAAAGTATACTTATGTGGTAGGTGTGCTACGAGTTGGAGTTGGTGGATCTTGTGTTGTCAGGTGGGTTTTTCACTTGGTCTAACGGTAGATCCTTCCAGTCTTGGTCTCGAATTGATCGTTTTCTTGTTAGTCCGAGTTGGGAGTCGTCGTATCCGGAGCTAATTCAAAGGAGACTTCTCCGCTTGATGTCGGATCATTTTCCGATATTATTGGAAAGTGGCAGATTTGGTGGCCTTAAAAAGCCTTTTCGCTTCGAGAACATGTGGCTCAAAGTGGATGGGTTTGTTGGTATGGTTAAGGAGTGGTGGCAGAGTTATAATTTCAGGGGGTCTCCCAGTTTTGTGCTTTTTTCCAAGTTAAAGGCGCTGAAATTGGATCTTAAAGTGTGGAATCAGGAAGTGTTCGGGGATTTGAACATTCGGAAATCAGCTCTGTTGGCTGAGCTTGCGTCTTTGGATGGATTGGATGAGGGGGGTAGTCTTGATGCTGCAGGATTAGATAGGAAGGTAGAGATTTCCAGGGAGCTGAATAATATGATCAATTTGGAGGAAGTCAGCTGGAGGCAAAAGTCTAGAGCCCTTTGGCTCAAGGAGGGAGACAGATGTACAAAAAAATTTCACAGTGTTGCGAATTCTAATAGGAGAGCAAACTCGATCTCGAGCTTGGTGGTGGAGGATCCTTTGGGGATTTCTGAGAAGATAGTGGAGTTCTATTCTTCCTTATGCACCGAACCGTTTGAGTGGTGCCCTTATTGGATGGGTTGGAGTTTGATTGCATTTCGGAGGATAAGGCGGAGTGGATTGAAAAACCTTTTGATGTGGAGGAGGTGACTGGGGTGGTGCATAGTCTTAATGGTGACAAAGCTTCGGGTCCAGATGGGTTCTCTATCGCTTTCTTTCAAACTTGCTGGGAGGTTATTGTGGAGGATGTTTTGTCGATGTTTAATGAGTTTGCTAGGGACGGGAAATTTGTGCGGAGTTTTAACTCCTCTTTTATTGTCCTCATTCCCAAGAAGCTGAGGGCAGTTGAGCTCAAGGATTTCCGCCCCTTTAGCCTTGTGGGGGGCGTGTATAAGATTTTGGCCAAGGTGTTGGCCAACAGGTTGAAGCCTCTTTTGGGGAAGATTATTTCTCCTACCCAGAATGCGTTTGTCAAAGGTAGGCAGATTTTGGATTCGGTTCTTATCGGCAACGAGTGTATTGATTCTAGGTTGAGGTCGGGAGTGCCTGAAATGTTGTGTAAGTTGGATATTCAGAAGGCCTATGATCATGTTAACTGGGAGTTCCTTTTGTATATGCTGCGTAGGTGTGGATTTGGAGAAAAATGGTGTAGGTGGATCTTGTTTTGTGTGTCTTCAGTGAAATTTTCGGTGCTTGTCAATGGTTGTCCGGAAGGATTTTTTAGTAACTCTCGTGGGTTACGTCAGGGAGATCCCTTGTCCCCCCTTTTGTTTGTCATTGTTATGGAAGCTTTCAGCCGCATGATGGGGCGAGTGGTGGAGCATGGTGGTTTGGAGGGTTTCGAGGTGGGTGGTGGTCCAAGTGGGGGTGTGAGTATCTTTCATTTGCTTTTTGTGGATGACACTTTAGTGTTGTGTGGGGCGGAGGCGAGTCATTTCTTCGATGTTTTCTTTTGTGCTTTGAGGCTGTCTCTGGACTTAGAATTAACATGTCCAAGTCCGAAGTTATTCTCATTGGTAATGTTCATAACACTCAGGAGCTTGCTGGTATTTTGGGTTGTGGTGCATCCTCGTTGCCTATGAAATATCTCGGTCTTCCGTTGGGCGCTAGTTTCAAGTGTTCACATTTGGGACGTGATTCTTGAACGGATGGAGAGGCGATTGGCGAGTTGGAAGCGGTTATATTTGTTTAAAGGGGGTAGACTTACTCCCATCAAGTCTATTCTTTCATGCCTCCCCATTTATTTCCTTTCATTGTTTCCTATTCTGATTGCGGTGGCAACTAGGTTGGAGAATATCCGTGAGATTTCCTTTGGGGTTGTGATGGGAGTGCATATAAGTTTCATCTTGTGAATTGGGACTTGGTGTGTTCTATGGTTCAGCAAAGGGGGTTGGGGCTTCATAGCATTGTTGCTTTTAATAAGGCCCTTCTGTCCAAATGGCTTTGGTGCTTTGCTCTTGAGAGGGATAGGCTTTGGAGGGTGGTTATTGTGGCTAAATATGAGTGTTCGTTGAGTGGTTGGAGGACTCCCCCTTGCTGGGGACCTTATGGCGTTAGTTTGTGGCGATTCATTAGCAAAGGTTGGGATGTCTTTAGTCACCATATCAGATTTTTGGTGGGTAATGGAGATCGGGTTAAATTTTGGCATGATGTGTGGTGCGGTGATAGACCGTTGTCTTCTGTGTTTCTGGTTGTCTACTCGTTGGCTCGCCATAAGGAGGCTTCGGTGGAGGAGTGCTTGGTGGAGAACAATGGGTTTGTGGTGTGGAGTGTTGCTTTCGTTCGATCTGCAAATGATTGGGAGTTGGAGAATTTTTCGGCTTTTTATTCCCTTTTATATGGGTTGGCAATTGGGAGAGGAGAGGAAGACAATTTGTGTTGGAAGGAATCTAAGGATGGAGTTTTTTCGATGAGATCCATGTATACTTGTATTATTGGTAGTAATGGTTCGTATTTTCCTTGGAAAGGCATGTGGAGGGCGAAATGCCCTTTGAGGGTCTCCTTCTTTGTGTGGGAGGCTTCGCATGGGAGGATCCTTACAACTGTTAATCTTCGTAGAAGGGGAGTGTTTATTGCTGATTGATGTTATCTTTGTAGGGGTGATGAAGAATCGGTTGACCATTTGCTTCTTCATTGTTCTGTGACGCGTGGGCTTTGGAACCATGTTCTTAGCATTGTCAATTATTGTTGGGTGATGCCTGAGAAAGTGGTGGATGTGCTGTGGAGTTGGGAAAGGAAGTTCACTAACCCCTTCGCTAAGTCTATTTAGAGATTGATTCCCGCTTGTATTTGGTGGAGCCTTTGGAGGGAGATGAACAATAGATGTTTTGATAGCTGTTCTTTGTCCTTGTACAAGTTGCAGGGTTTTATGTTATTTTCTCTTTTCTGTTGGGCTGACGCGTTGTTAGATGGCCTCTTTGCTGATTTTGACAATTTTCTTAGTTTCCTTGCTTGTTTGAACTAGTGATTTCGGTATAGTCCCTTGTGTTGTCTTTCCTATTTCTAATAAGATTGACTTGCTTATAAAAATTTTTTTTTGGAAAACTCTAATGACTTATGCTATAATATGAGAAAGTCGTAGGGTTGTAAATATGTTGGTTTGAAGATGATTAAGCATAATCCTGTTGTAATTTCTAGGAGTTGCTATTAATAGAGATGCTAAAACTATGTAAAAATAGGAAGGTACTTGATGTTGTTGGTTGTTTGCTTCTTCCAAGTTAACCGTGAATTTTTCGAAATGGAGTAATCTTTCGAATTAGGAACACCACTGAGATTAACCTCAATGTGACATATACAGTTACTTGCACCGCTCTGTTTCAAATTGCTAGTTTTATCTATTAAGAAAAGTAGGGGAAGAAAAATTTGTCATGTCAACAGTATTATATAATGCCCTTTGCTTCAATGGTTTTTTCAGTCATGGTTGTATCTTGTGTGATTCAATGCCTATATTCATCGACCTAGTCAGTCATAAGTCCAGTCTTGGATAATTTATGTATCAGCACCATGCTGCTTTTTTTTTTGCAGGACAACTTCAGAGGTCAGTTGGTCCTCAGAACCTCCTGTTAATGCAGCTAGATCAACATCCAATGCGATGGAAGACCCCTTTAAAGTATTAGAATCAACTTCCCGTCCAGTGGTTTCATCTCCTGAGCACATTGTGGACCCGTTGGAACAAATCAGTAAGCTCAACAATTCAGGAAGCACCAAAAATGAGGGTTTGTCCACTGCGAATGGCGGAGTCTCGGATGATATGGATCCCTTTAACGGCCTTGGGAAATCTGTACCAGCTTTTTCATCAGATGGGAATAACAGGGTGAGGGATAAGAGCCGTTTAGGGACAGATGCAAGCACAAGTTGGAATAGAACTTCCTCTAGCAAAGACCCAATTGAGAAAACTTCAATGAGAAGTCCTGAAAACCACTCAGAGAAGAAGGTACCGGTTGAAAGGGATCAGGAGTCTCATCAGCCCTTGTTCGATATGCCGGCACTTTCAACCGATTCTCATATATCTTTTGGTCAAACAGATTCTCCACCTGCCTATGGAAATTCATATGCAACTTTGAATGAGTCAAACGTTCAGATGGATATGTCTTCGAGATCTGAAGAGAAATTTGAATCATCTGATGATGTATGGCTGACTGTATCAGAGATTCCTCTTTTCACTCAACCCACAAGTGCTCCACCACCCTCAAGACCCCCTCCACCAAGACCAGTGCAGGTTTCAAATTCCAAGGGAGGGTCAGGATCCCCTGCGTACGGAAATTCAAGAAAGAAGGTGAATGAATACAGTTCTTTCCCCACTTCTACTCGATACTTTCAGAGTCCCAATGCTGCTCCTGCTGCAGGAAGGGAGTCAGTTGCATCTCCCCTCGATGAACTTGAAGATTTTGCCATGGGTAGGAGTCAAAATAATGTTGATGAACATGGAGAAGGTCTGTCTAGTGAAGAATTGGCAATGAACTCAGCCGCTGCTGCCATGAAGGAGGCTATGGAAAGAGCTGAGGCTAAATTCAGGCATGCAAGGGAAGTAAGGGAGAGAGAGAGCACAAAAGCTGTTAGAAGTAGAGATGCTGTGCAACTGGAAAAGGATGACAGCACTATGCAAGATGGGAGAGCACTGAGAGAAAAGCAAGAGAGGTCAGACCGTGAACGGTTGCAGAGGGAAAGTGAAGAGGAAGAGAAGGAACAAAAAAGACTTGAGAAAGAGAGGGAGAGAGGTAGGGAAATGGAGAGGGAAAGAGAGAAGGAGACAGAACAAAGGAGACTTGAGAAAGAAAGAGACAAAGCCAGACAAGCTGTGGGAAGGGCTACTAGGGAAGCACGTGAAAGAGCAGCTGCTGATGCTCGCTCAAGAGCAGAAAAAGTTGCGGTTGAAAAGGTAAATGCTGAAGCTCGAGAACGTGCTGAGAGGGCTGCTGTCCAGAGGGTCCAAGCTGCAGCCCGTGAAAGGGCAGCAGCAGACGCAAAAGAAAGAGCTGAAAAGGCTGCTGCAGAAGCAAGGGAAAGGACAAATGCTGAAGCAAAAGACAGAGCTGCAGCAGCAAGGGCTGAAGCTGAAGCACGAGTGAGAGCAGCTGAACGAGCTGCTGTAGAAAGAGCTGCTTCAGAAGCACGTGAAAGGGCTGCAGCTGCTGCAAGGATGAACCAACAGAAAAATGAAGAGGATCTTGAATCCTTCTTGGGCGCGGGTGGTCGAGCTAGCAGTGCCCCAAGGCCTAGGGCTAACTCTTCGGTGAGGACACGAGTTTTAACTCATGTTATTCCATAACCGAATTTTTGGTTGTTAATTTCGTGGTGGTATATTTCAGGACCCAGCTTTTGACTCCCAATTTCAGAACAGGCAAGAACCTGAAGCAAGGAAATCTGCTTCAACTTCCTCAAACATTAAGAAAGCAAATTCAACAACAAATATCGTTGACGATCTTTCTTCAATTTTTGGAGGTAGTCTGAATGCAGCTTTATTCATTATACGGTGATAGTTTTTTGTGGTCCTTTATTTCATGTTACCACTGGATGATTGTACTATAATTATAATGTTTTTTTTTTGGTGAAAGCTCCTCCATCATCTGGAGGGTTCCAGGAAGTTGAAGGGGAAAGTGAAGAAAGACGAAGAGCCAGATTGGAACGCCAGCAGAGAGCCCATGAGCGTGCGGTATGTTCACTGCCACTAAACTAACGAGTTCTATATTCCCTTGGATGAAGAATGGGGTTAAGGACATATTCCACTTGTGCTGAATGGCATGTTTATCATCATTGTAGTTTCTCTGAAGTTTTGATTCTTGATTTTTTATGTTAGACCAAAGCTTTGGCTGAGAAGAATAATAGGGACCTTCAAACTCAGAGGGAACAAGCCGAGAGACATGTAAGTGATTGTAGTTATTTTATTTTCTCATCTGTTTAGGTTTGCCCCTTCTCCCAACAAACAGAGTGGATAGGGCATCAACGGAAGTGGGTACTGATTTTCATTTCTGTCGGACTGGCATCCATGCAGAATTGGTCAGACTTAAGTTGGTCGTGCGAGATTCCAATTGTTTTCCATGCCTCAAGCCAATGTGTTCTATGCCCCCCTTTCCTGTTAAAAAAAAAAAGAATAAGAATTAAATAAGAAATAAAATAAAGTGATGTCTACACTGACGGAGGCATTATTTCCTAAAAATGTATGAATGAGTGGGAATGGTTTACAGGAGATATGGACCTACATTTAAACCAAATGTGCATCTCAGATACTAGGCTATACTGAAACTCACTTGAAGTTACTGGACTCATCATTAATGTGTGATTCTGTTATGCACTAATTTCAGAGGATTGGTGAAACCCTGGATGTTGAGATCAAGCGATGGTCTGCAGGGAAAGAGGGAAATTTGCGCTCTTTGCTCTCCACTTTGCAATATGTATGTTGTTTACAAATTATTTTCCTTCTCATCTTACGAATTTAATGTCTACAAGTAGTTTTGCGTACATTCTCTTTGTACATACTACATGTTTAAGGGTATCAGTAGGTGTAGCATTGATGATCCTTTTCATAACGTCTTCACCAATTTCTAGCTAGTGAGCTCATGTGGGCTTATTACTTTTCTCTCTCTCTCTCTCTCCCCCCCTTCTCTTCTTCTTTGTATTACTTCTTTCCCTACATGGTGCAGGCCATGAAAATAGTACGACAAGATGGAACTTGAAAGGCTATATGCTATTGAGTTTTTATCTGGCATTAGATACAGCATTGTCGATAATCTCCATTATTTTAGTTGTTTGGCATTACCATGCAGTGATTTTCTTAGTTTTCTTGTTTGTTTGAACTAGTGATTTCGGTATAGTCCCTTGTACTGTCTTCACTTTTTCTAATAAGATTGTCTTGCTTATCAAAAAAATGCAGTGGTCACATCTAGAGCAACTTAGATATTTGAGTATTAGTTGCAGTCTTGCAGTGGTTTGGGGAATTGGGCAGATTGATGATAAATACTGTTGTAAGTCGGTTCTCTTGAAACAACTTTTGTGGGGCCTTGTCCTTCGCTAGTGGATTTAGTATAATAGGGAGGTCTTTCTTATGTTGGGGTTTGGGCAATGATTTCAAACATTACTTTGTGGGAGAATACATCGTATGTTCTCCTATCAAGTAGGAGGCTTGTCAGTCAAGCAAGTTAGTACTCTCAATCTGTACCATTTTGGGAAAATGATTTTGAATGTATTGGATATTCTTAATTCTAATAGCGATTGGAGTGAAGATTTTGATGTTACCATTTCATGTTGTGGCCTAATAGGTTAGCTTTTTTTTTTTTTGTTATTAGCATGAAGTAAATACTTTCTTTTTCCACTTGCTATTGATTGACGAGAGGTGTAAAGCATAGGATTTGTTATGAATGAAGTTTATAGCAGTTTCCATTGAGGGACTGCTGAGCACGGGGCAAACATTTAAATTTTGGGAAAGTTGAAGTCTGTCCTTGGGTTTTGACTGGAATAAAAGATTGGCCTCTAGTATTTTTTCCCTTTGATATGCGCCTTCAAAAATTAGTTCCGCCAGGGTTTCTGTCAAAATCTTGACGGAATTTTGATATGTCATGCCCTTTGTCAGTCACCCTTTCTGTGCTTCCTATTATCAACTGGACCTCAAGCAGTTATTTTCATTTCCTTTATTATTTGTTGTGGATATAATTCTCTGGTGCTCAGCACCCTTCCATCAAATCCACAACCAGCTCTTTTCTCCCTATTTTGAAATCTCCCACCAAATTTCCCTCACAAGATGTGAAATAACTCTTGGACACCACTACAACCTCTTTATTTATCAAGCCATAGATGATGGCATCGTAATTTTTTTAAAAAAAGTACTAGGAAATTACATAGGAGCCATACAGTTTAGAGGTTTGGGATGTAAGTTACATGTGGCAACTACTACAGCTAGTGCCTTTGATGAGGTAACTTGTACAGAAAGACATATGACAATATAATTGCAAAATACATTTTCTGTACCCCTACTTGGGTTTCTGAGTTGAAGATTGCTACGATACATACTGTTGCTCGGTTATCCATGAAAATTGTATTCCTAATTAAGTTTACAAACTTACCTTTCCTGTAAAGGTTGCCTTTTCTTTTGGGAAATTGTTATGCTTCACTGGTTGTTCCTTTTGCCTCGTAGACTGAAGGATTATTATTTTTGTCATTAAGTTTGTGCTATCCTGATGGATGGTTTTTAGGAGGTAAGTACGGGTTTGACAGCATCATAATCAGTAATGGTACTCAGTTTGTTATGAATTTGATCAACTGGTTTTCTTTCACCGAGTACATCAAGTATGGGTTTTCAATCCCCCCCCCCCTTTATTTTTCATGGTAGCATTGCATATACGTATGGTTTCATGATTGATTTCTGCATTGTTTATGTTGACTGGATTCCATTATCTGGATCATCAGGTGCTGTGGCCTGAATGTGGTTGGCAGCCAGTTTCTTTGACTGATCTGATCACAGGAGTTTCAGTAAAAAAAGTTTATAGAAAGGCAACCTTATGCATCCACCCTGATAAGGTGCAACAAAAAGGTGCCACTCTCCAACAGAAATATGTAGCTGAGAAGGTGTTTGATCTCCTTAAGGTACTTGATCAATATAAAATACATCTAAGCATTTGTGTTGCACAGTTTTTAATCAGTCTTTCTGCATGAATAGGAAAAAAGAAAGAGAAATAATGAGAAAAGGTGCCATGGTCCATTCTCTTTGCAATTGATAGAGTTAATATAGTGTTTTGTGAACACTTTGGCTGTTTTGTGTTAGATGTTGATGTTTTTGCTAGTTAACTAGTCAAATATTGAGTTCATACTTGCATTATGGCTCTCGAAGAGTAGGAACAACTACAGGTTATAGGATCTGCTGCCCAGATAGCAATGATGCGCATATATGGCATTTTTTCATGAATTTATTGCTTTCCTTTGGCATTGTTAAAGGAGCTTCCATAATATAATTCAGATAGATATACAAACCAGAATGTAATCCATAGAAGTGTGTCCGTAAGTCAACTCCATATATTCGTTTGCTTAGTGCATGCACATCCGTTCTTGGTTCTATCTATAATTGAATACTTTAACCATACTTCGGTTCCATTACTAGAGCTTGTTCTCATTGAAAGTTTGATAATGTCGTCACAGGAAGCTTGGAACAAGTTCAATTCAGAAGAGCTCTTTTAGATTTTCACGATGGTACTTTCACGTCAAATTAGTTCATTGGGTGGTTGCACCATTTGCTGGAAAGGGAAGCAGACATCTGTTCAGGGACTTCACCCTCTAGTTTCACTGAATTTTGGATTGAAGTTGAAATGTATCTATGCTGGAGGCGGCTCCGTTCTTTATAGCCACTGAGATGCGCAGTTTCTATTCTGTTTTTCTACTGCGGGATGCCTAATTGATGTAAAATAGCACTTATGGGCACGGCTCCCATGTCAATTCCTTTCTGGCATTTCACTTTAGTGAGATGGCGCCATTCTGTTTTTTGTTAGTTCCCCCCTCCCCCTTCTTCTTTTGTGGTATAGTACACAATTCATTGATATGTAACATCGACAAGCCTGTGTGCCATTGAGTTGAGAATTAATTATGATAATGATCTACTTGTAATGCTCTTGTAGGTCTGGCTCGTTTGATTTGGAATCATGTTTTGGGTCAGTAGAGCACAATACATAGACCCCTATAAAAGCTTGTACATTAGTTGTAACTTTTTTCCTCCGATTAGGTGATTAGGTGGTGTTTGCAAATCTAAAATTTTGGTTCACGAGAGTTGGTGAAAAAGAGAAGATGAATTATTTGA
Organism: Myrica gale; assembly: GCA_963930655.1. NCBI lineage: Eukaryota > Viridiplantae > Streptophyta > Magnoliopsida > Fagales > Myricaceae > Myrica > Myrica gale. The sequence goes on along the minus strand of OZ005600.1, from coordinate 8,695,980 downwards.
ATAAAGTTTTTATATATTTTTTTTTAATAAAAATAGATGATTTAATAGAGAGAAATTATTTTATAGTTATTTTATTTTGGAAAGCAAACACCTTACCCAAGAAAAGGAATCTATTTATTATGTATATAATCTGTTAGGACTTAATCTTTTAAGGAAAATACATTTTTTATCCATAAGTTACTGGTTCTGTGAAACATTGCATCTTAAACTAGTTTTGACAAATTACACTCTCCAACTACTAATGTTAGACATTTTCACCCTAAATTACTCATTTTGACACATTGAACCATTTAATTATCAATGTTATATACTTTGCATCTTCCTTTCGACAATAATATTCTCAAAATTTAATGAATCAATAATATCTTTAATGTATTCAAAGTAGGTCAAGGGTATTATCGTCATTTTAGTCTAAAATTTTGATAGAGGGTGCAAAGTGTCTAAGATTGGTAGTTAGTGTGTACAATGTCTCAAACATAATAGTTTAGAGTGCAAAGTATAAAACCTACTAGTTCATGGGTGAAAAATAAATCTTTTCATTTCACTGGCTTCCAAAACATTTATCAGATGCTCATCCAAAAGTCTATCTGATTAAGGAGTTCAAGTGGTAGGTACCTAAATGGCTCCCGGCTCCGTCCTAAACTGTGTCTGTACTAGTTTTTACTAAGAGCCAAGTTGAGAGTCCACAAAATATTTTTTTAAAGGATATATGGAGGAAATTAAAGCATTTGCTGTGGCTAGATTTATGCTCTAACCTGATCTAGTGCTTAGAACGAGATTGGAACCCAAGCAGCAGCCATTAGCCAATTCAATGACTGAAAGAAAGGAAGGAAACTAGAATGCAAAATTCTGCCACCAAGACCTTGAAAACAACGCCATGACTTAGACAAAAAAAGAAAGGAGGGAGAGAAAATATGGACACAAGAAAATTCAAGTAGCCCCTCGTTATGCTTCTAAGGTAGGTAATTATTCCCATCTAATTTCAAGGGCAGAGAACTGCTCAAGATCTATGAGAATTAAGAAGAGGAGATTCATATTCTGGATTTAACACATGCATAATTACATAGAAAGCATTCCTTTCTTTGAAACTAGAAACCTTTAACTATTGGAGATTAATTATATATAAACCACACCAATACCGACCACATCAGGTTATTTCATTTCTTTGATATATGGTCTGTTTGTTCAACGGTTGATTAATCCAAAAGACATGCCATAGAATCAGTAGCTGGTCTTGAATGGCCTGTAGGCTTTAAGGTCGAGCATGACCCCAGCAATCGAACCGGCAGCAGCTGCAATTGAGATTGCAAGGCAAGCGAGGCTCAACATTTGGAGGCATATCCATCTTGTGCTCCACTTTGGTATCTTCTTCTGTGTGATATACATCTCAACTGGAAAATAGACAGTTAAAGGCCAAAACCCAAGTGCCCCTAGAATTCCCACAACGTCATTGAAGAAGGGAAGCAGCATTGATATAACGGTGGTTAGGATCACGAACATCGTTCTCCAAGCCAAACGGAAGAGGTTTAGCTTATATGGGCCAAAACCCGGGATTGGGATTGCAATTTCCTTGGTGATGAATTCGCTTTCAGGCCACTTTTGTGCAGCCCTTCTTTCAACGAAGGCAAAAATTGGCTGGCAATAAACTTGATATGCTCCCACCAGATGGATTACTATTGCAGCATTTGCAATATCAAGAAGCCAATATGGGTTGTAGAAACCAAAACCAGTGAGGAGATTGCCAGGTGCAAGGTCACCGAAAGCTGCATACCCCATGCAGCCACAAAGCATGTAGAATAACGTCGTTACAGCAACGCTAAGTCTGGTGGCCTTCTTCATTGTCTTCGCTTCTGATGGTGGGGATTTGACTGTGTCCTGCAGAAAAGACGGATTAATTTCTAAGCTTTTTTTTGAATACTGCTTTCGTCTTAAATATCTAAGCGAAAAACAAATACCTGAATTTCAATAAGTATGACAGAAAATGAGTAAGCAAAGGCTGTGTCGCCTAGCGCCTGGAAACTCCTCCATAACTTCTGTGTTGGGGTAACACTCATGCCAATGCTTATTCCGGTGAGGCTACCACCAAAAGTTCCGGTAGCTGCTCACAGTGAATAAAAAGCTTGGAAAGTCAGTTTGACATAAATCCGTTCAGAAAATAATGACAAACAGTAATGAAAGAGATTTCAACCTGCAACTTTTGCAATTCCAAGTCCTAGACCAATTGAAGAATAAGTAAAAGACATTACAGCGGCGACTATTGATAGCCACCATACTTGGTCGAAGTCCGGGATTTGAGAAAACACAATTTGGGTTACACCAAATATGATCATGTATGGATTGCTTGACATGTGACATGGGTTCTTCCCCCCACTCTCGTGAAAGCAATTGGATCGCTTGATCGCCCTGAATGTCAATTAAAATCAAACAAAATCATTAACCGAGTACTGTAAAGAATTACTTAGCGAAGTAGATTGAGAAATAGTTAACCTTAAACCAAGTTAAATTGGAAAAAAGAATGCTGCTTGGATAATATTTGACTCACATCATGCTTATAGATGCTGCTATAGTGTATCCGATGGCTATTCCAAAAAGATTTAGATACTGAATAAACCCACATGTCTTGACCTTAGCTCCACCTGAGACAGATTAAGGCATATACATTAAATCTTGAAAGATCCTTTCTGTACTATGCATGGAACACACTTCATGGGGTTCTCAAATTTACCAAGAATCGACCGGACTGCGTCCATGTAAGTGTAGTTTCTCTTGCCGAAGATGGGGTCTCCGGCACGGTAACAATCTGCAAGCAATGTCGAAGTGTAGTAACTGACGAAGGAGAACAAGATCATGACAGCAGGGCCAGCAATCCAACCCAGCTGCGCTATAGCCCATGCTAAGGATAGCACCCCAGATCCAATCACAGCAGTAATTATGTGAGCACTTGCAGTCCAAAGAGTCCCTGTTATACATAAAATATTGAGATTTAGAAGAGACACGGAATATTTATAGCTCTAAAGAAAGCAAGAGAAGACATTTACCGGTTCGTTTGAGCCGGCCATCGTCTTCGAAGCATTTGGAGCCATGAGGAAGCACATCTATGGAAATGTCAAAGACTTGGTGATGATGGTGGTGGTGTTGGTTCTTTGTGGCAGCGTTCTCACCCATCTTTGAAGGAATACAGTTTCCAAACGGAGAATATATTAGTCAGAACAATTTGGAAATGAGCTTTTTTTTTTCGTTTTGTTATTTAATATCGAAAGGAGAGGTCGATATGAATAAGTAGAACGTTGGGCAAGATGGTTAAGTCTCACACGCTCAAAACCAAACCCAAAGAGAGAGCAGGAGATGTTTTGTATGCACCACCTAACTCCAAATTGCAGACACAAAAGAGAATGAAAGATGAAAGGCAGTGCATAGGACGACGCTAGCTAGGAATGAAGAGAAATGAGGGACGGAACGATGGTATTTATACCAGCTTTCGAGGTTTAAAATATTAAACAAAAATTCAAAGAAAGTGAAATCCACGGGATCCTAAGACCCAATATGACTGGGTAGTCAACGCCACCCAAGTCCCAAATTACACTATTTCAAGCACCCCATCAAACCCATTAAAGATAATATATATTAGCGAGGGTCAACTCTCTCTCTCTAGATCTCTCTCTGTGTTACTTCACGATCGTCTGGGATAAGTGGCGTCGAAAGAATATAAAGTTGCAGACCTAAGTCATGCTAACTGGTATAATATAGGGATATCAAATATCAACTCTAAAAAAAAATATTGGAAAATATATAAAAGAGGATCAGCAGTACCATATGCATGCATGCACATGCATTCCACAAACCGAGATCTTGTAATTTCCGTTCGTATCCCTACCGCAAAGAAAAACTAAAAACAAAACAAAATATGTGACTTTGAATGCAGCATATATATAGGGTTGCAGAAATGCCGGCCTGCATATTATTACAAGCTGCGTACGTACGTACTGAAATTCTCGTAACTCATGGGCACTGGCGGAGGGAAGGGGGGGGGGGGGGGCGAACCAGGGCCACTGCCCAGGTTGGTTCCCTAAAACAAAAATTTTTACACCTAAATTTTTTTGTTTTTATTTTTTTTCCAAATAAATTATTTTTTTACCATTTTTCTTTAAGAACTTGCCCCCCATTAATCACCTTCCTGGCTCCGCTTATGCTCATGGGGCTATCTATGCTTGCCATAATTTTATGAAATCGAACCATGTATTAATAAATAAGGTTAGGGCAAATTAACAAGTGATGCACGATATGTGCTGGTTGAGCTTGACTTATCCTGAGGCCACTAATTCTGTGTACTTCTAGTGCTTAACTAACCAAGATCGAGTACTTGTATGCCAGTTACATATATGTATATAGCAATTAGCCAACCAAAATATGGAGTGCTATTCGCTGTGTCTCACCTGCATTATGCAAGCGGCCCCCTCCCTCAAACAGAGGAACACAAACTATATATGTACAAAAGAGGGTTTTATTACTAAAGCAAAGAGAATGGGTTGAGGAACTAAACCTATTGCTGCACTTTCTTTTGTTTGGTCTTTCAAGCTTATATATAGTCAGAGAGACAATCCCTGTTACCAACCACTTTAAACATTGTATTCTTGTTTATATATCACGAAGACTGCTTTTATATTGCTTTCTGACGTGTACTGCTTCCCCTCCATCCTTATTGAAAGAGGAATTTATGCTTCTTCCTTCTCCTCCGTACCTTTAACATGATCTATATGTACATATGTATCTGTCTTTCTGAGTGGATACTATTAATGCAAATACTGCAACAATAAAAATGGATGCACCAATGTGGATCTGTTTAAGTGAACGATGGGACTTCTTTCCCCCTTTACTTGTTGGAATAAACTGGGGACTGCCAATGGACACCAAACAAAAGGAAAAAAACACAGTACTGTAGCCCGTCGATATATGATCTGTTGGTTGACGTACACTATTGCATATATAACTGGATCTAAACACAAAATTAAAAGGCAATATTCCCATGTTGAAGGGAACATGTCCAAACTTTGTTTGCCATGGTATAAAGTACTCGCTAATTATATATAGGCCTAAGCAGAATTTTGTTCCTGATCATTAAGTTTGGATCTCAATCGTACACCCTGCAGGCCGTATGAATGGAGTAAGAAAACTCTGGACAGCAGAGTTATAAAGTACGTATGAATAGATCAAGGAACAAACAAAGAAATGATTTCATCAGCACGAGAACTCAAATAGGCCCATAAAACCTTTCTTACAGATTCCAAGGAACGAGACAAACCGTTCAATATTGGAATGGGGAAAAACATATATATTCATTAATGTGGAAACAGTATCCGATCCCTAAGCTTTGGTGCCCAAAGACTCAGGAAAGATAGGTATTGGAGAACCAAAATGCTCATATCATACTAGGGATAGTATCTTTGAAATTTCAACGTCTCTCTCCTTCAATTAATCAATTGATTTCAACCATATTCCCTTCTTTAAACTAGGGTTAGTGCCATTAAGTGGGATCGATCGATTAAAGTGTAAAGCAGTACATAAGTGACAAGTGGCTCCACTGCTGGTCAAGACTGCGAGTTACATAGCATTGCGTTTGTGTATTTGTTTATTTGCCAGGGCATTCTGTACTTATTTCTTATCTTCCACCATTAGAGCCCATTAGGGATTTATGCTCGATTACTTTATATATATATATATATATATATATATAGACAAAGATGTTGGATGAAATATTAATGGATGGTTCCTATATTTTCAAATCTGTTCTTACTTTTACATTATTTTTAATCTTCTGAATTAAAGAAAGAATAATCTAGCATTTAATGAACTATAAGTTTTGGGAATCAAATAAATGCACTACCATTTTGGATCGAACATGTCTATTTTATTTTTCCATACAAGTCTGCAAAACTAGATTCTCATCCCCTTGCGTTGCGATGGATATTTTATTTTGATGGCCACGAAGCTCGGTCATGGGGAGACATCATTCTAATGAAAGTTAACTTGAAGGACTACCATCGAAAGTGGGGTTAAAAGATTTTGACCACAAAATTGAGTGCATGGACGGTCCATACGGCGCAGCAGATCGAATATATTAGGTCCAGCGCAAGTTGGCGCCAGAGATGATTGCAGTACAGTTTTGTGCCCTACTACTGCCGAAATGATCCGGTGGACCAGGTGCACTTGGACGTCTGCCAGTACTGCCCTAACGTGTCTAATCAAACTTATATACATCTTTCTGCACCATCTAAATGGATCAACGTGGCACTGGGTGGGAGGGTGTCTATGCCTTTAGGCTTTCAGTATGGCCGCGGCATCGACGCCCTAGCTATTAGGGACGCCGCTGATATGAAAATAGTTCTGAAAACCTTATGCGGCTATGCCTCTTGCTGATATGTCTAAAAGCTCTTTATCTGGCAATGATCTAGCCATATGTAAGTCCCTGATCCACATATATATTGCAATATTTTTTGGAGTTCGGTTACAATACGCTGCCGTTAATATGCTGGTTTACGGGGGAACGGCCACGATTTCTTCAAACCCAATCCGACGGTCTTCAGCTGCTCAAATGATTTAATGAATTCCGGATCCGGGTTGCTGGAAAAGACCCGCGTGTTTTACCATCAAAACACCGACGACCCGCTATTTCTCCCTCTTCCAATTTTTTCCCCGCTTGTTTCGGGCAAAATCCCCCTCTTCTCATTTTTTGAATTCTTGGCAGCTGTGTTTTGGCAAATCTGGGTAAGGGGTCTTCGTGTGAACCAGTTGGCAACTCTCGGTCTGGTATTCACCTCCGGCAACTCCTCTTCATTTTTTGAATTCTTGTATGCTGTGTTTTGGCAAATCTGGGTAAGGGGTCTCTTTTCCAGTTGGCAACTCTCGCTCTGGTATTCATGAGTAGCTGGAGGTCTCATTTGAGGCCTTGACACAGTTGCTTGGAGTCCTTTTGCAGCATGTGCATGAGCCTTTGATTGCAGCATAATGCTATTTATTCTAATGCTTTTAGGAACTCACCCATCAAGCTACTGCCACAATAACTTGAGCCCTAAATTTAATTATAAGCCTTTGTGATATCATCAGTTCCTCCATTCAAAATGCTAAACTGTTGTTGTATTTATGGTTGATAGCAAGGGTTCTTTTGTATTTATGCAAAACTGTTCATGGTTTAAAATGCTAAACATTAGTAATGAAATCTCCGGAATAAATTTTTAAATGTTTTCAGTAGAACCTAAATTGTCACTAATGACCTTTTCCATCCAATAGACCAAGTTTATGAGCATTGTTTCTGTCAAACATGGACATGGTCAAACAATCCTTCGGGGAGAGTCCACATCAAAAGAAGAGAAGATAATAACTTCACTAATTATTTGGAGTTCTTATTTTTATGGTTTGCAAATTTGCAAATTTGCAAATATGGTCAGAAGCAGGTGAAGAGTCCTAAGGGTTCTCGAAGCTATTACAAGCAAATTTGCAAATATGGTCAATCGGCATCTGTTGCCACATGCTAATAAAACAGAAGTGTATTTATGCTTTAACTTCAGATATTGATAGGGTGTTTTGGTTGTTCAATTTCTGCTTCAAGGAGTTCATGCTTTTATTATCTAGTTTAGACGATATGGATTATAGCTTGAAGTTCTTTCATATGGTTTGCCCTTCATTTTTATTAAACTTCCAATCGAATAGCTTCATTGCAATATGATCCAATCGAATAGTTTTGAGTCTGCTCATGGGGGTCTCTATAAACAGGGGAAATTAAAACTAATACTTTTTCTTGCATTGCTTGAAGTTTTTGACATGAACTGTATGCTCCAAATCTACTCATTGTTTCCCAGAAATGAACTTCTAAAACATTACAACTGCAAACTTGAGAGTGGTTCTAACCTGTGATCCTTGACAATAATTATAATTATCTCTTTGTATGCTTGAAAAATGAGCATTATCCAATGCGATTTATCCTTAACACATTGATTACCATACTTTTGTTCAAGCTTATTTACTATTTCATAATTATGGTATGCTAATGCTAGTTTGTTGGGGCAGGGCATTTTTGGGAAGCGTCAGCAATTACTGTGTTCATAATGCCAAATGCCCTGTTCTGGGAGGCTGTGGATATCATTGGCTTCTGTATTGGGAGGCTCTCTGCTTTCTGCATTTCATTTCTAATGTCTTTACGTCAGCTTTGTTCCGTATCCTCTATGTATGTTATTTGGGTAGAAACGGGGATCAATTCCTAATCACAGATTTTATGAATCGGAACATTGATATAATATATAACAAAACAACTCCAGTTATTTGATTGAGTTAGAGTAACTTTGAGTTCTCAAAATACTATATAAATATTAAGGGAATCAGCATGGATACTCAAGTAAAAATTCATTCAGAAGATGAAAACTACATTTGTATATCATTACATTGACTATCATTACCCTACCTAAACTACCAATACATTACATAATACAAATATCGGCATTCAGGGATCCATGCCAGGAAGACCATTCCATAGAAGAAGCCTTCGAGGTCTATCTAGAAACCTGGCTTGCCAGGTAGGCTCATCATTTTCATAAATGAAACCACTCTTCATATACAACTTCTTTGCTGGTTCATTGTCAACAGCCACATGCACGTACAGATCAGTTATGCCTGAATAAATTCCACAAACCCCGCAAGTCACATTAGATTATTCCTTTTCAGCACTTGCAGAATCAAAAAATGAAGAAAAACACCAACAAAAAGTGGACAATTCCACGTCTAAGTCAAAATAAAAAAAAGGCAAGAAGAAAATGAAGAAACAACATAACCAGGAAAATTGTGGAACTTCAAATTGGGCATGCAGGCATGTGCCAGGGTGAGAGACAGAGAGACTTGAAAGTCTGACAATCCATTTTTAGTGAAATGAAAAAAAAAGTCCAAACTGCACTCCATATCGACTAGGGAGTAGCCAAGAGGATAATATGCAGATACACCATAATTAGCCCATACGTTTGCATGGCTAAAGTTTTAAGGCCATTAATCAATTCTGCATCGTTATCCATGACAAACAAAACTTCAATTTGTTTTCCAAAGTCGGCTCACATGACAATAAATAAACAGGGATAAGCATCTAAAGAGGAAAATGAGCAAGGAAGTGCATTGAGATGTTCTAAAGAACATCAGCTAGATAAGGAGTAACGTGTCACACGCCAGTCGAAATTCATGCTCATAGACATCAACTAAATAAGAAGGAACATGTCTCGTGCCAATATCAGTTGAATTGATGCTCAAAATCACTAAGATGAAAAGTTGACCTTGAAATGCATTCCCAAAAGAAGAAAATGGTTCTGAATATGAAGCTAATGCTTATCAAATGGAGAACACCAAAATTTCAATTCCTATTTGAGAAAAGTAATGGGGCCAAAAGACCAGATACACCATGGATTAGAATAGCAAGCAGCACTCAAGCTCAAAATAAACCATCTGTAGATACTGTTCTACAATATCCAAACTTAGGAGATTGCGAAGAACTCATGCTAGAGGTGAAGTGTTTTAGGCAATTAGAGAATGGAGGTAATATTATTTTGTATGGCTGTGGCTGCAACTGTTACTTTCTCCTAAGTTTGGATATTGTAGAACAGTAAATATCCATTCTGTTCCCAAAAAACAAAAAACATTCTGTTGGGTCACATATACAAGGAAGTGCTCTACAAAATACAACACAAAGCACTGTGGTGGGGATACTTGCAGCCAAGTGTACACAGCAAAATACAGTTAGCATCAAATCCAAGGTGCAATATAGATATCTGCAACTAAACACAGGTTAACTTCAAGGAGCATCATTACCAAAAGAACATGGATTACTGACCTTAAACTAAGACAGTGAGAGGAATGACAGTGATGGTAAGTAAATAGACATATGCTTCTTGCCCCAATCTTTAGCAACTATCAGCTCCAATCCCCTGTTCAAGTGGATGAGGAAACCTCAGTTATCTTATTATACTATCTTCTGAAAATGAATACCTCTATCAACTTATCCTGCTTTGTTAAGTCAAGACGACCATGCTTTAGATTAGTTAATAACCCACCACTTCTGCACCCTGTGCAACATGCGGTGAGGATGATGGCAGTACATGAACACGGTCCTAAAAAGAACACAATTGAAATTTCTCAACCTGGTAAGAAAACTTTCACAGAACCACCGATATGGTAAATGGTACTTTACGTAATATATGCCAAAATCAACAACCCAATTAGAACCCACCGTCATATAATACACAAACTTCTCCTAGTAATCCGCCCTTCACACCCAAATCAGTCCAACAAACAACACCAACACTTCTTTCGGGGTAAACATTTTTAGAACAACAGTTTTAAGTAAGAAGCAACGTTGCGAAGGAGACGCAAACTAACTACTCCAAACCCACAAATGCACCAGATTTCTAAGCACGTCGATCCCAAAACGAGCCAAACAACAACCAAATATGCAAGAATGAAAACCTAAAACGGAATACAATCCCAAAATTCATCAAAATAGCAACCACAGAAACAAAAAAGGAAAAAACAACATTAATCCTTACCGGTAATTGATTGGAAATTAATGTCGACACAGAGATAAGGGATCGGCCTCGGGAGAGAGCAAAGGGGATTGGGGGAGGGAGAGAGCTGGTTCTAGGGAGGGAGGGAGCAAAGGGGATCGGGGGAGGGAGAGAGAAGGAATTAATCGGTAAACCGGGTCGTTGGTAAAACACGCGGGTCACCCGGTCCGGATTTCATCATTTACAAGCCTGGCGCTGAGGACCGTTGGATTCGTGAGATGTAATTGGGGCCGTTCCCCCATAACCTAGCATGTTAACACCTCCGTATTCTAACCGAACTCTATTTTTTGTGCTCCGGCGATCCGTCACAATCGTACACGTGACATGTGTACCCACCCAAACCTTGCTTAATTTGCATTAATTCATATCAATATATAATCTGTTAATTATACATGCATGCATGCATGCAGCTCCCACTTCCGCCAATTTATAACCTGAGACCAAAGCTCTATATCATGCATATATATGGTTATAATATTCTTGCTGTCTGTCACAGAAGCTGAAAATATTATCTTGGGTTGGAACTTTTTGGATGTCTGTATATATCTTACTGCCTACCCTCTCGTTTATGTCTCCTATATATGCTCAAGTACTCTACTTTGCATCTATAATTTCCAACTCACGTCGCTTTGCATTAAAGTTTTGATCAGGACCAGAACATTATATTATCTTCTTCTCGCAGATACTGAATGATTGAGGATGGCAATGTTCTGGTGCATCAAAAGGCCATCAGGCCACATGGGAATTATTAGAGGAGGTATGGGCCAGGCTCCACTACCGGCCATCAACTTTCTATCTTCTCCATATTTTGCTTGTACATTGTATTATCTGATTGATCATATTATATACATATATATAAATTACCCATGCAATCTTATGGTATTTATTTTTAACAAATTAGTCTATGGGGTACAACTTTGAATTAGCTAGTACTTGTAGTTTATTTTTCAAACATTAATCTTTTTGTCCACAAAAAGTTACTCGACTAACGGAAGACCAATATGAGTTCAGAGTCGAGATATCTATTTTTGGGATTAGATAACCTATCTCGGACCCCGTTCCCGTTAGTGGGATAACTTTTGTTAAACGAAAAGATATATATCTAAAAAATGTACCACAAGCACCAATTCATTCAAAGTTATATCTCAATGACTGATTTGTTAAAAGTGAATACCATAAGGACTATACTAGTAATTTAGTCATATATATAACTCCGGCCGGTACTAAATAATTTTCATTAAATAATTTTTATTTTGCTTTGATTAAATAGAAATTCTATAGACTACCTGCAATATATGCAGCAACTAGAAAGATGGTGATAATATCGATGAAAAATAGACAGTCTTGGGCTGTTGTAAGAATTTTTTTTAAAAAAAAACCTCGATTTCATGTAAATTTGAAAAATTATGTAGCCTTTGACATTGATTCCATGAAAATTTAAATTTAGAAGCACATAATATTGAAAACTTAACCTTCTAATTTTACATATGAATGGCCTTTCGACCCAATATTATTGATCATAATTTGGCTCTTGTGTCGGTGGAAGTTATAAGTTGGTTTTTTCCTAGGCCAAATACCTAAACTTCACTTAAGGTGATGCTCATTTGAAAGAAATTTGTAGGATTCTGATAAAATTGTGATTATTTAGGTGATGTTAAAGTTGTATTGGCATGCATGCATAAGTTGTTAAAAATAATTGATGTTTGTAAAAAAAAGTAATAATGTTGTATTAGAATACATGTATTTGTGATGTTTGACATGTAAATATAAAAGTAGGATACAAATCCTAAAAAAACACCTAACCGGACATGCGTCTGCTGTTTTTTTTTTTTCTAAATCTTCACATGGTCTTCAAAAGCTCATAATTCATCATTAATTTGAAAATATATATATACTCCTTTTCGTTTTATTTGCAAAAATCATTGAAAAAAAATACTTTCCTTGGACTAAGAAATCCATTTCTTTATCCTCATTGGTAAAGACATGTTCTTTTGAAGAGTTACTTTAATATGTAACTTTGGCTACAGTAAGGGTTGCAATTTCACCTGATCCAATAGTCTTTTCATCTTCCGCTTATAGATAAAATATTCTTATATATATATATTGCGTCAAGTATAAATAAGTAATTTTATGCAGCATGATCATGATGTGGCGAGTTAATTATACCCTCTCTACTATATTAAAATATTGTACGTACCTGATTGGTAATCTTAACAGAAATTATATCACTAATTACAACTGGAATTAATTAAAAGTCTTAATCATATAAGTTGCTTTAAATATTTATGACCTTAGTTAACAGCCATGATTGATAGAACCACACGTTAGTAAATTTAAAACCCACAATAACTCTTTCCTTAAAGGAAAACCTTATGTAAACAAAATAAAAATAAAAATTAAGTGATATTGGCCGTGGGGCACATCATAAGAAAGATGTTTGAAAAGAATTTTTTTTAAAAAAAAAATTAATTATTCTCTTGGTTAATGTGAGAGTAAAAAAGTATGTTTGAAAATAAAAATTTTTTAAGGTAGTTTTTATGTTATTTTTCAAAGAAATTGAGGTTATTAATTCGCTAGAAAATTTTCTTGAAGATTGAAATATTTTTTTATCTGGAAAAATAATGTTTGGATTAGAAAATATTTTTTAAAATAAAAAAACATTCTCAAAACCTTGGTTTTGAAACAAACATAGCCCTTCTCCAAATTAAGATCAGTATTATATAAAAAACATATATATATATAGAGAGAGAGAGAGAGAGGACAAAGGCAAGCTGGTATGGGTGAAAATATTGTGAGCTGCTGGGGACTTCATGTGCGTATAATGTTGGCCGTGCAGGTGCTGATTATATTACTACCAATTACAATATTAGCTGTAGCACTAGAACAAGCTGATGATCATCATAACCTCCCCCAGCTTGTCGTCATCATGACTTCTCCAACCGCCTCTCTCCCTCCACATCCCCCTCCCGTTCTCTCTCCCGCTCCACTTCCTGATCTGATCTCCCATGGTAACCCGACGATCTCTCTTACTTCACTGGATCTTCAAATTTCTGGGCCGCGTGAAATGTGTGAAGCCGAATGCGATATCGAATGCATAGGGAAGAAACATTATACGGAATGTTTTCAGGATTGTATGGAGCTTTGTCTTGAGCGAGCGGGTAATGTACCATTTCGAAGACCAATAAAAGGCACCTTGACTAGTCTTACTGCTCTGCAGACGACGTTCTTTAAAAAATTTATTGTTGCAGGTACGTGTATATATATATATTTGTGAAAATACTCTTTGCACCTTCTATTTAATTACTACAAATTTTGTATTTTGCTATTTAAACGTCACATTAATACACTCCAAAACTAATCTTAAGTTTATAGTTTACACACTAGGTTCACACTAAGTTTTTTATAAACACGTACGTACGTAGGTGCTAAGTAATTTTAAGAAGTAGATAATATATATACTAGCTATCTTAAAATTCTAGATAATCATGAACTACTACTATACTCATAAACTTTAATGCACGTTTCTTCTTATTTGACAGAACGAGCTATGAAAAATAGAGCCGGCAAGAAGAGGAACTTTCTAGGAGGCCGATTCTAGGAGGAGTAATTACTTTCTCTATGTCCTTTAAACGTCCCGGAGTACTTGTCTTCGTGTGTGTGTGTATATATATATATATATATATATATATATATATATATTTATGATCTCAGTTTATGATCTTAAATTTGTTACAATTTACAGTACCGGACGTTAAATGTAATAAGTTAAACCTGGCCTATCTCTCTATCTCCTTATACATTAATTTGTGAGCTTATGCTGCATTAATATTATTTTAAAATAAAGTTAAAAATTTGCAGTTTATTTTCTTAGAACGCATATATAACTAGTTATATATATATTTTTGCAGTTTATTTGAGTTGAATATGCATTGCTTGCCGGCATATATGTATATGTCGCTGTAACCGGCAACAAAATTTTCGCCGCAACCAAAACTCTATCGGCGACACAAAAATGCAACCGAATATACCCATCTTGCTTGAATAGAGGACCGATAAATCTTGGCCATTAATCAGCAACAGTACTTCGGTCTCATGAAATGACCCAGAGGTAAGGGAAATTAAATTCATGAAAAATAGATGCATGCTTTCCTTTGAACAAATTAATCCACTTTCTTTTGAGTTACTTTTCCTACATAACTTAATTAGCTCGTTATGGGTTGCGATTTCACCTGATCCAATATCTTATAGATACAATATTCTTACTTGGGTCAAATATATAATTATAATGACTTGCGATAATTATACTTCGGCAACTTATGACCTTTATTAACAGACATGATAGAACTATATTACTCATATATTTTTAAAACCTATAATAACTCTTTCTTCAAGGAAAAGTAGCTTGTGTGTGTATATATATATACTCTCAAGAGGGCAAGGTCATGAAGAAAAAATATAAACTAAGCGGTGCATTGTATGCGAGCCGAGTCGAACCAAATATTGACTATTCAAACTCAGCTTGTTAGACATATATGCAAGTTCAAGCTCGAGTCGAGCTTGAATCGAACTTCTACAGGGGTGTTCGAACTTAGCTCGTTTAAAATTTTTCATGTTCGAACGAGTTCGAGCTCGATTAAAAATATATATACAATTCGAGTTCGAACTTATTCGAGCCGAGCTCAAACTCGTCTCAACCAAGAAAATGGGTCAAGAAAGCTAGGGGGGAGAAGAGGACCTTGCCATGAGGCTTCCAGGTAATTTCTTTTAGTAGAAGTTACTAATTTCTGTGTCCTTTAAACATTTGATTCAATGTACTAATCCTGGGTATTATGATCTTAAAATTTGCTATACAGTGGTTACATGTAATAAGTTAAATCCTATGATCTCTGTGATCTCCTAATTAGACATTTCCGACCTATCATCATGCATACAGCAATATATACTTACATTAAGCTTATTTATTGCAGTTGATTTTCCTAGGGCTAGAAGGCATACAAAAACTTGTATTGAAACCCAAATTAGATTTTTATTTTTATTTTCTGGGTCAGTGGACGTACGATATTTGTTAAGCACATCAAGTAGGATCAAGATGTAAATAAGAGAGTTAGATATCATCCTATGAATTGCGGGGCAGTCCCCACCCACTTTCCTGGCAATGTTTGCTAGGTGCAAAGTAAGAACAGTATCCGGGCATGTTTTCTTTAACACCTGGAACAAAAGGGTAAGAAATTTTCTCCTTGTTCTTTTGTTTATGTGCTCCCAAAGGATGTTGACAAGAGTCAAGAAACAGATAGTAGACCCCGGATCTTTTCAATTCGTATCATGAAACTAAAGTTGCATTTCAAAATAACCAAAGTCTCAGCTCCAGGTTCTTCCATGTCCACTCAAGATGATGGAAACAAAAGTCTCCAACTTTGGCTAATGACAATGACCTTGCTAGAAACATTGGGGACTTTTCATCCCGCAAGGGAAAAGTCGTGTACTGGAAGACATTTTTACAAAAATTTTATCGTCCAGTCATCTGCAATAAGAACACCAGGCTTGCGGATGGTTACAACAGCAGAACTGCCTCCCCACTGAAGCCCAAGCGGCCCCAGTTCAACGTCAACCTTGTGATTTGTTGGCTCAATTAGAGCACTTTTGTGCCCGTGAGGATGTCCTAGCAGTATAATCCTCTCAACAACAACTTCCAAAGAAAACCGAGATTTACCTGGGGAAGTTGGTGCCATGTTTACAGATGTCAGTTTGCCATCTGAGAACACAAATCTGCGATGAATGTAGGTCCCGTGCTCAAAGTCAAAGCTTTTGCCATCATCAACATAGAGTTCACCTTCCGCTGCTTGGGAGCTATTAAGAGCTATCACCTAAAGTAGATACAGGATAAATTAGCAATCAGGTAGGCTATGTTACTAAAGGCATCAGTTCATCACCGACAAACGTTTATTTTAACAGAAAGACAATTGATGCAACCACATTAAGAGTGTGTTCAGTTAGGTGTGTTGTGAGGATTTTTTGTGTTTTGAGAATTTTAGGTGATGTTAACTTTATTGGTATGCGTGTAGTAGTTATTTTTATGTGAGGTTAGAAATAATGTTTGGTTGTAGGATTTTTGTGTTCTGAGAATACTGCATAAACGAACAGCCCCTAAAAATTAATTTCAGTTTTCAATGTCTCAAACAAACAACAGAAAATGACTTTTACTGAACATGTGTAATTGAGAATGTCAAAACAAGCATACCAGTAATTGAATTCGCGTTCTTTCAAATTATATCTTTTGTAAAGTGAATAGCAGACAACTAATCTTCTTCACCAATGACGTAAAGCATTTCCTCTATTATACTAAATGTACAGTTATCTCCAAATAGCAATAACCAACTAAGAAGCTAGGATATATACGTGCACCTCAAATCGATATAAAGATATATTAAAACATGAATGGAATCAGTCACATGCCAGAAAGCATAACAAACTCTGGGTAGCGCAGGGACCGACCAAGAAGAAAGATATGGGTCATATAAGCATCAAATACATACCAGAGTGTATGGATCGTTCACCATCTGTGTGGAGCTTCGCCGAAACCGGTCTTTCCTTGGTATGATGGTCCCAGACCTTTGGAAGGCAGGAACACTGTCTTCTGAGATTCGGAGTTTGTGGGTCATTCCTCCCTTGTATGAAGTTCCAGTTCTCAGGTCATACCAAGATTGTCTTCCAGGCAAATACACGGATGCATGTTTAGCTTTCTGAAAAGATATACATAGTTTGTTTTAGACTATAGTAAAAATTAGAAGAAAGGAGATAAAACAGAAGGATAGTTTTCAAAAGATGAAAGAATAAAAATGTATGGCCACAGAAGTACCTCGGTATAAATCCCTTGCACCAGAATACTGTTTCCAACCATAAATGCCTCATCATTGCTGAAAGTAGCCTCCTCAGAAGGGAATTCCATCCACAACGGACGAACAACTGGAACACCACTAGTGCTTGCCTCTCTGAATAAGGTGTAGAAATATGGCAGCAACATGTAACGGACATGTATGGCATCTCTGATTAGTTCTGTATTTCGCTCTCTGCAGTGAAGCAAGAGACAATGGATTCATCATAACAAAAACATACACTAGGCTGGTCGGAACTGACACTGTTGCATACAAGGTGAGAATATAAGTTTGAAATGACGTTTTCAAATCTTTCCATGAGCTCTATTTGACTCAATCACTTGCACAAGATATACTAGAATAAAAATAAACAAACGTCCACTCAACTTATTTTTGCCCGCATAACATTGCCAAGAGTCCACAAAGATCCATCTGTCTATTACAAAACATTCTAAGATACACCTTACCTTAAACCAATATCTCCCTGCTGTATTTATCTTCAATTTAAATTATATTCTCCCCGAGAATGTAAAGCATGTTGGCTCAAAGAACTGTTATGGCTTACAATGTCTGGAGCACCAAATAAAGAGTAAAAAAATGCATAAATGCAAATCAGGATTACTCGAGTAGAATTTCGTGGAGCAAATTTCATAAAAGAACAAATGTATAATGACGTGTAGAATACTAGACAATGACATCATGGCAGAGTCGAAAAGGAGGTCTATTGGCCTGGGTGGGATCCTACTTTTGATTCTCACCATTTACCTACAAAAAGGTATCCACTAACTCTAATTTGGTTGGAAAATTGCATTACTTGAACTCTTGAAAAGTATCATCTATGAATTTCCCATTTCTCACTGAACAGTGGAACTTACTTATTTTGTTTTGTCAGAGATCAATGAATCAAGTGAAACAAAAGATAGAAGGAAGTTCTTTCCTCCCATATAAGTTTTTTTTTTCTAATCAGAAGAATGCTTGGTCAGAGAGGATACCCTACCCAAATAACCAAGGTTCACGTCTTTTTGTGTCCTGATGGGCATGGCCTCTAAAGAAAGGATAGAAAGCACCTAGTTGATACCAGCGAACTAATAATTCAGGCTCAGGATTGCCAAAAAACCCTCCAACATCTGCACCTGCAGAGAAGCATATTGACTATCAACATCTGTAATGTTTTTCCCCACAATTTATTATGTGAATAAAACACACCCAGTGGATCTGAACTCCATGACCTCTCTTTGCACGTAGCTCTAACAGGTGAGGAGGTGGCATTTAAGCAAAAGCCAATAGAGTTTCTTCAGACAGGTAGATAACACTTACCAGAGAATGACATCCCAGTAAGACCAAGTGTCAAAATCATTGGGACTGAAACCCTGAGATGATCCCATTCTGCTGAATTATCTCCTGTCCAAACTGCTCCATACCTTTGACTTCCAGCAAAAAATGCTCTTGACAGAACAAAAGGCCTATCCTTCCCTTCTCCACGTTTTACAAGCCCATCAGCTGTTGCCATGTGGAAGTAGTAGCCATAGGCATTATGTAGCTCCCGGTTTTCAACGCCTCCATAATGTAGAGAATCTCTCGGCATTGTGAGCTGATCATAACAGATAGTGAGGCATTATGTCATATCATTTGAGGAAGCAAATTTTCTTAAGTCATATACTTCCCAAACGTCATTCCTGACTAGTAATAGATATGTCCCACATTCATACATATTTTTTTAATATTTTTCCCTAATCAGCCTGCAGTGTTATCCTATCTTCTATTTCTGGGTTCCCTTCTATAAAATGTCCCCTAAAGACCAAAACTTTTTTAAGACTATTCATCTTCAATGCCAACGGAAGTTGAAAACTTTAATTTCTCACCCCCGAATACTGTAATTTCTTCCGTCATAAATGTCAATTCCCTATTACAGAAGTAATGACAATCTAAAAAACATGTGGAACAGGCTCTACTTCTTATGAGTGGCACAATTCATCTTTGGAAAGAAAAATCTTTATTTGATTCTCTTAAAGAAGATGATACGATGATATCCCTTCCCCCAAGAATAGAAGCAGTTTGCAACACACGCATTTTAATGAAAGATGCTCGTACATGGATGAAGAAAGGAAGGTTTGAAGTTGAACAAATAATTTACAAATAGGAAAGAAGGTTATTCAAATTATAGGGTAATTGGTGTGGTGGTAAGGCTTCGGCTTGGGTTCTAACATGTCCCAAGTTCGAGCCCCAACATCCCCATTATCGCCCTTGACTTATCTGCTCCCTGGGTTGTGGGGTCGGTCCAGTGGGCCGGGGTTTGTACTTCAGGGTTGGGCCAAAAGGGTCCGGCTTTGGGGAATTTCCTCGTCATCAAAAAAAAAATTATAGGGTAATCTTCGAAGTTTACCGGATAACTGCTTTCCTTTTTTCATCTCTCATATGTTCTGTGGCAGTCTAGAAAGGAAATATTAATCTATTTTGGAACAAACAGAGTGATAGATTTTACATAATATAGCAAATTTTAAATGCAAATTCTCTCCTACATTGCCCTTCAAGCTCCACAACATCTTGCTTGTTACTATAACTAGCAACCAGAAACAAGCATCCCACAGTTTATCTAATCCCTCTATTTAAACCAAAAAAAAATGATCACAACTAAAACACGTGTATTTGAATTTGAAAACTATTGCTTCTGTAGGCCTCAAAAGGCCGCCAAAAATTGACTTTGCAAAGACCTCTCAGAACCAAAACATTAACTCGAAACTGGAAATGCACATTTACTGGTGGTGTATTACTTCCGAACATGGCAAAGTAAGGGAGTTCAAAAGTTTTAGCATGCAATTCTTCATTCTAAGCACTTCCCTAAACCCTATACAAGTGCATCATGTACTAGTAACACATTACTGGAAGGTATGGTGGAGTAAATAGGTCCGAACATGGCGAAGTAAGGGAGTTCAAAAGTTTTAGCATGCAATTCCCCGTTCTAAGCACTTCCCTAAACCCTATACAAGTGCACCATGTACTAGTAACAAATTACTGGAAGGCATGGAGGAGTAAATAGGATCAATCAAAGGGTAATGCGTTCCACATACAACATGTACGATGGACAGATAAATCTTACTTTTATTGGGGAGGTTACAGGTAATCAACATCCGTAACTTTCTCAACATATTTTTCCTCACTGCAACTTTGACTACTCTCAACATCCACCAAAATTTTCAGTTGTTAATACAACACACGTGAATTCAGCACCTTTAGGTTTCCAAGCAGTAATTGAAAACAAAAAAGGAACATCAACATATGCAAAACATGAACCCAGCAGGAGTCCAAGATGCGTAAACACATATAATTATCTTACTTGTCCAACTGCTAGAAATGCACTGACTTGGACAAGCCTGAGATAGGAGGACTCACAAATTAATATATGTCCGCAGCATTCTAAATCTTACAACGAAATGTAATAGGAGAAGACCCAGAAAAGTAAAATGCGATTTCACCTCCAACCAATTAAATTGCAATAGATAATCACCACCTAATACTCATTCCAGATGAGCTTCCTCTACATCTTAGGTTCTAGTAGTGCTGAAGAAAAACCCCAGCTATTTCAACTGTAATGAGACAAAAGTTCTATATACCAACTCAAAATGGCATTCTACCCCATATTGATTAATGGATTCAGTTCCGTTTTTGAATGACTGACTAGTAAAGCTGATTAATAATTAAGGTTTAATCCGATAAGTCTCCCATTCAATAAACCCAGTTCAATAAAATCCAACCCTGTGATGCATAAATGACTGAAACAATCTCTATTATCTAAACAAGGATAAATGGGAAACTACGAGGAACCCTTGCATATGTCTGCATCACATGGTCAGATATTTCATTCAGTCGTTCCACTATCAGATATTTCATACAGACATGCAAGCGCGCGCACCGAGATGTCAAGGGAAGGAATAAATAGTACTTATACAGGTGATCTAAATTTAAGCAGACAAGCATGACTAGTTGCTTGTTCCGTCACACTAACCCAAAGTATACTTGTTATTTTGCATTTCATTAATCGAGAATGATCGAATTCAATCTCAAGGATTTAATTAACCTCGTACAATAACTGTTGGAATATTGAGACGTGTCCGCAAGCTAGCTATTATCTTGTCAAATTCCACAAAAGCATAGACAAGAAAGAAACAGAAGTAAAGTAACGTACCTCTGGACCATTAAAAACAGAAGGCTCATTCATGTCATTCCAGATATAGAGTGAAGGAGTTGTGCCAACATAATTTTCAAAAGAGAACCTGTCAGCCCACCATGACCTTATCTCTGGACTCAACATATCTAGATACGACGAAGAACCAGGCCAGCACCATCCATCAAAATCATTCCCATTCGCATCCTTCACATAATACCCCTTCTGTGTTGCCTCCTTGTGCACGTGATAAGACTCGTCCCTCTTAATATGAGGATCCACAATCGTAACCATATGCCTCCCTTTGGCTGCCAACTTCCTCTGCATCTCCTCTGGATGCGGGAATAGCATCTTGTCCCATGTGAAATACCTCTTCCCATCCGTGTGCTCGATATCGAGCCACAACACGTCGTACGGAATGTCGTGCTCATCAAACTTGGAATCCACATGATCAACATCCTCCTCATCCCTGTAGTTCCATCTACATTGGTGATATGCTGTGGCAAACAGCTGTGGCATCGGGGGCAGGCCAGTCACACTTGTATACTGTCTAACAACATCCTTGGGCCCTGGACCAACAAAAAAGAAGGCGTCCACAATCCCGGCCTCGCTCATCCAAAATGTATCGATCCTACTCTTCTCCGACGGCAGCGAAATCCCTGATTCTGCATCCCACCCTGCCCCCATCACATCAATCTGCATTTCAGCCGCATTCAACCAGAAAAACCCGGTAGTTCCAAGTGACTTCCCGTGCGAAATCATGAACGGAATCGACCCGTAAAGCCCGAAAGGCGAATCGTGAATGTACTCGAACACATCTAAGTTAAACAACCGATAGGGTTCGGAATCCTCCACGCCGGGGCCTCTGGTGGGCTTCAGAGAGAGGCTCGTAGCGTGCTCCGGAATCCCGTACACAAAGTCAGCGCTGTAAAACGACACGTCGAAGCTTATCGACTGCGGGCCGTACGGCCTCCTATCCGTGTGCCCCCTAAACCTCTCTTCCCAATCCTCACCTTCTCCCTTCGTTTTCAATTGCTCGAAATCAAACAAGCCATGGGAATTCAGGGAAATGACGCGATGACCGCTGCCCTTCTCGCGGACGTAAACCTCAAACGGATCGTGACGGAGAACCGCCTCGTAGCCGTTCGATAGGTAGACGACCGACGAAGGCACCGCATCGCCGTTAATCGTCTCCGTCGATAGCCTGTGGAGCCAGAGCTTCTTGCTCGAGAATTCGGGGATGATAACATCGGGTACCTCGAAGCGCTTCTTGGGTGGCCCCAGGGAGGGGTCCTCGTCGATCTTTAGGCGTAGGATCCCGTCGTGATAGACAGAGAGAGTGAGAATCAACGGCTTGATCTCATCTCGGTCCTCCTCATTCGCTGGATTCTTAGGGAGTAGCTTGGCAACGAGGTCACCGTCGGAGATCGTGACGTCACGAGCAATGAGGGAGCAGGACCCGGGCTTGCGGGCCCTGGCGCGCTTGCAGAAAGGGGTCTGGTTGCAGTTTCTGAACTCGTCTTTCTTCCAGGAAAGGACTGAGCTGAGGTGAAGACCCAAGAGGAGGAAGAAAAGGAGATTGAGGCTTCTCATTTGGGTCTTCATGGGTTAGATGGCATAGTACAGAGACGCAGGAAAAACGGAGCCCTAAAAATGCAGGGGGAGGACTGAGGATGAGAAGGAAAACTGAACCAGTAGCGTCTTTGCAGTGGTCTGGAGTCTGGACTAGCACTGACAAAATAACCCGGTTTTCCTTTGTTCAACATTCACGGACCGTTGATGAACCAACCGGGCCTATTTGTTTTTTCTTAATTTTTTTGTTTCGATACTAATGGCCCAGTTCTAATTGGGCCTACTTTTTGGGCCCCTATCCAAACATATCTGAAAAAATCCCAGTCCAGCCACCAAGTGACTCGAGGAACAGTACGCTGTAAGGAGATTCTTTGTACTATTTTCAACATCTTTGTGTTTTGATGTCAAAACTGGATCAGGATTCAACGATTAACCGTACATCATTTATCATTTCATACTGTTCGTGTAAAGGTTTGGACATCATAAACTTTGTAATAAAATTTATTTGTTATGTCTTCCTCTCAAAATTGCACCATAGAATTTAAGTAGAAAATCATAAAAACTCCTCGTCAGTCAAAACTAATACGAATATAGGGTAAGATTTCGAGGTAAGGAACGTCTCCCGTATCTTCAGTATTTCCAAAAAAAAGGCGCCGTTATAAGATGAATCTTCCTTCGTTTTGGAATCTCTCTCTACTTTCTTGCGTTATATATGCCTCCCATGTTCAGGACTTTGATGCCAAACAAAAAGCCACCAGCCTAAAAACGTGCAGACTAAACTGTAATATATACACGAAGGGAAACAATCATCTGATGCTTCTCCCCCCCCCCCCCCCCTTTCTTCCCCAGTTTTTTGAGTCTTACATTAAGTGCTGCCTCCTGAACAGATGAAAAAACAAGCCACTTTGACAAAACCGCTGACTAGAGCTGATACATCTGGGTTATTTTTCCCCTAACTTCAATGATTCAAGAAGAACCGCCTCTTCCTCCTGCAAATACAATAAGAATCCAAAATCCATATTATAGCACACCATAATTAAGAAAAACAGTTCCCCCTCCCCTCCCAACACACAAAACCAAAAAAGAAAAAAACCAAACCAACGACCCTGTCCAAAAGACAGTGACATACCACCAACGCATTAAATTCAGTTTCCTCATCTATTGCACTTGTAATAGCAGGGTCTTCCAAGAGATCCTGTTTCAAAAAATGCGATCAGTGTATGCTTAAGAGACATCATCCAGTAGTCCCCAATTCTTCAAGAAATTTTTAACTGCTTAAATTAGTTATAGCTCAGGCACGAGCTCAAATGGTACTTTTTTCCCATGAGAACGGGGTGGAGGGTGAGTTCATGGATCATGACCGACTATGTGCATGTTCAACTAAGCAATTCAAAAGAAAATGTTTAGACAAATACTGTACTTCCTCGTGCAGGCAATTCTTTCTGAATAGTTTACCGGTAACAAGGAGAACATCAGAAGTAATATAACTATACACATGCACATGCGGTGCTGTCCACTGACCTCCACAACTCAACTTTGTGGAACTTGGAACATCGAAGACAAGCAGTACAAAAGTTGAGAACGGAAATGGAAAGATATTATTAGAAGGGATATTGTAATGAAGAACATAAGGGAACTAGTATATTGTCAGAAGCTCTTATGGCAAACCTTTCATGAAGAAAATAGAGTAAGATAAGTGGAGAGGGGAATAACAAACAATATTTCTTATGAGATTGCTTCAAACTAGCTAAAGAAAAATGAAGGAGATAGCTTACATCATCCGCAATTTGCAATAACCCATTTTGGTTCTGCACAAATAAAATCGACCTGTTTTAGTTCTCTTTCCAACTTGTGCACTAGCTACTCCTAGTCTTAAGCTAACTATATAATAAGTCCTTCGACTAATCAAAATATTGCAGATTATATTGCCAAAGCCTCTCCCTCAGCTGGTGTAGGGATGCAGCACTATTCCATTCAACAAGCATGGTAAAACATAGAAGATACCTTAACAGCAACAAAAAGAAGCGGATCAGAAGGTGTGTAAATCATGTACTGTGCACCATCCTGCAACATAAAAGCTACAAATAAAAAGACGTAGGGTAACAACCAGTTAAGCTCATAACAATGGATTGTCAGGCATCACATAAATGTCTATCAGTATCTCTGGGACATGAGCATCACAAGATACCGTGATATGACAAATTTTCAAAAGCTAGGATAGACATGTAGGATCTAACAAACAATTAATTAACCCACTAAAAAACCTTTTCCGGATCCTCAATGTTAATTTCAAGCATACAATAAAGACAGTGAACGGTATGTTTTCCTTTTTAGACTGTCCCATAAAAGAACAACATTTTGAAAAATGAAACCACTTAGGGAAAAATACATTTTTCGCCCATCACCAATTGGGATTCTGACACTTTGCATCCTAAACTAGCGATTTCGTCACATTTCGCCCCTTCTGGTGCAAAATGTCATAATCTCAATAGTTAATGGGGGAAAAGTGCATTTAACCCAAAAATGTATCCAAAGACTCTTAAAGTTGAGATTACACATTTTCAAATTTAAACCTACTTTTCTTTGTCCATCTCATGGCATTTTAGGAAGAATGTCAATTACATTGATATACCTTCACTTTTATGATCTTTCATTTGACAATAATGTTGGAGAATACTGATTGCTGGAATTTTCTGGCAGCAACTACTTTAAAATATCTGAACATTTGGTCTTAAAAGATAATATTGACGTCTATGATCCAATCATAAACAAAACTCACTTCTATGCCATAAATGAATATATGTAACAGTTAGAAGAAAAAGTAGCTACATACACATTTGCAAGTCAGTTTGCTGCGACCTGATATTGTAGATGCATCCCAGAAATACAAGTTTGTCCTAAATTCTATGAGATTTAGAACGGTTCAAAGAGTTTGTGGCTATTGCGTTACCAGATGGAAGAACGTGATTTCCACACCTTCGGTTGGCAAGCCATCCACATCTTGACCATCATCTACAAAATAGCAAGGATCCAGTGGTAAACAATTGCCCACTTATAGGACAAGATCATGGATTAGTTTTAAAAAGAGGATAATTGCCTGTACGGAAATCAAATATGTCATCTTCCGAGTAGCAAAAACCTCCACGTGCTGTATAACAAAATCTGATAGGAAGACAAAGAAAGAACCAAATATCATCAAGACAATCAGGATAAACAAAACAAAATGATAATATTGCAGTCCCAAATAAGAAACTCTATACCATCATACCCACTATGTACAAGATGCATATGTATCTTGGCAAGAGCATAAGCAGCAGATGGAAGAATGGCCTCAACTTCTTCATCATTGACCTAAAATACAGAATACATTGATTATAAGGATGTGGTGTACAGCTTACAAAAGAAGACACAAAGATTTCTTAATACACCTCGATTTTAACCACCAAGGAAAAAAAATCAAGCTAACCTGCATCAAGGAAGGTTCCTTAGCTAATGGAGTTACAAGGCAGAATGGAGGATCGATTGGTGCTTGCACTTGGATTATTGGTAGGAGATTACTGGATTAATGATGTCCATCACAAAGATGAAGGTACAGGAAAGAGGTACAAGTCCTCAACTACTTGGTCATCATTTTATTCCAAAGTATAACACATGCAACATGTCTGATTGGGGCTACATGATAAATATGCCTTAGAAGCTCCCCTAGAAACTTGTGTTTGCTCGTTAAGCACCCAAAACAGGATATTTTGTTTTGATAAGTAAAACAGGATATTACTTTGTTTCCTTCTAATAAACTTAAGCTTCAAGGGTACTTCAAAACAATCTATGCAGACTTCCGCTCCCGAAGGTTCAACTATTATCAAAGCTGAAAACAATCTGCTATTTTGAGATGATAGAGCTTTTAAAAGTTGAAAGAGACCAACTCTAATTTTTTTTTTTTTGATAAGTAAGAAATTTTATTATAGAGAAAGAGCAGTACAAAGATTGTACTGACCGAAATTACATCATACAGACAAAGAAACTTAAGAAATCCTGGAAATCAAGAAAAGGGCCCCCTAAACATGCATTAGCCCAAAAAAACAGATTAAGCATCAAACCACCCTGCAAACGCGCTATAGACAAAGCAGAATCTTCAAAGCAACGCCTATTCCTCTCCCGCCAAAGGCTCCACCAAATGCAAGGAGGAATCATCAACCAAATAGCCTTAGCTAGAGGATCCTTAAACTGTCTTCCCCAACAGAGCAAAACATCACCCACCCGCTTCGGCATAATCCAATGAAGATTAAGCATAGCGCGTTTGCAGAATGGTTTGGTCAGAATACATACGAGGCAACCGTCCAGTAAGGGTCTCCATTGGAATGGTTCATCATATAAGGAGGAATAATACTGAACAATGTGAGCCGAAATGTCCCTCGGATCTTGCAACACGTCCCCGTCGACCTCCAACTGGGATATAGAATTAAACTTTCTATTAGAGTTCGCCACTCTGTGGAAAAATTTGGTACATCTATCCCCATCCTTTAACCATAGGGCCCGAGATGGTTAATGGTCAGAATAGGGAAATGGTCAGAATACATACGAGGCAACCGTCTTTGAATAATGTTGGGGAACATAACCTCCCAATCCGCACTAAATAGAAAACGATCAATCCTCGACCAAGCTTGAGAAGATCTATTATCCGACCAAGTGAACGTACCACCAACCAACGGCAAGTCCACCAGCCCAAACTCGGAAATGAGCTCCGAAAAATCCGCCATCCCTCTTCCTCCCCCACTCATCCCCGACCGCTCACTAGTAAACCGAGTAACATTAAAATCACCCCCAATGCACCAAGGAACACCCCACCACGAAATAACGCCCGCCAACTCATCCCATAGAAGTCTTCTCCCAACAACATCGTTAGGGCCATAAACCCCCGAGAACATCCACTTAGCCCCACCCTCAAGATTCTGGAACACAATCGAAAGAGAACAACACCCCACACTAACCTCCACCGACTCGAGCACCCGGGAGTCCCATAAGATTAAGATCCCACCCGAAGTGCTAACTGCAGGCAAACAAGACCACCGCACATGAGGACCACCCCACAGACTACGCACTACAGCCCTCTCAACCCCCTCCAATTTTGTTTCCTGAAGGCAAACAAGAACGGGTTTCCACCCCCTGATTAAATTCCCAATCCGACTACATTTGTCTCTATTATTGAGACCCCTCACATTCCAACTGAGAATCCTTGGCTTCATTGACAAATAAACATAGCCCTCCCCCCATTCTTACAACGGCGAGACGATCCTTCCCCACCATCATAATTAATACTAGACTTTAAGCCCTTGAGTTCTCTCAACATCTTACCGGTTGACCTCTTAAACGAAGGCCTACCCTTGGAACCTCGTTCCTTCTCCAAGGCAGCAAACAACTCCATCAACTCTCGCTCATATCCATCGCAAGACACCCCCACCATATGTCGGAACGAAGAGACCATACGCAATACCCACGTGGAAGGGTCTCCCTTCTCAGAACCGGGATATCTAACCTGCAACGGAGTCCATATGGAGTCCCCGCTGTCACTGTCAGCCCTCAACAACCCCCCAACTTTCCCAGATACCTTGAGTTTCATATCTGTCTCCAACGTAAGGACAGAATCAGAATGGTCCAAGCTACCCCCGCACTTCTCCATCAACCCGTCGCTACAACTACCCTCGTACACAGCAACACAATTCTGCCCCCTTCCTCCCGTATGATCACAATCAATGAGAGCAACTGAATTCTCATCCACCCCCCTACCCCGAACCTCAGAATCAACATCAACATAATCAACACCAACCAAATGACCCAGGGACCCAATCTCCATATTAGAGGGAAGAATACACTCAGAGACAGCAGAGAGAGCACCTGAGGTCGGCGGAAAAGGCAGCATCGGCATGTGCTCCCGCAGAAGCTGGTCGGCGATGGAAGGAGCTGTCGACGCCGGCAAGAAATCTGTCGAACCCTCGACGACCATCACTGACGTCGACAAAGGCTCTTCAATGCTCAATGGATCGGCGACGTCGACAACGGCGTGGAGAGGCAGGGGACTTGGCGCTCCGATAGAGCCAACAGCAGCGCCAACGACCTCGTTGACCACACCAGGGCCGGCGAAACCACCACCCGTTCTCACCCGCTCCAAACAGCCCTCCCCCGAACCACCCAAGGCGTCCACGGCAAGCACCTGCCTGACGATACCCAGCCCAGACGTCGACAGAGCTGGATCGGTATCCATTTCGAACGACGCACCCGACATCCCAGGCTTGCTGAAGCCCAACTCACGTGACAGGCCCAAGCCCAAGCCATTTTGTTTATCCTGAACGACAGAAACGGAACCCACAACCGTGGGCTGCTGGGCCGAAAGTTTAAAACCGCAGACCAGGCAACTCACAGGCTTGCTGGGCTCCAGACCCAAGTTATTGCGTTGAGCCAGCCCAATTAACTTATCCAGCTCAGATTTCAAACGCATTAAATGACTCCACAGCACGCCCTCTGTCCCAGCCGACCCAGCAGGCTCCCCAGCCGAAAGAAAACTTCCAGAAGACGAAAAGCCAGCACCTGATTCTGCATGCGGCTTTATTGGGACTCCAAACGACGCCTCCAAATGCAAGTTGCATGCGTCAACCTGAGAGTCGCAAAGCACCCTCCCTTCCTCCACCTTCGTCTCCGGCGGACGAGACCGAACCAGTTGGGCAAAAGAGACTCCATTTCGAATCATCGAAGCCAGAGGCCTCTCTCTTTTGCGCCTGAGCTCCCCAAGGACCGAGATCAACTCTTCACACACCAACGCGAAGGATTGCCATCCGTCTCGCGATCTCCCAATCGGGATCATCACCGCCCCACGTCTGCGTCTCTCACCAAATTCAGCAAGGACGACATAACTACCATTTTTATTCGAACAACCCTGAGCTAGAAAAGCTCGCGAAGATTCATTGAATTTCTCCGAGAAGTTGCTGACCTCCGGCGCATCCACCAAGTTACCAAACAAATTCGCTAACCACACTACTCCATATCTGCCAAACCTGATCAGACTTTGGGACCTTCTACTCCGCTCCGAGAGGGAAACGATCCCAGACGAACTGACCGAAAACTGAAAATATTTCGCTTCAATCACTAAACTCCGAACGAAAGCCATTCTGCCGGGACTTCAACTACAACGATTTCTTAATAAACTGAAACGAAAAAATTTGCTTCGTCGACGCGATCAACGTGCAAAATATTTTCAGTACAAGAATAACTCGGGCCGAACGCCATGAATAAGATGCTTTCCACCTGGGATGTTTATCTCTAACAAACACTAGGTAGGACCACCATCAACAAGCTCTTTAAATGAGCATTTGAATCAGCCAATCTCTCAAAGATTACAGAATCAGCACCCTTGCAATACAACACAAGACGGCCATCTGGATAGCGACATTGACCAACTCTAATTTAAACTGATACTGGAATGGATATCTCACGGGCTTGACAAATTGGAAGGTCAGAGAGAGATTTTAGAAGTCGATTGTAACTTAGAGATGAAAACTCCAAAACCTAGAGACTAAAACAGTTTTTAGAAACCCCATTTATAGTACCACAGATGCTACTTCAAAATAACTTAGTGAACAGAACTATCTCTTTAGTAAGACAATAATTCCTCCCTGCCCTTTCCCATGTTAGCCCAACCAAGCCAAGCTTGAGCTTTGAAATTTTTGCGTGGGATCCAGCTAGAGCTGGACAAAGAAAGCTCAAGTTAAGCTCCAGCTGAGCTACTGAGCGAAGCCTGAGCAACACACAGCTCGTCGTGGTTCAGCTCGCTTTGGTACAGTCACAGAAAGAAAATTAAAAGCCTAAAAATCACGAACACCAGAAACCATTTTCAATAAACCAAGTCCTACACCCCAGTTAGAATCTTGGTCATGTGAGCAAGGAGAGAAAGGGAGAATAAGGGAGAATAAGGGAAGCAAAATTCAAAGTGTGCACTAATTCAGGTTCTTATTTGGATGGCAAAAGAACCAGAAAGGAAATTATGGTAATTAGGTTGATGTATAACATAAAAGAAAGCAATCTGCCACTAATGGCAAGCTCGATGTAAAGATCAGCATTATTATGATCATAAACACAGCAAATGTACCATTGTCAAAACTCAAAAGACTGATTAGCAGATCAAGTCTGAATAAGAAGAAACTACACTAAAGATATAAGTTGGAAGAATAAACATACAGCTGACCACCCATCAATGTTCGTGCTCTTTAATATCTGTACAGGCCTGCAGCAATCATCTATCTATTAAGTACCAAGAAAGAAGCATCACCAATTTCGAATATGTTACAGGAAAGATTGCATACAAACAGCAATATTTCTTACGTGTCGACTGGGCAGAGCAGCATGCATTCATCTCCTTGAGAACTTCTGAACACTCTCCTTACAATGCACTCTAATGGAAGATTATTGATAGGATCAACCTGTCCAAAGATTCTTTAGAACCCTCAAGTTTATGGACGAAGACCTAAAAAGCATAGCAGTCCATCGATTGATTATTTAAAAAAAAAAAAAAAACTGCTTCGAATCACTATTAGAAACCGATTCTGTTACAAGTCATATTGATAACCAGCACTACTCATTTCCTCAATTGAAACAACAAATGTAGACTCTGTTCCATCTTCGAATTTTCACATAAACTATCTACGGTTAATGCCACGAATCCTATTTGTCCCTCTGTACTAATAATTTTACCGGCGGGCACACAATAAACACCAAAGTAACCAAGGTTCCTAAATCAGAACTCAAATTTGGCGAAGAGCAACAAACAAATAGAAATTCGAACTAACAAGAAACTCACAATGGAGGCAATTCGCTTCGCCGGAGCCGAAGCCATCACAATCCTCCCGTGATCATCGACGACGAACCCAGCCGGCGGTTTCGGCAACCCCATCGGTTGGTACGGCAACAAGCGCGCATCCGAGCCCACACGCACCTCACCATCGTCACCGTCATTGTCATTATCAACAATATCTATATCACGCACAACTTCAACGTCGCTGAAATCCAAAGCCTCGGAAGCGCCGCCACCATCCTTACTCTTTTTCTTCTTTTTATTGGACGGTCGTTTCTTGACCGGTCCGGTGGGGGGCTTGGCGGCGCGGCAGATAGTGAGACGGGGAGAGGCGGTAGGGCAGGGACTCGGGATAGGGAGTGAGGTCGAGGTCAGGAACGGAGGGAGTGAGTGGCGGAGGTGGAAGGAGAAGAAGGAGAGGTTTGAAGAGGGCGCGGACGGTGTGGTGGAGATTGAGGAGGACATAGTCGAGTACAAGAGTTTTGTGGACGGGTTGCTCTGAAATCTTCCTTCTTTTTTTCCCTTGTTCTTTGTCGCTTTCTTTTCCCTCTCGACTTGAAGCAAATATTTTCCCGGGGCTTGCTTCGATTCGGACTCTAGAGTGGACTGACTGTGGAGCTCGTTCTGGCCCTAAATAATCCGAAATGCTTACTAATTTCACAATGGCCCAGAATTCCTAAATCCGCTTCAATGGCGCCACAGTCATTCTTTAACGGTTCCTGCAAAGTGCACACACGTCTCAAAAGGGAGTAAATCTGAGAGACAGCGCTCCTAGCTCCTGGGGATCAGCTGCAGGTCTGAAACCTCTTCCCATTCTGATAAGAACGTATTTACACAAGTTTTTTTTTAAGTGAATCCGTATATTTTTCCATCAAATCATCTTTTTTTCAAGGTAATAAATTTAAAAAATTCATTTCAACCATATTTTCGCTTCACTTTGTATACTCGATCATTTTAAACCCAAATTTTAGGTCATCCCAAAATTTTAACACAAACACCATCTGATGAGTGCAAACTCGGCATTTTCAATTTGATGATCTGATAGAACTTCATATTGATAATACAATTAAGACTTCAGCAATTTTTCAAAAACTACAGAAAATATTACATCGGATGAAAATGGCTCAACGCTTCCTTACGGAAATTAACAAAAATGACGAAAGGCCGTATTTCCCATTACATTTTGAAAGGAAAAATAGTGAAGAAGAAGAAGAAGAAGAGGGGGGAAACACCTCATTAGTGACATAATTCCCCTTTTATTCCCTTCTTTTAGCTAAATCGTGGATTTGAATAATAATCTCCCCTTTGAATTGGTAGTTTCAGCTGCACACTGCTTCCACAGCTAGTTTCTTATATGCAGCAGCAGGACACGAACCCTTGCTGAAATTCTCATCTGTTAGTTCTATGGCACATTCCTTTTTGTTTAGGCAAATCTGCAACATATTGTATTGAACTTCTCAGTTATTCAGTTCATATTCAAACAGGAGCAAGGTAAGAAAAAAAAAATCGCACCTTTTCAACCACAGAAATGGAATTAAGATCATGGCAATCTCCCTTTTTGTAGGATCCACAAGTTCCAGTAGGAGTTCCAAAGCTGGCAAATTTTACAGCGGAGACAATAGTGTTCTTGGGGCACTTCAAAAACACACTCCCCTTGTTTTCGTTTTTTACACTTGCATTTGCATTTGCAAGCCAAGATTCGAGTTCAAAGGAAGGGTAATCCTCAGCAACGACAGCACATGCACCTGAGACTTTCCTTTTTGAGAAACTAATTTTTGTTGGATCTCCGCCTTTCTCCTCAAAGATCACCAGAATGTTTCCAGATGGTTTGAACCAAGAGCGGGGAACATGGTACCTGCTCCATACAGAAAGTTAGAAATTCTCACGACAACTTGGCTTTCTTTTCCCTTCTTCTCACAGTTTACTTCCAAATTCCAATGAAATCATGTATATGGAGAATGCTAACCCCCATCAACATCTCTGAAGACTAAACAAAATCTCTGAGTTTTGTGAAGATGGCGATC
This sequence comes from Myrica gale, assembly GCA_963930655.1. NCBI lineage: Eukaryota > Viridiplantae > Streptophyta > Magnoliopsida > Fagales > Myricaceae > Myrica > Myrica gale. The sequence goes on along the minus strand of OZ005600.1, from coordinate 8,661,922 downwards.
TACTAACTTTTCATATCAGTATCAGTAAATTGATGAAACAAAGAGTATGCTCTGAAGATGCATAGTGCGCTTTTTCCCCATTAAAAAGTGCTTGCAACCTATCATTAATGGTGATCTGATTATGATTTTCTTAATTTAGGAAATACAAATATAAAGTTGGAGTTCGTTTGGAATATAGATAATTGAGGGATGATACTGATTGTAGTTTGGCAGCAACTTAAAGGATAGAATACACGGATTGGTAAACTGTAGTAAGTTCCTATTTCATGCGCTCACAAATAATAAAAAAAAAAATTACTTACCATCTTTGTGTAGGTTCTCCACATCCAGTGAAGCACTTGTCCGGCATAAATTTGCCCCTGTAGTCACACTCCTGAACACACTTTTCATGTACAGAGCTTCTCCGAGGCCAGTATCTCCCAATTTCTTCTCCATTCAACCAAGCCAGACCTTTCCCCATGTATATCATATCCAGCCCAATAGGTTCATCCCCTAGTGGAGGGTCCACAACAGCCTGCAAAGACAAATATTTTCACCTGATCATGAGTTGTATATTATATAGCAGCATCCCAATGAACGACAGCACGGTACTTCCACACAAGCTGTTTTTCCAAGTGCTTACTTTGTACCATGTCAAAGGCTGTTTCTTTGGTGGTTCTGGGGCTGATAACCAATTTACATTATGGACACCATCGGACTTGTACAACCCCAGGTGTTCTCCTTGCAGTCCAATCTGGGAAAAGCAGGAAAAAGGAGGCAAATCTTTCAAAAACCTTTTAAGCCAGAATTCTATGAAGAAGATTTAGTCACATTATCCTATCTGATTGTTCAGTCCTGCTAAGGTTTCAGGAGGAAATGCTTTAATTGCAATTAGTTTGGACAAAAAAGGGCCAACCTGATGTAAGCATCTATGTCTTTGAACTCCTCAACTTGAGCTGGTTTGGACCCTCACAGGGACAATAGAAGGTTTTATACTAATGACCTTTACCGTATGATTAGCTTTATTAAAACATCCTTTTGATGATTAGAGAACAAAAAGAGCTATAAGAATAGTTCGAAGGACCTAAACTAATTGTCCAGTAGCATATACAGAATCTACATCTTGAGGAGTATTAGAAACCACGAACAAGTTCAACCTATACTGTTCCCTTACATCAAAATCAGCAGCCCGCTGAAGAAAAGTTACAAAATACTATAAGAAACTGGTTAGGAAAATGAAGAAAAGCACCTTGTAGGTCCATGCATATGATGAGAGGTCGACTGTCCCATTATTGAAGCCCTTAATCTTGACAATTGTTGGTCCTGCTCCCACCCATTCATAAAATGCTCCTGCGTTCTGATGAAAAGCAAAATAAGGTGTTTCTAGCACCAAAAAGAACCGAGCATACAGGGTTGCAAACAAATGCTATGTAACATTCCATAATTTAATGACAAAAGTAACTACATTGTTATTGACACATAATCAATGGCTCTAGTATGCTTTCTAATTTATATCAAATTTAACTTCTGAAGGGAATAAATGTTGTTTCGAAACAATCAAAGATCACTGGCTGTAGAAATAATGCCTGATGCCCAAATAATTGTGAAGAAAAATATTCAAAACTATTGTACTACCAAAACCCTACAATAATAGTTGGGAACCAAAGTAGATGTAAAGTAATCAAAAGAAAATATCTGCTAGGGTTCTTTGCTCCCTAGAAATATGCGCGATACAAAAAAGTAACTCAATCTACTTGCGAATGCACGAAAGCAAAGAAAACCTTCTATGTAAAAATCAGCTACTAATGAATAGGGAGGGTTAAGGTGACACTGAAACATGAGATGGTGCCAGATTAGACAGGCCAATGGGGAAACTTACATAGTGAATCGCAACTACATGTCTAGAATAATACCCATACATGCAATAAAGTCTTTCCAAATTCATGACTTTTGGAAAGAGGCGCTAAATCAAAACTACATATTTAGACAGAAGATCAGCAGACTGAAGTGCATTTTGTGACTGGAAACTATCTTACAGCCAGAATGTGATTAGGTCATCTAGCAGCTGATCCCGATTTGTGCTCTATAAAGTTAGTGTCTTACAGTCGGAACAAACAAACATACAGAAGACCAGTCACTTACTTGTAGACCAACAGTCATGCTTAACAGAGCAATTTCATTCTTCCCTGCCTTGAGAGAAATAGGTTTCCTGACTTTGAAGGGTGAATGCGTGCCATTTCCAGATGCGCTAGCTGAAGATCAGCAAGCATAAACATGACTAAGAATACTCAGCAAGAATTTTTTTCTCGCCAAAAAACTTCATATGTACTCAAGAGTGCATGTGGAAATGATGCTTGAATAGAAACCAACAGAAGAATATTCAAAATAAGAAGGGTAGAAATACAGAAGAAAATTGTCCACTAGATAAGCAATCACTACTCCAAAAACAGGTCCAAAGATAGCAAAATTTTTGCCATAGAATCAAAACACCTACGATTATAATAAGCAGCTTCTTTTTTTTTTTTTGATAAGCAATTAAAATAAGCAGCCTTGTACCCAAGAAGATAATAAATATGAACAAGATGCTATTTGTCATTTCTAATGATACATCGACTTTGAAAGGAATCTCTATTCTACATTCATGAACAATTATAAATAAAACTTAACTGGAAATGCACTACCATTGTTAGGCACACTAACATCATTTATAGTAGCTTCTAAAGCAAACCGGGACCCAAAGGATACTAGAAGGATGTAAAAACAGAGATACTACTGTGTCCTTCTCTATCAAGTGAATCTGTCACCCTAATTCACTCGATGAAGTTGAGAAACAATGCATCACATTTGAGATTGTGATAGCAAAACAAAATTACCAACCTCACAGGAAATTGCTAGGTACCTTCACCATTTCTATAGGCTAGGCAAGTTGGCAACAAGAGAATTTTAAGAGTCCAAGCAAGGTTGTAACGTCTTTCTGTTTGCCTATGGCTGCTTGTCTTGCATCTTTGTATAGGCTTTAAAACTGTTGTGCTTCGTTTAGGACCAGGTGTTGTTGGTGCTATTATAGTAAATATGTGGTTTTCCGAGGGCACTTCTTGGAACATGGTGCTACAACAAATTCTCTAGCAAGTTCCTGAACCAAGGCCTTGAGGCAAAACGTAATGTTTTCCTTCTGGGTAAAGGGAGGTGTAATATAACCAATCATATGTAACCAGCACCAAGCATGAAGAGACTACAAAAGTAAAATGATGGGACATATGATGGAAATTGCAAAATTTTCATACTGCTCTACTTTGTAGACAGCATCTAACATTTGTGTGACCAGATTGAGGTGTTCTGCTGAAAATAGGATGTCGGAAGAAATGCCTACTAACCTTGAAGTTTCTGATTCACAAAAGCATGGAGAGCATGGCCCTTGGATTCAATCAGAAGAACTGGATGGTTTCCATTCCTTAAGAACTCTTCATTTCCACTAACAAATATACTGCCATGAAAAATGAATGGGTCTCAAAACCTGTTTTAACTGCACCTACATCTCAAAAGCACACATGATTCACCGTGCATATCTACTACATTCTGTGTCGGCATAACCTTATAAATATAGAAGCGAGCAGAAGAGATCCACTACTGTTCAAAAATTCAATAAAAAGCCCTGCATTTTTCTGTGAAGCCATAAGAAAACACTAGGTAAAAACACAGGGAACCCATGTTTAACTCTGTTTTGAGATTCAGACAAATTCCCACCAGGGAGGGCATCCGAACATACTGAACATGTAATCCCCAAAAACTTGCACATTCACCGTAGTTCTTCTTTCCAGCAAAGGAAGTTTTTCTTCTATCTTCTGGGAAGCAGATTTTATAGTTCATAAAAAGCTCCATGTATATGCAGGGGTGTTTCAGTGGATGCATGTGTGCATTTTTATGTATATATAGAGAGAGTGAGTGAGAGATCTTTTTCTGATAATTTTATCCTACATTGTGCAGTAATAGAGCTTATGAAGGTACAGGAATAGAAATTAGAAATACAATTATTAACTTATCGAAATCTATATAAAACCTGTTGGAAACTTGGCAAACAACCTAGTTCTTAAAAGCAGTTCTCAGATATTTATATACCAGACCAATTCAAAAAAGAAAAACTTCAAAAGCCCACACATTGTCCCCTCCACCCCTACCCGTGCGCAGATCCACCTCCTTGGTGCGGCAGCAGTCAGGGAGAAATCTCCTCCACCAGGACAGTGGAGTCCCCCCTCCCTCTTTCTCACAGATGGATCTCCTCCACATCCTGGTGGAGGAGATGTCTATGCATCAACTTCAGGGGGAGTAGTAGTATGGCACCAGAATATTCAAAATAGATTATAATACTAACATAATGGTGGAATATTCTAAGCAAGCATAACACTTGAATATTTCAAGCTTTTTGTAATTTTTAAGTATCTAATGACGTTAACACATGTAGGTGAATAGAGATAATTAAAGCTCTCTAACTCTTTCCATGAGGTTTTGCTCTCTTTGTCCCCTTCATCTCTTTCTCCAAACCCTAGATGCAACTTCTAACTAATGAGATGTTTCTACTTTCCTCATAGGAGCAATAAAAATAAAATAAACACTACAATGAGAAGATACGTGTGTGCATGTATCTCATCCTTTAACAATTCTAAATAAACTATTAGAGTACATTTGAAGACAAAAACAAAATCTTATATTTAATGGTTTTTAGCAAGACGAACCTTGTTGTATACCAGAGGTAGTCAGTAGTATCTTTTGTGGTATTGATGTGATCTACAAAGCCATTTCTAGTAAAGTCCGCTTCTCCCCATATCCCAGCTTTCTCCATAAATACTTCCCATCTAAGAGGTCTCACGCCTTTATCTGTTGATGCCCCTGATGATTGCAAATCCTCTGGTACCATTTCCACTATGTTGGTTTGAGCTCTAACCTGTTAAAAGTTTGATTTTCAAGCATAAGAGAAACCTGATGTGGATTATCAGTTACTCCCCAGCTGTTAATTTCCAAATAACTACCAACATGATAACAAACCATTATGAACTTATGAATAGGTTTTAATGTGGAGAGATCTTTATGAAACATCCCTACCATGTACAGAACACCCAGATTTACAAATGACGGACAACATTTTTGTGTATGAAACCATGTCTTGGATCACTTCTTTATGAGAAAGCCAATACCATTTCAGTGCACTTGTTACTCCTATGCAGACAAAGCACTGAGGAGAAAGTAAGACACATTAATGCCAAAAGCAAGGATAGTACAACAACTAGTGCATAAAATGTCTCCCATGTTTGCTATTCAAGTTAATGGGCTACTGACTTTTCCAGCCTATGATCTTAAATGCAAATCGTTGCTCATAGATGTTATAACCGGATACAATTTAGTTATTACTACACATTGATAGTCCTCCAGAATTTGAAGTGAACATTTTTGAAATCACGTTGCATTCATCTTTCCTAGGACATCATATTGATCCGATCCTAAGATGTTCGGTAGGATGGAGGGATGAAGGAATACATGAATAGTTACCTTTGCTGTGTTAAATACTACGTTCTTGCAGTCGGGCAGAATGCTAACAGACCACGCAGGCAAGTGATATGATGCATTCTGAAATTCTACTGTCTTGTCATTTTTTTCATCCATGTTAGAAATGAAGGCAGCACATACTCCTGAAGAGTCAGTGTAGACATCGGCCTACAATGTAGATTATCACTCATTGAGTGTGCTAGCAAGACAACAGATTATGGGCACATTCTAGTCCAAAATCATATATGACAGAGAATAGGAAATGGTTTTGTGATGGATTTATGATGACAAAGAACATAAAAACCAAGAATCAAATAAAAAGAAGCTTGAGCATTCAGAAGGCAAAGGCAACTCAAATATGAATAATACAGCTTCCTATTGCCATAATTTGCATATTCCCTCCAGCTCAAAATATATGGGATGGTTGCAAATGACATATTTTAATGAAACAGGATAGACATGAGTATCTCCCTAAATCCCCTCAGATATGTTTTCAAGAATCCAACCCAAAAGCTTAAGCTAGTGAGTAGAGAGACAACAACATGTAACTAAAATAAAGTACACAACCAACAATTATTGGATTCCTTACCACTCCCTTTCGTGTCGAAGCCCAATAAAAACCAAAACCATAACAAACAGACCCCATGAAACAACTGAAATAAAGACAAGCATGCCTAATAATTTACCCAAACCAGGACAGAGACTAACGGAGTAACACAATGAGTCTAAGAACAAACAATTAGACTTTGATATCAAGTTAGAGCATCCAACCCAAAAGCTTAAACTAGTAATGGGTATATATATTTGACGAGGGGAGAATAGGTATACATACTTTTTGGTCCTCTTCCCCCACTAGCTTGAACTTTCGACTTGGATCCTCTAACATTGTACTAAAGCACCGACCAAGAAGAAACATTCTACTCATCACTATTCTCCCCAGAAAGTGCGAATAAATTGATTTGAAGCAACATATTGTGGATCAGCTCGAAAATCATCTATTTTCATGACAGAAGGAACTTTCAGTTCAGCCCCACTCTAACGTCACCCCAAAAGAAAAAAACTTTATAAGCGTAATGATAGAATGGGCCAAGCTGAAGTCCAAAAAAAACAAATAAGAAATAAATCTGAGTCTAATACTGCCCAAAATCTTAAACTAATAGGTGGAGAAGCCCAACTCAAACACAGATTCATGACCAAACTTACATAGCACAGGTATAGCGTACAACTCAATGCGTATTTAAAACCATATAAAATCATTAAAATTGACCTCATCTGCTGTGTGGTTAAAGTTAGCTCAAAGCCATCACTTGAAGTCTTGGTGCATAATTTGTCCTATATAGCCACAGTTTTACTGGATCATTTCTACACACCTACATATTGCAGTTAAAAGAAAACCTACCATTTTGACAAGATTAACCCCGCCATCTTTATCTGTTCATTGCTATGCAATACTGGTCCTTTATATGGGATTGACTTTTTACTTGAAAATTCCGTTTATTCACATGAAAAACACCAATACGATGAAGCTAGTCAATTCACTGGCTCAAAAATTGCTTATCCAATGTTTAGGCGAGACTAACTTGAAGTGTAACCTCATGACCGTAATATAGTATCCATATCTATTCTAGTAAATCAACACGTTCCTACGTACTTTAGCCCAAAATACTCATACTACTTAATCTTGCATCTGCTTAAACCAGTAAATAGAGAATGAAACCAAATTACTGAAACGAAGACAAAATACCAAAACAGAAACTGAAAATAAGCGGGGTGTTAAGGATTGAATACAAGACCTATTAGACAATACAGTTAATGACATGGGTAAACCATCAATTCCAAGCGTAGAAAGTTGGAGAGCAGCTAAATGCAAGGCACCCAACGCACTTACACCACAAAGGCTGATGTAAGCTTCAAGTAACATAAATATGCTAACACTTCTGTACTATTTGAGCAATAAGTCAACAACATGTTACGTAAGTAAATTGAAAAAATTTGGATTATCAACCAGCAAAACAAAGAAATCATTAACAATCTGCCACCAATCAAAGTTTAAAGGGAGAGAAAATTACCTCTTGGGAAGGACCAAGGGACACATGAATTGGCTCACCACTGAGCAATACATGCTCACATAGCTTTATAGCTTGATGAAGTTCTTTCAGGTGTCCCCATTTAGGAAGCCTAGGTAATCCTACAAACCATATAAGAAACCTTCAAAATAGTATTGAAACATCAAGCATTCACTATAGTACAACACCTATTTTTCCATACCACAGATACAAGGCATTGGTCATTAGAACAAGAAATATAGATTGCATACCATATTCATCAATTGGTGCATCATAGTCATAACTTGTGGTAATGAATGGTCCACCTGAAGTGCGACCAAAATTTGTCCCACCATGATACTGAAAAAAAAAATAGTGACAAGATTATGACCATACATGGTCATGACAATATACTAAATCTATTATACACGAGAGAAATAACTAGGAGCTGATTGATGTGGTACGGCGAGGAAATTCCCAAATAACCCACTTAAATAGTGACATTAATACGAATTTGTTAAATACCATGTAGTAATTTTGCACGCTACCACCTTTCTGGAAAAAACGGGCAACAGAATAAGCAACATCTTCAGGAGGTCGATGAGGATCTCTGGACCCAAATGTTTTAAACCTGAAAATAGCTAACCGTAAATTAACTACAGACAGAAAAGATGTTTGTACAAGCTAGACTGGAAGCATTCAATAGCATTATGAGTTCCTTTAAGGAACCTAAACCCAAGAAAATCCCCCATAAAAGATCAAAATCATTTGGCAGAACAATACAAATCATTTCGCCTTAGCTAACTACACCAAAGATATAACTCAACAGAAAACTAAACACAAGAGGCACAGTGGCAACAGATGAGGGAATAATTTAGACATTCTTCTGACACCAATCCCAACAATTAACCTGTGACAAGAATTCTGTCCTGCACTTCTATTCTAATTGAGTCTTTACTAGAAAAAACGATGAACATGGCTTTGAAGGTCAAAGAGACCTTTGGATCCTCTTTACAATAACCTATTACAGCAGTACAAGCAATTGCAAGAATATGTCCATACAAAGGCATAAAAACATATTCAAGTATAAGTACACTTACACATACAACTACAATAGAACATATGTTGAATTTTCTATTATTAAGATGACCATTTGTGTATTTTGATTCACTTGTATGCGTTATTTACAAAGGAGAAGTTTGGAAGCAAACTGGCCCTAAAAAACAAAAGTTTACTTTATACTATATAGAACATTTATGAAAGGTACATTATAGAGACAATGAGATCAGAAAAGCAACTTTAAAATGCAAATTCCAGCTTAGAAAGAGGAGAAGAATACAGAGCTTGAAGGGGAAATACAACATTACCATCCAGGCCAATTTTCAGTCCAAATTTTGGGCTTGTTGGGAGAAAGAGGTTTGAACTGGTCACAGTAGAAGGAGTTACAAGTATCAATCTGTGAACAAAACATGAAAGGCCATGTTTTAATTTGAATGTCACATTCTGTTTGAATGGTATCGACCGAGAGAATATAATAAACAAATTTATTATCAAAGGGAAAGTCCAATTTGTAAGTACATCAAGACTCAAAGGTTTGGCAAAAAAGACTTAAGATTTGTAAGCATACAGCAGTCCTGTAACTTTTCAAAAGTCCCAAATAACTACCAAAAAAAGTTCACCACTTAAGAAAACTATGACTATTCATTTAACATGTTGGCAAGAAGATGGACACAAGGAAAGTGCATTTGAGCATCTGTAAGAGCACATGTATGTCTGAGTACCCAACTTCAGAGAGAGAGAGAGAGAGGTTACTAAAGTGGTTAGTAAATGAGAAGAAGAAAAAGAGTGTATAGGCATCAAATCAAAACAGGTGACATTCTGGGGTATTTAGAGTGAGAGGACGGCAATTGAAGTTTTTTACTGACGTCCATGGAATAGAAGCTACAAGAACTAAATTTATTCAGTCAAATAACTTGAGAATAAAATTGAATTTAAATCTGAAATGTATACTAGAACCTGCAAAAGCGTAAAAGCCACAATGTTAAAAGATGTTCATTATTGGATGACACTGCTATAAAATCATACTCCACTTCAGAAAACTGAAGTGCACATGGTGAAATGTGTCGTTAGCCAAAAGTAGCAAATCAAAGCAGCCATACTAAGGCCAGAAAAATGACTAACAGCATGTATTTGCACATGCAAGAAAAAAAATACATTTCCCACTTAATTACAGTTCATGGTATTAAGATCTGGATCATACAGAAAACTTATAGTAAATGTACAGAAATATTGCTTCAGGTAGAAAAAAGACTCTTACCACAGTATCAGGAGCATCCCATTGCTGGCACATTATCCAAGGGACACCTATGTTTTGAGAAACAGCCATGCTAGCAGCCCACATGGCATACCGCTTCCCCCCATCTCCATAAGCACCCTCATAGAATCCATATTCATTTTCTATCTGCAAGAAGAAAACTGAAAATATGACTATGATCTTGATATTTTATGAGAAAGATAAGCACTAGAATCACATCAAAGCAGAGGAGTGGAAAGTGATTATGCATACCGAAGGTCAGAACCTAAACTTTGTAGCGATGCTAAGCCAAGGGTCAAAGGAGATGACAATCAGTTGAAAGGTCTAATTGAGTTAGAAAACAAACTATAACATAACATAGGAAGGGAAGCCATGGTCATTATATTATGGCTTTCAATCCTAATGAAACAATGCGAACTTAGAAGTCGGGTAGAACCAAGGTAACCTTCTCCTGGAAAGAAATTTCTCAGAGATGCCTCCAACTTGTAAGAGCCAAGATAATTGGCCTTTCAAACATTAAGATCTATCTCATATCTGGGCTATATGCAGCTTATGTCAGCATAAACAATAGTGAATAAAAAAAAGATCAGTTTTATTGTACTTTTGAAATTGAGGATCAGTACCAATTACACTGTTCAAAACACAAAATGAACAACGAATGAGTGTGAAGAACTGATCAAACAATTGCAACAAATTTCCCTAAAAGAACTTCAAAGCCCAAAAAGATAATTAGATTATGAAATCGTACATGCTGGAAAATCAAACTTACCATAGAGTTTCAAGGTAACAGTGTATGTTCCAAAGCATTTTCCATGCCAAAATCTTCTGCATATCCAAGATGGATACAGCAGAAACTAGTATGCCTACTAATAGCACCACAGGTACTGATGCAAGTGTCATCTTCTTGTGCCGCAAGCAGAATAGAATTGTGATTTTTGTAAGCCCATTTGCAAATTTACCCCAAGCACAAACCCCAATACAACTAAAATGTGAATGGCTGAGGCTCGAGAGCCTCAAGACCCACAACTTTCCACATTGTCACTGAATATAGACGCAGGAGTTCTCGGAGTAGATAAGACAAAGCTCAAAAATTGACTTGGCTTTTATAAACTCCAGTCAGTTTGCTCGAGATAGGGGGTACAAACAAAAAATAATAATAATAATAATAACAGCAATGCAAACTCTGAAGTAAAAGGGAACATAACAATCTCATCAAATTACTTTTCCATTGATCCGAAATGGTTAAAATAAAACTACTTTGGGATTAAAAGTTGGACTTGCCTGAGCCAAAATGATAGGACCTCCTTGTGATGCAAAGAGCTTCTCTTGTTTCATCAGGTTCACTGTGAATGTTGTAAACTTCTGCATGTAATACTAAACCCACCAAGCAGAGAAATGAGTTCGAAAGAGCCCAGATTGCATTTTATACTTAAACACTATGGTCTTGAGATCATAGTAGCAAATGTTCTTAGAGTTCAGGCCATGACAGTCCCATTCCCATACCTTGAAGGGCTCATTGTCGGTTCGGAATACAGTGCCAGGCACATAATGCAACCAAACAGGTACACCACTGTATCATAAAACTGTATTTGAGGAATTTCCCAGCAATAAATGAAGTTGGAAAGAATATGACAAATGATAAGTTTCATGCTCCATATGGTTAGTTAAGCATTGAGAGCATATTTAAAATCATTTAATCTTACAGAGAAACAATAGTACAACCTAGGATTCAATAACATACCCGAAATTCCATTCTGCTGCAACAAATGGGCCTATTCGAAGAATCAAATACAACCCTGCCTGTTGAACAATCTTCACAAACTTGACGAGATCATATCGGCCCCCAAAATAGTACTGGGATTTCAAATTCAAGAGAGGAAGAAGCAAGAAAAGTCTATATGATTAGATATTTATCAGTTGAAGCCTCTGTCTCAAATAAATGAGGCCGTTTACAATGAAAACATTGATAAGGAAAATGTAAAAACATGTGGAATTTTCCTAAAATGTTATTCACTTTGTATTAGAGAGGGCATGATTTTCCAAAAGAGCGTCCTTCGCTTTCAGAAATTGGTAAGGACAACAAAGAAAATTGAAGAGCTACGAACTTCCAATTTAAAAAGTTCTATATGCTTTGAGCCGACTCACGAAAGAAAGGCAACAAAGGTTATCATGCATTATGAGACAGAAGAAGTCCTACATATGTATTTCTCACTCACATTGCCCGGAGATAGTTCATGACCATTCCAAAACACATATGTTTCGATCACATTGACCCCTCCTTCCTTGGCTGTTTGAACCAACCCCGGCCACATCTACCACGTACCAAATTCGTATATATAGAGTTAATTTCCATCAGAAATAGCAAAACAACGGTACCACCACAAGGAAACCACAGAGAAAATATAGAAATAACCTGAAATTAAATGAGGCGGCTACAGAGAGTGAGCAATCAAATATAATGTACAGGCAATTTAGTAGCTGCCTAGATGCGAGAGAAAGCAAAGGAAAAACATTCGGTCTTTCTTAAGCATATATAATCCAGAAATCTAATGTCCTTCACAGCGGACTCATTTTAAAAAGTTTAGCTTAGAATTGGGCTTCTCTTATCAAGTCATCAAAATTTTCCCTTCTTTTCAGCCCATGTTTTCTGAGCAACCAAAGGATGAATAGGAAAGAGCGTGCGGGATTTCTAACCGCGGGAACGCTGCGAGGGTAGTGAATGGAGGCGGAGATGAGGAGCTCGCGCTGGCCATTGATGATGAGAGAGCGATGGTCGTAGGTGACATTGCCCGCGAGACATAGAGTACCGAAGCACAAGAGCGTGACTGCCGTTAACTGAAGCAGGAGAGAGTAGGACAGCTTCATCTCGCTGTGAAGCTGAAAGCCAGGGCACTGCAACTCCCTCCCTCTATGGTGTGCTACTGTGCTAGTACTCTTGTACGAAGGAGGGAACAGCTCAGCTTGCGTACTTATGACAGGCATAGCGCGGTTGGGACAGCATAAGAGTCTCGTACAGCTAGCTATACTTTCAGTAAAATGACGTAACTATCCCTGTTGTAACTCTCTCTCTCTCATTATGACCCGAGACGGACAGATAGCACGTGAAAATCACGTGAGAATGTTTTTGCAAACCTCTCTCCTCATTGTCATCGCTCGTCGTCGTCGTCGTCTGAGACTTCTCTTCTACCGCTCCGATTAATCCAGCTGTGATGTGGGCGCCGCGGTGCTGTGGAGGCTGCGTGTCAGCGTCTGATTGAGGCTTGGGAATTCGGATTACAATTGCTGGTGTTTTGGAGAAAATTATCGTTCGAAACGATCGGGTTGGCTTGTGACGCTTTCCTTTCGTGGTTACAAAGAGAATAAAGCCGCGGTCCCTGCAAAGTTTTAGGCCGGTGATTATACAAGTGTGAGGAAGAAGTGGGCTAACGGCTCTCATGCGCATGGGATTCGGAATGCTCACACTAATGTCAGCCTTTTCTTTCTGTTTTTCGGAACAGAGAAGTAAAGTGTATTTCACGCCGAATAATTTTACACCCCTAATTTTAATTTTAAACATTTTAGAACCTCTATTAATTTTTTTTTTGTTAGTTTGTATAAATATATTTTTTACTTTTTTAAATTATCATTTTTCACGTTAAATGATTATTGTAAATAAAATTACGAAGATAAAATTATCATTTCATATATTAAAAAATTATATATTTTTTAAAATTCACAAATTGTAAAGTGAATACTGTTAAAAAAAGTTGAAATGTAAATTGACTAGATAGAATAATTAATAATTAAAAAGTGTAAAATATATTTAATATAAAACAAAAGAAATGATTAAAAAAAGAAAAAGAAAAACTTTTAAATGTGACATTATGGTTGTTTGTTTACCGAAATTTTGGGAATTTTTTGAATGTCGGAGTTTATTGGGATTTGTGAAAAGTTTAAAGTATATCGGGATTTTTTTTACCAAATTTTTGGGGCCTCAAAAAGTCTAACCAAATAAACATACTTCAAAATTTCTAACTTTTACACATACATTTTAAATTTTTCACAAATTTCAATAAACTTAAATATTCTAAAAATTTTTAAAATTTTGAAAATATTCTTCAAAATTTTAGTAAATAAAAAACCCTATAGTTAAAAATTGAGAGGGCAAACAAACATGTTGTAGCATCCCCACGCTAAGTAGCATGTGCGTGCTTAAAGTTGTCTGGGTAGGTTAGGACCTGAGATGACTTTTTATGTTTCCTACCAGCTAGCTTGAAGACATATGTCTGTCTGGTTGGAGTACGTTGAAAGTATTGTTTAATTCCTACAAAAATTGTCGGCAAAAATCAAATTCTTAATGGGTTCAAGAAAAAAAAATTAACTTATTATTTTACAGAGATCGAGAGTCTAAACCGTGTTTAGAAATAAGTCATGATTATTTTTTTATCAACAAATTTATTATTTTCTTTACCAAAAGATTAGAAAAAAGAAAAAACTAGAGGAGTCGGATTTTAAGAAAGATTCCTAGGCTGCCAATCACGTGAAGTCAAGATTTAGGTGGTGTTTGTTAGGTTAAAATTTTAGTAAAATTAACTGTAGTTTAGACAAACACCATGTTAACCTCATTCATTAAACAAATAAATCGGCAAAGATTTGCTGAAAAAGAACATCAGAACACTGTAACGCGGAAACATGGCTGGCACCGACAGATCTCAGTCGGATAAGGAATCCAAGAGACTAAAACAAAATCCAGTTGGGTCCCACGGATCTGGAAGCGGCGATGCAGATAAACCACGTATTTTTCAGGCCTTATTTGCACCAAATATTTTATAAAAATTTTCATCAACTTTTTAATAAAATACTATAATATAATTTCTCTCATATTAAGAAAATATAAAAAATTATTTCTCTCTTCACTTTTTAACTAAACCCAATATCAACACTAAATTCAATACCAAAAATTTTATAATACAAACATAACCTTAACGTGACAATTAAAGAATTACGTGAATTTTAAATATTAAATCCAAAAAAACTTGGCTTCGCTATTCTATATTTTTGTGTGGTTGTTTTTTATTTGTTTGGATTTTCCCCTGTTCAGTTTATACCACTCTTTAAACAACAAAAAATGGTCGAGTGCAATGTAATGCCTACTTACATTGATTGTGAAGGATTGCCTTGGGAGTCACGGAAAGAAACCCAATAACGACCGATGCTTTGCCCATTCACCCAAGCTTCACCTTTCCCCATTCCGCTAAGGTTTAAGGCGACCGGATCATCTCCCGTAGGTGCATCAAAAATGTCTGCAAAATTATAAAGTTATGAAATATATTTATGTAAACGAATTTTTATGTGTTATTCGAGGAAGAACTCATAGAAAATTTTCTCCTAGCTAGGCTTCACTAATCTGAAATATAAAGGCACGAGTCTTCCAATTTCAAGAAAAGTTGTTCACTTTAATGTGAGGGAAAATACCTTATTTCTTTTATTAGAGAAATGGCCTAATTTTTTATATATTATTATTATTTCTAAATAATAGGGAGGAGGGGCCGACTAGGGTAGCAACCCTCGTCCCTCCCTACCTTCTCTGTGACTATTAAAGTATTTATATTGTAAAATGTTTAGTGTAAATTATATCTACTGCCCATTGAGGGAGCACGTCACAACAACATCAATTTAACCATTAGCCAGTCTCAACCTATCCAGTAGGTCTCAAGCCAAATTTTAGTTTTGCAAGCGAGTTCAACTTATGTTACTAGAACTCCAAACGTGAGAGCTAGTTAATATAGGCTGTGTTTGAGAAGTACAATTTTAGGCATTGGGGTTGATGAAAAAGTGAGGAGAAAGAATAAAAAAAGTTGGTAAAAAAGTGAAAAATTGTATGGAAATTGATGAAAAAGTAAGGAGAGAGAATATTTTGTAATGATGATAAAATTAGAGATGGTTAAAATTTTGTTAGGCAAACAGAGCTATAGGGTAGTATCAATGGGCTACAACCGACTATTTATTATTATTAATTAGATGTTGCCCTAATTCTTTTCCTACACTTCTCCTATCTTTGCTAAGGAATTGAGACCATTGGCTATTTCTGGTTTATATACAGATGTAAATTTACATATGTATATATATATATATATATATATATTAGTCTCGTTTGAGCCCCAATAATTTGGGCCCAAAAATTTAGGTTTAATAATAAAAAATTAATCACATAATTTTTTATTATTATAATATTTATTAAAAATATTTTCTTTTCACTTTTCACCAACTCTCATAACATATATTTACTTTATAATATTTCTCAAACCCCAATACCCAAAATTTTCACCCTCAAACATCTCATTGTACCAAATAAGTGTGTGATTGATTGAGATTAATCCATTCTGCCTCCACACGACTTCATCCAAATTAAGAACATGCAATCAGTCATGTTCAAATATAAACACATTATTCCTTCACAATTATATAGATTTATATGAATATAATATACAAAGGAGCAAACCTGATATCCCCATGCATAGTTTGTAAAATTATAGAAGTCTCCTCCCAGGCAGAGAGTTTCGACTCTCGTTAAGCCTTGTATATCTTCTTTCCAGAAAAAGCTCCTGAATCCTTCACACCAAACACGTCCAAAGTGTTTTCTTCCCCCCATCAGGAAACATGTAAAAGAGGTGAAAATTGAAATAATTCATGATAAGGAAAATGAATTACTGCAGAAGAAGGAAAAGAGTTTTCAGAAATTATATTAATTAATTACCGGTAGCCCAACCATGACGCTGGCAATAGAAATATTGTTCATCCCGTCATGCAACATAATCGGGATGTCCATCGTGATTCCCTTCCCGTTATGGATTCCATGTGCAGCTCCTGAATATAAATATAATCCAACATATATAACAGTGAGTGTTTTCTTTTCTTTTTTTTAATAGGGAGAAAAGTCCGGTAAAGTTGATATACTTAAATCAACCTCTAGCCCAATTATAACTAGTTTAAGTCACGTGTATGCATGTGGTGAATTGAATCAAGCCTTCTAACTATAATGTTTTGCCTCAAGTCATCCAACATATATAAAGTAATTTCCTTCTAAGTGTTGGTCGTCTGGAAATTCAAACTTTAGGTACTTCGTGAAAACTACAATGTGTTGTTTCCTCATGTCCTCAAACAAGTCATGAGATGTTCAACACTCCAACTTCTAGTCCTGCTAAAACTTCTTATCTTTTCTCAGCAGCTAAACATTGCTACTCAGAAACCAACCGGAGGTTCATCGGGGCAAAAATTGTATCCACAATTCAGAGGCCGCGCGCGTCAAAAGAAAGCTCAAAGAAAAAAACTTAAGGAAAATGATAACAATTTCAGCCAGAAGGCTTTTCCTTTTCATTGCAGAAAATTCAAGGGAAGACCAAAACCCATGAAAAAAAGATGACAAAACAGCAAATAGAGAACCAAGCTCCAAACTTAAGGGCAAGTAGTCGCACGAACTGGATTTTCTTACGAAGGTCATCCGGTGAAAGAAGAAAACCTCCGAGGGGTGGGTCTCTATAAGAGAGAGCGAGAGAGAGAGAACGACCTAATTGTACACCGATAAATGCAAAGAGCGAAAGGAGAGAGCAGAATTGGAAGAGTTGCAGAAGGAAACCCATGGAAATGAAGGCATCACCTGAGAATTTCAAGTCTTTCAAAAGATAGAACTCTGAAAGCGGAATTAGTTTCGTAGGAAACCAAGACTTGGGATGCGATGCAAGTTTAGAACAGATAAAGAAAATCGATCCTTCAGTGCAGGGATCAAACCTGATTTGGGAAACCAAATGTTAGAACGATGCAGTTTTTGATTCTTTGTTTATGCTTCAAAATGGTGCGGTTCAAAATCTACGAAGTTACCCCGATTGTTTGTGTTTCACTGAATGACAAATAAGATTACTTTTCACTAAATGACAAAAAGTTGGATTTGCCAAATCGATTGAAAATTGAAACGGTGCGATCCAATTTTTACTGCTCGACTTTTGTCGGTTTGAGAGAAAAATCTCAAATGGTTGATGAGGTGGAAAATGAGGATGACCCGTAGAAAAGAGTTGAAGTGGCTAAACTGCCATTAAAAGATCATACAGAAAAATAACGGAAGGACCTTTACTGAAATTGTCGACGGGCTTGGTTCTCATATAGCCCAACCAACTTTCACTGGATTTCTCTTTTCGCCCTTCGACTGTATTTCGCTCCAGAGGACCTGGACCCAACGGCCCAGCCGCAGTTGCCGTCCATTAACGGTCACGAGTTACTTTAAATCGGACCAGATCCCTTGGGACCGAAGGCACGGTCAATGTTGACGGCTCCCAAGAACCTTCACAGAAAGAGGCTTAAAAGCTGGTGGGGTGGGAGACCGGATCACGGGAGTGACCACATGTGCATTTTTTTTTTGTAAATGTCCACATGTGCATTTCACTTAGACGGACCTTTACTGTCTCCAGTGGTTGTTGCTCATATGACGCTAAGCAACATTCATTCATGACTTCATTATGAATACAAACAAAACCCTCTCTGGAAAAGTTCAACAAAAAAAAACGGCGGCGAATCATGGAATATTACTCATCTGATGTTTGAAGGTCAGGACTGGGGAGAACAAAAGAAAATTCCTTTTGGGTCCCAACTCCCAAGTCTGATAAAGATGGAACCTCCCCAATGTTTGTCTAATCCGTAAAAAATAGCCGGGTGCCCCCAATTGGGATTTTAAATTAATAATGACAGTAGATAAAAGTCGGTGGCTCTCCGAGTTGGCCTGGCCCCAAAGCTGTGTACTGAAGCATACCGAGTTGAAGAAGTGGTTTACTTTCTAGTTAAGCTAAAGGTCAAGAGCTCAGAGAAAAAGATCCTCCCTGCAAGATGGGTCCCTGATCTGAAAAAAAAGGGATTTTCTTTGCGGTCCAGATAAATCAATATCAACAAAGGCTGTGCAAGTAGCTAGACAGGTCGGGTCGGCAATGTCCAAGTAGCTTCCACATCCTTATCTACGTCCAAATATGTCATGCAGCACGTCACATGCAACCTCAATAGACAAAATACTTTGTCATGCATCACGTCACTGCACCAACACACTTCCTAAAGAACATCGGAGGAGTTCTCCACTTCCACCTGTTTGGTTTTTATCCTCTGATAGCGGAATGTTCTTCCCTCTCCTAGTCCAATTAACTTGTGGTCGTTTTCTGCTTTCATTAATTATTTTATTTTATTTTATTTTATTTTATTTTATTTCCTAGAAGGGGCAATCAAGATGAGCTTATTATATAAGCCGCTTAAGGAATAGAATATAAGGGACAAGAGGAAAACAATAAAGAATAGTTTTGTTTTATTTTTAGTAATTAACTTTAGGTACAATTATCGTGGTAATAAAGAAGTCGAGGTGGATGCCTATGAGATATAAGGACGCGTGTTGTTGTAACAACTGGAAGAGAATGATTGGTTGTCCCTTTTTGTTTATGTTCAATAAATTGTCTTGTTTTGTTCTTTTTTTCCCCCAAGAGAAGTTAACCACAATAATAACTTAAGCTAAAAGGGATTAGTCATTAGTGTATACCCAACGCGCGTGCCGCAGAGACGTGTCGCTGTAATAGCCAACAAGATTGTTCCAAAATTTACTAGGGGGTTAGAATTTTAGGAAAACCGAATTTGTCTCGGAACACAATTTGTTGGTACTTGAAAAAATCATTAAATGATAATTATTTATTTATTTATAAGGAATCATATATCTGACACGAGTCAGACGACCAGGCAAACAACTTGCCTTTATTATTTAAAAATAACATAGATTAGCAGCAAGGCGGAATTTTGGGGAACATGGTGGGGACAGGAAAAGGTAAGAAACTTGCCTTCGTATATGTGGTGTTTGTTCGTGAAAATATTGGAATTTTATAAATTTTGGGTATTGAAGTTTGTGAAAAATCATAGTATTTTATGGAAAAGTGAGGAGATAGAAGATTTAATTGAATATTATAATATTATTTTATAATTTAACGAGGAGAGAGAGATTATTTTATTATTATTTTGAAATTTTGAGTGATTAAAATATTGAGAAACAAACACTCACATAGTAAACATGGCCCACTAAATATGACTAAATTTTAATTCTATGGAGCATTGAATTAGGCCACGCCTTAATTATTGAAGATTAAGAGGTTGAAATTTTAAATTGCTTACCAGTTCCGAGTATTACACAAAAACATCAAATTAAATTATGTTTTTTTTTAAATGGACCTTGAAAATTCAGCGACGAAATCCAGCGGGCAGATGACGCTCATCTGCCAACGTGGGCGCCAAGGAAGCTGACGTGCATTTCAACACCGCCGTTGAATAAATCAAGATCCTCTACTGCGGCGTCTTTCGGGAAAAACTGCCTTGACCACTCTCACAAGGGAGAATTCCTTAAAAGGTGGGTCCTTCGTTAGGCGAAAGTACGAAATAAACCCCCCAATGAGTGACATGGCGAAAAATTATTGGGTAACATCACGGGCAGAAGATTCAACCTTAGAGAGAAGCCGAGAAGGGTCCAGTGATGACCGAGGGACCGTGGTCAGAGCAGTAGCAGTCAACGACTAGCTAGAGTCGAAATTTATAATACGGACAATATTGGTGACGGAAGCAATGACAGAATCGCACAGAAGCCTAACACTCATACGTGGCATTTCTCGATTAGACAGACCAGATACGACCCGCACGCCCCCACGTTGCTTATTTGTTATACGTTAGATTTCCCGTGGGTATATAAAGCCTCATCCTGCATCGAATACTCTTCGTCTTCAGGTTATCTGGCGAAGAAAAAAAGTACGACATCTAAGAAAGCAGAGGAACGAGAGAGAGAGACAGAGAAGCTTGGAGATATCAATTCCATAGCCTCCAAGAAAAAGAAGAAAGAGAAACGGTTGAAGAGGAAAGTTCAATGACTAGTGAGCTACAGCTACCTCCAGGGTTCAGATTTCACCCTACCGACGAAGAGTTGGTGAATCATTATCTGTGTAGGAAATGTGCTTCGCTTCCTCTTGCAGTTCCCATTATTAGGGAGATTGATCTGTATAAGTTCGATCCATGGCAGCTCCCAGGTAATCTTAATTTCCAGTTTCTTTTGTTTTTGATGTTTTTTTTTTAAAAAAACATTCTTTTTTTCTCTTTCTTTCTACGAGGAACAGAACGGAAAAGTTTTGGTAGATTTTGATTTTCTAGTCCTCTTTTACAACATGGGTCAGCAACAATCTGCCAATTTTGTTTTCACTTTCTTTAAACAAGATGGGGTATTGTTTTCTTTCTTCAGTCCCTGAGATCTAGAAAACAGAGTACCCTTTTTCTTCTGTTGAATTTTCTAATCCAATCAAGGAGAACTCCCCCCCTCCGCCCCCCCGCTCAGTCCCTGAGATCTAGAAAACAGAGTACCCTTTTTCTTCCGTTGAATTTTCTAATCCAATCAAGGAGAACTCCCCCCCCCCCCCCCCCCCCCCCCCGCTTTTTTCCTTCTTCTTCTTCTTGAAGAGGGTTAAAAGAAAATTGCTGAATTGTAAATTGATTAATTTTGTATTCCTATTTTGGTTTTCCTTTCATTTAATTTCTTTGTTCCTTTCGATTTGAACAGACATGGCTCTGTACGGTGAAAAGGAGTGGTATTTCTTCTCACCAAGGGACAGAAAATATCCAAACGGTTCTCGGCCGAACCGAGCGGCTGGAACGGGTTACTGGAAGGCCACCGGAGCCGACAAGCCCATCGGCAAACCAAAGACACTGGGAATTAAGAAAGCACTTGTTTTCTACGCTGGCAAAGCCCCCAAGGGAGTCAAAACCAATTGGATCATGCACGAATACCGCTTGGCAAATGTTGATAGGTCCGCTGACAAGAAAAACCACAACTTGAGGGTACTATTTCTTCCCCCTTCTCCCTTCTTCTTATCCGCTGTTAATTTAATTTTTTTTTGTGGGGTCAAATTAAAAGCATTTTCACAAAATGTTCAAAATTCTTTTCATTTTAGGATAAAACTCTTATCCATATTTTATTTTTAAAAATAATTGACTTCTGTTCCTTTTTATATTTTTTGATTTCCGAGAACTATCTGTTTAAATATTATGAAACCGATTACTAATAAATATTTAATTATTTGTTTCAAATTGACTTAGAGTATGTTCGTTTTCATTTTTTTTTTCAAGATTTTAAGTATATTCACAATTCTACCACCGAACATATTTAGAATTCAAACACAAAAATTAATACATTTTACACAATCTCCAACAACTTTTTAATTTTTTATTCAACATAAATTTTCTCTCTATACTTTTTCACATAACTCCAATATTTTTTTATTAAACAATTAAATCAAATCATTTATCTCTTCACTTTACATAAACACCAATAAAACACTATTTAACATAAAAATTCACTTATCTAAAATCCTACAATTTTTTCTCGAAACGAACATCACCCTAATTTGTTTCGATATTGATTCCTTTTTGCAGCTTTATGATTGGGTCCTATGTCGAATTTACAACAAGAGGGGGACCGTGGAGAAAGTTTATCCGACGGACCAAAAGATGGCGAGCTTCCAGGAAATCGACGAGAGAAAACCAAACATCATGATGTCCGGGCAGAACATGGTACCAGCGCCGTCGCAAACACACCCGATGATACCCGGCGACCAATTCCACATGGACACGTCGGAATCTTTTCCGAGGCTGCACACCGACTCGAGCAGTTCGGATCACGTGCTGTCCCCAGAGGTCACGTGCGAGAAAGAGGTCCAAAGCGAAGCGAAATGGAACGATCTGGACGGCGCCTTCGATAGGTTGGATTATTTTCAGCTGAACAATTTCATGGATGGATTTGCGCCTGCGGATGACCCTTTTGCCCCTCAAGTTCAGTACCAGATGGACCAGCTCTCTCCTCTTCAGGACATGTTCATGTACCTGCAGAAACTACCATAATTGCTATCAAAAGGCCCTCCTCCTGCCTCCCAAAAAAAAGAAAAGAAAAAAATAAAAAAGAGGAAAAAAAATCAGGAAAAAGGAAGCCTTTCTGATTAAAAGGAAATCTGTTAGTTGGGAACACACAAGGTGGGCCTGATGGCCCTGATAGTTTTAGTCAATTATAGGTCGTATTCAATGGACGCTTGCAAAGGTGGGCCCAGGCAATCTTGGTCCAGCACGTGCGAGCGATCTAACGGGATGTGTTAGATTCTTCGTTTTTTTTTTGTGTTAATATGTATTGACCCATGTAGGAATTTCTTAAATCTTTCGATTTGTAGCTGGATTTTGTTTTCCTTAAGTACAAGCAATTTATAGTGCAATTTCCCGGAAATGATAAGTTTTATTTGGTGGTTGGAATTTGAGAAATCGAGGTGGGTTGAACGTGGATAAAAAAACCAGAAGGAAACATTTTCTTTTTCGGTTGGGGGTAGGTTGCTTTGGGCTGCGGCAGCCTTAAATGTCAACTGCCTCTGTTTGACATTGCAAACAAAACTAGAAAAAAAAAAACATAAGAACATTACAATAATGGGAGCTGCAAGGTGGACCAAGTTGATTTTCCACCGTCCATACTTAGAACGACCCAATAATTGGTAATGTAAATGAAACTCAAGATTGAGGACACTAGCGTATAGACATGGATGAGTTTATGTAGTGCAAAACTGATTGCTTTGATGAAGACCCATGAGCAAAATTCCGACAGGATGAATTAGAATAGTAATAATCTTATAAGTAAAAGAAAAAGGAAGAAATAAAGATTATATGGGCGCTGAGTATTATCTTAAGGACCAGTTTGTTTGATTGTAAAACAAATTTACTTGTTTTCAGGTATTGACAAGTACCTGAAATGAGATTAAAGTAAAAAGTTTTCATTACCTCCAATGATGTCCACAGTCTGCCCTGCTTCTGTTCCATTCAGAATTCCCAAGCAAACATTTCCCTTGGACTGCAACAACATGTTGTTAGTGTCTTTATAGAAAGTGCCCTACTTTCTTCTTTTTTAAGCAGAATGGGAGAATAAAGGTGGTACTCACGGAGATTATTAAATAAGCTTCAGGGGGGGAGTTCAAACTGAATTTTAGATTTCCCACCATATGTGAGCTAAGGTCTTGAAGTACTTCCGGACATCTTGTAGGCTTTTGAATGGTCTTCGACCTCTCCAACAGAGTGGGAGAGTCCTGTCATCCAATGCTTGTTTCAAGGACTTTTCTACTTCTCTTTTCACCTACAAACAAATAAAATTATTTAAAAGAAAAAATCACGATTTTATGAATGTCTAATGCAAAAGCTAAGGAGTAGTCCTAAAACTTCTGCTGTAATCACAGCAACTACGGTGTCGAGTTTTGCAACAATTTGGTGAACGAATTGTGCCAGAGACTTGTGCATACTACTAGAATGAATGGGTGGTAGTTTAGCACTACAATTGAACAATGTTACAGCTTTTCACTCACCAAGGGCATTAAAGCTCCGTAAGCCTGAGAATTTAGGTATGTGTAGGAGCTCCCACTGTCTAAAACTATCAGTAAGTTCTTGATTCCAGTAGTCTTCCCTCCGAACATGAGTTCAGCAAACCCCGGCGAGTAGTGTTCACTGACATGTATCACAAGCGTTCCTTATAAGAAGAGGAAAACATGAACTATCCTGAGAAAAATAAGCTATAGTGAGTGCTAATTACGGATGATCAGGTGACATTGATGTCCAAAGCATACGTGAAGAATCATATATGTCATCTCCAAGGAAGAGATATCCTCCACCTCGGCTACTTAAACAATGCCCAATGACATTTCGCACCAAACCTTGCCTACTAAGCTGTGACCCAATACTGGACTTTCCCTTGCCAAGACCAAGTACTCCATCAAAGGGATGAGGAGATGGACCAGAAATCTGATCATAGCCACAGCTGCAAACAAGAGAAACAGAACACATAATAACTATGTAAAGAAGCAACTCATTCAAGTAATGGTTTGTGTTTACATGCATCACAAATCATAGACCTGGATAGCAGGATAAGAGCACTTCTCACTCAGAATATATAAACACTTGGTTATAAAAAAGGGCCACCATGCAAATATACCATTCAAAATTGCATGTCAGAATCACAAAAAGCATTGTCATCTATCATAGAGGGGTCCACTTGAAGATATAGAGGGTAAGGCGAGTTTAATTGGATGAGACAAAATAAGCGAGCATTATGCTATGCCTTGTTCCCATGTCACGACATGGCCTGCGGCCCTGCATAGCTGGAAATGGATTCCATTTGGCTTTAACAAATTTTCTGCTGCTTTACTCCTGAAACGAATTAAAACAAACTTCTAGCTTTATTTCATACTCTCCATCTCTGTTTCTTAATGACAATTGTGAAATACCTAATCCACTTAGTGTGGTATTCCCAGGAAAAACACAAAGAACTAAAAATTCTTTTTCAATTAACTGCAGAATTCTTTTTTCTTTTTCAACTAGGTGACAGCTCCAGGCAAGTGCTTAGTTAAAGCAATAAGCAAATAGCTACCTGCTTTCCAGGAGCTGAATAGAGCCTGTTCTTTTTTCCCTTTTGTTCGTGGAGTTGAAGAGAACTGCCAGAGTCTTAGCGAGGTCAAAAGATGAGTTCTATGCTATGGTACAACAACAATCGACAGAGACTTATGCCTTAAGCTCTATTAGTGCACTAATATCGACAGAGAACTAGCAGTTTTTCATTCTCTGTGCTTAAGCTCTTTTAATTTCCCAACGTACAACTTAGTAAATGGAGAATAAATAAAAGTTAATATGAAAGGCGTATAATAGATTCCAATTCAAAGGCAGGGAAATTCACCAACCCAAGGGCAAGATGAGGTTTAAGTTGTATTCCATTTGTAAAGTTGAGGGAAAAAGCGTCCTTGACAAGGACACCAAGGGATGAACCACCATCAGCATACTGAATATCGTAGTCACATTGTTCTGGTGTTTCACATTTGTGGTCACCTGTTGGGTGCAAGGATTTACAAAGGGGGTCCTTACAGGGTACCGGGTTGTTGTTGGGCCTGTAAAGTGGATGAAGTGCCTGCAAAGAAACCCAAATGAATTGGTCGTTGTTAATAGCTGTTTCCTTGTACTAGTATAGGAGCATTTAAAACAAAGTAGGAATCACTAATCAGGATAATATGAAACTTTGGAAAGCCACGGCAAAATCTGAACGATTATTCAAATTGGCACGCAGTTTGGGTGTTACATGCAAGTTCTTCCATGCAGTTTAGTTCGCTCACGACAGAGATAGGCTTATGCATGCTCGATGAAAAAGTTATCTATCTATAATCCACCTTTACAAGAAAAGAACATACAAAGTTGTCATGGCCATTTACCTCAGTGCAGTGGACACAGGGTGCGTCACACTGGAGCCATGTGAGGTCACTACCGGTATCGGGATCAAGAAAGTACGGCTTGGATGGCTGGCCTATGTTGAGTGTAACGTTGTAGAACCTGCAAAAAACGGAATTTGCACAAGCTTTACATTCAACAGATCGAGTCTGACGGTTAGGAGTTCCGGCACACAATACGTTGAATAAATTAACGCAAGTGGCCAAGAAATAGTGTAAGGACGCACCCAATAGGGTACACATTCCCGTGAACGGGGAGCGCAATGGAGTTATGGAGGACCCAACTCCGTTGAGCACCAGTGACGAAGACGATTCCGTCGGCAGCACAGACTTCCTCCTGTTCCGCTGCTGATCACCAAAAGAAGCCAACGACGATGATCGGACGCATAAACCCATCACCAACACCAGAACTTGCAGTAGCGATATCAGCCCCACCTTCATCTCTGTCTCTCGTTCGCACTGTCCCTCTTCGCTTTCGATCGATTAGCAAACGAATGAAAACGAGTCTTAACGACAAAACTATGTGTTTGAAGAAATGACTGAAAGGCAGAGATCGGGTCAATAAATTTGGGTGCTTTCTTGGCGTTTTGTGCCTTATATTTCACGTATGAACCCAGTTTCTGTTCAGAGGGCTACTTAGGGGCGGGAATCTCTATGCGTGTGGGTAATGAATGGGTCATGCAGCATATTAGTATTCCTTGTGAGCTAAGGATGAAAGGGTATTGCTTCCTCCTTACCTTTAATTCTCTCTCTAATTTCCTTCCGTCCCTCGTCTGTTAGGTATATTATAACCACCCTTATTTGGGCTTAAAAACTGACATGTCTTATAATGTTGGGGTTCTTTATACCTTCCCTTCTTTGAGATGGGAGGAGTGTATTGGACCTTTTGGTTCCCCGCTGAAAATAGCTATTTTCTTGTTAAAATGAATCAAAAGTCAGTAGTGGAGTGAGTGAGGGCAGTATTCAGCTTCTATATATAAAAAACCTCAGCTTTTTTCTAGTTTTCCACTTGAACTCGCCCCTCCCCTTTTGGTCTTCCAGCGACAGGAGGAGCAGGAGCTCCTCCCGTCGCCCCCTTCTCCCTTCTTTCCCCCTCCCTTTTCCTTCCCTCCTTCCTCTGATCTTGGGTGTTTTTCTCTCCTTCCCGTGTCTATTGCTGTTTTTCTTTGGGTCTCCCTTGGTGAGATCTACTCTTATGGACGCTGTTTTGAAGGCCACGCATAACATCGTTGCTCGGAGCTGCTCCCGGTGCTGCTCGGTTTACCTTCTCGGAGCCGCTATGTCGGCGCGTGCGGACCCACGCGCACCCATGGGTGCGCGTGGATCTCACGCGCCCGACTCTATTTTGCCTGTTTGCTTGTGTTGGTTGCTCGGTGAAGGGGTTTCTTGTTTTGTGGGTTGTTTTCTTTATGTTCTTGCAAATAACTTCAGTTTCCTGGCCTTTTGTGGAAAGGTTGTTGCAGCGGCTCTGAGTTTGGGTTGTCTTCTGGCCTTGGCTGGATCTTTCATGTGGATGGCTGCGTGTTCCTTTTCCTTGTTTGTGCTTGTATGGACGTGCCTTCCGGGATGCGGGAATGGTTTCCTTCGCCGTTCATCTTCTCCGGTTGTGGCGGCTCTGGTTTTGGGTTTTTGGACCCACTGTAACTTTATGGGCCTTTTGGTCCCTATGTATGCGGCCATTATGGCCAGTTGGATCCTGGCTCTTGTGGCCAGACTTTGTAATGCCCTTCAGGCTGTTTGTATTGCTGTTTTGGACTCTCTGTCCCTGTGCTTTGTAACCGGCCTTGGAGGCCTCTCTGTACGCAGCATGTATGTTCGTTTTCCGGTGAAATGAAGTTTCACGTTTGCGTAAAAAAAAAAAAAAATCAAAAGTCAGTAGGAAGCAAGCCTTTATGACCAATTGGTGTATAGCCTTGGATAAATTTGTAATGGGCTTTTATGGCCTGAAATTTTTTACCGGTTTCAGAGGTCCTTTTGTATTCAGCACTACTGTAACTCTCCTATCAAGTTTGCTTAGAAAAAAGAAATCAATACGTCAAGTTAGGTCAGGTGATCCGATTCAAAACTGTAGAGAAGTTTAGCTAATTTTAATGGGTACCTAAAAATAAAATTAATAAGTCAATATTTTGTCCTTTTGTAATGACTAAAAAGTGGAACCAGAAAGATAAAAAAGAAACCTCAAAACTGAAAAGGTATGATCGCTGACAAAAGCTAACTTGACGTATTGATTTCTACAGTTTTTTTAACTTGACAAAAGCTTACTTCTCTAAGAGCAACATGAAAAAGGAGAAGAAAAAGTAACTAAAATGATGCAAATAGCCGTGAAGTAGAAACAAATGTCATGGTATAAGATATACATTTTCCCAAAAAAACTGTTGACCGATGAGCACCTTCTTCTTGAAGCTGAGAAACAATTAAATTGGCTTTAGCTTGATAATCCAGTCTATTGCATTGCAACAAATCAAAGAGCAAAGTCAGGCCCATCAATTATAAGATTATCACTTCATCTCCGGATTAAAGGACGCTGACTTTGGGTCTAATGAATGAATTAGGATTGATCAGTGGTCTTGTTAGTATTGTAGTGACGAGTTCACTTACTGTGTAGTAGTTATGACTCAAATCAAATATTTTTAGTTAATGAAGTGAGGTTTTCGCTTCAACATATAATATAATAGGAAAAAAAATAATGCGAGGGTAAGGGATAGAAAATATCAAATTTTGACCAAATTAACAACCCAGTTGCAAAATGTATATATTAAATGTAACGACGTACTTTTATGGGCGACAAATGATTATGTGCGAGTCTCGGATGCACTAATTAAAAAGATTTTCCTTACTTTCCAAGATATGCAGGCAAGATGTTTTAGAGTCATCAATAAAGAAAGAGATACGTTCACGGTTCAGCGACCTTCCTTGCACAGCAAGATTTTGGAAGTACCGCACCGCCTTCACAATCATGATGAATATACGCCGTTCCTCCTGTTTATTTAAAACCCTCTGTTATTTGGATTCCGCTGCTGTGTCTTTCTTTCAAAGCATTGTGATGGGAAGCTGGCATGAACGACAAGAGTGGAACAATCAGTGTTGGATGGGGAAGCAGTACGTGAACGATAGGGCGATGACGGACGAGCAACTGGAACTCCTGAGGCGACAGATTGCAGCCTATATCACAATCTGTGAGCAACTTGCCGAGATGCACAACGCCATCTCTACCTCTACCCAACAGGACCGAGGTACGTGGTTGCTCTTCCCTATCTTTAAGTGGTTATCTTCCATACAATGTTTGTCAAGTTAACGTTGCGACTTTCAATGGCCGCTGTGTGAGTGTCATGTTGTCTGCCATTAATCTAGATTTACGAAAACAAAAAGTACAGTGAATCCTGAATTTGACATGTTGCCTCAAGTTCAATGGATCTGCATGAAGCTTGGCTTCGCCGTAGGATGAACAAAGCTTGGTTTCCATCTGTTCTTCTCTCGTTCTATTCCTAATTCAGGCAGAAGAAAAAAAAAACGTCTCTAATTTCTAATAGAGATTGCAGGGAGACTTTTTGGTTGCCCCATGTCTCCATCTGATCGAGTTCTCTGTCTGTTAGCATTCCTGTTTTCTTAAGCTTATTGTGGCATTGAGAAATAGATCGGTCACATTTATAAGCACAATTGCACCTCCTGATCAGCGTAAACAGACACCCTCAAACTTTTTTCTTCTTTTGTTTTTTTTTTCCCTGAGTGGATTCACAACACACCCCAAATACACGGCATAGGTTTGTTTAGTTAAAATAGGAGAAAGTCAAGTGCATTTAGTATTTTAGTACGAGCTAGCTACTGCTTCTTGTTGAGCACAGAACAAAAATAATAAACACAAGGAGGCCAAAATTTAACGTGGTTCGGCAATGTGCCTACGTCCACAGAGGAGAGAACTTTGATTTCAACAAACCAAAATATTACAACTCTCAACTCTCACCGTTGCTCTCTGCAACTCTCTCACTTTCACTCACTCACTGCACTCTACAATTTCACTTCGCACACCTTTCTCTCATTCACGAACTTGAATTTATAGAGGGAGGAGGACAGTATGAAACCAATAACAAAAACTATGAGATTTGCGGTGGCGTGCAAATCTTCTCCTGCATCTCATTAAATGCTCTGCTGCATTTAATGGAAACCTGCATGTTGCAAGATTTACAGGCTGTAAATCTCGAGTTGCAGCTGATGCAAAGATTGCAAGCCGCAATCTTTGACCCGTAGGTATGGAACCTACAATTCTCCCCCTCCATACCTAAAGAGGAGAATGTGTCCTGACATCAATCAGTTGGAGGTATCCATCCCGGCTATGTCTCTACATAGCTCGAGCTTCTCACGAGTGACCACCTTCGTCAACATGTCTGCTGGATTCTCTTTTGTGTGGATCTTCACAAGCTTCAATAGCTGTTGCTCCATCACTTCGCGTATCCAATGATAGCGAATGTCAATATGTTTTGTGCGGGAATGGTACATTGAATTCTTGCTCAAGTCCAGAGCACTCTGGCTATCACAATGTACCTTGTATTCCTTTTGACTGATTCCCAACTCTTGGAGAAACCGCTTTAACCACAACATTTCCTTCCCGGCTTCCGCTGCAGCAATGTACTCTGCTTCTGTTGTGGATAAAGCTACACATTTCTGTAATCTGGACTGCCATGAGACAGCTCCCCCAGAAAATGTGTAAATGAATCCTGATGTAGATTTTCTTCCATCAAGATCACCAGCCATATCCGAGTCTGTGTATCCTTCCAAGATTGGATCAGCTCCCCCGAAACACAAACATAGCTTCGACGTACCTTTAAGGTACCTGAGAATCCACTTGACCGCTTCCCAGTGTTCCTAACCTGGGTTGGAAAGAAATCGGCTCACGACTCCCACAGCGTGAGCGATGTCAGGTCTCGTACACACCATTGCGTACATAAGACTGCCAACAGCTGAAGAGTAGGGGACTGCATCCATCTCTTCAACATTTTTCCTCGATGAGGGACATGAGCTCTTGCTCAATTTAAAATGACTAGCCAGTGGATTACTGACTGGCTTAGCATTTTCCATGTTGAACCGTTTGATCACTTGTTCAACATATCTCTCCTGTGACAACCATAGCTTCTTCGCTTTCCTGTCACGAACAATCTTCATGCCCAATATCTGCTGGGCTGGTCCTAAGTCCTTCATGTCAAAGAACTTAGAGAGATCTGTCTTCAACTTGCTGATTATGGATGCATCTTGTCCAACTATCAGCATATCATCAACATAGAGCAGTAGAGTAACGAAATTACCATATGGGAATCTGCGAATATACACACATTGGTCCGCTGTAGTCCTTCTGTAGTCATGACTCACCATAAACGAGTCAAACTTCTTGTACCACTGTCGGGGAGCCTGCTTTAGACCATAGAGACTCTTCTTCAACTTGCAGACCAAATGTTCCTTCCCATGAACTTCAAAACCTTCTGGCTGCTCCATGTATATCTCTTCTTTGAGATCTCCGTGAAGAAATGCTGTCTTCACATCCATTTGTTCAAGCTCCAAGTCTAGACTGGCAACCAATCCAAGTATAACTCGGATTGATGTCATCTTCACTACCGGTGAGAAAATCTCGTCAAAGTCAACTCATTTCTTCTGTTGGAAACCTTTGACGACCAAACGAGCTTTGTACTTCACCTGCTTGCCATCATTCTTCAGCTTGAACACCCATTTATTCTTCAGTGCTCTCTTGCCCTTCGGAAGCTTCACCAGCTCATACGTTTGATTCTTCTGCAAGGAAGTCATCTCTTCTTGCATAGCTTGAATCCATCTGACTTTATCTGTATGGGCTCTTGCTTCATGAAAACTTTCTGGCTCCCCCTCATCAGTAAGAAGAATATAATCTGATTCCGGATATCTCTGTGATGGAATCAGCAACCGGCCTCTCGTCGATCTATTCTGTTGAGGCTCGTCAACTGGAGGAAGTTCTTCATCATCTGATTGTTGTGATGAAGCAGCTTCTGGTGGAGTGGGAATCTGCTCCCCCTGCTCAACACCCTCCTCATCATCAACTTCTTCTTCTTCTTCTAGGGATCCTTCCTGCATTTCTTCAGTATCTGTGGTAGACTGGAATGACGCAGGACTGATAACAGTTTCTTGAGCACTTGCACTGTTTTCAGCTGGGTTTGCTGAGCTTTTGAAGCTATCATATAACTCAGCTTCATGGAACACAACGTCCCTACTTCTGATGACCTTCTTAGCTTCTGGATCCCAAAGTCTGTATCCAAATTCTTCATCTCCGTATCCAATAAAAATACACGGAGTGGACTTGACATCAAGTTTCTGCCTCTGCTCCTTGGATACGTGTGCAAATGCTTTGCACCCAAATACTCTCAGATGAGAGTATGAGATCTTATGACCAGACCACACCATCTCCGGAACTTCAAACTTCAACGGTACAGATGGTGTTCTGTTGATCAGATAACAGGCTGCATGAACTGCTTCACCCCAGAATGGCTTAGGTAACTTAGCCATACTGAGCATACATCTGGTTCGCTCTACAATGGTCCGATTCATCCTCTCGGCTACACCATTGTGCTGTGGGGTGCGTGAGACCGTCTTCTCATGTCTGATGCCATGGCCAGAGCAGTATGCTCTGAACTCCCTGGAAGTGTACTCGCCTCCATTGTCTGTCCGGAGGCACTTCAACTTCTTTCCAGTTTCTCTTTCCACCATAGCGTGAAAGTTTTTGAACTGCTCAAAAACTTGGTCCTTCGTTCTCAAGAAATACACCCACACTTTACGTGAAGCATCATCAATAAATGTAACAAAATACCTGTTACCGCCCAAAGACTCCACCTCTAAGGGACCACATACATCAGAGTGTACCAAGCTCAACAACTCTGATCTTTTACTGGCAGATGTACTAAACGAGACTCGATGTTGCTTACCAAACAAGCAATGCTCACAAGGGTTTAGCGCTGTACCTTTATTGACTGTGATAAGCGCCTTCTTTGCCAGTGTAAACAACCCATTTTCACCCATGTGACCGAGTCTCTCGTGCCACAGATTTGGAGATGCCTCATCTTGAACTGCATTGAGGCTATCAGTGCATATCTTCACATGAGTCTTGTATAAAGTGCCGCAGATATGTCCACGGGCGACAACCATGGTGCCTTTCTTCAGCTTCCAAGCACCGTTGCCGAAGTGGTTGTCGTAGCCCAGTTGATCAAGGGTTGTCCCGGATATCAAATTTAACCGGAGGTCGGGCACATGTCGAACGTCTTTCAACACCATGGTACAGCCAATATTTGTCTTTATACGAACATCGCCAATACCTGCGATATTTGAGAAACTGGTGTTACCCATCCTCACTGTACCATAATCTTCGGCTTTATACGTGGTAAAGAAATCACTGCGAGGAGTGGCGTGGTAGGACGCTGCTGTGTCTACCACCCATTCTGCATCCTGACTCGCAACATGGAGACATTCTTCTTCACCGGTGGAGAGTAATGCACAATCTCCTGAGATGGTGACTAGTGCTTCACCGTCTGCCTTCTTTGCCAGGTTGTTGGATTGGCCTTGCTCCCGTTGTAACTTCCGGCAGTTCCTTTTAATGTGACCTTCGATGCCACAGTGGAAGCATTTTATCTTGCCCTTTTGATGATAACTGCCGGGATTCTGGGATCTGCCTCTGCTCTTGCTTCTGCCTCTACTTATCCCTCTACCACCTTGCTGGTGCCTTCCTTCAGTTACGAAGGCATGTGACTGGTCCATACCAGCCTCTTTTCTTCTGGCTTCCTCATTAAACAGGGCATCCTTCACCATCACCATGGTAAGTTTGCCGTCTGGAGCCGAATTGCAAGGGAGACCACCAACGTCTCCCAACTGTCTGGTAGCGAACTGAGAAGCAGTAGAGCTTGTTCTTCATCGCCAAGATTCAATGCTACGGTTGAAAGTTGGTTCACCAGGTTCTGAAACTCACTGGTGTGCTCAGCAACAGAGGTGTCGCTCTTCAACTTCAAGTTTACAAGGCGTCTCATTAAGAGAGCCTTATTTCGAGCGGTCTTGGCCTGGTACATGTTCTCCAGCTTTTGCCATAGAGTATAAGCGTCTGTCTCCTGTGCAACATGATGAAATACACTATGATCGATCCATTGTCTGATCTGACCAATAGTTTTCTTATTCGACTTTTTCCAATCTTTTTCCGGCGTCGCGTCTGCTTTTATTCCTTTCTCTTCTATTGGATCGAACAAATCCTTGCAATTTAGAAGATCTTCCATCCGGGGTCTCCAGATGGTGTAGTTGGTCGCCGTAAGCTTGATCATTGCACTAGAACTTGAATCCTCCATGGATTCCGCCTTCAACACTAGCTCAAATGGCTTGTTGCTCTACGTTCGGAGTTGAATCTCGCAAAACGGAGCCCACCGTTGCGTCCGGAACGGTCGAAATAGCTAGGAACGGGTCCGGTCCGACTCAAAAAGGACAAAAATTGGGCCCAAAAAGTACAAAATTCGAATCTGGAATATTCCTTCCAGAAACGGAATATTCCGTCCAACTTAACGGAATATTCGCCGTAGATGCTGTCGACGTTAACGGTTACCGTCACCGTTAACTCGGACGAGTCGACACAGTAACTCGGTCTGACTCGGTCCAACTCGGAACGACTCGCCGAGTTGACCCGTTGACCCGGTCAAAATCCGAACCCGGTTCGGTGACCCGCGACGACCCGAAGTCCAGCAGGCGCGTGGCAACGGATTGTGAGCGCGTGCAGCGTCTTCTCGGCGGCAGGCGGCGTGTGGAAGCGCGTGAGGAGAGTGGACACACGCGCAGAAACTTCTCTGGGCGCGTGTAGGCGCGTGCGGTGTCCGTTTGACCTCCTGTTTATTCGGTTGTGCTCGTTTTTTCGAGAGGAATCTTGAGACAGGTCCAAAATTGGATTTGAACTCAGATAAGACCTCGACCGAATGTACTAGCTCTGATACCACTTGTTGAGCACAGAACAAAAATAATAAACACAAGGAGGCCAAAATTTAACGTGGTTCGGCAATGTGCCTACGTCCACAGAGGAGAGAACTTTGATTTCAACAAACCAAAATATTACAACTCTCAACTCTCACCGTTGCTCTCTGCAACTCTCTCACTTTCACTCACTCACTGCACTCTACAATTTCACTTCGCACACCTTTCTCTCATTCACGAACTTGAATTTATAGAGGGAGGAGGACAGTATGAAACCAATAACAAAAACTATGAGATTTGCGGTGGCGTGCAAATCTTCTCCTGCATCTCATTAAATGCTCTGCTGCATTTAATGGAAACCTGCATGTTGCAAGATTTACGGGCTGTAAATCTCGAGTTGCAGCTGATGCAAAGATTGCAAGCCGCAATCTTTGACCCGTAGGTATGGAACCTACACTTCTTAATGCTACGTTTCCAATTTGTGGCTTAGGAACGAGGCTGGGAAATGAGCCATGGATGGCAGCTGCTGGTGAAAAGAGAACTGCCAAGCGATGGAGCTCTACACATTTACAGCTGCAAATTCTTGAGCAAATTTTTGAGGAAGGGAATGGGACTCCGAGCAAGCAGAGGATCAAAGAGATCACTACCGAACTAGCGCAACATGGCCAAATTTCTGAAGCGAATGTTTACAACTGGTTCCAGAACAGAAGAGCTCGCTTAAAAAGAATGCAATCAGTACCAGAAGCAAACATGCGGAATCAGAACTTGAGATACAAGTTAAATCTCTAAAAGAGAGGAAAATGAGACCAGAAAGCACCCAGTCGGCCGGGTGCAACTGTTCAGTACCACGGGCCAAAAATATGTTCGTAGATTCCCATGATAAGCACTGCAATCGTCATGCATAATATTGATTTCTCTTGCTGTCAGTGGAGTTAGGCACAGAACACGACGAAGAATTTTCTCTCTTCGTCAAGCTTAATATTATCTCACTATCACACACGGAGAATTGTTTTTTTTTTCTCTCTTTTGCGGAGGACACTCCATATCTCATTATAACACAACAGCGAGTTTCTTTTTCTAGTAGAAGAGAAAAATTCAAGAACTTTCTGACTCCTTACCCATGAGGTGCAACATCAAGCTGAACATGCTTCGGAACATCGGCGCTAGAACAAATACATATAAAAGAGGCTAGCTCGCAATCTCCTATTTATGCATCCGTTTTATTTATACATACTTCAACAAAGGGCTAAATATGTGTATCTATATACATACAGCAACTGGACAAATGTTCTTTTCTGCTTTGACAACAGCTGTTTATGGAGTGAGGCCACCTCATAGGTAAAGTCAGCGTGGGGAAGAAAAAAAATTGCTAGGAGTTGAGACACCAATCTTCGATTAGATATGAAGCCTAAATTTCTTTGAAGCCTCAGCCCAGAACTACTAAAATTATAAGGATCTTCTAGCCATGCAGAATGCCCCCGTAATCAACAGCATAAATGTCTCCTAATTT
This sequence comes from Myrica gale, assembly GCA_963930655.1. Taxonomy (NCBI): domain Eukaryota; kingdom Viridiplantae; phylum Streptophyta; class Magnoliopsida; order Fagales; family Myricaceae; genus Myrica; species Myrica gale. The sequence continues at coordinate 8,625,274 of OZ005600.1, read as the reverse complement.
TTTAACCGTTTGTGTAATTGTGTGAGAATTCTAGTAGTGATCTGAAGACTGAAATGTCTTGGATATTGATTTGCGTAGTGCAGAAATATCTTGGGCGATTTAAAGCATCTCGTAAGGCATCTCTATAATGAACTTCTCTATAACTCATTTACTTGCATATTCAAGGGGGGGGGGGGAGAGAGAGAGAGAGAGATCCACTAGTTTCATTTATATATCTAACTGTTCCACGGTTTCAAAAGGTAAACCAAACAAATTGAGGATCTAGATATATTTATCCTCTCTTTATTTTTCCCTGTTTCTTTCCTCTGTTTTTCTTTCTCAGCATCTTTCCATTATCTTAGATATCAACATATTAATTGCGAAAAGAAACTACGAAAACTTTAATTCGAAAAGTCCCATACGTATGACAATAGATTAAGGTTGTTTTTGTCCAGTGCTACGTGATTGAGATTGCCAATTACTGATTTCAGAGAACAAAAGCTAATATCCCACTCATTATATCTGTTATACCAGGTCTACCATAAACTGAACTCGCATAAAACTGAAACTAAAAACCGTGTCCTAGAAAGATTTGTCATCAGATTCATTAATGCATTAGCAGCAGTCTTCATCCATTATGGGGAATATATCTAGAAATTAAATATTTGGAAATAAAAGTTCATATAAAAAAAAACTGGAGAAAGCAGAACTTAATGTGCCTAACCCTTCTATCTCTCAATCTTTCGACCATCCAAGCAAAGCATATATTATGGCAATTATGTTACCGCTGGTCAGGGCCTTCAATAGTTTCTGCTTTTCAGGGGTGTATGGTGGGTACCTTACAGATGCATCTCCTGCAAAACTTCTATATAGAACTGATTTCTTGTGACTAAAAGCATCAAAGGAAAATTTCCCATGGTAAGAGCCCATTCCACTCTCCCCAACTCCACCAAAAGGTAAACCTTCTGCTACAACCTGCACGGGGAAGTTTGTAACATATAAAAAAATGATCAATTAGCTAGATCACAGGTAATAAGAGCATGTCCAGATGTCAGAATGACAAGCATGTACTTTCTTTGCTCAAATGTATCCTAGTATTAACACATTTTTTGCATTCTTTGAGGACAACTATAAAGTTAGAGGACAATGCATGTTACATACATTTCATTGTCTCTTTGCACACCAATGTCACGTGACCATGTAAGAAAGATAGGATCAGCAGGTGTGACATTTCGAACTTCATTTGTACTACCTTAAGATTAGTTTAAATTTGTATACACAAAATCTATATCCATTATCGAGTTTTAGTCTGTTCGGAAGTGATTCAGATATCTATTTCATGCTTGGGTGTGCACAAAGCATAACATACAAATAGTTGTCATATTTCAATCCACAAATTTCTTTTTTATATCAAGTTCCTTAAATTCCCTAATCTGCTCTTTCAATCAGAACAATGTCATAGCCTTACTTCTACAGAATGTTGATTTGCTAACAATACTCTTGCTCAATCCCTGATATAAATATCGGCGCATCATTAAACAGCTGTACTGCTAGGTTTTAAAATGTTGTATAGCTGCCAATCAGTCAGATCAAACTAAACTGATGATTTAACGAAGAGAGTAATCACATGTAGGATGGCATCATTGATGAGCATTCCTCCTGAAGATATCTTTTGTACAAAATCCTTCTTCAGCTGCTCCTCATTAGTGAAGAGATATGAGGCAAGGGGCTTTGGTTTTGAGTTTATAATCTCAAAGCTGTCTTCCAATTTCTCAACCTGTGACAAACCAGAAGAGAGAGATTGAAGCATTTCAACATTTCTTCTGTCTCACTAGAGGCACAGCAGAGATAAATTCTACAAGAATTGATATTTGTTCACAAATCTTTGCAACGGGCAGAAAAAATTTCATGGGAAGGTGGTCTTCCTTTTGAAATGAAAAAGTTATTTGTTTCACCACCTATGAATGTAGAAAAAGAAAGAGAGTGAGCATGGTGGTAAGCACATTTCAATTGAATAGTTTGAAGATGGTCTTTGTCACTTGGGAAGGATGAACAAGGGCAGAGTAACAAAGACGCTCCTTAGTACTGACGAGATGGTTGGAGAGACAATGACTTCACTTCATCAAAATAGAGGCTTTTCTTCCTTAATGATATCCCTTAGCGACAACCCACAGAGAAAGATGTACTTAAATGTATTTATGGTACTCACAGTTTGAATGGGCATTAAAGGCCCATATATCTCCTCCTGCATTAGACGCGAGTCCTCTGGAACATCCAGCAGGATTGTTGGAGCTATCTTTCTGAAATAAGAACCAAGAAAATTGCTATAATGATGGTCCATCTAATTTATTTAGGACAGTCAACAAGCTAAATCTAACAATTTACTGAGCAGTCACACTCACAATTGATTCTCATCCCTCTGGCCTCCAAAGACAACTTTATCAGATACATTGTCCTCATCCAAGAGTTGTACCAGACGAGCAAAGTGGGATAAGCTCACAATGCGTGAAATGTCTTGTGATTTCATTGGATCTCCTCCAAAAAATTGCTCCAATTCGTATCTTAACGAATCTATATGTACAGCAGGCATATATAAATAAAAGTTCCTTTGGAACATACCATTTCTGTCTTTCACAGAGGCTACCTTACCAACTTTGGGGCAAAGTCCTTTGTAGTTATAATATAATCAACCCCAATACAAGCTTGACCATTATTGCACGCCCACTTGCCAGCAATGATCCTCCTAACGGCAACCTCATTTTCAAGGGTTTAGTCCATCGTGAAAATAAGACCAGAAACATAATTCAAGATCTACGAGAATTACTCACTTGTAAGTTGATGTTTGAATCAACAACAGCCGGGCACTTCCCTCCAAGTTCCAGAATTACTGGTGTAAGGTGCTTTGCAGCAGCAGCCATCACAATGCGCCCCACTCTTGCACTACCTGCAGAAAACTTAGCAATTACTTCACAAATATTAAAAACAAGAAAGTAAGGCATGAAGAAAATTTAGTATTTCAGGTGAATTCATTAGCTCTTTAATATAACCAAATTGCACCAAGTGTTAAACCATGGCGCCAAAATACTTATACATGTAACTATGAAAGGTTCAACATCTTAGGATATTGGAAGAAATTATGAAAACCACTAAGAAGCTAAAGGAAACACCTGTATAGAGTATCATATCCCACTTCTGCTCAAGTAGTGCGGTAGTTTCATTGACGGCCCCTTCAACAACTCTTATTGCAGAATTGTTTAGATATTCCTCCACTAAACGTGAGAGTAGGGACGATGTGGCTGGAGCAATTTCTGACGGCTTTAGGACCACAGCATTGCCGGCTGAAATAGCTCCGATGACTGGGTCAAGAGATAATACTATATGATAGACATATTAAATGTTACTAAAAGAAGATCACTTCCTATCAGAATGGTGTGGTAAATGGGGCTTCCTATTTCATCTGTGTATAGAGCACCATAACCTTGAATATAATAAGAAAAAAAATGAGAAATTTATTTGACAATGTCACGGCATTGGCAGAGTACAAGTTGGACAAAAAGAAAAGGTATGACTGGTGAATTATGAAGATGATTACATGTTCTAAAGGTTTCCCTGTAATCGAAGAGCGGGATGTAGGTTTATATAGGGCCCTTCTGGTCTGTCTGCTCGTTGGCCCGCCGGCTCTTCGGAGTGTCTGGTACGCCCGGTAGAGCTTTCCGATGTTTTTTAACCTCCTTGATCCTATTATCAATACAACATCTGCTATTATGCTCAAAAAAAAGAACCAACCAGGTGGACAGTAGGCCGCAAAAACATGCTTCTTCTCTTATGTGTTACATGTTTGACCATGATCCCACTTTTTTTTTTTTGTGTGTGGGTTGGTAATTTAGATGATCCCATTTTCTGTGACCATGAAACTTTAGAAGTTATGGGATCTAAGAAAGGTCTAGAAACAGCTTTCAGTTTCCGCCAACAGGTTTTTATGCTTTAGATTTGCAATATGTTACAGATGTGGATCTGCAGAAAAAGTCAGACTAACACTAGTGGTGAAATTTGATTGTATATCTCCAATAAACAATTTCTATGCATGGGTTATTTCAGTATGGAATAATAAAACAAAAACAGATAACTCTTTCTTTCAGAGCTAGATAACAAAGTGAACGGAATCATGGAATTGAGCCCTTATAAAAGCTATTGCACTTCATCCAATCATCCTCAGTACATTTGTATCTGTACTCACACCACAAATAAAATGTTCTGAAACTGCATGAACAGGATGGGATGTCGCATGGATATTTTGTGGAAGGAGTCCAGCTGCGTACTCTATTTTATACAATATCGGTCCTATGCAGACAGAGAATTCATTGTTCCTCAATGATCCCCTACTACCGACTGGGATACGAAATTCCGAAAGACAGTTGGATTCGAAATACGATATTTCATGAAATTAGACGATTACATATGAAATAGTTAAAACTAGGAACTCTACAACAAGAGATACGAATTCAAGAGACAATAATATATCTATCTACCCATATTTCTATCTTTCCCTTCCCTTCCCTTCCCTTCCCTTCTTTTTTTTTTTGGGGGGGGGGGGGGGGGGGGGTTCATATCTTTGTAAAAAAGCCTAGTTCACTTCAAGGAAGATAGTCTTAGGAAATTTTGAAATCCAAATAGTATTTCGAAGCTGAAGTCAGAATCTTGTAACACAAGAATTTGTGTGTTAAGGGTCAATGCACCTTCACTTCTATGCCAGAATAGATTAGTATACCAGAATAGTTATGTGTGGTTTTATTTGCAGTGGATTTATCCTTGTAATTTTTCTATTTAGTTAAAACAAAAAAATAAATTAGATTCCCATTCAATTTAATCAAAAATAAAAATTTAACTATATTTAGATCATGATTTTCTTAAAGAAATTCTTACTTCGTCAAATATTTTTCAAATTAAGCCAGGTACACGTGTTAAAGATTTTCAAAAACAAAAAACATTCTCCCTCTTGTCTTTGTTCAACAAGCAAGGTGATTCGGTCGCCTGCAAGAAAATGCTTTTTGTCAATGATAGAATAAGAAGATGCCTTCACAAATCACAGAAAGAAAGGAAAAGCAAAAGATGCTCCCACTAAAGCTGGTACGCTCTCTGGTCTTGGGAGAAGCCATTAACAACCCTTTCCTTCTGACCCAACAGCATCCCTGTGACCACTATGGTAATGACCACCTTGCTGGAGATGTCGATGATGTCCTTGCCTATCCCAAGCGAAGAAGAAGAAGAAGAAGAAGAAGCAAAAACAACACAGGAACTGACAAGATCACGGCAACAAAGACCCCACTACTCTTATTCCTTCCGACCAAAGAGCTCATCGCAGATGCATACAGACTCGCCACCATAGCCAGGGACATGGGCATGGACTTGTACCCTACCCCATCTCTCTCCCACATCATCTTCTCATACCCATCACCATCTTCATCATCATCATCCGCATCAACCTCCTCCACAGCATCACCCTCATCTCCATTCCCTATATCATGGTCATCCTCTTCACTCTCATCCACCTACTTACAAGACGACGCCGTTGCGCTCCCATTTCCTTCCCTTTCTACAGCGTCTCTTACCCATCTCCGTTCCTTTGTGACACTCTCCAAAGGCCTCTTCAAACTAGCCTTTATCGGCTCCAACTGCTCCACAAGCAAAGCAACCACTGACATCACTAGTAACTGGAATTGTTGCTCAGTCTCTCTATTTTCCCGGCTCACAGGTGATCGAATAGACACCATGGATGGTTTTTCTCGGTCTCTGGCAGGAATGGGTTGGACCCTTTTCAAGACCAAGCAAAACCCATTGCCGGATTCAGGGGATAGGCGAGTTCCGGGTGTCAATTCCGTGTATTTGTTCAGAAAGGTCGAGTCGAACCGGGTTCGGGCGGGGCGGGTAAATGGGGATGGTGGGAGCGTTGGGGAGTATAGAATTAGGGAGTTGAGGTTGCCCCCACTGGATTTTGGGAATGCCCCTTTGAGGATTTTGCAGTACATTCTCCTAATGACCGACGATATCTTCTATCTGGCGTGATACTGGTATTTATTTGATCTGATTCTTGGTTTCTTGGCTGTCTTGCTGTTTCTTTAGTGCCTGCTTATATAGATTCGTGCATGTTCAAGTTAAAGTTGGTGAATTTTTGTTTTCAATTGCTCGTTTGATTTGGTATTTGCTGTATTGGCTTTGTTTTCTCCTTTTCATTGGTTCCGGATATCGTTATGTATAAATTGGAGTTCAAGTTTATGATTTTATGGGTTTAAGTGTACTCTTTTTAGTTGATGTATGCCATTGCTGTAAATGGTTGGTCCTTTATGGCAGTTTTGAGTGATGATGGGCTCTTGTTCCCAAAAGGAAACGGGAAATGCTTTTATTACAGAAAAATCTTTCCATGTATCAAAATAGTATATCTGAAAGCTCTCTTATCAAGATGCAAATGACACAACTCCAACCCCCTCCCCCTTGGGGCGCCGGGCAGGGCAATGTGCATAAAATTTCTTTTTGTGCTGCTTTAATGTGAGTTAGGATGTTTCGCTCAAAGGGGAAACCGAAAAATGAAAATGATGAAGCTTCTCTTTTTCTTTAGTCTGCACTTTTGATGCTGAATGAGGAATTTTTGTGTGGAGGGAGAGTGATCAAGACAGATAAAGGAAAGGTTGATTTGGAATGAAATTTGGATTCAATTGGTTATAGTAGTTGCAGATGACTGCACTTTTTAATGTATTGCTGAGGTAGACTTCTGTCATCAGATATCAACCAAACTTCAAACTGTATAAGCGTCAGCATATTCGTTTCTTTCAAATCCTTGATCCAATGAAAATCCTTACAAAAATGTATTAATGCAGTACACCACTTGTAAATTTTGACAAGTGATTTGAGTTGCCTCTGGTATGGTGTTGTCTCACACCTAGAATTCGAAATTAACTAACATATCTAATTGTTATCACCATCTGTATCTTCTAACTCGGAAATTATGTTAGAATATTGGAAGTTTGTGGCATAATGATCTGGCTTCATAAATGGAACCCTGAGGTGTAAATAACATACACATAAACTTCAACGATTGATATTAACATAGAAAAATGGAAGTAATTTGACAATGATTGACAACATAAGAAATGAAGCATTGAGGTCTACTTATGGATTTTACAGCATTTGGATAGGGAAATGTTAATCTACTAAAAGTCAGATAGTTCCCCAAACATCTCGAATTTACTGTTCAAAAAATTAAACCAGCTCAATAATGTCTATAACTCTTTCAATTTAGTTTAAAGACGACCTGAGAAAGTATGATTCAATGTTTGTTGAAGTTGTTCAGGAAAGCTAGAAGGTGATTAACAATAGGGTTGGGTTTCATGAAAATGGTAGGAGTGTTCCAGGCCTGTAGGTCACGCATATTCTTGATTTTAGCATCACTTTTGAAGTTTTGATCATTCAAAGCTTTGAGCTGCTAATAGTTCACTGAAGAAGGCCCACATGAAATTTGGACAATACCATCCATGAACCTTGGGATTATGGACATATATTCTTAAGTTATATGGCACACATCAAGTTCTAGCATTTACGCTTCGTTGTTAGAGACATCACAATGCACTTATCAACCTGCTATGAAACCTATCACCTTGTCATACTCTGTATGCTTCATTTCCTTTCCCTCTCTATCATCCTCATTATACTTGTTACCAGAGAATTGAAGAAGAAGACAAAATCAGAAGGAAAAAATACAAGTAATCAACATGGTTCAGCTGAGGACTTACATTGGCAATTTGTGAAGTAAATGGGCTACATTTTTATTGTTCACTTGATTTTCTGTCCTGCATGAAAAAGGGGTTTATGCAGGAAACATAATCGAAAAGTACAAGTTCAGTAGATGTTTACAGCTGGCATGGATACGATAGGTGAAGTATGGACCGTAGAAGAAGCACACTAGTATACTCCTTCAAACCCAACTTGAAAGCCTAAGTTGGAAGTCAACGGACAGTACAAAGGCATATTTGGACTATGCGAAGCAGTGAAGGCATATAGTCTTGCATGTAGGCATATATAGGATATGTTGTTTATGCATAGTCAGTTCTCTACTTGGATATGAGCACTTGGGATGGATGTGTCAGGAGCATAGGTTTTTGTTTCTTTTCCTTCTCTATTTCATGGTGTAGTTTGGAGCAAGAGGGATGGGTGTTCTGGGTTGTGCGGAGTGGGCTAAGGTGGGGAAGACTGCGTGGAAAATGGGTCAGAGATTTTACTTGGACCTCATCATGTTTACACTAATAATCCTAATTTATGCACTGGGGTATCCCCTTTACATCTCTCTGATCTCCCTTCTTTGCACCCTTCCTTTTGGCTGCTTCGCCAATGCATTGGAGTCTTATTCAAGAAGTATACCACAATCTCCTATGGGTCAGGCAGCCAAAGTGACTATGATCCAGTGCTTCCTCAGGAGTGTGAAATTATTGCCCAAAGTTTGCCTCTTTAGGAGTGCCTTGTGAAGGATTTTGCAGTACAATTTTCTAATCCAAACAAAATAGGCGTAGAATATATATATATATATATATATATATATATATAGCCAAATGTACGTACATAGATTTTTTTGTGTCTGAGTGCTTGTATGTATGTGTATTTATATTTTAGCAGAACAACTTCATTGTATGAGTGATACTTTATTGTGTACAAGCACCTACCTATCTTCCGTATTTCCCTTTCTGGATTTTGTTTTTCCTTTTTTCTTTGCCTTGTATTTTTCATTGACAACAGTAGAATTGGTTCATGGAATTCATTGTTTGGGTCGCCTTTTTCTTGCAAGGTATTGGCCTTCAAAATCTTTCTCTAAATGAAAAATTAGCAAGGATTGATTTGTCTGCTTTTGCAATGCAGGATTGGGTTCTAAGGGAATTTGATATGTAAAGAGTGAACAAGACAAATTGCTGAAAAATATTTGGGCTCATCATCAATATAGAGTCGATCTTGTTCCTCCTACTAGCTTGAATTTGAGTAACCAACGGCAACGAAGTTTCTTCTTGTTACCCTATGTTCTTTGTGTAGTTTCCTCACTTCTTTCAATGTAATGCCTGGGTTTTGTATATTGGCTTCTCATGCCCCTGGCTTCATCAGCTTTATACCATGAATCTATATATTTTCTGTGCCATTTCTGAATCTTTTCCCTCCTGTTATCGACGAGTTCGTTATGTAAATTGTTCTGACTAACATGAGAACACTGTCAACGACTGTTAAAGGAATTGGCATGATTTTGAAGCTAGCAATTTAGACAGCTATGCTATCTCTTTTTTTGATAAATAGACAGCTATGATATCTTTAAATGTTGCTCTCAAAATGTTTGAGTCTTCTTTTCTTCTCTGTTTTCCTTTTAAATCCACTTTTTTTTTCTTTTTTTCTGAGAGATTCAGCAGCTGCAATATTGATAGTGAAAGAAGCAGTTCATTGTTCATGACGGGCAATCCAGATGAGCGCCTCCTTCAGGTTATCCTCCGTGCCAAGAAACGAGATTGAACCATTGAATTAAGATCATTTGCAATTCGAAGAGATATAAATACAAAAATAGACTTTACACCATTTAATACTCTAAAAAATTTTGGACAACACAACTCTACAATGGAGTTCATCTGTCTTTCCAAATTGTACGGAACAATTTAAGGCCTTCCTTTAGGGTTATAGTACGCTCAACCTGCCTTTGGAATCCGACTCAGTCAGCGTTCGGCGTTGATTGTCAGCAAAAAACAAGAACTCTCAGCAACCAACCAACCATCACTCCTCCAAGAAGACTTTTTTTTTTTTTTGGGTCTAACCCAAGTGCGAGACATCTCTGTGTCACAGCATGTATTATTCTTGTTGACAACCTTATCAGACGATTATTCTGCACAGAAAATGAATTAGTAATCGAGGAGACAAGCAACAGGGCAAGACATCATCGGTTTGGTCTTTTGCCAAAAGTTTCGAGAAAAACCGAAGAAAGCGCCCACATGCTTGCCAAATGGGCAGCTGGAAGAAAGTTCAAAGGCAATGTAACATTGGATAAGATTTAGTAGGTCAAGAAGACAATGTAACATGATTGCATATTGCAAACAAACACATGTGAAGCCTCGTTGGTTGCCATTTGACCATTGAATAATTTCATTCTGATTTTGGAAAAATATCCAAGCATCCATACTAGGACTATCATACCAAACCAATAAAAATCCCAGTACAATCAAACGGTACGTAGTAGACTCCCAACTTGCATAAACAACATAAAAAAGTCATTGCATGTGAGAATTTACAGTACGGGGAGCATACACTGGATAGGACTTTTAGTGGTCTACCAAGAACTCAATTTGTTGATTTTCCATTGAAGCCCATCCCCTCCGTAGGCAGCTGGGAGGCGGGGTTTGCCAATTGAATAAAAATAAGTTATTGCATGGGCAACCATTATGCTGACCTAATTATGTTGTATGAGCGCCATGTGTTCGTGACGCCCAGATACCAAAGACAAGAAACCAAAAGACAAACAAGATTGCCCAATAGCGTGCAGGTCCATACTTGATTCTGGTAAGCACAAACTGCAAAACACAAGCAAAATTAGCAGACTCAAATTAGTACACCGGTGGGAATAGGATGAAGTCCACAGTTGAATTATCCCAATGGAAATTCAGTAATCATAATGTGTATCATAATGTGTTCTATTGGCAATGATGCACATAATCAAGAAATTGTTAAAATGTTCTGAGGATGACAATTGATTCATAGAAACTCCATGTATATGAAGCTTATGGAGAAGGGTTTGTAGTGAATCCTACTAGTAGAGAAAAAGACAAACCCTATGGCCAACTATATATATGACTGTTTTTGTTTTCCGAGTAAAAGGGTCGAAGGGGACGTCCAGCATGACCAGCCCCCCCCTCCCCCGAGCGTGACTGCATACGACTACAGTTCCACAACACCAACTCACAGTCTCCTAGGGCTCTGTCTTAAAATTAGGCTTAATAGTCAGTCATTGATGTATAGGTGAAGAAGAAAGCAAACTAAAAAGGGAAGAAATAAAGAGAGAAAAACCCTTGTAGCTTCAGGCAACATCTCATTGGTGAACAAAAACCCTATACAACATTGTTCTTTTCTGTTTCCCTCACTAATAAGACTAATGCGAAAGATGTAAGTCCAAACAAGGCTTGTCTGTTCCCAACGGGCAGTCTTACAGACACCCACAACTTTTATCCATGGCCGATAGTAAATCACTTGCACATTCATATGCCTGGTGTTTAATTCAACGTGCATTACATGTGCATGCGCATGTGTCTTTTACATTGAAAGCCAACAAAGAGCATTAACAGAATGAATGAATTTCACTGTCTGGAATTTACAGAGTGCCACTACCCCTTCTCTAACCATTCTCTTTTCTCACATCTCTCTCCTCATCGTTCTCTAGCTAAAATTTGCACCATTCTCTCGATCCGAGTGAAGTAAGCTAGAATGAATATAGGAAGATGATCATTTGAACAGAGAAGGAGGTTGAGCAGGAACACAGAGCAAAAAAGAGGTGTTGTGAATTATCCTTAAGATTTTTACTTAACCAAAAAGGAAAAAGAAAATATTTTGGCAATTTCATCCCTTTGGAACTATGAATCATTGGACCTCTTGTCAAAGGAATTGTACTGCTCAGTTGCACAATGTTATTCCAAGTATGTTATTGTCCCAGATGAGAAGGCTTGATATGTGCAGGTGCATGAAAGAAGGCCCCAGCTTTCATATTTTTGCTGTTTGGGTATGAACAGCAGACTACAAATTTTATTACCCAAGGCACTAAACCTTTACCTATGAAACTCCAATCTAACATCTTCCTTGCTAAAGACTAACATGTGGCTTTGTAATTGCATAATAAGGGATATCTAGCACCGGTTTTTAATCAATGGATTGAAAACAGCACTCTTTTAGGATCCACTCTTATACTTTTGTAATCCTCATGTTACTCACATCAAAAAATGAGAAATGGCTACCGCATTGAGAGAGTATCATAACAACAGAGGACCTAAAAATTCATATGTACTGTACTGTGCATTTGCTCATCACAATTGAGTTTATTTATTCTAACCACACAAATGTAAGTAAATTAAACCAAATGCAGAAGAGCATTGTAAATGGAGAACCAGAAGCATGATCCCAAACACTGAGCTACTTACAAAGCGAAAGAAAACTACAACTGTTAGAGCACAAACGCCCCCAAGGAGAATATGAAGACCACTTCTGGCAGTTTTCTGCATATCAAAGTGGGAATCTATCAAATACAGCATAAAATGAAGACATGTTAACAAAAGCATTTACATGCAAGCCTTTTCTTTGCAGTTAAACGCAATAGATTGTTATCAGAATTGTATCAGATATTAGTTTTAATAACTACGAGAGAGAGAGAATACAATATGTCGTCAGTTTATATGGTCAGATTCCGAGTTTCAGTCAACATTTTACATGATTTGCAAATGAATTACACTTAAAGGAAGCCCCATATAGCAACCAAGTGAAAATCAAATATATTGCAAAGATGAAGAAGAGCTGATCAAGTGGGAGAGGGAATAGCACCACTGCTGCACTACATAAACTCCAAAGTCGACACCTTGAGCGGACAAGCACATCAAGATAAGAGAAGGTTGCTCACGAATAATAAACTAAGAAACACATAATGAAGCCAAGAAGGAAATTTATTCCAACTAGAGATAATTAACAAACCGATGTCCACAACAGGAACCCTCCAGCTAATAAAGATGTTAACATTCGAGTTGTTCTTCTACACTCAAAACATCATACCACAAATTTTGGGGATATACTGGTGACAGCAAGATTTCTCCCTCAGAATATCTGGGTACATTGTTCTTGCACGGACCATACATACAGGGTACGAACTATGATGTTGTATGACCATATTTTTGTGGTCATTATTGGCACTAGAGCAAGCAACCACAATTTCTTTCTTGCTTTTCCAATATAATTGAGAGCCGCCACTCGCCAGAGCAGAGCAAAGGGTTCTTGCTGATATTACATCGGTGATTACATTGTGGCCATGATTACTTAAAGATATGAGACACAGTTTATTTGGGAAGAGCATTCTCTTTCGTGACAACAAGAGTGGCATCAGAATAGCAAACGATGATCTGATTGATGACCGAACAAAAACATTCCCAAACTAGCCTTACTCAGTTAGGCACTTTGTTCACCATCACTTTACAGCGTTTAATACCATACATGTTTTAAGAGCTTCAGATTGCAGATCTTCTTACGAAGTCCCATACCAAGGTTATCCTTTGAGGCACCTCGAGTTTCATGGAAGAGATGTTACACATACTAATTTCCCAATGTATAGACACAAAATCCTTGTCAGTATGCATGCAGTTAATTTGTTATGAAAACATGCATGCAAGCATAAATATAGTTGATGTAAATAACATAGATCTACACAAGATTTCGTAATAGAAGTGATAAATGATTTTATTCCACTCCACCTGGCACATAATACAGTAGAAAATATACTTAAGAAAAATAATAATGAGGAAATAGGGAAAAAAGAAAAAGAAAAATTACTTTTCCCCAGAAGAAGAAAAAAAGAATAAAGTTCTCCTGTCCTTTTTTTTGCTCCAAACACTCTCTCTCTCTCTCTCCAAAACATACCCAGGAAGAAGAGGAAATTAACATGTTAATTCACAGAGACAGAGAAACCGTTCTTTTCTTCATCCCAAAAAAACAAAGGACAAAAGATGTGATATCATATCCATTTCATACAAATTATATAACCTGCCATGACACTCTCTTGAATGGCACAAGGTACCTTCAGATGTACTTCAGACTAAAAGAGTTAAAATACCTCTATGCATAAGATGAGCTAATAGCCAGATAAATTTAATCAGTGTGAATACAAAAACAGCGTCTTAATGAGCTAAAACCACGCTTCATCTAACATACCTTCCCAACACGAGGGGCAATGAGCCATGCAAGAGTAACTGTAAGAAGTCCTGTAGCAAGCAAAATCCCAGTACCTTCCACAGCCCACTTGGTTGCAGGATTTTCATCAGGGACAATGTCTTCGGAGACAGTATTCAAAGGTTGTTCCAAAACAGCCTGAGAAACTGCAGCAGAATTATTATAGTTACTATTACCAAGTGGATTAAACCACAACGAAATCTCGCAAAGCCGTTGCCTGCGGATAGCAGCAACAGCATCAGGATCGACACCTTGATTTGTGTGCACCAGTGCAGGATTGGGTTCTCCACTAGCAGTCCTCTCTCTCAATGCTTCATACTCCCTTAAAGAACACACAACCTTTCTGATGTCAGCATGTCTAATATTTTTGGCAACACGTCCACATATTTCACAAACGGTGGATCCATGGTTAATAAACCATTTTAGAGCACAAGCATAGTGCACTAAAGCAAGGTCATTTTTGCAAGAACAGCCAAGCTCTACCATCGTGTCTTGTTGGTGACATGAACCCATCTCCAAATCAGTATTACAAATGAAAACCTCCCCATCAGGGCCTATAAACTCCATAAACCCCGCTTCTCTTCCAACCCTCTTTTTGAGAGAGACATTATGTTCAACGTCTTTCAAAACTTCCTTGCTATCAGGCTGCACCTCCCCGTAGCTTTTACTTCCTTCTTGTATTGCAGGAGTAATGCCCAAAAATCCTAATACGGCATCCCCCCTTTTGTCAGATTCGGCACATTGGCACACACGACAAGCTGGAAGGCCTGCCTCCTTGTCTAGACTATGGCGTGGGTGAGTCCCTAATTCTCCACTCTCAATAAGAGAGCAATCCTCGTTGCTAACTCCATCCTTTATTGTATGTGGCAAGCTTTCCTCGCCCATTGAATTAAATCGAGTCTTTGGATTCAAATGAGCAAGTTGCACTTTTCAGATTATTGCACCATTTGGCTTCAGAAATTCTTCTTAATCCTGCTCAGGAGGCCAAAGCTTCCATGTTGTGTTGATACAGCGGAGACGACAAGTGGCTAGATGTCCAACACAAACTGACAAGTACATAAAACTTCTGTTCCAACAGTGAGAGAAACTTAAGAATTTTAGCATAACTTAAGGTTTTTCTGCAAGTCAAAGTGATGGACAAATATACATGCAGTAGATTATATCCAACATTCTATCTCCAAATTCCTGGTTCAGAAGTACGATGACATGCAATGTCATTTAACTGTGATTGGGAGCACATCAGTCTCCCCAGTACCTTTATTTAGGATCCTGGAAATGCACTGACATGTCATCATTAGGAAAAAACTACGAAAGCATCCAAAAGATGCAACAAGCCAAAGGAAAATAACAGACAAATAAAACGAAGCAACTGATCATATTCCACCAATGACACTTAGAGGGTATCAATTTAATTGTTAAGATCTGTCGCTTTGGCCTGATTTAAGACTATTATACAAATCAAGACAAACAACACAAGCGTTCCCACTTAGATATCTAATGCAAAAGTTTGGCCTACGCACAAAACTTCCACCTCTCCAAAAGAAGTCTTTTAAGCAATGATACTTCACAGAATCTGATTTGGCCCTAGAAAACAACTATGAACTAGGATACGTCAAATTGTATTCGATGCAACACCTCAGAATGAGTTTAAGGCAATTTTTCCAATAAGAAAAGCATGTGAAGGAATGAGTCACAGAGTGTTGGCCTGCAAATCATCCATCCCTCATATTGTCAACAAAGGTGCATCTTCAAATTAAACAGTGACACCTCCACGGGCATTCATAATTCAGAAATTCTTTTTGTAATTGTAAGATTTTGTTCTTGATTTTCAAGTTCTGCACAATTCCACATTAATATCTTATTCGGCTAAAGGACCTACATAGCACCACCGGCAAGCCACGTGGTTACCTTCTAAATTAGGTAATTTAGTGACTCACACGGTTACCATGAACACCAAATATTGCTTGCCAGAAGTCTAATTCACCTGTGAATTCCAGAAATAGTACTTGCAGCTTCTGATGCATACCAATACATCATAAGTATTCGAAAGGATCAAATACCTCCAAATTCAGACAATTGTCATTATAGAATCGAGATGCGCAAGCGGCAATCTACCACTGCGGAATATATTTCATAGAATTCTTTTTTATAATTAAAAAAAACAAATGAAGTAATGGATCACTCTTGTAAACAATACCCACAAATCATGACATGATGGCTAATCTATTCTCAAACGGATGAAACTCGTCTGTACAGACCGAAAGTATTACGAAAGTGGAAGGAAACGAACCTCTCTCAATTCACACGCTTGGTTTGGGAGAAGAAATGGGCATGAGATACCCCGGATCAATCATCACAATAAACCAAACTTGAAGTAACTCTCCGATTCTTTCTGGATTCTCCGTCTAGATACGGTATCTCTCACCGTCTATCCTTTTGGGCTGGAGCCTTCCAGTGAATGTCACCAAAGAATGCGTAAGGGTCTCATATTTTACCTAAAAAGCACACTCACTCTGTTTACTACAATTATTTAATTTTGATCGTACTCGTCAAAGTCTATACCTTTTTCTTCCATTTTCTCGACATACTGTCCAACATAACAGTAATATAGTCCACTCTCTCACCAACCCAATAGCTCCACCTCACTTGGGCACCACATGATTCTCATGACAGTTCAATGGATTTAACGCTGGATGACCACCTTTAATTATTGTGGTCGTTTGTTTCTTGTTCTCTTTTCTTTCCTCGAATCAAAATAATCTTAAAGCGTGTAAAGGTCTCCCTTTTTCTATATAAGACCACAGGGTTAAAGCCCGACACTTGGGTACGACCCCATTGATGGACCCAGCTTCAAAACAGTGCAATACATCGTCAAGCTATCCAAGCCTTGACAAGGGAGATAGTTACAAGGTGGGTCTGTATTCCTATGCAATAATTTATTATATACAAATAATTTACATGAATTTTTTGTATTGATCAGAAAAAATAGCACAAACCGCAGCTTGCTTTGATCTCCATTAAAACCGTTTGTCCAATTGGCAACTAACAAAAGATTACGGTGCCAATTGATTGGTTGGCTATAGATATATGTCATGTGGGTGTGCAAAGTAGTTCAAGTTGTCTGCTCTAGTGAAATACAGATATTTCAAGACGACTAACCACTAAAGGAGGCAAAAAAGTACCACCGAAAGTGATGTTTTTAGCCGCAGTAGCAGTTAGGAACTTAGGATTTGATTCGTCACTGCACGATAATTCTTTTTTTTTCAAATTAAAAAAATATTTTTTGTTTTTTTTCTCAGACACTCGACCAATAACTATCGAGAACAAGAAAAAAGGTACTTTTCCGTATAAGGAACTTTCCAACCACTGTTCGCGGAAAATCATAAAACATTAGAAACAGCCCCAATTCTGTCGATAACCAGATACATTGCACTGGACATTTTTGTTGATTCTGTTACTCATATTTTTTAAGATACAAAAATCTGATGTTGCCTGCCTAGCATATTTTGAGATGTCTAAATTGGATCTTGTGCTATACCCGTGCCTTCTAATAGGCAATTCTCGTGGACTTAAAAAACAAATAGACAATTTTCGTGCAAATCCTATGATACCTGGATAATACTCCGATGATCTAGCTGGCCTAATAGACATACTACCATAAAAGAAAATTAAAGAACCAAAACAAAAAAAACACAAAAGACCCACAGCTTATACTGGGTTATCAACAAAAAGGTGGATTAAATCCTCTGTCCTCTGCTTTCAATTCGTAGGGCGAAGTGGACATTGATTCTTAATCTTAAAAGCGCTAAAATATCATGGCAGATGATATTCTAGTTATATTTGAACATGTTAGATCGGTCGGTGGACCTATGGTCGTGGAGGATGATGTCGTGTGAAAGAAGCGCACCCTCGTCATCGGCAGTGATCAATCATTTGAAGGTGAATCTCTACTTCCTCGGATTATCACTCAAATGTTATTTATCTGTTTGAATTACGAATTTCATTACATTTAGTTAACAATCTATCAAAATGCATTAATATTTGTCATATAATATGATCATACTATCAAAATGTATACAAAATAGGTGTAAAGAAAATAGGTTATTGCGTGTTTCTCTCATATGCTCGTGTTTTTGTTTCTGTAAGGAAAATAGGCAATAGTCACAAATACTGCATGAAAGAGACATTTTTTTTTCTAGGTAATGGGGTTGGGGGAAAGCAGTCAAAGCTGTGCATACATCGGGATTCAAATCCGGGATCAGCCCTTCCTAAAGGGAAGGAGGTGCCACTCGAGCTACGAGCTCGCTGGCGCATGAAAGAGACACTTGAGACAACCATAAATACATATTTGATAATAGTAGAACGACGACATTAGGCCTTAGCTTTTTTTTTTTTTTTTTTTAATTTGCC
Source organism: Myrica gale (assembly GCA_963930655.1). Taxonomy (NCBI): domain Eukaryota; kingdom Viridiplantae; phylum Streptophyta; class Magnoliopsida; order Fagales; family Myricaceae; genus Myrica; species Myrica gale. Next base: position 8,606,902 of record OZ005600.1, on the reverse strand, counting down.
TTATTTATTTATTTTTTAATTTTCCAGATGGACCTTTTAGCCTGCCTAAACCATGGAGGGTTTGGGCCGAGCCAGCAGTTGTCACAGACTAGAAGTGAAAGGAGAGACAAACTGAAGGTAGTGACAAGTTTATACCCAGTTCACAAAGCACGGAGATAACTCATAGGAGTTCAGACGCGGCGACGGCGAAGGCTTTTTGTATTGGACTTGGCGGCGGAGCTGAAAACACTTTCTTGTTCCCTTTGTGACCTAAGTGAGGAGATTGGTGCTAAGGAATAGAGGAAGCAATACCGGAGCAGCGATAATTCGGTGCTTAGAGATGTCGTCTGGAAAGAGAAAGAATAAACAGCAAGAAGAAGGTAGAGGAGTGGAGGATCACCTCGAGACCCAGACTGTGCCCCAGTCGCTTGGGTCAGTTTTGCTCTCTTTCTTCTCGGGTTTCTTCTGGGTGACTGTACTTTCTTTTTTGTATTTTCCGGCGCTCTGAAAAGTGCTTTCCCCCCCTCCATTTTCCTTGAGCGTTTGCTGGTTCTAATTGGCTCTTTGCAAAGGCCATCTCGAGCGCAGTGTTCACTTTTTGGTAACGTTGTATTGAAAACCACAGCGGTGGAGTTTAGAAATTTCGGGGACGTTTCAGCTGTCTTTGTGAAGTGGGAGGGAAGTTCATTGCTTTGAAGTGAGTATGATGTTTTGCAGCGGTTACAGAGGAAACCTTTATCCATCTCTAAACCAAGAGATAAAATAGAAGGGGGAAAGACCAAAGAAGAATTTTTCGGTTTATGGGAGATCTTTTCTTAATTGTAATTTTGATATAGATGCGGGAAGGACAGTGAAATTTCTTTATCTATTGTCAATGCCCCCGTTTTATTTTTTATTTTTAAGAAGAAAAGGGGTAATGAACTTAGTTTGTGCTGAAAGGAAAAACAAAATGATTAATTTATTCGCATCTTTATTCCCAGTTATTGCTATGAACAGGTCTAGGATATGTGTGAAGAATTTGCCAAAGTACGTGGCAGAGGATCGCCTTCGAGAATTGTTTTCTCAGAAGGGGGAGATAACGGATGCGAAGCTAATGCGAACAAAGTATTACTATACCAGATTCTATCTATTTGCTTGTTCTTATTAATAAGGCTTTTTTTATAAAAAAAATTATGAGTTACGGTTTGTCCTTCAATGTCTGCATTTTTTTTCTTTCTATTTATGGGCTTCTTTAGGGATGGTAAGAATAGGCAGTTCGCTTTTATTGGGTTCCGCACGGAGCATGAAGCAGAAGATGCTATCAAATACTTCAACAAATCTTATATTGATACTTTTAGGATCACATGCGAGGTGATTGCTATTCCCTTATCTTCTATGATTTAGACATCTGTTTTTTGTATTTTGAGATTAAATTTATTTTTTAGTCTGTATTTAAGAATCCATTGTTACCATAGATTTGAAGTTGCCAATTTAGTCAATTAGTAAGTCCCTCTTCATCTAGAATGAGCCAGATATCCTCCTTATCCCAAATGATCATGTTCTGTCAATCTGTACGTTGTATCTACCTCTTAGGGGATTAGTGAACCTGTTTTGGTTACATTTACTGTGAAAAGACAATGGGAAAATGTTTTTCGCTTGATGGGGTACTAGTGACCCCTTTTGCTTATATTCACAATCCTTGTAAAACTACTTGATGCCCAATGGTGAATACTATGTACACGAAGAATGGGAGGTATAATTTTAGCTTAACATTTGATCAGTCCCATTTGCTTACTTTCAGATTGCTCGTAAAGTTGGGGATCCAGATATTCCTTGCCCTTGGAGCCGGTATTCTTTGAAGAAAGAAGAGAAAACAAATGAAGAGGCGAAAGAACCGACTGGTCCTAAAAATACAAGCCTTGCAGGCTCCAAAGTAGAGAGAAAGAATCTTAAAAAGGGTTGTGAGGATGATGACCCTAAGCTTCAAGAATTTCTTCAGGTCATGCAGCCATGTGTGAAGTCAAAATTGTGGGCTAATGATGCACTATTAACATCTACAGCAGACCAAACTCTTGATGTCAGCAGGAAGGAAGCTCGAGAAAATGAGAAACACAACGAGAATTCAGTTCCGGTGCATCTTGAGCTAGATGAGCCTGGAATGTCAGATAATCATGAAGCTAACAAATCACGTAGTCTTGCTCATGAAGAAGTAATTTCAGATATGGATTACTTCAAGAGTAGAGTAAAACATGAATGGTCAGATTCAGAAAGTAGTGATGATGATCGCGACGATGATGACAAAGATTACAACCGTCGATCTCCAAAACAAAGCTTTGAGTTCCAGGATACTCATAAAGTAGATTCAAAGGGGTCCAATACTGCCACTAGAGAGGATTTCAGCAGAAAAGAGGTTGAAGAGGACCACCCGTCCAGGGACACTGACGGTGAACTATCTAAGTTGGATCCCCATTCAGCAAGTTTAAAAGATGAGAAAGATGATGTTCTTGAGACCAGTCGCCTGTTTGTCCGTAATCTGCCATACACAGCAACGTACTCATCCTTAGTTCCTTTTTTTTAATATATTGAATTTGATTTTGTGTTTCCTTTCCAGTTTCACTAAAGAAAATCTAACATAAAGTAGAAAAAGGAGAAAATTGTATGTTTTACTGTTAATCAGTTTTTTTCTTCAAATTTCTTGCCAACAGCTGTTTCTAGTTTTTATTATCCTGTCTTGGCTTTAAATGGTATCTGTATTGCAAATTCTGTTTGTTGATTTAATGTGTTTTCTTTTTTGTAACAGTGAAGAGGAACTGGAAGACCATTTTTGTAAATTTGGTGAGGTCTCACAGGTCCATATTGTTATTGACAAAGACACAAAACGTTCCAAAGGAATAGTTTACATTCATTTTGCAGTGGCTGAATCTGCAGTGAGGTTAATAGTCTTCCTTCTATTATCACTAAGCACTTTGGCTGTTCTAGCTATGAGTTTTGGGTCACAAGGACCACTTTGAAGCTGTATCATACTTTCAAGGCTTCAATTTTGTGCTTCTCAAGTGCACTGAGGCTGTCAGCTTCATAGGATTGTCATGCATTTAAGAAAAAAGAGTGTTTTGCATAACACTTCTAAAATACAAGGGTTTTATATATATATATATATTTTTTTGTCTGACTATATTGGGCCAATACATGCCTTCTAATTGAAATACACTTTAATCTTCTCATTCGGTGAACTTAATTTTTTTGTTGCATTGATCCTTTTTCAAATCATTGTCTGTTTTACTTGTTAAGCAGGGCATTAGAAGTATTAGACAATTCAATTTTTCAAGGCAAATTGTGTGTTGAGAGTTCACACTCTCGAGAGTTGGAGGTTGGAGTTCCCGAGGTGGGAGTGCTAGAAGCAGGGGGCACAGTAGGAGGGGAGTTGTCTTTGGTGGAGGTGGTAGAACCAACTCTCGAATCTCAACCCTTGACGGTCAGCTTCCCTGGTAAAGCTGTGGGGGGGGGGGGGAATCTCCGGCGTGGGTCTTGGACATGGTTTCCTCTGTGGGTCAGATGGTTGGGGTGTCGTGTGGTGGTCAAGAGGAAAAACTGAGGGATCTCTTTGCAGCGTTGGAACATAATCGGGTGCCGCTTATTTTGCAAAAGTCCAGAAAGTCAGGGGGGAGGATGCTCGGGGATTTGAAGGGGTTGAAGTCTTCGGTTAATTATGAAGGGTCCTCTGCGCTCGCTAAGAAGACTATAAGCTATGGGCTGGACTGCTAGGGGACTCATTTGTGGCGTCATGTTGGCTTTGAGGGCAGGTGGGAGTTCTTGGGAGACTCTAGTTGGCTAGTGGGTTGAGGGTGTTTTTGTTTCTCGGGAGAGTCTTGTTGGCTTCTCTAGTTTGCTTATCGGGAGAGTCTTCAGTATTTTCTCTTGTACTGTTGACTCCGTTGTCGCGTGTACTTTGTTTTTTCTTCTTTTTAATAAGATTGGATTAATTATCAAAAAAAAAATTCAAGGCAGATTGTTGCATGTTATGCAGCAAAACAAAAGAAATCTTCTGAGCAGCAAGAGTAAGTAACATTAAACTCTTTGAATTTTCAGTTTGCATCATTCATTGCTATCTTTGTTCACTGGAACTTGGACTTTGACATTGCTTGCTCTTTAGGTCTGATGTTTCTGCTAGCCAAACTTAAAAAACTCTTAAACAAAAAAGGGTGGAACAAAGGAAGGCAGCTGAAGTTAGCGGCGATACAAGAGCGTGGAACAGTTTGTTCATGCGCCCTGACACGGTATGTTTTAACCTGAAGACTGTATATAATTTTTCAAGTGTGAAGCTTAGTTTCAGATTTCGCACTCTGCAGATTTCCCAAAATAAATGTGTAGGATGTTGCCGATAGTAATTTGTTTTATCTCAGATTGTGTGAAATATCAAATATTGTAGTTTGCTGTTTTCTTTGTCCCATTTCCTGCCTAATATTGATAGCAATAGCATTACTCAGTAATTGAATGCATTTTGCTGAAGTGCTTCTGAGTGTTTATTATGTGCTCTGTGCTATATAAATTGAGCCTTATTCATCAAAAAATAAATTGAGCCTCATCCTACCACTTCTCTGGTATGTAAATAGGTTGTCGAAAACATTGCTAGGAAGTATGGTGTTAGTAAGAGTGATTTACTAGATCGGGAGGCTGATGATCTTGCTGTACGTATAGCATTGGGAGAAACTCAAGTGATTGCAGAGACTAAAAAGGCTCTTACAAATGCTGGAATAAATATCGCATCTTTAGAGGAATATGCTGCTGGGAAAGTTGATGGTGTGAAAAGGAGCAACCATGTTCTGTTAGTGAAGAATTTGCCATATGGTTCTTCTGAAAATGAATTGGCCAAGATGTTCGGCAAGTTTGGGGGTTTGGACAAAATTATTATCCCTCCAGCAAAAGTATTGGCCTTGGTACATGTTTCAGACTCTTTTTTTCATTCGGTTGTTACACTTTGGATGTGCTTCTGCAACTGTGGGCTGTAAATCGGTTTATATTTGTTATGTCATCTTCTAGTTAGGTTTAAAGTGTTTCTTAGTTGAATCTTGTGCCAACTGTAACCAATCTGAAAGGCTGTTGGGCTAAAACAACCCAGAAGTCACCCTTTAGAGAGAGGAATAGATTGGAATCATGAGACCTCTAAGGTGCTGACGTTTCATTTGATCTTCTTTATTTAGTTACTTTTATGTTATCTTGTGTTAGTGATTGGCCTTTGTATGTCATTGACATAGAAGAAATGATAATAATAAACCTTTTTTGTTCCCTTAAAGGTTGATGAATCGGTTTTTAGGATGATCTCCTTCTAGAAAAGTGGGGGAGTTACTTATCAAAAAGAAAAGAAAAGTGGGGGAGTCAATCTTAATATTGTTGTCTGAGAGATGAGATTTAGACATTTGCACATAACTCAGAAGATGGCAGCTTGGTAGGGAACAGGATCTGACTCGGGCCTGTGAATTGTTGAGGTCTCTGTTGGCTGGCATGCAGTTGGCATATCCCCACCCTGAGTGCAATGTGGAAGAAGCAGTTCTGTTGTAGTGTTCCAAGATTTGGAATGCTCTTTGACGATGTTTTCCAGTCAGTTCTTATCTGATGTAATTTAATATGCTAAAAGTTTTCTTCTCCTGCTATAAAACTCTGTTAAGTCTGAAGATTAAATATTTATTTTTACCTGCAAAGTGGGAGAATCCTGTGATATATAATTGGCAGAGTAAACAGTTGTGTCATTGTTGAGTTGTATATTAATTATTTTTTCCTGTTGATTTTTTTTTTGGGATGATGTTTCAGGTTGTTTTCCTGGAACCAGCTGAAGCTCGTGCGGCCTTTAGAGGTTTAGCATACAAGCGTTATAAGTAAGTTTAGGTTTGCCTTTAAGGACATTAGCCGAAAAGCTCCAAAAAAAAGAGAGGAAAAAAAACAGTTTGCATGAAGTTCTCATTCAACAAATGTCTAAATATCGCCAGTGGATTTGGTAGGTTGGATTGGATTTTGCTTGGCTCTGAAAGTGTCCAACCTAAAAATTAGTCTAGTAATCCTTTGAAATTTCGTTATTATACGTAAATTTCATACAAAACCTGGAGTATGTCACTGTAATAAGTAAAATACTTCCTCCCACCTTAAGAATGAGGTGGAGGTCGGATTGGGATTGGGGGTTTAAGACCCACCGGGGGTACGCAAGTAAGTTACCAAAAGTGCGAAAATTTTGTTTGAGAAAATTTAAAATGCTTTGTAATGATACTCTTAGTAATTCCAGTTATTTAAGCGAACTTCCCTTTTTTCCTTTTGGTCTTTTGTTCTACTCAATTTCAAGAAAGTAAAGTGTTCAGGAAAAGCATAGAACTGTGCTTATGGATCTTGGAGAATTGAAGAAGAGAAACTTAATACTAATTGATCTGAACTTAATGATGCTTCTTCTGATGCAATCAGCTTCCTGTGAAGCTTTTTGGTCGGTAATCTTCTGAACTTGCATGATTTGATTGTCCATTCTAAATCGTGAATCAGTTCCTCTGTTTGCTTGTGCACTTGTTGGAATACCGTTTCAGTAATTGTCTGATTTCTCATTCACTTCTTGTTTTTTGACTGCTGCATCTTTGTATGGTAGTGTAGGAGTTTCTCACTCTATACTTCTTTTATTAATATAGGGATGCTCCACTATATTTGGAATGGGCTCCTGGCAATATTCTTAGTCAAAGTTCAACATCCAAGACTGATGAAAAGGGTAATGCCATTGGGGAACATGATGCTAAGAGGGCCATACTGGAGCAACAAGTGGAAGGATTAATTGGCGTGGATATTGATGCTGATAGAGTTGAGGTTTGTTCTGCATTTCTTGCACTCGTATTTTCATATCCTACTTGTTATAGGGTTTTATTTTATGCCATATATCTCTGAAGGCCTGTAGCATGTTTTTAGGCCCATGATCTCTCTTTTTGCCCACCCCCCCCCCCCAAATTCTATTTCTTTTGCAGCTTTTTCTGTTCTGTGGGCATAAATTCTTGCACTTGAATACATTACATTTTAGTTAGAAATTACTTGTGTAGCTCCTTGACTGTTTTCTCATAATCATGTTATCCTGTACAGTTATAAAAGCATTTCCTCTGGTGTATATGCCTGCTTACCAGTAGTGCTGCTGTTAGTAGCTTCTGTGTGCAAATTGTTGCATCTGCTTTTGCAAATATTGTGTGTGTCTGTACCAATTGAACTTGTTTGCTCATCTCTGGGAGATAGTTGTTATATGTGTCTTTGACTTTATATACTAAATACTGAGTTGCTACGGCTTTTCCACCACTGTGGATGAGGGCTAACCAGTTATGCTGATTATTACTATGTTCTGGCTTGTTAAGATTACGCTTTGACTTTTGGGCTTTGCCAATTTCCTTTCTCTATCTTGATGATACTGTGTGATGACGTTTTATGCAGTCTGAAGTATTTGATGTAGTTCCTGTGGTTGGCTGGTATGTGAAGTCTTGAAACATTTGAGTTAGATGACATCTTGGGTGGCATATGTCTAGCTTGCATCTGGCTCGAAGTGGTTAGAATCATGACTGTAGATTGGGTTAACTGGTGGTCTCCATTATTGATCTCGTATTTGAATAAAAACGGAATCATATTTTGTATCCTGACATGTATAAATTTTGGGTATATTATTGATGAAAGGCCTTAAAATCCTGGGGTGGTTGCATTCTTCACCAAACAAGTAAAATTTGTCAATAAATTGGATAAAGGCTAACTTAGTTTTATCTGCAGGGTCAAACTAGTGATGTGGGAATGGCTAGCAGGTTTTAAAATCTCAAAAGTGATAGATTTAGAAATAATAAGGAATGTTCCCTGGGGTCTTGATTGATAAAGGTGCATCATCAGTGCCATAGCTGAATTTGGGAACTAACAGTGTTACGAGTATTATTGTTGATATTTGAAAAGTTCCCTGAAATTGATTATTATTGTCTTGTATGTCAATGATGCTAATTTGATTTACTGGACTATAGATCTAAATCTTTCCCACAAATGCTGTCACATTAGAGATCTGAAATAATAAGCATATATAAGTCTTCACAGAAAATGAATGGTCACTTTTCCATTTTTTTTTACTATAATGGAAGCAATCTGGTGTGGATGGGTGACTTATAAAAAAAAGTGGATGGGTGACTTTCTTTTTATATAGACATACGTGACACCATTAAAGCTATCTGTTGTCATCTATAATACAATTCTGTTTGAGTTGAGTATTCATTTGTGAAATCTGTAATGGGGAAAGAATTTCTCTCTGCTCTCTCAAGGAAAAGGAAAGGAGAACCATCTTTCATGACTTGGGATAATTTCTGTTGGTCATGGTTCAATGATCATACTAAATTGCAGTTAACTAAGGTGTTTTATCTTTGAATTGAGGACGTCCAAGGGAAGTGAGTCAGAAATTGTATCAGCATCGAGTGCGGTGAGAGTGGTAGTTTAAAGCAACCAAAAGATGAGATAAAATGTATAAGGTTGCGGAGAGAAGCTAAAAGTAATCACTTTGAGAGCTGTTCTCATTGTTTTCGAAGATGGGGGCATGAAAATCTTCTTTTATTAATAGTGCAGCTTTTAGTTTTGAGTGCTCATGGACACTGTGACCATTGTTGCTGAGCATTCATTTTAACTACCATGTTTTTTCTTGTCTATTTTTCTCCAGTCCCGATCTCTATTTGTCAAGAACCTGAATTTTAAGACGGCTGAGGAGAGTTTGAAGAAGCATTTCAGTGAACACATGAAGGAGGGAATAATTTTAAGTGTCAGGGTAATAATCTTGGCCCTTAGAATTGCTTAGTCCGTATATGAGAAGGTTCTTACATTTTTGGATTATGTCTAGTCACATGTAGGTGAAGAAGCACTTGAAAAATGGGAAGAATTTGTCAATGGGTTTTGGTTTCATCGAGTTTGATTCTGTTGAGACGGCCACCAATGTTTGTACAGATTTACAGGTACAGGCTTTCACTATTACTTGTGTATTTTAGGCAGTATTTGAAACTTATTGCAGCTCTTACATATTCTCTCTTTCAGGGAACTATTTTGGATGGACATGCTCTTATCCTGCAACTTTGTCATGCTAAGAACGATGACCAGGTGCAAAAAGCAGTCGAGAAGGATAAGAGTTCAACTAAATTACTTGTGCAAAATGTTGCATTTGAGGCGACAGAGAAAGATCTGAGACAGCTCTTTAGTCCATTTGGCCAGGTGATTTTTTTTTTCTCAGTAAACAACCACCATATCAACTACGACCAGAGGCAGTATGCAAAATAAAGGCAGGAACATAATTTAAGCTAAGAAAATCAAGCTTCTCAACATGAGGATCTCACTTCGGATTGGAGGGAGATCTTCGACATCGAATTGTAAGATTAGATTAATGACCATAGGATTTTATAAAATATGCAACTTAACTATAACTATTATACATTTATGTTAAGAAGTTCTAAAACTTGTTTTAAATAGGTTATTTCTATGGTGAATTTGCCATATTATTTTCCGGTGAACTTGTTTCTCAAAACTTGTTCTCTTCAATATGATCTTTTGTAATTTAACCAAGCATGAGAAGTCACCTATTACAAACAAGCCAAGGCTTGTCATCCCCCATCCTTCTCTTTGTTCCACATTTTTCCTCCCCCTGATGCATGACAAACTAATTTTTTTGGAATGGTGCACGTTGTTGTAGTAGATTAAAAGCCTAAGGCTGCCTAAGAAGTTTGGAAATCATAGAGGGTTTGCTTTCGTGGAGTATGTTACAAAACAAGAGGCACAGAATGCGCTTCAAGCACTTTCAAGCACGCATCTCTATGGTCGGCATCTGGTAAGTTCTGTAGACATGTGGACACTTGCCCCTCCACACCACAATAGAAAAATTGCCATTACTGACCTATTATATTTCAGGTTCTTGAGAGAGCAAAGGAAGGTGAGAGCTTGGAAGAATTGCGAGCTAGAACAGCTGCTCAGATTACTGAAGAGCAAACTGGGCCTCATAATCCAACCGATTTATCCAAGAAGAGGAAGCGCATGGTGGTCACAATGAAGTTTGAAAGGATTGCTGATTAATGCTTTTACACTACTGTAGCTGAAAAGTAGAATATTTCCGGGAACAACCAAATTTGAAATTTATTCTGGTTAGTGCTTTTAGCATCATCTGCGTGTATTATAGATGATAAGTGAGATAAAGTCGCATTTGTTCTTTTTTTCATCATTGTGCCGGCTCTAGTTTTGTCTTTTAGGAGCCGGCTATGGTTTATGCCATGTATTTAGCAAATAGAAGGGGGGGACAATGGAAAAAAGAGGGGGGGGGTGTTGTTGGGGTTTGAAGCCCTTATTTCTTGGTCTGACAGATACTCGTTTGAAGTTTTGTAACTCATTCAAGAAGAGAGGAAATCATGGTTGGCATTTACATGTAAATTACTTTAGCACAAGATATTGCTCGTTGGGCTTCATTCTCTCCGTTGGAGGGTAGTGTTTCCCGCAACTTAGAGCTATTGTTAATTATCCGTGGGTGTATTTGGAAAAGGATCCCTTTGTTTCGATTCAGTAATGAATAAAAAAAAAAAACTTTCTCCATGGTCCCTAGTAGACGAGTTTAATTCGAGTATGCCTTCCCAAGGTTGCAACGCAAACCGTTACCTTGAAGAGGATTAGACCAAGGCGAACCCATTGAATAAAGGCTGGCCTGCCCTAATACAAGCTGTGCATACTTAATCAAATCTACGAGATCCCTGATTTTGGCCCGCTTTAATTGGCCTGCCCTAATACATTTTTTTTTCTAAGCAAAGGTGATTTCATTGCACGGGGAAAAGTACAAGCTTTGTCCGAAAACAACCATGGCCGGAGACATCATATGGGGTACAGAGACCCACTACATTTTCAAAGACCCGAAGGGTCATAAGCAACCTGAGGACCTTAAGGGTCACAACACTAGGTCATAAGGGCCACAACCAACTGGGTCCACAGATCCACCAACCAAACCCGAGTCCAAAGACCCAGAGTACAACATAACTCCCCCGCAAACGGCGTATACCGTCGCCAGAGATGGAGGATCCAAACAAGAACCTGCGCCAAAAGAGCCCACGGAGTAGAAGCTCAGCAAAAAATGAAGGACACAACACAAGGCGCGTCAAATCCACGCGCCATAGAAGCGACGAGTGGAAAGTCGTGAGCTGGTGTCGGACAGAGATGACGTCGTAAATCTGGAGCCAATGGTGCCGACCAAAGGGCGCGTGCTTGCTGGAAAAAGCATTGTCGTCGCCGAGAAACCTTCGCCGGAGCAAGAACCGCCAAGAAACAAAACCACCATTCGCCGGCCGGTCAGGAGGTGGGCGGACGGGAGGAAGAAGAACTCCTCCCATCGCCCAGAGAGCAAACCAGATCTGTGGGAAAGTAGTCAGAAGAGGGAAGAAGGGGGGAAGTCTAGAGAGAAGGCGGCCTGCCCTAATACAAGTTATGAATGCTTGTGCTTTGTGCTTTAATCTAATGCAGCCAGGAGAGACATTCGGTTCTATAATGAAGTTAGGGAAGATGTTTTACTAGTTAAGCAAACGCATCTGCTACTCAACATGATTTTTCCCTACATCCAACCCCAACGGTCTAACCCAGTCCTAAGCGACCTCTCGTGAACAAGAAAAATAACAAAACTGTTCAGCAGCAGGATAAAACAATACATTACAATTTACAACAGATTTAAGTAAAAACAAGAGTGATCCATTAGGCAAATGCTGCCAAGACACATTGATTCTGTAAGGAAAGATCTGGAAAAACAAGACAGATTTTTTGGGGTCTCACGTATATTATCATTCAGACACTCAATAGAAACTAGGCTGGGTCTCTTTCATTCCTCTTATACTCTATATACGTGTTGAAATTACAGTCTGCAGTTTCTAGAGATCTAATCAAACTCAAAAGTTAAAGACTATTGCGACATGCCGCCAAAAAAGAAAAGAAGAGAAAGTAGACATGCATGCATTCCTCAGATTAACTCTCTTTTTAATGACTGGCCCACGTATTTTTGTGCCCTGGATGTTGCTAGGGGTGAAAAATCGGAAATGCGGTCCGCATTTCCGGTCCTTCTATATTAAGGGATCGGACCAGACCACTTATGGCTGCGTTTGGCACTAAAATTTTACCCAAAATTTTATCTCTCCTAATAAAATATTCTAATATAATCTCTCTCTCTTCCATTAAAAAATATAAAATATTACAAAAACTATAAAATATTACCTCTTCACTTTTTCACTAAACCCAATATCAACACTAAACCCAATACCAAAAATTTTACCACACAAACCCACCCTATAAGTGGTTCGGTCAGGTCCGATTTTATAAAATGCGGTCCAGATCGGATTTAATTTTTTTAAAAAAATATATTTTTTAAAATTTTTCGTTGCGCAGTGCAGACACGCAAATTTTCAGACAGACTGAGTTTTTTAAAATTTTTCGTTGCGCAGTGCAGACACGCAAATTTTCAGACAGACTGAGTTTTTTAAAATTTTTCGTTGCGCAGTGCAGACACGCAAATTTTCAGACAGACTGAGTTTTTTTTATTAAATGAAATAAAAAATAAAATAAAATAAAAAATTGTATTAAATGCTGCACTACGCGCAGGAGGCTGAGTTTTTTTTTTAATAATAAAAAAGTTCAGACAACACATCTTTTGCCTCACGCAAAGTTCAGACTGACAGACAACATCTTTTGCCTCACTGCCTCACGCAAGAACCACTGTCTTTCTTGCGGTCAAAAATTCAATACCAATGCAATTTTTTTTCTCGGGAAAAGGGACAATACCAATGCACTTGCAGGCAGAGCGTCAAAAATCCAATACCAATGTCCAATGCACTGCGCAGAGTTTTTCTTTTAATTAAAAAAAAATGTTTTATTAAATGCCCGCGCAGTGCAGAGAGCTCTGCACTGCGCAGGGTTTTTTTAATAATAAAAAAAATAAAAAATTTTATAAAATGCCTGCGCAGTGCAGACCTGAGTGTTTTTTTAAATTTAAAAAAAAATAAAATAAAAACTTTTATTAAATGCGGTCCTCTAATTTTTAAGACCGGACCGCATGTCAAAATTTTTAAGACCGGACCGGACCGCATAAATGCGGTCCTCTAATCCGGTCCGGACCGGACCGCTTTATTAAAATTAAAATCGGACCGGACCGTAAATCCGGTCCGGTTTTCCGGTCTGCGGTCCGATTTTGTTCAGCCCTAGATGTTGCTTCCAAACATCCAAAAGAACCCAGATGAGATGTGTAAGTCTAGATCAATTATATACAACTCTAAAATATGCCATCTGGTACAAAGCTGGTGAATCTGTTCCCTACCAATGTAGCCTGAAACTGGCTGCCTGCATCAGTGGGTGTGCAAAATACGCCCCTAATGTCAATGCTGTGATTGTCAAATATGGTACTCGGATAAATTCTTTGTAGTACTGTTTTGGCAACTTTTGGCGGCCGTCAAGAATCGCTGCAAACGGAATGATACTTGTTCGACTTTTGACAACGTCAAAAGCTTCGCCATATCGTAGAGCTAACCTTCTATCTCCATTCCAGACACCAAATAGATGGTGTCCAATTAATCCGAGAGAAGCTGCCACTGCCACAGAGTTCCCGATCCAAATAGAGTGAGCCAGGCACCAGACCACCTGCCCAACCATCTGAAAAGAACACAAGACCTTGAATGTTCACGTGGTTGGCTATTTTTCTCTGTGACTGTGACTGTGCATGTGTTTTGCAAGAAGCTGGGTTGGAGAGAGAGAGAGACTAATAGAGAACAAATATATGCTTTCTGAATATCTTTGGTACTGTCATGTTAGAAGTTCCTTGGTTCTATGATAATTTCAATTCTCTTAGCACCCCTTTACAAACGGGTTCTGCAAAGCTATGGAGAAGAGTGGTCAGGTGACTTACTGATTGACGGAATATGACCATATTTGATATTGACTGTAGGATGTCAAGTACCCAAAAGAGAAAAGCAACATTTATCCCCCTACATATTCCACATCCTTACCAAACATATCTTTACTAGCCATTGAAAGCAAGGTAGGTTATACCTGTGGGTGCCTCGTGATTCTCATGATCCCCGTTTCCCAAAGATGCATTTGAGGCTTCTCAACTGCGGCTACTTCTAATAGATTAAAGGTTGACGGATAGAGGAAAAAGAAGGAGATAAAAGAAGAAAGCCACACAAATTGGTGTATCCCAGGAATATTCTGGACCTGCCATAACTGTAGTCCATCATATCTGTGGTTGATGAAATACACCTGCATCACATCCCCGTAAAAACTCAAAACAGGCCAAAACTAAACAAAAGGAAAAACAACATACTGCAAGCCAACTAAGAGGAAGATTCTCTTGAACTTCAAAATAGAGAACTCACAACAGTACTAACAGCCAATGGTAGAGATGTCCCCGCAAAGAGAACACGGTAAGCTCGTTCTCCTATGAGTTTCTCACCCACATCTCGGAGACTAGCCAAGCCACTGTGGACAATCGCAAAGATGAGAATGAGGGTCAACATCACAACCTGCAAAATATTGTTTCAGGGCTCCGATTATACAAGTAAAACCCAATTACTTTTCATGATGTGATGCCTAGCTCCTACCAGAATAAGAAACCTCAAAGACAGTGAGAAGTATTATAACCTATTATGCATGATATGAAAACACCATAACAATTGGGTTCCCCCTCGTATCTGTAAATCATTTCATCAAGAGTTCCGTAAGACTAGAAGTAAGCTGAGTATGAACGCGGAATTAATTTCTCGAGTTTATTTTTCCTTGTCTACTAATGTTTTGGTACCATCTAAAACGGAACCCAACAATGGACAGACTTCTGAAACACTGCTTTTTTCTCTTCAGAACCAACAACCAAGCCATATGAATATTTTAGGCACTCGCTTCAGACTTCTGAAACACTGCAGAGGGAGACCCCCTTATCCAACTTTGAACTTGCTGAACATTAAAGATAAACGGTCGCCAGATACTATGAAGAAAAGGTTACTTGGATACAAAGGGGAAACTGGACGCCTTGAGGGTAATTCATAGAAGATTCTGACACGAGAAGATAAGAAAATGAGAGACAAGGAGAGAGGGAGAGGGGAAGAAAGAAAGACGAGATATTCTGGAATTTAGCCTCGTCTTTTGGTCCCATAGTTCATAGTGAAAATAAAGTCAGATTCTTCCGACTCAAAAACATGCTTAGAGTGTTCCTTCCTTGCCAATTTCATGAAGCCAAAAATTAAATATCGCGTTCGACGTGTTCCAAGCAATGAGCAAGCAGTAAATGATGGTAAAGCTTACGGGTGACAGGTTGGGAATATGCCAGGCCACACAGGGATGATCCACTCACATCGAAATTCTGATTACTCTTACCCCTCCCCACGTTTTTTTCAGAAACGAAACAGATTTTGAAAACTTAAAGCAACGCGTCAATTCCTTTGGCCATTTAGACCCCCTCCCCGCACACAATGAAAAATAAATGACTAAAGAGATAACCTCGTGGCTGTCCGAGAGTCCCGAAACAGCATGAACAAAGGCCTGGCCAAGGCCAGTGGAATTATCAATCCAAGCGAAGTTAAGCAAAAACAGAACCACTCCAAGGATAAGAGAGAAATATATCCAAGCAGCTATCTTCTGCTCGGCCAAGTCGAACGAGGCGGAGTCCTCGCCAACCACCACCACCAGAGGTTCATCACTATCGGTGGAGCTCTTTGCGTCGGCATCTCCAGTGGAAGTGCGGGCGGTCAGCTGAAACTTCCGGGTGAGCAAAAGGAGGGAATTGGACCTGGGAGCAAGTGCGGAGTTATGGAGGGATGGGTTGAAGGGGGGGCGCAGCAGAGTTTTCGGGGTTGAGGAGGCCCGTCTGAGTAGGTGGGCCCGCTTGTTGCCATTAGGCCGGTGAGGCAGCGGAGAGAAGGTGTTTGACAGCACAAGAGTAGTGGCCATTTTACAGGGCGCGGAGTGGACGAGAGGAAAACAGGAGAAAAACTCAAAGAAAAGAGCATATGGAGCTGGTGTTGTACTTTTTGGATGTGGGTTTTGGATTATCTTGGGAGTGCTTTTTTTTCTTTTTGGGTGGAAGTAAGTGGGTGTTTTTTTTTTTTGTTAGGGTTAATGTCCTTTTTAGTCCCTAGGTTTTGGTTCGGTGTTCGTTTTAATCCCTAGGTTTTATTTTTGTTCAAAACAGTCCCTAGGTTATTTACGTTTGTCTTTTTAGTCTTTCCGTCCAATTCCGTCACTCCCGAGCCCAGTCAGCTAACGGCGAGACACGTCACACCCAATAGAATATTGCCACGTGTACTATTTTTAAAAAAAAAAAATTCCACATGGTTAAAAAAAAAAAAAAAAAACAAGGGAGATACCCCCGTGGCCACCACCGAACGGGGAGCCCAGATTTGGGCTCCCCGTCGACGGTGGTGGCCGGGGGCTCCCCGTCTGGCCACCCCCGTTCGCGCGAGGGTGGCCTCCCTGGCCACCACCGAGCAACGGGGAGCCCAGATCTGGGCTCCCCGTCGACGGTGGTGGTCGAGGGCTCCCCGTCTGGCCACCCCCGTTCCCTGGCCACCCTTCGCCGGCGACGGGGAGGTGGCCACGGGAACATCCTTTGGTTTTTTTTTTTTAACCATGTGGAAATTTTTAAAAAAAAAAAAAATTAGTACACGTGGCAATATTCTATTGGGTGTGACGTGTCCCGCCGTTAGCTGACTGGGCTCGGGAGTGACGGAATTGGACGGAAGGACTAAAAAGACAAACGTAAATAACCTAGGGACTGTTTTGAACAAAAATAAAACCTAGGGATTAAAAAGAACACCGCCCCAAAATCTAGGGACTAAAAAGGACATTAACCCTTTTTTTTAAGCAAAGAGAATATATTACATTAAAACCGTTTTCAAAATATAAATTATAAAAAACAGCTAGGGATATCACACAATTCACAACGACAACTAGAACCGTGTAAACTTAGGCACGCAACCCGTTGTGCAGTATCATGAGAACAAAGTTAAGCTCCCTAGGGATCTATTGTGATTTCCAACCACGAAAAGATTTCAACACTAGTTGTATATCTACACTTAGTAGCGGAATCAGGATTAAAATTCATGGGTGTCGAACTTTAAAGGCGAAATGACAAAAAACAAAAATTATTTCGTAATGCAAAATAATGTTTTAGAGTTACAATGTCGAAAATTAAAGACTAAAAGCATTAAAAATATTGGAATACATGTACCGTACTATGTACTGCGACTGAGAGGTGACAATTGGATCCTACCAGTTTGCATCTTCTGAAAATGTTGCAAAATGACTTCGTTCTCAATAGTTTTAAAAATTTCTTGTTCGACGTACACTAACATGCAATTATTCATCCAGTCATCTCCCATCATATTTCACAAATCACTCTTGATGATCTAATTCAATTTAATTCCCTACTTAATTCTAAAACTTTAGAAGAAATTACAAATGATTCTGATGGTTGTCACTAGGGATTGTCTTTCTTATATTTTTTTTATTACTACCACAATTGGGATCTATCTTTTTTTCTTCCCCTTTTTATTTTGACAAAAGGTTACTGGGGATGCATTTGAAATTTACTTTCTCTAGGTTCTATGGATTTAGAATTGAAAAATATTCACATTCTCTAAAGCAACTTTCACACGCAAAACAACAAATTGATGACAAATCATGCTCTGAATAATAAAAACAAAATTTCCAGGATAAACAAGATTTAGTAAAAGAGTTTCTTAGATAAATATATCCTAAAAGTGATCAGAACTTTAGTTTGGCCAATACAAGGATCCTAAACAAAACACAACATTTTTCGAGGTCTAATAAAAATGAAGAAAAAAAATTTTATTTTAGGTCTGATACCCATTAAGTCTAGTTAATGGGTATCAGACCTGAATTTAATGGGTATCGGACTTAGACTAACTTATGAAGAAAACGAAAAAATAAAAGAAAAAACAAATGTAAAATTGTTTTTAGGCAATCCATGGGTAGCGGACGCACGGGTTCGATACCCCCTACGTCCGCCACTGTCTACAGTCACTTAGAAAAAAAAAGCTAGATATCTACGGTCCAGAGCCAAAATAGACCAGTCCACCTGAGAAGGAGCATAAATAGCATAGATGATTGATAAGAATCTTCTTTAAAAAAAAGGTGGAAAGCTCAAAGCCTAGATAATGCGAGCTCCGTGAACTGCAATGAGTGATGCATATGCCTCTCTCTCTTCTAAGCAACGTAGCAAACGTGAAAGTTCACAGAAAAATTACATAAAGTCCATTATAACTATATTAAGGGCTCGAAAGGCCATACAACTACAGGCCTCAAGGGCCTGAATCCAACTGGCTAGAAAATGCCTCATTCAGATGGACCAAAAGACTCATAGTTTTAAAACGGGTCCAAAGATCCAAAACAAACTCTGCCACAAGCAGATGTGTCGATCGCCTGAAGAGAGGATGAGCAAGTATCGTGCTCCCGCTTCCCCAGAAACTCGTCCATACCAGCACAACCAAAGGGGAGGAAAAAACAACCAGCCACTGCAAAAGAGATCTGGCACATCTGAAGATCACCAACGTGTTCATGTCAGCCGAAAGTCGACTCAAAAAAATGGTTGTCGCGAGATCCTTCCCACAATATTCCAGATAAATGAAATTATTAGAAACAATAGAAAGAAAACAAAGCACAAAACAAAGAGCCGCTTGACCAATCAACGACCAGCTAGAAAACATGGCAAAAAAAACCACCACAAGCAGCCCAAATAGAGCAAAAGATAGTCTGGTGCGTGAGATCTACGCGCGCGTGTAGTAGCGGCTCCGAAAGGGTGTACAGAAGAATGTCGGGAGCTACTTGGCTCTGTTGTGCTGTGTGCAGCCACCAAAATACCTCCAAACCGCCTAGAGAGAAGCCAAAAAGAAGGTGCAAACAGCCACGGTGATAGAGGAGAAAAGAAGACACACTGCCAAGGAGAAGAGGGAAGGGGAAGAGAGGGACGCTCCCATCGTTGAAGACAAACGATGGGGGTTGGGAGCAAGCGACGTAGGGGGTTCTAGAGAGAGGGCAAACGCTCTCTTTAGAATACACGTTTTTTTACTGTTCGTGATCTATAATCTGCATATACCTCTCTCACAATGGTTGAAAGAGAAGGCAAACACAACGCTTTGTTAATCAAATTATCCCATAAAATGATCAATTATGGATACTCTCATCGGATGAGAAATTCATGAGATAAATTGACAAAGATTGTCAAAGAATGAAAGATATTTAATTGAATGAAATGAGTTATTTAACACATATTTATAGTCTTCCTTGCTCCACTCCGTGGAGCATTTTGATCTTAAAAAAAGTCACCTCATTTCTAACTGAATTTAGTCCGCCTTTTTATAGAAGTACATCACCTTTCAAGGAGTACGTTTGAATATGAACATCATTGTTTAGAAAAAAAAAAAAAGGAGAATATAAACACCATTGTTATGCTGTGATCAACGCAAATTCCAACAAACATAGATAATGCGAGGGACGCTCCCATCGTTGAAGACAAACGATGGGGGTTGGGAGCAAGCGACGCAGGGGGTTCTAGAGAGAGGGCAAACGCTCTCTTTAGAATACACGTTTTTTTACTGTTCGTGATCTATAATCTGCATATACCTCTCTCACAATGGTTGAAAGAGAAGGCAAACACAACGCTTTGTTAATCAAATTATCCCATAAAATGATCAATTATGGATACTCTCATCGGATAAGAAATTCATGAGATAAATTGACAAAGATTGTCAAAGAATGAAAGATATCTAATTGAATGAAATGAGTTATTTAACACATATTTATAGTCTTCCTTGCTCCACTCCGTGGAGCATTTTGATCTTAAAAAAAGTCACCTCATTTCTAACTGAATTTAGTCCGCCTTTTTATAGAAGTACATCACCTTTCAAGGAGTACGTTTGAATATGAACATCATTGTTTAGAAAAAAAAAAGGAGAATACAAACACCATTGTTATGCTGTGATCAACGCAAATTCCAACAAACATAGAAAAGAGATCCCGAACGATCAAATCACACACCCGCCACAGCCGAAAAGTCGGGTGGACAGCAACATCAAAATTAAACTTAACAAACGGCAGAAAAAGGTTGTTCCAATGTGACACAACCTCAAGTTCAGTGATGGATCATCTACTAACCGGAATGAGCAACATCGCATTCATTGATGTGTGTTTTCTTCGCTAAGCAACACCTCGTACGAGTATTACAGGAATAAGATTTTGAGTCATATATCTAACCAACGTCCAAAGTCGAATTTCTAATGCGTGTAGGCTTTGATCGGCCACTAGTGCATGACTTGGAAAAATACTTGCCCATTTATCCTGATTGGTTATTGAGAACTCAGATGACGGTGCCATGGCCATCAGAAACTTGATAAGTTGTTAATTGCATTCAGCGCGTGTTGGATGGGAGATCGCTCGTGTCCCTGACAGCAACAACATTTGTCATGTTTGCTTGCTTGTCCACTTGCCAAGTATCTCATGCACGCAGATTAGACGTCTATTTATTCTATGCAAACGAGAAAGAGTACACAGAGCACAGAGCATTGACAAGCAGAAAGCTGCCAGAATGGATTCTAGGTCTTGGGCCTCCTTGTTCTGCATGTTGGTGCCGTTTCTGTGCAATGCCGCTTTGGTCTCTGCCGGAGAGCAAGTGCTCACTTTGGATCACTCCAACTTCACTGATACGGTCTCCAAACACAAATTCATTGTCGTCGAGTTCTATGCTCCATGGTGTGCCCCCCGTCAATCTATTTCCTGTTCTTTTGCTATAATTTTTTCCTAATCGCTCTGTTCGATTGATGCGAAAGTGGACAAAAAGCGACGATTTTGAATATTGGGTTCTGGATTGTGTGGGAACCTAGAGGAATGCGTATTTGGCATTTTTTTTCTGAACAACATTAGAACATTATATTGCTACATGGTTAACCACAGTCACATACAATGATATCTCTCGGCAAAGCTGAGAGAGAAATAGAACCACACTGCCTGTTTGTGACACACCATCTAGCAACAAAATGTGCGTATTTGGCATTTGCTTACTAAAATTTTTGGTTTTTCGGTATGCATGTGTAGATGTTAGTCCTTTTTGGGTAATTATGTATATGATAGTTTCAGTTGTTGGTTTATGCGGGGTTTTATGAATCTTGTTGCATGTTTGATCCTTTTACTAAAGATTAGGCTTGGTTTTAGAACCAATAATTTAGATCAAACATGATAGATTGGCTAATTTGATGCTATTCTGTTAGATTAAGGCTTCGAGATCTTCAATCAACTCGTTATAATTAAGGTTTCCAGAGTAATCGTTTAGCCTCTCCGATGTAGATGTTTACACGATACACTCTGGTTCCTCCAAAAGGTCAAATGGCGATTATTCTATGTATTTGGTTGGTTTATTCGTTCGTTCTAAAATGGCTTTTCCTTTCCCTGCAGGTGTAGCCATTGCATAAAGCTTTCCCCGGAGGTAAAAATTTATTATGTTCTCATTCTTCAACACAAACCACTTGCGATGTCCTACGAGTCAAAGTTTCTCATTACCTTTTTTCTTATACCCCAATTATCTGTTTAAGTAGGGAGTTGTCTCTAGAGTCTAGTCTTTCTCTGTCTATGCCAAGTGCATTTCTTAATCGGATGAGACATATGTTTCATACGCAAATTTGTGAACTGCAGTACGAAAAAGCTGCTTCCATTTTGAGTAGCCATGACCCTCCAGTCATTCTGGCAAAAGTGGATGCAAGTCATGAGGCCAACGAAGAACTTGCAAGAGAATTTGAGATCACGGGTTTGCCTACTATTAAGATTTTCAGAAATGGAGGGAAGTATATTCAGGAATACAGAGGCCCTCGCGAATCTGATGGCATAGTACCTTATTTGGAAAAGCAAGTTGGTCCTGCATCCGATGAAATAAAATCTGTGGAAGATGCTGCTAATCTTATTGATGAAAACAAGATCGTCATTGTAAGTACTTTATTTGAAGTTCAGTTTTTCTTCTCAGGGTAAGCCCGTTTTCTAATGATACATTTGTCGAATTCAACAGGTTGGAATTTTTCCAGAGTTCTCCGGTGAGGAATTTGAGAACTTCACAGCTTTATCAGAAATTTTGCGCTCTGAGTATGCTTTCGGTCACACATTGGATGCCAAACTCCTTCCAAGGGGTGAATCATTAGTGAACAGGCCGACAGTGAGATTACTAAAACCATTTGATGAGCTGTTTGTTGATTTCCAGGTACTCAAATGCAAATAGATCCTTATGGTATTTGTTCTGCTACTTTTTAAGAAAAATGCAGAGTTTCGTTAATTCCTAACTGGGTTTTCAGGAGTTCGATGTGGACGCTTTGGAGAAGTTTGTTGAAGAAGCCAGCGTGCCTATTGTGACTCTTTTCGACAGGGACCCAAGCAACCATCCATTTGTTTTTAAGTTCTTCAACAGCCCAAATGCAAAGGTCAGAGAGAAATACGCAGTCACACAGCTCCAAAAGAGGCCAGAAAAACAAAAACGAAGAGAATGCCAATGCCTCATGCAATAAACGATTATTAAACGCAACTCCAAGAACAAAAATAGGATCAAACTGACTTACCCATCAGCCGAGAAAAAAAAAAGTTTGTCTTTCAGACAATCAAATGGAAGAGAACGCACGATGGAGATATAAGAAAACAAAGAGTGCAAGAGACCCAAAAAAACACAGCAGCTAAGAAATACTTATCGAAAACCTTTCTATTCATGCTTAATCAAAAGATCATCTCGCAGCCAGCAGATCTAAAAGAGTAGATTTTTCACAAATCAACACTCGTTTACCAGAGAAAAACCAAGCAAGACCCCCAGATCGGTGCACTACTTAGCAGAGAAAATTATGAGAAAACTGAGAGTGCATACATCAAACGGCCCCATAGTGCGGTTTAGACTTAAAAAGAAAAGAAAACCCGTAGACCTTCTAGTCAAATTTGTTGAACATAATTTGATTGTTCAGAGTTTTTGTTTTGGAGCTTCAATTTTGTGTGCGTGTAGGATGGAGCTGAGGGATGTGGGGACTATATGTGCCCAATGAATTTAATCAGTGCAAAAACCCCTGTCAACTAATTTTTTTCCCCTTTTTTTATACGTTTTTTTCTAGAAGAGTGCATGATACATTTTCCAGTCTAGTATTATTATTAATGATTTATTTTTCTTTGTTGTTGTTTTTCCCTCGGACTAGGCTTGCTAATACTTTTTGTCTTGTCGGTAGGCGATGCTAGTTGTAGATTTCAACAGTGAGCAGATTGATAGTTTCAAGTCAAAATTTCATGATATTGCTGAGCATTACAAAGGGAAAGGCATAAGCTTTCTAATGGGTGACATTGAGGCAAGCCAAGGGCTCTTCGAGGTAATTATCTCTTCCCACCCTACCCAATCAAATCCTATTGGTAATTTTTTAACTTGCAATAGTCTCTTGACTTGTTTAATTTGTATTTGTTAATGGACGGCCAGTTCTTTGGACTCAAAGACGACCAGCTACCTCTTATCTTCATACAAAACAGCAATGGTCAGAAGTATCTTAAACCAAACGTGGAGCCTGAGCACATTGGACCTTGGTTGAAGGAATACACAGTAAGGCTCCTGTTTCCTTCACAAATCGATTCAAAGGGTGATGCATTATAATTTCTACCTGAAGGATTAATTCGATACATAAGTAGTATATTCTGTCATTAATGTCACACACTGACACAGTAGTTATTCTTGCATTTCCTTGTCTCGGTTTGCAATGTGGTCATGTTTCAGGATGGAAACTTAAAACCATTTTTGAAGTCAGGGCCCATCCCTGACAGTAATAATGAACCTGTGCAGATGATTGTTGCTGACAGCCTCCATGACATGGTTTTCAGCTCTGGGAAGAATGGTCTGTCTTTAATGAGCGTTTCATTATTAGTTTCATCGGTTGCCTCATTCAGACTTTCTGTCCATGGTTGCCAGTTAAAACTCCAGACTTAAATATTTCTAGGGTTTTCTTCAGGAAGAAGTTTATATGGGTTCTCCGAAACCAGATTAAAAATTAACGATCCCTACAACTGAGTCGGGCCTTCCAACTAATACTAGTCGTATCTCATTGGGTTTTGCTTCCATTACTTTCATGTTTTGACAGAATGGAGGTCAAGATTAAGAGCTATATGTGACTTTCTTTGCCTTGCTCTTATAAAATAGGACCTTAATAGAATGGCTTGAATAACTCTTTTGACAATGCCGTAAATGTTTATTGTTAGGTTAAACAAATTTCCCTTCACAGTGCTCTGACATGATAAACAGGGCTATCCCTTGCTTAAAAATTGTTATTGGATTTGAAATTTGATGTTGGATTTTCTTTTCCAATGATTAGAAAATTAGAGGTCCTAAACTAAACATTTCCTCGTTCTCGTGTCAATATTATACTCAGCATTATTGAGCTAAGGCCTCATTCAATTGTTCGCAAAATCCATTGGACATGGAAAGTTAAGTTAAGCTCACCTGGAATTTTCTCTGTAAGAGCTTTAACTCTCATAAAATGGCCCATTATGTTATGCAATCAGATTATGAATGCTTTAACTTTTTCTGTCTAGCTAGGACAGGGAATGTCTAAGCAAAATTTATCGATGATGGTTTTTACTTCTTTTTTCTTATTTGTTGGCTTGGTAAATCTTCACTTTTCCCCCTCCCCCTCTACAGTTGGTGCTTATTCCAACTCTTCTCCTTCCGTACGGATACTTTTTTAACTTGTTCTACTTACAGTTCTGCTAGAGTTTTATGCACCTTGGTGTGAACAATGCAAGAAACTAGCTCCAATTTTGGATGAAGTTGCAGTCTCTTTTGAAAATGATGCCGACGTCCTCATTGCAAAGCTGGTAAACGTCTATTGTCTGACAGTCGGGAAGTCTAGAGTCATTTCCTTGGCCCAATTGTAAATAACAACTGCAGCAGCCTGTGCAACTAATGTTATTTTCATGGAATTTGAATCTAGAATATGTGCTGTTGTAGTAGCAGAGTACAGTTCCTTTGTGGTCCTTTCGTAGGTTTTGCTCTGGTCCAAGAATCAATAAAAAAAACCAGATATGATCTGCATTTTGTACCCTATCTCATGACTAGACTGTTTGCCTTTCAGGGCGATTAATCTGGCATGAAATCACAGTAGAAAACAAGCATAAATAACTCTTGACTATTATTGGATTGGTCAATCAAAATCAAGAAACACGGTGCATCAATTTTTGTACCAAGCAAATTTACGTTTGTGTTTGAAATTATTTCTACTCATTTGTCAGATTCATTTGGTAGATCTTTAACTTCAGCTACTTGACTCATGTTTCTATTGCTTCTTGGATTAACCTCAGATCTGCATTGGTTTTGATTTTTCTTCGTGTTGTCTAGGATGGAAGTGCAAATGACATCCCAAGGGATATCTTTGAGGTACAAGGTTACCCAACTTTGTACTTCAAATCCGCTAGTGGCAACGTGTTGCAATATGATGGGAATAGAACAAAGGAGGACATTATTGATTTTATCCAGAAGCATCGGTATAGGACTGCCGAACCAGACACGGTGAAGGATGAACTGTGATTGTGGTAAGTTCTAACCTTCTTTTTTGTGCTGCAACTTTCCCAACCAATTGATGGACTCTTAAGATGAAGCTTGTGAATTCTGATGCAATCTTTCTTGTTCTTCTGCACCTTAACTATATTGGCCACCGAGTTTACTTCTAGAATACAATTCTATTACTTGTGAAATATAGAAATATGTACAAGTCTTCACGGGATCCTTCCATCAGCATAACCTATTTTGCAGTTTCTCTTGAAGACAAGAATTTAGGAGGTGGTATACTATTGTTGCCTTGTGGCTATGGTCTAGTTCAGTGTTTCTTGCTGCCCATGTGAATGGATTATCTCCTTGAGAGTTACTTCCCCTGGAGGATTCATGCCCCTGAATTTTGTTTCATGCAATCTGGTTTCCTAGTTTTACAAGGACAAAAAAAAAGGGCTAAGCATGTTTAATGAGATATCATGGGTTGGATGCTTAATTTAAGTTCCTCGGAAAATTATGAGGTGAAAGATATATAGATGGCTTAATGCATTTGACATGGGATGTAAAAGCTACTGGCTTAGAAGATTTGTGATGTGCTCTGTTCTGCTCGCGGCACCAGAAGCCTGGAAGTTTTTTTGTGGTTTGCCTCTCATTCTCCGGACTATCATGGGTTGTTGCTAACTCTGTTGGTCCTGTTTTCTCTTTCTCCCACAGTTTCCTTGCAAGTTTGTCTTTCTTTAGTGACTATTTTTTCTTCCTTTATGCTTCCCTTTCTTTAGTTAAGCTGAGTGTAAGATCTGTAATGGAGTTGACAATATCATTACGAAATCAAATTTGTGTGTTTCCTTTTATGTTGCAGCTGCAGTTGCAGTAAGGCTCCGAACTAAGAGATTCCTGTACCCTGGATTCTACTCGAAGAAATTAGCCAGCCTTCATAATGCATTTGGGTTTCAATAAAAATGAATCCACTGTCTCATGTAGCGCTTGTAGTTCAGTTTTGCAGACACTTATCTCAGCTGTGACATTCTGTACTTTTCTTCTGAACTTATATTTTGGACCCCTTCCACCATTGTTGCAAATAATCTCTCTCTCCGTCTCTTACACATGCTCCTAAACGACATAGTTAAGATAGTTAAAATCGGTGGACTAGCACTGTCCTTAGAAGCAACTCTTCCGGTCCAGTTATATACACGAAATGCTTTCAGAAGTATTACTTGGTTTAACACTTAGAGCATTCCTGTGGAAAGGTAAAGCTTATAGCAGAGGGGGTCACAAAGTTGCATGGACGGAGGTCTGTGCCCCTAAGAAGGAAGGTGGCCTTGGTATTCCCAACCTTGAGCTGTGGAACCAAGCTGCTGTTATGAAGCATCTCTGGAACCTCTTTGCAGACTAGGAGGACTCGGTGTGGTCCAATTGGGTGAGAAGATACTTACTGAGAGGCAGGTCCATTTGGGACATTAAAATTCCAGCTAATTGTTCCTGGAATTGGCGCAAACTCCTTAAGCTTAGACCTTTGCTTCGTGAGTGTATTCACCACAGGATTGGTAATGGGGAGTCTACCTTCTTGTGGTTTGATGAGTGGCATCCGTCTGGCCCATTTATTAATCTTACCTCCAGAGACTCTATTCTTGCTGCAGGGGGTGACTTGCGTGCTAAGGTGAAGGACATCATATTGGGGAATGATTGGGCTTGGCCGAGTGGAGGCATCTGGCGAGCCATTGCCAATGGAACTCCTCCTAATTTGAGACCAGTTCCTGATAGGGTTGATCTGGTCAGATGGAAGCCAGCTACTAATGCGATCTTCTCTATCAGGAGTGCTCTTCACTCCTTCCAACCTGCTGGTCAGGTAGTGGACTGGTCCCATTTGCTTTGGTTTATAGGACATATCCCTAGGCATTCTTTCATCCTTTGGCTTGCGATCAAAGAAAGACTATCCACACAAGATAGGCTGCGAGACAAAGGGATTATCCAGCACTCCAGGTGTGTGCTTTGTCAAGGTGGAAGTGAGGATATTGACCATCTTTTTTTCCAGTGTCAATTTTCTAAGCGTATCTGGACACTTGTGGAAGATAGGAATGGGTTGCCCAGGCACCACATGGACTGGAGGGAGATCATTTCCTGGTATTCGCAAAATTCCAAGGGCAATGCATTGAGCTCACGCATTGCGAAGCTTGCTTTGTCTTCAACTATCTACTTCATCTGGAAGGAGCGGAACCAACGACTGTTTCAAGGGAAATCTAGAAGGCTTGTGCATGTGTTCTTGGAGATTATTGCTGTCATTAAGGGCAGAGCGAGCTTGTTTTGCAGGGTCGCACCAACTCTGAGCAATCTAAGAACTCTTCAGGCGTGGAACCTCCCTGACACCATTTTAACTTGAGATTTTGTTGTTCTTTTTGAGCTTATTTTCTCTTGTTGTAATCTGCTGCGACAGATTGTGTAGTTTGTGGATGTGTGTGTGTTTTCTCTTGTTGTAATCTGCTGCGTCAGATTGTGTTGTTGTGTGGCTGTGTTTTTCTCTTGTTCCAGGCTTGTCCTGCTGTTTTTGCCAACACCAGGCATGTGTTGTTGGTGTTTCCTTTTTTTTTATTTACTGACTATTCCCCAAAAAAAAAGTATTACTTGGTTTTTGGGATAGAAGAAAACATGTAATCTTAGGCCAACTAGTCCAATCAAGAACCGCTAATCCTTCAGTGTGATCCGTCAAATTTGTTATGAATATAATTCCGCAAATTGATTTATATTAAATAAGAACCAACATAGCAGTTCAACACTTTATGATAGTAGATAAAGCAGCACCTAATCTCTGTCCCAACTCATCACTACAGAAAAGTAGTACAAAAACTTGAAAGAGGCCCTCAAGTTTCATCTACCCAAGTAGCTATCTCCATTCTCCAGACAGCTCCTTCAGCTGCATCTTGTGGGATCAATTTCTTGGGTTGATTTGTAGCCTTCTTCTGCCCCCAGTCATGAAACCTCAGGTGCAACTCTGCAGCAACAATCAAGAAATGGACAGCCTGAATTGGAATAAGAATATCAAGAAGGGACTTGAGGGTCCTTAGATCGTCGGCCCTCCGCAAGATCTTCTCCAGACACTCCTCCTTCAACACCAGAGCTGACTCAACTCTGCTCTCATCGAGTCCACCACCACCAGCCCTTCCTGCCTCCTCGCTCCTCATCAACTCGGTTACCGAGTGCGACAACTCAACCATTGACGTGTCCGCCACCGACTCCTGATGCATCGCCATCTGCTCCGAAATCTCTCTTTCCTCCATTATGGTCTTCCTCTGCAGCTCGTCCACCTGTATATTACTCAACAGATACATTGAATACAAACTCGAAGCTTTGCATCTTATTCATCATACTCTTAGGCATGAATCTTTGTTCCTTGTTTTCAAGCACATCCACAACTGCTGACCACATAATGAAGAGACATATTATTGCAGTGTAGTGTGAACCCCAACGAGTGACAGATCCCAAGAGAGAGAAAGAGAGGCTGAGAGGAGAGGGGGTCCGGTGGAGGAGGAGCTGAGGCTTTCCACCTAAGAGGTCTCTGCCGCAGGTGGAGCTGTGAAGGAGACTCAGGAGAGGGGGAGGTTGAGAGGCAGTGGCTGGAGGTGGAGGAAAGAGGCTAGGTTCGCTGGGAAGGAGACAAAGGTTGTGTTTGTGTTGTAAAATTTTAGTGTTGTTAAAATTTTAGGTATTGAGTTTAGTGAAAAAGTGAAGAGAGGTAATTTTTTATATTTTTTTGTAGTAATAGTGATGATTTGATGGGGTGAGAGAAATTATATTGTAATATTTAATTGTGTTAAAATTTTAGAGATGATAAAATTTTGGTACACAAACGCACAAAGACGGGCTGGTAAGTGGTACTGGTAAGTCGACTTTGTTTCTGTTTTGATTTTTTGTGTTTTTCTTAAAAAGAGGGGTGAAACGACACCATTTTACTAATTAAAAAAAAAGGGCGGGCCAAGGGGCGGGCCTGGCCCACCTGGAGGGAAACACGTATATAAAAATAATAATTTTACAGAACTGGGGGGGTGGCAAGCGCCCCTGCCACCCTTTCGGTCCGACACTACTTCGACTGGCTTCCAGATAGCCAGTTTGCGAGTTTTTCTATTGCCATGAACATAAAGACACGTCGATACATACGACAATGACGTTGGAATCTGGCTGCTTACGTTCTAATTTGGTATTTCAGCTTTAATTTTTCTTTTTTTGAGTCTCCGGGTGAACTAATCTCAACAATTAAATCCTTTCCTCCAAACACATATCACAAACAATACACTTATACATATTTCACTAACAAAAAAACATGTCTCTATCGAGCGACACGAGCTGTACGAATCTAGATGTCGATTGATAATTGGCGGTGACATGTTTTTCATTTGTCATGTAAGTATATTTCGTTAGTGGCAATGTTGAGATTGGATGGAAGAAACTTCGTGAGACAAATAGTTAACCTCATAATTTGTTTAGAGAGAATTAAAATTGAGAGATTAAATTAGAAAAAAAAAAAGATAAATACAACATTCGTCGACCATGTAGTTTGCGCGAAAATTAAATAAGTTTTTAAACTTTAAACCTCATCAAATTAGTCTTTGACATTTAAAATCATTCGCATTTGAAGGAGCTGAGATTTAATGCCCCGTGCTGGTACTTACCCCTTCGGCTCGCATATAGTAATCACATGTATAAAATTCGGGTATTGCCGCACGATAAAAGCTCTTATGATCGCTTAAATGCCCTCAAATTTACTTAGCGGAGGACTCGATTAAAAATGTTACTGATAAAAAGAAAGGTCGTAAATTGGTTTAGAAATTTGAACAAAGGAAAGAGAATAACCCAAAATATTAAAATCGGTATATTTGCACTTAAGATAACCTTGTGTCGGTTAACGACTAAAAGGAAAATAGCAAAATCATATAAAGTATCGTATCGTAATAATATGCACTTATTTAGGAAAATTTCATTAACGAATTAGCTTGAAAACTAGTTGGTATCGCACAAAGATTAATTCGTAATTAACGAATTAGTCAGTATATTTGCACTTAGGATAACCTTGTGTCGAAGCAATTAAACAAATATCAAAGAGCATAATTACTTAAAATATTAGAGGAAATAAAGTCGAGTCAAATTAATCATATGATAAATACTAAACAAGACACAAATAAAGCAAATACTATGGAAAATAACACAATTACTAAAGTCTAAAGATATGAAAATGAAAACTTTAACACGAGAGTCTCAAAAGTAACTCAAAAGGTTCGAGGTATTAGTCTTGATGAATTTTAAACCTGATAAACTTATTTGATGCGTTTTATGTTTAAGGAATTATTTAATTCTCAATCAAACTATACGAGGGCAAATTTTATATTTATCTAAAAAATTAAATAAACTAGTAAATTAATTAAGTCTAAAAATTTGCATACAAACATCCCACTGCTCACCACGAAATAAACCTAAAAAGAAGACTGCTCATTGAAACGCTAAACTTCGAACTATGGCTGAAAGAGACGAGACAATGAAAAAAGAAACAGAACCGTAAATGATCAAAAGATATTGCAGTCTCATTTATTAACTATATATGTGTTAGCTCATTTGCTAAGAAAAAAAAATACTTTTGATTTAAAATAAATACACTTTTTATTTATTATACATTGTACTTTAAACTACTAACTTTGACATAGGCTTTACACTAAAATATGATACTATCATCAACACATACAAAATGGGTTAAGAATATTATCTTCAAAACGGGTATAGTTTAGAGAGTAAGGTGTCAAACACCTTATAGTTAATAGGTAAAAAATGTATTTATCTTTTATTGTTATTAGTTATATATATATATTTCTTCTCTAAGACTCCTACTATAAATATAAAAATAAGAATGAAGCTAATTGTTGATAATATTACACATAGGTACTACTATCAGGGAGAAAGAGAAGGAACAAACTTGTAGAGAGATCCCGTCTCGTCCCTCTCCCTCTTTGAACTCTCGACAGTCGAAGAGGCAATAATAAAATTATTATTTATCTTTCCAAAAAAATAATAATAAATTTGATGACGTGTCTAAGAGGCAATGACGTGGTATATGATTGGGCAAATGACGTGGCATTTATTGGGGGTCAGAGAACACGTGACATCATCTGATTGGTGCAGACGTGTTTATTTTTGTTACGTCAGCATTTACCGTTAGATCTTCAAACAACAAATGGATGAAAGGACATATATTGAAATATAGTTTTCCCTCAGGGGTATAAAAAAGACTTTATCGATGTGGTTGTGGCCAGCTAGTTAGCTCCCACCATTTCCATGGTGCATGGTGTCTCTCTTCGTCCCCCAATCATGAATCCTTTGTTGCTTCTCAGCAACACCAATCAAGAAATGGAAACACATATCTAGACTTTTCTCAACTTTTATAGAGAGAGATGTCTGCCTCTTTCTAGACTTTCTTCTGCTTGCGCCTGATCTCTCATTCTTCCTTTCAGCTTGGCCGGCGGGAGGCTCTCTCCCTCCCCCTCCCGTCGCTGCCTTTCTCTCTCCGGTCGAACCTTTTCCGGCCGATTTTGCTAGTTCTCTTGTCTCTTCCTTGTTGGTGGGGATATTTTATTACGGAGAGCTCCATTTGTGTTGGACCTCTTTGGACTGTTATGTTGATCTTGATGCTCCAGTTTGGTTTCTTTGGTCTCCGATCTACATTTCTTTGGTGGCTCAATCCTCTTTTTGCCGGCGCAGTGTGGTCCTCTTCCGTCTTTTGTTAGGAGTCCTTGTGTGCTCCTCTTTTTTCGGCTCTTTCAGACTCGATCTCTGCGGGTGTCAGGACTAAGGTGTCGTCGTCACCTTCTCCTTCGGTGGGCGTCGCCGCCTTTGGCAGCTTTGGGATAGCTGGACTTTTTGTCCACTACTTTCTCTTTGTAGGCCTTGTGTCGTTTACCCTGTTGGCGACCCCTGCTGTGTTTGCTAAGGGCATGTTGTTTGTATTTCCTTTCCAGTGAATGTTATCTTCTTGCTTGTTAGAAAAAAAAAAATCAAGAAATGGACAGCCTCATTTGGAGTCAAAGTGTTAAGAGTTGCTTTCAGAGTTCTGAGCCGTAGATCATTAGCCCTATCCAAGAGCTCCTCCAGGCCCTCCTCCTTTTGCGCAAGAGTCGACTCCACCCGCTCCTCCTCGTCTCCAGTACCGTGGCTACCATCCCCACCCGCCTCCCTTTCTCTCATCAACTCCGTTACCACACCATCGATGTGTCCGCAGCCGTTTCCTGATGCTTTGCCATCCTCTCCGTGATCTCCCTCTCCTCCATGATCGTCCTCCTTTGCAACGCGTCAACCTGGGTGAGTTGACGTGGCGAGAGGTCCGCCAAATCGCGGGTACTGAACCCGCGGATCAACTCGGCAAGTCGCTCCTCGAGTTGCAACCCGGACTTTGAGTAGAGCAAATGAAAAGCCATAGACAGTCGCCACCCTCCTATCCAAAATAACGCGTCCTCGAGCGAGCTCGTCCACGAGGGTGAGAACATAGATAGCACCCCTCGCCTGGCCCAATGCAACTTAGCTCGATAATAATGCTCGTAATGCTGGATGACTCGGTCTATTAGTGAGCACAAGCCCGCCTCGTTCTCGACCTGATCAGTCGACTCAGCCGCGGAAGCATTGTTGTCGGTGCTTTGGTTCTGTTGCTCTGAGGCAGCGATGAGCTCCTGCAGTAATTGGTTTTGTTCGGAAAGCCAGCACTCGAAGAACTTGTGGAAACCCTCGCGCTCGGAAGTTCCATTTCTGTTTGCTGGTGAAAGCTGGGAAACATACATGGCTGTTTGTGACAGCCAAAGACTCCCAACCAAAATTGCACAAACCAGATCAGATCAGTTTGGTTGTGCTTTTGGGTGTCTTCCATCTCCTGGGGTGATCCGTGAATCTACTTTTGGATTTACAGTGAAGGAAATTCGGCGAACAATGGGGTCCAATTGGGACGTTCAGTGTACCTGAAATAAGGACCCAGTCAGCTACATTGAGAAGAGGCGAACCAAATTAAAGATTTGGATGCTGCCGTTTGGAGAAAACAAAAAACTACTGTTTGGACGCTGCCAAGAGGAAGAGTTAGCACGTGAAGCATCCAAATCGTACCTCTATATTTTTGGATTAATCATTTTTCCAAGTTTTTTTTTATTATCTGCAGCACTTCATATAAAAGCTACGACAATATGCTAAAACTCAAAAAGGATCAAACGAGGGTTAGGAAGAGAATTCGATAAAAGCTT
This sequence comes from Myrica gale, assembly GCA_963930655.1. Taxonomy (NCBI): domain Eukaryota; kingdom Viridiplantae; phylum Streptophyta; class Magnoliopsida; order Fagales; family Myricaceae; genus Myrica; species Myrica gale. The sequence continues at coordinate 8,573,128 of OZ005600.1, read as the reverse complement.
AGAGAGAGGGCGACTGCCCTCTCTCTAGGCCTCTTCTCTCTAGTACCTGACCGGCCTCCCTTATTATCTAGGAGCTGCGGCTCCTCCCTTCTCTCTCTTTCCTCTCCCGCTCTTCCCCTGCTCCTCCCCCTTGGTTTTTTCTCTCTCGTCTAGCCTCCATCTCCGGTGACTTTAGCTTCACCGTTTTGTTGTTCTTTATGGCTAGATCTCGGTTGGTTGATGGTTTTTTGGTGGCCATGCGTTTCTCTTCTGGGTTCCTCGGCCCACAGCGCTGCTCGTCGCCCTCTTCCGACGATGATGTGGCGACGCGTGGCGATTCACGCGTGCCCAAGCGCGCGCGTGGATCTCACGCGCTCGCCTTCTTTGTGTTGCTTTTGGGTAGTTTCGTGTGGCTTTTACGACAGCCTTTGGATTTCTGTTGTTATGTGTTTAGTCTTTTCCTTGTTGCTAATAAGTTTGTTTCTCTGGCATTTTGTGGGATGGAGTTTGCGGTGTACTTTCTGTGGAGGCGGCTATTTGCAGTTATGACCCGGTTGGCCTGTTCATTCCGGAAGTGGAGGCTTGACAGCGGTTGGCTCTCCGTGATTTTATCCCGTTCGTTTGTGCTGTTTCGGTTGAGCTTCTGGGATTGTTGGAATTTGTTTCCTCCGTCTGTGAAGGAGTTTATTTTGGGTCTGTGTACCCAGTTCAAACCTATGGGTCTTCTGGCCCAGCTTTATGCGGCCATTCTGGCTTGCAGGAATCCGGCCTGTGTGGCCGGTCGTTGTATGGCCCTTCAGGCTTCTCTCATTGTTGTTATGGGTTGTATACCCTTGTTATTTGCTAAAGGCCTTAGAGGCTGGATTGTATGCAGCACGGATGTAATTTTTCCAGTGAAATGAATTTTCACATTTACCTAGAAAAAAAAAAGAGATTCTTCTCGCAGACGGTTCAGTTTAATGAGTAGACCATTAACGGTATAGCACGGATTGCCCGACGACCGTAGAGAGTAATTTACTTACGAAAATGAAGAACAAATAAAAAAGAGGTAGGTAATCCCAACAACGATCTTAGAAAAAATTTAAAAGAAAGAGAAAAATAGTCAATGGAGTGATCTGGTTCCATGATCTTTTAGCTTAGAAGTTGTTTTATCAAGAAAAAGGCCATGATTACAGGAGCATTAGATTGTAAATTATTTACTGCAACATTCATAGAATAGGAAAAGAAGAAGGGAACATGGAAGAAGGAAAAAGGAAAAAGGCTGCAATTAAAGTTTATGTTACATTGGAAACAAAATTGAGATGTATTCATTGGATAAACTTCTCCTCCTAGAGAGTGTGATACATGCACAAGTATCAGAAGATGTGCACCCATAGAGAGGGGGCTCATCCAAATGGTTCCTACTTTTCATAAGCTAACAATGTCAATCCCTTCCATTTTTTCACCCCCCTCAACAGGGGGGGAATGAACTTCCTAAACCTATGTGAATGTTTGAGGTGCTGTCAGTTTTAAGCTTGTTTAACAGCACGAATGCAACAACAATTTACAGTAATTTGGTAACGATTAGCGTACGCAGCAAAGCACATGGGCTCCATCTAGAGTGCAGTTTCTGCTTCTTCTTCTTCTTTACCTTGCATTTGTACCAACTAGCACTTCTCAGTGACATCCGAGGAAGTTGGAGCAGTGAAACATCTTCCCCAGAACAAACGAACTCCGTGGTCATTAATCCCGAAGTTCTGATGACAGGAAATGCAATGAAGAAACAATAAAGGTCACCGGCGGTGGCAACAAAACCATCCCCACTTTTACATCCCACGTATCTTCCACTTTCCGTATACCTGCATAACCTCACCATTAAATGGAACTTTAGCTAAATGGATAACGAAATAGGAATCTACTCGAGAAGGCATTATGTTAAACAGGAAAATAACATAAACCAGGACGTCCCAATTATCTAAATCAATATCATGCCTCCGATGCCCAGAATTCACTTCAAGTATTGTCTTTAAACAAAATAAAGGAGAAGAAGAAACATGTGATCTTAATGCATACATCAATTAGGAAAGAAACAATTGGCAACAAGCATATTAGTCAGGATAGGGAAAGGAAATTTCCCCTAACAAAGTTTTTGCATAAATACTTAACTCGCATCACATTCATCTGCAACACGGATAGAATAGACCAGAACAGGATTTAAGACTATCTTTTAATGCATTTCCAGAAAAATAAAATAAAATAAACTGAAGGATAGAATTAGGAAGGGATATGGGGTAAAATTTTGCAGACTAGTAGATCATTGACCATGCAGCTACTCTACACCCTATTTTTCAGTCAAGAAACAAGAAGCTCAAGCTGCATCTAAACAATAAGGGAAATTAAAAATTTAGTCACTGGGTTTTAGTACCGGTGACAAAATGGTCACTGAACTTATTTTTTTTTACTTTTTGGTCACTGAGAATACTTAGTGACTTTTCACTCCATCCGTCAAACCTCCGTTAATTTTTAACGGAATACGAAGCAGTCGACCGCTACATGAAGCGGTCGATCGCTTATACATGAAGAGGTCGACTGCTACATGAAGAGGTTGACCGCTACATGTAGAGGTCGACTGCTTCATGTAGCCGTCGACCGCTTCATATTCCGTTAAAAATTAACGGAGATTTGACGGATGGAGTGAAAAGTCACCACTACGTATTCTCAATGACCAAAAAGTAAAAAAAATAAGTTCAGTGACCATTTTGTCACCGGTACTAAAACCCAGTGAATAAATTGCAAAAATCCCAAACAATAATCTTGTTGAGAAAGTGTACCTCCACAAAATACACAAGTATCATGGGCTTAATCAACAAAGGTATCCAGTAGTTGAAATACCTTAGAAGCGCCTTGATTTCTGCTGTGGAGGGTATCCACTCATCCCCAATCCTGGATCTTTCCTTCTCAACTGCTTAAGAAACAATGGGGATCACGAATAGGAACTGACAGTGCCATAACAAAATAAGTAGGACTCGACGAAATAAACCTGTTGCTGCTGATGGGCCTGCGAAGGAACACCCCGCTGCATCTGAATGCCACCAGGATTCATTCCACCACCCATTGCTGCCTGAGATGTTAGATTATAAGATGGCATGCCCTGAGGTGGCATTCTTTGCATGCCCCCTACTGCCATCTGCCGAGGAACAGGTCTCATTGTCCCTCCATGAACACCAGTAATGCTCCCAGAAACTGCATTTCCAGATGATACCTAGTCCAAAGAAAGGCTCTCATTTTATTAGATTCACAAGGGAGATGACTTCTTCTTTTTTTGGTTGGAGTGAATGAGCAAGCACAAATCATTCAGAGCAGGAACACAAGAGATACACATGTACACATATACCGGCTGTGAAGGTTGAAGACTAGTTGTCCCTTCAAAATCTGTAGTTGTGTCCACAGGACGAGTGGGATAGTTAACTTTCTCTCCAGTTTGGCATACCAATGCACTGAAATGGATGAAACATACTTCTTGTCATCAGGGATGAAATATGGGCATGCTATATACTTCAACATTATATGTGAGGCAAGTCTCCTTATTGGTTCTTCACTCCTCTCTCTCTTTCTCTCTCTTCATTGGTTGCGATGAAATGCAGGATATTAGAAGCATTTGAATATACAACCTTGATATACAGAATTTGGGAAAACGAACCAGAGCGCAAATCAAGGAACCACAAAAAAAAAAAAAACTCTTACTTCCGCCCTGGGAGAGGTTCCATCCGAAAGTACCTGAAATGCAACCAAAAAAAAAGGTTTAGAAAGTGCTATCCAGCAAATTATGGAGTGGTAACTCTGCCATCCAAGAATATAGACCACAATAGTTCATTGCATGTACACTGCAGATGGAAATGCTAACAAGGCAATAGCCTTCCCCAGTTAACTTTTGGGCATCTAGTACTGGTTGGCTGAAGAAACGCTCGTAAGATACTTATAAATATCAGGATTATTACCAAAGCCATGGGTCATAATGTTAAAGCCGATGAATAGACAGAAAGATAAAATCCCAGTGGTGAAGCTTTCTCTACTGCACATCTAAGATGCACTGATTAGGATACGAGGGCCATCAACACCAGCCTGTGCTCTCATAGATAGGAAAAACGATATCCTTTTATGTATCAAAAGGAGTTTTAAAAAACAAAACGAAGGGAAAACCAATCTGAAAATAATGAACATTTTGTGACAAAATGAGATTATTAGATGAAACTAATGAATATATAAACATATGTATCTTTTCAATCCATAAAACATGGGATTTAAGGAAATCTCACCCAACCTTCCAACTCACACGTCCAAGAAAAAAAAAACCCTCCACATATCATGCCCTGTGCAATGAGTCACAATACTTGCCAAAACTTTTGAGATTCCAATTTCCAATATATTCATGGGCCAAAATTCATGTGCTTAAGATAATGCTTACAGAATTACGAGCTCAAAAACTCAAGATCTCGAACAAAATTCAGAGTTAAACAGAAACTCAAGTAAAAAGAAATATTCCATGAGGTTGCAGTACATAATTGTACAATAAACGCTTCCGAATCAGAATCTAGAAGCAACAAATATAAGAGAAGGCTGCTATTGATGGCATATGCAATAATCGATGTAACAGAAGCTGACTTGGCTCCATATGATGAGATCATATGGACTAACGCGAGGAAAGCGAAAAATTACAACAAATTCTTTTCAGAGCAAATGAGATTGTAAACTACATGAGCAATACTGAAGATTGCTAAATTACCAAAAATCTAACCAGATGAATAACAGCTGTTGCTGGACCCATGTTGCATGGTCAGCAAAATGCGGAAAATCAACCCCAACTTCCACGCCCACCTGGTGGGGACCACAGCTAAATAATTACACACGCAAACACCCTCCTCTCTCCCCCCCAAAAAAAAGAATACAGAGAGAGAGAGAGAGAGAGAGAGAGAGAGAGAGAGGAGGTCGTACTCATGCTCTAGAGCTTGTGAAGCAGTTATACGCTTCCGAGGATCATATCTGCATATAAAGACATGCAAGGATTGAGTGGTAATCAAGAAATAGTCAAATAAACTTCATTTGTATCACCAAAAGTGAAACAATCCGATCTGCAAATACTATGGAAAGCTATGCAGCCTTGAGTCAATCAAAACAGAAAACCCAACAAATTATGGACAAAATAATCTTAAGAACGGCATGAGTAAAATCTATTCCACGTATATCCTTGAAATAGCAGTGACTTCAGAGACCATCTGTCATTCTCAATCACATTGTAGAAGTTTAGGAGGCAGATTTAGAAAGAGAGATATGAGTTTGTTTGTAAGATTTAGGTTTGAGATAGTAGCAGATGGCAGTCCATGCTGAGAGGCATCGGCGTCTCATGTGGGGGAAGTTGGAAACTCACAATAGGTCTAATCAGAGCAGCTTTGGCAGATGGAGGTGGGTGCCTGTCTACAATTGTTCGGTTTTCGTTTCTTTTCCTTTTCTCTACTTCTGTACTGAAAAATAGAAACAACATAATTGTTTATAGTTTTTTATGAGTAGATGTGACATACTAGGAGAGTCAGGTCATTGATGGGGGCAGATACCTCCTAAACAGATTTTGTACCATGTAATTGCCTTAGTCAGATCTTACAATTACATCAACATGGTTACAATCTCAGGGACTTAACCAAAACTTTAAAAACCTTTAAGAATTGGATAAAACAGAGACCAAATTTTCCAGGACCAAAATAATACTTAAGCTACCGAGATAATAAGATAGATAGATAGAAGGCACCACATACTCGAGCATCCTAGATAGGAGGTCATACGCAGGAGTTTTTGTAGGGAGATGAACGATGTTGTAAAGTCCAGTATTGTCACTGTCAAGAAACAAAAATACAAAATAAAAGCAATAAGGAAGGAGCGAGCAAAAACAAATTAAGCCTCACAAGGGAGGAAATGTCCCATAGCACAGTAGATGGAACATTTTTCATTCTCATTAGTAAATAAACAACTCTGGCACCCTCTCAAGACTGAACCCATGACCTCACCCCTCATCCTTAATTGCAGGGGGTGCCAGTCCACCCAAGGGTCATGGGCATTAAGCACATAACTTCCTTAAACACCTATTTAACTGTTGATACTTGACAAGATGAAATAAGAAAGAAAACGTACTACTTATGTCCTTGTATATGCTGCATATCTTGTTGCCAATGTGGAAGATTTGCAAGTGTTGGCCACTTTTCTAGTGTTGGATGCCCTAATGCAACAACATGAACTGTGATATAGCTTTGTAACATATCAAAGGAGAAAACTCACACGCCAAAAGTTTTGCTGAAATTTACCTAAGACCTTGAATATCTTGTCAAGTTGATCAAGCTGCACAAATGGAAATGCAAATTAAAAAGCAGTGCATATGTTACAGACCACAAAACTATTTCTTCAAAATGGGTAGTCAGCTAAGGAAGCTAAACTTTAAAAAGAGAAAAGGTCAACATTGTACCTGGAAAGGATTTGGTGGGGCCTTGACTTCTGCACCTTGAAAAAGTGGCTTCAAAGTCAATAGCTCAGCAAAAATGCATCCAACAGCCCACATGTCTAGTTCCAATATTAAGAATGTACGTCTTTCTTAGGTGATGTTTGGCAAGCAAAAATTTAAGAATTTTGAGTTTAAAGGAGAAAATTTTGAGAGAAAGAATTTTTATGGGGATTTGTAAAAGTTGGTAAAAAAGTTTAAGAATGTTTGGTTGTATAATGATTTTTACTGGAGTTTGTTAAAAAGTAAGGAAAGAGAAGATTTGATGGAATTTTTTAATGAGAAAGTAATGGAATTTGCTAAAAAATAACGAGAGAGAAGATTTGATGTAGTTTTTTATGAAAAAGTATTGAAATTGGTGTGCAAAGGTGTTGGAATTTGTATGAAAATTTTATTTTGATGTTTGGTTGTAAAAATTATGAATTTTTGAACATTTTTCTTAAAAAGTTGAAAATGTTTCATAAACAAACATCACCTTAATTTGCACATAATCATTCAGTTGCATCAATATGGTAAAAGAATTAAAAACAAAATTCTACTTGAACAGTTATCAACAATCAATGCCTTAATGACTTACTAGCTCTACATTTTCTTCCAGGCACTCTTCTAACTCGTAAAGTAGAGGTCCCCTCCGATTCAAGTTAAACAATAACGCAATGTATCTTACTATGCCATGCAATGAGCATTAGCTCAAACCACCATTTCTGGAGCAAGTATGCATGAGATACAAAAGCCCATCACATATGCAACAAATGTTGAATGAAGTACAAAAGTCTAGCCAATGTAGACATAATAAATATCTATCTATTGGCAACATTGCTTGTGCCTGCTCTTGCAAATTACACTGAAGAATATGGTCTCAAGGATACCAACTGCACTTGTATAGTGCTTTGCCCCAAGGAGCAACTCAGGTGCACGATACCAAATAGTTACCACGACCTGCAAGAAATAATCATGAAATCAACTTGTAGGAAATCAAAGTATCATGCAAGCATCAACAAACATTTTTTTTAAATAACCAAGTTAATGGGGCCTTGAGGATTAGGGGGAGCCTTTCATATCCAAGTTCCAAATATGTAACAGGACAAGTGAAACGCTCACACAGGTCTAAACAAGGAAGACAGAACCCAAAAGACTTCAACATCCAAGTTCAGCATATCATCAACTGACATGTGAGACATATCTAACCAAGGTTGAACCAACAGATAAATCATAAAAACCAACTTTGATTTCGGGCATAACTTCACTCAGCGAAGGGTTCTGAAATATTCCTTCTTCACTTACCCAGAAAAAAATTCCTTCTAGGTCACAAGTATTGTAAGATATAAATTTGTAGCTATAAGTTATAAAATATATTATGGATAGTCTAATTAGAAACAACGAAAATTGTACAGGATGTCCTACAGAAAACAAGTTTGTGAATTTATAGTTTCTAAGTTCATGATAAAGATGACACAATATTATCTCAGCATTAACTAAACCACCAAGAATTAGCACAAGTTTATGTAAAGGTATAAGATTCAGATAATGATATTTAATTCAGATGAGGAAATAATAAGTTAATCATACAGCTCGTGGATAAGTTCAAATTCAAACAACAACAAAAAAGAATGAACAATGATCAGCTCCAGTTTTGCTCATATTCAAAACAAAAAGTAACAGCCTGGTCAATGATCAACGATAAAGTACCTTAGCAGGAAAAATCCAAAATTTAAAATTTCGAGTAAAAGACTCCGAAGTATCCTCATTTTGTTTGCAAACAGTCTTTTTTGAAGTTTGGCAATTGTTCATTTTTTATATATGTTGGTGCACACACTGAAGAAAGAATCACATATTGCAGGTCAAAATTTCTGCAAATGCTGTTAGACCCAATGTGACTGGTTTTTGGGGGGGATGTCCCTAGCTCCACCGCCCCTCGTCATTGCATGACCCTGAGGGTATTAGCCGAATAAATCTCATTATGTCTGCCCAGTGCATATCAGAGTCTCCTTTTTTGTTCAATCTCATAAATTTTTCTGATAAAATGAGCATGACAGTACGTGAAAATATAAACACTGTACTGCTAACAACAGAAGGATTCATCCTACCCCATTGTCAGATAATGGTCTCAAGGGAGCTTGGTATATTCTTGCAAGACCAAAATCAGCAATTTTTACAACTCCTTGCTCATCACCCTCACCCATAACCTGTTCACAAAAGATTCAAGCAAATTTAGCTGCATGTGTATAGTTTCATGAATGAACGCCCAGCATGCATTTACAAACAAACAATTTTCACAGATATGAGACTTTAGGCAGTAAAGGTAATTATAACATAACAGAGGGATAAAGTGGTTGAACCATTACCAAGATATTTGATGGCTTTAGATCTCGATGTATAATCCAATTACTACAGAAAGTTACAACATTGTAAGTCTATTGATAATGATGAGATTGCAATGGAACGACACAATAAAATCACTGTTGCAGAAATAAACCTGTGGAGATAGTTTAGTCCATTGAGAAGTTGCCAGAGCAATGATTTAACCGTGTAGTGGCTGATGGCATGGTTGACCTTGTCCCTATGATGTCTAATAATTTCCTGTCATGCAATGACAACAAACAGTGCTATTGTAAAGATAAAACTGTCAAGTATATTAAACTGATGGCTATATACATGTTATTACTCTGCTTAAAATGCTCGGAGTAACAGAAGTCCTTTGTCTCACAAGAGAATGTAATACCCGGTAAGATACAATGACTTGGATCCTTTTAAGTCCTCAAAAAATTCCAAAAGCTCGTGGCAATAATAAAAGAACCAAACAATAGAAAGCAACGTATTACAAAAAGAGATGAAATCGGAATTAAAGTTTGTTATTTGTTGAATATAGCCATTAAAACATAATCTCAGAAAAGGACTTTGAAAGATAGCTTGTAAACAACGTATTCTATCTCTTTACAGAAGTTTCTTGGGCAGTGGAATTCCTTACAGTTTAAACAGCGATATGGTCCAAAAATTAGCCGTAGTTCAAAACACCATTAGCCAGAACTTTTTCCGAACTGCCTATATGCACTAAAGATTTCAACAAGCAGCGAGAAAAACAAAAATGAAAAGAAAATCGTCCTCACATAAAGGTCATGTTCAGCGTAATCAAAAGCCAGATAGAGCGACATGTCAGCGTGGTTGATGTGAACATTCACAAGCTTCACAACGTTCACATGTGAAATCTCCCGTAGTAGCTGCACCATCCCAAAAATAAACATACATGCAATCAGTGAGTGTTTTATCTCAAACTTCGCAAGTAAAGATTACATGCCACTCCGCTTTGATCCTAAGAGAAATGAGTACAACTATAGGGGAAAAGAGAAACACGAGATTCCATGCCACCTCCCAGCTGTGCATATCTTTTGCTTCCCAAATTTGCTAACACAATGGGAAGAAATTTTTTTCAAATCCACAAATTTCATTGAATTTAATTTCCAAATTCTAAAACTGTTAGCTTTAAGTCTACAAAATCATCCATCCCTAGTCTACAAAATCATTCAACCTTTCAAGAAACGGTCTTTTTGTTTTCAATTGTTTTCCGAAACAAGGAAAAAAAAAGTTGAAAATTATTTCCTTGTGAAATTTCCTGGGGAACCAAGTAGAGTTGGACGAAAAAGGACCATGATTTCGCGGATGGCTGTGGGGGAGACGCCGTCGCCGTCCTTGGACTGCTTGAATTTCTTGATAGCAATGGACTTCCCTCTATTGGTCGTGGGCAATTTAATCCGGGCCAAGAAGACGAGCCCGTAGGTGCCTTCCCCGATCTTCCCTATCAGATCGTACTGCTGCAGCCACTCCGGCTTGTTATTGGAGCCGCTGTTGCTGTTATTGGCGTTGGTGTTGGTCGAAAGGCCTCTATTGCTCCCGGCGTTGCCATCTCCCATCTCGATGCGGGCTGGCTAGCTAGCTAGTTTACACCACTGTGTCCGCGCGCGCCCAGAGTGACGCGATCAGGGAGAGAGAGCCCCCAAGTTAAGGGAAGATGTGGCTCTGCCTCAATGGTCTCTGTTTTTCCGATTTCGCTATGGAGGTCGGTTATTGTGTGAGTGAGGTTATTGGACGAGTGTGATTAGAAGTTGAGAAATCTAATGGCTGAAAAAATGTCACGTCATTTAATGAAATCGGGTCGGTTTCGCGGGTCGGTTTCGTGGGTCGGGTTCATTAAATGACGTGACATTTTTTCAGCCATTAGATTTCTCAACTTCTAATCTCACTCGTCCACTCACACAATAACCTCACTCACACAATAACTTTTGTCTTTCGCTATGTCAACATGGGACCCACATGAGTTCGAGGATGATCCAAGAATGAGAGATGAGCCATTTCGAAATTTTCCCAAGGCAAGAATTTTTTAAAAAAAACCGTAAAAGGCTTTGCGAATCGGATAGGACCGTGAAGTCCTGACCTGTGCCGTTTCACCTCATTGCGTGCATCCACACGCTGTCGTCTCAGTAAGGGTTGCAGACCGGAAATGCAGTCCGGTTTTTGGACCGCTTTACTGTCCTCCTAAATTAAAAGATTGGACCGGATCACTTTCACTTATAAGTGGTCCGGAAAGGTTTTATTTTTTTAATTTTCTAATTTTTTTAGATTAATTTCGAACGGAAAGGACATATAAAAATGTAGAGTTTTAGTTTAGATTAAAACTAAACTTTTTAAGTTTGTAATTTGTATTAAAAAATATATATATTTATATTTATATTAATAAATGCGATCCGGTCCAGTCCGGACCATATATATATATATATATTAATTTATATTAATAAATGCGATCCGGTCCAGTCCGGACCGCATTTAAAAAAAAAGATCATACCGCATTTTAAAAAATAGGACCTGATCGGACCGCAAATCCGGTCCGCGGTCCGGTTCTATGCAGCCCTACTCAGTATCCAACTGAAATTTGGAGTAGCTAATAGATACCCGTCGTTGGGGATAAGAGGCGCAGACAATATTCATGTCGTTGCCAAACACAATGACACCGTTATCATATCAATGCACTCAGTGAAGGTTATTATAATTGTTTTGAGTAATGTTATACATATATGATTTGAGTGTGGTGTATATTATTACTCAATTGTTTTTGACTTTTTTATCTTTTTATCTTTAAATTATACTATATAATTTAGACAAAAAAAATTATAAAAAATTCTGATCTTCCATTTTTTTTACACTTGACTTGAATTTAATACTCGAACTTTAGATAGTTAATAGTTTCTAGAAAAATTTTAAAATTATTGCGTAAAAATTTTAAAGATACTCACTTTTAAAAAAAAAAAATTGATAAATTACTGTATTTGACTTATAAAATCACTACTTTCATCACATTTTTATTTAGATTTCTATTAGAATTGGTAGCCTTCAAATCAGGTTAAGGTGACATTAGTTTTAAAAATAAATAAAAATTATAATTATAAGTACAATAAAATCACAAAATTTGTAATATCCTATTAAAGTATCAATTTATTTTTTAAAATTATGTACTGCACTCTAGAAAAAAACATAGACATAGCAAATAAATGCATATTAAATATGCAAAACTATAGACATCATATTGGAAATTTAAATAGACATCGTAAAAAACTATAGAATTAGATATCCATAGGCGCTTGGCGGCGTGGAAACAAAGCAGCCATACGAGAAAATCGACTTCACTCTCGCAATTCGCAAAGCTCTTGCCTCTTGGGTTAGAGATACTTCCGTGGTTAGCGCTCAGGGAGTGTCGCCTGGTTCTGTTTCCTAATGGCACAGACTGCGTTAACGATTTCAGCTACGCTCTTCTCTTTCAATCGTAATGCTCTCGTTATCCTTTTTACGAGTCGACCATTTGCGTTCGCTGAGGAAATTGAGAAACGGATCGAAAGTTTCGATTTTCGGATAGCATGTGTTACAGGTTTTCAAAAGAATGAAAAATTCTCCTCCACTTAAGTCGAACAGTCGGACTAGCTTAACAAGTTTAAGATTTTTGCTTGATGGGAAGAAAAGCTCGAAGAATGAAATCTCTCTCTTCCTTTCTTCTTTTCCTACATTTTCTGGGCAACCAAACTGAGGGGTAATATAGTTTTCCTACATTTTCTGTAAACATTAAATTTGAGTTATATGGTGAGTTTCGTGGATTTCAGATGGAGCAAAGCAACGGATTAAGCTATTTCCCGCGTTCTGGAAAACATGTGGGACCAATATCGCTTTGTTCATGAGTTCTCGGAAGAAAGGCCTTGGCTTTGTTGCTTCGGATTCGAAAGGGCGGCATGGAGGTGTTGCGGAGATTTCTGACGGTGAAACAGCTCCGCGGTCTTATGTATGGCCAGATAAGAAGGTTGCACTCTTTGTGGAAATATATGTTTTGTCAAAAAAATTTGCAAGGGTTCCGATGATTGCAATTGAATCTATAGTGTTGAGGTTTCAACTTTATTTGTGGCGACATGATATAATGCTTAGCACCGTAACTTATTAATCATATGCCCGTTCTTGCATTTTCGGTTTTGTCAGCAATGTTACATGTCCATCAGGGTTTGTAATTTTACCAGTGATGTTTATGCTTCCTCGTCGACAAATATTCAAATTTTGATGCCTAATACAATGCATTGTGAACTTACCTTGTCATCTGTTGTCAGATTATTTTCTTATTCTCAATTTCAAGTAGACCATGCTTTATGCTGCATCAAATATTTTTTCATCAATGTAGTGTTCACTTACATCATAAACATGATAAGAAATATCTCAAGCTTAGTGATTATTGTCTTTATTGTTAAACTTTTGGTATTGGTTTCGGTCTATTGAGCTTATTGTATATAAGCTTTGGTAACAGAGCTCAACATCTTTATATTCCCCGACTCCATTAGTCAGGTCCATTTGCATCTATTAAGCTGGTTTGGCTGTTTTCTGTATTCCTATTTGGCCCGCATGTGAAAATGCTCGTTATAGGGTTCCACATTGAGTTTCAGCCTTTTTACATAACTTATACCTTTTGGGTTGGATGTTCTCAGAAGAAGAATTTGTAGCAGATTATCAAATCAAATATCCGGGAATCAAATTTATTTTATGTAATGGTACTTTATTTTATGTGTGTTTTCTGGATTTTCTTAGTTTCTTAGCTTCTATGCTTTAGTTTTTGTTAGTATGGTCAATTGTACTGTCACTTCTCTTTTTCTTTAATAAGATTGGCTTAGTTATAAAAAAAAAACCTTCTATCTAAAAAGCTAACATTGGTAACAAGAAGTTTTTGCCTACAGAAACCAAGGGTGTGTATAATAGGTGGTGGATTTGGAGGCTTATATACTGCCTTGAGACTAGAGTCACTTGTGTGGCCCGATGACAAAAAACCTCAGGTAAGTTCTGATTAGAAATCAACAAGTTTTGTAGTCGCTTGATTTAGTTCACCTTAGCAAAGGGACAGTGGGACTACTAAATGTGAAAGGAAGTTGTTCATGGTCTCTTTATCATTCACTCTTGTTCGCAGTTGTATTTGGCTTTGTAATCCTTTCAGAATAGAGTTTATAAAAAAATTTGACTATTTGGAAGGGACAGCAGTTGGCCTAGAAGTTATGAGAATTATGCCATCGTTACTGTTTTTGTTTATGCAGTAAAAGATGTAGTGGAATAATGGTTACCCACTGATGTCTAATTTACCCTCCCTCGCTTGAGAAGACTAGTGAAGGGGAAAAACAAGGATAATTACCCACAAAGAAAAAGAAACAAAACAGAGACAAGGATTAGATAAATGTTAGTCATGCTGTTTATATTGTAGCAGCAACTTTTTTGCTTATGAGCTAACACCTTCGAAATTCACTGGGTATGGAACTAGGTGGTGCTTGTTGACCAGTCTGAACGTTTTGTTTTTAAGCCAATGTTGTATGAGCTTCTATCTGGAGGTATGCTGTTTTTTGGGTTTACATCTCATGTAAGCTCTATTTCTCGTCACTGCAAAATTAATACATCTGCATGCTCTTTTTAAAGGTATCAAAAGATTCTCTGTTGTATGCAGAGGTAGATGCATGGGAAATAGCTCCTCTTTTCTCCGAGTTGCTGGCAAACACAAGTGTGCAGTTTTGCCGAGACAGGGTTCGACTCTTAAATCCATGTGATCATTTTGGAATGAATGGGCCCTCTGGATCTAGTTGTGGAGGAACTGTGCTTCTTGAAAGTGGCTTTCTTATTGAATATGACTGGTACAGTTCTACTAATAGATGAACTTCAAGTTTCTGCCGAAATTTTGTTTGTTTTTTTACTGTATCTCTCTCTTCTTCTTCTTTTTTAATTGTTTCTTTGTATTTATTTTGTCTCCTTAAAAGATCAAGATGGGAGGCGATCCTTTTTGTCCTAATCATAATTTAGGGACTTAAAAATGCAGAAGACCAGGACCTGTGGGGTTGTTAGTGTTCCAGTCTCCCTAGGGGACTTTACGAATAGGTCCCTCTATGCCGACTCTGTGCTGTTTGGGGTGTAGGAGTAAGTCTGGGTATGATGAAATGTTCCGAACTAACTAGTATATGTTGCAGAAACATGTAAATTGAAAAGCCTTTGTCAATGTTAAAAGACTGCATACTCTACCCGGATTTCTCAATTAGCGTGAAGCAGATTGACTTTTCTCTAGTGTTTTTTCTTTTGCAATGAAAAGGTGGAGTAACCCCGCTGATTTGACTTCTTCTTTTTCCTTCTGAACCCTGGCCAGCCAGGCTAGTTCTTGCTTTGGGAGCTGAACCTAAACTTGATGTTGTACCAGGAGCATCAGAGTTTGCATTGGCATTCTCCACCCTGGAGGATGCACAAGTGAGTGTTTGACAGAAAATAAATATTTTCATTCTATGATAGCTCGTGTCAAACAGATGGATTTCTATCTTGCAGTAGATTAATGTTTGCTGCATTTACATGTAAAATATCCTTGCTAAGCAGAAGGTGGATCATAAGTTAAGAAGACTGGAGAGGAGGAACTTTGGTAAGTTCTCGCCTATTCGTGTGGCTGTTGTTGGTTGTGGTTACTCGGGAGTTGAGTTAGCTGCCACAGTAGCAGAGAGACTGCAGGATAGAGGGATTGTGCAAGCAATTAATGTAGATACCACAATCTGCCCAACTGCCCCTCCAGGAAACAGGGAAGCTGCCTTGAAAGTAAGTCAACTAGAGTTGGATTGAATGTTTCTTGGAAGTTTATGTGCGCAACAGTGGAAGCGATAGATAAATTTGCAATAGCGTCTTGTTTATGGAGTTTAGTAATACTTGCTCAAAGATTTGATACTTGGAATTTCAAATCTTCTCCCGAGAATCCTAGCTTCTTCCATCTGTGGCAAACTTGTTTCTGTTTAGTCTGATGGTGGAGTTGATTATATTGTTCATCTCTGACTTGCTCCAATCTTTTTGTAAGGTTCCCATTATTCTTATTTCATATTGAATTAGATATCTGATTTGTCAGCTTTTTTTTCTTCTCCTGGCGCTAGGTTCTTTCATCTCGGAAAGTTCAACTGCTATTGGGTTATTTAGTCCGCTGTATTCAGAAAGTAGGCAATGTGGAAGGTGGATCCATTCCGGACATTGCTGCTGAAAATGATCATGAGAGATATACGTTGGAACTTCAACCTGCTCAAAGAGGGTTACAAAGTCAAGTCCTGGAGGCAGACTTAATATTATGGACTGTTGGATCTAAATCTCTTCTTCCTCAGTTGGAACCCTATGACAAGCCCCATGAGCTTCCCATGAATGCCCGGGGACAAGCAGAAACAGATGAAACTCTTCGTGTTAAGGGCCACCCTCGTATATTTGCACTGGGTGACTCTTCTGCTTTAAGGGACTCAAATGGAAGGCTTCTTCCAGCCACTGCACAGGTGTAATAAAGTAGTCACTTCTTCTAGCCAAATTTTGTGGAGTAATAAAGATTTGGAAAAATTATTCAATCTGTTCATTGATGTAGGTGTTTTCTATATCGTCTTAAACTTAATATTTACTGTCTGGTGTATGGGTTACACACACCTTGCAGGTTGCATTTCAGCAAGCAGATTTTGCTGGTTGGAATCTGTGGGCAGCAATCAATGACCGTCCTCTTTTGCCATTTAGGTTGGCAACTCATACACTTGCTATTATTACTGATAAGTTTATTTCTTTTCTGTCACTCTGTCTCTGTCTCTCTCTTATGAATCGTATCAGGTGCCTTAGTCTTTCTATTTCTTGGAAAATATATTTATTTACTACTAAGACTTCACGGTGATCTAAAATGACAATGATGACAATTACCTGTTGCTGTTCTGAACGATTTGTGCTGTAGTGGCTATGGGGTCTACAGACAAAGGGACTGAGATCTTTGAAGTAATGTTGAATAGTTTGGTCCCCACAACCTACAACTCGGGCCAATCTTCCATGTGCAGGATGTTGTCATTAATTGATTCATTAGGATGTTCGATGCTCGGGGAGTGTGATTATTAGTCATTTAACCCGTTTCTTGTCTATGTTCAAGATTTTTAAGCTATTTGAATGTCTTTTCCTTATCTAACCAGGAAATTGAAATTTTAGGGTATTTCTCTATTGTTTTAGTTATGCTTTGGGAATGAGGTAGTCCTGTAGAGACAATTAAAAAGATGTTATTGATGGCAAAATACATTTCGATACTTTGGTGCAATAGTAAATACTCCATTGATGCTTTAGGCTGAACTGCTAAAAAGTCTTTGCTTTTTATCTCTTTCTTTTCATTCTTCACTCTGCTTTCAGCATTTTTAATTTATTTGCCATTATCTGGACTTTCGACGGACACCTAGTCGATTTTTGAAGCCTTCACATCCTGTGCCCCATTACCACAAACTTTCTACATATAACAATTTGTTAAAGTTCTTATCTATCTTCCTGTCCTGATTTTGCTGAGGATTTGATGTTAGTTTTTCCTACTTCAAACAGCAGCTAGCCGGTGAAGGTTGGTTGACTACTCAAGTTCCCATTGTGATGTTTGCTTCATTCAGCAATGTCAGTGTAGCAAAAAATTCCCCACACTTGGACAACATGATGAATTTTCATTTAGTCGTAGTAGTTGAGTTGACTTTCATTTGCTTGTGCTTAAATCAATCAACAGTTAATTCTAATTGATTTGTTTGTGTTTGTTTCTCACATTCAGTCCACATGCTTTCAACATTTTTCGATAGCAAACCATGGTAAACGAATAAACCTCTGGATTTGTTAGTTTGGGTTCTGGTCGTACTCTTTGTTTCAAGATAGCCTCTCTCTTTCTCCCTCTTTCTCCCCCATGCTGGGTCTGGTATCCATGGCATATGCCTGATCTCAGAAGCATAGGTGGCACAGACTACATATCCACACACTTTTAAGTATAGCGTCTATTGCTAATATTGTAATTTTCTGTCTATCATCTTAAGCTTCTTGGTCGTACTATTACTCTCAATAGGCTATTTGATGTGTAATATTTCGAAGAACACCACTACCTTCACTCCTCTCACCAAAAAGAGAATCAAATGGGGAAAAAGAAAGAACTTTAATAGAGACACAAGCTATTCGTAACTCGCCACATTTGAGTCTCAGGTTTCAGAATTTAGGAGAGATGATGACTCTGGGGAGAAATGATGCTGCTATTTCACCGAGTTTTATAGAGGGACTAACCTTAGAAGGTCCTATCGGTCATACTGGTAATTTCCTTTGCCCCATCCCCACCCTCGGTTCCGAGATCCTCTTTCTTGTCTTTGCTTTATGTAATTATTTTTATGGCCATTGATCTCCTCTCTTTGCAGCAAGGAAAATAGCATACTTGATAAGATTACCTACAGATGAGCATAGGCTCAAAGTGGGAATCAGCTGGCTTACAAAATCTGCTGTAGATTCAGTTGCATCACTTCAAAACACCCTAACTAAGGTCCTCTCAAGCTCACAGGTTCCTTTTATTTGATCACTGGACTAGCTCTTCTGGTTGTATAGTTTTTCTTTTTCTTTTTCTTTTTTTCATTTACATTGGAAATTGAAATCCGATTGGATTTTCCTAGTAAAACTTTGTATACGATGTGCAATAATTTAATCTGGTGGTTTATATCCGGATAGCATAGTGGTGTTTATCATGACTATCGAATATTCATACGGTAATTGATTATTTCAGCACATTGAATTAGTCATTTGGATCAAGTTAGAGTTAATATTCTTATACATTTTTCAACCACCTCCGTCCTGATAGATTAGTAACATGTGGACATATAATATTCACATGGACAAAAATCAAGAAATATACAAATAAAACAAATAAAACGGGAAACTTACATATGACTTGTATGGTAATGTTCGTTTTCAAGTTTTTTCTAGGATTCAAATCCATTCACAAAACTATCACCGAACATCTTAAGAATTCAAACACAAACACCAATACATTCACACAATCTCCAACAATTTTTTACACAAATTTCAATACGTTTTTTTAATAAAAAAAATTATAACAAATCTTCTCTCTATACTTTTTCACAGAATCCAATATTTTTTTATTAAACAATTACATCAAATCATTTTTCTTTCTACTTTACCCAAACACCACCAAAAAAATTATAACAAATCTGGCGGCATTAAACCTCTGCCTCAAAGTATTTTGTCTTTTCGGAGGACAAACATTAAAAAGGCCTACCCTATTAGATTTGCATGGTAGAGACAAATATTAAAGGACTACTGCCCCTCACATTATGATAGGAGGGGTTGAGGATGCATGCATAGTAGGGTTCTTCACGGAGTCCACGATTGAATGATTTTGCTGCCGGTCGTACCTTTCCGGGACCACACAACCTTCCAGCTACCCTCTTGTTCTACTTCAACATGCATGCATTTCCAAGGAAACTAAAGTATGGTTCTATCTTGTTTGGGATAATCCTACACCCCCAAGAATTTACCAAACGATGGAGCTAAAAGATGAATTATTGAGATGCACTCCATTCACTTTGGAAGCCTCTGGCTCGATAGTTGCGAGCTGGACGCATATTGATTTCCATGGCGGCCACTAGGCATTGAAGCATATAGCTTCAGCTACCCTTTTGTGAGAAACGCTAGAGTCCAGACACGTCACTGCGCCAGCAGCCTCTAATTAGATTCTTAGGCCAAATAAAGTACTGCAGAGGATACGGATATATTAATGTATTGCTGAAAATGAAAGCTCAAACAGGACATTGATTACCGAACAATATCGAAGAACTTTCGTGTCGGATCAAATGCCTCTGGTTACCTTTATAATTATGAACTTTTACGCACCTACAAGATTCAAACTCCATAGCTAATGTTATTGTGTTTCGTTATGGGGTAATGGGCAGGAAGGCTCTTCCCATTGATTCAAGGGTCGGTACATTATAATTAGGGTCCCCTCCCCTCTCCAGTACTACGGCGTGCTACAGAGTGTTAGGTGTTAGGTACAGACAATTTGGCTTGGCTATGCACGATTGGAAGAAACTATCCAATTATTTCATGGCCTGCAAAATCATGTTTGGTTATGTGCAATGGATCTGCTGTCTTTATATTCCATTAATAATGATCAGCAAAAGTAAATGTATTATTTTTCCTTGCTACTCATCAAACCAGCCCTTTTAGATCTGTGTAAAAAGCTTTCGCTTCTGCGTTTCTGCTCTGAGTTGTACATTTACGTACTTTCCTTTGCAACTCATCAGGCCAAACTTTTCAGATCTCTGTAAAAAGTTTTAACTAGCTTTTTTTTTCTAGGCAAGTTTTAACTAGCTTGTTGGTGCATGATTTGATCTGCTCTAAAAGTTTCATCAAATCCGGCTCTAAACTTAAGTCCTATTTGGGTCCCTTCGCATTTCGCTTTTCCCTGCTACATTCAGAACCGCTGTTCATTACTTTCTAAGTTTTATTTTATATCTTTGTTTGACCCAAATGGTGTCTCAGGAGTCTCTGGCTTTAGCAGAGCTGTTGCGATGGGAATGATTCAATCATTCAAGGAAATATGGGTAGATTGAAAAGGAAAAGGATGGAAGTTGAACAGAAATGTAGGACGGACGTCGAATCACGAGTGGGCGTGCAAAACAATTAAATTAGCAAGATTGGGTGAGACGCAACAGTTGAGTGGGTGAGGAGCTACAGACCCACTAGAAGAATCCCAAGAGTTTTCATACCAAGATGCATGGCAGCCCAGTGGGAAGAAGCTTCGCATGATTTGGAGTATTGCTTAATTGTATGCAAAATGTTAATTTAAACCATACTTTTTCTCTTCTAGGATCTGTTAACTTGACGTTAAACTAAACCAAATCTGATTAGCTCTTGGTGCACCCACCAAGAAAGAGAGTGCTCTGTTTCGAGATACTTACCCTGCTTGCACTGACTTATAAAATTCTGCTCTGCAAAAGGAAACTTGCAGATGATGGATTATACCAAACATGTCGAATAATGTTTGTTTGTCGATGTTTAAACGAAATCAGGTTGTCTTTCGTAAAATTCACGGTCTCATTAACTTGTACCCAAGTTCAAAATATGGAACTCCAATGACTTCATCGAATCCTTTTAGAAAACTTTTCCCCCATTCTTCAGGTTTTGATCTGTTAGGGATCATTCCACAGTTTGGTTTGACATGCATGCTAAATTCTTTTCGCATCTCTACAAGCTTCCTCACTCAGTCTAAACTCAAAGGTACAAGCTAATACAAATGGGCTTTATTCGTTCGACCGCAGTTTTCAGAGGAAAGGTGGGTGTTTGTTTTCTATAGCTGAAAAAGAAAAAAGAAAAAAGAAAAGGTAAAAACGGTGGAAATGCTAGCAAGCTATATACGGAAAGAACATGAGCGGCAACACTAAATGCAATCATGCATATATGCACGGTCCAATAGAGACTCATCGTCGCATTAATTCATCGACCCTATCACCAAGTTTTGTGGCGCATAAATAGTTGCCAACTTTTCTATGTCCTTGTGTGTTGGGTTGTCTTAATTGAATGGCCTAATTACCTTATACATCCATATGGTATTCGACTTTTGCAAAATCATCCCTGTGGTAAGGATTTCAACTGAATAATCCCTGTGGTATTTGATTGAAGCAAATCAGTCCCTCCGACCATTTTTCGGTAGGAATCCGACGGAATCAAGCCTACGTGTCAGTTTATCGTCATATCATTATGCCACGTCAGAATAAAAAAAAGGCTTAAATACTGTATAGGTCCATGTGGTATGTTTTTGAGATAAATTAGTCCCTGAGGTATGTTTTTGAGACAAATTAGTCACTCGTCCGATTTTCGTTAGACATTTAACGGAATAGTGCGCACGACGTCGAGTCAGCATCAATCTTAGCCTGCCACGTGTCATTTAAAATTAGTTGGACGCCATCTTAGCCTGCCACTTTTCGGGGTATTAATATTTGGGGATGAAGATGAAGAAGAGAACTCGTGCGGGTGGATTAAATGAGTAAGATTTTTTCTTTGGGATGAGACAAAATGAATGACGATCCATCTCAAATTCTAGCGATCGATTGCGTATTCAAAACTGTGTGTTTTGTAACATACCGATCAATAGGTGAAATTGGTCGATCGTGTATTCAAAATAGCACGTGCAATAAAACGTACCGTATTACACAAGGGATCGATCGCCACTTGGACAATTGATTGCTACTTAGTGAAAACGATGTATTTTAAATCAAACCTACCGATCAATCGCTCATTGTACAAGCGATCGATCCGGAAACATCGTCACCAAATTTTAAATGACACATGGCAGCTTAAGATTGGTGTTGACCTGCCGTTTAAAATCGACGTACGCATTATTCCGTCAAATACCTAATGGAAATTGGACGTGAGATTAATTTGTCTAAAAAACATACCTCAGGGACTATCTAATTGAAATCGATATCCCAAGGACTAAAATGCAAAAGTTGTATACCACAGGGACCTACACAGTATTTACGTTTTTTTTCTTCTGACGTGGCATGATGATCTGGCAATAAACTAACACGTATGCTTGTTCCGTCGGATTCCCACCGGAAAATGGTCGGAGGGATTAATTTGCTTCAATCAAATACCACAGGGATTATTCAGTTGAAATCATTACCACAGGGATGATTTTGCAAAATTCGAATACCACAGGGATGTATAAGGTAATTAAGCCTAATTGAATTAAAAAATCTGCTCAAGATTCACTTTTTTTCTTACTATTGGAAAAATTAAGATTAGGGTTAATGTCCTTTTTAGTCCCTAGGTTTTGGGGCGGTGTTCTTTTTAGTCCCTAGGTTTTATTTTTGTTCAAAACAGTCCCTAGGTTATTTACGTTTGTCTTTTTAGTCCTTCCGTCCAATTCCGTCACTCCCGAGCCCAGTTAGCTAACGGCGGGACACGTCACACCCAATAGAATTTTGCCACGTGTACTATTTAAAAAAAAAAATTTCCACATGTTTAAAAAAAAAAAAGAAAAAAACCAAAAGAAGGGAGATACCCCTGTGGCCACCACCGAACGGGGAGCCCAGAGTTGTGCTCCCCGTCGACGGGGGTGGCCGGGGGCACTCACCCCGGTGACGGGGAGCCCAGATCTGGGCTCCCCGTCTGGCCACCGACGAGCGGGAGCCCAGATCTGGGCTCCCCGTCGACGGTGGTGGTCGGGGGCTCCCCGTCTGGCCACCCCCGTTCGCGCGAGGGGTGGCCTCCCTGGCCACCACCGAGCGACGGGGAGCCCAGATCTGGGCTCCCCGTCTGGCCACCGACGAGCGGGAGCCCAGATCTGGGCTCCCCGTCGACGGTGGTGGCCGGGGGCTCCCCGTCGGGCCACCCCCATTCGCGCGAGGGTGGCCGATCTGGGCTCCCCGTCGCTCGGTGGTGGCCAGGGAGGCCACCCTTCGCCGGCGACGGGGAGGTGGCCACGGCTCCCTTCTTTTGGTTTTTGGTTTTTTTTTTTTTTAAAAAAAAACATGTGGAAATTGTTTTTTTTTTTTAAATAATAATACACGTGGCAAAATTCTATTGGGTGTGACGTGTCCCGCCGTTAGCTGACTGGGCTCGGGAGTGACGGAATTGGACGGAAGGACTAAAAAGACAAACGTAAATAACCTAGGGACTGTTTTGAACAAAAATAAAACCTAGGGACTAAAAAGAACACCGCCCCAAAACCTAGGGACTAAAAAGGACATTAACCCTTAAGATTATGATGCTATGCTTACCTGGTGTAATTCAAAAAAGACTCATATCATTTAATATTGTATATATAAAGTTTTGAACAACTATAGTCCTACAATGGGATCGTCTATTTTATTTCTCTCTCCCAATTGTAATTCTAATAGAAAATTACAAAAGATCTTAATCCGAAAAATTACATCTTAAACTAATGCGGAAACATCTAATCATTAACATTGTGCCACTATAACATAATTTTATTATAATAAATAGACCTTCAAAATTAGGGGTTAAATTGCAAAAAAATAATAGTTTGAGAGGGTCAATTGCTACAAATGATAATTTGAGGGACAAACCACAGCCAAGAGGGTAGTTTAAAGTAGTGAAGTGCAGTTTTCCTCGTTAAATTTTGGTAACAGTATACCTACAGCTCTTGAAGTATTTGAAAGTTGCAATTGAGTCCCCAAGGTAACAAATTAACTATTTAGGTCTATGAGGTAATGATTTAGAAAAAAAGAGGCCACCTCGTTGACCTTTGTCCCCCCACTGTTAACGGTAAATGCTGACATATGAAGATTCTATTGAGTTTGAGATTTTTGGAAGAGAACATGGGAGGTAGTTTGAAGGGATAGGCAGGGAGAAAAACTTAGATTTTTTTTTTTTTGTGTTTTATAAGTTTAGATGATGTGGCAATGACGTGATGTAAGTGACTGACTGTGCAGGAGCTGACGTGGTATTTGTAGGCTGATGCGTTTAGATTGGGCACATGGTGCAATTTGATTGGATTGAAGTGACATTAATTTGACATGTTAGCACTATTTTTTTCCAAAATTATTATCTTATGGAGCTAAATGACTAATTTATTATCTTGGGGACCCAATTGATACTTTTGAATAACTCAGGGCCTCGGGTGCAATTTCACCTTAAATTTTTCCATACAGTAGTAAAGGGAATATGACGTGGATGGGAAAGTTTCCTATTTTCTCCGACTAATTTCAGACTCTCGAAGGCGATTTGCCCCGTCCTCTACTCACTCTTTCTTTCAACTGCTAAAATTGTCGCACCTCACCCCATTTATCAGCAACAGTTCCATTAAAGCAAGCTCTTAATCGTGTTCTATTTTTCGTTTTTGTTGGACATGTTACAATCTTTCTTTCCGTCCTCCGCCCCCGGTCTCTCTTTGCTCTCTGTCTATGCATAAACCTATATAAGAGTTGTCTTTAGGCTGTGCCATCCCTTCTTGTTCGCTCCTCTGTTTTTGTGTGTTTCTTCGAGTAAACCCAAAGAGCGTACTTTGGCCTAATGGGGTTATTCAGGGAGGAAAGGGTGGTCTACAAACCCGTGGAGGAGGTTGATCTTGGTCCTAACAGTGACCATGTCTATCTGCGAGCCAATGTTAAAGGTTCAACTTCTGTCTTTAACATTTGTTTCACCATCTTTTTTAGACTCACAGTTTCTCCTTCTTCTTCTTCGCCTTTCATCCCACGATTCTTACCTTACCATATATTTGAGTTCCTAACGCAAACCAGCTTTATGCTTGATTCTCGATGCCAATTTGAAAATTTCTTGTTTGTGAAAAAAGAGTTGTATATGTAGTTGGTGGGCCTTGAAGAACAGAGACCATGTGATTAAAGATTCCTTCTCGATGCTGGAATGTATTTCCTGGCAAATTATATTTCCCTTTCTTCTACAGTTTTTCTCTTAGCAAGTGCATTCCCCCCCTCTTCGGTTTAAGCCTACACCGATAACAAAAATATGTTTCCATTGCCTGTTCTTTAATAGTTCATCCCCTGCTTTGTTGCATTTATGAGGCCTGCATTTGCAGACGAATTTGAGATTGGAAATCAGCACGAATTGTACCAAAATCAAGCAACTTTCGAACCAACGTCACGCAATTGATATATACATCGGTAGCAATAGGTTAAATGCATGTATTTTTGAAGGCACAACATGCTTTCCTAACCACAAGAATACAAGAATGGTGTAGTAAACCACAAGAAAAGGAAAACCAAGAAGAAATCTGTGTTTTTTGCTGTTTGTTATTGAACTATGCGGAGTTGTAATGCATGGCTTATATCTCTGGACTCTTGTGGTAAGATTTCTGCTGATCTCTCTTTTGCTGCATAGCTCCTAGAATGGCTGGATTTCTGGTCAAAATTTTCGTCTGGTTTCTGGAGTCACGGATCTTTGGGACAGTGTTGCTGCACGTATTGAAGAGAAACAATCTAATTCACAAGGTAAACACATGCTCCTTCGTTCACTCTAATTTCATCTTTATTTTAGCTGTTATCCTTAGCTTTCTAGATCGATCAAAAGCTCGTCTACTATTTGCGTCATTTGTTTCTCGACTTCCTAGTCCATAGAAAAACACCGCAGGGAAAACATTTTGGTCTTAAAGTTTCAGTCCAATAGTGTTACGACGTTACCACCAACGTATTAATGAATTCTATTAATGGTTACGTGGAATTAGTCAATGTATCAATAACGAAGTTAAAAAAATTAAGTCATTAATATATTTGGGTCATTTTGGCAATATAAAATTTGGAGAGAAAATACATTTTCTATTCACTCACGAACTACAATAGGTTGAACACTTTGCACCATAAACTATTATGTTTAAGACATTGTACCATTTAACTATAAATCTTAAACACTTTACACCCTCTATCAAAATTTTAGACTAAAATAACGATAATACCCTTAACACACTTTGAGTATATTGAAAATATTGTTGTCAATTCATTAAGTTTTAAGGATATTATTATTATCGAAAGGGTGCAAATTAAAGTGTATAACTTTGATAATTGTCTCGAAGTGAATAATTTAGGGTGAAAAGTGTCTAAAATTGATAGGTGAAGAGTGTAACGTGTCAAAACTGATAGTTTAGGATGAAACGTGTGAAACAAACTATAGGTAAAAATTGTATTTTTCTAAATAGCTTTTGTCAGGACCTAAGGTTTTATCTGAACCTTCCGTACCAAACACATATGTTTTCTTTCTTTTTTGAAACCTGCTCTGTAAAAGTGTTCCTTTGTTTATTACTTTTTTTTCAAACCGTAGAATAACCAACTACGCCCCCGAGCTCAAAAGGTCCTTTGTTTATTACGATAGCTGTGCATTTATAACGAGATGTGCAGCGCTTCCTCAGCTGCGAAATCCAGAAGAGAAGCGCTGAGTTTTTCCTCCTCCATTCTAGCTGTTTCTCTTTATATTGTCGTTTTGTTTTTTTCTTCTTAAAGAAGCAATTTCTTTAACAATTTTTTTATTTATACTATTATTTCCACGTGACAAAATAATTATTTTTTTTGTATGGATACCAAAATCAAAGCAATTTCTTTAAAACTCTATCCCCCACACCTTTTATTATTTCAATTATATGTTCTATACGTACGAACTCGAACTTGTAATAGAAATAGATGCTTTAGTTCGTAGGAAACAAAGAGCCCAAACAGGTCAGAAGAAAGCTTCTGAGCTTAATGTGCCTACTCATGTTAGTAATTGTCGAAGATAAACCTTAGCGTCAAATAAGGTTACTAATTGCAGTAAAGAGTTCAAAGCCGCCATGATCAACATGGAACGATTAAGGGGGTAGAACTGATGGGAGTCGGGATCGCCATGCCTGCAGGTAGAAACGTTGTATAAAGAACCAGCATATTATGTCTGTAGAAACGCTGTTTTCGTGTCATATATTGCCGTACATTATTTACTCGTGAGCAGATCTGACCAACAGTTTTTTTTTTTTTACCATTTCTATATCTATGCATGGCTAGGTTAGCTGACGATGGCTCTCCCGACAAATAATTAAGTATTCACTTCCCAATGAGCTGTTTCTCTTCCTCGTTGTGGGGAAGAGTATTACTGGGCTCCAATCCTTTATGACGGCATGTTTTGGGTGCATGCCTCCAGGGGCGGAGGGAAGGGGGTGCCAGGGGGGGCCGTGGCCCCTACAAAAATTTTGTGAAAAAAAAATTAGTATATATATTTAGAAGCTTGACTGAAAAAATTTAGAATTGGCCCCTCCAAAATTTTGATATTTTTATTTGGTCCTCCTAAATTAAAATCCAACACATTTACAAAATGTCAAGGCCCAACCATTTGTTCAATGCAACTTTGAAAGTTATTGACAATGTCATCATTGATGGATTCACTTAATAGGCGAACTATGAAATTACCCCTTGTATTTATTTGACAATATTTGATTAAATAAATCAGGAGATTATCTTATTGTCTATGTTAAACACTATAACAAGAAACTCAAGACATTTTGAATGATATGCATTTGGTCAAAACTACAAAAGAGTTCATTCAAGAGTTGAGAGAAAATGGTTGAGATGCCCTTTTTTGGGAATGTGAAGTCATTTTGTGAAAAACATGATATTGAAGTTCCTGATACGAATGCTTTGTACAAGTCAGGTCGAGCTAGGTCTCAGAGTCAACGAGATCATGTTACAATTGAGCACCATTATTGAATTGACATATTTGTGGCTGCAATTGACTCTCAATTACAATAACTAAACAACAGGTTTAGTGAAAAAACAACATAACTTCTTATTCTAAGCTCAACCTTTGATAGCTTTAAGTGTGATGTGTCTCACGATCCCGATTTCAAAAGTTTGTCTACAATTTCTGAGTTATGCCGAAAATTGGTGGAAACAAGAAGGTCAAAGATTTTCCATTTAGTTGATAGATTGATTCGTCTTGTGCTAACTCTTGCAGTTGCAAATTCTTTGGTTATCTATATTGAGAAAAAAATTACTACAATTGTTAGCACAAAAATATTAATAGATGAGTTATCGAGTTACTCTGTAATAGGAAATTAGTATGTTTTTGTGTACTTTTTTTTAGTATATCTAGATAAGATATATTTTTGTGAATTGTAGTAGAAAATCAGTATGTTTTTGTGTATTTTTTTTAGTATATCTAAAATCAAGTAAATAAGATAAATTTTTGTACCTGTTTTTAGTTCTAAATCAAGGTTAACTTATAACAAAATATTGTTGCAAATTTTTTATGTCCTATAATATTTGAATTTTATTTTTAATAATATTATTTAATTAATCTGGCCCCCCCAATTAGAAAATCCTGACTCCGCCACTGCATGCCTCCCAACACAAAATGACCCTGTAAACAGGGGAAAACCTGCATATTATTATATGCGAGATTGCGAGTGTCCTAGAACTTAAAATTTCATATTGGCTGTGGGGTATGGTTTGAGGATCTACTTCATAACTAATGACCGTGCCAAATTTTGATTACGGAAATTCTAAGAAAGGGTATTTCAACTTTTGCAGCTTGTGTCGAATGCAGAGATAGAGGAGCCACCTCTCTTTGTTCCCTTACATCCTTGTGAAGGTTATGTTATAATCCTCAACTCCGTTGCATGCATTATTGCAGCTATTTTTTGGACTGTAACAGGAGTTCAACCTAAAAGCAACGCACCACAAATCATGAATGTAATTAAGATTACATAATGCATTCCGGAACCATTATAACTTTTCACAGAGTAATATTTCTCCAATTGCATACCCAATATATATATATATATCTGTCAATTTCCTTTTCTATAAATTGCGGGAAGGAGGACAGGAAGAACCGTGGTACTGCACCCAGTTTTCCAAGATTAACATTAGTGAAACTAATTTTTTTCTGTAGAGGGTATGTAGGATATTTTGCTAATATCAGTTTATGATTGCAGACCTAGAAGAACTGGAGGTCAAATGCATAGATTCTGACTTATCTCCTCCTGAACAAGTTCAACAGGCAACGAATTGTTTGCCTAATGGTTCAGAAACCATGCCAAAAGGTTCAAAACCTTCTTTCTGTCGCTGGACAATTTTGGACTACTCCAGAGCCTATAGCTCCAGGGAAATAACTCCTCGGATGGTAATGCCGACTTTAACTACTTGATTTACTTTATATGGTGTCGTTTTCCTTTTCTTTTCTTTTTGTGTGTGTGTGGACTCGTGGAATAGTAATTTTACACAATTGTTTATGTATTCTACTGTACTCAATCGGCTTGACTTTTCCGTTGTGCAGGTGGCAGAGAGATTCGTAGCTGCTGTATATGAATCCACTCGTTCTCCATTGGAGATGTCATTCTTTATTAACTATAACGTTGAAGACATTCTAAAGCAAGCAAATGAGTCAACTCTTCGATATGAACGAGGTAAAGTATCTAACCGAACATGGAGATTAAGTCCTTTTAACTAATAAATACACCAACTCTTGAGCTGCTTAGCGACATTAACTGCCATGGTAGTCGGACAGTGGAAATGCTGCTGTTATGAACAATTATGCTTCAGCATTTTTAGTTGTTTTTATTGTGTAGCTCCATGGTTTGATGAATTGCTCCCCTTTATAACTCCAAGTATGGTCAAAGATGAGAGCATAGAAAACTATTGAGCGTATGAACAACCTGCATCTTTTTATTTATTTATTTGAGAGTAGCTAACTGTTTTGCTACTCCAATTTACCTATTATCATCTTAAGAAGTAATATCTCTGCAATAAAATAATGCATTTCGCCAAAGAAACAAAGTCCATCCCACTCACCTCGGTCTCATTGTGATTCCCTCCAGGACAACCAATATCCGTTCTAGATGGAATCCCAATTGCTATCAAGGACGAAATAGATTGTTCCCCATATCCTACTACAGGTAATTGAACACTGGTTTTCATTGACCAGATCTTTTTTTTTTGGGGGGTGGGGGGGGGGGGGGGGGTGTTACTAAGTCTATGTCGGTGATGCTAATCCTTATTTTCTTAATTAGCTATTAGCTAATATTTTTATTCTGAAATAATATTTGCCTAAACCGAAAGTTGGTTCTTCTAGGAGGAACAAAATGGCTGCACAGAGTAAGACCTTGTAAAGATGATGCATGTTGCGTTAAGCGCCTCAGATTATGCGGTGCCATTCTTGTTGGAAAGACCAATATGCATGAGCTTGGGGCTGGAACAAGTGGGATAAATCCTCACAATGGGTAAGAACAACCGGCTTTAGTGCTTTATTGTTTTAGAGACTCCTTAACGGGTTACTGATTCAATGCATACCATATTCGGTAGCGCCATAAAGATTAGATTCACAGGCCACTACTAATCATATTCTTAGCCTATTCAGTGCTCAAATACTGACCACGTCCGTGCATTTGACTGCATGTGTATATATGGCTTCTGTAGGGGTACTAGAAATCCATATGACATCAACAAGATCTCTGGAGGTTCTTCTAGTGGATCTGCTGCAGTGGTGGCTGCAGGATTGTGCCCTGTTGCCCTTGGTGTTGATGGCGGAGGTAAACTAGTTCAAAAAGAATAGACTCGGAAAAGTTTGAATAAATCTATGCTGCAAAACTCCTGTATAATATTTGCTTATAGGGTAATAATGGTTCAAATGAGACAATGAACTTCACTAGTACAGTTTATATTTATTACTATCCCAATGGAAACGATCTCTTTTTAACATGCACCCCAGTGGGTCGTGATCCTGCAACTTCACCCTCTCACCAATTCTTAAAGGTGGAAGAGTTGCTTTCTGAACTACAATGCATTGGCAATTTTAACTAACGTTTATGCCAACTAATCCTGCATCATGTTATTCACATATCATATGGACAATATGAACTAATTGAATGTTTCGTTTATATCTATGTCTAGGATCTGTGAGAATGCCTGCAGCTCTTTGTGGTGTTGTTGGCTTGAAGCCAACTTTTGGACGCATACCTCATTCTGGGTGAATAATAATGTTACATGAATCATGGGTTTCTAATCTCTTTTTGTCATGTACTTTTGAAAGCTGAATTTTGTAAGAACAACATGCTGTTTTTCAGTGTTCTTCCTCTGAACTGGACAGTAGGGATGGTTGGAATCTTAGCAGGCACCATTGAGGATGCATTTATTGTGTCAGTGTTCTTCTTTATTTGTTCATTTGACTCTGGGTGTTTCCTTCGTTTCTTTCCTCTCTGTTGATTCCTTATATGAGTGTGATGGTAAAGGTTCTACCATCTTAATACTCACAGATATGCAGCTATGAGTGGACGACTTCCATCAGATCAACCCTCCAGTACCATACAGGTAAGAACTTTGAATGTTTAACAAAGCATCTATTGTTGTCTCGCAACGTAGCCTCTTTTCATCGCCTTCAAACCTATTTTAGGCATTGATTCTTTTCTTATGCCTAAAATTCTTGTCTTCTAAGTAGAAGTGGACACATACATATAATTCTTTTTTCTCTAATTTGGAATAGATACAAATCGGGAAACTTAAAGATATCTGATTGAGCTTACATTTTTCATATATCGGGGATGATGCTATGGCTTTTTGACATTGAGACTGTCCAATCGTAATTAAAATAGTAGAGACAAACCCACTACATGTATACAGCAGTTTTAAATGCCATGATGACCAAATTATCTTGACATCTATGGTTTATCTAGAAAGCTCTTTCGATGTTATGCCTCCAATTTTTGTTTTAGTGATGGTTTCAATAGCCAATCTGATTTTTGGACCTTTTTCTGTTTGGACAACCTTCCAGCCGAGACTGTATTTCCCACTGCTGACCTCCAAACCAATCTCTGGTGTCAAATTGGCAAAATATTCGGAGGTTAGTAACCTGTTTCTCAACCTTATAATACTATGATCAATAACTTTTCCTTCCAATGAAATAATGATGTCTCATCACTTTTTATCAAATCATTGTCTACTGATATATCCTTGATCTTACATGCAAACCACTAATTGGGTCAATTAGTGGTTTAACGATTGCAGTGATGATATCAGAACATGCTGTTCTCAATCTCTAGACAAGCTTCAGAAGCACTATGGTTGGAAGGTATTATCAACCCATCTCTCCTGTCTCATGAATGATTTAGTTAGCTTCTTCGTACTGCGAAATAATGCCCTCCTCTCTATACCTCTCTGTTCAATAACTTCCTTCTGAGAACAAACATGAAGGATATATGTTGTCTGTAATGGTTGTTGATAACTGCCAAGAGAGCTAGCTAAATCTCTATCCTTGTCTTGATGACTGTAGTCAATAAAATACTTTTTAACACAATAGTTTTTCCTCACTAACCTATCAAGTTCTCTTGTCTGTTAGATTGTAGAGGTGACTATACCTGAGATAGAAGCGATGCGCCTGGCACATTATTTAACAATTGGATCTGAGTGTACCACTTCCCTTGGTTCTCATCTAGAAAAGCTGTATGTTGTCTTCCCACACTGCATTTGCTTCATTGTTTTATTTTAAAGAGTGAGAAATCAAAATACTGAAATTCGAGACACACATTGCAGGGATCCTGCAGAATTAGGATGGGATGCAAGGGTAGCACTTAGTGTGTATGGTTCTTTCAGCAGCAAGGAGTATTTAAAGGCACAGAAAATTAGGTATTGCTTTTACCTATGTTTGTTGATTTCAGTGACTTAGTCAAAAAGAAAATTGACATGAAAAAATGCTACAAGCGGTAAATCATAGCAACCATTGACAAATTGATCACTACAAAAATATCTGAAGCTGCAATATGCCAGCACCATCAAACCATCGATGCGTAAAGGAAAACAAGAATCTAGCTAAGAGCCCATGATAAACTCTAACTGAGCCTTCTGGTCATTAGTTGCATTTTTTAAGTTTATGCGTGTGAGACAGAAGATCAAATTTTCAGATGTATCTCAAGGTTAAAAAGCTGCCTCAAGAATCTGCAGATCGCAATTCTGATGCATACTTTTAGAAACAACACTATATCTTGGAGATCATATTAAAAATTTATGTCATTTTACTCTGGCAGTAAAAGATCATGGCTTCATATGCTAATTTTCGAGCACCTTTTTCTTTTTTTGGTTGAAAACTTCCAGAAATGTAATTCTGAGTCTTTCTTAAGAAAACTCTATATGGGCAGAGGATATTACATGTAATATGAGCTAGGTGAACATCTTTTTGGTTCATACCCAATAGGCCAGCATGTGAGGTAGTGCCACTTGTTTTTCTTTTTTATTCAACTAGATCCTGATCACAATGTAATATGAGGCTTGTTTGAATATCCACAGGAACCGACAGATGCAGTTCCATATGAAGATATTTGCTGAGGCAGATGTCATTGTCTCCCCAACAACAGGGTATACTTTGTGATTTAGTTTCCCGGTCACTGTTCCTCCAGTAATATCTAATGTTTATCTGTATGATCTTTGTGACAGTGTAACTGCCTACCCACTCAAGGATGATGCTTTGGAGACCGGTGAACTTGACTACATAAATGGAGGTGTGCGATGCCTAATTAATTTAGTTACTCAAATTATTGCTTCAGCTTAGGTTCATTTGGAGAGAGGCATTTTCAATCCCCCTTCTATATTTGATAACAGAAGAGGAGACAGAATTAACAAGTTTTTGCCATTATTTCAGCTGCACTAGTCCGGTTTTCAATAGCAGGAAATTTTCTAGGATTGCCCACAGTGACTGTTCCGGTCTGATCTTGTTGTCCTTTCCTTTTTCACTTTCCTTTTGTTTCTTTGTTTAGCAGGAGGATTGATTAATTATTTGTTAACCCAAATTGTTTTGATAGGTGGGATATGACAAATTGGGTTTGCCAATTGGCCTCCAGTTTATTGGGCGACCATGGTCCGAAGCAGCATTAATTCAGATAGCATCTGCCATGCAGGTAGATCTCCAGATTTTTGCTGTGATGCAGTTTCTTTCTCTTCACTTCTTTCCTTAGAATCTTGACTCTCTGAGGTTCAGTTTGGGAAATTTGAATCGCTCAATGGTTTAAAGTACGCAACAGAAAATGCTTTTTGCCACTTGTTTTCTCCAATTTATTGCTTGACAACTTCCCTGATAGCATCTGTTATTGCCATTGGAGTTTGCCTTGTGAAAAAGCCATGATATGACAAGGTGGAAAACTAGAGTCACTTTTGCTGCATTCGTCTAAAAAGGGCTTCTCAACCTGTCCCTTTATGTTAATTTCATTGCAGGCCCTCTGCATCTCAGATTACAGAAAGCCAGAGATTTTCTATGATCTTCTTAGTAGGGATCAAGTGCGCACGAGGAATGGCCATAACATTACAATTTAGCAAGTTCTCTCCACAGGAGAGTATGCCCTACTTAACTTCCCCCATGACACTTTTATGCTGTCGTCTTTGTCAATGGAAGACCTCCATTATTGTGTAACATTCCTCAGAACATCCGTATTGCTTTTCCAATGAACAATAATATGTTGCATTATTCAACAGCAGCGTCCATATTCTTTGAGCAAATGAGCACTCAAAAAACAAATTATCTAAATTATCCACATCAAGATCCACACAGCATACACTTCGCCTCCTCCATGAGGCTCATGTCACGCAATCGAATCCTTCTTGAGTAGACAATCTGTACGTATGGAAAACCACAGAATAAATGCATATCTGGGAACACAGCCACTAAAACACACTAAATGGTGTCATTCCACCCCATCTTGATTGCCTTGCAATATGCCATTGGCACTCAAAGTTCCATTTTACCAAATCAGGCAGTGTAGCATTAGGTTTTAACTGGGCTGGAATTTCAGCAGCAATGGATCACTTGACACTAGTTATTGCCATTTTTTTTAAGGAAAGGGGATGATACCTTCGAATTTTATTCAAAATCAACACATAGGACGAAGAAAAACATTGGTTACAAAATCAAAACCATTTCAAATTTGGCATTCAAGACAATCTATGTGTGGAATCCCTCCTAACTCATGAGTTAACTCCCTAAAGCTATAAAATCGTTGTTGGGTGGATGATTCTACTTTAGTATTAAGCCCCAGTTGTCAGTTGATTATGCACTCCCCGTAGAGCAAATTTCTTCGCACAACTACCTCTAGGAATAAGTCTCTGGGTTTTATGGTCCCTTTCCAGAGACATGACTCGTGGGGACTTTGACAAAGCATTTCTTTTGGCATGAGCAAACTGATTTCGAGACATTAACGTGGATTCGAGAAAGGTGAGGCCGTAAAAAAAAAAAAAAAAAAGATCTTCCAACTGAGAAGCAAAATATTGCAAGGTCCTACCGGGAGTCGAACCCAGGTCGCTGGATTCAAAGTCCAGAGTGCTAACCACTACACCATAGAACCCTTCTGTGTTGAGTTCCAAGTTTAATATCTATTTTTAGGATTCTTCTCTTCCTTTTCTCAATAGATTGCAGAGTTCATGGTCTTAAGAAAACATCCTGATCCCCTAAAAAGTATTAATGCGAAGAAAACCTCATCAATTTATTCTCCATAAAAAAAATAAACAATTGTCTTTTCCCCTCCCCCCAACCGGAGGTTCTCCTAAAGACATAAATTCTAGTATAAATATTTGGTCGAACTCTTCTTAAAAAAAATATTTATTGAAAAATCATTAACTCACAATTAACATTAATGGGTTAAACAATTAATGTCTTGTATTAGATTTTATTATTTTAACATTAGTGGGTCACCTAGTTTATATCATTGTAATGCCTTAATCTCTCATTGAGCAAAAAGAGAGGGAAAAGAAATCAAAGAAATTAGGCCAGTGCAATTTATTATGTGTCTCTTTTTTGGTTTGTCTAAGAGTAAGATTGTCAAGTATCTTAATCCCAATAATCTCATCTCATTTTAATTTAATTTAAGTTACTTGAACCAAGCAAGAGGTCATCCCTTTTGAAAAGTAAGAATTGAATCCATAAACTTTTTAATTTGTGTAGTTCTCATTTTTATATTTTTTCTATACCTTTTTTCAGAAAGAAAAGAAATCTAAATCCATAAACAACTATACTGCTTCGGTGCTATTTTACTACAGACAAAATTATTTAAAGGTTTAAAGGTTGTTCGGTTAAAAAAAATCATCGAATTCTCATAATACAAAAAATTATACAATCAACATCATTTTTAACACAACATAAAAATAACTACAACACGCATACTAATAAAGTTAACATCACCTAAAAATTCTCAAAATACAAAAAAACTCAAAAAACAACACAACCGAACATCATCTAGATTTATTTGGCGGCAGAGATTCCACAACAGGGGTGGTGGCGCAGTTGGCTAGCGCGTAGGTCTCATAGCTTCTGAGTGATCCTGAGGTCTAGAGTTCGAGCCTCTCTCACCCCAAACCATTTATTTTTCCCAATATCTTAACTTGCGGAACATGATATTTTTCTTCGTTTTACACACATATTGGGTATGTCAGGCCCAGGCCCAGGCCCACTCAACGGCAGTAAACTGAAGTTCTATCGGCAAGTACTAGGGACTGGGAGAAGGGTGCAATTCTGCCTCTCGAACTCTCAAACCCTTTATTTTTCTCAATATCTTAACTTGCGGTACATTATATTTTTCTTCGTTTTACACACATATTGGGTATGTCAGGCTCAAGCCCAGGCCCACTCAACCGCAGTAAACTGAAGTTCTATCGGCAAGGACTAGGGACTGGGAGAAGGGTGCAATTCTGCGATGCCAAGTAGCAGTTGCAGACTGCATCGAACTCAGAGCAGAAAAATACCTTTAGGGTAATTGGGAGGGTTTTTCCTCTTATGAATCTTTATATATATATATATATCAAGAATATTTTCTTCATTTTAGACGTTTTTCCTATCCAAGACCGTTCAATTTAATGAAGGGAATCAACTTAGAGCAGATAAACAAGTCAGCTTTGACATTATCCTTGAAAGTAGGATGGTAGTTTAGCATAGGGGCACAAGTTGAATCACAATACATGTAAACAAAGAAGCCACCAATATATTATCATGGGGGTACTAGTGGTTCTTAACTTGAAACCTGTCAAGACACTGATCAACTTCAAAACAAGAGCAGAAAAGCAATAAGGAATTCTAACTTTATATTTATATGTATACTATATCTTCTTTTAAAACTTTCCATTCCCAGATATAAGCACCTTCTATGTAAATAGACCTGTGGATTCTCAGCATTTCGCTAGTCTCATCAGTAATGAGAACAACTAGAGCAGCTTTACAATGAAATATCCAGCCTATTAGTTTTTTTTTTCGATCTCTTTCCTCTACCTCTTCACTGGTTTTCATTTCGATTCACACTCTTACTTCTAGGGAAAAACTTCCCAAAGCCATTTCGGGTATTTTCAGAAGCAGTGATTTGGTTTACTGATAATGATGATTCCCTTTCACTACCACTCTTTGAAAGACTTGAACCATCACCGACTATTTTCACAAGTTCTGAATTCTTTTCTGGCAACGTCAGGTTGCTAATATGCAACTTCAGGGGTTCCTTACCATTTTTGGGACTCTGATTTCCATCACCAGTGAGTTCCTGCAGCTTCTCAGAGTCGTTCAGGAAGTCCTCTAGTGTTGCAAGAGACCTCAACTGCTGGCCTAGAGATGCAATTGTTTTCTGGCACTCAGAAAATTTATTCGCAGCCATTGCAAGCTCCTTCTCCTGCCACAGACCTCAACACGATTATTTTGAGGAAAGATGTTGATATGCACAGGATTTCTTTTTTGTTACACAGCAACTAATTGCAATTGGGTGGTCATGTCATCAGATGCGAGTCAATCAGACATCTTCACAGATTTGACAGGGATGCCACATCTCTCATTAGCTGGTCATGATTCTGGAAGCTAATTGATTTTGACTGTCGCAAATTAATTAGGTGCTTTTAGTTCAGAATTTCGAGATGCATTGCCAACCATAACAAAGCAGATATGCGATCAAGATAAACAGTCCTGATGATAGCTAAATGAAAACTTTTTCGGCATGATGCCAAGCCACTTTAATTAAAATGGGCACATATCAGCCACCCCAGATGGTCAAAACCCATATCAAGTAAATATGGCCTCGCTGAGAAAAAACAAAAGAAAGTAAATACGGCCTGGTAGCTTTCAGAGATACTTGTCTAACTCCTATAAGCAAAATTGCTTTGATTTGGTTGGGGACACATCCCCAAACCTCTAATAAAAAAGTACCTAAAGTTTACTACAGCCAAGCAGCTTAATTGAAATAGCAAAGCTCAGTTCAGAAGTTAAAATTAAACTTGAAACTAAAAAGTAGTTACGGAAGCAGGGTGATGCAAAGGCTAAGGAATAGTATGGAGTGGTAGCACGTCCCATGTTAAGGAATAGTTAGCATGGTCTTCAGTCAAGAAATAATTGAGGCTGCTGCTTATACTTTCTTTCCCTCGTTAATACTTGAAAGTTGAAACAGGTCATAACCAGCCGTATGAAGTCAGAAGTCACTTCTGATCACACACTTAAAGAAATAATTCATGGACGTTAGATAGCCATGGTACCAATAATGCTACTGGTCCTTTTTTCAAAAGGAAATACTAGCCTCTGCTGCATTTCAAATATCTAAACATTGCAAGAACTTGGACCAGGAAAACACACACACATGTACGTTCTACATGTTTTTGAATATTGCAAACTTGGATTTTACTGATTTGACATGTATCGTATTTTTAGTACTTCATCCCAATAGGGACAAATATCATTTGTTGTTGTCCCAGCAAACTAACCTGCTTTATCTTCAATTCGCCATTAGTGCTAGTCACTTGGAGCTCTGCTTCACGGTGGATCTTGGCTTCTCCTCTCATTCTTACAAGTTCATCTTCCAATTTCTGATAACTGGCCGCATGTTCAGCTGACAAAGCGCGCTCCTTATCGACCTGTCCTTCTAATGAAGCAACTTTCAAAAGCAAGGTTTTGACCTCAGCTTCAACAATTCTGAGTTGCGACTCTGCTGTTTCCTGCTTTGTTTTGGTGGCCTTTACTTCTTGATCTGTAGCCTGCTTTACTTCGTGTGCAAGAGCTATCTGAGCCTGCAGTTCTACCAACTTCACTTCTGCTTCCTTTAGCCGACTCAGTGATGTCTCAAACTGCTTTTCGCATTCAGTTAAAGCCATCTGGAGTTCCACTTTTTCTGCCTTTAACTTTTCTAACTTTTCCTCCAGTTCAGCAGTCCTGTGGATCATGGCTTCAAGTTCGATGTTTATACAGCTTTCAGCAGCATTGACTTGACCCAAAGCAGGCCCTGTCTCAAGGCAACAGGTCCCACTTTCTGTATCTGGCATTGCTGCAAGCCTTTCCATTTCAAGGAAGTCATCCATGAGGTTGATTTCAACTGAAGGGACCATAAGGTTTTTTGAGAGAGCCTTCTCGTTCTTAAATTGGTCAAGTTCTGATACTAGAGTGGATGCCCATGAATCAAAACGGCTTGGTCCACATTCAGTAGGTTCCAAGCCACTCATTTTCCGCACATCGGTTTCAACTGCCCGTAGCCTTTCCCCACAGTCTGAATGGCTATCCGTCAAGGATTCTATACAGATGGACGCAGTAAAGGACTTGTGATCATGAGCAGGGGAAGCTCTACTAGCCATGCCTTTTAGCTTGCGGCACTCAGCTTCAAGCTTAGCCACCTTCTTAATGCTCTCTAAATATTGTTTGCTGGCTGTTTCAGCAGCTTGCGTGCTCAAGTCTCTCTCCATAATCCTCATTTCAATCTCCTCCAGTCGAGAAAAGAGCTCAAGTTTGAGGGCTGAGTTTTCTTTCTCTGCAGCCTCAAGCTTTGGGCGAAGAGAAGAATCAACTGAGGAAGCAGTTTCAGCTTTAGCATCCTGAAGTTGGGCCTGAAGTTCAACAAGCTGTCTTTCAAGCTCAGACTTTGTAGATTCCCATTCATGAGTTTTCTTTGAAACAACTTCGGTAATATTCTGCTGTTGATCTTCTCTTGCTTTTCTAAGCTGCCTCACACACTCCTTCAGTGCTCCATCAAGATGATCAACTCGATCTTCAAGAGCTGAGTTCTTCTTCTTGGCAACCTCAAGTTCTTGCTTTAGAGCCAATACTTCATTTTCAGCCTTCTCCCAGCCTACAATGAGACAATCCAAACGAAGAAACCAATTTCTTACACACATGGATAGCAAGAGAAGATAAATTCTAAAATCAAGGCTAAACTACACCTTGTCACCAAATTTGGCCTTGGCCTTAGTTTGATTCTCATCCCTGAAAATCCCAAAAAGTTTCTATTCTCCCTAGATAATATAAAAGGAAGCAATGTCATCCTACCCTCCATCAGTCAAGAATTGAGCTTCACATTGTTGAGGGAGGATTGGTTCAGTGACAATTATAATTTGATGGGCATGGACAACTGATGAATGGAAGAATAACATTTCTACCCTTTAAATTGTTATAGATGTAGGAAAAGAGAAAATAACTGTTAGAGAAGTTGAAAGTTTTTTTAGAGATAAATACAAGGTTCGTCCCTGTGGTTTGCGCAAAAATCAAATAAGTCCTTAAACTTTAAAAGTCATCAAATTAGTCCTTGAAGTTTAAAAGCATTCACATTTGAAGAAACCAGGAAGGACTAAAGTCTTGATAGATTTTAAACATTAAGGACTAATTTGATGGGTTTTGAAATTTAAGTACTTATTTGATTTTCTCGCAAACCACAAGGACGAACATTGTATTTATCCCAAGTTTTTATATTCCATTGAGGAATATCCAACCAGAGCCAAATTTCAGAGATAAAAAACGTATTTCAGTCTGAACTCAATGAGAATAACCCCTAAAAAGGAACACCTCAGAAACTCGCAAAATAAGATTTGCACAAAAACAGAGTCCCAGAAAAATGTTAAACCCCAGAAATTTTTTTTTCCCGAATAATCCTTAACTTTAAGTACCTCTTAAAGCTTAATGAATATTGTCTCCACCTTCAAAAAGCTTTCTCGGGTCATAAAAAATTTAATGTCATTTTCGACAATTAATGAAAATACTTGAGAAATAGGATCTAAGGAGAAGGACATGAGAAAAGCATAATGTATTTAACTTAACATCATAACATCATGTCACGGAGATCTCTTTTCTTTGTTGGACGGGAAAAGTAGCTAATACTATGTCCTCACACTTCCCTCAATATCGTCTGATACTATTTCTGTCTCTGAAATGCTTTTATGGGCTTTCAGGAATGTGTTCGACCCGAATTATACTTTTTCACAACACAAGTTCAAATTTGTTTACCACAATAAAAACAGTATAGGACCCTACTTTCCAATAGAAGCTCTCCAGCCCTTTACCTTTTTCCTTTTATGTTTTTCGTGTAAGCTACTGGTGTTTAGGAGAAGTACATGAAAAACCAGAGATCATGAATGAATACCTGAGACAGCTTCTTCTGCAACTTTGGCGTGCTGCTTTACCGAGTCTTCTTTTGCACTAACGTTTAGAAGAGCAGCAGATAGTTTCTCCGTTAAGGTCTTCACACTATCATCAAAATCTTCATCATGGGTTGCAGCTTTAGATGTGACTTCTGGTGATTGAGTACTTTGAGACGGATATACCTTTCATAACAATTTAAAAATCAAAGAGAAAGACTTTCTCCTACCACATCATTCTTTTTTTTTCTAAGTTCCTACCATATCATTCAAAGGACAAAACCAATCAGAAATATACAAAAGGAACCAAACAATGCAGCATTTCAAGAGAACAAAGTTAATGATCCTTTAGATGTAAAAGAATTGAAGAAAGGATGCACACAAGTTCACAAATTCTATACAAAGCATATAGTGGACCACCAATCTGCAAGGAACCAGAATACTTTCCAACCAGCAGTTGGAGCAAGAAAGCCTATTTGTATAGACAACGATGATGTAGTTTACAGTCACTACCTGAGATTAATCAAACCAGTGCACTGCATAAAATAACAGCTAGTCAGATGGATGCATGCGTCTTAAACTGATTTTCCCATGACTTTAGTCTTTAGCCAGCATTCAAGGCGGAGGGTCAAAATAGGAAGACATCAATCATGACAGGATTACTGAATCAAATTCATGGATATACGTACAATTTTGTAATGAATAACAGAGGTACTACAATATCACTCCACCCAGACACACAGAAGTTAGTGGTCCTGGCATTCCCTATTTGCTTCCAATTTTCAAAGAAACAGATGCAACTCATAGTTCAGGAAATATTTTTGCCCTTCACAAATTTGTAGATTTTCAAGTCAGCTATGAGTTCAAAATGTTTCTTCCTATCTGACTAGCTTTTTAACTAGCCTCAGAGGGAGAAAAAAGCAGGCAATCCAAATATGCATTATTCAATGTTGGGAAACAATTTATGAACACAGAGATTGGTGGCCAAACGCCACTGACTGCTGAATATTATTTGAGCCCAATGAAAAAACGTCCAATGTAGTGCACAAGTTAAACCAAATTTTCCAGAGTTACTGATAATTTAATTGTGGACAAAATCGAAATATAGAAGAGAGTACAAAAGGAATGTCTGTGCAATTAAGAAGCCTACAGCGTATTTGATGAACCACTTCAATATATCAACAAAGGAAGGAAAGAAGAAGCGGTTTCTGATTATGATGGGCATGAACGCTTAGAAATTTTTATTAGATGCAACTACGAATATAATCATACAGAGTATATAGTGTCATTGCCAAAGAAGTGAAAGAGTGAGAATGTTAAGAAAAGAAACAACAATATATAAGCAACGGCCGGACTACAAAATCCAGTCTGACAACGGCATAAACATGCCAATTTTCCATACACTTCAGCAATCGAATTCACGAAAAGGAGGGGAATAGATTCATCCGCAACATAATCCTAACATCACCTACCTGTTCCTCAGAGAATCTTTCAGAATGAGAAGATATCGATCCTGAGCTCTCGGTTTCACCGGGACTCTTCTCTGAAGACTTCCTTCGCCATAGCCAGCTCCGCCGGTCCATTTCGAATCCCAGCAAAGCAGTACCTCAGCAGCCCGTCACGGAGACGTCATCTACAACTTCATAAAATCACAACCAACCATAAGTGCTGCGTTGAGACAAGCACGAAACAACAATATCAGACCCAACAAAATATGAGCCTCCGTGCTTGAAATCCTAAATCAAAGATACCAGAATTCAAATGTGGCAACTACCACTTCATCCATAACAATCAAACCTGTCGTTTCTCGCAAGTGAGTCGGGTTTGTTTGGGAAATTCATAGCTTCTAAACATCGTAAGCAAACCAAAAGAAGCAAAAAGATGGGACTGTACTGTTCAATCAGAAAAAAGGTTGGGTATTCTAGTAATTGTCGACTATGCTGACAATTTACTCCCCCCATCGAATCCAACCCCCATAAAATTGAAAACACATCAACCTTTCTAGACCAACCCGGAAAAAGAGTGGTATTTTGAAATGGAAGAACAAATATAAATAGATACAGAGTGCATTTGAATTTTCTTCGAAGATTATCCTTTCTAATGATAATTAGTTGACGCACAATATTCGAACGAACTGTTAGTCGGCACCTACCAAGTTCCCCAAAATTCACTCCATAAGATGTGTGCGTGTGCGAGCGAGACCGAGAAAGCGAGGGAGGACCACAGACAAGAGTACAGTGAAATAGACAATACCCATTTCAAAATATCTCCAAGAAAACAAAGAGACAGCAAAGACCCACTTAAAAAATCTCACACAAAGCTAAGAAAGAAAGAATACC
This sequence comes from Myrica gale, assembly GCA_963930655.1. Classification (NCBI taxonomy): domain Eukaryota; kingdom Viridiplantae; phylum Streptophyta; class Magnoliopsida; order Fagales; family Myricaceae; genus Myrica; species Myrica gale. The sequence continues at coordinate 8,529,140 of OZ005600.1, read as the reverse complement.
CGTATCAAAATTGCTTGAAGTTCACAGTCCCGTCAAAGCCAAACGGCGAAAAGCCTCTAACAAAAACCGGGCCCTGTGATCAGAAGGATGTAAATGAAGTATTATAGGATCAACGAGCTGGGAATGGAATGCAGAGAACACACACAAAAAAAAGGTGCAGAGATCTGAGGAATGTCAGAAGAAATATAATAGGTATTGAGGGAGGAAAATGTGGAGAATAATCAAACAGTACTTCATATTTGTTTTTTAAGTTTTTTTCTGTCTGTGTTCAAAACGATTCAATAATAGAAATATAGAATGGTAGGGCCATGTGAACGTGTAGTTAGGAGAGTGATCTCAGAAAGTCATTCCCCCTACTTTATGATCACAATCAGCTTCGCTAATAGGCTCCCGCCTTTTCAAACGGAGATTGCATTATTCCCGCCCTTTTGGATACGGGGACTTGGCTGCCCCTGTTTTTCCCATACGTCCGTCTACTCTGTAGAGCTTGCTAAACTGGCAAGTGTACGACGGCATGGGGATGTTTGGAGCCCAAATATTTGGGTTTAAATATTTTGTTTTAATCATAAAAAATTTACCATATAATTTTTTATTATTATAATATTTATTAATAATCTTCTCTCTCTTCACTTTTTCATCAACTCCCATAACATTTCTTTACTTTATAATATTTTTCAAACCCCAATACCCAAAATTTTCACCCTCAAACATATTATATGTCGTGTCTTCTGTGTTTTTCTTTTTCTTTTCTTTTTTTTCTTAGTAAAAACGTGATGATGGTAGTTTGCGGGAAATGTTTCGATTTAATCATAATTATCCACTATGAAGGAGAACAGTAACTACATTCTTATAAAAGTACAATCGATTTTAAAAACGGATGTTTTGAAAAATGTTCAAGGTGGCCATAATTCAAGTTGTTAATGGCTTGATACGATACAAATAGATGAACAAAGCTGTTTAGTTTTAGATAATTGGGACAATAAATGTGTTGTTTTTAAGAAGGACCGGAAATCATTTTTAGGAACTATGTTTGTGTAGGTTCATGTGCTTTATTAATCGTAGAAGGCTTTATTTTTGTGTTAAAAAGAGCTGCATTTTAGTACATTATCCTAAAATGGTTCTGTTGTAAGTAGTATATTTTAGGAAAATTGGCTTTTTAGTTCCTCGGTTTTTGACACTTTTTCATTTTAGTTCTTAGGTTTCAAACTTCAAATTTTTATTCTTTGAGTTTTATTTTTTTGATGAAATGATCATTCCGTCAGTCTGCCGTCTATATGCTTAACGAACCTTGAAGCAGTCGACCGAGTATATATGTTAAAAGTGAGCGGTCGAACGGTACAAATTTGCTGACGTGTCAGAGACCTCCGTTAAGCATATGAACGGCAGACTGACGGGATGATCATTTCGTCAAACAAACAAAACTCAAGGACTAGAAATTTGAAAGTTGAAAGTGAAGGACTAAAATGAAAAAGTGATCAAAACCTAAAGACTAAAAAGTGAATTTCCCTATATTTTATTACATTATCTCTCCAGATAGTTTAGTCCAGTAAACGATAAGATGAAGAAGTTTGTTAAAAAAACAAACAAACACTGTCCTAATACTATTTGTTGGTTCATCTGATCCGATTAGTCTCCTATTGGCAGTGGAAGGATTTGACCTGTTTCTTTTACTTCTCCCTTGTTTTTTTTTTAAAAAAAAAATTCTGTGCAGACGTACCTAAATTTGGGTTTTCCTTTTTCTTTTTCTCTTACAGACAACAAAAGTTGTCATCCTTTTCGACACGAAACACATTTTAGGCTCCGACAATGCATCAGCGTAGAGAATATCAGCTGTCTGTTACGTGTGATGGAAACTTTCGACATATTGGTTTCAATCAATTCAGACATTGTTTGTTATGGGTGTGAAGGGAAGATCGAGCGTCAATGCTTGTGTTTGGAGGCTATTCTCTATTGTCTCCGGATCAAGCCCATTGCTATGTTTCATCCGGGTAGTGGAAACTTTCAATTGGGTCTAAAAACCATTCGTTGGACCATCCATATCACTGAAAGACTGTGGAAATCCATAATACAAACATGGAAATTGGGTCAAAGCCCAACATACTACACGGGCCCAAGAGGCCTAAATACATCATTCCCCTCTGAACAGAGAAGCAGATTGCCAGAGAAGATGGGGGGGGGGGGGGGAATCGGGGATTGCTGTTGGCCGCCGCAAGCCTGGTGGCTGGTCATAATGCGGCAGAATCAAGTGCAGCAATATAAAAGAAATATATACATACATATATTTATAATATACAGACTACCCGATCAGTAATATCTTCAGACATATACCATGTACACAAAATGCACACGCCAACTAATTTTATAAATAAAATATTCTAATTATTTAATGTCTTTGATGCTTAAATGTTAAAAATCCGGTATTGGTATACAGCGTATTGCCCATTGGTTTCTTAAAGTGGTCATTTGTTAGGAAATATTTTGAAGTATTTAAGATTTTTTTTAAGTCAAAATATTTTACTACTAAATATCAACATCTCAAATTTTCGACACACAAAAAAATTGATTCACCTTTTTTCTACTTGTTGAGGCTGTTCGGTTTGGGTATATTTTGAGAATTTTTTGTATTTTGAGTATTTTTAGGTGATGTTAACTTTATTAGTATGCGTGTTTTAGTTATTTTTATGTAGTGTTAAGAATGATGTTTGGTTGTAGAATATTTTGTATTCTGAGAATTCAAAAAAATTCTGAGAATTTTTATATACGGAAGTTATTTTCCGCTTGCAACCCATTCAATTGATCCAAAAGTGCAATTATTTACTATTTACGTGTAAAAGCCTGAAATTGATTGCCCGTACTTATCAGCAAAACATTAATATAAGAGTTAAAATTGATTTAGAAAATTACTCGCATGCCCCAAAACAATACACTGTTCCGAACCCAGTAAGAAAAAGAAAAACAACGGAGGAGAGGTATATGGATTACGGTGTTATCTATTTTAATACGGAGTGGTGGTATTTGTCTATTGCGACAACGTTTTTGTTTACCCCCATTTATCACGGCGTCGCGTGTAGAGAAGAGTTCACCAGTCGCCACCACCGTGAGACTGGGCGCACGTAACAAAAACCGTAGGCCGCAAAACATGAGGCCGGTATAGTTTCTGCAAAAGTGACCGAATTAATAGTATATGAGATTCGAAGATTCGAATTGTCTTTAAAAATATATATATATATATATAACGCGAAGCACATTTGAACTGACGAGCTCGATTGAAAAGGGTGAGGCTTTAGAGGATTACAGCCAGCCAGCCGGCCCAGCCCCATTCCCCTCTCTCACTCTCTACCTTTTTCTGTGTGGAATTTTTCCGAACAGTAGCAGTTTGATAGAACAGAAGAGCGGAAGATGAGTAGCCAAGTGGTGTCTTCCGGCCCCAGGAGGAACAGTAAACAACGCACTCCCTCTGCCGTCAGGAAACCTGCCCCTGCTGACAATGGGAATGCTTCCAAATCCTCATCTCCTCCCGCCCAACAGACGTAAGTTCCTCCAGTTATTGATTGTTTGAGAAAATGGCTCTTCAAAAAATAGTTTGTGTTGTTCGAGTTTTGATTGTGGCTTACTGGATGGATACTCAGGTCTGTGGGTGTGGAAAGGACGGTGAAAAAGCTCCGGTTGTCGAAGGCACTGACGATTCCCGAGAACACCACCGTTTCCGAAGCGTGCCGGCGGATGGCAGCTCGTCGAGTCAACGCCGTCCTCTTAACCGATTCGAATGCCTTGCTTTCTGGGATCCTTACTGACAAGGTTTCGTTGGATTTCTATTGTTTTGGTGTGCCTAGAATTCTTTGGTTTCATTGCTGTTATAAGAGTGTGTACATCTGCTGTGTTCAGGACGTTAACGCTAGAGTTATAGCGGAGGGGTTGAGACCGGAGCAGACGGTAGTATCGAAAGTCATGACACGCAACCCTATTTTTGTTACTTCGGATACGCTAGCCCTTGAAGCTCTTCAGCAGATGGTTCACGGTGAGCATTGTATATTTGTGCAGTTATTGTTCTATCTGTTATATGTAGTTGCGGGAAGCTTACTCAGTTCGGTACTTTTGTTATTAATTGTAATTTGCATGATGAACCAGTTACATCTGTTTTTACTCGGACAATAGACTGTGAAAAGAAAGATTCTGGAGTGATGGAAAGTAAAACAACCTGCTTCAGTCTCTTATTTTTACTCTCCACTGGAATTAATTATTGATGCACAACTTTTTACTAGAAGGGATTCTCTGGATATTTGCAGTCTCCATGGGTTTTGGAACTTAGTGATGTGTAAACTGCCTAGATTGGTAGAACATACCACATGATTTGGTTCACTTGCGAGTATAGGTGTTTCTTATTGCTGGTCTTTGACCCCAAGATGATCTATGTGATCTTCTTTTGGCAATGGAATTTTAGCTGAGATAGTAGGACATTGGCTGACATGGTTTCAAGGTTACAGTGCAGCTTTATAAGAAATCTATGGCTGTTCTCTCTCCCTCTCTATTGGTGCTCGTTCAGTGAGGCTTCTTTTCTACACACCTCTATCTTATTTTCCATTTGATTTTGCAGTATATAATGTGTGAAGATGTCTCTGGTATTTTGATTAGAAGCCTCAGCGTTGATGCACTATAGACGAATGCAACTCTATGTTGCCATTTGGATGGCCTACTTCTGTAACATTGATGTGCTTATAAGCACAATCCGATTCTACCATTTTCTGTTATCAGTTTATCATTTAAGCATTTTAATAGCAACACTATACCATTTTTCTATTCTTTTGTTTCTCGTCTCCTCAATGGCTATGGACATGTTTTTAGCTGGAATCTTTTAATTTCAAGTACTTCAGCTTACCAGTTTATCTCTGTACTTCCACCTTTGGTCAACGTCAATTTGATAGGTCTGTCAGTCATATCTTTGTTAATAATATTTGGATGGGCCACTTATTTGTAAAATCCCTCTTGATTTACAGGCAAATTCAGGCATCTACCTGTTGTAGAAAATGGAGAAGTTATTGCCTTGCTTGATATTACAAAGTGTCTTTATGATGCTATATCTAGAATGGAGAAGGCTGCTCAACAGGGTAGTGCAATTGCTGCTGCAGTTGAAGGGGTGGAACGCCAGTGGGGAAGCGATTTTTCTGGTTAGTTGATAAGTCTAATTGACTAATATAGATGCTTATTCCTTCTGCATTCATGTATTAAACACATGCAACTGCTATGGTGGTTTGAGAACATGCTGCATGTTATAGAAATAAATTCAGGCTTAATTTGGATATTCCTTTGAAGTTTTGGCCCTTTTATCTTTTCCACATTGGAAGGTTAATATAAACAAATGAGTTAACAAAACTGGACGAATATTCCTTATGTTCTGTATGTTTTTTCAACATTTAATTTCTAGATTATGTACTGGAGAAACCATAATTGCATGAGGTTGTATAATCAGTTGGCTTTGAAATCGAGATGATTCGCAATTGAGGCCTGCTTTTTGAAATCGAGGTGCTTCACAATTGAGGCCTGTTTTATACAAGTTGTGTCTCATATGTATGGACCTTGAAAAGGGGTGCGTCTTGTGCACTGGTAAATTCTCAGGCTGCCGAGCACAACTGTGTAGGTTATGTGAGAACTACCATTTTTATGTGCAAAATTGATGGACGGCGGAGTGTTTCCAAGCACGCTATAGGATGCAAGCTTTTATGCATGGATATGAAATCCTCAAAAGTTGTTCTATTTTTTTCCCTCTCTTAAGTGGGTCCAGTGGGTCCTTGCCGAATAACCTCCGAGATTTGTAGGGTTTCTCGTAGTAGAAATGGGTGTGCAACCCTCATCATTAAGTTCTAACACCTAAAAAACGATTTTTTTTGGAAAAGTTTCGTGTGTATGGGACAGAGATCAGAAGAGGTGTGGAAGCTAAGTTGTTTTGGATGGGGTCTAAAGATGGGGTCTTTTCGGTGAAGTCTATGTATTCTCTCCTTGTGGGTGGGAATGGCATGGCTTTTCCGTGGAAATGGGTGTGGAGGTCGAAGTGCCCCATGAGGGTTTCCTTCTTTGTTTGGGAGGCTATGCATGAGAGAATTCTCACTACTAATAACCTTCATAGACGAGGAGTGTACATTGCTGATTGGTGTTATCTTTGTTGTAGTGATGGGGAATCAGTTGACCATTTGCTTCTTCATTGTCCGGTGGCGCGGGGGCTTTGGACTCATGTTCTTTCTATTGTGAATTTCCCTTGGGTTATGCCGGAAAAAGTGGTAGATGTGCTCTGGAGTTGGGAGAGGAAGTTTTCCAACCCCTTTGCTAAGGCTATTTGGAGGATGATTCCATCATGTGTTTGGTGGTGCCTTTGGAGGGAGCGTAATAATCGATGTTTTGCGAATGGTTCTTTGCCTTTACCTATGTTGCAAGGCTTTCTTATGTTTACTCTTTTTGGTTGGGCTGATGCAGTGTTAGGTTGCCCGTTTGTTGATTTTCAGGATTTCCTTAGTTTTATAGCGTGTTTGGAATAGTGATTTCGGTATGGTCCCTTGTACTGCTTTCACCTATCTATAAATTATCTTACTTGTCAAAAAAAAATTGACTGTATTATTGGAAATCACCTGTAGCAGCAAACTCTTTGGAAGCTTTAATTTTTAGCTTTCATTATTTGTAGCCAGTCAGCCAAATGATCACTAGATGATGAAAGATAGGATACGGAACTCTAATTATTGTACTCACATAATATCGAGAGTATGATCATTATTTTCACATTGATTTAGGAGAAGGTGGGCATACCCTACTACCTGCTGACCTCTGTCCTGTTGAAATACCATTAGGGAGCTTTCTTCAAACACAATGCTTTAGAAAATTTCCATTATCTTAAAATATTTTAAGAAGAAGCCAATCCGCATAGCTTGTCTCTGGATGACCACAAAGGTTACTTCTGGAAATAATCTATCCAAGTCATCACATGATAGAGATCTTGGGATTATGCCTGACAATATCTCACGTATCAGGGGGTAGTCGGGAAACACTTCCAAATATTATTCAGTAGACGGAATTTTTCTTGAGAGGATTCCTTGTTTGACTAGGACAACTGGACCTATGATTTGTTGTATAGCCAATACTACGGTCCTTCGAGTCCTAATTGAAGATGCAGTCCTCAGAGGTACCCACTGAAACCCGAAATTCATATGAATCTCGAAGCAATGAACCTCTGCAAAATATTAATGGCAAAGCACGGGTTTCTATTATTAACTTTGACGTTTAGGAGACTGCAACATATACTTCTACTTGGCTCCATGGATTATAAGCATGATTGAATCTAACTTTTCTGTTCATCAGCTCCATATGCTTTTATAGAGACTTTGAGGGAGCGGATGTTCAAGCCTTCCTTGTCAACTATCATTCCTGAAACTACGAAGTACTTTCTTACGCTTTACTTGCTTTTCTGTTGACTGAGGAAAAGAGTTTGTATGTATGTTGCAGTTGTACCATTGTTTTAGCTTTACATGTTTTCAGGGTTGCAATTGTATCACCATCAGATCCTGTGTACGTTGCTGCCAAAAAGATGCGGGAGTTGCGGGTAAATTCGGTGGTTGTTATGACGGGCAACAAGATGCATGGAATACTTACGTATCACTCCTTCCTTTGTAGTTTTTGTCTTATGTTGAGATTTTGGAATATTTTGGCGTGAGATGTCTTGCCTGTAGTTCTGTCTTCAGACGCAAAATTTGCATTTAGATACAAATATATGCAAATGTCTAGTTCTATATGTATGTTTTATATCATTACATCACAAAAAAGATACATATATAGCATGTCTTGGTGTTTACAATCTTGGTCGTTCTCATGTCCAACAACTTGTTCCTGTTGAAACATAGCAGCCGTACCTGTGTCCTCAAATCAAAGCTTTTGGGTGACTTTAAATGTGTCTTTGAATTTGATTTATGTTTGATTCTCATTTTGTGATGCAATTGTATTACAGTTCGAGGGATATGCTTATGCGAGTGGTGGCACAAAATCTCTCTCCTGAAGTAACCGTGGTGGAAAAGGTTTATCATGAAATTCTTATCTATTTGTTTCTCACTTCTGCAATGTGCAGTTAGGAGCTTTTAGAGTTTATTTACTTCTTACTTCTTTAAGGCATAGTTAGCCCCTTTTTATTATTTCAAAAGCTGCTGATGTGATCTCACTTGTGATGTTGTTGTTGTGCTTGCTTTTTTCTTTTGTTCCTTCTCTGCGCCTTATATAATTCTCAAGGTAATGACGTCAAATCCAGAATGTGCAACGTTAGATACAACAATTCTTGATGCTCTGCATGGAATGCATGATGGGAAGTATCTAGATCTTCCTGTTTTAGACAGAGGTGAGCATTGGTTTTTTAGCCCTAGATCTGAAGCTGAGGATAGCAATTTCTTATTATAAGATATTACTTGACTTGTACTTTATTGGTAAATATTGAATGACATCTGTTCTGCAGATGGATGTATAGCTGCTTGTGTAGATGTTCTGCAGATAACACAGGCCGCAATCTCTATGGTAAAGTATTTGATTCCTGATTCTGCCTTGCATGCTTAGAACACACATTGTTCACAAGGGACTGAAGCATTTTAAGGTTTTCTTCCTTGCAATATTGAATCTATAAAAGCTTAAAACGAAAGGCTTATTTTGGTGTAATTTCGTTAGACTGTTGTTAATGTCAGTGATTAGTAATTTTACTTATGATACGGTTGTCATATCTATGAAATAGATGGTGAGCGTGTTTCTGAATATCAATGGTAAATGTTGAGGTGACTTTTTCCCTGCAAAACCAAGTCAAGTCAAATGGCATGGCAAGTTAGGTCAGCAAGGGATGCAAATTTCCCCAATTTAAACTCATTAAGGATCATCTGGCCTTAAAAAGAAAAGATATAAGCATGCTACATGTTGAGGTGGCTTTTTCCATGCAAAAACAAGTCAAGTCAAATGGCGTGGCAAGTTAGGTCAACAAGGGATGCAAATTTCCCCAATTTAAACTCATTAAGGTTCTTCTGGCCTTAAAAAGAAAAGCTATAAGCATGCCATTGGAAATTAATTCGTGTTTGTGTATCTCCTTCATTTTACTTTGTCTAAATTATGCTAAAGTTTTACTACTTGTCTAATGTGTTCTTGGTTAGGCTGAAAGTGGCTCTGGAAGTGTTAACGACATGGCAAACACCATGATGCAAAAGTTCTGGGATTCAGCACTAGCTTTAGAGCCACCTGATGATTATGAGAATCATAGGTATCTCTTTTGCTGCTGAGAGATGCTGTTATTTGTTTGTCTTGTTTGTTTTGTAGCTAATTTTGCTCGATCTTGTTTGCAGTGAATTTTCATATATGCCTTACGATGGGTTAGAGCAAGGGAAGTTTACCTATCCGTCTCTTGGTCTTGGAAATTTATTTGCTTTCAAATTTGAGGATCTCAAGGGTCGTGTGCATCGAGTAAATTGTGGTGAGTGATGAAGGACATGATCTTTTGAAGAACCAAAAATCTGGATTTCTTTCTGTTACTTTTATATGCCTCCGTCACACAATAAGAGTCTTTTTCATAAAAATGAAAGCATCCATTTTTAAGGAGACACTTCGTGCTTGACCATTCATAAGAGTCTTTTTCATAAAAATTGAAGCATACATTTTAAGGAGACATTTTGTGCTTGACCATTCGTACTTTTTGTATTTTCCAAAATGATTCTCATGGTGTTAGTTCTTTGATGAGGGCAAATTCCAAAGTGGTCCTTGTGCAGAGTCATACCAACAGTCACCAGATATGTTTTTCAGCCCTCTCTTTTTCTCTGTGTTTTACTCCTCGCTTCCCAAACGGTTTTCCATTTTTTCCTTTGTTAAATTTCTCAAGATATTTGACCATTAGAGTGTCAAAAGTTGATGATAATGTTCCTTTTCTTTGAACTGATAACATATGACATAAATAGCAATACCATTTCCTAATATAAAAGCATAATTTTGGAGGTAACTAGTTACATTAGTTACACAAAAGGTAACTAGTAATTCCACTTCCTTTTCTCTTTATATGCTTATTTATGCAAATAAAATTTTGGTTTTGCTTGTTATTTTCTTTAAGGCACAGAAAATTTGGACGAGCTGGTATCAGCTGTCATGCAAAGGATTGGTACTGATAATGATGGAGGTCGTCCTCAGTTTTTGGTGAGCTTCCAATATTTTGTTTTGATCTGCTTTGTGTTGTGCTGGGTGAACTTTTTAGCTCTTTTCATTCGTTATTATATATTGTTGTTTTCCTTAGTATGAAGATGATGATGGTGACAAAGTTCTACTGACCACCGATAGTGATCTTGTTGCTGCTGTCAGCCATGCTAGATCAGCGGAACTGAAGGTGATGGTTTGGTTTGTTTGGGCTTTCTTATTTGGTTCTGGTTTGCTTTTGAACTTTTGGACTTCCAAATGGAGAAAGAACTGTGACTTCCATCAATTTTCTGTTGTCTGTTCCAAATGAGTATACATCGTATTAAACAGGGAAAAAGTTTGACTGAGAGATTAGTGGTGATCTTTTAGATTTTGACCATGTCCTGTCCTTCAGGTATTAAGGTTGCATCTGGACTTTTCCGACTCGGGCCATCTGACCAGACCACAGTCAGGTACATCCACCATCCAGAGATCGAGTTGGTTGTCTCTTCGTACTGGGATTTTCGCAAGCGCAGTCGTTTTAACAAGCATTGGTGTGTTGGTATACTTAAAGCGCTCTAAGGTCTGAGGCTATGCTGTTGAGGATCATGAAATTAACCTGAGGGCTTTTATTCCAACATCCAATCATCCTTGAAGAATAACTGTCCAAACTACACGGAGAGCATTGTGAATGAGATAATTGGAGGAGATAGATAGTACTGTAGGTGCTGAAGTTATTGTGACACAAATCCCCTTTTTTGTTTTCTTGGTTGTCCAAGGTGAAAAAAAAAATCTGAGAAAAGTGTTCTCATGGCCAGCAGTAGGCCTACTCCGGGTTTGGTCTGGTGGTAAGACAACGGCTTGGGTTCTCACATGTCCCAAGTTCGAGTCTCAACATCGTTATTATCGTCCATGACTTATCTAAGATGTGTTGGGTGGGGTCCTGACACATGCCACCAGGTTGGCTTGTAGGGCTGGGTACACGAAGTGACCCGACCTTGAGAACTCCTGGGTTATCAAAAAAAAAAAAAAAAAGGTTAGCAGTAGGCCACATACTTCAATGAACAGAAGGATGATATTGTTGTAATAGTCATTTTTTGGATGAAGTCATGCCCCCTTAGAGGATATACTTCCCCACTATAACGTGATAGTTGAGGTTTTTATGACACTTTCTGCCGCATCTATAATGGTCTGATTGTGGTAACAAACACTACAAAAATTTATGGGTCCAAGTTAGGCAATTATTTTTGTTCAAAAGAATAGCTGTTCTCTTTTCCCATTTTCCGTTAAGGCTCGTCCGTTCATTTTCCTTTAATGGTCATTGCTGATAGGGTTTTAAAATTCACGTCATAATGAATTAGAAAGTGTCACCTGTTTAATTAAAATGTTCATGTCACATCTGCAGTAAGTGTCTGCAATAGGGAGAACGATGTCGCCTCATTAAGTTTTTTTTTTTTAACCAGGCGTAGTGAGCTGGCAGACACCTGGAGTAGATGTGGCGTGGATGTGTTTAATTGGGCAGTGACACTTTCTAATTTTTGTTATGACATGAATTTTAAAGTCCTATAAACAATAGTCGGTAAATGGGGTGGCAGAAAATGGACGTAGAGACCTCGATTTGACTTAAACTCTACCTTAGGAATCTATTTGTTGAAAACGTTATCTCTGGGGCTCATTTGCAACATTTGTATACTTTAGGGGCCTTGAGTGCAATCAAGCCAAAGAAAAATCAAAATTTTTTGGAATAAAACTCAATAAAGGCTTAGAAAATATCAACATTAAAAAATTAATTTGCAAATTTAATTTAATTTTTTTAAATAGACATCCTATAAACTCGGGTTATGTTCGTGTTGAGTAAAAATATAGGATTTTAGAGAAATTGTGAATTTTTATGTTGAATAGTATTTTATTGGTATTTGTGTAAAGTGGAGAGAGAAATGATTTGTATTGGAGTTATGTGAAAAAATATAGAGATAAAATTTATGTTGAATAAAAAATTAAAAAATTGTTGGAGATTGTGTAAAATGTATTGGTATTTGTGTTTGAATTCTGAATATGTTCGGTGGTAGATTTGTGAATATACTTAGAATCCTGAAAAAAGTGTGAAAACAAACATTTTCTAGCACTATCATCTGTCACTTTTCAATTTTTTAAAAATTTAAATTATAAGGCTGTCAAGTTTAAAATCAACATACTTAAGGTTGTGTTTGTGTTGTAAAATTTTAGTGTTGTTAAAATTTTAGGTATTGGGTTTAGTGAAAAAGTGAAGAGAGAGGTAATTTTTTATATTTTTTGTAGTAAATAGTAATGATTTGATGGGGGAGAGAGAGATTATATTGTAATATTTAATTGTGTTAAAATTTTAGAGGGGGTAAAATTTTAGTACACAAACGCACCCTTACATGGTCAACCCACACACCTTTCAAAATGACATTTTGAGGGCGGAATTATTTTTATTTTCCCATTGCTCAGAACTTCATTAGTCGTTAGTGGGTGGGTTGGTTTTCCCATATGGGCCTACGGCCTTTGTCATTGGTGGAGCAAATGAAACAATACTTCGGTTAGTTTTTTTCTGAGGAGAAGATACAGTGATATCGCCGAACATTGATCGAAAATAGAACAAAATCTTTAAAAATATTTGTTCTTTTTGTGTTTTTTTTTCTCTCTACCGTCAAGAATTAAGGTTGTTCTTTATGAGTTGTGCAAAGAGTTTCACAAGTCTAAGGGGAATCCGTACTGTCTGGAAGACTCTTGTTGTCGGGGCCTTTCCTACTCCTCAGAACTCCCTTCAAACTGGGATGATTTATCGTGCGGGTATCGGATTTTTAACCTTTTAATGCTCCACTTTTTCTCTCTTCTGCATTCCACTTGGTACGAGTTTCTTTGAACTTCCTAAACGACTCGTTGGTTGCCAAGAAAATGTCGGAAGGAAAGATATCAGCGTTTTTCCTTTTTTTTGCAATTTTCAGGTGTTCCGGCCGGGGTCTCCTTGAGTGGCGTGATGTAATTTCGACTGTTTTGCCAGAAACTTATCCGTTTAAGGCGTTGTAGAGGCTTGGAAAGTCGACGTCACTTTAAATTTGTTTCAGGTAAGATCCTTACGACTCTCAACATCATTACAAATATTTGTGTTTTCACTATTGCGTCGAACTCTAGAAGGTTTCACTTTCATCTTAAACTCTGGTACGTTTCTTTGTGGATGACTAGCATTACTACGTTTTTGCTTTACGAAAGACCAAAGTTTTACACCGATCTCGAGTGCTCTCTCTGTTTTGACGAAAGACATTGCTTTAGGCAACCAACCCCCAAAAACTCTACATGGCTGTGTCCAATTGCAGATTTTGGCGTAGACTACTATCTTTAATTTCTCTTTCTTACCATCCGAGAGAGTATAGTAATCCTCAGCCACATTTTTTCACATCAAACAGTTGCCAATGATTGGGGACCCTAGTATCTGTGGGTTAGGTTCATAAATGCGGGAGCGTGACAAGGTTTTATAATGTCCAGTTTTTAAGGCATTGATCTTTCAGCATTTTGGACTGGGGTTTCCGGACATGGTCACAGTTGTGGTAGAAGTTTATTCTTGTATCTCCGGGATTCTCGTAGTTTATGATAAACATGCAACACTGTATGCTAAGGCTCTATCTGGTGTTCAGTGTTCTTGTTTAGGAACAAGGTTCTCTATGTTCTTTCTATCCTGCTTCCTGTTCGCTTGGATTCCCGATTCTGTAGGTGGTGACTATGAGTTTGTGAGTCTTGTTTCTTGGAGCTCCCAATGTACTTGAGGGATGCTTGTTTTGGGGGGGTTTTTTTCTTTTCTTTCCTGAAGTATTCATTTGAAATGTCAACTATTTTAGAGACGCATATAGTGTCACAGACTCACACTGAGCCCCCAGTCTGTGTTCTTTATGGATATGAATATACAGGATGGGTTCATAAGAGTTTCTTCCTCTGATAGATGGTACTTTGAAGGATCATTTAGCTAGAGAGCATCTTGTGTTGTCAGGCCTGTTCTTTTGCCTCTTATCCACAAGATTGATGAAATTATGTCATGGTAGAGACATCATAGCCGTGTAGCCATTATCGCGAAAAAATCAGATAATATCTTTGCTGTTACCTTTGATGCTATGGAAGAACTATATCATTTCCAAGCTGTAAAGCTTTTTAAGTAAATTTTTATGATTCTTGCTAAACAAGATTCTTGTACATTTCTGCAGCTCAGCAATGAAAAAAGATGGAACTTGAGGAAGTACATTCTGATCTTCTTGCTCTCAGACAATTGTATGGGCTGCTACAAAATAATGGAGATGGCATTCCGACCAATAGCTCAGAAAATGTAAGCCCTCTTACCTGAGCTACACTTTTCCTTAGGCTTACCTTTCGTGAGATCTTGACAGCACGTTGCTTTACTCTGACATTTTATGAATTTGCTTCTGGATACCATTTTTTCTTTGCATCTGCTCATAATAGTTTAAAACTAAATTTCTTCTTATTCTTTCCTTATTTTTCAATTCTCTACTTTATTCATTCACTGCACTTGTTTCAATCCAATTTTTGCTCAAAGATTTTCTGTCACCCTTTTTCCCCATTAAAGAAAACGAAAAGGCAAAAAGAAAGAAGAAGAAAAAATTTCATGAATTGGATCCTGACTGATTCCCAACACCTCTCATAACGTTTCTCTAATCTTATCTTATAAGGTCTCCTTTTTGTTACTTTATATTGGGAATGGGCGTGTTGTTGTAACGTTTCAGCACCTTAATAAACATGCAGTGCTCTCTTTGAGTCCAATTTGATCTTTATTCTTGATCTTTGTGTTGGGGAACAGTTGGGAGAGAAGGCACGACTGTTGCTTAAAAATCTGCTCGACAATGCTTCAGAGATGGTTTTGGAGACTCCTTCAAAGGTACATTTTGTTACTCAATCTGGATGCAGTTCTCCAGAGCAGATGGATTGTCACTCTTTTTTGTTTTAAAGAGCTAAACACTAACAAAAGTATGACCTTGGATCCTAAAAGGCCAAGGAAATTGGTTTTATTTGATGGCTGTAATCTGATTTAGCTTCTCATGCTGGCATTACAGATTATAGCAGCACAATCAGGCGTCTCTACTGCACCCAGCCCGTCTCTTACTAAGCCATGTACGGCTGTGCCAAAGTTAAAGCCTCCTGTTTCGCCAGATGTGTTAGAAGTCTTTCCCAGTAGAAGTAACAAATCCAGCGCAGAGTCGAAAGGCCAAACAAGTACTTCGCAGAAAGACGAGCCGCCAACACTTGAGGACTCAGTTTCAGAGCTTTCTAAACCCAGAGCCTCCTCAAACACCCCGTACGGAAAGCAACGGTGCCCAGCTTGTGAGCTTAATAGTATGGAGCAGCAGAATTCAGCCAAGGACGCCAAGACATCCAGGAAAAAATTAACAATTCCTACCAAAGACGAGCAAGCAAAAGGAACACCAGAAGTAGAAGTGAAGCACGTCGAGTCTGGACTGAGGGGTGATGAAAATCAAATTGGGCCGCCAAACAGAGAGGAAGAACTCCAACGTAGCAGTCCAAGCATGGTTGGTTGGTCAAGCCATTTGGCAACTGGGGATATTGAAGCGGGAGTTGGATATGATGTCGCTAGTCAAAGTGAGAAGAAACCGGATGAGGCCATTGATGTTTTGGAAGATCTCGCTAATGCAGTCAAACGTATTGAATCCCTCATTTCGGCCCTGCAACTTCGTTCTCAGATTGTGGATTCTACCAAGACCCCTGCAGCTTTGGGTGGGATAGCCAATACGGAAGCCCCTCTCAGGCAGACAGAAGAGGGGTTAGGTACTCGGAATCAGCTGAATGATGTGGGGGAACTGGGTGGGCAAGCGAGTGGACTCGGTAGGAAACGTGACAATAGTTTGTCCCCAGCACAGCAGCTGTTGTTGCTTAGACAGCACCACAAGCCCGTCAATTTGCTGAGTCACCTAGCGGCTACATTGGGTGGGGACAACGAGTCAACTGCGACAAGACGTGATCTTCCCCTTCGACTTGGAGAACAAATTTCGAGGGCCACCGAGTCTCCGAGTCAAACTCCTAGTCGGATCGAGCGCGTACCGAGTCAAAGCGGTGAATACGTTCAAGGGTTCCGGGTCCCTACGACTATCAGCCATGTTGAGCTTGCCAAGACGCCTCCAAGGGCTATGAATCCTACGCTCTCGAAGGCAGACAGACCAAGGCCGTTCATGCCACCTCAGTCGGTAGGATCCTCGGCTTCGGTTAGGGTCGGCTGTCACAAGCCGGGTCAGGCCCAAATCAGAGAGAAACATCGGCCACGTCAAATGGTAATTAAACCGACTCTGATTGATCATGGGTCCAGCAGCAAGATCACAGTGTTCGGAGACAAAAGGGTAGGAACCCAGAAGCGGGCTCGCCGAGGCCCACAGAGTAAGTTTGTGCCACGTCAGCCTGATGAATCAGACTCCTCCTCGTACTTTTCATCGTCTAGCTGGCGTAGTAGTTCAATTCCTAGTGAGACACGGGCCCATCATCCTATGGATCCTAACTCAGCAAGCGAGACACGTGGAAGTAGCTTAGAGGAGGATAGCGGCGCAGAGGAGAGTGGCCTGGAGAAGAGTAGCAGTAGCGTTCCGTATTCAATACAAGGCTATTACAAGGACGCGGGTCCTTCTCATAGAGTGGGCGTCTCCAGAAGATATAGATCGGACCACAGGAGGAGGACTCCCAAAAGAACAATCGGACGGTTGAAGAGATTCAAGAACAAGATAGGACTCATCTTTCACCACCACCACCATCATCATCACCATCATGATCATTCAAGGTGGAAGACTTTGCATACGCTCTTTCACCGCAAGAACGTGCATGAGGTTCACGATAGAGCGGTTCAGAAGGTGAAAAAATCAACGATGGGTAACGTTCCATGCAAGGACCAACTTGGACATTTTCAGGCGCTGGCAGAAGGGCTGCTGAGGCATGTCAGGCACTCAAAGAAATCGAAGGCATCAAGAGGTGGGATCGGAAGGTTGGGGGGAGCGACACATGTAGGTAGTAAGAAGGTGGCAAAGAAGTTGCACTGGTGGCAGATGTTTAGACGTCATGGTGGAGTGAAGCTGCCCAAAAGTAGGAATGTTAGAGTAGGGTTTAGGAAGAAAAGAGCCAAAGACCACTGCTAAAGATGAGTTAATATTAACAACAGCAGTCCTGAGTTCATCTTGTAGTTACCAGATGCGCTCCTGTTGCAGCAAGTTTAACTTTGTGACTACCAACAGCAGTCCAAGTTCACTGCATTACTCGTTCAAACGGATTGATAGCATATTCACAAGTAATCCTAACAAAATGCAAACTTTAACTGTGCCAGGTGACTCACATTAGTGGGTCAAGATGTTAACAAATCTGTACATTTCAAGATGAAAACCAAGGACAGCCATGTTGCAAACCAAATCAATGGACAAGATGATTCTTGATTCCAGTGTCAGAAAATTTTCCAATATAAATAGAAGGGTTAGAACAAAAAAGTGAATTGTATCTAATAAGATGTCCAATGCTCCGGCACGACTACATGAAGGCACTTGATTTCGTTTCCAATCCTGTATGTGTAATTACATTAAACCGAAAAATCAAGGTGATAACACACATCGACAACAATGTGTGGATCAACTGACAGAGGATGCAATTCATAACGAATTGAAAGTTCAATAGTACAATCTCTTCACAACAACAAAAAAACACAAATCTAATAATAAATCAGTGGATCGAACCATTGCAGCTAATTGCTAAAAGAGTTTTTGAGTACTACTCTAGAAATGACTGTCAAACTCCATCAGTAGATACAAAACATAGAGTCTAATGTGTCCCAACTGGCAATACCTAGCTATTGGCAGTACAACATTCAGGAGAACAAGTTCTTTCATTGACTGCAACGAATGCACTCACAGAAAATCGATGTACACTGTATAAATGGAAAACCCTCACAGTCATGAAATCATGAAAAGCCTTTTAGCTGCGTCAGAAAGAGGGGATAATTGAACTCAAGCAGTTGAACCTCCCAACTCATTCTGGAAATCACGAGCTTGAATCCAAGAGAGTGAGGACCTCTACAGGTATTTCCGTGCAAGTGCACGAACTTTTGTATCGAAGTGTGACGAAGTAATGCGAGAACCAGGCAAGTACAGGGGATTCAGAAGAATCTGCAAATGGCCAGACCATATCAGCCAATAAACTATTTCTTTCATAAAAGAAAGCAATGTCAGAATAAGGTTGCTGAATGAGATGTTATTCCCCCTGGGGATCCCCTTTCCAATTCTCTGTTGCTCCCAAACAACCCTACACCATTTCCAGCTAAACTTTTATGATTTTTTTGTTTTCAAGGAACGTCCAGCTAATAGTGGCTACCTATGATTAATATCGTATAAAATGTGCTAGGTATGACAGACAATGGTGATAGCCATCATTCCAACATTACTAGCTATAAATACAGGCAAAGAAAGCTGTTTTGATCTGACAGTGGCTTCTTGATTGAGGAGCTACCAGAACAAGCACGTATCTTTGAAAATACAACCTCCCACTAGAGGTGGCCTTTTTCATGGAAACAAAGTAAGTGGCTCCCGACAAAAAAATTCACAAATTGTCCTACAAACTGTAATTACAGAATGGACAGCGGCAAATAACTGCATGCCACTGGTAGTTCGCCTCATCCCATTCTAAGGCTTCAAATAAAGAGGTTATACTATCAACAATACATTATTATGACATGAAGAGGACAAGAATCAGTGCCCAGAAATCATCATCATTGTTAAAGAGAGCCAATCTACCAAAACGAACATGTTACATACTCCCAGAACTAATATCAGAGGGAAGAAGAAATTTAATGGTTAAATTGAGAGGCACAGTTTACCTTTATATAAAGCTCATGAACCTCTTGGAAAAAGCTCTTAATTCCATCATCATTGCGAGAGTCATGAAGCAGCATAAATCGCGTATGTACGCATGGTCAAAGAAATAACATGTTTTCACTGGTATACCACAGAAAACAAGAAGAAAAAGGACTTTCATGCTTACAGCTCTCTAGCATGCTCAAATAATAGTGCGGTGACACCAGCCATGGAGTGGGTATGAAAGACAATAGAGAAGACAAATGGGCAATATTAGTAACCAATTTGTTTTCTTTGTGGGTGGAACCACCACACCACTAGGGCCATGTCATTGTCATACTAAGCTAAGGGGAAAAAGTTTTGACTAAATGTAAGAGGGATCAAAAACTCCAGCTTCAACCCCAATACACATTTGAAAAACCTCCAGGCAAATGCATCAACCAGAGAAGACTCAAACTAGATGGCCTTATCAGCTTGGAGATTCCTATAATGGGGGCTTTTGGTTATACTGTTGTAGCCATCAAGTTAACACAACTTAAACAGTAGTAACTATCTTACAGATGCATAAAGCCCCATATTGAATACAGAGAAAAGTATCATTTGACTTTCTCCTATGACAAAAATAGCAAGGAACAATACAAATCTTATGCCATCTACAGATCAATTCACAAGTAGAGAGGATATGACCGGCTGTAACATATACTGACACGACCAAATCATTAAATCTGTCAATTGCTTTCAAGAACCTGCATCAATATTGTAAGGAACGAGATCATTAGGTGGTATGATGGACCAAAGCAAAGATATCACTCCAGAATACATTTATACAGACAAAGATATAACTCACATGGCGCTTGTAGTCCATGCAAGGTCCTGAACAACATCCAAAGCTGCATGTAATATGAACTGATGCAGCTGAGCAGCATCCTCTCTCTGTTACAAGTAAATATGATTGATGTAAATGCCGAATACATTGTAGAAAGGTTGTAGCATGCCTTTATGTTCTTAGTTCAAGACAAAAATCAAATGAGAAGCAAAAGAGTAACGATAATTACATGATGCAATCAATGATCCAACACATAATGAATCAAGTTCTCTTTCTATGGATCGTGATATTGACCATAAAAATGCATTTAGATTTATAGTCTCTTCCCTTTTTCTAGGTATCAGAGATGAGATTCGACAGAAATCTAGATTTCTCATTTAGGTGAATAGTAAGTAAAATTCAACAGTAAAAGTCACAGCGACAGACAACACTAAAAGTCACCAGCAACTATGCTTCCTTCATTCTTTGCCTTTCCCTTTGTAGTAAAGTTATATAGACATATTTTCTCTTAAGCCAAGAGGAACGAAAATGGCCACTCACAAGGCAAAAGGAAAGAAGATAGACATTCACATGGCACAACGAAATACAGTTTCAGAAAACAAAGAAGAATAAAAATATGAACAAAGAATGTCCTACTTTAGCAGCTGATCCGACTTCAGCTTCATATATAGGGATGTCATTCCTGCTCACAATGATAAAACAAGCTGTGGTTGCCATTAATACCTGCAAATAGTAATAAAAAAACCATTTCTATGAATCAGAGATCAGTATTTATGCATCTATCCCAGATCTTAACTGCATTGAAACATGATGTCGTCAAAACTATGAGTTAAACACCACAACAACAACAAAAAGAACAGTCAGGAGAATAAAACTCAGTTAAGTTGCAAATGGCTACTTGGAATTGACATTGTTGAGGCATTTCTTTGGCAATTCTAATCCAACAATGGTAAATTCCACAGATTTTAAAACTGTTCGAAAGCTGACATTTTTTTTTCTCTTCCCTTTCTTACGTCATCCTTTACACTGACCCAAAATACATTCCCTATAGCAGTTACGACTCAAGTATTGCGTTTCACACCCTGCAACTTCAGATGCCTTAATAAACTCCACATAAATGTCGCATAAATCTGGGAAAATTATTTCTCATCACTCATCAGGTAGTTCAGACACTGATTGTTTATCTCTCTTCAACTAAACATTTGCAAACTGCTCAATTAATGCTATTTAAAATATATCATGCCACAAAATAGAATCTGTTCAGAAAATGCATATTAGTATCCAAAATATATGAAGCATGGAGCAGCCCCATAGTGTCCGCGATTCCCAAATATCCTTTCCGAAGATCGACCTTTTAAACCTCCCCCATAGGTCAGAGGAAAGAACAACAGATCTGTTAATGAAGTACGAGTAACAGAGAGTGTACCGTAATGGAAAAGGCAGGTTGTGCTAAACGAATTGTATCCTATCAACCTATTCCTCAAGCTTCGAAGACGAGAAGAGCCAGACACACGATCGACCTGTGAACTCTTCAACTCCAAAGGTGCACAGTTTCTGTTTCCTCCATTTTCCTTTGTTTTTTGTTTTTGTTTTTTTTTGGCCCTTTTCTGGTGGGCTTCGTCACGACACTTAGGCCCATTATTCGTTAACTAAACTTAACCAAGAAACACACTGCGGCCAATTAAGCAGTAATTAAAATGACTGGTTATAAGGCCCATTGTGTCGCTTGGACGATACGATCGCTTTCTTCTTCTTCTTCTTTTCAACAATTTATCGCCCTAATAAGGGTCAGAAAATCATCCGGTTTTCACTAGAATTTTCAGGTCCGATTCTGGTCTATTCCGATACCAAAACCTATTTTATAAAAATTCTAGCAAAAATGTCGGAATTTTCTAGTTCCGGTAGTTATTTTTTTAAAAAAATAATTACAAGGATCAAACGGTGTTGTTTGAGCCCTTTTTGTTAAAAAAAATGTCAATTACGTGACCTGGGTCAAAACGACCTAGGTCACAAGAAAGTTCACCTCACCTCCCCGTGACCTTCAGCCTTCGCAAGTCTTCAAGAGTTTTTTCCCTAAGTCCCTCACAGCCTTAAGTTCACCTCCCTGCCGCCAGCGACAGCCCCCACCACTGAGTCCGACCACCATCCCTCCTGAAATCTCCATCTCTCTCTCTCTCTCTCTCTCGCGAGTTGCTACCATCAGTTGGATTTCTGACCTTTGGTGGCCGAATCTCTCACCAGCTCTCTCTCACCAAGGGTTTGTTAAATGTTGTATGTAGTCTTTAAATTGCTTTGGTGTTTGTTAATTTGATTTTGAGATTTTTATGATTTTATAATTGGCAGATTCAGTCATTAAAGAAAATCTCTTTAGGGCTGATTATTTGGACACCAAATATCTCTCGCAAGTCTCACCAAGGTATGATTATTTTCTGCATTAGTTATTTGTGTGCATTTGGTAAATCTACATCTCCTAGATGCCCGTATAAAAGATATGAGTGAAGTTATATTGTTTTCTGCACTAACTTGGTTGTATTTATTTACTTCATTTTGGTTAACGATGGAAATTTAAGTGAAATCTAGTCCTTAGAGGCTTCTTGGGTTCAAGAAGGCCGCTGCAAATAGAACGATGTCTGAAAGCAATTTCTTGCAAATGGATGTACCAACTCGATGGAACTTGACTTATATCATGTTAGAAAGGGCTGAAAAATTTCTATTGGTTTTTGAGGATATGTTGGATGGAGATAGAAACTTAGTGATGTATTTGAATGAAGATGGTCATGGGAGGCAAGGATTGGGGTCACCTTCATTTGAGGATTGAAAGCACATTAGACACCTTGTGAAATTTTTGAAAGTGTTTTACGAGGTCACCTTACGCATATCGAAGTCAACTTATGTAATTTCAAATGCATTTTTTGATGAGTTAGCAAGAATTAAGTTTTATTTGGAGACATTTAGTAAGTGCTCTGATATCTTGCTTCATGACATGACTAAAAAGATGCAAAACAAGTATGATAAGTATGGGCGGATTTGAGGCAGGTGAATAGACTTTTATTTGTAGTTGTGGTATTGGATCCTCGTTTTAAACTCATCATTTTAGAGTATTGGGCTATCAACAATTTTTGGAAGGATTAGGGCATAGATTTTGTTGCCATGCGAGATGCTCTAGAAACAATGTTTGAGGAATATAATGGAAGTGTTATAACCTAATCAGCGCAAACAAGTGAAAGTCAAACTTCTGCAAGTATGAATGAATATTGATCAACATTTATGAGGTGATCTTCCTACTTATCGACAACAACAAAACTTGCTAGATAGTAAGTCTGAGGTGGAGAGATACTTGATTGAAGATGTGGAACCAAGGGTTTCGGGTTTTGATATTTTGTAGTGGTGGAAGGTGAATTATCATAAGTTTCAAATTATTTCGCACATTGCAAAGAATGTATTGGCTATTCCAATTACTACCGTGCCATCTAAGTCTAATTTTAGCACTTCAGGTCGAGTGTTAGATGTTTTTCACTCTTCTTTGGCGCCTTGTACCGTGGAGGGCCTCATATGTGCACAAAATTGATTGCATGATGCTCCTATACTTGATGAAGAAGATGACGATATGGATGATATAGATGATCCCTTGAGTTACAAACTAGATATGAGTATACTTTTTATTTTGTTAAAATTTTTTGCTTTCTTAAGTGATTATTTGGTTCTCTTAGTATTTATCTTATAATTGTTTTGTTTTGTTTTTCTTTTGTAGAGATAGAGAACTTGAGGGCGCAAGTTGGACAAGCAGGAGTACCATGATTGTGAGATTTATAGGTTTATTTTTTACAAACTGGTTTTGCTTTATTATTTGAGTTTGCAGATAACCCGTCATGGAATTTATTGATGTATGCTTTCAAGTCACGTATTATCTAAGTTCATTAGCATTTTATTTTTGCTGTTTATATTTATTTTGTTGCTGATTATATTTTATTTTTGGCAGGTTATTATGCCTGCTAGGGGTGAAAACCGGAAATGCGGTCCGGACCGCATTTCCGGTCCTCCGAATATTATAGGACCGGACCGGACCACTTATATGTGGTTCGGTCCGGTCCGGTTTTAAGAAATACGATCCGGTCTGGACCACTTAAGTGGTCCAGACCGGATTTAAATTCTTTCTAAAAAATATTTTTTTTTAAAAAAAAATTTCGCACTGTTTTTTAAAAAGTTTTCGCGCAGAGCGCCTACTGCTCTGCAGTGTGTACACGTTATCCCACTGTTTTCCCTTCACATGTGGGATAACGTGTACACACAGCAGAGCAGTAGGCCTAGTGAGGTCGATTATCTTTTTAACTTTGCTCTTCTTTTTTTTCTAAGTTTTTAACTTTAACCTTCACATGTGGGATAACGTGTACACACTGCAGAGCAGTAGGCGTAGTGGAGGTCGATTTTTTTTTTTCTAAGTTTATTGTTTTTTTTTCTAAGTGTAGTGGAGGTCGATTATTTGCGGCTCAATAGTGAACAAGTACACACTGCAGAACTGACTTCTCGTTCGCTACATCCGAACTTCAGGTAGGCTCGTGTTGATGTCGCCACGTGGTGATAAGAGGACACGTGAACCCAAGTAAAATCTCTATGTGTCGCATCAGGAATGACCAAGACAGCCACGTAACTTGTAGCAGGTAGGTGACAAAATAGAGTCAGAGGTATATAGGGCATGCAAATTTACTGAGGCACAGCAGAGCTGCGCAGTGCGGTAAAAATATTTTAAAAAAACATATTATGAAATGCGGTCCGGTCCGGTCCGGACCGCATTTCAAATATGTATAGACCGGACCGAACCGGATAAATCCGGTCTTTTAATCCGGTCCAGACCGGACCGTATTTTTAAGATTGAGACCGGACCGGACCGCAAATCCGGTCCGGTCCAGTCTGCGGTCCGGTTCTGTTCAGCCCTAATGCCTGCATAGCATAACCACTTTTGAACTAACCACTTCGTGTACAACTTACAAGAACTAGACATAAATCTCTCATTCCTCTTTTTAGTATAGTTTAGTTTATTTGAGACAAAATGCAATTATGGATGCAAAATGTAATTATGTAATTTTTCCATTTGATGGCTTGATGATCATGATGGAATGATATGTTTAAAAACCTTATTTGGGCCTACTGGTATCGGAGTATCCTCTTTGTCGGGCATACAAGGATTCCAAGGCTTGTCTCTTGGCCTTCAGAGAATCTCGGGCTTACAGGGATTATAGTTTTATGCAGGGCATTTAGGGCATCCCGACCCCCGGGGTTACAAGTATTACATTTGGGCAGTCGGGGTTTTAGATCTTCCTGGGCATACAAGGCTTCATGGATTCCCGGGAATACCGGGCAAACTGGTCTGCTATTTCTATTTGTTGAGCATACCGGGCCCCCGGTCATTCAGAGCTTGGGCCCCCGGTCATTCAGAGCTTATCTTTTTTTTTGGCAGATTATTATGCCTGCTAGGGGTGAAAATCGGAAATACGGTCCGGACCGCATTTCCGGTCCTCCAATATTATAGGACCGGACAGGACCACTTATATGTGGTTCGGTCTGATCCGGTTTTAAGAAATACGATCCGGTCTGGACCACTTAAGTGGTCCAGACCGGATTTAAATTCTTTCTAAAAAATATTTTTTTAAAAAAAAAAATTGCGCGCTGTTTTTTAAAAAGTTTTCGCGCAGAGCGCCTACTGCTCTGCAGTGTGTACACGTTATCCCACTGTTTTCCCTTCACATGTGGGATAACGTGTACACACTGTAGAGCAGTAGGCCTAGTGAGGTCGATTATCTTTTTAACTTTGCCCTTCTTTTTTTCTAAGTTTTTAACTTTAACCTTCTCATGTGGGATAACGTGTACACACTGCAGGGCAGTAGGCGTAGTGGAGGTCGATTTTTTTTCTAAGTTTATTGTTTTTTTTTCTAAGTGTAGTGGAGGTCGATTATTTGCGGCTCAATAGTGAACAAGTACACACTGCAGAACTGACTTCTCGTTCGCTACATTCGAACTTCAGGTAGGCTCGTGTTGATGTCGCCACGTGGTGATAAGAGGACACGTGAACCCAAGTAAAATCTCTATGTGTCGCATCAGGAATGACCAAGACAACCACGTAACTTGTAGCAGGTAGGTGACAAAATAGAGTCAGGGGTATATAGGGCATGCAAATTTACTGAGGCGCAGCAGAGCTGCGCAGTGCGGTAAAAATATTATGAAATGCGGTCCGGTCCGGTCCGGACCGCATTTCAAATATGTATAGACCGGACAGGACCGGATAAATCCGGTCTTTTAATCCGGTCCGGACCGGACCGTATTTTTAAGATTGAGACCGGACCGGACCGCAAATCCGGTCCGGTCCAGTCTGCGGTCCGGTTCTGTTCAGCCCTAATGCCTGCATAGCATAACCACTTTTGAACTAACCACTTCGTGTACAACTTACAAGAACTAGACATAAATCTCTCATTCCTCTTTTTAGTATAGTTTAGTTTATTTGAGACAAAATGCAATTATGGATGCAAAATGTAATTATGTAATTTTTCCATTTGATGGCTTGATGATCATGATGGAATGATATGTTTAAAAACCTTATTTGGGCATACTGGTATCGGAGTATCCTCTTTGTCGGGCATACAGGGATTCCAAGGCTTGTCTCTTGGTCTTCAGAGAATCTCGGGCTTACAGGGATTATAGTTTTATGTAGGGCATTTAGGGCATCTCGACCCCCGGGGTTACAAGTATTACATTTGGGCAGTCCGAGTTTTAGATCTTCCTGGGCATACAAGGCTTCATGGATTCCCGGGAGTACGGGCAAACTGGTCTGCTATTTCTATTTGTTGAGCATACCGGGCCCCCGGTCATTCAGAGCTTATCTTCTTCTTTTTTAAGTTCAGTATAACCTATGTACTGCTTCGTCTTTTTCTTTCAATAAAGCTTAATTATATATATATATATATATATAACCTACTACAACGAAAAAAACAGTCTAATTTCAGTTCATTTTGGACCAAAGTCAAAACTGGACCTTTAGGTCAAAAATTTTAAAATAGAACCATAATGAAAATTCATATTCTAATGAGTACCGAAACTGAAATGATTTCATCCGTTCCTACAGGGAACTTACACCCTAATAAACAATTGCCAAGTCCAAAAAAAAAACTGCCAACAACTTTCGTGGACGGCACAGATTTCGGGGTCAAGTTTGGTTGACTTAGAAAATTTTCCTACTTTTTCTGGTGGCTATCTTTTGCGCCACTATATTTCTATGATGGGACAGTTCAAGTTCCTCTCTTCCCCTCCCTGAAAATTCTCCCCCACTTCCCTCCTCTGAATTCCATGTCTATGTAGAAAGAAAAAAAAAATTCCATGTTCTCCATCCAAAATCCATTGACGGGACTTGGATGGGTGGTGGGGTGGACGAGGAGGAGTCGTGTTCTCTAGAAACTATATTTAATCTTCTGAAAATAGAAATCAAGTGGCTAGGTTGACTCACACTTACTTCTAATACTTTCCTACAATATATAGTATAATACAGATCATATTTACACAATCTCGTATCTTTGTTTGAAAAAGCTCAAAACGGGTGGTACCGCGTACCCCTATAATTTTTGTTTTGTGAAAGAAATTTTAGTATTAAGGCCCTGATTAAATTTTATGTATTCTAAACCTCCATTTGGTGGGAGAGAGAAAAAAAAGGAGGTATAATATTAGTTATTTATTTTATTTAGGTTTAATTAATTCATTGGTTCTTGTGGTATTTTAAAATCTCAAAATGGTCTATATGATATTTTTTGTCATAAAGTAGTACATATGTAATATTATTATGCGAAATATAGACCTTTAGGTCGATTGACCCCTACATTTGGATAGCAAATTTCTAGGTGGCTAACGGGAACACGTCCAAAACAATACTAGACCTCCCCGTGTCTATTTCAATAGTAAAAAAATGTTAAGTGTCACTTTATGTATATTGACACGTTAGAACAGAATCTCACCTAGATCAAATATGTCATGCAGATACATTAACAATTAATTTTTAATCACTATAAGTGGATAATGTGAATGTATGATATTGTGCAAAAAGTGTCTGCTCTAGTCAAGTGAGAATTTACTGTCCAAATACAGACGTACATAACAAAAAAAATAATTTTGGCAAATTAATATTTCAGACTATTTTAAGACAAAAAAAAAACTCTAGAGGACTAATTTAGAATTTGGAAATACCACAAAAAAAATCAATATAGTAATTCAACATTCTAGTTAGGGCATATTTGAGTCTCAATTAATTGGGCTCAAAATTTTAAGTTTACTACTAAAAAATTCACCACATAATTTTTTATTATTATAATATTTATTAAAAATCTTCTCTCTTCACTTTTTCACCAAATCTCGTAACATTTATTTACTTTATAATATTTTTCAAATCTTAATACCCAAAATTTTCACCATAAAAAAGTCTAGTGGTCAAAACGCTACAACTCTGACATTGACCATTGACCAAGAACTGTTGGTTAGTGGTCAAAACGCTACAGCTCTGACATTGACCATTGACCAAGAACTGTTGGTTACCACTTACAAAGTTTTTCGAGGGGCCGGTCGGGGCTGGCTGCCCTGAATCTGCCTAAATATATATATATATATATATATAAACATGTTTATTGTTCGACTTGAACTGAACTACTGAGATGCTATTGGAAGAGACCTGTTAGTTTGTTAACTACCGAGTCCTAGTCGGTTGCTAATTCAGTTTAGCTAACGGAATTAGTTTATCATCGTTTCTAGAACACGGGCAGTATAAGAAGCTTTTTAGATCCGATTCATTTTCGTCTCTATCTACGTCTCTCGTTCACTTGTCTTTTACTTGTCCAAACTTCCCTACAAAACCGCGAAGCCTTTCGCTACAGTTTAGCACGCAAAAAGATGAGCTGTGTGAGTCGTCTGCAAACACGGGTCCTCCCCAAGGAAGACACTGATCTCGGAGAGGAAGGACAGGAATCAAAACCCACCTTCGACTTCCAGACCTACATGATCGAGAAAGTCAATGTCGTCAACCGAGCCCTCGATGCCGCCGTTCCACTCAACGACCGGGAGAAGATCCAGGAGGCCATGCGCTACTCCCTTCTCGCCGATGCCAAGCGAGTCCGCCCGGTCCTCTGCATTGCTGCCTGTGAGCTCGTTGGTGGGTCCGAGTCGATGGCCATGGCCGCTGCCTGTGCTGTCGAGATGATACACACCATGTCCTTGATCCAAGACGATCTTCCCTGCATGGACAATGATGAGCTCCGCCGAGGAAGGCCATCGAACCACGTGGTTTATGGTGAAGCTGTTGCGGTTTTAGCTGCCGATGCACTTCTGGCTTTGGCGTTCGAGCACTTAGCAGTGTCCACCGTGGGCGTGCCGCCTTCGAGAGTCGTCCGCGCAATTGGCGTGCTAGCCGGGTCGATAGGACCGGAAGGGCTTGCTGCGGGCCAGTTAGCAGATCTGAGTTGCGAGGGGCTCTCCGTCTCTGATGTGGGGATGGAACATCTCGAATTCATTCACCTGCATAAGACAGCAGCATTGCTGGAAGGGGCTATGGCAGTCGGAGCGATTCTCGGAGGTGGATCTGATGAGGAGGTTGAGAAGTTGAGGATGTTCGCCCGGTCTATTGGGTTGTTGTTCCAGGTGGTGGATGATATTCTTGACGTGACAAAATCGTCGGAAGACTTGGGGAAGACGGCTGGGAAGGACTTGTTAGCTGGTAAGCTTACGTATCCAAGGCTAATAGGGATCGAGAAGTCGAGGGAGTTTGCTGAGAAACTGACTAAGGAAGCTCAGGGTTGGCTCTCTGGATTTGATGCGGAGAAGGTGATGCCTTTGGTTGCTCTGGCGAACTACATTGCTCTCAGGCAACAGTAGTTTGTTGTGGCGCCTAGAACTCAACGACGCAGTAAAAACGACAATATAAATTAATGGGACCCAAAAAAAGGGGTCTATTGCAGTCACATGCTTGTACTTCAACTATTTGGTGTGTGAATTTATCATAAACGAATCATTGAGCCATATACAGTCTTAGTTTTGAGCATCCAAGGGGAGCGTGGTCACCCAAGACCAACCAAATCACAGAGATCGAGGTTCAAAAATCGGAAAAGAAATACAGTAGAAGACTACAAAAATATATACTGTCCTTTTACGGCATTTCCAACACGAGAATGACTTCCAAACCTTTTTGAGACAACTCTACAAAGAAATACAAGCAACTAGCTGAAGAAGACTCCAAAACATCAGTAGAACACAGCCCTCTAACTATCAAAGAAAAGCTAAACCGATATCTGGCAGTCCAAGGATATTGGGTAAAATATGATTCAAATGTTAGAGTTGTAGTTAACATTTTTCAAGGTTTGGATTCAGCATTAGCTAAAGAAAAATCATCATTACAAACTGACACTCGAAGACTTTGGCTTGGCTTTATTCTTACCCAACGATTTCATCTGATTTACTCGCTCTTCTTCCTCTTCTAGCTTTTTTCTCCAAGCAACCTCCTCTTTCTGTCTTTGAGTGAGCCCCAACTCCCGGAACCGCTCCTCCTCTTTCTGTTGCAGCTCTAAAGCCTCTCTTCTCTGAGACTCTTCCACTCTCCTATTATTCTCTTCTAGCATCTTATCTAGCTCTTCCCTCTCTTTCCGAGCTTGCTCCTGTGGGATGTCATGATCATATCAAAGAGGTCATCTGAATTGAACTACGGAAAGGAAAAGAAAAAAACTATAAGAATTAGACAACATTTCTGGAGATTCATATACCAGTCCGGCTTACTGAAATGCCAAAAACAGGAAACCTTCAGCTATGACAAGTTTGCAGCGTATTAGAGGCAGGATGAATGGAGGCAATTAAGACCGTGATGTTAATCTGCTAATTATATCGCCTTGTCAAGTCTTTCTGCCCCACTCTTCATCATAAATAAGTTCCTAGTCTTACTACAACCGAGAACACCTCAATTTAATCTGCAATTACCACTCTTTATCAAGTATCTCATCTTTACCATGGTTCCTCAATATTTGGCAAAGAAGTTCAAGAAAAGTTCAAAGTAAAGATGATCGATATATAACTCAAACCCTTAGCCAATTTTTGCCAATAGAGCTCAGGCTCCATTTGTTTCAATGTAAAATGTCTTCTACATTTTCCAAAGATCAGCGCCTTTGAGAACCACCAGTCTATGTAAAATACATTTTGGGTCACAGGACAGCTATCTGCCTTTCATAGACAAAGCATTACGGGCAGCTTATTGATTCTCCAAGCAAGTTTGGCAAGATCTGCCGGGTAGTTACCCGATTTCAAAGGCAGAAAGGCGAAGGGAAGTTTGAAAAGGCCTAGCAGAAGGGACTATCAACCCCTTTCTATCAATGCCATAGCATCTAATTGGAGTTGTCCACGTGTCCGTTTCTTCATTGTATCCTATCTAAGATCATCCTATTTTTTGTATCTTTTCTATCAAACCCTTTTCCAGTAGCTCTATTCACACTATTATAGCTCTCCATCTAACCCCATTGCGCTCCTCGGCTGACACAACAGTGCTTTAATTCTACAAAATGTGTTGTAATAAGTGTCCCACTTGTTTTTCTACGCTCATGTGTGTGTCACTTGCACAACACCATAATGACCAATCTGCCAAAAACAGGCATAATTACCTCTTCTTCTCTTCCTCCTCTCTTTTGAGTTTCTCATTGACATTTCTGCGCTCAGCAGATGCAATACTTGGACTGCGAGACTTGGGTAAGGGAGACAAAGAGGTACTCCTACTGCTTGTCTTTTATGTCGCCTAGATGTTGGTCCTTTGGAGACCGATTGCGACGCCTATAGGATGTTGAGCGGCTTCGTCGGCGACGTGGGGAAGCGGAACGACTTCTTCGCCTGCCTCAAAAAGAACCAAATTTTTAGCGTATATAGTGCCAGTGACAACGCCCCCAAAGAAACACTGTGTTTAAGTTAACATTGAGTTCAACATAGTCCTCGTATCGCCGATCAAATACGAGGCCGGAAATACCTGGAACTGGAATGAGACTTGGAATAGGGAGAGTGGCTTCGGCTTCGATCCCTTCGGCTTCTTCGGCTGTGGCGGTGGTGAGGAACTGGAGACGTTGGTGAGTATCTCCTCAGGTAAGACGGTGAACGTGACGGACTTCGAGGCATCGTTCCTTTGTCAATGACTCAATGTGTTTTAGGGAGCAAAACCCCTCGACAAGGTGACCGGGAAGACACTGAAAAGAGAGAGAGTTTTTTTATAGGAATTTTTTTTTGTTAAATACAAGTTGCACCTTTTATATTTGGAAATGTTACGCAGTTAAAAAAATATTTGAAAGTATTGACAGATCAATTTGCACCTAGGAGTTAAATATAGCACCAAATTAGAATGTAATCATTTATAAGTCACCTCAATTTCTGTCAAATAGTAGTATTGCCTTTACATCTTAAATAAGACGCAATTAAATGAACTTCAAATAAATAATAATTTTCACTTGTTGGGTCTCGAAGCTCATTTAATCGTGATTTGTTTGAGATTCAATATGCAATACGATAATCTGATAGAAATTGAGGTCACGTGAGATATACGTGTAAACAATTACCATCTAATTTGAGGTCATTAGGAGAGATAATATAATGAGTTCAATGTCTCAAAAATAAAATATTTGGGTACAATGTGTCAACATCCCTAAACATAAGAGGTGCAAAGTCTATTTAACCCATTTTTTTATATTTTTTGAGACATTTGAAAGAGTAAATCCTAAGAAATTAAACAGTGTTTTCGAGTAGTTAAAATTTTAGCGTGTTGTAGTTAGTAAAAAATGAAAAGAGAGATTATTAGAATGAATTTTTTATATTTATTATAATGAAAATGAATGATTTTATGAGAATGGAGAGAATATTTTGTAGTTTATATTATGAAACACTAATCGAGCTAGACTAATCTCTCCAAGTTAACAATGTTGAATGCAACAAAATTAATTTTAAAAGGGGAATCAATTAAAATCTTAATGAATTGTCATTTTTTGCTTTATTATTATGTTAAAAAGGGCCAAATTTGAAAAAAAAAACAGTCATATGGTATATATCAAATAGAAGATAGAATATGTTTGATGGGAATTGTTGAGAGCTCTAAAATATTGTTGGAAGCTACATGTACTTAACAAACTTTTCTAGTAAAAACGATGACATTTTGTGTTGAATAGTTATTTGGCTTAATTACTCTATCCGCGTACGTGGTATTTCAAAATCTCAAATTCAAATTGATTTCTAAAGTATTTTTCCTCCTAAAATAGTACATGTAGAATATTAATTTGTCAACATTGCCCTTTTCGTAAACTTGCATTTGCATTTGGACAGCAAACTCCTACGTGACTAATATGGACACATCCTAAACAATATTAGACCCCCACTTGTCTATTTTCAATAGTAAAAAATTCATTAGTATCACCACCATGTATACTACCACATCAAACAAGAGGTCACACTTTGATCAAATATATCATGCAGTGATGGTGCTAATTAATTTTTAACCACTCGAAATGGATACGTGAAGTTTCGATATTATTTAGGACATGTCTCCGTTAATATAAGTTTGTTGACCAAATGCTAACACCGGAAATAACTGTATTGGCATATTAATATTTCACAGGGATTACTTTAGGACGAAAAATACTCTAACTACCAATTTGGGATTTTGAAATACCACATAACTGATAGAGTAATTAAGCCTAGTTATTTTCAAAAATAATTGTATATGAGAATAGAATTTATTGGGTTTTTTGCGTACTTCACGGATAAAAAAGAAGAACTAAAAGTTTATACTTAGTACTAATTGAATATTGTCTAAATTCGAAATATGCTTTGGATAATTTTTTTTGTAACTAATTAGTAAAATTCATTGTATCTTGACTTTGCATCAAGATCTCGCTCAAATAATAATAATTATTTTTTTAAATAAGGCCCAAAGGGCTATACACCTACTAGCCATAAAAGCCTGAATTCAAATGATCATGAAGACCTCATACAAATCGGTTAGAAGACCCATAATTTCAAAAACGGGTCCAAAGAACCAAAGTTAACTCCTCTCCAAGAGCCGGTCGCACGAGGAGGGGGTGGTCGAACACCTCTCTCCCACTAACCCGAAGGCTCATCAACATTAGCAGAACCGAGAGAAGACTGCAGGCAGGGGCGAATTTAGGGGCAGTGGAATTTTTTTCCCTTTTAAACATTTCAAGGCCAAAATTATTATCTCATCCCAATTTTACACCTTCAAATATCATTTTACCCCCTCCCCAAAATATTTTGAGAAAATATATTTTGCGTGGCGAAAAATACTATCCATTTTTTACTCATTTAAATACCATTTATCCCTCGAAATGAATGCGACAAATTTAATGTTTTAAAAATTATATTCTTTCAAATGACGACAATATAAGAAATGAATTAAAGTATATTTTAAAATAACAACAAATGCTAATGAAATTAAAATTTTACAAAGAGACACAATTTATTTTATAACCTAAATACCGGTTTTTGTTTCTATTTTGTTATTTATTTATCTCAATTTCACTTTTTTTTTTTAAAAAATCTATCAATTTTTGCATCACTTCTGAAAAAGTTAACATAAAGAAATCACTTAACCTACCAAGTTTCTTCTGCGACTTTACATATGACAACTTTAACTTGATTTTTTTTTCTTTGAGGGTTGTCTCGGTTAACCTCATTCTCTATTCTTAACTTCAAATCTTTTTCGATCTCAATTTTTTTCCTCCTTTAGTTGCTAATTT
The DNA here is from genome assembly GCA_963930655.1 of Myrica gale. Lineage (NCBI taxonomy): Eukaryota > Viridiplantae > Streptophyta > Magnoliopsida > Fagales > Myricaceae > Myrica > Myrica gale. Next base: position 8,494,515 of record OZ005600.1, on the reverse strand, counting down.
CAATCCAGAATAAACATTTTAAATTATTTTATGTATAATTGTTAGGTGATGAACTTGCAGAATGATTTGATAGTATATTTTTTAAAAGGTATTAGAGTTTGTGTAAAAATGTGTTGCAAGTAGTATTGAATTTTCTGAGATTTTGAATGTTTTGTTGTAATTTTTTTTTACTTTCAAAATATTTCATAAAAAAGTGAATAATTTCCCTATATGACTCCGCCCCTTAAGACTTCAATCATGAATCTACCACTGGCCAGCCACACCGATAAAGCTTCAGGATCGCTGAAGGCCAAATTGTGCTCGGTGACAACAAGATCCTTCCAACAAAAATCCCGCTCAAATAAAATTCATCGATCAAAGATTTCTATAAGCATGTTGGTGATTTCTTGCCAAGCGCAGCTGATAAGAAGTGGAAACACGTAGCTAGCTAGCTAAAGCAAAAAAGAAAAAGAAAAAGGAAACATGTAGCTAAGTGTGCGGTAAATGAAGTCGTAGCCCGTAGGAGTGTCGGCGAAAGTCTTCTCTACGTTTGCGTACTAAAATTTTGACCACCTAAAATTTTATTATCATTACAAAACGCTATATCCTCACTTTTTCATCAACTTTCGTACACTTTATTACTTTTACACCACTTCCCATAAACTTTTTTCATTTTTTCACTATCTCTTCACTTTTTCATCAACTTCAATAACTAAAATTTTGTTTCTCAAACACAACCTAAATCACCAAATTTTGCAAATTAGTAAACACAGTTAATGTTGAAACATCCTTCAAAACGACGGGATTTTGGATTAGATGATTTTTAACAGGATTAAATATTTTTTTGCACATTTCTATTAATTTGATAAAAAATAATTTTTTAATATGCGAAAACAATTTGTCTCCTTAATTTTTTTTTGCCCATGGGCCATGTCTATTTTATCAAGGTAAAATCGTAATTTTAGAGATTTAAAAAAATAAATTTTAACTAAATATATAAAATATATAAAATCAATATTTAGTGAATACAATTTGATAAAAATAATAAATAAAAGTGTAAAGTATCAAAACTCGCAAAGGTGTAAAATATATTTATCCTTTCTTGAAAAAGGACAGCATCTCAACTGAAGTTTGTTCAGTTCAGTTCAGTTCAGGAAAAAAAAAAAAAAAGGAAAAAGAAAAAAAGAGAGCTGACTGTATTAAAAGAAAAGAAGGCAAAGACTTCTGTGTAATAAAGCTACATGGCCACAGGCCATGGTAAGAGAAATCAGAATGTAACCTGTACTTGCGAATACATTAAGAGTCTCTTTGCTCTTTCTACCTTTAGTTCTATCTTTATACGTATATATTTGCTTGTTCATGGGATATGCAACAACCATCTGGCTTGAGAAGGTCGATCTCAAAATTGATCATAGGTCTCAAAGACCGTCGTCTATCTTGCTCTGGACAACTGAATAGCTTCTGGATCGTGTGTTGACTCTTCAGCCCAAGTAAAATTGTGAGACGCGAGGGAGAACTCTCGATTCCTAACTTCTTCGAGCTGCTCCCACTCAGCCCATCTCTGTGCCAGACCCACTCCCCGCAGCATTTCCACCACTTCTGCCATGGTTGGACGGTCCTCAGGTGAGCTCTGAGTGCATAGTAATGCAACCTGAACAATTGTCTCAACTTCTATGGTATCGTAAGTCTTCAAGTTCCTATCCACAATGTCATCCAGCCTATTTTCTCTCTGCAACTTCTTTATCTGTCAATAATCAGTCACAAACCAAATAAGACGCACCCAGTTTTTGTTTTTCTTTTGTTCTTTTTCTAAAAGAAGACCTATCTCCATGGATAATTCATAGGTATGCATAGTAGCACATGAACAGCAGTTGGTATAGGTAAGTTTCATATTTAAAAATCTTACATGATCAAGCAGAAGAACGTCCTCTTCCTCTTCAAGACGAGAGAAATCTATTGCACGTTGACCTGTGACAAGTTCAAGAAGTGTTATGCCATATCCAAACACATCTGTCTTTTCGGACGATTTTCCGGTGGACAAATACTCGGGGGCAATGTGACCCATGGTCCCACGCACTTGAGTGGTTACGTGAGTTAATTTGGAATCAACCAGTTTTGCCAGCCCAAAATCCCCGAGAACAGGTTCAAAATCATCGTCTAGTAGGATATTTGCAGCCTTTAGATCACGATGTATGATCTTAGGATTACAATGCTCATGTAGATATTCCAAGCCATGGGCTGCACCAAAAGCCACACGTTTCCTTGTCGGCCAGTCCAAGCCCTTCTCTCCAGGTTTTAAATCTATGGCATACATTGAAGGAAAAAGTAAGAAAACTGAAAGATCAGCACCCCGCATTATCAAGTTAGTCGAAAAATAAATGAGATAGAGATCACATGAGGTTACCAATTCATTTCGCAATCCATAATCACACGTTGAGGGTAGCACCAATTATAGCTCAGATGAAAAAAAAGAAGAAAAAAAAGAGCAACCAATTATGAAGGTAACAATCTAATGTTCCTAGAATTATCCACCATCTACTTGCAAGCATGTTGCGATGGGATCCTAAAAGACAGAAATCGAAACTTCTACCCTTATCAGTTCAAGCATATCTGGTGTAACTCTTCAAAACACTGTGGTGGTGTTTGATTGTGGAAATGTTGGGGTGGTGGAAATTTTGGGGTATGAAGGTTGGTGAAAAAGTGAAGATAATTTATGGGAGTTGGTGAAAAAGTGGAGAGAGAGAAGATTTGAATGAATATTATAATGAAAAAGAATTATTTGATGGAGAGAGATTATTTTGTAGTTTTTTTAATCAAACCCCCAAAATTTCGGCAATCAAACGCCCCTCTTCTTGTCAAGCCCATCTTTGGGGTCTCCTCAACACGCTTATCATGCAGGCCAAATTTTCATGACGCCGGTATAGTTGAAATTCATTCTTTTAGTAGGCATATGTTCTAATATGATTCACAAGATGAGATATGCACTTTCAAAAGTTTACAAGCAAGATGGAATGAGGATGCCATGCAATCTAACCGTGCATTTGATCAAGCTACTGAACTACTGAAAAGTCATATAAAGTCCGGCTATATAATAGCCAGTAGTCCTCCCCTTATATAACCTACCCAACCTAGGTTAGAGTAGGATTTGATTTCAAATCTCAACTATTAGTATAATGCCAAGAACTTCAACTAACGGAGCCAACTTGTACATTCACCAAAATATTTACTAGTTGAACCAATTAATACCTTCATGCTTGGAAACACCCTGAGGGTCAAATCCAAATGTTACATGATGCAGTTGCAAAACAATAAATTGAGAAGCAATGAAGGATTGAAAGAAGATATCTTCGTTTACTTTCTTCTCTTTTTTGTTTTTTTTTTGGTGTTGTGGGGGAGGCTGGATTGAGGAAGGACATACTGCAACAAGTTAGTCTAACCTATAATTGTAAGGACTTAGAGAAAACCAGAACAAAAATGGATAAAAGCATAGTGATTGGATATACCTCTTAAGCGGTATGCAACACTCAGATTTTGCATGAATGGATAAACAAGGATCTTCTCTGACGAGGTTGTACAAAATCCTATCAACCGCAATAGATTCCTGTGAACTGCAACACTTATAAGTTGAACTTCTCTTTGGAATGCAGCCTCTCCTCCAGGACTGTTATAATCTGTAAGGCGTTTGACAGCAACCTTTGTGTTGTCTGAGAGGACACCTCTGTAAACTTTCCCAAAACCTCCTTGTCCAATTAGGTTGCTTTCACTGAAATTGTCAGTTGCAACTTGGAGTTCACGCAAAGAAAATCTTCTCAGCTGGTCAAAGGAAATTTTCCGATCGTCTTCACCTTAAATGGAGAAAACATAGATGTTACTTTCACATGAATCATTCAGATGTATCCAATATGCACTTCCTTTAATCGAATTGTTTGAATACAAGTTCGTGGGAAAATGGAACACAACTGTTATCTTAGGAAGTCAATGCATCCATTAGTGAATTATTAAGCATATTTGACTAGATACTGAGAGGGAGATGGTTGACAGTAAAAGGTAAATAGATAAAGTTGATGTGGTATGATAATACCATTACTACAGACAGTGATATACAAGACCACTCAGAGACCAAAGAGCCAAAGGCAAAAATTACCTGCAACATCAACAAATACATCATGTTTGATTTTGTTTACATAATGATTTCTGTAAGCAAACATGGCCCCAACGGACAAAAGTAGGATTGCACCACAACTTGCAGAAGTTACCACCACTCCAAGTTTTGACTTCCTGGCCGAAACTGCCAAATACCTATAATGTAAGTATTGCCTTGATAGTTTGTATGTAAACAGTATCTGTATACCTGAAAGAGGAGAACGAGAAACACAAGGTTGCTCCAATCTAGGGTCACAGGTAAGATGTGTTCCTGTAAAACTGACAAAAATAATGCTTTTGATAACAAGCCACGTATAAAATCTAAAACAAAAACGTCCATCCTTATTGATGTATGCATGTAACTCAAACATTGATCCATAACATCACATAAAACTTTGGAAGTATTATAAGCAAACTAAGCAGTACACCAAGGCTAACAAATCAAATTTTGATTTTGAGTCGCTTAAAAATTAGACTTAACGTTGATGGAGCACGGTTAGCTTATTCGGAAATGATAGTTGCATAATATACCTCAAACATTCTGCTCATTGGAGAAGCTAAATTCTATGTTCTTACAGCTTCTATCACCAAACAACAATAGTCAAGTATATCAACAGTAAAACCAATTGGCAATACTAGATATCAGACAATAAGCAAACTGGAAATTTAGATCTGTGAGAAAAGCTTTAACCATTCGACTATTTTAACATTCCTTCATTATCCTCCCTAATTCTAGTTCCAGATTGAAGGTTTTCACAAGCACCTTCCAAGAATGTATCTCAAGTGCTCAAGCATACATAGTTGGAAAACAATAGTGGCCGCAACCCCTCCAGCAGATTAGTTGGATTAGCTTAATTCTCTATCCAAATAGTACGGAGGAGAGAGATTTACTGAAAGGAAGAGGATGGCAAGTTCAAAAGTGGCAGTAACCCCTTCAGCAGCTTAATTTGATTAGGTGCATATATACGTGCATGTATTTATTGCAACCTTCTTTATCTTTTTTCCCTTTTTTTTCGGCGGGAGAGAGAGAGAGAGAGAGAGAGAGAGAGAATGTATACATAAGAGGATGATGGTCACTTTTTAAGATTTTTGAAAAAAAAATAGAAAAAATCTCAAGACATGTTCTGCAGTCATCTGTACTTTCAAGAGCCCTCCATGACCTTGATTCGGCGTGATCTGCACCAGTAAAAACGTAATATAATCTACACAAAGCTATCTGCATCAACTATGTATTATAAAGTAAAAGGTGAGGCAGGGTAGTTGAAGGTGAGGATGACATGGGCCCAAAAAAAACAAAAAACAAAATTGATCGTTGTCAACTTTATCACCCACCATCAAACGTCACCACTTGCAACCTGGCATCTTCTTAAGCGCCAACATTCCATATAAGAGTACTGATATTGCAATTTCACCTTAGTATTCATGAAAAATCCAACTAGAACAAAATGGCATTAGGTGCATAAGTAATAAAAGGCCCAGTTTTGAATGCACAAGTATAACAACCGTCTTCAGAATCACTCCCTTGTTGGGAAGTCCATGCACAGAAGATTCAAAACAAATAGGATTTTCCGTCATCCATTGTGAGAAACAATTTCTTAGCTTAAAGGTGATGTTGTTCGTCCACTAAATGGAATTTTACTTAGACTAAGATGATAAATAAAACTAAGATAATCTGACATTATAAAAAGTCTATCAAAATATGAAAGATTTTTGGAATTTGTAATACACTTACTTAAATGATAGAATGGAAAAAAGTTCCACAGGAATTCTTCCAGATAAATCATTGGAGGAAAGGTCCCTGTTTATTGGGAAAAACAAAATCACCAACATTATGAACTTTGGCATACAGCTTAAAAGCTTAAGGGAGAACAACTTATTTGAATTAAGCAGAAAAGACTAACAACAACAGAAGGCTTAAAATGAACAGTCCTTACAGTTCTGTCAATCCACTAATATTCGTAATTGAATCAGGAATGGTTCCAGATAAGTGGTTTCCCCTCAATAGCCTGAATCACAGGTGACATCAGCACTTATTTCATTTCAATTTTTGGCTGAGTACAATAGAAAATTGATATGTTTACAGGGAAAGTTATGTCAACACTGAAAGAATAAATCAAGGGGGACACCAATTGAGAGAATTTCACAATTTAAGAAACACAAATTGTAGTCTTACAGGTGCTTTAGACTGGAAAGATCACCCAAAGTGACAGGAATGGAGCCATTGAATTTGTTATTCGCAAGATTTAGATTTTGAAGGAGCGTCAAGTTGGCAAGATAATCAGGCAGCACACCAGATAGGTTATTGTTCTGTAATTCCCTGCATGAGGTGAGTATATAAGTAAAACATGATAATAATTTGCATCATGGATAAAAACACATCCCTTAGAAATAACACCAAATTTGATTAACCAACTCTTGAACATTAAAGAAAGATTGAAAATACATCCGATGTCAAAAATGAAAGGAACCAGCAACTATACATGTAGATCTTATACACCCTTTCAATCACTTTGGATTTAGTCCTATAGAATAGTAAAAAGTGATAAATGCTACTATTACTTGAGAAAAATTCAATGGTCATTGAAACTTGTCAACTACACAGATGAACTTCTTCTCACTCATGTGAGGTTTACTACCTAATACTTTTCAATACTATCTACGCTCACTAGTTTGTAGCAAAACGTGTTTCTATGTTTTATCAGGCACTATATTTGTCTTGAACTAGAAAAAAGGATATTGAAGATAGCAGTACAATAATGAGGATACTCATCAAGCTAACATTTGATGAACTTCAGCCAGTTCTATGCTGAGATTCTATGCTGTCAGTAAATTCAAACAGATACTGCACATGCTAAAAGGAGCATACTGTATCTTATTAGATGAATACTGCAACCTTATGCATTAAGATGATCACTTACAAGCTAACCAAAAATTTCACTTTGGTAATTGAGGGTGAAAGCATCCCTGAAAATCCTTTTGAACCCAGACTCCTGCAAATCAGTACATTAACAAACTAAATGTACTACAAAAAATAAACAGATTCCTTGATAAAACAATGCAACTTATCAAACTGAAAATAAAAATGGACTAGTTAGCCACCAGGAAAACTTGATATAGTCCCATTAAAGTGAATCTTGCAAGCTGATGAACTTACAGGGCTATGACATGTCCATTCCTACAAGTCACATGAGACCAACTAAAGCACGGGCTCACAAAATGATCATTCCAATCTGTTATTTGATTATTGGAGTCATTAAGCGCCTTTATCAAATCAATCAACGCTTCACCTGAACATTGACAAGTGGACAATCGAAACATTTTAACATAAGATGCAACAATACAGTAGCCAAAGATGGCTGGGAAAACAATCAAATCCATATGATAAATGCCAAAGAAGGAAAAGGAAAAAAGAAAAGAGAATGGGAAGAAGAAACTGGTAATGTGACCCTGAATCTTTCTGCTATGGTGTGTTTTTTTCCTACCTTTTAGGTCACCAAGTCATAAGGCTGTTAGATATCTATTGCAGTTAGACAAGTTTATTATGTACTACAGAAATTTCAATGCTATGGATGTCATTCATATGCCTAGATTCTTTGCATGAGTATCGAGCACAGATCCCTGTTGATTGGGTCATTGTACAGCTGTATTATATTTTATGAGACAATCACTTAAAATAAGTTTCACATGCTATGTAAGCCCTGTACATTGTAAGTCTCGCACTAAGTTAAGCCCCACGGTTGGATTAACTTGCATGGCTTTATTGATCTCTTGAGTGATTAACGCTTGAATTTCTCAGTATATGGCTTGAGTTTCTTGTGATGATCCGTAAATGGGTCAAGCTACAGGGAGTTAGCAAATTGATTGGGCGCCTCCTTTATGTTGACGACTACAAGGATACACGCACCAGATAGGTTTTTCAAATCTCTTAGACCATAAAGTTGAACATACAGAGAAATCTAAGACCGATTGTGGAATTAAGTGTATTCAAGCTGAGTTCAGGCTCTTTTCAGCAGTGTTACCGCTTGCTCTACTATTAAAAACCACTGCAATAAGCGATCTTAGTGAACTTATCACATCATGCCATCACATGTCCCTTGCCGATACCAAGATGTATTGAACAAAACAATAGAGAAACACATGAGCGGAAACCCTCAACCTTCAATTGTAACATTTTTTCCTTATTCTAAAATATGTGTACAGAAGTGTCAGTAGCTGATGGCGGACCATCTTCAGCATCACATCTGAGTCTTCTTTACGGATACAAACTTGATTTTATTTCCTTTCTGCTACATTCTTTGTGATGATCAAAATAGCTATTAATTTATTTTATTCCTCCAGATTACTCACTTGTGCTGTTCTAAAGGAAGTCTTATATATTCCACACATCATGCATCCACCTTTTTTTCTTCACTGATAAGCAGGAAAGAACTTGTCACCAAACCCAACCATCTGAGGGACATAATTCAGCCAAAGAAAAGGGGAAGAGAGAAAGAAATAAAGAAAACGAACTCAATTTTTGTTAGGCAAGGAAAACTGAAGAGCAAGTTAGTGAACTAGACAGAATAAATTAGTAAAGAAGAAAAAGCACCACAATAAATGTGGCACTATCAATGGATGGAGAAAAAACTAAACTATATCTAAACGTTACACTGTACTACGGAAAGAGGTTTTAAACAATTAACAATTGAAATTATACGTGTAATAAATCTGAACCATATTTATACATTAAAATATAAAAGCTCAAACTATAATTGCTCAAAAAATACATCAATTAATGACGCACAAACACAAGAATAAACTGACAAACTGTAGTCCCAACAAACAAAGGTGCAACGTCACAATACCTTCCGCATCAGGTTCTTTGGATGAGTAGCTAATATTTAGGAAAATGAGGAATATTAGCCAGCGTAAGGTAAGCTTCAGAGGATGCCATCTTAAAAAAGTTGCAAATATGCAACCGTCTTGAATCTCTGAGGAGCATTCACTTGGAGTTGTTGACCTCCTGCCCCACTTCCAGCACTCTACAAAAAGGAAAAACGAATTATCAAATCAAGTAAAGGGAGAAGAAAACAGAAATTTTGGGGGGGGGGGGAACGAAAAACTTAGCGTAACCTAAATCCTGCATCACAAACAAGGACGGGACAAATTCACATCATTAGAAGACTCTAAATGCACACTCTGAATCCAAGGACAGCCGCAATAGCCATATGCTTTGTCTAAAATGCAAAGTAAAGCAAATAGGGTAGGAATCACAATAAGGCATGCTTAGGAACATTGTCATGTCTATTTCCTTGAGTAAAATGCGTATAATTTATAAAGCCCCATATGTTCTGGGATAGCAAGAAAGACAAGATATGGAACAAGAATGAGCAAATATGCTACAAGATCGACTTGAATAGTATAACATTTTTTGTTATAAGTTCCTTGTCTTCAACATCTTTATAAAAATTAAACAAAAAAGGACAAAACAAAATGCAAAGTTCATTATCCAATACTTGTCCCTACAGCATTTTTGAATGAAGGGACCACCCTCATGGCTTAAATCCATGTTCTTGTGCTTGGCTGTCCAGACCTTTAAAATGATGTATGCTGCAGCCAAAATCAAAGCGAAGCCTCAAGAGGGTTCAAAGTAGCCCAACAATTAGTAATGTTGCAAAACAACCAAGTATGTGAATTCTGTTGGTCTTTAAGTTGGCTTCAGTTAAGCACAATCCTTAAAACCCCCCACTAGTCAAATACAAGTTGAGCAGGGCAGCACTTAGAAAAGTTTCCTCAGCCAAAGGGGCCTAGAGGCGTAGTTATACTCTTAGCTGCACGATCCAAAATGTTTATGAGATGCCTGATGTACCACCACCTTTTCTAACCACGAACCCTCAAGAGGCAGTTTAGGTGACGCAACCTGTCAAGCCATAGCAGCTATTTCACGATTTCACTTGTGGAGAACAACCAACAGCCAGTGTTGTCTTCAAAATAGGCGGATCAAAACTTCTAACGACTTTACAATGTCTTTGCTTCCTCTTTCCTTGGATAGGGAAACATACATTGAGAAAAGACCAAAAATGAATTTTTCGATTCCCCGCCGGTTTCATCGGCAAGACAAGATCAGCCTTTTTCCTATGTTTTGGTGTTCCATATGACCGATATTAATTCCTCTCTTTGATTAGCAAGAAACACAGTCGAGAAAAATTAGTTAGCCTCATCTTTCTGCCGATATTTTTCAATGAAATTTAAAACACATTCATTAGAGGTTTCATTGAACAGAAATTATTGTACCCAAAAAAAAGGGAAAATCATTTTCCCCAAGAAATAAATATCCATTATTGAACAGTCCATCCGTGAACAAAAGACAGTTTTGTCGAATCAGACTAAAACATACCTTATGATCTTCCCGGTAATGAACTATGATTGAAATAACTCTCCTTTTATCGCTCCCTCTCTTTTATCAATACAAGTAAGTTGCAAAGCGAAGTCAGAAGCCCAAACTTTTCATTATTCTTCGCTAGAATGGAAAAAAAAAACTCATCTCTAATAAGCCAATTTTTTTGGGTTAGAGACCAATCAAACAAAAATCGCGATTCCTTTTTCTTTTTTCTCCTTTCAGGTGTCATAAAATCTTAGTCGCCACTAAACACAGCAGACATAGAAGAGTCAAATTCACCCTACTCTCTTCTGCAACAAGTTTAACGCCCCTATGGTTGGATTAGGCTTGCGTCATTCCTCACAAATTTGAACTTATATGTTCTACCACCGAATAACCAACCGCCACCCCCTTCCCAGTCAACACAGGTATATAGAATATAGACAAACGAACAAAAACCGGAAAATAGTAGAGACGAAGTGATTACTTAGAACTACGTAGAGAAAACATCTTTACAAGTGAAAAATGGGATACTAAAAATTTTACTGCAAGAATGACTATACTGCGAGAGGTAGACGCGAAAGAAATGAGAAACCTTCCCACGTCAAAGAACCCGAGGTAGGAACACCAATTCATATCAAGCATGCTCCATAGCATCAAACAAAACACGATACACACCAAGACTCGATATGAAATGAAATCGTACAAACTAGATATTCTGACTAAGAAATGGAAGTTCAGAAGAAAAGAAATTAAGAAGGAAACATACTCGTTTGAGCCATGTCTGTTGCAACCCAGCATGAGTGAAGATGCCAGAGTAGAAGAAGAGGCAGAAGTTGGAGATTTTCAAGATCATGATGACTGTCACGATCGAGAGAATTGGGTGACGGGTGATTAGTGCAAGGGACCCACTGAGCCTTGAGCCAAAAGGAGGAAAGAGGAAGGGAAAGCAATCTGTAAGGGAAAATAATTCCGGGAAGGCCAATGGCAGAGAATATGGAAAACTACTTGTTGTGTTAGTGGTGGGATGAGAATGAGAATCCCACTAATTAATGGGTCACTTCCCTCTTTCAATTTGATAATGTCGATATTATTCTGCCTTAAGCTTTTTCTTAAGTGCAGAGAGACTCTTGGGTCCATGGGACAGTGGTGCTGGGGATTGGATTCGATGCGAAGTTTGTAAATGGATGAGATTTTGAGGCTCAGATCTGACAGTTACTAAATGGACACCACCTCGTAGGGGAAAAGAAACTCAAACTCGGCTTGGCGTCAACAGAGTAGAAGGAGGCAAGGCGGATTCAAGAAACATGAGGTTGATAGTGCAATCTATTCCCTCCAGAACACAGGTATACTTCCTCAAAATTATCAGATTTCCTCTTGAGGAATGGTCCAAATTAATTGTATGTCAATGTGATATTTGACTTTGCGTTTTGTTTTTTTAAGAAAATAATGGAGAGTATTTCGGACATAGAGGGCAGTGAGATTCACATGGGAGATTTTGGCGGGCGCTCCTTCCGCCAAAGCCGAGTGTAGTTTCTACTATTATTAATTATTTGTATTCTTCGTTCCTCCTTTATCTAACTATCGATATTAAATTTGGAGAATTATGATTATAGTAAAATGGACACAATTTAAAATAAGATAAATCATGTTGAAGTTTCAAAGAGGCCTCTAATATAGCGTGTTGGACCCCAAAAATGTTCACCCAATAGCTAAGGCGTTGTGTTTTGCCCACTTAGTTTTGTTGTTATTACTCACTGGGAATTCCATTGAATTATTACTACTAGTTTCTATTATTCACTACGTGTTTATCTTATATAGGCAGGTCTAATTTGACACAATGGGGCTCAATGTGATTGGTTATTCAATGTTTTGTGTTTCAACTATCATAGATTTTGTCCCTTGTTTTTCATACTGCGAATACTCTGAAATGTGCTGTTAATTCTTTGAATCTTATGTAACTTTCACGTGTGCTTCTTACAATTATTCAGGAACAAGGCAAGTAGTTTCTTGTGTTCAAGATACGTTTAGCCATTCGGAGGGAAATGAAAAAGCAGTAGATGCATTTGATGTACTATCTCGTCTGTAGCCTTGGGAATCTTCATGGCTACAGACGAGATAGTACTTCATTTGGGTGAACTACTCTTGTTTTTATTTCAACTTTCTGTTGGATTTGTTTTTCGAAAATCTTTTCAAGTAGCATTCTCTCTCTTTGGTCAATTGACTAGTGACATTTATTTATACTTGCACATTGTTGTAAACGTGTTTTTTTCTTTTCAAGTAGCAGTATTTTTTTGTTTTAAGTACGGTAAAAACAACAACCGACTACAACGAGTCTCAGCGTAAAACATGCGCTGGAATGTCCGAAAAAACTAAAGAACCAAAAGAATCCGACGAAGATTTTACTCCAAAGGAAAAAAAGATAAAAAATGATGGTCACATGAAGTTGCTTCGCTTGGGCATGTTTTCACAAGACGAAATGACACCACTTCCCAGTTTCCGACCTTTGATATCCATTCTCTTCTCGACTATAATCTCCTCTGTTTTTTTGTTATCTCTCTCCCTCTCACTCTGTCTCGCCTGCGCCGTCACCACCACCACCACATTGACATTTGTATTAGCATTCATCGTAAACTAAAAATTGAATGGCATGCAATTTACTTGGGCCATTCTATTTTAAAGAAGTTCATTTTTCAACTAATCACCAAGTTATCAGAACTTACGTACTCGAGAGAATACATGAACCCGGAAAAAAAAAGAGTAGCTTACCTGTGGCTATCAACCTCATGTTTCTTGAATCCGCCTTGCCTCTCCTAGAACTAATGGACTTACTACTAGTGGATAATGTGAGAACTCAATAATGGGTGAAAGCTGAAGCAACACCATGAATCTTAAATTTATGAATCATACCCGCTTCCTCTGTTTCTCTCTCTGCGGAAAATGGAAAGCTTTGCGGAGGAAGAATGGAAAGCTTTTATGGCGAAGACGTGCAGGGAAAATGGAAAAAAAAAAAAAAAAGTCGGCTTGATGTTTCATAAGGCTACATAAGAGTAGGAAAAATAGACAGAAAAAAAAATAGCTATTGCGTTCTCTCTTACGTGTTGTAAAAAAAAAAAACAAGCCGAGTCTGTTGGAGCCAAGCCGATTCAGAGGTTTTTTCTTTCCTCCCACGAGTTGACTAAATTCCCTGATTGGTTGAAAACGAGGTGTCCATTGAGTAACGGTGAGATCTGAGCCTCAAAATCTCAGCCCCCTTTACAAACTTCGTTAAACTTCGCGCACCGAATCCAATCCCAGTGGTGCTGAGTTACCGGAAGTGATTACGAGTTGACTAAATTCCCTGTTTGGTTGAAACGACGCCTCGAATTTTCTTGAAACCAAAGAAGAACGACTTACACGCGCGTCACTTTTTCGGACAGGGCAAATTAGAAGTGAAAGGTCAGAACGCTTTTAGGGTAGGTGTTACCGGAAGTGATTATACTAACAAAAGGAAATCTTTCCACAGGCATAAGGTAATAGGTATAGAATAATTCAGGAGAATCAGAAATCTACGATAATAATAATAATAATAAATAATAAATAAATCATCCAAACCTAGTGACTCAACTCACTTTATTAATTGAGATGATATGCTATATATGTTATGATTTAATCTTAACCATTCGTTTAGACACATATAGATTAAATCATTTTTTATTAAATAAATCATAAATTCTGAAGACTTACTTAATTTTAAAACATAATCTCCATTCTCCTCAAATTGTACATTCTAATTAGTGTTTAAAGTGTCTTTTTCTTTTTAAATTAAACCATTCAAATTTAGAAGTAAATTAGAGATTATTATAATCAGATACTATATTTTTTCCGACAAAACATTCGAAATTTATATTGAAATTGTCTCCTGGATACATATAAATTTTCATTGAAATTGTAAATCTGCCCTAAAATAGTTGAGCTCAATTAATCTCCGAAGAAAAAAATGGTTGTTTAATTATTTTTGAAATGTATATAATTTGGGACTGGTGTAACGGGTCTATATATCGACAAGCTCAATCGACCTCTCCAAATTGATACTAGCCATATATATATGCTGGATTTTATGGCGTGTAGGAAACTTTCCCGAAGTTTCTCAAATTAAGCCTATGTTTTGATGGGTAAAAAAAATTATAATGGTGAAGGTAGGTAAATTCTGTTGAGATTGGTGAAAAGTTATCGAAGTTTCTCATTCAACTTATATGAATAGGAAGATCATTATCTTCGTTGATGTCAATGTCAAAGATGTACCAACAAAAACTAGGGTAAAAGTTAGTGAAAATACCAATTTGGAAAGAAATAAAATTAAATCAACAATAATCCCCAATATCGGTACAAAAACAAAAGGCCTAGAAGGCTCGAAAATGGGAAATTACAACCAATAATATTTAAGACCCTGAAATTAACCTTCAACTAGGGCTTCTCAAAAACGACTGAACCTCTTCGTCTCCTGCCTTCCTTTGGTGAAAGATTAACCATAATTGATTGAAACGTAAAAACAATGCAAATGCTTCACTGTACTCAAAACCCAGAAAGCAATATATATGTACACAAATTTGGACAAGCTGTTTTCTTACAGCTCCAAAATATCCCTGCCTCCGTCCCCTACTTTGTTCTCCAGACTGCCTGCACCATATCATATATATGGGCCGGGGTTCGGTTTTGGAGAATAAAGAGACATGATCGATCGATCATCCTTTGTCGGCCTCCTCCTCTAGACCACCTGAGTAGCTCCAATTGCTGGCTTGTGTACCGTCTCATCTGAATAAATGTCATGCCTGGCGGGATCATACTTCTCGCCATCACCCCACAGCGCGTATGCTTCCTCACCGTGAACGGCATCATCCCCTACCAGCAACTCTTCATCCGACATGCGCAGAGGGACCACCAACTTTATGACCAAGCAGATAATGGTAGTGACGAGGACGTTCCATCCAATGATAAACAAGCCACCAACTATCTGTTTGAGGACCTGCGTTCCTCCTGTTCCTCCGTAGACTGCTCCCTTGGCGCTCAAGATTGGCAGAAAGAGCTGGCACAGTTCGGGCTCTGCAAAGATCCCGGTGAGGATGCCGCCCAGCAAGCCGGCCACAGCATGGGTGTGGAACACGCCGAGTGTGTCATCAACTTGCTGCAGCAGTTTCGACTTCTTGTGTACAATCATCATTGTGAACCATGGAACACTGCCTGACAGAATTCCCATGATTATGGCGGCCCATCCTTGAACAAGACCTGAGATGGACGTAAGGTGGATAATTATTCGAGCCTCACACGAACTAGAAAGGGAAAAAAAATTATATACACACACATTAACTCACGAGGGTCATATATATATGTAGGTACACAGTTTGAGCCCCTTTTTTAGCAATTATTTTCAGGCTTCTCATGATTTTTCTCGTTGATCAAACGAAGGTATAATTAAAAAGAGCAAGAAAAGGAAAAACAAAAATTCTGACATGGCTTGGAAGGGACTCACAATATTCAGTTTCCAAGCTAATCATACAAGGCTTAAAAGAAAAACTCAAGGACCCGAAATCATACGGAGGCACGTGCTGGACAAAAAGAACAAATTTACTGATCATCGTGCAAAAATTGATTATCTGTATATCTCTGGGTATTAAAACGATTTCCACGAAAGCAAATAGTGTTTAAAAGTCTCACACTGCTAAAGAAACTAGTGCTCTTCATAAGTTTGTGACATCTCTCACTCCTCAATGCATCTTTTGGAGTCGAGTTAAGCACACATTTCACATATTGTGTAAATTCTAATATAGTATTGGGGCAAGGTTCCTAGTTTGTGGTCCACCGTCACCCGTTTCCACGTG
Source organism: Myrica gale (assembly GCA_963930655.1). Taxonomy (NCBI): domain Eukaryota; kingdom Viridiplantae; phylum Streptophyta; class Magnoliopsida; order Fagales; family Myricaceae; genus Myrica; species Myrica gale. The sequence goes on along the minus strand of OZ005600.1, from coordinate 8,478,177 downwards.
TTGGCTTGGATGTCCCCCCGCCACACATGAGGGGGCGTGTTGGAAGTCCCACATTGCTAAAGAAACTAGTCAATGTGCTCCTTATAAGTTTGTGACATCCCTCACTCCTCAAGGCGTATTTTGAAGTTGAGTTAGGCTCATCTATCACATATTGTGTAAATTCTAATAAATAGATTTGTAACTTAAGGTTGTGTTTGTTTTGCACGAAAACAATTTTAAGTAATGTATTCTACAACTTTATATTTTTGCGAGGGTAATTATGATCGGTCAATGAAAAATCTTTAAGTACTAGAGCACACAAACAATTAAGTTTTTCAAACATAAAATGACACGTGCATATATACTCTCAGAGTAGAAGACAAACTCCAAATCAAACACTATGAAGGACTAAACACTCAAAAAAAATATTAGTACCATATCAACTAAACCACAAAAATTAATAATTTTTTCAAAATAATAATTACAGCTCATGAGATTTTTTAAGTAAACAAACACAGTCTTAATACCAAAAAGTAATGTAATGCCGATTAATTGAGATAGATTCCGTACAGAGGAACTTAGCTGTATAGTTTTATAATATCCGGGGGTGGGGTAATTGATTAAAATCTTTAAACTATGAAAACAATAATTAAAGGAAATTCAACTTGAGAAGGCTTCCAACTAAAAACAAAGAGCATGGACCACTTTCCAAGGAGTGTTGATTGTGGAATGACAGCAGGAAAAGATTCATCTGAGACGTGTATACCTCAGTGAACTCAGAACTGACCCCTAAACGATAATATAATCATCCAGGTTTGAATTCAATGGTTATAAATAGCTTAGAGAAATACCAATAATAATTATAATTATAATAATTTGTTATAAAGAAGCACAGATCGATGTCTGTCGTTTATCACCTGCGCCAGGTGTGATGCAAACAAGCCCGGTGATCATGCCCTGGACGGCTCCAATGACTGAGGGCTTCTTGAAGAAGATGACGTCGAGCATGGTCCAGACCAATAGGCTGGTAGCGGCGCATATGTTGGTGTTTAGGACGGCCATGGAGGAGTCGATGTTTGCAGCATAAGGATCCCCACCGTTGAACCCGGCCCATCCCATCCACAACAGACCTGCTCCTGCCAGCATTAATAAAACGTTGTTTGGAGGAAATCTCTCCCTGTCTTTTCTTAATCTTGGTCCTACCTGCACCACAGTCAAACCGTCATCGTCCATAATCCGACTTCCTCATTGTGGCATATGGTGATCCAGTCCAACTAGAACCCAAAAGGGCGAAACTATGATATACGTAGCGCAAATGGTAGAATTCGTGTGATAGTTCATCGTATAAAATTAAAGATGTTTGAAAATTCAACGCAAAAGCAAGTGGAAATAGCTGGTAATTAATGCACAGATTTCTCATGACCCTTTTGCATTTTTTTCTTGGGGGATAGAAAACTGCATCCCTTGGAAAAAATTTCAAACTTCATTTTAATTTGCAAATAATCTAGCCACAAGAAAGAAAGATCACGAGGGATTTATTTCGTTCATTTTTCAGGATGAGAAGAAAGTGAATTTTACTTCGCACAGAGTAAGGCGTTTTACCAAGAGTAGAGTAAAAGAGCCGACTCACCCAGTAAGCAGCCGTGAATCCGGCAATCCCCGAAGAAAGATGAATGACATAACCACCTGAATAATCCATGACACCCCAGTGGAATAAGAACCCGCCTCCCCACACGCTGAAGGCTCCAACAGTGTAAGAGAAAGTAAGCCAAAGCGGCACAAACATCATCCACGCCCTAAAGTTCATCCTGGCCAGAAGCGACCCTGCTAGGAGTATGAGCGTAATCGCCGCAAACACACACTGAAACCACACCATCGTAGCCATGGGGTAGAACGGCTGAATCATGGCAGTCTGGAGATCGCCATTATGGTAGTACTGCGTGGTTTGAGGCAGGCTAGCCCATTGTAGGAGGTACTTCTGGCCCAGAGCCGGACCGGCTTTTCCCCACATGGGAATGAGCTTGTGGCCGAAGGACATCTTGTAAGCCCACGTTACCCAGCAGATAATCACGGCCGCAAAAGCGTATAAAGCCATGAACGCAGAATTCACAGCCCATTTCTTCTTGACGATACTGCCGTAGAGTATGACAAGCCCCGGCACGCTCTGCAGGCCGACGAGCGTGGCCGCTATCATCTGCCAAGCGTTGTCGCCTTTGTTCAGCCATGGCGGCACCGCGAGAGACGTGCCGGCCTGGTACGCCAGGGGCACCGGGTTCGGTGGAGGAGCAGCCATGGAGTAATTAATTAATTGGGTTTGTCTAAACCCACCGTTGTTAATTGTCGGTTTCAAGGTTGCACAAAGGGACTGGCCGAGACTGGGGCTTATATATAGATTAAAGAAAGGACGATAGTCCTCAGGAGGTTGATCCAGTACTATACTTGCGGCTTATCATTGTCAATGCTGATCCTGAACAATAAGTTACCGTAGATCAAAGTCAGAGAACGGTGCTTATCATGATAAACCAATATTAATTTCAATGGAATTCAAATTTTAATATAAAAAAATCGATTTATTGTATAATATCAACTATTTACTATATGTAGGACGTCAAAATTGGAAATAGAGGGAATATAGGGAAATAAGTTATTGAATCTCTAAACAGATTCTGAGGCAGTATTTTTGTCGTACTTGGCCAGCTAGAATCTTCAAAAGAACAACTGTAAGGAAAGAGAACCAACCAATCTCTCGTGATTCTTATTCACCCAGCTACCGCCTTCTTTATAGAAGGTTTTTTTTTTTTTTTTTTTGGGTAATGTTATAGCTCGCCCCATTAATTATGGGTCAATTGTAATTGCGCTCCCCTGACTATCAGAATTGCGATTTGCGTTCTCTAAGTTTTAGACATTTTCAATGTTCACTTCCCGTCCAAATCAGCCATTAAGTATAACGAAAACGCCTATAAAATGACCAAAATGACACTCCAAGACCAAATTACTATAAATAAATAAATATTTAAGAAATAAATTAAAAATATATATAGATTAGTGAAATAGAGTTTCAATAGTCTTATTTAAAAAATATTACTTTCAAAATAAAATATAAATAAAATAAATAAATTACTAAAATAGAATTTTAATATTTTTATGTAAAAAATATTATTTTCTTATAAATAATTTTTATTTTTAAATTAATTTTAATTCGGTCATTTTACATGTAATTTAAGGGACTTACTATGCTATTACTATTTTTTTTTCCGTGAAAAAATATAAGACTTTTAACCACCACATTATTTATAATGTACACTTAAAACTATCAAACTTAACATATTATTTATTTGAACCACGAGATCTTAACATAAGATAGGTCGCAATCTAAACATTTAAATTGTACCGTTAGTCCAAAGTATAAACTTAATAATATTTTAGGGTGCAATCGATTAAGTTCGTAGTTTGAGTGCAAATTACGAAATGTGTAAAGCTTGCAAAATATAATTTTTTTTTAAATTTTCTAATAAAGAAAAGAAAAGTCTCATTTATATATATATAGATATATCGAGAATCATGCAAAAACAATAAACCATTTAGATTCCTATCTCACGCAATTAGGACATCAAAATTGTCAACTGAAGAGCAGCACTTGTCAGATTTGATAGGAAGAATGTGAAAACAGATATAAAATTCCTCAAATTAATATATTTTACAACTTGCTTTTATTAAATATTGTTAAGCAATTTTCAAAATTGTAGATTCAGATTCAACCTCTCTGTTTTTTTTTTATAAAAAAAAATATGGGTGGCTGTCAAGCCCTTTGTAAATTAAGAAATATTTTAATGTAGGCCAGGGACATTAATATCATCACCCACTGGCCACTATGCCATTACAATATACCCATTGGAAGTTTCTTATATAGTAATGTTCATTTTCATGCGTTGTGCGGTCTTCTTTGGCAACTATATATCAAATTATATCCTCTAGAAGAATCACTTTCGTTTGGGATCTACTAGAGTCTAGACTTATTCTTACCAATATTTTTAATAAATAAAAATTGCTTAGCGTTTACGTATATGGAAGGGTTTTGTGTAATTGTTTCCTTTCTTTAAATGTCAAGTTTCTATGATTCAGCCTGAAATTAAGAGTTTTAAAGTTTATAAGGGTTAGCAGTTCTCACTGCAAAAAATCGGGTTTTAACAGCGGTCGCGAAAAATACCGCTGAAAGTCACCTATAGCGGCGTTTTTTGTGACTGCCATTAAAAAATTGCTGCAAAAAATCTTGTCTTTTAACAGCGGTCTTTATAACGGCGGTTCCAAAAATCGCCGCTGAAAATCACCTATAGCGGCGTTTTTTGTGACCGCCGTTAAAAAGACCGCTGTTGAAAAACAAATAGTTTTTAACAACGATCTTTTTAAATGCAGTCACAAAAAAAGTTGCTGAAAGTCAACTATAGCAGCGCTTTTTGTGACCGCCGTTAAGAAACTGCTGTTAAAAACTTCGTTGTCTTTTAATAAATTAAACAGAAAGTGAAATAAACACTTGTATGTTATTAACATAATCCAATAGTTTGTTAATCCATGCTAATCGACTTTATCTAAGTTCATTCTTTCCATCAAAGAAAGACGTAAAAAAATAGTGAGAAAATGAAAAGAGTGAATAAACCTTCTATATATACATAAGCACAACCTAAAAAAATTACTCGGTTAATTCAATACCAATGTAATCATTATTGTATAGTTTAGAAAAACATCTACTATCATACTTATAATGAGCAAATATATTTTGAATAATTAGTAATATAATACTATTTAACTAAGATATATTCTTTAATTTCAAACAATAATATATTGTGAGATTAACTTATGCAATTAAAGTACATAACTTGATATATGATCTTAGAGGCTATAAGTGTACCCACATGTAATGTGACTCAATTTATTATATAATAAAACAACGCCGCTATAGGTCTGATTTTCTAGCAGCGTTTGACCATAAATGCTGCTATAAATTAGGTACCTACAGCGGCGGTCACAGTGACCGCCGCTGTAGATTACACATTTAGCAACATTTTTTCATTCTATTGCACCGGTATAATTGCAATAAAATATCAATTATTAATTATAAATTATTTAATTTTAATAATTATTTTATATATTATCTTCATTCTATTGTTCTACTTGATCAAGAATTTTTTTATGTTCTCTTTTTGTTTATTCGGTGATCTGGGAAGAAGTTAATCTGGGGTTTTTCATGATTTATTCAGCTGTCCAACACTGTTTGATGGAATTCCCAACGGAGACATGCTTGTGAGTTTTTTCTCCCAATTTTGTTGTTTTTATGATTCTTGGATATAATCTAGGGTTTTTCATGATTTATTTGGCTGATCCATTATAGGAAATGACAATGTAGGATGGAACAGAGGTGCAATTTAAGTCAGTGACCTTGGAAAAGTATATGTGTGCGGAGAATGAGGGAGGCATGAGCGTCACAGTCAGTAGAGATGTTGCATCTTCATGGGAAACCTTTAAGGTGAGATGTCTGTCCACATTTTTCTGTGCGTCTAATATTCGATTGGGTGTGACGTATCTATGCTTAAAATGAGCATATTTTTTTTGAATAATTAGTAATATGATACTATTTAATTATGACATATTATTTAATTTCAAACAATAAGATATTGTGAGATTAGCTTAGGTTTGTTCCCCCTAATAACTAAGTAATCTAATTGCGGCCAAACTTCAGTTGGCTACGAAAGTACTTTATTACAATGGGTTGTATCTATGCCAGTACCTGCTTTAGGTAGCTCTATGAGACATGTACTTTTATCTTGTGGGTTATTTGATTTTGAGCTTTAATCTATGTTTATGATAGATGCTGGAAGATTCTTTGGAAGAACGATTGGAAAAGGTTGGGGGTTTGCTTTCAGATTCTGAAAAGGTCGAAGGAGAAACCAAAGAGGGATAATTGGACGAGAATAAGGTAAAACGTTTCTCAAATGCCTATGTCTTCCTCTCATATCTGCATTTTATAGTTGACTGAGATAATTTGTCTTTAACTTCTTATTTTTCATGTATATTGTTTATGGTTCAGAAACGATCAGTCGAAGGAGCAAAGCAAGACATGCTAGTAAAGAAGTTAAAGAAGGAAAATGAGGAAGATTTTAATTGGTCCTTGTTTATTGTGTTGTATTTGAATATTTTAGTTGCTCATTGCTTAGTGTTATTTTATATTAGAAATTTGTTACTTTTTAGATTACTTGTAGTGGTTATTGTGTTTGTTGTAAAATATTATTAACCAGTGATTAAGTATATTTTGTTTTATTATCCTTGTTCTTTAAGTTTTTACATCTACTGAATTATAATTATTAAAATTAATTTGTATTACCAATTGAAAAACATGTATAGGAAAATATAAGAAAAAATTAGTGATGTTTTAAAAATGCTGGCACATACAAAAAAAAAACGGTGCTGAAAATATGCAAACGCTGCAAAAACCACTATTTCAGTTCGGGTCTATAGCGACGATCGCGACGGCTGCTATAGACCCGAGGTCTTCACCAGCGGTTATAGCCTATTGCGACGGTAATATAGCGGCGGTCGCAACCGCTGCTAAAGCTTTGGCAGCGGTTTTTTGACTTTTAGCAGCAGTTTTCGACCGCCGCTAAAGGTTTTTTTTGTAGTAATAGTGGCGGTCGCTACAAGCGTTTATTTGGCCTATGCCAGTGTTTTTACAAATGCTATTAAAAAATCGCTGCTAAAAGATGGGAAACGCTAGCGCTTTCTTAAAACGCCGCTAAAAAATCGATGTTGAAAATAAGGAGAAACGCCAGCGTTTTTAAAAACGCTGCTAAAAGATGGGAAACACCAGTGTTTTTGTAAAAACGCTGCTAAAAGATGGGAAACATCAACGCTTTTTTAAAACGCCGCTAAAAATTCGTTGTTGTAAGCTTAAGAATTACCAGCGGTTTGAAAACGCCGCTAAGCGACCGCTGTGAAAAGATAGGGAATCACCAGCGTTTATGAAAAACGTTGTTGAAGACAATCCCGATGGAGAAAAGATAGTTGTTGGAAAACACCGGTAAAAAACCGTCGGTAAAAGTTTAGCGGCGTTTTTTGGGCTTTTACCAGCGGTTTTCCGACCGCTGTTGTATCCCTTTTTTTTGTAGTGTCTTGACTGTTGAAAATTGTAGTTGGATAAGATTTGCATATTATTTTCCTTTTTTTTGGGGTACATATAAAGTCTTTAGTGATAATTTAAAATGTAATATATCATTTTCCTTTTTGGGTATAAAAGAAACACGAAATCCTGCCTTATTAGGTAAAAGAATTATTACTGTTGTCCAACTGCAGTAACTTGGCCAGAGAGGCTGAAGCTAGTTTATATCCTTCTAAACTCAGTAATTATTTAAAGGCATAATCATTAGAAGAGCTACCTTACCACCTATACCCTAAGGTCCCGCAGAATAACTTTATCTAGATGTTTGTTTTGGTTTGTATTTTAAGATACACATAAATTTTAGAATTTATAAATAGAATATATTCAAATATCAATACACCAAAACAATTTATACACACATACAAATAAATTTTAACATCATTTAAAAATTTTAAAACACTTCAAATTTTAAAAATCTCACCAAAATGAACATGCTAGAGGTGATGCACAAGACCCAACTAGCCCCACATATACCCCTATGCGATAACTTTGGGACTAGCTCAACAACAAGGTGACTCGAACCTATACCCAAGCACATGATACAGTTCGTCAAGCTAGCACCCCATAGGGTAACTAATTATTATTTTAATTTTAATTTTTTTCGGACTCAATCCAATAAAGTATTGGATGGTTTAGGTGTTGGGTTTTAGCTAGACCCCTATCTCCCATTATTTATATTTTGACGTTTATTATTATTATTATTATTATTATTATTATTATCATTATTATTTTTGAATACTTGGAATAACTTTGTACATAAATGTATACGACCAGCTATGCAATATGTTCATTTCTGTATTAGCATACAGGTATTTCATAAAACGCTTTAATTGTCCTCACTCAGAACATTTCTAATCTGGCGATTGAAACATGTAGTACCCAATTACCGAATAAGGAAATCCCTAAAAACAAATTAATCTTTTAGAACAATTTTAAACCTCAATTGTCAGGAATCGGCCCAAAACAACTGCATGCCGATGCCGCCATGAAAGATGTCTGATACCGAGCGACATTGACTCTGACAAGATGGAGTTGGAATCGACGCAGATGATCAGCGGGCTTCAATCTTCATAGCCGGTGGAGGAGCAGCCTGTGTAGCAAAGGTGAGTGTGGTGCAATGTGCAATGTTGTGGAGGGCGACGAGGGAGGAAAGAAGACAAAAGGGTTCAACTCCTAGATCAAACGGCTACATTCTTTTAAATCGTTTAAAAATGGACTTGCCAAAAATAATGATCACTTGAACAAAACGCCAGTGTTTTGACAAATATATATTTGAGACATTGCAATTTGCATTATAAACTATCACATTTAAGACATTACACTCATAAATTATCAATTCCTAACACATTGTACATTCGCCGTCAAATTAGATGGAAATTAATTATTCTGATTTTTTTGAACAAAATGACAGAATTTATACCCTTAAATATAACCTTCTATTTGAAGTATAATCGACGTTTTGTATTAAAAAAACTTAATTTCTGTTCAATTTAAAGAAAAAAAATAGACGAAAAATATAATTTGTTAACGATTAGTAGTTTGTATGTAAAATCTCTCAAAAAAACTTAATTTCTGTTCAATTTAAAGAAAAAAAATAGACGAAAAATATAATTTGTTAACGATTAGTAGTTTGTATGTAAAATCTCTCAAACATGGTCGTTTATAATGCAAAGTGTAAAACACGTGATATTTTGTGGGTAAAAAGTATTTTCTCCATATGCTTTGCAGGAAAATTTTCTAAACCTTTGAAACAAGGAGTCAATTCTGCAGTGAACAACAAAATCTAAGCAGGAAACAGAAAGACTAATGGAATTTGCAAAACTTTTTTGGCAAAAAAATTAATTCTCATTGCACTTTTAAAATAATCATAATTACATTGACATACAAGCGTTAAGTCATTCCTAAAGCCTGCACGACAAGAACCGGACTTTATCTTACAAAGAAATTTAATGTAGCTAAAGCCACTGAAAGGTGGGAGAAACAAAAAGAAAACCGAAAAAAAAAACCGAAAAAAAAAACAAGCCAAAAGATTTGTATAACATGCCCAAAAAAAAACCGGCGAAAATATTGAAAAACCTCTGCCAAAAATGACAGCAAATTTAATTTTTGGCCTGCACAAGCATAGATGTAATCTCAATCGACATGGCTGAGGTCTGATGCCAGATTCGAAGTTGGTGCCCAAAGGATACTCGACCACTTTGACTAAGACTTGCCACGCAATGAGAGGATGATCCTTCACACTGAACCAGTTGGATAGAGGGGTAATGGCGGATTCAAAGTGCTAGAGCTGCATGCATCTTTTGTTACTTGAAATAGTCTTGCCGCAAAATTGTGATAAAATTGGGGGGTGATCCAACTTCATCCTTCTGCTTCCATACTTTTTCATTGCCTTGAATGTACCACGATACTCTCGGAGATATTGGTGTATACAGATCTGCATGTTTAGAACTATCAGACATTTTTTTGGCCGGGAAACTGCTTTTCAAATAATGTTATCTCCCAAAATATCTATACTGAATAATTAGGACTTTCTCATAAGATAAGAGTCACATATGGCTCCAATCCTAATGCTTGTGATCTGTGGAAGAGGCCGCTACATTCTTCTAGTGAGTTTTTAATTCTTCGATAGTTTTTTGCCAAACACATACAAGCACACAAAAGCCAAACAATACTAACATCAAATATATAAATTGAACCTATATAGAGTTTTTGTGCAAATCGATGTAGAATGAGCATACAATCTTATGACTATGCCTATGATGCTAAGAAAAACCAGCCCATTTCCTGGTCAGTGATGCATGAAATAATGGTTCTACTAGTCCATCATTTATATCATTTCCCATTCCCTCTTCCAGCAGTCTTTTGATTTCCTTTGATCAAGATACCTATTTTTTAAAAAGGCATTCTCAAGCAAATAAATCATCAAAAAACTATTTTGGGAGGAGTCGTCATGTTTCTCCATTGTGAAAAATTGCTTCTTCAAAATCTATTAGCCTCCACACTGCCACAATTTTCACAATCACCATGACCCCCAGAATCCTCATCATCGAAGGTTTACTACAAATACCTATTTCAAGGTTTGGGACTAGCAGTGAAGATAACCTAATATCACTTTCTTTAGAAAACTTCATACCAATTAAAATTACAATCACTAAGTTGTTAATGGCTGGAGAAGAAACGTCAAATCAAATGGGTTAGGCACTGGTTCTTAAGCTAAGAGACGATTTGTGCTAGTTTTGAAAGGTTAAAATGCACTTGTTCCAACAGGAAAGGCGACACCAAAACAGGTGAATCACACGCTTATGCTTTGGGCTATACGTTAAAAACAAAATCAGGTTGTTAATGGATGGAGAAGAAATGTCAAATCAACTGGGTTAGGCACTTGTTCGTAAGGTAAGCGACAATTTGTGCTAGTTTTTGAAAGGTTAAAATGCACTTGTTCCAACAGAAAAGGAGACACCAAAACAGGTGAACCACAAGCCAATTCTTTGGGCTATACTTTAAAATCTGAACTAAGCACTAGTTCAGCCATTAAGTCAACCGAGGTAGACATGAAAGACATATGTCATCAACAAACCTCAACTAGAAACAATCAGAAAAAAACATATAAAAAATAAATCAGCTAACACACAACAAACTAAAATCATCCAAAGATATTATACGCACTTACCTTAAGTCTAGAGGGGAGAAATAGCTAGAAGAGACATCTTCGCAACAAACTAGATCTAAGTACTTCATAAGAATAAGAAATATTGCCCCAAGCTTTGGAGCCTAATGAAAAGTCCTAATTTTTGGAGGACTGCATCGTACATTAGGTTTGAAAGATATGTGAACTTAGCTCACAGTTTCAATGAAGCAGCTTCTTTAGATGTCCACTAAGATAAGAAAATTCTTTCCAAATAGGTTCAGATAATGAGGCAAAAGAGAAAAAGAAAAAGTACTTCTTTGATTGTTAAGTTATGCATATTTAAAGCGTTGCAAATTAATACCTGGCGTAGAACTTATGGTCCAACTCCTAGTCTGCATACCTTTATGAAAACGTGTCAACTTTAACCTTTACATTGTAGATTTTGCAAAGATTTTATGCTAAAAATTCCTTTTTGACCAACCAAGGAATCTAATTTTCCTCAACCAAAAGATGCCTGTACGGCCAAGGAATCTAGACCTCTAACTTCTAAGTTTTCTTTCTAAACAACATAGAGAGCCAAATACGTGCCAAACCATAATATATATTACATTCAGGCATGATATTTTATTTAAGTTCATTGCAAGTGGGGAAGGTTAAGAAAATACCAATTAAAGCCTGGTGAATATAGCTAGCAAAATGTTTAGATCCAAATTTATGGTAAAGAGTTGGGGTGCATTGTAAATCAAGATTTTAGTACCTCTTAGGTCAACCATACTCCAGTAATAACAGTAGGCAACAAAGAAGAAGATGCTACACACCAAGCAATCAACAATAAAAGATCTCTGTAATAGATCTTTCTGAGAATAGAGTCACAAGGGAGCATTTTGTTTTGTAGGTTCATCACATCTGCTGGTCTCTCCTGGTGCCTATTATGCCTGAGGGCATAGGTTTACAGGTAGAACAATTGTAATTTCCAGCTATTCACAAATATTTGCAAGTTCCTCGTAGGTGCTAATTCACTGCAAAAGTGTATCCTCCCTCTAATCGTTAAGTGCGCAATGTGTCATTACTAACGGGTTCTAGTCCCTCACTATCGCTCATGTTATTGCTGATTTATTACGGAGAGACTACAAGACTTTTTACCCTCGCCTAACCACGTAAGTAATAACCATTCTCTGATAATAATTGAATGACTCATTATGAGACATAGACCCTAGCAAAACTTCTAGAGGTCATGCAAGGTTTTCACACTGATATGGATAGAGACAAACCAGTAATGATGGGCGAATCTGGCTCCCTTGTACTGTGCAATATAGCTGTGCCTGATAACACAGTTATGAAACCACAAAGCTCTGATGCTATGCTGCTCGCACTTTGCCCAGAATAGTCCTACAGAAAACAGATAAAAGCTGAGACCGTAGTAAATATGTTGTGTACTCTCCCTCCCCCTCTGAGCATTTCTGTGTGAGGAATACCTTAAACATTATTGCACTGGCAAGAATTGTAAAAGATGTGAACATGGCATAATAGATAGGAGAAACCACAGTAGTATTGAAAGTATCTAATGCCTGCAAAAGTGGTAGGGTCAGTAACAAGAAATAAAACTCTGAATTTGATTTAAATCACCTACAAGCGACTTGAATGGAACGTCACAACACAAACACAAAACGGAAAACTACAAAATGTATAAAGAAAATTTAGATTAAACCAAAAAAAGAACATAAAACACTTTTTTTTTATAAGTAAAAAAAAAGAACATAAAACACTTAAAACTAAACTTCACAGACATGTTGCACCTTAATTCAGGTACCCTTTCAAAGAAACAGAAAGAGCTTACAAAGAAGTTGAAAAAGAAAGTAACAAAAAGGCCTAAATAGCCCTCATCCAAGAAGCTCCCCCCCCCCCCCATCCGGGGGACTAGAATAAATAAATCCCATATTCCTCTTGCCTGCAAGAACTTCAGGACCAAGATATCAGCTCTGGTGAATCATCAATAAAGACAAAACTACTAGGCACGATTCTAACTTTATCTTCTAAGATCTCCCTGATTATAAATGCCCCCCCCCCCAAAGGCATGCACTAAGAAACTGAAATGTTTTGACAATCTCTTTCCATCATCAAGTTGGTGATATAGTCCTGCACATGCACTCTTCAAGGACATATCGAGAGCTCAACATGGGATTTATGCTAATGGTTGGCTGCTCTTGCCAAACAAACAAAATGCTGCACCGCTATCACTATCAAATGTCCATGAACTATATCTAACTGAAGTTACCTAGCAATTTCAGTATAACCATACAATAAACAGCAAATTCACATAAAACCACATACAGACACGAAGCTTCTAAGTTCTTTGATCACGCCACACAGTGTTTTGATGCATAATTATGAAGATATCATTTCTACTGACCATGTTTAGATAATTTAATTGGGTGATGATACAGGTAACTGCAACCATTCCAAAAATCCATGTCTGAAAGTATTCGAGCTGGTTTGTGCCCTCCAATGTGAGTTCAATTGCAATGCCGATTGCTTTTATGCTCATGACCTGCCAAGTCAAAAACTCGGTTACGTATAGGAACATGAATGTCAAGTTAGGTATGCAGTCATTGTTAGAGCATGAAGTATGAACATAAAATGACATAACAGTAATTTGTCAGAGAGCAGTAAGCTATTGAGCCAGAAGTAACTCACAGTCAATGATCCGATGATGGAGCATATTCCTATATAGATCATTATATTGGTTTGGCCATAGCGAGGAGCACAATACAGGATCAATACCAAAGTTACAGCTATAGCAGAGGCTGTATACAAAAGAAATGCTGGAAGCAAGAGCAGATGAAAATAATCAGCAGATAAGCTGGAGAGGAAAACATAGCATTCCGCTTCAATACAAGTACGAGTTGAGCATTTGATAACTAACAGTCATCTAACCTGGTTGTATTGCTAATTCCCAGATTTCTTGTACAGAACTAATAGAATGCTCTTCCGGTGCATGGAGTACAATTACAATAGATCCCACTATGCATAGAAGACACCCCAACATCCCCATTTTTTGGAGTTTCTCCTTCAACATGAAATGGGCTAAAACAGCACTACACCGTTTCCATTCACACAGAGTTCAAATTCATCAGACACGGTATAAGCTATAATATTTTGAAGGTACAATACGAAAATATAATAGAAAACTCAAGCAATTAGAAATCAGACATACCTAACTATAATACTCAATGCACCAAGGGGAGTCACAAGCACAGCAGGTGCATATATGTATGCTACAAAATTCGCTATCTCCCCAACAATCACTGTCAATGTTGCAAAGATATGATATAAACAAAAGGCAAACATTTCTGGCCCTGGAGACCAACAGACTAAAAAAGTAGAAAATGAATTGTCTAACTGAAAGGGAAGAAATGGAGGAGAATAAAAAGAGGACGATAACTTAAATACACTTAAATACTTCTAATTGCTCTATTCACCGTATGAACTAGGAGCTGAGCAAACCAAAAAAAAACCCACCTAAGTGAGGACAAGTTAATTGTGCTAATTGAGAACCAAAAGTGGTAGTACAATGCAGAAGCAGAAGCAAAAGAGAGTAGCTTACTTGTTATCATCCCCACCCACCATAGAGGCTCTAAAAGATAGCCATATCCTCCAACACCTACGACGCCAAAACAAAAGGACAGATTTATTATGGCGCGTACAATAAATAATAATAATAAATACAACATAAAGAAAGACGGAGAGATTAATGTGCTTGAGGCGAAATGTAGGAGCATACTTGCAGAAGGGCCGTTAATGCCAGCCCGGAGGAGACCTTTCTTCTTGATGATGAAGCTCGATCCAATGAAGGCGCTCGAAACCATCGCCAGAATAAACCCTTTCAAATTACTGGAGTACATCTATCTATATATCTAGGTAAACATACACATAGGAGAAATATTTTCATGAACGGCAGTCGTGATCAGGAGACCGATGCTGATGGGAAAAGCTGTAAATATCAAGGGGAGGTAATAACCGAATGGGATTCATCAGTGAGAGGACCACTGCGAGCAAGCAAGCGAGAGGACTTGGAAACCCTAGACTGAGAACTGGTGACTGATTCTAAGTTGAACAGTTGATTGGATCAGTGATTATGGCAATTTCGAACAAGCTGACTGTCCCCACTGCCCGTTTCTTTCTTCCACTTCATTTTCTTCCCCTTTTTCCCGTCCCTACTGCGCTCTCGATTTCGCTAAACCGCGGATCTAAAGGGTAGCAAGACAAGGTCGAATGGTCCGATACGAGAACGTTACTTGTCACCAACCAGTCCTCTCGACGCCAATTGTCCGTATCGGGAGTCGTGACCAACAGACACCGGGGTTGTTAAAAAATTTATTACATAATTTTTTTATTATAATATTTAATAAAAAATTTCTCTCTCTACTTTTCACACATTTCTATAAAATATTTTTACTTTATAATATTTACAAATATTAATACCTAAAATTTATACGATCAAACAACTCCACTATTTTTTTTTTCTGAATAACAGACACTATTAATTACCAGGCTTTTTCCTTAAGTTTTTGTGCACCTCTACATATTTTTAACATTTTTCATTTTTTAATGTCTTCAAAATACAAATAACCATTAAAGTTTTGAGAAAAAAGTGCAAGACGCTATGAGCAACAAAATTAATATCATAATAAAAATATTAAACTTTTCTATCAAAATTCTTTATTATTCTTTTATTCGAATGATATAATTTAATTCAAAAGATATAAACACAATAATATATCTTAATGTATTTAATTATATATATGTGAAGTTTCAAATAATATGGATTCCACTATATGTAGTGGTGTTTTAAGTGTCAAAATTTTGGACACAATTAATTAAAACAACTACAAAACAATATTTCTCTCTTCCATCGAATAGTTCTTTTTCACTACAATTTTCCATTAGGGTTCTGTCACGTTATTTTTATATCATTTTCTGACTTTAGTTTCCTTCTATGTAAAAAATAATCATTAATTGTATTTTTTAATTATAAAGTCAGTCTGAAATTTCATTATATTTCACTAGTCTCAGTTAACATAAATTTTAATCAATTGGAGAATCTTTCTATACGATAAAGTCAGACATTTTCTTAATTTAATAATATTTCTTAGGATAGTTATAAGTTTTGAATTCCTATACAAATGTCGAGAGTAGTTAATATAGTTTATTTTCACATTTTTTGAAAGATTAACTCATTAAGTATTCGTTCATTAAATTGTGAGAGGAAAATTGTATTGGTCATATTTTCGAGTGTTATTTGAAATTTTAGAAAATGTTCCAAATTGTAATATCAAGAGGGTTCAATTTCAAGCAAAAAGCAACGAGAAACTAGCACTATCAATTCACTAGGCCTAGTGGATAGATTGTTCTTTTTGCTCGCAGGAGGGCTGCAAACCGGAAATGGGGTCCGGTTTTCGGACCGCATTCCGGTCCTCTTAAATTAAAAGACCGGACCGAACCACTTCTAAGGAACACTTATAAGTAGCCCGGTCCGTTCCGATTTAACAAAATGCGGTCCGGACTGGTTTCATTTTTTTAAAAAAAAAATTAAATTTTGTTAAGTTAATTTCGAAGGGGGAATAACATATAAAAATGTAGAGTTTTAATTTAGGTTAAAACTGAACTTTTAACCCCAAGGGGCTGGCCTGAGTGGTGAAGACTTGGGGCCTAGAGGTTTGCTCCCTTGAGGTCCCAAGTTCGAATCCTCTCAGGTGCAAACAACTCCTTGGGGTCACTCTCTCAGCGAAGCTGGACTTAACTGACATGTGTGGTTTGAGAGGGCTGCATGGCCTGGGGTTTGTCGTGGTGTTAAGCCCACCTCGTGCGTATACTGGGCCAGGTTCGTCCGAGCTCGGTGCATGTGGTTGGGTGCCCGGATTTCCCTCGTCACAAAAAAAAACTAAACTTTTTAAGTTTGTAATTTGTATTAAAAATATAAAAAAATATATTTTTATTTATATTAATAAATGTGGTCCGGTCTGGATCGCATTTTAAAAAAAGATCGGATAATTGGTCTAGTCCGGACCACATTTTAAAAAATAGAACCGGACTGGACCGCAAATTTGGTCCGATTTTGCGGTTTGGTCCGGTCCGCGATCCGATTCTGTGCAGCCCTAGCTCGCACAACATAACTGATTTTTTTTCAAAGCAAAGCAACTATTGAAATAAAATGACTAATGTTTTCTAAATTATTTTATTGCATATAAAATAATACTTACATGTATCTGCACAAAGAAATTTTTGAAAAAATTATTTACGCAACTATATTTTAAGATAGATTAAATTGTTCAACAATTTTATCCATATTTATTGACTAAAAGTTTAATTAATAATTTTACATTTAAAAAATAAAAAATAAATTTATGATTTAATTTTAAATTTATTATTTTTAAAACTAAAATGCATCGTTTTTATGGCTTGCTTAAAGCCTCCAAAAAATATTGAGTTGCCCCTGGAGAGAGTTGGGATGAAAACACCCTCTGCGAGAGTTACTAAACTGATTATCCTCTCCTTTTGCTTAGAGAAAAAGAAAGAAAAAAAAAAAACAAAGAAACGAGCTTGGGATGGTCATCACCATCAATCTCTCTCTCTCTATCTCTCACGCATCAATAGGCAAGAGCCACTCTTTACTCGATAATGAAAAGTCCAATTTGTTTGGTGACGCGCTTGACGGCCAGCTACCCTGGCTTAGGTGAGGGAGGTTGTAAGCAGCAGAAGTTGCCAAGTAACGTGGCTAAT
This sequence comes from Myrica gale, assembly GCA_963930655.1. NCBI lineage: Eukaryota > Viridiplantae > Streptophyta > Magnoliopsida > Fagales > Myricaceae > Myrica > Myrica gale. The sequence goes on along the minus strand of OZ005600.1, from coordinate 8,460,583 downwards.
GAGGAGTGTGTCCCCAACTTCGGTATCTCAACCCAGACTTTACTCCCCTGAGCATCAAATTTTCACCCATTGGCGCAGTAGGCTTGTCATTCATCTCCTATCTCAACTCTCCGCTCTACGACCCCAAACCCTGCAACGAATGCCTCCGAGGCGAACCGGCGAAGGGAAAAAGACAAAAATTCCTCGCAGTACTATGGTTATTGTTGTACAAACAAATCATGTCTACAAAATTTGACAAACCAGTAAAAAGGGAAACACCTACACAGAACGGATTTTCAAAATGGTTATCAGAAAGAAAATCGGTTCAAAAGTATTCTGTAATTGTGAAATGGTGGAGTGATTTTGTGAGAACCTGAGAAGTTGGTTGAATCGCTAGGAGCCAAAAATTTGCCGTTGAGGCAATACTTGGCTGGGAAGAACGGATGGATGATGAAAAGTCAAAATTTTGGTAGCACCAAAATCAACGCGTTCAATGAAGTCGTTGGCGAGCCATTTCCGTAGCTAGCCGGGCCGAGCACTGCAGCAGCCGAATCGATTTCGAAATTGGTCAGCCAGGCATCCATCCATCTATACATTGCCAAGTAGTAAAATGGAAAAAAGGAGCTCAGCCGACATGTTTGAACATTGACCATTTCCCACCAGCTCCCAGCCCGAGCCGGTAGGCCATGGGCGGAACTCTGTCGTCTTCTTGGACACAGCTGTGCATCCGTTCTTTCTCTCTCGTAATCTATCATATACCCAACTAATAGTTATATCTTTAAGGGCCCGATTTGAACGAAAGAGGGTGGACTTTCATTTCCCTCCGTCAACTCCATCCACCCTTCTAGCGCCTCTTCTCCATCTGGAATCGGTCAATCATAGGCTTCAATAGAATTCTAAATTTTGTATTGTCGTCTCTCTTAATTTGGGTTCGGTGGTGGTGTGAATCGAAAAAGGGACGGTCCCATGAACTGAGAGCTTTGTGAGTAATTGGGGTGAATCTGGGACAATGGGAGCGCTGTGTTCGAAGAGTTCCAAACAGACTAACACGGTTTCTGGTAAAGCGAATGCTCACCTTGATGATCGTTACCAGTCAGATGCGCACAAGAGTGGAAATTGGACGACTACGCCACAGAAGACGCTGGAGGTACAACAACCGAAACAGGAGGTGCAAGAATCAATTGCGTATCGTGAGACCGATACAGCAGCGGCAGGAGCAGGTCCATACGGGACCACGAGTCCGGAGGATTTCTATGACGGAATTCCACGCTACAACCCTGAGGGCCCTTTGTCACACAAATCTAGATCAATAAGGTCGACGCAGGCAGCAGTGGCAAAGGTAGGTGCTTTCGGTTGCTGACAATAGATTTCCCGACTCCTCTGCATTTCACCTTTTCATATTGGTGACTGAGTTATTGCCAGATAGTCCATCTGCACGTGTTCCTTATTTGTAGTTAAAACTTTCTTTCTGGACATCTAGTTAAAAATTTTGGGAGGTTAAAATTTTAAGATATTAAAATTGGTAAAAAAGTGAAGAGAAATGATATGAATGAATTTTTTTTATATATTTTTTAGAGTGAAAAATAATGATTTGATGGAAGGAGAAATTATATTGTAATTATTTTATTATGTTAAAAATTTACAAATCAAACACATGCTTTTCAGCATACCCTCAGTACTTCTATCAAAGAAAAGGAAAAATCTTCGTTGAGGGGGTGAGTGGAGAGAACCTTGTATAAAGTACAGCTTTCATGGAGATTGAATGTGGAGTGATTGTATACATAACAAGGGTTAATGATTCAAGTGTGTACCAAAGACTTCTGAAGAAAGGATCAAAGATGAGACTCATGTGAGCATCCAGAGTAAAGAGTTCTGACTAGCTTTAGGAGGTGATAGAAGGAAAGTATAGTGCAGAGATGGGCGATGTTTTGGACACTGAGCAAGAACTAACATAAGTACGTGATATTGCATGATTATTAAAAACTACCTCAATGCAAGACAAGAAGAACAGAAAAGCAGTGCCTTTGAGTGACAGCCAAAACGAGAGAGTGAACAATTAGTACTGTGAGCTTGTGGTGAATCAGACTCTTGGATATGGATAAACCCCATTCTTTCGTTTTTAGTCCCATTAAATTTTAAAAACAACCATTGAACCCTGGCTTTAAGCCCTTGTGAAGTTCTTGGACTTGTATTGAAGACTAATGGCGTTCTAAATTTGGCAGCAGAGCTAGACTTATCTGGATTTCTCAAAGCACCTTCGTGGCACATAATGATATACACTTCATATCCATCCCAAATTGAATTTTACTTGGAATTCATCCTCCTTCCTCCTATCTGAGCTTCTCTCTATTCTCTTTCTTTTCTTGATGAAAATCTCAGTATTCCGCACCTCATAATGTTCTTCTAGCCCGATTTACAACAAAGTCAGATTATGTCCGCTCTAATCTATAGAGTCAGTCCAATAAACCTTACTAAATTGTACCAAACTTCCTAGCAATAAAACCCCGTAATATCAAGGATCCAAGGGTGTCCGTCTACAATTTGTCTTCATGAATGTTTATGCTCACAAGTTTCTTTTATTTAGACAAATTAGACGATCCAAATCAGCTAAATGGAGGAGGAAGAAGAAGAACATCCAAAACAAACAATTAAACTCAACAATTAACCACAGTGTAGAACTGCCTAAATATCTTAGGTTTTTTAATGCCTGGTGTACAGGGAAAAAATGCATCTCATTTGAAGTTCTTCAGATACTCCGGAAATGACGTTCTAAGGCTATGTTTGTTAAACAAAATTTTACACTTTCTAAAATTTTAACACAATAAAAAATTACAATATAATCTCTCTCTCCCCATCACATCATTACTTTTCACTATAATAAATATTAAAAATCATCTATCTCTTCACTTTTTCATCAAATCCAATACCCTAAAATTTTAACCTTCCTAAAATTTTATCACTCAAACACAACCTAAGGTCATCTAGTTACTTGATGCTCCACCAATTTGCATGAGCCACATATACATCTAGAGTTCTAAGAGGCAGAACAAATGGCACATCCAGTGAAATCCCAAGCGCCTATCTTGTGTCGTCTAGTTGCCACTGCGTACACCCTAATTTTATTAGATTAGCAAATTTTGAAGAGCACAAAGAGAAAGCAAGGCCAACAGAAAACCTTTTAAATCCATGACTATACACGTCTTCCTTCCAGTGTACTTATGTGTCCTGAGTCTTAGTTAAGAATTGGAGTGCTTCGTCATGCAGCCACTCCACACATAAGCCTAGCGTCATTCAGAAGCATGATGCTGCTCTGACTAACATTTTGCATTAGCATACTGCATAAATTTTCTCCTGTTTAGTAACTGATTTATTAGGAGGCCCAATAAGACACTAGTAAAGAGCCCCTAATAGTTTCTGCAATATTGCAGGTCTCAGAGGTGAGTTCACGTCTAGGGAGGGCTGGAACTCTTGGGCTTGGGAAAGCAGTAGAAGTCTTGGATACGCTTGGAAGCAGCATGACAAATTTGAATCGAGGAAGTGGTTTCGTTTCTGGAGCAGCAACTAAAGGCAATGAACTTTCTATTTTAGCGTTTGAGGTTGCAAACACCGTGGTGAAAGGTTCCAATCTTACGCAATCGCTTTCAAAGAGAAGTATTAGGCACTTGAAAGAAGTGGTGCTTCCTTCAGATGGTGTGCATAATCTAGTATCAGAAGATATGGAGGAACTCCTAGCGATTGTTGCAGCTGACAAAAGGTGGATAATGGATGAAGTGACTAATACTTGTGATTGTCTTCCATCCAATTGTTGATGTTGCTTGTAGTGGTTTTCAGTTTATTAGTTCTTTGTCTTTTCAAACTTTGATCTGAGAGGAAATAATTAAATTATGTGTACAGGGAGGAGTTGAATATATTCTCAGGAGAGGTGGTTCGTTTTGGAAATCGCTGTAAAGATGCTCAATGGCATGACTTGGACCGTTATTTTGAGAAGTAACACGAATTTCACTTGCTTATCTGGTTAGGATATAGGTCCACTATACATATCATGGCACTGTCCTTACTTGGTGACTTCCTGATACACTTTCCAGAATCAGCAGAGAACTTACCCCTCAAAATAAACTGAAGGATGAAGCAGAGTTGGTGATGCAGCAACTAATAACGTTGGTTCAGTTTACAGCTGTAAGTATTATCCTTTGAATTAGAAAAAGTACGAGAAGTTGATTGAAAAAACTTTGGAGGCTCAAATACTATGAGTGTCTTTTGGCAACGGAAGTTGTTCGCCTATAAATTTGATTCGGTTGCCGTAAAGGGGTAATCTTATATGTTGCTTGAGAAGCAAAAGCTTTAAAGAATTTTGAGTTTGTAGGACAAAATTTTGAGAGTTTTGACTTTTCAGGGGGTTTTGTAAAAAATTGGTGAAAAAGTTTAAGAATGTTTGATTGTAAAATGATTTTTATTGGAGTTTGTAAAAAGTAAGGAGAAAGAAAGATTTGATGTTTTTTTTAATGAAAAATTCTTGAAGTTGGTGTGAAAAGGTGTTGGAATTTTTGTGAAAATTTTGAGATTTTGATGTTTGGTTCCAAAAAATTTGACTTTTTGAAAAAATTTCTTAAAAAAGTTTTAAATTTTTCCTAACCAAACATCACCTTAGATTGCAAGTAAATGTGAAGTTCAGTGCCATTCATAAACATCTTTATACGACAGTTTTTTACTGGCTTCACTAAGTTCAGATCATAACTTGTTGTATCAAATAGATGCTTGATTATATTTGCTATAGCAGTAGAGAAAAGGGCACTAGTGAATGGTTTGGTGTGTCGGTTAGAAGTAGAACCACATTGGTGTCCTGGATTAATAAGGGCAGTGGCTTAATCTTGAATCTTGTTCAAATACTTTTTAACTTATGTGTAATTGTTTTTCACTTTGTTTTGACTTGGGGTTAGTATTTGGAGTCTGCCATCCCCTTAAAAATTGCGTTTGGCCGTTGGATGGTTGTATTCAGTGGGAGCCATATGGCAGTTTTCTAAAAGCTGTCCTACATTGAAAGAAAAGAAAATTCTTTTGGCAAATTCAACTCTGTCTGGATGATGTTCGAAAAAGTTTGAATAAATGTAGTAATGTATGCAGGAAGCAGCAGTGGCATTTTCTTTCTCTGCCATATTGGGTGATGCAATAGTTTAGGTTTAATTGGTTTTTATTTTTTTGGTAGCTACAACTGAAGGCCTCAATGTATTATCTTTAAGTTGTGTTATGTGTGCCAAGATCTTGAAAAATTGCTTCAGCTTATCTCTACTGATTCAAATATTAAAGGAGATGAAATCTTATGTGTATTTTGGTCTCAGGAATTATACCATGAATTGCATGTGTTGGACAGATTCGAGCAAGAATATCAGCGTAGGCATCTAGAGGAAAGTTCGGTTTTCAGTCAGAGAGGTCATTGCCGACCTTTCTTTTTATCTCTGTTTTTTGTGCAAAATGCAGTTGTTCGTTTTATGCAGAGGCACACATATTAATCTAATTCTTTTAACATGTTCCTTTCAAGAGTACTGCTATTAGGTCTACTTTTATTCCTGGAAATAAAAAGGTTCTTGAAACATCAAAGGTTAGGAGAACAAGTATTTTAGTTTTTACATTGACTACGTGGTTAGAAGCAACTGGAATTTTCTTTTACGGTGGTATGAATTGGAGAGAAAATAATTTGGCCATAAGTATGACATACTTGCAATGGAACTGTAAATGAAGCTTGAAGAGTCAGTGAAAATACATGCTATACACGGATTACAAACAACAAGCGAGTCCAATTTCAAGTTAAGAATAATGAACGAGAATGCCCTAAACATGTCTTCCAAGGGAAGAATTCCAATTTAACTTTATAACTTTAATAACAGGTATGCTGTCTGAAATATCGCAAAGACAAGAAAGAGAAGAGAGACAATCAAAGTGAAAACCATCAGTCGAATGATCCTTTTGCCAAACACATTTTAATGTTTAGCGACGACAATCAATGTGATTCTTGTCTCTTGGAGCTTTACTTTTGTCGTCTAGGGAATCCGGGAGTTTTCTTCTGTACCTTATTTCTTTTTTGTTTTGAAAATAAAAGTTAGGATTTAAATTTTAAGTCAAAATAATTTTGCTCTTGACAAATTTTGTTGATAGTTTTTCTTTTTTCTTATCAGTGTCGGCTTCTTAAAATAAATAATTCTGTATTTTTGTCTTGGATGGTACATTCTATTTGACTATTCATAATTTTTTTTTAGATTTTCCCTGTATCATGGAGGGACAAACGGATTATACCATTGGTCTGACCCCGTGATTAACAAACTGCCTCCTTCCCTGTATAAGTTTGAACTCATTCCTTAACTATAGCTTGAAATACAACGAATTCAGGAAGAAAAACATCTTGCTTAAGGTTCTAAATAAATGAAAAAATAAGAACTACTTTTACTCTATTTGGGCCATTACCAAATGCTTGTTTTATTCTTGTGTTATGTGCTTGCTCTTACAGCGTTTTTCAGCACTAAAGAGCTCTCGCCATTGTTTGGACCATCTTTATTTTTTCCCAGCACTAAAGATATCACTTTGTTGAGTACATGTACATTTGTTTCTGTGTGGAAGAGTAACAATTCATCTGTCGTAAGTTGCTTAGGCTATTGATCTACGTAATACTTTCATTTATGTCTTAAGCAATCAGTTTTTAGTATCTATTTGTCATGTAGGTGTCAGCTTGAGGGCAGAACTGAAAAACCAAAGAAAGCAAGTGAAAAATTTAAAGAAAAAATCACTCTGGTCCTGGAGTATGGAAGAGGTAACTTTAGAGCACTGCCTTAAATAGCTTTTCAATTGATGAATGATATCTTCTCGTTTCTTTGACTTGTTTGTGTTGGTTGGTGTGTCTAACGTAGCTGGCATGTTAGGATTATACCCAATTCTTTTGCCAAATCGCCAATCTTTATTTTGCTTTTCTTTTAATTTTTTATACTTTGAAGGAGGTCTGTGAGCACCCTCCCAAAAAGATAGATTGAAGTCGTCCAGTTGACCATCCTAAAATTGGCCCAGAATGGTGTTACAACTCTGGGCTAGGGCAGAGAAAACAATTTTCACTACCAGGTTCAGAGGGACCAGGAACCAACTTCCATCCACTATGCAAATGTCCAAACTCTTCACAACTAGAATTCTGGTTCTGAGTTGTGGTGTGGAAGCCCGAAGGTGTTCAACACCCACTTCCACCTGACTTGGTGGTTAGCCTTTACACGTGCTAGTTGGTCATAGATGGAAAAGGGAAAATGCTAGATGTAGTCATAAATCCTCACCTCGGAATTTGACAATAACATGAGCCATAGCAGGCACCACGAAGTATGAATCTAGATCTGCTGCTGAACATTTACAAAGGCACAATAAAAGAATGGACAACCTGAAGCCAAAGTGGCGTTTGAGCTACAGAACCAAAAGTTCAGTAGGTTGTGTCTTCAAGAAATCAACAAGCATACACTGTTGACAAATATGAGTGGGACATTCTAGCAACATGTAGAAGTCTGCTTTCTTCCTTGTGTCTTTGATAGACTCGACCAAAATCTCTCTTCTAATGGGAGCAGAACATCGTTATATCATCGAGAACAGAGAATAATGATTGTTAGCTGGGTACAAAATGGGTGCCTACATGGTCTAAGTGTCATTTTAAATAGTCCTTTATCTCCCTTCCTATTTTTCTCATGATCTATCCGAATCCTTCACTAGATCTCTATCTTTTCTGCAACGCCATTCATGGTCAAAGAATAATTTTTGAAGAAGTGCTCTCTTAAATTCGCTTCTTAAACTGCAAATATCTATATTAGATAAAAAGAATCTATGGGATTTGATTAGAAAAACCAGAAGACATTCCTTTGATTTCTTAATGTCTCAAAGTAGTGCAGCATGAGCTGTAGCTTTTCAACAACTTCTACTACGATAGAGAGACGCAATGATGAAGCAATGAGTAAAAGGGAAGGGAGAGAAACAAACCAAGAAAAGTTGCTTTTTGCCTAATGAAAATTGTTTTACTGTAATAGCAGCATTGCATATGTATGCATATTTACATTTTTTGTTGGTTGGTCGTAATATGCTTCTGTAGTGCTTTTTATCTTTCTTCCTGCTGGAAATTAAGGAATTCTTATTCAATAGAAAAGGAAATTTTGTCTTAGAAAAAACTAGAACGTGATGACTCAAAGTTCCAATAATTGGATTGCAGGTGATGGAGAAGCTTGTAGAGATTGTCCATTTTTTGCATTTGGAGCTACATAATGCCTTCAGCAGTTCTGGTATGTTTGCATTTAGGATGTTAACTATGTTTAAGCTTGCACTCTTACTTGCTCATTTTCTTTGAGTAGTATACTGTTCAACCTCAGATAATACCGGTAGTTATATCATCATCATCATCATAATTGTCATCATGCTTATCATGTCCAATAGCTCACCCCTAGTTAATTTGCAAGAATTTTCCATTAATTGTCTATAACACCATTCCTGTAGAAACTTCAGTCAGCAAGGCAGTATTCTAGTAATTTTGGTAAGTACCTGATCAGAAACATCTGGTATTGTGTTGGGCCTTTGCGAGACAATGTCTGGTTTAGAGTGACATTTTAGGGTTGTTTTTTCATAATATATGTTCACTATAGTGCTATTTGGTTTGTTTTTAATTGATATTTAATAGTTGGAACACATGTTAATTATTTCTCTATCTGCCTTTTGCAGGCAGTCACAAACCAGTGGATGAATCTTTGAGCAGTCACCCAAGATTGGGACCTGCTGGCCTTGCGTTGCATTATGCAAATATTGTTATTCAAATTGATAATTTGGTGCGTGTGCCATCTCTGCTAATTGTCTTCTTTCATGTTATGTAGTTTCTTCCACACTTTCTTTAGGATTTCCTGAAAATCTGATTCGTTGGGAATTTATTCAGTTGTTGTTGCTGCTGTTAGTTGTAACTTATAATCTTGTCAAGTCTTCCTAATGTGTATACACAAGGCAGTGTGGCTTCTTTTGTATATGCACTTCGTTCTTTATCTGAACATTCATACTTTTTGGGGATGTTCACTACCAGTGTACTTAAGTTCTTCAGTGCTCGACTCCAACACAATTAGATTATTTACAGTTAAAAACGAAAGAAAGAAAAAAAAAGATGATGAGGTTAGCGATGAGAAAAACTGTGCACATTGATTATGAACCTTCAATCTCAAAACTGACAGAAGATGGTCACTTTGCATTTCAAATTGTGGAATATCAGGCGTCAATAATAATGGACAAACTGGTTTTGACAGAAAACTGATGTTGTTTGGGGGATATTCTCTTTTCTGCATCATGGGGATTTTATTGTTTTATAGCAAACACATTCTTGTTGCAGCATTATCCGGCTGGATCAGCCTGGGTCTTTGTCTACATGACTTTATATGCTTGATAACAAAGGGCTACACCACCAGCCAAACTGTGGTGTCCAAACTGAGTGCAATAACACTAACTCTAGTAATTTGTTATCTGCTATGAAATGTCTTTCAACATCTAGTATCTTAAATCTTTTGATTCAGCTAGGTTTTGATGAGATCTGATTTTAGGTAATCCGTTCGAATTCTGTGGCTCCAAATACAAGGGATGCATTATACCAGAGCTTGCCTCCTAATGTAAAATCAGCTCTACGCTCCAAATTGCAACCCTTCCATGCTAAAGTAGAGGTATAGTCATCTTTGGAGGTATTTTGTGTAATTTTTTTTTTCAAGGAGAAGATGGTGAGGGCTCTTTGAGTACACAACTAATCTCCAGGAGCATCCAGTCCCCCTTGTACAATTAGAATGCCAAGAACACAGTAAAAAATTCGGATGATGAGTTTCATCTGTTTTCACATGCCCCCCCACTTAGAATAATGCTTTGAGGAGAATTTCTCCTCTGTTAAATGATCTTATTGAAATGCAAGATGATGGGCTTCTTTCTGCATCTGTTCCCTGTAGCTCACTGTTACAGATATCAAAGCTGAGATGGAAAAGACGTTGCAGTGGCTTGTCCCAATTGCCACAAACACAGCCAAGTAAGATGCCCAGCTGCTCATTCGGCTCCTTCTATCTGTGCCCATTGCCTTGGCCTTTAGTTTCATGGCTTCTGTTTTGGTCTAATCATTAGTTTTCTGCTCTTGGTTGCGAATAAACGATTTCAGGGCCCATCATGGTTTTGGCTGGGTTGGGGAGTGGGCTACAACTGGGTGAGTAACGGGAGTTTAAAGCTTTAAATTTTTCATTTTTTCTTATGAATGTGAACGGGAGTTTTTTATGTCCTTTGAATTTACTTCATAAGATATGATTTTGCATCCATACAGTTCCGAGTTAAACCGGAAGCCTTCTTCGCAGACTGAAGTGATTCGAATAGAGACACTCTACCATGCACACAAGGGAAAAACAGAATCTTATGTACTTGAACTCCTATTATGGCTTCACCATTTGTTCAGCCAAAACAAGTTGGATGCAAACGGCGGTGGCATGAGGTCACCCAATAAGTCCCCAGACTCAGCACCCGGGTTGACAACAGCCGAGCAGCCCAAGCAGCAAGTGCCAACCAATGCCAAGTCACTCGTGCTAACTGCTGAAGACCAGGAGATGCTACAGTGTGCAAGTAAGAAAAGAGGGACACCAGGGATAAGCAAGAGTCAGGGCTTTGAACCTGGTAAGAACAGGCTGCGAAAGCCCAACAAGCTGAGCAAGAGTTATAGCCATTCCGCAACAAGGGGAAGCAAGGATTTGTTACCCCAAGATCGGGTTTCTTCTGGGCTTCCTGTCGTCGATTCTGGTAACGAAAAGGGAAACGCATTGATTGCGACGGACAGAAGGGACGTGCTTAGATAGTTTTACAAAATATAAACGACCTTCAAGCGAATGCCAAGAGTGATATACGTTCAAAACATCATCTGCTATTGTAAATGTACCGTATTTATGCAGCACACAGTGTTACGGTGTAGAAGAAAAAGTCCAGCTTCTGTGCATATCTATCATGCCCTAAAAGAAATTTCGTTAGGGTTTTTGTTAGCCCCGTACGGTACGTCTTAGCCTGCGAAAATTAGGCCCAAGCTAACCTGGTATAACTTAGGCCCAAACCTGAACCATTCTGGACCTGATTTAAATAAAAGAATTTTATTTTATAGAGTCGTAGACGAACTAAAAAGAATTAATTTTTGACAGAAATTCGAAAGTATAAATAATCTAAAATTAATAATATATGCGAGCAACTACATACCAATAATAGATGACGGCTGTGAAAATTGTATTTATTTTTTTATTAAAAAAAAAATCGCAAGCAATATGCTCTCTCTCTCGCTTGGTTGTTTTCCTGATTTGTCACCCAGCTCTCCCAGATCCCATCGGTTACTCCAGCAGTAGAGAGTGAGAGACCAAAGAGCAGAAGTACAAACAAACCGAGAGAGGTACCTCGGCCTCCCCTCATTGACTCCACCACCTCTTTCCTCTGCTGTAGTCCTTTCTTCCCCCAAACCTAGAAACCAGAACTTATGTAGTGCCAGTATCCATTTGACTTCCTTTGTCAGTTATTTGCAGGGCGTGGGGAGAGAATGACAATTGAGGAGAAATGGTGCGTGGTGACGGGAGGGAGGGGCTTTGCTGCTAGGCATTTGGTTGAATTGCTCATCGCACGCGATACGTTCTCCGTCCGCATTGCTGACTTGGGCGCTACCATTGACCTTGAACTAAGCGAGGAGGACGGGCCCCTCGGCCAAGCCTTGCGCTCGGGCCGCGCGGTATATGTTCCTACTGATCTTCGAAACAAGGCCCAAGTAGTGAAAGGTCACAATGACTTTCGTACCTCAACCGTTTCATAAGATGCGTAGCTGAAAGTTTGTAAGCGTTTCTAAATATGTGTATATTTTTAACAGCATGCGAAGGAGCTGAGGCTGTGTTTCACATGGCTGCGCCTAATTCGTCGATTAACAATTATCAGCTTCATCATTCGGTGAATGTGGAAGGTGCAGTGTTGTGGGGACGATGATTGTTTAGCTTAATTGCGTTTTATTTGCTCTCGGACGTTTTGAAGTCTTGGATTTGTTTGTTTTATGTTTTAAGTCAACTATGGTCTGCAGGGACAAAAAATGTTATTGATGCTTGTATGGAGCTAAAAGTAAAGAGATTGATTTATACGAGCTCTCCTAGTGTGGTCTTTGATGGGGTTCATGGGATTTTCAACGGGGATGAAACGTTGCGGTACCCCGCTAAGGTACTGAGTTCACTGAGTCTGAAGCTTGCTATTGCGTGAGTGTGATGTTTGTTGTTATTGCTGCTTGCTACCAGTTCTAAGATGTGATTGAGGAACAACGATGTTCCACCTTTATCCATCATTACCGGTTCATTTCTTACAAATTCTTTGTTTTCCATTTTCTGTGGTGCGTGGGATACCATGCTGAAGTCCGTTTTAAGTCATCGGGTTGGATGGCGAACATTATCTATCTTTTTTTTTGTCGTGTCCATCCTGTACGGGTAGTAATATGTAGATTTGATATCATGTATACTCCATTTTTGAGGTCCTCTATACTGCTTAGAATGTGTAGTTAATTCCTTCACTGTTTTCAGCACATTGATTCATACTCAGCAACTAAAACTGAAGGAGAGGCATTGGTCATCAAATCTAATGGGACTAATGGACTTTTGACATGCTGCATACGTCCTAGTAGCATTTTTGGCCCTGGCGATAAGTTGTTGGTTCCATCATTAGTTGCTGCTGCAAGGACGGGGAAATCAAAGGCAAGTATGATTCTTTCGCTTAATTTTGAATTTGACTCATTTTCTGGTTTCTAGTTGTGCATATGATTTACAAATTCCCTATTTCAGCTTGGCTTCAATCATTCACATCCTCAATATGATATAGGAATGGAATACATATGCATATCTTTTTTAATATGATGGCATAGATATGCATATTGTCTAAACCCAAGATGCATCTTTCTTTCCAGGAGTTGGAAATGGTACATTTTGAACACCAGTTGGCAATTATTTTTTAATGTTGAGATTTCTGTCTATTGTACTCCCTGATCTACATCTTATTGGGTTAAGATCAACCAATCAGTTTGGTTGCCCTTGAGCAGCATTTTTCATCAGTAAATAGAATCACGGATTTTTATGATTTATGGTTAAATTAATCTTTAGGACCATCAAATTCTGATTCCTGTTCCACTTTATCAGGCCCAACCAGATTACCTGTTGGTAGGAGGTTCTGATGCTTCTTTTGCTAAGTCCTCCTGTACGAATATGAACTAGTGGTTTTTGGGGTCTTGAAGAAATTCGAATCCCTTTTTGGGATGTTTACTTCAAAGTCTGTGAGAAATCCTTACCATAAGGTCACTCGGCAGTTTGCCTTCCTAAAACCTTTGTTGTGGACTGTTGGTTAAGTATTTTACTCAGCTACGTTGCATGTGAAAAAGACTATTAGCGTGCAGCTCTCCTACATCTGCAATTCTTTGTTGAAATTAAGTGCTTCCATGCTATATTTGTATGTGATTTGTTTTTTGGATCCAGTATCTGGGTTTGTTACTCCTACTATTGACCTAGCCCGTCGGACCAAAAACAGTGGTGGCATGTTTTACTGGTAGTTTTTTCTTTTTAATTTTGATGTATAAGTAATTCATTGCTCGTATACTTGTTGGATACTCAACTAAAGCAATGGTGGATTTTATCTAGTCTAGTTGAGTAATTCTCTTGGTAGTAGAGAGATGAGATTGAATCCTGTCCACATCATGGATGGGGCTTAAGTAAGAGAAGACCTACCCCTATTTCGTAGTCCAAGTTGGACATGGAAAAATAAGGAAAAAAATAGTTTAATCTAGTCCACTTGAAACTGCCTTTCAAACACACTTCCAATCTGTTTCACGACCTCAATTTCTCAAAATGACACACCAATTACTTTTAGTGAATTCTCACTGTAACTTTTCTTTCCTCCAGTTCCCTCTTGATCTTAGGGCCGTCAACCTTGAACATGACAAAATTTATCAACTTCTCCTATTCCTGGAAAATTTGGCTAATTAAATTTATGGTTTTTGTGCAACCAGTCCTTTCTTCATTCTTCTTGGCTTGAGGCCTGATTGTTGTGTAGTTGCCATTTCCTGTCTCAGGGTACCGCTCAATCTTATCATTTTTTGTATACGTGTGGTTATTATCTTCAGATACCATACTCCCCCCCCCCCAACTATTTCGACTACTTCGAAAATGCTACTGAAGGTGATTCTGCTAGGTGATTTCATATAGTTTATCTCTTTTACATCGATAGATAAGTTCTCCAACAATGGACCTTTCGTGTTTATGTTAGAATGAGTAAAGTATCCATACTTCGTCTGGTTCATATGCTTATCCTATTCATGTCACCAGTTCCTATAACAAACCCTATTTCAAACCGTCCTGTTGCAGGAAACCGTTGCTATCTTTTTTGAAGAACCTCCGAACATCAAAAGCGAAATAGCTCTTACTTCCAGGAGTATCTATTTCTTTTGATGGGGGAGATGAGGGAGGAAATTCTGGTTTGAGGTCTAAGATCAATACTAAAAATTCAAAAAGTGAGTCCCCTTTCCATTAGGAGTTTACCCAGCTAGGCAACTTCCCCATTAAAACTGAAGTTGCATAAAAGTAAGTGTTTTCCTAGTCATGTAATCTCAGACTTCTTTATTCAATCGGTGTATTGTGGACATAGAGGTCATGATCATGGGTTGAGTAAAAATCAGACACTAACTACAGCCTGTGTGTCATTGCCATAGTGAACCCAGTGCATCTCATCATAAGTTACCTCTGTCACGCTTTTTCTTGAATAATCTGTCCTGGTATGTGAAGTTTGAGTTGCATTTATAGGGTCTGAGTAAATTATCAATCAAGACGTTTGGCTACATGGGATATTGATCAGATTGTTACGGAGTGGTGAAGACCTCTGTTGCAAACGCCCAAACCACACAAATGTGGACTTTCTTAACATTTTTGGTGGTGCAGAGTGTTATCAATAAAACCTAATGTTGGTTTTTATTTCTGTTTTTTTTAATGATCAGTACATTATTGGAGATGGCAACAACATTTACGACTTCACTTACGTTGAAAATGTCGCACATGCCCATATTTGTGCTGAGAGAGCTCTAGCATCAGAAGGGATGGTTGCAGAAAAAGCTGCAGGGCAGGTTGATTGATTCTTTTATAGCTTCCTCCAACTTTCAAATCCAACAGTCATATGGACAAGATTTGGAAAAGAAAAGTTACAGTCAGGGCGAGGTTTTGTAGCATCGCTTTACAAATTGCAGATCCATGCTTTGAAGTTCAGTTGGCATGTCTCCTAGTAAAGACAAACAAAAGAACACACAAATAAATGACATATCAAGCTAGGATATCATTACATGTTCTGGCTTTCTTTGCTGAATGGAGATTCATTTTTTGCAGGCATATTTTGTTACCAATATGGAACCCATCAAATTTTGGGAGTTTATGTCGCTTATACTAGAAGGTCTTGGCTATGAAAGGTGCTTCTTATTCTTTTACTCTTTAGTCTGTGCAGATGTTTGCAGCTGTCAGTGTCTTGGTCTTCTCTTTGATCCTCCTTTTACTTAGGATCCGTTTAGCCAGTCCTGTGTTAGTTATGATACATCTTCGAAGTCCGCTATTTCCCCATTGAAGGTGAAAACTGTGCAGAGGCACTTCTAGGTCTCCAAGTTTATTACAATGGAGTGATATTTTATATGCGGTTATGTTTGTTTTCTCTTCATGTAGACATTGATGTATAAAGTTGGACTTAGAAGGGACTTTGCAGTTGACATCATTCTTTTAACATACTCCTTGTGTTGTTAATAACTACTAGCTGAAAAAAAATTCAATTGCAGTATCTTGTTACAATGGTTCATTGGCATTTTCTTCTGCCAATAGAATGATGCAAATTTTTTGGTAGCTATTGCACTAGAAACTGAGCACCAGCAAAGGTCCAACTATTTGTTAATTTTGTTTCTATGAGGGACCATATAGGAGAAAGCATATAACATCCGGCTATGTTTTCTAAAACTACCTCACCTGCTCATAAGCAACTCCGCTTTTTCTAGGCATGGTCTGTTTGACCAATGCCAATGATTAAAGGACCACGCTAATTGAACTAGGTTGTAGCAAATGGTCAATAGTTTAACTGCTAACTATGGTGCTAATTTTGGTCCCTGGAGTGTAAACAACTTCCAATTTGTGCCTCAATAGTTGAATCTTGAGCGGTTTTGTCTTTCTGCAAAGCAGCATAATGGAGATGATATAATTTGTTGCCATAGTATTTCTTCGACGCACTTGGCATGTGGAAGGTACACATGACCTATTCCATGTCAGTAATTGAAAAAAAAAACATATGATTTCTTAGTTTTAGATTTTTTCCCTGAAACCACGACCAGTTGCACCAAGTTCAAAATACCGCCTCCATAACCTGTTTTGCATGCAGCATCACCACAACCTTCACACCAACATCACTCTCACTGCTTGAGGCGGTATTTTGAACTTGGGATGGGGGATGGGGAAACTCTCACTCCATAATTTGTGGTATGAATACCTACCATAAAAAACCTCAAACCCCTCTATCCCCTGTCCTCTTTTATCATTTTTATTTATTGAAGCTGTCAATCGACCAAAGGAGAAACCATCCATTTCACTTATAAATTAGATGTAGTAGAGTTAAGTCTATCCAACATCTTGACGCATGAAGTTATTACTGTTTGGTTGTTACAGAAACACCCCACCACCAAATAAATCTCAGAACGCAGCTTACAAGAATTGTGTTTGACCACATGGGGGTGTTGAGACACTCGCTTGGAATTTTGGTGTTTTGGGTTGGGACTTGAGACACTAGTGGATCTTTTGCTGGTGTGGTGGATATCATTTTGCTTTGTTGAACTCTTGAGAACATACGCATATCATCAAAAACTTGATCTTCTGGTAATACCTGAGAAAACCTTGCTTCACCCTCTTCCACCATTTGAATCCCTTTACTAATCTCCTCATAATTGTACATGAACAAAGAAGGCATGACAAGGGCATTGCCCAAGTGATTTGCCTTTGTATCTCAAGGTTTGCTTCAGTGTTCTTTGATCAGACTACCACTGAGTTTGTAAGTTTCTCTATTTGATTTAGCTTGTATTTTAAGAGCAATATATACCCAGGCAAGTCTCATGAATGCTTGATTATTCTGCCTCATCTGGAATTTATGGAATGAACAAAACCATGTTCCCTGGATGTTCGAAGTTCTTTTAATACTGCCAAGTTTTTTTCCTAAGACTATCACAAGAGTAGTAGCTTTAGCAGTGGGAGGGATGATGTTTTTTGTTTGTGGATATGCTAGGACATTTTAAGCTGAGTGCTCCTTAGATTTCTCCGATTATAACTCTTCGTACTCCTGCTTCACCTGATCTGAGCACTTAGGTTATGGGGTGGGTGCTGGTCCCAGCCATGGCTGCCCACCCAACCCCCCCCCCCCCCCCCCCCAAAAAAAAAAAATGTAAAATGAATTAGGAATGAAATATAATAATGTGATTGTCAATTTCCCTGGTCTTTTTGTCTGAACCTATGTAGTTTGCAGGCCAAGTATAAAGATTCCTGCAGTTGTTATGCTGCCGATTGCACATGTGGTGGAGTGGACCTATAAGCTGTTAGGCCCATATGGGATGAAAGTTCCACAGTTGACACCTTCAAGAATAGCACTCTTATCTTGCAGCAGATCTTTTAATTGTTCAAAAGCAAAGGATCTACTTGGCTACACACCAATCGTATCCCTTCAGGTTCTTTCCTGCTTCATGAGAGATATAAATGAGTTGCTCAGAAGAGAAAAAAGAAAAATAAAAAAATAAACAGAAGAGAACAGATTAAACGGAGTAAAGAAACATTTGGTCTCCCCCCAGCCCATGTATTACTTTGTTGATTGTTTTGAATCTAGTTGCTTAATTGTTTGGTGTTTCATAAACCTGAATAATGATTCATCAAATCCGTTTAGTTTAAATCATGTTGTGCCAAAGCCACAAGTTAAGGACCTATGGTCCATGGTTTTTCTTTGAGACTGACATCAATAATCTGCCCTCATTGACTGTGGCCCCTTCTAATTGTTCTGGTCTTAACCTTCTTAATGATTTTTTGGATGGTAAATAAATGAAGCGACCCTTATGATGTGTTTCCAACATGTTTAAACTGTTGTGATTGGTTTTAATTTTGTGTTCTGAATCCTTTGTACATGACATGGGTCTGAGCTAGATAGTGTTGCTTGATGGGCAATTATCAATTCCATTTAGAAAGGTCTAATCACCCATGTCATAAAAGTTCAGGTTCTTGGTTTATTTGTCACATCAGAGTTTTTAATCTTTCTGCAGGAGGGTCTGAAGAAAACAATTGAGTCATACTCACACTTAAGGGCTGACCAACTCCCCAAGAGAGAAGGGCCTTCTAAGGCTTCCATGTATCTTGGAAGTGGAAAGGGTCTGAATCAGCAATTTTTATTCATGTCACTACTTTTCAGTATATCTGGATGGCCTGTATTTGCCTATGTTGTCTTCTGGATATGGCTTCCACTATGGTATAAATAGCAATCATTCAGGCCCTGTAGAAATCACCTCTTACACTGGCTCAGCTAACTACCATAGTGATTAGGTGTCTAATTATCAGTAGCCAATGACCTTTGGGAGGAATATTATATGATTGACAGTCTGTTGTAAATAAGAAAAGTTGAGGAACTTCTCATTAGCATGGTTCAAGTGATCATTATTGATGACAATTAATGCGTGGGAAGTTTAGTTAAGAATGACTGACCCCATTTGATACGCTGTCTATACAGGGTTGGACTGGATTTGATGCAAGTATTTTATCATGTTTCCTAAGATTAGGTGTTTGGAATACGCCTGGATTGGACCAAATAAAAAATTGGTTGGTTTTGAGAAGGGAAACAAAAAGGAAAAAGAAAATACTGGCGGTTCATTGTCACTGCCAAGCTTTAGGGGACAATATTTGGTGGTTGGTGGCAAGCTTGAGCAGGTGGCAGTGGCAGTCTTGGATATATATGTTTGTAATAACAAGTGATAGTATTGGACACAGCCTTCCTCTTCCATGAGCTAAACCCAAGAGCTTCCCCTTTTTGACTGGACTGGGGTGTGTCAAAGCTAACAGGACTCTTGGTGTAAACATATTTATTTTGTTCTATTCAAAGTGCAATGTAGTAAAGATTATACCATGATTTATTCCTCTCTATAGGCATACATTTCTTTTTAAGTTTGTGTTTCACAAACCAACATGCTGCTCATATGCATGTTGAAAGGGACTCGGATACTTTTAGTTTTTGTTGGAGGTTACCATGCCAAGAACTGACTAATGTTGGAACTGATTAAATTATTTGTTAGGTTTGTGTCTGGGCATCTAGAGAGAAACGAAAGGATATTCTTATGACATGGGACTTTGTAATTTGTTTTTTCTTTTACCTCAATGTTGTTGGTAGTTGACACATTTTAATGGAAGGTGTATGTGTTTCCCATATGAATTGATGAAGTGACCCAGTTGCCAAAACTTGTTTTTGCAGTTGCTGACATGTTACTCTGGAGGGATAAAAAGAAGACACTTACTGCTTTGTTAGTGTTGGTTGTAGGTTACTACAACTTCATTGCATCTGGGTTTACCCTCTTAAGTGCCCTTTCAAAGCTTCTCTTGTCAACAACAATATTCTTGTTTATCCATGGCATTTTACCAGAAAAGATGTATGTCTGACTACTCTTTTCTTGAACATGTCATTGTCCCAGTTAAAATGAGTACTGCTATTAACATGTTTCTTTAGTAGTTAGCATTGTAAACCTGTTCTGATTGGATGGGAGGCTGTCAGAAGCAATGAATTGGTGGTATTAAGTTTACTGCTAATTAGAAATCCATGCCTATGATGGCAGAATGGGATTTACAGTTGAGAAAATACCCCCGTCACGTTTTCACTTGTCAGAAGAGATGTCGAGACGAGTTGCTTCATCAGTGGCCTCATCTTGGAATGCAGCTGTTAGTGCTTTAAAATGTATTTCAAAGGGGAATGACTGGCTTCTATTCCTTCAGGTATAACCATTCTCTGCTTCCTTGCTTTTTATGACTCCAAGATATGATTCTTTTGGTAGTGCCGAATTAGTTCCCACTTGCCCTGATAATTATTATAAAGATGATGCACCACATCAAGTACATGGGGGGATAGTTCAAATCAGGCCGTCCACAATGTTGATGTTAACAGCGTGTAAGCTGACATTCCTGTGAAGCCTGATACTAAAGAATGGTAGCTGAGCAAGGCAGTTTATAGTGTGGTTCTGAAACACTTCCCCATAAGTATTCGTTTGTTTTCTTTTGTCCAAGTCTGCTGTTGACTTTATGGAAGCCCCGGCTTTCGTTTAGCTAAATAGATGATGTCCGATGATTACTTTCTGTTGTCTACTCTCTGATGGTATGATATGTAGCTGATTTATATTTCCCTATAGATTCTTTGTCTTCTCTCATGTATTCTTTGAATGTTTATGAATTGAGAAACCTCTCCTGGGCTTTTATGCTGTCATTCATCCAAGATGAGCCACTACAGATGGCTGCCTTAGAGGTTCTTTTGTTTTCTCTCGTGTATTCTTTGAATGTATATGAAATGAAAAACTTCTGCTGGACTTTTATACTTACATACCATCTAAGATGAGGCACTTTCCCGTTGGCCACCGCTTGTAAAAGATGATGTTGATTCTTCAAACATCAGTTATTTGTATATATGAAGCAAATTGCAAGTTTATTTCCTACTAGTTTATGCCAGTTTTTTTTTTTTGATAAGTAAGCCAATCTTATTAGAAGAAGCAAAAACAGTACAAGGGACTATACTGAAAACGCTTAGTTCAAACAAGCAACAAAATTAAGAAAATCATAAAAATCAACAAAAGGGCAACCTAACGCCACATTAGGCCAACTAAAGAGCGAAAGAAACATAAACCCTTGCAACTTCACCAAGGACAAAGAGACATCTTCAAAACATGCCAGTGTTATTTGGTTCAATTCAGCAACTCTAGTGGGGGTTGTTTCTTCAATTTGACTGATACTTTTATTTGCTTGTGTGAAATAATAGGTTGTTGTTTTCCTATTGCTTCTTAGCTTCCTCGGATCCCTTTCACTTCAGAGCATTTTTGTTATAGGTTTGTTCTCTCTCTCTCTCTCTCTCTCTCTCTCTCTTTCTCTCTCTCTCTCTCTCTCAATGTATACCTCTATAAATGTATTGCATTTGATTTCAACTTGAAGTGATGGCCAAAGTTGTCATGTTATCAAGCCTGCCCAAATGTAAGCAAGTATGTGATAGTTTTGTTTAGGACAGAAAAGAAAAAAACTTGATCCCAGACAAATAGTGTCCATGTTTCCGGGAGATGCCTGCAGAGATTGGGTAAACCATCTATACTTCCAGTTCTCAGCAGAAAAGTATCATGAAGGTCAAAGAAATTCTCGTCTAATAATTTTGCCCATGAAATATTTAATCTGAAAATGATTTTGCCTTGTTTTTTCTTTGGATTCTTGGTGAAGGAATTGATGCTTTTTGCGCAAAAGTTGCACGAGATAGTACCACATTACAAGCACTAAAAAAGATGAAAAAGTCAAACAGCTAGAGCAAAAATTCAACACAGACCTCTATCAGAACTAGATACAAGATTGAGTTCAAAATGCATGCAAGCGTAAACCCCATCTTTGACAAAGAAACTGGCCTTGCCCTGATGCTTTCAGGAGCTTAGAACAGTATGTTCTATTGTTCAAATTCTCACAGATGGCTTGAAAATGGCTGTAAATGAATTTGGTGGATGGTCTTGAGAAAAACCTGTCATATTCTTTGATGACAGAATAATATGTTGGAGATTGTCTTCTGTAAATGTTTGAAATGGTTGTTGCTACTTCATTGGATCATTTTTCTCTTGGTTCCTTTTTATTTTAGACACTGAGGCTTGAACATGAGTTTCAAGTCTCTCCCCTTCCTGAGACTACCACTTTGATATTGGACTGATCGACTCAGTCCTTTCCCGTGTCTTGACTAAGGTGGGTATTTGTGCGTCTTATTTTTGCCAGGAGTTCCTATTGCCTTTGTAGCCTTCTACGTGCATGAAAAGAAGGAGCAGGAAATTGATTATATGATTCAGAAAACTCTCTCTCGTGGACGCAACTTAAAATCCGATATTGTCAAGAAATTTGTCACTTCCAAGAAGATTGACTGACAGTTGGTAGCCCAAATTTTCTTGACTAAGATGTGGTGTTAGCATCTTATGTTTTCATGTTTGGAGCTATTTGCCTGCTATTGTGAAAATGGCATGTTGCTGCTGTTGGTGTTATAGTCTTGGTTTGTGTCTGTTTTTGAGAAAGGCTTCAGAAAAACCGAGGTCCTATAGATATGCTCATGCACCCCATGATGATTCACCTTTATGCCGCTATTCCCAATTGATTAGTAGGTCTTAAATGATCTTTAGTTAACCAATATATTTTCTTCCAGTGTAACACAATCTGGTATTCGAGGGAAGTTGGTATTTGAAGAAACATTTGGACTTTGCTTTTCTTATATAGTTTTCTGTTCTCTGAAAGGATTGTGCCACGCGAATTCCGTTTAAAAAGTCATGTTTATTGTTTCTTTAAGCAGCTTGAAGGAACTTTTCCAAAGAACGTCTCTCTCCAAGTTATATCCCCATCTCTTATTGTAGCTTGTGGAATGGCTGGACCTATTCGACCGGGTAGATCAGTTCGATTTCGGGTCTTTGGACCCGGCCAGTAGCAATTTTGGGTCGACCGTCCGGTTGGTTGTAGACTTCGGTTCCTTTGCTTACTGTCTAATGGGCTGTATGTCCCTTTCTCCAGTAGCCAGGTTTTTGGCACTGTTGAATAAAATTGACATTTGCTTAGAAGAAAGAACAAAAAAAAAGGTTCGAAATTTAGGAAATTTTGCATTGTTAGAATTTAAATTAATAATTAGAAAGAATCCTTCTTCTATAGAAGATGAAAAAAAAAATGATCAAAACTTTCCTCCGGGACCGTAAGGAAAGCTGGAAGCACCTCTACAGACTCAGTGATGATCAAGTTATTCCGCTTGTCTCCCTGGCTGGTCCTGGTCAACTTATGTGCATCCCTCATGGCATATCTAAGCATTAATTCTAATTTATTTTACCCTTTTAGAAGCATATAACGTGGTAATTAGCCAAATATTCGCAACAAAAAAGAAGATCAAGAAGAAGAAGAAATTGCTAACTTAGGCTGGAAAACCGTCTTTGTTCTCTTGGGTATATAATCAACCACAAAATTCTTTTAGAAGTGTAAAAGCATATATATATATATTGTTATTACAAGAGTTCTGCCCTTTTTTTCCCTCAAAGCTTTGCGCGGAGAAATAGAAGGAACATGTATCAGAAGCGCTGAGAAAATACCACATGAATATTTGACCATAGTAACCATGTAATGAATTGTGGCCAGTTAGATAACTGTGTTATTTTCTAGGTGAGCTAGGCTATAGCTAGCAAGAGCCTAGCTGGGAGTTATTAATTACGCAGCAATCACTATAAGTAAGGGGTGGATTAAGGTAGAACGAGGGCTGATTCAACAGCTTCAGATTGAATGAAATTGACTCCCCAGATGGTCAGTAACAATATGTGACAGAAAGGGTTTATGCATCCTAGATCGTCGACTACTTCTGCAGATTGTGTAAGGCATATAATATATTGCATATATATAGTGGGGTTTCCCACCAGCTGGCTACTACAACTATATATATTACTTTTGCTACTACAAGGATATGCCAAAGATTTTTCCAAGCCACTCAAGGCAGGATGGACCAGCTAAAAGTTCTCCAAAAAACAAGAAAAAAAAATTCAAAAGAAAAAAAAACTTCTGGAACTGGCAATCTATATAGTCCTTTTTGGTTTCAGGTATTGCATTTTTTTCACCTTTTTTTTAATCAATCAGCAGTAATGGCATAGAAGAGAATGAAATTGCCTCATTTGGTCTCTAATTTCTAAGCAAAGAAGCTCGGTATATAATTTTAGATTAAATACCAACAAGACTGCTTCCCAAAGGTATTAATTTAGAATGGGAGACCAAGGGGTACTCGAATGCCTGTTGTGAGCTTGGAGCACAAAGTCAATCCGAATGAAATCTTTAGTTAGTGGCAGAGGGGTTGACTTGTTTGGTTGCACATCAAATGGAAATTTGCTACTGTTGGGACCAGGTGCGCCGCGCCCACGCGGTGGAGGATAAGAAAAAAAAAATGTAGGAGAAACAACTTGATCAGTTGATCCAGGTTCTATCAGCAAAGTCTTTGCAATGAAGTACTCCAAATGTCAAATGCTGGAGCATCTTTATCCATCATATTCTTTCCTTCCATTCCTTTTCTATGAGGTCAAAAGGCTATCAGATTGTAAAGCATTCTGAAGGTTACAGAAATTACGTACTCCGCGCGATCCACAAGAAAACGGTCGAGGTCAGAGAGGCCATACATGCATATATGAGGATAGAGTGAAGAGAAAAGTAACACGCGCGTCATGATATGAACCCTAAGTCAAGAAATGTTTGCGGGCTTTGCTTCATGTTAATGGAGGTTGACATGCATTATATCCATCTGAGCCATTTTTACTTGAGATTGATCTGTCTTGGCCAAGTCTAGGTCGATCGGTGTCTCTCTCTCTCTCTCTATATATATAGACCTAAGTAATCATCAATCCAATGGCATCAATATCTATTGAATTTGATTTTAAAATAGTGTTGGGTATGGCTTGGGAGATCAAGCTAAATTGTTGTTTAAGACTTATACAAAATATTTTGCTTTTTTTTTCCAAAGGAAGTAGCTACAATATAACAAGGAACTACATGCAAACTCTGAGGTCCTGAAACATGATCACCTTGACTTAATTGGAAATTTAAATTTATGTAGTAAGCTGAGGTTGACTTAATTGAGCTGAATCTAAACCCACCATCGAAAAATAATGCAGCCAATGTAAGCATACCGACTGCAATTCTTATGGCCATACATCCAATATTGAAGGAACTAAGCATCATGAGGAATTCAGTGCAAGTTGCAAATTAGATATTAGGGTCCCTACAACTTATTAGAATATATTCCACCATGGGAAGTTACACTTGAAAGGTCTAAGAAAGTGAAGGAATTCGTCCAATAAAAGAAAGTGTAAAAGAAATCTATGGAGCATGGACTCAAGAGGATTCAGATAATGGGCGGATCTGATTCTAATCTCTAACTAGCTAGTCCTTCATAGGCTATAAATAGAGACTACACAATATGTTACTGGCATCATAAATGGAGCATGGAGTACTCAAGAGGGCGAGAGGTCTAACATGAATACAAGGGTCTTGTTTGATAGCCAAGAATGACTTGCCTGCCCCTCACAAGACGCTTTAAGCATAACCCTGGTATAAAACACTTGTCAGCTTCCCAGGCATGTCTTCTTGTCTACCAGACATGCTCTTGTACTCATGCTAGGCCTTCTCTCCTTACGTTCGGCACAACAACCGCTAGCTCCTCCTCGATTGTCTTGGTGTACAGTGACAAGCTACTGCGCATGGTGCAAAGGAAAGCCATGCATGCATCCCCATGAAGCATGAATTTTGAGAGGAAGTGAGGTCTTACATGTGGACATGAGTCTTGTTTGATAGCCAAGAATGACTTGCCTCGACCTTTTCAAGAGGTCAAATACTTCAACTGGATGTTCGTCTCTTTGGAAGAACCTTATTTGGGTTCCAGGCAAGTCAACTTGGCTAGGTTGACATTCTCTCGTCTCCCATGCTAGACCTTCTTTTCTTCCCCAGGCAAACGCTTAATTTCTATGAAAGGGTGATGAAGTAGATACCAAAGGAATATATACACGCGCGCAGTTTGGTTCTGTTATTTCTGGGGAATATCTTGTTTTTCTTTTTTATCATGCACGACCTTTTACCCCTGATTCCATAACATCGAGCTGATCACCTGTTGATTTACATTCTTGTGATTTCTCCCAGGGATCGATGGTGGGTGCTGTAATTGCTTCTCCTGATCCTACTGCATTTCTATACGAAAGCGGCGAACCAGATATCTACTACAGGCCGCCAATTAGCCGCGCCAAGCTAGGAATGTACCTCTTTACATGAGAGTCATTCTTTTCAATTATTGAATGAGAATTACGACAATTCCCATAATTTTCTCCTTTCCGTAGTCTGTACGTAGCCTCTGCGAGGTCTCTTGATCTTCCTCAACTCGATCTGACGTTGCTCACATTTCTTCAGGGGAAGATAATCAATTGGCCGGGACCACGTGCACGCACGACGTGAAATGACGCAGAGCATGAAGGACGACTTTCTGGGCTGGAACAATTAGCTGGCGGATTGCCTCCGAAGGCCATCCGTTCCGGATGTCCGGATGGACGGCTGGATATCCTATGGTTGGGAGCCCGGGAGCAGGGTGGGTCCCGTCCATCCGGCCCAATTAGCTGTCGACTTGGAATTTCTTCAAGGGGGCCATATTTAGCAAAGTGCCAAAAACAAAAGGAACATATAATGTATATATATATATATATATAAGCTTAATTTGCTTCTGCTCTTTTCGATCAATTGAATCTTATTTTCCTTGCAATATGTCTCATTAATTCCCTTAATTAGCATCTGTCAAACCACCTGATCATGAGAAGTAATTAATTCCTATCACTAAACTAATTTTTCCATTTGTGATAGTACTCTGAATATTTTGTCTAAGGAGAAGGCCGCTACCAATAAGAAACTGAATATATATGAGATAATAAAATTAGTAAAAGATTGTTTCAAGTCAACGCCTTAATAAATATAATCTTCCTACAAAATAGATAAATACCATATATAGTACTCTACACACTACCTACCCAAATACACATATATACTAATTGAATCAAGGGTGAAGGAATGAGGCTAGGGTTCAAGATTAAAAACTAAGAAAGAGATTCTTATAGATAAGAAAAATATAAGAAATTATACAAATATAGTGAAAAATCAATGTGTATATATATAGATTGACTGTACTTTGCTAACTTTCAATATATATACTTGTTTAGGCCTCGAGGGATTCTCTATTAGCTAACAGTGCTACATACCATGGTTTCGCTCAAATAGTGGTCTCAACACTTCTCTTTCCTTATCTCTCCCTTTTCTATTCGAGTGTTTGGGCCAAGTTACGTGCGCCTCGACTAATCTCAGAGTCTATGCAGTCTTTTTGTCCCACACAAACCGAACAATTATCAAAACAAAGACCCTTGAGGTGGCCTCCAAAAGATTGGTCTTCTTTACTTAAAAAGGAGCTCCCTCGTGAAAATAATCTTCCTCGTGAGATAAATATGCGCAGTAAATGCACTACCTTCGAAAGTAAATATATACATAAACATTAAAGATGTATCCTTTTCTCATTTGTTTTGAGTTTGACAGAAGGAGAGATTAGAACCAATAACCTCTAGGTTGTGCCGAGGGTGAGAAGGAATAAGGAGGCTAATTAAAGTCCAAACTTTTAATTTTTTAAAAGAAGATATCTTAAACGAACACGAAAACAAAATATAAAATGACAAATATAAGGAGATATAAGTTGCAAGTCAATGGCATTAATAAACACACTACCATTCTAGTGGAGCTGTCATCAAGTTATGGCTCCACACCTCTTGTTTCAGGAGTGTTTGCAAACCTTCCACATCAAATGCGCTTAGCAAGTTGTTCGTGGGCCCTTATAGGCTTCTTCTAATGATTCCAACCCTTTAATCTTCCTATACTTGCCCCTTTTTTGCTGTAAAAATAAAGATTTTACAATATTATAATCCTCCCACAAGGAGTATATGCAATAACATGCACTACACTACCAAATATTATAAAAGATTACACTGAAACTCTTTCAATGACTTTTGAGTCTAAAAGGAGGGGGAATAGGAGATTAGAGAACCCATTACCTCTAACCTGTGTAAGCCTGTAAGGGGGTGAAGTCATGTGGAGGCCTGGGCCCAAAATAAAAATTAAAAAAAGAACAGTAAAGAGCTATGACCGGGCCTCCAATATTATTTGTTATAAAAGCTTAATATCGGGCCAAGTCTTAGTCACTAGGTTTTATTTTTTGACAATATAGTCACTGAGAATATATAGTTGTGACGATCTCTGTTCATGTCAAAAAATGAAAACTAGTGACTAAATTGTCAGCGTGCTATAAATACGGAATAGAATGTGGTCGATCGCTACAAGTTACCTTTACCGCAATGGTAAACAAACCGGTCGACCGCTATTCCAGTTAAAAATTTAACAGAGGTTTGACGGGCAGAAACTATTATATCCTTATTAGTTAGTATTTTTTTATAATAAGATATTTATTTTTATTTGTTTGACTAAAACAGAAATATCAATAGCACTTCTTTCAGTTTATTGCTTGCACGGCCAATCTCTCTCTCTCTTTTTCTCCATGGAAAATCCTCAAAAATTTTAGTTTTTATTTATCAATCCTATTTTGAGAACGTTTAATGATCTTTTTATTCACACCCCGACTTATAAAACTTCATTAATTAAAGGAAGCTGCAAGCCATCAATTATTTACTTAATTGTTGGCTATTTATACCATAAATATGGGGCATAATTTTTTTACCATAATGCTGGCTTTTTATATTTAATTAATTGCAAGACATCAACAATTAGCTACTTACTTCTTCTTCTTTTCTTTTTTCTTTAAAAAAAAATCGCTTATACATAAATGCAGCTAAGGAATTCGAAATCATATTTGAAAAATGCCCTAGTGTATACAATGTAATTTCATTTTCCTTTAAGTAAAAAAATAAATAAAGCCTCTCCTAAAAAAGAACATAAATTATTATTTCATCTTTTATATTTTTTACCAAAGATTATTATCTTTGTTGTCCTTCTCAACTCTTATTCTTAGCTATAGTTTTAAGCTTTTAGTTTATTTTTAGGGAAATTGACAATTTGATCACTAGGTTTATAACACGCTAAAAATTTAATCACTAGGTTTCATTTTTTCACAATATAGTCACTGAGAATATATAGTTATGACGATCTAGCCTTTCCGTCAAACCTTCATTAAATTTTTAACCGGAATATCAGTCGACCGGTTTGTTTACCGATGCGGCAAATGTAACTTGTAGCGGTCGAACTCTACATGAAGCGGTCGACCGCATTCTATTCCTTATTTATAGCACGCTGACAATTTAGTTACTAGATTTCATTTTTTGACAATATGGTCACTGAGAATATATACTTGTGCCGATCTGTTCTTTCCGTCAAACCTCCGTTAAATTTTTAATGGAATAGAATAGCAGTCGACCGGTTTGTTTACCGATGCAGCAAAGGTAACTTGTAGCGGTTGACCGCATTCTATTCCGTTAAAAATTTAACGAAGGTTTGACGGAAAGACCAGATCGTCACAACTATATATTCTCGGTGATCATATTGTCAAAAAATGAAATCTAGTAACTAAATTGTCAGCGTGCTATAAACCTAGTGACTAAATTGTCAATTTCCCTTATTTTTATTGTAAGGGTTAGACAAATAATTTAAATGTAGAAAACAATATAAAAAAATAATTTAAAACTAAAATATATTAATATTATATATGCCTCAAATGACATAGATCAGCCGCCCCGGAGTCAAGACTCAAGACAATAGGGTCAAACATTCATTTTTTTATTAGAAAAAAATTAATTGTTCCCTCTCACAATAATTGTTTCTTCACAGCGTATTGTTATGACTTTTCAAGTCGCATGTGTAAAAAAAAACCTGATTCTATCCCACCCAAAACCCTCTGTTTTCCCCCACCCCCTCCTCCTTTTTCCCTTTTTTTTTCTCCTCCTTCCTCTTCTTTCTCCCTTTCCCTTCTCTGGTTGGCCTGGCTTCCGGTTGGTTTGGGTGTTTTTTTGGTTTTCTTGGCAGGTGGCTTCCTCATGGCTTTCGGCGGTTTTCGCCCTGTCCCCGTCGACATGCACCGGCTAGTGGTCTTCAGCGGGCGCTGGGCTTCACGCTGATGGCCGGACTGCTTTCATCGGCCAGCGCATGATGATCCACGCGCACCACGCGCCGCCCACTCTATGGTCGTGTGCGGCCTCCTTCGGCCTCCTTCCGGTTCTCCTTTTCGCTGGACATGCCTCAGCGGCTCATGGTCTCCGTTTTTCGCTGTTCTGTCCCCCACCAGCCTCGGTCGGCCGCCGCCACCCCCGCCGTCCCGTCCGCCAATAAACCTGTTTGGGTCTGCCCCTTTGTTTCGGGCTTGTGTGCTGCTCTGTTGTCGCCCGTTTGGGCCAGCCCCTCTATTTAGGGCTTGTGCTTTGTCGTGTTTTCGCCCGTTTGGGCTTACCCCTTTGTTTAGGGCTTGTTGTTGGTTTTGGTCCGTGGTCGTCTGTCCGCCCCTTCTGTGGGCTTATCCGAGTCCTTGTGGCTCTCTTCCAACCCTTTGTTGAGTCTCGCTACGCGTTGTTTTTGGTGCTTTACCGGCTTGTCCAGGTCCTAGTACCTCTGCCTACTATGTCCGGCCATCACTCTCTCTGCCCTGCATGGAGTTTATAGTGGTTCCTCTGATCCGTCCGAGGGTCTCGCTGGTTTGTCTGTCTTGTTTTTTTGTTGTGTTCGTTTTGTCTGTCCTGTTAGTAGTTGTTTCTAGTTTTTAATCTATTGATTATTTTTCGAGAAAAAAAAAAGTACTGTTATGACTTTTCATCCCGCAAAAGTCCGAGTGAATATATGTGTTCATGGATTAGCATTGAACGAAAGCGCGATCTCTTGCTACAGCCTGCTGCCTCCGGACTTCTTTATGGCTACCTCTCAGTCACAGTGTCCGCCTTTTGAGTTCTCAGCCAAGTACTACCATGTTTCCCAAGCTGGGTGCGAGAGACAGAGCAGTTTCTTTGGTGGGAAGCCAGTGCTCAATCAAGGTGTTGGCTACTCCGTTATTCTTGGATTCGGTGCCTTCTTCGCTATCTTTACCTCTTTCCTGGTATGGTACCAAGTCCTTTCCCTGATTTATAATCGTCTATGAATCAGTGTTTTGGGTATTGTTTTAAGAACGTGAACTAGCCAGTAACTCCGTAAACTGCTCCCAGTGGGCGATGTTAAAGTGATTCTTATTGGTCTGCCTCCATTTCTTCTGGAGATCAATTCTACGAGTTCTTAAGTATGTACTTAATTGGTTTAGGTATGGCTGGAGAAGCGATACGTTGGGTCCCGCCATACATCAGAGTGGTTCAACACTGCAGGCAGAAATGTTAAAACGGGTCTCATTGCTAGCGTCATTGTATCCCAGGTAAGCTCTCCAAATTGTAGTCCTTTTTTCAATGGACCTCTTTTCACCTAACATGCCTTATAAAATTGTGAACTTTTTCAGTGGACTTGGGATGCTACAATCTTGCAAAGCTCAAATGTTGCGTGGGAGTATGGTGTTAGCGGACCTTTTTGGTATGCTAGTGGGGCTACTATTCAGGCACGTTGAAGCGATTCTTTTCTCTGGGAACCATTTGAAAGATTTTGATTCTTTTCTTTTTAGTTCTTTGCATCACGGGTTTCATTATTGATTTTGTTAAGCTTGAAAATCAGGTGCTCTTGTTCGGTATAATGGCTATAGAGATCAAAAGAAAGGCGCCTAATGCTCATACTGTTTGTGAAATTGTAAAAGCTCGGTATGTTGCAGAAACATAAAGTGTTCTGTATTATCAGTTTATCCTTTTTTTCGTTATGTGTCTGCGCGCTAGCGATTTTGCCACCCTGTGTAATGACAAGTTCCGTCGTATGCCAGTTGGGGGACTGCAGCACACATTGTCTTCCTTGTGTTCTGCTTCTTGACAAATATCATTGTAACAGCCATGCTGCTCCTTGGCGGATCTGCTGTTGTAAATGCACTTACTGGTGTGAACATTTACGCTGCCAGCTTTCTGATCCCACTTGGAGTGATTGTTTACACTCTAGCTGGAGGATTAAAAGCGACCTTCTTGGCAAGCTACATGCATTCTGTTATAGGTAGTTTATTCATGTACTTGAAAGTTTCCCCACTAATGTTTGACTGTTCTTTTATTTTCTTTTTTAACTCGAGCTTTACTTTCATTGGCGTACTTCGTTTCAGTGCATGTTGTTTTAGTCATCTTTGTGTACCTCGTTTACACGGCTAGTAGCCAGCTTGGTAGCCCCAGCGTGGTATATAACCGTCTAATGGAGGTATCAAGCAAATCAAGAATATGCCAGGAGCCGATTTCCCATCAGGGACAATCTTGTGGTCCTGTTAGTGGTAACTACCAAGGGTCTTACCTGACAATGTTGAGTTCAGGCGGGCTTGTTTTTGGGATCATCAACATCGTGGGAAATTTTGGCAGTGTTTGTTGACAACGTAGCTTGGCTAGTAATTGGATACAAATTTGTTTCCCTTGCATTTCCAGTATTGAATTTAGGCTATGATTTGATTGCACATGTTAATTCTTCGAAATTTAAGAACTGCAGGGATATTGGGTGAGTGCCATCGCTGCAAGACCCTCATCAACACATAAGGGCTACTTGTTGGGTGGGCTAGTCTGGTTTGCGGTGCCATTCTCCTTGGCGACATCACTAGATCTGGGAGCGCTAGCTCTTGATCTACCAATAACAGAAAAGGAGGCAAGCCATGGACTAGTCCCTCCTGCAACTGCTATAGCTTTGATGGGGAAAGGAGGATCTGTCCTTCTGCTTACTATGCTTTTCATGTAAGTCCCGGTTAGAATTTACTCGAGTTTAGATGCAAAAGTACAAGCTCTGACAAAATATACAGATTATATCATCAATCAAGCAATTAAACCATCCATTTGTGGTTTACATATCTTGAAAAGACAGTTCAAAACAATACCCCACAATATCGAGAATAAGCTGTCAGAAAAGCTTCCCAATTTTGTGAAGTTTAGTCTCGAAAATTGAGGGGTTTTGTTCACATTTTTGCTTGGTAATTTTGGGAATGTTGAAATCAAGCACGTCTCACAAAAATTTGCTGCATTTCACAGAACTTTTCATCTTCTTCTGTGTTCAAGCCAAGGTTTATTATTATGCATGCTTGAGGTTTCAGAGAGCTAAAATCTAGATGTGTCTGATTCTGCACACTTGAAATCCTATTCCTTAATTTTGTGTGCGCTCAAACATTTTGGCCATCTGCTTTGATCTTTTTAATCCTCTCACATGGTGATCAGGTCTGTGACATCTGCTGGTTCCTCTGAGTTGATAGCGGTTTCCTCATTATGAACGTATGACATCTACCGTACTTACATAAATCCAAGCGCAAGCGGAGAACAAATTCTCAAAGTATCAAGAGGTTCATCCTAGCCTTTGGATGTTTCATGGGAGTCTTAGCAGTGATGCTAAACAAGGCTGGAGTTTCATTGGGTTGGATGTACCTCGCCATGGGAGTGTTCATTGGTTCAGCAGTTCTTCCCATTGCATTTATGCTTCTATGGAGAAAAGCAAATGCAATTGGCGCAATCCTTGGAGCAACAACTGGCTGTGTTCTTGGAACTATCACTTGGTTATCAGTAACCAGCATTGAGTATGGCCGGGTAAACCTTGACACAACTGGTCGAAATGCACCAATGCTTGCTGGTAACCTTGTCTCCATCCTTACTGGAGGAGCAGTTCACATTGTGTGTAGCCTATTGTGGCCTCAAAACTATGACTGGGATACCACTAAGCAAATCACTATTGTTGAAAAGGAAAATAGTGAGCTGCCAGAAGAAGAGTTCAAGCCGCATAAATTGTTAAGTGCAAGAGCATGGATACTAAAATGGGGTATTGGTTTTACCATTGTCATGGTAATATTGTGGCCTCTTCTGTCTCTTCCAGCAAGTAAGTTCTATTATAGACATTTGGATGCATATGCATACAACTATGATCAACACTATTTTACTTTGATAATCATGCCTCTAAAAGTAGAGGTCAACGCCCCATTCATTTTCGAAGGAATCTCGAACTATGAGGGAACAGGAAAAAATTGTGATCAAACCTGAAGCATATACTTAAAAGAACCTCACTTTCTTGAATTAAAAAGGAAAAGGATCCCATCCTTTGTTAAATCCAATAGAGATGATATGCAAAACGAAGTATGAATATTGTTTCGTGGCCCAGATTGATCTTCTACAATATTGTACGGATTATATGAATTTTGAATTGTATATTGGGACGATCCCATCTTTGTGTTGACAGATGTTCAAATGCCAGGAAAAAAATTATTTCTAATTTGCACATGAGTATGCTGTCTTATTGACTACCTAAACCTATAAATTTGTGGGTTAAAGATTTTTCTGCTAACCTCGGTTTGGTCAAATGATTCATGGTCTTGATGTATGCAGGGGTGTTTAGCGTTGGATACTTTACGTTCTGGGCTGTTATTGCTATAGCATGGGGTACCGTTGCTTCTGTAGTAATTATTGCTTTACCTTTAATGGAAAGCTGGGAAACCATTCATAGCGTCTTTCTGGGGATGTTTACTAATGACAGGCTCATGGAAAAGGTGGAGGAGCTTAATTTCAAGTTGCAGATCATCATGCAGGCTGAGAAAATGTACCTGCTAGAGAAAGGAGAGGACAAGAAAGAAGATGAATCAGAGCAAGAAGTATTTCAATCTCACTTCCGGCCTAACAATTGCTTCAAGCCTAAAATCCATCACCAAGTGCAATGCAGGCTGATTCAACCAAACCCTGCAACGTAGACATCATAATTGATTCACTATATGCCAACAAATTTGTAGAGCTTGTTCTGGTTCTCTCCAGTCTTGTCTTCTTGTCCCTCAATAAGAAGAATTTAGGGTTCTCAGTAATATTGCACATTGCATGCAGAAAGTTCCTTTTACCAACGGGAATAGGAGCAGTAGTAAGATCTAACATCAAAATTGTTTATTTTAGCGTCTAGAAGTTATAACACCTCGAACAAAAAGGCCAAAAAACAAGTGCGAGATTATTGATGGAGGCAGTCCAGTTTCCCTTATGAGAGCCAACATATGCAAAAGGGCGCGGGTTAAGGGGGTAGGCAGCCTAGGGGTTGCAGAAACCCTCGTGAACCATAAAACGCCATCATTTAGGTGGTAAATTGAATTAATATCCGTTTTGGAAGCCTCGTTAGGCAATAATTAATCAAATCATAACGCGTTTGAATTCTTCCATGAGTATAAGCCTAATAATGAATCAAAACATTAAACGTGGGCCTTAATTGAATAAAGGGAAAAATATTTTTTTTTTGCCCTGGACTATTGGGGTTCTGACACTTTGCATTTCATATTATCAATTTTGTTATATTTCGCCTCTTAACTACCAATCGTTTACACTTTGTATCCTCAACCATTAATTTTGAAGGAAATTGTTATTTTGATTTAGTGAAATGACGAATTTACTTCTATATAAAATATAATTATAAAAAAATTATGAGGGTAAAATCATCATTTCACAAAATCAAAATAGAAATTTTCGTCCAAATTAACGGTTAGGGGTGCAAAGTATAAATGGTTAGTAGTTGAGAGGCGAAATGTAACAAAATTTATAGTTTAGAGTACAAAGTGTCACAACTCCAATAATCGAGGGACGAAAAATGTATTTGGAAAAAAATATTAAGCACTGCATTAACTGCTTTCCTATCATCTTGGCAAGCCCCAACCAAAGCAACGATAGAGAATTATCACGATTAATTTTTTTCTTACATATTAATACATTTTTGTGGATTGGAACGATCAATTTATTCTCTTCTACAATCTCTCTACACTCGTATCAGATAAATGGAAGATGGAACAACCACTACAAAAAAAAAACCGCCTATAGCGGCGGTCACTGTAGCGGCGGTCAGAAAAATCGCCGCTACAAAGTGGTTTTAGCGGCGTTTACCGAAAATCGCGGCTAAAAACAGCCTATAGCCGCGGTTTCTGTAGACGCGGTCATTGACCGCGGCTATAGACGGTGACCGCGACTAAAGAAACCGCGGCTAAAAATAGCTAAACAGGGTCTGTCGCGGCGGTCGTCTATAGCGGCGGTTCAACGTGACCGCCGCTGTAGACCCTCTTTCTATAGCGGCGATCGCTATAGCGGCGGTCATTGAGAAAGAGGGTCTACAGCGGCGGTCACGTTGACCGCCGCTGAATCTCGTACCTGTAGCGGCGGTCTTTGTAGTGACCGCCGCTATAGGTATAATTTTAAAAAAATGAAAAAAATAGAAAAATAAAATTTTATGTGTTATTTAAGGTTAAAAATTGTTTTATTTACTATTTATTCCTTTTTATACATAATTTTATTTTGTCACATGTTTTAAAAAAATTTTAAGAGATCTACTTAATAAAATATGAAATTAGAGAGAGTGTTATGAATATTGAACTTATATAGAATTGGGGCACTTTTCGCACACGTGTCGGTTTTTTGGTCATAACTTTGGCTACGAGTATCCGATTTGCGCCCATTACCCCAATTCGGAAAGCTCTTTTCGGCGCGCAAGTCGTGGGCACCAGCTATGCTTCGGTGCGCCTCGTTTCGAGCCCTAAATCCGCTGTTTTCCCTCTCAAAAACCTATTTTTAGTTATGATTTTCTTTCCTTTACCGTTTACGAATTATTTTTGAACCCGATTAGGGATGAGATTTTAGCTATTTTAGCCCGGTTTGTGGTTTTTTTTGGGACATACACGATTATTTTGAATTGGTTATATGAAATTAGAAATAATGTTATGACAGTTATATCTATGATTGTTATGGTAATTGTATTTTTATTAACTAAATCTAAGTAGTTTAGACATCTATTATCATATGCTTATAATGACCAAATATATTTGTAATAATTAGTAATACAATAATATTTAATTATGACATATGATTTAATTTCAAACAAAAAATCCCTACCTAAAAACGATGTCGTTCCTTCCCCCACCTCCCCCTCTCCCTTTTTTAAAAAAAAGTCCTCCCGCCCTATAAGTCGAAAATTTCCCTTCCCCGTGCCCTAAAACGCGAACCCATCACCCCCTCATTTTCCCCCTTCACTCGACGCCGAACCTCTCCTCGTTTAATTCCCCCCCCCCCCGCACAGCCCTCACCCCCTGGTCCCTCGAGCTCCCTCTCCTTGTCGTCACTCACCACCCACCATGCCACGCTCCGGCCTCTCTCCCTCTCTCTCTTTCTCCCCCTCTCTTTGGCATTATCTTGTTCTTTTCGCAATTTCTTTGTTTAAGGTTTTTTTTACATATCTCTTTTGATTTCAGTTGGGTTTCATTGATTTTGCAGGTAAGCTTCTTCGATTTAAGTTGGGTTTCTCCATCGATGCCCTCTCCTTTGTTGTCCTCTTCGATTTTAGTCTCCGTTGTTGTCCTCTTCGATCTTGTTCTTTTGACAGACTGTGTACGTTTGCTCCTTTTATTTTCAAAGGTTCTTGTATCAAAAGAAATTGTTTACATACTACAGATTGTGTCTTTCTTCTAAAGCAAGCTTCCTGTTTGCCTATTTCCATTGTTTTCCTGGCGTAATACATGCACCACGTACTGTGAAAAATTGAACCACGTACTGTGAAAAATTGAATCTTTCCCTATTGTTCTTAAGCACTTCTAAGTTTAGATCTCAATTTTACAAGTTTTCAATTGCAGTTTAGCAATGTGCAGGCATAAAATATTTTCTGTTTGGCAATACTGGGATTCTTGTGGTGATCTTTTCACACTTGTGGATAACATGCATGCTGTACCTTTAACTAAGATGTAGCATTTAGACAATTCTTCTTCTTCAATACAGGGGCATATGGCAGAAGATCCCCAAAGGAATGAAACTTACTGTGTTTACAACTCAGATGTTGCAACTGGTTATGCAGTGGGTTGAATCTTATAAAAAAACAAACATTGATAAATTTTGAAACCTTGAGAGTAACATTGATAAAGTTTTGAAAGAGCTAAATGTAGCGATTTTCGTAATTCAGTGACATTTGGTAAAAAGTTAAGAGTTAACGCTGAATATTCCCCATAACTTAATGAAGCTCTCAAGATCTCTTTGTTTCTTCTTCTTTTTTTTGGGCCAAGTCTTAAGATCTCTTTCCTAGCAAACTCTCCCACTGGTTTTGTACTTGGCTCAATGCGAAGCACTTAAGAACTTCCTCTTTGCTATAGTGATTTCTGAAACACAATATCAAAGAAATGTACTTCAAATCAAGTGAGATTCTTTTGATACTGATTACTGGCTCTTGCAAATACAGAGCAGAGGTCTGGTATGACGGTTGCTTATTTGAGTACTTTAACAAGGATTAGTTTGGCCAAATTGACCACGAAACTTGTTGCTTATATGAGTTCTTGCTCAGCATGCTAGCTCAAAAATTCTCCTCTCCATTATCCGCGAGGGACTGCTTACATTGTGGGAAAATAAAAACTAAATAGACAACAGCCACCATTCAATGTGCTACTTCAAATGAAAGTCCCACACATCCTTTGACCGTTTTGGCTCAAAATTACAATTAGGAAAACAACAAGGGGGGGAAAACAAAAACTATATAGACTACACTTATCATTTCTCCCCCATTTTTGCATCAGCTGAGTCATACGCAGCATCAGCTGAAGACGTGTCAATATCATTCAGACCCAGTTCCTCATTCTGCTCCCACGACCTCTCATATTCCTCAACTGGAGACCACCAAGTAAATAACATCATACCAAAGAAAACAATAAGATATCGTACATTACAGCAGAGGATTGAACAAAGAATCCACGGCTAACAATATGGAACCTATCTACAACCAGTAATCAACGAGGAAGTAAATAGGGCCCTAATTCCGAACCCCACCTCACTGCCACCCCTAAATTATCGCAGTGTGAACCCGATATTCTAGGATCATGTACCATAAAATTTTGAATAAGAAAAGAAGATACAGCTTTCCACATGACCACATTTTGATCATGATGAGGCTGAACTGAACTTGTAAAAGAGACCCTTGCGAGAAAAAACACTATCCTCAAACACGAATCCCTAGATGGGTAAAAATTGCCATTGTGAAATGATGTTCTAACAGCATAGACTAAAATTCTTAGGAATCACAACTTACATGTAAACTGCTGGTCATCTCTGATGTCTTCTGTCACAGGCGCAACAAAAGAGTTAGCCAAGGCATCATCTAGTATCAAGGTCCAAGGCTCTTCCAAGCTCAGAAGCTGAAATAATATAGCTTGCATTAGTGAGACAAGAAGGTCAAAACCAGTTGTCACAATCCATCAAAAGCCAACCCAGCCATGATTTTTGCTACATAAGTAGGTAACATCATGCAATTCACTTCCCAAGCAGGTAACTCCGTTACTCAGCACATTGCATCATGTACGTGATGGTTTAACACAATTCAAAAACCTATGTCAAGATTATTATTTCATAGATGGAATTTACTGCTAAATCCATGCTCCATTACCTTCTTTAGCCTCACTTGGAAATCTTGCCACTTGCTCCGTTTATTTTCATCAAGACTGTCACCAAAACTAAAGCCATGCACTCTCTCAAGACCTGCACATATAACACGGTTCAAAAAATAGAACATCCATCAAAAGATACATACCTGCATGTATAATGCATAAACGGAGAAAAGGAGAGGAGAGAGAAGGGGGGGCTGCAGCAAAAATTTGGAACTAAATCTTTCGAGACATCACACAATATTTTCTCAATCACGGGCCAATATATCCACGCTTTTTGTTATAGCGCTAGATATTAAAATAATTTTGGCTTAAATATGACTTCTTTATTAATTCTGCAATATCAGTGGTCATATCTCAGGGAGACATTGCTAAATCACATGACAATACTAATTCCATATAACCTTCGCTGCACGTGAAAACATACACTGAAATATTGGCAATGCTTACCAGCAGTCACCTTAATCGGGTTTTTTTATTGTACGCTTGACCTCTCTTGTTTTCCTCCGCTTACGACCAGGAGATCAATCTTCAGGTTCCAGTTACATAACATGTACAAATAATGTACAAACAACAAAAATTGACTGGAAAATATCTATTTGTTTGCATATAATTTACTTCATGAGATGAGAGGTACATTATCATACGCCACATTTTTTAAAATATTCTTATTTTCCCTCACGTAACGTCTTCTTACAATTGAGTGCCTAGATTATTTGACCTGAAATTTACCTACTGTGACATAACAGCAAATATAGGCAAATTACGCCCAAGACATGTCATGCTTGGCTCTCTTGTATTCTAAGACCTGAAATTTTGTTTCTGTCCGCATTCTTCATTAATTTAAACATATCTCGTCAGATACCCCTATTGTCATTTCCCTCAATCTCCTACCAGAAACCTTTTTTTTTGGGATTAAACAGCCCCATGACTACCCATTCTCTCTCCTCTCTGAAGGTTATTAGCAACACGAAAACATCCTAAACCAAAAAAGGTTGGGTTGACTGAATTCATGGTAACAGGACAACTATCTAGGTCATATTTTAAGTACTTTGAGCATAAAGAACCATTCATACTCTAATTAATTGGATGGGAAAGGGAAGACAATTGAATATACAGAATCACAAAGGAAAGATTATTAAAAGTGCCACTTACTTTCACTAATTTTTGTAATCAAACCTTCGACGGTTGTAACAACTCCCCCAAGAGTGCCACTAGCCAGCTCCAAGTCAATCTCAGGGACCTTCACACTTGCA
This sequence comes from Myrica gale, assembly GCA_963930655.1. Taxonomy (NCBI): domain Eukaryota; kingdom Viridiplantae; phylum Streptophyta; class Magnoliopsida; order Fagales; family Myricaceae; genus Myrica; species Myrica gale. The sequence continues at coordinate 8,419,982 of OZ005600.1, read as the reverse complement.
GTATCTGACTGATACAACCCAATTACTTTTTGTCAGACAAATGCTATGTGGCCCAATACAAGCAAGTCTAAAAGGAGAAGGACAAACAATTATGTTTTCCCCCTCTCAGTTCAAACAATGAATGATCAAATATAGCAAGAATTAAATCAACTCAACCAAGCTTTAATAACAAAAAATGTGGTTCGCTACGTCACTCCTTTTTGGACAATCAAGCAATCCTGAATTATTTTATCCTTTGTGATTGTTCATATCGCCTTTACAAAACCCCACTCCTAAATTACAAGAGAACGGCAGTTTAACAAACGAAGAAAAAAATCCTTACGCATGGAAATGAACACGAAGGATATCAACAATTGAAAGGAAAGAAGGAAGAAAGAAAGTCAAGAGTCTCTTTTTTTTTCCCCTTTCTTCAAGGCAGAATTTCACAGTTATCACTATTCATATAATAACCAGAGATACTTTCTGGACAGAGCAATTCATAAAATGAAGTATTTAAGTCATTTAAATGAAGTAATTAAATAGGACACTAGAGGTACCAGTACTGTATACAATAAGCACATATGAAAGGTCCACATGAAAATAACTAAGAACTAATCAGAAACAAAGGTAAATGATATCAAAGGAAGGGAATATATACTTCACTAACACTTAGAAGAAAAACAAAAATAAAAGAAAATAGAAAAGAAAACGTCCTTTACCCTACTGTTCCAACCAAAAACCGTCTAAGCCAGGTCCCACCAACTGAATCAGTTGGAAATCATGATAATCTTCCATCCAGTCGAAGGCCCTACTCCCCCTCTAACACATATTCCTCAAACAACTCCTCACTACCATAAACGCCATACTTTTAGGCCTTCCTTCTGACAAAGGCACTCACTATCCAACAAGTCATCCAAAACCTGCTATATTTTCAGAAAAACTACCTCTGAAGTGAAGAAAACCAGCCTTATCACATGTTTAATATACACAAAAGCATGATAAAAAACTTGGCACTATCACTGCATGCCACAACTGATGCCATACAATCTTCATTACGCCCACCGAGGGAAGGATGTTAGGTGCGGATAAATGTCTAGACGACAAACATAACCGACCTCTATTCTTAGGATAAAGACTCGCCTACTACTATCTGTGTAACGACCCAAGGACAAGCACTAGCCACATCTGTGCTTTGACTTCAAAATGACTAGTCAAGGTTGCTCTTAAAGCTCCTTGGATCCTTATAAAGTCCAGTTCAACCAAGTAAAGTCTCAATGTGGGACTTGGTCCTTATAGAACCAATCACTCATTCATTCTCTTCTCCCACACCATGTGGGATTCGGGGTATCACAATCTCCTCCCATAAACCCTTGACGTCCTCGTCAAGGCCCACCAAGCCCACATTGGTGGTTACTAGGACCGCTCTGATACCATTTGTAACGACCCAAGGACAAGCACTAGCCACATCTGTGCTTTGACTTCAAAATGACTAGTCAAGGTTGCTTTTGAAGCTCTTTGGATCATTATAAAGCCCAGTTCAACCTATTAATGTCCCAATGTGGGACTTGGCCCTTATAGAATCAATCACCCATTCATTCTCTTCTCCCACTCCATGTGGGATTCGGGTATCACAATCTGAGGGAAAGTGCCTACATGTGCAGACGAGTCCTTCAATGAAGGACGAAACACCATGTATTTGCATGTGCCTTCAAACTAGTATCTTTGTTTTAATTTCTTCAGATCCTCTGGGATTAAAAGAAAACTTGGTCAAGAAAACTTCTCTTTCTTGGACAGTAATTTTGGGTGCCAAAAATGGAAACATAATTCATCGCTAAGAGACCAAGAATGACGAAAGCGATAAAAAGCAAATGACTGGGGGATTAAGTACAAAGGTACATTTGCCGCTTAACACTAGACGCCATTACAATATGGACCTGGTACCAGGCGTCCCCTCAAGCAAGGTAAGAAGATTTTGGTCCATGAGTTTTCCTAGTCATTGGGGAAAAGATTATGCATTCAATTAATTGTAAACATAGATGGCATAAGACCAGTTTGGTCAGTTTGAAAGGATGATGATAATACCTCCCAAGGAAAATCCGAATTCAGTCCCAAACAGAGGATTAGATTGAGCTTATTCATGAGACAGAGAGGTCTCAAACTCTCAACATGACCAATGCACGTCTAAAACACATTACATCCTATAATCACTTGCTATCACCTCTCATGCAAATTCTTTCCCTTTTCCTTCAATATACTGTTTAATTTACATTGCAAACTCTTTGCCATTAGTCTATGATAAGATGCTACATCAAAGATGAAACTCCATAAATAAAATCTCCCGAGCATAATTGCACATTCTTTATGGTGAATAGTGAAATTCCAATAAAGATCATACTAACCTTTATTACATCACGGCTTAGATCATTCACATTTTTAACAGTAAGAGAGATTTTCTTTCCTTTTTCAGGAATTCGCCCACCAGGCTTCAACTGCACAAAAGAGCATGATTATAATCAAAGGAGGGAAAAGAGAAAAGAAACTATTGGCAAACTACTACAAACCTCAGAGTTGCGGTAACCACAAGCATCACAAGTGGATGCCATGACAATTACTTCTTGAAAGTAGGGAATGTCTGTTAATTGTTAAGGCCCAGCAAATTTTATTCCGATGTTCAAACAAACAATCGACCCAAAAAGGATGGGTTAAGTTGCACATTTAAAGTGAACTGAAGTAGTGAACCAGATTATCCTTATGCCATTTGATAAGCATCCAAGCCAAGAGACTATTTTGTGAAGAGGCCCAACAGTAAAGATCACAACCAAGCTCAAACCTCAAAAATGTGTTTAACATTCCTCAGGTCCAAGGCCAACAGAAACCAAAACAGATACAAACAATCCTAATGACCCAACCGAGACTAAGACAACAATCAAGGATTGTAGCATGTGGAGTTCAAGAAAGGGAAAAAAACATGGCAAAAATAAAGGGCTCCACATTAGACATTCGACCCAAAAGCTGAAGTCAACAATCAATCTCAAATCTACTCCACGTGGGATCATTCTTCCACAAGGTCCCCAAGTTTAAGCATCACGCTTATCTTTAACAACTCTAACCACCCTAATAGCTCTTTTTCACACAACAAAAAATCATAATAGCTAGCTTTTCTCTAAAGAACTTACCTCCCTAGCTTAAACATTTATCTTCAGAAACCTTTTACGTAAAGGTGGAGACACACACACTTTCACATTAATAGCACACATTCTTAACAAATAACTCCTCACTAAACCCCAACGTGACTGGTAAGTTGAAAATAACAATAAATAGAGCACTTAAAAGATTTTTCAAGAAGCTCAGCTACCTTCCTCTGTCCTCCTGGCCCTTCAACATTTTCTCTATTCAATGAATTTTTTTTTTGGGCCCACTGATTAAAAAAAGGCAGGAATCTCAAGGGAAGTAAAACATGAAGTCAGAAGGATACTGGTAACAAACATTCGCGTCTCACACCTGCAGGCGCAAACTCCACAGGTTGATGGGAAAGTCATCACCTGTCACCCAAAAGCAGGCAAGAAGTAATGTACACATAAGATTTATGTAGTCCACTGAGATAAAGATGCTAAAATCAATATAGTGAAACTTTAGTAATGGCCTTTACCTCTTCAGGTGCAGAGTATCGGAACACAGTTTCCACAATCTCTGCACTATTACTCTGAGCGAAGGCCCGACGAGCAGCTGTTGCTCCAACCGATCCGTGTGGTTCTCTTCTTACTCTATCGGAAGCACCACTTATTCCCACTGTTGATGCTTGCTCACCGTGATCTCCCAACTGGGAAGGGTCCACAAGATACCCCAGTGATGCTTGTTGCTCTGGAGTTCGCTCATAGAACCTGATAATCAAGGACGGGTCCGGGGATGGGGCAAACCTGTTCATACATAATCAAATCCTCATTAGGCGAAAACTGGATATGGTTCAACATATAAAACAGGAAAAATCAATCAAGGCCCAGATCTGTCCTTAGTGCAAGTTAGTTGAGTTCTTTTAGCCCAAGAGAAATCACAAAACGATCAAAATCTCTTTCTTCTACAGTCTTCTATACAATAAATTTGTGCCTTACAGGTTCTCAATGAAGCTGTTTCCAGCAGGATCATCCAGGATAAAGGTGAAGGATGAATCTCCAGTTGCACAAGCTTTCAGCTTCAATATAAATTGGTCTATTGATTCGGCTATCTGAGGATCAACTTTCTGAACAACCCAGCAGATAGCAGTAAGTAACAGAAGGGGAATACACAATCAAATATCGTGGATTTCAGAATCAATATGCACCTTGCGTTCTTCTTGAAGGGCCTGCAATTCATCTGCAGCTCGCAGCAATATCCCCTCTACCTAGAATAATCACACCAGAAATAAGATGGTTGAAAGGCTAGAAGGTGAGAGAAAACCATAAGCAACTGCACGTTTGTCTGTGCTTAGTCATTAGTTGTAATATAAACTTCAAATGATCATGAAGAAGCTCGGATACCACAAAATGCTTCAAGTTTATGTCTTAATTATGCACCAATAATCATTAGCTCCAACGGCACCACCTTCCCCGACATGAATGGGGTACAATGTAAGGTTTTGATTCATTATGCAACTACTAGTAAATTAGCAATAAATTAGCACCTCCTATCCGAAATCTAGCACCAGCTGCTTTTAGTAATGCATTGCAAACACACGCACCCACTTAGCAGATGATAGACAATGCCCAAAAAAAGCTACAAGTGCCAATCCATTATCGTAGAGAACAGGAAGCCAGACATGCTCAAACTTATCCGCTGCTTTCCTCTACGACTTCTCAGTTAGTTTTCTTTCTTTCTAGCTTACTTTCTTTCTTTCCGTTCTTCTTTCTTTCTTTCTTTCTTTCTTTCAGTTGCTTTCTTTCTTTCTAGAGGTGTGTGAGTATTTATTTTTCCCATAGCCCACTATTATTTGTCACCATATGTTTACCTCATTGATCTTGGTACAATTATCAGACTTTGGTTACAAATTTGAGTCGGACAGACTATCTAGGAGGAGAATGCATAGCTGAAGCCACTCTCATCGCAAATCTGATTACATAGTTACTATTGCTTGGCCTAGTTCATTAAATTTCTTAAGAACGGTGAAATTAGTTCATACAAAGTTAATTACAATTTTTTTATTAGACAGTTAATTACAATTATCAGACTTTGGTCACAGTCAGATTATCTAGGAGGAGAATGAATAGCTGAAGCCACTCTCATCGCAAATCTAATAACAAAGTTAGTTCTCAAGAATTCAAAACTTGGCAAAGAGTTTGCTGGTTCAATATTTGACCATCCAAATCGAGAACACTATTACAAAGCAATTCAGTTCTGATGCCTTAGTCTCAACAGAGTTAGTTGAGGGAGTCACAAACCAAATAATTTAAATAGTCAGTTTTTCCCCCCAATTAATGCACCAACTGAATATTAGAACTTCTCCTGAGAAAACATAAAAGCGATGTAATTGATATCAACTACCTTACATAAGTGCAATCAGCTATTTCACAGAAAGATGAAAGAAACATTTTCCATTTTTCGCTTTTCCCCTTCCTAATACTTCAAAATAGAGGATATAAAAACAAATCATATAGCATTGTACAAATGTAGCAACAATAGTGTACTATTAACCACATACAACTGGGGGGGAAGAGAGTCGGTGCAAGATATTCATCAACAAACCATAGCCACCTAAAAAGTCTCTCCTGAAGACAAAAATAAAAACGAGACAGAAGAGAAGAGTTTAAAGTAGATACCGTTGATAGAGATCCCCGTTGGGCCTCAGGAGGAATCTCAAAATCCAATTCGGGAACCTGCACAAATAAGAATGAAAGAGAACCCACCATTCAGATGATTAGACTTTCAAAGGAATTATTTCATAAGCCACACACAAGGAATCACGACAAGATCTAGTACAGACATAGTGCCTTCTATTATGGCAAGAGCCTAACAATACTCATAATTTTTCTGAAGTTGTTCATGAACAGTGAAACAAACCCAAGTTCTGTGTCATGTCACCAGTATCAAGTTCCTATAGTCCATTAACACCCTTAGAGAGCAAAACCTTCCCTTCACACAATTACAGGGCAAAAACTTAAGGCCACAGTCTAAGATGGCAACAGCAGTGGAGTTCAAAGTAAAGTAAGTGACACTTGGATGGGATAAAATTTACAAACTATGGAAAATTTTCACAACGTCAATATCAGAACCAATAAAATTGATTAACCAGTTTAGTGAAGAGTACTAGGCAAATAACCAAATGAGAAAGTGGATTCACCAACATCATTACTGCATTAGGAAAATTGATTCCTCTTGAGCCTCTAACAAATTGCCATGTTTCACTAAGAACTTCCAGGACATGTTGTTTGGAATGTTCCCTTCATTAGAGCTGCCAATGATTGGGAGGTCGAGGATTTTTCAGCGTTCTTTTCCCTTTTGTATGGTGCGGTGATTCAGAGGGGGGAGGCGGACAAGTTGACTTGGATGGGTGCTACGAAGGGGGCTTTTCGGTCAAATCTATGTACTATATTCTTGCGGGTGGGCATCGCTTGTCTTTTCCTTGGAAGAGTATGTGGAGATCAACCTGCCCTTTGCGGGTCTCCTTTTTTGTGTGGGAGGCTATGCATGGAAAAATTCTTACTTCCGATAATCTCAGGAGACGTGGAGTTTGTATCGTTAATTGGTGCTATCTTTGTCGTGGTGATGGGGAATCGGTTGACCATGTGTTACTTCATTGTTCCTTGGCACGTGCTCTTTGGAACCATGTGCTTAGCATTGCAAATTTTCATTGGGTGATGCCGGAGACGGTAGTAGATGTGTTGTGGAGTTGGAATAGGCGGCTTTCTAACCCGTTCGCTAAGGCTATTTGGAGAATGATTCCTTCGTGTATTTGGTGTCTTTGGAGGGAGCGGAATTCTAGATGTTTTGAGGATGTTTCTTTGTCTTTGGATAAGTTGCAGGGTTTTTTATTACATACTCTATTTTCTTGGGCTAATGTAATGTTAGGTAGCCCTTTTGTTGATTTTCCAGATTTCCTTAGTTTTGTTGCTTGTTTGGATTAAGCGACTTCGGTATAGCTCTTTGTACTGTTTTCGTTTTTTTAATGAGATTGGCTTACTTATCAAAAAAAAGAACTTCCAGGAACTTTATAATTAACTGCCACAGAACTGATCCAATTTGACACTATACCTTTCCAATAGCATAAGATGCTAACAAATGTGAACTGTGAAAACAAAGATGGAAATACAACGTAAGTTGTACAGAGAAAATGTAACTAAGATCTATTGAAATACCTTAATAGTTGCAGACTCAGACTTCACAACTTGACGGTTAAGCATCTGCAATAAATAAACTTGTCAGTCTTGCCTAGAAACTTAAAGCTTTTCATGGGCATATCAGAACACAAGAAAACAAGGTGCTACTACAACAGAGCACAAAACAGCAACTCGTTCCATGCTATGCAAGCAAATATGCCAAAATTTGCCATTCCCATTTAACTAAGTGAAAGGCTACAAAGTCAAAGAATGGCCAAACTAACAAGAGACAAAAGGTCTATGATTACAGTTGCAACAGAGAACTCGAAAACTATTGTTCTTGATTAACCAAAAAGTATATGTAGTGCCCAGCAAATCAATTGAGGAGGCAAAAGTTGACATGTCAAGATTAGTCCAACACATATATCACCAAAAAAAAAAACAAATCAATCTGCTAGAAGAAAAGTCAACATCAATCAGGAGTTAACCGCTTCTTTACCATACTTGCGGGTCATCACTGAACTGCTGCATGTTAAGCTAAAGGCTGCATCTAGTGAGATATGCATGATTTGGAAATAGACGCAACGTAAAATTAGGGAGGTTACTTCATAGTTATTTTACTGCAAGTGACACAACCTTTGGATCACCTGAAGGAACCTCCAGATGGTAGCAACACCCACGTGGTTGAATTTCACCAGCAAACTGAGCTTCATTGTTCCTATGTAATAAAACAAAAGTAAATACCAAATGAGAGCTTACAAGGGAGATCAAATTGAAATAAGAACAAAGTTGAGCTAAATATTGTACTAATTGCACCCTGACAACTTAAAAAGTCCACAAATGATAATTGATTCACCTCTCATTACAATGCGGACATTCAAATGCTGACAACAAGATCTGCAGGCAAAAACCATTAACTACCTAAAGCTTGAAAAACAAAAGAAGAATAACAAAGGGCTGTTAATTGTAACAACAAGAGACATACCTTTCGAAAATGTGGAATTAAAGTCATCAAGAACCTGGTTATCCCCTGATCAAAATACAAAACTTCTTTATCAGAAAAGTTGCCAAATGGCGCTAAACACTGACTAAACCCCTAAAAGTTCGAGCAGGAAACAATGGCAAAAGTTTCAATCCAAAAACCGCAGGCTGCTCAGCGGCAAAACTAAGGATTGAACAAAAAAAACTTTCATTTTTGCGTGTACATAAATTATAAAATTCTTTCACTCATTCAGCTGCTTATTCACTTCAATAAATTCCAACTCATAATAATATGTTCCGCAAAGCACTTATACTAGAAACTGACATTCAATACGCTGTCAAAATAACAAAACTTCATATATAATTTTATTCACTGACAAAATACAAACGATAATAAGCACTAGCACATACAGGAATACACAAACAAATAGAAAAAGAAAAACGTATAGAGAGAGAGAGAGAGCGCACGCGTACGTTTTCACCGCAACGCATGCAGAGGCTTTCGACTTGATAAAGAGGGGCATCGCCGTCGTCTGCGGAGACAGCTTCCACTACCGACCGCACGTCCACGATTTGCTCTTTGTTGCTGTTAGCTTCCATATTCCTCGTCGCTCTCTTCGTCTCTCTCTAAAACTCGAGCCCTATGTGACAGAAGAGAGAAGGCGCCACTACTGCCTATTCCTTATTTTTCCGTACTCGTTAGAAGAACCCAGCAAGCACACCGACAGCATAGAGGGGGCCAGAAGTTTCAGATTTGGCGCGTTTGCAAAGCTTCCTAAAATTTTATTTCTCTCCTAATAAAATACTTCAATATAATCTCTCTCTCATAAAAATATAAAAAATTATAAAAATTATAAAAAAATTACATCTCTCTTCACATTTTCACTAAACCCAATACCAACACATATTCTCGTACCAAAAATATTACAACACAAACGACAGAAACAAGAGGGGCACAGCCCAGCCGAAAAAAAATCTACTTGAAAATCGGCTATATTTATTTTAAATCTCAAAACATTTTTAAAAAAAAATTAATCACTTTTTTATTAATCAATCTTGTCCCTTAAATTTCAAAATACGACTTACACCTTTTATATTTTCAATAGACAACAGATCAATTATCGTACTTTATTAGATTTGGACATTAAATCAAACGAAAAATATGTGAAATATAGATAATTTTTAAAAAATAAATAAATAGATTACTGAAATTAATTTAAAAAAATTATTTTTTATATATTACTTTTTAATGATTTTTTTAATATTTTTAATAATTTGACTTTGAATAGACATTTCGATTATTTTGTATACTTTTTCGTCCGACTTAATGCTCAAATCTAACATAGGGCGAACATTGATTATGTTCGAAACATATGAGAATAAGATGACTATTTTAAAATTTAGTAAAAAAATATTAATTTTGACTTATAATTAGGATGCAACCCTTGTTGCTCCCAAAAAAAAACACCTCGTTTATGCGATCCCTTTGTTCGGGAGCCGCTAGCAGCTATCAACATCTTCTTGTTTTTGATTCATAGATGTTCTTGCTTTTCGTTGAATTTCTTGTAATATATTGATGCATGATTCAGAGAAAAAAAAAAAAGCAAATGTTGCATCGCTCTCATGAACAGATGAAATTGTATTTTATATTACGTGAGAAGAAGCCTAAAACATGCCACCTGTGGATACTGGATAGAGGGATACTTCTCACATCCATCGCATGTGAAGGTCACTACATAGATTTTTTTAAATTGAAAACACTAAAACTTTATTCTGCAGGCGAACTTAGGCGCCCCAAGATTTCGAGACGACATTCAAGCTTTGAAGAAATTATAGGTCTCAAATCTAATGTTGCAGCTCCCACTTGCAAGCCTTCCTCCAAGATTCACATTACAGCCATCCCCATTAATGGAACGACCAAGGCACTTCCTGCAATCACTGCTCAAGAGGTCCCGGGTACACTGAGCAGCCCCATAAAGCTTACGTGAGCCCGCAAGCTCTACTTCTCCAGTCATGTGCATTCTCGGGATCGTGGAAGCGTTGTTGGCTAATTGGCTCAAGAATTCAGTTCTGTGTATTTTAAACGAGATGGGGTCACTTGCATTTTCATGGCTGCACATTGTATAACCGAGGCAGTCTATTTTGCCGAAGAAATCCTTGTCCAAGTACTTTAAGGTACATTTATCGTACCAAAGAGCTGCACCTTTGCTATATGGGCAGAGTTTAACAATTTCATTGCTCGCAGCACCGACACAGCTTTGGCAATCTGCGGGGGAAACATAGTTGTAGCAAAGGGCAAGGCCATGAGCCTTATTCTGGTTTGTACCCTTTGAACCGAGACTGAATCCTGTGAAGGCAGTTTCATAGGAAAGGTGACGCAGGAGCTCATCTAAGCTGATTGCATAAGGGTCGGATGAAGTGAAATTTTCAGAGCCCGAACAAGTTGAGTAGAAAGTTTGCGGGGCCGAGAAAACTTTCTGGAGAAGGAGAAAGAAGCAGGTTAGCTGAAGGAGAGATGCTGTGAAAATTGATGACATTGCTGAATATGATCTTATAAGGTGGTAGTGCTGTTGGGATTTTCTTAACAAGAAATGAAAACAGGTTGCGGGTTCATATATGCTTGGATGTTGGAACATATTTATACTGTTTGCTAGAGACGTTTCATGGTTGGCATGGTAAAGGCATCTTAATTCCTTTGAGATTCTGATACGTTTCGTGTAGACACTAATTGGCTAGCCAGCTACAAATTAATGATGCTTCCGGCGATGATCAGACGTTGGCCTTTGCAGAGAGCATAGGAGTACGTACGTAGTTGGTTCTGGCCGGCGCCTGATGATGAGAGTCTTGTGCTAACATGAATCAAAGTTGCATGCATTGCATATTCCAATAGTACTTGTGCTTATGCTGAACGTAACCCATGCCAATTAAGACGAATCCCCTTAGCCCACCATACGTATACGTACCATGCATGCGACACCCTTTCGACAAAAGATGTTTGATATTAGTTATTTAAGGTTGTTAAAAGACCAATCAAGCAGCAAATGTTCTGAGTATATCAACACACATTATTTAAAAGGAACAGCTAGCTTTTGGAATACAATTATATACTCAGTCTTTTGTTTTTAATAGCTCAAATTAAAATCTTTCCGCTCATGACCTTTCCCATTAGCCACTTTTACTCATCCTATTTTCTGCCACCATTCTTTGAAAAGCCATATGTCGTTTAGGCTTCTCGATGAGTGCATATTGGAGTGTGATCGATCCGTCGTGAGGATTCATTCCTATGAGCCAATTAGAGGCTGCACGATAGCTAGCGTGACTCGCGCGAAACAAACGATGAATTAATATTGGACTCAAAGGTCTAAGATCACAAAGCGAGAAGGAAATTAAGGAACTGAACTGATGAAACACCACGCATGTAAGCCCTAAGCTCACCCTAAAAGGACTACTTACACCTGAGTACAAGGACTCAGGATGATCTGTAAGTACTACCACCATGTGGAAGTTAAGAGGTTTTTCTTTGTGCGAGTATGGGAGTTAAGAGTACAGTACTACTCTTAGATGTTCAGAGTTTAGCCTCGAGTTTTGACAACTTTTCCATTATATATATAGATATAGAAGTTCAAATTTCTCATTTTGAGGCGAACTCCAATTAATTAGGTGAGGAAGGCTAAGCTCTTGCACATTAGGATGAAGAATGATCGAGGGCTTGATGAGGATTAGTCCAAAATTAATGCTCCTGATTTACTAAAATCTAAGGCATCCAGCTTGCTTTCAATTTGGACTGCAAATAGTACTGCTAATTGCTTCATAATTAAGATACAATATTGAATATTGTATATCATGATTTCTTCAAATTATTTAGAATTAAAAACACAGGACGTCTGGTAGGAGATAGAATTAGCCCACGCCGGTGGTGAAAATTAGAGAAGCTAGTGGAAGTGTACGTAACTCATGACCAATGTGGAATTTCAATATTGAAGCAGTACTACTACTTGTTTAGAACAATATCCATCAGAGGAGTATGAAGCTTTGGTTAAGTATCGACACACGCTGTAGCTAAGGATGACGTTTTTGGCCTATTGGCCTTTGGAGCTCGATCGCGCGAGAGATCATCAGAGCTAGGGATAGTTATTTGTTTTGGAGGAGCTTGTTGATTACGCAATTGAACTGGCACGATGCAATTCTCATTTAACTCTATTAAATCGGATATCGAACTCGGAGGGACGTTATACGTACAAGCAGAGAGCTTGAACGTCTATCAGAGTTCTTCAAAAACTTGTGATTTTTCCTCGCGTGACTTTAAGTTGATCAATATATTCATTAAGACAATTAGTTCGTGAAAAATGATAATCATCCAACCCTGCTGCTTTTCAAATACCTTTTCAGTACCCAATGGTTCCTTAATTTATTCAGATTTTTTTCAAGCTACCCAAATTTTAGATACAGTTTTTTCCTTCTTAAATTAATTTGCTATCAACTTGTAAAAGGACTACGTACGGAGGTCTAGCATGCTTGTTGATGCTACATTACTCGGTAGTCAAAACACACGAATGTGCGTGCTCCTTATAAAACTTTTATGCCTTAACATTGGCAACAAAAGGAAGTACGCATATATTCCATTAGATACGGGACGGGGAAGGCATGCAAAAACATGCCATACATGGATAGGGGATATAGGGATAGCTCTCAAACCGAACACACACATATATATACGATCGAGGACGAAACATAGATTTGTTAAATACTTGGTATTTCTGCAGGCGATCTAAGCCCCCAGATTTTGAGACAGCTTTGAAGCACTAAAGAAATCATAGGTCTCAATTCTTAGGTAACAGCTCCCACCATTAATCCTTCCTCCTGGACGCCCATTACAAGCATTCGCGATGAAATAATCAAGACACTTCTTGCAATCCACGCTAAAGAGGTCCCTGGTACACTGAGCCTCCGCGTAAAGTTTGCCTGCAGACCCTGCAAGCTCTAACTCCCCGGTCCTGTACATTTTGAGGGACGTGGAAACGTTGTTGGCCAATTGGCTCAACAATTCAGTTTTGTGTTGATTAAACGAGATGGGGTCAGTAGCATTTCCAGGGTTGCACGTGAACAAAGCGCTGTAGTCAATCAGTCCAAAGAAATCCAGGTTCAAATACTTTAGGAAACAGTTATCGTACCAAATAGTTGCACCTTTGCGATATGGGCACTGTCTGCGAATTTCTTTGCTTGCCTCAACCACACAGTTTAGGCAATCTGTGGGAGAAACATAACTGTAGCAAAGGGCAAGCCCGTAAGTCTTATATTGGTTTGCACCCTTTGAACCGAGACTGAATCCTGTGGAAGCAGAATGATACGAAAGGTATTGCATGAGCTCATTCAAGCTTGTCGCGTAAGGGTGATCATCTGCAGTAAAATTCAGAGAGAGTTGTGAACAAAAGGCTGGGTGAAGAAGCTGGGCTGAAAAGACAGTTTGGAGAAGGAGAAGGAAGGATAGCTGCAGACAGAGAGATGCTGTGACTTTCGAAGACATCGCTGAATCTCAGGGTATTGGGATCTTGTTACTAGAGGTAACAGTACTGGTAATGGGTTTATGCTTGAATATATATGGTGACGGATTTATACTGTTATAGCTAGCCAGAGAATATTCTCACACTACTTTGGTGAGTTTGGCTAAGCATTATAGCTAAAAGAGAGGACTTTCGGTCAGTTGGCCCTTGCAAAGAGCATAAGAGTAATTTGTTTTATTGGCTCTCGATGATGAGAATGCTACGGTAACTATGAATTAAAATGGCGTATATCATTTAAACGCAGGCCAGGCAATCCATAGCAGAAGGTTAGAGAGAGGCCAAATCAAGATGTTATAGCTGTATTGAACATGATGAACATTAGTTTAAAAAAACTAGGTCTGTTACATCACTCTAGGCATCCCCACTTCCAAAGTAAATGCAAATGGTATATATATGCTTAAAATATTATAACAGTGAAGTTTTTATGCTGATGAAATATAAGGTATAAATATAAAGTATACTTTTTATTTAAATGTCAACGACATGTTTGTTTGTCCAAAATTTTGGGATCTAAAATTTCTAACAAAACAAACATATTTCAAAATTTTCAACTTTTACACATACACATCAAACTTTTCATAAACCCCAATAAACTTCAACATTCAAAAGATTCCCAAAATTTTAGAAATATTTTTCAAAATTTGGATAAACAAACACTCTAAATACATTTTGCACCCTCCATATTTGGGGTCATATTGACACTTTGCACCATTTTTATTCTTATTTTTAACATGTGTCACCTCTGAAGCCCTCGTTGTATTCGATTTACACCCTCCATCCAATCTGGCCGTCAAATTGGACGGAATCCTCGATCATGTGTCAAACGAAACCCTTTATTCTTTTAGTGAGTGCCTCAGCGTATTTGCGCCTGCAACATTCGGTGTCAAATGATTTAAATAATTTATGTACTTTTTTCAAATCTGCTCTCGATAAATATATAAATAATTTACAGGCGATCTGAACCCCATGACTTTTGAGACGACATAGAAGAAAAGAGTGCTGAGAAAAAAAAAAAAAAAAAAAAAGACATAGAAGAAAAGAGAAGAGCTAAAAGGCGCTTCTGGCCAGGGTCACTTGCATTTTTAGAGTTGCGAGATTCGATACCCGCCTAGCTACCAGATACCTGCACGGCCTTTATCGTATGGGAATTACCATGATTGCTTGCCTTCGCAACAGACTGAACAGAATTATGGTAATCTGCAGTCGAAACAAAGATTTCTCAAAGGGCAAGCCCATGTGTAAGTCTGCAATGTGTTCTACCCCTTCGAACCAAGACTGAATCCTGTGGAAGCTAGCAGTTTCATATAGGAGAGAATTAAACTAGGCCGAAAGAACAGTACTTTAGAGGAGAGGAGGAAATTAAAAAGAATTAGCTGATACAGAGAGAATTGCTGAGAATCTCCATGACGTTGCCCCCATAAAAGTTAAAAGGAAGCTGATCTAGCGTTTGTTGAATTTCTATTTCCAAGTTGCATGCAAAGGTTGTTTGCTTCTTGGACTGCAAGGGTGATAAAATTTTGTAAACTTAGTTATATTTCAGGAAACCCTAAGAGAAGAAAAAAAATATGGAACTCAGACCACGGTTTGAACCCAAATTATAAAAGACAATGCTAAACAAAATGAAATTCATTGGTAGAGCTAACTTCAGACTATGCTCAACCCATCTCGAGGGAAAGCATGTGTACCTTCCACATTGTCCTTATTGATCTCCCACCCCTTGCCTTTCTTGAATGAAATACAAATTAAAGTGAAAGGGTACAAGTTCTCAAAGAAAATAAAAAATCCACCACGGTCTCGTAGTCCACTAAATACAAATTTTGTCCTGCTTTTTTCTGTTCGTTACATTACAGCGTTTGTAATGTAGTTTTCATAGCAGACTTCCCTTGGCCATCCACCTATCTAGTATAGTTACAACTGAAAAGCTGAGGGATCAAATTACCATGCAAATCTTATATACAAAATGCAATAGTCTGATATCTGCATTTGTTAAAACACAAAGGTAAAATCCGGGGTCATGCGCAATGACATCTAGTAACATCTCTTTCGAGTGAACGGTGGCCGGTATTGCAGAGCAGACACACTGGGATGGTATCATTTTGGCCACATGATGTTCCAACTCTAGAAAAGCCAATGTTTTTTTCTGGCCGCCTTGCTGGGAACATCTGCAAATACATGAGAGGCATATTTGTGACACTCCAATATTAGGCTGAACGAGAGAGAAAATGTAAACAGCAATGCGAGTTAACAGTTTGATGCATCACCTCCACTTCCGTACAATGAATTATAATGCACTTCACTCCAAAAGCTCATCCATATCTCTAGAAACACAAAAGGACAGTCAGTTGGTCTTGATCGAAATGAAATACAACAAACCACATTTCCCATGAAGAAATTGACATTCTTGAAAGAAATCCATGAATCCGTATATTTTTACCCGGAAAAACCTTGGATTTGATCATTTGACAAACGGATTCATTCTAAGGACTCATCTTGTTAAAAAACAAATAGCTAAAGAAAACACTCTTCACTCGTAAAGTCGAACCAAATAAAAACAGATGAGCTGCATGGTAAAAGGATAGCAGCTGATAACAACTTTTACTTGTGTAACTCGAGGGACGTATAGATGTATTAGTTGCTTTATGAGACAAGTCTGCCCTGCATAACATATCTTTTGGTCACTACGATAAGATACGTGGATTATTAAGGCAATTTAGTAAACAATTTTCAGGGTTTCCAATTTGTCACCACTGTACTGCCACAATTCCAGGGTGAATTGATTGTTGGCTGCCTGGTCTCCCAGAAAAATAATAATCACAGAAACTAACCTAAATCAACTTCGAGAACCTGAGCAATATGGGGATCTGATTTTTTTAAGATCCTCCAATCTAGTCCCTATTATGTGCTTGAACTGCTGTGGCGGATCATCTTTTGAGTTTCGAGTTTGACATTGAAGCATTCCTTTGCATACAAAAATTAGGTCATGTCACCAGTGATGACAACTAAATTTACTGCAAAAGGCCTATACATGGTAAGAATCTGATAACATTCATTCTACAGACATCTGTGTCGTATGGTAAACAACACGAGAAATAAGATTGCTATTGGAAAAAAAGGAAAAACTGTTGCTGAAAATGAACATCAGAAGTTTAACAAATAAAAATAGGTTACATATATTTACCTCTCATAGGATTCTTGTCTTTGGGGAGGATCTCAATATAACAAGTGTCTCGAAAGGAGGTGACTAAACAAATTTTGGCACCAAACTAGAGAAAAATCCATGATAAATGAGAATCCAGTCATCAGAAAGATTACTAAATGATAAGAAGAGCAAGGTAATATAACCCATAAGAAAACATCAAATGCAGCAAAATACAGAACAAAAACAAATAATAAACCATGAGAAAGAACAAGAAAGCATAACAGAAACTCTCTTCCTTAAAAGGGCAGGTTGACAGATTGGTCTTACCCGGTCCGCAGCCGCTTGTAAAGTAATATGATCTCCCCACTCCCCTGATCTAGTAGGATACAAACAGTTATACAAAAATCGAATTTCTTTACTGAAAGTGATGACAGCATTCTCTCTAATTATGCAAAGAAATTCAACAGGAATCACTGCAGATGTCTTACTTCTTCATCTTCTTTAGGTAGCTTTGGTACGTCATTGGGACATAACCTTCATACAATTTTCTGGAATGCTTTAGCTGAGTAGGAAAAAAAAGGGGGGGGGGGGCAAAGGGTGTGAGGAAGCCACATAATATTAGAACACATCAGAAATTACCTTCCTCTCAGATACGTAGGCCTATATCCAGTCTCCAAATTGTTTACCATTTGCATTTTCACAAACGAAAAAATATATATTGCACCAATTTTGGAAGTGTAGCGAAAAAGCAAAAGTTTGATCGAAAATAGGAAATCATAGGATACTTGTTTTTAGGTTAATATTGCTCAAACAAGGATATAGACCAGGAGAACATTGAAACAAGCAAACCACAAGAAAACAATATATTTCCCAAAATATCACTACTAAAATTGACCTTGTAAACATGGTGTCGCTTTTCTTTATATTATATTATATATATATCTCATCTTCATCCTGTATCCACAACATTTTTTAGAGAAAACTGCCTAGATATGTGCCATTTCTGACAGACGGCCAGCGAAACAGCAAGAATTGGGAGGCGGATGAGCTTCGATTATGATCTATGACTATGCTTATTCATCAGATAGTGTTGGATATCATTGACTTTGGGGGCTCGATGTTTTTATTTAGAATGTGCAACGGTAGTAGAGCAGATTATCAATTTGGAGGGAGGTGAGTAATGCTGAACTAGGATTTTGTTGGTGTTTTGAGATGTGATAGAATCATCATCAGGTTTGCAAGGATGAAATAATAGGGAGATTGATGCAGGAGCATCAAAGCTGCTTGTAAAGGCGGACCACTAGTCTGATTAGGAGAGGGAAGTTCCCCGAGCCTCCAACCTGGTAGACAGAGCGAAACCAAACCCAACCAAAAGTAATCGGGTTCCCCTGGGTTGGGTCAAGCTTTGGTTAGGAAATGTAAGTTCCGAAAGGTTGGATTGAGGTTTGGTTTTTGTAAGGTTGGAAAATTGATTCTTGCTGACCCGTTAGACCTCCTCTAATGCACATTCTAAAACTTTTTAGTTTAGGGGCTGCAAGTTATGCTCCCATCCTAGCACCGATCAGTTCCAAGACAAACTAAGTCAGAGCACCCGGCCCCTCTCCTTCCACCCCCACCTCCTCGCCTACCTTAACTTATTATTATTTTAATGTTTAACATTAGCAAGAGAATTGAAGGCGTCACTGAAGTTTTGCCACCTATACCTGCTTGATGACCTGCTTTCTTACATGCTTGTGGTAGTCTGGACTGCGAAACAACTGATCCGCTAAAGCTCGAAACTGTCAAATATTTTGAACCAATATCAAGATGAAAAATCTAGAGCCAAATAAAGGGGAAGAATAAGTAGATAGAAAAAAAATGAAATTAACAGTAACTCATTAAACCTGGCAATTCCCATCACCCTCCATTTGTAGTTCAGCTAACCCATATGTGGCCAACCTATGAAAATCAAGATCATTATAAACACACAAAGAGATACAACAGTACAAGCACAGTAGAAAATACTAGGGCATAAAAGGCCAGAACACCTAACTCCCCTCTTTGACCATCATCAGTTAAAATGTCTCGCATTTTGGGCCCATTTATTAAGAGTGAGATGCAATATTAAAAAATCAACTACAGGATTAAATTCACCTTTTATATCCATTTAAATTTTGGAAAAAGTAGTAAGCTAGCAGGTTGGCAATAACAAGAAATTGAATAGAGAGCTCCTGACAGAGTGAGAACCTTTCAGACAGCCGCCCATGGTCTAAGGTAGCATCATTTACATCAGGAATCTCCCCATTAACCTTCGGAGCATGCTGCCAACACAGTCCATCATTAAGTATTTAGATAACTTAGTATAGCCAGGTAATTTCACAATGATAGTGAGGAAGTAAAACAATAAAAGACTACTTTTGTGCTTCTCAGCCAAAAACTAGCCCAAGAGGTAAATATAGAAGGAAGAGACACATGTACCCTCGTGCATTGATTCTAAAACTTTACAGGGATGTGAAATAAAACTCAGGGAGAACTTTGCAATAGTTTTAGGAAGATTGACACTTTGTATACCACACACAAAAAACTCATAAACTAAAATTCAATCCAATGAATATAAGTAGATGAAGCTCATACCATGGAAACAATAGCATAGGAACAGTACTTTTGTCTACACTAAGATACACAGAGAAGGGAAGAGCAGAACTGTGTTCATAGCTCATAATTATCAAGTCATCATGAAGAGGCCGTACTGCAAATACAGGAACCAGTATAGAATAATTTAACCGTGACTGTTGTATATCTGCTACATATTCTCTCCTTTTCATTTATAGTTGCTCCTAAAGTGAGGATTTGCAAGCAACGAAGCTCGTGACAATGAAACTTCAATGTGAAGTCTCACGAAGTTCAGGACAAAAGGACGAGGCAACATGACCACGTTGGCAAAGAGTAACTTCTATACGCATGTATTCGTCACAGACAAAGCAAATTTGACTGATTGGTTTCCCACTTATAGTGAGGGACATACTGGGATGGAATCTAAATGGGAGAGCCTCCTCCCAAGCCTGCCATCAAATTTTGAATTTTCTTCTGCTACTAAGATGCTAGCAATGGTTTGGTCATCCTCTGTATCCTGGAAGCTGCTATTCAAACTTGAGCTTGAGCTTGAGCTTGCATTGCTGTGGCTTTCATTCATACTACCTCAACTGAAACAGATAGATAAAACCAGCCTACAAAACATGGCAAAATAGAATAACGTCATGTCTAGAAAACCCCCTTTCTGTTTTGTACACGCCCACGAACAGATTCCAGATTTGAATACTCAGAAATAACCAATACGAAGTATAATAAACCATTACGTGCATATTGACACATATGTAAAAATCAGGAATACCTTATCGAAACGAATCAGGAATACCCATATGCTAAAAGCCGCGAAAGTTAAAAGAGAAAAACACGGATACCCAAAATCGAGTTACTTTCTGTTCTTCATAGAATCTTTATTCTGGTCGCTACAACGAAAGAACAGAAAGCAGAAGAGAGACGCTAGAAGAATTTTACTTCCTGTTCCATTGTTATGAATTCCCCAAATGGGGCTCAAACTATAGACTCATAATCTCTCCCCTTACTTTCTCCGCCTCTAAACAGAGTATTACCACGAAGGAAGGCAATTTGACGAACAATAACGGACTCGGAACCAATCAAAGACCCCAAGACAATATTGAAAAAACAAACTCAAATAAGCAAATAAAAAAAATACCCAGACGTAAAATTGGAAGTAAGCCAACCAAAGAATTGCAACAATATATTCCTCAAAACTTGGTGCTTCCGGCTATGCGTCATAGAACCATGCTTATAGCTGAGTTTTCCAATTCGCAAATATCCATCACGAAATTGCAGACCCAAGATTCAGCTATTATTATCTTTTTCTTCCGTTTCGTGAGCAAGCAAACTTAGGATCAAGAAACTCCCAAGAAATTCAATTACACCGGCTATGCAATACAATAATAACGTACACCTTAATCGAAATAAACACTCACACCTGTTACCCAGATGTGAAATGGAGAAGAAGACCCCTAATTTTTCCCTTTTGTTTTTTTTCCCCCTTTGGGCAGACTTTCAATCCCAATCCCAGAAAAATCTACACTAACAGAAAAAATAAAACACAGCAAATATTTAAAATAAAAAAACAAACATAATCATTTCTAATAATGGTCTCACAAAGAAAGTTACGTTACACGTAGACGACTCCCTACTTCTAGATACGCTCGCCATCTTTGTCGAAAGTCAAACTGACTTCGTCTCGTGCTATATGATCTCTAGAAGACTTTTGGGTAGTGCAAACGCATGTAATTACATTATTACACCCACCTTAGGTTGAAACAAAATGGTATCAAAATTGAACTACCAATGACGTGAACTATTAGATCATGTTATTATAAAATATCAATTATTTCACTATGAGAGAAATCTATTACACTTAGGGTGTGTTTGCGTCCTAAAATTTTACACCCTCTAAAATTTTAACACAATTAACTATTACAATATAATATCTCTCTTCCCTATCAAATCATAACTTTTCACTAAAAAAAATATAAAAAATTACCTCTCTCTTCACTTTTTCACTAAACTCAATACCTAAAATTTTAACAACACTAAAATTTTACGAAACAAATACACCCTTAGTTTCAGTTGGAAATGCACTAATTAAGCTGATAGTGCATCGATAAATTTCAGACACTTGAATCGACTACAAGATTTAAATATTATTTAAGTCAAATACTTACTCACAAACATTAGAATTCGACACCCACTATATACAGTTCGTTCAGGAATAATAGAAGTTTATCCTTTCAATTATTGAGCTATTATTTTTAAGAGCGAAGTATTATGTTTACAAAATGATAAATTTGATATTAACTTGCAATCAAGACAAACTTAAAAAATGTTTACAAATATAAATTTTAAAAGATTTGATAAGGCTCCAAGCTTCGTGATTAAATAGGATCCATTTAGACTTTGAATAACACAAACAATTTATTTTTCTACGTATCAAAAACAAAACTATGGGACGAAGAACGTGGTCAGAGTCAACGGGCCTTTGGCTGAATTGACATATTCTTCCGTTGGAAAAAGTATGGTCTGAGATTCAACTCCTCTCATTGCATGGTCCATATGGAAACTATAGATTGAAGTTTGAACATAAAAAAAAAAAAAAAAAGGTCTAGCTAAGGGTTCAGGCCTCTTCCAAGCCCAGAGAGCTTCAGTCTTGCCGTAGGTCCGCGGGCTATTTCCTAGTAAGGACTGTGTTTCTATGTTCTGCCGCCGGTATAAAATTGGAAAATACTATTTCTTTTTGTAAAGTAGTTTCAAATGTATTATGTTTTAGTAAAGTAATTTAATGTTGTTACATCAAATATATTTTTTAAAAGTATTTTCAATGTTTCGATGCATGTTGCATTTTTCGTAATTTTTTATGATTAATAAACTCAATTCTTAACATTGGGGGCGAGAAATTTGCAATCTGACCTTAAAAAAAGTTAAAATCGTCGGGGTCGGGTTGATTTTAATACTTTAGTTTCGAGTTAGAGACCCGAACACGAACCTGATTTTTCTTATGTTCATATTTTGAAATTCGACCGGACCTCTAAAAAAGCTAAAACCGTCGAGGTCGGGTTCTTTTGAATAGTCTGGTTTCAAATTAGAGATCCGGACGAACTTGATTTTTACCGGGTTCATGTTTCAAAACCCAACCTCGATCCCGAAAAAATTAAAACCGTTGAGATCGAATTACTTTAAATGCTTTAATTTCGGGTAGAGACCTAAATACGAAACTCTTTCTTAAAAGCCAAACTGAGTCGTCTAGTGCTATATGATCTCCAGAAGACTTTTGGGTAGTGTAAACGTAATTAAACCCACCTTAGATTGAAACAAATGGTATCAAAATTGAACTGCCAATGACGTACTACTAGATCATGGTATCATAAAATATTAATTATATCACTCTTTTTTGTAACGAGAGAAATCTATTATACTTTGACTTTTATATACGGAGTTCGGACAAATATAATTCTATTAGAAACGCACTAACTGGACTGAGAGCGCATCGACAGACCTCGTACACTTGAATTGGTTTTTCAACTCAAATATCGTTTAAATTAAAAATTTACTCATAGACGGTAGGATTTGAATCCATGCTCACCCATTATATACAATTCGTTGAGTAGTTGAAGTTTGTTATTTCAACTATTAAGTTATCGTCTTTACAAGTTAATTATAAATTCGACATACCTTCGAATCACATCAAACTTGAAAATTGATTAAAAATAGGAATTGCAAGAGATTTGATATGGCACCAAGCTTCACGAACACTTCATTTTTCTACGTATGAAAAAGAGAAAAACAAAACTCCAGTCAACAACAATTTTGGGAATATTTGAGGATGGAAATTTTGGATATTAGAGTTTGAAAAATATTATAAAGTAAAGATATGTTACGAGAATTGGTGAAAAAAGTGAAAAGATAAGATTTTTAATAAATATTATAATAATAATAAATTATGTGATGAATTTTTTATTATTAAACCTAAATTTTTAAGCCTAAATTATTGAGGCTCAAACAAGACCAGAGTCAATGAGCCTTTGGCCTTTGGCTGAATTTTTTTTCTTTCTAAGCGGCTGAATTGACATAGGAGGTGTTCGGTTATGAGTGTTGTGAGGATTTTTTGTGTTTTGAGAATTTTTAGGTGATGTTAACTTTATTGGTATGCGTGTTGTAGTTATTTTTATGTAATGTTAAAAATGATGTTTGATTATAAAATTTTTATATTGTGAGAATATAAATTAAACGAATATAGTCTTCCGTTGGAACAAGTCTGATATGAGATTCAGCTCCTCTCATTGCATGGTCCATATACAGGAAACTATAAGTGAAAAAAAAAGGCCTAGCTAAGGGGTCAGGCCTCTTCCAAGCCCAGAGAGCTTCACTCCTGCTGTAGACCCGTGGGCTATCTCCTATTAAGGGCTGCTTTTCTTTGTTCCGCCGCCGGGGGTAAAATTGGAAGTGAGGCACAGTATTTGAATTTTAATAAATAACGCCCGGAAAGAGTTTCGGCTTCGCAATTGGCAAACACCTACCTATTTTCAAAATGAATATTTTGGAAATTCTAATTAAAAATATTTTCAGGGGTGCCTTTTAATTTCTCAGGTTGACTTGTGAGTTGCACCCGAAAGAAATACGTGTATATAACTATGCATCTTCATGTTTTAATTATTATCGAATAAATTTGTGATTCCTTTCATTGATATGCCGCCAACTATATAGATTATTATTCAACTAATCACTATGGGATTAGGATATATCATATAAAAGGTATATAAATACGCGTATATAAGTTGACCTATATATACTTTTATATTCAACGAAAATAAAAAGGTAAAATATATTTTTCGCCTTTCGTTTATTGAGATTATGACACTTTGCACTTCAAATTATTGATTTCACTACATTTTGTCTCTCAATTACCAATCGCTTACATTTTGCACTCTCAGTCGTTAATTTGGAAGAAAATTGATATTTTGGTTCAGTGATAGGATGATTTTACTCTCATAATTTTTGTTATCATTATGTTTTGTATGGGAATAAAGTCATCATTTAATTGAACAAAAATCACAATTTCCGTCTAAATTAACTGTTAATGGTGCAAAGTGTAAAGGGTTGGTAGTTAGAAAACTAAATGTAACGAAATCGATAGTTTTGGGTCTAAAGTATCATAGCTAAAATAATGAGAGGAAAGATGTATTTTTCAAAAAAAAAAATCCACCAACTTTTTTATGGTTACTCAAGTTGATTCTATATGTAAACATTTCATTAATTTTAAGATGGAAAACTATTTAACAGATTAATCGCGTCCCAGCGATCGATGGTGCTATTTTACAAGAAAGTTGCCGACTTAAACTAAGAAATTAAAATCATGAACAAATTTTAAGGGAGCCTCATGATGTGTTGTTGTTTTCTTGAGATCATCAATGAAGGCCGTTAGGTTAGACATTACCCTTGAATGAGCATTCTCCCCCATTGTTCTCTCGTATAGACTTCCTAATCTCTTCTTCATCTCCCTGTCCTCCATCACTCTTCTCAACCCTTCTTCGACATCTTTCTGTCCAAAACTATTGAGTTTCACCCCGATTCTCCACACCTCAGTGATGTATTTGTTGTTTATGAACTGGTCCCCTGCCACTGGATAGCACAGAAGGCGCTTTTGGCATTGTATAGCCTCCATTGTTGAATTCCACCCACAATGTGTGAGGTAGCACCCCACAGCCTTGTGTTGCAGGACTTCCATCTGAGGAGCCCACGAAACCACTTTGCCCTGCATGGCCACCCTCTCCAAATACCCAACCGGTAACCCTTCACGCCAGGCCGACCCCAGCACCCATATGAATGGCCGCCCTGATTCCTCTAAAGCCAAGGCTATATTTTTCACCCTGGCTTCTCCAATAGGGCTAACCCAGCTTCCAAATGAGATGTAAACAACCGAGTTATGCTTCTGCTTGTCCAGCCAATCTAAGCAACTCTTATCTTCTTCCCAGAAGCTGGGATTCCTGGTGATAATTGCGTGCTTGCTCAAAGGTCCAACAGGGAAGAAAAGTGGATAATCTAATTGGGAGCTCTTGACCAACTGGGTTTGTTTTCCATCAACGAATTCATCAGGAAAGGAATTCACCAGGAGCCATCGGAGAGACCTTGATCGGTCTAAGGTTCTAGTCCAAAATTTGAATCTTCCTTTTCTTGCTGCAAGACTTCCAATCAACCATGGTGCATCTTCGGTAGATAGCACTGGTTGATCAGGCAGGCAAACTGTACCCAGATGCTGGGGAATTCCTATCAAAATATTAAAATGAGAAAAATGATGCGAGGATGTTCTCCACAAAGGGACACATCTATCTTGACCAACAAACACATACATATGCACATAATATAATTCAGTAGAAACCAGAATACAATGCATATATAATGATTTTTTTAAGTATCCTATCAGCTGCTTCGCTGTACAAAAAAAAATGGAGGTTAAAATAGAAGAAAAAGTAAAGTACTAGGTCATAATTAGGTAAATTATTTAATACAAAGGCACTATTATTTGTTTCTTTTCAAGACTAAGGTCTACCAAAGGAAATATGTAAACTCTCCCGAGACAAAAAAAAAAAAAAAAAAAAAGATGTGAGGCTCTAAACAGAAGGCAGACTATGAGTGTTTGAGTGATCAAATTTTCGGATGGTTAAAATTTTGAATACATAAGTTGATAAAAAAGTAAGGAGATAATGAAAAAGTTGGTGTAAAAGTAAAAAAGTTTATGAGAAGTGGTGAAAAAATGAAAAAAAAAATTATGAAAATTAATGGAAAAGTGGGGGGAGAGAAATTTTTGTAATGATAATAAAATTTTAGAGAGTAAAAATTTTGGTTACTGAACAGTGAACAAATATTGTGATGAGATTTTGTATTAGCAGGAATTGAGCCGCTTGCCAGAGGAGGGGAGGGTTAATGGGGGGGCGCATCTGTTAACATGGCAGAATCACCGTCTTCAGATTTTGCTCCTGTTCTGCTCCTGGTCAACATCTTATATATTAAAGTTTATTAAGCATGTTAATTTCGGATTTATGCAGAAACAGGCTAGATTTCCCCATGTGTACCCGTATGATCTTCAGATCATAGCGACTTTGGTTTGGGTGCCGACTTCTGATGATATATATAGTCAAATCATTATCATTCTAGAGAGCAGAAACAGGATATATCCATTGCTAACTTAATAGAAAAAGAAATGCAGAGAAAGAGAGAGAATTGGTAAAAGTATAGAAGAAACGACAAAAAAAAAAACAATTGCTTTTATTTCCTTCACAACGCCCACAGACTCCATAAAATTAGTTCTGTACAGTTGACTTCAAAAGTTTAATCCGCGTACTTGACAGCGGGATCGATTATTATTCTTAGCGGCTAACGTCTACAGGGTACTGAGCAACGGTGAGATTAAATTTTTAAGATTTCAGGTCTTAAAGTACGTCACCTTAATTAATGAATATGTTCTGCGAATTTGACCTTCAAACGAGAGTCGGTCGACCGCTACATGAACAGATCAATCACTACATGAACAGGTCGACCACTCGGCTCTAGTTCACGGGTCAGCAGTAAATCGGATCAAATGTGGGAGTCATATTCATTAATTGAGGTGACGTATTGTGAACCCTTGAATCTTGAAAATTTAATCTTCACCGTTGCTCAACACATCAGCACTTTAGACGCTAAACATAATAATCGGTCTCCTTCACAACTGATGTAAGTACATGCGTGAGATGTAAGTACATGAAACTGCTGGAAGTTGCAGAACTTCATTAAAAAATGGATTTTCCCCAATAAAAGAAAGAATCGAACGAGACAGAAGTGCTAATGATCGAGTAATGACACTGTTGAAAATTACATACCTGTATCCGAAATAAGACCCGTCCGGACCATGTCTGGTATGGCTGCAATCAACCGGTATGTGGCAAGCATGGCAGGCCAGAACCCAGCAGCAGGGACCCTGCACCGGTTGGCTACCTCAATAGCCCACGATGCCAAGAGATCAACAACCATACACGCAACCCCGCCATCCTCACCAAGTTCATCTACTATGCGTTCCAAATGAACCGGCATGTTGTTCTCCATAGCCATCTCAATGGCAAAGAAGTCACGCGGGGTGTCCTCGTCCAAGCCATCTGGTATTGGCACGAACAAAATCTGGTCCCAGGGTTCGATACGCGACACAATCTGATGGTGAATGTACTCCGGAGTGACCATGATGGTGTCAAATCCTCGATTATGGAAGACAGAGGCTAGCTTGAGCATCGGAGTAACATGCCCCTGTGCTGAGTATGGAACCAAAATAATCTTCGGCCTCTTCGTGCCGTACTTCATATTTCCCATCCCGTGATCTTATATGGTTCTCTCTGTGGCTTTTGTGCATTCAAGCGATTCCAATATATAGAAGAGCGAAGGAGGGGGAGAGATTGAGTGGGGAGAAATCAGAGAGGGTGAGTCAACTAAGCATGTGCCTCGAGATGCGTTTTATAATGCCAAACCTCATGGCCTCTCCTTGAGACAACTTCATATAATAAAATGGTGAAAAAAAAGGGTCCTGCCATTTTTGTTGCTTCTGACTCAATAGTCAGTACCACTCCGAAGTGACAATCTTTTGGAAGGTGGGGACAGAAAGCATTAATGTCTCATGCACTCATTAAAATCGATCAAAAGTACAAACTTTTTACTTTCAGATGAGCTGCAAGTTGCAAGTTAGACCAATGGGCACCCCAGACCAGATTTTGGGTCCGAGGCAAGGGAGCTGTTTTCCCACACGTGATGATATAACGCGGCCCTGCCAACTATAGATGATCAGCGTTTTACATGCCACAACTTTCTGCCTAATTGATCTTTTCTGCAGATTGGTCTACAGCTTTCTTTGACCCAGGCACCGAAGGTCGGTCTAGTCATAAATTTTCTCATTTGGATGTGGAGTACTTTTGTGTTCCTTTAGATGAAACAGAAGGTTCCTAAGGGATTCTTCTGAAAGCAAATCATTAAAAAGAAATCCAAATCAAGCACTGACACTAGAAGAAGCTCGCCCTGTGAAGAGTTACAATAACAAAAAAATAAAGGTGAATGAAATTGTATAATACCCTCTGAGACGTGTCAGTGTTGGAGCCTTCCATCTAGCATTCTATGAGAACAAAACTTATCACGTCTGTTATTGTAAAGGGGATTTTTTTTTTGTATATATACACATTGTCCTAATTTTTAGCAACGAGCCAATTAATGCTATAAGAGACCCCACCACCAGATACATGATTTGAGACTGAGTATAAGGAGTTAATATATTGGCATATTTTACTATATAAATTAGGATTCTCAATAAGTTTTAATTATTATTTTTAAATCCCAATCAGTAAGTACCTATTATATAGTTAAAATTCTATCACGTCGACATGGTATGACTTTAAAATTCGGTAGATATTATTTTAAAATTGTTGATTAATGAGATCCGATAAATCCACTTTAAAAACTCCCTCAGAAATATTCTAGCTGGTCTAATGAATTTCTTTCAAAATCTTATGATTTAATACGGATATCACTTAAGTTTATCTGTACAGAATCAAAACAATTTATGCCCATTTACTCACTATGGACGCGGATCCAAACCCGTCTTCGTCTAATCATAGTCCAATGAAGAACATGCATTCCATGAAGAATATTGAGATCGCAAACATATGATCTGTGACAAAGGTAATGTCCAACAACTTTCTCAGCAATCTTCTTTTTCATGAAAATTCCAGAGTAAAGAGTATCTCGGGAAACAAACAAAACGCATGGCCACAAAAAAGAAGAAGAAATTAACAATGGGGCATCAGAACAGGATATATACATCAGCATCAGCTCACCTCAAGTTGCTACTTAACAATGGGGCCGGGGGACCAGGGGCGGCTGTAATTGGGGCGTAGGCAAAATTTTAAAGTGAGGTATTTCATAATAATTTATAAAATAATATATTTAAAAATAAAAATTAGTTAAAAGTATTTTTATAAATTTCTGTATGTAAAATTATTTATCAAAATGTTATAAAATTTGTTAATATGTTATTTTCAATTAATAATATTATTAATCATTTAATCTTTCAGTCATACTCATCTTAGCGATAACCAAATTAAATACAACTTAAAATAAATTAAAGTAAAAAGTTTAGAATAATATATTAAAGTAAAAAGTTTAGAATAATAGTAATTGAGACTTTAGTGATGAAAGATAAGAGTTGAGAAGCTCTAATAAATTATAAGAATGAAAAACATAATGGTTGAGAGATGATTTTTCTATATTTTTGGTATTTGACAGATATTGTCTCAAATAAGTTTAAATAGCTAACAGTATCTAACGGTAAAAAAAATTAAATAACTAAAGAGATTGAATCAGACATGATAGGGTTTCTTATAATTAATTATAATTATTATCTTTAAACAATAAGACATTATAGGGTTGAACGCAGATTTTATAAATACCACAAAAAATGAAAAGTTAATGTTAATTCAATTAAAGGGATTTAATAGGACTCTTCAATCAATATACTCTTTAAGTTAAATTTTTGAGACATTAATATTAAATTTTCTTTAAATATAACATTAAAGAAAATAGGTCCTCCTAAATTTAGGGAAAGGTTAATACTCATTCAATCAAGAAAATTTAATAGGTCTCTAATTAATATACTATAGATTTTTTAGATCTTAATATTAATTTTTTTAAAAAATATATAATTATAAATAAAATAAAAATAAAGACCTCTTCAATTTGAGAGCCTTAAACAACCTCTTAGAATGACTATAGGTAAAGACGGCCCTGGCCGGACAGGCCTCGAGGAAAATGATAAGATCAATGTGGTTTTTTGGATACTGGGACTGTCCTCTGTCTTGGGCTTTAAACTTGGTCAGAACCGTGGTTTTCCTCTCAGTTAGTTTTGAGGGTTTATGGTCCACGATGCAGCTTACCTGCACCCAATTACCGAACATGCATGATTTGACACTAAACTGGCAACCGGGCCAGGTTATCCGGGCAAAAAGGAGTTATTCGGGTTTTTGGGCTCGAATGGTTGTGGGGTGAGGCCAGGTTGCAGCTTAATGGCCCATTGCAGCAGTACATAAGGGCATTCCCACCAACAAAAATGGTTGACACAACAAGCAGATATAGGTTGTCCTAGCTTGCTTCGGTTTCATAAAATGCTGGACCGCATTTATTAAAAAAATTATAAAAAAATATTTTTTAATATAAATTAAAAACTTAAAATGTTTAATTTTAATTTAAACTAAAACTAAATATTTTTATATGCACTTTTCCCTTTGAAATTAACCTTATTTTTTTTATTTTTTTTTATTTGAAAAAAAATTAAAACCGGTCTGGACCGCATTTAAGAGGACCGGAATGCGGTCCGCCCTACTGTCTGCGATCTTGTTGTGGTGAGTTTATCACTAAAGGAGACAATGAATAGGGAGCATTAAAATTAGAAGAGCAAAATGGTCTCTTTTTTTTTAATGATGAGATGCTAATATTGCATATTGAATCAATAGAACAAGTTACAATAAAAGAACTGGAAACTAAAGATCCAAGCAAACTAAGCTGCAAAAAGGACCAGCGGAATCAAACAAGGGTCAGTAAACCACATAATGCTTCATGCAGGGCAAAGAGAACGAGTGACAGGAAACGGCAAACAACAGCTGCCAGAACCATTTGAGTCCTATTCACTAAACAAGGAAAGAGTGGCAACCTAGACAAACGCAACATAGTCCACGAGGAGGCCGGCAAGGCCAAAAAAGGCTATAAAATCCAACAAGCGACCGAAAAGCCCCCCGAGCCACAACAACTAAAGAGGAACATACAAGCCCACCAATGGGCCAAAACAAAGCAATAGAACAGAAAAACGAAAACAAATGCTCTCAGAAACCAGGAGAGGTCGAATAAAGGCCATAGACCACCAAGCAAGGCAGCACATGGGTGGCACGCGCGGCCAGAAATGGAGCAAAACGATCATATCTGAACGCCCAGAGGAGTTGGATCTGACTAGGGGCGGTGGCTCCAAAGATCGTCGAAAAATAGCCAATGCAAAGAAAAAAATGGGCAGGCACATGGCAGCCAAACGACAAAGGGACGATGCAGAAGGGACCAACAGAAGGAGCTGGTGTTGTGGGCTGGTGTGTGGCCTCTGGGGATGAGCCAATATGCCAAGATCTAGCCTCCAAAATCTTCGAGCAAAAATCGGGAAAAAAAAGAGAAACAGGAGGTGAACATGCATTAAGGAAGGTGCTGGGGAAGAAGGGAGGACGGGAGGAAACCGGAGCTCCTCCCGCCACTGGAGATCGGAGAAGAGGAATAGGTTAGCACCTAGGGTTTGGGGTGACCTAAAGAGAGAGTCAGACTCCCTCTAGAACATATTATGTTTTTTATTGTCATTTAGCTTACTAAGAGCAAAATAGTTGAGCAAACATTTTGATTCCGGAACCTCACCTTAAATAAAAACATACTCTACATCATAAAGACCTTTTCTAACAACTCCTATCACGAAAATAATTATTAAATAATATTTCTAATCAAATCATCTATTTTCATTACAATAAATATACAAAATTCATTTAAATTATCTTTCTCTACTTTTTCACGACTCGTAAAATAAAATTATAATTTACAAACACCACTCAAATTGAGCCAATCCTCGATACTTCAACATGAGTGACGACACATCAAGATCCATAATAATAATGTATCTCCAAATCCATGGAGAAGTTCACATGGTCAAGGTAGAATCTTGAGGATGAGGCAATTGCTTCTAATCCGCTTCTCTTGCTTATCAAAAACTTTTGCATCTAAATGGCATAGAAGGCCCAAAAGCAAGCTTCAAAATGCCAATCCCGCGACACTTGAAAGGATCCCGCATTTTGAATTTTCCTATGTAAATGAAATTTATAGATTGAGTTAAGAGAATCTCATGCCGTGATGGATTGTATATGTGAGAATATACTCTCGTGGGATGGCTTAGTGGCAGGTCGTATGGTCTGACCTATATCATACAAATTGCATGTTGGGATTTGACTGACACCTCATTTTTCTCGGGTATTTGTCGGACTTGGGTGTCCTCTTGACGCCATTGTTTGTGGTGCGCGTGAGACAATATATGTCACGTTGCTGCAAGATCTTATGTTATGAGATATTCCCAGGTTTAAGTGAATCGAGGCTATGATTCTACTTTGATCCTCTTTTTTTCGTCTTCACAAAAGAAAAGAGTATACATAAAACTCTGTATGCAAGATGAACCACTTATATTCTTCTTTTAGTCCTAATAATACCAACACATTCATGGACCCTTGTCATGTTCTTCTACACCTGCTACTAGGGAAGGATCTAGTTTAGCTAGCTAATAAATCAAAAGTGTAGCTAACCTTCTTGCTTTCCTTATAAATTTAAATATCTATGTGATTGTGATCAAACGAGGAAGGAGAAGAAACAAGAGAGAGGAAAACAAAAGGAGAGGAATAAATTGAGAACTTTTACCCCCAAAATAGAGGAACACATTATTTTGAGTACAAATTCATTAAGCAACCGATTGTGGTTCTGGTTTTGCTATTAAAACCGTGGTTTAAAACCAGGTTCTTCGACATGCGTTTGGCAGATTTAAGTGCTACAGACACGGAGCCCAGGTGTTTCATGCTGATTCGTTCCGACTCCGTTTAAAAAAAAGAGCTAACGTCTATCTGCTACGCTGACAACGCACATCCCATCGAATACTTCCGTTTTTTTGCTTTTCGTGTTTTGCTGACAATACTGACTACGCACGAGCTTGTTTTGCATACAAAAAATGAGCCCACTTGTTTTGTTTTTCGTGTTGATTCGTTGGAAGGATGCTCTGCCGATGGTTCCTGAGTTCATCTGTTAGTTTGTATGCCATAACTTATGCAATGTTCATCTGAATCTGTGTTTCTGTTTCAATTACCAGTTCAAGATTTGCTGAACAAAAGTTCACCTTTTTCGGATTATCTGTGGTTGATTTGCATTGATGCATTTTCTCGTCTAGATTATGTCCTTGATAGAACTTACGTATGTATGACTTCATATTTGGGGGAATTAACCAGGCATCTGGAACGACAACAGACAACAGTTGTGAGTCTGTGGTCATGAGTGATCAGCACCAACAACAGCAAAACCCAACACCTCAGCATCCGCACAGAGATGCTAACAACCCAGCTAGGTGGGTAATGTGTCTCTTTGCACCGCAGCAGAGATGGTGGTAGCGGTGGTGGATTCGTTTGGAAATGGTGGTGGTGATGGGGAAGAGGAGAGTGGTGATGATAAACAAGAGGATGAGGAGTTTGGGCCTATACTGAAGTTTGAGGAGGTGATGAAGGAGACCAAGGCTAGAACGGTTGAGCTTCCTTCGAATATGTTGGAGGCTGCCAAGGGCATGGAGATTCAACGTCTACTTCTTGAGCGGTACTTGCATTTGCAAGTTCTGGTAACTCTAGATTCTCTTCAAAAGTAATGAAAGTTGACATTCCATTTAATGCCAATATCGCTGGAGTGCATACGTATGTAGTATTCATCTTCTAGAAATACCACTGGGGCGGTAGTCTACAATTATCCCTTTAATGCTTTACAGTTCATGACATTACTTCCTCACTGATGAGTTAACTACCTCTGTTATTTGTAACAGAACGCAAATGCATGTCCCATTTATGACCCTCCAACAACCAGGAATCTCACTTCAACAGTCAACAACACAGACAAAACTCGACCACAACAAACAGAAAAAACAAAAATGTCCAAACCCAGGCCCTTTCCTCTGACCTCCCTCTGTATGGTACTCCTTTTCCTACACACCCAACTTCTAATCTGCAATGGGGTCTCTGTTCTGGGCCTGGATTCGCTCGGAAATAGTGAAATTGGTGTAATGGTGGAAAGGGCTTACACCCGAAAGATTGAGGAATGCCTAACAGAGACAGAAATGGATTCAGAGACCAGTAGGATGCAGAAGAAGTATATAAGCTATGAGACGCTGAGGAGGGACACGACACCTTCTGAAAAACTAGGGGCTTCGTAGTTGGATTTACAAGTGCGAGTGTTATTTACCTTTTTGACCATGAAGCGATGACCTTTCCTTGGCCGTGGACGACAAGCTGGGTTGTATTTCCTTCAGTTGGTGTCAGATGAATTAATGAATCTGTCAGGACTGTGTACCGTCTTGCAGGGTGAGCAGCAAAAAAAATCATTCGTTGAGCCCGGGTCTAACTTATATAACCAAAACCATAACTTTGACTCTAAACCAGAACCACAATCGGTTGCCAAATAAGCCCTAAAAGTGTGTTATTTCGAGTACAAATCCATTATTGAGCACTGGCACGACAAATGGTACAATCGACTCTTGGGCACGGAAAATGTCATCCCAAAAAGCAGGGCTTTTGGACACGAAAAATTTATTCTCAAAAAATAATTAAAAATATAAGCTTAATTAATGTTTCCAAATCTTAAATTCTTCCCAACAAATTTTTAATTTATAGGTAGTTAGCATAAATAGATAATACCATCACTTCAAATAAAAAGAGTTGTATTTACATATTAATATTTTACAAAAATTATGAGCATGTTCGTTTGCAAAAATATTATAGAATATAATAAGATTAAACAAATGTATAAAACTAATACCTAAAATCTCAAAAATTCATACACAAACACCTATACTTTTTATACAATTTTCAACAACTTTTCACACAAATTACAATACATTTTTGTTATTAAAAAAACTAATATTTTTTTCTATATTTTTTTTCTCATAACTCTAATATTTTTTATTAAATAATTATATCAAACAAAAATTAAATATTTTTAACTTTTCACAAACTTTTATACAACAACTTATAAAATTTCAATCTACATAAATATTTACCGTTCTATCAAAATCTTAATTTTTTTACAAAAATTACATTACTATATTAAGATAAAAAAATATTTTAAGGATTAGTTTAGGATTTTAAAATAATGGAGTAATTAAGTCAAAAATTTTAAATTTAAAATAAAATTTAAAAAAATAAAAGAGAAGGAAAACAAAACCCCGAGTGCTCCGCAGCAAGAACAGATTAAACCGCTTAGAAAAAAAAAAAGAACAGATTAAACCCTGTCTCGTCACGCTGTTGTATCTGTCGAAGTTTGAAGTCTGGTCAGGGGGTGGAGAAACCCTAAAGAGGAGAAAGGAATGCCACTCATCCAGCAGTGTTTGTGTTGTCCAGGTCCTCGTCCTCTTCAGTACGCTGTCTTCCCCTCCTCGTCCTCCTCTTCTAATACCTTACCGAGGAGATTAGGTCGCATTTGGTCTCGTTCTCTTTCTCTTGCTACCACCCTTTCCCTTTTCAAGGCGTCCCCTCCACCAGGTACTCCTTCGCCTCCCCTGTCACCAAGAAGCACTTGAAAACACGGTCCAGAGTACATAGCTTCAAGTTCATCTAATATTTTCGTTTGTCTTTTTTGTTTTTAGCGTTATCAAAAGCTTTTCTTTTTCTTGTTCGCCAAAAAATGTTATTTTTCCTTGTATGGGTGGAGATAGAACAAATGAGAAGAAAAGAAAAAACGGAACTTTCTTCTTATTTCCTATGTTATTTTGCTTCCGTTAAAACCACGCTCTACCTTAATGTTCGAGTTATGCGAATTGTGGGAGTTATCCGTCGTGGATTATTCAAGGTTCTTTTAACTTCTAGTTCCAACGTTTACAAATATGACAGGGCTTCAAAATGGGGGTAACTCCAAAACCCAGGTCTCGGTGATGGGCTCCAAGAACTTGTCCACTTCCACTTCTTTTGCAATCCCGTCAGCCACTTCTTCGCATAGTCACCTCTTCTTCCACAACCGTAGACTTCTCTTCTCTGCCCATTCTTCAAAACCGGTTTCCAAGGTTCAACCTTTTCCCATCGAAACTAATGGGTTCTCATCCATCTCTCATGCCAATGTACCACGTCCAGGTATTTCCAACTTGAAACACTTGCACGTAGGTAATTGTTGAGTATACGAATTGCTGGGCTTATAGATACTGTTACGCTTTGCAAAGATTGTTTTGAAAAATCATTAATATTGTTCGTTACTTCTCATGTGTGTGAAATGTTTCGTACTTGAGACTTGTGGATATTATTTCTGTTTAAGCACTTGATTCTATATGAGGATTGAATTTTGTTGTGTATGTGTGGGAGAGGATATTTACAA
The DNA here is from genome assembly GCA_963930655.1 of Myrica gale. Lineage (NCBI taxonomy): Eukaryota > Viridiplantae > Streptophyta > Magnoliopsida > Fagales > Myricaceae > Myrica > Myrica gale. The sequence continues at coordinate 8,383,260 of OZ005600.1, read as the reverse complement.
AAATTAAGGCTTGTAGAGGACACCTTGGTTTTGACTAGTTTTCTTTCGTGGAGTTCATTTGGAGAGTGTGGCAGAGGAAAAGCTTGATATTGGACATATGAAGATTCTAAAGCAGAAACTAGAGGAGATTGGCATCGACAGCGAATTGTGTACACCTGGGCAATACAACCACTTGCTGTGTCCAATGGTATTAACTTTTAAGTGTCTGGTTTTATTGCTTGTTTTCCAGTTGTTCTTTCAGGAGTTGGAACTTTAAGCGCTTCACGGATTAAATTGGTCCAGATAAACTCATAAAATTTTGCCCTTTTATCTACCAATTTTAGTTGTAGTTCAAATTTTGTATGTATGAAGTGAATATGTATTTAGATTTTGGATGTCATCCAAAATTAGTCGGCCTAGGTGTAGAAAGCTGATTGCAGAAAAGGAAATGGGTTCGTTTGTGGCAGAAACTCAGGTGACTATTGGGAACTGTCAAGAAGGTTGGAGTTTTAGCCAAGGGAATTTCACTTTAAAAAAAAAGGAAAAAAGAAAACATTTGATGTGCCAGCATACTTCATTTACCTGATAAGATACTTCTGCTTAGAGTAACTAATTGCTTAATTCTGGTACCTTTTGTGAAAACCAGTATATAGTAAGAACCTAAATCAAATAAATTGGAGGAAAATGAAGAGTACCATCTTTATGCTCCCTAGACAAGTGAGCAAGCAATGTACAGAATTTAAAAAGTTTTGGGCTGCATTTACGGCAAACTAGAAATAGATAAGCCAGTTCTAAATCTGACTTTGCAAAATATGTGAAAATTGAGGCTCTCCATGAGATCTACAATTGAGTAGGTTTCGATGAGGACTTTACAGATTGGCAGTTGGATTAGAGCAGTGAGTCTGTGACATTGCTGTAGTCTCTCAACGAAGTTGCTCTGAGGGATCCGGCTGTGAGAGACGAGGTTGTGTGGTAAACTACAGTAGCTTTTCATGATTGGACTGCTACATCTTTAGAAGATTTGCACTAGTAGTATTTCAAAGAGAACACTTTGTTTCTTATTTGGGGTTACACCTGTCAACTTGTTTGAATTTTGCCGAATGAATTGGCCTTGAATGTACTGTTTATTATATAGACTCTTCAATTAAAGCTATACAGAGAAACAAATAAGTGGTTGCATGATACAGGCCTATACAAGGAAAGCTACAAGCTGTAATCTGATATGCTAACTGTACAAAAGAATAATCTAGAAAGAATAGAAGAAATAAGGAAGGAAATCCGCTGATAGCTGGAATCTGGAAGACCAAATCGCAGATATGGAGCTGATTTGTGAGCTGGAAATCTGGAAATTTAGTGAACAGATATGGACAGCAAAGCTGTCTGTTGACAACATCCATAGAAGAAAGATGGAGAAAATATGAAATAACCATTGTTATACTTTCAAATAGCCTGGAATTGTTTGGGCTTTGCATATTATCCGTAATGTGAGTATCCTTGCCTGTCCCAAGATCAATTCATTACGTATTCATTATTAATGGTTGAAATTCAGGAGTAGAAGAAGCTTTAGCCAAAGTGTTGGCCAATAGGTTGAATTCTTTGATGGATAAGATTATTTCTCCTTCACAAAATGCGTTTGTTAGGGGGAGACAAATTCTGGACTCGGTACTTATTGCGAATGAGTGCATCGATTCCAGGGTAAGGTCGGGAAAACCTGGCATGCTATGCAAGTTGGATGTTCAGAAGGCTTATGACCATGTGAATTGGAAGTTTCTTTTGTACATTCTTCGTAGATGCGGTTTTGGTGAGCGATGTTGTCGTTGGATCTCGTTTTGCATCTCTACGGTGAAGTTTTCAGTGATGGTTAATGGCTGTCCGAGAGGCTTTTTTGGTAGCTCCCGGGGTTTGAGGCAGGGGGATCCCCTTTCTCCTTTCCTCTTTGTTATGGTGATGGAAGCATTTAGTCGTATGATGGGAAAAGTGGTTGAATATGTAGGTATTGAAGGATTTGTGGTGGGAAGGGGGAGTGTGAGCATTTCTCATCTGCTTTTTGCAGATGATACCTTGGTGCCAAGCGACGCAAGCTCACTCAAAAGTGAAGACTTCCGAACACTTAAGGCACCAAAAACGTCCTGATTCCACATCTTAAGCTTCAATTTCAGCGCCTTTAACTTCGAGTCAAGCACAAAACTCGGAGATCCCCGAAACACAAAACCTTGCCACCACTCCTTGACCATGTCCACGAAACCATCCACTTTAAGCCACATGTTTTCGAAGCGAAACGGCTTCTTAATGCCCCCAAAACTGCCACTCTCCAAAACAATCGGAAAATGATCCGAAAGCAAACGAGGTAAGCGTCTCTGAATGAGCTCCGGATACATAGACTCCCATTCCGAACTAACAAGAAACCTATCAAGCCTCGACCAAGACTGAGAATAACGACCTCTGGACCAAGTAAACCGACCACCAGTCATCTCAAGATCCATTAACCTGTAGGCATAAACAAACTCTGAAAACTCCACCATGACACTACTCAAACCCCCAACCCCCGACCGCTCACTAGGATAACGAGTCACATTGAAATCCCCTCCAATGCACCAAGGCAGATTCCACCAGCTAAAAATGCCCGCCAACTCATCCCACAAAAGCTTCCTACTCCAGGAGGTGAGCCATTTTCTGAGTCTTAGATGCCTTCTTTTGTGTTTCGAAGCGGTATCGGGTCTTCGTATTAATTTGTCTAAATCCGAGGTTATCCCTATTGGTGTAGTTGTTAATGTTCAGGAGCTTGCGGGGATTTTGGATTGTAGGGTGTCTTCCTTGCCCATGAAATATCTTGGACTCCCTTTGGGATCTAGCTTTAAAAGTGTTCGTATTTGGGATGAGATTCTTGAGCGAGTCGAAAGGAGGTTGGCGGTATGGAAAAGGTTGTATCTTTCTAAGGGCGGGAGGCTTACTCTCATTAAGTCTACTCTTTCGTGCCTCCCCACCTATTTTTTTATCTTTGTTCCCTATTCCGGTTGCTGTGGCTAATAGGTTGGAAAAGATTCAGCGGGATTTTCTTTGGGGCAGCGGTGGAGATGTGCACAAATTTCATCTTGTGAAGTGAGAATTGGTGTGTTCTCCATTTTCGAATGGGGGGTTGGGGCTTCGTAGAATTACGTTGTTTAATAAGGCTTTGCCGAGCAAGTGGTTGTGGCGTTTTGCCAATGAAAGAGATAGGTTGTGGAGGGTGGTAATTGCTGAAAAATATGGGTGTGCAGTTGGGGGTTGACGTACTTTACCGAGCAGAGGGTCTTATGGTGTTAGCCTTTGGAAATTCATTAGTAAAGGATGGGATGTTTTCAGCAACCATATTAGATTTTGGGTGGGCAGTGGGGTTCGGATCAGTTTTTGGAAGGATTGGTGGTGCGGCGACAAGCATTTATCTTTGGCGTTTCCGGTTGTTTTCTCTTTGTCTAGGTGCAAGGAGGCTACGGTGGCGGAGTTCTTGATGGAAAGTGATGGTCATGTGGTGTGGGCTGTCCCTTTTGTTAGATCTGCCAATGATTGGTAAGTGGAAGAATTTTCAACCTTCTTTTCCCTTTTGTATAGTTCGATGCTTAGGAGAGGAGTGGATGATAAGGTGTGTTGGATTGGAGCCAATAATGGTGTTTTCTCAGTTAAGTCTATGTACAATTCCCTTTCGTATGGGTGGTTTGTCTTTCCCTTGGAAAGGGGTGTGGCGGTCGAAATGCCCTATGAGGGTCTCTTTTTTTTGTTTGGGAGGCTATGCATGGTAGAATCCTCACTACGGATAATCTTCGGTGAAAAGGTGTTATTATGGCAGAATGGTGTTATCTTTGCCGCCGTGATGGGGAGTCGGTGGATCATATGCTTCTTCATTGTTTTGTGGCTAGAGCTCTTTGGAATCATGTTCTCTCTATCACGAACTTCTATTGGGTGATGCCTGAAAAGGTGGTGGATGTGTTGTGGAGTTGGAATAGGAAGTTTTCCAACCCGATTGCTAAGGCCATTTGGAGAATGATTCCATAATGCATTTGGTGGTGTCTTTGGAGGGAACGTAACAATAGATGTTTTGAAGATGTTTCTCTGTCCTTGGTGAACTTGCAAGGGTGTTTGTTTCTTTCTCTTTTTTTTTGGGCTAACGCGGTGTTAGGTTGCCCCTTTGTTGATTTCGATGATTTTCTTAGTTTTGTTGTTTGTATGGACTAAGTGTATTCGGTACAGTCCCTTGTACTGTTTTAGCTTCTTTCTAATAAGATTGTCTTACTTATCAAAAAAATTCAGGAGTAGAAGAATCAATTAGGAAGCTGCCTCTTTAACTGGAAACAATACTAGGGAAGTAATATAAGCTAGTTTTGCGCAATATTCTAACAGTTGACAAATAATCTTTTTATAGCAGAAGTATTGGGCCTTGGAGTGTAGTTTCTACCACAAACTGGTCCAATCCCAACTTAGACATGCCTTTGGGCCTGCATTTTCTTTTTGCGGGAGCATTTTTTTTATTTGCTTCTAGTCATAAAAATATGTTTTGATGTATTGTTTAACTTTGGCATGTTAGTGCAAAGGTGGGGATTCAGAGGAAAAAACCTTATCTCTTTTTGTTACTGAAGAGGGGTATGCTTCTTTTACTTGTACAATATATTAATTTGCTTGTTTGATTCTTATCCTACCGTGAATATTCTTAAGATGCTTATCTCTGAGTGTTTAGGGATGCTGCTTTGTGGACGTGTTTCCGTGCAAAGTGCGGCTGGAAAGGCAGTACGAAGGTAAGATATTGTCTCATCTGTTTGTGATTGGTATTATTAAACATGAAAGTCACCAACTACTGTTATCCCTTTGGTTGCAGGCAATTGGTAGCAACTCATTGCCCGGATCTTTCAATGAAATCCCCAAACCTAGGAATATAAGACAAATCACTGCACAGAATCTGCAATTAGAACCTCTTTGTGGCGAGGTTATTAGGTTTCACTTTTTCTATCGCTCTCCCTTATATGAAATTGGTGTATTTGGTTGGTGGGAGCAGGTCCTTTTGGTTATGTATCCCGAATAATTTGCTTACCTGTTATGAAAAACGTGTCATAAGGTTCGTGAAGCAGTTTTCTGTGATGGCTATTCTTGAGCTGACATTATTGTTTCCCTTCTATTATGGTTTATGACTCTTTAACTCTGATCTCCTTTCTTCCTTTGCTTACGCTTGCTGCTTTCCAATTATAACCCCCCCTTCTCTCTCTTTTACCTTAGAGGGAAATGAGACAACCTTCTTGCACGCACTAGATGTGAATCTAATTGATTAATTTGGTAAAAGTTGGATGCCAAATATCTGTCTTATTGCTGTTATTTCTTGCTTACTGCATGTTTTAAGCCTTTGATGGAAGCATGCAAGCAATGTAATTATCATGTTGTTTCTCTCTTGTATGATGAATTTTGTTCCTTATTTATAAAATGCCTTATTGTTCTTACATGCTACATTCACAGTAAGTTTATTTCGTTTGCCTTGTGCAAAATACTGAATGTGATTTTATTCGACTTTTTTCAGCTAGTTGCTTATTTTGCTGAGCGATCAATATCAAGGGAAACTCTGAAGAGAAATGCTGTAATGCAGAAGAGAACTGGTGATCAGGTAAACGGCACTACTCAGTTGGAAAAAACTTGATGCATGTTAATAATATTGATTAACTCAGTGGGGTCTGGGTTACTACTAGATATTTAGGTGGGAATAAACTGAGGTGGATAAATAGTCCATTGAAGTTTCATCTATCAAAATGAGTGAAAAAACTACAATGTTCGATGCATGAAGGCACAACTACCCTTTAGTTTCTCGTGCACCATATCTATCTTTTATGAAGGACTTATTCCATTTTTTCAATCGTAGCTATAGCAGCTACATTTAAAGATTATAGAAATGTTGAAGAAGTATAATTGTAGTGTGAGGGAAAAGGGGTTGGGTGGCCCTTCGGATCCTTCTTATTTGTGAAACAATCCTGTCTTTTATGATTGCTCCTGAAATGATATTTGCAGGTCGCCATTGCATTTACTTATAGGCGAGATGGAATTCTTGTTAGTTGCAAGTATAGGGACATCGACAAGAGGTTTTGGCAGGTTTGAGCTGTAACTTTTACTGTAGCTATGGAGATCAAGTGACTTATATGCAATGTTTGATAGGGCTGATCACCGGTACCGACGGTGGGCTAGTTAACCTGCACCGTGTACCGGCGCTTAGCGGCACCGGTGCCGGTGAGCAAAATCCCCAAATAACGGGGATTTTGCCAATGGCGTTGAGCGGTTTCACCGCTTTTACCGTTTTTCATTTTTTTAATGTATATATGAAACGACGACGTTTCATTTTTTCTTCTTAACCCCTCCCCAGTCCCCCCCCTTTCCCTCTTCGTCATTTCTTCTTCTCTCAGCGAAGCCACCGCTTCGCCTGTTCCTCAAAGACCACAACAATCTCCTTTCTCTCTCTCCTCTGCAACTCTCTCGCTCTCTCTCTCCCCCTTTCGCTGTGATTTGATAATATAGTATTGATTATTTTGTTGTATTTTTGGAAAATTTCTCTAGTTTCTTGCAATTTGGAATCTGCGATTTAGTTTGGGTTGGTTTGATTTGGTTTGAAATCTGCGATTTGGAATTTGCGATTTGATTGTGGTTGAAATCTTGTGATTTGTGCGGTTTGTTTCAATTTTCCGGTGATTGTGGCGGTTACCGCCACCGCCAAAACCGCCATCGTTAGGTGACGGCTGTTCCCCTTACGGTGGTGGGGACGGTTCCCGTTTTTGGAGAACCGCCCATAGCGGTGACGGTGGTGGAGGCCATAACCGCCACCGGTTATGCACAACCCTAATGTTTGATATGCTGAGTGTAAAAATGGTATGGTTGATTTTATATGGTATGGTTGATTTTATAGCGTAGTATTCATATTCAAAATGTCTTCTAGACTTGGGTCAAACCTCCAATAGATGAAGTTCTTTTAAGGAAATCTCATTTGCTTAGAAGCCTGCAGATTGGAGGCTGAAAGATTCTGATTGGTGCCAAATTCCTAAGTGGAAGTCATATGTGGACTATGATAGTATTAGTCTTTTCATGTATTTCCCTGACTATTGTACAGTACTTTGTTGGTGACCGGGTAGAAATGAGTGAATTTTCTTATTTTTGTCTGCTTTTATTTCAGGAGGCAGATACTGAAAAGATTTTTTATGGGCTTGACGACATCAAGGGAAAAAGTGATATCATCATTGTATGTCTTCCATTCTTATATCATGTCATTTGATATCACGATGATTTCACCTCATACTTATTATTTTACTTTGTTATTATAGGTGGAAGGTGAAATGGACAAGCTTGCGATGGAAGAAGCTGGGTTCCGCAATTGTGTGAGTGTCCCAGATGGTGCCCCTCCATCAGTTTCCAAAAAAGAGTTGCCACCTGAAGAAAAGGTCTTTTTGTTCTTAAGATTCTGACTTATGTCAGTTGGATTAAGATTGTTAAGTCTAGTTATGTTTCTTTCAGGAAACCCTCTGCTGAGAGTTACTCGACTAATATCAACTTAGTAGTGGTTTTGAACCGTCCAAAAATATCGGGGATACTCCAATAAGGAGGCCTAACCTCCCACATGGAGAGACATATCTAACTTAATAGATGGAAACACAGATTCTTACCACCTTTATATGTCTTTTCTTTTGGTAACTTACATCAATTTCCCTTGAGGTTTGAGGAAATGGAGTAACTCATCATTTTCTGAGGTGATTCTCTGCTCCCTAAGGGAGCACTTTTTAGATCCTTCTCTAAATTTTAGTTGTGATTTGGCCAATCTTGGCAGTAGCCAAAATTTGAGGTTACTGCAGAGGAGAATTCAACTTGAAACAGGAATAATTTGTCTCAGTTCATAATTGCGTGTTAGTGGTTGTAAAGTATATTATTATGTGGATCACAAACTCTGGGGTTGAAATGTTGTTTCTGAGAGTGGTAAATCTCGATGTTTCTGGAAGCCTCATGGGATGTGGGTGTATTTTCCCTTGCTAGTTTTATTTGCAGTACTTTAGGGCTCACCTTTTCTGCTAGTTCTTTAATGAACGAGAATGATATACCATAAGCTTCTCTCACATGAAGAGATATACCTCACCTAATTTATGCGCACAAGCAGTTTCTATGTATAAACCCCTGCTGCACTGTTGTAATTTGATGGTTGTAATATCAGCTATCAGCTCCTGTTCAGATTTTTATATAGTGCTTTATTCTTCTTCTTCTTCATTTTTTTTTTGTATTTGTTAAACTAGGACACAAAGTATCAGTATCTCTGGAACTGCAAAGAGTACCTACAGGAGGTTGGTTGATATGGAGCTGCTGGTTTTAATTTTTGCTTATTATTGCGGAAAGCTTTGCTTTTTTTTTTTTTTTCTGAATTATGCATGATAGGCATCACGCATTATAATTGCCACTGATGGGGATCCACCTGGTCAAGCTTTAGCTGAAGAGCTTGCACGTCGCCTTGGAAGGGAAAGGTTCACATGAATGTCTCGTGATGTCATTGTTTAGCGTTAATATTAAACAATCCTTAGAAGGCTTCTTAAGAATGACCTTTTGTTGCAGATGCTGGCGAGTCAGCTGGCCAAAGAAGAATCAATTACAACATTTCAAAGATGCAAATGAGGTCTGTTATAAGATATCTGCATATATGATACATCATTGGTAATAGAAAGTCGATAACATGTGGTTTGATCTTTATTGCGACCCACCCACAACGCCCATGCGGAAGAATATGAAAATCAGACACGTCTTCTATAAAGTTGAATTTATTGGTGATATAAAATTTCTGAAACCTGCAAGTCTGGCATGCTGCATGTTGTCCCATATCTGACTATTTCAAGCTGGTAACATAGTTGTGGTTTCACAGATTTGTGAGTCTGGTATTTCATGTATCAATAAGGTGTTGGTGCAATGAGTTTGGGAAGTTATGAGCAATAAATATCTTAACACCATACGCATTGGCTAGGCATCATGTTGTGGTCGTGTTCTTTGTTGGCATTTTCACACCTGCTTATTTTCTCATCTAGGGATCTGCACATGACAATCTGTTCTGAAGAGTCACTAGACTAAGCTCTCTTGTAATTATGCCCGCAGGTTCTCATGTATTTGGGTGCTGATGTACTGAAGGATGTAATTGAGAATGCAGAGTTATACCCTATACGAGGGTTGTTCAACTTTAGTAACTACTTTGATGAAATTGATGCCTATTATCACAGAACTCATGGATTTGAGTTTGGCATCCCGACCGGATGGAAGGCTTTGAACGAGTTATATAATGTAAGTGAAAACCTGGCTTATACTTTGTTAAGTCCATCTGTAAATGATGGCATTGACTTATCTAGCTCTGTGGGAGTTTGTAAGAGAGCATGTAATAGTTATGTATCTCATGTTTGGGGATGTAGGAGTTTTGACATTTTGTCTTTCAAATTGCAATATTCAGAGTTTGAACTTAACTAAAAGAAAACACGTAAAGCTTGGATTCTCTCTTTTTGTAAGATTTTATTTTTGTAAGTTGAAGTACGTTTTTGTAAGCTTGTCAAGGCTATGCCTTTGTTGTCATACGTCCTCGTCAGTTGCTGAAGCAATTGACTGCCTCCTGTGGAGTTTTGGTCTTCTCTATGTAGTTCCTGGAAGAAGGAAACAGTGCACCTTGCTTATCTGAATTAGAAAGGGGCCTATAAGTCTGTCATTTCTATTTATGAACTGGTAATCTCATCCTAGAAGGGCTAGCTGATTTCTAGAACTTCATACAATGCCAGTTTTCAGCTGGTAAAACCCTTACTGTAGCCCCCCTCTCCAAATTCTCGCTGGTCTAGTATTTTTTAATTATTTCCTATAACTACTGTTAGGAAAAACATGTAATGGGGTCGGGATTATGATCTCAAAAAGACAGATTGTACGGATATTACAAATTATTCAATCTGCCGTGTTCATTTTCTTCTCCTATATTGTATTGGGTCCATGTTTTTTGTTCTTCTCTAGGGTTATTAGCTCTGTTAATAACAAATTGTCGGTCCATGAACATTTGTCACTAGTGATCTTTAGTGAATTTTGAAAGTGGTTAGTGTTACAGTGCGCAGGGTATGGTTTTGAAAATACAGATTGCACATAATAAAGGGTGTATTGTAGCTCTTTTTCCTGTCTGATGATGATAAACATTTCAAGAATTTTCTTTCCTTTGTTTTATTTATAGATGAGTAAAAATAATCAGCAGAACGCATGTGGTGTGGTTGTGGTATGGTTGTGTTAGTGAGTACTGGAGGGGACATTCTGCTCTTGTTTTAAAATTGAGTATTTTAATCAGGTTGTGCCAGGGGAGTTGACTATAGTAACTGGGGTTCCCAATTCAGGCAAGAGTGAGTGGATTGATGCTCTCATGTGCAATCTTAATGAAAGTTCTGGTTGGAAATTTGCACTTTGCTCTATGGAGAACCAGGTGAGCTAGTTTATGGTCAGTTTTCAACTTGGATATTTACTTGCTATAACCGCTTTCTTATCTTGGTTTATGTTCTAGCAATTTGTGGAAAGTCTTCCCTGCTGTGTTGTACTCAAGGACTTGTAGAGAGAGTATGACACAAGCCAATGAGAATTAAGTGTTTGAAACTCACTCTACATCTTGTTATGCTCTTGTATGTAATTTTTTTTTCTTAGCCTTGTATGTAATATTTTAATTTTTTTTACTGTATCATTCTTGGGTTTAGTTGCATAGCCCCTTTGATAACTGTTGTATAGCCCCTTTGACATTCGTAATGATACACCTACGGCTTCAGCATTGAATCGTTAAATGCTGCAGTTTTTTTTCTGTCTCATCTCATGTTAGACGTTATTGTAAGTCTCATTTTTATTTTATTCTACATTCATTCAACACACACATTAGCTTCATTACAGAAGATGGGTCACAAATGACATGCAGAGAATCCTACTATAAATTATATTAGAAGGTTTAACATCGAAATATAGCAGTAAAGTCCAGAAAGGTCTTTTAGCAGCTGAGGATAGCACTGCTTCACAGGCTTCAAGTATTCTGAAAGACTTGCTCAGCCATCATGTGGATCACAAATTTCTCTCCAGCCTTGAAGATAAATCTGTTGATGATGAAAGTGATGAGAGCATGGAAGCAAGTGCGATAACATCAATATGTACCGTCTTTGAGAATACCCTTGTTACTCTTAACGGAACTCCAAATGAGCATATCGTAGGGGTCATATCTGTTTTGTTCCTCAAGTTGGTATGTATATGTTATTTTATCTCTGCAGACATCGATCAATTGACTACATCCGAAGATGGTTTTTGTCTCCGTTCTCTCTCCTCCAGGTTCTCCTCCCCGTAGGTCCATTGAGTTGTGTTAGTCCTCTTAGTTCGTGGTTTGTGATGGCTTTTTTCCGTAGTTTAGTGAGAGGCAAAGACGTTCCATTTCTCGGTTAGCAAGTTGGGTCTCGTTACGTTATCGGAGCTGAGTCGGAAGTCGCAGAGCTCCGTTCGTATTGGCAGATTTGGGGGGTTTGGCTTGCCAACCTCTTTGGCAAACTGGAGGAGGGGAAAGAAGACAAGGGTCTGTCGGTGAAGTTCAAGGAATCCTCCCGTGAGTTTCTTGCCCAGAAATGCTCGTATGAGCATGGTAGATACATAGTGTTGGTGGAATTTGGGGACAGAAGGCGGAGGGGGGCAGTCAGGATCCCTGAGGGGCGATCGGGTTTTGGATGGCAGGCTTTCGCTCAGACTTGCGAGGAGATGGTTTCTGTCATTGGTGAGCTGCGTCGATCAAACTCGGGGTATGCAGTGTCAGAGTTTAGACCGGGAGTTTCCTTTGCCCAACTGGTGAGGGGTGGCTCACCGGAGATGATGAAGGAGGAGGGTGAGGGGGAGCTTCGTACCCATCACGATGGCAACGTTAACCTAACAAGGCAGGCCAAATTTGGTTTCCCAATGGCGGCTTCTGCAGGCCGAAGTCTGTCCTCAGTTGTTTTCCCAATGGGCGAAGAAGGTCACGTGAATTCTTTTCAAAAAGAGGCTTTGCATGCTGCTGCGCATGAGATTTCAGTTGGTGCCGTTTCAGTTTCCAACGAGTTGGCATTTAATGCTCAGTCGGCGGATAACATGTTGATTGACGTGCCTTTTTGGAGAGTCAAGTTGATGGGGTTCAGAGCAGAAATTGACGCTCTTTTAAGTCTTTTGGGAAAGCAGGATGGGCCGAGTATTTTGCGAGAAGACACCTTAGGCCCTGCGGTTGAGAACGCGTGGGGTAGGCAGGAATCATTACCCTCGCAGGATCTGTTGAAGGATGCTGGGTTGGGCCCAGTTCTTTCAACTCCGGTTAACTTGGTAGTGGGTAATGGGCTGGTGCCTGTGGGTCCGTCGGAAGGTGTGGTCAATGGGTCGGACAAGCCTGGGTTTGTGTCGGGTCTTCCTCGTGACCCGATGCTGGCGAAAGGCTTAGTCGACGTTAAGGTTGCTGAAGTGGCAGGCGGTGCTATCCAGCTCGCGCCGGAGGAAGGTCCATCGCCGGTGCCTTCTGAGGTGCGAGGCAACTGTACGGTGGCCGTTCCGGCGCCGGAGCGGTCGCCGTGCTCCAGTCCTGCGCATGCAAACGTGGACTTTTCTTCGTCGGGAGTGTTTTGTTTGCCGAATCTCAGTCCTGAAGGCTCAGAAGGGTTTCCGGCGCCGACGCTGTCACCGAGATCCAGTCCTGTGCATGTCGAAGAAGTTGTTACTTCTCCGGGGGAGTTGTTTAGGCCGAGCCTCATTCCTGAAGGCCTCGCTGGGGTCGCCGCGTCTTCCTCAATACACCAGGAAGGCCTGGGGGCGTCGGGAGTCCCGTGTGGAGGGGATGGGCTGGGTGTTGGGCCTGTTGGGGATTTTCAGTCTCTTGGGCCGTGTATTGGGAGTGCAGATGAGGTGGGCCCGTTTTGTGTTGAAGATGGGTGCATGGTGGAAGGGATTGGTGGGGCGGGTGACGCAGGAGGGGAGATGTCTTTGGTTGTGGTTGCCGAACAAGATCTGGGTATGGGTCCTCTGGCAGTATATAGCCCTGATGGAGGGGAGATTGTGTGCCCGAGGAATGCCGGGGCTTCAGTGGCCAAATCTTCGGAGTGGGTCTTAGATATGGTATCCTCTGTTGGACATTTGGTTGGGGTGTCGTGTGACGGTCACGAGGAAGAGCTGAGGAATCTCTTTGCTTTGTTGGAACGTGATAGGGTGCAGCATAGTTCCAAAAATTCTAGAAAATCCGGCGGAAAGATGATAAGGGAGTTGCAGGGCTTGTATTTGTCGATTAACTATGACGGGTCTTCTTCGTTGGCTAGGAAAACTAAGATCAAAAGGCGGGCTTCTTGAGTTGGACTGTTAGGAGGGATTCATGGGAGGTGGGGTTTGGGAGGTGGGGTTTGGGAGATCGATGGTCGAGGTTGCTCATGGGAGTTGTTTGACTTTCTTGGATTCATGGGAGGTGGGGTTTGGCAGATCGATGGTCGAGGCTGCTCATGGGGTTCAGTGCTTGTGTAATTGCGAGGGGGTCTTCATTTCTGCATGCTTTGCCAAGTGGCTAAAGGGTTGTGGGTGTTTTGTTTTGTTTGGTGGTTTTTGGGAGGGAGATGAACTTCTGTGTTGTTGGGGGCTTTCAATATAATCTCTTGTACTGTTGACACCGTTGTTGTGTCTTTTTTTCTTTCTTTTGTTCTTTCTTTTTTCTCTTTAATAAGATTGACTTACTTATCAAAAAAAGATAACTGTTGTTCTAGGAATTTCCCTTTCATCGACTCACAAGTGCTTATCTCCCTTTATTTCTTCAACCCCCCCCCCCCCCCCCCAACCAACAATCCTCTGTAGCATTTGTTCTGTGGAGTCAATTAAAGTTCTTTCTGAAGGGATTGATGTCACCCAGTTATCTGAAATTGTTTGAGATTCTGATTGGGACTATTTTAATTTTTATTTGCCACTACAATTTTTTCATAGACTTTGTTTGTGATAAAACTGCTCGCCTCTCCCCCAAAAGAAAATACAAAACCTTTGTGTTGCATTTTTAACATAGAATACAGTATTGTCCTGGCACTTGGTCAAGCTTATCTGTTTTTCTATCCTTTCATTTATAACCTTTTCAATGTGCAATGGTGGACTATGACGATTTCCTTAGTTTCTTTATTTGTATGCTTTGAGTGACTCTAGTACAGTCTTTGTACTAACTTCGCTTCTTTTCTCTTTCTCGTTAATAAAATTTTTCTTACTTATCAAAAAAAAAAACTTTTCAATGTGCAATAATCATACTAAGTAAAGATACCACACTATATTTGGTTTTGTTGACGATCTTTCTGCTGGTCCTTGTGCCTGTGACAAAGCTTGGTTATGCGAGCATCCACCCCAACATGGGAATATGCTTCTCTCTCTCTCTTTCGTATTTTATTCTTGCTCCTGAAATCACACACTTCACTTGAAGGTTGCTAAAAGTGACTGTTTTCATTGGGTTTCCCCTGGGGGTAAACTATTTTGCAGCATTGATTAGAATATGTTTTTGACTATTGACTCTTGTCCCAGTGTTGTACTTTGCTACCCTTTCTATCCTTCAATCCCAATCACTCTATGTTTACGGATGTATAGGTTCGGGTACATGCAAGGAAACTTTTGGAGAAACACATAAAGAAGCCTTTCTTTGGTGCAAGGTAAGTTTGGGTTAAATATCATTGTTTATTTCTTACAAAGATAAGGTTTGTAAATCACCTGCTATATCAGTACCAATAAGATTCTCCTTGGAATGCATATATTTCCTGCGAACCTACAGCCTTCCCAACATGGGGAATTTTTTTTTTAACTTTCCTGTGCACCTCTTGCAATCTGCCAAAGTTGCTGACGGATGCACTGAACTAGAATTACATGGGCATTTAATCCCCTTTCTTATTTCTTTCTCCTTTCAGACTTTTTAGTAAATGGGGTAAGATTAGTTAACCCCTGAGTCCAGGTAGATTTGGTCTTTGTTTTCAGTCTTTCCCTGATTATGGTGAAGGCACAATGACACATGATATCCCATGCTTATTTTTATTTAGAATTAGGTGAGTCTGTTAGTAGTAATAAGTGGCTTGAGCAACTAAAGAAACTACAGGGTGGGCGTTAGCTAGCCTTGAGGCACCCCTTTTCGAAATCTCAAGGTTAGCCTTGATCAATACCTTGGGAAATGACGAGGAAAAATCATTATCTTTACATGGAATGGTCAGAAAATTAAAACCTCTCAAGTGTTTGGTGATTTGCGGCCCAACGATTGTTAGGAATATCCATTTATCAACGTGTGAGTCCTTTATTTCAGTATAGTGCATACCTCATACATCATTGATGTTGCCTGTTCTGGTTGAGTTCTGTGCATTCCCTCTCTTGGTTTACTGTAGGTATGGTGGATCTGTTGAACATATGACCGTTGAGGAGTTAGAGCAAGGGAAGCAATGGTTGGGTGATACATTCTATCTCATAAGGTAACGAGACACCGCAAGACCATTTTCCAAGCAGTGAGGAATATAACCTGTTGTTCTGCATTATTATGATTAATCATGCAGTCAGTGACTGCTACTCGACATGTTTTAGTCAAGGCTTGATCAAATAATTGTTTCTGTTGCGTTTGCCCTTGGTTTTGCCTTTTTGGATTAGTAAATCTAGTCTTTCGAGAGATCCATTATTAGTTTGTCATTAGTGTATTGATTTGAGCTTGATTAATCTGCTTGGAAGTTGCTTTTGCATGGTGTAGTTATGCTAAAAGCTACAATATATTGTTTCAAAAAGAAGTATTTCTATAGAAGAATATTCTTTTCTAATGAAACTGAAAGGAGATCAGCTGACAAGATGACTTGCGAAGGAGAACCAACATGAACTGCTAGATTTTCATGTTTGGCTGCATTAGTCTTGTGAGAATTCTCTTGATGCTGCGAAGTTCAGAACCTCCTTAATCACTTCTCAAATCATGCGAAATAATTTTACTGATTTTCATTTGCACTCTGATCCTGATCCTCTACAAGGCCTGTTACAGAACTTGCATGGTTTAATGATCTTATAATCTTTTTAATGTTGCAAGCACTGAATATTGTGAGGCTAATCAGGTACAACACATGTATCATTGTACTTTTTCCACATGGAGAAGTTCTCCTTGAGCAAAACCTTTGATGCTTTTGTATGCTTAATTCTGAAAAACCCCCTTGAGTTTAAGACTGGTGGTATCTTATTGCCTATGATAATGAGTTTTCTGTGTTGGCTTTGCTTGTGTGCTGTGCTATAGGTGTGAGGATGATTCCCTTCCGAATATTAAATGGGTTCTTGATCTTGCAAGAGCAGCGGTTCTGAGATATGGGGTGCATGGACTTGTAATTGATCCTTACAATGAACTTGATCATCAGCGTGTTCCAAACCAGTAAGTATTTAGAATGCCTATCTTGTTTTCTAAACGTGGGGTTCTGTGGTTGTCTTATTCTATGCTGATGTTTCCAATAGCTATATGTGTAGTTACCTCTGCGTTGTTTTTCTTTGTTACTTGGGAAAGATCATTAGTAGTTGAAAACTAGAGATGATTTGATGGATTCAATTTGCTCAATGAGCCATGTTAAGCTAGCATGATGGCTGATGATTATTGTTGTGGAAGATGCCAAGGTTCATACCATGAGCCCCGATGTTGGTCTGGTGATTGATAATTGTTTAATTCATTTGGTTCAGTTATATGGGTACGGTTCGTATCTTAGTGTTAGCCATGATGCAGATAAAGTTCTTCATATGTTGGACGCCTTCTTCAGTTAGGCTATATGATATTAACTAAGGTTTGTTTTTGGGGATTTGAACAACAAACAATGTGATTTCTGGAATAAATTAAATGCAAGCGGGCTATATGGATGATATAGCTGTCGATCTATGATCGTGGAAAATGTGGGCAGTGATATGACTTTGTCTGAGCTTTCACAAATCCTTCCCTTGCCATCAGCTCTTGAGATATCAGTGTGACCATATCATCTCACTGTATTTCTTGGTTGTTAATTGGTGCTCTAGTGGGGTTCCACCAATTCATTGTTTTGTGTTATTCTTCCTTCCTGTGATGTAACTGCGATCTAATTACTGTGTGGTGCTGAAATTGTTCATAACCAACATTTTACAATGTAAAGAGATCATGAATGGGTATAATTTCTAGTATCTGAATCTGTGCGACCATCTTCTCTGCTGAAAGCACACTAAAGAAGCGTAATGGAAGGCAGGGAATTTTAGATGCCTGATGTAGGTCTACCTGATATTGTCGTAACTGACGCTTCTGTCAGTAGCAGCCAGTGGTTAGGATCCTTGGAGATCTGTGCTCTTTAATGACTGCTTGAAGGTAGGGCTGAAAATGTAACGAGCTGTTCACAAATATTTTGTACAAAAAAGCTGTTCGAAAATTGCTCTGCCTCATCTGGAATATGCACTTGTTCAATCAAAGAGCTAAACTGAAGTCCTCTTTTAAGCTTCTTTCATATGAACATGCCCCAGCTGGTGAACTTACAATCTCATGGCATATACATAATTTTTTCTTGCTTTATTACTTTCCATGGTAATATTTTGAGCTGTGGCTTATGTCACAAGTTACCCAGAGTGACAAGGATTTAGCTTGTCTACTATCTGGTGCCAGATGCTGAAGGCTTCCTATTACATCTTGTCAGTTTTTTCATTTCTCCTTTCCCTTTGAACTTGAGCTTCTAGATTTAAGTAATCACCTCCCTTATCGAGCAGACCCTTGGCTCAGCTAAAGCTTTAGGTGTACATGGTCCTTGAGCTTAGCCTTACAGCTCTATACTCAACTCAGCCTCGTCTACACCTACTCCAGATGACATTATGGATTTCATCTTCCAAGATGTAGCTGAATCCATTAATTGGGTTTTAGCATTATGTGAACTAAATATGAGTTAGATTTTTGCATACTATGGGCAGAAACTCTGTGATCAGGGCTCTTTAGAAGATACCTCAATTGCTGATGCGTCTTACTCTGCCCCAGTTATTGGATGAAATTTTGTCTTCATTTAGAATTCTCTGTCCCATATATACCTTCATCCAAAAGTATAATGGTTTATGCTAAATGTTGTGTTCCAAATTCTCATCTATTATGTTTGCATGGACATCCAGTGTGAAGCTAGTTGAATTTTTTGTCTTCAGAACCTTGGTTGTTTTGTTTCTTGTCCTGTTGCTGTTTTAATAGCTGGTGTGGTGCTTTCTTGGTTCTTAAATTATATAGTGTGCTTAGGAGTAGAAACTGGAATCCCTACCTTCGTAAGTGTTGCAAGTGATCTGTATTTACATCTCTTGTCAGGCTTGCTATTAGACTCTGAACATTGATATATGGTGCATACCATAATTTACAACTCATTACCATTATGGAGTCTTTTATTTGCAACAGGACTGAGACAGAGTATGTAAGTCAGATGCTTACCAAAGTTAAACGCTTTGCTCAACATCATGCATGCCATGTTTGGTTCGTAGCACATCCCAGACAGGTTGGCCACCATAAACTCTGGTTTGCTCCAGAGTCTCTCTCTCTCTAATTTCTCCCTTGTTTTACAGTTGCACCATTGGGTTGGGGGTCCTCCCAATCTGTATGATATTAGTGGAAGTGCACATTTTATAAACAAATGTGACAATGGGATTGTAATTCATCGTAATCGAGATCCAGAGGCTGGGCCTGTTGATCAAGTGCAAGTGAGTAGTGGCCTCATATTTGTTATCATTCGTGGTATTACACATGGGTATCAGTTTGTGAACCTTTTAAAGTTCTACTTGCAGGTATGTGTTCGGAAGGTTCGGAATAAGGTAGCTGGCACCATAGGGGATGCCTTCTTGAGCTATAATAGGTATGCTCTTAACTTGTGCTATGTCAGTATCGTGGACACTGGACAGGGCTGGAAACAAAATCTAGCTCTATATTTTTATACTTTGGCTAAATTGGTGTATTGGTCCCCTGGAATTTGAACTTTTCCCAACTTGATCCCTAGGGTTTAAATAGTTCTAACCTGGTCCACCTCCATGTATTAGAGTGGACCCTCCATCCACCTTCGGTTAGTTTTAGATTGCAATGATTAGTGTGGCAAAACTTATCAACATCTCCCTTTTTGCGTGTCACCTGGAAGACCACACTTGTGAACATGAAAAACAGAGACGGGAGAAGAAAAGAAGACAGAAAAGGAACAAAAGAGACAAAAACAGAGGAAAAAAGAACCCCCCCCCCCTTCTCTTTTCTTTTTCAAGGTCTTCTAGGTTTTTGTTTTTGGCCCCTGGGGTGTCTCTCCCTTTCCTTAGCCACCTAGGTTTTCTTTCTTTTATTTTTTTCTTCCTGTTCTGTTTTGCCATCCCATGGCATTTCATGCTCGTGGCGCTGGAGGGGTTATGTGGACTAGTTTTTGGACATCAGCCATATCCATCCACAAAGTCACTAAATATGGATGGAGGATTCACTCTTACAGCAGGGGCTAGGCTAGTTTGAACTTTTCCAATCTGTCCGTTCTCACAGGAAAAAAAACTGGTGTCTGCTTTCTGAAAGCAGTCCATCAATTATGTTTACAAAATCGTGTCGTCGGGGGTTCTGTCATTTGGAATCACAAAGAAAAAGAAGAGAGGACAAAAAAATGGTTGCAAGTGGTCATGCATTGTCCTTGCTGCCCCTTGAGGACATTCTTCAACTCACACATCTCATATTCCTGGTGATAGTGTGACCCAAATTCTCTCTCCTCTCCTGGTATTTATGTTATATTGAAAAAAACATTAGTCATATTAACATTCATGTAATTATGTAGGGTTACTGGTGAGTTCATGGATATTGTTGAACCACCTGGGAAGAGATAGGCAATGCAATGATTATAGAGAGAAGGGAATGCACAGCAGCATCTACCAGTGTATGGCACATCAACATGAGGCAGTTTTCTAATACCAGAACCAGACTTCCACTGACCCAATTAGCTGCCGAGTGCTTCCACGTGGTGGAAACCTGTGGGGTTAGATGAAAAATCTTAATTATTTATAGCATTGGCAGTGGATGGGATTATAGTTAATCTACCACCCTAGTGGGTAGGTTACAAGCTCGCGTCAATAGAGGGCTTATTTTTGCGGATTAATCGACCAATGTTCCATTTTGCCAAACCTTGTATAGTATTTTATGTCTATCTATTCAGCTCCTGAATGATTCTTGGTTGCGAAATAGAATTTTGTTTGTTTCTCTTCTTCTTATGGACTAGTCAATTGCTCTCTCCCTGTGACTCGTTTGGGGAGAAGGGGGAGGGGAGTTCGTAAAAGAATTTTCCTCTTGTTCCAGTGGACTAATGTAGATAATATCACCGCTTTAATGGATCAATGAGCTAAATTAAGTTGACGGACATGGTGACAGAGAAGTTGCCAGAAGACAAAAGCTCTCCCAGCTCAGTCAAGTTAACCACGGTTCATTTCTCTTGAGCAAGAAACCTTTGCCAACATTACAGAAGTCATGCATTAAGAAGTCGACTCTCATTTATGCTTCCAAAGCAAAGAATATAACGTTGTTACTATAGGATCCCTCCCATGGTCATGATCGTAGCTGATAAAATTCATGCATTTCGTACGCCGGTAAATCTGGGAATCGAAGAAAATTGTTAGCCAGTCGCTGTAACTGAGGTTTGAAGAGGTTCCTAAAGCAGAGTTTGTAGACAAATGGTAGCTTCTAAGAGATGGTCTAAAAATCAGAGTTGGTTGGCCAATTATTTGTGCCATTTTGGTTGTATCGAATTATTTTAAGCTATACATCAAAACTGCTGATTCCGACAAAAGGCTATGGGTCAAACCTCATCTGGGGTCAAAACTTTTAATTGATGTCGGTTGGCTGCTGTCACAATATTAACGGTTGAATCCTATGAAATGGTAACACACTATTAACTGTTGAATTTTATGAAAGGGTGAACAATGATAAACCGGCAGTATGGATTCGAACATCATGGGACGAAAATAATGTTTATTTATTTTTTACTTTTTTTAACCTGACCCATGAATTTTTTTTTCCTGAGCCTGACCCTTGAGCATTTATGTAGAGCTTCTAGTGCATTCTTCTCATTCTCTGGTGCCAAAAATAAAAAAAAGCCGCTGTGTTTACTTTGAATACGCTAGCGTAGGAAATACCTGCCACTTGTGAGCTCATAATTGAAAGCCAAATGCGCCAGTGAGCTTGTAGCTCAGTTGGCGCCTCCTCCCTGTTGGGAGGGTCTGATCTGGGGTGGAATCTCCCAACCCACTTTCTCACAAATGGGGAAGGTTTTATTTTAAGTTGGGTGACTTGTAACATCGAAAGACGTGACATAAAATACAAGATAAGTCGACCTCGTGGTCCTATCGACGTGGCTGCCGATAAGGGCAGGCTTCAAAGCGATAGTCAAAGATAGCGCGCTCACCTGCTCTTTTGGCATTTTCCTCTGCGTCTTTCTGGTGTTCATACATATTCTTCCCCAACGCCGCGTAGCTGCCCCATAGCGATTAGCGCGTCTACCTCGCTTCTAAGGAACAACCACTCCACGGACCCCTTTTCTTTTTATATAAGACCTTCAGCTACTGATACCTGATCTCTCATTGTTTTCATCACTTTCTCCCGCATACACATACATATCTTTGATTGATTTTTGAAGAGCTTTGATCGAAAATGTCTTCAGGTGAGCCTTCAGGTAATTAGTACACACCATGTTTTAGACTATTTTTCATGTATTTAAGTTTCTGGGAGAAGAACTTCTCTCGTTTGTCATGATCTCCAATATCTATGTATGTTTGAAGCTTAAGTGCAGGGGTTTGGCCTTGTTATGGTATGTTTATCCAGTTGTGGAGTCCCGAAACTTTGTTATGGAGACGAGCAAAAAAAGGAACTCTGAATCTTACAGTCCTATGAATTGGTACCACCTAATACCCATGACACACCATCCTTGGCAGCTTGTTTTTCTGGTTGCAGTAATTAAGTAGTATGCGGTATAGACGAATGATTATGGGGAAGGTCCATAATCATAGTAAGTGCAGTAGAAGCCTTGTTATGTAAGCGATCCTGTAGTAATCATAATGGTGGAGGATTGAAAAATACTCATGTTTTGGTTTGGGTTATGGCAAAAAATCTAATCTTGCATCCGACCACTTGCTATTTTTGTGGTTAATTCTTCTCGGTTTCCTTTCCTATGAGGGTCTTATTGAATTATCTGTCGAATAATGGAGATGTTTAAACAATTTTCTGCAGCATATCCACCACCTCCACCTTCCTCTGCACCAGGCCCTTATGTGGCTCCACCACCGGCTGGTTATCCTACAAAAGATGAGTCAGGGTACCCTCAGAATCCTCCTCGTAAGGTGGAAACCCAATCCAGGGGTGAAGGGTTCTTGAAGGGATGGTAAGCCTTGTGTCACTTATTTAAATTTATGGTATTTTTTTAAATTTTGCGGATAAATGAGTGATATTGAGATTGTCCATCTGTTTATTTGCGCAGTTTTGCTGCCTTGTGTTGCTGCTGTGTGCTGGAAGAATGCTGCTGAGGATTGGCAGAATTCCAGGGACCGTTGTTCTTTTATTTGTTCTGTCATACATAGTTTTGAGTGTGATTATTGATCAAGTGTGGGCCATGTCACTGGACATTTGATTTGTCAGGCTTATGGCGTTATCACCATTTGTTTCGTTTTAGTGCTTGCTTACTGTTGTGTTATTATTAAAGTAACCCCACTTGATCTATTGCTTTTATTAGGCTCTATAATAATTCTGCTTCAGCTTTTTGTCTCTGGTCCAGATACAGAGCACTTCATATTACTTTTTCGTTTGTTCTAAGCAACTCTTATTACTAACTGATCATCCATACCGGCCCAGACCGTATGAAAACTCCATCCGAGCTGCTTGTCACATAAATTTATTAGCTTACGATTAGTTGCTCAGGGAGAGGAAATAAGCTTATGATCGATTCAAAAGTAAGGGATCAAGTAAGGGAGAGTTGCGCAATGCTCTTTGATTTTGGTAGGTTCCAAGTAAGAAAATTTGAGCACATTTTTACGTGTACAAGACTCGAATAGAATTACCAACGTGAGTTGGGTTCAAAGTTATAGTAAATTTCAGAGAGATTGATTGAATTACTGATCAGACCTTATGACAAATTTCGGAAAGACTGATTGGTCTACTGACCAGATCTTATTTAAATAGTAAGTTTTTAAATCTACCATAATTGCTAAAACAAGAGAACATGCTTACAATGGATCGATAGACAAACCAGTCATTTATGAGTCATGAAACTCAACATACAACATCCTCAAGGAAAAACAATAGACAACATGGTGAAGAAATAACCATCAGCATCCAAAAATTTATATATATATATATATATATATATATATAGTTGAGAGAGAGAGACCTTCGCATATGGAAACCTTGTGAGATGTTCGCCCATTCCAAAGTACAAGATATCGCTATCGTGTTCACTGTCATAATTAATACACAGCCCTTGTAAAAAGTTTGTCACAAACAATCTTCTCGCTGCCATGAAAAAACGTCGGAAGAATGTGATGATAACGTGGTGCGGGGCAGTTATAAAACCATAGACATGATACGCGGAAGGGATGTGAGCTTTCTTCCAACAAACTACAACCATCGAAGCACGAATACAGCCCTTGTAAAAAGTTTGTCACAAACAATCTTCTCGCTGCCATGAAAAAACGTCGGAAGAATGTGATGATAACGTGGTGCGGGGCAGTTATAAAACCATAGACATGATACGCGGAAGGAATGTGAGCTTTCTTCCAACAAACTACAACCATCGAAGCACGAATACAGCCACTCATTCATGTACTCCCAATCCCAAAATACAGCCAAAGACGCACAGTCATTTCTCTCTCTCTTCTCACGTGGCGAAGTCACATTCAGAAAAAGAAAGAATAATCATGTGGAGCCAACACGTGGGTCCCTCGTGACGAAAAACTGTGGGCACGTTGTAGTTCATTTTGAGTGGTCCCCGAAACTCCCTGCCGGTCCCACCCAAAAGAATCTCTTTCCATTTATTTTATTTTAAAAAAAAAACTTTGTGCCAGCTGGGACCCATTGCATGCAATGCTGACTAGGCCACATATTCTTTTCCGGCCGCTCTCACACTGGAAATTAGCAAAGAGACAGGTGGAATTTACTGCGTGGCAGACCAACCCACTTTTTGTTTTTTGTTTTTTTTGCAATAAACGGATATCTAGCCGAAAACAATGCAGACACGAGGTATAGAATTCCAACTACAGTTGGCATTTTATGTGTCTTCTCCCTTGACCAATTTGGCCTCTGTTCGGCTTTTAACATATTTGATCCCTCGTGTTGTTAAGCTGTGGAGTCTGGTCCATAGCAAAGTCGAGATGCGGAGAATCTCGGCTAATAACTAAAACAAGTATGAAGAACTTCGGCTGTTAGTAAAGCCGAGATGCAGATACCTCAATGAACCCGAGGTGCGGAGACCTCGGTTGATAGTCAAGCCGAGATGTGCAGACCCCGGTTGATAGTGCCCTGGAAAAGACTCAAAGACCTTAACGTGAAAGGCAAAAAACGCCGCGTTTTAGAAAGGTGGTGTATTATGACGCTTAGGGTTTAGGGTTTGATAATGTTGTTGTTAAAAAGTTTTTTTTTTTTGCGCCGTTTCTCTGGTTGTAACTTCTTCTTTAATACAACCTCTGTAACCTGGTGGACGTACCTTACTTGGAGGGAACCACGTAAATATCTGTGTCCTCTGTCTTGCTCTTCTTTATATCATTTTTACTGTCTTTCTCAAGTAGGAGAATCGCGTCGTTTTTCTCCCTAACAACTGGTATCAGAGCTTTAGGTTTGTGGTAGAAGCGATGTCGAAAGAAGAAAAGATAGGAATTGAAAAGTTTGATGGCACAGACTTTGGTTAATTGAAGATGTAGATTGAAGACTATCTGTATGGCAGAAAGTTACATATGCCCTTATTGGGGGAGAAACCAAAAGACATGGAGGACGACACATGAGTCCTGCTTGACCGACATGTGCTGGGTGTTGTCCGACTTACTCTGTCGAGGTTAGTAGCGCACAACGTTGTAAAAGAAAGACCACGACAGGTCTTATGGTAGCTTTGACAGGCATGTATGAAAAATCGTCTGCTAACAACAAGGTGCACATGATAAAGAAGCTTTTTCACCTGAAAATGGCAGAAGGTACCTCTGTTGCGCAGCATCTCAATGAGTTCAATACGATCAAGAATTAGTTGTCTTCTGTGGCGATCGATTTTGATGATGAGATTTGTGAGCTGATTGTATTGGCATCTTTGCCACACAGTTAGGAGGGAATGAGGACAACAGTGAGCAATTCCACTGGAAAAAATAAACTCAGGTACGAAGATATCAGAGATCTTGTTCTGGGTGAGGAGGTCCGAAGAAGAGATTATGGTGAGGCCTCTGTCTCGGGTGCTGCCCTAAACCTTGAAATGAGAGGCAGAGATTGGGAGAAGAACTCTGGCCGCGGGAGGTCAAAATCCAGAAAAGGGGTAGAAGCAATTCGTTGTTGGGTCAGCAGTTAAAATGTTGACACTGTGGTAAGATAGGTCACTTGAAGAAGAACTGCTGGGAACTGAAAAAAGAGAAACAGAACGACTCTGCAAATGTCGTGGAATATGCCCTCCTCCTCTCGGTACATTGTCCCATTGAATCTTGGGTATTGGACTCAGGAGCTTCCTTTCATACAACATCAAGGCGCGAAATCCTGGAGAACTATGTTGCTGGAGATTTCGGGAAAGTGTATCTGGCTGATAGCACCCCATTAGACATCATGGGCCTGGGCAATGTTTGCATCAGGGTACACACAAATGCGATATGGAAGTTGAAGAAAGTTCGATACATTCCCAAGCTCAAGAAGGATCTGATCTCGATGGGACAACTTGATGATGAAGGACATGCAATTAACTTCCAGGGATGGAAGTGGAAAGTCAGCACAGGAGCCCGAACCGTGGCTCGTGGGGCAAAGACCGAAACCCTTTACATGACCACTAGTAAAGGGAACATTGTTGCTCTTGCAGATGCGAGTAAAGATGCTAGAGCTGATACAACTATGTGGCATTGTAGGTTCGGTCACATGAGCGAGAAGGGGATGAAAGTACTCCTATCCAAAGGGAAACTGTCAGACCTGAAATTCGCCAAGCTTGCTTGGTGTGAAAACTGTATTCTGGGAAAACAGAAAAGGGTCAGTTTCATGAAAATCGGCAGGACACCGAAGTCTGAAAGGCTAGAGTTGGTGCATACAGATTTGTGGGGGCATTCCCCTATTTCTTCCCTTAGAGGCTCACGCTACTACATCACCTTTATTGATGATGCAAGTAGAAAGATATGAGTTTATTTCTTGAAAAATAAATCGGATGTATTTAATTGTTTCAAGAAATGAAAAGGCATGGTAGAAACAGAGACATGGCTGAAGTTGAAGTGTCTGAGATCAGAAAATGGAGGAGAATACACAGACAAGGAGTTCAAGGAATATTGTGCTGAAAATGGGATTAGAATGGAGAAGACTATTCCCGGGACACCATAGCAAAATGGTGTGGCTGAGCGCATGAACCGAACCTTTTGTGAGCGTGCAAGAAGTATGAGGCTGCACTCGGGGATACCAAAAACCTTATGGGCAGATGCAGTGAGCACGACTGCCTATCTCATTAATCGAGGGCCATCAGGCCTCATGAATCATAGATTGCTAGAAGAAGTATGGAGCAGAAATGAGGTAAAACCTTTTGCACTTGAAAGTCTTTGGCTGTGTTTCATATATCCATGTTGATTGTGATGCGAGAAATAAACTTGATGCTAAGTCTAAGAAGTGTTTCTTCATTGGCTATGGAGATGAGGACTTATACTATAGGTTTTGGGATGATCAAAACCAGAAAATTATTAGAAGTCGCAATGTGATTTTTAATGAGCAGGTTGTGTACAAAGATAGGTCAAGTGTAGGATCTAATGTCACAAATTCAGATCCTGATGTGTCAGAGCCGAAGCTGAATGAGTCTGAGTATGTTATCTCAGATGAAGTAGCCGAGGATAGTACTCATAATAAGGATCAAGAAGAAGCTGATCCACAGTTGCAGGTGGAACAAACTCCACCTTCAACTATTGTTTGAAGATCCTCCAGAAACAGGAGATCTCCACAATGTTTTTCACCCTCCCTGTTTTACATCTTGTTGACTGATGCTGGAGAGCTAGAGACTTATGGTGAAGCCTTGCAGATGAAGACTTCAATTAAGAGGGAGTTAGCCATGAAGGATGAGATAGACTCATTGCTGACTAACAAGACATGAGAGTTGACCAAACTATCCACTGAAAAGAAGGCTTTGCATAACAAGTGGGTGTACCGGATCAAGGGTGAGAATGATGGTAGCAATCGCTACAAAGCCCAGCTGGTGGTAAAAGGATTTCAACAAAATGAAGGCATTGATTTCACTGACATATTCTCTCCGATGGTGAATATGACAACCATCATAATGACCCTTGTAGTGGTGGTAGCCAAGAACCTACATTGAACAATTAGATGTGAAGACGACATTCCTTCATGGTGATTTTGAGGAGGAAATTTACATGCATCAGCCACAAGGATTCTCAATGTCTGGGAAAGAGAAGATGGTATGCAAACTGAGGAAAAAGCTCTAAGACAGTGGTACAAGAAGTTTGATAACTTCATGTGTAATATCGAGTTCAAGGGATGCAATGCCGACCATTGTTGCTATGTGAAGAGTTTTAACAACTCTTATCTCATCCTGTTGTTATATGTAGATGACATGCTTGTGGCAGGCTCCAACATGAAGGAGATTAACAACCTCAAAAGGCAGCTGTCTGAGCAGTTTGCCATGAAGGATTTGGGTGCTGCAAAACAAATCTTAAGGATGAGAATCAACAGAGACAGGGGTAAAGGTAGACTGGAACTTTCACAAGCAGAGTATATGAAGAAGATTCTCAGCAGATTTAGCATGGATGAAGCGAAATCTGTGAGCACACCCTTAGGTAGTCATTTCAGATTAAACAAAGATCAGTCACCGAACTCAGAAGATGAGAAGAGCCACATGAGGAAATTACACCTCGGCAATCGGCAGCTTGATGTATGTCGTGTTCTGTACAAGACCAGACATTGCTCATGCAGTGGGAAACAGTCAAATGGATCCTGAGGTATTTGAAGGGTTCATTTGAGACAATTCTCTGCTTCACAGCAGGAGGCTTAGAGCTGCAAGGTTACGTGGATGCCGACTTAGCAGATAATATTAAAAGTAGGAGGAGTACTACCAGATTTGTGTATACCCTTGGTGGTACAGCTATTTGTTGGACTTCAAAGTTGCAGAAGATTGTTGCTCTTTCCATAACGGAAGCTGAGTATGTAGCTGTGACAGAAGCTGGAAAGGAGATGATTTGGTTACAAGGCTTCTTAGATGAGTTGTGTCAGAAGAATGAAAGGGGCATTCTACACAGTGACAGTCATAGTGCTATTTTCTTGCAAAGAATCCAGCATATCATTCGAGGACAAAGCATATCCAATTGAGGTATCATTTTATTCGCTCTCTTCTTGAAGATGAACAGTTGACACTCAAGAAGATATGTGGAAGGGAGAACCCAACAGATATGTTAACCAAATTCGTAACTGTTGAGAAACTGAAGTTGTGCACTTCAGTTGGTCTTCAAGCTCGAGGACAAAGGGAAAAGTTGCAGAGGTAGCAGAGACAGGAGCACGAGAAGGGTGGAAAGAATCGTGCTTCAGTCCAGACTCCAAGTGAGAGATTGTTAAGCTGTGAAGCCTGGTCCATAGCAAAGCCGAGATGCGGAGAACCTCAGCTGATAGCTAAGACAAGTCTGGAGAACCTCGGCTGATAGTAAAGCCGAGATGCAGTTATCTCGATGAACCCGAGGTGCGGAGACCTCGGTTGATAGTTAAGCCAAGATGTGCAGACCCCGGCTGATAGTGCCCTGGAAAAGACTCGAAGACCTTAGCGTGAAAGGCCAAAAACGCTGCATTTAGAAAGGCGGTGTGTTAAAGTCTATATATATGGCGCATAGGGTTTAGGGTTTGATAATGTTGTTGTTGTTAAAAAACTTGTCTTTTTTTTTTTTTGCGTCGTTTCTCTGGTTGTAACTTCTTCTTTAATACAACAACCTCTTTAACCTGGTGGACGTACCTCACTTGGAGGAAACCACGTAAATCTCTGTGTCCTCTATCTTGTTCTTCTTTCTATCGTTTTTACTGTCTTTCGCAAGTTGTAGAATCGCGTCGTTTTTCTCCCTAACACGTGTTTCTCAACCAAGGAAACTGCCTAACACGGATTTGTGAAATATGCAAATTTCATCCATTTACTAATTACTACCAGAAGGAAAACACGAGGGGGAAGAAACTAAAACCGAGAAGAATTACAGACTCGAGGTCGTATTCGTTTGGGAGCCACACGAAAATAATAGCTTCATTTCAAAAACTTAATCCCCTCCCACCCCGCTCCTCCTCCAATCGCACAAAAAGGATATCTGCTCCGTCGCTCATAACCACAACATATTAACAGTTATAGTTCTAGCTTTTATGTATAAAATTGTGCATATAAGCTGGGCAAGGGTCACAAAAGGACCGATAGGTGGGGCTACAAGGCGGCGACGGTCTCGCCTTTGGTGGAAACTTGGGGGCCTTTGGTGGTGGAAGATGCGGCAGCTCCTAATTTCTTGGAAGCCAATGAACACTTTTCCATTCTCTCATCTTGGTTCATCTGTTGCTCCCGGCACTCTAGACTACAGAAAGCACTCACCCCTACATGGAAGAAAAAATGAAAGCATCATATAGATGAGCAAGTTTGAGCTAGACTTCGAAGCTTTTACGGAAAGCTGCATCGGATCACACATGTACTTGGTTGATGAGGAAACGGGAGTACAAAACAGTTACTCCCACCAAACCGTGTTACAGAAATGTCATCTTTTTTATTAACAGAAAAAATCCAGAAAAATCCCGGAAAATATCTGGGTTCCTGGATTTCAGGAATAAACCTTCCAAAACCGATATCAATCCATTCAAGAAAACAGGTCGAAATTTAAAGCTTGAAATACAACATATCTAAGGATATCTCTAAGATACAAAACATACTAAGGTGGCTGTCTCCCATGTCGGATGACCCAAAACAAAAAGAAAACGGTGTAACGGTGAACTAAAAAGTTTCAGAAACCAGTTGAAAATAATAGAAAAGGAATCGGGGAAAAAATATACGAGAAAGAACTTAACAAACTGTACAAAAATTAAGAACCAAAAGAAGAGAGGGGGACATCTTCTCAATGCTGATGGCTATTTCTTCACAAGCTGTTTCTTTTTTTCTTGGATTGTTTTTCTTTTCCTTTTTGTCTTTTATTTTTTTCTTCCTGTTCTGTTTTGCCATCCCATGGCATTTCATGCTCGTGGCGCTGGAGGGGTTATGTGGACTAGTTTTTGGACATCAGCGATATCCATCCACAAAGTCACTAAATATGGATGGAGGGTTCACTCTTACTTACAGTAGGGGCTAGGCTACATTGAACTTTTCCAATCTGTCCGTTCTCACAGAAAAAAAACTGGTATCTGCTTTCTGAAAGCAGTCCATCAATTATGTTTACAAAATCGTGTCGTCGGGGGTTCTGTCATTTGGAATCACAAAGAAAAAGAAGAGAGGACAAAAAAAATGGTTGCAAGTGGTCATCCATTGTCCTTGCTGCCCCTTGAGGACATTCTTCAACTCACACATCTCATATTCCTGGTGATAGTGTGACCCAAATTCTCTCTCCTCTCCTGCTATTTATGTTATATTGAAAAAAAAACATTAGTCATATTAACATTCATGTAATTATGTAGGGTTACTGGTGAGTTCATGGATATTGCTGAACCACCTGGGAAGAGATAAGCAATGCGATGATTATAGAGAGAAGGGAATGCACAGCAGCATCACATCAACATGAGGCAGTTTTCTAAAACCAGACTTCCACTGACCCAATTAGCTGCCGAGTGCTTCCACGTGGTGGAAACCTGTGGGGTTAGATGAAATATCTTAATTATTCATAACATTGGCAGTGGATGGGATTATAGTTAATCTTACCACCCTATTGGGTAGGTTACAAGCTTGTGTCAATAGAGGGCTTCTTTTTGTGGATTAATCGACCAATGTTCCACTTTGCCAAACCTTGTATACTGTTCTGTCTCTCTATTCAGCCCCTGAATGATTCATGGTGGCTACGGTTATTGTGTGAGTTGGTATTGTGTGAGTGTGTGTGAGTGGACGAGTCAGATTAGATAAATATAAATCTAATAGCTGAAACATTGTCACATCATTTCCACGAAATCGACCCGTTTCATTTAAATGATGTGATATGTTTCAGCCATTAGATTTCTATTTATCTAATCTGACCCGTCCACTCACACACACTCACACAATACCAACTCACACAATAACCGGTGCCGATTCATGGTTGCGAAATAGAATTTTGTTTGTTTTTCTTTTTTCTCATGGACCAGTCAATTGCTCTATCTCTCTCTCTCTCTGTGACTCGTTTGGGGAGAAGGGGAGGGGAGTTCGTAAATGAATTTTCCCCTTGCTCCAGTGGTCTAATGAAGGTAATATCACCACTTTAATGGATCAATGAGATTCCAAAATTGGTAGCTAAAGTAAGTTGACGGACATCGTGACAGAGAAGTTGCCAGAAGACAGTATCTCCCAGCTCAGTCAAGTTAACCTCGGTTCATCTGTCTCGACTCTCGACTCTCGAGCAAGAAACCTTTGCCAACATTACAGAAATCCTCTGAATTCAGAAGTCGACTCTCATTTATGCTTCCAAAGCAAAGAGCATAATGTTGTTACTAGGATCCCTCCCATGGTCGTGATCGTAGCTGATAAAATTCATGCAGTTCATGGGCGGGTAAATCTGGGGCTCAGAAAATTGTTACTCCAATGCGACTCCAGCTGCTTTAACTGAGGTTTGGAGAGGTTCCTAAAGCAGAGTTTGTAGACAAATGGTAGCTTCTAAGAGGGTCTAAAAAACAAAGTAGGTTGGCCAATGATTTGTGCCATTTTGGTCGTATCGAATTATTTAACCTATGACATCAAAACTGCTGATTCCGACGAAGGCTATGGGTCCTGTCCCTTCAGACCATGAAGGTGTTTTATTTAGTTATTTTTTCTTTTTTTGAGAAAATATTACTTTTAGGGCTTCTTCGTTTTGTTTGCATTCTAAGATTTTTTGAATCCTGAGAATACACAAACCGAACATGTTTTTTAACATTACCTAAAAATAACTACAATACGCATACTAATAAAGTTAACATGACCTAAAAATTCTCAAAACACAAAAAATTCTCAAAATACACACTAACCGAACACACTCTTAGTTTTTGCGACCAATTATTGGCCAAACGTCATTTGGGGTTCAAACTTTTAATTTTGTCTTAGACCTCACGAATTTTATGAGGTAGTTTGGATTTCAACATTAAGCATATTCGTTTGGTCAAAAAATTTAGAATTTGAATCCAACTTCCTAAACTTACCATCCTAACATTAATCATACACGCATACCAAAAGATAAATTGGTACACGTAACATTACTCCTACATGCATATCAATATTACTTTTTTTTACAAACATCAATACAAGTCAACAACTTCTTCACGCATGTCAATAAATTCACATAAATATTCATATCATACTTAAAATCTTTAAAAAAATTTCAAAACGATCACGTTGTATGCCAAAAAAATAATGACCGGGCAATTGACTTCTCGAGTAATGGAAAGCGGGCTATTCCCCGAAAATGTTCGTCCCTTTGTCGTTGGGGCTTACAATTCACCTTGTGACTCATTCCTTCGGTCGAGCGTTCTACAGACTTCGATCAATATATCACAGGCCGCTGTCATTACCTGATTTTTGGTAGTCTGATCATACTCGAAATTATGTATTTTATTTTTTATTTCTCAGCCGACCTTGAAGCGTTTATGCAGAGCTTCTCGTGCGACATTCTTCTAATTCTCACGTGCCAAAAATAAAAAAGCCGTTGTGTGTTTACTTTGAATACGCTAGCGAAGGAAATACCTGCCACTTGTGACTGTGAGCTCATAATTGGAAAGCCAAATGCGAAAGGTTTTCTTTTAAAGTTGTGTGACTTATAACGTCGAAAGACGTGACATAGAATACAAGATAAGTCGACCTCGTGTTGCTATCGACGTGGCTGCCGATAAGGACAAGCTTCAAACGGCACGTCAGACAAGCGATATAGTCAAAGATAGAGCGGCTCAGAGGGGACAAAAAAAAAAGTAGAAAAGAAACGATATAAGGGTAAAGTCATACTTCCCGTAGATACGGTTAAAAATTAAATTAGT
This sequence comes from Myrica gale, assembly GCA_963930655.1. Taxonomy (NCBI): domain Eukaryota; kingdom Viridiplantae; phylum Streptophyta; class Magnoliopsida; order Fagales; family Myricaceae; genus Myrica; species Myrica gale. The sequence continues at coordinate 8,349,941 of OZ005600.1, read as the reverse complement.
AGTAATTTTTAAAATAATAATTTAAAATTCTTAATTTTTGAAACTCATCTATTTAAGTTCTTATCAAAATCATTCTAATTCGCCCAAATTAGATTTTAAATTAGATAGAAAAATATGAAAAATTAATTAAAATGCCCTCCAAAATAAAATTATTAAAAATATAAATAAAATTATTAAAAATATTTTTTTAAAAAAATATATATTTTTAAAATAAAATAATTGAAAATATATTTCAATAATCTATTTAGTTTTAATTATTTTTTAAATTTTAATTTTGAAAGGATATTTTGGTCATTTTGTATGATTCTCCGGACTTCACGTCTAATTTGAACGGATGACATGAATTGATGAGTTTTAAAAATTTAAAATATTATCGTCGTTTTAGAAGTTAGGATCACCGATTTAATTTTTAGGGATAAATGCAAAAAGTGATAAAATCAGTCTCTGATGGAGGACCAATAACAAACGAAAATAGAATGACAGGGACTAAATCGATGTTTTTCATATTACAGGGACTAAATCAATTTTTACATATAGCACGGGGACTTTTTTACATTTATCCCTAATTTTTACTTACCGACTAAGTATGACGTTATACCTGTAGATATTATTTCCCAACGCCGCGTAGCAGCACATAGCGCGTCTAGTCGCTTCTAAGGAACAACCACTCCACCGACCCCTCTTCTTTTTATACAAGACCAGCTACTAATACCTGGGGATCTCTCAATTGTTTCCATCACTTTCTCCCGCATACACATACATATCTTTGATTGATTTTTGAAGAGCTTTTATCGAAAATGACTTCAAGTGAGCCTTCAGGTAATTAGTACACACCATGTTTTAGTATATTTTTCATGTATTTCAGTTTCTGGGAGAAGAACTTCTCTCGTTTGTGATGATCTCCAATATCTATGTGTGTTTGAAGCTTAAGTACATGGGTTTGGCCTTGTTATGGTATGCTTATCCAGTTGTGGAGTGCCGAAATTTTTTATGGAGACAATCAAAAAAAGGAAATCTGAATCCATATTCCAGAAATCTTTAGTCCTGTCCAATTGGTACCACCCAATACCCATGACACACCATCCTTGGCAGCTTGTTTTTCTGATTGCAGTAATTAAGTAGGATGCGGTATAGACAAATGATTGTGGGGAAGATCCATAATCATATTAAGGGCAGTAGAAGCCTTGTTATGTAAGCGATCCTGTAGGAATCATAATGGTAGAGGATTGAAAAATACTCATGTTTTGGTTTGGGTTATGGCAAAAATCTAATCTTGCATCCGATCACTTGCTATTTTTGTGGTTAATTATTCTCAGTTTCCTTTCCTAATGAGGGTCTTATTGAATTATCTGTCAATTAATGGAGTTGTTTAAACAATTTTCTGCAGCATATCCACCACCCCCACCTTCCTCTGCACCAGGCCCTTATGTGGCTCCACCACCGGCTGGTTATCCTACAAAAGATGAGTCAGGGTACCCTCAGAATCTTCCTCCGGTGGAAACCCAATCCAGGGGTGATGGGTTGTTGAAGGGATGGTAAGCCTTGTGTATTTGGTCACTTATTTAAATTTATGGTATTTTTTTTATTTTGCGGATAAATGAGTGATATTGAGATTTGTCCATCTGTTTATTTGCGCAGTTTTGCTGCCTTGTGTTGCTGCTGTGTGCTGGAAGAATGCTGCTGAGGATTGGCAGAATTCCAGGGACCGTTGTTCTTTTATTTGTTCTGTCATACGTAGTTTTGAGTGTGATTATTGACCAAGTGTGGGCCATGTCACTGGACATTTGGTTTGTCAGGTTTATGTTGTTGTTATCACCATTTGTTTCGTTTTAGTGCTTTTTTTTAATCAAAACAAACATCCTTTATTCCAATTAGCCAAACGAACATTACAAAATTAAAAGGATCACTCCCCGCGTAAAACCAAGAAACATCAAGAAAAAGCTCAACATTACAAGGATTGCCTCCTGAGTTGCCTCCTGAGAGGATCACAATGGCTCCCCAACGAGCTAAAGGGTGCACCGCCTCATTGGCACCACGACGAACATGACTGAAAATACAACCCATCAGAGTTCTCAAAATAAAATGAATATCCATAACAAGGGGATGAATTTCCAGATTCTTAGTTTCGTTTTAGTGCTTGCTTACTGTTGTGTTATAATTAAAGTAACCCCACTTGATCTATTGCTTTTATTAGGCTCTATAATAATTCTGCTTCAGCTTTTTGTCTCAAAAACAGAGCACTTCATATTACTTTTTCGTTTGTTCCAAGCAACTCTTATTACTTACTGATCATCCATACCGGCCCAGACCGTATGAAAACTCCATCCGCTGCTTGTCACATAAATTTATTAGCTTACGATTAGTTGCTCAGGGAGAGGAAATAAGCTTATGATCGATTCAAAAGTAAGGGATCAAGTAAGGGAGAGTTGCGCAATGCTCTTTGATTTTGGTAGGTTCCAAGTAAGAAAATTTGAGCACATATTTACTTGTACCCTGGGCCGGCGCAACCCTTAGCCAACTTAGGCAATTGCCTAAGGCCCCATTTTAAGTAAGAGGCCCCATAATTTAAAAAAAATAAATAAATAAAAAGCCCTTAAATGCATTATGAACAAATAAATTAAAAATAAATGAGATGTAAGCCCACTTTGTTAGTAATTTTATATCTCAAAAATTTAGAAAAATTATTTTTAAATATATTTTATATAAAAGGCCTAATTTTTAGTATGGCCTTAGGTCTCATTTTTTATTGAGCCGACTCTGCTTGTACCATACTCGAATACTTACCTAATAACAAGTTGGGTTCAAAGTGGTAGCAAATTTATGAGATTGATTCATCTACTGACGGCAAATTTCGGAGACCTCGTTTAAATTGTGTGTTTAAATCTACCATAATTGCCAAAACAAGAGAACATGCCTACAATGGATCGATAGACAAACCAGTTATCTATGAGTCATGAAACTCAACGGAAACATCCTCAAAGGAAAAATAATAGAGACCACGTGGAGGGTCGGGGGGAATAGACAATAGAACGCAAGGGGTCCTACCAGTTTTATCTTGTTGGGATATGACCATGATGGCTTCCAGAACAAAGTAGCAACACATTTGAGCCAATCTTGGATTTGGCTGGTCCAGTGCTGTGCTGGCTGAAAGTGGAAGGCAGTTTTTTTTTTTTTTTTACTTTTGTAATGAAATTGATCTGGGACCTTAAGGCTACTCATAATTTTGTTGTGGGAGACGCAACCAGATCTTTATCCACATCTCTTCGCATCCACCTGAGTCACAGAAAGCATAATTAGTGTATACTTATTTTCAATGGCGTCTTAAGATTTCCATGATCCATCTGGTTATTTTAATGTACGAGGTCACTGGTCAAGGGATTGGCCTTGACATTAATCCTTAAAGCTTCTTCAATAATTATCGAATAATCTTTCGGAATTTTGTTGCACAATTTCGTCTCCGAAATCTGTGACACCTTCCACAAGAAAATAAATACATTAACAAACCAAATCGCAAATCATTCACGCTTCTGCTGCGCACTCTGATCATACAAAATCACTTTACAATTTTTTTTATTAACCCAATTCAAGCCTAAGACTCAAACTCATACAATATCCAAGCCTAAACTAAGATAAACATCAATATCCTCAAAACAATCTCATAACTTTTAGCTCTTATCCTTTCTAGAATGATCAAGATTTAAATCTCTTCCAAATATAAAGCTATAATCCAATTTCAATTAAAATCCTTCTGAAAATAATATAGTTACCACATATCAAAACCTATGCTCGGACTTCAATCAAAATCTTCCTAAGAGTCTACATAATCACAAACTTATCCTCTGATACCATCTGTAATGCCCCGAGCCCAAACTCCAAACGGAAAGATTTTCGTATAAAATAAGGCTTTCTCACCATGGACAATCATTTATCTAGGTCCCAATATTTCAAAACTAATTTTGTACAACCTTAGCAAAATATTCATAAACCTTAAAAAGCCCAAAAATATCAATCTGAGCCCTAAATTTACATTAGCATATTCGATATTTCCAACAATGAAGATCTCCCAAAAATAATACAATATCGAATTTCCCAACATTAATCTCCAAAAGTACTCTTGCAAAACATGCATTCGAAGCACAAATCTATCTGAAGCTCCTTGAACTTCTCTAATTCTATTAACTCTGAAAAATATAAGAATAAGGGATGAGCTACGACGAGCTCAGTAAGTAGTAAGTCAATGGGAGTTGGGGAAAAGACAATTTTATCACAATAACCGAAATCCAAAATAAAACATTGTATTAAACTCTATCTCTTCGTTTAAAATTCGAGTTACTCACTTACACCTTTTTCAGGACGGGGTATTACACTTGATCTCTTATTCAAGGACGTGATAACATAAAATATTAACCAGTTTGGTTCAAAATTCCTTCGGACTGAAAGATCCTGTGTATTTGGCTGAGGTCTACTCGATAGCTCCCGTAAATATTCAAGTCCTCGTGGGTACTATTTTCTTAACTCTAACCATCTCAAAATTTGTTAGAATTTATATATATAATAATATTATTTTTTAATCCACCTCTTTTGACTCCCACCGTTCCAATAGGAGGGTTAGTCACAAACTATTGATATTCCAAGTTACTGACATAAGAATTAGGGTTAATATCATAATACACTTCTTAATTATAGATTACAATCAATCTCGCGTATTTAAATTTTAAAATGACGATTTGCATCCTTTATGTTTTGAACATAATTAATACTCACATTCCTTTTGATTTGACCGTTAAACCACATGAAAAATGATCTTAACGTCTTCCCAGACAAATTACTAAAAATATTAAAAAGAATGACAAATGATATATAAAAACTATTGAGCGGAACGGTAGGTTCCAGGAGATAATGTCTGAGCTTTTGTTCTGCAAACACAAATGCCAGGAATATCTTTTCTTATGTTTTAATTTTGCGGCTTCCCAGGTTTATTTTGCATGAGCTTTGCAGCGGCATTTCCAAGGACATTACTTCCATAGATCTTTTGGAGCTCCCATATTTGACGAATTTCCTTCCAGGTGTGAAGCTCCCATATTTGAAGCTCTGCAGGCCATTTTTCAATTGGTCGAGTGGGCTCACCAAATTGCCACCATCTACCAAAGCTTTTTTTAAAAGGGCCTCCAACCCCCAGGTCCCCCGGTCCAATCCGTTTTCCCCATTCATTAATTTGGGTTGGGCTCTTACCCTTCCTGCCCACATCATATTGATCAGACCTACGTGACCCTTCTTCGGTGGGCTTGAGTGTTCATAGTATAAAGTTCAATTAAACCCTAGCCCTACCATTCATTTCGCTCTCTTGCGGCTAGGGTTTGAGGGAGTGTTTCTCTCTTGAGAAAGAGCAAGAAGAGCGATGGTGAAGTTCCTAAAGCCAAACAAGGCGGTGATCCTCCTTCAGGGCCGCTACGCTGGTCGCAAGGCGGTGATTGTGAGGGCCTTCGACGATGGCACTCGGGACCGCCCCTACGGCCACTGTTTGGTTGCAGGTATAAACAAGTACCCGAGCAAGGTCATCCGCAAGGACTCTTCCAAGAAGACGGCCAAGAAGTCCCGCGTCAAGGCCTTCGTCAAACTCGTCAACTTTCAGCACCTGATGCCCACCCGCTACACCCTCGACGTGGATCTCAAGGACGTCGTCGCCGTCGAGTCCCTCCAGTCCAGGGACAAGAAGGTCACGGCCGCCAAGGAGACCAAGAAGAGACTCGAGGAGCGCTTCAAGTCCGGCAAGAATAGGTGGTTCTTTACCAAGCTGAGATTCTGAATCGGAACGGTGTTGTTACTGGTGTTTCAGGGAGTAACTGGGTATCTTTCTGCTTGGTCCCTTTTTAATGTTAGTTTTATTTTTTGTTGATTCAGAAGATAGTTGTTTTCTCGTTATCTTAGTTCGCAAGGAAGATTTTGGGTTCGATTTGATGTTTTATGAGACACTGCTAACTCTTTGAATGAATGTCTAAATGAGTTTATTTTCGTACAATGAGATTTATACAATTTCCGAATTTCATTTGATTTGGTCCGTTGCTGAGATATTGTTGATCGTATTTGCTGATTTCTTGTGAGTTTTTTCATGAGCTGCTGGAATTCATTGGGGCTTTGTTGGTTACTGTATCTGCGTATTATGTTAGATTTATTCATTTCTATGGCAATTTTGGAGCTTTGGATGTGGTCGTTAAAAGTGATCTGAGTAGGTGGGCGTGTTGCTTTGTTAAGTTATACGGATTGCTCATTTCACGCGTATATTCTGAGCCTGGTTCCGCTTTTTATTTTGTCCTTGGGTTGTGGGTATGGTTGATTAGGAGTAAACAGTGAGCCTTCTGATTATCAAGTGTCTTAATTGGATTTTGCTTTTGTGTTTTTAAAATTATGCTCCCTTCCATGTTCCAATTAATTGAAATGATGCATACGCGAAATGATATGACTGGAATAAACTTCCAGAGGGATTGTTATCGCACCAGTGTAAGTTTGTTGTGGATTTTTGTAGGATTGCTTCCTTATTCTGGTGAATCTGGATATACTGTCATCATCTGTCTTCTAGCCACTCTTAGTGATTTACTCGTTATTAATTCATCTTCTGAATTGACTTTAAACTTTTCTGTTGACTAAATGTGTTCTTGCAAGTTATTGACTGTTTGTCATGCTGCTTTTGTACTGGATGTGGAATTTTCTAATTGTAACCATATTTTCTGTAGGAGTGTACCAATGTTTAGCCTGGTTTATTTAGTTTGGGGGTAGTTATCTTCTTGAGCCATCATAACATTCTTAAGTAAAGGTGATGTCTTCCTGCCATGCGCGAGAAGTAACTTTTTCAACCTTTGCAACAGAACTTTAGTGCATAGTAGGTCCCATGTTTTTGCTCCACAATTGTTTTGTTGGAGTTGATCTAGGAAGTAGTAGTATAATGGAATTCGATCAATTTAACCTCTTGATTAGTCTTTGAGAAGGTGGTTTCCTGGCATAATATCTGTCTTCAGTGTAAGCTACCTTTTTTTTGTATGGTCAGTTCTAAAAACCCGTCGAACGATGGATCTTCTTTGGAGTCTCTTATTTGAAACCCTAGGAAGCTATTTTGGTGTGCGACTGTTTTCAATAGGTGATGTATATCCTTGACAAATTGACAATCAACTTTTATTACATCCTCCCACATGGGTTCTGAATTTTTCTCCGTTGGATGGTGACATTAGTAGGCTGACTAGCCTATTTATATGAAGATTGGAAACACACTGACACAGGAACCCCACTACTATGTAAGCATTCAAATAAGGGGTCGGCATTGGAGTTGTCTCGTAGAGCTGTACCTAAAGATGGCTTCTTGCTTTTTATTACCTGGGCCGGACTGGTATTTTGGGATGGAATCGTGAATCTGTTTCGTCTTTTGGGCTAGGATGAGATCCTCCACTCAACAATCTTGATTAGATTTCGATCGCTTGGTCCCTCAATTGTCAGAATGTTAGTCCTGGCTTAGCGTATTTGGACCTAGGCACTTGTTCGGTTTCATCTTGGCCCATTCATTGCTGCCGGGATTTTCAGTTTGACCCATCGTGTTAACCCCCATAATTTTTGACGTCTTTGGAACCATCGCTAGATGAAGCTGTCAATGTAGACTGCAATAACTGAGGTGGCCATGTGCGTGTCTGGGGGTCCTAGGACCAGGGGTTGCGATCAGCAGTAATAGACAACAAGAGTGCGCCAATGGCAAAGAGCTGAGAGGCAGAGACAAGATGTCTGGTAGGTAATAACCAAACGTGAGAACTTTTAGAGCATATTATGCATTTTTGGCATATTATAGATATTTCTTATTGCAAATCAGAATATAAAATTTGTTTGTTTTTTTGCCTTGTAATTAAAGAAATACAATTTGGTGTATCTGTTTAGGGGTCTAAATGTTAAAATATATTTATATTAGATACACACCTTGCTTGTAGATGAGATTCAGTGCACTACCCAGTGACATTAATACCCTTAGAAGAGATTTTTTTTTTTTTTTCTAAGCAACCCTTAGAAGAGATTAACTACAAGTGAAAATCCATAAAATTTTATACTTTATATAATAATAATCCCTTTGAGCCCGGGTATGATCCGGACCTCTTCCTGCCGCCAGAGTGAGAAAAAAGTCAAACAATCTTCATGACCATCATTAACATGGAAATAATAAAATCCAAAGCACCCCCTCATTAATTTTATTTAACGCAATTTCCCCCCTTATTAGCTTAAAATTTATAAACAGCACAACGAACAAAGAAACGAACAAATGGACTTAACGAAACGACACCAAACACCCCCGCAACAAAGACGACCAGGATCCCCTGCACCCGAATTGCAGTGCAATTGAGAGAGAGATGTGGGTGGTGGATAGATAGGTCTGGATAGGAGGAGACCTCTTTCCTCAGCTAAAAAGTTCTACACCTTTTTCAGTCTGTCTTCTGTCCTCCCTCCCAACTTTATATCTCGGTTTCCCTCTCCCCAAGCACCCCCCCTCTCTCTTACACTACGCACCCCTCTCTGCAAACTTTCGGTATCACTCCCCTTGTCCCTTCCTCTGAAAAGCGATTCACCTTTTGATTCTCTCTCGCTCTCTCTAAAACTCTCTCCCCCTCGTTCCTCTCTATCTGGTCGATCATGCTTCAAAGCTTGATTACGCAAACTCCAATATTGAACCCTAATCCTAGCCCTACTAACTGCGCTGCGATGAAGGCCAAGCGCGTGGAACGCGACGACAACTCCGGCGACGAGACGACTAGGAAGCGGATGAACTTCTCGAACGATACATCGGTCTCTGGGGAGAAGAACTTGGAGGAACGAGAAGAGAGTGAGTCGACCAGCCTGAGACTTTTAGGGCTTCTTCTACAGTGTGCCGAGTGCGTCGCCACGGAGAACCTCGACGAAGCCTTCGATCTTCTACCCGAAATTGTCGAGCTCTCCTCTCCGTACGGCTCGTCGCCGCAGCGCGTGGGAGCCTACTTCGCGCACGCGCTGCATGCGCGAGTGATTACTTCTCTCCTCGGCAGCTACTCGCCGCTGAGCTCCAAAACGCTAACCCTCACACAATCGCCGAGAATCTACTCCGCTCTCCAATCCTACAATTCCATCAGCCCCTTGATCAAATTCTCTCACTTCACGGCCAACCAAGCGATTTTCCAAGCATTGGACGGTGAAGACCGGGTCCACGTCATCGATCTCGATATAATGCAGGGCCTCCAATGGCCCGGATTGTTCCACATCCTCGCCTGCAGGAATAAGAAGATCCGATCCATGCGGGTCACGGCTTTCGGATCATCCTCCGAGTTATTGAACTCGACCGGTAAGAGACTCAGGGACTTCGCGAGCTCCCTCGGGTTGCCTTTCGAGTTCCATCCGTTCGAGGGCAAAATCGGAGACGTGAAAGACCTGAGTCAACTCGGGGTGAGGCCGAGCGAGGCCATAGTGGTGCACTGGATGCAACACTGTTTGTACGATATAACCGGGAGCGACTTGGGGGCGTTGGGATTGCTGACTTTGTTGAGACCCAAGCTGATCACGATCGTAGAGCAGGATCTAAGCCACGGGGGTGGCTTTTTAGCGAGGTTCGTGGAGGCTTTGCATTACTACAGCGCGTTGTTTGACGCGCTCGGTGACGGATTGGATGGTGAGAGTATGGAGAGGCATACAGTCGAACAGCAACTGTTTGGGTGCGAGATTAGGAACATCGTGGCCGTAGGCGGGCCCAAGAGGACTGGGGAGGATAAGGTGGAGAGGTTGGGGGAGGAGTTGAGGCGGATTGGCTTTCAACCCGTTTCGTTGGGCGGGAACCCGGCGGCCCAAGCTAGCTTGTTGCTGGGTATGTTCCCCTGGAAGGGCTATACTTTGGTGGAGGAGAACGGTTGCCTGAAGTTGGGTTGGAAGGATCTCTCTTTGCTCACCGCCTCGGCTTGGCAGCCGTCCGATTGATTGAATCGCATGACGTTGGTAGATACGAGGGAAAATCATCCAGGATAGTTTTGTTTCACTGCGTTGTTAACTCTTTGGAAGCAAGAAGATGTAGCTGAATTTGTTCTTTATTCAAGAAAAGGCAAAACATATATAGAGAAAGAAAATTATCCTTTCTATTTGGAGGTAGCTCAGCCTCAGGGGAGAAAACGTTATAGGTTGCTGTGCTACGTTCATTTGGGAATCATTGAATTTTCATTAGTTTTTAATTGTCGAATTTATTAATATATTTGACCAGTGGACCGTTTCGACATTTTGATTCTGTGTTGTCTTGATCATTGGAGGTATTCCTTTTTGATGGGCTAACATTTTATTTATTTATTTATTTTATTAATATGATTAGAGACCATCAGTGTACCGAAAGAGAGATTTGAGGGGAGAAGGACCAGTTTTTAACTTACCAGGATATCCTTGTAAAAGAAGTGTATAGGCTACATGATTGCTTCCCCAAATGTTTGGGTGGGTCTTAACAATTCGGGCAAGCTAAATAAATTTTTAATTTTTTAATTTTTATATTAATATGTTTTATTTTTTATAAATTTCAATAAAATAAAAATTCTTTCAAAATTTTGACAAAGAAACAACCTCTCCTCGAGAGTTAGCCTAGTGTCAGAACCCGGGATTTTTGAGAGATTCGAATCTTCTCGTATATAAATAATATTTTGGACTCACTTCTATGATAAAACAGAAGTGAGACTGGTACAGCCTGTGGAGTTTGGAAGGTTATACCGACCCGTGATTTATCGGTGCATTAAAAAAGTCCACTCCGATGGATACGTTGAATAAGATTTTCTCTCGATACTTTAAAAAAAATAAAAATAAAAAAATGCATAGACTATAGCAAAAGTAGCTGCCCAATGATATGGTAATATCTAGACATGTGGTGAGGAAAGGAGAACAACTACGTGACAAGTCCAAAAAGCAATTTTGCTTTCCATGCAGATAGCAATCCAGTCCCACATGGGGCTCAACTGTGGAACGTGAAAGTAGTGCGTACGATACGAGACTCTGTTTGCCTCTTCTTTTCTAAGGTTGTGTTTTTGTTGTAATATTTTTAGTACGAGAATATGTGTTAGTATTGGGTTTAGTAAAAAAGGTGAAGAGAGATAATTTTTTATAATTTTTGTAATTTTTGTAATTTTTTATAGGAGAGAGAGATTATATTAGAGTATTTTATTAGGAGAGATAAAATTTTGGGGGAAGTTAGCTTTGCAAACGCAGCCTAAGTTTTTGAAGTCAACTGAGGGTATCCAATGCACGTCCATTGACAAATTAATCCTTTCTTTTTCTTGAAGTTGGTCTATTAACCTTCTAGTCTCTTAAAGCATATAATCGATACTTTTAAACCTCCTTAAAATAGCGAGATGAGCTGTTATGCTAAAAAACAAAGTCATAAAATATAAACAAAATAGACATTTGGTTCATGAGGCGTATCTGAACAAGCTAGTCTCTTTTGTGCTGGTTTTAAGAATATGTTTAGCTGTTAATATAAAGTGTTAGAAAATATAATTCAAATAATAAAATATATCATTTTTTATAAGTTTAAACTAATGAGATATATGGTAGATTCGTATTATATCCGAGTCAGATTCTAGATTTGAGATCTGACTTCGTATTTTACTTCAATTTCAATTAAATATTAAATAGAATATTCCATACTCCACTTTTGTTAGTGAGACTTGACATGTTCAAATTTGTACTTTATAAAATGATTTGTTAACAATTAATACTATAATAATTGTGTTGATAATTAAGCCTGATACACTTCTAACGTTACAGCGAAATCCAAATAATTTTACTCAAAGAATTGAGGAGGTTTTGAAGGGTTGAAGGATTGGAAGATCCAGATTGACCTCGAGAAGACTAGAAGATGCTCCTGGCTAAATGGGCAGCAGAGGAAAACTACTTAGGTCCTTTATATTATTATTATAACTGGTAAGTGTATTAACTTCTCAAAATACTATATAAAAAAGGGGGCATAGCCCGAAAATAAAACGAGAAAAACTCAAGCCCTCCACAAGAGGGGTAAATCAAGACTATAACGAACTCAAGTATAAAGCAAAGAAAAAAGAGCTCAAGTATCTAACTGAGGTTGCAAAATATCATCCGAAATGTGCCAATTCCGTAGAAGCTTTAAATTGATGTTAGTCCTTCCAAACCTACTAAAAGGCTACCTATCCTTGCCAAAGACTGCAGAAGTGATATCAGAAAGCTCAAAGGTGGAGGTCCTTTTTTTTGTCTTCTCTGCATCAAGGGTTTGAAAGACAACTTTCATTAGTGTATTTATCTAATATCTTTATCTCTTGTTTTGTTTAATAAGTTTGTGCTCCAAAATTTGGGATCTTGTAAAGAACCGAGTAGGCCAAGTGGCCAACTATAGGATGCATATGGGCCGACTTTGGGCGGAGCTAAACTTACCTAGTCAGCCCATTCATACCTTTCAAGTCTGAGTCTCCATTGAGCCGAAAAGAGTAAAAAACCCTCACATTGATAGAACCTGGCTTCGACCCACCTCACAAGATTTCGTAATGTATTCCGAAAGTATTTTCAGAAAATACAACCAAATAATCCTCTGTCAATTGCAAGAAATAATACAATAAATAAGCGACTGTTTGGCTTTTGCTCATGGAAAAAAAGAAGAGAAAAAACAAATAGGGGAATATTGTTCGGTATTTATATCTGCAAAAAGTCCTCTATTTTTCTTTTATCTTTCTTCTTTCTTCTTTATTCTTTCCTCTTCATTTGTTATTTTCATATTCTAGGCTGGGGAGGCTGGAAGAGTTGTCTTAGCAGGGTGTGGATTCGTCAAGCAACACAGCACACGTGGGAATGGCTCCAAAGGAAACGCTGGGTCACAGGCAAAAGTTCATCTTCTTTCGTTTCTGATTCTCCAGTCATTACAGAGATAAACAAGGATTTGTGATGTGGAGGCTCTCACTCAGATACCCAATTTTTTTCACAGATCAAAATGCTTTTAGAACCACCACCCGACCCTTCAAACCCATTGACTTCTGCAGCACCTCTCAACCCACCACCACCAACACCATAGAAATTCAGCAAATTTCCTGGGAAATCTTGAACTTTCTCGGACACAACAACTGGAAGTCTTTCATGGCCTCCTCAGACATACCCAACAAGCTAAACCCAGAAGTGGTTCGATTCGTGCTGCACCAAAACCATGTCTGTGACCCGAAACGCCTCCTGGATTTCTTCTACTGGTCCAAAGCCCAACTTGGTATTCCTCAGTGTTTAGATTCTTTCTCAATTCTGGCTATTTTGTTGTGCAATTCCGATCTTTTTGGACCCGCCAGTGGGGTATTACAGCAAATGATAAGTTCGCATTCAGTTTCGTGTTTGTCGATTTTGGATTCGATTCTTTGTTGCTTTCGAGATTGTAGTGGTTCTAATCCTGTAGTGTTTGATATACTGATTGATAGTTATAAGAAGATGGGCATGTTGGGCGAGGCGGCAAATGTGTTTTTGGGCGTGAAAAGTGGTCACATTTTGCCTAGTGTGAGGTGTTGTAACGGTTTACTGAAAGATTTATTGAAGGGTAATATGATGGAGTTGTTTTGGAAGGTATATAATGAGATGTTTGTTGCTAAGATGGAGTTTGATCTTTATACTTACACAAGTTTGGTTGGCGCTCTCTGTAAGGTTGCTGATATAAAAGGGGCCAAAAGGGTGCTCTATGAAATGAGTGACAAAGGCTGTAGTCCCAATGTATTTATTTACAATGTGGTTATTGAAGGAATGTGCCGAGTTGGAGCGACAAATGAAGCTATTGAGCTGAAGAAGTCTATGTCTGAAATGGGATTAGTCCCAGATACATATACTTACAATGCCGTTATCAGTGGACTTTGCAAAAGGAAGAAGTTGGAAGATGCAAGATTGATGGTTGAAGAGATGAGGCAGACAGGTTTGGAGCTTAATGATGCCACATACTTGGCTTTAATTCATGGATTCATGAATGAAGGCAATATAGATGAGGCTTTACGAGTAAAAGGTGAAATGGTTTCTGATGGTAGGCGGCTAAACATAATTACATATAATGTGCTTGTTCATGGTGCTTGTAAGAATGGAAAGACAGAGAAGGCACTTGAACTTGCAAACGAAATTGTTGGAATGGGTTGCAAACCTAACTCGCAAACTTATAGTTGCTTGATTGAGGGGTTTTGCCTGGAGCACAACATAGGCAGGGCATATGAACTATTTTGTGAGATGGAGAATAGGAACCTTGTGCCCACTGTTGTGGCTTACAGTTCAATTATAAAAGAAATGTGCAACTGTAACAATCTTTTGCGAGCTAGTGGTCTTTTAAGGAAAATGGTCGCAAGTGGCTTGAAGCCAAATACCGTTGTCTACAGATCTCTTATTATGGGCTATGCACAAGAAGGTAAAGTTGAAGAGGCAAGAAGGATTTTGGAGGAAATGAGTAATAAGGGAATTGCACCGGACATCTTTTGCTACAATCCTATAATAACATGTCTCAGCAGAGCTGGAAAGATGGAAGAGGTGAAGGCATGTTTCTTAGAAGTTCTTGATCGAGGTCTGACCCCGGATGCTGTTACTTATGGGGCCTTTATCTGTGGATACAGTGCGGCAGGAAGAATGCAAGAAGCAACCAAATACTTTGATGAGATGTTTGATCGGGGTTTATTGCCTAACAATCTTGTTTACACTGTCTTGATTGATGGACACTTCAAAGCAGGAAATGTGATGGAAGCTTTTGCAACATTTCGACGCATAAGTACCCTGGGTGTGCTTCCAGATGTTCAAACATTCAGTGTCTTCATTAATGGCCTCTTGAAGAATGGGAAAATTAAAGAGGTCATTGAGGTATTCTCAGAAATGAAAGAAAAGGGTTTGGTTCCTGATGTCTTCTGTTACAGCTCTCTCATCTCTTGGTTCTGTACGCAAGGTGAGGTGGAGACAGCTTTCCAACTTTATGATGAGATGCATCGTGAAGGTATTGGTCCAAATATTTTCATCTTCAATGCTTTGATTGATGGACTATGCAAGTCAGGCAATATTCAGAGAGCTAAAACGTTGTTTGACAGTATCTCAGAAAGGGGCTTTAAACCAGACAACGTAACGTACTCCACAATGATAGATGGATACTGCAAATGCGATAATGTAGCAGAAGCGTTTGCTCTATTTGATGAGATGATTTCAAAAGGGGTTGAGCCACATAGTTATGTATATAATTCTCTTGTCTATGGATGTTGCAACATTGGAGATATGGAAAGGGCTCTGAACCTGTTCCGTGAAATTGAGCAGAAGGGATTTGCTTCTACTGTTTCTTATAACACTTTGATTCATGGATTCTGCAAGGCATGGAAGCTCCAAGAAGCCAACCAATTGTTTCAAGAAATGATAGATAAGAAGATGGAGGTCGATCATGTGACCTATACAACTGTGATTGACTGGCACTGCAAGGCGGGAAAGATGGAGGAGGCCCACAAGCTCTTCTTGGAGATGCAGGAGAGAGATTTGATGCCAGATGTTATAACCTACACCTCGCTTATGTACGGTTACAACAAGGTGGGGCAAAAATCTGAGGTTTTTGCATTGTTTGAGGAGATGCTGAGAAAGGGTATCAAGCCAGATGAATTGACCTACAAAGTAGTCATAGATGCTTACTGCAAGGAAGATAACTTGGTTGAAGCTTATAAGTTGCGGGATGAGATGTTGGGTAAAGGTATGCTGATGAAGGAAACTATTTATAATGTACTCATAGATGCTCACTGCAAGAGGGGAGATCTATCTGGAGTTTCTAAGCTACTTGATGAAATGAGAGAGAAAGGATTTAAGCCCAATCGTGGAACATGCATCGGGTTGGTCTGTTCTTTCCACCAAGCAGGCAAACTTGATGAAGCAGCGCAGATTCTGGGGGGAATGATCAGTTCTGGATGGGTGGCAGATGGAAATACTTTAAGTAACATAGTGAGGGGTCACCTCATTGATCAAGATGCTGGGGGTGTGAATGATCTTCTGAAACAGATAGCATAGGAGCCTGCGTACTTGGAAGCAACTCCATTGCTTAGCAAGGCAAAGTGCATGTTGCTTGCAATGCTGTTTCATAGCTCTGACTCATATAAATGATAAAAACCTATTTGGCCGAGCTGAAATATCAAGAGAGTTGAAGGACACCCAAATGTTTAATCTACTTTGAGGATTTTAGACATAGGAGGGTTGAGCTTCATTAGTAGCATCGGCAAGTGCTTGTAATGGTGACAGATTTGGTTTTGGGATGGATTTGCTGCTTATGTGCTCAGTTCAAATTTTTGATGCGTCAAATTTGTGCGTACTTAAGGCTACCGCAGGTAACAGAAACTGCACATGGTCTTTTTTATTTTTATTTCCTAGATCATTGGCTGTTTGTTTATTATCATTTTTCTTTACCTTGCAGCTTCGCTCAATTGGTTATGTTGTCACTTTTAGTACATTTCATGGTTCTGTCTCCAGAACAAGAGGTTGTGAGGTTGATCAGAGGAATGTTCTTCTAAAGACTTTCTATATTGTGCTCAAAGTGGACATCTTTGGAATTTGTGGCTTCTAACCAAAATTGTAGAACTGTTACTTTCAACGAAGGGGAACTGTCCAACTGGCTTTGTCTATATATTTTGTTTTCAATTTTTGCCGGGATGCCAAGCAACACATTGTCTGATCTTTTAAATTTGTTATTCACACAATGAAGATTTGTTATGTGTAAAATTCTTTCAGCATGTTTCAAATGAAAGTTCTGTACTGGAATTATAAATAAATTATAGCTTTTTGGAGCTAAATCATAGTGAAATTAAACTAAAAGAGTCACTCGGCCATTCAGGAATAAAACACGCATGTTAATTTTTGTTGTTGTTTATTACTAGTTAATTGTGAGGGTACCTTAATCAGGTCCCTCCGCTGTTAATATATTCCAACATATTATGATAGCTATTTTGCACATGATTGAAGAACATTAGTTTTGTAGAACTTTTGGAATGAGCTACTCTTTCATTTCTCTCTCTCTTTTTCTCTATCTTTCTGATTGGTTTTGAATTTCATGCAGAGAGGTTTTTAGTTCTTAGTTGAATTTCTACAGACACTGTTTTCTCAATCTTCCAGTTGCAGAGGTGGGCCCTAGTGCTGTCTTATTGCTAGCGGGTTAGCTTCTTAGCAAAGTATTTTCTCAATCTTCGTGATCCATCTTTTTGGTTAAGAGAGATTGTGATATGAAGCAGTTTGTGAGAGGGCAAGAGGGTCGACTTTTAGTTTCCAACTTCTTTGATTTTCTGATGTAGATCTCCGTGTTAGAAGATCATGCTTATTGTTTGTTGCTCTCTCTGCGGACTTTTTAATGTCTTCAGAGATTCCTTCAATTTTCATGCTTCGGGCTGTCATTGGTTGTTCGCTTCCTCTATATTCTCTGCATGCTGTCTCTCGCTCTCTCACCGTATTAGCTTCTTCTTTCTAATCTGAGTTTCCTTTGTTAGGAAGTCAAACGAATGCAAGTAATGTTGACGTTTCAAGGAGTGCAACCCCTGCCAAAGACATCATTTGGGAAGCTAGAGGAGATTCATCCCCTGGCATCCCAACTGTCTGCTGCGAATTGTCAGGACAGTAGGACACGGTGCACTGTAATGGGAAGGATGCCAGGGAGATGGCGCAGCATTGCGCCCTGTGGCAGTGAGGGGAGTGGAGAAGCCATTGATGAGATGCAGTTGTAGTAGAGGATTGTGGTGGGACGAGGCGAAGACGGAGAGGTTTGTGCGATGTCGAAGTGGACGCTCCGATGGGATTGAGAGTATTTTGAAAGAACGAACTTCGGTGTATTTTGAAATTATTAGACTTCTTCGTCAGTGGCATATATTTATTTTAAAATATCTCTTTCTTTCTCTCTTTTTTGTGCTGAGCTTAAAATATCTCTTCCATTCGTAGGCAAACATTGATCTCTTGATTGTAAAGTTATTTTTTTAATCCAGTAATTATATTTTCATGAAGGAGAATGTGATTATTTGAGTTCACATTTGTTCATAGTGTTGCATGACAATGATTGCAATTATTTAATTTATCATTTTAAAATTTATAGCAACTATGAAAAATGACAGTGATTAATGAATGGGGGAAGGAAATGGAATTTTATCCAAAGACTAATAATGCAATTAAATCACTTCATAGAATCAGAGAGTAGAATATTTGAGAAATCTGCAATCCAATCAACAATTTTAATACAACCTTGGAATAGTACATGAGCTGTAATTTTGCTTGGTATATGGGCAAGGGATAGACATGAAAATAAATTCCCTGACAAAACTCAAAAGACCTAACTTTGAAGGCATACAAACAAAGCTTTCAAATCTTTGTTGTGCATTATAATTTGCATCGAGGGGGAAGAAACCAACAAAAGGGCAAAACGAAAAAACAAGAAAAGGAAAACCCCGAAGCATCAAACAAAAATAGATCAAAACCAAAATCTACAAATGCCAAAAGCTAATATCGTTTCCCTAGGATTATGCCGAAAATCACAGACACAAGAGCGACTCCCACGACGAACTTAAGGGAAGCGAGAGAAGAAACCTCAGCAGTTTGGGTATCCACCCCCGGAGAAGATGAGGTTTGACCAGAGGTCGCTTCTGACTTTTTCTTGCTCTTCCTTTTTGATGGAGTGGAAATGGTTGATCCAATGTCCCTGGATTTGACCTCCAGCCCCTCCTGGCGTTCAGTTGGACTACCCCCATCTCCCTGCAACATAATTTAAAAATCAATAACTCTGGTTCCGGGGTGTGCTCGAACTGTTGTTCACTTGGAAAGTTCATTGGGTAGAATAGCTATTTCCGTTTTGACAATTGACAATTGAGTGGTTAAAAATTCTTGGGCGTTGATGACTACAGGTTATGTTTTCTTTAGTAACTAATGATAGTGGCTTCAAGAACTTTACTGGGTTTTTGTTTTCATAAGTATGAGAATCGATTCAACAGGATACAACACCTACAGCAAGTTTAGTTTTGAGGACTTGCTAATAGAAACCAGTATAAGACATTTTTTTTTTTTGCAATGGAACACTCAATGTTAATTGTTATGGTTAAGAATAGAATTTATGTCACGTTAGTCTCCATAGTGGCTTCCTTAGTCCTGCTTATAAAAGTTAAAAACTTTTTGTTTTGGTGAGAATTGTGGGTGGAATAGAAACATACCTTTTGTAACAGCTTCGAATCAGCCAGCTGCAATTTCTGCTCAAGCTCTTTAATTTGCTTCTCTAGAAGCATGATTTCTTTGTTCTTTGCTTCAAGCTCTTCAGAAGAATGCTTCCGGGCTGCTTCTCTTTCCAACTCCTTTTGAGAATCCTTTTCTTTCTGGTCGGTTGGAAATTCCAAACAAGAACATTTAAAAGAAGAATCATTTCTGAAATCCTTTGATTGAATTTTCATATCAGTGTTCAGAGAATCAGGGTGCAGGGCAAAAAATTAAAATAAAAGAACTACTAACAAGAAAGCCGCAAATTTGCTCCTGAACATAGCTAGCGTCAGACAAAGAAAAGCAATGATGTATTTGACCAAGTTATTGAAAAAGTAAAAGCAAAGTACGTAAATTTGTCTAAGACTTTGAGTACCGCCTAACCTGTTCAACAGTAGTGTTGTGAGCGAGTTGTAATTCTTTCTGAAGTTCTAACACTTTTTCATGCAATGAATCTCTATCATGAACTTTTTGAGCATGATCCTCCAATTTTGAAAGCAATTCTGCCTCTTTTACAGTGGCAGCCACCTGAATGCTTTGAACCTATAGCCATCATATTAGTCAGAGATGATTTTGAACTGATCAAGAGAAACAGTTGCATCAATATGACGAGCTTATCCCCAAGATTTCTGGTTGGAGCAATAATAAAAAATTTATTGGAATACCTCTTGTTTCATTCGGTCTTCAGATTTCAGTAATTGTTCTTCAAGTTCCTCGAGGCGGCTTTGCAACACAGGTTTTTCAGCAATCTCAGCTTTGAGATTTTCAATCTCGGATCTTAAAGCATCTCCTTTTGCATTCTGTTCCTTCAACTGTTCTTCAAGCTGCAATATCACAGACTCAAGTTCCTTCTTGTCGTTTTGATATTTTTCAGTGAGGAGGTTGTTCTCTCCGATAACCGAAGATATCTGTAATATGGAAAGATACTTACGACATCATGGGACTAAAAAAAAATCATGTCATTGCTTACCGAGGTATATAAAAATCTTTGATCCAAACCTGAGTTTGTAGTTTCTGCCCTTCAGAGGTAAGCTGGTGTGTCAAATCTTCGAGGGCCTTCCTCGAAGAGTTAAGCTCTTCAACTGTGTTTTCCTTCTCTGCAAGAGCTGCCGAAATTTTTGCCTGTAAATCACTCAATTTGGGCTCATACATAGCTACTTCCTCTGTAAGCTTCATATTTGCCTCAGACAGCCCTTCAGTCTCTTTTTCTAAGCCAATTGACTTGGTCTGCAGTTCCTCGATGATGCTTTCCAGATGCTTTAACTTAGACAGAGTCTGTTCCACCTCAATATTTCGATCTTCCACCATCTTGGATGCTTCTTGAGCCTGTTCTTTGTACAATTCTATCTCGCTTTCTACTGTACTCAGCTTCTCACCCAGTTCTCTGGCTTCCGAGTCTCTATGATTGAATCTGTGAATGGCTTCTTCTAACTGTCTTTCTGCCTCAGTAATGCGATCCTCAGCTGCAGAGTGCAGTCCCCGGGCTCTTGCGTGCTGTTCTGATAACTCTGCGATAGAGTTCTTGTGAGAAACAAGCTCTTGAACGGTGGCTTCCTTCTCAGAAAGAGCAGAGTTAAATAATTCCTGAAGTTCATCGATCTTGCTTTTGAGTTGGAGATTGGTCTCATCTAACAGCTCATTCTCGGAGAAAGACTGAGACGCTTTGTTTTCAGCTTTCACAATCTGTTCCCTGAGTCCTTCATTTACGCTTTCTAAAGAAGCCAATTTCAACAAAGTCTGATCTAATTCTTCCTTCAAAAATGCTGACTTTTCTGCTGCTTGAGCTACCTGCTCCTCATAAATCTTCACTTGGTCTTCAAAAATATTCAGTTTCTCAACCAATGATTTTGCCTCAGAATCCCTGTCGGTGAAGTTTGCTATAGCTTCCTGGAGTTTACTATCAGAATCCCTTGCTAGGGATTCGTGTAACGATTCAAGCTCTGAGTTTCTTGCAGTCGTTTGCTCTATTTGTCTTCCTTGTTGCTCAAGTTGCTCCTCTGCAGATTTAAGCTTCTCCATTACCTCACCCTCTCTCATTCCAGCAGCTTTAAGATCATGCTCAATGCTTGTTAAATTCTCTTGTGTGAGATTCAATTCATTCCTCAAGACCTCCAATAGGTTTTCTGCTTCAGCAAGCTTCTCGGCAGAACTCATTGATGCTTCTTCTAGCCTTCGCTTCTCATCTGTGGCTATGTTCAAGGACTCCATCACCTCTCTCTCTTTTTCAATGGCTGTTTGCAGTGCAATTTCAAGGCTTGATGCTCGAACTTGGAATGCCTCGAGTTCTGATACCTTGTCAGAGTATTTCTTGGAATCTGCTTCCGCTTCCCCATATTTCTTTTCCAGTGTGCATATCTGTTCTTCAAGTTCCTGAATTCTATACTTCTCTGCTTCAAGTAACGACTCCAACTCACTCGCCTTTTTACTGGCATCCTCCACTTTCAAATGAGATGCCTGGAACAAGTCTTCTAGTTCAAGGCTGCGTTGATGGTTCATATGGGCTCGATCCTCGTGTTCAGCACATTTACTGACAGCAATCTTCAATTCCTCCTCAAGCTCTGAATTCCGTAACCAGGACTGGTCTAGAGTTGATTCCAGATGATTTATTTTTTCCTGGTACTGCTGCATTTGGCCATTCAGCTGAAGTTTTTCTTCCTCAACAACTCTCACTGTAGCATTTAGTTCACCCATTTTTTCAGAAAGTTCTTTCATTTCTCTCTCAGCATTACTGCTTTTTAATTCTGCAAAATTTAGCTGTTGCTCAAGCTCAACAATCTTCTGTTCTGCTGCTATGAATCGGGACTCAAACTCTATCAGCTGTGACTTTGATTCATCTGCTGCCGCATTGGAAGCCTGGATTAGATTCTCGAGCTCAAGATTCTTTTGAGTTGCAGTTGCTGCTGCAGCGCTGGATTCATTGTGAAGCACTTCGAGAGATCTCAACTTCTGTTCAAGCTCTGTATTGTTCGACAAAGCTTGAGACAAAAGAGAATCTGTTTTACAAAAGTTCTCATCTGAGAGCCTCAATTTCTCCTCAAGATTGCTTTGTAACTCCTCCATTTGCTTTGCACTACTAGAGATATCTGCCACAGCTGCTTCAAGAGCTTCTTTTTCTTTGTTTACTTTACCCAATTCCTCCTGTACAAGTGAGACTTGTGCTTCTTGGGTTTTCATTGCAGTCTCAACCAATTCCCTTCTGTTCACTTCCTCCAGCAGTTTAGACTTGATTTCTTCCAATTCAGAAACCTTTAATTGAAGATCATCTTTAATTGAAGTTAAAAGGTTTTCAAGCGACGAGATATCTTCCTTCACCTTAGATTCTGAAGCCTTCCTCGAGTCGAGTTCCTGGGTGAGATCATTTATAAGAGCTTCGCTTGAAGAAAGTCTCTGCTCTATGTCCAGCACTTGGGATTTTGAAAGCACCAAGTCCTCTTGGACAGCAGAGAGCTCTGATGCAGTTGTCTTAAGTGCCTCTTCAACCTTCTGATTTTCAGCAATCTTGTCATACAGGCCCTTGAGTTCGTCTTGTAGGGAAGCCATCTGATCTTCCACTTCTTTTGCACTCAGTTTTGCCACTTCAAGCAATCTCTCAAACTCCATGGCCCTCTTTGTCTCGGAGTCGGCCTGTGAGCCACTTTTTTTGTGTAGCTCCTCAAATTTTTGTGCCTCACCTGCAGAACATTGCAGCTCACCCTCTAATTCCTGCATCCTCTTTCTTGAGCTTTCAAGCTCAAGGCTGAGACCAGCAAAGGCTTCCTTTACCTCAATCAGCTCCTTGCTTTTTACTTCTTGAGCTTGCATTGCCTCTTGCAAAGTGCTAATCTGTGCACCATGTTTCTCCTTCGCTTCTATAATTTGGTCTTGCAATATCTGGTGACGTTGTTCAAGCTCTTCGTACTTCTTTCCACTTTCTACCAGCTTCTCCCTTGTCAGCAGGACCTCATCCTTCAGCTGAGAGTTCTCAGATTCAGAATGCTTAAACGCTCCAGCTAGTCTTTCCAATTCAAAATCAAGTTCTCTTATCTTTTCTTGGGCTTCTAGTAATTCTCTGTCAGGATTGCTTGAACTTCTCTCGATGGTAGATGGCTTGTTGTCCTCTACAGATGCTGTTACACCTGTGTGTGAAGCATCTTTCACATCGATAGATTCCTTCTCAACTTTTATAAATTCTCCATCAGTTTCTTCATCTTCTTTTTTATCTTCTTTTGAAAATTGGGGCAAGTCTCCGTTTGTTACCTGTTACAAGATCATTGAAATAAGTACCAATTACTAAACCACATAAATAATGCATTTACTGTTGTCCTAGCTGAGTTGCAGAAAAATCATAGACCACCTAATGTTATACAGTCAAGCATTTTAGAATTTTAGCAAGTGATCTCCTTCCATTCGCACTAGTGTAACATGGAAATGCAGTAATTAATAATAGTTGCTCAAGTACAAAGTAAATTTTTGCTTTCAATTGGTTGCTAACGAACTCAACTCAAATTCAAATTTAAGGGTTTCCCACAGACTCCAATCCTTGGATTTGATATATGTGCAGAGACAAGTAAAATTTTGACAAGTACAATGGAATTCCACAGTTGTACAGGTTGGAGAAAACTTAAGAATGAAAAGAACAAGAAAATTAGAACAGTGACAGAAGTTAGACAGTAAATATGAAAGTTATATCTAGAAGGCAATGGCTATCAGAACACGAGATATGGCCATAATAATTCATAGATAATTTGCATTGCTTAGGAAAGCTGAAACATATAAAATGGGAAAAATAAAGATGGAATATAGAAAAGGGAAAACAATAATACAAAAATCCCAAAGTTTTGTGCAGTCCATGCTTATGTCATCTCTGGTCAACAGAATCAATATGTAGGTATTCATTCTTTGCACGATTATGGAGTGTCACATAGACTTTCCATTATACATAAACAAGAAGGTAACAGGTTTTTCTCTGCACTTCTTGCAACTCTATGCATGGAGAGGTAGAGGGAACCCAATTAATAACTTTAATATCATTCCCCTATGTAACAACTAAACAAAGCAGCATATCAGTACATTTATATCGTTATCTCTCATAGTTTGTTTTGATTAAAAGACTCTTTCATTTAGAGTAGCTCACACATACAAACGTCTACAAACAAGCAAATCAGTACATTTATATCGTTACATCTCTTATTGTTTGTTTTGATTAAAAACTATTTCGTTTAGTGTAGCTCACACATACAAACTTGTACAATTGCAGAAATAAACAACATTGCAGTCACCTTAGTCTGATCAGCATTACTGGCAGCATCCACAGCAGCCTTCATCACTGGAACTTCTGAACTCACTAGTGTCTCCTTTTCCATATTAAGACACAAGATGCAGCTGAAGACTTACTTCCCTGTGAATTCACAAGTTCATAATGATTTCAGACTAACATAAAGGAAAGAACATGTCAAGAATACAAGTGTGCTCCCTTAAAATATATTGTTTCCTAGATGACAGAGCAAAACTCAAAAACATAAGAATGGCTGCATTTGATGTCATATCACGGGGTAGTTCTGTCACTTCATTCGCAAAATTAAGAACCAGTTTAACATTTTTAGTTCATTGAGAGAATACATACATAAAAGTCCTTAATTTGAAGCAAAGAGTGGGGAAAAGAAAAGCAAAAGGTTCAATGTGTCCGTTGGAATAGTCTCCTGTTTCTGACATGAAGTATTTTCTCCCGAAATTTGTTCACTGTATAAATGAGGTTTCATCAATCAAAATTTCTCTCTCATCAGTAACCACAGTATCCAAAAAGGTTTTTGAGTCAAATAGACCGAGAGTGCACTGGAGACAAGGTCCCAGTACACTTGGGGCAACCGTAGAAATTTTAAAAACAAATAAGGCAGCTAATGTTTATTCTCCAAGAGGTTACTTGTATACAATGCTTATTCCACCATACCACAGCCATGGATCCAAAAATTCAGCAAACTAGAAGTATATAGGTAGATTGTACATATGAGCATACACAAAAGAATTACGGGGGAAAAAAACAAGGGGGTAGTTGCATCATGTCAAGTCAAATTACAAAAGGGTGCTTCTGCGATTTCATTCAAATCGTAAGTGTGGAGACGTCCTTGTATAAGATATATCGAGTTCTCCTACAAACCGCCAAAGGTGTGAACCAAAAAAACAAAAAATAACAAGACCTCACCGTGCAATTACGGACGCATGGGTAGCTCTCATAGTATTGTTGTTTTTCTTGAGTTGGTAGCCCAGAGTTGTCATAGTTATACAGTTCGTATAGTTTTTCCCAAATTCTTCGCGCCAGTGGTGCTACCACTTTACCAGGCTGTTACCCTTTTGTCTTGTTCCACACAGTGGAAAAATTCGTGCTCCTCTTAACCTCTCGCTTTTCCCTTTTCACTTTTCTGGACACTGATGTTTTTCGTTTTTCAATTTTCAATAAAAAATATATAATTGAGTTTCAAACCACGAGGGAAAAAAAAAGTGCATGATGTGATTTCATTCCGAGAATTTCTCCCCCGGTTTCACTCAAATTTTTCGCTGGAAAGTTACGAGTTCTTTTCTGAACTTCTCGGCAGTAATTTCCTCGAGGAATTGAACTATGACTTGTGAGATTGTATTTAAACTTTAGGAATTTAACAGTTTATTAGTTAGATTTTACACGCTTTTACGTTTTATTTATTTGATTTAATTTTTTAAAATATTAGTTTTTGGATTTTTTTTAAATGATCTTTCCGTTAGTCTGTCGTTCATATACTTAACAAAGCTCTCTAATACGTCAGTAATTTGAAGCGGTCGACTTCTACATGATCCGTTAAGCATATGATAGACTGAAGGAAGAATCACTTTGTAAAAAAATATAAACTCAAAAATTAATATTTTAAAAAATTAAACTCAAAGATTAAAATATAAATACGTATAAAATTTAAGGACTAAACTGATAAATTTTCTTTTAACTTTAAAGAAGCAAAGTCCAAAAGACGAAACTCTGAAATCGAAGATAAATGAGAAAATTTTTTTTTTAAAAAAAAATAGGATGGTAGATGTCGCAAATAATGCAAGGCCCATAATCAGACGGGCCTCCGGCAAGGAGTGTGGGATCTGAACTTGTTATAATATTGACACGCAAATGAACCCGATTATAACCATGACCCATAAAAACAAAAAGAAGAAAAAGCACATGATCATAAGCCACAACTGGTGGTGTAAAGATTCCTAGAGACAAAACAACTATATAATATCGATTCCCATAGCTACAAAAAATATAACAGTTCAAAGTACATGCAAATAGATGCTTTAATCAAATAAATCAGAACCAGATGATCCGATCTTGCACTGATCCATCATGTGAAGCTACACATGAACCACTAACTCGTTGGGACCCCCTCCTCTTATCATTTTCTTTTTATCGATTAGTCAATAGAAAATGGATTCGCCGTTCATTGCAAGTGAGACCCACTAAGCGCTAAGCCGCTAACATTCAAACGTGGATCAAGAGCGATTTTACCAGAACAAGCTTGCTTAAAATTGTTATAATAAAGGCTCGTAATCGCATTCACACTAAAAGGAAAGCATGGTGGGTGGGACCCACTACCCAAGGTAGGCACCCCATGTCTTTCTCTCTTTCGGTTCTTTAAATCACATCTGCACAGACCGCACACCTCCATATTCAACCAAAAAAAAAAAAACTCCACACCTCCATAGCCTTCACCTCTGTTTTTTTTTTCTTTATATCTTCTAATTACAATCTAGCCCTTTACGCTAACTACATTGCAAAGACAAAAGCTCCAGTAAACAAATAAGCCTGTCAACTGGAGAAAAAAGAAGGGGTGTCTTCTGCTATTCTAGGAAACGAATCAACGATAACTTCGACGCATTAAAAAAATGAAAATGGTGCTCCAGCTTCGTCAGCTTATTTATGAGGCCTAAGCTTTTTCGCTTATTCCTTTCAATATTTTATGTTGTGTTTAATTTTTTTTATTGGTCTTACAGTAAGGGTGAACAGCTTTGTTTATTTTATCTGTTTTTGGAAGCAATAGAGCAATCAGAATACTTTTAACGAATAATATCTGTAAGTCCAGGCGGCAAAAGGAGCAGAGGTGTATGCAATAGAAAGTTAAATATTTGAATAAATCAAAATTTATAGAATAAATCTTTCTGAGATCTAAACAGCTTTCAAGTTCTAAAAATTTCTGCCACCAACCCCCAGCGAAGCGGTAAAGGGAAATAAATAATAAGAAATCTCTTTACTCTTTATTGAGATCTCGTGGATAACAACTAAAAGTTTGCACCTACTGATCAAAAGAAAAGTCCTCCTAGCTATTTTTAAAAATAAAATAAAAAGGAAAAAGGAAAAATTGACCTGTAATTAGATGATGAACTCTCTGAAATGAACTTGACCTTCCAGGGATGATCGAAAAAATTATACCAATTTTTTAATTGACCACTGAGATGATCGACCATCTGAAATGAACTCGATCTTCCATGGATGAACGAAAATTTTTATTGTACTACTTTCTCGTGGTAAGATTTCCTCAGAGAAATTTAACCGATAAAATAAGCAACTAGAAAGGAAAGTTGAAAGAGAGATTGATCAGAAGTAAGCAGATGTGAGGTGAAATGAATCCCGATCGTGGCGAAATGAGTCTTGTAAGGACTCGAACAAAATAGAAGGAATACGCGTTGCAGCTGATCCTGATAGAAATCCGTTCTCCAATGATAGAGAAAGAAAGACAGGAGCAAACATATCGACAGAGATCACAAACAATCAACACATGAGAATCGAAACGGAAACACTTCAATTCATATTGCAAGTCATGGAATGAATAAAAACAGAGGACACAAAAACAAGATACAAATCCTGGATTGAATTCTCCCCACCTGTATGATACACATGCAATCCAAAACAAAAATGATAAAAAAGGGAAAAGAAACAGAACATTCGAAGAAAGAGATAAAGGATGAGATAAGCTTGCCTGAGAAAAATAGCAACAGCTTTTGCTTTAGCAAAACGATTTCCTTTTCCTTCTCAAATCGAGAAAATGGAGTTGCAGATGCTGGTGATGACTACGACTATAATGGCGATGAAGGTGGAAACAATTGAAAGAAGAGAGAAAAGATTCTATGTATATAAAAGTCGAGCGAGTAGGAGTCCACGTTATTAGTGCCGCTTCTAGGTGGGACCTTTAACAGCCAATAGGACAATGGGTTGGTTCGGAACGCTGCCGCTTTAGTACGTCCTCAACATTTGCCCCCGGATTTGTTCCAAACTACATGACAATAACCTACGGCAGGCTTGGTAGGTAAAAACCAGAACAAATTCTGCAATGCATAGAGGACATTTTCTAATTTCTAATTTTCAGCTGATATATTAATTATTAAATCTTAATATGTGATTTTGACTTCACCTGTAATAATTTTTTGGGAAATTGATAATTTGATCACTGAATTTTAGTACTGCTGACGATTTAGTCATTACGTTTCATTTTTTTACTATATGCTCACTGAGAATATGTAATTGTGACGATCTGATCTTTCCGTCAAACATCCGTTAAATTTGTAATCGGAATAACGGTCGACCGCATTCTATTCCGTTAAAAATTAACGGAGATTTGACGGAAAGACCAGATCGTCACAACTATATATTCTCAGTGACCATATAGTAAAAAGATTAAACATAGTGACTGCATCGTCAGCGTGCTATAAACCTAGTGATTAAATTATTAATTTCTCTAATTTTTTATATATTTGGGGAATCTATTTTAATTGCTTATAAAAGTAACTGATGACAGAAAAGAATACCTTTATGCAATGCATTTTTCAGAATAATAGGAACTAAGCTGGTAGAGTGATTAATTAGTACTATTATCTGGTAAAAAATGTTTAGTACAGTTATCTTTTCCTATCAGTATGAGGAAATTAATTAATTAGGTCAATTATTTAATTAAATTAGAAGGTTATTGTAGAACAGGAGACCTAAATACAATTTTTTTTTTATCAAAAGCTGATTTTGAATCCATCCTGAAATGGTTGTTTGACATTTGGGTTACTTTATGACAAAAGAATGTTTCAGAATTCATCTAAATTTTATCATTATTTTATAATTATTATAAATGATTAATTCTTTCTTATTTTACCATGTCAAAAGCCTTCAAAAAAATCTCTAACTACCAAAATTCTATTTATTCTCACGTTTATCTATTTTGATCACTTTCCAGTGAATTCAATTCCTTACTTCCAAATGGTCAGATTTGAATTTCCAAAAATAAAATGCATTTTCCAAATATAATTTTCCTTGTGTATCTAAAGAATCATCCAGCAGATTCTAGCAATCCTCCAAACAATACCCCAAATTATTTACTATTATTAACTTACAGTAAAAACCAAGTAAAATTCCAAGAATGCTACATCCGAAATTTGAGACAAAAATCGAGGATCGATTGGTCATTGAACTGGTGTAAGAAAACTGCTGGGCTTTTTGGTCTCAAAGTGGCGGCCTTAGCCGACCGACCAAACCGCCCTTGTATGTGTGCAACTCTCTGTCTTTCGCTATTTTTATGTTTTCTTTTTGAGCGGATTACGACATTTCTGCTTCCTTTTTGGGTTCCGGTAGTTGTCATTCTCTTCAGGATTTAAGATGAAATCCAACTCTTCTATGTATTCGCCGGTCTCGGTTAGGTTCTAATTAATAATATTTATGAACGGTTTAATTAAAATTATTTAAATAATAATTATTATTATATAATTAAACTTTTAATCGATTAATTAACTCGATCTGAATCGCTATAACTCATTGATGAAGTAACGGAATAAGTGCTGTTTATTAAGATTTTATTATTAGAATTCTAACTCGAGACAGCACATGCAATTATACATTACACCAAAAACGTAAACGGAATATTCGAGTTATAGGCCAATTTGTCCTCCTTTATAAAGTAAATAGAGTTTAGACTAAAATAGAAAAATTATCAGTGGACCAGTCAGTCTCTTCAGAGTTTATCGTAACTTTAAATCCGACTTATAGAGATATTGGATTAGGTCCGTCCGAACTCGATGCACGTGAATGAGTGTCTACGTTTTCTCATTATCAGAAAAAAATTGTTCTAATTTTTCTATAGTAAAATTTATTTAATTATTTGATTAGCCAAAACCCAACAGAAAAAAAATGCTTATTTCGTGGAAGGAGAGTTGCGTGCAATTTTATGTTCTCATTCATTCAAGTGCAGCATGAATAAAATAGTAGCTTGCTTATACCATTTGCTACCACTGCTGAAGGATTTGGGAAACTAGATAGTTTATGTACACGCAAATGGAAATCCAACAATTTTTTTTCCAGAAAAATACCCAACGAAAAATACACAATAGAGAGGACAATCATGTTCTCTAACAACATGTAACATAGGTCCACTGTGTGATGAACTCTGTATGGGATGACTCAACATTTGGCTCTCTCTTTCTCTCCGTCTGTCTGAGAATATTCAGCACTAGAATGTTGGGACCCCTTTACCTAATCGTCGCCGGCCAAATTGCAATTTTTCTAGTCGTTTTAGAATTGTAGAGGAATTCAAACAACCCCACTCAATTAGTCAATTCATTCGCTTTATGCGCCGAATTTATCTGGACTTGTCTTTTATCTTTTTTATCCGCTAACCAATATTATTTAATATATATATTCTAAAAATAATTGAGTAGAGAATCGGCAGGCAAATGTAATAATGATTTCCTAACATTTAACAAAACACTAAAATTACCAAAAATACGGTAGCCGAAGTGGTACGAGAGTCTGAAATAAACCACTCAAGAGAGGGTATCGAACCCTCCCGTTTTCACTATCACTTATATATTGGTGGGGTTGTGGTGACGGTCCTCTCTCCCCGAGGTAGGTAGTTATGATTCAATCCAAACATTCTGCATCGAGTGAGAGTTCTTATGATCACGTAGAGGAGAAGTTGACTATACTGATAGCCCCTTCCATTCTTTCATTTAAAAAAAACACTAAAATTGCAAATGCATCTCTAGTCTTAATAATATAAGACAAATCATGTTCTAAAGAGTGAGTCCCCTTACGGCCCCTGTAGCCAGCTTGACTAGATTATTCGTTTTCCATTAATCCATTGCCGTAGCTCCCATTACAGCGGCGGAAACCATGCAAGAGGGTTTTAAGTCAGCATGGTATAACAAATTAGATGGTGCTATCAGTCAACCACCAACTCGATTATGGATTCAGTTTCATTAAACCACAATATTATTTAGTTTCATTCAATTTTTAAAGTATTTATTAGAGTCTCACGGAAAATTGGCTTTTTAATCCCTAAGTTTTGGGCACTTTTTCATTTTAATCCTTCAATTTCAACTTTCAAATTTTTAGTCCTTGAGTTCATTGTTTGACAAAATAGTCCTTTCGTCAGTCTGTCGTCCATATACTTAACGAAGCTCTATAACACGTCAGCAATTTTGACCCGGTCAACCGCTCACTTTTAACACATATATCCGGTCGACCGCTATATGTGCTGTTAAGCATATGGACGACAAATTGACAGAAGGACCATTTCGTCAAAACAAGAAAACTCAAGGACTAAAATTTTGAAAGTTGAAACCGAAGGACTAAAATGAAAAAGTGCCTAAAATCTAGGGACTAAAATGTCAATTTTCCTTATTTTTTATAGGATATTGTAATTGGAGCTAGCTGGGCTTTCTCAAAGTGAGTACACAAGTGTGTTCTATGAGCTGGACTTTTCCATGGTAAATAAGTTTATAAACCAAATCACTTAAATCTTGTATTTTTTTAATGTATTTTCTATTTATCAGTCTTGAATTATTTTCTCTTATTTATTTATTTATTTATTAACAGTATTTGTATGAATACACATCCACACTCGGAAGGGCCTATCACGAGTGTTGATGACAGGGACTCTGATTACAGCGCTGAACCAAAACCTTCTAGTTGAAAGGTCGAACCTCATAACCGCCTCAACACCCCAGAAGCAACGCGAATAGTATTACTGATGTACTTTATTTCTTTTATAAATCGGCCAAATATTGCACGTATTTAATTTAATAAGTAGATGTTATCGTATAATAAATCAAAATTCTGCTCATAATCTGTGGGCTTGCTTTCTGTAACACAACAAATAGAATTTTTTTTTCTCCTTTTAATACTCAAAATTGGTCAACAGTTTTAGCTAAACACCTATAAAGTCATTGATTAATATTATGTAAATAAACAATTAAAAAGACTATTTTATTTAGGTGATATAAAAATAAAAATCCAATGGTGACTGCAAGATCTAAGTATTATTGTTACCTTTTAGTTTTTATGCTCACTAGTGGTTGAAATATGGTCATTAGGAGCTTAATTTATCTAACAGATACTCTGATATATATATACCATATCTCAACTTATTTCTTGGCAAATTTTATAATCTCTTGTTTCATTTCAAGTTTTAAACATTAGTTTATTTCTTGTTGGCAAAAATAAAGTTCATTTTTTTAAGAGAAAAAATGTAGTTTGCTAAGTTTATCGTAATAGAGCTCACCTAAGGACTGATATATTTCGGACCAGTGTAATCTTCAAATTACATAGATTAGATAAATCCGACGTTTCACCTGGAGAATTCCAACCTCAGGCATTTTCCATTAATCCATTGTCGTAGCTCCCCTTACAACGGCGGAAACAAAGAGTCAGCCCCGGTATAATAAATTAGCTGGTGCTATCAGTCAACCACTTGACTCGATTAGGGTTTCAATGAGGCCTTCTAAGGATTTAGAAAAAAAAGAAAGAAATTTCGTTTTTGGTCACTTAAGTTTTGATCACATTTACGTTTTGGTCACTAGGTTTCATTTTTTTTTACGATTTAGTCATTAAGTTTTGACCACTTTTACGATTTGGTCTTTCCGTCAAACATTCGTTAATTTTCAACGGAATATGAAGCGGTCGACCGTTAAAAATTAACGAATGTTTGACGGAAAGACCAAATCGTAAAAGTGATCAGAAACTAGTTACAAAATAGTAAAAAAATTGAAACATAGTGATAAAAAATAAAAGTGATCAAAAATGATTTTTTTCAAAAAAAAAAAAAACCTGACACCTAAGGTGTAACACGCCCCAAGTAAAAGGTCGCCAACCCAAGAGGGTTAATACTTGTACAGTTCATGTTGTCTGACCTCAAAACTCGAAACTCGAGAGGATGTCGTTGGCTGTCACCAAAAATTAAGCCAACCTCGGACCAATTACCAATACTACATAGTTGCACGAATATAATAAGATCCTCTGTTTTTATTCACCGGAAGAGACACTAGAGAGAGAAAGATTTGAGAAGAGACATGGCGTCTAGCCGGTTGATGTGGGCAACGAGGACTGTTTCATACCTGAGGATCTCTGTCCCCTTCAGAGGCCTCTCGTCTGGTATTAATCGATTATCAGAACCCATATTTTCTTTCCTTCTTTCCTTCAATTCTCTTTGTTTTGATCTTTGGCATTTGTATGGACACAAACCCAAAAGAGATAATTGGTTCTACGTATTGATTTTGTTATTCTGGTTCTCCATCTCGGTTGATCTTGGTATGTGGGCGTCATCTTCTGACCCGGCGTCTCGTTGGTTTTGCATATGGTTTCTAGCAATTCAAGTTTTGCAGTTGATCAGAGCTTCGGTTCTTGGATTGTTTGTTTCTTAATCTTGTCAGGCTATGCTTATGATTTGATTGCTGAAAAGGGATGGATAAAACTCAAACTTTAGGTGGAGTAGCAACTAATGTGTCACACACTCATTGCGGCTTAAACGTTTTGAATTGAATGAGTAACTCTGTGCTTTAAGGGTTTGCCATGCTGAAACGCAACTGTGTCTTTAAGCGAAGTGTCATGGTACAGTGCATACTTGGTGTCAATCAAGACTGTTAAAAAGATGATAGATGCACTTTATCCTGATAGATCAATCCTTAGCTGAATTGTAGAAAAATTGGTAAACAGGATTAATTCCATGTCCTTTGATGTTGATTGTTGGGATTGATGCATTGCTTTAGGTGGAGAAAAATAAGGTTGTTCTAGATTGTGTCTTTCAAACTATGATGGATTACTGATTCTGACACATAAGATATTTTGCTTCTAGGGGGTTTGCTTTTCTTTGTGTGTGTAGGCATGGGTCACTGGCCTTCAACATACAAACTGGTCTTTCTTCATGGGTCTGGAGTTGCTACTAGGCAAACTTTGCTCACATATGTAGGGGACTTTTACTGCTCAAGTTCTTTCTTTCTCTATTTCTCTCCTGCTAGCAGAAGCAGTATGAAGGAAGATGTCTTTGAAATTTTCTAGCTCATTGATGCTGCTAAAGGATCTTAATGACTAAGCTTACAGCTGCTGGTTGTACTAATCCAAAGAAAAGCTTATCAAGTTGGCACCATGGACTGTGTCACGCCCGTGCGTTGAACAGGCTGTGTTAGTGGTTATCCATCATGATGGAATGTAAATTGTTGGCTTGTGTCGTTAAACAACTGTAACTGAAGAAATAATTTTACTAGAAATACACCCAATTAAATCCCATACAGAACCATTCTAGCAGCTGTTGAATGCAAACAAGCCACCCAATTTTTATCTCACTGGTCTATCTCTCCCTATTTTTTTTTCTTGTGTTTTCAGGGGGTTGGGGGATGCATATGCATCTTTGGTTTATTTTCTTTTGAGTTTTGTTTTTGCTTAAATTGATTATCTTTTGAGTTTCCTGATATTAATATTTTTTTTCTCTAGCAGTTGTGAAGGATTTGAGGTATAGTGATTCTCATGAGTGGGCAAAAGTTGATGGCAATGCAGCTACCATTGGAATTACAGATCATGCTCAGGATCACTTACGTGATGCTGTATATGTTGAATTGCCTGAAATTAGCGCTTCTGTCTCACAAGGAGGCAGTTTTGGTGCTGTTGAAAGTGTGAAAGCAAGCAGCGATGTGTACTCTCCTGTTTCAGGCAAAATAATTGAGGTCAATGATGAACTCAGCAGCTCTCCAGGCTTGGTGAGAGGAATTAAACGTTCAGATACAGCTCTTATAAATTATGGGAAAAAAAATAAAAATTTACATATGAAAAGCCTGTTACACGAATTTTCACTTGGATGATGTGTTATTTCTTGAAGTGCAGATCAAGGAACCCTGTTTGATGAATTCTATATGGCACTAATGAACTGCCAACTAATCCTTCTAATGAAAAGAACTGAAATTCCCCCCACCATATCATCGTCCTAGATCCCCAGGCTTCAAAGAACTTTATCCGCTCAAAGCATTTGCATGTGACTAGGATTTTGACAGTCTATTTGGGTCAATACAGGGCCCTTTCCCCATAATCCCAACTAACTTGAGCTATTGTCTCCCTTCCGTTATTTGATTACTAACCAAACAAAAATACAAAGAAAGGATATTGAATAACCTTACTTTTGGAAACGGTCTCCTCGAGATAATAAGCAGAGGCCTTCCAAAAATTTCGCAACTTTGCACTCTCCCTTACTAAGGTCTCTTCCTTAGGCACACTTTTGATGTCAAGCAATTCAATATCCTGCAATTGCGCGGAGAAAACTAAGTCAGCACAACAGCAACTATAACGACTTCTCATTCAACTCTCAGCAGGAAGCTTCAAGGCAAAAAGCAATGATAAAGTCATAATAATTTGTTTACGAACGATGGAATCAGCCTTAACGTACATGTATTTAATTTGAGTCCACCGTTGCAAATTTGCAAGAACACATATATGAAACATACAGTTCTAAACTTCTTCAAAGACAAAAGGTATTCTGCTAAATTTCTAATCTACCTTCATTACTACTCTGGTTCAAGTAGGGGAGGACCTTCAGCAAGAAGAAATAAAAACAACATAACCCAGAATTGAACCTGACAAGAACGAACATAAAAACCAAAAGCAGAAAGAGAAACGTACAGGAAAGAGCTCAAATGGCTCTTGTTTAGCAAATCCATAGCCGCCCCCGCCCTCGCCCTCTAAATGCCATCTACCTCAAAACACCGATGAACCACAAATCACGTATTTTGTTCTTTGTGTGGGATGCTCCCCTGCGAGTGCGAGATTAGTTTTCTATGGAAAATGGGCCTTAGTAGATGGGTTTTCAATATACATGTGGGTTGCATTTGTTTTTAGAATTGGGCCCAGTAAGGAGTCTTTGGTTGAGTCCATAAAAGTTGGGCCAGTTATCCTGGGCTCAGAACACACCGTTATCAACGAGAATTCAGCGACTTGAGTGTTGAAAGCTGGCCCACACATCCTGGGCCCGGAACATACCGTGTCCGTTGTAGGATAGACTTTTCCTGAGACAATCCACTTGAGAAAAAAAATTCAAACACGCTGCTTGAATTTGGTATTAATGTATTAAAACGACAGATTGATATTGATCCACGTAAATTTCCACACTTGAATGAAGGAATTTTCTGCAAGAAATGTCGTCCATCCACTTTGAGGGCATACAAGATTAGGACTAGGACTGCAGTTGAACCTGACTACCACTCCTTCGAGATAGAACCAAACAAAACGACAAATAGTAACATCCGTGGCCGGGTGTAGAATACACTTATCCTCTCACGACAAATTCGCTATTGAATTTATAATGACATTGAAGTGATTTTCCAGTGACAAATGTGTGTGCCGGCCGGAGAGATCCACTGCTGTTTTATCAGTCCTTGTTCTTCGAAATCTTAACACGGACTGGAAAACAAAAGTATAACAATTATCTCAGACTTTCTTTGGAATTGCAGGATTAAGACAAGGGGTTTGCCCGAATTTCCATGTTTACGCGTGGAATTTGCTGCAAGAAAACATATATTTCACTGTCCACCGAACGTGAACACGACGCTATTATTTTTAATAAAAAAGGTCATTTTGAAAAATTATTTTCAATCGAAACAAATACAAACAAAACATAGAATTTGATAGCAAAGAAATTGAATTGTTCACCTCGTGAAGTTTATGCAACTATTTCTATCTTAACCTATAGGGGATTTCTATCTTAAGCTCGGGAACAGTGGTTCGTACTTGTGAACAGTAACCGTGGATTATAGGTATTTTCTCTACGTGTTTTCCGTTGTATTTGCCAAGATTGATATCATATTGAAGATCTGAGTTGTAGCCTCTAGTTGTGACTAGAGAAGACTTTGTGTACCCATTATTTGGTTTATAGTGGAGATTTGACTAGACTAGGTCCTGTGGTTTTTTCTTCCTCACACCGGGGAAGTTTTCCACGTAAAAAATTGATTGTGTCGTTTTGACTTGGTGTGATTGATTATCTTGAGATTATTTTTCAGTACGTATAATTATTGAGATTGCGTTCTATTTGTTTTCATTTAGAGAGAAGAATTATTCCGCTGTTTGTATGTCGTTATCTCTCTTAACATTCATGGCCCCAATTTTTCATCTACTTTATAATTTAAAGTTAATTAAACTTTACACTCATGTGATTTGAGAGACTTGACACTTTGTACCATATTTTTTCAATTTTAACACATTTCACACACGTGGTTCTGACTTACTTCGATTTGCACCGTTGATCAATTTATTTATTACTTCAAAAGGAAAAATCAATTGCTTGCAAACACACACGGGTGTTAAGTGTCTAAAAAAAAATAAAAGAATGAGGTGTAAAGTGTCAGATCCCCAAATCACGCGGGTACAAAGTGTAATTAATATTTTTTGAATATCTAGGACAAAATGAGCAAGTGAGCCACGTGTAGAATACGTGATTAAGATTTCCGTTCATTGTGATGAATAAATAAAAGACTTAGTACAAATCGAAGGAACTTAGAACCACGTCATCGTGAGTGAGATATACCAAAATTGAAAAAAATATGGTGCAAAGTTTAAAATTCCTAAACTACATGTGTACAAAGTTTAATTAACCCGGTAATTTATCAAGCGGCAACCTTCAGCTTACACCCAGTAAGAGTGCAATGAAAGTTTTCACTCTGGCTTAATCCTCCGTGGCCACAAGTAAAATATTCTTTTCCTCGCATGCTTTTTACCATTTCGAAAGACAAAGGTGTTCTGCGATTGAGAGAAAGTAGTACTCCAATTACGTGTAAGGGTGATCAAATCATTCGGTTTCTACCAGAATTTTCGATTTCGGTTTTAGTCTATTCAGGTATAAGAACCGGAACTCATTTTATGAAAATTTCGGAATCGAAAATTCCGATGGAAATGTCGGAAATTTCCGGTTCCGGTATTTTAAAAATAATAATAAATTTTTAGTATATTTTAGTTTATTTGAGACAAAATGTAGTGATTTTTTTTTGATGTCTTGATGATCATGATATGTTTAAAAAACGTATTATGAAATTGATTCGTGAGAATTTTTTTTTTACAAAAAACAGCCCAATTTCGGCCCAAAATACTTAAAAAAAGCATTTTGGGCCAAAGTAAAACTAGGCCTAAAGGGCCCAATTATGGAACCGGATTTCCGGTTCCGTTTCCGAAAATTCTGGTTCCATTCCGGTGAGTACCGAAATCGGAATAGTCCATTCCGGTTCCATCCGTTCCGGTACTCACCCTTAATTACGTGGGGAACGAGGGAGCGGGTAGTCAGGTAGTGAAACGAGTCGAGGGAAGCAAGAGAGGAGCTTCAGAAATTTTGGGCCTATGTGGATGGATTATTCAAAATAATCCAGGTACTCATCCAATTACATGGATATGTTTGGGAGCCAAAATTTTGATCTCAATAAAATAACTTCTCAAAATTCTCTCTCTCCATCAAATCACAAATATAAAAAAGGATAAAAACACTTTCACCTATCAACTACCATGTCTATGATACGTTGCACCATTAACTACCAATTTTGACACATTGCACATTTCAACTACCAATGTTAGACACTTTGCACCATAAACTACTTACTTTGGCATTAAACCCTCCAACTACTAATGTTAAACACTTTGCACACTTCATCTGACAATAATACTTTCGAGAAGTTAATGAATTGACAACAATATCTTCAATATATGCAAAATGAGTCAAGAGTATTATCGACATTTTAATCTAAAAAATTGACAAATGATTCAAAATGTCTAAAATTGATAGTTAGAGGGTGTAATGTGTTAAAAATGGTAGTTTAAGGTGTAAAATGTAATATTTATGGTAGTTCGAGGGTAAAAAATATATTTTACACATATAAATATTGGGCCACAACTCCTGGTCGAGTAACGTGCCCTTGTCAGAATTTTTCACTGGGCTCTGAAAGTAACGTAAAAAAAGATTCAAACATGCGACTTATATTTGGCATCGTCGATCTTATAGTAAATCGATAGACGTAAATGGATCTATCTTTTTTTTTAATTGCATAGTAAAATTCAGTCAGATATAGATATAATAAATAGACTTTATACTATTTAATGTTATTTATATCTGACTAAATAAAGTTCCTAAAGTTCCGAGCGATCTTACAATGGAATCCATCTATTATGTTTTTCACGCTCTTCGAATTCTACCATGCTATCAATCGTAAATTTCTAAGCTTTCGTGTCCATCCACTTTAAAGGCATACAAGATTACGACAGGGGTTAAGCCTGACTAGCCACTCATTAATACATATACGTGGTCCGGTGTAGAATACAGTACTTCTCCTCTCATTCTCCTTTTGACAAATTCGCAATTGAAATTATCGTGACATTGAAG
This sequence comes from Myrica gale, assembly GCA_963930655.1. Classification (NCBI taxonomy): domain Eukaryota; kingdom Viridiplantae; phylum Streptophyta; class Magnoliopsida; order Fagales; family Myricaceae; genus Myrica; species Myrica gale. The sequence continues at coordinate 8,310,081 of OZ005600.1, read as the reverse complement.
TGTTTTTTCAGTGACAATTGTGAGTTAGGTAACATATCATAATCACGGGTCAACAAAGGCAACCAGACTAGACGATATTGGATCACGCTTTGGCCAGCTTCTAGGCAACTTCCACATAAATACCTGATGCATGAGAATGAGAGAATCTCATTATCATTATAAAGACCTGAGGCCTGGGCTTTGCTAGCTAGCAAAGAAGAAAGAGAGAGATGGCAGTGAGATTGGTGTTTCCGATCATTTTGTTATTGTGTTCATTCGCAGGAGCAGTGAATGTAATAAAAAGCGAGTGTCAAACACAGTGTGGGAATGTCAAAATTACATACCCTTTTGGAATAGGAGCTGATTGCTACCTTGATGACTGGTTTGAGATAGTTTGTCATGGTGAAGGCCGAAACTCTTCGGACCCTGCCAGACCATACTTGAGGAGACTGAATCGACTGATCCCTAACCTGGAGGTGCTGGAGATTCAAATAGAAGACTCTAGTTCTTTCTCACAGGGAAGCACTGTTCGCGTAAATTTTCCGATCCATCGAACTTGTGGCACTAGTTATAATGAGTCAGCGAGTTTAGAAGGAAGTCCTTTTCTATTCTCTGACGTCAACAACAGCTTCGTTGCAATGGGTTGCAACAACTTAGCCTTAATGACGTCCGTCGATAGGAGAGTCATATATGGAGGGTGCACTAACGACCCTATTAATTGTACCAACAGTAGAACATCGACAAATTCAAGCAGTTGCAACAGCAGTGATAACTGCTACTGCGACTTAAACGCAATCCCTTCTGGTCTCGTTCGATTCACCACGACCATAAGGCCAGCAAAACCCGAGGATAACAGCGGCGGATGCAAGTCCGCATTCTTGGTGGACCGATTTTGGTTCTCCCAGAACAATTTCACAATGTCAAACTCAGTACTTCAGTACCCTTCCCACGTTCCAGTGGTATTGGAATGGGGAATCAGTAAAACCTTACGCGATTCACTATATGCCGCTGCAGCTAGTGTGGCGCTGCCCCGGGTATTTGGTTGTTACAGACGTGGTAGCAGTACTAATTATACTTATTATAACACTTTCTACTCCTGTTATTGCCGAAGCGGGTATGAAGGAAATCCCTTTCGCCCTGGAGGATGTCAAGGTAAACTTCTCGATCCCAGCTTCATTCCATCTAGTTCTATTTTCTGAGTCAAAGTTAATTTGACTTTATTATTTGTGTCTCCTTTGTATTTATCTTGTTTGGCATATTTTTATGCTAATTATCACTTGCCCACAAAAAATAAAAAAGAAAAAAAACTGGTTAATGGAAGAGCTTGGACAAAAGTGGAGTACTATGTGAATGAATCATTAAACTAATTATCATTCACAGCACTGATCGATGTACTTATTTTACGAAGTCTCAATTTTATTTGTCTTTTTAAAAAAAAAAAAAATTACATCATACATATCTAGCCTCTTCTAGTTGTTGCCATTTACCGTACCCTGATCTTGAATATTTAATTTAAATAACTACACCCATTTAGCTACCGGGCCCTGCATGATGACATGTTAATGACGTGCATGCATGCAGATGCACAGCTGGGGGAAATCCGAAAACCTGTCTGTTTTTGGATGGTTCATTAATTCATTATATGTTGTATTATTTTCCTAGTTTGATCTGTTTGTCATTGCAATTTCAGATATTAACGAATGCGAAGCCCCAAAAGGCCGCAATCCTTGTGGTAGCAAACGCTGTAAAAATACTCGTGGTGATTACCGCTGTCTCCGTCCCCTAGTTGTGGACATCGTTATAGGTCAGTCTTCCTACTTTTCCATATCTGATGAAACCATCAATGTTGTCAAGAGAGTCAATTTCATATATATTAAGCATTTTGTATATATAATTGCAGATAATTTAAGTACTAATAAGTAGGATTGTAGTAATCTGCATCATTTTCCATACTTATATAAAAAAAAATAGGAACCATTTAAAAGAGAGAAAATGTCAATGTTCTTTTCCCTATATCATACATGCCAATTAGTGTTCTGTGCGTAGCAATGCGCATTAGTGCTTGAGGCCCGAGACCCTCTCGGGCCTCAAAGCCTCATGTTTTGGACACGTTAAGGCTTGGTGTGTTGAAAAGAAAAACTCTGGAAGACTTTGGCGTCCTTCATATTCTATTTTCAAGATATTTTTCTTAATTATACTGATTTATCTTGTTTAAATTGGGGGAAATTATCCAAATGATCCCTGTAGTTTCACTTTGTTACAAATTGATCTATTTGTGGATTCAATTGCAACGATTTGGTTCATGTGATCATCAATATGATATACGGGTCGGTGTCCCTCTATCTAGTATGAATCCATTAATTCATTAACGAAATATGCTGACATGTTAGTATTAATGTTCAAGTGTTTAAAAATGGACACGTGCACTTAAGGAAAATTTGTTTGCGATTGGCTGATCGCAGAGAGCAGCTTTAAGTACTATGTATGATATATTTACTTTGTTTTCAGATATAATACTGAACTCGTTGAAGCCTCAAAGTTCTTCTCTATTTAATAGTTTCGTTCCCTCACTAAAACATATATTTCACTCCTTTACAGTACGTACTGACGTTATTCAATTAATATATTTAATTACATACCTTACGCACAAGATGTTTATTAAGCCTTTTATAAGGAGATGTCTCCCTCAATTGAAATGTTTGATATACTTTTTACTACGGCAAGGAGTACTAATCGTTTCCTATTTCATGGACTTGAGCATGCAGGTATTGGCACAGGCCTTGGGGCATTACTTATGATCATTGGTGGATGGTTTTCATTTAAACTACTAAAGAAAAGGAATTTGATTAAGGCTAAGGAGAAGTTCTTCAAACGAAATGGTGGATTACTATTGCAACAACAATTATCTTCACGTGAAGGCATTGTGGAGCACACCAAATTGTTTAGTTCTAAAGATTTGGAGAAGGCAACTGACCACTTTAATGAGAATAGAGTTCTCGGTCAAGGAGGACAAGGCACTGTTTATAAGGGCATGTTAACAGATGGAAGGATTGTTGCAGTGAAAAAATCCAAGCTAATTGATGAAGGAAAGCTTCAAGAATTCATTAACGAAGTTGTCATTCTGTCTCAAATTAATCACAGGAACATCGTTAAGCTACTTGGCTGTTGTTTGGAGACAGAAGTTCCTTTGTTAGTTTATGAATTCATTCCCAATGGAACTCTTTCCCAATATTTGAATGGCGAGAATGAGGAGTTTCCAGCGACATGGGATATGCGGTTAAGAATCGCCACAGAAGTTGCAAGAGCTCTCTTTTACTTACATTCAGCGGCTTCATCACCCATTTTTCATCGAGATATCAAGTCCACAAACATACTCCTAGACGATAAGTACAGAGCAAAAATAGCAGACTTTGGAACTTCAAGGTCCATTGCTATCGAACAGACACACTTGACCACTCTAGTTTATGGTACTTTGGGATATTTAGATCCTGAGTATTTTCAATCCAGCCAATTCACAGAAAAGAGTGATGTCTATAGTTTTGGTGTTGTTCTTGCTGAGCTTTTAACTGGGGAAAAAGCAATCTCTTCATCAAGGACGCTACAAGACAAGAGTTTGGCCACATATTTTATTCAGTCAATGGAAGAGAACAACTTGTTTGACATTCTTGAAAAGCGAGTTTTGAAGGAAGCAGAGAAACAAGAGATCATTGCAGTTGCCAACCTCGCAAACCGATGCTTAAACTTGAACGGGAAGAAACGACCTAAGATGAAAGAAGTCTCAGTGGAGTTGGAGGGAATTCAAATGTTGCGAAAAACTCCAAATGATCAGCAAAACAATGAAGTGATTGAAGATGTTAGAATTGAAATGCACGAGCAGTGGGATGTTCTTTCTACATCATCGATGTCAGGTGCGGATGGTGGCATAGCCTTACAGCCATTATTATCCTTTAAATCAGGGTGAGCCAGCAAGGAGACTTTTTTTCTAGTATTTCATGTTTAATTCCATCCTGTAGGCTGCATAATTTGCTCTTTTCATACGAACAATTTAATAAATATATCTCTGCGCATGGATGTAATTATGTACTAATGGCTCATGATCATGGTTTTATCCACTTCTGTTTTATGCACGGGGCCTCAAACTTAAATTACAACAAAGTTTCTGGTCCTCTAAATTCCAGCAAATTACGTCTTCCTCTGCATTCCCGCAGCAGTCGCATGATAATCAATAGTAAAATCAACAATCAGTTCCTCTTTATATCTTACCGCTTGCTCTCCTTTACCCTTTTGATCAACTTGTTCAAAAAGGCAAAGCTGCAAGGACCTGAGCCACCTTTATGTCCAACCAGTTTGAGTCTGTAAATAATGCCACGGACAGAAACAGGCATCAGAAGCATTAGCTTCTTTATGTCCAAAGCAAGTTTCCAGCCAAGTGAAAATTGGTGTTAATGCAGTCTGAAAGAGACGTTTGTGGACCTGAAATGCTCAAGCCTTCACAAACCTTGACAGTCTCTCCGTGTTATGGGTGCTATATATCTGTACCAAATGCTATGGCGCACATGATCCACCAAGCCGCCCGATCAATCAGTAAAATCTGAACAATTAGTCAAAGGTTTGAATTAGCATTTCACGAAAATAAATGATACGCTAATTGACACAAAACATTCAAGAAGAATACGTTGCAATAGTATGTGACATGATAAATTCTTCTTCTTCTCCTTCTTCTTGAAATGGAGAATTGAGAACACTTCATTCAGTTGGCTTCCAGTACATTACAACGTGGTACCAAGTAGCATAGATAATTTTGTGCGAAAACTTAAGCAATCTATGATTCAAGTGATTACTATACGACAGTAATGTGCTTGTACATGTGTGGTAAAATGTGTCTCGGCATGCCCTAAAAAATTACGGAGAATTCGAAGTAATTTCTCCTTCGTTTTTGGAGCAACCACACAGAGGGTCTTGACAGTCTCCTTCCTAAGTTCCCAACTTCCACTCTCAATCAAGGGGTGAGAGTGAGGAATCAACTGCGCAGAGGTTACGGAGCTTAAGAGATTTGGGCCTCAGATGGATGGGTCTTCCAGTGAGTAGATTTAGGTACATTTTCCATTTTGGGGCATCTTGGTTGGGTCAATAAAGCTGAACCATACGTCCTGGGTAAGGTTTTGGGTCTACGAGATCGTCTCGACTTTTTGGATTTCGGCGTGTTCGGTTGGGTGTTAAAAATTTGAGTGTGGTGAAAAAGTAAAGTGAGCAATTGCAGGATATTTCAACATCCACAATCCTTGTCCACCATAAATGTTACACCAGTATAAATTCCACGTTAACCCGTAGATAGTACTTCTCCACCATACATGTTACACCAGCCTTTCCGCAAGACAACATCTTTACTAATGTCCGCCGAACGTGAGTATTTTCAACCGAAACAATCAATACAATTCAACAACGTTCAAATAATCTCTCTCTCTCTCTCTCTACTAAATTATTTTTTTATTTAAATATTTTTTCTCTTTATTTTTTTTACCAAATTCTATAGCGGATCAAATTTTAACAATCAAACAGGATGATTTGTTAAAATTTGTTAAAATATATGTTTTTTTGTTTTAAAAAAAATCTTCAACCATTCTGGACAAGAGGTCGGTTATTGTGTGAGTGTGAGTGGACGGGTGAGATTAGAAGTTGAGAAATCTAATGGCTGAAAAAATACCACGTCATTTAATGAAACTGGTCGGTTTCGCGGGTCGGGTTCATTAAACGACGTGTCATTTTTTCAGTCATTAGATTTCTTAACTTCTAATCTCACCCGTCCACTCACACACTCACACAATAACTTTTGCCTTCTGAACAATGAGTGGTGGTCCTATTTCACCAAATGAAAAGTCCACGTAGCTAGCGGCCGACACTTTGGATTGAAATTGCCTAGTTGGCGTGCACCGAGGAATATAATTCCAAAACCAAATAAATAAAAAGGATCTCGAAAGCCGCCGCCGCCGCCCGCGGGGTGGTTTGAAAGATTTTGAAAACTTCCCCTTCCCCATTGGCCATATGCCAAAATTTGATAAAATATATTTTTAGCTCTTCCGAAAATTTGATAAAATATATTTTTTATCCTTGAATATTTCACAATAACCTATCATTATATGCCAAATTTTGCCAAAATATATTCTTGGCTTCCCAAAATTTTCAAAAATGTACCCCTCACACCATTTTTTAGCCTCTTAGGAATTTGAAATACGAATTTTGGCTTTGAATATTTACCAATAACCTATCATTTTTAATTTTAACAGATCTTAAAAACACATTTAATAGAACTAAAAAGATTAGAGAATCAATTTAAATCTTAAAAAATCTAATTTTTTTTCTTAAAACTCTAGTAAAAAGTTTTTAAAATTAAAAAATATTTATTTTTAAAATAGAGAATATGAGTGTTCTCTCCTCTTTTAGTATTTTAAAATTATTTCTTATTTATATCTCTACTTTGTATTATCTCTAGAGTGTCTTTACACCATACTCAATTTTTAACTAATATAAACGCGGCTTACTTACTATATATTCTTAAGTGAAGAAAACTCTTTGAGAATATTTTTTTTATTGATTTTTATTTATACAAAAAAATTTCATATTTTATATATAGCAAAGCAATATAATAAAAATGGATAAATGTCAAATTGGTCCTTGTAATATACTAGAAAATCGTTTTGGTCATTGTGATAAGAAAACCATAAATTTAGTCACCATAATACTCCTTTTGTTTCGTCGTTCGTCTTTCTTCCTAAATCTGTTAGTTCACTCGACCGTATGCATCCCACATCAGCCATGTTGCAATGTCATCTCTCCGATCAGCTCTATATCCTATTTGACACGTCAGATTAAAGTTTCCTGCCTTATCCTATATTAATAGTCATAAGCGAACCATAGCACGTGCTCCCCAAGCTCCACAACACTTAACGCAAATTCAAAACAAGCAGTTTCTTCCTTCACCTTCTCGCTAATGGCATCTTGGACCATCCCTGCATTGGAATGTAATCCAACCCATCAGCGAACCTAAGGAGCTCTCTAAAGCCAACAATGGGTTTCCTCTATTCTGGTTGCTTCGTGCGTAAAAAAAAATGTATAAAGTGACATGTGGTTAAGACAAAAAAGGACAAAATATTGAGCTCACCGGAGATCTCACCAAGCTTTTCCCCTGCATGGTGTGGTGGCTAACTTCTTGCCCGCTTCTGTTGATCCTTGTGCCACCTTTGTAACCTGGTTCTGGAGCTTGCTTCCCACCTTTTTCTGCATTGCCGTTTTGCCAAGGTTGTTTGGCATGAGTCTGCCTTCCCTCTTCGTGTGGACCAAATGGGTGACATTTCTTTCCCGGAGTTCATTCGCCGCATTATTCTTGCCGATCAGTTTTTCCCTATCCAGTCGGGAGTGATCTGGAAATTTGTGCTTAATGTTGCTATCGTTTTGGATAGTATATGGTTCAACTGTAACGCTAAGGCTCATCAGGGTGAGGTTTGGTCTCTTGCTAACATGTTGGCAATGATTGGGAGGTGATTTCTGGAGCATAGTTTGGCGTGGTCGAAATCCTCCTGTTTCTGGTCGTTTGAAATGCAACTTTGACGTGGCTTTTGGCCAGCAATTCTCTTGCATAGTTGTCTCTTTTAGAGACCATGGAAGCTCCCTCTATAGTATCTACACGGAGCAGATTTCATCCTTCAACCCCCTCGTTGGGGAAGCTCTTGTTGTGCTGGCAGCTCTGAGTATTGCTTCTGATTGTGTGTGGGACGTTGTGGACTTTGTGACTGATTAATTCCAGTCGCTTTGGAAGTACTGGGCGGCGGACCAGCCCCCTAGGGTTATTATTAAAGAACATGTTCTCTCCATGTGCGATTTCTTTGCTCAACACCCTAACTGGTCTTTCTCCTTGAGCTCACCGGAGATATGACATGACAACATGACTGATGTAGATTGTATTCCGTCTGTTGAACTAACGGATTCAAGAAAAGGGACGAACGACGAAACAAAAGAGGTATTATGAGGACTAAATTTATGGTTTTCTTATCACAAGGATCAAAACGATTTTCTCATATATTACATGGATCAATTTGAGATTTATCCCTAATAAAAAATAAAAAAATAATTTTGGCCCCCAAAGATAAATTCCTAGCTCCGCCACTGCTTGCTAGCTATCGACAAGGTTCAAAAGCGTCTTCCTAGGATAATCATTAGTATCAATTTTGGACTCAAAGTTCTCACTGGTCATGAATGATTTAAATTTATCAAGACTGTGGTACCATAGGCATAACGAAAATGTAAACTTATTGTAATAGGATAAATCTATGTTTCACTCATCAATTATAGAATGAAGTTTATCACATTGCATCATAAACTACCATGTTTAATAAATTACACTCTCTAACTATTAATATTAGACACATTGCGCCTTAAATTATTAATATTGAAAAATTTAATCTTTCAACTATCACGGTTAAACACTTTGCACTCTCTGTCGGATAATAATATCATTGTTAACTTAATGAATTTCCAAAAATATTCTCAACATATGTAAAGTAAGTCAAAGATGTTATTATTATTTCGATTTAAAAATTTGACAGTCAAAGCGTCTAGAATTGATAGTTGGAGGTGTAATGTATGAAATTAGATAATTTGAGGCATAATGTATCAACTCGCTTGTAGTTGAGTGAAAATAGTATGTATTTCCATTTTAAATCCTTAATTTGATTATAAGTTTGGTAATGTAGGCAACTTTATAGAGATATCCGAAGGACAAGAATCTCGATATAAAAGCGCCTGTGGGGGCCGGGCATTGCTGCTTCTTAGACCCATTCTTCATCGTGCATAGAGATCAGCAAAAAATGGTACTGCAAATGATGTTTCAGATGACTTTATTACTGCAGTCAATGAATGCATTTGCGCAACCAGTTGAGAGTATAGCAAAAGACCCTTCATGTGAAGATCACTGCGGGAAGGTCAGCATTCCATAACCTTTTGGAATACAAGCTGGTTGTTACCTTGACTGTAGATTTGCAATAGCTTGCAACAGTGCTCTGGCCTCTTCCAAAGCTTTCTGGTAGTTACCTTGTCACTGAAGTTGCAGGAGCTCTCTCTGTCTACACTCATAAGCTTCTTCACCCATTTATCACCGAGACATTAAGTCTAGAAACATACCCTTAGACAATAAGTACAGAGCAAAAGTAGCTGACTTCGGAATTTCACGATCTGTTGTTGTGGATCAAACCCATTTGACCAAACTAGTGCGTGGTACTTTTGGATACTTGGACCCTTAGCAGGGGCTCTAAGATAATTGGGGCATGAGGTCAAACTCTAAAGTGAGACATTTTATAATAATTTATAAAATAATATATCTAAAAAACACATATTCTTATACTTTTTTGGAAATGCAAAATTACTTATTAAAGTGTTATTCTAGATTTATTAATATATCATTTTTCAATTGATAATATTACTAATTCATTTAATATTTCTTGCCTCTCATACTCATGATTTTATGTAAGATTTTATTAGTTTTAATTTTGAAAAACTTATTTAAAGTTAATTAGTATAGTATTATCAATAAATTATTATAAATCAAAATAATGAAATTAAAATACACACAAACACAAACTTAAAATAAATAATGATAACTAAAACAAATACAACTTAAAATAAAATTAAAGTAAAAAATTTAGAATAATAACACCTCGGGATTTAGTGAAGAAAGATAAGAGTTGAGAAGTACCAATATATTATAAGAATAAAAACATAATGGTTGAGAGAGGATTTTTAGGTATTTTTGGTACTTGACATATATGACCTCAAGTAATTTTAAGACTTTTAAATATATATTTTTAGTTGTTAGTTAAGGCTTAAACGACTAGCAATATCTAATGGTAAAAAATTAAGTCAATTGGCAGAGAAGTTATAGGGTTTATTTGAATTAATTGTAATTGATATATTTAAATAAGAAGACTTTATAAATACCACAAAAAGTGAGAAGTTAATGATCCTTCAATCAAGAAGATTTAATATACATCTTCAATATATGCTTTTTAAATTAAGTTTTTGAGGCCTTAATTTTAATTTTTTTTTAAATATAAAATTAAAGAAATTTTGAATTGGGGGTCTCCTAAATTTGGGAAAAATTAATGCTCATTCAATCAAAGAGATTTAATAGGTCTCTTCGATCAATATTCTTCTTAAGTTAAATTTTTTAGGACTTAATATTAAATTTTCTTTAAATATATCATTAAAGAAAATTTTCAATTGGGGGCCTTAAGCAACCGCATATATTGCCTATAGCTGGAGCCGACCCTGACCTTGAGTATTTCTGATCAGGTCAATATACTAAAAAAAGTGATGTTTATAGTTTCTGTGTTGTTCTTGCCGAGCTCATAACCGGAGAAAAAGCGATCTCTTGTATGAGGACACAACAAATCAAAAGTTTAGCTTTCACCGATTCCATGGATCAGAGCAATTTGTTTGATATTCTTGATATATAGTCGAGTACTTCTAAAGGGAGCTGAGGAAGAAGAGATCATTATGGTTGCGACACTTGTAAAAAGGTACTTGAACATAAGCGGGAAGGATCGACCTACCATGAAAGAAGTTGCAATGGAGTTAGAGGCCACCCGAATGGCGCGAAAAGCTCCTAACCTTGATAAAAAATCCTCCGAAGCGCAAGTTCACTACAAAAAAATAGGTCTATAGCGGCGGTCGCTAAAAACCCTCTTTAACAGCGTTTTTTGCAAGCTAAAGGTATTACCATTAGCAGCGGTCACTGACCGCCGCTATAGACTCCCCTTTAGCAACGTTTTTTGCAAAACGCTGCTAGAAATTAGGTAGTATGACTGCCGCTGTAGAGTGCACCTTTAGCACGTGTTTAAAAAATTCAAAATTATATTTTATTTGATGTTAATAATTATTTTATAGACTATTGTATTCCTTTTAATACATAGTTTTATTTTGTCACGTGTTTAAAAAAATTTTAGGAGACCTACATAATAAAATATGGAATTAAAAGGAGTTTTATGAAAATTGAAGTTGTTATATGAAATTAGAAATAATGTTATGAAAGTTATATCTATCATTGTTATGGTAATTTTTTTTATTGACTAAATCTAAGTAGTTTAAACATCTATTATCATATGCTTATAATGAGTATATATATTTGTAATAATTAGTAATATAATAATATTTAATTATGACATATTATTTAATTTCAAACAAAAGGATATTATGAAATTAATTAAATTATGCAATTAAAGTACATAACTTAATATTCTCGTCATAGTTGTTATGGTAGTTTATATTTTTAAATTATAAATATTATATATTATTACTATCAACTTGTTTAATTAAAATGATTACACTAGTTATTAAAAATATTAAATAATATGCTATGTATTTTCTAAATATAAAATTATTACTAAATATAAAGATTTTCAAATACTATTATAATTTGCAACTGCTTTTACTTAATTAAATACACATAATTAGAAAATATAAACTATTTTACTCAAAATTTGGAAAAACTACAATTAAGGAAAAACAACTTTTAATTAGAACGGTGGCGTTTATTCAACCCCGCTCCTCATTTCTTCCCAAAAACGCAAGCAGATACGAAGACTATTGTATTCCCCGCCTCCCCCCGCCTTTTTTTCCAGAATGAAATTAAAATACATAACTTAATATCTGATCATAGTTATTATGGTAATTGAATATAAAAAATCATACAATGTTATAAAAGAAAAAATTATACTTTTAAATTATAAGTATTATGTATTATTACTTCAATTTGTTTGAATTAAAATTATTACACTAATTATAAAAAGAGTATTAAATAATGTGCTATGTATTTAATACTAAATATAAAGATTTTCAAATACTATTATAATTTACAACTGCTCATGTAGCTTTACAATTTTACTTCACAAAAATAAAAGAATATTTATAAATTATCATAAAATAAATAAAATATAAAGAAAAAGATCAATAATCAAAACGGTGAGTTTGATTTTAATGTTTAAAAATGGCGGTAAAAATTCAAGCTCAAAATTCATTTCTCGCGCGCTTGCTCTACATAATCTTCTCTACGCCTCTCTGTACTCCACGAATGCGAACCCAGGTAAAACCGCGGCTTCTATTTCCCTTCCCAAAATTTCCTTTCCGAACCCCGGCTTCTGTTAGGGTCGTACTGTAATTTATGTGTTTCTTTTGCAATGCTCTGTATGCAAGATTGGGCTATGGGGAATGAGAAAGAATATTGCTCGGTCAACTTCATTGGTAGGATGCGAGTAGTCATAATGCCAACGATGCTGATTTTGTTCTTAGTCGTAGTCTTGACGCTTTTTTGAGCATTAGTTGTGTTAGCAGCAGTTGTCGTTCACTTTGTGACCTTATAAAGTGATTTCGTTCTTTGGGAAATTGTTGAGTTGCTCTGTGCTAGGAAAGTGTGGCTCTTTCAATAACGGGTATGTTGATTTAACTCTCAAACATTGATTTTTTTGGACTTTAGTAATGAATATTCCTTTCGAGTTTCTTTTGTGGTTTTCAACTAAAGGAGAGATTTTTTCCCCTTGTGTCCAGTATGCAATAGTTACTTTGATTTCGGATTGTCACTGATTTGTAGAAAATATGATTTCGATGTGTAATTGGAAAGATGAAGCATATTACGCGTGATTGTCTATACCCACCTCATCCTTTTGCCGTTGGTTTTTCAGGTGATGTTGTTTATGTATTTGATTCAATCACATTTGGTACGTTGCTGTTAGTTGAAAATAGTTAATGAATCTTCAGGAACAAAATTCTGAATTGCTAGAGAGAATTCTATTGATTTCTTGGATGTTGAAATCAATCTAGTAACACTATTAGTCTTTTGATCTAACACTGTTGATTTAAGAGTCTTGTTTTGTTAAATCATTTTAGGTGTAGCTGCAAAAGCACAATACTGAAGCCCGTGTGGTTACCTACAGGAGTGGTTTACATTGTGCTCCTCGGATACTGAAGGCAGAAGGAGTATGGTTCTTGAACTTTATCTTTCACGTTTTCTTTATGGAATAGACCTATTGAAGAGATCAACCTTTTGTTCAATTTAATTCTTGGCTTTTAAGTTTGGCAAACCCCTTACCAAATAGATGTTCATGGAATGAGTAACCTTAAATTTGGACCCTCTCTCTCTCTGTGTCTGGGCAATATAATCTTCCTTTTTTCGATTGATGTCAATAGATGTCATGCATAGCTTTCTTGCACATGTACTCTTCTTTCAAATAAAATAGTCGTCTTTAAGAGTGTTGCAACCCAAGAAGACAGGGACAAACATCGTTTTTGGGATATGAGTAATTATGGGAGTTGCAAAAGCTCTGTCACTGGGGGGCATCCCACTCCTATGGAGAAGGTACCGGTCACATGTTCTTAATTTCTAAAGATTATAGGTGGCAACCAGGGGCACGTGTTTTAAGTCTTTTGATTTGAAATAAATCATTCATTGCCTACATTTGGAACGGCTAGTGCTATCTTGGAAGCTTGCAGGTGTTGAATTGGTTTATTTACTTTACTATCTTTGAATTATCATGTAAGCCTTAAATTCAAATAATGTTTCGTGCTTAGTTCCTTTCAATTAGTAATTTTTCCTTGCTCAATGTTCTCTTTACCTACAGGTTGGTGTAGTCCATTTATTGATTATTCATATATTTCCATGGCCAGTCCATATAATGCAAAGTGTGTCATACATCTACATTATTTATATGTTTCCATGGACAACATCGTTTTCTATTTCTCATGTGATATTTGTTTTCAATTACAGGAATTCAAGAGGACGTTGATATGTGATATTGTGTTGTATTTGAATATTTTAGTTGGTCTTTGCTTATTGTTAGTTTATATAAGAAACTTGTTACTTTTTAGATTACTTGTAGAGATTCTTGTGTTTGTTGTAAAACGTTATTAATCAATAATGAAGTATATTTTGTTTTATTATCTTTGGTCTTTAAATTTTTACATCCAATGAATTATTATTATTAAAATAAATTTGTATTACCAATTAAAAAAGCATGTATAAAAAAATATAGAAAAAATTTAGTGGTGATTTAGAAATGCTAGAAAAAAAACTGCAAACCTATAGCAGCGGTCGCCGACCGCTGCTATAGGTGGCACCTAACCGCCACTATAGACCGACCGCCGCTACAGACTTTTAGTGTCAAAAAACCGCAACCGCGGTTGGGTCTATAGCGGCGGTTGTGATCACCGCTAACCGACCGCTGTTATAGATCATCGATCTTCACCAACGGTCTCGCAAACCGTCGCTGTATATCTATTGCGACGGAGATATAGCGACGGTAAAAAACCGCTGCTATAGGCCAAAATGACCTATAGCAGTATTTTTTTGGCCTATAGCGACCGTTTTTTTTTGAAGTGGTTGAAGATTTCAAAACTGAAATGCACCAGACATGGGATGTTATTTCTACATCAACAATGGTAGGTATGAACAATGGCTCAACTACTTCGTCTTGTGTCGATGCTCATGAACCTTATCTATTATCTTTTTAGTCGATCGGTGTGATAGCTAGCTATGCAATTCTCTATTCCCGTTGCGTTTGAAAATTACTAGTTAATTCATAAAATCCTTTCTGAACAGCATGACTTTACTTTTGTCTGTCGTCTAATGGAAGTATATCATGATAGCTTGTCGTTTTCTAGGGATCAAATTAGAACTCTGGCTATTTTATATCAAGACCCAATATCGGCCCCTGCAGATCACCTCTCATATATATATATTACGTCGATATCTCTTTCGAAATTCAATATACGGCTGCGCGCAATATACTAATAGTGGGAATTAGGGCTGCACAATCCCGCTATAGGTGCCGGTTTTGGTAAACCGGATAGACCGGTTTTAAAAAAATTGTCACCTACACCGTTAAAGGTAAAAACCGGCCCTTAATGATGACGGTTTAGCGGTGGCGGTTTCCGATTATCCTACATTAATATTGACCAATTTTTTTTAGCATTTTACGCATTTGACCCAATGTATTTTTTTCTTTTTTCTTTTGGTCCATTAATCACATATCAATAAAATCTAAACTAATGAAATCCAAATTCCAAAATCAATAAAATTAAAGATCATCTTAAAAGATAAGATGAGAATTTAAAGTCCAAAGTAATAGAGACGTCACTATAAGTAGAAACTATTATCTTTTGAAAAATTCAGTTTAGACACTAACAACACTTAGAGGGAAGAATATATGTTTTCCCTCTAATTAACAAATCAATAACAATTTTAAAACATGTTAAAACCTAGTAGGGTTTCCCTTGGTTTCACAAGGAAAATCCAAAAATTCAGCAATTTTTTAAGGCGCTCGAGCGCGGGTCAAACGCTCATCGAGCGCTTATGTTTCTGTCTGAAATTTGCACTGAGCGCTCGAGCGCTTGTCTAACGCTAGTCAGACGTGATGATTCTGTCTGAATTTTTGAACTAAAATGTATTATAAATTTGAACTAAAATATAATTGAGTGACTGATTTTGCAAGTATGATATAAATTTAATAGTGATTTGTCAATTTTAGAAATTTAGACAATTTGTTAACATTTCATAAAAACTCTTAAACTAATACATTGATTTAAAATTTTTTGTGGTAGAATCTCGACCTCTTGACTTATATTATGCGATGTACTTACCAAAGTTTAACATTAAACTCTTTAATTATGATTCCAATGCCTTCATATATACCCTTCTAAATACAATAAATTTGTAATTTTTTCTACCAAAATTCTAAATAACTAGTTCATTCACCTAGCAAGCTTCTTGGTAACTTGAATGTAAGAATTTGATTAGACAAAACCAACAACAAATCTCAAATATTCAGGTGAAACTAAATTATTAAGTAAACCTTGTCATGCTTCTAGAATACTACGTCTTGAGGTGAAACTAAAGTTTGAACTACTTAATAGAAACTAAACTAAAAAAAAAATCTCGGTTTAACCTACACCGGGAAACTCGATGTTGGTTAAACCGAGAACCGCCGGTTTTTTCAAAAAACCAAATCTACACCGGCACCGGTTAGACCAAAAACCGAAAACTCGGTGCCAGTGCCACCGGAATTTCCAGGTGGCATTGTGTAGCCCTAGCGGGAATATCAAAATCAACCAGACTATTAAAGAAATTCCTTCGTTTAAATTTCTAGAAGCTTTATAATATATTATATATATGTCATTGCCAAATTATTAATATGAAGATGTTTGTCACGAAGGATGATGTAATAAATTCAAGATATATACTTTTATTTAACTTTGATATATACGAGTGAGTATTGCAAAATTATCTGAAAACCAATAAAAAAATGTCATCCTACTGATTCTTTAATGTAAGAAAATAAAATAAAATTGCAGTGATCGAAACGAGCGTTTATAAATGACTTGATATATATGCACATTAAATGTTATTCTTTCATGATCTATTACTTTTAAGGATTTAATCGTTACAATATATCTTAAACATATAATAAATTAAATTAAAAAATATGGCTCTAACTCATGATCATGAGACTTCATTACTGAAAGGTCATAAAAAATTTGAAATGCCTATATATTCTATCCCATTTGCCCCCAAAAAAGGCTAGTACTCCATTTTATTTGAAATCTTTCTACTAAATATATATATTATATGTAATCAAAACAGATTCGTATCTTATTTTCAGGACATGCTAATAAAAGCTAATGGTTATTTACCAATAATATTTATTTATTAATTAGACCCTAAGTGTACGGCGCGAGAACTCTACAACTTTTTTAAGAAAATTGGGTACTACATGATTTCTCCGCTCATGACGTACGCTGCTTCAATGAGGCACCCCGCTATACGTGCATCTAATAGAAAAAAATCTTGCAGGGTACACAATGAATATTTGCACAGGGAGACAGATCATACTGATCTACAATCTAGAGGACCTTAATTAATACCATTGAATTTGCAAACAGAGAGCCAAAATAACGGGAAAATTACATAAATTGATAAATACATTTTAAATCCATCAACTATATATCAGGATATGACATGCATATTACACTTAAACTATTTATTTTGACACATTGTGCTCTTTAATTACCAAAAATTTATTCAATTTGCACTTTCAGTCAAATTGGATAGAAATGACTATAATGCTCTTTACCCACTTCGTGTGTATATATATAAGGGATTATTATTGCCGATTCATTAAGTCATTGGAGGCATTGTCATCATTTTAAGCATAAAAAAACTTAATTCACTATAATTATTTGATTTAGAAACTACTTGAAAAAAGGGTACAAAAAATATAAGATTAGTAGTTGAATAGTGTAATGTATCAAAACTGAATAATTTACTGTGTAACGTGTCAAACCCCTATATTAATTGTTGGCTCTTACATAAAAGAACGTCCAATAAGCTTATCTTTGATGAGGCAACCACACAACTAACATTGGCTGATGATTTATATATTTACGAATTAGACGGAAGATAACTTCGATCGACGTCGTCCGCTAAATCGCCGAATTAATGTGCAAAACATGATTATTCTTGGCTGATGATAGTTAGCATGACGATGAAAGCTGACTTGGCTACCGTTCACCATAGAGGTCACCCAATAACTCATAGTTTAGATACGCAACAACTTTTGCATTTGCATAATTATTGGCGGATAACAACGTTGCATTCAAACTTTAGTAATCCTTTTTTTTAAAATAAATAAATAAATTTAAGCACTCTCGACCACGGATTGTACCTAGCCATTTCACCATATATATATAAAGACGTAGCTGGCCAGCAAGAATCCCATCGTAGAAGCCGTCAGCTAGCCTCGCTCGTGCTCATAATAATCGAAGAGAGGAAGAGAGATGGGAGTGCATATGGTGTTTCGGATCATTTTGGTGTTGTGGTCGGTTATTGTATTTGCACAAGCAGCAAGTTTAGCTAAGAGTTCGTGTCAAGATCACTGTGGCAATGTGAGCGTTCCATTCCCTTTTGGGATAGGAGCCGGTTGCTAGGTCGACGATTGGTTTGCAATAGTTTGCAATGGCTCTATGGGCTCTCCCAGACCTTTCTTGAGGAGCTTCGACCAATTGGAGGTGCTGGAGATTCAATTAGACGGCACAGTTCGTGTCAAATATCCCACAGCTCGTACTTGTTCTAAAAACGATACAGGCGTGGATAACGTTTTAGAAAAGAGCCCTTTCGTCTTCTCCCAGTCCAAAAACAGATTCACTGTCATGGGTTGCAACAACTATGCTTCAATGAAGTCCCTGGATAGCACGGTTACATATGGTGGGTGCAGTCCTGTTTGTGAGCAAAGTGAATCAATAGTGATCTTCAACGCGAGCAGTTGCAGTGGCATTAGCTGCTGTCAATTCGCAAATATCCCTTCAGATCTCAATGCATTCACTACAGATCTAGACCAAAACATCCACAACGATACCAGCCAGGAATGCAGGTACGCATTCTTGGTAGAACAAGAGTGGTTCGAGACCAATAACGTGGTGCCAAACGTATCCTCCGTTCCAGTTGTATTGGAATGGGGTATTCACAATACATCATTCCATTCGCTACATCCATTACTCTATAACTCGATCTCAAGTGATACGTCCCGAACCTATAATTGTTCTGTCCATTCTTCTTTGGAGAGTAACCAGAACTTGAGTTTTTCATGTTCTTGCAAATACGGCTATGAGGGAAATCCTTATCTTCCTGGAGGATGTCAAGGTACACTTTCTCGATCGTAGTCTTTTAGTACTCTATTTCTTCTAGTTTGGTAGTAAATTAGTTTTTTGAATTAATTGTTTGCGTTTTTTTACTACTAACCTCACGCGTAGAGTCTCCCATAGGAGCACATCCTCTATTCACCGCAAGCCACCGATCCTCGGGTCGACTAGCTCACTGTCCACCAGCTCCTCCTCCTTCCCCCTTCTTTCCTCCTACTTCAATATGAACAATCAACTGCAGCTTTTTACTTTATTTATTTGTCTTTCTTTTATATATTTTTGGGTTTTTGTGTTTTTTTCTTTCTTATGCCAATTATCAAGTTCCTTAAACCAAGTAAAATGAGTTTTGTGAATTGATTTGATTTGCATAGACGTTGTTATTACTGTTTTATCACTTTGACTGTACGTCTGGAGTGGACAAGTTGAAAGATTAGTCATTAGTGGGGTTCAAAACCTCGAAGGGTGCTCAATGTCGGGAGGGGATTGCCTCCGACCGGATGTCCGGCTGGACGGCTGGATGGCTTCAGCCGGACATCCGGAGGGGATTGTCTTCGGATGCAATCCCCTCTCGCTCAATGTCTGCCAAAGAGTGGACGCCCGATGCTAGCTAATGAGCATCCGATATCTATTTAGCTTAAATAATCCAAATTCATTTTATGACACGAGCAAAAGTCTAGCTAACTGCTAACGGGGTTAGGCCACCGCTAAATCTTTATGCCTAGTGGCTTAGGACAGTGCTGAAGAGCAGTGGGCCTGTACGTGTGTATCTGCATACGTGCATGCACATGCGACTGACTGGTGAACAGATGCAAAGCTGGGAGTCAGGGTACAGTCCAAGCGTGCCCGAATAGAGACAAGAAAATGTCTGTTTCTGTAGGAAGAATGTTAATGTCTCTGTCTGAGTATTCCTAATTGGAATGTTAATACAGTACTAACTTTATTCTGCCATTGCAACGTCCAGATATCAACGAATGTGAAGCTCCAGATGGGAACCCTTGTTTGATGAATAATGCCAATTACAGTTGTGAAAATACCAATGGGTCTTACGTTTGTGACATGAGTACGTACACCTCCAAGTCCATGCCGCTCATCATTATGGGTATGTCGTCCTCTTACTCTTTCAAAACCCACCATATATGCAGAAAAAAGGGATCCTCCACTTAGCCTGGAAGTATTGTGCTACCTAATTGGATTAATTGGCTGCCAGTTCAACTCTTGGTGAGGCTAAAAAGGTTTTCATTTTTTCAAAAAAAAAATTCTACTTGGATAGTTTACAATTGTATATTAATCCATGAACTTCTCACTCCCCTCTCAACCTCTGCTCTGTTCTGTTCTTCTCATTTCACTTACAATGAGATAGCATTAATTTCGGGGAAACAAGTTCAAGTGATATTGCAAGGAGTAATCTTTGTCTGTTTGTTGAGTTAAGCAGGAATTATCTTAGACCTTGGGGCATTACTTCTGTTTGGTGGTGGATGGTTGTCTTACGAAATGGTAAAGAAAAGGAAGATGATTAAACGCGGGGAGAAGTTCTTCAAAAGGAATGGTGGACTATTACTGCAACAGCAATTATCTTCAAATGAAGTCAAAGTCGAGAGCACCAAATTGTTTAATTCAAAGGATTTGGAGAAGGCTACTGACGGGTTTAATGCGAATAGAATACTTGGCAAGGGAGGGCAAAGCGCAGTGTACAAAGGCATGTTGGTAGATGGAGGAATTGTCGCAGTAAAAAAGTCCAAGGTAATCGACGAAGGAAAACTCCAAGAATTTATAAACGAAGTAGTCATTCTTTCACAAATAAACCATAGCAATGTGGTTAAGCTACTCGGTTGTTGTTTGGAGACAGAAGTTCCTATGCTAGTATATGAATTCGTCCCTAATGGAACTCTTTCCCAATATCTCAATGATCAAAATGAGGAGTTTTCCCTCACGTGGGATATGCGCTTACGTATTGCAATCGAAGTTGCAGGAGCTCTCTTCTACTTGCACTCGGCAGCTTTCTCACCTATTTATCACCGAGACATTAAGTCTACAAACATACTTTTAGATGAGAAGTATAGAGCGAAAGTTGCAGACTTTGGGGCTTCAAGATCTATTGAGATCGATAGAACTCATGTGACCACACTAGTGCATGGTACTTTTGGATACCTGGACCCTGAATATTTCCAGTCAAGTCAGTTCACGGAGAAGAGCGACGTTTATAGTTTTGGTGTTGTACTTGCTGAGCTCTTGACAGGAGAAAGAGCAATCTCTTCAACAGTGAAACATGAACTCAGAAGTTTAGCCATATATTTTGTCCGTTCAATGGAAGAGAACAATTTGTTTGCCATTCTTGATAACCGAGTTTTGAAGGAAGGTGAGGAAAAAGAGATCATCGCTGTCGCGAACCTTGCAAGGAGGTGCTTAAACTTGAAAGGGAAGAAACGACCCACAATGAAAGAAGTTGCAATGGAATTGGAGGCAATCCAACTGTCACGAGAAGCTCCTTACCTCCAGCAAAGCTTTGAAGAAGCTATAATCAGCACTGAAATGTAGGAGAAACTCCTAGGGGTAAACAGCACTGAAATGTATGCGTTTAATTTCATCGTTTAGACTAAGTAGAACTTTGCTATTTCCATTCTAATTTCCTGCATCATCTCCGAACATGGCTTAAGATTATCTCGTTATCCAATTTCTTAAGAGAGTAGAGATTGCCGAATTCTCCATCTTGATTGTATTGATGAATGCAGGCCTCGAGTGTACTAGAGTATCGAGTCCTCAAAACAACTTTCTTTGCCTTGCATTCCGGAACGGTTTCAGAAAAAACGAAAGCAACAGGGAAAAGTAATTCCTTTTCCAAAATCGTAAAAATCACCTTGAGCTTTTCCACCTTTTTAAGTTCGGAGAAGATCGTCAACCCCGTCCACAACAACAAAGCAAGAAGGAAAACAGTACTCTTATGTTTAATTTGTTCGAGTCTGATGATATTTCCAAGCCCAACGGTGCTCTGCACTGCACCCAATAGTGAGAAAGATTGTTTGTTTCCCTATCCAACTCACTTGAACAAGCATATCCCGAATTAAACCATATCCACAGAAAGCCATTTACTGAAGTTCGAGCGGTAGAGGAAAGCAATTACAAGTGCTTGTTAACTTGCTTATAGATCCAACTCCCACCAAAATATCTTTACCATGTTCATGTTTATTCTCCAGGTAACTCGTTATATTTGTGTCAAACTCTCTCTCTCTCTCTCTCTCTCTCTCTCTATGTTATGGCTACCATCTGCAACACATGCTATGGTTTCTATGGACGTGATCTTCCAAGCTACCGATCAATGAGCTAAATCAGGACTAATTTAGAAAAAAATGCAGAAAAAGAAAACATAAAGATGAATGCCCACAAGGTATAACACATTCAAACCTTTATTAAACATCATCCGTTTCACGGGTTGCAATAGCTTATAGATTTTGCTTTACATGAAGGTTTTTGGCCATTACCTGCAACAAACTATTTCTGCTGAGACTTGAGTTCCTTCACCCTCTCTTCGGTATCCCTCAATGCTTTCCCATACTTGCCTATTAACTGAAAATAATAGCAATTCAGAATCTCAGAACTAAATCAATAAGGGACTCCATACTTCCAATTCAATTGCACAACGGTTAGTATTACCATTTCACCAAAATAGTGATGCACTTGACACAAACTTTCAACACGAATAAGTTGCAATAGCATTTCACATTACATAGAAGAAATTTTTTCTTTTTTTCCATTTTTAAAAAATTTCTGGCCAACTATACTAATCCAAAATCTCATCAAGTCTTGGAAAACAGGCTATACGTGTCAGCAGTGCAAATGTATGATCAACAAACCCAAATTCCGAGTACATAGAGCAGGAAAAAAATAACAAATTTTGTGGCAAAACTTTCATTGATTCCAATGGCCACATGAGTCCATTCTTCCAATCACACCCTAAATAATTCACTAGCTAAGCGTCTCCGTAATTCTTACTGAGAAGATCAAGGATAGTTTAATTTCTAGCATACCTCATCGATCTCTTTGGGGGAGATAATCAATGGAGGACACATCATTATGTTATCTCCTGCAACACGCACTAACATACCATGCTTCTCACACTGTGCTCCAAAATAAGAGCCTACCCCTGCAATATACACGTCATAAAAATGGACAACATCAAGGAGAGAGAAGATAAATGAGCACAAAAGAGAAGCCAGCTTGTCTATCTCAACCATAGATGTAGCCCGATCAAAACCCGAGGACCATCACATACATGAAGGATCACACAAGGAAGACTCTATCTCAGACCTACAAGAGATGGTATTGATCTAGTTGAAGAGAGGAAAGATATATATTTTATGTTGCCTCAGTCCAACCAATTTTTATAGCCACATAAACCAAATATATGCATATGGTAAAACAAAATTAAGATAGAACTTGCCCCATTCAGGAGGGAATGGATCATTAGGTGACTTGTTATCGGTAAACTCTGTACCCAGTATCAATCCAGTCCCCCGTATCTGCTTAAACAGACAAGGAATACAAAGTCACTATCTCATAAGTTCCGAAATTGACCAAAAACTAAAAATCAAAAGATTATGTACCTCCCCAATTATGGGACTGTCTGAGAATGCCTTTACACCATCTTGAAACATTGGGGAAACGCTTTTCACATGTTCAGGAATTCTCCTCTCTCTGCAAAGGTTAGATAACTTTCATTCGCTAATGAATGTACTCTATTATATTTGCAGGTGGGCATGTCGGTCACATTTAAACTTTACGCTACAGAATATAGGTCTCTGTCATTTGCAACTCCATCAGATGCAACTCACTCCATCATTGAGGATCCAGTGCCGTATACTCAAACTATTTGGGAAGTAAAATCTCAAACAGGTTAAATTTGGTGATTACTAATCATCTGCCACGCCAATCTTTGGTCTAAACATCATTGAGGATGGTGCTGGGTATTGCTCCTTATACTCAACGCAAGATGAATCTTTATACGATCAATGATATGTTATGTCTAATGTGAGCTAGATACACAATTCTACTAGGATTTTCCAGAGATGAGAAGAACGAACATACTTATAGATCTTGAGCGCTTCAATTGCAACCGCACAAGATACAGGGTGTCCAGAATATGTAAATCCGTGTGAAAAAGTACCTGATAGAATAGATATCGAGTCACATACTACATTAATCATGAAAATAGGACACTTACTCAGGAGTATTCAACATACCAAGTTTGTTGCTTTGAGAATATATGACTTCTGCCACTTCAGGGCTCACAAGTACAGCTCCAATGGGCAGATATGCTGAAGAAAGGGCCTGAGAATTCGACACATAACATTGAAGAATATCTTTTATATGAGGATTTTCAGAATCTATGCCCAAGTTTATGTCTATTCCAAGTTTACCTTTGCAACAGATACAAGATCTGGTTTTATGTTGTACTTGTCGCACCCATACATCGCGCCCAGCCTTCCAAATGCACAGATTACCTAGAATAAAGAGATACAAAAAAAGCAAGCCTCATAGCAGGATACAAATATGAAAAATGCACATATAAATGGAAACATGGGCAATAGAGAGCAATTACCTCGTCAGCGATAAAAAGAATGTCATATTTCTTCACAACAGCTTGAATCTGCGTTAAACATACATACAATTATTCAATGTATCTTACTTCCCCTCCTTACACCCCCTCCCCCCTCAAAAAAAAAAATTGGGTTGGTGGGGAAGGAAGATTTATTGAATATTCAATAGCATAATAACAGAGAACCCATAGGTGGCATGCAGAACCAAAAAGAAGTGGAAAACAAAGTAAAATTTAAGCACTGACATAACAGAAATTTAGCGGGTGTTTTACAGTGCGTATAATGCTCTCACATTTTCTTAGTTCTGTTGCTTGTTTGGACTAAGCCTTTTCGGTATAGTCCCTTGTACTGCTTTCGCTTTTTCTAATAATAATATTGGCTTACTTATAAAAAAAAATGCTCTCACACAAATCAAACACCTCTCTTCTCATGTAATTACCAGACCTACCTTTAAGATATCAAAACTCGCGCTTTTACAGATATTGTGACAGAACCAATTTAATTCACCGAAATCATTGCTCACTACTTCAACCACGTAGGGTAATTTTGTTGACTTCATCAAGAAACACAGAGGGTTCTAGTAAGAAATAAGTTTGCTAGGGACTATCTGCCCGTCTTGGCTGTTAGGAAGGAAGCTAACAGAATTACTTATCATCAAGGTCCAAGATCATACAATTATTTCCTGAACTCAACTCAGGGAGATTGAGTATGAGTTGATCAAATTGAAGAAACTCAATGAGTCAGTTGAGTTGACTTGCTCTAGTCTGATGACTAAGGTTGAATGTAATGCTGACTTCCAACCTATGCCATTCAGAAACCCTCTGTGCTAGTCATTGTATGCACTGGTAGGGTTTCCCTCACAACTGCATTGATATATATATGCCAAGGCATTCGAGCTATTATGTTACTGCATCTAACTTAGTTTAGCATAGCTCCATAGCATAGCTCCACATCAGATCTCATTTCTACTCAACTTGAAAGGTAGACTTCAAGTGTGACATCTGTCGCATCTCATAGTACGATCCATTTACCTTTTCAAAATAAGTCGCTGGAGGAGGAATCACACCTCCTGCCCCCATGACAGGTTCAGCAATGAAAGCAGCAATCTGAAATAAGAAATGATATTATCTCAGCAACAAAAGACCACCTTTTACAGTGACAGACTTATTTGCTAAACAAGTTGGATTATGTTGGAATAAAGTACTGTTTCTGGTCCTTCTTTGAGAATAAGATTCTCCAAATTGTTGGCTAATCTGGTTGAGAATTCCTCCTCCGTTTCACCTGGCATATGTATTCATGTTCGTAACATTAGTTCATAACCAAAAATGCAAACAAAAAATCTCAAGCATCAGACTGTGTGATGACAACCTGGAAGATGAAAGCGCCAGTAATGAGGGCAGTCAGTATGCAATACAAATGGAGCTGGCAGATCAAATTTTTGATGCAAAGCTGGAAGACTGAACAAATTCCTCCAGTTAACAGACTAAACAAGTCTACCAGAGTCTAGCATGTCTCGAACATAAAATAAAATTGCTGCATTTTAAGCCTACCCTGAAAGACTAGCTGATATCAAAGTTGACCCATGATACCTGTCAAAATGCATGAGTGTTAGCTATTAAGGGCCCAATGTCAGAAGAATATAAAGAAAAGACATCGATCTAGGGTTTAACATACGATTTTGATCGAGCTATAAATTTCTTTTTATCAGGTCTTCCAAGGGCATTATTATAGTACCAAACCAGCTTCACCTACAAGAGAAAAAAATCAAGTTTGAGGTTAATTGACTATCCAAAGAAGGAGTTTCTCATAAAAGCCCATTCACCATATAGATATTCTCAACCTGTTTCAATGGTCTTCAAGTTTTTTTATACTGACTCCAAACCATTCACCAAAAAAGATGCCTTCAGAGTTTTATAATGTCATCTCATAGGCATTTGAAAGTTTTATGTGTTGCATTTTTTGGTATTTTTCAATTTGCTCTTCCTCAGGGAGGGGGGAACGAGGCTAAAAGTTTATCTGTCCCATATCCACGTTCTTGTTTCCATATGAGATGCAAGTTTCTTATTGTTTTTCTCTCTTCTAGTTTATAATTACCGCTTTACCAACTTATCCCAAGAAATATAGCAAGCATGCATAAAAAAAAACATCTAAGCAAGAAATCTATAAAAAAAATATATGGGAGATTTGAGTTGGTTGCTTCCTCACTTAGTTAAATCTCTATCATTAGCGTGAAAGAAAGCAAAATGGCCATAGCAAGAAATCTTTTAGAAATTGGAGAGATGGGTAATTTCTTCGACTCCTCTCCCGCACTAGTCCATATCAATTCTTGGCAAGTCTAAAAGTACCCATGTTATCATTTATACTGATGTGAACTCAGAAAGATCAAGACTATTGTCAAATAACATGCTTCCATAAACATACAAACCTGAGTATCATTGGCTTCTGAGCCGCTGTTCACAAAGAAAGCTTTTGCATTTTACTCGCCGTAAAAGTTTCTAAAAGTTCCTTTGCCAGATCCTGTAAATAAGTAAGGATAATCAAACATCACTAATAAGCAAATAATATAAGTACCTCTCATTTGCATGATAAAGCATACAGCAGCTGCGTTTAATTCGTCAGGAGAAAGTGAAGCAAGATGTTTTTGACGCATAAATTGTCACAGATACGCAGAGGCAAAGAGAATACGCAAATACCAGGGAAGGTTTTGTTGTACGATTCCAAAAAGAATGGTAGAACGGCAACTTATTCAACTGTTCAGTTGCAGCAGCAACAAGTCGTGGTTCATTTCCCCCTGTGAAGATTCAACAGAACATGTGTAATTGAAACTGAAAGTATGAATCAAATTACTTCTTGGAAAAGTAGTAAGATGGACTTGGGTATACAAGCGAGAACAGTGTGAGTCTTGGCATAAGAATCAAGTGGTTTATGGACATGGGATTTGTACCACACATACTTCCCTGACATATATCTAACTTACAGAAAAACCCAGGCATTTTTCCTTTCTGAGATAGGGGTAGGGGAGGACATCACAAGGTAGCAGCAGAAGAGGTGACAAAATTGTTCCTAAGTTGGGGATTCTGATGGAAGCACAAGAGGATAATAATGAAGACATCTGAATGGTAAAAAGCTAGCAGCGCTCAGTGGACTATAGGCAGGATTGGCAAGGCAGCAGAGATAAGAAGGAAGGGTTCTCAAGTACTGCACAAATTAAAAGAAAAGACATACACATAAGATTTTGCATTGCACTTCAGCAATATTCTACCCCTCTTCCATGTGACAGTGCCAGAATAGTTGCCCAAAGCCCACAAAGAGAAACGCCTTCATGTACACTTTTTATTTTCAGCGCGCTCACAACACACTTGAAAACGCCTAAGAGTATTGTTATTCTAAACTCAATCATAATCACAGTTAAATTACAGTCTACTGTATAGATCTTATTGGTACCACAATTTCTCACAGTTATATTACAGTCTACTCTACAGATCTGTTTTTCACTCCATCAACCTGAATGCAACCACAACTAAACACTGCTACACTAGTCGACCACCATCACATGTAGGAAAACCATCTTAAGCAGCTATCCCTCATATTTCATCAACAGGAGAGTAATATGTGGGATAGCAGCCGCATAAAACTCCTAATGCACTTTAATACTTCATCCATCCTTCTCTTATTACATTCGTGTATTGAGAGAAATGCCCTCACCGAACATGCTTTGAGACATAAACACTTCATTTTTAATCGTAGAAGAGAATTGAATATTTCAGCAATTTACCTATGTTTGTGTTAGTTCATCAAGCAATGGTGATGTAAAAATAAGAAGTCAAAATAGCAGTGTTAAAACAGATTCTTGGTCCCTCACATTCTCATTTTTTTCAAGGGGATTCAGAACAGTAGTATCCTGACAACATCCTAAAAACATTCTGAAGTAAAACACACTTAAGAGATAGTGAGAGAGAGAGAGAGAGAAGGGGAAAACGATACACAATATAATGTACCTAAAGCTGTACACCATAGACCAGCAAGGGAATCAAGATATTTTTTCCCATTGATGTCATATACATAGCAACCCTGAAACCATAAAACAAACAAATTATATAGATGGGAATGGCGCGCATATACAATATAGATATATACACACACGGACACATACATATATGTCGAATCATTATTGAAGTATAGACCATAACCTAGAATTGTTATGTCTCATGAAAATTGGCATAATGAGGATGATATTGGAGAGTGCCACAAGAGGTACGCAAAAGGGAACGTCCCAGACAAGGAAGAAATAAATAAAGTCACCTAAAAAACACATCCCAAGTTTTAAACTTCTATATTAGCTAGAAAGAGGGGTATTGAAAGATGGCAAAATACCGGAAGGATGAACTAAACTCCTTTCACACAAAGTTTAGCGAAAACCCAGTCTGATCATGCCAATTGACTCCTGAACCAGTTTTAAAGCTCTTCAACCAAATTCAGCATGTAAGCCCAAAAAGGATTGCTCTCCATGCCTCCAGGATTCCCCCCCCCCCTCCAAAACCAATTTTCACCCCAGGCAACAAACAATTCGACAATGATGACAGGCATGCCCCATGCACTCCAGCAAGTGAAAAGACATATGGCCAAAGTTGTTGAGTATGGGGGGGGGGGGGGGGAAGGGGTGGGTAAGCATTATGTTGATTTGGTCAGATGGAAAAATGACCCAGTGATTCAACCCTTTTTACATCTGTAAACCAACTTAGAAGCAAGTCGCGTTTTATGCTCAAGTACATTATTGGAAGTACCTCAGACTTTTCAATGACCAAAGGATTCACATCAGTAGACTGCCAACCAGCTGTGAAAGGTGCAAGCATATCATGCCCCTTAAACCTGAGATAATTAGAAAATTTTAGTGGGTAATGAAATGGAAGAATCATATGAAACAATAAGCAACTCTCAATGTACAAGTAAATATACACGTTTATGCTCAAAATTCCACGTGTTAGAGAGAGACTTATGAAGTACAATTTTTATAAACAGAAACACCATATACCCTAGATGATTTTTTGTATCAGCTGGTGAATCTTCCTTTTGCAAGGATGCCCCTGTACCATAAAATCTTGCCAGGATGGTAACTGGAAGCACATGCTCCTGCAAACTTGTGGGAACTGCAACATGTTTCACATACAAACCAAGCTGTGAATAAAAAAGAAAGAAAGGCCATTAGGGAAGAGAAATGGGATGGCTAGTTACTGAGCATAGGAACAAGAAAAAATACGCAGTTGCTTCCCTTAAAAGAACCGTTTGTCTACAACCAGAGATAGTCGAGAGCATCACATGCAAAACTATGAGGCAAGTCGGAATCATATTTCAGAGATTCAAAATGGGTATTACAAGGACATGTTTCCTTTACGAGATCTTAGTTAGCAACTAGCACGAAACTTGAAACTGATTGTACTGATTAAATTGAAAGGAAAGAAGTGAACAGGTGACTAAGATGTGCATATTTAAGTAGAAAAAACAGAAGTGATTATCGTTATCAATAATTGATTTCATAAATGATTCTAAAAGCGGAACAAAAGAATTGCAGAATGTCCATGGTTTCCCCACCAAATGCAACTCCTTCACCCAAGAAAAAAAAAATCTGAAACTTTGAAGTCGCGATTCACGACCATACACGTGAGGCCTGTCTAATTCCCGGCAACCAAGCGGAGTCCATAAAGCAAGAAATACGTATTCTCCTACACGAGACGAGGCGTGAGAATGACACCAAAGTGAACAAAAGTCATTTGGCTAATAGACTACTTCATCTCTTCGAAGGTCTTTCGGCCTTTATTGTAATTCGAAAAAAAGTAATTGAATCCAAAGATAGATCAACAATTTCGAACGGAATCATCAAAACCATACACGACTGAATATAATGATCAAACTGCATGAACTGGTCCACACGTATGAAAAAAGTTACGAATTGATGGGAAACCGGATGGGTACTAAAGATTCGAAACCTTGGTTCTGAGCGAGGACCGAAGGAGGTGGTTGATGCCCATTTCTCCAGTTATCAGCAGCAAAACATGCGAGGTGGAAGGAGCCTGTGCTGTTGCAAAGAGAGTGAGAGACTGAGAAGATGAGTAGCTTTGGCTTGAGTTTAATAATTGGACTACTCGAATAGGACAAGATAACAGGAGCAACTTACCCAAAAAAAAAAAACTAGAGTAACTGGACCGGACGCACCTGTCCAAGATCTTCGTTTGAAAGGTTTTTGTAAGATTTGGAGAATTTTGCGAATTTTTAGGTGATGATAAAATTGTATTGGTGTTTGTGTAAATGTTATTGAGGTGTAAAAAATTAATGATAATATTTAAAGTTTTTTTTTATTAATATTTACTTTTTTGAATGTAAAAAAAAAACGGTAAAAGTCGTTGGCGACAAACATGCTGCCATGTACGCATGGCAGCATGTCTGTCGCCTCCTTTTTGAGTATATTTCGTTAAAAAAAAAAATTGCTGCAAACGAGGAGACAGCTCACTGACACCCTGCAGGCGAAAATGGTGGCTTGAAAACGAGTTTTGCCGAACATGCTACAGTCCAGGATTCGATTCCTGGTGTTTTTTACAAACCGAACATCGCCCAAGACTTTCCCATATCAGCTCCTACGATCTCCAAAGCTACCATTTCTAAATTCTCGCCGATCGATCTTAAAATGTCATGCAGCTACTTAGAAAAAAAAAATGTCATGCAGCTCATTACTCAATGTGGGTGTTTTTTTTCTCCCGAGATTTCATCCATCTTCTTATCCGTACTTACCAGTTACCACCCAAAATTATTATTTTTCTCTGCAGAATTTTAGAATTAGAAAGTTGGGAAGAAAATTTTGATTGTACGAAAAAAAATAGCTAGTAAAACTCGAAAGTTCGGCTATGTATTGAGATCGGTAAAAATGTATTGAAATTGATGAAAAAATAAGTGATAAGTTTTTGAAAACTTTTTTTGAGAATTTAACCAGGTTGCCTTCACAGTTGAAGTGAAAACTGAAAAGGTAACTCCCGGAGCGTTTACTTTCCCCTTAACTTTTCTATTTCGAGAAACACAAATATGGATTGACCCGTGCTCCATTCGTCTGACACATGGAGCTAACTATTCTTACGTAAAGGAGTATCGAGCCCAATAGATTATATAATGTCCTACAAATAATAAGGAATTCAAAACAAACAAGAACAGTAACTACGATTTTTTTTTGGATTACCTCCGATATTATTATATACTAAACTTAATAATTGAGACAATAATACTTTATAATAAGCAGTCTACGCATGCATGCACTTTGTCAATAGTAATTAAGTACAAAATCATTTTTTAATTAACCTCAATTGACATACTATTTACCCCTCAACTTCTTTTTTTAAATAAATACATTTATCACCCCTGAACTTTAGATAGAGTATGACACATTGGATCTCAAATTTTATATTTTAAAAGTTCTAACACATTATACTATGCTGTCAAATTTCTTGTCAACTTAAACGAAAAATAACGCACCTGACCGGCACGTGATTTTTTTTCTATGATTTTACATTTATTCCCTCAACAAGAACGTAAAAGAAAGAGGTGACATTATAAATGTAAAATCACACAGTAAAAATCATAGGTCAGTCATATGTGTCATTTTCGTCCAAGTTAATGACAAATTTGATGGCAGGATATAATGTGTTAAACCTTCCAAAATTCAGGGATAAATATCTCAAAATTCAAAATTTGAGGATGCAATGTGTCATATCGTCCAAAGTTCAGGATAAAAAATGTATTTATCTAAAAAAAAGAATTGAGGGGTCAAATAAAGTGGTAGGTCCATTCAGATTAATTATAAAAGGTTTTGTACTCATGTAATCATATTGCTATTGGCAAAGTGCATGCATGCGTAGACTAATTATTATAGAGTATTCTTGTCTCAATTATTAAATTTAATTAGTATATTCTATCCTAGTTAATTACCCTCAAAAGAATCGTAGTTACTGTTCTAATTGTTTGTTTTAAATTCCTTATTATTTGTAGGACAGTAGATAATCTATTGGGCTTGATACTCTTTTCCGTAAGAATATTTAGCTCCACGTGTTTTTTTTTGGTCAAAAACCACGAAAAGTTCCCTGCATGCTGACCCATTGGAGCCAGTACTCTTTGGGGTTGTTTAAAGCTCCGTGTGAAGAGTCCCTGGGGTCCGTTCGACGATGACTCGACAGAGCTAAACCAGCCACTCATTCCTCCCTTTGTTATCTCCTCTCTGACAAGAGCATCCATAATAAAGAAAAAGTGGCAAAGTGGAATTTGATTTCATCAATCTTTATCGTGTAAGGGATTTCTAGATGTCTTCCTGCATAGCAGTAAACCAAAAAAGCAAGAAAAATCACAGCTTTCCCTTCTTGTTTGGAAGCATTTTAGTTTGCAGGACCCAACAACATTGCTCGAGGAAAGAACGACATAGGCCCGAGAAAGACCAGGCCCATGAGGTAACTCCAATGACACTTGCGTGCGGGGACAAACATGTTTCAGAGTCTAGGAGCTACTTCCAAGCAGACAACGACGTATGCCAAAACCGTCCCATAACTACCTTCAAATTCTCCATTGGGAAGAGCAAAGTCGATAACCCTATATCCTCCCCGTATAGTTGTACATATTTATATAGAACATGCTATATATATAGCCCACACAGTAATACATCCACCTTCATCTTTGGGATAGAGAGAGAGAGATGGCATCCTCTTTTGTCAGAGGAACACAGACCATGAACTCCATGTTTTTCAAGTAAGGATTTCTAGTTTGAATCAGTGATTTTCTCTCGTCATTATATTTATATATAGCTTTACATTTGGTTAATCTTGTCTGAGATTCTTGTCAACTTCCTTCAACATTTTTGGTTCTTCATTAAGCTTTGCACGTGCTAATAATTGACATTGTGTTTTGGTGTCAATTCCCTTGGAAAAACACAGGCCAATGGTCCGAAAAGCGTACCATAAGAAAAGCTCTTCCCCGGATATGATGCCCGATACCGTGAAACTAGAAGCCGAGGAAGTAAAGAACAAGCCGAACATGAAGCATGTGGGAGAGAGTGATAGTAACAATGTGTGGGTTCCTCATGAGAGAACAGGAATCTATTATCCCAAAGGCCACGAGAAAGTGCTGGAAGATGTTCCTCCCGTGGCGACAAAGGAGTTCGGGGTTAATTGGTTCTCTTATAACGACGAGATATAGTTGTCCGGTTTGATTGGTGTTATTAGAGATCAACATTATCCCTAGATCTCTTTTTTATATAGTAGAATTTAGAAAGAGATAAACATAATAAGTGACCTAAGACTTATGTTGTCTGAAATTTTATATAAGCAAATATGGACAACATTAAATAATATAGGATCTATCTGTTGTGTCTCTCTTTAAATTTTACTATGCAATTCGGATAGCGAATTTTAAAAGATTTAAATCCTATTCGTACAACGGATTTACAATGTTTAATTACTACTTGGAACTCATGTATTAGAATATAAAGAAGTGTCTGAAACGTATCTCTATCATGAAGATCCAATTCAGCAGAAGTAACAGGTCAAAAATGAAACTTTTTTTTTAATAAAAAAAAGTGGGTTACTATTCAATGAAGAAAAAGGTTAATATAAATATATATGCACTGCCCTTCTCCAACAGCAAATGGAAGCCCATCAGGCATTAGCTCATGATCCATGCGTGCTCACCGTCTTCTTCCCAACTCCAGGGACCACTGGCCAGCATCCACCTTGGTTCAATGACAAATGATTGTTACGATTCAGAAAACGCTGGCCCGATCGATCGCTAGCCCTGACAACCCCTTTTGCACGAGAGATGTAATTCGAACTCCAGGAAGAGAGTAGTGTTGTTTCAGCCAACTGTTTGGACATAACTACAATGACCAAAAATTGCTTACTAATTAACAAGCTGGATGTCAGCTAATAAAATGCAAGGGCGAGAGACAGAGAGACAGGTCAAGTACTATGATCAAATTTTGTAAAATTGGTCAGAGGCAAAAGAATTTAATTAATTTGTTTGCTAATCTACTATTTAGTATTTTTTTTATAAGCAAATGATAATTTCATTTAGCAGTAAAGAAATTAGAAGCTACAGGTGGAGTTTCGGCCATTTGAAGATGGAGTCAGTAGGTCAGGCTTTGTTCTCATTCTATTCTTTCACTGTCTAGTTTTGTTCTGGATATAGAATACGAATTAGGTTCTCACTTTTAAAATGATCAAAGTCAGGCTTTTTTCTTATACTAGGGTTGTTCAAGTTCCGGTCCGGTCTGGATCAGTTTGGGTCATGCCATTTTGGGCCGGTTTTGGGGTGGGGTCGTGCTATTTTGGGCTAATTTCCGGTTTGGGCCGGTTTGGAGAGGTATACTCAGGTCTAAGTCCGGTTTTCCACATGGATAACCCGGAGTATACCGGTCTCGGTCAGGTTTTGACCAAAATCGGTCCGGTTCCAGTCCGGATTGTCCGGTCCAGCCGGTTTGGTGGACAGCCCTATCTCATACTATATATTCTCAAGCCATTGCTATTAACATACTGCGGCATGCACCGTGCGGCACCAATATCTCCAAGACTTCGTGATGTTGAGAATTGTGTAGTCCCACATTGTTTAGGCAACGTGTGCATGTTAGATTTTTGGCTTATAAATAAGCCATCTATGTAACTTTTTTAATATAAGTAAGTTAACATAATAAATCCAATTGAGTGTTCTCATAATTGGATGTCTCACTTATCAAGTATAAAATTTTTTATTTCTAACATGGTATCAAAGCAAGGTTTTCGGCTTTAGTCCGGTTACCTCCTGGCGACCATCCAGCTTAGTACCGGCTTTGTCCCCGGCTTAGTACCGGAAACTTTCCCGGCTCAGTACCGGCGACCATCTGGCTTAGTATCGGCAATTTTCCTGGCTCAGTACCGGCAATCTCCCGGCTCAGTACCGGCAATCTCCCAGCTCAGTACCGAAAATTTCCCGGCTCAGTACTAGCAATTTTTGTTATTATTTTTTTCTTGTAATTATTTTTGTAATTCCAAACTCAAGGTTTGTCGGTTTGTCCAACTTGAGTTTGCGGGGGAGTGTTGAGAAGTGTGTAGTCCCACATTGCTTAGGCAATGTGGGCATGTGAGAATTTTGGCTTATAAATAAGCCCCTCGTGTAATGTTTTGAAATATAAGTGAGTTAACACAATTAATCCATTTGGTTATTCCCCTAATAGATGTCTCACTTATCGAGTATAATTTTTTTTTTATTTCTAACACATGATCTTCAGGCTTCTGAACATGCCATCGAATTCTTCTTGCTGCAGTACGAACCTACAATCTTACTACTTAAACCAGGCCTGTATACCACCGCATGCGACTTCCACGTTCAGTTTGACAAATTAAACAGATACTCAACCATTTCGATTTGATCTCAAGTGCGGATAGTAGTGTGATTAATCAATGAGGTTGCCCCCACCAAATAAATCGTAGGCATAAACGAGCTCGAAATCAAGAAGCTGGGAATTAAAGAGATGTATGAGCAATATTTGGCAATACACGTAGCATTAGCATGATGGAAGTGATTATCTTCCAGAACAGATCTGGGTATGATGGTACTTGACAAGATATATATAGAATACAAATTTGCAGTGGATATAAGTGACATTTACGTTGAATGGTACTTGGTTGGAAACACACTGGGAAAGGGTATTGAAAGTGCACTCCTTACACTGGTAGATAATGGCATTTTAAAGGATTAAACCATACACAGAGGTGAAGTAGCTCTCGAGAGGATATTCGACACACAAAAATCACGTGTGAAATTTATGTTCAATTCTTCTAGGCGAGGAAGTGCACCCTATGCTGCAATTCAGCTAGCACACAGATCTGTAAAGATGCTTCTCCTCGGCACATGATTTATGGAGGAGAAACTGCAGAGCTCCCATTGCAGCGATTGGTTACGCCATCCCTTCCCTTCATTGAGGGCCAAGGGTTGCTCGTGACTGATATGTTTTCTGCTACTGCGGATGGGAAACTCCTCTTCCGCGAACAACATACTCGCAATATTACAACTGTAGGTCGGATCCAAGACGCTTTATAATCAACATCCTTAGCATTGTTGAGAAGAAAACATTCATGCTTCTCATCAATGAGTCTCAGCGGATGCTTACTTTGATGTGCATCTCTGATCTCTCTCTAACAAGTGGGTGCTCTCTTCCATTAAAGAAATCCCTCTTCATAGAATGTCGTGGATGCCTGGGGATGCCCGGCCTTGCTTAATCAGGTGATGATATTCTGATAATCTTCCACGAAACTTCTTCCAAGCTTCCCAATGCCTACGTTGTCTGTGTTTTACCACAATTTACATAAGAAAAAAGTTGGCCAGTCGAGGATAAAAGTAATGGAATATTGTTTGCACATGGAATCCAACCTGTAATCCGACACGGAAGAATAAAGAAATTGATGGTGTGAACTATACGTTGCAACTTCGAGAAACACGTACGATGGGCATGGCCCAATATGGTCTTTGTCATGGGATAAGATAAGAAAGAAAAAGGTTCAGGCATGATAAATAAAGCAATTTCCCCAACTTCAGGTACCCTACTACTAATAGATTTATCCAAATTACGTAAAAGATAGCGTATGCGCTAGTTCTAATTATAAAAAATGGACAAAACCTTTACATTCTAATAGAGATTTTGGAATCTGGAGATTTTAACATATATGAGTATTTTTCTGATCAAAATGCTTCTTCACTGAATCCTAATTTTCTTTTCTGGTTTTGCAACCACGCTTCCAAGTTTAATTTTTGTTTAGAAATGTGGGTATCGAATTTCTTTTTAATCTCTAATGTAAAGGTGAAAATGTTGAACAATTGTTTCAATCTTTTTCTTCAAATTCTGAGAAATATAAGTAAGATCATGTGGGTTCTCTATCTACAGCTCCTCCTTTTTGTAAACTTATTATATATATATGATAATTCTATTTGGCAAAGCTCTTGATAACTCTCCACAGTTTCCTTTCAGCAGGAAGGCCTACAGCTTATGTACTAACTGATCAAACTTCATAATCAATGTAGCTCTTTTAATTTTATCTACAGGAAACAGGTGTTCAAGTCATTCAAAGATATCCCAACTAGCAAAAACATTAGGGCTGTAAACAGGGCAAGTCAATAAAATAATCGTATAACCGTGGTGAAATCCATCCTATCCACAGAAGCTCAATGATACAAAGGAATCGAGTGATTTTCCTTGGTCAACAAAGTTAGGGAGTGACAACGGTGTCTCTCGAGATTGTGCTCTCATTTACAAACCTCACCTAAATCTGATTTCTAAAATCAAACAAGCTTCGCTAAAAGATGGCGTGCAAATTGAGAAGTTCATATCCAAGAAATTGCTCAAAACTCTTACAATTGTGTCCTTGTAACCGTAAGATTCTAGGAGTCTCAGAGCAACTCCTGTCAGAGGGTACCTCAGCTTCCACAGCCCATTCACTAACCAACCCAGCTCACCGGCAGAAAATTGTGCATACATTTCGTTAGAAGTTCAATCATAAGTTCAAAAAACCTACTTCGAACCCGAGCCAGACGAATGGTTATGCTCGAAACCTGTTGGCACAAACACAGGAAGCTGGTTTGATGCTGAATCCCTTTTGAATCTAGACTCCCGATTCAAATTAAGTGCCAATCTCTCTTGGCCCTCTCTTGAAACCAAACCTCGTTCATTTTTCAAGGTATCCCTTAATGGGACGCTCAAAAGGGGGCCACCAAAGAAAATAGAGTCTCCTGTGTACATCAGCTTTTCGACTTGTCGATCTGGACCCTTTGCTCCAGAAGATGAAGACTCTTGCGGTGGAAAAACTGGCCTTCTGCTATAACTGCTTGTTTCTGCAGTAGAACTTGGCAATCCAATTTGCATGGACGATCTGTATCTAGCCTCTAAAGCTGACACAGGAACTGATACATATCTCCCTGCTTCTTGGTCCCAAACAACAGATGTCCTTGTAACGTCCCTGAGAAGAGAAGTAGCTGAAGCTGAAAGAAGCAAAGGATCAGCACTCCCCTTCTGTGTGATCTTTTCATCAGATCCCAACTGGTGGGATGTCGAGGTGTTGAAATTTGGAAAAGCAGCCTTAGAAGTGAACGGACGATCGGGAACTAAGCCAGGGAAAGAGGTAGCTGCAGTAAAGCGACCCAAACCATGACCTTGCGGTAGAGGGCTAAGTGTTACTGCTTCATGAACATAGCTTGGACTGCTGAAGCTGCTCGCACTCTGGGTCCCAGTTTCATACTCATCTCGGCTTCCTTGGCTAGGAGCAAGAGAGTTTCTCAAGGGCGACAATCTGAGATCGTTCTTTATCTCTTTATTTGTTCCCATGTCAGTGCTCACACTACTTCTGATGCTCATGTTGCCACTGGAGCTAAAATCAGGATCTTGTAAACGACAGTTATCAACTGGCCGAAGAACAGAGGATGATGCCCTGGCCTTGGCTGCAGCTTTCACTGCTTCACTGGAATCTAACTTTGCAAGCTTCCAAGCACTGATACGAACAGGCCTTTTGGGTACCTTTGGCCCTCTCTCTGCAATTCCAGTTGCATCTGGATCAACAGTTGATGGAACCATTCCAGGCTCCAAGTGAGGTACAACTTCATCCTATTGCACCATGTTTAAAAAAAAAGTATGCCCTAATTAGGTCAGAAGCTTGTTTCTAGTACATAGTAATTTCACCAATAAAAAATAAAACACAAAGTATGAGCAAATACAATCAGTTCTTGCAGCAATTGTCAAATGCTTGGTCACAAGTCACAGTACATAGCTTTTCAAGAATTAATTTTAAACTAAGGCTGTACTCAAACCCCATGGAATCAGAAGACAAAATCCTCTTCTGAGTTGCAAAAAAGATGGGAACAAAAACGATATTGGATAATGGAGAATTGTGAATCAGAAGAAATCAGAAAACATTTC
Source organism: Myrica gale (assembly GCA_963930655.1). Classification (NCBI taxonomy): domain Eukaryota; kingdom Viridiplantae; phylum Streptophyta; class Magnoliopsida; order Fagales; family Myricaceae; genus Myrica; species Myrica gale. The sequence continues at coordinate 8,270,820 of OZ005600.1, read as the reverse complement.
ATGTACCTCATCAAGAACATTAAAAATTCAAAGTGAGATCCATATAAAAGGCGAGAGAATCCCATAGCTTAAATTCAAGCTTCTCTTAAAATTAAGCATAACTACCCGATCTAAATGCATCAAAAGTAGACATTTGGATGATTGGAGGGAAAATAAATAGATCATTATGCTCGTCTAGACTTTTCTCAATACTAATATGGAGAAACAAAAACATTGATGTCCATGATTGAAAACAAGTACACTGTTCGATTAGTATCTCTAGATCCTATTTCAACGAGTATATCCATCTGACCATTAATTTATCCTTTCTTTTTCAGGAACACAGCAGGGCAAACACATAAATGCACAAGAGGACTGAAACTTGGGAAGTAAACCAAAACCATCAACAACCTTCCAACCTAGTTGCTGTTTACATTTCAAGATGTAAGAAGCCAAACATTATCAAAGTGATTAAATCGAAGTATTCAAACTTTAGAAAAACAAGTCAAATATGGAAAAACAACTTATAACATGGCATAGGACAAAATAAACATACGATCCCGTTTTAACGCTATTTTAATTCAGGAAAAATACATATAAGTCAGTTCCTGTTCGTGATAATTAAAACTTTTTGTAAAGCAGTAATTCGTTTGCTGGCCTGTACTTGGGAAGCAGTCCCAACTAAAACAAGATATTTATGACTCATGTAGAACCATTAATGGTAGTGATATTGCATCGCTGGCGTCTTCTCTTGTGTACTTGTGATTGCATCCCCTCGGCATTCTCAATAAAGTTGTGTACTTATAGAGATAGAGAGAGATCAACTGACTGAGTACCTTGGTGACTCTTTCCCTTTTACTCTATTTTTGTTTTCTTTTCCCTTTCTCGCGTCCAAAATGAATAATTAAGTCTGAAAAAAGTCCATCCTTTTCTTTTCCTTTCCTGCTTCTATTCTTCTTGTTTCATTTTTCAGCTTTTACATCAGAGGATATCAAGGGGATGTTTGAGACCCCAAATATTTGGGGTCTCAACAAATCGAACAAACCAAACAAACTCCAAAATTTTTAACTTTTACACCTACACACTTCACCTTTCACAAACCCCAATAAATCTCAATAAAGTAAAGATTCTCAAAATTTCGGGAATATTCCCCAATTTTTTGGCAAACAAACATCCCCCAAGAATAGCGAAGCAATCAAACCGTTCCACTGTAACTTACCACTCAGTGAGCAATCTTTGGGATGACTATATTAAACTGTAGGTCAAAAAGTATAAGTTAAGACGCCTAAATACCTTCTGAAGTTTTCCCAAAAAGATACAGAATTAAAAAAAAATCAAGTAAACAGTAAATACCTGATAGTCCACAAATACCCTAGGAGGGGTACACCATACCCCCTTGTATTGCAGACCAAGGGAGCTTCCGCCACTCAAACCAGTAGTAGCAGACCCAGAAGGAGAATACACTATATTTGGCAGTTCCTCGTCTACAGATGCCCCTCCATGTGCTTCACTCATGGCTCTCATGGCCACAACAAACTCATAGGTTGTAATACCCTAATTCAATACAAAAACAAAAAGGATAAGGTTCTTATTTTTATAGATGAAGAATTCCCTCACTGACCATATAGTTTCAAATGCTCTCTTTCCTTAAACTTGGTTAAAAGCCAAAATGAAAGAAAATTTACAATCCAACCCCACCTGTAGATATTTCCAAATATTAAATCTCTTGCTCCAAGTTCTCTATGACTAACCAGAGCACCATGGAAAGGTTCTTGGTGACTAACCTTTCTAATTAAAATCATGTGGAAAAAGAATAGTTCACCCAAAGGTATACATGCCAGCATTGAAACTACAGTACATACAGCCTACAAAAAATGAGATCAGGATTAGAATAAGGATTCTGGTTAAATTAATATATTTGAACATACATAATATGCATGGTCTAAAGCATATTCGATAAAAGTGTACCACAACAGTAGCAAATGGGGCCCGAGTAAAACCATTTCCAAGTCTATCAATAATTTCAGCCTCCATGCTTTTCTTTTTAACAAAGCAAAGCACCAGAACAGCAATACCAACCCCCGCTTCAAAAACAAGCTGAACCAAAGAGAAAGGGGAGCATTAGCAACCAAAAAATGCATTTCTTCCACATGGGTGTTAGGGGGCAATGCATACCCAAACAAGACTAGTGGCCATGAGAGAAATAAAAGTCACATAATTTTTGTGCCCCACACAATTATTAAGCCACTGCAGCAGCAAAATATATAGAGGTTAGTCCCAAAAGAACAAAAAAACAAGACAAGTTGAATACAGGACATGATCAAACGAAGTTATACCCGGCAGTGGTGATCAAACCCATCAACACATTTATCACAACTTCTACAGTGTTTGCTGAATTTCCGAACCTGCAACATTCAAAGCATCTATGGTAAATAAACAAAAATCAGATTGTTGATATTTGGTCCCTGAAGGCTCCCGTCAGCATACAGCCAATTTCTGGAGAAATAACCATATGCTTGTTTTGCACTACAACCTGTCATGCGTTTACCGTGGCCAGAAACCAAGAAATTGGATCTTATTTTAGGAGACTCTCTATCTATCAGCTAAAAAGAATTCCATAAATATAGTCATTGGGTAGCACAAAAGAAGCAACAGAAAGATTGGCACCTCTATAATATAAGACGTAACAAAAACGAATTCAAAACCCATGAGAAGTGCGAAACATATGATTTTTCATTTCAAGAAGAATTGTGACCTACAATCTCTGTTGACTATGTGACTCAAATCTGTAGAGGAGAGGAATACAACTTCTGGCATTAGTATCATGAGAATGGAGCATATGCACCTGTCTAACATAAGTAAAACCAAACAAATTTTGAAGAGAATATGTAGTTTAAGAAAATAGGATCTGGGAGGAACCAAGCAACTAATATTTCATGTCAAGATATTTGCATCTCCATGGACAGGTTTAAATGGCTGAAGCCTAGGATATATACCCACTTGGAAGTAAGAAACGTCTAAGGCACCAATGAAGACAGCATGCCCTAAATGAGTTATTATCATTCATTTAACCCCACTAAAATGATATCAAAGTTTACTGAAGAAGATCTGCACCATTCTAGTTCCGCCATCTACTCCTGAAAACTTAATTTTCCATCATATCTTTATAGAAGGCTATCCCATAACCATTAGCCTTTCCCAAATCAATCTTAAGTACTAGGAAACCAAAAATGAATTCTAAAATATCCTAAACACACTACCTAGCTACAGAATTCCACCATTGATATGGTCCGCCAACTGAGAGTGGAGAGAGAGAGAGAGAGAGAGAGAATTGTGGAAAGAGAACAACAAGTGAAAAGAAAAGAATAAGGGTATGAATCCAGTGGAAATATTAGGAGGCTCATTTCTTCAACTAGTTCCCATGAAGTCATCAAGATGTCTAACCAATACACACTGATTTTTATCACTGCTTCACCATCAAATCTCAGTGGAATGGCTAGCTTAATGAGAGTAATACGACAATCAAAATTTGGTAGTTTCTATTCCTTGATTTGGTTTGACTTGACAGTCACCACTTGTCAACTTCAACAAGAGGATACGAGCATACTTGGATGATTTCCGAGAAGGATTTTAACCAGTAGGATGTTATTACAATGGCATATGTGATGACAGGCCCACATTTTGGTTTTGCATTCTTCAGATCGACCAAGTAGAGGAAATTTTATGCCAATTCCCACAGCTGCACACAATATAGGCCTTGCAATTTGTACTGTTTATAACAGAAGGTAAAGTTTGACGCGGATTCCCACAAGTGATCCAATTAAGCTTTATACTTTGCATTGTTATCAAAAGGTCGAGTCTGATTATATAGGCTCAGATAACCATATATCAGTAAACTACACATAAGAAGGAGCAGCCATATTCCTCCAAATGCCCATATGGAATATCAGACCTTTAAATGAAACAATTATGCCATGAAATTACCGCCCTGCTTAACATATACTAAAACCATCCCACATCTCATCAATTCACTATCTATTCTTCATGTGTAATAAAAAGCTTCCGAGACACATAATTTTTTTTTTGATAATACGAGACACATAAAATTCAAGTCCCAAATTCAAAACTGATCTCTTTTTTTTCAATAAGTGAAAGAGTAGTAAAAAATAAGAATGGACATCAATGGAGGACAAATGCTTTAGATGGCATAATACCAGCTATTATAACCTAAAATTACTGACTCCAGAAACCATAAAGAGAAGTGACCGAAAAGATAACTTCACTTTGGTAGAATCATCTCAACGCAATCAATAGTTGTAGAATCCCCCCACCCCGCCAAAAGAAATCAATAAAAAATAAGGTGTGAGTTCGATGGTATGTGGTGGTAGGGCAAGATAGCAGCAGTGTGATAGTGAGATTGGAGTTTAGGTGGTACAGGTCACTGGAGTTCAAGTGCAGGTTATGTTACGTGGGTATCACATTCCTCTATGCCCATCAGTTGTTATCGTGAAATGAGAATGCTTTTAGAGCACTAATGAATATAATTTTCAATTAGCTTCAAGACACCCCATACAAACTGACTGTAAATATTTTTTCGCTTTCTTGGTAGATATATGATTATAAAGATCCTGCAAAAATTTGCAAAGTTCCAATCAAAAAAACAAATGCAACGATAATACGAGGAAGTAAAATTCTTACAGGCGACCAACAGTGACTTCAACAAACTAGGTCGTACCAGTGATATCTTACCTCAGCGTTACACAATGTGCAGAACAAAGCCTCTTCACCAGTTCCCTGCTCCTCAGCTGTCCCTTCCTGTTTGCGGCAATCTTCATGTACAAACAATGCGCAGAAGATTCCTCCAATATTAGAACAGGATTTTCTTCGTGTTGGTTCCAACGGAATATTCACTCCTCCAATTTCACTTACAGACCCTTTCTTACTAGAGTTGGCCCCTGCTATAGAACTCTTGGAAGCTGATGATGGAGAAGAATGATGCTCCCTGCTTGCAATTTCATCAAATCTCCTAGGCACGTTCGATGATAATCCAATTTTTGTATTGTCTTTATTTGTTGCCCCATGATCAAATTTATACATTATGCCAGGATCTGCTGGATTAATTGCAGTACAACGAACATAAAGAATGAAAACTAGGAGGGCCTGCAATGCCACGACAATAGGGATAAAATTAGACATGAGTGCTGTAAAATTAAACTGGAAATAGTAATGCCAAGATATTCATTCAGTTAATACATCAGAGAAAGTACATGAGATATGTATGGACATGAAGTGTTTCATCTTCTCTATGTTTTCTCCCTTTTCAACCCAAACCATATCCCTTCTGTCGCACATTTTGAAATCATTAAACCCAAGATTTTTCTCACCGCATCAACCAACCTTCCAAACTAGTTCTAGAAATCTAGTTCTTACTAGTCTCCCTTGACTCTACCTTAACGTACTACAGGAAAGACACCAGATAAAACTAATAAACAAAATACTTCATAAAACCTAACAAAAGACTCCTAATACTATAAGAAATTGCAGAAAAATCTAGACAAAAATAGTTTGAAGAAAACTGTATGAATGAATGAGAAGATAGAAGGGATTTTATTAAATTATAGATCCAATACAACGCATAAAAATGCTCCTGAGTCTTAAACTAATGACTCAATCCATGAGATTAGTTTAACGCTAATAAACATAAGGTCTGGAAGCATATAGGTCCTGCTTCAATTGGACATTGCACGTCGACACATGAAAAGCTCTTAAAAGTTGACAAAACTGATTATCACTCTCCAATGGCAGCATCACTTATGCAATTAGAAATGCATCCTAAAAGATGAGATAATGAAGCTTTTCATACCGAGGACAGAAAGGGGGGGGAGAGAGAGAGAGAGAGAGAGGGAAGGCCTTAATTTACAGAATTAATGGAGTTACGTACCACTGGAGAATAAGTTGCAACTAGAATGTACTCCCAGGTGCGGCCGCCAAGGAAAGGGGCAAAGAAAGCATAGAATGCGACTACTAACAAGCAGAATACAGTGATTGCAACAACCTACCCAAGTATGAACCAAAGATTTGAGAAGAAAAAAAATTAGTATAGATGAAACTATAGAACACAGGTAGTTACACCAAAAAAGAAGAAAATAAAACATCCACTACGGCAAATACCTTATCACAAAACATTAAACAATTACTAACATCCAACCCGAAGAATTAACCCAAAAAATCCACCAACAATTAAAAGTGATCCTGCGATAACAAAACGCATGCAATATTGCACCACTAGCAATTCCGTGATGGCAATAGCACAAATGACAAAACTCTAGCAAATAGAGAGGCATACCTTCAACCATCAACACCTTCTGCTGATACAAATAATGCCATGAAGACCACAGAACTTCTTTTGAAACATATAAGACCATAAAAACCAGAAGATTTTGGAACAGGAGGAGCAAGACAATTTTGAGGCTAACTGAGGACTCGAATCTACTCTCTACTACCAAAAAGATACGAAGTCCACTATCCTAATTCAACACCACCCCAGTAAATAAACAGGAGTACCCAAGCGATTACTAGCAGTATGACACAGATTAGACTTAGGTAGCAATATAACGAGCAATTCTTGATCCTTGAACCTGTGATAAATGTGAAATGTAAAAGAGCAATAGGAAATAACCGGAAAAACGTCAACGGAAGTTTTAAGAGTTGCATCTCATACAACTCTTAAGCCTAACAGATAAACTAACAGAAAAGTGAAGATGACAATCGGGTACTCAAGTTACAATTTTCCCTTCACCCTGGGAAACAAAATAGCTCGTAATTGATCTTAAAACCTTCTCACAAAATCAAAATTACTCGCATACAAGTACATATTTCAAAACAACATAGAAAAATGCCGGGCAAAACAATGCACCATTAACATGTATTTAACACGAGGAAACGAAAAACGAAAAAGCTAAACCCACATACCAAAAATGGAGCATATTCCAAAAATTTAGCATTTAAAGAAAAATCCTCATCAACAAATTAGCCGTCTAAACCCTAACCAAGAAAACGAAGAGTGACATGGAGAAACGAGCACGCGAAGTCATTTGAACAGAGTTGCTATATGCACAAACCTGAAAAGTGTGAGCAGGTAATTGCCATCCGTGTTTCCTCACCATAACTGCTCCAATTCAGAGCCGAAACCCCCCGCACACTACAAAAGAAAGCAAAACCCTAGTACACACACCCACCCACCTAGAGACGGCAACACAAGCAGACAGAAAGAGAATTAGAGACACAGACAGTGAAACGAGTTTTCTTCTATGTCCGCCATATATACTATAACAAAACTAGTTATTTTTAAAAGAACCCGACAAAGCTGAACATGAATTTTCCATATAACGGTAGCTCTTACTCCATTACTCTCAACCAAAAAAGTTTTTTTAACAAAAATGGAAATAGAAAGTAAAATAGACTGATAAAAATATAAAAAAGAAAAACGAAACATGCAGTAATGAAAGAAGGTCGAGCAGTCCGAAGAGAGAGAGAGAGAGAAAGCCAACGAGTGAACGAGGAACGAGAAAAGACACGGAAGTGAAGAAGACTAGGAAATAAAGACCCGTTATCAGTTATCTCACAAAAAAAAACTCTTACTTGGAAATAGAAATATAAAGAGAAAATAACTCCGAGAAAAGGAGTAGAGAAGGAAAAAGAACACCCATTTGCAGTTATGTAAGAAGCTTTTAGTCAGCCCAAAGAGAAAGAGAGAGAGAGCATCAGAGGAATAAGAAAATAAGCGGAAAAAATAAAAAAATACTCGGAGAAACGAGAAAGACGAGCACAAAAGCGTGAAGGCGTTGACGCGCATCACTTTCTTGACAGGCTAACGCGAGTATTAAGTATATACGAATTATGTTATTGGCGGTTATGATGCAACTTCGTGCATGTGTGTGGAGGAGAATTAGGTATGCTTTTAGGTGCTAAATAATTATTGATAATAATATGCTCTGGTTTCTTTTATGGTCCCACAATTATTATTCCCTTCTCTTTTTTATTTAAATTACTTTTCTGGGTTTTGGGACCGTGACCCATCATTATTTATGGTCACTCTCTCGCGGCACTAATTTTTGTCCCGTCCAAAAAAGAGGGACAGATGGAATTTCCTTTTTGTGTTTCCGGGAACGTGGTCTTTTTCCTTTACTGTTTGTTCTTTTGGTTCATAGTTTTTGTTCCTTTTTCTTTGGGGGTGGGTGATTTCGTACATGCATGTTTCTTTATTCTTTCATTGCATTGCATGGTCTTTTTCCCTGAGGAGAATGACAACTGCAGCCACTACAGGGGGAAACAATACGACAAATACAGCAAGTGGATTGGGAAATATAAAACGGGAAAAAATAAAAGAAAGAGAGTAGATCAACTTCTGCGAAGAAAACCAGGGAGCAGAGATCGCGGAGAAAGAGGCTTGATTGTGATATGAAGATCACCTAAAAAAGGTTGTGGTAACTGGTAAGCACAGACAGCTAACGTTTCTTAATAGTAAATAAAATATCTGTTTGCTAAAAGAAATCTTAATAAATTTTAGGAGGGGCCATGGCCCCTCTTAGCTCTATCCCTGCATGGATAGGTTTGTGTGTTTAAGAGTGGTCAAATATTTCGACTAAAATCGGAAATTTTGGTTATGTTCTGATATTTAGAATTTAGTTCTGAAAATATCGGAATGGAACTTGAACTAAATTTTACATTTTAGTAAATATTGGAATTGGAATGTGCTCCAGTTCGATCTGTTCCAGTACCTAACCTTAACTGATGTAATGTAAAATGTGAATTTTGGGAGGGTCAAACTATTATATGGTAGTGAATTTATTATTCTCGAATTTAAAGAACTATGAATTACTTTCCCAAAACAAAAAGTTACATAAGTAGATATATAATTTTATGGGTTAAATAAAAAATCCTTTTACAAAAATCAAATAAATTTTTAAATTTTAAAACTCATTAAATTAGTCTTGAAGTTTAAAATCCTTCACATTTGAAGGGATCACATTAGAAACGAAATTTTAATAGATTTTAAACCATAAAGACTAATTTAATAATTTTTAAAGTTTAAAGACTTATTTAATATTTATCCAAATTAGGGATGGAAATTGTATTTATCTCTAATTTTATTATTTGGTGATTTGATTTCTTACCTATTTCGATTTGACAAACAGTATAAATTATTACCTTTATTTGTTTTTCCTTTTTGTCAAGTTGGTCTCCGGTGCAATAATCTTAGTTAGTGTCTAATTTGTTATCTTAGAAAATCAAATGAGTTATTTACTCCATCGACGACGCTGGCTAGAGCTGTGCGCCAATTATCGGTACTCTATAGCCAATATCCCCAAAAGTCGAGGATATCGGAGGGGTGGTGAAACCGCCTACCGTTTGGTAGTGCACCACCCCACCATTTTTTTTTAGGAGAAAGGTGCTATTTCTCACCGTTTTATTTAAAGTTGCCTTTTTTTAAGTAGAGGTAATTATACTTATCACTTTCAAACTACCATGATTTTTTCACTTTGCACCTTAAAGTATCACTTTTATCACATTTCACCCTCAAACTATCATGTCCCAGTAGTTTGCACCCTCCGTCTATAATTTCTGTCAATTCAAACGGAAAACTACTCAAATACATCTCGCGTGATTTTTTCTCACTTGATCTTCCCATTTTGTCCCTTCGTTTGAGGCTGCAAAATGAAAAAAAAAAACATGGTAGTTTGAGAGTGCAAAGTGAAAAAACACGATAGTTTGAGGGTAATAAATGTAATTATCACTTTGATAAAAAAGGGAAGATCAAGTGGGAAAAAGTCACCTGAGACGCACGTGATTGGTTTTTCGTTTCACTTTACATAAATAATAGACAGATGGTGCAAACTGTTGGGACATGGTAGTTTGAGGGTGAAATGTGACAAAAGTGATACATTGGAGTAAAAAAATGATAGTTTGATGGAGATAAGTGTAATTTCCCCTTTTAAATATGTTTTCCCGACTAATCGTCCACATTCCCGAATCTCTCTCTCACGTTCTTACGCACCGACAACTGCCCACCAGTATCGCTGGCATCGGCTACCGGCGGTTCATTAATTGACGTGATATTTTTTCAGCCGTTAGATTTCTCAACTTCTAATCTCATCCGTCCACTCACACAATAGCTTCACTCACACAATAACTTTTGCCTAATCTTAGTTAGTGTCTAATTTGTTATCTTAGAAAATCAAATGAGTTATTTACTCCATCGACGACGCTCGCTAGAGCTGTGCGCCAAATATTGGTAATCTATAGCCAATATCCCCAAAAGTCGAGGATATCGGAGGGGTGGTGAAACCGCCTACCGTTTGGTAGTGCGCAGCCCCACCATTTTTTTTAGCAGAAATGTGTTATTTCTCACCGTTTTATTTAAGGTTGATTTTTTTTTTAAAATAGGGGTAATTACACTTATCACTCTCAAATTATCATGTTTTTTCACTTTGCACTCCAAAGTACCACTTTTGTCACATTTCACCCTCAAACTACCATGGCCCAGCAGTTTGCACCTTTTGTCTATAATTTTTGTCAATTTCGACGGAAAACTAATCAAATACATCTCACGTGACTTTTCCCCACCTGATTTTCCCATTTTGCCCCTTCGTTTGAGGGTGCAAAATGAAAAAAAACATGGTAGTTTGAGGGTGTAAAGTGAAAAAACACGATAGTTTAAGGGTGATAAGTGTAATTATCACTTTGATAAAAAAGGGAAGATCAAATGAGAAAAAGTCACTTGAGACGCACATGATTGATTTTTCGTTCCACTTTACAAAAATAATAGACAGATGGTGCAAACTATTGGGACATGGTAGTTTGAGGGTGAAATGTGACAAAAGTAATACCTTAGAATACAAAAAAAATGATAGTTTGATAGAGATAAGCGTAATTTTCCCTTTTAAATATGTTTTCCCAACTAATCGACCACATTCCCGAATCTCTCTCTCACGCTCTTGCGCACCGACAACTGCCCACCAGTATCGCTGGCATCGGCTACCGGCCCAAACAGGACCAGTACTAGTGCATGTTTGGAAGAAATCGACAAGATGGATAGGATTTGAGCTTATTGCAAGTGTTATCGATCTCTCAAAAAATTCAACTTAAAACAGAAATTCCTGTCTTCTGGTGGCAGTTTCTTCTTCCCTGAAAATCATCTCCCTTCAAACAAAATTTGAGGAGAACCAAATAACGAAAGATTTTAAATAAAGGGTTATTAAAAAAAATGATATCACGAGATGATTTAGGCTTGATGGCTAATATACTCTATCTTCGTTGGTTGAAATATATCTTCCAAATATAAAATTGACAGTTTTTTTTATTGAATAAAGTTTAATTACCATGGTCTAAAGACTCTAAACTCCACACTATACTGAATGAATATAACATTCGTGACGTGGACGCTTTTGCTCACTCAAAATTAAATTAATTTGGTTTAAGTTATAATCGATTACATATGCTTCATCAAGACATAATGATCTAAGAAACTATGCGAATAAAACTGATATGAATTTACAATGTGATTTATATATCATCTATCTGATTTGATTTTCAATTTGTCTAAGATAGTTAATAATTAATTATTTTTCAAAATTAAAATTTATAGAATCCAATGGTAAAAAGATTTCTATATGTGACGTGTGCCTTTTTCCTTTTGGGCAAGTATATTTATCGGACGGTGAGTCGGTGACTTAAAATATTTTTTTTGTAGGTAAAAACCCTAAAAGAGGCGACCCTTATAATTTTTCAGTTAATTTAGGTTTTTATTTTTGGTAAGTAAGATTTAGGTTTAGATCAAATTTGTAGGATTTACATCCTATTTTTATATTTACAATCTATACATCACAAAAAATACGTATTTAAATATAATATTTTATTACATTTTTTATAAACATTAATCCCTTTTAATGATTTCTGTACACATATAAATACAACTTTAACATCAACTAAATATTTACAATTTTATCAAAATAGGAGGATTTTCTTCTCCTAACATAGCCGAAGTTGTGTTTTCATCGTGGATAACCAGACAGTTAGGCTATGTTTGGTTTAATTCTCAAAATAATTTTTGTTTTTTTATTTTTTTAAAGTAGTGTAGATTTTTTTGGGATTGTTGAAAAGTTAGTTGAAATTTGTAAAAAGTTATTGGTATCGGTGAAAAAATATTGAAATTGATGAAAAAAATATTAAGTACGATAAAAAAATATTAAAATTGATAAAAAGTTAGTGAAAAGTTTTTGAAAACTGTTTTGAAAAGTTAAACAAAAATGTCGTTAGCATTTAGCAGCCGCGATGACTCCGCTTCCAGTTTCCGCCACGCTGCGCTTGTTCCAACATTCACGAGCGGGACCCTCCAAACACCCCCTCGTTCCTTTCTATTGAGATAGCGTATTGTACACACGTACAGGTACAAAAAAATAAAAGGGATACAAGTGAGAGAGCTGGCACGCGCGATGAGTGTGAGAAGAAACACGAAAAGAGCGAGTGGGGATGTGAGACTCAGATTGAGAGATAGAGAGACGGGCTTTTGAAAATTGAAACCCTAAAAACTATTTCTAAAAAAGAGAGAGCACTTGATTTGGGAGAGGGAGACGGGTGCTTGCTTAAGTTTGGTACACTCGCTCCACCCTGTCGCGTGAGATATTTTTTTTTTGCAGTTTCGGACTCGTCTTCTTCCTTGCTGAATCTCGATCTTCTTTCAAGTTTCAAGTGCAGTGGAAGATTACAAAGAGAGGTACTCTCTCTCTCTCTGTCTCGGATTACTGTGAGAAAATATTTTTTTCTTTATTAATAGTATTATTGTTATTTCTTGGGTACGCGGTGAGTGACAGACAGACCCAACAAACGAAGCCGGTATCCCCTAAATTAAAGTTTCTACTCGCTGGGCGATGCGTGACTCAAACCCTAAAAACATTTCCCCATTTCAGTAGAAACGCACTTCCCCTCACGCGCAAGCGCCTCACTCGCCCCGCTTCTCAGTTTTTCTTCTCAGATGCTATTCTTGAGGTCCCTCTCTCCCTCTCAGAATTGAAAATATTCTTTAAAGTTTTCGTCACCAAGTTCTTCAACTTTTCTGATCTCTGAAAATATGTTTAGTGTGATATTGTACCCATTTTTTGCAAATAGTTCTCGAGGTCTGTTTCATGCTGAGAATGCGCGGGGAAGGAGAATGGATTTATGTTAAGAATTACTATGCGATAGTACAGTTACCTGTGAAACCGAGAGAAATGAAACTAATAGTGAGCTATTGAGCTGAGTTTGGTATTTGTTGGGTAATTTGAATGACTGGTGCTTTGCATATTTTGGTCCACTAGGCAATGCGAATTGTGAAGCATACCAAGTGTTAGTTATGTTGTTATTTCCTTGTTGCATTGATTGGATTCTAATAAGAAAGATTAGTATGAGTGCTAGTGATGACCATACCCATTGCTTTTATGAACATTAGTGGGCCTTATTGGTTGGAGCAACATAATGCTTAGGTAATTTGAGCGTGGTTTTCTAGTATTGGCTCTTATGTGTAGTTATTAATCTGGTTCCACAGTTTTTTGTACTGCGTTCCCGAAGCTCGACCAATATCTATGTATGTTAATAAAAAGTTTCAACAGTTGTCTCTGCTCTGCTTTTCGTCTTTAGTAGCTCAGTTACCATTACAAATTTAATCATGGCAATGCTCTTGAAGTATCTAAGGATCTGACATTAGATGGTTATACATTTAGACCATTGTTGTTTTGAGTTGCTATTAAAATTCTCTTCATTTAGGTTGGCCTTTAATTTCAAGGTTTGGAGAGGAAAGCTTGCAGTTTTACTTTTTGATTTTGCAGCTTTTGATTTGAATCATTAGGTTTGTCTTTGGATCCTAAGAGTCTTTGATGAAATGGGGGGGGATCGGGTAACAGGTGTGTGTAGTTTTGTCTCTGTCTCTTGCCGACTTTTTGTTGGGAAGGTACAAAAAAGTTGAGAGAGGGGATCCTTATGGCATCATAATTGTAAGTGATGTCGAGCAGAAAAGCATAGGCTTATTTTTCTTCAGACTTGAATAATGTGATGAAAGTCAGTACTTATTGTATTCACCAAAAAATAATTACTGATGAATAAAATATCAATTTTGTTGATTTATGTGTTATGATACAAAATTTGAAATTTTGTCCTTCAGATGAACACTCAAAGGTCTTACTTTTTTGCGTCTTAAATCTAAAGGCCTAGGGGATTTATCTTTCAAGGACAAAGCAGGTTCAGGCTTTTGTTGGGCCTTGGGAACGTGATATCACTTTAACATTTTCGTTCTTTTTTCTACCTCTTTCTATTTGTGCACCCTCCTGCACCATGGAAGTGTAACTTTTGCTCTTATTTAATTTTGTCAAGTATTATTGCCGTTGTAATACCCTATAAATATGTGACACGAGTGAGAAAACTTTCCTATGATTATAAGACAACATGGTATTATGATGTAGCAGTTTGTATAGCATATTTTTGGTCAAATTAGTCAGAACATCTATTAAGTGTACGTGCAGTAGAATTTCTTTGACATATGTCGATGACAGAGGTTGGGTGATTATTTGGCTGTGCAACTTTGTACTGGTATCAGTCCGTGAATCACAAGGACCAATAGCTAAAATAATTTGCCAATTCTAGTGTATGAGAGTTGAAACGACCAGCAAAAATTGAAACACTGAGTGAAGATTATGACAAAAGGCTGTAAACCACTTCATTTAACAAATACCGTATGTATAAAACTATCTTCTTTGGCGGACTCTAGAAATTGGTCAGTACCTAAAGCAGTTCAAATCATATAGATTGGGACCTAGGAAAACGCTAGGTCAAATATGCACGAATCTAGGTGTAGGAATGCAAGTGTGATATGGTAATATTCCTGCAAGAAACATTTTTTCGATTCTTCCCTATTATTGTGCCTATCAGGTGCAAAAAAATGAATCTCTATGGAGAATCCCAGAAAAAGAAGACATTGGAGACCCAAAGTATAGGATGGTTTTTGGTGTTTGGTTCCTACTGTTGAGAGGAACAAATGGAGTGGAAAGTGCCTACTTAAAGGGATCCTTATCTTTTTTGTTATCCTCTTAATGGTAAAAAGAGACATGCACATAATGTCAGCATTGCCTTTTGAGACTAGTGTTCCTTTCCGGTTTGAGTTGTCATTTCTGAGATGCCCCAGCAGAGATCAAGGTTGGATTGTATTTAATTTATCTCTCATTGAAGAGAGGAAGATTATGATAATCTGTCTATGGAGAGTAACTGTATTTAGTATTGATACATACTGGTATTAGGACAACTGCATCTTGTGTCATGCTTTAGTGTCATATCCTTGCTTGCATAGTTGGTTTTTCATACTTTATTGACCTGGCTTTTTATATTTCACGCCATTGATAGTTCATACTGTTACTATATTCATCAAAAAATAGTTCATACTGTTACTCGATAAGGATTGGTATTCCGTCAACTTCATCTATATCCTTCTCTGGTGTCATAATGTTTTTGCAGTGGCGGTCCCAAGCCTGAATAGAGAATGGTCAAGGTAGGTTGACAACCAGTTTCAATGGTTATCTGTCATATTTGGCAAAGAATTGGAGTAATTAGGTTGCTGCATGTTGTTTGGACATTACCTTTTATGTAACTCCCATCTTTCATAAGTGCATTAGCAGATCAAAGTGTTGAAAAATTTAATTTCTGTCTAGTCTTGGACATCCCATTTACTTGGTATGGATGAAACCTCTTGGGCTGTAGCAGTTTGCACTGAGGTATTTTCCATTGGCTTGGTGATAGACTTGTAATCTTTACAATCAATATGTACAGTTGCATTAGATATTAAGCTGAAACTGTCACACTTCTTTGGTTAAAATCAACACAATTTTTTTTGTAGAAGTTTAGAAGTTTAAGCTTTGCAGAAAGGGAACATAATTTTCTGCAGGTCTTTGGTTGGGATAAAGTTTTTGTTACAGACTAGTTTGAACCTTATATTACCCGCTTTGAGAATGTGCATGGCAAGTGGATTTGAATACTTAATGAGGGTTTTCCTTTTCTGGTTTTAACAATGGATTGGATATCATAAAAGTAGAAATTCAAGTCTTCTTTGCATTGGCAATATACTCCTTGTTCTCCTAATTTAGGTTAATAATTTCCCGCTGCAGAATGGAGACCTGTTAACTTTGACAGTGATTTCAGAGTTCCTCTCTTTGAAATCACCCGTGGCATGGACAATGTTTAGAAGCACAAGGCCGGGTTCAGAATGTGAAGAAGATCAAGAAGGGGTAACTGTCTAAGAATCAAGGTTTAAAGAGTAGGAAGGTCCCCAAATTTTTTCAGTGACTCTGGATCGGAAAGTATATGTATGTGTGTGCGTGGGTGCCTTTTACATGTATATCTAGCATCTGCATTATCATGAACAAAAGTGACAAAAATAAATAATGACAATTATTTCATGAGAAGAATGGAGTCTTATTTTCTGGAATGGAAAAGAGGAAATTATTTATTTTTCACAATTATGCTACAAGAACTTTCACATTTAGAATTGAAGGATGCCTTTTTCCTTCTTTTTTTGTTGTGACTTGTTTGGGATACATAAAAATGAAAGCCTTGACTGACTCTGCCTATCTCTTGGGGTTGGTTCAGAAAGGATTTTATCCTTGTTACTAGTAAATCTACCTGGTAGTTGAAAACCCTGAACCATGGTGCCAAATCTGCATTCAAGTTCCGTATTCTACTATTTTTAAGAGTGGGGAAATCTTGATGCATGTTGTTAATCACAGCTGAGTTGGCGATTATAGACCCCTGGTGCTCTAAGAGGTGTTAACTTCATTTATTACTATGGAATGATGCATTAAGAGTGCGATGTACTTTGCCTGTACATAATAGGTATATTTGGTTAATTATGGCTCCCCAGAAGTTTACAGACTTCTGTTTCAGTCATTTTATTTTAGAGCGTATTTTTTCTTGAATAGTTGCAATCCGCACATGAATCAAGAAGAGTGAATATTTTAATTTAATTATCTGTTATTCATGTTATGGCTGTACATTGTTTTAAAGTTGTTTGACACAAACATGCTGTTTTTCTCCTTTTCAGGTAAGAGTGAACAATCATTCACAACAAGTGATTTATTCTAATCATGGACATAGATCTTAGGCTACCTTCTGGAGAACATGATAAGGAGGACGAACCAAATCCAATTGATAACATCTTGAATGGTGATGAGAAACTGCATAATGGAGACATAGAGGGTGAAAATATGGTTGATGTTGGAGTTGAGGTACGTTTAGAAGATGGTGGGGATTTGAATTCTCCCACAGTGGATATGGTGGTATTTAAAGACGATACAAATCTTGAGCCACTTTCTGGTATGGAATTTGAATCTCACGGAGAAGCTTATTCATTCTATCAAGAATATGCTCGATCTATGGGTTTCAACACTGCGATACAAAACAGCCGTCGTTCAAAGACTTCGAGAGAATTTATTGATGCAAAATTTGCTTGTTCTCGATATGGGACTAAGCGTGAGTATGATAAATCCTTCAATCGACCGCGTGCCAGACAGAACAAGCAAGATTCAGAAAATGCAACAGGTCGACGGTCATGTGCAAAGACTGACTGCAAAGCAAGCATGCATGTGAAGAGAAGGCCAGATGGGAAATGGGTTATACATAGTTTTGTGAAGGAGCATAACCATGAGCTATTACCAGCCCAGGCTGTAAGTGAACAAACCAGAAAGATGTATGCGGCAATGGCTAGACAATTTGCCGAGTACAAAAATGTTGTTGGTCTCAAGAATGACCCCAAAAACCCATTTGATAAAGGTCGGAATTTGGCACTAGAGGCTGGGGATGCTAAGATTTTGCTTGATTTTTTTGCGCAGATGCAGAATTTGAATTCGAACTTCTTTTATGCAGTAGATATAGGAGAAGATCAAAGGCTGAAAAATTTGTTCTGGGTTGATGCCAAAAGTAGGCACGATTATAACACGTTCAGTGATGTAGTGTCATTTGATACTACTTATGTTAGAACTAAATATAAGATGCCTTTTGCTCTATTTGTTGGTGTGAATCAACACTATCAATTCATGTTGCTTGGATGTGCTTTGATATCAGATGAAAGTGCAACAACATTTACTTGGCTAATGCGGACATGGCTGAAAGCAATGGGTGGGCAAGCTCCAAAAGTAATAATCACCGACCATGACAAAACTATGAAATCAGCTGTTTTGGAGGTCTTTCCAGATGCTCGGCATTGCTTTTGTTTGTGGCATGTATTGGGGAAGGTTTCCGAAAATCTTGGTCATGCAATCAAACGGCATGAAAATTTTATGGCAAAATTTGAGAAATGCATCTTCAAATCATGGACAAATGAAGAGTTTGAAAAACGGTGGTGGAAAATTCTTGAAAGATTTGAACTCAAAGAGGATGAATGGATGCAGTCACTATATGAAGATCGTAAACTGTGGGTGCCTACATATCTTAAGGATGTTTGTTTGGCTGGGATGTCTACAGTTCAGAGAGCAGAAAGTGTAAATTCTTATTTTGACAAGTATGTGCATAAGAAGACCACTGTACAAGAATTTTTGAAACAGTATGAATCAATCCTACAAGATCGGTATGAAGAGGAGGCCAAAGCAGATTCTGATACGTGGAACAAGCAGCCTGCTTTAAAATCTCCTTCACCTTTGGAGAAGAGTGTTTCGGGGGTGTACACACATGCAGTTTTCAAGAAATTTCAGGCTGAGATTCTGGGTGTGGTAGCCTGTCATCCTAAAAGAGAGAGACAAGATGAGATGCTCACTATTTTCCAGGTCCAAGAATTTGAAAGGAGTCAAGACTTCATTGTTACTTGGAATGAAAAAGAATCAGACATCTCTTGTATATGCCGGTTATTTGAATACAAAGGTTATCTTTGTAGACATGCAATGATTGTTCTTCAAATTTGTGGTCTTTCTGCCATCCCGCCTCAATATATTTTGAAACGGTGGATGAAAGATGCAAAGAGTAGGGATTTATTGGGAGATGAAATGGAACTAGTGCAATCTAGGTTGCAACGGTACAATGATCTATGTCAACGGGCTATGAAGCTGAGCGAAGAGGGATCTCTTTCCCAGGAGAGTTACGGTTTTGCAATCCATGCACTAGAGGAAGCTTTTGGAAGCTGTGTGAGTATGAATGGTTCTAGTAAGAGTCTCACAGAAGCTGGTACTTCGGACGCTCATGGTCTACTTTGCATTGAAGACGACAACCAAAGTAGAAGCACGGGTAAAACAAACAAAAAAAAGAATCCGACTAAGAAAAGAAAGGTTGGTTATTGTTTGATACTGGGTTGTTTATGTGGTTGGTTATTGTGTCATACTGGCTTGCTTTTGTCCTTATTGAAATAATATTCATTAAACGTGAGTTCCTTTATGAATTGTAGGTGAGCTCTGAATCGGATGTTATGACCGTTGGGGCACAAGACAGCTTGCAGCAAATGGTTTGTCCCAGTGATCTTCATTTTATCCTTATGAATAGTTAGCCTGTTAAGAAATTACATCAGATGAGTGCGTCAAAATTTATGCTATTTAACTGTTCCCAATAGAACCAGCAATAGGAGTATCTTGATACTACTCAGTGTTAGAGAAGCTATTGAAAAATGGGGGGAAAATGAGGGAGACTAAAGTTGAGGTATTTTGTAGGACAAATTAAGAGCTGTCACCCTTGATGGCTATTACGGAACACAACAGAGCATGCAAGGAATGGTACGATACATTACAGTTCCATCCTGTATCATACAGCTGCTGACATCTTCATTTTAATTGGAAAATGTTGATATATGCTTTTTTCTTTCTCAGGTACAACTCAACTTAATGGCACCAACACGTGATAATTACTATGGGAATCAACAGACCATCCAGGGCCTGGTACATCATTTTTTATTATGAACAAAATGAATAAACTAGTGATACTGCACGATGTTGATATTAATTTTGAAGTATGTGTTACATATTTGTAGGGACAATTGAACTCAATTGCACCAAACCATGATGGTTATTACAGTGCGCCGCAAAGCATGCATGGGCTGGTATAGCCCCCTTCGATGCTAGAGTAATTCTCAGCATTTTAAATTGGTGTCCTTTTATGAATCGTGGCTTTATGATTGCAGGGACAAATGGATTTTTTTCGAACACCCACTGGTTTCACTTATGGCATTCGGGTGAGTTTGCTTGTTATTGTGACGATTCTGCAGGATCCTGCTGTTTCTATTAGTGTGACTTACAGTTGTGGTTTTTTCTTCCTCGTGGCAGGACGATCCAAATGTAAGGGCTGCACAGCTGCATGATGATGCATCGAGACATGCGTGAGAAGCAACCTTTCTCAGTAGGAAGGTAGTATGCGTCTGATATTCATTTAATCCTCCGGTCCCTGCAATCTTATATTGAATCTCATGATTGAAGCATGGGTCTGAATGCTTTAATTTGTAGGTGAGGCGGAAATAATGCATTGAAGCTAATTTATCTCTGCAAAGTAAGAAATGTCATGCCTTCTGGTTGGAAGGGTTGTAATAGAGCCTCTTCCTTTGGTATCTGTATAATAACATAAGATGGACTAGGCTGTAGTGTATCTTCACCGTCTCTTTTGAAAGTTCAATGGGGGGTAGGTTTTGTCTCTCTTGTAAAGTGTTGTAATATTGTGTCATTGGTAAATTTAGGTAGGAGTCGGTTGGTTGAAATCTGTAAACGTATTCCAAGTTCATTGCCATGGGCTAATGTGCCGTCTGCCTAGTTTGTAGTCCTCAATGCTAACAGTAGGAAGAATGTTAAAATTGCAGTTCACTTCGGTGTACCATATCTATTAACCTTTTTCTCTTGTTGTATCATTTTTCTCCGGCCAGAGGCTTGTGGCGGGTTCTGAAGGACTCTTCTTTCCCCATCCCGGACTTGAAATATAACATAGTACTGTGCTTTACATCCCCTTCCCCCTACTTTTGGGAAGAGGCTAGTGACAGGTTACAATAACAGCCAAATTAATATCAGTTGAACAGCTTTCTATGAATCAAATAATCAAAGATGACTTGCATCAAATAAATTTGGGTAAATTCATTTTTATCCTTGGGTTTTACACTGATTTAAAAACGAGTCCTTGGGTTTCAAAATTCTTTTTAACTTTTAGTCCTTGAGTTTGTATACCAAAAAAATATGATGCTTCCGTTAATGGTAACCCGTGAGGGCCACCCCTTTGTGGCAGTCATGGGGCACTCTGCGGGGTGGCGGTTTTTGGTTCTTTTGCTAGGGGTTTAATTTTAATTTTAAATTATTAATTAATTTTTTATTTTATTGATGTGGTGCAATAAATACGTGACATTTTTAAATAAATTTTGTTAAACGTGTCATTTCTGGCTGGTCATGACGTATATGACTGTTAGTTGTTTGGGCAATTCGCTAACAAAAATGAATAAAAATACCATTTTGACAACATCTCAAAGCCCAAGAATTTAGAGGACGTTTATTTTTTCAATTTTTTTGGGGCCCAAAATTTTCACCACACCAAATACATTTCACAAATCCCAATAAATTTTACACTTTTACACATACACTTCACACTTTTCACAAATTTCAATAAACTTCAACATTCAAAATATTCTAAAAAATTTAAGAATATTCTCCAAAATTTCGGTAAACAAACAACACCAGTGTGATAAATGCGAAAACTAGAGACATTTTTAAAAACGATCAAAATCTATGGATGAAAATTATCATTAACCCTTTAATATACTAGTATATATGGAAAGAATTGGCATATGAAGTAACTTATTTACCAAACAAGACAAATTCCATCAAATCTACCTTTTGTTTGAGTACCGCCCAAAATAAGAATAATTTGTCATTCAGTAAACGGCGTCGTTAGAAACCCGAAGAAAAGCGAGGGGCCGAGGGCCGAACATTTTCTCTCACAGAATCGGAGGATCCGTTGTCCCCGACCCAAAAAAAAAAATCGGTTACAAACTCTTCTCATGTTTGTAGTCTTCAGAAACTCGGAAGCACTGCACTTGATAGGTTACGATTCAGCAATCTGAGTTCAGGCTTCAGATTTTCAAAATTCTCTTTCTCATTTCGCGAAGTTTCTGGCTAACGGTGTCGCAGGTAGGGGATGGAATTTCGGCGATTCTCTGTTGGCGCCCATGTTTGTGTAAATTTGATTTATCATCCTTCGATTTTGGATATATGGAAATTGAGAGAAAAGGAAAAAGTGCCTTAAGTGAAATTCGAAGTGTTTACAAAACCTTGTCTTTTTATGTCTTCAGGAAACTGGAAAGGGAGCTTCTTAACGGGTCAACAAGCTGATGTGAGCGGCGATTACGTTTGGTTGCCGAGATTCAAAATCTTTTCCACTTCCGGTATCAATATTATCATATTTCTTTCTATGTACTCTTCAACTTGTTATTTATTTATTCTTTTGCTGTTAGATTCTGGTATAATGAATCTTTTTTATTTTCCAAATTGATCATCTTACTGGGGCTGTTCTTTTTTTATAATTGGATTCTTCTGCATCGGTTATTTCTAATGTTTGTATCATTGTATGTGATATCGTTCATAAAGACTTTGTGTTTGGGCTTGTTTTTCTCGGTTTCTTTTTCCAGTTAAGCTTAAGTTAGATTCTGCAGCTCCAGAGTCAGGTCTTTGTTAGTACTATAATGTTAAGAGTGTTCTTAGAGAAGCAAATGAAACTCTTGAACTGCTCAAGAACACAAAATTCCAGAGAGATCGTATGCTATTTTCCTCGTTTGGGTGCGCGCACATAGACTTTTGGGTTGCTCCAAGAAGATAACAAAAAGTCTGCAATGAATAATCAATTTATGGTTTCAGCCGTTTGACAAAGCTTTGTCTTGAATTTATGTTTGGGATGTAATCATCACAGATGGCATTTACATGCCACAAGTTGTTCCTGGCGAGAGCAATTGCCGCATGTTTCTCATACAATTTTCTTTCTCCAGAGTTGCTAGCCCATGTTGGTTTATAGCCTACTTAAGTTTATATGAAGATATCTATGTGATAAATACTTGCTGAAAATGAATCATCTTTTCATGAAGAGTAGCCTTAATTTTTAGCATGGGGCTTGGTTTTTAAGAGACAGAATTAAAATAAGATGGTCAAAAGATGTTTGACAAATTTTTTCATGTGCATAGTTTTTTAAATTTCTATGATTAATGCATTCTTTTTGAAAAGTTGTCTTGTTTTTCTTCTTCAGGTAAACAATTCTCTGTTGGACACAGATAATAAGCTAGTTATTCCGAAAACTAAGGGTAGGCAGTATTCAAAATGCCATTGATTCTATGGTGGACTGCAAAGACAATGTGCCGAGTGTAGCATAAGCGAAAACATGTGTGATTTTGTGGATGAAGTGCACAATAGAGATAGTGGGATTGTTAGTTCTTTTAAGAGGGACGTTATAGCATTCGAAGGGGATACAGATTTTGAACCACGCAATGGCATTGAGTTTGAATCTCATGAGGCCGCATACTCTTTCTATCAAGAATATGCCAAATCTATGGGTTTCACAACTTCAATTAAAAACAGCCGTCGCTCGAAGAAATCAAAAGAATTTATTGATGCAAAATTTGCATGTTCCAGGTATGGAGTCACGCCAGAATCGGACAGTGGGAGCAATCGGCGTCCAAGTGTTAAGAAAACAGACTGCAAAGCGAGCATGCATGTGAAGAGGAGGGCAGATGGGAAGTGGATTATTCATGAGTTCATAAAAGACCATAATCATGAGCTCTTGCCTGCTCTTGCCTATCATTTCCGAATTCAGAGAAATGTCAAGTTAGCTGAGAAGAATAATATTGACATTTTGCATGCTGTTAGCGAACGAACAAGAAAGATGTATGTTGAAATGTCTAGACAATCTGGTGGATATCAAAATATTGAGGTTCTTCAGAATGACATAAGTTATCAGTTTGATAAAGGCCGGCACTTGACTTTGGATGAGGGAGATGCCCAAGTTATTCTTGAGTACTTCAAACGTATCCAGAAGGAAAATCCCAACTTCTTCTATGCAATGGATTTGAACGAAGAGCAGCATTTGAGAAATCTATTTTGGGTTGATGCCAAAAGCAGGCATGATTACAGCGGTTTTAATGATGTTGTGTCTTTTGATACCTCCTATATCAAAAGCAATGATAAGTTGCCATTTGCACCTTTTGTTGGGGTGAACCATCACTCTCAGTCCATGTTGCTTGGATGTGTATTGGTTGCAGATGAAACTAAATCAACGTTTGTTTGGTTAATGAAGGCATGGCTTAAAGCGATGGGTGGGCAGGCTCCCAAAGTCATAATCACTGACCAAGACAGAGCCCTGAAGGCAGCCATCGAGGAAGTTTTTCCAAGTACACGCCATTGCTTTGCTCTTTGGCATATATTGGAGAAGATCCCTGAAAGTCTAGCTCATGTGATCAAACAGCACGATAATTTCTTGCCAAAATTTAACAAGTGCATTCTCAAGTCAGGGACAGATGAACAATTTGACATGAGATGGTGGAAAATGGTTACTAGATTTGAACTTCAAGATGATGAATGGATACGTTCGTTGTATGACAATCGAAAAAAGTGGGTCCCTACCTACATGGGGGATACATTTTTAGCTGGAATGTCTACACCTCATCGTTCTGAAAGTATGAACTCTTTTTTTGACAAATATATTCATAAGAAAATTACTCTGAAAGAGTTTGTGAAACAATATGGGACAATTCTACAAAATAGGTATGAAGAGGAGGCCATAGCAGATTTCGATACTTGGCACAAACAGCCTGCATTAAGATCTCCTTCACCTTGGGAAAAACAATTATCAACAGTTTACACCCACACAATATTCAAGAAATTTCAGGTTGAGGTTTTAGGTGTCGTTGGCTGCCATCCGAAAAAAGAAAGTGAAGATGGAACAACTACTATGTTTAGAGTTCAAGATTGTGAAAAGGATGAATATTTTATGGTAACATGGAATGAAACAAAGTCGGAGGTTTCTTGTTTCTGTCGGTTGTTTGAATACAAAGGTTTCCTTTGTAGACATGCAATGATTGTTCTCCAAATATGTGGTCTTTCAAGCATCCCATCCCATTATATTTTAAAGAGGTGGACAAAAGATGCTAAGAGCAGGCAGTCAAAGGTTGAAGGAACCGAAATGATACAGACTAGGGTGCAGCGTTACAATGATTTATGTAAACAAGCCATTGAATTGAGTGAAGAAGGATCATTATCTGAAGAGAGTTATGGTATCGCTTTTCGAGCACTGGTAGAATCTCTGAAGAACTGTGTGAATGTGAACAACTCTACTACTATCAATGCTGCAGAATCCAGTAGCAATGCTCATAGTGTTCGTGAGGAAGAGGAGAATCAAGTAAGCCTGAGAGCTAAAACGAGTAAGAAGAAGAACACATATAAGAAAAGAAAGGTTAGTTTTGGAGTTGATGATTTGTGTACTATGTTTTTTTTTCCTTCTCTTCTGTATATTGATTAAGGAATGCATCAATATATTAGGTACCATCAGAGCCATATGTTGTACTTGTTGAGGCGCAAGACAGCTTGCAACAAATGGTTCGTCAAATCTTCATTTTGGTTATGATCAAATACAGTGCTTAGAGGATCCCGATAAGGGTGAAGTGGAACACTAGTTGTGACTGGAAACCAGTGGAAAAAAGATGTGCCTTTTGTTTTTGTTGCTTTAGAAAATAGAAGTTCTGCATCTATCTGCACTATCATTTAACTGGTCACTTTATCTTGGGCTTTTGTGCTTTCAGGATAATATAAGCTCAGATGGAATGACGCTGAGTGGATTGTATGGTTCCCAACCGAATGTACAAGGACATGTACATACTTTAACCTTGGACAGATTTTATATGTTCTGAGCTTTTGCCTTTTCATCAACAATAGTGACACAAATTATGATTCTTGTAAAAATGGTGGTTGTTGCAGGTGCAATTGAACTTGATGGAGCCTCCTCATGATGCGTACTATGTTAATCAACATAGCATGCAGGGCCTGGTAAGTCATGCTAAAGTTAAGACCACCATATACAATCTACAAGTAACTGTTGTTTGATTTCTGTAGTTTTAATATGCTTGTAGGGACAATTGAATTCAATAGCACCAAGCCATGATGGGTTTTTTGGCACTCAGCAAAGCATTCATGGACTGGTATAGTATTTTGTGATCGCTTAATGAATTTGTTGAGAAGTTCAGTTACATAAGTATCCTTCATATAATGACTCTTATACAATTATGCTTTCAATCATTTAGGGACAGTTGGATTTTCGACCCCCAACAAATTTCAATTATAGCCTCCAGGTCTGCGTGCTACATTTGGCGGTTACATTGACATCCTGAGCTACACCTTTTCATGCATGGTTTACTAATTTGTGATTGTAACCCCAGTTGCAGGATGAGCCTCACTTGAGATCCACACAGCTGCACAACAGTGCTTCAAGGCATGCATGAGGAAGAGACATCTTTCACGGTAGCTGGAGTGGTAGTTGTTGCCTCATGGAATGGCTAAATTTATAGCCAGTGTTTTGCTGGGTAATCACAAAGATTGTTGACAAAGTGATTCCAGGATCTCTAACTGCCTCAGTCACCCATTCGAAAGAAGGGTTTTACTTAAAAGAAGCCAAATGCTTTAATTTCCGGGTTGAAAGTAAAAGGGTTCCTGGCCTGCATCACTGTATGGGGAGTTATGTCGCTCAATATCTGTTTGTTATATCCCCAGAAAAGACAAAAGGAAAAAAACAAAGAATCATGCGCCATAATTAGCTGTTATGGCAATTCAACTTGAGGGCAGGGGTAATCTGGACCAATTTGGTGAATCCATCTCTTGAAGGTACCAAATGCTCCCTAAATATTGGGAGAAACTGACGGGTGAGATGTAAAAGAAATCTTTATGGTGGACACAGTATAAAGAATGTACTTTTCCTTGCACATTATAGATGATAGAATTTCTGAAAAAGGCTCGGCCTTTGTATATGCTCTTTGTATCATCCAGTTGGAAATCGATGTAGTGTTATATCATTTTGGTGCCACAATCAGCGTGGTTTGTTCGTGGTGTTTCTGAGTTTGTCGGAAAGAAAATCAGTTGCTATATGATCAAAATGGACGCCCATACAGCCACAGGGGAGGCTTGAGGTTCGCTTCAGATTTTTTTTTTTTCCAATTTTTCTCTATCCCTAGAAAGTATTGTACCTTTCGTTTTGCCTCGGCCAGCTCGTACCAAAATACTACTTCTGCGGGAAGGGTCAACGCTAGAAGCACTAACCCGAATAAGGAATTCAATTTCTGGTAGCCGAACAGTCAGTAATTATATTCACAAAACTAAACGGCTTCAATTCTAATAATTAAACGCCTATACCCGACATGGGTTCCCCTTTACCCGGTTTCTCCAAATTACCAAAGAAAAAGAAAGTCTCACATAGGGTGGGTATTGACAAACTTGTAGACTTATAAGTTGGCACTCATCCTTCAACGGATAGACCCTTTTGAAAGATGTGTGGGTTGACCGCTGTACGTCTTCTTGTTTGTCTTACGCCTATACCCGACGTGGTTGTCTTCCCCTTTCCCCGGTTTCCCCAAATTACCAAAGAAAAAGAAAGTCTCACATAGGGCAGGTATTGGCAAACTTGTGGACTTATAAGTTGATACTTCTCCTTCAAATGATAGGCCCTTTTGAAGGATGTGTGGGTTGACCGCTGTACGTCTTCTTGTTTGTCTTACGCCTATACCCGACGTGGTTGCCTTCCCCTTTTCCCGGTTTCTCCAAATTACTAAAGGAAAAGAAAGTCCCATATAGATATTGGCAAACTTGTAGACTTATAAATTAGCAATCCTCCTTTAAAGGATAAACCCTTTTGAAGAATGTGTGGGTTGACCGTTGTACGGCTACTTATTTATTTTATACCTTTACCCGACGTGATTATCTTCCCCTTTCCCGGTTTCTCCAAATTATCAAAGAAAAAAAAATTAAACACCGACTACTACCAGCGTCACCTCTGACCCGACCCACGGTTCACCATTTCGCGCAGCACCTTCGCACGGAACACCAGCGGAATCACACCCCCCCAAACCCACCGCGGCAACCACAAGGTAAACTCCCGGCTAGCGCACCAGCACGCCGTTCACTGCTCTTCCCACACGGTGCACCACTGCGCACAGGCCAACACAGACACAGCACGCCGCCCACCTCCCACCGCATAACCTAGCCTAGCTCCACGCATGTTCTGGATGGTCTTCTTCCTCAGTTTTCTTGGTTTTTTCCCCCCCTCTAGAAATAGGCTACAATGAGAAGAAAAATGGTAGGAAAATACCGTCTCTGATACCACATGCTAGGAAACCGCAGTTTCTATCGCACTGAGATGAGGAAAATAAAAAGAAAACAAATGAGAAAGAGGCAGAGCGAGGGAAGAAAGCAAAATGGTAGGTCAATTTCTAGCGGTATGGCCCTAATGTGAATTGTTTTGGTAACTGGGAAAAATTAATACAATTTTTTTTTTTCAAAATAAAAGCTTTTGCAAACAAAGTGGGTCTGGCCAAATAGCTACTCTTGCATAGAGAACTTACGAATTACGATACATATACAAATTGGTTGGCTCGTTGAGTCTTCGATTCTTTTACATGTAGCACTGGTGAAGTGATGGCTACAGAAGAGGATTCCATCGAACAAGCTGCAGCAGCTCGGCGAGAGAGGCTGAGAGCGCTTAAAGCTGCTCAGGAGCTGCTAAACACTCCAGATGAGGATTCTGCTCAGGTTGAGCCTAAGACAAATGATGAGAATGGCGCTACGGAAGAAAAGTGAGTGTACCCTATCCTCTCTCCCTCTCTCTCTTCTTGTTTTCTACGTCAAATTTGTTAGGGTTCTGCTGTTTTCATAGTGAATATCTGTGCATTGTAAAGCTTCTACAAAAAGGCTTGTAAGTTTCACATTTCAATGGCACTTCTATTGAATAGTACGAAGTGATTGGTCCACCTGAACCTCATTTTGTAGAGCTTATGTAATGATTGACAATACAGGACTTAACCCCTAATGATGGTAAAATCCCGCCGCGAACCTCATCCCAGAATAGCTATCTCCATAAATGTGGGCACACAACTGTGCACATCATATGAACCCTATGAACCTCATTTTGTAGAGCTTATGTAATGATTGACAATACAGGACTTAACCCCTAATGATGGTAAAATCCCGCCGCGAACCTCATCCCAGAATAGCTATCTCCATAAATGTGGGCACACAACTGTGCACATCATATGAACCCTATGAACCTTGTAACAACGATATAGACCCTCATACACCAAACATACAATCCGAGGGGAAGGGGGGAAATCAACTTATTGGAGTCCCATTAGATTTACGTCATATCTTTTCATGATATTGCCGTTGCATTTAAAAAATTACCCATGTTATTATATAATTATTACAAAAGTGCCTACCTTACCAGTTATCAAGTGCGTTAGGAGTTAACCTCTTGTACTTTTCAATTGCTCAATTTTTCTTTTTCTGTTTCATATTGTCATTCCTCATCTTTGTACAACTCTCTGATCTCAGCTTCTTTTATTTTGTGGAGACTCGATATTGGCTCCCGAACTCTGATTCCTGGTCACTATCCTCTGGAAGGTTAATTAAGCTCCAGTTTTTCGTGTGAAAATTGTCACATGGAAGACAAAGGCCTTCCACCATTTATTATTGAGCTTTGGCCTATGGATAGTAATTTAGACCTCATATCATGACGAATGTACTAGTTTTCTGTGATGATGTTGCTGATGTTGATAGATTACCTTTGAGATAAAAAAAAGTATTATTTAGCACATGATGATTCTTTAGTACACTGCGGAATGTGTAAAGGTGTGTTCTATTCGTTGCTGTATGTATGTTTGGTGCTTTGGCCATCAGGAATGCTAACCTAACTCCTAACTTTGTTGCAGTAATCTCAACATGAAGTTTCGGAACTATGTTCCTCAAGATAAGCAGCTTCAGGAAGGCAAACTTGCTCCTCCAGTGCTGCCACAGTTTGAAGACCCCATTGCCACTGCACCTGCACCAGCAGCAAAGGAGGTAGTTGATCTCATCATGATGTAATTCTTTGAATTAGTCGCTTTAAGCTGCATGCAGAAGAAACTTTGTAGCTTTAACCTTTGATATTCAGGACCCCTTTGTGAATATTGCTCCGAAGAAACCAAACTGGGACCTTGTCTGGTGGTGTCTTTGGCGTGAGCGCAACAGTAGATGTTTTGAGGATTGTTCCTTGTCTTTGGATAGGTTGCAGGGTGTCTTTCTTTCTTTGTTGTTCACTTGGGGGAACTCGATGCTTGGTCTCCCCTTTCTTGATTTTGCTGATTTTGCTTCTTTTCTGGCTTGTTTAGAATAGTGTATGCGGTATAGTCTTTGTACTGTATTCCTTTTCTAATGAGATCGGCTTATTTATCAAAAAAAAAAAAGAAACCAAACTGGGACCTTAGGAGGGACGTGCAGAAGAAACTTGATAAGCTTGAAAGACGCACCCAGAAGGCATTGTATAAACTAATGGGTAGGGAATTTCCATTTTCCAATTTGTTTCTTTTTCCCAATAGTAGAAAGGGGAATCAGCGCCATTGCATAATTTATTGATTGATGATCTATTGACAAATGTTTCTTTTCCTTTTGCATATAGTTTACTAGCTGTTGTTTGCTTTAACAAGAGGATATCGTCATTAGTGCCTGTCTAACATAGTTCAAGCAATCACATCAAACATTAGACTGGTGGAGATGGAACAACTAATTATGACTATTGGTATTCCTTTGAGTTTGGAAGAAAAGAGTAGAGGACCATAACTATGTTACGCAGAGCTCAGTTTGGGAGTCCAAACGTTCGATTTTGACTCTTTGGCCCATGCAACACATTTTGTAACTTTGAGATATCCATGCATTGATGTTTTACCCCATTGGACTAGGCTACTGGGGGGACATAATGTCACAACGAGAACCATGGCTCGCAGAGTAGAAAGGTAAAAATACCTCAAATCACATCGGCCATGGTTGTTATTACTTTTGTTTGTTTTGTGTGAGTTGAGTCTCCACAGATTTGACTACACCCACGTAAAGACCTAGAATTGAGCTGTCCAAGTACTCTCCCTTTTTCTCCATCTTGCAAAGACTGTTCGATTGTGTAGATGGTTCCTACATGCAGATTACAATGTCACAGAATGTGTGCAGCTTATATGCAACCGTTGTAACTGAAATGATTTTCTGATCATGCAGAGGAACAAGAAAAACAGAAGGAATTGGCTGAAGAAGATGGGGTCAATAACTCACAAGATTAGAACTAGAGTGTATCTTAGGCAAATCTCAGTTGGATAATTGTGGCAAAGTTGGTGCAGAAATGATGTGTAGAGTTTCATGTAAACAGTAGAATAATTTTTGGGATTATCAATTAGGGACAAAAGGTTGGCATAGTGAAAGCGCCGTACTTCTTCCATGTTGATAGGTCTACTAGATATTGTTGAATGCAAGTTATGGATGCTGATAGGGTTACGAATAACAACCGCAACATGGGCCCTGTGGCCTTGTTAACTATGTTTAAGACTTTCGGCCTTCAAGACTAGAAAATTAATTTTATGATTGTTTTTTCTTTAAACCTTGATTTTTGATTATTCACACATAAATTGCACAAACTTTTCTATTAGCGAAATGAATTGGAAATCAGCAATAAAGAATTAAAACTTGCAAAAAATAAAGATGTTTGTTCTTTTAGATTTGACTTAAGCCAGAAAGTTATTCTTGCACTAGCTGAACAATTCCTAGCTCTATGCTACTCTAATTTTTCTGTGGGATAAATATAAAATCAGTCTTTGTAGAATAAACAAAAATTAAATTAGTTCTTGTGATAATAAAAGTATAAAATAGTCTACCTAATCTCATAAAAAGCATAAAATCAGTTCTTGGTGAAGGGACTAATGGCAAATAAAAGTAAAATCAGTGTAAGTAATTTTATGTTTTTATTATTACGGGAACTAATTCGATTTTCACGTATACTACAATGACTAATTTTGCATTTATCCATTATTCTACTTCGCCATATTAATCTAACATAAGAAAATTGCATCATTTTTCTAATGTGTGATTATGTAGAGAACATAAATTTAAGTGGTATTTCTCCCATATTTCAATTATAATTTATTTTTCCCTTCTGTTGCAGTAAAGATAATTACCCTAAAAAAAAGATAGATGGCAACTTTCTTTTTCTTTTCTCTTATCATCTTTTGACCCAGTAATAGGATCCAAAATGAACCCGACCCGGCTTTGAAACGGTCCGTAATACACACGAACTGCTCAGGCTAATCTGATTTCAGACTTGGGAAAAATGCTCCCCCCCCCCCCTCTCTCTCTCTCGGTGTTTCTCCTTTCGGGAAATCTCAGGCTAGCTTTTGCTCAAGTATAACTATTTTTGTGAATTGACGTTTACTTGTCTTTTGTTTGTGGATTTGTTCTCTGTGTTTGCATGTCCTTGAAATGAGGAAAGGAAATAAAAAGAGTGTCAAGACTCAAGTGCAGGTTTAAGTCTTTTATAGGTTCTTGTCCTTTTGGCTCGTCGGTAAATAAGGAACGGGAACTTCCTAACGGGGCCAATTGATTGAGTCGTGTAATAAGATTACTTTTGGGTGCGAAGATTCCAACGAATTCAGTAAGCACTTTCGACTCCTCGTAATTGTTATTTTCTTGTTTTCTGATGCTGGATACAATGCATCTTCTTCTATGTTTTCCTTAGTGGTCGCCGTTCTGAGGTTTTCATTGTTAGGATTGGATTGGATTGTTCTTTGTACATTCTGTGTATGCGCTAATGTACGTAGTTATGTGGCATTTTTAATACTTTGTTTTGTTTTGTTTTTCTTGGTGTTTTTTTATAAGTAAGTTAAACCTCATTAAATAAAAAGAGAGTTGACAGTACAAGAGATTATACTGACAACACTAGAGTATACAAGCTAAAAAACTCCGAAAATCCGAAAACCCTTCAAAAGGAAAACCTAATACCGAATTAGCCCACATAAAATGAGAATGCAACATAGAATCCCCCAAACAATCCAAAGACATGGCCTTGTCCTCAAAACATCTCCAATTTCTTTCTCTCCACAAACTCCATCATATGCAAGCCGGGATCATCTTCCAAATGGCCAAGGCGATAGGGTTCTCAAACTTCCGCCCCCAACAATACAAAATATCCACCACTTTCCTAGGCATAACCCAATCGTTTTTCTTGGTGTTATGCTTTGAATTTAGTTAAAGTGTACCAGTATGAATCTATCCGTTCTATTCTGTAGCCTCGTAGTGACCCTCTTAGTAATATATCCTTGGGTTGTTCTTGAAGAAGCAAATGAAGCTCTTACAACTCATATGAAGGGAGATGGTATGATTTTTCCTGTCTGAGTGTGAGCAATACGTACGTGATGATCAAAACCCCGCCATGCAGTCATGCTTTTAGCAGTTGACATTGCTTTGTCTTGAACTTACTAGATTACCGTGATCTTGGACTGTTGCTGGTGGAGCAACTTGTCAGATTAGGGAGAATGACTCTCCAAAAGCCAAGATTCTGAGTAACTCCACGGATTTGTGAAAGGAAGTAGTCTACTAGTTGTTGATATGACATCCTATTATTCTATGGCACCTGGTTATTGATGTCACTTTATTCCTTAGTTGCATTTTGTATACTGAATACGAAAATTTCAATCAAATATCTGGAAATTAAAATTAAATTAAACCAAGACCTTTCAGTGTGCGTCCTACTGGAAGGTCGTCTAGTTGAGCTCGTCTTGCACTAGTCTAAGCTTTTGAGATGGGTGTTTCAATAGGGGATCAAAAACTGTTTTACTGCGCTTAGACCACGTGAGCTAGGACTTTTCGTCTCTGTTTTAGCATGGGTCTGTCTGTCCCATTTCACTCATTTGGATTTGTATTGCCCTTATTTTAGTGGAAGCAAGTTGGTATTTGAATTTCAGGTATTGGCGTCCTACTATTGTTACTATTTCGATATCTTATTTGGTCGATGATTTATAAATATATCTGTCGTTTCTGTTCAAATTCAGTCTTCATTTGTCTGTAAACTAATACATAGTTTTATCCTTTCAGGTAGTTGTTTAAAATGTCCTTTTCTATTGACTAAACAATATTTTACCATGGAGATCAATCTTGAACTGCCATCATGCGAACAGGAGAAATTAGACATTAGATCCAATACCAATGCTGATATAGTGGACGATGCAGATGGAGTGCATGTTGAAGAAGAGGGTCTAAATTCTCCTACACTGAGTGAACATGCTGAGGAAGTCCTTGGACCAGATACAAATGAAAATGTTACCAGTGTTCATAATGAGTTTGATGTTAACACCACGGGGCTGAGTTTTGTTAATAAAGGGGCCATTTCAGAACCCCATAGTGGATTGGAATTTGAATCAAAGGAGGCAGCATATTCTTTCTACAGAGAATATGCTCGGTCTGTGGGATTTGGCATCACCATAAAAGCCAGTCGGCGCTCAAAAAAATCAGGAAAATTCATTGACATCAAAATTGCATGTTCAAGATTTGGAAGCAAGCGTGCCGCTAATACAACCACGCAAGTACGACCATGTATAAAGACAGACTGCAAGGCAGGCATGCATATCAAGAGGATGGCTGATGGGAAATGGGTTGTGCATGGTTTTATCAAGGAGCATAACCATGAGATTTGTCAATACGATTTTTATAATTCTATCAGGGGAAGTAACAAGCAATCTGGTATTGTTGCTTGTCAAAAGAAAGGTCTGCAGTTGGCTTTAGATGAGGGAGATGTACAATTGATGTTTGAAAATTTCATGCATATGCAGGATGCTAATCCCAACTTCTTTTATGCAATAGACTTGGACCATGAAAAGCGTTTGAGAAGTGTGCTCTGGGTTGATGCAAAGAGTAGAAATGATTATGGCAGTTTCTCTGATGTAGTCCTCTTTGACACCTTTTACGTTAGAAACAAATATAAAGTACCGTTTATTCCTATTATTGGAGTTAATCATCACTTCCAATACATTTTGCTGGGATGTGCATTGGTTGGTGAGGAGACTAATTCAACTTTTCTTTGGTTAATGCGGACTTGGCTTAAAGCGGTAGGCAGCCAAGCTCCAGGAGTAGTAATCACTGACCAAGACAAGTTCTTGAAAGAAGCTGTTGCAGATGCATTCCCCGATACACGCCACTGTTTTGGTCTATGGCACATACTGATGAGGATTCCGCAAAATTTGGGTGATATGATAAATGAAAATGAAGTTTTTTTGGCTAAATTTAACAAATGCATATACCAGTCTTGGACAGATGAACTTTTCGAAAAGAGATGGTGCAAAATGGCTGATAAATTTGAACTGAAGGAGGATGAATGGTTCCATTCATTGTATGAGGATCGTCATAAGTGGGTCCCAACTTACATGCGGGATATATTTTTAGCTGGACTGTCGACAACTGAGAGATCTGAAAGCATAACCTCATTCTTTGACAAGTACATATGTGGGGAAACTACATTCAAGGAGTTTATGGAGCAGTATAAAACGTTTCTGGAAGACAGATATGAAATGGAAACTGAAGCTGATTTTGAAATACACCATAAACAACCTGCATTAAGATCCCTCTCACCTTTTGAGAAACAGATGTCAAGAGTGTATACCGATGCCATATTTATGAAATTTCAGGCTGAAGTTTTGGGAGTAGGTTCTTGTCATCTGCAAAAGGAAATGGATGATAAAGGAGCAGTGATCTTCAGAGTTGATGATTTTGAAGAACACCAGAATTTCCTTGTAGCTTGGAATGAACCAGAGTTGGATATATGTTGTCTATGTCGCTCATTTGAATACAGGGGTTTTCTTTGTAGACATGCAATTCTTGTTCTGCAGATGTCTGGTGTTACCAACATCCCATCCCGGTATATTTTGAAGCGTTGGACCAAAGATGCGAAGGTCAGGCAAACTAATGTTAAAATATCAAATGGGCTTCATTACAGGGTACAACGTTTCAATGATCTATGTAAACGTGCAACTAGAATGGTAGAAGAAGGTTCTGTATCTGAAGAAACTTACCATATAGCATTTCAAGCGTTAGAGGATGTATTGAAACATTGTGTGGGTGTGAACAACTCTGTCAGGAGTGTTTCGGAGCAAAACACATTGGAGATTCATCGTTTCCTTGACATTGAAGAAGAGAATCATAGCAGCATGGCCAATAAAAAAAAGAAAACCTATAAGAAAAGAAAGGTTAGTTAGGGACATGCACATCTTGTAACTTGCCGTAATGTATATGCATTGAGACATCCAAAAGTTGGTCCTCTGTTTATTGTAGGGGCGCTCGAAGCCAGGTGGAATAACTACTGGGATGCAAGAGAGCTGCCAGCAGATGGTTTGTCCCATATTCATACTCTTAATTATATTTTATCTTGGCTTGCAAGATAATGGTTATAGTGGTACTCACTCCACTGTGGGTATTACTCATGTAGGAGCAGATGAACTCAAGAGGACACAACCTGGATAATTGTTACATTCCTGAACAGGACATGCAAGGGGTGGTATGAATAACATGTGTCACCTAAGTCCTAATTTATCTCAAGCAGCATTTGTTATAGGAAATATTTGCAGTTGTGTCTCAAGTGGGCTTTCTTTCATTTTTGTAGGAACTAAGTTCTAGAGCTCCTACTCTTGATGGAATTTTTGATGCTCAACAAAGTATACATGCTGTGGTATGGCTTTGTCTGGTCTTGACACTTCTGTATCTTCCGATTTATTATAATCTATAGTAGGTGCCTTTTTATGCTTATCCCAGGGACAGTTGAACTCGAGTTCTCCTCTGCATGATGATTATTATAGCAATCAACAGGGCATGGAGGGCCTGGTATGCTGCTTGTTATTATTTGTCGTTGATAGCTATGCTTAATACTTAAGGAGCAAGCAATGCCTCTAATTCTGACAAAGTTTCTTCATTTCTTCAGGGACCGTTGCAATCAGTAGCGGCACGTGTTGGTCAATATGGGACCCAACAGAGCATGCAAGGACTGGTTATGGACTTACTAACTGTTTTCATCTTTTAAAGAAATTTCATCTTGTTTATAGAATACTGATGAGCAGTAGGTCTTGGATTGTGTTTTTGCAGCTGCATGGACACCTTAGTTACAAAGCGCCAAATATGCACGGGTGTTTTGACGTTCAGGACAATCTGCAAGATATGGTACGTTTTTCAATTGGGATTATGTATTTTTACTTCCAAAATGGGATTTATTTAATCGAAATAGACTCCTTATCTGCAGCAACAGTCAATTGGCTCCTCACAGTTTATCAATGTTGCACCAAAACATCTACAAAATAAGAACTTTCATCGGCGCCTCGAAAGGTAGGATACCCAGCCACTCAGATTTCATAAACGTAGATAGAGCGGTTGTCCATTTATTCCCAAGTTTAATCAAAGTTGTTTGGTTTTGTTTTCTTCCTAAAAAGCTTTTTAGTTGTTAAAAAGCTTTATGTATATGTGATGTGAGGTATAGCATGTATATATCCTGATTACTTGTACAATCAATATTGTTAAGTGAGATGATTTGAACCTCTTATCATTCAAGAAGATTCATGTCTCCATCCTGCAGTATTCCCTATTATTGAATTCTTGAGATCCTTTATAATTTCTTAATAACAAAAATTTGTTGCCTCATCAAATTACTGAATTTGTTGGTACTTTCCCCCGTTTTTAAGCAGTACAAAAGGTTTACATCCTTCATTTGTCTTTCCATGTCTTTCTCATGTCAAGCAACTAATAGTTCTTGTGCCACCCACTTTGACGCTCCTGCACAAATTTTTAATCCCAACCATGTTTCTTGAATTTGTTTTGCGTCTTGTAAAGAATACAGTTGACCATTTAAAGTAGTTTCATGGTAACTTTCAGCAGCTTGCAAAGTCCATGCAAGGAGAGTATAGTGAACAGAATAGGATGTTTTGTATTTGTGAAAATCCATGATTAAGTGTGCAGAGTATAATGGATTTGATTTTAACAGATAAACGATATTTTGGTGAAACTACCAAGAGGAAAATTCCAACGGTAATGCTGATGTGGCTAGAGCGGACAGATGTCTGCCCTCTATGCAAAGACCTTCCCTAATAGAACAGATCAAGCATTCTTCCTTGGCTTTGATCCGTCTAGACTACTTGGTTGTCAGGCTTAAAGCACGATGGAAATCTCAAAATGTCCGAAAAAAGGTCCTATTTCGTTTGTTGTTTCCTCTAAATTAAAAGCCAAGGGGACATTTTTTCTTTAAGAATCGACGACTACATACCTATAGCGAAACAGCAAATAGAAGAATAATGGCGCCGTACTTCCTTCTGGTTATTTTGTTACTCTGGCCGATAAATCTAAGAGCACGGAAACATTTGCGTCCATGTCCTTTCGGAATAGAAGCTGGTCGTTACGAGGATGAATGGTTTTGATATAGGCTGCAAGATAACTGGGAGTGTGCAAAGGAAAAAAAGAACACAAAAGCACGCAGCGTCTTCGGGGACGACAGCTCTACGGCATCCGGTTGGCCTCGAGTTGTGCAGGCTCTCTCGCGCTGCTGCTTTGGCCATGTCGTGCGCAAGTGTGTTATTTGTTGACTACAGCTAGTGGGTTAATAGTGAAGAATTTAGAATAATTTGTTATTTGTTGACTTCAGTCTGTCCCACATTAACTTCACTCTTCCACGGACGGTACGAGCAGGTCTTCAATGGATCGGTTCACATACGTTGTGGCCGATTGTTTGATGGGAGAAGATCCACAGACGCATTCTATTCATGATTGCTTCCCATTCTTTGAAATTTTTGATCCTATTCTCTGAAATTTTTTGGATCTTTATAGTGGTGACAACAGTTAATATCCACCGGACAATTACTAGCAACGCCCGGAATCCCTTTACGTCATCAACTGAAATCATCTCTCTTTCTCAATTTGCACCACAGTCCATTCTTTGTGTGCATTGTTGCCCCGGTGACTAATTCCACTGATTCTGGAGGTCCTTTCAGCTTCACATCAAACTTTTGCAACAGCATAGCCAATGCCACTGTTGACTCCATTAGCGCAAATTGGTCTCCAACGCATTTTCTTGGGCCTCCACCAAAGGGTAAGAAGGCAAAATCTGATACTATCTGATGATTGCAACAGGAAACTCACTAATTGATGCTAAATTTGGGAGATCATGAAATATGTGGAGTTGTTAACACACCTCATTCGGGTATAATGCACCAGGGCTTCGAGATGGATCAAAACCAGCCCAGCCCTCAATTCCTTCACTCTTCCTTTGGACTAAAAATCTCTCTGGCTCAAACTCATGGGGTCGGTCCCAAAAATATGGAGATCGATGGAGATTATATACCTGAACTTAAACAAAATATAGAGAATATTGTTCTTAGAGAAACAAACAAAAGAGCTGTAAGCAAAAGCGCAAATCAAAGAGCTTACAAGTGCATACAAGTGTCTGTGTCTGTGTGTGGGTGGGTCTGTATTAGAGTACGGTGAGTACCCTTCAGGCAAAGTCAAAATTCCAGGCGCACGCACTGAAGTATCTACGTCAGTATTAGCTAAGGGAGAAACGGAAATATGAATACTGCCACTCACAGAAAGGAAGATGTCAGTCCCAGCAGGAATAGTATAACCATCTTTATCACCCTTGTACCCTCCTGCACAATTAAAATAAAGCTCCATGCTTAACCCAAATATCACAAGAAATTAGCCATGATACAAATTGGTTGTGGGAAAAATACAAGCATATCATTTGAAGACAGTGCAGTTTATCAACCAGATAAAAATGTTATTGCATAGACTGAATGATGAGGTGGAACAGTTCAACCTCCAAGAAAAATGTTCATACAAATTTTAAGATTCATATAAAAATGGAGGGTAAAGTTTCTAAAAAAACCTTAGAAGTGAATATTCCAGCCAGAAACAATTACCTGGTAATACATCTGATCTGAGAGAACGTCTAATTAGTAAAGGAGGCTGAGGATACAAACGCAGAGCTTCTACAACAATAAGTCTAATGTACCTGAGGGCATTGAAAATAGAAAATTTAGTAACACTATTAGCTACTATTAAAAAGTGCAAAAGAGAAAGGTGTGCGACTATACTCAGGGTAGACTTGAGCAATGAGAGCTAGGACAAGCTTGCGCGAACCTGCTTATACTGGGGTTGCTACTGATTGGCCAAGCGTAACCTAGGTTCTGCTTGAGCTTATTTTCCAATTCCTTTATCTCGAACACTACTGTTCACAAAAGTCCTAGAAGCATTCTTCCATGTAACCTTTTCTTTTTTTCCTTTTTTTCCTTGTTTTGATGATTTTCCTTCAATAGCTAAGTAAAAAATTGGATTTGAGATTATTATTTACATAGAAGAAACCTTGGCTTCTTCTGCTC
This sequence comes from Myrica gale, assembly GCA_963930655.1. Lineage (NCBI taxonomy): Eukaryota > Viridiplantae > Streptophyta > Magnoliopsida > Fagales > Myricaceae > Myrica > Myrica gale. The sequence continues at coordinate 8,230,394 of OZ005600.1, read as the reverse complement.
ATTGGTAATCTATTATCACTACTAATATAATGATTTTACAAAGTCAATTTTACCCTGGAAATAGCTATTATCCTGATGGAATGAAAGCTTGCTTGTATCATGCACATTTTGCAGCATGCAGTCTGTATCTCACTACCATGTAGTATTACATTTGTGTAGGCATTTTTCCAGGGGAAAGCTACATCGCTGTTTTCATTTTCAAGTAGTGTTGGATTCATGTATTTCGTGTGTATCCATGAGGTGTAAGCAAATCTCACACAAAAATTCATTTATACAGGTGACAACCTAAAATGCTTTTTTATCTCACGGCTACAGCAACCAATGGATAGAGCAAATTCATAAAGTAGCAATTGGGTTACCTACACCAATTTTTGAATCAATTCAAAGGTTAGTCTCCCCTTGCCAAGCACTGAATCAATCTCTGCTTGAGCTTTTCTCATTTTAGGGGGATTCTGCACATTAGCAAATAAAGATGCATAAGCATGGCGAGAAACTCCTAATGATAAAAACCAGCAATAATGAGAATAAGCCGTGGAAACTTTCTCATGACACTTATTGTGCTGTATCCAAAAGTTAGTAATGAAAAATCATACTTGTGCAAGTAGAAAAACAGCCCATGTAAGAACAGCAGCTGTTGTTTCGTGGCCAGCAATAAGCATTGTCATCAGATCATCCCTGAGCTGTAAAATACCATTTCTACTGAAATTATACGCCAAAAATGACGAGAGGGAATATTATTGGTTCAAGACAAGTCCAACCTAACAGATGGTGCACCTGTGAACCAGCAGACAGATAAAGAAGCTCCAACTTACCACTCAATTATTAGCAGGTCTACCAAAATACAAATGCACGGTACAAGAATAACATAAACATCTGCTCTGAGGATCTAGAATCTGAAAGATTGAAGTAAGGGAAATTTTACCTGACGGTCATCAACATCAGCTCCCCTCATGTCAACAAAGAAACGCAACAGACTTGCATCCTGCATACTTCGAAGTTTCAATAGCAGATCTCTCAAAATTTTTGCACAACTCCAAGATATAAATCATCATCTTTACATCTCAGAGTTAACTGGCTGATATTTGGAAAGGAGGGAAAAGAAAGATAGAAAATGGTAGAGTTTAAATGCCACCTTTAGATTTAAGTAGTCCCTTTGCTGCAGTTTTTCAACATCTGTTTCCTGCAATACAATGAGCAGGACTGTGATAGAGTAAATGCTGTTCAACTGTGTACAAAGGATGCACAACTGCTTATATGGTACTAATTTATTTTGAGGACATAAAACATAAAAGAATAGTTTCCATCATATATTTCTTGTTCAAGAGAAATTGAAATGCTTCTCTACATTAGATCCATAACTAGTCTGGCATCTTTCATTGTCTCCTTCCTCAACATCCATTACACCTTTCATGGCAACTGGAAATGTATCCGTTACAATAGCATTCTCAATAGGAAAAATATCTTCAGAAAACACACGTAAAAGGGGATTTTTAGTTCTTATCCACAGAAACCACAAATTTGAAGGTCCTCCTACAGTCAATCAGTTCTGAAAGATGCCAACCTTTTCATTTTACTATCTGCACCAAGAATAATCTGCAACCTTTATGCACTTGCAGTTAGCAAAAACACTTCCAGCTTGGATTGCAGTTATATTATCAACTTTCTTTGTTTCTAATTTTCCAGGCATAAGAAGAATTATGAAGTGTTCTCTAACAGGACTGAGCAGGTTGTTCAACATAGAAGACAGATTAGTATTCTATATGATCCTTCCAGGTAAGATCTTCAAAACCTTCATTCATGATCCTCTCACGCTGTTTCCCTATTTCTCACCTTTCTAAGATTCTCATTGGTACAGCTGCTTCCCCAATTCTTAAATCATGGAAAACATTGGAAAGAAGAATACGCAACACATTTACCTAAGACACTGGACATGATCAAGTGTGTTAAGGAAATTCACAATCAAAGATGGATGTCTTATCGAAGTAAACTACAAAAAGGCAAAAGCGTTCAGTGAATTCAACCATAAAGGAAAAGAGAAAGAAAAAAAAAATAAAGCCTTTTTCTGAGTTCTCGAAAAAAAATACCTCATTTTATAAATTACCATTAATCAGAAAATGCCAAATGTTCTGGTCAAATAGGCACCAACTTCAAAATACATAATATTAATAAGCTAACAGTCATTCATAGTAACTTGTAACACCCAGGTAAAATAAAAGAAATAAATAACTAAATAAAGTATGGAGCATTGTAAATGCCGTTACCTTTCAGCACATTTCAGGCTTTTGCTTTAAAGAAAATAACATTTAATACCTCCAGTACATTGATACATTCTTTCATGACAAGTAATGGATATCCAATGTCTTTTAAATGGCTTCCAGTTACTATGTTCACAACATTGCCTATTCTAAAGGCATTCAATCTTCATCTACATACATCAAAGCGGATAAGTATCTTCTCACCTGTCTGGTCTCTTTTGCATTTCTGATAAGTCCATCAAGACAGTCATTTATAATTTTGAGATCGTTCTGGAATTTCCGCTGCCTGGGGACTATCCACCTTGTCAAAGGAACTTTCCAGTATGGAATGTAGAAAGTAGATCTGTGCTCGGCTTCAAAGAGTGTGCCATATACTGCCTGATATTGTTATTCAAAGAGCCAATCATTAGCTTTATAACATTATATGTATCTTACCTTATTTTTTTCTCGGCAATATGTATCTTACCTGGATGCATATACATTATGGTAAAAAAAGAGGAAAAGTGGTACTGTGATTGGAAAAGGTAAAGTGGTGAAGAAGAAGAAAAAGAAGATAGTTGGCATGTGCTATAAAAGGAATGCAACAAGCATTCCTCAGCAGACAAATAGGTAAAACAAGATCTGGAGGATGTACCTTAATCACAGGAGATTCCTTGGTAACAGAACCAAAATCATAGTTGAAGACACCAAGCCCAATAATGTCAAGAGCCAAACTAGAGAACTCTGCTTCAAGATCCAACTCAATTTTCTTCTCTCCACTTAAATTCTCTACTTGTAGAAGCTTCTCAAATTTTAATATCGTTCTTTCTGAACAATCAGTAAATACCTTGACCATAGCTTCCAAGTACAAAGCATGGAACCCAGGAGCAATAACTGCACGGTATTTTGAGATAAATTAAAAGAACCAGTCCTAACATGTATTAACTACAAAAAATTATCAGTCACCTCTCGAAGAATGGAAGAACTAAAAAACCAGAGACTTATTAGAAAAAAACAACTTACAAAAATTTACATACTCTTCTTATTGATCCTAGCAGGACTTGGACCCTCACCCCAGAAACTATTTGATTCCCTAAGTTGCATATTACCAAAGCCGAATGCCTCCCAAGTTCCCATCGAAGAAATTTATATACAAAATGGCACCCTTGCCTATACCAAATTAAATATGCAGGCCTCGTTTAGAGCAAATTGAATACCCCCAAGCGCAGTATTATCACCTGGAACTTTAACCAGCACAGACCAATATGTGTCTCTCAAGAGTACTTGGAAAAAGTGGATCTACAGCGCAGATCAGCATAGGTCTCGAAATATACAAAAATCGTATTTCTCTAACTTTTTGTCAAACTACTTATCTCCAGCATGGCACTGGATATCAGACCTTGGCCTATCATGTGATTAGGTGCCTACTAGTTAGCCGGTAAACTTGTGCTCGTTCTTCACTACATGTTTCAACACTTAGCATCTCTCTAAACTAGATGGAACATAGAATTCCTTAATAAGTAACCATCACATAACACCAAGGATTACTGCCTTATGTTCAACTACTTACTCCTGTATTTTTTTCAAATTCTCCACCTGTGGCATATCAGTTTTGTCAAGAATTGCTCTTTATTTTTCATAGTGTAGTTAATCTAAATTTTTCAATTTTGCATCTATGTGAAACATGGTGGGGTTGAACATCTAAGGAGTCAAACATAGTGCTGTATATCCTTTGCTGTTTTAATAGAAAGAAGCCCAGAAAGTAGTCATTGTATCATGCGACTATTATTGGATAGGTAGTTCAACTGGTGAAACAGGAAACCTACAGGGTTGTAAAAAAAGCTGATGAATTTCGGGGCAACATTAACTCCTACTACGTAGAAGTAATGAAGTTGACATGCCTAAAATTACAAATGTGTAGTAAAATTTCTTGTACTCTGAGAACTTTGATCTAAAACACTAAAGCTAAGCAGTGCTCCAAACAATTTTCAAGAAATCCAATAATGGCTGAAGAATCAGGAAAGCTACAAATCATGGATCATTATAATAGTCAGAGAATTAATCGAAAGTACTCCTTTTTTCTATTTGTCAAAACTAAGGTGCAAAGCCCAATATACAATGATACTTGCTTACCTCTTCTCCTCTGCTTCCAAGTGTCAAGATCAGCAGGTATAAGTCCTTTGCCCATTATAGGTTCCAGGATATCAGCTAGGACTCCCTAATTGGGTTTGCAAGAAGTTGATTCCACTAGTTTAGATCAAGTATTGCATATATATAGGACTTCAAATAGATAGAATTAAAGAACCTAAATTCCCGAATGTTCATACATTATGGAAAAACTGTTCAGATTCATAATGTTTGGAGTCAATTTTATAAGCTATTATCAGTTCTCTTTTTCTTAGGGATGGTTTTCTTCAACAAATCTCCATTATTTATTTGACTCAGGACCCAAAGGTGCAAGTTAAACTAGAGTAAGCTTGGAATTGCATGTTGCCAAATGCACTTTTATCAAGAGATAGAAATAATCTTCACTTTTATCAAGAGATTGAAATAACATCTCCATAAGACTTTTATTGAATCAACATAAGTTACAATGAAGATGAGACGAGTGAAGCAGGCCTATACACATGCAGTCCAAAAAAAAAGTTCATTCCTGCTCACAGAGATAGTAGGCATTTCACATACTTTTATAGTGACCAGCAAATTCGTTGAAAAAGGGAAAGAGGGGAGGAAAGGTTGGGCAGTGGAAGAACAGAAGCATATAATTGGGCAGTACCTTGTCATAACAAAATGCATTTTCTCGGAGAATATGTCTTGCGACAATGGGATCTGATACAACCACAAATGCTTTCGGCCCAAAAGCAAGCTTATATACAGAGCCATGCTGCCAAATTCAACAAACATATTTACAGGAGAACAAACAACAGGACTCGGGAGACAGGCAATTATTAAATGAAAAATGCACAAAAGCACACAAAAGAAATGGCAGTCGAACACGGAGGTATGTCTTAAAATCAATCCAATCAGATTGAACGTTTGCAGGGCCATTTGTCTTTGTCTTCCCCACAACGATTACCTTACTTGAGAAGAGTCCAGAGTCAATCAACCAGTAGGTATACATAGAAACACGAGCCCGGAGTATAAGAGACTAGCATTTCAATCAAGTCATCTATGGAAATCTTGAGAAAAAGGTGTACCTCTAAGAACCAATCATACAGTGAATAGAAGAGAGGCCGATCAAACAAATCTGAGACTGCACCTTCAGCTATAGGCATAGACCCTAGAGTTCCCCCACTTAACAAATTGGTAAGGAGGTTGCTAGCATTGTCCAGTAGGTTTCTTCTCGTCTTTGGTTCATCGGTACTTGTCGATTGACACCTACAGCATCATGATGACTTACGAAATCAGTTGAGCCTCTTTTTGACAATCCAAATTCAATAAGAGGGGGAGGCCAAGGGGGGTTATGATTTCATCCCTCTGAAATATTCTTAAGTAATTCATTCAACTTTTTGGACGGTTAAGTTTCATCTCAAAACCAATTGGCAATGGGAAGAGGTGGCCCAACAAGTATATGAAGCACAAGATTAAATGACCCCTAATCAATGTGGGACTCTAACACTCCCCCTCACGTGCAGGCCGAATGAAAATGGTTCATGCACGTGGACAATAAATGGGGAACACAAACAAGTGGGCCAAGCCCAGAAATAGTTGGCTCCGATACCATGTTAAGTTTCATCTCAAAACCAATTGGCAATGGGAAGAGGTGGCCCAACAAGTATATGAAGCACAAGATTAAATGGTCTCTAATCAATGTTGGACTCTAACATGGACCGTGCTCAGTTTAGGCGATACATCCCTTATTATTCTTTTTCGTTTTTCTGTTTTTAACCACAAAAAAGAAGAAAGACAGAACAGAAAGAGCTCTAAGCAGCCTTACAAATAACAGATACATAGAAGTATCTCCAAAGCTAGGGGGGAAAAGTAAAAAAGAAAAACAAGGAACGAAAGGAGTAAACAAAGGATTACCGTTATGGTTGGCAACAAGATTGTAGAAAACGAAAGGAAAAAAAAGTTGAAGTGTCCAACAATCTCTCTAGAGTTGCAGTACTTACTAAGCTGCTTATCTTGGCATCATCCGATACTTGTTTCACTCACCTTTGTCTCAGTGACCATGCACAGTCCATGAGAACTAGAGAGGAAAGGTACCTGATAGTTGCCCGTTTCGTCTTGTAATTGAGGGAATGAATGGCAGTTGGAGAGTTAAAATAAGAAGGTCTTGGTGTGATACTCGTGAAACCCTGATCGTTTCTCTGAAAGTTGCCATTATCCACAGTTGGGGAGAGCCACAAGAGATGAGCAGCTACGGCCATTTCCAGTTTTTGGAGTTTACTCCGATCTGTTTCTTATATCTTTTGTTGGGCACTTCGGCCTTTTGGGTTTGAGCGGTGACCGGTGAGACCCACCCAACATCCACTAGAATACCGCCCGGCGAGAAACGTGGTCCTAATTGGAGTATGACGTCACATTCACTCGAAAAATTGGTTTTTTTATTTTTTAAGCCACTTGATTATTGACAAGAAAGAAAGTAAATTCGCTTAAAATTTTGACATTCACCGTCATTTTTTCTTTTTCGTCCATCAAAATGCATTGCGAAATCTCATCTTTGTCCCTCCCTTTTTCTGTTTTTTAATTCTTTTTCGAAGGACACCATGGTCCAAATGAATGGGCCCTTCTCTGCTGCGTCATTATTGCCCTGTTGGCTGTAATTACAAACATGGACACCTCTCAGGTGCGTTTGCACTAAAAATTTCACAAAATATTTTACCAACTTACAATAAAATATTACAATATAAACTCTCTTTCCTATAAAAAAATATAAAAAATTACAAAAAATATAAAAAATTACTTATCTCTTCACTTTTTCACTAAACCCAATACAAACACTAAACACAATACCAAAAATTTTTCAACACAAACATAACCACAATCTAATAGGCTGCGTTTGTGTTGTAAAATTTTACACCCTCTAAAATTTAACACAATAAAATATTACAGTATAATCTATCATTCTCCCATCAAATCATAACTTTTCACTACAAAAAATATAAAAAATTACCTCTTCACTTTTTCACTAAACTCAATACCTAAAATTTTAACAATACTAAAATTTTACAAAACAAACCTACCATAACTACTTGAGATATTCAATGGGTATCCAAGTAATTTCGCTACCCTCCTTTAAAAGTTGATTTTAAACGTTATAGAATTAAAAATAATGTAAAATCGAAAATCGAAAATTAATGAAAATGTCGTTGAATTCGTTGGAAATTAAAAAGAGTCAACAATTCTCTATCTTCTACCTTAATTCTAAACAAACAAACATCCAATTATATGGCTACTAAAATTTTGAGAAACTTGTAAGAAAAAGAACAATGTAAGCATTAATTTGGGGAAATAGCTGACAGAATGATGTTTTTTTTTGTAGGTTTTGTTTTTCTGGAATAAAAATACAACTGTGATTCTACTGTATTAGCAAACTAGGGTCATGTTTGTTTGTAAAAACATTTTAGTATTCAATAAATGCAACAAAATTTATCAAAATATCAATACATTGTTTTGAAATACCGACTTAGAGGGAGATCTCTTCAAACCAGCCATCTTTATCCACCATTGTTTTGCACATAATAATTGCATTGAGAGTCATGATTTTTCTCTTTTTGTCTCCGATATCTTCTCCCCCCCCCCCCCGGCTCCCTCTCTTTTCTTCCTTCGTTTTCTTTTCTTTCCCCCTTCTCGGCTTACACATCTGTGCCTTTATTTCCCCTGAGCTCGGCCTTTTTGCGAGATGTTCCCAACAGTAAGGCTACGCCTTGTCTCGCTGCCCAAAATATTAATACACATATTCGGGTCTTCCACTCACGCAAGTTTCAATTGATCGAAGGTAGATTTACTTGATGAGGCACATGGATATCTATTCTTCAGAAATTAAAAACAAAAAAGTTTTTTGAGGTCTGTTGAATCCAATGAGTTAATGAGAAACCGATCAAGGTGGGTGACCATGGCCAACTAAACTAACCAAATGACCGACTGTTGATTCGTTAGTTCCGGTCTCTTTTGAGCCTTGATGAATCTTTCCAGCCATAGACTTTTTTTTTCCTGAAACAGTCATAGACTTTCTATTTGGCCTTTAGCATTATCAAACTGCGGTACGGCCACGTTCTCACCTCTCTTCAGGTTTTTTGAGCATACTTGTTGACTAACAAATTGACGTCTCAATAAAATGAATCTAACCCATAAGCTCATAAGCCCAGAATCATGAGCAACGAAATATAAGCCGTGAAATCAATGAAAGTTGTTTAATACGAACCATAGAGTTTCGGCCTGTCATACACTAAAAACAGAACCTTGCTTCGAAGGGAATTGCATCCATAGGCCCTTGGCGTTACTGGACACTGGTAGAGTTGAAATTAATTCATTGCTTCCAAGTGAATTGGATGTGTGAACTGGGAGAATATATAGGCTTTCGTGATGTTAAAAAGAAGTCGTGGGTTTCTTGTAACCATCATATTTATTACAAAGTTTTAGTACTGAAATGACATATACGCCACAATACAGATTGTTTAATACATGAATATTGTACAGGGAATGCCTATTAGGGGATTGGACCTTTGGGCACGGTAGGAGCTGGCGGTGGTGGTTCAGGAGGTCGTGGATCATTTAGTCTCACCGAGTCGTAAGTCCTGAGTTTCCTCTGTTTTAGAGCGACAGCTCCAAACATTTTTTCCCCATCTCTTGCAGTTGCAGAACTTAATTTCCCCATCTTCTCACCTGTGTTGAATCAAAGCGAAAGCCACAACATATATATTCAGAGAATAAAATCAGAGAATTTAGCGATCGAGTATTATATGAAGTCATTAAAAAAAATGCAATAGGAAGCAAAGAGCTCATGTTGAAAGATAAGAATATATATGTATCCTCCCAGTGCTCTCGACAGCTCACGAACACACACAAATGGAATTAAACGATACAAAATGAATGAAGCGAATTCCCAGATATAGACGTCCAAAAACATAAATCTTGGAGAAAAAAGGTGCTATTCTTACCGGTTACAAACAAGCTCGATGCAAGAAGTAGGGCGGCAAGTACAAGAAAACCAAGAAGAAGGCCATGTCTCTTCACCTGTTCAAGCCTCATGTTGCTTTGTGGAAGAGACTTGGGAGTAATCCCTTAAATATATATTTGCAGGCTGCAGCTACATGTTTGTTTCTGCGCAGTTTCCAAATCAACCATATCTGTAGTCTTTTCCATTACTGGCCGGCAAAGCTAGAAGTCTTGCCTGACCAGCTCTAACGTAGAAAATATATCCTAATGAAATGGCCAGGAGTTATATCTCAATGCCATGTGGAAGCAGACTATACGCTTAGTGTCTGAAATGTGAAAGGGAATTTGACTCGTGTCGTGAGTCTCTCTACCAGCGGCTTGAGGGGTAGGCGGCCATAAAGTCCACCTCATTAAAAAATTCTCCTTAAAAGCACCAAGAAAACTTAATGTAAGCGCTAATTATCTAGTTAATCAAATAATTTTGAACCATTAATATCACATTTAAATTTGTAGCGAATTAATGCATGTAATAAATAGTGGGTCTTAATTAATTGAAAACAATAAATCATATCATATTTTCTTAGGGTTTGTTTCTCGAAATGTTCGGGGCATATTATAAAAAATTATAAATTAATAATTTTTTTTACATCAAACAATTCTTTATTATTATAATATTCACTCAAATCCTCTCTCTCCTCACTTTTTCACCAACTCCCACAAAATATCTTTACTTTTTCACCAACCCAAATACCCAAATATTTTCACCACCCCAAAATTTTCACAAACAAGCACCACCTTTATAGAGCCATGAACTCAGAATATAGTCCCAATAACTAACAAATTAAAACATTACACGTGGATTTAATTCTCTAAATAATTGACAGTCAATGTTCTACCAATATATTTTGTAATATAGACAAAACTATTTAGTACAACACTATTTCCTATGCTTGTCTCAATATGCAATTACCAAAATAGAGATTGCTTCTTGGGAGGGGTAAATGCATAAAATGTAAGACTTCTCCCAATTTTTTTTTTTTAAAATCCACTAAAGACCTAGCTTAGTCTTTTGTTACAGTTGCATGGGCTGTTTTGGTAATTAAAGGACTGTCTTCTTTTCTACTTGATTTTTAAAAAAAAAACTCTCAGAGACAAAGAGAGATATGGTTGATTTGGAAACTGCGTCATAATTAATACATCCCTAGTTTAGAGGTACAATATTCCATAAATACACAACGTCATAATTAATGTTGGTATGGTCTTTTGTTTTGAGTATGGAAAATATTTTATTTCTCCTTAAATTCATTGAAAGGGCCAGACACCTGTAGTTTTTTGCTTCTTTGGGTTACAATGGCTTCAACTACAAAACCCAAACGGTCACATCTTTGTGGCTTGGACGTTTGGTTTTTTCTTTTGCGCTATGCTCGTCGTTGTTTCTCTGCCCTATCCATTCCAAAACTGAACAAAAGATAAAATATATGCTGTTGTTGCGACTTACAACGATGGATCCCACTGTTAAGATGTTTTGTGTTTGTGTTGAAAAATTTTTGGTATTAGGTTTTATGTTGGTATTGAGTTTAGCGAAAAAATGAAGAGAGATGCAATTTTTTATATTTTTTGTAATTTTTTATATTTTTGTATAGAAGAGAGATTATATTGTAGTATTTATTAGGAGTCGGTGAAAAACCGCAAATGGAGATGGGTCTGGGGGGGGGACACCGGACATCAAAGAGTAGAGCTGGTCAAAATAAACGTGGGGAAGAGCGACATGCGTTTGAATTCTACTCCATTATCATGTATTTATATTCTTAGGGTGTGTTTGTGTTGTAAAATTTTAGTGTTGTTAAAATTTTAGGTATTGAGTTTAGTGAAAAAGTGAAGAGAGAGATAATTTTTTATATTTTTTGTAGTGAATAGTAGTGATTTGATGGGGGAGAGAGAGATTATATTGTAATTTTTTATTGTGTTAAAATTTTAAAATATGTAAAATTTTATGACGCAAACGCAGCCTTAATTACCTTAATTGTCTAGTCTGTTCTTTGACTGATCTCTGAACTCCTTTTGTGCTGTACGAGTTGACCTTTTTTCTTTTTCTTTTTCTTTCTCGTCGGTGCAAAGAAAATGCAAAAGATAATGAAGCAAAAACGCTTGAGGGTACAGAAGTCCAAACACATGCTACTTTTGCAGAAGCTAAACTAGAGAATTTTCAAACTTTTGCAGAAGCTCTATCCTTCTTCACGTCTTGTTGTATTTTGGTATACGGGCTTTGCTTGGCGTCCCGCCGGCATCCCGCTGGCTGACGTGGAGGTGGGGCGGGACGCCCAGCATTTTCCTTTGGTATACATACTAGTAGCACTTCGGATTTTCTTATATTTTTATTAATAAAATTATATTTTTGATTTTTGATTTATTTGAAAAAGATATCTTTTTTAAAGTACTTAAATTGAAATGTTGATTTATTTGGTAGGATTATCCTTTTTTAAGTGTGTAAAATTTGAAATGTTGATTTTATTTGAAAAGTTATTTTTTTAAGAGTGTTTAAATTTTAAAGATGAGATGTTTTATCTTTATCTTATTAGATTTTAAAGTTTTGAATTCCAATACTTCAGTTTGAATTTTAAAATGCGCAACCAAATTTTATTATCTTTTCAAATCTCGACTGAGTGGTAGGGTTGCAATATAGTCTTTTTGAATTTTAAATTGATAAAGGGTTCAAGTGTTCTGAAGATAAAGGTCATAAATGGTTGAGTGTTATTATGCTAAAATTTTCCTAAAAAATCGAGGTGATATTTTAAGAATTTCATGTTTTATTGAAAACCCACGGACTTTATGTACGTGCATTATGTTGCAGTATAATTGTTATGCAATGTTTTTGCATACATTGATGTAATCACAAGCCTTTTTAAAGTCGATATTATTATTTGATATATATAATATTTTGCGGATGATTATTGTATGATATGTGTAATGTTTTCAAATCCTGAGGCCTAGACAAAGTTACAGCATTGATACCAATTGCAACCAAAGAGAGAATGCACACATCTTGGAAACAAGATGATTATGTAGTAGGTTCTTCCTGAGTGCACAACCCTATCACGGGGCATAAACGTGACCATAGTTATAGTCAAAGAGAATATTTTTATAGAATTAGGCTTTATTATCGCTACATGGTATTGACTTTTAATAAATCAGTCTCTGAACAACTTTGAACGAAACGGTACCTGTGGTCCAATTTTTCATACATATAGGCACTTTTGTCCAACAAAAGTTAGCCAACTAACGGAAGATCGACATGGGTTAGGGGACGAGATACCCATTTTCGAGATCAGATAGCCTATCCTGGACCATGTCTCTATTAGTGAGCTAACTTTTTATGTACGAAAGGATCTGTATATCTAAAAAATGGACCACAAGGACCATATTGTTCAAAGTCACCACAGGGACTGTATCATAATCAAATCAAAATTGTTTAATAGTTATATTTTATTTAATTTGAGATTGACAGATTACAATTTTCTATAGAATATTTTGTTTGTAATTTTCTAGTTTTTAAAAAGTTTTAAACAAAGTGTTGTTATTCAATCATTTTGAAGTTTTAAACTTGAATTTGTTATCAAAGATTATTTATTATGTGATAACTGATTTTTACCCCCAAAATTGCACTGATTTTAAGCATAGAAGTAGCCTCTAACAGCCGGGATTCGGAGAGTTACATATAACTATCACTTTTTTTCCTTAGCACATATAACTATCACTTGTTTGAACAATCAAATGACTAGATTGAGTTTTTTCACCTCTCGTACGTCTTCTTGTAATTAAGGGGCGGGCGCGGGTTACGTCGGAAGAATGTTACGGAGGTCAATCGTCCCTGGCTTTGCCAATGACCCCGATCGATCCAGGAGCCGATTCTCTTCACAGTCCACACGAAGCTGGGACTAGTACTACAAAATTGCCAATTTGGACAACGGCTTTCAAAGAAACTAACCCATAACCTCATAAGCCTATAATCGTGAGCAACGAAATATAAGCCGTGAAATTAATGAAAGTTTTTTTTAATACGAACCACAGAGTTTCGGCCTGTCGTCATATACTCAAACAGAACCTTTTGCTTCGAAGTGAATTGCATCCGTAGCGGTAGGCCCTTGGCGTTTCTGGTGAAGTTGGAACTTCAATTTTGCTGCCAAGTGAATTGGATATTGTGTGAACCATGGGAGAACATACGCTGCTAACCACCACATTTATTACAAAGTTAGTACTGAAATGACATATACGCCACAATACAGATTCTTTAATACGTGAAGTACTCGGAATGCCTATTAGGGGATTGGCCCATTGGGCGCTATAGGAGGTGGCGGCGGTGGTTGAGGAGGTCGTTGTTCCCTTAGTTTCGCCGACTCATAAGGCCAAAGTTTCCTCTGTTTCAGATCGACGGCTCCAAATAAGTCTTTTCCATTTCTTTCAGAACTGAACTTCCTCATCTTCTCATCTGAGTTTTGGATCAAAGGGAAAAGCCACAACAAAAATATATTCAGACAAAAATAAATAAATAATTTAGCAACTGGGGATATAAATTCCTCGACATAATGCAGCTGGAAGCAGACAGAAATTGTTACCGCGGCCGCCATGTCCTTCAACAAACAAAACAGGCATATTGATCTGGGTGTTTCACTTCCGTTCTTCAAATTTCTAGTAGCCATGTATATATTGCACATGAATAATATTGCAAGGCAGAATCACCAAACATCATATCAAATTAACAGCGAGGGGATTGTTAGTGGATGTTGGAGGAGTGGTGTACAGGTTAAAAAGGTTTGCTTCCTTGTATATATATACATATATATATATGCGCTATGGATTGATTTCATGGTCACACAGGAGTCAATTATCTGATCGCCTATATTGAGGCCTGGGCTTCAAAGTTAATTTGTGGCCATTTCATGGAGTACCCTGCTCAATAAATTGTCTCTAATTCTCTTCCTTCCATTTATATTAATTAACTGCTTACCACCATGATTTCATCTGATACGGAAATGTGCAGATAGCATTTGAAAGAAAAGAATATGTATCCTCTCTGGGCTCTCGACTGCTCACGAACACACACACGCACGCAATATTCAAACAACACAAATTGAATGAAGGGAATCCAGATATATAAACGTCCAACAACTTAAATTCAAGAGAAAGTTGTTATATTCTTACCCGTTATAAACAAGCTTGAGGCAAGAAGTAGGGCGGCAAGAACAAGAACACCAAGAAGAAGGAAGTCATGTCTCTTGACCTCAAACCGCATGTTGCCTTGCGGAGAGACTCGTGAATACCCCCATAATTGATAAATATGTCCAGCTATATGTTTGTTTCATTGTTTGTGCACAGTTTCAAACCCAACCATCTGCAGTCGTTCTCCAATATTACTGGGTCAAAGCTAGCTAGCTAGAGGTCTTGCGTCACCCTTAACGTTGAAAAATATATGCTAATGAAACGGTCAGGAGTTATCAATACAATTTGTATGGAAGCAGTCTACGTTTTGTGTTGTGTTTGAAATGTGAAAGGGAATAGGCCACTCGTGTCGTGAGTCTCTTCTGCACACATAGTTGACAATTACGGAAGATAAAGTGAAGGCCACAAACATATGCCACCAAATCCAGGAAACTCTTTCCGATCATGTGCTAGGACCAGTTCCAACAAGAAGAAACTACTACATTAGTTATTTCGGTAGTATAACCGATCGAACCCCAATTGTTAGCTATTTCTCGTTTGTCACTAGCTTTAAAATACAATAAGAATTAGGAGAATGTCTTTGTTTTGTTTTAATTTCCAAAGAGATACTAGTTTATATTATATTATCGTCTTCCATTATACACTTAGTTTATTCAAACCCAAGGCGCTTGCTTGAATCATGAACTTGCCCATGTGTTGCTTAGCAGTACTTGCCATGGAAGCTAAGATATGATAATTCATCGTCTTTTCCAAATAGAAAACAACGGCCCCTCTCGTGTGTCTCTGCGTGCAAGTCTCATGATTGATAGCATTTGACACTCCTTATCCTTACATATTCTCCAATAAAATCAGCCACAGTCAGATTTTTTTTATATATGTCCAACTTGGAGTGTTAATGAAACAATGAGAAAGGAAATTATGGGAGTTCCATTCCAGTAATTGGGGTTGTCGGCCTGGAGTTCCGTGGCTAAGACCTAGGAGTCTCGTTGTTGGTGGGGATCAATAACTTATAGGCTAGTTTTGCAGAGCACAGAAAGCAACAGGCTGATCAGCCAAGGATATTGCCATGAAAGGCAATTCTTTAGTCCTTTGTGTGTTCCCCGACAGTGAATAAAAGGTGCCATCTCAGTCTCATTTTTCATTATCAAGTGTGGCCGTTTCTGCCAATTCTGTCAAGAGTACTTGTACACCTTAGTCAAACAAGTTTCAAATATGTTTCAGTTATTTGTGCTAATCAAGAATTACAGTCTGCCGTACGTGTACCAATTATACGTGAATCTACCATTCATCCTAAAATTAAAATTTAAACTGATAATTAAGAAGAGAAAAATTTTATTATTTAAATTATATTCTCTAATATTATAACATCAGCTATGATCTAGACACAAGCATGCCTTTACTTTATGATCATATAATACCATAAATGTGGTCACTACAACAATTTTTGTTTTTTGTTTTTGAGAAAAATTCCGTCCCAAAAAACGGAAAACCGTTTCAAAAGTTTTTAGGGCGGTCTTTTCCGGTCTCGACGTTGTTCCCAATAATATCATCCAAAATGGAACGTTGAAGCAATAAATAAAGGGAATTTATGGGATTCCAATAATTTGGGGTACCCCACACTTCTTGCGAGCATACTTGTGGGCTAAGAAATTGACGGCCCGAAAAAAGTAATCTAGATTTATATACTCTTTAAGTTCTAGGTAGCGGAACCTATAGATTGCTTCAAAGTGAATTGCATCCGAAGGCCGTTTTGACGTTTCTGGTGGAATTAGGCTTCAATTGCTTTGAATTGTGAGTTGGAAGTGTGAACTGGGAGAACATATGCTTTCACGATGTAAAGAAAGTCATTGATTTCTTCTAACTACCACATTTATTAGAGAGTTGGTACTGAAATAACATATACGCCACAATAGAGGTTCTTTAATTAATACATGAACTATAAAGTCTAAAGGGAATGCTTATTAGGGGTGTGGCCCCTTGGGCCCTCTAAGAGCTGGTGGCGGTGGTTGAGCAGGTCGTTTTTCTCTTCGAAGGTGTTCGGTTAGTAAGTTTTTTTGAGAATTTTTAGGTGATGTTAACTTTATTGGTATGCGTGTTTTAGTTATTTCTTTGTAGTATTAAAAATGATATTTGGTTGTATAATTTTTTATATTCTGATAATTCAAAAAAATCCTGAGAATTTTGTTTAACCAAACATGCTCTTAATTGCCCCGAGTCATAAGTCCAGAGTTTCCTCTGTAATTTTAGAGCGACAGCTCCAAACAATATTTCTTCTCCATCTCTTGCATAAGTTAATTTCCCCATCTTCTCACCTGAGTGTTGCATCAAAGCCACAACATATATATTCAGACAACAAAATCAGAGAATTTAACGACGGTGTACTATATAAAAGTCATTAAACAAAGGGGGTGTTTATTTGTGGAAATATTGGAGCTTTGGAAATTTTAGGTATTGAAGTTTGTGAAAAAATATAGTATTTTATAAAAAAAAAATGAAGAAATAAAAGATTTAATTGAATAATATAATATTATTTTATAATTTAATGAGAATAGAGAAATTATTTTATGATTGTTTGAAAATTTTGAGTAGTGAAAATTTTAAAAAACAAACGAAAATGCAACTGAAACTGACGTGAAATTATTACCGCGGGCGCCAAGTACTTCATCGAACAAAACAGGCATCTTCGTGTTTCCCTTGCTTAAGAGGCCGCCTTCGAATTTCTACTAGCCTGTAGCCTCCTTATGTATTGCACATAATGTTTCACATATAGGCTCTATTGGTTGCAAGGATATTCCGCCTAGTTGCCCCATTATTTCAGCAAACATCTTATCAACTTATAACAATGATGGAATATTACTTGGTTATATATGGATGTTGATGGAGTGGATTGGTTAAAAAGGTTTGCTTCCTTCTATGGGCCATTTATTGAGAACTGGGGAACTGGGCTTCAAAGGCTAATCTATGGTCATTTCATGGACTACCCCTGCTCAATAAAATGTCTGCAATTCTGTTTCTTCGATTTATATTTACGAGTCTGTGCTTAGCACAATAACCCCATAAATATGTGCAGGCAGCAGTTATGTTTCTTTGTGTGCAGTTAATTTCTAACTGAACAGACTGGTTTAAGACTCAAAATAACACCAACTGAACCTAGAGGGGGTGAATAGGTTCTTCAATTCAAACTTTAAAACTATTCAAATATACAATTATTTTTCTGCACAAACTACACAAAAACAGATTAGAAAGTTCAGTATACACGTTTTCAACAATGTAAATAATCATTCAAATATCAGATTAAAATATTAAGAATCTATGTTCAAGATTTTCAATTCAAGAACACCTGATTGTGTAGCTTGTAGATTATAGCAAGAAGCACTTTAAACACGAACACAATTAAACAATCATTCACCACACAAAGACACAAACTGGTGATGAAGAGAAAATCTCTTGGAAACAAATTTTAAGAGACAAAAACTCTTCGGGCCCGTAGGCCAGGTAACAGTTCTACTAGCTTTCCAAACTCGAAATACAAGGTGATCTTTAGACTCAAGACTAACCACAATCCTAGTCTAACACTCTTGATTTCTTACCCGAAAGTTACCGTCTGGATCTGCTCCTATGCAGGGATCGAGAACTTCTCGTCCATTCGAAAAGCTAACTCTGTTAACCTAGCTATTCATGCCTTGTCATTCTCCATTGCAAACCAGCAACTACAGTAACTGCACAAACTCTTCACTTGGGCCTTCAAGATTTCCAGCAACCTCTGAAAGTCTTGAATTTCTTTGTGAGGGAATATCGATGGTGATCAATACACTCGAACTAAGAGTTCTAAGAAAGGGGTTTCACAATCCAAGGCTCCATTCTCAGTTCTGTTTCATCCGTTCTTTAATTCGCGTTTCCGTTTGACTTGCATCTAACTTCAAGCTAACTTGACTTTCTGAAGAAATACTCGATTTCTGTACTGCAGGCTTCAGCTCTTCATGGAAGCTTCATTAACCTCAATATCTCAGGAGTACAACACAATTACATACGGGGTAAAACCAACTAAAATATTCTTAACACTAACCAACCAACTGCAGTCTTTTTCCATGACTGGGTCAAAGCTAGAGGTCTTCCAGTAGCTAGTTATCAATGCTTAATGTAGAAGCAGACAGGGTGAGTTTGTTTTGTAAAATTTTAGTGTTGTTAAAATTTTAAGTGTTGGGTTTAGTGAAAAAGTGAAGTGAGAGATAATTTTTTATATTTTTTGTAGTGAAAAATAATGATTTGATGAGGGAGAGAGATTATATTGTAATATTTTATTGTGTTAAAATTTTAGAGGGTGTAAAATTTTATAACACAAACACAGTTCTTGCGGCTAGAATGTGAAAGGGAATAGGACTCGCGCGTGTGGTGAGTCTCTAGTACTGCACACGTATATCATATATACTTGACAATTACGACCAGGGCCGCCAGGAAGATGTAAGTCAAGGCCACAAACACATGGCACCAAACCCACGAAACTCGTTCCTGTTATGTGCTAGCTAGATAGGACCAGTTCCAACAAGAAGGAATTGCTACGTAAGTTATGTCGGTAGCATAACCATACCCTTAGAAATTGAGTTATGTATTTATTTGGTCTCTCGATTTTAACCGATTTTAATAGATAGTCCTTAAGTTTTTAAATGGATCATAAAAGTCTTTGAATTTATAATTTTTTTATTAAACAAGTATTTATATTAAACTTCTATTTATAAAGTTAACGTCGATTCACACTTCAGTTATAATTATAAGTTGATATGTGTGGTCAAAAACTAAAATATGTAACTGATAATTTTTTTAAGTTTCTTTTAAATATTTTGTTCCTAATTTTTATTTTAAAAAAATTAAAACAAACTGAAATAATTTTTTTAAAAAAATTAGAAAATCGCCTGATTTTAGTTTGGGATAACACCTATTAATTTATGATTGAAACTGATGTGTGAATCATTAACTTTGAAAATGAAATTTCAAAAAGACTTTTTTGACAAATTATAAATTTAGGTACCTCTACGGTTAATTTGAAAACATGAGGACAATTTGTTTTAAAAATGGTCAAAACCTATGGACGAAATGGGTACTTTAACCCTTATAAATTTATTTTGTCACTTAAAATACAAACAGAAGTAGGATGTCTTTGTTAATTTCTTTTAATTTCCAAAGAGACTAGTTTATATGATTGTCTTTCACTATACACTCTGTTTAATGGAATCCAAAGGGCTTGCTTGAATCATTGATTTGCCCATGTGTTGCTTATTTAGCAGTTACCATGGAAGGTAAGATATGTATACAGCCCCTCTCGTGTGTTGCTGCGTGCAAGTCCTCTGCATGATTGAATCATTGATATCATTTGACACTCCTGATCATCCTCTTATATTCTCAAATAGCACATCATATTTAACTTCCACATGATCTGCTACGTATTATAAGCAAGAATCTATAACAAGTAGTACATAATTCGGCACGTGATAATTAGTGGTATAGTTTTTTGAGTGTGGAAAATGAAATTAATATTTCTCCTTAAATTCATTGAAAGGGCCAGACCCCTGTCGTCTTTTGTTTCATTGGGTTGGTTGCAATGGCCTAAAACTACAAAACCCAAAAGTACTCCACGCTGTGGCTTGGTTGGGCTTTTTCTTTTTCTTTTGGGCTGTGGTAGTAGCTCGTCGTTGTTTCTCTGCACTATCCATTTCAAAAGATAAAAATATAGGGGTTAATTATCATTTTGGTTCCTAGATTTTACACATTTTTTCAAAATGGTCTTAAAGTTTTAAATTTGTTCAAATTAGTTTTTAGGTTATTGTTGTTTGTCGATTGAATCCTTCCGTCCAATTTCATCCCTTATATGCACAATCAGCTAATGACGGGATACATCACATCTAATAAGATCTTACCACGTGTACCAATTTGAAAAAAAAAACACACAAAAAATGTCCACGTTAGCATCTTTGTTAAAAAAAAAGTTGAACAGAAGAGGCCACCCCTTCGCACGAGGGAGCCCAGATATGGGCTCCCCGTTGTAGGGGTGGCTGGCATTGAGAGGGGTGACCGCGAGCCACCCACCCCGGCAAAGTGGAGCCCAGATTTGGGCTCCCTCGCGGTGGTGGCCATAGGGGAGCAACTCCTATTCAACTTTTTTTTTTAACGAAGATGCTAACGTTGACAGTTTTTGTTCAAAATAGTATACGTGGCGGGATCTTAATGAGTGTGACATGTCCCGCCGATAGCTGACTGTGCATGTATGAGACAAAATTGGACGAAATGATTAAATCGACAAAAAACAAGAACTAAAGTACTGATTTGAGCAAATTTGAAACACATGGACCATTTTAAAAAATAGTGTAAAATTCAGGGACCAAAATAATCATTAACTCTAAATATATGCCAGCCGTTGCGACTTATAACAGTGGATCCCGCGCTAAGATATTGAATAATTTTTCACAAGAAAGTCAGTACTCTTAAGGTTGCCGCAAATTGATATGGGTCTGAAGGGGTACATCAAATAGTGAGCTCTGGTCAAAATAAACATGTATTTATATATTCTTAATTACATTGTCTGGTCTGTTTCTTTGACTGATCTCTCTCTCTTAATGTTGTTCTGTACGAGTTTTTTTTTTGGCATCGGTGTGAACAAAATTTAAAAGATAACGAAGCTAAAACAAGGGCCTGTTTGGAAAAGGGTTTAAGTTTAGGTTTTTTATTTTTATTTTTAGTTTAAATTTTAAATTTCAGAATTTGAGATTAAAATATTGTTTTGTTGTAAGGATTTGTTTGGTTGATTAAGGTTGTGTTTGCATGAAAAATTTTACACCCTCTCACAATAAAATATTACAATATAATCTCTCTCTCCCATCAAATCATAACTTTTCACTACAAAAATATAAAAAATTACCTCTTTCTTCACTTTTTCACTAAACCCAATACCAAAAATTTTAACAACCTAAAAATTTTACAACACAAACTCATCCGATTTGAAATGATTTATATTTTATTAAATTAAATAATATTATTTTATAGTTATTATGATATTTAAAAAATATATATAATTCAATAAATAATTAAGTAGATAGCCTTACGACAAAGCTATATAGCCTGTCACTAGCTTAACCCCTTCTTCACGTCTTCTCTTCGTGTATTTCGGTATATATAACTATCACAGTTTGTTTGAACAATCAAGCGACTTTGTTTTCACCTCTCGATCGTCTTGTAATTAAGGGGTTATGTCGGAAGAATGTCATGGAGTTCAATCGTCCCTTGATTTGCCGATGACCCCGATCGATCCAGGAGCCGATTCTCTTCGCAGTCCACACACCAAGGGAGTAGTGCAAAATTGCCAATTTGGACAACGGCTTCCAAAGAAACTCTAAATATTCGTCAATTTAATGATGATTACATCGACAAAGCTATTTATTTATTCCTATACTCCTCTATTTAAAAAGGAATCTGCAGTTTTAAGAATGCATATTTGGCGATGTTCGAAATGCATTGGTACCCAAAAGGAGTTCCTAGCAAGTGTATAAGAAAGATTGGAATATATATATATGTATATATATATATGTTAATTCCTCGTGCTTTTGGCTTTCATGAACCCGCCAAACCCATAACTTGGAAGAAGACGAAGGTGGGGGTGTTTGTTTGTGAAAATTTCGGGGAATATTCCCGAAATTTTGGGAATTTGTACTTTATAGAGATTTATTGGGGTTTGTGAAAAGTAGAGTGTGTGTGTAAAAGTTAAAAATTTTGAAGTGTATTTTTTTTGTTGGAAATTTCAAACCCCAAAATGTTGGGGAAACAAACGGCCCCTAAAAAGGTCTGAAATCACTTTTTTCGTGTTTTTAGAAGAGGCATAGGCAGCAGGGTTTCAGCTTTCAAGACTGCATTTTCCATGTGCTATCTTTTTATCTGTGCCCTTTTTAGCCGTTTCGAGGTTTTAAGGTAAAAAAATAAATAAAAACGATAGAAAAGTAAGCCAAACGTAAAGAATATTCCCCATAAATCATGGAACGGGCAAGTCAAAATCTCAGGCGCAAAAAAGCAATTCCTTGCCGAAAACTTGCCTTCAAATTAATCCTCTCGGGCGCTGCTGTATACGGTATCTGGTGACAGAGAAACAGATCAAGCACATTTGAGACCAGTGTGAACAAATCTAGATGCTTTGCTGCAAGAGAAAATCACTAACAACGTTCCGACAGGCATGCCCAACGCTGTAGAAAAGACTGGAGATAAATCTACAAAACCCGTGGATTCAGATCATATATTGGTACCTAAAAAGAAGGAGATCTTTGATATCATTTGTTTTTTCGGTTTAATCTACGAATTTTGTTTTGTGTTGTTTTGGTCGTAGTCTTGGGCCTCTTGAATATATACCTGGGCTGATGTTCTTTCTTTCCTAGCTCCTACGAACCCTACGCTGGTGGATTTCATTTATTTTCTTCTTCTTTTTCTGCGTTGGTGGATTTCATTTCTTCTGCGTATGTTTTGAGTGTTTGCCCACTTCACCACGGAAGAGGAAAGGGAACAAGGAGAAGGAGTCAAACAGTTAAAAGCCAGTGAATATTGGTGGGTAGCAGACCGACTACTTAAGGTTTGGAAGTTATCCCCTTCACTTATGGCATGATTCTACTTGTTGGATTATAATTGGTTCCGTCTTTTCCTAAATCAAAGGTGAGATAATAATTTTGACATAATTCGAACTACTGGACAAAGAAAAAATGGCTCTTTCCCTTAAGAAAGGTGGGAAAAGTCCACATCCAACACAAAAAACGAAGAATTTCAAATTTTATTTTATTTTAATATTTTTAGTTTCAAAGTTCTTTGTCCCAAAAATGCGAGACATAAGATATCACAGGAGTTTTAAAATTTTAGTCTGAATCCTTTGGAGTTTGATGGGTGGTTCATATATACAATATTTTATGAAGGCTTTGCCAGGGTCAAATAAATCATGACCATGAAGTCATGAAAATTTACTTGTCCCAACTAAGCTAGCTAGCTAATATATATTTTTGAGTGTTAAACTCAGCCCCCCCAACTCCTAAGCCAACACGCTGGTAAATTTCGGATCGATACAGCTCTTTAAGTCATACGGATCAGGTAAGTTCAGTTTTATTTGAAATGATTCTAAAGAATTATTTGTATTCAGAGAAATTTGAACTTGAGACTTCAAGAGTAATACTCTTTCAAGTCTCATATCCTGATTACTCATACTAATCCCTTGAAGTTTAGTTAGCTACTATAACTAGATGTTAATGTTGAACAATGAACAGTTAGAAAGAAACTAGTGAAAGTTTTCCTCTCCTTCAGAAACTTTCATAAAATGGCATATATAGCTAATTGGAAGATACTTTGCTACTTCGTCTGACCCCACTACAAGTGACGCCATTTTGTCCTGCACCCAGTGCCGAACCCCAAAACGTCATAGGCAGACTTCCCCCTAATAAAAGTCATCCAAGTCCACCTACCACCACGAGTCCCAATGCTGGCGTGGCCACCGGGATGATGAAGTCATCGTGATAGGAGCATATACTCTTGTCACTTGCGTTGCTTCGAGGAAGCCCCCATCCTTAAAAATAAAAGCCCATGGTTCCGCCTCAAACAGACTTCCAGAAACACCCCTATCATCATCATCATGCTCACGACCAGTCATGCCAAGTTGCCAAACATTTCTTCTCCCACAGCCCCCCACGTGCTACCTCACGTGCCATCCCATGGAATCTTACCGGCCCCTCTTCTTTGATCTTTCTTTCTCCCAAAAACCAAAGGTCAGGATCTCTTTCAGAGTCATCCTTTGACCACGTCTAGCCACCATAAATACGATAGCCCCCACTTTCTTCTATTTCCTTCCTGGTTACCGAAGGGAGAGATCCGAGAGTTTCCAAAGCTGCTCCCTCATTTATCGTCAAATATTTTCGCCAGGAGTGAAACCATGCCTGGCCCTGGTGATTGGATCCAATTTTATAACCAAAACCTTCCCAGTCAAGTAACATCTCCGGGCCACACCTTGTCTGGGACTGATCTGCTCGATAACCGAGTGTCTGATTCCACCGTTGTCACCACCACTGTCACTTCGGCTGCCACGTTGAGTCCACATGGCTCCGGCAATTCTAGCTCGAATACTGGTGGTCACTTGAGTCCGGAAGGCCGTGTCTCGAAGCCCATACGCAGGCGGTCTAGAGCTTCTCGAAGGACCCCTACTACGTTACTCAACACCGATCCCACTAATTTCCGAGCCATGGTGCAACAATTCACCGGTGGTCCTACTGCACCCTTCGCCTCAGGGGCACATCCGGGTGCGGCAAACTTTGGTTTTGGGTTAGGAGCTCATGCCCGTCAAGGTCATGTCCATAGTCCTACAGCCATGATGTTGCCTCCGGGTCGTGGATTTCATCTACAGCCGCCTCAACCGCAGCTATACCACCAGCCGCAAGGCCAGCAATACATGTTTTCTCTAAACACCAGTAACTCCCCTGGTGACGCTTTTCTTCACAGACTTGGCAGCTCGAGACCCACCAACATGGGCGTCTCCGATGGGGGGTTTGTGATGGAGGGTGGTTCATCTTCCAGCCAAGTGCCTGCTACTAGGCCTTCTAGCTCCTCCAATGAGAATAGGAGTAACACTTTCATGTTTGGATAAAGACAGAAAGAAGAAAATTAGGTACTGACTTCGGTTAGGGAGAAATTGTTGACCCAATGTAAATATTTCACTTTGATAGCAATGGGGGCTACATTTTAATGTGGCTTGGGATCCGGAGGGGGTTTACCATTTTTTCTTCTTTGGTTGCTATTCATATTTTGTCCTTGTTTGTGGAATGTTGCTAACTGAAACCATGGGCTGCTTGGGAATTTGCTGAAGTATCACGGGCGGCCTAATATTAGGGAATTCGTAATTCCTTTTCTTAATTTGGGTTTGGGGCGTGTGGATTTCCCTTTTTGTCTTTTTCTTTTTCCTTTTGCTTTTCCTTTTCCAGCTTGTAAAGAATGTCGAATCTCCTTTGAGTGAATTTAGTTAAACCCTTAATTTTTCTTGACACTTAAAGATTGTTCTATTATATATAACCTCGATCTGCCACGAGTCATGAATCTGAATTCTGATGACAGTTTCTCCAGAGGTTATGGCTTAGGTCCAATATCGTTGTGGACGTTTCGGAGAGTCCAATGTTAACTACTGTGCCCATGATTTGGCACAGTAGGCCGTGTCCGCCTCCATAGTAATTAAAACTTTGGTTTTTTCTCTCAAAAGGCATTAGCGCCTACTCTCTGCTATATGCACTCTCATGTCAAAAAAACAAAAAAAAAAATTCTTCTTTAAGACAAGCCTTACTATCATAAATTTAAAATTAAACCATTATTTTTTCTTTACTTCATGGGAAAAAGTACGTGTGAAATTAAAAGGTGTATGAAGGTTTGTAAACATACCACTAAATTACTTTAAACTGAACTTATTAACAGTTTCATGGTCTAGTACGAAATGATGTTTTTTTGTGTGTGGAATATCTCAGAATAGACCAGAAAAATTTAGAAATATAAGTATATATATACACAAAATGAATTCACCTTTTTGTGTGTATGAAAAATGGAACCTACCTTTCTTGATAGTACTGTCATAGCATAATTAAATTATTACTGAAAAAAAACAAAGAAAACTAGATCATGGTTCGAAATCTTGACCCCAGTGTTGAGATTTCCAAACAATCCGGTTGTAATTAATATCTAGATTACGATTTTTTGCCCTGCCTTTTTTTGGATGGACATATCAGTGTCGGGGCCACAGCTTGTTTGATATATATATATATATATATATATATATATATATATATATATATATACTAGTTTTATAGATAAGCCTAGTATTAATTGGATCCAAAATCCTTACGTTTCCAAGAGCCGCTTAAAGTTGACAAGTTTCGGCTATTTGTAAGAGAGTTTTCCCCCACTTTTTTCCTTTTTCGGCTGAACGATCAGAAAGAATATCGAAATTCCTTTAATCTTGATCGGCCAGGGCCCATGCATGCAGCCAAAGTTTTTTTGACACAAGGCGAAAAGATTAAATGCAGTTATTGCATTGCTATAAAAAGAGATGATGATCTCGATTCAACAGCGATTTTGGCCTCCAGAAATTAGTGGAAAAGGTGGGAAGGTCCATTAACGAAGCATGCATTATGTTTGCATCGGTCGTCAGGCGGCAGATAGGCTCGGCGCTTTCGCAGCAGTTTCATTAAACAGCGACCGAATTGAGTGAGATATGGGTTGGGAAGAGGGGATGAATGGGAGCTGATGATGGGTCCCATTCACATCAAAAGGAAAAGTTATACCACTTGGGGGAAAGTCAAACGCACCCTAATCCTTGCTAATTTGAACTATTTAAGATGGGTGCCTTTTGATTCACTATAAGATTACATCAATCTTTTATTGGTTGGAATAACATCATTAGAGCGGCCTTCGATTTCAACCTTATTACAGTACTGTCGTAAATCATAATGTCAAACACGTGGAATCTTATTTCTTAACACAATTTTCACAACAAGCTATGTCATGTGGGTAAAGATCAGGTTAAATCTTCCGTACACACTCGATTACTTCTCCATATACTAATAACTTTCGTCCCACTTAATTTTGTGGGGTGTGAATCTTTCTTATCTTCTTAATTATCTCCAATTAATTACTTAACTCATCTGTAAATCCGTGCTTTCTTTTCTAAATATTCCACTGCGCAATATACCTCAAAATATTGTTTTATGATTAATTATATGATTGATATGGAGGTGGCGTACGTACGTGCAAAAACTATGTTATATAACCTGAGATATTAATTGTGTTATATATATATATATATATATTGTAAAAACAGAGTACTGAATTGCAGACGGGAGAATGACTAATCACAACTAAATAAAAGGATAAAATATAAGATTGTTAAACCAACTAGACTTATGATAACTAGTGGTCCGTATGCATATGTATATATAATGTTCAAGTTTTTATAAACAAACCAAGAAAAAAAGAAAAAAAATTATTTGAAAAATAAAAATAAGAAGGAAAAGAAAACTATATCCAACATCACAAAAAATCAAAGCACGCACTTGAAGACTTTTCTTAAGAGTACCATTATACAAATTATATGCATCCAAAGACGTTTGGTTAGCCGCATTTATTTGACATTTCAAACTTTATGTATACAGAATGTACCTCCATTTATGTAATATGATGCAAGTACCAAAGTAGCACACCATAGTTAAATGGATAGAGATCATTTTCAATTTGTTCTTAGAATTAGATGATTCAATTGAGAGAGAGAATACACATTATATGGATCTTACAGTGTGGTTTACATTATCCGATAATTAATACAGATAATATTGAATATTTTAAGACCTATATATTGTGTATATCTCTCTCTAATTAGATCAAACAATTCGGTCAACAAATTAGAAATAATCTTGATCCGTAACGCCCATACAAATTTCATATATATATATATATATATATATATATATATATTATTGTGTCTAAATTAATGACGGAAAGTGCAAATTAAATTTACATGATATATATTTGGTAATTGAGTAGAAAAAACACAATGGATAGTTAGAGAGATAAAGTATATAAGAACTCCAATAATACGAAGGAATATATATATATACTAAGAAAAATACTCGTCTTTCTCAATGTCATCAAACTAATGATGATCGTCTAGACAAGTTAATAAGGGTAGAAGACGACGTTTTTGGTACTACATGCATGAGCAAATTATAAAATACTAATTAAAGCCTTTAAACTTCACGAGTATGAAAGGAGTTACTTAATTTGCGCCCAAATTGGGTGGGCCGCCAGTCAAAACCGCATTCTACTATAGGCTTACGATTCTAGCTACTTCCCAGCTCTTCTACGTATTCTTACACATCCTAATAAGTTTTGGCGTCAATCTGTTCTTCTCCGAACAAGTCCAGCTAGCTAGCCCCACCTCTAATAAAGTCTCATTCATTTACAAAAAAAAAACATCATTTGAAAAAGCAATGAATTGACCAAATAATAAGAACAAAACCTCTTTTGTAGTCGATCAACCAGGGAGAGAGATCATGGGAAGTATTGTTTGTCAGCATGCACACCTACAGCATATATAACACCACCATCGTCAACAACTTTTTCTCTTTTCTTGTTGTCTGTCTCTTTCCTGTCTTAGGGAAGATAATACAGGGTCTCTAGACTCCTGTGCTTCTGTTTAGTGGGTTTAATCTCATGAATTTGACATTTGTGATAGCTGATTAATGTTCTTTGTTCTTATTGGATTCTCGGGATTTAAGTTCATTGTATATATTAGGTTTGATTTTTCTCTCTATATCCTTTTCATTTCTTTAATTATTATTATTATTATAAAGTAATTCTTGCTTGCCAAAAAAAAAAACAGAACAAATTCCAATTCCAAGTGTTTGTTACCAAAATGAATCTGATTCAATTACTGTGTTTTTGTAACCAAAATCATCAAAGTCGAACTCGCTTTATACGAATATAGCCAACTAGTTGGTATATTCTCCCTTGACACTGACACGATTAGAATTGTAATTTGTTCACAAAATTTAAGTCACAAGTTGGCTGAAAAAGATCAAAATGCATTAAAAGTAGTCCCTTTTTTTCAAAACACTTCCAAAAAGTAACTAAAGTGTTTAAATATATGTTCCATTCCAACGTATAATACATCAAGCTTTGAAATTAAATTATAGTAAGTGGGAGTACTACGAGAAACACAATACAACTCATTTTTCGATTCAATAATATATGTGCATTATGGCATGGCCGTACGGGATCATGACACTTTGTCGGTGGTTGCACCTAGTCACCTACTTGGTAGAAATTCTGATCACAAGATTAATTGAGGGCAGATTAAGTCCTAATTAATAAGAATATGTAACGGTCTTTTAGAAGAAAAGTTCGACCCGTCATTACTTTTCTTCAATCGAATTTATTCTCGGCGAATCTTTAGTTTTTATTTCACAAATAATTTCGGTTTTTTTTAATACAAAGTTTACAAACCTTCCCGGCCAAAAGAGTTTGAACTTGCTTCCCATATATATCCGTGACAAAAAAGCACTGCTTGTTACTTTTTATCAGAAAAAGAACCTTGATATCCCTATTCCCGTGCTTTTTTGTGTGTGATATATTCGGATTTGAGTTTTCTTACTTTAATAACATTTGGTAACATAAGATTAAGTTGTAATATTAGTATTTTTTATAGTAAAATAAGAATAAAAAGAGCCATCATATGAAGTTAATAGAGCAATTAATTCCATCGTCCTTGTATTTATTTCTTTGTGCTAGCAAATTTTTATTTTTAATTTGTACATGTAAATGACAAGTGACTGCTGGCAAATTATATGTATATGCTATCTCAGGAACATGTTTGATAAAGATCATGCATGCTTGCATTAGCCTTTCTATATATATATATCAAGTTTCAGAACTGAGTAATCAGACTCCCCAGAACAAATTTTCAGAACTGAGAGAGCATCATGCAGTTCAACAGCAGAACTACAGATATCAAAAACCGACACTGAGTTGACTGTTTACAAGCTGGTTTGGGTTCAGAATTGCCAGTTGCATAGTCCACAGTACAAAATTCTCTCTAGGTTGGGCTCGTACTGGGCCTATCTGAGATAGCATGGTGCAGGCCAGGTATCCTCACATTGTAAAGCATCCAAAATGTGTAAGTTTGGTAGGTTGGGAATTGAATTTCTTGAAGCATATATATGCGTAGGGACAGGGTGATTTGCAAGACATGTTACCAATTCTTTCACTTCAAGCGCATATATCTATTTATATCATATTCCCCTTGCAAGCACGTATCATTCCTTCTGAGTTCCCGTACCTGTCCTCCAAGCAAAAAATGACTCTCCAGTACCACACCATATCTCTAACTTTTGTTGTTGCCCGTCTCGCTGTTCTGGCATCCACACATTTACTAAATCCAAACCCATCATTTCTGAGATATCTTAATCGCTTTAGTCTTACATTCCTTTCGCCACCTCTTACTTCAACACTCATTCCAAACAGCACAGTCGAGCATCATAACCATCACAAAAAACACCCTCATAAGGGGAAAGTAGTATCTGCCTGCGACGACTTTCCACCTGACTTTCCCCCTCCGGAGACTGACACAACCTCCTACATTTGTGTTGATCAAAATGGGTGTTGTAATTTTACAGCGGTGCAGGCAGCCGTTGATGCAGTGCCAGATTTAAGCTTAAAGAGGACCATAATATGGATCAATACGGGCATTTACTTGTAAGTAATTGGTATTATTCTGGTAGCTAGGTTTCCTTCAGGCTTCAGCTAGCTCGTCCAATTTCTTTAATTCATTGTTGATCTCTTCTTGGCTATTTTTTCCTTTCCGCCGCTTGCTTTTGAACTTGCATGACAATTCGTTTGGCTGTCCTTAGTGAGAAAGTCACTGTTCCAAGAGCCAAACCGAACATAACGTTTCAAGGACAAGGCTTTACGTCAACTGCACTTGTATTCAATGATACGGCTAATTCTTCGCATGGAACTTTTTTTAGCGGCTCCGTTCAAGTTTTCTCCAATAACTTCATTGCCAAGAACATAAGCTTCATGGTGAGATATAAGATCATGCATACACACAAACATATATATACGTGTGCGCTTGTCTTTGGGTGTTTATAATGGGTTACCCTAATGCTACAAATTCCAATAATATGATTTCGAGAGTAAACCATGACGTACAGTTGTCAAAATCTTTATCATGCTAGAATGTAGCCCCCATTCCAAGCCCTGGTGATGTTGGAGCCCAAGCTGTAGCGATTAGAATTTTCGGAGATCAAGCTGCGTTCTGGGGTTGCGGATTTTTCGGATCCCAGGATACCCTTCATGATGATAAGGGCCGCCATTACTTCAAAGATTGCTATATCCAAGGTTCCATTGATTTCATCTTCGGCAATGCAAGGTCATTTTATGAGGTAATCTTGACTGATCTCAAGTAACCAGCAAACCAGCGCGAGAGGGTGGTAATTCCTATTTCATTGAATATAAGTACCCCGTTTGCTGGCTTCATTGATCAGCTCGTTTCAGGGTGAAGCAAACGTTAGTTAGGACCCTACAGATCACAATATTGTGACAACTGTTTGTTTGGGTGACATGTTGATTAGGCTAGCTCACAAGTCTACGCGTTTATTATAATTCAAGAGATTTAGCCCACTTGAAACATTATACCAAAACGTATTAGAGATGTCGCGTGCTTTATAATTCCTAGGTTTGAGCCGACCTGTTTGCTCGGACAAATGTCATGTGTGTGCGCGTGTGAGAGAGAACTTGTCGATTTTTCATGACCACCACTCCAGGACAACTCCAAAGGTAGCGTGGGCTAGTTTTTTAGGCTTCTATACCGTATAATCGTCAAAGTGAAAATAATCAAGCTAGCGAAACAGTAATTCGTGAGTGGTTAACTGCTACAGGACTGCCAGCTGATTTCCATGGCAAACCCGGTACCTCCAGGGGTAAAATCCATAAATGGAGCTGTTACGGCTCAGGGCAGAGCTTCCAAGGACGAGAACACTGGTTTCTCGTTCGTCAACTGCACCATCGGAGGGTATGGAAGAGTATGGCTAGGTCGAGCATGGAGGCCATTTTCTCGAGTCATTTTTTCGTTCACAACAATGTCCGATATCATTGCTCCAGAAGGTTGGAATGATTTCAACGACCCCACAAGAGACCAGTACGTACATATTGCAGTATATATAATATACATCAGTTTTTTTTCTTTCTTTCGTGATTGGTAAATATCATGCATGCATGTTCAATTGAAAATTTTAATTTATACTAGTTTTGATTGCCAAATGTGTAGGACTATATTCTTTGGAGAATACAATAATTCAGGTGCTGGGGCCAATATGACCTTGAGGGCTCCTTATGTTCAGAGGCTCAATGACTCACAGGCTTCTCTTTTCCTTAATATGTCCTTTATCGAAGGGGATCAGTGGCTTCAATCCTACACGTAGTCTATGTCTAAATGTTCTTATATATGTTGGATGAAACAGAAAATGTACTATATATTAACCTTTTACAAACCAGAAATTAAGGCTGTATCTGTATTAAACACTGGCGATATATATGATTCAAGCTCAGATCATAAAATTCATAGGCTCACTTGAATTCGAATAGCTAGATGATCTGTTGGAACACGCGTATTAATCGAGCCTGTGCAATTCAATATCAAATTCATCATACTAAGATTAATTGTTTTATAGGAGAAGCAGAAATCAAGTCCAAACTCTTCTCTTTTTATTGCCAAATGGAAGTTTTACAGAAATATTTTAAACAAATGAAATATATTTTATAAAGTGATAATTATATATTTTTATTGGAATGGTAAACCACAGATTTTAATTGCATGTCTTTTAAGAAAAGATCCACAGTTTTATCAAACATTATAATTTATTTATGTTTAATTAATTTTAAAACTCAAAAGTCACTTGTTGTATATATGTATATAAAAGTCACCCCTTAATTAACTCTTGTGGATCAAGGATTACATTGCCTGGATCTAGAAGATTAGTTTCGAAAAACTTTGAATATCGAAAACATCCATAAATTTAACTCTGAGCTAGTCTTATAAGTAACCAAAAAAACTTGCAAATAAAAAAAAATCGTTATAGTATTATATATATAAACCGTTATAAGTTTCACATTTTATTTCTATAAGCCGTGATAAGTTTCATTTGTTTTAAAAGGATTATTTTATTTTTTCTCGACTCATGTATAATCTCCAAAAGCACGATAACAAAGTTTACTCTAGAGGCATTTCTACGAAAAAATTAAACCTCAAGAATATATATAATATTTAAGCTTTTTTTTGTCGTTCTTGCAATCTCGACATTAATGAAAAAAAAACCTTGTTCAATAGGGAGGATATCTAAAATAACTGAAAAATAGGAAATGGAAAGAGGTAAATTCTCGTAAGACGTTAAATCAGATGAAAAAATGTAAAAATGATCAAAAATATCTTTTCAAATAAATTTATAAATAAAATTATTTTAATAATTTATTTATTTTTTAAAATTTAATCTTAGAAAGTAGCACTATCGATTATTTTGGATGGTTTTTCGTCCAACTTAGAATCTAATTTAGGTTGAGTACGAAGATCGGTTTTAAAATTTATAGATCTGAAATGGTGGGATTAAAAGGTTGGTGATATTTAAATTTTTTTCAGGGCTACTGTGACTTTACCAGACGGAAAAAGCTCGTGGTTGCGAGACCACAGGAACGCTAATTCGGAGGGAGAGGTACTCGCAAAAATATTTTCGACAGTGTTTATCCGTATCGTGGAAACGTTGGATACGGAGATTTGTGAAAAGTATAGATATTTTATTAAATTTAAAGAAATAAAAGTAAAAGTTAAAATTAAAATTAATATTATAATAATAAAAAATTATTTAATATTAACCCCACTTATCCGGATGTAAACTTTTCGGGCAACAAACTCCCCTTCGCGAGAGAGGGTTCTTGCTGTTAATTCCATCTGTTCAAATGGAGGAGCCTAAGCCCAAGCTTGAGGATGTTAAGGGCACCACCGTTTCGCATTCGAATGGCAACTCCGATGACACGGCGTCGGACCGCCCTGTTCGTGTCTATGCTGATGGGATCTACGATCTCTTCCACTTCGGCCACGCTGGCTCCCTTGAGCAAGCCAAGAAACTGTCTCTCTCCATCTCTTCCATTATTTTATACTGTATTTGCTGAGTAACTTTTGCATCCTTTGTAATGATCTATGGCTTTTTCTGGGTTGCTTCTTTCGCGCTCTTCGTCTGCTATGTTTGTGAAATTTTAGTCAAAAATTTGATTGGATTTTGTTATTCCTCGGGATTTGAATGTTCTACTTCTTTGGGCTTTCCTAATGTGTTTTTTTCTTTCTTTTTATTTTGTGTTAAAATTCTTTTTCATACTTGAACGATGCTGTGCTATCAGAAATTGAATCTCTTCAGTTATTATTGTTCTTCCTTTCCTTGTATCAGATGTATCAGATTGATTGGTTTTTCTGCTATGCTTACTGAAATTAATTTTCTTCATATAGACTCACATCGAGCTATGCATTCTCAAAGTTTCAGCACAGTTTGCAGTATATCTTTTTGTTAGGTGTGGCCAGTTTTTGTTGCGTTCTTCTAAATGCATTTTTATATGATCTATATGTTTCATATCAAATTGGTAACTTATTTTTCTTGTTCCGTCATTTTAGTAGTACCTCGACAAGAAATGCTTTTTAAAGTTTCAGCATTTGCTTTTGTTCTCTTGGTTGTCTATGATCTTCTATTATGCATGGCGTGTATGTATCATTTGCTTGTCATTTAATCTATTGGTTTTATGTGCCATGCTTGTGTACAGTTTTCTTATTTAATTAAATTCGTGAATTCAGATTTCCAAACACCTGGCTGCTTGTTGGATGTTGCAATGATGAAATTACACACAACTATAAAGGAAAAACTGTTATGACGGAGGATGAACGCTATGAGTCTCTTCGGCATTGCAAGTATGATTTTTCCCTGATTAGTCCTGATAAAATTTTTGTATTTACCTTGAAAGTTCCGAATACAGATGTTTGCAGCGTATCATTGGATGGTTTTTTTTTTTGGAGTGAATTACGTATTCTTGTGTCTTTTTAAGAATCAGGTATGGGCCTTTCTTGTTCATTTTGTGCAGGTGGGTGGATGAAGTCATTCCCAATGCACCTTGGGTGATCACACAAGAATTTCTTGATAAGCACCAGATTGACTATGTGGCCCATGATTCTCTTCCGTAAGGATAATCAGCTGCAACTCTCACCTCTAAGCTTATGAGTGTTTTTCCAGTCTTGTGGACTTAGGAGTTGAAAACAATGTTGAATTTCTTTCAATTTCTCTTGTTCCATAGTCTATTTGGAAATATGGTACCTCGCAAGAGAACAGATTTTCTGATTGATTTTGGAGTCTTTTGTCTGTTTTATTTCATTGTCCTGTTGAATCTGTTTTGTAATTGTCTTTTTGTGATTCAAAAATTCATTTGTTTCCTGTAACCTTTGGCAGTTTACTTTATATGTTTTTGTAGCTATGCTGATGCTAGTGGAGCAGGGAATGATGTCTATGAATTTGTTAGTCTGAGATACAGTTTTTCTTCATTCGCAGTTACTATGTTTCTCGGTAACATACAGTTATCTTAAGCAAGCTGCTATTTTAGGTTAAAGCTGCTGGGAGGTTCAAGGAAACAAAACGAACCGATGGTATTTCTACATCCGATGTTATAATGAGCATTGTAAAAGATTATAACCAGTACGTGATGCGTAACTTGGATCGTGGATATTCAAGGAAAGAGCTTGGTGTTAGCTATGTGAAGGCATGATTTTTTCCAGTTATTTTTTTTACTATCTGAATGGATGAGCCCTTTATCTGGATTCTGCTCTGGAATTAACTTGTTTGCTTATAGCTGTTGCGGGTGAACTTATTCATGTTTTGTGAATGTCTGCAGGAAAAGCGACTGAGGGTAAACATGAGATTGAAGAGACTTCAGGAGAAAGTGAAGGAACAACAGGAGAGAGTGGGGGAGAAGGTATTTTGATGCTTATACCTATGCATCCTAGTGCCATGCATTTATATAAGATGTTATGAAAGACTGGAGGATTACTTGATTTGGTTATACAGTATGCTGATTATGTTATAGTCTCCTTTTGTTTATGGTCTCATTTGATGGATTGTTTCTCCTAGTACTTCTTTGTTGCCGATCACATAAGATTTTAAATATTAGTTGGACAAAAACCAGGAACATGTGGTGCCAGTAATGGTGACTTGCCCTTGATTTTGTAGATTGACTTCAAATACATCTTTTTTCCAGCAGAATGGTTTATATTATCCCATATGGTCCTCAATTGGTTTTTATGTTTATTTTGTAATTAACTTGTGGTAGGGTTTAATCATTATCTTCTTAGTTTTTCTCTCCTGGATTAGTCATTGAGTTAATGGATCGAAGGGAAATAGATTTGTAAACAAATTGCATAAAAGCTTCGTACTCGACTTTATGTGGAAGAATAGAACTCAACAAGCACTCATTGTCTGAAACCCAGTCAATTTTGGGGTTTTTTTAGGGGGGAGGGAGGTTATCTTTGTGTTATGTTTTGTTCTACCTTATCTCACCGAAGTCATTGTCACATATGTCTTGGCCTGGTCGTGTCTGTAATCCATGGAGCGGACATGGCCTCAAATCAAATGGTGTCAGACACATACACAATGAGAAACACGAACCTATCATTTCCAACTGCTGCGGTCAACAGTTGTAATCACTGATGACTAACTGATCTGTGATTTTGTCTTTTGTACTTCGTTGTTGCTGCCTGTTTTTTGGAAATAAATCTCTAGGAGGGGCAATTCTTTGGAGTTTTGTGCTCTTATAGAGGGGTATGACCTTTAGTTGAGACAATGTTTGAATTTTATTTTTCGGTAAGAGCTGTTGTTTGAATTTAGTTTTGCTAAAGCATCATCTTTTTCTTTTTCTCTTCATTTAGTGTGTAAGTTGTTTTTATATAGAGCCAATCCAAATTTGTGCAAGTCACATTTATCTTTGTATCCATTGTTAATGCCTGCATGAAATACTGTCCTTGTTGTCACCGCCATCAGCAGATTTTTGCTCGATATGGTTTAGATCTGCATACTCGTGTAGGATAGAGGGCTTTGATGCCAAACCTGTCTTAGGATAGCTGCACAGGTATGTTTCTAGATATGTTTGATTGCAAATTTGAGGGAAAGATTCAGCACAGAACGTTTCTAGGTTTGCCTGATTGCAAATTTTAGGGAAAGATTCAGGCTTTGATGTGAAAGAGAAGAAGAAAGGTAATGACTCACATCAGATTTAAGAAGATTGAATATTGAATTTAAGAGCTGAAAATAGAGTTTTTGGTCAGGATTTTTCCCTGGCAGCCAGAATTTGAGGAGAATTGGTGTTGTTGGGATCAGGTTGTTTGGTGGAAAGGTCTGCGAAAATATGTTGGGTTCAGGTTTAATTATGGAGTAACAATATGGATATTGTTTTGAAGTTCAAGATAGGTCAGAAAAGGAAGGTATCTTATATAAGGCTATCAGCAGTAATTCGGGAAATGTAGCAGATCTTCTGTTGTAGGTTTTGGGTATAAAGAAGGTGGATCGTGTTAGGGTTTTTTTTTCTTGTGATTTTGGGTTTGTAAGGGTGGGAAACCAAAGTCTGTTGCGAGATTTCAAGTTTCCGGAAGTTAAAAGAGAAAAGTGGGAAAGTAAGATAATATGGGCATTTCACCTAATTATCTAGCCATCAGACCAATAACATTTATAAGAAATTAAACTCGACTCTAAGGTGACTTGGACTCCGAAATAAAGTACAACTAAATCAGAACAAAACTGGCTTGTCACTGGGGATGCCTCGGCGGGATTTTATGATTAAAATTTTAGAAAAGTTACTAAAAGCAGGTTGGGTTACTCCAATTTAGAGGAACATCATTTCATTTTCCTCTGATATTTTTCTTTTGGGAGCTGATATTCCTTTATTCTTGCTTCCTTGTCCCCTTTTTTTGATCATGTCACGGAATGAATTTAGGCGCTGTATCTAAGATAGTGACAGATGGCAATCCTGCCTTGGTGAAAAATGTGAAATATATTTGGGTTGGAGATCAAATTGAGATCACTGTTACACCTTGCCATGGCCTAGGTTGTAAAGATTGATCTTTTAGGTGAACAGACTAACTCGACCAAACCCAGAGTCAAATTTTCAGGATTGGTTGAAGCTGGGGCTGATGTCAGATTGACTTGGTTCTTGATGTAAAAACTGTATCTGACATGAAATCTGCTGCAGTCTCACTTTGTTTTGGCACCTATTATTTCGTAGTTGAAGCTTAATTTGATGGAGAATGGTTTTTGGTGGCTAGGGCTGGTTTAAAAGGGGTTAATTAAATTATGAAATGACAGATAGATGTCGTGTAGTAAATTTTAGATAAAGCCTGGGTAATCACAAGTAGGGTAGATTATGTATTCACACTCCCTGAACCAAGCCTCAATTAGATTTTGTGCTGTTTAACATTAAATGATAGATTGCAAATAATGCCAAGAGCTCTTGTTTAGAAACACTGTCATGCCAAAATAAGACGCCACAAATCATTATGGAAGGTCTTAAGTGGTCCTTGATTTAGTTTAGATCTTATTTCTATGCTTGAGCTTTTTGGCGGTATGCATCAATAATGTTTTGTGGTGCTTCAAGAAGTCAAGTTGAATGAGCTGGAGCAAAATTCTCATGACATCAACTGTTGGATCAGAATTTCTCAAATTTCCAATCGTCTGTTTTTGGTGAAATTGATCTAGAAAACGATGAGGTGGTTGGTTGTTTTCAGTAAGACCTCTGAATTACAATTTTACAACTAAGTGTTGGGGTTAGCCAGGGCAAATACACTTTTGCACCCCCGAAGTTTGGGGATACTGACAAGTTGCACCCCCATCTATTATTTTTGCGACATTGGGTCCCTCAACTTTTGAGTTTCGTTGATTTGCACCCTCTGTCCAAATTGCCTGTCAAAACTGATGAAAAATGAGCTCGTGCCTCTCACGCACGTGATACCCACTGTCTAGTTGTACCCTTCGTCTAATTTTCAGTTTGTTTTGACAGGTAATTTAGATTGAGGGTGCAAATCGACAAGAATCAAAACTTCAGGAGCTCAATGTCACGAAAATAAAAGATGGGGTGTAAAGTGTCAGTACTCCTAAGCCTGGGGGGCGCAAAGTATATTTTCTCAAAAATTGTAATAAGGTCTAATTGTAGGATATGCTAGTATGTGGCTACTAACACTGATGATAGGAAATATTTCCAGCTACGTGTCGTCTTCAATTGTAGGCTTTCATACATTTAAGTCTAAGGCATGAACCTTGCGAAATTGATATTTCTAGGTAGTGGGTTTGTACTTCCTGGCGTTTAAGAGATTTGTATCTTTGTTGTGGAATAGGAGATTAGGGAATGAGAAGAAATTGAAAACATGATTGAAGAGGTTTCCTCTTTGTCAATAGACTGCAAATGATAGTGTCTGAAATGAGCAACAATGAACATCTATGGTGCTGCTTATACCAATTTTGTTTGTCTTAATTGTTTCACTCTGTTTCTCCCAGAATTGATGTGCTTGTTTTTTTTTTTTGCTTTTACCTGTGGGCAAAGCTCCATCCGCATGTTGATATTTAGTTTCAAGTTGTTCTGATCAAGTACTTTTCATTATAACATTGGCCTTATTTATTGTGGACACTTTCTCTCTCTGTGTACACTATTCGAATGTTAATGTGTACTCATTTTTCACATTTGTGCTCTACTTCCCACCAAGGATTGTCAGAACTTTGATGAATGTAAGTTTTTGCCGTGAAATTTTAGATTCAAACTGTTAAAATGCATCGTAATGAGTGGGTGGAGAATGCTGATCGCTGGGTTGCTGGATTTCTTGAGATGTTCGAAGAAGGTTGCCATAAAATGGTAAGCCAATCGATCCATAACCACATGTATTTATTTGTGTGCATGTAACATGTTCTTTCATTCTCAACTTTCACGAAGGCCAGTAGTAACTTCTTATGTTTGCGGCCTACTTACCCAACGATTTGGATGCTTGTCAGGGCACTGCCATTAGGGATCAGATCCAAGAGCGGCTACTGGGTCAGCAGTCTAGAGAAGCCGGATATCTACTAGAACATGGTGATGAGGATGTTGGTGACGACGACGACTATTACGAGGACGATGACGATGACGATGACGAATATTACTTTGATTATGGTGGTGAGGAAGACAAGAAAGAGAATAAAGAAAAGGAGTAGATGTGTTTTTCCATGCTTGCAGATGAAAATGCTTGCATGTATGACCTCCGCTGTGTAATGCGCCCTGACTTGTGGTCTATGTGAAGTGACATGCGATAGTAGCGAATGATGAAACATGGCATTCTCCGACTGTGAAAGGAAACGTGTACTGGAGTTGACTACCTAAAGGTACGTTGGTTTTGGTTTGTATTCTAGGATACACATCAATTCTAGAATTTACAAACTGAATATATTCAAATACTAATACATCAAAATAACTTCTGCATGCATATCAATAAACTTTAACATTATCTAAAAATTCTCAAAATACTTCAATCTCACCAAAACGAACATCTCCTATTACTTTATTTTGAGATTTAGTGCGGTCGAAACTTCGCAGAACTTGAACTTGTACTGCAGTAATACCATAGCGCGCTGTTTCTGGTTGTGTTCCAGTTTGCCAAGATTGGCTATTCTTGAAAGTTTTGTTTGGGGCTGGTAAAAGCACCCTCAAGCTAGAATGTTCTAGTTGTGTGTGTGTTTTTGGTCCTTAACAACCCATAGAAGTGAAAAGTTTGGGTATCTTTGATGAGCTGACTCGCATAATCTGAGGAAAGGGTATTCCAGTTCTGTGTCCTGAGTAATATTGGAAAATAAGAAGCCAAATTATCTCTGTTTTTTCGCCTTTGTTTGACTCTTATCTGCGCGAGTGGGATTTATAGCCACCTTATTAGCCATTCAAATGTAGAACTTTCCTAATAATCGAGGTTAATTTCCTTTGAATTAGTCTTTGAATGATCATCGAAAAGATAAAAACGGAGTAGGAAAAAGAAGATACTTCTCCAAATTACTTAGTCAAAGGTCATGGAAAACGGTCCTCACACAGATCAGCACTTCAGCTTGGAAAGAAGCGCATGATCAAATGACGCATGGCACGACAGGACAAGTTTTAATGTTAAATGGGAAGCATACTAAAGTTGAGTTCATGCTACAATGGGTGATGACTTAGTGGTGTGTGAGCTGAGTCTACGACTCAAGGTTTGCTTCTAACGAAAAGTTTGAATCAGAGTAGTCCCATTATACTTTAGTGGTCTTTACGTTATGTGTAATTTTCGAGTTTAAGTGGTGGTGATCTTAGGCTTGGCTTCACGATGATTCATCTAAAGACCTTTTTTTGACAAAAAAAAAATTCTACTTTATTTTTGAATCATTTAATCCGATAAGGTCAAAATTTTCTACATAATAATCCCTATCTCATTCATATGGGCGGGCGCACAAGGAGATATTAAGGTAAAAATGTCTAATACTTCCAACAACAACCCACAACAACTTCAAAACCGTAGAACAGAATTAAATGCGAGGTCGGCATGAGAATTAAATGCGAACTATTTATTAAGCACACAATGGAGTCATTTTTTGTTTGAAAACTGCTGAATTAAATGCGAATAGATTTTGGTTTCCTTTCTCATCGGTCTCAATGTCGACATTCTTCCTATGCAAATCCGAAACTCGAAATTTCTCGAGAATGCAACCAAGTGATACATATTTGAATGATAGAGATATGCTGGAATGACCACATTATTTCTCCATCCGTTGCACAAGGCTGATTTATCGTACGTCCGTGACCAGCTAGTTGAGTCATGGCAAAATTCTTTTTGACTGACAAATTTATCTCCACCATTTTCTGCAATATCCTCAACAAAATCAAAACCCAAGAAGTCAAGAACCCCTTTACTACTGTATGGTCTAAGATTGTCAAATTCATGGACCCAGAATGACTTCATAAATCCATTTCGTCTCCAAAAGAAATAATCCTACTTTCACACACCCTCTATTCTATAAATCTCTCTTCCTCGAGACCCTTTCCAGGTTCTCTCTAATCCCATTTATTTCTTCTCTCCTCATTCACTCGATGGCAACGCTTAAACAACGAAAGCCCCTCATCACACTCTTTTGCATCCTCTTCCTACTTCCTTCGCTAGTTTTCGGAGACTGCACCTGTGATAGCGAAGATGAAGGACGTGATAAGCACCAAGCACTCAAATATAAGCTTGCTGCTTTTGCTTCCATACTCGTTGCGGGTGCCATAGGCGTTTGTATTCCTATTCTTGGGAAGACTAATATACCGGCTTTGCATCCGGAGAAGGAGATCTTCTTCTTGATTAAGGCCTTTGCGGCCGGTGTGATATTGTCAACGGGGTTCATCCACGTACTTCCCGACGCTTTCGAGAACTTGACGTCGCCGTGTCTTGCTGAGAACCCATGGGGGCAATTCCCGTTTACCGGATTTGTGGCGATGATGTCCGCGATTGGAACCTTGATGGTCGATGCCTTTGCGACCTCGTATTACAACAAGGCTCACTTCAACAACAAGGCTCAACTTGCGACCGGAGACGAGGAGAATGTTGGCGAACATGAGGGTCATATGCACGTTCATACACATGCAACACATGGTCATTCTCATGGCTCGGCTTCTTTGGATCAGAATTTGGCTTCATCGGACCTTCTTCGGCATCGAGTCATATCGCAGGTAATTTGAGGTTTTGGAGTCCTTGATGTTTATATTCCATTCCTCATTTCACCCAGAGCATTCAGGTTCTAGTTCGTTTAGATAAGTTTAGAATTTATGGAGTTAATCAAATCTCTGTAAAAACGATTTCTTTGGTTGGGATCAATCTCTGTTCAATTTTTTTTTTGTGGTTTATCGAACGGTTCTTGCCTTCTTGATTCAACTGCAGGTTTTGGAGTTGGGAATTGTGATACATTCGGTCATAATAGGAATTTCTCTGGGTGCTTCTGAAAGTCCCAAAACAATAAGGCCTCTTGTAGCAGCATTGACGTTCCATCAGTTTTTTGAGGGCATGGGACTCGGTGGATGCATCTCTCAGGTAATATCACCATTTATGCATATGACACTAATTCTTTTTTTCTTGATTATATGGTCATGAGGAATCTTTTCATTTCGAAGAAGCTGGTTTAAACCCGACTGTTCAATTTGCTGTGTTCTTATCTATTCGCGTTGGTTTTGTTTTGTTTTTTTACTTTTCTCGAAAATTTGACCCAGATAACAACATTGACTACCCTTGGTTTGTCAATGTTCTTCAGCTAATATCAGACAAGAAGTATTTTCCATTCTTTTGCGACATTACAACTTGAATCTTTTCTAAACTTAGATTTGAACGAAAAAATTCTAACCCAATTCCGGAGGAAAAGAAAAGTTTCTGAGGGATAATTGAACTCTAGTTGTCCCCATTGTCGAATTGCCTCTGTATAGTTACTTCGCAGTCTGTATATAGAACGTTTAAGCGATTTGCCTTCCATGGAATCCTAGACAAATGCACGGCAATTGGTGTACGCATATCTCTGAACATATCTCTGTCTCTGTCTTTTGCCGTCCATTTTTTTCAGGCAAAATTCGAGTACCGAGCAGCTGCGATAATGGTGCTATTCTTCTCTCTTACAACCCCTGTTGGGATTGCTATCGGAATAGGAATATCTAATGTTTACGATGAGAACAGCCAGAATGCCCTGATCGTTGAAGGAATTCTGAATGCAGCATCGGCTGGGATCTTAATATATATGGCTCTCGTGGATCTTCTTGCTGCTGATTTTATGAACCCAAGGATGCAGAGAAACTTGAGGCTTCAAATAGGGGCAAAT
Organism: Myrica gale; assembly: GCA_963930655.1. Classification (NCBI taxonomy): domain Eukaryota; kingdom Viridiplantae; phylum Streptophyta; class Magnoliopsida; order Fagales; family Myricaceae; genus Myrica; species Myrica gale. Next base: position 8,186,359 of record OZ005600.1, on the reverse strand, counting down.
GTAGGCCTTCTTCTAGGGGCTGGTTGTATGTCACTCTTGGCCAAATGGGCTTGAGAATTGAGATTAAGCATTATGGTTTGCGAAGTGTTGCTCTCTTTCAGCTTCTTTTTCTGCCTTCATCCCACAGAAAGCGTAGTTAAATGAGAAAAATGACATAGGTTGGTCACTTGAAAAATTGATTATTTTCTTCTATTAAATATGAATTTATTAATAAATGCATGTAGCCTCATGCATTGGTTCAATATGTACGGGTCATGGAAAAGGTCTCTAGAGGTGATTGAAAGAAAATTAAACAATACACGCACAGCGGAATTTGGATCAATATAAGTTATAGGCTAGGTTAAGATACCTGATCAGAATAGTGTCAAAATTTTGGTCGAATTAAAAAAATTACAAAATAATCTTTTTCTATTAAACCATTCTTTTTCACCATGATATTTATTCAAATATTCTCTCTATTCGCCCTTTCACCAACTCTCATAAACTATCTTCACTTGAGAAAATACTCATCTTATGAAGTAAAGATAGGAGATAACAGTTTCAACAGAGGGATTTGATTTAGCAAAGGCTTTTGTACTCTCCTTGGCTTTAGGCCAGGATACAGTAGGTCAGTTTTCAAGAGCTAGCTCCAGGGGTATGGTTAGAACCTAGGAAAACAAATGGTCGTCCTACTTTATTTGGCTGTTCTATGAGCCATTTCATTAGCATTCTTCAGCAGTTGGATACCACCATCGAGAATTTGATTAATCAGCAGTTGAGCATCCCCTTCAAAGAAGCAATCCTACACTAGATGAATAGCAAGTCGAGCTGCCAACGCCTCTGCTTTAAGCGGGTTGGTACCCTGTTTCCATCCAACATAAACTCATTCCATTCTTCTCGCCTGTCAGCTGGAAGATTTCTTGGATCTAACATTAAGTTGAACCAGGATTTGAAAATGTGTTTTCTAGATAGAGGCCTCTGCCCTCTCTCTAGACCCTTCGTCCTCTCTTCTGACAGTTTTCTCCAGCATCTTTTGGCAACGGGAGGAGCTCCTCCCGTCTCTCCCTCTCTTCCCTTCCGCCCCCATTTGGCTGCCCTTTCTCTTCTCCCCTCCAATGCCGCACTTATGGGCTCCTTCATTTTGTCTATTTTCATGGCTCGATCTAGATGGTTTGGAGGCATTTTGGCAGCCACACTCAACATGGCAGAGTTCTTCAGCTCCAGGCGATCCTTTGCACGCACACGCCCTTTTATGCTCTGTTTGGGTTGTTGTTTGTGGTTTTCTTAGGCTCTTTGTTTTGGCCGACAGTCCATGAGGTTCTTTGGTTGTGTTTTGCTTTTTCTTGTTGTCTCTAATAATTTCATTTTTCTGGACTTTTGTGGGAAAGATCTCGTGGAATCCTTCTGTCGAGGCGTCTCTCTGCAGACAAGCACTTGTTAGTTGTTGGTTCCTCCTTGCAGTGGCTGATCGGCAATTTTGGGCTTTTCGTGTTTTCCCTCACTATGACCGTGTTGTTGTGGATGAGTCTCTGGGGACTCCGTCGTTCGCTCTCTCAGCTGGTGAAATTTACTTTGGGTCTTTGAACTTGTTTAAAACTTATGAGCATTTTTGTCCATTTATACGAGGCCTTTATGACCATCTTGATTCAAGCATTTCAGGCTGTTGGATGTCTGGTCCTTTGGGCCTTTAATATCGTTGTTATGGGCTTTCTGCCCATGTTCATTGTATCAGGCCTTAGAGGCTTATTTGTACTAAACACTGTTGTATTGTTTCCAGTGAAATGAATTTTCATGTTTGCTTAGAAACAAAAAAAGAACCGAGCTTTGATGCCTCTATAAATAAAAGCATCAGTTCTCATAGCCCACTGACCAGAATTCCACAATATTCTACTAATAGTGCATTCCAAAAATAAGTGAAGGGGTACAAATTCCATAAAGGGCATAGATTGTTATAGTCTACCTCCCAAGAAGCACGGATCATCTTACCTCGAACTGGAAGGGCATCATCTGCCATGATTTTACAGAGGAACAATCGAAGTCTGTTGAATTTTAAGACTCCACGATTTCTTCCAAATCCTCTCTAATGACCCATCCTGATTAGTCCATCTCTCTTGTTGGTCATTTCCATAAGCTGATTTCACTGTAAAGTTTCCCTTTGGATCCGGAAGCCACCATAAATCATTATTTCGATTCCCTCCCGATAAAGGAATTGACAGAATTGCCTCTGCGGATGCCTCCTCAAAAACTCCCTGATATCTCTCCTCTTCCACTAGCGAGTACCATTGTCAATTAGATCTACTACCATATTCATGTTCCGGGATAACACCACATAATTCGGCTTCAAAACGGGACAATAATTAGGGATATGAGGGGGTCAAAACGACATTGACTTAACAGGAAAAAAAACTCTCTCTATACTCTTCTCTACGCTGCTCTGAAAACGGATATCAGCAATATATCGCTAGCAAGTGGAAAAGTCAGATCACACAATAAAGTTTATAGGTGTACCTTCGAGAAACAGAAAAGGAAAGACAAAAAGATGAAGAAGGAAAATACAGTGCCGATCCTTACGTATATATTGGAGACATTGCCGTACCAAAATTAATCAACCAAATGGAAAGCCAATCTGTAGCACCCGATGAGCAACAAGCGACAGTGACTGTGATTAAGGTCAATACAAGCATTTTATAGAGAAGAGCAGCGATATTCCTGCAGGAAGGCAACTGAAATTTCACAAGCAAAAAACTACTTGGTAGGCGAGGACGCGATGCTAAGCAGTTGTTTGAGGCTCGACTGTCGGCGCTTCTTTTATCATATTCAAAATAGTTTGTAGCTTGCCTTGTGCGCTTTTTACGTTGACCCGTCCTTGCTCCACACTTATCACTCCTTCATGACTTAAATTACTCATCGAGTCCGGTTAGAATACGCTGGCATTAAAATATAGGGGTTATGGGTGCACGGCTCAGATTAAATCCCAGTAATCCAACGGCCTTCATCGCGCCAGCGCATTAATGAACCCTCAGCCCTCAAACCCGCGTGTTTTACCATTTCCTGCCCAATCCGACCCGTTTTTTGTGCAAGACCCGCGTGTTGAGAAATCTCCTCAAAATCAGCTCTCTCCCCAGCATCAATGGAATTGCGGGAGGTTCCAAGTATCTATGTCGCAGAGAAATCATGGATTTATGGGATCGAATTTGCACAAATCTCCGAACACGGTAACCAAAAGCAAAAAGTTCCTGGTTTGCTTTAGTTTATTTAAACATTAAAGAGTACTATGAATTTTGTGGTTTCTTTATTTTGTTTCCCTCTTTAGGAAAATTTCAGTTGATGACCTCTCAAAGAAGAGAACAATGGATCTAAGGTTGCTTTATGGTGTTGCTTATGGACATTCTTGGTTTGGTAGATGGGGCTATCGGTTCTGCCGAGGAGGCTATGGTGTGGCAGAGCACAATTATGATAGAGCGATTGAAGTTCTTAGCTCATTGGAACTTGACAGGATCATCCTAGATTTTAGTAACTCGGACATACGCAGAGAAATGAAGCAAATAATACATCACTACAGATATATGAGCGAAACCCAACTAGTGAGAATGAAAGATATTCTGAGGTTTATGTTAACTGTCAAACTCCGTGCTCCTTTGCAAACAAACAATGTTACCGCAGCTCCATCCACTACCTCAAGATCTTCAACCCGGAACAAGCCTTTGTTGAAGGAAAAACCACCGAAGTATAGAAAGTTCACAACTGCAATTGCCAACATGGATAGCAGATGGCCTGCAAGAAGGCTAGAATATGCAGCAGAAGTGATTGTGAATGCGTTGAAAGAGAAGAAAGCAGACAAAAAAGGGGTCGGATTGGGTAGGAAATAGTAAAATACGCAGGTCTGAGGGTTGAGGGCTCATTAATGCGCTGGCGCGCTGAGGGCCTTTGGACTACCAAGATTTAATCCGGGCCGTGCACCCGTAACCCCTGTACTGAGGGCTGAGGGCTCATTATTCTAACCGGACTCATTCAGCAATTTCAGCCCCGACATTAGCTTTTGGCTCCATGTTTGACAGCTGATCTAAGCGTTTAATAATATCCATACTAAGAGTCTTGTCTGTGTCAAGGTCCGTAGATTGTTGGCTGTCTTGCGCATTCTTCAAAGAAGATTGCAGCTTCTCTTGCGCTTTTTTCACGTTTAACCGTCCTTGCTCTATGCTTATCACTCCTTGACGACTCAAGTGACTTATCTCACCAATTTCTTCTTTGAGCTTAGGATCCGAATGCTCGAAATATTCCATGGACGTCCAGGAGTCAACCAAGTCAGCAATTTCAGCCCCGACTTTAGTTTTGGGCTCCATTTTGCACAGCTGATTGAAGCGACCCATAGTGTCCTCAGGAGGAACTGGAATGGCTGAGCTGAGGCGTACTATTTGACTCCTTTGACTCCTCATTAAATGAGATTTGTTTGTTTTGTTTCCTTTTACAATCGTCCCAACCATTCCTCACTATATTTTGACCGGCCTGATATGTTGTTGTTACAGATGTTGTGCAGGCAAATACTCAGCCGTACCAAATTCATGGCATTTTAATTAAATTGCAAAGTACTGATTGTCTAGACTCGATGTCAAAGCTCATGATCAACATCATGCATTACTTGAATGAATCTTCGTTCTGTGATTTTCCATAATTCTTTTGAACAACTCACGTGGCCTTCGTCTCCCAAAGAAAATACCTAGAATTGTTCCAAAAGCAACTTTAGAAAAGTGCTCGATCTCAAGGTCAAAGCAGCAATACCTGGATACGGAAGAGAACGATTTTAGAAGTTTCATGTTGTCTATAAGAGAATCAGGTAATTAAAAAATCAGTTATAGGAACTTCCAAAACCGCCTACACAAATTTGTTATACAAGATACAACCAGATGATGTGGACTTGTCTTTTTTTTTTGGAAAAATTCATTTTCCACCCCTGAACTTTGGGGTAATTTTTAAGTTGCACCCACTTTTATTGATTTCGTTAGATTAATACATCAAAGTACCACTTTACATTAATTTCCACCCTTCTGATCAAATTGTCGTTACTTCTCACCGCAAACTAAGGACGTGCCGTCCACGTGACCACTTAAACACCAAACTTCCTATTTTGCCCTTCTACCCAAATCAAATCACCAGCATCCCACGAGACTTTTCTTCTTGTCGTATCATTATGATCTGGTTCTTTTCTTCTTGTCGTATGAATATCCAACAGCTCCTTCCCTTGTCTGGTGCCAATGGCGCAAGACTCAGCACCCGAAAAAGGTTTCTGATTTCTGTACGTATTTAATTTGACTTTGGAGAACGTCGTGGTCTTGTAGGGTCACCCCGCTGGAAATGGTTGCTGCAGAGGAAAGAGTGCATGAACTGTTGTCTCCTTCCTCTTCCCTCTTATGAAATTTTCGGCCCTCCTTCACTTTCCTTCTCCTCTAATGACCGAACCCACTCTTCTTTTCCTTTCCTGCCTTAGGAACCCACGAATTAACTTATCATTTCTCATAGCAGTAGGAGCCCTCCTCATAGTTCTGCTCATTCTATGTTGCATATTGCTCTGCTGCTTGATAAGGAAAAGAGCTGCATCAAAAGCAAAGAATGGTCAGACCACAGGAAGGGCTGGCATTGCAACGGCCGAAAAGGGAGGCCCATCTCTTGGTGGTGAAGTCGAAGCGGGTGGAGAGGCAGGAGGAAAACTTGTCCATTTTGACGGGCTAATGGTGTCCTTGGGAAAATCCGACACCCAAATCTTTTGGCCCTCAGGGCTTAATACTTAGGACCCAAAGGAGAGAAGCTTCTTGTTTTCGATTACATACCTAAAGGGAGTCTTGCAACGTTCCTCCACGGTACGTGAGATGCCAGTCTAACTATCTTCATATGCATTTACAACTATCTTCATACTTTGGTGATCTTTACTCGTCTTCATTGTGATGGCAGTGGATGGGCAATACGTGGAAGAGGGGTGGGTGGACAATTGTTTCTGTAAACCTCCATACGGGTCACCTTTGTCGAGCATATGGGTAGACAGAGGTGACCCGTGAATTCCAAACGCTGCATGGCACTTCGTCAGAAAAAGCAGCTCCCACGACTTCTTTGTCTGTCTCTCCACTTTCTTCTTCTATGACCTCTGAAACCTATCCCCATCACCATCCTTACCATGACTCCACTCTTTATCCCTTCCTTTATCCACATTCGTCAAAGTGCTTTCGTGGTTACAGATGATGTTCGGTCTTTAAAACTAGAAGGCAGTGAGTTAAGTGTCTTTTATGAAGGAGCAAGGGGTCCTGCAAAGAAATATTCATTTGAAGTGTTTGAAGTAGCAAGTTTGCTTGGGAAAAAAAGTGTAAGTAGCAAGTTGTTTGAGGTTTTCAGTTTTCACACCTGCATGTCTTTAGACTTGTCGCTGGCCTGGCCTGGCCAGCTCACCCTATACTGTGAAGCAAAGTGAACTTTGAGGGCTGTTGTGGCCACTAATATGTTGAGCTCTAGCGAGAGATGTTTCGGTCCACAGACCTTAGACTGTCGACAGGAGCTTCATCTGGAGCTACACCGATCTCAACAAGGAAACCCAACGATGGCATGAATAAAAAGACGAAGATCAAAGGGACCGTGGACGACAGCTTTATATGCGTTAAATGAAGGGTAAAACTAACACTACAAGAAATTCTGGCTTTAACCACGCGGTCCCCAGCCTCCCGTCACTAAAGCGCATTCTCTGTCCACGACTAAGTCAAATTGTCAACGTTAAAGACAAACCATTTCTACTGCTAATCAACGACGGGTCTCGTGGTCAACAAAACTTCGAAATCAAAATTGCGCCACAGTAGAAAGCATCTTCACACAACATCGACGAGTCAGAGGTCGTAACTGCCTTGGCATCCCAATCACAATTCTGCTACGGCCTGGGTTCGTCAAGAATGCTTGTTGAGCCGACATTGGTAGTCGTCGCGGAAATATTTTGTGCTGCCGATGAGCTTATACACGTTGGCAACGGTAAGGGTAATACAAAATTTTATAATTGGGATAAAAGCGGGAAACAACTCCCTCAAATTTTTGCATACGAAAATTTGTAAATAGTACGGCAGAGAGCGAGAGACAAAAGAGCCAAACTGAGGCCTGAACAGCATACTGTTCGGCAATAAGTGCGGCAGAGAGCGGAAGACATTCTGTTCTTTTGCTCTATTTTGGTTTGTCCACGTTTTTCTTGCCGCATGAAGAACCCCGTCGACAGAAACTCATTTGATTCCTTGAGATTCGTCGCTCAACTAGTGTAGTTGTGGTTCCAACAGATACAGATTTGCATTGAAGAATCAGAGAATAGGAAAAACGTTCATTGTTTAGGTGGACATTTTACCCTTCTTTTGGGTTTGGGACGACAACTGTGTTCCAAGCCAACAGGAAACCTATTGAATGTGACCTAACAATTTTCTTTGTGCAAATTACTAGTATACAATCGCTTGCTATTATAATTAATTGCTGATTGGCCCCTTATATTCTTGGTCATTCCACAGAACACGTGGTATGCAAGTCGTATGCTGCGAAGGCTGCCGAGTCTAGGAACTGAAGTTGCAGTACGTTGGGCATAGCAGCAGAGTAAGTAGTTTTCAGATGAGCATCACAATTCCTTTAGAATAGTTATATCTTCTATATTGAATATAACGAATACGAAGAAATGATATTGTGACTTTGATGTTGTATGTATGCGAATGGAGTTGCTAAAAATTACTTTGACAAAGAACATTGGATTGCTTTGTTTCTTTTTCTGGAAGTGGCAGTAAAACCAATTAGCAAAGTAATTACTTGTCGAAACTACTGATAAGCCATAATGTTAATATTTAGCTAGTTCCCAAAAATGATAGCAATTACTTCAAACTATAAATTTATTTGCACATGTACCCATAAATTAAATTGGACTTTGATGTGCTGCTTGGTAGATGAAAAACAACTATGGAATTCCTATTTGCTGGTTCTCTTTTGTCCTTTGTCTTTGATTTTTGTATTTCTATTGTTGGTTGTTTGCTTCTGTTCTCTTGCAGATTACGGGTTAAGCAAAGGGTTGGACCTCCTTTTTCCTTCCCACTCCACTCAGTTAAGTCTTACTTGAGTTGAATTTGGTAGAACCTAAGGGGTCCCTTGGCTTTCTCTTGCACAATGTTGGTTTTCCAATGGGACAAACATCAGATGCTAAAACGGAGGCAGTATCAATTTTATCATAAGATTTTCTTTTCAAGAACTCAGGGTAATTTTTTCTTGTGCATGTAGTAAGTTCATCAAACGTTTACGGAAATGGTATGTTGGTTCTCTTGTTTACTATCTCACTAAATGAGGTATGAATATATTAAAGTAGGAGGCTAATAGGCTAAGGCAGTTGTACTAGCTAATATTGAAGTTCTTCTGTTATAATTCTTCTGCTCTATCATGCATGGACTAAACCTTTTAGAAGTGAGAAAAATGACCAAGCAATGATCTTAAGTTATTTAGTTGTTTTGATTTGAATGGTGAGGTTTTTGTTGACCAGTAGAACACAATTTTAAATGCACAACAGACATAAGGCATGCCTCAAAATAGATTTTGGGGCTATTTTTTATGTTAGGCCTCCCGGATTGATAATGCTCCTTTGTTGGAGACTCTGTTTTTTTATTTTCTCATGTTAAAATTTGGAGACTCCGTCAACAATACAAACAAAATGTTCATCAAGCCCTTCTTCCAGGTGCTGCCAAATCTTATGTAGTCATACTATCTCTTGGGCAGTTAGCTCCTTTATTGATACACAGAGTCCTTGAGTAATTCTCTCTTGAGCAGGTGAAATGTAATCCTATAAGGTAATCCTGCTGAAACTAACTTTAGGATATAGTCTGTGTTAACTTCAGGATATAGTCTAATGTCAAATTTGATGAATGTTCATCCTGTTGTCTGAGTCAGGAGCTTACTAGAATTTCTGGTTCATTAGTTTAACTTGAACTTGTTGTTTTGTGCCAGCTACGTTAGGGGCTGCCATCGGACGTCGGGGTAAGGCAAAGGGGATAGAGTTTGCTAAAATTCGGAAGTTAGGTCGTGTACAGGTTAGTGTACCAACAGTTGCAAAGGGACCCTCCTCTGGAAATGTACAGGTTAGTGTACAAACATCAACAGGCGCAATGAAGAATGTTAAAGCAACTATACCAGACAACATCAAAGACTCCATCTAGTGTCTCAACACCTCAGCTGCAATCAAACCTTCGTCTCCAACTTAGCAACACCAACAAATTGATAGTGCAACATAGCAAATATCTACAGTCTGTTGTGTGTTATTTTGTATTTAGCATCAACAATTTGTACTGAGGAATCTTTGTATTATAGGTCTCAGTCTGCATCTCTGAGGTGTAACAATGCACAAAACATGTTTGTCTTTATATCCAGAAGAGGTTACAAAAATCTGTATATAAAAATGCTCTCTTGTATTCATTCACAGAAAAGGAAATACAAATAGAATTCATTTTTCGCTGTTCTTTTGCATTCAACTAAGGAAAATGAGAAAATTTGTAAACAGAGCACAGAGAGATGAAGCAATCGTAAATTAAGAAGCATCGTCTTCCATTAACATAAGCCTTTTGCTACAACGACTACTGGTGGACGAACCACAATTGCCACCAACTTCTACTCGTCGCCTAAAGCTGTTCCAAATTGCAGGTGTGTGATTTCCGCGGCAGAATTCGTCGAGACTAGCCTTTCTCCACGAAATGATGTCGTCAATTGCTATAAATGTGGACCACGACCCACCGTTGAGAGAACCCCTTTGTTGGCGGTCAAAAATCGTTGAGGAAGAATCGGTTTCTCCTGACGAGATGAAGGTGGTGCACGACAGAGCAAGGCAACCTCGACGGAAGTCTCTCTCGACGCGTCTCTCGAGCGAGATTGGCACCGCATCACCGACGATGAACCAAAGTTGTCGGGTTTTGTCTCTGTCCACGCGGCAATCACGACCACTCCTCCACGACGAAAATCCGTCACCAAATGCCTTCCTCGACGGTTTTCAATGCTTTTTGCCACGACTGCTTCCGTGGCTAATGAGAGGTTTTCTTGTAGTGTGACAATTTAAACAGTAAGTTGTCACGTGGACAGCACATGGTTGATTTTCCGTGAGAAGTAACGGAAATTTAAGATCTAGGGTGGAAATCGACGTAAACATAAACTTTAGAGTACTAATCTAACGAAATTGATAAAAATGGGTGCAACTTAGAAATGACCCCAAAGTTCAGGGAAGAGATAAAAAAAAGTGAAGAGAGAAATTTGTGTAATTATAATAAAAAAATTTAGGGACAAAATTTTAATTTTCAAACGCACGAAATTGTGTAGGCTTTCAACCATTCCTCCAAGAATGTCATTTTCAATATGGATCCCCAGCAAGATGCGTGAAAGTCACGAATTATCAGCTTCTGGATGCGCAAAAAGATAATATGGGTTTTTTCTTTCTTTTGGTTTCTTAATGTTTCCTTTCCTACCCAGATGAGTCAGTTTGATGTCATTAAGTGTGTGTGTGTATATATATATATATAGGGTAATTAGTTAGGTTAAGTTTATGTGATGATATAATTCAAAAAGGTCAAATAAAAAAATAGATCGTGTATGAATTAATTATTTAACATTCTCAATTGCTTATTACGTTTAACAAAATGAAAAAAAAAAATTGAAGCTATTATTTGTCCGTTACAATTCATTCTTTTCAAGAACTTGATATACTTGGTTTTTCACAATTTCTTTGTGTTGTAATGCATACATACATTTAATTATATTATATTTCTTGAAACTGGTAGATTAGGCAATAAATTATCAGTTTTGTGTCCTTATAAATTTTTTAAAATGTCCTCAATATTCTTTGAGATTGAAGATTAATTAATTTTCGTTATTGTGCAATATCCTGTAATATTCCAAACTAGGAGCTCATTAATTGTAGTTCTAAGAAATCCAAGAACACAATAATCCTGGCTTGGTAATTCATAACAGGCTTTCCTAATTATCTTCTTGTTGTACGTTCTTCCGCTTTTGACATCCATCAATACTAAAATTTTCGATTTAATTAATGAGTTTAGAATTTTAGTATTTTCGGTTCGTTAGATTCGAGGTTAAGATCATTTCAATTGACTTCCTATTTCGTCTAATGTCTTCTGTTTAAGGAATGTGGCCTCTTCAGGTTTTGATAAGTATTCAGAACTAATTAATAATGTCAAGGGATGGATCAGGTTTCTAGTTTCTGACAAACTTGCTCACCCTTCCTTCTCATATCACAGCCAACCCTTGTCTTTTTCACTTGGGAAAAACTTAAAAAGAGAAAGTAAAGAGTTTTGCTTTTCAGCTAATGGTTGAAAAATACCACACGGTGACGGAACTACAAATGGTACTCACTCAAGCAATACCGGAGAGTGACCTGCTAAGCTCTCACCTCCTCACGCTCGCCCAAAAACATTAATACGATGGACCATTCATTTGTTCGATTGACTCGACTTGCATGTCACCCACCAATTAGATAGCTAGTACACTCTTGGCCGATGCCGTTCGTCAGTGACCTACTCTTTTTTTCTCATTACGCCATCAGTGACCTACTCAAGATACCTGCTTGCTATCGCATTTATCTCACGATTAATCCATGAGGATCATGAGTTTCTTATCCGTTTGTGCTCTACGATCTTTCTACTTCCTGTTACCCGGACGTGCATGCGGGCCCAACACCAATTGCAAGTTGAATGCAATGACAACCACGCATTATAGCAAGAAGATGTGCATTAACACTGTATATATGTATTACCATTCCTGCTTCATACACACGACGAAAAATATAGAAGAAAGATAGGAGACGAAGTGCAACGCACCGGAACCACTTATAAAGTGCAGGATGGAGAGAGCAGAGGTTGTGTTCATCCCTGCCCCGGCTATGGGTCACCTATTTTCCGCAATTGAATTTGGAAAGCGTTTACTCGATCGAGATGAGAGGTTCTCAATCACAGTTCTCGTCATCAAAAGCCCATTACATGGACCCTCTCTGGATGGATACATTCAATCAGTTGCTGCCTCCGACAGCCGTCTCAAATTTATTCATCTTCCTCATATAGACAACCCTCCAGAAGAGATTTTCCTCAAATCTGCCGAGAAATATCTCACAGAGGCCATGGCGAGCCATAAAGCTCATGTCAAAGAAGCTATCATCAACAATGTGTTACCCACTTCAGTTCCACTTGCCGGAATAGTAGTTGATATGTTCTGCTGCCCCCTGATCGATGCAGCACACGAGCTTGGCGTCCCGTCTTATTTGTTCTTCACGTGTAATGCAGCCTTTCTCGGCTTCATGCTCTACCTTTCAAAACGGCATGACCAGGTGAGTGTCGAGTTTACGGAATCGGATCCCGAGTCAATCGTACCGAGTTATGTGAACCCGGTTCCTTCCAGTGTTTTCCCTTCATTTGCTTTCAACAAGGAAGGGTCCTATATAACCATGGTATACCATGGCAGAAAGTACATAGAGACTAAGGGAATCATTGTCAATACGTTTTATGAGCTGGAACCCCACGCGGTTAACTCCTTTTTGGATGATGGTATGCCTCCTGTTTACACGGTGGGACCGTTGATTGACCTCAAGGGTCAGAAGCATTCAGATGCTAATCAGGAGAAACACGAGAAGATCAGGAAGTGGCTTGATGAACAGCCTCCATCATCAGTGGTATTCTTATGCTTTGGGAGCGGGGGAGGTTTTGGCCCGCCCCAGTTAAAAGAAATTGCACTTGGACTCGAGCGGAGTGGCCACCGGTTCCTCTGGTCCGTGCGCTGCATATCCCCAGATGATAAATTTTCCACGCCCAGTGATTGCCAGAATCTGGAGGATGTCTTGCCACCAGGATTCTTGGAGAGGACGAGTGGAACTGGAATGACATGTGGCTGGGCTCCACAAGTGGAGGTCCTGGCCCACAAAGCTGTCGGAGCTTTTGTATCACATTGTGGATGGAACTCCATCCTTGAGAGCTTGTGGCATGGCGTACCTATTGCAGCTTGGCCAATTTACGCGGAGCAGAAAATAAATGCGTTCCAAATGGTGAGGGATCTGGGTTTAGCGGTGGAGTTGAAATTGGATTGTAGGTATCGTGATGGTGAGGTAGTGACGTCTGAGGTGATTGAGAAAGCGGTGAAATGTGTGATAGACAGTGAAAATGAGGTGCGGAAGAGGGTCAAAGAGATGAGTGAAAAGAGTAGAAATGCTGTGATGAATGGTGGATCCTCATTTGACTCACTCGGACAGCTGATTGGGGCTCTGTGCAACAATATTGCACCTCCGGAGTAGTGAAATTAATTGATGCTTCTTTTGGAGGGTTTCGAGTTTCAAGGCGCTGCAGCTATGGATGATAAGGAGGCTGTTAAAGCTTGTAAAACGGTTAACTTTTCTTCTTTCAAGTTTGAATGGGTGCCAATGAATGTAGGTCTTAATATGAATGTTCGATTCTTCACCTACTTCCTCAGTTAGCCTTGCACGTGATCTTTGCGTGTTTCTGTGACCCTGAACACAATTATCCTAACGTTTCATCCTAATGTTGGTCCAACACCTGCTATAACAACAGCTTACCCTGTGAAGTATGATAATTTTTTTATTTTTCTTTTGGTTAAGTGAGTAGTTTAGTTATATTGATAAGAAAAGGTTCTGTACATAAGCTGGGAGGGGCCATTACTCCCTAAGTACATACAAGGAGATCATATCACAGGTGCTCCATCAAAGGCCCAATAAACATACATAGAGAGCAGTTTACAAAAAACAGCAGACGGATTGGCCACTAACCAGAAACCAGCTACCAGCAACCTGCATTTCGACAGTTAAGCCACATCAGCAACCAGTCAACTCTGGTCTCACCTTGCATCCGGAACCATAAATTCGGAGATCAGGCCCCAATTCCTTTCAATGCTAAGGTTAGTGGGTGATGGTTCCAATCCCTTAATTGGTTTAATTTAGCTTTGACAGAGGTCTCCACCTCCTTAAGTACTTGAATCAGCCACCTGTTTCTCCCAAAAAGTCTAGCATTTCTTTCCTTCCAGATGATATACGCCATGGCAGCAAATACTGTCTTCCTTGATGTGTTGGTTAGTAAATTATTTCTGCATTTCCTACACATCCATTGGTCTCAGCCCAATTCCTATCTCCACGAGGTATTAGGCATTTGTCTCCTAGGATGAACCATATCCTTTGGGTGTAAATTGGCTGGAAAAAAATAGGTGATCTAAGCTTTCTTCTTCCTTGCTATAAAGGAAACATTGGCTGGCCAACCAAAACCCCAGTTCCTTTAGTCTCTGCTGAGTTGAGAGCCTTCCTTTAGCTGCTAACCAGAAAATAAACGCGTGTCGGTGTCTTAGTGTCACTCCTTTGAACCACACAATTTTGTGCCAATAGACAATAGGGATCTTATTCCTTATTGAGTTCCAGGCACTTTGGATACAGACCAAAAGCGCAGTAAAAAAGTCACTGGTGTACAAGTGTAGAGGTCTTTTCCTCCTCCTCCTCTCTCTCTGTGATCTATGTGTCTCTCTCCGGGCACCAACCACCAAGTTCAAGTCGTCAAACGACTGAATGCAAGAACAAGTGCTTGGAGGAAGTAAAAGGACACATCAAAATGCACAGAATATAAGAGAAGACCGAAGCAATAGAAATTATCTACTGTAATGCTCAAACTTCTGTGCTGTGGTAAACTTCTGTATCTTCTGAAACTAAACAGTTGAGGGAAAATAAAACAGCAGATGCACCCAACAGACCCAAGTGACCAAATTTTAAGTACCGCTGTTCCAGAGCGACAAAATTGTTAGAAGTCGCTGCTAGCGAATAAATTAAATATCATCCAACTTCCCTTTGTTTTTTGGAACGAATAAATGTCAACCTTGCTTCCAATCCTGGAACTCTTTTTTGTCGATAAAAGAAACAATGTAAGAGTCAATGGACACGAAACGCTGCCCACTAAGAACCCATGAAGTGAATGTCTCTTCTGTTTTTTAGCAATTGTAAGAGTAAGACTCAAGCATGCAGTTTAGAGGGATCGAATCCCAGTTCTAGCTTTCTGCAAGGGGATGTCATTGGCAAGCAGAATAAACGTTGTCAAAATTTTGCAATATAACATGGAAAGTTAAAATGGATAAAAATGCTCTGTTCAAACTTTTAGTTACTAGATGATATCCAAGAATAAAAAAATACACTACCTATGTTATGAGAGGAAGAAAATGCCTGCTGCAAATGTGAAACAAGCTAATTCACAGAAAAACATAATTGGAAATATAATCATCATCTTGAGATATTCTCATCTCCCAAATAGTTGGAGGACTTCCAATAGGCAGTGTGATCTCTCTTCTTCTTTTTCTTGAAATGTTTCGACGCAGCTTTCAGCACCTTGTTCCACCCCTGTATATATAAGGTATACAAGGAAAAAGTGTTTTATTAGATGGTGAACCGAATTAGAAGTAGCAGACTTGCGGACATGAAATTTAAGGGACGAACTAAAGGATTAGAAAATGAACATAATACTAGGAACGCAACTAATAGAGTAATAATAGTTGCAAGAAATAGATTGACTCGAAGTCATCTGGTATGTTGGGCCTAGTCTACAGAGATATCAAGGTGAACTTGAGCACCTCTTGAAGAAGTGGTTTCTTCTTTAGGGATCAGCTAGCCTTGAATCACACATTTTCCCCTGAAGATTTCTCAATATCTTCAGCAAGCACTGCTTGGAATTTGACGGGTTTGGCTTATGTACTAGCCTTGGCCCGTGAATCAAATACTTCTCCCTGAATTTCCATATTTCTTTGTGTGTAGGAATCGGCAGCGGTTAACTCCTACTGATCGATTTTTCTCCTAGGGTTCGTACCCTCAGCAACGAGCTAAGGAGCTCGTTCCCTACGCTACAATCTACAATAGTGGGTCTGGATTGACAAATGTACCCCAAAGATCAGAACTTCTATATGCCTCAGCTAGAAAACACATTATATTGTTATTTACCGAAAGGTCAGAAATTTCCAATGAATTGAGTTAGGAAACAAATCAATTTCCTGATATTATCCATTTCGCATGGTCTTACTTCAGTTTGATAATCTCAAATCTGTACTCTTTCAGTAGGAGAAACAATAAAAGAAAGGGAAAAAAAACTAAGAGGGAGATATAAATCAGGAGCTCAGAGAGAAGTAAAAGTACCTTTGACGTGGATGGATAGCAAGTGTTCTTCCTAGGACTTGGGGAGAACTCAGATGACTTAATTTGCCTCTTGTGCTTCATCTTCAAAAGATTAAGATTGATGTTGAGAGCAGTGGTTCTGATCTTCTTCTTGATGTTGGAAGCGGCCTTCTTGAGCTGTTTTTTGTTCCCGAAATCCATGCCCAACCCCATCCCGAATGACAGCTTTCGTGGCATTATGATATCCAAATCAAAATCCAAGTCCATGGGACTGTAAGCCCGATTGACCAAAGGGGACCATATTGAGCTCTGCGTGTAATCGAAGTCGAAGGCAGAGTTGTCGGGGAACTTGCAGAGAAGCTCTTTTGACATCAATGGCTCCAAGTACTCCACCACTTTGATAGTACTGACCATAACAAGGCTCTCCTTCCCTTCTTTTTCTTCTTCTGCTTTGGACGTAGTCATATATGATCCTCTTGTAAATCTTCTCTATGCGTTACTGTGATTGTTTTCTTCTTCCTTTTCTTTTCTTTGGCTTTCTATTCTTTTTTCGTTTATGAATGTCTGAAAGCTGGACTCTTCATGTGGGCTTTTAAGCAGCCACGGGCGTAGACCAAGAAGAACAAGACACGAAAAGTTACCGTTACATTGAAGACTTAAAGATGATGTGCCGGATTTATCCCTAGTTTTTCTGACCGTTTTCTCTATTTCACCCTCCTGTTATCTTATCCTCTCATTGTCGGTACTCCGGCCCGGAAAGTCCGCGGGCTTAATTTTAACTCTGCTTTTAACATGTCATCCCTTCCTGCAAACTTTTAACTCTGCTTTTGACATGTCATCCCTTCCTGCAAACACCACTTAAAAGACATTCTCTAAGGAAACAACACTTTTTCTTGTAGTCTTTTTCCGTCTCAGCATTATTTGGAAACATAAAATAAAATAACGGAGAAAATAAACTTTTCACCTACAAATTACCATAGGTTTGATACTTTGCACCCTAAATTACCAATTTTGGTACATTACACCCTTTAACTATCAATTTTTGACACTTTACACTCATTTCAAAATTTGAGACTAAAATGACGATAATGTCCTTGACCCATTTTGTATATAGTAAAGATATTATTGTAAATTTATTAATTTATCAAGAGTATTATTGTCAAATGGAGGGTGCAAAGTGTCTAACATTGATAGTTTGAGGGTGTAATGTCTTAAAGATGGTAGTTTGGGGTGTAAAGTGTCAAATTTATGGTAGTTTGTGGGTGAAAAATGTATTTTCCCCTAAAATAATTCAAGCACACTTGATCCAAATAAATGTTTTTCTTTTTGTTTTTTCTAAACCCTAAAAAATTAGGAAAAAATCATTTTGAGCTATCTAAATACTAATGCAATTTTAAATAGGGAGTTAAACTACGATCTTTGACACATTAAGTTCACGAATTATCAAATTTTATCAATTTATGCCTAAAAAAATCCAACAATCAAACTCATGTCACGTGACACGATTTTGACTCTCTTATTTTATTTCAGGGCCCAACTTGATTAATTGTAGAAGTTTAAAGACTCAATATGTCAAGATTGGTAGTTTAGACCCCTACTTGAAATTGTATTTGGTAGTTAGAAGGTTCAAAGTGAATTTTCCATATAAATTAATAGAAACAAAAAATGAGGATAAATACATTTAACACCTTCCAATTATGAGAGTCTTGACAATTTTTCCTATAAATTATCTTTTTGGTCACATTATACTCACTAGCTATTAATTTCATACACTTGTGAAAATTATTCGTACAACAAATAATTTTTTAGTACATGAAATGATAATTTTATTCCCATAATTTTTTTTTTTTTATGGTGACGTTGTTATGAGAATGAAAATCATAATTTCATACGTCAAAAAAATCAATTTTTCGTCAAAATTGATGCAAGATTTTAACTAAAGTGTATGAATTCAATTTCCTGTCAAAAGTGGGTACAATAGGATAAAAATAATAATTTTGGTGTAAATTATCAATTTCTTTTTTTTTTTTGTATTTTTTGATGAGTATTACTTATACCATGATTAGAGAGTGCAACTGCAAAGGAACTAGGAAAAGTACTTAAAGTTACCGTTGGAAATGGGTGCTGTCCAGATAAGAAATTGAAAGGGGCCACCGCTGGTTCTTCACGTTGCGGTTGTCTTTCCAAAATCGACCCGTGCTTAGGAGTCTTGCCTTCCTATTCTGCACTTAACGGGTAGCCCCAAAAAGTCCCAAAATTAATATCACAGTTCAAGTATGGTAAAATTATGGCTAAATGATATAGCAGGGTTTAAATTTTAAACGAATAAATAAGTGCTTAATCTTATTTTGATTTTTGGATAGAGGTTGAATCGTATTTTTGAATTTAAGTGTGCTTAAAATGATATGTGATCTATATTTGAGTTTAAAAATTAAGATATAGATAAAAATTACTCTTATGTTTGAATTTGAAAGATATGAATAAGGATATTATATTTGAATTTTAAAAGTGATCGATAGAGATATGTTTGAATTTTAAAAGTTGAAGAGATCAATAACTCAGACAATTATATTGGAGACCAAAATTTGGATTGAGGTGGTGCTACTAGTTTTCGAGAGATTATTCGGCAATTAATAGAGAAGCTTTTAAGATTGGTTAAGCGTTTAAAGTAAAATGGTTATTCAATTAGATTTTTAAATGTGCACCGTATTTTATATGGTTTTGATGTATTATTTGATTGTCGAGATTTCGTGAAACTCAATTGAAATATTTTATAACTTGTTTTGGTGAGCTGATATATATTTGTGGTCTGTGTGACCAATTTGATACCCCTCGTGGTATTTGGATGTATGTGTGATCATTGGTGATTTCCCTATATATTATGTAACCTTGGATATTTTTATAACAAACTTGTATTTTTTGGTTTGGTATGACTCACGATATTTTTCTGAATTTCGGTTATTGTGATAAAATTATTTTTTCCCAACACCATTGACTTGCTACTTACTGACCACTTATTCTTATATTTTTCAGAGTTGCAGAATTAGAGAAGTTTGAGGAGCTTCAGATAAATTTGTGTTTCAAATGCGTGTTTTGCAAAAAATACTTTTGGAGATTAATTTTGGGGAAGTCGTTATTGCAATTATTTTGAGAGATCTTCATCGATATTGAAAAATATCAGATATGCTAATGTAAATTTTAAGGCTCGGATTAATATTTTGTGGACTTTTATGGTTTATGAATATTTTGTTGATGTTGTAATAATTAGTTTTGAAATATTGGGGCTTAAATAAATGATTAGTCATGATAAAAAAAAGTCTTATTTTATACAGAAATCTATCATATAGAGTTTGAGCCCGAGCATTACAACAGGAGACTCAACCCTGTTTTCTCTTACAGGTGAAACCTCTTTGACAAATCTACAAATCTTCAGAATCATACAAACATGAGGTGGCTAACTATGTGTTCTGTTAGAAACCAACCATGTTGGAGCTACGAAGGACCCAAACCCATTGAATTGAACTTTGAAATGGTGTTTCGACCTGCAATTGCCATTCTCTTCAACTATCTTAACAAAACCCATTATACCTCGTGCAATTTAAATTGTTAGATCAGAACAACCTTGAAACTATAAGCTCAGGTTGTCCAGCTACTGAACTTGCAAATTTATAAATCAAGTAGCTTTGTTCGTCATCTAAAATTGACATCTTAATGTAAGTGTCTGCTTTAAAGACAAGAAGATGATATTCCTCCCAAGAGTATCAATAATGCAGTCTACCTGTCCACTGAAAGTTGTCTTAACAGTTACATAAGAAAATCTTTGTTCTACCAACAAGACTCAACTCGAAAATGTTCTATTGTTTTAGAAGCAAACTATTCGAATAGGATGAAAAGAATCAAGGATCAGCTAGAGGCATCCAACGGCCAATTACGTCAGCAAGTAAACTCTCAGCAATTTCAGGTGGTGCTTTGTCAACCCAATGAAGAGGCTCCTCAAGTTCAGCGCCGATAATGGCGAGCTTGTTTGCGGGCTCATTGGCATGGATGTGTAACTGGCGGATCCTTGTACCAAGAAATTGTGCCAAGAAATGATAACATTCTTCAAGAAGCACCTGAACGGATGGTGGCAATGGCAGAAGCTCACCAAGAAGCAACCGAATCACAATGGAATAGTCCCCTGCAATTTCAAGGTAATCGACACCTAGCCTGAGAGCAATCTCAAGGCCCATTTTCAAGCTTATCAACTCTGCCATCGTAACAATGCCAGAGTCCCTGATCGGTGCTGCATAACCCGCCTTAAATATGGCATTTTGATCACGAAGAATACAACCGACTCCAGCATCACCATTGGGAACGCCTGCAGAGTAGCCAGCAAAGTTTAGTCCCCATGAATCATCGCCTGGTGTGACCCAGGCAACGCGGCGGACTAGCATAACATTTTCCATATGGAGAGGATGTTGGGAAGAGCCTGGGGTCAAGTTCAAAGCCATTGCCAAAGGCTGTTTAGAGATTTGATAACTAATGGCTAATCTGAATGCTTAAACAAATTTATAGCCTGATTCATGAAAGTTACCTTATAATCATTCCACTAGAGTAAAACCATTTCTCAATCACAGAAAACTCAGGTGTACTGGTATATATGGCAAGAGACCGTTGCCAACTGTAAGAGAACGGGCAAAAATATGAATTTGAATCAAAGTATTAGCAGCCAATATGACAGCTCCGAAAGTTAATTACCTACTTAACTTTGATGAACTCAAATTTTGGTTTCTCACTTTGGCAGATGACAGGACAGATTCATAAGCAAGTGAGGAGTTTGTGGGTTTCAAGCTATATGTGTACGTTGTCTATACTTTGGTTTCTTTAGGAGAAAATTGTTTCCTGGGCTTAGCTGATCATGTGATCTAAAAGTCATGTCACCATTCGTTAAGGGTAAAAAAAAGGGGCACAAAGGAAACATAAAGTCATAAATAGCTGACAATGTAGTAAAAATAAGTAGGAGTTAAATCAAATCTAAGCAATAAAAGATACCTTAAGATATCTTCGGCTTTTATAGTCAGGTAATTCATGATATTTGTGTCACAAATTATTTTGATTGCGTTTGCTGAATCATATTGGACACACTTAGTTGCTTGTTGTCTCTTCATATAGTAAAAATCTTCACTACACAAACTTGTCTTGCCTTTTTGGGTTCGTCTTTTAGTACTGGTCAATTGCATTCCTTAGGTAAGTTTATTGAGACTCGTATGCACCAGTCAGGTTGATGACTATTGTGAATTAACAAGGAGAAATGGACATTCCAATGCGCAGGCTTCAGTAGTTATTCCTATCAAAATAGATTTTGCAATATCTAATTGCTTCAAGGGGAGTAAATACTAATCAGCCTTGCCCCTGAGGATGTTGAATTCAGCTCCTTTTGGGAAAAGAATGGCATGTTTTGAAGAACGAAGTCAAACCTCTGAAGGTGTATTTATGAGGTTTAACTAGCATCCTCCAACTGACTAACTGAGAAAATTTAGCTTCTATAGATATGTGCACACATGCCACACATTCGCACATATGTATATGTTAACCTTTAAGAACAGTGTATCTAAATTTGCAGCCCCTTAACAAGCTCTTCAAAGCGGGTCCTTGACAACTTGGGGAATACAAGGCTCATAAATTAAGGAAGACCTGACATCCATTCATTGTGCGTATAGCATAGAAATAAGTGACATGATCTAATTCTTGATTTACATGCTGCACAATAGAAGGATTCTGAACAATTAACAAATTTGTTTTTATTCCCTGCAACAGCGTATGTTTGATTTCAAGAGAGTTTCACTTCCTTACTTAGAATATAATCATCACAACAACTATCAGTAGTATGGTGTACTTTCTCGCCATTGCAGTCCAAAACAAATGGCTTTTTAGTTTCACAATTGAGAAGAGTTGAAAGGCAGTCAGCCATATCCCAATAACCTCCCTATCATGGGACAACTGGATGTATGCATCAAATCAACAATAAACTATGAGAATTACCTCTACATATACTTGGAAGATCAGCTCATGTCAATAATGATGTGGATCTTCATAGCCATACCCTGTGTGAAGACTATTTGTGCAGGAAGAGCTCCTCTCGAGGGACTGGTATCTTTGGATATTATGGCCCAAATTTTAAATTTCTAGGCCACGTGCTGAATATTTTGAGGATATTCAGCACAAGTATTTTTCTCTTTGCACGAATCCATGCTTCAGGATTGAAAGAGGTCATGTTAGTTCTCTAGAATTAGCGAGTTTCCCGTTGTAACGGTTGCTGCAAATAATAATGAGGCAGAGATGATGAAGACTTAAAAATCAAGGACAGGGTGAAACACTTAATCTTCCAATATGCTTACTGTTGGAGGTAATTCTCATAGTCACAATGATACGGGAAGGATAAGTAGACTTGCATCTTCCAACTACAGGTTATTGTTAGCAAAGGAAACAACTTTAAGACACTAAAAGCAATCAACATTAGTCCCTGCATAAGGTGAACCATGTTTCCCTGCTAACACTTCTCAGGAATTGAAGCAAACCAAAAACACCTTTTGTCCAAGTGGAGGAGGTGGAGCCTCATGGTGGGTTCAAAAGCCCATGGAACATGCAATGATCAGCGGATTCCGCCTCTCTCATCCCTCCAAAGCAGTTCATGCTTCTGCTACATGGCAAGAGAGAGTCAGAATCCACTCACCATGCTGCATCATCAAAATCACCCAAAAGTGATTCTAGCACCACGCAAATAACATCTTTGGAGTCCTCCAATATCAGGTCCTTTGCCACTTTCATAGTAGTTACAATGTTGATTTGCAATGTCAAAATTTTGTACGATGTGAGCCTATTCTCCTTATTCCCTTTCCCGTCCCAAGTCTTCTCGCTACTGTCAACTTCTTGCCAACCTTTCTTTGAGATTTCTATTAAAAAAATTTGTTTCCCGAGGTTCCGCTCAACCTTCCAATTATAAGTTGAATGAATAGTTTCAGATATGCGCTATTATACTTCAGTTATAGCATCAAACATAGTGTCAGCATCTGCATGCTCTTCAAACAAAATTTCAATAGCAGTTTCTGAATAAAAGATACTTGTCGCAATTCTATCATCTCCTAAATATTTTTCTTACATTCTCCTTGTGGCGGCGTTAGCATTTTCCGGTGGTGGAGTTTGAATGTCAGTATAAGTAACATACTCACGACCTCGTCTTGAAAGAAAAGGGGACTTTTCCGATCCCCTTGAATCTAGACTTTTCTTGACTTTCTGCCCTATTGTCCAGTATAAACAAAGTTAAAAGTTGAAGATAAAAATCTAACCGGATTGGAGATACCCAGACTCTACTTCTGTGCACCTATTTGTTCTGAGGACTCGCATATAAAGGAAATCAACGGCTGGTGAAGACTCCACCGATCCGAAACCCCACTAGTAAACCCTCCAGTTCAAGCAAATGACCAGAGATGAAATTCTTCAGCGGGCAAGGGTGAGTGGGTACTATAAAGAGCCAATTTTGCAATTTGAAGCGATTTCCTCACTTCAGAAACATGGTCAAGTGGGCTCTTTGTGTCTTCACCCTGCCCAAGAGTGAACATGGAAAGAGGTTGCCTACCGCCGTAAGTACGAATGCAGGTTGCCAAGCAATTCTCGTTCAATCACCAAACGTGGGTCCAAAGATGAGAAGAAACAATCGAAGCAAAGCTCCAACCTTGCTCTAATTTCAATGAAGCTTGCTAAGAAATAGATAAAAATGTGAAGAGAGTAGAGGAACCGTGCAAGACAGTTTCTGGGTTGCAGTGTGTACAGCGTTGCGCTGAAGAGATGTGGATGCTGTCCCCGCTGGCGTACCTCTGTGTTGTTTAACCTGTGTTGGGTTGAGCTAACGCAAACTGATTCTGCTACGGTTATGCTTTCGGAGGTGTCCAGCTTGGATTGTGGAAGTATTCGGTGTCATTGTTCTGTTTGCTCCTGCGTACAGACTTGAGGCATGAGTTGCACATATTTTTGCGGTTGCTGTGTTGATACTGTGGGCTTTTGTGTTTTGTTTCTACTTATTGGTTATTGATTAATGAATTCACTGAATTACCGAAAGAAAATGACAATAATAATAATAATAATGATGTATATTTTTATATAAAAGAACAAAGGCAAAGAATATCAAAGGTTGGAAGAAGACTACATATTGTTGTTCTCTAGAAATTATAGTCGCATATTTATCCACCCTACTTTTTCACTCAGCTAACTCCAGAGTATTAAGAAGAAAACAAATGAGCCAATGAGCTATGGCTCAAATGGCATTTCCTCCTCTACAGAGGGTCCTGAACTGGGGTTCAAAATCCCCCATCCCCACCCCCACCCCCAGGCACAAGCCTGATTTACCTAGAAAAAAAAAAAAAAAAAGAAGAAAACAAATGAGGCAGAAATTTTTCTCTAATGCCTGCCATGTTTATCCAATTGTGGGAAAGAGTCAGGAATAAGGCTTATTTGGCTTGTTTTTCTCAATGCTTTCTTGTTTTTTTCTTTTCACTCTGTTTTGAGCAGACCCTTTCAAAAATAACATATTTGGTACTCCTGCATTCATGCTTATTGTTAGCAGACGTGGATTGCAAATTTAGTTAAGTGATGAGTGAGACATATAGTAGTTGATGTCTAGGTCGATCTCTGTTCTTTGTAGACCATAATTACTTGGGCTGGCTAAATGGATTGTCTCAGCTTAGAATTGCTAGTGAAACGCTTTGTTTATACCATCCAGTTCATGTCCAGCGCCCTTTCTGTAAAAAGGTAATTAGAAAATTAAAGTCGGCCTCGTCTACGCCGTTTCTAGACTGATGTCAGGGCCAAAGATGAGCTTAATCCCATCAGTGATGGATACGATATTGGGAGCCACCAAGTGACAACTTGTGAACAGATATCCAAAAATTTCAATCGGCTAAATCTTGAGGTGGGCTCTAAATCTTTGAGTGAAAAACAAGTAAACTAAAGATCAGAAAACTCTCACTCGATTTCTTTTCGATCTTTCTCATTTTCCTCCTCTGCCAAGCAAGAATCTATTCCAACCAAGATTCAAAGGAGAAGATACATTCACTTATACACCAGCCTAGTGACTCACCCCCTCACACGCCTTTTTTCCTCTGCATATTTGATCTTGAAACTGTGTTGCAATACGATAGACGATAGCATAAAGCAGTGACAAAGGAATCATCTTTAAGTTTCTCTACGTTGGTAGTTTCACCTTTGGCAAGCGGGTTTCTGTCAGCATTCTGCTTTTCCTATTCCGCATAATAACCTAGTGGGTGGCCTATATCAGACGACGTTGCTAAGTGTTTGTGAAGAAGGTGAAGCTTCAGGTGTTTTGGATTGGATTATAATGGCTCTACACGCAGTGGATTCGAGAATAGCTTGTGTGAGATTGGGCATTTTTATGCTGTGCATCTCCATTTCCGCCACCACCCTCTTAACTCTATGCGGTAAAGTACATTTTTATCTTCTCCTAGAACTAAACAAACCACTGGCAGTGGCAATTAGAATGTCATGTCCTCTATAAGCTTATGATTTGTTGTTTTGCAGAGGGAAGAAGGCACGCACCAATGTCGAAATTCCACGATTCCAAACCACCTAGAAGCTCAATAGGCGGGTTTCTGAAGAAGCTAAAAGCTCGTAGTCGCTTGGAGATTGATCGTCCATTGGATTCCTCTGATACTGCATTATATGGGGTAGGAACTCCCTCCTCTCTACCACCTTTTGATTCATTAGCTCCAGCCCCCTTGCCTGACAACACTCCTCCGTTCTGTATAAATCCACCATTAACCCCGCTACCACCATCTAGAACCATACCATCTCCCAAGAGTGCTCTACCACCCCCTCCACCAGGTTCAAAACCCAATTTTCCTGTCCAAAGCCCACCAAGCGTACCAGATTACATGCCTAGCCCACCTTCGTATTCCTCAGTCCCATATCCACCAGAATATGAGCCCAGCCCACCTAGCAGCTTTCCTAGTCCACCTAATCATGGGCCTAGCACACCGAAGAATGTTCCCAGTCCTCCAAATCATCTTCGAAGCCCACCAATCTATCTGCCACCTCTCGCATTCCCACCGCCATCAGTGCCACCCCCTCCCCACAAAAAGTCACAATTCCCTGTCTGGTGTGTTGTTAAGCCGACAGTGCCCGATCCGATAATCCAAGCAGCTATGGACTATGCCTGCGGTTCAGGTGCAGACTGCACGTCGATCCAACGGAATGGGTCATGCTACCAGCCTGACACTTTGTTGCACCATGCTTCATATGCTTTCAACAGCTACTGGCAGAACACAAAGCTAGGAGGAGGAACTTGTGATTTTGGAGGGACTGCCATGCTTGTCACAGTTGATCCAAGTAAGTCCATTAATGAGCATATATCCAATAAAGAATCGATATATGTTACCTAAAGTAATATTTATTTTAGGAATCCAAAAACAATGACAAGGTAAGAAAGTGAAGATTGTTGGGAACCGGGTGGATAACCTGTGACCCAAGATAAGTTGGTGTCTTTGCAGTATCTTGCCAATCTAATTTGGCAGTGTCTCATTTTTAAATCTAGTCCGCTTACTGCTTTTTCGAAGCGACTGGAATTGTCGCCACACGTCCTCTTTCTTGTAGAGAGATGTGAAGAAATCCAATGCGAAAAGAATATGTCATTAGGAATGGCTCGTTTAGGACCATTTCTTCCTCTTCTCTGGACAACCCTTTTATTTTCTCACCGATAATTATGCTATATAGTTGTAAAGGAGGCATTAATAACCGATGTCTTTTTCCTAGTCCTGAAGAGAAAGTGACGAAGAAGTGGTGGTCGGGTTCGGTTACGGTACTGATGCTTAAGGTGTTGATGGATGGTCACGATTATATTTTCAAGATCCAATGGTTCATAATACGCCACCTCATTTAATGAATATGACCCGCGAATTTGACCCGTTTTACTGCTGACCCGCGAATGAGATCGGTCGACTGCTAATGTACATGTCGATCTCTATATGAACAGGTCGACATGAAGCGGTCGACCGGCTCTCATTCGCGGGTCGACAGTAAAACGAATCAAATTCATTAATTGAAGTGGCGTGTTATGAGCCCTTGGATCTTGAAAATATAATCGTGGTTGTCCATCAGCACCCTCAACATCTTAGCCTTCAGCACCATAACTCGTTCCGTCGTGGTCCACTTGACCCTACATACAATCTACTATATCCAATCACTCTCAGATAGCGTCGTTTCATCTAATTTTTCTTACTAATGATTCACTGTTCAACACATTGTGGCAGGTTTCGATGACTGCAATTTCGTCTATCTTAATTGATAGCGGAAAGATCATCTAGTGAGGACAACACTTGATATTCTTTGAATAATCGAGTTTCTTCCCTCTAGAAGACGATAGTTTTGCAATTAGTGCAGTACTGCAGCACTTAGTTTTAGATGCGTTGCTGTTGTATTATTAGGAACTGGGCAAAAGATCATCAGAGTTCTTGCAGCTAGCATAAGTTGTCTCCTTGTACGTTCACCCCCTTTCACATGGAATTTATTATATACCCTTCACATGTCCCTACGAGATCTTCGTGCTGCCGGAAGTCTTCCGAGTACGAAACTTCTTTTCTTTTCTGTATCTGTACGGGAACGTTTCTTTCCCACTTTTCTTCTTTGCTGTGTTTTGCTTCCACTGATCGAGCGAAACAAACCTCGAATTCTACCCAAAAATAAAAAAGATATATATATATAATTAAGTTCCTTCCTCGAACCCCATACCGAAAAAGAGCAATAGTACTAATGGTTTTTTTTTTCTACATGCAATAGTACTGATGCTTTAATGGAAGTATTAATACCTCCTGATCATAAAGTTTTGAGGCAAGATAACCGTGAACCAAAATGCTTTGGTGTTTGGGAATTTTAAAATTTTAGTTTAATAAAATAATTTATTTTTATAGTATTATTTTTAATTATAATAAATATAAAAAAATTATTTTTTCCTTTTGTACTACACTATGTTTATTTTCAAGATTTTAGTAAAATTTTGTGTTGATATTAAAAAATATGTGGTATTAAAATTAATAAACTACTGTAAAATTTTGAAGTGTGTTGAATAAAAATAAAATTTTAGTTTAACCAACGCGGTTTAACTCGCATGAATCAAAACTTTGATCTCAAATAGGTCCCCTAATCTTGTGTTAGTCAGTAGTCTTGCGCGTATTTCGGAAACGTACACTAGTTGGTCATCAATCAACTAGCTACAACTCGGCATAGATCTGCTTTGTATATTAAAGTTGTAATATTCTCTATCTTTTGACTGGGAACTTAGAAGGTAAAATTCCCAATAACTACGGCCGGCGAGTCTTATAAATCTATCTAGTATACGTGTGAGTATCGGAACGGATGGAATTGGAATGAATCATTTCGGTTCCGGTACTCACCAGAATCCAAAATTTCATTCTGATTCTATTAATGGGCCTAAGGGCTTAGATTTTACTTTGGCCCAATAAATTTGGGCTGGACAATGGGCTGCTTTTTTTTTCCCAGTGGCACAGTTTTCATTTTCACAATACTATTTTTAAGCATAATAATATATCATTCCATCAATAAAGGAAAAAAATATTACAATTTTATTCAATCATTCCATACATTCATTCTGTCTTAAAACCACTATAATGAAGAGAGATTTCTTCATTATGGGAATAAAGGTACAACAATAAGATGAGATAATCAAATAAACAACACAAAGTAAACATCTTTTCAAGTAAACAACCTCTTCAACTAATCAAATTATAATCTTAAACATTAGATATTTAAAAAAAAAAGCATACAGATTACACTATGACAAGGCAACAAGCAAATACAGATTGCACTTTCAGAAGAAGAAAAAAAGATTACACTATCCAGCATCTCTAGGCCCTCTCATTCATTTCAAAGCATAAAAAACACAAGGACTTGTGGACAGATCATGTCGAAACAGGCTTGACATTTCAAAGAATCAGAAACACAAGAAGCTAATTGTAATCATAGTCTATAGTTTGTCCATAATCATCTTTGGATATAACAACAGCTAATTGCAATCATAATCTATCTTCATGGCATGAGATTCGAATTTATGAAAAATTATATGAACAGACTTAAACCCTAAAGCAAGGTAAAATCCTCAAATCAAATTTAAAAAACTCTAAAATAATTTGAAGATAAAATCCAACATTTACAAAAGATAAATTAACAAACCACACCTCTGGTGAGAGATTTGGCCACCAAAGGTCCAAAACTCAACTAAAAATCACGCGAGTGAGAGAGAACGAGATTTCGGGAGGAAGAGAGCTGAGAGAGAGAAAGAGATGTAGATTTCGGGAGGGAGGGATGGACGATGGCGATGGACGGAGGCCGGACTTAGTGGAAGGGGGTGGGCGCTGGCGAGTGGTGGCTGGGAGGAGCTAGATGGGGAGTCTAAGACATTTCGAAAATTCGACGAAGAAAAGAAGAGTCTCGACTATTCATATGGCCTGGCTCGTTTTGACCCAGGTCACGTTGTCATTCTTTATTTTTTTCAAACCAGCCCTAAATTAATTAAAAAAAATTCGAAACCGGAAAATTTCGACATTTTTCAGAACCGAAATACTGGTACTCGAACCTGAACAGAAAAATTCCAATTTCCGACGGATAAAATTCTCACCCTTAATCTAGTGTGCGCGACGATGCCTTATATTTGTGTTTCCAAAAGATAAGAGGCTCTGAATTAAGTTTGTGAAAGATGAAGCTAAAAAAATTTTGGGGAATTAAATTTCCAAAGGATGATTAAGATTTATGAAATTTCATACAGAGATCAAAGGGGATTTTTTTTATCACTAAGATAATATTTGGCAAGCAAAAATCTTAAAAAATTTAGTTCACTCGAGAAAAATTTTGAGTTTGATTTTTGTACGAGGAGTTTGTAAAAAAATTGTTGAAATATGTTTGATTGTATAATGATTTTAATTATAAATAATAATGAGATTTGTTATAAATAAGGATAGAGTATTTGTTAAAATAATTTTTAATATAAAATTAATAAAATTTGTGTGAAAAATTGTGAGATTTGTATAAAAAAATTAAGATGGTTGAATTTAAATTTTTTGAAATTTTTAAAAAAATTGAAAATATTTTACATATACGAGGAGATGGCGTGGACCCTACCGGCCTACCCGATTTCCAGACTCCATTACTGGCCGACAACCTTGCTAGAGGAAGCAGCCAACGCAGAAATAGAAAAGTAGACGTCGAAGTCAATCCCCCGTTCCCACGGCATAGTACGTAGGACAAAGCCCTTGATTTTGACACCTCAATGGCTTCGATCAATTTTGTTTTTTGTTTTTTTTTTTCTGCGAAAGGAATTTAAGAATACAAGTCCTATCCCTTGACAGCCCAGCATTCGATCCGGGGGAGACTATGGGGTCGTCTAATTGTCCTCTAAAATGGAAAACTACCGGCTATCGTTAAGGGGTGTTCACGGAAGTGATAAAGCCGACTCGACCCGACATTTCGAACCGTACCGAACGAAATCGGGTCGGCTTTCCGAATGTTCGGGTCGGGTGTCGGAACAAAATGAATTTTTCCATAAATCTCGGGTCGGGTGTCGGAATAGGCAAAAAAATTTCAAAGTGTTCCGACCCGACCCGTGATATATATAAATAAATAAATATATATATATATATATATGTGTGTGTGTGTGTGTGTGTCATTTAACACTAGTTTTGATACACATTGCAACACAAAAATTAGATAAAATAGGCTAAAAGTTAGTTGGGCCTAATGAAATAGCCCTTACATTGAGTTGAAAATTGTCATACCTCATAAAAATTGGGTAAAATGGGCTAAAATGAATTGGGCCGAATGAAATAGTCATTAAATTAGCTTTAAAAAATGATTTTGGGCTTTTCGGCCCATTCCGAATTTCGACCCGATGTTCCGACCCGTTTTCCGTCCGGAATTACCCCTTCATTCAGCTCGGGTCGGAAGACCTTTTTCTCTTCCGTTTTTACCCGGGTCGGGTGTTGAAAATAAAAATTTCCGACCCGTCGGGTCGGGTATACAGCCCTAGCTCTCATTATGGAAAACTACGTGCTATATATGTCCATGGCTGAACCTAAGGTAATGGTGTACAAAATATATCAGTTCAGCAGCTTATAAAAAGGAAAAAAAAAATAGTGTTCCTATAGACACGCTTTTAAGTTTTAACTGATTCGTTGGTACGCTCTGTGCCTTTTCAGTCAAGGTGGTTTGAATCCCCTTTTGTGATGCACATGAGCAGAGGACAATTATAAATGTGTTAGCTCGGCATCATTCTAGTGACCCATATGATATTCTTAGCGTCCTAGGAGCTTATTTTTATCTAAGAATTTAGCAACTTTAAAATTACATCTAGATATTTATAAGGCATAAGTTACGGCCTCTAAAACAAATATGAGCATTTTTTTTTTGTATTGTTGGGTCATTCTAATTCGATTAGGTAAAATCATATCCTAAGTGCCATTATTATTATTTTTTATTCGAGTAGGTGTGAGTGTACCGAGTCACCGACGTCGGTGGCTTGCTTTTGTGTAATGATTTGATGCATTTTGTTTGTGTTCCAGGATTTGGAAACTTCTTAGATGACAATCGAGATAATATTATATATCAGTCTAATCAATATATGATAAATGTAGTTATCCTGTTAAAAAAAATAGTAGAATCATCTATTCCTACAACATATATATAAAAGACGGAATTCATTAATTAAGTCAAAAAATAAATTGAATTAGATAATTATATAATACTCCATTATGTTTTAATCTATAAAAATTTGTTACAAGTCGCATTCGCAAAATAACTTGTTCATAATAGTGTGCCTAAAATTCTCATGATATTAATTAATTTACTATTGACTTTTTAAGATTGTGTTTGAGTGTTAAAATTTTGGGAAGGTTAAGGCTATGTTTGTTTAAGTTCTCAAAAGTTTTCAAAAAATTATCACTCACTTTTTCATCAATTCCAATATATTTTCACCAATCTCAATAATTTTTTCATCAATTTCAATATATTTTCACTAATCTCAACAACTTTTTACAAATTTCAACAACTTTTAACTAACTTTTCACCAATACTAATAATTTTTTCATCAATTTCAATACATTTTCACTAATCTCAATAACTTTTTACAAATTTCAACAACTTTTAACTAACTTTCACCAATCCCAAGAGAATCTACACTACTTCAAAAAAACAAAAAAATAAAAATTATTTTAAGAACTAAACTAAACATAACTTAAAATTTAAGGTATTAGATTTGGTGAAAATGTTAAGAGATATATGATTTTTAATATTTATTATAATGAAAAGTAATGATGCGACAGAGAAATTATTGTGTTAAAATTTTAAAAGGTGTAAACTTTTTTTTTTTGTAATCAAACCTAACCTAAGTCAGAACATGCACTTTTTCTTTTGAAGAATCTTTGAGTTCAGTACTTATCCCAAAATAAATAAATTGGAGTACTATCCTTGAGTTCCTTAAGATCCTTGAGGTGGGAAAGGATAAGCCACTGGGCGGCGAACTATCCTTATGATCTTAAAAGGAAGCCTCGGAGGAGCTGTACAAATATCCGATTTACCTTCTTCTTCTTAAATATCTTCTGAACCTTTTATTTAAATCATTGATAAAATAATATTCCAAAAATGATATTTTAAATAACTATTGGCGTTAAAGATTTTTCTTTTACCGTGGTTGCATTAATAGATTCGGGTACTGAGTATACAAGAAGATTTATTTTATTCTAAATATTTCGAAAAATCTACAGAAAAATTATCTCAAGTTGATGGAAAGAAAATGATTATAAATTATAAAATTTTAAATATTTGTATCTGTAATAATGGATTTTATTTTCAAACTACTTTTGTTATGGTTAAAAATTTAACTTCTAAAGTTATATTAGGTAACCCTTTTTTATCTTTATTATATCATTTTATTGTTAATAAACAAGGAATAACTTCTCGAATTTTGGATCATGAAGTTACTTTTAAATTTTATTATCCTTCTTTTTCTAAAGATATTCAAGTATTAAAAAATATTTCTATATCTAAAGAAATTAATATTTTAAATAAATAAAAAAATAATCGTAAAAAACAATATTTGTATTTTTTACAAAAATAAATTCTTTATAAACAACTAGATGAACAAATTAGTGATAAACAGTTACAACAAGATATACAAAATATCAAAAAATACTAGAAAATACTATATGCTCCTCTGTTCCTATATTTATATATTGTATTTTCAAAGCTTTAGGCGTCAGAATATTCTCTGCAAACTTTTTTGTATTTTTAGGATGAAAATCTTTCCAATTTCGATCGCACCGTAAAATTTGCCGAGAGATATATGGAGTAAGTAGATCTTATCGTTGGATTTATATTGTTTAAAATTTTACATAAATAATATTAAATAATATGAAATCCACATGTTATATCTATCTTTTTTTTGTCAAATTCCACTGTACAATCCCTACAAAAAATGGTGATATGCGTTTTTAGATTTGCCGTAGTTTATTGTGTATAATTGGCCCCATAAACGGCTTCCTTGCCTCCTGCCGAGGAATGTAATGCTTCGATTGACAAAAGGGCTGCATGGAATAACTTTAGCAAATGAAAGAGAAAGAAGCAGACTTTTTGCACATGTATAGACTAATGCATGATATTTCCTAGCTCGACCAAATTAGTAACCAGTTTAAATCTTTTCAGTGAAGAAACAAATGCATGTGCATCCAATTAGATGATAGACAGATTTGAAATTCACATATATGCAGCCAAATGTCTAGTACTACCAATGCTTCTAACTTAGTCATATATCTTCATGGAGAGGAAATCTAAATGGCCGACACCTTCACTGGAGAGGAAGGAGTCGAGTAGTCCATTCAACGAAAAAAAAGCATCTCCCTTGTCCAACTTGTAAAATCGGAGAATGGTTTGCCCTCTTACGGATCTTATTTTGTAGGCTTAAATGTTAATACCATCTACGTGGTTTACTATTTTTTTTAAAAGCCTTCTACTTCAATTTTGATGATTGTTATTTATACGTCTTCTTAAAAAAGTTCTTCGTAGTGTGGCCCTACTATTTAACGGATTTTTTTACGCGGCAAACGAAGACCACATAATTACAAGTAGCACAATCCACATGATTTGCTATTTTTCTCTCCCAATCAATGCCACGTCACCCCTGACTCACGCCATTTTTTCTCCACTTCCTCTTCAACTCCTTTGCCCGAATCTCATACAAACTGCTTGCTTTCTCTATCTTCTTCCTCATTCTCTTTTCTCAAAGGATCATATGCGTATCAGAGGTACAAAACCCACCGGGAGGCCGACAAACACCACCAGGAGGGCCGATGAAAACTGAAATATAAAGATTTTGATCACCACATTAGTGAAATTGAATAGTTAGCAGTGAATAGGCTACAGACTAGTCGTCCTAACCCTATGTCTCTTACAAGAATTGGTATTCAAAACCAACTCCTCCTGATTTTCAATTCGAAGAAGACGGCGATGGCGATGAGAGGGGAGGTTGCGTCGACGGTGGGGTAGGGGGCTAGGCAATCTGAGACGAAGAAGGATAAGATTCGACTGAGGCTCGGGGAAGACGAAGAAGATCCCCGATAGTACGGAGACAATGTCGTCTTTTAGGGGGGATTAGAATATTTTAATTAAAATAATAATAATAACGTGAAATTTCCTATATACCCTTAGTTCAGTTCGGTACCCAAAACTGTGGGCTGAACCGACCTAGTCGGTTCTGGGTATTTTTAGGTCTACCTATGACATATGTATCTAAGACGGAATTCATTAATCAAGTAAAAAATTAAATTGAATTAGATAATTATAATACTCCATTATATTTTAATCAACAAAAATTTGCTATAATAGTGAAAACATTATAATGTGTCTCATATTTATGGATAAAAATCAAATTGGATCTCATAACTTTTAGTTTATTTTTTACGCCCTATTAGTTTTAAAAGAGATTAATCATTGCCTTCCATTCCATTTTACTCTTAAATCAGATGAAAAATTATGTTGATTAATTGAAATACTCCTAGAAAGAAAAAAAATTAAAATATAAATATAAATTAAAAATAAAAATAAAAATTTTATGTTTTTAAATTTTCTATTATTTTTAGTAATTTTATTTTGGATGGAATTTTTGTCAATTTTTCTTGTAATTTAATGACCAAAATGAATGGAGAGCCGAAGGTTGATGTTTTTTAAAACTTATGGGACGTTAAAAATAAATTAAAAATTATGAGGTTTAATTTGATTTTTGTCGAGCATTTGTAATGTTTCCCCTTTATACTACTTTAGAGGGTTATAATTGTGGAACAGGAGAGCTATAAATATGACCAGTGAATGGTTTATAATCATCCAAATTTTATCATTATTTTATCCATATTAGAGACTCATATGATCGTGATAGTCCAAATATCTTGAGAAAGATATTAATTAATTTACTATTGGCATTTTCTTTTGAAGAATCTTTGAGTTCAGTACTTACCCCAAAATAAAAAAAATTGGAGTAATTTATAAGAAAGGATTAGCCACCGGATTGCGAACTATCCTTCTGATCTTAAGGAAGCCTCGGAGGAGGGCATCATGAAATAAGACAGCTAGCTAGGCAATATGTACGTTGAGCTAGTTTCTAAGCTTATCTTCTGGTACTGAATTTTATCAGCTCTAACGTTTCATAATTGATATATATTTTTAGAACGAGATCTCAATAATCTTTTTAAATTATATTATGCAATTTGAAGAGAGATGTGTAGTCCATTCAACCAAAAAAACCATCTCCCTTCTCCAACATATAAAATCGGAGAATGGTTTGCCCTCTTACGGAGTTAATTTTTATACAAAGAAATAGTCATGTTTTCTTAGTGAAAGTGTCACATGTGGCTTTTGGGAATAATGACCCTTGTCACGGGCAATATAGCCACTACGTGACAAAGTGTCCTCTACTACGAGCCGCGTTGTTTTGATTCCCTTGTTTTCGACATAAAAGATGTACACAATCCCCACTTGATTGACTATCAAAAAAAGAATACGCGGTGGCCCTGGAGTGAGAAATATCACGACAAGACCCATTGAATTATAACGAGGCAAAACACTAGAGCATGATTCTATTGATCGCTGTCTCTCTTTTTTTTCTTCTACGTTATTGATCGCTGTCTCTCGATCGAGTCTCTTCTCTATAAGAAGGCTTCCTTCACTAAACACTCGGTGAAACAAGCACATCCTCTCCCCCGTTCTCAGCTGAGAGAGTAGTGTGTTGTCGAAGATGGGGAAGCATTCTGTCCCTCCTCTCTTAATCCTTCTGCTGAGCTTGGGTACGTTACTTGCTGCTTTTGCTCTTCCCTACTGCCCTCCTCCAGAATACCCCCCAAAGTTCCCACCCAAACATCCTCCCCATGAAAAGCCACCTGTTTACCCTAAGCCACCCCATCAACCACCAGTTAAGCCGCCACCCAGACCTCCCGGAAAGCCCTCCTATCCTCCCCATGTAAACCCACCCCATCCACCCAAGCCTCCAGTAAAGCCGCCTCATCCACCAAATGTTAAGCCACCCAAGCCTCCTGTCGTAAAGCCACCCTATATTCCGAAACCCCCTGTCCATCCGCCTCATATTCCCAAACCTCCCATTGTATATCCACCACCTTACGTGCCCAAACCACCCGTTGTGACACCTCCCATTATTCCTAAACCCCCAATTGTATACCCACCACCTTATGTCCCCAAACCACCCGTTGTGACACCTCCCATTATTCCTAAACCCCCCATTGTATACCCACCACCATATGTCCCCAAACCACCCGTTGTGACACCTCCCATTATTCCTAAACCCCCCATTGTATACCCACCACCATATGTCCCCAAACCACCCGTTGTGACACCTCCCATTATTCCTAAACCCCCCATTGTATACCCACCACCTTCTGTGCCCAAACCACCCGTTGTGACACCTCCCATTATTCCTAGACCTCCCATTGTATACCCACCACCAACACCAGTCGTGCCCAAACCACCACCACCACCAGTAGTGCCAAACCCACCAACGTTTCCACCACCAACACCAGTTGTGCCACAGCCTCCTGTTGTTCCAAAGCCTCCCCCAACAGAAACGCCATGTCCTCCTCCCCCACCTCCTCTTGTTCCGTCACCAACTCCACCTGCACAAGGAACATGTCCCATCGACACTCTAAAGCTAGGTGCATGCGTGGACTTGCTAGGCGGCCTTGTGCACGTTGGGATTGGCAGCAGTGCTAAGGACACATGCTGTCCAGTGCTGCAAGGACTGGTGGACTTGGATGCCGCTGTATGCCTTTGCAC
The DNA here is from genome assembly GCA_963930655.1 of Myrica gale. Lineage (NCBI taxonomy): Eukaryota > Viridiplantae > Streptophyta > Magnoliopsida > Fagales > Myricaceae > Myrica > Myrica gale. Next base: position 8,148,828 of record OZ005600.1, on the reverse strand, counting down.
TACTATTAAGGTTAAGCTTCTAAATATCAATATCATAATTCCCATTGCTCTTGAGGTCCTCGTTGATTGTGGCAAGACTCCACCATCAGGGTTCAAATGTGCATAAGGTACTGATCCTTTTTTCTGTTTAAGGTTTCTTAGTGCTTTTTTCGTCATATTTATTTGATGTAAACGGTGGTAATTATGGCATGATTAATAGAGTTTTGTTTAATGTGGGCAGGAGACGCGTCACTTTCAAACACAATAACAAGTGCCATGTACTTTCTCGGAGAATTTGTGCGTTAATGTTTTGTTCCTCTCATTGTTCATCCAATCGATGTACAGTGGGAATAAGTATTTAGTTTCGATAATGGTTATGTTGTTTTATACGCTGCAGCTTTATACACAAAGTTCCCGAGAAATTCAGATATCTTCCTCACTGTCTCTCTCTCTCTCTGATCAACGACTGGAGACACGGACAAAAACGTCTTCTGTATCTAAGAGTTCTCGTGACTATCCTTTTTAAAGTCTTTTGGCTGCATTAGTAATAATGTACAACTATTTTATTTTTTTAAAAAAAGTAATGTACAACTACGATCATCCAGTGCTTGGACATGAAAATTAATGATGACAAACCATCCTAGAATATGTCTCTATATATAGATAATCTAATAAACGTAATGGGGATTTTAGTTATATTATATATTTATTTTCCTCATAATATTATTATGGTACTAATTGAAACACATGGTATATATGCTTTCCGAGAATAATATTTAACAAATATATACTACCAAAAATGCTTTATTTTACACGAAAAGAAGTAAAGTTCGGTATCTTACCCTTGGTAATATGATCTGCAAATGAGAATTATACTTTTATCGCCTGAGTTACAACCTTTTTCTTTATGAAGGACCTCGATCGCTTTGATTTGGTCCACCAGTTTACAAGGAGTAGGTACGTACTAAAAAAAGTGAATATAATCAATCTTATAGCTCCATAGAAAGCCATTTTTTTTTGGCGGATATCACGGTTTGACAAGGTCTATGACCGGAAATTTCTGCCAACCGACAGCGCAACGTGGATATATATATCGGAAAACTTAGATCCTGGGCAAACATCCAAGATCTTTAGTCTTAAAATAATAAGTATTCTGTGTAATGCTTCTTTTTTTCGTTGACAAACAGGTAGGTGTAATGCTTCTGAAACATATGGCCACCTTAGACACTTATTTCCACTTGCGGGTGCCACGATAATTGCTAATTCCCATTAAAAGTTGCAAATGGTCTTCGTTGAAGTAGTCCCACCTCTAGAACACCCAATTGCCTGATATATATCAGTGACAACTTACTGTTTTCATTCAATCAAGAACCTAACTCGGAAAAGCAGATAGCTAGGCAGTAACGTAACTAGTGCAGATTCTAGTTTGTTTTACATCCAGTATCCACAAGGGCTCCATCTTACACTCAAGATCTCAGGCTAGTCCCAGTTGGACAATCGATAGGGTCCTCTCAGCAGAGCACCATTATCACGGAAACAGATTCCCTCCGAAGGAGGGAATTCCGAAGGCTACCTAAAGCACAACTGATATTAAAATAAAATCTCATCAACGGTTAATACATCTCCACCTCATTAAATGAATAGTAAATGTTGTATAGTTTATTCGGCTTGATGGCTTGGTGGCTCCAAAGTTTAACCGTTGATGACATTTTGTTTTAATATCAACCGTGCCTTAGGTAACCTTTGGAATTCCCTCCTTCAGAGGGAATCCGTACCCCCATTATCACTGCCATATACATCTCACGTCAACTTCACAGCTCCCTTGTAATTTTGTGTTGGAAGGCATGTCTGGTACTCCTCTCTAGACGGTACATTTTTACATTTTCCATCGTCACGACACTGCTACCTAAATTTGTCATCATGCCCGTATCAGGTGCCTCGATCGGCAATGCCCCGTGACCTTCACCACGTATGGATCACTTGACTAGCTCCTCCTTCGGGAGCACCATATATATTTGTGATTTGTCAACTCGAGTGAAGGTGACAAGAGTGTAATTGAATAGGTTAGGACAATTTTTCTGTACTGTCTACTAGGGTGGGCAAAAATCCACCAACCCAAACGTGTCAAGCTATATCGGGATCGGGTTTTGAAATATGGATCCGAGAGAATTTCAGTTCGGGTCTAACATGAATTATTTTTTCTCTTGTACCCTTAATGAAACAACATTGTTTTATTTATTTTTAAGTGTTTTATCTTATAACCCAAGCTCGAAGAATTTAGAGTAATCCGGACCCGACAGTTTTAACTAAGCCCCGATTGCCTCAGTTTCCTAACTCGATTTGAACAGCCTTACTTTCTACCGCTTATATATAGAGACTATGAGTAACTGAGTTGCTTGCTATGTTATTGAATATGCAAGTATGCAAGCATAATGATCCATAGGGGTCACCTAGACTGACAAGTGGCTAGGCTCTCTACGTATTGGTCGAAGTTCAAATCTCTCATCACCTACTTGGTGTTTAATTAGGGTATAAGACAATTCTAATTGTTTAAGTTGGCTGGTTCCCACTTCGATGGAGTTTGCGCATAATATTTCTCCGGTTACCTAAAACAAATTAATAAGTATACAAGCAGATTGACAAAGTTTCTAGTTCATATAGCATTCTTCTCATATGTAGTATAGTGTGAACAATAACATGTGGGCCACTGAATTTTTTTTTTTCTGAGGTTGTGAATATCTGTCAATGTAAATTTGAAATTTTGGTTGTTCTTGATCTAAAAGGATCCACTTGTTCAATGATTTATATTTCCAACCTATACAATAAATCCCTAAATCCATAAATTCCCCGTCCACGATATAAATAAATGAAAGCAGAGGACTATGCCTTTATGATAATTTCAGTTTTTTTTTTCCTTCTTGGGGATATAGAATCAGTGCTAAGTTTTTCAATGTATGATTATGTTTTTTAAGGCTCTACTTAAATGAAAGCTTTTCGTTAAAGAATGTGTGAATTTGGTTTCTCAAGCAAATTGCCCAAAATTATCTATGCTAATCTCCTCATAATGTAACTGAAAATAGGGTTGTTCATGGATCGGATCGGGTTGATTCGTGTCAGTTTTTTGTTAGGTCACCCAAACCAAAAATTCGACCCGACATAACCGTTTTATTGGACCCGATCCGTGCGGGTCGGGTTCGGGCTCTTTTTTCCCTTATATGGTCCCAAGCCCCCAACAACACACGCACACACATAGTCAACAATAACAGCTGTTGCAACAGTTCTTCCAATTGAATTCCATCATCTCCAAATTATGCATCGCACCTTGATATCTAAGTACCTGGCCTTTCAAGTTTCAAGTTTACATAAAACCTTATAACCGTACTGGCCCATCCTTCCTTTATCCCCCTTTTCCTATCCACAATATGGTATATACAAATTGTAGAAAACTTAAGGTGCCAAAAGTGAAAAAGAAGTAAAATATGCACACATGCATCACGTTTCAAAGAAAAAGAGAAATCTTTAACCGGAGACAACAAACATATGAGGAAGAAAACAAATAGGCAGGGAAAACAAAACTGAAATCCATGCCTAAATAACCTAATCTGCATAATTTTGACCTAGTTGGATGATCTGATCTCCTTGAGAGAATTCCAATTTATGCTTAGCTCCCAATTTGAAGTTCTATTTATCACTCAATGGTTTCCATTTTGTTGTAACCACAACTGAGTAAGAATGCCATGAAGGTTGCTGCGGCACTGGCATTTGCCTGGCCTGTAGGCTCCCTCTGCCTCAGCTGAACCTGCTGCTTTTGCATTGGTATAGACATTTGCCCAGATGATTGTGTTTGTGTCTACCACGAGATTTTGCCTCCTTTGCTGCCGGGTTTGGACTTTTGCAACTTCAATGCCTCAAAAGCTTCAATGTGCTTCTGAAGTCTCTTTACCTTTAAGATGACCATTCCAGTATTTATGAGGTGATTGACTTGTACAGAAATATAAATCATTGTAATGTGTGACTAAATCTGAAGAGTAGTTACAAAGCCAAAAGTACCTGCATCCTTCTCTGCAATTTTAGGTCTCCCTCAGCGACAACTCCGTCCAGCTTGACTAAGTTTGCCATGAGCAGTTCAGCTTCCGGTATAAAATTTCAATCCCTTTCCAATTCTTTCGAATACTCAATAGAAAATTCCACTATGGATGAAAGTTGCGTTATAGTTTTATTAACTATCGTTGTCGAGGATTTGTGCCCAAAGTTTTATTTTTGCCTAAAAAAAATGAAATACTATAAAGTTGTTACATGGATTTGATTGCATGAGGTTACAGGCACATCCAGGCCCAAACTCGCAAATATTTGGGCTTGAATTGATTGTATGTTGAAGCTTGATCTAGTTCTTCCTTTGATTTAAGGGTGGGCACCGGAACGAACGGTTCCGGTACTCACTGAAATAAAAATTTTTGTTATGGAATAAAATAGAACGGAACCGGAATTGAAAATTCTCGTTCCTTATATGGGCCTAAAAAGACAGATTTAATTTGGGCTCATTGACCGAAAAATGAATTTTTTTGAGTTGTATTTTGTGGGCCAAATAACTCTAAATTAAAATTACAACTAAACAACTAAATTTCAAAACAATATTTCACTATTTCATGATTCCAAAATAAACTCTACATTAAAATTACAATTAAACAATTAAATTCCAAAACAAAATAATCACTGTCAAAATAAACTCTAAATTAAATTTACAAAAAAACTACTAAAAAACAATTAACCATACAAATAAGAAAACAACTAAACATTCATCAAATAATCCAAATTGAAAGAGACAAACTCTAAATTAAAATTACAAATTTTTTTAAAAATTTTAAAAAATTGTATCGGAACTGAAAATTCCCGTATTTTTGCCGGGATTTTCTGTTCCAATTTTGAAATTTTTCTAAAATAGAATCTTATTCTGATACCGAAATAGCCGGAACTCGCACCGGAACCGAAAATTCCGGTTTGAACCGAAATATATGTTCAACCTTACTTTGATTTCTCGGTAGTCGTTTCTGTGGGCCTTCAAATGTTTACCTATTCGATCCCATGAATGTTCCAAGAGCCCGCCCATAGGAGGGAAAGGGGTGACCCATTTCCAGTAGGCCAGGCCATAAAATGTAGCCAGCCAGCCCATTCAAATCACAAAGGAGCGAAGAGTGTGACAGCGTCTTTCTACTACCCAAACAAAAAGGAGTGTGAGAGAGCGTCATAACACTCGAATTTCTTGCGGAGGAAGCAGTCTGTCGTCCTTTTTTCTAAAGCATTCAAGTCAGATTAGCGGTCAGACACAGAAAGGGCATCCCTTCAATAATCTGCAGGTAAGATCCTCTGCTACGTTCTCTTCTGTAATTGCTTTCGAACGATTTAGTTTGGGACCCCCTTCGATTCCCCCAAATCAATTTCCATTTTCCTACTTTCTGCCCTACTTTCAGTTTCGTCTTCTCTTTCCCCTCTGTCGTTGTCCCTCTCCTTCTTGCTCCCTCTACATTCGTCTGCCGAATCCCGAAGTCCCGGTGCGTTTCACTTCGAGCATTATTTCCACTTTTTGTGGTATTTTGGTGTTGGCAAAAACAGATGCTTACTCAGTTTCAAAGCTCTAGGTTTTTGTTTCTCTTATTTTTTGTACAGTTTTCTTTCTGTTACGCCATGGGAGGAATTTCGTTTATACGATTGCAAGCTATTGCTTGATTTCTATTTAGTTTAAGCTGCAATTTTTTGGGGATTTCTATTTGAAATTTTGTAATGCTTTTTCGTTGTCTATGATATAGTTTATTTATTTTATGATAGAGAATCGGTGCGTGCTTGATTTCTTGTATTTAATTGTTCACTTTATCTGTTTATCACTTTTCAATTCGGAGATATTTCAATCAATTTATATCGGCAATCAATTATCCCTTTGGTAATTTTTTGAATGCATTTTGATGTACGTTTTTTTTTTAATTCATTTGGATTTTTGATTCACCCAAATTGCATTTTCTGATCCAAAGAGAACAAAGGAACAACTTTTTTTTTAAAAAAGTAAGTTTGTTTGAATTCATTTGGATTTTTGATTCGCCCAAATTGTTCTTAAAGTTGCCTTCCTACTATGCAGGTAGAGATTAAATTTTATGTGATTTTTTATTCACTCAAATTGTGATTGTGATTTTATATTTTATATATACGTGTTCAATGGACCCAAAAAAAAAGGAAAAAAAAATCATTGGCCTAAGTGCGTAAAAGACTAAAAAAATGACTCAATATAAATGCCGGTAACGGGAAACCGCCACCGATAAAACTGTCACCGTCAAGGGCTGGTTACTGCACTTAACAGTGGTGGTGGCAGTTGCCAATATTTGAAAACCGGCCTACCGGGTTTGAACAGCCTTGGGACCGAGAGCCAATTTTCTTTGCGTAGGCCTTGTGCCTTTTAGCCTGATGGCTGCCCATTGTTAGTAGATTTCTCTATGGTTGTGGCGGAGCCATCAAGCTTGCAACTGTAAAACAGAAATATCTGGGACATAATTCTAGAGTTGTCATACTTTTTCATAAGATATGATTATATGTTAAAAGAAGATACCCTTTCATAGAACATGTATCGTGCTTCAGACTTTAATTCTGTCTTCCTTTTTCTTCTCTCTTTTTTGTTCTTTTATTACCTTGATTTGTCCCTGTGATCTTCTGAATCTACTATTTGTGATGATCTCGCATGGGCAGACTTCTTACAGTTTGTTATTTATTTCTTTTGATTTCCTGTCCCACCCCCTTCCTGTTGGTTTTGCGTTTCAGGGGACTGTTGTTTCTAATGTAACATTGGATTACCTTCTGAATGGTTACTTACTATGCTAATATTTTAGGAGTTGCAATTTGTTTTTGCAGATTTTGGTAAAATGACAAGGAAACTTGCCAATATCATGAACTGCATTCGAAATACTATGTTGTTTCTGTTTGGCTACTACCTACTTCACGTCAATATATTGCTTTCCATTATAAGTTAAGAATCCCCCATTTGGTTGCTCATGTATACAAGTCTCCCCTTGCTCTTGCAACCTAGAGAGTACTTGTGGAAGTTCGCCCCAGAAGGTAGGTGCAAAAATGTCATTTGAAAAAGTAAGAAGGGCAGGGAGAGAAAAAGGGAAAAATAAGACATGTTCCTAACCTTATGAGATCAATAACTATGGGCAACATAGTCCAAGCCTGCAGAGGCAGAGTGACTAGATACTGACTGTTTCTCCAAAGCCTTGGAAAATTTGTACTTCATATGAGTCTCCAATTTTTTTGTCCCAAATTTTTCCGATAGAATTACAGTTGAATGATAATCAGATGAGTCATAAAGGTCTAAAATTTGTCCTTCAGACCAGATATATGATGTTTTGATTCCCCATTGCCCATAGTAAGTTCTACCTTAGCAAGTTCCAACTAGGTGCTGCTTACTGACTGTGAGCTGGGGAGATCTTTTAAGTCTGGTCGTGCATGTTTGTTTGTAATCTCATCTCATGCTACTGAGCTTGGTGATTAGGTATGTTGCTAAATTTTGAAATTGAATGTCAAAAAAAGTTGTAAATGTTATTAATAACTTCCCAAGAATAATGGCATCAGCCATAGATTGTTGACAAGGGAGTTCAGTGTAGTCTCATAATGTGAAGGCATTGGTTCTCTAGGAGATATATGCTTTTCCCTACTATTTCAATGGGCAATATTTCTGTTGGTTCTGTCTTTTGCCGGTTACCCGTTATAACTATCATTAAGCTTTGCTACTGGTTCTCGTACTCAGGTAGCACCTGTCTCCTTTGGTGATGGGGAGATCTCAAGTTCAATCTGTGAGAGCAAAAGGATGATAGTTCACGAGGGTGAACTATCAGTTACCCTTGAATGCCTAAATCTTATGTCATTTCTGTACTGGGTGATGAAGGGGTCAAATCTTAGTCATGCTATAAATTTGAAGTCTCCTAAAAAAGTTGCAAATATGTATGCTTCCTATTTATTCTCCTTCAATGCTTTGTGAAAACATGTTCTGATTCCCAAACCTCCTTGTATGTACTTGAAAGTGTTTAGGTTTCAGTCCTTTGTGCTGTGTGTGTGCATTGGCTTCTTGGTTTTCTCCAATTTTCCTCTGATGTACTGTAGTTACTGTATTTTTGCTATTTCCTCATTGAAGTTCTGATAATTTCCCCTTTGTCATCCCTCTTAGTTCAATTGTCATATACAATGTCTCGGAGATACGATAGTCGAACAACGATCTTCTCCCCTGAAGGTCGTCTCTTCCAAGTTGAATATGCAATGGAGGCCATCGGAAATGCAGGTGCTGCAATTGGAATATTATCAAAAGATGGGGTTGTCTTAGTTGGAGAAAAGAAGGTTACTTCCAAACTCCTGCAGACATCCGCTTCCACTGAGAAGATGTACAAGATTGATGATCATGTTGCATGTGCTGTGGCTGGAATAATGTCCGATGCCAACATTCTAATCAACACTGCTAGGGTCCAAGCACAACGCTATTCATTTGCCTACCAAGAGCCCATGCCTGTCGAGCAGCTAGTTCAGTCCCTTTGTGATACTAAGCAAGGCTACACACAGTTTGGAGGTCTCCGACCTTTTGGTGTTTCATTTCTTTTTGCAGGATGGGACAAAAATTTTGGTTTTCAGCTTTACATGAGTGACCCCAGTGGAAACTATGGAGGTTGGAAAGCTGCAGCAATTGGTGCAAATAGCCAGGCAGCACAATCAATGCTGAAACAGGAATACAAGGATGATATCACAAGAGAAGAGTCAGTTCAGCTTGCATTGAAGGTGCTTAGTAAAACCATGGACAGCACAAGTCTTACTTCAGATAAGCTGGAATTAGCTGAGGTCTTCCTCTCACCTTCCGGCAAGGTGAAGTATCAAGTATGCTCACCCGAGGCTCTGACCAAGTTGTTGGTGAAGTTTGGAGTGAACCAACCTACAACCGAGGATTCCTAAGCGATGAATGCTGTTACTCTTCCATTAAGAACTCGTGTCTTCTGATCGATGTTGCTCTTCCCTTCAGAATTCTTGCTTTCTGATTGTGTTTTCGGTGTATTTTCTTAGTGCTTTTGTCAGTGGATCTTTTTGACGTTGATATTTTATAGCATGAAACTTTGTTCACTTTTATCAGGTGCAAAATATTTGCTATCAAAGGTGAATAGATGGATTCGAGGGTGATCACGTAGTATGATATGCACTCTAGTTTTCCTGGAAAATAATGGACTTAATGTGATTTCGTCTCTCAAGCGTAAATGAACAAATAAGATACTTGGACCAACAAACGAACATCCGAGGGAGGGTTTCTGTGTTGATACTCTTTCTGTATCATAGATTTCTCAGTTGTATCAGGAGATACAATATTGAAGACATCAATTACTCTTACCATTGAAGTTGTCAACCTCACACTCGATTTAAATAGTACGTGTCTTGCAATGGATTGATTATCTTGTAAAACATCAAGCAAGAAATGTCACAAGGTACTGGTTGAACAAGAGTTTCAAAGAGTTCTTGCGAGATCATAGGTCATAATGTCTCTAGAATTCCCACTTTTTCCTCCTTGAAAATGTAAAACCAGGATTTAGCAGCTGCTGCAAGTATTAGCTAACTAAAGGTTTTGATTTGTTTTCCCTGCAAATTACCTTCTGCACAGTTGAAGCCCCATCCCCATTTTCGCTTTGAAGAATACCAATGACAAAAGCTTAGTAGAAACAAGACCATCAGATGGATTTCAAACTTGCCTTCAAAGATTTGTATGAAAGAATTTGTATTGATTTCTGTCTAGTTAATTCTCTAATGCTTCATTGTGCTGACAAAAGAAAAGCATGTAAAGTGATACAAACAAAGTGACATTGCTTCGATACTCTTTAGCCGTCTCAGCGAAAATGGTTTGGATGGGACCAAATTATTCTTATCGGCATGCGCAGCTGCCTTCCTTGGATACCTGCTTCAGCAATGCATTGGAGCCTCAATTTTTTTTTTAGGCAAACGAAATTCCATTGCACTTAAGCAACAGAAAACAGTACAAAGGATGCAGAATCATAACAAAAGATAAAAAGACACAAAAGTTACAGGATTTTGGGCCTTATTTGCATTGTTGAAAACTATAGCCACAAAGGGGACTTATCCTGCCAGCTATAGCTAGTCAAGTAAGATAACTTCTCTTGGGTGGATGTACCCGCTTTCGATCTCACGTCCACGGGTGCGGTTAAGTTAAAGACTTGTCTAACAACAGCATGATTTGAACTCACACTGTTTTCGGTCTCACATTCACGTGTGCGGTTAAGTCGAAGTCTTATTTAACAACAGCTTGATTTGAACTCACACTCAAAAATTTGATACGGTATGTCATGTACTCGAAGTTGCTGCATACAAACCACTAACCTAAATCTGTGGAGATAATCATTTGCATCGATGAATATAGAAACAGACGAGAAATTGCTCTTTCTACTTTTTGTCTTCTATTGGTGTGCTAGTTAAAATAAGCAAAGAGCAGAATCTTTTCGGCGAAAACGTCACGAAATTTCCATCTAAGTTGAGTCGTGGATCCAAATGCAATCTTGGCTTATATGTAACGAAACCCATACAATGGCTTCTTTGTACTGGTTCACGGCCTAAAATATACATTTTGTCCACATTTTGTTGTCCGATAGATGGCTTCCCACAAACTCACCCATGTGCCTTTTTTCCCTTTCTTTTTTCTTATCTTCTGTGCATCCCATGTGCCTTAATATCGAATAATAATATCCTTCAAATGTGGGCTGCATTGAGATCAGAGTCATCAGACCATTGTCTTTCGATTTTTTTTTTTTTTAAAAAAAAACTTGAAAGCTTTGACCACTGAGTTCGTGACACTGAAAAACTGAGACTTTTCCTATAAGCAGCAAGTATTTAAACTTTGAGCCCTGTTAAGAGAGGGAGATTTTTGTGGTCATCCGTACCTTTTTACTTCTGACAGTGCACTGATGAGAGTTGGTTTTCTCTTTAATCTATGAAGTAAATTAGCACCCGATTCTTCATGACTGACTGATCAAATTGGTGGGTTTAGATCAGATTAGTCCTTATTGTATTTTATGATGCCAACCCCGCGAACTTAAAAGCTTTGGACCATAATAATGACAGTACAGAAGTACCCAGTTAGATCCACTGGAATCGAAAAAGGGATTGCTTCATATTTGCTCTCTACGTCGTAACCAGCAAATGCATTATTTTCGCTTCTGCTCGGCATTCACCGCTGTCAAGTGCCAAGTCCTTTTCTGGTTGGTCACCCAAATACCCTTCTTACTTCACTCACTAATCTCTCAAATTCATCAACCTCTGTAGCCTGTACCCCCTGGGACTCTGTTTTGAAGTTTTGTCTACGTTACCCAAAACATTTGGGCAGAGACACGTGTACATCACAGACACGTCCAAATGGCCATCTCTTTCCGCCCTCTCTCGTGAGAAAAAAGTTATAAGACCCCTTTCAACGGAAGTGAATCTCTCATACAATATTCCTAATAGTAAAGCGACCACTGTCAAAACGGAACTCGCATTCCCCACATCACTGTGACACTGTCCAAGAAACTCTCTTTCATTTGCTCATGGACCAACCAGTCCGCTCTCTCCTGTTCCTGTTCCTCTTGCTACTTCTCGCTTCTCTCTCACTTCAACAACAGCATGACCGACTTCCAAAGCTCAGCACCATGGATGTTGATGGTCTAAAAGCCGTCAAAGCTTCTCTCACGGACATCCCTGGCTCTACATTCTTCTCCACCTGGGACTTCACCTCGCCCCATCCCTGCTCTTCTTTCTCCGGCCTCACCTGCTCTCTTGTTTCTTCTTCTCTTCGTGTCACCGCTCTTTCGCTCGGCACCGGCCTCTCCGGCTCACCCGGGATCGCCGGGTCCCTCTCCCCCTCCCTATCCCAAATCACCGAGCTGACCCAACTAGTCCTTTTCCCTGGCCTCGTCACCGGTCCCATCCCACCCCAGCTTGGTCGGCTCTCCAAACTCCGAGTCATCTCGTTAACCAACAACCGCCTGACCGGCCCCGTACCCGCTTCTTTCTCGGCTCTAAAAAACTTGCACACTCTCGACCTTAGCTACAACCAACTCACCGGAATAGTCCCACCGGGTCTTACCGAGTTGCCTTGTCTCAAGGTCCTCATTTTGGCTTACAATACGCTCTCCGGCAGGTTGCCCGCCGTGTCGACTCAGCTGTTGCATTTAGATTTGAAGAGGAACAGATTCAACGGGCAACTTCCACCATTGCCTTCATCCATCCGTTACCTGTCCGTTTCTGGAAATTCGTTGTGGGGCCCACTCAACGGCTTGTCATCGCTCTCCGAGTTAGTGTACCTCGACATGAGCATGAATCAATTCAGTGGGCCGATCCCGGCCCCACTCTTCAGGCCCACCCTCTCGTCTTTACTATTGCAACGGAACAATTTGTCCGGTGGGGTCCCACCTCCGGGTCCCTCCGAAACACAGTCGTACGGTGAGGGTTCCGTCGTGGACCTAAGTCATAACTTCTTAACAGGGGAGTTATCGACGATTCTTGCTGGGGTTGAGAGCTTGTACTTGAATAACAATCGCCTGATCGGCAGGGTGCCGGAGGAGTATGTTAAGAGCGTGTACGACGGTAGCACCAAGACGTTGTACGTGCAGCACAATTTCATAACCGGGTTTACGTTGGAGGCAGGGGTGGCACTGCCCGATACGGCGTCGCTGTGCTTGTCGTACAACTGTATGGTTCCACCATCGGTGGGGCTCGCGGGGTGCCCCGCAAGTGCCGGTTCGCAGATCTCCAGGCCAGCGTGGCAGTGCTCGATGTTCAATAATGGGAGTTCTCAAGGTTGATTGGATTGCGTTATTTAGAAGAAAAAAAAAACCAATATATAGATTTTTTTAAAATTTGTCATGGTATATCTTTACTAGAGGCAATTCTTTCACACGAATTGTAAGGGCATTTGGGAAGGGATAGATATACATTCTCTAGATTTTTTTTCTTACTTGGGGTGGGAAAAATGTATGTGCATGAGTAAATTAAATGATGCCGTCTGAGGAGTGTGACAAGATAGGACCAGAGGTGCGAATGAAATAATTTGATGCTAGTCACATGGAGCAGGTGGTCCTCCCCACACGAGTCCTTTGTCCGACTTGTGCACGCTGTGTCATTATCCTTGTGAATCCGGTACACATTCCGTGCGTCTAAAGCGGATTTTTATTTTCTTTTTTGTACACAAACGGAACTTATGTTAAATTGTAACTCACGTAAATAACGTGAGTTAATATAGACCGTTGAGTACATCGCTTAGGACACCTTCGAAAACTACTCTTTAAGAAAAAATCAGTAGTTTAATATGATAGGGTGCTCATGAGTCATGAGCCACTGTCTTGGTCTCATGTTTAGCGTTATAATCTAGATTGGTTTGTCTAATTTGGTGAGGCGGCTTGGATGAGCGGGATTTTGAGTTTTGCGGTGGATATGGATTGTGGATTTTGGTGTGGGATGCAAATGGGTGTGGATTTTGTAGGAAATTGTTGGGAGCAAAACTCGTGTATTTTTGAAGATGGAGAAGAAGGCTGTAGACGGCGGCTAGGACCGACAATGCATGTGTGACCCCAGATCCAATCGGTAGCAGGTAGCTCAGTGTGGACCTGCTCGGACTAGTGTTTGTCAAGGCAATTTGGGCCAGGAAACGACTCTGGCCACATCTGCAGAAGCCCATTGGGTAGTAGACTTTTAAACAGGTATACCGTTACGTATAACCTTCCGTCTTCCGTTTTTTCCCTCCTTCCTGGGCTCCATATGAAAAAGGAAATTCTCTTCGTTCTGAAATCGAAAGAGGACAAGAGGCAAACAAAAGAGTATTCCACAGCATACGCAAAAATGTGGATTAGATTTGCATGCCTTACATGGGCGTGGTATCTTCAACGTTCGAACATGAAACATCCTAGCTACCACCTAGTATATATTTAGTAAATCATAAGAAGGAATTTCGACATTACTGTGTTTGGTCGATAAGGGAGCAGGACTGTGAATATATAAAGCTGCTGAGTCAAAGAAACATCAATGCTAGGAAACCAAGCTACTTAATTATATATATCTTTTAGGTCAAATCAGGAAAGATTCTACCATATTTGTTATGTTTAGTTGTTTAGACAAAATGAGCAAAAGATCGTTTAAACAGGCCTAATGCATGCCGACAAACTCGTTGTTGAGGTTGCTTCTGTTTTAATTATTTGCTTAATCATAGGGAAGATTGGCCAGAAACAAAAGAAACTAGTTCGATCTGTCTATAAAGGGAAAGAGGAAATATTCTGTTGTTTTTCTCGTTGGTTATTGATCTTTCCACTCAGTCGCGTGTTTGATTGGAAAATACGACTTCAGTCAAAGGAGAAAACCAGAGGAAAATTAGTCTAGCCTATTGATATAGATCAAGTTGTGAAGATGGGGGTTGGCAATTTATCTTAACAATCCGTTTTTTTTTTCTTTCTTTCTTGTCTTGATATGGATGACAGAGGCACTCCGAAGAGACAACCTTCTATTCCACAAAAGCATGGCCTAAAGCAAGAGGTCCTTGTTCTCACCTTCTCACCCTCCAAACTAAGGAGCTTTAGAAAAAGATAGGTCCCCCATCCTTTCAGTTGCCACTTACAGCTCCACGCGGATCCACTTTGTGGATTTCCTTGCAGAGATCTCCTCTCAGGTAGGGCTCTGTAAGTCCATATGGAATCAAGTGTTTGTGATTTGTCTAAAAATTTGGATCATTAATTAAGTTGCTTCTTTGAACTCGTTTATTAATTAAACGAGTAATTGAAATCAATTTTAAGTTTTAAGATCAATTACTTAATAAACCAACTTAGAAAAATGACTCATTATGTGTGTACGTAATACCCTAGCTAATTAATTATATGCCGGTGATCGAATTCAGATCGAAAAATGATTTTGCATTCATGTTTTATAGAAGCTATTACAGTTGATCGTCTAAATGAACCCAGAACTAGTAATTTCTCAGATATTTTTTTATAGTAATTTGGTATATATGCAAGTGGATACTGTGGATTATATATCCCAGGGTACATGCGCAGACTCTCATATATAGCCATGCAGTTGCAGAACCTAGATCAGGCGCATTAGGGAGCCGGAGCATATATTGTTTCCTCTCTATATATATATAACTAGGGCGGCCTGAATTTCTTTCAACTGTAAGTTGGGTACGAACCTGTTTTTTCTGTTCATCTTGAACTCGTGGACTCTTTGACTTTATAAATAAAGAGTAAGAACTTCAATAATGAGGCAGACGATACTTTTTTGTGCAATTTCTGCACATTATGAGATTTATCTCTCAGTGCTCCTCTCACTTCCACTATTAATTAGCTAGCTCTAAAAAATATTGAACCTAACCTTTGACCGAATTAGGAGAATCAGTGAGGGGCATTAGTTTTGCTCATGATCAAGGTAAACGACAATAAGGGTGTCCCTTTCCTGCAGCAGCTTGTCTCATTGTTAAGTGGCAACAAATTGTGCAACCGGAATGGATAGCCCCTAGGAGGAGTCTTTTGGCAAAGCGGCCGGGCATGCATAGTCGGTGGCTTTTGTTTTCTCACATAGCTTTTTATTCATATCACCATCCAAACTTTTTCCACTAGAAAAACCTGCACCGTTGCTTGAATAACACGCACCATTGTTCACATGTATATCTGCCCCATGCGTTCTTCACACTGTTATATATTCCCATAGAAGCCGATCTTCGGCCATCTCAAGTTTTCAACAATGAATTCGCATGATTGGCAAATATGTGCTCAAGGGAACACAGGGCTTGTCCTCACAACTGACCCAAAGCCTCGTCTCCGATGGACTGCTGAGCTTCATGAGCGATTTGTCGATGCTGTCACCCAGCTTGGAGGACCAGATAGTACAGAACCTTTTTACCACTTTGTTCACATCCAATCATTATCCCATGCTAAAAGAGAACAAGTAGCTTTTCATTGTTGACTGTTTGAGTTTCGGTTTTGCATTCACTCTTCATCTAACCTTGTGCCCCTATTTGTTCTTTCTCTCTCCTCTGTCTACACCTGCAGAGGCCACACCAAAGACAATCATGAAATTGATGAATGTTCCGGGTCTCACTCTTTACCATCTTAAGAGCCATCTTCAGGTTTTGATATATAGCTATTACACCTGTTTAGATTTACATCTGTATTTTTCATTTTTCTCAGCATGCATGTTTCCAATCTAATTAAGTCTTATTTTTGTTTTTTCTCTTTTGTTCAATGAAATAGAAATTCAGGCTTGGGAAGCAACCACATAAGGATTTGAATGATCAGGCAATTAGAGATGGTGAGAAAGATAAATTTTTTATTTATGCTTTTGCCACTCTTTTTCCACTAAATTTTTCTGCTATACCTTCTGAAGAGAATACTGACGAAGTTCCTAGTTTTAAAAAATCTTCTTTGAAACCTCCAGCACTTGCCTTTCAGAGGGATGCTGTTGCTACTTCGAGGACAATCAGTCACCGCTTTAATGAGTATGTGACGAACTGAATTTTTTCATTTTTGTTGCTTGAGATCGTTCGACATGTTCAAGATCGATCGTGAAAATTTAAAGCAAGTTGTAGTGGCACACATGGCTCCAGATAGGTTGATTTGTAGTTCCCACTATTCATGCGAGACTATATATATGATCCCTAGCTTTTGATTTTCCACCTACGTTACAATAGTTGAATTTTGATATGCTAACAGGAACATAAACCAAACTGAAGCGCTTAAGACGCAAATGGAAGTACGAAGGAGATTGAATGAGCAGTTAGAGGTAAACCAAAACGAAAACATAATATTATCTAAACCAACCATTTATGGTAAATATTTCAATTCAACTTCAAGATTAGAGGGAGAATGAATTTATGTTTTAGACGATTTTCTTGATGACGCGCGGCAACAGGTACAGAGACACCTCCAGGTGAGAATCGATGCGCAAGGAAAATATTTGCAGACGATACTGGAGAAAGCCTGCCGAACACTCCCTGAGGAAAATGCGAACAGTGAAGGTTACGATCACATCATTGATCAACGATTTGGGGACATGATCAAGATGAGTGATTTTGGTTCCTTGGTGAACTTGCCATCCCCAGAAGAGTTGCATGTAAACGGAGACAAGTCTCAGAGTGGATTTCAGCAAACAAGAAACTGAAGTTGCAGCACGCAGCACATGTTCAATTGGAAGAGGGTGCTTTAAAAGGATGCCAGCTTGGAATGGCTCATTTGACTACATATCAACTATGAACAAAGTTCATGACATTCATACAATTCACCAACCAATTTAGGATAGAAAAGAAACGCGTGTCAGCAATTCTCATAGCTCTTAATCCTGTTGTAGCAACTGTCCTGCTTATATTATAACTCTTGTGAAATTGACCACATGGGTCACGGTAAATTACAGAAAAACAAACACAGTCTATGTCTATATGGCACTTAGAGAATGAATGAAGCACATCATGCATGTATAAAATTAGCAAGAGAAAACATACGACCAAAACAAAAACAAAAAGTTCCGCTTTAGAGTATTGCTACTTTACCTTACCATATTTGTTGTGCAGAACCAAAACATGGAAAACATATGACATAAATATTAATGGTCCTCCGTTGCGCAAGTTTCTCAACCATATATGGAGCTATAACGTGTTACTTCCGATCGTTGATGTTTAATTAAGAGCTGATTAATTTAGTATTATTGAGTTTGCTTTGAATTTTGCCGTGTGGGCCTCAGGATGTTATGTATAGATGAGTAACGAATCGAAAGATTAATCTTGTTTTATCCAAATTCTTCGACCGATGCTTTTACATGTAAATGTCCGTGCATGTACCTCACTCCGAGGATCAGGAAACCACTTAATTTTTTTTTACCATTTATTTTCACAATTATAACTATATAAAATTTTATAATCGTTATAAAAAATTATTTCTCCTTAATTTTTTATCTATTTTTTTATTTTTTATTTTCTTTTAAATTTTTCACCATTTTTTAAAAATTTTATCAAAATTTTGTTTAAAGCCCAACTATCGTTATAAAAATTTATCTCCTCCTTTCCTTTTACCTTTTTATTAACTTTTTTTATTTTTTTTCACACATCTTTTTCATTATCTCCACAATTTTTCACCGACTCTTATAATTTTATCAAAATTTTGTTTCCAAACGTACAGCCGAGGCATCGTTATAAACATTGAAATTATTTTTCTGACAGTGCGCAGGAAAACACAGACACAAGCACATGATGATGGTCGTTGGAATCCATTGCCGCAAAGTTAAAAACTATCATTGGTAAATGGTAACCAATCGAAAGAAGATTTATGCGGCGTCATTTTTATTGTTCGCCAAAGGTCTAGCCCACCAAGCTAGTTAACTGTTAACCTATATAGAATGCTTTCTGCAGAAGCGGCCAGCCATGCATTTAGCAGTTATCCTAAATTATATTCATTAATTTGAAGAGATATTCTACTTCGGCCGGTATTTTGGACTGAAAAGGAATTTTTTTTGTGTGGTGAGAGTACCTCTACAGGGAAACTGAAGGAGAAGAATTTCTGTAGCACGAGGTTTCTCAAGTGGGACTTCTATAATGATGAGAACATACTTTGATGCGCAAGTATATGGAAAATCAATAAACCAAAGAATAAAATTTATAGTTTCTCATACTCTCCCTTTACGTGAAATGACTATATTTGTTTTAAAAAATTGGTGGTTTTGCCATCTTTATTGGTTGTGGAGAACATGGAAGAGGCGGAAAGTTGGGGTATGGCTTCTCTTCCCCACATAGGCAGAGAGAGAGACAGAAGGAAGATAGTGCAAAAATGGAGGAACCTTTAAATTTTACGGTAAACAAAGCTTGGTATAGCACGGAAGCCTTTCCACCCACTAACATTGCTTCTTGCAAATCATTCTCGGGCATGTCCGTCAAATAAAACTAATCTAATATGGTCCACTAGCACAGACCAAGGAAATATATCCAGCCTTACTGATCACAAATGAATAAATAATATATTCCTTGTTTATATAATTATGCTATTTCGTTCAAATACCAAATCCCGAATCAAGTGGAAGACTAACAATACATTTTAAAGCATAAAAGCAAAGTTCTGCTGTGGAATCCTGATACAAGGATGAGAAACCAATTTCCATACTTCTGAGCTTAAGAGCATTAAAACAGGAGAACTGAAAGAATACTACATGTGCCGCTTATGGCATATTTCGGCAGAGATGAGTTCCAGATCCGGTAATGGGTGCATCATAAAATAGGTCACCACAACCTCATGCACCACAAAACCATCCAGCTCCGAAATGTTGTTACCCTGAGTCTCTCATTTGCAAAACCCTCAGAATTATTCCAACATGCTTCAGCTTTGCCACAGAAGATTTATCCAATGTATGTTGAGCCTTTATATGGTCAGAGATCCTTCAAATCGTGAGACCTTTTTTTTTATCAACCTCACCTCGAAACCAAACACATGGCATGTGATGCGCCTACTGCAACAGATATGACATTGTGCAGTCCCAAGCCATCGTCCTCCATTAGAAACTTAACTCCGACAGGACATGGTTGTACCTCTGGCAGCCCGGGAACTCCTAATTGAGAATCCTTAGCATTTCCCCACATGTACAACTTCCCTTCATCTGTTCAAATAAACAATGACACGGCAAAGTTTCTGTTATAATCTAAAAAATTTTAAAACACCAAGACAAAATCCTACCCTTGCAATTAGAAACTACTTTTTTCTGATCAAGGCAATCCAAGCTGCTCAAAACACGTGTTTCCCTGTTTTATTCATCTTTTTTCTTCTTCTTTTTTGTGGTTGGGGAGAGAGGGGTTGTGGGGGGAAGAGTGGAGCCTAACCTAATTGAACAATTTGTGCCCTACTTATTCATACTAAGAACAGAAAATGAGAAAGCTTGGTAAGAAAATCAATCTAGTACATTATTCATACTGGATTGAGCTATCCATAACTCATGTAGAGAAGTTATAGAGAATTACACGTCTTTGGGCCTCCTCTCTCTGAGTCTGGTAATTGTACTAAGCACTATTGTGCTGACCATGTTGAGCCAAGGTTGAGATTAAAATTTTCAAAATTCAAAGGTCCAGATTGCGCCACATCAATTAAAATGTTTTGAATATTTAAATTATGTGTTTAACCACAGCCGTCAGATCTCCAGCTTTTAATCCCAGCCGCGACTCAGCATGCTCACCACAATAGTGCTGAGCACAATAACCGAACTCCCTCTCTCTCTCATGGATAACAAATGTCCAGATATGGCATACTTTATTGGGTCGGTAAATCTGTTGCATGGAAGAGCATTTGCCATACAAGAGCTCCCTCAGAGGTTGTAAAAATGTTTGTTAGCCAAAAATTTTATGTGCTTTGGCCTAATATAATAACTACAAAATATATCTCTCTCTATCAAATTATCCATTTCACTATAAAAAATATAAAAAATTCATTCAAATCATCTCTCTTCACTTTTTCACCAACTCCAACACCCCAAAATTTTAACCACCCCAAAAATTTAACACTCAAACGAATATCACTCATATCTTTTCGGATTTTACTACTTGATTCAGTTTTAGGGCTTGTTTTGTAATTTTATTCTTCTTTCTCCACTTTTTAGAGAGAAATATCAATTAGTTGGATTTTATTGAGTTACTCAAGACAACATTTTCTCCGTCTCTATGTAGTTGGGTTGGCCCCCTTTGGCGCCTGTTAAAAAATCGGCTTAAATGCACCCACAGTCCCTGTGGTATTTTGGATGTCATCAAGTTCAGTTAGTATTTTTAACGGGGACTGACGGAAGGACATAGATTTAACAAAAAACATACCACAGGGACATATTTGCAACTTGTATTACCTCAGGGACATATTTACAACATTGTCATACCACAGGGACTGTGGGTGCATTTAAGCCTAAAAAATCTTATACTTCTCAAAAGAAAGAATCTTTGGTACCAAAGAAGCCAAGACTCGTCTTACCAGTTATAGCTGCTGAAGATGAACCTCCACAAGCAATATAGACAACATTCTGTTGTGATAAAGCCTCAATCTGTAGAGGTAATTTTTTATTTTCAATAGAGGAATGGCCCAACTGACCATGTCCACCATGGCCCCAAGAAAGTACTTTACCATCATCTGAAGTCATAAGCCAAAAATAAATCACTAACAATTGTGTATAGCCCAGAAAAAGTATATATTCTCTACTGGAATGGTTATGCATTTAGTTTACCTGTTAATGCAAGAGCGTGATATCCACCACTAGCAATCTGAACAACACGAATATCTTCGAGGCTAGGAATAGGCTTTGGTTTCCAACCACCAACCTTATCCCCTCTTCCAAGCTCATAGTTGGAGTTTGCTGATGGAACAACAAAAGATAACATTTAACTGAACCATTCTTATTCGTACAAATGAAAAAATAAACTTAGGCAGTCTTCTTCATCCTATCTCACTTGTCTCTCTCCCTCTTTCTTAATATTTAGGGGCACGCTTTTTGGTTGGTAGAGAACATAAACTAGAAAATATATAAATGATAAAAATAGGAAGTCCCAAAATGACGAACTTTGTGACAAACAATTAGTGAATCCCAATAAGAGAAATCAATTTGACTAGTCCTTTTGCATATAATTATGCTCTGCACAACATCACAAACATACAACTCGCTTGCTTTGACTGATTTGATGCTCTTGTGGCACTCAGCTTCATTGTTTTCTAAAAAAATTGTATGAATTGTGCAAATTAAATGGGTAGACTATGGGCGGCAACCTAATGCAAAGCCTACAGTTACAAGTTATACCTATAAAACTAACGCATTATGATAAAGAGCTACAATAACAGAGCAGTGCGTTTATGAGAACAGAAAAGAAATCTCCACTGAACTCAAGTCTTCTAATTTCAACGCATCAACATATCAATCAATACAATCCAGTAAAACAACCCAAGTATCAAAAGTCAAGGCAACTGCGACAAAGGTATAGAAGACTATACGTAACAATAAATAAATAATTGAAATATATTATTAACAATTTTGCAAAGGTTTTCCAGAACACATTGTACTTGTTTGTTGATAAAACTAAATTGTGACGTGAGGATATATTTAAAAACCAATGATGTAGGAACTAATGCTTTGTTAGATTGAGATCAGAATTCCGAAGCTTGTGAAGCAACCGAAATGCTGCTCTTTAAAGGAGTTTATAATTGAAGACAAAATGTAATAGCTTACTCTAAAATTTGATACTGAACTACCCACTGATTTTGATCAATTACTAAATTAGCAAATTCAAAAGCCTGTCCATGCCTACTTTTCAAAACGAAAGAACAATAAAATAGGAATAATACACTTTTCACCCATTAACTATAATGGGTTTAACACATTGCACTATAAACTACCAGTTTTAACACATTGGACCCTTCAACTAGGTTAGACACTTTGCAACCTCTTTCAATTTTTTCCGTCAAATAGGATGGAAACTGAGTTTTCTTTTTTTACACCTAAAATGAAGATAATACTCCTGATGACTTAGTTCATTGACAACAATGCCCTCAATCGAATATGAACCTATGAAAAGTGAGTCGGGAGCATTACAGTCATTTTTGTCAAATTTAACAGAAAATTTTATGGAGGGTGCAAAGTGTATAAGATTGGTACTTAGCGGATGTAAGGAGTCAAAGTGGGTGGTTTAAGGTGCAATGTGTCAAACTCCGATATAGTTGATGAGTGAAAAATGTATCTATCACACACAAAAAAAAGGAAGATGAATGTAAGATTTCATCATTTCCTACCACTCTTTGCCACAACTAATTAAGGCTGGCATTATTTTTTGCAGTTTATATCCAGTCATTTCATAATCAGATCAGTTCTTTTCAGTCTTGCATACCATTATTTTTTCGTCTTTGGCAAAACTAGAAGATTGAAAAAATAAGTGGGGTTGTCAGAAAGCAGGTCCAGAAAATGTATACTTTTAAGGATGACAATATGGTACTCTAGCAATGACTACGGTTGGGACATGAGATCACTCCTTTTCAGTTTACCATTTCACTACTTCTATAACAAAACAATAGAATTGTCATAGGAAAATGAAACTATGCTAAAAAAAAAAAAACTGATATTCTTACCTCCCCAATTCCAAAGTTGCCCCTGCTCCGTCAACACCATCGTGAAAAATCCTCCACAGGAAACAGCAGCCACAGACATAGGTAGTTCTTTAACTTTGGAAGGTATACTGAGTCCGCCTCCTTCATTTGGGCCCTTGCCAGGACCAAGGCCCAATCTACCATCCCCTTCATCTCTACCCCAAGTATAAAGTTCACCTAAGTCCAATGAGAATAACACAGATACATGAAAAGTTAGACATATTAAATGACAAATAGTTTTTTTTTTATAAGTTAAATGACAAATAGTTATAAGGCAAAGCTCTCACCCATAAAAAAATTAGTAATCCCCCCCTTTACATCAATGCCAAAACCACAAACACTAAAACTGAATGGAGACACATATCCAATAATTACTGGTAGAAAACCAAAGGAAGTTTTAAAAAACCTGATTCTGTGATAGCAGCAGTATGTGTCCCACTAGTCGCAATATGACGTATTTTGCCACTCCAGGAACCTTCCACCAATCGAGGGTATAGTTCCCTATGATAAACAGAATGTCCAAGAGCACCAAAACCACCATAACCCCTGGAAACTTCATTTTTAATGTAAACCATCAAGTTATGAAGACCAAACAACATATGAATTGAGTAACCAAATGCAGCTATGACCAAAACAGAGTACAAATTTAATAGTAGCCAGTTGAAGCACAATATATTCAAATCAGTTGCAGCGCAGCAACACATACAATTACAGCACTAAAATGAAGCATTCATAGATCCTTGAACACAAGGATACAAAATTGAAATTATTCCTTTCCTTTTCTACCAAAATTCTGGACAAATTTGAACCATTAACAATGTGTTAAGCATGCCGCCAGCATTCATCCTGAGCTAGAGTCGATTTACTTAATAAAAAGAAGATATCAATGAGCTATCACTCATTGATCAATCAACAAGAGAGTCAGTAACCTATATATCTGCTCCACCAACAATATTAGGAATCAGATGTTCTCTTTGAGTTTCATTGACCAAAATCTTTGTTGCAAGTATTTAAGCACAAGCACATAAAACTTTTAGTACATCTAGCAGGCATGCTACATTTCAATTTTTTCCGACAAGACATAAAAATATTGGGGCAGAAAAACCTAAAAGATAGAACATGCATAAATCTACCTAAAGAAATTCTATTTTCATAGAGACTTTATGGATAAGCTTGTAGCGCTGGTCCCTGCTTTAAATGTATTGCCACTTGGGCCAGTGAACAAGAAAAGAAAACCATATTACAGTATTTAACAATATACTTCCCTTTACCACTCTGTCACCCTACTGGTAGTTCATCAATCTCAAGCTCAAAGCATCTCCAATGTCCCAATCGGAGAAATTTCACCTAATATAAAGCTATATCCTATCTCCCCCAGTCGGATAAACAAAAATGCAGATTCTGGTATTATACTTTCTAGCTTACCATATTTAGTTGACTTCTAATTAGAAAACAAACTTCAATAATATCCAATTCGAGATTGATGATTTGAAAATGCCCCTATATTAGCTTATACAGTCCTTCGCAATTCCTAAGCAACCACCATTCTAATAGGACTTCAGAACATCATAAAGTACTTTTAAAATAATTTCGAAAAAATTAAACCGGTTGACTAAATAGAATAGGCAACTTTACTATTCCAAATAATTGTCAATCATTGCGCTGTAACATTATCTAGTTACTCAATTTCAATTCCTTCTAGTGAGATTGGATGCATAACAATGACAAGTGAAATGATCACCATGTTTTACTGGCTTATCAGTGAAGCATGTTAGATCCAACAGCACAAATGAAAATGGAAAATTAGTAAAATAATAATTCAAGACAACAGTGATTCTGGGCAAATGAGTGTGCTTTTTTTTAGAGACAAATGTAGAACTAGGACAGACCAGGTGAAGACCTCTCCTTCAGAGGTGAGCGCAACTGAATGCAGTCCTCCAAGGGCAACAGACCTAACAGAATCCAAATGAGGGTTCAATGTGGGCACAAACACCGGATTCTCGTGGCCGAAGCCGAGGCGGCCGCCATCGCCTTTGCCCCAAATCCAGAGCTTGCCATCGACGAGCAACGATGAATGGAAGAGCCCGCAAGAAACACCCACCTGCACCTCCACCATAGGTCCTTTTTCATCATCAATAAACGGCTTCGGGTTTGCCGGGGTGGAGTGGAGGCGGCCTGGGGTTGGGGAGAAAGCGAAGGATGATCGGGGGACGACGAGGTTGGCCACCGGAGTTGGGTACAGTCGGTTCTCTTCGATGCCGCCGCCTAGTTGGCCCGAGGCGCCTCTGCCCCACGAAAGGAGCTGGAGAGTCACAGCGTCGTTCTCATTGTCTTCTGGTTTGTACAAAATGGGAACTTTGGTGGATGAGGAGGATGAGAAGGAGGAGGCGGAGTAGTAGTAGAGGTGGCGACTGAGAGTTCTACTGCGGTGGCGTAGTACCACGGACATTAGTTCCTTCGATTTCTTCTCTTTCTGTCTAGTTTTGATGATCTGACCTTGTCGTTTAGTTTTGACGCTTTAACCTACGGCAATTCGCACGGGGATGTTTTATAATTTTCTGAAGTACCTTTTTTTTTTTGTCTCCTAAGCAAATTTTGTAAATTATTTAATGATATTATACAAGTAGGGTTGCAGAAGAACTTAATTAGAACTCTTCTTGGTCCAAGGAGGCAGAGAAGAAGCTGCATTGGCAAAGCCAAAGCCCAAAGCCGTGCTCTCCAAGACGACATGGCAGGAGCCACTTGGGCTTTAGAACCTGGTGGGAGACTCTTCGATTGTGATCACTGATCACTGATGCGATGTATCATAAATTAGCAATACTTCTTGGAGAAAGCATCCAGTATTATTGGAGCTACTTTGATCATTCTTGGTTTGTCCACAACTCTCTGGGTAAAGGAAAACAAGAAATGTAAGTTTAGCACTCTCGGAGAGTTGCAGAATAACAAAGATCAGTGGGAAGTGAGGGCTCACGTGTCACGACAGAATGTTTTACCATCCACCTGACTCTTTGCTTAACAACCTCTGACGGGCAAATATATAATACAAACATGGAAACGTGAACATTACTACCTTTGGCCTGTACTCTATTCGGTTTCTTAATGGAAACGTGACTTAGAAAAAAAAAAATATAATACAATCATGGAAGAAGGGACGAAAAGCTGTTGCTAGCAAGCACGATGGCATGATGATCATGAAAGTGAAATAGCATTCTGCTTGTTTGCTTTTCCATGTTTCTAATTGGACACAATAATTATTGTTACTGGTGTTTCTCCTACATCCCAGAATTCTGGTACAAGACCAAATCCCCCCATTTATACAAACATGGGAAAAAGAGAGGACAACGGGAAAGAAAGAAAAAAAAACAATTACATGCAGTTCTCAGCAGCCAATCACTTCAAAAAACAAAAAAATTATTGAAGAGAGAAAGAGATCATGTCTTGAACCTCTGGGTGATTTTCTCGACTCCTTCCCTACAATCCCCAGCAACTCTCTTTGCCCCTTCCCTAAGGGCGAAGCTAAATTCTGCGGTGCTCAGTTGCAATTCTTTTGCTGATCTGGTTGCCCTCGAAATGGCAGCATGCTGTACCTCTTCAGCTTGTTTTCTAGCCTTGGAGGCAAATTCTCTCAAACTTGATAATAACAAGGCTATCTTCTGGATGATCTTATCAATTACATCTCTAGATTTCCCTCTTAAATCCATTGCCATGGTCTTGAGCTTGTCCATCAAGTTCTCGGCCCTGCTAACAGTTCCTTCAACTGAGAACTTCTCTCCAGCATTAAGCCACGAAACTCCAGCAGTGGTCTCTTCCCGAAGATCATCGTCAACAACTACTTTGATGCCCTGCCTCTCCCAGCGATATCTAGCCTCTTCCAGGGTTTTTGCTTGTTCTCTTGCTCTTTTTGCCTCCTCTTCGGCCCAAGCCCTGGATGATGAAGTTAACAAATTCATAAAGAAACTAAACAAATAGATAACGACTAAGTCTGTTACATCCCTAGTAACAAAAAAGTATCTTTACAATTGATGCTGCATGGAAAACTTCAATTTATGCTGATCTCCACATTTAAGTTGATTGATGAACATATTCTCTAGCCACATGAATTGGCATAGCCACCAAATACTTGCCCGATCTATGAGAAAGTATCTTTCAAAGTATGGTGTCAACATTGGAATGTAACAACACATACTTGCGCCGTAGAAATAGAACATTGCTCTTGTACCTGGCCATAGACAAGGCTTTCCGCTCAACCTCCAGCTCATATTGTATGCGGGCAATCTCCTGGTGATCATTTTCTGCCTCTTTCCGGAGTTGGCTGGTTCTTTCCTTTTCGAACATCATCTCAGCCTTGCTACTCATTAGGCTCTGCAACTGCTCCTCCACATCATGCCTTAATCTTGACAGAATTTCCATTTCTGATTCAACAGAAGCGCGTTCCTTCATTAAGGCAATATTATCTTCCTCTCTCACAGCTCTTAATCTTTCCAATTCGCGTTTTGTCTCTTCAGCCATTTTCTCCACAGCATCAATCTTTTCCCTCTCCAGAGAAAGCTCCTTTTCAAAACTCGCAGTGATATCCTTCTCAACTTCAGACACTAAAGCACTATGCGCAGCAACAGCATTTTCTGCCATTAATTCTGCTTCGATTCGTGCCAGCTCCTCGCTTACAATGTCAGAAGCCTCACCTGTTGCAAGTGCAATAGCAGCCTGGGCTTTTGTGACTGGTTTATCAGGCTGAAAGAGTCGTGTGTAACCTATCCCAATATAACAAAAACCATACTGCTTATGAAATTGAAGATAAAAGTTTTGCGAAAGCAGCAGCAAGGGACTACACCTCACCGAATGAAAGAGCTATGATTCCATGTTCTCCAGCAGATATGTCAGCTACGAGTGCAGGACAAGCATCTGGGTTTATCTTATCAATGTCAATGAAACCAGAAATTTGGTGCAGCATCTGTCCATACACAGTTTTAATGAATACAATATATTCCCTACTACTAGAAACAGCATATGTTGAAATAATATCCACCAAAATTTCAATTCAAGCTACCTTTCGGTCAGCCTCTGGGAGCTGTATTTTTTCTAAGGCCATTTTCCAACTCACAAGATCTTGACGCGATAGAGGCCTGCACGAGGGAAATAGAAGAAAACAAAGGTAAATATAAAATAATTGAAACATGTACCTTCCCACAATCTGAAACACCTAGCGCATTCATCTGTTTAGGTTACCAAACATTGTGTATAAGAAATTACTTCGGAAAAAACGGCTTAAAGGACCTGTTAAAAGTTAATATTCCCCTTATTACAGATCCCAAATAATTCCACCAGGAGATTCCATTCTTCAGAAGCCAGTTAGCATTCCAATCCAAAAAATGATCTAGAAAAAACTAGGACCCAGATTTGTTACATGGGAACTCAGTAAGCACCTTTCTGGTGAGAAGTAGAATGAACTCTCGTCTTCATCTAAAGAAGAAAGCATATCTCGTCTTGAAAGCTTGCTTGCAATAAGTCCAGCTTCTGCCAAACCTGTAAAATCCATAGTAATTGCAAATGATGAGCAATGAAGAAAGCTCAAGTCATTGGCAGGAGGACTTATATGACTATTATTACACCAAATTTAACATCAAACTCTCACCTTGAATGGATGCAAAATCAGGGTCATTGGGTGTGATATCATCAAAAGCAAGCTCAGAAACGTTCTCTATATACATTGCAGGATATACTTTAGAAATTGAATTCCTACAGGGAATGGAAAAATCATTCATTTTACAGTTGTAGAAAAATAAGCAATCGTAATTGCTAGTGAGATGCTGATTCTCAACTTTATACATACCACAATCACAGTAATCAGAGAGAACTTTATACCTTGAAAGAGAACTGCTTGCAGAGACCAACCAACGAGCATATTCACGACGGGTGCATAGATCACTAGGTTGAACATCAGCCTCAATGACCTGAAAAGCATAACGATGTTAAAAATTTTAGGCAGTCCTAATAGCTATAACGTTCACACTACATGCACTGAGAAAGCATGACAGCTCCAGTCCTTATCAGCACATAGAAGTAAGGTCCAAATTAAAGCCACTATCTGGCTGGATGCTGAAATTAATCCCACGTATTCTTTCATTTCAAAGCACATTTCACATAGGGATATTAGAATTGTGGCAAACAGAAAAAGTTCAAGTTCCATTCCTCCTCTAAATAAAACAACACTATGCAAAGAGGAAGACATTCTCTCCACTGCAAAAACAGTGATACAGAGTTCTGATAAAACTATTAGAGACAAGGAAAATCAACTAGAGGCATGAAAATGCATGTCTATGGGCAAAGAAGAGAACAAGATCAAAAACAGCTATCAAGAGAAAATATAACTAGTAAATTCAACTTTTAAAATGCACGAAAGCCTTGTGGATGCTTCGAAATAATGCAATCGTGTGCACACATAATGAGGGCACAGAGATACCTTTAGAACTTGCAGTGCAGCCAATGCCTGACCCTGAGTCTGATCAACAACTGCTGGAACCAAAACCTTTCCAGGAAGCACCTGTAGAGCTGCAGAAACTACAGATGGGGCAGGAATACCAGCGGAGGAGAACAAATTCCCAGGTTTTGGTAATTCTGATCTGCTTCTATTCACCTCATCATGATGGTTTTCATTTTTCTCATTTGCAAACGGATACGCTGACACTGACAGAGAAGTTGCAAATGACGCCTTTTCACTATAGTTAAGAACATCCAGGGATGTATTATTCTTCTCAGCTAATACCTGTGGTGTCTCATTCAGGTCAAGATTTTCTTTGGCTGAAGATGGGGCTACAGGCTCTATATCATTATTAGGTGAATCTTGATTCTCCAAAGTTGCCTTTGGCTGTGAATCGATGGAAATTTTCAGAGCCACAGGCTCATTGTCAATGAGTATAGAAGAATGCAAAGAATGATTAGAATTTTGATGCCCACTTGAACCATGAATTTCATCCTGAG
This sequence comes from Myrica gale, assembly GCA_963930655.1. NCBI lineage: Eukaryota > Viridiplantae > Streptophyta > Magnoliopsida > Fagales > Myricaceae > Myrica > Myrica gale. The sequence goes on along the minus strand of OZ005600.1, from coordinate 8,118,703 downwards.
GGTCAGTGTTAAACTCTGAAGGATTAGGATCAGAGTCTAACAAATTGGTTGATTTGACATTGAACGGGTTCTCTATAAGTTCAGAACTTAAATCTGGTTTATCAATGGGAGAGTCACTGTCAACATCGTTAAATCTAGAAGCTTCAAAAGTATCATCAAAATTCTCAGATTCAGGGGAATTAAGTGACACTGTGCCTGTCTCAGGGGAAACTGACGTGTTATCAAAAGTTGGTTCATGTTGCAAACCTTCTTGAATGGAAGCAACCTTAACGGCATCAGTACCCTTAGATGTGTATTCAACATCTTGTACTGCTGATGCCCCACAATCAGAATCATTATCAACTCCACTTTCACTGGGAGTTTCATCAAATCCGGGAGATGAAGAACAATCCTTATTTGTACCTGTCCTACCTTCAAGACTACTATCTTCCAGCTTCGCATTGCCATCAGCATTGCCACCTTTTATGTTGTCATCCTGTTCATCAGAGACCAGCGAGACTTCCTGCTGAATGGTCAAGGGCTCCATCTGTTGGCTTGATCCTATGTAGAGTCGTACATGTATCCACAGATACAGCAAAAGACTAATGAGATAGTAGACATGACTCAGCTAAATTTGTTCTAATAAACTCGAGACCTATAAAACCAAAATGTAAGAAAAGATTGTTCAAGTACAGATTTATGGATGATGTAAATAATATAAAAAGGGCGCATTCAGGGAAAAAAAATAGCTGCCAATGTGACTAAGACTAGAAGAGGGACCATGAAACCTTACTCGAACTGTTTCGTTTACTCAAAGACAATGCCGCAAATGTTAGACCTGAAACAAGGAGGACTCCAGCCACTCCTGCTCCCACAAACCCTGAAAGAAAGCTATTCTGAAGTGTTAAATTAGCCCATAATAGGATACCAAAGATTTCCGAAAGCAGGAAAGATTAAAAAATATAAACTCCATCACGATGTATTCCAACCCTACTTTCAGAATACTGACCAATGGATACCAAACAACACATCATCTCAACAGAAATAATCAAGAGCAATAGAAGCAGCGATACAAGGAAGTATTTTCTGTCGTTTCCTAATAATGTGTTTACTAGCTCAGAAATCACAGAAAATAACAAAAAATAAATTAAAATTCCAAAACTTTTCACAATTTGTATTCCAGAAAGCAAACCTCAAAACTCAAAAGCGTATAGCATATGCTTTAACCACTTTTCTTTACTTTTCGGATCAATACGCCGACTTCCAGAGCAGTCAAACGGAGATTATCAGATTAAAAGCGAAAATTCAACCAAAACTATCATTACCTCCAAACAATTTCTTCCTCTGCGACTCAAAAGGCTCCTCCTTACCATCGGTCTCGGACCATCCGGAGAACCCATCAACAGTCGAATCCGACCTGACCCGCAAAGCCCCATCACGACGCCGTCCCAATCCATTCCCACTTCTCGCTTCATCTTGAGCTACACAAAGCAATCGAAATCGACGACCCAACTTCGCCACCCGCATCCGGACGAGAATTTCAGGGGATTTCCTGCAATTCAGAGCCAGTCGGAGCTGGAGAGAACCCGGGGACCATGTGGCAGTCGCAGAAGCCATAGGAAAATCCCCACTTCGAACGACGGAAACAGTTTTGACAGAAGAAACTAGCTGGGCAAAATTAATAAGAGTTCGAATGCGCTAGGCAGGAAGAGAATTGAATTGGAAGAAATGGTAGGGGTTTTCTAGGGTCTTTGTTTGTTGTTCACTGAAGAGTAATCACTAATCAGGAGAGCGCGATTCCCTGTCCGCGCGGTGTGTTTTTCTCATTTCTCATATATTATCTCATGCTCAAAATAAAAGGAAGAAAAAAAAAATACGACCCAACAAATATTTTGTTTTCTTTCTTGGCAGGGGATAATTTTTTTTCAACAGAATGCCTTGCAATGTACTTATTACTATCCAATTTAGAGGGGAAAATACAATATTTAGAATATAAAAATTATAAAATTTAATACTAATTATATTAATTACTAGACAATAAAGTTATATGCATTTGGTGTCTTTCTCCCCAAATAAATTAGCAAATTAGAAAAATATCATCCGAAACTGGAAATCCGTGAAAGTTGACGGAGTTTTTAGTCAGCAATTTTTCCGTTTTTTTCATGGTGGAATTGAAAAATTGCAAATTACCTCCTTCGTTTTTTCTTATTATAATTGGAATATGCAAATTGTGTTTCTAGTGTGCAAGAATACCACTTTTGGGAGCTACGGAGGGAACCATACTTCGAAGATATAGACATCAAATTACATAATTCGAATTAGGTATTAAATAAAAGATTAAATATTGCATTTAATAATTTCATTTCCAATGGTTCCTAAACTAGCCTTCTTAATATTTCAAACTACGTTTTTTTTTCTTTTCTAATTTACCTCCCAAGTTAAGTTCTTAACTTAAGGTGAATAAAAACAGAAAAAAATAGCTACATTTGACAAATTTAAGGTTTAGGTTTTCACCGAGGGACACAAACAAAGTTAGTTTAAAAGGGTTAATTAACAAGAATATTAGTCTATGATCAAATTGCAAATGAAATATTATTTTGATAGCATAAAGGGGTAATTTTCTGTCTTTTAGTCCAAAATATTCAGGAAACCCTTCGAATTTCAAGAAGACGCACCATTCCCCTTTCTTTACCTGTTCTTCCCTTTTTAGTAATAGAAGGAAATAACAGAAAACCCCCTCCGTAGTTGTACAAATCCAGGCCGTAATGGTAAATTCATTACCCAGGAGAGACGAAACTGAACGGAGAGCAGAATAGGAAAGTTGTAGTGGCCTTACAGCCTACCTTTCTTTCCCCTAGTCAAACAAAGAACTAAAGGCCTATCTGTTCAGTCCAACTATACTTGGTGCATAATTGTAGGCTGCATCTTACATGTTTACGATTCCAAACAAGCACAAACGTTTACAAAAAGAGCACTTAAACTACGCTTGCCTAACCACTAAGAAGTTTTTGTTCTCCACCTAGAGGAAGTATTTCTAATTCCCCCGTCTTAATCGTTCACCAAACGGGCAGGATAAATGTAGGTTTACAGTAAAAAAAATTGTGAATAGAGATAATCACGGATCTTATAGTAATCCTCACACAAGGGGCCTTCAATGAGAATTTGCTGAGGACCAGAAGCACCACCCTGCAAAAAATGGTTTGTAGTGAGAATTTTTTTTATCCATTGACTGGAAATAACAGAAAACCCCCTCCGTAGTTAGTTGTACACCATAACTTACTTTTTGGCTCGCATCCCCAACCTTGCGTATTGTCACATACTCACCACATCGCAAAGCCCCACCAGCAAATTCAACCTGAAAAATGTTAGCAAGCTATGATCTTTTTTCCTCTAAGAAGCACATCTGATACTGGCCCAATAGTTTTCAAGCCGGGCTCTAGTACATAAGATAAGCATACTGTCCATAACTCTATACGAAGGGACCAAACACTGCCAAGCAATTGGCATGTCTTGATCATAAACCAGCTCGTATTCATGCCATATATCCTGGGAGAAGTATGGGATGATAAATGACACCAGTGGATATTTTAAGCAGAAAAGAGAAACTGAACCTGGATGCCCTTACTGCCGAGAAACTGCTTGAAATCTGCCATTTTTAGATCACCAACAAGAACAGATTTATGAGTTGGTGCTGCGGCTGAACAGGGAAGTAAAGACAGCATGCCACTGTCTGTCTTCCCTACTTCAGCATCAACCCAAGCAACTTCATAATCTCCGAGCTGTAATTGCACTTGAATGAGACATGTTCAGGGAGATACGATATAAATGGCATGATACAGTTAAGAGACAAAATGCTTACCTTCTTAAAGTGTACATTACTCATCAATTTCTCAGAAAGTTGTACCTATATTTCATGTAAGAAGAATATAATGAAATTTCGTGTGTGAAATCAACAGTCCACACAAAAAATAGATATTTGCCTACTCACACCTTATAAGCACACAAATCCGAGGTAACATCAATTGTTTCCTCAATATGTGGAGCATATACGTGAGGGCAAACATGTTTTAGGCAGTGTTGCTTCAAATGCTCCGTGGCCTCAGCTGATCCATGCACCAGTACCTCCAAGATAGAAAGTAGATGAATAGTAAATAAAATTTATCAAGCCTCCACATGAAAGTGCTGAAAACGAAAACCAGTACTAACTCAAACAGTAATAAAGCAGGCTAAAGCCCACTAACAGTAATAACATTTTTTTCCCTTTCCCTGGCTGACAGTAAAAACACTTACAAAGGACATCTCTCCATTCCTACAATTCTAGAGATTTTCCATCTCTTTAGCCACTACCCCTTTAGACAACTCACCACCCCATAGGGAAACATTCTAATTGTACATGAAACATCCACCTGGAAAGCATTTTGCCCTCAAACAAGATGTAACTTGCAAACTTGCTAGTTATGTGAAAATAAGCATCTCCCTAACCAATTTCCCATTTTTCGGTTATTTAATCATACGGTGCCATTAGTAATGGGTTGCAAGATATTGTTGCCCGCTCGGTTAAATGCTATTAACCGACCGTAATAGTTCCCTATTTTTAACCATAGGACCTGGAGACTTCATGGTAATTAGTTGCTATCCAAAATTTATAATTAAAGTAGAGAGTATATGGTCAGATAATAGTGTCAAGACATGGCACCATGTGGAGGAACAGGTGATGTCAAGCCACGTAGACTTCAAAATCTTGACCTTTAGTACCAAAAGTAGAATATATTTTGAGAAAATAGTAAAATAATGAGCATAAAAGTGCATTCTTACAAGCTTCAGGGGAGCCACATGGGAGAGAATTGTTTTAATGGAACGCCCATCAGAACGGCCCTCAAAGTCCATATAAATCAATGAACACTTCACTTGCACCTGAAATTGAGAAGTGTCACCTCAAAGTCCATATAGGCACATAGCTTTAATGAATAGCTCTTCATGAGACCATGACAACAAAACAGATTCACATCGAGAAGTCTAAGTAGCCTTACACCAAAAGTAACGGCGTCCATCATTTCCAGTTTTAGAGCCACATTATTAAGAAGCACTGGTAAAATACATAGCAACACTAATACCTAAAATGAGGTCTGACAATTGAGTTCAGATATTTCCATATTAAGTGAAAATTTAATCAAAACAAGTAATTGTTGCTCAAACAAAGGCGCCAGATATGTATCCAAATATCGATGAATTTATTCGCTAAAACCAAGTACACCATTACTTTATGTCTATCTAGACGAACATCTACAGGGAAGAACGACAATTTAGAAAAAAGAAAAAACCCAGGCTGTCACACCATCCTCCCAAAAAGAAAGGAAATACAAATTACAGGAAATAAAATGGCAACATCAGAAGGAAAGCACATCTGCCATAATAATTATTGGAAGCAGCACAAGGATATGAAATAGCCACAATACATTTCCATCAACATGGTATATCATTTTCCACATATGTGACTCTATTGCAACTAAATTAAGGTAGGAATGATGCAAAGTATAGTATAATGCCAATTAGGAAAGAAAAAATTCTTATAATCCCACGTCATCCTGTCAAAAATTGCAAAAACATTACACGGCTATTAGTGGAATCCATGAAATATGTAAACTTACTATGACCAATGAAAAAATAACCTCTTGTTTACCCTAAGCCAGAATTCAACTTACTGTCAACTCATTCTGCATGACTTTTGAAGGCTTTGTTTCTAGTATCAAACTGGCAGAGCCTTCATCAAATTTTCCGTCGAAATTACCACCAACCTGGGATAGATGAGAAATGCAGTGAACATCCATATGGCTCGAGCACAAAAACAAATTCTCCATCCATCATTTTGAAATCTTGATGTGATAATGCAGAGAAGATGACACACATTTCCATAAAAGAGAGAAGCGAACAGTGGATAACATGTTCCAGTTAAACTGCAAAACCATCTATACAACCACACACAAAATAGCAGATACTGTTTATTTCTGCTACCTTCTCTATACATTGGACAGTATTAATGCTCAGGTCAAACTGCAGATACCTCCACCCCACTTTCTTAAAACTTCCAAAGAACCACAGTATTCAAATGCTTCACCTCAACATGTTTCAGCTCCTCATTTCTTCTAGACTATCCAGACATTCAGTACTCATACAGCCCACCTTCTAAATTTTATGACTAGAGAAGAATTCCACAATCTATCCCTTCGTTTTTTTTCCAATGCACATGATAACCTCACTTTACTTTGCAAGTTTGCTTAAAACCGAATACTAAAGTTGGACACAGTCACAAGAGGCTGTTCTTCAAAATCCACTATCAATTAAATATTCGGCATGTAGCAACATAAGCTTAAGTCTTTCTTCTATATATCTCAATATTTTGATTAGTGGCACAAATAGACAAGAATGTTCTTTCCCCATTCAGAAGATAAAGTGTAAATAGCATAACTCGCAGTGTTCAAGATGAGGATAAGGCAATTCTTCAAGCAAAGCCATATCCCAGAAAACCAAATTAGCATATGACTGAAAAGCACATTTATAAACAAAAGCTACTCAACGTCATGGCAGCCAAAGAGGGATGTCTCACAAACTGAACTCACAAGCATTCCTGTTTCGTCCATGTCTTGATCCTTGATTACATAATCATCAGGATTTATGACTTCACCAAAATCATCCCACTCAAAAGTATTTTCATAGAAGGGAAACATAGGGGCAACACTGGTTGATGAAGGAGAAAATCCATCCATTAATATGTCTCGGTATCCACCACCATGTGTACCAGCCACTGCAAAAACAGTCAGAAAGGCTCAGTATATACACCAGAAAAAATGGTGAATTAAGAGTACAGAGAGCTGATACTGCATTGGATTTAAAGGGAATAACATACTGCATGGGAAATCTAAAAGAGAAGAATGGAGCGGAAGTTTTGCATGCTTTACTTGTTTGAGAACCGAATAATTGGCCTCCAAATAATTGGGTTTAATATTAAATAATTATTAAATAATATTTCTTTCTTCATCAAATAATTTTTTATTATTATAATATTTATTTAAATCTTCTCTCTCTTCACTTTTTCACACTCCCATAAAATATCTTTACTTTTTCACAAACCCCAATACCCAAAATTTCCAAAACCCCAAAATTTCCACACTCAAACAACACCTTAATCAAGCTACAGAAGCAACATATAGATAAATACATACATGCAGATCTGCATACAGAAAAATGTATACAATAGATAAAATCACAACAACCGCAGCAACACATTGGTCATTTATTTTCTACTATGCATGCCCCTTACAGGAAGGGGATTATCTTGGATGATCAGGATAACCTATCAAAGCCTTAGTTCCTGGGAACAGAATCCTACCATCATGTGAAGTATGAGTTTTACTAACGTCAATGACCATTGGATCACTTGCATTAATATCTGCCCCATGCAATGCTTTTGACTCCTCCTCCTCCTTGATGAGAGCAGCTTTTAAAGCTTCTTCCTTTTTTAGGCGGTTTTTCTCTTCTTCATAAGCAATTAGCTCCTCCCCGACCAAAGGAACCCTCTTGGACATGGTGACTTTAACAGCTTTTGGAGGTGGATCCGCCTGGAGTATCCGAGCTAATGTGGCAAACTACAGTTTCAATGTAAGGTGTCAACACACTCCTATTTTATAACATATACCAGATAAAATTTGCAATGGGATTGGGAAAATGAAGGGTAGTCATATACCACAGTGCACCTATAACATGAGGCCAAAAGTAAAAAAAGTGCATTCTTTACTAACGTCACAGTTAGTAAAGAATGGGAAAAGATTATACACATGTACTTAAGTCGAAAGAAAAGAAATAACTAAAAGATATTGACGAAAAAATAACAGGTTATCTTGCTTGCTTACAGAAAGCTCAAAGATAAGTCCCAGTAAAGCTTAAAGAACGTGGATTCTTCATTCACATATACACTTTCGTTAAGAAACAAGAACCCTCAAGACGCTGCTAATTTCTTTCGGGTGTAGCAGAGATTAAATGAAAATGAATTCAAACACAACCTTCAAAGTAGTTGCAAAACTAAAAAAAATTGCACAGCTGCAATTACAGAGGAGAGTTGCTTCTCTGATTCCAGATTTAAACATTGCACATTCCAGACCACTAAGTCAATCACAATGGTCGCTTCAAGGAACACGGCAACATTGCCAAGAGTGCATCTTCATAAGTATAACACAGCGTAAAATGCTCATCCTGGAAAAGTCAATAACCAAGATCGTATGAGATATACCTGGCCTCTTTCAGTAAAGAGCACAAGATTCCTGGGATCGGATGCCCATTCAACGAAAATATCGTGAGAAAAACCGACTTCCAAACTGGCCATGGATGTAATGACAACCTATATAAGATATCTAAGTCAATTCCATAATGTTGAGCAATAGTGAAGCTGATCTATACACAGGTGATCTAACCTTTGGACCATCTGGAGCATTATCAAGCTCACTCTTGTTGATAAAAAATGTGACATGCCTGCAAGTGAAAAATGCCCGGTAAGCAGCATAACCCAATAGCATAACTTTGCACTCGACATTTTGTTTATCTAAACAGAGACATACAATATTAGACATCTAAGGCAGGACAGTGCAAAGCAATATAAAAAATGTGGGAGATCCTCATACCAAAATCTACATCAAGAAAACACCACTTACTTCAGAAGAAAAGGATTTTCACGATTTTGTTCAAATGACTTTGCGATGGAATCACTCATCCACTCAAGGAAACTCTTCACATAATCGATCATGCTAGATGCCACATAAGTAAGAAAGAAGATGGGATAGTTCAAACTTGTATCAGACCAATACTGCAAACACCACCAAGATCCAACATCAAAAATTGCAACTTTTATCAGACCAATACTGAAAGTCATGATTGTGAATTGTCAACCAGACCAAGAATGTACAGTTAAACCAGACCAAGAAAAGTAAGATTCCTGATACTAACCTGTTCTAATATTAAGATGAGCTCCAAAACTCGCCCAGCTGTGTCAACAGGTAGTAATACATTTCCACCAGCACCCAGAGTTTTCTTTAAAGCTTCTAAATCAACAAAAAGAGTAACTTTAAGCATAAAAACCATGGTTATTGCCAGTCTAGAACTCCATTGTCACAATCTATGACTATTGCTGCATAGTCATGCATGCATATATGATCTCAAAATGGGAGGAACAAATATTCAAAAACAGGAGTAACAACATGGATTAGGTCCTAAAAAAACACATTCCCCCAAATTCGTCATTCTTTTTGGATCTGTAAGGTTGATTGTCTTGAGGATTGTCAGCTGCCTAATTAGAACAGAAGGCTGAAAGATGCAAGACCAGTTCATTGATAAAAAGCAGCATAACAATCATTAAATCACATCAATTGATAAAAACCTTCTATGTTATCAGCTTATCGATGACTATGCAGTAAAAATTTTCTCTCTTTCATTTTTAACAAGTGACTATGCGCTAGCTGTTTACACATGCATGTATAATTTTCCCACAGGAAAGAACAAAACTGAACACATAGATGGCACAAGCATGGATTTAAAAAAGATGACAAGTTTCAAGACTAGAAGAATTTAGTACCTCCAAATTCTTTCTCCTTATCACCGCGTCTAGAAGGTTGATTGTTTAGAGCATTGTACGCATCTGTTATCAGAACAGCAGGCCGCACAAAAGATGATAGAACAGTTCCATTTAAATGCCTGATAAAAACCATAACAATAAAATCAGTATCATTTCATATCTCTTATAGAAATGTATAGAAGTAAAGTCAATCTTATGAAGAGAATTGTTGTTGTACAACCTACAATAGATATGAGAATGTGGCTCCAAACTTCCGCCAACATGGTCTAACGGGGATAGACTTATGTATTTGAACAGTATGTACAATGTTTTGGAGCGAATTGTTGACATGCTGATCTTTGGGGTAATACTGTATTATGGCGACTAATGTGCAGGTAATTGGAAGGATGATTACCTTTCTTTCCGATGGTTTAAATCCACAGCATATATAACATCCTCACCATCCTTTGTTATCTTCCACACAGTACCTCCCAATAGATGCCCGGCCACATGAGGAGCAATCACAATTCCCTCCCCTTTGCCTACAATGAGTTATAAAGTTCCCAAAGGAGTCACAACATTTATCATAGTAATATCTTATAAGATTATTACTGCATTAAGAATATGTCATATTCACATTCCACTAACATTTGTCAACATGACTCAGCAGATGATTGTCTAGACCAATATAAAAATTGATGAGTGGAGCAGAAGCTCCTCTTGAAGTACAAACATGTCAAACATTGGTACGCTCAAAACACATAATGCCTTGTGTAATAGGTCACATACCAATTTCATTTACACTTGAACTTTACACACATCAATGTTCTCGCAAAGTACAGGACCATTCTTCCCATTGTCTACCACATGAACCTCAAAAGCTATGTAGAACAGCTAGCGAAAACTTACACATCATCCCTTAATCCCCTCAATTCCTCCACAACCCCCACCCCTACCCAAAAAAACAAAGAAGAAAAAAGAAAGGCTTTTGCCGGGTTTCCAAGAAAGTTATCATCATTGGCGAAATCGCATACCAGACAGATGATGGTTCTGAGAGTAGGTTAGACTGGTCACTTTTTGAAAAGCAGAATCAATATCATCCAAAGTAAACAGATCAAATTCTGATACTTGCTGCAAAAAAAAGGACGGAGAATCAACAGAATAACGTGAGATAATTACCATCCAAAATATCATCCAAAATAAACAGAATAACGTGTCAATCTTAACTTATCACGAACTACCAGAGATATTTTGAACGAACAGTGAGATAATCCAACAGCCAAAAGGAATCATCAGAAGATCCCAAGAAGAATAATCAGAACACAGGAACCAAAGCAAAAAGATTGATGAGGAGATTGGTCTAGACGAAAGCAGATGAAGTTCACCAAAAAAAAGCTTTGCAAAAAGCAAGAATTTCAAGGAACTGACAGTTTAGAGGCTCAAATGACAAGAAAAAAATAACAATATAAACAATCAGATAGATATCATTCCATGAAGACCATAGTTGAGTACAAATCTTTCTGTCTCCCTCTCCCTCTCTCTCTATCGCCTCCGAGATTCTGGTTTTTAAGTCAGAATTCTCTACTATCTAGCTTTAACTCTAAACAGTGGTTCACATGATGGGTGGAGATGTAAAGAACCAAATGGCACGGGTCAAATTAAGATGAGATTCAGAAGTTTATAACCAGGTTCAGAGTGTGCTTAGAAATTTGAGACAAACACATGAGAACTTCAGGTTGGTTTAGCATAGTAAAGTCAAGCCAAAGAAAATCTGTCTTTGCAAAGATTCAACTCCTACTATAGCTAAATCTACTCAATACACAACATCTACAGCCCAAATTCTAATTTTTTATGATGAAGACAAATAAAATGCCAACCACTGTCAGAAACTCATAAACAAAAATGTACGACTTAGCTTAAACGATCCTAGTCCATACCTAGCAAAAAAGTGGAATCAAATTTTCTTGAACATCAGGAGTGGAGTCCAAAAAACCAGTGTACTAACAAGTCAGTGAAATCTTTACAAGAAAAATGATCCTCAATACTTTTGCTGCTGTGCTAACAATTCAATGAAATCCTTAAAAGAAAAATAACCCCCATGAATTTTGACCTGTTTAGACCAGGAAAGAAAAGGCACGCCAGGTCACCCAATAATATCAACTCAATGAAATCGATAAAGAGAACTTTGAAACCCCAGGCTGAAAACGTCACCTTCCGCGAGAGATACTGATCATACATTGTGAGGAGGCCTAATCTGTAAACAGGCTCTGTGGCATAAACTGGAGCACAGAGTCCAAACTGTTTCATGGCGTACGGCAAGGCACCAAGGTGAAGTGTATCCGAATATGACAGCAACACAGCATCAATTGTTGCTGCTACCCTGCACACCAGTCCGAACTTATTTTAAAGATGGGGGGAGAAAAGGAGAGAAGTGCAACAGACAACTTTGTCCAGAATATCAATCCAATGCTTCTGTCAAATTCTATTTATGTTTCTGCCATTTTATCCGTAAACAAACAAAGGACTGAGAGGATACTCAGAAAACAACTATTAACTGTTACAGTGTATACAATTACGTGTCAACTACTTCCACACTTCAGCAACTATTTCGCATTGTTAAATTGAATATAAGAAATGGCCATATTGCATACATGACATCAGAGGGAGAAGCTTAAGGGTTTCTCTCTCAAGCAATTACCATTTTAAATTGTGAAATGAGGCTAAACAATTTTCACTGCAGAACCCTCCAACAAAATTTTGAAAGGAAAAAAGAAAAAAAAAAAAGAACTTAAGGGAGCAAAAATGATCGCAGGGAGCAAGAGAGTACTTGGAGAGGGGTTGGAGGAGAGTAGGGTCGAAGAGGTCATTCCAGCCACAGTCTATGAGGAAGTTGAAGTCGTCGATAGAGACCAAGTACGACAGAGGGTTCTCGTTGAACACTCCGCACAGCGGAGTTACCTGCACTGAGGTCCCCATCACTCTCCGTCTCGCGCTCGTTCTCTCTCTGAAACTCGAGAACTTATATAAGCCGGCCGGCGGGCAAGCAAATGGGCGGCGTCGTTTCAAGAGCAATTTGAAATACCAGAGTATGTTGATTAAATATTCGTAAAACGACAACTAGTTTTCGTACGGCGTCGTTTCTGCGCATTAGTTGTCATACCCCTGCAATGTTGCTTAATCGTTTAATGTTTTGCTCGACGCTCGTTAGCTACTGTCGTTGAGTCTTAAAATTTTAGTTCGGTTAAAATTTTAAAATATAAAAATTAAAGAAAGATGAAAAGTGAAAATATTTTATAGAGATAATCGAAAAAAAAAGTGAAGAAATAAATTTTGAATGAATATTATACTGAAAAAATGATTTAATGGATAGATAAATTATTTTGATGTATTGATTGAACATGGGTTGAAATTTTAGAGTTGAAAGTTGTATTTCGAAAATCAAAGTTACGATTGTGTTTGAGTGATAAAATTTTTGGATAGTTAAAATTTTGAGTATGAGAGCTAGTGAAAAAGTGAAGAGAGAAAGTGAAAAAATTAATCCCATGAGATTGGCTAGGGTGGTAAAGACCTGTGGCTTATGGGTGTGCTCCCTCTAAGGTCTCAGGTTCGAATCTCTCGAGTGCAAACAATTCCTTAGGGTCACTCTTACAGCAAATTTGAACTTACCTGACATGTGTAGCTTAGGAGGGCTGCACAACTCGGGGTTTGCCTTGACGTTGAACCCAACTTGTGCGTATACTAGGTCAGGTTCGTCTGAGCTTAGTGCACATGAATAGGTGTCCAGATTTCCCTTGTTATCTAAAAAAATTGGTAAAAAAAGTAAAAAAGTTTATGAAAAGTAGTGAAAAAATGAAAAAAAAAAATTATAGGAGTTTGTGAAAAGGTGAAGAGATAATTTTTTTTTGTAATAATGATAAAAAGTGAGTAGTGTGGTAACTGTGGTTGGAGTAGCCTCTACTGTTTGCACGATTCTATGGTACGATCCGTCACTTGGAAAAGGCCCATTAGTAGAATTTCGCACACGGCAAACTCTACCCCTCAGATGGCCCATTAGTATCTGTCTTGCTTAACGTCGCGTCTTTAGACCAACAATATTCTCTCTTGCTTGCCCGAAAAAGGAAAATGTCTCAAAAAGCATCGGCAGCTGCAGGGCTGTCAACTACCCATGCCAATGATGCCATTGAATGGTCTTTTTTTTCTAAGCTAAAAGGGAAAGGGAGCGAGCGTGGCAACCCTCCCCGAGGGTGACCATTACATGAATGGTCTTACTCGTGCACCGAGAAGCTTGAACAGTCTCAAGGCCGTATGTCAGGATCTTACAGTGGCAAATGAACATATATCTCGTCTCATAAGAAAACTCGTAACAGGGAAAGGCAAGGCAAGGCTCGGGTGAATTTCCTACTTTAATTGCTGTGGAATTAAAGAGAAACATCTGATTCCAAATGCCATGGTACCACAATAAACATGTGTAATTGTTGATTTTCTATTGAAGTTTAACAAGATAGAGTTTTCAAGTGAATCTACAACTTTAAATTGGCGCTGGAAGCCATGACGTTGTCTCAGACCATAAACGTCTCAAACGTCTACTTGGCGAGCTTTATCACTTGGGTTTGGCACATTTCCTTCCCACAACTCCATTAGCTCCTTCCTTATCCAAGAGATCGCAATAATAGGTCCCAGTGTAGAAGGCACCTACATCCACCAAAATGGGGGGAAGGTTAAAAATACCTTGACATAAAACTACTCCATTACAGGACGAGGCATAGTCCCCTTGTAACTGTGATGCAGCAATGCTACTTGGAAGATTTTCACCACAAAGATGCATATCGGGTGAGAAAAACCAGCCTTCTCATTGAAATTCAGCACGTGTGGTGGAAGGCACAAAATAAGAGATTTTTACTTATCAAAACAAAATGAGAGATTTAAGGACGCTCAGAACCATTTGCAACATTTACACTAGCATCAGAGTAGTATTGACACCGATAATTGCATTGAATACTATGATTGCATCACACCCAAAGACAAGCTTATGAATAGTGGCTTAGGTCTGTATAAATCTACAATTAATTACTATCAAGAAAAGAGAAATAAGAATTTGCATCGACTTTCACAATCGCATAACCATTAGCTGATCCCAAAAACGACATAAGGATAGCAACATTAAAAACAAAACAGAGAGAAGGAAATACCAGATAAAGAAGAGCAGGTTGAGGTGAGTGAGTCAAAACCCCAGCAGCTAAAGCAGTTACTAGTCCGATTGCGTACCCACCAAGGGCATACCATATGTATTTCTGCCCCTTTGAAGAATTTAGTTCTACCAGATTTACTGAATCCCTACTCTTTCGATGATCAAAGCAGAGGACTAAAGCCAAAAGCATGGAAGGAATAGCCTACGACAAGAACATGACGAAAAGAAAAAATTACTTCTCTTTCAAGATTCCCACATATAGCAAAAACAAAATTACATGCACAAAGAAAATACAGATTTGAAATTCCAAAAAGAAAAGTGGTAAGCAAAATATGTCTAATAGAATGTTTCTTTCTTGACGTGAGAATTTTGATGCAGCATATCTCAGAGATACTAAATAGTTAAACACCTGAGAGAAAAACTCAGTTTCTAAAAGGGTACTGGATACTGATCAATGGAATGCCTTCTTGCAGACAAGAACTCCAATTGAAGTAAAACTTCTGACTCTATGTCAAAAGAGTTCAAAGTAGTTCAAGAAGTTCATTACATTCATTCTATTTAATAGCTTCAAAATGTCAGGAAAAATTTTCGCCACTCGCACTACCAATAGATTAGCTCAATTGGGCAATCTAATCCATCACATCATGAACAGGAAGGTTTTATAGGGCTTGAACCCATTTTAGGAAAGGATAGATAAAACCTTACCAGGCTCAGGATGGTTTTGATATTGGGAGGTGAATTCCTCCTGCCTTGCCTCAGTGAGGTG
The DNA here is from genome assembly GCA_963930655.1 of Myrica gale. Taxonomy (NCBI): domain Eukaryota; kingdom Viridiplantae; phylum Streptophyta; class Magnoliopsida; order Fagales; family Myricaceae; genus Myrica; species Myrica gale. The sequence goes on along the minus strand of OZ005600.1, from coordinate 8,103,172 downwards.
GATTTTCCGCATCCTGTCAATAGACAGGGCGCTATGGCTTTTTACTGAAATCCATCCTGCCTTCTAGGTGAGGAAGGATTTTGACCACAAGTACAATACATACGTACTGATATACTTATTTACACACCAATCTTTAATTGTCCAGGGTTTGTTTATCGCATCTTTGACTCTCTCTCTCTCTCTCTCTCTCTCTCTCTCTCCACCACCAAGTCCACCCTTCTTGATGCCCAAATCACCATGAACACAATACCAACCCCAGTCCCCCAAGATGGCAGCAACGGGAGACCTCTTGGCATAATAAATGTTTGGTTTGGAAAAATGATGTTGCAGGTAAAGATGATGCAGCAAGTATCGAGACAACGGAGTTGTGAGCCATCATAGAGGCCATGTACGTCATCGCCTCTAATGAAGAAATGGATCCAGTTGAGGAGGCTGCGGTGCTGGCCTACCAGTGCCAATGTCCAGTCCCAAAGACAAGGGTATCCGGGTCATGCTGGGAGGGGACTTGCTGGTGTCATGGCAGAGAGCATGAAGAGTTGTTCAGCTCCTGGATCTTGGGTTTCTGTTGGCTTACTGCATTTGCAAGTAATCATGACGTTTGGTCTAGAGGTTGAGAATTGTAAAGACGCCAGGGTCCTTGATGGTACTTTGGATCAAAGATAAACAATGGGAAATCTTGGACAGACACCTGGCTTTGATCTGATTGGTGTCTGGAAAATAGGAAGCAGTCAAAGGGAGGGATAGGGTGGATAAGCATAAGGACAAGTTTTCATTGTAAGACTTCTGTTGGTGCATATCGTAAAAGGGTGCCCTGTACAATTTGTGGCCCTGACATCCACCACAACTATTATCAGCTGTGTCCTGCTAACATGCTCCTCAAAAGAGGAACAATAGAGAAGATTTAGCAATCAAAAACTAGTTTTTGTTCTTTTTTTGTCTCATTTTGGCATGATCACAGTATGCCATTTGCATTCTGCAGCCTCTCCCCAAGGAAGTATAAGACTAACCATCAGTCATTAAAGCATTCTCAATCACCAAGCTGCTGTAAGCTCAGTACTTTGGGCTCACAGCCAACTGGCATACGAAGTCATTTGGTCGTTCTCCCAGCTATAATAGGTGGGACTGTTGCAGATTTTCAAGACGTTCCTGAGCATTTTATATATATTAGTCTTGTCTGCTTGTGTCACATGCATGTATAGAGAGTAAATAAAAAAGAAGTCGCTTTACATCCAATACAACTTCTTTCACGTTTCAGTTGACAAGCATATGGCAGCTTGAAATTTTTCCAGAACATGTATAACCTTTTAACTTTTAGAACAGGTTCCAACAGCTAAGCTCAAGCTGTTTGTCAGCTTGCTGATTGCTGGTCAAGTGAACTGGAACTAGAACTCCCTGGCTAGAGATGAGATCAAAGCTAGCTTAAAAATAATTCACATATCATGCTCTATTGGTCATGGGGCCAATGGCATGTCAAGCAGTCTACGATGAAGAATTTTAGAATGGGTTTTTATATACAATTTAAATCATGGTACTGTGCAAAAAGTACGAGAAAATAGCTACCAATCTATAGAGAGCTCAGGAATCCATGAACAGGGTAACTAATATCCATTTTGATCTCAAAGCTTACCATAGTTTTATGGCACATATTTCAGTTCAAAACCATCACGTAAAATGTCAGCAGGGCCAAAGCAGTTTACATCGGCTAAGGCCCAAATTAGAGAGGGAGTTGTACTCATCCAAAGAGTGAGTGTGTGTGAATCCACAGATGCAGGTAGACCCTCACCCCAACCAGACCGTAGAGTGGAAAAAGTAAGGAAAAGAAGTTTGACACTGAACTAGGACATCATAGAAGACAAAATCGATGTGCTTATGATGTGACGTGCACACAAACAAGATCACTAAATGATATTTAACATAACCACACTTGTACTTTTAATCAATCTAAAAAGCATCATAAACACATTGGATCTACCATAATGTAGTGTTTGAGGCCAAAAAACACAAATTAAAGCACAGGGATATGCTCTAACGTGTAACTTCCCCAATAAAATGCTAGTCTGATCGGTAGTAAATTCAATGACGAGTGTGAGCAGAAAAAACTAGCTGCAACAAGACAGTGACAGAAATATGATAGTGATCAAACGCAACAGACCTCACAAAGCTAGTAAAATATCTAGTACCAATAGAGAGAAAGATGTTGTACCATGTCGCCAAGCCCAAGCATCATGAAGTCTGCAGCATTACCTCCAGGATCCACTCCACCAAACAAACTCCTAGGAAACACAATCTTCACAGGTAACTCCAGTTTCTTCGTTATCAATTGCAAACCAGGTAGACTCAAACTATTAGCAACTATGTGAACAGGATTTGATGCTTGTTGTGTTGCCACAGATACCATCACATTTGCCCCAAAAAACCTCTCAGAGAAGAAAACCCAAAATATGTCATAGACGAACAAACAAACAAGGAGCATTGCACATATTTTGATGTTCGGCAAACGCACATGGCTCACAAATGCAATACAGATAGAGATGCCCAATAGGTTATTTAATATCCAATGGCCAGAAACAAGCCAAGCTGCAACAATGCCAAAGCACGCCAGCAATAATAACCCTTGAATTCGCGTGAATGACTTTGAGCAGCATCGTGACACAAATGGGTCAGTTAAACCGAACTGTGACTTCATATAGGCAGCATAAGGAGATAGGCAAAAGAAGAGGGATGAAACAGAGGCGACGGCTGTAAATGCAGTAAGGAGTTGTGAGACAGATGAGAACAGATAGAACATCAAAAGCAAACTGCAAGAGCTCATTATTGGGATCATTAGTGCTTGTGACCTATCTAATGTAATTGATGCTTCAGACAAGTCACGGTTTCGCTCCATTTCCTTCCCATAATTTAGAGCCCGAAATGCAGATCCAAATGTCACAGCTACTGCAGTCACCATGAGCGTAACAGGTGCTGGCTCCAGCAAATATAAAAGCTTCCACAGGGACTCCATAATTTACAAAACACCAGTGCTCTCTAATTGACAATCTCAAGCTTTTGCTCTTGCATAAATAAAATATCAGCAGAGGAAAGTCGCAACTAAGATGTCGGCCAACCAAAGTTGCATTGTCTCTCACTTAAAGACTTGACCAGAGAAACCCATGCAACCTAAAAAAACAGTCATTTTTTAAATGGAAACATGTAAGAGCAAGTGAAACTAGCAGAACAGGAAATATTATAAGCTAAATCAACTAGCAACTAAGACTTCAACAATTTCAACTCATAGATGAAACATGAATATGAGAAATACAAAGAAGAACCCTGGACACACGCACAGGGGGGCAAACATGTTTTCCCGAGTAAACTTTCAGAAGTTCTTCTGTTCCATGTCCTTTCTCATTTTCATTTCAGAAGTGGAAGGTCATTTCACCAAATGTATCCAAACATGCATCTTTTGCTCGCCAAGGAGAAAAAAAAATCAAATTACACAAGTGAAGCATAGAATACGTAACTCTTTAATGCATTCTTCCTTTCCTTTGCCTACGCAACCCCAGACAACATCAAGCGAGAAGAAATTCAAGTCGCCTTAAACAACATCAAGCCCCAAATTTTACCCCTCAATTTACCGTCGAGGAAATAACAGAAATTCAAATGATCCAAGTTCCAAAACTTTCTGGTTCTTTCCCAATTATCCAAGAGACCCAAAAAGAACCCCTCCCCCACTAAACTGAGCCTAGAAATCCTACCATCCTTACCTGAGCTGACCAATTCACCACTTCTTGAAAATTAAACCAAAGGAACAGACAATCGAGTCAAACTTCCTGATTTTGTGTTCCCAGCAACCAACCAAAAGGATAAGATTGTCACTTTTTTTTTTGCCAACCTTTCCCCATCACCAAACAAAGAAAAAAATCCCATAAGCAAACATCTAGGTCGGACAGAATAGAGAAACAAAACTGGTGTAGGTGCGGGAGTACATTTAAAAAGATGAAAGAAAACACATGCACAGTATATAAAGCTAAAGATCGGAAAGAAGAAGAGGTTGGAGTTCGGAAATTAGGGTCTTGGGATGTGATTACAGGAAAAGTTTAGGGAGGACCTTTTTTTTTTCTAAATAAGGGAGGACTAACCTTGGACTCTTGGAAGAGTTGGAAAAAACCACCTCCTCTCTCTCTCTGATCAACCTGGCTGTTTCTTCTGAGAGAGAAGATCCTTTTCCTAACCCCCCCACTTTTGCCACCGCTCTTTCCAATATTTTATATCTACAGCATCTTGTGTATCCGCAGACTGCGAATGACATCTTCAATCTGACGCGTTAAGGTAAAGATTTCACAAAATGGATAGGTTTTAGATTTCACAGAATTGTTATCCATTTGGATCTGTGCAACACGTGCGAAAGTGGCCGGGGGTGTTTAAGTGCTAAAATGATTTTAGTCTCAATAAAATAATTTCAATTTTTTTATTTTTATTATAAATAAATATTTTAAAAATTATTTAAACGATTTACTCAGACACAAATCGCATCTCATTATAACAAGATGGACTTTTGTTAATAGGGAACAAATATTTAATGCGATAGCTTAGATTTTTTTTAAAAAAATCTAATGAAAATAAACGCATAGGACAAATCTCGGACACGTGTCTTTTTTTCTTTTTCCCCGAGGCAGAACTATGAAATTCCTTAAACAAGTGCAAACTCACGCTGATAAAAAAAAAGTGCACTCACTCTTAATGAACCCTGTTAAGCCCATGACATTTATCTGTTTGGGCCCATTAGACAATGTTATGGGCCATTTCTGAACTTGACATTTCAAGGGCCCATAGATTTCTTCGGAAAAAAGATTGGACCCGGTCCTTTTCAAGATCGGTAAGCACCAAAGCTCAGTTAGACCCATTAACCACTGGCAAGTTGGCAACCACCATCTCCGTGATCTCTTCCCCCATTGAAGCCCAGGCCCTGACCACAAAACACCTTTAAGGTTTTAGTAAAAAATTTAAGGATTCTTTTGAGAATTTTTTTTTTTAATGATATTTAAGCTTTATAAGTATGCGTGTAGAAGACGTTGACTTGTATTTATATGTGTAAAAAGATAATAATTAGTTGTATTGGTATGCGTATTTTTGTGATATTGATATTTTAATATTAAAAAGTAAAATGCAAATTCTAGAAATATGTTGAAAATTAACGTGCTAGTGTATGGACGTGGGTCCCTTAACCCAATCTCGTCGACCACCTTTCTTCTCGGCAAATTATTGGCTTGTGGGACTTTCCAGTCTACACACCAACAAGACAAGCCACCTAATTTCCATCACACTTGCACATCCGCTGATCATCCCTCTGCAACTGCAGTCTGCAAACTAGCTTCTCCTTTTATCATCCTTTTCTTTTGAAGTATTTCTCCTAAAGTTAACCAAAAAGATTCACTCTTGAAATAATTTCCCTCTTCGTTTTGGCCAAACTATTGATTTTGTTTTCTTCAGATTCTTGTCTCGGATTTTCCTCGTATTTAATGTCGTAGATTTTCCGTTTGGAGAATTATCAGACTGCATTAAATTGCTCACATCACAAAACCGATGGTACCTCATATGGGAACCAGCAATTTACGTAGAACGCATCCTCGTTTCACTCCTCCCAAGGACTCGGAAATCCACCGGATCTGTGTCTTATTATAGATTTCAGTCCCCGGTTTACTCGACTGAGCAATACATAACAGCACAGAGGGTATATACAAATTCACATGATCAGCGATTCTTGTTTCCTAATTCCAATGAGAATCTGAAAAATCCGTAAAAGATGGATTTGAATGGAGTCGTTGTGGTTGTGCTGGCTCTACTGACGTGCGCGCCCTGGCGCATTTACTCGCAGGAGCGGCTTCTCGTGCCCATGACTCTGGTTCGAAACGCTTCCGCTCTTGGTGCTTGTAAGAAACTCGTTGCCTTTTCGTTCTGTTTTCTAACTTTTCAGAGCCTGCGAGAAGATCTTTTCCTTCTCAGTTTTGTTTAAGGTTTGATAAAAGAGCACATCTTTTCTTGGAAATTACGTGGAATAGTTTGCTTAGATGGGAGTTTACCGGCGTATCATCTGCACAGAGGATTCGGTGCTGGAACAAACAACTGGCTTTTACAGTTCGAGGTAATTATTTTTTCCTTAAAAAATATCACTAACAATAAGGAAAACACAAGCCTGTGGATACTGAGCGATTGGTTTGGCAAAGATTTGCCCCTGACATCCAGTGTAAAAGTGCTTTTGGATCATTGGATGGTTCTTCAAGAAAATAAATGCATACGACAGGCTTTTGTGTGTTATCTAGTGCTCTGTGCGTGTCTCCGAGGCAACTTGTTTGTCATCTGTGAACCGTGTGCGACAAATGGCTTTGCCGATGTGCACCGGCCATGTATTATTCGCACTAAGTCAAAACTTCAACCATCTTTTGCATACCCATAGATGCTTTTGTTTGATGTTGGGTAAAACATGGTGCTGTGCTGGAAAATAATGAGTTGGATACGATCTAGAAGTTTTTCTTTTTTCATGACGGCTGTATGACGGGCCCTGCATTTTCTGTGCATCTGTCTCGGACATAATGTCAAGGCATGTGTCACAACAAACCCCAGACATGTACATCGGTCTTTCACTACACATTTTATTTAAGTCACGAAAATTACTGCACATGCATGACTGGCATGTCCCACTCCCATGGTCCCAAAACCCAATAATATTATCTGTAGGAAGAACTATCAGTAATTAGACCAAACGAAGCTTTAAACCCAAGAAATTGAAGGGCACGGTGTGATCATGCACACGGGTCGTTGGATCTGCAAGGCAACATGAGTTAGTAGGGTTTGCTGAGTGGGTCCAATACTCTAATATATCTACTCATCTATTATGGGGTCTTTCGTACTGTTCATTGATGGTGGCCCTCTTATCAGGGAGGTGGCTGGTGTAATGATATAGCTTCATGCTTGGAGCGGGCTGAAACGCGCAGAGGATCAACACGTCTCATGACCAAGTTGGAAGTCTTTTCTGGAATTCTAAGCAACAATGCGTCTCTAAATCCAGGCATATCTCTTTCTCTAACTGCCCCCACTACTTTAGCGCTGATAATAGCCGACTAGCTTAACCTCCCCCACCAACTCTGAAAAGGGTACGTGTACCCAGAATCCCCTAGGGAGGATGGATTAAAGGCTAGCCAGGTAATTAAATGGCTCAGAAAGAGAGGGAAAGGACACACCAAATCCACCCACCTAAAAGAGAGGCAGTAAAGGAGTCGTATTTGTGTTGAATGCACCTAATTTTACCCCTTCTCCTCTTGTAAGCGAGTGAAAAAAGAGAAAAAGAAAAACAAGCTAAGATAGATAACATTCAAACAATAGAACGAGAAGAAAACAGTGCTGGCCTTTAAAATGTTAAAAGACGAAGCAATTGTAAATTTTGAATGTATAAGAAAGTTTAGGTTCTCTTTTTAATGAGTACACTCCTTATAAATAACCATAACAATTATCTATTAGAACGATATATTAAGAAATCTGAAAAAAAAAATGCTTACTAATTTTACATCTCTTAAGGTCACAAATATGAAAACTTATGTATCTTATAAGGTCAAAACTTATTTTGTTTAAGCAATATTTTAACATTTAAAAGATATAATAATTGTTATAATACTTGAGCAAGTGTTAGCTAGCTAACTTGATTCGGAGGTCTGAAAATAGGACATTCATGAGCGAGTGTTAGGATAAGAGTCTGCTTATTAGATTCTCCGCCTTCAAAATTAACTATATTTTGTGAGGATCTAGTGAAGATATCTTCTTCTTAGGTATGTAGTTATAATCCAATCTAGACATACAACTCCTTCGTACATAGGTAGCTACGCAGTTATATATTGAATCAAGCCATTCTAAAAGACTTACAAATAATTAATCATTGTCTACTGAATGTGGACCAGATTTTTACAATTGGAACCGCGTGAAGCTTAGATATTGTGATGGAGCCTCATTTGCCGGAGATGCCGTGTTCGACAATGGGGTAATTCTCGAAACAAACATTTCCTTTTTGTTGAACAATTAACGCATGCTGCAACTTTAGCTTGTTCAGAAAAAAAAAACAACCTTAGCCAACTCCTTTATTCCTTGAGAATTTGGGAGCTTGTTGGACCTTTTTGTTGTTCCATTCATATCTACTTCTCCTGGGAGATAAGAGATACAAGAAACGGGGAAGTAAAAAAGGATTTTATACTTCATGTTGGCATCACTGGTTGCAGCCTGTTCGAGAGGCATATACAGTTGAAAGCAAAACCTTCTTATTTTTGTTGTGGCTTTTTGCATTATACCGAATTAAGTGATTAACTCAACTCCTTTTGTGCGTGTTGTCTTGTAAAACAAATGACAGACGTCATTGCTTTATTTCAGAGGGCAAAAGATTTGGGAAGCAATCATTCTGGACCTTCTACCAAAAGGGTTGGGGCATGCGCGGAAGGTAAAAATGAAACCTAGGGGGATTTATTATTCTCTCCTCTGTAATGTTCATGTCTAGATTTCCTGCTATGGTCGATGAACTTGAAAAATAGTCTAAGTGATTAACTCCTTGTTCTCCTTCTTTAAGGCTTTGCTTTCAGGTTGCTCTGCTGGAGGTTTAGCATCCTTTTTGCATTGTAGCAATTTCGCCAACTACTTACCAGGGAATGCCAGTGTTAAGTGCTTAAGTGACGCTGGATTTTTCCTTGATGAGTAAGTCTGCTTATTCTTAAATCAAGACGAGCTGCAATTTTTCATCTGTTTGATCTTTTGCTTGACATTTGTTTATATTTATGATTTTCCACAGAAGAGATATAAGTTTGAAGTATACTATAAGGTCATTCTACAAAGATCTTGTTTCTCTACAGGTACCACTTTCTATCCATGAGTTACATTACCGAGCACTTGCTGATGTAGCGCATAAAACTTCATTATTTGTAACCGTAAATTGCTTAAAACAATCTCGATGTTGCAGCATGTCGTGTTTCACATAGCATTTTAAATGGCTCTTTTTTTTTGTAGCCTGAACTAGATATGAGGTTGTGCAAATGTGTGCAATCTCTACGAGCATTACTTTTTGGGGTAAACTCATAGTTAGTCTCGTAAGTATGAATAAAAATCAAATTGGTACCCGTAACTTTTAAAACGAAGATTTAAGACCCTTAAATTTTGAAAATCATATAAAATGACCGAAATGTCCCTCCAAAACAAAATTTTAAAAAATTAATAAATTAAGAAAATAATTAAAATTAAATAGAGTTGCAATAGTTTTATTTAAAAAATATTAATTTTAAAAAATATATCATTTTTTATTTTATATGAATTTTTTAATATTTTTAGTAATTTTATCTTGGAGGGGGCATTTTGGTCATTTTTCATATTTTTCATCTGATTTAACACTTGATTTGGACGGGAGACGTGAATTGATGAGTTTTAAAATTTAAGGGTCTTAAATCGTAGTTATGAAAGTTGCGGGTACCAATTTGATTTTTGCTTATACTTACGGGACTAACTATGATTTTGCCCCTTACTTTTTCTTCGTACTTTTACTTTGCACCAGGGTGGGGGAAGGATTTCATTCTCAGTCATAGATATGTGCATCATATGCAGTAGATGAAAATAACTAATGCAAATTATTATGAAACAAATGCTCAAATATCATAAATATGTAATACATTGAAATAGTTACATTCTTAGCCGTGGTACAGAAATCCGGAAGCTACTGTCTTTCCATTGACAACAATAGTTAAAGTCCATCTACTTTGAAATTTTTGTGCTGTTAATGGACATTGACTTATAAGAACTGTGCATGTATAACAGGGAATTGAGCAGAATCTAGAGAAAAATTGCACCAGATCCCTCAAATTGCCTTATTTGGTACGATCCTTGTAGATGTCCTCGTGTTTTGGCCTCTTTTTTTGGCTTTGTTCTGTATGTGACATATTCCTCACAACTACTATGATCTTGCATGCAGTGCTTCTTCCCACAGTATGCACTCAAATCCATTACCACGCCATTTTTCATCCTGAACTCAGCTTATGATGTATTCCAAGTAAAAAAAAAAATCTTCCGTCTTAATGGGTTTTAGATAACATAGCATCAATTTGTACTTCTAGTTGCTTTAGATGAGCAATGAGTAGCATTTTTAATGTTGACAGTTTCATCATATACTGGTGCCACCTTCTGCTGATTTGCATGGACACTGGAATCACTGCAAGCTGAATCCAGAGGCATGTGATGAATACCAGATGGAAACATTGCAAGGTTTGTTCCCCAACTTATCCCTTAAACAAGTACAAACCTTGCTTGATTAAGTGTCGTGATAATTTCAGCCATGCAAGAATTAGCTTCACTAATTTTCTAACTAGCTGATTTGTTGAATTTGATTGCTTTACACTTGCCTCCCCTCGCCCCCACCAAATTTAGGTTTCAGGCGCGATATGCTTATGGCATTGAGAGTGTTCTACAGATATTCAAGAAGAGGGGGCATGTTCATAAATTCATGCTTTGCTCATTGCCAGAGCGAGTCTCAAGATACATGGTTTGGAGTTGACTCCCCAAGAATTCACAATAAGGTACTTATCATGGTTTGGAGTGAGATCTGCTCGGATTAGCAGCCTTAGACAGTGGCGGAGCCAAGGGGGGTCAAGCCGGGGCGGCTGCCCCCCCCTCCGGTCTGTCAAATATTTTCTTTATATATATGCTACATGCAGTCTGTGAGAGAGAATGAGAGTTTTGGGCACAGAACGCAACTCCAGTACTATTCTCGCTCTATTTCTCTGATAGGAAAGTTATAAATGATGTCGTATTGTCTAAGGACGTGCACTTAAGTCTAGCTAAGAAAAAAAGAGGCCTTAGTTTAAGGCTTGAGGCCTGTCACTCACTTGAATACTTTCCATTTTCCATGTAGTTTCGTTTTTCCCTCCCTGTTTTTTTTTGTTTTTTTGTTTTTAACCATATTATTACTTCTGCATGTGAAAGGGTTCTCTTTTTCCTTTTTTAAATAATGATAATTTTATAAATCTAACTTTACTCTATTGGATATTAATATACTTATCATATCATAAATTTAAAAATTTTACGACTGCAATCGTTGAGAGAGTGTTCTCTGTAATGAAAATTATTAAGACTGAATTGCGTAATAAAATAGGAGATGACTAGATGAATGATAATATGGTAGTATACATAGAGAAATTTTTTTTAAACTATTGAGAATGAAGTCATTTTACAACGTTTTCAGAAGATGCAGAACTTAAGATCCAATTGCCACCTCTCAGTCTAAGCAAATAGTATAGTACGTGTAGTTCAATATTTTTAATGCTTTTAGTCCTTAATTTTTTATATTTTAACTCTAAGACACTTTTTGCATTATAAAGAGAGAAAAAAATTGTCATTTCGCCTTAAGAGTTTGCCACCCCTCAACTTAAGTCCTGGTTCCGCCACTGGCCATAGATACTCTCTTTTTCCTTTGTTCACTTTTTTCCTTTCGGCTATTAGTTTAGATCACTTGGACATGCGTCTGGCTTGGATTCAATACAAAAAAGTGTGCTGGTTCTGCCTTTGAAAATCAGAATTTGTGTAACTCTATAATTACCTTCCGCAGACCATCGCAGAAGCAGTTGGCGATTGGTACTTCAGCAGAATGGTGACTAAAGAGATTGACAGTGCATATCCATGTGACAGCACCTGCCACAACCTTATACCATAAGCACAGGTGATGTCCAGGTCCTTATCCTTTATTGGACGGGTTCGTACTCTTACTTAAACTAATCTGACCCAAACAGCATATCGCATGTTCCATTGGAGATTCAAAGTTTTAGCTGGAAACGACAAGGTAGTTTTCATGAACTTCACTATTTCAGTTTGGTAGGTTTCCAAGGAAGGGAAAATGAAAGGAACTATTCATACACGATCATGATTATACGGGCTGTACAGAAAGAGCAAATGGGTGGAAAAGGAGAAAATATTTTTCGTGTTCCACATTCTTTGAATCGATCTATAAAATTCGTCGATTGGTATTCTTCTGCAGACTCCCACAGAGACTTTTAAAGGCTTTGATTCTTGAATTGATTATGTATCATTTAAGCAATAAGCATGTAATGTAATTCTTTTCAGTTGATCAATTGCATGGTTTGCAAATTTTGCTTTGTTGGGTTGATTCCGTCAGCAAGAAACATCCTTATACATATTCTGCGTCAACTTATCCTTGAACGGGGGGACAGGGGTAATAAACATCCTAGTCAAGACAAATGTTGCAGCACCTCGTTGTGGATGACGAAAATTCCTAGAAAGTGGAGATGAGCAAACGTATCCATGGGGGATTAAGACTCTACGCATATCGTTTCAGAAAATTACAGATTCACAAAAATTGTATCCCGTGAAGATCGTCGTCACTCTCACCGTAATGCTGACAGTGATTGTCCAAGTAACCTTACCCAAGACGAACAACGAAGAGCCCCTGTTCGCATTTTGTTGGGAATATATTGATATTCATCGAAGTGTTCTCTTTTGTGAAGGTACAAGATCTTATCAAACACTATCAGTATCAGCTAAGAACTATCCCTGTTCTCATCTCCATCCTCTTCTAATCTCTGCCTCTGTTCTGTCTGCTGTAGCCTTGGTTCATGCCTTTCCGGCTGCTGTTGAGTTTCTGTCTCAATAGCCCCCAACCTCTTTTTGTGAAGTCTTCCAAAAAAACAAACCAATTTAAGTTCTATATAGCTTGTATTTCACCGTTGGGTACTCATGAAATTCGAAAAAACAAAAGCAGCTAAATGCGAGGCTGTCCTTCAATAAGTTTAACGTATTCACCGCTCTTAGAATTCAGATATTACAAAAATATTTTTAGAACAAAATTTGGTCAGGACAAATAATTAAGCACGACACCCTGTGACCTTTTGGAAGTATAAGTTTTACAATTCCCCTGGGATTTATTAAGTTAGCAGCCCAAAATTTGGGTTGAATTATGTTGGTCATTTCTTGAGTTAGATACCAGTTTGAATGTGAATAGAGGCTTTTGGGACTCTTACTCGCTTAATGGGATAATACAAAAATGCCATTATTTAACCTTTTATCATAAAAATAGGAGAAAATATTAAAACAACGCATAATTCAAAAGCAGGCCATTATTTAACCATTTTTTTCTTTTAAGCCGGTAATTAATTAAAACTGCATTTTGTGGTGCAATGGCAAGGGCCCGAGTAGCGGTCCTGGGATTACTTACAGTACGAACAAATTCTTTGGGTTAATTGCACTATAGGTCCTTATTATATCATTTTTTAATAAAATTGTTCTTGAAATAAGCATTTCTACAAAATAGTCCCTGAAGTCACATACTCGGATAAAAAAGGGTCATTACGTCCCTGCAGCGTCAAACTACTAACGGGAGTTGCTGACGTGACCAAAAACTCCACGTCAACAACCAATGAGAGGAGGACGTGTATCAAGAAAATCAGCTCAGCGGTAACACATCAAAGATGTTCCACGCTTGCAGCCAAATAAGGGTCACATAAGTCATTTAAAAATAAAACTAAAAGACTAACAATCATTCGAGAGAAAAAAACAAGAGCTTAGAAAAAAAATAAAACAAGAGACGACGTCGTCCCAATTAGATAAACACTTAACAAAATCTGCATCCACAGATCATTTGAGAAAACCCTCAAATCTCTAACCCTACCCATATTGAAAAAACCCTCAAATCTTTGCATCCACTGATCTCGCGTAACATATTGCGTTTTTTGTGAAGCATCCTATTCTAGCTTAATTTTTTGTTCTCTAATTTTTGTCCTTCTCCCTTCTTCCCCCATGAATGTCATAACTTTCAGAAATTATGTGGAAAAAAAGAATTTTGCAGTATGTCGAAGTTCTCTGACCCAATATTATCAGTTATGAAATTCCCTTCAAATAACACTGCAAAGTGAAACTCTAAGGCCGAAAACCAATAGGTTTTGCTTTTGCTGCCTTTGAGAAGGGTTGTAAGCCTGTCAGGGGTCCAAGAAGGGTTATGATGACGAAAGGCAAGATGAGAATTCAAAGTAAAAAGTTGATATTTGGAAATCAAAGTTAGATATGAGCCTGTACCTAAAAACTTTCAAGAACAAGGCAATAACAATAGGAAGGACAAATCAGAGCAAAGTCAATTCTTCAATCACAACGAAAACATATTCTTAATATGCACAACCCCAAGGAAACATATATTGAGAGCAACAATATATACCACACTCAAGCTCCTAATTCACTTTCAGCGTGGTGTTCAATTATCAGTCGGGGTTTCGCAGCTCAGGGAAACTGTCGGGGAGGCTAGGGCTAGAATTGGAGAAAAAATGCTCATTATCGGTGGAGGAAATGAGGGCTGGCACGGGGGAAGAGAATTGTTAGGACGAAGTCGTGTCACGCCCCATGCTAGTACTTACCCCCTAGCCTCGCGTATAGTAATTGCATGCACACAAACGAGGATTACCGCACGATAAAAAGTCTTAAGGTTATTGAAATGCCCTCGAATTTACTTAGCTGAAGAATTGATTAAAAAGGTTACTGATAAAAAGAAAGGTCGTAAATCGGTTTAGAAACTTGAACAAAGGAAATGAAATTGCACAAAATATTAAAATCGGTATATTTGCACTTTACTAAGGAAAACCTTAGTTGGTTAACGACTAAAACGAGAATGACAAAAATTATCAAACTATCGTATCGTAATCATATGCTATTTAGGAAAATCTCATTAACGAATTATGTTGAAAACTGATTTGTATCGTAAAAAGATTAAAGCATAATAAAAGGAAATAAATAAACCTTGTAGCAAGAAATCAATATAAAGAAATATACACTTTCCTTTAAACGAACATGGTTTGATACAAAAGCTCATTCAGGAAGATTACAAAAGAATAAACCTAAGTTATACAAAAATGTGAGCTTCCTACAGTCTACCTAGCCTATACAACTGCGTTACATAGAATAAAAAACAAAACACTGCCATCAAAAGAAAATAAAAGAAACAACGGAATGAGGGGTACAAAACAGACCATGCATCTAAAATCTCTTCGGCCCTGAAATAATCCAACGTCTTGCTTAACAATAAAAAGGTAAACACAAACAAACATAGAAGAGGTGAGTTCTATTGACTCAGTAAGGGGGAGAAAGGGACATAACATACAATATAATTAAACAAAAACAACCATAGCAGTAAGAAATCAACGATGGAGCAATACTCATAATAAACATAATAATGATGTATGAGCGATGCAATATAGAATGATGCATATGTTTCCCGGTCATTTTATTTTCTTTCTTTTTCGGTCCGGTAGAGGTGCTCTGCGCTCTGTTTAATCCCTAGAGTTCGGGTTATGCGTCCTTCCTCTCCTCTAGGATTGTCTCGCGCCCTGGCATCAAGACCCGATTAGGCATGCATTATTCCATTGCCTAAGGATACCAATCACTATCCTCTCAGTGGTGGCTTACACTATCCCAGGTACCGTCACCCGATCTCAGAACCACCTTTGAATATGAGTTTCGTTTCGGTCATTTCGGTCAACGGTAACCCTATACCCATAATATGTTGATGCAACATGACTTATCTTATGCATCATCGATAAACGAGTCACCAAAAACGATCAATGAAATGTGTATAGCATATAAAACTGCAATTGACGTATCATAAGCAAAACAGATTCACAATTCACATAAGTCGATCATAATAAGATGCACATATTCACTTTCACATTTTAATGGAAAGACATAACACAAAAATGAATTTGAACTTTAATAAAACATTAAAGAGGAAAAGAAATATTAGTACATATTAATTACGTACTATGTTTTAATTATTAGAACTTAGGACTAAGGTTAATATTTAATATTCTTCCTTTGATGCACATTAATAATATTTTTCTTTTAATTTAGCTTAATAATGAATTAATCATGTAAATTATTAATAAATATTAAATCTTCACTAAAATCCATGAGTGAGAGCCTCTTGGGCCTTATTAGACCCTAATGGGCATATCCCTATGGTTTCAAGGATTACAGGGCTTGTTTTGGAGTTACTGAGTCTAAAGTCCATTTAGGCCGCTAAACGGGCTTTATGATTTGATTCTCTAATTCTACTCGGTTTTGACTCAAATTTTGAATTCTCCATCTATTTTTTATGCTCTACATAGCCATAAAATTATCTTCTCTGTTTGGACCTTTCTACCATAACGTTTTGTGTGAAATGCCGAAATTGCCCTTAGAGAAGGGCATTTTTGACCTTTCCTGACCTCCGATTAAACTGAAATTTTTACGGGAACGTCCTGAACAATCATGAAACCTATACGGAAAGTTTCATAGAAAAATTCAAAAGGAATCTTAGTGTCATTTTGGACAACAAAACGGGCTTTATGATTTGAGTCTCTAATTCTACTTGGTTTTGACTCAAATTTTGACTTCCCCATCTATTTTTTATGCTATACATAGCCATAAAATTATCGTCTTCGCTTGGACCTTTCTACCCTAACGTTTTGTGTGAAATGCCGAAATTGCCCTTAGAGACCTCCAGGGGCATTTTTGACCTTTCCTGACCTCCGATTAAACTGAAATTTTTACGGGAACGTCCTGAAAACTCATGAAACCTATATGGAAAGTTTCATCAAAAAATTAAAAAGGAATCTTAGTGTCATTTTGGACAGCAAACACATTTCACTAAAAACTCTAAAATAACTATTTGCATGTTAAAATCAAGTATCCAATGTCTTAAATCATGTGATCCAATCATCCTCCTTAGTTCAATAACGTCACAACACTCATTTGATGACAAAATAATAAGAAAATCACATGCAATAGTTCATACAATTTCAAAATAATTATAAAAACCATGCACGTAATGATTTAGCCTTACTTCACCATGCTTAAGCCCTTTGACTTATTTTACTTGGCTTTGATCTGTCATTTCATCAATATAGTCCCTTTGGCCAACATTAAGAACTCTTCTTCATAATATTTTGCAACAAATGCATGTAAAACACATCACAAAAGCAAAAACAACATGCCATTTGTTTAACAATAACCCAAGCAAACCCGTGGCTCCTTGGACTTCAAAAGTGCATGTTTCGGCCACTGATGTGGCTTAGCAACTCTATTGGTTATATCATATAAGCACAACACCCATTTCAGCAAGGAAGTCTTACAAAAATGAAGGATTTTCACATGCAAGCATGTTCTACTCATTAAACACTAATATAGAATCATACGACAAGTCAAAAGCATGAAGAACACGTTTTCCCCAACTCAAATGCACAATAGAAACTACCCCCTTACCTATGCTTAAATACAAGTCCTTCTCCTCCTCTTTTCTTCTGTTCCTCCCTTTTATCTCTTGATTCTTCTCTATTCTCCTATATCCATCTCCTCCTATCACTTTCGGTCGGGTGCTGATATTCCCTAAACTCTCTCCCTCTCTCACTTTGGTAGACAAACACAAGAAGAAATGAGCTTCCGGTCACCTATCTCTTCTCTTTCTTTTCTTCTTTATTTCTTCCATCTCTTTCTTCTCTTCTTTTCTCCTTCTCTTCTTTTTCCTTTGGTCTGTCATACGATCGGCCACTTTCCTCCTTCGGGCAGTTTCACTTTTTCATCTTTAGTCAGTTGGTGTCTAACGCCACTCTCCCCCATTTCACTATCTCTCTTCTTCTACGTAATTAGACAGGCACTCATTCGGCTAACGCTACACACCAAGTTGCACCCACACACATGTAGCCACCGAAATTCTCCAGCTCCCCATGTCTTCTTGCATGTCACTAAGTCAACAAAGGAGCCAATGGAAAGCTCCATATAGTCGACTAAGACGTGTAAAAGCAACAATGATAAAAATAACAAAAGGATAAGAGAAAGAGAGATAAAAAGTAACAAAAGATTAGATGCATTAAATGTAAAGTGTAGATAACATACGACCAATAAAATTTGACCCAGAATGGGAAGATTAAAAGCATGTGAGTGGAGAGACATATTCGGCTACCCCTAAAAATAAATACAAAGCAAGAGATAAATCTCCTTTTACGGACTCTCAGTAATAACTCCTAATGTCAATAGTGCCAAAACATTCACAAGTATCAAGCTTAATAAGTTCAATAAAATATGATATGAAAACAAATGCAACTACTAAATTTTTCAAAGAAATAATAAAAGGAAGACATAATTTAAACAAGAAAACTCTCATTAGCAATTTATATTATAAAACAAGGGAGGATGATGGAAAATATTCAAGATCATAATATCTTGCCTTATATTCGACTATAAGCTGAAAAATAATTGAAGGTTAGGTAAAAATAATTAAATAATTAAATTATAGGAATATGCATTGGAAAAACTTTTAATAGAATTAAATCCTCTAATAGGAAATATAAAGCTCATAAAAAATAATATGCAAACAAATGAAAACACTTACTTGAATAATAAAAGAATTGATTTTTAAGTTTAATAAGGTAATAATTTAGACCGGAAAACTCCAAAAAGCATATTATACTAGTTTTTAAATATATCAAACAACTGCAAGAAAAGATGGGTGTCACACGTCGTCCTTTTAGTCATGATTTTTTTTAATGGCTTATGTGGCGCTTATTTGGCTACAGGAATGGGACATCTTTTGATGTGTCACCACTAAGCTGGTTTTTTTTACACGCATCCTCCTCTCATTGGTTGCTGACGTGACGTTTTTGGCTACGTCAGTAATTGTCATTATTGGTTTGATGCCGAAGAGACAAAATGACCCTTTTTTTATTTGAGTATATGACCTAAGAGACTGTTTTATAAAAAGACTTACCTTAGAGAATATTTTGTTAAAAGGTGATACCACATATACTTACATTGCAATTAACCCTAAAAATTATAGGATCACCCAAAAGGCCTCCAAAGGCGCTTGGCTTTGGATGCGGATCTTGGGACCACGACTCATTGGGATGGTATTCTTCCTCGAATCCTCGTACATAAAATTCCAAATTGAAGAATAATAATGATAATACTTTCTCTTCTGTCGACATGATTTCTTTAGCTTGCTTAGGTGGACAAATCAATGAAGGAACATGATTCTTTCGGCTGGGAGGAGTAGCCCAATAGTTTGCGTGGCGTTGGGGGAGATTCCCTGTAATATGTGCACATTTGCTGTTTTGACATCTCTTTTATAGCTATACAAATCACTTGCTAAAAATAAACAAATAATCTCCCTCCAAAAAGATTGAAGTTCAGAACAAGCTCATTCCTAATGCATTCTCTTTGATAAATTAGAATTGGATATTCTTCAATTAAAACTGAAACTGCTCAGACTATCTTGTAAATACAACAGAGTCTGACTGATCTGATCTGTGTGGTTGGAAGATAATAACATTTCGTTAGATAAGTTTATTGAGTGTACTTATTGGGTTGAATTTATTCGGATAACAAAAAAAAAAGGATAAATATAAAATCAGTCCCTGTACTATACGTAAAAATCGATTTAGTCCCTATGATATGAAAAACATCGATTTAGTCCCTGTGATTTAATTTTCGTTTGTTATTAGTCCTCCATTAGGGACTGATTTTATCACTTTCTGAAATCACAGAGACTAAATCAATATTTTTCATATCACAAAGACTAAATCAATTTTTAGACCAATTTTACATTTATAAAAAAAATAGAGAGAAACCTCGTCACACCAACACTACAAATTACCGTACAATTACACTGATTTGAAAGAAGGTTCCGGCAGCTCACAAACTCGGGACCGCATGAGAATTTTTAGAATAAGCATTTTGGGTAAAAAAAAGAATTTTATTGGGCTTTTGAGTTGAGTGACTTGGAATAAGAATCATCTTTACTTGTTTCCACGGGACATGGATGTCATAACATTCCAAGCCCATACAAACTAAGGAATTTCGACCCAAGCGAGGACCTCGCCACGACGCCACCCATACCACATCCAATCAAAGGCAAAGCCACCCCTTCTAGTTCTCCACCACCTGTCCTCTACAGCTATTCTCCGTTCCCTCCACTGTGACGCACACCCACTTCATACCCTATCAAATTACAAAAAAACCCTCCACTGAAAAGACAAATACTATGCAAAACCCCATACTGTTACTCCCGGTTTTACACTCGACTACACTTTCGCTCTCTCCCCCACCATTTCTCTCCCACGTTAAAAGGAGAGCCAGCAAAGCAAGAAGATCCAGAAAGGGAGAGTGGAGTGGAACTACTGGTACTTGTGGGGTTAAGGCAATGCCTTGCTCTTCCTTTGGGCATACCGGCGGTGACGATAATGAGCGTTTAGGTAATTTCAAGCTGAGCGAGTCCACCTTCTTGGCCTCCCTCATGCCCAAGAAAGAGACTGGCGCAGACCGCTTCATCGAGGCTCACCCGGAGTACGATGGCCGCGGCGTTCTCATCGCGATTTTCGGTAAGGCATCGGTTGGATTTCTGTTTGGTGCAAAATGAAAGAAATGAGAAGATTCAAATCCTGGAAAATTTCAAGTGAAATGCAATTTCAGTAGAAAGTAGCACCTTCAACTATAAAATTCAAAATTTTCTGCACCTTAAAGTGCAGATTATTGTGCTATCCCCCGAAACAATATAAACAGCCATACTGGTCATGTATCTATCATAGGTACTAAAATTATAAAAATTACTTGTATCCAGATACTGGAGTTGACCCCGCTGCGGCTGGTTTGCAAGTGACCTCGGATGGGAAGCCGAAAATCCTCGATATTCTCGATTGGTATTTATAAAGCTACTTGAGCATAAGTGTCTTTTTGAGTTATTTCTTGACAATGTTTTAATTCATATTTACTTTCGGTATTTGTTTCAGCACCTGGAGTGGAGATGTAGATACGTCAAAGGTGGTCAAAGCCGATGCGGAGGGTTGTATTTGCGGAGCTTCAGGTTAGTGTCTTACTATTTACCAGATACCTCATGATCACTAAGCACGAAATTGTGCCTGTAGCTGCTTCTACAGCTCTTTTCATTATTTTGTTAAATTGATAACTTGGGGTGCTTGTTTTGCTTGGTAAACTTTTTATGATATTTTTCGGCGGTTGGTGCAGCTGAAAATAGAAATCAACCTAAAATATTTTCTCCGCTTAACAGTAAACATCACGTCTTAGAACGTATCAATATTGGTGGCTTTGGTCGAATACCATGAAATTGCTGCACCTCTCGTGGTTCACACAGCCTCTGCTCCTTCCACTTCACCACCACCATCTTCCCATAGGCTATGCCACTGACCTCACCCACCTCTTTGATGACTGCATGGACTAACCACGCAACCCTATGCCATTGCCTTCTTTGTCCAGGGGTTATGTATCCTCCACATTCCCAGCATTTTGCAGGGCCCATGCCCTGCCTTCCACATTGATCCTTCTGTAAGCAACCACAAATGTGGTTTGGTCGTTCTTCATGGCTTTGAAACTCCAATAAGTTGTGGTGGTGGCCTGGTGTATGGCTCATAGGGTCGTGATTTTTTTTTCGGATGATGGACCGGTGCAAGCCGAACAGTGGAAAAGGTTTTCAGATCATTACTGAAAGGTTACTACTTCTTCCACTGAAGAGATGTTCTTACCAAAAATGTTTTTAACTAATTGGAACTACTATGTAGGATGTTTAAGGCTGTGCCGACGAGGGGTCTTCTTACGATATTTCTTTAAGGAACTTTGAGATTCTGTTGGTCATTGGAATGTGCAGTTTAGGGGTTTTCTGTACTTATGGTTCCTGCAAGGAATATAAGCAAATGGTTGAGGGGAAGCACATCTTATGCTTAGTTGTGTAATTTTGGCAAAAAAATCTGTTATGTGCTACTAACTTATATGGTAGCTCCACTCACATAACATGCACATTATGTGAAGTGTTACCCCAAATGCATGGCACAAGTTTTTTTATCAGTTACTTGCCTCCATCACATTTCGTATCTGAAGCCTACTCTATCCACTGAGAGGATTCCCTGTAATAAATGGCAAGAAATAATAAATTACACCATTATTTTATTACTTTGCTGTCATCTCATGAAGCATCTTTACCTACTGAATAATTTTGCCACTCTAATTTTGAGTGTAAGATTGATATCTAAAGATTGACCCAGGTTCTGTTCCTGAATGTTATCATGCTCTGCTGTAACCAACATATCTTGTGTAGGGACTATTCTGGTTGTCAATTCTTCGTGGAAAAACCCTTCTGGGGACTGGCATGTGGGATCTAAGTTGGTTTATGAGCTATTTACTGAAACATTGACTTCACGGTTGAAGGTAAGCATTGGCTGTTGCCTATTATGATTCATTTGGTGGATTCCACGGTCTGCCTCTTTTACTGAAGTTGCACCACATTCCCTTTCCTCTCTACCCACTCACAGAAAGAAAGAAGGAAAAAATGGGATGGAAAGAACCAGGAAGAAATTGCTAAGGCTGTTAAGCATCTTGATGAATTCGACCAGGTCGTTGCTTTTCCTGCTTGTTATTTTTTACAGACATGGATTTAGTTTATTGGTATAGGGTCTCTCATTATACACTATTGTTGCTTTTTATTAGGCTAAATTACTCTGCTGGGCCTTGGGGTTTTCACAATTCTCATATTAGCCCCTATGGTAAGTTTTTTCCTATGGGCCTCCCTGTGGTTTGGACCAATTCTCAGTTTAGTCCTTCCATTCACTTGGATGGCGTAAATTGCGGACATGGCTAATGGCTACCGCGTCACACCGAATGAAAAACAGACATGCAAAACATGGACGCTGACTCGACTCCCCCAACTTGAAAAAGTGGGTCCCACATGCCAAATGGATAAGTTTAGTCCCTATGTTCACTTGGATGACGGTATCCATTTAGCACATGGGGCCCACTTTTTCAAGTTGGGGGAGTCGAGTCAAAGTCCATGTTTCGCGTGTCGGTTTTTCATTGGGCGTGACTTGGTAGCCGTTAGCCACGTCGGCAATTTACGTCATCCAATTGAATGGATGGACTAAACTGAGAATTGGTCCAAACCACAGAGTGGCCCGTAGGAAAAAACTTACCATAGGGACTAATATGAGAATCGCGAAAACCCCAAGGACCAGCAGAGTAATTTAGCCTTTTTTTTTTAAGCAGATTACATTCACTTGGGAAAAAAAGCAGATTCTATTCGCTGGAAATTTAAATGAATCTTGTATAACTCACTGTTGCATCTTTGAATGTAGGATTAAGAAGCACTTCCCTTTTGTTTTTCGGTGGACTTGGGTTGCTTGTACCTTCACATATTTGAGTTTTTTCTTGTGGACTGCTGGTTCTTTTCACATTTTGTACCCTTTATCCAGTCTTTCTAGATTGGAAACATTTTTTTGATGACGAGGAAATTCCCCAAAGTCGGACCCTTTTGGCCCAACCCTGAAGTACAAACCCCGGCCCCTTGGACCGACCCCACAACCCAGGGAGCGGGTAAGTCAAGGGCGATAATGGGGGTGTTGGGGCTCGAACTTGGGACATGTTAGAACCCAAGCCGAAGCCTTACCACCACACCAAACCCTTGGGGGTCTTTCTAGATTGGAAACATTAGTTTCACGCAAATAGGCTATATAAATTTCACTATAGTTGATTTTACATGTTGGTAGTTTATTCTGCAGATGACATAGAACGATGGAATATCTGAAACTGTAAATGCATAACGAGAAACTTAGTACAAGTGTAGTTGCCAACTCTTGAGCTGTCATGTCTCTAAATAGGTTCGAATGTGCTTTTATATTGTGCTGTGTTTTCTCTCTTATTTATATTGCTTGATATCATCTTGCTAGAAACATGCTAAAGTGGAGGATGCAAACCTGAAGAGGTCTCGTGAAGACCTTCAAAACAGAATTGATATTCTACAAAAGCAAGCTGAAGTGAGTTCTAGGTATTTTACTTTTTTTTACATTTTTTCCTGACTTTCTTTTGTTGCTGATTTGTGATCTTTTCTGTTTTAGAGCTTTGATGACAATGGACCTGTCATTGATGCTGTTGTGTGGTATGACGGAGAAGTATGGAGGGCTGCTCTTGACACACAGTGTCTTGAGGATGATCCTGATTGTGGGAAACTTGCTAAGTTTATACCGCTAACTAATTATAGGTATGTTTGGTCACTCGTGACTAATGGTTGGGTTCAACAAATTCTTTTTTCAACTAAGTAGGATGACATAGAAGGAAGAGAGTCAAATATAAAAACCTCTGTATCTTGCATTTCAGCATATCACTAACAGTTAATAAATTGCCTGAGGGATATGGTCATTGCGCATAAATAATTCAATCCTTTCTTCTTCTCTGTTTATTTTCTTTGAGTAGATCACCTGAACATTCCTTTTCTAATCTGTCTCTGGAAAAATGGTCAAATGTCAAGGGCACCGGGGCTGTTGGCTTATTATTGTATGGGAGGAGCACAATGGAAAGGTGTCCTTTAGGTTTGTGCAATGATGTTTGGTAAACCTTCTAGTCTGAAGAAACTAGTAACCGGACTAGTCAAAATGTTTAGTGAATTGGCTACTGATGCTGTGTGGAAACTGCTTTTTGCATTTTGAGTTTCCTTGGGAACTTGAAATGACCAACTGATGGCCTAGTTATTATACCTGATTTTTCTTCACCCATAGAACCCTTCTCTAGAATGGGATAGGTCTCCTCAGTAAGTTTTTAGAAACTTAGCATTATATAGAAGTGAAACAGGATGAGCAGTGATGATTCTTCCCAAAATGTTGAGCAAGCAGTTGTCAATCCATTGTACATGAGTGTTCTGCCCATAAGACAATTGCAATCCAGAGGCAATTGTTAGTGGAGACTGGAAACTCATAGAAACAACCATTTAACTATCTGTGCAATCGGGAAAATCTAAATCTAAATGTAACTGTTTAGTGGGTGTGAGATTGTTTCTCTGGTTTTCTTTCCTGTTCGTCCCATTATAGGTATGGGGTGGTGGGTGAGGTTGGGAGTGCAAGTTTCCTGAGTTTGTGAATAAATTTATCAAGCAACAACAAAAGAAAAAAGTGTTGATGTGTTTTAAAGTTCTAATGATCTCTCGAAATGCCGGAATGCATGTAGTCGTTACTGCACTATACCTGCTGGCTGTAATCTGATAGTTTGTTTTATCTTTCAGTATATTTATGTTAATCATATGCACATTCTGTAGGATACCATTATTTGTTTATTTCTGTATTAAGTTATTTGAAGAAGGTCCAAAACTCGGAATGTCTAATGTTCTTCTGATTCGAAGCCATTCTGAGGTACAGTGCGGAAGGCCTGGCGTAGAAGTTATAGTAATAGCATTTATGTGAAATCACTGAATGAAACTGTGTTTCAAATTCCGTGCAATGGCACTCTGGAAAGACATCTTATCGAAATGCATAATTCAGTCTGTGTGACAGTTATGCTCTCTGCCGAATGTTAAATTTGAGTGAACAAATTTATAATCGTTGGAAGTTTGAGGGCTTCTCTATTGTAGCAATTGTTAATTTTTTTACTAATTTGGTCTTTCATTTGATCAATTTCTGTAGTTGGTGATGATAGAGTTATAGATCCTACTATTTGAATGTTAACTCTATTGCATTCAACTCACAGGATTGAACAGAAGTTTGGTGTGTTCAGCAAATTAGATGCCTGTACATTTGTTGTTAATGTCTATGATGAGGGAAAAATCTTAAGTATTGTGACAGATTGCTCCCCTCATGGCACTCATGTTGCCGGTATAGCCACTGCTTTCCACCCAAAGGTATTACAATCTTAAGTTCATCCAACAATTGTGATTCTCCCCTCCCCACCACCCCCCAAAAAACAAACAAGTAAACAATCATGCTTTCTGATCTATGATGTGATTGTGGTTAGGAGCCCTTGTTGAATGGTATTGCACCTGGAGCACAATTAATATCTTGTAAAATTGGAGATTCGCGCTTGGGTTCAATGAAGACGGGGACTGGCTTGACTCGGGCTCTAATCGCTGCTGTGGAGGTGCCTTATAGTTTATTGTACTGACTAATTTATCTCTAAAATGAATAACATTCACAATGTATTATGCTTAGTCAAGAAATATAACAGGGGTAATTTGTGTGTTTGTTTTATTCTAGTTATGCATTTCAACAGGATTATAATGGAGACATCTTAACCATGGTCGATGTTTTCTTGCAGCATAGGTGTGATCTCATCAACATGAGTTATGGAGAATCTACACTGTTGCCAGATTATGGTCGATTTGTTGACCTTGTTAATGAAGTATCAATTCTTAACTATGTGAACTCACTGGGATGGTTATTTTTGTGTATTCTTTTTCCTTTGTGTTGTCTTTCATCCTCTCTAGTATGCTATAACTGTTACTGTTGGTTTTGAATTTAGGTGGTGGATAAGCATCGTCTGATATTTGTGAGTAGTGCTGGCAATAGTGGGCCAGCATTGAGCACTGTTGGTGCCCCTGGTGGTACCACATCAGGAATTATAGGAGTTGGTGCTTATGTCTCTCCTGCAATGGCTTCTGGGGCTCATTGTGTTGTTGAACCTCCCAGTGAAGGGCTTGAATACACTTGGTAGGGAAACTTATTTTGTTTCACTCTGAGATCCCCACTTTTGCTGCCTTAAGGTCTCTATTCTAGCTTGTATTTGAATGAAGCATAATTGGCTCAATTTACATGTAGGTCCAGTCGGGGTCCAACGGCTGATGGAGATCTTGGTGTCTGTGTAAGTGCTCCTGGTGGGGCTGTTGCCCCTGTTCCTACATGGACTCTGCAACGACGAATGCTTATGAATGGAACGTCAATGGCATCTCCATCTGCTTGTGGGGGAGTTGCATTACTCATAAGTGCAATGAAGGTCTTTTGATCTGCCTTACTTTTAATTCTTGTTTTTTTGTCTGTGTTATCTTGCTCTTTATGCAGAAACTTCTGATATGATTGGTTTTTATGCAGGCTGAGGGCATTCCTGTGAGTCCCTATAGTGTACAAAAGGCTCTTGAGAATACAGCTGTGCCTGTAGGTAGTTTGCCTGAAGATAAATTAACCACTGGACAAGGGCTTATGCAAGTTGACAAGTTAGATTTTATGCTCGACCTTTGCTCATTCCTGACTCCAGACATAGTTCGGCTTTTGTATGTTTTTTTATTCGCCCAACACATTTCGTTGTGGCAGGGCGTACGAATATCTACAGAAGTCCCGTGATGTTCCTTGTGTAGCATATCAAGTGAAGATTAATCAATCTGGAAAATCCAGTAAGTTTAGGTTCTCTGCCCCTCTGCTGCAGAATCTTTATGTTCTTTTGAAAGATTTTTTGCACAATATGTGTCATACTTGATATTTGTTAACTCATGGCATTGCATTTATCAATAGTAGGAGTTTTTTTTTTTTTCTTTTTGGCTTTTAGACATGAAGAGAATTTTGTTTCTGCCTATACTCGAGTATAAGATGACATATTTTATGGGGCATTCTCTTGCTTAATAAAGCTATCAGCAATTTTCCAACTACTGACCACTAAAGATGGGGCATTCGCTTTCTTAATAAAGCTATCACCAATTTTCCATCTACTGACCACTGCTTCTCCCCACTTACGCCAATATTTAAGATTTTTTTAATTATATACTTTAGATTGTGAAATGAAGCTAATTGTTTTTTGTTATGTGAATTTACTGCAGCTCCTATCTCTCGAGGCATCTACCTGAGGGAGGCTAGTGCTTGCCAACAATCCACTGAGGTGAGTATTGATGGACTGGGTGGACATAGAGAGTGTTATATATTTATTGGTTTGTTGAAGATCAAACCTTTTTTTTTTAACGGTTAGAGGAGAAATTAGTTTCTCTTTAGGAGATGATCTAGTGTTAGAGTTTGGGTTCTTACTATTTTCCAACAAATGCTTCATTCATTTCTCTCAAGTGCTATCTCCATGGTTATGCTCAAATACTGTTATCGGTTCAATGTGAATTACCACGTTAGTTACCTTCTATCCCATGATATTCAATTCCAAATTCTCCTCTATTTTCAAACATAGAAGTATCTTCTGCCTACTGAAACCTTTAGATGGTCTCTTTGTGACTTTGGCTATGCATCCGTCTGGTTTTGTATTTTTGTGCTAAATGCTTTGACTTACCCGCAATCAACAGGATGAAGAGGTTTTCGGCTTAAGAGTGCATTATATGTTATCTTTGTTGCTTAATAAAAATTCACAGAGGAATTTTATCTTTGTTACTATCTCTTGTACTGTGAGCATTCTTCTTTAATAAAGTTGATCTTACTTATCAAAAAAAAAAATCACAGAGGAGATCATTTTTTTTTGTTGTTTCCAGTTTGATGGTATATTAAGCTGTCATTATTTTCACTGTTTCTAGTCCACTTCTTCCTCTTTTCCAATAGAGAAAAAGTATATTTAAAATCTTGTGCCTTCGTGTTTTATCTCAGTTCCTCTTTTCTTAAAGCTCCGGTACTATAACATTTGTGTTCATCACAAAACTGTTCTGTGTTGTTGTCCATGCAACATAGTCTATTAGTATTTGTAATGACATCTGCTTATTTGTAAATTATCACTCTATGAGTGTATCCAATTTCGTTTAGTTACATGGATTTTTGTAATATGTTGATCTAAGTATTTTTTATATTGCTTGCTTTTATTGTATAAGATGTGTTCATATTACTTCTGTTCCATTCATTGAATTAGGTATAATGCTATCTCTTGGCAATAATCTTGCTGCGCTCATGTTCATATTTCCCACCACTTATATAAAAAAATGTTCATATTTCCCACTGCATTTTCTCATTTATACGGCATCTTAAGCACTACCCTTAACAGTGGACTGTGCAAGTTGCTCCAAAATTTCATGAAGATGCAAGTAATCTAGACGAGCTGGTTCCTTTTGAGGAGTGTATCGAGTTGCATTGCAGTGAAAAGGCAGTTGTGAGGGCTCCTGAGTATCTTCTTCTTACTCATAATGGGCGAAGCTTCAAGTCAGTTAGCACTTCACTTTTCCTGTCCTTTTCTAAGTATTGATAACTACGTTAATTTGTATATGTTATTTCTTTCTATTGCTCAACATTCTCTTTTTCCTTTATTAAACAATTTCTGCTGGAATGTATGCCTCAATATCCATGGTTGCAAAGGATGTAGACATAGTATTGTATGAGCATTCATGCGTGCCTCTGTTGGCATCAAGTATGTGGGTGATGTTTCTGCTAGTTAGTTTTTTCCCCTTTTTTTTCCTTTTTGGGTTTGAATTCATTGCACTTCTTGGGAAGCCAAATTCCTGGAAGCTGGCCGATAGGCTGCGGTTGAGCTACTTTACTAGTTCTTGCATCTAGCTTAGGAATAGAGTTTGGTAGATGTGGGTTCTATTAGCATTTCCCTGAGGTTGTCGATGAGAAGCCTTTAGTTCAAATGGTTGAAAGTAGGATGCTTTTATAGGGTAGGAATTCTTTAAGATGCCAATTGTTACCAGGTTCTTGTACATCACTGAAATGGAGAATTCTCTGACTATTTTATTACAATTTTTTGTGAAACCTTCTTATAAAGATAGAAAAAAAAACATCTAGATATTGCCTCCTCCTCTCTTCTCTTTGAAATAATTAATTACTGCCACATGGCAGTATACATTAGTTAGACAAAACTCTTTCTACAGTGGCCTTGTTTTCTTAAGGGGCCTCAGAAATAGGCCCTATTGCTGCTTTATGGCTATTGTTGTCTTATTTTGTAATTTGGAAATTCTTTCTTTGAAGTTTGTTTGTAACTTTAGTTCTTAGAGCTGAGCATTGCTTCTACTGTTTAATCTCAAGTTTTCTCATCTTCCTTCAGTATGGTTGTGGATCCTACCAATCTTGGGGATGGTCTGCACTATTTTGAAGTTGTTGGGATTGATTGCAAGGCACCTTGGCGTGGCCCTCTATTCAGAATCCCAGTTACCATAACAAAGGCTATGGCTGTAGTGAATCGGCCACCTGTAGTTTCATTTTCAAGGATGCAGTTTCAGCCAGGTATAATGTCAACTGGCTTGTCTCCTGTTTCTTATTACCATTATGGTGATGGGCAATGTGGTTTGTCCTGAACTTTTGTTCAATTAAGGGCAGCCAAAGTCGAGAAGTGGTCCGTCTAGTGTCTGATCAACTGTTAATCACCTAAACTCATTCTTTTTCCATTTCTTGGATGTTCTGGTCCGTTAGGCCATATTGAAAGGAGATTTATAGAAGTGCCCATTGGTGCTAGTTGGGTTGAAGCGATGATGCAGACATCAGGATTTGATACGAGCCGTAGATTCTTTGTTGACTCTGTTCAGGTACATTATTTAATGAGAACTTATATCAGGCCGGTTAGACCTGCTTTAACATTTTTGAAATTTCCAGATTTGTCCCTTACAAAGGCCTAAAAAGTGGGAGAGCGTCGTAACATTTTCCTCTCCTGCTGCCAAAAGCTTTGCCTTTCCTGTTGTGGGTGGGCAGACAATGGAATTAGCTATAGCACAGTTTTGGTCCAGCGGCAGAGGAAGTCAGGAAACCACTATAGTTGAATTTGAGGTAGTACGCTTCTAGACAAAGTTTGGATATTTTATCAATTAGGTAGTTTTTTAATGAGTTTCTGCCATGCCATCATTTGCTGCCTCCGGATGCCTTTCGCTTCCTAAAGCCCCCCTCTCCTCTCCCTCTCTTCTCTTCCTTCTGTGGCTCTTAGGGCTGCACAAAACCGGACCGGACCAGACCACAAAACCCGACCGGATTTCCAGTTGTGCAGCCCTAGTGGCTCTCTTGCTCGAGATTGATGTTGTTCCATTTTATCTATTCCATCTGACGTGCACTTTTTTATTGCGAATTGTTTCTAAATGAGAATGAGAACACTTTGCATAGACATGCATCATTCTGGTGAATTTAGGGTTACCATGTCTTCTGTGATTTCCTTAAAGAGGAGGAAAAATATTATTTTATCACAATACATTTGACTTTAAATAAAATACCTAGGTTGTGTTTCATGGGATTAACCTCAACAAAGAGGAAGTAGTACTCGATGGAAGTGATGCGCCTACCAGAATTGATGCTGAAGCTCTACTGGCATCTGAGAAACTTGCCCCTGCTGCTCTTCTCAACAGGGTGAAGTTGGTCCCAGGGTGAAGTTGGTCCCCTTGCATAGATTATCATACATAACATTCTTGCCAATATCCTAGTAGTGGTTTCTGTTTAGACTTTTCAGATTGAGAGTCCGGTGTCTCTCTTGTCTGTTTTTCCGGCAGTTGTTGTCCTTGGTTAGTTAGGTTGTCCTTATGTCTCCCTCGTGTCTCTGTAGTTAGGTTGTTCTGATGTCTTTTTCCCGTCGCTTCAGTGTTGAAGCTAAGGAGTTCCAGGTCTCTGTTTTAGTCAATGGAGTTGTCCAACTGTCGGAGTGGAGTCGCAAAGTTGTGAGCTCGATCTCCCTTGGGAGGTATGGAGCTGATTGGATTGTGAACTTGGTTCGTAGGGTGCAGCTGGTTGCCTTTACGGAGGAGGTTGTTGTTAAATTTAATGAAGCTTCTCGGGGCTTCTTGGCGCAAAGGTGCAGCAACAAAGCTGGGAGATTTGTTGCTATCGCAGAGTTTGGAGGGGGGCGCAGGCAGGGCGTGGTTATGATACCGGAAGGAAAGGAGGGAGTTGGTTGGAAGAAGCTAGCCGATGTGTTTCAGGAGGTTGTGATTCACCTCAGTCAGCTTAATAGTCGGAAAGAGGGTTCGTTTGGGGCTGGAGTGCGTAGAGAGCTCTCCTTTGCTGAAGTTCTCAAGAAGGGACAGTTGGGGGAAAGGTTAGGGGGCAGTCTCCGGTGGTGGAGGGGGTTGGAGCAAGTGGGGATGGAGTGGGGAAGACGAAGGGCCAGATTTTGAAGGCTGACATTTCAGTTTTCAAGGGCCAGCCTTTAACTGCAGAGGCGGCTGTCGGTATAGCACTTTACGTGTCTGAGTGGAGAAACAAGCTGTTGGGAATTCGAAAAGAGGTGGAAGAGCTTCTTGAGATGATGGGAACCCACCCTACAAAAATCTCCCAAAACAACAAACCACCCAAACGAACCCCCTATCAATCTAGCCCATGGCTCTTAGGCATCCGAGCGATCGAGAGAGACCCGTCATAGTTAACTGAAGACTTCAATCCCTGCAATTCTCTGATCATCTTCCCCTTAGATTTTCGATACTTTTTCGTACAAGGCTGCACCCGATCCCGTTCCAACGCTACAAAGAGATCTCTCAGTTTTTCCTCTTGACCACCACATGACAGCCCAACCATATGACCCACAGAGGAGACCATATCTAAAACCCACGCCGGAGATTCACCGTCCAAAACGTTACTAGGGACACTAAGAGCATGGGAAGAAACCGCAAGAACTGGTCCAAGAGAACACTCTCCCACCTCCTGACCACCTAAGAGGGACCCAAAAGGAGCCATCACTGCCCGCTCCCTCACGTTGTCACACCGTTCCACAATGGTAGTTTGCAGCTCAGACGAGAGCTGACCTACGGGACTGCCCGAGATACTCCCAGCAAGCCCAACGACCCCATCAAACCCAACAAGCCCAGACCCCCCTTCGGTCACTACCAAAGCCCCCGATACACTATCTAAGGCCTCCGGTTCACCAACCCCAGCAAGCCCAGTGCTCTGATCAGACGAGAGCATTCCCGTGCACGTTCCTTCATCAAGAGGACTACTATTTTCCGGCGTAACCTCCGGCGCCGGAAGTGATGCCGGGCAGTCGCCATCCACGACAGAAGGTGCCGACGCGTGAGAATCCGTCGCCGGCGAGTGGGTATCACCAGCTCCCTTGCCTCCGAGACCCGATAACTTAGCTTCAGCAAGAAACACATCATTTTCCGGCGTAACCTCCGGCGCCGGAAGAGCCTCCGTGCAGTCGCCAGCGACACCAGAAGTCGCTGGCGAGTGGGTATCCGCCCCTGGTGGCGAGTGGGTAACTCCACCATGCTGGCCTCCGAGATCCACAACGCCAGAGACGAGAGGGGGAGCTGATTCGACCCGGGTCCCCAAAATCCCAACCGAGTCCTCTGGGCCTCCAAGATTCGGCCCAACTAGTCGGCCCGGAGGAATAGCCTTGCATCCCATCCCACCTAAATTCGGCCCAGCAATTTGATCCCTTCCCCTTCCCCTTCCAAGCCGCATACCAACATGGTTCTTTGGCAAGGGCGGGTTTTTGTTGGGCGGGTTCTTTTTGGCGTTATTTGGTCCTTTGTATTTGGTTTCTTCAGTATATTCTCTTGTACTGTTGATCCTGCTGTTGTGTGTTCCTGTTTTTATTTTTTTTAATAAGATTGGCTTACTTATCAAAAAAAAAAAAAGATTATCATACATCTTCTTTTGTTAGTTATCTAATTTCATTTTGATGCTGTGAGTTGTACTGGAATGTCTTTTTCCGTGCTTTCTTCCAGATAAGAACTCCATATCGTCCCATTGAGTCTAAACTCAGTGCTCTTGCGACGAATCGTGACAAACTACACTCAGGCAAACAGATTCTAGCACTGACTTTAGTGTGAGTTATAGGTTAATTTTGTTCATTTGTGTGTTTCATTTGGCTGCGCTTTGAGCTTATATTAACTCAGTTCTTCGTCTAATTTTACAGTTACAAGTTCAAATTGGAAGATACAGCTGAAGTAAAACCTCAAATACCATTACTTAACAATCGCATATATGACACTCAATTTGAGTCTCAATTTTATATGATTTCCGATGCAAACAAGGTACCTTTTACATTTCATTTCATGAATGCATGTCCTGAAATTTGTGTGCCATCACAATTGGTGAAGTTGACCCTTTTATATTCTAGCAGCCTTTCTCTCCACACACCCCCCCCCTCTCCCGTTTTAGTGGTAGTTTTATTTTCCTGTTCATTTTCGTTGTTATGCTCACTCTCCTGTAGGGAATCCCCCCACTACCCTTTTTTGCTAAATATTTTTTTTCCTGTAGCGTGTATACGCAATGGGTGATGTCTATCCAAAATCTTCAAAGCTTCCCAAGGGCGAATATAATCTACGACTGTATCTAAGGTAGGGAACTTGTAAAACGGCCCCCGCCCCCTTTTCCCTGATTCTCTTCTCTTTGCTCTCTCTCTCTCTCTCTATATATATATATATATATCAGCGTTTGGGCCACTGTAAGGGTGGTGGTAACTGCCCACCACCACCGCTGAACCCCCCCCCCCAAACAAATAGCCGTTTACCACCGGGGGTGGTTGCCATTTTTGGGCAACCGCCAATAGTGGTGGCAGTGACGGTTGCTGCGGAAACCGCCACCACAAATGCACAGCCCCTTGCTACTTGAATTTGGTCCGAGTATTTGTAATTAGAAAGTGGTACTGTAGCACTGTCCCATTGTCTTAATCTGAGTACCCTGCTGTTGCCTGGTTTAAACCAATTTTGGATATTTTTGTATCCTGGGAAGCTGCAATGGTTAAAATTAGATCTATTTTACAATGGAAGAACTTCAGAAGAATTTCAAATTTAATTTGATAAGAGGTCCTGCCACCTGAAGTTCCTTTTTCTCATGGCAATTATCTTATTGCAGGCATGACAATGTGCAGTATCTGGAGAAATTGAAGCAGTTGGTCTTGTTCATCGAAAGAAATTTGGAAGAGAAGGTTGAGTTTTGCATGCTGTTAAATTGCTGTCAGAGTCAATGAGTGCTTTCGTATAATGTATCAAATAGCATTTTGCTGCATCAATGTATCCAATACATTTTGGTTAATTATGTTTGGCCTGCTTTTCTACCTCATACTGTGTTCCCCCTAGTTATTGGCTATGTTTTGGTTGCTTAATTATTGGGGGATGGTTACTTATCAAAAAAAAAATTATTGGGGGATGGTTTTCTCTCCTTTTTATTGTCTCTCTCTCTCTCTCATGCTTTGCTGTTCTTAAATGGTTAGGAAATTGGATCATCAAAATTGATCTACCATCCTTCATTTTTTTAAAGTAATTTTTTTTGTTATATGCTACATATGTGCATAGTTTTGTCACCTAAACCCTTTTCAAATCTACTTATTGCAATAATCTTTGGAAAGGGTCATGTTTCTTAATACTGCATAGCTTGGTTATCTATTTACTGTTTTGGTGGTTTGTGTCTAATCCAGGATGTCATTCGATTGAGCTTTTTCTCTCAACCAGATGGCGCTGTCATGGGACATGGTAGCTTTAAATCCTCAGTTTTAGTTCCAGGGTATGCCCTTAAATGATTTATTCATATGTATGATTGCGTGTTTTGTTTTCCAAGCTAGTTGTTTAACTCAATGATTCTTGGTAGAAAAAAAGAAGCCATTTATTTGGGGCCTCCATCTAAAGACAAGCTCCCCAAGGTATTACATTCTCCATTTTAGCTTTCCACTTAAATCCAAGTGCATAAGGTGTCAATGGTGATTGTAATATTTGCGCAGAATTGTCTCCAAGGATCTGTATTGCTGGGAGCGATCTCATATGGCAAGCTAACGTTTGCTGGTCGAGATTATGAGAAAGTTCCCCAAAAGAACCCTGCATCATATCAGCTTTCTTATATAGTGCCACCAAATAAGGTTGAAGAACATGCTGCGATGAATTTTTTTCAGTTTCTTGTCAGTTTTTGTAATGATCTAAGGCAGGATTGTAAGTTTGATTGATGCGATTAACCATCTGGCTTCAATTAAATCTCACGTAGTTCTTGTCAAAAAAAATGTAAAGTCCTAACATCTGTCCACATCATTTCGTTGACTACATTTGACAGGTTGATGAGGACAAGGGCAAAGGTTCTTCAGCAACTACTGCCAAGACTGTTTCTGAACGTTTAGAAGAAGAGGTACGTGATCATGAGAGTGCAATCTTTGCATGTTTCATAGCAATTAATTTGCTGTTTTCGCACATATAGTATCAATAGTTGTCAACTCTGTATCATACGGTGTTTTCTTCAACTCTGTATCATATGGTGTTTTCGCACTACAATTGAAACACATGCAATATGCAAAGAAGTAGGAAAGATTTATTCTTTAAACACGTGCCCCTCATTCAATGCCCGTAAATTTTTGGACTCTTTATGTTTGCTACTTTCAATGAATGGTATGTTTTCCAATTTGATATTCCATTGCTTTGCTTCAAGTAGCGAGTAAACCTATTTCTATAAAATTAACTAGTTTTCTTCCATTTTGTTCTTCATATAATATGTAAAATTAACACATTCTCCAGCAGATCTTTGGGGTTTCATTCCAACCTCTCAGGGACTCTTAACTGTTTTCCATGCTATTTTTGTCCATTATTGCCTATCAGAAAAAGTACTTTAGTCTCAATCTTCATTGCGGGTTACGTACAAAAGCATTTCTTTGAATAATTGACTATAGAATGAACACCATGAAGACACTTATCGAAAAAAAGAAGAAGTGAACACCATGGAGACTATTTTCCATACAAAAGGCCTAAAGGCAGAAAGAGTGACTTGAAATGCATTCTTTTTGTGTACATATAAAAAAAATTAGGTTATAGCATGAAGAAGTTTATAATTCATCTTTCCTACTGGAGTCATTGTGTCACTAGAATGTGCAGTAAGCTATTATCTGTATTATACATTTTCCCAGACAGCGTACATACATCTGACGATGATTCATATTGTTACTCTTGAAACTGATAGCAGATTTTGGTTGAGGTCTGGCACTTCTGTATCATGTGTGTACGCTCTTGGATTTTTTCAAAAAAATTCCAGCTTAGATTTTAAGGTTCCGGCCTGTTTTGGTTATCTGAGTTTTAAGATTCATGATGCTGTTTCTTGCTTGACAATCAGGTTCGAGATGCGAAGATAAAAGTTCTTTCAAGCCTAAAGCAAGACAATGAGGAAGACCGTTTGGAATGGAAAAAATTATCTTCATCACTTAAGGTTAAAGCTTATCTTGTGGTTATGTTTCGAGCAATTTTGATGTTTTTAGATCTACAACTTATGTTATTTGTTGGCATTAAGCAGCAGCTACATTTATACATCTTCATCAGCTTTCTAAATGCTTTAGGATTTGTGAAGCCAATGGTTAGATGGGCAAGTTGATATTCCTGTCAACTAAAACATTTAAGCTTAGGGCATGTTTGTTTGCAAAATTATTCTAGTATTCAACAAAATTTACAAAACGAACATCCAAAATCTTAAAAATTCCTACACAAACACCAATACCTTTTACACAATCTCCAACAACTTTTCTCACAAACTCCAATACCTTTTTTTAAAAAAAATTATAACAAATCTTCTCTCCATACTTTTTCACCTAACTCCAATACTTTTTTATTAAACAATTACATTAAATCATCTCTCTCTACACATTTTTACAAACTCCAACAAAAATTAAATATCTTTAAAACTTTTCACCAACTTTTAACAAAAACCTATAAAACTTCAATCTACATAAATATTCACAATTCTATAAAAAAAAATCCTAAAAATCTTACAATTTTTAACAAAACGAACGTCCCCAATTTCTTCCCCTCAGAAAAAAAGAAGCTTATTTTCTTCCAATGTAGTGCTATTTAGGGAATTGCAATCACACATCGTCATAGTTGGATGTTTTTCCTTCTCTCTCGCTGGATTCCAACATTTGTGATTCTAATTTTTGGGGATTCTTTAGGACGCAGACTGTATTTTAGTTCTGCGTTTATGGTTTAGTGATTAAAGTGACTTGTCCAATTTTTGAGGACAATTCTTCTTATTGGCCGTTACCCCTTTGAAAGCCCCACCTTAGCAATAATGGTGTGGCCTAGGTTAACTAACACAGAGAACATATGGTTTGTTTGATAGATGATTAAATAATCTGCATGTGTATTTTGGAACAACTGGTCCTCGACTGTCAAATTATATCCAAGTTGCTAAACTCCAATGTGTGTCATCTATTCTTTGGCAGTGTGAATATCCAAAGTATACACCATTGCTTGCGAAGATTTTGTAAGGAGTGCTTTCTCAGAGTAATGTCGAGGACAAAATTCGCCATGATGAAGAGGCAAGTAATAAAACAAGCATGTAGCAATTAGAAATGTAATTTCGTTTTTATTTTAATAGGCAATGTTGACTGCATTATAACAAGTGATGGGATATAGTATCCAAGTTCCACTGTTGGATTTTGTTAGTCATGTCAAATGTTTTGTTGAATGTCTTGAAAGAAACTAGGTGTTTCACATATGGTTAAAAAATTTATTTGCAATTTGTCAATAGGAGTATGTATTGATTTCCTTATGTGCTGGTTTTGGTTAATTTGCTTCTAATTATTTGTTTCTCTTTAAGAGTGTGACGAGTAAGCATAGACTTTAGAGGCGTTCTCTAAAGTGTATACATTCCTAAATGAGAGAGCTCATATGAAATATAGGTTTAATAGGTTTAGTTGCACCCATGTGCCACCTGGCAGGTTATTGATGCTGCAAACGAGGTGATTGATAGTATTGACAAAGATCAGTTGTCACAATTTTTCTCGCTCAAAAGTGATCCAGATGACGAGGAGGCAGAGGTGTGTATCGTATCATGTTGTAATATTATAATTTTTCTTTCTTTGTTTCCTTCTGCTTGTTTCCCTTTCTGGATTAAAATCCTTGGAGGCTCACCTTTAGCCACTCCTCCCCTTTGAACTATATGTTTTACATTGTTGCTTATCTTTGCCACGCATCCCCTTTGCTGTCCTGGATGAGATCCAATTCAGACTTCCTTCTTATAATCCAGAAAATCAAGAAGAAGATGGAGATAACTCGTGATCAATTATCAGAGGCATTGTACCAAAAAGGAATGGCTCTAGCAGATATCGAATCTTTGGAGGTCAAGGTGTCATTTCTGTTTCTGAGTAATTCTGTAATTATATTACAAAGTAATATATTTCTATGTTTTGACGGTTTTTAAGATGAGTATTATAACATGTGCACCTGATAATCTAAGATTCTGTAAGGCTTGCCTCATTTTGTTTGGGACAATGTAAAGTGTAAACTCATTGCTAAAGTAGAGAAATGCGAAAGACTTATAAAAAGTACACTTAAATGAATCAAGAAAATTGCTTTTCAGCTCCATTTCTTTGGGACAACTAAGGTTTTCAGTTATAATAGCAAGTTTAGCTTTTTTAACTTCTATCCCGAAAAGCAAGTGAACAAAAAGATTTGGACACCAATAAAAAGGCGCAAGCAATATGCCAATGAGCTCTAGCTTGAATGGCATTTCCTCCCTAGCTCCCGCTCCCTAAGAATTGGATTGGGAATTTGGGGTTAACGTCATGGATTTAAGACCCATCTAGTATGTATAATTTATTGCTAAACAATTCAAATAAAACTAGAGCAAGATTTCATTGATATGGTAGTGGAACCATCACCATCATGATCCTTGTATTATCTCAGGGCGAGAAGGCAACGGCCTTGGCTTCATCTGAAGGTGCAGAAGTTGTGGACAAGACTCGAGAGCAATCTCACTCAGATTCTGTTACTCAGCCAGAATTGTTTGAAGAGAACTTCAAAGAATTGAAGAAATGGGTAGATGTGAAGTCCCCTAGATATGGCACCCTCCTAGTGCTACATGAGAGACGGATCGGAAGGCTTGGAACAGCCTTAAAGGTGATTTTTCTCCACCATTCCTCCCACACATTTTACGCATGAACCACAGGCTTTTTTCTTTTATTCATTTTCATGGTGTTGATGTGTTATTTTGGACAACAAGGAGTCACTCAGTAAACTGTGTCAACTCTGTGTCACAAGTAGTCGGCCTCCGCAGACATGTAAAGATTGTCTTATAATTGCATCCACACGTTTCTTTTTTCTGTTTGTTTTCTGTCAGCTTTATGAAAACACGGGAGCATACCCCCCATCTACCCATATATGCTACGAAACTGGTGAAGTTGGATAGAAAACAGATACCTGTGTTCAGTCTTATGTGTTCTTTAGCTAGGCATGTTGCTGCTTACTATGAAGATTTTTCACTGAACATGCCTGAAAAATCCAGAAGTTATCTTACCTGATGAGCTGAGATTGTAACTGTTTAGAATACCTGTGGATCATTTTCTTAACCTGAAGAAAAGTGTCCATTGTTATGCTAGTGCAGTACATTCCAGTTGTTTTTAATGTACTTCTGCGCTTGTGAGCTATGAACCTTAAAGGTAGTATCATAGAACACTATAATGTTGATAAAAAAAACGATTGACTGATTCGTCCCTCAAAATAATGATATTCACCTGATACTTTTCTGATTGGTACGTAGTATCTTCAAGCATTTTTTGTTAATTCTATAAAATTTCGTTTTAAGTAGCTGACAGTACTTCTGACACAAGACCTGTGCAACTCTGTGCATGTTCATTCCCGTGTCAACTGCTTCCCTGGATTACGATGTTATCCCAAGAAAAACATAAACATTGGAAGAATTTGTGGAATGAACTGATCATTTGTCTAACTTGATCGCTTCCTGGATCAGGCGTTGAATGACATTCTTCAAGACAACGGGGAGCCTCCAAAGAAGAAGCTCTATGAACTAAAGCTCTCTTTACTTGATGAGATGGGCTGGAGTCATCTGGCAACATACGAGAGACAATGGATGTATGTGCGATTTCCCCTAAATTTGCCACTTTTCTAATGTTGCTCCATTTCGGATCAGGTTTCCTGATTTTTTTTGGGGGGGTAAGTTGCTTTCCAGATTGAACAACTATGCCAGTACCATTCCAATAGTTTGATTCCTGTACGCAGAGTTCTTTCCATTTAAAAAATGACCATTCGCTTTACACTATGTTTGCCCTTTTCTCCAGTTGCATTTGGGTGTCATACTTGAACAACCAAAAT
This sequence comes from Myrica gale, assembly GCA_963930655.1. NCBI lineage: Eukaryota > Viridiplantae > Streptophyta > Magnoliopsida > Fagales > Myricaceae > Myrica > Myrica gale. Next base: position 8,062,503 of record OZ005600.1, on the reverse strand, counting down.
ATGTTCGGTTGCTTTAACTAAAATAGTACAACTCACAAGTCAAATATACAAGAAAGTCAATCGGAGGAGCAAGACCAGCACGCCAATACCGAGCCCAGAAATGTACGTGATTACGTGTGTTGATCAATTATGTGGACTGGCGCGTTCCAATACCCATACGCGCACGTAGTGGGTAAGAGGTCAGGTCGCAAATTCTAAGTTCTAAACTCGTGTGCTCTAAGTTCTAAACTCGTCTCTAAGTTCTAAACTCGTGTGCTGGCGTCACAAATGCTGAATTCTTAGTCTCGTGGGTCGGCGCGTCATGCCTGATACAATTTACTACAAGCCAAAAGGTTTCCCTTTGAAGTTCTGAAATGCTGAATTCTTATGTTTATTTTTTCAAAATTTTGGAGGCTAAAAAATTCTTAAATACACATCAAATTTTTTACAAACTCAAATAGACTTTAACATTTAAAATATTCTTAAAATTTTGATAAACAAACGTAGCCGATGTCTCGTGGGTCGGCGCATCTTGTTAATCCCCTTTGAAGTTCTGAAGGTAAATAAACAGGCACCCAAAGTTTTGCCTTTTCATGCAAGGGACGCGACTTCTCCGATTTTATCCTCTTTATTATAATCGGTCACTTTTAGTCATATGGCACGTGATAATTAATTTAACGTCAGTCAGGTTGGCCTCTCAGCTCGTGTTGTAGTTTCCAGGAACTTGATCTGAACGTCGGACGCCTCCATTCAATATGATAAAAAAAGAGCAGGTAAGGAAAACTAGAAAAGTTGCTTTTGAAAAATATTCCTCCATAATTTGTTCTTCGTTTTGATTTGTTCTCTTTGAGAGTTCAAATGGGGGAATAAAGTGAATACATGTAACCTAACCCTTATCATGTGAGCGAATAAACATCTGTGATTTCTGTATCTAATTTGCAACCTCACATTTTGCTTCCACAACCCTTTTGGTCTAGGCATGACAGTGACATCTGCAGAGAGGGGTGGGGTGAGTTTCCGGTGCCTCTAATTAGTTTGTTTTTATATTGAGGCCAACTTTCTGATGGGTACCATACGTTGATGAAAAGCGACTTGTCAGCGGTGGAACGAGGAACTTAATTCACTTTTGGAGTGCCATAATGAGGATTCTGAAATCATTATAGACGGCAGCTGTTTTGGAGTAGTACCTCCATTGATTAAGCATAAGCATCCAAAATAAATTCTATTTTAATAACCTATTGGGTTTGGTTGGATTAGGATGTTTTGGTTTTTGCATGATTAATTTAAGGTATCAAATCCAATCAACTGGAGATCTCAACAAGGTGCATGGATTTTGTTATACCATGCCGTATAGAATCACCTAAAGATCACATTAGAGGTTGGTAGCGAATATGTACGGTCTCCATTAATGGCCCTACACTACTAGTATTGGAGTGCTTATTTGATAATTGTTATTATGCGTGTAGGCTTTAGGTAACAAGCTTGCCCTATTTGGAAGATCGAACGCTCGCATAATTCTCAAATACGATCGGTCAAAGAACAGAACCCGAAGAAGTAATTAATGATCGAAGGCGATTTTGGCCAACCGGGACTGGCCCTGGAGTAATGACAAAACTATTTTTCATTGGATACAATGAATTATTTAAGTTAGAAGAAAAGACAAGAATCCTTCGTAACCTCCCAAAAAATTTGATAAAATTAAGTGCAGCAGATTGTTGTGATGGTGAGTCTAGCTGGTTTACAGGGGTTGAAAGATGAGAGGCAACCCATGCCGAGGCCTTAGAGTGAGCATAATAGCAGGAGAATGAGTATAGCTTGGGGAGAGGGTAAAGGAAAACCTAGAGAGAATCAGGGTGAGGACAATCTTATACTCCAAGAACGTCAAGTTCCTTCCCACACACAGTCTCCCTCCAAACCCAAAAGGCACATACCCCATCTTGTGCTTGCACCCTCCGTACAGGTCATCCTTGAACCTCTCTGGCTTGAACTCATTCACATCCTCGCCCCACAGAGCCGGGTCGTGGTGCATGCCCACTACGTCGATCCACATGTTGGTTCCATTAGGAATTGTTACGTCATTTACTCGGATATCTCCTCTTGCTTGCCTCTGTACGTTTGGTGCTGAAGGGTAAAGTCGGAGAACCTCGTTCAACACCCATCCCATCTGCATTAATTTTTCACACATTCACTCGTCAGATTTCAAGACCAGGCTTAGTAAAAAACAAAAAAAAATATTCCAAGACCAGATTAGAAAAGTAGCGCTACAATATCATTGACCGTGGACGGACGATCGAACGAGTGTGGCCAACAGAGCTAATCTGGCCGGTGAACCATTGGGGGGTGTCACCAAATGTCCTGGTAGGGCGTTCTCATGAGAACCCTCAAGTGGTACTCTGATGCAATACACGATTACATGTGACACTGACGCCCGGCATCCATCATGTGCTGCTGACTCACGCGCTTCAACGCGTGGGCTTAGATTTTTTTTTTAAGTGACCATTGACCAACGAAAGACCTAGCTAGGGAGTCGCTGACTAATTAAGGAAAATTAAAATTTATTCTTTGTATTATTTTAAAGAAAACAATTACTAAAAGGATAATATTAAAAAAGCTATTTAATTTTATTTAATTTAGTTATTTTAGAAATTGAGTGGTTGATATATTCCTACAAAAATGTATTCGTTTTTCCACGAATATCCTTATAATTAATGGTTTTAGAAATTCATCTCCAAATGTTTTCCAAATTAATTTATTAGCCACACTAAGATCTAGTGTGTTTTTGCCACTTGAGGACAATAACAAGAGTTCCAAAGTCGAACCTGGCCACCAATAAATGTTTTCATTCCTATTAGGGAATATCTAGCTTCCAAGCATTAACTCTGTCCCCATAAAACTTATAATTCCTCTCTAGCTCGTATCATGCAACTAGAAGATCATGAATATTCAGTCTCCTTAAACGTATAATAATTCTATGGCCCCAAGACCATATATATGCCTCTATACGCCTCAATATAGTGTTACAGCCATATATTCGATACCAGGCACAATAACTTTGCATCTAGAAGATTCACATGACACAGTACAGCGCAGCCAATTAAATATAATTAATGTCAGAGAGGAAATGAACGTACCTTCTTTAATCCGGCAAGCATATTGGCATCGAGCTGTTCTGTGCCTTTAACAACGTCTCTAATCTCATCTCTCAACCGATTCTGCCACTCTGGATGCGTTGCCAAAAGAAGCAATGTCCACGTGATTGCCAATGCTGTCGTCTCATGGCCTCCGAAGAAGAAAGTCTTGCACTCGTCGACCAGTTCCTTTGGTGTTAAGCACTGCCCTAGCCGGCCGTCTAAATGACTCCCCTGAAGCAGTAACCCTAGCAAGTCCTGTGGTGGTTGCTTTTTGATCGATTTTTGTCGTTCAGTTATGATTGATAAAAACAGTCGGTCGATTTCTTTCCCGAGTATTTTGGCATCGAGGGTTTGTTTAGGGCAGAAGAATTTGTTGAAAGGGACCCCCACGTAGCGGTTAGACTTGAAGAGAGTCATTTGCAGGGCTCTTAATTTTTGGACCACCTTGTGTCCACTTAGGTAACTTATTCCGAAGCTTGTCTTAGCAATGATCTCTCCAGCCGTCGTCGTAATTTCTGTCTCAACATCAATCTCCGGTTTGCCGGAATTGATAAGGCTAGTCCACTTATCCAGCATTGCTGTGGTGGACTCCACCATTAAGTTTGCCATGACCTGAAAAACAAGAAATATCACTTTGTCGGAAATTTAAACAGGATGAAAATAAAGCTTTGGAGATTTGAGAAGTAACAGTAATTAAACGTATGAAAGTCTGCGCTTGACTAATGTGCAGGTTGAAAATTAAACTCTTATGAAAGAAAATAGGTCGATCCAGCTAGCTAGACCAACAATAATTTGAAATTCAAATCAACTAGATGTTTTACCGTTTGTATTAATGTGATATTGTAACACCTGATCTGCCGCAATTTTTCAAAATTGTGCGAGTATTCCCATGTCTTTGTTGATATCGTCCATATTGATGCATGACCAAAAGAGAATGGGAAAGCGAGAGAAAGAGGGAGAGCGATCTACCTTCAAGTTGGTTGGGTGGAATGCAGGAGTGATCACATGCCGGTGGTGAGCCCAGTTCTCACCTTCAACCATAATCAAACCTTTTCCAAACATGGGGTCTCTATCATTTTTGAACACAGTGGGCTTGCCCCAACCCTTTGCCAGGACCTCTGCAGACATTTTCTTAAGGAACGCAGGGTCTGCTATATATAAAAATGGCTCCACCCCCAGCCAGTAGATGAACACCTTTCCTGCACCAAAAAATATGTACATAGGTATTTGCTTAGACCACAAAAGTTGTATACATGCATTATTGTATGTTAGTATCGTCAAAATAAGGCACTTGCAGTGTAGTTTCTGAATCCCAGAAGTGGTAAGGTGTGTTTGTCTCAAAGCACAGAGGTGTAAAAAGAAGAAACATGAAAGTAAGTCATTCCTACATAGTATCATTCACACCAGATCAGTTCAAAGAAATTGCAAAATTTCCTCAGATATCAAGCAAAGCTAGGCGAGCTCACCATACGACTTCTGCCATCGCGCAAAGTACGGGAAAGCAAGTGGGTGTATATTATGAGAGGATTTTGAGGACCCTAATGGACAACCTCCTTTCTTCTTCGTCATCTCACTGATATTACCCAAGGGAAAACTTGGAGTTGGACCTCCAAACCCGTTTCTCCGGAGCTTCTGATACACCCGAGTTGGTGAAATCCAACAAGAAAACAATATTCTCAGGGAGAGGAAGAGAAAGAGAACAAGAGCCACCATAGCTAGGTTAAAAGCTCGAGAAAGCTCAAGAAACTCCATCTCTCTGATCTCTAGCTAGCAATCTCTCCTTTTATGTGCGAGGAAAGCACTAATAGCTTTCTCAATGCTCTCTCTTTTTTTTCTAGATTTTCTCAATGCTCTCTCTCTCTCTCAAAGCACTACTGGATTAGTTAATGTTTGTGGATATGAATCAGAATGAAACTGGTGTATATTTATAGAAAAAGATTGGGGTTCAATATTGTCGGAACTTTGACCCGTTGGTGAACAGCTTTGAACATTTTTCGATGACAAATTTTTTTATACGACGTTGCCTTTTCATTTTGTCTTATCAATCTTTGTTTTGGTTCCTACTTCCTCGCCCGTCAAGAAAAAAGAAGAGTTGTCATACCGTGTGGAACCCGTCCTACCATTCCATAGCCTCAACCAATGAGTATTTTCCACGTCAGTTTGTTTGACTGGGCCTTGCTTTCTGGCAACGCTACGTACGCACTGACCAGACAACGAAAATCGATCTTCATATAACTGGCGGGAATTCCAACTACTAATTTAACAATTACCTATATAGGATTACGAAATTGCTCAGAAAATGGCAGTGATCAACCAGCAAAAGGAGCTACTCATTTCCCATATGGGAGATAAAACAAAAATTGAATGAAAAAGTACTTGAGAGGTGGATGCAATATGATAATATTATCTACCGATCGAGTTGATTTAATTCCAAATGCATGGTCTTTTAACTTTTCGTCTTCACCATTGGTACATGAAGTCTAAAATGACCTTGTTTTCAAAAAAGGGAAGTAAAAAAGGAAATGCTAAAGAGATCGAAAGGGTTAGAATGTAAATGATCAGGTTAGAAGAAAACTGCCGCAGTACTAGTGAATCAACCCTGTTTTGTTCATATGATCTTTCGTACATATACACACATGACTTCTAAGCAATTTATCTCCAAAGGAAAAGAAAGGAAAAGCTGATCGTCGACTTTTGAGTTGCCTTTTTGAATTCGATCAGATGGAGCAACGATCAAACGAAAAACCCAAATGGGAATAAATATCTAAGACTTAGAGCCCCGCGGGTCATGCTTAGTTGTGGATGCTGATGGCATACCATATTTGAGAGAAAATCTTTGGACACGTGCGGCGACACTTTTTCACACGCATAATTTAAATCGAGAGTAGCAGTTGAACTAAGATTGACCAGCTGACCTATGAGACTCATATACATTCTGCAAGACTGAGTTTCTCTATAATATGGTGGTAAGATTTTGGTTCCTGCGATTAAAAGTTGTGGGTGCTGATAGCATATACTGCCCAATTATATATGGAATGATCTAAGACTTGGAAGCCCATAGGGTTGGTTGATTAGCATTTTTTTTGTTGAATTCTTGATTGTTATGAAATAAAATGAGGATCGTAATTTTTTGAGCAAATTGAATCTGCACGGTAGAGAGAAAGAAACTGACACATGTCCAAGAGAAAAGGGAGAGAAGAGAGAAAAGAAAAAGAAAAAGAAAAAGAAAAAGATATAGGAGAGCTTCTTTAGGAGTATTTTCTTTCGATCTTCGGGCGTAGTTTCACACAGAAGCAAATTGGGTTATCTCTGGGAAGGTGAGAAGGTTATCTGGATGCTTCAACAACAGGGGAGTTGTGATATTCAGAGTGAGGATCTCGTTGCAGGGTGAGTTTCGTCAGATTCCAGGATTTATTGTGAGACTGTTTTTTTCTCAGAGAGTTGATATTGTTGAATTTCAATTTGCTAGAACTCAAGTTTTGGGCATAAACTTGAGTATTGTAATATCTATTTTATTATATTGGATTTATCTCGGAGTTGCCCCGTGGTTTTTCCCTTCACACTGAAAGGTTTTACATGTAAATCTTGCGTATTTTCTTTGTGCTTGCTTTATTTCTTTTCTGGTTGATTTGCTTGGGGTTATTTATTTAATTTGCACAGGGATGTAATTTGGCCCAACAAAGTGGTATCAAAACCATGTTGTGTGAGGTTGGTTGTCTTGTGTGGATTAAATGGAGAGTAGTTCAAGCACTATGATTAAACTCACGGCATCAAATTATTCAATTTGGAAGCCGATGATGGAAGATATCCTTTACTGTAAGGATTTGCATGACCCTATTGAAGGTGATAGTGCCAAGCCAAGCAATGAAGGTGTCAAGGATTGAGAGAAGAAAAATCGAAAGACTATTGTGTATATTAGACAGTGGATTGATCTCAATGTGTTCCATCATGTGTCTCAAAAGACAAATGTCAAAAATTTATGGAAGAAATTGGAAAGTCTCTATGAGAGGAAGACAGCTTAGAATAAAGATTTTGCGATTAGAAAGCTTGTGAATTTGAACCTGAAAGTGAGAAAGTCTGTTGCCGAGCATTTGAGTGATTTTCAAAAATGAGTTAATCAGTTGATTACAATGAAAATAGTGCTAAATGATGAGTTACAAGCGCTACTGCTTTGAAGTTCTTTGCCAGACAGTTGGAAGACTCTGATGGTGCCACTTAGTAATTTTGCTTCGAATGGTGTGTTAGGGCTCAATATGGTGAAATATTTCTTGTTCAATTAAGAGACAAAAAGAAGAGATACATGTAAAGAAAACGTATATGTTCTTGCTATAGAGAACAGAGGTCAAAGTAAGGGTAGAGATTCTAAAGGACACGGGAAATTCAAAAGTCAATCGAAAGGGAAAGATCAGATAAAGTGTTTCTTTTGTGATAAGAAAGGTCATATAAATAACCATTGTAAGGCTTGGAAAAATAAACAAAAAGAGAATCAAAATCATAATAATGATCAGAATACCGCAGCTAGTGTGTCAGAGGAGGATGTGGCAGTGACAGTTATTTCTGATGAAGAAGAGCAGTGTTGTCATGTTGTAGATCTATTTGTTGAGTGGGTAATTGATTCAGCGACTTCCTACCATGTTACTCCAAAGAGGGAGCTATTTACTTCGTATAAAGTGGGTAATTTTGGCAGGGTGAGGATGAACAATGAGAGTCATGCCGATATAGTGAGAATTGGTGATATTTGTTTGCAGACAGATGTTGGAAACACCTTGACATTGAAGAATGTGCGACATGTGCCTGCATTTGCTATCTACACATGCATTTGATGACGCGGGGTATGAAAGTTATTTTGGCAACGAAAAATGGAAACTTACGAAGGGGTCAATGGTATTTGCTAAAGGAAAGATTTGTTGCACACTTTACAAGATAAAAATAAAGGTGTGTAATGAAGCGGAAAATGCAGCAAAAGGTGATTCTTCTCTGGATTTGTGACACAAGCAGCTGGCTCACATAAGTGAGAAAGGATTGCAGATTTTAGCAAGGAAATCCTTCATCCTTTGGCCAAAGGTACGTCCTTAAATCCTTGTGATTATTGTTTACTTGGTAAACAATATAGAAAGCTCAATGCTCTAGATTTGATTTATTCTGATGTATGTGGTCCCATTGAGGTGGAGTCCTCTAGTATTGATGATGTTTCACGGAAAGTGTGAGTGTTTTGTTTAAGATTAAAAGACCAGGTTTTTCAGCACTTCAAGAAGTTTCATGTCATGGTGGAACGAGAAATCGACAAGGTTTAAAGTGTCTCTGGACTGAAAACGGAGGGAAATATACGTCTAATGCGTTTGAAGATTACTGCTCAGAGCATATTAGACATGAGAAGACAGTTCTTGGTAACCCACAACATAACGGTGTGGTAGAGAGAATGAACCGCACCATTGTCGAAAAGGTCATAAGCATGTTAAGGATGACTGGACTTCCTAAGTCATTCTGGGGTGAAGCTGTTCGTACTGGGTGCTACCTAATCAACCGGTCTCCATTAGTTCCTTTGGGTTTTGAGATTCCAGAGAAAGTGTGGACAGGAAAGGATGTTTCCTATTCTCACTTGAAGATTTTTTAGTGCAAAGTATTTGCACATGTGCCTAAGGAGCAATGGTTGAAGCTTGATGATAAAGCCACTCCTTGCATTTTTGTTGGCTACGAAGATGTAGAATTCGATTACAAGTTATGAGATCCGAAAAGGAAGAAGATTATTAGAAGCAGAGATGTGATTTTCATGAAAATCAAAGTTTGACAGATTTTGAGAAATCTGATAATTTAAGACGTGTCGTTGAAGGTGTTACTGACCTTACACCTATCTCTTTGTCTTCAGACATTGACGAGCCAACAGTGGTTGATGAGGATGGTTCCAGAGGATATTGAGCAGGGGGAGCAACTTACTCCATCGGTACCTCAGGCTAGAAGGTTTACCAGAGAGCATCGTCCATTAGTTATATATCCTGAATCAGATTATATTTTGTTAACTGATGAGGGAGAGCCATAAAACTTTCAAGAAGTGCAATCTCATAAGGACAAGCAGAGTTGGGTGATTGCTATGCAGGACGAGATAAATTCTTTGCAAAAGAATGAAACTTATGAGTTGGTGGAGCTTCCCAAAGGCAAAAAGGAGTTGAAGAATAAATGAGTGTTCAAGCTGAAGAAAGATGGTGAGAAACTAGTGAAGTATAAAGCTCGCTTGGTGGTGAAAGACTTCAGTCAGAAGAAAGGGATTGACTTCGATTGGATATTTTCTCATGTCGTCAAGATGACTTTCATTCGAGTAGTTAAGGATTTAGTAGCTAGTTTGGATCTCAAGCTTGAGCAACTAGATGTGAAGACTGTCTTTCTCCATGGTGATTTGGAGGAAGAAATCTACATGGATCAACCAGAAATATTTGAAGCGAAAGGAAAGAATCGCATGGTTTACAAGTTAAAAAGAGTTTGTATGGGTCGAAGCAGGCTCCAAAATAGTGGTGTAAAAAGTTTGACTCTTTTATGATGGGTCACATTTATACACGGACAGAGGTAGATCATCGTGTATATGTCAGAGAATTCCATGATTGTAACTTCATTATTCTTTTGCTATATGTAGATGATATGTTGATAGTGGGACAAGATATTTCGTTAGTTCGTAGTTTGAAGGCATATTTGTTAAAGTCCTTTAACATGAAGGATCTTGGTTCACCACGACAGATTTTGGGGATGCATATTCATCGTGATAGAAAGACTAGAAAAAGTTATGGCTACCACAGGAGAAATATATAGAATTGGTGCTGGCAAGGTTTAACATGAAAAATGCTAAACCGATTGGGACACCACTTGGTGGTCAGTTCAAACTCAGTAAGAGGACTTGTCCTTCTACAAAGGAAGATAAAGAATGAATGACAATTATTCCTTATTCCTCTACAGTTGGGAGTTTGATGTATGTCATGGTTTACACACGACCAAACATTGTTCAATTTAGTTGGGGTGGTCAATAGGTTTCTTGTTAATCCTGGTAAAGATCACTGGGAGGCAGTGAAATGGATCTTCAGATATTTGAGAGGTAGCTCGAAGATGTGTTTGACTTTGAAAATTCAAAACCAGATTTGGAGGGATATGCAAATGTAGATATAACGGGTGACCTGGATGGTAGAAAATCTACATCGAGGTTCTTGTTTACTTTTGCAGGGGGAGCTGTATTATGGTAGTCAAGATTGCAGAAGTGTGTTGCCTTATCTACAACTGAGGCTGAGTATATTGCAGCAACTGAAGCAAGGAAAGAAATGTTTTGAATGAAACGGTTTCTTCAAGAACTGGGTTTGAAGCAAGATGTGTAAGTGGTTCATTGTGATAGTAAGAATGCATTATACTTGAGCAAGAATGCTACTTATCATTCACGGACGAAGCACATTGATATGAGATATCACTGGATACGACAAGCAGTGGCAGAACAGTTGATACTATTGGAAAAGATTCATACTGAGAAGAATCCGGCTAACATGATGACAAAGGTTGTGACCAGAGAGAAGCTTAAGATTTTTTTCGGATTGGCCGACATGAATTCTAACTCATTGATTAGAGAATAGTCTCCTTCGTCAGTGGGTTGGAGGGGGAGATTGTTATATGGGCGTCCAACCCATAAGATTTAAAAGCCCATTTTGTGGGCGCGCAAGGCTTCAACTAGGGTGACAATTGTTGCCGCATAATATGACAAAGAACAAAAAAAGGTTCCACACGGTAGAGAGAAAGAAGTTGCCGCATGTCCAAGAGAAAAGAGAGAGGAGAGAAAAGAAAAAGATGAAAGCTTTTTCAGAAGTTTTTTCTTTCGATCTTCAGGTATGATTTTCACACGGGAGCAAATTGGGTTATCTCTGAGAAGGTGAGAAGGTTATCTGGGCGCTTCATCAGCATGAGAGTTGTGATATTCAGAGTGAGGATCTCGCTGCAGGGTGAGTTTCGTCAGATTCCAAGATCTGTGGTGAGACTGTATTCTTTTCAGAAAGTTGATATTGTTAAATTCTAATTTACTATAACTCAAGTTTTGGGCATAAACTTGAGTGTTATAATCTCTATTTTATTATAGTTGATTTATCTCGAGTTGTCCCGTGATTTTTCTCTTCACACTGAAGGGTTTTCCACGTAAATCTTATGTGTTCTCTTTGTGCTTGCTTTATTTTTTTTAGTTTGTTGTTGGTTTGCTTGAGATTATTTATTTATTTTGTACATGGACGTAATTTGGCCCAACAAGGATACCCATCCTTCAGTTTAAAATGGTACTCCAATAATAATTACTGATTTGTTAAAAATCAATACCACATGGAGTAATATATCAGTAATTAAGCCTAGCTTTAAACTTAACAGTTAAACTACTATCTATAGCTAGTCAAAGAAATGGCTATCCATTGTGGTCAATTAGTTCTATATCAGATAATAAATTTTTTCACCACTCATCGTCCAGTACTGTTCCCACTTCGGAATGTTCAATGTTGTGAACTCGATCGAATTCCACTGCGGCAGGGGCGAAACTAGCACATGACGCCCCATCGCCCAGAAAAACAATCAATTTTTTTTTACGTGTAAGAGGCTTTAGGCCTTGAGCCCACCCCAGCCCGCCCCCCAACCGAAGAGAAAGAATGCGCAAGACCCATGATTTTGTTCTCGTCTTTTGTCTCCTTTTTTCTCTGTTACCAAACAGAGATCAGGGTTTTAACCCTGGTGCCCTTTTGAGAATTTATGATCTGACTTCTTGATCTTGGGAACTTCTTTTTTTCCTCAGGTTAGAACCCATTCTATTAGGAAAGCTCACGGGAATATCGATAAGACTTTGAAGGCTGCTGAGGTTTTACTGGCCCAATTTGATCTCTCTCGTCAGGTTGGTTTCTCAAATTGTGTCTATGTTTTACGTTCTTCTTTTCTTACTCTTGCAGTTAGTTGTAAGATCACTTTGTGTATTCTTCTTTCATATGCTTTAAATGCAAGTTGATCGTTTTGTAATTTGAAGTTCAATTATTGTTAGGTCGTGCTCACTAGCTACTTTACGATCAAATTCATCGAAATGTTTTCTTTTTGTCAAAAGATTTTTCCCCTCCAGCGAGCTCTCTTATCTTAAGTCTACTGTAGTTATAGTGCTGTGCACGGTCTGTTTCATATGTCTACCAGACGGAACTAGTCAGATTTTGGAAGTCACCAATTGAACCACACCAATGAAGGCCTAAAGTAACAAGTTGTGCCACTCATGAGGTAGGATTTTTTCTCTGTAAAGAATAACATCCAAGTTTGTGATTTTTTCTCTTACACTATGAAGATTGTGAATATCGTTGGTTTATCAAATGATTAAGTTGGCATTGGTCTTATCAGTTGCGACTGCAACAGTTGAGAGAGTGTTTCCTGCAATAAAGTTAATTAAAATTGACTTGCGTAATAAGATGGGAGACGAATGAATGACTGATAGTTTGGTGGTATACATCGAAAGAGAAATTTTTGAAACTATTGAGAATGAAGTTATTTTACAAATTTTTCAGAATATGCAGTCTCGTAGGATCCAATTGTCATCTCTCAGTATCAGCAAATAGTACGGTACGTGTATTTTAATATTTTTAGTATTTTTAATTCTTAATTTTTGATATTTTAACTCTTAAGATATGTTTTTCCATTACGTGGTAAAAAATTTTTTTTTGTCATTTTTCCTTAGAAGTTCGACCTCCTTCGATTGGATTCCTGGTTCCGCCATTGCACTGCGGTATATGTGTGAAAATAGATTACTGTTTCTAGTAGGCCCACAGAATATCTCCTTCAAAACCAAACTAAAGGGAAATAATGGAAACAAGAATCCCTATATGCTTCTAATTCTGTACAGTTTTAGGGGGTCAAGTTTCTAATTATGTATACGTACGGTAGTAGAATATGCTTGGACATGTATAATTTGAGATTTCAGTACCGATTCTTTATGTCAATAAATGACTAAAGGTTCTCATGACATGGATATGACGTCGTCCGATGTATCCAATCTCCCACATGTAAAAGACTAAAACAAAAAAGAATATAGAACTATATTCTTCTAATAATCCAATAGATCTAGGATCCCCTAGCTGTGCTCCATTGCACCCTGTGAAAAAGCAGATCTTTCTGCTTGATTGGATCCTAAAATTGTTATCATGTATCCCACATTGAAAAGCTTTTGGACCACAGTTACCCCAAAAAAAACTAAAGAATAGCACTTTAAGAGGAAGTTGGGTTGGTGGTTTGTTTCCAAGCATAGTTAGGTCAGCTTCTAGAATTGTGGTGGCAATGTTGCAGATCAATGAAATGGACATCTAAAGAAGCAAGGGTTTGCACCAATATTTTGAAAGGTCTGTTTAATTACCGGCAACTAAAATCCAACTTGGATACGTGTCTGCTTTTTTCCTTGAGTTGGATCGATACACTTGTTTTCTTTTTGAGTTTTCACCTAATTCTACTCAGCAGACATGTTCCAAAAACGTGACACTGAATAATCCATGCGAAACAGGTAAAAGCTGTGCAAGGACTTTTCCTCTAGGTACCATATTTCTTTCGCAAATTTGTAATCATAATCAGAGAATTAAAAGGTAGAGATCATCGTGGAGGGAAGATGGAACTGCAGGTTTCTGAGGTAGCGAAATTCTTACTTTTCTTTTTTGGGTTACAAATGGATAGACTCGAAATTATTCACCCGAAATTCTATGAATATCTTATCAAATTGTGATGACATCAAACGCTAGTAAGAAAATATTCAATGGGTGTGATTGGGTCTCTATCATACTGGCATAATTGAGTTAATTAATACTACCACGCTAAATCCATGTTCTAACTTTGATCACCAAAATAAAAATAAAAATTCCATGTACTAACTTCAAATCTCATATATTCGTGCTCGGCTTTTTTCAGTCATGACCCAGTGCTGGGATCGATACGAACAAAAGGACAATAGGGTCTCTCTCTCTTCATCATGTATCACGGACGTTTTAGGCCCAAAGAGAAATACGTATCCTGACAAAAGGACAAAAGGACAACTCAATTAGCCCCAAATCAGGGAGCGATCGAAGAAAACATGAACACTAGCTATCCCTTGCCAGTTCCCACACCACCGACGGGCCAGCGCAGCTCTCGGCCTCCCTACAGTGATTGGGGCAAGTTGGCCGCGGATTCATTAATTCTCATAGGGTGAGTTTGTGTATCAAAATTTTACCCTCTCTAAAATTTTAACACAATTAAATATTACAATATAATATCTCTCTCCCCATCAAATCATTACTATTTACTACAAAAAATATAAAAAATTACCTCTTTCTTCACTTTTTCACTAAACTCAATACCTAAATTTTTAGCAATACTAAAATTTTACAACACAAACACAACCTGAATGACTTATGACGTGTGGCGGGTAAGTGAATCTAATAAAAGTAGAACTGACACATTATTGACGAAGCTCTGGTTGCAGCTTCGCCGAATTCTTCTCGTCCGTGGGAAATTGGATCTTTTTCAGTCTTATCAGAAGTCAGACCCCAAACATTCTTCCGAATAAAGTTTCTTGGTGCAATTCTTTGGAGTATTTGACCCGACGGATAAAAGGTGGACCTGGGAATGTCTCATCAACAGTGGGTGGTCCTTGAAGAGGCAGTTGCGGGTCCAATTAAAATCCATACCGACCAGTACTATATATCCAACACAGCTTGAAGAATATTACTTGTTCGGCAACCGATTCAGGTTCTAATTGTGCAATTCAAATCGTTGTTTAAACTCAGGTTCTTACACGCGCGTTTGGCAAGTTTAACTGCTGTAGTTACACAACTATTTGTTTGATGCTGATTGGTTATGACTTGTACTCCAAAAACTATTCTGACGTCTATCTGCTACGCTGACAAAGGAAGTCTACCAATGTCTGTCCCTTCTTCACCACGGTACAAAACAAAAGTATCAGTCGTCTCAGTGGAACTGTTGATGGTATCCGTTGGGTATAAGGATGCACCCTCCTCTCTCCTTCCTCTTCTTTCTCATTGTCGTTGATGTCCTCCACCATTTATTAAGGCTTTCTTCTCTCCAGCTGCCGATTGAGCCTCCATTTTCTATATCCTTTGGAGAAAAGACAGCGACGACAAACTAGAAGAAGAAGTGGAAGGTTTAGGGTTACTTGGTTTTGAGGAAGTGATTTTCGCGGCCAGTGGATTCTCTTCGCCTTTAAACACAATGTCGGAGACCCTCAGAGGAGACACATATCTTGTTCCCTTACGTAAAAAGCTCGATGAAGATGTCCCAGAGGAGACCTTGGAACATTTTCTTTGCCTGTGAAATCTTCGAAATTGGAGACCTTGGGGACCTAGGAAAGGAGACGTTAGACACGGGGATTGCCTTCGGGGATTGCCTCCGAAGGCAATCCCCTCCGGATGTCCGACTGGACGGCTGGATGTCGTCCAGCCGGACATCCAAGGGCTGAGAATCCCGGGCAGCATCCTATTCGGGCTGCTCGGGCAGGTGTGGGTCCCGCACGGGACCCACACCCTTCCCATTCTCAGCCCTTGGATGTTCGGCTGGACGGCATCCAGCCGTTCAGCCGGACATCCGCGGGACCCACACCTGCCCATTCTCAGCCCTTGGATGTTCGGCTGGACGGCATCCAGCCGTTCAGCCGGACATCCGGAGGGGATTGCCTTCGGAGGCAATCCCCTCCCATCATTATCTTATTGACAACTTTTAAGTGAGGCGGTGGCTTTAGAGGTTTAATCTTGCTGCCATCGAAGAGCTCGTCCGCAAAAAAAGTTCATTATAATTGCCGACTAAAATTGAACTCAAAATCGTTATTTTCGTCGTTGTCGTTATTATTTTCACCATCGTTTTCAGCTTTAGACTTGCAAATTCTGAGCTTTTTTTCCCAGTTAAAAGGGATTGAGGAGACTGAGTTTCTGGGCATCATGTCTTGGACAGAGAAGTTGTTTAAGTCTCGGTAGATGGCGAAAGCACGGGAAGGACTGGTGGTGGTGCTGAAGAAGAAGTTGCCGAATCGCTGAGGGCTTGAAGGGGCTGTCAAATATGGAGAAGAGCAAATGTTGTCAAAGTCGAAGTCCACAGAAGGAATTGGAACCCGCCAGTTCCATCTCCATGATTGGATTGGGTTCGTGCTTTGAGGCCAAAGTTTTTTGCGGTTGTTTGATCAAGGAGGAGGGGGGCTGATTGAACTGTACTGAGGATTTATTATTTTTTCTAAAATACTGAGGATTTATTAGTGTGTGCGCGTCAAGGAGAGAGGGGAGGGAGGAGGAATGAGGAAGGAAAGGGGAAGGAGTGGATTATCGAACAAACCACAACAATCATCCCAACCCATCTATGTACAATGCCTTCAAGAGGATTATTGCATCGGTTCTGACACGGGCGTTCTCCCCGAACACATGTGGCAGACAATTTATTGCAGGCGCTCGTGCTATGCGAGGTGGACGACCACAGTGATTAAAGTGCAGTAGGTAGCGTGTATGTGCTGAGAGGCTATGGGGAGAGGGCTCTAATTTTGGTGGGCGAAGGTCCAACTTCTAAACCTGAACCAAGACTAGGACTTTAAACCTGAACCTGAGCTTGTTTCCAAACAAGCCCTATGTGCTTTCTGACCATTAAATGAGGAAAGAAGCAGTGAAGAAATTTGTTTATTTGGGAGGTCGATTTTTTCTGGAATTAAACCAATCTCTTTTGGGAGATTAATTTGTTGGATGAATTCTCCGGAAGAAACAACGCTTGCTATATTTAGGGCTTGTTTGGAAACAAGCTCAGGTTCTGGTTTAAAGTCCCAGACTTGGTTCAGGTTCAGAAGCTGGACCTTTGCCCACCAAAACTAGAGCCCTCTCCCCATAGCCTGCCAACACATACACGCTATCTACTGCACTTTAATCACTGTGGTCGTCCACCTTGCACAGCACGAGCACATGCAATAAATTGTCTGCCACATGTGGGTCCGGGTAGAACTCCCGTGTCAGAACCGATGCAATAATCCTCTTGAAGGCACTGCTTCTCTCCTCATTTAATGGTCAGAGAGCACATAATTGTTTAATTGCTGCTTCAGGCATTTACACAGTGGATATATATATCTACATCAAAATATTAGACATCAATGGTCGGCATGCATACATGACGTTATTGGACCCGCCAACTGTTCAGACATTCCCAGTTCGACCTTTCATCCGTCAAATACACAGAAGAGTTGTGCCATTGACTTCCAACTTGATGGGATCACGTTCTTATTTGTAAAGTGAAAATTATTTGACCAACGGAGCTAATTATACTTATCAACATTTGGTCTATTCAAATGACTAAATTCTCAAATATGGACAAGTGGGTTTTTATACATGCAATTAGCGAATAATTGACCAAGAAAAAAGGTGATAATATTGATGAAATTAGTTCGTAGTCATATCAAAGGAACAGCTCTTTTTAGCAACGTAATGAAGGGTGGATTTTACTAGAGAAACCCCATGTGACAATTTTTTTTTATAGAACAAAATAGATAGAGATCAGAACCAAGGAAAAAATTGAAAATAACGAAATATTTTATTATGGCGACAAGAATCCACCCATAAGCGGAAATATACCTCCATGCATCCTCAACCTCTAAACCATATATATGTTCGATGATGCTAAAGGAGGTGGAAATTCCAACTTATCAGTGAGGCATTTGGAAAGCAAGAT
Organism: Myrica gale; assembly: GCA_963930655.1. Taxonomy (NCBI): domain Eukaryota; kingdom Viridiplantae; phylum Streptophyta; class Magnoliopsida; order Fagales; family Myricaceae; genus Myrica; species Myrica gale. The sequence continues at coordinate 8,044,693 of OZ005600.1, read as the reverse complement.
TCAGATTTCAGACGCACAATGCATGTTCTTTTAATAAAAGTTAGGTACTGTTGTTGCCGCAAAAGGGGAGCAACATTTTTCATGTGACACCCTCGCCGCAATATCCCAACTATATATCATGATGTGAAAGTAATTAGTGAGAGTGAGATGGATTCAATGGTCCGGTTCAATCGTCTTTTGCTGAAGTCTAGTGAGGGTTTGAAAAGCATTTTTCACGTTGAAGTGCACGGCTCAAGGTTACCAATACGGTAGAAAAATGGGATGGGCTTCTGTTTGATATTTCGACAAGTTCTGAAAAAGCCCAACTAAAGTTGCAATTGGGTCCGACAGATAAGGGCCCAATATGGCGCTACAAGATCTTGGGGTTTTTTCTTCTTCTCAAAACAAGATCTTGGGTTAGGATTGGAGACACTAACAAGAACTTACATTGACATCTATTCGTTTCTTTCAAGCAAAAACCACAAGATTCAACCCTAATTATTATTAGAGAATATAATTTAAATAATAAAATTTAATTTTTTAAGATAAATAGTAATTTCAAATGGTAGGATCTTGAGGCGAAAGTTTTGAGTTCGAGACATGACTCTGCATTTTGCCCAAATTTTAATTAACTATTATACAAGCATCTTAATAAAAGGAGTCTAGCCTACTCAAGAAAAAAAAACTTAAAAACTCCATTTCCACTTTTCACTTTTCTAAAAGCAATTTATTCTCCTCAACTCACAAAACAATCGAAATAACACAGTAGCTATAGAAAGTGAACAACAATCCAGAGTTATTCACAAAAAAAAAAATACAACAATCCAGAGGGTTCTTTCTTAAATAAGAAAAGTACGTGGGCATAAGCTTTTCTTCTTCTTTTTTAATTCAAGATTTAGCTCAAATCTAAAAAAAACACAAAAATTTACACGAGTAATAAAAATCGCTATTACGGGAGAAATCCAAGCCGATACTATAAGGTCGTTAGGAAAACATGTTCTAATTTTATTCAATTATTTTTCTAAGCAAACACGCTCTATACTTCATTTTGGTGGTTGTATGTCTGTGTCATCGTGTTTGTGAGGAGCAAAATCTGTGAACTTCTGACTCTGAAAAAACGAGAAAAAGATTCAGCAGTGTCCGAGTTTCTTTGAAGATGGAATTGAAAAATATAAGTGGCAACACATGAAAATCGAGTAGACAAGGTTCAGTTTCACCAAATAATCACAAACCAAAACTGTCCCACAGGGACCGCAGAGCCTTGATCAACACCCCCCAAACACTTTTGCGAAACAAGCACGCCTCATCAGTTCTATAAACACTTGAAAGTTACAGAAAGAACCCTATAAAACACTTGCGCCGTGTGCAAATGAATAAGAGAGTTCAGTTATGTGGTAAGAATGATAACATGATGAGGGACAACCAACCCATTATTACCCATTCAACATCTCTTCTTTATTTGAATAAATATTGGGGGATTTTACATCCCATAGGACTTATATTCATCAGTCATGGGAGAGCATGAGAGCATCATCAAGCTTCAGAAACGATGACTCTCGGAAGTCGTGGAAAAGCATGAGAGCATCATCAAGCTTCAGCAGCGATGATTCCAGGAGAATCCTGACACTTCTCAGACGATTAAGTCTATCTTCTCGTGACATAACTTGTTTGTCTACAGCGAGGTTTATAAACTGGAGGAAGTTTTTGCATAGCAGATTGTTAGTTCCAAGTCCAAAATAATATCAAACAGATAGTGCAAAACTATTTGTGGTTGCAACAAGGAGAATTGTGAGCAGGCGATCAACAACCAAATTTTGTGATGAACATCCAAAGACGCAGTGTAGTGATTTTTAAATTACAAATGCTAAAATGTGCAAAACATAAATTGCTATTCAAAAGGGCATATCTTCATGTGGAGCTTCAGATGGTCTTTTGGATCCATCATTACTTAATTGCAATACCAGCTGTTTCAGAGAAAAAATTTCAACAGGCATCGACAAACAGGGTACAAACACCCTTCAGAAGGTCCTTATTCGCTTCAATATCAGTTTAGGAGCACAAAGACCCTAGCATTCAAACCATTAAGTTCGGGTGTGGAATGAAATAAGCAGCATTCTTTAACCCGTACGTACACAGTGATCAGATTGTTCAGACTTGGAAGGACAGCTAAAATCAACAGAATCAAGATCCAGAGACCCTTCGTTGTCAGGAAAAGGTGAACTACAATGTTCAGTCAAGGACTCTTATCCTTGGTGTTCACAGTCTCGTTCTGCTATAATTTCAGCAGTCAAGAACTACAATTATCTGAGTACCCTTTGGCATACTGGATAGACTAAAACCGACTATCTGCAGATTTTGTTTTTTACTGGTAAATCAAAACCACCTCAACCCAACCAGAGTAAATAACAAGGTCGAATCAGACCACCCCTTGCCTCGAAAGAGTTCACCCAAGGCCACCAGCTTTTCCAAAATAAGGATATATCCGTGTTTACTGCTCACAGAAACTTCTGACCTATACTAAAGTCGTCTGCCTATTTTCCTGATCCCCTTTCCTTCTACGTATCATATTTTTTTGGCTTTGATCAATTCAAGGTTAAAAACGGGGTTGACGGTGTTGCCTAAAAAAGGGAGAGAAAGGAGAGCTTCGGGGTATGCTCACTTCTGCATTTTTTGTATCAAAGCAGAAAGTGAAAAACAACAAAATATGGAGAAGAAATTAAAATAGAAAAGCAAAGAGAACTGTTGTGCAAGTGTTTTCTTACCACCTGCTGACAGATGTATTTAAGCAAACAAACAAACAAACAAACATTTGCATCAGCATCTGAAATCAAGATACTTGCACAAAAGAAACTATGTTATGATATATTCATGATCTGAATTCTTGAAACATGATAATGCTGATGTATCTTGAGATCCACCAACACACCCAATAACCATTAATTATACACTACATTATCAACAATACCAATAGCAATTCAGAAGTTGCACCGTGGCAGGCCCATTTGAATGAAGCTTAATCAATTGGATTCACAGGTCCATTGGATTTGTTAAATGGCAATTGACCTGTACACGCAATAAGCAACTCTTCCTCATATGCATGTTGCCATGAAACAAGTAGTATGAGCCATTCGTGGAAATAATTACCACTTCCAAAAGAATTTGGCAAGAAAGAGAACAAGAAGAACATAGATAAAATCATTCAAAGGAAGGCACTTGAGAATGAATAGCACTCCATATTCAACATACCTCTTTTTCTTTTTCCAGCTCATACGCCACTCGTTGGCTCAAATTTAAAGCAGCATGGAACATTTCATCTAGTACATGTTCCCATAGAGTGGGCTTTTTTACTTTCCACAACAAGAACTGTGATTGTCTAGCTCCTGCTACAACTAATTTCTGCAAGGAGAATCTAACATTACCATAAAGAAGAGTAAATGCTCATAAACAATAAGTCATCATGCTTAGTTTCTAAAAATACCTAATTTTTCTTCTATTCTCTGAAAATACCTGTTTGCATGTATACAACCACAACTATACACATTTATACCAGCCTTTTCTGTACCATCCGCATAACCATCTATGGAAAGAGGATTGTATGTAAAAATTAATTTGGAATTTTTCTGGTATGGGATGAAAAACAGGTGGAAGAACGGGGGGGGGGTGAGAGGGAGAGTGACAGAACCACAGAGAGAGAGTAACTTAGAAAAAATAAAATAGATACTAAAATAGACAAGAAGCACGACTCTGTTGGAAAAAGAACAAACCCTCCATAAGAGCAACCAATCAGATGAAAACAAGGGGAAAAATTCCTCATTAATTTAAGAGGGGAAAAAACCGATCATGCCAGTAACAGGAGAAAACTAGTAGTAATTCAAATGTCTGAGCATGATAAACCACCAGAAAAATACTCACAAAAGCATCTAAGGTTTAAGAGGGGAAAAAACTCGGAGCATTTAGACCATGATGATAGTATTGGTTCTTCCAGAACATATCTCTGCTTTTATGTAATTTTACTTATATATCATACTCAGCCATATGATAGCTTGCTTTTACCTCCATATGCAGGTACTCATCCTTCCACAGCTTATAAAGAATCTTCGGTGCGTCTTTCTTTTCAACAAATGTGGTATCTGAAATCTGAATCAAAGAGATGATTCAACTAAATAACCACAAAAACACATTCTTTCTGATTCATCTAACAACTTCTTTTGAAGAGCATTTGCTTCCAAGAAATTCCATGGAAAAAACAAAGATGACTACTGGGAAAGAAAAATCTTTTTACTGAAGAATAAAGAAGATTTTAAATCCCCAGATGGAATAGAGATCACATTAAGCAAGTAATATGAACCACTCCAATAGTGTGTTCCTGCTATCACAATCTCAATATCATATAGCGGAAGTCTTGGACAGCAGGAGGTGAAAACACAAATAAGCATCACACCGTTCTTTTCAAGTAGACATCAATTTATAATATCCAACCAGTAAGCTAAGATCCCCTTTTTCAAAAGGAAAACCTGAGCGCAGATAATTATTTTCCCAAAGCACAACCTTCTCCTGGTTTATAAAATCATAACAAACTCTTGATTATAAAAAGGAACTCGTATGGACTGACAGTTAACATAAACATTATTTTCAATTCTGGGCCACCCATAGCAAAAATCAAAGCAAATTTGTATACACACTTTTACCTTATCTGTCTCAACTAGATGGCCATTTTTTGATAGTAATCTGAAGATTCTGTATGCATCCCTTCCGTATCTTTTCAAAACAATTGATTCCACCTGCAGCATAGAAATTGTAAGAGATTTTTCGTAACACAAAGATGGATTTCCATATCCGTAGAAACAACACGTGTCAAGCAACCTCATCATTCTGCACTAATTCAATAATTGTCTTCAAATCTGTAGAAGAAATACGAATGCAGCATTAGAAACCAACAAAAAATAAATCAGCTAAATCCAAAGATTGAGCAAACTCATTAATATGAGACAGTTCTACGTTACAAGGAGATAAATATTGATTATGGACAAAGGGAATAGGATACCGATACTATATGACTCATCAGTCCCTCTTAAAGAGGTTGAACACCCCAACTGGCCAAGGGAAGCCCTGACACGGTCTAATGTCATACCGCGTCCTTCTTTACTCTTCATTACCTCTTCAAAAATGTGATTTAGTGACAAGGGAACTGCAAAATGTAACACAATAGTCAGTTAATAGGAGAAAAAATCATTGCAGAGAAATGAAGACAGAAAGAAAGATTATGGAATGACTTGTTTCCATATTCCTCTGCTAGAGGTTGTAACAATCCGAACAATCCCACTACATCAGGACCCTTTCGACATAGTCAACTACCACTAAAAAGGCTACGCCTAGTAGAAGTGGTAGAATTATTCAAGTATTTCAGCTGGAACAGCTATGTAAATTTTAGATTTTCTATTCACTCATGATCTGACCTGGAGGAGAAAAAATCATTGGAGAGAAATGAAAACAGAAAGGAAGATTATGGAATTACTCGATTCCATAATATATGTTCGGTCCCATTTTCATGTTATGCCTTCTCTGAAAATAATACATGTTTTAGAAAATTCACTCTAAAAGACCCAAAAATAGGATCCATAATGAACAAAGAAGAAACATCTAAGTATTCACTTGGCTCAGGACAAGCAACCATGTGAAGAAATAAATCACATTAATTACAGCACAATCTCATAAGTTCAGTCCAAATGACTAATGCTGGATTACAGCACAGATGTTTAAAAGTAGACTAGCACAAATAAGGGTTAGCAAAACTTAAAATTCAATCTAAAATACAATGATGTAAGGCACATACACATAAGAAGACCAAGCAAAGACTATTTACAATTGCTCCTTTTATCTAGCACAGAAACTTATTTTTTGTAGAAAAGACACTCTTATTTCCATTCAGGGTTGGGAGAAAAGCTACAGAGGACTTCAACATTATAACAATGGAAAACACACACGCATAGACATACAAACACACAACACAAACACATGTCAATATATATATACATCAATGACAATCAAAATATAATGTTAACATCATAAGGTAAAAAGAGTCATAGCTATTCAAATTCATTAAGCAATCGTCTAAAAGTTAATTTTACCTGACTTTTCTGTTTTCATTTTTTTCTCTGAACTTCTTGTTGCCTCCAGCACCGCCCGTAGGACAATTGCAGCTCCATCATCCAGGCGTTCTCTCACATTCTCAATGCAAGCCTAAAATGTATAGTATTTCATTACGGATATCCAGACATGAAAATGTTGAAAATCAGCTTAAAACATTTCATCTCACAATAAAAACATAACAGCTTCTCAGTGTAAATGGAAATCCATTTGACATTGAGAAACATGGAAGATAGACAGGAAAAGAAACAATTTGATCCATCTGAAAAAAGAAAGGAAAAAAGAACAATCAAGAAGATCATAAATAACAGGACTTACGAGAGGCAAAACTTGAGGTGCTTGACCAGGAGAGAGGGAAAGAGGGGGAGAAAGAGTACCAACCTTATGCCTAAGACGGCGTATAAATTCTTCAAAATTGGCACGCCAAAGAACTACTTCATCTTCTTCCGCAGAAGATTCCCTATCTAATTCCGAAGCATCATACTTGCGCTATAAAATGAGAAGACACAATTAGCGCATCATTAACCCTGGTAACTTGAAATGGAAAGCCTCAGACCAACCTTTTCTCCAACTCTCACATTAGGGGAATCATCTATCCTTTTTTCTCCCCTAACAGCAGCTTCAGCGTTTGTCACAAATGAAAATCTCTGTGCTTCCATAGGAGCTGCTGCTGCTAGAACACGCTGTCCTATGGTCTCTGACTCTTCGTTTGTCTGTCGGTATTTAATGAGAAGAGAATGTTGTTAAAGAATAGATAAGAACATTTCTTTAATTCTTTTCCTGATACATCGCGAGCACACTTCTTTTTGGGACGGAGTAAGTGGCATACACAAAATTTTCATGGTTCAACTTGAGTACGAATGGATAAATTAAAATAAACCAGATATCCAATACAATTTCTAGGGAACAACCATTTTGTGCCTCCAAAATATGAAGCTAAGGCCAAACTAGGGTCTACACTACCAAATTCGTCTTTTTGAACCATCAAACTATGAGTTTATCAATGTGAACCCTTGGTTAAGATCTAACTGTTGAGATAGACGAAAAATATGCCACGTCACACGATCTTAACAGTCAATTTTTTTTCTTTTTCATCCAACATTGCAGCTATGTCACTCTAAAGCAGGTGGCAAACGGGAATAGTTTTGAACTTAATAGTCCCTACAACTTCAGTCACTATGTACGAGCACTAAATTGGTAATCCATCTTCTTAGAACGAATAACTGGAAATCAAAGGTATCTCTTTCAACTTTCAAACTAACATAAGAAAACCTTTTTTGAGAGAATTCCTTGCAGCTACTTGATCTATAACTACTACTTCACATATTATCACGGGTTTCATGGTTCATGAGATGAGACTGCACCATTGAAATCATTACACGAGTTGGTATGGACAGAGTAAGCTAACTCAATTAATGCAATGGAGACAAAGCAATGCATTTGCCATATTGTGTTACTTTAGGTGGTGTTTGTGTGTTAAAATTTTGGGGTATGGAAGTTGGTGAAAAAGTGAAGAGAGAGATGATTTGAATGAATTTTGTATATTTATTATAATGGAAAGGGATGATTTGATGGAGAGAGAGAGAGATTATTTTGTAGTTATTTTATTACGCCAAAATCCATTTGGCACCCAAATGCCATCTAAGTCAGACATATCGATTTATGGGACTCCTAGCAACCTAAATAAAGGTTAAGACACTGTGTAGGTCATTGTGTTTTTCCCTCTGAAATCTGTCATACAAATACTTATTCGTACTTTAATTCACCACCTGTCACCTAGCATTTGATTAATTTGATATAGTTGATAAAGTTTGGTATGGAACTCAGCCACTCAATTCTAGGCAATCCAAAAATGTATAATGGTTAAAGCTATATAGCGAGCAGATTTATCCACAGGTACATTTAGAGGGTTTGACATTTTGTTGTACTCATTTGTAATAAGTAGAATCCAAATATTTTTGTATTTCGTATGCAATATTACCACCAATCAGCAACTCTTAGATACAACTGTTACACAGATTCCAACAGTTGAAAGAATCACATAACTTTGAATTATAAAATTGCTATAACAGTTGAGGAGCAATAGCATGCACGCTTTCGATCTACAAATTGAAGATGCAAATGCGCATGCAAACGCAGAAGTAATCAACAGTCATTCCTGATCCTGTAAACAGAGTTACCAGCAAGTAAAATTTGACAAAGGACAGCAATTACCTTGGCAGACTTAGGTCCTCGCTTCTTGGCAGTAGTTTCTTCTTTAACTGGTGCAGCAAGAACTGGCTCAGGGGCTGGGCAGCGTTCAATGTAATGGGCAGTCAAAAGTTTAAGAAGGCTTTCTTGTACAACATCCTCACAAAGTCCTGAAATGAATTATAAACCAATGGGGAAAACTTAATAAACTTGTAGCACATATTGTTCACCTGAATCACATATTCAGGCACAATGTTCTGCACATTTCAAAAGTGAACCAATGCACCAATGTAACGTCGGTATGTATTAGGAGTGATCTAATTCCACCATTTTGAATCATAAACAGTTTAAACGACCCAAATGTAGGATTATTAGAAGAGCAACGGTCCATTCAACATAGCACATCAGCAAATACAGCAGGAATAGTCTACAGCTCGAACTATTCCTGGATAGAGAAAACAGTACCTAGCCAGGTCCTTAGGGGATATACATAACCTAACGTTCAATATCTTTTCATGAAGCAACCATTCTCAAAAATCGGACCCATGCACTTGACCTTGAGATTTGAGAACTCCAGAATACTACCATTACACAAGCCAATTACCCTGTTTAACCAGATCTATTACTTATCGATTTGTAAATAGAACAGCTAGCTTATTATGGATGTCTTCTTCAAGGTAAAGGATGATCTCCTTGATTTCCCTATTGTCTGCTCCCCCAAATCACCTCAATAGGCAAGTGAATCATCTTGCATAAGCCACATGAAACAGCCGCGCAACTGCTGAGAGACATTTCCTATAGCTAGGTGAAACCCATACCAAATCTAGGAAGGAAATACAAAGTAGCCAAACAAAATAATCCCGTTAAATGGTTGATATTTCCATCTAGGCCTAAATTTGGAACCATATCCAGCAGTGACAATGATGAATGAGCAGAGAATACTCTTCCAACGCTGAACTAACTAGAACCTCTGCCTAAAATGGAGAAATCAGAGTACCTGACAAATTTCACTGGTGCACCTCAGGTTTACAATATGCCGATTAATGAGCATGGAAGAATTCCACCAAGAACTCTCCTAATTTATGCCAGAAGAAAGAACCTTCCTTCTTGTATCGATTAAAACTCAGGACATCAAAGGTAAGTATATATGCCTTCTCATTGATATAAGGGGAAGTACAACCTATAGCATAGGTTTTCCAGTGGATGTTTGAGTTAATAAAAATATCTCTCTGTGCAAACTCTGTCAAGCGCAGCGTCCTCAAGAGCATGGCAGTTAATTCAGAGTCCTCAAAAAGCTCTCAATTCTCCATCTTTTTCCTCCAAATGTTAAATGGCTGTTTTCGTTCTAGGATATTTGGACAGTTCACCACATGTCTCCAGACGGCCTTCGACAATGACATCTTGGAAGAGATCATAGATTTTGACTATTAAGATAGATGCGAGTGTCTAGGAAATTTATCAGATAGATGCTGAACGAAGCATACTATCCAATGAAGATTGGTGGATTACAGTCCTAAAAAAGGCATAGACTGATGAATACCATTCCATGAGATAGAAACAAGAATCTCTGAACAGACATCTGATCTTTAGAGAATCTAGGGGCTAGGGACACAGCATAAACTTCCCTTATCACAAATATGATTCAACATCAGCTTCACTGAAGCAAAAAACAATATAAGGAGAAACAGAGGTTAAAAAAAAAAATTATACTAGGCTACTATATTTGCATCTAGGATGGTAGTATAATACAAAAAAAAAATTAATTCAAACTTTCACAAAAGACTTGCCTTCTTTTTTAGTCGATTTTGCTCTTTCAGCCATATCCTTGGCTCGTTCAACCATTTGCTTCAAGGTAAGCCTACCATGTTGAAGCAAACCCTCGAGAAGTCCTTTGCACTTGAAAAACATTGAAACAAACTCAATAATGCAATTCTCCTCTGGAATCACAAACTTAGTACGAACCAAAACTGAAAGAACTAACTTCTTCATCAAATTCACAGGACACAATCTCTAAGAATTTGGAAAACCTCATGCGGTGGAGCATGTTGTTGAACAATGCCATGTACTGGGTATTAGATCTTGGCCCATCTTCCAAACCACCTGCAGAACAATTATTCAGGACATCACTAGGAGATTGTCTTACCATGGTCTTGGCTGCTAGAAAATTTTATAATTTGCATCATCCTTGGCAAAAAATTGTTATTGACACAAACTACCTGCATTTCCAAAATGGAACTTTATGAAAATCCCCATTCTGTGGAATTCAAAAACCCTGATTCTGATTCAAACTCGTTTCGCTATGTATTGTCCTAGACTTTAAAATCCGTCAGGAAAGTGACCAACCAAACCTATCTTCATGAAGACATTAGGGCTCGCAAGCAATCCAGATAGTGGAAAGCCCTAAACCCTCATTCTCAACTTCTATGTATTGATTTTTTGAACCTTTTCATCGGAACCAAAGAGCGACGTTACCGTTAGATTCATAAACTTTAAGGAGAGAAGAAAAAGAAAACACAAAATTGTGCAGAATAAAGATAGGAAAATGAAAAACCACGCCCTAAGTCTAATTCTATTAATACTCCCCTTCTTTGTCATCGCAATCAGCAAAGGCAGCATAATATAGCTGGGGGTAGCAAAGTTATGCAAACTTCTTAAAAGAAAACAAACTACATTCACGAAAACGAAATAGGAAACTAAGCGGAGAACGAGGAAACACACAGTCAAAGAATTTGGTAGGAAGATTACCTTCTTGTTCGAGAGAGAAAGCTTGAACGCAATTGTGTTGGATCAAGATAAGCAGGGAGTTCTTAACCTGCTGAGGGGTGAGCTCAGTATACCGAACTATTAGTTGGAGGGTTAGGGGTCCTCTTCGCAGAAGATTCTCACATACTTTCTGTATAAAATTCAATTGCAATATTAGAAGGCGTAGATAAAGGAATAGTTATATGCATAGGTCCACCGAGAGACAGAGAGTTACAACGACGAGGTTCCCGAAGTGGTTGTTGATCAGGTGTACGGCCAACTTGATGCCGTACTGGCTCACCATCCTTCTGACTTCTCCTTCTTCTTCGTTGCTGTGTGAGAGCACGAAAGGCGTGAGTGAAACCCAGAGAGAGGGGCGGAGGCGGCAAAGGGATTTGTTGCTCTCTACATAATATTGATAATAAAAAACTGCGTGGTCTAGGGCATATTCAGGGGTCCATAGCTCAGTGGTAGAGCATTTGACTGCAGATCAAGAGGTCACCGGTTCGAACCCGGTTGGGCCCTTCGCAACATTTCTTTTTTCCGAAGTTTCTTTTGGCCTTTTCTTTCGGCACTTATTGGAACTACAAATCGATTCAGAAAAATATATATATTGGCACTACATATTGCTGAATCATGTTAGTCATAAACAGTATGCACAGAGAAGCTTTTTCATTCTTATTCATTATTATATGCTGATATTTTTCCTTTTAACGGCATGGTAATATATAGCTAGACTTTGTATTTTATACTATACAATATCGATCATGGTTCTAAATGCTCATATTGCCTATTTGGGATCATGCCTTATTTTTTTCACATTTCTTCATAAGGTTTCAGATGACTTTTAGTACACACTCTGTCGGATTGATGTGTTTTAGGGTTCCACAATTGATATGTAAATCCAGCAACCAACACACCATTGTAAAGGCACACTGACACTTACATTTAGTTTTTCCTTTCTGATTTAATTGTTTTTAATCATAATAGCAACACATTTCATTAATAAAATCAATGAGGTTGAAAAACCTCAAGAACATGCTCTAAAGGGCGAACCAAACACTCTGAATAGTCGGTGGGTCAACGAGCAGAGTGACCAAAAGGTCATACAGAGACCCATAAGGGGTAGAAAAAACACAACAGACAACAAGCTAATATGATTAGTAGAAAAGAAAAGGCGATTGCGAAATAAGGTGGCATGACCAGCAGCTAGAGGCGACAAACCGATCAGATCGGACAAAGTGGAGGCACATGAGATCCACACACCGTCCGGCCGGTCATCGGAGATGACCACGAGGAGCGTCTGGACGTCCAGATGCCAACCACTTGGCGTGTGTATACCAGAAAGGCCCACTTGCAGCTGAAAACAAAAGAAAAGGGGACAGACGCGTGAGATCCACGCGAGCGCGTGGCAGTGCGTGAGAGCACACGCGTCGTCCCGTCGCTGGTTAGCCGGTGCAGAAATATTCTCCAATCGATGTATATATCATCCCCGCACGGTCGTGGTCTTTAAAATCTTTCAGAAAAGCGTAGATCTAGCCACCAGAATCGTCGGAAAAAAACCCCTAAAAGTGGTCGAAAATGAGGGTTTATTGAGAGATTCTGTCGAAGATGACAAGAGAAGAGGAGGGAGGGGGGAGCGGGCCTCCCGCCGCCGAAAAAAAAAAGGTGAGAGGGGGGTTTAGGCGGCCAAAGAGAGGAAAATTCTAGAAAGAAGACAGAGCCTCTTTCTCTAGAATAGGAGCTGCTTATCTCAATTCCCCAGTTGCTATATTAATGATTGCATTTTTATCCAAGTTATGAGAAAAACAGCCCCATGTAAAAGTTTGACAATTTTATATAGTTTGAGAGACTTTTTACAGTCATATATACCTCTTCATGAAATAAAGGAAGCTATACGTATCAAAATTGCAATAACTAATCCAATATAATTGTAAGAAAGATAAAGACTCGATGAATTGTTGTTTTCAAGATTCTTCTTATATTAATATTGGTCCAAAATTAGTGGCGGATCGGTGGTCGCCTTGGCGGCCTCCACCCGTTGCACCGTTAAAAAAAATCCATGTATATTTTTTTCATAGGGTAAAAAAAAATCTAAACGTGAAACGAAAAAAAAAATCAAAACAGGGTGAAAACGGTGCATTTCACCTTGTTTTGAAAAAAAAAACATGTCTCACTCTCGATCCTCTCTCTCGATCTTTTCACAGTCAGGCGTTTTCCCTCTCTCTCTCTGCCCGTTGCCCACCAAAATCAAAGCTTTCTAAATTTTATTTTCAAAGCAAATATTGTCATCTTTTCTTATACTACATTGTTTCTCGTAAAAATCAAAACTTTTGAATGATGACTTTTTCTTTTAATGTCAAACTGCTTTTTATCTTTTTTAAGTCACATAACAGATTTTATTGCTGCAACTTTTAGCATAGAATTGTTGATAGATGATTTTTATTACGTAAAACATAATCGAGCTTATTTAGTTATGATAAGAGATTTATAGAATCATATGTTATGATGTATCCAAATTGAAGTTGTTATAAAATATTATACATACTTTCTTTTGTTATAAGTTATATAATTCATTTGTAAAATTATATTTTTTGTTTCCTCTTAAAAAAATTCTTTAACTCCGCCACTGCTTGGAAGAGCCGGGAGATATATATATATATCTATTGCATTTTTCTGACCGGCCAGTAAGTGGCCTGTCAGAGATTTTTTTTTGTTTTTTGTTTTTTTAGGTAAGCAAAGGACATATCAATATTGATAAAAACAAGAAAGTGTCACATAATTAGTCAATGTAGCTACCAGGGTGACAACCACACACGGGTCCCTAGAATCAATCTATAATTCTCAGAGGGACATCCTCTGTCGTACGTGGATATATATTGCCTATCGATGAATTGAACATTCTTTGGCACGCCCGTATAATAATAATAATATAACACTTAGAAAATGCTTTGTGAGTAGAGAAAGTCAGGAAACGCGAGGACCTCACGTACAAGCCACGGAATCACAAACGGTTGAAGTTATACATACGTATGTTTTTTTTTGTTTTTTTTAGATTATACATACGTATGTGGAATCGAAGTATTCGAGCTTAGCACGGGAACCATGAATTATATTAACCTCATATATCTTATTTGTTTGGTGGAGGTCTTTTCGCACTTCCATCGTTACGTAGACTCGAGAGAATAGCCCCGGCCCCCTACCCACAAACTAGCCAGCTGGGTGATTCGTAGATGTTGAGAACAAAAATTTCCAACGTCCAAAATTTATATCCTACTGAAATAATTTTTCAAAATTATCTCTCTTTTTATCGATGGATTGTTTGTTTACCAAAATTTTGAAGAATATTTTTAAAATTTTAAGAATATTTTAAATATTGAAGTTTATTGAAATTTGCGAAAAGTTTGAAATGCATGTTTAAATTAAAAATTGAAAATTTTGAAGTATGTTTGTTTGGTTGAAATTTTTGGGCAAACAAAGCTCAAATCATCACTTTTCACTCAAATTATCTCTATTCATTTTTTCACCAATCAACGCCCTAAAATTTTAACAATCAAACACCACCCCATGACATGGTATCATTTGACTTATACAAACAGCACACAATTGGGCATGTGAAGCAAGTGGATTAGTTTAGATACTGAAGCTCTTCAAAGATTGAGAGAGATACAGAGAGAAATTGTTTCTTTTCGTTTCCTTCAAATGAAGTAGCCAAACTTGTTATACAGAAAGAAAAATCGTTCCGGTCACTTCACATCCGCAAACGTACGTCTCGATCAAATGGCTCACGGGGCGAGTTTAGCTTTAGTGGTCGGACCACTAAATATACTGGTCCTACCACTATAGCTAAAAGAACGCACGTGAGCCGTCTGATTATGTCGAGATTCAATTCAGACCGTGGGTTTGGACAGGTCTAGACTGACTGCCATGAGAAGGATTAGATTGGAAGAGAAACTAGTGGCTAATTTCTCAAGGACAATAGTAATAGAGTACTGCCAAACTGATTTAGTGAATTCACCTAATTAAGAAGAATAACTAGCTGGCGTTTCAAGCTGTCTAACTTCATATGCCACCAAATGCGTGAACGCGTAGGAGTTCCCAAAAACGGCTATACGTCTTCTTTAAAGCAAGCGCCATCCCAATGTTTCTATCTATTAAATTGAGTATTTCCTCCAAGAAAAAGCATATTTTCTTTTTTCCAGTAGCCTGCGACAAAACCAGTTTTCCAGGCTGCCATGTACAGTTCTTAGTGCAGATGGAGATTTCCAAAGGGATCGCATTGATCCAATGCTCATCTATGCCCAAATGAGTCCAGGATCGTTGGTTTCGTTCGTTCGGCTGCATAATTGGATCATGCGATCCCTTGGGAAGTTTCCATCGGTTGCTATATATTCGGATGACCGATGATCCACCGATCCACTCAAGTCTCAAGGCAAGTCACTCGTATCTTACCCCAAAATAGTGTGAATTAACGTTGCGACTTAATTGCTATGGAGTGGCCGATTCGTTCCTTTCTCAATTAATTAAGACTGTGTTTCTCGTTGTTTCCGCGAGAATCCAAGGCAGTATATATATTATAGATTCCCTTACTTTTATGTGAAAACAGGTTGATTTGATTTGCTTTTTTTTTTTTAAATTCCCAGTCTTCTAATTGAGCAGTGTTTAAGTGATTATCTCAGAAGCTAAGTCAGATTAAATTAGAGAAAATCTGAAAGTCTTGAAAGAATCTTCTGTTGATCAAGAGTCGACGCTAGATCTGTGTCCACTACAACATTTTTTACTTTCAGTGGCGAAATTTTTCGTCGCTGAAAGTACCTGTTTCGTCGCTAAAGGTCTTCAGCGACGAATTTTTTTCGTCGCAAAGTCGTCGCTGAAACGCCGTCGCTGAAAGTTATCCGCGACGGAATTGTGGACCCGATGCAAAAACCGAACCTTCAGCGACGAAAATAATTTCGTCGCTGAATGTTGGACTTTCAACGACGAAAATTTGCGTCGCCGTTAAGTATAACTTTCGTCGCTAAAGAAACTTTTCGTCGCTGATAGGTGACCACAATTAACCTTTTGTGACGAACATGTCGTCGCTGATACGTGTTCGAACAAAACATTTCGTTCGAACCAATGTTTTTGCGACGACAATTATCGTTGCAGTTACGGACATATATAACGACGAATTCGTAATTCGTCACAAAGTTCGTTCGAACTAACTTGTCGTTCAAACAATATTACAGTTCGAACGAGAAATAAATGTTCGAACAATAGCTCGTTATTATTTCGTTACGAAATTTTCCCGTCGCTAAAAGTCTATGATGTTCGAACGAATTATGTCTGTTCGAACCAGTTACCCGTTCGATATGCAGTTCGAACGTGTTATCTTTTTACAGCAACTCCCAATAAACCTGATGTTCTCAATTTACAAACACCAAATCCAATATTTAAGCAACCTCTCAACCAACACAAGCTTGTAATACATTCTTCAACATCTTTATCATTCTCAAATTACAAATACTTCAATACACAAATCCAAGATGAAGTAAAATAAGTGTATCTAGTTAACATAAATTAAGATGTAATAAACTGTTTCAAAATAACACGAAATGTCTCAAAAACTCATCATTTGCCAATGAAGTCCTATCTATGATCCTCGTTGTGCAAATAGTGTCTTAAGTAGTTCAAGTTGCTCTTGAATTTGCCTTTGCGCCTCCTGCATTTCTACTTGTTGGTTTTTTAAGTCATCATACTCGCTCTGCCTTGACTTCAACTCTTCTATGGTAGCTTTAGCTGCCTCTAACTCACGAAGAAGCTCGGGATCCCTTTGTATGGACATAGTAGATGATGAGGCAATAATAGGTTTAACGGAGCGACCTAAACCTCTCACATAGCCAGGTTTTTTCCCAAGCACTTGAGTAAAAACGTCAATATCTTTTGGTGCTTCTGACTCTATGGTTGATTGGGATTGGATCTCAACCATCTTCTCCTACAATCATAAAACTAAATTATGGATTGTATTAATCTAAATAGACTAACTTTAGAAAATAATATGACAAAATTTACTTACATAATTTTCTCTAGCAGCATCAGAGACCCATCCTTCGCCATTTTTTTTATGATGCGTCTTACTGTATAAATTTGCAGCTGTTGGTGTTCCACCCTCAGAGTCTTGCTGTACAATTCATAAGTTAAAAAAAATTATTAAATCAATGAAAATAAAATGTGGTAATAATTATTTAATATATACTTACCAATTTCTTTCTATGCCAAACAAATGGTCTACAACCTCCAGTGTGGTGCACCTTCAATTTCGATCTATTATTGGTATTAATTCGACTACGCTCCTGCAAATGAAATAACCTCCATAATTTGCTTATCATTAAAAAAAATGTTGTTGCTTTTCATGAAACAATTACCTGATAAGTAGGTTGGGAGAAGAGCTCACAACATGCAATCCAGTTTTCTTGAGACGTATCGACATAAGGATGTTGCAAAGCTTCATCCTTACTCCCAAACTTTTTAAAATGTTTATGTAGTTTCGCCTTGTGATTTTTGAAAGCCGCATTCATTATAGAGTTCACAGTTTCTCTATCTTCCTGTCGATCATAATTGAGGTCGAAGTCATCCTGCAAAAAGAAAAACATAAAAAGAAATTAGTAATATATATGAGATTGATGTAATTAAACAATTAAATACATACCAATACGCGCTCTCTGATATACTCTTTCACAGAATTTGGAACTTTTGCCCAGGTCGGCATACCAAATGGAGCATGCATTCGAACAAGTGTTCCAATCAATGTCGCAAGACGACTAGATTCATCACCATCTGTGCCGCGGTGCCCATCGGCTATACTGACTGGTATCTTACCACTCGCACGCACTTTAGCAAAAGTTACTCCTCTCGACTTTCCACGTCCTCGTTTGGCAGGTGTAGTTGCTACAAATATAATACAAGATAAATTATCAGCTGTAAACCTATGTCCATCCATAGTCTAAATTAATCTATTTAAAAATAGTATAGAGTACAAAGTACTTACAGGCCACACTACTCTGTGCTAGAGGAGCACTGCTCAAAGGTGTATCACCAGACACCCTTGGAGTTGTACCTGGTGACGACTGCATAGGTTGGGAAGACTCTGCATTACTTGATGAAATGGTAAGAGCGGATCGGTGACGTTTTCCACCTATCGCCATGATGCTAACCTGACAAATTTAAACACAATCAATTTGTATCATCGGCGGACTAGTCATCATCAGTAGAAATGAACAAACTTTCTTCCTCATCGGTGGTGACTTCTTCCTCATCGGTGGTGGCTTCTTCCTCGTCGCTTTCATCATCTATAAAGTCATCTTCAACCATTTCCTCTACTTCGGTTGAGGCATTTACAGTTTCGGGTTCAACATCATTTCTATGCAACGGGATCAAATCATAATCCCCAAAATCTACAAACAGCTGAAAAGACTCAGTTTCTTGATATGCTTCATTCGGTATTGCCTCTTCAATTTCTTTGTCACCACTCTGTACTACTTCAGGAATATCATAAATGTTCCTATGACCAAGTTTTTGAATCACCCGCCATTGACCACCCAAGTCAGTATCAGGTAAATAAAACACTTGATTAGCTTGACTACAAAGTATGAATGGATCATTTTGATACCATTTGCGGGATGTGTTCACACTTGTAAAGTGTGAATCTGTGCATATACCTACATTCTGCTTTTCTACATCCCACCAGTCACACTTGAATAAGTATACAACATTACCTCGTAAATAGCGCAAAGCAAAGATATCATTCACCACACCGTAAAAATTAATATCTTTCCCATCATGATCCCCCGGAACAACTACTCCACTATTTTGAGTTTTACGGCATTGTTCTCTGTCCGTTGTGTGATACCTAACCCCTCCAACGATACATCCAGAATATCGTTTAGCACGTTGATCAGGACCACATGCTAATGCATATAAATCATCGTGCACATTCGAGGGATTTTCATCACGCAAGTTGTTAATCTATAATCATGAAATCAAAACATTATCATAAGTACATGGCAAACAAACCTTACGAAATAATATCAATATAAATAGAATAATTAAGAATTCATACACGTTTCTTGAACCATTCCGGAAATTCCTCTTCATGCTGATTCTCGACATTTCCAGAAGTTTGTCTCTTTAGAATGTCAATATGCTCACTATAGTTATACCATTAATCAATGAACATGTGCGTAATGAAATTGAAAATGAAAAATACTAATATAAAAGGTAGAGCAAAATAAAACTTACTTCAGGTATGAATCAATCTCAGAGCAATTGTTCAACACGTACCATCTAGCTTTTTTAAACTCTGCTCCAAACAAGTCATACCCTGCTTCAGCTCCTAATGGCCTGACATCTTGTGAAAAAATACTGAACTTATCAGAATGCTCAGTTCGTCCAACAATATTTCTGTCCCCTCTGTTAAAACGTGTTTCAACACCACCAAGATACATAGAACAGAATGTCAGACACTCGTAATCCACATATGCCTCAGCGATTGACCCCTCTGCGTGTGCTTTATTGCGTGCAAATCTTTTAAGTCTCCCCAAAAACTGCTCCATTGGATACATCCACCGATATTGTACTGGACCAGCGAGAATAGCTTCACGAGCTAGGTGTACAGCCAAATGAACCATTACATCAAAGAATGAAGGTGGAAATATTCTCTCCAACTTACATAGGATCATACCAATATCTTCATCTAAACGCCTCAAGACATCAATATTCAATGTACGTGAACATAAATCCCTGAAAAAAAGGCTCAACTCCGTTATTGCAACACGGACATCTTTGCTCAAGTAACCACGAATCGCAACTGGAAGTAGACGCTGTAGAAATACGTGACAATCGTGGCTTTTCATTCCAGTGATTTTACCTTCCTTCTCTTTTACACAACGTGAAATGTTAGAAGCATACCCATCAGGAAACTTTACATTTCTCACCCAGTTACAAAATTCAACCCTCTCTTTCTTTGTTAAGGTATAACATGCATGCGGCATAACATAGGATTGACCACGAGGTTGTAGATGTAAATCTCTCTTCACCTTCATCATAGCTAAATCTTTTCGAGAGTTCACGGTATCCTTCGTCTTACCCTCGATACTCAACAACGTACCAAGAATATTCTCGCATATATTTTTCTCGATATGCATAACATCCAAATTGTGTCTCACCTTCAAAGTCGACCAGTACGGTAACTCAAAGAAAATATTATTCTTTGTCCAATTCAACTCCTCCTCAGTACGTTTTCTCTTCTTCAAAGCTTTACTAAACCGTACTTCTCTTACCTTCGTCAACTGCATTAATATATCATCACCTGACAACTCCCTTGGTGGTTGGTCATACTCTTCCTCACCATTAAACATTGTTCTATTCTTTCTCCAACTGTGATTCATTGGTAAATAACGACGATGACCCAAGTAGCACATCTTCCTACCGTGTGGTAGATATTTTGAAACAGTAGCTTCGTTACACGCTGGGCATGCCAATTTTCCCTTTGTACTCCACCCAGATAAATTACCGTACGCCGGGAAATCATTGATAGTCCACATCACTGCTGCATGCATTTGAAAATAATTAGACGCTGATGTATCAAATGTACGAACACCTTCAAGCCATAATATTTTCAACTTTTCCACCAAAGGTTGTAAGTAAACATCAATATCGTTCCCTGGAGATCTGGGTCCGGGAATTAATAACGTCATCATAAAGAATGGATCCTTCATGCACTTCCAAGGTGGCAAATTGTATGGCATAAGCACCATTGGCCACATGCTATAACTTGTACTCATATTGCCAAATGGATTGAATCCATCGGCAGCTAACCCAAGACGAACATTACGAGCTTCCCGTCCAAACCATTCATGTTCCTTGTCGAACTCTTTCCACGCCAACGAGTCTGCTGGGTGCCTCATATTATCTTCATCAAGGATCCGTTTTTCTCTATGCCATCTCATGTCTTCAGCTGTCTTCTTTGAAATAAACAATTTCTGTAGTCTCGGTATTAATGGAAAATGACGCAGAACTTTCTTGCGTTTCGTTGCACTATTGACCCATCTAGATTCACCACATACCGGGCACACTTCTAAATTCTCCATTTCTTTCCAAAATAAAATACAATCATTGACGCATGCATTTATAGGTACATAATCAAGCCCTAGACCCCGATTTAATGTTCTTGCCTCTCTATATGTTTTCGGCAGTGTCTCACCTTCTGGAAGAGCTTCCTTAATCAAATCTAGCACCATATTGAATGCTGCAATACTCATATTATGTAGGGTTTTTATATGCATCAATCGTACCGTGAACGCTAACTTTGAAAAACGCTCACAACCCGGATAAAGAGGACGTGTTGCATCTTCCAACAGGCAATCAAAGTCCTTTGTTCCGTATTCCCCTCTAGTTGGTATATTATTACTAGATTCACCTCCAGTTGTTGTACCTGTAAATATCCCCGCACCGATATCCTCCAACATTTCATCTATTTCCTCGATCGGTTCATCAGCATTATTAACTTCATCCTCATTACTATCATCTATAGTAGTATCAATATGTCTATGCTCACCGTATGGTTCACCGTGCAACACCCATTTAGTATAATTTTTATCAATCCCATTTACAATCAAATGATCCTCAACTTTTTCCACTTCTTGAAAGTATACATTCATACATCGCCGACAAGGACACCTAATCTCATTCTTGTTATCCACACATCGACGTGCCATAATCATGAATTGTTTTACCCCCCTTCTAAATACTTCTTCCCGAATCGATTGGTTTCATTCATCCAACATTTATCCATCTTTGTGACCCTTAAAAAACATAACAAACAACGAATCTTAATATGCACTTCGAACATGCAAAACATATGTCATTAGTAAACTGAGCCATGAACTATATACCATCTTCCTACCACCCAAATAACCATGATCTTATCAGGCTTTCAATATGCAAATATAGCCACGGAACACTTTTATAACATTCATTGTGCAGCAATTTCCTGGATTCTGATGTTTACTTAAGGTTCATAACCAGTCGGTTCAAAGATACAAACAACTCACCAGTTCAGATAATATTTTCCAATAAAATATGTTTTGAGATGGTAACATATAAATTAGACTACTTTTCTAAAACAAAATTCACATATACGGGAAACAAAATTCACATATACGGGAAGCATGTGAAAATTAACATATATATATTGTAATTTATATAGGCAATAAATTTTCTGACCAATAAAATATTGTCTTTTTATTCTCATTTTTTGGGACTAAATTTTCTGACCAACCCTATTTATTTCTCAAATAAGCCTTACAGTAGATCGAATATCTCCCCTGCATTATCACACAAAGGTTGATTTTCTTACAGTATAGATTTTTTAATAGAATGGATTAGGTGGAGAATTATAAGTCAACTTTATTATAATTGGATATAAATTTATAAAAAAAAAACAAAAACTTTCATAAACTAAATCTGGGCATATTCATAAACTAAATCTGGGCATATTCATAAACTAAATCTGGGCATATTCATAAACTAAATCTGGGCATATCAACGTTGCTGTCGAGGGGAGAAAATGGAAGCTGCTACGTTTTGTTAAAGCATTCTCCTTTCTATGTTTGTAGCAAATCTGGGCATATCCATATTCGAATATATGGGAAGAATCGTATGCATACAAATAGAGGTATGGGAAGAAAAAGTAACTTACCCTTACAAATTTTGAGAGAGACAGGGAGAAATTATCCTCAAAGCTTCAAAAGGCCTAACAATGGAGGAATGGGGGCGGAGCTGTACGTCTGGTTGCCTTCTTTTCCGAATGGCCTGCGTTTAACGCGAGGCCACTTATTTTTTTTGGTTTCGCGGCTGTTTCGTTCGAACTAACTTTAATATAGTTCGAACGAAACCCACCAGTATTAGTTAAACGGTGCGTATTAACACCAGTCCAGTTCGAACTAACTTTTCGTTAGTTCGAACAGACAGTATTACTTAGACGGTGCGTATTAACATTCCCGTTCGAACTAATTTTATTACTGTTCGAACGGAATATTAATATTCATATATAGTATAAGATTATTATATAATATAGTATAGATAATATTAATATTCATTCTTAATATATGAATATTATATAATATAGTATAGATAATATTAATATTCATATTAATATATGAATATTATATATAGTATAGATAATATTTTCTTTTGTTAGTTTTTCGTATACGAACATAGTGGATTTAAAAATTTCAACTTTAGACATAATGTAGTATATGTTTATAATTTAATTGATCACAGAAAGAAACGATAGAGTTTGATATAAAAACACCGACCATAGTGAGTGATTATAATAACATAAAAGACCTCAAATGTCATCATAATAGCATAACAAACATTAATACATAATATCTCAATGTCTTCAAGCATAGTCATAATAAAAAGCATACGGTAAACACGACATAATTAAAACATAATACAGTGTCACTGTGTCACAAAATGCTACAATATTAAATGATTAAGTGTCTCGCTCCTTCCTTAGTTCACGGATCTCCTCTTCAATTTTGTCAAACCGGCTGTCCATCCGCGATGCAATCTCGTTCACCAGCATGCTCATCCATGGAGGACGCTCGTCTTGGCTCGAGGAGCTTTGACCACCCTCGAAAGCGAATGATCTACCACGTCGTGTAGGATGGGTACGAGGAGGAAGTCCGGCATCCATGGCGTCCATGGCATCCTCATCTGCACCAATATCTCCAACAGCATGTGCTCCAGCCTGAGGAAGATGAGCTGCACTGCGACTGAACGTACTACGACATATTGGCCCAATTGGAGACCGTATCTTCTCATCGGGCAAAATAGGAACACCAGCAGCTACCAACATGCGCGAGATCAGCAACCCATGTGGGAGACTATCCCGTTCGGATGTATACCGTGCATCTCGAAGTATCTGCTGCACAACAAGAGCTGGGAGATCAATCGGAGTCCGACGCGCAACCATAATGAGAAGGAATCCGCGGTCGAAACTGAGATCGGTCCGGTGATGCTTTGGCGCCACGTCCCAAACTATGATAAGATGAAGCATCCGAAAGAATGGTGTCAGATCTCGGTGACATATAACTGTTGATGGCACAATCATATCTTCACCCGTAACTTCCTTCCACACTTCTTCCGGTGTCATGTCAAACGGAGGGCCAATAGTCGGGTATGTCGGCTCCTGGGGTCTGAGTAATCCAATAAACTGAGCAACAATATTAGCTGATAGAGTGAAAAAGACTCCCCTCACTTGGATAGTCAACTCTTCAACACTAGCATCAACAGTAATAACTTGTGCATAGAACTCACGCACAAGATCGATGTATACGTCACCAGTAGCTTCGAGAAACTGAGCCCATCCTCTTTCCTCAAAGTTAGACTGTATGCTCTGACCTTCATACTCCAACTCATTGAAATCCCGCAAACGAACAACTCGCTCTATAACAACTGGTCTCTTGTAAATCAATGATTGATGTTGAGCTACAGATAACGTCTCTCTAGATTGAGCCGTTTGTGAAGATGATGGTACACGTCTTCTTGGTGCCATTTTCAAAGCTATAAAATAATTTAAACTAAAATTAGTTCGTATATAAATAATAAATTGATTACGTAAATAATCATAGAAAAATTACCAAGTTTCTAAATAAAATAATAGAGAATCTAAAACTATCTTACAATATGTTATTAATCATAGGAGACAATTAATAAAACAAAATACATGTAAATAATAACCATAAGGAACTTATAACAAGAACAAACAATGAAATATCATGCCATGCACGTAATCAAGATGAGGAAAACATAATCATGATCATGGACCAAATCAGAATTAGACACTAGTGGAGTCAATTACACAAATAATTTTTTAGGACCAAAATGAGGAAAACAGGAAAAAAATTATGTTAATTAACCGAAGTTCTACAAAATTTCATGTAATACTACTTAATTAAGAAAGTTTTCATCCAATTGAAAAATACATTTTTTATATTTATATTGATAAAAACAATATAATTTGATGTAAATACATACCAATATTTTATAATTAATTTATTAGACTAAATATTTAAGCAGCCAAACACCAGATTCTTCAGTTATTATTAATGTACATATACAACATACCTATTAAATACATCGCCTAAGGTTGATTTTTTTTCTTCAAGTTTTTTATTTTTTATTCGCCTTCTGTCAATTAAGTCCAATTGTCAATACAAAAAAGATTAAGTCTAATAAACGTTTAACATGATCATCCATGCACTTATATAATTAAAAAAACTCTGCTCCAAACAAATAAATAACGCAATTTCAAATGGCTCGTCATATACTAAAGAATCTAGTAATGAATCTCGTCCAATTCTGATTTGTTAAACTTAATTTTTTTATTAAACAAAAATTCACTTAAAATTCATGTGAAGATTGTGTGAAAGGAAAGCTACGAGAAATAACATTCATAGTAGAAGTGCAAAAATTCATAGTATAAGTGCAAAAATTCACTTAAACAAAAATTCACTTAAAATTCTCACGGTTGATAACATAGATACAAGGAAAATGATACTAGCGGAATGAAATGCTATCCTATCGGTATGAAAGGAAGCAAAATGCATGCTCATAGTAGAAGTTCAAGACCGAACACTATGTAAAATAACGAACCATGAAATAAAATCCTACGTACCTGAGGAAGGAAGATGAGAAAATGGAGTGGAGAAAATGGAAGCCTCTACCGATCGAATGAAATGTTTGCTACGAAATTGCCGTTTTTATGAAGAGTTTATGAAGAGTATCGCCTCTTGGTTCGAACAGTTAGCTTTTAAAACAAACCAGAACGGTTCGCGAGGTGGACGACGATTGGAAACTCGTTCGAACTCACCTATCCGTTCGAACGAACATCGCACAGATGACACAAATCAAAGGTCCACAATTGCCATGTGGCGGAATCCTGCATTGTAGTTCGAACCACGTTTTACACTAGTTCGAACTACGTCAGGCGTTGCAGGAAACGAAAAGACGTTGCCTGCAACGCCAAAATCAATGACGAGTAAAAAAGGGCCACGTTTCTACTTTGTTCGAACGACAATGTTGTTCGAACCAACTACGCACAGATGGCACAAATCAAAGGAACACAATTGCCATGTGGCGGAATCCTGCATTATCGTTCGAACTATGCAACGTAGTTCGAACAAGTACAGGCGTTGCAGAAAAAAAAAGAGGTCGCCTGCAACGCCTCAATCAATAACAAATAATAAAGGGACACGTTTCGTATTCTGGTTCGAACTCGTTACATTCGTTCGAACTAGATCAGGCGTTGCAGGCAAAGAAAAGACGTCGCCTGCAACGCCTCAGTCATCAATAAAAGACTATAACGATTCACATTCGTTCGAACTGATTGTCTGTTCGAACACGTATATGAAAATTGGCGCGTCTTTATATTAACTAATCACAGATGGACACCAGTCTCAGGTTCGAACATATTCCTATCTCGTTCGAACAAGTAATGCTAGGTCGAACCAAACACTTTGTTCGAACAGATTATGATTCGGCGACGAAAATAGTTTGTTCGAACTGACCAATCAGTTCGAGCGGTCCGTTTTAGTTTTGCGACGAAAATAGTTCGTGACAGAAAATATATCTTGTTCGAACGTCATTATTTGGTTCGAACTAATCTGCGTGTAATTATTTATTAATATAATTTCTTTTCTACTAGTTCGAACGGAGGTTTCAGCAACGATTTTTCCTGGTTCGTCGCTGAAGGAGTTCCGTTCTCCAAATCAGCGACGAACCTCATATTCCGTCGCTGAAACTCTACTTTCAGCGACGAAATTGTATTCGTCGCTGAAAAATTCGTCGCTAAAAGTCTAATCTGTTGTAGTGGTCATACTCCGTATGTATATATGCTAAAATTACTTATCAATATTATCGTGATCAGCAACAATTGCATTCATGATCGTTGAATGATCAGTTGATCATTATCATAGGTCGACGATCCAGCAAACTTAGCCATAATCTTGCTGTTGCTTGTATGCAGCCATCATGTAATTAAACAAATTAATTTATTCAAGCACTTCTGAATTTTCAATTTTGTTCTTCAGGTATTCTTTTCCTAGAGCTAGTTAATTTCCAATATCATCAGCCTATATATATGTGTAATTTTCCTCCATGACCATGTTCTTCGGTGCAGATTCGACAGTAGCATATGTTGTCAACCAGTGAACAGGACTTGATTACTATTAAGTACTAAGGGTAGCATTTTGAAGAACATTTTATTTTTATCTTCACAAACTGGTGTGACTCAACATTTATCGAGAAGCAGATCACATAAAACAAATCTAACATGATCTTTTCTTTTGTACCAGACAGACATGAATGACGTCATTGTCCAAAGCCGTGATCAATCATAGTCCTGGTTGTCGGATCTTGATTTTCCTTGAGCATGTGATTTAGATTATCGCATATATATCTTCCTAGATTGCGTCTTTGTTTGGTAGTGGGCGAAAAAGCACGTACGAAACGCATGAACGTGGATGAGGTAAATATCAGAATCGACAATATATATATAATGTAGTAGTTATAAACAGTTACTAGCTAGGTAATGTAGTACTGCGGCAGGTATGTCATATATATATATTGTAGTAGTTATAAACAGGTACTAGCTAGGTAATGTAGTACTGCGGCAGGCATGTCATAGAAAAGCTCCCTCTCCATGTTTTACAAGACGCATGAGGACACCATTGAGTTTTTTGACCTAGTTCCATCAGTTACGTCTTATATATAGTATCCCATTTTTGGAGCATTTCACTGTCTTCTGCCATAACTTGGCGATTCGATGCATATAGTGTTGTGCTTGCAATTTGCATGGGGGTCTTTAGTTAATATTCTTCTTCACGGTTTATGATCGCAACCATGCCCTTCATCGATCATTGTGATGCTTAGTCTTGGAATATCCCCTACGTAATCTCCAGTTGCTAGCGAGGAGTCTAATATATATGTCTGCTTTATATATCAATGAAAGCTCCATTTCCATCTGATTAATTTAAAAAACTGAATAGCTCTCAATTTTCTTAGTTTTGTATGCTTACCAATTACTCTAAAAGATTAAAATGTTGTCTCTTTTCTCCATTTTTCCTTCTCATAAGATTGAAATCCACGTTAATTATACTCTTCATACGCTACGTCCGTACTAAATTAGACCTAGATGAGA
Organism: Myrica gale; assembly: GCA_963930655.1. NCBI lineage: Eukaryota > Viridiplantae > Streptophyta > Magnoliopsida > Fagales > Myricaceae > Myrica > Myrica gale. Next base: position 8,016,387 of record OZ005600.1, on the reverse strand, counting down.
GTCATATATATAGTCTTTATCTCTGCTTGATTCCAATGGATTTTTTTTTTCTACAAGGACATAGTTTTAGACTGCCCGTGACAAGTCACCAATGTTTTCAAGAAAGCCCCCTATCCAGTAAAAAGTTTCAGTAAGTGATGTACTTGATCAAAACCCAATTGTGATTAGAAATTTTGCAATATTCCGACTGTACATAATTCCTTGACCTTTTTCCTATATATGGTGCAGGATGCATCCTCGCCTCAGTACTTTTCCATTTGTTGTAGCAAAAAGGAAGTTAGGGAGAGAGAGAGAGAGAGAAATGTGATTAGTGAATCATGAAGGCAGTCAAGCTCGTGATCGATTTATATTAATTAAGCTATCTACCAGCTTTTTTGTTCTTTCTGGGTTACAGCCATATGTGTTTGCTCATAGACTGCCTTTATTTCTAGCCACGCATCAAAGGAATCTCCAGTTATAACTGCAAAAAGAAGTATGAGCTTCAGTTCTGCAGCATTGATAACCTGCTGGTTGGTTTAAGGTTTACAAATAACTTTTAGCCAGTAGGTCCATTTGACCTACGACGTTTCATTTATTAATTCTTTCCATTTAATTGGTTGCTGATAAATTGGTGAAGGAAAGGTTAAAATATCCCACATATGCAGTACTTGGTACGGGAACCCTAGCAGTACCTCCATTAAAATCTCAGGGATAGCAATTTAATCTCAGCCACTCTGATCAAACTGTCCACCAACACTTTTGTTGTGAAATCTTACTGAAGTGACCTTTTCACTTTAATCAGACAAGGGTAATTTTGAGGGCTATGGTATGCTTGTCGAAGATTTTTTATTAATTCTTTTCCATTTGGTTGCTGATAAATTGGTGTAGGAAAGGTTAAAATATCCCACATATATGCAGTACTTGGTACGGGAACCTAGCTACCTCCATCAAAATCTAAGTGACACTACAAAAAAAAAAATACTTCTAGCGTCGGTCTTTTTAGCAGCGGTCAAAAAGACTGCTGTTAAAAAGTACCTTTTGCAATGTTTGATAACAAAAGCCGTCACGAGTACGACATTTGCTCAAATATGCCACTAAAGACAGCGTTTACAACAAAACGCTGCCAAATTTGTGAGTTTTAGCCGCGTTTCTTTAAACGTCGTGCTAAACTACAAATTCTAGTAGCAGTTTGGGTCAAAACGTTGCTAAAGCTTACAACCTATAGCCGCGTTTAACAAAATGACGCTAAATTTCATACCCTTTAGCAGCGTTTTAATATAAAACATCGCTATAAAGTGTGAGCTTTAGTAGCATTTGCTCAAACGCTGCTACATGTCATTTTTCAATGGCGGTTGTTGTGGCTGCCACTTTATCTTATACTTTTAGCTACGTTTATTGTGGAAAATGGTGTTGTTTCCATTTTCTCTCCGCATTTAATTCCTCCTTGCGCACGGTGATAACCCAGCTGACCACCTCCAAGATCTCTCTACGCTGGCTGCGCCTCCCTTAGTCGACTATCACACTACCACAACACTTTCCTCTTCTCCCCTCCTTCACACATCAATCTCTTCTCATCCTCTCTGTCACATCTCTCTCTCAAGTATCACTGATTTCATTCATTCACGAAGGACGAAGAAGCTCCTGCGATTCTTAGTAAGAGCTATTTCCCTCTATTTTTCGCTTTTGTCATGGATTTTTTTTTTCTTTTTTAATAGCACGTGTGTTTGTTTAAAACATGATTGATGGAGATTTTTTTGTGGATTTGTTGTTTCATATATGTTCAGGCTTAGGGCTAGTAGTTATGCGTTAACTTATAAATGTTATTCTTGTCTTCTGAGATTGAAATCTTTTGGTGGAAGTGTATTGACCATCATCATTGTTGTGTAACACACACAGTATCACGTGCATGAGGACGATATTGAATATTCTCTAAATTGAAGACTTCTTCTGAATTGTCGTTTACAGCAACTGTTGAGAGAATGTTCTCTACGATGAAATTTATCAAAACTGAGTTGCGTAATAAGATAGGAGATGAATGAATGAATAATAGTTTGGTAGTATACATCGAGAGAGAAATTTTTGAAACTATTGAGAGTGAAGTTATTTTACAACGTTTTTAGAATATGCAGGATCCAATTGTCACTTTTCAGTATCAGCAGATAGTACGGTACGTGTATTTTAATGTTTTTAGTGTTTTTAGCCCTTAATTTTTGATATTTTAACTCTAAAATATTTTTTTGCATTACATAATAATTTTTTTTGTCATTTGTTCCTTAGGAGTTCGACCCCCTTCGATTGGAATCCTAGATTTGCCACTGACGACGTGTAAAAATGCTGCAAAGGTTATTGTGGCGTTTATATGGTCTTTAACTGCGTTTTCTGACCGCTGGTATAAGTCTTTTTTTTTGTAGTGTGATAGCAATTTCATCTTAGCCACTCTGATCAAACTGTCCACAACACTTTTGTTGTGAAATCTTACTGAAGTGGCCTTTTCATTTTAATCAGAAAAGGGTAATAATTCTGAGGGCTATGGCATGCATGTCGAAGATTTTTTTGCTCTTTTTCTGTACTCATGTGAAGTATAGGGAGAGAAGTTTGTAATTGAGATTAAATACAAGCACGGTGCCTAAAGTATATGTGAAGGTGATGTTTTGTAAATCACTTGGGCATTGTATTATGAGCATTACTTAACGCTAGAGTAGTTTTGTGAGTAGATGAAACTTCGACCCAAATATTATCATAAAAGTTTACTTAGATTTTCCTATAGCCTTTAGAGAGGCAAAGGCTAATACTTATAATTATTTCTAGGTGGCGATCGAAATCTTTCCTTTTAACTATTAATGTAACTACAATTATAAAGAATCTTTCCTTTTAGTACTCTTCTATTTTTGTTTGTTTCTATGGTAGATTTTAGAGAGACTTGAAGAGGGATGTACCGTTTTTAAAAATTTGTAAGATTTGTAAGATTTTGATAGAATTGCGAATATTTATGTAAATTAGAATTTTATAGGTTTTTTGTGTAAAAGTTGGTGAAAAGTTTTAAATATATTTAATTTTTGTTAGAGTTTGTAAATAAGTGTAGAAATAGATGATTTTAAGTAATTTTTTAATAAAAAATATTGGAGTTAGGTGAAAAAGTATGGAGAGATAATATTTGTTATAATTTTTTTTTTGAAAATGTATTGGAGTTTGTGTATAAAGTTATTGGAGATCAGGTAAAAAAATATTGGTACTTGTGTAGAAATTTTTGAAATTTAAATGTTTATTTTTAAAATTTTGTTAAATCTAATTATATTTTAAAATATTTTTACAAACGAACATACCCGTAGAAGACCTTGAAGTGGAATTTAACGTTGCCTACTTGGGTTGATTAGCCCAAAGCCCGGTCCAGTAAGACCGTTTTGATGTTTCACATTACTAAATTTGTCCATCTGGGCCCTGAGTCACTTGCTACCCAGAGCAGAAATCACCCAAGAGCCATTTTAGACGAGGGAAAAAAATGAAGGAATGGGCAAACCATGAAACCTAAAAAGAAAGAGTTCAAACAAAAGGATCATTTCCCTGTGAGGCTGCGGCCCGATCCGTTCTGTTGTCGAAAACCCAAAACATATTGGGCTGGGTTGGGCTTCGCTTAACGACACATGCTCTTCAGTCTTCGGAAAGATATTTAAACCTTCCCTAAACTCCGCCTCTGTTAGCAAAGAGAGAGAGGAGGGACCCAAAACATAAAAGAACAAAATCCCCAGCTCTGTTAAAAAAAAGGAAAGGAAGGAAAAAGAAGAGGATGATTGAAACCAGATCCATGGTTTAAGGTGGGCTTGATTTGGATCGAGCGGTACTTGAACCGAAAACGCAGCAAAAGAGCGCTAATATATAGTCCAAATAAGTAGTTATGAGTACTCGAGTACTTGATTAATTGTTTCCGGAAGTCTGGGCCAAAGAAATGGAAAGAAATTGAAATGCCTTTTAAAAGCCTTTGTCCCAAGTTTCATACCATAATAGTGGGAGGTGATTAATGAGTTTGGTTATTGTGTTAAGTACTATTGTACTGAGCATGTTGAATGACGACTGAGATTAAAAATTAGAGATCCGACGACTGTAATTAAATACATAATTTAAAATATTTTAAATGATGTAACCCGATCTAAATCCTTAAATTTTGAAGAAATGATACTAGTCATCCCTCAACGTACTCAATATCCGGACTTGGTGCTGAAGTACTTCGAAAGTCTCCTCAAAAGTTCGGTGCAAAAATAACTAACACGTACAGTGCCGTTATTCATGCCCTAACGAAATGTCAATTCATAAGCTGATCTCCCCGCAAACAACGGAGAAGAAAAGTCCAAGAAGAGGAACTTCCATGGCTGACTAATTAACCCCACACATTTCATTCTCAATTTATCATTTAAAAGTCATTAAGTACTTGTAATCTTCCGGCTCTGATATCATGTTAGAAATAAAAAAAAAATTATTTTAGATAAATGAGACACCCAATAGAAAAATACAATTAGATTTGTTTACATCTCATTTATGAAAATAAAATTACAAAGGGAAGCTTATATTTATAAGCCTAAACACACAGCCCACATCACTAAGCCACGTGGACTACTCATATTTCAACGAGTTACGTTCCACTCGAATCGACTTAGAACTCTCTCAGACTATTTCTCTATATAGCTTTGTTAGGCGGAGGAAACGAGGGGGAGGAGCATTAAATAGACGAGTAAAAATGTCTTGTCTGACCAGAAACACAGTTCGTTTTTTAAGGTTGTACAGTACCCCTTAATTTCTCGTTTTCCTAACACTGCCAAGAAAGTAGTGATCGTCGATCGCTATAATTCACGTGTTTCTTAACCAGCTTCACGCTAATTAATTAATGGACAAGGCAGGCAGGAACATGCAACAAGGTGCTTCTAGTTACTATAGCATCTCGACTTATCCTGTGCCATGTCGTACACGGCTCTCCCAACTCCATTTTAATATATATTGTATCAATTTTAGAGTTTTTTAATCGGATATTTAGATCAATTTAAACATACTTTGGTCAATCCATATAGATGATTATCAGTCTAAAAACCCTAGAAGTAGGGATCAAAAGATTGATAGCACCAAAACTGATCTGCCACCTTTTATATACCTTATGAGTTTTTTATTTTTATTTTTTTGGGCAGCCTATTTCTTTCTCTCTTTTTTTGTTCGTTTTTGTTTAAATGTGTACAGGTAGTGCATGCAGTACTGCACGTTTAAAAAGTATTTATTACTCTATTTTTCCCCCCTGGGGCATGCGATGAGAACTCCAGAGAATTTGATGAAGTGTTCTTTGCTTTTCTTTTTCCTCTCCTCTTTTACCTACTCTTCTCTGCTATTTAAGAATTAATCAACCTAATTAGATACACTAAGACAAGCTACTATCATCACCACGTACGTACTCTCCCACACTACCCTCGTACCACACTAGTATGAATTATCCTCTAAGTACATAATTATTCAACACCTATAGAACCTTTCCCTTAATAAACAGTTAGCACAAGCTATTATTGTATTACATATACAACCTATCCAGCCAGTACACCCACTACAACGTACGTATTACCTAACTGTTCGTTTCCTTGAACTTTACCAAATTTAAAGAGATATATATTTGCAAACCGGCCCTAAGATGATAGGAATTCTAGCTCTACATTATTAGCACCGTAATAACTTTGTATAAACTATTTTTGCAATGAATAAGTACTGTTGACATTTTTTATTAAAAGAAAGTTATTTTCACATGCATGTGGTGGCATACTATAGCCAAGTATCCGCCATTGATAGCGGCCGTCATTGACTAGTAATCGCTATAATCTTTGGGGCAGGAGAGACGTCACGGCCCTTCGTGGGGTCGCACGAAAGACCGTATGTGATCGCTAAAATCTAAAGTAAGGTTCATCATCATGACCAATTGACCATTACGTCTTAACATATAAATTACACTTGGCCGCTTTTTTCTCGATCTACAGTGACCATCGACGCAACTATAAATACTCCTAAAGACCCATGAAGCTTTGCAGCATTCCTTAAGCAGGAGATCTCCTACAAACCTCACAAAAACCCAGCTAATTTGGGCCTCCGCCAGTATCTTCTTTTTGTATTAGAGCTTTTCAATGGCCTCTAATATTAGCTTGAAGACCCTGGCGACCCTGTTTCTTGCACTTGCCCTCTTTGTGCAAGGCACTCTAGGTATGCCCATGATTATTTCCAAAACCAAAACCAACGCGTAAACATATCCACTTTAATTTCCTGCTTTACATTCTTTTTTTCTTAGTAATTTCCTGCTTTACATTCACTCGTGCGTACTCTTGTTTCTCAATGCTAGGAATTATATTAGATTACTTTAGCTATTTCCCCCCTAAGATTTAGATGGCTCTAATCCACGTAACCGCATCAGATACCTTTCCTTCTTAATTTTCATGCATTGTTATACATGCAATTAACCATTTATGTTGGTGGTCACAGGAGCAATAACATGTGAACATCTAGACCGAGACAAGTGCGCGTTCGCGGTTTCATCTTCCGGCAAGCGCTGCGTGCTTGAGAAGCACGTGAAAAGGAGCGGAGAGGAAGCGTACACATGCCGTGCATCAGAAATTGAGGCCGACAAACTGAAGGACTGGATCGAGACTGACCAGTGCGTCAAAGCATGCGGGCTTGACCGCACGACACTTGGAATCTCATCGGACTCTCTCCTAGAGTCTCGCTTCACCGAAAAGCTTTGCTCACCTCCGTGCTACGGTAGCTGCCCCAACGTTATTGACCTATACTTCAATCTTGCTGCCGGTGAAGGTGAGCGTAAATATATAGTTTTATTTATTTAGTGTTACTACTTATAATCTTAAACGTTCAAGAACTTAAATTGCTTTTGTTTCAATTTTTGGTAGGTGTGTTTCTTCCCAAATTATGTAAATCACAGGAGACAAATCCGCGACGAGCGATGTCGGAGATGCGCAGCTCTGGTTATGTTGCGCCAGGGCCCGTGCAGCCTGTTCATGAGTTCATGATGGTTGCACCAGCACAGGCACCATACTAGAAAAGATTAATATACTACAGAAAACCTTATCTTAATTAGCTTACAATAATGAAGTCCACCCAGGGACATAGCTAGCCGGCTTCAAATCATGATGCACCGTCGTTTTGGTACTGTCTGCGTGCAAGTTATGTGCCATCAGTGCTCTTCAAATCAATAAGGTGTACCTTGTAGTTTGGCGTGATTTATTGTATGGATTGGAAATGAAGCAATGAAAAATGTGTGTTCTTTTAGCAACAGTGTCCAAATTAATTATCTGTAATTAATCAATTGTCAATCAATATCAATATCAATGAAATATTATATATATATATATATATATGTACAAGCGTGTGAAAGTGACATATATATATTCTTCATGCATGGGAACGCGCATATTATAATATGCTTTGGGTAAAATTCACACGTGTACAGACTATCCTTTCTTTCTAGTCCAAATCAACTGTAATTGCAGAATGATAGGTGATTGTCAGAAGTGAGATCAGAGAAGGCCAAAGAAAGAAGAGGAAGAATTATTGGTCCGTCCAATTACCAAAACTATAGTTCAATTTGAATGGCTGGGACTCGATCAGTAGTCATCATATTCTCTAGAAATCAACCAACTTTAGGGCTCCCATTTCGTTTAATTCCCTCGGATATATAGGAGGAATTAATGAAGTTAAACTCATTATGTTAACGTTCTTCAATGCCGTCGACCATATGCATATATGCGTACTTACGTATGACTCCTCCATGAAGCTTTATATATATCTCAATAAACTAAAGCTAAGCATGCATTAATTAAGCATAATTAGTTTGCTCTATGTAGAAGCATTATCAATGAGAAAAGGCCGTATATCCATATATGGCATGCTAATGCAGAAATTGCCAAGAGGCAACATGTGTTCGATCGTACTCCATTTCCTGCTTTTCAGCCCGAAATGGGATTAGACAAGAAGGTCAGGGGGTCCAAAATGGCTCCTGATCAACGGGAGGCCGCCATGCATTTATGCGTCGACTTAAGCTTATTTATTTTGGCCCAAGTGTTGAGTCAGTAGCTGTAGTACCCAGGCAACTTAATTTCCGTCAACCAACGGTGGCTGGCCATCCGGCTGCTTGCCTGGCTACTACCTAGCTATAGGTCGATTCAATTTTATGTCATTCATTCATTAATTCAAGTCTTTCTAACGTCCTGCGCGTTTGGTTTGTGAAAGACTCTCTACGTATTAGACGCTTTTAAGAGGTGCGAATCTTGACACGCCTTCCTCTCTGTATATATTAGGAAGTTTATGTGGTTTGAGATTGATCCATAATGTTCAAATTGGAACCCCTCGTGAACGACCAAATGAGAGAATAATCCCGTTTTCTTGGTAAGCGGCAGTTTTATATTGACTAGTAAGACATAGACCAGCTTAGCAAATAGTACTTAACCTAATTCTTGGATTTCACTGTCTGCCGGGACTAACGGTACATGTAGTCAAAATCAACCAATGTTTGGCGCATCTTAATTTGGTGCTCACATTTTCTTTTTCTCAAGTTGATTTAATTATTTGATGTATGTTTTTTACACTTGCTTGCACGTGTGGATTGGACTCCTCTCAATAGGTAGACTTAACACGTGGAGACTGAAGCTTAAAGTCAGAATTCAAACTCGAGACCTATACTCTCATACAATGTGAAATATTCACCAAGTATTCTAAAGACTTAAAAACTAAAATTTTATTTTACTGCAATTAAGCTTGCGTATGGCCGTAGAGTGTCCCCTGTTAATAATGCATACCCTAACCCGAGTCATGTTCCATGTTAACAATGAAATCTATCAGACCAGTGCTCAAGAAAAATGGAGTCCTACTACTTTATTTCCATCTAGACTTTTGCATTCACATGTAAATTAATTGCTGCTGTATATAATAATCGTCATAAGGAGTTTGAATAGCGGAGTTTTGAATGGCTGTCGCTTTACACTCTTCCTGTTGCATTCTATATGGATGTTGGTAGTCTCGGTTGAGAAAATGGAAACTCGAAGCTGGGCGAAATTTCCCCTATAAAGTGGGTTTGTGACGAGATGAAATGGTGGATTTTAGGCCCAAACATGAAGCCCAATCAAACACAACAAGTTTAGATTTATCTGGGCCCAAGGCTAGTGTCTCCTGCTCCTGGCCTCATAAGGCTCTTGTCTTTCTTGTGTTTTTGTGGAAGGAATTAAAACCAACCAAGAAGCTAACGCCCGATTACACAACCAAATTCCGTGAAATGCAAATCGTTCTCAAGAAAGTTGAAACATCGATCGACAAGCAAGCTCGAGTCATACCTGAAAATGTGTTTGATTTTCCAGTTAATCTCTTATTGTCAGATGTCAGTTTGGTGGAGAATTATGAGATAAGGAAATCCACAATTATAAGGGTAGGGACAAGTTATTTGCACATGACCCCAAGGGTTTGATCTGGTAGTAAGGCAAAGGCTTGGATTCTCGCATGTCTCAAGTTCGAGCTTCAATACTGTCAGGTTGTTGAGTGGGGTTCTGACACATGTCCTCAAGTTAAACTTGTAGGGCCGAGCACACGAAGTGGCAGACCGTGAGAGCTACTTGGTTATTAAAAAAAAAATTTGTACATGGGATGGGATGATGTGAACCACTCAGAGATATTGTTGGAGAAAAAGCCAATCTAAGCGGCTGGCCACTTTTCAATCTCTTTCGTATGTGCAACTGTGAAGCAAGTGGCCATACACGGCATACCATATTACAATCCTTATGACACGTTACAAAGAGCTCTCTGGCCAGCCATAACGTTATCTGAATGATGGCCAAATATCGCCAGTTTAAAGTTACATGCTATATTTTATTTTTTATTTTTGAGATAATTAAGTGTTTGTCCTAATTTATGCGGATTATTTTTGAAATTTCTACCATCTTTATGTTCTACACAAACTAAATAATTATCACGCTAATGATTCTGGAGATTGCCTCAAATTAGATTTTGTTTTAATTGATGCTCCGAATTCCTTCAAATACCATTATGTTTCAAAAGAAAATGACATGTTCGGTTGTAGAATTCTAAAGAATCCTAGAAAAACAAATTAGCTGAACATGTGCTTTTTTTACCCAAAAGTATAAGTAAGTAATAATCTACACATTTTTTAGCAAATTATCACGAATTATAAATTTGATTACAGTAGTTTAAACTTTAAGAGTCAGGCAAATTATGTGAGGATAGAAGTAAATGGAGCTATTAAATTTGGTCCTCTTTTTGTACGTTGGGAAACTTGGGTTGGTAGAAAGATGATGGAGTATAGATTTTTCAAAGGGGTCTCAATTACACAACTCGCTTCAGTATAATGACTTGTTAAGAATGTCTTATGTCAAATTTAAATTCAATAATAGTTTAATTAAGATTTTATTTAATTAAAAATAAGGTGGAAACTATAAAAAAAAACATATTATGATGCATCAATATGAATATTTTTTGATTCTAGGAAAAAAGAAATTAAAAGGATTGTTAAGATGGAAATATCAACTTAGGAGAGATAGAAATGCGTGGGAAGAGCATCCCAGAGTATCGAAAATCTCATCAAGCCAACCTGTAATATATTGCCACACGGACAGCTTACCTAAGTATACTTGTACGAATCGAAACTTTCTCCTACATAGTAGCCATCGACTCTTTGCATTTCGCTCATCCCCTTTCTCTACGAATCCATCGCATTGCTTATTTCCGAATTACCGGAGACAAGAAAAATGGAGAATCTAACACTTACCGGAATGTTGACACGCGTAGCGGGAGAATTCCCACAGCGGCGGGCCCTTTCAGCCTCCTTCAAATTCGACTTGACGTACCCACTGCTTCAAGAACTCGTCGAAAGTGCCGCTTCTCGGCTCGTCTCAGCTGGTGTAAACGTCGGCGATTCGTGGTGCTCGTGTTCCCCAACACCGTCGAGGTTTTGTTCCTTCTGATAATATGAGTATCTCTTCTATTTTCTTTCTATCCTTTATTTTACTTTATTTGTTTAATTTGGTCGTCGAGCAAAAGGCGGAAGACAGGCCGAAGCAAACCAGCTGAATATTCCGTAAAAATTTTCCATGGTTAATTAACTTCATTTTCATGCAAGACCAGCTGAAGCAAACCACACGAATATTCCGTAAAAGTTTCTTTAGAATATTACTCCAAAATCATTAATTATTCTATCATCTTCTTGTTCCGCCCAAACATTTTGCAGGGGAGAAAATATCGCCAATCGAGGTGGATGCAAGCCTGCTGCCCCATACTGATATTGCTCAAGCAGTTCAGTTGCTTTCGGGTTCCCTGATGAGAAATATGGCGAAGAGGTACGTAAGATCAGCGAGCACAATGGCAGTCCATCTGTTCTAATATTTACGTTAATATATATTGATCATCTTAATCAGTTCTACCCCGAGACCCCACGGAAATATAATTTAAGCCAAGCTATTGACAGTGGCATGCATGTCATGTGTGATGTGTTAGGCACCTGTTTGGTGATATGGCCCCCGTGCGACGGTAACATATATCTTATATCTGTTAGTATGTTGCTGGTTTCATGTGACTTGTGCTCTTTCCCAGGATTCCATCATATATAGGCCGTGATCCCATGTAGCTTATAAGATAGTAGGTGCACAGTTGTTCACAAGATCCATCATATGCTGATATTTATCTAGGGTTTCCACTCGTGACAACTTCTTAGGATCATTTTTCTTGTGATTTTGGGGCAAATTAATCTTGAAATTGTCTTGGTCATTCCTTAGGAATCCCCACTTCTTGTGGCTTAGTCTCGTATAGTGAAGGTTTAGCTCTCTATAGTGCTGCCCCAACGTTATTATTTTCGAGTTTGTGCAGTCCACTTCTTCACCCTCGTCAGTCTTCGGCTAGCTCCTCCGCAGTCAACCTTGCTAATTTGCTATGGTAGTACAATTTCTTCATGCCTTCCATTCTCTTTTCTTGCTCAAGTCTTGAGTACTTAGATTAGAATTGCAGTACCATTCAGGGTACAATGAGCTCCCCAGGACCCCAGCTGCAGAGAATACAAGACTCGGTGAATTCTTAGAGAATGGGATGGATAACTGTAGTCTGTACCATTGTGACATATGCATAAAGAAACTCCTAAATACAAGCATATTTCTACACGGGATCTGCTAAAGAAAATCGTACCATCTTCTGACCATTTCTTACTTTCGCCGACAGATTAATTGTGCAAACATACCACGAGAAGGATCAGGCATTGACGAGGCAGAGGTACTGAGGTTTTGCACGAAAAATCTTGCAGCCTTCAAAGTCCCCAAAAGGGGCGTTTTTATCACTGATTATCTCCCCAAGACCGCTACTGTAAAAATCCAACGGCGTTTTGTAGCAGAGCACTTCCTTGCTCAAATCTCAACTGCTAAAGTCCCTTAAGTTTGGAGCCTAGACAAATATTATCTCTATCCGCGTATCTTTGTGTCATGGAGGTGGGATGACATTTACAAGAAGAAGAAAAAAAATCATTCTTTTTCCCAGTCCTCAACGGATTGGAAAGCCATTGGTTTTTCTTCTGTTGTTAAGGGCGGTGTGACAAAACTCAACAATATGGGCCAATTTGAATCCTTGCTTGCCCAAAGTTTCGGGCCGTGCGGCGTCTTTCCAGATTGTCAGTTCAGTCGTAACGAGGCCCTCATATTTGCCTACTTGTTTTTTCTGGCTTCCAGAGCATCACTCCGACACAAATGCTTCTGATATGGTTGCACCACAATAACCTTGCATGAAAAATGAGTGCAGATTCTAATCATGTTTACACAAGACCAATTACACGTAATTGCATACAATTGGCGATATGATGACTTTAAAAAGTCCAGTGTGAAACGTCCAGAAAAAAAAAAAAAAAAAACAGAAATCCCCAATACAACACAGAGAAAACGAGAGACAACAGGCACAAATGTATGCAATGGCAACATATCATTTAACATCTCACACTAGCATGTCTGAGAGGAAAAAAAAAAACTCCCTACAGTACCCCACCAAAAACAAACCAACGACAACAGATCTAATAACCAACCATATTCCAACAATCAAAACGTGCAAATAAGGTATTCAGGAACAAAGCACACGGTAACACCACAAAACATTGTATCAAGCAGAAACCAAACATTGCTTAGGCCTCCTCCTGAAGTTCCTCCTCGTCTTCGTACTCATACCCATCCTCATCTGCTGTAGCATCTTGGTATTGCTGGTACTCGGAGACTAGATCATTCATGTTGCTTTCTGCCTCTGTAAACTCCATTTCATCCATTCCTTCTCCTGTGTACCAATGCAGGAAAGCCTTTCTGCGGAACATAGCGGTAAATTGTTCACTGACTCTCCTGAACATTTCTTGAATCGATGTGGAATTCCCAATAAATGTTGAAGCCATTTTCAAACCAGTTGGAGGGATATCACAAACAGTAGACTTGACATTGTTGGGAATCCACTCAACAAAGTAGGATGAGTTCTTGTTCTGCACATTAATCATTTGCTCATCCACTTCCTTTGTACTCATCTTGCCACGGAACATAGCAGAAGCAGTTAGGTATCGGCCATGGCGAGGATCAGCGGCACACATCATATTCTTTGCGTCCCACATCTGTTGAGTGAGCTCAGGAACAGTGAGGGCACGGTACTGCTGTGACCCACGAGATGTGAGTGGAGCAAACCCAACCATGAAGAAGTGCAGCCGAGGGAATGGAATTAGGTTAACTGCAAGCTTGCGAAGATCTGAATTGAGCTGACCAGGGAAGCGAAGGCAGCAAGTAACCCCGCTCATAGTGGCAGAAATCAAGTGATTGAGGTCTCCAACTGGAATAAATAATCATCTTTGGTCAGCTATGTAGAGATGTCAAACATCAATTGAATTAAGAATTTGTACATTGTTCAAATATTAAAAAGATCACCCTAATTGAACCATACTCAAAGCATGCCACATTACAAATCACAAAAAAAGAGAAGTACTTTCTCTCTCTGTCTCGTTGATCCTCATTACTCACATTTATAGCATCTACCAGAATCTCCTAGATCTGTTATTCAGATAAAAATTAACTAGAAGAAAAACCAGAAACCTGAATCACCTAGAATACCATAGCCAATTCTCCAAGAAAGCATGAAGAAGAATCTGCAGGTGTTACGGACCCAAACTACCCCTATTATGTTATTCCTGAAACCATGCTTAAAGCTATTGACCACAACACATGATCAATCTGAAATGGGAACCGAAAGGTAGCTACATGCTGGACTGACACAAAGCAGACCTACTAATATGCTAACTTTGAGAGTACCTCCTAAGGCCAGTCGTGTGTAAGACATGTTATTGATTTTCTGACAAGACAAGCAGACAACCAGGCGCGCGAGAGCATGGATTATATAATATCATTTATATGTCCTAGCTTTGACATCTAACTGACAAAAACTACAATCATCTTTAAAACCCAATATTATATATCCATATGCCACTTCCCAAACTAAGATATGTACGTACACATAAATGTTTGGCAAAATTGCACTCGAATATAGAATATTACGCTCTCTTATTAAAATTTAACAAAAACGATAATTCAAAAGAAAATGGAAATAAACTCACAGCTTGGAGTGGTGAGCTTCAGTGTCCGGAAGCAAATGTCATAAAGAGCTTCATTGTCCAATACCATACACTCATCTGCATTCTCAACAAGCTGGTGAACAGAGAGTGTTGCATTGTAGGGTTCAACAACAGTATCAGACACCTTAGGAGATGGGAAAACCGAGAAAGTGAGCATCATTCTGTCGGGGTATTCTTCTCTGATCTTGGAAATGAGAAGAGTTCCCATTCCTGACCCAGTTCCACCACCCAAAGAGTGGCAAACCTGAAACCCTGAGACTCGGAAAAACAAGTTAGTTAGTATCACAAGATGTAATATAAATGATGAGGAAAAAATACCTAAGAAATGACAAATAAATGATAAGGGGAAAAAACGAGAAAAAAACTTCAGTAACAACTTCCAAAAAGCACATAGAAAGCTCTAATACAGCAACAATAAACCAAGAGATTCTGAATAAAACACCAAAAAAATCGCAGCGAAAAAATTACAGCACAAACTGGACCAAAAATATTCAAGAATGAAGATCCGCAAGTTAAAAAAAAAAAGGAATAACGCTCTATATCGGTGAAAAGAATACAAATCTAAAAGGTGCAGAAAACAGTTCGTAAAAGCAAGTAGATAGAGTATGTACCACAAAAACAGAATTATTAATACTCATTTACCCGATGAATGTGCAGCAATACCTCTAAAGAAAGCACAAAATGATCGAAAACATTAGAGAACACATAAAAGGCTTGCGAAAGTAATTTTGACACTTGAAACAGAGAAGAAGAACACAAAACATTTCCAAATAGAAAAATATGCTACCTGATACAAAAATGAGTAAACTATACAGCGAACAAAGAGAACACAAGATTATAATCTTCAGCGGAACTTACAAAACAACACGAGGAAACACTTTCCAAAAAGAGTTGACGATAGAGAAGAAAATTGGAGTACCTTGCAAGCAGTCACAGTTTTCAGCTTCCTTCCTAACGACATCGAGGACGGAGTCGATCAGCTCAGCCCCCTCAGTGTAATGACCCTTAGCCCAGTTGTTTCCAGCCCCGGACTGCCCGAAAACGAAGTTATCGGGCCGGAATATCTGCCCGTACGGCCCCGATCTGACGCTGTCCATGGTGCCTGGCTCCAGATCCATGAGCACGGCCCGCGGAACAAAGCGACCGCAACTGGCCTCGTTGTAGTAGACATTGACGCGCTCAAGCTGAAGGTCATTGTTCCCCAGGTACCGCCCCGTGGAGTCGATCCCGTGCTCCGCGCACACCACCTCCCAGAACTTCGCCCCGATCTGGTTCCCGCATTGCCCTCCCTGGATGTGAAGGATCTCCCGCATTTTCAACTGACTCCCTGAGTTCGCCGGATCAGAGAGACCGAGTTCTTTACTGAGGCTGTGTAAGTCACTGACAGAGTGAGTGTGCGTTTCAAAATGGAGAAGAGAGACGGGTTTTCTTCATTTTATAGGTGGGCGATGACGGAGGATATAAACGGCGTTAAGTTGAGTGATGAGGGGACAGGCGGTTGAGTTCAGTTTAATTTTCGTACAGCGAGTATGCCGGTATTTAAAACTATTGATATGTGGGATCCGCCAGAAGTGTAGCGAACGGACGGCTACGATTTTGTGTGCTCGCTAGATTTGGGTGCAGGAAATCTAAGACATGGCTGTGTTTAATTACTGTCTTTTAAAATTTTAACGTAATAAAATAATTATAATATAATATTTTTTATTTTAAAAAATATAAAAATTTATTCAAATTATCTCTTTATTTTTTTTATTAATTTTAATATTCTAAAATTTTATAACTATTGTGAGCATGGATAAGTGTAACGCGACTGTCACGTGGATGTTGATTAAAAAAAAAAAGAGTTGGTCGGTAACGCCGGTTGGGGAATCGGAAGTTTGAGTGAGTCAGTAAAAGAACGTGGGTGTGTGCAGGTGTGCACATGAATGTTGGCAGTCGCACGTGATTGAGCGAGAGGGTCACGTGAGTGGCACTTTGTTGTCACAAAGTAACAAAGTTGAATCAAATTTCAATAGTGGGCCCTCAAACAAACAAACAAAAAATATGTAAAAAAGACCCACAGATTTTTACGCTATTTCCATTCAACCATTTTAATGGGATATTAGAAATGTATAGCTTTTATTTATAAATATTAATCTTAGGTGTTAAAGGTTGTCCCTTTTGGTGGCGACGACGACTAATAAATATCAAATATTTTTTTAACTATTTGCTGTTGGTCTTTTGAGACCCACGTAGAATGATCAATGTCTATACCAAAACGTTACCTCTCACTCAAGCAAACACTGATAAAAGCGTGGCCCCGAGAATAAAGCAAACCAAACCAAACCAAATGCGTTTAGATGAAGAAAAACAGAAGCAATGTCGTCATCAAACACTAACATCATGTGAGAGCAGATGCAGTGATCAGCGAAGCCTTGGTAATGAAAAAGCAAAGGTATTGCTTGCAGGCTTTTTCTGGGTGCAAAGCGCCCAACTTAATTATTATCATTGCGGCTAAAGGAAGCAGTGCTATCAGTAGAGGCATCCATGGTTCCGGTGCTGACTTGGTATACCAAGCAAACCCCTAACAGTGTGAAATGCAGCATGTTGATCGGTGCAGTATCATTTGGACCAGAATCTACGTGCCAATATAATGCGTGATTATATGACATTGAATATGCGTAATCATGACCATAAAATAAGCGTTGGGATGTGCTATCTCGGTGATGCATCCCCTTAATTATCAGTGGATTAGGTTGGATTTGGTTTTCAAGTGGTCTCTCTGTTCCTGTACATTGAGGAGATATGAGATTTGACTCCCAGCAAAGTCGGAGCAAATCAAATGATTGAAAGGGCGCAACCCGCTCTCCCTCTCATCAATTGATCTGCAACCCAGAATTGCAGAGGACTAATTCTTCATCCTCCTGTAGAGGATTCTTTAAGGGGATATCAAGATTTGTGCAGCAGATTTTGTAAGAGTTATATAATTTAGGTCATCCACGAGATTGAAGTAGAAGACGGAATATGACAAAATTCCAAGCATGTAGTTAAAACTAATTCTCAAGACTCCAATATACTGTGGAATGTTGCAATCTTCCTGCCAAATTACACCATACACCAAAATTTATCAACCTACAAAATTCACAACTTTTGGCCCCTGTTTCTTCTTTGGCTTCACATGACTTTCTGTTGACTCGGAGGCAGACCCAACTTTTGATTCAGAGGATTTGTCTTTGTCACCATTCAATGTTTCATTATTCAAGAAATCATCCTCAAGATCATCCCCACTTAAAAACTTGGTCACCTTTGGTCTTGGCATTTCTCCATTAAAAATAGCTGAAGGAGTACAAAACCATGAAAATAAAGACATCAAAACACCTTTCAACCAAAATCAGATGCAGAAGTCAACTCTCAGTGTTAATTTTGAGTAAAACATATATAAACGGGAAAAGAGGCCATGTATTTGCATGTCTGATAAGAATATATCCAAAAAGTATAGAATTTCCAAAATTTGAGCCTGCTCGAGGAAGCAGTCTTATACTCATCCAACCTGATTATTTATGTTGAGTGGATGATTCAACTCGCTTAAAAATTTTATTTTATGAACTTACCCATGCTAAATTCAGGGGCTGCCATTTGTTAATTTAGATTTTTAAGAACATATATTGTTAATGATGTACTGGTCTTGTATGTTTTTATTGCAATGCAAATCAAGTCAGTTTCTGATCATCATCGTTGAACAAGACAGATTATACCAGAAACCATTCAACCAATTTCGAGATCCAGTAGCATGTACCTAACATCTTGGCTCTCAATTAGAATTGCTGTACGTCTTAAACACAGGCAAGATGTTGCCCATGAATTCTGCAATTAGGCTTTTTTCTTGTATCAGTTTTTTAACTAGTACCAGCAGATCCTACCACATAATGCCTGGAATCTTAGAATCTTTTGCATCAATTTTCCCATTTTCTTTACCATCTTACATGTCCAAGCAAGAGCACCAATGCCTGGAATCTCAGAGTCCGGGCAAGACAAACACAACAATAGACAATCTTGCAACTATACATCAAGATAGCTATACCGTAACTCGTTTCTCTTCAATCCCAAGTCCCAACCTCATGCACTTCGAAGCCTACCTAGAAAACATAAGAAGTGCACAGTAACCATTACCCAAGCACCCCAGAGTGTATAGCTTTGCCCTTGATTACAATGAATTCACCTTGCCTATGAAGATTCCAGGCTTTCTTGGGCAGTTTATTTCTTGTTTAATTCTCTTTCATAGGGGAGAGGGGAGGGGCCAGGGAGTCACTTAAAGTCCCAATTTGCGTGTCGATTACGCACTGATCAACTACCATTGCCCACTCCCAATTTCGTACTGACCTACGAAATATAGACTCCAATGAAGTCTTTAACCAGAGTTGCGTGTACTTGGCCTGCCTCCTTATTCTCAACAATGGAAAATAAATTCAGAATGACATCTCTTAAGGGCCTCTCACCTTACCATAACATGTGTCACGAACAAACTCTCCTATCATTCCCAAGTTCATAGTCATGAAGTTTACAGACAAGTCACACCAACTGCCATTTTTTTCCAAAGGCTCAACCCTTCTGAGACTTATTTACTATCGATCTATTTTCTCAAGCTTAGGCACTATGTCGAGGAAACCTTTCTACTACTGTAACTACCAATATCCAAACTTTCATTCTTTGCAAAGCCACTCTGGTTCTCATTATGTTAATATAAATTGAAACACGTCGGGTGTATAAGTCTCCCCCACATAGTTAGAATATGCTTTAGTAGTGGTAATAATGTGGATGATTATAAACGGTTCAGCACCTTACTTATTTCCAGAAAAATGAAATGACACAATCATACAGAATATGACTCCCCATTAAGAAAAGAATCAACTTCAGGAATTTGCAATCTTAAAACTTACATGTGTTACGAGCTCCACTAGCACCAAAGGGACCTCTGCCCCCTTTGTTGGGACAATCTTTTGCTAAATGTGTTACACCACCGCAAATCTTACAACAACCACCCTGAGGATAACGTAAAGGAATGATATAGAGAAGCAT
Source organism: Myrica gale (assembly GCA_963930655.1). Lineage (NCBI taxonomy): Eukaryota > Viridiplantae > Streptophyta > Magnoliopsida > Fagales > Myricaceae > Myrica > Myrica gale. The sequence continues at coordinate 7,996,697 of OZ005600.1, read as the reverse complement.
TAGATTCGACTTGCAAAGGAAGTGCAGGGATTACTCAAACAATAAATCAATTATATAGCTGAGAAAATAGTCCCTCTCAGAAGAATAAGGTACTCTATGTTCTAAATAACTCAACCATCAGGAAGGTAGATTAGTAAACCTTCGGATAGATTCCATGAGTATTTTGAGGACAATTCTTGCTCAGATGTCCTTGTTCATTGCATATGAAGCAATTGGCAAATTGAGTTCCTCCTGAAACACCACAAAAATCAGTTGTGGTTTACACCTAAACAGATGACTGTCTCGCTCAAATTGACTCAACTACAGATATTGTTTACCATGAAAAGGAAAAAGCCAGCCATTTTCCTGCATGTTTGGCCAAGCTTACATATGCTTGAGCAAGCAACTAAAATACATTAACTATCACTTGATGAGCCTACCTCATTGAGGATTATCCACATCATGCATCCATTCAACAACATCGCAAAGATCGTATGATTTGACAGACCAAAGCTAAACAGGCGAAAGCTTTTTTTTTTGGTTCTTTCTATTAATGGGTATCCGTTACTCATGCTGTATGGTCAACAATATCATCATCATAAAAAGCAATCTTTCCAACAAATTGTGCAGAAATGTCTCTTGTAGTACATTTTGACTATAAAGGACATAAAATGATACTGTAAAAATGTGATGAATTCAAATGCAACAGTCAGTGGCTGGTAGCTTTTCATTCCAAAAACTTATCTAAAAGCCTCTTCCTCAATTTCATTTTGCTAGAAGCCCAATGCAGCTAACTCCAAAATTCAAAGTCAACAGATTCTCATTTATAACAGATTCTCATCAATTCCAAAACAAAAGAAATCCCTAGTGTGAGTACTACTTGTTGGATCAAAAGGTGAATGCACTGTTAAAGAGAATCACCAAACAGTAACCAATAAAATTGTAACACCAACTCTCGCGAAACTCGAGCAAATTATAACAACAGCTTCATGGTAAAGTAAGTTCTATTTGTTAAGACAAACGCAATGTGAAATATCACTTAGGGCAAGTTCGTTTTGGTAAAATTTTAAAAATTATAACTATGGTGTGAATATTTAGGTGATGTTAGTTGTATTGGTATTTGTGTAGAAGTTGTTGAGTTGTATTGATGTTTGTAAAAAAACTAATATTGAGTTGTATTTTTATTTGTGTAGAAGTAATGTTGGATTGTAATTTTAGAAAGTTAGATTCAAATTCTTAAAATTTTGATAAAACGAACATGCCCTTAGACAAGCTAGCTCGAAGGATATATGTCAATTGACGACCGTGTGAATCCATAATGTGAAGCCTAAAACAACTTGACGTGATATAACGTAAAGAAAAGGTTGCTTACCATCTTGAAGAGGTTGGGAACAGTTTGAAAGAGAATGCCCCATTTCCCCACAATTATAACAGAACTTCTTATCAACTGTATCATCATTCTTGTTAGGGCAATTCTTCAGACTATGCCCTCGTCTCCGACAGAGCAAACATATCTGCAAGCATCACAAAGCAGAGAAAAGCCCCACCATAAGTTGATTCTATGCCATAACGGCCAATTTCCCATTTCCAATCAAATTTCAATTATCCAAATCGTATCAAACCACAAAGCAAAACCACATATTGCATTCGATGACAGTATGACACACTAAAATCCCATGAATCAATGGTATCAAAATGAAACCCGCATGGAATTCAAACAAAGATATCATCGTTCCCTTTTTTTCACTACCTGGACAGACAAAGAAAAAAAAAACACATTAACTTCAACCATATACGGTATACCCACTGTACCTTATGACTTAGAAAGCAACATCTACGAGACAATCATTCACGATCTCAATTTTTTTTCAATTAGTGAAACACCCAGGTAAAGGAAACCCAAAGAGAAACATAATTGAGACAAAAACACAGACCTTGTTCTTTTCCCATTGAGCTTTCTCAGGGCAAAGCTTTGCAATATGGTCCTTAGCTTTGCAAATAAAACAGCTCTCACCGGGCTTCATCCCAGGGACTCTAAGTGGGTGTTTCTTAAACCCCTTTCTGACGGGTCTGTTTGGGTCATTGGGTGCTCTGGAGTCTGCCTTTTTGCGCTTAAACAAGCTCTTCTTTTTCTTCTTGTCTGGGTCTTTGGGGGCCGTTGGCTCCGGCGTGGGGAACAGTTCTGGGTGAGCATCTCTATATCTCTTGCGAGCCAGCCGTTGTCTTTGGCTCACCATTTTCAGTCAATGTGAAGCCTCAAGCACGAGCTGAAGAGGTTTTGGAGGAAAACGCTCTCCTGACTCCTGTAATGGAACGAAATGGTTTAAGGAGGAGCAGGTATCAGCTATGGTAGAGATCACTGTAAGGTTGCTTCCTTATGTTTTATTGGTTGAGGTGGAGGGAGTCAAAAGGAATTTGTTGACATTATTGGTTTTAGAACATCCCTTGTTGTCGCGATTGAATAAAATGTTATGGATTAAAATAAATAAATAAATAAATAAAATGTTATGATTTTAATAAAATTATGAATATTTAGATAATATTAAAATTATATTAGTATGTGTGCAGAAATTATAAATGTTGTATTATAATAGTATTTTTTGTGATGTTATTGTAAATATAAAAATAAGATACAAATCTTAAAAATTTGGTGTAAATGAACGTAACCTTAGAAAAAAACAAAAAATCGGTTGTCCTGAGTTTTTTTTTTTCACTGGAGCATATTTATATTATATCATTTCTGAAAATCTGAAAAAAATGGAAGGAGACGAAAAAATCTAACTGCGAAAAAAAATTAAATGCTATAAATAAATAAATTCTATTAAAATTGATGAAAATATCGTTATATTGTAAAAAAGTATAAGAGTTTGTACAAAAGTAATTGCGAAAAATTTATCAATTTTTTTTGTGTGCATCCAAACTCAGCCTTAGAGTAACGTTAAAATTACGCCTACTGAAATCTGTGTTTACAAATTTGGCTAAAATCCATGAAGCTTCACTGTACTAAGATATGGCCATATTGGGCAATATGCCAGTCCGAGGACCCAAAAATCATGGCTTTAATGAATAAAACAAACCTGGTAAGTCCACAAAAACGAAAAAATAAAGAAAAAAAATACATTTTTTTACCCACAAACTATCGGGGTAGTGACACATTGCATCCTAAACTTCCATCTTTAGGATATTGCACCCTCAAACTACCGATGTTAGACATTTTATAACATAAACTACCCACTTTGACACAATACACCCTTCAACTACTAATATTAAACATTTTTCACCCTCTATTTGACAATAATACCCTTAAAAAATTAATGAATTGACAACAATATCTTCAATATATGCAAAATGGGTCAAGAGCATTATCGTCACTTTAGTGTAAAAATTTGACAAATAGTAAAAAGTGTTAAAATTTGGTAGTTAAAGTGTGCAATATGTCAAAATTGATATTTTAGTGTTCACATTACAAAACCTATAGTAATTCATGAATAAAAAATTGTATTTTCTCCAATCGTAAAAATAAATAGATAGCGCTTTCAGAGCCTTGGAACAAAACAATGAACCAACTATGGTTGGTACTTGGACATGCAGTCATAACGTGGCGATATACACTGTTAGTTGTGGACATGATCGGCCATAGAAGCATAGAAAATTCTCAACCTTTGTTTTTACCCTCAAATTTCTCTTCCACCCCGCTTTCTTCTCACTTCTTATTGTCTTCCCGAAATTAAGGATCTCTCTCCCAGCCCCCAATACCCTTCCCACCTCTCTTGTTCTTCTCTCCTCTTTGATCTTCTTCTTCATTTTCATTTTTGACAAAGCTTTTCTCCTATTGGTGGACAACATGGTACGTTTGCTCTCTCTCTCTCTCTCTCTTGATTAGGTTCTTCATTTTTCTATGAATGAATGTCTTATAATGGATGATAATTAGGTTGACACTTTACATATTTAATGGGCAACGAGGTATGATGCAACGGTTTACTTTCTTTGCTTTTACGTACAATTTTCAATCAATTCTAGAACTTCTCCACTAGGTCATTTCTTTGAATCAATGTTTCTCTTTTCTTTTGCGCGTGTTTTTCTGTGTATTATATCAGTAACGATCTTAAATTTTCATCGATTTCAAAGGCCGATCTTTCTTTTCTAGTAACTTTTCTCGCTCTTCTTTTGGTATTTTCTATCAGTCAGCAAGCTGGTTGAGAGTGCTTTTAGAAGTGAGGACATCAAATCCAGAGAGTAGTCGTAGGAATGTTCTACTTGTCGCATTATGTAATTCCGGCCACATATATCGTCGATAATGAACTCCAGTTCTGCAACTGGACCCTGCTACCTGCTTCCCTTCAATTAGTCTTATTTTTGGGGAGTAGATCAAGAAACAAGTAGATCCATGTCCACCTTGTTATTCTGCATTGTGATATCTGTGACTTTTCACATATCTGTTTTCTTTTCTTTTCCCAACAACAAATGTTTGGGTTAGGCCAATGCGGCATCTGGAATGGCTGTGCTTGATGAATGTAAACTGAAGTTCTTGGAGCTAAAAACGAAGAGGAACTACCGATTTATTATATTCAAGATTGAGAATCAGGAAGTAGTGGTGGAGAAACTTGGAAGCCCGGATGAAACTTATGAGGACTTCACCTCGTCTTTGCCTGCTGATGAATGTCGCTATGCTGTCTTTGATTTTGACTTCATCACTGATGAGAATTGCCAGAAAAGCAAGATTTTCTTCATTGCATGGTAATTTAGCTTTCGCTCAAAAAAGTTTGCATGCATTAGTCATTCTTGTCTTGTGTATACGTACGTAGTTCTTAGTAGCATATTCAAATAGAGAACAAAAGCAGCAATGTATAGTAAATCCTCTTGAGTAAGCACTCAGAAAACACTTCTGCTGCTCTCTTGATCCAAAATGATGGCAAATTTTGATTCCAACAGTAGTGACAGATCTTTCAAAATGCAAATCCTAAAACGCGCCTAGAGAAATGGATGTCAAACATGTACTCAATTAGAGATGCGGTGTAATGTCTGTGAACAATATGACTCTCTTGTTTTTTCAGGGAATCTGAGAACTGTGGTTCTAGTGACGGAATGCTAATAACTTTGTTGTTTTGTCAGGTCACCTGATACATCAAGGGTGAGAAGTAAGATGGTGTATGCTAGCTCCAAGGATAGATTCAAGAGGGAACTGGATGGCATTCAAGTCGAACTGCAAGCAACAGATCCTAGTGAAATGAGCCTTGACATCGTAAAAGCGCGAGCACTTTAGATTGCGTCGTTTTTTTCCTTTTGGATGTTCAGCTCTTCCTAATGAATACCTTCCAGGAGCCTTGTTTCTTCGATCGTCGTCAATTTTTAGCTGTTTTTGTTTTTATTTGTTGCACGGATTTTAAACTTCGTTAATTTGATAGTATGGTTTCCTCTGTCGTGAGTCATGACTAAGTGCTTTCTGGTTTCATCCTAGTTAAATGTTTCTTTCTGTTTTGTATATGTGGGGGTGGGAGAATCGATTCTCCATGGACTTGGAGGGAAGCTGCTGTAGTACGAGAATGTAAGGATACAGATTTGGACATAGTGATTGGCATCATATATTGAATTTCATCCCCCCTCCACGATCACCCTAGCGTTCCTTTTCAATGACTGATGACATAAAGATTCAACTAGATCTAATCAAACATCTACTGTGCCTGTCATAAGCAGATCAACCAACGTTAAAGTTCCGGTTTCGAAAAGCATATTCCTGCTGCGAAGTTGTGTCTTTCCTGGCTCTTCAATTGAGCTAAAGCCGATTTCTTCCCAATATTTAAATCGTACTTCTACATTTTAACCAGACAACACACATGACCACCCTGAGCAAGATCTACAGAAGAAGCAAGTTAGACAACACACATGACCACCGTGAGCAAGATCTACAGAAGAAGTTACTTCTTCTGTAGATCTTGCTCACGGTGGTCATGTGTGTTGTCTAAGATGTCTGATTAATGCGACCCAAAGCCCCTCGGGGTTTTAAAGCCCCAGTCGCCACCTTCCATAATAATAGTTTGAGACGATCTTGGATTCGCAGTTTCCAGAGGGTGTTCCAAGATGTCTGATTAAACCCCGGAAGCTCAGTAGCTCTCCTTGAAATCTGGAAATTCAAGAAGGACTTGACGGAAAAACGCCCCGAAGGCTCTCTGATCCAAATCCATCGATCCTCATTCAGCGGGTTGGGGAAGGGAAGCCTAAGAATCGCCTCAGCGGATGCCTCATCGAATAGTTCTCGAATCAACCCCACCTTCCACCGCCCCAAATCTACCAGATCGGTCACCCATCTCACCTCCTCCCGCTCAGAACTACCGTCCCTCCAAGATGGACGAAAAGTGGCTACCGAAGGTAACCAGGGGTCATTACGAATGTCAATAGTATCCCCCCTTCTAGGCTGAACGCACACACTTGCCACCACATGAGGAAGTACCCTAAGGATGCTCCTCCAAACCCAAGAACAGTTGCTGCCGTCCGGCAAAGGGTGCATGGGGTTACCCACCTTATACTTCAAACGGGCAATCCGAACCCACAAACTTTCAGGAGCTGTAATTAACTTCCAACCCAGCTTCGCAATCAAAGCCGTGTTCAGCTCAAACATCTTCCTAATCCCCAACCCTCCAAACTCCTTTGGCAAACAAATAGCATCCCAAGACAGAGGAGTATAATTTCGAGATTTCTGAGGCGGAAAGCCCCACCAAAAACCCTTTAGCAAACAATCAAGCTCCTCGCACCACCGTGAGCAAGATCTACACACAACTGACAGACTCATGATAGCGTTTCCGATGGCCTCTACGGCAGTGCACGGTGTTCTCCTCTGGAATGCTGAGTTCTATGCAAGGATAGTGGTGATTATCCATTACTTTGTCAGCTGCTAAACCTCCGAGTCCTATCTTCAGTTTACTGTTGCATTGGATGCTCGAGGTGTTCACCTAAATCAGTGCTGGGGTTTAGTTCCGTCGCGAGTTAACCCCAGGTGTTTGTCGGTTTCTTGGTGCCGTCTGTTTTTCTCATCTGGAGAGTTTTTTCTGGGGTTTTAGGCCCTTGGGGTTTTGTCAGGCGTCTCTGGAGGATTATGGATACAGAGCCGGGGATTCACGGTGCCCCCGAGGCGGATGGGGGTTTCGCCTTTGGTGACGACGGCGGGGGGATTGACCTAGTTTTGGTTGGCAAGTTCTTGTCAGATAAGCCTTTCAACAAGGCTGGTATCCGAGGGGCGATATACCATGCTTGGCATTTTGTTACGGATTTGGTGATGGAAGAGGTGGACGGGGATGGATTTCTTTTCTCTTTTCCTTCGGTGGAAAGCAAGCTGCGTGTGTTGGAACAATCGCCTTGGAGTATTAAAGGTTTTCCACTGATTGTGAAGCCTCTTGAACAAGGTCTGACTATTATGGAGGTGGATTTCTCCGAAATCCCCATTTGGGTCCAGGTTCATGGTCTCCCTATGGATCAGACGACCAAGGATCGGGCTGGGTGGGCAGCTAGTCGAGCTGGGAAGGTCCTGGAGGTGGATTTTCGATCCAATAAGAATGTATGGGTGACACAATTCATCCGGGTGCAGGTGCTTATAGATGTTTCGAAACCGTTGTGTCCAGGGCTTTATCTACCTCGGGTTAACAGGGATGATGCGTGGATTCAACTGAAATTTGAAAGGATTTCGGGGTTCTGTTTTAATTGTGGGTGCTTAGGCCATATGACAAACTTTTGCTGTGCGCCAGCTAGTCTGAAGGTGGAACCGGAGAATTTTAGTTCTCGGATGATTGCAAATTCCACGGATTACAGGCTCTTCTCAGGGGTTGGACCTAGGGCTCCTAGGCAGGGGAGGAATACCTCTCACGCTTTAAGCACAGAGGTGTCTCAACCCAAACCCACCTTCAGGCGACATCACAACGCACAACAATTGAATCCTTCTCTCCCTCAACGCAGGAGCTCACATAACCCCACTTACGGTTCCACCATTTTTCCCAACCAGCAGAGCCAAAGGGTTGAAATCTTACCGGATTCAGTGGACCAGGTTGTGTTTGTCCGGCGGGAGCCGGAATCGATCATCAGATGGAGTCGGGAAGCCATTTTGGAGCTGCGCGATTTTTCGGAAAGGTCACGCGCTGCCGTTCCGTGCAGATCGCTGATTTCAGAGATCTCTGACATCTCTGACCAGTTTGAGGTGCAGGGGTCAGAGGACATGGTGGTGCAGGTGTCAGCACCTGCGGCCGGCCAAGCTTTATCTGTCTCGACAGGATTGGCTGAGGGAGGGTCTTTCCCTTTTGTCCCCGACAAAGAGGTGTCGGAGGGGGGCGCATGGCAGGCGAGCCTGGAATTTGAACTAGATCAACTTAGGCAAAAGCTACGGGAAGAAGGTGCTGGATTAACTTTTTCGGGTCTTTTGGGGAGTAATATCGAGGAGTGTAGCTTAGCGGGCCGGGCCCTTTTGGACGAACTCAAGAGCATTGAGGACAGATTTGGGCTGCACATAGATGGCTCTTCTCTGGGCCTTGGAGTGCTTGCCGATTCAGTGGCCTTTTCGGACTCTACAGCTGTCTTGGGCCAGACCGGTGGACCTCACTCTCAGACTCATTCGAGCAAGGCCAAGGGAAGCGGGAGAAAAGGCAAAGGGCTTAGATTTAGTCCGGCTAGTTTGGGATTGCGACATATTGGCATCAAGGGAGGAAAGAAGAGGGTCGCCTCTCAACCACTTTTGCCCGATCGCAACAAGGCCAAACAACTGTGTGCTGGCCAGGGTCCGGGTGGTCAGGGTACAATCGACCAAACTGCTGTTGGTGACGGGGAAGACTTTCAACCTTTGTCTAGCTGGACAAAATTGGTCAAACAGAATCGAGCGCCTTCGGTCCTATCTGGGAAGCGTAAAGGCAAAGGAGCGGGGACGCAGTGTGCCGGAGGAATGCAGAGTGGACTCACCGACAACGTAAAGCAGGACAGGGGTCTCGACAATATAGCTGAGGAGGCGGGCTTGACCATGCCCCCCACCTCGCCATGAATGCGTTGTATTGGAACTGTCGAGGCATTGGCCAAGCTTCGACTAAAAGTTCGTTATGGGCCATGCTCAGACAACTGAACCCGGATTGTCTGTGCATCACTGAAACGAAAGTTTCAGTAGCTACGGGTATATTGGCGACCTTGGGGTACCCGGACTCTCTGGAGGTTCCGGCTGTTGGATTGAAGGGAGGGATGATATTTGCATGGCGCCGTGGAGTCGAGTTTGACGTGGTGGCCATGAATCAAAACCTTTTTAGTGTGATTCTTTTTGGGGCTCCGAATTTTCAGCCTTGGGCTCTTACGTTTGTGCATGGACCGTGTGAATGGCGTGAGAAGGAAAAATTCTGGGAGGAGCTGGATGGTATCGGTAGTCTGTTTGGAGGTCCATGGCTTATTATGGGGGACTTTAATGCTCTGTCTGGACAACATGAAAAAAAAGGAGGCCGGCCGTTTGCCTCCTCATCAACCGATGGATTTTTCCAACTGAAATTTGCACATGGCTTGGTGAACTTGGGGAGCTCGGGTCCGGTATTTAAATGGTGCAACGGGAGAAGTGGTAGACAGAAAATTCGGGAGCGTTTGGACAAGGGGGTTGCTAATGGCGAATGGATGTCGCTCTTTCCACGCGCTCTCATTCGGAATCTCCCGAGGCATGCCTCGGATCATGCTCCTATTTTCTTGGAATTGGATGGGGCTATGGCAGCGGGTCCGAAACCATTCCGGTTTGAAAGTTGTTGGACTCGCGATAATTCGAGCAAGGACGTGGTGCAGAAGGCTTGGAATCTACCGGTGAGAGGCTCTCCCTCGGTACGCTTTGTTCAGAAGATGAATTCTACTACTCGAGCTCTGAAAATGTGGAATAGAGAGGTGTTTGGCTCTGTTCAGGCCAATATTCGAAAATTGTATTGTCGGTTGGAATATATACAGGGGCAGACGTCTTCCCCACTGACGTGGGAGGCTGAACGTAGTGTTCAAGCGGAGTTGGCGGAGGCACTGAAACGCGAAGAACATATTTGGAGGCAAAAATCTCGGGTCAGCTGGTTGACTACCAATGACCTTAATACTAGATTTTTTCACCTGTCCACTATTATTCGTCGCCGCAGGAATTGCATCGACTCTATTAAAGATGGGCAGGGAGTTTGGTTGCGGGAGAGGGAGGCTATTGGAGATCATGTGGAGGCCTATTTTAAGCGACTGTTTTCATCTGAGTACAATGGGGACGAGGCAGCTCTTTATGATCTAATTCCACCGACTATCACAGATGAGGACAATAATAGGTTGTGTGCTTTGCCTTCGGCTGAAGAGATTAAATATGCCATTGATCAAATTGGGCCTCTCAAGGCCCCCGGTCCGGATGGTATGCCGACTCTCTTCTATCACCACTACTGGGAGACGGTGCAGGAGGAATTACGGTCTATGGTGCTTCACTTTTTCAGCTCGGGGAGTATGATACAGAGGATTAATCACAGCTTCATTGTGTTGCTACTGAAAGTTGAACACCCCTCTTGTATAGAACAATATCGACCTATAAGCCTGTGTAATACAGCTTATAAGGTTATTTCCAAAATCATGGCTTCTCGGCTTAAAGGTGTGATGGACAAACTCATCTCTCCTTACCAGGCAGCATTTGTACCGGGGAGGGTGATCCAGGAGAACATCATCTTGGGTCAGGAGCTTCTTCATACTATGAAGGCAAAGAAAGGTAGAAAGGGGTTGGCAGCGCTGAAGTTAGACATGGCCAAGGCCTATGACAGGATGGAGTGGAGTTTTATCATCCAGGTGCTGCGTTGTTTTGGGTTCGGGGAGAGGTGGATTAGATGGGTGCAGCAATGTCTTTCTACGGTTACCTTCTCCGTATTATTGAATGGATCGCCTCACGGATTGTTCTCTCCCTCACGAGGGCTGAGGCAAGGGGACCCCCTTTCCCCTTTTTTGTTCATTTTGGGGTCAGAAGTACTTTCTAGACTTCTTATTTCCGCGGAGGAGCATGGGCATATTCACGGTATCAAAGTTAACAGGTCAGCTCCGGGCATATCTCATCTGATGTTCGCAGACGATACTATGATTTTTTGCAGGGCTAATAGACAAGAAGTGGCTGCCATTGGTGGGATCTTGGAGAAGTACTCACGATGGTCGGGTCAATTGGTGAATTACAGCAAATCGGCTCTCTTTTGTAGTGCCAATACTCACCCCGAGCTGATAACAGCCCTCTGCGATTATTTGCATATCAAGCCTATGTCTATTCACAGTAAGTACCTGGGTTTGCCTCTTTTTATCGGGCGGGCGAGGAAAAAAGCTTTCGAGGTGGTGAAAACATCGGTGATGGCTAAAGTGGCGGGGTGGAAGCTCAGAACCCTCTCTCAGGCCGGGAGAACCACCCTCATTAAAGCTGTTGCGACCGCTATGCCTCTTTATTGTATGTCAACCTTCCTTCTTCCTAAAGGGTGGTGCGAGGAGCTTGATCGTTTGCTAAAGGGTTTTTGGTGGGGCTTTCCGCCCCAGAAATCTCGAAATTATACTCCTCTGTCTTGGGATGCTATTTCTTTGCCAAAGGAGTTTGGAGGGTTGGGGATTAGGAAGATGTTTGAGCTGAACACGGCTTTGATTGCGAAGCTGGGTTGGAAGTTAATTACAGCTCCTGAAAGTTTGTGGGTTCGGATTGCCCGTTTGAAGTATAAGGTGGGTAACCCCATGCACCCTTTGCCGGACGGCGGCAACTGTTCTTGGGTTTGGAGGAGCATCCTTAGGGTACTTCCTCATGTGGTGGCAAGTGTGTGCGTTCAGCCTAGAAGGGGGGATACTATTGACATTCGTAATGACCCCTGGTTACCTTCGGTAGCCACTTTTCGTCCATCTTGGAGGGACGGTAGTTCTGAGCGGGAGGAGGTGAGATGGGTGACCGATCTGGTAGATTTGGGGCGGTGGAAGGTGGGGTTGATTCGAGAACTATTCAATGAGGCATCCGCTGAGGCGATTCTTAGGCTTCCCTTCCCCAACCCGCTGAATGAGGATCGATGGATTTGGATCAGAGAGCCTTCGGGGCGTTTTTCCGTCAAGTCCTTCTTGAATTTCCAGATTTCAAGGAGAGCTACTGAGCTTCCGGGGTTTAATCAGACATCTTGGAACACCCTCTGGAAACTGCGAATCCAAGATCGTCTCAAACTATTATTATGGAAGGTGGCGACTGGGGCTTTAAAAAACCGAGGGGCTTTGGGTCGCATTATGCAACGCGAGGAGGAGGATAATTTTCTTTGTCCTTTTTGCAAATCTGCTCCTGAGGACACTATTCATTTATTGGTGCGATGCAATATTGCCTCCAAGTTGTGGAGGGAGTCACCATGGGCTATTCGTATGGATTGTCTCCCTATTTCTTCTCCGGTCGATCTGGTTAAGACCATTTTACACGCAGACCGCATGCTGAACCTGGAGCATCATAATATGCAGCTTTTCATTCTTAATGCGGCTTTGGTTATGGACAGTATTTGGATGGCTCGGAATCTTCTTGTTCATCAGCAGACTCCCGTGGTGGTGGAGGATCTTATTTTTAGTCTTCGTCGTAGTTATGCTGAGCATGCTAGCGCTTGGGCGGAGATTGATCGTGTTGGGGGTAGGAGATGGTCTCCACCTCCAGCTGGTTGTTTCAAGGTTAATACGGATGTGGCGATCCGTCGCAATGGGTCATACATAGCTATCTCGGTTAGAGATTCTTCTAGTTCCCTCTGTATGGTTTACACGGAACGTGTAGTTGCTATGGACCCTGTGTTTGGGGAGGCCTTTGCTATGGCTAAGGCGATGTTTTTGGTTTGAGGGCAGTTTTGGTCTTCTGTGGCTTTTGAATGTGATTCCTTGTTGCTTTGTAAGGACGTGCTTTCTGGGGAGTCCTCTCAACTTTGGGCGGCGTCGGGTATGGTGGAACACATCCGTAGTTGCTTACTGGAGCGTCAGGACTGGCGGGTGGCTTGGATCCCTCGTCGTTGCAATTTGCAAGCTCACTTGCTGGCCAAGTGGGCTGCTCAGACTGGTTTTTTTGGCTTTGTCCCCTTCTCTGTTATCCCCGAGCATATCCGGTGTTGTGATATGCAGCGTTGACTTCGGTCGTTTTTATTGGATTCTCGTTTTCAGCAAAAAAAAAAAAGTAACTGCTCAATAATGATGCATTTATTCTGTGGCATCTATTCCTGTTAATATTATCCAAGCGAGGAATATGTCAAATAAATAATCGAGCTGTGACTGAATGCTAAATATACATTCATATGTATACCCAGAAATTGAAAATAAACCTTTTAAGGCTGCTTATTTTGATTCTCCCAAAAGTTCTTCTCCCATGACTCCACTTGTCTTATTGAGTTTGCCTTTTTCTTCAGAAAGGCATGAAGAGATGCAGGATCATATGGAGGAGGCATAGTGCATGGGCTTGCTAACGAGGGACCTTTTACCATGGATTCGAGGTAAAATTTCTTCTCCACTCCTTTAGCCGGGCAAGCCATTGTCTCTGCGCATAGTTCAACAGCCTTTCTGGGTTTAATAGGCTTGAATGTTAAGAGTTTAGCATATTCATTTAAAAGATGAAACATGTAGTCGTAGACATATTCCATCTTCAACTCCTCTTGAATGAATTCACTCGCTGCCTTCCCAATTCCTTGAGCCTGAATAATCCAAAAGACGCAAGTAAGAGAAGTGAAACATGGAGTCAAAAGTTCAGTTCTTGTTACTCTATCCTGTACATGCCTCGTTATATCTATTGACTCAGGTCTCAATGTGAAATTGGGAGCAAGGGTTCGCTTAAGGAAATAAACCTTGTGACACAACTATAGATGATCAGCTAATTCAACTTTGCACAAAGCCACTAAGCTTCTAAGCCATTAATTCTGTCAGGCTTGAGAAAGTTTCAGTACTCAATTGTTCGAAAACATCCTTCCATGGAGACATGACTGGAGACTACATTGCTTACTTTCCACTATTGGAAACAAATAGCGAGGAGGGAGGACAATTATACCACTATTACCTTTTGCTTGTGCCTGTTGCCCCAGTCGACAGCGAACTTAATAGATCTGCATTTGTCATCATCTTTTACAGGCCAGTAGTGGTGCACTGGCATCAAACCTCTTGTGTAGAAATCATAATAATGGGGCTTTACCAGTAAGCTAACAGAATCACAAGCAAGAATGTATTTTTCACTGACAGACCAGGCAGAGCCCTCAATATAGATCTTATACCTGAATACAATATGAAAAGGCAGAAACCAAAATTATGAATTGATAAAGCACAATGTGAACTAAAGAGAAGATGAAATAAACATTGAATAAGCCAGACAAATGACAAAAAGAAGATAACCAAAAACATGGGCCATGCACAAAAAGCAGAAAATGAGGGGGAATATGAATCTTTCACCTATGAATGCATTGACGAGCCAAGTCTGATTGCTTGTACCCATCCTGTGACTCTCTGGCCCAGTCCTGCATAGGGATTTCTCCATGTCATAACAGTTGCTACTTTGTTATTACAGAAGACACAACATATTAACTTATATCAATTTGCTCATCGAGGAACATGCAGCAAAGTGATCTAAAATCACATAGTTCTAATGTCGAGTATGTTTTTTCTTCTTTGAGAAGGGGCAATTTTGAGAACAGAGTTTGATCATAAGAGATGTGTTTCTCTTTAAATGGTGAAATAAAGACTAGATGGTAGGGCGTTATATACAAGCGTGTGAGGAGAGAGAGAGTGGAAGGGGGTTTTCTCTGCAAGGGTTCAACACCATCTCTTGCTAGGGTTTCTTCCTGATCAATACCATCACATTGAGATAATGCTCACCGCGCCCTAATCGTATGTGCAATTCAACTGGAAAGAAATTTATCATCCATAAAAAAAAAAAAACTACAACAAAAGAGGATTAGGTACTTACCATCTTATACTGGGATAAAGAAGCCCAAACACCCTGACTCTTATGCATTTTAATATTGTAAGTACACATCCAAACAATCTTTCTTACACGCGTATTTAGTATCTTCTTTACACCTTTTTTTGGCGGTGCTGGTCTACCATAATGTCTTTGGTGCTTAATTTAGTCACTGAAGGAGCTCCGCCGAAGAAGAGAGAGCTAGAAACCAGAAGAGATTCAATATAATGATGCTTAGTTGGTTTCTGCTCTTCTGTCCATATTTCTTCATTCCAATTGAAATTGCGCCATACTATTTTTTAACGACCATATGTTTTTTGAGTACATAGTGCCTAGGCCTAGTGGGGGAATAGCTAGCTCGATATGGCAAATACGAGATATATATTAGCCATGCAACAACAAAGCTTTCCTACTGAAAACTGGCAACTAAGCTCAGGGAACAGATGGGGTTCCTTGTATCCCTTTCTTCGTGTTGAGGCTCTATTATTCAATATACATTTAATACAAATGTACAGAACAAAATTCAGACAAGTTACCTGAGCATATACTCGAGCATTCCAGTCCTGATTTTCCGAGACATTACATTTCATGAGTTCTTGCCTTGTTGTAGCAACTGTAGGGTTACCCTTCCAGTAAGCATAAGGCTCCCTATCCATCCATCGTATCCTCTTGTTTCCTTCATTTAGGTCCTTCAACAAACCTTCCCAAGGCTTTATATTGATCTCAGCCCTACACAAGAGTACATGCAGTGTGTGTAATTAGGAGGAAGGTGATGAAAAACAGACGTTATATCTAGAAAAGTTCCCTTCCTCGGATAATTAAGAAACATAATTATGGATTGTAGGATATTAATTTATCAACTTAAATTGAGCTGTTATAGAGGGAGAAAATGAATCTTAATGCCCACAAATATGCCAACCACAATGTATAGAATCTGAAACTCCAGTCAGAACCTACAGAAAAGTACCATTAGACTCTGCTATAAGGCCATGATATTTTTTTTTTGAACATAAGGCCATGATATTCATTTTGTAATAAAATGGACATCCTTTCAGATCTCATTCTTTTTTTTCTTTTCTTTTTTTGCTGAATAAAGACAATATCTATTATGTAAAGCTAGAGAAGCGACGCATATCACAAATTCGGATACGCTAGGAAATACATGACTCCAAAAACGAACCCACACAACCGGAAGACGCGGCCCAAACAGCAAGCCTATGCCATAACATTACAATTTCGAGAGACCACTTGTAGCAACGGTTAACATTTTCTCTTTAAAAAAATTGAATAAATTCAACATCTGTGCTAACTGTAAGTTACCTAAATTTTGGAGCATAAGTTTATTTCCTTTTCTACCTTAACTGGAGGGATGGAAAGGAAAAGGAGACGTACCATCCCCAAAAGGACCAATCCGGGAAAACAATATCCAGTGTGTTCTCATCCCCGCAGTAGCGAAAGAGCGGCGGTGGGTCCGTGGCATCGGGCCCTTGATAGTCCCTAGTCTTGATGACTGGCCAGTCAACGCAGTCAAACATCAGCTCAAGGTCAGGAACTTTCCCTGGGTACCTCCGTAGTAACTGTAGGATCCCCCACAGCGTAAAAACATCTCTCGTCTGAAACGCCTTCTGATATGTCTCCACGTAAGCCTTGCCATTAATGATCGCAAGCTTGAAATTGGCCGTCTTTTCGGCCCTCTGCACCATGTCCCTCGTGATCCCCGTGTGGGCCCAGGGCCGAAGATCTTCGTGGATCCAACGAAAATATTCTGGACAAGTGTGTGCTTGTGCACGGTCATGATTTTACTCTGGGTTAGGCTTAGAGGTCGTTGGATAGTTAGAAGGGCAGGTTCGGGTGAGGTTGTAGGCCGCACAGTCGAGTGGGATCTCGAATTGTTCCAAGGGCTTTTTGGGGGTTTCGAGGTTTTGGTGAGGATAAAAGCGGTCTGTTAGGGTAGACGGTCGTGGGTTTGGAGCTGAACCTGCACTCTGTGACACGTAGCACAATGGCCCAAAAAGTCAACAATTGGCCACATAATTCTATACAATTGCCTTATATAAATTTAATTCACAACACACTTGATTGATAGTTATTCTGAGTTTGAATCGTTCATTGTACTCGAGTGCTGAGCTTGGTTTATGCCTTACGCACAATCAGGCGTCGCCGGAAGGAACGGAGAAGAAAACGACGGGCAAGAGTTTTAAGGCCCTGGTTTCTGCATAGGCGACACCGTCGTCGCAACGGTGAACCAAGAATTCCATATAATAAGTCAAATCAGCGGAAGAGGGCCCCACTGAGCCGGTGTGGGTCAGTTCGAGAGATACGTGGCTATAAATGATACAGTGGTTGACCGCCACTTACGCCGCGTGTTATGCCTGGGCCTCACGCGTCGTATGGGCGTAGTTTGCTTTCTTCTAAATATACTACAAGTGTCGGTTACATTGAAGCCTGAAGCATGTCGTTTTTTATTTTTTTTTCTAAGCAGAAGCATGTCGTTTAATCGTTGTAAATCCAACTATCCAAGAACACAGGTTTGGATTGTAAAATAAATAAATCTTAGCTAGGAAATATCATTCACAAGAACTTATGATTATTAATTATATTAACGAGTGGCGCAGTATTGGGGAATTGTAACACTTACAGTGCTGTCGAACAGGCGAGTGGAGACAAACGCGCCGACGAGGAAAAAGAGGAAGAATAGGAAGATAACTGAGGATCTAGCAGGTGACTTCACGAATGGTCGCCAGATCGTGTGTGTGAAACTGCCCAACTCGGGCAAGGTATACCTCTGGAACCTCTGCATATTGTACTCTCTCGCATTCATTTTAGCTGCTTTCTGACAACCGCGTCAGTGACTAAATTCCGCCTGTTTCCTCAGCCGATATGTCGGGTTTTTGCTAATTCTTGGGCCTACGCTTTTTTCCTCAACTGGGTTCCTTACCCTTGGCTGATTATATAGCTTTCCCATTCGAAATTCGGAGCTGGTTTCGGAAGCCAAATGAAGCTTCAGAGTTTTGGTGGGACATATTGACTTGGGCCCTGCTGAGACGCAGACAGGCAAGAAAAACTGGAACAGTTGGGTACACTGCTTGTGCAGGCTCAGCTAGAAAAGGAAACTGATTGAGAAAATGCGGTAGGATAGCGAATTTCCATTATTCCATAGGATAGGAACAATAGGGTATCAAGGCAAAAGAGGAGTGGAATCAAGAGAAAGATCAAAGATCCTGAGGTACACTGAGAAAAACAAGAAAATGGGGGAAGACAGAGGTGCTGGGGTTCACCGACCAAAGGTAAGAGTAGAGAAATGAGGAGAGAGTCAAGGGAAAATGAGAGAGAACACAGAAAAAGCTACGTGCCGTGTTTACTGGCGACTTTTTTAAGTAGGGATAGAATCTCGTGAAGGGTGGTTTTCTCTTTATTTTTATTTTTTGTGATAGGAGTAATATCTCAAATTGATATTAAAAATTAAGTTTACTAGTCATATGAAATTGAAACATTTACAAAGTTTTCAATTAAGTTTACATATATAAAATATTAATATTATAATTTATCTATTAAATATATATGTATTTTATCATGATATTGCGAATTTAAATTTAAATATATTAATATTCATTTTCAGTGTGCTTTGTATTTTTTTATGTATTTACACTTTTATCGTGTACTTTATATATAATTATAATATAAATACAGTCATTGAAAACTTTAAAATGAATTAAATCTTCTAAATTGAACAACTTAAATATTTATCTCCTAATATACTTTCTTTTATTCGTATTATGTTTTCAATTAAATGTGGTAGTTATTTTCAATATTCAACCTAATGTTTGGTAGTTTCTCTACTTATTTCCCTCATTTCTCATCTCGTTGTTGACAAATTTCAATGATCCGTGTGCCTATGATTGTTTTAATCGCTCCAAGGTTTCTTTTTCTCAAATACAATATTTTAGATTTTTTTTCATGTTATGCTTGAAGGGCATTATTAAAGATAATATAATCATAAATTTATAAGATTTGACATGATATTATTGAGATAATATTTATTCTATTGTGGTTTGTATTTTCTCTCTCAGAGACTTTTACTTTATACTCTATATAAATTAATAATACAAAATACAGTTATATATGATTTATAATGACTATAGACATTCCAGACTCATCACTTAAATCTATATACATCTCTCATATTTGTATTATCATTCTATTATGTTTTAAAATTAAATGTGATGGTTATCTTTTGTTTCCCAATAATTCGGGGTATAAAAATTTTAAACAGAACAAACATATTCTAACATTTTTAACTTTTACACATACACACTTTACTTTCTTAAAATCCCGATAAATTCCAATAAAGTAATTCCTCAAAATTTTGACAAACAAAAGTACCATTTATCTCGGCCAATTAGGTGGAAGCCCAAAGTTTTCCATCATAAGTTCTGGGTAGCCTGCTTTGGGAATACATATAGCCCGGTTGCTGCTGTTGGTTTTGACTGTTTTTTTTTACTCCAATTATTTTTCTTTGTTTTATTTATCCTTCTCAGTCGAAAGTAGTTTCCAGGAGCCTAGAAAAAAAAGAAAGAAAGTAGTTTCCAGGAAGCGGTTCTATTAAGAAATACTTGTCGAGAACAATATTTTCCAGAATATTCAGAAATACTTGTCGAGAACAATACTCGTTGCCAAAAGGACGAGGATAAAATCAAACGTCAACAGAAGCTAATCTACTGGAAAAATATACTCTAATCTAACAAAAGTTAGATGAGGCCTACGACCAAGAAAACGGAAAGTACAAGTTGGTAGAGAAGATGATCGGTCCCTCGAAGCCTGTCTCCGACTTTATTCCGAAAGTTTTTCTTTTTTTCCGGGCAACTTTCACAATATTCTGAAGTGCCGGCCCTTTATCGTGAATGGGGGCTTCGAGTCACTTCCTTCTCCGCTCTAGCACCTCATGTCGTTGCCTTTTGATATTATAAAATCCATGAAAAAGGAGAGAACTACTGGAGAATGTCTCTATAAAGCAAAGAGTCTTTTTTTTTTTTCTTGTGTTTTCCCTTTTTCTAGCCAGCCGACAGGATTTATTTGATCCAATGGGCAAGAAAAAAAAGTAAACTGCAGCAGTTTGGAAACCAAAAAAGAAATCGATAGAAAATCTTTGCAATAAAGTTTGAAATTGAACTTACATCTTCCAATTGGTTCTGAAAATCAGGGTCGTCTCTTTCCGCCCAAAAACCGCAACTGCATTGAAAAATAATTCCTAAACAAAGTTTTAGAGCAAACATGCACCTATAATATAATTTAAATAATAAAATATTTATTTTCCTATCAGCTTAAACTTTTGAAATAAGTAGGTATTAGAGGCAAGATCTTGGATTCTAGACCTGACTCCTCACTAGTCACTGTACTATATTTCAATTAAATATTGTACGTGTTGAGTCTTCCAAAAATCTGACCTACAGGAATACGTGTTAGAAAATATAATTTAAATAATAAAATATTCATATTTCTCACCTCTTAGACTCTTGGGATACGCAGTAAATACTCACTATCTCTGCCTTTGCCATGACCCCTATCTTCTCTCTGTCGTGGCTTCCACATCTCCACAGCTTGTGCTCCACTCCAACCTTTATCTCCCCCGTTAATTGAAAGCTCTTAAGTCTTAATCTATCTAGCTATCACTCTTCTTCCCATTGGACAAATTTTATACCAGAATGCATTGGTGTGAACAGCCGAGTCGGTGTGACAAAGAGATTGGCAATCGACGAAAACTGACAAATTGCTAAGCTATAACTGCCGACAATCTTTGCCTTAACCCGATGGGTAGGGGTAGCTGCCTGACAGATATCGACATCAATGGGCTTTTATAAGTCCACTGTTGATTTTTTCTAAGCTCGTCGATTGTCAATTGCGATAAGAAAAAAAGCATGAAAGAAATATAGGATTAAAGCGATATATTCTTACCCACTTTGGGCTTAGCTTGGTGTTGAGGGAGACATTTGCAAATGTCTGGTTTGAGCCCACAGCTTTAGGTTTAATTCCTCACAATATCAGACTTGTTCCTGCGTAGTCTTTAAGAGATTTGCTTGCAAGTAATTAATAGGAAGGTATTACTTATAGTAGATGCACCGAGATTTCTCTGTTATTCAAAATAATTATATATTATTTTCATACTTATCTAAAAGAAAGGAGACTCATTTTTATGATCCCCTAGATAGATTTATTTTCTTAGCAACCAAGCAGAATCGAAAATGAAGAGGATAAGAATGGCATGCCTCTTGCTCCCATGAAGCTAGGGCCTGGGGCCATGGAAGCATCATTCCGCACCTTGACTATGAATACACAACCTCGAATCTCTCACACATCGGCACTTGGTGCTTTACCAGAAAAGAAATTTTGAATATAAAACCTATCTTTAAATGCTTAACTCAGGTTTAGAGGGAGGGCTTTTACCAATATCCCGACCGGAACTCCCTCAGACAGCTGTTGCAGTACTTACTTCTGGGATCCGTAGTGAAGTGAATCCAACCTATATTTTTTAGAGAATACATGGCTCCACTCGATGTACTTCTACTTATCTTCCAGTAATTGTGGCATGCTCGATGGGGTAAAAGGAAATAGGCTCCATGGCGGACCGTGAGGGATGAAAATTAAACTATAAGGTTTGTATGTCTTTTTTTGCTTATGTGAATAGGAACCTTAGGAATGAGATTATTATATCACTTGATAACGAGTAGGGCCAAACGTTAGCCAGAGCACATTTTTCTTTCGTCCCACAAAGGTTATTTGATATGAAGTGTCACCATGAAAAAAGCTTTCCCTCTCTGACAACCATTATAACGAAGATTATTATGCCCCCAAAAGAAGGCATTCCGAATTATGTCCAAAATCCCTGACCCAAATGCAGAAAAGCTAGCAAATATTATGTTTTCTCGGCATCTTTACATCAAGCATCAAACTTTGCAGATTTTGAAGGGAATGTTCATCATTTGATCTATTGTCCTTGTCCGAGTTTGTTTTTATATATATATATATATATATATAATTTTGTCTGCTCCATTCTTGTCACGAACATAGTAGGTCCTGACTCCTGAATATCCAAGTCATTGAAAATGGGTAAAATACAATCGGTATAGTTTCGGGGAATAAAAGCGAAATCGCAATGGTCCCAACTCGCCTACATTAATTAATCATATTTCAGTCGGAAATTCCAATGCCAATACGTTGACAACTCTATAGGCGTTGTTGGCAGAAAAGTAGGACTGAACAAACAAGCTAAAAGCTTGAAAAGGGCTGAGAAAAAAAGCTTAAAAGCTTGAATAGGCGTAGCTTGTCCAGACGTCCAGTTGCCAGCTTAGATCACCAACATATATATCCCTGTTCTACGTACGCTCACAGACAAAAAGCAAATTCAGTAAATACGGCACAGTTCTGTTCTGGAAATCCTCTACCATTGCTAAAAGCTGATGCAGTATCACAAGGACTACTCTCTTTCAGAGCGCGTGATAGACGCTAATTAATTTAACTACGGATGCGTTGGCACCAAAAATATCACAATATTTTTCACCAACTTACAATAAAATATTACAATATAATCTCTCTTTTTCCTATAAAAAAATATAAAAAATTATCTATCTCTTCACTTTTACACTAAACCCAATAACAACACAAAACCTAATACCAAAAATTTTTCAACACAAACACAACCTACGACACTTAAAACAATGTTGTTTTCTCTCTTTTTTTTTTTGGTAAGCAAACAAAGTTATTTTCTCACAACTGAATAAGCCAATATAGCCGCCAATTTGCTATGGCTCAACTGGCATCTTCTCCTTCGTGGAGAGTCCTGAATCGGGGTTCAAATCTCCTCCACCCCCGCAGGCTTGGCCTGCTTTATCTAGAAAAAAACAGAATAAGCCAATATAGCCATGTTGAGAAGAAAATAATTTCCTATGCACAAGCTTTAGACCTATTGAGATCAAATCAATTGACTTTCATTTCAAAACATCCTATTTATGTAGTTTCATAAAATCATACTTAAAAAACAGTAAGTATATATTTTTCAGTAGTAACTTGGTTTTATCATATGACCAGTTCTAACTTCTTATTATGAAGTATATTTTTATAGTATTTTTTTCTATTATGAAGACTCACTATCCAAAATTTAAATTTCTTAAGGAGCTTTATTTAATCATTGAATTCTACGGAATTTGGAAGATTATATATATCCTCATTTACTTTATGAACTATATGTAAATTATGTTGTAAAAGTTGTAGAGGCCGGTTATATCTTGCTAATTTAGTTGATGATAGAGCCAATTCAAGCTCTTGCTACAAAATTAAGCGAGGAGATTGTTATTTTCCTTAAGAGATTAACAAATCTCGCTCCGAATCAATATCGTGAGGGCCTGTGAAATAAAGGATTGCACAGTTTCATCCAACAGCTAAGAGTACAGATAGGTCATTAGTTAAGGCTTCCGTTATGCGAGTGCCCTCCATCATCATTCCACGAAGAGCGTGTCATGGTGACTGCAGAGAAGAGAAACCAGCTTTGGAATGGGGAAAAAGGGTCACGCTTTTCCATTCCCACGCGTGAATTCTCTGGCATGTTTTCCAATTTCAAAACCCAAGGCGCTTCTTATAATAAGCCGCTCTAAGATGACCCTTCATTTTAAGTAGCAACACGAGACTGTTCCCTCTGGTCATTTACTAACACCCAGAATAGAGCTCCTCTTCTCTTCACTAATTAGCGGATCCTTGGATTTCTAGTATTCAAATCACTGCATTCTCTATATTCAGAAGCTAAACAGACTATGTCTGTGAGTCTCACTGTCTCTCCCCACCTCGCTCTCTCTCTCTCACACACACACACACGCACGCACGCACGCACAAGCACACTCACGAGCTAGCACTCGAAGTGAGAATGACAATCTGAGAATATATGGCTTGTGCAGATGGTGGAGGTAAGAGTTCCGAATCTTGACTGCGAGGGGTGTGCTACGAAGTTAAAGAAAGCTATCTTCAAGCTCAAAGGTATGTTTGCTTGGGGTACTGCTTTCCTTCTTCTTCTTCAATTCTGTACTGGTTTTATTATTTATTTATTTTTTTAAGTTGGAAGTAAAGAGTGGGGACGGGAAAGAGGGTAGTGGCCGTAGGGATGGTTTGCCCTCTGCCTGGACCTTCGTAAATTGGCAATAGTAGTTGTTTGCCAAGAAGAAGGCTTCAGCTGGAACCAGGTCAGTTTGTCTTCAATGCAAGTGCAACCCCAGTTCAAGTGTAATCTTGGCCAAAATCCTCTCGTTTCTCATGCAGTCAAAACATGAAATTTTTAAAGAACAA
Organism: Myrica gale; assembly: GCA_963930655.1. Classification (NCBI taxonomy): domain Eukaryota; kingdom Viridiplantae; phylum Streptophyta; class Magnoliopsida; order Fagales; family Myricaceae; genus Myrica; species Myrica gale. The sequence continues at coordinate 7,972,480 of OZ005600.1, read as the reverse complement.
AAAAAAGACAAAGCAATGAGACGATGCGTATGGTACGCCCCCCAATCCAATAAAGCACAGATTGGGACTTACGATAAATTACCCGGAGAAACGTATTTCGTTTTTCGTTTCCTTGGGGATTCTTGAGGCCACCCATTTGTTTTTTAGCCACGTGAAGAAAAAGGTGGGGATATTGGTCTTTTAGCCACCCTTGTGTTATTTCTAGGATTCGGTTTACGTGGGACAGTTAAAAGGCTTACTTTAGTAAAGCCAAGAGAACATTTTATGGAAATTTTGAAAACCTCCCCATTGTGATGGGGCTAAAAGTCCGTTAGTTTTGCCCAACATTAGAAAGCCACACACTTGCAAAGATTGCACATGCATATGAAGATGCAAGCTGAGCTTTCAAATCAAACTTTTCACTTGGGTTTGGGATATGATTCTCAGGAGTAGAAGAGGTGGAAATAGAAATGGAGACACAAAAGATAACTGTGAGTGGCTATGCCTTGGAGGAAAAGAAGGTGCTTAAAGCCATCAAGCGAGCAGGGAAAGCAGCGGAGCCCTGGCCATTCCCTGGTTACTCTCATTTTGCCTCATTTTACAAATACCCCACTTACATAGTCAACCATTATTACGATACACATCAAAATGGAGCCGCCACGGGTGTACATACTTTCTTCCATACACCTGCTGCTTATTCAGTCGCCGTGGCATCCGATGAGGCCATTGCTTCACTCTTCAGCGATGACAACCCACATGCTTGTACCGTCATGTGAGTCAAAATGATTTTATTTTTATTTATTTTTGTTGAGAGAGAAGGGTAGGTTTAAATGTCTCCAGCTTGTTCTAATTTTTCGAGCTCGTTATGGTTGCTTCAGAGCTTCTGTTTGTTCTAGCATGTTATTTGTGTCCTCGGACGGCCAAAGAGAAAAATTCCATATGTTTCTGTGTTTTTCGTTCCATCTTTTAATGTCTCTATATTCAACGCGTATAATTCTGTAGAATCTTCAAGAGATTGAGACACTTAGGGTGTGTTTGTTTTGAGTGAAAATGGATCGGAAGGGGATTGACGCGTCAATTATTTGAGGGTTATGAATGGCAGCCAAAACGTAACACCGAGCGAAATGCAGAAGTAGCAGTATGAAGCCTTAAGAGAAGTTCCCGGGAATCAGAAAACTCAATTAGGGGAAACCCCTAATTCCCAACGTGTTCTGCGCTACTATAAACTAAACAACACAGAAATCACCTAATTTTTAAAACTCTGAAATTGCAAAAAATAAAAATAAAAAACTCATCTCTAATTTGCTTCAATACTATTTGTATTAATTATCTATAGATTTTACAGCATTCAATACATATTGTCTCTTTATCTCTATAAATTTGAACACCTTGGTGCAGTTAGAAGTTAAAGGGAAATCATACAGTTATTCAAAAAGATTTGTCTTGTGTGGATCATATCCCTCGTTTTCATCAACCAATTAAGATCATTCACATCCGTAGGAAGCCGGTTTACGGGGAAACAGCACTTTTTGGCTACGTGTGTCTCCGAAATAGCCTTAGAAAATGCACTTGCTAGTTGCTATGTGATAAAAGCTTCAAAGATTCGGTCAAAAACAGAGAGTACAGGAAAGAAGACCTCCTTCCGGATATGAATGCATGGCTGGCTGGTTGTTCTCCCTACGAGAGCTATATATATAATGATATCCACCTCATGATATTGTCCATTACTACTTGATAAAGAATTGACCAGTGGCCACAGCTTCCCCAAAAGACTAATAATGATGTCAAGGGTCATGGGTCTCATCGCATGCTTTAATTCCATTAATTCCAAGGACTATCCATCCTTGGTCTCCACTTTTTTCAAATTTTGTGCTTTTGTGCCATCCATAATTGATAATTCCTTGGAAAACCCAGATTCAGTATTGAATGGAAACTTGAAACCGATACTTCTATATATGTCTCCCTAGCTACCATTGTGTACTAAATTTAACCGAAACGTACAGTCGTTATCTGAGCTAATCACAAAGGTTGAGTGACTATTGGAACCAACCTTATTGTCTTTTTTGGGTTCTCGAGAGGCTAAAGGATCATATGCAAGAAAATAGTCCAATTTAAAAGAAAAAAATATATATTTTTGAAAAGTCTAGAGAGATACTTTGTCTTCTCTCTAGACTTTTTTTTTACCCTTTTTCGCTCATACAGTTTCTATTCTTAAAACTTAAAAGTCCTCTTTCTGGAGCAACTAGAGGAATTTTCCGATCAACCCTTGGCTGGCCACTGGTCGGTCAAGGGTGGTTTTCGTCTGCAACTGCAAGTTTGTTCCCTTTTTCTCTGTCTGTCGTTCCTTTTCGTTTGTTGTTTTACTGTTTCATTTCGACAGGACTTTGCTTTGGAATGAACAATGACCATATATGAATACTCCGGGTCTCCGCCGGAGAAGTGGAAATGAGTTGCTTGACCACCCCTCCATTGCTCGGTTGTATGAGGCACGTATGATCATTTAGATTGAGGCCTTTTAAAGCCGTTTATTGTATAGCCCATTGGGCCTTAAAAATATTGCTCGAATAATTTTTTGATGGCTTTTATCGTTGTAACCTGCCCAAGAGGCCGTCTGTATGCGACCCTCCTGTAAGTCCCCTTTTATGCGAAATGAATTTCACTATTCTCGAGCTAAAAAAAAAGAGGCTAAAAATTTGGCATCTTATTAGCATTTGATGGACCATCATCCACCTCACAATGTCTCAACCAACTCATTACTTTTAAATGTGGCCTTAATTTTCCATTGTAGCTTGCATCAGGCCCTAACATTATAGCTCCCATCACTCTTTTATTTTCTTCTTTAATCATAGTTGGTAGCCTACTCACACAGTCCATGACATCTAACGGATGTCGAACCTAAATATTCGTCCTGTGCTGTATTACATTGCAGCCAGTCCACGACCTAATTCACATCTAAAAGATCATGTGGCTGGTGCAGAGGTCTGACCATTATGGTGGCGCTATTCAAAATCTGGCGTAGCTTTAATTATGTGTAGTTCCAGAATCCAGAGGAAGCAATTCGTCGGTTTCAACTTTTTAAATGAAGAGAATCTTGAAAATTAGCGACAAAAAAAAGCCGCCCCTTTCCGATGGATAGATAGCCAACTTGACCCCCACGCACCAACTTTTGTTCGTAGCCACCGAAACGCGGCAAACGCCAATTACACAAAGGTCAAAAAGGTCCAACTCAATAATCATTTATTAACTTTTAAAAATAGAGACGAAGAGGTTGTTCTATTTGGGTGTATTTTGAGAATTTTTTGTGTTTTGAGAATTTTTAGGTGATGTTAACTTTATTGGTATGTGTGTTTTAGTTATTTTTATGTAGTATTAAGAATGATGTTTGGTTGTAAAATATTTTGTATTCTGAGAATTCAAAAAAATTCTGAGAATTTTTATATACCAAACAACCTCTAATTTATTGTTTAACGGGCAATAAGATGTAGATTTAATTATTTATTTTATGTTTCTAATACTTATCATTCATATTTAGATGGTTTGTTACCAACATTTTTAATTAATTCTCCAAGATATGCTATAAATCAACTAGTTTTAACAATGCTAGGTGAAAAAAAATTTAAATAAATTGGACAAGCTTTTCTATCCGCTGAAGTAGTGGATCTACTATAGTTTTCTGGTTGCTAATCTAACCTCTTATCGAGATGTTCTTTTCCCTTCTTTGTCTTACAGGCATTAAGGCACAGTTATGGTATTGTTGGGAGCATGATCGACCCTTGACTATTCCAGCCCCAGGTGGGGTCAAATTTTTGTCCTCGGATAAAAACTTCTTTAAAAAAAAAACAAAGAGAAAGAGAAACCACCTTACCAATTTTAATTTAGCCGGTATAAAATACACCACGATGTGCCAAAAACTTGTCATATATGGTGAAAAAGTTGTCCCATGCGGCCAACACCAATAAAAGGTTGATCTGGTTGATTCGACTCTTGCGAAAAACTACCGACACGAAAGCTTACAACCTAGCTCATACCACTCCCTCATTAAAAAAAAAAAGTGCCAAAAATTGGGTAGGCTTCGTCCTCTTCTCTGTTTCCAGAGTAATTCCTTGCTTTCCAAATGGCCCAGGTACTACTGCTTTTCATTTTCCGTTTCCCCTTCAATGCTTTCTGGCTTCCAATTTGCTTGTTCATATGGTGGTCGTAACTAGATAGACTGGACGCATTAACTGGCTTTTGCACTTCTCAAGTTCCTTTTTCTTCCTTTCTCTTTCGGATTTTGCTGCAGAAGGTGGTGCTGAAGGTCATGACCATGGCCGATGACAAAACTAGGCAGAAAGCAATAGAAGCTGCAGCCGATATATATGGTATTTGATCACATATCTTCTTCGTTTCTTTTAATGACGTGAACTTGACGAAGAAGATGAAATATTGATTTCATGAGTCGGAAAAATAGCTCTCGAATCTAATCTAGATAATTTGTACATATATATCACAGATGGCTATTGGTTGTTTTGGAACTTTCAGTAATTCTTTCCCTTTTTGAGAATTTGTTTTTTCCTGGTATTTTTTGATCAACAGGGGTTGATTCAATAGCGGCAGATCTGAAGGAGCAGAAGCTAACAGTTGTAGGGCAAATGGATACGGTGGCACTAGTGAAGAAGTTGAAGAAAGTCGGGAAAGTGGACATAGTATCAGTTGGACCAGCTAAAGAAGAGAAGAAAGAAGAAAAGAAAGAGGAGAAGAAGGAGGAGAAGAAGAAGGAAGAGAAGAAAGAAGAAAAGAAAGAGGAAAAGAAATAAGCAAAAATCTAAGGTCCAATCAATACTACTCGGTTCTTTTTAATATCTCTTCACTAGCATATATATTCAGTATGTGAGAGAAAGGTCTTCTTTGTAACAAGCTTTGCTTGAAACATTTCTATTGTACAATATTCACAGCCAATTAGGCATAAGAGGTTTATGCAGGTCCATAAATAACAGTCGGATCGTTTTGGATATTCTCTTTGATCATTGTTTTCAACAATTACTTTATGGGTTTCTGAGGTTGTGAAAACATGGCTGATTAGCTGGGTTTGTCTGGTTTGGAAATCGGAACAAAGGAAAAGAGAAAAGTGCAAAAGAATTTTGGGGCTTCACGACTTACCTCCTCAAATTTCTTGGTGGGTCATTTTCTTCCAAGCTGAAACCACCCTAGCCCTGACCACGGCCTAAACGCACCAATAGATCCTTCGCTGGAAAGGAATTGGATCAATACAAAACTTCTAGTCAAATCACTCTTTGGAAGCAAGGGATGACGCGAATATTTGACTTCTACACGTAGAATTTGGGTGCATCCAACTTTAGCTGCTGTCAGCAAATGGCTTATATGGTTTGACAGAGGCTTGATGTTGATTGCCGAATCGATGACTCAGACGAGAGCAGGATTCCACTTATTTTTTTGACAGCTTTAGGCAGGCTTGTCTGTCTATCACTAATATGGCATGCTTCAGTCATGTTGGAGACTGAAGGGCTTTTTTTCTTTTTTCTTTTTTAAATCTTTTGATTTTATAATTCAAATGGACGTAAAATAAGCCATCGTGGCCAGATCTGATTTTTTTTTGCCCCAACTCCAAGCTCTAAATTAATTAATGTCTTTCTCAGATGCAAAGCTCAATCCCAAAGGACTTTGGCTTTTGAGAAGTTATATCATCTGCCTATACATCCAGATTAGACAATAGGCATCCCGGGTCCACGGCTCCATGGAATGAGTTCCGTTTGTGACTTGTGTGCGAAGGAGCTGTCACATATGGACCCCAGCCTCCTTCCCAAGACAGCTGGAAAATGGTGAAGGGCAGTCGGAAGGGGGAGAGCGTTTTCGCAGAGGAGAGAGGAAAGTTCAGTGCAGTAATATGGACCTGCGCAATTACTCAGACACTAGAGGAATCCGCTTGAAAGGATCAGAAATTATGCAACGCGTGCACCTTACGTTGACCCGCAACATCTACAGTTCTTTATTAGGCTGCCATCACCGGCCTTTACTCCTCAGCCAAATAGTCAATGCTATCTTCTCTCAATTCACCAAATGATGCCTGTGCTTATGCAATCTCTGTAGAAAAAGAATTCCCAATGGAAACATCTCCACGCTTTAAACAGTTGGAATAGAGAAATCAAGCAATCTGAGAGAGCTTTTAGAAGTCATATCAGAGGGCCAGAATGGTTCTATTCTCGTCTTGTATCGTAACTACGGCATGGCATAATGACTGGACTTCAAAATGAAACGAACATGATCACAAGCATCTCGGTGGATTCTTCGGGGCTTATTCATATGGGGACGTGGGGGCATACTACTGTTTTCTTCCCTATTAGAAATGTTTAGATACGAATATAACTCCCTGTAATCTTTTTGAAACAACTTGAGCACAGGTTTTGCAAGTCAATCCAGATCTGTTAGTTACAAAACCCCATATGTTGCAAAGGAAGAATTAAATCCCAATCTTGAAACCACATTATGGCTGACTTAGAAACTCAGGTAGCCATCTGGTCTTTTTGTCTACAACTCCCATATTGTATTCCTCAAACACCACGAGTAATAATTAGATAGCAAATAGGCACGCATGTAAATTTGTAACATATCCCAGTAAGTCATAGTGTAAAAGAACAAAGGCAGCTCTATTTGGAACTAAAACTTGTAAAAAAACCATTCATAAATGCATATAATATACCTAGAGATTTAAGAACAAGAGAGCGCACATATCGCCCGCAGGGTTTATGTGGAGTATAGTTTTCTATGCTTTGCCAGGAGAGTCTCTGGCTCTATAGGACAAATGCCAATTAAAATGATATCAGGACATGCTCATTGTAACAGTGATTTCATATGAACCTGAGACATAAACCTCACAGATTGCTTAGGGAAAAGGGGACCCATACCACGTTGTGTAGCCTTCTGTTATCTTTCATTAGAGATACTATACAAATAACAGCAACAACATCCCATGAGAACTCAACGAGGGCACTCATTGGAAATAGTATAGGCTCAGTGATCAGCTGGACACAGGCAGTGGCTGACCTAGACCTGGGCATCCTTGAGGTTATAGCCTATAGGTGCAAATCTTTATAGGAATTCTTGTGCAAAGCAATATCCACGAGGTAACTCCATCTCAAATGTCCAGCCGTAGATTTTAAAATTCTATGCAGACAGATACTTCCTTCAGGAATGCAGGAGTCAACCACTGATTACTGGGTTGATGCCACGGAGAATATCAGCATTGTCTTGAAATTATTGCTGTCAATTTCAGTGGTATGGTACATATCTGCAAGCAAGAGATAGAATCTCAGCGCCCTTGATAATTTTCTACTTTTAGTTCTGGTATTATAAAGTAGAGCAAGTTAAACAAAGGCATGTACAAGTTCTTCCAAAAGGATCCCTTGGCACTGAACAGTTGCTTTAGAGATTTTAAATATCATAGATATATATATATCATATCACCATTTGTATATCACAAAAGCCTAGGATTTTAGTTGGGACTCCCTCTCTCTGATAAGATAATGTGGGGACCCCTTTCTGACAAATCAGTACTACTCACCCTGGACATAAGTGGTAGTGTCAAATTGTCAATTGTGTCATGCAGTCACCACAACAGCGAAGCTGCCATCACTTTATGACCAGCTCTACCTAAAGACTAGGACCCCCTCCATCTCTGAAGGACTACATTAACACAAAACTAAATCCACTGTTTTACCTATTGCATGTAGCTGGTACACCATTTCCCCGATAGAACCACGTGGATGCACACCACTCCCACTAGACCAATTGCTGGACCAATCTTGAACATCATAAGCTGAACATCTTCGTAACTGCCTCCCATTTCTATCTATTTATGTATGAGCTCTACCCCAACAACCAACAGCATTGTCCTCATCCAAAACCAATGCAGCAAACCTTTATCACCTTCATTGCTTGCCACTTCACCTCTATGCTATCAGCATTATTGAAACTTCTGAGACAACACTAGAACCCAGACTCTTGATGTTTTCACATAGGCTCCAAACATTAGGACTTGGATATCACCAGCGGTAGGTCTATCTACGTAATCATTACATACAAGGACTTCAAATCCCGTGGAAAGGAAACTAATCTAGTGAAGTTTGTGAAGTAAAAAGCTCCAATTTGACTTAGCCGTGAAGATAAAACAAATTCATGAAATCTCAAGAAACCTCACAAAACAGATGAAAGTTCCAATGCAATAACAACCATATAGATTCACAAAAACAAGGAAAAGTCCATCCAATCTCTGTATCAAGGAATCCCTTGTTGGAAAATATCCGTTGCAGATGATCAGCAAGAAAAAGTGTAACTTCTTGCTTCTGAGAATGACGTGGGAGTTGAAGGGGGGACTAGCATCAGCAGTTTTTGTATCTGCATCTTCTCACTTTTTCAGATACATTTTCAATCAGCTAAAGAACAACTGATATGTCACCACCACAAAAGGATAAAGGAAAGCTAAAATTTCAAAAGATTCCAATAATAAAGGGTCCTACAATCAGAGTCACACAAGTTACTTCGACTACTTATCCAAAAAGAGCAGAGAAAAAGAGCTGCATAAGTAATTAAATAGCTACAAATCTTAAAAACATAAGACTCACGCATTAGCAAAATCACTCAGCTTTACAAATAAAGCCTGTGTAGCATTGGTATTTCTACAAGGGAGCTATATCTGTCCCTCCTTACCCATGATAGAGTACTTCATAACTTCAGAAAAAGAAAGTTTGACTTTTGAAAACACATGCAATACTTATTGGCAACTAAAAAGTAAGTATTGGACACACTATGATCGTTAGGCACTTCCCTTCTAAGCAAATAATAGGAATTCATCATCAGAAAAAAAACCAAAGGAAAGAGTCAAACAAAAGAGTCAGCATGTACAAACTAGGAATTTCAGAAATGCTTAGAATATCATCCTCACATTTGTAGCAAAACAAATGATTAATGAAATTAAGAAAAAAGCTGTGTCTATACCAGCTTTGTATGGTTTATCAGTAATCCAGCTGCTGAGAAACAATTAGCAATCTTTTACAATGGAAGATGGAGATAGTTCTCAGAGGGCATTTTCACCCTTTCACATAACGTGCTAGTAGAGTTGCAGCCATGTTCCATACTACAAACATAATATATGACCTAGAAATTTTTAAGTGAAAGGATTCTTGTATAGTTTCCAGTAGCAGATAATTTGACTTTCTTTTCAAGTGGTATAGAGAACTGATTTCAACAACTAATTACTCAAAAACAATATGTTAATAGACATGCAGAGTGCTTCAGACAAGTAGGTGGTTTTCTATTTTGGTGACAAGTGGATGGTTTGCACTTTTCTTTTCTATGTACGTTCAGTATCTTATGTCTATACACATACAGTTGGATAGATAAGTGGATATCCATACATAGAGGCATAATTCCGTAAGAGTTACTTTGTCATTGGGATTGAAGACAAACCCTTTCCTAAATATCAGCTTTACTATTCGTCTCCTCCTTGGAAAATGCTCATAAACTTTTATGCAATGATGACCAGACCTTGAAATTAGCTGCAATGGAAGAAAACTAAAGTACAATTCTCCTTATGACTCGATAGTCCTACCACAGGAGCTAAGTGACAAAGAAGAGTAACAACTGAAAGTACACAATAATACTTATAGAGGTTGAATCAATCGTTGCTTTTCAAGGAAAATGAAGCCTAAAGAAGCAAATGACAAGATCAACCTAGTAATGATCCAAGTAAATCATTGAAAAAACAAATCTGAATAATTAAGAAAAACAGGACAATCTTGCTCCTTTATATATGTCAATCATGAAAATAGAGTAATAATATTAGGGAAAGAGGCCGTGCGTACTTCAATCTTTTTGCGTCTATAATAACTGAAACAGCAACAAGTACATGGTGGCGACTAAGCCGGATAAAGAAATTATGTCCCTGTGAGGTTAGAAGAGAATAATCTCCGATCACAAATTTTGCTGCTTTAGCATCTTCTATATTTCTTGAACTTAGAAATATGACTGACATACTGCCCCTTCTCCACCATATGTCTTATTACTTCATGAGCTTCAGAGAGCATTCCAGCATTTCTCATATTATTCACTAGGGTGCTGTAAACAAGGAAATTTGGATTACAGCCTCTTGATTCCATTTCCTTAAGCATCAAGCACGCATCCTTGAATTTCCCTGCCATACAAAATCCACGGATCATGGAATTGTATGTGAATACATTTGGAAGTTGTCCCTGGATTATCATCTCATCAAACTTTTCCTGAGCTTTCTCAAGCTCCCCAGCTACAATATATCCACTGATCAATACAGTGTAACAAACCACATCTGGCAAACACCCATTCTTTATCATCTCATTAAAAAAATATGTGCAGGCATCCAAGTTTCCAGCCCGGCTGAGGCCGTCTATCAGTGTGGTGAAGTGAAGAACAGTTGGATCAAAACCCACTTCCTTCATGTGATTCAAAAGATTAAGAGCTGCAAGTGGCTTGTCTCCTTTACCCAGAACATGAAGAAGAATATTATATGTATGGAAGTCAGGAGAAAATCCACTTCTACCCATTTCTTCAAGCAGTCTATGAAACTGATCCAACTTCCCCAGCCTATACTTTGCACACATGACGACATTAAAAGTTAGAATATCAGGAGAATTACCTTCAACTAACATCTGCTGATACACCCACTCAATCAACTTGTATTGGTTGATGCTAAGAAGGGAAAGTAGAATTGCATTGTATGAATGTTTGAATGGCCTATAATTAAATGTCTTTGATTTGATGAACCTCTCCACAACTTTCCTTGCCAATCCTGCCCCACCACAAGTACATATCAATATGTTAAATGTCCGTGCTGTAGTTGGGAACCCATTCTCAATCATCTCATCAACTAGCCTCCACATTGCCTTAAACTCCTCACAATCTGCAAATATTTTCATTATTAAATGGTAAGTATTCGCCGTGTGCCTGTAATTATCCTGCTGACTAGACCAAACAAAAAACTTGTACCCTAGTTTCGCACACCGGGTCTTATTGGCATAATTTACATTCCTCAAAATTTCTAATAGAACTTCCCTCACGAGAAGCCCTGAAAGCCTTATACGCAACTCATCTAGGGCCAATTTCGTATCAACCCCCGGGCTATCTTGCTCGAGAACTTCAAGAACTCTCCTAGCATCAGTCTTGGCATTATCAAAAAAACTCCGCCTCAACGAAAATTTTCCCCAGACGGGGCTTTCATACTCATTGGCACTCGGTTTTTCGTCCGAAACGGGATCAAAATCTGAATATCTTGACATTCTTTTCAAGGGCTCCTCAATGTATCCAAACCCATTCTCAGGCTTATCACCGTCGAAGCTCCCGTCGCACAATTTCCGCGAAATAATGAATAAACTCGATACGTTGTGAATAATCCTTGGAGCAAATAGGTATAAAGAATTCATTTTTAATACCCATTATAAATGAATCTTCACAGCACCCAACAAATCCAAGAAACCCACTAACAGATGAAGAATTCGTAGCATGTAGATCTGCAAAAGCTTTTTAAAGTCAATATGCGGGTTAGCCATTAACATGTAGACACCCTGGTAGACATAAGGGGTTGAATCGAATAAGAAGTGTTCAATGGGTAAGGACCTCACTAGAGAAGTAGATGGATTTGATTGATGAAGAATATTGTAGTTCGCAAAGGAGACGGAGGACTTACCTGGGATTAAGCCAATTGGTTGGGCGAAACGGATATCAGACTTCCAGAGCTGGCTCCAAGTCCGGCCTGAGGTTTTGCTCGTGCAAGGGAACGAAGCGGAGCTGTTTGTGAGAGAGCAAATGCCCGTAGTGCGAGAGGTGTAGAAAGGAGATTTTGGTATTTCAGAAAAATAACACCGTTTTCAGCAGCAACCAATCAGAGTAAAACCACATCCGTAAATCCCAGTAGTCTATGGGTTTAAGAAATAGTCTTTCGATTTTTAAATTAATCATATTAATTATAATTTTTGTCAAATGAGTCTTTCTATTAAAATTTTATTCTTAAAGTTAAAGATTTTCTAATTAAAAGTTGATCCGTGTCATCCAAAATCAAAATCATATGAATTATAAATTTTTCCCTAGTTTGTTGTGTTTTTGATAATTTAGATTGTTTTATGTTTAAAAAAAATTAAGAAAACAATTATAAATTACATAATTTTAATTTTGAGTGACATATGTCAACTTATAATTGAAATTGATGTGTGAATTGTTAACTTTATAAATAAAAGTTGAACGAAATAACTCATTCGATAAAAATTACAAACTGCAATTTGAAAATATGAGGATTATTTATTAAATGGGTCAAAAGCAAGGGGACCAAATAGGTACATACTACATAACCCTAAATACAAAGTAAGTTCAATTTAATACTTATTTCAAATTATTAACGCAATCTGTATATTCTTGAAGGCTAAATATCTTCACAAGTCTATGGGGTTTTGACCTTTTATCTGATTAGTCTTCAGGGTTCATTTTTTCCTAAAAATATTGAGGTTGGACTCAATATCATATTCATCCGGCCGTCAACATAAGTAAGAATTGTACACGTGGCTAACTGAGTACACGTGGAAATTGACAAGTCGGTTAAAAAAAATTACAAAAGATTAAATGAAAAGCTACGCGTATAGAACGGGCCAAAATTCCAACATTTTCTGGTGTTTTTGGGTTTTCGGGTTTTTTTTTTTGGAATTTTGGCTAGTTCTTTATGTGTGGCTTTTTCATTTAATCTTTTGTAAATTTTTTTAATCGAGCTGTCCATTTCCACGTGTACTTAGTTAGTCACGTGTACAATTCTTACTTAAGTTGACTGTAGGATGAGTATGATATTGAGTCCAAACCACATGGATACTTTTAGGAAAAAATGAACCCTGAAGACCAATCAAATAAAAGGTCACCAGGGACTTGTGGAGATATTTAGTCATTCTTGATATTAGATCACAAAGCAATTTTCAATTAATTATAATAAATCCGTATCCTTATTTCTAATCTTGACAAAACCTATATCCATCCATATATACCTGAATGCGCAGGACAAAATAAAAAAACAAGAGATTATACGGAAATCTCCATAATCCTATCCAACTTGATCGAGATTTGACTGCTATATTCTTGAAAGCTCAAGTTAATTTGAGCAATTAAGGCCAATTAATTAAATGGACGACAAACTTAACCCATTACCAAAATTTCATTCAAGGCATTAATTCAAGACATCCTTGGAAAGGAATACAGATAAATTCATACTTTTCTTTATCAAATTTATTGTTTTATTTTAATTTTTTTGGTAGATTATTTTAAATTTTATTTGCTTAGCAATATATTATCGCCTGGCTCCAAATGAGACCCAAATGACCATCCATCGCATTTCCATTTAGCCTGGACAACCTCAGAACAAATGTCAAGCTGGCCCAGATCCAACGACGTCTTACTATCAGAGCTCTTCCTTTTCAATTTAGTGGGCCTATTTTACTCGAAGTGGACTTAAAGGACTGGACTGGGTTATTTGTCACAATGCCATTCTTTCCCGACCTTCAGCCCACTTTTATAGTTTGTTTCACCTGCGTCTTGTCTTGCTTTCTTCTGGTGCATTGCCCTATCTGTAACCAATGGACACAGAAAGTCGGTTCTTTTGATTTTTGACTTTTGAGTTTAATTTTGCGACCGAAAAGGGGAGGGGCAATCAACTTACCAATCCTCTCTTGACACGATTATAAGAGCACCCTCCAGAATGTTGATTTGAACAAAAAAGTTATTACCCATTGGTGACTGTCAATACAATACCGACAAGACCACCCTCTCTTGACATGATTATAAGAGCACCCTCCAGAATGTCTGATTTGAACAAAAGTTATTACCCACTGGTGAGCTGTCAATACAATACCGACACCACCAATCAATCTCAAATCTCTATCCACCAGATTAGGTTGAACTTTACTTTTTTTTTTTTTTAAAGAGTTAAATTTATGTCCCGACTTTGGAACTAATAAATCAGTAAATGGTATCAACTGGACTATGTACCAGCTGGCTAGCAAGTAACTTCTAATAAGTGGCGGAGCCAGAAACCCAATTAATGGGGGGCAAACTTTTTAAGGAAAAATAATAAAAAAAAATTTTTACTACTTAATGCAAAAAAAGTCTTAAGAGTATAAATAAAAAAATTAAGGACTAAAAACACTAAAAATATTGAAATACATGTACCGTACTATTTGCTGATACTGAGAGGTGACATTAAAGATTAAATTCTTGTTGTTCAAGACACCAATAGAGCATCAACTAATCACACAAACAAAAGTATTTATATATATATTCTTTGTAAAACAAAACACATAAATGAAATAAAATATTTTCAGCAATATAACTTTTTACTTCTATAAATGAAGTACTTATTTTTGTTGCTAGAAAGGATGTGCCCTATGCTCAATAAGTCCTGCTGAATTAGTTGGGATATATAAAAAGAAAACATAACACATAAATGAGAAAAATAAACAATTACTGTATTTCTATTATTCTTGAAAGAAACAATAGCAAAACGAAGCATATTGGAAAAAAAAGCCAAATTATCCAAAGTTCAAAAAGAATCCAGGTTCCAATGGCATAAAAATACTTCTCACCCTTGCTATAGTTTTTTTTTAGTGTGACAGTACTATTGAACACGAGTTTCTCAAGAGTGGAATATCTATCAACAATAAAATAACCCGAAATTGCAAGGAAGAAATACATACTTGGTAAATGATAATAGAAAAAAAATTTGGACAAAAAGTTCAATTTTAAGATCCAAATAACTATTCTACTCTCCTTACAAAATGAGAAAACAGAAAAATCGTAGTTCAAAGTGCCCATTACTTGGCTAAATTAATGGCTAAAATTTTGAAAAAATAGATTTATAACTTGATCCAAATGTCACAAATTACAATGGAAAAGAAGTTCCACCTTTAGAGAAAGACAATTAAAAACAAGTTAATCTCATGGGCTATGAAAAATCGGACCTAAACAAACAAAAGATAGATGAAAATGAGTCTTACTTCAACTTTGAATTTTCATAAATTGTGGAGAAGTCAGACATGTAAAATTAGATGATGATAGTGACAATAAAATGATATAACCAATGATTCTCTAGTAAGTAAAGATGGACACGCATCACACTTGAATAATTGAATTATCACTTATCCAACAAGAGCACACCACCCCCTTTCTCAGTATTTGCGATATCCAAATTCTCAACCAATTACAACATAAAAGGTAAAAGAACAAAAAAAAAACAGTACTAGAATAGTGAAAACATTTATTTCAATGATTACAACACACAACGATTATCAGGACTCAGGAGAAGTATATGAAATATTCGTCGCAAAATTCACGACAACGTCGACAAGTTAATGTAGGATTTCAAGTTTTGACATAAATAAATATCTCTCTGCTTATTCTTTTAATTTGATTTTGAGGTATTGGGCTGCTTGGATTTTAAGGGGGGCAGGCTGATTAATCTAGGCAGGCAAGTGGGGCAAACGTAATTTTTATTTGGCCAAGGGGGGCAAACTTAATAAAAATAAAAAATAAATAAAAAAAATTCATGTAAAAAAAAAATTTGGGGGGAGCCAACCGGGGCAATGGCCCCGGTTCGGCCCCCCTCCCTCCGCCTGTGCTTCTAATTGCCACGAGTACTGCCGCGAAATTATGATTTCATTGTTCCCAAGTCACAGATAACATATCAGGCAACCATAGGATCACAAGAGCTTTAGATCTATTTGGATTGCCTACATGTGGAAATCCGGTTATCGGAAGACAAGTAAAATGCCTATAGATTATAACTCCGATTGAAATATATATATTTGAGATTTCCGGCTTCTGGAATGCTTATCCTCAAAATAACTAGATTCGTCTCGTTCATGATTTAAGTTGTTGCCAAAAAAACTCGCTTGAGTTTAATTTTGGAACATTCAACTGCCGGAAGCCAATATATCCAAGCGCAAAAAGTTTATTCCAACCCCAATCTGGCGTAAAACAACTACAAGTAGATGATTCATACAGTGGACAAAAGTAATGCCCATGCACTTATTTACTATCCTATACACACATCAAGCCATAGTTGATAGGAAAAGACTCGAGACTTTAGGATCCAACCCTTCTCAGCTCTCCTGAAGTCCACTTACTTCTACAGAGGGGCAGCTCCACCATCAGAATTTGAACCACCCTGATCACCACCTGTAATGAAACAAAGATGAGGAAATCTAATTATCCATTTAGTGACTAAACTTTGTCCGAGACCATAATAAAGTTCAGATAATCAATTACCATGCGAGGAACTAAGCGACTGGCTAGGACTATCGCATTGAGTCTCTCTGCCTGTGCCAAACCATGAACCAACAGCAGCGACACCACCTTTCAACTTGTCCACCATTCCCTTCTCCTGAATATTCGAATTGCTCGGTTGGTTCCTTTCTCCGTAATTCTCGTCTTTACTGCCCAACTGCCTTGTCACCTCCTCCGACTCTGTTGCCTTTCCAATAGGCCGCATCTCTGCCTTTTCTGGCTCTTTCTTCACAGACACTCCTTCGTCTTTCTCTTTAACCCCACTCTCCGATGTACTATTACTGCTGGTACCCGTGCCAATGCCAACTGTGTCCTGCGCCTTTGACATCACCGTACCACCCGCCCCTGCAACCTTCACGTAAACCGGGGTCAACGTCTCCGTAACCGTGGTAGCAATTTTCTTTCCATATTCCACGGGTGAAGCTGACTTAGCAACGTTTTCACTCTCATCATGGACTTGATCCGGGGCATTGTCACCACCGTACCCAAGCTTTGAAGCAACAGTATTCTTCGCAGAGATCGCTGTATCAGCGATTGCAGAGGAAGCAGACGAGATTGTCTGAATGTAGCTGCTCTGGTTTGATGGTTTATCGAATATATCAATAATATCATGCGAGTGGTCCTGCGGTTTGGTGGTTTCAAAGCCTTCAGGAAGTTTAGGTTTTTCTCGGATGGCTTGGGCCTCTTGAGGAATTGGTTCTGGAGAGAACTGGTCATGGTTCCCGGCACTGGTAAACTGATTGCCGATTGCGGGACCGGCCGGTTTTGACTCTGTTTCATCATGGACTTCCACTTTGTTGAATGCCTGAAGAATTGGGGTTACTCCTGCTTCCTCAACACCTGGGGCATTTTTCAGGGCGGATTTAGGTGAAAACTAAAATTCCCAAATCATGGGTCACGTACAGTGACCGAGCCAAAAGAAATTTTGTACAGGACAGAAACGAAAATTATTTTAAATAATATGATAAAAAATATTAAATATTATGCGAAAAAAAAATCAAACAAGATTTTCAATATATAACTGAAGACAAATAATAATAATAATAATAATAATAACCTAACTCCGGGCGCCCCAAGCCTTACTCCTGCGCCCCAAGCCCAATAACAGCATGCGTCCAACCCCATATAACAACACATCACCTAAGTTAGCCCATAGGCTTCTCAGCCCATCAGATCAGTGAGCCCAGTGCAACACCACTAACCATTCTAGCTCCAAGTGTCTACTTCGTGACATAACCCCCAACTCCTGAAGCTTTTGGTGTTGTTCTGTCCGCGTGTTCCGCTCTCACGCCCAACTCTCAAGATCTAACCCTCCATTGCCAACCGTGTGACAGAGAATAAAAAATTAGCAGAATTCTCCATTAATACGAGATGCTGCTTTTTCCATTCCTTCATTTTTAGAACTGACGAACAATAAGAATATCTCCTTATACTACTACAATCTTTTTTCATTTCGCTTTTTACTGTTTTCAAGGATAAATTATTGCTCTTTTGATGAACTACCGAAGTACGTTTGATTTGCCTTCGAAACTTTAGAGTTCGGATTAATTAGGAAAGAATTGAGAGAATTATGTGGACCTTCCAAAATATGAAAATCATACGCACTGCAATATATAATGCTCTGACCTGCACGCGTTGGATCAGTGACTTTGGTCTGATAATTCGAAGAAGTGTAAGCTTCAGGTCTGCCCTGATCAGGCGACTTAGGATCTTCCTCCAAGCCCGTAATTGGTCTTTCCAAATTGTCCCTAGGTTGCCCTATACTTGCTTCTTCGCCAGGAACAAAGGTTTTACTTGGGTCTGTGACTTTGGTCCGGTTAACTGCCTGTGACTGTGATGCAGACGTGTTTTGCGGCGCGTAAGGTTCTTCACCCCTGACTGTTGACTCTCCAACTTCGACCGTAGGTTGACCGGTTTTTCCATCTTTGCGAGGCAAAGAGCCGTTCATTGGCTCAATGACTTGGGTCTCGTGTATCTCTTGATCTGGTGATATAGGGTCCTCTTCCCTCGTGGCTGCCAACTTCCCAAAATCCCCAGGAGGTCCTAAATCCTCAACTTGACCAGGGATAGCGCTCCTAACCGCGGCAGACTCAGATGCTGCAAATATTGTTAAGAAATTTACTTAGATTTAACAAATAAAAGAGAAGGCAAAAACATAAAGACACATGCTAAATTCAAACTCTCAAATATTCCTACAGTTCATTATACATTCAGCGATTCAGGACCATTTTAAGAGATTAGCAAGATAAAATAGCAAACAATTGGTGGCGTAATGCATATAATTAATCAACGCATAACATACCTGCTCCACCATGAACTTGTGGATTTTCAACCATTTTTTCCTCTTCATCTTCCTGATCAAGATCATGATCATCAGGAATAGGACGATCATCGCGATGATCATCCTGGACATGGTTTTGACCGGGGCCATGCTTCTTGAGCGTGTCCTTTATCTTCTTTGCCTTTGCCTTCACCTTCGTCAAAACCGACTTCTTCTCATGGGATTGCTCATCGTCACCTTGCTCAACCGCTAAGAAGAAAAAACAACACTCACGATCTCACTAACAAAAACAGGGAACAGAGACATCGCGATGATCGTCCACAAAACGAAGAATCACTTACCAGGATGTAGGCCACCATTGTGGGGCTCATGTTCGTAATTTTGGCCATCAGGACGTGCTACTCGTGAATCCATATCTGGAAACTGCAAATACCTGAGAAAGTAAACCTCTGCTTGGTCCAACGAACAGAGTGAAAACTCACGTATATAGAGGGCCAAAAACAAGGCGGTTTGCCACCTTTGCACTTTGCAGGGCGTGGCGTTTTACGGTGACGACGCGTGTAGCACTGCCGACGCCTCTGCCAAATTTGACACTTGACTACACAATCAGTTGTCCACGTGTCACAATCTTGTGTGGCAAACTACTTTTTTTAGAGGATGATCTTATCTCAAGCGAATATGGGATAAATTAGCTTAGAAGAAAAAAAATAATGGGATAAATTGGAAAGTTTAATGCTCCTCGTTCCTCATTATTAGGCAATATTATATGCGTAGGACCCATACGGAAATACGTTAGAGGGCGGAGAGGACCAGCCGTTCACCAATCAGATCTGTCTAGTAGCGCGTCTAAGATGAAGCCTCTATTAGAGAATCACGTTCTGTTACGATTCTTACGAAGGCGTTCATAGCATAGGCATTTACTGCCTCAATGCTCAAGCCACCTCACCTACTCTACAGAATATTCTAGAATAGTTTGTCCAACAGAATATCTTCTACGTGTCAATAATAAGCTGAAGATGTCATACGTGGTGTAATCACCGCATTTCTAGGATAAGTTGTTATAGCAACAGTGTGAATAAAAGCACTGATAACGTAATGAGAATTGGAATCATTCTGTATTAAGTTTTTTGTCTTTGGCCGACGACAAAGAGGTTGAGTGCTACTCCACCACCTCTTTTCTTTTCTTTTCTTTTTTATTGAAACATATAATTTTATATATAGAAAAAATACAAAAAAAAATTACAAACTAGAAGAACAAAGAAAAAAACCAAAAAAGACGTTACAAACGACAACGGAAGGGCCAACAGTGAAGTGACTATTAAAAAGGACAGAAGGTCCTCAGAGGTGGCGGGCACAAAGCCTGATCTACTCCACCTACCTCAGTACCTCTTATCCTCCTCCACCCCACTATCAACAATATCACCTCTACCACATCTAGTCACCGTGAAACTCACTCATAACAACTATTTGCTGTAGAATAGGG
Source organism: Myrica gale (assembly GCA_963930655.1). NCBI lineage: Eukaryota > Viridiplantae > Streptophyta > Magnoliopsida > Fagales > Myricaceae > Myrica > Myrica gale. The sequence continues at coordinate 7,952,402 of OZ005600.1, read as the reverse complement.
TGAGTATCGGAACGGATGGAATCGGAATGAGACATTTCATTTCCGATTCCGTACTCACCTGAATAAAAAATTTCATTTCGGAATGGAACCGGAATTTCTAGAAGTGGAACCCAAAAATTCTTGTTTCATAATTGGGCCTAAAGGCCCAGTTTTTACTTTGGGCCGAATTTGAGCTGTTCCAGCCATTTGAACGTCTGTTGGCCTTTGTTGGAGTCTCTGAGCGTACTTATCCTAACTCATGGCATTTTGGGCCGAATTTGAGCTGTTTTCCAGCCATTTGGACGTCTGTTGGCCTTTGTTGGAGTCTCTGAGCGTACTTATCCTAACTCATGCGATGCACATGCATATTGTATGCAAGAGCACCTAATGCAAGAGCACCTAGTTGTGAATCTGGTGCTCATGCTTTAAGTCTTAAGAAGTTAGTTACCTGCAATTAAATACCCAAACAAAATAACAGCCCATTATATCTCCTGCAATATATAAAATAAAATGGCAAAATGTCATCTATAAATAAAAGGTTGTATGCTGCCACAGATAAAATAAAAGGCCACCTGCAATAGTCAATAGATTAAATAAAATGGAAAAATGCCATCTATAAATAAAAGGTCATCTGCTGCCATAGATAAAATAAAAGGCCATCTGTCATAGATAAAATAAAATGGAAAAATGTCATCTATAAATAAAAGGTCATCTGCCATAAGGCATAGATAAAAAAATAAATTACACAATTACATTTGTATCTATAACTACATTATGTCTTAAATAAATAAACTAGAACTAATCACATTTGATCCCAATCAAAAAGTCCATCAACTACTTTGGGAAGTATCCCTTTCTTCTCCTCATCACATTTAAGAATACTAGCACCTGATCCAAAATAAAATAATGCGTGAGCAACTTAGCATGATAGCATCTATGACAATTATTTTTCAAAATATACTTTCATTGCATTACCTCCATACCAAATGCATCATGGTACTGTTGCTTGTCCAACTTGCGTGCATGTTCACAAATTGATTTCACAGCATACATGTTCACAAATTGATTTCAAAGCATACAACTTAAGCATTATAGCATACCAAGTCACATATTTCACAATGATTTAACAATTATTTCACATTGATTTCACAACATGCACGTTCACAGATTTGACAATGGTTTTTTGCCAAAATATTCATACCTTGTTGCCACTTGAGAGAGAGATTTGTTGCCCAAATAATCATCCCTAAGAAGATTTCTTCAAATTCAAACTTCAATGACCAAATCTGCCAGTAAAATCATGAAAATCCCAAAATTAAATTAACAAACCCTAAAGCAATTTAAATTAAAGACAAACACAACATTTACAAAAACAAAAATTAACAAATCTTTACCTTTGGTGAGAGATTCGGCCACTTGATGGCAGCTACCAGCCTACCCAAGCGAGAGAGAGAGAGAGAAAGATTTTGGGAGGGTAGGGATAAATCTGAGAGATTTGTAGACTGTGAGGGGAAGAGATAGATAGAGAGAGAGAGCGGAGGAGGAGGAGGTGCTTAAGTGACGCCGGGAGAGATGCACCGATGCAGGAAATTGAAATGGGTGTTTGCAGTGTCGGGGAGGGATCTGGGTATTTAGGAATTAGGGCCGGAGGGGAACGACTCGACACTTCACACTTATGTCGAGGAGTGACAGAGGTTGTGTTTGCACCAAAAAATTTTACAAAATTTTTCACCCTCTCACAATAAAATATTATAATATAATCTCTCTCTTCCATCAAATCATAACTTTTCACTACAAAAAATATAAAAAATTACCTCTCTCTTCACTTTTTCACTAAACTCAATACCAAAAATTTTAACAACCCAAAAATTTTCCAACACAAACACACCCTGAGAAAATTGAACAAAAAAAAGACTGAGAAATTGAAAAGTAAACTGTAAAGCGTCAAACACAGTGAGTCAAATTAAATTGTTAAATTGAAATGCAATTTGTCGTGTAGTCAAATTGTCTTTTTTTTTAAAAAAAAAGTTTAAAGTCTTCAAAGAATTTTTTTTAAAAGTTAATACATTAGCTTTTAACACACCACGCACGTTGACGTCGCAACAATATTTTTTTTTTCAAAATAGGTACCGGGACATCGGTATTGGAACCGAAATCGGAAATTCCAAATTTTGCCAGATAAAAAGCTCACCCTTATTGTGGAAAACTAAGATGGTTCCTTATCTTAGAGGCCAACATCTCTTTGGCTATGTTGATGGCTCTCTACCTCCTCCGGCTCTTCTTCTTCCAAGCTCAACTACTCCAAATCTTGCTTGTACACACTGGGTTCAACAGGACCAGTTGATACTCAATGCTCTCATCTCATCCCTTTTCTGAAAACTTGATTGCTAAAGTTATTGGTTTGGCTACATCTCGGCCAGTCTGGCTTGCACTTGAAAGTCTATTTGCTTCTAAAACCCAATCTCATTTGGGTCAACTCCACTTTCAACTTGCTACCCTAAAAAAGGGCTCAGACTCCATTATAGATTTTTTTTCGTAAGACCAAACTCTTCTCTGACACTGTGGCTGTAGCTGGACGCCCTTTGGATTCTACTAAGTTCAACTCCTATTTGCTTGCTAGTTTAGGCACTGAATATGACTCTCTCGTCACCTCAGTCACCACCAAATTTGATCCTCCTTCCTCTGAGGAATTATACAGCCATCTCCTTACCCATGAGGCTCGGTTGTCTCACCATGCTTCGTCTCTACCTATGTGACACCCCTCTTTATTTTCAGTTGTTTAACATATTTAAAAACAAGTATGATATGCTCTTTGGAGTTTTCCAGTGTCTAAAATAACGGACTTGAGATGCTGCCTAAACTAAAATAATTTTTTCGAGCATACAGGGCTCAGTCAACCTGAGAATTCAGGACTAGCTCATCCTGGGATCCAGGTTTTGATCATCCAGGGAGTGCATGTCTCAACCATCCCGGGAGTCCAGTTCTCGGTCATCCTCGTGTCGTAATCCCCGCCTTGTGTGCATACTAATACTTTAAGTGAGCCTAGTGTGTAAGTATGAGCACGGGGCGTGACAACCTACCTTTGAGATCACTAAAAATCTCTCGACTAAACCTCAGGGTGCTCCTTATCGTGGAGGTCGTGGCTCTGGTTGCACTCGTGGTCGCAGTAGAGGCCGAAATGGTGGAAGTCATGGTCGAGGAGGTCCCTCTCCTCCATTTTTTACTGACGATCGGCTTGTGTGCCAAGTCTGTTTTAAGGCAGGTCATACTGCGTTAAACTGCTATAACAGGTTTAACCAGTCATACCAGGCTCCTCCTCTGCCTTCCTTCGCTGCTCATTACAGCTCCCTACCTTCGGTTCCCGACTCCAACTGGTATCCAGATTCAGCTGCTACAAATCTTATGACGAATTATTTCTCCAACTTCACCATAAATCCTTTTGAATATACTGGAGAAGATCAAGTTCGAGTGGGGGATGGTTCAACTCTTCCGATTCAACACATTGGCAACTCTAATCTCTCTACCTCCCATGGCAATCTCCTTCTCCAAAATTTACTTCATGTTCCTTTAATTACCAAAAACTTACTCTCTGTTCGTCAATTATGTGAAGATAACTCTGTATATTTTGAATTTCACTCTTTTTTTTTCCAAAGATCTTCACACGAAAACCATTTTTCTTCAACGCCCTACTAGAAATGGGTTATACACCCTTCTCACTACTGCCTCTTCAATGTCTCCAGTTTCGTCCTCCTCGCCTCAAACGTGTGTGGGTGAGCGTACCTCGGTCTCTCACTGGCACCAACGGTTGGTGCATCCTTTCATGGTCGTAGTTCGACATATCTTGCATCGGTTTCAACTTCCAGCTACACCACTCCATGTGTCTGGTCTTTGTTCAGCTTGCTGCCAGGCCAAGTCACACTCTCTGCCCTTTCCCCGGTCTTCCTCACCCAGCACTCGTCCCCTATAACTTTCGTTTATGGATGTCTGGGGTCCTGCTCCGGTGGTCTCTAGGGAGGGTTTTCGATTTATCTTTCTATTGTAGATGTTTTTAGCTGGTATACCTGGTTTTTCTTGTTGCAATGTAAATCCGATGTATACAATCATTATGTTAATTTTCAAAAGATAGTGGAACGATTTTTTATGTTAAAAATTTCGTCTGTTCAAACTGATTGGGGTGGGGAATTCCGGTCCCTTCATACTTTTCTCATCTCACAAGGCATCACTCATCAACGAATATTCACCAGCAAAATGTTACAGTTGAGCGCAAACACAAACATATTGTTGAGTCTGGACTTGCGCTCTTGGCCCATGTTGGTATGCCTCAACAGTTTTGTATTGATGCTTTCAGAACTGCAATTTTCCTTATTAATTGGTTACCGAGTCATGTTACTCAAAAAATGTCTTCTTTCTTTCTTTCTTTTGTTTCATAAACACCCTTGACTATAAATTTTTTCGTGTGTTTGGGTCTGCATGTTATCCTCACCTTCGTCCTTATAATAGACATAACCTTTATTTACGTTCCACTTTATGTGTTTTCATTGGCTATAGCCTTGACCATAAGGGCTATCTTTGCTATCATGTTCCCACTACTCGGTTGTACATCTCTCGAAATGTTATTTTCGATGAGCAAATTTTTCCCTTTTGTACATCCTCTTATGTCGCGTCTGTGTCTTCTTCGGTTCCTATGACACCACTTCCTTTAACTCTTGCTTTACCTTCCCCTCCAACGACTTCTCCTGCCCATGTGACACCTATGCAGCCTTTGTCCCCTGGCCCAACAGATGACCCTTCAGTTCCTTTGCCTGCATCTCCACGGACCACTAGTCCTTCGGCTGCTTCTATTGTCCCACAGCTAAATCCTGAGGTTTCTCCTTCCCATTTGCCCTCTTCCTCTGTTGTGATACCCCGAGTTTTTTGATTTATCTACATATTATTTCTTCATGATATTTTATATTAAAAAATTCGGCATATGTATTATTTTTGCTTAATGCCGGGTATTAAGTACGAGATTATAATGCCGGATATTAAGTACGAGATTTAATTTTAAATATTTTTTTCATCATCCTTCTTTATTCTAATACCCCTTTCGTGTTTTATTATGTCTAAGATATATTTTTTATGATATAAGTATGATTATATTTTTATACGTGTTATTGTTACAAGAATAGTTGGGCAGACAGGGGTAAGACTGTAATTACAGAGCTGGCCGAGTGTGTTGAACCTTGCATGCTTGGAATTTAGTGATTTCATGCACATGACGTACTACTTTCTCATGTCACTATTCTACGTGTCTTACACCTATGGTATGCATTTAATGCCTTCTTATCTTAAAGTTTAAATGGAGTCTTGTGATTGGCTCATCCATTACTTTACTCTTTAACAAAGTTACGTAAGTCATGGGGTAAATTTGTTGGCTCTTTACGATTGGTTGACAGACGATTCTCTAAGATTTTGTCTAGACTAGGGTAGGCTACGTAGGTTGGCCAGGGGGAATTAACCATAAACCTATTTATTTGTACGACAAAGAAAGCAAGACTTACTCTTCTACCGGTCTGCTACCAACATAACCACTAACCTAAAGAGAAAATCCAGTTGACCAAAGCAAGAAAGAAAGGGAAAAATCGTAGGAAAAGGCTAGTGGTAATTTTTGGTCTGCACTTTTTCCTTTTAACAACTTTTGTATTTTCTTGCCCTAACAAAGTATTCTGTTGTTCAAGTGTTATTATCTTAGAAACTCAGACAAATACGTTTGAGGTAAGTGGTAGTTTGCATAACCTGTGTTGGGAGAATATAGTAGAAGACCCACTAAATCGTATAAGTTGTTGGACCTGTCTATTTCAGCATGTTGGTTTTAAAATTCTGTAAATGCTTACTGGTCTCTTCATATCTAAAACTTATAGATAATTTATAAGTGTAGAGAGACATATCTTAACACACGAAGAGCATATGAAAAAGACATGCCTTGTTAGTGAAAATCGTTCACTGTTCAAAAAACCCCCATGAAATACTTGGAGATTTGCCCTAGAAATTTTTGTACGTGTAATATATGATCACAATAGGCCCCAGTAAGAAATTGCAGGGCAATATGAGGCTGTGAAAGGTCGAAAATGCCCCTGGAGGTCTCTAAGGACAGTTTCAACATTTCTCAAAACAACCCCACATACTTTGGAATTTTGGCCTAGAAATTAGTGTACATGTATTACAGGAGTACAGTAGGTACCAGTAAGAATTTCAGGGCTATCCGAGGTCGGGAAGGGTCTAAAATGCCCCTGGATGTCTCTAAGAGTAGTTTCAACATTTTTGAAAACAACCCCATGAAATCCTTGGATTTTTGGCCTGAATTTTTTAAGTTGTATTATATGGTCACAGTAGGTCCCCGTAAAAATTTCAGGGCTATCCGAGGTCGGTAAAGGTCTAAACTGCCCCAGGATATCTCTAAGAGTAGTTTCAACATTTCTCAAAAAACCCATGAAATCCTTGTAATTTTGACCTGAAAATTTGTGTACTTGTGTTATAGGATAAACTTAGGTTCCAATAAAAATTGTAGGGCAATCTGAGGTCTGGAAAGGTCGAAAATGCCCCTGGAGGTTTCAAGGGCAGTTTCGACATTTCACACTAGCGTTAATGTAAAAAGGTCCAAACTGGAAAAATATATATATGAATGTGTAGAGCATGATAAATAGATGAAGAAACCCAAGTTTGAACCCAAACTGACGTTTATAGGGCCCAAATCACACGACCCGTTAAGGTCCACAAATGGACGTTTGAGCCCATTACTTTTAAATGGCCTTAGAAAGTCTTTTGAATTGGAAAGTTGATCCATCAGGAGGCCCAAAAAATACACAATTATACTTGTAAATGGAAAGAATAAATCATGTGCTTAAAGTTCATAGTCTTGATCTCTTATATTTGATACGTTTTATGCAACATGTTATGAGTTGCTTGCACATGTTTGATTTGAACTGAAAGATGTAAAGATGAAATTGATTGATGAAAGGAGGTCACTAAAGTACCCTAATGAAGCTCAAAGTGAGCAAAAAGGTCATGGAATGACAAAAGAAAAGAAAAGGCCCGATACACATGCAAGAACTATTATGAATCTTTGAATAAATTATGCAATTTTGTGCTTTATTATTTATGCAAATGACTGAGCATCATTGATTGCATCTATATAATGAATCATTGAGTGAACCAAGATCGAGCGATGAAAATCGAATTTACCGAGGTGTTTTCCGTAAATGATGGCTGACGGTACCGTTCACTAAAGGGGAGAGTGCAACCCACTGCTCTGAGAAAAAGGTGGGCTCCTAACCTAAAGGGGCAAAATGTCTAACAATGAAAGGGTTCTGGTGCAGTTGGCACGGGACAAGTCCGGGAGGAGAGGTGGGACGCATAACCCAGCTCTGGGGGATGGAACAAGAGCAGACGGCGGAAACACCTCAACCCCAAAAGAATGGATGAGAATTGAGTGCACCACATTATTAGATTTCATGTGCATCAATAGATGTTTTGATTTTATGAATGGCATGAAAGCATGCATACTCTAACACGTATCATATTGTCATATGTTATGTATTGTTATGTCTTTGCATACTCTTTCTTTTATGATTGTCATGACCTCTTCCCCGACCTTATTGAGTCTGTAGGACTCACCCCTTTTATGTTTATTGGTGGTTCTGTAGAGGAGGTGAAACTATGGTGAAGAGTAGATTAGTTCCGCTTTCTTTGATTTTACTCGGATCGTATTCCAAATGATTTTATTCGGTAAACATCGGTTGTATAAATTCTGTGAGCATAAGGAGGCTCACCCTTTTGTTAACTAGTCTTTTTGTATTTTTGGACGGACGCTTTTGTAACTTTCTAATTGTTTTTGTTTTATTTTACTGATTCATATGAGGTTTTTTTGGGATACGATCCCGAATGGTACCTAAAAGACCATTTTTAATAAATCCATGAAAGTATTATTTTTTTTCCTTTCTTAATAGACTTATCATTTTCCAATGAAACATTTCCGCTAAACGCAAGTTATCGAGCTATGAGAAGATTAGTTCGTGCTGTAATCTCCGCTTGTGTGCATTCCATTATTATAGGAGAGCCTATGGGGTGTGTACGAGCACGGGGCGTGACATCTGTACCCTCTCCTCTTCCTCGTTATCCCACGCGTACTCATTGAACGCAGAAAAACACGCCTTGTTGCCAAAGGCTTCCATCAACAACATGGCCTTGATTACCAGGAGGCTTTCAGTCTTGTATTCAAGCCCTCTACCGTTCGGTTGGTTATCTCTTTAGCTGTTTAGTCTAGATGGACTCTTCATCAACTTGACTTCAGAATGCATTCTTACATGGTGATTTGGCTGAGGATGTTTTTATGGCCCAACCTGCCTGCTTTGTTCATCCGGATTATCCTCTTCATGTATGTAGGCTTCAGAAGGCATTGTATGGGCTAAAGCAAGCTCAACGTGTCTGGTTCTACAAACTCAGTTATCGATTGCTTGAGCTCAGTTTTTGTCACGCCCCGTGCCCGTATTTACCCCCTAGGCTCACCTATAACGATGATATGCACACAAATGGAGATTATGACACGAAATCCAAACCCTGAAAGTCCTGGCGAATAGGTTTAAAAAGGCTTGGTGAAAATGTTTGATTTCAAAATTCGTTTGAAATATAGAACATATCAAGGAAAGTATTATTATTGAGGTTTAAAAGAGATAACGTCCTAACAACTCTAGGAGTTTGAAAGCTAAAGTACGAAACAAATAGAATAAGCGAAAATTTTGGAACAGTAAGTACATAAACTTTCTTCTAAAAACACTGAGTCTCCCTTTAACAAGGAACAAAAATCCTTTACAAGGAATACAAAAGTAGAGAGAGTAATTACAAAAGTAGCTAAAGCTTTCTGTACTATAAAATCCTAGGAAAAAAAAACCGATACACCGAACCCTACTAGAAAAAAGTAATGAAAGCTGATGCTGGCTTGTCCTCCGGCGCGGTGTCGGAGGTCAGATCAATAAACACCGTTTCACTGGTGCTCTCTATCGGCTGAGCTGGTGGAGGGGAAACAATATGCAGGAGAGCTGGATCAACGCCTACTAAACCAAAGTCTTCCACGCGGGGAAGATGAGCCTGGAGTGGTCCCTTGAGGAACCATTGGGTTCCGTACCCCAAAGGAGTCTGTGACGTAAATCCGGATCTTAACAACTAAAACATGAGAGTCAAAATCCAGGGTTTGATCGCACAAGAAAGTCATCATCTGCGAGGTCCAGTGACCATCGCCGACCATACAAAATAAAGAATAATATAAGGGGTGAGTCCTACTGACTCAGTAAGGTTGGGGAGGGGGAAATACATAATCATACATCACAATACATGCCTTAAAATGGAAAGCATCTGAACAGTAGCAATATCAACAAACAAGTCATGGAATTAATTTAAGAAATATATGCCAATGTAATTACTCATCCAATGGTTTCCTGAGGTATTCCCAGTGTCTGCTCTGTTCACCCCCAGAGTCGGGTTGTGCGTCCCCTCCCATTCTCTGGGACTGTCTCATGCTTCCAGCTCCAGGACCCTTAACATAACATCACGTCTTAGCGTTCATAAAGGAGCCCACCCACTCCCTGTAGTGGGGGGTTGCACTCTTCTCATGTGCCCGATACCGTCACTCTTTTTTCGGGAATCACCTCGCAGGCTTGGGGTTCTTCACACTTGTTTTTCCGCTTATGATGTGAATGAAATCAATGAATGACTATGATACATGTACATTGTATACATCCAAAAATATCACATGATCTGAATGGTAACACATAGACAAACAATGTGCTTGCAATTTTTAAGACATGAATGATAAAAATACAGTTATTGAAAGATTAAACATGCATTCTTATAAATATTGCTAATTTTGCCCTAAACCTCCAGTTACAGGTCTCTGGGGTCCTCTCAGACCCTATTGGACCTGCCTTAAAATTTCAAAATGTTCTAGGCTTATATAGGGCTAACGGGCCTAAGGTCCATTTAGATCACTTAACGGGCTTTGTGATTTGAGCCCCTAATAATACACGATTTGGGCTCAAATTTGGGGTTTCCCATCTATTCTTCATGCTCTACACAACCATGAATTTATTTCCTCCGTTTGGACCTTTTTACCCTCACTTTTTGAGTAAAGTGCCGAAACTACCCCTAGAGACCTCCAGGGGCATTTTCGACCTTTCACGACATCCAATTGCCCTGAAATTTTTTACTGGGGTCTATTGATTACTTAAAAATGCTATATGAAAAGTTTAATGTCAAAATTCAAAGTATTTCTATAGGCGGTTTTGGACAGTGACCTATTTTTCCATAATTTGTATCATTAGACCTATTTGCATGTTGTATTCTTAGTATTTAGCCAACACAACCCTTAAACTAACATCTTTGCACACATTACAAGATCTCAGAGCACGTATGGAATTATCAGATAGCGTAAAAATTACAGGAATAGGAACAAAAATACATAACTTCATTAATTCATGCATGAACACTCTTTGCATGTTGTTTTCCTATTCTTTTCTCAACTCTAAGTGTACATTTACGTTATTTAACATGTCCAGATTTTTTATCCAAAGCCAACAACCACCACTATAGCCCTTGGCTTTCATTCTTTTCATGAAACAACCTCAAAATGCCAATATGTTTCAAATAAGTTCAAAGGATTGCATGCATGCATCTTCTCTTCTCTTTATGGAAAAACTCGGGGCCTTCTTGGCTCATCTTTAGCTCTTTGAGCCACTGATCGTGGCCCTCTATCCACCAAGATCATTTCTTGCAACATCAGATCTCATAAAAGTTTGACATGCAACATGTTTTCACACAATGCAACATTTTTCACGAAAAGATCATCCCTTTAACCATCCGTCACATGCAACTAACAAAACTACAAAAATCTCAATAAACTATAAGCTGGACGGTAATGTTTATGGCTGAAAAATGACATCAAAACCTCCAAATGGACATGTACGACCATATTATATTTTTTTTTGTTTTTCCACACAACCAACATGCAAATCTAGACCCCCTTACCTTGCTTGATTCGGTGGTTAATCCTGAGTGTGAGAAGATAATAGCAAACAACACCTAAAGGTACACCAGATTAAAAGGAGACCGAGTAAAAAGGAGAACTGAACTTTCTAAAAGTATGGGGGACAAGGCTGACCAATATGGATTTTACCTTGCACCCTACGGATCCTCTCCGTTCTTCCTTGGTTCTCTCCTCCTCACTCGGTCAGGTTCTCCTTTCTCTCTTGGTTTTCGCCTTGCTCTCTAACTCTTGGTCAAATGGTGGTTCTGTTTGTGCGACAAAGCCACACGAATGAACTGCCTTTAACTCTTTTATGTTGGACGAAAGTTCTCTGCAATACTTAGTGGTTACAAGAGCAGCCTAGGTCTATAGGGGCAATGATGTGTTGAAAGTTAACTGGGAGAAGGCAGCCCCCTCACAGGTGCAGTTAGGCGGCAACTCAAACACACTCTGCCTAGGCAATGATTGCTAAAGAAATGCCCAACCAATGCACAACACTGAACTGCCCAGCCTCAACGTGTACTTGCATGCAGATAAGAGAAGAAATGAGACCAATCATACAAGCCCAGATAATCAGCTAAGGAAGGGGGGCAGCCGGGTAGGACAAAAATAAAATACCAGAGGTGCGCAGGCCATAAGGGCATGGCCAGGAGAGAGAGATAGCCGGCCAAGAAAAGGCTTATCGGGTGTGTGGGACTCGTCTCTCACTCGGGTCACGCAGCAAGCCTAAGACTCCTGGGCACAGAGAGCTCAGGTTTCTGGTCGAGCAGCACCCAGGTGCCCAGACCTCCCGGGAGTCTGCTAACAAACTACCCGGGGTCTGACTGGCCTGATTGATTCAAAATAAATTATTAAATAAATAAGCCAATATCAAGGAATATGATTATTAAAAATATTAGAGGAGAATTTGAGTTAATGAAGACAAGTTAAAAATAATAATCAAATAAGGACAAAACCAAAGAAGAAACATAATTAAAAAAAATATAAAGGTAAAAGTCATATCATAGGAGATTTAAAGTATTTAGGTTCGGAGTATTACAGTTTTACAGCCTCTCGTGCTGACTCCTCCCTCTTCACTTAGAGATGGGGTGCTCTCTGCATTTTTTCTTGGTATATGTTGATGACATAGTCATCACCAGCTCTTGTACTGCTGCCATTCACTCATTGATCAACACGTTGAGTTATTCCTTTCCAATCAAGGATTTAGGTCAACTGCATTATTTTTTGTGTGTTGAAGTTCATCACATATCCTCTGGTCTTCTGCTGTCTCAACGAAAATACATTTCTAATTTGTTGAGGAAGACTAATATGACTTTGGAGAAATGCTTGGGATCCCGTTGTGCATAGAGCGCTCGAGCGGCGCTCGACGACCGCTCGAGCGCTCTATGCATTTCGGGATTCCAGCGGGATCCCAAACATTTCTCTATGACTTTGTGTAAGCATGTACAGACACCTTTGGCACCACCGATTCTTTGTCTGCTCGGGAGGGTGCCTCTTTTGAAGATCCCACATTGTATCACAGTGATGTTGAGAGTCTTCAATATCTCTCTTTTACTCGTCTCGTTCCCTCTTTTGCAGTAAATCGTGTCTGCCAGTATATGCATGCTCCACGTGTTCCACATTGACAAGCCGTCAAACGAATTCTCCGTATCTTCGACACACTATTGATTATGGCTTACACTTCTCTCGCTTCTCCACTCGGGTGCTTGTTGCATTTTTTGATGCAGATTGGGCTGGATGCCCTGATGGTAGACGCAACACTGGTGGGTTATGTCTATTTTTTGGATCTCATCTCATCAACTAGAATTCTCGGAAGCAACATACCATTGCTCGTTCCAGCACCGAGACTGAATACAAGGACGTGACTAACGCCACTTTTGAGTTGTTATGGATTCAGTCTCTTTTGTATGATAACCTTGGAGTGTCTCTCTCTTCTCCACCTGTTTTGTGTGATCTTGCTTCAAAATCCTTGATTGTTTCTTTTGTTTCCAGCAAAGATCAACTGGCGGATGTGTTTACAAAGCCACTGTCTCATACTCGATTTGCTGCTCTTTGTGCGAGCCTCTCTGTCATTCCTTTCCAGCTGGGCTCGAGGGGGATGTTAGAGAATCACGTTCTGTTACGAAGGCGTCCATAGCATAGGCATCACTATTGGCTCAAGCCACCTCACCTACTCTACAAAATATTCTAGAATAGCTTGTCCAACAGAATATCTTCTACGTGTCAATAATACGCTGAAGATGTAATACATGGTGTAATCACCGCATTTCTAGGATAAGTTGTTAGAGAAACAGCGTGTATAAAAGCACTGTTCATTTACATACAACGTAATGGAATTGGAAGCAATCATTCTGTATTCAGTTTTTTTTTTTTGTCTTTTATCAAAGCCTGAGTAGGAAAAAAAGAGATGAAGCCTGAAGGGTGTCTACAAAAGACAGAGATGGATATTATTGATTTTTGTATAAGTTAATCAATTGAAGGATGACATTGCAAAATGGATAGTAATTGCGTATAACTATTGTTCTGAGCTGTCCAGATTGTGTACGGGCCCGGCGCAACATAGAAAGGCCTTCGCGGCCCTTACCAATAAAATGACCCCGAACTTAAACCGCCAAAATTCAATTGAAATTCCATTTCCCAAAACCAGACCGTTAACTCTCTGTCGCTTTCGTCTCTGAAATGCGAACTCGCTTCCTCAACATCGACTACTTCTCTCCCACTCCCAGGAAAACCCTAGAATCTCTAACCTTCCCCAACCTCCCTGTCCCTCAAATCCATCCTCCCTCTCTCTCCATCCTTCCTGACCTCATCCCCTGCCTCTCGCCTCTCAACGTCTCTCTCCAAATCCCCGGATTGCCTGTCGATTCCGCTCTCTCGAAGTTCTTCTCCTCTGTTCTCCCTAACCACACCAAAAATGCCAAAATCGGAGACGTCGATGCCACTGTTCCATCTCGAAGCGGAAAAACTTTCTTCGACGAGAATCGGCTTTTGCAGGTGAAACCGCCAGAGTAATAGATGAGATTTTTGGCTGATTATGCTGTGAAATTGAGTGTTTAAGATCTTCGTTACATGTGGTTGGTGAAGTTGATAAGATTTGGTTTTTGAAGTGAAAAGCAAGCTTGATTTAACTGAATTTCATGTTACATGTGGTTTTTTTCCCCGCTAGTTTTGATTTATGTTTTTTTTTTTCAGTTTGTTTTTTTGTTCATTTGATTAAATCTGCTCTGAGATTACACAAAAAAAATTCAGTTATGTCTTTAAGGGCCAAGCCAGTGAGCATAAGCTAATCTATTCTAAATGATGGAGTCCATTATTTCTTGATTAGTAATTTTCAAGATTTCTCAGAAAACCGTTCCTAAAATTTGAATACGCTGAATTTTGTTTTTGGATTTGGAATTTCCATAATCCGTATACGGTGAAGGTGAAACATTGAATTTTCATAAATGCACAAGCTGCGAAGAGCTATTAGCTACGTAATTATATCGAAACTGGAAATAACAATCAAAATTTAATTTCGTTTCCCCGTGTTTAATGTTTAACCTGGACTTGCATTTATGAAAATCTTGCGCTAGCTTAACTGAAAGGATTATGAAATAACAGTTACTTATCAGATCACAGGACTCCACTTAATTTATGTAGTCTGTGTTGTCTAGCAGCAAGAAGCTGAGGTTCTCCACGAAGAGAAGGAATTGGAAAGACCAAAAACTTTTGGGTCCGAAGCTCTGGGGAGTGAATTGCCAACAGTACAACAGTGACTTTCTTGCTAGCTTTATTCATACTCTTTGTTGGTCTCTCAAGGGGGTTCTCTTTAAAGTATAACTCATTTCACTGCAGAAGGATAATGGAATTGCTGTTGACTATAAGGACAGAAACAGATATGATGTCATCCAATTCGAAACACCAGAGCTGGATATATTCTTGGTAGAAATACTATCTATAACAATATGGATAACTTAGCTTCCATAGGTGTATGGAAGTTATTAGGATGTGCTTCTGGTACCCTATCACTAACTGTGTCTGTGCGTTGCAGGAAAATGCCTGCATTTTTGAGAAGGTTGATATAGAAATACTGTCTGGAGTTCCAGAAATTGAAAATAACCTGGTATATATGTTAACCATCATATGTCTCGTAGTCTTCATCTACTTTTTTTGTTATTTCCTTTTGATTTCCATTGCCTCAGAATCGTCATAGTTGATGCAGGATAAAATTGGTTAGAATACTTTCCATTGCCTCGAGGGAATAATGCTTCTAGTTCTGTTTTTTTGCAGCCTTGCTCCTCTTATTACCTTTTTGACGTTTTAGTGGCTATAGAATAAACTGGTTTAAGTCTGCTTTTGCAGGGGAAGTGTAGTGTGTGTGTGTGTGTGTGTTTGTCTACATGCTGTTGAATTCCAAATTATCTCAGGAGGATATCATTGAGTAGCTCCTGTCTTTTGTTTTTCCTTTTTTTCTTCAATTTCTGTCTATATATCTCTTTACTGACAGCTTCTTTTACCTGTTAGTTTTCTTGAATTGGTAGTCTAAATTTCCAGATAAAGCAAGATAAAACTTATTTACTCTGTAATATACTTTTAGTTGGACTTCCTTCATTGGCTAGTGAATTGACTTGAATCCTGTAGCATAAATATTGCATGATTTGGGTTAAAGATTAAGGGTATCATTTGGGGTTATTATTATTGCTGTCTATTTGCATTTTGTTTATGATATGAAACAAAAGATAAACATGCTTTTCATTTCCTTGCAGTCCTCATATATATATATATATACACACGTATATTTGTATATGTTATATACGATTTTGCTTTGTAGCAGCATGAAAACAGTAAAAGTTTTATGGTTGGTTGTATCCAGGGATTATCTTCTGTTTTTGTTATTTGCCATTTGCTTAGGATTCATAGCATCACAAATTAAGTTGCTCTGTTTCTGAACTTCATCTTTCTTGCAGGAACTGCTAAGGCAAGAGATTAGAATGCAGAACCCTCATGAGGTTGCAAGATTGATATATTCGGTTGAAGATGTTGCTTCAGAGTACCAAATGGAGCAAAAGGCTTATGTCTTGGAAGACGATTGTTCTCTTCATGATCAAATGTGCTTCCATCGAAGCATGTTTCCATCTCTAGAAGTTGATGAGACAAGTCTGGGAACTTTGACATGCTTGTCTATAGAGCAAGAACTTCTTTTAATTCTTGAAAACACTGAACCCCAACATTGGCTTCAGAAAGATAACTTGGTCACTATTGTCGAGGACCTTTTTGGTTCTAGGGAACATGAGATATTGCAGGTTCTTTCAGATCATTGTCCATTAAAGCAATGCCCAGAGCTGGGATTGCTTGACGCTTCCACAGAAATGGACATTATAAGCATTGTGGAAAGTTCACAAATTCAAGAAAACTCCTCACCAAGCCCTGTTGTTTTTCAGGAATTCCACTTCTTTGATGTGAACTTGTCTCAACTTTTTGAATCCTTCTTTAGCATGCAGACAGCAGATGAACCAGACAAATGTGATTGCATGTTCAGCGAAGACATGAACTTCAAAAATTTAAATGAGTTGGTTGTTACTAATGAGCTTGCTTTGGTAGACGACACATTCAAGTCATTGCCCATACCTCTTTTCTCTGATCATGGAAAGATAAGATCACTATGCTCCATTGTTGAGGAAATACTAGAGGGTTTAGATCCACAACCTCTATCTGCATTTGATGAGATATACTTGGATTGGCATCTTTTGGAGGAAAATAAATGCAACTCCAGAATTTATTCTACCTACCAGAGTATGTTGGAAGAAGTAGATTCACATAGCATTGAATTTGATATGGGATCTTTCGATAATGCAAAGGTTGTATTTGGCTTTGTTTTCTCGGATAATGTTTTGAATGTGCCAAACGGAGAAGAAATGAAGGAATCACAAGAGTTTCTTTCTCATGAAATTTCAGTGCCTACTGGTCATATTGTGGAAGGTGTTTCAAACAAATTGCTGGATGATGAATGTACACAATCAGGAAATGTAGGACACTTAGCTGCAAAAGATGCTGACAGGGCTTCATTGTTAATTAAGTCCTTGTCACAATTCAATGATCTTGATTTCTTCTTGAATCCTGGGCAAGCTAATGCTGGGGGATGTAGTGATTTGGCTAGTAAGGCAGTTGATGCTGATGCTACATTTCTCAAGGTTCCATCCAGTAACTCAAGGGCGGCATGTGCATCCAATGGAGTACAATTGCATGGCTGTGACATTGTTTTGTATCACGTTAAGCTGTCTGATACTATTGTGGCCATCATAGAAAGCTTGGAAAAGAGCTATCTATCCATCTTTCGGAATGAAAGAGAGCTGCTAAAGAAACATATCCCCTTTCTGGCTGCAGATAGTTCTAAACTGCTCAGCCTTCCGAAACAAAAATTGATGGACTGCATTAAGAAAATAAGCACACAAGGAACCACCTCTGACATTGATGAAAGCATGATGGCATTTGTTACCTTATATGCACTTAAGCAGATGGCTTGGTACATGTGTTTCTATGGCATCCATCCAGTTCATCTATATCTGGACAAGTTATGTCAAAGCTTCAAATGCTTTAAATCCAGACTGGACATCATCTTGTCTTTGATTGAAGATGCACACAGGAAGGTTCACAGAGAAATAACTAGCTCACATCCTTCTCTGAAGTTTATTCAGGAGATTTTACAATCATACACTACCCAGAGTTATTTGAAAGTGTTGATTGTGGCTGAGGAGATTTTCTGGTGGTCATTGAAGAGTTTGCTGATATCACTGGGAATATCATTTGGCAAGTTCAGAGATTATTATGCACACGTAAATCAATCAGATCTGAGAAAAACTTATTCCGATAATACCAAAATGAATGCCCTGCCAGTTCCAGACTGCCTATTGGTATCACATGAGTAAGTTCTAGTCTAATAAGAATTCCAGGGAATCTCCCTTCATAGGAACTGAGTGTTTAATAAGGTACTAGTCTTGTAAGAGAGACTAAGATGAGTTCACCACTGTTAGATTGCAGAGCTCTGAATTTTCCTTTAATATGGCCCTACCTGATTGCTTCTAGTTTTGAAAGATATCATATTGGTTCTTTAACTAAGTTTCCAATTCATCTAGTTGTTTTCTATTTTCTTCTTTGCTCTTACAAATGGTTTTTATTCACATTTTTTTTTGTGGAGTACTTCATGCATGAAAAAAGTTGCCTGATTTTTGGCTTCCCATTCCTCTGCTTGGAAGTCAGAGAATCAAATGAGAGAAAATCCTTGCATTTGTCGAATTTACATAAAATTTGTAGTTCTCATTTACCACTACACTAAAATTTGCACTGCTATTGGACTTGGAATTATGTCATTCCTGTATGCTGTTTACATTACTCTCATGAGAATCTGTTCTGATTTATATTTCTAACCACTGGATTCTGTGTTAGTATAAATTAGTCTTGTGTTTGTGGAGAACAGCACAATATAGTTCGAATTCCTATTCTCTGATATCCTTATTATTAAGAATTTCAAAAACATTGAAATAATAATTGCTTTCATTTTTCTCAAGGCATGTTTCTGCATCGTTTCCCTTCGACAAATTCAGCATAATCTTGGAATATGGAGGTTCATGTGGCTCATCCAGAGTATACTCTCTTTCCCCAAAGTTGCTGGGGACTCCTCTTCACTTCTTAAAAGTGGAACTGGATGAATCTAGTGTTTCCAAAGCACTGTGTGAAGGTGTTGATATGCCCCGGACTACTGGGATGACCACGGTAACTCTTGCCTACCTGCATAGACACATATTTGCTTATTTTTGAAATTAGATGCGAGTTTTTTCTAATAAACTTGTCACATGTCAGTTGTGTAGAAATTTATTCTTAGTCCTATTTATGTGACACAATTTTTCAGTACAACTGCAATGTTACGAGAAGAAAACAGATTTTACATGTTGATTTCCTACAGTGATATTTCATATTTGACTTGTGTATGTTGGTGAAGTACGTGTCCTGAGCGACTAAAAGCTCTAAAGGCTGATATATGCTATGTTTTGAGAAAAAAAAAGAGAGAAGTAATTACGCAACAGAAAGATGAAGCGGTTGGTCCTGCTGACATCCCTTTTTCCAAAGTTAACTATATGACTCTTTAAAAGGAAAAAAAAGATTATCCTATCCAAGATTCCACAAGAGAGGTGCAGCAGAGGGTAAAATGCTTATAACTGAGAATATAGAAAGCTAGAAAGGTGGAAACAGGAAAATTTTTTGAGGGCGATAATGGACCTTTGATAACTGATTTGTTATAATTAATGGTGGATCATTTTCTTACTTAACAACTTGAGACAAATCAGTGGCATTACAGTGATCTGATATTCTGTTTGAGTTCTAAAAACCAAACATAAGGTGTGTATACTCCATGAACATTAAGTTCAAATTTCAGAATACTGCTGCTAGTGGTTTAAGAGTTCATGATGCCAATCTGCAAAAAGGATGTTTGATCTTTTTATTAGAATTAACCAAATTAACTGTCTCAGTTTAATGTTGCTTCAATTCTGGGTTCATGTTGTTGACCGATCAGTTTGCGTGCTCACTTTAATCTCAACAACTATGCTAATACCATTTGTATCCTAGGAAAAGGATGAGCATATGGTCATCCAGAAGCTAGAAAAACTGTTAAACTTTTTACCCATCGGCGACAAGCCTAATACGAGATACTCAGGAGCTGCAGATAAAGCAGAAGTTTGCTCTATGCCTCTACCTGTTCCCACTGCGCCAGTGTCAATGAGATCAGAGAATATTTCACAAAGCCTGGTCTCTTCCCCTGAAACAGTCATTATTGTGAACACTCAAGATTTTGATAAGCAAATGATAGTATCAAGAAGAAGTACCTACCAAAGAATACTTGCGATGGAGAAGGAAGGAGCACAAGTTGTGGAAAGAGATTCTGACTTGCCTGTCGATGTCATATTCAGTTCTGCTATTTGCCTAGTGTGGTATGATTGCAGAAACATTGGAAAGAAAGTAGATGAAGCTTCTTCATGCTTACCTTTGTGCGTTGAGAATATTGCAACAAATGTTTTGACATTGCTGAGTTTTACGTTCAGTGGCTGCATTCTGGTAATTTCAGTACCTATATGGCCTACCTGTAGGCTACAGCTATTTCAATCTTTAGTTGTCGATCAATTCTATGGTGAAATCATGCAATCTCCATTAGGGCTGTGAGACAAATGGAGCTATTCCAGCTTTGCATTGTAAGAAAAATAGGCTGATCTTGCGCAACCTACTATATCACTCGAGACAGTTCCTAAGATATATAAGCAAGCTTGAGCAGCCTGATACACACGAGTCTTTTTTTTTTGTTTTTTGTTTTTCTCGAGGTTCTAGAATATCTCGGATAAAAATGGTATACCTTCGACCTCATTCATCTGCTACAACCAGAAAAAACAGAAATTTTCCGCATATTTAGGCTAGGGTTTAAGTTACTATCTGTATTGCATGATGACTGCTACATTTCCTGAATTACATTCCTTCATATTGTCCACATGGACAATTTTAGACTGGGTAAGTAATGACCTACAAAGTATTCCAACATGACTTACCCAAAAAAAAAAGTGTTCCAACAGGGATCATATCGTACTAGTATTGATTTGTTGTGCTGGTGCTTTTTCGTTTTTTTCCTTGTACCACGCGTGTGCTAGGATTGAACTATTGTAGTGTTTGCTTTAAACAGATTTTTGTTACTTTAATAGAAATCAAAGCCAATAATTCTTTTGCCATTAAAGTGTGGTTGATCTGAGCTGTTTCACTTACCAAGCCTGCTGGTCTCTTAAACTAATTCGTTGCATCTTTCTTGCTTGACGGGGTGTGTTCAAAACCTACTCTTCTATCTCAAGTGCTTTTGATGTGCATCGAGCTTGTTAGTTCTCATGGTCATTTGATGGGGTTCCACTAGGTGACCCAATCTTTGGCGGCATTTTAACCTCTGTGACCAGCTCTTTGCAAAGACCGATAGGGAGAAAGTGGGCACTGGTATCTATTTAAGAAATGCACGCAAAAATATGTTGATTTCTTCTTGTTTATTATCACTGCATTACGCTTGACCTGGACGGGTTTAGCTGTGTTGATACTAGTTATAAGTACAAGTGTGAACTTTTTCTGCTGGGAAGAAAGAATGAATATAGAGTAAAGCCACAGAAGTGAAAATAGTATATTCTTCACGGTGAGGTAGAAGAATCTAGAATAGTTAGATAAAGGATGATAGTCGTTATTTGTAGATTGTTGCCTACAAAATATTTACTATTTGTTCTTGACAGTAAAAGTATGACTCATGCACTGAGCTTATTTCAACTCTTGATTTATATATTTCAGTTTTTCCAGGTCTTTGAGGGTGAAATCAGCTTCCTTTCCACTATAATGGAATCCTCAGATGAACTCTATGCTGCAGCAGCAAGCCTGGGAATCGATTTACAGCTCTTTTGCTCTTACTCATCTGAGTTGACAGATGAAATTATACTGAGGTGCATCAGTTCTGCCACCAAGTTGACTAGGGTACTGTATCCTCAGATGCCAGAGTCAGAAACACTTGCAGAGTCATTTCTTACCAAATTTCCTTCCATTAATCCTTTGACAGCTCATTCCATACTGTCTTCAGGAGGTGAACTCATTGAATTTCTTGAATGGTCACATGAACGCAGGATTCGTGCAATGCAAAAATATCACGTTTCTGAAGAGAGTATCACGTTGTTTAGTGCTTTGTGTAAATACGGTGAGCGGGAGGATTCTAAGTCCATAATGACGGACTGCTCCTCTGTATCTTCTGGCCCCGACTCAGGAAGGCGTCATTTTAATGTGGATTCTGGAACCAAAAGACGAAAATACAATGGTAGTCCCCACAAAATTGACTTACATAGCGATGAAGTAGTGCATTTTGAGCCATTAAACCAATTCACTGATGATGCCTTCGATCCTTCTACAGTGTCCAAGCCACATAATGCGTGGATGTCAAAATATCCTGAGATATTTGATGAGTTCAGAAAACCTAGTCTACCTCCTAACGATTTTTTCGGTCAAAAACAGGGGTCTGATGTGGGTACGATGATAGATCACTCCACTGTTACAAAGCCATGTGATTGTGAGTTTTCTAAAAGCCCTGGGATGTCAGATGAGATGCCAAAGCCCTATTCTTCTTCGCTTGATATGATGTTTGGTCAAAATCAGGGATCATGTTCGGCTATGATAAACAATTTGGATTGGCTTGGCGTCAAGAAGTCTAACAATTTGAATGACGACATTATAGGTGAAGTCATAGACTTAACTGATAGTCCTGCATCAGGTCAGGAATTCTCTTCTATCGGTACCTCCATAAAATTTTCACAGTCGACGCCTGAGATGCACAGTGACTCGACAAGAACGTCTAAAACAGCAAGAAAATTGTCATTTAGTAATGGCTGTCACGCTCCTTTCTCAATGGCTGCTGAAATCAACTCAAATTCCGATATCTGGAGTTTCAAGAAAGTTCAAAGACAAAGTCTCCCGGAAGTAGCCAGTGACTACCTGAATACGGATTTTAAAATGGATATTTCGCCTGTAAAACACCATATGGAGCTCTCAGAGAAGGGCTTAATGCAGAGATCTACTGGAAATTCAAGGGGCTTATATTTCCAAGAGAGCGAGATGCCATCTTATGGTGGAACACCACTCTCAAATGCTCTCAGTTCAAACCATTTGCAAGGAAATTCACCATGGACAATAGAGTTTCTTAACAGAATCAGGGAAAAGAGCAGATTACGTCAGCAGTCCCTTTGTTGTTACGCATCTTCTCCTTGTTCTGGGTATTCCGGGAACATATCAAAAGTTTCTAAGAGAAGAAGTCCCTCGATTCTTGAATCTTTCAAGTACCAAGGACGCAGCACTCCTGCACCTGAAAAAAAGAGTCGGAAGAAATCTGTACAGTCATTAAGCTCATTAAAAAATGACAAACCTCCATCCTCCCTTCTTCCCATAAGGACTCCTCCTGATAAAAGAGCACGCCAGGTCTGTCTTTTTCCTTTCTGTATCACATACATTTGATTTTTTGTCGTATTCTGTAAAACTTGCCAGCAGTTCGTTTATGTTAGTACAACTTAACACGCAATCAACTTCAGACTCTGTCTTTTGCGATGAATGGAGGTGGAGGCCAAAGTAAGCTGGTCTGGACTGCTGGAACTAATGGAATGAGCAAAAAGTTTCGCACTCGCATATAAAGTGGTAAGGAAGTGTTTCTGCATAGTGTATTAATTCAGGTTTCAAGAGTTCCCATTAAGCATGATCGTTTCTTTTGTGGTAAATAGCCTTTTTTTTTTCTACCCTAAACTTGGGTAACTGCAATGCCCCCTAAACTTTGAATCTGTGTAATCAGTCCTCGACTTGGAAAAGAAAACAAGGAGTCCTGAAGTAATGAGTCGTCCAGATAGTGGGATCAGTTGCAGTATTGTCCGATGATCAGACTTTCTCTAATTTCAGTGTAACCTTGAAATTTATACGCCTATCACTACATTGCATCTTCTGATCGCTTTAGAAGCCTGTGAAATTTAAGGTTAAAAGTGAGAGAAAATTGGAGAAGAACTTAGTATTGGAGGACAACGCAAATAATCACATAGCTTCGTAGTTGATTACTTGAATCTGAATCTGAAGTTTGGAGGAGAAATTGGAAATGGCTCAAGAAAGTAGTGTAGAAAAGAGAAATTTACATTTTTTTTAATATTCACATAGTAGATTGATTGTTGATATCCATTTATGAAACCAAAAGCTGATGTATATTCTTGAGCAGGTCTTCATAATGATAGTGAAGATAGTGAATCGTTTTATAGAACTCTTTTTTCATTATCTGTTCATAGAATGCAATGAGAGTTTTGACTTTTAGTAATCCTTAGGATAGGTTGTGCCACATACCAATGATTTTGGAACTCAAATAATTCCATAAATACCAATCCCACAAAAATAGATAGATAGATTTACTAAAAACAGAACAGCATTCCACTGATAGAGTAATTTATATTTCATGATACCCAATATCTTGACCAATCCAAATCTGCCCAACCCAACTTAGTGTCCACACGACTAATTGGTGATATGAATGATGAGTCTGAATGTATAACTACAACTCCCACCCTTGGACGGGGTCTAACCAATCCTTATTTATGGCAGAAGGGATGCCATTTAGTCCATAGACCAATGGCAGAGTATGAGTAGAACTTCGTTCACTGCAGTTATAATTGAAATCTAACACCCTTCTGGAATTTGGGATTTCTTCTTGTAACTTCTTGGTTGATCTCATTATTAACTATTTACTTGCCAAAATTTGTTTTACTGTCATTTTGGGGCCACATAAACATTTTCCAATATGAAATTTCAGAGTATCTGATAGCGTATCGGTATACCATGACTAAGTCCTCTAGCTGAATATCATAATGAGCCAGTTGAGGCTGCATAGATGGAAGAAATATCTTAATTATGATAGACATTCTACATTTTTCTTGACTGGATCTGCTGGTTGCTGCTGAGCATAATAGCACAAATATTTGGTCTGGTGGCAATCATTTACTGTCCCTAAACAGAGAGACTAGCAATAGATGGATGAGTCAATGTTACTTGAAATACTTTATATTCTTTTCAAGACCGTGCTTCAATGAATGTAATTGTCACCTGGTTTCGTTGCTCAATTGCTTAGCATATCCTGCAGCTTCACCAATGTGTAGCTCCCAGGGTCTGATTCTATCTCGTAATAGAATGCTAATTCTTCTTACCATTCTTGAGGTTGCGTACAGTCATCACAAGTTGTTGCCTTTCACCTTCTACCTCAGCAAATTTGAGACTGATCTCTGAATATCTCTCTTGCATTTCTTTCAGCTCTTTTTCCATGCATGTGTTCCTTTCCTTCAGTAATGCCACTTCGGATGATAAGTTTGTAGAATTCCCCTTCTCCCCATTTAAGAAGGTTGAGACTTTCAGCTCTTTCACGGGGTGTAATTGTACTCTCCTACAAACACACAATAGAAGATACAGAAGTACCAGAAAATGATCAATTAATATAAACTCCATTTCCTCACCTATGACAAAAGTATCTAGCAAGTCAAAAATTATGTGGTTGCAGGTAGAAATTACTAAAGGTTAATTGGATAGGGAAAAATAGGTTCACTTAAATTCAATGCTTGTACCTGGATTGTGGTGCTACACTAACTCCTCTCTGGATTGACTTGTCTTCAATAGCGCTCATTTTAGGAAGCAGTAGGTTTTCATTTTCTACTTCTTCAGACTGTCCGTTGCGATACATGTGCCTTTTCTCAACACTGGTGATTTCTTCTTTCTTCTGCAGCTGATATTTTAGTTGCAATATCTGTTTCCTTAAGTTTTCTTTCTCCAATTCTTCTTTGTCCAAGCCATGTTTTAACTCATTATGGCTGGCTCTAAGGTTTTCCATTTCTGACAGCAGATTATTATTCAGTTTTTCCTTCTCATCTTTTAAGGACCTCATACCAATAAATTCTTCACGTATTTTTTCTGCTTCCTTCTTCGCTGAAGCTAACTTTTCCTCTAAATCATGCCTTTCTTTGTTCCATATTTGCTTGAGCGTCTCTGTTTTGCCAATTGATGTCTGAACTTGTTCCGAATCTGTCTGCTCAGAGAAATTACACTGATTCTTTGTAAGCATGTCCACCTCTGCTCTAAGCATTTGGATATCCACCGAGAAAGCCTCAGTTTGTTCTCTCTCATGCTCTTGCGCGGATTCAAGCTGCATGGACTTTTGGTGTAGTTCCAATGTCATCTTTTGTATTTGCTTTTCATTCGATTCTATTTGCTTCAGAAGCTCTTGCTGTTTTAGTTCATTCTGATATTTGATTAGTCCAAGCTCCTCATTGGCTTTCTGGACCATTTCGTCCATATTTCTTTTTTGCAGATAGAATTCATTTGCTTCTGTCTGTGCTTTCATGGCCTGCTTTTCATGCTCATCAAGCTTAGATGCCATTTCCATAGAAAGCCTTCTGATCTCCTCCTGGAGATGTTCAGCAGTAACAGCATTATTCCTCCTTGTCTTCCTCAAGGCCTCCTCTGCCCGGATAGCTCTCTGTTCCTGCTCCGTTTGGGCACATTTTGTGGCATTTATATCTTCTTCAAATCCCTGCGCCTTCTTCTCTAGTTCTCTTTCTAGACTCTCAACCTGACCTTCAAGTTCATGTATGGAGACCAAAGATGCTGAAAATTCTTCTCCCTGCTTCTTGATTTTTCCTTCTAATCTCTCTATCTGAGATCCAAGGTCCCTTATTGTTGCCAAAGACACTGAGCATTCATTTTGAGTCATCTGTTGTTGTTCTTGGCTTTGCTCTAACTTCAATGAAATATCGTGGTTTTCCTGCTTTGAAAGCTCATAGTCCAAGGTGAGCTGTTTCATATGCATATCTAGCTCTTCCTTGAGTTTCTTGTAGAAGTCTATTTCACCATTCAGGTCTCCGATATTCTCCTTCAATAATTCTACTTCTTTGGAAGTAGTCTGCTCGTTGGTGGTGGAAATATCAGCTATCTCCCTGTTTTTGCACTCCAGCATTTCTTCAAGGTCTCTCACAGCCTGAATTAACTGAGAGTTTGAGTCCTGTGTCTTCTGCAGCTGTAACTGAAGATCTTTACTGATATTCTTTTCATAGCTAAGCTCTTGTTTCATTGCTTCTAGTTGAACTCTGGCATCTATAATCTCAGTCTCCAATCTTTTTGAAGACTCTGCCTCATCACTACATTTCTTCGATGACTTGAGTTGTTCACATTCTACTTTGAGTACATCTTTCTCCTCTTTTAGGCTGATAATATGTCCTGATAGATTCTCTACTTGTTTTCTCTCCTTCACAATTTGTCTCCGAAGGGACTCTAGTTCCATTTCTGATACCTCCGCTTGCCTCATTAGAGAAGCATTTTCATTTTTGAGTCGTTTAATGGAATCATCTGAAGCCGGTTGCAACCTTTCTCTTGGAAGGTTGTCCTCAAGACTGTTTGTTGAGTCAACTAGGCTTACATCTGAAGCTGAATCCATCGAGCAATCTGTGTTTGATCTCCTGTGCACGTGATTCTTTGTCGTGATGGTATCAACAATACCCTTCTGAGGCATGGAGTTTTGTCTGATATGTGAGCGGAAGCTGGCACGTTCGTCATGGACGCTATTACTTCTCAATCCTCGATCTTGTTGTGTACTTTGTATAGAGTTACTATCCCAGCACGATACTAGTGTAGCACTAGAGCCAGTGGATGCTCTGGAGACGCCATTTTGTTCAGCAGCCCAAGATGGGGTTTCATTCAGATGCCTATCCTGCAGAGCAATCAACAACTAATTCAATAATGGCTTTTCAGATGATGGCATTTGTTTCTACTGTTTTCATATTTTGATGTTTCAAGCTTATTGATGATGTTGTGTCCTACATGGGAACTTCGTTAAAGGAAAATACTGTGATATGAGACCTTACTTCGGCAAAATTGTAAATATTTTCATCTGTACTGCCATTGTCTGTCTTCAAGCTTTCGTCGTGGGAAATGATTGGAGCTTCATACTCTTCACCATCTCTGAGGTTAGAATCTTGAGCATATAAATTTGCCTTCCTATACTTTGGGGAATGGTAAACAAGCAACAAAAGAAGCGAAAAATAATTGAATATACTGTTGATTTAGTTGCGTTCTACTTACTTTTTATCTGTAGCTTCCTCCATATTCTTAATTGTCACCTGTCTCAATGTGAAAAGATGAGGAATTGCAGAAGTTTTTCAGAATCCAAGGATACTGAAGATCTTGTAATTTTGACATTGATATCAAACAGAAGAGTCAACTCCTGAGAAACCGTTTAAACACGATTTTTCTTGTGTATGTGTGTGTGTGTGTGTGTGTGTGAGAGAGAGAGAGAGAGAGAGAGCGGGACTTACATGTAGAACTGCACCAGAGTTTGCAAACTTAAGAGGCAGAGAAACGGTCGATGGTTTGGTTTCTGCCACAAAATCTGCAAAATCAATTGAAGCTTCTCCGAGATAACCTGATTTTGATGATCCCTGCACGAACACAGGAATTGGTAAGAAAATTCCCCCTCGGGAAGTGCAGAAAGAGTCAGAAGCTGTGACCATTTCCATACAGTTGAAACAATGAAATGGTAAATCTTCTCATGGAGTTTTCCTGTTTTGGATTCCCTGATGAGTTTCACGGTCTCAAAGACAGGATTCTCCCATGAACAGGTTCCATCCTGAACTGCTGCTTTCTCCAGTCTCACCGTTGGCTTCCCAACATCCTCTGGCACCAAAGATATCATCAATGCAGATTTTTTCATTTTTGGCACCTGAAATGGAGATACGAAGCCAGATGAGAGGTTTTCTCAGCAAAACTCGTGAGTAGTCCCATCACATTAGTTATTTCCATTTCCATATACAATTTAGGGATCACAGCATATCCTAATTGAACATGATAAAACTCTAATATATTGCTCAACCGAAACCAATTAAAACGCACCTCAGTTGCCTGAAACTCCAATTTGAATAAAGCTTTGACCTTTTTCTTCTTGCTCCACGACTTGAACATATTTGGGTTCTTATGTATATTTGAGATCTCAGAGAATCTGAATCACACTTCTCACTCGCCTCAGTGGGAGTCCAGGATATAGTGCATTGTTAAGGTTAGAACCAACAGAATTTTTGGTCGCTATCACAGTCTAGACGAGAATATTCTGAAAGCAAACAAGGGGCTGTGATCCTGTTAAATCGTATTCCCAGCTTAAGACACTAAACGAAAGAGTCTCTTAGAGGTCTGAAGTAAAGACGTTGAAGATGGCCTGGATAAAGAAATGGCTGGCAGCCTGGCACTGTTAAGAGTTCAAAATAGGAAGCTTCGCTGTAATAATTTAATCAACCCATACAGTAATACAAGGGAGACGTCTGTAAAAAAAAAAAAAAAAAAGGGAGACGTCTGAATCACTTTTTTATTCCATAAGCACGAGTTTGTAGAGACTAAAATTACATAAATGCCCCTGTACTTCAATCAGAAGCCTTCGTCAGTTATTCTAAAGCCACCCTTTTTAGGTTAGGATTTGAATGCGGCCTTTATGATTTGGTACTTCCATTAATAATTTCACCTAGACATTGTGGAGAATTGAAAATTCCAAATTGCAGTCGAAGAATTGAAAAGATTGATCCATTTCATCCGAGGATTAGTTCTGGCTATCTGCCTAATAAATAGCTGCACGTAAGGTACCGCTCATTTGCTACATGGCTTTGTAGTTTGTAGGATGTCCTTCTGGGGTATTTAATTGTCCAGCATGTTTTGTAAGATGCACTACACAGTTACAGTATGAGATGGGACTTGAAAACGAAAGCTGTAGGTGAAGGCTCTATAATGCATACGAAACATGCCAGCAGTAAATAAAGGAAGTGCTTTTCTTTCACCCTTTTACTTTTTTTGTTTTTGCTTTTGTTTTCTCAACTAAGCATTGATAACAAACATGCCTGTGGAGCAGATCGCAAAGTATTTTTAAGGCACAGCAAGAGGTTGATACGGGCGCTTGAATAAATCATTGAGACTGCATTAAAAAAAAACAAATAAGAATAAGTTTCTGAGAGTGATTGTAACGACCCAAGGACAAGCACTAGCCACATCTGTGCTTTGACTTCAAAAGGACTAGTCAAGGTTGCTCTTGAAGCCCCTTAGATCATTATAAAGCCCAGTTCAACCTAGTAAGGTCCCAATGTGGGACTTGGCCCTTATAGAACTCATCTCTCATTCATTCTCCTCTCCCACTCCATGTGGGATTCGGGGTATCACAATATCCCCCACTTAAATCCTTGACGTCCTCGTCAAGGCCCACCAAGCCCACATTGGTGGTTACTAGGACCGCTCTGATACCATTTGTAACGACCCAAGGACAAGCACTAGCCACATCTGTGCTTTGACTTCAAAAGGACTAGTCAAGGTTGCTTTAGAAGCCCCTTGGATCATTATAAAGCCCAGTTCAACCTAGTAAGGTCCCAATGTGGGACTTGGCCCTTATAGAACTCATCTCTCATTCATTCTCCTCTCCCACTCCATGTGGGATTCGGGGTATCACAGTGATGGCCCAAAACACCTTGCTCCCACCAAATTTCCTCATAATTAAAAAGAATACCAATACCATGCAGCTCTCTTTAACAGAGCATGATACCTAAAAAGTGCTTCAATTATTATTTGGTGCCTCGTCCGGAGTCGAACACCACTAAAATTGCTCTGTAAGTGCATGGTGACACATGGGATCATGTGCTTTATCCCTCTCGTCCTCTCTCTATATCAGACATTAAAGATCTGACCCATACTCATCTTGTTTGATGGAGGTAGCTGGTATTCCCATATTTTCAATTGAGAAAAGAAGAAATCTAGGTTAGTGATCATGATAAGAAGTATATTCTTCGTACTTGCAAGGCAGTACAATTACCATCACTGTATCAGTTAATTGTTAAGTTTTCATATGAATATAAATAAATTAAATCTTAAAGTACTCTCGGTATAAACTATCCATGAAGAAACAAATGGAAAGAATTCTCGAATCGTTTCGTGAATCACTTGGGCTGATTCATGCTAGTCAGCTATGTGCTCTATGCGTACCCTTGCTGGACAATACAAGAGCGGCATAAAGCAGATCTTTAGTCTCGGATCTGCTTAACTGGCACCATTTCTTAACTTCCTCTGGAAGTGGCCTAAAGATAACTTTGTTCTTTTCTTCAGGAAGATAAAGAACTTCATCAGCTTTGAGAATATGCAACAGCCTTCTTGTAGGGGAGTTTTTACCTGACGTACCTATATACCTTTTCTTTGATTTTCCTACTGTCGGTGTAAGATATCCGGACCAGGCCATCTGGTCACCCATCATCATTGCAAGTTGCAACTATTGATACAAAATATGGGTCGTGGACGTTAGTTGGGGGTGCTTTCCCACGGTTTGGTAATTGGTACCTAAGTAAGGGTCATAAAACGTTAGCTGGGTCACTTTCTGTGCTAGATTTTAGGCTTTCGAAGGACCACGATAAACCCAAACGGCCAATACCAAAATTCCTTTTGTCTGAAAGCAACCTTTTGATTCATCAAGTAAACAGTTAAAAAGAGAAAACAGAATAGACCTACTTTTTTAAATATCCAAACAAAGAAGAGGCTATTAATTTCTTGTCGTCTAGAGCTCTCGTCTCCTTAACTTCCAAACATTCTGTAAAGCTAAAACAGCACTTAGCAAATAGAAGGCTGCCAGGGTGCGAACAAATAAATAAGAGAGTAAACATTTGAACAATGTTGATATAGTAATTTTATTAGAGATAAGAGAAGTCTTAAATAGAATCACGAACTATTAGAAGTACACGAGAATCAACCGCGTTAAAACGAGTAATACTTTAGTCTGTGTTTTAGCATTCCAGATCAGCAATCAATTAAGAGAGGGCGTAGGGTTGACTAGTGACTAGTATTTCGCCAATCTTTTCAATCAACAGCAAATTTCCCTCTTTAACCTATCGACCAACTTGTTGCAAATATCTTGTCCTATTCAAGTTTCTCTTGGTTTGTAACAAACGGTAATGTATCTAAGTGGAGGGGGATGAGAAGAGGCAAGAAGTGTACCGATGACTGTCCTCCAAACAAAACGACGAACGCCAGTAGTCCCATATTTGTGTGGATGAGGATTATCGGCGTCATCGCCTCACTCGGGACGCTGAGGGCCGCAGGATGGCCGTCAATAAAGATTTGATGGGCCCAGCCTCATTAAAAGGTTCTGACGTCACATTTGACTTAAGCAACAACTCTTTACGGCCCATTTGTCCAGGTTCATTAACTGCGGCCAATATGTAAACGACGGCGTTCTAAGTGGTGTTTACTGTTTAAGAACCAAAATTGTGATTTTAAAATTAACAAAATTATAAAATTAATTTTATCTTTTTATTATAATATTCATTTAAATTTTATATCTTTTTATTTTTTCACTAATTCTTATAAATATCACTTTTTCACCAGCTCTACACTAAACACTACTAAAGGAATGGAGCATATGCTCAGCTCTACAGAAAGCTGCTGCCCAAAATTATATAGATTTTTGACATTTGGACATTATTTACCCAAAAAAAAGTACGTAGTAAATAAGTAATTAATGTACTGTGCTAAGTGAGTTGAAGATAAAGCATACCTAATTTCTCAAAAGAGTATACTATTTTATGAGATGAATATAATTTGAGAATTTTACATTAATTCTAATATATTATTTTTATCACAATTTGATTTTTTTTTACAATTTTTTAAAATTACGAATTTACCCTCATAGACAGGTCATTGTGCAAAAAAAATGATAGGAATAAAATGTTGACAAAAAAAAATCATATTCTGTTCAAATTAATGAAAAATTTAAAAAGAGAGTGCAAGATTAAATGTTATAAAAATAATAAATTTGGATCCAAAATTTCAAGAAAATAAGAGGATTTGCAAAGTGTATTTATTCTTATTTTATTTATGGGTTGAATTCAAAAGTTTTTGTAACCCCGAATAAATTTTTCTTTGCTTTCTCTAATTTCCAGAAATTGTTTCATGTTATCCGGATTCACAAATGAGAGAGGTTAACATAGGCGGTTCGGATTTTGGCGGAGAAAATAGAATTGGCACAGAGCGAGAGGTATGGGTTTATCTCTCTCTCGTTTAACTTTTGGACTCGTAGGATTCGATTTCATTTCCTGTTTTATTACAGAGTAGGCTTATGCAAAATTATCGCTGCCCTGTAATTCCGCGATAATATCCTGTTGAAACCTAAGCAAAATGCCAAAATTTATAGTCTCCTCTCCCCAAAGCGAGGTAAGTAAACAACTACGGGTAGAGGAAAAGACACGAAGCGGGGGAACAACTGGGCCCCAAAAGTCTCCAATTAGAACAACGAACGTGGCGATCATCCAGCGGAGAAACCACAGACGTAACAACCAAAAATTAATAAACGACCTCGCGTATACCTGCAATTCGTCCGTCTATTTTCTTTCAGGATTTACGAAGAAGAGAAGCAGGAGACCGAGAGCAAGAGTCTCGGGGAGAGGAGCAATGGCGTTAGGTGTAAAGGCGATTCCTTTCACGTTTGTGGCGCACGCGCTGGGGCTTGCAGGCCTCGTTTTGGTCTTGGTTTGGACCTTGGATTTCCGAGGCGGTTTGGCATGGGAAGCTACCAACACGAGCCTCATCTTCAATGTTAGTCCACTTCTCTCTTCCTTTCTCTTTGCTTAATGGGTCAGTTATTTTTGCTGGATCCTCGGAAGCGGTGCTTCTCACACTTGTTTCGGTTTCCAATCTGTTCGTTTGGTTGCTTAGAAGAAGAAGGAAAAAAAAAGTTCCGTTTGGTTGCTTGTAGGGTTTGGTTAGTGCTGAACAGAATCGAACCGCAGACCGGATCGGACTGAAAAATCAGACCGAATTTGCGGTCCGATCCGGTTTTAATTTTAAAAATACGGTCCGATCCGGACCGGATTGAAAGATCGGATTTATCCGGTCCGGTCCGGTCTGTATATATTTGAAATGCGGTCCGGACCGGACCACATTTCATAAAAAAAATTTTAATTTTTTTTAATTACTAACGCACTGCGCAGAGCGCCTACTGCTCTGCGTAGTAAACCGCGAAATTTTTAAATTTTTTTTTTTATAAAGATTTTAAATCCGGTCTGGACCACTTAAGTGGTCCAGACCGGACCGTATTTCTTACAACCGGACCGGACCACATATAAGTGGCCCGGTCCGATCCTTTAAAATTGGAGGACTGGAAATGCGGTCCGGATCGCATTTCCGGTTTTCACCCCTAGGTTTGGTAGAAGGTCTCTCTCTCTTTCCGTTCCGGTATCGTAATTTTCGTTCGACTTTCGGGCTTTTTCGTGCGAGATGGGTCGTGTCTATCCAAGCCCCAAGGGTTCTGTTTGTTCGTTTGTGCCGGTAGGGCTTCGCATATTGTGTTGGATTTTAGTTCATTGATTTAGGCGCCCCTCCATTGATTAATGGCCTTAACAAAAAAAAAAACCCATTTATGTTATTCTCAGTAGTTTTACTTATAGCAATGGTTTGCGAAAGATAAATTTGGCTTGTCTATCTGCAGTTATTAACTGTGTATTTAGCCACTAGGGTTTATTCCTCATTATTTACTGGCATCTGGAATTTGCCTTGATTCTTCCGGTTTGATATGTGTTAGAAATAAAAAGTTTTAATTTTGATAAGTGCGACATCTATTAGGAGAATACCCAATTGGATTAATTGTGTCAACTCACTTATATTTAAAATGTTACATAAGGGGGTTATTTATAACCCAAAAGTCTCATATGCCCACATTGCCTAAGCAATGTGGGACTACACAAGTCTCAACACTCCCCGGCAAACTCAAGGTGGACAAACCGACAAACCTTGAGTTTGGAGTTACAAAAATAATTACAGAAAAAAATAATAACAAAGGTTGTCAGTACTGAGCCAGAAAGTTGCCAGTACTACGCCGGAAGGATGTCGGTACTTAGCCGGGAAGTTGCCGGTAATGAGCCTGGAGAAAGCCGGTACTGAGCCAGGAAAGTTGCCGGTACTGAGCCGGATGGTCGCTAGGAGGTAACCGGACTAAAGCCGAAAACCTTGCTCAGATACCATGTTAGAAATAAATTTTTTTATACTTGATAAGTGAGACATCCATTAGGGGAATACCCAATTGGATTAATTGTGTTAACTCACTTATGATTTAAAACATTACAAGGGTGCTTATATTTATAAGCCTAAAAACTCACACACCCCATTGCTAAGCAATGTGGGACTACACCATTTTCAACACTCCCCGGCAACTCAAGGTGGACAAACCGACAAATCTTGAGTTTGGAGTTACAAAAATAATTATAGAAAAGAAAAAAAAATAATTACAAAGATTGTCGGTACTGAGCCCGAAAAATGCCCCTGATAATGAACCGGGAGGTTGCCGGTACTGAGCCGGGAGAAAACCGATACTAAGCCGGAATAGTTGCCGGTACTGAGCCGGAAAGTTGCCCTGATGCTGAGCCGAGAGAAAGTCGGTACTGAGCCGGAAAAGTTGCTGGTACTAAACCGGGAAATTTGCCGGTATTAAGTCGGTAGAAAGCCGGATGGTCGCCAGGAGGTAACCGGACTAAAGCTAAAAATCTTCCTATAATACCATGTTAGAAATAAAAAAATTTTACTTTAAATAAATGAGACATTCAATGAAAAAAAAACTCAATTAAATTTATTAGATGTCATTTATTAGACATAGTATTAGATGCCTGTCCAACTTGCTCGGACTGTATCAAACTTCCAATCATACTGTCTTGTAATCTCTACGCATTGGACAGCACCGTCAAGCACTATATCCTAGTTTCCTTACTGGCAGAGCCAAACGAGAACTCCCAAGCTGGTTTGTTTGTTTGTACGGAGCAGTACCCACCTACCCACCCATCTAGATCGGAAACTTTTAATGACGTCTCCGGTTGCTTCCCCCAAAACTTCTGTGCTTTTTTTTTTTACGCAAATTGCGAATTTGGGGAATAGGAAAGACCACGTTAGATATATGCCTAAGGGTTGGTTTGTGTGGTAAAATTTTTGGTATTGAGTTTAGTGTTGATATTGAGTTTAGTGAAAAAGTGAAGAGAGAGATAATATTTTATAATTTTTGTAATTTTTTATATTTTTTGATGGAAGAGAGAGAGATTATATTGAAGTATTTTATTAGGAGAGAGATAAAATTTTGGGTAAAATTTTAGTGACAAACGCAAAATAAATAAGACTTACAGCGTTCAACTCACACATCTTTCAAAAGAGCATTGTCCTATCCTATTCCCCACAACTCCAACTTGCTTAGAAAAAGAAAGTCCTACGTGTATTGGCAAACTTGCGGGAACTTCTGTGCCTCTTTTGCTTATCCATTTCAGAGCGATCCTGAACGCTCACGTGCCAAGTACCGACATGTGATTTTCAGTACTCTTTAGAAGATTTTTTTATTATAATTGTCTTCCCCCGTTACTGTAAGTCTTACGTGTTCATCTCTCCAACAGCTCCATCCGGTGCTGATGTTGATAGGCCTAATTATCATCGGCGGTGAAGGTAATTAATTATGTGCTGGCTTTTTTAGATTGGATGTTACGTCGTGAGCTTCTGACTCGTAGTGGCTTAATTAATTTTCGTCCGAAAATTGCAGCCATTATTAGTTATAAATCTCTTCCCTTCAACAAAGATGTGAAGAAGTTGATACATCTGGTGCTCCATACTATTGCTCTGGTTCTCGGTATCGTGGGAATTTCTGCTGCATTCAAATATCATAACGAGGCCGGGATCGCTAATCTTTACAGCTTGCATTCCTGGCTTGGAATTCTAATTATCGTCCTCTACGGTATCCAGGTAAACTACTGTCTCCAACGTTTAAAGAGAAGTTTTGTAAGTGGGGTGGGTTTTGGTGGGCGAGGGGGGGCTGGGCTGAGAGAAATGGGCTTCAGCCGGTCCAGAGAGGGCCCAGTTGGCATACTCTCTCTATGCATTTAAGTGACCAACGACTCTATGGCACAACCCCTCTCAAACACCGCCTTGGGCCTGTAATCTGGACTCCAGTGACCACGTTATAGTCGTGGGCCTGCATGCGTCTTAAATTGGGGCTCAGTTTACGAAGATGCACCTATGTGGTCTTTGTGCAATGGCAATCGCGGTATGTATTATTTTGTAATTCTCGTGATTTTCCTTGAGAACTTTGGCCTAAAATCGTGTGGATATATAATCTGCAGTGGATATACGGATTCTTGCTATTCTTCTTCCCAGGAGGGCCTATTGGGCTTAGGAGCGACTCTCTTCCGTGGCATGTGGTGTTTGGAATGACTGTGTACATATTGGCCGTCGGCAATTCTGCATTAGGGTTCTTAGAGAAGCTTACTTTCCTGGAAAATTCAGGACTCGCCAAGTACTGCTCGGAGGCCCTCCTCGTCAACTTCACTGCCGTTATTGCAATATTCTTTGGAGCCTTTGTTATATTGTCTGTTCTTTCTCATGGTCCAGCAGAAGATGACCATAGCTATTCGGCTATATAAGATGTCGTCTAGTATTGGACGATGGATTGATTAATGTAATTATGTATGGACGTCCGAGGATGTTTCTGTAATTTATGGACATAAAATTGTGCTCAGTAGTGAATAAAATGACCATGCTAATTAATTGTCTTTATTTTTTGGATGCTATAAATGGTTGATATGACAATAACCCAAATCAGTTATGGCCGGTTTCCATGCGTGCCGGTGCTGGAAGTAATTTCCACCACGAGCATTGTTTGCGGTGTAATCAATTACAAGCACGAAGGAAAGAGTGCTAACCCATCTTTATGAATTGTGATTGTTTGATGGGTGGTCGCTTACGATGGTCGATGCCAATAAATAAGGATATTGTGAGGTAGGGGGCCCATAAAGCGAAAGAGATCAAGCACAGTTTATTTTTCTGGCTCGTAATAAATATATAGAAGACTTTTTTGGCATTATATGGTGATTGGTGGATAATGATTGACGCATAGTCTACTCTACCCCTGTAGAACCGCCTGCACAGATGATAGTGAGACATGAAACGTCGGCAAGATTAATTGGCGCATGAGTTAATAAGTAAAAAAGGCCAAAGCAGACAAGGTGAGTGCATGCTTAATTTCTTGAGCTTTTTTTTTTCTTTTTCTTTTTTCTCACCTTCTCTTTCCTATTTCATTTCCACATTCCCGGTACATGAGTATTTCTCTTGTTGAAATAGCCAGTGAGTTCTTACGAAAAAGAAAAAAAAAATGCCAGGCAGTTCTTGATATTAATTTTTTAAGTAATAAAATATTCGTAATTTCTCCTGACGCTTTTGCAAACTATAAAAGAGTTAGTATAAAAAAAGACATACATCACCAGGAGAGCTACTCCGCCGGCTATGCCCTAAGTCCCTATAGCTGCGTTTGCATGTTAAAATTTTACACCTTCTAAAATTTTAATACAATAAAATATTATAATATAATCTCTCTCCCATCAAATCACTACTTTTCACTACAAAAAATATAAAAAATTATCTTTCTTCACTTTTTCGCTAAACCCAATACCTAAACTTTTAACAACATTAAAATTTTACAAAACAAACACACCCTATATATAGGATAGTCTCATCTTAGGTGGTTGCACATAACTTCTCTCACGTCTTCATGTACATCTTAGGTGGTTGCACGTAACTTCTCTCACGTCTTCATGTGCGCTTAGTTAAGAGACTCGCCTAACGAGTACATGACTCATAGTGTGTTTTGTTAACAAAAATTTTAACACAATAAAAAATTACAATATAATCTCTCTATTTCTATCAAATCATTACTTTTTACTATAATAAATATTAAAAATCACCTCTCTTCATTTTTTTTATCAAATTCAATACCCTAAAATTTTAACATCTTTAAAATTTTAATACGCAAACACAACCTGGTACACAAACTCACGTCCAAGTATCCAAACGTGATATATTGGTGTCCTTGACGGTACGACTTGCAAACCGCTAGACTAGCGTCTCTTGAGTCTTGAGAGTTGAGGCTCACAAGTCTGTAGGGATTGAAGCCTAGCGCGAGCAAAATAAACACAGAATAGATCAGATGGCACAAAAGTTTCGATCCACTGGCACTCATTCCGAAGAAGTGCTTTGGCTTTTTCTCATACGATTAAAACCCCACCATTTGGATTAGAGGATAGAGCCTAGGGTTCTATCTGAACACTCATTAAAAATGGATCCTACATAACTGTCCTGGATTTTGCAAAACAAATTTCACTGGGTTTAGAAGCTTTCTTAGGTTGGGCGCTGTATTTGTCTGGATATAAATAATCACATATTGGACTTCCAAAATAAAATAAAGCCACATAATTAAAGAGTTATATTTTTATAAAACGCTATGAGAACCAATACACTGACTGATTTTATTTGGCATGGTTTATATTGATGGTTACTTTTCTTATTTTTTACCCTATGTTAAAATAATAGCTAAAGAAAGACTAATTATAAAATTTAATTTGTTATTTAAATTATATGGTCTATATTTAAGAGAGAGAAATACGGCATATATTGAATATAATAAAATCTATACTATTCGATATACCGATATCATCAAAATTTATAAGACTATTAGATATAAAATTATATATCCATAAGAGCTAAAGAAAACAAAAAAGGATGTCATTGAGTACAAGTAGTGTAAAATGAAAAATAATAAACGAAAACAAACAAGTAAAAAACAGCAATCAGTTACCAAAAGAACAACAATCTTTGCCAAAGAGGTAGCAATCTTCTAAGCGGACCACATCTCCACTACGACGTAAAAGGCACGTCACGTTTAGCCGACAGGTTATTGAAGTATCAATGGACCACAGGGTGGAAGTTGCTGCTTAACATCCTACAAAGCGCCGACAGCTCAACGTCCTTGTTGGCCGAGTCTCCAAATATACAACTCAACGAGGAGTCAAAGACACCTAGAAGTTACTCTCTTTTTTTCCTCTCTAAAGACACCTAGAAGATACTTGGTAATGACATTTTTGTTTCTAAGCCAATTGATAATGAAATTTGTTTTATGTTTATTAGGTCAATAATTTTTGCGAATTGTCCGTGCCGTGAGGACACATAGCAAGATGTTTTCTCGAGGACAAATATTTGTGGCCTATTTGCGTCGACTAGTGTTTTATAGGGCCCCCGCCTCGCTATCAGATATGAGGTGGTTATGTTTATGTGGGTTGTATACGTGGCTGGCAGTGGCAGGCCAGGCCCTATCAAATTATCAATGACCGAGTAGGGTAGGAGTAACAACTTGGCCAGCTGAAGTGACACACTTAAGTCTATTTCAATGTCTACCACGTTTACCAAAGTGCTTCAGGCATTCCCGTAAAGTTCCCTTTGATATCTTAATCAAAAAATTTAGTAATTTTGCCACTGACAGTTACGTGGCACCCCATCCCCTTCGGGGTAGTTCCGAGGGTCTACTCTCTTCCTGCTATGGGTGTTCACCGGTATCAACGGTAGGCCGGTTAATCGGCACCAAGAGGTAGACGGCTGATGGCGAGGAGTGGCGGTTAAACCGCTACTTCCTGAAAAAGGCAACCGCCATTGCCCCGCTAATAAGCGGTGGGCGGTGGCGGTAACCGCCACTCCTCGCCGTCAGCCGTCTTCCTCTTGGTGTCTCACGATAACTCTCTCTCTCGCGTTCATCTCGTTTTCTTCGGCCAGCAGCCACTGTAAAATGAATCTTTCCCTCTTAGGCAGTCAAGCTCTCTATCTTGTTCGAATCTCATCTCTTTTCTCCAGTTGTTTGAATCATCTCAGGCAGTCAGGCTCTCTCCGTCACTCTGAGCTTTTCGGTTCCAAGGAATCGTCTTCCTCTATAGGGATCTTTGGGTCTATATTTGCGCCTTCGTCGAAGGTATTGCCCAGTGCCCACCTCTGTGATTTATTTTCCAAGATTGTTCATTTCAATTTTGATTACTCCATTGTGCTTATATTCATTAGTTTCTGCATAATTCCATTGTTGAACATTATTCTGCTCTTAATCGTAGGTTTCAGTGGGTTGGATTTGTTTGGCAATGACATTGAATCTGTTTAATTAAATCTGTTTGTTTGATTGTGGTATCAGGTATGTCTTTCTATTTCATCCCTATATAAAATTCAGTTACTTAAATTGCTTTAGAGTTTGTGAAACTGTTGTCTATTGGAGGATGAGCTTGGATGTGGTTTGTGAATCTGTTGGAGGATGGGCTTGGATGTGGTTTGTGAATATGTTGTCTATTGGTTTGGATGCTTGTGGTGTGATTTGTGAATCTGTTTAAAGATTTGCCTGTGTTGTAGACTATCTTGTTTCAACTTGCTGATTGTATTTATTGTTAGAAATTGAAAGAAGAATACTTTGGCAGTAGGCTAGAAAATTCAGAAATGATGGAAGAAAATAGTTGTCTTTGGTAGTGATAGCAAACGACAAGCTAGCATTAGCTCAGAGGGGCAGTCCAATTCACCCTCTTAGGAAAATTTGCACTTTGAATGGTGAAGTTTCTAATAGTTCCCTTTGGCAACAACACAGGTCAATACATTTCCTTATATACTGATGTATTCTCTTCTTCCTCTTAAACCGAAGGTTAGCAAGCTTCATCTATAGAAAAGATCAATGAAATCTTGGTTAGAAGAAGACCATATAGTGGCATACAATCATTTTTATACCATGAACACCTGTTATTTAAGACGTATATAGTTCTATACCACATACGGTCTGAATGGAGAAAAACAGTCCTTTAGAATTATGAGAGAATGATTTGCTATTGGGCTCTCTATTTCAACTTCTTGTTCTGCCTAACATTATTGGAGGGGTGGTGGGGTTCCTGTCATCCCGATCTTTTGTCGTGCCTAATGTAGAACGATGTGCCATAATAGTTGTGGCTCCTTGATTCATTTTCTAAAACTTCAAGCATACTTCTCAGTAACTAAAACTTGGTTTTTGGTAGAGCCTTAGTAAAGATATTGGCGAGTTGTCCTTCTTTGGTGTAATGCTTGAGCTCAATTTCTTCCTTGGTTTGTAGCTTCTCAAATTAGTTTACACTTGAATTGTTTTTTGTTTTTTTATTTTTAGATGTATTTGACACAATCACGTACTTCTAATAGTGAGACTCGATTGGGAAGTGAAACTAGTCTCACTTCTAACGTGATAGGTAGTAGTGTGACTACTACACCTTCTCAATCTTGTCCAGCCACTTCTACTGAGAGTATGAAAACAACTGGGTTTGATCCACGTGGGTTACCATCATTTCCTCCATTTAAAAAGATGAAGAACTCACGTGAGTCTCCGGTTTGGCAGTACTACACTAAGGTTGTTGATGAAAATGATGCTATGAATGTTAGAGCCACTTGTCACTATTGTAAGAAAGATTTTTCTGCCTATCACAAGAAGAATGAGACATCAGGGTTGAAGCAACATTTAGAGTCTTGTGTTTATTACAAGAGGACTTTAGCGGGTCATGTGGATGTTGGTCAGATGTTGTTGAATCATGATGCAACGAGGGCGAGTAGTGGTGATGTTCGGGTGATGGGGGTCACTCGTAAGTTTGATGAGAAGGCTATTAGGGATTTGATAGCAAGAATGATAATTATAGATGAATTGTCATTTCTCACGGTTTAAAAGGTTGGGTTTAGGACATTGATGCATTACTTAGAACCTAGGTTTCAGAAGGTTGAGTCTAAACTTGATGTATCTGATAACATAACTGAAGATAAAGAGACTTACCGACTCGATTCAGGTAAAATTATTCTTTGGTTAAATTTTGAAATTTGATACTCAATATAATGTAATCATTATAATTTGATGTTTTTATTTCTTAATTATGTAGAGATATCGACTTTGAAGACGGAGATCGAGATGGAGTAAGACGCATGTTGCATTTGCCCCACCTTTTAGTCCATCATATGCTATTTTATTTGAACAATGTTTATTTGATGTATCATATATGTATCATGTTGTATTTTAGTAATTTTATAGTGTTGTCTTGTATTATGTATTGTTGTAGTTTGGTTAACTTGTAAGTTTTCTAACTTGTATTTGACACTTTGTTAATTTTGTTGTAGTTTTGTAACTTGTAAGTGAAAATTAAAATCACGTTTTAGTGTTTTAATTGAAAATGATCAAATATTGGATTTGGTCATTCTAAAAAAAATGGGGCATATAAAAAAGGTCATATGATAAGAATCTCCATGATTAAACTTAATTATTGTCATGAGGATCAATAATATGGCCTACATGTTTAGATACAATTTTCATTATATTGTTTTTTTTTATTTCATTAATTGTTTTAGATATTTGTTTAGATTATGGATCATTATATTCTTCTATTTTTTTGCTTTTTAGATCAATGTGCAATTTGTTTTATATCATAGCCTACATGTTTAGATTTTTATAGGGTACTGGTTCAATTGGGAACTCTGGAAAACGCCCGAAAAGGGGTACAAAAGGCACAAAAAAGGGTCCAAAATGCCAAAAAAGGGGGGGTCCAAATAGCCTAAAAACGCTAAAAAATGTGTCTAAATAACCCAAATGCCCAATAAAATGGCCCAAGAGGGCCTAAAAGGCCCAAAAATCGGGTCAGCGGTGGTAGCGGTTCACCGCCACCGGTGTTACCGCTACTGCTGGGCCCGGTTATATGTTACCACCGATGCCGGTGCCGGTGGTAACATATTCATCACCGCTAGTGGCGGTGGGT
This sequence comes from Myrica gale, assembly GCA_963930655.1. Taxonomy (NCBI): domain Eukaryota; kingdom Viridiplantae; phylum Streptophyta; class Magnoliopsida; order Fagales; family Myricaceae; genus Myrica; species Myrica gale. Next base: position 7,909,145 of record OZ005600.1, on the reverse strand, counting down.
GGCATAACCGCCACCGCTCATGCACAGCCCTACTTCCTGCATGCTCTGTTATGCTGTCATTGTGAATTAAACAAAACAAATTAATAATTTTGAATGAACACAAATTCTTTTTTAATAATCAATTTTTTTTTTAAAAAAAATTAATACGTTTTTGCAGAAGCTGTAACAACTTCTTTATCAATTTTAAGAAAATATATTTTGTCTCCGATTAAAAAAATTTCATTGACATTCAAACACAGTTAAATTTAAAAAAAATTAATGGAATTGCACTAAAAAGATAAACACAACAGATCATTGTATAATCGTTCGAAAATTTATATAGACTACATTAAATAATGTGGAGTACATTTATTGTGTTTTTCTCTTTTAAAATTACATCATATAATTCTTACAAAAAAATTATAAAGATACTAATCTATAATTTATCTTGTGATTGTTCCGTTATAAGTTACCCTAATTAGTAAGAGTTTCCTAATAATAATAATAATAATAGATCACAATTTCGGAAAGTATGATGCTTAGGGATAGAATTTATACCTTGAAGGATGTTGTACCCAATCTTCTTTACCCCAATTGGCAAAAGTGAAGTGTAGGAATTTAATAAAAGTCAAGTGAGCTCCAATATTTGATCATTCTCAATTGAACAAAAAGGATAAACATTGGCCTACTTTAGGACCTGCCGACCTGGCGTAACAAGATTCCGTCGTCAAAAATGAAAGAATCTTTTTTTGTTTTTTTGGGAAATTAGCAATGAAAGTCTTTAACAAGCTCTAGCAGCCGGTGACAACTGACAACTACATGCCACGAGATGGGGCGACTTTTTCACGTCAGCTAAGTAGATGCAAACAACAACTATATTTGTTTATCGAAATTTTGACAAATATTCTTCAAATTTTGAGAATAATTTGATTGTTGAAATTTGTTGAAAATTGTAAAAAGTCTAAAGTGTATGGGTAAAAGTTAAAAATTTTGAAGTATATTTATTTTGTTGAAAAAATTTAGACCCTAAATTTTTTGACAAACAAACATCTTCATTATCTTCTTGTTAGGAAAAGTAGGGATCTTTCCCAACGTACTCGTTTTCGATCCATCTAAAATAGAGTGATACTTACATGCAAATAATAGTAAAAATGTAAATTTTCTGTTAAAATTCCAATTTTGAAAATTCAGATTCTAAGATCTGAAGTTATTTTTTACAATCTTCGAAATCAGAATCAGAAATGAAAATTCCGGCGGAATTATCGAAATTTCTAGTTCTGATTATTCTAATAAAGTATAACATATGTAATTTGATTGAATGATTATTTTAGAATCTAGATTTTGAATGAAAATTTTATATTTATTATTAATTATGATTCATAACTAAAAAAAATATCAAAACATTTTATTCCGATTTTTTTTAAAATAAGACTCAAAATAAAGTATAACATATAATGAGTACCAAATTTGTTTGAATGTTTATTTTAGGATCTATATTTTGGTTGAATATTTATATTAATTGTTAATTTATGATGAATAACTAAAAAAAATTATTCCAATTTTTTTTAAATAAGACTCAAAATAGAAGTATAACATATAATGAGTACCAAATTTGTTTGAATGTTTATTTTAGAATCTAGATTTTGGTTGAATATTTATATTTATTGTTAATTTATTATGAATAATAGAAAAATATTTCAAAATTTCGGTCTAAACAATATTTTTAGCTGTCCCAAAAAAATGTCTAAAAAAGGTCACATGCCGAACCAAAATTTTCGTTTCGTTTCGTTCCGATTCCATTCCGGTAAAAACAAAAATAATTGTATTCTTATAAATATCGAAATGGGTCATTCCAATTCTATCCGTTTCGGTATTGACCCTTGGTTTCTTCGTAGAGTTTCATTTTGTTTTCTCTTAAACGACAAACCCATCAGGCCATCACTTTCATGCAAAAAAGAAACACAACAATATAGGGTACGACACAAGGCTTTTCATTTCTCCATTTTACTTGTGAGAATATTGATCAACTTGGACGGCAAGGTGAAAGAACATAAGGTTTTATGCCTTTAGGTTTGGGAAGCATGAATTGCCACTGCTAGGAGAACCAACTATTATAGTATAGTCTCTTATCTTGCCCAAATAGAAATTTGACAAAGAAAAAGAAGATTCTTAAATTTTGCCCCTAAAGGATAGAGGACAAAATCAGGTTGAAAAAGTTTCCCGAAATTGAAGATCTTAATGCTATGTTTGATTTAGATTTCGAAACAGTTTTTGTTTTTTGCTCTTTTTGGAAGTAGTGTAGATTTTCTTGGGATTGGTTAAAAGTGTGTTAAAAGTTATTAGAATTTGTAAAAAATTATTGAGATTGTTGAAAAGGTATTGAAATTGATGAAAAAATTATTGGGATTGGTGAAAAGATATTTGAATTGATGAAAAAATAAGTAAGAAGTTTTTGAAAATTTTTTAAGATATGAAACAAACATAGCCTAAAAATTTCTGATGTGACTTAAAACTTAACCTTTTCTAAGTTGAAAAAAAAAGAAAAAAAAATTATTCCCCCTAAATATGACCAAATTTCTTAAGATGCATCACAATAAAGGTAATGATAGTTTTCTTATTTTTCATCTGTCCTATTTAGTAGAAGTAGGGAAGCATCCAGATCACTGAATAAATTAGAGTGATGTTCGTTTGAAATAAATTTGTAAGATTATGATTAAATTGTGAATATTTAGGCAATGTTAAAGTTGTATTGAAATGCATGCAGAAGTTGTTAAAAGAGATTGATGTTTGTAAAAAATGTAATAAAATGTTATATTGAAATACGTGTGTTATGTGATGTTTGACATCTAAATATAAAAGTAGGAAGTAAATCCTAAAAAAAACACTCAACAGAACATACCACTAGATATAATAAAAAAAATGGAAAAGGAATATTTGAATACTTAAAGCTATAAAGATCATGAGATTGTGTTTCAGCAAAAAGGGAAGAAAACATTTTACCTTCTAAAACTATCACCTATTTTCTATTTTACCTTCCAATTAAACATTATTTTAATTGACCGCGATATATTTTATCACCTATTTACTACAATAACTTTTTTCTAAAATAGGAAATAATCTCTCTCTCCGAGTGTCACGTATTGTGACAACTCACAGTATGCCATCTGTACCTAACATCCAGCTAAGTCGAGAACAGTTGCATCCCTCCAACTAATCAACCACCCAATTGCCTACACTCTCTCCCTCTCTCTATGGTCTCAGTTCCAAGTTTCTGTTATCTTTCAGCTTCACTCAAAGCCTGTCATCTTGTTTCTAAATTTACCCAAGACCTGGCGATAGTGCATGCGGACAACGAATATATTTGAATACCGAAATTTTGAAGAATATTCTAAAACTTTTGGGAATAGTTTGAATGTTGAAATTTATTGAAGTTTATAAAAAGTTTGAAGTGCATTTGTAAAAGTTGAAAATTTTGAAATATGTTTGTTTTGTTGAAAATTTTAGACCCCAAAATTTTGGGCAAACAAACATCTCCATTATCCTCGGAAAATCGGGATCTTTCCCAACGTAGTCAATTTCATCGATACAAAATAGAGTGATACTTACATGCAAATAATAGTAAAAATCTAATTTTTCTGTTACACTTCCGATTTTGAAAATTCAGATTCCAGAATCCGAAGTTATTTATTACAATCTTCGAAATCAGAATCAGAACTGAAAATTTAGGGATTAAAATTTTATATTTATTGTTAATTTATGATGAATAACTAAAAAAATATCAAAAAAATTTATTCCGATTTTTTTAAAATAAGACTCAAAACAAAGTATAACATATAATGAGTACCAAATTTGTTTGAATGTTTATTTTAGAATCTATATTTTGGTTGAATATTTATATTAATTGTTAATTTATGATGAATAACTAAAAAAACATCAAAAAAATTATTCTGATTTTTTTAAATAAGACTTAAAATAGAAGTATAACATATAATGAATACCGAATTTGATTGAATATTTATTTTAGAATCTAGATTTTGGAAGCATGAAGTGCCACTGCTAGGAGAACCAACTATTATAGTATAGTCTCTTATCTTGCCCAAATAGAAATTTGACAAAGAAAAAGAAGATTCTTAAATTTAGCCCCTAGAAGAGAGGACAAAATCAGGTTGAAAAAGTTTCTCGCAATTGAAGATCTTAAATTTCTGATGTGACTTAAAACTTAACGTTTTTTAAGTTGAAAAAAAAAGAAAAAAAATCGTTCCCTCTAAATATGACCAAATTGCTTAAGATGCATCACAAAAAAAGGTAAGGATAGTTTTCTTATTTTTCATCTGGCCTATTTAGTAGAAGTAGGGAAGCATCCAGATCACTGAATAAATTAGAGTGATGTTCGTTTGGAATAAATTTGTAAGATTCTGATAAAAAATTGTGAATATTTAGGTGATGTTAAAGTTGTATTGAAATGCATGCAGAAGTTTGTTAAAAAGGATTGATGTTTGTAAAAAAAGGTAATAAAACGTTATATTGACATAAGTGTGTTTTGTGATGTTTGACATCTAAATATAAAAGTAGGATGTAAATCTTAAAAAAAAACTAAACTGAACATGCCCTAGATATAGTAAAAAAATGGAAAAGGAATATTTTAATTGACCACGTTAAATTATCATTTCTTTTTGCATATTAATTTAAAGATTTAATTTTGAAAAAAATAATAGTTTAGTAAATTAATTGATAAGACATATTACAAACATAATATAATAGATTATAGGAAATTATAATTCCCTCTTTAATCAAACTCGAGACATGAATGGAAGTTTGAGACGAGTACCTAAGCCCAACCAGATTATATGGAACCTTTTTTGGATTTTTGAAGTGTTTAGAATGTTTGATTATTATTTACTTTAATATTATTGTTATTTTGGATATAATCATTGAGCAGATTTTGGACGAATATTAAGATTTTTAAAATCTGAGTGAGGAATGTGTCAAAGATTCACTTTGTCTTCCCACTAAGATAACTTTTTTCTAAAATATCTGTTGGGGAAATAATCTCTCTGTCCGAGTGTCCCTGTGACAACTCACAATATGCCATCTGTACCTAACATACAGCTAAGTCGAGTAACAGTGGCCTCCCTCCAACTAATCAACTATAATATCTCAACCACCCAATTGCCTACTCTCTCTCTCTTCCAAATTTATGTTATGTTTCAGCTTCACTCAAAGACTGTCATCTTGTTTCTAAATTTACCCCAGACATGGCGGAAGTGGAACCCAAGAAGGTAGAGACCGAATTGCCGTCGGAGCCACCGCCGCATTCAGCTCCGGAACCACAACAGGTTGAAGAGGAGGCTGCAAAAGATGTTTCTGAGGAGAAGTCCGTAATTCCACCACCAGCTCCTCCTCCTCCTGAAGAGAAGCCTGATGAGTCCAAAGCGCTTGTCGCGGTTGAAAGTGAGATTAATCTCTCTCAGTCTCGGTTATTGTTTTTTCTTTCTCACCAATGGTTTTTTATTGGCTTTGTAAACTTCAACGTCTGTTTGGCTGATGAGAAAAGAGAGAAAAGTTCTACTGTATGTTCATCAGCTTATGTCTCTTTGATTATACGTTGAGAGTGATATCTCTGTCTCCTTTTTGTCAACCGTTCTTATCTTATCTTTTGATGTGTTTGGTTGATGAGAAAAAGAAAGGTAAAGCACAGTTAAAAAAAATTAAAAATCTTCAGCCATCTTTTGTGTCGTGTTTATTTAAAGTGAGCTTGATTCATGTCTTATGGTCTTGTTTGAGTTAAGGGTATATTTTCAATATATGGAATTTTATTGGATTTGAAACGTTTGGTGTTCTGCTTTTTTCTGGGCAACCAAATAGAGCAAATCTTTGTGTTTATATGGATTCCGTTGCTCAATTACTTCGATCAGTAAAAACTTGAGCCTGAATTTTTCGTTATTTGTGATCTCTTGCATAATATAGATAGATCTTTTTCGAACATCTAGGAAATCATGAGGTGAAATATTTAAGCCAAGTTTGTTTTTGTCTTTTTGATAATCCCTACCAGTTAGTAAGTTGCAGAAGCTTAATATATCCATATGGTATCGTCCTCGTCATCATCTTCATCATGAATATTTGTGAAATTTATAATCAGAATTCTTTGGAAATCAAGCTCTCACTTAACCAATGTGTAAGTTGCCTATGATCTAAACAAACTTATCTTCCCAGAGGCTCCGGAGAATGTAGAACAGAAAACTACAGAAGGTTCTGCCAACCGAGGTAATGCCAGATCTTAATGGTCCTTCCCTTTTCATTGTATATAAGCTTTATGACTTACAATTTATAGTTACTTCAGATATAGTGCTTGCAAGAGTTGCAACAGAGAAGAAGATATCACTGATCAAGGCATGGGAAGAAAGTGAAAAGTCAAAAGCAGAGAACAAGTAAGAGCTTTCTTGAGCACTTGTTCTTCCCAGCATTTAGGGAGAAGTCCTATCTATATTTATCGCTTAATTTTTCACTCAGGCGAATAACTCTATTATTAGGCGGTAATGCTGAATTTGGAATCCTAACAAGATGGAAATAAGGTGAAATCTCAGCGACAGCTAACCAAAGAAAAATTAAAGCAAGCTTTGACTGAAACCTGTAGCATATCAGCAAATTTGACCGGGTTTTGTATAGTTTGCTTCACTATGAAATTTCATGCTTCCATTCTGAATTGACCACTGTTTTTCGGCAAATCTTCCAAAATAGATATGCATCAAAGAGCGTATTTGAATGCAGTTGGAAAGTTTGTATGACCAATTAGACGAAGCCTGTTTAGGCTGAAGGGTCATTGATCCATGGCTAACATTACCGACACCTTAGTCCTACTCTACATATTGAGTTCAAAATTACACTGGAGCGAATCAAGCTTGCTCGAGAACTGATTGAATTGAGATTTTTACTGCTCAGAGTTTGTCCCGTGATGCAGTCCTCTACCCGTCCTTGGCTCAAAAGGAGTGTGCCTAATGTGCCTCTGCCTTGGGAATGTCGCTATGACGCTATCATTCAATTCATCATTCCCGTTTCAGAAAATTCGTCAGCCAACTATTAATGAATTTCACCCAAATTAGCTTCGAGAGCTATTTTCTGAATATTTGCATTACAGTGAATTCATCTGAACCAGTAGTATACATGATGTGTATGATTAAGTGAGTTTTCTTCTGTTCATTGATTCGTTCTCGTGGTTTGTTCACTTCTACGTTTGAAAATCACCACAGATTGTAGTTAAACTTTGCCTTTATGATATAATTCAATGTGGATGCTGCATATTGAACCACTTTAGAATTTTTTATTAGGGCTCACAAAAGGCTGTCTGCCATTGGGGCGTGGGAGAACAGCAAGAAAGCATCTATAGAGGCCGAGTTGAAAAAGATTGAGGTAATGAGTCATTATTTATTCTGTAATATCTTCTTAGAAGCTAATTTGCTGCATAACATGATGGAAACCATACTAGAACTGCTTCAGACTAATTATGGGGGAATTAGGCATCTTTTATTTCCAAAAAAAAAAGACCAAAACAAACTTGAACTTGTGTGATGGACTGATGGTGGAACGTGCGACTTGATCAACTGAGTAAGTTGGTAAGATCTTTTACACATTCATCCTGCAAACTGAACCCCCGGGTTCTATGGTTTGACGTTGTTGGAAACAATAGGAAAACGTCATAGAGAGTTAAAGCAAATCATGCATGACCTCCAAATTCGGTGGCTTTTTACATAATCTAAAGAAACTCACAGAGAGGAAAAACAAAAAAAAATTAAAAAGAACTGCCTACCGAAACAAACGGAATCCAGTTATCATCAGGGTTGCTAACGTCGAAAACAATAATGGTTAAAAATGGGCTTCATCTGCTAGTGGATTATAATGTCTTACGCATTCAACTTGCATGTGAGCAGGAAAATTTGGAGAAGAAGAAGGCTGAATATGTGGAGAAAATGAAAAACAAAATAGCTCTGCTCCACAAGGCGGCAGAAGAAAAGAGGGCAGCTATTGAAGCTAATCGTGGGGAAGATCTTCTAAAGGCGGAGGAAATGGCTGCAAAGTATCGGGCCACTGGAAATACTCCAAAGAAGCTCCTTGGTTGTTTCTCTGGCTAAAACACTCAGGTCTGGTAGAAATATGTTTGAATCGTAGTACTGTTATTCTTGGTTTGGAGTTGACTTGTTAATTTGTTTCTGCTGTTGGGATATGCGGTTGGAAATCGGTTGACGCTTTTTTGTGTCGCATTTTCTGTGTGTATATGCCATTGGAAGAAAACCTAAACTATTAGTTTGTAAAGCACATGTGATTAGATCAGATTTATTTAATGTATAAAGTTTTGGAACAATGGATTAAATAGCGCTTTAAACAGAGGATGGAGGGAAATAATCGCATTGCTTTAGTGAATCTGTCATGAAGGTCTGTTGCCTTCTGTCCATCATCCCAAAATCAAATGCACGAGGCCCAGATTGATGCTTCATAATTATAGTATAACAGCATAGCACTAGTCTAAATCCATATGGCGATCATTGTCTGGTTACTCCAGAGAACAAAAACTTCTCCGGTTGTGTCCAACTCCTACCCTGTTGTGTCCTCTTGATTCAAATGATTAACAAGAAATTGGGAGCAAAGAGTAAACTTTGGATTGTACCAACTTGTCAAGTTTGGTTGGATAATCTATGAAACCAACAAGACTGAAGACAATATAAACAAAATTACAAAGATGCCAAAAATATCTCTGAGCTAAGATCTTCTACTAGCTAACTGCTCTTCCCACAGACGGGAAAGAGGCAACTTTTAGTAACATTTTGTGTCTAGCAAAATTGTCTGTCCTTGAAAGACTTCATCACCATCTGGGAAATCTAGCAGTAGCTTTAGCGCCGTATCGGTAGAATCAATAAGATCATAGGAGGAGAGAGATTCTGAGGTGGCCGCTGCATCTCCTACCCTTGGTCTATAACTATCTTCTTGTTCTAGAGTCATGTTAGTAATGTTAGTAGAGGCACCGGTCCTGGTATCTTTGGCTTGTAATGTGACATCAGAGCCTGAGCCAAATTTGGTTGATGAGGATGCATGAGAGACGGGGCTTTGCGCTCCACCCTCTTTTACTTTGATCTTCCTAAATGATTCTCCAACTTCAGTATCCCATAGCCGGAGAAAGTAATCACAGTCGGTTTTACCCATCGATGATGGCTTGTGCAGTAATGATCCCATTGATAAGCGAGCCTCGGCCTCAACTCTCGCACTCTCCCACTGTACCATGTGGCGGGTGGAACGAGACTGGGATTTGACGATGCTCGTGTCCGAATAGGAGGAGAGGTTGTGCACCCAGGGGCTCTGGATTGAGCAATCGAGACGTTTCTTTAAATGAGTGTTCCAATAGTTCTTAATTTCATTGTCTGTTCTGCCTGGCAGTTGTGATGCTATAGCAGCCCACCTACAGTGAAAGAACCAAAAAGGTAGGTCCATATCATGTTAGCGGCCTCCTAGGAAAAAAGAATTAGAACAAACAAACTTAAGCATTCTTACTACTGACATCAAGATTTAGAAGTTGGTAAATTAGTATGAAGATGGTAGCTGAACAGAAGTCTTTTCCCTGTGGTGTTCCAATCAGCCCTCGAGGTTGAATGCCATGAAAAGACTCACAAATTTTTTCTAGGTAGCTTAAAGGAATAGCTTCAGAACAGCTCGTTGAAGTCCTAGTTGGAGCTAAGGTTGCCCAAACTGCTAAGCGGAACAGGCACTTAATATTTGGGAAATCGAGGCCCTCCAAATACCCAAGTTTTATCCTATACGAACATGAGTTTCCCTTTCCCCTTTTTTAGTTCCTCAAAGAAACAAAAACCTTCCCAAAAGCAAGGAATCAGTTAAGAATGTCCCACTGCTTTGCGTACCATCGATCCATGCGTAGCTTAAAAACGAAGAACAATGGAAGGTAGAACCAATCGTAAAATTGGCCAAGTCTGTTTTAACACATGAGAAAACAAAATTGCATTATATATTTACCTGTTACCGAGCAGGCCATGAAGCTGAACTATAGTATCCTCTTCTGCGGGAGAGAAAGGACCGCGTTTAATGTCAGGGCGAAGATAGTTTATCCACCTAAGCCGACAACTATTTCCACAACGAAGGAGCCCTGGACAATTAAGGAACAATACAAACTTAATTATGATTCATTTACCAACACAAAGAAGCAGAATCTATTTTGGAATGCCTCCACATTCCGTGCTTGAAGGTGGCCCCAAATTAAATACGGATCTTAACCATGAAACTATTCAAGTAGAGGAATAAATTTAAGAAAAAGACGTGAATCATCCCACACGTGTCAAAATGGTAGAAGATTCAACTCCACGCAGGTCAACCAGAAAATAACCTGAGAAATTTTCCCTCTCTCGAAAACAAAACCAGAGATTAAAAAAAGAGAGGAAAAGATCAAGAAAATGCATTTACCTTTGACCAAGCAAAACATGCCTTCAAACAAATAATTTCCCACAAATCACTCCGTCAAAGAGTAGATGGTCGTCCAACTGGATTAGAACATCATATCGACAAACCAACAAATTGAACATGAAGATATTCCATTCGCAAACCCAAAAATCGGCCATGAAGATAACTTTTGAATTGCTCCTCTCATGAAAAGAGCAAGCTTTTACATCAGAGTGAAAGAAAAAGCATTTCCATTAGAATAACCAGAGGACACTCTCATACCCATTTGTCCCCTTTACAACAGTTTCAACCAACATTCGACGCATGACACAGATTGAAGAATACAAAATCAGAGAGAGAGAGAGAGAGAGAGAGAATGAATACCAGCGTGCTTGGGAAGGGTACGCCAGCTACCATGACCATGCTTGTTGATGTACTGGACCAAGATTTGGTCCTCTTCGGGAATCCAAGCCCCTCTCTTCACTCCATCCTTGTCACAACATGGTGCCCTTCCCATCTTCACCATCTATCTCATTTACACAATGACCCACCTTTGACGACTTTAATAAACTAGACGCCCACAGACATATGTGTAAAGATTCAGAGAGACTTATTTAACAAAACAAAAAGATTCAGAGAGAGGGAATCAAAGTGATGGGACTTTATCATGATCAGACGGCTATAAATGCTCATGTATTATGTTATCATATGTGCTGGGACGATCGGGCGGCTTCTGGACCCAACTTTGCATTTAATTTATACTTTCCCATAATGGATTGCTTCATTGAAAAAGGCATTTTAAAAGAGAAGGAAATTTATTAGCAGAACCCAACAGACACAGAAAGCCCCAGAGTTTCCTTGTAGACGGAAGGAGCTTTAAATTCGATGAGAGGGAGACAATTGTGTTTGGATGCGGATCAAAATGCAAAACTATTGCTGTGGGTGGATTGCCTTTTAGACATGTTCTTATGTGAGATAATATCAGATCAAATTTACTCAATTCTTTCATGTTTGATAAAGTATCACACGCTAAGAAAAAGAAGATAAAGTATCACATTTTTTTTTTGTCTAAAAGTATCACACTTACTTTCTCCCTACTATCCGATAATGTCCGTTAGTCAGCTTCAATGCTTCATGCGGATTTTCAGGGATCAACTTGTACTTCAACATTGCGAAAAAGAAAAGACCACCCTGAGTTGCTTGAAATTCCAATACCACTGAAAGTTCATCGATGGACCGTGTAAGTTGGCTGTTCTTTCGTCCAGAGATACAAATGCAGGAATCTAAAGGACTCAAACGCTGGCACTTTGTCAACGTGTCCAAAAAATCATCCAAGTAGGACAACTTTTGTGGGGTAGCAGGTGATTAAAGTGTGTTTGGAGGAGGGATATTAATGAGTCAAATCCGTGTCAACGTGGCGCCGACTCAGTATTTGTTTGAGCCAGTATTTTGTAGTATATAACTGAAAGCAATTTGGCAATTTGGCAATTTGGTAATTACGACGATAAATGTGTCACTGACACTCTCATGGGCTCGGAGCTCGTAAATGACGACTAGAGTTTCTGTTTATTAAAGTCCAAAGATTACAGACACTGTCGGCAAAGTGTACTGCAGTATCACTGACTCATAGCTTTAATTGAATACCAGGGACCAGGGCAAACAACCCAGCAGAAGTTATTTCTTCGACGGCCAATTAAAGTGATTCATTGTACGTGGAGGCAGAAGGTGATATTGTAGTTAGTCCCTCTGTTCTTTGTCACGAACCATATTCTGTTATTCATTATCTAAGAAATGTTACACGTGGTTGCTTGGCTGTTCTTTCGTTGCTAGGGATGAATTATATGATTTTCTCAAAAAACAGAAAGATAGATATGAATCCTGAAATATTTGGCCAGACTTTTCAAATTTTGTTTCCGAAATTTCTTTTCCATCTTCTTTTCTTTTACCCATCTGAAAATATATCTGTGTCAACACAATATATAGCTGTCTTTTTTGTTTCAAAGTTTATTCCCGGAGACTTTGTTGAAAATTGATTGTTAGCTAGCTAGGTTATGATTCAGACACATGAGAACATTCTTTTGATGGATATTTCAAAGCTATCAAAGAAACTTCAGGCTTGTTTGAATAATGAGCTCGACATTGTTTCATGTTTCAAAGGAAAATGTGGGTCTTTTGCCCAACTACATAGATCAAAGAAAAAGATGCAAAAGGATACAAGAAAAGGAAATGAATATTCTTAAGGTGCTCAAGCACCGCTTGTCTCGTAACTTTTCCCACCCTTTTAACAAGTCCAGCTTTTCCCTGCCGGCCATGGTTTCTTTCGCACACCCAAGGCATAACTTCATCTCCAAGTTCTCTCAGTACTTCCTATCCAAGGCCTTTTGCCCTATAAAAGACATTTCCTTCAACAACCAACCCATCTCCAATTCATAATCCCTCGGGAGGTATCGATGGTTAAGATAACAATAGTTGGAAGAGCGAGGGACGGGTTGCCTCTTGCAGAAGGACCCAGGTATATGAAAGAAGAAAATGACAACTTCTCTTGCTACAAGCAACAAGCAGAACTAATACTCAAAGAAATCTCAAGAGGAGCCTTGGCACCTTCCAAGATGACCATCCGCGTTGATCATCACTGCTTTCAGTATCCTTTTTCTTCCCCCTATTTTCTCTATCCTTAATTTGATTAACTAGTTCTCCAAATATTCTAAATTTATGGTCTTGTCATTAGTGGAAATACTCCAATTTCATTGGACCTCTAATTTAACTTGACGTACATTATAAGAGGACATGTCAAATTAAGTTCGGATTGGCATTTAGCACAAAGTATTTGATCCATTCCAGTATTTTTTTAATTGCAAAATTACTGCAGTTTGCAAAATAAAGAAGCTGATCATGCTATATCTATGTATAACGCATTGGCCATCATGAGCAACGGATGATTCTTCATTTTACTTATCTTTTGACGTTTTATAAGCTACTTGGTGGAGGATGGTGTCTGCTTCATCACATTGTGCGATTCTTCATATCCAAGAAAACTAGCTTTCCATCATCTGCAAGATCTGCGACAAGAGTTTGAGAAGTTTGATAACAGCCTCATCGACAGAATTACCACGCCATACAGCTTTGTCAAATTCGGTAATCTCGATAATTAACTGGAGCAAACTAATATTAGGTTGCGTAGAATTTTGAGGCCTGGAAGAGTAGAACTTGAGACGTTTTCCCTTTTCAGTACTCATTCCGGCCACAAATACTTGTGACAATGTTACGTTGTTTGCTTCTCAGATAGCCTTATCGGGAATATGAGAAAGCAATATGTTGATACAAGAACACAAGCCAACCTATCAAAGCTTAACGCTAATCTGAAACAAGAGTTGGATATTGTTACTAAGCACATGTCTGAAATTTTAGAAGGCAGGCGAAATTCAGGTGCACGATTGAGTTAGCTCTACTTTTATATCAATGATCACGAGGACTCATAAAGCATGTAATTTTCTTCTTGTCTTGTACTCTCAGAAAATTTGGAAAGAACAGCGGGGAAACCTCGAACTCCGTCCTCTATATGGGGTACCCCACGCCTTGAGGTATGCATGTTGGATAGACTTCTGCATATCAGCAACAGAACAAAGCTTAATTTCTAAGGTCTCGATCGAAATATTGTTTCAATTTGTTTTTGCTACACAGGTGATTGCCGTAAAATGGACGCCTATCACAATCATTGTTGTGGTTGCTGTCTTTCTATTATGGGCTAGCTTAGTACTCGCAGAGGACTTCGTAATTTCAAGTCTATGAACTCGAAGGGGAGATCATTCGGCTTGACACCTGTGGGAGGACGTACGCATCACATATATGGCCTGAAGCTTGCAGTGGCATAAAATATGATGAGCCAATTAAATGTCTCTGGTTGTATTTCTTGGATGTAGATGTGACTTTGTTTTCCTGTCTGCAATTAGAAATAAGCTATCGAAGCCAATTAGCTCAACAAACAAGCGAATTTTGTGTTTTGACTTCAGATTGATCACAGGCCCCATTCTGAGGTAGGCAGAGCCCTGCCTCTTACGTTTACAACTCTATGCTTGATGAAACGACAATTAGGCTGGTATCAAGTTTTCCATTACAGTTTACAAATATAATGGAAAGTCAATAGAACCTCAATATTTTAGCCAGAAATTTTATTTGTCAGATGCGGCGCCATGCTGCTGTACCATATATGCGCCCGTATCCTAAGTCGATTAGGTAATCAATAAAGCAGGGAGCCGAACAGAGAAGGAGGGGGAATCTCATATCATTATGATGCTTCAGTTGCTTCATGCTTGGTCTTTACTTTTTATAATTTTGGGTTGCCAGCAGAAGCAGCCATAGAAAATGACTTGATCTAACCAAAATGAATGTGCGAATTGCTCCATAATCAGCCATGGTATGCTCGCCTAGAGAGTCTTTAGTCCTTCCAGCTATTTGAAGTTTTAAATTTGTTTGAAACACCTTCTTTATTCCTAATTGCAGCCGTTCTTTTCTCATGGATAGGGAACCCAGCATGTAATGGCATATCTTTTCCGACCTTTAACCTCTTTCAAGAATCACTGCAGTTGCTTTGAAAAATGTGACACGGATGGTACACAAATTTAAGCCAGTGGCATAACAATCTGCGGTTGTCATTTTCTGTCAGTGTTCCTTGAATTTGAGCTTCGGATCCAAGATCAAGCTTCAAAATAACCACACAGAAGAGAAAGGCTATCACATCAAGGACCACGAGTGGAAATTCTTAATCACACCAGTAGAAACTCGTATACAGAAAGGAGCAGCACAAGAAGAACACAAATTGTTGGACTAAGAATTATCAAACAATTGAAAAGGGTGTCCCCAAATTAAGCAACTCCAGAAGAAGAACCACTAATTGAACTTCTTTGATCGCCAGCGACTTATTTCTTTGTCAAAGGGATCTCTTTTGAAATAATTTTGAAGTGACACTTCTAGTGATACCAATACCATTGCTAGACTATTCTTCCCTGCTGTTGCATCCACTGAAACTTGCCCTCATAAGTACATTACATCATTATTCATGTCAAACTCCCGACATAATTCACCCCCGGAGATAAAATCAACGACCCCACTTCCTGAAATTTGATCCTCGAACTTAAATTGAGAATTAAACATATCAGTGGCGGAACCGTGGCTTAGCACGTTATGAAACTCACCACTGTATGTTCCATCATTCGACTGAAAGCCATGCATGGGAGTGTACTGGAAGTTTGAGTTTTGTGAAAAAGCATCTCTAGAAACTAGTCCCTCGCCTGAATTGGAGATGCTCCCGCCGTTAATGTGATCTAGGGAAAGCCACTCAGCGAATAAGAGCTTGGGTAAGAAGCTACGATTAGGTTCCCTAGAGATGTCACAGTTCTGTGGATCAGTATATCTGGGTGATTTTTCCGTATGTTCAATTGAATCATAAAACGGAACTCCAAATCTGGGCCTTTTGGGAGAAGGTGAAGAATCCGCAGCTTCAGAGCATGATCTGGTATTCTGGGTTTTCATGTGAGCTTCCATTTCCTCAGCTTTGGCCACTTTCTTCTTCAGATAAGAATGCCAGTAGTTCTTTATCTCGTTATCTGTTCTTCCAGGTAAATGCTGTGCTATCTGAGACCACCTGCTCATTAAAAAATAGCATTGCCGTAATCAGTGTTGTTCATAGCGAAAAGTTGCTCCATTATTCTTCCCTTATTCTGTCAGATTCTTGATTGCCAAGCAAAGTAGACATCACAAAAAACCTCATAAAATTTTTGAAAACGGAGTCCTATGAATCGATTGTTAGGACTGCCTCAAAGGAAGCTATGGTACCATATATATTGTCTCTGTCGCAACACTATTAAACGGGCAGTTGATTGTTTTTGGAAGGTAATTAATACCCGTATTGGAAGCAATAAAATCCTGACTTAAATAAAACGAAAGGAATTTCACCCTTCTTTCTTACTTGTTTCCTAACATGTGATGAAGGGTCAGGATTGTGTCCTCCTCTTCCTTGCCAAACAGTCCTCGCTTCAATCCTGGCCTTAGGTAATTAATCCACCTTAATCTGCAGCTCTTTCCATTCCTCTGCAAGCCTGAATAGTGAATAATGCATACAAATAGTTGGATGAGAAAAAAAGTCAACTGATGAGGATGTTTGGAATTCTACATCAAAGTCCAAAGACATGATCAAGAAAAATAAACATGGACAAGATTGTGTTACGCCAAAAATCTACCGGTTCAAGTGATTAGGTTAAAACGGCATTTAAATATATACATATATATAGTAATTCAGTTGGAGACTTCTCCAGCAGAAGACTCCGGTACAGTGTCAGTTCATTTGCCGAGTAATAACATTCCGACACTTAAGTCAATGCAAGTGAAAGTTACTTATGGTCTGTCTTTCCTTTAATTAAGGTGCAAGCCAACAGTAGCCATAATCTTTGGCACTAACGTTTAAGATTTTACTAGGGAAGTCATGATGCTCAGCTGTTGACTTGAGGTACATTTTCTACTATTTGCCAAAAGATAAGTACTAAATTATTAACAACTCAAAAAGTAAATGTTTGCCCCTTGCATGCGGTAGTTTGAGCTCTGCGCTTGTATTTCTGTCGGTTTTCCCCACTTTTTATTAATATTATGGTTTGCTTAGAAAAAGAAGAAGTAAATGTTTGCAATTTCTTGTAAATTAAGCACCCAAAATCCGAGGTTGTCTCTTCTATCACACGAACTTGAATCACGTCGTACGTTCGCAAAAGACAAAGTCAAACATTATAAATTAAAAAACAAAAATAAAAGCAAAATAGTAGCGTTTCATTTTCTCCTCCCTAAGGGGAGAAGAGGTACTTGTATGTAATCACCAGTACTATATGCCACACCCAAAACTAACAATGAAAATTACCGAGTTGGGTCATGGGAATTACGGTCAGCTTGCTCCTCCCTAATGCCCTACTCTGAAGGTAAGGGCCAAGGGGTACCCCTGTGCTGTGAACTCTGCAGGTTTTACATCCCCCCATTTGATTAACTTTACAATATATATATAAACTCTAGTCTTACCAAAAACACAAATTAATTTAATTAGGGTAGTACGTAGGAACTGTCGAAGGAAGTTGACCCGGCCGCCGTTCATTATACGTATATATATTGTCCAGACTAGCTAGGAGATGAGGTAAACGGTTCAAAAACACAATAATTATGATTTTGTAGGTCGAATCATGAGTACCTTAATTAGAATTTTCTTTTTCCTCTGTAATTTTTTTAATGACCCACATGAAATTATATATTTATATAATTAACGTGGATCAAATTTCTTGGCTCTTACCGTATTGGAAAAGTTTTCTGGACGTACGTCTTTATATCAAAACGACGATCAAATTATATGTCGCATTTATTATTGTTAAAAGTGAGCACCACTCCCACATGTTCAAGCCAATTCGTAGTCAAATTAAGAAGTGAATTAGCAGCAGTACTGGTTTGGGTGGGATCATTGAGGATGAAGTCAACGAAGTTCCAGGCGCAGTTATAAAATGTAAAAACCCACATATTAATCCGAGCAAACAATGTCATAGGATAATTACATAACCATGATCATGAACAAATTTGAAAGATGATGGAATTAATCATTGAGCCTTCATCAATATATTTCGATAATAATAAAAAAAGGCAACAAATAGCTTAGAAAGAATGTAAAAAGCTGAGAGATTCATATGCTTATACCAGACTTATAAATGCGCTCCATAATATTCTTATTCGAAAAAGAATTTTTGCGCACAGGCAATACAGTTCTACCAGAGAGCGCAATGCGCTAAGTGCTCTAGATCGCGTGATCAGGGAGTATAGAAAATTCACCTGCGTTTATGGGGATGGAGCTCCAGCAGCCATGGCCATGTTTGAGGACGTAGTTTCGGAGCCTTTGATCTTCTTCGGGTGACCATAAGCCCTTTCTGTGTTTTGGCTTTTGCTTGTCCGATGACTTGCACCCCATTTTGCCTACGAACAGAATTTGAGCTTAACACAACAGCTCTTATGTGCCTATACGTGTGGATGTTCTGTCTGTGCGTCAGAGAGACAGAGAAAGAGAGAAATATTCTGTGTGATGGCTTGATGGGCAGGAAAACATGGGCAGCCGACCAGAAAGACTCTGGTATTTAAAGCAATGATTAGGTGAAGTCTGCTCTTTTTCAGAACAAGATAAATTACCAAATTACGAATTTAATTATTTCAAAGAATCTTGAGTTTTTTTAATAATATTATTAATTTATTTATAACCTAAAGCTTTAAGATTTAAAATTTTAATGGTCATGTCAATCTTTCGTTATGGTTTAAACAATAACTACCTAATTTAGGAGGTTCAACTTGGACAAAAAAAATGTTATCCTCGGACCATGTAGAGGTAGGTGGTATGTACACTTTGACATGGTATTACTGTATTAGATATGGTATATATGATTTTTCTGTTCGGTAAGACTGTCCACTTAAGGGCTAATTAATGTTTTAGACCAGCCGTTCGCTCCTGAAGTCCTGTGATTTTCTGGGTTGTTTGCTTGGAAGTAGATATTTTCTTCAAAAAACCAGTAATTAAACTTTTTTTATTTCATTTGTAATTAGCACCAGTAATTTTTTATTTTATTTTTTGTGCTTATTAAAAAAGGATCCTGAAAATATGCTTCATTATTTGGCTAATTATTGACCAACAGACTGTCGGACCATTTCTTCGAAATATCTCATCACCCATTCATTATACTCAGCAAACTTATAAACTTGGATGCAAAGATCATGAGGATGCCAAATAATGAATTTCAAAATTAGGATGTTAGTGGTAAGTGTAAGTATTAATGGGGGTGGAGATAGTAGACAAAGATAGTGTACGTAAATACAAAATGTTGGTTGAAAGGTAGGTACAAAAATGTGATATATTCTGAGAAGATAAGAAGAGGGTGTGCGCGCGACGAGGCATTTTGAATTGGCCTGTAAAAGTATATAATCTATTCCTTTTTTTCTTTCTATTAGGGTTGAAACCAAAATGAGTTACCTAAAAGCAACTCAAGCTCTACTTGTATAAATTCGATCCAAGTTAATCGATTTATTTATCACTTAAGAGAAATATGAAACAAACAAATTGAGCTTGAAGATGTATAAATCTAACTCGATAAATTATAATGATCAGACAAAGTTAGAGCTTGACTGATCATCTTCCAAAAACAAAGTCAAACAAACTAATGATGAACCTTTGATATTTGGTCCAGTTACGGCCGTACTACGTATGTACGTACCAATAATCCTGGAAAGTTAGTGCCCCCGCATGGAACTGCTCTTGTATTTTGGTTGCTTTAGCTGTGAGCAGTCTAGACTAGCCGTAAGTTTTAAATTTTTAATGCATATGTAGAGGAATATTGCTTGCATTACTTTCAGAGGAATGTCTGCATAACTTGTGCAGAGGAATGCACGTTGGGACAAAGGGACGTCAACTAAACATGAAAGTGGATGATTTTCAGCGGGTAACCCTCGCATCATATATATATTCTCCAGCAATACTAGAGAAGCTAAGGAATCTGCCATTCTGTCTCCTATAGTGCATCGATGATCTCTTAGTTGACCCGAGTTAAAGGCTAAAAAACTGAGTCAACAGAACCCTTCTGGGCTTTATAGAGCCATACGCGTTTAACAGAAAAGAAATCATTTTTTATCTTACTCTAAAAGCTTCCCACAAGCCCATCAAAACGTGGGAACAAAGATAGAAAATCAAAAGCTTGTTAGAGTAGCCTTTTTTTCTTTCTTCTTCTTTTTTCCTGCATACAGCTTTCTGGAGTAGCTGTTCTTTCTTATTGATCAGGGCTGGAACTTGGAAGCGATATCTGTCATCAGTACTGTGATTCTGCCTGGTTTAGAAAGTGGTGATTACATTATTGATGGACTATTTAAGACTCTTTAAGACACCCGTTGACACAAATTAGCCATCGAGTAAAGGTTTTAGACATTCTGACTGCTTCCCTAGTATGACAAGATCAACTAATTAATTGGGAAGATGTTTTATGCGAATCGGAAAAACTGGGAGCCAGGTGTTGGTGTGGTCTCGATATTCTTTCCTCTACCGACAAGTTAATGTCTCAAGCAATGTATCCGGTTGCTGATGCCTATTCTATTGTCAAAATCTCAACCAACATTCAGACTTCGATATACACTTCTTTTATCATCGGATTGGCTTGCCATTGGAACGTGAGAAAATTATACAAGTGGAGCAGAAGGACCCCAGGCATAAGATTCTAACACATCTTGTGCGTCATGTTACATTATTTGAAAAATCCGAGAAAATCGCCTTGTCCTGTTGTGATCATTTGGTTAATCAGTTGATTAGATCGATCGAAAGCATGCATTTATCATCTCCAATCATTGTCGGGAATCAGAGAATTGTGTTCACTAATCCATTGGAGTTCATCAAACCACGGGAATAATTAACGAATATCCATTATTAAGTTTTGTTTTTTGTTTTTTTACAGATTGAATAAATCATAAAATAATTGGCAGATTACCATTGAACAAAAAAGAAATGATGCAGGAGCATGGATCATCCAAAAGTGTGGTAGGAATTAAGAACCTTCTTTTTAAATAAAATAAACCGAAATGTCATCCTGAGCTCTCATTCGTCTATGAAGAATAAAACCGTCTTCTCACTACAAAAAAAATTGACATTTAGTGAACAAATTTTGTCACTAAAAGTCAAAATTGTCACTAAAACTATTAGTGACGAAATTTTTTCTTCGCGAGCTCCGTCAATAAAAGAGCGTCACAAAATGTATTTCGTGACGAAACCCGAATTTCTTCAAGAAAAGTTTTTACTGACAGAAATTTTTCGTCACTAAATCTAATGATCGATCGGTAATTTTGCCGATCGGTCGGTGAAAACAAAGTGATGGATCAGTTAGAACAACGATCAATCGGTATTTGTTTGCAATGATCAAATGGTTACAATACCGATTGATTGTCATATCTAAGATGATCGAATGGTACGTATTGACGATCGATCGGTTAGGTATTGGTAATTAATCAACACATTTAACCAATCGCATGGTAAGAAATAGATGATCGATCAACTAAGTATCACGGTCGATCGTTATGCCATGACCGATCGATCGTTTAATTCAAGCGATGGAACGTTGATTTAACAACTGATCGATCGGTGACATCTGCGATCGATCGTTTGAGTGGAGTATCGATCGCCTATTTCTTCATCGATATGTCGCTTATAATACCGATAGATCGTTTGCGCATAGCCGATCAATCGTTTACGTACTGATCGATCAGTAATTTTGTCATTTTAATAATTGCGATCGAACAATGGTATTGTACGACCGATCGGTTGCAAAAGGATATCTCAGTAGAAAAAGCTGTTCATAGCTGTTTATGAGTCCTTTCACTGTATATAGAGAATAGACAAATGCACCAAAAACTGCATAAAGATGCGCATAGTTTATCTTATATATAAGCATGACCAAAAGAATGCTACTAATGGACATCGTGCATTGCATTCTTTGTACAATGCCAATGAGCATAGTCGGCGGACATATTTCATTCTGATTAGAAAGATAATCGTAGATATCATAAAGTTTTAAGGGTTTTCTCAAAAAGTAATCATCTCTTAAGAAATTCGTCGTGGAGTTAGAAGCTCCTTTTGTGTTTTGTCAAACTGACCGCTCCTTATGCAGTGAAGAGTATTTGAGAGCAGGGTAATCTATCCTAGGAATGCAGCATTTCAAAGAGACTATGGAAAGAGATTCTTCATTATGCATGTCTTGTCAAATTATTATTTTTCACTATAATATTCATTAGACATATGGAAATAGACGAGTTCTTACAAGTTCTTTGTTTTGAACCTATAGCTTAATTCTTTTTCTTTTTTCTTTTTTCAAATAACCACCGAAGTATTTTACTTTGTAAATTTTATGCATAACGCTCGAACGAGCTTTACCCAACTGAGAAGCATACTGGTTGAGCTAGAAACATATATAGTGACAATCTCCAAGGACTCATATTCATTTTGTCTTTTTAGGTGATGCACATTAAAGCCCTTTATGCTCCCTTAAGAAAATACACTTTGACTTGTATGACAAAATTAATTGAAATAATCTTGTTTAACGGTTCAAACACCCTCGTGATTATATTATAATCTGAAGGACTTGGTGATTAAAAAGTGAGAGTGATGGTTTCCTAAAGTATTAGAGGCTAAGCCGGCTGATCACTAGTTGGTTGCCATGTGTTGGAGAGCAATTTGATACCATGTTACTTGCTCATTTTTAACCAAGGATCGTACTAAACATATAAACAAAGAGTTGGGACATGCCAAACACGCAATGTATAATGTTAACTAGAGGAGGTAGACGGACGGAGTCCATGTCTTGCCTGTGTGCGAAGGTGTGGATGAACTCATCCTCTCTTCTTCTTTCCTGAAAGGGTCATTGCTTCAGTCAGTGTAAAAGTTACACAATTATTTCAGACGAGATTTTATGGGTTCAGATCCTTTCAGTTGAGAATTGCAACAAAGACAAAAGCAAATACAATAACAAGAAAATATAGAAGAAAGAAAGAGACTTCCAAAAAAATCCTCTGTCAAAATCAAAATATGCTAGGATATGACACCAGTCGGAGCAATATAGATTGGCCCCCGGCCCTGAAAAGGTTGCCAGTTGCTCTAAAGAATACTGCCTACGGAAATCAGGAACCCGATTTGTGGCACACTCTCCTTGAGTGGCCCGGCTTGCTTTTTCGATTTCGGAAAAGATCAATGATTGCGATTCTGATTGTTCTGGTCAACTCCTTTAATGTCACTCAACGCTTTGTTTTAGATAGTAACCAATAATTTCTCCTAAACGTCATCGTCTCATAGATTTACAGCTATTTTTTTCCAAACTTCAACGATTTACAAATTTACAGCCCCACAACAACACCTTCAAAGAACACCACCAAATGGTTCAAGCCTTGAAAAGCACATATCTTCATTTTCTTTAATGTCATCTTCGCCGTCAAATTTTTTATATGAGACACCTTTGTTTGGCTGCCATGATAAGTTGTGGAAAATTCGATGCTCAGATCCTGGATGTGACTAGTTTTAAATATTACTAAAGGAGAAAGAAGGGATTGCCACCTTAAGATGAATAAGATTAGTACGACCATTTTCTTTCACTGCTCCCATTATTTCCTTCTAATTTTTTTTTCTGGTTACTCCCATTGAGGCCTGAGGGTAACACTTCTGCTGCACACCAAGCACTAACGTTACCCAACCTCTTCATCCGGACACAATTATGACTGAAATGGGCCTGATCCAACAAGAAAAACATAAACTCACCAATATGATCGAACTCATTCGATCTTGACGAGTTTGGGTTCTCTTTGTCTGAAAACGATTGACTTCATATTTCACGCAACGAGCAACTAACCCTTGGGGCTTGGAGCGTGGTTCGTCTACCTCAACACAGGAAGAAAAGCACACCGATCGTTAGCGAGAAAAAAAGCGACAGCCTCCGCTCTCTCCACAAAATAGCCCCAGCGCGCCGCCATTGGGGGGGGGGGAATTCAAGCCCATTCCACAATGCAAATTCAAAGACCGCATGCCCCTCCTTAGCAGTTAGCACAACCTTTTCAACCCAAACCTCCGGGTCTTTGCAGAATCTCTCTGCTGAACCACCGAGTTTAGGACCATGGAATATCCCATTCACATTTTCTCTAAACTGCGTCATCCTAATTGAGTCCGCATACAAAAAGCTTCGGGTACTCAACTCCTATTCTAAGTAATAAAGTATAAAATGCTCAAAATGTTTTTATAGATGCGCATGATACATTATCAACCAATTGCTATGCATATTTAATCGAACTGGTGGTTGGTGTGGATAAATATGATAGAAGCTTAGGTCGGAAAAAAAAAAACATAAAGAACAAAATACACACGAGACCCATAAACAGCGGCCTCGGTTGCGTCAACACACTGCAATAATATTTTGAGGTGACTGAGTAGGTTGGAACTTGTTCCACCATAATTGCGGTAAGTGTCGTCGGCTTCCGACCATCACTCCTGACCCGCCTTCCCCTGTAATGAGGCTTGACCAAACCCCCAAGGTTGCTCGCTACATGCATCCGTCAAACTACACTACACTAAACCAAGAGGCTGATACCCAAAGCAGCAGGCAAACGCAAGAGTAAGAAAATCTTCATTAACAAAGACAAAGGGCAAGAAGGATGATCATACATCCAAAATGAGACGACGCAGTTTGCAGCCAAGGACACTACACCCAAATAAGCAGAAACCCTAAATACGGGCTACACATGTCTCATCTTTTGAAACCTATTTTCCACTACAACATTACAAAGCAGCAGAACCGGTTAAAGTTTGAATCCCAAAAATGGCGTTGTTCTAAGTTAGAATATCCCAGACAACTAAATCAGTAAGAACCAAGAACTCGTACAACAGAAACCCAGCTTGAACATTAATATCAGGCTAACATTAAACACATTAATGGATATTCAAAGGAACAAGGACAGATAAAGAGACCATGTCAAAAAGAAAAAAAGGCTACTATTTGTCCGCATAAGAGCAGAGACCCCATCTAACCAACAAAAATTCCAGTCATGAGTCTGCAGTCCGTGCATCAAGATAAGAACTTCAGAAAATCCACGCGGCACTCATTTAGTAATCATGTTGAACTGGAACCTCGAGAGTTGCTG
This sequence comes from Myrica gale, assembly GCA_963930655.1. NCBI lineage: Eukaryota > Viridiplantae > Streptophyta > Magnoliopsida > Fagales > Myricaceae > Myrica > Myrica gale. The sequence continues at coordinate 7,884,020 of OZ005600.1, read as the reverse complement.
AGGAATGGTGGATATAACTGGTCCATACCTCTGCAACCATGCAATTGACGTGTGTTATAAGCGCCAAGAAAGACGGATAATTGAAGTTCAGTCTCAACCCAAAAAAAAAAGAGGCAAAAAAAGAGAGAAGAGAAATCAAAATGAGCAGGTGAAGGGTTCATTTTTGACATTTTCAGGACTACAAGGTTAGGAGTGAGAGAGCAGGTAGGGTTAGCAGCGGAGGGTAGGCAACTTGTGAATAACGAAACTACCAAAGACCACACACGGTTATCCCATCATGACTCCCCATGATGGTCCCACCACTCCCCCTTGACTCCAATAATATTCACTTAAAAGACAGCTGTCTTAAAAATCCAGCCTGACATTTTAACCTTAAAGAGAAAACACTAAACAAATGTCAAATTAAGTTGAAGATGACAAGAATGCCATAGAATTTCCATACCTGAACATTATCATAGAGTTCAAACAATGGAACAGCAAGAAGTTTCAAATTTTTTGGGACAGCAAAGTACTCCCTCTCAGACAAGTGAACAAGGTAAAGCTTCTTACATTCCTGCATCAACCATATAGGAAAGAATGAAACAGGAATTGGTAAATATACCACGAGAAACCTGCCCCAGTGGGGGGAGGGAGGACGATCGTGCAGAACCAATGAAGCCAGCAACATGAAACAAATTAAATGTTTGGCTTCAGTCGATTTTACCTTGGGTTTCGTGATGTGGGGAGGGCAATATGGATACATTATGGTTTCAAAGTTTGGCCTCCACCAGATAGCCACACACTCGCCTATCTGCAAAAAGATGCCAAAAGGTAAAAATAAGCACCAGCGAATGTAGACTTTGCAGTGCCCACACTGGCCCACCAGAACGGCAAGGTGTGTATTCAGCGACACTACCCAAAACCCACATTTTAAAGCAGAACTGATCTCAAAGTACAATAGAATTAGGAAGCTATTCAAAAAAACCAGGAAGCATATTGTAAGTAATGCAAGCCCCTCAAGAAGCACCTGGCAAAGGCTAGCTATCTCAGCCTCAGTCCATCTAGCCTTCTGTCTATGTCTATTACCATTTTCTTTTTCCATCCTACTCACTTTTCAGTGATGATGTTCAGTGCTCCCAATGTCCACATCAGTTCCCAACATCTCCTTTAAGTCTTTAATTAGAGAAATAATAAATCGGGTAACAATACCTGCCAATCTGGCACAAGAGCAGGTACAGTAGCACCAAGCTTGCTGGTCAGCTTTCTTTTCAAGCCCTCAATTTCTGCCACACAGAGTAAAGAAGAATGAGAAAAGTTCACTAAAAAAATCCATTTTGGCTTTTTCTTTTTCCCATCCTGTTTACTTTTGTTGGGTGGTGGGGTGCAGGGAGGATAAGAAAACACAGGTCATGAAATAATCACTAGAATAATAGAGGAATATCATACCATTCTCTCCAGGCTTCAAACGCCCACCGGGAAGTTTACAGAAAGTGTTTCCAATTTGCAGAAGAAGTATGTGAGGATGATTATGTTCCTGTACCTGCAAGATCAATCAAGCCATAGATTGAACCAAGCGAAAGTTAGCAAGTGTCTGAACATGTAAAAATAACGAAGCTTTTTGTTCAATTTCTCCTAGTCCAAGATGTTGGCGGGACGAAAGCAGACAGGCCCCTTGAGGAAATATGTGAAGGTCGTCATTCTTAGTTCGTCCACAACATTTTTTATATGAGAAAGTAGGACGGGCACTTTGGTTTCATGCAAGCATATCCTACTATGCTACACTGGTGAACAAGAAAGAAGCAAGCTAGTGGTGTAACAACCTCGGGAAAGTGCTAACCACAGTATGTTGCAAACAGACTGAACAAATTTACAACTGAGGCTCCCCGTAATCAAATATAGCCCAATCCACCTAACAATTCTATGTAGGACTTAGCACTCATACAACTCCCTTCAAATCCACTGACCGAATGTAGTACTTAATACTATCATATCAATTTGAGGTATCACAGTCCTCTATTTCAAATCCCAGACGTTACCACAGCGCCTCATCACCATATGACATATGACATTACCTGGTCAGGTCTAATATCATTTGTAACAATCTAGGAAAAGTACTAATTCCATATACGCTATACTAGAAAAGGACAAGTCAAAATTACAATTGAAACTCTATGAAATTATTTTTTAGGCTCAATTCCACCTAAATGTTCCATGTGGTGTTTTGGGGGAGATTTTAACGTTTCTCGCTTTCCGAGTGAATGTTCTGGGACGGAGGGGTTTAGTAATGCCATGTTGGAATTCTCGGAGTTTATTGATGAGACTCAGTTGATCAATACTCCCTTGTTGGGTGGCCACTTCACATGGTCTAATGGAAGGTATGTTCAATCTTGGTCCAGGATTGATCACTTTCTCTTTAATGATAGTTGGGAGTCATTGTTTCCGGATGTTTCTCAAAAAAGATTGTTTCGTCTGCTATCGGATCACTTTCCGATAAGCTTGGAGTGTGGTGTCGTGGGAAGTTGCAAGAGGCCGTTTAGGTTCGAAAACATGTGGCTCAAGGCGGACGAGTTCATTGATATGGTGAGGTTGTGGAGGAGGTCTTATGTCTTTTTTGGTTCGCCTAGTTTTGTGCTTGATTCTAAATTAAAGGCTCTTACGAGGGATCTCATTGTTTGGAACTACGAGGTGATCGGGGATGTTGCCTCTAAGAAGTCTTCATTTTTACATGAGCTTTTCTCTTGATGCTTTGGAAGAAAGTGGGCTTATTGACGAGAGTTGCAAAGCAAGAAAGTTGGAAGTTTCTGGGGAGTTAGAGCTCTTGATTGATATGGAGGAGACTAGTTGGAGGCAGAAATCTAGCTCTTTGGCTCAAAGATGGTGATAGGTGCACCAAGTTTTTTCATCGAGTGGCCAACTCCAATAGAAAAGTTAACTCTATTTCTTCGTTGGTGGTTGATGGGGAACTTGTGGAGGATACCGAGCATATTTTTGATAAGATTGTTAGCTTCTATGACTATTTGTATCAGGAACCTCTTTCGTGGAGACCTTCGTTGGATGACTTGAGGTTTGATTCGATTTCTAGGGATGAGGCTGATTGGCTTGAAAGATCCTTTGATGAAGATGAGGTGACTAGTACTGTGAAGAGTCTTAATGGGGATAAAGCCCCCGGTCCAGACGGTTTCTCCTTAGCTTTCTTTCAATCCTGTTGGGATGTTATCAGAGGTGATGTAATTTCCATGTTCAATGAGTTTGCTCAAGTCAGGAAATTTGTCAGAAGTCTAAATGCCACTTTCATTGTTTTGATCCCGAAGAAGCATGGGGCCGTGGAGCTTAAGAACTTTCGTCCTATTAGCGGGTCTACAAAATCTTGGCAAAAGTTTTGGCTAATAGGCTTAAGCTGATTTTGGGTTCCATTATCTCGCCTTCACAGAGTGCTTTTGTGAGGGGTAGACAGATTTTGGATTCGGTTCTGATTGCGAGGGAGTGCATTGACTCTAGGCTGCACTCTAATTTTCCTGGAATGCTATGCAAGCTCGATATTCATAAGGCTTATGATCACTGATCACGTCAATTGGAGCTTCCTCCTTTAGTTGTTGCGGAGGTTTGGCTTTGGAGTTAAGTGGTGTAGATGGATGGAGTTTTGTATTTCTTTTCCCAGATATTCGGTAATGGTGAATGGATCTCCTAAGGGCTTCTTTAGTGGTTCTCGTAGTTTGCGCCAAGGCGATCCCCTCTCGCCCTTTTTATTTGTTATTGTCATGGAAGCTCTGAGTCAAATGCTGAATAGGTTGGTTGAGGTGGGATCCATTGAGGGGTTCACGGTTGGCAATGGTAGGGTGAGCATCTCTCATTTGCTATTCCCTGATGACACTCTTATTTTGTGTGGGGCTAAGGAGAGCCAATTCAGCAACTTTCGTTGTCTTTTGCTTTGTTTTGAAGCGGTGTCTGGCCTCAAGATTAATCTTTTGAAATCTGAGGCTATTCCCATTGGAGAGGTGGGAAATGTCCAAATCTTGGCTGATATTTTGGGTTGTAGGGTTGCTTCTCTACCTATCACTTATATTGGTCTCCCTTTGGGGGCTCGCTTCAAAAGCATTAGTATTTGGAATTGCATCATTGAGAGAATGGAGAAGAGGTTAGCTGGATGGAAGAGGAGCTATCTTTCGAAAGGTGGTAGAGTCACTTTGATCAAGTCCACTCTTGCTAATTTCCCGACTTATTTCTTGTCTCTTTTCCCCATCCCTTCGGTCGTGGCTTGTAGATTGGAGACGTTACAAAGGGATTTCTTGTGGGGTAGCACTGAGCCTGTGCACAAGTCTCACTTGCTTAATTGGGAGAAAGTGTGCTGCCCCATTACGCAAGGAGGGCTGGGAATTAGGCGTTTAATCACTTTCAATAAGGCTTTGCTTGGGAAGTGGTTGTGGCGCTTTGCTTTCGAAAGTAACAGCTTGTGGTGGAATGTTATAGCGAAGAATTTTGGGAGTGAGTTGGGTGGGTGGAGAACCCTTCAGAGGAGAGGAATTTATGGAGTTGGTCTTTGGAGGTTTATTAGCAAATGGTGGGATCCTTTTAGCCACTTCATAAGGTTCGAGGCTGATCGTGGCAATAGAGTTCTCTTTTGGAGTGACCTTTGGTGTGGGGAGAGATCCTTGAGGCTTGCCTTCCCGTCCCTCTTTTCTATTGCTAGTAATAAGGATGCTTGGGTGGCGGATTATTGGGAGGGGAAGTCTGGTTTGGGTGCTTGGAATGTTCAGTTTTTGAGGGCTGCGAATGATTGAGAAGTTTAGGTTTTTCGACTTTTTATTCTCTCCTTTATTCCAAACCCTTGAGGAGTGGGGCTGAAGATAAGATGCGCTGGATGGGCACCAAAAATGGCATTTTCTCGGTGAAATCGATGCATGGGCTTCTTTCTTGTAGCCCTGTCATGTCTTTTCCGTGGAGGCAGATTTGGAGGTCCCTTGTACCTATGAGAGTTTCCTTTTTTGTGTGGGAGGCTGTGCATGAAAGAATTTTGACCACAGACAATTTGTGGAGCAAGGGTCTTTGCTTACTTGATTGGTGCTATCTTTGTAGGTGCAATGGAGAATCGTTGGATCATATTCTTCTTCATTGTGTTCGCAAGGGATTTATGGTCTCATATGCTTAGCATTATGAATTATTGTTGGGTTATGCCTTCTAAGGTGATTGAGGTGTTGTTTTGTTGGAAGTGGAAGTTCATCAACCCTCTTGCCTCGAGGGTGTGGAAGATGATTCCTTTGTGTATTTGGTGGGTTATTTGGAGGGAGGGAAATGGGGGGTGTTTTGAGAACTCTTCCTTGTCTTTTGATGGGTTGAGGGGTTTGTTGTTGAGTTCCCTTTTTCTTTAGGCCAATGCTGTTTTGGGCTTTCCTTTTTCTGATTTTGCTGATTTTCTTAGCTTTGTAGCTTGTTTGGAGTAGGTTTTCAGTATAGCTCTTTGTACTGTTACCCCTTTTTGTTTTTTCAATAAAGTTCTTCTTACTTATAAAAAAAAATGTTTCATGTGGAGGTTGTCACCTATGCAACTCATTTCACAATCCACACATACAATTTGTGTCTTAATACTTTCATAAGAATCCAGAGTATCGCAAGTAACATGTTGAGCAGAAATAATGGTCTCAAAAATTACAAGCTATTCCCAGATGTTTGTAGTTCTTATTAGTGATAAAATACAACGATTTCACATTTTTTGTAACAAACAATTTTGCAAACAAGAAACCTACCACCAAAGAGAACTACTTAAGGGTAAACTTATAAGTTTTCCAGTCCTAGTTACCATTTGAGTGGGATCCTAGCTCAGAGATGGTTTTGATACAATCCTCCCCTTCGACTTTTTTCTTTATTCGGTATGAACTGATGGCTCAATATTCAACTCTATATCCACTTGACAGCAAAAGTCTTCTACCATTTCACCATATAATGGCCACATATATGCGTGTCTATATGTGTGCTAGCACATTTGCTAACAAGAAAATCCAACAAGTAATGGAATCATGCACACCATGAAAAGAATGAAAGAAATCCCTTATAAAGAAGCAGAAGATAGAGAAAATGCCATTGAGCACAATAATGCGGTCTGATCTGGTCAATTATCCACCTTTCCTCTATGAGTGTTGAAGTGCATTAAACATAACAAGTATTCAGGTTCAGTGGTAATAAGCTAATTGGGCAACTTTGTCTTGGGTTATGAAAGGAAAAATTATAATTTCAATTGGCACGCCTGAGATATTGTTGTGTCCTTCATCAGCCATTGGATGTTAGGGCTTCTTTTACAAAGTAAACAATGCAAAAAATTAATAGCCACAATAAATGGTATATGCAAAGTCTAAATACTAATTTTAGATTTATATGAAGAAGGTTTTGATAATAAGACAGGTTTTGATAAGACAGGTTTTGATAACATAAATAAATAAGCCAATTGCTGTGGTTTGAGGAGAAAAATGATCTAGGAACTATAATACACCATCAGTTTCATCTTGGACAAGTCTGGCACCCTACTCAAATGCTAGAGCGAAGATACATAATTTTCGGAGCTAAATACATGAACAACAGGTGGATACCTATAGTTATTCATCCTAATCTTCAACCATTTAGGCTACGCCTTCATGTGGGATAGAGATGGAAATCTGCCCACACCTTTTTGGTTGGTCAGGTATCCCTGGATACATTATACTTTCTTGTACACATGACCTATTGCCCTAAAATTAATAACCCCCAAGGATATTAATGGTCCACAAAAACCGGATCCAGATACCACAGGACATGAACTTCTTTGAATTCTCCAGACAAAGCTAAAAGGTAATCATGACAAAGTTCATTTCTCAGAACACATAACATAGGGAAGCTAAATAAAACGAACATACCAGTAAAATCCCTTCCACGCTCGTCCTCGTTCCCTCCTTCATATAGCTGCAACAAATAATCATTAATAGGAATCACATTCCCCCCACCTTCACTCGGGGAGTTCAAGTAAAATTTTCAGAAATTCGAAACTTTCACATTAGTTTCCGTCGTCTCATAACTTAGAACTTCTACATCAGTTTTAAGACCAGGTTGCAAAGACATCTCTCGGCACCATCGATTTCTCAAAACTTCTATACAAATCGCGTTTTAGCTGAATTACGTTTACAAGATAGTATCTTGTTCTGCAATGACCTAGTGCTTTGGAGGATTTCGCATTTTACAACTGTTTTTGCTCCCAAGAAGATTCAAGAAAAAAATGAAAAGCGCTAGGCTTCCGATTTTAGTTACTTTACTGAACCAATTGCAGCTCAATTAAAGTAAAAAAATCCGTTTTTCCAATAAACCAAACAGAAATGAAACGCTAAACGAGTAAAGAAAATCTTCTTTTCTTTTCATTCTCTTCTGTTGTTTATTTTCTGGAGCCTTCTCAGCAACCAAATAGGGCACCTGAGGTTTTTCTAGGGTTTAAAGAAATTGAGAGAGAGAGAAAGAAAAGAAAGAAATTACTTGACTTTCATGCGAGCAAGGCGATCGGCGACGGAGGTGTCCTTCTCCATCTTCGGCTCTTTGGTCCCGAAGGTGTAGCTTGACAGCGGGTAAGTGTTCACGACCGCCGACGTCACCATCTCTCCTTTCTGTCTCTATGCGAAGACCTCGGAAATTCCCCCCCTCTCTCTCCCTCTCTTTCTCCAACTTCTTCTCTAGGATGCTCAGCAAAAGGAGCTGGCCTGGGTGGGGGAAAAGAGACTGCCAAAACGCAAAGGAGAACAAGAGCTCGAAGATGTCAAACTCTGCTCTGCAGTTTATTGAACGGGAGAAAACAACTAAACAAAATTACATAACAGCCCTAGACTTTACATCCGATTTTAAAATGACTAACTAAAATATTATATAATTATGTGCTCGTCAAATGATTTTAAAATAGCCAAAATTTTGTTTTTTTAATCAGCTTAATCACTAAATTAAAGTATGAATTTCGAACTTTATGAAAAAGATACTTAGGTGTTGACAAGTTCATATAGTGATATTTGAGTTCTTCCTCCCATCCATCTTCACTTTAATAATTTGACAGAATTTGTGGCTTGTTTCAATGATGTATGAAATGAAAACTAGAGCATATAAAAAAAAGGATAAATGCAAAATTGGTCCTCGTGCTATACGCAAAAATCGATTTAGTCCCTGTGATATGAAAATCATCGATTTAGTCATTGTGATTTCAGAAAGTGATAAAATCAGTCCCTGATGGAGGACCAATAACAAACGAAAATAGAATCACAAGAACTAAATCGATGTTTTTCATATCACAGGGACTAAATTGATTTTTGCATATAGCACAAGGACTGATTTTGCATTTATCCCTAAAAAAAAGGGCAAAGAGTATTTTTTTTCCTTTTTTTCTCTTTCTTTAAAAAAATGAAATTATCATTTGTCTTTCGGTTTTATTTCTTCCTTTTTAATGCTTAATAGCACGACATCGCTTGCTTTTTGAATATTTTTTTATGACATGATAATGCTGAGTAGTACACTTTTAGAGTTGTGTGATTGCTGATGTGACACTTATGTTGAGAAAATAGACGGAATAACTATTTCGTCAAAAAATAAAAATTGAATGATTAAGATTTAAAAAATTAAATTCAAAGATTAAAAAATAAAAATAGTGAAAATTTAATGACTAAAATGACAATTTTTTTTAAAAAAAATACTGAACCCAGAAAAAATCATAAGCTTGGCAACCTCACAAGACATGGCTTTAAGCCTTTAATGTGGTAGAAGACTCCCTTAAAAGTTTTTGACAATATACAGATGAAAGAATCTAAGGAACGGTTTTTTATTTTTTATTTGCTAAAATCGAATTAGTCACCCTGATACACCTAAAGGGGAGCATTTCAAAACAGTAGGGACATCATTTCACGCACTGTAAGGAGAGCATTTAAAAAAAAAACTCATTTCTGAAAACACATTTCCCAAGCTGATGAACATGGTTTCATGGGACCAATTAAATTCAATACGTGAGCTGTTTTTTATCCCACGCTTTATTAAGCTTCGTGAACCCCGTGACAGATCCCGCAACACAAGGGATGTATGTATGCAACAAAAACATAAATATATGACTCCGACCTTTGATGCCAATCTCTGTCCCTTGATAGAAGGAGAAGACTACAGAGAGGAAGAAAACCATGCCCATCAGAGAGCCCAGCTAATGGAAGCTTCTCACTTCTCAAAGAATTGTCTAAGTATCTTCTCTGCCTTTTATTGAATAATCAAATTTATCTCCTTAAATAAGAAGGCCAATAAAGGGAAATTCAAACAAGTGTAAAACTCAGAATGCTCACAAACTAAGTTTGCTGGTTCACCAGGAATAACATGCGGGAATTTAAATTACAACTTCAAAAAATTGAATTGAAAAAAACCTTGCAGACCAGGTCTTGAGGCAGACTAAGACAAGGACAAGGCAAGGCAGAGATCTCTACCAAACTAACATGCAGATCCCCATCACCCATCTTCGAAGCGAAGAAAAAGATTAAAGAAAAAAGGGCCAATTTTCGTCATCCAATTAACGGAGTCTGGCCGATAGGTGCCTAAAAGAATCTGTGCCTTCAACTTATGAATGTACCAGCAAGACTTTCCTTCTTCAAGTGGTGACCCATCAGATACATTCTGAAAACAAACCTCCAATTTTTTTTTTCTCCAAAAGCTAACAATTTTTTAACATGTCATGCGAATCAGCAAAGGAAAGGGGTTCGGTTATTATGCTTTTGGGTTAATGGTGTTGATGCTTTGCAACTGTGAGGACTACATTTTCAAGATCCAATGGCTCATAACACGCCGCTTCAATTAATGAATCTGACCAGCGAATTTGACCTGTTTTATTGTTGACCCGCGAATGAGAGCTGATCGACATGTTCATGTAGCAATCGACCGTTTGTCCACAATAGAATGCGAGTCATTCACAGCTGAACAGGTGGGTAAACGAGTCAAATTCATTAATTGAGGTGGCGTGTTATGAGTCATTGGATCTTGAAAATGTTATCCTCACTGTTCCTCGGCACCATAAGCCTCAGAATAGTAACCGAACCCAAAGGAAAGATGCAAATTATACAAGAACAGTAACAGCTGGCTTAGACGTTACAAGGCCAATAAATGTAACAAATTGCTTGGCATAAGAAAAACTGAAAGCTGGCTGAAATAATAGACCCCCACTAGAAAGAAAACGTCAAGAAAATACGTAAGGCTGAGTATCACTTAAGAATGACAATAGTACTGGATTATGATCAGTGTAGTTTCATTCGTGAAACATTTTGTTAGCAGATCAGACAAGGCTCATCAAGCAAAACGCGCGGCCGGCCGGCTTCTAGCTTTATTTTCCTTCTCTCTTTGTTTTGTGCGAAAAGTATTCGCATACTTATCCTCTATATGTTGGAAATGTTCAAATAATGGTGTAGGAAAATGGGACAGCAAGTCATCACTACTATGGCATCTTTCTGCCCACAAAAACCTGCAGAACCCCATCTGAACCCCCTGCCACAAGTGTACAAATGTCCTCCCCCACTTGCCCCCAGCAAACGCTACTAACAAACATCTGGTCACAGCCAGCTCTAGTCACCGGCTCAAATCCATGCACCCATATAGGCTCACCCCATCTCCTGTCGTACACAAACACCTGGTTGCTCTCAGACCCGCAGCCGAGTAACCCACCATTCCTCCACACGGATAACCCAACAAAGCTCCGGTTGTTCACGTGTCCCCTGTACGTGCGAATTGCACTGGAATCATTAATATTCCACAATTTCAAACACCCATCAGCCCCGGCTGATACTATCGTATGGGAGTCAAGAAATCGGACGTATGTAACGGTTTTACCGTGCCCATCAAATACAACGACCGGATCCACCATTTTCCGGATATCATACCCGTAAACCCTCCTGTCGGCGCATCCAACAGCGATTAATGCTCCACCAGCCGGATTGAACTCAACACAGCAGACGGGACTACGCCCTACGCTGGGCTGCACCGAAGCCACGCAATTCCCACCTTCGCAACGTGGATCCCACACCTGCACGGTTCCGTCATCCGAACCGGATGCCCCTATGACCGGATCCCAATGCGAGTAATCCACGCTCCAGACTCGGCGCCCGCCATGCTCGTCACGCTCGAAAACCGGTATTCTCTTTTCAAGGTCATACTCCATGACCACTCCATCATAATCTCCGGACCCCAACACCCGCCCACCCGAACTGGGTTTCCACCTAAGGCTGCTAAGCTTAGCCGGGGTGCATATGTAGTAGTCACATGCACCGGCATGGTCTAACAAAGTGGTTGCATTATTATCATGCTCACCTTGGCCACTTTCATGTGGTAGCAGAGAGCTTAGACTATAAATTCTGATCTTTCTTGAAATACCGCCGGTGGCAACGACGCTATCAGACGGGTCAAATTCGATGACTCCGAGGGTGTCCGACACCGCTCCGACCGCGCTCGAAGAAACAACAGTTCGGAGATCGAAATCCCATTCACGTCTAGCTCTTAATTGGTCGTCTTCTTTTTCTGCTTTATCTCCCTTTATGCTTTCTTTTCCTTCTCCTTTTCTCCCCTCGGATCGCTCTTCTCCGCTCGTTGGGTGGAATATTGTGGAGACGCTTTTCATTTCCCATTCATATGGAGTGTTGGGGAGGTTATTGGATGTTTTTGCATTTTCTGACCAATGAAAGGCACCCATGACGCCATGAAGCCTAACCAATATGCTTTATAAATGCTACAGGATAATGCTTCCTGAGATCTAAAATTACGAAACTGCCTTTTCTGTATATAGTAGATAGTGTCTGGCATTACTCTCTTTTCTTTTCTTTTTTCTGTACGTTTTCCTCTTTGTTAAAGGTGAAGAACTAAATAAATAAATAATAATAAAGCGAATAAGTGGGCAAATGCGATGGCCATGTGACACTTCCATAACAAGCACGCAGTATCGTTTATGTACACTGATCTTGGTTCTCGGAAATGTGTATTTGCTTCAGATTCTGCCATCCAAGCACGCAGTATCGTTTTCCGTACCGCCCTAATCAGCTTCGACCGTTTACTTTCCACCCGAAATGGGTATTTCCGATATTTCACAGTGGACCCCAGAACATAATTTCGAACTACGCACTAGATTTATGCGTTATAGGATGGGGCTGTATTAATATTCAAGTGGTGAAGAAACCTAAACTGCAGTGCTGGTTGCTTGTGCGCCTCATTTTCATGCAAGGGATGGTGTGGATACAGGCTGTTGTCTCCTCTGCCTTACGTGGTCTAAGCCAAGCCTTTTGTGCCCCCTCAACGTTTTCTCCAACTCCTACATAAGACCTAATCACATGGACAACACCCCATCTATGGGGGTGATGAAGACGATCTAAGGCCACAAGTTTCGACATTTCTAACGCGCATTTTTCTCTTTTTTTTGGGGGGGGGATGTTTTTCTTTCTTCAGAAAAGTTTATGAACCCCGTTGGGCAGATTGAAGTAGAAAAATGCACAGCTTTAACGTTTTTTTTCCCTCAGATTGAATAAAATGAGGACAGAAAACAGAGCATAAGTTTTACATGGAGCAAATAGGCTATGGCTTGAAGATATTATTATAATAAGATACACCAAATACAGAAAGATATAGTAAAGAGGCACCCACCAAGCGCTGCGTTAAACATGGGGCATGTTCGATTCCTACATTTTTGTAGGATTCATATTCTACTTTTTTTGTACAATCCAAACATCACAAAACACACGCATTCCAATACAACATTTTATTACCTTTTTACAAACAACAATCTCTTTTAACAACTTCTACACGCATTCCAATACAACTTTAACAGCATCTAAAAATTCTCAAAACATTCAACATCCTACAAATATTCTGAAAACGAACATGCCTAGGGTTGTGCATCAGCGGTGGCGGTTATGCTGTCAACCGCCACCGCCACCTAACGGTGACGATTTTGACGTTGGCGGTAGCGGTAGCGGTTACCGCCACCAAAACCAGATCTACCCACCAAAACCAAATCTACCCAACTTCATTGAGCCTACCGCCACCCAAACTAGATCTACCCAACCAGTAAAGGCGTTCGCATTCAAAATCAACCTAAATCTGCAAATCAAAGCAACCAAAATTTCAAATCGCATTCAAAATCAACATAAATCGGCAAATCCCAAAACTAAATCAACCCAACAACGAATCAAAGCAACCAGATCATAGATTCATAGAGGGAAAAGAGAGAAAAATCAAAGCATAGGCCAGAGAGAGAGAAGCTAGAGATCTTCGTTTGCTGTAGAGGGCTGGAGGCGTCGTGATTGTGAGGATCGCCTGTGATGGTGGAGTAGATAGGCGTCGATCGGGCCTCGGGGAGGGGGAAAGGAGGAGAAATTTTGGGGGAGCCGAGGAGGGGGCTGCGGCTGCAGTTTGCCCTCTGCGAAAATGGAAGAAGAGAGGGGCCTCGAAACCTTTAGGGTGTCAGGGCCCCTCGAACGACGATATTTTCGTTCTATATAAAATAATTTTTTTAAAAAAAATTAAAACAATTTTAGCAGTGAAAACCGGTGTCGCCGCTAGACGGGGAGCGGTTTGCTACACTGGTACCGGTGCACAGCCCTAAACATGCCCTTGATCTTATGAATACAATGATGCGCTCCCCAATATATATGACTTCCAACATACATACGGTGAAACAAATGTATTATACTTTGCATCCACGGCTTGAAAGGTCTGACACAATCTGTTAAAAATTTTAATTAATTTGAACGGAAAATAATTTTTTGTGCAAAATGACAATTTTGTCCCATAATTATTTTTGGCAGTAACAACTCTACGATGATAAAATTGTAATTTTGAGGTCACAAAATAAAATTTCGAAAAATTTTAATGAATAGTGCAAAGTGTTTGATATCAATAATTTGTGAGTGTAATATGATTAAAATAATAGATCGAGATATAAAGTATCAAGAACTCTATAGTTGAATAAAAAAAAGGAACACCTTAAAGGAACACCTTAAAGTTGTTCAACTTTTTTTAGGCGGGTCATAACTGGAGCAAAAGAAAGAAAAGAACGACAGTAGTAGTACTACTTGTCTACATGTTAGAAGAAGAATAAAAAAAATTTCCAACCTATTATGTTGGAAATGCTCTCACATATGCAGCAAATAATGTCTGTACTGACAACAACAGCAATTATATTTACCCATGCAGACCATCAGAATCTGCTGAATGGCACTTGGGCTTCAAATATGCATTGATAACTTGCAAGAGCTGATCATTCCTTTGTGAATAAAGGTCACTGCCTACACAACAATTAAAAATTTTAAGGGTAACAGCAAGATGAACTCTTCCATTCCATTAAAAAAAGTCTTTGTAATTGATGATCAAAATACATTCATAGCTAGATAGTTTACTCATACACCAACGCCTATATCTACGTCCTGATGGATGGATGTATGTTAACTGGGAGATAAAGTCTCCCGCTTGGAGTGACAAAAATCCAATAAAGGCATGAGAAACATGTCAGCCCTAAGTAGCAGTAAAATCAATATATCTTCATCATTCTTACTTGCGCATGCACTTAATTGCATCCAACAGGATTTGATTTTATACCAAAGGTTTTGAAGACCTCTGTCCAATCCATTAGACAATGAACAGCCTTTTTCTCCTTAGCTTTATCTTCCCATTCTTGTTCGAAAAACATAATATATCAGAAATCTCAAGATCGCATTCAACTCAATGTCCAATTATACAAATTTTCTTACATTAGAGTAGTTCCACTTAGGAACTCATAATTGAGCAACAAATAGACTAACCACTTACTTTCTCCCTTCGGAGAGGTGAAGGGAGAGTGACTTACGGTTTCTAAGCATGGCAGAAAGAACCCAAAGTTACTAGTTTCAGCGGAAATATATTGAGACACAACTGTAGACTGGAGATCTAGGGGGAAGGACCTCTTTCGTGGTAGGCCATGAGATAGATCCTTAGTGGAACTATTTGCAAACTGGAAATACCAGAGAATACCTCAAAACAAAAGGGCCCAAGATTGGCCGTGAATAAATAATTATGTACGTATAAAGCTACTATTTATCACGTCAGAAAACATTCCCTAAGATATTTCTAAAAGGATCTCTCATAGTCATCTCAAAAACCCTTTTACTCGGGCCTTCATGTTGAAGCTCAAAAAACATTATCCTCTATTTCCAGCTACTTAATCACAACTCGAATCTAACTTAGCAGAACTATGCCGCCTGAAATCTTCAAAAATCTTTAAAACTACCATAACCGAATCCCATGCAGGCCAGTAAAATGACCTACTATAAGTTTTAAGAATTCACCATTAACATCTGTCTCATGATCCAGGGTGTTCTCCTTGTTATTGCACTTGGAGAGGGGCCCATGTTTTCTTGAACCTTTTTTCTTCTTCACAAGCGACAGTCCTTCAGATGCAATTTTTTGAAGGACATCGTTGTCTCCAAAGTATTTAACAATCTGACAAGCTGACTCCTACAGATGGAAAAAGTTCGGAATACAATCTAAGCTCTCATTTACGCCTCTGAATGCAATCTGATAGGACCATAAAGAAGAAACGCAGTCCACCAAAGAGAAGGAACAAGTTCAGAACTTACGGGACCTAGGCCATAAACTCCTTGAGAGTAGTCACTGCCAAGAAGTAGGGCAAGGGTAATCTGAACATCACAAGTATTGAGTCACCAAGCTTGTTACAAGAGTAGGAAAACCAAATCTCAATCGGTATTCATACATAACAGAATCTAAGACGAATATTTTCATAAGTGCTTTCTTTCAAGGAGAAATGAAGTCCTTGTGACTAATTCCCAAAAACAGAAAATTAAACACCCTTCATTTTTTGCAATGCAGTGAACACAGTAAACAAAAAGCCCCGTAAAAAAAAGAGCTTCCAGCCATATTCTTAGAGCCAGGACACAACTTCTTTCACACCTTAACGCCGCCCTCTTGGCCTTCTCTCAAAGTTGCCTGTTTAGATGACATCAGCTGAAAAATAAACCTTGACAGCACCACTAGCTTTATGGATGCACCTTACTCAATTGCAGACCGATATTTTCTTTGGAAAAAAGGCTTCACTAGTATATTCAAATTTACAAGGCAACTAGAAATGTACCAATGAGTTCCTTCCATATCCAAGCTGTCTCTCCACGTCTGCCATTTCATAGCAAACAACATAACCACCATCTCCTGATTTATTAGCCAAACGGATGCATAATTAGTTCACAGAAAATAAGTTATCCCACAGAAAGTCAAGAAAGCCTATATACTTACCAAGGCAGATATCTCTGTCCACTGTCCTTCCACCAAATAGAAAGACATCTGAATCTGAAGTGAAACATCCATCCTAGTGGCCAATAAGGAAATGTTAATGACAATCGTAATGATGATAACAGTGTTTTAGATCTTTTATCACGCCAATACAATGGACAATTTGAATGTCCAATGCATACCAGATAATCCCAAGATAATAGAAGAGTGCAAAAATTTTACTCACACATAGTGCTTCCGAGTTTAATAATGCACATTGTGCTTCAGCCTCCTCAATCCTAAACTTAGGAAAATACAAGAAAGCATCATTAGTCCAGATCTTTTTCTTTCCAATAGTAGACAGAAAGGCTAAAAGAGTACCAAAAAAGCACATGAACTATTCTCTCTCTCTCGCTCTTTTTTTTTTTCTTTTGTACTTCCAAGTAGGGGTGTCCAAACACCGGTCCGGTTTGACTGGATATAATGAGAGTGAGTCAACCGGACCAAACCGGCCATGCTAAGGAAACCGAACCGGCCAAAGACCGGTCTGGTTTGGCCGGTTTCGGCCTTAAGACAAACACTGGATTTGGGCCTTATTTTAGGCTACGTTTTTTGTTCTTTTTTGGGGCTTTTTTGGACTATTTTCTAGGCTTTTTTACATCAGTTTTTGGTGTTTTTTTACATCAAGTTTTGGGCTACGATCTCAACCAAATTATGCCACAATTGTGACCTTTCTTCTGCAACAAACTAAATAGAATTCTAAACCATACATTTAAAGAATATTATTATACTAATTACTAGGCTACTAATTAAAGAATTGTAAATCATAGTTTTGTAAGAATATAAATCATACATCTTAAAGAATTCTAAATCAACAAACCAAATAGAAATTCAAAAATAAAGAAAGCCCAAAATAAAAGTATCAAATAGAAATGATACTGGAACTAATTATTAATTACTAATTACATCACTCTTTTTTTTTTTGATAAGCAAGACAATTTTATTAAAAGGTGATAACAATACAAGGGACTATACCGAAATCACTAATCCAAACAAGCTAGAAAACTAAGGAAATCCTGAAAATCAACAAACGGGCAACCTAACACCGCATTTGCCCAACGAAGAGAGTAAACAAAAGAAAGCCCTGCAACAAAGGGAGAGGCAAAGAACCATCCTCAAAACATCGTGTGTTACGCTCTCTCCAAAGACACCACCAAACACAAGATGGAATCATCCTCCAAATAGACTTAGCAACAGGGTTTGAAAACTTCTTCTCCCAACTCCAAAGCACGTCTACCACTATTTCCGGCATAACCCAAGGAAAATTGACAATAGTAAGAACATGAGTCCAAAGCCCCCGTGCCACCGAACAATGAAGAAGCAAATGGTCAACTGATTATCCATCACTCCGACAAAGATAGCACCAATAAGCAATGTACATTCCACGTCTACGAAGGTTATTAGTGGTAAGTATTCTCTCATGTGCAGCCTCCCAGACATAAAAGGAAACCCTCACAGGGCACTTCGACCTCCACACCCCTTTCCACGGAAAAGCCAAGTCATTCCTACCCACAAGAAGAGAATACATAGACTTCACCGAGAACACTCCATTCTTAGACCCCATCCAAAACAGCCTATCTTCCACACCTCTTCGAATCTCCAGCTCATACACACAAGAGAAAAATCGGGAAAGCAACCAAGAAATCGCCAAAGACTAACCCAATCATTAGCCAGTCGAATGAAAGGAATATCCCAACCAAGAGAGCCAGCATTTCCCACCAAACAATCCGGCACCGAAGCCTCTTTGCAACGAGCCAAGGAATAACAGCCGGGAAAGCAAGAGCCAAAGGGGCATTTCCGCACCAGCAATCATACCAGAAACTAATCCCTCCTCCATTGCCCACCACAAATCTGATGTGCGTACTAAAGTCACCCCACCCTTTGGCAATAAATCGCCAAAGACTAACTCCATACGGACCCCGACTTGAAGAAGTTCTCCAGCCCCCCAACGAGCACCCATATTTCGCAACAATAACCTCCTTCCATAGTTTATTCCTCTCAAGCGCGAACCGCCAAAGCCATTTGGAAAGAAGAGCCTTGTTAAACAAAGTAATATTTTTAATCCTCAATCCCCCGTTCTGAAAAGGAGAGCAAACTAAGTCCCACTTCACCAGGTGAAATTTGTGCTGATTCCCATTACTACCCCAAAGAAAGTCCCTCTGAAGCTTCTCCACCCTCTTCGCCACTGCAACCGGAATAGGAAACAAGGAGAGAAAATAAGTAGGAAGGCAAGAGAGAGTCGACTTAATAAGAGTAAGCCTACCACCCTTGGATAAATACATACGCTTCCAACCCGCCAACCGCCTTGCCATCCGTTCAAGAACCTCATCCCAAATACGGACGCTCTTAAAAGAAGCACCCAAAGGAAGCCCAAGGTAAGTCATAGGCAAAGAAGCACTCTGCAACCCAAGATAGATGCCAATGTCTGAGCATTATCAACATTTCCAATGGGAATAACCTCAGACTTAGACAAATTGATTATAAGGCCCGAAACTGCTTCAAAGCATAAAAGAACACATCTCAGACTCCGAAGCTGGCCTACCTCCGCCCCACACAGCACCAAGGTATCGTCAGCAAAGAGTAAATGCGAAATAGTCACATCTCCACCATGACCACCTCCAACCCTAAACCCCTCTAAACCATCAACAGCCACCACTCGGCCCATCATGCGACTAAAAGCTTCCATGACTATCACAAACAAGAGGGGAGAAAGGGGATCCCCTTGCCGCAAGCCCCGAGAGCTACTGAAAAAGTCTTCTGGACACCCATTGACCATAACCGAGAACTTTACCGTCGATATGCAGAAGGAAATCCAGGTGCACCATTTAGCTCCAAAACCACATCGACGAAGGAGGTACAGAAGAAACTTTCAATTCACATGATCGTAAGCTTTCTGAACATCCAACTTGCACAACATACCAGGCACACACGACCTCAACCTGGAATCAATACACTCATTGGCAATGAGAACAGAATCAAGAATCTGTCTGCCCCGAACAAATGCATTCTGAGAAGGTGATATAATCTTGTCCAGCATATATTTCAACCGATTAGCCAACACCTTGGCTAAAATTTGTAAACCCCCCCCCCACAAGACTAATGGGACGAAAGTCCTTGAGATCAACCGCACCCGGCTTCTTGGGGATGAGAACAAGAAATGACGAGTTCAAACTCCGAACAAATCTCTCATCCCTAGCAAACTCATCAAACATCATCAACACATCTCGCTTAACAAACTCCCAGCAAGCTTGAAAAAAAGCAAGGGAGAACCCATCGGGTCCAGGAGCCTTGTCACCATTGAGGCCATGCACCACCCCAATCACCTCCTCTTCATCAAAGGCCTTTCAAGCCAATCAGCCTCAACCCCCGAGATCCTATCAAACTCAAGCCCGTCCAACAAGGGTCGCCACTCAAAAGGCTCCTGGTATAATGAGGAATAAAAATCAACAATCGTCTCAGAGATCACCGCGGGATCCTCCACTTCTTCCCCATCCACCACCAAACTAGAGTTCGAATTCACTCTCCTATTAGAATTAGCAACACTATGGAAAAACTTAGTACACCGATCTCCATCTTTGAGCCACAGCTCCCTAGACTTCTGCCTCCAGCTCACCTCCTCCAAATCAATTAAAATATTAAGCTCCCTAGAGACGTCCAACTTCCGAATCTTCCCCCTGCCTCAAGGGCCCCCTCCTCATCCAAACCATCAAGCGATGCAAGTTCATTAAATAAAGTTGTCTTCCGAATTCTAACATCCCCGAAAACCTCCCGATTCCAAACTTTAAGATCCGCCTGCAACGTCTTCAACTTAAAGGAAAGCACAAAACTAGGAGACCCCCTGAAATCATAGCCTTGCCACCACTCATTAACCTTAGCGACGAATCCATCCACCTTGAGCCACATATTCTCAAAACGAAACGGCCGCTTAGCGCCCCCAAACCAATCATAATCCAACAAAAGCGGAAAATGATCCGAAAATAAACAAGGCAACCGTCGCTGAGTAAGCTCCGGGTACAACATCGCCCAAGACGGACTAACCAAAAACCGGTCGATTATAGACCATGACTGAGAAGATCCTCCATGAGACCACGTGAACCTACCACCTGTCAACTCAAGATCCACAAGCCCCAACTCGGACACCAACTCCGAAAACTCCACCATAGCCCTCCTATTACCACCATCACCCGACCTCTCGCTAGGGAAACGAGTCACATTAAAGTCCCCCCTATGCACCACGGGAAATTCCACCAACCATAAATCTCAGCCAGCTCATCCCACAACAGACTCCGACCACTGTCACAATTTGGACCATAAACGCCCGAAAATATCCACTTCGCCCCATCATCAACGTTCTTGAGAAGCAAAGAAAGTGAGAACGCCCCACAACACGACTGTACCAACTCCAAACTACGAGAATCCCACAAACACAAAATACCTCCCGACGCTCCCACCGCCTCCAAACAACACCACTGCACATGAGGCTCTCCCCACAACTTTCTCACTAAGGCACGAGAAACCATCGCAACTTTCGTCTCTTGTAGACAAACCAAATCTGATTTCCACCCTCGTAACAAATTGCCCACACGCTTACATTTACCGAGATCATTCAGACCCCTCACGTTCCAGCTAATTATTTTTGGCTTCATACAGACTGCAGAAAGTCCCTCCCCCCTTTTCTGCTCCTCCTAACACCAGAAGCACTCCCCTCATAATTTACTGAGCATTCCAGCAATTTTAATTCCCGACCCAACTTACCCCCAGATCTGCCCGGAGGCCTACTGCAATGACCCCTCTCCTCCTCTAAGGCGGTAAATAGCCGCAACAACTCAGTTTCAAACCCAACACAGGAGACCCCCACCAAATGTCTGAATTCCGTAACCATAGCCAAGACCCAAGAAGATGGAACACCCTCCTTTCTAACTGCTGCCGGAAGAAGCACCCTCAAAGGCTCCGAATGCACCCCACCAGCCTCTCCCTCAAATACAACCAACTCCCCACCAGCCTTGGAATCCCCCTCCAACGATGCATCCCCCATTGCCGAACCAGGGACCTCATCCCCACCCCCCATCTGGACAAAAGACGATCCAGCATCACCAGAGACCTTCCCGATCACCCCAGAACCACACGCCAAGCCATCTCTGAAATGCACCCCAAGCGAGAGGGCCACATGCGAGGCACATGGGACCTGCGCGACACCCTCCGACGAAGGCGCATCTGCCCCAGCAGCACCCAAGGCCGAAACAACCTCACCCGAACTTCCGGAAGCTGTCAACACGTTCGCCAGAGCCACACCAACTTCCCCGGAGCCCTCCAACTCTTCCTCCTCCGACGAACACCCCACTCCCATCTGACCCGGGTCCTCGTCGGCGAGGAAATGACCAACGAACCCCAGCCCCGGAGACCGAGGCTCCAAACCATCCGGAGCGGGCCCACGACCCAACTTAAACGGACCCTGGACGATAACAGAGCCCAGAGTGTGCTGACTCGGCCCCTCTCCAACACTGGCACCGCATTGCACCTGGGTGACAGGCTCCTGGGCCATCAACGTATTCAAAGACACCGAGCCTCGCTCGCAGCAAGAAAACACGGGTCCACGGCCTAAGTCGACGTGACCCGAGACGATATCTGAGCCCAGCGAAGTTGGCCCCTCTCCCTTAGCGTTGGCACCCCGTTGGTCTTGCCCCACATGCTCTTGGGCCACGGGCACCTGGGCCACCTCCTTAGCCCCACAAACCGCGCAACACCAACAAATCCGGGGCTCCACATCCCACCGTTGGCTATGAACCAGAGTAATGAGAGTATCCAGCTCAGCTTTCACTCGCATTAAATGCGCCCACATTTCCCCGGCTGCCCCAGCCGACACAGCAGTCTCCTCAGACGAAAAAACCATACCAACCTCTGCATGCGTCCCTGCAGACGCCCCCATTGGAAATCCAACCTGCCTCTCCCTACGACCTGCACAAACATGATTCTCACGAAACCCACGTCCTCCCTCCACCTTCGTCTCATTCGAGCATTTCTGGGCCAGAAACGCACGTGAATATTCGTTAAACTTCACGGACTGAACACGGTCCTCTGTGTCCTCCACCATTTTGCCAAAAAGATTTGCCAACCAAACCACCCCGTATCGTCCAACACGAATAGAACTCTGCGATTTCCTACTCAACTCCGACAACGTTACAAGACCCGACGAGCTAACCGAAAACTGAAACGTCTTTGCCTCAATCCTTAAACTACGGAAGAACGCCATCTTACCCCAGTGGGAAATCTCTAGACCCAAAGCGAAGTTTTCAGTCTTATTAGAAGATTGAAGTAGTGCATATTTGAGCCACCCGCAGCATGCCTCTCGAATTCCACGTGTCTATCTATCAGTAGGTACATTTAAAAGGTCAATCTCAAAGTAATGTCCATTAAACAATCAGATCCATCATTTGTATGCACATGTTGAAACATCAGACCTCTTCATGAAGAATGAGCGTAGGAGGTTTTTGCTAATTACATCACTCTGTTACAAGCAATAACAAACAACAAAATAATCAAATAAACAAACTAAAAGTATAATTAATACATGCAAACAAAATAGTAGAAAAATAAAATAAAGTCAATAAATTGTATCCATCATCAATGTGTCCAATTGTCCAGTTTGTGAGGGAGGGGGTTGTGCGTGAGGTTCGGGATTTTTTTGAAAGGGGAAAGGTGAGTGCCGAGAGTGAGAGAGATGGGGGGCATGCGTGACACACGGAAGGGTTTTTTTATTTTAAAAAAAAATGGTTCGAACCGTTATGGAGCAGTATACTTCGGTCTGGTACCGGTTTTTTTATGTCTGAAACCGAGACCGGACCGGCCATTCCGGTAAGTTATTTCCCACAGGTTTGGCCAGAGTTCCTTGGACACCCCTACTTCCAAGGCTCCATTGGTTTTGTGTGAGATAACCTTCCGTGGAACATTTCACACAGCTTTTAATGTGTGATGCCACACAACAACTTGTTTTGTCCATTGAACTCTTTTGTTTTACAGAGGGGATCAACAAAGCTGGCCCGTAAAAAAAAATAGTCAGGAACATGCCAATGAAGTACCCAGGAAAGGAGATATCATTACAAGCATTCAAGGATACCCTTTTTGTAGCCTTGATTAAATTTGGGAGCTAAAACATTGAAATCCAGCTATCTCATTCCCAAGTTTTTTTTGTCAGTGACGCTATGGCTTCCTTCAAAAAGAGACAGTAAACTAAGTTTGTGGCAAATTTTCAAATAGAAGGATTCCAATTTATTCGTGAGTGCCACGTTTCATGTCTATTTATCCTCCACTCTCTTCTTTTGTTTAACAAAAAGAAATAAAGTACTCCTTTGAACGCCTATTCTCTTTCAATGTTCAAAGGAATACTCTATTTATTCCACCATTTTAAGCTCAAACAATATTATAGTCTTATAACATTAAAAAAAATCAAGGACACAAAGAAGACTTCCCTATAAATTTTCACTGAAGAAGGTGATCCATTATAATTTTGTCTAATCTCATGCAAACAAACCACACGACGCCTCACAAAATGTTAGGTTCAAAAAATATATTCTCAGATTAATAAGCTCAAATGAACATACAATAGTATCTCACTTTTCTTAGTTCCCATTGTTTTTCACCTTTTCATCGATTAAACCAGCTAAATTACGTTGCGTTATGCCAATTAGTATTCTTTTATCTGACAATTGATTAATACGTTCCTGCTTCTACAGTCCTCCTCAACAAAGCGAGATATATGTTAAAACGTTTTACTGTAACACTAAAGCTTACCCATCCAAGCAAGGAATACCAAGTGTCATGCCCAAAGCTTTAGCCTCTTTTATCATGCATGAGAACTCAGATCCCATATTTCTTCGTAGTGAGGTTGCCTTTTGCAAGTTTCTTCCTTCTTGTGTGAACTGCCTTCACAAATTAAATGAAGTTAGTATAAAATATATCATTGTTATCTGATTATTCTTTTGAACCCCCTGAATGTATTTGTAAGTTAATGATGAAGGAACCTAAATAAAAAAAGTTGGTTTGTAAACTTTAAATTCAAGGGGGGGGTGGAGGAAAAACTGCAACTGCACTTTGCTACCTATTAAATGACCAAATCAGCCACGACAAAGAATTGATAATATCCACAGTACCCCACCAAAAATGAGAGGTAATTTGGTCAAAAACCGTGCCAGCATTTTTTTCTTCTTTTTCTTTTTGTCTTCTCTCTTCTTTCTTCTTCTCCCCCCAACTATCTCTCTCTCTCTCTTTCATCTACTCCTATGATTTGGGAGTCGTAAGGGACCAAAATTAACATCAGTGAAAGAAAAGATAAACACAGTAAATAATTGAAGGATAATATAAAAAAAATATGGAAAGACGAGAGAAATAGTAAGGAGAGACAAAGATTTAAGTGATTCGGTCTAGAAGACTCACATCCACTGTAAAAGTCCTCTATGACTGTATTTTGTATTATGAGTTTATACAGATTACAAGTTAAAAGTTTATATTGATAGAGAAGATACAAAGTATGATAGGAAAGATTCCTAAATCTAACTTGAATTTTTGAAATTTTAACAATATCTCATATTAAAACTGAATCTCTGATAATATGATGATATCATATCAAATATTATAGATTGATTATGATATTATATCTAACAGTGCACACGACCATTGAGAAGTGAATCGAGCAAAATAACAATAGTCAACGGACCAAGGTGTGTCTTTAAGAACAATAGACAAACGAACAACCAATGGGTAGAGTAACTGCCAAACATTGGATTAAACAATGATGGACAACAATATTTCCTCTTCTTTTTTCTCTCAGTTTTTTTTTTGGATTGTTCGTTTCATAACTTTTGTCAAACATATCTCATGCTCTCTCCTTTTTTTTTCTCTCTCTCTCTCTATCTCCTTCACTCACCTCTTCTTATGTCTTTTCTCTCATTGCAAACGAGAAATTTGTGGTCTGTGGGGACACTAGAACTTGCAAGACAACTTGGAGACATTGTCGGAACGCTTATTGAAAGACGCAAGACGCGGAAGCTTGGGACTGCTAGACCCAACTTATGACTGTAAGATCACTGGCTCCGATACCATGAAAGAAAAGATAAACGCAGTACATAATTGAAGGATAGTATGGAAAAGGAGAGAAATAATAAGAGACTGAGATTTAAGTGGTTCGGTCTAGAAGACCTATATCCTCTGTAAAAATCTTATATGGTTGTATTTTGTATTATGGTCCATACAGATGACAAATTAAAAGTCTCTATCAATAGAGAAGATACAAAACATGATAGAAAAAATATTCCTACATTTAAAGTTGAATCTTTGAGATTTTGATAATATCTCATATTAAAATTGAATCTGTGATATTATGATAATATCATATCAAATCTTATAAATTGATTATGATATATCTCTAACAATCACTTTATCATCGCGAGTCATTAGCAGCATCGTTTTCGAAGAAGTGAGAGGAAAGGTCTATGACATTGTCGGAGAGAAACAATGTTGCTACCACCAATTGACGATGTCGATAGTGCATGATTATGAGAAGGAGATAAAGGCAAGTTGAGGTGAGAAAGAAAGACTCGTTAACAATATTTTTGTCATGTCACAAGGTTGAAAGTCGGTTCCAACTTTGTGCTGGGCCCAGGTTGCATGTGCCACGCAGGTATGACAATTTGGATCCCACTAAACTGGTGATTATGATAACAAAGCGGCATTACAGTAATTCCTTTCACATTGAAGTGCCAATCAACTCAAATGATAGTTCAGTGAGGCATTGCAAATCAGGGGTGTAGATCACAAGACGTAAACTGGAGTTTTTCCGAGGAAAAAAAAAACATGGAAAAGAAGGTAACATGGAGTGTTTCATACTAGGATTCTCACCTCAGTTCCTGAATATAAGCGGCGTCTGTATGTTGATAACTTGATAGCAGGAATTGATCCATCTAGAGAAAACAAAAATCACTTAGGTGTCAGAAAAGTGGTCAGATGCTACGGAAAGAAAAGGCATCTGGACAAAATAAATTCTTTTTTATTTTCCTTGGATAAGCAAGAACCGCCCTCCTACTGAACTATGGGCCTAGAAGAAATTGGACCTGACCTAGTTTTGGACCCCTTTTCAACTATTTTCAGAATATTGCGGACCAATTAGGGTGGTAGAGTTCTACCATGTGGATTTCTTTTGAGTCCCAAGAATTTTTATTCATTGACATTTATTACCCACTTACCTTCAAATTCAAATATTTATCATCCTAATATTTACCATGTTAGGATATTAAAAATTATATTTCGGAGTCACATCTAAAATAACGGTTGAGCCATTACAAAATCCATCCGACAGTTGTTTCAAGAAATTCTGGGGTCCCCATTTTACAAAGCACAGAGTACTCTGTTTTGGATAAAATGTTGGAGATCCCAACACTACAAAGGCATACTAGCCATTAAAGCAGCCTCATTTCAAAAGAAACAAAAATGAAAAGAAAGGAAATGAAAACTAAGTTGGGAAAACATATACATGAATTACAAGTGCCAACTACTAATAGTTTTATGACAACCAAAGACCCAATCTTCACAATAAGTAAAATATCGGATGCCCAGACAAAGTTTTATCAGTAAATTACAGAATGTACAGAATCATAGAACCGAAAATTAAAGTAGGAAAACAAACAAAAGAGGGATAAAAGTACCTGTAACGAAAATAAGGCTGCAATTAAGAGCGATGAGAGCTCTGAGGCGGTGGAACAGACCTTTCAGATAAACCTTCTCCTTCATACAATAGTGAGCTTTACTTACATTCTGAAGTTGAACCATCCAGCAGGAGAGATCTATGCACAACCTCTTGTTCCTAAACCGCAAATTCAAAAGCAAATACATACAACCCAATAAAGAAAAGCAGGATAGTTATGATCTGTCCGGTTTCCCAAAAATAAGGCAAAAGACTGGGGGGCATACTGGAGATGGTGGAGTGGAAGAGTTTTCTTGCACGATTCCAAGATATCCCACAAGTTCTTCACGCCCATTTCCACGTCCTGTTTGAGAGAGAGAGGGAACTGTACAAGGTAGGAATTTTAAAGCCTCTGGTTTATCTCTATAGAACGGAACAAGTATTACAACGGATTCGGCCCGTATTGCATGTGACTGGTTTGGGCTTGAAGGTTCAGAGGAGTGCTACTGGGCTTCCCTTAAACTCGCGCATCCAAGTCCATGTGTATTCCTGTCTCTTTTCTTCGAGAAAAAAATTCGGTGATTATTATAAGAGATTCGGTTCTAATAAGGTTTATTATAAGTTCTTGGAAAATTGATAATATGGTCATTAAGTTTATAACACATTGATGATTTAGTCACTATATCATTTTTTTACTATATGGACACTCAGTCCATACCCTCGTGACGATTTGGTCATGTCGTCAAACTTCCGTCAATCCATTTAACGGAATGCCCTGTCACGTCAGTATCACGCGTCAGCTATAATTATTAAGTAAAACATTGCGTTTAGTCATGTAATTTAAAGAGAAATTGATAATATGGTTACTAGATTTATATCACGCTTATGTTTCATTTTTTTACATTATGGTCACTGAGTCCATATCCGTGTGACGATTTAGTCATTCCGTCCATATTCCGTTAATCCATTTAACGGGATCCAATGTCACGTCTACTTTAAACACGTCACCAAAACGCTTCATACAGATTAACCACAAGATAAAATTATCATTTTACATGTAAAAAAAAATCGATTAAATTGGTGAACAAATTTAAATGAAAATACGAAATATTTGAAATCAATAATTGTTAAGTGAAATGTGACAAAAATAATATATAAAAAATGAAAGTAAAGAGTGTCAATATTCTCATAATTAAAGTGTGATAAGTGTACATATCATTTAATAAAAATATAACACTCTATAAGTGAAAATCTTTAATTTTCTATTAAATTATTTTTGTATTACAATAAATATAAAAATTCACTCATCATTTTTTTTTTAGATGTAGTGACAGAATATGAATGGAAGGACCATATCGTCACACGGGTATAGACTCAATGACCAATATGTAAAAAAAGTAAACTTAGTGACTATTTTGTCAGCGGGGTATAAACCTAGTTACCAAATTGTCAATTTTTCTTAAATGACAAAACACAAAGTTTTATTTAATGGTGATCTGACGTGACTAATATGGTTAATGTGTAGTGTTGACATGTTAAAAAGCTGACATGACAGAGCATTCCATTGAATGGAATGATGGAGGTTTGACGGCAAAACTAAATCGTCGCGAGGATATGGACTAAGTGACCATATAGTAAAAAAATAAAACATAATGAGTAAATCATCAGCGTGGTATAAATCTAGTGATTATATTGTCAATTTTCCTAAGTTCTTATACATACCGATCAAGATTTAATAAAACAAATCTAACTGTTATAATCTGGTCATACCTTATTTAATGAAGTGAGATAAAGTTTGGTGAACTTAGTGATAACTCATTCCAATTAAATGACATGACTAACTTTGAACTGCTAGATTTATTTATTTAAAAAATAACTGGTGCTTCTAATAACTTAGAATTTGACTCCTTATGGTATAATTTTCTCCACATTTATTGAGTAAGTTGTGTAAAATACCTTTTCTGTCCCATGTTTTTTTTTTCTTTTTTTCCCTTCTCACTTACTCGAATGTCAAGGTTCAATCCACCATCCTAATTTTTTGAATGGAATTAAAAAGACTAATTCCATTATTATCAACTTTACAATCAATTTTATCCATTATTTTGTTAATTTTCCAACTAAAGTTACTTTAAACATATGTAGACTCGACCAAAGTAAGAAGAGTGTGCAATATACGGTACTCCTCTTTTTTTTCTTTTTCGTTTAAACATTACTATTATTTTAGTCATTTAATAAAACCAAAACACGCCATAACATTTTATTAAAATTTAAAAAATGAAGAGAAAGATTATTTAAATATTTTTTTATATATATTTTGCCCCCTTATTTTTGGGGTCATTTATATTTTGCAACCCGATGTATTATTTTTGACACATTGAACCTTTAGAATTACACATTTTTTCAATTTGGATCATGTACCCAAATTGCCCGTCAATTTAGATGTATTATGTCAAAAAGTTTACACATTGCCCTTTTATCTTGGGAGATATTTATACATTGCCTCATTTATCTTTGGAAATTTTTACACATTGCACCTCACGTTTTGACGAAATCCGTTTAAATTGACGGACAATTTGGATACAAAACTTAAATTGAAAAAATATGTAAGTTAAGAGATCTAATATATAAAAAATAATACATCGGAGTGCAAAATGTAAATGATCACAACGATAATGAGACAAAGTGTATTTAATCTTATATTTTAAGATATTAAAGTTGATTAAAAAGTAAGAAGTGAGATAATTTTGTGTAATTATTTTATTATAACTAAAATTTCAAGAATGACCAAAATTTTACCAACAAATGCTACCAATCCAAGACATTTTGGCCGAGAAAAAAACAAAAGAAACGAAAAAGAAAGTGAGAGGATTGTAAATGCTAGGCGTTATCAACATTACAAATTATTATCTATTTTCACTCTTCGCCGACTTCAATAAATTTTTTCAATTTTTTACCACTTTTTTAATTGTTCACAAAACTTTTACACTCTTCTTCACTAACCTCTATATCCAAAATTTAAAACGCTTAAACACACCCTAAATACTTCTAACAGTCCACCGCTGTCCTATTCCTATCCACAAGATCTGCTTGTACATCCTTAAGCTTGGATTTTTCGGACCTCACCTGTGGCCTGTCGGGAAGGCTCACTGGCATGCCAAGCTGACCGGTTCTTGGGCAAGTTTGACTAAGATGTCCGAGCTATTTTAGTCTTACTTCGTGAATCAGCGTTTCTCTCGTCGCCAGTTCAGTTTCGAATAGAGGGGGTGAAAAGAAACGAGAAAACAAATGGTGTCAGGTTATTAAAGTTTCGAACCCGACAGAGACATCTGATCGAGCCCTAACACGACTGATGACTGAATGAAGGTCTCTGACTCTCTCTCTCTCTCTCTCTCTCTCTCTCAACGTGTTGTTCTTTTTATTTATGCGTATCTGTACGTGTGGGTGTGCGTGTACACGTGTGTATGAAAAGCTGGATGTGGTTAGATGTGGAGGATGAATGTTGGGCTAGGACAGGAAGATCGGATTGGAATCGATGGGATGCAGGAAGTTCTGGATTATTTCTGGGCTTTGTGCTATTTTAAACTTGTGGAATTTTCAGTGGCCATGAACTTGAATTGTTCAAACCAGATGTAGATTTTCCAAGATCTTGTCTTTGCTGGAAAAAGGCAGTTTTGCTTTGCGGCTTGATCTGTTGATGGGTTCATGGCAATTACGAAAATGAATATGGCAATTGAGAGTGAAAATTTTAGGTATTGGGGTTTGAGAAATATTATAAAGTAAAGAAATGTAATGGGAGTTGGTGAAAAAAATGAAGAGGGAGAAGATTTTTAATAAATATTATAATAATAAAAAATTATGTGGTGAATTTTTTAGTAGTAAACCTAAAATTTTGAGGTCAATTAATTGGGGCTCAAACATGCCTATATATATCTCTGTTTATGTCCTGTCGAATTAGCAGTGGTTATCTATATATCACTGTTTATGTCCGTTTGTAGTATTTATGTTTTGCATGATTCTTAAAGAATCCTTGTATCATTTTTACTGTTTGCCTGTTTACATATCTTTTTGTCAATTTCTGATCTTTGAGCCAGAAGGAAGTACTTATATGTCCGTCAAACATTATGTGGATGTACTAATCAGTATGGTAGTTCAATTGATACGCTTTACAATTATTATTTTCTCGCTTAGAATTACAGACCTATTCTATTGTTATAAACAATCTTTCTCTACCCTTAGTCTCCAGTGTTCTATTTTGCCCTTATATTTTGTATCGTATGTGATAAAGCACTGCCTAGTCCACCTCAGCTCACCAGCTCAGTGAAGCTCTCCATCTCATCGTCACAGCTGTACCAAATCTTCTAGAATTAAGTTTGTTATGATTTGTAAAGAATATTTGTTTGTTGGTTGTAACAGAATGGCCGACTATTACAATACGTTCTCAGCCTCCAATGATTGGCTGATGCACATGTCCTGATTGTATAAATACCCCTCAAGCTGTAATGAAAAGTGTGGAGAATTATTCATATCGTTGTATTTCTCTTAGTATGAACGTTATACTTTTATGCCTTCATATTTCGTGCATAGCCATGGATCATAGTTGCAATTTTTCTTTACTTCTTTCCATTTGATTGGTAAGTAGCGCATGCAACTGGTTGATTTTGAACCCACAACCTGACCTCCATTGGATTCTTCTTTGGGCTGGGTTGGGTGTTTTTTGGTGTGTTGGGGGGGGGGGGGCGTGGAGCTCATTGGGTCCACTGTTCCTTTGGGACATGATATATCACTTTTTTTTATCAATGAGGCGATTGGAAAAATCATTCAATCTTCCTTCAATGTCTCCCTTTTTTCATGCTTAGAATTCCCTTGCTGAGCAGACCTAATGAACTTCAGTTTGCAATTTGCACTAATTGGCCTTCACCAGGTCCTACAATCTAAACAATTAGACCCATAGATTTTAATTGTTGTCACTTACTATGTACATAAATGCAGCCGCCATGATTAGGTTCTTTAAGCAACCTCATTGGCCTCGCTTTTCTTAGTTGCACACTTTTATGTGTTTGGAGAAAATTTAGAAAGATTACTTCAATGGCTAGAAAATTGACTAGCCGTTTATAGTGTAGTGTAAAAGAAGAAGAGCCAAGAGCATCACGACATTTGAGGATTCAGAGTATTTTGACTGTTCAAGGAAAAAATTGAGATGTTCATAGTTCCTATTTTGAGTATAAATAAATGTCTGAAGGAACTTGTTTGTCAGAAGCTAGGGTTTGGGGGCAAGACGTGAACTTTTTGGGATGCAGACTTCTTAGATTCGAGATTATGTAGAAGGGAGTCCGTGGAATATCTACCACACAAACCCATTCTATGTGGTGCATTATGAATACTATTTCCACTTGGTTGTGCAAATAAATATATGTTTATTGGACTTTGGGATATGCTACAGAGCAAGCCTTCCTCTAATTAAAAAGATATAGCAATTAGCTGGCTGCTGAAACTGGAGTGCGTGATAGGTGCATTAGATCAAGACTGATAGTATCCTATTGCATCGTTAATGATATCTTCTCTCAGCTCTGCACATTTTCCTCTGAATGATGATGTGATATGTACTTTGGCACCGTACATTTTTCTTTCATTTGTTTTCAGGAACAGCTATTTGTATTTATTGATCTTCTCCATGAACAGTTACTTGTGATAAGTACTATGGGCCAGATGTTTGCCTTAAACCCACCAAAACCACTGATATTGTCCCTAATGAGTTACAGCTCTGGCTGTTGTCTCCGTCGTCAGTCTTATTCTTGTTTTTTATTCTCATATAGGTTATTGCTATTTTTGGTACTATTTTACAAGAATTCTATTACTTCATACTGGTAGTCTGCCAACCATGTGACCGAACAATTTTATCTTCTTTGTTCTGCACTGCAAATTGCAGAACAATCCCGATACATGTCAAGGATATATATTACAATTGTCTCTCTGGCAATTCCTATGGATCACTCAGATAAATGTAGTAATTCAAGGGATTAGGTTGTGCTTTTCTTTTCTGGTATCATGAATGAATTTTCTTTATTTTGAGTTCAACGATTTTTCAAATTTAGCATTATATTGAGTCCTTGTACTTGTTTTGATGCAGAAATTTGGACAAATTAAATTTCTTCGAGAGTTTGGAGAAGCTGGTGAAATGGAAGACGGTTACTGTGAAGTGAGGAGATGGGAGGACCTGGACACTGATATTCTGGTGAAGATTTTCCAGTCCTTCAACGTCTTTGAGTTAACTTCGGGAATTGCGCAAGTGTGTAGTGCATGGCGTATGGTTTGCTGTGATCCTCTGCTTTGGAAAACACTTGATTTATCAATGTTAAAATCCAATTTCATAATTATCCTGTTAGAGCCATATGTTTATGTTGATAGCCGGTCTGATAAGACATTAACTCGCCTGTTGAAGATTTCTCTGAGTCTCAGCAAGGGAAACATAACAACCTTGATTTTCCATTTCAACCTATACGTGAGCGATGATCAGTTGACTTATACTGCCGAAAGGTAATTCCACTAACTCTGATATCTGTGAAGCTGAATTTTTTAACCCCCCTGAAGGTTTCTGATAGTATTGCTCATATGTCATTTATATGAAATATCTGATCCGTGTAAAAGGGGGGTTGTGGAGAGGGGATGGTGATGGATGTTATATAAACCAGTGTAGCCGCCTTGAACTTTGGTGACCAATTGTATGATGATTTGTTGCGTATTTTATTAGCCACTATTGAATTGAGAATTAACCAGTCTTTGTTTCAGGTGCCCACGGCTCAGACGTCTTGTTCTGCCGGCTTGGAACAAAATAAAAAAGACTGGAATATGCAAGGCCATTAGCTCATGGAAAGATCTTCAGTCCCTGACAATGCCAAGGATAGCTAACCCTCCATACCTTATGGAGCAAATTTCCAAGAACTGCAAGAACTTCAATAACCTGAAGATTATGGGCCCTTTTGATGTTTTCTTTGCTTCTACACTAGCTATGTATCTTCCAAAGTTAAAGGTCCTAAGTCTCCGATGCTCAGCAGTATACAAGGACGCTCTGATAACTATCCTGGATAGTTTACAACACCTAGAAGTCCTTAACATATCTCACTGCATTTTTATAGAAGTCCTTCCTCCTCCTGCATCTAAAAGAGTTATTAGAGAACTCGATGAATCTATACGGAAAAGGGCTTCTCACTTGCGTGAATTCCTAACATGCATGGATGACTCATGCATTATGTGCCAGCGAACCAGAAATGATGATGGGCTCATGAGGTGGTACAAGTACGAGGAAGGGCTTTGGAAAGCAGATGAGGTGAGTTCTCTCGCTCTTTGATTAGAGCCTGCAGAGGTTGTAGTTCCATGACTTAGTCGCTGTAGTATATGCACCTTTTGCTTTGGTGATTGTAATGGTTTTCTGCGATAAACAGAATAAATGTCGCTGATTAACTGTAAAGAAAAGTCATCTTTGTGGTCTTGTGTTGTTAAAACACATTCTCCTGGTTAGTGGATAGGTTGGGAGTGGGGAGTTTGAGGTTTCAACTCACAATCTGCTTGTTCTGGGAGATAGTTATAGATAGCTGTATTTTCAGTGTACGTGTTGTAAGTCCTTGTCATGATGGATTCTCAATTTTGGTCACCCCCTTTCAGTTATTATGAAGGTCTGATGTGAAAATTTTAGGGATAAAGTACTCTTTAACTTTGTAATCTCACGTACACGATTCAAAATTGTAATACGAGTATTTGGTTGTACATTTTCTATATCACAACTTCTATGTAAAGATAGGCCACCAACACTGGATTTTATTGTCATAGTTGATTCTTAAAGGATAGAATGGTGGCCCCTTCAAGCTTTTCTTGATTGTTGCAGATGTGGAAAGGTCGAGTATGACCCATTAGGTAGTATGAGAAAGTAAAATGGACTTGCTTTATATCAATTGCATGTAGATGTGTTATGAAATGAGCTTAGCCAATGCCTAAATCACCAGTTCTTGGTCCAAGTTAATTTGTCTCGTCTATGAGATTATTATATTAGGACATACGCTCGGCTAATCCATCTTTCTAAATGCGTCCTACTGGGGGCAGAACCTGTGGCCGGGTGGTGGCTTCTTTTGTAATCCAGTTACTACTCAATAAATCTGTTGTTTTATGCTTTACTCCAGTTTCGTATCTGAAGTGTTTTGAGTGTTCAATGAAATATAGACTTATTTTGCTATTTCTATTGAATGCTGATATGAAGTCTTTAGAGTATACAGAGAAATTTGCCGTGCTTTTTTGCAATTCTTACATCATAACCTCAGTTCTTAATTGATAAATTCTAATTTTGCATCTAGAAGAGGGTTTTCTCTGATCAGGATCAGAGAGTAGATGGAAGCGAGCTTGTGTTGCTTCCCATTCTTCCGCCCTAATAGAAATAAAAGACAGCAACCCAAAAAGGGTTCGGCTGGGTTTGGTCAGGTATAGGTTGGTACAGATACTAATGTCATTTTTTTCCGATTCAATTCATAGACTTCCTGTCCCCACACCCGCTCTTGGGTGCTTTTATTTTCAGGCCTCCAAAATCAATTGTACTCTTGTGGGATTGTAGCGATAGTCGCCCCTCTCAGGTTGGTAGTTATGGCTCAGACATATTATGTAGTTGGAGACTCTTATAGTCTTATGGTCATGACCGGGAGGAGTAGGCTGCGTCCGGTCGCGCCCTTCAGCCCTTCTAGGCAGGAAAAAAAAATCCTACTCATTGTTGACAAATTGTGCTTTGGTAGCTGCAGTCAAAAGGCTTATGTCATTGATGATTATGTATGTCAAAAACATAAAATCCTACTCATTGTTGACAAATTGTGCTTTGGTTGGTGCAGTCAAGCTTATGTCATTGATGATTATGCATGTGTCAAAATAGGGAAACGATTGGCGTTCACCTACAGAATATAATATTGCTATTATTATGGGTCCACCAATAATAAAAATAATAATATTATATTCGATAGGCGAACGCTAGACGGACAGGACAAACCCCAATCATATCCCGTCAAAATATGTAGGTGCAGTAAGGCCTCGTCAACTTTCTTGAACTCTGCAAGACTGCAACCTTTTTAACTTTTGATTAAAAAACGAATTTTGTGAATAAAAAAAAGTAGTGAGAAGAGAGAGCAACATTCTAGAGTCTGGATGTTCTAAACTATCATAATTGCTTAATTTAACCCAAGTCATTAGACGTTATTGAAATTTTAATCCAAATTGAATTCCTGTACGCTTGAATACCAGTGGGCATCACTCAATGCAGTCAAAGTTTTTTTTGCACAAATGTGTAGATCTTGAGTGCTTGTTTCGAGAATTTTTAGGTTACGTTAAATTTTATTGATATACGTACAAAAATAATTTTTAAGTAATATATTGTAAAATTTTATAATTCTAAAGAATCCTAGAAAAACAAATTAACGGAACATAGCCTAAGTCAAAGTTTAGCCGTACCAGTTGATTGAATTCGCTTTTTAATTATAAGAAGTTTAGCCGTACCAGTTAGAAAGTGGAGACCAGTTAGGTTGCTGATAATCGCAGTACAATTATTTCCCATATTAGTAAAAAAAAAAACAAAAACAAAGACAGGAAAATATGTCATTTAATTTAGTACCTCATGCACCCAAAAGCCTTTTGAAAAAAAAACAAGCACATGTTGCGAGCAAAAAATCCGGTGGTTTATGGTAGTCCAATTGATGGCTAATGGCCCTACTTATACGTGGTTACCACTTCAAACGAATTATATAACAAAAATAATAATTGATTTGAGGAAAGATCTTTGCCCATATATGTATTCAGTGTGTACGTTATTTTATTAACCTCGTGCAAAATATCTTAATACCAACACAAATAAAGTATAATCTTGTCACATAAGAATACTTACAAAATATTGTCGTGATGGTTTATGGCCACCTAACTCCCACCAATATAGGTTGGGAGGAGTCTGACTGCAATATGAGAAAAATAACAGTGAATTTTCAAAATTAAAGAAACGTGGGGGGGCAAAAAAGCCACTCGAGGCAATATTTTAACTCCATAATTCCCTTTAGTAAGAAAAAAAAGATTAACAAAAATGATTAATCCCCGCCCTGCCATGAAAGTTGGATCGTCCATCATCCTCGATCACGATTCACGAGGATAAAATTTACATAATTCAAAGAAGAAGACATTCCCATCTAGTATGTTGTGGAAGCTTTACGTAAATAGAAGAACGGATAAATTCTCTAGAAAAAAAAGGCAAATTCACAAAAAAAAACTGAAGAATAAAAGATTGAAATAGTAAATGGCGTAGCAAGGTGGAAATTTATAGAGCACACCCCCAAAGACTCGAGTTGATAATACTATAAAATTATCATTCTCTCTCTCTCTCTCTAGTTGAAAATCAAGCAAAACCGAAAATGGCTCTGCAACTGTGGGAGACACTAAAGGAGGCGATCCCAGTCTACACGGGGCTCTCTCCGGCGACCTTCTTTACGGTGGTTGCTCTGTTCTTCGCCGTGTACTACGTGGTATCGAGCCTGTTCGTGTCGCCCGATCAGCATCAGAGGCCCAGGGAACAGGAGCTGCTGTCTCAGCCTCTGCCGCCTCCAGTACAGGTCGGGGAGATCAGCGAGGAGGAGCTCCTGCAATACAATGGATCCGACCCCAAGAAGCCTCTGCTCATGGCCATCAAGGGCCAGATCTACGACGTGTCGCAGAGCAGGTGCTATATTGGACTTTTTTAAAGGTTTTTTTTTGGGGGTTTCTGGTAGTTTGAATTTGTGGATTTTTTGTTGGGTAAATGTGAATTAGGGGTCTGAGTTTGTATCAAGTTAGGTTTACTTAGAATTGTTCGGAGTGTTTTGGTCTTTGGGATTCTGCGTATGTGAAAATTGTGCAAATTTCTGGGGGTTTCTTTTCTGGGAGTTGTTTTTTTTTTCAACTGGCGCTCTGTTACTGGGTAAAGTTTCTGGTAAGTTTGCCTTTGGGTTGTAAAGGCAACTTTTTGCTTGGTTATATGCCGACCTCTAGTTTTTGCTCTCTCTCTCTCTCTCTCTGGTTCGCACGCATGCGCACGCATACTTGAAAAGGGATTTTGAGGGTCTTGGTTTGGTACTCATATCGATGGATTGGTTTCTAGGTTTTTAATATGATTCCAGGAATTGAGGTTTTATTTATATTTTTTCCCTTCGATATCACCGGATTCTCCACTTTTACTTTGTGTTGTCTAGGGTAGAAAAGGATACTTCTTCTGAGTCACGTATTGACCTTTTATCTCTAGGTTCGTTTGACTCGCAGGGGTTTATTGAATGTAATATTCTCTTTAGTTTAATGATCCATGGGATCTTATGTATGATTTGACATAACATGGACTGTACGATTATCGGGGTGATAATTTCGTTGCCTCAATATGGTTGTATGCTTATTCGAGTACCTCATAGGTGGTTGTAATATAGGTTGGATATGCCAATATCTGTATCTGAGCGAAGGGGTCTTATTACTTTAAACCCTTAAATTTTTGTTATTCTTCTCATGACTTGCGTGATAACGAAAAGTTCGTGAGGCAGGAATTGAAAAATTGCAGTTAGCTTACTTTATTTTTCATGACAAGTTTTCTTTTAGATTATGGTTTGACATCATGCAGCTGGATGACATTACGGCTTTGTGCCAATAAAGCAAATTTTCAATTAAATAATATAGTTCTTGTACTAACAAAGTGTGTTCATAGTTTGATATGGCAACCAAAATGAGAGACTAAGCTGTTGTTTGTCATGAACATCATAGTTCAAATTTGAGTGGCACCACCTTAAGGCAGGGATGTGTTGGCATGTTGCCTTCATGGTTGATGAACCTCTTTTTTGTGTTTTCCTGTTTGCTTGTTCTGAATATGAGGGTGGTGCTCTTGTGTTGTCACCAAACTTGTCTGCTTTTCCAACATGCTTTGTTCAAGTTTCATTCAGGCAATTCATTTGTTAATTTTGTTTCAAGTTAATAACATAACCTACCTCCAAGCTTTCTAGGGGGTATGTTTTGAGCACTGAAATGAACTGCTCGTTTTTATTACAGGCTTTTAATTTCTGGTAAATATATTGTTTTCATGACTACCGCATTATAAATGTCAATGTATGTTTTTGGGTAACTGGTAAACATTATGTTGATGATAATGTTATCAAGCATGTGACATGGAAATTTGCTTTTCGTATTGTTTCTTTTGGGGTAGAATAATTTGTGAGTCTTCTAATTTGAGCATCCAAATCCATGTTCCCTTGCAGAGTATTTTATGGACCAGGTGGACCTTATGCACTGTTCGCAGGAAAAGATGCTAGTAGAGCCCTTGCAAAAATGTCTTTTGAGGATAAAGATCTGACTGGAGATATAACTGGTCTTGGCCCATTCGAACTTGAGGCTTTGCAGGACTGGGAATACAAATTTATGAGCAAGTATGTTAAGGTTGGAACTGTCGAGAAGTCTGTTCCAGTGACTGATGGGGCACCCATTGTTGAACCTGAAGAATCTACAAACCGGGACGATGCTAAACCTGCTGAAGATGGTCCATCTGAAACAGCTGTTAAACCTGCCGAAGAGGGTGCATCAGAAACAGCTGTTAAACCTGCTGAAGACGGTCCATCCGAAACAGCTGTTAAACCTGCTGAAGATGGTCCATCTGAAACCGCAGGCGCAGCTGTTATAACGGAGGAGGCTGATGTTGCAAAAGAGTAATGGGTGGGGGGGTACACAGCTCAAGCTCAGGAAGAGTAGTATTGGGTGCGTGTGTTTCATGGATCATATTTAATACTTCACTCAAAGATGGTAGTCTAGGATATCCTCTTACGAGCAGACTTGTTTGAAGTGTATCTTGTTAAATAATGTTTTTGTGATGGTAAACGTTGGGGGATTCAGAGCTGCAACTTACTTTTTATCTCCTTCAGTGTATTTTATCTGATAAGAGGATTGTGGCAGAGATCATAGATGTAAGATGATTTATATTTTGACGTCACCTCTTTATCAATATGCGGTTTATTTACAACCTTTGGTCTCTTTTTAGTTTCTAGGATTGTTCTTCAGCATTTTTTTTTCCATATCTTTCCACGAAAAGATGATCATACTGTAGGACCACACTACAGATATTACTCCGACCTGAGATACCATTCATAGGCTCCAGCAAGGGGGGCAGTGAGTTATCAATTTTTTCCAATTCGTAATCGTAGCCACTAGTTGCCGGCCTTCCCATGGTGGCTGCGAGAAATTATTGTAAAACTGGGGTGAATGAAATAACCAAAACGACATCAATTAAGAATTGTATTATACCACACTACCACCTCGAATCTCTTTGCTGATGGATCTTTCCAAGACCTTAAAGTTGTCTCTTACGCTCACTCGACCTTCTCAAATATTCAGCCAGATAAAACTATCCCGAAAGTTCTCAAAGTTTTGGGCCAAATTTGAGAGACAAGGGCAGGATGCCCCTTTAACGAGCTGGACGCCAAGATTTTGGCTTTCACCCTAATAAATTCCAGAGTCCAGACTCTAGAGCCCCCTCAATTTCATATATAAAAAGAAAAGGCAAAAACATAAAACAAGAAGATAATAGTATCAGTAACAACAATAAGGGTGGCGGAGAGGGATGAATACTCTTAGAGTTCCTGTTGGGTTTTGGAGAGACTTGAGTCTCCCCGCCGCCCCCCTCCCCCCTCCCCCCCCTCCCCCCCAATTCACCTTAATAATTCCATTCAAAGCATAATGAAACTTTTGGATTTGAATTTAGTATAAATTTAAATCTGCAATTTATAAAATTGAGATATTAATAATTATATCAAAATTACAAAAGTAATGAAATTTTTGTACGAAAGTTCCCTTGCTTTGTTTTTGATGGAAAGATATTTTAATATCACCACCATTTAGGGCCATAAAAAACTAAGCTGAGCAAATACGCGGACAAAATGTTGTCAAACTACCAATTGATCTAACAGCTTAACGTATGACTTATTATTTAAATTATATTTCTTAACACTTCTTTTATGTGTAGGTAGGCAAGACTCCATTAATCATTTAATTGTTAGACCCAACATGTAAGCCGAACAAATACACCAACGGAAGTCAGTTTTATCGCCACTGATACCGCCTCCAATGAGCGGTCGCTACAATGAAGCGGTAACGGTATTGGTGGCTGTCCGCGCAAAATTTCGAGAATTTAAATAGTTTGCGATGGAACCACAACCGTGAGGTGATTCCACCTTAAACCTTTTTTTTTTTTTAAAATATTACAATACAACGTTGATTATGGTTAATTATATTTAATCAAACAAGCTTAAAAAGTTGTCATTTTGAAGCTGGTTTAACTCACCACACTTTGGGTAGCCGTTGGAAAGGAAACCCTCCATTACCGACTCTATCAACACGTAATATTTAACTGAAATTGAGATGAAGTGTAGAGTCAAGTTTTGAATTTAGGACTTTAATTCTGATATCAAATCAAACCACCCGTTATCTCAAAAACTTAATACTATAGAAAAGGATAATTTAAGGATAATTTTAATTATATTTATTAACAAATACTAGCGGATTAATTATTCTTTGAAGACCAGATACAGGTTCTCAGCTTTGCACGTTACACTTTCTGAGGCTAGCTGGAGGTTGAATTTGGGGGCACTGAGCTTTATGCAATTTCATTACATGAGTTGGACCCTTCAAAGCCGCCCTTTTAGATAATTGTACTCCTCTGCCCGCCTGGCCAACTAAACACACCCTGGAGCCAGACATATTTGTCCTAAGTAGAGTGCGACGTATCAGAAACTGATTGTGTTCAGCCCGCGGCTGAAGCAGAGAGCCGCACATATTCCCTCCAGCATGGAGATGGTCTCGGAAATTGGTAGTCTATATCATAACATATGTCCATAAGAACTGAATTTTACATGAAGACTGGAGCGCTCAGCCGCTCATACACTATGCATACCAGTTCTACTCGATGCATTATCGGGAGATCGTATGGTTTGATTCTAACCAAGTAACTTTAAGAATACAAGGAGGACGAGAATGATCAGAGGAAGAACATTTACATCGATTGGGTCTAAAGAATTATTAAGCTACTTCCAAGTGCAAACAAAACAGCACCAAGCGCTAGTGGTCGCCGTGGTAGTTTAATTGTGCCCGGACTGTGCTTATGATTCATAACTTGTTCCAAACGACGGTTTGAATCATGGTAGTCTCATTAAATTCTAATGGTCTTCGCGTAATGTGGAATTTCGAAATTTAAGTGGTGGTTTCGGTCTGGCTTCCAACTTTATTCTTTGTAGCTGGCCAATTTCACAGAACCAACCGTGGTTTCTTTTTCTTTCCATATTTTATTGTTTGATCCACGCAAGAGTATGGCAATCCTAAACAGAAAGGTGTAAGTCAATGGCGTAAAATGGGGAATCATTTTATAGACATAAAATATTTCAGATCTCATGTACGACAGAAGATAGCAAGTGATGGTGTTTTTTAAATCATATTAAATTTCTGGATACAATATTTGTCTCGGAGTAGCTTGGTCAAGACCTTCCTAAGTCGTAACTCCTACAGTTTCTTAAATAAGGTTACAGGTTACTGGTGCATTCGTAAGCAACCTATTTTTTTTGGAAAGATGCGATGTACTTCAAAAGATTGAACAATCTTCCAAATAGAAAATGGCAGGAGAATGCATTTCTCCTCATTTAGGCTGAACTGGAAATAATTTAGCAAACCTGAGACGCAAGGATGTCACTGATGACTGATCTGATTATTGATATAAATATATGTCCCAGTAGCATGAAAAGTCAATGTATAGTTTCCGAAATCAAGTTGTGGCATAAGTAACGACTATAATACTAACCAAACGAGGTACACGCATTTAGCCCATTCATTGAAAATTGAGGGAGAGAAAATGGCGTCCATATAGCCAGTCTCTCTCCCGGAAAGTGACATCCCCAGAAGTCAACTTCTGGCACTTCAAATGCATGACATTTTTGCTTGCAAGGAAGAACTAGATCATATCTTAAGACTTGAAAATTGTTGATATTTGAAGATGTGAGTTTTGGCCTAGTCTTCCTAACTAGGTTTAAGTGTCTCTTATATCTAGAGTCTAGACTACCAACTACCCAAATCCCAATAGCTACAGAAAAAACATACCCACCATCTGCTTCAAGCTTCTTTCCCTTTCTATTTTTTCGTCCTTCAACTCATGAAAATTCA
The DNA here is from genome assembly GCA_963930655.1 of Myrica gale. Taxonomy (NCBI): domain Eukaryota; kingdom Viridiplantae; phylum Streptophyta; class Magnoliopsida; order Fagales; family Myricaceae; genus Myrica; species Myrica gale. Next base: position 7,840,843 of record OZ005600.1, on the reverse strand, counting down.
GAAATCCTTACTCCTCTTCCTACTGGTTATTATTATGCTTCCACTCATGCAAGGTTCCAGTTCTCATTATATTCACCAAGCTTCGAGTCAAGAAAAGCATCAAAGTTCAAGGCTAAAGTATTCTTCCATGTTTTCAGGAAGCTACTCTGCGATCCTTGCTTCTGTAGAGTCCAGGAAGAACAAGATCTCTTCAATTCACGTTGTTTCACGCCGACTTATCCCCGAGGGACCAAACCCACTTCACAATTGATTAGATTTAAGAGTCGAGCCTCTATTCCTTGATGGCAAAGAATACAACACACGAAGTGCTTGGGGTTGTGGACTGAAATATGTCGAAGCTTTTCTTCTTATGAGGAAATTAATTTTGTGCCTGCAGTTCTGAAAGTGTAAATCCTCATGTGTTTCCAAATATATATTGTTGAAATTGGGCTATTTAGCTGCATAATACTGTCAACACTCTCTTTGTCAGCTGCATGCTATGCAGGCTCAGCAATAGTGCAGTTTATTGACCGCAGCATTGCTTAACAGAATTGTGCATCTCCATACTAGCTACTACATTTACTACTGCAGAAATGAGACCATATATATATGATACAAAATACAACAGCAAGATTTCTGTATCCCTGCACTTTCTCAGCCTACAATTCCTAGCACGCAAATAGTTCCGTGTTCCGCCTGCAATTCATTGGTACATCAATCCATTTAGCATTTAGTTCACTATCTCTTTCCTACCCAACAACTTCGCAAGGTCTGTGTTCCTTGCAGAGTTTTAACTAACTCAACATATGAGGAAAAACAACATCTTTAAGAAGTAGACGAAAAGGGACACAGAGAATTATCTAGGTGATGTACGTTAGTTGATAGTTTATCTAGACCCTACTTATAGAGTGCGAGGTTAATATTTATGGAAACTAGGGTAGGTGGATTAATGTGGTCAACTATGCTCCTGTAAAACCATGATCTTTTTAACATTTTCCTTAAACTTCAAAGGATTAGGAGAGGAAATCTTCAGATTCAAGGCGACATTTACAGAAGCGTTGGGAATCTTGGGATAGGAAGATGAGAAAGATACACTGTATTAATTTTTATTAAGGAAATACATATTTTGCTAAAAAAAGTTCTTACAGAAAGGAAAAAAAAATATATCTTTTGGATTTGAACTATATGCAACTTGATTTTATTTAAGAAATTAAAATGTAGATTATATAGGGTTGAATAATACGAATATTGTACTGGTACAATCCCATAAAATTCATAATAAGTTCAAGAAGAAAAAAGACAGCACACGGACTCCGGATACAGTTTTAAGCAGTTTTCGACTGGCAACTAAAATTTTAGATCTCTAAAATTTTATATCATTACAAAAAAATTTCTCTTATTTCTTTTTCACCCTCTCTTATAATTTTTTTTTTTATTTTTTCACACTCTCTCTTTACTTTTTCATCCCTGCTATATCTAAAGTTTTAATTGCCCTAAAATTTTATAAGTCAAAAACACCCTAATTCCACCGGGGTAACAGGTGGAACAAGGTTCTTTGCCTCTCCTGGATATAATGTGTAGCTGGAGATTGTACTTCGGGACACGAGAGTCTTTGGAAGGAAATGAAAGGACATTATGGACCATAAACGTACAAGGAGAAGCCGCATGTGTCTGGGAAAAGTAACGGCCGAGGATAAAGTATAGATCCGGACACGTTTAGGCCGCACCGATTGCAACACAGTTTATGGGAACACGTGGTTCCGGAGTGTACCTCTTGTCCCAACTCCCACTCCACGGTCCATTCTCGAGGGCTTGACTCAAGCGAGAGGGCGATTCGTTCTCCCGACGATATTCGACGAAAAAATTCAGACTCCCTCAAAAAATGACGGACCAGAGTCCGGAGGACTGGCTCCCGCCGGGTTGGACCGTGGAGGTTAGAGTGAGAAAGAACGGTAAAAAGGACAAGGTAATTTTTGTTTTTTTTTTGGTAAAAAAAGGTGTAATTTTACCCACTAGCTTACTGCTTGCCTTTCTCACTTCAATCTTATAGTTTCAGAAATGTGCAAGATCTTCTATGAAAGTTTGCTGTTGGGGCTATTAATCTTAGCTTTCGTTTTCTCTGATTAATCAGTTTCTATTTTTGGTTGATAAACATTTTTGGAAAAGAGTACTGCTTTTAGAAATACCAGTAGTTAGATGGGTTTTCTTTGTGAATGTTGAATTACGCATATTCTTCGTATTGATTTAAGGATGGGTTTGAGTTTGTTTCTGGGACCAGGTAGCAGTGGTATAGAGAGTGGAAGACGCGAACTATGGAGTTTTATCATTTTTTTTCGGTTCACAGATTCCATGCGTGTTGCATTGAAAACTTTCTGTGTGATTAGTATATTTCCAGAAATTTTGAGGTTATTAGAGATTTCTGAATGATGCATGTTCCAAATTTGTGCTTTGTATGTCGGGAATTGTGGAGGGGTGCGTCTATATATAGATGTTACTTAGAGATGAAGACTGTAGAACTATGTGCACCATTACAGTAAGATGAAAGAAAAACTGATGTTCTTATGCTGCAAGCACAATGGAGTGCGAGGTCTTAAAAAATAAATTCAAGATGTGCTTTTCCCAAATTCTGGATTCGACCTTAGAGAGAGTTCCTCTTTGAAGCGTAGAGATTCCAAAGGCAGGACACAAATTTGTGATTCGGTGGCTTTCAAAGAGGGGTGTGAAGAGAAGCATTTAGGAAGATTCCAATTCGTTTCTCGTGCGGTTTTTGTGCCATTTCCTGACTATTTCTTTGTGCAAATGGGAGGCCTTGCAGCATGTGACTGATGGTCGTTACTGGTTCTGAAATATCTTTGTTTGATTACTTGTATAGAGGGGGACTTTAATTTGACTGTTTTGGGTAATTATATGATATCGTAGGCAAACTTCCCTCTGATATGAAAGTTCACAAATTTTTAAGGGTTATGTGCTTATTAAAGGGGTATGTTTCTCAACTGGCCACCTGCTACATGATTTCCTTGGTGTGGGCTATGCGTATTGGATATCCTTGCTCCCATAGGTTATTGGACTATGTAGAGATTTTGTAGTTAGTGGGCGTGTCTTGCCCCCTCCCCCTCCTCTCTCCTTCTCCCTTATAGAGCATTTGGTATAGTTATGCGTAGGGAAATCTTGCAGTTGGTATGGAAGTTCATACAATGTTTCACTTATTTGATATAATCTGTCATTCCCACAAGTTGCTAGAGAAAATCACATGGGCTTGAGTATTTTTGTTTATTTGTTTCCTTAGTTTTCTTGGCAAGATGGACTGGCAATAACTGTCACCATGGAAATACCTGTTTAGCTTTCTATCCTCCTTGACTTCTGATTGGTAATTGAAACAAAGACCCCAACCTGGAGGAAAGATCATCTGGGATACCGAGCGCCAGTTTAACATCTAGCCAGATGATCTAATGCAGGTTTATAATGACCATTTGTGCTTAGTGCAGTATTACTTTGCTCCCTCAAACGGACTGAAATTCAATTCCAGGGCAGAGGTGTCTCGCTATCTGAACACTCGAGAAGTCTGTCATCTTAAACCAGAAAAGAAGATAAAAGATACCCTCAAGCGATCTGCAAAAAATGTCTGTTCAGTGTTAACGAAATCAGCTCTTCATGATATTTTTAATTCTTATGATCTAATGTTAATCCATATTTTATTTATTTGGAGATGAAAACTTTGATTATTCAAGCAATCTAGGTTGTAGTTGAGAAAGCTATAGCAGAAGATTTACCTCCAGGATGGATCAAAGAAATCAGAGTATCAAAAAAGGGTCATAAGATCAGAAGAGACATGGTACTCAAACTCTAATTCCTTTTTCTGGTATTTTAATTGTTCTCTGTTATGCGTGTCTCATAATGCTTTTCACTGTCGTACAGTAGGTAGTCTTCTGTCGGTCTTCACATCTTGCTAAGTTCTTGATATGCTTGGCTTCATCATTTTCTATTTGCGAGGAGTTTTGTGCCTAGCTGTTATGAATTAGTTAGATACGAAAAATTGTAAATCCTAAATCAACATTTGATATCTGCAGCTATACACTGATCCTGTCAGTGGATATATATTCCGCTCTATGAAGGATGTATCTCGGTATCTTGAAACTGGGGAATTAGGAAGGCTAGCATACAAGCCAAAGGATAAAGGCAGCTTTGATGTGGAGTTGGAAGATGATAACAACTCTGTACGTCCACCTATGATTGATTCACTAATTTCATACCTTTGTCTTCTTGGTTAAGTTTCTTTCACATGTGCAATATCTTTGCTTCTCCCATCTCAACAGTAGGGTTGCCAGTTTGTAAATGGTTGGCCTCAATATTGAAACGGCTAGTCTGCCTTTCGGAAATCTGGGAGGGATTCTGCTTTTAATAAATGACACTTTATTGGACTGAGAGGAAAAACGAAGTTCAAATACAAACCACTGAGGCCTCTAGTAGTTGTTATCTGGACTAAAATTGGTTGAGCTGCCCATGGTGCAGTTATATATATGGAATTCTATTGAATGTTAGATATCCAAGTCTGCCTCATGCAGGTCGGGCTATGTGATATTTGCAGAGTAGATAGATTTGGGGTTTGTCAATGGTTTAGATCTATCTAGTCTTTGGATAGATTTCTGAACCTTTTACTGTTCACATGTTGTTAGCTTTAAGACGGTGAACAAATGTGCTTATTGAACTTGGTTTCTTCTTTTTGTTGCTCTCTTAGTCACCTGATGTAGAAGAGAAGCAGAAATTAGCACTCACGATCACAAGGTACCAGATTATCTGTGATCAGAGCCCGGAATTGGATGAGATGGTAACGGATGAACAGATAATTAAATCTGTCTGTACAGAAAAATGTGTGCCCCTGTCTGAGTACTGCTCTCTTCAAGGTAAAGTTCTGAAGTTACTTCTCATTATGATATTGTTTCAGTGCTGTCTCATATTTCCCTCATCGATTTTCTTTTCATCACCTCCTCCTCCTTTGAATGGGGATTACTGTTGGAGTTTTATCTTTATCATGGGAAAGAGTATGAAACTCTACAAAAAAAAATCAACGAAAAAATGCTGAGAACTACTTACTCTCAAAGCTTAACCTATTGGTGAATAGTGGAATGCTATCCTCAACAAATAGATTTGAATGTCGTATTTTTCAATTTTGAACTTGATTATTTTTTCCTGTTCAATAAGACATGAGTATGTAGATGTGTTTAATTGGGGAGTAATGAATGTGTAACTTACAGAAAGATCTGCGTTCAATTATTGATTGTCTGTAGGGAATACAGATATAAGAAGTCGGTTCCTTTTTTTTTTGTTGCAAACTGCCTTCACTTGCCTATATGAAGATGTTGCATCTGATATGTGTTTTTTGCATGCAGCAGGAATAGTAGAGACTGATTTGAGCAGCTCAAACCTGCTATTATCCAAGGGCACAGTGCAGATAGACGGGAAGAGTGATTCTGCTGAAAGTATGCATGTTTCTGGTCCTCCAGCCAGATTTCTTTTAGCTAATCAATCATCCAATAGTGAGGGGACTGCGCAGGAAAGTGAAAATACCCGACTTGGCCGTCGCAAATATAAGAACAGAAAAGAATATAACTTGCCTCGCCGAGCTTCAAAACGACTTGCTGGACTTGATATTGACCCAACACCAGAACTGAAAACTAGCCGAGTCCGTAGAGTGGTGGTTAAGCAGTCAGATGATGCAGGGGCCAGTACACCTTGTTCTTCTCCTGGTAGTTTGGCTCATTGGCCATCCCAGCAGCCTTCTCCTATTGAGGCGGGGCTGGAATCAGGAAGTAAGTTTGACAGTTCCCAAAGCACTAGAGTGGAGCATACTGGAAAGATTCGAAGACCAAACAAGGATGAGCAAAAGCAAGATTGCTCTGCTGTTTTGCCCATGGGGACTGCATCCATCTCAGTGGAACATGCTGGAAGGCTTGAAAAAAGGGAACAAGACAATGACAAGCTAGATATTCCTGTCGACCTGCCTTCCATGGATCTATGGTCTGATCCTTGCATTCAGTTTGCCATAAAAACTCTCACTGGAGTAGGCATTGAAAGTCCCAAAAGCACAGAACTGTCGTTTGTATCAACTAATAGCCAGCATGCTAGTGGGGACTTGGCGACTTTAGCTATTCCAGGGCAAAATAAAATGGTGGAAATGAGAAGTAACGGTGACAGGAAACAAGGATGCACGGTTGTTTTGCCTTCCCAGAACCTAGCTATTCCAGAACAGCATGCTGGGAAGGTTGAAGATAAGTTAAAAGACAATGAGAAGCCAGGATCACCTCTGAATATCGCTTTTTGTGATTCATGGATGGACCCTTGCATAGAATTTGCCATAAAAACTCTAACAGGTCCAATTCCAGTGGATTGTGTTCTTGATATGCAGGAGTCCTTTCAGTCACAACAAAGCTCATCCCAAACACAAGCAATTAGTGGCTTGACCTCCTCAAATGCCGGTTTCAGTAACTCTTGTCAAGCCGATTTTTTGTGTCAGCAATTCGACACGCTGGAGAAGCCCAATTACAGACAGCAAGCTTTGGTAGATCCTGTCACAGTACGTGTCAGCTTGCAGAATTCAGGCACTACCGTTCTCCACCAGCATAGTGAAGGGAGAGGCAATAGATGCCAATAAGAGCCATTCCACTTTGTACTGACTCCATATGTACAGCTTTAGAGATCTTGTAGAAGGATACTTCCAAGGCCTATAACCTTTTGCTTTCTTGTGCTAATTTTTCCCACTGCAACACGATGGCTGCTAGCTCCCCGATTCTGTGTACTCTTCAAGGAGGAGCTAGGCTGCAGCTTTTAGTACTGTATGTTTTGTCGCTTGGGTTGTATTGCTAGTAAGCCGACATGCATTAGGCACTACCAATTTTAGTCTGTGAAATGCCAACGGGCTTTCTCGTTGCCTCCAATTGCTATTGTTGCTTGATCTGTAAGTTAACAACCAAACACAGCCATTTATGATCATAGCGATTTGTGGATTAAAGTTTTGGTAACTTTTACTGGTGTGCGTCAATAAAAACAATGGAGGGGTTTAATTATCAATGCAACGATGGACAAGTTTATATGTTAAAGACGAATGATAAAGGAAAACCAGACGACAAATAACAAATAGGGGCCGGCCACTTCCTTCTAGGAAACGACGTCGCTTCGCTTCAATGACTCACTCTTGACATTATAGGCTACATTATAGGCTTTCGTATCCTGCAGATTCTACGGGCGGGGACTTTCAGTGGTGTTCCCGCGCAATTCCAAAAAAGACGGAATTGGTTGCTCAATTTCTACGGAGACGATCAGACTAAAAAAGAGATAAAGCAGAAGAAGAATGCAGATTCGAGTGAAATGCAAGTGCGGTGAAGGGAAATGCTCGGAATGGGCAATCGTCGAGTTGCAAGGCACAATAGAAGCTCACCTCACCTTCCAAGACCGCCTCCAAAACCTCGAATTCGGCGTCCTCTGCCGTCCTTCTTCTCAGGTTCTTTCTTTCTTTCTTTCTTTTTAAAAGAGAATTTATCATTCCCCATCGATACCCGAAAGATCTCCTAGTTTGATCTATTGCTAAAGAAAGATTCTGATGTGGGTTCCGTACTTTTTTTCCTAATTCGGTTCAGGAGGTGTATACTTTTACTGTTGGGTATCATGAATTGACAGGATCAAAAGTGACCTTGAAGAAGCCACTGTTAGTGTTGAAGAAAACTAAACTCTCCAGCTCGGACCTTGAGAGCGGTGACGCAAATTCTTCGTCGGGAGTAGAGCTGGAAGTAATCGGGATCATTCGGCACCGGATTTTGTTCAAGACCAGGCCAAAGGCCTTGATTTCCAGTTAAGCTTTCTCATCAGGTTCATATGGTTTACTTTCATACCTAAGGCAGAATTCGTATGAGTAAATCCCTTGGCTTGAAAAAGCCTGTAATTGCTTCAAGTAAGTACCATTCGGCCCCTCTTATCACATTGCTTGGGGTTAGGACAATGTGACTCTTCTCTTAGCTAAATCATGTTTTCATTTTACCTTTATAATATCATTATTAACTATTCCAATCAGAACCAAGCATCTTCTCTAGAATCTAGTTTAGTCCTTGGTCTTTCTTAATCTCTTGCAAAAGAACTTAGCTGATATTCTCATTTTTCTTTCAGCATTGCTTCCTGTAGCATCTTAAACGTTCCCTGGTTTCTAACTATTTCCTAGCCTTTCATTCAGTCACGCTGCTAAAGCGTCCATGGAAACCTCGTTCTCTGTTCTATCTCCACTCATCCATCTTGTCAGCCATTTTTGATAAAGGGGTAAACTTACAACTACACTCAAGTTGGGGATCTGCACATACTTCTTTCTTATATATGATGACCGGTACCTGCTTTAGGGACTAATAAACCTTAGAGAGATGCCACTTCATTCTGAATGAGCGAAAGGAAACATATTTTTACATTGAGAAAGTAAACCCAACATGTTGTCCGAAAGCTGTAGGCTTCTAGATTTTCTCTGTTTTGTGCACAATAGGACTTGGTAGGATTTCTTGAGAAAGTGAACACCTTTGGACAATTTGACCACATAGGTTTGCCAATGTTTTTGGAGCCTGCCTGAGAGCTAGAGGAAGTAATTCGCCTTGAGATTTGCTATTAAACTCCAACATGGTATCACTCTCAATGTGAAATTTTCATCATCCTACAAGCCCCTGCTTCCAGAGTCCCAATATAAGGGTAGTGGGATATCACTAGAACCTCCACAGCTTAAATTCATAATTGAGCAGGCTTATGAGTTCTGTCGCTGCTGCATTGTCAAGATCATAAAGCTGGTTTAACTAGGACTACAAATTACGTGATTGCTCTTTTATTCTTTTTTTTGGCACCTATATTTAACATCAAGACTAGGCACTTCATATTTCCAGTCTCTGTCATAGTTTACATCTTTGTGAATTTTGATTGGCTGAAGTGGCAAAAGCTGCTTTCAATCGGCTACACAAAGATATGCATATCTACATACCTAGGAATACTTCGTGCATCAATACACATCTGTATGACATGCATAGATATGTATGTATCTCAGCTCTACTGCCTTGCCTAGATGAGATGTTCTCTAGTGATTTATATGACAGTTTGAGGAAAAAGAACTTTAAAAGTTAGACTTAAGACTCCGTTTTCTTACATCAACTGAAGCTTTATTGATTCTATTCATGTTTTTCTCTCCCTTCTGTATTTTGTTTTCTATCTTCAACCTTCTGTTACACGCTTTTAAATTGTACTGGAAATAGATGTTCACTAAATCTAGCTATCCCTTTCATGGTATATTTGCCCAATAACAACAATCTCCTTTTTTTTTTGCTCCCTTCTTTTGCAGAACCACAGCCAGCAGTCAAGGAAAGAATCAGCATGGCTGGTTCTGTTACCTCAAACCCAACAGCATGATTCTATGTGGTGATTTGGGAACTTCAGGTGCTAAAACAGTCTATTTGCATCTAATTCTGACTTGTGTAGCTTGTGTTTGATTGCTACATCACAATGCCTATAATTTTAGTGTTTGTAAATCAACCAAACATCACTGTTTCCTTTTGATTCAAACTACGGGAAATTAGCTGGACCATGGCTGACAGCCTTAGCCTGTGCTGAAAGAACAACCTTTATATCCTTTTAAGTTCGACGTGGGACCAACCTTCCTGGTATGGCCTGTGGCATGTGTTGTTACGGCGGTTGATGGAGAGGGAGGAGAAGATAGAGATAGTTAGACGGATACTATAGAGCAGGTCGTCAACGGATTGGTATATATGACTACTCATGCCCCCTTCCATTTAGTCAAGTAGTTTATATTCGTATTCCATCCAGGCCATTTTAGTTGGACTCGACCCTCCTGTAAATCAATTATTCATTCGTACACGCACACCAACTTCCTTCAACCATTAAAGTTTTTCATGAAAAAAGAGCCTCACGGTGTCCATAGAATACCCGCAAGTCGGACCGGTCAATGCAGTTGATTGTCAGGTCTGATGATGGGAACCCACGTTTTCGATCATTGGAGAATGGAAACGGTCTGCCAAGTTGCATAATTGCATTAGTTAGGGAACGGAAATCGAATACCCTAGCACAAACTGCTATTGTACGATAAGGTCGATTAGTAAATGGGCCGATCTTGGGTTTGATTGGGCTTGTTTTAGCCAATCATTTCATTGGGCTCGTTGGGGACTATTAAGTTTATTTCTCTGGGCCTCATTTATTTTGGGAAGTAGGGCCCTTGGCAATCCGCCAGATTGATTCAATGGAATCTCATCAGAACATTGGAAAACGAAGCTATTCTTTTTCAACCTTTCCTCTACGCGGAATTATAACCACCGGGTTGAGAGAAGCATCGAGAACTTGGACGAGAGAGAGAGAGAAGCATCAAGAAAAGGTCGGTAAGATGGGTTCTATTTTACTTTTTAATGTAAAAAGGAAGAAAAAAGGTACAATCATGTATCTAACTTCAGACCTCTAGCCTTCTATAGGAATATGGTGCTGCATGTTTCTCATACTTTATTGGCTTGTGTAAAAGGGTTAGTTTTAACTTAGAAAAAAAGAAGGAAAAAGGATTAGTTTAGCTCAGCCAAAAAAAAAACATAAAAAAGGCTGCCGTTATCACACCAAAAACATTTGCGAGCAGGATAAGACATCACTTGACTAATACAAATCAGAAGATAGAATTACGTATTATCTGTAATTTGGCCAGTCAATACAACAGCAATACTTGGCTGAAGTTGTTTATAAGGAAAAAAATTCAATTCTAATGTTAAATGGGGAGGGGGTTAACCTGTAATCGATGTTCTCTCTTCTATGCAGAAGCCGAGCTGGTTACACCTGCACGAGCTCTCAACATTTCAGTTCTCTTGCTTCTCTCCATTGCATCCACCAGCCATTCTACACTTTCTTTAATCCCCATCCTGCAATCAAATTTCATAGATTTGGTTTTCGTATTTCTGAACATTCGGTAAATCTGAGAGCTGTGAAGAAGAATATGAAAAACTGGAATCACTCAGCAACCAGCTCGATACATCTATTTACCCGTCATATGCTGACACAGCTTCAACCATGTAAACCCTTTCATCTAACTTTTTCAGATCAAGATATCGGCCAAGTTCTTCAGCTGATACAGCTTCAGCAAGATCCTGCCATGCAAATGATATCTAATTAGATTACCATGACTGGCATTAATCTAAAACACAAAGAGGAATAGAGAATAGGAAGGCATGTCACTCTAATCCGTTTCCTGCAAAGAAAAAGAAAGCAATGTAGAGAACATGCTTTCAATCTCAGGATATCAAGCCCTAATCAAACACTTCCTCTTTTCCACATAAAGCACGGTGAAATGGACACTACTTTCATCAGGGGCCAAAGTTTATCAGAGACCAAAGACACTAGGTTTTGACAGATTAAAAGATTAAAGATGTTGGAATACAAGAGATAGGAACAGCAATATGCTTCACATACCAATAAAGAATCACAACATACAGAGAGAGAGAGAGAGATTGCGAATACCAATTAGACCAAAGAAGTCAATACACAATTTTTTTCAATTTTCACCATGTTCAACATCCTTGTTGCTAACCTCAAGAAATTGCTAAAAAATGCATGACCTTGTTGGGAATTTGAAATAAAGGTTTGAAGTACTTTTTGAGCTGGAAGGAGGCAACAGTTAATCTCACCTGCTTGTTTGCTAATATCAATAGAGGGGCTCCTTGCAAATCCTCGTGTCGGAGAGCCTTTTCTGGTAATAAATCCAAGAAATTAGCACATAATTCAAGTGCTGCCTCCAACAACTCTTCACTGCAATTAAAATAGTAGCCAACTCACTCGGCATAATGCGTTGCCAAGTTAAAGTAAGTGAACGTCACTCACCTAGTGCAGATTTTGCATCTTCAAATCGTGATGGACAAGCAGCATCAATTACATACACCACGGCATGTGCCTCTTCATAATATTTCTCCCAAATGGAGCGAAGACCAGGCTGATAGAATCAAAATCTTGCGTCAGTGACCAACTTCAATAACCCCCCCCCCCAAAAAAAAAGGGAAAGAATATCAAACGAAGAAGAAATAATAGATCAAAAAGCTTGTGCCATATTTCAGTGCCACGACTCAAAGCAGACACTAAGACACAACACTGCTATCCAGAGTTTGATTTTCCATCCATAGCAACTTTAGAATTTTACTTTTACACATTAGAAAAAGTTTGTCAACGAAGTAGTAATCACACAGACAAAGCCCTTTTCACAAACTAAGTTGGTTCCTTAGACCCTGTCAGATTACGAACACAAGCAACATTAAATCTTTTTCCGATGAAAAATTCCGTCAGACAAGACAGATGAGGTGATGACAATTGGAATCTCAGGAGAGAGATTCCATATCCCCAGCGGGGCATACAAAAGAATAAGAAAATTTGACCTGGACTCTCTTTGAGAAATCCACCCAGAGCCATGTGGAAAGAACAAAATTTAGTCTGGAAAAATGTCAAAGTGGCATTTAAGAACAATGATCATCAGTGTAAAAACAAAAGAACAATTATAATTAGCACAAATGCCCCAAATTCGTCAGTTCTAGAACCAGGTTAGCTGCCATCTAAAAGTAACAACAAAAACACCAATAGGTTGTAAAACACTGAAAAGATGACAATCCTAGTTGGAAATAGATGCTCAATAACCTTTATAAACTGTTTGCCAGCAGTCCATGACATTTTAACATTACTCTACCTAAAATACAGTTGTTTCTCTCACAATTTACACGGATTCAGGTGTGTTAAAATACTCTAAAAGACTTCTAATTTTTCTGTATGAATTCGACATACCTGACCTCCAAGGTCCCAGAACACAAGTTTTGTATTCGACGCTTCAATACGAGCAATATTGAGTCCTACAGTAGGAACAATTCGATCAGGGGGGAGGCCTTCCATGTTTGAGTACACAGACTTCAACTTTTCCAACAAAGTCTACAAATGAGTAGATTACACAAGAATCATGAGCAATGTCCAGCAAATATTTTCAACACCGACTTCACCATTTCGAAAATCATGTAACAGAGTTCAGTAATCAAAACAGAAGAAGAGAATCTGATGCATTACTGTTTTCCCAGCCTTGTCGATTCCAAGAATGAGTACATGAAACTCGGTCTTACTAAACATATACTTCCAAAGTCCATAAAACAATGAGAACATCTCTGACTTGCTTACTCTTCCTTATCACTTGTTCCTTCTAACCTTCAAGGGCAGAAAGAAAAGAACTTCATAACATCTAAGTTGATCTGGCTTGCACTCTTAATTTGAGACTTCTGGAAAAGGAATAGGCCTGGTCAATATTTAAATTGCAAAGGAAAAAGAAAGAAGATTGAAGTTAGTGATTTTTTTTTCTTGGTAAATAAGTATTAGTGATTTTAGCTGTCATGAACATATGACAAATAAGACAACTTGGCAAAGTCCAACTATTTCCAGGAATCAGATGTTGCAACTGAAAGAACAAAGTTTAGACCTAGTGTTTGGCTATAACCAGTAACAAACAAACTAGAATTCTTCTAAAATGTTCTGTCCTCTTTCAAACACTGAGAGAAGCAATATATACAGTCATCCATTCACCTAAGAAATTGGTCATTCTAGTGGAATCAAAATTTTGAGTTATCATCTAATGATTTTCATGGACTTTCTTCATTGCCTTGGATCCACTTTGTGAAATATTGGTAACACTCTCTGAAGTTGGGGCCAAAAACACACACATACATAAGAAAAAATTGACAAGCATCAGATCCTTCTCACTTCGCCACCGCACCATCCATCTAAGAAGGCTTTAAACATTAAACATTTCTTACTTGCTTCAGGCCCATTTTCAATCACCAGAAATTTGTTAGTATTATCAGCAGCATCCCATCAAACGTCTAAACCAACAAACAGACCTCAAACACTCACATAAACCCCAAATGACAGAAGAAAAATATAAAAGCTCAATAGAATTAATATGAATTCCCTAAAACCAAGCTAATTATATATAATAATATAAGAAACAACAACGAAAGGAAATAATTTCTGAACATTATGAACTATGAGTTCAACCACAATCACATGCTGTGATGAATTCTGAAAAGTGAAAGTTTCCCAGTTGCTTTTCCACCATGAAAATCAAAGCCGTAACCCTCAAAGACCCAGATCAACAAAGAATCATCGTGCATGAGCTTTTCGGATTAAGATTAGTGAAAGTTAGATCCAAGGTTAGAATTAAAGGTTGAGGGAAAGGCGAAAGAAAATAGAAATTGGGAGGTCAGAATTTCATACTCTAGCGGTGCTGAGAGCTGCTGAAAGTATTTCTGGTTTTCGTTGGTCCTGTAAAAATGAGACCTCCAGAGTGACAACTTTTCTCTCAGCGCTATTTTTCCCGTGGTTCTTTCAGATTTGACCCCGTCCCTCTCATTCTTTTTTCCCTGTACCCATTCTACCCTTGGCGTAAACTCACCATCAAAATGGGCCACGCTGGTGTGGTTAGATATAATGGGCAATGATACATAATACGTTGGAATTTAAATATTACGTGAATATTTAGATGATGTTTAAGTTTTATTAATATATTTGTTGAGTTGTATTGATATTTGTAAAAAATAATAATGTTGAGTTGTATTAATATGCGTGTAAGAATAATGTTAGAACGATAAATTTAGAAGCTGTTCGGTTATGGAGTATTTTGAGAATTTTTTGTGTTTTGAGAATTTTTAGGTGATGTTAATTTTATTGGCATGCGTGCAGTAGTTATTTTTAAGTGATGTTAAAAAACATGTTCGGTTTGTGTATTCTCAGGATTCAAAAAATCCTGAGAATACATATGGACCGAACAAGCCCTTAGAAAGTTGGATTCAAATTCTTAAAATTTTGAAAAAAAAACATGTAATTAGTTCTTTTCCGTTCTTTTGAACTTTTTATATTATTTTTTTTTGCATGTTTTAGGTGTGAAGATTATATATGTTTAATTTTTTTCAAAGAAATAAAATGTGGGAGGTTTGAAATGAGTTTTTAAGCTTACTCATAAGTAGATTCGAATTCTACCAAACAAAATCATCAACCTAGCATTTGGCTTTCGTTTGTTATTAGGAATAGGGGCTCAAATTAGGAGAGATTCCTACACAAAAAAACTAATCTACGGTTTGCAGAATAGTCAAACTAATGAACGGTTGTAGACAGTTTTGCGCCTTTTAACAAAAATCAGACGAGGGCAATCCTGGAAAACGGAAAACCCAAAACGGGGTGGATAGATAAAAGGGGGACGAGCATCTTTCCAACTTTCTTTCACTATTTTCGCTCCACTCGCAAAACTTCATCCATTTTCAGGTAAATGAGGATTCCTTTCTAGTTTTCATATTCGGATTTAGAGATCTTCACTACTGAAGTTTTCATTAATGATCGGTTTGATCCTCGAGGAATCGTGAGGAAAGAAAACAGAAATTTTTTTTTGTATTCCTTGCAAAATGAAGAATGGAATTGGCTGCGTGCTTTCTTTAGCAATCAGAGAAGTATACAAGATCTATCGTTTTGAATGCAGTCATTTTGGTTTTTGATATTTCCAAAGTCGTGTTTGACGCTTGGATAGTTTGTTGATCCGTTCTCTCTTTCTCTTTTGTTCTTTTGTTTCGATTGATTGCTGGATTTCAGTGTGTTATTTTTGTATGTGGTTGGTTTAGAGGTTCAATGATTCGAGAATGGACTTCGATTTGTTGAATTTGATTGTGACTGTAAAAGAAAATTATCTGCGTATTATATATGACCTCAAATTATGTGTTCCACAGGGGATGCTATTAGAGAAATTGGATTCCTGTTCTAATTCTTGTTTTCTCAGTTCTGCGGAGTCATCCTCAGCTTTCTTTGTCTCTCCACAGTTTGTAAAATGTGGTTTTTTGGATTATATTTTTTTTTTGCAATCTCAGATGTGCTCGTGTTTGCATCTGCTTGTTGCTTTTTGGAATCTTGTTTGGTTTATGTACCTGGATCGAGTATTTTTAGGATATAGTGTGACGCCGGAGGGTCTTATTTTTCTGCTATATTATAGTCCTTAGGAAATTTGCTTTTGACGGTCTATTTTGAAGGTGCACATCATGAGATTGCTCTTATCTCTTACGATACATTTATGCTTGTGATTCAGCTGGTGTACAGGGTGTAATTGTGCTTTTTCTGTGTGTAGCTTCCATTTATGGAGGTGGAAATTTCCTTTGGCTGCATCATATTCTATGTAGATTCCCGTATATTCAGTACTATGATAATTGATTTGAGGATCTAACTAGAGATTCTGCAGTTGTACCCAGCGAAGTAAAGTGATTGAACTACTTTTCAGCATCTCAGGAGATCGTCGCTCCAGAAAAATGAAGTAATTTACATGTTTTTTTTTAATATTTCTGTATGAAAAATTGGTTAATGACTTGATGTTTCTGAAATTTGGTAAGAAAGGGCTTTGTTTTGGCGTGTAGATACATAACTTCTGAAAATAATAGTGAAACAGTAAATTAAGGCTCTTCAGATCTTCATAAGTTAGGATGTTGATTAGGTTGAATTATTTACCCATGAAAATTGCTTGTAGTTTCTAATCTTTGTTTTCTATATTTGGTAACACATGATAACTGGGTTGGAGTGGATGTTAGAATTAGATTATTATGGTTGCTACAGATACTAATTTATTTAGAGAAAAATGTTGGGAATCTTTAAATGATTGTCAGTAAGGGAGATGGATTAATCATGGGTGGATGAGAGATGATAAGTTTAGAAAGATCGTGAAGTTTTTGTCGCTCCTTAGAAACATCAGAGTGAGGTGACAAAGTGCAACTCCTATGATTTAGTCATGCAGTGAAGAGATATGATCTCAGCTATAGTGGTCAACTTAGTTAATACAGGTGCTAGAGGAACAAGAGGGCTGCTAAATATTGTCGGTCAAGGCCCTAGAAAAGAGCTTTGATTTAGTAGGTCTGGATTGAAATGGCCCAGATAAACAAACAAAAAAATAAAGACGTGAATTGAGATGGAGGAGTTATTTTCTTATCACAACTGAATTTTTTGGACTTTGTAGATGCAAAGCATGAACAAGTAGCTATTGCAATTGCTGTTTAATTCCATGGAACATAGGGGTTGTACAGGTGTAGCTATTAAAAGTGCATTACCATAGATGTTTGTATAAAAATTATTTGATGTGCACTTTTTAATATGTTTGAGTTTTCAAGGTTGGAGAAAATACTGCATTGGCCGTCTTAAAAAGAAGCTAGACAGTCCAAAGCAGCCCACCATAATTTTCTGGTGTCAACTGCTAATTTGTGCTATGTTGCAAGATACTTTTTGGCATTTATTCTTTCCATTTTCACTTCCCCCCTCTTTCATTAGAATATTCAATGTGTCTTTCTGTGATGTTTTATTAATTTTTTGTTACAGAGTTTTTAACGACCTCAGCATTTGTTGCATTTCAATAACAGGGGGCGCGTAAGATGGGATGAAGCTAATCTGGGGGAAATTGAAGCAAATAAACCTGTGAGGCAGAAGATAACTGAACCTAAGACACCATACCACCCCATGATTGACGATGACAGTGAAGGTTTAAATTTTGTTATCTTGTCTGCAGATTCCTCTCAGAATGAATGTTTATGTAGATGCATGTCAGAGTGCACGTTAATCTTGTGCAAGGCCGTAGTTCGTTGATTAATACTTAATGATGTTTGGAATGTGTCTACCGACGTAGGATCTTTGTCTCCTATCCGGGGTGCCTTTGATGAATGTGTGGGTGATGCAATGCACGCTGAAGCAATACGAACTGCTTTGAGTGATGTGGCTTCTTCAAGTAAAAATGAAGGCCGGAAATCAGGTGGCTGGATATCATCTGAGGATGAGGCAGATGCTATGGAGCAGGATGATGAAGGTTTTCCATACATTCTCTTCCATTTTCACCCCTTTAGTCTTTTGTTTTTTTCTTTCTGTTTGTGCAAAAGGGCCCCTGGGAAGGTTGGAGGTGCCTAAATGGGCGGCAAGCTGTCTCGACCCAGTGCTATTAGAGACATAATGGTGAGAATGCCAGTGGGTGGTGATAATGGGTCATAAGTCTTGTCCTCTTGGTATTGTGTCTTTGAAGATTCGAGCAAAATGCCTTCCCGTGAATAGGCTTTTACCACTAATTCGACCCCTCCAATGGCAGTTCTCACCTTTTTATTCGCCTTTGTGACAACCTTCATTCTAAGATTTTAGAAAAAGTTGGATCTGTGTTATGTTTAATCATCGAAGTTCACTTACCAATCCAAAAAAAAAATCGTATTAGTTGTGTACATTTTCACCTTCACAGGATTTTGATTGTTTCTAGAAGACATTAAAGACTATTGTAAAAATTTGGGGGGATGCCACCAACCAATTTTTATGTTGTTATCTTCTGTTAACAATATTGTCTAGGGTTTTTATGTATGCTACTTATTAGAGTGCTCTAGTTATCGTCTCCTTCAGTCGCTGCAGTTGGCTGATGCTGAAGTACAGAAAAGAAGATTTCCAAAATAATTCACTAGAAAGTCCCTCTTTTCCTGGAATCTATTTCTCTTTCTGAGTTAAATTGTGAGTTTTGCAACTTCAATTCCAGTTGTGATGTATGCCCTCCGTTGACTTTTTGTGGAAAATTTTCAGATTCTGAGGCCGATAAGAATAGTTTGAGTTTTAGGGAGCACAGAAAAGCTCACTATGATGAATTTCGGAAAGTTAAAGAACTCCGGCATAAAGGTTCATTTCTTGAGGATGATGTTGATGAGAGTGGTGGCGGTTATGTGAAAAACGTTAGGAAATGTGAGTCATCTGCATCATTAACTGCTGGTGTGAAGGAAATAGACATCTGCGAAGAAGGTGCTGCAATTTTGCCCCAACAATCTTCTGCACGTCCAGCTAATGGAGCTTAGATCAAGCCAATCAAGGACTTAAAAACTCGTAACTGTTTTGGTTTTTGTCAGTTGTATGTAAATAACATTCAATTCCTTTTCCATTATGACATGCAATGTGACTCTTCTCCTCGCTCCATCGAGAAAATCAGCTATTGTCATGTTTTATTGGAAACTATCAAGCTATGTGGCCTCGGGCAGCTTGTTTTTGCTCAGGATCCTGCCAGCACTAATTTTAGGGCAGCTCTTTTCTGCTCAAGACCCTGTCGGTAACAATTTTGTTTTGGGGGCTCATTTGGAGGATTAACGTTGGCATTAGTGGTTCGTGGCCTCAAGTACCAGTATCATTGGTTGGGCTTGTGCCGTATAGAGCACCATTGTAGGTCCTACCTGGGGTTGGGCTCTGCTTAGTGCTACTGCCTAGGATGATATAAAATTACTCTTTAACCCCTTCGCGTCTTGGTGCCTTCCCACCCCAATTAACCCCTGCGTTTGGTTTTTATTTTTATCCCGTCCTTTCACATTTCTTTTAGATGGGGGGCGTAACAAGAATTACGAAAGATTATTGTTAAGAACATTAATAACATATCTACGAGATTTTTATAAAACACAACGAAAAAGAAAAATTCACGGCACAAATAATTTGATAAAATCACAAAAATATATACGAGACAAATTTCTTTGTATGAAATATGTCATCGGGAAACAAAAAAAAAAACTACACAAATAACAAGCAGCAGGAGGAGCGGTTTGTACCCAATCCCATGCAATGGCATAGTTACATTTCCTGCTCTTTCTTTTTTGTCTTTGGGGCAATTAAATTTCTTTCTTCCTCAACTAGACAAGTTAGGCCCACGATACCTTACCTTATCCTTGATACACCTGCACACCCACTCTTTCCCACTCACAAATAGGGTTGTTCAACCCCGGTGTAGACTGGTTTTAAATAATTGCCACCTACACCTACACCGTTAAGGGCAAAAACCGACCCTTAGCGGTGGCGGTTTAGCGGTGGCAGTTTCCGATTATCCTACATTCATATTGAGCCATTTTTTTAGCATTTTACTCACAACTGACAAAGAAAGAAATGGTAAAATGTACAAGAAATCAAGTCACAGGCACAAGAAATTAGAACATCGTTGTTTTCACTCTCTGTTCGACTCAGAGAAGCACAAAAATGACTAAACCAGATTGTACAGCAAATGATGCATTTTAGATGCTACTGGCTGCAAATTAGCTACATCAAATACAGATTATATCTTTTGAGAATTATCAGCTAGGCAAGCTTATTGCATAAATTGACTTCAGACCTAAAGAAGGGAGGTTGGTCTTAATACATAAGCAAGTTAAGATACTCAAGCTTCACTAGGAACAAGTTAATGCATATGAAATTCTCTCTTGGTTAGCAGGAACTTTTTTTGTGCAATGCATACCCCTCCAACAATATTAACACTATGCAAACAAACAGGATCTTTCTAGTACTACATGAGAGTTCTACGTCCCATTTCGAATGTGTTGTGAAAAGTCTGCAAAAGTTTCTAAAGTTTCCTAGGCCTTCTGATCAGTCACCCAAGGAATTTCCAACTTTTAGACCCTGCTTTAGGAACACGCTTTTAGAACGGAGCTTGCAAAAGGACCAATCGAAGCACTATAAAGACATATCAACCAGTAAAACAAAATTCTTACAGTGGACAAATACTAGAACCACATCAAAATAATCTAGGCATACCCTTCATGGGTGTTGTGGGAGATGTTGAGTCAGAGCTAATGGAGGTAGATTGAGAAGTTGGAGCCTTCGGAACAGCTCGGGTGCTTCTCTGAGAAGTACCTGGCACATCAGGTGCTCCTACGATACACCAAAACAACACAGCCGCAAAACAAGACAATCACAATCAAAATCAATTAAGAAGAATATATTCATTCTAAAACTCAAATGGGGCATCCTGCAATTACAATGAAAACCCACCAACATTCTCCCAACCAAATTCAGAAACCAACATACCAGATAAAAGATTTTTTCTATATTGTTTGGGAAAATCATACCATGCAATTGAGGCTGTACGTGGGAACCATTCTGTACTGTGGTACTACGCGGCGTAGAAGCATTACTAGACTCCAACGGAGATGAATTCACAGTGGGCACGCTGGCCCTAGATTGCCCTCCACCTTGTGCATTATTGTTATTCTTCTTAAAACTAAAACACACGCACAAAAATCCCAAAATAAAAGCTTAGAAAAAAAATCCCAACAAAAAAAAAATGAACAGAAATCAAATCTCGTCACCAAAGTGCAAAGGCCGGCTCCCGATCTTGCCAACCTTCCATGTCTGTGCGAAACGTGCTCGGCAAAGAAGGAGCGGCCGGAAGGCGTGGTGGTCGGCGAAGGGTTGTGCCGCTGAAAGTAGGGGGAGAGAGAGAGGGACGACAATGGGGGGATGTCCGGAAAATAGACATTTGGGGGGAGGGGGGGTCGAAGGAAATAGGGTTGGGGTGGGGTAAAAACGACGTCGTTTTGTGGGGGAAAAATAAAATAAATAAAATAAATCCCGGTTTCCCAGGTACCGGGAAGCCGGTGCCGGGTAAATCAGGACCCGGGATTATCCCCGGGTTTTTGCAATATCTCCAAACCGGCACCGGCAACCCGGTGCCGGTGCCACCAGAAAATTTCGGTGGCACTGAACAACCCTACTCACAAATTCCTCGAGACAAACCGTTTAATACATACGAGAGAGAAAGTTTCCAATGGATTCCCTTGCTTCCCAAATATGCTCGGAGATATCCTCTATCTTCTCAAAATCCACTCGCCCCCACCCATCACCGTTGGACCTATTAGTGACCGAGTTGACCGCCACATCGGCCCAGAAAGGCCGGGTTTTCCTCTACGGAGTAGGTCGAGAAGGCCTAATGCTCAAGGCCCTCTGCATGCGCCTGTTCCACTTGGACCTCTCGGCCCACTTCGTCTTTGACATGATCACTCCCCCTAGGGGTGTTCATTTGCACCGGTGGTTACCGTTTTAACCGCTAAAACCGTCACCGTCACCGGTAAGGACGGTTATTGTGCTTTAGCGGTGGCGGTGTCAAATATGTGATTCCGTCAATTACGATGACGGTTTTCGCCAAACCGTCACCTACACTACCGTTAATCACTCATAGTTGAGACTTAAGATGATTATTGATTATGTAACATACTTTTGTTGAGATTTTGTTGGAATATGTTAGTTGATTTATGTCATATTGTTGGACACTTTTATTAGACTTTAGTCTTTATGTTTGAATATGATATTATGTTGGACTTTTGGACAACTTATTATATTTGTTAGGATTATAATGATTATGATATTATGTTTGAATATGTTATGATATTTGTCCATTTGATATGATTATTGATTATGATATTATGTTATAATTTAAACAACTCAAAATAGTCAAAAAATGAAAAAACCTAAGGAAAAAACTCATTTTTTTGGCACAACTGTTATACGGTTTAAACGGTTACCGTTAATACCGTCATCGGCAAGAGCGGTTATTGTGCCTTAGCGGTGCGGTGACGGTGTCAATTATGTGATTCCGTCAATTGCGGTGACGGTGACGGTTTTTACCAAACCGTCACCTACATTATCGTTAACCACCCCTACTCCCCCCATCACCGCAGAAGACCTCTTCATCGTCTCCGCGGGACCAGGCGGATTCTCCACCGTGGAGGCTATATGCAACGCGGCACGGTCCAATGGTGCCAAAGTTCTACTTCTGACGGCTCAGCCAGAGACAGGTTCGTGTGTGAAGTACGCGAGTGAAATTTGTTACATGTCGGCGCAGACTATGGCGGATGATGCGGAAGTGGGGAGATCTCGGCCACTGCTTCCGATGGGAAGTGTGTACGAAGGGGCTCTGTTTGTGTTGTTTGAGATGGTGGTGTATAAGTTGGGCGAGGTTTTGGGCGAGATCCCTGAAGCCGTCCGATCACGCCACACTAATCTGGAATGAAGCCGGTTGTTCTTAGGGTCTGTTTGGATGGTTCTCTTTTTGTACTATTGATATTTTTTACTTATGTTTTGTGGAAATGAAATAAGCAGAACGCCACTGGGAGGGGTAGCTTGACTATGGGAAGGGTCCGGGGTCGAACTCTTGTTTTTTTTCCCTGTTTTTTTTTCTTTTTTTTCTATTTCCTTAGCATATGTTTAATATCTATTAGAATATAAATGGTCTTATTCTCACGTTAGTTAAAAAGGTGAGTTCTTTGAGCGTTGAGTCTTATAAAAAGGTCATTTTATCTACAAGTTAGAGACAACTTGATAAATAAAGATGTAACCCTTTAGACTTTCTACGGTGGACGTAGGTCTTCCCAGGCCGAACCACCTTAAATTGTCTATCTCTTCATTTCTCTCATATTCTCTCTCTTTTTCTTAACATGGTATGAGAGTCATTTCAATCTTGTGACCTAGTTCGGCTCAGCTCGACCTAGTTTAGGCTTAGTCCAGTCCGTCCTAGTTTAGTTATTTTCTTTATCTTTTATCGGGCCTTTTGGCACCCCGTCCAACATCACTCTGACAAATTTTCGGTAACTTCTCTAGGGCCTTCCGGCGAACTTCCAACGATCTCCCCATTCTGGCCATCTTCCGACGATCTTCTTCGAGTCTTCTGTCCATCGATTTTTGGTGTCTCCATCACCGACCACCAACCACCATTTTTGGTCAGTGTCTTCCCTATCTCTGGCCATTTATAGGGAGTGTTCGCCCATTTCCGGCCATCTTCAAACGACCATCTGCCCCCTCTCCGACCATATTCAGGCATTTGTTCGTCCTGTCTCTGGCCATCTTCTAGCGTTCGTTTGCCCCATCTCTGGCATTCTTTAGGCTACCGTTCTTCCTCTCTTTGGCCATCGTTAGGAATCATTACTCGACGTATCCAGTATTTCGGTCACTGTTTGTCGGATCTTGTGTCTGTCTTGACCTGCGTCAGATAATATGTCGCACCCTGTGCAGCGGATCTTGTCTCTGCCCCGACCCTAGTCAAATCTTGTGCGGCTGTCCTATGAAGCAAATCTTATCTATGCTCTGACCCCATCGGATCTTGTGTCTCTGGATGTCATCGTCATCATATTTGCAAACTCAAGTTAGTATCAATAATAACCATCTTGAGTTTGAGGAAGGGTGTTAGAATATAGATTGTCTAAGTCTCACATTGGTTAAGAATGTAAGTTCTTTGTGCATTGGGTCCTATAAAAAGGCCCTTTTATGTACACATTAGAGACACATTGTTAAATAAAGATATAGCCCTTTAGGCTTTCTACGGTGGACGTAGGTCTCCCCAAACTCACCTTAAGTCGTTTCTCTCTCTCTTCTATTCTCTTTCTTTTTCTTAACAATCTCTTTAGAAAAAAAATATTAATTCTCAAATTGAGATTATCGGATATTTCTTCAAATTAGATTTAAGGATCAGGTACCAGCACAAGTACTTTTCAATCGCTATCTTTGTTGTTTCCCTACTCTTTCTTCGTGGACTCAATTGAATCAGTTTTTATTGTTTTTCTTTCTTCATAATGTAAATGGACGGAAGATTTTAGTACTCGTTTTCAACCTTCTTACAAGAACCGATTAGAAGGGCCTGTTGCCGAACGTGTTTTTCCTTGATGTAGTTATTATACGTGTTTAAAAAGCGCGTCTTCTAGAGAGAGAGGGCATACTAGCCCTTCCTCCCATTGCACCTGACTCTTCTCTCTTGTTTTCTCTGGCAACATGAGCCTTTACTCCTCTACTCTCTCTTCTCTCTCCCTGATGTTTCCTCTTGTCTGTTCGACCACGTCTCCTTTCCATTACCGGTGGTTTTTGCTCATGCGTTTTGAAGTTCTTCATGGCTATCTAAATTGGTTGGAGGCTTTTTGGTTGCCACGCGCAGCACGACAGAGATCTTCAGCTCCCGACGCTCCTCTTCACATCCTTTCGGAGCTGGTGCGGCGGCGCATGGGGTCCCACGTCTCCTCTCCATTACCGGTGGATCTCACTCGCCTGCCCTTTTTATGCTCTGTTTTGGTTATTTCGTGTGATTTTTTACGACCTTGTATTCTGGCCAACAGTCTTTGAGGTTTCTTTTGTTGTTTGCTTTGTTCTTTTCTTGTTGTTGCTAACAATTTCTTTTCTCTGGACTTTTGTGGGATGGATCTCGCGGCATCCTTATTGTCGATGACTCTCCTTGTAGACATGAACCTGCTGGTGGCTGGTTCCTTTTTGCAGTGGCTGATCGACAATTTTTTGGCTTTTTGTATCTTCCTCCTTTGTGACTGTGTTGTTTTGGACAAGTTTCTAGGGTCTCCTGCGATCTTTTCCTCATTCGTGGCAGACTTTGATTTGGGTCTTTGGACCCGTTTCAAAACTATGGGTCTTTTTGGCCCATCTGTATGAAGTTTTGATGACCAACTGGATTAAGGCCTTTTAGGTCGTTCGATGTATGGCCCTTCGAGCCTTTATTATTGCTGTTACGAGCTTTATGCCCTTGTTCATTGCTAATAGTCATAGAGGCTTATTTGTATGCGTCACTATTGATGGAAGTAACTTAAATTCACATTTGCTTAGGAAAAAAAAACTTTTTCCAAGAGAAATTGTCCTCGAAGTGTTCTGGTCACAGCTAAAGCTTCTTTCTCTTTTTGGGTCAAAATAGGGCTTTGCGTTTTAGCTGCTTGTCAATTTTTGTTATTTCCATCAAATTGTCATGTCTGATTCTTTGATTTCTTTCACGTGTCTATTTTTAGAAAGGGATAAATGCAAAATTGGTCCCTGTGCTATACGCAAAAATCGATTTAGTCCCTGTGATATGAAAAACATCAATTTAGTCCCTGTGATTTCAAAAAATGATAAAATCAGTCCCTAATGAAGGACCAATAACAAACGAAAATAGAATCACAGGGACTAAATTGATGCTTTTCATATCACAGGGACTAAAACGATTTTTTCGTATAGCACAGAGACTGATTTTGCATTTATCCCTTTTACAAAATCAATGAAATAAATAAATTAAAAAAAGGAAGGAAAAAATCCGTAACTTTAAGAGCCCTAGTATAAATTCTCGAGCAAGTATTTTTGCTCCTCTCTGCCTTCTTCGTTTGATAATTGATTTTTGGAAAATTAATAATATAGTTTCTAATTTTATACTACGTTGATGATTTAGTCACTAGATTTTATTTTTTTTTACTATATGGTCACTCAGTTCATACCCTCGTGACGATTTGGTCCAATCGTCAAACTTCCGTCAATCCATTTAACAGAGTGTCCTGTCACGTCAGCTTTTTAACACGCAAACCAGATTCATACGTCAGTCAGAATCCTTAAGCAAAACGTTGCATTTAGTCATGTAAATAAAAGAAAATTTGACAATATGGTCACTAGGTTTATACCATGCTGACGATTTAGTCACTATGTTTCATTTTTTTACATTATGGTCACTCAGTCCATACCCATGTGACGATTTAGTCCTTCCGTCCATATTTCGTTAATCCGTTTAACGGAATTCAATGCCACGTCAGCATTAAACACGTCACCAAAACACGTCATACAGATTAACCACAAGATAAAAATTATCATTTTACATGTAAAAAAATTCGATTAAATTGAAGAAAAAATTTAAATGAAAATACGAAATATCTTAAATCAATAGTTGTTAAGTGAAATGTGACAAAAATAATACCTGAAAGTGAAAGTAAAGAGTGTCAACATTCTCATAATTAAAGTGTGGTAAGTGTATATATCATTTAATAAAAAGATAATAGTCTAGAAGTGAAATCTTTAATTTTCTATTAAATTATTTTTTATTACAATAAATATAAAAATTCACTCATAATTTTTTAGTAGTGACGGAATATGAATGGAATGACCATATCGTCACACGGGTATGGACTCAGTGACCAAAATGTAAAAATAAATAAATCGAGTGGCTATTTTTTCAGCGGGGTATAAACCTAGTGATTAAATTGTCAATTTTTCTTAAATGACAAAACACAACTTTTTTTTTTAATGATGATCTGACGTAGTTAATCTGGCTGACGTGTGGTGTTGACATGTTGAAAAGCTGACGTGATAGGACATTCTGTTAAATGGATTGATGAAAATTTGACAACAAGACTAAATCGTTACAAAAGTATGGACTAAGCGACTATATAGTAAAAAAATAAAATCTAGTGATTAAATATTGAGCGTGAAATAAACCTAATTATTATATTTTGACCATTTCCTTTCACTTTTCGTTGGTTGGCCATTTGTTTGTCTTAACTCCACTCGGCCTCCCCCGTGTCGTTTAGGCTCCATCCTGCGTGGTCCAGACTAACACGCAATCGTACTTTTCCAAAACCTTACCTAACCGACCTTCGGACGGATATTTTTAAGGCACTTACTTTGGGTCCAAAGTAACCCCTAAAAAAAGAAAAGACACTTCTAGAAAGTTTTGTTTGGAATTTACTCGGCAAATGCTGCTCCGGGCGGCACCCAAACCAACACGTAATTTGTAGAGAACTTTCATCAAGCATGCTCCTCCCGGGTCTCCAATTTAAGTGTTCTACGAGGAGAGAATTAGAGACGCAACCAATTGACACCTTGTCTTTCACCGTTTTCGAATAAGGAGATTTTAATGCAAACCCAGAACAGAAGATACATAACTTAAAAAGATAGGAAATTTAACAATTTAGTCCTTAGGTTTTGACCCTTTTAACAATTTAGTCCTTGAATTTCAAATTTCAAATTTAAAGCCTTTAGATTTCATACTTTTGACAATGAGACCCTTCCGTCAGTCTACCGTCCATATGCTTAACGGAGCTCTCTGACACATCAGCAATTTGAAGCGGGTATATGTATATTTTACACATATACCCGGTCGACCGCTATATGCTCTGTTAAGCATATGGACGACAGACTGATGGAAGGATCTCATTGTCAAAAGTATAAAACCTAAGGACTTTAAATTTGAAATTTGAAATTTAAGGACTAAACTGTTAAAGAGTCAAAATTCAAGGACTAAATTGTCAATTTCCCTAAAAGATACTGGAATTAATTTGGTAAGGAAGAACTTATCTTTTTTATTATGATTTGTATACAACGATGGACCTCCGGAAAATATCTTTCCCATGAAACAGGATAAAATACAACATGGTATGATATTTTTCTTTGTTTTTTTCTAACTTCTCATTGCACGTTGTGGATGTGAGAACATCTGCAACAGTGTCCAAAGGAAGCCACGTGAAAATCTTTCTTTTTCTTTGTACCATAATAGATTCAAAACTTTTATCATGTTATTTATCCGGACGTAAACAAAGGGCAAGCGGGTCCAAAAGTGCCAATGATATTTTTGAGATCATGTGATGCCAGTGGATAAGAGAACGTTCTCGTATTTTGACCGCCCCAATGATAGTTTCGTAAATCTGGTTTAACGACGAGAGTCATAACATAACGCCAAAGGGAAAAATATCAATATCCCCACGACTGGGTCAGTGGCCATCGCAATCCCCTACCAGATATTTTGATCCCTTTTTCTATTTTTTTTATTGGGAAAATGATAATTTTTATTTTTTAGTCCCTATTTTTTTCAGATTTTTATCTTTCAATTTTATTTTTTTACAAAAACACCTTCCGTCGGGACTCCGTCTGTCCAGTAACGAAAGGTTCTGCCACGTCACCTTTTTACTATAGATATGTTTGTTTGTAAAAATTTTGATTTATTAAATTTTATTGGAGCCTGCGAAAGATAAACTGTGTACGTATAAAAATTAATAATGTTGCTAAAAATTTTCATACCTAAAATGTCAAACATACCGAATGTCATTCAATAAAGTTACAAGTCACCACGTCAATAAAATAATAAACAAAGAGAATCAAAAGATAAGCAACGACATCGGATAGGCAAATGAATTTTTAAACAGAACACACGAAACGTCGTCGGAGTTTTGAAAAGCCATGGATCCCGGCGGCCATCCTAGTTTTCACTTGCAGCTAGGTTTTGGGTTCGGCGGTTCTAGGATATATGAGACTCGTGCTCTTACAAGAAAGCCGTGGCTGCAGCCATTGGTTCTCTGGTTTTGAACCTATCCTCCCCTCATGCACACATTTGAAGGTGAGGACGACGGCATTGTAATCTTCAGGAATTTGGCTTATGTTTTTTTTCACTCAAAGGGGCTGCAAAACTGTACGCAGGAAATAGTAGATATTGCGGCAGAAGTGGGCAGGGCTGGTCAGAGACTCAGTACTCTAGAGAGGTTTCAGAACCCGCGAAGGAGAAACAGAACTATTCCTAGTCACCATGCACCGGAGATATGCTTTTGGGAGGGCAGATTAGGCCACCCACCCCGACTCCATGAGAGCCGCCTTGTCGGAATTCATTGCGACTTTCATCTTTGTCTTTGCTGGCGAAGGCTCTATACTAGCTCTTGGTATGTCAATCTCTACATGCATCATTGCATGGTCAGCCTTGACCATGAGCATCGTAATCATCCTTTTAACTTCAGTTGTTTCATTGATTCTCGACTACGTGCAAACTAAGAGTTAACGCTCTTCATAGCCGCTACTCCTTCGAGGCTAGACTCCTTCCTTTGGAATTAATACTCTCTTATTAGCCGCTACGCAAGAAACCAAAAGCTTCAAGCAGTATTCATATCAAAGAATGGTAAACAAGCAACAGAGACAAGATTAATGAAGTGCAGAAGACAGAAATATAGGACATTCTGTCCCCTGCTTCAGTTTATATACCTAACATAGACGATGAGGGATGCACTTCAATTTTCGGTCGTTTCGAACTTGACATTATAAAGAAAGGTAGGGGAAATGACATCATTTGAACAGGTGGTTGTCAAAACATATTTAAGGTTTATAAGACGGTGTTGGTGGAACGGAAAACGGAAACTTATGGGGCTATGCACCCACAGTACTGTCAGTAAAATTTTGAGTGAAAAAAACATAAGCCAAATTCCTGAAGATTACAATGTTGTCGTCCTCAACTTCCCAAATGCGTGCAGTGCAACAAGGGAGGATAGGTTCAAAACCGGAAAACCAATGGCTGCAGCCATGGATTTCTTGTGAGAGCACGAGTCCCAAAAATCCTGGAATCGCAGAACCCAAAACTTAGCTGCAAGTGAAAACTAGGATGGCCGCCGGGATCCATGGCTTTTCAAAACTCCGACGACGTTTTGTGTGTACTGTATAATAATTCATTTGCCTATCCGACGTCGTTTGCTTATCTTTCGATTCTCTTCGTTTATTATTTTACTATTTTTTTTCTGATATTTTATTATTTTACTAACATGGAAGTGATGAGTTGTAAATTCATTGAATGACTTATCAAAAAGATGACGAGGCCTTCCGTCAGG
Organism: Myrica gale; assembly: GCA_963930655.1. Classification (NCBI taxonomy): domain Eukaryota; kingdom Viridiplantae; phylum Streptophyta; class Magnoliopsida; order Fagales; family Myricaceae; genus Myrica; species Myrica gale. The sequence continues at coordinate 7,810,640 of OZ005600.1, read as the reverse complement.
GAAAAAGATGTAGTCTGACGGAAGGGTTCTGTTGTCAAAAAAATAAAATTTAAGGGTTCTTTTATAAAATAAAAAATAAAAAATGAAAGATCAAGACCTTAATAAAAAAGTTTTAAAGATTAAAAAATAAAAAGGGTGAAAAGAAAGGACTAAAATATCATTTCCCTTTCTCGTTTCTCGGAACGGATTATTTATTATTTGACGGGTCCCAAAATATCTTCGAGTTCATAGATTCCTTTTTCTTCTTAGAGCGTCGGAGAAAATATCTTCGCAGAGCCTGGCCCACATGATTCACGCCTGTAGCCGCTCATCTACATCAACGCTTAGGTACTCGCGCTCTTCCAATATGGCAAGTAACCGCACTTTTCCCCTATTTGTCAAAGAGAAGAAGAAAAGAAAATCGCTACATCAAAATTCTGAGCCAAATTATTATGCTAATCCTAAATTTATAGAGGGTGTTGATTAATTAAACACATATAACGCACATTTTTATTGCTTAAAAAATATTCGTATAACTTCCGTCAATATAGAAAATATCTGTGAAGGGAATAGTGAGAGGAACCGACGTCGTTTTCGCAGTATAAGAATGTGATTAAGACAAATGGAATTTTGTAGACAAAGGAGAAGAGAAAGTTAAGAACTAAAGCACGTGTGCCACAAAGACAGCGAGTACCTATTGCCCGAACTCTCAATATAACTACCCCACTGTACGTGCTGAAAAAGAGGATCACTGCCCTACCCCATAGCCTATTTAAATACCAGGAAGGGCAAACCTCAACCCACATCAAAATTCAAAACCACCGAGCTGTTTCTCGGCGACGTCGGAGGGGGCCAGGTTATCCAGTGGCATGGACTCGCGATTACCAGCCCTTCGAAATGGGCCATGGACCAATGAGAAGCACATGCACTTCTTGAATACAATGGAGGCCTCCTTTGTGCGTGCAATGTTCGATGGCAACAGTCGGATTCTCCGTCTGGATCGTAACTTACCAGACAGCTCCGAGTCTACCTTAGATTTGAAGGCACAGAGAAGCGGAAAACATGGCATACCAGGTAATTATATTCTTAATGTTTTCATCATCGACTGTCTTTATCGTGCGCAGAGGGGTGGATATGGCAATACTGGCTGAAATGATCTCCTTGTTAATTTGGGGTGGGGGGAGGTTCGTGATAAAGTGATTGGAGTCTTGGTTGGTGCACATTTATCTTAATGAATTAGTTCTTTTTGGCTAAGGACTTCCTCAACAATTCGAAGTTGGACAAACTTTTACCTTTTGAGTCATTGGTTTTAAACTTTTAGAAGCAATGGGTTTCGACTCGTCAGACAAGCACAGCAGAAATGAGTACTGGTGTGCTGTCATGCTTCGAGATATTCACGACATTAGGATATCACTATTTTCAGCTTTTTTTGTTCCGTGTTGGAGTTCGTTTGAGTCGATCACGTTATAAGTCATCTGTTCTGGATTTCTTGCAGCAAGTGATATGGCCAATATAGGCACTGGAGACAGAATGGACGGTAGGGCTGAGAAGAGAACGAGGATAGGATTGTCTTGCCCGTGGAATCCATCACAAGATCAGGTCAGCTTCATATAAATGCTCGCGGGCCGTGTACTGTCAAAAGGGTTTTTTTGGTTAGCTGGGGTGGAACATGTGGACTTGTCTACAAATGCTCGCTGGCCGGGCAGTGTTAAGAATTTGAAGTAGTCGGCCATGAAAAGAGAAAAGAACCAAAAAAGAAAGGGAGTTTGAAGTAGCTAGTCTTCAACCTTAACCATCTGATCAAGATCAATTTTGTTGAATTTTAACCCGAGACCTATCCACTACCAAGTTTCGATAATCTTGAACCCAAAAGAGATATTTGTAAGTGTTTATATTATTTTCAGTCAATATATTAGGACTTCTCAAACATGAGACTTGAGAGAGTACAGCTGCGGAAGCTTTCTTGCGTAGTTGCGTTGGTGTTTTATGGCAGTAGCGCCCGCATTGTTTCCTGCTTTTCTTTCGTTAGGGATTGGTTGGTACGCAGTTGATCTTTATGATAGGCTAAAGATTTATATGCCCTTTAACAGGTGGTCCCGCAGCTGAAAAGCAACGCAGGCGGTGATAAAGATGAGAGAAGCGGAACTACACAGGGATAAGGTGGTGTCACTGCAAGAAAATAGATGTTAGGTGACAAATTTGTAGATGTTTAACCAAATTTTGTCGTCTCAAGTCACTTTTTCAGATAAAATATTAATTTTGTCACCCAAAATCATTCCTGAAACCTAATTTCGTCCGAACATGTTCAAATAAGGTTGGAACGGATTTATGGGTAACAAATTATTGAGTGTCAAACTAAGTTCTGTCACAAAAGAATACCCTAATGTTACAAAAATTAAATTTCATTACTGAAAAGCTTGCACAAATATCATATACGTCAGGAGGATTTTTCTAGGGACGGAATAACAACCGTGACAGATTTATGACGCATCAATTTGTCACAAATTTTCAAACACCGTGTTGACATATTTGAACATCTTCCTCCCTCTAAATTCTCTCATCTTCTCTTATTTTTCTCTCATCCCTCTCCTCTACGTAGTTGCGTTTGTGTATTGCAATTGGCGTTGGATAGAGTAGCCAAGCGGTGGACATTTGGTTCTTTTAGAATTCTATTGATGCGTTAGTGAATGCTTAGATAAAAGGTGTCAACCACAAAGTGTTTATTGTGCTAAGCACTATTGTGCTGAGCATGCTAAGCGACGACTGAGATTAAAAGCTTCAAAATTCAAAGACTCATATCGCACCACATCAATTAAAATGTTTTGAATGTTTTAAATGATATGTTTATCCACAGCCGTCGAATCTCCAGCTTTTAATCTCAGCTATCGCTCAACATGCTCAGCACAATAGTGCTTAGCACAGTAACCGAACTCGTCAACCACATGACAAGCTCTCAAAATGCCGCCCATAGCACCTTAACTCTAGGTCATGATTGTTTAGGTATAGGATAGGTGGCAAAGCTCTATCCCTTTAAAGCCTAACTTAATTTCACGTTACCATTGGTTTTCCTGGGCATTGTCGGCTTAGAGAGAGAGAGAGAGAGGAGGGTCGTGTGAAGCATACAACCGAGGGAGAAGAAGAAGAAGCTGAAATAAAGAAATAAGAAAAGAGGAAGAAACACCTCAGAAGGAAATTTTTTGGAAGTTCATCATCTTCGAAGCAAGTCAAGAGGTAAGGGTGAATAGATGATGTGAACTTGGGGTTTTGTGTGCTTTGTTCGGTGATAGAGAGAAAGGAGGGTCGGGTGGTTATGCTTTGCTAGTTTCTTTTAGTTTTCTGTTGAGATATTATGATATGCATGTAGATGGTGATGTAAAATGGTGAGCAAGAAATATGTTTGGTGCTAATGGACCCAAGGTACCTGAATAGAGATGGATGATATTTTTATTAGAAAACAAGTTTGCTTTGATTATGTTTATGTTATGAAATAGGTTACATGTTAGCGATGTGAACACAAAAAGGGAGTTAGAGGCTTAGGAGGGCCACGGGTTATATTTGAGAGGAATGAGTTGCATGCATGCTTAATAATTTTTTTATGAACTTGTTCTTGTTGCTTCTTATATAGTTTTGTACACTTTGTTTATGAATTTGTGAACTTGTGAAATGAAAGATCTTGTTTGTGGGAAAGGAGAGGCACGACAATGCTTTAGGAGCAACGTTTTGGAGGCTTAAGGGTTGAAAAAAAGGAAATGCATGCAAAATTACCCTAAGTAACTATGCTACCCGAATGCTCTAAGGGATTTTGTACTTGGTACAAATTTTATTTTGACACCAAAGTGTCCAGATATGAAGTTTAAGAAATATAGGTGTTACATTAAAAATTACTTGTGAAATAGCTCACTGTTATTCTTGATCACTACAAAAACGGCGCAACTTAGTCCTCTTTTGTCTATTATCATCAGGTATGTCTCTTTCCCTCGTCCTGTAGTTTCTCTTTTGAAGGTTATACCGGACTCTTCTCTGACATAACTATAGTAGTAGTTGTATCGTCCTCTTGTATTATATGAATTAAGAAGATCCCTTTCATACTAGTTCTTCTCTTTCCCCTAGTTAGCGGACTATAAGTAGTCTCAATTGATCGACCGCTTACATCGTCCGCATCTGCTAGTCTTTCTTCCTTACGTTATCTCTTCTATTAGGAGGTGAGTGCTTCTTAGTTGGAGAGCATGAACTTCTCTCTTTCCCTGCTATTGCCCTAAGTGAAGGACCATATTACCTCAATAAGACTTTCTGCCTTCCCAAGCAATTCTAACTCTAGGCTCTCCTCTAGTTCTCTTAATAGTTATATCGTTCTATCTTCCTCCAGTAAGCTTACAAAGTCAGACTTCTAAGTTCTATCTTGACTATGCTAACTCCTTCCTTCCCTCTCTATGGGTATAGAGTGAAGAACCTGCCTCTCTTAAGCATTTTCCTTCCTAACTTTAGGTTTTTATTCCTTCTCGGGTTTAGCTGCTCTTTGAATGAAGAATCCCATCAATAAGTACAGATTAGAACCCGGACTCTTCTTCTAATCTTATAGTTCTCTTTATCTCTTCCCTTTTTCCTATATCAAGATTAGCTATTCCTTTCCTACTTTTTCTTCTCTTCCTGTCTCTAGGTTTATACCACTTTGGAATGCCTTAACACTCAACTCCTTCTATCTAGCCTTCTCAAATATGAGCTAACGAGAACAAGGAAACTCTGATAGACCTTAAAAACCTTTCTAACTTTTGACGAGGGCCTCGTGAGAGTGGATCGAAAAGGGCCTTGCATCAAAACCCAGCGACTTGTCTTGGTCGGGATGTTAATAGGGCCAATTTGGCGACTGAGTCACACTCTGTTTGCTATTCAGCCTTTTCGGCCATAAGCCCGTGGTCCTGCTCGGGCTGGCCCGTCTCAACCTAAACCTAGGGCCACGTCTCCCTTTTCTGGTAGGTGCAAGCAATAAAAGGAATATCATTTCAATAATATCATTCCAATCAGTAAAGGAATAGTTCGTCCTTTAGCTAGGTACGGCTCTTTCGAGCAATCAATCTGCTTATCGCTTCAAAATAAGTCACTTCCTGCTAAAAGTGGAGCTCTTTTTTTTGGGGGTGGACTACACGAGTCTTATGAAAGAGAGCCGAGGACTATATAATAGCAAAGGCTTTCTGGTCGATAAGTCAACAGATGTTCTCCTGGGGCAGATAGAAGAAGTTTCGATTCCTTCTACCACCATACTTCCTGACTCACCTGCTCAAACGAGAGTTTAAGTTCCGGAACTAGTGCCTGCCCATGAAATCACTGCTTTTGCCGCTTGGTCTAAAAGTCTCAATCTTTCTTAAGTTAAGAAGCCAGAGCAAGTGTATGTGAAAGTTCGCCTAATACTCGAATTGGGTTCTCCTTTTATTTTGACTTCGACTATTGTTACTTCTTCGACTCGACCCCGAGATCTCGAATTCTTTTAACAGACAGAGACTGCCTTCACTTCCCTTAATTAGCTTGTTGAGGAACGTGCTTTACCAAATAGGGGAGCCCCAGTTCCAGTATTGGAGGAAGCACATGGCATGGAAAGCATGGTAAGTAGGACAGTCAATCCTTAAGAAAGCTATCTCGCCGGGGTCCGGTTAGTCGACCTAAGTGTTTTTGATGAGTTCCTCATTTGTGGGTTGCGTGTTGATGATCGTATTAGAGGTTGATGATTTCTGAAAGTTTATTACATATTGTATAAATGAAAAGTGAGAAATGAGGGCTTTTTAATGAAAAATCCTTGCTGTTTAAAATGTACCCATGAAATCCTTGTGGTTTTGGCCTAGAAATTTGTGGACATGTATTATATGATCACAGTAGGTCCCAGTAAAAATTGCAGGGCAATCGGAGGTCGGGAAAGGTCGAAAATGCCACTAGAAGTCTCTAAGGGCAGTTTCGGCATTTCACACAAAACGTTAGGGTAAAATGGCCTGAACTGGAAAAATAAATTTATGGATGTGTAAAGCATGAAAAATAAATGGGGAAGTCCAAATTTGAGTCCAAACCGAGTATAAGTAGGAGCTCAAATCACAAAATCCGTTTAATGACCTATACTGACTTTATCCCCGTTAACCTTAAATAAGCACAGAATACTTTGAAACTTTAAGGATATGCTCAATCTGGTATAAGAAGGTCCAAGAAGCCTCCATTTGAAGACTTTGCCATTGAATTTAACTTTCATGTTTAATTCATCCAATGCTTCTTTATGTTAAAATCTCGCATGTTATTGATGGATCGTTATGAATGATATATTTGTTCTGTGTATGATGACATGCCATGTTGCATCAATATCTCGTGGGAAACCATTGACGAAAATGACCGGAATGTACGCCTGAGAGGATAGTGGTTGGTATCCTTTGGCGATGGAACAATGTACGCCTGACCGGGTCCTGATGCCGGGGAACGAGACATTCCTAGAGGAGAGGAGGGATGCACAACCCGGACTCTGGGGGTTAAACAGAGCGCAGAAGGACACATCTACCATACCGGAAAAGAAAGAAAATGAAATTACTAGGAAGCAGTGCATCATTTCTGCATTGCATCGATCATACGACGTTATCCTATTTATTATTATCGGTGTTAATTTATTGTTTATCTGATTCTATGATTGTTCTTGCTTATTTATTTCATATGAAATGTCTCATTTCCCCCTTTACTGAGTCAATAGAACTCACCACTTTTATGTTTTTTTGTGTTTGACTTTTATTGTTAAGTAGGATGTTGGATTATTTCAAAGACGGAAGAGGTTCTAGATGCATAGTCTGTTTTGTATTCCAGTCTCGTTGTTTCTTTTTTTTTTCTTTGATGACAATGTTTTAAAATTTTGGTTATATAGGCTAGGTGAACTATAGAAAACTCACCTTGTTTTGTACAAAATCGTGTTCGTTTAAAGCGAAAGAGTGTATTTTTCTCTATTGAGTTTTTGCTACAAGGTTTCCTCTAATTATGGTTTAACAACCGATACTAAGATTTTTCCTAAATATAGTGCAATTCTCCTGAAGAAATTTTAATGCAATTTCCCTTTTTGTTTTCCTTCAAGATATATCCTCGCTTTACGACTTCAAAATTCTTAATGATTTTTCCCTTTTATTAAATAATCGCTTTTAAGCAAGTCTTTCGCTTAGTAAACTTGAGGGCATCTCGACTATCCTAAGAATTGTATCGTGCGGTTTCCCCGAATTTTGTGCATGCGATTATTATACGCGAGCTGAGGGGTAAGTACTGACACGTGGTGTTACAGATGGTATCAGAGGATGGTTAGGGTTGAATCTTGATGTTTATGTGGATGATCAATGTTGCTCTCTATTATATTATATTAATGATGTTTGTTTAGAGCCTAAGGGTATGACTATGCAGACCATTGGAGGGAATTTTATTATGTAATAGTGTAGGTCCTAATTTTGTAGACCTCCAAATGGAATTTGCCTGAAGGTTTTGATTTTAATTAAAGTCAGAAGGTCAAATTTTCCTGAGGAATAGGTATGGACCTTTGTTCTATTAAGGCTTAGGAATTTCATACTTTTGTGTTTATTTTGAGGATAATGAATTTTTACATTGAACTCGGTTTTGGAATTGATATTATTTAAACTTGGATCCTAGATCGAAATCATGAAAATATGAGGTGATGTTTACGAATATTAGAGTGCGTAGTGGAAGCACTTTTTAATTCGAGATGTTTATATTAAGCTATGATATATTTGATATGTAGTTGTCATTGTGGTTTCTAAGAGAGGATGTTAATGGCAAAGAAATAGCCCATGAACAAGAAATCGAGGAATTTATTAGAGGTATATACCGCTACAGATAAATGATTTGTTGATCATTAGTAATGAGCTCAGGTATGTACTAATGATTATCTATGTTCGGGGAGTGATTTTTGGGTTAGATAAGAAATATATCTGAGAAGATATTCTGCACCAATATTGCTATTATGAATTCTTAGAATTGATTATTACATAAGAGACCTTTGTTATAATGAATAGGGTGTTTCATAAGCATATAGATAGATTTGTGATCTTCAATGATGATGTATTGGTTCATTTGAAGATTTAGAAGGATGTAGTGTTGAGGAAATTATATGTCATGTTTTTTGGGAGCATGTAGTGTTACGTACCAGAATTTGAATGAATCCAAGTACAGTCGAGGTAATTATTGACTAAGATTTATAAATGCATATGAGACGAAGAGTTTCCTAGATTGACAGATTGTTATGGGGAAGATTTGGTACAAGAATTAGCTATAGTCAAATTCTTGGGAGTAATCATAGTGTGTAGGAAGCTTCATGAGAATCGGAAATGGAGATGTAAGAAAGATACCCCTTTTTGTTTGAATAATCGGAGACAATGGGTGCTATGAGTAAATATTTGGAGGATTCAGACATATTCAAGGAATTATATGGATCTCTGATATGATTTCTGATACGTCAGATGAAGTTTAAAAGAGGAAGGGTAAGAACTCTGAGCTAAAGAGAAAGCTGGTAGAGCCTAAGTATAGATCCATTTGTAAGACTTGAAAGGCACTCTAGGCTGTGAATCGAATCTGTTGGATAACTTTTAATTGTGAGATGTCAAATGTTGAGGACAGTGAGTCTGAAAGCCTGAAGAGTCCCTGGCAGCGAAGGAATAAATGCCCAAGAAATCTTTAGCGATATGAACATTTTCTTTTGATTTCTTCGATTTGGAAATTGCTTTACTTCTTGAAACCTATGCAATTCCGAGGATGAAATTGATTTTAAGTGGGGGAGAATGTGATACCTCTAACCTTTGAGCTACTTTTAAGACTCTTGTGTTAAGGTTTTTCTTTCAATATCTTTAGTATTGGTGTTATTTTCCTTCTTCCTATTTGTTTTATTTTCTAAATTTATACCTTGTTTAATGATTTAATTAATTGCTTATAGAATTTATTTCCTTCAATTTGTAATCTTTGAATTAAGATCACTATTTTTATTGCAATCCATGTGTATAAATTGTCTAATTGATTTCACATGTTTGACACATATGTGACATAATATATATATCTTGCTACGTGGAGTGCTTTGCACATTTTAAGTTCCCTAACTTTTAATTATGTGGTTACATTTGTTTTATGTTTGATACTTAGTGTAATTGCATAAAAAAATACATTAGGGCTTTGATGTTATTAAGAGTTTTTCATAATTATCTCTTATGTTACGTTTATAGTAATTAGCTGTAATTTTCTTTCTTGTGTACTTAAATAATTTGCTTTTCATCTTGCCATTACTTTGGTATTTCTTCTCTTTTATATTTTTCTAAGTAATGTTTTTATTTACGTTGAAGCTTCATGCATGGCCGAACAATAGATACCTCCTTTTGCTTTTCCTCTCCTTCTCTTCCCATGATGATTGGTTCTCATGTTTTTGTCCTCTTATGTATTGCAATTGGCGTTGGATAGTAGCCAAGCGGTGGACATCTGGTTCTTTTAGAATTCTATTTATGCGTTAGTGAATGCTTAGACAAAAGGTGTCAACCACATGACAAGCTCTCAAAATGCCGCCCATAGCACCCTAACTTTAAAGTTATGTTCGTTTTGAGAAAAATGTAATGTTTTAGAGAAGTTGTGAATATTTATGTTGAATAGTGTTTTATTGTGTTTGTGTAAAGTGGAGAGGAATGATTTGATGTAATTGTTTAATAAAAAAGTATTGGAGTTATGTGAAAATGTATAGAGAGAAAATTTATGTTGAATAAAAAATTAAAAAATTGTTGGAGATTGTGTAAAATGTATTGGTATTTGTATTTGAATTCTGAATATGTTCGGTGGTAGGAGGAAGAAAAAGAAAGAAAGAAAGAAATAAATAAGAAAAGAGGAAGAAACACCTCAGAAGGAAAACTTTTGGAAGTTCATCATCTTCGAAGCAAGTCAAGAGGTAAGGGTGAATAGATGATGTGAACTTGGGGTTTTGTGTGCTTTGTTCGGTGATAGAGAGAAATGAGGGTCGAGTGGTTATGCTTGGCTAGTTTCTTTTAGTTATCTGTTGAGATATTATGATATGCATGTAGTTGAAGATGTAAAATGGTGAGAAAGAAATATGTTTGGTGCTAATGGACCCAAGGTACCCGAATAGAGATGGATGGTATTTGATTAGAGAACAAGTTTGCTTTGATTATGTTTATGTTATAAAATAGGTTACATGTAGGAGATGTGAACACAAAAAGGGAGTCAGAGGCTTAGGAGGGCCACGAGTTATATTTGAGAGGAAGGAGTTGCATGCATGCTTAATAATTTTTTTATGAACTTGTTTTTGTTGCTTCTTATATAGTTTTGTACACTTTGTTTATGAATTTGTGAACTTGTGAAATGAAAGATCTTGTTTGTGGGAAAGGAGAGGCACGACAATGCTTTAGGAGCAAGGTTTTGGAGGCTTAAGGGTTGGAACAAAAAAGGGAAACGCATGCAAAATTACCCTAAGTAACTGTGCTACCCGAATGCTCTAAGGGATTTTATACTTGGTACAAATTTTAGTTTGACACCAAATTGTCCAGATATGAAGTTTAAGAAATGGATAAATACAATATTGGTCCCTGCGGTTTACTCCAAAATCAAATAAGTTCTTAAACTTTAAAACACATAAAATTAGTCCCTAAAGTTTAAAATCATTCACACTTGAAAGGTCCCGAAAGGACTAAAATCATGATGAATATTAAAATTTAGGGATTAATTTTATGTGTTTTAAAGTTTCAAGAATTATTTCATTTTGGAGTAAACCACAGGGACCAATGTTGTATTTATTCCTTTAAAAATATACGTCTTACATTAAAAATTACTTGTGAAATAGCTCACTGTCATTCTTGATCACTACAAAAAGCGGCGCAACTCTTGTGTTTTTGATGAGTTCTTCCTCATTTGTGGGTTGCGTGTTGATGATCGTATTAGAGGTTGATGATTTCTGAAAGTTTATTACATATTGTATAAATGAAAAGTGAGAAATGAGGGCTTTTTAATGAAAAATCCTTGCTATTTAAAACTTCCCCATGAAATCCTTGGAGTTTTGGCCTGAAAATTTGTGGACATGTGTTATATGATCACAGTAGGTCTCAGTAAAAATTGCAGGGCAATCGGAGGTCGAAAATGCCACTAAATGTCTCTAAGGGCAGTTTCGGCATTTCACACAAAACGTTAGGGTAAAAAGGCCTGCACTGGAAAAATAACTTTATGTAGAGCATGAAAAATAAATGGGGAAGCCCAAATTTGAGTCCAAACCGAGTACAAGTAGGGGCTCAAATCACGAAACTTGTTTAATGACCTATATAGACTTTACGTCCGTTAACCTTAAACAAGCCCAGAATACTTTGAAACATTAAGTATATGCTCAATCTGGTATAAGAAGGTCCAATAAGCCTCCATTTGAATACTTTACCGTTGAATTTAACTTTCATGTTTAATTCATCCAATGCTTCTTTATGCTAAAATCCCGCATGTTATTGATGGATCGTTATGAATGGTATATCTGTTCTGTGTATGATGACATGTCATGTTGTATCAACTTCTCATAGATGTGGAAAACCGTTGACCGAAATGACCGGAATGAAACTCATACCCAGAGGTGGTCCTATGAAAGGGTGACGATATCGTTCATAGTGGGATAGTGCAATGGAACAATGTACGTCTGACCGGGTCCTGGTGCTGAGGCACGAGACAGTCCCATAGGAGAGGAGGGACGCACAAACGGACTCTGGTGGTTAAACAGAGCGCATAAGGACACCTCTACCAGACCGAAAAAGAAAGAAAGTGAAATGACCGAAAAACAAATGCATCATTTATGCATTGCATCGATCATACATCGTTATCCTGTTTATTATTATTGGTGTTTTTATTGTTTATCTACTACTATGATTGTTCCCGCTTATTTATTTCACATGACATGTCCCCTTTCCCCCCTTACTGAGTCAGTAGGACTCACCCTTTTTATGTTTGTTTGTGTTTGCCTTTTATTGTTAAGCAGGATGTTGGATTATTTCAAAATTCGAAGAGGTTCTAGATGCAAGGTCTGTTTTGTATTTCCGTCTCGTTTCTTTTTTTTTCTTTTAATTTCAATGCTTTAAAATTTTGGTTATATAGGCTAGGTGGACTATAGAAAGCTCACCTTGTTTTCTACAAAATCGTGTTTGTTTAAAGCGAAAAGAGTGTATTTTTCTCTATTGAGTTTTTGCTACAAGGTTTCCTCTAATTATGGTTCAACAACCGATGCTAAGATTTTTCCTAAATATAATGCAATTCTCCTGAAGAAATTTTAATGCAATTTCTCTTTTTGTTTTCCTTTAAGATATATCCTCGCTTTACTACTTCTAAATTCTTAATGATTTTTCCCTTTTATTAAATAATCATTTTTAAGCAAGTCTTTCGCTTAGTAAATTTGAGGGTATCTCGACTATCCTAAAAATTGTATTGTGCGACAATCCCTAAATTTTGTGCATGCGATTACTATACGTGAGTCGATTGGGTAAATACTGGCACGGGACGTTACACTACCACTCGCAAGTCCTGTCTCTGCTTCTTATCAGTGGCGCCATGGATAGTTCTCCAATCTTCCGAGCCTCACTCTTCGATTCCCACTTCGGCCAAGACTCTCCGCGAACAACATAGTACTGCTTTCTTCTCTTTCTATTTTTCTGTGAGCACTGATGTCTTCTCTTTCACTTCACCATTTCTCACCTTTGTGCTTATTTTTTACGATATTATTCTTCCTTTTATTGAAATTTCAATTTTGTGTTTTGTTAGGGTTACGATTAAGCCAATAATTTGGGGATTTTTTGTTATTTCTTAGTGCGATTTAACCTTTGTGCTTGTTTTCTTGTTCCTCTACTCTGTTTGTGAGCACTGTTGTATGTGTGCGTCTTTGTTTATATATAATTACCTTTTTGCTCAGATAATTAGGAGGATAGAATGGTTTCTGGTAGAAGTTGGTGTTGTAAAACTCATGTCCTCTCATCATTTTTTTACGCGGACTCGAGGGTTAAGCTCTTCATGTCTTTTTTCCTCTCGGTAAATGTTTCTTGTCCTTCTACCACTTTACAGTTTCAACTAGATCAGAAATAATTCCTTCTCCATACTGGTCATCTAGGCTGAATTTGGTTGTTTTCTTTGATGCATACAGAGTCTAACATGCTGACAACTCTATAGATACTCTAATGTCTTATTTTAACTCGTTAGAGATGCATTAACTACTTGTATTAGTTGTTTGAATTGTTGCACTCAAAATAGAAGAAAGGAAAAGAATTAAGTAGAAAACGGAAAGAAACCAGAACTAAGTGATGGGAATAAAAGATCTGCATTAAAGGAAAAACCAATTTGAGTCTAAACATGTATTAGTTAAAGCCATTGAAGTAATAATAAGCTTTTAGTGAATGCCGCTTTGATAGTTAGAGATTGCAAATGACCAATTAAAGTCCACCTATAATGTTTATCTCTCTGAATTCTACCATACAATTCGGAAAGAGAATTACAAACAAGGGCGAAATTACACAGGGATAATGGGGACGGTTGTCCCCATCGCCTGAAAATTATTTTACTTTTTTTATTTTTTATTTAAAAGTGTAAAGCCCAGCCCGCCCCTAGGCCCAAAGTGAGCGCCTGCCCCCAACAGCCCCGACCTGTTATTTTTTTAAAAAAATTCTCAAGTGAAACGATGTCACCCTGGTTTAATTCCCCCCCCCCCAATTTCCCCCTTCTCCCCGATGCCCACCCTCTCAGCTCTCTCACTTTGCAGCTCTGCTCGACTGCTCCGGTGCTCTCCACCTCCCAATGCCAGCGGCCAGCCTCCGCCTCTCTCCATTTGATGCCAGCCTCCAACGGCCAGCGACAACCTCCCCCTCTATGCCTCTCTCTGGCCTACCTCTCCCCCTCAACTTCCCTCTCACTCTACCTCCTCTTCCAAGGCTCCAACTCTGTCTCTCTCTCCAACCTCAAGGCTCCAGGTACACAGATCACCATAAAATAGTTAGGTTATTGTGAATTTGATTAGTAATTTGTGAATTTGATTATGAAATTGTGAATTTGATTATGTTTATATTAAACAGATTATGAATTTGATTATTTTTCTATTAAAGAGATTACGAATTTGATTATGAATATTTTGAATTTAATTATTTTTCTATTAAATAGATTATTAATTTGATTAGGATGAATTATTGATGATATTGTGATGAATTATTGATGAATTTGTGAATCTTTGTTTAGGGTTTGATTAAGATTATTAAATGTTTGTGAATTTGTGATGAATTTATTTTAATTATTGATGTATTGTGATGAATAATATGATTAATTATTGATGAATTTATTGATGATATTGTGATGAATAATTATTGATGATTGTGCATTAATAAGATATGAGACGAATGTATGAATGATAGTTTGGTGGTATACATCGAAAAAGGAAATTTTTGAAACTATTTAGAACGAAGTTATTTTACAGCGTTTTCAGAATATGCAGCTCGTAGGATCCAATTGCCACATCTCAGTATCAGCAAATAGTATTGTACATGTATTTTAATATTTTTAGTGTTATTAATCTTTAATTTTTGATATTTTAACTCTAAGATATTTTTTGCATTACGTAGTAAATTGTTTTTTTGTCATTTTTCTTTGGGAGTTTGACCACTTCGACTGCATTACTTGTTCCGCCATTAATTGCAAAGGATCTTAATCTCACAAATACAAAGCCTTCTGTAGAGTTTTCATCATCATCTGTCACGTATTCAAAGGTCATCTAAAGTTCGTTGGACATTCCTGTCATAAATTACATGCTACTCCAGGCTTCTTTATTTGTTATAACTTTTTGATGAGGATGGTGTTTTTTCTCTAATTCGATTATTTTCAGCCCCGTCTTTTTTTTTTGGCTAGATATTTTGATGAGTAGAAAATTATCATTTTGTGTCAAATAATCACTTTTTGTCTAAAGTAGCGAAAATTTTAAACAAAGTATCTGAATTGATAGTTGAAGCTGTAAAATTAAGAAGTCCACAATTTAAGGTTGCAAGTTGTCAACATTTCAAGTTCATGCACGTATGTATGGAGACAGCAGGGTCTAACAATGTACAAGCAGGTTGAGTTTGGAGTTGAAAGAAGACACAAACTTTGGACATTGTCTTTCGTTTCCAAATATATGATCAATTTTCATCAACTTCAATGGGATTTATTAGGTAATTAATACATCCTTTTACAACGGGAACAGTCACAATGTTTTTCGTTTGATGAGGATGTTTGCTGTTCCTAATTTAGTAGCACCTTTTGATCCAATACTGAACAGAATATTAGATGCTTTTTTCGAACCGGATTCAATCGAGTTTAGGGGAAGTAGAAGCGACAAAGTGTAGGATATATTAATTAATGATACATAGCAAAACCTCTTAACTACCCTCAGAAACAAACAGAAATTAAAAGGAAGTAGATGAGTTTAGATGTCATCTGATGGATCCATGTAAATGGGTCTCGTTCTTATATCTGATCCAATGAAAATGATAAAAAATAGAAAGTAGGAAGCAAAGAAAATAAAGGAAATAGAAAAATTTTCCAAGTCGAAGAACGCATCTAATTCTCTACTGGACGGACTACCCGAGAGTTTCATTTCCGAACTTTGGAGATCTCATTGTCACACCTTCGAACCGAAAACCTTAAAAACCATGCTCCAGTTCCTCGTAGCCTACAAGAACCCAATCCTCCACACCTGTCTCTCTCTCTTCCTCACTTTCATCTTCTCCTTCTTCAAAATCCCGCCACTGTTCCTCCATGGCCTCCACACCTATATCCAACCCGACAATATCAACCAAGATGCCGTCCGAGCGGCAATTAAAAGACCCGAAAGCTCCACTCCTCAGGGCTACCAAAACTTGTCTTCCAAAGCCAACGCTGAACCCAGGAAGAGGATCAAGTCCAAGGACAAGGTCGAGTTCGATGAGAACAATGCCCAGATCTTCAGGATAAAGCTCGACGACACTCATCAAATCCCGGCTCTATTTCAACGACTATCGCAGAACTTTTACTCTCATTCGTATGTCTTCCTTGTCTATTGCTTCAATTTTACTTGGGGGGTTCAGAGAGTTCTGGGTTTTTCGCAGATGGGATTTTTGTTCCCCTTCTTTTTGGATTTTTGTCTTTTTGTAATCTAGTTTTATCGGTAGCGAAGGTTTCGTTCGAGAAATCTGGGTCGACGCAGTCGGAGAATCAACTGAGTGTGCTTTTTGGGGGTTTGGGGTTTATGCTAGGGCTTATGATTTGCTGTGAGATCGTTCCTTCGGGTTTGGATTTCAGTTATGGACGGATTAATGGGATTGGGAGGGTTTTTGTTGCCGTTTTAATGGGCTTCCTCTCTGGTTTTCTGCTTGTGCCGGCATTAAAAAATTCAAGGGCGTTTCGGCTTGGAACTGATCAGCTTCGAAGCAATTTGTAAATGATTCATTGTGGTTGGTTTGCTAGAATGATTCTTTATGCGAATAATATGTTGATGATCTTCACGGCATTGCTCTGGATTAACCCGTTTGCTGAAGTTCTTGTTAATAAGAACATTGATGACACTAAAGAAGCACGTTTGGTTCGAGAAGTTGGGGATGCTGAGAGATTGGTTGGCAATCTGGGTATGTCCCGTTACGATTTTAATAAGCTCAGGCGTTGGTGCTTGTTCCTGGTCGGTTTAATGCAAATCGTGGTTTTAAGACCAAACGTACAAATGTATTTGAACGAGGCCTTGTTTTGTTGGTACCAACGGTTGCACGCCAGCAAGGTTCCGGATTTGGATTTTAGCAGGGCGAAGGTCTTTCTGCACAACCACTACTTGTGCCTTGTGGTTTTGCAGTTTCTTGCGCCCCCAATTCTGGTACTTCTATTTGTTGGCTTATCTCAGATTGATGGCAACTCCTTAAGTTTCCAATCTGTTTGTAGTCTGCAGCCTTGCTTTCCTTTTGTTAAGGAGGTGGCTTTGTTTTTGGCTTGGTGGGTTGTCTTCATTTGGGCTGTTTTCACTTCAGGAAGCCTCGCATTGTATCGTTGTGGCATTTGGTATGTGTCTTGATGACTGACTTTTGGGTTTGCCTTCAATTTCTACCCTGTCGGGTTTTTGGTGATTTTCGAGAGGAGAGTGATGTGCTTGTAACGTGCTTTTTTCTCCATGAATGCACAATTTACCAAGCAACAAATTATTTGGTACTTTTATTCTTCAACTCATCTCTCCAGTTCGTTATGCATACATTACAGGGACTAAAGTAAGAGGTGAAATATTATGTGTTTACCGTTCCATCCTAGATTTCATCTTTTCGTTACTGTCTTGCATATCTATCATATATGACATGTTCTACCATATAACTGGATCTTTCTGCTTTCATTGTGTGTTCTTTAACAGGGGAAAAAGACGTCTAATAGGTTGTCTCTTGCCAGCTTTCTTTTGTAGCACAACTTTCTAGCCTTCAACGTAATAAGCAAGAGGATTGTCTATTCAGAAAGCTGGTCTTATCTAATATGTTACTCCTGTTGACATCTTATCCTGTGCCTTTTCTTTGTACCTCTGTACAAAACATAAATCTAACGTTGTCATCATCTCTGTGATAGAGTTACTTGGCACTATATAGAGTTTAAAACACGGCTTCCACTCTTAGGTATCCACGTACTAAGCAAATTTTACCTCCCCCATATCTAGTACTTAGGTGGACTCATTCCTCCATTTTGGTTCTATTACCCTTCTACACTGTAAAGCACAGGCGGAGGCAAGGGGGGCAAACCGGGGCCACTGCCCCGGTTGGCTCCCCCAAATTTTTTTTTTATTTTTTAAAGTTTGCCCCCCTTAATACCCATTGAATTTCAGTCCGTCCCCCTTAAGCTCAAGCAATCCAAGCTAACCATTTGAATTTTCTTAGAAGTTTGCCCCCCATTGATTATATCGCTGGCTCCGCCACTGCTGTAAAGTACAAGTTTTGCTACCTTCAAGTGTATGTTCTGTTTTCTGTTTTTTTTTTTTCTAGCCATCTCCTCCCCAGGTTCAGCTCTCTTGTGCATAAGAAACACTACCATCGATTTCCTGACTATATACACCTTATGCTGCTTTGAAGGCAAGGTACCGTTAGTAGTGTATATTCTTCTTCTTACGTTCTGTCAAAGACAACCTTTTTATATTTTCTTGCTGAATTTGCATTCAAGTGTTCAGTTATAACCTTTTTTAGATCGCATTTTTGTTTGAGAATTCGGATTGACTCAATAGTAATTACTCCGTTAATCATTTTATTTGGGCGTTCTTGTATTTTAAAAGACTTGAAAGGACTTGTCTCATCTCAAAATGGATGTCTTTTTCAAAACTTATTCTAAAGAAGCTAATATGTATGGGAAGACTTCATTGCTTGAAGCTACCAATAGAGATTCTCTCTCCAAAATCATGTGGACTTGGCACACACTGCGTGTATCTCAGCCACTGATTCCAGAATCTGTGTACTCGGAACTCTATTCTTAGTAATGATCACCATACCGTGTTTGCGTCTAGCTGCATTTTTATCTACTCATGGAATCTGTGGTTTAATGATTAGAAGGTCGTTGCTTTTCGGCGACCCATACTGGTTGGAATGATGACCGTTAGGAATTTGTGGTATAATGATTAGAAGGTTACCTCATTTATATGAGACATACTGGTGATGACATAGCGGCCCAGACGGAGGTGGTGCTGGTCAGTATTTATTTTCCTAGAGGAGAGAGATCGAGTTCGAGAGATTAAGCTAGAAGGAGAACTTACATATATAAAGTCAACCGTGTAATGTCATAAGCATAGCAATTGCTGTACCGATACTTGTACTTTGTTTTCTCTTGCTGAATGAATTAGCTCTAACAAACCAACCAAAAAGTGAGTTTCCTTTCGAGGATAAAAGCTTATATTGCCCGACAATTTCCTTTCGTGGGAATGATAGAGCGAATTGCGGGGCAAGACTTTGTGTCCCGAACGCGTACGTAGTTGTAAGCTCCCTGTAAATTGATCAAATTTAGAGCCTTTATGGGTGACCGAGGAGGAACGTTTGGACGAGAAGGATCTCCCACTTGTGGATTTAGAGGAAAGCTTTTTGGGAAAAAGTTTGTGATTCCAGGCTAAAACATTTGGTAGCTGGGCAAAGGGTGGGAATCCAGAACATATCGATGGAAGTATCTAGTCAGATATCGATATAAACTAGTGGAGGAGGCTGGAGGCACACTTTTTGGGATGACAATTAGTAGACTTGTGCTTATCTATTTAGGTTCAAATTCACAAACTAATTGTAATTTGACATAAACTTTGACGTCACAGTTTCAAGAGATTTGAGGAAACTTCCAGCAGTTGTTGTGGATTCCACTAACGATATAGCTCTCCATTAGAAAACAAGATTACATAACAGGGACATGAATGGTTGGATTTTGAATAATTGAATCACGTGCTCCCATGGCGATGACCTAGTGGTAGATGAGATCAGAGGTGTAAAAGAAATATCATCTTGGGAGAGGTCACTTTAGGTACACCTGAATTTAAGTGAGCCAGAATAAATGACACTATCGACGAGTCTCTTTTTTTTTTAAGGAAAAAAAAAAGAATAATTAGAACGTCCTCCCTTAATTTGTTGTCGTTTTCTTTGAACTTTCAAGCAAAGACAAAAGGAAATAATTGTTGGTGTCGTACTGTTACTTCACTTTAGTTTTGCTCCATGCCTGGAAGGCCCAGGGTTGAGTCGATTTCCATCTTACCCTTCTGTGCCTTCTGATATCTGTCGTCTTTTTTGTTTCCTTTTTTAGGCACAAGTCTGGATTAGACTTGAGCCACAACTCAGCTGTAGCGTGTACCTAGGAGGTCTTCAGTCATTTGATATTTTCTATAGGAGGATCTGTGGGCATCCGGTGACTTCACTTCCTGCTCGAAGTAAAACGCAAGTTGGATTATTTCGGGGAAATCTTAACCTCCTTGACTCCTTGCTCCACAACTTCCGCCCGGCTTCTTTGCCAACAAAATCGAAGTAATGGGCTTCTACTATTTCCTCTAGAAAACCAAACGTCGAAGCTGGATGGGTGAGAAGATCGAGTACAATCTATTGACACAGCTTAGATGTTTTTTTAAAATAAAAAATAAAAAAATTTACATCCATGGGTGGTCAAATTGTTTAGTCACTTGCAAATTTCATTCACTTGATCTACTTGGGAATCATCCACGAAAATTAGACATGGAAGATTCATGTCATCCTACACGCTCTTCACATTCCTAAATACATCTCTTTATATTGTTTTCCCACCGATCTGTCCTTTATACAACAAAAGTACGAAACCAACATGCCTCCCGGCTCCCAGCAAAACGACAAGCAGAGGATAAAAGAAGTTTCAATAAAAGTTTGGCCGAAATTCCGTTCGAAACATGACTCTTTTTTTTTAACTACAATAAAAACCAAAAGACAGGATAAAAGACGTTTCAAGAAAAGTTTGGCAGTAATACCCTACGAAACATGTCTCTTTTTGTTTCCTACGACAATAAAACTTCCATACGCATAATACTAAGTTCCATCAACTTAAGTAAATATGGAACACTTCTCCTGATACATATAAGGGACATGTTTGTAAATTTTTATAAATATAATTAAGTCAAATTTTTTTATTAAAAATAATAATAATAAAATTTAAAATTATCTATTTTCTCATATCAGTTATATATATATTATAATATAAATATAAATACAAAATAAATCTCCGTGTATAAGTGAAAAGTGAATTAGTTATCGTGATACCAAAAAAGCATAAAATTAGTCCTCCTTATTTCACAAAAGTTTAAAATTAGTCTCTGATAGAGGACAAATTACAAACTAAAGTAAAACCAGAGAGACTAATTTAATGATTTTGCTATCATGAGTACTAATTCGGTTTTCGAGTATACCACAAGAACTGATTTTGCATTTACCTCTATACTAAATATAAAAAAATTCATTAAAATCATCTATCTCTTTTCTTTTACTAAAGCCAAGTAAAAATTTATTTTTATTAGGCTAAATATCTCAACAAGTCCCTACGATTTGACATTTTTTCTGATTGGTCCTCAAGGTTCACTTTTACCCAAAAGTATTCATCAGGTTTGGTCTTAATTTCATACTCATCATGCCGTCAACTTAAATAACATAATTGCACACATGACTAACTGAGTACACGTGAAAATGGACAGCTCGATTAAAAAATAATTACAAAAGAATAAATGAAAAGCCACGTGTAAAGAACTTGCCAAAATTTCAAAAAAAAACCTGAAATCCAAAATCCCTAAAAACACCCGAAACCCCAATCCCCATTAGTTTTGCGGTATTTGTACATGCCAATCGGTTGGTTGTTGAAGAAGATTGAATTGTGTTCTTTCCACGTGTACTCAGTTAGTCACGTGTAAAATTTTGTTACTTAAGTTGACAGCAGGATAGATATGGGATTGAGTTCAAACCTCAATGATATTTTTAGGAAAAAGTGAATCATAAGGACCAATCTAGAAAAAATTAAAATGGCAAGGACTTGTGGAGATATTTAATTTTTTATTAATTTCTTAAAAATTCAACAAAATTTTAAACTATCTCAAATTTTAAATTAAAAAAGAATGGCGTAGATAAGTTATGACCAGGTAACCGATTTTAGAGCAAATACAAATTACAATCCAAAGAGATCGTGATCGTACACACGCCCACGCCCACTTCCATACAGCACACGCACGGAAAGGGGTTAAAGAAGGCCTCACACGGAAGTTTCTCGAGATAAGACGTAGCGTAGTCTCGTTCTTTCCTTTCCTTTCGCTCTCTCCCCTTTTTTCTCATTCTTTTGTCTTCGTTACCATGTCTCTCTCTCCTATTCTCTCCTCTCACCATTAGATTCTTGAAGGAACCTTCTAGAATTATCAAGAGGCTCTTCCTCTCCTCCTCGGCCGCTCTGTCCATCCTCTTCTTTGAGATTTTCCATCATAGTTTTCCATCTACAGTTTTGGTTTCTTTAAGTGGTTGGTTCTGTTATGGCTCCGCCTGTGGAGCAGAACGGTGAGTCAACCAGCGGCGATTCACAGAGATCCCTACCCACGCCGTTTTTGACAAAAACGTACCAGCTAGTCGACGATCACACAATAGACGATGTAATATCATGGAACGATGATGGATCCACCTTCGTCGTCTGGAACCCCACCGTTTTCGCCAAAGATTTGCTCCCCAAATATTTCAAGCACAACAATTTCTCTAGCTTCGTTCGCCAGCTCAACACTTATGTAATTCCTCTCTCTCTCTTCTCTCTCTCTCTCTCTCTCTCTCTCTCTCTCTGTTAATTACGAACCTTTGTTTTTTCAGATATTGATTTTCTTGTTACTATATGCGGTTCTTTAGGGATTTAGAAAAGTAGTACCTGATCGGTGGGAATTCTCGAACGAGTGTTTTCGCCGGGGGGAGAAGCGGCTCTTGCGCGAAATTCAACGCCGGAAGATTTCATCTTCAGCGGTCACAGATCTGGCGCCGGCGACGGTAGCAATGCCCCTGTCGGCGAAGCCGATAGTCTCTCCGTCAAATTCCGGAGAAGAGCAAGTTATCTCTGCCAACTCGTCGCCGACAGCAGCGCCGGTAGATCTCTCAGACGAGAACGAAAGACTGAGGAAAGAGAACGTGCAGCTCAGCAAAGAGTTGGCGGAAGTGAAATCGCTCTGCAACAATATATTTACTCTCATGTCGAATTTCTCCACTAATAATCCCTTCGAGAGCACCGGAAAACAACTGGATTTGCTGCCAATTAAGCGGTTCGCCGGAGAGACGCAAACGGAGACGAGCGCGAGGCTGTTTGGCGTGGATCGCGATTGCCTGCAATTCGGCTGCCCGAATTGCAGTGCAATCGTGAGAGAGGAGCGTGGGTCCCAGGCGGGACCCACGCGTGCCCGAGCAGCAGTGCACTGTTCGGGCACGCGTGGGTCCCACCCGGGACCCACGCTGGCCTCTCACGAATTGCACTGCAATTCGGGCAGCCGAATTGCAGGCGATCGTGGTCGGTTTGGCGTGGCCATCGGTGGGAAGAGAGTGAGAGAAAGCGGCGGTGTGGCGGCGGGTGATGAGACAGAGTTGAAGCTGCAACAGCCTGGGGCGGGGGTTGCCAAATCAGAGCCGTTGGATTGTGAGAACAATGGTGAGGATGCAAAATCACCGTGGCTTAACTACCGCCACTGGGAGAATAACAATAAGAGCATGTGTAATTGACTAGAGGTTAGTTTCAGATTGGGACTCGTTAGATTGGATTAGCAGTGAACCACTGGATCCGACTCCCTTACGGAACTAAATGGATCACGTGCGTCGTCAACCCAGTGGGACCGATGCCAAGAAGTTTCTTAGAACTTTTGTTCCCCTCCTTTGAGGTTCACTTTGTATTATCTTTTGGGAGGCGTGCTTTTTTTTTTGTAAGCAGGAAAACAATGGCGTTATTTATTATATATTATTTGTCTTTGCTGGTCCTTGAACGCAATTCAAGAACAGTAGTTTTACGGCCCTTTTTATTTTTTAAGATCTATCTGTCTGAAATTTTACCAGGCAGAATTAAAGATGGTAAAGTTTATATGGTGTCGTTTTTTTTTAAAAAAAATTATTGATTAGTTATGAAATTGCAGATAATTATTATTATTTAATTAAAAAAGAATAACTTACAGATCAGATTATAAAAGTGCCCAAGTTGTTGAATAAATATTTTGCCAAAAATAAAAACGTTGTTGGGAGAAAGGGGGTGGGATTATGAGGGGTGAGATTTGTTAATATCCAGCATTTAGATTATGGAGGGATGTGCGTTATTCTAGTTATCAATTGCTTCTAGTATTTGATTCTCTCTATCATAGGATAAGATTGGTCGGTAATTCTCGTAGTTGGATGAAACAGATACCAAAGCGAGGTTTCTTCAAAATCTACCACAAGTTTAAGGGGCTTATTAGTGGTTAAGATTAGATCTTGGTGTTATGTTTTCTTTATGTTCAAAATCTGGTCAGTGTTATTAATCTTTTGGAGTCACCCATGATAATTGTTCGAATTTATATAGGATAGAGCGACCTCACAGGTACAGGAATAAGCTGAACAACCGGTTAGAAAGAAAGAAAAAAATCTACCATGATAACCTTTGTTTGTTTGTGTAAATTTCACTTTCCTTTCCAAAGTTAAGATAAGAAAAATAAAATATCTTTCAGCTGTAAATATTTTATCAGAAAATTATTAATTTTTTTTATAAACTATTGAAAATAAATTTAGTATTTGGTCCGTAGTAATTTATATACTTTAATCGAGTAATTTTTTTTATTTTTTTTTTAACGTTTGCTCCCATTGCACATGTGAAGCTAACTTTTGGATTAGTCGTGCGTTGGTCTCTATAGGCTCGGGATGTATGGAAAATTGGAAATAGCAACGCCAGGATCAAGCTGACTCCATAGAATTTCTACAGGCTTTCGTGGGTTCCATGCAAGACCTTCCGGCTTCATTTTAAACGCATTACGCAATCTTCTTAAAGATATCGTTTGCTTATTTTCTTACCTTGGTGTCTATGGACCTTTTTAGAATAAGGAAAAGGATATGCAAATCGTTTTCCCACTTTGTCGTCTGTATATGGGGCTAATCAGTGAAGCATACGGGCAAAGCGAGAAAGAAAAAGGAGCTGCCTTTACTGACTCCCAGGGACTACTTTTTTACTTTATTTTTTCTAAGCAGCTGCTCTTTACTTCATGTCCTCTATTATATTTTACTGTTTTCTTTTTTTCTCGAGTAGTCAGAATTCAGAAATTACACCTATACGCCCCTTCCAGTCTTCGTCCAATCCCTTTGGGCTATAGCTGTTGGAGTTCAGTCACAAAGACCATGTTTACCATTGGACTTTGGACGGTAATTGGACTTTGGACTTGGAGTTGAGGCTTTCTCTTGTTGGCTGCAAGGGGCAGACCGCAGACTAGCTCGATGTATTCAAGATTGCAGTGGTAGAATGTATAGAGAGAGGTAAAAGGACAGAGAGTCAGGACTAACTAACTCATAATCATGTTGGAAACTAAAATTGAGGTTAGATTACAAACTTAAATTCTTAGTCTCTTACAACTTAATATGGTAACCCTAATTAGCTGACATAATTATTGTAACAACAAACCTACGACCCCTAACAAGAAAAAAGAACAGTATCATCTACTCCTCTTTGATCGCCTTAAGCAACTTCAGTACTTGAAGCATGGTAGGCCTTTTAGCAGGGATATCAGAGAGGCATACACAAGCAATCTGCAGCGTTTGCAGCATCATCTGTTTTGAATCGGCATTAAGAACTGCTGGATCAAGGACATCAGCAGCCTGGCCCCGACTGATCTTCTGAAACACCCAACCGACCAGATTCCCACCTTCGATTTCTTTAAAATCAGGTCCAGTCGGCTCTTTGCCGGTCACCAATTCAAGTAAAATCACCCCAAAGCTGTAAACATCTCCCCTTGAGGTGGACCTCCCACTCTGCCCATACTCTGGAGGAATATAACCAAATGTTCCTGCAATATCAGTAGTAACATGAGTCTCGCAAGCGCTGATCAATCTTGCCAGCCCAAAGTCCGCAACCTTTGGTTCAAAGTCTTCATTGAGTAAGATGTTGCTGGCTTTAATATCCCTGTGAATTATGTGGGGAACGAACCCGTGGTGAAGAAAAGCAAGCCCACGGGCAGCACCAGTTGCAATCTTCAAGCGTTTGTCCCAGTCGAGGACTTCAAGTGCCCCTGTCCTATTTCTCAGCCACAGATCTAAGCTCCCATTGACCATATATTCGTACACAAGGAGTTTCTCCTCACCGATGGAGCAGTAGCCAAGCAATGGGACAAGATTTTGGTGCTTTACCTTTCCCAAAGTTTCCATTTCTGCAATAAATTCTCGGTGACCCTGCGTTTTAGCTTCGCTCAGCTTCTTTACTGCAACAATTTTTCCATTGGGCAAAGTCGCTTTGTAGACAGTTCCAAAACCACCATCCCCAATTATGTTGGCCTTGCAAAAATTGTTAGTGGCCACAAGAACATCAACTAAGGTTAGTTTGAGAAGAGGCTGCTCAAACATGGCTACATTGATGCTCAAAGGTTCCTTCGATCTGCTGCTGCTCAAGAAATAGAGATCTTGATCTATAAAACTGTTTAGTTTGCCTTCCTCAATTTTGTCGGGATCATTCTGCCTGCAGTTTCCATTAATACATCTCCATAGAGTGAAACCCACGGTAAGGGTGACGAGCATAACTCCAGCCACAATCCCAGCAAGCCCCCAAGCATTTAACAGTGCTGATTTCTCAAAGCCTCTAATCTGGCAGTCTACACCCATAATTCTTCCACAGAGATCTTTGTTCCCAGCAAGTGAAATTCTTGATAAGTTCAGGCAAATACCATTTCTGGGTATAGGGCCTTCCAATCTATTTTCCTCCAAATTCAGGGAAAACAGGTTGATCAGGCCGCATATTTTCTCTGGTATACCTCCAGAAAGCCTATTCCTCGAAATATCACAATACTCGAGTTGCACCAGGTTCCCAAGGTCTGGAGGAATATTCCCTGCAAACAAATTTCCATGAAGATCCACACGTGTCAAGTAGGACAGATTGCCCAAAGATCGGGGCAATTCCCCATCAAATAAATTACTACTTAGATTCATAGTTTCAATCTTCCAGGACATGGAATTGGAGAATAGCTCATCAACCGGACCAGAAAGCCTGTTCTGCTGCACG
The DNA here is from genome assembly GCA_963930655.1 of Myrica gale. Classification (NCBI taxonomy): domain Eukaryota; kingdom Viridiplantae; phylum Streptophyta; class Magnoliopsida; order Fagales; family Myricaceae; genus Myrica; species Myrica gale. The sequence goes on along the minus strand of OZ005600.1, from coordinate 7,783,931 downwards.
TAAAGACCCACAAGGTTGAGCATTCTTGATAAAGATGCAGGAAGCTCACCACTGAGCTCGTTAGAGCTCAAATCTAAGTGGGTCAGCCCTTTTAAGTTCCCCAAACTCTTTGGAAGGGATCCAGATAACTTATTACCTGTCAAATTAAGCTTCACCAAACTACCCAATCGACCAAAACTTCCAGGGATTGTGCCTGTGAGTTGGTTATTTCCGAGATACAATCCTTGAAGCTTGAGGGAGTCACCAAATTCCAGCGGAATGGAACCAGTTAGCAAATTCCCTGACAAATCCAGGGTAGTAAGATTGGCTAAGCGAGATAGCAATCTCGGAATTTCACCCGAAAGCATATTGTTGCTGATTAAAAGATCTACCAACACATCACAGTTCGCCAATTCTTCAGGTATCGGGCCAGACAATCTATTGTGAGACAGATCAAAGATACCATGGTGTTGAACAAAGCTCAAATCAGGCATGCCGTCCTGACGAAAATACAAAGACGGCTTTGAAGGAATGCAACCAGATAGACTATTGTGGGAAAGGACAAGACATTGTAACTGAGCCAGGTCGGCAAGTTTCTCTGGAATAGAGCCATTGAGAAGGTTATTTCCAAGGTCCAACGTGGTAAGTGCAGTGCAGTCTCCAAGCTCCATTGGAATGTTCCCTTCCAGCAGATTGGAATTCAAATTAAGAACAGAAAGAGCTGTGAGATTACCAATCTCCCTGGGTAGAGTGCCCCTCAACTGATTATTACTGAGAACAAGCCTTTCCAAAGCAACTGCTTTGCCAATCTCCATAGGAAGATATCCCTCCAGCATGTTATTCCCAGCAGAGAATTCCATCAAATTTGTCATATTCCATAGACTCATAGGAATTGTACCAGTAAAGTTATTTGAGTCAAGATCAAGCACCATCAGAGGAAGGTCTGAGAGGTACCCTGGTATCGAACCAACGATCTGATTATTCACCAAAACCAACTGGGTGAGATTCCTACACTTCAAAAAGGTGTTCTCAATCGTCCCAGACAGGAAATTACTGTCGAGATCAATCTCAATAAGTGAGACCGCATTACATAACCCCTCAGGTATCGGACCTGTCAATAAATTATTGCTCAAACTAAGGTGCCTTAGCATAGAGCAATTCCCAATCTCAGTAGGAATTTTCCCGGAAAATCGATTGCTTGAAAGCAAGAGGGAGTCCACCATTTCCCACTTTCCAAGCCAAGAAGGCAATGGCCCCGAAAGCTTATTCTTTTCAACAGAAAATGTCAACATGGGAAGCTCAGAAAGCTCTTCTGGTAATGAACCTGATAACGAATTAAATGAGAGCATCAAAGTTTTCAAGCTCCTGCAGTTCCCAAGCTCGGCCGGGACCGACCCATTGAGCTCAGCATAAACAAGATTCAAAATACTCAGATTCTGCAACTTCCCAATAGACTTTGCGATTGAACACCTGAGTGGGTTGTACGAAAGGTCGAGTTTGCTTAGTGATTCCAACTGGGAGAATTCGTCTGGCAATGGACCCGTTATTAAACAAGACGGTGAAAAAAAGTCTTCGAGCTTCTGTAGCTCACCAATTTCTTTAGGAAACTGACCAGAAAACTTGTTAATGCCAATGTAAAGGCCAGTGAGGTTCTTCAAGCAACCAATTTCAGGCGGGATTGTGCCAGAAAATGAGTTGTTTGATATGTCAAGGGAAGTTAAAGACTGCATCTTTGTGAAAAGTGTCAGTGGGAGAGAACCTGAGAGAAGGTTGTTTCCAAGGTCCAAGAACTGGAGCCTCGTCAAGTTCCCGAACCGGGTCGGGACGTTTCCGGTGAATGCGTTGGCGGAGAGTTCGAGGATTCGGAGCTGGGTCAGTTCTCCAATCTGGTCTGGGATTTTACCGCTGAGAGAATTAGCACCGAGTTTCAGGGTTTGTAACTGAGTTAACTCAGTGAGTGGAACCGGGATCTCCCCCGACAACTCGTTGCCGCGCAGAGAGAGCTCTTTCAGGTTTTGAAGATTGGATATATAAAATGGAATTTGGCCGTAGAGGACGTTGAAAGAAAGGTCGAGGGAAATCAGGCCGGAGAGAAAGCACAGAGAGGGAGAGAGTGGGCCTTTGAGGGACCGGGTGGGGAGGGCGAGGTGGGTGACCCGACCGAGTTGGCAGGTGACACCGACCCAGTCGCAGTGTGGGGTTGATGGGTTCCAATGAGAAAGAATGCGTGGGTCGTCAAGTGAGTTTCTGAAGGCCAGGAGAGCTTTCCTTTCTGGGTTTCGCTCAGTTTGATCTGAGAGGGAGAAAAGGAACAGATGGAGCACTAAGAGAGCGAAAATATAAAGCTTGAGAGCCATAACAGCTAGGAGTAAGACGCTAAATGTTTGCAGAGAGACAATTGGACTCTGGAGAGAGAGAGAGAGAGGGGGAGAGACGGGTAAGGTTATATATACATCCAATCTAAGAGAGAGAGGGGCTGCTGAGGTGGGGAACCAGGGGAAGCTCGAAAGCCATAGCCATGATACAAATAAACACTGGAGAAGGAGAGGAACTGTGCCAAAAACCAAAAGAAGTTATGTGTCAGATACGGGCACGCAGCTCACGTGACTTTTGGCCTCTGTAACGGCAATGCGTTTTGGTTTGCAAGGAAACCCCTGTAGGTCTTGATATTCATCCTTCTTCGACAAAAATCCGTTTTTCCAAGTAACCAATGTAGCAATTCGGTTTAAACTATAGTTATTGTTTATTGGATTAGGGGTCACCGTAATACCAGTAAGACAACTAATTAGTTTCAATTTATCTATTAAACTTAAGATCAAACTTTATTTTCTCATTTGAACATCTAATTTTTCCGCTAATGAATTAATAAATAGTACGAATTTGACCACAACCCTGTCGCGGTCCGACAAAAATCCAATGAGAGGTACATCGGTTACTTCAAAAAAAACCCTACTTTTTCTGTCTCTTTAGCAATTCATATTTGTTTAGTCGGCGAATAGGAGCATTTTGCCTCCTCCACTTCCTTCTATCCTTTTTAAAACCTTATTTATTTCATGTATTTCGCTTTGTTCTTGTATTTACGAATACTTTGGGTGCTTTTTAGTTTGGGTGGTTCTCGCACTTTGCATGGCTATAGTTGCATGGTCGAGTCTACAAACTTTAGCTCCGTCCTATGAGCTCGTTATAGTTTGTTAGATGTTTTGTTTATTGTTAATTCTAATACTTCTGTCCCAATTTAATATTGGAAAGAAGAATCTTCTCCTACTAAAATATGATTTCCCAATCTAAGTTTGTGTCAAAAGGCATTACACGGTCGTGTTGGTTTGGTGGCCCCATTTGTTTAAGGGCCCTCTACATCTCGCCTAGATACACTTTTATTGTAATCATCTCCCACATGATATCCAACCTTTTGTTTTTTTCTCACGTGGTCCCAAGAGTGCTGGGGACACAAACACAATTAAATATTATAGAGGGTAGGAAAACAAAATTGAATGGGAAGGGAGGGATGGAGGTGAAAGATGAAAGTTAAAGCTTGCTTTCAGCGTGAGTGTCCTCTGAGAAAAATCACAAAAAAGATAAAGGCTCGGCGCTGAGAATCTACGAATGGTACAGTTGAGAGGGTCACGGTCAGGGCATATTGAGAACATTTTTGACAGCTTTCTTTCTTTCATTGAAAATGATCGGACAAACAGTGCTCTGGGGCGAAATCACACTAGACAAAAAGAGAAGCTCTTAAAGGGAGTTCTCTGCTTCTGATTTGGATGCTTTCCCGATAGACAAGGATCCCTGTTTTCATCAGAACTTCTCAGAGGGATGGATGAAATATTCATACAATGGTACGAAGATTTGTGTTGTGTTTATTTATTTATTTTTCAAAAATAACATACGGATAAGTATAAATTTGTTTACAGAGAAAGAAGAAGAATCTCATTATTGCCAATACAAAATCCAAATTTTGCATCCATTTTATAAAGTACGAATGGGCCCCTCCCGCGATCAGCTTCTATCACGCAAATATTATTAGGCCCCAGGAATTTCGAAAAAAAGTGTACTGTCTGAGTCCAAAGATTCAGATTTTGAGCCCTGGAGTTGGTGAATTGACGGAAAGCCCCTGCTAAGGGACAAAGCTGGGACTTGCTCTAGACTCTAGTTGTGGGCATTTAATTTATAAGGCGACCTGCAACTCACATGGGGAATATTTTTACGGATGAGGATTTCAGGAATCAGGACTGATGCTAGTCATTATGGTAGATTTTGACTTGAACCTCAGGGAAAGAGATTTGATGGGACGTGATAAGAACCAAAGTGAGAGTGGGGCCTGTGGCTACGCCCTCAGGGCTTCAGCTGCGAGCTGTCTCTTCACATGAAGCAACCCAAGAACAGCGAGTTTTGTTGGTGTTATAGGTGGCCGCTGCTGCTCCTGCCTTGCACTTTACATTTTCTCCTATTTCCCTTCCCTTTATTATTATTTCAAATTTTAATCCTCCATTTTCTTTACCGTAAAGTTCATCCTGGAGAGGAGAGGACAGGAATGTTGGGAGTGCTGGGTAGGTGTCTAATAAGTGATGTCCTTCTGGGATTAGTCGGTGATAGGCCTAAGCTTTGAAGCTTAAGAGGGTCGAGGAAAGCAACATGTCAGGGGGGTGATGGTACGGGGGCGTTTAAGAGAAGCAAAAGATACAGTTGAGAAGCTGGTAGATAACTTTTAGCAACAACAGACATCAAACCATCAATGTTCAGTACAAACGGAAACAAAGATACTTCAATTCAGAGGAAAATTAAAATAAATTATTTGATATAATTTTTTATAATTATTTTATTATAACCTAAATTTTAGGTGCCCAAACACCTGTCCTCCCTGTATAACAGAGTGAGAGAAAATAATACGTCTTTCCTAATCACCGAAGCACAGTGATTGCTTTCCTACCCAAATTACTAGCACGAAAGAGCTGTACTGTCAGAGTAGCATGGGCTGCTAGGTGTACCTAAAACCCGAGTGGCAGTGGCAGATACTATTCATTATTCAATTATGCAGCTCATAATTTGTTTGCTATGTACGAGAAGACCGAATCAAAACTGTAGGAGGGAAATTTAAAAATAAAGCAAAATTATATTTTGCTTTATTTAACTAATATATACTATTATCGATTACTTCATTATAATTTAACAATTAAGATTAAGATTTTGTCATATTTTTTATTTATTTATTTCAACAGTAAAATTTCACCAGGTGCAAAATGTATCATAATTGAGAATTTGGGAATGCAATGTGTAAATCTTAAAAACTTAAGAGGGTAAATGATAAAATGTGTAGTTGTTAAATGGCACAAAATAGCCTCGCACGGATGTAGATGAAATTACTCAATAATAAATGCCTTTCAAAGAAATATAGTTCATTTTAACCTCCACAACAATAAAATATTGCGAATTAAATGATACTTATGATGAGAAGATATTTAGAATTTATTATGACGTTAAACTTTTTAAAACGACGACAATAGTGAAGCTTGAGCACGACGCATAAGGTTGTCATGGATTATCCCTTATTACTAAAAAAATAAGAAATAATAAAAAATATCGTTATCCCTAAGAAGACATTTGGACATTGATTATTAATTAATCCTGCAGGTCCTTCGGGCTTCAAGACATGGTCACCAGATAAATAAGTGTTCATGGGCTACCTAAGAAGTATTAAATTATTTATTGTTTAAGAGTCCGAATTAATACTGTTTTCTATCTCTCAATATTTTCCCGTAAAGGTTTACAATCCGAAGTTCTAATGTGTTGTCTCTTACTTGGTTTTTCTTCTCATGGTTTTCTGTGCGACAATTATGTTATTTTCAAACGAAAATATATGTATTGGGCAGGGGCCACACATATCTATCGCAACAACTAGGGTTTCTTACCAAAAGATGCAAGCCATTTATGAGTAGGGTATGGGTTCTTTAAAAGGCAGAGATGCCTGCACGCCTAGATGATTACGAAAGTGAAAAGAACAAGCCCAAGAAAAAAGAAAACCCATTTCTGTTAATGTGAAGCTTTTATAATGGCATTCATGAAACCGTGGAAAAAAAATGCCAGAAATGGAAGATTGGGAAAGATCGTGAAATGACGATGTTGCATGACTGAAGCAAAACTGAGCCATTAGCAGATTAGGTAGGTCCACTGCTTTCTCTGTATAGCTCTTGGCGATACGGGTATCTTTAAAGCAACCAGAAAACTGGCAGTTCACAGCACTGAGAGTGAGAGAGATATTGCTCGATTCTCTGGCTGGTGATGGATTGATGGGTTTGATAGATCCATGCAAGAGTTCCTCGGGTCAAGTGTGCTAGTATTTGTTCTCAACTTTCTCATCTTTATTTATTTCAAAGAGAATTCTGTAAATGAGTGACCAGACAGAAAGATAGGAAACAATCGAGTAACGTGCTTCGGTTTCTAGATCCACTTCGACCTTTTCATTTATGCGTGGGTGGAAAAGTGGATTTAGATTGGGTTCAATCGAGCTATGGGCTTAAGCCCTAACAGACCTGCAACTCATTTCTGGACCCTGTCATAATTGGGTTAACTCTGCTTCACTTTAATGGACTTGCTCGTGTCAAATAAGAAGGAATTCGGTGGCAGCGTAGGGCGGTCTAGAGACTCATCAACGTAAAATCCAGAATAAAATTCACGGCCTCCTTAAAAAAAAGCTCTGCATTCCACTACGCAAACCTATTGAACTGAGCCATCTTAAGAACTTTGCCTTTCTTCTCTCTGTGACAAATTATATTTGCTAAAAGATATCTGATGAAAAGAACGGCAAGCAGGCGAGCGAGACTACCAGTCGAGCGAGACATCTTTCCCTCCATCGTTCGGGCGTTCCCGGGAGCAGAGCTCCTAGAACTCCTTATTAACTAGTTAGGGGATGGTGAAGCCGTTCTCCACTTCAATTGACTCTGCTCTCGGGTTATGTTATTGAAACTTTTTATCTTCAAGCTTCAGCTTTCATGTTAGATCTTACTCAAACGGAGTGGGTATCCGAAATACCTTGTGCGGAATCTCTGGTTTGCAGGAATATTGGTCGCTCGTCTTACAGCCCCACGATCAACGATCCACGAATCACGAACAATGTTCTCAAGTCGTTCAGGAGGCTACTAGAGTCTCCTTGTGAATTCCACCTTTCAGATCCAAAGCTAAAATATGGAAGCCTGATGCCTTGAGATAAAGTTCTTCTCTGTGAGTGTTTAAAATATGTCGATTGATTTTTCTCACCAAGTTTATTTTCTTAAATAAACACATAGGAATCTCACGTAGAAAATCCTTAGGAGAGAAATCACCTAAGTTTGAATTCAAATAGAGATCTACATAAGATCTTCAGTTTAACTATAATTCAAACTCCAGCTTTTAAATTTAAACTCACATGTGGATGCTCCCATGTGTCATGGGATTTTCCAACATCTCCCACTCATCCACATTATTGTCATCCCTACAAATTGTCTCCATTTAAACTCTTATCTCGTCATCCTTACATACTGGAAATGAAGCGTGCGACCTGACGAGAAAGCATAGGATAGGAGGGCTATATCAAGTTACCATCTTACCAACATAGCACCTCACTCAAAAATATCTCGTCCATGCCCCAGACTATTTGATCAAACTAGATCGAGTCCCTTTAATCCCTTATAAACATCAAAGCTTAAAGCAACACTCGATCTCATATCATATAATATGCTCATGATTGTGTCAACACAAAATGACAAAATTGTCCGGACAATGAGCCATAAAATAAAGGTGTGTATCCAAAATAATCTTCCCTAGACACTCAAGCCAATTCGTTTTACTTGACAGCTTTCCTAGACATGCTCCGCGAGACCGTATAAATCGTGGTCCTAAGAAAACATGCTAAAGTAGCGTCATCGAGTATCCACTCCATGACATAGTTCCAGGTTCAAAGAGCACAGAGTAGACCATCAATAGGTCTATAAGGGCTCACATAGTGACGGAACAGAGATTCATCCATCACTCCCTCAATTGGTCAGCAATAGCACATACAGTATGAAATGTATGCTACGACGGAGCTCCCACTCAAATGGGCTTGTCACACTCTAACGTTGTACGAATCTTGATCTAGTCGCCACGAAGGCGCACTAATCTGAGTTTCTTACTACAGTCGCTCTTCAAGCACCTGTATAAGATCTCACATTCGGCTTTATTCAAGTTACATGAAGTTTCGTGTATCCTTCATGTGCGACTTTGATAAGTCTCATCTTAGCCCAGCTAAGGCGACATTCTTAAAATAATCTTGCACGTTACTGAAACGTTGTATCCTTCATGTGCGACTTTGATAAGTCTCATCTTAGCCCAGCTAAGGCGACATTCTTAAAATAATCTTGCACGTTACTGAAATGTCAAGACAATTACTTGCTCGCTTTCTAAGCGCCAAAGTAATAACTTTATCTCATCCCACTCGCTATCCAAGCGCTAGGGTGATCATCCATGTGAGTGGATCGATCATAACCTGGTGACACATCAACAATGTGTGCTACAAAGCATAAATTAAAACACAATGTGTATGGAAAAATGAACAATATCATTAATGCAAAAGATTCCTCTTATTACAAAATGTCAAATGAGATATCCATAAACAACATATATAAAATCCTACGAAGTCCCAGACTCCTAACATGAGTTTTAAAAAATATATCTAGCAATAGCCTTCGTAAGCGGGTCGGCTATCATCTTGCTAGTGGAAATATGTTGTAGGATCACCTTTCCACGCGCAAAAATGTCACGAATGTAGTGATAACGAATGTCAATGTGTTTGGTCTTTCCATGGTATTTGGGATCCTTAGTATATGCTAAAGCCGTCATAGTATCACTGAAATCGTAACAGATAGGCACTAAAAGAATCTCCTCAACCAAACAGCCTCTTGTACTGCTGCTGAACAAGCAACATACTCAGACTCCATCGTGGACAAAGCTATACATGATTGTTTTTGCTGCACCAAGAGATGGTTCCTGCACTAAGTAGGAATGCGTAACCCGTCGTGGATTTACGTTCATCTCTGTCGCTAGCCCAATCAGCATCACAATAATCTCTCAATCTCATATCTCCACCCTGATAGCAAAGAACGAGATCCAAAGTCCCACGCAAATATCGAAAGATCCTTTTAACCGCTTGCCAATGAACAGATCTAGGGTTACTTTGATAACGATTTACCATACCTACTGCAAAACAAATGTCCGGTCGAGTACACATCATAGCGTACATCAGACTTCCAACTGCATTCACATAGGGAACTCTAGCCATTTTAATCTTTTCCTCATCACTCTTAGGACAATTAACAAGGCTCAATGTATATCTCTTCTCAATTGGAGTGTCTACGAGTTTCGAATTATGCATATGGAAACGTTCTACAATCCTCCTGACATATGTCTCCTGAGACAATCCAAGAAGCTTCCTAGATCGATCTCTAAAGATCTTGACTTCAAGCACAAAATTTGCCTCACCCATGTCCTTCATCTCAAAAGTAGAGGATAACCACCATTTGGTGGCGACAATCATGTCTAAATCATTTCCAGCTAACAAAATGTCATCTACATACAACGACAGGAGCACAAAGCCCTTTCCTGTATGTTTGACATACACACAATGGTCCTCTTCCAACATTTCAAAGCCAAACAAAGTGATGACCTCATGAAATTTGAAGTACCACTGCCTAGACGACTGTTTAAGACCATAAATGGAACGTTTGAGCCGACATATTTGCGCTCTTTTCCCTGGGCCTCAAAGCCAACAGGTTGATCCATGTAGATCTCTTCGTCTAGTTCTCCATTGAGAAATGTTGTTTTCACATCCATTTGGAAAAGTTCCAAATCTAAGGACGCAACAATAGCTAGAATGAGGCGAATAGAAGCAATTCTCACCACTGGGGAGAATGTCTCTTCATAGTCTATACCTTCTTTTTGGTTATAACCTTTCGCCACGAGACGGGCCTTATACTTATCAATCGATCCATCTACCTTGCGCTTAATTTTTAAGACACATTTGTTTCCAATGGTCTTACGCCCAGGCGGAAGATCAACTAATTCCCACACTTGGTTCTTTACCATTGAACTTATCTCGTCCCTCATAGCAACCAACCATTCATTTGAGACAGATGAAGCTAATGCTTCCTTATACGAAGCAGGTTCATTAGGGTCATAAGGAGCACATATGAAAGATTCTCATTCAATCTCAAATTGACGACGAGAAATAGTTCCACGTTCGCTTCTTCGTATCTGAGACCCTTCTGAGTCATTCACAAGTGGTACACTCCCACTGATTGGTACACTCCCACTAGGAGCTAAGTCACTACAAATCTCTCTGGTGATTTCAGGTTGAGATACAAAATCCCCACCTGCACCAGAAGATGATGTGACCCCTTCCAACTCTTGTAACTCAAAGAGTTCAAGACTTTTCTTTGCTTCACCGATATCTAAAAAATCACTCTAAATGAATGTGACATCACGCGACTCTATCTCAGTCATTCCTCCATTGGGATATTCACCAGACATCACATATCCCTTTGAGCTTTCAGAGTATCTTATAAAGATATGTCTTAGCTCTAGGGCCTAGTTTCCGAAACTTATGGGAAGTGCTGTAAACAAATCCCGCAGAACCCCAAGGCCGCAAATGCTCCAAAATAGGTTTTGCATCATTCCAAGATTCATATGGAATGTTAGGAACTGAATTCGAAGGCACTCGATTGAGGATGTAGGCAGCAGTCAGAAGAACATCCCCCCAGAATGATATTGGGAGGTTGGTCTGCGCCATCATTGATCTAACCACTTCTAATAAAGTATGATTCCTTCTTTCTGCAACACCATTTTGTTGCGAAGTTCCATGAATTGTTAATTGTCTACGTATACCTTTTTCCTCACACAGTTGCTGAAACTGAGTGGATATATATTCTTGACCCCGATCAGTGCGAAGAATTTTTAAATTCCTCTCTTTCTGATTCTCAACCTCTGCCAAAAAACGCTTGAAGCAATCCAATGCTTCATAGCGATGAGAGATCAGATAAACGTAACTGAAATGAAAATAATCATCTATCAAGGTGAGGAACTAAGATGCGCCATGACGTGCCTTTACGTTCATAGGTCCGCAAATGTCTGAATGAATTAATTCTAGAGGATGAGATGCCCTGGGTGCCTTACCAAAAGGTTTCCTACATGCTTTACCGGCTACACATGGCTCATACACATGTAGGCTTGCATTAGCGAGAGGCCCCAATAGGCCTTCTCTAGCTAGTCTAGTCAATCTATCTTTTCCTATGTGTCATAGTCTAGCATGTCATTTCACAGAGTTAGAAATAACATCATCATTATCAGCAATGTAAGAAATAGAGGAACGTTCCAAATCCAACATAAAGAAACCATTATTTAAAAAACTTTGTCCATACAAAGCCTTATTCAAATAAAAATCCATCTGTGGCCCATCAAAATGAAAACTGAAACCAAGGTCTAACATAGAAATAACTAAAAATAGATTACATTTAACATCAGGTGCATAGAGCACATCATGAAGAAGTAACGTACGTCCCAGACGCATCTTGAGTTGAAAATTTTCAACTCCTAATACTTCTTCTCTCGTTCCGTTACCCAAAATAACGTACTGGTTGCCTGCTGGTAGTTTTCTGTAATCTACAAATCTAACTCAATCTCTCGCTACATGTTTGGTTGCTCCTGTATCTACAATCCATTCAGGGATCGAGTGGGAAACGTATACATGTGAACAAACAAAAGTAAGGAGAGAGTAGGGTTCAGATTGTACCTTCTTCGGCTCAGTGCACTCACGAGTGAAGTGACCCTTATGACCACAGTTATAACATTTCATCTTGGTCTTATCTTTCTTGCCAGCGCGCTTGCCTCTGCGGCGCTTTGCAATCTTTTCATTCTTTGGCCCAAGACCCTTTGTTGTATCAGTTGATTTCTCAGCCGCTTTGCGCTTAGGCCTAAATGTCGCGTTTGTTGCCCACCTTGGGCAACAAGCGCGGTTGGACGGTTCGCTCCCAGATGCTCCACCTCCAGCTCTAAATGGCGAGAAATATCAACAAATGTCTTGATATTCTCACTATGAGTCAACACAAGTTTCATTTGCCCTCATTCAGACTCTGGCAATGAACGTATCACAGCTTGAACTTGCTGCTCATCGGTGAGATTAACACCTGCAGCCTTCAGATCACGGATCAATGCATACATGTTTCTCAGATGGACTGTCATGGTATGCTTCAGGTCCATAACATACTGCTCAAGGTAAGATCACGCAACCTAGTTGCAGATGTACCCCCATAAGCAGCTTTCAGTTGGATCCACATTTCCTGGGCAGTTGAGTAGTTTTCAAACTCTCCTATCAGATCATTGTGCATGCTGCTTAACATTGTAAAGCGCACGCACATATCCTTTTTAGCCCAGGCTTTGCGAGCCTCAATGTCCCGACGATGTTGGGCAGTGTTCCCATCTTCAGGTTGGGACATACTTGAGGTCAGATTTTCCAAAACTTCCCGTTCGTTCAGTAGGTATTGTATCTTTCTGTGCCACATGTCATAATTAGTACCGTCCAATTTATCTCCCTTGGTCAGGTCAGCAACTACACTTTTTGTGACCATTTCACTACATTCAATGCACGATTTTGACATTAGCACACATTAAAAAAATTTATTCCAAAATCCTAACTGGACCATTAGATTCTTTCCTACATAATGAGATCGAAAATTTCGCTATGCTAGTAATCATCTCCCACTATGTAAGTTAGAAAGAAATATCCAATTGACTTTTAAATAAAATTCACGAATTAAACAAATTTACTTCAATTGCATAACAAATATGCATAATAATTTATTATGAATAAATAACAAATCATATTCACAATCACAATCACGCTAAAAATAATTATACACATAATATAATAAATTTTTAACATGCACATTGAATAAAATCCATAATTTTAAAAAATATGGATAGGCACTCAATATATGGTCATTTATTTAAACAAATTAAATAAAATAGTAAATATCAAAAACATATTTACAGAAATTACCTCATGTACTTAACAATATTATGGTAAAAGAAATAATGTAAGAAACATAAGCCACTGTGGCTTAGTGGTAGGCACATATCATTATGTGCCTTGCGTGACGGGTTCGAACCCCTGCGCGCCCAAAGGTTTTGCAGCCCTTTTTTTTAAACCGCCCAAACTTATTGGGCCTAACTTAACTGTGCCTCTAATAAAAATAGCCCAGATTTTAAAAAAAGCTTGCCCAAACGAGTTGGGACTTTTTCTTTCCGGGCCTTTAACAAAAAACAGCCCAGACGTTAAAAAGAAGCTTGCCCAAACAAATTGGGCTTGTGCTTTTTTTTTTTAATAAAAACGGGTTGGGCTGTTACTGGGCTAAAAAACAGATTCATTACCAAAAATTAAAACAGCCCAAAAAAAAGAAATTGGGCCAGGTAGCCCAGTTGGCCCAAGCAGGCGACCCTAGGATCTTATCCCTGGGCGCCGCTTGAGGCTCCCTGGAGAGGGAGCTGCGGCCAGCACTGCCGTCAGTCGTCGGCTGGCCATGTCCGCCAGCCGCACAGCCTACCGGCGCGCTGGTGGCCGCCGATTGGCAGCCCTCTCACCCGTGTGATACACGGGTGTGTGCATCTGGAGGTGTCTTCGCCTCCCAGGCCGAGACTTCCTCAGATTTGCTGCTGGGAGGAGCAGCGCCGGTCATACCAGGCGCGCTCCGGCCAGCACCACTGGTCGGTGGTAGGCGGCAATCCACCATTCCGCTGGCCACCTTTTCCTTTTCTTCACAGTTCCACATAGTTTTCATGCGGATTTCATGAAGAAAACAAAGTTCAAAGTGTATTTCCAACATATACGAAAAAACAAATTTTCATAAAGCTTGTATATCTAAACACACCGTGAAAACAAATTTCAAAGGTATAGTATACAGATCAGATGTAATCCACAAACGTAAAGCCAGAGAAATAAATCCACTTACGGGAAAAACAAATTGTTCAGCTTTAAACAATATTAAATTTGAATACTATTCATAGCATATTCATAACATATTCCGATCCACTTCATTCATAATTTAAAAATATATTTTAAATCATGTATAACATATTTTTAACATGCTCTCCAAAATTCAACATCAAATAAATTAACACTGAATTAAAACACATGTTATTCAATCATCATAGATTAAATAAAAAACATGTTTTACGGGGCAAAAACAAGCTAACCTGGCTCCGATACCAATGTTAGATCTTACTCAAACGGAGTGGGTATCCGAAATACCTTGTGCAGAATCTCCGGTTTGCAAGAATATTGGTCGCTCGTCTTACAGCCCCACGATCAGCGATCCACGAATCACGAACAATGCTCTCAAGTCGTTCAGGAGGCTACCAGAGTCTCCTTGTGAATTCCACATAGGCTAAAAGATGGAAGTCTGATGCCTTGAGATAAAGTTCTTTTCTGTGAGTATTTAGAAATATGTCGATTGATTTTTCTCACTAAGTTTATTTTCTTAAATAAACACATAGGAATCTCACACAGAGAATCCTTACGAGAGAAATAAGCTAAGTTTGAATTCAAATAGAGATCTACATAAGATCTTTAGTTTAACTATAATTCAACTCCAGTTTTTAAATTTAAACTCACATGTGAATGCTTCCATGTGTCATAAAATTTTCCAACATTTCTCATACGTAATGTCTAGGATACATGATTTTAACGGATAAAGAGACCACCGCCACCCATAAGATCATCTGTTTGGTCATGAGGAAGCGTTAAACTCGTGCTCCTTTGTTCTGTACGGGTCAATTGACGAATGCCAATGTCCCAGGACAATAGTATGATAGTCACACTTGGGAACTCGTCCGAGGACACTAAATCAAAGGTTGTTATGGTCTCTGTGGAGCAGTCTCTACTCTCTAGCGGCTTGAGGTAATTAGGACCGTACGTTATGCAGAATAGCCAAACAGGGAGTAGTGTGACACTTGGTTGGGGCTAATCCATATTCCGAATAACAACCGGCAAGTGAAGTCTTGAGAAGAATCTTGCGTAGTGTAGGTTCAGAATTTGACGAGCATCTGACATGAAATTAAGACCAATGATCAATCCACAATGCTTATCTTTGAGAATGGAATTTAGGATCGTGTTCTCAAATCACACAGTAATAACTGTCGCCCTTGACACGAGGCTACTAGGTGGATTTCTTTCTTTCAAATTTGAGATGCTCTACTACAGTAAGTCGGATTGTACGCCGAATAGAATGACACATGGCCTATTTGACCGGAAAAGATTGAGCTCCTTCAGAGTGCGAGAGACGTGTCAAACGTCGGAGACAAAAAGCAGTTTTCTCCCCCATAATTTATGCTGATGATTGACGAAGGGAAAGCATGCCGGCAAGGAAGAATGGGAAAAGGTTTGCATTTTGATACCTAATTCTTTTATCTTAATTTTTCGCAGACATATCAGTCTTTCTAACTCAGACGTGTCAAGCATGCAGAGGTTTATTCCGTTCACCCAGTTTAGACCACCGGACCAGTGGCTACACCCTTCACAAATTCCTTTGGTCTTCTCCATGTAGCTGCTTTACGTGATAAAAGTTCCCAACTTTTCCGTTTTCCGCCGGCGACAAAAGTTGGGCTCAAACCTGTCAGTACCGAGCGAAAACTCTACATTCCATCAACTATACGTATGTGAAAGAGAGAGGACCCACATCCCAAAAATCTGCTGAAATTATTGGCCTGGACAAGGACTTCAAAACCGTTGGCTGCCACTCTGATTCTTTACAGCTGGGGGAACATATCCAGTTTTAAGTTAATGGGTTTCTGTGAAATAATTTTAATTTGCCTTTGCTTTCATAATGATCGAACTTCGAAGGTTGTCCACTTCTGCCATATAACAACGACATTATCGAAGGAAGATAATAGCCGTCGTTTCCGTCGACCATGAAATTGTAATCCGATAGGTGATGCCGCTGGGGAGTTTCAGATATGGTCGGAAACACGTTGAATCAAGTCGAACTCTGTTATCGAGTTCCAGCTGAACGTCAATTTAAAACCGAACTCTGTTTTCCTTTTCAAACTTGGTTCATTAGTTTTGTCTAACTCTTTATGCACACGCTTAACTTTTGATACGGATATTTAAGACTTATGTGAGCTGGGCCTGAATGGCACTTGATCGCCTAAATCCTAATTATTCGGCAACCGGTGGGTACGGATTGCTAGAGATAAATTAGACTGCACAACAGAAACGAGAACATTTGAGAAGAAGCCTTTGTAGCCGGAATTCCCTCTACCGCTCCTAAATTCTATCGTTTTGGGCCTTCCCTGCTCTGCATAGCTCGAGTCCTTGTGTCAATAAACCAATTCTGACAATTCTACGAGCAATTTTCCCATGCCAGAGGAAACTCCCAAGAAAAAGGCAACAATAGATGCATTGAATGAACCACGTTAATGTACCGCTTAGGTGGTCAGCTATGCTTTTCTTTTCTTAGACTAAAATTCTGCTTTCTTCGAATCAAATTCTTTCAACGTTGATTCACCTAGCAGTTACTGAAATGTTTAATTGGATTTGACTTCACATACCCTTTTGACATTCAGTGTCAGCCAAGATAGTACTGTTTTCCAGAAGGCGCATCTTCCGTGTCAGTATGATCGTATAGTGTTGCCAAAGATGCTGTCGTCCATTAATAATCTGGTTTAATAATCTGGTTTGCTCACTGAGAGTTCGTTTTTTCAAAAAATTTCAAGATTTAAATTCATTTATAAAATTACTGTCGAACATATTCAGAATTCAAACATAAATATCAATACATTTTACACAATCTTCAACAATTTTTTACTTTTTTGTTCAACATAAATTTTCTCTCTCTATTTTTTCACATAACTCCAATATTTTTTTATTAAAAAATTACATCAAATCATTTCTGTCTACTTTACACAAACATCAATAAAATACTATTCAACATAAATATTCACAATTTCTCTAAAATCCTATATTTTTACTCAAACCGAACATATCCGTTTCACTACGGTATCTTTTTTTTCTCTGGTGAACCGCCACGGGGTGAGGAGTTCTTTAAAAGTTGGATACTTGCTCATATCAGTTTGATAGAAGCAAGCTGTTTAATTTATTGGATATGCTGTAGTCTGTACTAATCCAAACCAAAGAAAAAAAATACACACCCACACACAACGAGAGGTATGTATAGTATTTTTTTTATTGGAAGAACAGTCTAGGGTTCATAAATTGTGCGGTGCCATACCGTTTAAAGCCAAACATCGGTAATAGAAGTTTGCAGAAGCAAACTACATGTCTATATTTTTTGGGCAAAGAAACTTTCTGCACTTGTAGCAATATGCTCCAATCCAAACCAAAAAAAAAGGGAAATCTTCCGCTATTTTATAAAGAGAAAGCAGTTTAGGATTCTTAAACCATATGCTGTGCTGTGCTATACCATTTAAAGCCAAACATCAGAAATATAACTAGCAAACTTCTATATTATCTAGAAAAAAAATAATGAGGACGCTTGCAGCAATATGCTCCAATCCACAAATAGAAAAGAAAAAAGTCGTGGTCTCTTTAAGAGAGAAAAGGCACTCTATAATTCCCCAGCTATACTTTGCCATACCATTTAAAGCCAAGTGATGGGATATTTATCAAGCTCCAGTTGCTTGTAGTATTCCTATCCGTTCAATGAGAAACACGTTCCCCAGCAGCTAGCTTCTTATATGAGACTTTCCCTTTCTAATGCGAGAAAGCATGTGACTACATGCAGAGAAGCACCTCAAAAGCCGAATTCCCATTTGCCCGAGATATTTTATTGTAATGGGAAAGTGTATTATTCTCCATTAACGTAAAAACCAATACGCGAAAGACACGTTAGATTCTGCAAGACAGACAATAACTATACTATAATATACAGATTTAAGCTTAGCATGAGAGGGATATCAGAGTACAAATTGAAAAAATTAACCCTTCTCTAATTAGTGATATCTTTCCACATTCTTGAAAGAGACATTTCGGTTCGGAAGTTTATAACATACGTCCTTTCCCTAAATAGAAATCCCTTTAACTTATGTATGGATTCTCTGAGCTTCTAAACGAAGCTCTTCGAGGTTTTTCTCCCCTCCCCTGAGCCTATAAAATCCCCATTATATTCACGTTCTTATTGCACCAACATTACCACAAAGCACTTCTTCGTTCTCTCTCCATCTCTCTCACTAAGAAATTTTATTTTTCCCCTAGCTATGTCAAGGCTCATGGAACCATTAATCGTGGGAAGGGTTGTGGGAGAGGTGGTGGACATTTTCAGTCCAAGTGTTAGGATGAATGTAATTTACAACTCAAACAAGCAAGTAGCCAATGGACATGAGTTCATGCCTTCTGTCATTATTTCTAAACCTCGAGTAGAGATTGGTGGGGACGACATGAGGACTGCTTATACACTAGTGAGTTAGAAACTCGGCCGTTGTGTTGTACTAAAATATGTTTTCCAACTATAACTGATTCTAATGATTCTGTCTTTCTTGTTTATTTTCTTGAAGATTATGACAGACCCGGATGCTCCAAGTCCTAGCGATCCATATCTAAGAGAACATCTCCACTGGTGTGTATCATCAAGCAATAGGTCTTCTTGTACATGCATGCACTGCCTTCAATATCATGTATCTCTGAATGTTTTTACTGTTACCATAACTTTCAGGATGGTAACAGATATTCCTGGCACAACTGATGCTTCTTTTGGTGAGTTTCTATCCCCCCCCCCCCGGCCGTCTTTCCCCAATTCATATCGTCCTTCGATACGACAATGCATGAGCCGTTGAACAATTATTACTTAGCATCGATGACTTTCAGTACTTTGACGGCGTTTGATTTAAACAGGAAAAGAAATAGTGTGCTACGAGACTCCGAAACCAGTTGTTGGCATCCACAGGTATGTGTTCATCTTATTCAAGCAGAATGGAAGACAGACAGTGAGGCCTCCGGCAACAAGAGACCACTTTAACACAAGAACATTCTCAGGAGAGAATTGTTTGGGCCTGCCAGTGGCGGCTGTGTACTTCAATGCACAGAGAGAGACTGCTGCACGAAGAAGATGATTCAAAGCGAGAAAAAGTTAAGAAAAATGGGTCTTCCTCCATCAGTCATACAGGATTGCTTTCAACTTCCTCCTTGTCAGTATTTTCTCCATGGTTTCAGAGTTTGGAACGGAGAGCCGTGTCTTTCTTTATTTCTTGCTTGTTTGTGTGTCCCTCTGGTTACGGAGGATGTGCCGTCCTTGGCACTCGTATGAGTCACTGGTTAGCAACTGCTTAACTTTAACCTTTACTACTGGGTTTTGGGACTTGATGGGGCCCGTGACCTTTTAGCTTTCTTTAAGGATCTGTTTGATGATAGGATGGGCATAATACCTGTGTTTCAGTTGTGGGTACGTGGCATGTAATGAGATGTGTTTTAAGGATGTAGCGATCACTTCTCCTTTTACAAGAATAACTCAAACGTGTCATACTTCTAGTTTTTCTCTGGATTTTAACTTGCAGTCTCTTTACTTTCCTCTGGTATAAAGAAGAAAATTCTTCGACTATACTCCAATAAAGTGATACGACACCTCGTCTTCTCTGTTCAAGCATTTGTTGTATAGAAAGAAAGATGCATAATTTGACGCCATTAATTTGGAACTGGAAAAATATTTAAGAAGAAGGAGAAGGAAATTTTTTTTGGCTTTGGACTGTAAACAAATGGACAAATAGTGGGTAGCATTCATAGGCTATTAGTGAGGACGTACAGTCCACCATCAGAACCAATTATAGGTGTGGGACTCGGGAGGACACCAGTTTCCACGCCTCATGAAAAAGAGAAGTAATTCCTTTTTCCACAAAAAGGCCAATTTGTGAGTCAGAGATCGATGAACTGCAAGAGAAGCGGTCTGCGAGTTGTGACCGAAGATCCTAACAGAAGCTTAAGCACTAAATTTCACAGTATGACAGGATGATCTCCATTGTGTGGTTATAATGTGGTACATGCCTAATAATGTCTTGCCAATCAAATCCGCAGACAAGAAAAGCTATGGCGATAATGGAATCAAACAAGCTAAACCCAGCAATTTATTTACTCGCTTGATAAAATCCAAAGGTGAGAATATTGCACAAGACACTATATTTAGGGATCACTAGATTTACAAAACCCCGTGGGAATTTCGGAAAGAAAAGAATTTATGTTCCTTCGCACGTTCAATTACAACCAGTTACAGCCACAACACACTAGTTTCACAACCCCCTAAGTATCTTAAAAAGCAATCCAAAGTGCGGCCAGTATGCAATGATGCGAGGCCCATCTGTCACCATGTAGCCAGCCGAACAAATACCGGATGCAAACATGGATTCATTTATAATCATTCTTGGGACAGATTCAGATGGGACACAACTTCGGATTGCAGTGCCTGTTAATACAAATGTCAATCCATGATGAGAGAAGAATGGACCACCCACCAAACCAAACTTGTCAAGCATTTATTTCAGAGTTGCATTGATGCTCTCTGCTGCAGCTTCTTCTGCCCCAAAACATGCTTGAACAACTGGGTCTCTCCAGTCTTGGCCCTTCCATCTTATCATGATCCATTGACGGTGCTTGAGAACGACGAGGTGATTCATCTTGTGATTCCACCTCACGAGTTTCAAATGATGGGCATGGACCATCATTGCAGGTACATAAAGGAATGGCAACAGAAGGAAATGGACTGCAAGTGACAGGACAGAATATATCAGAAGAAGCTGAAGCCACACGATTCTTCCGGATCTCTGGTGTACGAGCTGGAGATTGACGGTCAAGGTCACGAGGGTGAAGCATGCATGGGGTACAGAGGCCGAGAGATATATGTAGTTTATTTTCTTTTGCTGGGGAACCTGGCATTTTGACGAAAGATATAATTCCATATCTGCATAGAGGGCAGGGAATGGACCCAGGTGGGCCCACCAATTCGGAAGGAATGTTGCACGTTGAGCAAAGACAGAGAGCACATTTTATGCAAAGCTCGTGCCCACATCCTGAAATAATAAATACATCAATAGATAAGTGGAAGAGTTACACCAAGTGACAAAAATAGAAGCTGTTAATATTTGGCTTCATGAAAGAACTCTAAAGCTGAGTTAGGAAGAATGAACAATAAATCCAAAAATAGTTCTAAAAAATCGTATATACATACAGGAAAAATCAACTCAGCCCATCAGTTTGGCAGCCAAGAAGAGTACAAGGCAACCCCCCCTTTCTCTCTCCTCTTCCCCCTCTTTTTTCACCTTTAGGTGACTTCTCTCTATCTCAAAAAGTCCATTTCCCTAGTGATGGCATTCATCGATTGTAGAAATCTGAGTTGTCTTTCTTACTTTTCCCATCAACCAAAAGCACGAAACCATAATAAAGGATATATATAAGTTACCACGGGATACAATAATTACTAATAGCTTTCAGACCGAAGGGACGTACGATGGAAGTTATTCCCTTACCAAATTTTATGAAAAGTGAGAAAGCAACAAGGACTATACCTCAAAGTTCCGCCAAAAAGAATGTAGCTGATTCAAGCAAAGAACATTAACAAGACTTGTTAACAAGATCAAGGATGTTTAAGTGGGATGCAAACTGTCTCAACAGATGTAGGCCAGCTTGGATCAATTTCAATAACAAACATATTGATGGCAGCAGTCAGTTCACAGTAGGTGTATGGAAAATGAACTCTAATCAGTCA
Organism: Myrica gale; assembly: GCA_963930655.1. Taxonomy (NCBI): domain Eukaryota; kingdom Viridiplantae; phylum Streptophyta; class Magnoliopsida; order Fagales; family Myricaceae; genus Myrica; species Myrica gale. Next base: position 7,762,191 of record OZ005600.1, on the reverse strand, counting down.
AGAGAATGAAACAGAAAAACAGAACCACCATCTTCTTTGCTCCCAATATATCCTTCCTAAAGAGAGACCAGCAGTAAACAAATCCTTTTCTCCAATCAAGGTCTTTTTCTGTAGACATGTAACAAATGTGGTAACATCAGAGAACGGGTCAAGGTTACTCCAGCTAGGATTCTAACCTTTAGCGTCTAAAATCATAAAAACTCAACTCAAACTAGTCCCAACAAATACGGGTCCAGCTAACGAACCATTTTGCTCCATTCAGCTCCTTTTGATGTTTTCTTCCTCACTCCTTCAACCACATAAATTTTGGATTTCCTTTTTTCCATCCTCAATGCCCCATCTTTGTCACACATGATCGAACTAATAATCAGCTGGCCAACTGGAAGTTAACCAACCTTGTCAATAAACTCACTTGTCCATGTTCTCGAAGGTGTAAGTAACATTCACTGCATTGAAAGAAATAGAAGCTGCAACGTGAATCCACATCCCTATCCTTCTCAATACCAATTTTATCCTCGACATACTGCAGGAATTTGCCTCCAAGCAAAAGAACCAAAAGACCAATGTAAAACTTACATGCTTCTTAAATTAAGGATGCTCAGAACAACTGCTATAGTTCGAAATTGATGACATTATAACTAAGTCTTCAGCTATGTTATAGTGATTTGGTAAAACAAAAAGAGGAGAAGAAAAAGAACAAACCAGAACACGCATACCAGGAAAGAAACAAAAAGATTAAAAAAAATACAATAGATACAAAACTATCTACTCATCCGCATGCCAGCACATGCACCCGTGCATGTCATGCACAAAAGAAAGGGAACAGACCTTCAGCAGCTACAGAACATGCTCTCTCCAAGCAGACAGCACAGACGTCAGTGTCATCAGAGGAGGTTGTTGAGGACTGCAACCCACACTCTCTACAGAGGATACACGATGCATAATCTTAGTTTCATTACTGATAAGTGTGCCTTGCCCAATCACATTATCGGTACTCAACCGTGAAGAGCAGGCCGTAGTTCAAGAAACAAAAGAGATGCTCTAGACTTCCATAATTCAAGCCCCCCCTCCTCACTCAAAACAACAAAATCCCCAAAAAGGGGTTGTAGATTTTATGTTTTCTAAAGGTATTAGTGCAAACCATGTACCAGAAAGTATAAGTTTAAATACACCAAAATACTGTATTTAAACTTAGTTAAGCTCCCATCACTTTCTTTTCTCGCTACCTGCTTACCTCTGGGTAAATCAGTAACAAAAATTCATGACTCTTTTAAGCTACAGAAACAATATACGTTATATCCTGGCAAACAATTAGCTTCAGCTAGTGTATGCAAACAAAGAAAATCACGTGGTTTTTCAATTTCAAAGGTTTTTAATTCTAAATAACATGCTCCAAAAGAGCTAGTTAACTATGATGATTGCCTGTCATCAAATAAGTTTTATACTACTTACATCAAGAAGGACTTGACCCACAAGTAACTACACAACTAGTTCTGTTCCAAACGCTTCAACTTTGAAAATTAAGACTTCGTAGTCAGTACCCACGAAAGGCCTCAACTGAAATTCAGCCAAAACCAAAGGACCTCTATGAAGTTGATCATCAAATGCCAAACTTCCATTATCTCTTCACACAAAGAACAAGACAACACTTTTTCAGAGCCATAGGAAGCATTCTAGGCATAGTTCATCGTAACATTACCTGCCGATGTTGAGTACACTCAAGAGAGGCACTGATAGGTAATTAGAAGGAGGGAAAGTTGGTATTATCGAGTTGGAATTGGGTGCTAGGAGTGGTTCAAGCCAATGACGCCCCCACATCCTGGCAACATCAACAGGAAGCCACCTAAAAAAAAAGAAATTTCCTTCATTCATGTCAAGTAGAATAACTAATACTAGACTGAAAGCCAGAAGACCTAGGTCAGATTTTATACCCATTGCAATTCAAAGTTATCCTACTGGCACCTCTTGCAATGAGAATCTGAAAAAGAAAGAACACCATCATTTCAAATTGATAAGAGAACACAAATATGTTTAACAGTGCGCTTGATTTCAAAATTTTATCAAAATTTTTGCGTTGGTGTTAAAACGAGGTGGTATTAGAATTGGTGAATGAGTGATAAAAGTAAAAGTAAAAATTTTTAAGTGTGTTTGATAAAAGTAAAATTTCAGGTTGCCATACGCCTTGTAAAAAACAACAAGGCTAATAGTCTTGCCTGACAGCATTTCAGATTACCCCCGCAAGCAGCATAGTGCAGTGGAGTGCTTCCAGCGCCTGGAAATATGTTCTCATACTTCAGTTTGAAGCATGAACAAGAAGCAACCATCACAGATACATGCTACTAAACTTAAGTATGGACCATACCAATCAAATCCATGGATGTCCCGTAATGAAATGTCACTGCTGAGACATTTGCATGCAGGTCAAGTAGAAGTTGTACACAATCAAAATAGCCATTCAATGCAGCCATGTGAAGAGCAGTGATACCACCATCAGCCGCCTTATTAACAAACTTGGACAGCACACTGCATTGGATAAACATAAATAAATAGCAAGTATAGAATGTCCAAATGGAAGGACTCTGTGGCATGCTATAATCACTATGTATGGGCAAATATCTTATCTGATCATAGCTTGCCCAATCAGTTATTCACCCAAGGGGATGTCTCGTTTATGTTCTTGTTAAGTGGGTAATCTTCTATGGCTAACGAAGCATTTAAGCTCTCAAAATCTTACAAAAAGGAATAACCCATTTTATTACCATTTGCAAGTTAAAATCCTGATAACATCTACATGTATAATATAACAGTTCCAGACCCACACCTTTGGTCATACTTATTCTCCACATCAGGCGCATCACCTCTATCACCATCAGTGTGTGTATGCATAGCTTCAAAAGGAGCACTTGGAACAAAATCAGCCATAACAAGCCTTATACATCTCGGATGGCCACTTATGGCTGCAAAATGGAGAGCTGTCCTCCCACTAAGATAATCTGCCCTTGTTACCTGTAACAAATGAAAAATAGTTCAAAACTAGTTTTCCTTGACAACACCTAAAAAATATAAGCATAAACCGAACAAAGGTATAAGGATGAAATCTGACATCAAAGCATTGAACATCCCTTTGGCTTAGGGACTCTACTCGGAAATAAATGAAAAAGAAACATGTTGGAAGCAGCAAAGATGGTTTAAGTAAAAAATATAAATACATAAACTAAACTCACATTGCATCTGAAGAGAAGAAGAGTCTGCACAACTTCCCAGTGCCCATATCTACAAGCTTGCATCAATGCCGTCTTCAAATACAAAGGCAAATAAACAGTTATGTCAATGACCCAAGTCATATAAACAAATACAGTGGACGATTAATCAGTTTATCCTAGATTATGGGTTTGCTTAAATTTTGTTCCTAATTGATTCTACACAGATCCAATAATATGTTGTGCATTGATTCTAAACCGTAAACGCGTATCGAATAATACCAAATAAAGAGTCAGCAATATAAAACAGGACCGAGACGAGAAAACCACCAAATCTCGTACCTGTCCGCAGTAATTCCTCGAATTCACATCAGCTCCATTCTCAAGCAACAACGCCACAATCTATTCCAACCCACATACCCAAAACAATAAAAAAAATTAAGAACAATATACGTAAATGATAGTCAGGAGACTATAATAGAAAAGATCAATAGTGACAGCTGCTAGATGAAAATAGAAACATGAAAGAGGGAAATATAACCTCGTTGTGGCCCTTGGCAGCGGCAAAATGGAGAGGGGAATTAAGGCCACCGAAGGTGGAGTACTTGGCCAGGCACGGGTTGCAGTCCAATAGCATTTTGGCCTCGATCAAATCGCCGTCTCGTGCCGCCGATACCAGCCTCTCACCGGACGCAGAGCACCCAAATGAATTGCCCATTTCTGTCTCTGTCTCTGTTTCTCTCTCTCTCTCCCCTTGTGCGCGTGTATGAGGGTGAGTTTCGGAGGGGGAACGAATATATTAGGTCAACCGACGTACAACACATTCAAAGACAAGAAAAAGAAATTCAACGGGAGGCCCAAGAGGTTTTGAATTCGAGCGGAGTGCCGGAGATGATGACGCGGCACTTCTCTCTCTGTATCACCCCCCGTTTCCCTCACTCTGTATCAGTATTTGTGAGTGTAATGGGTTGCTTGTGTTCGTGTGCTTTGAGACCTTCTTCGCTGCAGTTGTTAATTGTGGGGCTTCCAGGGACACAACAGGAGGAGAAGAGACAAGGAAACCGAGACGACAAGTAAAAGACATAAATATACCTGTGAAGGCAACCACTTTACCTTTTCCATTTTCTTGTTTGTCGTGATTTTAGAACTGAAATAATCTAGGGTGGGTTTGTGTGGTAAAATTTTTGGTATTGGGTTTAGTGTTGGTATTGGGTTTAGTGAAAAAGTGAAGAGAGAGGTAATATTTTATAGTTTTTGTAATTTTTTATATTTTTTGATGGAAGAGAGAGAGATTATATTGAAGTATTTTATTAGGAGAGAGATAAAATTTTGGGTAAAATTTTAGTGACAAACGCAGCGTAGATCAGCGGCCAGCTTCCGTGTTTGATGTATGTTTTGAGTGAATTCTTGTAGTGACGTGCATGTACGGTACAAATCCTTAAGATTTATGGCTGTATTCTTAGAAAGTAATTAATTTTAGACATGGAAAATATATTAATTTAACTGTATTTAACTCATTTCCAAAAAAACGACTCTTAAAGGTTGTGATGAAGGAAGGTTTATCAATGACGCAAACTTATGCTTACTTTTAATACAAATATGTAAAGATATATGTGTCCTTGGAGGATATGAGTGTGTTACAGTACATCCACATAAAATAGCACAACAAGCTGGCTTTTATAAACCCTTTGAATATCACTAAGTAATATTAAATAATATAGAATTTATCTATACTTATTTTTTCTCTAATATTAGAACTAAAAAAATAAAAATGATTAAAAGTAAAGCAATCTGTTTTCTCTCTCTCCCCTCCGTATGAGCTTACTAGCTAGTAGAGTGAAAAAAACAGCGATTTTACTCGTAACCCACATCCAGCAGTTATGGAAGTACAAGTGCCATGAAGCCGTGGACCGTCTGCAACACATAGGAGATGTTTGTTTGCCAAAATATTGGGGAATATTCTTAAAATTTTGGGAATCTTTACTTTATTGAGATTTATTGGGATTTATGAAAAATGAAGTATGTAGGTGTAAAAGTTAAAAATTTTGGAGTTTGTTTGGTTTGTCCGATTTGTTGAGACCCCAAATATTGGGGGTCTCAAACATGCCAATAAGCTCATTGAATACTGCGACACCTGTCCAATACCAAACACAACCCCCGAAAAAAGGGCCCACGTGGATGCACCCGTGTCTAAAACGGGAAACGGCGAACGGAAGTCCAGACGGAAGCGCGTGCGCCCTCGGTTTTCCCAAAAGAGATCAGGTAGTCCCAATATCACGATAATCATGGTCGCGACCAAAAAGTAGAAGCGTGAACAAATCGAGAATAATGGGATCTTTATTAGGGTCAGGAATAGGAAAAGTGGGACACAGTCAGTGGTCCAGAATCGGACAGGGGATGGAAGGTCCAAAGTTAAAAAGAAATAGGATTGGGCGGTTGGGAAGTATAAAGTGAACTGCGTACTATCGCGTACGAAGGTGTAGGTGGTTCAGACCTACTGAATTTACCTATAACTTTACGCAAGGGATTAGGTGCAATTTGGTTGGGGGACCTCAGGGGCGTGGACTGGCATTTAGGGAGTGAAAAATGAAAGCCACTTGGAAGGCAAGCAAAGAAGAAGCAGGGAAATAAGAGGGGGCAGTTTACAAGTAAATTCCTCCAACCAAGAAGTATAGATGGATGGAGAGTAGTTAATGTACAATTAAAGCTGTATATTTGTAAAGTTTGACCCAGAAGTATTCCATTTTTTTAAAAAAATCCAATCTTTTTATTTATCTCAAATCTAGAGGTACTCTCAAAACACAAAAGTTAAATAGGGGTTGTGAGAAGATATGGACCGTTTGAGGAAGGTCGCTAGGCTGGCCTTGGGTTTCGATTGGCATTTCGGCCGAAACTTTTAAGCTTTTCCAAGGCAGGCTCCAATGGTACTTAGAGCACGAGTGATGCCAACTGTCTATGGTGGAGAGAAAGGACCGGGAAGACTAAATGAGTAATAAAACGAAAGCAGCGGTAGAGAAGTTAAGCGTGGCATGGAAAAATAAACTATTTACCCGAGACCATGACAATTATTACATCGTCGGAACTCTCTCTCTCTTGCTCGCCCTTTACCAACAAAAAGGGAAATCGATGCCCTGCAAACAATGCTAAAGATGAGTTCTAAGCACGCCAAGAGTTTGACGTGTGCGTGTATACATCCCAAACAAATTATGCTTTATAATACACTTTGGTCAAGCTAAAGGGGGGAATACATGGATTAATTAGACTATTAAAGAGTATCCAATACTTAACCATTTAGATGATGATAATCCCAAGCAATCTCATGCCCGGTTGAATTTCCAAGGGCAAATCTGGACTTGCACTACAATGGAGCCAAGAATTGAGAAATGAATCAGCATGCATGGTTGCATAGTTGCCTAGTTCTAAAATGCTGCTAGCTGCTCCCCCATTTATAAAAGATATTAACTCATCACAGCTTGTTAGCTAGATTCGGTAGCAGTCACCCTCGATATTATGTATATCTCTTCAGATCAGACACCATAACTAGTAAACTACCATTCACAAACAAGGATTCATCCGTTAATATATATATATATATAGTCATTTCAACCCTACTAAGTATCCAGGGACCAGGGTTCCCTATATTATAGTATAGTTCTTCAGTTACCATAATTTTTATGTTGCATGGAGAAATCAAGGTATAAAATAAAGACGAGTACTTCTCCGATCCTTATCATGCTTGATCAATAATATGCATTGACTCTTCTAAAATGACAGATTTATAAAAAAAAAAAACATAGATTATACTTCCCTTCGTAACGCAGAGACAAATCAAGCCGCGTTTACATGATTTCTTAGGGGATAGCTAGGCAGCTAGCGAAAGGATCATTATTCATTGGGCTGGCCACTAGTAATTTAGTCCTCTCCGATGATGTTGAAAGATGAGATCTGAATCGAGACAAGAATTGCACGTTCCGTGCCAGCGTTGTGTTTTCTGCAATGAATCTAGACAAGCTGCTAGAATATATTCATGCATGGAGATCAAGGAAAGTGGCTCTGCCATTTGAGAGAGACGCTATCTCTTGAGAAATGAACAGAAAATAATAAAACATTTTGTCACGATATATATATATTATGATATTATTCCTTCTTCTTTTATTTTCCTTTCTCTTTGCCTTGAGTTTCAAGAGCCTAGCTAGGTAATTAATTTTCTAGTTTCGTAACATTAAGTTAGAAATTATAATTGATAGCATAACACAAAAGTGAAGCTGGTCGTGTACAAGATGCACCTCAGTGAGGTGTATAGTTATCAAGGCACTGTTCCATTTGTTTTCCAAGGAATCAGACATTGTTTAGTGCCGTTGTCAGGTGTAATGGTAGGTGTTAAAGAGTATAAAAACGCATCCAAACCTCTTCTTAAGAGGTGACTAATACCCTTTTCAGATTAGGTAAGATGTGGCCACAAAATCTTTTTCGGCCCCATATGTTTGAAGCTTTAATGTCAAAATCCACCCAATTCCGACCTAACTTGCACACTCATGATCTCCTCATGAAACGTAGCTCCTCAATTTAACTAATTGCTACCAAAAAAAGTAAGAACAATATTAGCTTGTCGTTGCAGGCTTGCAGCTTACCAAATGCTTGCTTTCGATTGTTTAATTTGCTTTTGCTCCGCCTCAGCTACTTCATATTGCAGCAAATAGCTAGCAGTTACAGCATTTGTACCTGATTCTCCCTACTGTTCTGTTCCTTCTTCTGTATTCTTATTTTTCACATACGCACACAAATATTCCTCTGTTGTAATTACTTATATAATTTTGTTTATCATAGGCTTTTGTGTTTTCACATCCCCGGGGGGAAGTCGTCTATTTCTACTAGAAGACCAGACCAGAACCCTATGGTCTATTGTTGTTAGTACTTTTTAAGAAAATCTCAAGTCCCCTCTTTAGTTATCAGCCTTGAGTGCATATGAAGCAGGTCATTCGACTTCTGGGGATGTGAGCTGGCATTTCAAGGCCGTTGATTGTATAGATATTCTCTGACAAGGCAAGAAATGCAAATATGTTACACACGTGTGATATATGAGTATAAGGTGGTTTGGAACTTTGGGGACAATTGGATTCAAAAGGAAGGAGGTAGAGACAATAAAATATCACTGTGGGGTTTAACCCAAGGGTCAGTAGGCCACGGACTGCGCGAATGTCTAATTCTTCTTGTGCTTCATCCCCATGGGAGGGGTACAGGGAGGGACCAATTGATAGAACAAACTCAACCTATTGGATTACCCTACACCTGACAACTTGATTATAAGGTGACGTTTATTTGTGAAAATTTTGGATATTAGAGTTGGTGTGAAAGTGAAGATATTTTATAAAAATTTATAAAAAAAATAAAAAAAAAAGAGATTTGAATGAATATAATAATAAAAAATTTATTTGAGTGAGAAAGATTATTTATTTTATAATTATTTAATTTGGCCTGAAAATTTAGGTACAGAAATTTTAAGAAACAAACGCCCCCATCAGTCTATAGGATAGGAGAGGACTTCCATAAATTGTATTCATATAAAGCTATTTAGAAAAAAAAATGTATTCATATAAAGCTAATACAGACAAATATGCTTCTGTACATTTCTGTCTACAGAGGATGAGCCTCTATTCCAACTGGCACCAACCCCTCACCGGCCACAGGTGGTTCTTGGTGCCGATACCGGTAGTAAGATATTGTTGCTATCGGTGTTCTCACTGTCATCGGTAAACCGCCAGTGAAACCAGCAGTCTTTTTTTTTTTAATACAAGCGACACATTGTTTAAGTTATTATAAAGGCAAAAAAAAAAGCATCATTTCAGGCCCTAACCCTTCTCTCTCGCCGCCCCCCTCTGCTATGCCCTCTCTCTCTCTCCTTTGGCCAAAACCGCCGATTAAACCGTATACCATTACCATCAAAGTGTCACTGGCAAAGGTTAGTTATTGTGGCCAGCTGGTCCGATGCCAGTTTTGGACAAACCGGCATCTATATCACCGTTAATCACACCTACCTCCCAGTAGTATGGCTTTGCTTTTGCAAAGAAACTTGAAAGAACAGCACAGAGAGTCAATGGGACAGTTTGCAGAAACGAGAATAAATGCAATTCAGGATTGAAAATTTTGACAAGTGACTAAAATTATGCAGCAACAAAGCTTAACACATGAGAAGATTGTAGAATCCAAGGAGAGGAAAAAAACAAACAAACAAAAAGTATATAGAATCGAAGTTTTTTTTTGCACTTGATAGGTCTGGAATACCCGGGACATTAAACAAAGATTTTGAACCTCGTTGTCAGATTACTCGAAAGTGAAAAATTACGCCACAGAGACAATTGAATAACGTATCTGAGCGAGAGAGAGGGAGATCAGTGGATGAACCAATCTACTGCCATTTGTTTTGTGCTAGTTGTCGTCCCTCAACTGTGTACATTGATGAGATGGCAGGAACTATTATTGCCTTGCAGTTTCTTTGCGAGACTAAAAATAGTGCATTTCAGAATCCTATCACAGCCTGAAATCTGAAGGATGATTATCGCCTTAGCAGCCATCTAGAGCAAAATATATTCCGAGTACTTCATTCAGAAAATTTATTTCCTCCAGTTGCTCAAAATTCTTCCTCCGAACCCAGTTTATACAGAGAATACAACTGACTTAAGCCACGATAAAAATCGAACACTTCTTATCAAGCACTCAACTCCATTAAGCATCCATGTCAGCGGACAAACACAATCTGCCATTGTAGATCTTTAAGTAAGGCACACAGCCAGAATCTCAACCATTTATTGCCAGGTGGTCATGACAACCCAGAGAGCACACATGTTACTTGCCCAATAGAGTCAGTTAGATCGTAGATATCCGTTAGGTGACCTCCATAATTATGCCCCGCCCAAAAGAGTCAGTCAAGACAAGTAACGGAATGATCCCATAAGCAATCTGTCTGTCTATAAGACCCAATTTGCCATCGACTAAGCAGTAGGAATGTAGGATCAAACCAACCAATATAGCAATGACACATGTTATTTTCTGATTCTACATGAACCATTTCATCAAGTGAAGACATGTGAAGCAGAATCTGATACAGTGCAGTCTCTTTCTAGCACAACCTTCTCAACTCAGAATTCTAAGACAATCAAAATAAGGAGGATGATCGTCAATTGCTTAAAACTTTTCTGCCAATCATGGTTTCGAAATTGATACAGAAGACAATATGCAGAAATGACCAGATGGCCTATATTCTGTTGACCTGCATTTCAAACTGAAATCACCTCAATTCCAAATACACTTCCATTTCATGGAGAAGCGAATAAAGCCTTTCGGGCCCAAGTGTTATCCTCCTATGCACGGAACTTCTTTATGATACCAATTCCAATTTGTGGCGCTTCTTTGCCCAAACGTTGCTCATTTCTCAAGATGCTGGTTCTCTTTCTGTTACGCAGCACTTTTTCCTAAGCCAACCAACGTCAGGCCTCAACTCAAATACACTAGAGGTTATGCTTTGAAGTAGCAATTGACCAAAACTAATAAAATCCATAAATGCAGTGAAGCCACTGGTTGTACTTCAATCACTCGATAACCTGCAGGCATCCTCAGCATCCGCAGCGTCAAGGATATCATCATCCCCATAAGTATAACTAGAGCCAGCGCCAGAACCACTATCAGTGGCCAAATTGTACACTCCCTCCTGATCTTTCCCAGCATTGTCTTCAACTGCAAAATCATGAAAATCATTCTCCAAAAACTCGCTTCTAAAGCGCCCTGTTTCACGATCTTCTCTATCTGTCCAATAATGAACCAATTCCTTATCAACATTTGCCGTCCTTGGGCTCAACAACACTAAATCAGCCAACTTCCTCCTTGCCAAATACAACTCATTCGGCTCTATCAACTCTCCCCGGTTATACCTCTCCCTAAGAAAAACTGTATGCAGCTTCCCATGATGCCCCCTCGTTGAAATATAGAATATCCCTTGATGCTGAAGAAGAAAATCCTTCAATCCCTTCGGTAAATTCATCGCCAACCTAAAATGTGCAATCCTCTCCAATGTAATCTTGTTCTCCACAGTTAATGACAACAACTCGTGAATTGTGGCTACCGCCCTTTTCTCCATTCTCTTCTGAGCCTCTAAAGACCTCAAATCATACTCCGACACATCCTCATAAGGTGACCAATACGGAACTCGTTGCCATTTCCACACTGCAATCCTATAATACTTGCCAATCTTAAATCCAGGTGGGAAGTTCACAATAAAGGAAAACCTTATATCCTCAGCGTCAATCCCTTTCTCCCTATATTCTCTCTCCCTAGCTTTTTCTATGGCACACACCGCTAAACTCTTATCCCTCTCAACAATCTCAATGTACTTATTCCTAGTCTCTTTGGCATCAAATAACCGAAAATATTGAGGGTACTTGAGAACCACCGAGTACTCGAAATCTTCAGGCAAGCCGAACTCTTTCCTCGCAATGCGCACGTGTTCAAGGCGTAGCCGACCAGTATTCGACATCAGTAGCAGCTTCCGGAGGCGGGTCACGGCGTCGGGAATTTGAGCAATGAGAGCTTGCTTTTCTTGCTCAATTTGCAATAGGGCTTTCCGGGTTAGTCGAATGTAGAGTATTCTTTGAACCGGATGCTCGTAAATCTCGAAAACGTGAGGGAATTTAAGAACGAAAGCGCCGGCTTCGTGCTGCTCGAAGCCGATGCGGCGAGAGAGGAGGTCGAGGCGAGAGGAGGGGAGGACTTGGTTGGATTGGGAGAGGATGAGGTTCTGGAACTTGAGCACCTTGCGGGTCTTCTTCTCGATTTCCATGTAGTTGTCATAGCCATGGTCCCGAACACGTTGGAGCTTTTTGGGGATGGAGGTGGACTGGGACAGGGGTCTGGCGGGAGAGAGATTTGAGAGGAGAGATGAAAGGATTTTGAGGGTTGGGGTTTTGTGCTTGAAGGGACTTACTAGGAGGAGCATTTTTTCAGGGCCCGGGATTTTAAGGGTCAGGGGTTTTGCACAGAGTTTGGTCTATCAGAGATTTGGTTTTCAGGAACTGGAGAGGAGTAGCGGGAGGGTTTTGAGGTTAGGGTTTGGCCTAAGATAAAAAGCATTTTTGAGCATTTTCAAGGGTGTTTGCACTTTGCAGAGGGTTGCTTTGCTCTGATGAGTGTAAAAGAGGAGGATAACGAGAGAGGACTGGATGTTTTGATCGGGGTGAATGGAGGAAATTGTGAAAATAGCAGTGTGGCGGCTCTGTAAGACGTTAAGGGCGCAAAATGTACTCCAAAGTCTGCAAAGTTAATACTGGGCCTAGGCTCATCAAAGACATTTTAGGCAGGATGTAGATGGCTTGTAGGCCCACTGATATGGGTTTTGGTTAATACGGATCTGGGCTCAGCCAACCAATCAATTTAAGACAGGAGGTGGTTGGTTTGTAGGCCCAAAAATGTGGTTTGGTCCACATTGAAGAAATATGTTTTTTTTTTCCCGAGTGCGAGCAGAAAGGTAATTTACGTATTTATATATTTTCAGATGAGCTAGGACGTAGTTGATTCTCTTATTTGATGTCACTGCCAGAAGCTTCTTTTCTGTGACAAAGAATTAGATAACATAATATCAGATTGCCTTCTAACACTAATCGGACGAACAAACGGGTTCAATTCTTAGCTATGCCCAAACCAATATGCAGCTTTCTTTAGAGGTGCTAATGTTTTGGCGCGCACCACTTTAGCTCGTTGGGCTGCTTCCAAGTTTTGTACTGGAGACCACCCGTTGTTTCTGAGCTCTTTCCGCACCTCTTTTGGATCTATGCTGTGAATGATCCTCTTAGTTGTTTGTGTTTTCTTTGCTTTCTGCTAATAAGGTTTCTGCTTTCGTTTTGATAAAAAAAATTACCAATGTGAAATGGACTGGTTGATTACCCTGAACAAGCTACAAACAAGGTGATCCAATAGTCAAGAGACGACCAGAGGAGGCTACCTTACCTATGCATCCGTATTACTATAATATTTCCTACCCGTCGAGGAATCGTCACCTATAACCTAGACAGGAGAGAGGCAACACTCCCTAAGGAGAGGGTTAAGCCATAGCCTAACCTTGACCCTGACCTCACGGAGGGTCCGTAAAGACATTCATTCTCTTTGGATAGCTTGTTACCCAAATGCTTCCATCAGAAGTTGGACTTGTGACCTCATGTGCACAGTGAGCCAATTGTTTAATTGTAGATCATTTTTCATATTTCTTTAATTGTAATCTTTACCGTTGTAGGGTTTTCTTCTTTCTTGTCCTTTTTTTCAGCATGGGGGAAGAATTGTCATAGCTTTACAGTACTGTGAATGATCAAGCTGCCTCGCTTGGCTCAAACAATAGATAAGAGTGACATTTTTGCATGCATCTTACGTACGAACCAGGGAAAAATAAAGGAGAGCGAATGATACGTCGCTTTCGACCGTCATATTACTTATCCAAACGATGCATGCACAGACAGACGGTACATTTCGACCAGCTATGGCCGAGGCATCAAAGTTAAAAAAAGCCGAAAAAGAGCAAGTCTGTTGGAAGATAAAGATACCGAACTTTTGATTCGAATCATGGGAGATGACAGATCCTACAATTCAGACAAAAGAAGCAACAAAACAATGGAAGCATACTTCCACAAGTGTCCACCTTGTTTAACTCTACAGGATGAAAATACGTAACAAACACATTTGGCAAAGAGAGGGCCGAGCCAACCTCACGGGTCCACCGAGTCAATACCCGAACCACCATTTCCTATAACTTCACCCCCAAACAGTCAAGACCAAAAGTCATCATCTTGGCACTCTAATTACCGTGCAAAGTTCCCCAGATGTGGTTCGTTCTTGACTCGAAACCCTCATGAGAATTTTAATCTCAAGCTTCTTCCACCTTTCTATCCACTCTATCTCCTATACTTCTTCATATACGAGATTTTGCTTTTCATATAACAAAAGTTAAAACAGCGTAGTAATCCACCATCACAACTATGTTACTTTAAGAGCCGCTTTAATCTTCTGAATAGTGCAGGAGACGAGATTGTTAACAGTCTCGACCGACTCCACAGTTAGCTTGGCAAATGGTTGGCTATCCAGTAAGATTTGAAATCCAACTGTAAGTAAGCATCCACCTCCATTCGAGCCATTATCGCCTGCTTGTATCATTGTACCATTGCAGTTGTTACGTCCACCATGGCTGGGTTGCTCACCAGGAAGAATTGCGAATCCTGATGGTAGGAGAGCCACATAGGCAGAATCTCCACCCCCCATTACCACATTTATAGATGGTATGTCAACTGGAGCATAAACAACCACTGAGCCAGAGGCATCCGTCCAAGTTTCTTGCAATATCAGCATGTTGTTGTCATTGGCATTAGTTGGCTGCAAAGTTCGCACAAATACCAAGCCAAGCAGAAAAATGAAAACGAATGTGAACATGGTGAAGAGTAATGAATATTTCCAAACTACCAAGGTATGCTAATTATTGACGACTCCAGGCGGAAAATGATTACTCACACTGCCACGAAGAAGAGAGACACAGTTGCCTTGTTTATGGCCTTTTGCAATATGGACCATCTCTTGTATTGGCCTGCCAATGGATAAAATGTCCCACTCGCTCCTCAACCGGTCATCTCGCAGGAAATCAAAGAGTCTCTGCTGCGCTACAGGCATCCAAACAGACGTTGCAGCACTCAATACAATCCCAGGAGGCTCACCGGGGTCATCCAAATTCTTCCTCATCATAACCCTCACATCTTCGCCCACATTTCCAACACGCAGACTGTCCCACTTGCGAGCCGTTGAAGCACAAACCCCAGAACAGAAGTTATAAGTCATGCGCTGTGCCAGCTTTAGCATGCTACTTCTACCAGCTGGGCTAATCACTGTTGAAGAAGGGTATGAATTAGAATGTGAAAATTAACTGAACTTATAAGTGAGAATGATAAGTCAGCGAAAAGAAACCTGCGTGATCTTCATTAGGGATTGTAGATGACATGATGATTGCCAAGAACTCACATCGCCTTTGTAGGGTGGCAACCCACCTCTGCGCGCCAAATCCCATGCCAGCTCTAATAAGTTGTTGGTAGAGATGGTGGATAGTACTCTCATCATACTCTGAATGTTCTACCCAGGTAACCTGCATTTTCATGCACCTAACATTTGTTAGAAGCCATTTACTTACAAAACATAGTTCACAACAGAAAATAGGTAATGACATTTGCAAAAGGATTTGTCCGGTTAAGCTTCATTGTCCCGGAGACTAAATTACTATAAAGCTTGTAAGGATCTAGTTGTCTCTTCAGTTAGCTTTGTGGAAAAGTTATTTTCAATACTTATGGTTTTAAGTTCTTCCCTTAATACAACAATTTATCCAAAGTATTCCAAATGCCACAGGCTATTAAGGAAGACTGATAAGGTGAGATGCTGTCGAACCCATCGAAACACAACCCAGATGAAGGTTACCACCAAAACTAGGCTTTTGTAACAAACCAGCAGCATCCTCTAATCCCTGGGCACCTTTTACATAGAAACAAGTGTTGACAACTTGAGTCTTACGACGGTATAACAGTATGGCACGTAACAATTCACTAAAACCCTCCACCAAAATAAAGAAATTTATGAACCAACTTTGAGTTCGCTCCCACCATATTCGTCTTCCATATGATGCTCTACATTGGTTGTGAATGTACTAAATGGTCCAGTAGCATTGTTTTGATGCAGATCTGGTTAGAACATACGGGAAAAAAAAGGCCACCATGTAAATGAAAAAGAAAGGATGAGGGCAAAAGGGCGGCAAAGGCATTGCAATACAACTAACGTGTATATCATAGTCGCTAGATAAGGGTTGAAATGAAATCCAAGGCTTTCATCATTTAAGATTGGAATATGGAGGTCTACACCAAGGTTGAAAAGCAAAGTCAAAAATCCAGCAGTAAAGTCAAACAAGATAAGGAAGCGGCACTTAAAGCTGGACAAAAAGGGTTTCATGGAGTTTTATTAATTGTTAAAATGGAAGCTACAATTTTAATAAGAAAACGAGATCTATTATGACATTGCACGGGTTTCAATATACAACAATATAAGACTGATCCAGGTCATAGAGTCTCGTGGGAATAAAATGTAACCCTAAGAGAGAGGAATAGAAGCATCAAATATATTGTTTAGAGGACAAAGATTGAAAGTTCCAACGTTACCTACATTAATAAATTGTAAAGATCATATGTTCGAGATGGCAAAAAAAAGAAAAAGGAATAAACGGCTTACACAAGTATCAAACCGAGTGGTGCATCAGATTTTTTTTTTTTTGATAAGTGAGTGGTGCATCAGATTTCCTCATCTCTAAGAGTACCAGGACATTAATAAATTAAAGACTACAACCAATCTCCACATTGAAGTTTTGAATGGTATAAAATATCTATATGGCAGCATCTTCTTCAGTAAAATACTCATAAGAAGTTCAGATTCTTAGGTAAAAGCATAATTTATCTCATAAACAGCAAAACCATCAAAGACCGCAAAACTTGGTGAGTGATAAAAAAAATGATTTCTTGGAAACACAAGCTAGTCCAGTAGGGTTGTAAACGGAGTCCAAGTGGCCGTAGTTTCACCTTGATGTAGCATCCAGGACACTCAAAAATTGCATTTATTTCAACCAACTCATTAAATACACATAACAGACAATATACCCACACCCGAAGGCACACCATTCATCAAGAAAGGATACTAGAGGGCATGTAAACATATAACAAATTAACAAACAACTTTTAAAATTACCTTGGAGTAACCATTGGGCATATCTTGGACAACAAAACCGGAAGGAAGCCTCCTACAGTTCACATATGGGTGTGTATTGGTAGCTTCTTGGCTAATGTCCAGCGAAACATCAACCACAGCCCACACACCCTCTGCCTGCTGCTTGCAAAACCGGAGGAACTTCAATTGACGTGGAGGGACCAATGGTGACAGAACTTGAAGCTCAGCATGCATCTAAAAAGTATGCTATTAATTAGTTTCCTAGTTCAGTAGCCAGGGAGAAATACACAGACAGCTGGGAGACATACCACTTGTAGAGCACCATTTCTGATTCCAGCCATGTCATTTGATATAAAATCAGTGGTGGCAGCTCTAGCAACCATGCAAGGAAACATTTCCTTCCATCGACCCTATTTCAAAAGAAAGGAATGAAACCAATATTTAAACTTCAAGCATTGCATGTGTTCTATATTCAATGTACAATTTTGTTCAAAGGATTGCAAACCCTAAAAAATGTTATCGAATATATTGATTGACGTTCAGGAACACTAATATTCTGAAGAAACAATCTATGGCTGTTGTGCAACCCTTATAAAAATATTATTGTAACAAAACCATGATGGAAAAATCATTCTTTCAGAAACTTGACAACTCCAATAAAATCACTTAAAGCTCCATAAAGGCACAAAGGGTTAGTTTGCATACCTCGTCCATGAATGTCTCCACAAGAGCAAAGCTGTTGATTATTACCAACCCAGTCTCCCTTGTAGCCTCAGTTACAAAACTGGTGGGTTTTGTGCCAATACAAGTAGATAACATCCTTGAATACTCCTCATGGTTCAGTGTTTCCTTCCCTCCATCCAAACTTTTGATCCAAAGGGGGCTATCTGTCTGGGCCATCTTAATTAATTCATCCATAGCTGCCAAAGCAAGATCTATAAACACTGATTTATCTATTGGAGCTTCATTGCCCATCAAGCCTATATGAGGCTTAAGTAGAGGCATTGCAGGAGAAGCACTAAACACACCGTCTCCTAGATCAAGTCCCATTGGCAATGGGGTGCCTACAGAGCTTAAACCACCAATCACATTTCTTCCGACAGCAAGTTCCAAACCAGAGTTTGAGGAAGCCAAGGACGAGAGAGGCCTTCCCAAGAACTTGTTTGCCAAAGCACATATACGGTTTAATTCATCCTTCAGTCTAGCATTCTCAATCCTAAGTTGGTGCTCGTCAAACGATATTTGGCCAGGGATGGCCGGGCCACCACAATTGTTGCATACTGGGTTCACCATAGCACCCCTCATTATATCATTCTCAGCTTTAAGCTTATCATGTTCTTGTTTAAGCATCATGTTTTCATGGCGTTCCAAATGGGTCTGATTCAAATCCACAATTTTTCATTTACGTAAGTGATATAAAACCTATTGGACAATAACTGGAGGACAAATACAGATATAAAGCAATAAATCAACTTACCTTCATTTGGGTTCGCCTATTTTGGAACCAAAACTTAACCTGCTTGGTCTCCAGGCCAAGTCTCCTGCTCAGTTCCAATCTTTGTTTCTCATCGGGATGAGGACATTCCTTAAAGAAACTAAACCGAATAACAAACAAAACAAAAACCCCTATTAGCAAAGCCTTAATTGCAGTGAACCAGGAACTAGAAGACATATAGATGAAAAACCATACCCTTCAAGCTCTTGAATCTGGTGTGGTGTGTGTCTATGGTACTTCTTCTTCTTCGACCGACGACCATCACCGGTGTCCTGATCATCACCTGATGCGCCTTCAACATTATCACTCCCTGACCTGCTCTCATAACCATCATCCCTCATCCGCACCATCATACTAGTATCAAATTTCTCCCCAATCAGACCCATCTCGCCATGGCCCTCCATTTTCCTTGGCTGCACAAAATCCCGTCACTTATCAAATATTATGCAAAAGCAACATAAACAAAGAAGTAAACCATGAACCAAGAAGAAAATGTTTACAAAGAGAGGAGAGGGAGATGAGGCATACGATCGAGAGAGTGAGAGTAGAGGAACTGTGCATTGAACTGGGAATAGGAGTGGGAAGGGGTGGCTGAGCTTTGGCACCACTGGGCATGCTTGGACTTTGTGGAGCAAAATCAGCCAAAACTCTTGCAACCCCTCCACCACTACTACCACCAACGGCACTGCTTATCAAACCCCCAAAACCCATCACAGAGGGAACGAAAGAGAAAAATCAAACCCTCGGTTCTTGTGTCTCTCTCCCTCTCTCCTTCTGACTCGTTGTCTCTCCAGGCTATTATGACATAGTCACTATCACTTTCACAAGGTACGCTTAGTTTTTTTTTTTATCTTACAGCTTTTGGCCTTACCCCAGATGAGCTAAGACTGACAATTACGCCATCAGCAGAAACAGAAACAAAAAACTGTTTCCTTGTCAACGCCAATGCATGAGCCAACCCTCTCTCTCTAGAAAATCTGTTTCAGACAGAAATAAAAAGAGGAACAAGACAAGAAAAGCCCTTTTCTTTTCTAGTCTCCCGTTCACGCCCCCTCTCTCTCTACCTTTCTCCCTCAAACACGCTCAAAATCATATTTCTGAAGAAACCATGGAAGACTTCCAAGTATGAAATAAACCCTCAGTTTTCAGCTTCTCTGCATATTCTGACCTATTGTTCGTCGGTAGCGAAAGAGACCCATAAAGTAGAACACCAAAAAGGGCTCAAGAGATGTTAAAGTGGAAGACAAACACAAAAAGATAAAAAGTTTATCTAACAGTCACACTATCTACGACTTTTCAAGGCCATAATACCGAATCAAGCAAAAAGACCCAGTTGACCCCCGAACTCTCTCTCTCTCTCTGTGCGCCTGCGTTCCTCTTATATTTATTACACATTAAAAAAAACAAGAAAATAGAGAGTTAGATGGCATACATGCAAACCAAACCCAGTACGGAGAATAGGCTACCCTGTTACGTTTGCCAGTGAACCAAGAAGAAAATAGACTTTCAGATCCCCGCTGTCACTCTCTTTCTCGCTCTCCGGCTCTGGGATCTGCGGAAGAGAAAAGACAGAAAAAATACGTATAAAAAACTAATAAACAATTGTGGTACAGATATATAATAAAAAGGGATAGTTGGGAGCTGACTTGCAATGACTCAGGGAAGATCAAAGAGTCAAAAGGGTTTTGTTATTGTTTTCGCTTTCTTCAACGACAAACTCCCTTTTTTAAAGCCTTTGATATAAAACCCTACCGAATCCACTCTCTTTCGTTTCCAATGGCCTCCGCTCCATGCACAAATTTCTCTAAACTCTTCTTAAATTATTCTTTCCCTGAATTGGAGAGAAATATATGAGAGAGACAGAGAGAGGAGTGGGGCGGTGGGCCCCAATCTGAAACTTTGGGTTCGTGAAGTCCGCCTTACACTAATTTCACGCGGGTGTGGTTCGGCGATTGTGTTCCTCGTCTTGGCGGTGAGTTACTAAGGTGCGAGCATAAGCAATTTTACTGGTGCGGCGGACTGAGGACAGCCAATGAAACTAAGACAACGCTCTGAT
This sequence comes from Myrica gale, assembly GCA_963930655.1. Lineage (NCBI taxonomy): Eukaryota > Viridiplantae > Streptophyta > Magnoliopsida > Fagales > Myricaceae > Myrica > Myrica gale. The sequence goes on along the minus strand of OZ005600.1, from coordinate 7,741,664 downwards.
TTCTGACTGTCCCTGTCTAAGAACTTCCAGAGTCACTTGGAAAGATTTGTAAGGCAAATCTAAGGGTGGGTTTGTTTTGTAAAATTTTAGTATCGTTAAAATTTTAGGTATTGAGTTTAGTGAAAAAGTGAAGAGATAGATAATTTTTTATATTTTTTGTAGTTAAAAGTAATGATTTGATGGAGGAGAGAGATTATATTGTAATATTTTATTATATTAAAATTTTAAGAGGGGTAAAATTTTACCATGCAAACACAACCTAATTTAGAAGCAAGATTCGCCAGGAGGCAGTCCAACGCATCGCATCACTGCCGTGACTTTAGGCTCGCTGATTTTATTACATCACCGTTTTTTACAACGACCGGATTTTCCTCGAACTTTCTCCACAAATTGTTTTTTGTTATGATCTAATAATATCTTTTTCTGGCAGTCTAGTATAATATTACTTATATTTTGGGAAAATAACCGTATGAAGAGGTTTCCGAAGAGTGGTTCAATAAACGAGATACGCTTTAACGAAAGGTTTAGGAAGTTATCGTACAGCACAAAATACGCGACCCTCGTAGCAAGGAGCATATTACCTTTTCGGGCATGATACTGATTAAAATATTGATTTACATAGACATAAGGCTATGAAACAGTTTTTATTTTTTTTTGTGTTTTTTGAAGTAGTATGAATTTTTTTGAGATTGGTAAAAAATATGTTAAAAGTTGTTAGAATTTGTAAAAAGTTATTGGGATTATTGAAAATATATTGGAATTGATGAAAAAATTATTAGGATTGGTGAAAATGTATTAGAATTGATGAAAAAATTAGTAAGAAGTTTTTGAAAACTTTTTGAAATATGAAACATAGCCTCTGTCTTTTATCTACAGAGTTTAAGGGTGGGTACGGAAAAAAATGATATTGCGGTTTATATTGGCTATTTTTTTGAATTAAATATTTATTTCGGTTTAATTCTAAAACTTTTAAAATTATAAATCAGTAATTCCGGTTTTATTGTGTTGACTTTTTTGTTCTAAATTTTTTATATCCCAAAGCATTTTGGTCCAAATTTTTGGTTACACATTATAAATTAACAATAAATAAAATATGAAATAAACATTCATATAAAATAAAATTAAAACATTATAAAATTATGGACATCAAAAAAAATTTGAGTCCTATTTTAAAATTACAATGTTTTAAATCCTATCTAAAATAAAATAAATATTCACCTAAAATCTAAAGTAAAATTACGAGGTTTTGAGTCATATTTTATTAAATTTTTTTAAAAAAATGAAACTTGAAATTCTGCTAATTCCGTCATAATTTTCATTTCCAGATCCGATTTTGAAAAATGCAAAAAATACATTTCGGTTTTAGTTTTGATATGTACTAGAATTACAGTACTGGAATTGGAACCCGAAATTTCGATATTGGCCGGAAATTTTTGCCCACCATTGATAGAGTTTCCAACACGTACATTCTAACCTCTCATTACGGTACTGAAATCGGAACCCGAAATTTCGATATTGGCCGGAAATTTTTGCCCACCATTGATAGAGTTTCCAACACATTCTAACCTCTCATCTCCCATACCACATAGAAACGACCATCGTAATTAGTTTCCATGTCATAGGAGCTGTAACGTCCATTATCATACCGATTGAAGCTTCCTACAACATACTTCATTATAAAGATTTTGAGATGTTAAATTCACGGCGATAGTGTTATGACATATATATAATCGTAAGTGAATGTTTTCACTTATTGTTTCGTACCTAGCTTATCATATATATTATCTTTGGGAAATGCTACCCTGGAACTTGTCAATTGAAGAGTGGCATTTATAATAACAAATTAATTAAAGCGCAAGATCAGAAGGATGTCATTTTGAACGAGTAACTTTAGTCTCATTTTTAATGTTGATTTCCAATATCGATCGTTGTCCTTCAAGTCTTTCGAACATGGCTATCGTACTAGCAAAGATATTTGATGTTCAGTCGATCACAAATTAAACAAGCGTAAGCAGGCAAGCAGCTTGTCAAGTTACATAGTTGGAAGAGAGGATGAATACAGCTATTACTGATGCTGTTTGGCATGGACCGGACTTAGTAATTTCCTCATATTCATGGTAAATTTAATGGTACTGTTGAATGAAATCTCTTAATTTGATTCCCCCCCCTGCTTCTCTCTTCTCACTGACCCTTCCTGCAACATTTGCACATAAAAACTCTCTTCTTTAATTTGTCATGGGTTATTTTCAGTCAGTCATTTACTTCTCCAGTTTCTTTTGGTTGATAATTTTATGAAAATAGTTGATCTTCATGAATTGAAAGGAGCAGCACTACACCTCAGCTATTTATGAGCAAATGGTATAAATGAAATATTTATAAAATTATAAGCGTGGACCCAAACCTCATGATTATATAACACGCTTAGGAAAACAAATTATCATAACTAAAAAAGTATCATGCGAAAAAAGATCTTTCTTTATTCTTCTGTGTGGGAATGAATTAATAATGTTTTGGTGGAAATTCGATCCGATTCTGAGAATATTGGTCCTTAGGGAGGGAGCGGTACGTGAAGGTTTACTAGCTAGAGATTGTCCTCTGAAGTCTGATCCTTGCTGTGTAGTTTATACGGATATTAACACACGACTCATGATGGTCATGCCATACCCTTTCGAAGATATAGGGGTTCGGGCCAGCAAAAGGGTATTGCCTGGATCTACGTTTTTGGTGTTTCGTACTCTCCATGCAATACTATCACAGATCATGGAGACTGATTTATTCTATTATTGAGGCAAGTACAAGGCCGCATGCAGTTATTGTTTCCCGACCAAAAACTGATCATATATAAAAGTGGGTTGAACATACATTTCTGCTTTCCCACCCTTCCCAAAGGCTCATCAGTTTGATGCTCTAAAAACCAGAATGGAAGATGAAGCCAGTGCAAAATTATTAATGGCAAGCATTTAGTGAAAAAGAACCTCCCCACCTAGATCCATCTACTCCGGAGGTTTGGGGCAAAGATGGCAAGACCAACTGCTGAGCAGAGATAGCACTGCACCACAGAACCATAATGTAAGTTGCTAGCCTACTTGAATTACACATGAGCTGTCGGGTAAATGCAGCTCAGGTTTGAAGTGTATGTTTGCGTGCGATTAGCTAGGTTATATCTGAGAGGTATTAATCCATTGAATGTTGTTCAAACAGTTTCCTTCGCGAGTTCATGAAAGAACTTCATGACTCGGCAACATCATGAGTACTGTGTTGTATCTTCTCTGTATTTCCCTTTTAGTTGGGGGTGTTAAAGGTCGGTGTATAATCCTGTACTTTTATCATAAACTATAAAAAAGTTAATCATTAGGATCGAAGTTATTAGACTACGTCATGGAATCGAAAGTTTTGGGCTGACAATTTTATATGGATTAAAGTTGGAATATGATTGAAAACTTGGTTATAAAAGTAAAGACATTATGGCATCTGATGGAATATTTCATGCACATTAATATATATGTTATTTTGGGAGGTGCAGCCATTTCTTTTTCGATTTTATTCCACTTTTGTTTTCTTTTGTTACGTGCAACCATATAGTTTTACAATCCTCTCCCCTGATGTTTCTCGCAGTATTTTCGTTTTCCTCGGACCCACGTCCCCCAACCAGAAAAAAGTCCTACGTTTGGATGTGACATTAGCCATACGGTCTCCATGGTCGCCAATCCATAGTTCACTGTCCCCCTTATGTTTCATTGAACCAAACATGACACTGAGTACGTACCCCAATGTTACAGGCATAGCTCCATCTTAGGTTTAATTGCACGGACGGAGCTACGCGGCCAGGCTAGCTCCCAAAATCAGTGGGATTTATTTTTTCTTCATTACAAAAAATATTTTTAATGATTTTCTTATGTTTCCGTATTTTTGGCTCCTCTAAAAGTCTATATATATATATCCCCCTAATGTTCAATCCTGATTTCGCACATGCATGGTTCCTTAATTTATATGACGTTCCTACTCCTTAATTAGTTCATTCCCTGATTATTGCTAGCCGGATCGCTAAGCTGACTAAACGAGGAACTCTCTTCCAATGCATCAATTATTCCAGTAAATGAAAATTTTACAATACTTACTTTTTAAACCAAATGATTAAACGATTAGCAAGCTTGAATTAATGAGTGTGTATAAAACATGTATCAAGCGTCTTTAGGGTATGTACTTTGTCTTTTATAGACCCCGGAGAGACAATCTTATTAAGACTGAGCTGTTCGGAGTGGTTAGGACTCTTAGAGTTGGTCTCCCTTATTATGAGGAGAGTTCTCGTATCTTTATGCGTATTTTGATAAGTCAAAGATCTGATCTCATCCAAAAATGTTGGAGAGGTGGGACCCCAGTCTATTCTAGATAAAAATTAAGGAATCCTGTTAAAGCTTTATTTCTTTAATAGGCTACGACGCGAGATATTTATGAAGGCCAATGGTCCAGGCTTTTTATACTACTGGGCTGACCATATCTCATCTTATTAGTAAAGATTAAAAAACTTAATTTATATAGTGTTCATGAGTGACTGGTCCTATTTTTAGAAGTATTTAAAATGCAAGTATAGTTAATTAATTAGTGGCACAAGCTATGGTTAAACAACAAACAAAAAGATTTACACCACATTATATTTTTAGGCCTAATTACCTTACACATCCCTGTGATATTCGAATTTTGCAAAATCGTCTATTGGGTAATGATTTCAACGGTAAAATCCTTGTGGTATTCGATTGAAGCAAATCAGTCCCTCAGACCATTTTTCGATGGGCGCCCGACGGAATAAAACCTAGGTGTCATTTTATCGCCAGATCAGCATTAATCATCTGCTACCACATGTCATCTTATTCCACGCCAAAAAAAGGCCAATGTAAATGCCATGTCAGCATAGCAAGACACGTTTTTTTTTTTAAATCTATGCCAAATTTACCCCCGCGCAATTTCTCCCCTTAAATTTTACCTCAACAAACCCTAACTCCATTTTACTCATTCACATCCAAACTTCCGTCGACAGCCAACTCTCCGTCGAAATTCTACTCACCCATGCTCCCCACATTTCTGTTGATGTTTATCTCCCGTTAAACAAGTCATTGACTTGGTACACGATAGAAAGCCAAGAAAAACTGTTGTGAGAAGACTACTTTCTAAAATAACTGTTGTTCGCAAAGAATAAGTTGTCTGTTTGAGGGATCTCCTTCAGAGTCTTCACATTTTCACAAGGTGAGATGCTTTCACTTTTAATAGTAGTGGGTAGCTCCTTTTTAAAGGAAGATTTGAATGAGAATGGTCTTCACTTAGTCATGTGTTGTTATTGTTGTCCAAGCTACTTTTGTCTTTTTGTTGTGTGAACTGTAGGTTGTTTGTCGGGTGTAGTCATTATATTATTAATAAGTGGACCTGGACCACTTTTATCTAATGTTTACAGAGGCCATCATTTTAGAAAGACCATTATTTTAGAATTTGTTTCCTGTCGGTTGAGAGTGCAAATCTTATTATTATTTTGCAGGTTCATTTTGGTAACTGTGTTAACATGTTAATTGTTTAATTCTCATGTATTTTCTGTCGGTTGAGTGGGGCTAGAAAACAATAGTTGATTTTTCGAATATAAAACTAACGGTAGTATCAATCTTCATGAATGAGAAACAATTATTTCATCAGGAACCAAACACAAAATCACTAAGTGTATGAAAAACTCAACTAGGATGGATCAGAAGAACCAACCTTCAGGAAACCCTTGCCCAATTTAATCAGGCTTTTCTATCTGTTTTCCCAATCAAGCTTCAGTCATGGTTCACAGGTGTTGAACCAAGAATCCTCACCACTTGGTTGCTCAAGTCCACTTCAAAAAAATTTACCCCCGTAAGACAGAATACACAAAAAGTTCATTGTATTTTTCACTTAGAATGTTTACACAGAGGTGCCAATATATACAGATGTCATCTAACAGATTTCCTAGATTCTCGAAAATATACACATGCACATGGTGTGCACTCCAGCGTATAAAGGAATAAAGGGTGTTTTGTTATATGGATGTTATATCTATTTACAACATAACCAATATTCAAATATCAGGTGATTTCAGAAGGCTTGAGTGATTGATCTGCTGAGGTGGATAAATGTTGAGTCACTTGTGAGTATCCTTGAGACTGACTATGTTAATAACTTTTTTAAACGAATTCACCAGAAGAACAAAAACCCTATCAATTGACCTCTAAAAGGTAAGTAGAGAGAGAGACGTAGATAGGTCATATCACCTACCACTTACAATCTCAGCAATCAGCATGAGTGAACAGAGTAGTGGTAGTGAGGCTGTTGACGAAGAGCTGACGATCGACGGAAGTTCGGGGAAGAATGGGTAAAGTGGAGTTAGGGTTTGTTGGGGTAAGAATTTAAGGGGGATAAATCGCGCTGGGGTAAGAATTCAAAACCCTCCCTCGAATTATTCCCCCCTCATTCGACATCTCTCTCAGCTCTCTCAGTCTCTCACCTCATGCCACAACTCTCTCTCTCTCTCTCACCTCACGCAGCTCTCTTTCTTTAGTCTCTCACCCTCTCTCAAGTCTCGGGCCTCAACTCTGTCTCTCTCTCACTCTCTTTGGCCTAGTCTTGGACTCTTGGTGGCCGCCCGTGGCTGTCTCCCTCACTCTCTGTCGTGACGTTGTCGAAGGCCAAGGGCCAAGGCCTCTACCTCTCTCCTTTTTTTTCCGAACGACGCATCCTCCCTCTCTGCCTCTCTGTGTATTTTTTTGTAAAAAAATTTCAATTTCATTTTCATTAGAATTAGTTGTTCTTCATTTCATTAATTGTTAACTAATTAATTTTTTTAGTGCATGTTACAAGATTGACAAAATGTGATTTGTGAATTTGTGTTTTGTTGTGCATGGTCAGTGCACTGCATTGAGGTAAAAAAATTTTCACTTATTTAGATAATTATTTATTGTCATTCATTATTTAATTTAGAATTTTAGAGTATAGATTATGTTGTGAAATTGTGGAGGACGAACTTGATTGAAAGATTTGGTTTTGTTTGAATTTGTGAATCTGTTTGCAATTGGAGGATGTGCAGTGAGCTTGATTGATTATTTGATTGGATATTTAGTTTGAAATTGTGTGAGTATATATTTTAATGCAATTCTGTTTAAATTTTTCTTGTTTTGATTGTTTTGTGATAGTGGTCGTGGAGCACGTAGAATTATTTTAAAAAATAATAAAATTTAATATTTGATTTTTGAGATTGTGAAAGTAGCACGTTTGTATGTTTTGGGAAAAAAATTATGTGGGAAGTTTTTTTTTAATCAGTTTTGATGGTGATTGTTTCGATTTTTGTTGATTCGTGTAAAAATTAAAACTGAAAATAGAAAGGAACTAGTGTTTTTTCAACATGTTCTGTGAAAAAATTGTTTGAAATAACAAACATAGAATTGAAATTATTTGACAAAGGGTTACAAATGTTCAAGCTTGAAGAAATGAAATTTCAAATTTTGAATGCAAGAAACTTGGAGAAATTAAATGTTTGGTTTTAAAATGTATGAGTATGTTTAATTTAATTAATTGTTTGCTTTCTATTTTATTTTTTAAAATGACTATTATGCAGTTTTAAAATGACTATTAGAGTATGAGTATTTTAGGGGATCAAAATTTATAAAAAAAATTTCAAAACCTTTTTGTGTTTCTCAGATGAATCCGTTTACTTCTTCTTCTACTCTTTCGGTTGACTCACCGATACCACGCCCCCAAGTAGGACTCGATGCTTCCTCCCTTATTATTGGTGAGGAGTCGGCTCCTCAAGTTGTGGGTCGTGTCATTAAATATTATGGACATAAATAAAAAGGTCATACAAAACTAACACTACCGTAATCATATGATAGTGATGTTTTGATTAAATTGCCAACATTTTATTTCATTCAATTCAACTATCCAATTTGTAATATTTGTAGATTTTTTTTAGAATTTAGATTTTATTTATATGTTTATTTGTAATTTTGTATCATTTTTCTTTCATTAATCTACGTATGTGATTTATTAATTTAACGCAAGCTTCAATTATAGAATTGTAATATGTAAATGAATAAAAAAAATATTGGATCCAACATCCAACTAAATTTTACCATTTTTGATCCATTATCCATCTTTAATAACTAATAACTAAATTGTAATAACTAATTTTTTCTATTTTGGATCCAACATCCATCTTTAAAAACCAAATTGTGTAATAACTAATAAGCCCCAAAAACTAATATTGGGCCAAAACGAGCCCAAAATCAGTCCATATATCACTGCCAAAATTTCGGCATCCGGAACCGTGATTTCGGTACCGAGATTTTCGAAATTCCGGCAGATGCATGACCGGAACCGGATGCCAAAATAGGCATCAGGTTATTACCAGTACCGGAGCCAGAATTTCGAAAACTGGCTCCGAAAATATCGATACCCACCCCTTTGTCTTGCTATGATGACAGGGCATTTACGTTGGCTTTTTTTTTTCTTTTCCTAATTTATGACGTGGCATAAGATGACATATGACAACATATGATTGATGCTGATTTGGCGATAAAATGACACGTAGGCTTGATTCCGTCTGGTGCCCATCGAAAAATGGTCGGAGGGACTGACTTGCTTCAATCGAATACCACAAGATTATAAAAGTTGAAATCATTATCCTAGAGATGATTTTATAAAAGTCGAATATCACATAGGTGTGTAAGGTAATTAGCTCCTATTTTTAAAGTCATTTAGTCGACTACTATATTATTAAAATTTAACATAGAAAAATCTACATAGACCATCTACTTTGAGCATACAATATAGGCCACTTTTTTTTTTGGGTCCAATAATAGAGGCTACTTGATTTCTTTACAAGCAATAATTAAACAGAAACGGACTAAATCACGGGACCGAAAATCTAAAACGAGTTCAACGGAAAAAAAGGAAAAAGAAATTAAAATCAACATAGGCCGATTGGGCCGGTAGCTGTGCTGATTATATTGGGCCTCTATTCAAGGAAGTGACTGAAAGGTGGGCCAGCCCAGACTTGTTTACTTGTACTTCTTCTTCTTTTTTCTCGGATGACCAAAAATTGTTTTATATATATTATCATGATCAAAATCCTTCCTACTGGATTACTTCAAGCCAAATTTGGTACCTACACCTCTCCCCCACCCTCAAAAAAAAAAAAAAAAAGTCACTTGCCGACACGACTGAAAAAGGACAGACAAAATGGTGTGGTGGCAGTCTAGGGATGGGTAATCTTGATAGGTAAAATGTTTACTTCAGAAACTTGATGAAGGCATTGGCCACGGACACGGACAGTTGGATATGCACAACGGGTATAAGGCTAATGTTTGGCAAGGCAAAATAATCAATTTTTTAATTATTATTCTTCCTTTCTACTTTGAATTCAGTCGACAACTCCTCCACCTTAACATGTAACAGAAACCTTAACATCAACATACGAGAAAACCGGACCAAAAAAATCAAAGGTTTTGGATAGATATGATTTTCAAAATTTGAAGTTTGGAGTCCTAAGGGCATGTTTTCTAAAAAATTTAAGAATTTGCATTTAATTTTCTAATATTATAATTTTAACATTATTTTTATACGAATAACAATACAACTCAATATTATATTTTTTACGAACATCAATACAAATTAACACCTTCTACGTAAATACTAATAAAACTCAAACATCATCTAATTTTTTTTAAAATAATTCAAATACTAGACATATGTAACCTCGTATACGTTTGAAATTTAATGTCCTCTTTCGTGTCGGCGACACTTCGAAGGAATTGGGCCACATGGTAGGGAGGGGACTCAGGGGAGAGTGACTTCAAAGCAACAGAACCAACCCAACTACTTGGGAAAAAAATAAAAAAGAACCAACCCAACCGTCTCAACTAACCAACGGGCAACGAACTCTCTTTGACAGACCCAGTAAAAAGAGAAAAGTGCAAAAGCAAAAGCAAAAAAAAAAAAAAAAAAAGGGTCTACCGTAATGCAAAAATCTTAACCATGAACGGTCAACATAATCTCTACGCATGGTTAATTAAATTTTTTCCTTCAGATTAGCTCTATAAAATAACTTTATTGGTGAGAAGTAGAAGATCCCTCTGTTTTATTAGCATTTTTTAATATTAATCAATGAAGTTAGAGTCCAATATAAAAAGGGTAAGGAAAGAAGCATTTCTCTCTCCCACCCCTTTGGTCCACAACTTTTGTTAGAATGAACCCCAACGATATTATAGAATATAAATATTTTCAACAGAATTTATAAAATTTCAAAAATTTATACATAAATATCAATAATTTTTATACAATTTTTAATAAATATTTACACAAATTTTAGTACATTTAAAAAAAATTATAATGAATATTCTTTCTATACTTTTTCACATAACTTTAATATTTTTTTATTAAACAATTACATCAAATTATCTCTCTCTAACCTTTTACAAATTATAACAAAATAATTTCAAAAACTTATAAAACTTCAATTTACGATTCTATCATAATGTTAAAAATAGAAAAAAAAAAGAACATCCTCGTATTCTTCGTGAGGTTTGAAAAGAGAAGGAACAGCTGGTTCAAAAGTCAAAAGGTAGGGAATAAAGCCAAATATAGAATCAGCCCAAGGTTTGATGAGACCTGAGTTTTCCCTATTTTTTTGAAGCATATGCCTCTTCTTCTTTTTTTGAGCACTGGAGACTGGAGAGGCACCGAGAAAGTGCAATTAGGATGAGCTGTTCACAAGCTAATCAGAGCCCCATTTGTCAAGAGAAGTCGCAAAGCATTTTGTTCTTAGTACATAGAATTATTTTTTATTTTCGTTATAAAGATAATTAATTTTTTTTAAAAAAAATTTTACTTGCAGTAATCTTATCACAACCTCCAATGCCCTTCTAAAAAATCCTAATAACAACTTTTAACAACAAATTTCATCTTTAACCGGGATATCGCGTTAAGGAACAGCAATCAAACTGTCCCAACCCTCCATTCTTCTGAAACCTTCCAACCCAATTGGCCGCCACGTCGACCAAAAGACACGCAAAGACTGCTCATCCTCAGATTGACAGTTAACCTGGGTTATGTTCGTGTTGAGTAAAAATGTAGGATTTTAGATAAATTGTGAATTTTTATGTTGAATAGTATTTTATTGGTGTTTGTGTAAAGTGGAGAGAGAAATGATTTGATGTAATTGTTTAATAAAAAAGTATTAGAGTTATGTGAAAAAGTAAAGAGAGAGAAAATTTATGTTGAATAAAAAATTAAAAAAATGTTGGAGATTGTGTAAAATGTATTGGTATTTGTGTTTGAATTCTAAACATGTTCGGTGATAGATTTGTGAATATAGTTAGAATCCTGAAAAAAGTCTGAAAACGAACATTACCCGTCATATTACAGTCTTGACATGGGCAATCGTTATTGGCTGCTCTCTGAATGTTGTAGCAGTAGTTTCCCACCGAAGGTACACTGCTTCCCTGCAAACTGTAGCAGTTAGAAACCTGAAATTCCTCACCCACTCACCCCACGCATCTTCCCCAGTCCCTACTCTCCATAAAACCCTACACCCACTCCATCCACCCCAATCTTCTCAAACCTACACTCCAACGCACATTACGAAGAGAGAAACGCAACTTGTGGAGAGAGAGAATGCCCGGTGATGATATCGAAAACAGGAGAGGAAGAGGAGGAGGGACAGGGGAAGCAAAAAGCACAGCAAACAACAGCATCTACTTAGCCTCGTCTACTTCTTATGTGATAGATGATTCCGAGACCCAATGGACCTCGTGGCTGATCCCCATGTTTGTGGTGGCCAACGTAGCTATGTTCCTTGCGGTCATGTGGGTCAACAATTGTCCCAAGCACAATCTTGGGATTCAGGGGAAGTGTGTGGCAAGGTTTCTAGGGAGATTCTCGTTCGAGCCTATCAAGGAGAATCCTTTATTTGGGCCTTCTTCCGCGACGTAAGGAACTGGTTCCTTAAAAGACCAGATCTTAGTTTTTGGGTGTGAGTGTGATCATTAGATTTTTCTGTCCCCCATCTCTCAATTTATGGTTATTGTGTGTTTTCGCTTGGGAGAATGGTGTTCCGTTACGAAATCGCGTGATTCTTTTGGGCGTGGTACTGTTTAGGGATGAAGTTCTTGAATGGGTTCTCGTGCTGATACTTTAACCTCTCGAAGAATTTCTGCCCTTTTTTGATATAACAGTTTTTTCAATCTCTTTCGGATAGATAATGGGATTTCTCCGGAACGAATTGGGTATTGTCGGTATTTGGTAGGTTTTCGGAATTTTGACTGATCACACACTTCGGTTGAATTGGGGGATCTCTTGTACTGCTTCCATTGTTTAATTGAATGTTCTTGGGGGTACCATCGGGCTTTATATATGTTTGTTCTTGTTTCGTTAGTTTAGAAACTTTGCGGGGTGGAATGAAATCTCATTTATTTGTATTCTTTTATCTAAGGTTTTTGACTGGTTTGACTTTTGGTGCTGAAAGTTGGAAACTTCGTAGGATTTAGTGGATCCTTGTCTGCTTTCGGGGTACTCGGTCTCATTTTTATTTTTTCAGTTCCGTATTTTCTGTTTATCCAATACAATTTCCAAAATGAAATTGGTTGCGATTGACTTAAGTTCCTTCACCTGTGTGAATCGTAAGTTTTTTGACTAAATGCTTTGAGTAGGAATTTGTTAAATCTGCCGGGGTGGCTGTCCTTGACCTCTCTTTGTATGTCATTTCTTAGCTCCAGCCTTCTCCTTCTCCTTGTCTATTCTTTTCGTTTGTTTTTCTTTTTCGGAAATTCGTTAACTCGGTTCTAGATTATTGACTGCTACATGACACTCTTTTTTGTATGTCTCTTGGTGAACATTTCTGGGTGTGTGATATTACTGAAAATTGGGTTCGCTCGGATTTTTAAGGTGATTATTAAAGACAGCGCCTGACAAAGTCCAGCTGGGGTTTCTGAAGAAAATGGCCAAAACTCTATCTAATGTAACCATCTGACTGAAACTTTTTTTTTTTGGCCTTTTCCTTACAGATTGGAGAAGCTTGGGGCACTTGAGTGGACTAAAGTTGTCCAGAACCATCAAGGATGGAGACTTGTCACTTGCGTCTGGTTGCATGCTGGAGTCATTCATCTGGTTGCAAACATGTTGAGCCTGGTCTTCATTGGAATACGGCTCGAACAGCAGTTTGGCTTTGGTATGTTGTTCATCCACCTTTTTTTTAGACGAGTGCTGAAACTTGTTCATAATTAGCATGCCATTGACCAATCAACAGTAAATTACATTTTGAAAACAACTGTTGATGGTTTGTGTTACCAAAGCAATCGTTGTTTTGTCACCCTTTTCCTGAGAAACCATAGCAGATTGTCCGCGCTAGACTACTGCCGTTTTTCTTCTCCTTTCTCCTTTTCTGTTCCACGAGACTCTACATAAATTACTTGTAAATGCAGTAAAACTAAGGTCTTTATCTAGATTAATATGCTCTTAATCCGATTTAACGTCAAGAGCTAATCCAGCCTTTTATGCATTTCTCTTCTTATAGTTTTGCTAATTCTGACGTGAGGGATATTTTTCTTGGAATTTTGCAGTTCGGATTGGAATAATTTTCTTGTTGTCAGGCTTTGGCGGGAGTGTACTTTCTTCCTTATTTATTAGAAACAGCATCTCTGTTGGTGCGTCTGGCGCTCTTTTTGGGCTTCTTGGAGCAATGCTCTCAGAACTTCTTACAAACTGGAATATTTATACGAATAAGGTTAGCAATGCTAGCAGTCTAAAGTGATGGCAATATTTTGAATTTTTTTCATTCCATTTAGCATGTGCTATATGCCACTGGGCGTAATGTAACCTTAGCTTCAACGAGGCAAAGGCTGTGAATGTTGGTCTTATAGTTATTTTGAGTTGGTCTGGCTAATTCTTAGTTTCTTCCACAGGCTGCGGCACTGATCACGCTTCTGGTCATCATTGTTATCAACCTTGGCATTGGAATCCTGCCACATGTTGATAATTATGCTCACATTGGTGGATTTCTGACGGGTTTCCTCCTTGGCTTTGTCTTACTTCCTCGTCCCCAGTTTGGTTGGTTAGAGCAGCAGAATCTTCCTGCTGGTGTTCCTGTCAAATCCAAGTACAAGGCTTATCAATATGCATTATGGCTTATTTGCCTTATTCTGCTGATTGTTGGGTACGTTACTCTTCCGTCAGTCAAACTAATGACAATTGTGAACGCAGGGTTTTGAGGAGCCTGGGAAAAGAAAGATCATGACTTTTAGACCATCGCATTTTGAATGGGCACTTCCACTAGACACTAATTTTCCACGATAAGTGCCAGGTGTAGACACATTGTTCTTCCATGGAGAAGGAATATGACCTTGATTTAAAGGCGATGAAACAGAATGGAATTGTTTCAAAGCATCTTGATTTGAGATTCTTTTTACACATTGAATATTTGTATTAGGGGTCATGCTTGCTCACCAAAAAAAAAAGAATATTGTTATTGGGGGGCCATGGAATGTATAGATATTTGGTGGCACGGAGAGATCACACAAATGTGATTCCTTTCTGTTCACATTCACTCAAATAGCACGTTCTAGTATGAGATTAAATATCTCACTTCGTGAGTTATGGATGTTATCTAATTTCAATGGCAGTTCTGATGAACAAACACTAACTTGAATTGTTTCTGTTCTTAAAATGATGCAGGTTTACAGTTGCATTGGTTATGCTTTTCCGAGGGGAGAATGGGAATGATCATTGCCACTGGTGTACCTATTTGTCCTGTGTCCCAACCTCTAGATGGAAATGTCATGAAAATTAACTTCTGGGGTCTTTTCCCCTCGAGTAAAGGCGTAGTTATATCCAATTCATATCACCTTTGAACATCAGCGAGTGTTGTATATGCTTTTACTCTTGACAATTCGGTTTGTGCCATATGGTTATAGTATACAGAAATTGTGTATGTGCAGCCGCTCTTCTTCTTATCTGCTAGTGCTTGCTTGGTTTAACATTTTGAACTTTTAGTGCGTTAGATCTTCTACCTCTCACACGAGAAATCTGACCCACTATACGATCTGACCAGTAGATTCTGATCTTCATCAGATTTCTTAGATCAGGGTATTTTAAAAATTGCTGTGAAGAAAGATCCCTCAAATTGAGCAGCAGAAACTCAGACAACTGTATGATCATAGTTTGGCGTTGGGACTTGAACCGGAGACCATTAGTGTGTTAGACTGACGTGATAACCAACTACACCACGACACCTTAACACAGCTGTTTGGAATTAAGAGTTATATGAAAAAAATAAATTACAAGGATGAAATTCACACTTACTTGATGAAGAGCACACGGACTTCATTGCACACCAACCCAACATGCTCCCCCCACTATAATTAGAAGTGTTGTTTGTGGTGCTGGGATTCTTAGCTAGCAGTAGTGGAAGGTTATCTCTAGTGAAATGTTCAGCCACAAAGCATTCACGATTATAGGGGTATTAATGTTGCTAGCGTTAGCAACATCAGTATCTGCTGCCGTCGAGTGCTCATCTGTGACAGTACTAGTCTCAACTTGCTCCACGTTCATGACATATGGTTCACCGGACCCCTCTCCCAGTTCACCATGTTGCAATGCCATGGCGTGGCTGAACGTCATTGCTGAATCTACCGACAGTCGAAGATTTGTTTGTAGATGCATGATGGGCCTCATTACCACGTACAATCCCAATGCCACAGCTCTCGCTACCTTGCCGGGCTTTTGTAGAGTCTCTTTGGGCTTCACAATCGATCCAAATACTGATTGCAGCTTGTAATTCTCTCTCCTCTCCTCTCTCACGCCGACAGAACATACACATGCACTCATGGTAGTTATCTGTCCAACGTCGATGGTTTAATGAGCTCTGGCCAGTTAGTTCGAGAAAAGGAGTGTGTACATTAGAGTTGTCCATTTATAGTACAAACACTAGCAGCCCATTTTTTTGCATTCTCATTGCAGGGTTTCTAACGCTTTCTCACATGAATCGTGCAGAATAGTTTGATCCGGGAATATAAAGAAAAAAGTTGGATCGAAGATGGACCAAATAAGAATCCTGTCTTCATCTTCAGCTGCATAGCGGAAAGGAGGGAGAATTTGTGTTAATTATCTGTTGACAATACGAATAAGTGATGCTTATAGCATTAAATGTATACACCCGCACAAGTCTTATGAAACTTTTTGGCTAAAATGTGGAGGCCCCATAGGCCATACATCTTGAAGAGCTTCAATATTGCCAAACCATAACGACGCACATATCAATTATATGTATAGTTTTCGTTTAGATTTATCCTTGACAAGAGAAAAAGTGCAGTGCAAAGATAGTCACGAGAGATTATTTGGGAAATGGATCCATGGAGGCCAATAACAACTAATTCCAGGAGTTTCACCGAAGTGTAAAGTCTCTAAATCATTGCCTGCATCCCTCCTGACTCCTCTTGCGATTCTTATTTTTTGCAGGTAGTTTCCAAACTGTCTCCTCTACAGTCTCCACTCTTCTCTTTCTAAAGAGAAGGTGCTGTTCATGGCCGCCTGCTGTAAGGCTGCCGAGGCCTTCACCAAACCTTCTTTCCTGTACATGTTATGTTAATAAATATTTATGATTAGGGAAAAAAAAACAGAACAGACTCCAGTACCGCTTCAATGAACAGTGGAAACTGGAATGTAGCTTTCTGGTCTGGTTAATTCCATTTGTTATGATAGACAAATGAAATGACTTTGGGACACTCAAGCCAGCTATCATGCTTTTCCAATAGATCAAATCACCTCTTTGGTTACCCTATGAAGATTTGATTCCACGTGATGCAGCCACTATGAATGAAAGCTATTGCTAGGGGCCAAAAGTGGAATCATAAAAAGAGCCAAAAAAAAAAAGATCAATCAATGGGCCATCAATTCATTTTTTTCCCGGTGCGGGTTTCTCCTATTTGGTTCATTGCTCTCTCATAAACTCTCATAAGCAGTGTCACATCATCCATTTAACTGTATGGCTTGTGAAGAGCATCCAAAGATTGCAACTGTTTCGATCTGGGCAGAAGAAGACATTGCAGGACGTCTTTTCTTTTCGACACAAGAAATTAGTGCAATTCCAGATCGTTTTGTTTGCTCACTCAGGACAAAATGGTGCACTTGGGAAAAGTGCCATATGGGCCACCGAAAGCGAACGAGTGAGGATTTTCGCATCAGTGGTAGATGGTAATCAGAGGGGGGGGTCCAATGCAAATTGGCAAAGTTTTGACTTCATTGGGACGTAAGAGCAAGCTCTAGCATCAGCAACTCTAATTCGAAGTACAATACAAAACCTCGTATTGAACGTACTTACAAACTTTACATCATTCCTCTAAAAACTGAAATCCATACGATTTTGAGTAAATTACGTGGTACCCCACTTGTTGCAGTTTCCAGACTTCAAATCAATGGTGATGGGGACCTTGACACGGGGAAAAAAAAACAGAATTGGCAGAGGAAAAATCTGGACAATATATATGCTCTCCTCATAGGTGTCTGGCTCCCACATGCAAAACCTTACAGACTGCTGGAGTTCGCGGTTTGACACAGCGATATTTCACTCAGCTGGCGTGCTCACAAGTCCCAAACCATTTGTCTCCGATCGTAGAGTGTGAACTGCAATCAGACTAGGAGTGTTTCCTTTTTTCTCCTTCATCTAGCTTGCTTCGATCCTTGCTTATTTCATAGGCTAGCTAAACCCTTCTGTAAATGAATGGGGGGTTGAATCTCACCTCCCTTCACCTCTTAGGGGAAAAGGCCAATTGACTCCAAATGCATTTGTTAACCAGACCTTACATTTATCTATCCCAAGAGTTGAGACTTTGCCTTACTCTCTCCTTTTCATCAACAAATAAGCGACTATGCAAACAAAATCATACACCACCGTCGGGAAAAGTGGGCCACAATACGAAAAAAATTCCGATTTGCTCTTCCATACAAAGTACAAGATTCAAGTAACTAAATGAAAATAGAATCTGATTCATTTTTCCCCTTAGAGAATTTGGTGCTACAAGAAATGGGGCTATCAAAGGGCTATGAACAAATCAGCATTAAAAGTTAAAACCACGCTGTTGTAGGGACCTGGAACATATCTTAATATATTAGGAGCGATATTAACATATACGAAAGATACGGCATAACAAATGACAAATAATATATAAACAGGAGTACAACTAAGATTATCATTAAACTTTATGGTTAAGAACATTCGGTGTTCTGCAAGTTTGATTGGGGAAGGACACATACAAGAAACTCAAAACTCAAGGTCAAATACTTACAACTCTAGTAATCTGCCGTGCACACACAAAAAAGAAAAAAAAAGGATAAACAAATTAAAATACATGCGGCATCACCTTAGATTAGCACTCCCAAGTCTATTCACGCGGCCAGAGAATGGATAAGCTTTGTTTCTGTTATCAGCTTTTTGGACAAAATCACCATCTGAATTAGTGCCTGCATCCCAAAGCCCCTGAACAGACCTTCTGATTGAACCAAAGTTGTCGAACTCAAGCCTTTGCCTTGGCGCACTTTGTGACCTAACCTTGGCCTGAGATGATTCCGTGTTAGCCATGTAGTTTGGGTGACCGGAGTAGCCATTAAAATAACCCCAAGTGCACTCACTCCTTGCAGGCGTGAATGGACCTCTTCTGGCGCTACTTCCTGGCCTAGACGACGCAGAATGCACTTGTGGGCTGTTCTCAGCAGTCCTCATTGCTGTTTGATCTTTTCCTATTTTCAGAGAGGTCAGAGACAGAACTTCCCCCGAAGATGAAGTAGCCTGAGTAGGAACTGGGTTTAGAGCTTTTGTCGAGGATTTTAATGGAGAATTGTATGTCATAAAGCTCTCCTTGTTAACATCAGAAGCAAAAACATGCTGTGATGACTGAAAACTTCTGTTACTTTGTTGAGAGTTCAAATGCGGCTTCCAAGTATCTACTTCAAGAATCTTGTCACTCTTCTCATCATCACCGCATCCATTTTTCAATGAAATGTCTCGACGATTGTTCCATAGACTTTCTTCCATCCAGCAGTCTAACCAGTTTGAACTTGGATGTGCTTTGTCCAGGTCCATGGTGTCCCTGAAATTTGAATTTGAACCACATCTCTGTGTGGGACCAGAAGAGTGAAATTAATCTTTTGCACAAAGATAATTTGCATGGCATCCGGACATCATACAAACTCAAATTCAAGAGTATTTTGAACAAGAATGTTGATATTTAAATGTTTTTCCCTTTTGTTTTTCAAATCAAAGATCTAGAGACACTGGCTGGCCTGGGCCTGATGGGTATCGGACCCAGGCCAACTAATTGGGAAAAAAAAATTAGAGGTAAAATCCGGATCAATGGGTAGCGGCCGCCAAGGGCCGCTACCCCCTCCTTCCGCCACTGTCTAGAGAAAGCCAAAACTATGCGACCTATGGAGAATTGGAACATTAGATCATTCTTGATTTAGTTATTGTCCCCAACTTACATTTTAAAAGAGAAAATCAGATGACTTCAGAAGATGCACGTAAACCAGTCAAGCAAATACCTTTAAGATTGAAGACCCATCAAACTTGGTACTATAAGTACGAAATTGGCGATCATTTATGTCTGGAGTTGCTGGGACCTGTGAACAGATGCAATAGAAAACAAAGATCACCTAAAAACCCATAAAAATCAATAACTTCTGACCTTTACTACTGAATCCATTCTTAGTTTATGGTGACAGAAATACGAAAATGAGTCATTAATTCCATTATCTTTGTTCATGTTGTAGGATTTGGGATGCTCAACTTTGGTGTGTGCAAGTGGCTAGCAACTGATTTTGCTCTAGTGAACTTCTACAAATCATGGAGCAATTTATTCAATCACTTGTCAGTTAACTGATGGATTTTTTTTATTGGATGAGCATGATTAATGCTGAATTTGACTTGCACCATAAAGTTGACCAGAGGCACAGCTTCGTGCTCATATTCTTGCCAGAAGCTCCCTTTTAAATCCACAAATTTCAACATGAATAGGCTAACAAATCAACAAAATAAAAGTAAAAACATTTGCTTACAGGGTGGCGAAATAGGAAGGATTTGCTGTTAGAATGGAAGGATTCTGATGCCCGACTTGCACGTGCTCGGGCCTGCACTCGGACCAACGTTTGCATGCGCCTCAGCATGTCTGCAGTTTGCTTTCTTACCATGTGCCCTCTCACCAACGCTTGGAGTTTGACCAAAGCTTTTAGCGCCCTCAGTGCCCTCCTTGCCTTAAGAATTCCCATAAAGTAAAAAAAAAAAAAAAAAAAGTTAACCACCTTCCCACCTCAAAAATAAGGAAGAAAAACACCCTCAGATCCATCATAATTAAAGTCAGCTACAAAGTGGCACATTTCAATATTGATTAAAACAATTCAACTCCAATGGGTGACAAAGTCTGAGTGGAGATTCTAGTTTACTTCTCTGTTACGATCTTCCCTCGAGACCGTTCAATCAAGAAGGAAATATAAAAAAATTCAAAGCTAAAGGGGGCGAGAGAGCAGAAACTTAAAAAATACTTCGAACCAGACTAATATGTAAATTTAAAAGGCAAGAGGGTCGTGGATGAAATCATTCTCTCCCTCTCCCTCTCCCTCTCTCATATGCCCACAAACCCTCAATAAAACAAGCATTTTCTACTAATTAACTCCGCTCACTACGTGACATCTACGAAAGAGATCATAGCATGTGTATAGTAAAGAATCCGGTGGAAATAGTAGCTCGATATGTGGTCCGTATGCAAAAGACATCAACACTAGAACCAAAAATATTCAGGACCTTGACCATTTATCCGTAACTGTATGCAATTGGACAACCACGCCAAAATAAAATAAAATAAACGAACAGAACGGTATCGAAAAAGGGAAAAAAAAGTTACTCCACTTTCAACATACTTTTTCAAACAATTGATGAGAAGCCAAAGAAATCGATTGTCACTAAATTCAACAACTTGCAAGATAAGTTTGAACTTCGAATTTCGGGCGCAATGAAAATAATTGCTGTAAAGTGGATATTTAAAAATTTAAAGAAAAACCACAGGAACTAATCTCATTACAAGTACTTTGCTTGGAGCGATTGCAATTGTTATTCAAGGAAGCTAACCCAACTAAGCAACAGGCTCATCTGCCAAGCTGGAAGGCGATGGGGTAGGCTGCGTTAAAACCATGAGAGAAAATGGAACAACAAAGCGCGTGTGATTCACACCACGCCATAAATGCACACACGTGTGGAATGGCCACACGTTCGAGTTCCACAATTTGAACTTCACCAAAGTACATGTGATGTTAGGCGGTAAAGCACACAGAAGATAAAAGGGAATCAGTTCTCATTGACAGCGAAATGACCCATCCACTAGTCCCAGGCAACGCAGTGCCCACATACCTAGATTTCTGTCATTTCTAAATTATTAATTTTCAAACAAGTGCCCGAGAAGCTTCAAAAATGGTTCCTCAACCATGTTTGGTTGCCTAGAAAATTTGGTAGGAAAATCAAAGCAGTTGGACGAAAACCATTTCTTTTCCGAACGAACTTAATTTCTTCGGCTACAAATCTAAGGGGAAATTATTTGAAAAACAAGTCAAGCTGACACCGAAGGACAAACGACTAACCAGATAACCTCGGAAAGCGGACTGTATCTTGACGGCTGCCAAGTCCTCCGTCCACCTATTGCGGGAGCTACTAACGTGTGCCGCGGAGGCGGCACGTGTCGCACCGCCACCGACGCCATTAGTGCTTGTAAGCCTGACCACCTCGGCAGCCGCATGAGCCGCCGCGAGAGCAGCCTCCGCCACTGCGGCAGTCGCGGCCGCAACGGCTATGGCGTGCTTGTTGGCGTCCAGGACCTCGGCAAAAGAAGCCTCAATGTGCCGAGACGGCGTCGATTGAGCGTTGCCATGATCTGTCGATCTGACGTTGGAGCTCCGTTTATTCTTTTCCTTGACGGATATCGAATTTCTGGACTTCTTGTTGCCGAAGCCGAAGAGCCGTCGGAGAAAGCCCATGGGTTTGGGATTTTCTTTTCAGAGATGGGAGCGGGCCGGTGGGTACGGAGGTATTGTTAGGAAGAGCATGGTTTATAGTTGGGAAATTGGACGTTGGAACTGAAGCAAGACAATGTTAGGTAGAGGCCTGAGGGAGACGGCAAGTTTTGGAGCTTGGGACTTGGAGAGAAGCTATACGCCCAGGTACTGACTGAGCCTGGGAGCTAGCTCGGATTTTGTACTCAAGAGAGAGATAAAGAGGCAGAAAGAGATTCGAGAGGAATTTGGACGCGCGGTTAAGGAGTTTGGTGACAAGCGCACGTTGTTTGCTATCTCTGCCCTCTCTCAACTATTCACGGGCTTACTTCTGTAGTCTTCTTCTGTTCACAGGTTCACTAATTTTTGTTTTTATTAGCTTTAATTTTAATTAATCTTGATATTATTTTAATTTATTAGATAGAAAAATTATTACAAAAATAAAAAAAAAACATGATTTTATTTAGGTAACGAAAGAATAAATACAGAAAAAATAGGCTAAAAAGAAAAAGGAAATAGAAGAAGAAGGCGCGCTTGGATTATAAAATCTTTGGTTGTTGTTGTGTGCGCGCGAGTCTGTGAGGTGGGTGGGTAGTGAGGCCCGCGCAGTTTAATTGCGAAAATAAAAGTTTTTTGGTGCGGACGCGACTGAGCTAAGACGGAGTGGACGCGTTGGTCACCGAAGGTTGACTCCTGTACACTTACGTGTACTGCACAGATTGACGTAACGATCGCCTTCCTTGTCACTCCTTTCCTCTCCACAATAAAACTATATATTATCGTATCAAAATAAAGTATTTTTTTCCGCAGAATTTTTAACTTTATAGTGTTTAAGCTTCGTTTGTTTACTTATCTTAACATTTAAACATAATAAAAAATTATAATATAATCTCTCTCCCATCAAATTATTATTTTTCACTACAAAAATATAAAAAATTAACTCTCTTCATTTTTTCATCAACTCCGATACTTAAAATTTTACTCCTCAGACAAAGCCTAAGATTCTTCTTTAATTGGAGCCTATTATATGTCATTATTTTCTAGGGACAGGTCATGGATCCCTGGCCCGTCCCTCATTCTGCGTCCTTTTCTACCTTTACCGTGCTTATTTTCTTCCCAACCAAACAGTCTCATAAGGTGATTGGAATGGCCCTCAATTGGAGAAAATGCTCAAATTCCCTGTTACTTGGCCTGGCCTGGCCAGACGACAATACACGCGTGTTTAACTCTAGTGAGGAATAGAGTTTTCTTTCCCAAATAGAGAGTTATAATATGAAGAGAGAGAAAGAGAATAGTTTTTTTTACCAATCAGAGAAGTATAATTTGAAGAGAGAGAGAGAGAGAGGTAGAAGACATTATAAGGCTTATGCGACCCACGACTATACGGTATAATTCGGACAGAAAATTATAGTTATTAGCCCGATTATTAGTTAGTTATATTATTAATATTTCTAGAATTTGGTGATAGC
Organism: Myrica gale; assembly: GCA_963930655.1. Lineage (NCBI taxonomy): Eukaryota > Viridiplantae > Streptophyta > Magnoliopsida > Fagales > Myricaceae > Myrica > Myrica gale. The sequence continues at coordinate 7,718,118 of OZ005600.1, read as the reverse complement.
TGGCGTGTCTTACAAAATTCTCATAAGACAACGAGAATGCGGCCTAATTGATCCATTGTCAGATTTCGTTTATTTTCTTCGTTTTTAGGGCTTCTATCACACCCAATCAGACCAATTCAACTCTTCCACGCTGTTATTGACTGAACAATTTCGCACATTTTGGCCCAAAGAAGGGCCGCAATTTGGGCTTGGGTCCCTGCTACCAGAAGACCCGCCAGCCGTAACGTCCTATTTCGGATCCTACATATTTAAGAAACCAATCCCATGAATTATAGCAGACTAGTATGATCTGGTTCATAGTTCTCGGCCCAAAGTTTGTACAGAAGCTCCCTGCAACCAAGAACTACAGACATAAAATCAACACCCAATATTCTAAAATGAATGAAATCCCGTAGCAATGATGGAAGATAAAGACAATTGGTCCCTTTGCGCTTTCGAGATCGAATCTATCTGCCATGATGTTAAGCAAATCATCCGAACAACTTTTATTGTGAGATTCACCTTAGTTCCTCATTTTTCCCAATGTCCTCGACAATGCAATTGTGGTGAAAACTAAGGTGTCGTCCGCCAGTCATTGGGATTCCTTTTCCTCTCTAGCATGAAGGCTTCTTGGATTTTAGGATGTGACTGAGAACAGAGAAGAAATTAAGAAGAACCAACACATAGTGATGAGAGATATCAATGTATAACATCGCGTATTTATTTAGCAGTACTTCATTGAAAATAAGAAGTTGCTAAATTAGCAAAAGGAAGAAAGCAAGGAGAAAAGGAAGAAAAGAAAGAAGCGCAAAACATGCACTGTGAATCTACATTTATCTTTTGGTATATGGAGTAAACCTGCCTTTATATCCTCTGAGGTTGACCAAGTTGCGTGCTTATCAAATACAATGTACAAATTTATGCATTGGAGACTGTACAGCACACAACAGACAATAATTAGAGAGAGAAGAACTTTCCCATATTCTTCACTTAGGACCAAGGTATGCATTGGAAGCTCTGTATCTGTCGTCATAAAGCAAGAATGAAGATGAATGCGGATGACGGACATCAAGATCCATTGCCTACAGTCAACAAATACGAAGCAAATTAACTTGTATGGAAATGGTGGTCTATTCCAAAAGCAAAAACTGTGAGCTAATTTATTGGTATTGCTTCTCTAATTTTACCTACCTGCCTCAAATGACTTGTGCTAGAGACGGACTCCTGGTATGGGTTATGGATAAGAGGTTCCTGCATGGCAACACATAAACAGTTAACATATGGGAATACCTAAAAACATCACAAAATTGCAAGTGGGCAACAAGTACTTGTAAAAGTTGAGATTGCCCAGGTGAATCGTGATGGTTAGAGAAGTAGTTTGGTGGTTGATAGGTATTAGGACTGGTTTGCTGATCCATGACCAAATTAGATTGTTGGTACATGCATTGAACCACCTGATTTGCTTCAAAACTGTACATACCCTGTGCAAATGCAAGAGTAAATGTCACATAAGCTTTAAACCAAGAAAAATAGAAGCCACACAAAATCAACAATAACATTATGTGCTATAATGGCAGTACTGTAGAGACAAGCAAAGTATCACCTGCATGATGTTATTTGGTGCTGTGGCTTGAGATGAAATATATGGCCTTGGGGAACTTGAGATGCAGGCAACAATAGTCTGTGGGGATACTTCTATATTCTGAACTCCTTTTGTATGAGAAAGTTTTCCGTTCAAATTGGTTAGACAACCTCTATCAGGAATAGCCCTCACCTTTTCTTTTGCTTCTTTTATAGTGTTCTCATCCTGATCCTCTATTGCATCTCCATCAAGAAAAATATCTGCATGTTCACTCTCGGATGCATTTGCACCGGTGCTACTTGAGGTGATATCTTGAGCATCTGCGGGTTTTAAGGTCAAGATTTTCTCCACCCTCTCCGTCAATTCATCAAGTTGTCTGGCAGCAAATTGAAATGCGTCCTCAGACTCGGAAGCCTGGGCTGATAACTTAAGCATTCTGTTGCGCAATTGTTTGTAACGGCTTGCAACAACCACCTTAGGATCATCTTGCATGGTAACCTCGTAACTGTCTCTCATGCTTCCCAACCTTCCTTCTTTAGTCCATCTCTTCCAGATATATCGGGATGGGACAACCTTTATGTTGTGATGATCAAGCACTTTCAATGCATGGCTACAAAGAAAGCCAACATACTCGAACTTCATACAACTGCAAATAACTGAATTATCAGAAGAATTCAATGTAACAGTGTGTTCTCGATCTTTCCCAAATGTGTTGGCTTTGTACTCCAACAAGGACCCATTCTGACTGCACTTGTTCACAACGACATTTAAACACTTCTCATATCCCCTCTGAAATACTTCAAATGCCCTTGGAGTGTAAACCTCACTGGCATGCTTTAACAAAACCACATTTCCCATCAGTCTTGGCATACATCTGCTCATTTCCTCATTAGCTTCAGTTTCTTTGTAACGTAGCTCGTCTATTACCCTTTCAAAATACTTCATGAAATGAAGAATATCAAGGTCAGGGTTCAAGTGATTCCTCAAGGAATTAAATAAACACTCACCCAGATGCAAGCCATCCATGTCAATAAAAAAAGTATTCCTCCCATATACTACAGCCCATTTCTCTCTTTCTCTAAACATCCATCTTAACCACTCATTCTGCTGTAGACAATATTTGTCCAGCATAGCCTCCCAGGCAAGAGTGAATTCCTCCTCATCCTTGTGGTCATAAATGCAGCTCTTCAAATCTTTGGCAAAGGACTCTGTATCTTTTATTATATGGCTAAGGTGTCTGAGAGCATTCTGATACATCTGCCACACACAAATACGATGGCTTGTTTCGGGTAAGACTGAATTGATAGCTTCAACAATTGCTGCATCTTGATCAGTGAGAATGGCCTTTGGCTTTTTTCCGGACATTGCTTCTATGAAAGTTTGAAACAGCCATTTAAAAGAATCCACCGTATCATCATACAGAAGTGCAGCAGCAAAAATCAAGACTTGTTTGTGGTGGTTCACTCCTATAAACTGTACAAATGGTGGAAAATCTTTGTTTGTCCTGGCAGTTGTATCTAAGCATACCACATCGCTAAAATGGTCACAGTCCACCACCATATTATCATCAGCCCAAAATATGTTGGTTACCTTGTCATCAATATCAAGCTGTATTGCATAAAAGAATGATGGATTTTCAAAGTGCTGCCTTTGAAAATAATGCAACAGTCGTGCTGCCTCTCCCTCCTTCATATCTCTTAACCTTTCAGACTGAAGGTAATTGTCAGACTCGAGGGCAAGATCATCAAGGGATTCCTGGACTTCAAACCGTCTAGTCATCAACTCAAATGCTGATTTTGAGTGTGATCCCGTATTATTTTCTGAGACAGCTTCAGTGTCTGGAGAACAACTTAAATCTTTTTGCAATGATAATGTTTGAGCATTAGTAAGGTTTACATTGTCATGATTGTGTTTCGCTTCAAAATGTGTAACCTGGTATTTACCATTAGACTGACGAGTAATGATGATATGTGCCAAACAACCCGTTCTTGTCTCCTTTCTGTGTTTCTTCACATTAATGTCTCTTTTGTCCTTCCTTCTGTAACCCTCTTTTGAGCAAGTGAACTTCCTAGATACCACTTGACCGTGTACCTTACTCCTATTCACCCAATCTTTACGAACACTAAAACCTACCAATCTGGCATACTTGTTGTAGAATTTGTATGCATGTTCATCTGATTCAAATTCTGTACCAATTTTTAGTCCGGCATCGTTACTGGCTTCATCCTTTAAGGAAAGACTGGACTGGGCGCCATTACTATGGACAACTTTTGGGCTGCGACACTGCTGCTCCACATTCAAGTCCAAGTTATTTGATATTTGAAGTCTCATATCCAGGTTCTCTTGGAGGGGATTTTGTAAGCTATCATCATCCCCATCCATTGACCTTCACTACATGGGACAATAGAGTAAAACATCAAAAAAAAAAAAAGAAATGGATAAAGAAGTTATTTAATAATAGTGTCCAAAAGGAAATGGACTACTGAAACTAATTTATTTTTTTATATCAGGCAATAAAACTAACAGATTGCACATCTCCATCCCAAAATTTCTTTTAAGGCTATTACACAAAATTACTCGTGTCAGGATAATCCATCATATAGGCACAAAAACATAAGACCCCTAATATTTGGTTTTCAAACAAAACAACACGGCAATTGCATTAAGACAGGTATAAACACACAGACACATGTATAGAGAAACAAATTTGGAATTTTTTCACAAATCTTCACCAGTAAAAATTATCCAGAAGTAGTGATGATGTCTGATTTATAACTCTTCAGTGAAATTCAATAACTCGAGTTCAAAATAGTGGTTCTTAACATGCCTCGCTTTGATTCTTGAAGCTTAGATGACAATCAAAGAATTAAGGACTAATTCAAATCATTACTGTCTGGAAAATATGAAAGAAGTAACAGGGTCAATTTAAAAGTATCAATTACACAGAAGAAATTTTGCATTTACAAATTTTGCACCTCCATTAGCATTCCCTCCAAATGCAGCCTGCTTGCTTTTGCGTGTAAACCCGAGCCTCCCTCTGTGAATACCAGCAAAGTCCCAGGCTTTGCAAATTTAAACGTTCAAGAGTTCAGAAAAATTGGAAAATTTTCTAGAATTTCTTTTAAGTGCCTCATTTCACTGAAACCATAGAGCATTATCCCAGTAGCTCAATTTGAGCATAGTTTTCATATCAAACACACACGACAAAACCATACGTGAAAACATTCGCAAAAGATATACTAATTTGCAACATCGATGTGAACAAGTGCTTTAATTGAAAATTTCGGCACCACGCTCGGACAGAGATTGAGTGTACCTGAGGGGTTGTCTTGGAATCAGGGTCTCAACACATAGGTTTTCAGATTACGGCAGGCTCGCCGCTCGCGTCCTTCTCCTCCACAGAGAGAGAGAGAGATGATGGAGGCTCACGGGTTAAGTTCGTTCAGGTCCGACGGGTGGGAATTCGGATTCCATGAATTTCAGGGCGTTGTTTGTAAAAAATGAATTCTCAAATTCCACCTCCTCCAAATTTGGAACTTTGGGGTAATGGTGTAATTGCTAAAATACGTAGCATTTGCTTACAATTACGGGAAACTACGCGTATGTCATCGTAATTTTTGAATTTGCAAAACATGCCCAAATTCTGATACCCGTAGGCCGTAGGTCAGCAATAAAAATGTGACTTGTAATTTTTTTAAAGTTTTATTTCTTAATTTTTTGTTTTTTAAAATAGTTTAAATAATTTTCTTTGTTTTATTATTTAGAAAACACAAAATTATAAAAAATATTTACAAAAATTACTTTAATTTTGATTGACATCTATATTAGAACAGACTTATAAATCGTTAATTTTATTGATAACATTTGAATGAATTTTTATATTTATTATAGTAAAAAAAAATATGATCGAATGGAAAGAGAGATTATTTTATAATTTTATAATTAAATTAAAATTTTGATCGCGTATTTGGGTGTCTTGTTAACACTGATTACGCATAAGATTTTTTTTTTCAAGCAAATGTTCAACAGTACAGGCTATATCAAAGTGGATTTTAAATCCAGTAAAAAAAAAAACACCAGTGTTGCCCACTTCGCCAATTTGTGAGCTTCCTTGAGATCTGAATGATTCCCCAAATATTGTCTTAATAACAGCAACTCGTCCTGGACATACGCAACTACATCTTCGGACTGCTGCAAGGCTGCATTGACAACTAAACAAGAATCACCTTAGGCACATATTTGACATGCAGAAGTGCTGCTTTCAGTTCTCCCACAAAGAGAGATTGGCTGGAGAGCAAGTGATCTGTCCAAGCCTGCAAGATGGTTCCTTCATGATCTCTGCACACGGCAGTAGTAACCGAGACGTAGTGACTCCTACAAGCAACATCAAAATTAATTTTCACCATATGCGGGGGTATCCATCTCTTTAATTTTCAGTTCCGATTATGAATAAGAAATTGTATATATTGGTGCCTTGGTGGTATTATATTTCGAAAGCTGTAAGCCATTTCCAGCTATTCAGTACTGGGAGATGTCATCCGCCATTCTTTGAAGTTTGATGTGTGAATCTGTGTAACCAAACAGAGGTCCCTTGTCAATTGGTCCTTAAGCCATATATGCCACCAGAAATGGATCGAGGGAATTGTTGATATTATTCTGTTCAATAAATGCCTTTTTTTGTAGCGTGGGTTTTCGTCCTCTCGCTGAATGCAGTTGCCGAAGGAAAGAGCCAGGTGTGGAGTTCATCTATTTCCTAAAGCACTTCGTGTTATTATTGATGCAATCGTAGAAAACTACCCACTTTTATTAGATATCATTTCCCTTTGAGCCAGAATCTGTGCTCTTTATTTAATTTAACAGAAAGTTCATCTCTGATCCCCATAACACTGCCTGATCCACGGTCGCAGATCAGAAGACATTAACGGGAGACAAAGGGAACGAAAACAGAAAAAAGGAAAATAGATAAAGCTTCAACATTATTCCCTGATCAGTCCGCCCTGCTCCGACTTCATTCTTTAACTACTATCTGGGTACGGAAACAATAAGAAATTGTTAGCGCGCGGTTGGAATTTAAAGTCAACAAGTAATGCATATGCTGCTGTGCATGATGTGTTGCGAAGTTTAATTAATTGTCTTCAATCATGCAGCAGGACAATCAATGCTGCATGGGATGAGTACACGTATAGCTCTTCAACTTATTACGGACGTATGCATATGATGTCATGTCAATCAAGCGGTATATAAATCGAAGGAAATGGTAGAATTACCACGCGCAGGTGATGGGAGGGAGATTGCATTGACTCGGAAGCCGCGAAGAGATCCTTAGGGTGCTGCAGAGGCAGTCATGTTGCACTGCTTGGAGTGCACCACAGCATTCAGGACTGGGGGGGGTGGCGGCCGCGGTACCTGGCAGCACATATGGTGCGCACACGTTGAGGTTGCTGAGCTCAGCGGTGCAGCTCTGCGCATGAGCAGTCTGAGTCTGCACGGCAAGTGCCATGAGCAAGAAGAGCAGTGCAGCTTGAGAGCTGAGGGAGACAAGGGACATGATGGCTGCCATATTGACTTGGTTTCCTTTCAACCACTTGTGTTTTAGGCTCTTAAGTTAATTATTCTTTGAAACTATTAGGTCCATTTATAGTTAGAGTTAAACAAATAGAGACAAGTCTTTGCGTGAGTCACCTAACTTGCATATTAGGTTCGTCACACTTCACAGCGGGCAACTGATCAGTAGATCTGTACTTCTGACATGATTCATATGGGTGGGATTAAGAAATGAGGGAAGCGTTAATTTCAATCTAGAAATGAATATCAGATCTCCTTTAAAAGCCCTACAATGCCAACTCCCCTGGGCTGACAAAGCGGGTTAGGTAGGAGTCGGTTTGTGGGACTGGCTTGGGGTTGGGGGGACGGGGAAGAAAAGGAAATTGTTCGTTTGACCTAAACTCTTCAAATGGTTCAACCCGTTCGCCAATATAAAAAATACGAAATATAAAGCTGCTTATACGCACACGATGCCAAAACAAAATGGGAAGTCGGAAAACGCTAAAAGATGTTACATAATATTGAATATCCCCTGTCAAACGACAAGAAAAAAAAATCCCCTGTCAAACCTTGACAGGGCAAACATGCTCTGCTCTGTATTGGCCTGCATTTGGACTAAAACTATATCCTGTTCTACAAGTCCCAGCTTCTTTGGCTAATTTCTGATTATGAAAGGATTTATTTTCTCCTCTTTGGGTTGATAAACTACTCTCCCGGGCACCCATGTAGCCAGAGGCGGAGCCAGGGGGTGCCGGTGGGGGCGGCCGCCCCACTGGCTCCAAAAACTCCATTATTATTTTTTTGTTATAAACAGGTCTGCCCCCCACTGGCCCAGCCGCCCAGGCTTGCTTCCTGGGCCAGTGGGGGCGGGGCTGGGCCAGTGGGGGCGGGACTGGCCCAGCCGCCCAGGCCTGCCCCCACTGCCCACCCGCTGGCCCAGTCCACACTCCCCACAGGCCTGTTTCGTTTGAGAGAAAACTGTTTCTGGAGTACTTTCCTGCCAATTCCGCCCATTCCGAGGATTTCCTTTGGTTCCTCTCTTTCCCCTCTGCTCCCGATCGGTACTTTGCAAAGTTGGCTCTTCTTGCTAAACCCTTATATTTGATGAGTGTAAATGTCATCGAGAGTGACATAGAGAAAGGATCCAAGGGAAGGGAAGACTTGGAAGTGGGTTTTTGTTGTGGAAAGCTTTGAAAATAAGCTTTTCGCCTAGATCCCTGAATCCCTTATTTTCTAACTCCGCTCCTTTCATTGCTTTGGTTCATCATCTTCTTTTGCAGTTTGGGTAATATCGGTTTGTTTCTCATGTCATTTTATCATTTTGTATATTTTCTTGACGTTATGACAATTAAGGAGGTGAAATTTTGACCAGATATGTGGAAGATTTCTGAACTTTTTTTTCTTTTTGGCCATTGAAAGCAAAAAGAGCAGGGGACGTTATGCCAGATCTAGCTTATTTCTTTATATCATTGTTTGGGGCTTTTGACCGGATAACCATTGTATTTCAGACAAAGTAGATCCACCATTTTTTCAGAAGGACCTAAGAATACACTCAGTTTTTTTTACAAGTCTTTAAGAATACACTCGCTTAAGCCTTGCAGGTGTTGAAATATGTTGTTGCATGCTACAACTGGGAGGACGAGTTTGGCAAGAGTTAGTGCAGAACAGGGGAAGCGAGGGCCGAGTTGGCAAGGCAAGGTTTTGTGGTGCTTCTTTAACTTCAGAATGATGTTGATTTGCTTTGGATCTTGTTATTTGCTAGACCTTGCACCATTGCTTTCTCGTTCGGTTACGGTGATAGTTTTATTTTCCTTGTTATAGTCTTAGACCATTAACTACTATGTGTAGTGTTGGATGTAGCTAGAATTGAATGTTCTTAAATTTAATGGGAAATTATGAAGTCTGTAAATTAGTATGCTTCAGAGTTTCATGCTAATTGATTAAATGAATTTGAAGTCTTGAAATTATGAAGTCTGTAAATTGATTACAAGAATTTGAGTTGGGTTCTTGCTTAATTGACTCGCTTTTCTCAAGTTCAACTTGAAGTTTGAGGATTTGGGTTGGTGAGGAGTATTGTGTTGGTGATGAAGTTCTAGTCTTTGAAACTAATTTGGGTTTGCTTTTTGTTTCAATATTAGCTTAGAACACCTTCTCAATTAAGCTTTTATTTTGGAACGGAGCTGGTGATGAGGTTATGGCTTTCAAGCTGGTTTTTATTATTTGGGTTTACTTTCTTTTATGTCTAACTTGCTTTCCCAAATGGAACTTTTTTATGTCTGTTAGGAACTCATTGGGGCTGGTGATGAAGTTTTGGTTTCAAGCTCCACCTTTTATGGCTTAGGGAAAAGAACAAAAAAAAGCTCCACCTTTTATGTTCAGTTTGATAATGTAAGATTACCTATTGATGAAGTTTGGATCCATGCCTGATTTTTTGAATATAGGTGTGAGAAGTTTGAAAACCCTGAGAAGTTTTGGAAACACAACAAATGGCTGCTTTGATTCGAAAGATATGCCTAATAGTCGGTTGGGTTTTTTTTTCTTGTGCTTTCTCTTTATTGTTGCTGTGAGTTTTCTACCAACAATCTCACTTGACTTTATTCTTACAAGGGTACAGAGCCCAGGTTGAGCTACAACTTGGCCTAGGATGACATTCTCATTGTGTAAAGAGAGCTTTGTAGATGCTTGACAGGCGTAAAAGTACATATTGTTCCTGCGTGTGGTGGGTACTCGTGTGTTATCGTTGGTGTGAATGGACAAGAATTATACAAAATTCGTAAAAATAGCAAATATCCACTATGTGGACCATAGTTTGGTATATCTTGATAGCAAGGCAATTAGGCAGTTTGAGTTACTGCTTGAAGACAATCTTATGTTTTCTAGATATCTAAACATTTTCAGTCCAAAATCCCATAGATTTCTCATGAATAGATATTGAATTTCTGTTAAAAATAATATTTTGTAAGTCACATTTAGTGTATTGCTGATTGTTGGAGTTATCATCTGCTTGATATGCTTCAGTGTTCATTTTTTATTAACATACAAACCAAAAAGACCATTGTTTACTCCTATGTTCTCTCAATTGTAACATTATTAGGTTTGCAGGTAATGTTTTTGGTTTTTAATTTGCGATATTGTAATTTTAAGACACTTTTTACATTATGTGAATTTTTTTTAGTAATTGTCTTAGAAATTCGACCCCGCTCAGTTTATATCCTAGATACGCCACTGCATGTAGCCATGCCCCATCCTCCTCCACCAAATTCTTGGATTGGAGAAAGTTTTAACTGTAACGCCTAGATTTTGGTTGGCAAATATAAGATCTACAGAATTAGAAGCACAACCCCCTTTATTCTTGGACCCCATTTCATTTTCCCTTCTCTTGTTTGAGAGATAATATCTAAAGCATTGATCGGTGATATACTCAGATGCCAAAGATTTTTGAAAAGGGAATAACAAGTTTTAACTTCAGATGTTCAAGGTAATCATTAGTCTAAAATCATTTTTGTTTGGTCTGGAAGCAGTGCACAAATCTCACGCCCTAAGGTTAACAGAATAAACTTTCTTGATCTCAATTGTTAACAAATGTCATTACATTTGAGTGGTTGATGTAAATTGGCTGGCTAGAAGTACACTATAATTCTACGCTGCAACATTTCAACTCCAATAATCAAATATTAACCAACCGGGGGAAAAAAGAATCAGTAAATGAAAAAAAGAAAGGAAAAGGTGAGGAGAAGGTGGACAGAAGTAAGCACTTAAGAAGCTTTTTCGGATTCTCCTTGGTCAGGAGCAGGAGCTGTCCAATATTTTTTCACTGCAACTAAAAGCTTCTCCCTCTGATGAGGCCCATCTTCATGGTCGACAATGCTACTGACCCAGTCCAACCCATCAATAGTATTCTTAATCTTTATCACAATATCAACATCATCCCTGAAGATTACAGTCCCTTCTGGTCTCAGAATTCTATCCATTTCTAGTAGAATGTCTTCCATTTCACATCTGCAGCACAAAAAAAAAATGCAAGCCAAGACATTATACAAGTTGTGATCCTGCTTCAGTTTCCATAACACTAATCACCTTCTCCATGATTCAGTCTTGCCTTCTTAAAAAGATTTTACGATCAAGAATACTGGGTCTTTTCAAATATATGTTTACCTGTCCTTGTAGAGACTAAACACCGAGTCAGCGTGAATGAGATCATAAGTTCTTGGATAAGTAGACATGGCTTCACACCTGCAATCCAGAAGTTATGAGCCACACACAGGCTTGCAAAGATTTATATAATCAAATCAGAAGGAAACAGAAAGTTAAGTTTTACCAATTCTGATACGTTCCAATTAATCCCCGTTCATATATAACTCCAAGGGTGTTAACTTTTGCCTCAACTGGAACCGCATTCATCACCCATAGTGGGTAATCAATCAGAGCAGCAGCAAACCCACCCAAGTGAGCATTCATGTCTAAAACGTTGCGGTATCTCCCAGCTTGTCCTAACTGATTGTTTATACCCTTATAGTATGCCACCCTCCTCTTCCATAGCTCTGCATCTTGTTGGAAAATTTCAGCTGTAACGCCTTGTACAGTTCCTCCACTGATCCTAGGCGGTATTGCATATAATCTTTCAGGCCATTTCGCCAGCTCTCCACCCGCTACTTCCTGATTGTTGGAAACTTCAGGCAAGGGTGTAAAACAACTCTCCATTTCTGTGTACCTGAAAATGGTCAAAACGCACAGATATTATCAATTACTGGCACACATCCATAATCTAGGTACCATAAAAAGCTAAATGCGTAATGAGTACTAAAAAAATCAAGGAAGTACGAACCAGGCCTTGTCAGGATCTTGAGCCGGGCAGAAAGGTGGATGTTTTGTGATTTTGCGGCTAACTTTGCAGTTCAAGTGATTGGTAGGTTTTTGCCATATGGCAATATCGTCCTTCTGTACCACCTTTTCCCAGCAAAGGCTTTTAACAACATTCTCAATGGTTGTCTGTTCAGCATTCAAATCCTCCTTCGTTCTTTCCCAGCCTTTCCAATGTCTCTGCCAGTGGATTGGTGGGCCAGACAATATCCAGTACCCACCGGGCCGTAGAACTCGATCCACTTCAATTAAATACAGCCCACCTATTACAAATCAAACACGAAAGACCTATTAGGCACGATTAAAAGGAAATCAACGTTGAACCATATATATAATTTCCTTTCTAGAGCCTAAACTTTTTTAAACTAATATGAGAAAAAGGGGGTAAAATACATTCCCACTTAAACTTTGAATCACTATACCTAGGACCACTAATGTAAAGTTTCTGTACAAGTTGCCCGTAATGTGTCAAAAACCAACATTTTTTGTGTAGAAATTACGGAAATATATAATAACTGATTAATAGTTAATGGGAGAAAAATATAATTAACAAACGAAAAACTATACCGTATTGGCCCCATGGAATGAGACAACGAGAGCAATGGGCCATATCAAAAGATCTGGAGGGGTAAGGAAGTCGCTTGGAGGCAATAATTCCAATCAAAGCAGGAACACCTCGCTCGAGAGCAAATTGCACTTGGGCTTCGTGGGTGTCCCTCGGTGCGAATGAAATTGGCAGGATGTTACGGGAGAGAAGATAAGCTCCCCAACTTGCAACCTGCGCCACAAACGCACACTCTTTGGTTCATGATCATCACTATCAAAGACAATGTGAGTTACAGTACTGCAGACAAATGCACGTTATGGAATAATTAATTCTTCATATGCTGTCCAATCGTGTGAAGTCTTAACAGTTGGCAATATTGAATATTGCTCGCAACACAATTGGCACATAGAATATGACCATTGAAGAAGGCGAAAGGACAGGTTAGCTGTTTTGTACAGAGAAACCCCATTAATTGTAATCTGAAATTAATTCGTTCATTTCCCAATAGATTTAGCGACCCAACCCATTTTAAAATAATTATTCTTACCAAACTCCAGACAACTTGACCAATCATCTCTAACATTAATCTACGAATCTCCCCCCGTATTCGATCAATTGAGCAAGACAGATGATATGTATCGGACTTCCCATAAAATCCTTTTTTGCTAGATTATTATCTCTCCAAGATTTAGCCGTCCAAATTTGTTTAAAATGGAATAGGACAGATAATTTTGCTCTGTCCAAACATTCATGCTTTCAATGCAAATCTTCAGTCTGTTCATCGTATTTAAAAGCCACAAAACGTTAGCAATGTGCTCCCTTGGATTGCCGAGAGAAAACTAATTGGTCTATTCTATTTTATTTTACTAAAACCTAAAAAAATAGTCATTTTATACTCGAACCAATTGATCTTGATGGTTGACTGACTGCTATGAGTAGAATATTCTCTTCAAATATCTTCGTACTTAAAAATAAATAAAAAAGGCAAAAGAAAATTTCCTGGAGAAGAATGATCAATCTTCAAAAAGGAGACGCAACAAATCCATGACCAGATTGAAGAACGCTTACCCCGCAGCCTGTATCAATTGCGGTCCTAATAGACCCATCGTTGAGATTGATCAACTTTCCGATATCGTCGATGTACGCATCAGCACCATTAGGAAACATGGTACCCCCTCCCGGAAACCTGAACTTGTCCCCTTCATATCTGATCCAATTCTGCACCGCCTTCTCCACCGTCAATTCCTTGTGCGGCACGTTCGCGTACCAGGCAAGATCCCGGCTCTCCGGCCACGAGAACGGGTTCTTGTACCCATATGGGGCCGGCACGCGACACTTCAAGAGCTCACTCTTCTCGGGGCAGTGCCTCTCTCTATATATCAATCTGTCTCTGCTGAACCTGAGCGATCTATTTGCGTCCTCGCATGGAGTGTACTCGCTGTACTTCACGTTGCATGCAGGGTAGGTCTTAGGGGTGCCAGAGAGTGAACTGGCGCCTGCGTCGTTGAGGTTGTGGTGGGCGTCGAAGTCAAGGTTGGTGTTGTTCACGGTTATACATGGGGTAGAGCCTAAAATATTGTTGGCGATTGTGGTGGTGTCGCTGATGGGGACGGTGGTTAGACCGTGTTGCCAGGCACCGAATAGATAAGAGGCGATGCAGAGGAAGACAACTAGAGAGTAAAGGTTGGTGGATCTCAAGGAGAAGAAGGAGGCCGTGCAACCGGTGGTCTTGGAGGTTTTGGAGGTGAGATGGTATGAAGGTAGGTTAGGACTAGCCATGGGCAATGGCTAGTTCGGACGACTAGTATGTTTCTGTTTGTCTCTTTCTTCCCTTTGTCTCTAAGGACTTATGTATTTATGATGCGATTTGGGCATTCGGTGAAGGTGAGATGAGAAGTTGCAGCGAAATAGGTTTTGCATCAAGTGGGTCATCATGTGGGCGAAGAGTCTTTGTATTGTAAATTATTTAAAAAATATAAGGAACTTCAATTTGTGTCAAGGCTAAGATGGGTATAGTGCTCTCCTATCCAATTCCCCCCCCCCCCCCCTAAAATTTTGGTGGTAACTAGGGAAGGAGGAAACGTGGGTGTGGGCAATAGACAGATCAGATCAAGTGATTTTTTTTAAAATGGAAAGGAAGAGAATACTATAGCTGGATGGTGAAGAGGAAGAGGCAATGACAGTCAATGAGATTTGACACATATAATATTATACCCAAAGGACAGTATGAACAATTTGGGACTCTACAAGTCTTGTTTACTAAAATTAGAATAATGCGTGTTATTAATGATGTGGGGAGTGTGGCCCGGGCTGGGTTTGTATGGCAGCTAGCTCCTGTCCAGTAGATATTTTCCCTGGTTAGGCCTTTTGGTACGCCCGGCCGGAACCTCATATACCTTATACGTACGTTTTATTTTTGATAATAAACGTTCACCAGCAGTACCATTGGTCAACGCGGATTCTCTTGAACTCTGAAGAGGTGCCCGTACTGAAGGCTGTCTGTGGGAAAGGAAATGTTAAATAAATAAACATTGAGCCACAGTTCGTCGGTTATGTATTGGTATTAATTAAGGGCCGGAACTTGCGAAGCGATTAACAAAATTAGCCTCGGGTCAACTTTGGTTACATTGTCTCATGTAATTGCTACCCTGGTCATAGATATTAGAGCCAACTCATTGTAAAATTTCTCCCAAGAATACGTGCATAACCTCGATCTCCTTTTATCCCTACTGGACTTGCCACGCCCAGGGCTCCAAGTGCCAATCACGTAACAGGGAAGAGAATGGTCAGAATATAGATAACCAATAAGAGAGTGGGGGAGTACGTAGTGGACCTAATGGTTTTATGGTTGACCTCTGTTATTTTTTATTTTTTCCACATATACGTAGAAAGCCTAGTCCGACCAAAAATGAAAGCGAAAGACTAAAACAGCATCATCAGTGAGGATGATAGCGTAAAATACAGACACAGAGTTTGGGTGCAAGTTCAATTGGTTCCCTGGGTGATAGGGATATATATCAATGCGCAGGCTGAATGAATTTCTTAATGGTGGAAGACTAAAGTGCAGGCACCAGATTTTATTGATATAATGGTGCGAATTAGCTTTCCTAGGTCTCACTTATTCTATGATAAAGACAAATAAACATTAACCAGTACATGATAAAAAGGATCTGCATTGCATATAACAGGACGTACATCCTCTCTAATAAATGGAAATATTTATTTCCATATAACTTCAATCATATTGATGGAGTCTGCATATATGTTTTGTTTTTCTTTCCCGAGCAAAATTACAGAGTATACATATATACTTTAATTATAATTAATTACATCCTCGTTAGATAATAATGATAATTGGAATAGAAGGACGTTGCTTCTAAAACACACAAACCCAGGAAACTGCAACTAGGGAGCGGGGATAGAGCACGAACATCGACGAAAGCGCGCATCAACTACAGTACGTACTACTTCAATTTACGGTAAGACTCCAACTACCTAATTAAGCCAGTGCAAAAGTACTGGGTAATATACATACAAATTGTTTAACACTAACGACCGAGTCAATCAATATGCAGTGCTATAGTACCACACGAGAGACCTTGACTTCTGATTCTCTTCTAATTGTCAGGTGTTTGATAATTAAGCTTATAATATGATCAGTGCACCGGAACCAGCTTCCATGATCCATCCCCCCCCCCCCCCCCCTTCGAAATATTGCGCAAGTATCCAGATTGTACCAAATTGACTCATATTTAACGATATTCTATGGTTTTTTTATATTACTTCGACGGTACGTACCAAGTAGTACTACTGATACAATAGGATATGTTTATGGCTTAACTTTTGAATTTTATTTATTTATTTATTAGAAATTAACTTTTGGCATCGTTTGATAGTCGGTTTAATATTAAGACCCGAGTTTTACCTGCATAAAGTCGCATTAATAAAAACATATACAATATTGACCTAGCTAATTCCAGAAATTATTTTTCACTATATAATTAATTAGCTGGTGCATTGTCGTCTAATGCACAATTACAAATTTTGTGGGCTTATATAATATATAATAGTAGAGGCATTTTTCTTCTAGCTATTATAAGGCGTGGTATTATTTACTTGATATATCTGTACAATTATGTTAAGGCCGTTGAGATCCACCTACATATTTTCGTTAATTTCTTCGTTGGCAAACGACATATGCACGTATCCACTAAAGATGCTCGACGTCCTATATAATTTTATTTTATGACTGGACGCATCTTTGACAAAAGAGGAATCGAAATCTAATCAATGTACCGGGGCCGGGGGTGGCTGCACATCACATGCACGTCGTTGGTCGATCGGGTGCTAATCTAGGATGATCCCTTCTCGGGGAGGAATATATGGAAATGGTCCAAGAAAATGGTCGTACACTCGGCCTCTTATTAGGTCAAAGAAAAAGATCAAAACCCATTTCAGTATATGATCAGGATAAGCTATTTATAATATCATCCTTCTAGGGGAGGAATATATGGAAATGGTCCAAGAAAATGGTCGTACACTCGGCCTCTTATTAGGTCAAAGAAAAAGATCAAAACCCATTTCAGTATATGATCAGGATATATAAGCTATTTATAATATTATACAAGTACTCCAACAACTATGTAATTACTTAGTTATATAATTGGATTCAACTCGTATAATGTTATAAGACAAGTCTAAAAGAGTTGCAAATTACTTGGACATTGTTATAATATTGGTTTGTTTTTTTTTCATTTACTATTAGAGAAAATAACTCTTATATATGCTTTTGTGGCCTATGCGGGTTAATTAGTCCTATGTATTTGATCATGAGAATTTCTTTCTGAGGGTTAGTGGCCAGTCAGTGTTGGTCGCCGCCTTTAAGGAACGTTAATGGAGCGTGGAATTCGAAACAAAAAGATCGGACGCTGTTGAACCGTGGACTTGGGTTAATGCTTTTTGGGTCAACAGAGATAGCCGTACGTCTTAGAGATCATATGACAACTAATTGTGATCTCTAATTAATATAATCGGTTGCCTTTGGCTTTTCAATTATTTGCCGACTGCAATTTTTTAAGTCTAATAATTTTTGTTCACGTCCTACATGTAGGTACAGTACGTGAGTCCTGCATCTTCTATGCATCATGGTTAGGTATAGGGTACGTACTTATCATCCACATCAATATCTACTGATATAATTTGATCACGCGACACCTATATATATACATATATATAGATAGATTTTCTACGAGGGATCATTGAAGGCATTCTTTCAACGATCTATAGAATATTTTGTGGTCACAAGATGTTATCATTAGACTTTGGTGAAGTTCAGCGATAATGTACGTTTCTTACTGTCCGAGCATATTAAAATAAGAAAGAGAATGAAGAAGAATGCCACGTGCGGGGGAGTGGTTGTGGCTTAATTTGCCCAATTAGTGAAGCTTAATTGTTAATTAGAGTATCCATTTATCCTTCTGGTAATAACTTATTTATGGTTGAGCCACGATCATCAAGTTCCAATCCTCCTCTCCTCTCTTCGGCTGTCCAAAAAATAGGAAAAAATAGTGAACTGAAAAATAGGAATTATATATTTTTTGCATAATTGGGAATTTTCATTCTGATTCGCTCATTTAATTTGAATCACGTGGCGCACGTGCATGATCACCGTGTGTAAGGATGTGATTCCTTTTATTTTTAGGAGAAGAGTGATTGGGATTTCTAGGAGCGATGCTGGGCTTGGGTGAGTGGGTTTTGGAGAAGAATGGCCGAGGTCTCGTCGAGGATCACGAGCCACAGCCAGGAAGAGGCACAAGACGCTTACGTAAATAGGCTTCTTGAAGCCCAACGAACTTTTTCAGTAAAATATCAGTAAATAGGATTTCATGTCATGTCAGATGCCTATATAAGTGTATGACCTGACTGTTATTTACTTTTTAATTTTACAATAAAGTAAATATAAATTAATGTGTTTTTCATAAAGTTTGACATTAAAATTTTTCCTAAAGTTGGAAAAGACATTGCAATATAATTTTTTTAAAGAAAAATAAATAACGTGGTAGTTTAGGAAAAACGTAAAAAAAGAAACGGTGTGTTTCACGTCTAATATTCCAGAAGATCAGGGAGGTTCAGCGATATATTTAAAATCTCGAGGGAGCTAACTGATACTGATCGCTCTACATCAGTGCCGGCTCAAGGGTAAGGCCACTTAGGCGATAGCCTAAGGTCTCACTCTGAGCAAGACCCCATAAAGAGAATTTTGTTTTTTTTATTATAGATAACCCAATAAATAAAAAAGACAATTGAGCTAAAAAAAAATAGCAAGATGCAATATTTTTTATTTTTTTATCATAAGTGTACTATTTTTTTTTGCTCATTGATATGTTTTTCCTAAGCTTCATAATCATTTTTCACAATATGAACTTTGCTAAAAGAGAAAAAAACCCGATAATAAACTAACTATACAAATTATATGAATGTCTTATAAATTTCTTAATTGTACAAGTTATGAAGCCTTAATGTCATATGTAAGAGCCCTAAAAAAATAATTAATAAGGTCTTTCAATATTTTATATTAAATTTAATAATTTATAAATATTTTATATTAAAATTTATACAAAATTCCTACAAATTTATACAGAGCCTTAGGACTCCATTTGGCTTGAGCCGGCCCTGCTCTACATATAATCCACGAGGGCTTTCTGATTTTGGCTACTGAGGGTTTTTGAGCCGAAGCAGAGCAGAGAGGGAAAAGCATCTTCAGCAATCAACAATGGCCGACGAAGATTACAACGATTTGGACATGGGGTTCTCTCTCTCTCGATGTATATAATTATGCATATTAAATACATGCCTACATAAGTTCAAGTTAAGGGTTTTTTTTGTCTTGTCATATTCTTTCTCTTGCGTTTGTTTTGCATTTATGTTATCACCTTTGGTTGCTGGCCAAATTTTGGATAGGAAAAGGAACCGAAGTTCAAATTTTGCCTTTTCTCATCGTTCTGGTTTCTTTGATCCCTCTTTTCTATTTTTTCCCATTTACTTTGGGAGTTCCTGATTGTCTGTTTAGTTAATCGGGTGCCGTGATATTTTCAATTCATGAAGTTTCGTAATTTTGATTTTCTAGGTCTCGTTTAGGCTTCTTTGGATGTGTGATTATGATGAAAAAAATTTGTTACTTTACTTATTTGGATTTTGTGCACCAAAGAGACATGCAAACACTAGGGGAATGATTCAATGACGTGTGGATTTGTTTATTAGTGGTTAGTAAGAGATATGCGCACAACAATTTTGTGGTGATGCTGGTCCTTGAATCAATTTTTCCCCCCATGATCTGTAGGCCTGATACATCTAATAATCAATTTAAAACCTTGGAAATATTGAATAAGTTAATGCAATCCATGTGGTAAAAGATTTGAGTAAATGCGATAAGTTGGTGCAAAAATGATACTTCTTGGTTATTTGGTTTTGCAGTTTTTAAATATAGTTTATCAGTGAAGCTGTTACTGGTATGGGTAGGGTATGGTCGGCATTCATTTATTTACCTTTTGGGGGACGTATAACGTGGAGAGCTAAAACCAATGTACTCACCCTGCTAGTTAAGGGTGCTTGTGATACATCCAGACTATGATACAGTTTGTGTAAAAGAACCTCAACTTAGCGCTAGGTGAAACTGGGCTCCTTTTCTTAAGCTTTAAGATAGATGCTGGTACTACTATGGAATAGATCTCTCATCGCTTGAATGTAATGTGAGGGTTTAGAATGTCGCTCTAAGGGGACCCATTTCTAGTTCAATTATGAGGAGGCACTCAATGGATTTTGAAAGAAATGGGTTACATGAAAGGTGTTCAATTGTCCATGGAAATTATATTCAGAAAAGTTCAGTAACCTTCATAAGAAAAGTCCCAGTTTGTTCATGAGATGAGTTAAAGTTAGTGAATTGTACAATTTTTTTGGCTATGGCAGATGTTTTCAGTTTTTTTTTTTATCAAGGCAATAGTTCCAGCAATTTCAATATCATTGGAAACAAAATGCTGCTGTTGAGATAGTTCTTTGTTTTTAATGCTAAATTTTTTTAAAAAAAACACCATCGTAATATATCCTATATAGCATAAATTTATGTCGGGCAATTTGATTTCTGCAATTTTCCCTGCTGCGCTTTTAGATCCCATATAGGTCGTAATTATGATTGCTTCTCAGGAGTGCACTTTAGATATGGATGACTCATCAAATTTTTACGTCTTTCAACTGCCATATTGATTAATTAGGCTAATAGTTACTGGAATAACTTTTATGCATATGTCTATGCCTATGCATAGATAACGGGATTCTGCAGTTCTATAGCTATAGTTTCTAATGAGCCTTTGAAAGATGCCTTACAAAATTTGTCTGCAGATATGAGGACGAGCCACCAGAGCCTGAGATTGAGGCAAGGAGTGATTTATTTTATCTGCTTCCTGAATGAATGTGAATAGTTGAATGTGTTATGTGTTTCCAAAAGCAATTTGAATATGGGCTGAATGATTGACAGGAAGGTGCAGAAGAAGATGTAGAGAACATCAACAATGAAGACGTGCCTTTAGATCCCGTTGAAGCTGAGGATAAAGAAGAACAGCAACCAGTCGAACGTCCTCGTAAGACCTCAAAATATATGACGAAATATGAGCGTGCAAGAATATTAGGAACCCGTGCTCTGCAGATCAGGTTTATTTTCCTCACCTATCAGTCTAAAATTTGCAGACCAATTCAGTTGATTTATACATAATAGCAATTCACTCTCGGTGAGCAGCATGAACGCTCCTGTGATGGTTGAGTTAGAGGGTGAAACTGACCCACTCGAGGTTAGATTCTTTGACAGCTATGTTGGATGGCACTTATCCTAATAAATGTGATATCATTTGGAAGTAGTTCTTTGCTTTGTCTCATACCACCAGACCTTGATTAGCCATAATACCCTTTCTTTCCTAACGTGTGGAATGCTGTTATCAAACCTTCAACCTCGTAATTTTACCTTTCAAGTGCTTGACATGCGTAAAGTTGACATTGTTGCACTTATGGGCAGATCTTTTGTTCTTTTTACCTCTACTGTTTGGTTGAGATTATGTCCGAGAACTAAAGCAAAGTAGCATAACTGTTAATACTTTGTGGTTAGCTTAATTCTCTGCTAGTGTTCCACAATTCAAATTCTCCAAAGCAAGGTTTGTTATACTGCTGTTATCTACAAGTATTCAACCACTCTAATCCTACTTCTATCGGAGGGTGAAAGTGGAGTTCTCTATGTGGTGTAACCATGATAACAGGAGAAGTCATATGATTCTGTATAAGAAGGGTGAAATATTTAATATTTGCTGTAATTCTCTGATATTTATGAGAGAGAGAGAGCAATTAGTTATATCTTATTTTGTCAAACCTTTTTCAGATTGCAATGAAGGAGCTTCGTGAGCGGAAGATACCATTCACCATCCGTCGCTACCTGCCAGATGGAAGGTCAAAGCTTAATTTGAAGTTTCTGATTTATTTAATCTCCAGATCTAGTTAAAGCTTGTAGTTGTGAACTAAGAACAATTATTTGCAATGTATTATCATCAGTGGGAGCTGCCTTTTTGGGGGGGCATGTATCTGATAAATTCCTTTTTCTTTAATGTTTCTATGAATTTTTCCAGTTATGAAGACTGGGGAGTTGATGAATTGATCGTGGAAGATTCATGGAAGAGGCAAGTGGGGGGTGATTGATCTGCTTTTGGATTTGTTCCCAAGGGGCTCTGGAAGTTGTGTGATGTGGATTTCAACTATGTAGCTACTTCCTCTTGGCCAAAAGAAGAAGAAAAAAAAAAACAAGAACCAAGCTTTTAAAGTTTTTGCTTGTGATCTAATGCGTACATTCGCGAACACAGCTCATGTCTAACATGTAGTTAATATTAATGTTATCCTCTTGACTTTGACATTTATTTTTCGCTGTTTTTACCTCGTCCAAAATTTTAATTTTCTCTATTGGCCATAATGTCTTCAATCTTATGCCACCTTGAAGCATATCCGTTTGCTTGAAGGTGGTGCCAACTTATTTACCGTCAGACCCCCGGTGGCTGAAATCTAAGGCCAACAGTGACGGTGGTGGCACAGGTAACCCAAGACTAGTGGGATTGCTGGGCACCTAGATCCGTCGAGTTACAACTTAAATTACGGAAACCATCAGGGCCTCCTAGCTCTCTCCAGCAGCGTTTAGAACAAAGCTTTCCCTCCAGTAGCCTAGTAGGAGGAAGGAGTCGGGTGGGCTAGATAGCCTAGATTTTCTTCTCCTGATGCGCCTCAAGTGATGTAGCCAATGGCCTCATTATGGTCTCTCTCTGAGTCTCTCGTAAATAGCATATTTGCATTGGTGAAGCGTTGGGTTCGAGTGTGGGTTCAAATTATTTGGCTGCGGGGAGAAAATCTGTAAGTAACTTGGATATTCTCTAACTCGGAAAATTAATTGTTTATTTGTTGTTCTTTTATGTTGGATTAGATGACAATGAACTGAAACGGGAATCATAAAGGTTCAACGTTATGAATCTTCAGAACATTTGCAATATAGGTTCAGCCCTTCTCTTTCTCTCCACGGTTCTCTGTCAACTCGACACTCTCTCTCTCTCTCTCTCTCAATTACCCAAAACAAGAAAATCGTCCAGAAAAAAAACAGAGTAACATAAAAACCCTTGTATGACTATCTTGGTCGATGGATTTCGATTTATTAAAGAATTTCAGCTAACTGTTCTTCATTTTTTACTCGGTTAAATTTGAGTTGTCTATACAAACCTGTCATTCAAAATGATTAATCAAGATTGTTCTTTAAATTTTTGGATCATTTTAAAGTCTAGTTCATCTTAATAATCAAGTGAAATTGAAAGTATCATATGCTGCAATTCCAAGTGAAAAATTCGGAGTATCACATGATGCATTGCAGCAGGAGGTGAACTTATCTTAAATTGGGGAGGCTGGCATAGCAGGATTGAGGATTCTTCAGTCCATGTCCATTCCAACCCACTACCCGACTCGTGTCCTTATGGCTCCTCACTCCTCATATGATTCTGGGGCTGGGCTTTTCTGTATGCCTGTGATTTTTTGTTTTGTTTTTTTATTGCGCTTTCTAGTGCTCCTTGACTTTTTTTTTTTTTTTAATGAGATTTTCCAACCTGCCCCATCTCATCGCAAATTTATAAATACGGCATAATTATTTTTCCCATACTAAATTAGACTTCTTAAGGTTGCCACGAGCTCCAAGTACCAGGCCAGGTCCCAATTTTTTTTTTCTTCTTTTATACTTTATTATGTGTAATTGTTGGGAGTAATTTTATGCTACAAGTGCTGTATCCACGAATCAAAAGAAGCGAACGTGATGGATATAATGGAAGATACTCCAGCGGAGATAGGGACAAGTTGATGAGAATCCTATGCTACGTTTGAGGGACTCCCACAGAGAATCAAATCCCAACAGCTCAGATTTTGAGGCCGCCCATGAAATTCAAAGTCAAAATTGGAAGGTGTCGCTATCGCCAAGTGCATTGCGAACTATACTGCCAAGTTTCGAGAAAAAGAAAAAGAACGATACTGCCAAATATGTGGCAAACTTACTGGACACGTATAGCCATCCAGCGTACTGAAGTATAGCTCAGGTGGGACTAGGGCTGTACAACCCCGGTGTAGGTGCCGGTTTTGGCCAAAACCGGCACCTACACCGGGTAGGCCGGTTTTGAAAAAATTACCACCTACACCTACACCGTTAAGGGTAAAAACCGGCCCTTAGCGGTGGCGGTTTAGCGGTGGCGGTTTCCGGTTATCCTACATTAATATTGAGCCATTTTTTTAGCATTTTACGTACTTGGCCCAATGTATTTTTTCTTTTTTCTTTTGGTCCATTAATCACATATCAATAAAATCTAAACTAATGAAATCCAAATTCCAAAATCAATAAAATTAAAGATCATCTTAAAAGATAAGATGAGAATTTAAAGTCCAAAGTAATAGAGACGTCACTGTAAATAGAAACTACTATCTTTTGAAAAATCCAGTTTAGACCCTAACAACACTTAGATGGGAGAATATGTGTTTTCCCTCTAATTAACAAATCAATAACAATTTTAAAACATGTTCAAAACCTAATAGGGTTTCCCTTGGTTTCACAAGGAAAATAAAAAAATTCGGCAATTTTTAAGGCGCTCGGGCGCGGGTCAAACGCTCGTCGAGCGCTTATGTTTCTGTCTGAAATTTGCACTGAGCACTCGAGCGCTTGTCTAACGTTAGTAAAACGTGATGACTCTGTCTGAATTTTTGAACTAAAATGTATTAGAAATTTGAACTAAAATGTAATTGAATGACTGATTTTGCAAGCATGATATAAATTTAATAGTGATTTGTCAATTTTAAAATTTTGAAAATTTGTTAATATTTCATAAAAACTCTTAAACTAATACATTGATTTAAAATTTTTTGTGGTAGAATCTCGACCTCTTGATTTATATTATGCGATGTACTTACCAAAGTTTAACATTAAACTCTTTAATTATGATTTCAATGCCTTCATATATACCCTTTTAAATACAATAAATTCGTAATTTTTCTACCAAAATTCTAAATAACTAGTTCATTCACCTAGCAAGCTTCTTGGTAACTTGAATGTAAGCATTTGATTAGACAAAACCAACAACAAATCTCAAATATTCAAGTGAAACTAAACTATTGAGTAAACCTTGTCATGCTTCTAGAATATTATGTCTTGAGGTAAAACTAAAGTTTAAATTATTGAGTAGAAATTAAAATAAAAAAACTATAAAAAAAAATCTCGGTTTATCCTACACCGGGAAACCCGGTGTCGGTACCGGTGCCGGTGCCACCAGAATTTCCCGGTGGCATTGTACAGCCCTAGGTGGGACTGCTTGTATTATCCTGGATGTGTGGGCACAGAGATGGGATAAACTCCTCTTATCATGTTCTAGTAGGGGCCCGCATTTTTTTTCTGATTTTTTAAAAATTATTTAAGTAACTTTTTTTATTGAGTAATTTATCCTTCTCAAAGACCTTGAAGTCTACGTTCTACGTTCTACGCAAAAACCCAATAAATCCTTTTAAACCCAAAAATAAAGAAGAAGGGAAAAAAGCAAAACAAGTGGGGTTCTTGAGTAAACAACTCCTCTACTAAATGATTTCAAGAAAACCCAAATTTTGACTACTGCACAGATGCCTCGGTTGCATGTGAACACAAAGGTGGGGTCCGTAGGCGTGCTCACTCGGTGCCACGTCCGCGTGAGGTGGAGTTCCAGCCTTCCTGGCTGTTTCTAAACGTGATTCATGTGAATGAGGACATCTCATTCGTGAATAATCTAAAGAAAACCTCTTAATTAATTTGTTTGTTTGTGTTTAAGGTGGGGGAATACATTTAACGATTTAAAAGTGGGGCTCACAGGGCATGAGGGATGACAAAATGGTCCTGTCAATAGTGGCGAAACTAGTATTCCAATTGAGAGGTTGATAATTTTTTTTTTCTACGTAATCAAAAACATATCTTAAAATTAAAATATCAAAAATTAAGAATTAAAAGTATTAAAATAACCGTACCAACATAAGTTTGGACCTTCAATCTCTAACAATTCACAAAAATCACCTTTCAACAATCCATTAGACCTTGTTTGTATAACTCCATTATCTCTTGGTAGTTTTGATATATTTGTATTTCCTATCAATCCTTGTTTAAGGCATTGACACAGAGGCAAAGCCTTTATTCAATAAATCTATTGACATTCTTTTTCGCCAGTTAATGAATGATATACAATAGACTTTTTTTGTTTAGGAAATAAAATATATTAGAAATAAAGAAGGGAGTCAAGTTCACGGTGGGTCAAACTCATCAAACTTCCAAAAAGAAGAGAGAACTGAAAATGGTATGTGCCCACTAAAAGAATGAGACACAACCTACTGCACAGATAGGTGCGCAAACGAGTTCAATACTAGTGATATTTTGAGGTCATCCAGAAGCCCATTTGGTCCATATTTAGACGAGTTTTCTCCAGAGTCTTCGAGATAGTCCACATGGAAGGTTCCAAGGGCAGGCGGGAGGGCCTGACCCACCTTAGAGAAAATACATGTAAAAAAAAATTGACAGAATTGAGGGGTCAAAGGGGGCAGCCGCCCCAACTTATCACCCCTTGCATCCGCCACTGCCGTCAACAGGACATTTATAATATACTTCCCTATGAAGTCTTTTACACCAATACCCCTTTGGCGCCTCAAAAGGAAAATTATAGCTATTGGGTTAGTAAAACTCGTGCCTAAATCTGTATCTCAAACCGTATACAATAGCATAATTCACGTATTGACTAATAGACAAATTACACTTTATAAAACCTTCTAATTATTGTACTAATGGAATTATATTTTGCACTTTGTAATTTAATTAGACCGTTACGGTTGTGATAGGTGACTATTTTTAATTAATTTTGATAATGAGATCTTATTATAAGCTGCAAAATGTAAACTCAACCATAGTTTAGAATGTAATTTGTGGTAAAAATTGTAAAAAAGTTTATCCCTTGAGTTTATTTAGGCGCATCTCGTGGGTGGTCTGACTTCTAGACATAGGAAAGTGGGGTCGCTCTTAATCGCATTAAATTTAATGCATTGGAACCTGGCACAATGCACATTGTTAAGACAGTCTCATCTGACATGTTGAAGGACTTTAAAAGGCACCGACAAGCGTATCGATTCTATAAGGGAAAAAAATAGAAAAAGAGGAGGCGGGAGAATCCATTGGAGCAGAGGTGCGGCTACGACATCTACAGAATAATATTAAAACCGCGGCAAGCAAATGAGAATTCGGTTTCTTAATTAATGTTGGAAAATCCGTTGAGTGGATGAGGAGTCCATGACTTTTCGGCGGACCCATATTCTTTTATAACGAATATCTTCAGCAGTACTCCTTAGTTGTTCTACCAACTCTTAACTAGAAAAAGTGGATAAATTAGTTCTTGATTATGGATCCATTAGTTATTTTTTGTTAACCCTTTACAAGGAAAATCGAGTAAAAAAAAGCTTGTGGTGGAAACAAGTTGGTGCATGTGCAAGCCTCGTGACTGTTTATGGTATATATGCAATTGAGATATTTTATCAAGCAAGCTAGTCCAATTACAACATTTGACGACCGAGAAGAAAAGTTGCCACTATTTAGGTTATGTTCGGTTTGAAGAGTTTGGTAGGATTTGAAGAGTTTTGTGAATTTTTAGGTGATGTTGTAGTTGTATTGGTATTTGTGTAGAAATTATTGAGGTGTAAAAAAGTAATGATGATTTTTAAGGTTGTTGTTTATAGATTATTTTTATTGGGATGAGTGAAGAAGATAAAATGTAAAATATTATTATTATTTCGATTTTTTATTTTTTATTAAAAGTTAAATATTTGAAAGGTATAAAAAAAATCGACTGACGCCTAACACCTGACGCAGCTGCAGACCTGACTCGCCATTGCCGCCTGACTCGCCTGAAGCAGATGTACCCCGTGACATGGTGAATCCTACAAATAATGTTCGGCGATAGATTTTTAAATTGAATTCGAATCCTGCGAATTCTGCCAAAACGAACATGACCCTAGTATCCTTATTTAAGTGCGGGACATTGGCATCATGGCATGCCTAGCTTTTGATGCAACACTCTCTCTCTCTGGTTCTTTCTAAGTTTTTCTTTTTACATCATAATAATAATAATATAGGCATGACATTCGAGATTATTATTCAACTTTTTTTTGTCGTTCAAGACTTCAAGTCACCGACTATATCTTAAGGGGGCATTTATTTATTCCCATGATTTTTTTTTGTCTAAATAGTGTCCATGATTCCAAAATTCAACATTGCTAGAATTGAAATTAAGTGCAAACCCAGTCCCACCAAATGAATAAATAATGGCGTCCCCGAACGATGAAGCTAAGAACTTTTTTCCATTCTTCTTCTGTGAATTATTGCTTGGGCCCTTTTCTCCACACGCTCCAAAAACGTGTGGGAATAACATATCATTGTTCCCACAAAACATATTCCATGCACGTCCTTATTATAGTCGGTACTTTATCTCTTTAATTTACTATTAGACCCGCGGCCTCTCTCTTCCTTTCCCTCTTTCTCTTTCTTGATGCCAATTGCCGAAGAAAACATCTGTCTCCTTAATTACACATGAAAAATGGCAGCACCACCATCCCTCTCTCACCCCTTCTCTCATCTAATTTATCTCCTCCTTCTCTACCTCTAGATCCCTTACAGTAACAGGCTCTGGTTCTTTAAGTCTTGGATCTTGTTTATGGGGGCTGGTTTCTCTGGTTTTGCAGTGGAGAATAATGGACCATCGAAACCCAGTCTGGGTGACGTGCCGGAGAATTGTATCTCAACCATTCTCACGTACTTGGATCCGCCGGAGATTTGTAAATTGGCCCGGTTGAACAGGGCTTTTCTCGGCGCTTCTGAGGCGGATTTTGTTTGGGCGTCGAAGTTGCCTTCAAATTATAAGTTTCTTGTTCATAAAGTCCTTCATGAAGACCCTGAGAACTTGGCTAAGAAAGACATTTATGCAAGGTTATGCAGATCCAGTCGCTTTGATGATGGCACTAAGGTACATCGCTCTGCTCTCTCTCTCTCTTTCTTCCCCCTCCGTCTCCGCGCCGGGTGGGGTGGGTGTGGGGTACTGTGTTGATAGGTGGTAGTCTGGTAGCTGGTGATGAGCAACACACTGCTTAATCTTGATATATTCATAAGAAAAACTTTCCTTCTTCGCCAAGAAAAAAAAACTTTCCTTCTTCTATAGGGAAAGTTTTGTTCTATTAATCTTTTCGAAAGCAATTTGTTTTCCACTAGAAGAAACGGCGAGTTACGAAAAGTCATTTTTCTTTTTGTTTTTTAGGAAGTTTGGTTGGACAAGAGGAGTGGCAAGGTCTTTATGTCAATTTCGTCAAAGGCATTGAGGATAACGAGGATAGATGATCGAAGATATTGGACTTACATTCCGACAGAGGAATCCAGGTGAGATATTCCGTTTAATGTGTCTATTTTCAAAGGATATACAATGGTTACTGGAAGATCTATGTCATAGGAATTCAAGTTTTTACTTCATGTCTGGTTTGGCATGTCTTGTTTTGTTTCGAAAGACGGATAATATTCATGACTTTCCACTGCCCCCTTTCTTGCCCATCTAGAAATCATGTTCAGAACTTCGATTTGAAAGCTTTATAAGCAGATTTCTGTCAAAAACCCCTTTCTTGCGGTCTGGGTCGGAATCGGTTTCCAGCACCTTCATACTTAAATCTCTTGTTAGTATCTTAGGATGTTTAACATAACAACTCATAAGGAAAACTTTCGATCGGGAAGTCAGTAGGGATTGTAGAAATGCGTTTTGCAAAAACCAAAAGTTTCTGCGTATCAAGCAGAAACTTATATATAATCAACACACAGAACTGATAAAGTCCTTGGCGGATGCCCCGGTTCCCCAAAGTAAAATGAGTTTTTTTAGAAAATAGTCATCATTAAAAGGATGTCTAATATTATTGAAAGACTCGCAAATTAATTTAAAAGTTAATTTCTTTAAAAGGAATTAACTTAATAAACTATTTTTTAAATTACGTGAGAAAATAATTATTTTTTTGTTAAGTAAAAAAATATTAAAAAAAACATCTCTCATTCATTCCATTTTTATCTCTATTATTTCTTGATATTTCTCGACTCTTATCTTTGATCAATTGAGATTATTCTAAATTTTGTATTGTAGTGTTCTTCATGTTATTCTATATTTTTTGTTGTGTTTAGTACAGTTTTCATTATTCTGTTTATAATAATTTTGAGATATCAAATATGAAAATACGAATTTGGATATAAAAAAATAAAAAAGAAATAAGAAATAGACAAAAGTAATTCACAAAAGGATCTCTTGATAAGCTTGTTATTAATTAACAAAATATTACTTCAAGTTAACTGAAAGATTAATAAATGACAAGTCTTCCGCTTTTTATAGAATTCTAATTCAGCATTGAAACAACAAATTAAAATGAGACTAACAAGTTCTACACTCATGAAAATGCACAAACTTTCCCCCTTCTATCTCTTCTATTAGCAAAGTAGGTTCAAGTCAAACTTTTGGCTTGCTCCAAGCAGGGTTCAGGACTGCAGTCAGCCGCTTCTTGACAGATTCGATTGGGTGTTAATAATATAGTGTTTTTAATCCTTAATTTTTAATATTTTAACTCTAAGACACTTTTTTGCATTACGTAGTAATTTTTTTTTTTATCATTTTTCCTTAGGAGTTCTCTACCGTAGATTATACGTATACCAGGTGGCTGATCGAAAAACTTAAGAGACCAAAGATTCCTTTTCAAATTGCAATAATGTAGCATAATTTAATCTGTCTTTACCTTCCTCGTGACGATATTAATCTTTTACAAGCAAATGCATCATGCATGCCGTAAGGAAAGAGAGCAAGAATCAGCACTTTAGCTTATATATATATAATGCCTCGAAGGACTCGTTCAAGCTAGGCATTCAGCTTACTAGAATTTTACTATATCATATTTCAAATTAAGATGGCATTCTATTTGTTTATCCCATAACTTGCATTGTGGAGAACCTGTTATTTTCCCTCCATTCCATTTTCTTGTTCGATTCATGCCTTGTTTGAGTATGTCAACACACACACATATATATTAGTGAAAAAAGATCATCTAGATGAACCAAAAGGACGTTTAATTGATAATCAATATTAAATTAATCTATCAGGATATTTTCAATCATGGTGTACTCTACGTGGAATGTGACTAACTTGCTAGTTTAGTTTTCCATGAAAATGTTTGATTTTTTTCAAACTTTTCATGCGACTGATGATCTTTCAGCAACTTTCAGTTGAAGCCATGAATATTTTTCGTAATGTTTTATAAGTTTGAATATCCCAAATTCAACGAGTATCCTACGTACCCTGCCAAACTGCATTTTTTATGTCCCATGCACGCAAAATACGATCTAGTTTAAAGATATTTTTGGGGTCACTTTCTCTTGCAATCGTATTACAACAGGGTTGCCCAAAATTTGTCCCCAAACGATCCATGTGTTTTCTCTCGACTTATACTAACCGATTATCTAGGATTGCGAATGACATAAACAACAAAGTAAGGAATATTATAACTGATGAAAGAAAGGTACGTAATTTTCTTTGAGATATATAATTACTGATACTTGAAGAAAATAAACGTACTACTCCCCCGCCTCCTGATTGTGCTGCTCTCTGTCTTCTTTCTTGATGCGTAGATTTCAAACGATTGCCTACCTTCGACAAATTTGGTGGGTTGAAGTAGTTGGAGAGGTCGAGTTCGAATTTCCTCCAGGGACATACGGCCTGTTCTTCCGGCTTCAGCTGGGCAAAGCCTCGAAACGATTTGGTCGAAGGGTCTGTAGCCTTGATCAAGTACACGGTTGGGACATTAAACCTGTCCGGTTCCAGTTATCGGTATCAAACGGTCAGCAAGCACTTTCCGAGTGTTATTTGCAGGAACCAGGCTATTGGGTCCATTACCATGTCGGTGACTTCGTCGTCGAGAGCCCTAACAAGCTGACGAAGATCAAGTTCTCGATGGCCCAGATCGATTGTACACACACCAAAGGTGGTCTTTGTGTAGACTCTGTGGTAATATGTCCAAGTGAGTTTAGGGAAAGATTGAAACAACTTTAGGCTTTCAGCTAATTTTTATGGCTGTTGGTTATACATTAGAGTCTTGGTACAGTATTCAGATAAAAGTATAGTAGTAGTTAGGGGTGTCCAAACACCGGTCCGGTCCGGACCGGTCATGCTAAGGAAACCAGACCGGCCAAGGACCGATCATACAATCCTGTTTGGGCCTTAAATTTGGATCTGGATTCGGGTCTTGTTTTAGGCTACGTTTTTTGTTCTTTTTGAATCATTTTCTAGACTTTTTACATCAATTTTTTGTGTTTTTTTACATCAAGTTTCGGGCTATAATCTCAACCAAATTATGCCACAATATGATCTTTCTTCTACAACAAACCAAATAAAATTCTAAATCATACATTTAAAGAATACTAGGCTAATAATTAAAGAAGTCTAAATCAAAGTTTTTTAAGAATAATAAATCATACATCTTAAAGCATGCATTTAAAAAATTCTAAATCAACAAACCAAATATAAGCTATTAATTAAGATCTTAAAGCATACAAATAAATAAAGTCCAAAATAAAAGTATCAAATAAAAATGCTACTGGAACTAATTAGTAATTACACTACTCTATTACAAGTCATAACAAACAACAACAAAATCTAATAAACAAACTAAAAATATAATTAATACATGCCAACAAAATAGTAGAAAAATAAAATAAAGTTAATAAATTGTATCCAATTACAAAATACATTCCAACAAAAGACTTTGCTCATCCAAAGAAATCCATCATAAATGTGTCCAATTGTCCATCTCCCATCAAGCTCTAAAAAAAATATACATGTGAGATAATAAACTAAGAAACAATAATGGGCATCATTATAAAAAAAAGAAATAAAAACTTACCATGAAATCAATCTAATTAGTCCTCATTGATCTCAATCCGAGCCACTCGTGAGTTACAATTTATTCCTAATATTTTAGGACAAAAACAACATGTTTAAATCTTCATAAATAACTAGAATTTACAAAATTAAAAAAAAACAACCAACATGTAGACATTTTATAATAAGATTACCTGATTCTAACGCCTCATAGGCCTCAACTTCGTCCATTGACTTCCGATAATCTAATTTAATTGGATCATTCAACCAATTTTTAGATATCCCTGCTCATAAACAATTACAATGTCAGTAAAATCTTACAACGGTGATTCAAACACGGGCAACATCCAGTTGCTTGACTCTAACTACCCCGATGTAATAATCTAAGTAATTCAACCTAGACCCGCTTCCTACAGTTAACCCTCAGCTCTCTGAGGTTCTTATTATGAACTCTTCATAAATGTCCTTGTTTTTCAACACCAAGAACTCCTGCAGCCAAACTCTCACAAGAAGGTTGGTTTCAATGGTGATTCAGAAAATCATAATTGTTTATGAGCAGGGATATCTAAAGAATTTTCTCTATCTAGGGAGGAGGCTTGAAATATAATAAAGCTTCGAATTGTCTCCTCAAATTTTCTTGGTCGATCTCTTTATGTATTTATAGAGTTGGTTGAGTTCTATTTCCAAAAGAATTCTAAAATGAATGAAATATTTCAAAATCCAAATTTTAATATAGTTTCAGAGACTTGCATCATTAGCTCCTTGTTTTTAGCTTTTCATCTTGATGACGTCTTATCCTTTCAAATTTTGAAAGACTCCTTAATCTCTTGAACACTTTGACCAAATTTAAAATACAACTCAATTTGAATTTTGACACGAAATTATGCCAACATTAAAACACTAACAGAGAGGAATAGGATCCTACGTAATCTGCTAGTAATGAAAGAAAGAATATGGCTATACAATGTCAAAGTGTTAATGAAAATATGTCCGTTGTAGCCTATAGATGGAAAGTATAGGTTAAATATTTAAGGAAAATTGACATTTTAGTCCCTAGGTTTTGGGCACTTTTAAGACAAGGAGACATGATTTTGTTGGATCAACCAGAGAAGAGGCGGCATTGGTGACGCGTTGTGCACCACTATTAAATATTGAGAAATTCACTTTTTAGTCCCTAGGTTTTGGGCACTTTTTCATTTTAATCCTTCAGTTTTAACTTTCAAATTTTTAGTCAGAGTTTTCATTGTTTGACGAAATGGTCTTTCCGTCAGTCTACTTTCTATATACTAAACGGAGCTCTCTGACACGTCAGCAATTTTGACCCGATCGATCGCTTCATGTACAGTTAAACATATGGACAACACACTGACGGAAAGACCATTTTGTCAAAACAAAAAAAAACTCAAGGATTAAAAATTTGATTAATATAGAGATCGACCGCTCACTTTCAACATATATGTCCGGTCGACCACTTCATGTACCGTTAAGCATATGGATAGCACACTGACGGAATGACCATTTTTCCAAAACAAAAAAATTCAAGGATTAAAAATTTGAAAGTTAAAAGTGAAATGACTCAATATCACTTTGTGGGAGAGTTTCATCTATGTGCGTCAAGTCACAAACTGCATATCACTTTGTGGGAGAGTTTCATCTATGTGCAAGTCACAAACTGCACGGGGCTGGTGAATTACCGGGAGCAGAGGACATCCGAACCCATAACTCTCGCCTTCTTTCTGGGTAATCCAAGTAAATTACATTAATAACATAGAAAAAAAAGTAAATTAGATTAATATATCGAGTAAATAGTACAGATGGTAATATATGTAAGGGTTCAATGGGCCTCCGTCTGCATATAGTACTTTACAACAAATAAGTGGCCCAGGGCCCACATGACCAAACAGAGATCCAAATGTCATGTTATTTCAAATTAGGCCCAATCAGCAAAATCAAAACAAAACGCGGCACAAGCAACCTCTTTTGCTGAAGGAGAGGCTGCGACCGAGACTTCTGAGTTCTTTCTGCTTCCCTCGAAAACCTAACATGAAAGTTCCAGTGAGGTCATCACTCATCAGGCCCCTATCATTGCTATCAAGCCACATAAAGCTAAAATTTCTGAGGCAAAACATCAAACATTTGACTTACATAACCAGCGGATCAAATCAAAATAAAAACGAAACACTATCCTGTTGCTTGATTCTCGCCGAGTCACAGTCAACTGCCTTAACGAAAACGACTTGCCACATGGAAATCGTAAAAATTAAAAGCAAATTATACATTACAAAACACGAGATTAAACCTGTAAAAACACGAAGCTTTTTACAAAACTAGTGCTTCTTCAAAACCAACACCATTTCATACAAAATTATAAACACACGAGAGCGCCCAGAAAGTACGAAATCATAGACACGATTTGAATCGCAAAAAAAAAAGGTATGCATATCTATATTTGACTAGCGGGAACCATTTCGGTTCCGGTATCCACCGGAATTGAAATTTTCATTCTGGTTTCATTCTGGAATAAACCGGAATTGAACCAGAACCGAAAATTTTGGTTCCTTATCTTGGCCTAAAAGGCTCATATTTGGTTTGGGCCCACTGACCCAACAATGAATTTTTTAAGTTGTGTTTTGTGAACCGAAATTAAGGTATTGTGAGAGGCAAATTTGCACCTCTCAAAATAATACAGGTATGAGTATCAATTTGAAAACTCAATTACCAAAATAAAAACAGTGCATTGCTTTCCAACTCCAAAAGTTCAAAACACTGTCAAATTAGTAAACATTATCGTTTTGGTCCAAAACAAAATAAACACTACCAAATAACTAAATTAAAATTATAACTAAATAACTAAATTCCAAAACAATATTTCAGTATTTCAGTATGTCAAAATAAACTCTAAACTCTAAATTAAAAATTACAACTACACAACTAAATTCCAAAACAAAATAAACACCGCCAAAATAAACTCTAAATTAAAATTACAAAAAAAATATTAAACAAACAATTAACCATACAAATAAGTAAACAACTAAACATTCATCAAATAATTCAAATTGAAAGAGACAAACTCTAAATTAAAATTTTAATATTTTTTAAAATTTAAAAAAAAATTATACCGAAATTTTCTTAAAATAGGATCCGATTCCTGTACCGAAAATGGCCGGAATCGGTATCGGAACCGAATGTTCCGGTTTAAATCGTTAAATGCCCACCCTTAAGCTCGTTGACCGCTGAAGAAGAACTCAATTACTCATAAAAAAAGGAGAAGATTTTCAGCCACTCTACATAAACGAGAAGAGGGAGAATAGCCAGCGAGCTTTGGCTCAACTGGCATCTCCTCTTTTATGGAGGGTCCTCCGGGGATCAAATCCCCCCGCCCCGCCCCTAAATTTACCAAAAAAAGAAGAGGGAGAATAAGGAGTGGGGTAGGTTAAGACTTTACAAAGGAGAGTGGGTATATTGTTGGATTGCAACAACCTAACCTAAGATATAGGACAATCCCAATTGGTGATTCCTCTGTATCTTACATGACTTGTTTGGAGCACGACCAGGCCAATTAAGATTGTTGAGATTGTTCTGAAAGTCTAAATCTGACATACAATACAAGAGAGTAGGGCTGCACAACCCCGGTGTAGGAGCCGATTTTCAAAAAATCGTCACCTACATCTACACCGTTAAGGGCAAAAACCGGCCCTTAGCGGTGGCGGTTTCCGGTTATCCTACATTAATCTTCGTAATAATAAAATGCGACAAAAGGAATGAATTGTCCTTTGACAAAAGGAATTTGTTTTATTCTACTGCAAAAGAATTTAAATAGATTTCTCTATGTTTTTCAAAAAAAAGCAATTTGTTTTTTTACTTTCTTAAGTTGGTTGACTTTGCACACTGTTACCTCTATGTTGGCAAATAAAGCAAGATTTAGACATGGGTAAACATTTTAGAATTTTGACAGCATTGGAAACTGAATGCGAACAAAAATTTAAATCAAATGAGTTGTATTCATGACAAAGAACTCATATAGAATTTAGTTTTGAAAGAAAATAATCTACTTAACATTTAGTCCCAAGGAACTTGACCCCATATGCCCTTGAAATTAATCACAGTCTTAGGAGAGGCTATGTGACATGGTTCCAGGAAAAATACAAAAAACCTGCATGCCCAAAACCCTTAACAAAGCAATGAAGTAGTTAAAAAGCCTACCTGGAATGTTAACGTCCACTCCTTGTTCAATAAGGTAAAGAGAAATATCTTCATATACTTTGGATGCAGCTATATGCTGTAAAAATAATAATACATATTAGCAGGAGCCATACACAAATCTGCTTCATTCTTAATAAATTGGCTAAGATTGGGGTAGGGGTGCACCAAACACCACACTAAAGATTATTCAGTAAAAATTGCATATCTAACAACAATGCCATAAAACTCCTTGCACATGAAATCAGCATCAGTTTACACTTTGTGGCTGCAAGTGATAGAATACTAAGCACAAAACCATCTCATTGGGCTATATCACCCAGCATAAAGAACCAACATAAATAGATACATAATCATTTATACAAGCTTGCTTTCTTCCTCTACCTGCTAAACAACAAATAAGAAGCTAAACCACACGACATTACCCACTGACTTACCCACTACTTACCCACTGCTAAACAGCAAATAAGAAGCAAAATCAATCAAAATAAGACCTTTGTCTCAGAAACAAGGCTACAGCTTCTTACATCTGAATCTGGCACCAAAGTAATCTGTGCATAAACCTCATCTGTCTCTTGTTCCGCCTATGAAAAAAAAAACACAAACCAAAAAAACAAAACACATTAAGTTTTTCCCTTATTAGCAATATTCACAAATTTATTCCAATGTTCGATTTGTTTGCAGAGAAAATGCAGGAAATAGAAAGAAAATGTAACCTTTGTTCTGCATTTTCAATTCCAATTACTTAGAACACCATAAAACTAACATACAATTCAAGTTAGCCTGGCTTAACAAATGGATCCAGCTCAGCAGGGTCTATCATGTCTAATAGAGCCCACGTAACAAAGTTTAACCACGCAGCTAGTTCCTTTCTTCCATTTTCCCAGTGACCAAACAGAAAAACCAGAAATTAAAAGTAACAGGGGAGAAAAGATAAATCAAATAGAGAAGTACCAGTAGCTCAACGTGAATTACGTGACAAAGAATCATCGAAGGAAGTTGAAACAGTGGAATCCTTTGATTGAGCTCTTGGTTTGTTGATGCCTCTAACTACAACACCCAAAAATAGCAACTTTTTGTAAAAAAAAAGGACCCCCAGCAGATTCCAACAACCGCCAAAACAAAACTCCACTATTTTTCTCTCTCGAGAACAATTTCCCATAAACGCTTTCTACCAAAACAAATTGAAGCGATCCAAAACACAAAAAAGAAAGTTTACACACTTGTTCCATGTGCCCCTGTGGGAAGTAGTACACCCTCTCGTTGACCCGAGGCACGTCCACTAGCGGGCCAGCGCAAGCCTTCCATAGCTCAGCATACAACTCATCCCTTCCACAACGTAAGAAACCAACAGTGAAATTTTTCACATTTTCCCAGAAAATGAAAAGAAACCCCTAGAAAATTTTCAAAACTTCCAACGGCCATTTCACCTTCCTCCGAAACATTTGACTGTGAAAACGTGCTCGGCGAAGAAGGAGCGGCCGGAAGGCGTGGTGGTTGGCGAAGGGCTGTGCCTCCAAAAGTAGGGGGAGAGAGAGAGGGACGGCAACGGGTGGGGGATGTCGGGAAAATAGACATTTGGGGTGGGGGGATGACTGTCGAAGGAAATAGGGTTGGGGGGCGGTCAAAACGACCTCGTTTTGTGGGAAAAAAATAAAAATAAAAATAAAAATAAAATCCTGGTTTCCTGGGTACCGGGAAGCCGGTGCCGGGTAAACCGGGATTTGAGATTATCTCCGGGTTTTTGCAATATGTCCAAACCGGCACCGGCGAAGCCGGATACCAGCAACCCGAAATCTTAATTGATAAAAATGTGTTTTATAATAATTTTAAATATTTTAAAAATGTAATGCTGACTAATTCTTTTGAAAGGTCAAACTTGTTAGAGAGAACTCTTAATCCAAACTTACTTACTTAGCCTCTAATCTTATGGGTGTTCGCCTATTTTTATTTTCTTTGACATTCTACTATACGTGTTTAACACGCTACAGCCATGAGAGTGCATCATCCAAATTCCAAAGGAAGGTTCATTCCTGCAAATGATGCAGAAAAGGTTAGAAACTTTTTGTAATATAAAAGATCATTCTTATTTCCCTAAAAAAAAAGCTCATTCCTTTGAAATATAACAACTGACATTTTATTTAATAATTGAGAGAATAAATGGGGTCTTTTCAAGCTTAATTTCTATACGTAAAACAACTTCACGTTGCCTGTAATCGAACCATCGAAGAAAAAATAATTAAGTGTATTTTCGTAATTATAATTTTTTTTTTATAATCCTCAAGATATATTGTCAGATTTTCGTTTCAGTTTCGCCGAGCGGCATATACTCCCCGTACCACTCACGAGCCCAACACACTGTCGGTGGCTTCGACACCCGACACCTCTCGCCCACCCAAACAAAGGGGCTTCTTTTAGCGTTAAGCTTAGATCCGTCAATTCGCTGCGACAAAGGTAAATTCCTTTCTCCTCTTCCATTTCAATAGTTCACTCTTCTCTCTCTCTCTCTCCCCCCCCCCCCAATTTGTTTGTTGTGCGTGCGCATTAATTGGGACATTGATGTTTTTTTCTCTATTACAATGTCAGCAAATTGCTACTTGGGAGGCGTTTTCTGACTCTTTCCTTTATTGTTCTGGGTTCATGTTGATTGTCAATAGTTTGTTTGCTGCAAATGCCCAATTGCTATACAAAAGCTTAGCTTAGTTATATTCAAGAAAAACTGATATCGTGAATGAAAGAGCTAAAGAAGTTGTAGCTTTCATTGCCCTTATGCTGTAGAAATGGTTTTTCCACCCTGATTACAGTGCTTCTTGTGTTGAAGACAAAATTCATACGAGACATGGATTAATGAATATAGTTTTTATTGCTACTATTGTATAGAAATATTGAATCTGATGCACTTGTAAAAGATTTTTTACGTACCGAGAAAATTTATATCTTGAAAGGGATCACATAATTTTCTTCCGGGTTAACTGTCGTTTGGGTTTCCCTGGTGATCTTGCTAGGTTATTAACTAAATTATATGCTTTTTATTAGGATTTTGGAATTTCAATTAGGTTTCGAGTCACTAAAAAGTCCTCAATCATTGTTATTTTTAGTAATTTTGTTTGATAAGTCTGCTATTTTAGTAATTAATTAGAGAACAATGGATTTCTTTCGTTTTATTTTCCTAGATAATTCTGGATTTATGTTAATGCGCTTCCTATTGTGTTTTTCTGATACTAATCAGGTTTCCAGTAGCTAGAAGGCTTCATTAATTTTTACTATGCGTAAGATGGATAATAGAAGTGACTTCTTGCAACGGCTTGGACCTGACATGTCAATTGAGGTTTTCGATCATTTGGATGACCCATCTGACCTTGTCCGTGCATGCTCTGTTTCAAGCTCTTGGCACCGATTTGGTAAGATTGTCGGATTAAGGAATCAAGTTGGATTGGGCTTAACTTGCTCAAGGCTTCTTGGCAATATATTTGTACATTTTCATGTTTGCTATCTACTTGTGTATCTGTGCTTCATTGGACTTATCAACTTTAAATTCTTGATGCGCCCTTTTTAAGAATTACTGGAAGGAAATCAATTTGAACGTAAACTGATTAGAAGAATCATATGCTGACCTTTGTTTTCTTTCTTCCTTTAATCGTAGTAACATTACAGAGGAAAAACTCCGAATGATATTGAGTTATAAATTGTTAATTACATAAAAAAAACAAGCAATCTTTTTGTCAATGACCTTGATTTAATTACAACAAATTCTTTGGAAAAGTATGCAATGAACTATGTGATGTATAGTTTTCTCAATGGATACTGATGTGAGAATCTTCATGTAGTGATTGAAAATGGCCACTGTAAGCAGCTTTGCTTGAAGATGTTTCCTGAAATTTCTAGTGCTACGCACGTTATTGAAGTGACGAACATGGTAGAACACGCAACACACAACAACATGACAGAACCTGCAAAACTCAGTGTTGATGATTCGTCGGAATGGGAACGCCTTAAGAGGGATCATAGAGCATATGCCTTCTTAGCCCGAGGTCTGTCCCCTTTCATGAGAAAAGATTGCATATTAGAGCCCATTAGTGCATCAAGCACTGATAATTATCCTGACGAAAGCATACAGAATACATTGGAACCAAGGGATAGAGTTGAGAACATAGCTTCGTACTGGTCCAGCAAAGGGGAAAGTGATTGCAATATTCCTGAGACATTGATATATAAGTTGGTTGCCAATTTGTGTGTTGTTACTGAAATACATGTTCAACCATTCCAAGGTAATTCTGGTTGTCTGAGGTTAGCCTTGTGAATTTGATAATATTTGGATGCAAACATTTTTCTGATTAACTGACTGATTTAATTATATTCTTATATCAGCATATTTTCAGTATGGCTTCCCTATATATTCATCTAAGGCTGTTCGGTTTAGAATGGGCTATCCCAGACGTCCATTGGAATTTGACAATGACATCGGAGATGCTTTGTTAGCAGCACATGAATGGGTGGATGATGATTTTATATGGATATATACTTCACCAGAGTTTCCAATGGCGCAGGTGAGTTATTTTACGTGTTTAGCGTACTCATTGTTAAGTGAGAAGGAGCAGGTAATTGCTTACTAAACAAGTGTTACTAAGATTTAGGTAAACAAAAATAATTTTTCACAAACGCTATGTTCTTGCTTGCTATGTTTTTTTTTTAATCTTAGGGGTTGTTCGGTACAAAAGAATTCTTAGGATTTTTTTGAATTCTCACAATACAAAAAATTCTACAACCAAACATCATTTTTAATACCACATAAAAATAACTATAACACGCATACCAATAAAGTTCACATCACATAAAAATTTTCAAAACACAAAAAATCTTCAAAATACTACTCAACCGAACAAGCTCTTAGTGTCTGTTTTGATGCAAGTATAGCCTATAGGTGTAGAATGCTTTGCATTCTTGTGCATTTTCTCTCTGGTATCTCATATTTGCTTTTTATCCTAGTATTGGTGTAAATATTAACTGGCCTGTAGATCATAGTGGGAACTTTCATAACCAAGCAAATACTTTTTTAATTTCAAAGGGTTTCATGTTAGCTTGCAACTGCATTGTGGTAGGTATTGTATACATCTGCTTGACATTGTGATAAAACAGGAGAACTGCTTGCAAGAGTTCAAGTTACCAGAACCTGTTATTTGCATTGGAGGGATTCTGCAGGTCGAGCTATTGTGTCGGGTTCAGAGACAAGAAATGGATGGATTGTATTACATATGGTCAGTTGTTAAGACTTCTCAAAAGCTCTTCCCTCATCCCCATAGATAATGTTTTTGTACTCAATCTAGGACCGGTTACAATTACAGAGTATCAGAGGCTTTTTGCAGGTTAAGTGTGGAGCCATAACTGTAAGATTGTGAGACTTAACATCTCAAGTCTTATTTTAAGAGACCAAACAAAAGAGAAGAGAAAAGAAAAAAATGGATGAGAATAGGTATGCTTTCCAAGGAAAAGATTGGAACTCAAGACTGAAGCAATTGCTTTCCTATAAAATAAATAAACTCGTCTTTTGGTAATTATAATATTGGTTTTTGGCCTTCTAATTTGTATGCTATAGTCTTCTGCTCGTCCATTTATTGTTGGGGAAAAAAAGCCCTGAATTCATAGACACTGACACACTGTCAATTCTAGCTGTTAGCAATTCTAGACTGATAACATGTTAACTTAATTGAATTCCATGAGACATGCTATAGTTTCTTCTTGTGCAATCACTTTTTTTTCTC
The DNA here is from genome assembly GCA_963930655.1 of Myrica gale. NCBI lineage: Eukaryota > Viridiplantae > Streptophyta > Magnoliopsida > Fagales > Myricaceae > Myrica > Myrica gale. The sequence continues at coordinate 7,675,107 of OZ005600.1, read as the reverse complement.
TTTCTTACTTTCTCTGGATTACATTTGTGCGGTGCAGTGTCTCCCACGTTCAGGTTGTGGGTCTGCCACTCTTACTGCCATTTGATATTGAAGTAGTTGATGCCTCTGGATTGTGTACCTTAAAATACATCCCAGAAAAACCGAGTAGCAAGTCTTTGACAGAGTCACCTGAGAGAGAGGCAGGTACACCTTCTCGCTTGCGTACTTTCACTGAAAGATTGATGCAGCTGTTTGCTAATGGGAATGTTGCTGGAAATGATGAATCAGATGAGGAGCCGTCAGCCTAATGTACAATGACAACTTTTTTTTTTGTTTTTTTCTTTCTAAACTGTACAATGACAACGTACTGTCCATTTGTTAGTGCAAATTAGTGGCGCCAAATTGAATCAGTTTGTTTATCGATGTGTATAGGGCGGTCTTCGACCCGTTGGGCTGACAGGCTGTGGTTTAACATGTCAGCCCGTAAACAAGGTCTTGAGAATTGTTTGCCTTTACGATAATTTTTTTTTGTATGGAACTGTTGCTAAAATGTGATCATAATGATTTCGGACCCCATGTTGGATCAGAGATAGCTTCGTACTTGAGAATTGCGTTAACAATGTCGTAGCATATAGTGCGTGTTCTTCAAGTTGAAATTCAGGGAGTCCAAAGCACTTTCTTTTTTCATTTCAAAGATATCTTTTGGTCTAATCAAAATTTGCCATAACCGTATACTGCCATTATAACTTCGGATGGGAAATGAGGCCTATTTTCTTTTAGGTAATTGGCTAATTGCAAAAGGGTAGGATTTAAATTTAGTAACTTCACCAAAATAGTTGCCTGTTTCGATTCCTGAAAACCGATTCCTTCAGTTCTACAATTTAAGCCTATGCAACAGGAAAAAAAGAAAAGAAAAAAGGATTCGTCGAACTCTGCACAACTCGCTTAAGAAACTCTCGACATCATATGAGGGCGCCGCTATTGCTGGAGAACAATTGAAGGTCCTCATTGTTTCGTATTTTATGACAATCGTAGAAGCACCTGACAATTGGTTGACTATTAAAGAACAATGGAGAGACGGTATAATGTTCCCACAGGAAAATGTTCGAAATGACCTGGCAACTACCAAGGGCTTGGCGGACTTGTTGGCTTGCAACTACCAATGAAGTCAAGTATCCTCATGATTCATTGTCATTGAGCAGCGACTTTTCCACATGGGCGCAACTGTTTATCTCGTCTCGGTTTTCATCAGAATCTAAAGAAATTTATAAAATGGTTGGGGTTCAGAAATGGTTATTGAAAAAAGTATAATAGTGCGGACGATGTGTAAAACTCAGGAACGAAACATGTAAATATACCAGATTCACAATACGAAACCGTTCACGAAAGTTTTTTTGCTAATAGATTACACTTGCAAGACTTGGGAGACAGAAACCCATCGAAATAGATGTCTAAATACCTACTGCGTACGAGTACGTGCCGTCACAACAAATTCTGGAAAATTAATAGGGAAGAAGAAAAAGTGAATGAAACCCAGCTATTTCAGATATCCTGTACAAAGATATATGATGGAAACTTACCAAGAGAACCGAATAATTGATTGGACCAAATTAGGTTAGTCATGCCTTCCAGCCATAACCCATGTCATCGTCAAAATCACCATTTAAAAAACCATTTTCCGTGAAGTCATGGGCTATATCTTGAACTAAAATATCATCCTGCAGATGAAGATTCTGCGGCATTTCTGGAGATCTCTGGTTGAATCCGTTATTGCCACCTGCTGCCGAGTCACTGTTTGAAGCTGCTTTGAAACTGTTACTCCGACTAGGAGCAGGCCCATTATTTCCCGACACATTGGCCGTGGACGGAGATGCAGCTGGGGGGTTGCCTCCAAATCCCATTCCATTCCTAGCCACACTCCCATTTGCATTTGGGCCAGCAAGGGAGTGCTGTTGCATTCCACTATTGTTAGACATCTGCAGCAGTTGCTGAATCATCTGATGCTGTAAGGCCTGGTTGCCTTGGGAGTTCTGTAGATGGCTTTGTTGTAACATATTAGTTGTACTCAGTGAGCGTTGCAGCAGCTGCTGTGGCTGCTGGTGGTGTTGGGGAGGTAAACGGGGACTTGAAAAGCCACTACCAGGCAAATTTTGCATGGACCCTGGTATTAAAGCAGCTGCCCCTTGGAGGTTCGATGATGGACTCTGATTAGAATTATTGAAGGACGAAGAAGCCTCCTGTTGAAGCGAGTGAGGATTTGAATTCATCGAGTTCTGCTTCATGAGCAGATTCTGGTAACTGGTGAGTGCCAGAGCAGCTTGTGCTGAACCACTTAAAGCTCCTCTACCAACCATGTTATGATTGTTGCCTAATTGGTTATTTAGTCCAGGATGCAGTGCCATCAGCTTATTGAGGGTGTTCCGGTCAGTTGGAAGACCCTGAACGTTTGCTAGTTGCTCCATCTCCTGCATCTTTTGCATCTGGAGCTTGGCTACAGACGCATGTCTAGGATAATTTTTCAAGCCCTCTGCAAATAAGCCTCACAATAAGTTCCCAGCAAGCTATGGTGACATAGTTAACACCACTATTTTCTACAACAAGAAAAATGGATGAAAAAGAAGTTTCCAGCATCTTATGCAAGAGGGATGACAACCCACACCTGTCTAAATGAAATTAGGAAGAATTCACCAGTTCTGATGCAAGCAAGATTAAATAAAAAGGAAATAAGAAACTAAGTTGCTCCAAATTTTCTAATAACATAGTAAACATAGAACTCAAGAATTAAAGTGGCTTAAGCTACCATAAAAAGTTTAATATCATCGTGCAGTGCGTGTTAATGCAAAAGAACTCGCACCAAGCTTCCAGCTCATCAAACAGATTCAGGTTTGCATAGGTACTATCACTGTCTGTTTGAGGAGCCTTCAAAGTAAAAGTGTATTTTTGACTCGAAGAAGATAAATTTTGGAAAATAAATGCAGGACGATATTAAGTCACAGAAGTGCCGTGCAATGACAAGAACGAAAAGGAATTACCAATAGGCCCAACTTTGTGCTCCCGGCAGAAGTCTATCAGATCTTTCATGCTATTGACAACTTCGGAGATCTGCAATGAGTTAGAAAGAAACTAGAGTAAAACTAAAAACGAAAGTATATACATATGTCACTCATTTTCCTCCCGCATTTTGTTTAGAAATAGATAAAACTACACACCTGCAAACACCTCACATATCTTTTTGAAAAACCCAAGTCATTGAGTGACTGTAACTCCAAACTCTTTGCAAGCTGGCGCCCAGCTGTCAGTACCCTAAGGAAAAGCAATTACATGACATCAGTGCAATATTCTTCATTGTTTTTTAAGAGAATCTATCCTGTTCAAATCTCAGACATAAGTAGGAGAAATTCTCTTTTTTTCACAAGACCACTCTAGGTGCAAGTCACAGCTATAACAGGAAGGATTAAGTAGATGATCATAATTAAATTGCATTTTATAGCAAGCAATCAACTCGCATGCCCTGAACATCCAAAAGTCCTTGGAAAGGTAAAGAGAACAGATTTCATAAGGCAGTCTGAAAATCTTCTTCCCTAGTTGGTTTCCTTGTGGAGCATAGATATAACTGATGCTCCCGGAGCATTAGTGGTATGAGATCATGTCTCCCTCCCATCACATGTAACAAGCACCTTCACTGAGCACTAAGCAATCCAAACTTGGTAGAAGCACCAAGAAGCCTAATGTGGGAGCTAGGACTCCTGCAAATATCTCCCCCTGCTCCACTTGTACCTGCGTTTCCTTCTTCACTAGAAGTACCAAGAAGCCTAAGATGGGAGCTAGGACTCCTACTTTACTAATGCGCATTATTTGAGCAAAGTATTGATTTGAAGAAACAAGCTCCAGCTACAGAGGATCCAAGAAAATATCAAACCAATCAGGCACTCTCATGGATCGATAGACTCACATATTGCTGTTTGTCTGTAGATCCTGCTGAGAAACCCCATCAGATCCACTTTCAGCAATTGTGCTTTGGCATTTCTGCGCAACCTGAACCAGCTGATTCACCTGCATGAGAAATGCCATTAGGAGTTCTACAAATGTTTATATTTAGCATCCTCATGCAACACGAGAAACCCAACTAAATCTAAATTAAGAACCAAGGGTATAATAATAACTTGTATGCAAACTAGGAGGAAGAAAGAAAACTAAAGACAACCTCAAAATCAGAGCATTCAGAAAGAATGAGAATAGAAATTCACTCCCATGGTATTAATCAATATTTCATGGCTAAGCCATTTCAGAATAAAACAAAATTTTGATGTCTAAACCTTTTAAGAATAAAACAATATTTCATGCCTCAAATTCAACCTTTAAGCGGGAAAGACCATATGGAGCATGACCAAAACTCATCTTTCCAGAATGTATGTAAGAGAGTTGTAGAGTATATCTTTTTGGAGAAAACTTTCAGGCTAAACCATCTTTTGGAAATAGCCAAAAGATTCTCTGAAAAATGAAGAGAAGCCCACTTCTATTTCTCATGCATTCTAAAATCAAAATACTTGGTAGAAAAACTTATTTTCTTCTAATAAGATATTTCTTAGAAATTTCCCTACAGTTGCTTTTTCTTCATATCTAACTATTTTTCAAACAATTGGACTTTGAAAATCTCTTTAGGTTCATTGAACTTTTCCTGGAGCCCATTTTCCAATTTTCCCTATCATCTATATGTTTTCTTGAAAACTATCAAAAACAGCTCAAATTTTAAAGGCCACAATCAACAGTAGTGGCTATATAGGTATTACAACTATTCCGTGCCGGTACTAGCTGACAAAATCAGAATGTCAACCAAATTAAAGCGAATTAATAAGGCATTGCTATTAATATGTGTTGATTACTATCAGCACGCACGGTATATGAAATTTAATACCTGTGGTGCAACCACCCTACGAGGAAGAAGTTCTTCATGCCGCAGAGCACAAAATTCCCAAGACAATATCTGCAAAACATGAACACAGAGCATATAATTGGCAGAATGTGGAGATTGACAATGCTTAATTTGAGATTAGATCCTTTATTAACCTTCAGATCATGGGTGAATACGATACGAAGCTGACCCTCACGAACAACACGAAGTTGCTCATAAACACTCTCTTGGACTGCTTTTCCATACTCTAACATCATTATTCCAGAAGGAAACCGACATTCCCGAGGCAAGTCCAAAAACAGAAGCTCGTCAATGACTCCACTGCCAAATTTGATCTCATTAAGTCTAGGAAGTACTTCAAATGTGGCCTCTGCAAAAAAAAGAATTGCCGCTTAGCTTGATCAGAAATCTTCAAAGGATAATATCATAAGGTAGGAACATTTAAAGCAACTTCCCTAGTAAAGGTGAAGCCAGATTCAAGCCCTATTCTTTTTTTGAGTGATAAAAACCAGTTGAATCACTGGATTCACTTTTAATAGGCCCCTTCATACTTACCACTGAACGTTAATTTTATGTTATCTTGCATCAGAGAGCTGTCTGTTCCTGTCTCCATTGAGTTTCTTGAAATTTAAGAGTAAATGGTTTTTTTTTTCTCTCTGACCATTTCTTGAGTAGTTGGGTGCAGACAGTAGTAGTAGTCCATGGGTCTTGCTAATATTTGTTTCCCATCATGCTTGATTGTAGAAGTTTCAGTAGTCAAAACTTATGTCTTAGGGATTACTAAGTTCAGGTCCTAGTCCAATTAGAATGAGTGCCGACAGCCTCTAAGTATCTACTCCACCATTCCAATCCCGACTTCTTTTCAAAAGGAGTACATGATGGAATTCTAAGGTGTATGCCCACGGGAATCCAAATGCAGGACCCTGAACTTCTTTTTTGTCAGCAGTCAGTAACATCAATGCAGAGATCAAGTCAAGTAATCATTCAACGGCAATTGTACAAGATAGGGTGAGGCAACTGTAACACTAGGTGAGAGGCCAAAGGAAATCCAGGTGTGAAACCAACAGTGTAATTACCCAGATTCTGTTAACCATTTTGAACCGGCAATCAAAGATTGTTAATCACTGCCTCAAATCTCAAAACATCCTGTATTGTAAGCCAAACCTGTACATGGATCTTCTTTTATTCTAAAACCCAAAAATTACCATGGATTCCTAACTTAAGCCACCAATAGCAACGGGAGAATACTCTTTGAGATTACATTCTAACTTATGCATCATAATCTATATGTCATTTCGTTCAATTATGAACCTGAGGTCACCATAAGAGAATGGGGAAAACACACACTAAAATAACCAAGATTATAACTCCCAACAATATTTCCGCATCTGTTGGAATCAGTAAAAGACTGATGGAAGGGAACCATGTCCCAGAGGCTACAGGTAAGTGAACTTCAAATCCACAAGAAAGACAAGGGGCAAACTGAAGGAGAAACGATTATGAGAATGAAGTTGAAGAAAAAGCATATTACATACTTATTCCACTTAGTGATATGGAAGGGGGATAGCTTCCGTAGAATTATGGGCAGAAAATAGCATACAGAAAGCATATAAAATATTTGAGCAATGTTTTTAAGGACTTAAAACAAAAACAACCAAGCCAAAGGACCACCACCCAAGAACTTATGGCAATAATATAACTGAAAAGGCCAAGATCTAGGAAGTACATGAACAACGAAGAGTAGCCGCTCCGGAAATACCAGAATTTAAAACTTAAACCAAATTCCTCGAACCTTTTGAAAATATCAACTTATCTTCTTTCCAAGATATTGAATCTTGGGTAAGTATTACTCCACAGATACATATACAGAGTATACACAGAAATGTCGTTAGATGACTCTGTCTGCTCGCATTTGCAAAAATCTCTTAAAAGTGTAGCAAATATCAACATTCCATGCAAGAAGAAGTGGAAAGTAGAGATTGAGAAGAGAAAGTAAACTACACATCAAATATATAATCACGTGGAAGGACAAATATTGTTCAAACCCCCTTCTGTGACACATTTAATTCCCAATCACAAATCTATACAGACGGGAGGTGTGGGCTCCCTCACAATGTAAGATATATTTAATGGTTCATTGTCCTGGTGTTATTCAATCAGTTTGTACGAACTATTTGTTCACCAACACACAGACAATCCTAGCTTTCATGTAACTGTTCTCTACCATGCTTTCTCCAGAGAAGCTAATTCTTAAAGTTGTTCAAATGCATCTTAAGCGTTCCCAAACTTCTCTTTCACGCTTGAATTTTTCTTCATACTTGCATAAACTTCTACCAAGAATCAAGGCTTCTTTGAACTTTCATAGGGAAATTTTGGGAGTAATCAATTGTTCTCTACCATGCTTACTCCTCGCAAGAGGATCCTAAGTTATAAATCCTAGGATATGTTCGGTTTGAGTAGAAATGTAAGATTTTAAAGAAGTTGTGAATATTTATGTTGAATAGTATTTTATTGGTGTTTGTGTAAAGTGGAGAGAGAAATGATTTGATGTAATTCTTTAATAAAAATGTATTGGAGTTATGTGAAAAAGTATAGAGAGAGAATTTATGTTGAATAAAAAAGTAAAAAGTTGTTGGAGATTGTGTGAAATGTATTGGTGTTTGTGTTTGAATTCTGAATATGTTCGGTGGTAGTTTTGTGAATGTATTTAAATCCTGAAAAAATGTAGGAAACGAACATAACCCTAGACTTCTGTAAATTTGTGACATTAAACTTGATACTCTTGGAGTTTCACAAATTCTTATAAACATGCCAGGGCTTCTCCGAGATTTCATCAACCTAAACCAAATTAACTCAACTAGCAACTAAATTTTGAGTAATAGCCAAAATGTTTCTTAACCTACTTGGAAGTGCAAAAGTCTATGAAAAAGAAGAATCAACTCCAGAGAAATCAACATAGCATAATTACAAAACAATGAAAATTCTTCCTACCAAACTACTCAACACCATAATCCTAGTTTTCTTACCAAATCCTCTTCCAGATTTCGAACCACAAATATCACACTGCCATGCGTCCTGGAAAATAAAAGAAAATCAATAAGAAAAACATATTTCTACCCAAATAAACATGATCATGTAGTTCTTTTTTCTTTATGATCCATGATTATGTAATTCAATAGCAAAGAGAATATACTAAAGACTGTTATTTAAACATTACTGTTAATTCAAACACATAGAATTAATGAGCTTAATAAGTCTTTCACTAACATGGAAGCATGGATACAAGGTCTTTGTTGACTTGATGAGAATCAACTCATGCAATGAATAGAAAGGAAGTAGACAATAACTAATTTATAATTTGTTATAGAATAAACTTTAATGCAGTCGGTTTAAAGTTTATGCAATAAGTAAATTTCTTTTATTTTTTAAAGAGAAAGATGGCCAGAACAAAGAACAGACCATAGCTGCCTGAGGAAAAACACCGAGTCCATGATGCCCAACGTTGTCATATAATGATAGGCACCATCTTTTCTTTGCACGAGGAGAGTAATACTCCGCCACAAACTTCCTCCAGTACACAATGCCATTCTCCTGCGAAAAGAGGAAATAACAAAAAATGAAAAAGAAAAGATAATTACATAAAAGCCTCATACCTTAAAGAAGTACCTAATCAACAAAGTAACCAACGTGAAGATGCAGGGTGGTCAAAGAATACTAGGCCAGAAGCATAGACATTTCATATAAAAAATAGGACATTTCATATAAAAAATAGGAAGACGTTAAAGAAATTCATATACAGCGGAAAAATATGTTTTACAATGCGAAGCACCAATCTGGATACAATACGATAAAAGACACAGGGATACATCAATTTCTGGAAATTCAGGATAAAATACAGCAGGGTAGGTTAAATAATTAACTTCTTAGTAATAACTACATACCCTAAGCTATTCTTTTTAGCTTGAAAAGATGAACAACAAAATTAAAAGGCATAAACATGTTAACTAACATTAGATTCATTGAGTGCTACAATCCGGAAACATTCTTTTGCAAACACTGTACATTTTCTTTTTTAACTGTAAACACCATTTTCTTCCCGAGGAAACCCAACTTTTACCCCCAAAATATTCATGCAATATACATGCTTTGTCCCAGTAGTATCCTGCCACGATATTTTGGGAAAAAAAAAATCATATTTACAGGTACGTATAATATTTACATTGTACATTTTATTTTTTAACTGTAAACACCATTTTCCTCCTCTAGAAAACCCAACTTTTACCCCCAAAATATTCATGCCATATACATGCTTTGTCCCAGCAGTATCCTGCCACAATATTTTGGGAAAAATAAATCATATTTACAGGTACGTATAATATTGGTACTACCCCTAGATATGCATCAGATACAAGTACAGGGGCTAACTTCAACTATATATGCATTCTATGTTTCACCAGCTAAGGATATAAACATAAGAACTTACCTGTGGCCGTTGCCGTTGATGATATAGGTATTGCATCAGCCGGCGTGCACATACGCCACTGTCATAGGGACGCTTCACGGCTGATATCTGCGGCATTGCCTGTTGTTGCAACTGATGCCTCAACTGCATTTGCTGCTGCTGCTGCTGCTGCTGTTGCTGCTGCTGCTGTTGTTGTTGCTGCTGTTGTTGTTGCTGCTGTTGCTGTTGCTGTTGCTGTTGTAACTGGGCTCTCTGCAACTGTGGCATAGACTGTAGTATCTGTTGCTGTTGTCGTAATCTCTGCTGCTGAAGCAAAGCTTGTAACTGTGGATTACGGCCTTGGAATTGCATAGGGTCTTGTCTCTGCAGTAGCTGTTGTAACACCTGCTGCTGGAAGATATCTTCCTGTTTGATATCCAACCGGGGTTTCTTCTGCACCTGGGATAAATTATTTGGATCCTGAATGAAAGCTCCAACTCGTGCACCCATAGAAAGGGAAGCTTGGCCAGTTTGTGATGTGTGTAATGATGCCGCACTTGAAGCCCCTTGCGGCTGCTGCTGATTCTGCTGCACATGTTGCACATTCTGCTCTTGATGAGAATTTTGCTGCACTACAGAAGACCCGTCCATAACTGATGAGCCCGAAATACTAATATTATTGGATGAGAATGACAAAGGCGACGCCGGTAAACGCAAGTAAGACTCCGTATTGATGCTTGCACTTCTTTGCAAATGGGGACCTCCTGAAAGTGCGGAGTTTGCATCTGTCACCAAGGAACTTGCTCCAACACTTGGTCCGGAGTTCGCCACACTGTTCAACGCAGCATTGCTCATATCCCCCAAAACAGGACCCCGATTTGAACGCCCAGTACCAGGAATTGAATTAGAAGTGTTCCCAAAAGATGAGCTCAAGTGAGAGTTAACTACAACCTGGGACTGCCCATCTCCCTGGAAGAATATTCCAGAACTTGAGGAAGATTGGGATAACCCTCCAGCCACCCGAGAAGGTACCATACGGGGAAACGCCCCTTGGTGGCTGGAGTCTAAGTAGCTCTCAAGAGCCAGACCTTAGTAGGTTATGTATGTGCAAAAACTAATACGCTCAACCCAGTTAATATGGTCCAAAAACAAAACCCGTGTCAAAAAAAGATCCAAAATAGCTCCACAAATACAGCATGGAAAGCTAATAATAGTAGAATATTCCCACTTCACCAACCAAAAATATAACACAATTCCATCCCTTGTTCTCAGATTTCACCAATCAAAGTACGGTTTTTACAAATCTAGAAGCTCTAGTGCGTTCGACAGCAAGCAAAGTTTTACTCTGTTTGAGCTTTCAACAATTGGTGATGGGGATCTAAAATAAACAAACAAAACAACAACATTAGCTGTAGAAAATTACCCTAGCTAAATACAGAAACCAAGTTTAATTAAAGACTAAAATTAGAACTAAAACATCAAATCCTTCTCAGACTAGCACTTGGGGGGAGGGAGGGGGGGGAGGGGAGAGGAAACAAAATTTCCGAACGATTCCAACAAAACCCTAATTTTTCAACCAAAAACAGTGTATTCAGCAGACATCGTGAATTTCCAAAAAAAAAATTATAAATTAAAAACGCCCAGCACCGACCAAAGTGCTCGACGGTAAAATTAAACTAAAAAATCCGGCATTAATCAATTAAGCCCAAAAATTCTGTTTTAAGATATATAAACTGCGATCGAACACCGAACTAGCTCAAGTCGAAAGTGAAAATCGCAAAAAAAATTCAACTTAAACACCGCTAATAAAACATTATAAACCAAATTAAACACTCATTAGCCGGTGAAAGTAGAAGATCAGGAGCTAACAAACAAAACTTTAGAGAAAAAAGAAGCTTAAAAACAGATGAGCTTTATGGTTTCAGAGATCGATCAAAATAATAATAATAAAATAAAAAGAACAAGAACAAGCTTAATTAGATATAGTAACCCCAAAAATTAGATACAAAGCAGTAATTAGAATGAATAGAAGCTACTCACCTCGGGTCTATTGAGCTAAAAGAAAGCGGAACGCTTCGCTTTTTTAAGCTTAATCATGAAACAGCGAAATCGGGAGAGAGAGAGAGAGAGAGAGAGTAAAAGGGCCCGATGAGGCTGGTTATATACCTCGTGGGAATTGCAGAGAGGGGTGATTACCGGCTGCACTAGTTTCGAGTCCCATGCCACCGGCAGTGCCCGGTGAAACGCGGCCACGTGTCGTCCATCTGATTGCAAGACGTAGTCGGCGTTAGATCGCTACGGTCGCTTCCGAGGTTTTGGTCACGTGGCATGATATCACTGGTAATCTTTGGGTTGGCTGTCGTAGACCATGAGGACGTTGCACGACTCAAGAGTCAAGTCTACCAGAGACATTATAAGCTGTAGCTGAGGAATTCCAGTGACAAGCTGGGCTGGTCTACCACGTCACTTAACTGGGGAGAAATATGGCATTTAGTTGAAAATTCAGGGGTAGTATGATACCTATGGTACAAGGTAATGCTGCCATGTCCCTGCCTAGGTTAGCCAGATGGGAGTTGTAAACATTTGTTAGAAGATGCGGATGTCGGCTTTATGGCATTGGGATTTAACTAATAGCTTAACGGATAGATACAGACCGTCAGATTGCCACGTGTTAGCACACGCATATAGAAACAATGGGTATGTTTGGTGCCCAAATATTTGGGTTTAATCATAAAAAATTCACCACATAATTTTTTATTATTATAATACTTATTAAAAATCTTCTATCTCTTTACTGTTTCACCAACTCCCATAACATATCTTTACTTTATAATATTTCTCAAACCCCAATACTCAAAATTTTCACCCTCAAACATCCTCAATGTCTCGTGTGGCTTCTGCCAATGTACCTACTGTATTTACAAATATCTTTTATCTTTATTTGTTGTTATTTTTTAGGTGAGACGAAGATATGAATCATATGATGTTTCCTCTTAGTTTTTTTTTCTAAGCAACTTAGGGGAAAGGGGAAAGGGAGAGTCACCACGGTAAGGGCACAGGCAAGGGTGAGCAAACCTTACAGCGGTCGACCCACACATCTTTCAAAAGGGTCTATCCTTTAAAAGAGGAGTGTCAACTTATAAGGCCACCAACCCCGCCGCACCTTACCAATGTGAGACTCAAACTTTTCTTTTTCTAAGCAACTTAGGGGAAGGGGAAAGGGAGAGTCACCACGGCTTCCTCTTAGTTGTCTGTGTACCCAACCCGAATAATTAAAAGATTTTTATAAACATATATGCGGCAGGGTATGCGATTTCCCAATATAACTAATAATATTATAACTTATTTCTTGTTTAGTTTATTTGCTGGAACAAAGTCAAATTTGACGATGAACAAAATAAATATTTATGAGGGTTAAATAAATTCATAAATATTTTCTGCTAAATAAGAGTTCTATTTTTGGTGCACCATGTTAACTCTCTTATTTTCTGTCACATAGTAAAAGCAGCTAATAAATGGGAAGAAAATTGTCACATATATTGTTTGATTCAAGTTTTACCTCTACATTACCTCGAGCCATTAGGTAGAATTTTCGTTGTATGAGTGTATAGAGATTTTGAAAATAAAAAAAAAAAGTAAAATTTTCGTTGACAAAGGTTTTCCAGAATTTTGATGTTTGTTTGAAAAAGTTTTGAAAAGTCAACAAATTCTCTAAAAAGCCGGATTCTTTGGGTTGCCAAATATCACTTTTAAATACAAAATTTGTTGACATGATAAACAAAGATATCTCTCTCCAAAATAATTACTAATTGCATATTATATATTTTCATGGGATCTAATACTATGTACAGATAATTAGTTATATATAATCGAAGCGTGACTATAAGAAGTGGACTAGAATATTGGACCCTTTTGTATTTTCTCTATACATATAAAGATTTCTAGCTAGACTATTTTGAGAGACACCCGTAACAATATCACGGGAATTAAGTTGCTGAAGTAGAAATGATTACCTCGAAATAGATTTTATGGAGGACATTAGCTAGGAATTATACTCTAATGTCTCACAATGATTATTGACCTCATAGAAAATATCATGTCTAATATTTTTCAATAGAAAAATGAGATGACACTAGTCAGCGAGCTGATAGCTTGATTGACACCCCTCCTTTTAGGAAGGGATCGCTCACGGGGTCGACTCCTGCTAGATGCAGGCTTAGCTTGCTCCCCACGGCCCCACCCTATTACTTAGAAAAAAAATGGCATTATTCATAGAAAAACAAGTGAGATGACAAATAAGAAAAGGGATGTAAAGGCTTTTAAACAAATGTAAAGAGCTGCATATATGCCATTCAGGAGACGTGTATTGTGTGGCTGAAGCAAAGTGCAGTATGGATGAAACTCGTCTTTTTTTTCTTTCCCTTCATAAAAGGATGGAAGGAGACAACCCGTGTATTTTACTCTCCTGTAATTAACTTTCCACTCCTTATAAAATGTTCGGATTGAATTATAAGTACTTCACATGACAGATGGACTCGTTGATGGTTATAAAAGTTTAAGAGGGACAAACAAATATACAAAATGAGTGTCATCATAAGTTTCTTCTCGTTTGGTTTTTCTCTCTCTTCGTGTTATTGATGGTAAATTGAATTGAGTCAAACCTTGTATTGGCTCGTTTCCACAATAGATAGATGAGAAATATCCGCATCGCTTAATCTACAAAATTGATTCATTTAAAACAGCTATAAACATCTGCCGACGAATATGTATAATACATTTTATATTTTAATATTATGACATCGAATATTCGGTTGTTGAACACACTGGTCAGATTGTTAAAGGCAGAGTATAATTATTACATGTCAGTCGTAATGGAATGTTTTAAATTTTTTTATCAAAATGTTATGTTAGTGTTAAAAAAAGATGTAATATTAGAATGTGTAAATTATAGATAAAAGTAAAAAAATAAACTTTTGAAGTGTGTTTGATGAAAGTGAAATTTTATTAAAATTATTATGTAACAAACCCATGTAAAGTATCACAGTCTCAATTACTCGGTATTTTGTCATTAATATTCACAAGGGTTGAAGCAGGGGATGCGAAGGGTATCGGCCGACACCTATTGCTCCCCCAAATATATTTTATTTTATTTTATTTAGATAATCAAATGATTTCTAGCATATATATGAACAAAATAACACGGAGAGTACCCCAAACACAGGTATCAGAAATTTACGTGTAGTTTTCGTTATTATAATTCTAGCACTTTTTGCATTATGAAGGGAAAAAAATTATGTGTCAGAAGAGTATTCGGACTGTTAATTTACCATTTATCTTAAAAATTTAAGCGGATAGAAAGAGATAAACTCTATTATTTAAATTATATTTTCTAATGCATAATTTTTTTCCTCTAAGCAAGTCGAGCTTCATTTTTTTGTGTGTAAAACAATCTTTTATGGGATTCCATTAGTTCATATATACGTGACTTGATGTGCTACAAATATTACACGAAGATGTCGCGCATGCACATGTGGAGTCATATATCAGATGCAGAGCTTCTGATTCTTATTAATAGGTCAATCATTTTACAATCATACTCTATCAATTTATGTTTCACAAGCAGTTTGAACTCCAAATCTTAATTTTATGCATATCAAAGGATAGACATCTTTTAACCTTCGGATGGAAAAATAGATTACAGGGCTAAATCTTAAACTTAGATCTATGAAAAAATATTTATGGATATGATACAATTTAGAGTCACATTTCAGTAAAACTGAGTTGAAGTCAGCTTAGAATTGTGCGGAAAGATAATCTGAATTAATGAGCTCACAGGGTGACGACAAATTGATGATCAAGACATTGAGAGCTTGTACTTTTTTCACATATAAAACTCAAAAATAAATAAATATATAATTTGATAGCTGATGACTGCAGCTAGCATCATTCATGAATCCCCAGATGTATGAAAAATCTGGCGAAGGAAAACTATTTTCCACTTTTGTACGGAAAAGTAGGGCAAATACGGTCCATTATCACTGATCACTGGTCAAATTGTTGAAATCAATATTTTTGAATATTGCTTTTGACCCTTCTCTAGGGGGAGAATATTAAGCAACTCCTTTCATCTGTTGTTTTCCGCTCTGCAACAACTGTGAGTACAGTCTCGTAGTTTTATCTGAGTTCCAATGGTACCACTCATTCATCGTAGCCATTACTTTTTCTCCCACATGCGTGGTCTCTGCAAATGTAATACCAATTACCAAAAGCCAGCTCTGTACAACGAAGCTAAAACCATATCATCCTTTTTAAGATTTTTTTTAAAAAAAAGTGTGAAAAAAACTAGTCCTTATCGTGGTCGCAGTGAAGACTGACAGGTTGTTCCAGAAAGTTGAACATATTATTCAACAGACACAATGGGTACGAGTTATTTGGTACAGCTTCTCGGGAAAAAGAAAGAAAAATCCACAAAAAGATCCACAGACAATAGTGAGTTTACGATGATAGAGATGGAAGGACATCAAGTACGAGGTGTTGGAAAAAGCGGCAAGAAAATTAAAGAAAAGAGCACCAAGAATTTATGTGGTTAGGTCTGAATCCGGCCTACGTCCACCCCATAACAATTTTATTAAAAACGCTTAAGAAAATTACTCTAGATTCTCAATACAATAGCTCACACCACTCTCTCTCTCTCTCTCTTTTTCTCTCTCCCTGTCCAAGACTCACGTCTCATTTGTTTCCTATAACATAAGCCTCTATTTATAGGAAAAATATAAAGAGAAACCATAAGAGAAAACCCTAAACTTGGATGTGGACCCCAACAATTCTCCCCCTCCATACCCATAAGGGATAAATCTGTTTCTGATATCTTTCGGTTGAGTGCATCCCGAGCTTCCATCAGTAGAACTTTCCTGCAACTTTGGTGTCTGTTGCTCACCATCCCTGCTTGTACCGCCAAACTCATGTAGAACACTAATGTTGCTGCTGATTTCCCTTTTCTCTGCTTTGTACTTTGGACAATTGCCCTTGATATGCCCCTCTTGGTCACCATAGAAGCAGGTATCTTAACCTCCCGTATTCCTGTCTCGTAGTTCAAAAGCGCTTCCGTATTCCTGTCTCGTAGTTCAAAAGCGCTTGTCTCTTTGGCTACATGATGGAATACCTCTGGCCCGATCCACTGACGAATCAACCATATAAGCTTCCGGTTGATCTTCTTCTACTTTGCCTCGTCAATCCCCTCCGGTTTCTTGCCCTCGTTCTCCAATGGATCATGTAATTCGTAGCAGACAACATCATCATACCGGTAACCATACTCCCCGTCATCTCAATTCACATTGTTTGAGCCCGAATATCATAATTATGACTGCACCAATGGATCTGGGATGACCTAAAACCTTAGCAACCGATCTAACATGCTCGAAAATTGGCCTAAAAGTCCCTGAATCAGCCGAAAAACCACTTTATAACAAAAAAACTGGAATCTTCTGCAATATTATTTTTGGAATATTCTGATTCCACGCTGACGTGACAATGTTGGCGTGATACTTTAGGACTCACCTGCTGATGTGGCAGGACACGTGTCAACTGATTGGGGCGTGCGTGTAGGGAAAGTGATTCCTACACGCTTTACCTCTCTTCGGCGCGTGAGAGCACGTGGACGGCGCGCTTCGACTTCGTGCAGCGCGTGGCAAAGCGTCCGGGCTTCTACGGCGACGCGGTTTCGATTTTCGGCTTCGTCTCGATCTCCTCTACAGCCTGGTGCCTTCCAATCTTTGATCGGACCACTTTTAATTTTCGAACCTTTTCTGCTTCCCTCTAAAAAATCACTCCAGCTCCTCGAACCAGGCTCCGATACTACTTGTTGGGAAAAGCGGCACGAAAATTAAAAAAATGAACACCAAGAATTTACGTGGTTTGGCCCCAATCCGATCTACATCCACCCAAAAGCAATTTTATTAAGAGCACTGAAGAAAATCACTCTAGTCACCCAATACAATAGCTCACACACACACACACACTCTCTCTCTCTCTGCCCAAGACTCACGTGTGTGGACCCCAACACGAGGGAGGGTGAGAGGAAATGGAGGTGACTTTGGTGGAATCGAAAAGTGGAGATCGGGAGGAGGGAAAGCAAATGTTGATGGCGATAAGAAGAGTGTACAGAGAGCGAAGTGCTGTCGACCATCCAACTATCCAAGGAGTAAGGAGAAGAAAATGGTGGTGAGAAATACAAAACAATCTTGGACATTTTGAAATGTTTGGTTTGATTTTGATTTTTTTATAATGAATCGGTTTTTTTAAGTGTTTTTTTAGGTGTTCCTAAAAAATGATATTTAGAATGATAGTTTTTAAAATCGATTATCTTAGAGAATGTTTTTATAAGCGAAAAGGGTGGAAGAGGGCGACGAGTGTGACTAGCTCCCTTAGGCATGACCACAAAGATTCTCTATGCGTTGCAAAATGTCTGAATTGAATCATAACTACTAAACTAAGAGGTTTAGACTGTCAGCACAACATCACGAATGTAATGAGATTCTCTTGGAGAATGTCAGAGTAAACAAACACTTGTTACGGACGGTAGAACTGCTTTAACAGGTTAACATATCGTCGTAGTAAGCACCTCTCCTGACCCTATTCGTAATTTCGTATATACGATTACGTTACTAGACAACTAGGCTAGAACGAATCACGATGACCACAAATTTTAGATGGTCCCCCCCACTCTACTTACTAACTAGTTTGGGCTAATTCAGTGCTCGAGTTTAAACTTTAGCTTGGGCTGACCTTGGGCCCGACATACACATGAACGTTAACACCCAGCCGAAATTCCAATTACTTTCGCAGCTTCCAAACCCCAGAAGGACGAGCAAGAAAGAAGGGTAGAAAGATAATGAGCAACACACTCTGTTTAAATCCGTCAGTCCAGTTGAAAATGAAGATAATCGCTCCACAGTTCCCCGCCAAAAAGAGCACGAAATCCGTATCCATCTCCGCTCGTCGTCAAAATTCCCAATCTCCCAGTAATCAACAAGAACAACAACTCAACCTCTCCGTTCTTCGCTTCACTCTCGGTCTCTATCTATCTCTCTCTTTCTCTAGGTGCACTTGTGTATGTTTTACGTGTGCTTTCTAATCTGGGGTTGTGTCCATGTTTCAGGGATACCTGGGTTTGACGAGTCCTATTTACCCAGATGGATCGGGTACGGGTTTGGTTCGCTTCTGATTCTCAACCGTTTCGTGGGTTCCGATTCTGCAACTACCACTCAAGCACAGCTTGTGAGCGAACCCTTCCTATGAGATCGCCTTCCGTTGGAATTCTTTTTGAGTTTGTGCTTTTTTTTTTACCTCTTTGTCTTTCTCTTTGATTTTTGCCTTCTGTAGAGGACAGAAGCTCTGGGCCTTTCTCTGGCAGCATTCTCTATTTTAATTCCATATCTGGGAAAATTTCTTAAGGTAAGTTTCTTATTAGTTTTGCTCTATCTTATCGTTACTGTTGGTGTGGGTGTGTCATTGATTATTCGCATGACCGAGACCCTTTAACCTGTTGTAATATACTGTACGGAATTGAATTGTTGGTTAGACTTTCGTTCCAAGATGTTTCGGCATTGAAAATCTGTTTCTCAAGACTGCAGGTTTTCGTTAAGGACTGTAACTGCATGTTGATTATCTTGATGAAATGGAATATGATGTGTATTACATGCCAAAAGTTTTCTACCTTGTGTCAGGGCCGCCATAGTTTAAAATTGTCAGCCATAGGATATTAATCCAAATGTTTGGAGCCAGTTGTTCTCAGAACCTTTAGGTATCAACGACTATGGCCTATAAATTGTTTAGGAGTTTGATTAAATGGTTCGTATTGGATATTGAACTTATATTCTGATTTAGACATATTTTTCCACATCTCCATAGAAAGTTTATGAAAATCAAAAGAAGTATGTGCGTCTTTCGGTTTCTGTTTGGGCAGCTTCCACGAGTCACATGCAATTGAGTGAGATATGTGGAGAGTTTGAACATGAGAATCCTGCCCCAGTCCTATCCACACACTACACTCACAGAAATTCATATTATTAACTCATGATTAACCAACCCCACCTAGAGCTGTGCATTTGGTCCTTACTTGATATATTTACAAAACCTTGTGATGTGCGAAATTTTGCAGGGCGCTAGTACAGCAGATCAAGCAACTATCCCTGAAGGCACTGAGCAAATATTTGTCATGTCACAAAATGTATCAGATGCTCAGAAAGAGGACTTGGCTTGGGCAACATACATCTTACTTCGCAACACAAACACCATAGCAGCGGTATATCATTGCGTCATCATTTACCATTTATGGAACCCAACAATTAAAAGAGGACCTTGCAAGAAAGTGGGAGGGGGAACATGAATATATGATTATCAAGTCTTGATGAGACATCAGTTGTTTTTTTTCTCTCTCTGATAGAGACTGATTGATTATAGATGTGCATGGTATTGTGAAGTTAATAGTCTTTCTGAGCATCGATTGTCTCACCTTTTCAGTTAATAGTGGTTGGAGGTCAATTATGTGCACGTGGCTACTGGAGCATACCAGAGAAGGTCTCAAAAGAAAACTTACTTGATTGGTTTGAGAGGCAAATTAAAAAGATTGGCCTGAAAAATTTGAAGGACAACATTTATTTTCCTCAGCACGAAGGTACCCATAAGTTGCATATCCTTTAAGTTTTTAAGGAAAGAAAATAATCTAACATCTTTTGGTGGGTCAGGATTATTTGACATATCGGTAAAATTCAAATGGTAGTAAACAACGAAAAGTCTGATTCTTTGAAGAAAGATAATTGTTTATCGAGGCTGCAGGCACGAAAGATGACAAAGTTATGTGAGTTGTCAAGCTCAACGTGTTTAGTTACTTTCAGAGAGAAATTCAAAGTTAAGGGAATGTTTTAGTTTCTATCTGTACGCATTTTGCTCTCATTGCTTCACAAGCAATAGAAATAAATTTTGGAGTGCTGCTTGCCAGAGTGCGCTACATCATTTTCAATGTTAGCCAAAAATAGTATAGTAATCTTATTTAGCTGCTGTTGTTTAAAGTGTTTCCAACAGTTTTTCTTACAGCAATGAAAAGGTTTCATTTATATTCTAGATTCTGCACTTTGGGAGATGTTACCCAAGGGGACCCGCTCTCTCCTGGTACAACCAGTGTTTCAAGTTCCAAAACCTGGTTCCAATCAGATAGAAATGGTTGAAGGGTTTGTCCTGTTGGCCTCAAGCATGAGCTACGCATATAGTGATAAAGATAAAGCCTGGATAGCAGCACTTGCTAAGAAATTTGGAGGTAATAACTGTTTAGAGGTTCGTAAGAATCCATAACACATTGTTCACATGCTAAATCAGTTAGCAAGTTCTATTTGAAATGTTTGTTTTCTCCATTACTCTGTGCATGCCACTTTCTTGGCCGGTTATGGAGCACCATCTGAAAACGCCTGCTAGTTTTTAAGTGTAATTCTTCACTTGCTAGTCTGCTACCCTTTCTAATCACATTGAAGATTTTCTGGTAAGCAACTTTGTGTGATGTGTTTGAGAAGAAAACTAAATGTCATAATCGTTATCTGCTTTTAATGCTTTTCAGCGTTAAAAAGAAACAAAAAGGAACAATTGGGAAAAAATAAATATTATCACTCTAAAACACAATCAAATAACACAGCACACATTCTTTTTACATGGAAAAACCAAGTGAGAAAAATGGCAGAACTTAGTCTAAAGGCAACCAAACAGCACTATAAAGATG
This sequence comes from Myrica gale, assembly GCA_963930655.1. Classification (NCBI taxonomy): domain Eukaryota; kingdom Viridiplantae; phylum Streptophyta; class Magnoliopsida; order Fagales; family Myricaceae; genus Myrica; species Myrica gale. The sequence continues at coordinate 7,654,008 of OZ005600.1, read as the reverse complement.
AGTACAAGACTCAATGAAACACGTTATGATTCTAACTTGACTGTACGAGGTTCCTGTCGAAACAAATCAGTCTGGTCACTGATCTCCATAAAGGAAAATCTGAACTCAATTAAGAAACTGAATCTAAATATCATAGGACCGTTTGAACATGGTAGCACTGTTCAAATGCCTGTGGTTATTCGAAAGATTCATTGCCTGTTAATATCTGGATCCTTGTATTGTTCTAGGTGTTCAAATGGACTGAGAACATGGAATAGGCATTCAAACATACTTTGAAGGTGAGATAGATGCTCAAAAGGCCTCTCAGACATTCTTTAAATGGTGGTCTCTGCCTCTGGAGCTCAAAATTAGCCTAGCATTTGAACAGCTTTCAACATGACGTGAGACATTTCCATTGGATCCTCAAAATTTGAACTATGGCTGAATGTACATTGAACGTGATTTCGAACACTAGTTTTTGTATCTTATCCCAAGCCCACCATTGGAACATTAATCCTCTGTTTAGATGAGCAGTGCGAATTGCCAATTTACGGTTGTGAAAAGTCCTTATGGTCTAAAAGCACTGATTTGCTCAATTCTATTTCCACAAATACTCAAACCTAGATAAAGTATAATGATGTTAACAACCTAAGGTTTGAAAATTCTAGTTCTCTAAGTTCATTTGTCGTCCTAACATATATTTTTATTGTTGATAAGTAAGAACAGTTTTATTAAAAAAAAAGGCGAAAACAGTACAAAGATTGTACTGAAATCACTCGAAGCATACAAATAAAAAAGCTAATAAAATCAAAATAGTCTAGAAAGCCCCCCCCCCCAACACATCAGTAGCCCGGAAGAAAAGAAATTGAAACACATCACCCTGCAAACTCCCTAGCGAACGAGCAGAATCCTCAAAACATCTTCTATTTCACTCCCTCCAAAGACACCACCATATACTCCCTGGAATCATCTTCCAAATCGCCTTGGCAAAAGGATCTGCCAATTTTCGATCCCAACAAGAAAGCACATCCACCACCCTCTCTGACATAATCCAATGAACATTCAAAATACCAAGGACATGCATCAAAAGGCCTCTAGCCACCGGACAATGCAATAATAAATGATGAACAGATTCACCATTGCCTACACACATATAACACCAATCAGTGACACAAACACCCCTTATTCGGAGATTGTCAATAGTTAAAATCCGACCATGAAAAGCCTCCCACACAAAAAATGACACACGTGAAGAGACTTTGGCCTTCCACACCCCACGCCAAGGGAAAGGCTCAGAATTGCCACCGCGAGAAATGTAGCCATAGAAAGACTTACAAAAAAAACACCACCTTTAGAGCCTAACCAAATCAGCTTATCCTCTCTACCTCTACGCCACACCTGCTCATAGAGAGTGGAGAAAAATGCAGCGAACTCCAATTCCCAATCATTAGCAGATCGAGAAAATTGCACGTTCCACACTAAGGAACTAGATCCAGGTTCCAAACATTCCGCCACCATAATATCCTTACAACAAGAAAGGGAGAAAACTAAAGGGGAAGAATGACTCAATATTCTCCCACCACACCAATTGTCATGCCAAAAACGAATTCTCCGACCATTACCCAACACAAACCTAATATGCTCAGAGAAAGAAACCCAACCTTTGCTAATATGTTTCCAAAGGCTCATCCCATAAGAATCACTCGAAGGCAAGGAGATCCACCCACCTCCCGTAGTTCCATACTTCTCCGCAATCACACTTCTCCACAATTTATCCCTCTCATTAGCGAATCGCCACAACCATTTACCCAACAAGGCTTTGTTAGACAAAGATAACCTCCTAAGCCCCATACCTTATGACTGAATAGGAGAACACACCTCCCAATTGAGCAAATGAAATTTGTGAACACTATCATCACTGCCCCACAAAAAATCCTTTTTGTAATTTCTCAAGTCTCAATGCCACCACATTTGGAATAGAGAAGAGGGATAAAAAATATGTATCAAGGCTAGAGAGTGTGGATTTTATCAAAGTAATCCTACCACCCTTGGATAAATACATGTGCTTCCAACCCGCCAACCTTCGTCCCATCCTCTCCAAAATTTCATCCCAAATCTGCACACTTTTATATCTGGCACCCAAAGAAGCCCTAAATAAGTCAAAGGCAGAGCATACACTCTACAACCCAATAAAGAAGTCAACCCTGCACATTCCCAACATTACCAATAGGAATAACTTCCGACTTGGAAAGATTAACCTTTAATCCCGAACTGCTTCGAAACATAAAATTAAATACCGAAGGCTCTTAATCTGATCCTCCTCCGCCCCACACAAAATAAAGGTGTCATTAACAAATAGCAAATGAGAAACACAAGTATCCACACCACCAGCACCACCAACCTTGAAACCATGAATACCACCTTGGGAAACTAACTTCGACATCATTCTAGAAAAACGCCTCCATAACAATAACAAACAATAAAGGAGAGAGAGGGTCACCTTGCCTCAACCCCTGAGAGCTACCAAAAAACCCTTCCGTGACCCATTCGCAAGCACAAAAAATTTAACCGTAGTGATACAAAATTCAATCCAACTGCACCACTTCTCACCAAACCCACATCTTCTCAAAAGATATAGCAGGAAATTCCAATTAACGTGGTCATAGGCTTTGTGAATGTCTAGCTTACACAACAAACCCGGCTTACCTTATCTCAACCTAGAGTCTATGCACTCATTGGCAATCAAGACCGAATCCAAAATCTGTCGTCCCCTCGCAAAAGCTTTTTGAGAAAGCGAAATAATCTTGTCTAGCATAATCTTCAATCTATTCGCCAAAACCTTAGCAAAAACCATTCCCCCCACAAGGGTTGTGGGACGGAAATCTTTCAACTCAACCGCTCCCTGTTTTTTAGGGATAGGGACAACAAAAGTAGCATTCAAACTTCGGACACATCTACCATACTGAGCAAACTCATTAAAAACAGAAATAATATCCCTCTTATTGACCTTCCAACAAGTCTGGTAAAATGCTAAAGATGTTTCTATTGCAAATGATAATGGACTTCACTAAAGTGTGCGCAAGATGTTCAACAGACAACAATACCCAAGAATACAGACTTGGACTAATGGATGATATGAGTTTTGATCTGTAGATTTTGCCAACACAAAAAGGTAGCGACTAAATTTTTCATTTGTATAAAGCTAATTAGTTGTTATATTTCTGCCTCAAGGAGTCGAGGGTTTAGTTCGTTTTTTTTCCTATTATTTTGGAATGTATAGAAGTGTGAATGGGTTATTGGTGGTTATGCTCTAGTAAGGAAGTGTTCCCAAAAATTCTATTACTTCAGCTGCAATCAGTTGGCACAAAAGTAAAGACTTGGGACTCTTATAGCTGGTTAGTTAGAGTGATTCTTGTGAAATTTTTAGCATTGTTAATTTGTTATAGCCCCTTGATGTGAGAGCAATTGTATGGACCCCACCATGTACTTATGAATTGCCAGATGCACTGCTTGGATTGTAATCTGGAAAAGCCTTGATCATTTATCAATGAAATTGGTCGTTATCATGTTGGATTCTAGTTGAATACCACAGACCTTTGAAGTCCCTCCGAAGTTCTGTAAAATTACATTTTGTCAAAAGACAAAAAATGAAGGCTTTCTTCCCCTTTCTGTTGTTTCTCTGATCAAACCTGCTTCTTTCGAATTTTGGTTTGCAGGATGGATACTTTGAGGATCTTCTGTTGATCAACACCCAGGTTAAAGTTCCAGATTTTGGAGACAGAAGAAGATATGGGGTTTCTACAAAAATTTCTCCAAGCCATACACCAGATTCTGCAAGGATGAAGAAAAAAGATTTTTTTTATTTGGAGAGGGACTAAAGCAGAATGCCGACAACAAAAGATGAGGTGGCATCTAATTAGTTACCTTCAGGCGCACGACCTTTCTAATGGCCAAGATTAGGCCTGGCATAAGACATTGTACGCCAGTGATATCATGTTTGAGAGAGTATACCTGTCGCAAGCAGTGTCCATGGATTATTTTACCTTTTGAGCAATGATAAATTATTTTAAGTCCATACTTTGGAAAACAAGAGAACAAAACTGCAAGTGTACCTCTCCTGGACCCGAGAAGTGGACTGTTGTACTGGAAGGAAGTCCTGGAAGGACCAAGCTATGCACTCGAACCCCATCTTCTCCTAGAATTTGACCCCTTGCCTCATGCGACAAAAGAAAAATAATGAGCCTATATGTATAGTGTGGGCTTCTATTGAGTTCATCTTATTGTGTTCTATAAAATTTAGACTTTCTTCCCCTGTTTTTTCAATTTCTACACTAGAGATAACCTTTATAATTCAGCTTTCTTCATTCGCCTACACAAGTTTCAAAGATCCCAGCCGACCCAATAGTAAGACCTTTTTGTTAGTTGGAGTGAATGGGATCACTATCACTCAATTTCCTGTTGGGCTCACCAGAACGTCAGTTGAAATATCTTCTCTGTTGTAGATCTGACCAAGATTAGAAAGGTTATTGGCAATCTGGATTGCATCTGGAGAGGGAAGATCCTGACCATCAAAGAAAAATTTAGTATCAGCATGTTCAAGGTATTTTTATCTCTCTGTAAACCTTTGATTCAAGTGTTTAACATTATATGGCACAGAGAAAGAAAAGGATAAACAAATTTGTTGTGAATTTTTGGCTGTGATGAATTTCAAATGATTATATGGACACTCTGCAAAGGCAGTACTATGAACTTTGCTTGTCCTAGCATTTGGAGTCGTATATCAGTTAAGAGGATGTAAAAATGATTAAAGTCAATAGACAAGTGTTTTAACTCATTTTTTCTTGATGCATTAGTAGGCGAGTATAATTATGGTACGTGACAAAGTATTGAAAAATAACAAAAATATGGTGATTGTTATTATCCCTTTTCTGGTGCTCCATGCTTAGGAGACAAGTTTGCCAATGACTCAGGAGCTAGCAAAGGATCATGGTAAATCTGCAACTATTGCTAGAGGAACAAGTAGTTGGAACGTATAAATGCAAGTACTAAATCTGCTATGTATTTTAAGAGACTCAAAGGAGTTTGCTTTGGCCTTTATTTACTCATTGTTGTCATATTATGTGTTTTACAAAGCTTTTTTTTTATCTCGTTCAAGATTGTACATAGATATCCATGGGAACTGGATGACTACTATTGACTTGTTCAAAAATTAAAACAACTGATCTGTTTTACCGATACACTTTCCCTTGATTCCACAATTTCTACGTTGTTGAAGTGGAAGGAAGCTGATATTGCTGCTTGTTGGAGAAGGATAGATCCTATTGATAGAGTTGGGGCAACAAGACAACCCTGAAAGCAAAAACACATAAAAAGTTGGATTTGTTTGATGATGTGAAACACAATTGGTAAGGAGGAAAGCTGGAATTATCAAAGTTGAACTGTTAGTTGAACCTCTCACCCTGTGCTCACCATGCTTGCTTTGTCACATAACGCAGACAATGCATTGATGGTATCGGGCTTAATTCGAGGCACATAAACCACACTTTTCATCCCAAATGCCGTTGCCTGATGAGATACAGAGATTAGGTAAAGATAGGGTTTCCGATGCTTTAATTTAAAAAGAAAAAAAATCGAACTTAATGAGATTTTACCTGTTTCACATTGTCATACTGTCAAAGGATCCGTGAAATCAATGACAACACCTGTTGCTTTTTTCTACCGACAAGCAGGACAAGGTTAATTGGATAGAACTCATATATATATATATATATATATATATATATAGAGAGAGAGAGAGAGAGAGAGAGAGAGAGGTCATTTGAGTATATTACCTGCGATATGGAACCTAATACCATAGTGAGGTCGTTGATTATGGGAATTTCTAGAGGCTCTTCCATGTCACATACCTGCCCTAAAGAATGAAAGATGATCAAAAGAAGGCGGGGGACAAGACCCCATCAAACAACTAGTAAAAGAAAGGGGTCGAAACAGAGGAAGCCAAACCTTCCCAATATCTTCTCCTACAAGATATGAATCGACTGCACCAGCCACCTCCATTCCTCTGGCTCTGGTCACTGCAGTTACTGCTGCCCTTCCTATTTCTTTTGCTGCTCCATTTACAATAACCTAAAAATCTCAGGTGACAGAGAGATGGACAGGCAACTTAGTTCCAGACATAAGATTAGGGGAAGAAACGAAAGGAGCTAAAGAGATATTGAAGTGTCACCTTGATATTACTCTGAGGGGGCTGCATTGAGCAAAAGATGGGAGGTCTAGATTTGATACTTTTTGAACTCTTGTATACTGTAGTCTGAAATTGACAGCTCAAGGCTGCCATTGCTGCGCAAAGCTGCTGCTGCTGCTACTACTACTACTGAGCCTAGTTACTTTCTTCACAACAAGATAAGCCTATTTTCCCAGCCATATGCTACTCCCTGTCTTTGAGATAAGGATCCTGTTTTTTTTAGTGTTTTGGAGGGAATTCCATACGCGACAAGGATGCATGTTCTTTAGAGTCTTGTGAGTTCCCGAGCGAGGAAACTAACCTTTCAGGATCTAATAATTAATCCGAGTGTGGGATCGAGTTATTGGAGGTGATTTGTTAACTAAGGATTAAACTAACCTTTTATTATCTACTGTTTACTGTTCAGAGTGCTTTAGAAACTGTATGGTGGAGGAGTTTCTGATTGACTTGCACTGGGTTTTGATTAATTTAGGGAAATTTATTTTTTAGTCTTTGAGTTTTACCTCCTTTTTATTTTTAGTCATGAATTTTAGTGGGTCAAAATTTTAGTCCTTGAATTTTCATTTTTGTAAAATTTAGTCGTTCCGTCAGTCTGCCGTCATACACCGTCAAAATTTGTATCGATCGACCGGTACATGAAGCGGTTGACCGCTCACTTTTAACTAGGGTTGTACACCGGGTGGGCCGGTTTTGAAAAAATTGTCACCTACACCGTTAAGGGCAAAAACCGGTCGGTGTAGATGGCGGTTTCCGGTTATCCTACATTCATATTACGCATATACCCTGTCACATATCATTGTCATCTTATTTTCTAGAGCTTACAAGCAAACCACCTATTATTCATGGAGTCTAACATGTATTGGTGCTGTCAATATCAGTTATTAACATCGTCACTTAGAAGTCCCAAGACACCTAAAGCACAAAAGTGGGTTTATGAAAATATAGCTTACAGTTTTAATTGTTTCTATGTGAGGTGCAACCCACTTTTCAGCTTGTGCCTTTTTCTCCACGACCTGTAACAAAATTGACACAAGGCTAGCAATGTGACATACCAAGAGGGAGATGATTAATTCAGATGCAAGACTAAGCCAGTCACACCAACTCCAAAAACAAATAGTAGAACCTTATAAATAGACATATAGCAACCAGAAGAGGGAAAGAATATAACCTTTTGAATCACCATTTCCATAGCTGGTTTGCCGTGCTCATTCCAATGTGTTTCCATGAAGTACTGCAAGAAGACAAGTTTTCAGCTCTCAGGTGAAGAATCCTCACTTCTACAAAACACTACCATACTAAACTTTACCTGACAATGAATTAAATGTGAAGCAAGCGAAGGTGGAAGATGAGATATACAGGATTTGCTAATTTGCACTAATCTGGGCATGCACCATATTTCTCTAATTTGCCAACTCACACCAGAATCAGCTCATGGCTCAACCTTTTGATCTAGTTCCTTCATGCAATACTCAAGTATGTAGTGAATGGATTTACCAAAGGGAGATTTCTCGGTGCAAATCGGTTTGGATATGTTAATTGTCCTAACAGATTAAACCAAAGAGCATGTTGCACCTCTCATTAGGTTAATGGGTTACTGAAGTTTTTTTTTTTTTTTGGGGGGGGGGGTACTTGGGTTACTGAAGTTAAGCCAAACTGAATGCAACATATAGACTCCTAAGAATGTCAGCTGCAGTCTTTGTGACCACAAGTCCTAGATCCTCACAAGATGCAATTTTCTACCTGAAATCTTTGTCATAAAAACATCTCAGAATCTTCCCAGGAATCCAATCGAAATCACTGGGATTGATTGAGCCATCAGAGCACCTCATGCACTAATCACAGACATAATCACCTGGTCATCTATGCTAAAGCAGATGTATTCAATGTGCCTCACTTAATTCCATAAACATGAACTGAGCATAATTTGCTATCTACTAAATTGAAACACCTCACCAATAAAAACATTTTCATCCAAATTCCAACCTATACACCCAGATTAATCTTAAACTTAGAGGCATAGAACTAGATTAATTTCATTCAAACCAAAAGAACCACAATAGATTAATCTTATTGTCACCTGCTGCTGGTTGTAGCCCAGTACGGACTTGAGTGTCGAGGAGAAGAGTGGGAAGTTGTAGGAATTGCCAGCCGCTATTTGGACCCAAACCCCGGCTGCCAAACCCACCCATGACGGTCTGCTTCCTGCTTTCAGAGGACAGTGGACAATCCGGGTCAGCTCTGCGTTGTCCACTGTCCTGGGAATGTTGCCTACATACAGCCTCCTGGCGGCCTCCGAAGACGGGTCGAGGGAAGCAACGGGGCTCTAGGTTTTCTCCTCCGCTACGGAGCAAAGTAGCGTTTGTGAGCGCTTGGGTGAGAAAATTAGCGGTGAGGAAGTGAGCTTGGAAAGGCTTTGGAGATGGGTCGGTTTGGGGGCCTGCGAATGGAGCTTGGATGGGACTGTGAGGCTCTTTGGAGTTTGGAGAGTTATGGAGGAGACTGTGAGGCTCTTTCGTCGTTCCTCGAAGAAGAAGAAGAAAAAGGAGGGGGTTTTGGAGTAGGAGAGAGTTGGAGAGTTGGGGTCCGTGTGGGTGAACTTGGCGTTTTTTTAAAAAAAAATTAAAGAAAGCGCTCGAGCGCCTGTCGAGCGGCGCTCGAGCGAGAACTCTCTGCATGTTAGGGGAGAAAATGGGTCTTTTTTTTTTTCTTTTTTTTTTAAACCCGGTTCCCGGTACCCGGGAACCCGGTGCCGGGTAACCCGGGAACCGGGAAAACCACCGGGTTTTGTAAAAAACCCCAAACCGGCACCGGTCAAGCCGGGGTACCGGGAATCCAGTGCCGGTGCCACCGGAAAATTCCGGTGTGCTTGTGCAGCCCTACTTTTAACACATATACCTGGTCGACCGCTTAAATTTTGCTGACGTATCAAAGAGATCCGTTGGACTGACGAAAAGACTAAATTTTACAAAAATTTTGACCTACTAAAATTCATAACTAAAAATAAAATTCAGTTAAAATTCAGTTACTAAAAATCAAATTTCCCATTAATTTCTGTACGAAAGTCTTAAAACAAACAAGAACCGACAATTCTCTGGTTAGGACATTCCTCCATCATTTGGTACCAGGAAAACAGAAGACCTTACGAATCCAGGACGATGATGGAAATCCAACAGCTAGGATTAGAAATTAAGACGTGATAAAAGACGACGGCCCGCTTAGTTGGGCGTCGTCAATCAAATTATCAATGAGGACAATAATTGGCGGGCCAGAATAGTGCGACATTGCCTTTGTGACCGTAATCGATTGGAATCCAGAGAGAGACGAGTAATTATCACACTTTACTTCTAAAGGGCCCTAAAGACCTGTCTAAAAGAGACAGCTAGCTATCCCCCATGATCATAACGTCGCCTTCACCGTAGCACTTTGCTGACGTCTATATATAAATAGAGTTTATGCTCGCCCATAACACCAAAAACATGGGTATATTTAAATAGAGTTTGGATATAAGAAAAAATACAATTCTCACCACAAATTATCATAAATTTTAAAATTTATACTTTAAATTATCATTTTTGAGATATTATACCTATCATAAATTTTAAAATTTATACTTTAAGCTATCATTTTTTAGACATTATACCTTATAACTATCAATCTTAGACACTTTGAGAAAACTGCCGAATTTTTAGACATTTTACACCCTCCAATTATCAATATTAGATCACATTTTGCACCCTCCGTCCGACAATAATACCCTTAAGAATTTAATCAATTGACAACAATATCTTTAATACATGCAAAATGAGTTAAGGACATTATCTTTATTTTAGTTTATTACTTTGAATAGGATGATCCTTGTGGTCTATTTTTTAGATATATAGGTCTTTTCGTTCACCAAAAATTAGTTCACTTACGAGAATGAAGTATGTGATAAGTTATTTGATCCTGAAATGAACATCTCGACCTTGAACCCATGTCGGTTTTATGTTAGTTAACTAATTTTTGTGTACAAAAGGAGCCATATGTTTAAAAAATATACTACCGATCTGCTCAAAATTATATCCTACTGTCTGATTTATTAAAAATGAATACTACTAAAGCAATTTTTAAATTGAGCTGTGAAAAGCCTAACAATCACATGTAATATCTCGCTTAAAAAAATCTAACAATCACATATAATTAATTCTCTAAAGCTATCAGTCCTATTAAACTTTCCGATTATAAGTATTTTTTTTGGAGTAAATAGGCGTAAAAAATGAATCATTAAAGAATTCAATGATTTGTTAGTTACCAATACACGTTCTTTTAAAAAAAAAAAATCATTACCAATACACGTTCAACAACAAATAAGTGTAATCAAAAATTTGAAAACTATAGTTGATTGGTGGCATATTGGACTGGCAATGTATGAAGCATGATATATATATATATATATATATATATATATATATATATATATATATATATATATATATATATGTATGTGCATGCAAAATCAACACATGGTGCCCCATCATTCTCACGGGTCCTTGTGAACTGATTTCCAAGTCTCCCTTTGGGCGTTTTTTTCTCACCAAAAAGAAGAAGAAGAAAAAAAGGCAGTGGTAGGGAAATCTTTGAATTGAAAACTTAAGCACACCTCTTGTTACTGAATTTATTTTATTCGCCGGCTATAAAGAATCCAAAAGAAAGAAAACATAAGAAGAGAAAAACCACGAGTTTTGAGTATTTTTTTAATAAATATATATTTTCCTAGAAAAAAAACAAGCATCTCATATAGATGCATGGTCTTTTGAGGTAACAAGTAAAGAAATTAGGATTCTAAGTACCGACACACACCAATTACCTGAAATTGACGTGGGTTAGCTAGCTAACAGACCCATTCATGTTTCATATTTTACGTGATATTGAATGTCGGTTAACCCATCATTTGTTGAACTTTCTTTATCCTACGTTTGGAGTTGTTGGATTTTCATTCCAACTTTGTTATACAGTTAATTTGAACCAACTAACAAAGACCTTCCACCATACCGAAGACATGATATGCCCTTGGACCTCAGAAATCAAGTGGGTCTACATGCAAATAGAATTTGAGAAAAGGGAGTATGCATGGCATATATAGAGGTGTGGAGGGAAATGGGTATTTTTCGATCAGTTTTCTCTTTATCTTCGAATGGAAAATTTTTGAAGGTGAACTACTAGCTAGCTTGTTTGTAACGTGTTTTCATATCATTTCAATAAGTTTTAGAAAATTGCAGCACTATTCCAATGCATATCCCCCCCCCCTTCATGTGCCTCAGTTCAAAATGCGCAATCCACCAACCTAGGGTTTGCGAAAGACTAATCTATTTGGTTTATTTTTTGGTCCTTAGGCACAGAAGGCATATGGGCACGTTTCAATTTTGAAGGGTCAATGATTGTTTTTTGGGTACGTAGTATAACATAATTAATGAAGCAAGATATTTGTTTGTTTTACTTTTTAAAAAAAAATCTAATTGGCAAAAATCTGAAGATCGATCGCGGATCTTTCTTATTGTCTCTACACTCTCTATTGCAGTGATGAGAAATTACATATTTTTAAGCTGTAAGCAGGAAGGGAAAATGTTCCTCTTATACTTTTATGGACTAAAATTTATTGAAAATGTAAAAGTCCCGAGTAACGTGGACAATTAAAATCAAAGACTTATAAATAACTCTTAATGTAATATTTTGATTCATAATTGAGAAAATTGAATGTCTATTTGGACTTTTTAAAAGTGGATGTAGATCAATTATCAAACTATTTAAATATCTTGTTTCACTTATATAAGTTTTAATTTTTTAATTTTTTATTTCTTACAAAAATATGTAAATAAAATTGCATAAAATTACATATTTATTTCAGGTATTTTTAATCTTAAATATGAAAGTGAGACAAAACCGCCCAAGCAGCTCACGAGTAGTGTGCTCAAAGAAATAGCAGAGGTCCAAATGTCACCTCACCATAAACACCTTCCGGCTTCCAACACGTCCCCCACCAACTCCTGACTGTTCCATCGTACCCTTACCCTAGCGTTCCCATTCCTCTTCTTTGATTTGTTTATTTTCTCCTTTGCATACCATTAATCGAGCAGAAGAAAAAAAGAAGAAGCCAAAAACAAACAAAAATATAGAGAAATTCCAACCATCTCCTCTCTCTCTTCTTTTTGCTTGATTCTCTCGCTCCAAAATAAATAAATAAATAAATAAAGCCTACTTGCACAGGCACTTGCCAGTTGCCTCCTGGTTTTTGGCCGCAGTCCCACAGAAATTCCATAAACCCACTGGCAAGCAAAGCGACCTCCAATAACTAATTGGTCGGTACCTTGTCGCCAATAAAAAATGCTTCGGTCGCCCTAACAAATCTTCCATAAATTAATTAATTCAATTTATAGTTTAAATTATCAGAAATAATTCTACCATCGAACCAGTTCAACAACCGCGCGCAGTGGGTTGCACCGTCTACGTCGAACTACGTACATGCACGGAATATATCCCCTCCAGGCCTCCACAAGACTTCCCACGTGGGATGACTTTTTCCTCAGCCGACAACTCGCCACGAGTACAAACAAAACATCGTGTCTTCCGCACGTGTTCGAGTGTCGGTGGCCACCTATATTTTGGGTTAGTCCTCTACAGTACCGATGGGCGCCGCGTGTTTTCAGACGAGTGACGTGAGCAATTTGGGGTGGATTTTCTTGCTTTTCAGGTAGAGTGACGTGCCAGAGAACTAATAGTTCGATTGTCACTCTCTTCAAGGAGAGGGTTCGATCTCGGGTTGACCCTCGCTAGTTGCAGGTTTGATCTACTCCCCACTCGTTATCGAGAGGTTTGATCTACTCCCCATCTCGTTATCGAGAAAAAAAAAGGGGTAGAGTTTGACATGGTCCAATATTTTTATAATGTTTGACATCAAACAATTCTATCATCTAATTTTTTTTTAGAATGTTTGACATTCAACAATTTTATTCTCTAAAATTTTCATCATAATAAAATATCTCTCTAAAATTCTCTCCTCCTGTCAGATTATAACTCTTCAGTCTTCACTATAAATAAATATAAAAAATTATTTAAATCATCTCTATTTTCATTTTTTCACAAACTCTAATACCCAAATATTTTTACAATCAAACACCATCTTTATCTTCTCATCTACTTCCTCCATAATGATGTATGTGCCTCTAATCCAATAGGTATATATTTTTAATTTATTTATCAAGTATTTATTTATTTTTTGAAATTATTTTTGAGGACATTTCAGTCATTTTAATTTTGAATTATGTTAAGTTTAACGGAAAATTCGACTGTGGGTAAATATTGTAAATATTTCATACTAACTACTAAGATGACGTAAATCGCAACTTTGAAAGTTAGGGAGCGCAAATGCAATTGGAATATACTTATGGGATGGACAATGATATTTTTTCTTTTTATTTAAAGTTTTTAATTTGTCTTTAGTTCAATAATAATTTAGTAATCATTCAGCGAATCACGAGATACATTATAACAAGAAGAAATATGAAGTAAGAAATAATAGATGAACTAGTTTATGTTTATATATATATATATAGATTATATCGTTTATTTTAATGGTAAGTAGTGCTTGTCCTTCTCTAAGAGAGATAGAGAGAGAGGGGTACGTTAAGAAAGTCCAATTAAATTGAAATTGATAAAATTAGAGGTGGGCATAAAAGTAAAAGCAGCTTCTTCTTCCGAGTTAAACTTCGCGGTAAAAATGATCACTAGATTGAGAAAGTGGCACACGTGCGAGGTTTAAGTTGGGTGAAAGAGAAACAGATGGGGGCTGTAAGCCCAAAGGAAAAGAAGACAAGAATTTTATTTACTTTAAGCCAAGATGTTAAAGGGAGGCAAACCCACTGTTTAGGACTGCTTTAAGTAAACCAACTGCCACGTACATAACACCGCGCTAATCGCTTTGACCTGCCGCGGTTCTCACTAACCGTGCATACAATTAACAGGACAATGATTGGGTCTCATTTAATTCCTAAAGTACCCTTTTATTTGACACGTGCCATTCATATAGAGGCAGTCCCATTGCGGTTTCATTAAATCGGCAGGTACCCTTTGTACTTGCTCTGAGATAGGTGAAAGACCCAAGTTTCCACTTTCGATTTTTAACCCTTGGCGGCTTTCGTAGCTTCTTTCCCTTAATTTATTTTTATTTTAAACAAACCAATAATTTAGAAATAATTATTGCTTTATAAATATTTATATATTTAGGTCACAGCAACTGAGTTAGCTGTCCACTCGTTTTTAATATTTGTTTTCATTTTCTTCTCCCTTTCTCTTCTTCCCCGAGTTTTCCAGAACAAGAAGAAGGAGAGAGAGAGAGCGTGAATTTATTCAAACTTAGACATTTTGTTCCTCTGCATTTTGATCTCGCATTGGTTTATCCAGTTCATTCTCCGGAAAAATCGCAGGTTTCAGATTCCTGGGCTTCGATTTTTCAGGAGAACAACATTTTTTGGACCAGAAAATCCAGAGCTAGTCGAGTACATTTTTTCCGAAGAGATCTATTCTTCGAGCTACGGCAGGTCCTAGATTTTTGGGTTGCAACCGGTTCTTGTCGCCGGCCTGCGATCTTTTGTGTGGCTTTCTTGGGAAGTAAGATTGAGGGGTTCGATTTTTTCTTATGTAAGACGCCAGTGATTGTGCGAAGACAGAGAAACAGAAAGTTGAAGTTTCTCTTCCGCCTCTTTCTCCTGTCAGACATAATTTTGCTCTCTTTACGCGTGTTTGTTGTCTGTTGGGACTGGACTCGTGTAATGCTGGGGTCAGAGGATCCGAAAAGGGAGTCCAACAACCTTCATCTCAATTGGGTATCCTGATTTTGGACTCAAGACTCCCGGAAACCACAGCTCTCGGAGATCTGAGTTTCTTCGTTCATTTCTCTGGAAAAGCTAAAAAAGGAGGCGGCGGCTGAAGATGATGAGAATGAAGACTAAGACCACAGGGGTGGGACCGATGAATGGTGGTGATGCTGAGTCAGGAGGGCCTGCTGAGTGGGAGCTAAGGCCAGGAGGAATGTTAGTTCAGAAACGAAATGCGGACGCTGATCAGAACTCGGCCCCGGCACCGACAATCAGAGTTCGGGTCAAGTATGGGTCAACCTACCACGAAATCTACATCAGTTCTCAGGCTTCATTTGGTACATTCGTCTCTCTCAACTCCTTTCGTGTTTCTAAGTGGCCTTCCTATTATTTACCAATATTCTCATCAGAGTGGAATTGAATGAAGAACATAAAATCCCAACTCTCTTGCTCTGTGTTCGTTTTAGTGGCTTCCATTTTTAGAAATCTGACCGACACACACTGGAATTGGAATCGAATGCACCAGTCAAAATTGTTAGTTCTACGTGGTTCTTGTCGCAGGGGAGTTGAAGAAAATGTTGTCGGGGCCAACAGGGCTGCACCATCAAGATCAAAAGCTGATATACAAAGACAAGGAGAGGGATTCAAATGCCTTTCTTGACACTGCTGGGGTGAAGGACCGGTCCAAGATTGTTCTAGTTGAGGACCCTATTAGTCAAGAAAAACGATATCTTGAGATGAGACGAACTGCTAAAATGGAGAAGGCATCGAAATCTATCTCAGAAGTCAGCTTGGAGGTCGATAGGCTTGCCGGCCAGGTATTGTTTCAAAATACGAGAAAATAGTTCATTGCCAGTACATGGTCGGGAAGTGGTAAATGTTTCATTTCTAGTTTCTTGGAAACTGATCTTTCATATGGTAATTGGGAGCAGGTGTCGGCTCTGGAAACGATTATCAATAAAGGTGGGAAAGTCGCGGAAACTGATGTTCTTACCCTCACTGAGCTGTTGATGAATCAGTTGCTTAAATTAGATGGAATTATGGGTGATGGAGACGTAAAATTGCAAAGGAAAATGCAGGTATGAGTTGTTCCTGGTCTACCTCATTTATTAAGTTTACAACCCAGAAAAAGAAAGAAAGAAAGAAAGAAAGAAAAAACTTGTTCGAATTCCCAGTCAAGTGTCTGTGAAACTTAAGAGTCGGATTGATGTCTCCAGTCTCCTAATCTTAATCGATCGTTTAAAAAGGTGAGAAGAGTGCAAAAGTACGTTGAAACTCTAGATATGTTGAAGATTAAAAACTCCTCCACGGCCACCAGCAATGGAGTTCAAAATTCAACGCAGCATCATCAGAAGCAATCAAATGGGAAAGTACGTGCAGAGCAGCGACCGAGGCATTCCAATGGGCATAGACTATCACCAATTGAAGAGCAGCAACCTAGGCATTCGGTTGGGCATCTGCAAAATCATCAGCAGCCACAACAGCCGGAGCAGCAATCTAGGCATTCGACGTCGGGGGTGGTTGTTACTACCAAATGGGAGACATTTGATTCCATGCCTGCACTAGTTCCACCCCCGTCGACTTCCTCTCCCATCTCAGCCACTCATAACCCTGTCCAACCCAAGTTCAATTGGGAATTCTTCGAGTAAGTAATGTTCCACTGTATTTTGTTTTCGTCTGTGTGGATGTTATTTGGGCTTGTGTTTTCTGGGTTTGTTATCCTTTCTTCATTCTTTTTTGTATCTAGATTTTGTTCAGCACCCCCTTTACTCTGTCAATGGGTTCACGAGAAATAAATGGGGTCAGTACCATGTTGATCATTATAGATTTGTTGTTCTCTTGTTCTCTTCTCCTTCAGTACATTTGATCAGTTGTATGGTCCTGTTTCTGATAGTGATATTACTTGTAGATTTGTTCCTTGAGGTTTAGGTTATAAGACATTGAGATGAAGGAGAGGTGTACTTTGGAGTTTGGAATCCTGTAATGGGTAATCCCATTTGGACAATTGTTGAACATTTCTCTCCCCCCCCCCTCTCTCTCTCTCTCTCTCACTCTCACTTATTAGTTTTGGTTGTTCTTTGTTCCCATATCAAAGAGTGGTTGTTGACGAAAAATTATAACTTAATGAGTCTTTATATCTTTGTTTTTTTTTGGTAAATCATGCCAACATCCCCATTAAAACAAATCAAGGATAACAAGGTCAAGGGGATCAGCCCCTTATGAGTCTTTATATCTTGCTTCTGGTAGGCGCTACAAACTGACAAAAAGCGAGGTGTTGATGAGGGGGATTTAGGTAATCGAATAACAAACCCACCTAGGGATAGGTAGACAAGTCAGAGCAAAGTGGAGGGGATGAAATGATCACACTAGTTAGCAGGAAATGCTTCGGCACATGATTAACTTTCAAAAGGTTCCAAATATGGAAAGACTTCCATTTTTTCCAAAGCGAGATTGGAGGCTAGAATACCCACTACAGTGTACACGAAGCAAATAAACGGGGTTACTTTTGAAGAATAGAGTAATGAATGGGGAATATTCGATGTTTCCGTTTCTTCCGAGAAATGTAAACATCTTCTGCCAGCTAAGGTGTAGGATAAAGACCGAAAATGATGCTATTGGCAATAGGCATATCAGAATCAATCATTGTTCTAAGCTTGTGTTGGACAACTTACCATGGCAGACGGCTGGCCAAAGCAAAGCATAAGCTGCACTTTCCAAACACGTCCTCTGAGTCAGAGCTACTTGTGTTCTGTCGGCCTTCCTTTTAGTAAAATCTTTCAAATTCTCCAACAAGATGCTTCATATGCCTAAGCAGAAGGAAAACAATGCATGAGATATTTCAACTAAAACTCATGCAGGGCGTGGTGATTACATAAAGATTGTGCACCAGAAAACGGAGGCTAAGGTGAGGTAACTGAGAAGAAAGCATGACACATCATGGATCCTTACGTTAGAGTGGCAATGAAGTAACCAATTCTATCAGAAGAGAGAAGTCTCATTAGGAAGTTATGAGTAAGAAAGACTTGGAAACTAACTCCACGAGTTAATAACCATTTTGTCATTTTGCTGAAAATGCTACATTGAACTTTATTCTCTGTTCAAAGAGAGCAAAATAAATATACAACGGCAGCACTCACTTTTGTGATTTTACAAGGTCTTGGCAAACATATTAGGGAACTTCAATTTCCAACGAACTCTTGGCTGAGCCAACTTGCCAAACGACAACAGTAAAAAAAGACAGGTGGTAGTCTTCTACCTATCCAGGAAACTGATTGTATAGAGGTCCCAAAATTTTTTTGTCCTATGTTTAATCACAATCTCGCAACACAACATATATGCTAAGAGAAAAAATCCGATCGAATATGAAATTATATTCCTTGAGCACTCAGGAAAGGATCCCTGGTGTAATTGTACCATCAGAAACTACAAGAATAAAGCGCAAAAGCACATTTTTCATTTGATTAGGATTTATTACTCCTAATAAAGTGAGGATCATTAAAGTGAAAGAACAAAGGTGAATTTACAATATAATTGGACCAAGTAAAGATCAACCATAATTTATCAAATGAGTCGACAGCTCAACAAAGACTTTCCTGCTCATAAACTAAAAGCATTTGTGAACTCAAAAAAAAAAAAAAGCGCTCAATCGAGAAGAAAGGGAGTTATTAACCAAAAACTTCACACTAGCATGAAATTTAGTTGTAAGATTATCAAGCTTCCAATGATTTTTTTAATAAATCCAATAGCATATCAAACAACTGTCAGGTCTTCATCACAGTATCCAGGGGTGGGCACCCATCAAGGATAAAGCACAAGTCAGTCAAGTAAAGAACGCAATGAAATATGCGTATGCGATAGTCGGTGCATTAAATGAATAAAAAAAAGAGCAGAGCCAAAGAAACGGGGAAGGTTTGAAATCAACTTCGACAGAGTATGATGGTAACTTTTATCCAAGTTATGAAGGAAGGAAAAAAGGAAAGGGAAAAAATCCAGTACAAAAAATGAGACCATTATTAGTGGTAGGATAGTATTTGTGCCAGCTAAAAAGAGAAGATCTTGGAGTTTAGTTCGTGTCACTGTTGGTGCCATCAAATCTAACAGCCGTCACCTGCTTTTTCCATGAAATTAATGTGCCATATAGAGAATTCAAGAAGTAAACTGCTGCCGTAGAGTTTCAAAAAAGAGTCGGTCAATGGAATTGAAAAAAAAACATCCACTATATGATATTTTCGGTTCAATATCCTGTTTGCTGATAATAATATTGCTTGGACATAATTAAGACAGAATGTACCACCGACAGAGCTGAAATTAGTAATTTATAAGCACTTACATTCGTTGATTAGGATGGGAATCACAAACGGTTGATTGATATTGGATAACAGTAAGAGCAGTATCTTAATGTTCAATTGTGTCCCTAAAGCATCCTTTTATCTAAATCTTTTGATCAAAGGTCATTCTTGACCTTGACTTGCTTATAAAACTATTGAACGAGCTGACTTGGGTAGGCACGCGAACACCATGAAGATCATATGCTCTTAAAAGGAAACAGAGGTCACCTGGGTCAGCATCTTTCTGAGCTGTGAACAGGGAATCAATAACATTGTCCTAGTGTTCTGAGTCTTGTGGAAGTTATTTGAAGAATGTGTGTTCTGGGGTTTCCAAGATTTGAACCTTAGAGAAAGAGAGGCAAATAATCAGGTAGAAACATCTCAGAATTGGATTGAAATTCCTGGAGAACTAAGAGAACAATAAGAATAAGAATAAGAAGATAGATGTACGCATTGTCCCTAATTTTCCTGAGCGTTTATTATGAAAATGTTACAGAGCCACATTGTACCAATGAGAAACTGACCTGTCTAAGAGGGTTTGATGAGGTTTGACTATTAAGACCCAGTTGTTCAAACCAATAAAGAAAACCTTATAACGAAAAATTAAGATCCAACATATCCAAACTTAAAAGCCGATATAAGAACACTAAAATATGAAAAATATCCTTGAGTCCAAAAAGGAAATGAGAGTGCATCTAGTAAATAACTTTCAAATGCAAAGAAAAAGACACTGAGAATCTAACTACCATATCCTACGGAGAGTGCCCATTACCCCTCATTAGATTATATTTTTGTCAAATTTAGTTGAACAAACACCTATTGGGGGATTCACTTTTTCAAATTGTTCTATAAACCTTATGCATCCAACTTATAGGCAACACCAGTGAAGGATTACACATTTAACAGAGCTGCAAGATCAATAGTTATTTTTTATCTGATGCATACTAGAGACTTGAAATCTTCTGAAGTGTCTCCACAAGTATAAGTCAACACAAATAAAGAAAAATAAATGTAACCATGACATCAAATCGACAAAGCTGAGAACTCCTAAGGAGATTTCCCCAATGTAGAGAAAAGCTTTTCCTACTTCCTCTCGAGAATAACAGGGAAAACAGAGGTAATGGACCTAATTACTTGTCAATGATTTTTCAGGACTAGGAATGATTTATGTGCTTTTAACCGGAAAACGGATTTGGAAAGTAAGAAATACCACTCGAGTAAATAAAGCAATCACTAGGGAGCATAAACCAAGACAAAGAATACGTTCCAATCCCTACCTTCGCAAATTGGAGATCACAACAATTGCAGGGCTCCGACAGAGGTGACAAAGAGTAAGTAAAGCAACCCTAAATGCCAGATTTGATATGATTCTTCAATTCAGAAACTGAAGAAGAGAGAAAACAGACAGAAAGTATAAAGGAAAGGGATAAATAAAACCCTAGGGTGGGATTAGCGCTACATACAGGGCACCCAAACGAGCTAAGAAAACATAGCAATTGATCTGAACCGATATTTGAACAATTTGTACCTGACTTTTGAAGCTACTGAGAGATTAACATTTCCGATTCTTTGGGTAAAAAGCGGAGACTCTCGTCTGCCGAATCGCCAGAGAGAGAGAGAGAGAGAGGGATTTTTGGAACTCAGTTCCAGAGTATGGAGAGTGTGACTTGAATTGTCTTTCGGCGGGAGGAAGGACTGCAAAATTGACGGGATTTCAATTTCGTAAATATCTGTCTGTTCGTTATTGGTCGTGCCAATCTCTAACAAATCAATTATTCTTTTGTGACAGGATTATCGTACTGTATATTTTGGTAATTGACCCTCAGTTACAGGGACCGGGCTCCTCTGCAATACCTAGGGTATTGCATGAGGAGCAATTCAGCCATTCGATTCAAATGGAGGGTCATAACTTCATTTACAATATCCTCGTTTGGCTCAAAGGGTTTAAAAACCGTTTCAGAGAATCACTCAACCAGAAAGAAGGGGTCTTCTGGGCGAAATCAAGCAGGCAGTGAGCAAACTTTAAGCTGTTAGGAGGTGAGCATCTCTGCCTATTATGTGTTGCTTATATCAATCCACATCACTTGAAATTGTCTCTGGTGTTGCTTGGGGATAGTTAGTATGTCCCGTATCTTTTCTACTTTATGCCAACGTCTCTCTTGAAATAAATTGGGGCTTCTTTGTAGGATTGGGATTATCAACTTTAAAACATCCAAAGACTTGGACCCTATGACACTTGTGCACACGTCTGTATGGTTTAAATTCTTGGGATATTTGTGACTCAGGATTATGTGTGCATACAGATTCCAAGTTTGGTCTCTACAATCTGAGTTGGATAAAGAATTGTCAAGAGTGCAAGATGTCTGTCATCAAGATTTTGTTATGAAAAATCTGCTTCTGCATTCGTACACACGAAATTTCAACAGCACTAGCTAGTGGAATTAGGCTGTAAAGAGAGGAAAATTTATAGAAGGGAGAATTCAATATGGAAAGAGAAGAAAAAAGATAGTAGAATGGAGTGCACCATTAGACTGGTGATCGCATTCTTATTTGTACAAATCAATTTGTGTCACGCCCCGTGCAGGTACTTACCCCCTCGACCAGATTTGACATAACTACCTAGTAATTACAGTTTTACCCCTGATCACCGAAATACCCTATCAGCCCTGGTACCCTGTCTAACTCGATACCCTTATGAATATAAGTGTAAAACACAAAGAAAATATGTATATAAACTTCACAATAATAAAAAGGAAGATAATTTAAATAACATAAACAAGAAACTCATTAGAATTGTATATAAGAAAACAAAGAAGGATGATGGAAAAATGTTCAAAAGTATAATCTCGTATTTTATATTCGGCAATAAGCTGAAAATAATTGAAGATTAAGCAAAATAATACATAAGCCGCATTTGTTAATAGAAAATATCATAAAGAAATAATATGTAGATAAATCACACAACTCGGGGTGTCACAATTTGTTTCTTTCATGGACAAATAAATGAATTGATCCAAATGTGCATCTGTGTGGATCTGCCTGCCAAAAGCAGGAATCATGTCCGTGTACTAGTGAGTACATTGGTAGATGAGGGTATGGCATTTGCCAGGCAATAGACTTGCAATTCATTTTCATGTTGTTAAATTAGATTCATGTTTACATACTTAATGATGAATTATTAAATGATGTTGAGTAAAAGGGATTGTGGTTAATGGCGAACCCTAAAGCTTGAAGTTTAGGTGGGATTGTCAAAAATATACGTGACGATCTTATTTTGTTTTCCCCTTGTTACGACAATTGTTTGGCATGCTTACGTGTCTATCTTTATTAAGGGCTCTTTTGTCCTTTGTGGTGTTTTTAGAAGAAGAAAATGAAGAGTTGGACGCATGATGCCCTAGAGTCTTCATTAAGGGCATTCTTGTCATTTTCTCTTGTTCCAGAAGAAGTTAGAAAGGAGTTGAATTGGGTTTTGAAGCTCACGCGTGGATTAAAATAGATCTGTGTTTTTCAGTTGTGCACTTTACGCGAGTTTTTCATTCCTTCGTTCGAGATTCATAGAGCTTTAAGATTGAGTGGCTTCAAGAGATTATTCATCTGTTTTGTCTCTTTCTTGATGGTTATTCGCTGATTTTCGTGAAGAGCTTCTTTAATGAAGATTGAGTATATGATGAGAGTTTAGATTCGATCCCCGTGTTCCCCATTCAACTTCGTTGAAGTTAAAGATTCAGAAGTTCTGAATTGGAGTGGCTGAAGGTTTCAGCCGTGACCCTTGATTGCACAAGGTTTGTGCATAGAGATTAAGTGTCGGTCGAGATCATGGTTTCCTTGTTGGGCTTAGAGATTCGATTTACTGTAAATCATGTATGATTCAAGTGTTGTTGATAGGCTAGGTTAGTCGCTTCAATAGATCACGTTATAATCAATTGGAAACTAGTGGATTCGAACGGCCTACGGGACCGGATAGTTTTTCTCCTTAAGGACATTCCTTAGGGAGTTTCTCTTCGTAACCATTTTCGGTGTTACGTTTCTTTTATAGCTCTTGATTTGATTATTTATTCTTTTACTAACAAAGTATGCTATTTGTGTTGTAAGTATTCATTCTTGAGATTTGTCAATCATCACTCACTGATCTGGTTGGTAAGTGTCTTAGTGAGAATCTGATTTTCAGTAAGATTGTTCAGATGATTGTGTTTTAATTGATTGAGTTAATCTGAATATTTAGTTTCTGCCAGTTGTAGTTTCTTCAGAGTCACTTACAGTTTCTTCAGATTCCTCTATTTTACAGATTCGAGTTTTCTTGGTTTTATGTTCATATATTCATATCTGATCGTTAATTAGGTCTTTGAATATTATTAACATTGTGGTTGAGTTCATTTTATTGAAAATATGTTTTAAGTATTTTTTTTTAAAAAAAGTTATTTAATATTTTTTAAATATACCTATTCACCCCCTCTAGGTATTTTTCGCATTGTTGGGTCTAAATTAGGTTGTTCACCCCTCAATTCTCTATGTCCATTGGAAGCGAGAAATAGCACAAACTATGTGGAAGCATATATCCGGGTTCACTACTCCATTGGAAGGTGAAACTCTCCTGAATATTTTGCATTTTTATCCGAGTTGCTTTCTACAGTTCACAAAAATGGAGGTTTTTACTTGATATTTCTTCTCAAGTGTGGATCATTTTGTGTATTTGGCCTTGGCATTCTCATTCTTGACAACATTCAGATTCCGAGTTTCACCGACTTTTTCCTTAGGTAGAAGGACCAAGTCCATAGAGGTTTCTGCTTGGAGAACAAGCCAAATGAGGGACACTAAAACAAACAAAAAATAATAAAAGTTGGCGTTAGAGCTCCGTTTCCCGTTAGCATAACAATTCACTTGGTTTTCAAATTTTTACGCAACTAGCTGACGTGTCAGAGTTATGACCCTCCATTTGAATCGAATGGATGAAATTGGATGAATTGCTCCTCATGCAATACCCTAGGTATTGCAGAGGAGCCCAATCCCAGTTACAGCCTCTTTTTATTTTTTTTGTAAACAGTTACAACCTCTTTTACAAATATTTGTCTTCAATTAAAATAGAAAAAAGGTTTTAAGATTATGTTATATAAATATAAACCATTTCCCTTCCAAATATTGTGATTTCTACAATTTAAAATTTGTACGGATCAATGATCTATTCTTATTTTTGTGTCCATAAGCCTTTAATTTTGAGGTTCCCAAATAAAATACTTTTACTATCAATTCAGTAAATGTATTTTTCTATCTAGGAACAGCGTTATTATTTTTTTTTTTGGAATTTTTTTTGTACGCTTTTGGGAATTCCCATCTTCTCTTTATTACACATATATCCTCTGAATCATATGCAACACACAAATTTTGTCAATTATTATGATAGACCTACTTATAACCATGGTCCACTTCGCATACACTGGGCCTGAGAAACTAGCCCCATTAGTTTGGATCTATTGTGCCTCATTGGAATGTAACTTCTAAATGGCCCAAATGTTTATGTAACCCTTTCATTGTGCTCGGCCTAGGATATTTCATCTGCGGTCCACTTGCCGGCCATCTTATTCTCGTCCTTCCATTAAGAGAGTCACATTTTCCGTTCAAAAAGCAAATTTATCGTTTTGTCCTCGGGATTGAAAAAGTGGTAAGTGTTGTTGCGGAAGCTATCAACGGGATCGGCCACATTGAACTCGGCCATGACGAAGAATGGGCTGAGGCCCAAAAGTATATGGGCTTGATTTTGACCTTCCACACTAATATAGACGGGCCCATCTATCATACCATACAAAAACAGGGTACAATGTGGGCTATATCATCCGGCCCATTGTGCATAATTTATCATCACATCCGAAAGAGGGTATAATAAGAACAACATTTTAAAGCTACTTCAGCAAAAAAAACAAAATACTATAAAATAAAAGTCACGCTGGTACAGAACTCCTCTTTTTCACAAGCATATCTAATCTCAAACACATGGCCCGTACCTTTAAAGTCAAAACCCACGGAAAATTAGGATTCACGAGTGTGTTGTGATGAGAGCCAGTTGTTGTCCCAGCAACAATTTTATAAGTTCTCAACTTGGTTCAGCCCAAGCCTCCCCTGCTGAAAAACAAGACAACAACGACAATTAGAAGGAACGAAGTGCAATAAAATACTACATTGGAACCGATCGAAGATATTGGGAATACTCTGATGGGTCAAAACGGCACAGTAAAACGGTTTAGTGTAAGCCCAAAAGCTCCTGCCATTCACTTTTACTTTTAATTTAGACGATCGAGAACACCCTCGTGAATATTGCTTCTATATTAAAAGACACTGCCACGTCCATTAGGAGGTGTTGTCAGTGGTGAGGTTTACAGATTGCACACGTGCACCGGCTTTTCTAGTTGCAGAACACCACCCAACTGTGGATCAGGGGACCCTCACCTCTCTCACTTATGGCTCCCTCTGTAATACCCTGATTCTGGTCCACCTAACTGTAGAAGTACCATGCGGCGCAAAGTTTATCGCAAAAGAGCTGAATAGGGTTTGACCCATAATGCAACTTAACTACGTTTCCAAATCTCAATGCAAAATAAAACTCCTCCTGGCCTTCTTTCGAGACGACAGCAGCATATATTATACGATATAAAACTCTTTAGTAAAAGGAAAAAAAAGGACCTAATAGTAAATGGAGACGATGCAGATGTAACTGGACAGCTATTGGTATTAGTGCATTTGAAAATTTTATAATTGTCAAATCCCATATAGTCTTAAGAAGATGATCTTGTGCTTAGATCAAAAGGGTTATATATTTTGTAAGTAGACGTAATCGACCCGTGAAGCGCAAATAGATAGTTGGACATTTTCTTCGAGTTACAACTTGCAACTAATTGCTAGAGATAACACCTCATTTTTTTTTTTTGCGTTTGTTTTACGTGAGATCCAATCTTTATTAGAATTAAATATAATAACTAGGGTTGAAATGCCGTACATAATCTTTCGATCGAAGCAAGAAATCGAGGCTTATGATAAACGCAAATGCGTCCAGAGAAATGTATTTTCAAGAGTCGTCGATTCTCCATTAGCGCACAGAGAGGACTGCCAAGTTGACACGGAATCGTGTCCCGTGCCTGGAAAAAACTGTCTCATAAATCCATGACGAACGAGGCTAGATCTCGGAACCACTTTTGCTTCGGGGCCCGAGCCTACTGCGGCTAATCCGTACGCTTCCATGTCTCCATGGGAGGGTGCCAGTCCTTCTGTTGTTGCCATTATTCCGGTAATATTTGATGTCTTTATTCTCCCTTCACTTGTGTGTACCCTTTTTCGGTGGTCCACTACTCCACTCTTTTTGAAAGTGACCGTATCGATTCGCTTACCTTTCGGTATATTGCTTTACCACCGCAAAATCTATAGTGCTTTTCTCGTAAGGATAAAAAGGATCAGCTCGTGACCCTCAACTAGCTAAACTAGTAGACTATGACAAATGCATTTATTTTACACCCTTTTATTATAATAAAGTTGGATTTATCTGGTTAAGTTTTTTATTCCCTTTCTTCTCATTCTATGACATTATTTTTCTTTTTTTAATTCCGAAGTGACGTTTTGTAGGACTGTCTAAAAAATCGGTCGGACAGGTCAATTCGGACCGATTTTGGCCAAATTTGGTCCTAATCTGACCGGTTTTGGACAATCCGGACCGAGACCGGTATACTCCGGTCCAGTTCCGAGTTACCCATGTGAAAAATCGGAACTGGATCGGAGTATACCACTCCAAACCGGTAAAACTAAAAAAAAATCCAAAAAAAGTTTTAAAAAAGAAAAAATAACCGGCCCAAACCGGACCGGTCTATTAGAATGACCGGTCCGGTAAACTCCCTTCACAAAATGTCCGGTTTGGCCGATCGGACCGGACTGAACCGGCCAATGGACAGCCCTAACGCTTTGTGTAGTTTCGTAAGCAATACATTCTTAAACGACTCACTGCTCTTCTGTTATAAATGTCCACCTAGGTTTCATTCTCAGCCTCCCTTGCGCTCGGAATGGGCCAACAAGCTCTATTATTCGTGGATCATGGGTTTTACTATGTGGGCTGGGCTCACTTAACATGGGCCGAGTAAAATCTAACCCATCAAAATCAAATATATATAAATACTAAATATTTGAATTACAATGAAAGCTCGCTCGTGAATGGATACCCCTTATTATTCGTGGATCATGGGTTTTACTATGTGCACAAAACGTCGGCGCGTGACAATGGAAGCTTCTGTTCTGTTGCGAAATTAGGTGAAGTGAATCAAGTCCGGTCTTATACCGTTATACGTGGGGCTCTCCTTTTATTTTTTTGGTCGGTACCGCAGTTTTGACTATAATGTTT
Organism: Myrica gale; assembly: GCA_963930655.1. Taxonomy (NCBI): domain Eukaryota; kingdom Viridiplantae; phylum Streptophyta; class Magnoliopsida; order Fagales; family Myricaceae; genus Myrica; species Myrica gale. Next base: position 7,626,237 of record OZ005600.1, on the reverse strand, counting down.
TTTAAAATCCAAATAATATTCATAGTAAATGCTGGGCTTCCTAACTCGGAAGAATCAACTACCGGATCGAAATCTTCGGCAATTCGAGTGATCGAATTGCAGAACAAATATAGAGAGGGAGAGGGAGAGGGAGAGGGAGAGAGCCTGTTGCCCTCCACTAAACCTGCAGGTTGCATGCAAGATTCAAAGGGATATATATTAACTTCTACCTTAAAACCCCAAAATTTCCTGACTTACGTGGAATGCAGCTTGTACGTATTGACTTTCCGTTACTCTATTTATTTATTTATTTTACTCACTACATATTGACTTTATATATTTAAGCATTTCTTCTTGATTCTCCCTTAATTAAAGAGGCATTCGATCAAGGCAAATTTGTTCAACTTACGGATTAATGTGCACTAAGGTATGCCAATATCCTCATGAATGTCATATTTTAATAATTAATTCTGTGTTTCGACTTTTTGTATATTCTTTTTTTTTTTACTTTCTATTTCTAGAGTTTATATTCAGGATTTTTTTTTTAAATTCAATTACAAGGAACGGTTTCTCCTTGGGATGACATCAACATGGGGAATATTTGGCATATTTTATTTTCTTATACTGCACAAATTTTTGCAGATAGTAAGGATTTACCTCTAAATTATAAGAGTAAATGTATATATAGTATTATTTCCAGAACTTTATTTATTTGGATATTTAATTTTTTTTATCGACGTAAAGTTTGAATTTCAATCGTCAGAAATGTTAGCGTATATATATTTTCTGCGAAAATAAATGCGGCACCATTTCTGCATTATGTTGATGTATAATTTCCAAACAAAATTTCATAAAAGGTAGGGCTGCACAATCGGAAATTCGGTCTTCCAGTCGGACCGGATTTCCGTTTGTGCTTACATGGAGAACAGGACCGGTCCAGTCAAATGCGGTCCGAACCGGTTTCAATTTTTTTTACAAAAATTTAAGGTTAATTTCGAAGGAGGAATAACATATAAAAATGTAGGGTTTTAGTTTAGGTTAAAAATAAACTTTTTAAGTTTATAATTTGCATTAAGAATATATATTTTTTAATTTATATTAATAAATTTGGCCCGGTCCGGACCGATGTTTCAAAAGGTATGGACATGACCGGATTTACATAAACAAGACCGGACCGGACCGCAAATGCGGTCTGATTTTGTGGTCCGATCCAATCTTCGATCCGGTTTTGTTTAGCCCCGAATTTGAAATATAATTGTTATTACTTGGAAGTAAGTTTTTAATCCAATCCTAAGGGATTTGACAATACAAGGTATGTGCTCTCAGCAGGACATGATGACTAGGAGCATGTCGTATGTTTTATTAAAAAACTATACATTTTTTTTAGGGATTGGACTATATACTTTTTAAAAAGAATGAAAAATGAAGTTACAAGGCGCTGACTTTCTGAATGAAGTCTTATTTTTTTTTTGCTTTATAATCTTGACTTTTTGTACCACTTTTTTGTGTTAAAATTGTTTCCCGTAGGTAGACAAAATTTTAAATTCCTCTAGCTAGCTTGTGGAAATTATATGATTATTTGAAAATAATAAAGTACATCTAGATTCTGGGGGTAATGGTTGGCATTTAAAATACTTCTTCTGAAGACGAAACTACCAAGAAACACACTCATTGTCCTTTAATACTAAATATCTTTTTTTTTTTGTAACATTTAGGTTTTCCATTATTTCGTATTCGCAAATTAATGTAATGTATTGATCCTAAGAATGACGTGTGTAGGAGATAATAATGTCTCTTTAAGAAAAGGTCATAGATGTATAGTAAATATTTTTAACATGTCTCATATATGAGTAATGATCCTCCACAAAAATTCCTTAACAGAATTACATCATTAAATTGGGAAAGAGAGACAAATCATGTGATTCTTGCTTTGAAGTATTTACTTTTTCCCTCGACAGTTTTGGGCAGTATGTGAAAAGACAAGCATTAGTGATTACATCTGTGCTTTGACTTCAAAATGACTAGTCAAAGTTGCTCTTAAAACTCCTTGGATCATTACAAAGCCAAGTTCAACCTAGTAAGGTCTAAATATGAGACTTTACCCTTATAGAACTCATCTCCCATTCATTCTTTTCTTTCACTCCATGTGAGATTCGGGATATCACAACCCCCTTTAAATTCTTGACGTCCTCGTCAAGGTCGCTCTTGAAACTTCTTGGATCATTATAAAGTCTAGTTCAACCTAGTAAGGTCTCAACGTGAGACTTGATCCATATAGAACTCATCTCTCATTTATTCTTTTCTCTCATTTCATGTGGAATTCGGGGTATCACAATCCCCCCCTTAAATCCTTGACGTCCTCGTCAAGGCCCACCAAGCCCACATTGGTGGTTAGTAGGATCACTTTGGTACCATTTGTAATGACCAAAGGACAAACACTAGCAATATCTGTGCTTTGATTTCAAAATGACTAGTCAAGGTTGCTTCTGAAGCTTCTTGGATCATTATAAAGTCTAGTTCAACCTAGTAAGGTCCCAATGTAGGACTTGACCCTTATAAAATCCATCTCCCATTCATTCTCTTCTCTCACTTCATGTGGAATTCGGGATATCACAATATGGTTTGAGCATTATTTAATATTTTTTGTGTCCTCTCGAAATTCTAGTACTAAACAAGAGGCTTAATTGCTCCATTAGTTCTTAGGGTTTGAGCCTATCACAATCTTGGGGTTCACTTCATCCTAGACTAATCACTGGAGAATTCTTCTTGTTCTAGAGTGGTCAAATCTGTGGTACCCCAAATCTCACATTAAGTGAGAGAAGAGAATAAATGAGAGATGTGTTATATAAGGGCCAAGTCACACATTGAGACTTTACAGGTTGAACTGCACTTTATAAAGATCTAAGGAGCTTCAAGAGCAATCTATCTTAGTAACCACCAATGTGGGCTTGGTGGGCCTTGACGAGGACTCCCAAGGATTTAAGGGGAGGAGATTGAGACCTTACTAGGTTGGACCAAAAGATATTAAATTAAATTCTAGGGCACATATTTTAAGCCACCTGTTTAAAGAATGCAACCTTATTACCCCCCATTTTAAAATTGCATCATCAATTGGAAAAACATTCTCCCCAAAAATCAAACTAATTAATTATGCCTTCGTCCAAAACATTATGAACCCTAACTCATTCTGTAAATTTGGGGATATTCGATCGTAAATTTTGTTAACAATTGTTTCTATTTTCAATGTCCTCTAACAGGTCAGCTGCCTCATCATGAAAGGCGAAAGCAAGTAGTGGTCGCAGCAACTGGAGCCATTCGGAGTTCTGGCTTAACCCTTTTATGCGATTGTGGTGTGAGAGCCCAGCTGAGGACAAGATGGACGAAAGGCAACCCAAGAAAACAACCCTTCCAAGTCCTTGGACAAATACAAATCTTGACTATCTATTGCATTTGAAAAACCAGTTAACACAAAAAAAGTTGTCTTGCTCTCGAGCCACCGAAGAAAGGCAAAAGGAATCGTTCCTCACGAGTCAGCGACGGTGGTATTCGACGAACAAAGGTCTATGCGCACTGGAGACAACTTGCGAAAACATCGACACCACAATTAGGGTTAGAGTTGGTAATGTTTTAGACACGTACGAGGGTGATCTCGATTGGTGGTGACATTTTTTTTATGTAGCTGACGAACTAATTAACTATTCTAGGACAAGATTAGTTCACCAAGGACCAATCTAGGATGAAGTGAACCCCAAAGACAAGTTTGAGATTAGCTTAAATCTCAGGGACTAATGGAGCAATTAAGCCATTAAACAATTTAGGTAAAAAATGATGGAGGATACTTATTCATCTTTAGGCTTCGTTTTTCTGTTGGTAAAACTATTATTTTACGTAAAAATCTTTTCATCTAAAAGTTTTCAAGAATTTTTTTTTTCATTTTCAGTGTTTGGTTATTCTTTTAAAATATTTTTTGATGTTTGACACACTTTGATTTACGTATTTACATAAAAATGTTTAGTTACCGTAAAAGTCTTTGTGGTTTACACTTTTAAAATTTTAGTCCCTAATGTATCGATTTCAACTATGGGGTCTATGAGGTGCTTTTTAGAGACAAATCGATCTCTATCCAATTGTCGTTAGCCAACGGACGGACTAAAGGGTGCACATGTGAATTTTAAATTTCATCTTAGCGCCAATCATAGGCTGCCTCGTGGCATGAATTTTTTTTCTCAAAATTTTAATATTTGAATCCTTGTGGTACTGATTTCAACGTGAAGGTACTGAGGTACACTTTTGCAATAAAATTGGTCCCCGTTTTTCAATTGTCGTTATCCAATTAATGGAGAAGTGTCCACATGACATGAAAAGAGAAGAATACAAAACTATCATGTGCAACCTTCAAATTCAATTTTTATTTAAAAATAATAATTATTTTTATTTATATTTCATTTTTTAATATTTTTAATAATTTTGTCTTTGAGAGACATTTAGGTCATCTTGCATATGGTTTAACTACAAAATCAACCGGAAGGCAAAAATTGTATGTTTTTTAAACATATGGAGCAAAATAAAATATTTTGGAACTTGAGGGAGATTTGTTGATTTTTGCCCATAGAGATGAGACATATTATAATGTTCCAAAAAGAATTTTGGTTTATGGAAAAGTTGAGCTTAGTTTGTTTTCTGAAAAATAATATAGCTTTTTCCGTTGACTTGAAATATTTTACTTTGGTCTCATTTTTAGGTGCACGCTAAATACCTGAAAACAAGTAAAACAAATTACAGAATTTGTTTTACAAAGTGCTTGCTTGGCAACAATCTTTACGTTGACCAATATGCGATAGACACTGGGCGAGACTCATGACTAGCTCGATCGTTAGGATGATAAGAACAAGAAGTATTATAATCTTGTAATTAACCTCTTCGTATGATCTGTAATGGAGAAGAACGACATCGATCTACTCCCTCCACGAATTCAGCATTATTTATTTCACTTATTCGTTGGTAGAGAATTTTATTTTATCAAGCGTTGACATAGCTAGTTTTATGGACAAAAAAGTACCGGGGTTAGCTTCTAACTCTGTGGTAAGAGATAAGGGATGCGCCCATATATTTTCTCTTTGGATTCGAGAATGAGTGAGAATAATTAATATCTCGTAATTCGAGATTAAAAAAAATTCTTTAAAATTCCAAAAATAAAATCATTAATCTGTGTTCCCTTCGCTTTAATTATATGCATGTAAACATTGTCGGGATCGAAATTCGTCTACTATATATGGAATTCGCCAATCTCAACTAAAACAATAATTCTTTGGGTATTCGATGATCGATACAAAATAGGTGATATCGGAATGAGGTATTGGCTTTTGGTATAAGCAACGTGCGTGGGGGAGGTATAATTCAGGGGTAATACCCGGCCGGCCACTGGTTGGCTGCATTGTCGTGAAAGATGTGCGCCCTTGGATGTTGAATTGTTTAAGTAATTCTACATCCGCATGTAAAACTCCGTTGTCATTAAGGTTCTACCCTCCTTTCCAATGGTTGCATTGATCCGGGGAAAGGGAGCTGGGGAAGTGCAATTTTGGGGTTTCTCTTAGCTGCCTTAATTGAAAAGGAAAGATGTTAACCCCCGAGGATTGATCCTTTCTAGTACAGTGTCAAAACATAAGGTTAGTCAATGATAGCTAGACTCTTCAAGCTGGTGTAAATATAGGCCCTTTACTGAATATATGCTCATTTTAATGCTTTTCAACATAAACATGAGTACCCAGCTCGTGAATTTCAAGCACTAATAGATAAGCAAAAGAGAAAAATATAAGTTGCAAGCCCACGACTTCACTGAAATCCTTCAAAAACCATTTGAAAATTAGCCTCTAGTTTATAAAATTTAAGACAAAGTTCAAAACGAGATGAGAGAAAATCGAGAATTTATCAAAAGAGAAGTGGGGGGCGGGCTGAGTTTTAGTGGGCTAAAGGGGGCATGCCTTGTTAAAAAAAAAAGGTGTAAAAATTTTTTTTGGGAGAGCCAACTGAGGCGGTGGCCCTTGTTCACCCCCTTGCCTCCGCCTGTGGCAGCATTCATTGGTGTGGATCTAGCTTGGGCTTGAACCACATGTTTTAAAAAATCAATCATTTTTCAAATTAGTGATGCTCGGTTGCAATTTTTTTTTTAAATTTTTAGAAAATATGACAGTTATGTGAATATTTAAGTAGATTTGAGTTTTTATTAGTGTTTAAAAAAGTTGGTGAATTTTTTAAAAAATATTTGATTGTAAATTGATTTTTTTGGAGTTTGTAAAAATACGTAGAGAGAAATGATTTGACGAAATTATTTAATAAAAAATATTGAATTTTAATAAAAAATTTAGAAAAAGAAGACTTGATAAAAAAAAATTTGTTGAAAAAATACTAGAATTTATGTAAAAAGTTATCGAAGCTTGTGTGAAAAGATGTTAGTGTTTATACTATACGTTTTTGAAATGGTAGATGTTCAATTGTGAATATTATAAAATATGTTCGAGCACTACACCATTTGGATATTGTACACAAACAACCCCGCTAAGAAAAAAAAAACGACCACAGAAGTACTGGTAGCTTTTTTACAACATGTCATGTATGATCCAGTACCTAGTCTTCTAAAGTTCAATTCTTAAGGTTTTGAATTGCTTAATTACGGTCTTAAATCATTTTCAGCTAGCATGCTTGCTTGAACGAGAAAGTGGTATTCCAATTAGTGTAAAGAAGATTATATATATAATTATTCCTCACTTTCTCCAACACCGACCTTTATTCCTGCAATGAATTGGCTGTTGGTAAAAGAATATCTTTTCTACTTTGGGTAGGAAGAAAAAGAATCTCTTGCCTCGAAAGAAACGAATCCGATCGAGATTGGTCTAAATTGGCACATGTCCATGTTCGAAGAATCTGATAAGGATCCACGACCACCTAACTGGCCATGAAAGAAAGACATATTTAGTGGCTTTGGCTTTTGCCTTTTCACGATCACCAAGTAACACAAGTTGACACGGCAATTGTGGCTATTGAAATTCATCAAACACTAACGCCTCTAGTCATGATCGATCTTTTCATTGGATGTGTGTGGGAAGGGACCAAGTACTTAACTCCTAACCCAGGGTTTGGTCTCCCAAACCTACAATTTGTTACGTGCGCCGTCTTAATTGTCTCCTTGAGAGGGTGCCACCGCCCTTGCGTTCTTCTACTCTTCGGTCCACTACTGGTCAATGGCCAACTCTTTGATGACACTGATCGTACTATTCTCACTGAAATTGCCCCAACTCTTTGACACCTCGCATGTTGGCATTCACCAGCGGAAACCTGAACATAAATTCCATGCAGTCAAACTTGTCGCCAAGCATTCCACATGAGTGTAGTGGTATATTCCTCATATAGTTCGCCCAATTCATTAACCATCCTATTCATCGTCTCTACTGATACATGGTATGAATAATGTGATCACATTCCACTGTCCTACCGAATTATTTCAACCAATAATACATGCATGATGGATATTGTTAAAATATAAAAAAATAAAATAAAATAAAACGAAATGTGGGACATCAAAATATTTCATAGTATAATAGCCATATGGAAATGTTTATATGTTTGATTTTCAAGTCTTAATATGAGATATCGCCAAGATTTCAAAAATTAATATTAAAATGTAGGAATATTCTTCTTATCATGCTTTGTATTTTCTCTATAAATAGAGACTTTTAACTTGTATTCCTTATGAACTCGTAATACACAATACAACTGTAGAAGGCTTTTATTGTGGATTTCAGTCTTCGAGACTGAACTACTTATATCTTTGTCTTTGTTTACTCTTTCTCCTCTCCTCTTCTCTCCACTTTATCTTTTAATTATGCACTGTATTTATCTTTTTCTTCTGCTTAATTTATCCATGAACAATTCGTGGGAATGTGATTATATGCAGTCAGTCTATTCCCCCGATATAGTGTACTACGAATGTGCCGTCTTCTTGACATTTGTGCCAATTGAGAAAAAAAAAATTGAGCCAAGATGATGAGCTTCTATGGTTTATTAACATTTTTTTAAAAAAAATATTTTGCACTGAGATATAAGTTCGAATATGTCTTCAATTGTTGGAATCGTTTCTCTTTTTATATCCCACAAGATTAATTAACTGTTGTGTTCGGTCTCATGCACTTTAAACTATATATTTAAAACAGATTGAGTGACTAAATCGATCGCCATGCGCATATGCGTCCTTTGAAGTATAGCAATGATTTGGTAATAACTCAAAGCATGCGTCTCATATTACTCTGGAAAATCTTGACAGCCCACTGGCCCTACATACTCCATGAGAATCGCACCCAGTGCACATAACACTTGAATTATATTGAAAAGGTGTAACATTTTAAGCATCAGAAGGGTCTTAGGCTCGAAAACCCTAAGCTTACACAAGCATGAAGGTACATAAGTTGACTATTCTTATCGAAACTCTGTCAAGAGGAGATGAATTGAATGAGTGGCCGTAACATGAGTGATTCTCGTAACGGTTATCTTTCATCTCTTGAGCAATGTAAACGAAGCCTATGGCTTTAATCCTACCTAATTATGAAGTTTCTTAGGGACCTTAAAAGGGAGTCAGTAGACAAATGCAATTGAGATCCTGCTGTTATATTGTCCCCTGATAGATGTATGGAGGTAAGGGATCCAGCCACGGGCTATGAATTTCAAGAACAGATTGTTTTCCCTTCAAAGATGAGTTTCACTTCAGATCCATCTTTAAATTTACGAACATAGATTCGACGGCTAGCGCCTAGAGGTCATGCAGACACCAAATAAACGACCTACATCATGACTAATTATTTTATAATCAAGTTAAAAGTGTGCAAGGTTCTGCTACAATATGGGGACTCGTTCCGAGGTTTAAGAATATAGAATAGGGAAGATGAAACCTTCCATTCATATGATGTGGTAGGTATAAATTCATCTCTTTTTCGAAAGCAAGAGACAGAAAGACCTTAAATTACTTGCCAGAACAAAAAAATGAGACGCCTTATGAAGCTTGGTGGAGTTCAAATGAATAGGAAACGCAACTCCACAACGCCGTGAAAGTATACTAATTAGCAGTTGTGGTTAGAGCAGCACATGGTTTGTCTTTAAAGTTCATACTTAGAGACAGTTTCAGGACTCGGGAGACGATGGAGCAGATAGTAATAGATAATGTAGCTCCACGAAGGTACGAAAAATGAACTCCCTCTCTCTACCTTTGAACCCTCCCTGGTTCAGTTATGCGACTCCTGCGGCCATAAGAAGTTTGGCGTGTATAGTGAACTATATAGTCTGTATATACTTAAAGCCAAAGCCTTTTGGTAAACAGGATCCTATGATCGAAATGTCGTTGCACAACTGTGGTAGAGCTTTATTAATATGAGCCCGACAGTCGGCCGCGGGCAATAATAAGTTAAAAACATATTTTTGACTTGAAAGATACTATAACTAGGCAGTTTTTTTTCTTTCGGGGATCATAGATCAAAGTGTTTTTAGTCCGTAAATGTTCCCCCTCCCCCGTAAATCTCTCATCATATCTCTCACGTTATCTTCGTGAGAGTATGCAATGCAGAGGAAGTATCCAACTAAAATTTGCCCATTTGTTCATAGGTTAAATGAAGCTCCCTTTTGAAAAATATAGGAACACGTGTACGATTATGTTAATTACCGAAGCAATGATTAGTTTTTAATTAAGTGTCACGAGACTTCAAACAATGTACCGAGGCGGCGAGGCCTAGCTAGATTCGATAAAGTCAACCTCTTTAAAAATCATTGTCAGGGTTTTATTATAAGGATGTCAACCATTCCTTATGGTTGCGCGCCTCTTTGATTAACACATGCATGTCAATTACACGCTATTTATATATTCAACGTGCAAGCTAATCTAATAAGAGAGAGTTAATTTACTGCAAAGGTTTTAGGATCGATTCAAAATTAAGAGATTAATTGAAAAAAAGGGGGACCCCATTAGATAAAATAAAACACGGCCTATTGAAGTTATGCATCAAGTCTAAAGGGAACAAAAGGTGGACATAAGATCAGCTGGAATTATTTTCATTTAAAATCAGTGTTCCATACTTATAAATTGATTTTTTGTTGTTATTTCATTTGATATTTCTTCTCCACCTTAAAGGATCTTACTTTTAAAAGGAAACTACTTAATTATTGTGTTGTGTTTCAAATAGTAATATATAAATTTATCGGACTAACCAACCTAAAAAAAGTCAAAGGAATATATCAATGAATATTTAAACCATTACTTAAAATTAGTCAAAGGGCATATTATATATGCAAGTTATTAAATTTCCGTAGACTTTGGAAACTAGAGTATTTTGATGACGTGTCCCAAAGAGGATGTTACGAACCTTATGTTTCCTGACACATAATTCCCGGATCACTTGTATTAAAGAAACAAAGGGGGCACCATCTGAAGACGTATCCGTACCGTAGTTTCAGCAAGCCTTCGCGGGTCAGTAGAGTAGGGCTAGGGACAATGCCCAAAATCCAACCCACAAAATGCGACCACTTGCTGTTGTAGTTTAATATATTAGATGCCTATATTAGATGCTATCCTTACGTATTTTAATTCTTCGCCTACCCATGGATGCTTTCTGTGATACATTTTCTCCCACTCCAAGTGGGAGATTGAAAGAGAAAAGAATGAGAGATGATCCAGTCTCATATTAAGATCTTATTAGGTTGAATTTGATTTTATAATGATCTTGTGGTTAGTGCTTTCTTTGGATCGTTACAATGGTATCTGAGCGGTCTTAGTAACCACTAATGTGGTATTGGTGGGACTTGACGAGGACGTCAAGGATTTAATGGGGAAGGAGAGGGAGATTGTGATATCCCCAATCTCATTTGGAGTAGAATAAGAGAAATGAATGAGGGATGATCAAGTCTAACATTAGGACTTTATTAGATTGAATTGAGCTTTATAATGATCCAAAGAGCTTCAAGAGCAACATTAACTAGTCATTTTAAAGTCAAATCACATATGTGACTAATGCTTTTTTGGGTTGTTACATTACTATCTTCATGGCAGCACTGGCATCAATCTTCAACCGGCATGACATTGTTATAGGATTCAATATTGTTCTTCCACCCCCTCTCCCTCTTCTCTCTCTCTCATCTTGCTCTCTACTGTCAGCTCTAGCCTGAAATGACTCTCTAAACGACATGCAATATAAAAGTCGATGTGGTCGGGGTTTTATAAGGGGGTGATTGCTTACTACCAAGGCATGTCGGTTGACAGCTATAAATGGAGGACGATTGACCTAAGAGGATTGGTGTCAAGCCCTGACTTTTGAGTGTCAATCATTAACTTGAGGCAAAAAAGAGGTTTTTGTTAATGCTTTATAAACCATCTATAAGTACTGTTCAATTAATAACTCGTATACAAGCGCTTCCCTTCGTCAATTTTTCGTACCCTTCAATCTAAGTAAACTCTCAGCATTCATACAATGTAATTAAGGTGATTCGGCCAGAATACAGCTATAATTACCACTAACTTGAAAACACATGCAATGCATGCACTGTTCATCGGCTGGGCATAGTCTACTTGTGTCTCATTTATAGTTGAAATTAACTCCATTTACCACGTATTGAGGTACTCAAAGATCTTTAACGCTAAACTGACATGACCAGATTCTCAAGATCAAGATCATTACTCTTTGGATACTCGAGTGGGTGTTTTTGCCTTTAGATCAAGCCTCGATAATTTAGCTTATTTAATCAGGAATATTGGACATGAACGATGTACGTACCTCGGTGGGGAGGGGGTATCGTATTCTGCAGGAGAAAATCACTTGTTATGAGGATCCCATGCGTGGAAGTCTAGCATGACGTACATTCTATACAGCGAAAAGTAATCACATATCTTTCTTTTTTATATTCTTCATATGATCACTAGAAAAAGGAAAAGTACCAACACAATCTTAGTATACCACTAATCAACTTTAACTTTACTAGCATCGCTCACCAAATTACGCCTCAAAATTAGCTTTAAACCGACGCTGGTTTCTCCTTATTAAGATTTAATTAATGGAACAATCTCATAGTCTATTTGTTCTTTGAATGATAATATTAATCAAACAATATTAGAGTCCGCTCTGCTATTTTTTCTTCTTCTGAATACGTGGAATGTAGGCGGCCTCTAAATTAGGATCATATTACTTGCTCGTTCTGTACTGGAGGGTACGTATTTTAATCTTTAAACATGGTCAATCCCTGCTAATAATGTTTTGTTTTAGATTCTAATAAAACAGAAAAGAAAACCACCAACAAAAGCAATTAGCACCTTCCACTTCTTTATTTTTCCATTCATACAATAAATTAACAAGGTCAACCATCACTTCTTTGTTTTCAAGAAGGTGGCGCCTCATGGTGGAGGCATGTCGTACGTACAGCGTTAGCCTAGATGACATCGTACAATAGATTAACAAGGTCAACCATCATAATGATCTCCCCGTTATCCGTATGCGGTCCCACCTTCGTTTCTCTTTTCCTGGAATTAGTTTAGTTTCGGTTCTTCTAATTAAGAATCCGAATTTTATGTCACCTCTTCCAGTTCCTGTAACCAACGTGGTCGGCTTCTTCCCCCGAGTGCTTGTGTCCCATAGGATGTTGTATTTTCCTCCCTCTTTTCTTCCTCTCGTAGGCTAAAGCTAGTAGCGGTTCTTCCACGTTCTATTCATTAGTAATGCTTTACACTAAGTTTTTTTTTTTAAAAAAAAAAACTGAATGTACCCAAAATTTTCTCTTCGCTCATCACGACCTAATATTTTTAGCATATATCTGGAAATTAGTAGATTGTAAGATTCATAAGAGTTTTGATAGAATTGTGAATATTTATGTAGATTAAAATTTTATAGATTTTTTTGTAAATGTTATTGAAAGTTTTAAATATATTTAATTTTATTGAAGTTTTGTAAAAAAATATAGAGAGATAATTTGATGTAATTATTTAATAAAAAACTATTAGAGTTAGGTATAAAAGTATGGAGAGAGAAGATTTGTTATAATTTTTTTTGAAAATATATTAAAATTTGTGTGAAAAAATTTGTGTAAAAGGTATTAGTATCTGTGTAGAATTTTTCGAGATTTTAGATGTTTTTTTTTAAAATTTGATTGAATATATTGTATTCTAGAATATTTTTACAAACGAAGATGCTTAAGGGCAAAGTGTTTGTTAATTCTATACGAATCTAACCTCAACATATATATTTTGATATAAGTAAATTAAATAAGTTGACATTTTTCATAGCTTGATCAGTTCTAATGATACTTCTTAGCTAGGCTTCAGTTTTTCTCTTATATCGGTTTTGGTAATCAATTATTATGGCCAGCCAGTTGTTAAAACAATTAACAAAAGTTTAGGTTCATTTTTTTAAGCAAGAAAAGTTTATAATATGAGAATGACATATATTTTGACATTGTAAGAAGGGGAGAGAGATTAAGTTCCTCTCGAATTCGCTATTAGAATTGGAAGATTCAATTCGGAAAGAGATAGATATATTGTATTTTTTCCTTTCTAATTAGATCATTTAATTCTGATAGTAAATTGGAGAGGATATTGATTCAGGATAGAGGGCGCGTGACCTCCTAGAAAAATTATAAAAAACTTGACCGATTTTGGCCCCAAAATATCAGAACAGCAGTTTTACCTACTTCCCTTAAAAATGTTAAAAAAAAATTCTTCCGAAAGCACCCTTTTGCCACCAAAGAATCTGCAAAAACCCCTAGTTCTTTTTATTTTCAAATCTAAGTAATACACAAATCTAGACTCTTGGTAAGATTTAAAATTTTGGTCCAAGAAAATCTATAATTTTTCCTGAAGTTCAAAAGTTTGACTTTAAATTAAATTTTGTTTAAAAATCCCAAACTCTTATCCTGTAATTAATTCCTCTCATCCGGCTCTATTAGTCCTCTCAACATATTTCTTGCTATCACATATTTGCATCCCTCATAGTTTCAATGAGTAAAATTGGATACGTAGTGAGATGTTTTTTTATTATTAAGAGAAAAACAATTGCTTGTAAGGAATTATGATCTTTCAGTACAGATTGGCATGACTTACTCCTCATGGACATTTTAGTAACATTTGTTTCAATATTAAAATACATTTTGAAGATCTTTTCTGTATGAATAAATAAAAAACATATAATTTATTGTTATATTACACCAAGGATTGAATTTTGTCTCGGCCCCTAATTATAAGTGATGTTGATGTGAATCTACCACTTATTTCAAAAGTTTAAGTAAAAAATAAATTTTATTATTTAAATTATATTCTCTAGAGCAGTGTGTAAATTCATTGAGAAATTAGCTTATCAGATAATTGATTTAGCGAAGGCTTTTATGACCGCGACTAATAAAATCACAGTGGCAATTAGTTCCCCTTCAAACTATGTTTCTTTGCCTCGGTGCCTTTTTTTTATTTTACTTTAATACTAATCCAATCTAGAGACTACTATTTATGGGCTTAATGTCTACTTAGATTGACTTGACTCTTGGAATCGAACAATAATATCGACTTTAATTTTGTCACTTTTCATTTCCTAGCGTGGGGTATGGGGTAGAGAAATTGTGGAATAAAGACTTTCTTGATTCCTAAACCAAGTTGTTTCTCAGATTAAATACTGTAGATTTGAGATCAACGTCCACTTTGAAAGAAATTAAGAGAATCCGAATCATGCTCCTCAGGGAACGTACAAGAGATATAGTTTGGAGTCTTAATGCTGACTCTTCAAGATTTTAGTTGACCCATCACTTAGGGAACAGCTGGAATATTCGTTGTTCACGAAATGCATCTGCATAGGTTCCTTTCGGTGAATCACCAAAGGGATTCCAAAATTCAGGAGCTCGTAGTTGCCCTTAATCATGATATACATGATCTGTTGTTGGTGGGAGATCAATCACTCTCAGACAATGGTAATTGTTTGATATTAATGTTTGGAATACAGAAGTGGACGAATATTGCTGACGACATATCGGAAAATACGTTAACACGTGTAGTTTACGTATTCAAAATATTTTAGTATTGTTTGATTGTTAAAATTTTGGGATATGAGAGTCGGTAAAAAAAAATGAACGATATTTTATAGGAGTTGGCAAAAAAGTGTAGAGAGAAAAAATTTGAATGAATATTATAATGAAAAAGAATAATTTGATAGGAGAGAGAGTGATTATTTTATAATTTTTTTAATCACGCTCAAAATTGTGACACTCAAACACCACAAGATGAGATTAAATCAAAATTAAAATTGAAACTCTGTGGAGGCTCTTGTGAAACTTAAATCCACCCACTAATCATATCATATGGGATTCCGTACCCATGATTTGTTTTATAACCCCTGTAATTAATACAAACATATCGCAATGTTATATATCTAATTCACTAAACCATTATTTTTCAATCAGGTTAGAACAGTTTGGGCAACTACTAGTTGAATTTAGTAACTTAAATTGCAATAAGATGGCTATATGATTTAAGCTAAAAAGAAACGAGGGAAAGAAAAAGAACAAATACTTAACGGCAGTGGCCAGCCTGCTTTGATTTGGCCATTGACGTCGAGATGCAAAGGTTTCTCTGAAAGACTCTTATTTGGGATAAATGTAAAATTGGTCCTTGTGCTATACGTAAAAATCGATTTAGTTTCTGTGATATGAAAAACATCGATTTAGTCCCTGTGATTTCAGAAAGTGATAAAATCAGTCCCTAATGGAAGACCAATAACAAACGAAAATAGAATCACAGGGATTAAATCGATGTTTTTCATATCACAGTGACTAAATCGATTTTTACGTATAGCACAGGACTGATTTTGCATTTATCCCTATTTCTAAAGACTAAAAGCAAATACAGCTATATCAGAAATTTCCTTCTGTTTAAATAGTGTTTGAGAAACCTCTAGTTAAGCTTTTATCAACTCCCGCAATGCATGAACTGACATGAACCTTCATCAAGAATAAATAAATAAATAAATAATTGAAGTTTTCTCATTGTTGAACATAAAAATTCATTCTTTGGAACTCTACACAACAAGAGTTGTGCCCTTTCCATCTGCCCCATTCATTTTCCCCATAAACGTGGGGATATGACAGTATTGTGCTGACATGGACAACTAACAACAATACCATGAAGGGAATTTTATATTTTTCGTACAAAATCAAGTTAAACAGAACACACAGTTAAAATGGGGATTGAGTTTGAAGCAGCTAAATCAAACCCTGATCATGGTTTCTTCTTCTAAGATAATAGATCTATATCTGCATCCACATTGGTAAATCTTACATTTGATTACAAATTCAACATTATCAGCGGGGATGTCATAGAAAGTTCATTCTCTGTCATACTACCCTGTTTTCCCAATGCATACTCTTCCAACCTATCCATATCATTTGCCAACGTTTTTCCTGGTGAGAGCTTTGATTTCATTCAATTATATTCTCTCTAGGATCATGGCTGCTCTATCCTTACTGGTTTTTCAACGGATGTACTCGAAGCAGAGTAGAAGATGGAACAGCTCGAAGCATTTACTACTGAGATGGACTCATTACGAAAATGAGGCGGGTCTCATTATGTCACTCTTCGGTCAAAATTTATGGTTTTTTTCCTTTGTTTAATCATCAGATTTTACTCGCATCTCATTTTTTTTACGGGCTAAACAAAAATCCATTAGCAAACAGATACTGAGACCCTGAAAGGGTTTTGATATATATAAGCAAATAGTCTCTTTTCAGTTTGTTTGTACCACAAAATTTTGAACAGAGTACAGCATAGAATGAGTCATTGCTTCTCCTAGGAATTACTTTTGCTACTTCCAATGATTTTCATAGGCTTCACAGACGTGTTTTCTTTGTCTGGTTGAATTTCAATGGAAGTAGCACGATGTTCTGCCAGACACATAGGCCGATACAAAATTCCTCACCTCTCTCTTTCTCACTACTTCCCCCATGTACAGCCTACGACTTGGCCAAAAAAAAAGAGATAAAAGAAAAGACTAAATTAAACAAGTGAGTTATTTGCTTGATCTAAACCCCCCGATAAATATAAAAAATCACCCTTGATTTGAGGTTTGGATGGCTTCTGTTCCTCAACTTCTTGGCTGTCATCAACTGGTGGGACAGCTCCGGTCAGCTCCTCGGCTCTCTTGGCTTCTAATTCCCAATTTGTTAAACTCAGTACCACCAACATGGTCACCGCGCACGAGCCCTGCGCTGCCAGAAGGCCCAACCATAGCCCCTGGAAGTCTAATCCAGCATAGAAAGCCAACCCCACTGCCACTGGCATTCCCACCAGGTAAAAGCACCCCAAGTTGATTTTCGCTCCAACTTTAGGCCTTGCCGTTCCTCTCAGCACGCCGCAGCCCGTGGTTTGCGGACAGTTTCCCAACTCGCAGAGCCCGATTATCGGCAAAACCAGTGATGTCAAGGCTATAATCTCTTTATCTCGAGTGAACATGGAAGCCCAACTATTCCTCACCATGACTGCGAAAACCAGAGCAAAGAATCCCAATAAGAAGCTGCAAGAAAGGCCTACAATGGCTGCCATCTTTGCTTTCTTGGGATGGTTTGCACCTAGTTCGTTACCGACCCTTGTAGATACGCTAAAGTTTAGCGATGATGGGAATATATAGATAAGCGCTGTAGTCTGAATTAGAATGCCCATGGAGGCCACGGTTGCTCTGGGATTGAACAACAGCCCGCAGAGCAAAATCATGATCTCGTACCACCACCACTCTAGACAGACTGAAATGCAGCTTGGAATGGCCAAATTTAACAAAGATCTCCATTCTTTAAAGCACTCCATTGAAAAACCTCCCCAGGTTTTCCTGTGGACGCCAGAGATAAGGATGTAGAGAATCAAAGAACCTACAAGATTGAAGTTAGTCCAAACACCGCTCAGAGCGATGGCTTTGATTCCTAAATTCAGGTGCGTCACAAGAAGGTAGTTGATAGGTATGTGAAGGAGAATTGAAAAAGAGGCACACAATGTTAGGGGCAGAGTTATGGATTGCGTACGAAGATAGATACGTAATGGATGTAGAAGTGATTGAGCCAAGAGGTCAGGGATAGAATAGAGAAGATATGATTGTGCTTCTCTGGCAATAGCTTCATCTTGGCCGCAAAACAGAAGGATTTCCTTCATGTTTAACCAGAGAAGAGAAATAGGTATTGATATAAGGCTGAGCAGAAGCACTGTTCTCTGCAAGGAGAGACCGAGGAGGGAATGCTTTTTGGCTCCAAAAGCTTGTCCACAAATGGGTTCCATTCCCATGGCAAGGCCAGAGAGAATAGAGTAGCCAGTGATGTTAGCGAAGCCAACAGCGAGGGAGCCACCGGCTAAGGAGAGGTCCCCTAGGCGGCCGAGGAAGAGCATGGAAATCATTGAACGAGAATAAAGCAAAAGGCCCGTCAGTATCATTGGGAGCGCTATCTTGGCTATGGAAATGGCTTCTGCGAGGACGAGGGACAAATGGGTTCTTCCTGGTTTCAAGGTTTCGTAGGGAAAGGGTCCCTGTTGTTCTTGCTCTGATGTTGGGCTTTTGCATATCAATGGGGTGGTAAACATGTGGGGCTCCTCTGGTTCTTTGATAGAGACAAGGTAAGGGTGGTTTGCATTGCATTTGCAGGGGAGAGGACAAGTTGGCTGGCACATTATGGTGTGGGGGAAAAACAAATAATGGAAGTTAACAAGCGAGAGAGAAGAGACTCGGGGAGGAGCGGGGTTTGGATTCTTTGGAATGGGGGTGAAGGAGGGTGGGGTTTTATAGGGGTAGTTTTTCAGACACGGCCTAAAGGTCTGTTTTTTGTTTAAAAAAAAAACAATTAGCTCATGTCTAGTTCTGAAGGGCCTGCAAGAGAGGTGAATAGGTTTTTGGTCCTTATTGTTCCTCCCTTTATATACCTCCAGCGTAGATTAAAATCTTTTACCTATTACAAAGCTCAAAACAAATTTTTGTATACTCGAAATGGATCAGATCCTTGATTGTATATAATAAAGAGAGTCAAATGGTTTTTCGTTAACATTTTGGGTCAGGGCTATCTCGTCGTGGGGCAAAGTGTTTATGTCAAACTGAAAAGAAGGACAAAGATTGCTTTTTGGACAGTTATATATTGATCTCGTTGGCAGCCAAACCAAAGGCCCAATAGGACCCATCAATGTTGTCTCTGGTACATGGAATTTGGATAAACGTTTTAAGTAGGAATTTATAAAACTTGCCTTGGATAGACGGCTGAAGGATTTAATTTGCCACTTCATCATTTTTCAATAGAAACTGTTATGCCTCACGGTCGGTTTAAAACCGCGGTTGCCGGTTAGGTCCTTTCGTTTGATAGCTAATGAAGTATTTTCGTGTCTTCGTTTACTTTTGAAGCTCTACTGGCAGATTGTGAGAATCTTCAACCAAATCTTACGTTCATTGGATTGTGAATTTCTTCAGTCTTGGGATCAGTGGTTTTAGTTTAACCCTACATGGAGAGAATTGGATAGGGATCCTAATGTGGAAACGAAAAGTCAGCAACTTGGGGAGATTTGATCTATAGTACCCTACTTTCGCACTACATTAGGGTCATCAGGAGTGTGATGTGCCAAGTGGATGGCAGTCATGTTCCACATCCATGAGTGGGTTGTCTAGGTATGTTCAAGAGCCTCGCAATCCTTTTATGACAAGGGCAGAGCCAACTGGAACGGACACCCTTTTGTCTCAAAAAGACACAGAAAGACAATGCCGTAGTCATAAAAACGTGTAGAAATTCAACACAAAATAACTTTGCATGAATCTCAATTCATACTACCTAGACCCCCAGAATTTTTGAGATATTCCTGCTTCTAGAATCCTTCCATTGTAAACCGAACTAAAAGCACTAGCCCACAGATATATATAAATATATAGTACCCTACCATTACTGGGGATCTCAAGGAATGTTTTGTCCATTTTATACATATCCCCCTTTCGGTGGATCTTTCAACGTATGCGTGAAGTTTTGGAAAGTACCCTACCGGATGACCAAGAAAAGCCATGACAACTACATGAAAAAGAGGGGAGCAGGAGACAAAGCGATTAAAGACACTCTAGAATTTGCTGTAGCACTGCCCGGAGGGAGATAAGAAAATTGAATAACCCGTCGTCCCGTCCTAATACCAAAAATCACGAGGGAGAAGAGAAGGCACATTGTGTCCAACGATCCTAAAAGGGTGTCGCGTTAAATTAAGGTATAGAAGCAAAAAATCTCAAGTATCTCATATGCATGCTTTCCTAGAACTCGCGAGAAAAGGGATCCCAGTAGAAAACGAACACGTTGTACTTGAACGTATATATCTCCAGATCTCCTCTCTCTCACACGCACACATATATACAAATGCGAGGATCATGATGATAGATCCGACAGACTTAAAGCCGAAATTGTAACTATGCTTTTAGGACTTTGTGAATCGCATGCACCGACAATCAAGTACCTGCAAGGTTCATTTTCGGCCATGCAACAAGATCTCCGACCAGCTAGGTCATAAAAAACACAATTTTTTAAAGTCCATTTCCCATCTGTATAATCTTGACTAGCTATGGAAGAATTTTATACAACGACATGCATATACCCTCTGCTTTCCCCAGGCCAGAGCAAAAAGCAGATGTCTATTTTTCTCCTTCCCCTTCTTTTTTGTTTTAGATTGTTGTCTCAGAGAAGCCAATTAATTTGAGTTAGGTTCTGATTAGGCTTCGAAAAAAGGATATGGGATTCATACGAACCAAAATCACACATTAATCTTGCCGCTTAATACGGAATATAACAGATGCTAATTCCATAACCATCGATCATATTCGCAAATTTTAACCGGTGCTGTACGAAGACCACCTCTCAACTCAATATGGCTATATATTGTTGACAACTAGCTAGATACTGAAAATTGAAAGACAGTGACCGCCGCGAAGACCTCGGCTCTACCCCTTAAACCTATTACCCGAAATAAAAAGAGAACAACAAATTAGAAGAAGGTATAGGGACTGAGTTTGCCTTTCGAAGCTCATAACAATCTAAATCCAAGTAAATCTCTGGTTTTAACCGCACGAACGCTAAGCTTATTAACGAAGGATCAGAGATAAGTGTCATATCAATCCTAATCTCCGAACAAGGATCCGAATATATAACTTTTCCCTTTTGTACGTCTTTTGATTTGAAATAAGATCCGAATTCTATGGTAATAGTGATCTTCCTCTGGTCCATATTTGATTGGGAGCTTTATGTGACACATGCAGAGGTAATTTGGACGTAGGATATTATCTAGATCAACCTTTTGAAGTCTGATCATCAGGTCTCACTGCGATCAAATCACGCTTTAGTTTCTTTTCTTTGAGTACAGACGACCTTTGAAGAGAAGCACGCATCCAGAACATTGCCTTTCTTTGACTGTCCTCCATTAAAGCCAAATTATATGCTGCTTTGTTATATATATATGGTCTTCTCACCAAAAGCCAAATTCCCATATGGTGGGTAAGTGGTAACGTGGAGGACGGAGTGTGAATTGGAGGATTCCAATCTTGGATGTTTACACGTCTATACAAGGTCTAAGTTTTCACAGGTGTTAATTAATTATCCGCCCAAAGTTAGGGTAGGTCATCCACCTAAAGTTCCTCTCATATATGCATTGTAATGTGATGTCTGGGAAGTAAAAATTTTAAGAATTTTGGTTTCTTAGGAGAAAATTTTAAGAAGTTTAAGTTTTTATGGGGGGTTTGTAAAAAGATGAAAAAGTTTAAGAATGTTTGATTTAAAATGATTTTTATTGGAGTTAGTTAAAAAGTAAGGATATATAAGGGATTTGATAGACTTTTTTAATGAAAAAAATGGAGTTTATAAAAATGTAGGGAATTTGGCATTTTAGTCCTTGAGTTTGTACCTCTTTAGCAAATGAGTCATTCACTTTTAAACTTCAAATTTTTAGTCCTTGAGTTTTCATTGTTTGACGAAATGGTCCTTCTGTCAGTCTGCCGTCTATATTCTTAATGGAGCTCTCTGACACGTCAGCAAATTTGTACCGGTCGACCGCTACATGTACCAGTCAATCGCTTCATGTACCGGTCGACCGCTTCAAATTTGCTGACGTGTCAAAGAGGTCCGTTAAGCATATGGACAACAAATTGACGGAATGGCCATTTCGTCAAACAAAGGAAACTCAATGACTAAAAATTTGAAATTTGAAAGTGAATGACCCATTTGCCAAATGGGTATAAACCCAAGGATCAAAATGTCAAATTCCCTAAAATATAAGAAGAGAGAATATTTGATGATATTTTTATATGAAATTTTTTTGAGGTTTTGATATACAAATTTTCAATTTTTGAAAAAATGAACTCATTCTTCACCTCACACATTGGGCCTTAGGTTAGTGGTAGGGTCCCGTTTTCGATCGTGAACGCAATGGGTACGTCTACAACTTGATTAAGAAATGTACAATGCGCAAGATGCCTAATGGTGAAGAAACGGTATATGGTAATAGATATGGATGTGGTAGGGTGGTAGGGCACTTGGTGGTTTTTGGATTGAATGAAGCTCAACAAGAGCTAGCTTGATGTCTTTGGATGTGTAAGGGGGTTGAATGGTTGAATGACCTAGTGATGCTACCCTCTTGATACTTTGCTTACACGATTGTCTCGTACGGATTTAGGTGGTCTATGTAGTGTTTGGTGGTATAGCTAGTGGGTTTGTGTTTGGGTAGTATATGTGGTGTTTGTGGTAAATGTAGTCATGTGTATGATAGGTAAGTTTTTAGGTGGTAGTGTTTCGATATGACTATAGTGTATATGGGTGGTGGTGTTTCGATATTGAAAATGATAAGTATAGATAGTGATAAAAAAATGAACAAGTGTTGAGCTAGAAAGCTACAAACACTTGGGGGATTGTGAGTGATGGATAATTGCTTTGAACACTAGATACAAAAAGTTAGGACCAAAACAATAGCAAGTTTGAGAATCAACCACAGGGTTGCTTCAAGCACACGGGGTGTGATGCTAAACTATCTCGGGATCGGTTTAGACAATCACGGGGCACGATGCTAAACTATCTCAGGATCGATTTAGACCATCATTTTTCATGTGATTCCTTAGAACTCACAGGAGTAAATAAAATATACTGGTTTTTAGAAAAGCTCTAAGACTATTCTTTAGTGATTTCAACATGTAAATGAAAGTTACAAAGCTACTCATATTTATAGTACTCTGCTAGCTATTAGAACATTCCTATTCGGCCACATGTTATCATCTTACTTGGTCATGTATTGATTCCAACAATATATTCTACGACATATTCTCTTGTCCTTGGGCTAGGTGGCGGCTTATCCTTGAATGAAGGAGCGAAGGACATTAGGTGGCGATTCCTTCTTATCTCTAAGGATAAAAGGACATAACCACCTAATATTTTTTGTTCTTGTCCTTTAGCTAAAGGACGAACATAACCTCAATTTTTCTTCTTTTAGCAAAAAAGGACATAACAACTTTATATTCCTTGTCTTTGTCCTTTTGCTAGGTGTCAAAGGTATCAAGGAAAAATGACATCTCCTCCATGCGGTCCTCTCTCATGCCACCATGTGTCACCCTAAGTTTCCCCTTGTAACCGCTCCATTCTTCTACTGCCACGTGGCGACCTATCTCTGAGCTGGTGGTCCCTTGAGGTAGGTTAGCCGATTGTCCTTGGGTGCCTTCGGTTGTTAGGCCAGGTTGGGTTCTGCGATGCGCGGTGGTGAGGCAATGTTGTTAGGCCAGGTTGGGTTATGCAAGGCTTGATGTAGCAGCTGCATACATTGATGCAGGCGCAAGGCTAATGTCGCACACATTGCCATGTTGCTCATGGGCATGGCTTGTGCCGCATGTCGTGTTCTCCTGGCCTTGAGGCCTTGCGCGTGCATTGCTGAAAATATCGTGCGTGTGGGATGTCATGGCCTTGTGACTGCGCGCGCACATGGCTTGTTACTCACGCGTGCACATGACATCTCTCCTCGATACTCCTCATTGCGCCATATATGGCATTTTGAGGCCCTCTTTACTCCTTTCGACCTCTTTTAGGACTTATCCTCCCTTGCGACTACCCTTCATATGTCCAAACTTTTTGCCATTTTTACAGCATTTCGCAGGTTCGTATCAGGAAACAATTGTTTCTCCCATGGAGTGTTAGGTGGTTTCGTGCATTTTCAACTCCTAGAGCTAGCTTTCGAGGTGAGGCTTTCGAGGTGAGGCTTTCCCTTTTCATGCTTATAAACTGACCGTCAACCCCTTCCACAACCTATGTGAGATTAACCTCAACAATCTCTCCCTCACACATCGGGACTTAGGTCAGAGTGGTGACAACATGTTTCTCCCGTGAACTATTGGGTCGATGGGTTGAGACTTGTTGGTACTCCTAATGTTACCAATGTTAGGTGGTTTGAGATCTTTTCAATCTC
Source organism: Myrica gale (assembly GCA_963930655.1). Lineage (NCBI taxonomy): Eukaryota > Viridiplantae > Streptophyta > Magnoliopsida > Fagales > Myricaceae > Myrica > Myrica gale. The sequence continues at coordinate 7,601,783 of OZ005600.1, read as the reverse complement.
AAAAACTAGTTCAATAGGTATTGTTTTTTCTTACTTATAAACTGACCACCAGACGATGCAGACTAACCCAACAATAGCTACCATATGAAAGTGTACATACAAAGACCAATATCTTTCGCGTGTTTTTGAAAGGCTATGTCCTAGAGATGCTCTCTTGTACTGTTGTTAATTATATCAATCAATCATTCGCGCGTAAATCTCACATCCATTTCACCAAGAGATATTGTGTTTAGCTCTTGGAGTCAAACTTCTTATTCTCCAGCATATTATGCAATTACTGGATGTAATAAGAAAAACGAATATATCTATATATGCTATCTGCTGTTCGGCTTTCACGGACCGGTTCTTGATGGAGGAGATTAATTAAAGAACCGATAACAAAGGAGATTAATTAAAGAACCGATAACAACAGAGTCGCGGCTCTTTATTCTTACTGAAACAAGCAAGGGCACCTACTGCTCCATCGGAGGACAGGGCTGCAGGATTTCCCCAGAAGCCCCAGCTAAATATATATCTCCTCATCAGCAAAAGCAAAAGAAGATAACCATTTACTAGTACTTCACCAAATTTGTTATTCCATAGTGACAACGTGATCCAATTCGTATGACAGCAACCGCTTCGATCAGAACCAGTTAATTCAAGAATACGACAAAAAGGGAATACTCCATCACCACCGGCCAGAAGACCCTTATGCCTATATATCCTCTGACGAAAACAAAATTAGTACCCTACCAAACCGAAAAGCACCAGAATATGCGACAACAGGTATTTAAAAAGCTCATACCGAAGCAGTAATAAGACACACAGCACAAGTCACCTACACTTGTGTAGCTAACAGCTCCCAAGTACTCGTCATACTCTCTAAGAGGGACATCACAAGACCCGAAAACTCAGTTTGAGGATATATCCTTGTAGTTGTAAGTCATGTAACCCTTATAAACGACCTAGAAGAACTTTTAGTTCAGCTTAATTAACGTATCATATGAATATATAGTCAGATACTTTATAAACAACTCGTAAGTAGTCGTTAAGCTAATGCCTAGAAAATACAACTTCTAGCGTGCGTATTCATATAGCTAATCTCTCATGAGCTAGCCATTCTACTTGCTATTTTGATAAAGGATGGTCAGTCCTCTTAGCTTTCCAATTGGGTTTGCAACTGAGCTCTTTGGTTCATAATCGAGCCTTTAGATCATATATTCGTACACCTTTACACTGCTATGTCCGCCTCTTCTGAAACTATCTCCTCAGGTTACTTTTCAAGCGCCAGCTATATGGGATGAAGAAGTCGACTCAAATATTAAGCCGTTACTATGACCATTTGCATGGCACCTTAGTACCCATAACGTTGGGAATAAATATCATAATAATTCTTCAAATTTGAAGTACCATATGATAGGCACCTCGTGTGATATTTTTCGAGCCTACTATGTATAGCTTTTAATATATACACACATAACTACTTTGGAGGGAATGATGATACCATTTGAACCACCAAGAAAAGAATGCCATCAATTTCAAGTATAGAGCCAATTAGTTTACGGCAGGTCGAAAAATAAATAGAAATAGATCATCTATATATGCACCCAAAATTGGTTTGGAATTGTTAATTAGCATCATAGGTTAATTTGGAGGAAGGACATAAACGCATTTTTCCATGTGATGACACAAAATTATTGTCCTTAAGTCCAACCGACCTAATCAGCTAAATACTGATTAGAGCTTCATTGGTGTCTCTTCTTCGTTTTGAGCATGAGTCAACTGACTTCATTATTAAGCTACACTGTTCAAAATCCGGGACAGTACTCTATCAAATTTTCTAGAGTATCATTGTTCTTGGTTTATGATAAAAATTTCATAAAATTTGATCTGTGCTCTGAATTTAGACCTGATTCGACTTGTATCTAACCTGACTCGACTGGGTGACATAACGATCGAGTCGGAGCACGGTCACATCGCACACTTATCGGTCCAATTAAAGATTTGTTCGGCGTCTAGAAAAAAAAAAGATTTGTTCGGCGGATACAACCGGTGGCGTATCAAAGAGTGGGGCCACCCAATCAGGCGTCTCCTTTCCGGTGACAGCCATCACTGAGATACCTCGGGAGGCATATTATCCATATCGTGATTTGCACCAAAAGAGGTGTATATTATCCCACTCTCATGTAAAAGCGTTTTCTGTACACGCTCTAAGAAGGCAGTTATCCGTTGCAAACGTTGAAAACGAAGCTGCATGCATGTCACGCTCCTGGATGTAGACTGGAAAAATCAACTTCCAAAAAAAGTTGTCTGAAAAAGCAAACGCAGTAAGTGCGAGCCACCTTAAGCCATTTGTGGGTTGCTTTTGAACGGTCGGAAATTTTTTGGCTGTGAGCAGATAAGGGAGCAACTTTCCCTGCCTCCTCACATTTATCATTAGGCAGCGAAATATAACTGTGCTCTTCCATCCGAATTATTTTAGTGTTGCATACCTACTTGCACCGCATCAGTGATGGAGACCCTTTTTTTTTCTCTTTTGGGTCACCTTATCTCTATCTTGATCTACGTTTTCTCGTGGATGGATATCTACGAGTTATATTTGTGGATTTTGTTCAACCAAAATATTCAACCCCTACGCCCAATAGATTTGCTTTCCAGGACTATGATGATTGTTTTGGCATTTTAAAGCAATAATTTGCTTTCCTAGAAAGTGTATATTCCTTGTCTCGCCTAAGATCTCACCAATAGTTCCACTTTTGCCAACTTAGGCCTTTTGATCCTTACAATTAATATTGTCAGACGATAATCTAAATAAAATAGGAAACTGATCAAAATCACGTGTCAAATCAGTGAATGTCTTAATTTATATTGTCATGAAATTCAACCAATCTCTCACGTTTGGTTCATTGTGATGCCGAGATAGTGACAAATTTTTTTTTTCATCTAAATGGGGGTTGGATAACAATTATATTTATCGGGTGTAAATTATACACAAACAATTAATTAGTACCTTGACATCGTACAAGGATTTGGTTCTTATCCACTTTTTCACAGATTATTTAAAAAGAATATCACGAGATAATTGTGGAATGGGGTTTGATAGGATTTGAGGAATTAATGTTTTCTATCTACATAATAAACTTGTGTAAAAAACTCGATCTTGTGCGAAATATAACAAATTATGATTTTAGTAATACCCAAATCCAATAAACCATTTAATAAGTGTCAAATCATGTAGTTTTTACTCATATACTTAATATAGATAGTATTAAAAAGAATATAATTTGAATAATATATAAAAGCTACCTATATTCTAAAAATTTGAGCTTCTGAGATAAATTATAATTTTACATAGTATCAGACTCAAGATACTGAGTTCAAGACTTAACTCTGCATTAACCCCAATTTTAATATAATATTACACATCTTGTATCTATCAATTAATGGGGAGTCAGCCACGCGCAAGGAGGAATATTAAAAAATAAAATTTAAAGAATAAAATCTCTTCTTTACAACTTAAGGTTTTGTGACAACCATGACACTATAACTTCTATGTCAATAGCAAATGGACAATGGACTATTCGATCTATGGATATAACAGATGTTTAAAATGGCAAGTTCTTCTCTTCTCGCCTCATTTTTACCCAATTTTCCTAAAGATCTTAGAGTCTTGACATAGTCTTTCTACCCTTCATCACTTTAAAGAATAACACCGTACTTTACACATTCCAGAGATGAGCCCTACATCAGTGAGGTGCCACCAAAGCCAAACCCAGGTGTTGTCACGATGATTATTCTATAAACACTACGGGATATATATACGAACGCACCTTTACTTGAGAAATGTTTGAGATATTATTAATCTTACTCAAAATGAGTTGTAAATTTGACATGATCTGTAAGATCTATAAAACGTCTAGATCCAGCCTGCATTTCGGCCGATTTAAATTCCTATCTAGTTGATAATTTTATTAACGCGGTGCAACTCGACTTGTAGTAAATCCTATGGAGTATAATTCGGGTTGGTTCAACAAAGTAAACCCAAGTTTTTGAAGTTATATCGAAGTTAACGAAGTGTTCGACAATGAATGCCAGAATTTGGCCCTGGCCTTCTGAAATAGCCGATGTCTTGGGTATGGTCGGTCAGACCTGCTCAAAGTTGTCTTCTCAATGGGCTTAATCCAGCTGGCACCTATAGTCTCGAGTCTACCGAACCCAGCCTAATTACACCCGATCGAGGAAGGGAGCAGTCCTTATGTATCCTCTGATTAAAAAACTGCCGGAGAAACTTTGCTCCATCTCTTGCCATTGGGGTAATGGAATCCATCCGCCTAAAGATACACCCAAACAATGCTCGAAACATACAGCTATCTATCTGCAGCCAGAGTTACCAACCATTGCCATAATGTGGTTGATCAGTTTGGGAATAGCAATCATCACCTGAGTCGGACGTTGTTCTGTTTTGGCCCCTAGGCACTTATGAGTCGGACTTCTTTTTTTTAGGACATGTGAGTCGACTTGCATAAACGTTAAGAGAATTGCCGACAACTGAGAAGCCAATGTAAACCACCCCTTTGGCCTCCTAACAATTTTTTTTTGTCACTTCGTTTAACCAACCCTACGAGCCAACTTAGAGGCATGTGTCAGGACCCCACCCAACACACCCCAGATAATTCAAGGACGATAATGACAGTATTATGACTCGAACTTAAGACATGTAAAAACACAAGCGGTTGCCTTACCACCAGACCAAACCCCTGGGGTAAGCCTCCTAACAATAACCATCCTTAAATTTGAAAAAAGGCTAGTCCCATCAGCATGTTTTTTGTTCTTAAACAGAGAAGATAGGAAAGTACAACGATTTTATGCAAATAATACTCGAGTTTATAACCTCCAATCCACCTCATGAGAGTTCGTTTTAAAACTAAGCCAACACTAACACTAAGATGTTCAAACCCCTACATATGAGACTCCTCTAGGATATAACACTGTAAAGCATACTTGGGAGTAGTTGGACAGTAATCATTTTAAAAGACCCACAGGATACGGAGAGACAGCCATTAGTTCCACTAGAAAGCGCCAACTATTATTCTGAGTTAGCACAAAACAAGAACAGAGAGCAGAGTCAAGTCCAGCAGAGAGCAGAGGTTCTGTTTACAGAATTCTTGTTTATACCATCCACAATATTTTAAGCAGAAACCAAAGCAAAGAAACATGAAGAAACTAGATACTAACGACTAGGTCTTACATCACAAGTTCAGAAGCATATTACAACCTAACTCCCCCTTAGGAGTCACTGAAAAAAGCAGATTGGAACAAACTATGAATGAGTTTCGCCACCACCTCAATCCAAACAACCAATTGGAGTCGTTATCAGAGTACTCAGATCCAGATCATTCCTCTGCTGGGGGTGATCGACTGCAATATTAAAAGAATACATAGATGAGCAAAACATACATGCCTCTTAAGGGCAAGACAACAGGATAGAGAGAATGAAAATAACTGTGATAATGCAGACCTGTGGTATCTCTCATGCACAGGGGTCTCTGGACCAGCACCAAAATTGGGACTCTCCTCTCTAGGTTCAGGTATTGGGCTAAGTTCATGAGGATTGTCAGGGCTAGCCTTCTCTCTTCCATAAGGACTATGACTGGTACCATGGCCATTTTCTGGACTAGACCTCTCTCTCCCATAAGGACTGCAACCGAGAGCGCGATCATTTTCAGGGCTTGCCCCCTCCCTTCCATAAGGACTGTGGCTAGGGTCAAGACCATTGTCAAGGCTTGCCCTATCTTTTCCGCGAGGACTGCGGCTAGGGCCACGACCATGGCTAGGGCTCGCCTTCTCCCTTCTATAAGGACTACGACTCGGGGTATGACCAAGGTCAGCGCTCACCCTTTCTGTTTGGTAAGGACTATGGCTAGAACCACGTCGATGGTCAAGGCTAGCCTTCTCTCTTCGATTAGGACTACGACTGCGTGCACGACCATAATCAGGACTACCCCTATCTCTCTTATAGGGACTTGGACTGTGCCCACGACCATAATCGGGGCTGCCTCTCTCTTTCCTATAGGGACTAGAACCACGGCCATAATCTGGACTACCTCTCTCTCTTCGATACGGGCTTGGGGATCGTCTTCTATCACGGCCTCTCTCCAATGACCTCTCACGAAATCTATCAGGGCTATATCCATTTCTCTTTTCATCATCATCGTCCCGAACTGCATACTCCACTGAAATAACTCGATCCAACAACTTGCTGCATATCAGATTTAGAACACAATCATCATCACCAATAGAAACAAAAACTTTAGAAGCATCTTTTTTCAGTGCATTTAATGACGGCCAATCAAAACCCAACACAAACCTACCACATTTTAACTCACCCTTTCAATACCCTAACAGCTGCATAAGGCTTCCATTGAAGGCTATTTTGAATATTACCGATGGAAAAGGAAGAGAGGGGGAGGAGGGTGTAGGTGACTTTCTTTGAAGATTAAATATTTAAGTTTTAAAGCGCAGAAATTTTTTTTAAAGAGTATGTTATACCTCATGTTCGTCGCATCCAAAGCTTTAGCAGCATCATCCTGTGATTCATACTGCACAAATGCAAAGTTCCTTCTGATCCTTACACTCACTATCTTCCCATATGGTTCAAAGTGCCTCTCCAAGTCCCTAGTCCTAGTATGGTGTGTATCAAAGTTAATAACAAACAAAGTCTTTGAAGGTTTCATATTAGACGATGATTTTTTGGAACCTCCAGGCCTTCTAATACCACGTTCATGCTGCAAAACAGATAAAAGAGCTTAAGTACACAACAAAGTGAGAAAAAAAATTTCCAACATAAACAACAATGCAGATATATTACTTTTGTCCATTCAACACGAAGCCTGCGTCCCTTCCGGCCAAATTCTGTTCGATCAAGTCTCCTAATAGCATCCTCAGCATCTCTCTCGTCTTCCATATAGATAAAAGAAAATCCTAAAAGCCCAGAAAAAAAGGAATCAAATTAATCACATAAAACATATGTTGAATAGATAAAGCAAGAATCCTCCCGTTAAAGGATTCTTTGTCATGACGGCATTTCTCCCTTTCATATAAATCCCCTGAGAATCTAACCTAACATAAAGATGTTCGTAACATCCGTGAATTCTATAAACTAAGTCACCAGCGAAATTAGTTACAGACCTTGAGTGATGAACTAAGTGGTGTCAAGGAACAACATTGCAAAAGTGGATGTCTCATGGTAGGTCAATGAAAAGAGTGTCTTCTCCATCTATTCTGCTGCCTCGGCTGTGAGGTCGGCAATGTTTCAAACTTGAAACATGTCTGTAAGTGAAGGCTGGGGCAAAAGTCATGAGGGACGAAGGGAAATTGTGACTGAGGGAAACGTGGGACAGTAGTCCATTGAGGATCAGAGTGACTCTTCTTGAATACAAGAAGAAGCTCATCCCAGGCAGGGAACAGAATTCTGACGAGCCCATCCATTAGCCAGGAAGAATAGGGACATGCCAAGATAATCCTGCGCCAAAGAAAATGTTGAAGATGGGGGTTGATGCCTCAAAAAAACATGTTTTTCTTAAACATATCCTGCACCCCCGCTATTTCTCAACAAAGGAACAGAGCAATTGCTGTGCCACATGTTCTGACTGATGTAATTGCCTCCCCGCTAAGCCACAAGAGGATAGGAACCCACCACTGTCACCAATCAGTTTGCCACTGCTGAATTTCCTTGCTGGAAGAGGATCCGATGCCTTACTGAGAAGAGTGCAGGCAATTTTTACACGATTGTTTAGCTTATTTTGTTCTATACATCACATACCAGTGGACATCACAAGCGTGTAAAAGTAAGATTTGATTTCAGTCTGTTCTATGTTCAGCAATAGAACCTCAAACAGATAATTAAGAAATTAATTTTAAAACAAATCAAAGCCTGAATTACCAGAAGCTCAAATGATTACCTTAGTACAAGTAAACTTGTGCAGTGCCCCAGGACATTCAATTACAAGCAATACCTGCTCCTCAACTCTCCTAAATTTACTATTACGAGGACCATGTCGTGATCCATGCTTTCCCAATTTGCACCAAATTTCCTCTCTTCTTTAAGGGAACCAAGTCAACTCAGATCTAATGCAGGACTGTGTTCACCTCATGCATCAAAATTGCTAATTCACATAGCTTCCAATCGCTCAACCACTTTCTGAGAGAATTCTCTTAGAGTTTGACCCCAAAATGCTAAACGTTAACTGCCCAATTAATCCAAAACCTAAATGCACATTTCAAAACTTATATCCAAGCAGTTTCAATAGCTCAGTCTCCAAATACCAAATGCCACATTTATAATGATTAGAAGATGAAAACAGCCAGAATAGCGAAACGAGGAAGCTTAAGTAAACATCAAACTAATTCATAACAGACGAGCAAGAGATCTTACCAGACTTCATATCCACCCGTTCAACCTTCCCATATCTACTGAAAAGCCGTTCCAGGTCAGACGGTCGTGCATCATACTCAAAATTTCCACAGAAGATGGGCCTCATTTTTTCCTGACCACATTATGCCACAGCACTTTCATATTGGATAGAAAAAGAAGTCAAATTGCTCAAAGCAACTGCTGCTAGTGCAGCCTACTGAAAGAAGTGCAATCACGGCATAAAAACTCACAGAATATGTACCTCAAACTTCTTTGTAAAATTCAAGTTAACTTCTATGTGACGAGCTTATATCTTGATAAGTGTATAACTAAATCAGATTGAGACTTGAAACTGGACACAACTCTTTTTGGCCAAAAAAATCCAATGAAACAAAGATCGGGTGAACAGTATATCTATCAGAAAAAGTTGACCAAAGATCACATGTCAAGCCTCTTTTAGCATGTAATTCAGTACAGAAAACCAGAAACCATGTCCCCCTACCCTCCGGCCCTACACTACCCCAAATTTACTCCATAACAAATTAAGAATCGGTAAACAAAATCACAGTCATTGATTCAGATTGACTGAGGCCCATACCGCCAAAATTAGTGTGTCCCTGGTGTGAACAATATGCATCTTCTGAGGATTCTTTAACAGAAAATAAACTTATGGCAATTCTGCCCAATTTTTTGACCGAATAGGCATCATGTGCCTTTCCCTACTTTCATTCAAATAAAACAGAGCCCCTCCCAAGAACAAAGTAAAAGAGAAGAACATTATTAATGATTGCAAACAAACAAGGAAACCCTAAAATTTATACCAAGATAACACCACCAATATCCAATAACCACTTCCAGACGAATCTTCTACAGAAAATCCATCACTCATTGCAACAATAAAGGCACTAATATTTCACGATAACCTCGAAAAGAGCAGGGACAATATAACCCATTGACCAACATACCGACAACAACATTTATCCCCAAAGCCTTCAAAAAACAACCAGGTCAACTATCCACAACTACCTTCAGGCACCTATTCCGCAAAATTCATAAACATCACACATAGTCAAACAAAACCCCCCAATGAAAATATTTGCATAAATATCCATATTACAACCGTTCCAAAAGATAACCAGGAAAATTAGATAAAAAGTGGATAACGTCAATAACTGAAATTAGAGCTACGACAACCTAATTTCAAAGCAGATCAAGCTAGATAACAATCAGATCTACCATATAACAAACCACAACCTCCAAGTCCAATCAGATCCTACACGCTCCGTTTAGCTTCCTTGAAACAGCAGGAACAGAAAGCAAAACGTAAAGCCCTAAGAAATTCCAGTCCACAGAGGTAGAAACAATCAAATCTCAAAGTTTCATCTCCTTTCTCGGGAACCAGATGGAAAAATGAGAAAATTCAAACGATACAAAGTGCTAGGATTTCTGGATCTGAGGAGCACGTAGAGTTCGAAATTCGTAATTTACCTTTCGAGGGACCGACTGAGACGGAGTGGCGAGAATACGAGACTAGTCCTCCGAAACCCTAAAGGAAAGAGTTTCCAACAACTTTTTAGATTGACCGAAGCGATGAGCTCGTGGGTAGAGTATATAGACGAAATCAATGTTACCATTATACCATATTGTAGAATGAGACTTGTGTTTTCTTTTATTTATAATAGTTACCCATACAAGAAAATTTGATTCCAATCCGCCCTTTTGTTTTCTATTTTTACCGTGACATCCTTCTAGATTTTTTAAATTTTGAGAATTTTTAAATTTATTTGCATTTCTCCAACTATTTTCCAATTTAAAAAATAAAATTCCTATTTAGTAATATTATCTCGTGTAATAGTAATTTTTAATTGATAAAAGTAATAATTATTTAAAGATTTTATCGACTCGTATTTACCTCTTAAATTATTAACTGCTAATTCATAAAAATAATAATTACTTAAATATTTTATTAATCCATAAGTTATTGCTAGCTACATCTTAGAAGAAGCTCTTCTAATCAATAAAATTGTGAGAGAATAAAAAATATTACATTTATATTTTTTAGTTAATATATATGTTTTAATTTATACTTGAAATTATCAAATTTGATACATTTTATTTTAAATTATTATTAAATTTACATTTTAAACTGCATATTATAAATTAATGATGAGATCTTAACATTGGATAAAAAAAAGATAAAATAATTGACCATTTGAGGTAAATTTTTCAAATTTGATAATTCGGAGTATAAATTACTAAATACTTGATAATTATAGAGTATAAATATAGTTATCATGAATATTTTATTTTAATATAGGCCTTTATTACAACAAAATTTTGAAACCGATAAAGAATGCAATATTGCAAACTACAAGGGTGCACTTGCAATGACTTAACTGACAGGGAAGGGCCCATCAATAGCCCGAATGGCAGTACGTCACGTGTCTAAGTAAGCGTTAGAACCCCACGAGCCCACGTTTGTTTTTTTCCTTTTTTGACGAAAAATATCTCCGTTAGTGACTGTCGGGTCCTGACAAGAAAAAAACCATATCATTTCAAGGTGGCGCTCAAGGGCTCGTAGCCTCAGACTGGCCCATCTAGGACAATTTAAGTAGCTTTTAGTCCCGATGCTGGGAAAACTAGGCCCATAGAGGTTATGGGCTTCGAGGCGATCGTAGTTCACATGGCACTTACCCTCACGTAACGAAGACGTTTTGACAAGAAGGTTGTGGAAGGTGGTGTTTGTTTGTGGAAATATTGAGGTTTTGAAAATTTTGGTATTGGAGTTTGTGAAAAAGTACAGTATTTTATGAAAAAGTGAGGAAAGAGAAGATTTAATTGAATAGTATAATATTATTTTATAATTTAATGAGGAGAGATTATTTTATGATTTTTTGGAAATATTGAGGGATGAAAATATTGGGAAACAAACGCCCCTTAAGTAACCGAATAATTTAAAAAAAGACAGTTTTAATAACACAAGAATTCATATTCAAAATTAAAATTTACTGCGAGCAAATGAGAATGTACAAAGGATTAGAACTCAAGACGAAACCTTTTGCAGTTAATATGCATTGAAGTAATTTAATGAGAGAAAAATTTCATGATTTTGCATCGTAAGTGCATGTTATTTGGCATTTTGAAACACTTCTAATTGAATCAAAAAGCTTGAGCGGATGGAGGACTATAAGAGTATAACCCAACAGTAGTGATTTGTTCTGGCAACAAACTGTTCAAGTTTGAGTTGGCTTCAATAATTTGCAGACCCTGGGCTTCTGGCGCAGTACAATTGAGGAAGGTAATCTCAGCTTGGGTTTTAGCTAGCTGGCTTTCTGTCAAATGTATTTCTTCGTGTAGCTGAGAGATAAGTCTACATTGTGCCTCGAAGCACAAAGTGTCCGCTGCTTGAGCACAGAGATGGGGTGAGAGTTGTTGGTTTTATTGAAGAGCAAGAAAACAAAAAACAAAATGTGTCAACAAACGCAACACTAATTAAAGCAAAGAATCTAGAAGAGACAACTGAAATGACACGATGTACTCAATTCAGCAAGTGCTAATAAATTGTCATGGTGGCCTCTGGATCACATTAATACGTCTTTATCTCCATGAAAATACAGGATAAATTATACATTCACGTGAACAGATCGAGTTCATTCATAGAAGTTATACCTACAACGAAGAAAATTATTACCTGGAGCATCTTTCCAACATTGTTAGCGCCATAGATTCTGTGAACGCAAGCAAATCATTGAGGATCACTGGGAGGGAAATAGGGAGAGAAAATGCAATCTGAAGGGCATCTTCTTCTCAAATACTTGCAAGCTGCACAACGACCAGAGATCATGGTTCAAATCCTACAGAAAATCCAACAAAATCTCACCCACAAAGATCCTTTGAATAACACTTTACTAGTGTAGAAGAAAATCTGATGGATATTTCGGTGATTCATTTTACCAAAGAAGAGGAAGACAGTATTTGCACTTCAAGCTATGTGTCAACTTTGGAGAGATTCTAGCGACTAGTATTTTTCTTTCAAATTCGACATTACAAAGGAAAGGTTCTGAGATGGTAAGAGTAGACTAAGATGATGGAGAGTCTCACCTCTCTCCACCAATAGGTTTTAACGCTTGCCATATATGGATTCTTGATTCAAATATCAGCATCTGGTAAAAAATTTCAAGACCTTTTTTTCTTCCTTTCAAAAGGCAAGTCTAATGTGAGCACATCATCGTTAATTATCTAGTAAATGAAGTTTAAGTTTTTAGGTTATTTGAGAGGAAAAACACGGTAATTACCAGTTGAGTCCCCCAAAGTCAACTATATTCTTGTTGTTTCGTACGTCCATATATAACATGAGTATATGTATTTATTTATTGATTTGAGGAGGCTATCCTTTGGCCAGGCTATATATGTTCGAAGCCCTTGTATTAATTTTTGTTCCATCATTCTTGATAGTGGGAATGCTTCCAGTCATGTCATGCATGCACCACCTTTCGGTTTAATTAACAAAACTAAATCGATTCTCAAAAAGAGATTTTCCGATAAATACGCAGTTTCGTCAGTTTAATGATATTTCTCTCCCTTGCATGCTATGATAGGAGATCTCATATTAGATCACTTTATAAAGATGTAAAATCCTAAGAATAATCTTTAGATGAAAGGGTTCAGATTTACTTCCTTGCTAGGCGCTATTTATTAGAAGAGATAATTAAATGGATTAAGGAAAAATGAATATCTTACAAGGTTCATATTTAATGAAATAAAAACTCTTACGTACTATATATGGGGGTTGTCTTGAAACTTATGATAGGGATTTCAATATGTCCATTGTAATGAGATTTATAAGGAAAATTAATAAACTAGAGTATATAAGGGGATGTTTGAGCGAACCAATTATTTGGGTTAATATTAAAAAATTCATCACATAATTTTTATTATTATAATATTTATTAAAAATCTTCTCTTTTTTTCACCAACTCCAATAAAATATCTTTACTCTATAATATTTCACAAACCTCAATACCCAAAATTTTCACACTCAAACATACTCATAATATACTTTAGTATTGCTTGTAAAAACGAAAAAGCAAAAGTTGAAATTTGGGCCTCGATACTTAAGTTAATGTAAAATTAGCATCGAGGGAGAGAATATTGCAAGCACCTAAGATAAGGAGAATCCTACAAAAAAATGTAAAACTGGTAGATCACCAATAAACATAAGGCTGAGTAACGGTGAAAATAGTGCTGGTTTAGCCAAAATCGGCACCGATAAGGCCATTGTCCAAATTTTGACACTGACTGGCTACAATAACTGAACTTGTCAGTGCCGGTTTGACGATAACGGTAACGGTGTCACTGGCGGTTTGCCAAAATAGAGAGAGAGAGAGAGGGCAGCATCAGGGGTATCAGGGGAGATGAGAGAGTGTTTCTGAAACTGCTTAACCCTAACCTTGAAATGGCGACGTTCTCTTTAAGTAGAGAACGATGCCCCTCTCTATCTTTTTTTTTTTGTAATATCATAGAGATATAAACGATGTGAAGTCATTTTTGAGAGTTAGGGTAACCTTAAAAAATGATTGTCGTTTAATTTATTTAAATAATAATAATAATAAAAAGCCAACGGTGACAGTCGGTGGTTACTAGTGACGGTGAGAGCACCGGTAGGTATCGGTATCGGGAACCACCGGTAGCCGGTGACAGTAAAATCCATCACCAGCGGTGGGTTTGCACAACCCTAAACAAACACACATATATATAACACATATATAATTATAGAGAAAAGTCATTTATTCAAGAACATGATGTTCTAAATGAAACAGGATTACTGCAAGATCATGAAAAAGTTCTAAATAAAACCAGGATTAACAGAAATAGATAAGTGTTTCTCAAACTGAATTTAGATCTTCACACCACCTCATGATGTAGTTGGTAACGAAGTTCTAAATGGAACCACGGTCTTCTAAGATAACTGAATATTATTCAATCAACGAAGATGAGAAAGTTTCTAGCTAGCTAAGCCGCCGCCATGGAGAGTTAGATCCTCATTACCCAGCGCCCTCACTCCAGATCTGCTATGTATGGGCCACAAGAGAACAAGGAATCCAGGAATTCGTCCTCCCAATCCTTAACATTTTGCACATTAAAACTTTCGTTAGGACAATTTAAATGATGTCGAAGCTTTAGCAAAGACAATAATTTTTTAATAGGAAGAAAATTATAAAGCTCATGCGCGCATACCTGATTGAGAAATGGATGACTTTCTGAAGGGTTGTTCTCCCCCTGATACATCCCAAAAAGCTCATCCGAATCCGCCAGTTCTCTTCCGTTCTCTTGCTGTAACATAAAATCAAACTGTATATATATATATATAAGATAGTAATTGCCGAGAACGACATACAGTACGTGGTTGCAACATTTCTTAAACCACATCAGACCTTTTATCAAATAAGTGAAGCCTATTAATCATAAGATCAAGTAGTAATTTCTTCAACAAAAACATGATTATGAAGCTCTTAAACTAAACATTTTGATGGATTCAGATATGAATAGTTCAGGACCGGGTAAAGCATGCATATGCATGGCATAAACGAACTCGAAAGCAGTTTCCTTCTCTCAGGGTTCGTCTAAACCTCTTCTCAGATCTTATAAAATAATTGAAATTGAGGAAAAGCTAATTTGCCTGGTTGGCCGGGTGTTGATTATAAGGGTTCTCCTCCGGAGGACACATGTTGCCAGCAAAGTCCACGACCATTACTTGTTCACCGGCCGCCTGATGCTGCAACACCGTTTATATAGTACATTTGGCATCAAGATCGATCATATATATCGAACACGGTGCACTTGTTTGAGATGGCTTATAAAAGAAGAGATTGAAATGGAAACGGCAAGAATATAGAATGCTGCTGATTCTGGTGATTATTTGAGGGTTTTCGTGCAAAACACAGCAGAAGCAAGCAAGTATCTACAAGAAAATTAGTACTTACATTCTTTCTTTCTTTTTTCTAGAAAGTAAGTACTTTATATATAAATAAGTTCACTTATAGTCTATCAGAATCATGAGAGAGGGGGGGGGGGACAAAGTGGGAAAGTAGAATGAGAACAGTATCTCCAAATATCAATTAGGATAGATTTTTGTAAAGTAATAGATATTAAAAAGAAGGAAGGATTAGAGATATATATACCTGGAGAAAGGAAGTTCTACTCGAATTCGAAGGTGGATTCTCTTCTACACAGGAGGAACCAGAAAAGCCCAGATTTTGCAGTTCTTTCACCAGAGCAGAAGTCGCCTCGAGCTCCTGTAGTGATCAGATACATATGTTAGAGAATTCCAAATGTAAGAATATATCCTTCCCCATCTTGTTGCTACATGCAATATAAACAGCAGTTCAATGTATGTATATGGTGCTTACAGATTGATAAGGAGGTTGGTTGTAAGTTTTCTCCGTGAAAAGACCATTGAGATCATCAATTTCGTCTAATTGTTGCACAGAAGAAAGTTCATTGAAGTCAGAAATGTTATCCAGCAGATAATTAGGGGCGTAATGATTTTCTCCTCCATTTCCCAGACCGTATAGTTGCTCCGGCTGTGGTGGCATCAGCAAAACATTTTCTTGTTGGTTGCCGGCATTAAATACAGGTGGCAGTTGGTTTGCACTCTCAAAACCAGCAGCAGAATACCCACCTTGAGAAGTTCCATTCCCCATTGGTGCAAGTGTCATATTGTCATTCTTCCCACCCATCAAGCCATAGCCATCACCGATTGCACCAGCAACAACTAGGTCTCCTCCATTACTCAGTTTGATTCCAGCATAAGTATGGTTGGTATAGCTAGAACCTGAGGGTGGAATGGAACTGATGAGAGATCCCATACCGTTGTAGGGAACTGAAGTACAATGAGCGTCGCGAATTAATCCAGATGTGCCAAAGTTGTAGTTGAATGGGCCACTGGTAAAAAGTTCGAAATTTGGTTCTGTTTGTTGTGGGAAGTTTATGTGAGTTGAACTTCCACCATTTATAAGGCCACTCCTAGCATTCATGATGCCATGTGTCATATCTCCACGCGATGGAAAATTTGATCCAAGGTTGTTTGGCTGTATAGCTGAAGCCGGCAGATTAGCTTGATAAAGAGGATTTGTGTTGCCAAAAAACGGCTGGTGAACATTAGCTTGATTGCTAAATGCATCCCAACGCCCATGTTCTAGTTGAGGCAAGAAATTTGAAGCTAACGCTTCCTTATTCGGAATAAGGGCAGGGCCGAAGGTATTGGGGGCAGTAAACGACGATTGTCCATATCCGAACTGAGGCAAAGAGATACCACTTGATCCTGCCCCATTAGAAGAAGGAAAAGGGCCGAAGGTATTGAGGACATTAAACGATTGTCCATATCCGAACTGAGGCAAAGAGGTACCACTTGATCCTGCCCCATTAGAAGAAGGAAAAGGGCCGAAGGTATTGGGGGCATTAAACGATTGTCCATGGCCGAACTGAGGCAAAGAGGTACCACTTGATCCTGCCCTATTAGAAGAAGGAAAAGGGCCGAGGAGGGAAGCGTTGGGAGCCTGTGCATCGCCTCCGAATCGCACTGGCAAATTAGTTGATGTGCTCATCTGCCGCTGTTCAGGGAATTTCCGATTTGCTTTTCGGACGTCTCGCAACAAATGTGGTGGAAGGCCAGCTGCAAAAGTTGATCTCAAAGCCCTATCAGACAAGCCCTTCAAGGCGCTAGCAGTACCTTTCTCAGCAACTCGTTTTAAGAATAGACGATACTTCTGCATATAATCATATCCACATATATTATCATCGTAAAGGAATCATGTTAATGCGATTGAAAATTCTCTATATAGAAAATTGTACGTGGCCGTTTCCATGAATAGAACATGATTTGTAATTAAAATGTGCTCAAGTTGTATATGTGTTACAGAATATCACGTAAGTTAATTACAAAAATATGCTTAGAAAAAAATAAGTTCCAAAAATATGCAGAATATCCAGTCCTAATGAAATTAGATCATTTGGAATGAACGGGTATGCTGCATACCAAAAATTATATGTTGCATCCCGTATAAAATGATGTATTAATTATGATTGACCATTAACCATTTGGTATAAGGAGAAACTCATAGACATGATTAACTATATATACATGCATTCAGATGTTTTACCGTACTAACACACATGGAAGTCTTAAGTTCGACAAATAATTTATCCACGATGCAAATATTATAAAGTACCTAGCTTAACGTATAGGAAATTGAAAAAAAAAATCTCATTTGAGTTTGGAAAACTTAATTTGTTTAGGGAGTCTTTAAATATGAAAGCTCGTTAATTATTAAGGAGAAGTAGAGAAATACTAACTAATTAAGCTGAGATGAAAATGAAACATTAAATATTGGCATGTGAACGTGTAGTGATCTAATTGAGTAAGAAAGAACATATATACCTGCAAATGACTTGCAACGTTTTCTCTGGTTAGCCCAGGCATACTCATGAACTCGAGAATCTTCTTTGGAACAGCCTCTGAAAGAATTAACAATGGATGGACATGCAACGCAAAAAAAAAAATGTCAGTAGTCAGAAACTACTACCGGAAAACCAGGCACGAACAAGGACGAAAGAATACAGATTAATTGGCAAGAGATGGATGCATTACTTTCCAAGCCTATATGTCTAAGGGCTTGCAAGAACCGGTTGTGAAGTGAAGTTGTCCAAACCACCTTTGCCTTCTTAGCGCCTTTGGATACCTTAACCTTTTTCTTTCCGATGAATATTGTCTTTGAATGCTTTGTACGACGGATTTGAACTCCATTCGTGGATGATGAAGCAGAACTTATATGATCGTAAGTCATGACTTTCTCACGGCCTGATGAATCTCCTCGAAGGCAGCTTCCTCTCTCTTCGATAGCAACAGATTTGTCTTTCTTAGCGGCAACAGCATACTGCCATAAAGACTTGAGAACTTCTGAGCTCACTGGTTTTACCACGTAGAAAGCAGCCCCACTCTCCAAGCTCTCCAATATGACACTCGCTTCTTCATCCGCAGACATCACTGAGCCAAAAATGGGACGGAAACCCAAAAAAAAAAAAGAAAAAAGAAAAAAGAAATTAGAGGGCTGCTTATCTATTAATTAGCAAAACCCTAGGGTGAACTTGCTACAATTATGATTAAAAAAAGAAAGAAATTAAGAGGTCATTAGTGGAATGTTGCCCTTACTAATCACAGGTAGTTTGCATTCTTCTTTAACGTGCTTTTGCAATTCAAGCCCATCCATTATAGGCATATGTAGATCTGTAATAACAAGGTCGAATTTCTGCATCCGAAGAGTAGCCAAAGCATCGAGTGGGTTCCTGGCAGTCACAACTGAATATGATAGCAGCAGAATATTCATCAGCTTAAGGAGATGATAAGACTCATTCCGCACAATTAATAAGACAGTGTAATTTGTAGTGCATGTAAACGCATTAGAGCTGAGTAGCTTCTACCGTTGATTGAGGATGAACATAAAAAAAATTGTGGGGAGTTATAAGACCACAAACTCTTTTTTTTTTTTTTTCTTTTGAAGATAGTAGGTATTTCTTGAATGGGCATCAAGGAGAAAGGTAGCAGAAGTCCCATATATATATATAGTTTTTCCTCTCTTTTTTTTAAAAAAAAAAAATTTAAGGGGTCGATAATATTTTTTTCGAAGTTAATATATAGAGGGTATTTTTTTGAAGTGCCATTAAAATAAAATAAAAACACATGCATTTTTTATTGCTGAGATATTGGTTGGGGGGGTGGGGGCGCTCGCCCCCTTGCTGCCGTCCCTGGTTAGATCTGACCGATTAAAGAGATAATATAAGGGAAAAAAATCATGTTTTCTGGCTATATCCTGCTTAATTAGGAGAGAAACAAGTCCCATATCGTGGTTAAAATGATAGATCACTTTAGCCTATGGCTTTGAGACAGTGAGACATGGCATAGGACATCATGTATTCAAATATACCGATTCATTAAATCACATGTTTTTGAAATTCCTGGTTTGAATATAGATGTAGGCAACAAATAGAAGAATAAAGATTCTCACTAAGATTCTTAAAAAAAAAATAGGGTGAAAGCCTTATCATCACTGAGATTCTTCTTATACTGCAAATGGATCGATAAATAAGGGAAGAGATCTCTTTGGACAAGAAAACATGCATGCAGAACCTAAACAATCTTTTACCATGGGATGATTCATAGATCGTACTACTGACACCAAAAGTATGGCAACACTTACGGCAAAAGGCCGGGATCTGAGATTAAGAATATTCTATTATAAGAATGAAAATTCAACTTCAATCTATTTGGGAGGCAAAAGATGGATCAGATTTTTGGTATCCAATTGGAAACTCAAAGTCTGTTTCAATTTCTCAGTGCAAATATGTTTCAAATGAAGAGATCCCATGGATTAAGCTGAAAACATGCTTGCACTGCCTGGCCAAGCACTATTTTATGAAGACATAAGCAGATCTGAACACAAGAAGAGAAAGTTTAGAGATCTACTACAAGGAAATTAAAGATGAGCGGCCACGGTCTTTTTTTTTTTTTGAAAAAACCTTATATATGTGAGAAATGAACTTATAATATTATAGACAAATTAATTAAGCAGAATTTGACCATTGGGTATATGCTACTCGACAGTTGTTTAGCCAAACAGTACTCATGTATCTAAGGTCGTCTGATCACTTCACTTCTCATGAAGGAATGGAAAGACCCTCACAGATTGAATACCATCCATTAATATGTAAGGAGAGACTGGTATAGAAACCTGCAAAACGAAAAAAGTACCATGGAGAATTAAAGAGGTATACCTCCATATTTTAATGCTCTAAGCATCCCCGCAACAAAGGCGAGAGATGTAGCATCATCATCCACAACCAAAATATTGATGTCGAAATCAACAGGCCGGGTTTTGGTGTTGAAAGATTGGCCTCCTCTAGCTTGCTCACCCTCCATGCTCAATCTACTGTGGAACCACTAGCAAAGACAGCGATTGTTTATAGCAGAATGTGCTAAACGAATCCGAGTGGCCCTAAAGAATGGACAAGAATTGTCCAATGACTACTATTGTGGGATGAGATAAAGACAGTACTAGTGAGAGAGCTTTATCTGAACTTCCGCAATAGTTCTTTTCAAATGTTTTTCTCGTATGAAGTCTGCCCTAAAGGAATGGCCTATATATACACGAATCAGACACTGGATTTTGATATACTAATTGATGTCCAATATCTGGATTAAAAATAAACATTTAATGCCATTGAGCCAAAACTGGAGGTTCTTACATAGAGTCTTTCTGAAGAAGATTTCGCAATCTTTGTTTAAATGTTATCTCTTTCCCTCGTATATTTGTAATCCACATTAGGAATCCTTCATTTGGACAAATTTAAATCAGTATTTCTGCCTTCTTATTTGTTTAGGCACTGAGAAAGTTGTGTGCAAAACTAGAGGCTGTTTGGTTATCCAAAAAAAATATTAATTAGATTTAGGTATCTAGCATTAGAGAACTAGGAATTTACTTAATTGGCCAGTTATTTCGCCTTTAACAAATTTGAATGCAGTTGAATTAGTGAAGCCACTTCTAATACTAATACTAGAGTTGCTTTGCTTGAATATGTTTCAACAAGAATCACCTCTTTTAATCAAACTAAGCATGAATCCTTGCTTTCAAATTTATGATAATATATGTGAACTAGTAACTTAGAAGTTTTTCTTGTAAGCTTCTTGGCATTACTTGACACTCATCAATTAGAGCATGCATGTATTTTTTTTCTAAGTAACATGAAACCTTTACTGATCACCACCGCTGCCATT
Organism: Myrica gale; assembly: GCA_963930655.1. NCBI lineage: Eukaryota > Viridiplantae > Streptophyta > Magnoliopsida > Fagales > Myricaceae > Myrica > Myrica gale. The sequence continues at coordinate 7,580,562 of OZ005600.1, read as the reverse complement.
AAAGGCAGTATCATCACAAATTACAATATCGTTTGGTACATCGCCAATACAAACATTGCCCTGGTGATCATACTGGCGTGTACGTGCATGTAACTGAAAAGTATTTGGCGCGCATCATGTCCTGAGAAGCTTATAATAGAAAGTGAAAAACGGTCTCGACTTATTGAAAATAACGATAATAACGACTTAACGGTCCATGTGAATCTTCAATTGTTTTATTTATTTCTTACCCTATATTAGGAGACTTTGAATCTTCAAAATATACGTCATTGGTTACCAAAACACATACAAAAATAATTATTCATAGACTGCATGATCAACTTACTTCAAAAACGAGTAATTAATCTAAAGACTTCATGAGATGACTCAAACTTTTGTTTTTTGTTTTAGTACGAGGTTACTTTGATTATACGAACCAAGCACGAAACTTCAAGTTCATTGTTTCAATTTCCATTTTTCCTTTGTTTTTGCTTCTTCCCTTTTTTTTTTACTTTTTGGTTTTCTTTTCTACTAGCGGTCTTGTACAAAAATCATGTTATCCAGGTCAAGTGCAAGCATGTGTACGTGCCCAAAAAGTGACACATGCACTACTTTGTTGGGCCAATTTGGCGGGCTTCTGAAACAATTGAATTGATAGAAATGGGTCCACTTCCATAAATTGTACCCTACCTTTATCATTAAGAAAGGTATCACAATAAATGTGTCTTATCCCATGTACTCCCCAAAGAAATTACTGCTAATAAATTCTAGTCTGTCACATTAAGAGGTTCAAAATTGCAAATATGGCAACTAAGTAAGTCATAAAATACCACCTCACTAGAACCACAGTAATGGTTGGTAGAAAGCCTGGGCCTGGGCCTGGCCTATGGTTTTCAAAAACCACTCACTTTTGTCCATAGTAAAACGTATTACCCTATATGGAACTTCAGAAATGACTTCTATAACCCTGGATGACTTAGAGGTGGATGTCTAAAATCCCTTGCTGTCCCAAAGAAGTAATCATCAAAATAACAGTGGTAATTACAGCTAGCAACCGGGGTTGGTGATTTAATAGACCACTGAATTGAATTTATTCTGTAATCCACTCAGGAAGAATCAATAATCCAAATAGGACCTGATTGGATGAGGATCAGAGTCAAGTCCTAATCCCTCCTTTGGTCAAAACAAAAGATGGCATGTAGAGGTGGAAGCCTCGTGAGGCTTCGTTGTATTTCTTCTTATTTTGTTACCTTCTTTATTTACAATGCAGGAGACATTAATCTACCCCCAATTCCACCTCATTCCTCGCTGACCGAACTAACACGTATGAATGGTTTGGAGGGGCCTTTCCCTCCACCCTGCACAGCGGGGGTGGGGAGGGTATCCCTTTTTTCTTTTTCTTAATTTTTTTAGCTTCCAATTTTAAAATTAATTTTTGGGTTTTTTTTGTTTCCTAATTAAAATTTTCTTTATTGGGCTAATAACATGCGGTTGGAGTGACATGCGAAAAAGTACTCAAAAGGGATCTTATCTGGGAGGTGGTGAGATCTTACTTATAAGGAGGTGGTGAAGAAAAACATTTTAAAGAGAGACTTTGCCTCCTCTGTAGAATAACCATAGACTACCCGCCCAACCTCTCCTTCCCTTGTGGTTTTCGGCGACAGGCATGTCCTCTCTTCTATCCCGGCACAACTTTATGTGATGAGGATCTACCATTTTTCCAATCATTTAACTCGATTTTTCAATTTTTGCTGGAAGGGGAGGATAGATCCTGGTGTTTTTGTTGACTTTAGGAAGCCACGCCATAGCTCATCAGACTCAGCTCCTCCGACCGATCATTTATGCACCAACCCGTCACTGGTCAACCACTGCATGACACCGATCATTTATGCACCGGCCGATTTCAAAGATCTTTGGAGGCACCGCCCCCTGGAAAAATCATGCACCATTGGGCATTTTGATCTACTCTGGTCCATCATTTTTTCAGTCGGCGTGGCTCCCACGCGTCGTCACCTTTGGTTGTCTCCGGCTGTGTTTCGTGGCCTTTTCCTGTCTATGAGAGCGGTTGTTCTTTTTACTATTATGCTGCTTGGTTTTGGCCCATTGGAGTGTTAGAGATAATATCATATCAAGATTTGATATGATATTATGGTTATGACAATATCAAATCGTTATCAAGATTCAAAGATTCAAATTTTAAATATAGGAATATTCTCCAATTATGTTTTATATTGTCTCTATAAATAGAGACTTCATCTTTGAAATCTGTATGGATTTATATTACAAACACAGTCATAGAATGCTTTTACAATGAATGTATGTTTTTTGGACTGAACCACTTAAATCTCTATCTCTCCTTACTATTTCTCCTCTCTCCATTTGTATCAATTATGCATGGTTTATCAAATTCTATCATGGTATCAGAGTCTGTGATCCTGCAGTCATAAGTTGGGTCTAGTGGCTCCAAGCTTCCGCATATTGCACTTTCAATGAACATTCCAGCGAGTCTCTATGTCTCAGATCTGACACGTTAGTTTCAGATCATTCCTATGTCCTACGGATTTCTATTGTTCAAGGTGAGTGTTAGAAAAAAAAATAGATGAGTGAAAGAGAAAGAAAAAAGAAAAAAGAAGAGAGAAAACGAGAAAAAAAAACTGAAAAAATGGAAGTTATTTTTGTCCTTCTTATTCATTGCCTATATTTGGTTGTTTGTCTATTGTTATTAAAGACACAACTTGGTCCGTTGGCTATTGTTATTTTGCCCGGTCTATTTTTCAATGATAATGTGCCTATTATTGTTCAAGGCCCGATCACACAGTTTCGTTTTTCAAACACAAGATTTGACAATTCTTCATCTTGTGTTTGATGGGGATGTTAGAGACAATATCATATCAAGATTTGATATGATATTATGGTTATAACGGATATTAAATCATTATCAAGATTCAAATATTTAAATTTTAAATATAAGAATATTCTCCTATTATGTTTTATACTGTCTATAAATAAAGACTTCATCTTTGTAATCTGTATGAGATTTATAATACAAACACAGTCATAGATGGCTTTTAGGATGTAAGTCTTCTAGACCGAACCACTTAAATCTCTATCTCTCCTTACTCTTTCTCCTCTCTCCATTATGTTTCAATTATGCATAGTTTATCAAATTCTATCGTGGAGATGGCTTTGTTTTTATTATTTCCGTTGTTTTAGCCCCGTGGAGACTTTTTTGGCCACTTATTGGCTTTACCGGTCCCTAGTGGGCTTTGTTGTGTCGACTTTAAATAATTGTTGTTTTTAGCTTTGATGCTAGCACTTAATCGGTTCTGGTATCTACCGTCTACTATTTTTCTTGCCACCCGTTCTCTTTGTCCGGCATGAAATATTTGTAATTTCTTGACCTATTTGGGTCCAACTAGCCTTATTTTGCAGTCTAGTCCTTAGATCTTTAGTGTTCTTGATTTTTATTGTATCTAGACTTACACTCAAAAGAAAATAAAAGGATGAAAAAAATTGGACAAAAAAACAATTTTGGGGAACGACTAGAACAGCTTACACACGCTTCCACGGTAACAGTTTCTTTTTTCTTTGAAACATAGCTATACAGAGAACAAATGTATTCGAGTTGGGAATCACGAAGGAATAAGAGTTTTTTCACATTTTAATATCCATTTCTTTTTTCCTTTTCCCACCAGAATTCTGGACAATGTAAGGATACTTGAAATCGGGATCACTGAACTCTAGAGACCACTTTTTATCTGTTCATAAAATGCCCACAGCACAATGCCAATTACAGTATCTCTAACCAAACTCTTAAGAAGACCAGCAACGAAGCGATTGGAGCCATTACCATCTGGCCTCTTCCCCGCAAGGTCTCGGAACCGCAAGTTTCCTTGGTCTGATACTAGTGCATATATCACACCATTCATGTGCCCTTTTCCAATCACCCCCACCACTCTTTTGCTGTTATTTACAGCTTTGCTCCGCTTTAGTGACCATGCAAGGTACTGGTAAAGCAGCAGCATATATCTTAGATGGCAGATTATAAGCCTTATGAAAGAAAAGTAGAAACGTGTGGAATTGCATTTATTTTGTCATTCATGTGAAGGACAAGAAATATAGCTATTGACATTTGGTGAAACAAGATCAAGAAATCTAAGGGACAACCAGTTATTATGGTGCATCAGACTCGGCATTGGATCAAGTTTTACACTGTCAATTCAGCAGGACTAGATGAAATACCTTTGTGGATAGGTTTTTAGTCAGTAGTGAAGGAGATTCGTGTTTCTAGTGGTTTTCCCAGCTGAGAAGTACTTACAGTGTCTCGTTCATGTATAAGAGGCTGTAGGAGTGATGGATATGACAAGCTTAGCTGCTCGTAGAGCTGAAAGGTGCCATCATCTGAACTTGGTTCCTGCAATAATTGGTATTTCAATAGAAAAGGTATATGACTGTCAACATATTGTTGAATTATGGTCCAAAATGCACAGGAAACTTGGATATCTCAGCCAATTTCGATTTTACAACCGAAGAGTTTCAGAACTTTTTGTTTTTTTCTCATTGAAATTGTACTTCATGCTATTTTCTAGATCCTCCACACATTAGAATTCTTCCTTCTTGAGGCCTCCAAACCTAATTCATAGCAGAGAAATTTGAAAGATATCCTATTCCCTCTGTTCTCTAGGAAAGGCTTTGCCATGTACACCATACTGCCACATATATGATCATAGGTTTTCTTGAAATAGAATTGAGGTATGTATGAACTAAACATAAAAACACAATCATCCAAAAACCAAATATCTAAAATCTAAATAGTCTGATTAACTATGAAATATGCTATGGGTGAGATCAACTACATTAGTACTCTACATATCCTTTCAGAAAGGAAATATTCGTCAATGCTCAATATAAATCATTATCCTATTAGCAGCAGGAACTATATGTTTGTATGCCAACAATAACAGTTTAGTAACATATGAGATACAACCCTAACCCATCTTTCCCCTGTCACTGTTGGCTTTTACCTGGGCCCCAATGTGAAAGGCTAGGTACCAGTTGCTTCGGTCCTTTACTTATGAGACTATATACATTTTCAGCACTGGTTAGCAATCAGTTGATCATCTATTTCCTTCACAGGTATAACCAGTCACTAATGACTTCTTCCCGTTCAAAAAAAATGATATGAGATGATGCATAACAATTTCTGTAACCCAAACACAGTGGAACAATGCCCTTCTCACCTTTACAATGTGAAATGGATACACAGACTTCAGAGTTATAACTTCATGATAGTTTCAAACGCCAAAATGGAATGGAAACTATTAACAGTCAGGAGGTTCTGAATAAATGAGAAAAGAAAAAAGCACTTCGATTTTGATAAGTATAGAAATGCATAAATGAGAAACAGATCTTCTAAACTTTATAATGATGCAGATTCTTCAAACTGTATCTGACAAACCTTGAGACTTGGCCTAGTATCAGATGGTGAAGTAATCCCGCGAATCACTGAAGTCACTAGACTCAGTTTCTCTGTCCATTTCAGAGAATTCCAAGCCCTTTCAAGCTGAAAGAACACAGACAAGGTAGTTGAAATCCTGTTATTTTGAAAATTATGTATAAGCTGGAAATCCAGCTTCCGGAAAAAAAAACAATAAATCCAGTAAACATAGTGCATATTTGCTAAAACATCAATTACAGTGACCAGAAAAAGGGTTAACTTAAGAGCCTAGCTGGTATAGATTCATATTAGCACTTTTTTTAAAACTTGACATATTTCTACATCAGTTGGTTGAGTCATCTCATGTGTATGCAAGAGTCACTATGTATGTACATACCGTTATCTCAATTGGCCGATCCCCCAAAACTATCTGAGCGCCAACTTCTTCAGATGCTTTTCGCGCAGCACGAAACTATATTTCAGAAAATATTTCAATGCTCCAAACAAACACATGGTATGTTGTTTCTTAAGTACGTGATTGGATACTTCTATTTAAATTGAATACCTCATCACCAAAGGGACGGTTGATATCTGAAGAGATTTTTGAGGAAAAAACTGCCAGTAGTAGACGTAGTGCAAGAGCAGTTTGACCCCCTGTCACTTGGATATTCAGTAACTAATCTTCGTAGGTACGTCAGGAAAATTCATGGAGACTTACTGCTTACCCAAATCTATGCTACGGCCAACAGCACCAAAAAAACCAGTTCCACTCAAAGAAAACATATTTGAACGTAATTGTTGGACAAGCTCACCATCACTAGAAGCGTACATAATTCCAGCTCTGAAAATGAACTCTGCAACAATTGAAGTTATGATGTGGATTGAAGTCTTGAAGATAAACAAGTTTACAAATATGATACCTTTTATTGCAATCTATCCAGCCGATCCACTCAACGAAACAAGTTTAATGCTATTTCCAAACGAAGTGTATGGTTTGAGATAAAGAAATATTAAGTTTGTTTATCTGGTAGACCAATTGCGCTCTACAGAATCAACTTCCTGCATAAATGTTGGTTCTCTTTCCTAAAATCAGTTCTAACGGAAGATGTTCTAAGGTTCGCAAGTTCTGTGAGAGTTAAGGGCCTTTCCCCTGATCTATCTTGGACTCGAGACTCAATTGTACCATATCAAGCAAACAAGTGGAAGCACTAATGTTGATTGTCAATTACTAATTATGTGGTCACATCAAAGGCAACCGATGCATATGGGCTATCTCTATCCGTCATAAGCCAATCCAATTCTCTTGGGTGGGGCAATTATTCTGGAGATTAACGGGGTCACACATGTCCTATCTTATAGATACTTCGATTTGTGTACCCATAAGCAGAGATTCGTGGTGAAATTGCTCGCTAGATCCCTAAAGTTCACCATGTTCAAGGACCGTAACATTTTTACTTTGATGGTCATGGTTCTGGGTTTTGGGACTGCGATTAACAACCATAATGACTGGGCCGGGTCGCCTTTTTTCTTTTACTAAATTTTTTCTTCGCATGTGGTGAGCAATTCTACGAAGGGTGATGTGAGTCAAGGTGCGGTTTTCTGGGAATAGTGAAAATTCGTCAAACATTTTTGCTCGCGAAACAATAACATGGAAAATCAACTGTAAAAGTTCCTAAACAATTGAAAGCAATTCGATTTGATATCTCCAAATAACTTTCCCAAGTTGCATCGACAAACTAAATTCAACCAAAACCGAGTGACCAAATCAGACTTGCCTGCTCCTGCATAGCTCCACCACCACATTATCTGGCTTCACAGCCCGCACAACGCGCTCAGCATCCGAAGCCGATTCCTGGGATATGTGCGTAGTGCCGAGCAACCATATCGCCTCTGGCTCCACAAACTCGGTCCTCCATGCTGGTACCGGACCATACCGCTTTCTCTCGACCAATACCAAGCTCCCATTTTCCGCCAAATCAAGCAATTCAGGGTGAGTTCGGGCTATCATAGCTCTAGAGTCCTCCAATATTCCGGTTCTGAAATCAAAGTCTGGTGGGGGTGGTTGGATTGAGACCTTGGAGGGTTTAAGAGGTTTTGTAGTTAAGGACAATGGGTTGGTGCTGAAAGTAGGGAAGATTGATTTGAGTATCTCCATGTATGAGAATGTGAGGGCAATCTGGGTTTGTTGGGAGTCTCAACAATGTGACTGTATTCTTGTGTCTCAGAATTTGGATAAGGCAGCGAACTTTAACGGCCATGAGTGCAGAAGTGGCGTCATCCACATGGGTAGTCTCACATGTGGTGAGCTCCGTTTTTTTTTTTTTTGACAAAAGAAAGAGGTGACATGACAAAGACGTCACATTACATGTGTGTCTTAGGTTAGGGAAGTACTCTAGCTACTCTAAGTGATCTGACAGAATTAATGCATTGCATGTGGAAGACGAATGTAGATAAGCAGGGAGCCCCAAAAATCAATAGAACAGCTTTTGTTTCCCTTGGGAAAAAATTATATATTTTTCTAATAATTTTCTTGTAATTTTATATTCCAACCCCCAATTTTTATTTTGGGTTAATGATCAAAATAGTCCCTGAGTTTTGTGCCCTTTATCGATTTGGTCCCTGAGTTTCCAATTTGGTCACATAAGCCCTTAGGTTATCCTCATTTATCAATTTGGTCCCTGAGTTTCCAATTTGGTCACATAAGTCCTTAGGTTATTCTCATTTATCGATTTGGTCCCTGGGTTTCCAATTTGGTCACATAAGTCCTTAGGTTATCCTCATTTATCGATTTGGTCCTTCCGTCCAATTTCTACTTTGACGTCTCTTCAAAATGAGTCACTACCTCCAAATCAATATGCAAACAGAGAGCAACAAATAGAAAATTCACGACACGATTCAAATCTCAAAGATCATCAACGGATTCAGATTGGATATATCTTCGCTCCATGAAAAATAGACGACCAGCATGACTGATTTTTGGTAAAACATGGATCTGGGCTCCCTTCGTCAATCGAATAAGGGGTCTCCCCCGTTCGATTTTTTTTTCTTTTTTACGAATATGTCAGGTGGACGTGAGTTTTTTTTTAAAAAATAATTAAAAAAGCATACACGTGTCGCGATGTTATTAGTGGTGACGTGGCCCACCGTTAGCTGACTGTGCACGGAGGAGACAAAATTGGATGGAAGGATCAAATCGACAGATGAGGATAACCTAAGGACTTATGTGACCAAATTGGAAATACAGAGACCAAATTGATAAATGAGGATAACCTAAGGACTTATGTGACCAAATTGGAAACCCAAGGACCAAATTGATAAATGAGGATAACTTAAGGACTTATGTGACCAAATTGGAAACCCAGGGACCAAATCGATAAAGGGCATAAAACCCAGGGGCTATTTTGGTCATTAACCTTCTTATTTTTATAAAACTGTTCCCCTAGCATCGAATCCTAACTTTGCCCCTGTATGTAGGTATTGTTTATTGTAATTGGCTTTTTTGTCATCACCCTTAAGTGTGAGATAACTGCCTATAAAGTAACGGTGAAACAAAATGACATGTAAAATTGGCAATTGATTAACTATTTTGTATCCGAAATAGAATGTGAGGATGTTAATAAAATGCTCGTCACATAATAAATCTAAATGAAATAATAATTTATTTATTTTTCTAATTTCAAAATCTGTTACTCTAATATTATATTATCTTTGAAATGGTTTTTTTTTCTCTCTCCTCTGTCCAATAAGATTGAATTAGGATCTTCTCTAATTCACTACTACAATTTAATAGTCTAATTTTAAGAGAGATATAAATAATATATGTCTACAACATTTAATATTGTTCATGTGAATCTTATAATATTCAATAATTATTTTTTCTTTAAATTAGATCTTCCAATTTCATATCAAATTAGAAATATTTTAATATGAAATAGTATTTCTCTGTATTTTTTTAACTTCTTCTAGATTAGTTCTTACATATTCCTTTATACCCATATCAATTGTTTCGTGGATAAATATTATAAAAAAAAACATAATTTATGTAGTTGTTGAGTTTTGAAGGTTCTAACCACGGTTTGAACCCAAATTATTCATAGCACGTTTGGCATGGTTCACCAATACAGTGACGCAACACGTGTGATCATAATTGTGTGACTGTCTAAATTGGCCATGTGTTCTCAAAAGACGCTCAACGTATACTTGCGTGCAGATAGAACCCGTACACTGAGGTCTGATCTCTGTCATGCTACAGTACGGATAAAAATATCTGTGTTGGGTTATTCGTCGGCTGGAAGCCTGTAATCTTTATCTCCCTCTTCCCTACTCACTGTTGCACACTACTTCCAGAGACGTTTCGCTCAACGGGAGTAGGTAATCTCGCACGAGCGAAAGGAGTACCTGTTTTTCTTTTCTTTTCTTGTCGCAAGGTTTAGGCTATGAATAGTGTTATTATAAAATCGTCAGCTCTTTTGCTTTAAAAAAAATCGTCGGCTCTTTCGTTTTTCTATTTTATTGTTTAGAGTTTTAACTTCTTAGTTTTCCATATACTCAAAAGGCAATATTAGGGACGCAATTATGGTGTCATGTTCATCACCGGATCATCAATCAATATCTCCACACACGAAAATGAAAAACCCAAGAAAAAGCGCTCGCGGTTTTAGTTCAAAAGCCACGGAAAATCACGTTCCCACAAACATCCAAATATGGTGGCGGTCCGCCACCAGCTTCCTCCTCCATTTTTTCTCTCATCTTCCTATCCCCCTTCAGCTCTTTAACCTTCAATCACCCTTCTCGACAACATCTACCCAAGGATGTTTCTCGAGTTTCAGGTAAGAGTCTTGGCGCGGTTGATATTGAAAAGTTAGAAGAGTTTTCGAGTACTGTGTTTAGTCTTGCTCCACCGCCAAGTAGCTTGTCCCTGCCAAAGTTTTCTATATCGAAGCTCTGTTGCAACGCTGAGGCTGTCACCGTTATTGACGCCAGAGCAACAGATAATCTCCGGAGGTTGTTACGCCTCCGGTGAAATAGTTGTCCTTTGGTGAGCCGCTCCCTATTAAAAGCGTACCTCAAACCAAAAAAAAAATCGGAGCTTTTTCTAACAAGTTGGGTTATAATTCTGTAGGCGTCAGGTCAAATTAATGTATCTGCATGACTGAGGTCCATGTTTTTGTTAGTGTCAAACGAATTAATGCATCTGTTGAGCGGGTATAGCCCTTGTTGAGCCTGAGTCCACGGTCCACCTTATTAAACCAAAACTTTAACGGCTTTGACCATGAACCGGGACCTGAATCCGCAACCAAACAAGCTCTTACAGTTTCAAAGGACAAGTCACCAAATCAATAACAACTATAAGACCACGAGCCATACTAGCTTTACTAATGGCCCAAATACATGTTCGGGAATTCACCTACATGGGCCAGCCCATAGACATGCAGACACCAAAATATTTGTAATAGAAAAGAAAAACACTTTACACCCCACCCCGCACCTGCGAGGGGTTTTGACTCTTTACATAATAATATATTACTTCTATAATATTACACCTTGAAAAAGACCTTTGGGCGCATGAAATGGAAATTTTATGCTCATAATTTTTTTACTGTTACTATTTTATGAAAATAAAATTATAATTTTACAGACTAAAAAGTCGATTTCCATCAAAATTAATTTTAACGAATAAATTTAAATATGTGAAATTAATAGTTGGAGTGTAAAATATATTTATTTAAAAACATAATCATGAATTGTTATTGATGTCCTTAATGGCCATAAAACAACTATTGATTGCTTAGGAAAATGATCTCTTACGTCGCCATCCTAATTAGAATATTCAGTAAGGATTAGAAGTCCAATCACAATTAGTTGATAAAACATCTAACTAAAAACTTAATCAAACACTAAGAACACGTGCCATTTACTCCACCACAAAAAAAATAACGTACTTTAGTAAAAGTCTTAGTCGGTACTCGTGATTGTGAACCTTTCTTGTTTGTGAAGTCTGTTTTTTTTCTCGATTTTTAGTGAAGAGTCTGCTCGGCAATTGACTCAGAAGAAAAAGGTTACAGTAAAGATTGAGAGAGAAATAGTAACAAAAGATTTTAAGTGATTCGATCTAAATGACTTATATTTACTGTGAAATTTTTCTATAGTTGTATTATGTATTATGAGTTCATACAAATTATAATTGAAGATCTCTATTTATATAGACAATATAAAATATGAAAATATTCCTATGTTTAATTTGAATATCTTCATTTGAAATTTGAATCTTCGTAACAATATCAAATCTTTGATATCTGTAACTAAAATATCATATCAAATCTTTAAGATTTGATTAAAATATTATTTTAAACATCTAACTAAAAATCAAACACTAAGAACACGTGCCATTTACTCCACCACAAAAAAAATAACGTACTTCAGTAAAAGTCTTAGTCGGTACTCGTGATTGTGAACCTTTTTTTGTTTGTGAAGTCTTTTTTTTCTCGATTTTTAGTGAAGAGTCTGCGTGGCAAAGAAAAAGGTTATAGTGAAGATGAGAGAGAAATAGTAACAAGAAATTTTAAGTGGTTCGGTCTAAAAAGATCTCTATTTATATAGACAATACAAAATAGAAAAATATTTCTATGTTTAATTTGAATATCTTTATTTGAAATTTGAATCTTTGTAACAATATCAAATATTTGATATTATTTCTAACAAATCCGATCAAAGCAATTAATTTATTAAAAAATAAAATAAAAAAAATTCACTGTAACTTTTTACACGAATCACTCAAAAAATAATAATAATGAAAGGACCTAGAGAAAATAAAAGAGAATCCAGACCAGAGCTTGGCAGTGGCGGACTAGAATTTTAGTGAAGAGGGTAAATTTTTAAGGCGAAATAACATCTCAAATTTTTTTTCTACTTAATACAAAAGTGTCTTAGAGTTAAAATTAAGATTAAAAGCTAAAGCTAATTCTGAAATTTTTCCAACACCCAAAGTGCTGACCAGCCAAAACCACTTTATAAACCTACAATATTAAATGTTAAACTACCAAAGTGCATCGAGATCTTAAACTACCAAAGTGTACAGAGACAAAATAGAGATTAACTAGTAAACTACTAGATTAACATATAAGTACTGTAAGGAATTCAATTCCGTAAAATCACTCATTCCGAATAAGGTCCCTGAATCAAAATTATACGCTAATAATCATTTGATGATCCATAAAACCACTGATTGAGAAACGACTAACTGAGGAAACACATCATAAAATTCCTAAGGAGTAAAGAACACTATCAAGATAAGCGAATGAAGATTTATCTGTAATGGTTCAACCAGCATGTTTTAAAACCTCTGTGAAAGAAGTATATTGAGAATAATATACATCATAATAATGGTTCAACCAGAATGTTATAAAGAGGCATCATCGTCTCATTCAAACTCACAAGTCAACTGAAAAAGTTGCAAAATTAAGCCAGTACTTCAATGGTTGTGTTCCAATTTCTTAAGATTCAGCAGAATCAGCACCAAGATGTTTATCGACAGATATCCATAGCTCGTGTACCGTACCCAGGCCCAGGTGATAATCTTTGTTTTAAATTTTTTATTAGGTTTTTTCTCATTTGTTCTAAATCTTGGTCATTGCAAATGGCGCCACTGTTTTTAACAAACGGAGAGGACATTTCAGCGAAATTTATAAAGGATTAAGAGAAGAAATTTCCTACATTTAGGGAAATTAGTCATAGGTTAGACAACATTTACAAAACTAAACATACCTTGGTGAGAGAGACAGATTTCGAGAGATGGCAGCGACAGAGCCGTGGAGGAGAGGGGGAGGCTGAGACTGAGAGGGAGAGGCTGGCTGACCCTGGAGGTTAGTCGTGAAATGGTGGGGCAAGGGCTGAGAAGGAGACGCACGTTGGAACGGGGAAGCTTCGATTTAAAAAAGGGTTGGGCTTAAGAAAGGGCTGGACTTAGGGGGGGCCTGGCCTGCCCGAGAACAAATACATTAAAAAAAATTCCTTAAATTTTTTAGACCAGACATCAGGGGGCAGCCGCCCATGTGGATCCGCCACTCAGCTAGGGAAGCAATAAACAAATTAAGACAGCGCCAAGCATGGCCTAAATTAATCATCGCCATCAATGACAATGAAAGCTCGAATTTGATTTGGGATAAAAGCAATTGATAGATTTGGTCACGTAGCAAGAGACTGGGTAGTTTTGGTTAAAAAAAAAAAGAGAGACTGGGTAGTTTACAGCTAATTGCTAGTTTGCGCCTAATACGTGTGCCCACCCTTGGTCACACCACGTGACCCAAAACTTTTTAGCCGCGATTTTTCCACGCTTTTGCCCTTTCACTTCCTCTTAAATGAACCCCAAATCCCAAATCCCAAATTCCAATTTCCAATGACAAAATCTCTTGCACAAATTTGTATACCCTTTCCCATAGTATAGACATATATGTTTACCGTACTCAGAAGTTAAACATATATATAGATATCTACATGGCCTATGATTGGGCTAACGTGCGCCCGGATGAGACAGCCACAATTTGAGGTACCCAGCTTCTCTGTACTGGTACCTGAACCTTTTCCCTCTAATGTACGCCCGGAGGAGACTACGCCACGTCCTTCTACTGCCAGTACCCCCACATCGGAAGACCCATCCCCAAGGCCCGTACGTTCTTATGGTGGGTCATCCAGTCAGCGCGCCTCAGGTGGGAGGCCGAAATATAGGGGAGTACGGAGCCGGAGCGGGAAATGGGTTTCCGAAATACGTGAACCACGCAAAACAACGCGCATTTGGCTCGGTACGTACCCGAGGCCCGAGATGGCTGCCGCCGCGTACGACGTGGCGGCACTGGCCTTGAAAGGCCCCGACGCTACCCTGAACTTCCCGAATTTGATTCTTTCGTACCCGATACCGGTTTCAACCTCGGCGAGCGATATACAAGCCGCGGCTGCAAGAGCGGCGGAGGCTAGGGCACGAAAGTCGGATACTGGGAGTACTGCAGAAAACCCGGAAACAAGGCGGCCAGAAAACGAGGATACAAGTAGTGGTGGTCAGGTGGGAAAGGAGTTCATCGACGAGGAAGATCTTTTGAACATGCCAAGTTTGCTGGTTGACATGGCTAAGGGAATGCTCGTGAGCCCGCCGAGGATCGAGTCGAAGTCGTCTGACGACTCAGATGGAGATGGTTTATGGAGTTATACCTAACAAGGCTCAGATTAGAAGAGAGTTTAAACATGTGTGAGGTAAGCAGTCTTGGACCATGGTGTAAGGAAAAGTGGTAGTATTTCCATCCCATAGTACTGTATGTATGGCTTCTTTTCCTTTTTTTTTTGGTGGATTTGGAATTTCGGCAGACGGCAGTGCTCGATCATTCCGGGTAATAAGACAGGTGCTTTAGCCTTTAGGTTGGCAGTCAGCTAGAAGGGTGACGTGATTTTGCTGCTATCGTGGTAGTTGTGTTCTACATAAAAATGTCATGATCGAGCGTCTCTTTCTATGTTTGGTAAAGGTTGAACTAGATTTTGCCAGGAGTCCTGTAATGAAGTAACAAGTACGGTTGGAGTAGCCCCATGTTTTGGTAAACTAATTTTTTTTGTCAGGAGTACACTCTTAAGAGTTAAGAGGCAACAAGTCAGTTTGGTTTCCTTATGCCTCAATCCATCTAGAGGCTCAGAGGGACTATTTGTGGATTTTCTATGTCAACTTCGTTTGCTGATCAGCTCTCCTCGAACTCATTTAAACACTTTTGGAGGGATTCTCGGAAGGAAGAGACGTACTGCCACTATGGTGAGTTTAAAGTGAAGGATCCCAACCTTGGGCCTCCCGGTCCTCCCTACTCTTTTTTTTTTTTTGCTGAATCTTGGGTGTCCCTACTCATTTGTCTTTTCCCTTAAAAAAAACAAGTCAAATTGGTTTGATTCGTTGAGCGAAGCCGCTAGAAGAAATTCAAACAGCACTAATCCACGACCACAAGCTTAAGCTCTTGTGCAGTATCATACCATGAGCGAGTCTCTTCGCGTAACGGCTATATCCCCAATTGAAAATATGTGTTAAAATTCATAAGAATTTCAATATTTTGTACAATTTCTCCTTTCTTTCTTTTTCCCTAAAGAATGACGGTTCAAATTTTATTAAAATTCTCACTCATGACAAAAAATAATAATAATACCGTGTTAAACTTGACCGACCACAAGAAACACTAAAAGCGCAGCTAAAAAGTATCCGAGACCAAACTGACGCAATATATATAACTATACTCATATTTATTGTACTATCTCTCCTTGATTAAGTTATGCTAGCTTTGAAATGAGATGAGATTTTCACCCATGTGTATTTACTAACTACCGAAATTTGTAAGTGAAGCGTTGAAGCGTTGAAGCGTACATTAGGACGCATTCCACCAAAAGTATAAAGTTAGATTTTGACTGAATTATGTTATATATAAAAGATTAAAGATTTTTTCTATGATCCATTTCACATCCCTCCCAATCAAAAAGAAAAAAAAAAAAAGAAAAAAAAACGAAAGAAAGGTTAAATACACTTTGCACCTTAATGTTTTATTGTTGAGACATTTAACTAATTATGTTATATTTCCAACAATTTACACTCCGGAATGAAATTAGGTGAAAAATTAGACGATAATCGTATTGTCCTTGCCAATGTTAAGATATTGAGAGTGAAATTTGCCGGTAAGGACTTCAAGAATGATGATTTTAAGGCAATAAACGTCAGCCTTCGGTAGTCTAATAAGGACTGAGATTACGTGAAAGTCACGTATAAATAATTACCGTCTAATTTGACGCATAATTTCACTTCGAGTGTAAATTATGTGAGAGATAACATAATTTAGTCAATATCTCAAAAATTAAATATTAAGATGAAACGTGTCGCGAACCCAAAAACACAAATGGCTTAACAAAAGGAAAATTACAGAAAAACAACACGCTTCCTTCTTTAGTTGGAAATTTGTCATCCGTACAAGTACCTCACTTTAATTGACGTTCAACGGTCAAACTCTGCAGACAAAAGGCAAATTTTGTGCCAAAGATCAAGGGCTCAGAATTATCAGGAACTTTGAAAGATTGAACCTTTCTGCTTTACTCCAATAAGGATTCGGATTTTTCACTCCACCTTTGACATCAAGAGATTGCTGGAAGTGGAGACCGTACGCAACCGCGGCCATTCTTTGGCCAAGAACAACTGTGATTTTTTCAACATATTGCAATCGTGACGGGACTGGTTAATCTTTTATTTTCAGTATATTTCGTTATATGTTGTAGAGTAAATAATGAGTACTATATACAGCCAAGAACACGCTGAGTAATGGGAAGATGTCAAAATGACTTGGTAATTAAGACCGAACAAACATGTAATCATTGATCGAATTAGCAGTAGTACTCCGATCGAGTTAATTAATTTACAATTATACATCTACAAAGCATGCAGTACGTGCGAGAGTGGTAAGAGCGAAGGTGCAGTTATCTCATCACCCGACCAAATCTCTTGTCGTTATACCTCCGCTGATCTTCGATCGTCAGTTGAAAAGAAACACTGATGATGAAGATAGTAAGAAAGATGCCCTAATGATGTAGCCTTTCTTTTATAAAGGAAGTAGATCCTAGTGTGCTGCTTCCAAAAGAGGATGATTTAGCCTTTAGCCTTCTTTCTTTTATACTCCTTCCAAAGGAGTATAAAGAAAGAAGGATAAATATCTCTGCAAATTGTTAGGGTTTGATTTTTTTCTTAATTAGTTCTTAGCGTTCACTTTTTTCTAAAAATATCCCTCAAGTTTGGACTTAATCTCATACTCATCATGTCGCCAACTTAAGTAATGAAATTACATATATGACTAACTGAGTACACGTGAAAATTGACATCTATATTAAAAAAATAATTACAAAAGTTTGAAATTTTTTTAAAAAAAAACTTTGAAATCCCAGAAACCCAAAAACACCCAAAAGTTTGAAATTTTGGCTAGTTCTTTATAGAGTTGAATAACGGACATGTCAGAAGCGAAGTTTAACATTCCGACATCCGGTCTGTTAACTAGCGGATGCCCAAAATGGATTCTGCTTCCGTTTCCGACTCTTACCGGACTTAGCGGAAGCGGATAGCAGAATTTCGCTAAAGAATCAAAGTTAATTTTAGTTAATAAAAGAATCATTGGCACTAGGCAGCAGCAGAAACAACCACACAAAACAATTAGAAACAGTTCAACCCATTCTTACAGTCTAAAAACAAGTGAGACCCCACTCACAACTTTATAAATCTTAAAAATAATTTCAAGAATTTGACTTTGAGCCTTTTGAAACAATGAGTTGAGCCTACTTCTGTCGCAAAAAAGCAACAAATTTTGATAGTAGATTCATAGATCTCTAACCTTCACTAGTGTCAAGCTCTCTTTCTGTTTTTTTTTATATTATTTAATCCCTCATGCTTGCCCCTTCCTGTTGCTCTCTTTTCTTACGTGTGAGGCTTCAAATAATTAGAGGATCATTAACGTGCGCCAGTCCATAATTTATTGTTCTATACTTTCAAGTTTCTTTGGTTGGATATCTGCATAATGCCCAGTAACTGCAACTGATGTCACTGCAAGAACATATCTACCAAAATCTCTGCAAAATTTAATCATTGCAGATTCACAATCATATGCAAAATTTTTTAGATAACAACTGCATATTGTTACTGGAATTTCTACTATGTAACAACACAAGGATATTACAACCATATGCAAATTTAATAATGACAAATTCACAACCATTATCTACAAGTAGATTCACAACCATATGATAAGATAATTAACCATTGTCTACAAGTAGATTCACACAGTTGACAAGTTTATACAAAAAAAAACTTTTACATGATAAGATAATTAACAATACGAAGTTTTAAATATCAGAAAATATAGTTTCCATAAGGAAAAACAGAGAGAGAGAGAGAAGCGGAGGCCGGAGGAAGTTGAGTCGCCGGAGAAGACAGGGCTCAGGAGAGAGAGAGAGAGAGAGAGCTGAGGGAGTGAGGTGGGAGGGCTGAGGGTCGCGAAGGAGAGGCTGAGAGGGGGGAGGGGAACTTATGATTTTTTAAGGAAGCAAAATATCGTGGCACGTTTTGATCCATGATATATGTTTTTTTTTTAAAAAAGACCACTAAAAGACGATGTTTTACTATTAAGTTAAAAAAATAAAAAATACACAGAACCAGTTTTTTGGTGAACCGACTAAAACTTCCACTTCCGATTTCGCCTCCGGGAAAGCTTAAAAATCACCTCTGGTTTCGATTCCTGGAAGCTACGGACCTTAGCTTTCCGGAACCGGTGAAGGAACCGGATCCGGAGATCTGCCGGAGGCTGGACCGGACTTACACCTCTAGTTCTTTACGCGTAGCTTTTTATTTAATCTTTTGTAATTATTTTTTAACCGAGCTGTCAATTTCATTGTGTACTCAATTAGCCACGTGTGCAATTCCGTTACTTAAGTTGACTGCATGATGAGTATGAGATTAGGTCCAAACCCTAATGATATTTTTAAGGAAAAATGAATCCTGAAGATCAATCGAATAAAAGCTCAAACTTCAAAAATTGGTGAAAATATTTAGCCAAAAACGAAAGAAAGAAAGATTACTTAAAAGGTATATAAAATTCTGAATGATACGAGAACGCCCACAGTTGTCGACATATACAATGACAATGGATGATGGATAGGGTCAATTGACGAGGAATTATATATATATATATATATATATATATATATATATATATATATACTATGCTAAAAAAAGCTTATGTAAAAAGTAAGCGAAAGAGAAAACATATCAACATTTTCTTACCAACTTGGGTCACTGACATACATAATTTGTAATACCCCGAATCCCCCATGGAGTGAGAGAGGAGAATGAATGAGAGATGAGTTCTATAAGGGTCAAGTCTCAAATTGGGACCTTACTAGGTTGAACTGGGCTTTATAAGGATCTAAGGGGCTTCAAGAGTAACCTTGACTAGTTATTTTGAAGTCAAAGCACAGATGTGATTAGTGCTTGTCATTGGGTCGTTACAAATGGTATCAGAGCGGTCTTAGTAACCACCAATGTGAGCTTGGTAGGTCTTGACGAGGACGTCAAAGATTTAAGGGGGGAGATTGTGATACCCCGAATCCCACATGGAGTGAGAGAGGAGAATGAATGAGAGATCGGTTCTATAAGGGTCAAGTCTCACATTAAGACCTTACTAGGTTGAACTTGGCTTTATAAGGATCCAATGGGCTTCAAGAGTAACCTTGACTAGTTATTTTGAAGTTAAAGCACAGATGTGACTAGTGTTTTTCCTTGGGTCGTTACATAATTAAACAGATTAATAAACCAACTTTAATGTCCTTTTTCGGGATAAATTTCGACGAAGTAGTCCGTCACGGATGAGGAATGGGCGAAAGGTTGTCTCCCCACTCATCTAACCCAAAAAAGCGACTAGTCGAGTAAGAGCTAGCTACCTGGCTAAGGGTTTGAATAAAGAAGAAGATCGGTCAGATCTACTTTGTACTCAGACCACCGAGCGATTACGAATATCGATCACATGATGGACAAAGAATTGCTAGCTAATTATTGAGAAAAAGAAAAACTTCCGATCGAAGATTGAACATGACGATTTAAGACTCAAAATCAACATTATCCAAATCTAGAAAGGGTGAATAGGTTATACAACTTTTCTTGTAACTTTTTAAACTTCACTAAAATTTCTGCACAAGCTTCACAATAACAGATTAGTAATTTCAATATGAAAATTACTATACCACAATTTATTAATGCAGAATATAAATCATGTAAATCAAAACCTATATCTCAGATTCTTTATATCCAATAACGCTTAACAATTCTCAGCTGTTGTTCAAAGATTATTAACAAATAATCAAGAACAAAATATACTAATCAATCACCACATAAAGACACCAATATTTGGTTACGAAGAGAAAATCTCTTGGAAACAAATT
Organism: Myrica gale; assembly: GCA_963930655.1. NCBI lineage: Eukaryota > Viridiplantae > Streptophyta > Magnoliopsida > Fagales > Myricaceae > Myrica > Myrica gale. Next base: position 7,560,167 of record OZ005600.1, on the reverse strand, counting down.
TCAAGAGACAAAAACTCTACGGGTCTGTAGGCCGAGAAAAGATTTCACTAGTTTTTCAAACTCGAAATACAAGGTGATCTATAGACTCAAGAATTCTCAAATTCCTAATCTAACACTCTTGATTTCTTGCCTGAAATACAACATTCAGATCTGCACCTTAGCAGGGATTGAGAATCTCTCATCCATTAAAAAAACTAAGAATTTTTACCTCGTTGTCCATACCCTGGCGTCCACCATTATGAACTCACAACAACAACAACTTCATGAACAAGGCACTTGCGACCTCCAAAATTTTCGGCAACTCCGAAGATCTCGAATTTCTTTTGGAGAAATACAATGGTGATCAACTCTGGATCTAAGAACTTAAAGAGAGGGTATATATCTCAAGGCTTTATCCTTAGTTCACACAACAATAGCTCATAAAAAATCACAAGTCTCTATAAGGGGTTTCCGTTGAAAGCACAAGATATGAATTTTTCTAAGTTTTGCAATAATCATAAAATAATAATAAATTATTGGAGTTATATGTTGAGGATAATACACAACTAAAGGTGGAAATTTTGAGACCTTCTGGGTTTTTTTGGTGTCCTTCTTTAATTAGTTAGAAACGGTCTAACTAAAATTTGTTACAATAGTGCTTCAAATCGCGATTCTGTTAAACTTGCATCTGACTTCCAGATTACTTGACTTTTACAAGGAAAACTCAGTTTTTATTGTTGTCTTTAATTCTTCATAGGAGCTTCATTACACCTTGATATCTCAGGAATTTAAACTTAATTACATACGAAGTAAAAACCAACAAAGATTATTCCTTAACAAAGATGCTCAATCTCTTACTTATTATAAGGGCGAAAGATGTTAATTAGGAAGTCAAGAAAATAAACAATTTGAATCAGGAGAGTAATGATTTTTTAAATTTCAAACAGGAATTAGATGATCATGGTTACTATGAGTACCGGTTCTGATCGCTACCGTGTTGGGCTTAGTCTCTATATATCTTATATATTTAGTCTTGATGCATTAAAGATCTTCCAGATTATCGTGCTGTTGCATTAATACTTCTGGTCATGAACCTGATCACTGAACCCGTACGTGCGAAACCTTAATGAAACCGGCCCCGCGCAAAATTTGTGTTTGCCAGAGAGACAACTTGTCAAGTTGAATAGTTTTGTTTTATCACTTAGTCCTTTAATTTAAGGCATGCATGTGGACTCCAAATGGACTTCCAATCACTGAGCTCAGGCCACTCCAACCGAGACAAGAAGCCTAACATAATATATATCAACATCAACGTGTCTTTTTGGATTCATTAACCTTAAACTCGAAAACTGAAAAGACTTGAGTACTTTCCCAATCAGCTAGGCCAACTCAAAAACGTGAACGAGAAGCAATTTATGAAGACCTCGCATCCTGAGAGCTGGCCCTATATATTGCCTAGCTAATTTCCTTCTCTTGTACTAGACGACGGTCATCACCACCAGTGATCTATAGCTACCAGTCCCATGCAGCAGCACCTTCCCCATCTACTTCCATCCGGATAATTAAAAAAAACATAAGACAAGCCGAGATGGATTGATGCAGTGTCGGACTTCTCTGGATTATCCACCATATTACATAATCATATTTCTTCTTCATACCAAAAGACTCACCTGCAATTGATAAATTAACGACGCCCACTTAAAAGACCTTGCAGTACAACGAGGCTATAGAGTAGTAAGATCTTTATAATCTTTGTCTGGACTAGAAAGTTTCAACAACATTGAGCAATCCACCGAACTTTCAACCAATCTAAATAAGCAACTATGACAACGAGGAGATAAGACTAGTAAGATATTTTTACTTTGCCTAAAAAAACAAAAACAAAAACAAAATCAATGAAGATATTTTTGCTTTGGCTGGGATGGGGCTGAATGGGTATTGGCAAGTTTCAACGACATTAAGCAATATACCGTGTATTTCGTTGATATTTTAGGAGATGTTTGAGCCTAAAAATATTAGAGGTTGTCCGTTTACCATGAATCTTCAGGATTTTTTGAATCCTCAGAATTCTACAACCAAACATCATTTTTCACACCACATAAATATAACTACAACAAACATACCAATAAAGTTAACATCACATAAAAATTCTTAAAACACAAAAAATTCTCACAAAATACCTTAACGGAACACACTCTTAGACTTTTTAAAAATAAAATAATATTTTAAAAAATATAAAAATTCATTAAAATAATCTCTTCACACATTTATAACACTGAAATATTTTAAAAATCAAACATCATCGTCAGGTAATACTGCTCTCAAGAGGGACCTAGGAAGACATTAGGACACAAACTACAGATCTTTTTTGGGACACCTGGCTTCAATAAAAAAACGCGTTTCCGTATCGTTTCCGTGGCGAAACCACCGGCTCTCTCTTTCCTCGTGTGTAAGGAGACAAATCTGACCTTTGGTTACCCCCCTCCCTAGGCTCCCTTCAAAAAACGCGTTTCCGTTTCCGTGGCGAAACCACAGGGCTTTCTCTTTCCTCATGTGCATCCTCAAAAACGGCCACATCTAACTGTGAACCTGCTTTGGGAAACCGTGTGACGTCATCTGAAAGAGGGGTCCCTCTAATTTGACTTATTATTCTTTGTGAAGGAACTAAAGTAAGGGATATCACAAAATATCTATTCCCAATTTGTCTTTTTCTTTTTTCAAGCGAGAAGCAGCATTATTTATGAAGGAATTAAAGTAAGGGATTTCACAAAATATCTATACGAATAACGACAAAATACGATAACGACAAAAACCAAAGCAGGAATTCACAAAATATCTCAACCGCTTCCCCATAAACAAACAAAAAAAATTGTCAATTTCAAAGTACAACCTTTGAGTGCTTGCTCCACTGGCTCCACACACAGCCTCCGTGCTTCCGAGGAAGTCCTAAAGCTAATGCTGACACTTACTCGCCGATTCTTTTCATGTTTTAACGAGGTAATCATTTCAACAATATTCTCTTATTCCTCTTTTGTTTTTCCTTCATTGACAAGATAATACCTACGAAATTCTCTGAAGATAAGATGGGGATGGGTTGATTGATATTAAAGGGGATTGAAATCTTTTGTTTTTTGTTTTCAAATTTTATGGAGGAATTTAAAGATAAATCTTATCACAAGATTTATTAATTAAAATTTTATATGAACGTATATGAATAATATTAATAATATAATATTTAATTTATGGGATAAATGTAAAATAAGTCTTTGTGCTATACGCAAAAATCGTTTTAGTCCCTGTGATATGAAATGTATCAATTTAGTCCATGCGATTCTATTTTCGTTTGTTATTGGTCCTCCATCAGGAACTGATTTTATCACTTTCTGAAATCACAGGGACTATTGATGTTTTTCATATCACAGGGGCTAAATCGATTTTTGCGTATAACACAGGGACCAATTTTGCATTTATCCCTTAATTTATTATGTCTACTTCTGTTTAAATTATATAGTATAATTTAAATAGAGAATTGTGAAATTTTTTAATTCATTTTAAAATAGTAAATAATATAATTAATTAATTAACCTCTAAAAAGTCATCGAACTTTATCCCGACTCTGCCTTTTAATCTAATAAACAAAAATCCAACAAAATTTGAGAAGCAGAAGTGAAACGCATCTGGTTGTAACAAAAGAAGGACCAAAAATGGAAAGTAAAATGTTACATGTACGCTAAAAGTAGAGGAGAGAGAATATAATCGGCGAGGAATTTGTCTCGACGTAGAGCAACACGGAAATGGATAAGATATTTTAAATATCCCAAATGAGCGAACGAGGATGGTAAGGAGTGAGAGCGAAAGAGACTGGACCGAAAAAAAAAAAGGAAGAAAAAAAAGACCCTCGACTGCTAATCTGACACCTGCACATTCATTTCACTGCAATCTCCTTTAGTCAAAAAGAAATAAAAAAATAAATTTTTAATGAGTCAATACTCCACGTGTCGCATTTACAAAACCACAGCTGCTACGCCTTCCAGCCTGGATCCTTTGCACAGGTCCGTGTCCCTGCGTGTTTCGCTAGCAACAAAACATAAACATATATATATACAACCTCGCACTTCATCATCTTTTGTTCACAAAAACGCCTCTTTCCTTCTACTGCATAAGTGAACTCAACTAATCAGTGACTGTCTTTCAGTGAACCCTTCACTGATCTTTCTACTGCTCGACAGAAACGCTAAGCGCCTTTCATATAGATATAAATTTGCCCTCTCGATATATGGCTGTTTTGTATTCATCCGATTCCGAGTGTAGCAGTGCTCTCACGATGAACGTGTCGGACGAGGAGGTTCTGCTGGCTTCGAGGAATCCGAAGAAACGCGCTGGGAGGAAGAAGTTCAAGGAAACGAGGCACCCGGTGTACAGGGGTGTGAGGAGGAGGAACTCCGGGAAGTGGGTGTGCGAGGTGCGCGAGCCCAACAAGAAGTCCCGGATTTGGCTGGGGACGTTCCCCACTGCCGATATGGCTGCGCGTGCTCACGACGTGGCAGCCTTAGCGCTGCGCGGGCGGTTCGCCTGCCTCAATTTCGCGGACTCGGTGTCGCGGCTTCGGGTTCCGGCGTCAGGGGAAGCGAAGGACATCCAGAGGGCTGCGGCAGAGGCTGCGGAGGCGTTTCGGCCTGAGGCATCGTTGAAAGGTTCGCTTCCGGCGGAGAGTGAGCCGTCGGAGGGTGTTTTCTTCATGGACGAGGAGGCGATGTTCGGCATGCCGGGGCTGCTAGCAAGTATGGCGGAGGGGATGCTGTTGCCTCCCCCTAATTGCGACGTGGGAGATGATTTTGGAGATGACATGGAAGACTCTGGCAACGTGTCATTATGGAATTATTCAATATAATTATTAATAAGTTTAGTATGCTTGGACATAGTGTTAGGGGTTAGGTGTGGCTAGAAGAGTGTTTACACCGCTCGTTTTTGGCTGAGTGCGGTTTTATTTATTTATTCTTTTTTGTGTGTGTGTTTTGGAGAATATAATCGTGGGCAAATGGCAAGCACGATCATAAGAAGTGAATGGAAAAAGGAAATGCAGAAGAAGCTGCTGTGTGTAAGTTCTCTACGCTGGTTGTAAATGGAAGTAGAAATGGCGAATCCACGCTTGTACAGAGAAATTACAGTTGTTCTATATGCTTTCAAGATTAGGGGAAATTATAAGGGGAAACAACCTTGTGATTTGACCCTTTTTTCCAGTTCAAGTCTTTTGTCCATTTTTGCCACCGAAATGACCTTCAATTTCAATTTCGATGGAGGAGCCTGTCTTACAGGTGAAAATTGTGGCTTACAAGCTCTAAAAGTGGGTCCGCTTGCAAGTGGAGTCTAGTCTATGTCCTGCCTCCCCAACTAAACTTCAGTGACTGGGGGCCATACCTAAGCACCCCTTTTGTCTATCAATATGGGCCATGTTACCCATTTCTGTTATAATGGTTGGGTAGAGCCGCCACAGATAGGGAGTGTCACCTAAACATCCACGTCACTGAGCAAATTCAGTGTTTTTTTAAAACCCCCATCATTTCTTTTGTTTTCTTTCTTTTTCTTTTCCCCACAGCTTTCCATTAAACGAAAAGAAAATTTACGGGCAATCATTTTCCCTGAACATTAACCTTACTGACCAAGAATGAACGGGAAAATTTTATAGAAAAACAATCAATAATAATAATGGGGCGCTCTATAAGTAGGCAGTATCTAATGCCTTCAAGAATAGAATGGCTCCAGGATCTAAAAGTTTATGCCACCTTTTACTTCATTTTAACCCAAAATAGGGTTACCGTGAGGTTGTAGAGACCAGCAAGCCCAATAAATGGCACAGTTAATTATGTTGATTGCTTGATGCTTGAGCTTCAATATGCTGGCCTGCTTCTTCGAGAGACAAAAGCTCCTGCATGAGGGCCGCTAGCTTCGCAACATTATCTTGATGAATGTGAGAAGGAACTTTTTCCCTGTAGCCAGAAGCATTAACCATCTTTGAGAGCTTGTCGTGTTGCCTGCAAAGTAAAAATTTAACCGTGAGCAGGCTTGAAACGTCAGGGAACTCATAAGGGGGCATATTTATGATCCAAATAGTATCATTGAGGCTAATGAGATCTCTGTTTGATGCCTTGCAATAAAAAAGTTTAACAGCCACAATATGCTCTTCCAATTTCTTCATTACATTCCTTTTAATTCTACGGATGTAAGACTGAATTGCACAGACTTCAAAAAGAAAAAACCTTTACCTTCCAACACAATAACTCCCGCACGCTACTAAGCATTTATCTGTGTCAGTTGCGAGATTTACAAGATAAAAATGGAATTGGCCTTAATAAACCATACATCAAATCGACAACCCTTAAACGTTAATCATATTCCATTTTTCCAGATGCATGAAAGAGATACAAATAAAAGGTGTACAGAAATCAGTGCATTAGCGTCAAGGACATAACCCACGTCATTAGACGGATTAAAATCCGGGATCCGTTAACAGTTCTATATCAAATGTAGAGGCTATCCACATCAATTTACTACATGCTTGAAGGTAATTCGGTTAATAGACCCAAGTAATTTGCTCAACCCTAATTTTTAGTCTAATGAGTCACTTATGCAAATTATAGTCCAGTCCTCAAATCTCACCATTATTAGTTTATCTTTCACTAGTTCTCTAACTGTTTTTAGGGCTTCCGAACCTGAATCCCAAATTCTACACAACCTTTGATCAATTTTGTACTCTTACATAACTGCACTCATCCAATAACACAGCATTCATACACGAAAGCAACCGGTAAGAATCTTACTTCCGTATATCATCCATTTTTTTCCTGATCTTCTCAAGTTCTGCTTCTGGAGAAAGTGCTCCTTGAAGCTCAAGATAAACAGAAAGGTTTTCATTTACAACAGATACTGCACATCCAACTGGAGCAGCATCATTCTCATTGATTACCTGTATAATGATAATTCTGCAGGTTAGATGTACTTTTTAACCAAAGGAAATGAACTAGCAACATACAAGATCGACTTCAGTTTCTTAGGAAGAATTGGTAGTGAGCCACAATGCATACAAATTTTTAAAGCAAATGTAACAGTGATGAAGCTGCAACAACACATTGAGAATTCAATTGATTATTGATTGGGGATTAACCCCCCCTGCGAAATAACCTCCAAAAATATCATTCTTGCAATTTCATCTTTAAAAGAGATTGATGATTTTACGAAAATTGGAAAGAAAGTGAGGGAAAAGCAAGCAAGAATAGATACCACCTAGAAAGAGCAAGAAAGGTGGACATCAGCAAAACTACAAATCCACAGCAGCAGTAATGCACTCACATTGCTTTTCTATGAAAATATTTACTTACAAAACAATTAAAAGAAGAAAAATGGAAAAGAAAAAAAAAAAGAAAAAAAAGGAAAGAAAGAGAAAGACAGGAGAATGACTTTAGGACAGGAAATTCAACAAAAGTCCCTTGAAGAAAGGGTCCAACATACAGCTTCAAAATGGATTAAAGTGACAAGAAAGATGTACTGACCAAAAAAAAGGAAACTAGAAAGAGGAGAAAGAAGGGAGAATGACTTTAGAACACAGCAGATGTAACAAAAGGTCCCTTTGAGAAAGAAAATAACATACTGCTCCTGCACTGCAGAGGAAAAGGTCCCTCAGGGTTAAAGCCTATAAATTAGCCAACCTGAGTGAGATAACAGCTGCTTAAGCTGAGGTTGGTAAACTTGGAAAACTGTTCAAACTCAGCTTGAAAGTTTGAATAATTTAACTTTTTTTAACTAGTTTTTTCAATTCATGAAAAAGGAAATTAACGTAGACAACAAACACTCGAGATAGCTGCCAAAAATCTGGGTAAACTCAAGACTGTCGTGTGGGCTGTTGAGAACTTTAACAGGTAGAACAATTAGGGACTAATAAAAAACAAAATAGCTTGACTCAAATGTGAATGTTTTGAAGAACCACTTTGTAAGACCAACATCAGCAATATACCTTCAAAGATGATAAATTGGCAAGAGTGATAATCTCCAGCTGATGGCTGCCAATAATCTCCGAAACTGCATCACTTCGGCACAGCGCAAAAGCTGGTCGCCTGAGGACAGAAACACCACAACAAGAATTAGGGCAATCTTTGTAATCTGAAATTCACATTTAGGCTCAGTTTGTTTTGCAGTATTTTACTTTCTGGAAAGTACTTTCCATACTTTCAACTGTTTGGGGAGCCTCGTAAAATACGGTCAACCGAAACTTAATTCGGTCAACCGTAAAAAATAGCTCTACTTTCCTGAAAGTGGTTTATTTTTTAAAACTAGTGAATCTTCTTTCCTGACTTGCCTCTTCCAGTCTTAGGGGTGGCCAAAAACCAATCGATCCGACCTGACTCAAAAACGACCATGTTCAACCCAAACTGATCGGGTTACTTGAGGTCGGGTCGGGTTTTGAAACATGAACCCGAGAAAAATCAAGTTTGTGTTCGTGTCTCTAACCCGAAACCAAATCATTCAAAAGAATCTCACCCCGATGATTTTAGCTTTTTCGGGGTCGGGTTTAGAAACATGAACCAGAGAAAAATCAGGTTCGAGTTCGGGTCTCTAACTCGAAGCTAAAGCATTCAAAGTAACCCGACCCCGACGATTTTAGCTTTTTCCGAGGTCGGGTCAGGTTTTGAAACAGGAACCCGAGAAAAATCAGGTTTATGTTCGCGTCTTTAACCCGAAACCAAATCATTCAAAAGAACCCGAACCTGACGATTTTAGCTGCTTCTTTTTTTCAGGGTTGGGTTGGGTTTTTAAACATGAACCCGAGAAATCATGTTCGTTTTCAGGTCTCTAACCCGAAACTAAAGCATTCAAAGGAACCCGACCCTGGCGATTTTAGCTTTTTCGAGGTTGAGTTGGGTTTTTAAAGATGAACCCGAGAAAAATCAAGTTCGTGTTCGCGTCTCTAATTCGAAACCAAATCATTCAAAAGAACCCGACCCCTATGGTTTTAGCTTTTTTCGGGATCGGGTTATAAACATGAACCTGAGAAAAAATAGGTTCGTGTTCGCATTTCTAACTTGAAACCCAAGCATTCAAAGGAACCTGACCCCTTTCTTACTCTCTTGAAAATTTTATTTTATTTTATTTCAAATTGATGTTAAAAATTAAGTTTATTAATCATGTAAAATTACGAAAAATATAACATACGTAAAAAATATTGAAAAATACTTTCAGATTTTTTTTATAAGCAAAATACTTTCAGAAAATATATTTGATGTAACAACCAAACACCGGAAATTAGAACACTTTACTGAAACATAATACACTGGAAACTGCTTTACAAAAAAAGTGTTTCACAGCAAAACAAACGGACCCTAAGTTGAATTTACAAAACCTTAGTCAAATTAACTGTTCTCAATGACAGTAATGACATTAATGACAAAGATAAGGACACAATCTTCAATATCCAAGCTGGATGTGTTATCAAACATCAACATAGTTTTATTCTTGCCCTTCATAGCTCGTGCCAAAAGATAACAGAATGTCCCAGACATCATGTGCTAGAAAAACACGATCCACCAGTTTCTAAGTGAAGCTTAAGTTGTTACATGAAGAACACAAGCTACAGAAATAGTATCACTTTTATACACTATTATGAAAGCTTGGAAGAGCTCCAGGGAAAGATAAGACTTACCATTCACGTAGATATCATCATCCCCTCCACTCTACCCCCCCCCCCCCCCCAAAAAAAAAGAGGAAAGAAAGAAAAGATAAAGGTAGAACAGAAAAGGGAAGAAAAAGAAAAAAAAGGTGAGTTTCAAGATGTGAGTGGAACAATGTAGGTCCCTAGAGTGAAGATCTCAATGCATGAACTGGAAATGATCTTTTCCTTTGCATGGATTTCAGTTCATACCAAATTGTATCCTCCTTGACTCGTTTTTGAATTAGATGTCATAAGTTCTAGGTGCTAATTTTCTCGAGACTATGCTCTTTGCATACTCTGGGCATTCTAAACCTTTACTTTCTTTCCTTTTATCTTGACCAAGAGTTAATTGTACTCACTACAGAAAAAATTGAAGAACAAAATAATGAACATAAAGTAAAAGAAAAAAGAGATGGATTCCATGTACCTTTCACGTCTTTCATTTGCAAGTGACCTGATAGATTTCACAGCAGAATCTATAAGATCCATCTCATACTCTACCCTTTCATTTGTCCAGCGCTGGAATAGTCATAAGTTTTGTCAAATCGTGATAAGATAGGCTACTAAATCTTAACACTTAGCTCAATAGCCTTTACAGACAGCTAAAAAATCTAGTAAGAAACAAAGAAAAAGCAACATTCATTTTTGCCAAGATCACTATATTCATCAAAGTAAACCCAACCATCGAGAGAAGTCGGTGTATGAGAGGGGTCATCCCTTCACCGTGAAAATTGTCACAAGTCACACGTTATTAAAGAATGCATTGACATTGTTACCATGATAAAATGTTATCCAATTCACCTAACCGGACACTTCTTCTCAGATGAACAGCCTTCCTATAAGATATTAAATGGTCCGCCCCACTTCTAGGTAACCATCTAATGGTCCAACTTATCCGTACCTTTACTTTCTCTTAGGAACAAAAAGCCACATGGCCTCAGCAATTGGTAGCCTAACTGTTGCGTTTTGTCATACAAATTGAAAAGCTAAACTAACCTCGACAATTGATGGGTACTCGCATATCATGATTGATTCTATCCTTGTACTGTCCTTTGATGAAGGAAGGCGCTGCCACAATTCTTCCGTGACATATGGCATAAAAGGATGAAGCAGTCGCAGTCCATTGTCAAGGCATAGCCAAAGTGTGTCTCGAGCAAGACTCCTCGCAGACTCAAACTTCGCATCATTCCCAGCAAAGAAAGGCTTAATTGCTTCAATAAAAACATCACATAGTTGGTACTGCCACCATGAGTACACTGTACTTGCTGCATCAGAGAAGTCATATGATTCCAGCGACATAATAGTTTTGGATATGGCTTTGTTTAGCACCGAGAGTATCCACTGACAGCTAAACGGCAAGACATCCGTATTTACATCTGTGGGTGCAACATAATCATCTCCAAGCCTGCTCAAAGCAAATCGTACAGCATTCCACAATTTATTACACCACTGACGATATCCCACCACTCTTAGGATATCCAAATTTATTTTATCCGACTGCAAGACAAAATAATGACACATCACCAAATAAATTGAAGGAAATGACCAAATGAGTGAAAGAAAGACGAGTACAAGAACAAACCTGAGCAGTGTAAGCAATAAGGGCAAAGCGAAGAGCATCAGCACCGCACTCAGCAATACCATTAGGAAAGTCCTTCACCTGTCCTTCTTTGGCAACAGACAATTCTTTGGGATCCAAGTTACCCTCTTCTAGCCTCTTATGAAGACCCTCCAGGGATACCCCATTTATTACTTCAAGCGGATCAATGACATTTCCCAATGACTTAGACATCTTGCGCCCATGCGCATCACGAATCATTGGGTGCAAATAAACCTGCATATAATTTAAAGTACAGCAATCAGAGCATATCACCCCAATTGAGACACAATTGGGAAATTATATTTTTCTCTTTGTTACTTAACACTCTGAAACTTGAAATGAGACCCTCCCCATTGAACTATTCTCACCAGGGGAGGAGGTCCTGGAGCTTAAAACAGTTACTATATGCTGTTACATTTGAAAGTTAGCCAGATATGAATTCCTATTTAACAAATAATTCTGTCTTATATAACACAGGTAAGTCAAAGGTCATGTATGGTCTAACAAATATTATAGCACAAATCTAAGTTACCTTCTGAAAAGGTACATCACCACCCAATTTCATTCCTAGCATCACCATGCGAGCAACCCAGAAAAAGAGAATATCATGACCAGTTTCCAAAACTGAAGTTGGATAAAATGCTTTCAGATCTTCTGTATTTTCAGGCCAGCCCAAAACAGACAGTGGAAAGAGACCCGAAGAAAACCACGTATCAAGCACATCAGGATCTTGACTCAAATGGAACTTCTGCCCCTTGTATTTCTGGGCGGCTTCCTCCTGAGCCTCCTCTCCATTCCTTGCAACCACCCAGTGGTCATTATAGACGCCAAGTTCCTTCAACTCATCATTCTCCAGGGTGACATACCATGCAGGAACACGGTGACCCCACCAAAGTTGCCGTGAGACGCACCAATCACGAATGCTTTCAAGCCACCTGTGATATTTCAGACCCAAGCAACACTCAATTTCAATCATAAATCATAAAATAAAAAATAAATGTGAAAAACCAACCATAAGAAACTAAGATACACCAGGGTGTAACATTATCTGGTCTGTTCCCTGTACTGCTTTTCCAAGCAATGTTATGAGGCTATTGCATACACTTGGATATCATTCATTTACTCCTTATGATGTGAACATCTGAAATTATTGAAGCAATGTAAAAGGATATATAAGACAACCTCCTCCAGTCTGCAGAATACTGTTTGGGAATAAACTCCATCTTCCTGTTTTCTTCATCCATTACAGCATCAAGAGCTTGCCTCCCCAAAGTACTGCAACTAACATACCATTGAGGCTTTATAAACGGCTCCACAACATCATTGGTTCTTGAACAAAGGCCAAGTCGCATCTCATTATTTTTAGCACCTCTATAAAGGCCCTAAATGCGAGAAGGAAAATATATTATTTAACAAAAAGAAACAGCTTTCAGTAATATAAGTATCGGTCAGAGAGAACAAGAATGTTGATTATGGAAAAAACCTATACGTGAAACCCCAAGAATAGATGTAGTTTAGGCTCGCACTGTTACATGAAGTGGTCACACAACTTTGAATTTGACACCAAAATACATAGCTATGGGACTATTACTACGAAATACAAAGAGAATTCACATGCTTTAGGAAGATTGATCAGCGTCATCACTAAATGAAATTTAGCTAGAATCAAACAAAGAAAAAAAACTAATAAAGTGAAACCAACTTCATTCTACCTTCCAAAAAGATCCGAATATTTAATATGAGAACAAAAATGGGCCATTATCTGGTACAATGACAAAGTCTCGGGATGACAACTGCAAGTTCATGGATTTGAGTTTTAAAAGCAGCCATTTCCTGCAGAATAATGGAGGGTAGAACCATCTCCAAACCAGCCATCCCAGAACCTACTTAGTTTGGACCAACAGTGGTATACATAATGATTACTGAAACCGGGATATCTCCATCGAACTCATACCCTTTCTTTTGCAGTAGATAATCATGAAGACATTTATTTTTAAAATGCAACCACACTTTAGGTTCCCTCACTCTGATCAACATGCAATTTTCATAATCCGAACACTGACAATGCTCTGAGAAAAGAAACAATGTATTCAGTAAGTACAGAATCAATAGACATCAGGGAATGAACTACCATGCTGATGGTTATTTTGCCCCTGCTTGAAGAGAAAGACGAAGGAAAATATTTTAGGCTGAATCTAAAACAGGAGAAAATGGCAGAAATATAAAAAGGAAACAAAGATGTGCGAGGGAGACTGGGTGCTGGAGCTGAAAGTACTCGCAAGTGCTTGGCTTACAATTTATGCCAGTAAGAGTATGCTACTGAAACAGGTTAGATGGTCATCATCTATGGTATACAGACTAGTTGGTACAGATTCCAGTAATTATTTTCTGTCCTTTTGAGCCATAGCAAAGAAATCCCCCTTCATTTTGTTCTCTCATTTCCCAAATACCCTTTCTCACAGATTTGGCAATCATCTTCCCCTTATCCATGGCCCAACCACTGTGATAAGGAATTCATTCTATTTACATCTATCCTTTACTTCATCATAATTGAAACCATTTGTTATTTCGAATCAAATTCCTTTCTAAATGTCTATTTAGGCTAGTCAGAAATATTGTAGCAAGTACTAATGTAGAAACTCCTGTAAAAGTTGTCCCATGAAAAAAGAAGCCCGCTTTGCCACTCCCTCCTACTAAAATTAGGACTCATATGCATAACCATCCATAAATTTCTTAGGGTTGTTGATTCAACAACAAGATATTTTTCTAAATATTACTTTTCTATACCCTGCGTTACTAGAAAAATAACTTATGTATGGAGGACAATAGTACGATACCTTCTTCCTTAATGCCTCAGTTACCGCTTCTCGGGCTGTAAAACGCAGCATCCCTGCAAACTCTGAGCCACCATTGCTATTTATTTTTCCATCATCAGTAAAAATGTTGATAAACTCAAGATTGTGACGCTTCCCGACCTCAAAATCATTTGGGTCATGAGCAGGGGTAATCTGCAAGGTTATGAATGGACTATGAGTTTCTCTATCCTGGAAATAGAAAATTCAGAGAGAAATTTTAATGCTAGCATTCCTCAGCCTTAAAAATATTTTTTACCTTAACAGCGCCAGTGCCAAACTGCGGATCAACAAGAATTGCATCACAAACTATAGGAAGCTTTCTTCCATTAAATGGATGAACGGCGAATTTCCCATGAAGATGACTGTACCTTGGGTCATCGGGATGTATAGCAATAGCAGTATCACCAAGCATAGTTTCCACCCTAGTAGTTGCAACAATAATCTCACCCAGCTCGCCTTCCAAAGGGTAAGCAAATGAAGTTAAAACGCCAAAATCTACAGGTCTCTCATATCCTGGAACCTTTAGTGGAGTCCTTTCTTTGATTTCAATATAGTCTACCTACATGACCAACCAACTTCAACGATTGAGAATCCATTTGGCGAATTCTTTATGAATACAACAGAATCCATTATATAGAACCTCCCTCTAACAGGACATGACTCACCTCAATATCAGATATTGCAGTCCGCAGCACACAATCCCAATTCACTAAACGAAGATCTCTGCAACAACAAGATGAACTATAACAACTCCAAACAGAAGAAAAATAACAGTTACATATAAGAAAGCTGACAAACGGTTAGAAAACGACATGAGCCTGAAAACCTAGTTATCTATTCTCATTAACCAATCATGTACAATGAAAGGCTACTTATCAATAGGAAACTTTTGATATCATAGGCCAACACCATAACTAGGATACTTGAATATCTCCGAGGCTTCTGTGATCAAACTCGAGGTCAAATGTTTTGAGAATAATGTGAAACAAATGTAAGAGAACATAATTCAGAGGCAGAACATGTTCCAAAGAATTATGGACAGATTTTGGCAAATACATGCATAACCACTACGTTAAAGACAATGAAATTTTTTCCTGATGTGAATCGCACCTATAGATTAGCCCTTCCTTGTAAAGCCTAACAAAAGCCTCTGTCACAGCCTTTGATCTCTTCTCATCCATTGTGAAGCACTGAAAACAAGGAACAGGTAGAAAAATCACAGACCAAGCCTTGTGCCACCCCACTCGGCGGGAAGAGAGAGTTGTTGAGAAAATTATATTTATGAGTGAACCCAAGGGGGAAAGCTGAAGTACTTCATGAAGAATATCATGGTTTGTCCAGAACAATAAAGAATGAGTAATGTCAAACTTGACCCTTACCTCACGAGACCAGTCCAAAGAGGCACCCAAGCGACGCAACTGTTGCAATATGGTGCCACCATACTTGTCTTTCCAATTCCAGACCTTTTATCACAATATAATCCAACCAACAGAATAGACATAGCTGAGAGTAGATTAAGCAATAGAAGGCATGAAAAATTATGAAGGGAGGCCCTTTTAGCTGAAAAGGGAGCTGATATAGGCTAGTGATAGTCTAAACTCACTTCAGAGACAAATTTCTCACGACCAATATCATGCCTAGTTAATTGCCTCTCTCGCATTATCTTCTTTTCCACAACAACCTGAAGAAAAACCAAAAAGAAAAAAGAGCTAACATATTACGAGCCTAATAAATAACCCAACCCATAAAGAATATTCATATTCATTGCCAAGTTGAGAGCACAACAACGGATTTGTTGCAAGGAAAAAGCCGGCTTCAAACATCGGTTATATATAAGCCACAGATGCTTATAGGCAAAAGCCTAAGATATAGGATGAATTCAGGCCTGACATTGTGGTATACAAGCATCAGCCCATTAATCTTTCTTCGCAGACCAAATTAAGTTCAATACCACCTCAGATTAATCAGTGGAATATATAGGGGGCAGACAGCAGAGACCACATATAGCTTTCAGTAAGTGTCGGTACAAAGCTCAGGGGATAAAAAGTAAGCAAAATCAGCAACAGTGATGTTCCAGTGCATCTCACCACTGAGTAACATGCAGCACCAAAAACGCCTAACATCCAAATACTTGCAGAAGCATCTGCTGCGCAGATATCATTACTAGGGCATCATGCCACTGAGTAATATGTGGCGCCCCCCCCCCTCCCCCAAAAAAAACAAAAAATGCACATTCTTAACGCTACATGCTGCTGAGTAACATAGACGAGCACAAAGCTACATGGTAAGGGCCACATACAATATACATTTATAATTTTGAGAGGAAAAAGACCGACAACTTGTCAAAGGGAGAAAAAGGAAGAGGAACCTGTGTTGCAATCCCAGCATGGTCCACCCCAGGAACCCACAAGGTATTGAATCCAGACATTCTCCGCCAGCGAATAATTGTATCCTGCATGCAGTATACACACGTTCATCCTGTGATACCTTCAGAAGATGGAATATGTGTAGCATAAACAGAAAACTCTGTGCAACCGCAATACCTCCACAGCAGCAGTAAGTGCATGACCTATATGGAGGGCACCCGTCACATTTGGGGGTGGCAAGACCTGCAGGATAAAGGAATCAGTTTAATTTCTTTTTAACCCTGCTTTTTTTTAAACCCCCGATTCAATTACACAACTCAATAATTTAATTAAAATATGTCAACTTATATTATGCTTTTATTTTCCCTTAAACATGGTTCTATTCAAACTTGACATACGTGCAATTTAATCATTTTGCCTTCACATATTTCTGGACATACGTTGTTTATTATTTCTGCACTTTTAGACCCTACCACATTCGTCAAAACACTTAAAATACACAATATTTACTTTTAGACCCTACCACATTCTTGCAAAGTGAACAAAAGATCTGCAAACCATCATCCACCAGGAATTATTCATTAAAATTTTGCTTCCAGTCTCGGTTGTCGATCAACAATCTGATGTGTACCACGAAATCATTTGTATCTGAATGTGGTCCAAGCCTTTCTTTATCCATTCAATCAAACTAGGGAAGTGGTTAGAGAAGCATTAGCTGCTATGCAAGTTAGATCGGTCAAGTTTTGAGCAATAGGAATACATATACTTTTTTTTATAAGTAAGTTAAACTTTATTAACGAAAAAGAGAGTTGACTGTACAAGAAAATATACTGAAAACACTAGAGCATACAAGCTAAAAAACTCAGAAAATCCAGAAAACCCTCAAGAGGAAAACCTAAGACCGAATTAGCCCACATAAAAAGAGAATGCAACATAGAACCCCCCAAATGATCCAAAGACATGACCTTGTCCTCAAAACATCTCTCATTCCTTTCCCTCCACAAACTCCACCATATGCAAGTCAGGATCATCTTCCAAATGGCCGAGGCGATAGGGTTCTCAAACTTTCTCCTCCAACAATAAAAAACATTCATCACCTTCCTAGGCATAACCCAATCATAGTTGAGAATACTCAGCACATGCGCCCACAATCCTCTCGCCATCGTGCAATGAATAAGGAAATGTTCAACCGTTTCTCCGTCACTCTTACATAAATAGCATCACTCCGTCGAGCACACTCCCCTCATCCAAAGCAATTTATCCTCTCTCACTCTTCTCCTTCTCATCGAGTAAAGTAAGGGAAAAAATGCCGAAAAAACCTTCATCTCCCAATGATCAATCTCTCAAAATGAACATCTCACACAACAACTCCGGATCTCAACTCCATACAATCAGCCACCCAAGCATCCTTGCATCGAGCTAGAGAGAATAACTGAGGAAACTCCAACCTCAAATGTCTTTCCCCACACCACTTGTCATGCCAAAACCGTATTCTGGAGCCATTTCCAACCACAAACTTAATATGCCTACAAAGTGTCATGTGCACCAACCACTCTCCTCACACATATACTTCTCCGAAATAACTGTCTTTCATAAGTTGTCTCTCTCAAAAGAGAATATCCAAAGTCATTTTCCAAAAAGAGCTTTATTGAATAAAAGTAGCCTCCTAAGTCCCAACCCTCCAGCTCTAATAGGGGAACAAACTCTAGCCCACCTAACAAGGTGAAACCTGTGCACATCACCACCACTTCCCCACAAGAAATCCCTTTGCAGCTTCTCCAACCTATTAGCCACATACAACAGAATAGGAAATAGCAACAAAAAGTATGTAGGAAGGCTAGAAAGAGTAGATCTAATCAACGTTAACCTTCCCCCCTTTGAAAGATACATGCGCTTCCAACCCTCCAACCTTCTTTAAAATCTCTCAAGGATATCATCCCAGAGATGCACACATTTAAACTTAGCACCAAGAGGAAGGCTCAAGTATGCCATCGGGAGCAACGATACCCTACAACCCAAAATATCCGTCATCACCTGAACATCATTAACTCTTCCAATAGGAATAGTCTCAGATTTGCCAAGGTTAATTCTAAGACCCGACACCGCCTTAAAGCACAAAAGTAAGCATCTTAGGTTTCGCACTTGATTCTCCTCAACCCCATAAAAGATTAACGTATCATCGGCAAAGAGCAAATGGGAAATGCACACCCCATTACTACCACCTCTCCCCACCTCAAACCCCTTAATAGCATCTCTCCCAACTACCTCTTTCATCATCCTACTAAATGCTTCCATGACAATCACGAACAAAAGGGGTGAAAGAGGATCACCTTAACGCAAACCTCTAGAACTCCCAAAAAAGCCATGAGAAGAGCCATTGACCATTATAGAGAATTTAACGATAGACATACAAAACGCAATCCACCTACACCACTTCTCACGAAACCCACATCTCCTCAACAAATACAACAGAAAATCACAATTCGCATGGTCGTAAAATTTGTGAATATCAAGTTTGCACATCAGCCCCGGCATATTCGAACGCACTCTCGAATCAATGCACACAATAAGAATACATATACCCAACGCAAAGGAGTTAACAGGCAGTTAGAAACAAAAACTAAAATGGCCACAAAATATAGGATAACTCAAGCCGCCATACATCAAATCTGCATAATCTAATCGAAGATGAATGGAGTAAAAACTGAGAAGAGGTAAATGTACTGTCAACAAAAATACTTTTAGTCAGGCAGAAAGCATAGAAACTATTCTCCTTAGATCATCCAAATTAGCTACTATTCTCATTCCCACCATTGGAACACCCCATTTTGCAATCTCCACACAAGCCCCAAACATACTGACCACAACCAAGGCCAATGCCATCAGAATCCTTAGAGCTCTCCCTCAGTTCTCTGTTGTCACAATAGCCACCACTACTTGAGGTTTTCTCCGCACATTCCAAGAAGCGTTTGCTTAATAATCTCATTTTTCTGTTGTGACTCAAGGGATTCTAAAACAAATGTGATTTTAAATAGTGGCATTGTGAACGATTGTTAGGAAGAAAAATGAGTCTAGAGATGGTAAGTACAAGCATTGGCGATCACAAATAACTTAACCCCCCTGCTTCTTTCTCCATCCTTGTTGCAAGGAACCTCAGATCTCTCAAGCTTGAGATGATTCTGCAGTAGACAAGTTTTGCCTTGTTCCCTTAGAACTGGAAACAATTATAGTCTCTCAATTGTCAAAAAATCATAGAATTTTTTTTTATTAAATGAACGAAATCTTCTTATTCAGTAGTAACACATACACAATGATCAAAGAAATACCATGAGCAATAAAACGCATATACTAAGTACCCTGAGACCAAAACGTTGATTTCATTAAACCACGACCCAAAAGAAAATGTGTAAATGTCATCATCCCCTTACACAGGATCACCACTTTGACTGGCAAAGTGAACTCTTGAATGTTCCACTTTAAGAGTGAAAAATACAATAGCACCTAGCAAGCACCACTATAGATCGAAAAGTAAAATTCTGCTCAATCTTACAAGCTGGGATCAGTAGTTTGGCTCTCTATTTGAAGCAAAGTTTAGTCACACTCTGATTCCAGAGGTTCTATACATCTAGTGAATGTTAAGACCAACACAACATGTGCATGAAAGTTATTCTCAAATCAAATTCAAACTAATGTAACCTCGCATTTCTATTTGAACTGTCCTTTACGATAGAAAAACAGAAAACAGATTTAAAGACAAAGCAAGACGTCTTTACACAGCGACTGAAAGGCGTGCAGCAAGAAACTCACAATAACAAACGGGGGTTTGGAGCTCCTTGCATCTGCAACAAAGAATCCCGATTTCTCCCACCATGAATACCACCTAGATCAGCAAGGATAGATGAGAGAGATTGCAAAAGCTTCAGTTATGATCAATTTGGTACGGGCAAAGACACCAACAAAAAACACTCACGATTTCTCTACTGCACTAGGACTGTACTGCTTTGCCATTTGACGAGACATTCTTTTCTTCTCGCCGAAAGGCGTTCCAGGGTCAACGAACTCCTCGGGATTCTCTTCCTCCTCACCACGCTTTACGTTTTTTCTTTCACTTTTTTTCTGTGGATTTGATGCTTGTTGCGCCTAAGAGAAAAAAGAGTAAACTGCACATGTTATCATTCTTCCTATGTACCAATCAATAACTCTTATGAAAGGTAAAGAAATACACAAACTATTTTCTTGTTGTTACCTGTAGTTTAGCAGCTTTCTCTAAAGCCTTTTGCCTTTTCAATTCTTTCTCTCTCGCCTGCAAAAGGTTATATACTCGATTAGATATCCCCCAAATAAAACAACTCCCAGGAACCAAATGCAATGATTCCCCACAAAATGAATTCCCCTAAATTCTTATTTCTACAAGGAAAAAAATTGAAATGAAGCAAGAAACAAAAATTATTTCAGCAATTTTTTAAAAATAACATACAGAAAGAAATGAAGTGAGAAATCAACACATTAAATTGATAGACAGAGAGACAGCCATCACCAATGGCTGATTACACTAGCTAATTACACCTGACAATTAGTTAGTTTCCTAACCAATCAATTAAACAGATGAATGCTAAAGACAAAAAAAAAATCCAAAGATTTTGTCTGGTGTAACGATGCCAAGGTGTAAGAGGAATGCTGAGCTGGCATAAGATGATCTAGTGCAAGCTGGGAAGTCGTTGGGCAGTTATGTGAAAATAGGAACACGTTGTTGGAATGCAACTGAGTCCATTCTCTGTATAAGCAGTTGTTCAATGACCAAAAGGAATCAGAGAAGAAAAGTCAAGTAGAAGTTTAGCTTTACTGAACAAGCCATCTCTATTCGTTGTTTACCATTTTCTCACGAAACAAACACTACAAAAAAGAGGTTTGTTACATATGGAAACAAATGGCACCAGAGTTTGAAGAGCAACTCACTAAATACAACAAAATACTCCAATTCACCTCGTACGTAAAGTTTATTTCAAAAACACTAAAAGATATAGAAAAGAACAAACCTTCTCTTCTTTCTTCTTCTTCTTCTCAAGGTCTTCTATACTAAGCTTTTTACCCGAATCCTCCTATGAAATTCAAGCGCATTACAATTAGACACTCGCACTTAAATGAAAGCAAACCGAGTAGAAACCAATATGATTAGTTCTGGAAAAAAAAGAACAAAAAAAAAGCAATCACCAGTTGTTCGTTCTTATTCTTCTCGGCGCCATCCACTTCGGTCTTTTTCTCCGAATCCGCCTGAGGAATTCAGGATTATACAGGTGAAACCAAAAGGGGCTCCCAAAAGCAAAAGAGCCAAAAAAAAACAAAATGAAAGCGAATTTAAGGTAACAACTAATCTGTTAATGCATGAAGTTACCATTGAGTTTGTTGCTGAGAATAATCGGAGAGGAGCTTTTGCAAATGGAGATCGATAGGCCTCGCGGATTTGGCTCGCGAGGTTCAACAGGAATGGCGGCTTTTGCAAAACCCCGACTTGGAATCCCAGCATATAAAACCCTAGCGTATGTCTGCGCCGGCTCTGCTGAGTGAGTCTTTACATTTAAGTTTTTGCTCCGTTCCAAAAAAAAAAACTAACAAAACGGATACTTTTCTATCAACGGACGGTAGTCTCAAAATTCATTTATCCTTTTTGGAAATTACTTTCTTTTTATTTTAAGCCCGGGGCATTAGGTTGTGTTTGTGTTGTAAAATGTTGGGTATGGTAATATGTGTTGGTATTGAGTTTAGTGAAAAGGTGAAGAGAGAGGTAATTTTTTATAATTTTTGTAATTTTTTATATTTTTTTATGGAAGAGAGAGAGATTATATTGGAGTATTTTATTAGGAGAGAGATAAAATGTTGGAAATGTTGAGTTTTGCAAACATTAGAGACACGGTAATTATATATACGAAGGAACTCCGTAGTTAACCATTGAATGTTTTCGTTGATAACAAGTGCACACATTCTGGAGAACGACTCGTACCAGCCTGCGTTGAATTGTAAATGCGAGTTCCAGCGACGGAAACATCAGCATTGAATATGTTCTTCGAAAAGCCCAAAGCCCTGAACGAGTAAATACAACCTCGTTCGTTGAGAAGGAAAAGTTTGCTTGATAGAACTCAAGTAACTCACCGATAGCGTTGTCTGTGTAGATTTATCATGCTAGAATGAACAATCGTACAGTGAATCTATGCAATGAGAAAGGGCAAGAGTTAACCTTAAAAGTTAAAACCCCTTCAAAAGATATTCGGCAGAGTGTACGTCTTTTGCATGTCCGCTGCGATCCATCAGGCATCAGCCCTGTCTTAACTCGCCTCTGGACGGTGTGATTCGGTTATCCCAAAAACAATCAAAACCAGAAAATTATATTCACTTTTTTAAGTAGCAATCTGCGACGGCACTTCCCGCGTCTCACTCCCAACAGTACCCATGCTCTAATCCAGGCCACCCACCAAATGACATGGGTTGGTGTCTGGGTCTCTGGAGTAGACAATGTTGCATTTGGCTCTTCGTCTGGCGATCAGCCAGACCGGGCCATCATTCCTGCGTAAGTTCATAGCCGTAACACTAAAAAAACAGAAAACCAACGCTCTACATAAGCAGACTACACAAAATTTATACAGTACTTAGGGTGCGTTTGTGTACCAAAATTTTACCCCCTCTAAAATTTTAACACAATTAAATATTACAATATAATTTCTCTCTCCCCATCAAATCATTACTATTTACTGCAAAAAAATATAAAAAATTACCTCTCTTCACTTTTTCACTAAACCCAATACCTAAAATTTTAACAACACTAAAATTTTACAACACAAACACAACCTTAGTTCCAATCATTGTTTGACTCTTACACCTAAGAGCTATGAAATTCCTTAAGAGAAAAAAAATGGACAGGAAATGTGAATTCCGTTACAGAAGTATCCCATGGAAACAATTTTGAATATTGTCAAACAAAAAGCAAGACCAAGGGAACCGTCCGGGTAAGCACTTCAAAAAAAAAATGCATACCCGGCAGGAAAAAAGAGAATCTTCAAATGTATCAACAGAGAGGTGAGCGTGTCATGTATTTGTGCAATCCACCATCTGATTAGTTCAAGCATTTGATCAAGACATGCTACTTTGACTTCTTGAGGAGAGATGATGTCCTAAACTCTGCATCATCCCGGATAAAACTCCACCATAAGTATGAAAGAGGGATGGTAGTTGCGTGCCAAAGAGCATGAGCATCAACATATCCTTTGTAGGATGGGAAGTCATATATCTCCAACAGCATGGCAAGGCCTCCCCCCACAACCACGAACCATAATTTCCAGCGGGATGGGTGCCGAGTGACACCAGCCCAGATTGCCCATACAAGAAGCTGAACAACACCCATGGCCACACACACCTTCGTATTCAAACCTGCAAAGGGATAAACTCTTGTATAAGGCCACCACCCAATAAATTGAGCATGCTACTATGCTGTATGAAGTGGGCTTTCAAACTAAAAAAACTTATTTCCCCGAGATGCTCCTCTTGCTTTAGGCTCCTGATTACACAATTTCATTCTTCTCTAAAGAGATTTCAAGTTTATAATTGGTCGATAGGATATTTTACATTCTTAACAGGAGGTACATACAAACCTGTTTTGATCACTATTGGTGAACACATTCAGAGGTGCAAAGTTTACTTTAACATCATTGACACTTAAGCATGTGGGACTCAGCATTTTTTGAATACATTAAATCTAATAGTTTTCTACATTAAATCTAATAGTTTTCGACTTCAAATAAACACTGCATAAAGTGTAGCAACATATCTCCAGATTTAGGCAGCTCACAGTTTCAGGATCCACAGAGACAAGAGACACGATAATAGGGACAGAATTAAATACAACTTCACTCATGAATAATTATGTAACCACTAATTTGGGGAAAAGTTGAGACGTAATCAATAAACAAAGTAAAAATTATGTGGACAAGGAGCCAACAATTGCGCCAAAGAAGACAAATTCTGCCTATAATTGGAGAAAGATTTCACAGGAAAGATGGACCAAATAGACAAGTATGCATGACCAGTCCCAAATAGCTGAAACAGGTTTTTTGATTAAACTGTGAATTAAAACTCCTTAAGTAGAGCAATTACCAAATTCTAAAAACTGCTGGTAGAGTACCCAAACCATAGGCAATGGAAATGAAAATTGATTTATATGGACATCACTGTACTGATAGTTCTAAATGTAAATAATATCAGGGGGCATCGTTCCTTGACGAAGACTTTTTAGGAAGGTGGTTTACCATGGTCCAGTTTGAAGCAATTCAGATACAAGATATGTGTCGTCACAAATGCAATCAGTGGAGCAGCAACCATAACCCTTGCAGCCTCATCTCTCACACTAAAAGCTCGCATTATAGCGAGAATCAGGCTAAACCCCAGAAAAGCCACAGCAGAAGAGTAATCTAGCTTCTCCGTCAACTCCACATTTCTATAAATGATTACATGAAAAGACAGTTAACAACTTAATGAAATAAAACAAAACAAATAGCTTTCTCCAAAAGTAAATACCCTTAAGTTCAAAACAAAAGCAGCTACAAAAAAATGTAAATTAAATTTTTTTTTTTATAAGTAAGTCAATCTTATTAGAAAAAGTGAAGACAGTATAAAGGACTATACTGAAATCACTAGTTCAAACAAGCAAGAAAACTAAGAAAATCGTCAAAATCAGCAAAGGGGCCATCTAACAACGCATCAGCCCAACAGAAAAGGGAAAATAACATAAAACCCTGCAGCTTGGCTAAGGACGAAGTACCACTATCAAAACATCTATTGTTCCGCTCCCTCCAAAGGCTCCACCAAATACAAGCGGGAATCAATCTCCAAATAGACTTAGCGAAGGGATTAGTGAACTTCCTCTCCCAACTCCGCAACACATTCACCACTTTCTCAGGCATCACCCAGCAATAATTGACAATACTGAGAACATGGTTCCAAAGTCCACACGCCACCGAGCAATGAAGGAGCAAATGGTCAACCTATTCTCCATCACACCGACAAAGATAACACCAATCAGCGATATACACTCCCCTTCTCCGAAGATTATCAGTTGTACGGATCCTCCCATGTGAAGCCTCCCACACAAAGAATGAGACCCTCTAAGGACATTTCGACCTCCACACTCCTTTCCAAGGAAAGGACAAACAACTCCTACTCGCAATACTAGAATATATTGATCTCACCGAAAAAATCTCATCCTTAAATTCCTTCCAACACAACTTGTCCTCCTCTCCTCTCCTAAGCACTATCTCATACAAAAGGGAAAAGAAAGCAGAAAAATCCCCCAACTCCCAATCATTTACTGATCTAATGAAAGCAACACTCCACACCATAAACCCATTATTCTCCACCAAGCTCTCCTCCACCGATGCCTCCTTGTGGCCTCCTTGTGGCGAGCCAAAGAATAAATAACCGGAAACACACAAGACAACGGTCTATCACCACACCACACATCATGCCACAATCTGACCCTCTCTCCATTACCCACCACAAATCTAATATGGTTACTAAAAATATCCCAACCTTTGCTAATGACTCTATACAAAGTAACACCATAAGGCCCTCGGCATGGGGGAGTCCTCCAACCACCCAACAAACACCTATATTTAGCAACAATAACCACCCTCCAAAGCCTACCCCTCTCATGAGCAAAGCGCCAAAGCCACTTAAGACAAAAGTGCCTTATTAAAAGCAACAATACTACGGAGCCCCAACCCCCCATTCTAAACAGAAGAACACACAAATTCCCACTTCATAAGATGAAACTTATGCACAATACCATCACAACCCCAAAGGAAATCCCTCTGAATCTTCTTCAACCTATTTGCCACCGCAACCGGAATAGGAAACAATGAAAGGAAATAATTATGGAGACAAGATAAAGATTTGATGAGAGTAAGTCTACCCCCTTTAGACAAGTACAAGCGCTTCCAACTCGACAATCTCCTCTCCATCTGTTCAAGAATTCCGTCCCATATATGGACACATTTGAAATTAGCGCCAAAAGGAAGACCTAGATATTTCATAGGCAACGAGGCCATATCCCAAGATATCAGCAAGCTCCTGAGTGTTATGAACAATACCAATGGGAATAACCTCAGACTTATTTAAGTTAATTCTAAGTCCAGAAACAGCCTCAAAGCACAAAAGAAGACATCTAACACTCCGAAAATGACTCACCTCCGCCCCACACAACACCAAAGAGTCATCCGCAAAAAGCAAATGAGAGATACTCACGCTCCCCCCACCTCGAAACCCTCCAAACTACCATGCTCCACCACTCTCCTCATCATGCGGCTAAAAGCTTTCATAACAATGACAAACAATAGGGGGAGAAGGGATCCCCTTGACGCAACCCCACGAGAACTACTAAAAAAAGCCTTTCGGGCAACCATTGACAATCACTGAAAATTTCATTGAGGACACACAAAACAAGATCCCACTTGCACCATTTTTCTCCAAATCCACACCTACGCAGCATGTACAAAAGAAACTTTCAATTAAAGTGATCATAGACCTTCTGAATATCCAACTTACACAACATTTCAGGTACACCCGACCTCGACCTAGAATCAATGCACTCGTTGGCAATAAGAACCGAATCCAAAAACTGTCTTCCTTTGACAAAAGCATTCTGCGAAGGGGAAATAATCTTTCCCAAAAGATGCTTCAACCTGTTGGCCAACACTTTAGCCAAAATCTTATACACGCCCCCCCAAACAAGACTAATAGGGCGAAAATTCTTAAGCTCAATTGTCCCCGGCTTCTTGGGAATGAGGACAATAAAAGAGGAATTAAAACTCCGTACAAACTTCTCGTCCCTAGCAAACTCATTAAACATCAACAAGACATCATCCTTATTAATCTCCCAACAAGCTTGGAAGAAAGCACCTCCATAGTCAATCGCTCCAGCTACCGTAGATGGCACCTCCATAGGCTAAAGATCTGGATTCGCATCTAAATTGATAACCTGGGAGCCAATAGACCCCTCTGAAGAAGAAAAATCCTTATCGGCAGACAATGCTCCGATGGCTGGCGATAGGATCGTCACCGAAAAAGCCACCGGGAAGTCGCCCCGCACCCCCGATAGGTCCGACACTGGAGCTCCCTCTTGGCAGTCGCCGCCAGCCAAAGACGTTGCCGGCGAGGAAGGTACCGCCGACGGCTGGTGGTGGGCATCACCCGCCATGCCTTCAGGCGATGCGGCAGGTTCGAAAAACTGGAGAACCGCAACTCTAAAGATTTTAATTCTCTAACCAACTTACATTCAAATTTCCCCGAATGTCTAATGCCCATCTCCTTCTCCTTTTCCAAAGCCGCAAATAGTTTCAACAAATCTTCCTCATGCCCATCACATGAGACCCTCACCAAATGTCTAAAGGATGAGATCATCTCCAATACCCAAAATGAAGGAACCATCCCCTCCTTACGAACTGAATCTGGGTATACAATTTGCAGCGGCTCAACAGGCTCCTTCTCTTTCCTTCCTTCGAACTTTACTAACTCCCCTCCAGACACCGTACCCAAAGCAAAGCACCCACCCAAATCACAAGACTGAGACAAAAGGCTCTATTGCGCGTCACCCACAAAGCATACAACAACCTGACCTAGAGAAAAACCCACCACCGGCCTCTCATCCAACCCAACCACCTCCTTCTCGACCAAACACAAGTCAGAGCACAACAGACCACCCACATAACCACCCCCATGGCACTCACCTAGCTGGCCCACCTCTGAAATCCCGGGACAGACACACGCAATAGGAACCTCCCTTACCGGCGACAACCCACAAGTTTCCAGGGCTCCACTACCAAAACAGACCTCTCGGGAGCTTCCTCTCCCCTCGCCGGCAACAACCCAGTAGGTCCCAAAGCCTCCACTGCTACAACAAACCTCTCGGGTTCATCCTCCCCCTTTCGCCGGTGACAAACCACTAGTACCCAGGGCCTCCTCGACCACCCCAAACTTCTCGAAATCAGCCTCCCCCTTCGCCGGCAAGGTCTGGTCCTCCACCAATAATCCCATACCAGACTCGGCAAGTATCTGCCCAACAACACCCAGCCCAGGCGTCAATGGAGCAGATACAAGCTCTTCAATGTCTTCATCGCACGACAAGGCCCCCCGAGGAGATGGTTTAGATACAATAGGAGGCCCAGGGCCCAAACCGAGCACCACTCGTATCCTTTAAAAGGCATCAGCGAGCTCAG
Organism: Myrica gale; assembly: GCA_963930655.1. Lineage (NCBI taxonomy): Eukaryota > Viridiplantae > Streptophyta > Magnoliopsida > Fagales > Myricaceae > Myrica > Myrica gale. The sequence continues at coordinate 7,531,410 of OZ005600.1, read as the reverse complement.
CCCAATAGAATTAATCTAGCATAAGTCAACTTTCGAAGGCTGTTGGGCTTCAAGTCTAAAACCGCATACCAGACAGTGCATTGGTGGCCTAGGCTGCACCGCCATATTTTTGTCTTTAGCCAACTCCATGAGAAAATCCAGCTCGCCTCTAATTCTTAATAAATGCTCCCATAACACGCTTTCAGCCCCAGCCGTCATTGCAGATGCCCCCACCTCATCATTACTTTTGGAATACGCAAGTCGCATACCTTCTTCCGCATGCATCAACCTTGGGACTTCAACAGTCGACTGCGAAATCTTTTTGTCAGCGCCCATTTGAATACCGCAAGACTCCTTAACTTCCACCACCTTCTTCTCCGGTGCAGTCGCCTGAACTATCTGAGCGAAGAAGTGCCTTGCCTAATCTCGGAACCACCAGAACTCACTCGCCTACGCCTGAGTTCTCCAAGGACATATAACAACTCTTCACAAGCCGATGCAAACGACTTCCACCCACTCCTCATTCTCCCCTCAGGAATAAACACCGCCCCACGTCTATGTCGATCACCAAATTCAGCGAGGACCATGTAGCTGCCATTCTTATTAGAGCAACGCTGGGCCAAGAAAGCGGGCACAAACTCATTGAACTTCTCCGAAAAATCTTCAGCCTCCTTAGAATCCACAAACTTACCAAACAAGTTTGCCAACCAAACCACTATGAATCTACCAAAGCGTATCGAACTCTGAGACTTCCTACTCCGTTCCAAGAGAGTGACGATGCCAGACGAACTAACCGAAAACTGAAGACACTTAGCTTCTATCGAAATACTACGAACAAACGCCATTACCCCCACGAGAAAGCAACAACACGACACTAACAGGCTAACAATGACCGAAAACAATTTCAATTAATTAAACACAAACAACTTATTTTCCTATGTGGCTTCTGAGCATGCCTGGAGTCCACCATCCCCAGAATAGAGTTAGTACCATGAAACTCAATCCAGATTCAAACAACACCAAGAACGCAAGGATGAATAACCAGAATACAAATGTTATCTCAATTGCAAAGCAACAAGTTACTTTCTGTTTTCTGAGTGATTTATGGTACGACTCATATCATCGTCTAAATCCAGCAATGATGTGAAGGCAGCTTACCGACTGTGATAGACAGCACTCCAGAGCCAGGAGTTCATTGATAAAATCCCGTAGATATGCCACAAGCCAGTGTACTCGTAGTATGTGTTCTTGTCATGCCTCAAAGACAACTTGTAGTATACAAGGATAAAAAACGATAGCCAACCATGAAATTGCATAGCAAGATTGAGGGCAGACAAAGCAACAGCAACAGGTTCCTGAGTAAATGCAAAAATTTTATTCATAACTGTGGAAGCGGTTATAATCAAGGTAATCATTTCACAAATGACCTCTGCTCCTCAAGTATTAATGTAAAAACCTGGATCCCATAAACACGCTGAAATGGCCATTTCCCATGATATTTGATGGGCTTATGACCAAGTTGCTCTCTTTCTTCCTCCCTAGCTAGCATGCATTGGTATCTACAATCACTGCGACAGTCCCATTGTTTCCATCTCAGATAAAGTGGCTCTTGCAAATACCATGGACCATCAATAGATTTTCCATCAGATGAGAATTTACAATGTTGGAAGCATTTATCCCCTACGCATCCACTCTTCTCACACTGGTCCACACAAACCCTGTAAAACAACAATGAGAATAAGGACAAGTAATTAAATGCTAAACTACATTGTCAAAGGGGAAAGAACGACAGAAAGCAGTAACGTAAGCATAGAAAATTACATGGTCCCAATTCCCAAATTTAACCATCTAGAAACTAATAGAAAAACAAATTCTTTCCATATGTAGAATGGATTCAAAATCCAACAGGTTGGGTCTATTCTCCCATATCCTTGTGGGCGGACGAGATTCTTCCCCACTGCTCCCCACTCAGGGAGAGGTGGATTTACCACTTTCCCCCACCACCGGGGTTAAAGAGCTCGGTTTTTGAGTTTTTTTTTCATTTTTCTTATTGCACTATGTATAGAAACTGCGTGTTTAATAGTCTTGCCTTGTTTGTCTGTCCTCAAAAAATAGGAATTGTTCTTTTGAATCAAAACCAAACGCACTGTAAGTTATTTTCTGGAAACACAGTCCTCTTTCTATTTTTCTTTTTTTCCCGAAACACTTCCCTCCCTCCTTCTCATCCTCCACACAACCACCGCCACCTCGACCCGGTCACCTCCTACTCACTCCTCTGCACCACCACCATCAACTCCTTCCCTCTTCCTCACTCCTTTGCTACCAACTACAAAGTCTGATCGACCATCCCAGACTGTTGATATACCGCTCCTGGGTTCCTATACTTATATGCTTTTGTATATGGTTTTCATGAGATTTTAGAGGAAAACGTTTGGAACCAAACCAACACTAGTAAATTATTTTCAGTATCTTAACCATATAACGAGCAAATCATTTTTGTTTCTGATAATATTCTATATTTATAAAACTTTCCTGTATTGAAACAACAAAAACTTTAACATCATAGAATAAGGTCTGAAGAAGTTTTTATTTACCACCATGTGTCGCTTCCTCCAAAAACTAACAACAAATAGTTTGACTATAGAAGTATTACCTTCCGCAATAGCTTCTCGATACACCCCAACCTTGGATTGGCATAATAACCTCTTAAGTCTAGCGCAGAACACGTCTTCCATTAACATAACATTTTGTACCAAAATTTATCACTTCACAATTAACGACGAAATCTTATAAATCTAAAACGTTAAGCTATTCACTCACATTTAGATATGTCAATAAGAGAACTGTTTCTCACCGTATCATAAATTATTCCCTTTTTTTTCACCAAACATGTATCAGAATTTCAATAGTATTACTCTTCCACTTATGTACAAGTTATTATATAATACCAAACCTAGCTTCTCTATGAAACAGTACAAACACCTCAATGTTACATAAAACTTGAAGAAGAATCAATTTTAAGAAAGCTAATTCAATACTGTATCGATTAAGATAATCCAAAGCGAAAACTGAAATTTCGAAAGATTCGACCAACAGAAAAAAGAGGAGATAACTTACTTGTAAATTGGATCAGCGTCACCAGTGCTAGCGTCAAGAGCATGAACGAAAGAAAGAAGTGCGGAGAGGAGCAGAATCCAATGAAGCTGAGCCATCCGATGCGTGGAAAATAGAAAGTCAACAGAGAGAGGTTTTGGAGATCTCTAAAGAATCAACAGCGAGTGATGAGGGTCGCAGTGCCGATGTAACTGTTTGTGCTCCATGGAATCGGAGAGGTTGAGGGGAAGGGGGTTTTGAACTTGGAGGTGGCTGGTTGGTGACCGAATCGACGTAGCACGGAGTGAGCCGGCGCGGATGGGCAAGCTTTGGGTGTTTGGGAGTGAGTCGTGGGAGAGATGTAGCAGTGACCAGAAACTCGTGAGGAGCTGATCCCAAAAGTGATTCACGAGGGGACACGTGAAAGCGCAGATGCTGTTACGATTTTACTATCATGACCCTTCTTCGTCTTTTCCCATTCGAGGAAACCGTCGTCGTTTGCGTTCTGGAATTCTCCGCGAGGTTATTACCTTTTAAAAGATGTTCTACGGTAGCAATTCGCCAATTCCAACGGCCTTGACAGCGACTGTTTGGAAATGCATAATCTTTCTGTAAGGCGCTTGTAACCTGCAGCGCTACCGTAAAGTATTTTCGGACAAAAAGTTTATCAAGCCAAACAAAGAGTCAAAAGATATAAAACTTTCCCTATCCACGTCCTGATAGGAGTCACCGTGGTCCGTGAGATCCTGCGAAGCGGGACTCTTTTCATTTACCTCACCCGTTGTTCGCCGCAATATCTATCGATCATCAGCGACGAAGTAGTACTTCAACTTCACATACGTACGTAATTCATTACCGTCATTCTGGATTATTTCTCGTGACATTTTACTTTGTGTTGCCATTAGCTGATTAACTTGAAATTAAGAACGTATAATATAACCATGTCGATACCGAAATTCCTCCTTTGTACGACATGCACCCTGTTAAGTGGATGATAAGTATTAAGCACATCTAACACGACGCACAATTTATTCTTAAGAATAAAATACACTTTCTACATGAGAATTACTATAGATTTTATACTCTAAATTATAATGTTTGAGATATTTCACTTATAAACAACTCATCTGTAATATATTAGATCATTCATTCGTCTATTATATTTATTTAAATTTGATAATATGATTAAGCAACTTGGAGTGGCTATAATTCATTGTATTTCGTCCGTGATATCTATCAACTAAGGGTGCGTTTGCGCCAAAAATATCACAATATTTTTACCAACTTATAATAAAATACTACAATATAATCTCTCTCTCCCATAAAAAAATATAAAAAATTACAACAAATATAAAAAATATAAAAAATTACCTCTCTCTTCACTTTTTCACTAAACTCAATACCAACACAAAATCCAACACCAAAAATTTTTCAACACAAACACAACCTAAGTCTATGCAATTTTAAAATATGAAAAATAAGATGGGACTTGGTAGAATCAAAGTGTTAGGATTTTAAAAACACAAAAGAAGAGAAGAGAAAGCAAACATAAACAAAGTTTTTTTTGTTGAAGACATTTAACACTTGACAGTAGCTTTCTTTTTCCCCTGGGTCTTGGTTTTTAATTATTAGGGGAATTTAATTTACAATTGGCAGAGATTTAAGGTTTTATATTAAATACAAGATTATACATTCTTCTTCTTCTTCTTTTAAGCTTCTAACAATGTCACATGTATCTCTGGTTTGGTGTATTGTCTCAAATTATTTCACATATCTATATTACATCGCATGTTACTCTAGTTGTTTCACTTAAAACCCCCCACAACTATACGACAAATACGTTACTTTTTTTTATTACACTCGCCTCTTTTTTTCTTTTATATTTGTTTACAATAAAGTATACATTATGATTTGTTTGTTTGCTTGTAAAACTATTATTTTATGTAAAATATTTTTCATTGAAATGTTTTCAAAAAAAAAAATTCCTTTTCATGTTTGGTTATTATTTTAAAATATTTTTTTTTATGTTTGATATGCTTAATGATTTACTTATTTACATAAAAAAATTAACTTAATTATAATACAAGTATCTATATTTTTGACATTTTAGTCCCTCAAGTATCGATTTCAACCGTCGAGTTCTGAGATAATTTTTTTAGACAAATATAGAGTCGTTAGCCAACAGACAGAATGATGCTTATGCAGATTTTAGATATATTCTAATAGTCCATCGTAGGCTACCCTCTGTCATTAAATTTTTCTCAAATTTTTGATATTTTTGTCTTTAAGGTACTAATTTCGACGTGAATGTCATTGAGGTACACTTTTGAGATAAATTGGTCATGCAATTCAATTGCTGTTAACCAACAAAGGGAGAATGCCCACATGTTTGGAAAGAAAATAATATAAAATTATCATATACAACCTTTGAATTCAATTTTAATTAAAAAATATTACTTTTTATTTATATATCATTTTTTATTTTTCAATAAAATTTTATTAATTTTAACTTAGAGGGGCATTTCGATCATTTTACATGTGATTTAACTGTCAAATCAAACGGAATGCAAGAACCCATTGCTTTTTAAAACATATGAAGAAGAATAAAATATTTTGAAACTTGAGGGAGACTCACTGATTTTTGCTCATAGATATTAGGTGTACTATAATGTTTCTAAAAAATTTTGGTTTACAAAATTTGTTTTCTGAAAAATAATAGATTTTTTACAGTTAATTTGAAAACTTTTTAATTTGATCTCATTTTCAGGTGCTTACCAAATACCTGAAAACAAGGAAAACAAATGTCATAAATTGTTTTACAAACAAATGGACCCTTAGGGGATGTTTGTTTTGTAAAGATTTTTAAGATTTTGATAGAATTGTGAATATTTATGTAGATTGAAGTTTTATAGGTTTTTTTTTGTAAAAATTGGTGAATTTTTTTTAAGATATTTAATTTTGTTGGAGATTGTAAAAAGTTGTAGAGAGAGATGAACTGATGTAATTGTTTAATAAAAAAGTATTGAAGTTAAATAAAAAAGTATGAAGAGATAATATTTGTTGCAATTTTTTTAAAAAAATTATATTCTAATTTATGTGAAAAATTATTGAAGATTGTGTAAAAAATATTAATATTTTTGTATGAATTTTTAAATATGAATTTTATAATTTATTGAATCCTATTATATTATAAAATATTTTTACAAACCCGTTAGTTATGTTTTTGGACCTCTGCGAGCGTTAAAGCTGCCTTGCCTTTGAGTCAGTGCAGTTTTAGAATAAAAATGCAATCCAATTGGATAAGTTAAAAAAAATACCACTTGCACCCGAAATACAGAATGGGCGTATGTGTTTCTCTCTGTATTTTCCGAGCTTTCTACGGTTCTACCTCAAGTTTGTATTTTTTTTTTCTTCTTGCCAAAAAACACAAAGATGAAAGATGTTTGTGTTTCGCATTATAGCGCGTGAAGATGACACGACCAATCCGAAAATCCAGAACAGCAGAACATCCTCCTACGGTACCTGACTGTTCTCACTTCTCTCCCTCTCGAATCTCGATTATCTCTCGAACTATCCATGGCCTCTGCGGCTCTCTCCCTCTCTCTCACTCCCACTTGCACTTCAACTCGCGTCAGCACACGCAAACCTGGACTCTCTTTAACTACTCTTCCCCTTCCCTTCCAATCATACCCGTTCCGGCCATTTCCGCTCAAAATAACTGTACCACCTAATACCAGGAACACAATCTCCTTCGCTAACGTGTCCGGGCCCCCGTCGGACCCAACCGCAATCGAGCCCGACCAGAGGATCGATGGGTCGGATCATCGGACAGAGAAGCTTCGGCCGCCGAGCGCCATAAACTGGGGGCTACTTTTGACTCTCTTGGCCGAACACAAGCTGAGGCTCGCTGTTTCGGCTTTGGCTCTCATCGGTTGCACCACTTGTACTCTCTCAATGCCCTTATATTCTGGTACGGAAATGCGGACTTTCATCTCGACTCTTAGTCCACTGCCTGTTTAGAGGGAAAGGAAGAGAAAAGACAAACACACCGAAATTTTGGTTTGTGATTTCTTCGGAGTCAAATGAAGTGAAGGAAAACAAATAATTGGAGATGGTGGTTGGGGAGAAATAACTAAATTTTGAAACAGCAAGAAATCTTGAGATAGTATTAGACGTTTTATGCCCTGTTTGGTTGGCGAGAACACCGAGTGTAGAACTGAAATTGAGTTTTGTAAGTACTTGTTTTGGTCTAGAACCATGAAAAGGTCAAAAAGAGAAGATAAGGCCCAAACTCAACTAGAATTAAAAAGTGGTTATTTAATATTATGGAAATCAAGGATTTTGCTTTATTGGTATTCAAAATTTATAATTTGTTGCCTGTTGGCAACAGAAGTTTCTTTATTACGAACTCAGTAGCACCTAGTAAGGGGCTAGGCATTGGTTCCGATAGGTACGACTACATTTAGGTTGTATTTACATTGTTGTGTACAATCTCGTAAACCAGCTACAACAGAGTTGGCAATTAAGTTGTGTCATTTGATTATTTTTCTAGGTAAATTCTTTGAAGTACTTATTGGTGCTAGACCAGAGCCCTTGTGGAGGCTTCTCTGTAAGCTCGGAGTCTTGTACGCTCTGGAACCAGTTCTAACAGTCATTTTTGTTACAAACTTGAACACTGTATGGGAGAAAGTTATGTCAACGCTCAGAGCCCAGATTTTCAGAAGGGTGTTGATTCAGAAGGTAAAACTAAAGTTTCCAATTTCACTCCCCCCTCCCTTTTTCTAGGGTTAGGGCTTCACGAATACTACTGCTGTATACTGCTTCAACTCTTCTGCTTCATGAAAACTAACAGATTTCCAAGTGATTTTGAGAAGGTGAAGTTCACAATCCTAGATTTTCCTTCTTTGGAAATTGCTGTTCCTTGCAAATGCAGGACTAAAACTACTTAAAAGTACAAAACTTATTTCGTACTCCAATGATTTTACTTTTTACTTTTTGGCTATGATGTGGAGATATCAGGAAATGCTACTAGCTTAAATTTCCAACCTTATTACCAATTGATAAGGTTGGCCTCGTGAAACCTTTTGTTTCAACCATGACCTACTTAAGGCCACATTCTGTTCTACATCCGTAGGATGGTTCACACGTGATCCATTGCATAAATCATACAGGCAAATATAGGACTTGAGAGGTTGCGTTTGAGAATCTGCTATTGGGTTTTGTTAGCTCAGAACATTGGAAGACTTTTAGAATGTTTTGTTTTTAATAGTCACTTCATTGTTGTGTTTCAAACAATATGTGACTGAACATGACGATGATTTGTTGAAGTTTATGGGAAGAATAAAACGAAATCCACCTGAAAGGTCCACAAAGTATATTTGTCATATTATTTATCTACTGCCCGGAGTGTTGACCCTGAAGAAGTTGTGCCTAGTAGTATTCAATATTAAGACTTCTTTGCTTTTTGGTAATGCATATCTAAACTGTCACCTCATGATATTGTGCAAGTGTTGTGCAAGTGTTGCACATAACTTAAAACATGTCATGCGTTGGCTGTTATGCATTGGTATTTACATCACATGCACGTTGGATGTTGCCATGTCTGAGAGCACACAAGAGCTGTGGCATACCATCGTGAACATTCAGCTATTTTGATCTAAATAAAGGTTATTGTCTGATAATCTCTTATTCCTTGGTTTAAAATCTAATGTTGGCCTTGTTAAGGATTCTTTTTTAAGCAACCTGTGTTAACTTATGTATTTATTAGCTTTTGGTTTGTTTTCAAATTTTGCATGCAAAAAAACTCACTCTTCCAATGTTTTTCTGTTCCTTTATCTACAGGTGGAGTTTTTTGACGGATACAAGGCATGTTTATACAATCCCCATATTAATATACACAGATTTACATTGCTTGTGCTTTTCATTTCCATCAGTTATTTCACCTAATTTACACGGTAAATTATCACATCAGTTACTTTTTACTGGATTAACTTGGGTTTTGCTCTGTGTAGGTTGGTGAACTTACTGGTTTGCTAACATCTGATTTGGGTTCTCTCAAAGATATTATTAGTGAGAATATTTCAAGGGATCGTGGATTCAGGGCACTTTCTGAGGCAAGCAATTCTACACCATGTACAAGTGAGCTTTATGTTGTCTGCATTTAAGCAAGTGTATGATTATTTATGATTCAAAAGTGGCATAGATATCCCTATTCTCTGATTTAATAGAGCTAGAATATGATTGCTGTTTCAGAATGCCATTATGAGGCTAATTACTGCTCTCCAATAAGCAGTTCTGCTCCTTATCATCAGATTTTTTTCCAGATAATTTCCTCTCTGTATTTATGTTTGCAGTTTATTACCCATCTTCATGAAGTGTCACCATATCTTTTGGTATTATTCTTCGTGTAGGTCACAGGCACAATATGTATACTATTTGCTTTGTCCCCTCAACTTGCTCCTATTCTGGGCCTGCTCATGCTTACTGTGTCTGTTATTGTTGGTAAGTATTTATTTATCTTTGACGTAGTTTGCCAGTGTACTTTGCTCTATGTTAGAAGTTATGTTATCTATAATTACCGATAAGCATGATAGCCTCCCCCCCTCTCTCTCTCTTACTCTGTTTCCAATTCCCCCAAGAAAATCTCTTCAGAGATTTTGGATCACTGTATTAAGTTGCCTGTACATGTTGAGTAACCTATTGATATGTGTTTTTTTTTGCTTGAGAGTAGAGGTGGATCATCTCTATTAAGGTTTTATCATTAACAAAGCTCTGTATTTACCTGTGGGGTGTCAATATTGTAAGTTGGCTTGGATCAGCTTATCTTTCTACACAATGGTGGTGCTCTTTTTGCTGTAGTTATGACATGTTACCATCAGTAATAACATAAGCTCTTGCTTTATTTTTCATCCTTTATCTTTAAGGCTTTTAGCACCATTTAAGTCTATTTTTTAATGGCGATTGATTCTCCTTTCTTTTTTCCTTCTCCCCTCTGCTTGTGGATGTGGTTCCCTCATTCTCAGAATGTTCTAATTTGGAAATGCTTATTATTGCTTGCTTCCTGTTTCCTTACCTTCTGCTCATGAATTATTACTTTCTCAAGCTGTGTACAAGAGATCAACAGTGCCTGTTTTTAAAGCTCATGGGCTGGCCCAGGCATCCATGTCGGATTGTGTGACAGAAACATTTTCTGCTATCCGTACTGTGAGTTCTCAATAGAATGCTCTGCTACATTTTTTTTTTCACGTCTGCGCATGATGCAGATGTGAAAGCTTGGATTTCCCATTGAGTTAAAATTATTACAGGTCAGATCCTTTGGTGGTGAAAAGCGTCAAATGTCAATGTTTGGTAGCCAGGTAAGATAATTCAGGCAGTAGTACCTGTGCTCACAAGATATGAAAGCTTCTCCATTGTGCTTATCATTTATTTTATGGAGCTTGGCAGGTTCTTGCTTACCAGGCTAGTGGCATAAAGATTGGGGCTTTTAAATCAGTAAATGAATCTTTGACAAGAATTGCTGTATATGTTTCTCTCATAGCCTTATATTGTCTTGGAGGAAGCAAAGTGAAAGCGGTGAGCACTCCTTGCTTATGACAAACTTAAATTTAGAATGCCTCCACCATGGTGCATCCTTGTATTTACTCTGGTTGTTTCTATTTTTTGTCTAGATTTCCAGGAAGTCACATTTCTTGCATTTAGAATCCTCTTAGCTTATTCATTGAATGTTTTCTGCTATGAATGATGTCCCAAAAGAACTCCAACTAGGAAAAGAATTTGATGTCTTCAATCTCCATCAATACATATACCTTATTTTTGTCTCTCAATTTCTGAAGGATAAAGAAATATGGTTTCTCTATTTGAGCTCTCATGGTCCTTTTATCTCGTGGTTTCCCTGCATGGTAGTTCCCGTGTTCCTAGATACTTTGAGGTATGTTCAACACTTAGGCCAAGTTCGCAAACCAAAATTTTATGAAAATGTTGGGAATGCTGTAAAAGTTGAAGTGGATTACAGTTTTATTGGATGTTGAGAGAAAGTAGTGAAAAAGTATAATTTTAGGGGAGTTGGTGCAAACGTGAGAATAGAGATGATTTGAGTGATTTTTTTTAATGTTGTGATGAAAAAAGATGACTTGATGGGGGAGAAAGAGATTATTTTGAGTTAGTTGTTTTTGCAAATCAACATTTTGGAATGGAGGGAAATTTTGGCCAAAATTTTGGTTTGCAAACATGACCTTAGTGTCACTTTTGCCTATCGCTAACTTTGAGGGCTCTAATCTTGGTCATTGCTATTTTTTTTTCATGCCGCCTTCTTATTTTTCTAAAGAATTGTTTCACGCTTGTTCACTAACTTCCAAACATTTTTGCGATCTTGTTCATGCTTTTCCACTTACTTTTACTCTATTTTAGAGCTTGGATTTTCATTTTTCAATCAATTGGTGATTCTGCGAGTACAAAAGTCAAGGTTTTTCCTTTTTCTGATTATTTGGATTTTCTGGTTACAGGGCGAACTCTCTGTTGGAACCGTGGCTTCTTTTATTGGATATACTTTCACATTGACATTTGCAGTGAGTTCTTTGGTGCTGCTTGTATATTCATGCTATTCTGTCTCGTCTCAGTCCTGTCTCATATGATGCATCGTTCAGGTTCAAGGGCTAGTGAACACATTTGGAGATCTTCGTGGTACTTTTGCGGCTGTTGAGAGAATTAACTCTGTTTTATCTGGGGTTGAAATTGATGTAGCACTTGCATATGGTTTAGAAAAAGAAATACAGCAGAAAGAATTGCATGATGACAGTTATAAGTTATTCTTCATCAACGGTTATGATGAGAAAACCCTATCTAGGAATATGCATTATATGTCCGCCCTGAACTCAGCTAGCAAGGTGTGTGGCTTAGCTTGGTCTGGCAATGTTTGTCTTGAAGGTATCAATCATTCCAAATTCATTTTGTTAAGGTGCAATGACTACCTTATTTGCTTTCTGTTTGGTGATTGAATTATGTCAATAGTATTTATACACCCATGTTTAGATGTTATCCTTATAAGAAGTGCTAGTATATTTTATGGAAGGATGCACCAAGTTCCTGCTTGTCATAAGGTTGTGGTATTACTATTCTGGTCTGTAGTGTCTACCAAAAATTTACATTGCAAGTAAAATTCTTTTATGTCCTATATTCAAGTGCAATATCTAACTGCTTTTTCTAATCTCTGGCCTTTTCTTAGATATCCCTCTTTTACCCTCTTTTTGCTGACAAGGTTTCCAATAAATCCTTTGTTAGTCAGCTATATTCCGGGAATGTATACTGAATCTTGTTGCTTGCATACAATAACTTTTTATACAGTTTGTTCTGCTGTGTAGCTGAATGCCCTCGTTTTGATCTACAGATGTTCACTTCTCTTATCCTTTGAGACCTGATGCGGAAGTTCTTAGTGGTCTGAATTTAACCATAAAATCTGGAACCATAACAGCTCTTGTGGGCCCAAGCGGTGCAGGCAAAAGTACAATAGTACAGCTATTGGCACGTTTCTATGAGGTTTTTTTTTCCTCTGTTCACTTTATTTAGGGTAATTTGTTGGATGCTTGTTTCGTTTTCTTGTCATGGATGGTGAAGACACATGTGGATCAGCTGATGCATCCCTTTTGCAGCCAACCAGAGGCCATATAACTGTTGGTGGAGAAGATGTTCGAACATTTGACAAGAGTGAATGGGCACGGGTTGTCTCTATAGTGAATCAGGTCTTTTCTTGGATCTCCATGCATCTGCTATAAGCATATCTATCATATTTGTGGAGTCATTCTCGTTTCTCGTCAACATAGGCATGTCTCTGTTTCTGGTAACTTTGAGATACAGCTTGTCCTTGAATATTGTGGCGATATTTTGGTCTAGGTGTAAACCATGTACCTGATTTCTGCAATTAACATTAGTTATCTAGAAGCGTCTATATGAGTGAACCAGTTTTTATTTCCTAACAAGCTTGAGGGTGAGACATGAAAATTGGGGTAGGCTAGGTTTAGGATCAGGGAATATTAATTTTGGTCAGGTTTGTGCTGACACTGCCAAACTGATTTTCCCTTTTGAGTTGGAATAGCTTGATGCTCTAGCACATGCCGAGCAGTGCTAGGAAAAGTGATTATTTCGTAACTTGTTGTGCTGGCTTTCCTTAAAATTCATAAATAAGGTGATGCAGGAACCTGTTCTTTTTTCGGTGTCTCTTGGAGAAAACATTGCATATGGGCTTCCTGATGATAATGTGTCCAAAGATGACGTGATAAAGGCAGCCAAAGCAGCAAATGCTCATGAATTCATAATTTCACTCCCGCAGGTCTCCCCCCCCCCCGTCTTCTGATATTCAAATGGTTTACACTTGCTAGTTTTGTGGCTTCTGAATTTTTGTTTTGCTGAAAAGGGTTATGACACACTTGTTGGTGAGCGTGGAGGCTTACTGAGTGGAGGCCAGAGGCAGGTATGGTTCTAAAGTCGAGAGAGAGAGAGAGAGAGAGAAACAGAGAGACAGAGATAGAGGGTGTTTGATTCTTCCTGTTTCTGATCTGCAGAGAATAGCTATTGCAAGAGCTCTGCTTAAGAATGCCCCCATCTTAATCCTCGATGAAGTAAGCTTTTTTTGTGTTCTCTGGGCACCTGTTTTTCTTCTTTCGAATCATCATAACGAATGAGACTGGATTTATCATAGTGCCATCTGTACATACTTTCATTGAAAGCTCTTCCCACTGTGGACTTCATTAGCCCATCTTGGACTGTATAATGTTCTGATTTCCTTTGCTGCAGGCCACCAGTGCCTTGGATGCAGTCAGTGAGCGCTTGGTCCAGGATGCTCTGAACCATCTGATGAAGAGCAGGACAACATTGGTGATTGCTCATCGGTTAAGCACAGTTCAAAATGCCCATCAAATTGCTCTTTGTTCTGATGGGAGGATTGCCGAACTCGGGACCCACTTCGAATTATTAGCTAGGAAGGGTCAATATGCTTCATTGGTGGGCACTCAAAGGCTGGCATTCGAGTGACGTTTTTATTGCTAGAATTTTCGGTTGTTCTGAATGAACACCTAGTTGGGGCACCTCAAACGGGCAGAGTTCTTCACCCACATTTACTTGTATTTAATTTTTTTGTGGCTTCACACCATTAGGGGAAAAAGATGATGAGTTGCCAAAGATTATAGTTGAGCTGGTGACTCCAAAACAACAAAATTCTTCTGAAATTTACTGATTTACATCAAGGTTATGGGCTGCAAGATTCTATTGTAAGGTAATACCGAACGAAAACTCAATCCAAGTGGCTGTTAATCCCCACTGACTGATATTGTGTTGTAAAGCAAATTGTTTTCCCCAGATGTTGTACGGCAGTATGATGATTGAGAGCAATTTTTTCTCTTTTGGCTCGACAAATTGATCGTTTATTTTTATCGTGGATTTCTGGATGATACAACAATTGAACCTAGGTCTGCTGATGAGGATGCTAGTCCTCTTAGTATGGACAAATGGAAGCTTCTTTGGAAACTGAAAATCCATGCGAGGCTCAAACTCCTTTTATGGAAAATTGCATGGAATATATTCTTCCCACCAGATCTCGGATTGATTTGGCCATTTACCATGAGGTACAATCTTCCAGTTTATGTCCTTTGTGTGGCCCTCAATTTGAGACTCTACAACATTTACTTTTAGAATGTCATGTGAGTACCTGTATATGGCAAGCTAGCTCTTGGCATTTACCCATTTTTAGCTTTGCGGCCTTCCGTATGGTGTATTGGATCTCAGTTATTTTGGATCCTGTTTCTATTGGTATTCTAATGGAGGATAAGCACTATTTTCAACTGTTTGCTACTAATGCTCTTGATATGGTGTGGTTTAAACGTAATCTCGTTGTTCATGGCGCTTCCAGTAGTGGACTGTCGGATCTCGTTGCTCGAGATTCTTGTCTTACCCTCCAACATGTTGCTGCCTGGTCCAATAAGCTCTTATGAATATCCAGTGGTTGGGTTCCTCCTATTCCTGGGTCTATCAAGGTGAATGTTGATGTCGCGATGCGCCCTTTGTTTGCAATGGTAGCCTGTGTGCGCCGTGGTCATCATGGGAAGATTCTTTTTGCTGTTGCCAAAAAGCTTTGTTGTGTTGATTCTACTATGGGGGAAGCTGAGGCGCTGTGGTTTGGTGTTTCAATAGCAGACCAGTTTTCTTGGCCGGATGTTATTTTTGAAGGAGACTCTTTAGTGGTGATGACAAATGTGGATAGGGCAATCTTTTTGAAAAGATTGCCCGTGGCGTATCGAACCTGTTGTTGCGTTGATTAAGTCCTCATTTGCTGTGCACCCTTTCTTCAAATGTTCTTTCTCTCCTAGGTGTGCTAATGTTGCTGCACAGTCTTGCCCAATGGGCTACTTCCTCCCAACGGGAGGGATGCTTCCCCGAATTTTGTGGGCATAGTGATAGGCTGCCTTGGGTTTATGAGGGATCTGATCCCCTTAATTGTATTGCGCTATCTTGTTTGTACTCTCCGTTTTGGTTTCGTAATAATATGTGTTGCCTTTGTCCAAAAAAGAAAAAAAAACCTAGGTATGCTGAAACTGATTTCTGGATCGATAAAAAAACTAACACGAACACGATTTCTCAGTTGACTGAAAAGAAAACAATCCTATTATCTTTCCTATATAATTGGTCATCCTAATAAGAACCAGAAAAAAGGAGATTACGGCATTCAGATTAGCGAGGCATTCAGTGGGAAGGCCAAGGAAGGCATTCATTAGGAAATCATCGACAGGATCAACGGTTGCCACCCCAACTAAGCTGCATTTCCCTTCTTTATCTAATCTCTTTCCTCTTCCCCTTCTCATGGTTCCACTTGACTCTTCAGATGTCAAAATTGTCTTTACTAGCAGTGGAGGAGCCCTATAGATATTCCCAAAAGAGAACCAGAATTTCGCCATGAATTCAAGATCAACCTGCAGAAAACAACAGCTGCCGATATTAAGCTGGACGGTTGTGGGATAAAACATCAGAAAAACTACAATCTGAAAATGCTGAAACAAAACCTCCAGAAATGATTCTATGAAATTTTCGTCCCAAAGCTTTTTTACGCACGTCTTTTTTCATTGCTTTACAAAAGCATGGGTGCTCGCCTTTCTAGGAACTTTCTCATTTCGAGCTATTTGGTGCCAATACGATTGAACTGGAAGAAAGTTGAAGTCATGCAAACGAACATGTCCAACCTTGAACTCTTTTCTACCAAATGTGGATGTTCTCCGCTTAAAGCATGCATAGTTGGACACACTTGCACGCCCACACACATGCACATACGGCATGCCACTACTTTCTAAAACGGTGAAACAACTGAGAGGCATAATTTACCTTGCCAGATTCTCGGTCAATGCTCCCTTGAAAGAGGTCTGGGACAATATCAATCTTCAGAAATGGCGGCAATGGCAATCCCAAGAACCTAGTTGTTTCACTTGTCAATGGTGGTATATAGAGAGTATTAACGTCAAACGAAGGGAAATTTCATCATCCGACTCGCTATCTGGGACCTTTGTCCCAGACCCAGTTCCTATCCCACCTTCAGCATCGTATTCAAAATCAGGATATCTTGAAATGCCAAGCTTGCAAGCTCCGAGAGTCTTGAACTTAACACCGCAAGCATTAGTTTTTAGCTCTTCGATTTGGGTGGCAGAACGGGTGGAAGTAAGGTCCCGTGGCTCTTGACTGTTGGAAGGGGAGTAGAAGGAGATTGTTGTTGACCCGAGCTTTGGTACTTTTGCTGCAGGAAATTTGCAGAGGACTGGAGGCTTTGAGGAGTTAATTTTACAACCCATTGGGTTTGTTCAGATCAATTGGATGAAGCAAAAGGGAGAGGCCTGGGATCCTAGAGAGTTCTTACGATAAGGAAGTTCACGTGGCAATAACCACAGCACAGTTTATTTTATCATGTTTGCATTGGGTACATACCAAAATATGAGGCTGGCTTTGAGTTACGACCTTATCTTCCTATCTTTGGACAATCTTTCTACGTTCACCCACGGATGCACTATAATTTGCGTGCTATAAATGCGTAACTGGAAAAACGTGGGTGATATTCCAAACCTCTGGAGACTGGAATGACAAAAATTGAGAATTCTTTCAGGTTTTTTTTTAATGTTATTTTCTCAGTTGTGACCCTTAAAAATATTTGTTCGAAGAAGGTGGTTAGATGTTTGTTTCCCCCAAATATGTTGGGCCTCAATAATTCGGTCAAGTCAAACAAACTTCAAAATTTTTAATTTTTACACCTACACACTTTACATTTTACAAATCTCAATAAAGTAAAGATACTTAAAATTTCGAGAATATTTCTCAAAAATTTTAACAAACAAACAAAAACCTTGTATCTAGGCCACGAAATAATGACAAAAATCAGGATAATTCAGATCCTCTTAGAGGCATTACATATGCAATTCGGTCATTTCAGAAAGTCAACATTCTTCCAGTTGTAAAATGGTATCTACTTTGGCCTTCCCATACATAAATTCCTTTTTGGCTTTTTTTTCTCAAAACATGTATAGTAGACTTCTGTACTCGGAGCAGACATTGAAATGGATAGGGTTTGGCGTGTCTCCAAAAATGGGGGTTATTGGGAGACAGAGATGTGACTCTGTTTTTTTGTCTGGTGGACTAGCTCTTTACTCCTGCACAGGGTCTTTTGGAAGCCTTTGACCAATAAACTTACGAGTTTTTTGTGTCTCCTCTCATGTTCGAGTTCTGAACAGAGGCGGATGCAGGGGGTGCGGCCCTGGCGGCCGCCACCCCTTGCATCTCCAAAAAAAAAAAATTTCGTTTAGTTTTAGTTTTAGTTTTTTTTTATTCATATGTTGACCTGGGCCTATGGGGCCCGATCCCCATTGGCCCAGGCCAACTCACATTATTCATAGCTTGGCCTGGGCCTATGGGGGCCCGATCCCCATTGGCCCAGGCCAACCCACTTTTATTTTTTGATATCTGCATTAAAAAAAATTAACGAAAAAATAAATTCAAAACGTTTTGAATTTTTCCCCATTTTCTCGAACCCCCCTCTCTCTCTCTCTCTCGTTTAACCCTCTCTCTCTTCGAATTTTCAGTGCCCTCTCACCGTGCCCAGCCCAGCCCCGCCGCACCTCCCGCCACCGTGCCCAGCCCCGTTGCCTACCTCACGGCTCACGGCCATCAAGCCCATCATCGAATCTCTTTCTCCTGTTCTCCATTGCACCAGCCTACCACCGTCAGCTGCATCCGACGGGCGCCAGAGGTTTTGAGTGGAAGCTGCAATGATTATGTGATTGGTGGGGAAGAGGATACAAGAGATATTTTGGAAAGGGAGAAATCAGCAACCAAGGTTGTAATTCCAGACTTGCCAGATGGGCCCAATGGCGAATCTGGTGCTCCGTTGAGAAGTTCTTTCTGGGAATGGAAGCCCAAATTCAAAGTACATTACGAGCAAGCAGGTTTTGAAAATGTGAATTCCCCGCCAGTTCTCTTTCTTCCTGATTTTGGTGTTGGTTCTTTTCATTACGAGAAACAACTGAGGGATTTAGGACGTGATTTTAGAGTTTGGGCAATTGATTTTCTTGGGCAAGGCATGTCATTGCCTCCGGAAGATCCTACTCCTCATTCCAATGAAGGAGATACATCAGAGAGAAAAGATTATGCCTGGGGCTTTGGAGATGAGGCTGAACCATGGGCGAGCGATCTTTTTTATTCTATTGACTTGTGGAGGGACCAAGTTCAGTATTTCATAGAACAGGTACCCAATGGTGCTTCAATTTTCTGTATTTCCATCTGCGGTGGTGACACACAGCAGTTATTTTGATATACTCATTTCAACTAAATCCTCCTACCTCCTATGTATGATTACTCTGGTATTAGGTGGCACCATAATCCCATATTGGCAAATGGGAAATCATTGATGCACTTTGACTTGTTATCTATGTCCTTGTGCAATTCTAAATCAGAGTTTCATAGTTTAGGTAGACTTCATCCCACCTTAGAATGTCGATAGGTGAGCCAAGAAAGGCTTTTTCAAATTCAATAAATGTAGCTTCAAGTTTAAGGTAATATAGAAAGTTAAATGGATGAAAGTTTTTACTGCGATCATCTTTTGATAGCCATGTTGGATTCAGGTTAAGAGCATAAATTTATTGCTATTTCAGCTGAAGTAGCTTTTAGCATCTGTAATATATTATCAACTTGGTCTGATATATTTGAGATTAATGATAGGGTTAAGTTACTCTATAACCAAGAAGATTAGACTAATGCATTTTTTTCAGGTCATTGGTGAACCAGTCTACATCGTTGGGAACTCACTAGGAGGATTTGTGGCTCTATACTTTGCAGCATGCAATCCTCATTTGGTGAAAGGTGTTACATTACTTAACGCAACCCCTTTCTGGGGATTTCTGCCTAACCCGATTAGATCTCCTAGACTGGCAAAAGTAATTCCATGGGCTGGTACATTTCCTTTGCCTTCCAGTGTGAGAAAGCTCACAGAATTTGTGCAAGTTTAAGTGGTCATTTAGATCATTTAGTGTCTGTTTTTGGAATGTGTTCTGATAAGTCACCTTGTAATGATTGTTGCATCCTAAACCCATGAGAAACACATATGCTTGGAAAAAAAAATTCTAGACCATTAGGAAGAAAAAAAAATTTCTTGTCATTTTGCATTTAAAGTTCGATACCCATGAATTTTAATCCTGGATCCGCCACTGGTTCTGAAGCTGGTTATAGACAGTAGTGTCTCTCTTTCATCTCGTACTTTGAAAGGCAACACGCCCAATGCTGAATGAGACGGAGACCCTTTGTTTTTTTTTTTGTGACGCTTGGAGTGAGGGGCTTTTAACTCTAATGGATAGCTCCTTCATCTATTTTACTGTCATGAAAACGAAGCATATCGCTCAGAGCTGTAAAAGAAGAAGAGGCGGAAGAAGAAAACAGAGCATCTACTCTAATATAAAGAATTTGGAGTTTTGGACCTCTTCATATTGCTTGTTAATTATAGCATCCACTTCTTTTCCAATATCTAAACAATGGCCAATGTGCAGCAATCCTCCATTGTGACATTTGGTGGTTTGTTTGTGAAAATTTTGGAGTTGTGAAAATGTTGGGTATTGAGTTTGTGAAAAAAATATAAATATTTTATAAAAAAAGTGAAGAGATAAAAAATTTAATTGAATATTATAGTATTATTTTATAATTTAACGATGAGACATAAATTATTTTATAGTTGCATAGAATTTTGAGAGATAGAAATTACCAACTACATCCACTCTCTAACCTTGGCCCCACAGTCGATGCTCTTTCTGTCTCAGTGCAACTGTGCAAGAGAATCCTTATGTAATGAGGAGGTTTCGATCACTCCGTATAGTGGGATTTTGCCGAGTAATAAATAAGCCCCACCACTAGCTGTTCCACCACAAAGGGAATGCCAACAAAGCTTTGTCCATTTGCAGGGCCCATTCTCCATTTCCTTCTATGTATCATTTTTCAAAGCTTTTTGTGAATAATTACCTACTCTAGTGATGTAGTCCCTCGCAACAAGCGTATTAGATAGATACGCAAATAGATCTCTAGGTAAAAAAGAAGGTTCTGGAACCATTAGCCTGATTGTGATCCGTCTGAACATATATGATCCACCAAATAAGCTTTCATGTAAAGAGGGGAGAAAATAAAGTTACAGCATCATCGTTGTTCCAGTGACACTGAAACTCACATCTATAAGGTAAGAAGCGACTATGTTCATGAAAGCCAGAAAACGGGGGGGGGGGGGGGGGGGCAAGGGCATTTCGCGCTTTGGAGATATATGATATTTTCCATTAAGTGGAAAAGCGAATAAAGAAGTGGGCAAGGAATCAGAACCCTATAACAAGGATACCCACACAATTCCACAGACAACACATGTAATTCCATAAAAACGTATGAAACTTGGAAAAATTCATGCCGAATAGAACCAACTTTATACACAAGGCAAGAGTCTATGAACTTCAAGTTGTTACACTAACCACCGGTGAAAAGATAAACCTAACACTAACTCTCCAAATCAGATAGACACCATACACACCACCACTACTAGAAAAAAAACTCAACCTGGAAATAGGCAACAGGTTAGAGTAGAAAGGGCACAAATACAGAACACACTAGCTCGAAACTTTTGCTCAGGCATGTCAATCCTCTTAACATCTTAATACCTCGTCAGAACATCTACTCTAAAGCAGCCAGCCAATCCATACTTTCAACATACGAGAGAAGATCTTAGAGACGTAGGAAGATGTGTGCATGATGACCAACGGATGACTGATTCAGTCACCATGAGATCAAGTTGCTCACGTTCACCAAGTCCAATTGTATGGTTCCTCTTGCCATGGCAGCATAACACTCTAGATCCAGTCATTCCTCCTGCCCTTTTAGCTTCAGCTTCCTTGTGTTCTATTTCTTTTGCCTCATGCCCAAAGCAAAGGGTAGAATCCTGCAACATGAACAGCTTCCCCGACCTTGCCTCTGCATAATATGGCAAAGACAGAATCTTAAGGTGTGCTAAAATATTTTGTAGAGATATGAAGGTGAAAAACTCGAGTACCTCCTTGAACTGCATCTACTCTGGGTTTGCTGGTTGAAAACTCTAATGCACAACTCCCTTGTTCAATCACAGAAGCAGGACTGAAAAATGCAAAACTTGGCATCGAAGGAACAGGGGAAGAGCATTCCAAGGCATTAGAATCGCCATGGCTACAGAAAGCAAACCTGCCAGAAGCCTGGCAAGGTGTTGATGGTTTCGTCAGGAAGGAGGAAAAGGATGATCTGCATCTGAATGTAGGTGATTCAGCATCACATGTAATGGGAGATCCAGTGCCAAAGCTGATGTCCTGATTTCTGGACATAAATGAGGTAGAGACAGAGCCACCGGCTACACCCCACTCTCCAAAACTATGGTTTTCACATCCACTTGTTTCTGCAGGGCCATTGTCCTTCATCCAGGGATGATCTACATAAGAAGAATACTATTATATTTCTAGACAGTTGAGAAAAGAGGGAGTTTTGGAGAGAGAGAGAGAGAGAGAGAGAGAGAGAGAGAGAGAGAGAGAGAGGAGCTTTCACTAGTGCTAAGAAGAAAAGCAAAAGTCACTGGGCCTAGTAACTAATGCGCAAGTAACTTGCCTCAACCCTGTTCAAAACTACATCAAGGCCACATCCATATCATGAGATTCCCAATTTTAGCTAAAGGCCCTTAACAACACAGAATGCACAATAGCATCTATCGATACCTCAAGAGACATCCTTCAACACAATGTGTACTGCTTTTATGAGGTATGATACATTTTGACAGATGGCGAGAAGTGTAGATGTTTTAAAGAGAGACTTTTTAGGTTTTCAAGAAATAATGGTATTCTTGAAGAAAATCTATCACTTCTATGTATCATCTTCTCCATTCCCAGTTCTCACCAGAACACAAAGTAGGATGCCTGAATTTGTATGTTAAAAGAAAGCAAAATGAGCACTATACCGCTACCATTAAACACACAATAGGTGATGTCCAGCCTACCTAAGACCTGCTGCGCAGTAAGCCTTTGAAAAGGATCAGTACAGAGCATTCCCTTGATGAGATTCTTGGCTGATTCTGAAATTCGATACCAGGGATCAGAAGGAAACCTCAGATCAGCTACCCTAACAGCATCAAATATCCGTGACTTCGTCTTTCCCCAAAATGGAGGCATTGCACTGAGAAGAATGTAAAGAATAACCCCTGCACTCCAAACATCAGCGGCCTGGTTATAGCCCCCAGCAAGTACCTCTGGAGCTATATAAAATGGACTCCCAACAAGCCCATGCAAACTCTGCCCTGCTCAAATGGACGCATATGCTCAAAATATTCAATAACTCAACTTTCTGGATGATTTCTACTAAATATAAGACTAATAAATGATCCGCAAAGAAAACCAAATAAATATGAGTACCAGGCTTGATGTACGTTGCAAGACCAAAATCTGCCAATTTAATTGGAGAAGAGGAGGCTTTGGTGGCCAAGAGGATATTTTCAGGCTTTAAATCCCTATGAACAACCCCATTCTCATGGCAATACAAAACCACTTGCATCAGATGCCTGAAACGAACCCTGGCCTGAGACTCGGAGAACCGGCCATGCTTTTCCAGCAGGTGAAAAAGCTCCCCTCCAGCGCAAAGTTCCATCACCAAATGAACATAGTCTTCCTCCTCATACACTGCCTTGAGATCTACAACATTTGGGTGCCCGGATAACTTGCTCATTATTTCAATTTCAAGCTTCACACTCCGCACATCGTCTGATGTAACCAATCTATCTTTACCAATTGATTTGCATGCTAATACCTCTCCAGTCAACTTATCAGAGCACACTCTGATGATGCCAAACTGCCCCCAACCCAACTGCTCCCCAAGAATGTACCTGTCTTTCAAATTCGATGTCTGATTTGCATCCAAAATGGTTTCAGTCAAGGTCTCAACTTTATAACAATTGCAAGGCTGTGTGACTGGTTCGCTGCTATTGCTAGTCTTGGCAATGGCCATATCAATTTCTTGCCTCCTTCCCCCCAGCAACCACAGATACAAATCAGAATCTCAGCTTTTGCTTTTTCTAGTAATGGGTGATGGTAAGTTATTCCTTTTCACACTCCAGAATCAGATAAACTTCAAGCCAAAATATTTTCCTTAGCTCTTCTCTTCGCCTAAATATCTATTCAACCTATCCACATTCCAGATGAAAATCTTAAAGAGCTTCTCGTAGTCAGTTGTTTGCTGAGATCGATGGTTACCCTTCCACGATATGATACCATCCCAAATAACAGCAAAAGCTTGAACCCTTTCCTTTCAATACGCACTGGTTCACCCGGATCTACAGCACATTC
The DNA here is from genome assembly GCA_963930655.1 of Myrica gale. Taxonomy (NCBI): domain Eukaryota; kingdom Viridiplantae; phylum Streptophyta; class Magnoliopsida; order Fagales; family Myricaceae; genus Myrica; species Myrica gale. The sequence continues at coordinate 7,507,450 of OZ005600.1, read as the reverse complement.
AAAATGCAACGAGACTCAGGCACAAAAATAATCTACAATTGAAGATTATCTTTTTTCTTAAAAAAAAGCTGATAACAATAATTACATAATGAGCAAAACTCAATACGGCAATCTTCCATGAAAAAAGAAAAAAACTGTCGAGCTCCAGACCGAGCACAGAATACGACGCAAGTCGGATCCGGATACACTTTAAAAACAAAAATCTTTTCTTGGTAAGTCCGCGAATTTATAAGTTCTTACCATAGACGAGGAACGATAAAATAAAAAAATTGCCAAATTTGGTTGAAGTACCAAAACTTGTCCAATTCATCCTTTTTAAGTCTCGACAAACAAAAATAAAAACTCGGAAAGAACCCAAGTCACACCATATAACAAAAGCACCAACAAACCCTAAACCAAAAAGGGCAACAAATTCAACTTAAAGCCATCACATTTTACCTCAAAACAAACCAGCCAGGATCCAAAATTTCCAATTTAAACAAATACCAAGTAACAAAACCCGCATTCAGAAATTTACAGAAAACTGCAATCACAGGGGACAGAGAGGGAGAGGGAGAGAGGAAGAGACCTGGTAAGCAAGAGACACAGAGGAAGAGGACCACGTAAAAAGGAGTTCCGTTGGAGCAGTGGGTTTCAGCTGCCTCCCCGAGACAGACCCTCTCCCTTGGTCTCCTGTATGCGAGTATTGGCCAATACCAAACTATAGTTGTTGTCTTTCGTTTGGCTTCTGTTTTTTGAATTTAGAAAGGCCTTACTCGGACGTCAACTCCGTCTCTGATTTCGTTTAATCGCGAGTCTAGTGAAATATGTCTGCCGATTCTGATTGTTTTACGGTCTCAGCTCTACTCGCATGTACGCATATTCCTGCCACTCGCTGTTTCTAACCGTCTCTGCATTTCTTTATTTTTTTTTCCAACTTTCTATTTACGACTTTAGATGACTATTTATGTAATTTTCTGTTCAAGATAAATATTTTTTTATAATTTTCTATTAAAAGAGTTCGACACAATAGATATACTCTGCATTATTTAATATTGTTAATGTAAAATGTCTATCAATATCTTATAATAATGTTCACTTATTGTCTCTATCTATTTTCAAATTGCACCATACAATTAAGTAGTAAATTGCAAGAGTTTCTTAATCCCTTAATTACACAATAAAATTTAGACAACATTTAATGGTATGAGTCTACTTATTGTGTCAATCTCTCTTCAAATTACACTATGTAATTCGGACAATAAAATACAGAGGAGGCTAATCCTTATCCGTTTTATTTTTCTCCTTTTGGTTGAGCAGAACATTCCTTTTACTTAAATTAGTAAGTAAAATTAACCAAAATATCACTATTATTATTATTATTATTATTATTATTATTATTATTATTATTATTATTATTATGTACAAAGTAGTGGCTGTGTTATGTGAATCATTCACCTATGTAAGTTTTATTTAAATTCAAATAGATACTTTTCAAAACACAAATTTTATATATTTGATTTGGAATGCGTACCTTGTTCTTGGCTTGTATGATTTTCCACGTTCTCTCGTATCTTGTATTTAGGGGCTCTGAAATGATGGTCATAAAAAAAGATATTAAGGGGATGTTCGTTTAACAAAGAATTCTCAGAATTTTTTTGTATTCTCACAACACAAAAATCCTACAACCAAACATCATTTTTAACCTCACATAAAAATAACTACAACACGCATACCAATAATAGTTAACATCACCTAAAAATTCTCAAAACGTAAAAAATCCTCACAACACTCCTAACCGAACACACTCTAAGTAAATATATAAATGTAGGAAAAAATAGCTTATAGCACGTCGCTTCATTTAACAAACTGATGGAACAACGATGCATGTATAAAATAAAGTTCACGAACAATTCAGTTCAAATTTGTATGCGTACATGTGTTTTTGAATTTTAGATACGCATATGCAATTAGCAAGTGATGAGGAAGAGTGCAAGTATGTGTTTATGTATTATCAAAATTCCGACTTTGCACCTATCTAATTATTGAACAACATCAACTAATAAGTCCAATTATTTTTTAATACAAACATTAAACTTGACCAATCTCAAGGGGTTAGCTCAAGTGGCAAGTCGAAGCTTGATAAGCACCTCGTATATACCCAACAGATTAGTTAACAAAGCTTCGGATACTTTTTAAGGAAAAAAACAAAAACAAAAACAGTAAATTGGACCTAAGAGGAGATGCTGATGGGCCGGTGTCCCGATGGGGGTAAATCTGTAAAATTTCCCACACGCTATCAAACTGGAGTAACGGAGTGTAGTTAGCACAAACGCAGCGTTTGCCCGGGACTGCCGAGCTATCCAAAACGACGCTTTCAAGGCTGAGAGCACATCCGAATCCTCGCTCCTTCACCTCTGCGCCACTCCTTCAGCACTCCATCATCTCGCTCGCTCTCTCTCTCGTTATTTGCAGGAAGGAAGTTAAATGGAGCTAGCAAAGCTTCTGCACCTGAAAGCGTAGCTTATACTGTCCACTCTAATTGAGGTATTTTTTTTTCTTCCAAGTTCTTATATTTTCACTATATTTTGGTTGGATTGAATGCATTTCGAATACTATACAAGGAAATGACTAGTATGGATTTGCGCCTCGGATAGAGAAGAACTGTGTACAATAAAGGGAATCTTGCAAAACAAAACAAATCTTGATGATTTAGGACATCTCATTGGGACGATCGATAATATGAAAACCTGCATTGTGCTAATTGGACCAATAAATAGTACTAATTGAATTGATCCGTCGAAAGTTATTTATCATCATTTTAACGGCGTCTAGATGAATAGAGGTGGGAGGGGTGAAGGATCGTATATGAATGGGCCATCACGGAGCCAAATGCTTTGCGTTCTTTTGTTAGCTGTTACATTTGCATTAAGAAAGATAACCACCCTATGTCAACAATTACGCATAATGAAACAGAAATTTTCCTTCTTTTGAACGTTTTAGAAATTCACGCTTTGGAAATAACCATATTTTAGTCTTTCATTTATCCTACTAATACTACCTGATACATGCTCTGCTTGTGCATTATTGTGTTGTTTTCTTTTAAGAATGTATTCCTCTCTGATAAACTTGCCTTCAACTTTTCCAGGATAGGCACCTGGGTGGCCCTTTTGGTAGCGATACTTTGGATGGCACATTCTGTGAGTTTGATCTCTACAGGTCTCCTGAAAATTGGCTGGAGTCCTCAAACCCTAGTTTCTCGTGGGAAATACGGAATTTGGACATCAAGATCCTTACCTGGGCCTCTTTGCCTCAGAGCTGTGCGAGAGGATGAAGGGCCTCGAAGGCTGGTTGACATTGTGAGACTTGTGCCAGAGCTCTCAAGAAATTATTTTCAAAGTCCTTCTCGGAGGGCTCTTTTTGGGGGAATCTCTTTGTTGGGGGGCTTTTACGTCGCACAAACAATCTCCCTATCATTTGGAGCTTTGGGAGTGAATGATGTGATAGCTGCAGTTGTATGTGTACTCCTGACAGAGTACGTGACTTAATTCTACTACAGCCAGCCAAAGGTAACATTCCCCCTCGCTCTTCTCAACAACTTCAAGATGGGTTTCACTTATGGTCTCTTCATCGATGCTTTTAAGCTTGCCAGTTGACAATGCCTCAGAAAGCAATTTCAGTTGTCTTGGGAAATTAGATTGGGTTTCTGTAAAATTCGTGAGTTACATGTTCATAGTGATATATGTAGTAAGAATATATTTTTCATATTCAGTCCTATTATATTCTTGATTTCTGATGTTTCGTTCTTCTTGGAATCTTGTCTCTGGACTTTCTTTTTTCCTTTATTTTTTCTTTCTCTCTTCCTATAGTTATACTCAATGTACAAAAGCCTCAGTTTTTTATTACTTGAAATTAGATATTTCTCTCTCTCAACAAAAGCAGAGCCATGTTGCAGAACAGAAAATCAGGAATCTATCGCCGTCTAGCTACTTGCCTGTTATCTTTTGGTGGTCATTGGTCAAATACAAAATACCCAGATAACCATATTTTAATGTGGCACTCGTTTGGGAGAATGTAGCTCGTTTTTTATTATCCTTGATCCTATAGTACTTATTTTGAAATTTGAATTATAGTCCTTTCCTTGACATGGCCCAGCAACAAAAGGAATTTACTACTTAACATCATATATAGCGACTAATGGGATCTTTGTGGTCGTGCTGTATGTTTATGACATAGGTAACTTTCTAGTTGTATGTCACCATTGATGGTCTCAAGGCATATTTTAAACCAAGCTTTTGACAGTGGTACTTACACCTTCACTTGATTCAAACTACAAATTTGCTTATGACATATTTGTATGGCAAGTTATCTAGACTGTCATACTTATAAAAAAAAAATATATATATCTAGACTGTCATTGCCATCTGATTATTTATCGTAATAATTGTTGCATTATGCTGGATGCATTGTTTTTTTTTTTTCCTTTTTTGTTTGTTCCTAAGCCTCATTTGATAGGAGAGGATTGAAGGGAATGATTGATAATGAGATGTTAACGGAGAGCTTTTTCATAAAATTTGTTTGGTAAAAATTGATTCGATAACGAGACAGAGCTTATGCAGTCTCATGATTGATAATCTTGCGCAAGAGAGAGATAGTCTTTGGAGGGGTGTCATTGTGGCTAAATATGGGTGTGTTGCGGGTGATTGGCGAACTGCCCCTTGCAGAGGGTCTTATGGTATAAGTCTCTGGAGGTTCATTAGTTGGGGTTGGGATGCTTTTAGCAAGCATACCAGATTTTTGGTGGGTAGTGGCTCGAGGGTGAGCTTTTGGCACGATTGGTGGTTTGGGGATAAACCGTTGTCTTTGGCTTTCCCGGTTGTTTATTCCTTGTCTCGCTGCGTGGAGGCAATGATGGCGGATTGTATGGTGGGAAGCGATGGTATTATAGTATGGAATGTTCCCTTTGTTAGAGATGCCAATGATTGGGAGGTAGAGGATTTTTCCGCGTTCTTTTCCTTATTGTACGGAGCGGTGATTCATAGGGGGTGGAGGACAAGTTGTCTTGGACGGGTTCTACGAAGGGTGCCTTTTCGGTTAAATCTATATATTATCTTCTTGAAGGTGGTCATAGCTTGTCGTTTCCTTGGAAGAGCGTGTGGAGGTCGAAATGCCCTATGAGGGTCTCTTTTTTCGTGTGGGAGGCCATGCACGGGTCTATTCTTACTACCGATAATCTTAGGAGACGAGGAGTTTGTATAGTTGATTGGTGCTATCTTTGTCGTAGTGATGGGGAATCGGTTGATCATGTGTTACTTCATTGTTCCTTGGCGCGCGGTCTTTGGAACCATGTTCTTAGCATGGCTAATTTTCATTGGGTGATGCCGGAGAAGGTGGTTGATGTGTTGTGGATTTGGCATAGGAAGCTTTCTAATCCGTTTGCGAAGGCTCTTTGGAGAATGATTCCTTTGTGTATTTGGTGGTGTCTTTGGAGGGAGCGGAATTCTAGATGTTTTGACGATGTTTCTTTGTCTTTGGATAAGTTGCAGGATTTTTTGTTACTTACTCTTTATTCTTGGGCTAATGCGATGTTAGGATGCCCTTTTGTTGATTTTCAGGATTTTCTAAGTTTTGTTGCTTGTTTAGACTAAGCGGATTCAGTATAGATCCTTGTACTGTTTTCGCGTTTTCTAATGAGATTGACTTATTTATAAAAAAAGAAAGATAATGTCATCGGCTTTAAGTGTCTTAAGTAGGAAATGATCATGACATCCTAGTATCATACTATTTATCTGTCGTGAGAGCAGTCAGATTCCTGGTGTGATTGGAGCCATGTGATGTAATCTATTTGAGGAGAATAAGATCGTGCCTTAACCCAATCTGGCTTTGTCTTTTTTAGATAGCAATTTCAAGGTGAATTTCTGTTCATTTCGCCCAGGGTGTGTCTTCTATAGGAGGAAGCTGGATGAGAGGAAAGGCACCCAATCTGTTTTGTTTGTTTAGATAGCAATTTCAAGTTGAATTTTTTCATTTCGCCAACAGGGTGTCTCTATTGGAGGAAGCTGGATGAGAGGAAAAGCATTGTAACATCATGAAGGGATTCCAAAGGTAAATGAAACAATCGCAATGATAACATAAGCTAGCCATGAAAGACCAGATATGTGTTGCACCTTGCTCTTTGGGTTTCTTATAGCCGGTGCCAATGCCCATGTATTATCCCTGTGAAAGAGGCAAGACAGCGGAATTCTGTCTCGGTTATGGTGGATCAATGACACGCGACCTTGACCTTATTAGAGCAGGGTAGGGTACTCCTGGTTGTTTTCGCATTCTGCAAAGTTAGACGAGAGTCCAAGGAGCCGAATACTGTGTACGAACTCTAGGAGGATGAGGGGAAAATGGGGTGGATGAGGAGGCTGCCGTGCTCTCCTAGTCTCCGTGGTTCAAGGCCCCAGGAGACGGAATTGCCAATTTGTCATTATCATTTTCTGAAACACGGTGGAAAAAGCAAGAAAAAAAAGGAAATTTGTTTTTTAGTCACTAAGTTTTACCTCGTTTTCATTTTAAGTCCTGAAACTTAACGAGTCGAATTTTTAGTCATTGAGTTTTCATCCCGTTTAAATATTAGTCATTTTGTCACCCTAACGAAATGATTTTCCACGTCAGTTTCAATTTGACATGTCACCTTTCATTTCCTCGTCAGTGTCTTATGAAGTCCTAAACACACACATGGAAGCCCTAAACGACACACAAAGTCCATAGATTTTCCCTGTGAATTGGTTGTTCCCTAATCTAAGCCTTGCAAGGAAATGTGAATTTCCTAGTTGGGGAGGAATCTCATGGTCAAATGCATTGTTGGTGACATCAAAAGAAAGAAAAGAACGAGAGCTACACAACGCAGCAATGCTGCCATTGAACTTGTTTTTGGAGAGATTCACTCTGGTAAGGTTTGCTACATTAATCAGTGTATCAGGTAGATTACCTTCAAGGGAGTTGTTTTAAGGCATGAGCTGTTCCATGCCTCGCAAGAATCCAAACGTTGCAGGAATCCCACAGGAGAAATTGTTGTCTGCCAAGTCCACAATAGTTAGTTGATGAAAGTTACCCACAAGTTCATTATGCCTTATATGAAGAAAATTCAACTGCTTTAGCCTCCCAACAGTAATGAGAATCTTTCCACTAAAATGATTTCCGAAAAAATCAATCATTTGCAAGCTTGAACAATTGCCAGTCTCCAAAGGTACTTCCAGCTGGCCCATGTTGCCCAGTTCCTCCAGAATGCCTCCTGTGAGATTGTTCATAGACAAATCTAGTGTTTGAAGATTACCCATTTGAGTTAAAAGACTTTGGAATTGGACCCTCAAACTGGTTCCCCATGAAGTTCATGTAGACAAGTTGACCAAGTTCACCGAGCTCGCTTGGTATCTCGCCCAAGGGACTATTGTTGGCTAGGTTGAGAATTTGGAGATTCGTGAGATTACCCAAATCCCCTGGGATTGATCCATTGAGACTGTTGAGTGCAGCGGTAAAAACTGTGAGGCTCGAGCAACGACTCCAAGGAAGAAAGGTTGGAGAGATTAGGTGGAATGGGAACCGTGAGGCGGTTAGAAGAAAGATCGAGGTGGAGCAGGTTTTGCAAACGACTGAGGGAGGGGTAAGAAATGAAATTCAAATGGTGGATGCTGATGTGGAAAATGACGGGTGACATAGAAAATAGACACTGCCGTGGAAAACCATTCTTTTAGATAGGATGACGGAAAGTTACGGAATGACTAATATTTTAACGGGATGAAAATTTGAGGACTAAAAATTTGACTAGACTAAAAATAAAAATGAGGTAAAATCGAGTGATTAAAAAACAAATTTCAAAAAACAAAAAAGTGCACATTTCAGCTACGTTCGAGAAAGAGAACGTTAAATTTTAGTAGGTATTACAAGCAGCCGCCGCTTGCTCTGCATTTGGCATCCACGCTGTGAAAAAAAAAACATATCGACGAGGAACTGAGAAAGATGCAGTCGTCGCGTCTGAAATCTTTATTCTGGAACACGAATTCTCAAATCTTTGGATAATCCATGACCCATACGGAAATTGTAATAACCAGTGGAATATCAGGCATGCAGGTTATGGTCCTTATGGATACCCCAAGCGAAAGCAGGAAAGGTCCCCCGAACTGAGCATTGAATTTTTTTTCTTATTAAAATTTATGAAATATTATAAAATAAAGATATGATAGGAGAATTAATAAAAAAAATGAAAAAAAATATTTGTGTCAATTATTTGGGTCAAACATCCATGTCTGAAAAACAACCCAGATATAATTAAGAAAAGTTAAAAAATGACTGGAGTTTTCCTCGAAAGTGTTCGTGTCGAAATGCACAAAGGTTGGTCCAGCAAAGTACACAGGTCTGACTCTAGGGAGCTCCTGTGCGTGATCAATGTATGCTTCAGTTCCCGGTTAATCCGACCAAAACCAGTGTACAACATCTGCGAAAAGCACGAAGTACATAGAGAAAAAATTTCTGCTCTCTACGGTTTTACGTACAGGGCAGCTTCGTAATTTCATCTTTCCGTACATCCGACGCCGTCTCCGTCTCGTACCGAAGTTCACCTTCTACCTTCTTCAACCCCGGAAAACCGAGGGCGAGATAAAGAGACAATCTTTAGGGTTTCTAATTATAATTTCCCGAAAACCCACTCTTGCATTCATACACGCAGCGAGAGACAGAGAGAGGGGGAGAGAGAGAAGTAGGGTTTCTAAAACCTGAGTGTCCACGATAGCACTCAAATCATTCTCAATTTTCCTAATAAATTCATCCACAGATTCTCCCAGCTGTTATTTCTTCCCTGAACTCAAAACTTGCAGGGATTTCTACTTGCAATTCAAAGTACTCAAAGACAGAGTTATTTGTTAACTTATCCCACTGTGGTTTATCTCTCTCATAATCTCAACGTTTTTTTCCACTTTCATTTCCCTGAAAGGAAAAAACGAGGGAAGAAAAGAAAATTTGATTAGGTTCACAATCGGAGATTGAGATTGGGGATTCGAGCTATGGACTTGGATGGCGGCGGCAGCAAACGCGTGTTCCAGCGGCTGGGTGGGCCCGTGGACACCAAGAACCAAAAGGTCTGCTACCACTGGCGGGCAGGTAATTGCAACCGCCGCCCTTGTCCATTCCTACATAGAGAATTGCCGCCTCCGTCTTCCAACGGTGCCCCCTCCAAGCGACCACACGGCTTTGCCGATGACTCATCCGGCTTCTCAGGCCCTCGGCCCAGACCCAATTACCACGGGTCTACGTGGGGCCGAGCCCACGGCGGCACGAGTAGCAGAACGGTCAGGAAGCCAGAGAGGGTTTCCAAGGTTTGTAAATATTGGGTTCAGGGGAATTGCGGGTACGGCGATGAGTGTAGGTTCTTGCACTCTTGGAGCTTGGGAGAGAGCTTTTCGATGCTTACGCAGCTCGAGGGCCATCAAAAGGTGAAGATTTTGGTTAGATTTGGAGTTGTTTTGGTGTTTCTTAAGCTTTGATCTGCTATAATTTTGGGGTTTTTTTTATGGTTTTTGGTGTGCGGGATTAGATAGGTTAATTTCTGTTTTTTTTTTAACAGGTTGTGAGTGGGATTGCATTGCCATCCGGTTCTGATAAGCTTTATACTGGCAGTAAAGATGAGACTGTAAGGGTTTGGGATTGCCAGTCTGGGCAGGTTGGTATCAACTTCCTTTTTGATTGCTATTTATTGGTTTTGATTCCATTTTTCAGTTTTTTTGGTTTCTAGGATTCATTCGGATATTAAGAGAAATTTATTGTTTGAAAATCATATCCTTGGTTGGTTGGTTCATCCCAGAGAAAAGAACTCCACCCCAATTGGAAGGAAGAAACAGATGAACTCCAAATAATATGCTAAATTTTTAAGATTGGGTCCATTATGAATTTCTGATTGAGAGAGGGTGTGCCTGGGCAGTGAGCATTAGCGGAATTGAAAGCATTTAAATAAGTACTTTTTTCTGATCTTCTTATAGGAGTCAATATGTTGCATCAATTACATCACTTTCATTTTTATCTTTCCCTTGGCGTGGGGTGTGGAGGGCCAAGGTCCCTACATGTGTGTCCTTTTTTTGTGTGGGATGCTGTTCATGGTCGGATTTTAACTATTGACAATCTCCGAAGAAGGAGAGTTTTTGTCGCAAATTGGTGTTATATGTGTAAGGGTGATGGAGAATCTGTTAATCATCTATTATTGCATTGCCCGGTGGCTAGAGGCCTTTGGATGCATGTCATTGGTATTTTGAATGTTCATTGGATAATGCCAGAGGGTGGTGGATGTGTTTTCTTGTTGGGATTGGAAATTTGCGGATCCTTTTGCCAAGACGATTTGGAGGATGATTCCAACCTGTATATGGTGGTGCCTTTGGAGAGAGCGGAATAGAAGATGTTTTGAGGATTCTGCTCGATCGCTAGGGAGTTTGCAGGGCAATGTGTTTCGGTCTCTTTTCTTGTGGGCAAATGCTTTGTTGGGGGGGCGTTTTTTAGACTATTTTTATTTTCTTAGCTTTTTCGTTTGTATGGTTTGAGTGATTCCAGTACAATCTTTGTACTGACTTCGCCTCCTGTTCTTTTTTGAAAAATTGAGCTTACTTATCAATTTTTTTTTAATCTTTCGACGCAATTACAATCGTTTCTGGTATCTCTGTGTTGATACGGTAATAACTAAGTGCTTTTAACATTTACTGCAATTATCAAGTTCACAGGTGAATGGCTACTAAACGGAAGTTATTCAAGTGTCCTTGTCCATCAATGTCATTGATTCTGGCTGTTTGTATACAAGCCAGCCAAAAGTGTCTAAGTATTTAGGGACAAAGGTGTCCTTAGATACTAAGTATTCTGGCTGTTTGATTCCCCGATGCTGGTATCAGGAATGGTGTTTTTAGGCAATGGTTTCTGTTGTATGGGTCAACTCTATAAATCGATAATGGTACGGAGAATGCTTAACTATAGTGATCAAAGTTGTCTTAATTCGAAAATACTAATGAAGAGTTGCTTCAAAAGAAGAAATAATAGATGCATTCTTTCTGCTCCTTATGTCTGAATCATATGCACTATTGTTATTTCTTCTCACGCGTGATATATTTGAAAAAATGGATGCCAACAGCATATTCACAACTCAGTTCGTAGCCAACTCAAGAGTGGGCAGATCAATTCATCTATTGTCATTTTACTGTATTCCTTGCAGTGTATGGGCGTTATTAATCTTGGTGGTGAAGTAGGTTGTATGATCAGTGAAGGTCCTTGGGTCTTTGTTGGGATACCTAATTTTGTCAAGGTAAGATGAGGCAAAGTAAAGCTTTTGTCCTTTATTGTAATACAAGGTCAATATTCTTTTCTTTTTGTCCGTTTGTATTACAGGTCAACATTATTGTTCTGTCCTACAACAACCTGTCTGTGTGAGTGTATAGTAGTGCGACAAATTTTTCTTGATTGGATTTGTGGTAATGGTATTGCAGGCATGGAATACCCAAACTTCTGCTGAGCTGAGTCTTAGTGGGCCTGTAGGACAAGTTTATGCCATGGTTGTGGGTAATGACTTGCTCTTTGCTGGCACGCAGGTAAATTTTTGGACTGAGCATCTGTTTGTAAAATATAGTATTTTTACGCTGGATTTTAAGCTACAGTGTACACATCATTTTTAACCATGTGATTGGGGAGGAAATTGTGGAACTCTACACCCTAGAGGATATGAACAAGTATAAGGAAAAAAAAGGAGGAAGAGAGGTTATGCAGGTATTAGTAATTAGTCATTTACTCTACCTATCAGGTTAGTAGGGGTTCTAAACATATGTATGCGCATAAAAATGTGGACATATGGCCTCTCAGTTTCATTGGGAATAATATTTTCATAATGTCATTGAAAATCACGTAGGGAAAAGCCATTTTATCTCGAGGGAGATATAAAACCCCCTGTCTGTGTGTGCGGTTTTTTTTTTTGTGAAAGCAACATGTTTTACTGGTACTGATTGTAAATTTTCTTTGGTCCAGGATGGGACTATACTGGCATGGAAGTTTAATGCAGCTACCAACTGTTTTGAACCAGCTGCATCACTCAAAGGTCATAACCTTGGAGTTGTTTCATTGGTAGTTGGAGCTAATAGACTCTATTCCGGTTCCATGGATTATTCTATAAGAGTAAGTTCGTTTCTGTACAGTGTGTATTCTGATCTTTAATCTAATAATGGCTTACTTCTAGGAGCTTGATTTTAGAACTGCACAGTAGTTGGATTTCTTTCGCTTTTATCTGCTCTTGTATTGTTAATTTCCTATTCTGCTTTCTTTCAGGTCTGGAACCTTGAAACTTTGCAGTGTATACAGACGCTTAAAGAGCACACTTCAGTTGTGATGTCTGTTCTTTGCTGGGACCAGTTTCTTTTATCATGCTCATTAGACAAGACGATAAAGGTTTGTCTCTGTAGTTATACAGTATTCAGTCCTGAATTAGTATGTATAATCCCATGCACTGGGGCTGTGACGTGTTCTGCTCCATTTTTTTGTTCATGCAGGTGTGGGTTGCTACAGAAAGTGGGAATTTGGAAGTAACATACACTCACAATGACGAACATGTATGTCATTCATGATATTTCATTTTGCTTGGTCATGCATATCGAAGTGTGATTTACAAATAAATTAGCTATAGCAGAAATGAAGTGAGTGGCCTTGGCAATGCATTTAGGTGTGGTACCTTGAACTAAATGATGATATCAATGGAAAGAGCATTTGTTCATCTTGCGATCAAGGGATACATTTGTTGAGATTATTGAAGTACTTTACGTCATCTAATGTTGGGAGATTGTGAAATAAATACCATAGTGGGTTTAAAGAGGTTCTCAAAGTTTTCTGCATAGATAGAGAACTTAGCTGCTTATGGCCTTACAAGGTTAACTGTGATTGCTTTTGATATAAGAGTTTGAATTGCACAAGTAATTTCAGGATTTGGAATGACTTGAAAACACGAAGGCTACTAAAAAACATTGTAGTAAACTAAATTTCTGTCAGTGGGTCATTAAAGTATGTACTCAAGCTTTGGTGGTTCTTGAAATGTTTTTGGTCTGTGAGATCTATTTCTTGTGAAGTGGGATTGCATGCACCGAAAAGATTATTTCCTGTGCTATATGTGAAAAGTTCGGTGAATTCTTTTGGACTTCTAGGGTAAAGAATCACTCCAAACTGATTCTAATATGAAAATGTTATCTGATACGTCTGATTTATCTGGATAAAAAATTTGATATCGCATGCTTTGTTTAAAATCTTGTGCATTGTGAAGTTCAGGATCTGTTCTACGACAATAATACTAAGTAAAAGGCAGACAGGGAAACTCCTGTGTGATTGAATATTAATTGATTGTTGATGTAATGAAAGTTAACATACGCAATTTTATTTCCACATGACTGATGCTTTTAGAAGGGATTTCTTGGAATGTTACGGTTCGATGTTGGTGGAGGCTATTTGATTCTGATCTGCTGCTTGTTGGAATATCAAGGAAGCATTGATGTCTTTTGCTTTGGTTGGATTTAATTGTCTCTGCTCCCTAGTCAATCTGGACACTCTTAGGAAGACTGCCCCTGTGACTAACTCCCAGTCAGAGCAACGACATGCCTATAGGGATATCTAAGGAGGAGATTTAGTGTGCTCTTCTCTCTAAAAGATAACAAGGGCACCAGGCCCGATGGTTGTGACACCCTTTGCAGGCTCCATGGCAAGAAATGATATGTTTGGTGAAAGACAGCCCTTCACGTTAGTTGCTCTGAATGGGAAAATAAATCATGTTGTTGTGAATCTGACGTTAATACTCTCAAAGCAATGGCATGAAAAATGAGATGGGGTGCTAGCCTCGAGCTTTTTAGTTCCGAGTCTGGTGAACTGGACAAATATGGCACCTGCGAGGGTTTAAATTAAAGTTTGTTGAATGGAATTGCTGAAACGTTTTCTTCATTTACATACAATGAGGTTGTGATGATTTGGAAAATAGGTTATGATGAGGTCTCCTCTTCGCTGGCATGATCAGATATTTTTGGCATTAAAGAAATTGGGGGTGCATAAGCTTAAGGACCTGTGATGGTATTGCCTATGTAGAAGGCTTTCCACTGATGTTTACCTGTTAGTTGTTTCTTAGACAATGGTTAAACTCAAAACATCATTCAAGCGTTGGTTTGCTAAGTGTGATCTGTGGCCTGCCCTCTGGAGTTGTTTGTCATCTCATAGTTTGCACAATGCATTTTCAGTTGAAGGGTTTACTTATAGGTCTGCTCAAATAACTTGAGTGTGAGTCAGGATGGTCATGGAATAAGCAGATGGGAGTGTCATGTTCTTGAAACTGTATGATTTTATCATTGAGATTTTTTGTGTATCCAAACTATGGTATTGATGGTGTTTTAGAGATTAATGTTTCATGCCTCCAGAAAAAAAGAATTTCATATATATTCTTGTCTTGCGAGTTTAATGATGTCATGACTTCGGCTGCTGTAGGGCCTGCTTACCCTCTGTGGGATGCATGATTCAGAAGCGAAGCCCATCTTGCTATGCTCTAGTAATGACAACTCTGTCCACCTCTATGATTTGCCATCGTGAGTATTTTCTTGCTTTTGACTCCTTTTTTTTATTTTCTTTGATTATAATTCTTTTGTTCCTGTCTATTTGTGTTTTCAAGAACCCAATTATCCATAATATTGGTTTTCTTTTGGTCTTCTGTATGGTTCAGATTTTCAGAGAGGGGTAAAATTTTTGCAAAACAAGAGGTTCGAGCAATTCAGATAGGTCCTGGTGGCCTGTTTTTTACCGGTGATGGAGCAGGTCAAGTGAAAGTGTGGCAGTGGTTGGCTGAACAAGCTGCTACTACCAGATGAACGGCACTAGCTTTTTATCTAGATTGCATTGATTAGTATAGTTCATTAATTTGGGGTCTTTTGTAATGGGTGAGTTTTGTGGAAGGAATTGTTGAGAATGCCGGTTTCGGGTTTCGGGTGGTCATAGGTGTTTTTTCGTTTATTAGCACCAAAGCGGCCGTCTCCTCGCTCTGTGCCATAATTTTAACAATGGGCTATCTTGCCCCATAAGCAGGCTGTAACATTTTGACAGATCTTCATGAAAATTGAGCAATTATTTGTATTCCTTCCTGCAAGATAATTCGCATTGAGACAATTCTTACCACAGCGTTTGTTCTGTACCTGATAGTTGTAAACAATGTCTTTTTTCTTTTCTAAAATATCTGGACAGCAGTCGTTTTGTACGCATTCTGAATGCAAGTGGTGTTAATGGCAATTGAACTGCAGCCTTCAGTGTGTAGTGTGTTTGGCTCATCAGTAGTTGTGCATCGTTGGTTCAGATGGCCGCGTAGCGCCAGTGAATTTAAAAAGACTTTGGTATGGCTTGGCTTGAATTTTTTCGAAGGATGATATGGGGCTTTCAAGTGATTCAGGTACATAAAGAAGAGGAATTTGAGATGGAATTCATGGAAATAGATTTTTCCTAACGGGAGACCAATGGACCTGAAGAAATTGATAGCGGGCCCCAAGACTTGCTGCAATACCTATAATTTTAGGGCCGGGGGGTACAAAGGTTTTTCATCTTGTTAGACTGTAGACACAATTTCTAGATTAGTCTCTGGAAAAAGGTAAGCTGTGAGCCTGGATGTCCAAATGTCCAAATCTTTAGGTTCCTATTTTGACAGCTAGGGTGAGAGAGGGGGACCCCTATCAGACCAAACACAGATCAGACCCCTTATCCTTGTACACCTATACAAGCATATAGGCGTACAAGGATGAGCCATAGAAACCATCATTATCCGACCTTTGAAACTACCATCTGAACAAGTTTTTTTGGGTTATTCAGCTAGTATCATTAACAGAGTGACTGTACACACATGCTATACTTTCTAAACACGCTAGGCAGAACCCAAATCAAGAGCATATCTCGTCGCCCCATTAAGTACAATCACCCAACCAAAATCGACATTGCAGTCAGGTAAAACCTAAACCAAATCAAATACAGACAGCCAAGTTTACAGATACCATAAAGGGAAAAATATTTGAAGCACCACAGATGATACCTCAACATGGGCCAATCTCCTACCAGCAATGGCAACTCACCTGTTGTCATAACCAATACCCAACAGAAGCCAACACCAATGGTGAAAGATAACAGATCCCCTTAACAGAAACCAACTGCCTGCTCCCAGTTCATGATTTTGTTTTTGTTTTTTTTTTCCTGGGCTGATGACTATGCCACTTTCAAGTACAACACAAGTGCTCACCAAATGTAAACATAATCATCACAAACGGATGTTTACACAAAGACATTGGCTGAATAATTATTCATAAGTCACTGTTCTTTGTTCCTCTTTCTTATTCCTTCTAATCTTACAAGCAAACTAAGCTTCAAATGCAGTTTTTACAATAAGATTTATGATTTTTCTCTTTTCACAAGCGATATCCAATCTATAGATTAAACATGACCTTAATGGCATTACCGCCACGAGCACTAGTTTCAAAGGCTTCTTCCGCCTCACTCTGAGAGAACCCAAATCTGTGGGTTATAAGGGGCTTCACATCAATATTACCACTTCTTATAAACTCCAGGCAAAGCGGCCATGTGTTCTTATATCAAAATATGCCAATCACATCAACCTCCCAACAAGAAATACAAAAACCATCGGTTAAGTATCTGAAAAATAAAAGAAAAAAATTCATAGATGCAAAAGCACACTCGATTTGCAAATTCATATTCTTCTATGACATGCCTAGCAAATTTCAGTCTCAATTCAACAGATACGACAGCTTTCTCCAACTTCTCTGAAACATCCAAACTTGGAAGCAACATTCTTAACCAATTATGTCTATTGTGGCGAACACTTCTCCACATCATTGATGGACTCATCAATTCCTCCAGAGGACAGAGGCTATTTGCCCTTTGTTTTCTTCCTTACATCCAATTCTTTCTCTACACTGGGAAAAAATACAAAAAATTCCATTTCAGATATCTTGCAGGTTTTACTTATAAAAAAAGGATATCTTGCAGGTTTTGCAATGCATACCAGCAGGTTGCCTAATTAATTGCTACTTTTTTTCTTCCTGAATAATGCCGATAGGCTTTCATTGCATATTGGAACCATAGTACAAAATATACCATAAAGAACAAAATCAGCTATGGATCCAAGCAAACTAGGTTGCTAAATCAAGACCAGCGGGACTCAACATGGGTCGGGATACCAAAAAATGCTCCATGCTGAGCAAAGAGAGCAGTGGTCGGACACATTAACGGCGGCTACCGGAACCTATAGTGCTAGTATAGAGGAAAGCGCCAAACAACTCGGACACAAAGAAGCCCACCGGGGGGGGGGGGAAAGGCCACAAGGAGCCAGCAAAGCCCACCGGAGGGCCAATACAACCAAAAAAAAAAAAAACAACATACGCCGTCAAAGGGCCTTACAGCTAAAGATCGAGCCCAGAAGAGAAGGCTGCTGAAAACAGCCAGAGGAGACCAAAATGGGGCGGCGTGTGAGGGACAACGTTGAGGGACTCATTATTATAAATGGTAGATCAAAATTAAATCACCAACTTTGTATAGTTTCTCTCATATTTTCTGCCCAACTCTATACTAACTCTCCACATCATTGATGGACTCATTATTATAAATGGTAGATCAAAATTAAATCAAGTACCTTGCAGCAGCTGGAGTGAGTGGGACAGTCATCTCGCTATGACCCATTCCCACAAGGCAAACTTTCCCACCTGCACTAGTGGCACTCAGTGCTGTGGACATGGTTTTGTTGAAGCCTGCACAATCAAAGCTCACATCCACTGCGGCTCCCATAACTTTATGTATCTGTCCCACTTCTTCAGCCACATCCTGTTAAATAGAAAAGTCAGAAAATAGCAAAATCTGTCTTCAGGCCACAGTCACTAGAAAAGACATCCTTTACATTTTATACTGAAGGAAGAAAAATGAACCAAGACATGATAAGAGTGCAAAAGGAACTGACACAAGAAGGATTTCTTATGAAGTGTTGCAGCTGTCAATTATTTGTTTTAATCTCTTTTCTCCCCCTCTTGGTAATAGAAAATATGAAAAGACTTAATTAAGGGAACAAAGAAACAGTTAAAAAACTAAGTCGGTGGACAAAAGAATGGACCACTAGCAGAAGAAGCACAAAATAGATTGTTTTCGAAACAGCAGAAGCCATCCTTTTGAGGTTTCGAGGCAAGAATAACATTTTATTTTAGGGAGAGAATAGTGAAGAAGTTCGCATAAGCTTCAAAAAATTATTTTGTAACTCCAATCGCAGAGGTCAGATGGACAGGTAAAAGTAGTTTCCTTTTGGTCTAAAGCTCAATCACGAATGACGACATGAAAAGTCTTGGGAACTGTGACGAAAATGAGGTTCAATTTTACACGATGGAGATACTTATTAACATGGTCACTCGTCAATATTATTTTCCATTGCCCTCAGAAAAGGGTGCGGGTGGAGAGATGGATCTGACCACAAGCCATTCTTGCAGCAAGAGGGCATGCATACTGTATATTCTCGACTTGCAAGTAAATTTTGCGAAATACAATGCTGAAACCTGAATATTTGTTGAAACTTTTACAATTGCGTCTGCACCAAGCTCTTTTCCAACAGATAAACGGTGGTCATCAACATCCACAAAGACAATTCTGGGTGCCCCAAAAGCACGAGCTGCTAGCATAGTAACAAGCCCTATGGGTCCTGCTCCCATGACCAACACATTCGTTTCTGGACCAATATTTGCTCGTCGACAGCATGAACACCGACACTTAAGAGCTCACACATAGCCCCCTTCTTCCAAGCTGACATTGTCCGGCAATTTAAAACATAGGTCTGCAGGATGCACCACCTGCAAAAGAAAGATGCACTTGAGTCTTGAAACACAGCCTCTAGTTGCATATAAACTAATAGTCTAATGTGCTACATATGGATTTTAAGCAATGCACAGTTTGAAAAGGTACAAATTCCAACCTGATTTGCAAGAGAACCATGGATTGGTGCAGTGGCGAAAAACTTCATCTCTGGGCATAGATTGTACCGACCTTCTTTGCAAAGGTTGCATCGCCAGCAACTGATCCCTGGTTCCAGTGCCACCCGGTCACCAGGCACCAAAGTCTTCACCTTACTTCCAACTTCCTCTATGATCCCAGTACACTCATGCCCAATTACCATTGGCTCTTTAACTACAAAATCTGCACACCTCAGGGTCTGAAAATGCATGGGGAATTCAAAATGGGACACAAGCCAGTCAGTGTTGTTGTTTTCTCTTCTCCGAGCCATAACTTAATTGTATTATCCATTTCGTCACTAAGAAAACCCAACAATCATAAAAGGAAAAAGAAAGAGAAAACAAGTCAAAGAGTTGTACTGAGATATATCATTTATGATTTCTTATCTTTTCCAATATTCTCAGCGATCCAAAATGCTAATTGAGATAATCTACAGTTCCCTCCATTGAAACAACTGAAGAGGGTTTACCTTGAGGTAGTGAACATCACTGCCACAGATACCAACAGCCTTCATCCTCACTCTAACATCATGGGGTCCTAAGAAATAGCCAGTTGAGAAAGAATCAAGCAAAAGAGTCATCAATAAACTGATTGGAATTAAAAAAAAATTGAAGGACGTAAAAAAGCGAAAAAGTGATACCAAGAGGAGGAAGCTCGAAAGGTTGAATTTTGAGGGTGTTGATATCAAGAAGCCAAGCAGCCATGTTCTCTTCCTCACCATCTTTGGTTTCTCCAGAAGCGCCACGTGACATCCCTCCCTTACCCATTTGCGCTCTCTCTCTCTCTCGAGCTATGACCAGTAAGATACAGTGGCTTCTTTTGCTGTTTACTTATTGGTCCTGGAAACCTGTGAAGATCAATGGAGTGCGGGTCGGATTCAGCGGCGGATAACAACTTGGTTATAAAGATGTGTTATTTACTGTGGGGTTGTTTTTGTAAAATTTTAAATATTAAATTTAGTTAAATAGTGAAATGAGAAATGATTTTTTATATTTTTTTATAGTGAAAAGTAATAATTTAATTAAAAAATTATATTATAATATTTTATTGTATTAAAATTTTTTTAAAATAAAATTTTATAACAGATAATTTTTTATTTCTTAATAAATAATTTTTTATCATAATAAATATAAAAAAAATTCATTCTTCACTAATTTTAAAAATACGACAGTCGGAGTAAAATAAAATTTTAAAAATATGACAGTTAGAAAAAGTTAATTTTAAAAATTCAAATTTTGAAGATAAGATAAATATTTAAAAATATGATCGTTACGAATATTTAAAAATATAAAATGTTAAAGAAAGAATAAAGAAATTTTTTAAAAATAATATTATAATAAAATATTAAAAATATATGGTTAAAATAGAGAAGCTGCTGAGAATGTTTTTTAAAAGTTAGTAATTAAAATAGAGTAGTGTACTTTTTTTTTGTTAAAGTAGAAATACAAATATGAATAAGCTGCTAATAATACAGATTGCGGACACCAGGATTAGTTATTCTGCACCCATAATTTTTTGCCCTGTCTATCTTTGGGAAAATTTGGGCCTGACCGCTCAATTATCATCTTGTTTACAGAGATATCTCCAGCCTATAATTTCTGACAGTTAGAAACCCAATTTGATGCTTTGATCTCAGATTCGTACGTCTTAAATTTGCGCATATAAATGAACGAATTGACGAAAAATAGCTCTACCAGGTAATTATCTACTTATAATGACCTAATTACGCTTCTACGGGGGATTACCTTTGTCATTGATTTTTTGTTTGTCTTTAAGGCTGACATGTACACTGGTAACGGATAGGGATGAGTTTTTTATTTCTTATACGTGGCCACAGCCCACGAGGTTGCTATCATGAGATGGGGGATAATGGTCTGTGACGCCTAGAGGATGATTGCAGACAAGATGCTTTTGTTCATCCTCCTTGGTTTACAGAGCTCATTGGTTTATACTTTACCGAGAGCTATCACAATTGGTTTATGCTTTTTTCTACTAAAAGATGCGGGATAGGAGATCTTCATTGACTCTTAGTGCATACAAGCAAGTGAGCAACCCTCTTACACCTGGATTAGGATAGAAAGGGAACAAGAGTTGAACTCATTAGTGCATAGCCATCATTAAGGTAGGAGTGACGCTATAAAATCTTTTTTAGCTTGCTTGGAGAACATGGATGGAAAGACCTTCGAACAAGAGGCAAAAAATATGTAAACATCCTTTATACGCTATGAAATTATAACTTCTAAGTGTTAACAGTCGGATGGAAAGAGCTTGCTTGGAGAACATGGATGGAAAGACCTTCGAAGTGATTATAACTTCTAAAGTTTTGTTTATCGGGTATAAGAAAAAATTCTGTACGGAAGACTCGTCCAATTGGCTTTTGTTTTTGGTACAATCCATACAACTTTCGAGGGACGGGACTATTCAAAACTGGAATTGCCTTATCGGAGCACACGAAAAGGAATGGACCACAGCAGAGAAAAGCCTAATCAATCTGGGCCGGTAGAAGGAGAGGGTCAATCCAAAAGGTTTGGTGAGGATCACGACTGTGTGATAAAACGTGGAGACGCTGAAATGGATACGAGGATAAAGTATTTAGCACAAAAAAAAAGGATACGAGGATAAATTTAGTTTCAACCTGGGACAGAGAGAGAGAGAGAGAGAAATGTCAGGAGTTAGTGGTGGCGAAGGCGAGGAGCACAAAGATGGAGAAGAGAACATGGCTGCTTGGCTTCTTGGCATCAAAACCCTTAAAATTCAACCGTATCATCTCCCTTCCCCTGGTAACCAAACTCTTCCTTGTGTTTAACATTTCTTGTCAAGGCAATGTCTTCTCTCGGTTATATTTCAAAATATATAAATTCATGCATGCGCGCTTGTTTAACAAACACGAACCACGAACATAATCAAAAGAGCAAGAAATTCTGGACCTTCAGTATCTTTATCATTTTCCTATTACCTGGGATCTCTATCTGATCTTTTCATCATGTTATCCGCGTTGACCAAACATTTTCTGTAAATTTAGGACCCCATGATGTTAAAGTTCGGATAAAAGCTCTTGGTATATGTGGAAGTGATGTTCACCACTTCAAGGTAAAGGGCTTCTTAGAGAGTAGGGGAGAGAGTGCTTAAATTTAGGGATAGCGCTTATGATCTACGGATGTCTGCTATGACTGATGTGTTTGTTTTCTCTTACCAGACAATGAGATGTGCAAACTTTATTGTCAAGTAGCCCATGGTTATTGGGCATGAGTGTGCTGGAATCATAGAGGAAGTTGGAAGCCAAGTGAAATTTCTAGCAGTGGGGGACTGCGTAGCATTAGAACCTGGAATCAGTTGCAAGCGGTGCGGTCTCTGCAAAGGAGGTTGCTACAATCTTTGCCGAGAGATGAAATTTTTTGGTTCTCCCCCAACAAATGGTTCTCTTGCTAATAAGGTGTCCAATATTGCTTCTTTTCAAATCATTTTTGTAGCGACTTTACTGCTTTAAAAACTCACGACTTTATCCTCCATTCTGCTTTTACAGGGATAGAAGGTACACTTCAGCTCAAGCTCATTTGAATGTTGAAACCAAATTTTATCCATGAATATATGGAATCAACAAGAATGTGTCATGGTTGAGAAAATGGAAATTTTATTAACAATTTCTCATCGCTATCATTCTGATGTAAAAATCAGACCACATCAGTGCAATTGTGTCAAACTTCGATTTGCAAGAACATTTAGGCAATTTCTTACCTAATCTGTAGCTACAAGGCATAGTTAATTGTGATTAGCTACTACGAGTCCATAATATGGGAACTTATCAGACAGGGATTTAATAATCAAATTTTTTATTACTTTCCCTATATCATGTTCCAATACTAAGATCTTATTATTGAACTTGTATAAAACATTCTTAACATCAGAGGGTCAGGAAGTAGCTTTTTTTTTTGTTTAGGGGGGGGGGGGTGTTGTTCTGGTTTGATCCCCACCTCCTCCACCTCAATTAGTCTGGATGTGCTTTTAAAATGTGTAATACCCAACAGCTCGGTTGTTCCCCATTTCAGTCATCAAACTACATGCAAACACCATGTGACTAAAGGAAAGGTTAATCAATGTCCATCACTTTAAGGTACTCGCTAAATGCAATTTCATTGTGGCAGGTGGTGCATCCGGCATATCTATGTTTTAAACTACCCGATAATGTGAGCTTGGAGGAAGGAGCTATGTGTGAACCCCTCAGTGTTGGTGTACATGCTTGTCGTCGTGCAAATGTTAGTCCTGAGACAAATGTATTGATTATGGGAGCAGGACCAATAGGCCTTGTTACACTATTAGCTGCTCGTGCTTTTAGAGCCCCCAGAATCGTCATTGCTGATGTTGATGATTGCCGTTTATCTATTGCCAAGAATCTTGGTGCGGATGGGACTATTCGAGTTTCAACAAACATTCAGGTTCATAGGGTTCTTAAAATCTTATTTTAACCATCCTTTTGAAGGATTTAAGGACTTAATTATTGTTCTCGCATAGACAATTAGCTGAAAGTTATTTCTCTTGCAAGTTATTTCTGGTTGTGGATGATTTAACTAGAGGGCTATTGTTCAGCACGTAGGTGAAGAAGTAGTGAAGATACAAAATACCATGGGCTCTGGCATTGATGTCAGCTTTGATTGTGTTGGCTTCGACAAAACCATGACAACAGCTTTGAATGCCACTCGCCCAGGTGGCAAAGTCTGTCTGATTGGATTGGCTCAGAGTGAGATGACCGTGCCTCTAACCCCGGCGGCTGCAAGGTAGGTCTACTTGAATGGCAAAAACTAAATGCATTAACTTGTGAAACGAGTTTCTTTCCTTTGCCTCAATTCCCCAACTAACCGAAAGGACACAATTTCTAGTTTGGAAGACATATACAAGGCTCGGTCCAGCAATTTTATAACTTATATCCCTTTCTTTTTTGGGATTTCCTCTTAAATCTTGGGGTAGATAAAACAGATGGGAGATTCTGTATATAATGTCTCAATGGAAATCAAATCTAGAACATAAAATATGATCATGCTAGTGGATGAGGCTCCATACCCATGTGATTGAAATATCTGTACTAGAATGGTAAGCTGTTAGACGGGATTAACATATTTGTACCCTGGTAAGATAAAACATTTCGTGTTACTTTCTTGGAGCTTTTCCCCTTAATCTGTGAGTTCTTACATTTGACTATTGCGACTTCTTCTGGTGATAGGGAGGTTGATGTGATTGGCATATTCCGATATAGGAACACATGGCCACTCTGCATTGACTTTTTGAAGACGGGTAAGATTGATGTCAAGCCACTGATAACCCACAGGTATGGCTTCTCTCAGCAGGAGGTTGAAGATGCCTTTGAAACCAGTGCTCGTGGAGGCAGTGCTATTAAAGTCATGTTTAATCTGTAAAAAAAGATCTCATCATGCATGTGATGAGTTCCAGTTAGTGTGGACCGCAATCGCTATGTTCAGAGGAGATATTTCCGGGTCTTTGGATCCACTTAGAATTTATGAGCTTCGGACATGTCTAGATGAGGTCTTTATGGCCAATTGAAATCAGGCCTTTAAGGCCAATAGATGTATATAACCCTCTAGGCTTAAAATGATCCTGTAATGGGCTCTATGCCCTTATTACTTGTATCCGGTCTCGGAATGTCATTTGTATTCAGCACGCTTATAAATTTCCCAGTGAAATGAAGTTCACAATTGCTGAGAAAAACAAAATGAGTACCAGCTAGTTACTTCTTGCTTTCGAGTTGCCCCTCTTTCTGATCGCCTCCCCCTTTGTTTGTTTTCCATCTAGAACTAGCCTGCTCATTAAATAACTTGTCTTTAACTAGTAAGTTAATGTACAGTCTTTCTTTCTGTTTACTTTATTTTCCTCCATTTTGTCCTTTATGGTAAAAAGTTGCAAAACTGTAATGACATGTAAGATAGTATCGAAGATCAAGACATTGAAGACATTGTTAAGCAGCTCCTTGGCCCATATCAGGAAACCCATTCCAAGATGACAGTGCAGCTGCTGGACATCCAAAATAATTCCAGAATTATAGAGGAAGAAAGGTATTGCAAACTA
The DNA here is from genome assembly GCA_963930655.1 of Myrica gale. NCBI lineage: Eukaryota > Viridiplantae > Streptophyta > Magnoliopsida > Fagales > Myricaceae > Myrica > Myrica gale. The sequence continues at coordinate 7,482,340 of OZ005600.1, read as the reverse complement.
TTGGCATAACCTCGATATTGAATCCTTTTCTCCAGCGATAATAGAAATGAAATAAAGTATTCTCTGTTTTCTTACAAGTTCTTGTTTAGTTTTAATTTTAACCAAATAGAGAACTCTTCCTAAATATTCTCTAGAAACAATGGTCTCAATTCTCAACTATTTACATGAGATGACTAATCTGTTCTTAACAATCAACCTACAGCAGCTCAATAGATTGTCTTAAGTGCAGTATAACACCTCAATTAAGGAGCTCTCTCTGGAGCTACTGGAGTGTTCTTCGGCTTTGCTTACATACGCATAGATTGGCTTCTCAAGATCTCACAATGGCCTGTCTCAAAATTTCACCAACTAATCTTGCAGGCACAAAATCTCCATTTTATAATGTTCCTGTGGAATGTGTTTGGGAGAACCTAAAGAATTCGACCCGAAGAGCTACAGAAGGTGGCCAGGCTTTTACAAGAATACTCTTATTTCCTAATCTGAACTGCAATATCTTGTGCAATCCTGTGGAGCCTAGTACCTGTCGTGACCGAAACCTCCGTTCTCCAATGGCTTCCCAACATCATCAACGCTCCAAAAATAGAACCAACCCATTTTTCAGTCTGTGATTAGGTGCCGCCATCAGAATTTGTCCTCTCAAAGATTCCAAAGTTCTAAACTCTGATGGTTCAGACCCTCAGAAACCTAGTGCTATGGCTTCTACTCATTTGGTCTTATCAAACAATGCACTAAATGAATTTTCTCTTGAGGTACCTTTCATGTCATGCTCATCAGATTCCTCATTTAAGATTGAATGACATAAGGCTCTTGAGCGTTATACGATGTTGGGCCATTTACTTCGATGGAACTACAACCAAATGGCTTCTGCACATTGCTTTCCTCCATTAACTCTTTTATTTTTACAACATCATCCCATCTTTCTGAACTGGCATAAGCATGTGATGAGAGAACATAATTCCCGCTATTAGAAGGATCCAATTCCAGAAGCTTGTTTTTAGCAATCTCAGCTAGGACCACATTTCCATGAAGGTTACAAGCACTCAAAAATATCCTCCACACGACAACGTCTGGAACTATAGGCATTTTCTTTATGAATTCACGTGCCCTATCAAGATTGCCAGAACGACTCAAGAGATCCACAACGCATCCATAATGCTTCATTTCTGGAGTTAGTCCATAAACTTTTTCCATACTTTCGAAATGGTCCAACCCTTTATCAACCAATCCAACATGAGCACAAGCTAGTAAAATCCCAACAAAGGCCCCATGAGTTGGCTGAATACCTTCTCTTAACATTCGGGAGAAAAGCTCAAGTGCAGATTCTGCAAAACCATTCACGGCAAGACCTGAAATTACTGAAGTCCATGAGATAGAGTCCTTCCTTTTCATCTCTTGAAACACCTCTAGTGCATTCTCAACCACCCCACATTTGCAATACATATCTATCAAAGAGTTTCCTACATACACATCTGCTTTTACACCATGGTCAAGTATATAGCAATGAACTGCCTCACCAACATCAAGCAATCCTACATGGGCACAAGCAGAAAGCACACTAGCTACCGTAATTTCATCTGGTTTCACCTTTGCTGCCATCATTTGTTTAAACAGCCTCGCAGCCTCAGTAAACTGGTTAGTTTGAGAGTAACCCGTGATCATGGAAGTCCAAGAGATTACATCCCTGTTCTCCATCCCATCAAAAAGCTTCTGAGCAGCGTCTAAGTTCCCCACTTTTGCATACCCCCTTATCAAGGCATTCCAAGAGACAATATTCCTTCCTTGCATCCTATCAAATACTCCCTGTGCCAGATCCACTAAACCACGACGACCATACATATCTATCATAGTATTCCCCAAGTAAACATTAATGTATAAATGATTGTCCTCAATATACTTAATCACTGAGTCTGCAATTTCCCACTCACTCAGATTACTACATGCTAAAATAACTTTCATTATTGTCACCGCATCAGCCTCCGCATTTTCAGCCTGCATCGCTTTAAAAAGATCCAAAACCTCCTTAAATCTATTGCACTGGCTATACCCACATATTAAAGAGTTCCAAGAAACCAAATCTTTTTCGCCCATTTCATCAAACACCTTCTTTGCAGACCCCATATCGCCAGAAGCTGCATACATGCGAATCAAAGCATTGGAAACAACAACATTCGACTGAAATCCAAGTTTCAGAGAATGAACATTAATCTTCTGGCCCTGTACAACATCAGAAACTCTAGCACAAGCCTTGAAAACAAATATTAGGGTCAAATCATTCGCCGCTATATATAGGGGACATATATCTGTATTTAATTTGAAAAAATTCTTCCGCTTGAAGTAATTTTTGAAAAATCGATATATATATATGGGACATGGAGGATGAAAAAGTCATTTGAGGTGATTTTTTTAAAAAAAGTTATGGGATTTGTAAAATTGCACAAAAGATAGGATTTTTTAAGATGAAAACTAGAAAAATAATAAGGAGTAAAGTCATAGTTAACCACGTATGTATGAACAAAAATCAAATCGGTATCCCTAATTATTAATTCAGCGATTTGAGACTCATGAATTTTGAAGACCATCAATTCACGTCCCGTCCAAATTAAGCGTTAAGTCTGACGGAAAATCATGCAAAATGACCAAAATGCTCCTCCAAGACAAAATTTTAATAAATAAATAAAATAATAAAAATTTAAAAAATAAATTAAACATAAATAGATTATCATTTTTTTATGAATTTTTACTAATTTTATTTTGGATGGACATTTTGGTCAATTTTTCATGATTTTTAGTTGGATTTACGACTAATTTAGACGGGACGTGAATTTATGATTTTTAAAAATTATGAATCTCAAATTGTCGAATTGATAATTAGGAGTACTGATTTGATTTTTGTTCATACTCAGGGACTAATTATGACTTAGCCCCAGATAACAAAGAGGAAAGAATACCTGAGAAACAATATACTAAAAATGCCTATCTAGTTTTATGTGGATTACCAATAGATACCTGCGCTGTAGGCCACTTATTTTGGGCTTAGTAGGCCCAAATTGAATGGGCTATATTGCACTGCTATTGGACTAATAGTCTAATACTGACATTACTGAGGATAAGTAACTTTTATTGTTCTTATTTCTCTAAAATTAATAGATAAATAAAGAAGGAAAATATAGACTTTATCACTCTAAACTATTACATCTTTACAATTTTTCACCCGAGTACACTCTTGAACATTAATCTCCTCAAACTAAAACCTTTTTACAATATGCCACATTAGTAAAGATTTAGGTATTCAAATCGTGCCACATGACATAATTTTTATCTATTTTAATGGTTAGATCTTTCAATAAGGGAGCCAATTGCGAAGAAGTCATTTTTTGGGGATAAAATACAAATGAGGTGTTAGTTTAAGGTGACAAAGTATAATTTTTCCTAAGAAAAACTAGCTTAATTTCTGTACCTACTATTAATAAGCGCCTAATAATAAACACAGGTCTTAAAAAAAATTAAGATTATAACGTTTGAGAATTATTAACTTGAGGCATGGAGAACGATTTTTTATTTTGTTTTGTCCCCCTTAAAAAGTCAATACACTTAACAAACATAAAAAGGGTTATATTATTGTATTGGGGCTTTTATTTATCAATATAATAAACACGGTTCTTACAAAAAATTACGATTATAACATTTGAGAATTATGGGTCTTAGTCGAATTTCAAAATAATTGATGCAGAGGACATAATATTCTTGGGGAAAAAAAAAGCTTGAGGCATGAAGAACGAGATTTTATTTTGTTTTGTTCCCCTTAAAACGTCAACACATCAAAAAATAAAAGGATTATATTTTATTGGGGATTTTATTTATTAAGTCCTAGCTAGTATAGTCCAATCGGTTTCCTCATAAACAAATAGTTTAGTGTTACTTCCAAGTTTCCTTCGATTTAATCATAATTTTCATAGCATGTGATTCATGCTCGACGATTAATATATGTTAAGTACTACCATTAACTGACGTGTGCTAAAAATACTGTTATAATCCCCCCCCCCCCTCCCTTTTCTTCAGTGCCAAAACCATAAACAAATGTCTCAATCAGAGATGAAGACGTTTGACCAAATAGAGAGGGTAAAATATATTAGGGTTCAATCGAAATCATGGGCTTAGCATTGATTTTTGGGGGTACTCTTTCAGTTGAGAAAAATAATTAAGAATAAGAATAAATTTCTCCTCCTGCCATCATTTCAAATAGTTTTAGCACTAAATACATGGTGATAACCATTAGACGTAGATAATGCACACTAATTTTTGTGGCCATCAATTGATTGGAGACTACTGATGTTTGTACTCGGATGCTTCCCATCACTTCAACACATGATTGTAGTAGAATGTAACATGACATGAGCCCTGTCGAAAGTTGAGTTGGACAAGTGATGGAAAATTGAAGGAACGATTATTACTTCTTGACGAAATTAACTTTTGTGTCGTGTCTTTTTCTAGTCGTGTGTTTTGTGCCCAATACGGTTTTTGTTGCTTCAGTAAGTAGTTTTCTATTTATTTTTTTCCTTTCCACTTTGGCTCCTATGTTAACAATTTCTCGGCCACCAAATAGAAGCCAGCTTGAATTCAATTCTAGCTCAAGGGGGGTGTCACCGCGCGAGTGGTACTAGCTAGATACATTCAACGGACGAATTAAACCAGCTTGGTTTAAATTAATATGCTCTTGGTGCATAGGTTTGGTTGCTGATAGTTTTCTAGATGGAGTTAGTGAACTGAACTCTAATACGTACGTACCGGGAAAGGTGGATTTGGTTTGCTTGCATAATTTTTTTAAAGGAAGTTGGTATCAGTGATCGTACTGACGTCTCCAAGTTAATTAACCTAACCCTCTCTGTATTAATTACAGAGAATATTTTACTACGGCAGCGTTCATTGTATTTAAAAAAGAACTAGGCAACCCTAGCTCTCGCGTCACCCAACCTCCTAATTATCGATCAAACAGAAGAAAAGAATAATAGAACAGGAGAGTTTCCGAATTTCATAAAATGACTACGAGCTAGGGTCACCTCTAGGCTCTAGCGATCGACTATCTGGCGATATAGTTATACAAAGAAATAAATAAGCCATAGCGAAAAAAGGAAGTACGAAAGCTCCGGTACTTACAATTAGGTTACGTTTGTGTTGAAAAATTTTTGGTATTGAGTTTAGTGTTGGTATTAGGTTAGTATTTGTACTTATTTCCTTTATTTATGTATCCTTTTCTCACTGTGAGGTGTCGATATTATGGAATATAAATTACGTTTTCAAAGATTGGGAATCTATTTTTAAATTATATACCCTTAATTAAAAAAAATATCCCATTTGCCGACTGGCCAATCTGAATGTTTGGTAGTTACATAACAAGAAGTGTTTAGATCCTTAATCCATGGCACAAATATTGAGACGTTCTTGGAAATCTTAATTTCTACGTAGACTTCTTGCGTCCAACTTAACCTACGAAACGCCGTTAATTATTAGTTTGCTGGGGGTGCAAAACTAGGAGGACAAGTCACTCGTGGAGTTAGCTAAGCTGCTAAGGGGCATTAAGCACCTTTAATTTGCAGGTACATATGTGCTTAAGATTATAAAGGGATCATCAGCTAAGCTGCTAAGGGGCATTAAGCACCTTTAATTTTTTTAAAGGAAGTTGGTATCAGTGATCGTACTGACGTCTCCAAGTTAATTAACCTAACCCTCTCTGTATTAATTACAGAGAATATTTTACTACGGCAGCGTTCACAGTATTTAATAAAGAACTAGGCAACCCTAGCTCTCGCGTCACCCTAATTATTGATCAAACAGAAGAAAAGAATAGTAGAACTGGAGAGTTTCCGAATTTCATAAAATGACTACGAGCTAGGGTCACCTCTAGGCTCTAGCGATCGACTATCTGGCGATAGAGTTATACAAAGAAATAAATAAGCCATAGCGAAAAAAGGAAGTACGAAAGCTCCAGTACTTACAATTAGTTATATAATCCAAGCATCATATACGTACATATTATATATATATATATATATATATATTAATATAATCAACAAACCCCATAATTATAGTGTAATATAGAATAATATATATATCATATATGAACATAGTGGTTCCTCCTAGTATAAAAATATAGCATGAGCCCCTTAAACCAGCTATCAAGTACAGAATAAATTAAATGGACCTTAAAAAACGTGTTCGGGTGGCTCGATAAAAGAGAGGAAATTAATTAAAATAGAAGAAAAAATGGTTAGACAGCTAATTCGTACTTATTTCCTTTATTTATGTATCCTTTTCTCACTGTGAGGTGTCGATATTATGGAATATAAATTACGTTTTCAAAGATTGGGAATCTATTTTTAAATTATATACCCTTAATTAAAAAAATATCCCATTTGCCGACTGGTCAATCTGAATGTTTGGTAGTTACATAACAAGAAGTGTTTAGATCCTTAATCCATGGCACAAATATTGAGACGTTCTCGGAAATCTTAATTTCTACGTAGACTTCTTGCGTCCAACTTAACCTACGAAACGCCGTTAATTATTAGTTTGCTGGGGGTGCAAAACTAGGAGGACAAGTCACTCGTGGAGTTAGTAGGCCAGGATCAAGGGGCACTGAAGTTAGCATTAGCTAAGCTGCTAAGGGGCATTAAGCACCTTTAATTTGCAGGTACATATGTGCTTAAGATTATAAAGGGATTATCTCATTTGAACAATTATATAAAAACTACGATGGTCTTTTGGCATGCCTGCGCCCTGCAGGCTGCAGTGGGAAATTTTGAAAGATCACAAGACACGCCTAATTTCAGTTTCTATTTTAACGCACGGAATAATGCTAAAGTCTTGGCATCTCTTTCTCTCTTATCAATGCTCGAGAGCACCCACCCAAAAGCATTAAGCAAAGAGTTGGCAAAAGCATTAAACAAAGAGTTGGGTCTGGCTATTTTCGTGGCTAATAAAATGACTACCACAGGTTATGGTTGTCTCTTTTTCTTTTTTGAATAAAGAGGAGAGGCCGGAAGTTTGGGTCCCGGGCCCAAACACAACATTCTTGGTAAACGAATGGGGAAAGTCAATGCAATTTCTATATGCTTTGGAAGGAACACAAATCACACTTCATAATATCAAAATTAATATTGGACCCAATTCTCTTCTGACTTCGTTTTCTACCCCCTTCGTTCAAAGTTTGTAGTCATTATCCCTAGCTTTCCCTCCAAAGTCCAATATGCTGAAACTTTTCTGTTTGGTACCATCTATATTCATTAGACCCAAACGTAGCTACAGTTGATTCGGTCTCAAACCCCAGCGTGTGAATGACTGGGTCAGCTGGTCCCGCAAAGCCATTCTGATCAGTTAAGCACGCCGAGAGGTAAAGTCTCAATGTCCACTTGGTCCCTCATGCTCAGCCGAGAGTTGAACAAAAACAATATCCAGGGTCGACGTGGGTCATGAGGTTAGTTGGTTAGTGGGGGCCGGGTGGGGTAGTGGCTAATTAACTTGATGGTTATGGTTTCTCCAAAGGTGGTGAGTGGGGGAGGCCACGATTCTATCACGCAATTTGCCACTTCCCCACACAAACGGCACAGCTCCCACATAATTTCCACTAACCCTGATCTCTTTCAACATTTTCGCAACCTCTCATTTCGAACTAATTCCTGATCACACGCCATTCTATTGATGTACCTAAACTCCCCTACGTACTCTTAATAAGATCTGAAAACTGTATTTAATATTCTTAATTTATTAACAACTGAGCTGAGCAATATTTCACTGAGGCTGTTTTTTGTATGTGGTTCCAATAACTTTATATTTAATACGAGTATTTGCAAGTGGGTTTTAAGCAAATTATTATAATATTAATTGCTTGAATCAGTCCTTTAGGGCACTCATTGAGCCTACACGTGGTACGCTAGAACAGCCAATTAGGTAAGGTGTTAATTGGGCTCAACTGCTTAAGCCTCCATTTGAACCGGCAATTGGTATCAAAAGATTATACCAAATCTCGAAGGGAAAATAACCTCATTGAGTCATTGACCACTAAATTTTTTTGTCTTTTAATCTGTGTCCTTATTTTCTTTCATGTGCATTGGTTGACTATCTATGCGACAAGAGCTTTTCACCCTAAGGAGTTGCTCACCTAACACAGCCCAAACTCAACTTATTTCTTGCTCAACCCAAACTTGAATTCAAAACTTAATATCAGTTTACCAAATAGTCATAATATATCTCAATGGAATTAGGTGCGTGGAACTGCTCTCATGAATAGCTAATAGACAAACCCCAAATGCCAAAATATTGTTAGTACTGCATGCAACTGTCTATCGTTAGCTTAATTTTCAATTCTATCCAGGAGCAAAACCCTAACACCTGGACAAATAGTACTAATGTCCTTTTCAGTAGAAGGTTATTCACGTTGCAGTGCTTCAAACACAAGAACCAAGTCCAAGCGGCCAGCGCCCGTTAAACCCAACTTCCACCCAACGCAAACGGCAAAGACTCTCTCTCTCTCTCTCGAGTCCTTCTCCTTTCCATAAATGTGACAAAAATACTTGTGTTTCATCAAAACGCGCCTTCTTTCTTCTTTCATATTGGCTTGCTCTCTTACAACCTAAACCATGAAGGCATCGACCTCCATAGCTGATACAGCCTCATGGTACTGTGCCATCAGCCTGTTAGGCTTGATCTTGTTAGCCTCTATACGGGAGAATTCTCTGGCGGATGATTCAGTGAGAGGGAAACATCTCTTGGAACGGCCGTGTGATGAAATCTATGTGGTCGGAGAGGGGGAGACCCTCCACACCATCAGCGACAAGTGCAGCGATCCGTTCATCGTGGAGCGCAACCCACATATACAAGACCCCGATGATGTCTTTCCTGGACTGGTTATCAAGATCACTCCCTCAAATTCGATGAAGTTATTGAGGTAGTTCATAGGAAAATTCTAGTGTTTTCCTGTTTCTTTCCACTACTATACCAGCTTGTAAAATAGGGAGAATGGATATTTCTCATAGGTACGTAGGGGGTGGAAATTAAACTATAATTGGAGCTTTTTCTTTTCCTTTTTGGTTTTGGATGTTCTACATGTAAAGATGAACACGACGGAATTTCCAATAAGTCCATGGCCTATATATGATCACTAGTGTTTCTTCCTTATAAAGAAGTTCTTTGTCCATACGATTAGCTTCTACAAATTGAAGAATTAAAGAAGTTCTTGTAATTTATTGTCTACGTTTTTGTTTCCAAGTGCCCTTAAATAACGTTTAATTAATTAGGTCGCAGAAAATTCATGGAATCAAGGCTAGCCAGTGCTTGTTTTACCTCGGGCTTTGTTCTCAATGAGTCTTAACGAGGGGAGAAAAAGTAATCTTGAAACCATATAAAAATAGAGAATTATATGCTTTTCACTCCGAACAGATATGAAATTAAGGGTATACGAGATGATGAAAATATCCCTCCTCTGAAATAAATCGTATTATCTCCGTCCCCGCGATCGTTATGCCCGAACGTGGAAGCACGGCTTTTTTCGTCATTTCCCGATCAAAAAATTGCACCTTTTTTTTCTTTGGGTAAATGGTAATTGGCAATTAAGTATCATTAAGATAAACATGCAACAAGTTCTGTACAAAAAAAAAATTTCCACTTTCGTTCATTGCACTGTTACAAACATGCACCTGTACATGTACGTACGTACTGCTGGTATCGTTTTCTATTATTATTTTTAATTTCAGGCATATCTTTTTCCCCTATACTAATCGGTTCGTTCATGGTTAATTATTGGTGATTCTTCCTGTGTTACTTATTGTTAATTTCTTGGTAATCGCCTGACAGAAAGAATGATGAATTAATCAAGAATGGTAATCACTCATTATGAATATAAACAAACAACTATAAATTTCAAAACCCACAAAATAAATTCCAAAATAAAATATTGGTATATATATATGGCATTAACGTTGTCTAAGCTAAGACGTGTTGGCAACATAAATCAAAGTTTATAAATGTAAGTTTTTTCTTATTGGCCTTTTGTGTCAAACTTGACGTTTACATGTTATGTCTTCCTTTTTGGCTTTTATTTCAAGCCACAAGGAGACAGACGTTCGGCCAATAGGACAGCTGCCCTTAGTAACTGGGTGAGTGATAGAAGACCCCGAACCTAAATATAAATTTTATTTCCATCGCATATAGTTTTACGTGTTAATTGTTAATTAACTTGCTAACTACGTACTTTAGTATGTGATCTAGATCCGAAGTTTTATATATATATATATATGGCATGCCTGTCGACGACGCTAATTTAATTTTCAGTTGATTTCTTTCTCTTTTTATTTAACGGGGGGATTTTTTTTTTAAATGTGATGATATTGCTAATGATATGTGTCTCTAATGGCCTATTTAAACTTATGTGATTGCAATCATGTTCGTTTGAGGATTCAGCACCAACATCTTATTTATTTTCGGAATTAAAATAGTTTTTTAATCAAACTGTCTTATCTGTCGAATATGAGAAAACGTGTTTGCTTGGGCATCCGGAAGTTCCCATAACAAGATAGATACACAGCAAGTTTGACTCTGTGTATGTTTGACATCCAACACTTTCACCCTAAAATATTTCTACTCCAATAAAATAACTTTTCAAAATTATTTTTCTCCTCATCAAATCATCACTTTCCACTCTAAATAAATATAAAAAATTCATTTAAATAATATTTCTTCAATTTTTTACCAACTTCAACACTCAAATATTTTTAATACCCCAACATTTTTCCAATCAAATATAGAAGGCGGCCTCTAGTTTCAAATTTCAATCCTTATGAGATAGTTGCAAATTTCAATCCTTATGAGAGAAGGATATATCATAGCACTCAAGGGAAAGCAATGATCAGTTTTTATAGATGCTCTAAGAAGATATTTTTGAAGTGATAAGATCGAGTATTAGATACATTACTATACGTATTGCACTAGTCTGTGTAGTTTATACCTCTCCTTTCATATATATATATCCTTGTGCCTCTCTATAGAATCACCTCCCATTCTCTGACTACCCCTCTCCCCACCACCATCTCCGGCCCCTCCCACCTCTCTCCCCCTCTTCTATTCCATTCTCCATGGTGCCCAAAGTCTTAAATAAAACATTCATTTCGGACGTCTATGGTGGCTTTTGCCCGATTTCCTTTTTCGTTGATTTTTTCAGTTTGGTGCTCATTATGAGTCATCTCAACTCTACGTCCTCTTCACAGGGATTGGCACGTATTTTAGAATATGTAACTGAAGTCATTGAACCTCTTAGATTAATCACTAATAAAATTTCAAAGTTGTTAAATAAACAAACGAGAACCCCTATACGTAGTGTCAAGAGAAATCCCTTTGTGGTACCCATTGTAATGCGGACGAACGGAAGTTTCAGAACTCCCACAGCATGACCTTTCGGATGCCAGAGTGGCCTGTGGGAAGGAGGAAAGGCGCAGGGATCGGAATACGTCCTGTCGACTACTTTTCTGAGAGCAGTCCGAGTAATCGCACAAAACTATGTGCGGATGACATGTTCCAACAACAAAATGTAATTATTAATTGCAATTTAATAAGCTAGTGGCGTGGTAACTTTCATTGGTCCTTTATACTTGCTTGATATTCTTGTAAAAAATGATTTTAAGAAAGAAATTTAAAAAATTGAAGACATTGGGTATCGTGTTAATTCTATATTAATTTGGAACAGATCCATAAAACGATTGGCACAGCCGCACAATCTTGAGGACCAAAACTAGAAGGTGACAAAAATTCTCTCTTCGAACATACATGTAGACGCAGAGAACTGTCATGTTCTTCGGGGAGAGGAAGGAGGAGCAGGGGAGGCACAGCCGCTGCTGGCTCCTCTGCCCTTCGCACGTCTCAGCAACCATTTCTATGATATTCGTTCCTCTATTATCTCGTGTGGACGGACGCCACCTTGACATGGCTCTTCACGTGCTAACACGTGTTGCCGATACTCTTCAACCCTGCCGCCATGGGCATTTAGCATATAGTCTTGTATTTGTGCTTCTTTGTGGAAAAAGCATCACGGGAATAGACTCGGCAACCAACGACTAATCACTCATGGCTCATCAGCACCACTTTCCACTTCAGTGGCACGGGTTTTTGACCTCCAATGTGTAGTTCTCTTGCGTGCTTCTCTGTCCAAATCAAGATCCTTCAATCAAACCAACCGCTCTTATCTTGTAAGAGCACGTGAATCTTTTCTATATCCACTTTAGGCCGCCTTAGTGGAGCCGTGTTAAAGGCTGCCATTCTGTGTAGTGTACTGAAGCTCCTTGTGATAAGGATGAATGTGAAAGTAGTATTTGGGCTTAATTGTAAGTAACACATAATTCCTTAATTTCCCTAAATTGGAAGCTTAATTGAAATAAGCTCAATTCAATTAAAGGCAAGACACTAGCCCCAACCTGCTAAAAAAGCCCCATTTACAGTCTCCGCATTGAATGGATCCCACTAATAGGGAAAGGATTGCCTCCAAAGGCAATCCCGTCCAAAGGCCGAAAGGCACGGTCGGGATTGCCTTTTCCCCACTAATATCCACCAGGACAGCTGAACAACTTCACAGAGTTTATCCTATTGATGGTAAATTTATCTCCAGGTGAACCTCATTCCACTTCAACCCATTTTCTCTTTGTGGAACGAGAATAAATGACAATGTGCTTATTAAAGGAAGGGACTATGGCAGGTGGACAAAGAATTGGTTCATATTTCATTGTCGAGCCTAAGCACCATTTCAAAGGGAGTAAAAGGAATAAGTAACTCAATTGGGTGAGCTTTCCAAAGGACAATTAACAATTATGCCTTCAATCTTCATAGCTCACGCTATGCTTCTCTGTTCCATATTCGGAGTGCGACTTTGGTTTTCCCTCTTATACAAGACTGGCTGGCTGTTTCTACCTGTTTTGTGAAGAGTGTGCTTAAAAATCTTAAACGTATCAAAGTTGAAAAACATTCCGAATTTTGGTTGGTCTGCACTCTGCAGAAACAAGACAATTGCGTGAAGTATACAGCTTCGACTGTCACAAGTTGAAATCATGCTGACAAGACAAACGGGAGCTGCCATGCACTTTTACTGAAACAGAGGGCGCGTAATGCTAAATGTTACTTGTACAGTGACTGTGAAGATTAAAATGACTTTCGATTTGGACAGGAAAAGATGAATACCAGTTCTACAAAAACCAGTACTTCAAGCAGCAGAAATAGTTGGTTTGGATATATATCAAAGATGAAGCAGATAGTGGATGCAGCTATAACAGTCCAGCCTCCAATTAATAAGAAATCAATTGAAGCCACTTAATTCCATAAATGAATGTTGAATCTTAAGTCGTGCTTTGTATAGCCTTTTCTTTTTTGTTGGGAAAATTAAGTGCTCATCAGCTACTAATACTTGATCGCTGTGCAGTTTTAATGAATGAATGAGTACTTCTCTTCTACTTAGGTGAGAGATAAGACAAATCAAGAAGTGGTAGGTTACACACATCTTAAGGCGTGGATGTACTATTATTGATCTTTTGTATTGATGCGTCTCGATTGTTTCAAATTACCACGCGGTTGACACAGGAACAGCAAGAACACGAGCTAATGGTGTGATTTTCAAAGATGTGTTTGTAAAGGAACACGGAGCATGCCTAACCAAAAACTCCAAGAATGAGATAATTTGACAGCTGGTGCAATTGGAAGCCCGCAGCTGTTGATGTTGAGCGGTATTGGGCCTTCTGAACAGCTTGAGGCCCATGGAATCAAGGTGATGGTTGACCAGCCCCTCTTGGGCCGAGGGATGGCTGATAATCCAATGAATGCTATCTTCGTACCTTCTCCCCTTTTTTTTCTTTTTTTTTCCTAAGGGTCTTAACTTTTACTCTCTATAAAAGAAAAATGGCCAGTTTGATACTTTAAAAGATAAGATATTCTGCTTAGACGGATGTAAGGAAATTACAATTGTGACTTCACACAAAGTTGCAGACTGATCAGCCCTTCATGGGGTCCCCAGAAGCAATGAGCGAAGCTGCTAAGACCATATATGCTGCTGCCAGTACACCTCTTAGAGGGGGAGTTGTGCTTGAAAAGGTCACGGGTCTTCTCTCTAGAGGCCATCTCGAACTTCGGACCACATATCCAAATGACAATACCGCAGTTACCTTCAGCTATTTCGAGGAACCAGAGGACTTAAAGAGGTGTGTTAAAGGCATGAACACCATCATAGATGTTATAAAATCCAATGCATTTTCAGAGTTCCGTTACCCCACCATGTCTGTGCGAGCACTACTAACCGTGATGCTGAATGTACCTGTGAACTTGAGGAGGCGACATGCCAGAGCTGCAATTTCCTTGGAACAGTACTGTATAGACACGGTAATGACCATTCGGCACTATCATGGAGGCTGCCACGTGGGCACCGTCGTTGATCATGATTATAAGGTTCTTGGTGTGGATGCGCTGAGGGTAATCGATGGTTCGACATTTTCAGGCTCACCTGGGACTAATCCTAAAGCTACTGTCATGATGCTGGGAAGGAAAAACCTATGGTATTGTTCATGGGGGTTTCGATCTCGTCGTCAACGTAGTACTCCGTGGAACTACGTACCAAGCTTATTATTGTCTTCTTTTGGCGCAGGTATATGGGAGAAAAGATCTTGCACGAAAGGTATTCCCGTGGGAGGAAGTAAGAAGATGGTCTTATCCTTACTTTTCAAGTATACGTAGTACTAAATGCTATACAAATATCAATATTGTCACGAATCTCTATTGGACCTGTTATTAATATGTACGTGGATTGGGATAAGGTTGTTATTGAGTTACTACGTACGTACATATATAATTAATTGTTCTCGAAAAGCGAAAATTATATGGCAGCTGATTTTTTTTTACATAATTGTCTTTGGTTTTTCTTTTTAACTTAAAAAATCACATATATATAGTTTATCGGAAAATACTTCATGTATCCCACTTCAAATTATTATGTGTGTCTAGTGAAAAAGTTTTTCGTTCAAGGCATGAGCGCAGCATCATATATTGAATTAATGTTCTAAATTCCAATGCATTTTTGGATTTCGATCTGTTCCCACACCATGCCCCTGTGCACGCGTGCACTAATTGGGCTTGGATGTTCAAATCAATTAATCCCGTAAATGATATTTTTGAATGGTGCTTCTGACTGATCAGGTAATCATGCATGTTAAAAATAGTACGTTACATTAGAAGAGTATTTGAAAAGAAACCTTCCATATAATTACAAAAAAACAAGGATAACGACCTCTTTAATCCTTATATTTTATCTTTTTTTTTTTTAAAAAGTCGTTTGATTTTCACTTAAGCAGTCCTGGGTTTTACTATCAATATTAAAAAAGCCTTACCGCGGCTAGTTAATTATGTAAAAAAAAATTAATAGAATGCCACATGACCGCGCCCAATTAATTACAAAACCGTACGTGTAACTTTTGGCACTCATTTAATGCCATGCTTTTTAATTCACGTCAACTTGAAAAAAATTAAAATAAAAGAATAAATAACTTTGTGATTATATATGGATTTTACCAAAAAGCAAAAGGTAACTACATAATTAATAAATTCAGAAATACCGCGCGTCATCTTTCCTCTAATATATATATATATATATATATATATATATATAGAATAATTAACCTTTCACATAGACATTAAATTTATAATAATTAAGACCTCTCACAAAATCTTCAAAGCACTATAACTCTTTTGTTATTATTTTTTATATGGGTGAGTGAAATGTTTGTTTATTTTTTTTTGGGTAATTAATGGATCTTTTTTCTTTCTTTTTTTCTGAGTGGCTCTTCCTTACGATCAAAACTTGTTATATATTGATGTTTTTTAAGACATCTTTACTTTGAAAATGGGGCCCCAGCCGCGCACTATAAAAAGGGTTAGAACCGTTAATCAAGTTGTACATTCGGCTTTCCAATTAATAACAAAAAGCTTTTAATAATAAGAAAGTGATCGCTATGGGTAGATTTGTTGCGAAAAGGCTTGCGGTCATGAAGATAACAGCGCTGATAATATTGATGATATTGCCTGTGCTAGTTGTGGCGGTGAAAGCCGACGAATCTCGTTTTTCCCCTCTCCCTGCAGCCTGCAGTACCAGAACTCCCTCTGTCCGCCAGTTCTCTGATCCACTTCCACCTTGCCATCCCTCTGATCTCACTCCATCATGTGATGATGGTTTGGTTAAGAGATCAGGCCGTGGAAAACATGGAAAAAGAGGAACACTCAAATACTGCTTTAAGTGGGCTAGAGATCGTTGCAGAAGACAGACCTCTAACCGCGGATATAGAGAATGTGTTTCGGAAAGGCTCGCTATATGCTTCTCCAAATTCCAAAACCCTAAGTCTGGAAAGGTCGACCTCAAGTTATATCCCTGACTGTACAATATTGCAGAGTCCAGTAGCAGTACTGAAACTTCACATATATATATGTAAGTTGGAGAGATGATCTCTCACGAAGAGAGTACTGTTGAAGCTAGAATGAATATTATATGCTCTTTAAGCACATTTGGTCCCCATCACTATGCGCAAGTTAATTTTTTTTTTTAAAAATAAATAAACTTGAGAATATAAAAATGGTAGGTATACTCACACGCCCTTGAAATTAAAGCAAGAAAAATCTGCACTATCTAACTAAAAACATATGAATTTCGTTTTGCATGTGTTATATATGTAATATTTTTGTAATTCACTTAATTAATTTATATATAATTTATTTTGACAGATGCAGGTGAAGGAAGTAGAAGGAACTATATATTATAGCTAGCGGCTGAGTATAAATAAGTGAAAGGTGGTACAAGTGGGACTGGGGGAAGACTGTCGTTGTTATTTACTCTTATGTCTAGAATCAAGCTTTTCATAAAAATAAGCACCTTCATTAAGTAGACCAAAAAAGAAAGTGCGATCAACAGGATTACATGATTATAGAATTCAAAACGTTATAATTATGAAGTATTTTGTATTTTCTTTATATATATCTTCGGTTCTTTTTTTTTCTTTCATGCATGGAATGTTATGAATATATTGGATGAATTACAAAAGGCTAGTTCCATTGAAACTAAGGTACCCAATTTAAGACCTTAATCACTATCTAAGACTATATACCCAAAATGTGCAAAGTGAAAAAAAGAGAGAAAGAAAAAGAACAAGGACCCAACTAATTTACTGCTCCATAAATGCCAGGCGTTTTAGTTCCCGAATCCGATTCACCTTTGGTTCGGGTCCCCCTACAGATTCTCGGCCACAGTGAGGTCGATCCTGCAGCCACTTGGTCTTTTTAAATATTCCTTATTTTTCAAGAAATTCCAAGTGCACATTCAAACGTTTTGACGTTAGAAGCTAG
The DNA here is from genome assembly GCA_963930655.1 of Myrica gale. NCBI lineage: Eukaryota > Viridiplantae > Streptophyta > Magnoliopsida > Fagales > Myricaceae > Myrica > Myrica gale. Next base: position 7,464,937 of record OZ005600.1, on the reverse strand, counting down.
ATACTCAAACAGACACTCGTGTGTTTTATTTATTTTATCTAATTGTATTAATTTTAAAATTGCAAATTTAAATTTGATAATTTTTATGTTTGGCGTTTTGACGTTTTCTGTTGCAATTGGTACTTTAGGCGCGGTACTCAGGCATTCGAATCAACTTTGGGACAGCTACGGATCGGATTTCGATAAGAAAAGAAACATGATCATAAATTATGTGCATTTGCATAATAGTCCCTCGTGAGTTTCCACGCATTATATACTAAATGGATTTTTTATCGTAACAAATCTGGTCCTCATACTTTTGGGTATTTACAAAAAAAAATTCCTCCACTGAATCTTCTATATATATATACAAGTACGTTGAACAAAAATAATCAAAGATTTCTTTGCTATGTGATACATTCTTCAGAAAAAATTAGGCCTTGATCACTAGCTATATATGCATCACATCCCCCCGGCCTCCGCCTCTTAGATTAGAAAGCTGATCACAATTTGGTTGAAATAAATAAGGACCTGTTCTTATCATGACTAGCTAGCTACAAGCCTGCATTATTAGATATGCATGCCCTTCTGCATGCGCTTTACATCACTACAACAAATATGACTTTAAGCCACGAATTTTTCAGTGACAAAATATATTTCGTCACTAAAAATACATCTTTAGTGACGAAATTATCGGTCCGTTGCTACATATAACATTTAGCGACGGATACCAATTTCGTTACTAAAAAATTATCTTTTAGCAACGAATTTTTTAGTGGCAAACTAATTTTTGTAGCTAAAAGTACCTTTAGCGACAAAAAATATAGGTTTCTTGCTAAAAGTGAAAATCCTGTTTTTTTTAGCAATGGAAATCGATTTCGTTGCTAACGTATCTTTTGCAAAGATTCTGTTTCGTCGCTAAAAGTACTTTTAGCGACAAAAATATAGGTTCGTCGCTAAAAAATAAAAATAATATCTTTTTAGTGACGAAAACCAATGTCGTCTCTAAAAGTATCTCCTCTGACGATTTTTTTTCGTCTTTAAAAAACTTTTAGCGACAGAAATACATATTCGACACTAAAGAGTGAAAATAATGTGTTTTTAGCAAAAAAAATCAATTTCATCGCTAAAGTATCTAATGTGACGATTGTATTTCGTGGCTGAACATGCTTTAGTGACGAAGATTACCAAATCACCATTGAATAAACCTTCATCGAAATAAGTTTGTCGCTGTATATTTTATTATAAATTAATTATATCAATATGCTTATCCTAAGCTATATAATGTTACTAATTATAATATTTTTTGTAATATATTATTTTGTGTAGTAATAATTTTTGTAGCCCCCCAACCCTTCTCTCCCAGACTCCCCCGACGCCTTCCCCCCTCTTTTATTTTCTTTTATTCCCAGAAAACCCTAGTTTCCCTTTCCCCCCTCTCCCTGCCGCCTCCCAGAAAACCATATTGAAGGTATAGTATAGTATGTTACTCAAGCATGATATATCATATATATTATACTATGACATATTATGACATCATATATGATATATGATATAGGACTATAGTTCCAATAATATTTAGTCTTATAGTCATTAATATATAGTTTTAGAGACTATTAAATATTTTATGTTATTATTTCCAACCTATTAAATATTCTATAGCGGCGTTTGCGTTGCAAACACCATTAGAAGATTTCAGGTCTGTAGAGGCTAATTAATTAGGACATATCATGTATTATAAAAACACATAACAAATCATACGATCTTATAAAGAAAATACATATACTTTTAAATATGTGTATTTAAAAACACATATTTAGAAAATATTGAAATTTTTTGAAAAAAATTTGGTTAGTGAAATAATTTTTTATATGGGCCGGCCATGATAATCGGGCCAAGGCTCAAGGCCGGCCCATATATATTTTTTTTAAATGGCTAGAGGGTGAAACGGCAGGCTGTATTAAGAAAAAAAAAACTAGGGGGTGAAACTGGCGTAAATTCCCCCCCCCTCCCCCCGCGCGCAAAAAACCCTAAGCTCCTCCCCTTCTCCCCTGCCGACAAAAACACCTATCTCTCTCTCTCTCCTTTCAGCTCTCACCGTCTGTGGTCTCTCTCTCGTATCGGCGTCTTCATCAAGCTTGGTTCGGGTAAGATCGTCTCTCTTTCGTTGTAAAAATATTTTATATGAGAGATAGAGAGATTAATTGGTTTGTCGATCTTCGTTTCGCTCATAAGCATTTGGGGATTTTTCGGCCGGATTGTTTCGGGTAGCGATGCCTCTCTCTCTATCTCCCCCCCCACCCAACTATAGGTAATAACCATTAGAGCAAGGCCACGATGTGTAACAATTAACAAAAGAACATGGCACATTTCTGGAACTTCTTTATCGATTCTTGCACATTTCTCGCTATTTGTTTCTAAATTTTGTTTCGGGAACCAATAGAGGTCCATGAGCCTAGCAGAAGAATCCTAAACGTCATGTGGTTTGAAATTTTGTTATCGCCTCTGTATTCTCCAGGTACAAAGGTTATTATGAATATGCTAAATTAAAAGGAGTGGATGTTGGTTCACCAATTGGAGTGGATGTTGGTTCACCAATTGGACTTGATGTCCTTGTAAATGGTACAGTTCCTACAGGTGTGTTTCCCCTCATTCATGTAGATTGGTATTGGCTATTGTTTATGCTATGAATAACAGTCGTTACTTGCATCTTCTAGTCAATTCTGGTTCACATATCTTTTTCCTTCAATTTAGGATCTGGACTATCAAGCTCCACTGCGATTGTTTGCTCTTCCACAATTGCTATAATGGCTGCTTTCAAGGTGAACTTTCCGAAGGTATGTATTAACCGTGATTGGATTTATGTGTCTTTAGTGGAGCATTTAAAATGCAAATGAGGGTATGTTGAAAGTTGTGCTACTATCCTCGTGTTTATGTTCATGTTCCCATTTTAGGCTTCATACTCTGATGCTGTTTGTCCCTTGCTGCTGTGTAGATATCGAAAGAGGAAGGTAGTTTGAAGAAGGATGAAGAAGAAACAAAAGAAATGTGGAAAAGAAAGCGAGAGCATGAGGAGCAGTGGGAAGGAACAAGAGAACAGAGGGTTTGTTATTTGTTTTAATTTTGTTAGTGGTATTGGACTTGTGTAGAATATTGATACTTTTTTCTAGCTTTTGGATTGGTTAAAACTTGCTATTCTGCATTGCATTTATGTATTTGAGAATGTTCTCATATTTAAAGAGTTAAAATGTATTGGTATTGCAATATTCTTATGAGATGTAAATTGTGCTATAATTTGGATTTTTTGTACATATGAATCAAGGGAAAAAAAAGGTATTGAACAGCCTTTATTATTGGTTACAAGTTATTTTCGAAACATTCTATATAACTTTACTTTCTTCCCAAAGCATTCTATATCACGAAAAAAATGATATATTTGTGACAATTAATTCACTATAGAAATTGGGTAATAGCGATTAAAATTTTTCCCACAACATCTGGTTCAAATTGACAATGTCGATCGAACAAGGTGTTACAAAATTTCGTTCGAACAAACAATCTGGTTCGAACAAGATGTCGCAAAATCTCGTTCGAACAAGATGTCGCAAAAATTGGTTCGAACGGAAAATCTCGAACAAGACTTTAGCGACGAGCAAGACCATTGAATTTCGTCGCTGATGACTTTCAGCGACGGCGTTTCAGCGACGAATTAGCGACAAAAATTTTTCACCACTGAAAACCTTTGGCGACGAAATGCTTATCTTCAGCGACGAAAATTTTCGCCACTGAAGGTGAAAATTGTTGTAGTGTACTACCAAGACAAAGAGTGTTTGTCATTAAATCATTTCCTTTCACGAATCGACAATTTTAGAGTCTAGTGACAACCATTTTGAAGATAGATTTGGGCAACGATTTTAGTCTTTGGTCACAGGAAGTCCTTTGAAGACGAAGGACACCTGCGACAAGACAAAGAACTAATGACGTGATGTAGCTTTTTCTAACGCCTTTACCGACCAAAGATTCTGGTGTTAAAATGACGAAGAATGTCGTTGGCATAGATAGCAAAGACCACGAATTAATTCTACGTGGTTAAAAACTTCATGTCACACTGTTATTGGTGACGAACCTTCAACGAGTACCTGTCGTTACATTAAAGACATCTTCCACGAAAACACTCATTTCTAACTACGAATTTAGTTGTGGTCTAACTGCATATTTGTTGTAGTGCATTCATGATTCAACATCTTTCTAATTTCGTATATATATATATATATATATATATATATATATATATATATATGTATATGTATATGTAATTCTACTTAATTATAATGCTGAGGAAACACGTACTAATTCAGAATATTAATAATGGAAAATGTTGTAAATTTAGGTCGAGACTCGAGCTGAGCATATATATATATATATATATATATATATATATATATATTATAGAAGAAAATGATGTATTTTTTTCTTCAGAAAAGGAAGTCAAAATCGCATACAAGGTTTGTTGACTTAGATTCACCAAAATGCCAAAATCTACATAAAGAGTAAAAAGAAGAAGAATATATACGAGAAACAACGTGCTGTAAGGATTGATGTAAAAAGGTCCTTTTACTCGGCCACAACCAATTAACGTGGTGGAGCATCTTCTCACCTTACGATCGACCACGTCCGACCATGGATTATGAAAGGGAAATATCAATTTCGTATGACCTGCCATGCATCACGCGACCTCCTACAAACCCAAGAAAAACAGACCACCTGGATATATATATTGAATATTCTAGGATATTCACAGCATATATAAAGCCTATCGCATATGCTTTTGCCTGATGGTTTATTCCGTCTGAAGAGACTGGATTTAAGGCAGAAAGCTCTCATACCAATCTCGCCAGTAAAATCCGAAGCCGCTTGCAGAAATCCCACAAGACGTACGCGGACGAACTTATATTCGATAAGCAAACCAGCCATAGGGTATCTCTTTTCTGGCAAGAAATTATGGTGACTAGCTAGTAGTGCAATTATGGGGTTACCATGCCGCATGCTATTTCATCGACTTGCCAAAGGAGAGTTGCCCTGTGACTGCTTTAGCTTAAATATTACTCTTGTAGCCTAATGCAACCTAGCCTTTGAGGTAATAGAGGTAATTAAGGTACGTAGCTAGCCATCGTTTATTTTCTTTTCTTTTCTGTCTTTTGTTGGTGGTAAAAGGTGACAATTAATGTTTGAAAGTGCGCATTTTTGTCATTTCTCATGAGGAATTCAATGATTAATTTATGGTATAAGATCTCCGGATCCCTAGTTGTTCTAATGGCATAAAATTAAAGCTTTTGTCCTATCCTAGCTGGTGGTGATGCCCTTTCCATTTTTTTTAATCAGAACACATAAATTTATTCCAAAAAAATAAAAGATACCCAAAAAATTAAGGGGGTTCCGTCCCAGCATACAACCAAGTTAAGTCAGAAAAATGCTCAATAGTACCGGGATTGCCCCTGAGAGAACCTCAGCGGCGCCCCAACGATCCAACTGGTGCACTGCAACATTTGCACCTCGACGAATATGTTGAATCTTGTAATGTCTTATCTGCCTCAGCAAATCAACAGTATCCATTATAATTGGATGGATGGTCCAATCCTTCACCCAGGGGTATTGTTGTAAAGCGTGAATGACAATCTCCGAGTCACCTTCCAGGATAATATTTGAACAGCTCAACTGAACAGCCAGCTCCACTCCAAGTTTTGATGCCCTTTCCATTTAGTCCATGAGTTTCTCTCATGCAGAGATCAAGTACTCAAGAGACTCAGAATAATAAATTTGGAGGCTAAAATGCAAAAAAAAAAAAAATCTTCATTAAAAAAAATTTGCTAGTGATTCTTTGGGAGCGCCCCAGCTCCGTCGACCCTGTCTGTACACGTACGGGAATATTTAAGAAACAAAAAACAAAAAAGAACTTGTAACGAGCTTATTAAGGTTGTGTTTGTGTTGTAATATTTTTGGTATAGGAATATGTGTTGGTATTGGGTTTAGTGAAAATGTGAAGAGAGAGGTAATTTTTTATATTTTTTGATAGAAGAGAGAGAGATTATATTGGAGTATTTTATTAGGAGAGAGATAAAATTTTGAGAAAAATTATGGTTGCAAACGCAACCTAAATATTATGATCAGGCTAGCTAGCTATAGCTAGCTACAAATAGCAAGAGTTATAACGTAGAGATATCTTTTGCCTTTCGCCATTTTGGCTATAAATCCAGTCTTTAATTTGATAATTTGAGTTTAGTTTTACATTAAATTTAAGACCTTTCTAATCAGAATATTGTCAAATTGTAGATTGAATTAAAAGTTCCACCGGCCTATTCCTTCATTAATTAAGGTCCACTTAGTTGATAGCTTTCTAAGTTCCATCCAAGATTGCTGGCAGAGACCTGTACATCATGATATGAGTCGAGATGGGGATGTTGGCTGAATGGGCCGCCCCCTCTAGGACCAATTGTTTTAAGCCGAGAACAAAAAGTCCAAAAATTCCAAAGGAAATTAATTAAACTCTAAAACTTCACGTAATTATCACCTTTGGCCGGCAGACACGAAAAACCTTTCAAGTGCATACATCATGCACAATACCCCGGCCTTCGAATCAATCGAAAGGATAAATTAAACTACTCTAGTTATTTAATTAACCTAACATATTTTGAGAGGTTCTGGTTGACGATCGTATCTTATGATCAAACTGTAGATAGGTATTTTATTGAGGCCCGGCCATTTTGTTACGATTTTCAATTGTTACTTTATTGAGACCCACGTGTATAAGAAATATATTTATTGTTAGTGATCCAAGAATTGCACTTTGCATGCTATTATAATCTCATCCAGCGTTGTCCCTTGTAAGATCTATTACATGATAGTGGGTGCTTTAAAATTGGAGATCAATGCTTCTGTTCTTTCCCCCCTTTACATCGACTAGTTTTTGTTTTCATCTGAAATTCATTGAGTTTTTTTGTTCCTTTGATACTTTTTTGTCTGCTTTGTTGTGTCTGTTGTGATCTCTTTTATTATTTTCCTTTTTTTGTACTGCTTATTTTACCACATAAAGAGTTACAAGAAAACGTTGCAGGGTTGAATTTTGTGCCATTTTCCCGACACGTACGGTGTAGCTGATGGTGGTTCCCTTTAAGAATTCTCAAAGGGCAGAAACAGAGATCATAACAAAGGGCAGATGAACTTAGAGACACCGAAAAGCCATCGTAAAAATTACCCGGGTTATGAAACAATGCCGAATAGTATTACGGAGCTGCGAGATTTCATTAAAGCAAAGGAGAAGGAACAGAATAGGACACAAGGACATTCTGTCATGAGGCCCCTCTTAGCTTCATAATGTAGCATCACCTGATTCTCCTCTCAGCTGCTTTTCCGACTTCTCACATCCAAAGCAAGAAAGAATCTTATACGCTTTGGAAATTAGAGATTTTTCAAGATTTGGCAATGGAACCTGAAGGTTAAGAAGTCTCACGTGAAAAGAACCGAGCCCCGCCCCCTCTCCCCGCATAACCGTGAAAAACGAAAGAAAAGCAGATCCCCCAGGATATCCGTTGCAAAACCATGAAGGATATGCCATTGTTTCCATGGTTTATTCTTCCCATTCGCACACAAATTGCTCCGCATTTTAAATTGCCACTACTCCTCCAAACTCCACAGGCAGTTCGAGGCAGGACGCATACACGGGATTTGGTCCAATAAACAAATCAGTTATCGGGCGTCTCTTCCTTAGCAGGTGGGGATTGAGCAAGCGTCTATAGAGCTAACGTACCAGGCAACGGATCCGGTGCGAAGAGAACTCGGTGCGATAAGTGATGGCTTGGAGTCGGGCTTTTCATCCAAGCCTTGGATGAAAAGCCCGAGCAGCCCAAGGCATCACTTATCACCTTCGCACCGAGTTCTCTTCGCACCGAATCCGTTCGCAACGTACCAATGATCAATCCCGATTACTTGCCAAAGGAGAGTTGCCCGGTTACTGTTTTAGCTTAACGAAATCTCATAGCCTCTACGCATGACCGCAAAAGGTACGTTAATTAATTTACTGAGGTTGAAGGCAATAATACTCATTTCTCGCACTTTCCATACAAAGTTTGAGCAATTCTTGTTAGAATAAATTGTGTGCAAATAAGTAATTTACCTGACCTCTCTTTGGATCGTTCTATAGGCCGGCAATACAAACAAAAGCCAAATAGTCATGACAAACTCTTTCGTACTCTTGTTTGGCCAAAACACTTTCTCGCTCATCTACCAATATCTAAGGTTTTAGTGCCTAATAACCCGTAGATACTCCAAAAATGTAATAGGAAAAAATAATCAATTTCAGCTCAATTGGATTGTGGATATTCTATACAGTCGTGATAAAGAATTCCCAAATGTGTCATGAAAGTCCATGTTTCAGAATGCTCGAGGATGATGGTTTTTTTTAGCAAATACGGAACCTCAACATTAATAAATAAAGTCTACAGATGCAGAAGAAACTAACGAAACAAAAAACAAGTCGGGGGAGCGGGGGTTCAAATCCCTCATAAACACAGGGGTAGGAATCGGAATGCTCGTGGTGAAGGGAGATATCTCCCTCGAACATGGAAGAAGCGACCCATATTTGAGCAATTTGGTGCGAAAGTGAATTCGCACTGCATGAAACTACACGAACTGAGCTGTTGAGCAGAAAGCAGTGGCGGACCCCGGGGGCCATCCCCCCAATTTTTTTTTTTTTTAAATCCCCCTTGTCTTTAGTTTTCTTTACACGGACTTTAACAAAAATTAAGATTTGGCCCCCTAACAAATTTTAAATCTATTCTTTAATCCCTATTTATATAGTTTTTGCAAAAATTAATATTTAGGTCCCTTAAAGAATTGAAATTACATGTTAATTAAATTTCAAGCTTTAGTTTGAATCTGAAAAATTTTAAATTCAAAATTTTTAGACAATTTTTTTTCTTGCGACAATATATTTAACAATAAAACTTATAATGTGTGGTTTACTCTTATTTTTCTTGAGCTCTTCAAACACGCACTCATTTTTATCTATATATTTTTTTTCTATTTTCTTTACAAATGTAACTTGAAGAAAACATTGAATGTTATAAATTTTGAATTTTAAGAAGAAAACTATTATTTATAATTCATAATCTTTGTTAATAACTACTATATATGCAACTATATATCTAAGTAACTTATTAATAGCATTATTATGTCTTAAATTAAAAATATAATCTTATGATACATTTTTGTTATAATATACATTTTTATTAAATTAATATATATATATATATATATATATATATATATATATATATATATATATATATATATATATATATATATTATACAAAATTGACCCCCAAATATTAATTTCTGACTCCGCCACGAGCAGAAAGACACACGTTTTGAAGAAGAGTATTGTCGTTCGGTGGTTGTACACCCGGATCCTTGAGAATATCGATAACCACCAAAGAATCACCCTCAACGATAATATCCCGTAGTAAAAGAGAATGAGCCACCCTAACAGCAAGACACGCCTGCATGAACTTCACTAGTGGCGGTAGGGGTGAACAGAACCGGTCCGATCCTTTTTCTTAAAATGCGGTCCTGTCCGGACCGGACCGGATAAATCCGGTTATCCGGTCCGGTCCGGTCCTCTTTTTTAATAAATGCGGTCCGGACTGGACCGGACCGCATTTATTAAAAAAATAAAAAATATATTTTTTTATATTTTTAATACAAATTATAAACATAAAACGTTTAATTTTTATCTAAACTAAAACTTAACATTTTTATATACACTTCCCATTTGAAATTAACCTAAAAAAAATTTTGAAAAAATTTTAAAAAATTAAAAAAATTAAAAAAAATTTAAAAAAATTAAAACCGGTCCGGACCACTTAAGTGATCCGGACCGAACCGCATTTAGTGAAACCGGACCGGACCGAAATGCGGTCCGAAAAACCGGACCGCATTCCGGTTGTGCAGCCCTAAGTGGCGGAACCAAGCCGCCACACTGAATTTTTTTTTTCAACAGAGGGGGACCGAAAAACCCACTAAAGAAACCTCTTTTCACTTGAAAAAGACCCGCCCCCCCCCCCAGAGTCGCAGCCCGCACAAGTTAAAACTGGTCGAAAACCTGATGAACTACACCAGTGACGCCAACAAGAAACCTACAGTCACCAACAGAAGGGTCTAGGAAAGTGACCATTCCAAGCCCATCAAAATCAAAGCTCTTATCATTCTGCATTTGCAGCTGATAGTAACTGTTGAATGCGTATGAGATATTTCCTTTTGCTCCGATGCCATTACATGATATCCCATATATAATTAAGTGTAGTGCAATATGCAAAACTATAGGCAAGTTTCATCATGTGGTCTGTCACAGCTGACAAATCTGTAGATGAGTTTGCTACACACCACCTTGATGGAAGATACCGGACAATATTCCTTGCATTCTTTAATAACACGTTGCCCAAACCAAGGTAGTGCATATTTAGCTTGGCCATCAATGGAAAAGATGCCCCAGTGTCTCTCAAAGGGGTTCCTTTGTTACTCAGGACATGATTTATAAGCCCATAGTTGAAAAACTTTGCGGCAGTGACTATATCCAATTTTGCTCAGTGCTGCAACTAAGGTGTCAAAATTTCCATCAAATGCATTGGTAGTAAACGTTGGTAGCTTCATTATGTTTATTTAAATATTTTAATTCTAATACATTTTTTACATTAAGTAAGAAAAAAAAATTGTCATTTTGCCTCAAGAGTTCACCCCCTTCAAATTAAGCCCCGATTCCGCCACTGAGTTACTTCACCCTCCATAAGTTCCAAAACAGGTAGAATGGCAGATTCAGCATATAATTAAGATGGTCCCGTGAGATCACGACAAACACAGGCAGAATGCTCGAGGATGATGGTTAATTGTTCGCATACCCAATGGGGGTTCCCCAGAAAAAAAGAAAGTGGAAAAAATTAACATCATGTTGTGGACAATTTAATCTCAGCAGGAGGCCCTTTTTCCTTTGCTTGGTATTCTATCACCCCTTTCGCTCGGCCTGTACATAATTCTCGCTTTCTTTACTGAAACCTGAAACAGGCTAACAAGTGTTTCAGTCAGTAGTTAGACTAACAATGTACCAAAAGTGATGGGCTTGAAGCATCTGCGCAGTGCGCAGCAAGAAGTATTCCTGCTTTCTTATTTAAATGGGCCTGTAAGCAATCCTACTATAGAGCAGCATATATAACTTGGGCCTCAGGTCCATTTTACAAGGCCTTGGCCCATATAACGTTTCTTCAGTTGGGTTAAGGCCCGGGTTATTCGTTTGTTGAAGCAACTACGTACTTGGTCAAGACAGTACGGTAGTCTTATTCACACCGAAAGCTATTTTTTTTAATTAGAATTTCTCCTCTCAAATTATCACTCGATTCTCATATATCCACAAACTTTAACTCGTTGCAACTCACCCCACAAACTATACTTCTCGTTAGGATTTCCTACCGAATTTGCTGAAGTTGTTATATCGAAAGGTTTTTGTCCTACGTAAACGACACATGGTCTTCTCTTTACTTGAAAAGACAAATTTGATCAAGTTGATTTTAAGTGAGTCATCTTTTTTATTTTTAATAAATAAAAAATCAGCTAATTACATTTTTTTGTCTCTTTGAATTGCAATAAGCACCGTAGAATATGAGGAAAGACTCAAACGAGGATAAAATTATCTTTTTATATAAGGAGAATGTCACGTGTTTATTACATAAAATATAAATTGTTCACATATTACTATAATCGGTTGATGTATGAAATCACTTTGAGTTAAAATTTGTAAAGTATTTAAGAATATATGATTAATTTGAGAGGAAAATTGTAATTAATTTTTTTTTTCTTCTATATTTCTTTTCATAGTTCATACAGTCGTCGATGTCAGCTTTTTTTTTCTTTCTATTCGGTGGTTGCTGGGGGTGAGGCCCAATGCTAATGAAGAGAAAGACCTACCGCTTTAATCGATGGTTGAGGAACTTGTGTTTATAATTTTTATCAAAGAAATTATTTTTAAAATTAATAATTCGCACTTCAGTTTCACTTTCAATCATATATTCATGTAATTCAAAAATTAAAATAACGATTTATAGTTTTTAAAGTTTTTTCTTAATTTTTTATTTTTAAAAATAATTTACTTTTAAAATTAGCAAGTGAATAGTTAATTTTGTACCTAAAAATTTAACAAAATAACTTGTTTGTATAAAAATTATAAATTTAATTACTTTTATAATTAATTTAAAAATTATGACTATTTATTAAAATGACAATCACTGAATAAGTATATAAATTATAACCCGACGAAGGTAAAAGCATTATTGGGTCGGACAAAAAGATACACTTCTGAGCCAACAAGTTCGACGACGTTATTGTCTGGGACGACTTTGAGCAAAATATTCATTCAAGGTTTTATGGAGCATGAATATACCTGTCTTTCCAATGGAGGGGCAACAGTTCGGACAATTTTGGTAAAACTGTCTTTTCAACTTTCAAGTTTGGAGCTTAAACTTCTCGAAGCCCACAAAAATAAAGAAATAATAATAAGGGTTAAATGCATATCATTCCCTTGTGGTATGCGCTAATAACAAATATGTCCTTGAGGTAAACAAAGTTTTTTTCATACCCCTGAGGTAAACATTCAGGAGTAAATATGTTCTTCCGTTATGTGTCGCTTGAAACACTAACGGTAAATGCTGACGTGTCAAAATTAGACACGTCAGCACCAATCATAAAGCGACACGTGATATTTTCGAAAAAAAAAACCGGGAAGAACCCCTTCGAGCGACGAAGGGAGCCCAGATCTGGGCTCCTTTCGCCGCCGCGTCTCGCGCCTCGAGGGGTGGCCTCGAGCCACCCCCGCGGCTCCCCTGCTCAGGGGTGGCCGGCGGGCTGCCACCCCGGCGACGAGGAGCCCAGATCTGGGCTCCCCTCGTCGCGCGACGCTGTGGCCGCGAGCCACCCCCGCGGCTCCCTTGCTCAGGGGTGGCCGGCAACCGCCTCGCATGACGCGGGGAGCCCAGATCTGGGCTCCCTGTCGCCGGGGTGGCAGCCTTCCGGCCACCCCTGAGCAGGGGAGTCGCGGGGGTGGCTCGAGGCCACCCCTCGCGACGCGAGACGCGGCGGCGAAGGGAGCCCAGATCCCTTCGCTGCTCGAAGGGGTTCTCCCCGGTTTTTTTTTTTCAAAAATTTCACGTGTCGCTTTATGATTGGTGCTGACGTGTCTAATTTTGACACATCAGCATTTACTGTTAGTGTTTCAAACGGCGCATAACGGAAGAACATATTTGCTCCTGAATGTTTACCTCAGGGGTATGAAAAATACTTTATTTACCAAAGAGACATATTTGCTATTAACGCATACCACAGGAGCATGACATGCATTTTACCCTAATAATAATAACCACAAGCAGTGCGTAGCTGAAAAAAAACTCTTTTTTTCCGCCGGCCCTAGAGAGAGTCTCCCCTCTCTCTCGCGCCCTTTCCCTTCCCCTTCCGTCTGCTCCCCACCCCTCTTTCGTCCGCTGGGCAAGGGAGGAGCTCTGGCTCCTCCCCTGCTCTCACCCTCTTTCCCTTTTTCTTTCCCCCCTTTCTTCTTCTTTGGCTTTTCTCCTCTTTCCTCTCTCGATCTTGGGCGATCTTTTGTGTTTGGTCTCCGGCTGGTTCTCAGCTGTTTTGGTGGTCGTCTGTGGCCACGCCCAAGTTGTTCCTTTGGTGGTGTTTTCTGCTTTCAATAACTTCGGTGGTTTCTTGCTTTGCTTTGCTTCTTGCTCTGGTGGAGTCTTCTTGGTAGCAGCTGGCCAGCTTCCAGCGAGCTTGCAACCCTTGGTTGGTTTCGGCAGCTCCGGTGCTTCATTGTGGCTCCTGTCTGGCAGGTCTTCTCTGTGGGTGTTTTTGTTGCAGGTGCTGCTCCTGCTCCGGCGATGGTTCCTGCCGTTCTCGGCATGGTGGCGTGATGTCCCGGGTCTGTGGACTCGGGTTGGACTCATGAGTCTTCTGACCGGTTTGTAAAGGCCCTTCTGGCCTGTAGTCTCTTGGCCTTTTCGGCCTTCCTGTGTAATAGCCTTCGGGCCTTTAACTTTGATGTATTGGGCCTTTGTGCTCCTATGACTGTCTCCGATTCTGGATGGGTGTGAATTTAGTACTTGTATTTATTTTATGTTAGCAATGAAATCCACCTTTATTTATAAAAAAAGAAGAAAGAGAGCCTGTTATTCACGCGTGTTGCTTTTCTGATTAAATGAGCTTTTGCACGGCAAAGATGGGGCGAATGAGCGTTGCATACGATGTACAGACTAATCATTCTCTGCATTTCCCCTTTGCTTTTGCCCTTTCCTGGTCCGGAACTTTACTTTCTACCATTGCAACAGACCAAGGACAAGTCAATGTTCGCTTTTCCCAATCCAATCTGAACGCGTTGTTCTGCATAGGCCATCATAGCCATTAGCCAATGTAAACTCGATTCAAGTGCTTCGAATCTCGCCGAACCCCGAAATAAAAATAGTCGAGTAATCGAGACCTTGGGTGCGTTTTGAGAAAAAGAAATGTAGAATTTTAGAGAAGTTGTGAATTTTTATGTTGAATAGTATTTTATTGGTGTTTGTGTAAAATGGAGAGATAAATGATTTGATGTAATTGTTTAATAAAAAAGTATTAGAGTTATGTGAAAAAGTATAGAGAGAGAAAATTTATGTTGAATAAAAAATTAAAAAGTTGTTGGAGATTGTGTAAAATGTATTGGTTTTTGTGTTTGAATTCTGAATATGTTCGGTGGTAGAATTGTGAATATACATAGAATCCTGAAAAAATGGTGAAAATGAACATACCCCAAGAGTCCAAATTGTGTTCCGAATTAGATATTTTCACAGTAACCACGACTTCATCCAAATCCAACTTTGACCATGTCGAAAGAAACTAGAGCTTGGAAGTAAGTTATGGCGCCAGAGAAATGTGTGGCTTTCCACTCATTTGTAGGGTCGGGCATGCAGCTCTTCAACTTAAGACTTAAGCAATACAGACAGTCCTAAAGGGACATCTTTGGCTAGTACCGATAATGCTGACCTATAGAAATCCCTTTTTGTCGTCCACTGCCTCATGTTGCTTTCGATTCCCGCCTCTACCTTCCATAGACACAGGCCCCATCACATGCTCCTTGGCACTACTTAATATAGAGTTATTTTGTGGATGTCCACCAAAACTCATGCCTATCATAATGACATTTTTCATAATCAGAATGCGGAAACCCCTCTCTATGCAAATTGGGAACTATACATGAAAGATTGATTATTCAAAGCAAACCTTCTTATTGGTAAGAGGTCTAGCTGATAAGATCGATTGGGCCGCATAGGCTTTAGGGTAGGAATAATATTTGTGCCGCCTCGTGAGGCTCACAAGATGATTAATACGAAGGTGAACTTTGGGAAAAATGGAATACAAGGTTAACTTATTGGTACCCGACTTGTTCAATATATATATATATATATGTGTGTGTGTGTGAAACCACATTTGAAAACTTCCAACTTTTTTGAACTTGTGCACTCTGTAAACGACAGTTGCCCTCTTATAAGCAATGGTAGGTGACTCAAAGAAAGGAACAGCTTAACCAATTTGGGGATAAATCAAAGTGAAAGATACCAAGAAGTATTGGGAGAAGAGAAACAAAACAATGCCATCGTCTCGCCTAAATGAGGCCTCACAGGTCTGCCTTCATGGCTGCTGCCCAACCCCCCTCCTCAACCAGCCAGCACGTGAGAAAACTAAGTCGAGAAGCACTTCTGCAGCTTATCGCCGTGACTTTGCAGCAACAACATCTTCTATCTTCCCAAACACCAAGTTTACCAACCATGAGTCTCTCCCATCTTTGCAGGAATCATTTATCCAATTCATCAAAGCTTACCCACAATACTCTGACACTGATCGAGTTGACCAAATACGAGCCCAGGACTACTATCATCTCTCACTCTCCAACCATACCTGCCTGGATTATATTGGTATCGGTCTCTTCTCCTTCTCCCAACTTCAAACTCAGGGCCCTTCAAAAAACCAAATTGCCTCTTCTTCTTTTCCTCCTCCTCCACTCCCTCCATCAAGTCCTCAAAAATCAGAGCTTCCTTTCTTTAGTATGTCGTTCAAGACAGATAATCTAAAGTCGAAGCTACTTCATGCTGATCGAGAATCAGAGTTCGAATCTGCCATGAAGAAGAGGATAATGGCTTTCCTCAACATATCACAAAATGATTACTGCATGGTTTTTACTGCAAACAGAACGTCAGCTTTTAAACTTTTAGCAGAAGCTTATCCATTCCTATCAAGTCAGAAGCTTCTGACTGTTTATGACTACCAGAGCGAGGCAGTGGAAGCAATGACAAATACCTCAGAGAAGAGAGGAGCCCGAATTATGTCAGCAGAGTTTTCATGGCCAAGACTAAGAATTCAGTCGGCAAAGTTAAGGAAGATGCTTGTGAGTAAGAGGAAGAAACAGAAAACGGGACTCTTTGTCTTCCCGCTTCATTCTAGAGTAACAGGAGCAAGATATCCTTATCTGTGGATGAGCATAGCTCAGGAGAATGGGTGGCATGTCCTGATCGATGCTTGCGCGCTGGGACCAAAGGACATGGACAGCTTTGGCCTGTCTCTCTTTCGCCCGGACTTCCTTGTTTGTTCTTTCTACAAGGTTTTCGGGGAAAACCCATCCGGATTTGGATGCCTCTTTGTCAAGAAGTCTACTATTCCAATCCTAGAAGCTACTACAAGTGCGGGTATTATTGACCTTGTCCCAACAAAGAAGCCGCTTTGGTTAGGGGATGAGTCTTCTGGTATTGACACAGAACTTGAACAGAGATTTAGAGCTGCAGTACAAGAAGATGATTTAGCATCATCGAGCTCTTTCTCTGGTCGTATACAAACCATCGAGCCCGGAAGATTGGAGCAAGAGGTGTCTGAAGAATCAACAGTAGTTGAAGCTTCCGAAACTGGGGAATCAGAAGAACCTGCTGATTTAATTAAGCTTGGAAATGCCAACAGCAGCAGAAATGGAAGCTTGGAAATTGATTGCAGGAGCTTGGATCAGGTGGACTCATTGGGGCTAATACCCGTCACTAACAGAGCAAGGTATCTGATCAACTGGCTCGTGAACTCTTTGATGAAGCTTGAGCATCC
This sequence comes from Myrica gale, assembly GCA_963930655.1. Classification (NCBI taxonomy): domain Eukaryota; kingdom Viridiplantae; phylum Streptophyta; class Magnoliopsida; order Fagales; family Myricaceae; genus Myrica; species Myrica gale. The sequence goes on along the minus strand of OZ005600.1, from coordinate 7,447,750 downwards.
TAACTCGGAGGGAATTCCCCTGGTAAGAATATATGGGCCAAAGATCAAATTTGACAGGGGACCTGCATTGGCATTCAACATATTTGATTGGAAAGGAGAAAAGGTTGAGCCTGTTCTTGTTCAGAAACTAGCTGATAGAAGCAACATTTCTGTAAGCTATGGGTTCTTACACAATATCTGGTTTTCAGATAAGTATGCAGAAGGAAAGGAGAAAATCCTAGAGGTAAGAGGAAGCGGATCAAAGAAAATGGTGAAAAACAATAGCAAAGACAAACCTGATCTAGGGATAACAGTAGTTACAGTTGCACTTGGGTTCGTGGCCAATTTTCAAGACACCTACAAACTTTGGGCTTTTGTCGCTCAGTTCCTGGATGCAGACTTTCTGGAGAAGGAGCGATGGAGATACACAGCTCTTAATCAGAAAACAATTGAAGTTTAAAAAAGAAGTTATTCATTTATTCTTCAGGATGCTGGAGCTCACAATTGAAGTCTGTGCAATCAACTCAAGATTTTCAAACTTATGAAAAGTAAGTTGTCATAGAGAGGTAATCACATTTATTGTTTTGTTTAACGATTTGCAGAAAATTTTGGGCAGTTCATTGTTTTTAATGCACTTTCTTTGAAAATTGTTCCTTACAATGTATGTCAGCAGCACAAATCTACAACTGATAGAATGTTTTAGAGTATAGCATGAAACGTGAATGTACTTTCTGTCCCACCGATTATCAAATATTTTTCACTTCCACAGCTATTATCCGCTTTATCTTAGCATGTCACTAGAAGTATTGTCCAGGATTGACAAACTGTGACACATGCACACATGTTTCTTACTGACCAGAATACTTTTCCTTGCTCGCAAACTATTCGGTGAGAACGGTAAAGATGGAATTACTGAACAAAATCAAAATTTTGCTGGGTTCTCAGTTCCATCTACCAGCAATGCAGACCTAGACACTGGAAATGTATGTCCAAACGTAAGCCCAAACTCATCATACACACATAACAGAGAGTTCATATTGACCACACACTTGTTAGCATATAACAATTGTTTTCCTTCATACTTAGCCAATATAGCAAGATATTTTACCTGATCTTGAATGTGCTCTTCCCGTTGAAAGCCTTTGTCATTCAAAGCCATCAAAAGCAACAACTATTATAAACAATCATTTATATGTTAGTACTCTCTAGGACAAAGTCTTTTAGTCTAGAAGAATATACATAAATGTTCCTCAATTCATAATCATATGGTAAACAAAAACGTTCGCACTCCTTACAATTGTAAAAGTCAACTTCAGACAAGAATATCTTCATTCATTTGCAGCTAATCTAAAGACTATAAATCTCAACTCATCCTCTTAAGAGGTTAAGTCCATCACTGTCTAAGAACCCTACCAAAAGGACCACATGGAAACTAATGACAGAGGTAGATCAGTGAAGCAAGTATTCACAAAATGGGCACCTGTACCACATGGAGATCAATTTTGGTTACAGTGACAGAAAATGGTTGGACTGACTACGTTTACAAATAACATGGGGAAAGAACATGATGTTCAAAACTAAAGCAATATGCCCAACAAGCCCACCAATAAGTAGCAGAGCGCATTGAGAATCTCTGTATAAACCACAACTGATATATGTCATACGTTTCTTATCAGACTAGTTGGCACCCAGCTTTATCCTATTTTTTGCTTTTCATTTTTGATTTAGTATAATCTCATTGAAGAAAAACCTAGGTTTCATGACACTGCAATACAGGCAAATTCAGAAAACATGCAGATATCCTTGTATTAATGTACTAGGTTTACCACATTCTCAATGTAAGCTGCCTTCAGCTCAACTGCCAACTGATCTTTCAATTTTCCTTGGCATCCTCCCTTCATCATTCGGTTACGTTCTCATTTTAGGAGTTACAACAAGTCCAACACAATATAGGAGCGCAGATTGCCTCACCAAAAGCTCACATCAATCAATTCATATCCTATTGTTTCATTGCCACGCCAAAAGTGTCCATACCCTCCACAGCTTCACCCCTCTATTTCAGTCCCAACAACTGCTGTAACCAGCCAAGTGTAGAAAGCAGCAAAAACTGAAAAATTGGAGAACTCCATAAAGATAAGTTGAAAACAAAATAGCATATTTATACACATGCGTGACCCAAAGAAACTAAAGTATTTGGCAAGGTATTAAACAAGGCATATCAAACACGTTTTGTTAAGAAGCTAATTAATAGGACACGGGTTGCATTAGATGTAGCACCATGCGTGGTGGTCCCCATGCTTCTCTTATTAAAAACTGGGTATCATACCTATAAGAATCTTCAGTTTTCACCAACTAAGTCATAATCTTCATGACTGGAATCCAAGACATTTTCAGATCCTAACCCTGAATCAGCAACGTGTCAGAAGCTCATCAAGGGATAATTTCTTACATGCAAACCTTTTCAACAATAGTTTGCGTGGAGAAACACTCAGATATTTTTCTTGTGTTAAGTGATATATTATCAGATACTTCAAACATATTTTAGTAGAATTTGGATGGAATTGATTAGAGTATTTGATTACGAGGGATCGATTAAAATGATTTGATAGTCAAGAACTGAAACAGAAATCAAATCATCTCCACTCTCTCAGAAGGATTACCTGGACCATCATTCATACTACCCCTAACATATATAGAGGGCAGAAATAAAATGGCATCCAAGTTTATAGAGCTGCATATATCGAAACAAAGATTGTCTGCAAACATTTTCACCAACAGTTCTCTCTTTTTTCGCTGGTTAGGACTCTCTGTAGCATGAATGCATCATCACGCTTCCCATATATACACTTAAACGACGAGTTATTTTCGTACACTCAAAACAGAGAAATTAATTGGGTTGAACAACGTACCGCAAAATGTGTGCTTAACATTAATGCCCATATCCATTGCTCTTTTGTGCTTGCCTGTACATTTGATTATCAAGTTTATTAGACAACAACTATAGTCTCACAGATGTCCCTTAATGGGCAAAGGGTATTGTTTCTGAAAGGTAAAATGTGGCACAAGTCGTCAGAATGTTTCATCAAAACAAAAAAATTGAAAAACAAAAAATTCAACTTTGCAATAAAACTATCAGGCTCGATGCCTGGATTTAGCATTTTGTGAAACAATTCCAACGACGCATCGCTGCTTTTACATTGCACCAAGCCACTAATCATCCTACTCCATGATACAAGATCTCTCTGATGGAACTCGTGAAGGATTTTACTTTGCCTCACACTTCAATGCATATTCATGATAGCATTGCCTACCACCAAATCTACCCTTTATGCGCTTACATATCAATCCATGAATCCGCTTCCCTAAGCTCAAAATACCTCATTCGACCACAAGCCACAAGGACACTGACAAACGTTGCTAAATTTGGCTCCACGTGCATCCTCGAAAATAAACCTACAGCTCAACCAAACAATCCTGCCCTCGTACCCAGACACCAAACCAGTCCAAGACACGACATCTCTCACAAGTATATCATCAAACACCCTCCTATCAACACCAAAGTAACCACAGACACCAAAATGTAACACAAAATCGCAAGAGGTATCGTTAACCCCTGCATTCATGTTATGATCGAAACTATAATAAATTCTGACTACTTTTACGAAGAAAGGAGAGAAGTTCAAGAGGGTGTGCAAATCCAATATTAGATAAGGGTTGGCATCCAGGAAAATACATGGTCTTGAGCATGTTTGTTTTTATTGTCAACTTACAATCAATCAAAAGTTTGAATCACTTCCTAGTATCAATCCTCTAATAGCGTTTGGAATGATCGACACCGGGATATAGCCAAAATACCCAACTCTGTAAGCCCGTCTAGCTATCCAATGCGCCATTTTGTTTTGGCTGCGAGGAGACCAGGAAACCTTCCGGCGGTCTAGAGCATTTTCAAAGGGTGTGGATACCCCAAGGTCCGATTTGTTGGCATGTAGGAACATCATCGACGACTTTGGAGAAAAGAAGAAACGATCATCAGGAGAGTGTCGTTCGTCTAATGAAGCATCTCTTATGGTCCTTCCTGAGACTCGATGTGCAGAAGAAAGTGCGGTGGTAGAGCTATAGAGCCGTCACCTATCACACGCGAGGAAATGCCAATGCCATATGATAGTTTGTTGCCGCAATTGAAGTTCCACTTCGAGGGGATGCGATGCCCGTTTCTAATGTATGTCTACCTCAAACGGTGGTATCTCAATAATAAAAGGAACAGATGTTTTTTGGTTCGACAAACGGTATACAGAGCGTATGGAGTCGATCCTGTCTACAAATTAATTATTGACTAACCCTTGTATGTGCTATGATCCTAATATATATATATTTTTTTTCTCAATCGGTTAGGGGTTAGTAGCAAGTGAGATTTTCTTTAATAGTTTACTTCTTTTAAAATTAGGAATACACATAATTTTTAGGTAATTTGGCACAAAGGTCCTTGGGTTTATACCCTTTTGACAAATACGTCATTCACTTTCAAATTTTAAAATTTTAGTCATTGAGTTTTAAATGTTTGACGAAATAGTCTTTCAGTCAGTCTGTCGTCCATATACTTAACGAAGCTCTCTGACACGTTAGCAAATTTGTAACTGTCGATCGCTAGATGAAGCGGTCAACCACTCACTTTTTACACATATATCCGATCGACCGCTACAAATCCGTTAAGCACATGGACGACAGACTGACGAAATGACTATTTCGTCAAACATCGAAAATCCAATGACTAAAATTTTGAAATTTGAAAGTGAATGACTCATTTGCCAACGAGGTATAAACTAAATGATCATTTTGTCAAATTCTCTAATTTTTAATTAAAGAGAGAGAGCACGAAGGGATGCCCGTTTTCACTAAAAATTAGTGGTGCTTGAAGTCCTAAAATAATTTTCATAGCAAAGTACAGGGACTTGATAGTTAAAAAGCGAAATTTAACCAAATCCATAGTTAGATATAAATGATTAGAATCTTGAAGGCAAAATATGTATTTTAATTGTTTTTTTCTTGTTACTCTTAGTAAACTAATGCTTATGTAGGATATTTCCCTTAGTGATATGGTTGAACGCGTCGACTTTCGGGTGGACAAAAATTTCGGCAAGAATAGGAAGTCATTTCTAGCAATTTTCGATTCTAATTTCTTTAAGTAAAGCTCAAAACGGCGTTTAATAAATAAAATTTGGATGAGTGTTTATTTTAAAATTTAGATTTTGAATGAATGTTTATATTTATTGTTTATTTATGATATATAACTTAAAAATCTTGCCTAAATTTCAGCCCAAAATGTTTTTAAAGCATTTTGGACCATTAGGTAAAAAAAAGTCTAAAAAAGTCCACATGACGAACCGAAATTTCAGATTTTCGATTCCGATTATCAGAACGGAGCTGGAATTAAAATAAAAATTTATATTCCGATAAGTGTCAAAACGGAATCGAAATTGACCATTCCAATTTCATCCGTTCAAGTTAGTAGACTCTCACATCTTAAGATTAGTGGCAATGTTGGGTTGGACTTCCTTTATTCTCTTACTCTTAAGTAGGGGTGTGCACCGAATTTCTTGCACAACCCTATTGTTAAAGGTGAGTATCGGAACAGATGAAATCATAATGATCAATTCCGATTCTGTTTCTGTTTCGCAATGCAATACTGGAACGGAACCGAAATTTTCATAATCAGAATCGAAAATTCCGGTTTGGCATGTGGGCTTTTTTGAACATATTTTTTTGGGCCATAACATGCTAAAAATATTTTTTGGAAGCTTTTTCTATTATCCATCATAAGTTAACAATAAATGTAAACATTCAACCAAAATCTAGATTCTAAAATAAACATTCAAACAAATTCAGTATTCATCATATGTTATACTTTATTTTGAACCATATTTTTTCTTAAAAAAAAATTGGAATAAAAAATTTCGGTATTTTTTAGATATTCATAATAAATTAACAATAAAATGTAAAATTTTCACGCAAAATCTAGATTTTAAAATAAACATTCAATAAAATTACATATGTTATACTTTATTTTGAACACTATTTTTCTTTTTTTCTTTTTAGAAAAATTCGGTAATTCTGACAGAATTTTCAGTTCCGATTCCGAAAATTGTCAAAAATAACTTTCAATTCTGATTTTAATATATACTGGAATCGAATTTCTAGAATCGAAATTTTCGATTCTTACCAAAATTTTTACTCGAATTACTGTGCTCAATTTTAGCTTCTTAAATAAATAATGTCCAGGCCGATTTAAATTAAAGGGTTAAATGCATCTCATATCCTTGTGGTATTCGCGAATTGCAAATATACCCCTGAGGTAAACAAAGTCATTTTCATACCCCTGAGTTAAACATCAAGGTCATAATATGTCTCTCCGTTAATGTGCCGTATGAAACACTAACGGTAAATGCTGATGTGACAAAAATATACACGTCAGCACCAATCAGATGATGACACGTCATCGCGAATACCTCATGGGCATATTTGTAATTTGCGAATACCACAAGAGCATGTGATGCATTTAAGTTTTTTTTTTTAAAAATTAAAATTAATTTTTTTAAAATAGGCATGTTAGCACCAATAAGATAATGACACGTCACCATATTTAATTTTAAAAAAGAAATTATTTTTTTAAAAAAAAAATACTTAGCCCTATTTTCCTTCAACATATCCCTTGTTGGCATGTTGTGTTCGTTTATGTCTCTTTTTTTATACATAATTTTAAAAAAAATTGCGTAGTTCAACTTAGTCACTGTATTCGTTTATGTGTGTTTTTTTGAACTACACGTGTTTTTTTTAAAAAAAAATTATGAAAAAGGAAAAAAGAAGAAGAAGATAGAAACGAACACATAGGCTAAGTTGGAGGGAAATGGGGCTAATTCGTTTGTGTTCGTTTTTTTAAATTAAATTTAAAATAAAAAACACAGAAACGAATACAGTGGCTAAGTTGAACTACACATGTTATTTTTAAAAAAATTATATAAAAAAAGACAGAAACGAACACATGAGATATGTTGAAGGAAAATTAGGCTAAGTTTTTTTTTTAAAATAATAATTTCTTTTTAAAATTAAATATGATGACGTGTCATCGTCCTATTGGTGCTGACGTGTATATTTTAAAAAATTAATTTTAATTTTTTTAAAAAAAACTTAAATGAATCACATGCTCCTGTGGTATTCGCAAATTACAAATATGCCCCTGAGATATTTGCGATGACGTGTCATCATCTGATTGGTGCTGACATGTCTATTTTTGCTACGTCAGCATTTACCGTTAATGTTTCAAACGACACATTAACGGAGGGGCATATTGTGACCTTGATGTTTACCTCATGGGTATGAAAATGATTTTATTTACTTCAAGGGTATATTTCCAATTCGCGAATATTACAAAAGTATAGGATGCATTTAACCCTAAATTAATGGCATAAAGTCAGCGGCATAGCCTATAGGAATCAAAGAGGACCAATTCGAGAATGATGGACCGCATTCCGATAGCGACACTGCGACAGTCTTTCTACGTGCCTTAACATGTACGGGTCTGTATTCTTCCTGGGTTTGCTTTTAGGCCCAGCTTTCACAGCCTTAGGGGAGACGGACCAAGGGCATTTTACACTTCAATCATCCTTCTTCTACCTTTGTTGTAGTTGAAAAATATAACCAGAAACTATTTGGTTTCACAATCTTTTTTCGTTTTCCAAGCTTGGATGTGTTGATTCCACGAACAATTTTTCGCATTTCTAGGCAAAAATCCAATATGATTTTTTTTATATTTTTTTGGTAAGTTTTGGATGTTTTTCATTTTGAAGATGGCATATAAGATTTGTTCAATAAATTTACTTCTTCAGTCTTCTATCTGTGAATCCCTTCCCTTCCCTTCCCTGAAATGTAATAGATTAGCATATTCTGATTGTTCTGCTGCCCCAACTACCTCCCCATCCGGTGTTTGTTTGCTCGAGCAAACTTCATTCTGTCGCATGACAACAGCACTAAAATAGCATATTATTGTTGGAAATATGCCCTCAAAATCAATTATTAGAATAATTATGAGATAATTATTTATTTTATCTACACGTATTTATTATTTATTGGGTATAATGTTGTGACATGAGATGTTACACAGATATATTGGTAAGTGAAATTGTAGAAAAGTCATGTCGATGATTAATGAATCAAAGGCGGGGAGTATGACTTTTCAGTTCCTTGTTCACTTGACCGTTGTTCTAGACCGAGGTACATGTTTATGTACAAATAGGTCTACACTCGTTGTGCCTCTATTAAATAGGATGATGTACTCCGTCATTGGGGTAGTGACCTTAAGCAGACGAGTGGGTGCACTGTAAGAGTACATGCACTGAACGAGATCGCATATGAATACCTTCTGGAAGTGATCACTGATGTAGAGAAGGTATTCAACACAATTAGTTTATTGTATCCTTAGACCTAAGAGGTTTATGCATGTTTGTTTGTTGTGTACTTATGCTTTGACTGAGTCATTTGGTGATGATCTTTCGCAGATCAAATATTCCAGATAACGTTGGGTCTTGTATATGATGGATGAACTTGTGTAAATGCTCAACAAGGAATCCACCAGTCTCTTTGTGAGACAGTATATTCAGTATATCTGTATAGGGTTGGACTTGAAAAGAAATCACTGGCCAGTGAATGTTTGCGAAAATGTTTTTCGAAATTAATATATATATTATATATTTATTTGTGAAATTGTTTTAGAAACAATTTGAGAGTCCAATGAGTTACAGATTGTGAATTAAGAATTATATGAGCTACAGACTTAATCAGTGATATTATTCCGGTCTTATTAGCTCATGTGTAATATAGTATGGTGGAAGGATAAATAAACAAATAATTGTTAGCAAAAGGGATTTCATAAAAAATAGTCTCACTATCTCGGGGGTCAATTGTGATATGTTAATGGACATGATCACAATTTGTTGAAGCCCATAAATTCGGAATACAGAATATAAGGGAATTAATGAAAAAGAGTTTTTCATGGTGATCCTACGGCCGAGATTTGAGATCCCTAAAGATCTCACGCTATAGCACAGTTGGGTTCTGAGCCAGCCATTATAAATAGCTCAGAATTCAGTTGCGAGAGAGAGAATTTCATTTTTTTTCAAGAAAGAGAGTCTCTCTCCTCTTTATCTCTCTAGATTCTCTCTCAGCTCAAACCTGTGTGCGTGGATCTGAAGGAGGCAGAACGCTTGGGCTGCTCTGATTTCAAAGATCCTGATTTCCGCTGCGACGATCCTACTATCACAACAATTATAATATTAATAAATGTGCTTTAAGGAAAAATAGCATAATAAAATGGAAGCTATTCCCGTCGTTCTTCGTCGATAGGTGGCAGAGTTGGTTTGGGGGTCCCCGGGGGTTCGAAATATTTTAACTAGTTACTTATTGTATAGCTTCACGTATACGACCTGAAATTATGGTTCGTCTTCATCTCAATTCTGAAGGGACTGCGATCTATATGCATTATCCTTTTTTCCTGTTTATTTTCTACATGCATCTCTAGGAGGCCCTGGAGGCTCATGATGGTGTGAGCAGAGGAAAATACACTATTGGTTTTGGACAAGATTGCATGTCATTTTGTACAGAGATGGAGGATGTCATCTCAATGAGGTAATTACTGTCATCTTAATTTACAGTGTTGTCACATGCTATTATTGGTTGCCAATGATAGCTTACTATCATGTAAAGGTATCTTCTTATCTCCTCTAGCTATCTTCCTTGTTCAAGTTGTGGTCATCCCTTTTTAACTGGCATATGATGTGGGACACTGCTACAAAGCAGGACGGCTGTCTGTTTCAGAAATGAGAAACTGATTTTCTGCTGTCTTCATGATTAGTTTTTGAAGAAAGAGAGACATCCATGCCTCACTGGTTAAATTGGAAAATTTTCTTCTTTATCAGAAAGCATAGAAGTCTCAAATTCAATAAATATTCATCATCATTTTCTAAATGTTTGCAGAGATGAGCGTGCACTTGTTGCTTTGATGTTCTGAGGCAAAATTCTGCAGTTTTCAAAATAGTACTCTTTCTTTAATGATGTTTCCTGCCAGAACTTATTTGAGGAGTATACTAATGCATTTGCTTGAATTTTGGACACTATAAATTTGGAAGACAGACGTGGATATTAATTAAAAGGTCACTTTGACATTTTCTGGATGTTCATAGCACCGTGAGTCACATGAACTATTGTTTGTTTGAACACTCACTGAGTCAGGGACGAAGCCAAGATTGGTCATTAGGGGGGCTAGTTATACATAAATAAATCTTAGGGGGGCCAAAATGCAAAAAACAGAAAAACAAATCATTAAAAAAATATCTTCTTTTATCAAGAGGAAAAAAAAGTTTTCACTGAATTTGGGGGGGCTAGCTCCATCCCTGCACTGAGTACTTGCATGTATCTGTGTACTTTTTATATCTCTGTTGGTACTTTTTCCCCGCATATTTATATTGCTGTTATACCATTTTGCCTGGAAATTTTGGTGCTTATGAGTCCTTTGAATTTCAGTTTGACAGCTGTGACTTCTCTCCTTGAGAAGTATAAGATTGATCCAAAACAAATTGGACGCCTTGAAGTTGGTAGTGAGAGTGTGATTGACAAAAGCAAGTCCATTAAAACCTTCCTGATGCAAACTTTTGAGGTATGCCTTTTTTTTTCTTCAAAACTTGTTCTTTTTCAGACAACATTCTGTACATGGTTGGTATGGATCCAGGATCAGGGTCATCACATCATGGTTGCAGGAAGCAACCTCAGCTAATAATTTAAAACCCAGAGTCATGGATATTGAAGACACCTAAATTTAAAACTTGAGATCAATTTGGAAATTAGGAACACCATGATCTAAGCTTCATAAGAACTGGCCTCTTCCATCACTACAACCATGCCGGGGTTATGAAATATTTAGGTTTCACATTTATCAGTTATCTGAGGGATTTCGTGTATAACATATAATCCTGTGGAGATTATAGTAGCCTCATTTATGGCTTTCTGGCATTGGAAACCTCACTAAAGTCAAAATCTACATATTGGAAGCACCTTCCAATTAAGTGGAAATTCTTGGTATAACGTTTGTTGAGCTGTGGACAGTATTGCATATTGATTTCAGTGTATGTGTTGAAAGGATCTAAAAAGTGCATGAAACATGTATTCCAGGAAAGAGAGAGAATAATTTCACTGTATGTATAGAAAGGATTTAATAAGTGCGTGAAACATGTATTCCGGCCCCAGGAAAGAGAACGAAGGCTTCTTTTTCTCGCATGGATGAAACTTTGTTAGTTAGAATACATGAGAGTGGGTATTTTATTATGCTGATGTTAGAGTCCAATGTAGTATGATGGTCATGAAAAAGAAAGCTTATTTTGGTCTCATTGATTGAATTGCTTTTGAGATAATTGTTTAATTATTCATCAGAAGAACAAACCTATAATTGATTTTGCTCAAGGTTGTGGAAAAAGAAAAATTGTGCATGTTTCACAAGTGTGATATGTGTGGATTGTTTATGTTTGTGTCTTGAAATGTGACAGATGAGCTACAAAAAAGCATAATCATTCAGTACAAACCATTGTTGCATTGATACAGTTTCTTTTATCTCGTTTGGACCACACAACTCATGTCTACCCATATCAACAAACAGGAGACTGGTAATACTGATATTGAAGGAGTTGACTCAACAAATGCCTGCTACGGAGGAACTGCAGCTTTATTCAATTGTGTGAATTGGGTGGAAAGTTGTTCGTGGGATGGACGCTATGGTCTTGTTGTATGCACAGACAATGCGGTATTATCTCTTTGTTGCTTCTTCTTCTTGCCCCCCGTTTAGAAAAATCTGAGGAATTAGAGGTAAGATATAATTTACAGAAGTTATTGATGGACGTTCAGATTAAGAGGCTAATAGCTCTCCTAAACTGTCATTATACCATCATCTTGACAAACAGCTTTCATATGTGCCCTAGGGTCTCAGTTTTCATGCGTAAAAGTGAGTCTGATGCACTGGTTTATAACAAGCCTTGGGCAACATATATTAGAAAATGTTGTGGCTATTAGTGTCATAATCTGCAATTTGCAATCTTTGTAGTTTTTTCCCTTGCCAAGTGTTGGGAAGTAAATAGTAAATATGACAATGAATCAATATGATTGTCTAGTCTGGCTTCAAGCTCTTTTTTTTTTGTGGTTAATATTCAAACTAGAAACTGGTAACTACTAAAATAGAGAGCTGAAAAAAAACTGAAGATCCTCCTTGGACCTATAAGGTTGCTTCTGTCAAGATGAGAGCACTGAGGAAAGTGGAGGAAAAGTGAATATTCTGTAATGAGACAGTTGACATGAATTTTTTGAAAGCATAAAGTTGCATATCTGGTTAAACTACAAGAGTTGTAGTGGCTTTGGAACTTAAACACTTGACTTCTCCCAGAACCCTCACATTTAAGTGACACCAATTCAATTGATAACTTCGATAGTTTGATCCTTGTCAACTCTGTATATATGATGATTTACTCAAGGCCTTTCTCGTTTCAGGTTTACGCGGAGGGCCCTGCCTGTGCTACCGGAGGAGCAGCTGCGATTGCCATGCTGATAGGACCTGACGCCCCTATTGCTTTTGAAAGCAAACTAAGAGGCAGTCATATGTCTCATGCCTATGACTTTTACAAGCCCATCCTTGCAAGTGAATACCCTGTAAGGCTTCCTGACATCCTCATTCATGTTTTACTTATGATTATTGTGTTAATAGCTGCTGCGATATTGATCTATGTCAGTGTCGTTGCATATGAAAACTTTACTTGTATGGATGTTGAAATTTCTCAAATTCACCAATTTAGTCAATAAACCCGTCATTATTTTCTTCAACTGACAAATTATAATTACGAAAGTATTGTAATTGATATATCATAATTTTTTTCGAGATCTACACTCTTTGCTTCTATGCAGAATTCATAGTATGAAAAACTACTACATTCCAAGTAAAGTACGCTCACTGTACATGCAAAAATGTTTTTCCTCTTTATAGTGTAACCTGGAAAGGCCTCACCCAGTGTTTGTCCCACGTATTCATGTGCTTGACTTGGGATTTTTTTGTATACCTTCTGTAACGACTGTATTTATGGGTGGAATCACTGTTTACAGGTTGTTGATGGAAAGTTGTCACAAACTTGATATTTCATGGCGCTTGATTCTTGTTATAAACGTTTCTGTGAGAGGTATGTTTCACTAAACAAGAAAAGGGGGTTAAAAAAATTGAAAGAAACTTTTTCCTTATCATTTTTGAAAAATATGTTGAGATATGAGTCACTAAGCTCCCATACCATTGTCCTTCTCAAAGGTTTGAACAATTGGAGGGCAGGCCATTTTCAATGTCAGATGCTGAGTATTTCGTGTTTCATTCTCCCTATAACAAGGATTGCACGCTTGAATTTATTTTATGCTGCTAAATTTGGCCGCTGACATTTGAATATATTTTGACAACTTTTGTTGTTGGTTCCTTTTTCCTTAAAATTGCAACTGCAGCTTGTGCAAAAAAGTTTTGCTCGGTTGTACTTCAACGACTTCTTGAAGAGTACCAGGTTCATGTCTAACTTTGCTTTATCTATATGATTGATTTCTTTCTAACGGTAGCCTGAATGCATATCATTTATGAAATTACTTCAACTCAAACACCCTCATGAATTCACAAAAAAGCTCCGACTCCTCTGTTCTGGACAGTTTATGTAGCCTCACTATCTTAAGGCTTTAAATCCAAGATTATTATGATCCACAAATGTTCTGAAAAAACAAGGAGAAATAGTTTGCAAGCGTCCTGAAGATGAAATCTTATGCACCTTTTCTGAGCGTATGTCTTGGTCATGCGAAAATACAATATCAACAGATTTTGGTTTTGTGTTGGTATAGAGGCAACCTTCTCCTTGCCAACCATGGAAAACCACTAAATCTTATTTCTAGGTACTGATACTGAATCGTTTATGGATATGCTATTTTTCACCAGCTTTGTTGATGAGATTGCAAGAGAAAAGCTAACCCTATTCTCAGCTCTATCTAGTGATGAGAGCTTTCAGAGCCGGGATCTTGAAAAGGTGAACTTACCATCCCCTTTGCGCTGACATTCTCTTAAGCATGATTGCTGCGTGCAAACCTCTTGCTTATGATTCCCTGTTATTTTCCGATCTGTAGGTAACTCAGCAAGTTGCTAAACATCTTTATGATGCAAAAGTACAACCAACGACCTTAATTCCTAAACAAGTTGGTAACATGTACATCGCATCACTTTATGCAGCATTCGTGTCCCTCGTTCACAACAAGCATACCTCACTGGTATGAACCTTCTCAACTCTTATCTTTTAGATTTAGTTGCCTCTGTACATGTCATGTACTAATTGATGCAGTTTTTCATTGACTTTCAGGTAGGTAAGCGGGTGGTCATGTTTTCATATGGGAGTGGTTTGACTGCTACGATGTTCTCATTCCAACTTCGACAATGTCGTCATCCTTTCAGCTTGTCAAACATTGCGACTGTGATGATTGTTTCTGGGAAGTTGAAATCGAGACATGAGGTAACTCTCCTTAATGCCATTCTTTTGACTCTAGGCTAATCAGCTTGTGGTGGCCTTGGTTCTTGGGGTGCAAACTAAGTCGGAGCATCCAGGTTGCATTGATTGCTTTTTTTTTCCGTGTTTAACATATTAGATGGTCTCAAATGCAAAATGACATTTCAAAAAAGTGGAAACTGTGGGATAGTGGAGAGCAGGGGGTGCAAAATAGAGAAAATATCATCCTTATCATCTCCCACCCCCCCCCCCCCCCCCCCGGAAGTTGCGTCTACTACATGTGATTGGTTCTTCAGCTTACATCCTTACTGAACATGTGAATTAGGACAATCAAATAACCGCTTTAAATGTCATGTGCAGTTTGCTCCGGATAAATTTGTTGAAACGTTGAAGCTTATGGAGCATCGATATGCGGCGAAGGACTTTGTGACAAGCAAGGACAGTACTAGCCTTTTAGCCCCAGGCACCTACTATCTTACTGAAGTTGACTCTATGTACCGGCGATTTTATGCCAAGAAATCTGAGGACATCACAAAGAACCCCACCAATGCGTCCACTGTGAGTCTGTGAGGATGGTTCAGTAGTTCATGCTCCCCGATGCTTGCTAGAGAATAGGTGACAGATATCTAGGCATGTCTGCCAAAGTGGACGTGTTTGGAGCTGTGTAATTGCCTATGGTGTATGATGAGAATCTCCACCATCAGCTCTGTTTCTAGTTTTTTTTTCAGTGCATTTAAAGAAAAATAAGACAGAATAATTGAGCTTTTGGTTCCCCACAATGTGGCAACGTCTTGGACCGCCGCCGTTCAAGTTGCTGATTGAAACCCGTTGTCGTTAGAATCATCACGGTTTAGTCTGGACCCTGCCATGCGTCCCATCTGGGTTAGATTAGTTCTACGATCTATCTACGCGACAAAATTACTGTTTCGAAGACAACAGAAAGCGCCCAAGGACTAGTTCATTCTTTCTTTCTTTCCCAGTGTACTCCAGCATCTAAAAAGAGTCGTTTTGATACCCTGAAAAACCCTCGTCTAGTTAGAGCTGAGCCTGAGCCTAATTAAAAGAGGCCAGAATGGGTCCTGCTTGGGCTTAGGATCCGAGGCTGAGAAGCCCAATCCACTCACGCGAACCCAGGGACAAACTGCAAAATTACACCCTTGACCGTCTGAAAATGCTACGACATGAGAAATTGGGAAAGAGACTTCATACCAGACCAACAAGACAAAATAATTACGAACGAAGCAATTCCTATTTCCGAGTGACGGAAAGTGACGGAAAAATAGTTTTAAGGACGTACAGAGTTTACGTACTCCATCTTTCTCACCTACTGTACTTGTTGCCTTAAGCAATAGATAGGCATGCACCGGTCGTTCACACTTGAAAATTGTTAATCAGGAATACTTTTTTTTTAATCTTAATCAGGAATACTTCGATAATGAATCTATAAGACTATACGACTGAACAAGGAAAATATAACCCAAAACAATATCCCCTCCATCCATCGAGAGCGTTTGTTTGGCACACCATGCCTCAATTGGCCCCTCAAATTAGAAATGCCCACTATCCCATAATTTTGTAAGCAATTACTAAACGGGAATTCTTTTTGAATTGTTTTGTTGATCCTGCAAGATAAGAGCTTAGGTGGAGATACTTGGTCCCAAAGCAGAACAAAGGAGGCAGGGCCGCAGGGGTCAAAATTTGTACCGGTTTGTCCTACATAGAGTGGCTTCAAAGCATAATTTATAATGTACATGAAATTGATAGGTGCTTTGTGTACTATGATTCACTATATATACTCCCCATACTTCGTGGTCTTTTCATCACCGCTGTATTCGTTTCCCATTTCTTCTCTCCTTCATTCATCTTAGCCGAAATTCGAAAACCAAATGGCTGTTTTTGCACCAGAAGTGCTGTCTTTCCCGACAATTTTCCTTCTCTTAATGATGGTTTCATTGTCCAAAGCGGTGCTCAATGCTCATTACTATGACCAAACATGTCCACAAGCTGAGAAGATTATTGTAGACACAGTTTATAACGCATCCATGCATGACCCTAAAGTCCCAGCTCGTCTACTAAGGATGTTCTTCCATGACTGTTTTATAAGGGTATGACCTCTCTGGCTTTCTCTCACATTTTCTATGGATTATGGGTGTGTCATATGATCCTCTTCATTTTTGTTAGGGATGTGATGCCTCGATCTTACTGGACTCAACTCCCGGCAACCGAGCGGAGAAAGACGGCCCTCCGAATATCTCGATCCGATCATTTTACGTGATAGATGACGCCAAAACTACGCTTGAAATGGCTTGTCCACATACAGTTTCTTGTGCTGATATAATCTCCATTGCAGCGAGAGATGTTGTAGCCATGGTAATTCTAACTTCTCTGCCCCCTCTCCCTCATGAGACTATAGACTAGAATGCTCTCAAGAGAGAATTAGGTAAGAGCTCAAATCGGTACCTTTTAAGCTAAACCGCACTCATGGTTCATCAAGGTCATTAGGAGCAATGAGTAGTGGCTGTGCATGCGAAAGAAAATTACATTCATTCTTCCTAATTATATTCTGAGGCTGCCTTTCGATTTCCTCAGACTGGTGGGCCCTATTGGAATGTACTGAAAGGAAGGAAAGATGGCAGGGTATCGAAAGCAGCAGAAACCATCAACTTACCAGCTCCAACCTTCAACGTCTCCCAACTCATTCGAAGCTTCGCCAAGAGAGGTTTAGGAGTCAAAGACTTGGTTGCTCTATCCGGTGGTCACAGCCTCGGTTTTTCGCACTGTTCTTCATTTGAAGCCCGGCTACGTAACTTTAGTTCAGTGCAAGACACTGACCCCAGTATGAACTTTGAGTTTGCGGAAAGCCTACGAAAGAAATGCCCAAAACCAAACAAGGATCGCAACGCTGGGCAGTTCTTGGACTCGACCTCGTCGACCTTCGATAATGACTATTACAAAAGAATAGTGGCAGGGAAGGGCGTGTTTGGATCCGACCAAGCCCTGTTCGGTGATTACAGGACTAAGTGGATTGTTGAAGCATTTGCAAAGGATCAAAGTCTATTCTTTAGGGAGTTTGCTGCTTCAATGTCGAAGCTAGGTAACGTGGGGGTGATTGAAAACGGTGAAGTGAGACTGAAATGTCGAGCGGTAAATTGAGAGAGAGAGAGAGAACACCCTGCGGCGGGAGAGCCGGAGAGGGGTGGATTAAGAGAGAATAAGCCCAATTTTACTCCTTTTATGTTATGTTCCCGGCTTATAATAAGGTAACTGTCATCGGGTTGCTGAGTTGTATTTGAATTGTAATAAATTTGATTCATCGAGCAAATATTGCCTCAGTGATCAACAGCCCCTTGAACTAGCTGTTCTCACTATTTTTCTCCCCAAAACTGCCTTCAATCTTACAGCTATAAAACACCAGAACCCATTAAGAAAAAAAACAAGCGTAAGTTTCCCCACTCGCCTATCCATCAAACTTTATCTCCTGCAGCAGCCATCAGCATACTACATTTTTTAGGATCAGCCCCCATTGGCCTTCAAGCTTAGAAACAATTCAATTCATGGACAATCCACACATCCTGACACCCACACTGACCTCATAAAGGACTCTAGAGCCACCAGTCAGAAATACTAAAGCCCACAATATAAGCATCTGTATGCAATTCACAGAGATCTAAATTCAGTTTCAGTAATCACACTATAAAGATAGTATATAATATGAAAATGACGAGGAATGCCATCCAACTCATGAGGAAAAGAGAAAGCTACTTCAAAAGTGCATCATAATTGTATTCATTTTTAAAGGGGAAAAACATTTTATAAATTCATTCTCAGACTTCCCACCATATTTCGTGCAAAATTTATCCGTGCGACTGCATTCCAGACTGCTTTCCTAATTGTCATGGTAACTCTAAATGTGGACCAGGTCATTGTTGACCCCAGACAATAACCATAAAAATTCTTTTAAAACTAATTCTAAAGTCTAACATAAAAGTCAGTTTACGCACGGAAACATCGAGCTTGAAACCTATCAGGGCTTACAGCATCAGTCAGTCAAACAAACTTATACCCTGTCAAGGATAAATGAGAGGGTTTGCAAAAGATAAGCAAGAAGGGAGTAAAAGCTCCGTGACGACATGTAGGCTTCATTAACTGAGAAACTTACCAAGCCTGCCTAATCTGACATGACTATACTCTTCAGGCAAATGCTACATCCGAACGAAAGACATACTTGACACCCTTAGTCACATTACGGGCTTCGTGCAACATACACTTTTCACCATGGATATGTAAGAGAGCCACCCCTTCTGTAGGGGCCACCTTCAGAATTCAAGGTAAGTTAATGGACAAAGCATATTCCACAAAATGTCACAGAACAACTAATCCAAAAGAGTTAGCAAATTCTTATTGAAGAAAAAAAGACAATAAAAAAGATGCAACAAAAAGGAGTGAAACGAGAAACTTTACCTCAGCCACTACAACATTTCTCGAACTATAGAAGACCGTCTCTCCTCCAGCTAGAAGCTCTGAGGATGAATCCGTGCCGCTGTTCAGGTAATTTTTGGCTTTGGGCTTAAAACCACCACTTAAATATATTAACAAAGTATAATGGGTGCGCTTTCCCTCTCCAAGATCAACACTTTCATCGATATGTCGTCCAAAGCGTTGACCAACCTTGTACCTGAAAACTCAAAAGCATCCACAACAATATGGCAACAAAATTTTGGCGAGGGCTCTTCCCTAAAAGAACAATACCATAAAGGAAAAGTGGAATTGATAGACATCTTCAGTTTAGCATCCATATTAGCCCTTCCAACGCCCCCACCAAATTCATAGAGCTAGAGAGACAATTTATGACACTTTGATAAGCCTCACTGTATGATTCTCCTTATCAAACTAATTATCTCTTCAGCTACATCAAGGTTTCACACAAAAAAGAACAGCATGAAAACATGGGGATATTTCAACCAACCTGTAGAACCTGATATTTGGATTCAAGCCAACAGCAATCTTTCCACGAATCTTAATATCAGAAAACAGTTTCTTTAGTCCAGATTCCCATATTGTTTCTGCAAGAACATGATCATTTACAGAGATTCTGTCGTTATCTCTATAGGCTTCACCTTTGGTTGGACCAAGACTCCCTTGGTTTACGAAACCAATAGACTCCGCAGCATTGATGAATGCCTCAGATTCAGCAGATGTGAAAAAATTCTGCACCTGGATATCTTAAACATAGTACATATATTACAACCAGTGAAACTGACAACATTTATTCCATGAAAATTCACCTACTTTTAAATGACTACATATCATATGACCACCTTCCATGCCATAACCAAGATGAAATATGTAACAAAATGAGACAGGACTAGACAATGCAGCTTCTCATCCTGGATAGCATAACAAAAATACAACTTAAACCTGCAATGTTACTGACTGCTTCTCACTGATGTTTTATTGATAGTTTTCATTGCCTAAGGGAATACAATCTCCACTGGCTTTTTCAATCTTCTCCTCAATTTATAGTATCCAAACCTTCTCACGAATGCAGTCACTGGAATCCTTTTCTCTCTAATGCTGCCAGTAGCTACCCGCCCTTTTCAACTCTTCTTTCAGCAATCTTGGTCATAATTAGCAGCATAGTACTTTCCATGAACTAGCTTATAATGAATCCGCAATAATTAACATGGACTTGTTGTTGCCGACTACAATCGACATCATAGTACAACCAAAAGTAGTCACATCCCATAACTACTTTCCAAGCTTAAAATTTATTGAAATCATGCTCCCATAAAATGTAACACGGTAACAGGTTATCATTTGATTATATTCAATAGTAAAAATGAAAGTAAAATAGAACGCCAAGCCATTTCCACCGTCCCAAACACCATCCTAGGATTAATTACAAGATCCCATTTCCATATATTTTCGAAAACCCCCAAATTCAATGTATAGTTTTGAACATATAATATCAAATTGGAGATCAGTGTACAATTATCAATGCGAAAATTGCTTACCGGTAACCTTACAATACACCCCTATTCCCTTGGACATAAAGCACATGCCACTCTCCACAGTAAATCAAGCTTATATGGTTACGCACGTGCACAAATTCGCAAAAAACATATTTAAATAAATGAATAAACAAGAAACAACAAAAAAAAGGAGAGGAAGTGAGAACAGGGGATGGATTCTTACAGTAAAAAGATCCTTATCTTTGAGGTGAGTAATCTGAAGATTTTGCTTGGATTTGATGAGTGGCCACCTTGACGCTATCGTCTGTTTCTTGGTACCCGCTTCTCTTCTCTCTCCCATCCTTCTCTTCTTTGTTTCCGGTATTTCTGCCATACAGCTCTCGCTTCTTCTTCTCTCTCTCTCTCTCTCCAACTTCTCCTTTTGCGTGGGCCTTGCTGCTCACATGGGCCACGCGCACACAAAAAATAAGTACAATATTGTTAGACCATTGCCCCTCTCTCTCTCTTAAAAGGTGGGCTGGGGTTCGTACACCTCTGTTTCTAGTCCAAATTTTTAATCCGAAACTAAAACAAACGAAGGAGCCTGACACCTTTTTTTTTACTCTCTAAAAATTTTTTTTTTTTTCAAATTGATGTTAAAAATTAAATTTATTAATTATATAAAATTACAAAAAATATAACATACGTAAAACATATTAAAAAATACTTTCAGAAAATATATTTGATGTAACAACCAAACAATATAAGTTAGAATACTTTATTGAAACATAGTGCATTGAAAACTGCTTTACAAAAAAAGTATTTTACAGCGAAACAAACATACCCTAACTAATTAATGGACTAATAGTGAAAATCAAAACTACTATTTTTTTTTGTCAATAAAAATAGGTAACTGCCACATAAAATGTACTAACTAATTGATCCTATGTTCTAGATAGGATGCATTTACTGTATATTTTACAAGGCGCACTAAAATTATTATTATTGATATTTTATTCATAATCTAGATATAATAAGAAAATCTTTGTACATAAGACAATCTCATACGGTGGACTGTGCTACCGTATAATTAGATTTCTGTTGATGATGCTTAATTCACTCTCCAAATTTATTCACTCTTTGATATTTAATGTTGACATCGGATACTCTTTTCCGACGCTGCACCATTCAAAGGCCCACATATTTCCAACCTAAACTCAACTAATAACTTGAAAAACGTACAAACTTGTAATTCGGAACAATTATTACTTACCCGGTTATTCGGAACAATTTTATAAAATATATTATTTAATAGCGGAGTAAAGAGGATAAAATTAATTAGGAGGTGTTTGTAAACAATTCTAAAATTTTAATAAAATAATTATAAAATAATCTCTTTTTTCTATCCAATCATTTATTTACATTATAATAAATAAAAAATATTTATTTAAATTATCTTTATATTTTCAGTAATTCTCCTTAATTAAAAATTTGGCATACAAACAACCTGATAAGAATTAAAGAATGATGAGTGCCACGACAGAAGGTCCCCGGCATCCTGCGACTGCAACCAAAGCCCGAATAGCAGGAGAGAAACCTAGGCCAGCACAAAACCTCAATCCCTACGACATCGTAATGAACCATACCACAGCCAATCAAATCTTTCCTCCTAAAGCGCACGCAACAGTTTGTCCCCAGCTGGCAATTAGCCCTACCCCAAAAACAACCACCACGGAAACAAACTTTTTAAAAAAAATGTAAACTAACCCGCCGTGCAGTGCGAACCACGTGACGCGGTCGACTTCCATTCGTGGAGAGTACAATTGCAGCTGCTGTCGTGTCACCTTTCGATTGCCTGACTCCGGAAGTCATTGTACGATGATGTCGACGTTGGGATTTAACTAAACCTTTAAATTGTTTAAAATTTATTGAGCACGTTGGAACTGAGGTTGGACAAAAAATAACATTTTTTATATGGTTGGCTCACTTTGTCTTTCTCAATCTTTGGTTAACTTTCCTTAATTTTACCAAAACGAGATAAGGTGAAGGGTATGCATTTCCTTTCTTTTTTGGTCTGCTAAACCATTTTTGGTAGTTTTATTCTTATTCTTTCGGTTTTTTTTGGTTGCTTTCCTTTCTATTTGGGGGTTAACTCGAAAGAGAAAGGCAGGTTGATGAATGTGGAAACTGGAAAGACAAGGGCTTGTGGTCTGAGTCTAAAGGGATGAATACATCAACAAATACGAGACTCTCTTCGTTTCTGCTCTCAGAATCTTCCTAGGGTTTCTGAGGTTTTTTCTTTTTGGCAGAAGTTGATATATATAGCTGGTTTTTGTTCTCTAAATCTTACCGGAGTGTCTGCGTGTTCTGATATTCTATGATAAATCTTAACTTATTTTCGCTTTCTTTTGCTTACATATGGTAAATCTTTCTCGGGGTTCTTGGTGTCATCCCATATGTTTGTGTTGGGGAAATCTTTCAGCTTGTTCTTTCGGGCTGCCGCTGCTCTCATAAATTTCTGATACTTCTCTGTGGGTTTTGAGGCATTTAATTCCTTTTCTGAATCTTGCTGGGTTTCTAATCTAGTTCCCATTCTTTTTTCTGGGTTCTCACAGTTTAATCAAATTTTGCACTTCCCAGCTTGTTATAGATTACTGGATTCTTCTTGCACTGTAGGGTTTGTAACTTTTCCGGTAGATTTTGACTTGGCTTTTCCCGTACTTCTTGAGTCTAAGCATAAGCGTTTTTGGAGTTTTCACAAAAGCTTGGTGAGATTTTGGATTTACTTCGTGTTGATCTTTTTAGTTGTTTTCTGTGATTTCGATCAGGGTTATGTCAATAATGAAGCAGTTTTTTTTGGTCATTTAGGACATGGTGAGAGGAAAGATTCAGATGAAGCGAATTGAAAACGCGACCAGCCGTCAAGTCACCTTCTCTAAGCGTCGAAATGGGCTGCTAAAGAAGGCATATGAACTCTCCGTCCTTTGCGAGGCCGAAGTCGCCGCAGTCATCTTTTCCCAGAAAGGCAGGCTCTATGAGTTCTCAAGCTCTGAGTATGATTCTTTCAATGCCCCATATAGTAATACAATCTCCGATTTCTTTCTTCCTTTTAATTGTTTATACTGCTTCATTCCGTGTCATCAAAGATTTAGGCGCTCCGATATTGTTTTTGGGAAGAGATGAAGAATCATGCATGTTTTTGAAATATTTGTGACAGCCTGATGTAGCTACGAGGTCTGCGGAAATTGCAGTAAGGCCTAGTGTAAGAGGAATTTGGATATCCAGTGTTCAATTTATTTCGCTTATATTTTCGTCTCTTTCACCGTATGCGCGCGAGTGTCTGGGTCACATCTGACTTGTTGTTTAATTAGCATAATCTCTCTGCGCCGATTAGATTCTACTTCGGACCCTTTAACTCTTGCTTATGTCTTTGGATTTCAGCCCACATTCATAGGTGAATTAGGAGGAATTTTTTCTGATATTTTCTGTCTTCTTTTCATCCATATCTGAATCCCGGAGTTTCCAGATCTATGTTCTTACGGAGTCTGATCTCTCTCTCTCTCTCTCTCTCTCTCTCTCCCTCCTGAACTTGTGCCACGTTTCATGTTTACTTAATTTCTTGAGGTGCCTCCCTTTAACTAGAGGCAGCCAGATTGATTTTGGAACTGGGAAGTCATCTTGCCGTTGCTCCTTTTGGTTTAACCAGTGGGAATATCCCTCTCATTTCTCTACCTTTGTTGTACGAACATTTAATTATTCTAACTTCGAGTATCATTGTATTTTCCGTTTGAGTATCATATAATTAATAATCCTTGGAATAAGAAGTCTTACATCATGCATGACACTTCTTCCAAAATGATTGTCCTGTGAGGGAATAAATGGATACTTAAATAATAATAAAGTTTCATCCGAGAACCTGCACTACTTTCTGATCTGTCGAACACTTTTTCCAAATTGATAAACGTGAATTTATAGGGCTGCTGTACTTTGTGTATCTACTCTCAAGAAATTTGTTGTTGCGTTTCTATGGGTTTAAAAGCAGGTTAGACGCTTATTCTAATCTCTTTTTTTTTCATGTTCAAGATATCATACTTACAAGAGTTTTCTTGTTTGCATCGTTTTTTTCTTTTCCCCTATCATGAACTTGTTTGTAGATCAGTTGTTTTAGATTGTTATTCCATGTCAGGATAAATCAGTGTCTGAAAGAACCTATTGCAATGTACTGCATTCTTTGACTTCGAACTAGTACTGTGATACTCCAGAGCTATCATTGTTGATTCTTACACTGAATGAAACATGTAGTGGCAGTGGGGGGGTCCCAAGTCCCATATATAGTTGTTGACTACGTAGAATCAAGCTTTATAACTGGTTCTGGGGGCTTAAATTGTAATTTTAACCAACTCCTTTTGGAATAGAGTACAAGTATGGCTAGTACTGTACATTGTCTGTGAATCTAGAGGAATAGTACATTAAGAGTCAGCCTAGTAACACCAAGTAGTACAAAGATACAATAGTGTATTAGTGTGAAATATATATAGACCTTAGTAAGTTATTGGAGAGATGAGAGGGTTGTGAATGCATTGCGTCGATGCAGATGAGAACCCTTATTGAATGTTCACTGGATTTTGACTGAGCTAAATAAGATTCCAAGAAGGCAGAAGCTACAATTGAAGCTTTGATCAAGCATTTGAGGTTGTAGAAGTTTCCTAGGTTGGAATTGGATTAGGTGGTCTGAAAGAGGTTTGATTATAACTTCTATTAGTCGATCCTTTTGAGATACAGCTCAAATATCTTTTTGGGGTACAAAATACACGACTACTGTTGTTCATGCATTGTGATAAATGGTATGTAAGGCATCCTTAGAAACTTACTTATACAACGATGGCGCATGACCCTAATTAGAATAACATTACTATTCGGAGCGGGGAGAAAATGTGCTACTCGGATTGTGAAAATCTTCAATTGGATGGATAGATTGTAAAGGCATTGTAAGGTGTGCTAAATTCTATTGAGGTAATTGTATACAAAATTAGGTTTCTAGGTGCTGAAAATATATAATTACAATATTCGAATCAAAGTGGAGAGAGCAATATGAGAGTTGCAATGTGGAAATTGTCTCATTTTCAATGGTGCATTTGTGTCTAAATTGATTATGGCATGCACCTATATTTGTTTATCTGCAAGTTTATTAAGCCTTTTCTATATGCTTGGAAAAACTTGTGAGCATATTTGCTTACATTCCATGGCATTGAGAGTTTTATATGTTGTTCTAGATTAGTCAATGTATCCTCGGCATGTCTTTCAGAAAAGGAATGAGCCTTATTAGTAATGCTCGTTGTGTTAATCTTTGGGCAGCACAGGTGCTTAATGTGTGCTCAACTATTAACTTTTAGTATGGTAGTTTTATACAAGGCACATGTAAGTCTTTATACATTTGGAAGTAGAATCAGAAAATCGTTTCTACATTAATTAATGATTGCTGGTTATTAGTAAGCAGGAAAATTGTACCAAGAGATGGAGAAGGGTTACAATCTGTTTAAGCGTGAACAATCTTTTTTGTGTCTAGGTTAATGGCTCTAAGTACTAAACCCAAAACAAAAGCCAGAAGCAGCAGAAGAGATATTTCCTTCTTCCTCGGGCCACCAGGAGATCATAGACCCTCGATCTCCTTCACCTTGGACCACCACTCTTTGCTTCCCGCTCCTCCAACTCTTACCTTTTTGCCACCGCTCCACGGCCACCATTACATTCCCTCTCCCCTTCCTCTCACTCCTTTAGCCATTATTATTCTCTCCCACTCCTATTGTCAATGTTACCACGGCCACCACAGAAAAGTTGGCGTTGCCTCTAGATTATCACGCTTGTATATTATATATGCCTTTCCCACTAATTCTAAAGTCGTCCATGCAGTGTGAGGGCCCTTCAAAACCCACCAGCTTCCTCCCCTTAAATCGTAACTGCTTAACTTCCTCTGTAGACTGGGTCTTTTCACCACCACTTTATAACCTTTCTCTTCTTAATGTCTTGGCAAAGTTAGTAAATCCTTTCATTTAATTTCCTATAATGTGGAGTCATGTCCATGATTTGGCTCATATCCAAAACCTGTAGGAAAGCTCTAGATACAGCACAGACGAGGTGAAGAAATCCCTAGCACAATCATCATGTGCTCTAAACACGCATGACACATTACATTAAAGTGCAAGAGATAACTATCAAAGTACAAATTTGCAGTGGCCCCCAAAAGCCACACACTGGACATCAAGAATCAAGTCCCAACAAGGCAATAACAAGAAAACTCCCAGCCCCCTTTGTCGAATGAAGCAATTGCATTTGAAAGTTCAAATCAATCCATAGAAAACATTAGGGGTAAAAATCAGAGAAATGAGTAGTTCCAGTATGCTTCAATTGTAGAAAACTATGGTTTTGATGAAACTTTGGATATGATACCTTATATTTCATGTATCTTTATTCAGATCAGACCCTAAATAGATTAGAGAGACACATTTAATTCCCTTTGTCATCAGCTGTAACCTTTACTGTAAGTTACATTGGAATAGTAGCCAGTACTGTTACAGATGCAAAGAAACACCGGATGCCCAGAGCTCTCAAGTGAAAGCACAGCAAAACTTGGGAGCTTATATGTGATTATGTTGCAGAGTTCTTTGCTGTTATGGCGCTTTCTCATTTTCCTTTTAACTAACTGCTTTCTCGTAATGATGGCATCTTGTGTTTCGGATGTTCAGCATGCAAAAGACAATCGACCGATACAATATCCATGTAAAAGGTTGGCAAACCAACATTCCTGAAGTGGAACAATATATGCAGGTAGGTTTTTATCTTGGAATTATTATTTTTATATCACTTTATTAAGGAAAATATAACAGCATTGCTTAATAAATCATCCGAAAATCTAAGAAATTTCACTTCATTAATCACGTTAACCAAACTAATTATGAGGAAACTAATATATAGTACTGTGGGCTTTGCTTCCGCATGTTTTTTTTTTAACCAGCTTGTGAGTACAATACTAAAATAAGTACCTGGACTCAATAATCATCCATTTCTTCAAAAGTATTGTGCATGAGTAATTAATGTTCCAAAAGAGAAGATATATGAATTTGGACGTTAGATGAGTAAGTTATACGAACTTCGTATATACATTTTATGTTAAATCTCATATGCACTAAATTTGGTAACTAGTTTTGAGGAGTTCAGTTTTAACTCTGACTCTTCCTTTTGAAATGCATAGCCTTATGTATTGTTAGTGCTTTCTTGAACAATAGTAATTATAGTATGATACATTGAATGCCAATTCAATTATAGTATGCTAGCTCTTGAAGTTTGGAAGGTTCTAAAGTCTTGGAAACATATACAAGTACTATGCAACATATCTAAAATACTAGGTGAAATGTAAAACATGTATTTCAAATGTGGAATTGAACCTCAGTTACCTTCTTATGTGTTAACAAAGAGCTATATAATCGCTTTTGATTGTCAAAGCTCGGGAAAAAAGCATAAAGCTATATTTTGTTTCTTTGGCATAGCATATAACCTGTCATTAGTTCATTAAATTAAACCAATAGGAAGAGGTAAATTAAAGAGTTAATTATCGATATAGTCCCTGTGATATTGACTTTTAACAAATCAGACGTATAATTTTGAACGGACTGATCCTTGTGGTCCATTTTTCAGAGTCATCTCGTCCATCAAACGTTAGCCCACTAATAGAGACAAGGTCTAAGATAAGCTATTCGACTTTGAAAATGAACATCCTGACCCCGATCTTATGTCATTCAGCTTCCGTTAGTTGGTTAACTTTTGATGGATGAAATGACTCATATGTCGAAAAAATGAACTACAAGAATCGTTTCACTCAAAGTTGTACCCCATGGACTAATTTGTTAAAAACCAATATCACAAGGATTGTAGCGATAATTAAGCCTAAATCTAATAATTTATGTTACTCTTTTAACATTGTCTCATGAATATGTTAGACTTCTTAAGTAAGGACTCAAGACATGTAATATTTAATTAAAATAAAATTAATAAAGTTAGAGATCGAATTCAGAACCCTTGCTACCATTTTAAGTTATCAGCTATCGAAAAGGTTAAAATCACTTGAATGACATTTCTAACAGTTGAGATATCTTTAGGGTCGAGGTTCTCCAATGGAATGTTAGCTTGTTCGCATTCAACAACAAATCTATTCCTACCAGTGATATTCCAACTAAGTATGTGAACACTCCATCCTTCTACTATAAACAAAATGATAAAGAAGTGATTGCAGTTATGTCTTTGTGTATGTACTTCGTCAAAATTTGGCATAGTCCATGGCAAGTGGTAAAAGTCTCTTAGAAACACTTTATTCGAGTCTCACCATTAATAAGTAATAAAGTCTATTTGAAAACAATCAGGTTTTGACCCAAACAACACTCAGAGGGGGTGAATAAGTGTTTACCCCCAATTAAAACTTTATATGATAATTTTTGAACATGTTCAAAATCTATCGAATCTATACCCGAACAAATACCAATTCAATTACAAAAAATATACGAAAAATAAATAACCACCAATCGCAAAAAGAGGCAAGATTTTGTTAATGAAGTGGAAAACTTTTGAAGCACCATTCAAAAGAAAAATCAGTTCAGGCTATCTGCGCCACCCAAAATCTACGAAGAAGAAAACCTTATAAACTGTGATTCAGACACAGACAATTCATGTTCATTGACTTTGACTACCTCGATGTAATAATCTAAGTAATCCAACTTAGACCCACTTTGTGCAGCATTCACCTCAACCCTCTGAGGGTCTTTTTATGGACTATTTACAAAGGAACTCGTTTTTCAACACCGGAACTCCAACAACCAAACTCCTTCAACACTCTGAAGGCTTCACAAGGGAATGTTGGTTTCAATGGTGATTAGATGAAAGAAAATCTCTATTCTCTAAGGTGTTTTCTCACTAAAAAATGGAGGATCAATAAACAATGGACGACCTCCCTTACATAGGGTATTTTTCTCTCTGACAACAGGTAGGTAAGAAATATTATAATGCCTCTCAATTCTAGATCTCGTGTATCACAAGTATTTAAAGATCTTAAAAAGGTACAGTCTCATTAGAACCCAAAAGGATAAGGTTTATTTGCTTAATGTAATCCCATCAGTACTTCTAATGCTTATTCTTTTATCCAGTGATGCATTCTTATCAGAACTCAAGGAGATCATGTTTATTCTCTTGAACACTTAAAAGAAATTTATTTGATAAGGAATTACAACTCAATTTGGACTTAGATTGACACGGAATTATGCCAATATTAAAATACACTGACACTATTATTGTCAACATAGTTGATTGACTTCCACAGAAAACCATTGGTTAGAACTGGTTGTAATTGTTCTGATTTTGGGTGTGTCTAGTGTTATAAAAGGTTCTGAGTCAGCATACTGTTGTATTAATATATATATTACAAACTCTTCAGTTCAGTATTGATTTGTTTGCGTAACTCAGAGCTTATGATAATCGAATCAACAAGCAATACGAATCAATTGCTTTCTTCTTCCTTAAATCACAATAATTAATCCTAATTGCAGCAATTGAAGTTTGAAACTGGAAGCATGGCAAAGAAGATTGATCTTCTTGACGCTCAGAAAAGGTTCATCACTTGCTTTTGCTGTATTTGTTATTTGAAATGTTAACCTCAGTCTATAAATTGGTACTTCTGCGCTTGGAAATTTGTTTGTCATAGGAAGCTGTTGGGAGATGGTTTAAGTTCATGTCCTCCTGAGGAACTTCATGTGATCGAGAGCCAGCTGACGGAGAGCTTACGCAGCATCAGGGAAAGAAAGGTACATTAATACAACTTGAACTGAACGTCGCTTTCTTCCACACATTTTTCTCCAGTCGCCATGTAAATGGGGAGGAAGTTGAGAGGCTGAAAGATTCTGGTTATCCTCTTGCTTCCATCAACTTACCGTTTTCAGCGACCAAATAACAGGAAAATGAGTATTATGAAAGCTAACAAAACAGGAAATTGCTCAAATTACAGGCTCAGTTACTGATGGAGCAAACAGTGAATCTAAAACAAAAGGTATATAATTCCGTGGAGACTAATATGTACAGTCTAATCTTACTATTGTAGCTAAGATATATTTTTAACGATTTTTTTACACCGTTTCTTAAAATTCAGGAGAGACTTTTGTCAGAAGAGAATGCAAGGTTACGAGAAAAGGTAAACCATTAAAACATTTGGTACTCCTGGGTTATTGGTTTACTATAACTTCAGTTCCGGGAAAATTGCATCTTTTAGTTGGCTTCCGACCTGGGAACCTGATAAACAATTTCTCCCAACCGAAATTATTCTCTCTCCTTCATGCTTGCCCTAACCAGACTTAAACATACTGATCCATATCTTGTGTCTATACTTTCCGAGTTTCTATCTCTTTCTTTCCCATGTTTTCGTCCAAGATGTTTTCGGTCCCTATCCTGTGTTCGGTCTTAGTTAGTTGTACTTTCAGTAATTAGATGCCATATTTCAACCATGAATCACATAACAAAGACACCATGACCTTTCGACATCTCAATGAGGCCAGTGAAAACTATAGATAATAGATGAAGGAAATTTTTTCCATGCTGTCCATGTAACCATGTTTCTGTTGTATTTTATTTCTTTCCCTTCTCAACGTAAAATATTAAAATCCATGTTGACCAAATACACGTTCCATACAGCAGTTATCAGCTCAAGAGAAAGAGATTCCAATCTACTGCAGCAGAAGTAGCCGGGTTTCGGGGACAGATGTCGAGACCGATTTGTCCATAGCACTGCCTGTAAGGCGCTGCTCATAGCAGTGTCAGCTTTGGGTTTGCTTGCTGTGACCCGAAAATGATTCATCAACATCGAATAATTTCGCCCGTATCATTTTTATGGCACGGCGATGCCAATATAATAAGAAATAAATGCCATATTGTGAGTGTATTAGCTAGCTGTTATTTTCTGAGTTGTTAAGGTGAAGACGAACATTTGCCTCCGTGATTGTTTATAATTCTCAGCTGGTTGTAATTTAAGTTAACATAACGAATGGTTTTGATGTCATTACAGACTTCATTCTTGCTGTTAATGTTAGAGCGGCTTGAGACAGAGCATGTTTTCCATTTTATGTAATGTTCTGTATATATTGTTGACTTGGTTCCTTTTCAACCTCCTAATGCGTATGGAAAATAGTGTACATCAGTTCAAACAGGCTTCTGCAGTGTTTAACCAGGATCAGACACGTTCCTGGAGTTGGGGATGGAAAACATAACCTCATTCCTGCGATCCCTATTTGGCCCAATGGCGATCGATATCTTCCCATAAATATCCGGAGGGTTAGTTTTTCTTCCCTTTTGTACCCTCTGTTTAAGTTTAATGAGTACAAATCAAAGCCATGTAACAAAATCAACAGTGGCTGTAGGCTATCTGTTCGAACCATTTCTAGCTCTTGTCCAAGTTTCTGTGCTTGTTTTCCTTGTTGCCCCCCGCTTCTCTATATGGCACGAAATCAGTGTCTTTTGATCCCCTGGAAAAAGAGGATTGTTTCTCTCTTGTTTCACCCCCACCTAATAGATTTGCTATCTCCAAAAGATTTGTACTTTTTGGTTTTGAAAGACTCTATTTTAACCGATGCAAATGGGTTGGTTCTCTTTCACTTGTGGTGTTTTTTAAGAAGGGAGCTACGCTGAACGTACCAGCTTGATGGCATAATGTAACCTTTTATCTGGATTTTGTCCTGTCTGCTGCGTACATAATTGCTACTGGAGAGAGCATATTTACTTCACATTTGCCCAAATTTTCTGCCACTTACACGCGTTTGGTTTCTGGATTCCTCTCCTCATCAAGGTCAATTTCTTGGCCAGTTCAGCCCCATGTTTCGACCCATCTATCATGTTTGGGCCAGACTAAATTTTAGCCCGATACAGCATTGTCGGAAACCATTTCGACATCTTCTGCCACTGATTAGGCCCGAGTCATTACTTCTTCGAACTGGCCCAGTACATTATATAATGATTTTTATTATAGATCAAACCCAAGTATATGGCGGTATATGACAGGCTCTCTCATCCCCACCATTTACGCCTTTTATCCAACTTTTTCTTCTTGTTTCTCTTATTCGTCTCTGTTGCTTCTCCTGAAGCTTGTCGGGATTCGAAATCATTGAAGGCAGGAAAGAGAAGCTCGGCACTTTACTCTAGCCAATACCACGTCGTACCTTGTTGTTTTTTTATTTTCATTCTTTTCCACTTTTGTTTTACCCCGACCTATATTTAATTACAAATTAAAATGAAATAAAATATTAATCTTGTAGACAGGATAGCTCCTCCACACGAAAAGTGAGATTCTTCTCTGCAGATTTTTCTTCTCCCCCATGCTTTTGAGCTTTCCATTGTACAGCCCAAAAGGCTGGTAGTTAGCTTTTTATATATGGACTTAAGGATAGATTTATAGTAACTTTTCCTAAACTGATCAGTCGACTCTTCCCTAATCATGGCCCCACGGCAACAACCAAGATAACAACGAAATCCTTGAATCACTGCGTTTCCTCCATGACAGGTTATAGTCTTAGTGGGAGATTTAAACTCAAATGCGAAGGAAGATCAGATTTTTCTATTATATCTCTACACGACAAACTAATGGAAGGATAGGATCCTTTATTATGGCTTAATCTAAATATTCTGCAGCTGCAAAGCCCT
This sequence comes from Myrica gale, assembly GCA_963930655.1. NCBI lineage: Eukaryota > Viridiplantae > Streptophyta > Magnoliopsida > Fagales > Myricaceae > Myrica > Myrica gale. The sequence continues at coordinate 7,414,500 of OZ005600.1, read as the reverse complement.
CATGAACATGTTCAAAGAAAAATTGGTCAGGTGGTTGCCCTTACTATTTTTGTTCGGGAAAAAAAATAGAAGAAGAGAAACAACACTCCTTTGTTTAAACAAATTATAAAAATAAAAACAAAACTGTTAAGAGTCTGGTCATAGCCCGGCTATTAGATCACTGAATGCGATGAAGCTGTCTACCAATATATCTTTAATATCATGGTTGTTTGCATGATTAGGCATGTAGGGAAGACCGAAGGGGGACCTCTCTATCACCTCTGCCTTTTCTTTTCATTTCCTATCTTCAATAATAGCCTCTTTCTATGCTCACTGACAGGACATAACCCCGCACACACTGTTTCTTGCCCTACCAAACGCTCCTATTCCCCACTCCTCGAAAGTCATGTTCTGATCTGAGAGCCAAAAACACACAGTTCTCCTCGCAAATCATAACTGTTTTTTTTTTTTGCAAAAAAAAGGGGGGTCGAAACTCACTTCCAAGAGAGAAGAGAGAGAGGAATATTGCTGCTGATTACTTCATCAGAGCTTCATAATTGCATCAATCATGATAACACGCATGCGCGGTACTAGATTTGAGAAGAAATATAAATTTATACGAGCATACGTACGGGAGAGACTTGTGAAAAAAAAACGTAATATTTATGTTTCAATAGAGCAGGAAGTAGTACTGAATGATGAAACTTCTACGATCCTTTTATCCTAAACCTAAGATTAATTAATCATTAGGACCTTAACATAAGCAAAGCTGTTTACATATGTACACTCTACTCTCTCTTATATATATATAAAGTTAATTTTAAGGCCACCGCGAGCAGGACCACTTTGAATTTGAAATAGCTCTCTCTCTCTCTCGCACAGATTCAACTTAGAACTTAGAGCAACTGCAGGTCTTCAGGAATAATGTGTAAGAGGAATCTGCCAAGTTTTTCGCAAAAATTGAATCTGATGACCTCACCCACTGAGAGATTACCGCAAAACAATATTAAGATAAGATTAGCGATCTTTTTCTAAGCAAGATAATATAAGTTCTGCAAGCTGCGACTCCACCCCGGCCACCCCAAAAACAGAAAACACAGAAAAAGAGATGTATGACAGTATGCAGGGAGTACTTCATGTTCACAAACATATGATTGTGCGATTATTATTTAATCATAACCAACGCGACAACTAAATATGCATTGTGGATTTGGTTATGGTTCTGCATCGAGTCTCGTGTACTTTTTAAACTCTTTCCTTGCGCAGGAGTCATGGCTTCTTACAGACGTACATGGATAGCACAGACAACCCTATCAATTACCATGTCTCGAAGGGAGTCAGCTAATTTTCTTTTCTTTTTTCGAGAGTGGTTCCTCCACTTTTTCTTTCCCCTTAGTTTCCAACAGAATCTCAGAGAAAAATAACCCATAAATGAAAGACGCCAGCCCCCAAAAGGATCAACGTCTCATGAATGAAAGAGTACATATGTTTTCTTCTTAAATATCTAATCTGCCATGCCAAAAGTCTCTACAACCTTTGGAAACATGACCTCATGAACGTAGAAGATGAATATCGGACTCGTGACTTCCCGGATGTACGTTAATTTTTCTAATCTTGGATTACTTCGGAAAAAAACGACTCTACTTAAGTTATATTTAACAATTAGTATTTGCTAGTTCTGGCAACATTTCCAGGTAACACATGTAGAGAAAACAAAAAACATACAACGTAAATTTGAGGATGAATATCGGACTCGTGACTTCCCGGATGTACGTAGATTGAATTTTCAATGAAATGTCACAAACCAATTAGTAACACAGGAGAAAGAGAATTAATTAAGTTCAAAAGAATCGAGCAAACGACAGAAGAACACAAATAAAAGAGACCTAGGCCCTAGGGTACTACTAGGAAGAAGGAAATCTGATCAATTAATTACAGGCACTAATCAATTAGCCTTTCTTTCATGATCAGCAACAACGTCAGTCAAAGGAACTACCCCCATCAGCTGGACTAGGTAGTTATCTCTAACGATGTCTAGCCAGTCGAATCTGGTGATATTAGCTGAGATTTCTCAGGAGACAAGAACTAAGCATCATACTTACTTAACTGGGACCACATTGCAATTTAACCCACTGCAGCCGGCCGGCTGCCTCTTGAATACCCACACGCTATAGAAGACAAACTTGAATTGTTTAGCTTAGAACATGGATGAGAAGAAGATGATCATGAGACGTCTCGCATCTAACACATGCAAGAATAGAAAGATTTGACTAGTTGGTTGCGGTCCACTAATGCATAATAGCTAGAACCGATCAAATCAGGGGGCCGGACGGGACCGGTGGGGCCCAAAGCACACCAGAGTTTTCAGAAGTTACCTTAGTGAATTACATGCAAAAATATAAATAAGAGAGACCCTCAAAGTGAAGATTTGCAACAGAAAACAAAAAAAGGTCAAAATTCTAAAAATATATATTATGATTTATAGACTCACGTATTCTTATTGGTCTTCAAAATATTAGGTGGTTTAATAGAAGTTAATAAATATGTTTTCTATTATTAATCTTGTCGTTAATAAGCTACTGTTCAAAATTCCAAAGAGAATTTCATTTGCAGTCGTGCGTTTGGTAATTGGTATAACATTTGAAGTTTATTCCTAGCGTTATTCTTTCGCTACTTTTGGACCTAATTTGGTCCCCTACATACAGCATCCGTAGACGTAGGGCCTTGGGCTTTCTGCCTTCTGGTGCATCACTCGTATGGGGACAAACCCCAATCCTGGTCAAGTGGGATTTTATTATATCTGGAGTACTGATCCTGACAGTGGCAATATGGCCAATTGGCTTCACCCCGCAGACAGCGACCAGCTTCTCCTTCACGGTTTACAATTCACATGATGCGCATAGGCTAAAGATTAGGGGGTCCACCAATTCTGTGCCAAAATTTGAAATTGGGGTAGTTCTGCACAACATTTCATATTTGCCAGACAGAAAATTTGACATTAATACATTATTCACCCCCAAAAAAATATTAAATTGATATTCCTTCAATTTACCTTAACAATTCCTTAAAACCCATTTGATACTCGATGGTGGTTCGAGATAAGAACGAATCTGCATCTTCAATTTATCATTTTCTGAGCTTTCATGATCACCCACCTGTCGTTCAAAGAAAGAAAGACAGAAAATCGTAGACATCTGATACCTTAATTATAAGTAGAGACCACCCAGAATATTACTGATTAAATTCAAAACCGGAGGTCACAGTCTTTCGGAGTACACGTATCGGTTTTTGATACTTTACATGCTTCAAGGCTCAAGCTATCAAAACCGATGAAAACAGTGGATGGCTGGTCTCATGCAGGACGAGTCACTGATTAGTTCTTCTCTGCTTTTTCAAGTAAAATATATGTGATATATAATCAGCTGCAGGTACCATGTGATTTGTTTTTGGGGGGAGGGGGAAGTTTGGTTCAGAAATAAAAGTTGATGGTATTCGAGCCTTCATGACGATATGCTTCAAAAAGAAGACGAAGAAAGAAACACGCAAGAGGACATGCAATATTGTCTTGCAAATGGAGTTGGGATATTTTGACATTCACCCTTTAGAAATTTTATAAGCAGAGGGTTTAAATAGTATACACTAAATATCATATGAATCCTATCCTTTTTCGTCTTAAAATTTGACCATTATCGTTTGCTAAGTTATAAATATATCTAATAATAATAGTGATTACTCTTTCGAAATTAAAGTGTTAGCTTTAATATTTTACTATTTATTTTTACTCGAACAACAAAGATATATATTCTTTATATATTGAATTGTGTCCGTGCAAAGCTAAGTTTTTGTGATTAATTAGAATCGTTTCACGGCTCAAATACTAAACATATGATTCAAATGGTGGTCGACAAGTTTGGAAGTGAACTCTTAAGACGCCTGAGAACTTTCTTGACATAACTTAACAAAAAAAATTGTTATTTCATTTGTATATAAAATCCAAATTTCATCTGGATCGATCCTGCTTACAACCAATATATACGACGCTACACACGGAGAAGCAAAGGGAGGGATCAGGGACTTACGTAGTCGTATTGTTATTCTTTTGTCAATTCCCAATGACAATGAAGAGCGGGCAGAGTTGGCTCTGGTAAAACGTGGGAGTGAGTGTGAAAATCTAGGATACAGATAAAGCGATGGTAAAAATAGAAAAGAGGGAGGAAGGTGGAGAGAAAAAAAAAATTGTAAAGAAAGCCACAGACAGACACACACTTTACTGTACTTTAATTCCTCAAATCAAACGGGCTGTTTTTATGCTTCATGGATCCGCTTTTCTCGCTTCTCCGCCAACAAATCCCACAGGCTTTTTAGCTTTTCTCTCAAAGCTCTACTCTCCAACTCTCTCTCTCTTTCATACATACAGATACCAGGTCCTCTCTGTGCGGCCTAAGACTGCATCTGCCTGTCATTTTCATTTTGATTTTCCAATTGTTAGAGAAGCTTTTTCTAGACTAGCATACTTCTTGTCTCCACAGAAAAGCAAGCGGTTAAGTCGTACGAGTCATGGGGAGGGAATGGCATTGGAGTGGAAGATACTCCAATAGAAGTGGTGCTGGAGGAGAGAAAGACAGTACTTCTTCTTCAGGTTGCATGAGTGCTGTCTTTCAGTTCTTCGATTTCCATCAGTTTCAGTTCGCTTTACACCATCAACAACCCTCTTCCGAGACTACATCTATCCTCCCAGACAAGCCCTTTAGTCCCAAAGGTTCTCTCTCTCTCTCTCACTCACACACACACGCTCACATTCTCAAACTTTGTTTGACGGTTCTGTGTAATTCAGGAGTTGAGACACCAAGAAATAGCTTGCAATCCGAGGAACTTTCGTTCTCATTAAGTACAAGGAAAATACAAGAAGAAGATCTAAACATCCCAGTAAGTTACACTGTTTTAGTTATTTTAATATTCTGGCTTGCCACCGGTCACTATATAATTTTATCTACAGATCATGTTTGTAAAGTGAGTTATGATGATGATTATCATTGGGTTGAGAATTAATAACATTTTGGAAGTCCAGATGAGTATCCAAATTAGGACAAGTCGAAATACAGGATCAAAGGCCGGAACTCCAAATGAATTTTCCTCAGAAATCAGCAGCTCTCCTGGAACCAAGACGCCGAATTTGGTAGCCAGACTCATGGGTCTTGACCTCCTTCCTGAAACCAACTCTCCCTCCTCCTCTTCTTCTTCAACACATGGCACATCAACATCAAACCCCCTTTCAAAGACACCTTCAGGCCTTCTTCGTCCACAGCAACTCCTCCAAAGTAGACTACGAAAGAGCTTAGACAAAGATATTACCGGTACACGGTCTTTGCCGGAGACTCCTAGAGTATCCTCCGCTAGGAAATCCGACGTGGATCACAGGTTCTCGCTTCAAATCAACAAAGAGAACTTGAGAGCTAACGAAGACTTGGAGTTCTCTCGGTTTTCATATTTGAGAAGGAAAGAGTTCAGAGTTCAAGATGAGAATAACAAAAGCCCAAGCCAGCATGCTAGGCAAATTGTGAAGCAGATGAAAGAAAAGTTTAGCAGGAAAGTTGGGCTTGACATAACAAACACTGTCATGAGCAGAGATCAAGGAAGAACTGAGGTTGTTAGCCAATTCAAATATAGGAAATCTTCAAAGGCTATCACCAAATCTGTGGAAGAATCAAGTCCAGGCAAGCACTCATCACCTTCTTGCTCTCCAAGGCTCAGATTCTACGAGACCAAGATCAAACCAAGCACAACAGCACCATCCACCAACGATAAAGCTTCTCATTATTCAAAGCCCTCATCGCCCTTACTATCTTCACCACTCAATGTTCTGCCGCAACCCACCAGAGTTTCAGTAAAGCAGAAATCTCAACCCTTGCCAATTAGGCAACAGCCGGAACAGAAATCAGTCAAAAAATGTAAAAAGATGGCCAGCGAAAGGTTCGGTGAGAGGCTAAAGAAGCCTCCACAGACGTCGGATATAATCAGAAAGAAGAAAGAGGAACCATTCGTTCATCCATCAACATCCACCAGAGCCAACACTGTGGACAAGAAATGCAAGAAAACTCCATTGTCAAATGGCCTTCTCAACATCGCGGTCCCAAACCTTCTGCAAGTCAAGAAAGACCCTTCGCCCCCGGCGCCCAATGTTCCTCAAATAGAGGTACTATATTCTCATTTTTCTGTTACTTTTTTTTTGTCTTTTTTTTTGTAGTAATGTTTTATATTCCTATTGTGGATATATAATTGATTGTTAGCTAGTCTATCAACTTACAACGTTGTTATATATATAATATGGTGCTATGGGGAACACAGTCTCAGGTATTTGATGCCGAAGAATCAAGCTGTATCTCCCAGTTACCTAGTAGTGCGAGCCAGAGGTACAAACAAGAATCGACGGGCACGCTCATGGTCCGAGAAAGCGACGACGACAGATCTAACGGTGTCTCCACCATCGGAGCTAGTGGAGCAGAATGTGAGTATGTTACCAACATACTAAGCCGTACTGGCATAGATAAAGAGACCGCAGTGTCCGTTAATAATTGGTTCTCTCCTTGTCATCCCCTAGACCCATCAATCTTTGACCAACTCACTGCTAGCACTACTTCGAGCACTGAGAGTATGACGGGTCATTTGAGTTACAAGTGCAACCAAAAATTATTGTTCCATGTCGTTGACGAGCTTTTGGTTGAGATTTTGAAGCCTTATATCAGCATGAATCCATGGGCTAGCTCTAAAGAACATGGTCACCCTCACATGCAAGGGTCACAACTAATTGACACTCTGTGTACGAAAATCCGAAGCTTCCCATACGCGGATTGTCGTGTTCTTGAAGACATCGATGCTTTGATTGATAAAGATTTGATGCATCTGAGGTTTCAAAGTTCAATGGCGTTTGAGGAGGAAGGCGAGGATATAGTAACCGATATTGAGAAGGACATATTGGACTCGCTCGTGCATGAAATAGTATGTAAATTTGGCTGAGTAAGGGTACGGTGACGTTTAGGGTTCATGAGTGTGTGACCAAGAGACAAAAAGAAGAGGGGTCAAGACTGGGTCGTTCACGTGAAAAGATACTGTGCTGCTGTTGCTAGGGATGCTATGGGCCTCAGGTTGTGACTTGGAAAGAGCTTGTGAAGGTTCCGCGTGCGTGAGAGTTGTAAAAGTCGCTTTCTGATTGGTCATCAAAAGACATTACGGCCAGAGGAACCCGTTCCCCTCTCTCTCTCTCTCTCTCACACTAGCCTAAGTTGTATATTATATTCTCTTCTCTCTTCTTCTCATCTTAATTTATTTATTTTATGCCTTCTCATTTTAATTTATCGTTATTAATACTTATTCTCTCTCTCTCTCTCTCTCTTATCTTTTTGAATTATAAATTATATTTTTTAAACATCTTCGAAGTCCTAAGCACTGGTATATTTTAATTAATATCCCACCAAAATCAAATTAGGCAATCATCGTTCTGAAATTATACCAAAAAAATTCTGGAACTAACGCAGCATGCATGTTCGAGTAAATTATCACAACCCAGTAACCACAAAAATAAACTGATCAAAAGCGGGCAGCCACTTATTTCTGCTGAATACTTCAATCAGTTTAATGGGGGTGATAAGTTTTACGGGCGGCCGCTTCTACACTCTCATAGAAAACAAATAGAAGAAAAAATAAAACATGATCCTTGAAGGATGGAAAGGGCAAAAGGCCTGTGTACGTTCTTCAAAGAGCCGGGGAAATATGAGAAGTCGGATCGATTACTAGCCGAAGTATATATCAGTACTACTATTGCTCCAGATCCTCTGAGAGGAAACACATGATATAAGAAGAATTTGACTCGATCGCATCTTCGGTTTGATACTAATTATAATACATGAAAGTCGTCGCCATAATTGACATGGGGGATCGACCATTAATGGTTCAACGTCGTCCATATCTTTTTATCTAAAAAAATATATGATGTACGATAAAAATAATCCAATTAAAAGAGTATTAATTGATATCTACTTTCAACCCAACGTACGATTAAAAAAGAATAATGATTGCTTGGAGAAATTCAATTGAAATAAAAAGTCACACCCTATTGCCTGATCTAAGTGGTGACCACGTCACACACACATATATAATAAGTTTCGAATTTAAAAGGACATCTGCATGCAGAGGTGTATCGACCTATGGGTACTCTTCGTTTTAGATAGAGGTATAGAAAAAGAGCTAGCCAAAAAGACAATCTGACAAGGGTTAAATTAAGATGGCTTCCTTGCATGGAGCCGAGACATGAACGTGAATTTCATTTCAGAGGCACCCTAAAGTTGCAACATTAATATGTGATACCAAAAAAGGGAAGTAATTAGAACCATTGACCAAAAGTAATATTCTATTGTACACATTTTCTTTGGAATCCTATTCTTTATTGGGGGGTGGGGGAAACATAAGAGGAGCTAACGTTGTTGGGAATATTAATATATAATATATATAATTCCCGTTTCTGAAATTACAGAAGAAAAGAAATTGTCAGAGTTTAGCTTTAAACAGGCCTTCTTTTCCCTATTCCCTTTTCTCGGAATCTCGTGTGGGTTCTGCCTTTTATATCACGAGCGTACCATATAATTTTTCTCTACCATATACGATTAATAAAGGTAGATCAGGAGGTTAGAATATATACCAGTAGTACTGTCTAGGAACGTAAGTGCATGCTAAGATTCCTTTATTTTGAAATTGATGCATTAATGCGGCCCGATGAATGTAATCTTTAGTGACTCACAATCTTGCAACAGCTGAGACCCAACCGAAAGCTGTGAGAGGAGAAGAAGATAAAGAGATCAATAACGGGGATAAAAAATATGCTCAGGCAAGAAAGGAAGAAGAAGACAAAAAAAGAAAAGAAAAAGAAATTGAATGAGTGATGAGATAGAGAGATTAGATAGAGAGAGAGACTAAATTGTCATGCATGGAAGAAAGCTCCTGCCATTATAATATGACTAGAGATATGATTAATGTTTTACATGATATATATATATATATATATTATGTATCCGATACTGGAATTATACCCAAAACGATGCGCTTTACATTTCTTAAACAAAACGCAGGCCGTTTATGCTCATTGTCCGTTGAAGCTGCAGGTCGTTTTGTTTAAAGGCAATATTACGTCTCCAAACTGTGTCGTTTTATAGCTCTCCTTATTGACTGGGATCGCTTATGTGAATTAACGACGCTATTCTGAGGAACGTGCTGACTTGTCGCTTTATTCAGCTAGAAATACAATGGAAGCTGATTGACAGATAGATTGAAAAGTCACAAATATATGGTCTCAGATTAAAAAATAAAAATAAAAATAAATCTAGTGATTCTTTTATCAGTATATTAAAATTTAATGACTAAATTGTCAATTTTTCTAAAATAAATATAAATAATATTATCCCAACAAACATTAAAAATAAAAATAAAAACAAGGAAACGGTAGTCAGCACATGATAAACCGAACCGAGTAATATGTTAATGCACCATTTAAAAACGTCATGCTCTCAGCACTTGCTTGCACAAAGTCAACAATACATACAAATTATGGGCATGAGATAATCAGAATCGGAAAACTCATCAAAATCGTGAGGGATTTGAAGGTACGTACGTACGCAGCACGCAAAGAGAGAATTGAGTATTTTGGTGAAAATATTTTACTATCTAGCTTCACATCAAGTAGGATGGTCCGTATAATGTACTCGAGTGCATTGAGTATTTTACAAGAGATACCGAGCAAGTGCACGTGCTCGGAAAGCCTCGGTTCTCCGGTGAGAGACACTTAAGTATGATTTTCTGACCCGGCCTCTGACTGGGGTGTTATAATTTTCATTAAATATTTTCAACGGCAATCTTGTTTAGATCCTATAGAGAGTAGAGTACGTATAGCACTGAGATCTATTCACCGTTGAGCTATATACATTTATATATATATATATATGGAGGCAACATGAGCGGGAAATTCAAATGCGAAAAACAAGTGACTTGCATCGTGTGTGAAGTTTTAAATATGGGTAGAGTGATGGTAAAGAAAGTGGGAAGGGTATCGAAGAAATGCACGTTTGACTACAAATCGAATTAATGATGTTGGGGGGGGGGGGGGTAATTGATTGGGAAACAAGACTTTGGTGAATTTGTCTGACTGAGGCAATTGAAAGAAAATCACTATCAATAGAGTCTATCACCAACAAACATTTAAACAATAGTCACAGAAAAAAGCAGAAGAAGAAAACAATAGTTCCAGAAAAAGCAGAAGAAATTGGAATAGCCCCCCCCCCCAAAACAAGAAGTACCTGGTCTAATGAATTCTCTTAAATGGTAGCTGCTGTTGCGGGCTACATTTAAGAGATGGTTTTTCTCGAACTCCCTGACAGAAGGTTTTAACTCCCTGGGCCTTAACCCAAAACTCTGATCTGCAGACTTCCTGTGGGATTCTGTCAATATCATCATCCTCCTCATTTTCGTGCAGATCGTTCCACACATAATGATGTTCATCACTGTGGAGACTGGCTACTCTGACCTGTTTCTCATGTAGCTAGGGTTCATTATGTCTACATATCAAGTAGCTAGACGGGCGAGCCAGCGAGCTCGTAGCTCGAGTGGCACCTCCTTCCCTTTAGGAAGGGCTGATCCCGGGTTTGAATCCCGGTGCATGCAGCTTTGGCTGCTTTCCCCCTCCCCACTACCTAGAAAAAAAAAAAAAAGTAGCTAGACGGGCGTGGTGAATAGTAGAGTACGTTGGACAATTATGGCTGAAATTACTTCCTTTTTTTTTCTGCTACCTAAAGCCCTGCGTTTGTAGAGGGCTAAAAAAAGATAAAAACTGCCGTAAACCTTAAGCTCCATGGCGGTGGCATATGATGGGAGGTTGGTTGAGAGAAGGGAGAGGGAGATAGCAAATTCACAGACAATGATGACGGAGGGGGTCATTGATTCAAAGCCGAGTCGGGTCGAAATTTTGAGTTAATTCTATTAGCATACAGGGATGTTTGAGGGTGAAAATTTTGAGTATTGAGGTTTGAGAAATATTATAAAGTAAATATATGTTATGAGAGTTGGTGAAAAAATGAAGAGAAAAGTTTTTTAATAAATATTATAATAATAAAAAATTATATGATTAATTTTTTATTATTAAACCTAAATTTTTAGGCCTAAATTATTGGGACTCGAACAAGACCTATAACTTAGAATAAAACCACAGGAGTGATAGTCCTTTTCAAGACAAGTAGATATGATTCAATCCGAATGCAGTCCAACGGATGAGTTATTATAATCATGCCCATGGAGAGTTGATTAAGGTAATCTCAACTTTCACCCTTCTACTTAAAAAAACAAAAAATTACAATAGAATTCTGATGTACTATTATGGCTGTCATGATGATTGTTTAATGCACAAAAATAGTGGTCAGGTCAGTCGGGCTGAGTACAACTGTGTCACTTTAATTTCCCTCGACATCGCCATTAATGATATATCTACTCAAAGCTGAAGAAATAGATAGTACTCCAGTCTTCAGAGTTGAGAGATAATTATTCAAATATAGGGTACACCGTACAAGGAACTGAAGAGGGATGCTTTTCACGAGGACTGCGGACACTTACCTTACCGACCCACCGGCCACCAGTACCAAATGCCATTCAAAGCGTTCTCTGTTTGTTTTTCTCGTGTAGCTATCTGACAATAGGGTTTTTCTCGTGGGGCTGGACCTGATTGTTTGGACCTTTTGAAAAGGCTTTGCACAAGAACTTTCTCTCATAGACTGAAAGTAAGGATTCTCTGCTTGCAACTGGGACGGAGCGTTTTCCTTCCCTGTTCGTAAACAGTAATTGAAGGATGAAAAGGGATAAGCATTGCATAAAAGTGATACAAATGAGTAAGAGTAGAAGCCAGTCTACAAGTTGCTCTGGATGTTCTAAGCAACCAAATTGATGACATTTTCATGATTACAAAGACAGATTTAGCATGTCCGTCAGTATCACATTCGACCACGACTATCAGAAATATTGCAAAATATGGTATTAATTCTTGTAATATTGTATTTGATGATGCGAGTTTCAAGTACCAAAGTCATGAAAGGTGAGATTGATTTTTCTTATCAACATGCTGTAGGCAGTTAAAGAATTACACGAGGGAAAACATCCACTAAAGAATGTACCCAAGAGTCCAGCAAAAGCTGTGAATCTTGTCCTATGGTTTTAGCAAGGAATCAGGAGAGGTGTCCTAGGCCCTACCATCCACATCAAACCCAGCGCCAGTCCAGCCAGGTGCAGAAGATCCTCTACCCTTGGGCACAGCCCCAATTCCCTTTCCTCTTCCATGAAACTGACTTTTCTTCTTCCCTCCTCCCTCTACAGAAGGCTGTTGATTTTGCCCATTTCTCACTGGAACATTCCCTCCACTTCCTGGATTCGAAATGTTTGCATCGACTCCGGCAACTTGTTCTGTTGTTTGAGGAACTGACGCATTTATAACTGTGCCATTCTCAGGAGGTCCCACTGATCTCCCATCCTAAAACATAATACCAAGTGCAAAGTTTCAACTTTGTTTTATTGCCACAGCTATGAATATATCAGCACTGTGGTCAGTAGCAGAAAGTAAAAGAGGAATGTTGCAGTAAGAATTCAACCAAATACTTTGAATTTGTAAAGCTTAATGAGAATACTAATAGGAGCAATCTCCATACCCCATGGTCTTTCTCTTTTTCCTCCACCAACTAACCCACCACACACTCGTGCAAACAAACAATAAAACAAATGAGCATCCCAAAGACATTAGGGCAATTGCAATAGGCATAATTGGTGCCATCGTCATTTGTCAGTGTTTGTTTACATCAGTAAAGCTAATATTATGTGTAAAAAAGAAAAAGAAAAAAAAAAAGAACAGTTCATCACAACTTCATTTATGAGGAGCATAACTATTAACATGTATGTGCATGTCAGGGCATGAGGGACATAGTTATTACATTCAGGTATAAAGAACATATTAAAACTAAGAACGTTCATTGGCTGCAAAACTTAAGCATCTACACCATCTGCAAGAAGTATATCTATAATCAAACCAAAGATGCATCATATGTAAAAAGACAGTCCGTCTAGAACCTATCCTTGGGAGGCTCCATACTTTGCCATTTTCAACAGATTTCATGTAAAAAAAGAAAAATGCATCCAGGCATCTAGTGCACATTGACAATGACAGAGGCCTAAGACCAAATTTTTTGTCAAACCAGATATTTCGAACCCACAAGATGTTACATCGATTCCAGCAGTTAACATCATTGAACAGTTGAGAGGCATAATACAGCAGTTTGCCTACCTTTAGGAGTTACTCAAAAGGAACATATATTAACTGCTGGAATCGATAACCACAGAGACCCATCCAAACCATAAACTAGATACGTGTATAAAAATAAATTATGAGAAAACTTACAAGAGGAACAGATGTGGATGCTCTACTTGGGTTCAAGGCTTCTAGTCGTCTTTTTAATTCCTCCAGTCTAGAAAATTGTGCGCTACTGCTTTCTTGAACCTATAAGAGATAATAGTGTCAGAACAAAATCATAAGACAGTAACCATTCAGACACACAGCAAGCAAAGGTATATACCAATTGGCTTAAGTCATCACATAGCTTCTGCTTAATTGCTTCCTCATCCTGCACAGCCTTTGATGCTGCGTCCCATGCCTGAAGCAAGTAAAAGAACAATCTATTATAGTTGGCAACACAACCTATGCACTGGTAAAATGGAATGATGAGATAGATCTGGGCCATGTTTGTTTAATGGTTTTGAAAAAGGTTTTTTTATTAATCCAAACATGATTTTTCAGCACAAAAAACATTTTAATCTCAATGAATATTTTTTTATCTAATCATTGGCCTTAATTTCTGTGAAAAACAACACAAAACCCAAAAAAAGAAACTCTTAAGAAAACCTATAAAACTTCTCTCACAAAATTTTTCTTTCCAAACATATTTTCTATGGGTCCCACCATTCTCACAAGCATCCAAAATTTATTTCTTTATCATTACAAAAAAAAGGTTTTCAAAAACACAAAAAAACATACTGATACCATTAAAACTTTTCATTGGCATAAAAAGTCTGACGCTTTGGTCGTAAAGCCCTCTAGCATGCGTGTCAAAGCAGTGTACATATATGGATTGAGGGTCACACATGGACAACATATAAACTTCATTCAATCAGATGTCAGAAAGAGCCTATAGTTCAGAGAAGTGTATCACTACCCAAATTCTCAAACTTCTCTAAAAAATTGATGAGAAGTAAGTCAATTCATGTTGTAATAATTTAGAAAACAAGACCATTGTTCTTCCTCGGGAAGATCTTGATTCCTATCAATCTCAATAATCTTGATTGACTTGAGTGCCAACAACTCTCAAGTTTCATGGGCACTCAGGAAGCAGCCATTGATAAACAATATATGACGCCGATGGGTATTTCACTTATGGAAAGAGCATACATACAATCTAGCATCTAATGGACAAACCTTCTGTGCTTGTTCTTCCTTCAGCTTGGCGATCTGTATTCTCTCTGTTGACATCTCTATTTTCTTTCTCAGATGTTCAAGAGCTTAAGGTATGCATCATCCATGAGAGCAACGACAAGATCAACTATCCACATTAATGAAGAAAATTTTCACATGTAGTATTTCAAGATCAGCTAATGATGGCAGCCCACCAACCTGCTTTTTTAGGTCCAGCAGTGAGTTTCATCTCCAAAGTAAGGTTTGCCAACTCTCTTTCAACATCACGGATTTTCGAATAATTTTCTTCGATGTATCTGGGTGAAAAAATTAGAGAACATTAAGTAAGACATTTGGTTTAATAATCTTATTGATTGCAAAGCCAACAGAACAACAGAAACCAATGACTAATCCCAGCCACACAGAATAATCTTATGAAATATTACGAGTGAAGGAAAGAAGCAGAAAGCCATTCTTAGAAAACTCAAATGAATTCAGATATAGGGGAAACTTTTTTGAGTATGATTATTCTACTTACTCTCAGATCTTAATAACCTAATTGGTTAGCGAGCAAAACAAACATCAGAATTGACACACAATCACTGCCCATTCATCACCTAAAGGATTTAAAATGTCAAGAAATCGTATTACCATAATTACATGCTCCAAGAGGCCATTACAATAATTTCACGTGAGAATTTATTCTATACTGTTACTGAGTTTACAGGTTTTAGGTTTGAAGGCATAGTATGGAAAATTTTTCACCCGGTAGATTAACGGCAAGAATTTTACCGACTATGCTTACTAGAGAAGCTTACAAACTAATAACCACAAAATCTCCACAGAATTCCAAATTCCATCAAGATGCTAATCATTAGTAATGCATTCCTCACTCTGTTTTATGGAGAGAAAACACTAAAATGAAGACATAAATAAATTAATTATCTAATTAAGTATCTAGTACCGTGTTTTCTTTTCGAAACAACTAGTTTGTGAAAACACTACAGCTTGAGAACACACTCATTGTCTCTACTTTTTCATTCCTTGCATCTCCATATTTTCTCAGCAGCCAAACAAATCAATACTTTAAGGTTCCAATTCCACAGAAAATTAAACATCAACTGAATCATAAATCACAAACAATAATAGCAAAATTAA
This sequence comes from Myrica gale, assembly GCA_963930655.1. NCBI lineage: Eukaryota > Viridiplantae > Streptophyta > Magnoliopsida > Fagales > Myricaceae > Myrica > Myrica gale. Next base: position 7,398,845 of record OZ005600.1, on the reverse strand, counting down.
GGAAACAGATATACCAAAACTTAGCAGATATCGAAACAACATTTACGGGTCTGAAAGTAAAAAATTGGGGAAATGTACGTACTTCTTCAATTGAAGCTGTTCTTCCTCAATTATCTGCCACACCGAAATTAAAACAAAAAATTCACATTCCCAGTCTTGAAGGAGAGAGAGAAAGAGAGAGGGACAGAGAAGACCTTCTCGGTGTAGGCAAAGACGGGGGCTTCACGAGGGAGTCCATCCGGGCCGATCTCAGGTCGGAGCGAAGGATTCAAAGTCATTCTCTCTTTTCTTTTTCCTGCCAAAATTTTTCAAAACTGCTTTTCGAAAAGAATATGCACTTCCGCTTCCTCCGTTTTCGATCCAACTCTTGAGTGACTACAGCATATATGATACTTCACGAACCCATTACCGTTTTAACTTCGTATATCTGGACCTGGCTCTGGATCTGGATCTGGATCTGTTTGGAAAACGTGGGCACTTTTTCTTAATTTTACGCAAAAATGATGCCGATATCTCTTGTGCTTCGGCCGCCAATTTTCCCGGTTCAACCCGAATCAAGTTTTTCCTCCAACCAATGACGCTCGCTTTGACTCGCTGCACATGCTGGCACGTGATGAACGAGAAAGTGACGCAGCAATTTGCACAATCATCCTCCTGAATCCCCTGAGTCCTGGTTGTTATAAGGGTAAATTACTCCGCTGGTCTTTGGGATTTTTGTGATTCTTAATTTAGTCCTTGTGGTAAGTTTTATCTTACAGTCATTCTTGTGGTTTGGACAAATTTCTAGTTTAGTCCTCCGTTAACTTAGGGGTTGTTCGGCCAAACAAAATCCTCAGAATTTTTTTGAATTCTCATAATACAAAATATTCTACAACCAAACATTATTTTTAACACTACATAAAAATAACTACAACACGCATACCAATAAATTTAACCTCACATAAAAATTTTCAAAACACAAAAAATCTTCAAAATACAACACCTTAAATAACAGAAATTAATGACATGGCTAAGGTACCACATCAGTTCCAATGAAAAACAAACACGTGTTAAAAAATCTCAAATAAAAAAAAATTGACAAATAAAAAATTTCTCAATCGAAGATCACGTTGCAAGCTGACTCGACTCCCTTGGACCAAAATACCCAAATAAAAAATTTTCAAATCGATCTTCCTGTTAAACCCCAGTTCACGAAGCTGAGAAAATCTTGGGAACCTCATTTCTCATTTTACCTAAAGATCAGTGACCAACCCCCACCCAGAGTCAACGACAAAATCAAGAACAACGAAAATGAAGATAACGTAAATCCTTTAGCTACCACAGTATCAAGAAGCAATAAAAATGAAGAGAAGCCAGTTACCAACACCCACCCAAAGTCAACCACAAAATTAAGAAGCAACAAAAATGAACAGAACGTAAATCCTCCAGCAACCACAAAATCAAGAAGCAATCAAAATGAAGTTAACACAGATCCTCCAGTAACCATTTCATCAATCATACATGACTAAGCTTTTTGTGAGCGCAAATCCCCCAAAATGAAGAGAACGCAAATTTCCCTAAAATGAAGAGAACACAAATTCTCCATCGACTGGAATGAGGCTGAGCCCAAGTGCATCGGCACCTCCAGCATCGACACCACCCGTACCATTTGGGACATCGAGCGCGAGATTGTCGACACCCAGCTCATCGCCCACGACAAGGAGGTCTACGACATTGCCTTGGGCGGAATATGCGTTTTTGCCTTCATTTCCGCTGACAATGCAATTGCCTAGGCTCCCACAGTTCTTGCCACATCTGCACGGCAAGGGACGCCTTGATTTGGGACTTGTCCTCCATTGGCCAGCCTGTCGAAGGCTGCTTGGATCCCATTCTCGCGTTTGAGATTCCAAGTCAATGGTGATTGTAGTTTATCTACTCCGAGGTGACGATTAAAGGCGCTGGTGTTATTGGGGTTTTGATATTCCAAGTCAATGATGGCTTCTGTAAGGTGAGTTGCAGAGGTTAGTAGGAAAATCTATTTGAAAATTTTTTATTGGGGTATTTTGGTCCAAGGGAGTCGAGTCAGTGTGCAACGTGATATTCTATTGGAAAATTTTTTATTTGGCAATTTTTTACACATGTTTGTTTGTCATTCGATCTGATGTGGTAACAGTTAGCCATGTCATCAATTTCCGTTATCTAAGTTAACGGAGGACTAAATTAGGAATTGGTCCAAGCCACAAGGATGACTGTAGGACAAAACTTACCACAAGGACTAAACTGGGAATCACAAAAATCCCAAGGACTAGCGGAGAAATTTACCCTTGTTATTATCCATTACCTTTTTCTTTCCCTGGGTGTGTTAGGCAATAGGCATTATTAACTCATGGAGCAAATTAGACGCTCATGTTTTCTAACCAAACACAGTGATCTTCAGTTGCAAAAAAAAATCTTCAAATTTGTAGAATATCTGATAATCGTATGAATATTTAAGTAGATCGGAAAAGAAGTCCAATGTGAAATACTAGTTGGGTTCTTTGGAAAATTGTAGGCATGACTAAGTTGAGCATTTCCCACAAGGTGAGCTATCGTTCCATTGCTCAGGCATCAACGTGCTATGTGCTGCAGCTGCAGGGTCAATGCGCGCCCAAAACTGGCTGCAAAGCGGAAGGCTTATTCACACCCCAGACCACGGGTTTCCGTGGTAGACAGTAGGCACACAGCACACAAGGCAAGGCCGTTGCCATGGGCTTCTGTGGTTACCCATTGACTAATCCACCGTAACCATTGGGGATGTTTCTTCCCAAAGACGAGAGTAAAACATTGAAAGAGGTATCGGAACCACACTGGATCGTTGAAACAAGCAAGCAAAAACAATTTCTTTGTTTTTCCTGTAAATAAAATTGCACCTCTCAACAAAATTTATTGGTAAAACTTACAGTATGATCACTTGTATGCTAAAACTGACTGATGTATGTTATCGTGACAAGCCAAGCCAACGCTCTTCGCACGATAAATAGTTCATTGTTACTATAAAAGGAGCAAAGGGCTCATTGTTACCCTGACAAGGAAACCTCATTCCATTATCTCAATACGATAAAGCACATGAACTAGGATTTGAGTTTCAAGATTCATCATGAAGCACACTTGGACAAGAATTCGAGAACAGCGTCTTTTGTGGGTAGGGCAGGAATGGCTCCCCTCTCTGTCACTGTAATGGCACCGCAGGCATTGGCAAAAGCTAGGGCCTCTCGTAACCGCTTCTCATCCTGCAAAAAGAAAGTTATTGCATTAATTCGTGAAAGAAAACATGTCAGCTATGAAATGCTACCATTTCGGCTGATAAATTTCTTCTGCTCCTTAATGTCAATCTTTGAGGTATGAATATGAATACTCGAGAAATAACTGTGGATCACTTTTCCAGTGGATCAAGTTGGGAGATGAAGCAGAAACACTTTGTCAATGCAGGTGGAATAGCGATTCATTTTCACAGCCAAGTTGTATAGTTTCTTAAAGAAAGCTCGGTGGCCAAATGAAGGGTTGGTCATATAGCAATAATGACTGAATGCTTCGTGAATGCGGAACACTACCTCAGACCACATTAAATATGAAAGATGGGTAAAGTCCTCCGCTGAGTCTGAGACAATTACTTGCACTGCAAATATCAAGTAAGTTCAGAACGCCACAAAGCAGGACGGCTGTCTGTTTCAGAAATGAGAAACTGATTTTCTGCTGTCTTCATGATTAGTTTTTGAAGAAAGAGAGACATCCATGCCTCACTGGTTAAATTGGAAAATTTTCTTCTTTATCAGAAAGCATAGAAGTCTCAAATTCAATAAATATTCATCATCATTTTCTAAATGTTTGCAGAGATGAGCGTGCACTTGTTGCTTTGATGTTCTGAGGCAAAATTCTGCAGTTTTCAAAATAGTACTCTTTCTTTAATGATGTTTCCTGCCAGAACTTATTTGAGGAGTATACTAATGCATTTGCTTGAATTTTGGACACTATAAATTTGGAAGACAGACGTGGATATTAATTAAAAGGTCACTTTGACATTTTCTGGATGTTCATAGCACCGTGAGTCACATGAACTATTGTTTGTTTGAACACTCACTGAGTCAGGGACGAAGCCAAGATTGGTCATTAGGGGGGCTAGTTATACATAAATAAATCTTAGGGGGGCCAAAATGCAAAAAACAGAAAAACAAATCATTAAAAAAATATCTTCTTTTATCAAGAGGAAAAAAAAGTTTTCACTGAATTTGGGGGGGCTAGCTCCATCCCTGCACTGAGTACTTGCATGTATCTGTGTACTTTTTATATCTCTGTTGGTACTTTTTCCCCGCATATTTATATTGCTGTTATACCATTTTGCCTGGAAATTTTGGTGCTTATGAGTCCTTTGAATTTCAGTTTGACAGCTGTGACTTCTCTCCTTGAGAAGTATAAGATTGATCCAAAACAAATTGGACGCCTTGAAGTTGGTAGTGAGAGTGTGATTGACAAAAGCAAGTCCATTAAAACCTTCCTGATGCAAACTTTTGAGGTATGCCTTTTTTTTTCTTCAAAACTTGTTCTTTTTCAGACAACATTCTGTACATGGTTGGTATGGATCCAGGATCAGGGTCATCACATCATGGTTGCAGGAAGCAACCTCAGCTAATAATTTAAAACCCAGAGTCATGGATATTGAAGACACCTAAATTTAAAACTTGAGATCAATTTGGAAATTAGGAACACCATGATCTAAGCTTCATAAGAACTGGCCTCTTCCATCACTACAACCATGCCGGGGTTATGAAATATTTAGGTTTCACATTTATCAGTTATCTGAGGGATTTCGTGTATAACATATAATCCTGTGGAGATTATAGTAGCCTCATTTATGGCTTTCTGGCATTGGAAACCTCACTAAAGTCAAAATCTACATATTGGAAGCACCTTCCAATTAAGTGGAAATTCTTGGTATAACGTTTGTTGAGCTGTGGACAGTATTGCATATTGATTTCAGTGTATGTGTTGAAAGGATCTAAAAAGTGCATGAAACATGTATTCCAGGAAAGAGAGAGAATAATTTCACTGTATGTATAGAAAGGATTTAATAAGTGCGTGAAACATGTATTCCGGCCCCAGGAAAGAGAACGAAGGCTTCTTTTTCTCGCATGGATGAAACTTTGTTAGTTAGAATACATGAGAGTGGGTATTTTATTATGCTGATGTTAGAGTCCAATGTAGTATGATGGTCATGAAAAAGAAAGCTTATTTTGGTCTCATTGATTGAATTGCTTTTGAGATAATTGTTTAATTATTCATCAGAAGAACAAACCTATAATTGATTTTGCTCAAGGTTGTGGAAAAAGAAAAATTGTGCATGTTTCACAAGTGTGATATGTGTGGATTGTTTATGTTTGTGTCTTGAAATGTGACAGATGAGCTACAAAAAAGCATAATCATTCAGTACAAACCATTGTTGCATTGATACAGTTTCTTTTATCTCGTTTGGACCACACAACTCATGTCTACCCATATCAACAAACAGGAGACTGGTAATACTGATATTGAAGGAGTTGACTCAACAAATGCCTGCTACGGAGGAACTGCAGCTTTATTCAATTGTGTGAATTGGGTGGAAAGTTGTTCGTGGGATGGACGCTATGGTCTTGTTGTATGCACAGACAATGCGGTATTATCTCTTTGTTGCTTCTTCTTCTTGCCCCCCGTTTAGAAAAATCTGAGGAATTAGAGGTAAGATATAATTTACAGAAGTTATTGATGGACGTTCAGATTAAGAGGCTAATAGCTCTCCTAAACTGTCATTATACCATCATCTTGACAAACAGCTTTCATATGTGCCCTAGGGTCTCAGTTTTCATGCGTAAAAGTGAGTCTGATGCACTGGTTTATAACAAGCCTTGGGCAACATATATTAGAAAATGTTGTGGCTATTAGTGTCATAATCTGCAATTTGCAATCTTTGTAGTTTTTTCCCTTGCCAAGTGTTGGGAAGTAAATAGTAAATATGACAATGAATCAATATGATTGTCTAGTCTGGCTTCAAGCTCTTTTTTTTTTGTGGTTAATATTCAAACTAGAAACTGGTAACTACTAAAATAGAGAGCTGAAAAAAAACTGAAGATCCTCCTTGGACCTATAAGGTTGCTTCTGTCAAGATGAGAGCACTGAGGAAAGTGGAGGAAAAGTGAATATTCTGTAATGAGACAGTTGACATGAATTTTTTGAAAGCATAAAGTTGCATATCTGGTTAAACTACAAGAGTTGTAGTGGCTTTGGAACTTAAACACTTGACTTCTCCCAGAACCCTCACATTTAAGTGACACCAATTCAATTGATAACTTCGATAGTTTGATCCTTGTCAACTCTGTATATATGATGATTTACTCAAGGCCTTTCTCGTTTCAGGTTTACGCGGAGGGCCCTGCCTGTGCTACCGGAGGAGCAGCTGCGATTGCCATGCTGATAGGACCTGACGCCCCTATTGCTTTTGAAAGCAAACTAAGAGGCAGTCATATGTCTCATGCCTATGACTTTTACAAGCCCATCCTTGCAAGTGAATACCCTGTAAGGCTTCCTGACATCCTCATTCATGTTTTACTTATGATTATTGTGTTAATAGCTGCTGCGATATTGATCTATGTCAGTGTCGTTGCATATGAAAACTTTACTTGTATGGATGTTGAAATTTCTCAAATTCACCAATTTAGTCAATAAACCCGTCATTATTTTCTTCAACTGACAAATTATAATTACGAAAGTATTGTAATTGATATATCATAATTTTTTTCGAGATCTACACTCTTTGCTTCTATGCAGAATTCATAGTATGAAAAACTACTACATTCCAAGTAAAGTACGCTCACTGTACATGCAAAAATGTTTTTCCTCTTTATAGTGTAACCTGGAAAGGCCTCACCCAGTGTTTGTCCCACGTATTCATGTGCTTGACTTGGGATTTTTTTGTATACCTTCTGTAACGACTGTATTTATGGGTGGAATCACTGTTTACAGGTTGTTGATGGAAAGTTGTCACAAACTTGATATTTCATGGCGCTTGATTCTTGTTATAAACGTTTCTGTGAGAGGTATGTTTCACTAAACAAGAAAAGGGGGTTAAAAAAATTGAAAGAAACTTTTTCCTTATCATTTTTGAAAAATATGTTGAGATATGAGTCACTAAGCTCCCATACCATTGTCCTTCTCAAAGGTTTGAACAATTGGAGGGCAGGCCATTTTCAATGTCAGATGCTGAGTATTTCGTGTTTCATTCTCCCTATAACAAGGATTGCACGCTTGAATTTATTTTATGCTGCTAAATTTGGCCGCTGACATTTGAATATATTTTGACAACTTTTGTTGTTGGTTCCTTTTTCCTTAAAATTGCAACTGCAGCTTGTGCAAAAAAGTTTTGCTCGGTTGTACTTCAACGACTTCTTGAAGAGTACCAGGTTCATGTCTAACTTTGCTTTATCTATATGATTGATTTCTTTCTAACGGTAGCCTGAATGCATATCATTTATGAAATTACTTCAACTCAAACACCCTCATGAATTCACAAAAAAGCTCCGACTCCTCTGTTCTGGACAGTTTATGTAGCCTCACTATCTTAAGGCTTTAAATCCAAGATTATTATGATCCACAAATGTTCTGAAAAAACAAGGAGAAATAGTTTGCAAGCGTCCTGAAGATGAAATCTTATGCACCTTTTCTGAGCGTATGTCTTGGTCATGCGAAAATACAATATCAACAGATTTTGGTTTTGTGTTGGTATAGAGGCAACCTTCTCCTTGCCAACCATGGAAAACCACTAAATCTTATTTCTAGGTACTGATACTGAATCGTTTATGGATATGCTATTTTTCACCAGCTTTGTTGATGAGATTGCAAGAGAAAAGCTAACCCTATTCTCAGCTCTATCTAGTGATGAGAGCTTTCAGAGCCGGGATCTTGAAAAGGTGAACTTACCATCCCCTTTGCGCTGACATTCTCTTAAGCATGATTGCTGCGTGCAAACCTCTTGCTTATGATTCCCTGTTATTTTCCGATCTGTAGGTAACTCAGCAAGTTGCTAAACATCTTTATGATGCAAAAGTACAACCAACGACCTTAATTCCTAAACAAGTTGGTAACATGTACATCGCATCACTTTATGCAGCATTCGTGTCCCTCGTTCACAACAAGCATACCTCACTGGTATGAACCTTCTCAACTCTTATCTTTTAGATTTAGTTGCCTCTGTACATGTCATGTACTAATTGATGCAGTTTTTCATTGACTTTCAGGTAGGTAAGCGGGTGGTCATGTTTTCATATGGGAGTGGTTTGACTGCTACGATGTTCTCATTCCAACTTCGACAATGTCGTCATCCTTTCAGCTTGTCAAACATTGCGACTGTGATGATTGTTTCTGGGAAGTTGAAATCGAGACATGAGGTAACTCTCCTTAATGCCATTCTTTTGACTCTAGGCTAATCAGCTTGTGGTGGCCTTGGTTCTTGGGGTGCAAACTAAGTCGGAGCATCCAGGTTGCATTGATTGCTTTTTTTTTCCGTGTTTAACATATTAGATGGTCTCAAATGCAAAATGACATTTCAAAAAAGTGGAAACTGTGGGATAGTGGAGAGCAGGGGGTGCAAAATAGAGAAAATATCATCCTTATCATCTCCCACCCCCCCCCCCCCCCCCCCGGAAGTTGCGTCTACTACATGTGATTGGTTCTTCAGCTTACATCCTTACTGAACATGTGAATTAGGACAATCAAATAACCGCTTTAAATGTCATGTGCAGTTTGCTCCGGATAAATTTGTTGAAACGTTGAAGCTTATGGAGCATCGATATGCGGCGAAGGACTTTGTGACAAGCAAGGACAGTACTAGCCTTTTAGCCCCAGGCACCTACTATCTTACTGAAGTTGACTCTATGTACCGGCGATTTTATGCCAAGAAATCTGAGGACATCACAAAGAACCCCACCAATGCGTCCACTGTGAGTCTGTGAGGATGGTTCAGTAGTTCATGCTCCCCGATGCTTGCTAGAGAATAGGTGACAGATATCTAGGCATGTCTGCCAAAGTGGACGTGTTTGGAGCTGTGTAATTGCCTATGGTGTATGATGAGAATCTCCACCATCAGCTCTGTTTCTAGTTTTTTTTTCAGTGCATTTAAAGAAAAATAAGACAGAATAATTGAGCTTTTGGTTCCCCACAATGTGGCAACGTCTTGGACCGCCGCCGTTCAAGTTGCTGATTGAAACCCGTTGTCGTTAGAATCATCACGGTTTAGTCTGGACCCTGCCATGCGTCCCATCTGGGTTAGATTAGTTCTACGATCTATCTACGCGACAAAATTACTGTTTCGAAGACAACAGAAAGCGCCCAAGGACTAGTTCATTCTTTCTTTCTTTCCCAGTGTACTCCAGCATCTAAAAAGAGTCGTTTTGATACCCTGAAAAACCCTCGTCTAGTTAGAGCTGAGCCTGAGCCTAATTAAAAGAGGCCAGAATGGGTCCTGCTTGGGCTTAGGATCCGAGGCTGAGAAGCCCAATCCACTCACGCGAACCCAGGGACAAACTGCAAAATTACACCCTTGACCGTCTGAAAATGCTACGACATGAGAAATTGGGAAAGAGACTTCATACCAGACCAACAAGACAAAATAATTACGAACGAAGCAATTCCTATTTCCGAGTGACGGAAAGTGACGGAAAAATAGTTTTAAGGACGTACAGAGTTTACGTACTCCATCTTTCTCACCTACTGTACTTGTTGCCTTAAGCAATAGATAGGCATGCACCGGTCGTTCACACTTGAAAATTGTTAATCAGGAATACTTTTTTTTTAATCTTAATCAGGAATACTTCGATAATGAATCTATAAGACTATACGACTGAACAAGGAAAATATAACCCAAAACAATATCCCCTCCATCCATCGAGAGCGTTTGTTTGGCACACCATGCCTCAATTGGCCCCTCAAATTAGAAATGCCCACTATCCCATAATTTTGTAAGCAATTACTAAACGGGAATTCTTTTTGAATTGTTTTGTTGATCCTGCAAGATAAGAGCTTAGGTGGAGATACTTGGTCCCAAAGCAGAACAAAGGAGGCAGGGCCGCAGGGGTCAAAATTTGTACCGGTTTGTCCTACATAGAGTGGCTTCAAAGCATAATTTATAATGTACATGAAATTGATAGGTGCTTTGTGTACTATGATTCACTATATATACTCCCCATACTTCGTGGTCTTTTCATCACCGCTGTATTCGTTTCCCATTTCTTCTCTCCTTCATTCATCTTAGCCGAAATTCGAAAACCAAATGGCTGTTTTTGCACCAGAAGTGCTGTCTTTCCCGACAATTTTCCTTCTCTTAATGATGGTTTCATTGTCCAAAGCGGTGCTCAATGCTCATTACTATGACCAAACATGTCCACAAGCTGAGAAGATTATTGTAGACACAGTTTATAACGCATCCATGCATGACCCTAAAGTCCCAGCTCGTCTACTAAGGATGTTCTTCCATGACTGTTTTATAAGGGTATGACCTCTCTGGCTTTCTCTCACATTTTCTATGGATTATGGGTGTGTCATATGATCCTCTTCATTTTTGTTAGGGATGTGATGCCTCGATCTTACTGGACTCAACTCCCGGCAACCGAGCGGAGAAAGACGGCCCTCCGAATATCTCGATCCGATCATTTTACGTGATAGATGACGCCAAAACTACGCTTGAAATGGCTTGTCCACATACAGTTTCTTGTGCTGATATAATCTCCATTGCAGCGAGAGATGTTGTAGCCATGGTAATTCTAACTTCTCTGCCCCCTCTCCCTCATGAGACTATAGACTAGAATGCTCTCAAGAGAGAATTAGGTAAGAGCTCAAATCGGTACCTTTTAAGCTAAACCGCACTCATGGTTCATCAAGGTCATTAGGAGCAATGAGTAGTGGCTGTGCATGCGAAAGAAAATTACATTCATTCTTCCTAATTATATTCTGAGGCTGCCTTTCGATTTCCTCAGACTGGTGGGCCCTATTGGAATGTACTGAAAGGAAGGAAAGATGGCAGGGTATCGAAAGCAGCAGAAACCATCAACTTACCAGCTCCAACCTTCAACGTCTCCCAACTCATTCGAAGCTTCGCCAAGAGAGGTTTAGGAGTCAAAGACTTGGTTGCTCTATCCGGTGGTCACAGCCTCGGTTTTTCGCACTGTTCTTCATTTGAAGCCCGGCTACGTAACTTTAGTTCAGTGCAAGACACTGACCCCAGTATGAACTTTGAGTTTGCGGAAAGCCTACGAAAGAAATGCCCAAAACCAAACAAGGATCGCAACGCTGGGCAGTTCTTGGACTCGACCTCGTCGACCTTCGATAATGACTATTACAAAAGAATAGTGGCAGGGAAGGGCGTGTTTGGATCCGACCAAGCCCTGTTCGGTGATTACAGGACTAAGTGGATTGTTGAAGCATTTGCAAAGGATCAAAGTCTATTCTTTAGGGAGTTTGCTGCTTCAATGTCGAAGCTAGGTAACGTGGGGGTGATTGAAAACGGTGAAGTGAGACTGAAATGTCGAGCGGTAAATTGAGAGAGAGAGAGAGAACACCCTGCGGCGGGAGAGCCGGAGAGGGGTGGATTAAGAGAGAATAAGCCCAATTTTACTCCTTTTATGTTATGTTCCCGGCTTATAATAAGGTAACTGTCATCGGGTTGCTGAGTTGTATTTGAATTGTAATAAATTTGATTCATCGAGCAAATATTGCCTCAGTGATCAACAGCCCCTTGAACTAGCTGTTCTCACTATTTTTCTCCCCAAAACTGCCTTCAATCTTACAGCTATAAAACACCAGAACCCATTAAGAAAAAAAACAAGCGTAAGTTTCCCCACTCGCCTATCCATCAAACTTTATCTCCTGCAGCAGCCATCAGCATACTACATTTTTTAGGATCAGCCCCCATTGGCCTTCAAGCTTAGAAACAATTCAATTCATGGACAATCCACACATCCTGACACCCACACTGACCTCATAAAGGACTCTAGAGCCACCAGTCAGAAATACTAAAGCCCACAATATAAGCATCTGTATGCAATTCACAGAGATCTAAATTCAGTTTCAGTAATCACACTATAAAGATAGTATATAATATGAAAATGACGAGGAATGCCATCCAACTCATGAGGAAAAGAGAAAGCTACTTCAAAAGTGCATCATAATTGTATTCATTTTTAAAGGGGAAAAACATTTTATAAATTCATTCTCAGACTTCCCACCATATTTCGTGCAAAATTTATCCGTGCGACTGCATTCCAGACTGCTTTCCTAATTGTCATGGTAACTCTAAATGTGGACCAGGTCATTGTTGACCCCAGACAATAACCATAAAAATTCTTTTAAAACTAATTCTAAAGTCTAACATAAAAGTCAGTTTACGCACGGAAACATCGAGCTTGAAACCTATCAGGGCTTACAGCATCAGTCAGTCAAACAAACTTATACCCTGTCAAGGATAAATGAGAGGGTTTGCAAAAGATAAGCAAGAAGGGAGTAAAAGCTCCGTGACGACATGTAGGCTTCATTAACTGAGAAACTTACCAAGCCTGCCTAATCTGACATGACTATACTCTTCAGGCAAATGCTACATCCGAACGAAAGACATACTTGACACCCTTAGTCACATTACGGGCTTCGTGCAACATACACTTTTCACCATGGATATGTAAGAGAGCCACCCCTTCTGTAGGGGCCACCTTCAGAATTCAAGGTAAGTTAATGGACAAAGCATATTCCACAAAATGTCACAGAACAACTAATCCAAAAGAGTTAGCAAATTCTTATTGAAGAAAAAAAGACAATAAAAAAGATGCAACAAAAAGGAGTGAAACGAGAAACTTTACCTCAGCCACTACAACATTTCTCGAACTATAGAAGACCGTCTCTCCTCCAGCTAGAAGCTCTGAGGATGAATCCGTGCCGCTGTTCAGGTAATTTTTGGCTTTGGGCTTAAAACCACCACTTAAATATATTAACAAAGTATAATGGGTGCGCTTTCCCTCTCCAAGATCAACACTTTCATCGATATGTCGTCCAAAGCGTTGACCAACCTTGTACCTGAAAACTCAAAAGCATCCACAACAATATGGCAACAAAATTTTGGCGAGGGCTCTTCCCTAAAAGAACAATACCATAAAGGAAAAGTGGAATTGATAGACATCTTCAGTTTAGCATCCATATTAGCCCTTCCAACGCCCCCACCAAATTCATAGAGCTAGAGAGACAATTTATGACACTTTGATAAGCCTCACTGTATGATTCTCCTTATCAAACTAATTATCTCTTCAGCTACATCAAGGTTTCACACAAAAAAGAACAGCATGAAAACATGGGGATATTTCAACCAACCTGTAGAACCTGATATTTGGATTCAAGCCAACAGCAATCTTTCCACGAATCTTAATATCAGAAAACAGTTTCTTTAGTCCAGATTCCCATATTGTTTCTGCAAGAACATGATCATTTACAGAGATTCTGTCGTTATCTCTATAGGCTTCACCTTTGGTTGGACCAAGACTCCCTTGGTTTACGAAACCAATAGACTCCGCAGCATTGATGAATGCCTCAGATTCAGCAGATGTGAAAAAATTCTGCACCTGGATATCTTAAACATAGTACATATATTACAACCAGTGAAACTGACAACATTTATTCCATGAAAATTCACCTACTTTTAAATGACTACATATCATATGACCACCTTCCATGCCATAACCAAGATGAAATATGTAACAAAATGAGACAGGACTAGACAATGCAGCTTCTCATCCTGGATAGCATAACAAAAATACAACTTAAACCTGCAATGTTACTGACTGCTTCTCACTGATGTTTTATTGATAGTTTTCATTGCCTAAGGGAATACAATCTCCACTGGCTTTTTCAATCTTCTCCTCAATTTATAGTATCCAAACCTTCTCACGAATGCAGTCACTGGAATCCTTTTCTCTCTAATGCTGCCAGTAGCTACCCGCCCTTTTCAACTCTTCTTTCAGCAATCTTGGTCATAATTAGCAGCATAGTACTTTCCATGAACTAGCTTATAATGAATCCGCAATAATTAACATGGACTTGTTGTTGCCGACTACAATCGACATCATAGTACAACCAAAAGTAGTCACATCCCATAACTACTTTCCAAGCTTAAAATTTATTGAAATCATGCTCCCATAAAATGTAACACGGTAACAGGTTATCATTTGATTATATTCAATAGTAAAAATGAAAGTAAAATAGAACGCCAAGCCATTTCCACCGTCCCAAACACCATCCTAGGATTAATTACAAGATCCCATTTCCATATATTTTCGAAAACCCCCAAATTCAATGTATAGTTTTGAACATATAATATCAAATTGGAGATCAGTGTACAATTATCAATGCGAAAATTGCTTACCGGTAACCTTACAATACACCCCTATTCCCTTGGACATAAAGCACATGCCACTCTCCACAGTAAATCAAGCTTATATGGTTACGCACGTGCACAAATTCGCAAAAAACATATTTAAATAAATGAATAAACAAGAAACAACAAAAAAAAGGAGAGGAAGTGAGAACAGGGGATGGATTCTTACAGTAAAAAGATCCTTATCTTTGAGGTGAGTAATCTGAAGATTTTGCTTGGATTTGATGAGTGGCCACCTTGACGCTATCGTCTGTTTCTTGGTACCCGCTTCTCTTCTCTCTCCCATCCTTCTCTTCTTTGTTTCCGGTATTTCTGCCATACAGCTCTCGCTTCTTCTTCTCTCTCTCTCTCTCTCCAACTTCTCCTTTTGCGTGGGCCTTGCTGCTCACATGGGCCACGCGCACACAAAAAATAAGTACAATATTGTTAGACCATTGCCCCTCTCTCTCTCTTAAAAGGTGGGCTGGGGTTCGTACACCTCTGTTTCTAGTCCAAATTTTTAATCCGAAACTAAAACAAACGAAGGAGCCTGACACCTTTTTTTTTACTCTCTAAAAATTTTTTTTTTTTTCAAATTGATGTTAAAAATTAAATTTATTAATTATATAAAATTACAAAAAATATAACATACGTAAAACATATTAAAAAATACTTTCAGAAAATATATTTGATGTAACAACCAAACAATATAAGTTAGAATACTTTATTGAAACATAGTGCATTGAAAACTGCTTTACAAAAAAAGTATTTTACAGCGAAACAAACATACCCTAACTAATTAATGGACTAATAGTGAAAATCAAAACTACTATTTTTTTTTGTCAATAAAAATAGGTAACTGCCACATAAAATGTACTAACTAATTGATCCTATGTTCTAGATAGGATGCATTTACTGTATATTTTACAAGGCGCACTAAAATTATTATTATTGATATTTTATTCATAATCTAGATATAATAAGAAAATCTTTGTACATAAGACAATCTCATACGGTGGACTGTGCTACCGTATAATTAGATTTCTGTTGATGATGCTTAATTCACTCTCCAAATTTATTCACTCTTTGATATTTAATGTTGACATCGGATACTCTTTTCCGACGCTGCACCATTCAAAGGCCCACATATTTCCAACCTAAACTCAACTAATAACTTGAAAAACGTACAAACTTGTAATTCGGAACAATTATTACTTACCCGGTTATTCGGAACAATTTTATAAAATATATTATTTAATAGCGGAGTAAAGAGGATAAAATTAATTAGGAGGTGTTTGTAAACAATTCTAAAATTTTAATAAAATAATTATAAAATAATCTCTTTTTTCTATCCAATCATTTATTTACATTATAATAAATAAAAAATATTTATTTAAATTATCTTTATATTTTCAGTAATTCTCCTTAATTAAAAATTTGGCATACAAACAACCTGATAAGAATTAAAGAATGATGAGTGCCACGACAGAAGGTCCCCGGCATCCTGCGACTGCAACCAAAGCCCGAATAGCAGGAGAGAAACCTAGGCCAGCACAAAACCTCAATCCCTACGACATCGTAATGAACCATACCACAGCCAATCAAATCTTTCCTCCTAAAGCGCACGCAACAGTTTGTCCCCAGCTGGCAATTAGCCCTACCCCAAAAACAACCACCACGGAAACAAACTTTTTAAAAAAAATGTAAACTAACCCGCCGTGCAGTGCGAACCACGTGACGCGGTCGACTTCCATTCGTGGAGAGTACAATTGCAGCTGCTGTCGTGTCACCTTTCGATTGCCTGACTCCGGAAGTCATTGTACGATGATGTCGACGTTGGGATTTAACTAAACCTTTAAATTGTTTAAAATTTATTGAGCACGTTGGAACTGAGGTTGGACAAAAAATAACATTTTTTATATGGTTGGCTCACTTTGTCTTTCTCAATCTTTGGTTAACTTTCCTTAATTTTACCAAAACGAGATAAGGTGAAGGGTATGCATTTCCTTTCTTTTTTGGTCTGCTAAACCATTTTTGGTAGTTTTATTCTTATTCTTTCGGTTTTTTTTGGTTGCTTTCCTTTCTATTTGGGGGTTAACTCGAAAGAGAAAGGCAGGTTGATGAATGTGGAAACTGGAAAGACAAGGGCTTGTGGTCTGAGTCTAAAGGGATGAATACATCAACAAATACGAGACTCTCTTCGTTTCTGCTCTCAGAATCTTCCTAGGGTTTCTGAGGTTTTTTCTTTTTGGCAGAAGTTGATATATATAGCTGGTTTTTGTTCTCTAAATCTTACCGGAGTGTCTGCGTGTTCTGATATTCTATGATAAATCTTAACTTATTTTCGCTTTCTTTTGCTTACATATGGTAAATCTTTCTCGGGGTTCTTGGTGTCATCCCATATGTTTGTGTTGGGGAAATCTTTCAGCTTGTTCTTTCGGGCTGCCGCTGCTCTCATAAATTTCTGATACTTCTCTGTGGGTTTTGAGGCATTTAATTCCTTTTCTGAATCTTGCTGGGTTTCTAATCTAGTTCCCATTCTTTTTTCTGGGTTCTCACAGTTTAATCAAATTTTGCACTTCCCAGCTTGTTATAGATTACTGGATTCTTCTTGCACTGTAGGGTTTGTAACTTTTCCGGTAGATTTTGACTTGGCTTTTCCCGTACTTCTTGAGTCTAAGCATAAGCGTTTTTGGAGTTTTCACAAAAGCTTGGTGAGATTTTGGATTTACTTCGTGTTGATCTTTTTAGTTGTTTTCTGTGATTTCGATCAGGGTTATGTCAATAATGAAGCAGTTTTTTTTGGTCATTTAGGACATGGTGAGAGGAAAGATTCAGATGAAGCGAATTGAAAACGCGACCAGCCGTCAAGTCACCTTCTCTAAGCGTCGAAATGGGCTGCTAAAGAAGGCATATGAACTCTCCGTCCTTTGCGAGGCCGAAGTCGCCGCAGTCATCTTTTCCCAGAAAGGCAGGCTCTATGAGTTCTCAAGCTCTGAGTATGATTCTTTCAATGCCCCATATAGTAATACAATCTCCGATTTCTTTCTTCCTTTTAATTGTTTATACTGCTTCATTCCGTGTCATCAAAGATTTAGGCGCTCCGATATTGTTTTTGGGAAGAGATGAAGAATCATGCATGTTTTTGAAATATTTGTGACAGCCTGATGTAGCTACGAGGTCTGCGGAAATTGCAGTAAGGCCTAGTGTAAGAGGAATTTGGATATCCAGTGTTCAATTTATTTCGCTTATATTTTCGTCTCTTTCACCGTATGCGCGCGAGTGTCTGGGTCACATCTGACTTGTTGTTTAATTAGCATAATCTCTCTGCGCCGATTAGATTCTACTTCGGACCCTTTAACTCTTGCTTATGTCTTTGGATTTCAGCCCACATTCATAGGTGAATTAGGAGGAATTTTTTCTGATATTTTCTGTCTTCTTTTCATCCATATCTGAATCCCGGAGTTTCCAGATCTATGTTCTTACGGAGTCTGATCTCTCTCTCTCTCTCTCTCTCTCTCTCTCCCTCCTGAACTTGTGCCACGTTTCATGTTTACTTAATTTCTTGAGGTGCCTCCCTTTAACTAGAGGCAGCCAGATTGATTTTGGAACTGGGAAGTCATCTTGCCGTTGCTCCTTTTGGTTTAACCAGTGGGAATATCCCTCTCATTTCTCTACCTTTGTTGTACGAACATTTAATTATTCTAACTTCGAGTATCATTGTATTTTCCGTTTGAGTATCATATAATTAATAATCCTTGGAATAAGAAGTCTTACATCATGCATGACACTTCTTCCAAAATGATTGTCCTGTGAGGGAATAAATGGATACTTAAATAATAATAAAGTTTCATCCGAGAACCTGCACTACTTTCTGATCTGTCGAACACTTTTTCCAAATTGATAAACGTGAATTTATAGGGCTGCTGTACTTTGTGTATCTACTCTCAAGAAATTTGTTGTTGCGTTTCTATGGGTTTAAAAGCAGGTTAGACGCTTATTCTAATCTCTTTTTTTTTCATGTTCAAGATATCATACTTACAAGAGTTTTCTTGTTTGCATCGTTTTTTTCTTTTCCCCTATCATGAACTTGTTTGTAGATCAGTTGTTTTAGATTGTTATTCCATGTCAGGATAAATCAGTGTCTGAAAGAACCTATTGCAATGTACTGCATTCTTTGACTTCGAACTAGTACTGTGATACTCCAGAGCTATCATTGTTGATTCTTACACTGAATGAAACATGTAGTGGCAGTGGGGGGGTCCCAAGTCCCATATATAGTTGTTGACTACGTAGAATCAAGCTTTATAACTGGTTCTGGGGGCTTAAATTGTAATTTTAACCAACTCCTTTTGGAATAGAGTACAAGTATGGCTAGTACTGTACATTGTCTGTGAATCTAGAGGAATAGTACATTAAGAGTCAGCCTAGTAACACCAAGTAGTACAAAGATACAATAGTGTATTAGTGTGAAATATATATAGACCTTAGTAAGTTATTGGAGAGATGAGAGGGTTGTGAATGCATTGCGTCGATGCAGATGAGAACCCTTATTGAATGTTCACTGGATTTTGACTGAGCTAAATAAGATTCCAAGAAGGCAGAAGCTACAATTGAAGCTTTGATCAAGCATTTGAGGTTGTAGAAGTTTCCTAGGTTGGAATTGGATTAGGTGGTCTGAAAGAGGTTTGATTATAACTTCTATTAGTCGATCCTTTTGAGATACAGCTCAAATATCTTTTTGGGGTACAAAATACACGACTACTGTTGTTCATGCATTGTGATAAATGGTATGTAAGGCATCCTTAGAAACTTACTTATACAACGATGGCGCATGACCCTAATTAGAATAACATTACTATTCGGAGCGGGGAGAAAATGTGCTACTCGGATTGTGAAAATCTTCAATTGGATGGATAGATTGTAAAGGCATTGTAAGGTGTGCTAAATTCTATTGAGGTAATTGTATACAAAATTAGGTTTCTAGGTGCTGAAAATATATAATTACAATATTCGAATCAAAGTGGAGAGAGCAATATGAGAGTTGCAATGTGGAAATTGTCTCATTTTCAATGGTGCATTTGTGTCTAAATTGATTATGGCATGCACCTATATTTGTTTATCTGCAAGTTTATTAAGCCTTTTCTATATGCTTGGAAAAACTTGTGAGCATATTTGCTTACATTCCATGGCATTGAGAGTTTTATATGTTGTTCTAGATTAGTCAATGTATCCTCGGCATGTCTTTCAGAAAAGGAATGAGCCTTATTAGTAATGCTCGTTGTGTTAATCTTTGGGCAGCACAGGTGCTTAATGTGTGCTCAACTATTAACTTTTAGTATGGTAGTTTTATACAAGGCACATGTAAGTCTTTATACATTTGGAAGTAGAATCAGAAAATCGTTTCTACATTAATTAATGATTGCTGGTTATTAGTAAGCAGGAAAATTGTACCAAGAGATGGAGAAGGGTTACAATCTGTTTAAGCGTGAACAATCTTTTTTGTGTCTAGGTTAATGGCTCTAAGTACTAAACCCAAAACAAAAGCCAGAAGCAGCAGAAGAGATATTTCCTTCTTCCTCGGGCCACCAGGAGATCATAGACCCTCGATCTCCTTCACCTTGGACCACCACTCTTTGCTTCCCGCTCCTCCAACTCTTACCTTTTTGCCACCGCTCCACGGCCACCATTACATTCCCTCTCCCCTTCCTCTCACTCCTTTAGCCATTATTATTCTCTCCCACTCCTATTGTCAATGTTACCACGGCCACCACAGAAAAGTTGGCGTTGCCTCTAGATTATCACGCTTGTATATTATATATGCCTTTCCCACTAATTCTAAAGTCGTCCATGCAGTGTGAGGGCCCTTCAAAACCCACCAGCTTCCTCCCCTTAAATCGTAACTGCTTAACTTCCTCTGTAGACTGGGTCTTTTCACCACCACTTTATAACCTTTCTCTTCTTAATGTCTTGGCAAAGTTAGTAAATCCTTTCATTTAATTTCCTATAATGTGGAGTCATGTCCATGATTTGGCTCATATCCAAAACCTGTAGGAAAGCTCTAGATACAGCACAGACGAGGTGAAGAAATCCCTAGCACAATCATCATGTGCTCTAAACACGCATGACACATTACATTAAAGTGCAAGAGATAACTATCAAAGTACAAATTTGCAGTGGCCCCCAAAAGCCACACACTGGACATCAAGAATCAAGTCCCAACAAGGCAATAACAAGAAAACTCCCAGCCCCCTTTGTCGAATGAAGCAATTGCATTTGAAAGTTCAAATCAATCCATAGAAAACATTAGGGGTAAAAATCAGAGAAATGAGTAGTTCCAGTATGCTTCAATTGTAGAAAACTATGGTTTTGATGAAACTTTGGATATGATACCTTATATTTCATGTATCTTTATTCAGATCAGACCCTAAATAGATTAGAGAGACACATTTAATTCCCTTTGTCATCAGCTGTAACCTTTACTGTAAGTTACATTGGAATAGTAGCCAGTACTGTTACAGATGCAAAGAAACACCGGATGCCCAGAGCTCTCAAGTGAAAGCACAGCAAAACTTGGGAGCTTATATGTGATTATGTTGCAGAGTTCTTTGCTGTTATGGCGCTTTCTCATTTTCCTTTTAACTAACTGCTTTCTCGTAATGATGGCATCTTGTGTTTCGGATGTTCAGCATGCAAAAGACAATCGACCGATACAATATCCATGTAAAAGGTTGGCAAACCAACATTCCTGAAGTGGAACAATATATGCAGGTAGGTTTTTATCTTGGAATTATTATTTTTATATCACTTTATTAAGGAAAATATAACAGCATTGCTTAATAAATCATCCGAAAATCTAAGAAATTTCACTTCATTAATCACGTTAACCAAACTAATTATGAGGAAACTAATATATAGTACTGTGGGCTTTGCTTCCGCATGTTTTTTTTTTAACCAGCTTGTGAGTACAATACTAAAATAAGTACCTGGACTCAATAATCATCCATTTCTTCAAAAGTATTGTGCATGAGTAATTAATGTTCCAAAAGAGAAGATATATGAATTTGGACGTTAGATGAGTAAGTTATACGAACTTCGTATATACATTTTATGTTAAATCTCATATGCACTAAATTTGGTAACTAGTTTTGAGGAGTTCAGTTTTAACTCTGACTCTTCCTTTTGAAATGCATAGCCTTATGTATTGTTAGTGCTTTCTTGAACAATAGTAATTATAGTATGATACATTGAATGCCAATTCAATTATAGTATGCTAGCTCTTGAAGTTTGGAAGGTTCTAAAGTCTTGGAAACATATACAAGTACTATGCAACATATCTAAAATACTAGGTGAAATGTAAAACATGTATTTCAAATGTGGAATTGAACCTCAGTTACCTTCTTATGTGTTAACAAAGAGCTATATAATCGCTTTTGATTGTCAAAGCTCGGGAAAAAAGCATAAAGCTATATTTTGTTTCTTTGGCATAGCATATAACCTGTCATTAGTTCATTAAATTAAACCAATAGGAAGAGGTAAATTAAAGAGTTAATTATCGATATAGTCCCTGTGATATTGACTTTTAACAAATCAGACGTATAATTTTGAACGGACTGATCCTTGTGGTCCATTTTTCAGAGTCATCTCGTCCATCAAACGTTAGCCCACTAATAGAGACAAGGTCTAAGATAAGCTATTCGACTTTGAAAATGAACATCCTGACCCCGATCTTATGTCATTCAGCTTCCGTTAGTTGGTTAACTTTTGATGGATGAAATGACTCATATGTCGAAAAAATGAACTACAAGAATCGTTTCACTCAAAGTTGTACCCCATGGACTAATTTGTTAAAAACCAATATCACAAGGATTGTAGCGATAATTAAGCCTAAATCTAATAATTTATGTTACTCTTTTAACATTGTCTCATGAATATGTTAGACTTCTTAAGTAAGGACTCAAGACATGTAATATTTAATTAAAATAAAATTAATAAAGTTAGAGATCGAATTCAGAACCCTTGCTACCATTTTAAGTTATCAGCTATCGAAAAGGTTAAAATCACTTGAATGACATTTCTAACAGTTGAGATATCTTTAGGGTCGAGGTTCTCCAATGGAATGTTAGCTTGTTCGCATTCAACAACAAATCTATTCCTACCAGTGATATTCCAACTAAGTATGTGAACACTCCATCCTTCTACTATAAACAAAATGATAAAGAAGTGATTGCAGTTATGTCTTTGTGTATGTACTTCGTCAAAATTTGGCATAGTCCATGGCAAGTGGTAAAAGTCTCTTAGAAACACTTTATTCGAGTCTCACCATTAATAAGTAATAAAGTCTATTTGAAAACAATCAGGTTTTGACCCAAACAACACTCAGAGGGGGTGAATAAGTGTTTACCCCCAATTAAAACTTTATATGATAATTTTTGAACATGTTCAAAATCTATCGAATCTATACCCGAACAAATACCAATTCAATTACAAAAAATATACGAAAAATAAATAACCACCAATCGCAAAAAGAGGCAAGATTTTGTTAATGAAGTGGAAAACTTTTGAAGCACCATTCAAAAGAAAAATCAGTTCAGGCTATCTGCGCCACCCAAAATCTACGAAGAAGAAAACCTTATAAACTGTGATTCAGACACAGACAATTCATGTTCATTGACTTTGACTACCTCGATGTAATAATCTAAGTAATCCAACTTAGACCCACTTTGTGCAGCATTCACCTCAACCCTCTGAGGGTCTTTTTATGGACTATTTACAAAGGAACTCGTTTTTCAACACCGGAACTCCAACAACCAAACTCCTTCAACACTCTGAAGGCTTCACAAGGGAATGTTGGTTTCAATGGTGATTAGATGAAAGAAAATCTCTATTCTCTAAGGTGTTTTCTCACTAAAAAATGGAGGATCAATAAACAATGGACGACCTCCCTTACATAGGGTATTTTTCTCTCTGACAACAGGTAGGTAAGAAATATTATAATGCCTCTCAATTCTAGATCTCGTGTATCACAAGTATTTAAAGATCTTAAAAAGGTACAGTCTCATTAGAACCCAAAAGGATAAGGTTTATTTGCTTAATGTAATCCCATCAGTACTTCTAATGCTTATTCTTTTATCCAGTGATGCATTCTTATCAGAACTCAAGGAGATCATGTTTATTCTCTTGAACACTTAAAAGAAATTTATTTGATAAGGAATTACAACTCAATTTGGACTTAGATTGACACGGAATTATGCCAATATTAAAATACACTGACACTATTATTGTCAACATAGTTGATTGACTTCCACAGAAAACCATTGGTTAGAACTGGTTGTAATTGTTCTGATTTTGGGTGTGTCTAGTGTTATAAAAGGTTCTGAGTCAGCATACTGTTGTATTAATATATATATTACAAACTCTTCAGTTCAGTATTGATTTGTTTGCGTAACTCAGAGCTTATGATAATCGAATCAACAAGCAATACGAATCAATTGCTTTCTTCTTCCTTAAATCACAATAATTAATCCTAATTGCAGCAATTGAAGTTTGAAACTGGAAGCATGGCAAAGAAGATTGATCTTCTTGACGCTCAGAAAAGGTTCATCACTTGCTTTTGCTGTATTTGTTATTTGAAATGTTAACCTCAGTCTATAAATTGGTACTTCTGCGCTTGGAAATTTGTTTGTCATAGGAAGCTGTTGGGAGATGGTTTAAGTTCATGTCCTCCTGAGGAACTTCATGTGATCGAGAGCCAGCTGACGGAGAGCTTACGCAGCATCAGGGAAAGAAAGGTACATTAATACAACTTGAACTGAACGTCGCTTTCTTCCACACATTTTTCTCCAGTCGCCATGTAAATGGGGAGGAAGTTGAGAGGCTGAAAGATTCTGGTTATCCTCTTGCTTCCATCAACTTACCGTTTTCAGCGACCAAATAACAGGAAAATGAGTATTATGAAAGCTAACAAAACAGGAAATTGCTCAAATTACAGGCTCAGTTACTGATGGAGCAAACAGTGAATCTAAAACAAAAGGTATATAATTCCGTGGAGACTAATATGTACAGTCTAATCTTACTATTGTAGCTAAGATATATTTTTAACGATTTTTTTACACCGTTTCTTAAAATTCAGGAGAGACTTTTGTCAGAAGAGAATGCAAGGTTACGAGAAAAGGTAAACCATTAAAACATTTGGTACTCCTGGGTTATTGGTTTACTATAACTTCAGTTCCGGGAAAATTGCATCTTTTAGTTGGCTTCCGACCTGGGAACCTGATAAACAATTTCTCCCAACCGAAATTATTCTCTCTCCTTCATGCTTGCCCTAACCAGACTTAAACATACTGATCCATATCTTGTGTCTATACTTTCCGAGTTTCTATCTCTTTCTTTCCCATGTTTTCGTCCAAGATGTTTTCGGTCCCTATCCTGTGTTCGGTCTTAGTTAGTTGTACTTTCAGTAATTAGATGCCATATTTCAACCATGAATCACATAACAAAGACACCATGACCTTTCGACATCTCAATGAGGCCAGTGAAAACTATAGATAATAGATGAAGGAAATTTTTTCCATGCTGTCCATGTAACCATGTTTCTGTTGTATTTTATTTCTTTCCCTTCTCAACGTAAAATATTAAAATCCATGTTGACCAAATACACGTTCCATACAGCAGTTATCAGCTCAAGAGAAAGAGATTCCAATCTACTGCAGCAGAAGTAGCCGGGTTTCGGGGACAGATGTCGAGACCGATTTGTCCATAGCACTGCCTGTAAGGCGCTGCTCATAGCAGTGTCAGCTTTGGGTTTGCTTGCTGTGACCCGAAAATGATTCATCAACATCGAATAATTTCGCCCGTATCATTTTTATGGCACGGCGATGCCAATATAATAAGAAATAAATGCCATATTGTGAGTGTATTAGCTAGCTGTTATTTTCTGAGTTGTTAAGGTGAAGACGAACATTTGCCTCCGTGATTGTTTATAATTCTCAGCTGGTTGTAATTTAAGTTAACATAACGAATGGTTTTGATGTCATTACAGACTTCATTCTTGCTGTTAATGTTAGAGCGGCTTGAGACAGAGCATGTTTTCCATTTTATGTAATGTTCTGTATATATTGTTGACTTGGTTCCTTTTCAACCTCCTAATGCGTATGGAAAATAGTGTACATCAGTTCAAACAGGCTTCTGCAGTGTTTAACCAGGATCAGACACGTTCCTGGAGTTGGGGATGGAAAACATAACCTCATTCCTGCGATCCCTATTTGGCCCAATGGCGATCGATATCTTCCCATAAATATCCGGAGGGTTAGTTTTTCTTCCCTTTTGTACCCTCTGTTTAAGTTTAATGAGTACAAATCAAAGCCATGTAACAAAATCAACAGTGGCTGTAGGCTATCTGTTCGAACCATTTCTAGCTCTTGTCCAAGTTTCTGTGCTTGTTTTCCTTGTTGCCCCCCGCTTCTCTATATGGCACGAAATCAGTGTCTTTTGATCCCCTGGAAAAAGAGGATTGTTTCTCTCTTGTTTCACCCCCACCTAATAGATTTGCTATCTCCAAAAGATTTGTACTTTTTGGTTTTGAAAGACTCTATTTTAACCGATGCAAATGGGTTGGTTCTCTTTCACTTGTGGTGTTTTTTAAGAAGGGAGCTACGCTGAACGTACCAGCTTGATGGCATAATGTAACCTTTTATCTGGATTTTGTCCTGTCTGCTGCGTACATAATTGCTACTGGAGAGAGCATATTTACTTCACATTTGCCCAAATTTTCTGCCACTTACACGCGTTTGGTTTCTGGATTCCTCTCCTCATCAAGGTCAATTTCTTGGCCAGTTCAGCCCCATGTTTCGACCCATCTATCATGTTTGGGCCAGACTAAATTTTAGCCCGATACAGCATTGTCGGAAACCATTTCGACATCTTCTGCCACTGATTAGGCCCGAGTCATTACTTCTTCGAACTGGCCCAGTACATTATATAATGATTTTTATTATAGATCAAACCCAAGTATATGGCGGTATATGACAGGCTCTCTCATCCCCACCATTTACGCCTTTTATCCAACTTTTTCTTCTTGTTTCTCTTATTCGTCTCTGTTGCTTCTCCTGAAGCTTGTCGGGATTCGAAATCATTGAAGGCAGGAAAGAGAAGCTCGGCACTTTACTCTAGCCAATACCACGTCGTACCTTGTTGTTTTTTTATTTTCATTCTTTTCCACTTTTGTTTTACCCCGACCTATATTTAATTACAAATTAAAATGAAATAAAATATTAATCTTGTAGACAGGATAGCTCCTCCACACGAAAAGTGAGATTCTTCTCTGCAGATTTTTCTTCTCCCCCATGCTTTTGAGCTTTCCATTGTACAGCCCAAAAGGCTGGTAGTTAGCTTTTTATATATGGACTTAAGGATAGATTTATAGTAACTTTTCCTAAACTGATCAGTCGACTCTTCCCTAATCATGGCCCCACGGCAACAACCAAGATAACAACGAAATCCTTGAATCACTGCGTTTCCTCCATGACAGGTTATAGTCTTAGTGGGAGATTTAAACTCAAATGCGAAGGAAGATCAGATTTTTCTATTATATCTCTACACGACAAACTAATGGAAGGATAGGATCCTTTATTATGGCTTAATCTAAATATTCTGCAGCTGCAAAGCCCTCATGAACATGTTCAAAGAAAAATTGGTCAGGTGGTTGCCCTTACTATTTTTGTTCGGGAAAAAAAATAGAAGAAGAGAAACAACACTCCTTTGTTTAAACAAATTATAAAAATAAAAACAAAACTGTTAAGAGTCTGGTCATAGCCCGGCTATTAGATCACTGAATGCGATGAAGCTGTCTACCAATATATCTTTAATATCATGGTTGTTTGCATGATTAGGCATGTAGGGAAGACCGAAGGGGGACCTCTCTATCACCTCTGCCTTTTCTTTTCATTTCCTATCTTCAATAATAGCCTCTTTCTATGCTCACTGACAGGACATAACCCCGCACACACTGTTTCTTGCCCTACCAAACGCTCCTATTCCCCACTCCTCGAAAGTCATGTTCTGATCTGAGAGCCAAAAACACACAGTTCTCCTCGCAAATCATAACTGTTTTTTTTTTTTGCAAAAAAAAGGGGGGTCGAAACTCACTTCCAAGAGAGAAGAGAGAGAGGAATATTGCTGCTGATTACTTCATCAGAGCTTCATAATTGCATCAATCATGATAACACGCATGCGCGGTACTAGATTTGAGAAGAAATATAAATTTATACGAGCATACGTACGGGAGAGACTTGTGAAAAAAAAACGTAATATTTATGTTTCAATAGAGCAGGAAGTAGTACTGAATGATGAAACTTCTACGATCCTTTTATCCTAAACCTAAGATTAATTAATCATTAGGACCTTAACATAAGCAAAGCTGTTTACATATGTACACTCTACTCTCTCTTATATATATATAAAGTTAATTTTAAGGCCACCGCGAGCAGGACCACTTTGAATTTGAAATAGCTCTCTCTCTCTCTCGCACAGATTCAACTTAGAACTTAGAGCAACTGCAGGTCTTCAGGAATAATGTGTAAGAGGAATCTGCCAAGTTTTTCGCAAAAATTGAATCTGATGACCTCACCCACTGAGAGATTACCGCAAAACAATATTAAGATAAGATTAGCGATCTTTTTCTAAGCAAGATAATATAAGTTCTGCAAGCTGCGACTCCACCCCGGCCACCCCAAAAACAGAAAACACAGAAAAAGAGATGTATGACAGTATGCAGGGAGTACTTCATGTTCACAAACATATGATTGTGCGATTATTATTTAATCATAACCAACGCGACAACTAAATATGCATTGTGGATTTGGTTATGGTTCTGCATCGAGTCTCGTGTACTTTTTAAACTCTTTCCTTGCGCAGGAGTCATGGCTTCTTACAGACGTACATGGATAGCACAGACAACCCTATCAATTACCATGTCTCGAAGGGAGTCAGCTAATTTTCTTTTCTTTTTTCGAGAGTGGTTCCTCCACTTTTTCTTTCCCCTTAGTTTCCAACAGAATCTCAGAGAAAAATAACCCATAAATGAAAGACGCCAGCCCCCAAAAGGATCAACGTCTCATGAATGAAAGAGTACATATGTTTTCTTCTTAAATATCTAATCTGCCATGCCAAAAGTCTCTACAACCTTTGGAAACATGACCTCATGAACGTAGAAGATGAATATCGGACTCGTGACTTCCCGGATGTACGTTAATTTTTCTAATCTTGGATTACTTCGGAAAAAAACGACTCTACTTAAGTTATATTTAACAATTAGTATTTGCTAGTTCTGGCAACATTTCCAGGTAACACATGTAGAGAAAACAAAAAACATACAACGTAAATTTGAGGATGAATATCGGACTCGTGACTTCCCGGATGTACGTAGATTGAATTTTCAATGAAATGTCACAAACCAATTAGTAACACAGGAGAAAGAGAATTAATTAAGTTCAAAAGAATCGAGCAAACGACAGAAGAACACAAATAAAAGAGACCTAGGCCCTAGGGTACTACTAGGAAGAAGGAAATCTGATCAATTAATTACAGGCACTAATCAATTAGCCTTTCTTTCATGATCAGCAACAACGTCAGTCAAAGGAACTACCCCCATCAGCTGGACTAGGTAGTTATCTCTAACGATGTCTAGCCAGTCGAATCTGGTGATATTAGCTGAGATTTCTCAGGAGACAAGAACTAAGCATCATACTTACTTAACTGGGACCACATTGCAATTTAACCCACTGCAGCCGGCCGGCTGCCTCTTGAATACCCACACGCTATAGAAGACAAACTTGAATTGTTTAGCTTAGAACATGGATGAGAAGAAGATGATCATGAGACGTCTCGCATCTAACACATGCAAGAATAGAAAGATTTGACTAGTTGGTTGCGGTCCACTAATGCATAATAGCTAGAACCGATCAAATCAGGGGGCCGGACGGGACCGGTGGGGCCCAAAGCACACCAGAGTTTTCAGAAGTTACCTTAGTGAATTACATGCAAAAATATAAATAAGAGAGACCCTCAAAGTGAAGATTTGCAACAGAAAACAAAAAAAGGTCAAAATTCTAAAAATATATATTATGATTTATAGACTCACGTATTCTTATTGGTCTTCAAAATATTAGGTGGTTTAATAGAAGTTAATAAATATGTTTTCTATTATTAATCTTGTCGTTAATAAGCTACTGTTCAAAATTCCAAAGAGAATTTCATTTGCAGTCGTGCGTTTGGTAATTGGTATAACATTTGAAGTTTATTCCTAGCGTTATTCTTTCGCTACTTTTGGACCTAATTTGGTCCCCTACATACAGCATCCGTAGACGTAGGGCCTTGGGCTTTCTGCCTTCTGGTGCATCACTCGTATGGGGACAAACCCCAATCCTGGTCAAGTGGGATTTTATTATATCTGGAGTACTGATCCTGACAGTGGCAATATGGCCAATTGGCTTCACCCCGCAGACAGCGACCAGCTTCTCCTTCACGGTTTACAATTCACATGATGCGCATAGGCTAAAGATTAGGGGGTCCACCAATTCTGTGCCAAAATTTGAAATTGGGGTAGTTCTGCACAACATTTCATATTTGCCAGACAGAAAATTTGACATTAATACATTATTCACCCCCAAAAAAATATTAAATTGATATTCCTTCAATTTACCTTAACAATTCCTTAAAACCCATTTGATACTCGATGGTGGTTCGAGATAAGAACGAATCTGCATCTTCAATTTATCATTTTCTGAGCTTTCATGATCACCCACCTGTCGTTCAAAGAAAGAAAGACAGAAAATCGTAGACATCTGATACCTTAATTATAAGTAGAGACCACCCAGAATATTACTGATTAAATTCAAAACCGGAGGTCACAGTCTTTCGGAGTACACGTATCGGTTTTTGATACTTTACATGCTTCAAGGCTCAAGCTATCAAAACCGATGAAAACAGTGGATGGCTGGTCTCATGCAGGACGAGTCACTGATTAGTTCTTCTCTGCTTTTTCAAGTAAAATATATGTGATATATAATCAGCTGCAGGTACCATGTGATTTGTTTTTGGGGGGAGGGGGAAGTTTGGTTCAGAAATAAAAGTTGATGGTATTCGAGCCTTCATGACGATATGCTTCAAAAAGAAGACGAAGAAAGAAACACGCAAGAGGACATGCAATATTGTCTTGCAAATGGAGTTGGGATATTTTGACATTCACCCTTTAGAAATTTTATAAGCAGAGGGTTTAAATAGTATACACTAAATATCATATGAATCCTATCCTTTTTCGTCTTAAAATTTGACCATTATCGTTTGCTAAGTTATAAATATATCTAATAATAATAGTGATTACTCTTTCGAAATTAAAGTGTTAGCTTTAATATTTTACTATTTATTTTTACTCGAACAACAAAGATATATATTCTTTATATATTGAATTGTGTCCGTGCAAAGCTAAGTTTTTGTGATTAATTAGAATCGTTTCACGGCTCAAATACTAAACATATGATTCAAATGGTGGTCGACAAGTTTGGAAGTGAACTCTTAAGACGCCTGAGAACTTTCTTGACATAACTTAACAAAAAAAATTGTTATTTCATTTGTATATAAAATCCAAATTTCATCTGGATCGATCCTGCTTACAACCAATATATACGACGCTACACACGGAGAAGCAAAGGGAGGGATCAGGGACTTACGTAGTCGTATTGTTATTCTTTTGTCAATTCCCAATGACAATGAAGAGCGGGCAGAGTTGGCTCTGGTAAAACGTGGGAGTGAGTGTGAAAATCTAGGATACAGATAAAGCGATGGTAAAAATAGAAAAGAGGGAGGAAGGTGGAGAGAAAAAAAAAATTGTAAAGAAAGCCACAGACAGACACACACTTTACTGTACTTTAATTCCTCAAATCAAACGGGCTGTTTTTATGCTTCATGGATCCGCTTTTCTCGCTTCTCCGCCAACAAATCCCACAGGCTTTTTAGCTTTTCTCTCAAAGCTCTACTCTCCAACTCTCTCTCTCTTTCATACATACAGATACCAGGTCCTCTCTGTGCGGCCTAAGACTGCATCTGCCTGTCATTTTCATTTTGATTTTCCAATTGTTAGAGAAGCTTTTTCTAGACTAGCATACTTCTTGTCTCCACAGAAAAGCAAGCGGTTAAGTCGTACGAGTCATGGGGAGGGAATGGCATTGGAGTGGAAGATACTCCAATAGAAGTGGTGCTGGAGGAGAGAAAGACAGTACTTCTTCTTCAGGTTGCATGAGTGCTGTCTTTCAGTTCTTCGATTTCCATCAGTTTCAGTTCGCTTTACACCATCAACAACCCTCTTCCGAGACTACATCTATCCTCCCAGACAAGCCCTTTAGTCCCAAAGGTTCTCTCTCTCTCTCTCACTCACACACACACGCTCACATTCTCAAACTTTGTTTGACGGTTCTGTGTAATTCAGGAGTTGAGACACCAAGAAATAGCTTGCAATCCGAGGAACTTTCGTTCTCATTAAGTACAAGGAAAATACAAGAAGAAGATCTAAACATCCCAGTAAGTTACACTGTTTTAGTTATTTTAATATTCTGGCTTGCCACCGGTCACTATATAATTTTATCTACAGATCATGTTTGTAAAGTGAGTTATGATGATGATTATCATTGGGTTGAGAATTAATAACATTTTGGAAGTCCAGATGAGTATCCAAATTAGGACAAGTCGAAATACAGGATCAAAGGCCGGAACTCCAAATGAATTTTCCTCAGAAATCAGCAGCTCTCCTGGAACCAAGACGCCGAATTTGGTAGCCAGACTCATGGGTCTTGACCTCCTTCCTGAAACCAACTCTCCCTCCTCCTCTTCTTCTTCAACACATGGCACATCAACATCAAACCCCCTTTCAAAGACACCTTCAGGCCTTCTTCGTCCACAGCAACTCCTCCAAAGTAGACTACGAAAGAGCTTAGACAAAGATATTACCGGTACACGGTCTTTGCCGGAGACTCCTAGAGTATCCTCCGCTAGGAAATCCGACGTGGATCACAGGTTCTCGCTTCAAATCAACAAAGAGAACTTGAGAGCTAACGAAGACTTGGAGTTCTCTCGGTTTTCATATTTGAGAAGGAAAGAGTTCAGAGTTCAAGATGAGAATAACAAAAGCCCAAGCCAGCATGCTAGGCAAATTGTGAAGCAGATGAAAGAAAAGTTTAGCAGGAAAGTTGGGCTTGACATAACAAACACTGTCATGAGCAGAGATCAAGGAAGAACTGAGGTTGTTAGCCAATTCAAATATAGGAAATCTTCAAAGGCTATCACCAAATCTGTGGAAGAATCAAGTCCAGGCAAGCACTCATCACCTTCTTGCTCTCCAAGGCTCAGATTCTACGAGACCAAGATCAAACCAAGCACAACAGCACCATCCACCAACGATAAAGCTTCTCATTATTCAAAGCCCTCATCGCCCTTACTATCTTCACCACTCAATGTTCTGCCGCAACCCACCAGAGTTTCAGTAAAGCAGAAATCTCAACCCTTGCCAATTAGGCAACAGCCGGAACAGAAATCAGTCAAAAAATGTAAAAAGATGGCCAGCGAAAGGTTCGGTGAGAGGCTAAAGAAGCCTCCACAGACGTCGGATATAATCAGAAAGAAGAAAGAGGAACCATTCGTTCATCCATCAACATCCACCAGAGCCAACACTGTGGACAAGAAATGCAAGAAAACTCCATTGTCAAATGGCCTTCTCAACATCGCGGTCCCAAACCTTCTGCAAGTCAAGAAAGACCCTTCGCCCCCGGCGCCCAATGTTCCTCAAATAGAGGTACTATATTCTCATTTTTCTGTTACTTTTTTTTTGTCTTTTTTTTTGTAGTAATGTTTTATATTCCTATTGTGGATATATAATTGATTGTTAGCTAGTCTATCAACTTACAACGTTGTTATATATATAATATGGTGCTATGGGGAACACAGTCTCAGGTATTTGATGCCGAAGAATCAAGCTGTATCTCCCAGTTACCTAGTAGTGCGAGCCAGAGGTACAAACAAGAATCGACGGGCACGCTCATGGTCCGAGAAAGCGACGACGACAGATCTAACGGTGTCTCCACCATCGGAGCTAGTGGAGCAGAATGTGAGTATGTTACCAACATACTAAGCCGTACTGGCATAGATAAAGAGACCGCAGTGTCCGTTAATAATTGGTTCTCTCCTTGTCATCCCCTAGACCCATCAATCTTTGACCAACTCACTGCTAGCACTACTTCGAGCACTGAGAGTATGACGGGTCATTTGAGTTACAAGTGCAACCAAAAATTATTGTTCCATGTCGTTGACGAGCTTTTGGTTGAGATTTTGAAGCCTTATATCAGCATGAATCCATGGGCTAGCTCTAAAGAACATGGTCACCCTCACATGCAAGGGTCACAACTAATTGACACTCTGTGTACGAAAATCCGAAGCTTCCCATACGCGGATTGTCGTGTTCTTGAAGACATCGATGCTTTGATTGATAAAGATTTGATGCATCTGAGGTTTCAAAGTTCAATGGCGTTTGAGGAGGAAGGCGAGGATATAGTAACCGATATTGAGAAGGACATATTGGACTCGCTCGTGCATGAAATAGTATGTAAATTTGGCTGAGTAAGGGTACGGTGACGTTTAGGGTTCATGAGTGTGTGACCAAGAGACAAAAAGAAGAGGGGTCAAGACTGGGTCGTTCACGTGAAAAGATACTGTGCTGCTGTTGCTAGGGATGCTATGGGCCTCAGGTTGTGACTTGGAAAGAGCTTGTGAAGGTTCCGCGTGCGTGAGAGTTGTAAAAGTCGCTTTCTGATTGGTCATCAAAAGACATTACGGCCAGAGGAACCCGTTCCCCTCTCTCTCTCTCTCTCTCACACTAGCCTAAGTTGTATATTATATTCTCTTCTCTCTTCTTCTCATCTTAATTTATTTATTTTATGCCTTCTCATTTTAATTTATCGTTATTAATACTTATTCTCTCTCTCTCTCTCTCTCTTATCTTTTTGAATTATAAATTATATTTTTTAAACATCTTCGAAGTCCTAAGCACTGGTATATTTTAATTAATATCCCACCAAAATCAAATTAGGCAATCATCGTTCTGAAATTATACCAAAAAAATTCTGGAACTAACGCAGCATGCATGTTCGAGTAAATTATCACAACCCAGTAACCACAAAAATAAACTGATCAAAAGCGGGCAGCCACTTATTTCTGCTGAATACTTCAATCAGTTTAATGGGGGTGATAAGTTTTACGGGCGGCCGCTTCTACACTCTCATAGAAAACAAATAGAAGAAAAAATAAAACATGATCCTTGAAGGATGGAAAGGGCAAAAGGCCTGTGTACGTTCTTCAAAGAGCCGGGGAAATATGAGAAGTCGGATCGATTACTAGCCGAAGTATATATCAGTACTACTATTGCTCCAGATCCTCTGAGAGGAAACACATGATATAAGAAGAATTTGACTCGATCGCATCTTCGGTTTGATACTAATTATAATACATGAAAGTCGTCGCCATAATTGACATGGGGGATCGACCATTAATGGTTCAACGTCGTCCATATCTTTTTATCTAAAAAAATATATGATGTACGATAAAAATAATCCAATTAAAAGAGTATTAATTGATATCTACTTTCAACCCAACGTACGATTAAAAAAGAATAATGATTGCTTGGAGAAATTCAATTGAAATAAAAAGTCACACCCTATTGCCTGATCTAAGTGGTGACCACGTCACACACACATATATAATAAGTTTCGAATTTAAAAGGACATCTGCATGCAGAGGTGTATCGACCTATGGGTACTCTTCGTTTTAGATAGAGGTATAGAAAAAGAGCTAGCCAAAAAGACAATCTGACAAGGGTTAAATTAAGATGGCTTCCTTGCATGGAGCCGAGACATGAACGTGAATTTCATTTCAGAGGCACCCTAAAGTTGCAACATTAATATGTGATACCAAAAAAGGGAAGTAATTAGAACCATTGACCAAAAGTAATATTCTATTGTACACATTTTCTTTGGAATCCTATTCTTTATTGGGGGGTGGGGGAAACATAAGAGGAGCTAACGTTGTTGGGAATATTAATATATAATATATATAATTCCCGTTTCTGAAATTACAGAAGAAAAGAAATTGTCAGAGTTTAGCTTTAAACAGGCCTTCTTTTCCCTATTCCCTTTTCTCGGAATCTCGTGTGGGTTCTGCCTTTTATATCACGAGCGTACCATATAATTTTTCTCTACCATATACGATTAATAAAGGTAGATCAGGAGGTTAGAATATATACCAGTAGTACTGTCTAGGAACGTAAGTGCATGCTAAGATTCCTTTATTTTGAAATTGATGCATTAATGCGGCCCGATGAATGTAATCTTTAGTGACTCACAATCTTGCAACAGCTGAGACCCAACCGAAAGCTGTGAGAGGAGAAGAAGATAAAGAGATCAATAACGGGGATAAAAAATATGCTCAGGCAAGAAAGGAAGAAGAAGACAAAAAAAGAAAAGAAAAAGAAATTGAATGAGTGATGAGATAGAGAGATTAGATAGAGAGAGAGACTAAATTGTCATGCATGGAAGAAAGCTCCTGCCATTATAATATGACTAGAGATATGATTAATGTTTTACATGATATATATATATATATATATTATGTATCCGATACTGGAATTATACCCAAAACGATGCGCTTTACATTTCTTAAACAAAACGCAGGCCGTTTATGCTCATTGTCCGTTGAAGCTGCAGGTCGTTTTGTTTAAAGGCAATATTACGTCTCCAAACTGTGTCGTTTTATAGCTCTCCTTATTGACTGGGATCGCTTATGTGAATTAACGACGCTATTCTGAGGAACGTGCTGACTTGTCGCTTTATTCAGCTAGAAATACAATGGAAGCTGATTGACAGATAGATTGAAAAGTCACAAATATATGGTCTCAGATTAAAAAATAAAAATAAAAATAAATCTAGTGATTCTTTTATCAGTATATTAAAATTTAATGACTAAATTGTCAATTTTTCTAAAATAAATATAAATAATATTATCCCAACAAACATTAAAAATAAAAATAAAAACAAGGAAACGGTAGTCAGCACATGATAAACCGAACCGAGTAATATGTTAATGCACCATTTAAAAACGTCATGCTCTCAGCACTTGCTTGCACAAAGTCAACAATACATACAAATTATGGGCATGAGATAATCAGAATCGGAAAACTCATCAAAATCGTGAGGGATTTGAAGGTACGTACGTACGCAGCACGCAAAGAGAGAATTGAGTATTTTGGTGAAAATATTTTACTATCTAGCTTCACATCAAGTAGGATGGTCCGTATAATGTACTCGAGTGCATTGAGTATTTTACAAGAGATACCGAGCAAGTGCACGTGCTCGGAAAGCCTCGGTTCTCCGGTGAGAGACACTTAAGTATGATTTTCTGACCCGGCCTCTGACTGGGGTGTTATAATTTTCATTAAATATTTTCAACGGCAATCTTGTTTAGATCCTATAGAGAGTAGAGTACGTATAGCACTGAGATCTATTCACCGTTGAGCTATATACATTTATATATATATATATATGGAGGCAACATGAGCGGGAAATTCAAATGCGAAAAACAAGTGACTTGCATCGTGTGTGAAGTTTTAAATATGGGTAGAGTGATGGTAAAGAAAGTGGGAAGGGTATCGAAGAAATGCACGTTTGACTACAAATCGAATTAATGATGTTGGGGGGGGGGGGGGTAATTGATTGGGAAACAAGACTTTGGTGAATTTGTCTGACTGAGGCAATTGAAAGAAAATCACTATCAATAGAGTCTATCACCAACAAACATTTAAACAATAGTCACAGAAAAAAGCAGAAGAAGAAAACAATAGTTCCAGAAAAAGCAGAAGAAATTGGAATAGCCCCCCCCCCCAAAACAAGAAGTACCTGGTCTAATGAATTCTCTTAAATGGTAGCTGCTGTTGCGGGCTACATTTAAGAGATGGTTTTTCTCGAACTCCCTGACAGAAGGTTTTAACTCCCTGGGCCTTAACCCAAAACTCTGATCTGCAGACTTCCTGTGGGATTCTGTCAATATCATCATCCTCCTCATTTTCGTGCAGATCGTTCCACACATAATGATGTTCATCACTGTGGAGACTGGCTACTCTGACCTGTTTCTCATGTAGCTAGGGTTCATTATGTCTACATATCAAGTAGCTAGACGGGCGAGCCAGCGAGCTCGTAGCTCGAGTGGCACCTCCTTCCCTTTAGGAAGGGCTGATCCCGGGTTTGAATCCCGGTGCATGCAGCTTTGGCTGCTTTCCCCCTCCCCACTACCTAGAAAAAAAAAAAAAAGTAGCTAGACGGGCGTGGTGAATAGTAGAGTACGTTGGACAATTATGGCTGAAATTACTTCCTTTTTTTTTCTGCTACCTAAAGCCCTGCGTTTGTAGAGGGCTAAAAAAAGATAAAAACTGCCGTAAACCTTAAGCTCCATGGCGGTGGCATATGATGGGAGGTTGGTTGAGAG
The DNA here is from genome assembly GCA_963930655.1 of Myrica gale. Lineage (NCBI taxonomy): Eukaryota > Viridiplantae > Streptophyta > Magnoliopsida > Fagales > Myricaceae > Myrica > Myrica gale. Next base: position 7,360,843 of record OZ005600.1, on the reverse strand, counting down.
AAGGGAGAGGGAGATAGCAAATTCACAGACAATGATGACGGAGGGGGTCATTGATTCAAAGCCGAGTCGGGTCGAAATTTTGAGTTAATTCTATTAGCATACAGGGATGTTTGAGGGTGAAAATTTTGAGTATTGAGGTTTGAGAAATATTATAAAGTAAATATATGTTATGAGAGTTGGTGAAAAAATGAAGAGAAAAGTTTTTTAATAAATATTATAATAATAAAAAATTATATGATTAATTTTTTATTATTAAACCTAAATTTTTAGGCCTAAATTATTGGGACTCGAACAAGACCTATAACTTAGAATAAAACCACAGGAGTGATAGTCCTTTTCAAGACAAGTAGATATGATTCAATCCGAATGCAGTCCAACGGATGAGTTATTATAATCATGCCCATGGAGAGTTGATTAAGGTAATCTCAACTTTCACCCTTCTACTTAAAAAAACAAAAAATTACAATAGAATTCTGATGTACTATTATGGCTGTCATGATGATTGTTTAATGCACAAAAATAGTGGTCAGGTCAGTCGGGCTGAGTACAACTGTGTCACTTTAATTTCCCTCGACATCGCCATTAATGATATATCTACTCAAAGCTGAAGAAATAGATAGTACTCCAGTCTTCAGAGTTGAGAGATAATTATTCAAATATAGGGTACACCGTACAAGGAACTGAAGAGGGATGCTTTTCACGAGGACTGCGGACACTTACCTTACCGACCCACCGGCCACCAGTACCAAATGCCATTCAAAGCGTTCTCTGTTTGTTTTTCTCGTGTAGCTATCTGACAATAGGGTTTTTCTCGTGGGGCTGGACCTGATTGTTTGGACCTTTTGAAAAGGCTTTGCACAAGAACTTTCTCTCATAGACTGAAAGTAAGGATTCTCTGCTTGCAACTGGGACGGAGCGTTTTCCTTCCCTGTTCGTAAACAGTAATTGAAGGATGAAAAGGGATAAGCATTGCATAAAAGTGATACAAATGAGTAAGAGTAGAAGCCAGTCTACAAGTTGCTCTGGATGTTCTAAGCAACCAAATTGATGACATTTTCATGATTACAAAGACAGATTTAGCATGTCCGTCAGTATCACATTCGACCACGACTATCAGAAATATTGCAAAATATGGTATTAATTCTTGTAATATTGTATTTGATGATGCGAGTTTCAAGTACCAAAGTCATGAAAGGTGAGATTGATTTTTCTTATCAACATGCTGTAGGCAGTTAAAGAATTACACGAGGGAAAACATCCACTAAAGAATGTACCCAAGAGTCCAGCAAAAGCTGTGAATCTTGTCCTATGGTTTTAGCAAGGAATCAGGAGAGGTGTCCTAGGCCCTACCATCCACATCAAACCCAGCGCCAGTCCAGCCAGGTGCAGAAGATCCTCTACCCTTGGGCACAGCCCCAATTCCCTTTCCTCTTCCATGAAACTGACTTTTCTTCTTCCCTCCTCCCTCTACAGAAGGCTGTTGATTTTGCCCATTTCTCACTGGAACATTCCCTCCACTTCCTGGATTCGAAATGTTTGCATCGACTCCGGCAACTTGTTCTGTTGTTTGAGGAACTGACGCATTTATAACTGTGCCATTCTCAGGAGGTCCCACTGATCTCCCATCCTAAAACATAATACCAAGTGCAAAGTTTCAACTTTGTTTTATTGCCACAGCTATGAATATATCAGCACTGTGGTCAGTAGCAGAAAGTAAAAGAGGAATGTTGCAGTAAGAATTCAACCAAATACTTTGAATTTGTAAAGCTTAATGAGAATACTAATAGGAGCAATCTCCATACCCCATGGTCTTTCTCTTTTTCCTCCACCAACTAACCCACCACACACTCGTGCAAACAAACAATAAAACAAATGAGCATCCCAAAGACATTAGGGCAATTGCAATAGGCATAATTGGTGCCATCGTCATTTGTCAGTGTTTGTTTACATCAGTAAAGCTAATATTATGTGTAAAAAAGAAAAAGAAAAAAAAAAAGAACAGTTCATCACAACTTCATTTATGAGGAGCATAACTATTAACATGTATGTGCATGTCAGGGCATGAGGGACATAGTTATTACATTCAGGTATAAAGAACATATTAAAACTAAGAACGTTCATTGGCTGCAAAACTTAAGCATCTACACCATCTGCAAGAAGTATATCTATAATCAAACCAAAGATGCATCATATGTAAAAAGACAGTCCGTCTAGAACCTATCCTTGGGAGGCTCCATACTTTGCCATTTTCAACAGATTTCATGTAAAAAAAGAAAAATGCATCCAGGCATCTAGTGCACATTGACAATGACAGAGGCCTAAGACCAAATTTTTTGTCAAACCAGATATTTCGAACCCACAAGATGTTACATCGATTCCAGCAGTTAACATCATTGAACAGTTGAGAGGCATAATACAGCAGTTTGCCTACCTTTAGGAGTTACTCAAAAGGAACATATATTAACTGCTGGAATCGATAACCACAGAGACCCATCCAAACCATAAACTAGATACGTGTATAAAAATAAATTATGAGAAAACTTACAAGAGGAACAGATGTGGATGCTCTACTTGGGTTCAAGGCTTCTAGTCGTCTTTTTAATTCCTCCAGTCTAGAAAATTGTGCGCTACTGCTTTCTTGAACCTATAAGAGATAATAGTGTCAGAACAAAATCATAAGACAGTAACCATTCAGACACACAGCAAGCAAAGGTATATACCAATTGGCTTAAGTCATCACATAGCTTCTGCTTAATTGCTTCCTCATCCTGCACAGCCTTTGATGCTGCGTCCCATGCCTGAAGCAAGTAAAAGAACAATCTATTATAGTTGGCAACACAACCTATGCACTGGTAAAATGGAATGATGAGATAGATCTGGGCCATGTTTGTTTAATGGTTTTGAAAAAGGTTTTTTTATTAATCCAAACATGATTTTTCAGCACAAAAAACATTTTAATCTCAATGAATATTTTTTTATCTAATCATTGGCCTTAATTTCTGTGAAAAACAACACAAAACCCAAAAAAAGAAACTCTTAAGAAAACCTATAAAACTTCTCTCACAAAATTTTTCTTTCCAAACATATTTTCTATGGGTCCCACCATTCTCACAAGCATCCAAAATTTATTTCTTTATCATTACAAAAAAAAGGTTTTCAAAAACACAAAAAAACATACTGATACCATTAAAACTTTTCATTGGCATAAAAAGTCTGACGCTTTGGTCGTAAAGCCCTCTAGCATGCGTGTCAAAGCAGTGTACATATATGGATTGAGGGTCACACATGGACAACATATAAACTTCATTCAATCAGATGTCAGAAAGAGCCTATAGTTCAGAGAAGTGTATCACTACCCAAATTCTCAAACTTCTCTAAAAAATTGATGAGAAGTAAGTCAATTCATGTTGTAATAATTTAGAAAACAAGACCATTGTTCTTCCTCGGGAAGATCTTGATTCCTATCAATCTCAATAATCTTGATTGACTTGAGTGCCAACAACTCTCAAGTTTCATGGGCACTCAGGAAGCAGCCATTGATAAACAATATATGACGCCGATGGGTATTTCACTTATGGAAAGAGCATACATACAATCTAGCATCTAATGGACAAACCTTCTGTGCTTGTTCTTCCTTCAGCTTGGCGATCTGTATTCTCTCTGTTGACATCTCTATTTTCTTTCTCAGATGTTCAAGAGCTTAAGGTATGCATCATCCATGAGAGCAACGACAAGATCAACTATCCACATTAATGAAGAAAATTTTCACATGTAGTATTTCAAGATCAGCTAATGATGGCAGCCCACCAACCTGCTTTTTTAGGTCCAGCAGTGAGTTTCATCTCCAAAGTAAGGTTTGCCAACTCTCTTTCAACATCACGGATTTTCGAATAATTTTCTTCGATGTATCTGGGTGAAAAAATTAGAGAACATTAAGTAAGACATTTGGTTTAATAATCTTATTGATTGCAAAGCCAACAGAACAACAGAAACCAATGACTAATCCCAGCCACACAGAATAATCTTATGAAATATTACGAGTGAAGGAAAGAAGCAGAAAGCCATTCTTAGAAAACTCAAATGAATTCAGATATAGGGGAAACTTTTTTGAGTATGATTATTCTACTTACTCTCAGATCTTAATAACCTAATTGGTTAGCGAGCAAAACAAACATCAGAATTGACACACAATCACTGCCCATTCATCACCTAAAGGATTTAAAATGTCAAGAAATCGTATTACCATAATTACATGCTCCAAGAGGCCATTACAATAATTTCACGTGAGAATTTATTCTATACTGTTACTGAGTTTACAGGTTTTAGGTTTGAAGGCATAGTATGGAAAATTTTTCACCCGGTAGATTAACGGCAAGAATTTTACCGACTATGCTTACTAGAGAAGCTTACAAACTAATAACCACAAAATCTCCACAGAATTCCAAATTCCATCAAGATGCTAATCATTAGTAATGCATTCCTCACTCTGTTTTATGGAGAGAAAACACTAAAATGAAGACATAAATAAATTAATTATCTAATTAAGTATCTAGTACCGTGTTTTCTTTTCGAAACAACTAGTTTGTGAAAACACTACAGCTTGAGAACACACTCATTGTCTCTACTTTTTCATTCCTTGCATCTCCATATTTTCTCAGCAGCCAAACAAATCAATACTTTAAGGTTCCAATTCCACAGAAAATTAAACATCAACTGAATCATAAATCACAAACAATAATAGCAAAATTAAGGAAACAGATATACCAAAACTTAGCAGATATCGAAACAACATTTACGGGTCTGAAAGTAAAAAATTGGGGAAATGTACGTACTTCTTCAATTGAAGCTGTTCTTCCTCAATTATCTGCCACACCGAAATTAAAACAAAAAATTCACATTCCCAGTCTTGAAGGAGAGAGAGAAAGAGAGAGGGACAGAGAAGACCTTCTCGGTGTAGGCAAAGACGGGGGCTTCACGAGGGAGTCCATCCGGGCCGATCTCAGGTCGGAGCGAAGGATTCAAAGTCATTCTCTCTTTTCTTTTTCCTGCCAAAATTTTTCAAAACTGCTTTTCGAAAAGAATATGCACTTCCGCTTCCTCCGTTTTCGATCCAACTCTTGAGTGACTACAGCATATATGATACTTCACGAACCCATTACCGTTTTAACTTCGTATATCTGGACCTGGCTCTGGATCTGGATCTGGATCTGTTTGGAAAACGTGGGCACTTTTTCTTAATTTTACGCAAAAATGATGCCGATATCTCTTGTGCTTCGGCCGCCAATTTTCCCGGTTCAACCCGAATCAAGTTTTTCCTCCAACCAATGACGCTCGCTTTGACTCGCTGCACATGCTGGCACGTGATGAACGAGAAAGTGACGCAGCAATTTGCACAATCATCCTCCTGAATCCCCTGAGTCCTGGTTGTTATAAGGGTAAATTACTCCGCTGGTCTTTGGGATTTTTGTGATTCTTAATTTAGTCCTTGTGGTAAGTTTTATCTTACAGTCATTCTTGTGGTTTGGACAAATTTCTAGTTTAGTCCTCCGTTAACTTAGGGGTTGTTCGGCCAAACAAAATCCTCAGAATTTTTTTGAATTCTCATAATACAAAATATTCTACAACCAAACATTATTTTTAACACTACATAAAAATAACTACAACACGCATACCAATAAATTTAACCTCACATAAAAATTTTCAAAACACAAAAAATCTTCAAAATACAACACCTTAAATAACAGAAATTAATGACATGGCTAAGGTACCACATCAGTTCCAATGAAAAACAAACACGTGTTAAAAAATCTCAAATAAAAAAAAATTGACAAATAAAAAATTTCTCAATCGAAGATCACGTTGCAAGCTGACTCGACTCCCTTGGACCAAAATACCCAAATAAAAAATTTTCAAATCGATCTTCCTGTTAAACCCCAGTTCACGAAGCTGAGAAAATCTTGGGAACCTCATTTCTCATTTTACCTAAAGATCAGTGACCAACCCCCACCCAGAGTCAACGACAAAATCAAGAACAACGAAAATGAAGATAACGTAAATCCTTTAGCTACCACAGTATCAAGAAGCAATAAAAATGAAGAGAAGCCAGTTACCAACACCCACCCAAAGTCAACCACAAAATTAAGAAGCAACAAAAATGAACAGAACGTAAATCCTCCAGCAACCACAAAATCAAGAAGCAATCAAAATGAAGTTAACACAGATCCTCCAGTAACCATTTCATCAATCATACATGACTAAGCTTTTTGTGAGCGCAAATCCCCCAAAATGAAGAGAACGCAAATTTCCCTAAAATGAAGAGAACACAAATTCTCCATCGACTGGAATGAGGCTGAGCCCAAGTGCATCGGCACCTCCAGCATCGACACCACCCGTACCATTTGGGACATCGAGCGCGAGATTGTCGACACCCAGCTCATCGCCCACGACAAGGAGGTCTACGACATTGCCTTGGGCGGAATATGCGTTTTTGCCTTCATTTCCGCTGACAATGCAATTGCCTAGGCTCCCACAGTTCTTGCCACATCTGCACGGCAAGGGACGCCTTGATTTGGGACTTGTCCTCCATTGGCCAGCCTGTCGAAGGCTGCTTGGATCCCATTCTCGCGTTTGAGATTCCAAGTCAATGGTGATTGTAGTTTATCTACTCCGAGGTGACGATTAAAGGCGCTGGTGTTATTGGGGTTTTGATATTCCAAGTCAATGATGGCTTCTGTAAGGTGAGTTGCAGAGGTTAGTAGGAAAATCTATTTGAAAATTTTTTATTGGGGTATTTTGGTCCAAGGGAGTCGAGTCAGTGTGCAACGTGATATTCTATTGGAAAATTTTTTATTTGGCAATTTTTTACACATGTTTGTTTGTCATTCGATCTGATGTGGTAACAGTTAGCCATGTCATCAATTTCCGTTATCTAAGTTAACGGAGGACTAAATTAGGAATTGGTCCAAGCCACAAGGATGACTGTAGGACAAAACTTACCACAAGGACTAAACTGGGAATCACAAAAATCCCAAGGACTAGCGGAGAAATTTACCCTTGTTATTATCCATTACCTTTTTCTTTCCCTGGGTGTGTTAGGCAATAGGCATTATTAACTCATGGAGCAAATTAGACGCTCATGTTTTCTAACCAAACACAGTGATCTTCAGTTGCAAAAAAAAATCTTCAAATTTGTAGAATATCTGATAATCGTATGAATATTTAAGTAGATCGGAAAAGAAGTCCAATGTGAAATACTAGTTGGGTTCTTTGGAAAATTGTAGGCATGACTAAGTTGAGCATTTCCCACAAGGTGAGCTATCGTTCCATTGCTCAGGCATCAACGTGCTATGTGCTGCAGCTGCAGGGTCAATGCGCGCCCAAAACTGGCTGCAAAGCGGAAGGCTTATTCACACCCCAGACCACGGGTTTCCGTGGTAGACAGTAGGCACACAGCACACAAGGCAAGGCCGTTGCCATGGGCTTCTGTGGTTACCCATTGACTAATCCACCGTAACCATTGGGGATGTTTCTTCCCAAAGACGAGAGTAAAACATTGAAAGAGGTATCGGAACCACACTGGATCGTTGAAACAAGCAAGCAAAAACAATTTCTTTGTTTTTCCTGTAAATAAAATTGCACCTCTCAACAAAATTTATTGGTAAAACTTACAGTATGATCACTTGTATGCTAAAACTGACTGATGTATGTTATCGTGACAAGCCAAGCCAACGCTCTTCGCACGATAAATAGTTCATTGTTACTATAAAAGGAGCAAAGGGCTCATTGTTACCCTGACAAGGAAACCTCATTCCATTATCTCAATACGATAAAGCACATGAACTAGGATTTGAGTTTCAAGATTCATCATGAAGCACACTTGGACAAGAATTCGAGAACAGCGTCTTTTGTGGGTAGGGCAGGAATGGCTCCCCTCTCTGTCACTGTAATGGCACCGCAGGCATTGGCAAAAGCTAGGGCCTCTCGTAACCGCTTCTCATCCTGCAAAAAGAAAGTTATTGCATTAATTCGTGAAAGAAAACATGTCAGCTATGAAATGCTACCATTTCGGCTGATAAATTTCTTCTGCTCCTTAATGTCAATCTTTGAGGTATGAATATGAATACTCGAGAAATAACTGTGGATCACTTTTCCAGTGGATCAAGTTGGGAGATGAAGCAGAAACACTTTGTCAATGCAGGTGGAATAGCGATTCATTTTCACAGCCAAGTTGTATAGTTTCTTAAAGAAAGCTCGGTGGCCAAATGAAGGGTTGGTCATATAGCAATAATGACTGAATGCTTCGTGAATGCGGAACACTACCTCAGACCACATTAAATATGAAAGATGGGTAAAGTCCTCCGCTGAGTCTGAGACAATTACTTGCACTGCAAATATCAAGTAAGTTCAGAACGCCACAAACTCTTAGGAAATGTAAAAGAGATCGCGTTGATCAAGCTTTTATTTAAAACTGGTGGCCATAGGGTAACATTGAAGAAGCAAAGATCTTGGTAAATTTTGTGGCCATAGGGTAACATTGAAGAAGCAAAGATCTTGGTAAATTTTGCGTTCGTGGAAAAGATTTCTGACTTCCAAATGAACAAATCAGGCACCCAAATTCTCTTTCTGTTTTTAGTCAGTACGTGAAATGAATGTCACTCCTTATTGCTAATAAACTATCCCTGACAAAAGCAGTTTTGGGAACTGTTATTACTAGATATAGAGGAAAAGAACCTCCAATACACATTAAGGCTAACCATCCCTGACAAGCCAAAGCTCAGGCTCCAACAACAGAATGTTGCATACGTAAACTATCAAGATTTTTTTTTTCATTTTGATAAGTGTAAATTACCATGATCTGTGAAAAAAGAATCACCAGTTTCTAAGATTATCGACAAGAAGCTGAGAATTACTTCATTGTTTGTCATCCCAGCTATGCAGTCCTACCAAATTATATTTTCATTATGTAAAGCATCTCAGGTTTCAAAAACTAAGGTCACAAACAAAAAGCAACTCCTATATAGCTTCATATGATGCAACTCTGCCTTTACCAAATAATGATTCCTGAAATGACTGAGTTTCTTAGACCTTCTCCTACAATGGAAGATGCCGCTTCCAATTACATCAAGAGCAATAATTATTCCAAAGGACCCGATAAGGAGGGAACAGTCTCCCTTTAGGGCATATAAATTCCAGTAGGTGTTCCCAACCCAACTATTCTAGTACAAATTGATCTCCGCAGCAAAGAAGCTGAAACTATTTTCCTAAGCACATTTAAAGTATGAGCATGCAATGAGATCCTCATAACCTTGAGATAATGCAAACATGGAAAATGAGCATCGAGAAAGCATTCAATCAAATCCTCTCTTTAATTCATTAGATAAAGATACCTGGATAATGTTCATGTCGGAGGCTAAGCTGTTCAGAATGCCACTGACAAATGCATCTCCAGCACCGGTTGTGTCTACAGGTTTGACCTTAACACCAACAACCCTGCCCCTGAATTCCTGCATAGTTACCTTATGTCAATTTTCTTATGGATGACCCAGATACAGAATAAAAGGACAATCTGAAACTGCTGGTCACCGCATCGGCAGTCAATTTTCCCATGAGAAACTATCATGTTTCTCCACTGCCAGATGATTTGCACATTATCCACTAGAACTTACCTTAGTGTAATATCTGCAACCCTCTGACCCTTCTGTTACTATCAAAAGTTTAAGATTAGGATGATAAAGCTTCTTTAACACCACATTATCGTCATTAGGATCATCACCACCAGTCAGGAATGTAATTTCGTCTTCGCTTACCTGTAAAATAAATATAACGCCCAAATAATCACCATGTAGCACATGATTAAATCCCATAGTCATGGTTGTCCACACTGAAATAATGGTAAATTTGCACCAATGTGGTAGCAAACAGCTTCCATATATGAATCTTATATGGTTGGATATTACACCTTGATAATATCTGCCTGATCCCATATACTCATAATGCCCTTCTGAGCAGCCTCTGCCGATGGCCATAATGGCAATCTCAAGTTTGGATCATAGGAGAGGATGCAACCAGACTTTCTGGCAACGCTCAATGCAGCAAGATGGGTTGATCTGCATGGTTCTTCAATCAAACTAATTGAACCATAATGGAAGATCCTGGCCTGCAATGAAACGTATTTGGACATCACATTTTCCAAATAAATAAGCATCCATTTAGAATAGTTCTGATTATAAAATTTTAAAAGGAGAAACCTGCTTAATAAGGTTTATATCCAGTTCTGATTCACGAAGAAGCATATCAGCACTAGGGTGACGGAAAAACAAAAATTCCCGCTCGCCATCAGCTCTTAGCGTAACAAAAGCAAGTGCAGTCCTTGCCTTGTGGTCAAACCTCATTCCTGAATTGTCAACACCGTTTTGTTTTAAAATGTCAGCCAACATGTGCCCAAATTCATCATCACCTACCTGTCACAGTGATGGCAAGAATTTATAAGTGGTATTATCCTTGAACTTACATTTGAACAAGGAGTCATTGACAAAAAAACTTGTATACACGATACAGAAAAACGTGAAGACTGAGATTGTGCATTGGCAAGAAAAGTGCTGGACTACAGGAAACCATTGATACGTAAGCCAGCTAAAATCCATATCCCATAATTCAAAAGCTTAAAATTAAACATCAAAAGGATTGAAAAAATATTTCTTAATGCAATAAGGTGCCAAGGAGGCACTGCAGAAACAGTGAGAACACATTTTTGGAACTACAGGGTAGCTCACACTATGGGGGTCGGACAGAAACAGTTAGCCAAAAAGGCAACCCTCTCAAGAAAAATAATAAAATACTAAAGTCTGACCACAAAAAGGATACTACCTGCTAATCATAAAATTATCTAACATTAAAGTGCAATCTAACAAAGCATCGTAAAAGATTTTTTTTTTCTGAAAATAGAAAACTATAGTCTATTTTTGTTTTTTGTTTTGGGATGGGAGGGGGGTTTCCATTCTTCTTTTTTTCGGTGGGGGAGGCACCAGGAGGAAGAGAGGGGGGTGGGGGGGGGAGTTAAAAGTGGTCGTTTGAAATTTAGTCCCTTTTTGTGCATCTTTGTTTTCGCAACTAAAGGTTAGTACTAAAATTCTTGATAAATGCAGAAAGATGTCGGTAATCCACCTTGCCTATAAAGGATGAAAAACCACCCAGTCTTGAAATGCCAACAGCCACATTAGCAGGAGCACCACCAGGAGCTTTCTTGAAAGCAGGCGCTTCAGCAAGTGACACCCCAGCAACTGTTGGAACAAAGTCGATCAACATTTCCCCAAAGCAAACAACCAGTGAATTTTTGTCCAAAGACCCTCCATTTGTAGCTGAGGAAAGGCCTTCAGAACCACCTATACAAATCAAGTTGTTTCAAATCAATAGGAATCAAGGTTACAGAAAAGTGAAACACTCTTGACATTAAACATGCAATTCCTGAACAAATATTTTTGTGTAAGACTCTCCAGCCTCGATAACTAAGGCATATTCATAGCAGGAAAATATTTAATGTCAAGAGATTGGGTGGATACTAAGGAAAGGAAAACCAGCTGGCTCAAATAAAATTAAAATCAAACATGGAATCCAAAACAAAATAATTGGTGGATTGAAAATCATCTGCCTAATATAATCCTCATAATTTCTGTCTGAAGTAACCGTGTCAATCAGATTTCATGGTTTTTGCAAATAGCCCTTTCACTGTTCCTATATCAATTATCAAACGTATGTGCCCGCACTAAAAGTAAGATATAGGGGACACACACGTAACAACAAGCAAACTTAAACCGATTGCCATGAGAAACAATAATGTCAGATGAATCTTTCATCCTAATCAGACAACCAACCACTACGAAGTGTTCATTGGAGTAAAGGACTGAAATTTCAGGTTAAGGCGACCCAGAAACAGCTCTTGAGACTATCTTCGATAGCTACAACAGAAAGACTTGACAAAACAAAGAATACGCCATCTAACATGTAAAGAAGATCCGTCGTCTCTAAACGCACTAACGAAGACAAACGATCCCAAGAACAATCAGATGCAAGAAAATCCCAAAATAATAAGGAAAACTACAACAATAGACAACCAATCTGTTCACCACAAATCAGCTATGACCAAGATATGAAAACCCAGAATAGTATAACAGGACAAACCAAATTCTAATAAGAAAAATACAGATTGATTGAAGAACCAATATCGCATCAATAGGCAGTGGAATAAATGGAAGTAGTAAGAGGAACCTGGAGTGGGATTCGTAGCCATTCTAGTGATGTAAGTGAAAGATTGAACCGAGTATTGCAACCAGAAATGCAGAGCAAGAAACCTTGGGTGTCGTTATTATAAAAGAGAAGAAAAACAAAGGAAAGAGGTAGTTGTAATCTTGAAGAGAGGGATAGTTAAAAGCTGACAAATGAAAATAAATCACGGTACGCCCATGAAAGACACGGAAATCATACAAAATTACTTGCAAAAGCAATTAAAAAAACACGATAAAGGAAAATCTAAATTGATATAGGAAGACCTGACATACAACCTCAAAATGACAAGAATGTAATAAATTCGATTTTTTTGGGGGAGGGGGGGTAAGTAAATGATTTGACGTAATTTTTAATCCTGATTTGATTTTTCTTCCTTATATTTCATTATTTTTTTTAAAAAAAAATTCTTCTTCTTACGGACTTTTTGTTTTTGGTAAGAAGGATTGGCTGATTATTGACAGAACAGCATGTTCTCCTTGTTCATGAATCTTATATTTTCCACAATAAGTACAATGTTACTTTTCCTATGCAATATACATAAAAAGACTTCTTGTGGATTGCTTTCCTTCGAATAAGGGTGTAAACGTGGTCTTTTTTGCTGGAATTGCATTCTTCAAACACGTTAACGTCGTCTTGTTTGACGACTGACGAGCTCGAAAGCACCGCCTCAGGAAGGTAACCGGTGCGGACTACTTAAAAGTAGTTATATTTTACGGCCAGCAATTACTTTAAATAATCTCACGATCGAGTTTGCATATATATATAGGATGGCCTTGAACTATATATTTGCGTGTTTATAAAAAAAAAGGTAGTTTTTATTGTCAGAGCTCTATACTTTTCTAGGCGACAATTGAGTTTAATTAAAAAACTATATAACAACTTGTGTCATTTACAAAGTGAAGGAAATTAACCAGAACATACATATACAGGTTAGTGGTTGGCCACCCAGGTTGTTAGTTGTAGCTGTTCGATTGTGTCTTAAGAATTAATTAGCTCTACCTTTTTTGTTGTTTAAAAATGAAGCAGCCTAGACCCAGTAAATCATATACTTAATTACATAAAGAAAATGATGGTTAATAATTTATTAGGTAATCGGGATTTCCACTGAACTTAATTAATAGGCTTAACTCTTAATGGCTCCTGTGATACTTGAGGATCGAGTTGTACCTCGATCGAGAATCGTGTTATTAATTAAAACCCACTAATATATATATTGCTAAAATATTGGAGTAATTTTTGAGCCGAAACACATAGGACATCAGCAATTAAAGATGGTCTAGACAAGATTTAATATAAGATTTTACAATTCGCTTTAATGAAATATTCGTAGGTTTATACCTCGATCACCAAACTTTGTTACCTTGTTTTAGTTATCACTTGTGTCGTTATAGGCTTGTTATCTTATTAATTAGAAAATATCCTCTTAATTTGTTATTTTCTAAACCCGCATGATCACAGACAGCTAGCGGCTAAATTCTAGCAAAAGAGAAAATAGAGGCTGAAAATTGAAATCAACGTAATTTCTTATTTCCCATATGTATGGTATGAGACTATGAGTTGCTATACTATACACTTCAATGTAAATAAAGATAATATTTTGTCCAAAATATTATAGCCCCAGAAGTCAAACAGAGGATGGTGTAAAACAAAACGGTAAATATTAGAATTGTCTGGCACATTATACGCAATATCATAATTAGTCAACAACATCATCTAAATAGTGTTTTGCTTGGGGCGGGGGGGGACATCTAAATAGTGTTTGGCCAAGCGCGCCTCCTTGAAGATTTTAGCAGTGTTTATGATAATTGGTGGTTTTGCTCAGTCACTTATTTTGCATTAAATACTCTTTATGCGTGGTTCTTTCTTGGTAAGCATGCGCCTCCTTGAAGATTTTAGCAGTTTTTATGATAATTGGTGGTTTTGCTCGGTCCCTTGTTTTGCATTAAATACTCTTTATGCGTGGTTCTTTCTTGGTAAGCATGCCCTTTGAGTATCTTCCGCGCGCTTTCCCAAACAAAATCTTTGTATGTTTTCTAATCAACCAAAATAAAAGTCTGCAAATTCGACGAGTCGTTTTTGCTGGGTTTTACTCAGCTCAGACTACCGTCACGAGAGATGTGACGCGTACGCATCTCAAAGAATCTAGGAAATCCGAGTTGCTGTCCAATATCCCGAACGAAAAAGATCGAAACAGCAGGACTCAGGAGAACCATTTTCAGAAGGGCAACAGCACAGCAGATCTCGACACCTATGACCGCTTACCAATGGAACATTTCGATGTGAAAACTAAGTTCACACAAACATAGATAACCTCTCACGGATATTTTTCAGAGTTTGTAGTGAAGTCCCATCAGGGACATAGCTAAGGACGTTTTGAAACTTCATTTTACATCGTCTCACTCGGAGAAAGGGATAACTGCCTAAACATGCAGCTTTGTGCTACCCCCTATGGCATATCACCCGATTGATTAGTTGCCTTTTTTCCAAGTTCCGTGCTCAATCTGTAAAGGTGTTTGTGGACTCAAAAAGTCGAAATACGGTGCGTTTGTGTAGCAAAATTTTACCCCCTCTAAAATTTTAACACAATTAAATATTACAATATAATCTCTCTCTCCCATCAAATCATTACTATTTACTACAAAAAAATATAAAAAAATACCTCTCTCTTCACTTTTTCACTAAATCCAATACCTAAAATTTTAACAACACTAAAATTTTACAACACAAACACAACCATAGTACATGAATGAGACGGGCAATTCGCTGGATTCATCTAGCTAGCGGTATTCGATGAATGGGACGCAGCAATAGAGTTGGTATGGGGGGTCAAAAGAAAAGCGCAAACCAGCCAATGATGCGCTGTATTCTGATTCTCTTCGTGCCGTATCTGTAACAACCATCTTATGGGCAATCATATTTGTCTTCTTTTGTAGATCAGCACCTACGTACGAGCTGTACCAAGGGGCGAATTGGCGAAACTAGTTGTACATATGAGTGTATCTTACCTTTCCTATCTAAGTGCGAAAATTAAAGACATGACGATTAAAACAACAAAAAAATGGTTTAGACCTATGAGTTTCAGCTCAAGCAAACAGATGATATGACGATAAAAAAAAAACTGATTTTTCACAGTTACAACTTGCATTGTGCGTTGTTATCTGAGGCGTTGACATTGCCAGGTACAAGCCTCCTGGAAAACGCATGTCGCTGGGCTGCAATTACACGTACAAACTACACCCTTTGGCATAAAAGTATGGGCAACTTATTTTTGAAAATCGTTGATCAACATGGGAATATTCACGGAAATATCTGCCATTTATTTTATCGACTTGACATTTTTTATTTTTTTGGAAAGGCAGGTGACATGAAAAAATGAGTGGTCAAGTTGTGTATTCTGTATTGCAAATGTTCTAAAGTGGGCGGCTGATCAAACTGGCTTCCGAAATCCCCGTTATTTTCAGAGGCAGTAGTGCTGCCATAATTGCTTGCCGGCCGATTACGCCTTACCCACCACGTGCCGTCGTACGAAAAATAAAGGGCTCTGAATCTTACTTGCCCCATGACCAGCCTCTTACGTCTATCCAAGCCAGTGCTGTCCTAGTACACCCTTCCAGCTTATGGGTGCAGCAGACAAAAGAGCAAGGAAAGTTATCTTGCTGAAATGCTTCAAAGGCAAAAAGCAAAAGGATAGATTAAAATTTTTCTTTCCTTTGTCCCTTTGATTTCCCTTCTAGAGTCGAAAAACTGATCAGAGCGGTGTAAACTTAACTCGCGGGAGGCAGAGAGGTAAACTAGATCTCTTCCCAGATGTTCATGAACAACGTGAAGTTCTTAAACTAGCCCTAGAGACCCAAAGTACAGGCTCTGCAACCATCATTTGAAAATTCCACACAAGGTAAAGCATTCAGGTTTAGACGTGAAAGCACGTTTCACACTGTATCAGTAATACATCCCTCAAATATTGATGGAAATTGCCTTTTCATTTATTAGTCTAAATGGTTTTGATGACTGTAATTTTTATTTAGAAGGATGTTATACCTTCATGCACACGTTAGAAAAAGCTTGCGGCAACTTCAAAGAAGCTGCCAGACCTGGCCGCGACTAGTTCCAGTACCCGTTAAGGTCCTTGTGTCACGAGGTGCTTCTTCTAGGGTTCCAGATTCGTACCTGCGTGATTAATGATAACAATAATTATTAATGGCTACGGACTGTTGTCACGAAGTAAAAAAGAAGAAGAAGATTGACTGTTACTATGAAAGAAAAAATAAATTGTGCATAATTGAAATATAATGAAGATTGGAGAAAGAGCAAAGAGAGACAACGTCTAGGAAACCTATTTTCACTTTAAAAATATTATATGACTGTATTTTGTATTATAAGTGTCTGCATATTATAAGTTGGAGATCTCTATTCATAGACACTATACAAATTATGATAAAAAAATATTCATATATTTGAATTTGAATCTTGATAAGATATCACATTTAAACTCAAATCTTTGATATTACCAAATTAACAACTATTTATCATTTCCAGAACGTGGTAAAATATGCTAAATTGAGGTTGGTTAAAGCACTAAATCTTGCTATGACAGGCTTAGAATTATTTTAGTCAAAGAAAGCATTCAAATTTTAAGCACTACCTATTGTAATATATCCTTTGAATTCTAGAGATCGTCTCCATCTCAAAGTAGATTTACTTGCTAGAGCTCAAAAGAAAAATATGTTTAGGTACGCTTATTTTAATGTGGGGGGAAAACAGCGCATTCTTTTCTTTTTCTTTTTTCTAAGTGAAAAAAAAGAAAGAAAGCGCATTCAGTACTAGTGTAAAAAAAAAGGTGCATTCGCTGTTTTTTTTTCTAGGTACGCTGTTTTTTTCTAAGTGAAAAACAGCGCATTCACTAGTGTAAAATTGCTGTTGACGGTCAGGATCATTAATAAGCATATACTAAAGCACCGAGAGAGAGAGAGAGCTAGAGGAGGATCTTACCCCATGATCTGTAAGGTGGGATCTAATTGTGCTTGATTGGTTTGTGAAAGAACCTGAAAACGCGGGTCAGCAGCTGCTTCCGTGGTAGGATTAGCCGGACCTTGAATAGCTTGAACACGATCTCTAATTGCTGTCGTTATCAGATTTCCTGGACCTTCAATAGCTTGCAGACGTTGACCTTCTTCGTCTAGCTGAAATTTTGGATATTAAGCACTTAAATAGGCTTGAAACAGAACATTGTAAGTTACTAATTAATAAGTAGATATTCCATGAACTAGCCAGGAATTCAAGGGAAAACCTTGGACTTGAGATCTTTGTTCATTTCCCCAAGAAAATGCTCCTGCGAGTGTAGCCCAAAAAACAGAGAGAATATGAGGTTGAGAACAAAGAAACCGAAGAGGTACTTAAGACATAACATAAAAATACAAATGAATTGATACAAATATTAGTATCTAAAATTAAAAATACTATTATAAACAAAACCAAAGAAGTAAAATATTTTTCGATTATACTTGATTGCACTCCTGATATAAGCCACCAAGAGCAAATGACTATAATATTAAGATGATTTAAAAAAATATTGTCTTAATCTTGAAAGTTTTTTAAAAGATTGTGAATATTCTGACATAGATGGTTTGAATTTATTGTCAGAATTAACAGTATTAAAAGAAGTTTTGCAACCTAAAATCAATACTCCAATTGAAACATTAAATTATATATACAAAAAAATAGATTGTTTTCCAAATGCATGCATTGATTATAAAATACTCTTAACAATATCAATGACAGTTGCCTCTGTAGAAATAAGTTTTTCAAAACTTAAACTAATAAAATCCTATTTACGATTGACAATGTCATAGGAAAGACTAAATTGATTAGTCATTTTATCAATTGAAAGTAACATATTAACAAAACTTGAATATAAAAGTTCGATTAGTAATTGTGCAGTTCAAAAAGCTAGAAAAATTATTTTTAAATAAAATTTGAAATATTTTTTTAAAAAATTTATATAAAAGGCCTAATTTTTAACATGGCCTTAGGACTCATTTTTAATTGAGCCGACCATGCATGACACCTAGGCCTGTAATTCTGATCCTGTTGTCGGCGGAGCTCTGGCTCCGTTTCCGTCTCCGGTTTTAGGAAGAGGAGCTTCGTGTCTTCCAGGAACTGGAGCCGGAGGTGATTTTTGGTCACTCCCGAAAGCGGACATTTTTGTCGGTCCAAGCAGAAATCTGGTTCCTGACATTTTTTTTTTATTTTTCCCCCCAATTTAAAACGACGTCGTCTTATTTTAAGTAGGACAACATCATTTAACTTGTTTTTTTAAGGAAAAAAGAAAAGAAAACGTATGTGTGGATCAAAACCCGTCGTTTTGATCCACGCAAAACTGCCCTAAGCCCCTAAGTCTTCCCCCCCCCCGACCCCGAGTCATGTCCCAGCCGCCCCATGTCACCCCGAGCCCTTTCACCCTCTCGGCCCTCAGTCCTCAGCCTTCTGTTGCCTTACAGGGTCAGTGACCTCTCTCACTCTCCGGCAGTCCGACCTCCACTACTGCTCTCTCTCTCTGTATGTCTCTCTCTTTCTCACGGATACTGTTGTAGAAAATCAGTTTGTAGCCTGCAATGCTTTTTATGGAAGTTCTTTTCTTTTCTGTGGTTCAGTGCATTAAAAATCTATGATCCTAGTTCAGTGCATTATTGATTTAAGTATGATCCTATAAAATTTGGACTTCTTTACATATCATTATGGTCTTGATGTGTAAAATTTATTCCTGTCGCACCATAATTAGCAGTCCTGGTATTGTAATCAGTTGGGTTATAATCTACTAGAAATTTTGTGAATATCAGAAGAAAGAAAAGACATTTGTTCTGTAAAACCAATAATTCCATCATTTTACACAGATAGATGTTCAGTAGCATCATAATAATGATTTTCTTGGTTAATTCTACGTCTTCATGTAGGGTCGATTGGCTATTTGTGTAATCTTGCGTGTGAGTTGTGAGGGCTTAAGTGGGGCAACAATATCATATCATAGTGTTAATTTTTTTTGATAAATCATTTCATAGTGTTATTGCCGTAAAAGAACTATCATTAAATGACAGCCCTCTGAATATGTTTGGTTCCTCATACATGTTTGATTGAAAGACTTAGTTCTAGTATTTTGTAAGTCATGAAATATTTCTAAATGCATTGAGGTGTATTTTTTATTGCAACAATATCGTAGTGTAGCAAGTAACAACCGACTTTAAATAAGGTGTATGTTTGATTGAGGTGTATATTTAATTGAGGTGTATGTTATTTTTTGTCTTTATTTCAGATGGATCGTCAAACTCCGATTGCATCTTCGCAATCTACAACCTCCAATTTATCTACCCATGCCTCAACGGCTACACCTACAATTGTTGAGAACCAATTATAGATGTAGAGACACAACAAACTGAGACAATTGACCCTACCCCCAAAAGAAGAAAGGTTTTCAATTCATCCCCGATGTGGGAACATTTCACTAGGATACTACCAGTAGTTGACCCAAACAAACCATTGTGATCATAAAACTAGGTGTCACCATAAAGATCAAGGGACCTCTGCTATGAGATCCCTCTTGAAGGCTTGTGTAATGCATAAGAGAACTCAGTTGAAGAAACTCATGTCCCAAAACTATATCTTTTTTTTTGGAGTTGTACAATGCATTTATTCTTTATTTTCGTCTTCTACAAAACGATGAATTTTTTTTACTAATATACCTATATTGACACTGAAACCATTGTCACGAACACGTTGGAAAAGTCGCATTGAAAGTGTAAAAACAATAAAATATCAAGCTCCAAAAACAAGATACGCTTTAATTCAATTAGCAAAAACAAGTGAAGATCCTAAGACAAAGAGTGAAGTCACATGCTTAGCTACATATGAGATTGAAAGTTTTGAGTTCTTATTAGGCATGAATATTTGGTATGATATTTTGTTTGTTGTTAATTCAGTGAGTATGATTTTACAATCTAAAGATATGCATATTGATGTTGTCATAGATCAATTAAAAATGCTTATTTCTTATGTAAAAAATTATAGGTAAACTGGATGTGCACCTGCTTCAATTTTATCTAAAGAGATTGTTGTTGAAATGGAAATTGAACCTATATTTTGTGAAAAATGAATAATACATAGAAAAAATAATTTGAAGAAAATGTTAATGACGAAACAATAAAATCAGTTGAAGAAACTTTTAGAATTGATTATTCATACACATAGTAGATCAAGCTATTTCTTCCATTCAAAATAGATTTAAACAATTCACCGTATATGAAAAACATTTTGGTTTCTTATTTAATATTAACAAGTTCAAATCTTTAAAGAATGATGATTTAAAAAAATATTGTCTTAATCTTGAAATTTTTTTAAAAGATGGTGAATATTATGACATAGATGGTTTGAATTTATTTTCAGAATTAACAGTATTAAAAGAAGTTTTGCAACCTAAAATCAATACTCCAATTGAAACATTAAATTGTATATATAAAAAAAAAATTTCAAATGCGTGCATTACTTATAGAATACTCTTAACAATAATAGTGACAATTGTCTCTAGAGAAATAAGTTTTTCAAAACTTAAACTAATAAAATCTTTTTTATGGTCGACAATGTCATAGGAAAGACTAAATAGATTAGTCATTCTATCAATTAAAAAAAACATATTAATAAATCTTGAATATAAAAGTTTGATTAGTAATTATGCAATTTAAAAAGCTAAAAAAATTATTTTTAAATAAAATTTGAAATATTTTTTATTAAAATATTTTTTTAAAAAAATTTATATAAAAAAACCATGGCCTTAGGCCTCATTTTTTATTGAGAATGGCAGCTAAACGACAATAATATTATAAACTAGTGATCTCTCCCCAAATTTGCGCCTATGAAGCTTTCATCATACTTTAATTTGTTGATCCTAAAGGTGTCCTAAATTTGAAGCCCAAGGTGTCCTAAATTTGATGCCCATCAGTAATACTTCATTCTATAAAGTGCTTACAAAACTCTTGGCCACAGCAGAAACACAAACACATATAAGAGTAGATTTGAATCGGCTTTAATTAGAAAGTATCCAACAACATGATTACGTCCCCTAATCTGTAGTCCAGGCCTTATATCAATAACCAAAATGTCAAGCCAATGGAACCCTAGGGAAAAAGGGATCACATGCCGTGAACAACATCTCGTATTGGTTTCCCTGATATTGGACTTGCGGGCCTTGGGGTGCATGTGGTTGGACCAAGAAGCAACATATATAATGGTGAGTACAGTACGTACCATGGTCCTCGATTGATCAAGACGGTGATGAGAAAGGGTAGCATCGTTGGTGGTTGTTTGTGAGAAGTCTTAGCGGATCCGGGTTGTTTTTTCTCGGTAAAATAAGGTGGGATCGATTAGTATTTTGGCACCAATTACAATCTATGTTCGATTTAGTCATTGCACAAATCCAACGGTGAGTGCAGAATACCTGTCCCAATTTTTCATCCAATCTAATATCTGACGGAGGAAATTGCATTGCCACAAGAATTTCAAACTAAGTGGAGTATATCAATTATCGTAATGTCGCACATTAATGGTTGATTATCAAATCGAATGGACAGAAAAGCAAACTAGTACTGCAACCAAACCAAGTCTCGTGTTTCTTCAAACTAAACTATCAACATTATCAACTTCAAGTATAGTACTAGCAATTCATTAAGGCAAAGCTATACGATCTCGGTTTGAATGCCGTACCTTTCTGCGTAGCTCTTCTAATAGTTCTAGCGTCATCTGGCTCTGCATTCAAAGAAGAAAATGCATTTTTGGGTACATTGCTACATTATATTCTAGTAAAACCAAGATATTAATAGAAAAATAAGTTAACAAATATACTAGAAGCTTCCTTTGACAAAACATCATGATTATTATAATACGCGAATTCTTCAATCAAAATATGAGAATAACAAATGACACCATGATTATCATCAATACACAAATCTGATTATTAATACGCAAATCCTTCCATCAAAATATGAAGAACAAATGTCACGATGATTATTTATATGCAAAATCATGATTTTGTGTGCGACACAATTTTAACGGTTGGATTCTTTGAGATGACGAATATTGATAAATTTTAATAGTATTAGAGTTAAATGTGAAGATTTTCATAGTTTAAACTTGTAATTGAAATTCCGTTAAAAGTTGGAGACTAAAAATGAAGATTAATTTCATATTTATGTATTTAATTGTTTCCTACATACATATACTCTAGAAATGTTACATTAATTCATGGAGCAACGGATTTGCATGTGAATTCTGCTACAAATTTCACGAATAGCTTGTAATTAGTGACAGAGTGATCTTGTACTGGTACGTGCAAATTAGATCCCCCAGTAGAGTACTAACTGGAAAAAAAGTTAAATGAATATCTTTTGGATGATTAATAATTTATCTTTTTTTCCTATGGGTAGATGATTAATAATTTGTCCTGATATTAGAGTTAATGGTAGTGGTTTTTTTACTAACATGACTGAACATGACTGTTCCCTATACATACATTCTTGCACTAAAGTATCTATAATTCAATGTTAAGTTTTCTGGTGAAAGCCAAATTAGGTTGGTGATAGACCCTAGTTTAATTTAGCTAATTCCATATTATTCCCAAATTTAAGAGGAGAACGTGTGCGAATTTTGATTAGCTTTTGAATGTTTATTAGTTGATGGATTCCAACTTAATTACTTAGATCCATTAACCAGAAAATCTTTAACAGCGTGAGTTCGCACGCGGCTTGTGCATTTGGGAGGTTTCATACAAGCGGATATAGGACCAGAATCAAGCTGATACATACCTTTCTTTGTCTAGCTCGCGAGAGAGTTCTGTCAAGCTGTTTCTCAAGATTTCGCAACTCTTTCAGACTAAGAGATTCAAGATCTTCTCCAAGCATATGCCTAAACACATCATAGGTGGCATGTGAATTTGTATATTGGGAGACAGGAATATGATTTACTGGGACTATAAGAATCCTGAAAAAAACTCATCACTTCCATTTTTTTTCTTGGCAAAAAACTCATCACTTTCATACTTCATCTCTCGTATGCATGCTTGCAAAAGCATTTGCCAAAAGTGGATGGAGAGTGGGTATATGAACTACTGACCTTTGCGAACGCTGAAGAGATTCATATTTGGCCCTTAACATTGAGACTTCTTGGAATAAGGTCTACATTGAACAACAAAAAGAGAACGAATACATTTAAAACAAGGAAGAGTGCCTGCTAGTACAATTAGTCAGTGGTAATCTGCATCATAGACAGGTGGCTTCAAGCCTTCAACGGCTAACTCTCTGTAAAGTAACAGGTAAAAAATCTCAGATTTGTTTATAAAGATGAATAAAGGTGGCTGTCCTTGGAGTTTGTTAATGGTGCATGATCTGTGGCGACGATGTACTGTGTACTGAGGAAAGACACGGGATGTACTTCTGCGAGGTTTCAGAAAGGAACTGTTTTGATTTGTTTCTTTCAGGGTGTCAGGTGTGAGCGTGTTTTTTTTTTCTCTTTCCCTCCGGGGGAATGGGGCGGGGATTGACGTGACGGATATGCATGTGGCATGGCTGTTCATTGTGTCCAACCACGCTCCTCCTTCCCTCCCCCCCCCCCTCTCTCTCTCTCTCAAGCCCCACAACTCCTTAACAACAGGCTAATCGTACTGTCATGTAGATAAATCATATGCGGCAGCAAATTAAAAAGATGCTCTCATCAAGAAATTGGACATATAATTGAACATCATTGCTTCTATATAGAGATCAGTAGATCTTCAAAGAAAACCTGTGTTCCCTGCTCGACAACGTTGCTGTTTTGTGAGTAACAAGATTCGCGGTACCTCTCGAGGACTTTGTTCATGCTGATACGTACAAAAGCCAAAAAAAAAATATTATGTATAATATAGATTTAGAAGTGGGAAACTGAAACAAAGAGAGACTGATAAATAGTACTAGTCTTCAAGCAGAAAGCTAATTGGGAAACACGAAGATTATAATTCCTATTTGTTATTCAAATATCTTTCTAAGTCATGAACAGTAAAAATCATGGAGAACCACCAAATATCATCCAAGCTATATAAGACTGTAACATATATAAGCATTAAATCAGTGATCACCAGTGTAACAATATTATCTTGTACATAATAAGGAAAACTCGTAGTGGGTTATATCATGTGCAAATTATTCACAATTAGGACGTCAGGTGTCCAACTAGCTAGAGAAGATTGATCGTTAGGGATTAGTTTCACATTGGCACATTATTTTTAGGCGAAACTAAATTTTTGAACAGATTCCATGGAATTATATATAATCTTGGTTGTTGCTTCTCTATGAATTTTGCTATGTAGGTATGCATGTAATATTACTGTATACATATGAATGCGCAAGCTCCGTTGGCTTAGGTTCCCTGAATAGCCATATATACGTAACAGCTTGGACCAATATTTGTCTCAATATACTACCAATATTTGGCTGGTACGGTTTTGATTATTTCTTGTCTACATAACAAGAGGAATATGTATACTACAAAAGAGTGAGATCACTGAGTGTTATTTAAACGCATACAGAATAAACTGAGTTCTCAAAAGATAGCTGAAAAAATCTCATAAAGTGTTGTCAAAATTTATATTTAACGACAAGTTGCCAAATGATCTTGTTTTATTTTGCCCAAATTTGAAGCTTTTATGCAATTAGTACTCTTCCACTTTACTGACAGAATGCATAATTCCACTCAACACTTCCTGTCAGCTCCATATCCTAGGATTCAGGATCGTGTTCTCCCTGACATTCTCTTACCTAAAACAAGAAGTCACCAGGGCCTCGCAGATTAACTTCTAACTAAAGTATTTGTTAAGTATTTGTTACAGGAATCACTTAAGTATTTGTCAGCGATGTAAACATATAGAGGACACCTTGGCCTGCTGCCTGCTGCCTTCTGCATTCAGCGTGTCGTGGAACAGCAGGCCAATAGTGAAGTTTTGCTCTCCAGTCTCCAGCTTTACCAAACGAACCAAAAAGGAAAAGAAAGAATCTAAGCTCTAGTTGACAAAGCATACCAAAGATATATTGGCAAGCATTTCATAATTGCTTCTTATTGTAAACAGGCTTAATCAAATGAATCGCCCTGACAATCAGCAGGAAAAAAAAGGAGTACTGCAACATCGGAATTTCATGCGAGTATGAAATACTGAATCACCCGAAGAATATGGATTTTGAACTCCGAGCACCAGTTTCCTCTCTCTCTCTCTCTCTCTCTATCTATTTTTGTCAAACGATAAATGATAACCCTTCGACAAAATTAGGTGATAAATAATAGGTAGCCATGGTTAGACAATATAAGGGGCCGGCCGCCGGGGTGCTGTAACTATAAACAACCTGAGACCTGAGTTGTGACCAGATTTAGGATAAAGTATTGGACAGTAGTGATATAAATGAACGGTATGATAACAAACATCCACCCTCGTCTCTGTCTTGTTAGTTTTAGTCTATTTCATAGTCCCCAGAAGTCAGCAATCAGATGGAAGCACTATGAAATTCATAGCTTAATTTACCACACACATAGGAACCTGGTCAGAAAGCGGTTGGTTCATCAGACCTTCTTTCTGGACACCAAAGGATCAGCTCTAAAAGGCTCAGGTGACATAATGGATATCAGCTATTAAGATCACTTCCTACTGCTTATCCTGGGTATATATGAGATCAGAGAGCCGAAGAAAACAGAATAACTGCTAGATCGAGATTGACTAGAGGTGATCAAAACTATAAGAGTACGTAGCAAAGAAACCAAGGTGTGAAGGAATCCTGAGAGGAAATCAGATGCCCTAGAGACCCTTACACTCACGCATAGAAACCCTAGATTTTACACCCCTATCGAAAAACGAAGAAGTGAAACATTCAATAACCTGTGATACAGATTTGACATGACTAGCACTATGCTTCGATCTGCAGAAAAAGATAAGAGAGAAGAAAGGACAAATCGAACGTTCTATGAGACAACTAGTGGCAGTCACTGACTCACTAGGCGTCCCCTCTCCTGCAAGACCCGTTTCGAATCCACATGAATTAGCAAAACGTCTTCCAAGAATTGAAACACATAGAAACGATGCCAGCCATACCATATGAAAAATATTTCCCAGAAAAGAGGAAGCACATTAAAGCATATACTGAAATATTTCCCTTCTTTCTTAGTCTCTTTCAAAATTCGTGCTAATCTATTTATGCAAAACAAAACTACAATTTCGCTTGAAATTTCAGAAATCAAATAGAAGATAGATCATTAGCATACTAAAAGCAATTGGTGTGAGAGACAGAGAGTGAAAGAGAGAGAGGTTACTCTGGACTGCCGAACTCGAAGAGTTTGCCTCGGCTGGAGAATATGATAAGCGCAACTTCAGCATCACAAAGTACGGACAGCTCGAAGGCTTTCTTGAGCAAACCATTCCTGCGCTTTGAAAAGGTAACTTGGCGGTTGATCTTGTTCTCTATTCTCTCTAACACCACTCTCCCCCTCCCCATCCTCTCTCTCTCCCTCCCACCGAGCTTCTTGCATCAATAAAAGAACATGGAGTCTATCCCTCTGTCTCTCTGACCCTTTACGTCCTTTTCTGGATACAAAAATGGGTGGTGTTTTTTCGGTGGTTGGAATTGCGACATAGAATATATCCCAATGTGTGTATTTACATAAAAGAAGAGAGCTGTAGAGAGAGAGAGGTTAGCAAATAAAGAACGAGAGAGAGATGTAGAGAACCAACACCAATTACCATCGTACGTAGTTTCTAACAAAAGAAAATTCTCACTATAATGGAAGTATAATTTCTCTCATAGAATATATACCAATGTGTCTTTTTATCCACTTGGAGGAAAACCTCTCTTTTTTTTTTATATATAGATAGGAAAACCTCTATCTCACTGTGTCTTTTTTCTCCTCTCTCGGAATGTGTCTCTCTCCCCATTGTCTTTTCCTTTCCCTTTTAAGCAGTCTCCCTCTAGGGGTGTTGATGTAGCCGGTGGCTGTGGGACTGATTTCTTATCAAGGTACTGCGTGAGTTTAGGAAGTGGCAGTGATACGTGTCGAGCAGCGTATCGTGGGTTTTTGCATCTTTTGGACGTGATAAATAGTCCAAAAGTTTTTGTCGTTCCCATGTCTACCACCACCTATGTGTAGGTACAGTGGCCATGACCTTCACTTTCGGCTGGGGGTCAAAGTTGCGTAACTCCGTTTCGACGGGGAAGAACGAGTGAGGATAAAAGAATGACATTCGAAGACCCGTCCTCTTTTGTAAAAATAAAAATATATATAAAAAAACAAGCACCGTTTGGATTGATGGTTGGATCTGAAGCAAGTCATTTCTTTAAAAGACACACCTTGTTAGTGTATTTATGTATTGGCGAAATTCCGTGAGACTAAATCCTATTGAGTCGTATTTTTATTATGATTCAAGTTTTGAAGTGGAGATAATGACCAAAGAGTTTTTGTTGGTGTGGTGCTTGCCTAATAATGTTCAAGCCAAGTGATTATCGAAAATTTGACTTGCTTGTAACTGGCTTTTAGTTTGAGCTTGGTGGTTGTAGGGAGTTTGGTTTGATATCTCGCTCGTTTGAGCTCGAGCGAAAGATGTGGATGAGTTACATATTTTTCTCACTCGCCTCCTGACTCAAGTGAATCATTTTCAAAAAAAGATCACTCAATTGTAGCTTGACGCTGGCTCTAGCAAGAACTGACGATTTTCAAAAAACCCTACTAATTTGCATAATCTTATTCCACTTGAAACTCAATGTATCATTTAAATACATTGAGATGTCATCGTATAACCCTAAAGAGGCCAAATTGAACATTCTATGAATCTCCATTGAGAGAAAAAAACAATGTAGAGATTTCAAACCTAAATCGACCAGATTTTCTGTTATTCAATTGCCATTGAAACCAACCATTGTGAAGCCTTCAAAGTGCTAAAAAAAGAGTTTGTTCGTAAAAAGTTCATAAAAAAGAAACTCAGAGGTCTAAGGTGAGTGTCGTGCAGGACGAGTATGAGTTGGATTACTTGAATTTTTACATTATGGTTATCAAAGTCAGCAACGAGGTTCGCTAGAGCCTGAATCACCGTTTATAAAGTTTTTTCTTCATAGATTTCGGATATCATAGATAGTCCCGAGTAGTTTTTCTTTTGAAAGGTGTTTCAAAGTTTTCTACTTTGTCAACAAAATTTTGTCTCTTTATGTGATTGATGTTTGATTTACTTCTCTTCCTGATTGAATATTTTATTGTTCAGATCTAGATTGGATAGTTTTAGAAAGCGTTATGAGAATATCATAGTAATTTTTAATTGTGATCAATAATACTTATTTACATCTCTCTAGCTGTAGTTAAGGTCTAAACCAGATTTTTCAATAATTATTGGAGTTTCACATTGCCCTCCCTGCTCTAAGAACATGTATGCCGGGTGCGATGTCGAATGCCGTAAAACTTGAGTGACCTCTGTTAACACCAATTAGTTTTTAGAGGAATGACAGCTTAACAGTCTGACAAGTGGTATTAGAGCCAAAAAGTCATGGGTTTTAATTGCAGGAGCGTTATCATGAGGGAGAGATTGTTGGAGTTCTACAATATTGTTCCTTGCGAGTTCTTTTAGTACAGGGCCCCTAGATACTATGTCAAATACTATAAAAGAATTGAGTGATGTTCTCCTAACACCAATTGATTTGGTGAGAAATGTAAGCTCAATTGTTACTTGAAACATGTAAATATCTAAAGTTTAAATGCAAAAAAAGGGGTTGGTGGGGGAGGGAAGAGTAATTTGAACGGGAAGAAAATGCTATCTTGACCAACCTTTTGCTGAAAAACATATGATTAGAAATAATTCTCAAGGGACATAATAAATTACGATATTTAATTACAATATCATAGAACTTTATCAAAGAAAAAAAAAAGATATGATAATAGATAGGGAAAATGAGTAGCATATAAATATTAGGTTCCACGTGCGGGGGCCACGAGGAAGTGGAAGTAACATAGGAAATAGATAGAAAAAAATGAATTCCATCCCTACAAATCAGAGCCATTAATTTTACTTGAATGTGTGAGTACGAATTCAGTACTGAACCTTACGGAAGCAGATATTTTCCCACTAACCAGACATCCATGTATCGTTTGATAGATTCTCAAATTTTCTGGGAAAAAATCATAATAATCTTTTCTTTTTTTAAAGTTCAATTTTTCCTTTTATTTTCTCGAATTTTTTAACACACCGTAAAGATTCTATCATATACGTACGCTCGAGAGACTGGAACTGGAAAATGACTGACTTTTCTGGGCAAGTGAGTCAGTGGCGCCACTTACCAGGTACCACTCATCAAGGAACTGTCATCATAAAACTGATCTCAGAATCGGGGACAAGACTGATATCATAATTCAGCCAGTTATGTCCTGACACGTTCCAAATTCATGTGAACTTGTCTGCAGCGGATTACTATTGGCAATAAACCTGGCACCTGCTTTTGTTCCCTTCCGATAGTAACCTCTCTTGCCACATCAGCCGACTGTCAGTATTTTTCGTTTAAATGAAGTTTTAAACAATGAAGACTAAAAAGTGTCACTATCCAAAAAAAAAAAGAAAAAAAGGTCTAAATTGTAAATAGTGCGGTTTTTCATGTATTCATTCGTGTGTATCGAGTTCGGACGAATCTGACTCATTATCCGCACGAATTAGATTCAATATCACGATAAATTTTGGACGATGCAACCTCTCAAACTACAATGTTACAGTTTTGTTGTGGAAATGACTCTGAAGAATTGTTTGTACCAGAAAGATTTAAACTTGAGACTTAAAGTAGAGCACACCTAAGTCCCAAATTTTGACCACCAAACCAACCCCTTTGGATTATAATGCATTTTTTTTAAAAAAAAAAAATTATAGTGCAGTCTTTTAACTCTAAGAAGAAGAAAAAAAAAGTAGAGGAGGAAAAAAAAAAGAAAAATGACAAGAAGTAGCGGGCCCGGGTCCAATTCAGTTTTTGGTTCGTGTTTCTGCCTTTGCAACATTTATCAGCAAAATAGCGGAGAGAACAAGTTTTAATGCCCAATTTTTCTATAGAGGATGAAGGAAGCTGGGGAAAATTGTCGTTATTACAAAGAAGCAGCAAAGTGTCACGAAACCTTAAATGTCTATGCAAAGAAAGGGAACAAGTGTCATACCACTATTAATGGCAGGCAATACAGGAGAGGTACCTAACAAGTATACGAAAGTCTCGGAACCACAACGTAAGTATAAATGCTAATAAATGCCCTAGAGATATTAGGCCCTCTTGCACGGAAATAAATCCGTGTATTGGAGGACATCTTGATACTCAAAAGTAACTTATAGAGAAAGGAGATCACAAATTTACAAGCACTCATCATAGAGAAAGTAATCTATATAATTTTTTTTTTCTTAAGCAAAAGAAGCTGTGAGGGATGGATGACCATGACGTTTAAATCGAAGCTCATCACTACTTAAATTTGAAAATTTCACATAATGTGGAGACATTTAAGTTTAATGAGACTACTGAAATTGAAAATAATTGAAAACAAGTTCTTAATACGAGCTTTTAAATGAGTCGAGTCGAGCTGAGCTTATATGAGCTTTGTTCGCGAGCTTACATCGAGTCGAACCGAATTTAACCGAACTTGATTGGATTTAATATTTGAGTTAGAAATGGTGCTCAAATTCTGCTCTTTTATTAAACGAACTGAACTCGAATCGAGCTTATACTAGTCGAGTTCGTGTTATTAATTAACGACTCGTTCATTTTCAGCCCTACTTCGAACTCTTCTGCTACGCATGACAACTTTTAGTCTCGCAATGGAGCTGTAGCGTTAAGAATCGTTGCTTTTTGGGCTGGTTGTGCCTCACTAATGACTAAACCAGCGCTTTTCGAATACAATGGCCAGGTCGGACCATAAGATATCTCTGTATGGGACCCGTGGGCAGTACAGGCCCAATGTGGGGAACTGAATCGTCTTCTCATTCGGGCTCGTACCGCATTAAGGTAAACAAATTGAGTCCACACTTGAGACCCAGGCCGTCGGATTACCCAGGCCTTTTATTCAATGCCCATGTTTAATCGGACCAGAGAAAAAGCTTAATGAAGGTTTAGGTGCTAAAAGAGCTGATAAGTATATTTGTCCTCTTTTGTTACAGTCTACAGATGACTTTCTTATTTCGACTTATAAGAAGTAAAATTTCAGGTTAGTTTGTTTGCTTATAAAATAAATTTTGTAATGTTACATTCTGTAGCGGTAAGCTTCTATGGTCACGCCAAGAGAGAGTTGTTATGCTGGGCGCCCCTTTCTCTCATTTTACTTAGAAAACAAATTACTTGTTTTTAGGTATTTGGCAAGCACCTAAAAATTAGGTTAGAGTCAAAAGTTTTCAAGTCAACCGTAAAAGTTCTATTTTTTTTTCAGAAAACAAATTAAGCTCAAATTTTCTGTAAACCTTTTTTTTTGTTGGAACATTATAGTACACCTCAAATCTATGAGCAAAAATTAGAAGACTCTCTCAAGTTCTAAATTATTTTATTCCGCCTCATATGTTTCAAAAATAATAAATTATTGCTTTGATTTGGCTTTAAATCATATACAAAATGATCGAAATGTCCATCCAACACAAAATTATTAAAAATAAAAAATGATATATAAATAAAAAGTAATACTTTTTAAATAAAAATTGAATTTGAAGGTTGCATAATAGTTGTATATTCTTATCTTTCCAGGACACGTCTCCTTTAGTTGGCTGACTAGAATTGAAATGGGATGATCAATTTTATCGTAAAAATATATAGATATCTTCATGTTGAAATCAGTAACTTAGAGACTGAAATATTAAAAATATAAAATATATAGACCTATACGATAATTAAGTTTTTTTTATGTAAATACGTAAATAATTAAATGTGTCAAACATATAAAGAATAACCAAATGCTGAAAAAAACAAATACAAAGAACATTTTTTCTTAGAAAATATTTAAATGAAAAGTTTTTTTTACTTAAAATAATAAGGAAAATTTGTTTTTTAGTCACTGAGATTTGTACCCTTTTCATTTTTAATCATGTCATTTTTAGGTTCAAATTTTTAGTTCTTAAATTTATAATCTGTTCAAAATTTGGTCTTTCTGTAATTCTTACATTAGTCTCTTAACGGAAATTTTTGCCACATCAGCTTCTCACGCCACCTCAACCTTATTTATCCATGTCAGCTCCATATGTTATGGTTTCTGAAAGTGCAAAACTATCCTTCCCTAGTCCTATCCTTCTCGGAAAGGTGATCATTTTGGAGCTGCAAATCCACTGCTGGATACGTGCGCTCTTCTTCTTCTACCCATCCTACTTTTGGTAGATGTACTTAAGAGGAAACCATCTAGCAGAGGTTTGGATTCAAGTGGAGGATTATTTCCTACACCCAGTGTCATTGCCATTGCCATCATTATCGTCCTCATTGTGTGCCATTTCCAAAATTTTTCCTCATAACTAACTGAGTATTGTTGATTTGCAAAGACTGTGCAGGTGGAGATCCTAAGAAGGAAAATGGAGGCCCTGTCAAAGGGGATTTTGTTGGACAGAATGGAAGAGGAGTATAGATCATTGCTTTCTACAGCAAACAGTTCTGCTGCTAGTTCTGCCTCCTCTTCTAAGCTAATGAAATTTCCTAATTCACCTTCTACGTTAATAAGACATCCTGATCAGGCACACCCTTACTTCTTCTATGTTTACTATGTTTTTCTCATCATCAAATAAATGAGCACTTGGTTCTATGTTTACAAGATTTTTCAGCTTTTATGAATGCAGAACGAGATTGTTGATATAATGTCATACTATTATATATGTTTGTATTATGATAATTATATTAAACTTCTTGCCCATTAAGAGAAAAACTCAGAAGTCTGAGATCCAAAGCGAGCTTGAACAGATGCGAAAGGAGCAAAACTCAGAAGTTATGAGGCGACCAGAAATTGCCCAGGATGCACAAAATGAGATGGAGAAGCGAGTGTTAGTTTGTCAAGGTCAAGGGATAGAAGAAGAAGAGCGCACGTATCCATCAGTGGATTTGCAGCTCCAAAACGATCACCTTTCCGAGAAGGATAGGGCTAGGGAAGGATAGTTTTGCACTTTCAGAAACCATAACATCTCCACGTGCGCAGTCGCAGTTGAATGAATTTGGGGGGGGGGGAGGGGTGAGGTCGTGGTTAAAAACACGGTGTGTCGTTTTGAGCATTTGGAGAAACCTATAGAGCTGACGTGGATAAATGAGGTTGAGGTGGAGTGAGAAGCTGATGTGGCAAAAATTTCCGTTAAGAGACTGATGTAAGAATAACAGAAAGATCAAATTTTAAACAGATTATAAATTTAAGGACTAAAAATTTGAACCTAAAAATTACATGACTAAAAATAAAAATGGTACAAAATTCGGTGACGTAAAAGTAAATTTTCCTAATAATCTTACAAAGCAAACTAGTAGACAATTTTTAAATTCATCTGAAAAGTCTTATCAGTTTTTCAAGAATTAACAATGAATCTATTGCTAGCCGTTGAAAAAGAAAAATCCCAAATTGATCTACTTAATTGCAAACATCCCACCTGCCATGCCACGATGCCATGGCGGGATGCATCCGTGCGCTGTGTGACGGTGACGTCTACGGAGGACAATCTAAGTCCAGATGGTAGTGGTAGTAGCATTGTATATCATTTTCTGTTTGTTTCCAGAGAGATTAGTGCAAAAGAAAACAATATAGGCAACCGGAATCCGAATATACTGGGGCCGCAACAAATAAAATAAAATAAAGGGTACAGTAAACAACCAAATTTAGACCCAAATATGCGGAAAATACCTAGAGAGGATGAATAGGTATATAAAAAAAATTATCCAATAACAATTTCATTTTTCAATCCACCACATATTCTCTGAAATTTAAACACAATCACTCTTTAACAATATTCAAAAACTTAATTACCAATCAGATATGAACATAGTACAAATACACAGTAAAAACACAAATCAGAAAACAGGGAAAAACTGAAGAAACTTCAAGTGACTCCGAAGAAATTGCACTTGACAGAAACAAGATTTTTCAAATTAACTTCATATAACCGAACCACAATCAATTGATTATTTAAACCTTAAATCAGAAAATCACAAAGAACACTTACCAACCGGATCAGTGAGTATGTTTACCAAATATCAAGGTTGAATATTCACAACACAAAGAACACAGTTGGTTAGTAAAATAGTGATTAATCAAAGCAAGAAAAAATGATAGAAATATAACACCGGAAATGGTTACGAAGAGAAACTCCCTAAGGAACGTCCTTAAGGAGAAAAACTCTCCGCGCCCGTAGGCCGTTCGAATCCACTAGCTTCCAAAAATTACAAGGTGATCTATTGAAGTCTAACCTAGCCTAACAACAACCCTTGAATCAAACTCGGTTTACCAAACCGAATCACCACTTGAACATATAACCTCTAAATTCAACACGGAAGCCACGATCAATGAACGACAATAGATCTCACCGCACAAACCTTGTGCAATCTAGGGCCAAGGCTGAAACCTTCAGCCTCACTGATTCAGAACCTCTGAATCTCCAACTTCACAAAGTCGAAATGGGGGAACTCCGGTGATCGTCTCTAAATCTTTATCTTCAACTCAATAAACAAAGAAAGCTCTTCACGAAATCAGCACTCCATCATCAAGAAGGAAACGAATCAGATCACTACACACGAGCTCTCTCAATCTTGGAGCTAACCGAATCTTGAATGCCCAATATCTGAAAATATCGCGTGAAAAGTCCTCGCACTCTGTTTTTTCGATCTGTTTTTATCTTCGTGAACTGCAAAACAAACTTAGCTTCCTTCAATAATCTTCTAGAATCATAGGACAATGACCAGATTGCCCTCAATGAGAACTTCTTGATGTCCAGCGTTACAACACTTCATTTCTCACTTCTAGAAGCATTACAAAGTACAACAATACCCCTTTGACCAATATTCACGTGATGCCGAACAATTGCCGTAACATACAGTTCACAGGTCCTCACTGAAAAAATGGAAATGTAGATAAGTGTTCATAAAGTACATGTGGCAGCCATAGATTTTCCTGTTAACAACTGCTACGAGTAGAAGAGTCAGCACACCAGTTCCTAAGATCAGCTTCCTCTTGCTCTCTCACTACCACTCGCACTTTCTCTGTCGCCAAGAAAGAGAGAGAGAGAGAGAACCGTCAATGGCTCTCACTGCGAGAATAAACCTGCTGTCCTCCTCCACCTTAAGGTCCAGATCATCATCCGCACCATCAAATGCCGTCCTCACTGTCTCATCTCCAATCTCATCCCTCTCTGTTTTCTCATCTCCAACTTCTCTCTTCACTGCTCCAAGACTCCCTCTCAGAACCTCGCATTTCCCTTGCATCAAGGCCTCTTCCACTACCATTGCCGAGCCTGAAGGCATCAAGGTCTCTATCTCCCTCCCTCTCTATCGCTAATGCGCGCGTATGTTTTCTCTCTCTGCGTTCTTTATTTGTTTTTTCTTTTACTAGATTAATTCGATTCCGACGAAGCCGATCGAAGGGCAGAAGACTGGAACAAGCGGACTCCGGAAGAAGGTTGCTCTAATTGCTCTTTCTGTTGCTGTTTAACCTTGGTCTTTTGTTGCTTGTTC
Organism: Myrica gale; assembly: GCA_963930655.1. Lineage (NCBI taxonomy): Eukaryota > Viridiplantae > Streptophyta > Magnoliopsida > Fagales > Myricaceae > Myrica > Myrica gale. Next base: position 7,324,844 of record OZ005600.1, on the reverse strand, counting down.
ATAAAACACTAGTAATTTGATTCAAGTACATGCGAGATCGGATGTTTTGATTGCCTTCTCTTTACCTGCAATTTCCTGGCAATCAAACAGAGCATTATTGGTCTTCTCATTCTGTTTATTTTTTATTGTTATACTTTGTAGGTGAAAGTTTTCACTCAAGAAAATTACCTAGCCAATTGGATCCAGGTTTTAAATTTTCCCATTTCCTTGAGATTTGCATTAATTTTATTGGTCTTTAGTACATTATGGTTTGAATACGAATAAAAATTTCATTTCTGTAGGCATTGTTTAATTCATTGCCGCCGGAGGACTACAAGAATGGATTGTTGGTGTTAGGAGGTGATGGGCGTTATTTTAATCGAGAAGCTGCTCAGGTCCATCTTCTTTTGCTTGTTAGATGCAACATTTTTTATTGATAGCTTTTTCTTCGAGTGTCAGGCTTCAGTGTACAGCTAATTTTGATTTAAACTGCAGACAATTATCAAAATTGCTGCAGGGAATGGTGCTGGAAAAATTTTGGTTGGCAAGTAAGTTTCTTAATTGGCTTCTATTTCACCCTTGATAATATACAGAACGAGCAGTAGAACAGGAATAGCGCACCATGTCTTGTTATGCCATTTTATTGCTTTTTATGCTTGTTCTTGTATCATGTGCATGCGCACACCCAGATATAGCTGAATGTATTCAATACATCAAAAAATGTATGGTGAGGCCCCTTCTGTTGGTTTTAGAGACTTGATGTGTATGATAATTACTTATTGGAACCAAAACTCACTTGAAGATACTTTGTGGCTATTAAAAAAAAAAAGTCACCTCCCAAAGCATGTCTAGGGAGGGATATTCTAATCCGGTAGATGTATATATTTTATAGACTGATTGTGTGGTGTTTGGTACATAATATCAACATTTTGAAGTAGGATACTCTAGAATTTGGTCAAGAGGACCAAAAGTGAGTAATCTCTGTGAATTTTCCCTTTAAACTGACAACACAGTGAACACAATTTAGTTCTCCTCCCATGGAGAGAAATAAATAGCTTATTTTTGCTTAATTTCAAGCTTATGATTAAGAGTTATTAAATGATGGAAGATTATATGTAATAATTACTACATACCTGGATGATTACACCTTTAGTGAGTTCAATAATTTCAAAAGATGGCATATCTGCTCAACAGCAGAGGTGTCAGAATTGGGTTTGTTTTCCAGGTTCTGCCTTTTGAAACAGCTGTTACGAAATTTTTGCATATTGCAACATCTTTTTAGTTAATTGGTATGATGGCCAATGCTAAATGGGTTCAGAGTCTTTTGATAATTACTTCTCTGTCTAGATACAGCTCATATGTATTGCCATTGGTATTATGAAGCTGTAAAGCTTTCTTTGCTGAAGTTATCACTTCTAATACTTCCTTAATCTCCATAACCATGATCTATGTCATTTTAGGGAAGGTATTATGTCAACACCAGCTGTTTCTGCTGTAATTCGCAATAGAAAGGCAATCTTCTGTTACTTTTAATTCTATGCTTCAGCATCTTGGCATTGCATATGAAATTTAACTCATATTGGGTGTTTGGCTGCTCCAATTCGCTGAATTCAACAATTATTTTCACAGGCCAATGGAGGATTTATAATGAGTGCAAGTCATAATCCTGGTGGCCCGGAATATGATTGGGGTATCAAGGTGAATTTTCAATCTTATATGTCCAGTACGTAAAATGCAATCAAACCTAACTGTCTTTATGGTCATAGTTCTTGGAGTTGTTCATATTCCAAGTTTCGTACTCATTAAAATATTGGTCTTTCTGAATTCCCTTCAAACTGAGGTTTTACCACTTTGCCCTTAATGTTAGTGAATCTTGTTGAGAAAAGATTTCCTATATTAGCATGGGCGGTTCTTAATTGGTAAGAATTGTTATAATTCCACCCTGGTGTTCTTGCATTAGATGTTTGTTCCATAATTAGAGGATTTCATTCCAAGGGCAATGTATTTTAACTCAATCATAATACCGTGTCTGTTTGCTTTGCAGTTCAATTACAGCAGTGGTCAGCCTGCACCTGAATCCATCACTGACAAGATTTATGGAAACACGCTCTCTGTAAGTACAAATTTTCTTTTGCCTGAGCCTCTCTTCTTTTTGCTTCCAATTTTCTGCCCAACTGTTCATCTTCCTTTCGAATATGAATTGCTTATTGTTGTCACTTCTTGTTTTTGAGGTGATTCTTTTTTATCGTCCTTGGTTTTCAGTGATTCATAGGAAAATGCAACAAGGAAAGAAAAGAATGAAACCTAATTGGGTGAAAATATGCACATAAGAAGAATACAAGGGGACCACCTAGAAAGAGGAGGAAAAACAAAGGCAGAGATTAAAAATGTAAAAAATCTATGAAGTCCATGAATGGATGAGAAAGACCTGCAGACTTAGTTTTTGTGCAAATGAGGACTGCAATAAATAGTCCTTCCCAAGCAACTGGAAGTTTGGCGAGTTGCCAGGGAACAGCCTCCCAAGCTATAAGATTGCCTCTCTGAACAATACAACAAGCGCGGTCAGGGAGACAAATGAATTAGGTAGTACCAGGACAGCTAAGGGGGAATAAATGAAATGCCAAAGCACCCTAGCAGCAGAGCAGTGTAACAACTTATGATTGACATACTCTTCATCCTGTTTGATATATGTTTCTTGTCGAAGCTCTTTTCAATTATTGGCATTCCACCAACCTTATAGTAGGACATATTTGAGATTATTTTAGTATAGAGTTTAATCACTAATCCAGACAAGTTCAAGCTCCTCAGTGTATTTCAACAAGATGTTGCCTTTGTTTGGATGAAAGAGTAAGACAACCACATTGATGGTTGTTGGAAGCATTGGCTGCTATTGTAAATGGTAACAAAAATGTGAAGGTCTATATGGTTCTAAACTCAATATTTGAGGAAGTCGAGGCCTTTCAGAGCTTCCCCTAGTAGAATTGAGAGAAAAAGCACAAAAAAGTTAACTACAGAAATTTTTGAACTCCTTTCATTTTTGTTTTGTTTTATTTGCATAATTTTCAATTATGAAAGATTTAAATGCAGATCAATGAAATAAACATGGCAGACATACCTGATGTTGACCTATCTCGGCTTGGAGTTACTAAGTACGGGAACTTCAGTGTTGAAGTAATAGACCCAGTTTCTGACTACTTGGAGTTACTGGAGGTGGGGAACATGAGATATACATCTTTAGATCCTTGAGATGGAGGTTCATATGGGTTCAGATCTATAATTGTATTGGCCTTTATGCAGAGCGTATTCGATTTCCAGCTTATCAGAAGTCTTCTGTCAAGATCAGATTTCAGGTATGATGAATCAAGCCTTTATCCTCATTTTGCTCCTTTCTGTCTAAAATCAGCACTGATGGCTCCAAGACACGATGGGTAGATTTGGTCAATATGTTTTTATCCTATGGTAACCAAAGAATTGAAGCTATCCTTGTTACCAGTGACATTGACAAAAAGTTTAAGCAACTGTGAAGACTGAAATTGTCTGCAAGAATGGCCGTCGACAAATTTTTTCAATTGAGCTGTTTGTATCTTCATGCTTTTTGTTCTTCCATTGTTTTTATTGCTTTTTGTTCTTTTAATACCTATACATTGGGCCTGTTCATTTGGCATTAAGAGCAAGTAATCTGTGGTTCATCCCAGGGGTTAGATTTCTGTGATTCATCACCATTGGATTTTCCATCCACTTTGACTGTAACTTAGACTTCATGGATTTGAGTAATTTGATATTGGGTGCAATTTTCTAGGTTTACATTTGATGCCATGCACGCTGTCACTGGTGCATATGCAAAACCCATCTTTGTGGACAAGCTAGGTGCCAGTCCGGTACGTTGTGCACATGAAATATGCTGAAAGCCAATATCATCTAGCTAGTATTGAAGTTCCTGACATTAGATGTTCGGTATGTCATGCAGGATTCAATTTTGAACGGAGTGCCTCTAGAGGACTTTGGGCATGGTCATCCTGACCCCAATCTTACGTAGGAGCTAGCTACTTGTTTGATAGTTTTTCATCATCTTTTGAGCATTACTAATTTTGACTTGTATTATGAGTTCAGATATGCGAAGGATTTGGTCAACATTATGTATGGTGGAAATGCTCCTGATTTTGGAGCTGCAAGTGATGGTATGTTAGAAGATTACAAGAGATGACTATAGAATTCTGAATAGTTGGCAATTTCTTGTGCACATGCACCATGCTCAGTATTCTTATTAGAATTCTTATGTTGAATGACGGTGAACTTTTTACCTTAACAGGAGATGGTGATAGAAATATGATTCTGGGCCGTGGTTTTTTTGTTACTCCTTCTGACTCTGTTGCCGTTATTGCTGCCAATGCACAAGAAGCCATTCCCTATTTCCAAAGTGGCCCTAAGGTGGATAAATGATTTCATCTTTTATTCCCTTAATGTCTCTTTTTCAGTAATTTAGTCATAGATGCAGAATGAGATGACTCCTATTTCAAAATTAATAGGGTTTAGCCCGATCTATGCCAACAAGCGGTGCTCTTGATCGTGTAGCTGAAAAGTTGAAGCTTCCATTCTTTGAGGTTTTAACTTTCCTTGACCTATTTTATTAATTGGAGAATGGAGCTTATATCTTGAGAAACTTCTGTGCTGAGGAACAATTGATCTTCTTGTGCAGGTTCCTACTGGTTGGAAGTTCTTTGGCAATCTTATGGATGCTGGAAAGTTGTCCATTTGTGGGGAAGAGAGTTTCGGAACAGGATCTGATCACATTCGTGAGAAGGATGGCATATGGTACTTGTCTTCATGTGACTCTGGGTTAATTACAGTGGTCTAGTGATTGGCTACCTTTACTGGCGTTTCTGATCTACTTAGAACTTTTTTTATACTAGAAAAATAGCTATAATTTCCTACATGGCTTCATCTTTTTGAATCTATGCGATAATGTATTCTCTCTCATAGGACACACTTTTTGGGACTTCCTCTTTCAGTTTAGCCTCTACAGCTTGAATCAAACCACACGTCTTTCTTACCAAAACAAAATCACTTGTCCCACTATTGCACTTGTTGAATTTTGTTCTACATAACCTTTAACGATAACATCATGGAGACTTCCCTTCTTTCCTTCCTACTTTGGTGTTATTTAGTCATTATTTTGTGATTTCATATTTTCCACTCATCCATGCAACATCCTTCTTTTTTGTTATGCTCAGCCTCCAACATATCCATTTTTTCAACTGTTCAGCCTTCTGTACCACAAAGCTTAAGTAGAGGTGTAGCTAGGAGTCTAGGATCAAGAAGCATTACTCAAGATCAACATTTAATTTGGGCTCTAAGTGAGCTGAGCAAAGGCAATCATCTAACAGTTTTGACTTGGATCTGTTGAAAAATTACTTCTTCAATCTGAGCTCAAGCTACCTTTTGAGCCCTGTTCAAACTGAGGATTGCTTCTACTCTGTGAGGTCAAAATCTGCTTGAGCTGTCTCAGTGAAGTAGTTTAAAAGATTAACATAAACACACTAACTCCTACTTGCTGCAAGTGGTAAAAAAAAACTTGGTATGAGTGCGATTATTTCATTAAGCGGGGAGGATTGGATTTCATGCCAGTTAAAATAATTTGGTGCATCGCTTGAATTTGATTTTGTGGTTTGGTTGAAGAACGACATTGTGGTCTATCATGATCGCAATTCTTCTAGGAGATATTACAGTTTTATTTACAAAGGCTATTGAGCAAATCAGGTATCTAGATTTAGTTATTCGCTCACAAATTCCTGATATACGTGTTTGACTGTAGTGCCAATGAAATGCCTGACTCATTCTTGCCTAGTGCAAGGTTTCATAGTTTAGGTGTATAGGAGCGTTAAAAGATGACATAGTTCTGTCCTGTCTCTGTTGCCTGAACCATCAATTCCAATGTTAAATGACTTTCAATATCTTGAAATAACAGGGCTGTCTTAGCTTGGCTTTCAATTATTGCATACCAAAACAAAGACAAGAAACCAGGTGAGCAGTTGGTTTCTGTATCTGATGTTGTGAAGGAACACTGGGCGACTTATGGAAGGAATTTCTTCTCTAGATATGACTACGAGGTAAGTCACAACCACATTTGGAATCAAACTTGCACTATGTTGTTTTCAGGAATGTGATCCATCCCACTCCCCTTTTTTCAGGAATGTGAATCTGAAGGTGCCAACAAAATGATGGAGTACCTTAGAGATTTGGTCTCCAAGAGCAAGCCTGGTGAAAAGTACGGTAAGTATGTACCTAAAATTTTTTCATTCCATCACCCAACAAAATATCTGGATGCTGAAAATCATGTTTACAGGAAGTTATATCCTCCAAGTTGCGGATGATTTTATGTATGTAGATCCTGTAAGTTCCAACATCATTTGTGTTAATTATCTTAGTTTAGTTGTAACTTCAAGCAATTGAAACTTTAAAACTGTCCTTGTCAGGAGTTTTAACAAGTGTTTGATTCTGTTGCCAGATAGATGGGACCATATTGTCAAAGCAAGGTATTCGTTTTGTTTTCACAGACGGGTCAAGGATCATATATCGCCTATCAGTATGTGCCAACCCCTCTCTTTGTAATCACTAATCAATAGTCGGGAGGAACATCTACTTAGCTGAGTTTGATACACAAAATTTTCTAAAATTTTGACATAATAAAATAATTACAATATAATCTCTCTCTCCCCCATCAAATCATTAATTTTCACTATAATAAATTGAGCAACCTTTCTTTTTCCATACTTACAGGGAACTGGTTCAGCAGGTGCCACTGTTAGAGTTTATATTGAGCAATTTGAAACTGATGCATCTAAGCTTGATGCGGATGCCCAGACTGCCCTAAAACCATTGATAGGTTAGTCCATTTCCATTGTCATTCGTTATAAACTGAATTATTATAGTTGTTTATTGTTTATTTGATCCCGCTTTAGATTTGGCGCTATCTGTATCGAAGCTGAAGGATTTCACAGGAAGGGAGAAACCTACTGTCATCACATAGAGCGCAGTCTGATGATCAAATCTCATTTAGCCAGGGTTATGCTAAGTCATGCCAATTGCAGGTTGACTGGGCCATCTTTTTCCTTTTGAGTTGTCCTACACGTTCCTCCCCCATTCAGTTTTGGATGTGCAATAGGTAACTTGGCTTAGTCGAACGATAAGCCACTCCATGTAAATTTCTAAATAATGTGGTAACGAAAATCTCTGTTTTCCTGAAGGTTCAGTGCTTTACCAATGGATCGAAACAGAGCAGGTGCCAAAATAGTTACAGTAGTCCTGTCGTTTTTCTGGTTCATCCAACCCCCAATTGAGTAGGTTATGCAGTGGTGGAACCATGAATCCAATTGAAGGGGTTGAACTCTTAAAGGAAAAATGACAAAAATATTTTTACTACATAATGCAAAAAAATATTATAGAGTTAAAATATAAAAAATTATGGACTAAAAACACTAAAAATATTGAAATATACGTATCATATTATTTGCTGATACTGAGAGACGATAATTGGATCTTACGGGACTTCATATTCTGAAAACGTTGTAAAATAGCTTCGTTTTTAATAGTTTCAAAAAATTTCCTCTCGATGTATACCACCAAACTATCATTCATTCATTCATCTCCTATCTTATTACACAAATTAGTTTTAGTCAACTTCATCACAGAGAACACACTCTCAACGGTTGCAGTCGCAATTGGTAAGATCAATATCAACTCAATCAACTGATAAACCAATGGATATAGAGTATGTTTTTTTGTCTTAACTATTTTCACAGCAATACCTCAAATATCTTGAAGCTCAGAAAAGTATCATTATTTCTCACATCATAAATGTAGGTTCGAAGTTGATCTCTAAGCATAATACGATCAATTGCTAAGAAATCTTCTGGATAAAACTCAGCAAGACGGCATAACTTAGCATGATCAAATGTTGATAATGAGTTTCTTGGACATGTTATATAAATAAGTAACTTCGTACTTGCTTATGTGAAATGATTATCCATCTCCTGAGCGATCAAATCAATAACTTGGCAAAATACTTCCACACGAAAACGATGGAAATAAGTAATTATTTGCCCTCCACACCGAGTCTGACCATGAGTTGGAATAATGTCTTCCATATTGGGCACAATGATAAAATGATTTACACAAAAAGTTTTGACTTCTTCCAAAAAATCATCACATTTCATCTCCCTCAAATCATGCAACCGACACTTTATAATTCCAACCAAATTCATAGCATTAACAATGTCTTAATCCTTTCGTTGTAAGGCATGTGACAATTCATTTGTAATTTTCATTATATTTCTCAATAAATTTAAAATGAATACAAAGTTAAAGCTTCGAATCATATCCAGTATACTCATAGCCGTAGATCTCTATTTTGTGCAACTGTCATTCTCTCATATGTTTTCAAGCACATCCAACATTGCTGACCACATACTGAAGATACACATTATTGTAATGTGGTATGAACCCTAACAAGTATCACATAGTCATGCTAGATTGATTTCATTATTTTTGACTCATTCCACTATAAATGTTTAAAGAAAAATGAGCTCAATCTGATCGAGATTCTTAGATTAAAAAGTTTGGTTGTTTAAAACCTTAGTTAAGGAATTAGTTGGGTTTTTCTTTTTTCTTTTTTTTTTAAAAAAAAGAAAATCTAAGGCTCTGTTTGCATAACAAAATTTTAATTACCTAAAATTTTATCATCATTACAAAACAGTCTCTCTCCTCACTTTTTCATACACTTTTTCACTATTTTACCAATTTTTTTTACTTTTTTACTAATTCTTTCATTCTCTCTCCTCACTTTTTATCAACCCCATTATCTAAAATTTTAACAAACCTAAAATTTTAGATCTCAGACACATCCTAATACTTTATATAGTAGTCATAGATACTCCATGGATCTGATACGATATCTTCTCCTTTTCCAATGTGTTTGTGCTCAGCAAAATCAGTGCTCAGTGCTCTCATTGGCGAAGAAAGATCTTCATACTGTCCATACATGATTGAGGAAAATAAAATATATGTGGTCTTAATGAGAAGATATGTGGCTCTGAAAAACATTCCGTAACAATTAATACCTGCAATTTTTTTTTTCTTTTGTCTCATCATGGAGATCATGAACTATTGGGGTCAACTGCGTTTATCTCCGAAATATCTCCCTGTCTGTGTGCGCGTGAGCGTTGATGGACGCTGTAATATTCTCTTGTCCCAGCATCTAACATTCTACTGCTGGAGAGATCCTAAACACTGCAGCACAACAGATTTTACTGTCTTTCGTCTAATTGGTAAAATTATTCTAGAGTATAATAAAATTTATAAAATAAATATCTAAAATTTCAAAAATTACAAATACTAATATTTTTTACATAATTTCGAATAACTTTTTACACAAACTTCAATATTTTTTAAAAATATTATAACAATATTCTCTCTTTATATTTTTTCATCTAATTCTAATATTTTTTTATTAAACAATTATATCAAATCATCTATCTTTACAACTTTTTACAAACTCTAACAAAAATTAAATATCTTTATAAATTTTCAACAACTTTAACACAAAAATCTATAAAACTCGAATCTACATAAATAATCACAATTTTATTAAAATTTTAAAAATATTAAATTTTTTTTTGGAATAAATGCAAAATTAGTCCCTGTGCTATACGCAAAAATCGATTTAGTCCTTGTGATATGAAAAACATAAATTTAGTCATTGTGATTCTATTTTCGTTTGTCGTTGGTACTCCATCAATGACTGATTTTATCACTTTCTGAAATCACATGGACTAAATTTATGTTTTTCATATTACGGAGACTAAATCGATTTTTTCCTATAGCATATGAACTGATTTTACATTTATCCCAACTTTTTTACCAAACGCACGTCGGTTTTATGCAACTGGCCCACCCCAATGGTACATTCCTAGCCAAGGGGAGCGACCCCTGGCCTCCCAAACTCTGAAAGAATGTCAGCTTACCTTTCTGGGCATTTGTAATGGGGGTTTTTGTGATAATTTTTTTCATTTCATTTGTTTTGACCCTTCAAAATATGATTTTATGCAAATTGACCCCAATAGTACATTCCTAGCTTGGTCGAAGAGAGTATATCCCATGCAGCGTTATTTATCCTTAATTCCTCCCTATCATTTTCAGCCTTCTTTTTTTAATGTCTTTTTCTTGCTGTCATTTGACATTTTGACTTCATGAAAGGCCATGAACTGGAGGAGTAACCACCAACTCTCAGCATCCATTTCATCACTTAAAGTTTTCATTGAGAGGCCTGGATTGATTTGTCTCTAATGGCCCCTGTTCTTTGTGATTGTGAGCTACCCTCGTTAGCTACCACATGCGTTTATGACGTCCAAGGTTCTTCAACATGGATATGAGTTAGACTGTTAGAGATCCGCCATTGGTCTAGGTATTGGGTATCCGGAGTAGTACACGGCAATCCTGATAGCTAGCCTAGGCTGATACGATTTGTCATTTGTGGCCGTCCTTCTCTGGGGACAAAAGAGATCATCATCTTGTGGGCTAGGCTTAGCTTTCTATAGAAAGCAATAGCGTGTACAACCCAACTGTGGGCTGATCGGGTCTCCATAAACATAATCACCCAATGGCATGTCCCCGACCGTCTTATATGGAGGCTGAGTGTACAACTGACAGACATGACCACCGGCCGCTTCATTCAGTGTAAGCGTTAATGGAAAGAAGAACAAGGGCTAGCCTATTTTAGGTAGTGTTTCCAAATTGAAAATATTGAAAAGATAATTTATCCATCCAATTATTTTTTTGAATGGAATTATAAATAACTAAAATGTTTATTAAAAAATAATATATATTTTTTAAAATAATCTCTCCCTTTCTATTTCTATCATATTCTCTCTTTCTATTACAATAACATAAAAAATTCATTTAAATTATTTCTTTCTACACTTCTTTATAAAATTCTATTTTTATTAAAATCTTATAAAACTCTAATCAATCTCAATTTTCGTACTAATACTAAGGGCATGTTTGTTTTGGTAAAATTTTAAAAATTTTATGTATGGTGTGAATATTTAAGTGATGTTAGAGTTGTATTGATATTTGTGTAGAAGTTATTAACTTGTATTGATGTTGGTAAAAAAATTAATATTGAATTGTATTGATATTTGTGTATAAATAATATTGAGATTTAAATTTTTTAAAATTTAATTTAAATTTTAAAAATTTTGACAAAACCTGCCTTCTAAAATTATATAAGTTTGATAATATCCCAAAGCGAACCATGAACTTATTTCTCATCCAACAAACCCAAAGTGAGATAATGGCACAGCGCGCGCGCGCACTCAACATGGGACACTATGTTCTTCCTTTGATCGACCCTATGTAGGTACTATGACTATCAAATAAAGTTTTGGTCTATCTGTTAGGATGTGACATTGTCGAGTTGTTCGTCATTATACGCCCTTTATGCTTAAAGGGATATATTTTGGGCTCAGAACCCAAAAAAACAAAAAAAGAGTAAGAAATAAAAGATAACTGAGAGAGACTTCTAGGGTTGAGGGCCAGCACAAACCCTCAACCGCCGGGGCGGTTTTTGCTGGCCTTTTCTGTTTCAATTACAACCCATCTACGCGAATGCTCTGGCATTCTTCTGGAGAAATTTTTTCTTAATCCCCACTTCTGAATGAATATTTCAGTAAATCAGATGCTAGGCTGAACTCTTACATGCCGGATCAATTTATGTGATTTAATGATAGAGGGTGCAGAGAAAATAATACATGAATATCAACGGAAAACCACTAAAAATGCCACTTCCTGTTTTTGTCAATGATATAGGTAGGGTAAATTGCATTATCGGTGTTCAGAAACATCATGCCGACTTTCACTAATTATCAAAGGTGTAGAAAGGATTGGTTCTCGTGAATCAGCATTCAGGCTCCTGGGCCATTTCCTTGATTTTCCTTTAATTAACTCTTCTTGATCCGAGGTTAGGATGATCTTCTAAAACTGATCCATGGCTTGAAGCTTGCCACTAGGGCAAAAAGAACCTCGACGGAATCTGGTTGAACCCAATTTAGAATTGCATCTGTCATCTAGTGCAGAACCTAAATCTTAGCAACCATTTTTTTTTTATCACCATTACTGCTAAATACCAGACTGAAGCTCGGATGAATAATAGAGAGGAGGGATTCCCTCCGAAGGGGAATCCCTCCGGATGCCCGAATGGAGGCAATCCAGCCCTCCATTCGGGCATCCAAGGGCCACCAACCAGGGCAGCCCTGTTCGGGCAGGGTGTGGGTCCCGGGCGGGACCCACACTCCACCTGGTTGGTGGCCCTTGGATGCCCGAATGGAGGGCTGGATTGCCTCCATTCGGGCATCCGGACGGATTCCCTTCGGAGGGAATCCGTTCTCGAAAATAATAGAGGCCCATTAAAGCAACATCCAAATAAAACTTTACCTATAACACTGTAAAGGATGCATGCGGTAAGTTTTATCCTTAAATTCTAATGTTGTTTCTCAATTAGATTTCCTTTTTTCAACACTTTATTTGGATTGAAGAAACCTGACCGGAGCTAGTAACGTTCCCTCACGCTAAGAAAACATGCTGTTGTTGTCATGGCCATAAAGCCGAGTACTTCTCGTTAAAAAATCCAAGACCAAAATCAAATTCGGATTGTCTTTGCCCCCCATTTCTAATATGAGCGATATCTACACCTGACCCACGAACTAATAGTGGTACAGGCAAGGAGAAAAGTAAGCCATCTTTTTGTGGATAATAAGAGGATAGAATTGTGTTTGTCCTAATTTGGACACTCACTATTACTATACTAATTCTCTGTAGATCCAACCTTATTGGGTCAATCAGTTTCTTGGGATTCGGTTTTGGAGAGAACTCATTTGCCACATCCTTTTATCTGCATTACATTGGGACTACCCTACCATCATGTTAGTTGCCTCTAGTGATGAACCTTGGTGTTCCCTCTTCTCTCTTTTCCACCTAATATCCTCTGTCCGGTAGTGTCAAGTCTCGGGACTTGGGGAAGCTCGGAGTTTAGGCACCATTCAAATGAATGGATCAAATGTTGGGAAACAGACAACTATATTGCTGGAAGCTAAATTGGGGTGTCTGACAATGACCGAGAACGCAGTTTAAGAATATCGATGCACATCGATCCTTGATCGCCTCCCTCAAACCTTTGGCCTTTTATTGGTTGGTCTTGTACTACAGCACAATGGACAACAATGTGAGTGAGCTCAGACATAAATGTACAGAATCACATTCAAATATCTTTTGGGAATAATATGGATTGCAATCTCACTCAAAAGATGATCAGCATAACGTTGACAATCTATGACGCACAAGAATTTAACTAACGTCAGAAAGAAAAATGGAGAAAAACGTACGGGGGAAAAGAAACCACGAGACAGCAAAATCTACTCACGAAGGAATCACAGTTACAAGAAATTCATCCACGAGTTAGAGCAAAAGATGTATCTCGTTATGCAGGAGCAGCCTACTATATATATTGCATAATTTGCATAGGCATCCTTATCCTTAGCTATAATCTGGACTGCATTTCGATCGTCTGAGATTATTGTGACAATTAAAACGCTCTCTCTCAAACTTAAGGTAGTTATAGCTCGAAACTTCTATAACTTTCTATATATCGTGCTTGATCCATGTGTAAGCATTCAAGCCGAAGTAGTACATAAAAAAACTTTGGTGATCTTTTTCTGGGCTATTCATTTTGTTAGTTCACTCAGATTTCCAGTGCACAACAAATTAATTAGCATAAAAGTTATAGAAGTTTAACAATACCTCTCAAAATCTGCTCAAACTCTCTCAGATTAATGTACGTAGTAAGAAATATATATATCCTATCCAGTACTTAACCGTTTATAATTTAACAATGGGGGTTCGTAGTCGCCTCCACAGTTATGCTGAATAATTGACCAATAGACAAACACAAAAAAAGCAACCCAAAAAGAGTCGGAATCCAATTGTTAACTTTCACAATACCAATTACATATCAAGTATGAATGACCCGAAGGATTTATGTGCCATCGCTAAATATCTCGAGTATGAGAATTGAGAGGTACAAAACATATATATTGACACGATAGACACAGCATCGTACGAGGCAAAACGAGATGATCTGGGCAGCTTGGGCTATGCGTTAGATGTTCATGCACTAAATGCCACTTAGTGCAACACAATTTGATTTTATTGAGCATTTGTAGGTAAACACGCCAAATTCAAACGACTGCTGTGCATTGTCACAGAGCTCTATGATTCTGGATTTGAAAATAACTGATCCTTGGTTGATATTATTCTCTCTCTCTTTCTCTCATAAAAAGTTAATATCATGAATATCTCCCATTTTGCCTTCTTTACACAACTGATCGATGTTATTCCACTTCCATTTAATAAAAACGAATATAAAATCCAAAGGTTACTAATTACATGCTCTCCATATTTCTTAATTTCATTCCGAAAAAAATATTTTGCACTCTTGAGTTACGAGATTAATGTTATTTTGAGAGTCCAAATTATTAAGTTCGTCACTCTAAGTCATCAAACTACTAAAATATCTCCAATAAGATCCAACCATCAAAAAATATGTTATAAATGAGTCATGACGTATTATAATCGAGAATTTAATGTGACAAATTTGATAATTTATATCTTTAAAATTACATTGACAACAAAGTTTAAGGTTGCAAAATGAAGTCTCAGCACAGTGGTGGCTTTAATTTTTTACATTGGATAATCATTGCAAGTTGCTCCTATTATACAGGCCCTATCAGTGTAGCAAGTCATCGCGTGGCAAATCAAAAGATTCAGAACCCAAATGTGGATCCGTAAAATTAGCACCAGCACCGAACACCTCAGTAGTGTATTGGCATATTGCGTCCGTTTACTATCAGGTCAAACACTTTGCTCCAACTACATTTCGAAAGCTCGATAACATTCTATTCGATGGGGATTTAGAAGATCGAATCTATAAATAGTGGTGGGTCGACTGATACAGAGTAGTGCATATAGGAGCCTTTTGACTCGTCAAAACAAATCCCTTCTCATTGAATCAACACAACTGGGTTGGATGTCACTACCACAGATGGAAAGTGCGTGAGTGCCACGGAGAAGACAATGCAGTTTTAGGTTATTTCATAATCCACTAAAAGATCTCTAGCTTTTTGCCCCATTTGTGCCATCATTTTCTGGTGGGTCCAGCGGAGGACGTTACGACTTCAAGAGGAGGAGAGGGGGCAGACACCCTGGCAATCGCAGATACTTCTAGATTTCTCATAAGAAATACACTTTTACGAAAGTGATTTCAAAAGCTGCTTCATGCAAAACAAATGTCTCCTGCTGACCGTTCTCCTTTCTCACCTCTAAAGTATGTAACCCCAAATTCATGTAAGTTTTTTAATCAAAGAAAAGGGCACAAGTATAGCATATGGTGCTGATCACTAAATCCAAAACGGACAGATGTGTATAGCATGCCTACGCGAAAACACAGACTGAGAAAAGCATTCATCAAAAAGTTGTGATAAAGCATGGAAAGTAGGTTAAGGATTGTTTAGGCCGGTCTGGACAAAGAAAGAAGAAAGAAGTAGAAATTTATTTCTCACCTCTGAATGATGGGTTCTACGTCATCACTTTCTCAGTTCAAACCAAACTCATTGCATTGAGTCACATACTATTAAAATTCATCCATACATATTAGAGATGATATTAATAATCAATCTATAAAATTTTATAAATTTTATATGATATGATCATTATTAAAATTCATTCATATATATTAGAGATGACATTAATAATCAATCTATAAAATTTAATATGATATGATCACGATATATCATAGATTCAATTTTAACTGGGATATAAAGGAATATTTTGGTTGTTATTATTTTTCATAAATCATAATTGAAAGAAAAGAATAGGAAATCTCCATATCTATCAGAAGACTAAAAACATGTTTTTTGAAATTAATTATAGATATTGACAAAATTTTATAGATTTAAGTTTAACAATAGAAATATATATTTCCTATCATGCTTTGTATTTTCTCTATAGACATTTAATTATACTTTGTATAAACTCATAATACAAAATGCATCAGTGGATGTAGGTCTTCTAGACCGAACTACTAAAATCTCTGTGTTTAGTTACTATTTCTTTCCTCTCTCTCCAAATTATTTATAAATTGATTATTATATTATCTCTAACAATGTGCGTCCTTAAATAAGATCTGACTCTCAAAATCGTGACACATGACGAATTTATAACATATATGACACAATTTTGACTGCCTATCTTATTTTGACTACACATTAATAAATTTTAGTAGTTTGTTATTCCCAAAGTGATATTGACAACATAGTTCGGCAACGTAAAAGTGATTTTTCCTCTAGAAAAGTATTATTGCCCTCTATATATACATCCTATATATTATGTCAAGGATTCCCAAACATACCTGGAAAACCCTTATTAAGTTACGCAATATCCTATATATACAAGGAACATTTGCCACAAACAAGAACAAACTTACTCAAAACAAAAACTACTAACCCGTGTCCCATCCCTCAAGTAAAGCATCTCTGTTAACAGAAGGAATTGATCTCCAGTTAAACTTTATTTCTATTGATTGAGTTGTATATTTTATAACTAAACATTAAATATGGTATTCTCTTTTGTACTTGAAGTATTTACCCATGACGGCTCTTTTTAAAATGATTATCTGAAATCTGCCTTCAAACATGGTAATTCAGAACTTGTTTTGGAACTACTAACATAAATCTATTGTTAGAAATAAAAATTTTTAACTTTAGATAAATGAGACACCCAATGGAAAAACTCAATTGGATTTGTTTACGTCTCATTTATGAAAATAAAGATACAAGGGGGGTTATATTTATAACCCAACATTTTCCTACTCCCCACATTGCTAAACAATGTGGGACTCTTTACATTTCAACACTCCCCCGCAAACTCAAGGTGGACAAACCGACAAACCTTGAGTTTGGAGTTACAAAAAATAATTACAGAAAAAAATAATTACAAAGATTGCCGGTACTAAGCCGGGAAGTCGCCGGTACTGCGCCGGGAGGATGCCAGTACTAAGCCTGGAGAAAGCCGGTACTGAGCCGGGAAATTGCCGGTACTAAGCCGGATGGTCGCCGGGAGAAAGCCGGATGGTCGCCAGAGGGTAACCGGACTAAAGCCGAAAACCTCGTTCTGATACCATGTTAGAAATAAAAAAAAAATTACTTTAGATAAATAAAACACCCAATGGAAAAATCCAATTGAATTTGTTTACATCTCTTTTATGAAAATAAAGATACAAGGGGGGTTATATTTATAACCCAACATTTTCCTACTCCCCACATTGCTAATTGCTAAGCAATGTGAGACTCTTTACATTTCAACATCTACACTTTTTGCTCATTCCTTAGCTAAACCAATTGCAACTGATCTATTAATCGAACTGCTATATATCTTAAGTACAACTTTAAATCAGAAATCCAAAAGCACAAATCACATATGATCAGTCAGGTTATAAAAATAACACCATCCAAGTACTTGAATAAAAACTATAAATGGGCTTGTGTTCATCATGAGTACTCAAAGACATCCTTAAATCATTGGTGCTAATTTATCAACATATTATTACAGACCTAGAAATATTTGGCCCTTGCTCTTTCAACGGGAACAAATAGACCAAGATCTCACTCTCTCTTTTCAATGGATCTCAATTTCCATGGAGGAGGAACGGGCACGGTGCCTTTCATAGGTGAGCATTTTTAGCCCCTTGTGTATAGCCAAGCCAATGGTGGGACTTCAAAGTGGAAAAAAATACCTCCTGTAATCCGAGTGTACGTAGTGTCAACATTTTTTTCCCACCACAATTTCGCTTAAGAGGTTTGGGGCCAAAAAGGTGACATTAGCATATCCCATAAAAAAAGCCAAATACCATGGGAAACCGCTTAGGGGGAAAAAAAATTGCCATCGGGAAACGATTTTCTGGCGACAAGATAAAAGACAAATACTCGGCCTGGAAAACGGAGCATTGCATCATTTTGCCAACTGAGAAGCACCCAACTGCAAATCAACTATAGTAAAAAGCCCTTATTGCTAAAAACAAAGTTATTCGGGGAGAGAGAGGGAGAGAGCTTCCTATAAGATCACGATTTTTGTACGCCGATCTCCCAATGAGAGCGGCCTTGGCTTTTCTTTCATCGTCACCTCTCAAACTTGTTTTCACTGCCTCTTCTTCTTTCCCGCAATCTACTATTTTCTCCTTTCTCCCTCTCTCTCAGAGTCAGTCATATTCCTTGTTCGCTTTGAAATTTTCTTTACGCTATGGCTGTTGACTGCATCGCAAGAATACCTTCCATGCCTCCCCACCCTCCGAAAGAAGAACGGCAAAGCGAGAAAAAACTACTAGTTTTTGATGCCTCGCTGATCAGACACCAACCGACAATACCACCACAGTTCATATGGCCCGACGAGGAAAAGCCATGCTCTAATGCGCCGGAACTAGAAGTTCCCCTTATTGACTTGGGGGGATTCCTCTCTGGCGACCCGGCTTCCACAACGGAAGCCACGAGACTTATTGGCGAGGCGTGCCAAAGGCACGGTTTCTTTCTTGTTGTCAACCATGGTGTAGACTATAAGCTAATTGCTGATGCTCACAGATACACGGAGGAGTTCTTCGAGTTGCCCCTGTCAACAAAGCAGAGGGCTCTCAGGAAAGCTGGTGAGCACTGTGGATATGCTAGTAGCTTCACTGGCAGGTTCTCCTCCAAGCTGCCTTGGAAGGAAACACTTTCTTTCCGCTATTCAGCAGACCCAAACTCATCCAATGCTGTCCGGGATTACCTATGTGATGAAATGGGTGAAGATTTCAAGCAATTCGGGTAGGGAGAATGTTGTCATTTTGTTTCTTTTAGACAATTTTGGTTTTTATGCTTTTTCGTTCTCTGCTCCACTTGTTATTGAAGTTTGAATCCTTTTTCACTTTCGATCGATAGGAGGGCTTACCAGGGCTACTGCGAAGCAATGAGCACTCTTTCTCTAGGGATCATGGAACTGCTAGCAATGAGCCTAGGTGTAAGCCGAGCCCATTTTAAGGAGTTCTTTGAGGAGAACGATTCGATAATGAGGCTCAACTACTATCCACCGTGCCAAAAACCTGAACTTACTTTAGGCACCGGGCCTCACTGCGATCCGACGTCGTTGACCATCCTTCACCAAGACCAAGTAGGTGGCCTGGAAGTTTTTGTAGACGACGAATGGCGATCTATTAGCCCCAATTTCAATGCTTTTGTTATTAACATCGGCGATACCTTCATGGTAGACAGTTAACAGTTAGTAGTTAAGCAGATTATATTTTTGTAGTTTTTGCAATACAAGTTGAACCTGGGAATTCGGACTAGTTTTCATGAAGCTTTTGTGGGCTATTTTCCAGGCTCTTTCAAACGGAAGATACAAAAGTTGCTTGCATCGGGCAGTGGTGAACAGCAAAACTCCAAGGAAATCTATAGCTTTCTTTTTGTGTCCAAGAAATGATAAGGTGGTAAGCCCACCAAGTGAATTGGTGGACACCATGTGTCCGCGACTCTATCCGGATTTTACATGGCCTATGCTGCTTGAATTCACACAGAAGCATTACAGAGCTGACATGAACACCCTCGAAGCCTTTTCGAACTGGCTTCAACAGAAAAACAGCTGAAAGTCCAAACAGACATGGTCATTGGGGTACCAACGAAAATGACGTCGAAAATTAAGAAGAGGAAAATGGAGGCAGAGAGGGCGTGTTCTCGTTAAAGAGGTGGGAGGAAGACAAGGCCAAAGTTTTATGTTTTGAGTTATAACTTTCAGTGACGAACAAAAGCAAGACGAGAGAGCGATATACATGAGGAACCAATATAGTGCTGTGTTCAAGTTTTTAACAGCTAATTTTTTTACATCTGTCTTTGATAATATCGAAGTCTATTTATAGCATTACCCCCTTATTATCAGTAAATCGCATTAGCAAACAACAGGGAGTGTTGCGTAATTGGGAAAGACTTCCTATATTCACAAAACAACTTTGGTGTTTGGGGTGGAAATTTCTACCCCTCAAAATTTCTAAACAATCATAAAATAATATCTCTCCTTATTAAATTATAAAATAATATTATAATATTCAATTAAATATTCTCCATCTTCACTTTTCCATAAAATATCTATAATTTTTTACAAACTCCAATACCTAAAGTTTTCACAACCCCAAAATTTTCACAAACAAACACCTCTCACGTTTCCTTCCCTATGTTGGATGGATTGAGAAGTTTATACCACACAACTTGAAAGCATTTTAACTCTAAAGCATTTTTTTTACATTACCTAGTATATATATATATTTTTTGTCATTTACCTTTTGCGTAGTTGTTTAAGAGAGCTGGCTTTTAAAGAAGTCTCTTAATGTGTCGTGACTCGAAAGGATTATTCAAGAAGACGAGAACTTTCCGTCTAGCTAGATGAATTCTATTTTTTTTTTGTTAAGAAAAATAGCTAGATGAATTCGAGTGCGCAAAGAACGCGATCATAACCATATATTCAACTGGATAAGATGGATTCTATGCTGCTAGATCCTAGTCACGGCTTGCATAACCCTGTAATCTTCATTTGTGGCTCTGGCACCTAAAAGGGTGAAGTTAAACCCAGCAATAAATCCAAAAAGAATGTGGTCCACCAGTTCAACAATTCTCAGGAATAGCGAGCTAGCTAGAATACACTGACCATTCACAGGGCCTTTTTTTTTTTCTTCGGCATTATTCTTCTCCAAGTGTCATTTTGGCTCTATTCTTGTTTTTTTAAAGCCTGGAGATTTGGAAGGGTTCTGTGACATAGAAAGAAAATGAGTATTGCTGAGTTTGTCGTGGTGCTTGTCTTTAAATGCTGCAACATTCTTCACACACACAGAAGAAAAGGCCAGATCTATGTCTGTGTTTGATTCCGCATGTTACTGTATCCTCTTATATACTTTACCTGCATTTTTATTCTTTCTTTCTCTTCTCTTCTCTCCTCTTATCTTCTTTCAGGTGAGATTTGCATTTAATCTATGAGATAAATATAAAATCAGTCCTTATAATATATACATAAAAATCGAATTAATCACCGTGATAATAAAAATATAAAATTAGTCCATTTGGTTCTATTTCAATTGTTTTTCGATGGTCCATTCAAGTGACTGATTCTATGCTTTTGTAAGATCATAGAGGCTAATTTTATATTTTTGTCATCACAAGAACTAATTCAATTTTCGCGTATACCACAGAAACTGATTTTTTATTTATCCTTCCAATTAACTCCTACGCTTAATCTGGTCAATAAAGTTTAATATATATATACACCACTAAATCATATTCATTTTTCAGTATTTTCGTGCACACGGTGAATATATATATATATATATATATATATACACCACTAAGTCATATTCATTTTTCAGTCTTTTCGTGCACATGGTGAATCGGTCTGAAACTTACTTCATGCTCAACTATATATGCACGGCAACGACTTTCAGAAGCGACGTTATTGGTGTAATTACAAGCTAAATGAAGAAAATATCAAGTTAAGCATTTGGGTTTATGTAATACCCGTCCCGAAAAAGGTGTAAGTGATTAATTTGAATTTTAAATGAAGAGATAATGCTTAATCTTGTGTTTGATTTTTGGATAGAGGTTGAATTGTATTTTTGAATTTAAAGGTGTTGATATGGAGATGTGATCTATATTTGAATTTAAATGTTTGAATAAAGATTGGATATTGGGTTTGAATTTAAAGGTTAAGATATGGATAAAGATTATTCTTATATTTGAATTTGAAATATATGGATAAAGATCTTATGTTTGAATTTAAAAGTGATGGATAAAGGTATGTTTGAATTTTAAAGTTGCAGAGATTGAAGTTAATAAATAGTTGCAGAGAATGTTTATTAGAGACCAAAATTTGGATTGAGGTGGTGCTACTAGTTTCTGAGAGATTGTTCGGCAATTATTAGAGAAACTTTAAAGATTGGTTAAGTGTTCGGGGTAAGTGGTTCTTCAATGAGATTTTGAACTTGTACCGTGTTTTTATATGGTTTTGATGTATTATTTGGGGAACTGAACAAAATTCGGTTAAAAAGAGATTGTCGTGATTTTCGTGAAACTCATGTGAAATATTTATAACTTGGATATTTTTGTTACAAACTTGTATTTTGGATTCGGTATGACTCACAATGTTTTATTCTGGATTTCGGTTATTGTGATAAAATTGTTTTTTCCCCAACCCTCATTGATTTACTACTTACTGAGCTAGTCGTAGCTCACCCCTTATTCTCATATTTTTCAGAGTTGGCAGAATTAGAGAAGTTCGAGGAGCTTCAGATAGATTTGTGTTTCGAAAGCGTGTTTTGCAAGAGTACTTTTGGAGATTAATATTGGGTAATTCGATATTGTATTATTTTGAGAGATCTTCATCAATATTAGAAATATCGGATATTCTAATGTAAATTTTAGTGCTCGGATTGATATTTTTGGATCTTTTTACGGTTTATGAATATTATGCTGATGTTGTACAAAATTAGTTTTGAAATATTGGGGCCTAGATAAATGATTATTCATGGTGAAAACGCCTTATTTTATACGAAAATATTTTCGTTTGGAATTTAGGCACGGGGCGTTACATATGGTATCAGAGCATAGATATATGATGTTGTAAACTATGAGGAAGATTTTGATGAAAGTTAAAGCACAAATGTGGCTAGTGTTTTTTCTTGGGTCGTTATAGATGGTATCAGAGCATAGGTTTGTGATTCTGTAGACTCTTAGAAATATTTTGATTGAAGTTCGAGCATAGGTTTTGATATGTGGTAATTCTATTGATTTTCAGAAGGATTTCGATTAAAGTCGGATTATAGCTTTAAATTTGGAAGAGATTCAAATCTTGATCGTTCTATTGCGGATAAGAGCTAAAGCTATGAGCTTGTTTTGAGGATACTGATGTTGATCTTAGTTTAGGCTTGGATATTGTATGAGTTTGGGTTTTAGGCTTGAATTGTGTTAATAAAAATAAATGTGAAGTGGTTTTGTATGATCAGAGTGCTCAGCAGAAGCGTGAATGATTTGTGATTTGATTTGTTAATGGATTTATTCTTTATGGAAGGTGCCACAAATTTCGGGGGACGAAATTTCTTTTAAAGATGGGAGATTGTAATACCCCGTCCCGAAAAAGGTGTAAGTGATTAATTTGAATTTTAAATGAAGAGATAGTGCTTAATCTTGTGTTTGATTTTTCGATAGAGGTTGAATTATATTTTTGAATTTAAAGGTGTTGATATGAAGATGTAATCTATATTTGAATTTAAATGTTTGAATAAAGATTGGATCTTGGGTTTGAATTTAAAGGTTAAGATATGGATAAAAATTATTCTTATATTTGAATTTGAAATTTATGGATAAAGATCTTATGTTTGAATTTAAAAGTGATGGATAGAGGTATGTTTGAATTTTAAAGTTGCAGAGATTGAGGCTAATAAATAGTTGCAGAGAATGTTTATTAGAGACCAAAATTTGGATTGAGGTGGTGCTAGTAGTTTCTGAGAGAGTGTTCGACAATTATTAGAGAAGCTTTAAGGATTGGTTAAGTGTTCGAGGTAAGTGGTTCTTCAATGAGATTTTGAACTTGTACCGTATTTTTATATGGTTTTGATGTATTATTTGGGGAACTGAACAAATTTTGGGTAAAAAGAGATTGTCGTGATTTTCATGAAATTCATGTGAAATATTTATAACTTGGATATTTTTGTTACAAACTTGTATTTTGGATTCGGTATGACTCACAATGTTTTATTCTGGATTTCGGCTATTGTGATAAAATTGTCTTTTCCCCAACCCTCGTTGACTTACTACTTACTGAGCTAGTCGTAGCTCACCCCTTATTCAAATCTTTTTCAGAGTTGGCAGAATTAGAGAAATTCGAGGAGTTTCAGATAAATTTGTATTTTGAAGGCGTGTTTTGCAGAAGTACTTTTGTAGATTAATGTTGCGAGTTCGATATTGTATTATTTTGGGAGATCTTCATCGCTATTGGAAATATCGGATATGCTAATGTAAATTTTAGGGCTCAGATTGATATTTTTGGGCTTTTGACGGTTTATAAATATTTTGCTGAGGTTGTACAAAATTAATTTTGAAATATTGGGGCATAGATAAATTAGTATCCATGGTGAAAAAGTCTTATTTTATACAGAAATTTATCCGTTTGGAATTTGGGCCCAGGGCGTTACAGATGGTATCAGAACATATGTATATGATTCTGTAGACTATGAGGAATATTTTGATGAAAGTTAAAGCACAGATATGGCTAGTGGGTCGTTACAGTTTATCTTTTTTCTGAATATATATATATATATTGAAAGTTTACCATCTCACTCGAACATTTTCTTGATCTTTTAACAAATGAATACCGTTGCCAACAGATCACTCTATTCCCTCTCTAGCTCGTCACAAAGGCACAGCCGCCACAAGTAAGGACAACGACAGTCCCATTCCCGTACTACCTTCCAAAAGGCCCGCATCACGTGGAAACCATTTGTTGTTTGTTCTGGCACCACTTCTAATCCAACTCTCAAAAGAAAACATTTTGTGCACAGCACAACTGTTCTTTCTTATAAAACGACATTTCTTAGGATATTTATAATGGATTGGATGCCCTGACCTGCCCTACCTTCTTCTCTATCTACCTGTACCATTCTTGTCTCTTTCCTTCTTCCACCGTTTCCAACTTTTCCATCAAACGTCTTTCTTAACGATTACATATTTTATCATAATTTAGAAGGAAAAAAAATGATCACATATTTTATTACATTCGTATTCGGCGTTCTGCCTAGTCTAGAATTTTGCTAAGGGGGGCTCCACGTGGGACTCAGATTTTTAAGGGGGCCAATATAGCCATAGGACATTCTCTTTACCTGCAGGGGCAGTGTTAGGGGGCAGGCTTTTTGCGGGGCTATGTAGCTCCTCCAGCGTTTTCTGCAGACATCAACTTGCGCCAAATTAAATGGACGTCTTGGAATAATTCTTTCTTTATATCAGGAATTAAAGACAAGAAAAGAAAGAAGGGGAGGAGGTAACAATTAGTTGCATACAAAACCTAATCCGTTTTGGGAGGATTAACGTCTCTACAACCAATATAAACAACCTGATCGAATTAGAAGCAATCAATTGTCCTTTCAAAGAGAAGGACCTAAAAGATCCCTATAAAATTTCCATGTGATGAAGAAAAGAATATGGCTTGCAGTCACGAACGAAGCTAGGAATTAATTATTGAGGGCCAATTATATAAAAAAAGATTTTTGATGAGACAAAATGAATATAATTAAAAAGTCATTAAAAAAAGATAAAGAATATGCTGATTTTTAGGAGTTTTGGAGGACCAGGCGCCATGGCCTCAGCCAGCCCCACGTTGGCTTCGTCTTGCTTGCAGTGGTTTTACGAGGAAAACGGTAATTAAGGTAGTTAATTGTACGTAATGTAAATAGAAAAGCTAAGCTATCTTTGTGGTGGGTCATATAGCTAGCTAGCAACTCTTTTCCACTTTTTCTTTAAGGAGGGAGGTCATAGCTAGGTTCTACTCTTGAATATGCGACATGACAATATAGTTTTTGGAATTTTTTTTAAAATATATATATGATTATACTAATAAGAAGAAGAACGATGATAATACTAAAAATTACCTACTATTTCCAATGTTTGTTTTTATTCCAATTGAGAAAGTGTATGCTTCCGCGGAATCCACACTACATGACCGTCTATTAAAATTTTACCGGGCGAAGTTCTTCAATCATGGAGATCATCAAACTTCAAACATAAAATTCCAATATTTTTAACCAATGAACATGAGGAACCTCTTTAGTGAGTGCTCCCATGCAACAAAACCTTATCTGGCTATAATTTAATCTAAAAGGACAAACCTTTCTTGTCTTTTTTGGTAATCGCGTTATGAGGATATTTATAATCAAGGAAAGCAAATAATACGCCAAAGAGTACAACCAGAGTCTGTGATATGCAAACAGAAGGTAAAACAACTAAGCAACGACTCAAAGTTCTAAACATACACACCATTGAATCAGTCTAATCTCGGCCTGCTTTTTTCTTTTTTTCTTTTTTGCTGCTTTAATTCGTGATGTTTTTGTCGTGTCCTTCTCGTTGCCAGGGGCCAGGGGCATAAAAAGAAGAATGTCTTGGTAGTATCCTATACGAGAACAACCTCAAAGGAAGCAAGGACAACTTTAATTAGTAATATTGTTTGGAAGATTAGCTCACCACGGCGTTGGTCCAGTCGGCTAGTGAGCTATTAGACCGCGTTTCGACGAAGTTCATGGTCAGACCGAGGTGAGATACATCGCTGCTTTCTGAGTATTCAAGTGATCATAGGTAACGGTGGACGGGTGGAGCCTAGCTATTTCCATAATTACGTGCCAAAATGTTGAACGCATGTACACAAGGGTTAATCAATCGAATAAGATCGTATCTCTTCTATTTTCTTGTCGTTTCTTTCAGCAATATAGTGCGAAACAGAAATGGGTAGAGCGGTCATGTCGGAGGGTGGAAAACGACGAGGTGCTTATACTGATACAATATCTACTGCTTCTGATCATCATATGATCTCTTATATATCCTCTCTAGGCAGCTCTCGAATACGGGGCGCCCGGTGGATCAAAGAGTAGTACTGTAGAGTCATAGATTCTTAATGCATGGCAGGATTAATATAGAATGCCGCCTAACCAAAAAATTAAATTAATGTTTAGCAGTATGTGGTGATTTTGAAGAAAGCAGCTAATTCCATCCCATAATTTAAAACTCGACTTTCGTCGGACAATAGGGAAAGGATTGCAAGAAAATGACTTATGTCCTTTTTTTTTTAATGTCGATGCATGTAGAGCCACGTACATACATGAAAATGAACGTCTTTTGGCCTTTATTAGCGAGTTGGATAACCATAAAACAAAACAAGACAAGTGATCATATTCATAATTTGTAGCTTCTGCCATGTAGCACACGTACGTATTAAGGTAAAACTTGGTTGTTGGGGCCTTGCGACCACAATAATGGCTCATTCTGCTGAATTATCGGCACTTGGAGGATGTTTGTTTGCCAAAATATTGGAGAATATTCTCAAAATTTTGGGAATCTTTACTTTATTGAGATTTATTGGGGTTTGTGAAAAGTGAAGTGTGTAGGTGTAAAAGTTAAAAATTTTGAAATTTGTTTGGTTTGTCCGATTTGTTGAGACCCCAAATATTTGGGGTCTCAAACATGCCCTTGATGTTTACACATTTGTTTTACGTACTTTGTCTGGATATGAAGGGTGGCTCCAATATATAAGTTTCTCTTTACAAGGACAGAGATGTTTAGGGTGCCTTAAGCATGTAAGGGAACTCTTTTCCAAATAGCTTTATGCTTATCATCTTATGGCTAACGTTTTCTCTTTACAATATTAAAAGTTTCATAAAGGTGGGTAACGTTAGTACGTTACGTACCTGTCGATAGCAAAACCTAAGCTATGCAATAAGAGCCCAAAATTCTATTTGGAAAAAAAATAAGAGCCCAAATTTCTGTCAACCAAGTAAGGGCACAGGTACCGTTCTATCAACCTATGACGCCATTACTAGGCCCGGGCCCATACTCACTAATTTATATGTACTCAAAATCTTCCATTTCCCTCTTCGTTAGGGATAACATAAATGTCGTGACAGGCATTTGGATGGTAACTCAATGACTTGGGAAGATTCTTCTGAGCTAGCTAGGTCCGGATCGATCTTTAGCTCCATTGGATCCCAAAGTTTAACGCCAATCCCCATTCTTGATTCGATAGAAGCTCCCTTTTCGGAACGAACTAATTCTTTTTCTCTTTTCACTCGATGAGTTCATTGAACATCTCATGAAGAACGTTTTCCAATTATCATTTATGTGAAACAGATCAGGAGTCGTGATCTTTGCAAAGGATCGCGTCGGCCAAGAACATTACACGGCCAGAAACCATCTGCCGACCCATCTCGGTCTTGCTTTTCGCATTGATACTTGAACGACTCATAGCATTCCGACTTATATCCATTATCTCCGAAGTGCACCTGTCGATGTAGGCTGTACGCTCCGTGACTTTTGGGCGTATCGTAAGAAAATCCATCGACACGATCCTTCGCTAGCTGTGCATGAGTGTTGTCCAACTTGCACACTAGTCAGGAAATTCCCGATCATGCGCTCCGTTTTTCCACCAGGCCGTTCACTTGAACAAACAAATTGGCAGTGTGTGATCCCTAGCTGAGCCCTAGCCTAATAGTTGGGAAGTCACTTTCATATGCTCCCCTAGAATGGTAGCCTAATAGTTAAAAGGTCGCTTTCATATGCTCGATTTATCAAGTTCAAGTTACATGGAAATGGAGTTGATGCTCCTTCCATTTAGGTAAGTTCTAGACTAACCGCGTAAGCGGATTTGTGCGCACCAGTCATAGCTTCATCCTTGCTCTAGGGATTCCTGGATTAGTGCCGGTGGAGATCTAGTATGGACCCTGCCATGGACTTATTGAATAACTCCATCATTAGATCCGCATTTATGTATCCGTTGAATGCCGTTCTTGTGCCTTAACTGTGCTGCACTTGAATGAGACCATGCATATCATATATGGATGGATGAAGATACTCTACAATTCCCTGCCCAAACTGTAATTCGGAGAGAGATAGATACAAGAGTTGATCCTTATTGTATGGTCAATTTAATGTTGTTCATATAAAGTTTCGAGCAGCATGAATTCTATAATGGAGTCCACCTCTTGTGTCCATCTCTCCGAATTGTTGTTTGTTCATGAGCGTGCTTAAGACATTGTTTTAAGAAGCATTCAATTTGTTATTTTCAGCAAGTAATCCATCGTATTTCTTTTGCAACGTCAATTTCTTATATTGGATACAACAATTTCCTTGAGTACTCGTCCATAGTAATGGAATGAATAGTTACTCCAGTCTCCAGGGCCCCTAAACGTCTAGATCAACTTCTGGTACTTAATGACATTATCCTAAACGCACTGAACTTGAAGTTTAAGCCTCAATATTGGAATTTGAACTAATTCCGTCTAATTAGGATACTGGGTCAAAGTAGGAAAGGGTTTCAGAGATGGAAATGAGAATCTGGCCTCTTAACTCCGAGATTGCAGCGATAAAAAATTCATTAAGAAGTAAACATTACAACGGTGATTCAAACACGGGCAACATCCAGTTACTTGACTCTGATTATCCTGATGTAATAATCTAAGTAATCCAACCTAGACCCGCTTCCTGCGGATAACCCTCAGCTCTCTGAGGTTCTTTTTATGAACTCTTCATGAACGTCTTGTTCTTCAACACCGAGAACTTCGGCAGCCAAACTCCTACAATAAGGTTGGTTTCAATGGTGATTGAATCTAGATAATTGGAGAAAATATGAACTTTTATGAGCAGAGATATCTAAAGGATTTTCTCTATCTTGGGAGGAGACTTAAATTTGAATAAAGCTTGAAATGACCTTCTCAAATTTTCTTGGTAAATCTCTTAGAGTTGATTGAGTTCTATTTCAAAAAGAATTCTAAAATGAAGGAAATATTTCAAAATCCAAATTTTGAAATAGTTTAAGAGACTTTGCATCACCATATCATTGTTTTTAGCTCTTCATCTTGATAATGTTTTTATCATTTCAAACTTTGAAACACTCGTTAACCTCATGAACACTTTGACCAAACTTAAAATACAACTCAATTTGAATTTAAAATTTGGCACGAATTACGCTAACATTAAAACACTAACACAATCAATAAGAATAGAATTTATAAATCCTATTTTTTATGGGAAATATATAAGCTCCAGAAAGTGAAAGGATTGTGTATTATACTTGACTAAAAAGAACGAAAGATGGTTTATTGAGAAGAACATTTGAATTCATCAAGCATCGGTAAGGATGTCCTGAACATCAAATCAAGACTTCAACAAGAGTGTATGAAACTCTTACATATGGAAAACAGAGCATTGGCCTTCGAAGGGTCCTTCAATTCCACCCCATGAAAACCTCATTCGCCAAAATGATCCACCACCTGTACGCCCTTCTCCTCCAACATCTTCAACAATTCAATCTGACGGTCAAACAATGGGTCCCCATACGAACCACTCACCAGAACCCTCCATCCCAGCACCCTGATTTTTTCCAATAGCGTGGAGCCACTGCACACCCTTGGATTGCAATACTCGTGATCACGGTCTGCCACAATTGCTGCTGCAATATTAGCTGGATTAATGTGGTGGCACTCGGATTACCGAGATATTCAAGATCGTCTAGGCCTCCTCTTCTTCATCTTCATCTTCTGGGGAGTTTTCTCGTCGCTTAACTCTGTGTTCGCCTTCTCTCAAGAGTGTGCCATCTTCATGAAGAAACGGGCTTCTGGTATGTACACTCTTTCTTCCTACTTCATGGCCCGGATAGTTGGCGATCATGAATGCCAAACAGGCTTCTACAGTGGCAACGATCACAATGTTAGCATTTGTATTAATTGGTGGATTTTACGTGCATAAGGTGCCGAATTGTATGGTTTGGATCAAATATATTTCAACCACCTTCTACAGTTACAGGCTCCTTATTGACATCCAATACGGTGGAGGGAAGGGGATCTCGTCTTTGTTGGGTTGCTCTCATGAGAGAGGAAATAAATGCTCTTTGATGATGAAGCTGTCAGTGAGAGTCGGTTTGTCCTTAGTGCCCTTCAAGAGCAGTAGCCACATGTACAACCGGATAGATGTAGACACCGAAGAGGGGCTTAGATGAGTGCCACCGTTGCAAGCAAGAGAACAGCTAGGGGTGATGACGTATTGTACGATTGAAAAATAGCACCATACCTCCCACAATAATCCACGAAACTCCTGTCTGACCTTTCTTTTACCCATTTATTTCTTTTTTTTCTTGGTCATTTATTTCTTCTTTAGTTGTATGAAGTTGACCTGAACAACTATTCATCCATCGAGATAACGTAGTTGCCTGGAAGTCTCTCTTTGGTCTAAGGTTTCAAGTTGATCAATGCTCATCGTTTACGTGTCCAACAGTGACCGCCGGGTTTCTTGACTAGAAAAATCACGAATATACCACAGAAAGATGATTATTCTTTCTTATCCTTCCCCAGCAGAGAGGTGGCAAGACTTCTCTATCAGCTGAGGGCAGCTGGAATAAGAAGAGAACCTGCTGCGATCCCCCAACCAATGAAAATGAGCTTTACACATCCGTACCCCCTGAACTATCTCAGATCTATGAGCTATCCCCGCGCACTGCAAATAAAGATGGCCATCATTTTTCTAAAAGCTTTCCCAACTAATTTTCTCTCTATCATTCTGGGACCGTTTCAATGGCTACAAATGCTCTGTTTCCAGTTAAACCCGAGCTTCATCCTCGGCATAGTTCTCGTTTACGGCCTCGGCCATGGCTTTTCTGGATCTCACTTCATGGTAGTCTCTGACAACTACTGGAAAGACGTACAGAAAGTCTTACCCTCAGTTGTGTAGCTCTACATCGGCTTCTACTACATTCCATGGGTCATGAAGCCCAACTGGGGCATTAGAGGATACCATTGGCGGCCATATTTTATTATAGGAGGCACTCTTGGGACAGTTTCCGCAATGATGGTTGCAATGGGTGGAAGTTTGGCTGTTGTGGTGGCGTTGGGTTGTTTCCGCAAAGAAGATGAAGACACTTACACAGACGAACGAAGAAAACCAAGGACAGCAAACAAGAACAGGTTGAAATCACCACGATGAAGAGGAAAATCGGGTCGGATTGGGCAGCCATTCGGTAAAACACGCGGGTCAGCTTCATTAATTCACTGGCGCGCTGAGGCCCGTTGGATCCCCGTGTTTTAATCCTAGCCGTGCCCCCGTAACCCTACACGTTAACCCATTCGTATTCTAACCGGACTCCCAGCACTACTACCCATGATAAAACACTTGGAAAAATCCGCGCGCGTATCTTCTCAACCAATCTTCTTGGCCCGTTTTGATCCATTGTAGCGCTTCCATGGCATCATCATAAGCTGCTGGAAGCCGATGCTCCGGGGCAAGCCTGTACTCAACTGATATGATGATCGCACTGATTTCGGTGGCCATGTGCACGCAAAAATCATGAAAAATAGATGAGGCTGCACTGAACATGATAAACCCTCCCCCATGGTAGCAAACTATGAGGGGTAGCTTAGTGGCTGAGGAATTGTGAAGTGCTTCTCTGGGTAGATATATTCTGAGCCAGGTGTTGTTTGAGTTGATGGGGATATCTTTAGAGAAAACTGGAATGGGAAGGCTAAGATCAGAGGTGGGTGGGCTTTCGGGGACTTCGAGTAGGCGAGTCAGCGTACCTTCAGGGTTAAGGACGATTTGAAGTCGCTGGTAGGCATCCATGGAAGGATTGAGGGCTGCAGACTGCAGTTTGTGCTGATCTTTTGCCACTTGTAGGTCTTCCATTAAGACATCCGTGACTTGTATTAAAGATTCTGATTATTTGGTAGGTGAAAAATTAATTTTATGATCGAGATATATAATAAGAAAGAAGAGACAAGTTTGGTAGCCTTTCTATTACCCACTTGTCTTACAATACAACAGTCAGCTAGAATTTTTTTTTCTTTCAATACAATACTATTTAGTTACCAATAATACAATATGCTCTATGGAAAGTTTATTGGATAATGACAATATTTAAAGTCAACATAAACTTCATTATATTAAACAAGATACAATTATCAGAACAATACAAACAACAGAGGACGGTGTTTTGAAGAACCATGGAGAATATATGCTTTCTCAGATTATTCTATGATCATATCTACAAGACAACATCGCCTAAGAGACAGCACAATGATTCAACAAGAGCTCCACTGTTTCTCTTCAGGCAGCCAATGAAGATGATATGAAATTTTTTAGGACCACATGGAATGCCTTGGCTTTGGAAGGTTCAAAAATCTCTACCCCGTGGTAATCACCCTCACGAAATTTGCTCACCACCACTACACCCTGCTCCTCCATCAACTTTACCAGCTGAATCTGACGGTCGATCAGCGGGTCCCCATCACAGCCCGTCACGAAGACCCTCCACCCCAGCAACTTGATATTCTCCAATAGTCTAGATCCACCACCCACCGTCGGATTGCAATACTCGTGGTCTCGATCAGCAATTGGCAAGGCCAATTCCCACATTAAATCAGCAACACACAGTGGCAAGACTGGGTCGCTGTCACCGACTCTCAACTCTGAGGGAGTCCTCTGGGACCCTCCAAAGAACGGTTGATGCAATATGAGCCCTTTGATTCTTAGAGGCTTAAGACTATCAGCTTCCGCGGCTGCACGTAATCCTCCATGGTAGGCTATGTTACCGCCTGCACTAGTGCCCATGATGTAAATGTTAGAGAAGTCGGCATACTTTCTTAGCCAGTCATCTTGGTTGGTTTTGATCCAGTGTAACGCTTCCACAGCATCATCATAAGCAGCTGGCAGTCGGTGCTCTGGAGTAAGGCGGTAGCCGACCGATACGATGATTATATTGAGCTCGATAGCGATGTTCCCACAAAAGTCATGGAAGCCAGATGAAGTTGGACCATAGAGGATGAACCCTCCCCCATGGAAGTAGACTATGAGAGGCAGTTTGGTAGAAGAGGAAGTATCAAGTGCCTGCCTGGGTAGGAATATTCTCACCCCGGGCCCGGTGCTGTTCGCTTGGTTCAGAGCAACGACGTCTCTGGAGAGAAACGTTGTGGGTTGGTTAGGATCAGGTGAAGCAGGAGTGGTTGGGATCTGACGGGGTCGTGTGAGCGTTCCGTCGGCGTTGAGAACAATTTGGAGGCGTTGGTAGGGATCAACAGCGGGATGCGAAGGAGGGGTCTGACCTGACATTGTGGATGAGCTAGGATTAATTGGACCGTGACTGTGCAACGAGCCTGGATATTGGCTAACAGAGAGAGATCTCTCGCTGTGTAAGGAGGCCGTAGGATTGGACTGTGGCTGTGTAATGAGGTGGGAATAAAGAAATCACTATTAGCCTATTATATTTGGTCGCTGACGACGAAACTTACTCTGAAGAAAGGTGCATGTTCATCATGTAGGCTGACTTTCGACACCAT
Source organism: Myrica gale (assembly GCA_963930655.1). Classification (NCBI taxonomy): domain Eukaryota; kingdom Viridiplantae; phylum Streptophyta; class Magnoliopsida; order Fagales; family Myricaceae; genus Myrica; species Myrica gale. The sequence goes on along the minus strand of OZ005600.1, from coordinate 7,290,628 downwards.
TTAACGTTTAGTTGAGAATCACCGTTGGCCGCAAAATTTGCCGTGAACGTGGGGCGAATATCATAACTTTAAGTCGTGGAATTCAGTCCATTTTTTTCTTTTTTTCTTTTTCAGATGATATTTAAGAGTTTATAGAAAGTTATGATTAGATGCACATGGGCTAGTAGCTGAATTAAGACATAAAATTACATTTAACTGAATGTTTAGTTTTGGTATTTTTCAATTTTGAATGATTTTTTAAAGATTTCTTAACTTGGATTATTCATTATGTTATTAAAGAAAAATTTATTTCATTTTAACTGATTTTTAGCTCAAATTTCACTTATGTATAATAACGAGGTCGGTTATTGTGTGAGTGGAGAGTGTGTGTGAGTGTGTGAGTACACGGCTGAGATTAGATTGTGTGAAATCTAATGACTGAAACAATGTCACGTCATTAATGAAATCGGGTCGGTTTCGCGGGTCGAGTTCATTAATTGACGTGACATTGTTTCAGTCATTTGATTTCACACAATTTAATCTCAGCCGTGTACTCACACACTCACACACACTCTCCAATCACACAATAACTTTTGCCGTATAATAACCCCTAACCCCCTAGATTCGAAGCGTTACATCGAGGGTGAGATTAGAATGGGCAGTTTGAGTTGACATGGTGGACACTGGACTCTCCCTGTGCTATGAGCTGGGATTGGGTTCTTGTTTGCGGTGCTTCTTTCGCTGTCTCTGAACAATTCTCGGATTGGACTGAGAAATGGTTGGTGCTATAGCTTTAGATATCCACCATGTATTTTATGTTTTCTCGGCACACTTCCACCGTGTCGTCTAGGTCTAGGTGACTAAGGAATTTTCGATTAAGGACAAGAATCTTACCCCGTATGACATAGCGCAGTATCACAAGCTCCCAATCAACTACAAGTCTACAATGAACTTCTATCTTTTCGTTGATTAATTGGACCTGGAAACCCAATGGATTCCAAGCTGTAGGGCTCATCATGGCTGGGCAGAAGATTGGAAACTCCAGGCTAGGACACCGAAGCCCAATACTCAATACAAACCTACGTGGGCCCAGAATGAGGGCCTTTCTTATTTGGGTAAGCCCAGAGTGACTATCAACTGCTCGTGGGATAATTTCTTCACCATTGTGTGTGGTCTAAGAAAAGACAATTTATGCGACCTATCAAACCAGGAGGAGATTATAACCTATATTTTTATGTTCACAGTTAATTTTTCTAAGGTAGTTTTTTTATAAGAGTCAATAAAAAAGAGCAGAGTATATTCTATGCTACATAATCTTGTTGTACTTTATTTTCTACAAACCATAATTAGTATTATTCTCAAATCTCAAGGCGTTTCCATGGACCAAGCGATCTATCAGCTGCAAAAAAAAAAAAGAACATATATTACAAACTCATAAAATCCAAATCATGATAGCAAATTTTGACGGCCTCGAATGGGTTGGTGATTTATTTCATTATTTGCCCAGTGAAACTATGATGGAGACTAGTTGGCCCCACGTGCAGCACAAGGGGGCTGGTTGGCACGATATACCACTCGACTGAGGGGAGGAAAGTCAACTAAACGAAGGATGTGTTTGTGTGGTAAAATTTTTGGTATTGGGTTTAGTGTTGGTATTGGGTTTAGTGAGAAAGTGAAGAGAGAGATAATATTTTATAGTTTTTTTAATTTTTTATATTTTTTGATGGAAGAGAAAGATATTATATTGGAGTATTTAATTAGGAGAGTGATAAAATTTTGGATAAAATTTTAGTGACAAACGCAGCCAAAGTTTCCTCATTGGTCATGAGAATACTCGCACTCATATGGCCATAATCTTGCAACCTTCGGAATGACATTACATTTGTGTCTACACGATATTGTCCAATTTCAAAACCGAGGAGAGTGCTTGGGGAATTCTCTAACCTTTGTCTTTTATTGTTAATAGAAGATTCTTTGTAAAGGTTTTCTAATTTAGCATATATGACTATGAGAACTTTTAAGTGACGCTACCAGCAAACAGTACTACACGTTCTTTAAGTGATACTACCAGCAAACACTACACGTTAATTGACTCTCATGTAAGAGCACGCAAACGTCTCAGTACTCCACGTCTACGAGTTGACTTGACAAGGTAGCAATTCACCATTCTCGTTTCCCAGTCCTAGCCAGTACTTCAAGAGGTTACTGTGGCATGAATTGTTGGTTGCCTTTGAAACTAAAAACAGTTCATTTGAGGCAACAAGCTAGAACTCCATTTTTTAAATGCATAAATAGCATATGTGTTGATAGGAGGATCAATGAGGTCTAAAAATCTCAAGAGGTTCTACAGGGCGTACCAGACACTCCGAAGAATCGGCGGGCCGACAAGCAGACGGACCTAAAGGCCCTACAAAGCCACACAACGGGCAGATAAGCCACAGACAGCAAGAAAGCCACAACAAGCCTTAAACATATAGACAAGCAAAAAATAAAAATCAAAAGCAGAGAACGCCGGTAGAACTGGGCGAAGGAGAAAAGGGGACCAGCCAAGAGAGAAAACGGTCAGAGGAATGAGGGGCACGCGCATTAGGCGAAGCGTTTGGCCCCCCACGCTCCGGTCGGCCGGTGCCGGGCTTAGAACGAACGAACCACCGAGAGGAGCGGAGACCAACCACATGGCGCGTGCTGACCAAAAACCGCCACCGAAGCACAGATCTGGAGATAAAGGCATTGGGCGCAAGAGATCAACTTGCATGCGTGAAAGCGTGAGGTGATTCACGCACCAACGTGGCAGTTCCGAAGAGGCACAGAAGCGGGCGCCGGAGGTGGAAGAGACCGGCCATGGTGGGCGTGGCTGCTGGAGACCTCCAATCGAGCCAAAAACTACCCTTGCTTTTCACGGGAAAAAAACCCCAACAAACAACCGAAAGAGTGGGGTCATTGGAAAGCTCGGCTACGTAAACGCAAAGCAGGAGGGGGGAAGGAGGCTTCCGCTGCCCGGAGGAGACAGGCAGAGAAGATCGAGAAGCTAGAGAGAAGGGGGGAGCGTTTGGCGTTAGAGAGAGGATAGATGATAGAGATTTCTGGATGGCTAGAACTCCATTTGAATGAGGGTGATTTATCTCATATGGCCTAGGGATGAACTTCGTTATGGACTACCAGACACAAGTAGCAGTCTTTTAGTCTGAACCTTTGATACAAAAATATACTAAGCCATAGGCAAGATCATAGGAATTGATAAACCCGAATTTAAAATAAGATTGTGTAACCCAGGTGCAATCATGGGACTTTCCCACAAAGTCTTTTTGCTTGAGGTGTAAAGACACGAATTATACTTACCAATAAAAAAGTAAAACGAAGAAATTAAAATGAATATTTAGGACTTTTGATAGAATTTTGAATTTGTATGTATATAGTAGTTTTATAGGTTTCTGTGTAAAGATTGTTGAAAAATTTTAAAAATATTTAAATTTTATTGAAGTTTTTAAAAAAATATTAGAGTTAGGTTGAAAAACATGTAGAGAGAAAATTTGTTATAATTTTTTTACAAGATATTGAAATTTATGTAAAAAATTATTAAAGTTTGTATAAAAAGTATTGGTGTTTATATAAAAAATTTTAAGCTTTTAAATATTCGTTTTACAAATTTTGTTGAATACATTGTATTATATAATATTTTTATAAACCAACCTGCACGTCTCTTTTACAAAGAACCATCTTTGGGCTTCCATTCCAAACTCTTATACGAACGATCCTCTTTGGGGAGCAAGTCTTAGCTAGGTGAAACGTCCGTGGTCGATTAATAATTACCTAACTGCTGCTTAACCCAACATTTACTATGAGTCAAAACAATTCTTTCTTGGCCGCAGGAGCGACCATTGTATCTAGCTCCTTCATGCTTGGACGTCGGAGCAGAGATCTTCATCAATTACCTTCGAGTAATCAACTTCAACGCATCTTCTCTTGTTGTGAGATTTGTACGTACCCAACATATTCGCGGCAGTCTGTAACGCCAACCTTTTTTTTTCCGACATTTGCTCTAGAAATGATGAAATCTGAACCAGCTTAGGTTACTTTTTTTTTTCTCTTTTTGGCACTATGATATTTGTTTTGGGATATTTGTGAGGTTGCCACTCCCCCCCCCCCCCCCCCATTTTTCGTATTTTATTTTTTTTCTTATCTAAAAATAAAAAGTTCTTATACAAGTAGCTTCAACATAAAAATTTTATACTGTTATAAAAGTGGTTCAAGATCGTAATTAATTAAACGAGTCAAGCAAAGCGATCAGTCAAATAATGATGTTTACATAAACTAGCTAGGTCATTTTACAATTTGCTAAAAAAATATTACTATCCAAACATATGTCATTTGTTTGAGGAATCGGACTTAAACAAGGTCATTAAAATTAATTTCTTAAAGAACGTCTATAAAACCATATCCATTAACAACTCAAACTTTTAAACTTGCTCTCTAATTCCTTAAAATTTTGGAAATTAACTTTTTAGTCCTTAGATTTTGGGCACTTTTTCATTTTAGTCATTCACTTTCAAATTTCAAATTTTTAGTTCTTGAGTTTTCTTTTTTTGACGAAATGATCATTCCGCCAATCTGTTGTCTATATGCTTAACGAACAAAAAATAAATTTGAAACGGTCGACCGAGTATATGTTTTGAACTTGAGCGGTTGACCAGTACATGAAATGGTCGACCGATACAAATTTGCTGACGTGTCAGAGAGCTCCGTTAAGCATATGGACGGCAGACTAACGGAATGACCATTTCGCAAAAAAAAAAAAAAACTCAGCAACTAAAAATTTGAAATTTAAAAGTGAAGATTAAAATAAAAAGTATCCAAAAATTAAGGACTAAAAAGTATATTTCCTTAAAATTAATTGAAAAGAATCCAGCTTCAAGAAATAGTAATTGCTCTATCATTACCTACACGTATAACTCTCAAGAAATTAATTTCAATTGAGTTTATGTCAGAAATAGGTTCAAGCTTTCTCAAGTACCCTAGCTGATCATTAGTACTCATGATTTGATTTTTCAATCTAAATAGAACCAGTAAGTTTAAGAAATATATTAATTAAAGATACCAACCAAAAAGGCTAGCTAATCTAATTCATAATGACCAGTCAAAGAGTAAAAAAAAAAAAGACCTTTTGTTACTCGACCAATTCCATCGACAGAAGTAAATACAATTATACACTAACCATTAATAAAAATACAAATAGAAGAACAAAATATCAATATAATATAAGAAAACTTTATTTTCAGGTTCTGCAGGCTTTACACAATCGATTGGATCATATCAATAACGATTGAAATCTACTCCATCTCCAACTTCACTGACTCCCGCTTTACCATATTGCTTGCAGACAATTAGCAGCTCCAACAAAAATGTTACAAAGTAATAAACCATGGTATATCAACAAGATGCAAACAATTAAGAGATCATGTGTTAAAATCAATGAAGCAATTAATGAAATATAGATCCTGCATTATGCCACGTTAACAACATCAACCCTAGAAAATAATTTAGTTACCCAAAAAAAAAACATCATCCATAGAACCAAAAAGAATTATTTTCTAAGCCAACATAGAACCAATTAGAATCATGATGCCTTGTCTTGTCCCAGTAGCGTACAGTTAATAACGGAGAAACACTGCTGCACTTGCACGTTAGTATTAAATCGTGATTAGATCTGATGGAACAACTCGTACAAATCCAACAAATCTAGGAGCCAGTTTAGCTAGCATCCGCCGCCATCTAGACTCAAAAAATCGCAGACCCTCTGATACCTTTCATTCATGTTAAGGTATCGAAATTAAAAGGAGGCCCTCCGAAGCCACAAATAATAAAAGCCTGCCCATTAATACCCAACCAGTCATATCAGTACCCTCCAGCTGACAGAGATGACTGCAGCTGAAGCAGGTGGTGGTAACAGTCCGCTGCAGTTGGCCTTTTCTCTGGGTTCTGGTCCAAGCACCGGTTTTGAAGCTCTCGCAGCATCTTTGGGACCCCAGGCAAGCCACATGTTTTTATCAAATAGCCCACAGCCCACACGTCCACTTTCACCCCATGCAGGCCACTTCCCATCTCTGGCGCGTGCCTAAGACGCGCCGCTTCTCCGACCACCCCATGTGGATATATTTGTGGTGCACCTACTGCCTCGTCGAACCCGCACACGAACCATTCATTTTCCCTGTCGCTTCGTCGCAGAACCTTATCCCAACCCAAGTCTCTGTGCATGAAAGATAGGTCGTGTAGTGCCACCAAAGCCTTGGTCACGAACTTGAGAACCTCGACGAGTTGATCACAATTTGCAGGCTTAAATTTGCACCCTCTAGGCTTAAAAACCAATCCCAAATCGCTCTCCGATGATCTGAAAATGATTTCCGCATGTGGAATTCGGTGATCAAGAAAATCATAAATTTCCTTCACTGCAGCCCATTTTCTTTTGCTCGAGAAAAATCTAGTCATGGTGTTTGGAGTCATTTCGCTGATGATCCCGTTGCCCAAGTCGACCCTTTCAAAATCACTATAAGCCGATAACTTGTAGTTGCCACCGGTCTTCATGTTGTTGAAGCACCGGTCAGCTAGCAATGGCAACAAGCCAGCAATTCTGTAACACAAGACTAGGGCTTTGAGTCTCTCCATCGGTGAAGAAAGGTCTAGAGAGTATAAATCTGTTCGTATAATACGGTCCTGTCCGCGGCTTAATGCACACAAAGTTACCGAATAGCCAACAGCATAGTAGCCCAATATGTACGGAAGATCCATGTAAGTCCATAAAAGCTTCTCCGCAATTGAAGATGAGGGGTCCAGGGTTCCATCCTTCAATTGATCGGCTTCCTCTCCTCTCCATAGGCAGAAGTTCCTCACGAAACCGGTCAAGTTTGGCCATTGATCCTGAAACATTTCCTCCGATGCCGAAGAGGATTTTCTTATAATAACCATTTCAACCGAACAAAATTTAGACACGATCCTGTTAATGCAATCATCCCAAAGGCCAATAAAAGTGTCTCTACATGTAGCACTGGCAACACTGATAGTAGGGTTAGTTCGGATTATTGGGCTCAGAATATCATATGTGAAGGCTCTACAGTCCAACAATTCGGAGGAGGTTGTAAAGAAAAGCTCTTTCCCTTGAGGTATGTCGCGGTAAACATCTCTTCGTAGTGGAAAACGTAATTCTTCAGGTGGTGGCTCTTGCAGGTGCCATGCGAGCTCACACAGGTTTGGTAGTGTCGGTGGTGGAACTCGCAGGCACCCCACGTAGTACTCAGATGGGTCTTGAAATTCCATTGAATTAGGAATTGCTGCACCAACATAGATCATAGTACATGCATAGTTGATCATAAATTGAGCCCACCCACATAATGAAATCCAGCGTAATTATAAAATAGCCCGAGAATTTTCTCAACGACATACCGAGTTATATTAGCATTTAGAACTACAAGTTCGGAAGTTGAAGACCTGAGGGAACTAGATTCGACTTACATCTTATAGATGGTTCAGTGGGAGGAAGCTGGACTCTCTCAGTAAAGCCTGGCACGAGTGAGAGACTAGTTAGACGGTTTATTCCTAGATTGTGTCGAAGAAGTAAAACACGAGTAACAGATCTTTTTTTTTTTTCTAAACAACAGATCTTATTCGTACCAGAAGAAGCTGTGGCAGTGGAAGACTTTCTTCTGCCGAAGACTTTGACTTGTTGTCCGGAAACGAATCTATCCACGGAAAAGCCTCTTAGAGGGCCATCTCCGAAGGCTTCCATGGTGCAAGGGACCATGGTATCGTCAAAGAAACTGACCTCATCTGCCTTCAAAAAGCTTGAGCCTTGTAGCCTCACCCTCCCTCTATGATGCTCACCTTCTTCGGCCCATAAGTTCACTGATTCTTCCCATATCATTCGTATCTTTCCAATTCGACCGAGTTCTTTTAGTTTTGAAGATGAAGCACTAACGATGTCTAAAGGAGATTCGAACCCTAGTAAGGTCCCTCTAGTACCGTGGCATAGAGGTTCACTTCCACTCGTCATAACCAATTGTTTTGCTCGAGCTGCATAAGAAACAAGTCAGGTTGGTTGGAAGCGAGACAAGAGTATGGCATAAAATTTTGTTTGCTGAAATTACAAATCCTAAATGCATAATCTAGGAAAGCAATGAGGAATAAAACCTAAGTTTCTATTGACAAATGCATGAACCCAGACAGAGCCACTGAAAACGGAACTTCATTCTTGATCTTTCTATCTTAGAAGCAGACCTGAGAGAGGGAGATCATCTTCTTTAAATGGAGGAGGTGGAGGCAATACTCTTGTGCCTGCAAGAGCTGTCCGACTATCATCGGCGGCGATAATTACGGAACTTCCTCGACTCTGAGACGTTCTCATTCTAGAACCCATGAACTGCGAGAGCTCTTCAAAAACCTCTTCATCAAACGAAGCCGGCAATCTGTGGAGCTTCCTCTCATAAGGAGAAAGCCGAAAGTAACTCTTTCCAACTTGCTCTCTCTCATCCCCCCTCTCCCATTCGTACACCTTCCGGAATTCTCCCAACATATTGTCCCACTTAGTCCCAGCTGTTTTAGCGTCCCTACTTACCCCATGTCTTTGAAGAAGCTCAGCAACTTCTCTATCTTTTTCAGCTCTAGTTTTACCCCTTGAAGATGACCCTGACCCATCAGCCCCGCCTTGGTATTGAATTCTCCAAGCTCTAGCTAACCACAGCATCTCATTTGGTTTCCAGACTGGGCTTACATATTTCCCTTTTCTGATTTGATGGTGGAGTTGCTCTCCCTCTGACTTGTTTGTGTCCTGGCCAGAGGCAGCAGACAGAGAAAGTAAAGGAGAGTGAGATGGAGATGATGCTGTGTCTGAGGAGGAAGTGGCTGTGGTGTGGGGTTGTTGGGTCCTTAGGTTTTTGGTGTGCGATGGACTTGATTCGGTGCTTAATATAGCCAACTGGGTCTGTTTTGGCTGAGATGTTGGGGACGGCAAAAGCTTCCATTGACCTGTATATCTAGGTCTCTTCGGATTCACAGCTTCAAATGGTTGCTCAAATGGTACTGACGATGTTGCGCCACTGGGAACAAATATAGGGGGAGAGATGAACGCAGAAGATCCTGTGGCAACGACCTGCGGAGACTGTTGGTGATGACGCGGTCTGGTTTCCGTTGATTCTTCAAGTGGGTCTTTGGGCGAGGATGAAATTTGCTGTGGCTGCGGTGGTGGTGGTTGCTGCTGTTGTTGTATTTGCGATTGCTTCTTGATTGTATCTCCCTTATCCCCCATCTTTGACAAAATGGGCCCAGAAAAGACGTCGCTAGAGAGAAACCTTAGAAAAGAACCAGATGGAATTAGTTCCGTTCTTGGTTTGGTTTATACAATGCTTTGAATGCTTTTGGACTTGGATTGCTGCCATATCTCCGAAAGGGAAGTCACAAATGAAAAGCATAGGTATCGTGGCCAGGGAAAAGCAGAGGCAAAACAAAGAAAAAGAAGCAGCAGAAAAAGTCGTGGTTGTGGAACTGCCATGAATAAGACCCTTCAGTTTATTAACCAGTTAATTAATTGAACCAACACAGAAATGTCGATGTGTAACAATTTTGACAAGCGAGAGAGAGATAAAAATACATTGGATGATTAGGAAGGGTCATGACTCATGATTGTACTGAGACTGGGAAACGCGGCTCTGAGAACTAACGTCGTTTCCTTTATTTTCTGAGCAAGAACTAACCTCGTTTTCGTCCGAGAGTATTTAATGTTGTTGGTGTTTTCGTTGTTTGGAAAGAATGTAAAAAAATGGAAGTGAGTGAGGATTCCACGGCCTCCCGCGTACAGCAAGGGAGTGAGTAAGTGGAAACTGTGACCGAGGGAGAGGGTAGTTTGGTTTCAGACTTTCAGAGCGCGATAGGGACTGCTCGAATCAATGGCTCTGCTCCAAGTACACTCATCGCTCTGCTGTGTATCTTTGCTTATTGTAGAACTCTATCATCTTTCTGTCTTTCTGTCTTTCATTCCGTTGTTTCGCATTCTTTTTGTGGATTCAACAACTCAGATAACAACTTCTATCCAGTAACAATTTTTTTACTTTCTTTCTAAGCAAATAATTGCATTTTAAGTAGAATTAGGTTCACACTTTCATTTATTTGAGTGATATTTATTTATTCAATTCAATCTTTTTCTCAACTGACTATTTAGAAGAAGAAGAAAAATGCCCTTGATGCAACGGAATCTTTTTTTTTTCCCTGAGTAAGAAAAGGGTGGAAGAGTGCTAATCTGTTTTGCTTTAACAACTTGCCTTCTCCGTGCTATGTTGAGCAAGTCAACGTACCTTCTCCATATATACCAGAAAGTGGAAAAAGGCAGCAGTACTACCTTCGTGAAAGGCATTATTATGAGTAATGGAAAATCTAACAAGGATTCTCTACTATTTCTTGGATCCGCACCCCGTGCAAGTTGGAGTTTCACGCCCCCGCTTCTCTTTTCTTTACTTCGTTTTTTGTTTTAGTTTACAACTTTTTGGCCGGATTTTCATTTGCTCTTAGAATGTAGCATGTTCTCTGCCGGATCTTTTCCTATGAAAACTAGAGCTCGTCAGAAATTATAGATAGAATAGAATCAAACCATAGCCAATTTTGTCGACTTTTTGATTCACTATTTATACAGGGTACGTAACTCGATCGACCTATATTAGATTATTTTGTGTACGTGCAAGAACCCCCGCTAGCACAATGTTAGGCCCGGCCTGCATCTGGCATTTAGTAATATAGCGTATATTCTTCTCCAGCGAAAAAAATCACGGTTTAGACTCAGTTGAGCTAGAGAGTGAATAGGAGGTTAATCCCTCTCTAAAACTTAAAACCCTATAAAACGGTTTCAGAACACGTCTAAAACTATCTGATTTAGATCATGATAATAAAATATTCAATTAACAAAATAAACATCTGAATATTATTTCCAACATCAGTCACATAACACGACGAGATTTTTTTGACGAAATAAAATATTTTTGAAGCACAGTGAAAAAAATCACTCAGAACTATCAATGTCATCCAAAAATAAACTAAGAAAAGAAACCTTACAAATGGTGATTCGAAGACTACAAACTCATTTGCTGACTTTGACAACCTCAATCTAATAATCCGAATAATCATACTCAAGCCCGCTCCGAGCAACAACCATCTTAGACCCTTGAAGTTCTTTTTGTGGAATTTTTTATGAATGATCTCGCCCTTTGTCACTGGAACTTTGGCTGCTAAACTCCTTCTTCAAAGGCTTAACAACGAAAGGTTGGTTTCAAGGTCATTGGATGGTAAAAAAAAGTTAGTAATTTAGATCTGGAATCTTTAATGTGCTTCTCTCTCAAATAAGACTCAAATACCTTTATGCCCTAGATCTCGAATATCACAAATATTTAAAGTTATTCAAGAGATACAGTTTCATCAGGACTCGACAAGATCATATTAAATCTGTTTATCCTTATCTTATATTCCAATCTCGTTAGAAGTCGAAAAGATCATGTTTATCGAAATTTTTAAATTGGCCTTGAGTATCACATGTGCTTATCCTTATTATATACAATCTCATCAGAACTTGAAGTGCTTTATCTGACGATGCAATCTCATCAAAACCTCGAGAATATTTATGTTTATCCTCTTGAACATGACTTAAGACTCAGTTTCATGAAGAGATGCATTGCAACTCAATTTGATTTATCGTTTGACACTGAATCAAGTCAACACTCGACTATAAGCTAACACCTAGCTAGGGGGCTAATGCTTTCTCCTCTATCCCCCCCCCCCTCTAGCTCCCGTCAACAGTAGTCTACCTTTGTCCATGTGTAAGATATAATGTTCGATATCTTCAGTAACAATGGAATACTCCATAGGACGAAGGAAGCGGAGTTCAGGATACCTACAAAAAGAACTAGTGTTCTAGAGGAAGACGGCCTGTTGGGCCGTGTGCGTCTTACATGGGAGATGCTTGAGATAAAATATTTCAGACTCAAAATTTTCACACAAATAAAATAAATTTCTAAAATTCTATCTTTTACCTTCAAATTATTTTACTTCAAATAAATATAAAAAATTTATTTAAATCATCTATCTCTTTATTTTTTAACCAACTCCAACAACTGAAAATTTTAACAATCAAAACATCGTCATTAGCTTTGTTAAAGACTAGAATTTAACCTCATTGATACTACGCGTTGGTGGGGTGGCAAACAACTCAACTCCGTCGGATTGATTGAGAACGTCGAGACCTAATCTGAGGTGAAAAGTTACAAGTGTTCCGAGGAAGATCAATCTATACAATCTATATTACCTCATAATATTCCATCCTATTTAAATTAGAGACGTAATTTTTTTCTAACTCTATATTCATCCTATGTTATCTAAGTTAATGAGGTTTATAATTCACCACAGTACACAAGTTTCTTTAATTCTATGTATATTCCGAGGGATAAAGAACTAAAAGAATGAAATCTCTCTTATTTTTTTTAAAGTTAAATGACCTGGGATGGATTACGAGTTTCAAATTGGATACTGAACAATCGATTTCTACATATTCTTTCTGGTATGCGTAGGAAATGGTAGAGGCAACTGTAGCCGGCCCTTACAAACCGTACTGTTGGGCAACTCTTTGTACACACTGTCGGACTATGAAGTGCAATTGAATGTTATGGGGAAGAAAAAACATAATTTAGGGTGTAGGACTGCATACAGATCACACATCTAGTCTACAAATGTGGATAAAGGATATCTAGATTTCTAGATTTCAATAAAACTCAAGGCGCAGATCCTAGGGAAGACATTTTGGTGTTAAATGCGTAAAAGAATGTGCTCTCAAGTTAGGTACATGATCTATTTATAAGATATATAATCAACAATTAATATTGTTCAGGAGAAAGAATAGTTGTAAATGTCAGAGGAATTGGGAAGTATGGAAAGGGTCAGGACTTGTTCCAGCTAGATGAAGACCATTGATTCATGCAAAGCTGCTCCTCTGAAGCTGGAGTCAGGGATTGTCCACCTCACCGCCCCCGAAGAGCAGTGGCTTTGTTGTTTTGCACGCCTACAGAGAGAGACTCCAAAAGTACCGACGCTCTACGTATGCATCTACAAGGTGGTACTTGGATCCATGAGAAAAAGAGAAGTTCCAAGTACAAGAAAAAAAAATAGCATCGATAAACTACCAATTAAACAATTTCACTATTGACCTCTTCAGCTTTAGAATTACTAATTTTTATCATTTTTGCGCTTCTAAGAAAATTCAATCTTTAAAATCATGTTACATGTTATAAATAAGTCATATAATATGATTTTCACCATCAAATATTTTCTTTGGTAGTAAATGGATTGATTGTAAAAAAATTAAGCATTTAATATGTTGAAATTAATAGTAACTTTAACCTATATCTTTATTTAAGAAGTAGGCAAAAGAGAAAAAATAGCAATAACCCATGTATTTTTGTGAAGGCTACATGCCATAGTACCGTGTGTACCATACCTGAGCAGCTGAGCTGCAACTAACAAATCTACCCTGTGTTTATTTACTAAAATTTTAGTCTTAAATTTTAGCATAATAAAATAATTATAATATAATCTCTATTTTCATCGAATCATTACTTTTCACTATAATAAATATAAAAATTCTTTCAAAATAATTCATCTTCACTTTTTACCGATTTCAATACCCTAAAATTTTAACACTCAAAAACAACCCTAAGAAAAGGCATTAATTGAGAACTTACTCTTTTTTTTCTATTAATACTCGTACAATTCATATACTTTCCCCCTGTTTTTTGTCCTAGTTTTTCGATGCCATCAAAAAAGAAAATCTGCGCGCCCGGGCTCGGAGCACGTTTCGTTTTTTTTTTTTTGGAGCACGTTTCGTTTATTTGTACCAATTGGAACCCTAACTCTCATCCACGGAATCACCAGTGTGCCCAACTACGTCCTCCTTATCGTCTTGCTCTTAATCATAGGCCGCCTACTCCACCACCACGGCGAAGGAAAATATGATGGCGTCGTGGCCAAAATCCTCGACATCAACCCTATCGTCAATGAGCAAGCCCTGGTCCATACCGTCCCTGATCTTGAGCTGCATCATCCGCACCTTTCGCACCTTTCTCCCAGCTGCGATAGCTGTGGAGTTAAAAGTGCTGCCCTAACGTCTGCTTGAGTGTGTGTTTCATCGTGGATGCCGTGCATAGTCCTCCCGCTGTTCCAGTCCACCAGTCATTGTTCTGTGCTTTAATGATTCTAACAGCCTCGCGCATGCTTGTCATCTCTGTCTCGGCTCTAGATCAAATCCCAGTGTCAGGCTCGCTAATGCATTTTAATCCTTTCCACAAGTCATGAGACGCACATTTCATGAATTGAGAGCTTACTTTTAGCCTGGATTGGTGTTCCGCTTCGATTAGATATGTCCTTCTGGACTGAATTGTACTTGTATTGGCATTATTTCTCTGACTTAATTTGTACGGTTTTCACGAGCAACATATATATACAATTAACTTACAAAAGCTCGCAGAAAAAAAAAACCTTAACTTCCAAAAGCTCTCTCCATCGGTGAATTGGAATATCTATTTTTCATTTCAAAATATCTGCACCTATCAGTTGTGATCACAAGATATGATAATTACATCAAATTAAATATCAAAAACTAAGAAACGAGAAACGTTGACGTTGACCTTGTCATAATATAGGCATACATATGGCACGAAGCTATACTGAACTTGTCACATGATATTATGGCTTTGATTGAGGCATACAGAATAAGTGGTAGAACTTCATTTCCTATAAAAATAATTTCCTCTGCTGCATGCTTACAAAAAAACAAAAACAAAAACAAAACAATTGCCTCTGCTCTCCGCCTCCCTCTCTTTCTGTGTCTCGTACTCGATGCGAAGGAAATTATAAAGGGCGCAGGCGAGTCAGGCAGCAGGCGGGCGCAGTGCTGGTATATCAGTAAAAGTTAGAAGACAGACTCCCAGCCTGGCGGCCCTGGCCAACCATTAGCAAAAGGCACTCTGTACGCCCGCCAACCTTTTCGCTCCTTTATAGCCTCCTATCCTCCCCACGTCTCCACGCCGTACTTCTCACCGAACTTCAATGCTTTTTTTAAAAAAATTCTTTCATCGCTGGGATCTTACTTTTAAGTTTTAACACCACGAAAGCCTTGTCGCATGTGCATTTTTGGTTTCATACTTTTACAGATACGTTCATAGGAAACATTCTTGCAAATAAGGATTCTCTAATTTTCATGAGCAGATAGAGCTCAGTTAAATTGAGAGTTAAGACAGAGTTTAAATAAGGTAATTTTGATCAAATATTATGGTAAATCTTTATATTAAGTATATAATTCTAAATATTATTATAGAAATCTCATAATGAAATGCAGGTGTCGTTATATAATGACGTTAATTAATCTCTTAAAGTCCTTTTGTACAGTTAATTTTTTGGGAGTACTCTAGTTATTAGGAGGAGGCCTTAGGTCTTAAATGCCTACCTATCTAGCCGGCCCTGGGCTATGAGGA
The DNA here is from genome assembly GCA_963930655.1 of Myrica gale. Taxonomy (NCBI): domain Eukaryota; kingdom Viridiplantae; phylum Streptophyta; class Magnoliopsida; order Fagales; family Myricaceae; genus Myrica; species Myrica gale. The sequence goes on along the minus strand of OZ005600.1, from coordinate 7,275,104 downwards.
GCATTAATCTTAGGGTTAATGCCCTTTTTAGTCCCTAGATTTTGGGGCGGTGTTCTTTTTAATCCCTATGTTTTATTTTTGTTCAAAACAGTCCCTAGGTTATTTACGTTTGTCTTTTTACTCCTTCCGTCCAATTCCGTCACTCCCGAGCCCAATCAGCTAACGGCGTCACATGTCACACCCAATAGAATATTGCCACGTATACTAATTTTTTTTAAAAAAAAAAATTCCACATGGGCAAAACGTTAAAAAAAAAAACCAAGGGAGGTACCCGTGGCCACCTCCCCGTCGCCGGCGAAGGGTGGCTCCCGCCGAGAGGGGTGGAGGCGAGCCACCCCCTCCCCCTGAAATGGGGTGGCCGAAAGCCACCCAACCGGCGACGGGGAGCCCAGATCTGGGCTCCCCGTCGCTCGGTGGTGGCCAGGGAGGCCACCCTTCGCCGACGACGGGGAGGTGGCCACGGGAACATCATTTGATTTTTTTTTTTAACGTTTTGCCCATGTGGAATTTTTTTAAAAAAAAAAAATTAGTACACGTGGCAATATTCTATTGGGTGTGACGTGTGACGCAGTTAGCTGACTGGGCTCGGGAGTGACGGAATTGGACGGAAGGAGTAAAAAACAAACGTAAATAACCTAGGGACTGTTTTGAACAAAAATAAAACCTAGGGATTAAAAAGAACACCGCCCCAAAACCTAGGGACTAAAAAGTACATTAACCCTTAATCTTATCGATTGCCAAAAATCTTTATGGCCGTTTCTTAAACTCCATCATGAATAGAAAGATTGTCTTAGCTAGACAGTAGTTATCCTAATTGGAAATTATGCATCCTTCCGTGCAGCGAGGGTTACCGACGGAAAATGAATAAGATCATGATCGTCCAGCTGCACAAGCAATGGAATAATTAACAAACATCCTGTATCGTAAATTGGATCGATGCACCGCTAGCTAACAGCTAACGGCTGTTACTTCCTAAGAAAAGCACATGTAAAAATATTTGGATCGAGTCTCTAATAGGCAACATAAGTAGCGGGATAGGAATTTTTTGTTTGGAGGTGAATCAAATTAATTTATTTGTGTTCATATTTATTATTCTATTATTGTATCTGTAAAATTTCAACAGGTACTTCAGTTTTCACAACAAAAGTAATTTATTTGTGCCTTGTGATTGATTTAATTAAAATAAAATGGTGAATAGTACTCTCATCAAATTTAGAGATAATTTGCGTAGACACTAAACAAAAAGTAATAGCATTTATTTTTTCAAAAATAAATAAATAAAAGGGTAAACTCATAGTTAGCCCCATATTTTTGGGGAAAAATTAAGTTACGACCCTTATTTTCCAAACCAACAATTTGAGACCCTTATGTTTCAAAACCAATAATTTGAGACCCCTATGTTTCAAAATCATTCAATCATCGTCATTCCGTTTAAATTCACCGTCAAATGAGACGGTTTTTCGTGAAATGACCAGAATGTCATTGGTGAATGACCAGACTACTCTGGTTATTAAACGTATTCGATTGTTAACAGAATCGGTGGCATATGGTAGGAAGAGTGGGGCCCATCTGACCAATCAGAGCTTGCCAAACGGCAAGACTGATTTCTGGGAGTTGGCGTCCCGTGGGAGGACCCAAGTGCTACCAACAAGGTACAGGGACTCGGTGCGGGAGCCATGGAAACCGTTGTCGCGACCATAACGTCAGTTTGCTCTCTTCTTCCCACCGACACGACTTTCTCTAATAATTTCTTTGAAAATGATCTAGCCTCCTGAAGGTCATCTTGAAAAGTATTCACTGTTGTTTCTTTCTTTACCCTTATCGGAGAAGTGTCAAAGGTGTTGGTGTCTTCCGAAGGAAAAGCAGAGCCTGACTTCCTAGAATCGTCCACAAGAGTTGAGCGAGCCATTTGGCGAGTCAAACCAGCGAGGTAGTCCTCCTCGTCACTCTCCGTCTCACTCAAACACACGACGGACTCAACCGAAGAACTGAGATCCGAGGAAGTCCCGAAAGAGCCAAACCCGTAGGGAAACTCGAAGGGGAACAAGGCCTTTGTCACATCGTTGTCCGTTCTGAAACCATTGTCCTCCATCTTGCTGGTACCATTCTTGTCCATGACTAAGTCACCAGCAGTGAGAAACTCAGGTGGTAGCCAAAACTCAGCGTCCTTCAAACTCACGACCATTCTAAAAAAAAACCTACAGAAATCAAAACGCTATTATGAAAGCGCAACGCAGAGATGGCTAGAGCAGAGGAGGAAAAGAAGCTGGCAGAAGCTAAAATTCATCCACACTTGCAGACTCGCTCACTCATCAGGACTTCCACTGATTTTCTCTCTCTCTGCATTATCTCTTGGCTGAAAACACTCTTAGAGTCTTAGCTCCAGGGGTTCCGTTTCATGAGATCTTGATCTGGATGTGGAACTCTGTGGAGAATGTGTTTTCTAGGACGTCGTCGTTTAGGGAGGAGGGTGATGACGAGGAGGCGCTTCTGTGGGCCGCACTGGACCGACTGCCCACTTACGCTCGCGTACGGATGAGGAGCCGCTTTGACGCGGAATTCTCGGCTTGCATGCAGTTTGATTGTGAGGAAGATTTTTCTTTGGTTTGTTTGGTTGCTGAGGACTTGTAGGAAATTACAGAGTAGCCATTTTGAAATTATTCGGGACATTAGAGGTTTAGTCAACTTAGCATAATTGAACTCTAGGGACGATTATGCGCTGCTGACATTTTCATCCGAATGAACAACAACGGAAAAAAGTTGCTTTTCCTGGTAGCCAAGTGGATAAAAGGTTGGTTTCTTCTGTCTTTAAGGGTATTCTGGTTATTTTACAAAAAACCGTCTCATTTCACGGTGAATTTAAACGGGGGCGAGGATTGAGTGATTTTGAAACATAGGGGTATCAAATTGTTGGTTTGAAAAATAAGGGTTGTAACTTGATTTTGCCCCAAAGATATGAGGCTAATTATGAGTTTACCCCTAAATAAAATTATGAACGACATATATATATATATAATTCCAGTACTTTGGTGCTCATTTGGGCATCTGTACTATCTTCTGTTTTGTAAGAAACCAAGGTATTAAGATAGACTGTAATTATTCAGGTCAATATAAAAACCGATTTGGAACTTTGGTGGTGTTTGTTTGTGAAAATTTTGGGGTGGTGGAAATGTTGGGGTATTGATGTTGGTGAAAAAGTAAATATATTTTGTGGGAGTTGGTGAAAAAGTGAGGAGTGAAAAGATTTGAGTGAATATTATAATAATAAAGAATTGTTTGATGTAAAAAATTATTAATTTATAATTTTTTATAATATACCCCAAATGTTGATGCCCAACATTTCGAGAAACAAACGCTACGTTTGTATTCGCGCATATGTACAATTTATCGAGAAAAGATCTTGTGCAAAGAAAAATTATGCAAACTCATGCAAAGAAACACATGTTATTTAAAAATACCGATCAAATGTTTCAAGAATGACCAACTTCATTTAATAAAAAGAATATAAATATGTTGACCCAATTTTGACTTTTCATTTCATTAAATGACGTGGTCAGTCTTAGAACATTAATGGATTTGTTTCTTCAAATCACGGTCATCTATTTATATGGCTTTGCACAATTTGTCTTTGCACAGAATCCGTTCTCTAATCTATGAGCTTATCGATCTTGGTCGAGAGAATGAATTTTATGCAAAGATAAATTGTACAAAGTCATACAAAGGGACGTCTTGATTTAAAGAAAAATTCACTTTTATAAGGTTGATTGTATCATTTAAAGAGCTGAGGAGACGAAATGACGTAACCAGCCTTGAAACATTAAATCTGTTTCTTTAATCATAGTCATCATTTTGCATGACTTTGTATAATTTTGTCTTTACACAAAAATATTTTATGATGTCAATTTTATTAGTGGATCAGGTTAGTTTATGAAGGATCTTTTTGCCAAGTCTGAGAGTAGGGAAAGAACTTCGGTAAAAAAAATTTGTAGAAGCTGTTATACGTACGTCTAGAATCACGGCCGACGTTCATACCTAGGACCTGTGCACGTTCCAGCGAGAATACGACATTAAGTATATTTGGGTACAAGGGCCAAAATTTTGAATTATGAGAATAGGTAAAAAAGTGAAAAAAATTCGCAAGAATTGATAAAAAAATAAACATATAAATGAATTAAATAAATTTTTTATATTTATTATAATATAAATGAATTACGCGATAAGAAAATATAAATTATTTTATAATTATTTTATTATATTGTGGTAAAATTTTAGTACACGAACTCCACTTAAGTGAGACAATGTGTGATCAAAATAACGCAGTGCGCGAACTTTCTTACGTGTGGAATCAAGCTTGACATTCGAAAACCAATGGCAACTCTTGTAACAGGAAGAGGAAGTACAGTCGGCATTAAGTGAGACAATGGATGAGTAGACCCAAGAAATTTATATGTAACAGCGGAAATACTTAAGGACTTCTTTTTTAAGGTAAGTAGGAAAATCTCATATTGTGAGCATATCTAGAGTGGTCGATCGACACCTAACAGCTTACAAATAAAATCTCATATTGTACCCTTGACATGTAACATCAATTTCGGCAGCTTATAGTGCTGTGCTGGCCTCTGAATCTCCCTCTCTCCTCTCCCAGCTCCCTCTCTTTTGCTAGAAAGCTGCAACCACGAAGCTGGACCGTCAACCTATTCACGCTTTCGCTGGTCCCTTATATTTCTGAAACCGTTAGAGATGGAGACACAGAAAGACGAGTGAAATGGCATCTAATGTAAAAAAAAAAAAACCCTTCGAGGCCCTACACCAAAGAGTCAAAGACCCTTGCGCTCTTTCTAGGTCGGCTACCTCTTTCTCACCTAGCACCTCCAGGCTCCAGCTGACTCACCCTTTTTAGCCGCCGAGTTAAGACGTTCATTGCAATGGGTACAAGCGAAGCTAGCTACTTTCATAAGCATTATAAAGCATTTAACAGATGCAGTGGTCTTTTCGGTGAATGAAGTGTGTCGTATAGCAGAGTGCTATATTTATGTCCTGTAAGTTCTAACAACCATACGGTCCATACCCTGCTCCCAATCTCGTTGGTCTCCTAATTATGGCTATTCGACGCACATAGGATGACTAGGTTTCGTCTCTTTTAACCGCAAAACCTGCATGTCGGGATTTGGAAACGTGAAAAAGCTGTCGCCAGAACCCATATATTGTTTTTTTCTACAGACGTTGTCCTCAATAATGGTTCATCTAAATCTCTAGCGCTGCTGCACTAGCCAGGCTAAGTTGTTTTCAACCTTCTTTGCTTTTTCTCCTATCCGCGATCTCCTGAATGGGATCCATTTTCCTTTTTTGTTCCCATATTCGCTGCTTTTGTCCCTGCTGTGCAAAATGCTATTGATCTTTAAAGATCTTCCATAGGTAACATGTGACTCTGGGGTTCATACATTCCTTTAGCTTGTCCAATTTTTCCCTCTTGGCTACCTCTCTTTAACACTTTGCTTGTCCTATTAGTGCATTGGAGTTAAAGGGACCCCCCCGCCCCCAATAATTTTCAATACACAAAGCTGAGTGGACAGAAGTGATATGTGCAAGTCAGATTAAAAACTAGATTCTACCATTCATCCAACGACAAGCAATTTCTTTCTTAATTAAGTCAAAAATATAGACTTGCGCTCTCTTGTCATCATATTCTTATATTTATGTAGAGAGAGAAAAATTATCTTTAGTCTTAATTTCATACAATTTTCATAATAGATCATTGGGTTCTAATCTACAAATTTCAATCTTTTGAGTTTTCGGTTCTTTAAAAAGATCTTCCTCCGATCAATTTTATGTCCAATAAGAAGGTCTATCCCAGCTAGCAGGCGTTGAAGTCAGTTATCCACGTGACGCTCCCATTTGTCCAATAAAGAATTCTGACACATTTGAGGTCACTTCACCTACTGTCCACTCATGTACATGAAGTTGTTCGGTTGAGTTGTGTTTTACAAATTTTTAGGTAATGTTAACTTTATTGGTATGCGTGTTGTAGTTATTTTTACGTAGGGTTAAAAATAATGTTTGGTTGTAGAATTTTTTGTGTTGTGAAGATTTTAAAAAATTATGAGAATACTGATTAAACGAACATGCCCTTTAAAAACGTTATTGTTTTAACTTCTTTTTTCTAAGTTATTGTTTTAACTTGCATGACTGAAAAAGTCCATCCTCCCATGCTAAGTTGGATTTTTCCTGAGGGATATGGGTAAGTCTGTTTGCCCAATATTTTTAAGTCTCGAAATTTCGAGCAAATCAAATTCACTTTAAAATTTATAACATCTACACAAATGTATTTAAATTTTTTTACAAATCTCAATAAATTTTAATATTTAAAAGATTTTTAAAATTTTAAGAATATTCTTCAAAATTTCTGTAAACAGACGCCATCTATATATATGTCATTAGTGGCCGGACGAAAAGTTGATCGAATGACTTTTTATTTTTTATTTTTAAGAACCCTAAATTTAATGATTAAAATGTTTTGTTGTAAGACCTAAAGACAAAAGAATATAAAATTTTACTTTAAAAATTTGATGATGTATTATAAAAACGGTGTAAAACACAAGGATGAATTTTTTTTCTTCCTATTATTCAAAACCCTCGATCACGATTGTAGCAGGATACTGTGGTTGCATGATTGCATCATGTTCTTATTTGTATTCTAGAATATGTTCCAAGTCTTTCGGCTACGTAAGAGGGTTCTTCCCTACCAAATCCCTCGCTGTCCGTTGTTGTTGCTGTTTGGGTTCGAATCCAGAGCTTATATCCAAGCTATTTCCAGACCTATTAAGAGAAGCCGCCCACTGGCCCAAAGCAGAAGATAGCATTCGCTAGCCCAAAAGGGGAGGAGGATAGTCTCACTGCTCGCGTACATGCCTACATGGTCAGTGACTCAGTGGTCCAACGTACATTAAACACCAAAACTCGAGCCTACCGCGATCGATTTACTTTTTGAAGTTGCGTAGCAGGGTCCTATTACATAGTTATTTAAAATACAAGTATGGAATCTTTAAGCCTATTTTATTTTTGGGGCCAATTGAATTAACTCTAATTATCAAATATCTTTGCGGTCTGGATCGAAGGACTTAAAACTTTTGTATTTGAGTTGATAAATTAATACTAAAAAAGACGTACCATGTGCCAAAACCTGGTGTTATTCTGCTTCTGTGTTCTTCTATTGTCTGAGGGAAGGGCGAAGGGGCGCCAGTACATCTGCCAACTATATGTCGAATCACAGGAATTTTTTTTGTTAGCTTATTATTGGAGGTACATAGAATATTTTGCAAGCACCTAGAGAGTAGTTTGAGCATTTCGTGAAGCTCTTCTAGCATGCGTACTGAAAAATCTTCGAAAGCGCTAGCTTGGACGACTTCGGACATATATATGCAAGGATTAACGGTATAACATGCATGAGATCTAGAGTTCATGAGGCTTAAGAAGGAAATTTTCAATAATTTTTTGAGAGGTAAAAGATCTATGAAAAATATGTTACTTTTTTTGGTTCCTAAAACATAAATATTATTTTCTATAATAGAACGGAGATCATAAATATTGTGTAGTTTGACGTGATATAATTTATTTCCATAGCACCTATATATATATTTTAATTATAATTTTGTAATTTAAGCCACTTTGAATTAATTTGCTAGTCGGATCATATCACGGCAGGTCTGATCTTTACCTACCAAGTAAACTACACATATTTCCTACCTGTCCCTTCGTAGACCAAGAAACCATAATCAGTTATATATATATATAAGCAACGTTAAAGTTACTTGTCTCTTCACAAATGAAATGATAATGTCTGAACTATTATAATGAATCAAATGGGAGCAGGAAAAAGAAGAAAAAGGAAACAGAGAGATGTTCCACACCTCTTGAACTCCATGTTTCCTTGGAAGATCAAGTCAATCTTTCACACTTCTTAGTCGAAGAACTTTAGCCGGAAAAAAAAACTCTCGACGCTGAGATGATCCAGATCAGTTTCACAAATGAGCTTAACATATCATGCATCTCAAATCTGATGCACGTGGTTCATGTAGTACTCATATCAGACGGTTCCATCTCGAACCCTTCGAAAATTGGTATCGTTTTTGTTCTTTTCTTCCTCTTCGTCCACCGTGTCTTCGACAAAAGACAACTCTTTTTTCCTCCTCCCAACACCAACCTTGAGCCATTCCGAAACTTCTATCATGCTGGGCCGGTTGTCAGGGTTGCTATCTGTGCATCTCATCGCGACCATGACCGCTGACTTTAGTTGTTCTTTATCGAACTTGCCCTTCAACCTCGGGTCAGCAATGTGATTCAGAGCATCCTTTTGGACATAGGGTGTAACCCATTGCACTATGTCACGCTTGACACCGCCGGGGAGTTTCTCCAATGGCTTTTTCCCACTAATTATTTCTAGAAATAAAATACCAAAGCTGTAGACATCACAGCTCTCGGAAACCTTACCCCACATGGCATATTCAGGGGCCAAATATCCCAGAGTTCCCTTTACTTTAGTAGTCAAATGACTAACACCGGCTGGTATTAGTTTTGCAAAACCAAAATCAGCAACTTTTGCTTCAAATTCAGTATCTAAGAGGACATTACTGGCCTTTATGTCTCGGTGAATTATATGAGGATCGGTCTCGTGGTGCAAGTACCTTAACAATGAAAATATGGCACGACTATCAAAGCCAATCACTGTGATATCTTTGACTGAGTTCTGGAAAAGAATCGCTGAACAGTAAATTAAGAAGTTTGTTTTTAATAGAATTTTTTTTAAGTAGCTCGATTATTTTTTCGTCTCATAAAATAGGTTTTTTGTTTTTCTCTGAAAAGAAGAAAAGATGTATGAGTGTTACTTACGCTAGACCTTCTGCTGATCCAATTGCTATACTCATTCTCCGCGGCCAATCTAGTAGACAAAGATCAGCGAGGTGGCCATGCAAATGGGCGATCAAGCTATGATTAGGCATGTAATCATAGACAATAAGCCTCTCATCCCCACCAGCATAAAATCCCCTCAAGCCCAAGAGATTTTTATGCCTCACCCTGCCAAGCATTTCAACTTCCACAGCAAACTCCATCTCTGCCTTTGCACTCATTGCCTTTAGTCGTTTAACAGCAATCTGCACGATCAGCTCAGGCGATTTCAAATGAAAAAGAAAAGTTGTGTGTAATTGTTTTGCAAGGGCAACCACGGGAAAATCCTGGCTATAATTAAATATAATCTCAAAGAAAATAGAATGAAAAAGGGTAGGCATATATCATTGCCTCAACGCCTTTACTAGTTCGACCCCAATAAACGCTTCCAAAGCCTCCTTCGCCGATCTTGTTATCTTGATGGAAGTTGTTTGTAGCATGAAGTAGCTCCTTTAGAGAGTATATTTCCCATGGATAATCCCTGTCTTTTTTTACACTTAATCATAAAGAAAATTGAAAAGTTTAACCACTTATTTTTTTTAAAAAATCTTAATATATTTCTTACAACGATTGGAAACATCAATATAATCTGATAGAGCCTACCTGGCCTCCAGTTGTTCTCCAGTGGGGATGCAACAAAAGCATGATCTGCTGATCACCTTCCTAATGGGAGGAAGTACCAGAAAATAGCAAATTGAGAAGTTAACAATTAATCAGAGAGTTAATATGAACACTGCATAAATCAATGTCTTCTTATCATGATTAATGCATAAAGCAATAGAATCTGATCGATCGAGCATATATACCTAATCTCCTGTTGCTCTTCAGTGGAGATGCAACAAAAGCATCTCCTGATCACCTTCCTAATGGGAGGAAGCAACATCAATGACAAAACTGAAAGGATATATATGCAGTAGGGAGAGTGGAGATTGCAGAAAAACGGACTGCAGGTAATTCAAAAAGAAAGCATATATGTTTGATGTTTCGAAGCAAAACGATGGGAGTCTTATGGTGGAGACAAAAGGCAGCCTAGCTCGGCTGTAGTCAAGGAATTTGTTGTTTAATGTTTTGAACAAGCTTAGGCTGTTCATCAGAGGGCCAAAAGCTTATGGATTAATTCTAATGCAATAGTTTTTTCCTGGTAATCTATATTTTTCCATTGGAAACGTCACATTTAATTTAAATTTCGTCGTTAGGCTTTCTTAAGGTATTATTATAATGGTGTATACTAGAGATAAGTACCTAATAGAGTTATATTTGTGTGTTTCGTTCAATGGAAAGTGACACCATCAGCTTCTGTGCAGCCCCAAGGTAACGATTAGAACGGACCAAGTCAACATTATGATTTTAAAATTCAGTGGGATAGTTACGTCGTAGACAATTAGCTGTACCCAATTAGTTTAATGGCGTGATTTAAGGAACAAGACCATTTGAGAAGGAATCAAGTAGAAGAGAAAGATTGGGGGGGGGGGGGGATGAAAATACCCAATGTAGGATTCCAATCGAAATTGCATATCAATTTTAGTTTTCAGAATTTTGTCCGAATGAGCACATGTGCGTTACGAATTCGAATTAAAAGCCTTGTGTTAATAATATATATGAATTGCCTTTCCGGGCTGGTTTCAGTTGAAATCCAAAGGCTTTTGACCAATGAGAACTGAGGCCCATCCCAGTGAAAAGATGTAGGGAATAAGCACAAAACAGAATCTAGAGAATGGCCCATCCTTTCCTGCCTTCGAGAATCGAGACAACCTTCAAGCCAGGCGCCAGCTACAAATATTGGACCCGGACCCTTTTCTGTCTTTATTTGACCCGGCTCATCTTTGTGTCTTCGCATTGATTCAAGAGCAAATTACATGCTACCAGCTACCCCTATAATTATCACTATTTTTACCATTTGTACCTCAAACAATTAAATTTTACACATTGCACCTCATATTACCAAAGAGTTTACACTTTACACATTATAATTTTACAGTTGTGACCTTTTTTTATGTATTTACTTATATATTAGTTTTAACTGTAAGACTTTAATGGGTTAAAAAGTGTACGTAAAGCTATTATTAATTTAGAGTGCAATATGAAAGGTATATATATAGTCCTATCAAACTTGGAAGGAAAAACTATAACTCTTCCAGACTTTATCCTATCTCGGGTTTTCCTTTTAATTTTTTAAAAGTACTTAATGAAAGGTAGCGAGTCAAGTCAAAAAGAGAGTTGCCTCTATTAAGCATTTACTGGATTTACCGACAAAAACACAAAATGCTAAAAGCCTCCTCTATTTGGAGGTGGTCTTCTTGCTGGATTTACAATAATGTACATATTGTGCAGGCATGCGAGAACGGATATCATTAATTATTTCATTACAGCACCGCAAAAATTTCCTAAAACGTCAAAGTGAATCAGGAAAACAACTCTATAATATCAAAGTGACCAACCTTGACAGGAAATATATATGGTCAGATTAACTTCGGATTACTGTAGCTAAATGAGAACGACAGTGAATATGAAGAAAGTAGATCATTATATCATTTGGGCTGATGGATCAGTCACGGCTACCGCTCAGACACGCCGAAAAAGCTATCACAAGCCCCAGACAAAAGAAGAAACACCAAATAAACAGGCGTAAAACAATCACAATTCACAACAACAAAGTGGAAAAGGATGTAGTAAGTAGAATATTAGAGATGACAATTAATGCTTATATATCAGCATGTGCAAGTGCTAGATCATCATCTCGCACACCATGTATAATATATTCGATACAGCATTAATTAATAGCTTTACAGTATCGCACGAAAAACCATAACATACCTATATATGATCTTTAGTAATCGCCAGGTTGAACCAAAAACGTTATCTTGAAGGGAAGGGTTTGATCTTCATTCTGGAGAGAACCCAAGGTTGGACTTGTTGTTGCAGCCAAATATTGCAATGGAGGCAGCGTCGAGTTCACTCACTTCTAACCGAGACCGATTCGAAGCCTTGGAGTCATCTACTCTATGGCTGAAAGATAAGATAGTGGACACAAGCACAACCATGACTCGCATGTAAGGAGCCTTAGCCAGAGTTACCACGGCCACCCAAGAAGCAGAGGAGAGTGGTGGATGAAATGAGACAAGATCTACAAGCGGTGTTGGCTAGACTTGGTGGAGGGCCGAGTGGGGGCAACTGTGCACAAGCCGCAAGGATGAAGGATAGTAGGGGGGAATGTTCAGCTCACGAACGGGAGAGAAACTCACTTATCCGAGTCCACAAGTGGAGAGCCTAAACCGCGGCCACCACCTAGAATGGGCAGACATGTGGAGAAGAAGCATGAGGTAATCAAGAGGTGGCTACGTGAGGAGTCCAACCATGGTGTTGATCAAGCAAGGACAGAAGCTAAGGAAGAAGAGAGCAGTAGTGATAGGGAGCTAAGTCTTAATGCAATCACCGGCATTGGGAATTCATCAACTGTGACAATTGTGGCTCCGATGGGCGAGTGCGAGATCAACATGTTGGTGGATAGTAGATCTACCCACAACGTCATCAACACCCAACTAGCATCTAAGGCAAGTTCACAAGGAGAGGAGGTAGACACCTTGGAGGTAAAGCTTACCAACGATGAAGTGATGGGAGGTGAGAAGATAGAGAAGGCGGTCTCTACTGATGTCCAAGGTATGCAAACCATTGTTAACTCATATGTGCTTTCCTTGGATGAGTTGAATGTGGTTAGTTGTGATGCTTGGTGGAAGAGCATTGGCGAAACCATACTTGAATATGGTGGGCAGAGTATGAAGTTCACTCTGGGTAGTAGAGTTATTACTTAGAATCCGGGTGGGCTACCTAGAGAGGAGATGGTTTGGGAGGACTATGGTGGCATGGCCTCAGGAGTTTCAAAGGTTACCCTTGGGGTCAAAGGTACTCTTTATGGAAAGGGGATTGAAAGGATCCCCAGTGACGACATGAGGGGTGATAGTCATGCGTGGGAGGATAGATGCCGAGATGAGGCACCAGTGTCACCAATGGGCACCCATGACATGCCCACAGCGCGTGCGGTGACAACACCACGGCCAAGCCATGACACCCACGCGCGCGCGCGCAAGGTCAGCACCCCAGCGCCCCTGACAAGGCATGACGCCTCACCAACGCCCATGCCAGCCAGCCGGCCACAGACATGCCATGACAGCACATGGCCTCGCACACGACGCCACAGCAAGTCCTTGGCCACCAGCCAAGCCAAGCAGCAGCAGCGAGCCAGCAGACAAAGGAATGTCATGACACAGGATGGTCACCACCGGCAGCCACCACCAGTGGCGGAGCACCACCACCCCTACCGATACTAGGTGGGGAATGGAAGAGGAAGGTTCCAGGACCCGGAGGAGCATCACCACCCATGGTGGTGCAAGCGGCGGCGGCGCCACCATGGACAGCGGCGGACGACGGTGAAATCCCGACATTGATGGAGGTATCATAGAGATTGCTTTCCTTAACTGTTTAGATTGAATAAATCACATGTTCTAAATTTAGGGATCCTACTTCATATTAACTGATCATCGGAGCTGCTCAATGGTCCCGAAACCAGTACTAAGTGCAAAATCAAACTTAACATCTATTGAATAATTATTCTAACCAAGCTATATGTATGACTTGATCGAGTTTCTAAGTATAGTCTATCTGCTATACGTTAGCCATGACAAAATATATAGCACGAACAACAGGAATATGTTTTAATTCTTGAAATTTAGGCTAATGATGCTACAGATTGCTACCCGTCAATTGGATATATAGCTCAAAGGAATATGTTTTACTTCCTACGCCAAAGCTGATTTATTCCTCCAGAAACAGTTTTTAAAGAGTCTTTTATAGGAGATTTTAAGTTTTCACTTCCAGTGCAATATATATCTGGAAAAGAAGACGGGGAACATCAAGAGAGAAAAATTCAAGCACTTGTGGTTATTCATAGAGACAGAACTGAGTTTAAGGTTCAGCTCAAGGGAATCCCTTTCAGCAAGTGGATAAATGACAATTTAAGAGACATCCCGATGATCAGAAGATGAGATCATTCAGTTTACGTTGCAGCCCAGGTAGATCAAGGCATTCGAAATGGTTGACCTGTAATTCAAATTAGACAAAAAGGTTCTCCCCGTCAGATTAATTCTGAATTTCATGTAAACCCTAAACCTAGAAATAAATGACGTATTGATCATCAAAGATACCTTCGCCTTAATAGAGTAAAGTAATCTTTCGTTTGCTTGAGTGGAAACACAGGTAACTACACAAAATCCTTCTTTGAGCAAGATTTCGAGCACCTCCGACAGAAGCAAAACTTCCTCATCGGCGTTGCTCGTTTTAATTAGAATCTCCACCCCACCCAAACAAGGGTGGACCATAGCACGGTTCAGGACATATTTACCTGACCTTTCATTTCCAAGAGCGAGAACACTTGAATTAGGTGACTCTAAAAGCTTGCCCCTCCTGATGCTCAAATGTGCGATCTTATGCTTCAGGTACTCAATATAATTCACAGCCTCGTGCATGTGATCCGATATCGAACGCTTTCCCTAAAATCCCCTCCCAAAATTAGAATTATGCGAATCAAGAATAGAGGTTAGCCGTTTCTTGATGTGTGTGAAATCCTAGGAAAGTCATCAGGCATATATATACAGAAGGGAAGAAAATGAAGAGAGTGATGAGAGATAGAAGTTCCAGACCTTAATCATTTCGATAGGGAGCACCGACCGAAGTGATGCATTAAGAATGGCCATTTGCTGCCTCCTTTGGCGTTCAGTGTCCCTACGCAGGATCCTCTCAGTACTGCTAGTAATTGCTTCATCATTGTCCATTTTAGCGAATATACTGTGACACGCCTTTTGTGATTTTTTCCGCGAAATCGCTAATCCCAGGTGAACCTTGATCGAGTATCAGATCTTGTGGCACAATATCTTCGAAGTGGGGTTTGGGGGAGCCAGAGAGGATTGATTTACCAGCTCATCTCTTTGGTGGAAAGGAAGCATTGGTCGATTGAAGAAAGACCATGTAGCTTCAAGCTTTTCCTCTTTGTTGTATATTTTGATCTAAATAACGTATTAGATACCTTTTGTCAAAGGCAGTGGATTTCTATCATGGGCCTGGATATATAATCAAGATTCTCTGTTATCTCTTCCTTGACAAGGGGCATCGGTGCAAGCGAGGCAAAATGTGGCCTCGGGTGAGTCGGCAGTAGTACTGATGTTAAAGTTCATTGTGGGGCTGATGGCTTTTTAACTTTCTACTGGTAATTTTCAGCCCGCGTAAGTTCACATTTGGTCGATCCACATTATATGTCGGTGCAGTGAGGATATTCGGATCGGACGGACTGATCAGGCTCTGGACAATTCTCACGATCCACTGGGATGTATTTCACGTGGTTAAAACAAATGTATAATATTAGGCCAACACCGACGTCCTCTGCACCTGGGTGGTATGCGGGCTGTGAAGTCCGCGTGGTCAGAGTTTCGATCGTTGGTGAGAAGAAGAAAGTATAATATTAGGCCAACCAAAATTTTCCCATCTCTTGTCCCGCACAACAGTAAGAATTAAGACGCTTTCAGACACCGTGTAGTACTCTTATTCCTCAGTTGGATTGTATACTATTGTTTACAGTGGTCCTTGTTTTTGGACCCCGTCCCCTTTAACTTTTGCAAATATAAAATTGGCGCGGAAACTGCGTCAGTGAAATGAATTGATTGGCAAACTGCAAAGCATATGAAAGGAATAATTTTTCCTTCTCAAGTTGGGAAACCCAACCTACCTAACCTCTAGCCTGGATCAAGTATATATCTTCGATAAATTGAAGTAAAGTTAACATTACTATTAGGGACTACTTTGAGTCACAACACGCGTGAAGAACGAAGTAAATCATGAGGCCCCGAATTAATGTTTCATCCCTGACAATACCATGAATCCGAGTAACACGTGATTGACGTGACGAATTAAGCGCCCCCACACAAAAGAAAAAACAGTGAAAAATGAAATGGATACACTAATTAATTCGGTGTCGTGTGCATTTGAGTAGATAATCGTAGACTAATATATACCAACGGAGAGTCTCTCATGACCTTGCTGACAAATGAAGCTTCTATAGATAATATGAGACATGGTGGGAAGGAATATTGTAATGGTGGCAAAAATGATCGTATATGCTACTCTGACACATTTACTAAGATATATGAAAAACAGTTCTGTTAGACTATTGTGAATTCTAATTAGTTATTGCAGACATCGGATGGGTTCCTTATCACAATGATTCCTCGTGAACTTTCAGTACTTTTTGGATTTGTGAGATCCGAATAATCAATAATTGGAGGAACGACAACAGCATTGCGAACAGTATCAAGGCAAAGATATGGAAACACTAATGCCTTTTATTAATTAATCTCCGATGAATGTACGTGTACGTGTGCGTCTGTCCCAATTCACCGAATAAGAATTAGTTGTTTTGTATATTTAAAGTAGTATAAGAGCTGATCAAGATTAGCCTAGCTGTTTCGTATCTTTGCTCCCTCAAGCATAACATATTATATGCGGTGGTTGTGATTGTCTTGCGATCTTCCTACACATAGAATACTAAGATCAAGCTTCTCCTGTTTAAGTAAGATATTCGCTGTTTCTTTTTGGGAGTAATTTATTGGTTTTCCAAATGACATGATCGTCTGGGTTCTTACTTAATTAGAGGCCGGGCCAGTTTAGCGATGTTTCGGGTCTAGTACATTCAAACCTTTCACAAAACTTGCAGAGACGTGATATCCTCAGTACTAAGAAACCAGTTCACTAGATTCCGGATAAAAGAATATTATGAGCATGCAGCTCAGCCGAATATTCGGCTGCTTTAGCACCTATATATATAACAACTATGTATTGGGTCACGCTCTATAGTTAATTACCCTTTGCTCTTATGACATCAAAACTGAAGCTTGGATATATCAATCGCAAAATTACCCTGCACAACAAGAGTTTGCCACTCCTAACTTGCATGGTGAGGTCTTGCGAGGACCAAACCCATAGAGGGACCAAGTCGTCCAGCGTTTAATTTGTTGAAATCCCTCTGCGGGATATGTAGCAACATTGCAGAAATATAGTGCAAATATCGGACCTTTCACATCGTAGAGGGTTACATAATTCTGATCAGCTTTATAAATGCAATTCGTTGATGATTTGTACGTACAATGCCGTTTAAACCAATGACAGGAATTTGCTGACTGTTGGATAAACCTTTACAACCAGGGAGAGGTATACATTACAAACCTAGTAAACATACCAAAAGCCCCAACGATGTAAATTTGAATTTGATCATGTTTGCTCCTCCAACAGGACATCAAGTTTGTGGCTGCAATGTTTTCAAGTGACATTTCCACCTTGAGACAGCTCTCTCATAAATCCACCTTTTGTTGTTCTTAAATTAACTCGTCCAACGCGAGTTAGAGCCTTGGGGGTGTGTTTCTCCTCGTACCAGATTGAATAATACACAAACTCGATGGTGCTATTCATTTAATGAGGTGGAGGTGTATTAACCGTTGATGAGATTTTTTTTAATGTTAGCCGTCCCTTAGGTAGCCTTCGGAGGGAATCCGTTCCACCATAATATATCTTTTCATTAGCTAGTTTTACTTTCTATTAAAATTACTATTGAACAATGATTCATGAGAAAAACATCGAATACCATAACAGGATTAATTGCCCGTCTTCTCACATGTTCCAGAAATTGAACAACCAAAATGTATATATCTATATGATGGCCGGTGATAACTAGAAGATCATCAATTCTTCAAGATGGAGGGAAAAGCCAGGATCTGTCTAGAAGACACAGATAATGAGTAAATTGAGCATTAATCTTTATGATTAGAACGTGCATGTTTCTTGCCTTCCTTTCCAGCAGTAAGAATGAAGATTGGAAAACGAAAGTAAAGGTCAAACATGCATGTAGAGCGAATTTGCCATGACAAGTAAGGCAAGTATTACAGAAGGCGTTCTTTTCCGTCGAAGTGTTAGTGTTTTGTGAAGACTTACGTACACAAGCAATATCTAACCAAATTCTCAGGAACCCGATCTCTAACAGATCATGGTTATGATGCTCATTAAGTAATTACAGTGGAGTACTTGCGTAGGGGTTCCACGGCAAGATGTCGAGTCGAGCTTGAACATGAAGTGGTCATTTCCATTTCAGTTTATGGCATATGATATTTACTTAATTATTAATTACTGCAAGATTTTGGCATGCGACGCTTGCAGGTGATCATGGAAAATAGAGATACAGTGTTTCTATGGAAATGTTGCATATTTTCCTTTGCAACTTATGTCGACCTGACACTTAACATGATGTTGTATATATATGGCCTTTGAACTCATGACCTACTTTCTATCCATTTACGTGGGCATCCTTGGTGAAAATTAATCTCTAATAGCTTGTTTGAACTCTTAATCAAGGCTTGAATTCTTAACTATAGAACTACCAAAGTTGTGGTAAAAAGGTCGGAAGTAGTTATGCTAATTGGCAAGCAAATCATGGGGATGTTTTTTGTCTTCAAAGTATCTTAACTTAGACCAAGACTTCTCAACTTCAAGAGCTGGTCTTTACATATTAGGAGCAATCGCCTTGAGGCTCCAGGACCCCAAATTCTGCTTTTGATGAGGTGGAACCTAACTCAAGTACTGCTCCAAATATGCCATATATGTCATCGCGCGGTTCGAAGCATCCGTACACCTAAAATCCCTGATCTCACCTTCCTAATTTATTGAAAACAAATGCTATTCCAATCTACCATGTTACTCTTGATCTCGGATCACTACCCTTCATATGATTTCAGAAAGAGCTTTTACAAAGTCTTACAAAGGTAGCAAACCTTTGATAGCTACCAAGAGATGCCGGCAAATCAAATCAAACTACTGATTTATTTACTTTCTTTCTAGCTTAGAAAAAAAAATTACTTTTCTTTGTAGAGTTTGTGGCCAAATGACCCAGAAATATATTGGTTCATACTAACAATTGCTCATGAACAGTACTGACATCAAACTTCATGTTATATGCAGTGAAAATTAATCAGTTTAAGTTTTCTCACTTAACGCTTAGTTTGGTTCCAAAAATTAGAAAAATTGCATGTCCAGCACAAGAGTGTAGAGGGGTGAAGAAATTTAGTGAACAAAACTCAGCAAGCAATGCATCTTATGTGAGCACCCATAATCTTAGTACTGTTATTTACGTGTAATGGAAGGATTATTAACTTACTAACGCAGCTGATGAACCCAAGTGAACTTATCACCCACCTGTAGTACCGGTTCATCTGGTTGATTTTCTGGCTCACAAATTGTACTATAAAAACATGATCACAGCGTGGAAGCTATAATAAATTCTTGCACATTGGACAATGAATAGAAATATTCTGCCGTGCAAAGTCTCAAAACTAATCAGACAATATTAATTTGAAGATGTTTCGAAGATATCAAGCATTTTCAGCTTCCAACAAGGTTTCTCACCCGAGGGTAGAATTAATATTGTCAGAATATGCTATATCATGAAAAGAACATGCAGCTGTTACTTGGGAATTTTCTCTGATATTTACGGGATTGCTGTACTTAGTTTTTTTTGTAGCCCAGACAGATCTACACATGTCAGGTGAGGCCGGTTATTGTGTGAGTGAAGCTATTGTGTGAGTGTGTGAGTGGACGGGTGAAATTAGAAGTTGAGAAATCTAACGGCTAACAAAATGCTACGTCAATTAATGAAACCTGGTCGGTTGTGCGGGTCGGGTTCGTGGGTCGGATTCATTAATTGACGTGACATTTTGTCAGCCGTTAGTTTTTTCAACTTCTAATCCCACCCGTCCACTCACACACTCACACAATAGCTTCACTCACACAATAACTTTTGCCTATGTCAGGTCACCAACCTGTGATGTAAGATTTAGTGGTAATTAGCGAAAAAAATCATCTCTTAAGAAAATATTTATTAAGTAAAACCCTAAAGGAAGACTAAACTAGTGATAGAGGGATTAACGGTGATAGTACCTCAGCTTGGATGGTGTAGATTAACCTTTCATCTACTTTTGAAGAAACACAGCTATAAACAGCAAGCCCTTTCTCAAGCAGTACTCGGAGAACTCTTGATAAAGGTAATCCGTACTCCTTCAAGCTACTATTGACCATAATCTCAACACCACCGGAACATGGGCGGACTAGAACACAGCTTGGCGGACTGGCAGTTGAGGTTCCACTCTCGGCCGGTTCAAGAGTAATATTAGAAGTGGAAAATTCCTTTAGCTCATCCCTTTCGGCACTTAGCTCCTTAATCTTATTCTGTAGATGCTTGATATAAGTCACAGCTTCTTTCATGTGATCGGATATTGCAGGCTTTCCCTGAAACGCCATTAAATTATAAGCCTAATGTAATTGTCGTTTTAACCCAGAAATGTTAACCAGTAACCCCCTAGACTGAATCGATCTAGCCGTATCCACACACAAAGCCAAAAAAATATTAACGGGCAAGGTATTAATTTCCTTCATTAAGTGATTGTAAAAATCCGTGACAGTTACCAAAACAGGAAGCACAATGGGAAGAAAAGGTTTGGGGAAGAGAGAGAGAAAGGAAGAGGGATATGAAATATTTGTCCTTTACCTTGATGTATTCGAGAGGGAGAAGCGATCTCAGTGACCTATTTAGTTCGGCCATATCTTTCCTTCTTCTCCGTTCCATGTCTCGATGCATCATCTTTTTATCGCTATCATCAGTTCTCTCTCAGTTAGACGAAATTGCTGTTGATTTTTTTTCTCCGGGCTCTTCCCTCATCGAAGTTAATAATACTGTCATCCATGGAAGCGTCAGGTAGGATCAGATCTCGTCGGATTGCGAGCTGAGGATGCGTGTTAGAGGAGATCTGGAACACCGGCCAGCTCATCACTTTTGATTAAAGAAACATTCACTACTAGAAAATAGACATCTAGTGACGAAATTCTCCGCACTAAAAGTCTATTTTTAGTGACGATTTGCTATTTTCGTCACTAAATAAGGGTTTTTTTTTCTGACGAAACTTTTGTTCGTCACTAAAGGTCTTTTCTGTACCAAAATAAAATTTTGTCATTAAAAGGTAATGTTTTGGTGACGAAAAATTTCGTTACGCCGCGATCGATGGGGACTTTTGTGACGAGAAGCTCCGTCACTAAATGTGAAGTCTTTTGGCGACAAATTTAAGTCGTCACGCTTAACGATTGATCAATAATTATACCCCGATCGATCAGTAACGAATCAACACGTGGTTCTGATTAGTGATCGGTCGGTGAAAAACTCACGATCGATCGTTGAGTGGAAACGTTGGAACATGCGAAGCGACGATCGATCGGGAAGCGTAACCGTCTATTTTTTGAATCCACGATTGATCGTTGTAATTAGCGGGCGATCGTGCCTGCAAGTGAATGGGAGATCGCCACGCGTAAAACAACAAGCGATCGATCGACGGAATGAGTAACGATCGATCGGAGAAAAGGATTATATGAAACCGCCGAATCATTTTTACCGGTTATCTCTTCGCAAATTTTCTCGAATCCTCTCAAACTTCACGGAACCACATTGTGTGGCATTGCCTTCCAAAGGTACGTAGTTATATTGTTTTTAAGAGATATTTAGCGTTTTAAATGAGTTTTTAGTTTACGTTTTTTTTTTGTGTTCATTTAGGTCCCTAGGATTGTTTAGGGATCATTTGGGATTGATTTTGGGCGTCTTTTGGGATTTTATGTCATCTGTGCATTTTCGATCGTGATGTAGATGCTGAGTCAAACGATTGATAGTCTAAAGTAGACGATCAATCGGTTATGATTAATTAGTGACCGATTGATACTTTATGTACCGATGGATCGGTAAATAAAACAGTAAGTTTCAATTTATTGCTGATCGATCACTGTAGTGACCGATCGATCGGTAATTGATGTTGTGCGTTTAAAAAACCTCGACCAATTGATCGCTTATATAGGCTTGATATTGAAACACTTAGTTTTGACGAAGTAGCGATCGATCTGTAGGCTTGATATTAAAAGTAGTGATCGATCGATATTTTCCACCGATCGAGGTTTTTTTTCGATCGATTGTTAGCATGTATCGATTGATCGCTAAAAAGCTAAATGCATCGTTTTGTTTTATGCGCTCGATCGGTGTTTATAAAGCAATCGATCGCTATATATAGCGACCAATCGCTATATATAGCGACCAATCGCTATTGTGGCGATGAATCATCATTTTGTTCTATCTCTTTAATATTTTAATTACATTATTGTGGTTATTTATTAACATATATTTATATACAATTGTTGCAGCATTCGTAAAATGTCAGGAGCTAAGTGTGCACGCACAACGAGGACCGGGGCTAGATCGTAGTCCCACGATCAGGAGCCCGCTGGTTCGATGATGACTGTAGAGAGGTGGATAGAATACTTCAGTGGGCGGCCGGTGGCCAAAGAGCCTCCAGTGACGCTATCTGATTTTGACGATTTGTTGTACAAGGAGCACACCATCTTCCAGTTGTTCGAGTACTAGGGATTCCTTCACCAACTATCGTGGGTGGATGATTTCTGTGACTCCCTCGTGCACGATTTCTATTGTGCGCTTATCTCAGCAGACAGAGCATCTGAGGTGCAGATGGAGGTGCGAGTAGTACAGTTCATGTTCTCGGCAGACGTCATTGCCGAATTCCTACACTGCCCTCGGCCCGAGACCCCCCTGCTGCCCCTACGGTTCCCCTGACGAATGAGCAGAGGACATCAGAGCAGGACTTATGGACGCTGATGACGGGGAAGACCTCTGCAGTGGTTGGCAGTATAATCAAGCAGAGTGAGTTCAGTGTGTTTTGACAGATTTTGCACTTTATCTGGACGACGAACGTCGATGGCAAAAGTCATTCTATCGAGTGCACGTTCGCGAGAGCCTAGTGCATGCTCTTACTGGGGCTGCAAACGTGGATAGATTTTTCACTGTACATGTTCGAGCTGATTATGGATGAGGCTTGGCGAATTAAGGAATATAGCCTCTCATACGGCGTGTTTCTAACTCAGTTCCTCATTTCTCGGGGTGTTGTGATCACTGCTGAGGATACTCATAAGGGGGTTATGAGCGTGCTAAGCAAGTTACTCTCTGCCCAGGAGGAGACATTGACTCGACTGTTCGCTCGTAGAGCAACAACGGCCGCAGAGGAGGCATCACGACCTTCTACATCAGCGTCAGAGGCACCTCTCGAGACGAGAGCCTGCAATGCCCCCTCCCTGGGTGGCCCAACTATTTGCGGACATCGACAGTCGTGTCAGCGCGACTGTGAAGACCGCTCTACAACCTCTTGAGAGGCAGGTGCAGTCATTGGAGAAGGAGGTGAAGGAGCTATGGACCGCCTTTGATGAGGAGTGCACTCTGACAATGCTTTTTCATTCACTGTTTCACCAACTTTTCATTCTCTCTCTTTAACTTTTTACCAACTCCTAAAATTTTGTTCCCAAACGCATACACCTGACACACCTCAAAATTACTCATAGGTCACTGTAGAAGGTTCTCTTTTTACTCGGCACAAAGGGAGAGGCACCTTAGGCAGTGGCGGATCCAGGACTCAATTTGAAGGGGGGCGGACTCCTAAGGCGAAATGACAAAAAAAAATTTCCTACCTAATGCAAAAAATATTTTAAGAGTTAAAATATCGAAAATTAAAGACTAAAAGAATTAAAAATATTGAAGATGCATGTGTTCCTTGGCTAAGATGCTGAAGCGAACACAAACCATTTCAAAAGACACATGCAGCACACCATGCAATAATGGACATGCTCAGAATGTCTTATTGAACAAACCTGAGATTCCTTTGTTGCTCCAGTGATAACAGAAGAGACATTAGGATTTGCAGCACACCAAGCGATTGCAAGTTGAGCTAGTGGGATGCCAAGTTCATCTGCAATTGGCTTCAGTCCTTCAACTTTTTTCAGCACATCATCAACCAATGACCGGCTAGCAAGATTTTACAAGGCAAAATAACAAGTGAGTTCCAGCTTCTTTTATTCCCAAAAGAAGAAGAAAAAAATAGGTTGTAGTTAATTGTCTACATATTTGTGATAGAAGTTCAACTTCAGCTTAAACACTACAACAACTCTCACTTGACAACCTATTATACGGGCTTCTGCATCCTACTGAGTTTGCTGGCCTCATATGGTACAGGAACTAAAACTAGGGTCCTTTACAATCCATAGTTACATTATAGAGCATGTTGCTATATTGTACATGCAGAAGGTGGACCAATCATATTCTTGGATGAAGCTGTACCCATAGAAGCATTCATGATTAGCCTTCTCAACAGAATTAACCTTTTATTCAAAGTTGTCTGCATACAATTTTCAGAAGTCCAGCCAATTCAGCAAGTGAAGTCAAAAGTCAATAATGAGACTTAAAAACAATACGAAAGAACTGGAGCAATTATAATGAGACTTCAAATCAACAAAGGGGAAATCAATTTGAACTGGAAAACAGCCACTCAAGAATGTCACACAAGAATGTCTTGGTCAATCTTTCTTTCTTTATATTTTTTCCTTCTCTTTACAATTCAAAATTTTGCTCCAACATTCAGATGATGAATAAAGTGTAACCATAGGTTAGTGGCTTGACCAGACATTCAGACAGACATATCTAACTTTTTATGTTTTGTTTTAATCAACCTTTTTCATCATACTGTTACAAATTCTCAACAAAGAAATACAACAGTCAACAATATGGCATATTGGCATAGACTCATAGTTTCACCGGTCTGCAAACAAGACTAACTACAGAAGGAAGAAGAATTGACCAAACTTGCCAAATTTCCCCAAACAGATGAAATCAACGTTACCCAAAATGGAGCTAATGGAGCTAAACGTTTAATTACCAAATGGAGCTACACGAACCCAAAATGGAGCTAATGAAATCAGAAGGAAGAATTGACTAAATTTCCCATTTTCAATTTTAATTACCAAAGTGAGCTAAACGTTTAATTATTTTCTGCGTGAGACTTGAGAATGAGAGCAATGAGAGGGATTCCTGGATTCCGGATTCGGGTACCTGCTGGAGGAGCCGGGAGGAGAGGAGCCTAGCCCCTAGGCCCTAGGAGGAGCTGAGTCTGCTGAGAGGTCGCCGCCGTCGGTGGAGGCGTGGATCCGTGCTGCCGCAGAGCCATGGAGGAGAGGGGGAGGCTGAGATGGAGAGGCTGGCGCCTGGATGGAGGTAGAGCCGTAGAGGGCTGCTGGAGGAGGAGCTGGAGAGGCCGAGTGAGCCGAGAGAGAGAGTCTGAGAGCAGTGAGAGAGAGAGCTGAGAGGCGGATTCGCGGAGAGGCAAGAAGAGAATGTGGTGGAGGGCGGCGGAGTGAGGAGGAGAGAGGGACGGTACGTCGGTACGGAGACTCCGGACGGAGGGCCTACTGCCGTCGTCGGGAGACTCGGGAGAGAGAGCAGAGAGAGTGAGCAAAGAGGGGACAAATTTTAGGGGTGGGGTGGGGGGAATTACGCAGCGTGAACACACTCTTTTTTTTTTTTTAAATCAGCAGGGGTGAAACGACGCCGTTTCACCCCTGCTGATTTTTTTTAAAAAAAATGGCCGGCTGAGCGTCTGGGCCTGGGTCTTTGATTTTAAGGGCCTGGGCCGGGCGCCATTGAAGGGGAAGGCTGGGGCTGGGTCAGAGGGCTGGGTCAGAGAATTGGGCTTGGGCTGCTTCAATGGGGGGCGGCCCATATATGTATATAAAAAAAAAAATCATTCAGAGGTATCCAGCCAATGGGGGGCGGCCGCCCCCCACCGCCCCTGGCTGGATCCGCTTGTGACCTTAGGGAGAGATTTTTTTGCCATGATAAGTCATATCAACCGCAAAAGTTAAAGTGACGTGCACCATAAGATATATGCAGGATATAGGTCATTACACTCCTATGATAACCCTCAAAGTACTCAAAATCTCAAACACATAGAAACAACCTTTGAAGCTAAATTTCTAAAAAGACTAATTTAAGCATAAGAGGCCCATCTCACGGGGAAGCTCCCTTTCATCTTGTCTTCCTTACAAGTTCCTCCCACTTGAAGCTAAAAGAAGGCTTAGTCGAGGCCCATTATTCGCTTGTTGAACCGGACAGAAAAATCTGACCACATCAGTAGTATATATTCCTTTCCCAAAAGGTACAGTTAGTGGGCAGAGCCTTACAAATTCATCATATCTCCATGAACCTAGGGCCAATAAAGGCCACATTGCAATCTCAAGTCCTACATACACATCAACCACCACAACCACCCTTTCTCTTCTCCTCTTTGGGCCTCCTTGGTGGCCGTTTTCATCTCCAGATCATGTCGTTCCGGGTGGAGGTCAGAGGCCACGCGCGTCAAGGATGGCCTCAACATCTCCTGGCATCCAAATCATGCCACTTTCGGTCACTGTTGGCCGGGGCGTGCACTCCCACGTGCTTAACCCTTTTGGTTCCGTTTTGGTGGTTTCTCGGGGGCCACTATTTTGTCTAGAATTCGACCAACCAACATCTTCCTTTTCATGTTTATGTTGTGTTTTTATTGGGTTTTTTATTTTATTTAAGTGGGATTCTGTGGGAAGGAGTAGGTGGCGACCACCCAATTTTGGGGACTTCCGACAAACTCACATCATTTGGACGATCTCAGTGGCCTCAGATCTTCATTGTCGTTATCTCGGTGGTCCTTTGCCCTCACCCTAGCCACTTTTTGTTGTGGATTTTGCTATCCTTTTGTGCTTGTGTTGACGATCTTTTGAGGAAGTGAGAGTGAAGTACTTCACTACCCACTCCTCCGATGACCGCTATTTTCGACGAAATTATTTTCGGGTCTTTGGACCGGCTTTGAACCCAAGGGCCTTTGAGCTTATCCAGTTGAAGCCTCTGTGACTAATTGGAACGAGACCTTTAAGGCTAATCAATACATAGCCCTTTGGGCTTTAAATGATATTATAATGAGCTCTATGCCTGTGTTATTTGTATTCAACACTAAAGTAAATTTTCCAGCGAAATAAAATTCACTTTGAAATTTTTTTATATCATTTCCTAATCTGCAGCCCATTGGCAGCAAGACATCACAAATATCAGTCCGAACTCCGAAATTTTTGTTTTTGTGGAATTAAAATCCCAGTTGATTACGTACAGGCGGTCTTGGAGAAAAATTATTAATGTGAGGCACGCTTTGAACACTCTGGGTACCCCTTCTCACTTGCGTCTGTGCCACTCAGAAGATGGTACCTCCGCAAGACTGGGTTGCTTCTCTTCCCAAATCGATGACCCGATCTCCAGGTTTATTCATAACAACCTTCCCTGCGCCCGAAAGCCCACCACAAGCCATAACGGAGCCTCCGAATAGCAACACTCGGAGTCAGACGCGTGGAGACGCGCTGCCTACTGGCCAGACGCTGCGGGCATGGTGCACGTTTTTTTCTCTCACTTGTTTTTTTAGTTCTCAGTTACCAACGGAAAAGTTTCAGCTGCTGGCTTTTTCCAATATTTTTTTGGGATAAATGCAAAATTGATCTCTGTGCTATACAGAAAAATCGATTTAGTCCCTATGATATGAAAAACATTAATTTAGTCCCTGTGATTTCAAAAAATGATAAAAGCAGTCCCTAATGGAGGACCAATAACAAGCGAAAATAAAATCACAGAGATTAAATCGATGTTTTTCATATCACAGGGACTAAAACGATTTTTTCGTATAGCACAAGGATTAATTTTGCATTTATCCCTATTTTTTTTTTAAAGATCAGTGCTACTCTGTGAAGCATGCAAAGGACATAATCCACCATGTTAAGAATCAAATAAATTCTTAAATCCCAGCTGATCATTGCTCTTGTGGAAAGTTAGAGCGGTATACAAAGATTCTTGAAGCCTTTGAAGCTATTCCGCTGGGGTTTGCTTCGGTGGCGGAAAAAAAGGGGATACGTTTGTTAAGGAAAATCTTCAATGGGCCTCATAGGCCGAAGATTCCTAATCACTTCCTCTATAAGGTTAGATAGGTACTGACGTCACCGACCACATTATTCGTTTTTTCTCTTAAAAGTTGCTCGTGGGCATAAAGTTCAGATTAAACCCCACCCACCCACGTTTAAGGAGAGGAAGTGTCCAAATACTAGGCGGCAGACGGCTAACTTGATTGTCCTCGCATCCAAGGTGAAAACCCACGCTATATATTATATTTCCTTCGATTACGACTTGACTCTTGAGTGATTTTGCCAGATTACTGGATCTTTTACTAAGGTGTCCCACTCAATGATATGTTATCTCTGTGTGGATTATGCTAAATATTGAATATTTTGATCCAACAACATTAATCAACAGACTTGAAAGTCGGCATTATAATATGTGAAATAGAATTGAATGCCCCTAAGGCCTTCAGACTCGCGCGCGCAGGTGGGAAAAGGAAAAAATGTACAAGAAGAAAATTAATTTATTTATGTTCAAGTGCATCTTGAGCTACCAAAACATATTCTAGCTAGCGAATCCCAAACTTATGATCTAAAAATGATCTTCAATTTTCGGCTGATCAGATACAGATCATCATCGATCTTTATCAAGCAAAATAAATACCACATGTACATAATCCAATCAGTTGCTGTGTATTTTATTGGTACTTAATTATAAGCTAGCTAAAGCAAGAGATTGCTGTGCATTGATGCTGTACCCACCCTATCCATATTTTTATCTATTTTTTCCACGTGCTGTTCTTTCCGTGGCCGGCACTAGAAATTGATCAAGGATTCAAAAATGGGCTTGGCATGCGTAAATTATTTTCTAGTGTAATAGACATTGTGATATGTTCGGTTTGAGTAAAAATTATAAGATTTTAGAGAAGTTGTGAATATTTATTTGAATAATATTTTAATGGTGTTTGTGTAAAGTGGAGAAAGAAATGATTTGATGTAATTGTTTAATAAAAAAATATTAGAGTTATGTGAAAAAATATAGAGAAAGAAAATTTATGTTGAATAAAAAAGTAAAAAATTGTTGGAGATTGTGTAAAATGTATTGGTGTTTGTGTTTGAATTCTGAATATATTAGTAGAGACACTAGACAGAAGAACATAATCATCACATAGTAAAGAAATAGAATAGTATGTTATGTTAGAGATAGAAATAGAATGGTCACCTTGCCTCGATTATATTTATTAATGTCAAATTTTCAAATGAACTTTTTTTTCTATCAGCAAAGCAAAATGCTGAACACGCACGTACGAGGCGTTAGGCCTCAACCGTTGAAAATGTAGTCTCACATTGCTAAAGTTGTAACGACTCAAGGACAAGCACTAGCTACATCTGTGTTTTAACTTCAAAATGACTAGTCAAGGTTGCTTTTGAAGCTCCTTAGATTATTATAAAACTCAATTCAGCCTAATAAGGTCCCAATGTGGGACTTGACCCTTATAGAACCAATCACCCATTCATTCTCCTCTCCCACTCCATGTGGGATTCGGGGTATCACAAAAGCAGTGTGGGCAATTGAAACTAATGGCTTATAAATAAATCTCTATATAACCTTTTGAATTATAAGTGAGAAAACCGAATGCCCAATTGGGCCTTCCAACAGTGGATGTAGGTCAATGACCGAACCACTTAAAAATCTTGTCTTACTTATCAAAGTTTAAATTTTTATTTCTTACATGGTATCGGAGCAAGGTTTTCGGCATTAGTCCGGTTACCTTCTGGAACCTCCCGGCTTCAGACCGACAATTATCCGGTAGAGCCTGGCAACCACCGGCAGAGACTGGAAACCACCGGCAAAGCCCGGTGACTTTCCGACACTTTTGTTTTTCCTGTTTTGTAAGTCAAAACCTTGAATTTGCGGATGAGTGTTGAAAATATAGTCTCACATGTCTAAAGCAATGTGTGCAATTGAAACTAATGACTTATAAATAAGCCCCAATGTAACATTTTCAATTATAAGTGAGAAAATCGAATGTTCAGTTGGGCCTTCCAATAACAGATATAGATAAATGACCGAACCACTTAAAAATCTAGTCTGTCTCGTTTACGTAAAGATTAAATTTTATTTCTGACATCAACCTCGATAAAACAACGAGGAAAAAGACATTTCGTAAGAGATTACGCGCGTCCGGCCTATTACCACCTTCTTCGACTATTTTTACAGCTCACAATTCTCCACGATCTTGACCCTTGTTCATGCATGTGGTTAAATATTAGTCCGTCCAGAAATAAACACATAAAAAAGTCGTACGTTACCTAAGGTTACTTTCCTTTTCACCACTGTCTACCATTAACGCATTTGGTGTAACGGGATGTCGGGATGCATTTTTGGAAGATAAGATACAATGATAAAGTAATGTCATAGAGTCTGTCGGTACTAAGAGGATAATATTCGAGCAATTTCACGGCATATCTCGATTTAAAGGCTTGTGACTGTCTGGTTAATTTAGTGAGGTCACAACACATCGCCGTCTAGTAATAGTAGTTCTAGAAGGATCGTCAACGTATACCAGTAGGAGCTCAGTTTTGTGTCAACTTTATGCGTGGTTTCCAATCTTCTCAAATCTCAAGAAAATAGGTGGCTGTTAACGCCTTGGAGTTTGGGTTCCTAGTCTAATAGTCAAACGCCTCAATTGTGATATGCTTCTCGAGGAGTATCGTCAAAGGAGGCAGAACAGAGCCGATGTGCCTTCTGCTGGTATTTTATTGCATAATATTATTCATCCAAAGAAAAGAGATCAGAATGCGTACGTCTGTGGCTGATTACTATACGAATTGGGAAGAACTTAACATCCTATTTGGAGCCAAAAAAAAACATCATTAATTTTGGGTAAGTATAACTAATTAAAACTACTGCAGAAGATATTTTAAACTTGGGGACATTAATCGACCCCAGTATGATATGAAACTTTCTGAATGAAAATATATGCCGCCTGTGTCTCAATTAACTGGTCTCTACAATAGATGAACACAGCAACTTCTTATCCCTTGATCTAAGTTCTTTATGCCCTAATTGCCTCTCAAGTTCATAATATATAAGAACCACTACCAGTTTTATGAAACCGTGTTCTATAGTACTTAATTAGTCGGGTTAAGTGGGGAAGAGATTGGAAGCAGCTAAGACATTTCCCTAGACATTATAATATTCGCTTAATGGGACGCCTTAACAATTTTTGTCCAACTCATACACGAGTCAGATGATACGAGCTAATCCAATGCTATCTCCCCGGAGATCTTCCTTTGATACGGTTGGTGGTCATGTTGCTGCTTTATTTGCTCCCTTCATACCCACACGGTCTCGTGCATGCATTGTCAAGGAGCACCTTATTTGGGCAATTCTTAGGTATGGAATAATTCCAAGTTAAACTAAATTACGTCTACGAAAAGGGAAGTCTCGCTTTGAACTCAGTTAATTTGTCCAGAAGAAAAATAAAATAAAATAAAATGTGGAAGAAAAAGAATACCTAATCCCAGTTTATATATATAAGATGAAGCATTAGGGCAATATATTCTTAATTAGGTTGGGCGCATATTGCTTCGCCAAACAGGGATACAGTAGTTGACGTTGACATCCAACACGTGTCAGCTAAATAGTTGGAAGATCAGTTCAAGTACTGACCAAATCGGGTCACTAAGCATTGAGGGAGCTTTCTATTAGAAATTACCTCGCTCCACCACGCCGATCATAACCAATTACAGAGCTCTTCCTTTTGTACTGATTGCTACCTTTGCTCAATATGGAGTCTTGTCTTCGGATAATATCTTGAGATTTTCATACAGAGTTGGTTCTTGGACGTTAATACTAGTGTCACTGCTTTCCATTCCTATATTTTATTTTTTTTAGGGAGTAAATGCATCCACAGTTTCTACTACATACCGAAAGTTACAAATTAGTCTTTGAAATAAAATTAAAAGAGTTATAAATTAGTCCTACGATAAGATTTTTGTTAAAAACATGTCTCTCATCTATTTTCTATCTCTTTATTAATTTAGGCAAATGCTAGTTAACACCAACCATTACGTATCACGTGCCCAAGTAGATATTGTAGTCCACTTGCATTAATTTTCCCTTTAGTGAAAGAGATAGAGATGCATGAACCAATGGACGTGTTTAACGGAAACACCTTATTACGTATATGTATTAATTTGCAATTTTCTTTACTTCAAGACTAATTTACAAATTTTGTATACTACAAGAACTGTGAATACATTTATATATGCCTTTTTTAAATGATCAGGTTTTTGGCTAATGAATCAAATTAATAATCAAATACATGGAGGCACTCTAATAAATTTGAGTCACTAAAATAGGAAGATCTAGAGTAATTAAGATCACGATCACGGAGGGATTACTACTCATGATCTGACCAGATCTCGGGTAAGATCTCAAACAATCTAAAACAGCCATCATCGTCTAAGTTTGAGAGTTCTCAGTGCAAAACTCCTGACAGACCTCCGTACAGAGACTCAATAATCTTAGGGGTTCATCCGCTCAATTGAGTATTTTCACTTTGTAATTCCTATGCGTCAATTTAGAAAAAAAAAAATCCTATGCGTCAAAAGGTGAAAAGAGGGGACTTAGCTAGCTAGAGGGATTGGGTCAATGCACGCCCCTAGCTGTGTGATGTTACGTTTGTATACAGGAATAGGGCCATACAAAGCCTTGAGGTTGCTGAGGTCACTTCTTATCTCACCATTTGTGCTAAGAGACTTCGTTAACTTTCATAGACAAATTAATACAAAATCGGGGAGAGCTTGAATAATTCTTGCTACGATGTTCCCTTTACACCAAAGCAATGAGCTGGTCTTCCAGATTTGCTCTAATTCCCACCAACAGCACAAAATCCCTCAAGATCTGATTCTGGGTCGTGCTTCTCTGGAGGGCAGTATTTTTGACAACACCATGGGAAAAGGCCAGTGGCGAAAATCAGGTGACGCCTTCGATAACAACTTCGGCAATTTCAACGATAACAAGAAACAGAAGATAAGGCATAGGGAGATTGAAAGACAGAGAAGGCAAGAAATGGCTACGCTTTACGTGTCGCTTAGATCCTTACTGCCGCTTGAACTTATCAAGGTGAAATACCAGTACCTTCTGGCTTCTTGTTCTTTTGTTGTGTGCTCTCTTGAAATCCCTGCTCCCCCTTGATCAATTCATCAAGGCAAAGAACCTAATCCTTTACTCTCGTTTACAATTTTGTAAAACTTCATGGGTTTTGTAAAATTATGCCAATAAATGAAGCCATAACAGCTAGAGCTTCTTCCTCCATAATTTCTGGAGGAATCACTCTCTATTTCTCTTTCCATTAGAAACCCTCTAAACGTCAGTGCTATAGATTTCTGCGCAATTAATACTTCAAAGAACATTCATGGGTTCCAGGGAAAGCGTTCGATATCCGATCGCATAAATGAGGCCGTGAATCATATCAACCACTTGCAGAAGAAGATCGAAGAACTCAGTTCTGTAAGAGATGAGCTTAAAAAGTGTTCCAATTTGAGTACTCCCGAAAATGGGAGTGGGAGCTCAAATAGTTCTCCACCAAGTTATTTCACGGTCCATCCGTGTTGTGGTGGAGTGAGAATTTCGATCACCAGGGGCTCCAAAGACGAAGGGTGGCCCCTTTCGAGAGTTTTGGAACTTCTTCTTGAAGGAGGATTCACTGTAGTAAGCTGCGTTTCCACCAAAGTAAATGAAAAGTTTCTCCTCACGATCCAGTCTGAGGTACCGTGAATCTGATTGATGTTTTTAGGATTAGGTTTTTTTTTTTTTCATTTGGGAGATTTGTGGTGCTAGAAATATATAGTCGGTCACTTATTAATTGAACTTCACAGGTCACTGAAGTCAGCGATTCAACTTCTCTAGATCTTTCCGGGCTGCAAGAGAAACTAACTGTAGCGATCCCGTCATTGAGATGCATACCCCTGTAGAACTGAATTCTCGGAGACTCCACCGTACTGCGCCATCATCTGCTCTTTCTCTTTGATCTAAGCACTGAACTCAGTTATAGAACTTTTTGTAAATATCTGATACATTTCCATAGCACGTTTCAGTAGTTTCTCTTGCATACTGCAGGTGAATGAGTGAGACTTTTCAGATTTCTATGGCCAGCCTTAAGCTTATTTCCGGAACTTCTTTGTCGAATTATCTGCAAAGCATATTGTACTTCTGAGTACCATTACGTATAGCACGGTTTGAGTTGATCTCTGTGCGTGATGTCCATCTTGCATGTGTTCGTCCCTGTGCAGTTTAAAATCACATGCATGTACCTGAAAATTGGATGGTTCAGATGCTTGAAATTTGGGAGATTATCTTGATGGCAAAATTAACCGTATCTGAATTTAGATAGATAGAATATCTATCTAGGAGAAGGTTCTCGATCGGTAGCTGATTTTGTGTCCTTGATCATTAATTCTTCACCTTCTGAACTGAAAAGTTGTTTGCATAGATAAAGGTCTTCTTCCGCATGAAGGAACATCTGGAAAATTCATGGTTTTGAATGGCAAGTACTCGAGAACAGAAATAGGATACCAAGGATCATGAGAATCGCCTCCTGATCTAGAGATTACATAAATTCCATCGACTGACCTTGACAAGAAACAACGAAATTGAATTAGATGATGCCCTTATATTAATTAGCATACTTATCTATCGTCTAGAATGACTATTTGAGCCCTTGAAATTCATGGGGGATAGTGAAGTGAGAAATTAGATACAAAACCCATACTGGTGTGTCTCGCTACAGTTATTGATGCTGCCTATCATACTCTACTTTAGTTTTTGTTCAGATTCTGCTTAGTTTGAAGTACAACGTTAGGAATTAGTATTATAACTTCGGTTCCTGGCTCTTTTGTAGCTTAATTTGTTTATAGGTTTTATGAAGTTTTTGATTTGTGTTCATGCAGGATATATAATATATATTTCTTACTGAATATGTCATGAAATTTCTTCTAACAGGATCATCTGGCTAATATGTTCTATTAGTTCCTTATTTAGCAGACGTTATCTAGTTAAGTTTAAGACTATTTGACGAGTACTGCAGTTATCAAGCCTTAATGTTAAAGCTGGTTGATCCGTAATGTGGGAATTGCCACCTTCCTTTAAGTGTACAACAATATATTTTGTTCGAATTGTTCTGGATTATTTATGATTTCTTAGAGAGCTGTTGTTTTGTAGGTAAGTCGTGGTATGCATTAATTGACTTCCATTTGCCGTTCTCTTCTGTCTACTTTTCTAATTTGGTCTCTTTTCTTTCTAAACATCTTAATGTATATGTCATGTATTGCTGAGGACTGGTGGCCTAAAGCCTAAAGGTGACATGTTTTAGACTCGAGGATATATGTAAGTGCCAGTATAGTTAGAATCCAACAGTAATAGTACTCTCATGCATGCAGATGTTTTTTTTTCGTACGAGGAGAATCATGTATGGCAAGCCCACCTAATGTATAGGTGAAGTTTGAGGAGACTAACATGGCGTTCCACAGCTCACGAATCCTATTTAAATCACTCGTATGATTTTGATGGGGAATTAAACCTAGGATCTAGGACCATGTGCATTATTATCCATACAGTCTTAGGTGCGCCCTAACTATTAGACTACTCAAAGCGCATGGGTTATCCCGTGTAGAGATTTTTGCTGCTAAAATCTAGGCCTTTTCCCCATCCAAATTGGTCTCTCTCAATTGTCTCGAGCTGGTTAATATATATCCAGATCAAAAGAAGGAGATGCTTTATGAGATGACACATGTATTTCAATGCCCTACATGCTCTTGGTTCAGGTTTTGCATTGTTATCTATGTCTTCTTGCTCTTATAAGATGAATATTGGATGCTAAACACTACTGATCCTCATATACTTGCAACAAAATTTTGAAGAAAGTTTTCTATGCCACTTATGGTTACTACTTCTCAAATTGAATTTTGTGTACCTTTACCATGCTTCTGTCTCCCACTCTCTATATACATATATACATTAAGATGCGTGGTCCATGGTTCAACATGTTGCATTTTATAGATGTTGCAAGTGAACAATCTGATCCTAATTTTTATTGCTTCTCTGAAAATTAAGTATTGAAAATTTCAGTCACTTGTCAAATTAAACAGTAAGGAAAAAACATGAGCAAATTTGGTCCTTGTGATCGACAAAGACTTCCCTGACACAATATTTGTGTTGTTAAAATTTTATTATCATTATAAAAATTTCTCTTTCTTTACTTTTTTTCTAATTTATTTTCACTTTTTACCAAATTTTTTATTTGTGGTTTATAGTCACCTGTGAAACTATATATTTAGGTGGTGTTTGTACGTAAAAATGTTAGGTAATGAGATTTGTAAAAAGATAAAGATATTTTAAGAATTCGATTAAAAAAAAGTGAAGAAAGAATATTTAAATAAATATTATAATAATAAAAATATTTATTTAATAATATTTTAATATTAACCCTAATTATTCATATGCCAATTATTCAACAACAAACGCCCCCGTTAAATTCCCTTTAGATTATTTTAGCATATATTATATAAAAGGATACAGGGTTGCGAGCAGTGCCAGTGTGAAACACATTTTCCAGTCGTCAAAATCACACATTTCCACTACTTTCCGTCATCTTGTTCAAAGGTCAAATATTGTGTCAGGGAAGTCTTTGTTGATCACGTGCGTCTTTCTGCTCTCAAGAAATCGCTAGCCAAGCTGAACTTTCTCCGACCTCCTCAGTACTCCAAGGACCAAACTACAACGTAGCTTCGTTAGTCTTTCCGGTCTAAACTACCGAGCGGTCCGAGCCTAGTGCCAACCCTTTTTTTTTTCTTTTCTTCTACCAAAAAGTTGACTTATCCTTTCGGAGTGTTCAAAATTAACTTTTTGGACCCCTTTGCTTAGCTTTTAACTGTTGTTGACTTGGAAGCCCACGGAAGAGTGTTTTGGTTTGTTCTGAGGGCTTAAGCCCAAGGTTCTCACATTCACTGCCTTCACTGATGCGTTTTGTAATCAGTTTAGTCTTCCCCTTCCATATTCTCCAATGCACTATGAAACTTCAATCTAACATTACAATCAAGAGTTTAGAAATTCCTTCGAATCCCCCACCTCCTTGAGTTCCTTGAGTGGAGAGGTCGCAATGGGCATTCTAGCCCACGTGAGGGGCGGGCAACGTGAGTCACCCCGCACGATGTAGAAGCCAGAAGGAGCGATCTTCCCCTGCCCTTCTTTCCTTTGTTTGCTTAGAAGTTCATTTGAATCTCCCACCCCCTCGAGCGGAGAGGTCCCAATGGGCATTCTAGCCCACATGAGGGGCAGGCATCATGAGTCAACCCGCACGGCACGATGCAGAAGGAGCGATCGTTCCGTCCCCTGTTTTCCTTCCGTATTTTGTTTCTTCTCTCTCTTCTTTTCTCTACTTTAGTTGTTTGCTTTCCGTTTCTAATTAGTACACTTCGTTTAGCTCCATATTTTGATCTCTAGTTGCAAAGGTACCCAAGTAATTTTAAACAGTATAATCCCCAAATAGAAACTCAAAGCTTGTCTGGGCAAATGTTTTATTTATAGATGTTCTATCCATCCATCCATCCCAACTACTCAAAACGTGTCTAATAGTTTGGGAATTTAGATGTCTATCAATAACACCATTAACTCCATATCTGCTTTATCACAAAACCCTAAACACAGATTTGCAGCAACATACTTGTGCCAAAACACATATCTTCATGGTTCTTACTCAATTGGGAACCACCACAATCATCAATGATGGATGAGTTGAACAATCATTTGGAGAACATGGGAATGGTAGGGTGAAATAATTCCACCCAGCAACTAAGTTCACACTTGTCTATGACTCTATGCTGTCTTATTACCACCATTTTCGTACCGATTGTAGATATGATGAATGATATGAGTATCTTGTCCTTCTAACAAGGAACAAACAAAATTATATACACGCAAAGCTCCATCAAATCCCAAAAAGGTAGCCGACAAGAGGGGACAACTACCCGGCCAAAAGTTCTCAGGTTATTAACGCAAGCAGGATTCAACTTTCCAAAGGGATCTGATGAATAACAATGACATGGTCTCAAAGCCAAAGTATGGGCCATTTTTATTCGAGAAAAAAAGAAAAAGAAAAATGGCTAATCCAATTACTTGTTGTATTCCTGAAACCCAGTGTACAGGAAAAAAAAAACGCAGTGGGGTCAGTGTTTTCATTTGCTTCTCAACTGCGGCTATACAGAAAGATCAGATAAACTTTGGATTGGTATAGGGGTTTTATAATAAAGAGAAAACGAAGAAGGTTCGAATCCAATTCGTCTGGATATGATTTTCTTTTCGCTCCTCTCATCCACAGAATGATGAACCAACTTTATATAGCAGTGTAAATCTGTTCAGGGATAATATATGCCGAACAATAGAAAACTCACCGGATCGTCTTATGTGACTTGTAAGGGAAGTGGGACTGTGTGGAGGGGGATAATTCAATCGGGAGCTGGGGCGGCTCTAAGTGGCCACTAAGCATCCCCACAACCTCTTTCATGGAAGGCCGACGACCAGGCTTCTTCTGCAAACAAATCAACGCAATGGTG
This sequence comes from Myrica gale, assembly GCA_963930655.1. Classification (NCBI taxonomy): domain Eukaryota; kingdom Viridiplantae; phylum Streptophyta; class Magnoliopsida; order Fagales; family Myricaceae; genus Myrica; species Myrica gale. The sequence continues at coordinate 7,236,626 of OZ005600.1, read as the reverse complement.
ATGCAAAGGAGAGCTTGTTCTCGATCCAAACACTGAACGGACTTATCAACCAAATCAAGAAGCTTCCCGGCGCGGGCTAGTTTACGGGCCCAAGACAAAAGATTGGCGCGCTGGAACTCCGAAATGGGAGTATTCATCACCTGAAGTGGCCGGCGTCCGGAAATCAGAACCAGCAACAAGACACCATAGCTATATACATCGCACTTCTCCGAGATATCCTCACCTCCACCGTACTCAGGGGCAACGTAACAAACAGTTCCCCTCATACTAGGAGTACTACTAACACCGCCACTCTTGGCAATTTCGCCACTAGCAACACTATCATGACTATTGCCGCGAGCTCTCCATAGCTCGCCGCTTAGTCCATCCAACCACCAATCAATACTCCCCCGACTGCCGTGACTCCGGCTTCTTCCTCTCTTCTTTCTCTCTACATACAAAACCTCATCCCTCGGCCAGCCATCATCGCCATTGTCGTCGCTACTCAACCCCATTTGCTTCTTGTTTTTGTTCTTCTTCTTCTTCTTCCTAGCGAGCTCTTCGCAATACTCTTCCTTCCACCACTCCCTGGCCGGCCTCCGCTTCGGCTTATTACTGTTATTTTCCTCATCCATTGTCATCCACCACTCCGACCGCCGCCGACACTTCTTCTTCTTCTTCTTCTCCGTCTTCGCTGTCGCTCCGGTACCAGAAGAAGCACCAATCCAATCGCTATTCGGCCTCTCTTTATTTATTTCAGTCCCAATCCACTCCATCACAAAGCCCTTCTTAACCTCCGCCTCTCCATATTCCTGCTTCCACCACCAGTCTCTCCCAGAAACACTCTTTATCCCTTTCCCGTTCCTATTTCCACAAACATCAACAAACTCTTTCCCACTGTCAACACTACCCTTATCAAAATTGCCCTCCGAAGCACTCAGCGAAACAGGAGCCACAACCGTCTCGGGAAGCACACTCTCCGGTGACGGTGACAGACCCACGCCCACATTTAAATCCTCGATAGTAGTTACACTCTCGGTCTCTTCAACCGCTGATCCGCAATCCTCTACTCCAACACCTCCACCATTGCCCCCCTTCTTCGCCTCCAATCCACCACCATCGTCTACGTCCAACGCAATCTGATTCTCCGATTTCAATCGGGCAAGTCCAAAATCTCCAATCTTGGCTGAAAAATGCTGGTCCAACAGAATATTACTAGGCTTAATGTCGCCGTGAATCACAGGGGGATCCAAACCGTGGAGATACTCTAGCCCTCTGGCAATATCAAGAGCCACGGCGAACCTCCTCTTCCAATCCATGAGCTCGGGGGGTCGTTTCGCGTGAAGTAGGGCGTCCTGGAGATTGCCGTTCTGCATGAGTTCATAGACGAGGAGCATACGCCGCCGTTTGTGGTCGGAGGAGAAGCCGAGGACGGGAACGAGGTGAGGGGACTGGAGCTTGGAGGCGAAGAAGATCTCGTTATGGAACTCGCGCTCTCCCTGGAGGGAGCCAGAGTCCATGACCTTGACGGCGATGGGGACGGGTGGAATGCTGTCGAGGGAGCCAGAGTAGACAGGGCCGAAGCCTCCCTGGCCGAGGCGGAGGGAGAAGGAGTGGGTGGAGCGGCGGAGGACAGAGTAGGAGAAACGGTGGGGGAGGGGTCTGGAGTCCGATGGGACAGTGGCGGTGGCGCGCTTGCGACCGATGATCTTCCGGTAAAGGATGACCAGAATCGAGAGGATGGAGAACGCGGCGACGAGGGAATATGTCGGTGAGGAATTGGGTGGGGCAGGTGGTGTTGGGGATTGGGCAGGAGGGATTTGGCGGCTTGGCATGGCGACGATGACTTATTCGGATTTCGGAGATAGGATTACAATACAGAGTGACGACGTTTCATGACTGGCAGAGATGAACAGAGTCATCCTGCTCAAGCGCTCCCTCTTTCCAGTCTTTCGTCGCGGAGGACGTTATGTTATGTAGAAGGAAGTAAACATTTGACCCCAATCGAAAGAAAAACAAAATCGGATATTTACCAAAAGAAGAAAATAAAAGCAGTATTTTTGGCGCAGTGGAAAATTAAGAATATTTGGCATCAAAAACGTATGGGAAGGGGGAAGTTGAAGCGCAGCCAATGAAAGGGGAGTTATGTGGGAGAGATTCCAAGTATTATTGGTCGTTGTTTGTTGATAAAAGCAGAAAGAAAGAAAGTGGGGTAGGTAAATTTTCTCCACCTTCAACACGTTGCGTTTCGGTCGCAGCTCTATAAAGTTGTTTCCAGTTGTTTAACATGGGGTTCATTTGACCTCTCGAAGCCGACAATCACATGCTTCTGGATGAATATATATGTCACTGAAAATCAAGCCACCATGTGATGGTTTTTGGTAGTTGCAACTGACTATAAAATTATAAGCTCTAAAAGTAACGATCTTTAACATTATAAGCCAAATTACGAAGATAGTACCTTAAAAGTACAACACGTATAATCTTTTTTAGAATGCAAGCCCCATTTGTTTACATGTCTCACCTTTCTATACAATCTCATCCCCAAGACATCTGTAATGGTTGCAATTCGGAATAGGAAAAGGGGCAAGTGAAAAAAAAAAAAACAATAAATAGACAGATTGCCTACTCACAAACTGAGCTAGAAAAGCATGAGATTCTAAACAAGACCACGAGCAGCTTATATGCTGTGGTCACAGTTCCAAAAGAATATACAGAGAGTACAGAAATTGCTATTGGCAGGCAATGAATGGACTGACCAGCTAAATCTACCACAACCATTCATGTCTCGCGTCCACAGCTTTAAAATTGGTTGATACAAGGGGCATAGTACCATAAAGGGAAATAAAATCATTGAGACATTTACTTCTCCTCTCGCTGTGCCCATTCAGGCTGCTGATGCCTGATGCTCCAATTTCATATATCTTCCCTGCAAATTTGACAGGCAGCGATTTTTTCAGAAATAGTTGTCAAGAGGGAAGAAGAAAAAAAGACCTTCATGCAAGCTGAAAAGTGTTATGAGTTGAGAATTCCAGTTTGAAATTTTGGATTAAAGATTGTGCAAGAATGAAGATACGGCACGAGTATGATGATCTTATAGATAATCCTTGAGCGAAGAGGGCTTTACAACTTTGAGATTTAGGTTAATTTCTACGGGACATTGCCCATTGGCTTAGTTTCCATACACAAATAGGAGCGATAAAAATGATTAATGAATACAACAGAAAACTACCCCCAATGCCAGGTACTATAGCATTTCTCAATCATGAATTTGTATGTCTAAGATATTGTGAATAACGCACTAGTAACAAACCCTTCAGAAATCGTGGCCATTTCACAGAAATAGAAATTTTTGGCATTGTTATTCATTTGTCTAAATTTGCACTTTCCTTATGGTCCTACTTTTTTTATGCTAGTCAAATTCAATCTGAAAACCTCAAGTTACTAGACGTGCTTAAAATTACAAAAGACAACCACACAAGCAAGGCGAACACAAAGCTACCATAAATGACCCAGTGCAGTAGAAGATGACACTTTGATAGAACCAGGTATGATGAATAGTAATATCCAAGTAGCTAACCAGATAGGAATGCTTGTCTATTTCAAATTACATCAAATGTGGATGTATCCACCAATAAGAGATATTCAGGGCTTCCCAAATGTGCTTTGCAAGCAAACTAATGTCACGAAAGATATATATATAACTACCTTTCACCCATATTGGAGGAGCACCAGTGGCATTGGCAACAAGCAGTGACATTGCAATATCTTCACAATTTCTGTAGGAGAATAGAGCATAGACAGTAAAAAATGATTCAACTATGAACATTAGGAAGACATAGTAATAAGTAAAAGTATGGTAACTCACACTTTACCTTTATAAGTTACCATCAATTGTCATCTACTGCTACAAACTTTAACCCCTTACCGTTAGGCCCCATTTTAAAGTTTCAGTTTCAATGGGAGATATTCTAAGAATTTCATTAGTTATATATCAACATTCTAACAAAAATACTTATATGCATAAAAAACCAAGAGTTCTGCAAGGTAAATGCATCAAAAGGGGGCAAATTTTAGCAGACGATGCTGCTACATGTTGCCCTCTCCATCCAAATCATGAGTTAATTTGGATGAGAAGTGCTTCATATGCATGGTACATATATTTGCCATGATGTGCAAATGCAATATTTTGGATGTTATGAAGCAAAAATTTGAAAACAGATGCAATTCTCTGCCTAAGCTGTGTCGTTTGAGGCAAACCAATCCAAGGCTCTGGCCCAAATCGATCTTCTCCTTGTTTATCCCAGTCATAAATCAATCACTACACCACCACCAATAGACTTCTCATCTAAGTGGAAGTCCTCTTCCGAGTCTCCACAGTCATCAACCCTCCACTTCTCTTAGGCCCTTCACTAAACCCATCCTGAGCCCTCTAATCTTCACCCCAAACCCCAACCCGTAGCCTCCCCATCTCTCTTATTTCACCCTCTCTCCGCCTCTATTCAATTTTTCCTCCCCAGATTCTATACCTACTCTCATGAACCCTCCATCTCACCCTCCACGTTCTCCTCTATCTCCTCCCTCTTCTCGGCGCATCACCACCATGTGCCTCCCACTTCCTCCCCTACCACTTGTCCTCCCTTCCACTCCTCGATTCCAACTCTCCTATAGTCTTATTCTCAACAGGTGCATACTCTGAGCAAGTTGGCTTCTTGTTAATACAACTATGGATTCAGGTCCAGGTTGATTCAAAATGAAATTTCCATGCAATAGTCCAGGTTTGCAAACTGGAGTTTAGTGACTTCAGTGAATCCGACAGCCAATCCAGATTTTGGGTCTGTGAGCTGGTCAACCAATTTTTTGACCAACAAAAAAGGCAAATTATGATCAAAATTTTGAAATAAGTTTCAAGTTGAAAAGAGGCCAAGTTTGGTGGATAAGTGGCGCAAGGGTCGTAGGTTTGTGAGGGCTTAATGTAAATTACCCCTAAAAGGTACAATAATCTTGTCACTAGGGAAAAATGAACCTAATAGATCATAATAATCAACCGTTTACCTCTCCCTGGATACATAATCACGAATGGATGACTGCATCTTATGAGTATACATGTCCAAGTACTTCTTGTGAAAGAATGCAGCTTTTGAGAGAACCATACTATAAGTGCCCGTCCACCAAACTGACCACCATCCTCCATATTCATAAAATTGATCACCATTCTTCTGTTTTATGAACAAGAAAGTTCTCAGATACAATAAGCAAACATGTCACCATTTTCAAGAAAAGCATGATGTGCATGTCTTTTGCTCCCAGATTTGACTTTACAGAAGAGGCAGTGAATTTAATGAACTTAAAATAGTTGCATAAAGGTTACAAAATTCTTAAATTCACATTCTGAATCAGTTGAATACCCAATATTTTTGTAAAAGCTGCTGGATTGAAGGCCTGCGACGCACTAAACAGTCGAACAGTCCACATTCCTCTCGTGCTTTTTTGTTTTTTTAGGGGGTGGGGGGACTCGGATTCCCTCCTAAGAGGAAATTTGCGAGTCGGTCCTAACAAGCCGCTGAATGGGTGACAACGCATTAATGAACCCATCCAACGGCCTGTATTAAAATGCTTTAAAAAAATTCAAAATGAAAGAAGAAAAGTTGGGATGGGGCGTTAAAAAGTAACGGTGAGCAAAACTCACCGTTTCACTATCTCCTGAATACGAAGCTGAAGATTTATTCCCGCCCAATTTTTTATTTTGCTTCTTCTCCAAGCTACTTCGATCAGAGAGGACAAAGTGAGAGAGAGAACATCACAAAGCTTCTTCTCCAAGCTGCTTTTTATCCACTAGATGTGATGGATCTCTTGGAATTTTAAGGGTCTCTCTTTATCTCTTATCAATAATCTGCGTAATTTTTCTTTGTGCATTTTGCAAAAAACGTGTTCGACAAAATGCTGATTACTAGGCAAGGACTAGGGATAAATTCTTTGTTCCACAACTGTGGCGCGCGGCCCGCGCGCAAGGCCTCGAGCGCAAAGGGGATTTCGCTCTGTCACGCGCGGCCTGCGCGCAAACGCTACCAGCGCTATGTGAGTTGATATCAACAACTTGTCACTTCACCCTTTTCTTGTCTGTGACCTATGTGAGTTGATTTTTTTTATTCTATCACTTCTATGAACCTGTAACGTTTCAACACCTATGCAGACCGAGTCAAGAATCCATCATAATTGTTGACCCTTTTGAAAATGGCTAGTCATTAGTTCTTAGACCCTATCTCAGTCTTTTGATGAAGACAACCATTGGCGAGAGCTACAAAGAATCGCAGTATCTTCGTTCTGGTTTCTTCCGTTCTGTGTCCTTTTCGATATGCGCAAAATTGAATGATAAAAACTGCGTACAGCTTATTCCAAAAGTTGAAATTATAAGGAACAGGTACTTATAAATTCAGTAAGCCACAAGGACAGATTAGTCAAGTCATTGGCTTAGAGATCCCTGAAAGATTAGAGAAGCATTTCTGGTTTCCACATAATGTTCCACTGTTCTTCAACTATTTGCAGCTTCGGGCACATATTTAGTATCAAGGGCACCTTGAGAAATGAAAATCGCAAGCAACGATAACCCTGTCTAAGCATTCAATTTTCTGTTTATGCCTTTTTAGCTTTCAATTACATCAGGGATTCAGCCATGCACTTTTGATCTAGCTTAAAAGGTAACATTCAGCCATGTCACTGGAAACATTCCCCTATTTATCCGAGCTTTCTCCATTCTTTTCCCAGCAGAAAAAGAACCCCCTGATTCCCGAAAACAAAAAGGGACAAGCCGACCTTATTTTTTCATATTTTGTGGGGGAAGAAAAACCATCATGAACTCACGTTACAGCTTGTGTTTAGTGTGCCTAACAAGCATCAAGTTGGGATGAAATTGCGTCACAGCCCATCTGCAGAATCAACCCCACTTGTAGATGGGTGCCACATGACTACTACGCCTGCGATTTTTGGGATTTTGGCATGTGGGCAGCCCAATCATATACTTGTCATATAGAAGCTAAAGTATATATATAGCCTAAAAAGCATCTGAGTACATTGTCCCTTTGCAATTATCTTAGGACTGCATTTACAATTGCTGGCCTAACTTGCGTGGTGTTGATGGTGATGGTGCTAATAGAATATTGCAGAGGTGAGAGATCAATAGATCAGAATGAAAAGTCAAAGTCCATGAATAATTTTGAATTTTCTTCTTTCATTTTGAATTTTTTTTAAAGCATTTTAATACAGGCCGTTAGATGAGTTCATTAATGCATTGTCACCCATCCAGCAGCCTGTTAGGACCGACTCGCAAATTCCCTCTTAGGAGGGAATCCGAGTCTGGGTGGGGGGAGGCATAGCCTACAAAATTACATTAGATGAAAACTTTTAAGTTGAATGAGATGGAGGATCTGCACAAAAGTTGTACTTCGAAGTGTGCTTATGGCTCATTAGAACTCCAAACAAGCTTTTCAAAAAGTGTTTTAAACTTCTTAATACACGGTAGACGAATCACTCTCAATGTATTATGTCTCTATATATTGTCTCAGTGTGCTGGGGTTGTTCCTAGGTGTTGGAAGTCCCACATTGCTAAATTCTAATACTAGGCATGTTTTCTTTCCGATTCATAGATTTTCTCTCTCTAAAAGCAAGCAGATCAAGACAATATAACGAAGCTAGAACGCCAATAGGTGGAAAAGATTACTAACCGCCTTCTCCAGCCAGTGGATGCGAGGAACAAATCCCACCATTGTGGACGGCGCACTTTGCCATACAGCGAAAGCAAAATTCAATGTAGTACATGGAACGATTACATCGTCATCAACCGAGAAAATAGCATCCGTTCTGAGCTCCTCAATGAGCTTGAATCTGTTGTTCAAGTTGTCTTCTTCATTTATATCGAACTTAAAGTTGGGTTTGTGAGCTGCATGGTACTGGGAAAACACAACTTTCTTCAGATACGTTTTCAGAGTCTCCGGAGGCGTATCGGTGTCGCTCCACACCACATGTATCGCATCAGTCCCGCTACAGGATGCATAGTGAGCTACCGATTGCTTGAGAAGAGAATTCCGTTTCCATGTGTTGATTAGTACCGTGTAGCCACCTCTGAAAGGTTGTTTCATTAATAGCAACATGAAAAGATTTCCAAGATAGATAGGCTAACAAGACGAAAACATAAAATCGATAAAAAAAAATAGACAGATTGGATGGGGAAGTTTTAACAGAAATAAATAAACTGAGAAGAGAAAAATGTACCTGGATGGAGAAGAGACTGAAGAAGAATAGTCAAGGTTCCAACCCATAAAGGAACTAATGCTTGAGGTGAACAGAAGAACGATGCAGAGGCCACAGATAAACAGAATGACCTTCAACTTGGTCACGGCGAGCAGCTGGCGAGCTCGGCGAAGGAGAAGCGGCGAGCGGCAGCCGTAAGCCCATCTGTTGGCGGCTTTCTCTTTCGCCGGGGAGTTCAGACCACTGTTCGCAAGGGCTTCCGATGCGGCGGAGACGTCGTCGTCTCGGATCGCAATGAGTCTGGACATTGGGAATTAAAGCCGATTCAATCGACGACCTTGGTCGGATCTCATATCATATTCAAGCGTTTGTGTTGTAAAATTTTAGTATTGTTAAAATTTTAAGTATTGGGTTTAGTGAAAAAGTGAAGAGAGGTAATTTTTTATATTTTTTGTAGTGAATAGTAGTGATTTGATGGGGGAGAGAGAGATTATATTGTAATTTTTTATTGTGTTAAAATTTTAGAGAGTATAAAATTTTAGGACGCAAACGCAGCCGATGTATCGTGGCGTTAAAATTGGACTGTCAACTGTGTCATCGGCATCGACCTTGGGAGTTGGAAAAACACCTAAGGCCCAGAACTTAGGTGCGAAAGGATCTCCCTTCACCTGGCCCAACGAATTGGAGTTGACGAGAGTGAATCGAGATTCAAGGGTACTTTGGCGGGTTTTTGGCTACTCGGTACAGAGAAGAAAAGGTTGGGCTTGATCTGGGCATTACATGGACACTTCTTAAACCCCGATGGGATGGGTTTAGTTTAGGCTACCCTATCATTTGGGCTTCAAAATCGTCTTGTTGCATAGTCGTCAATATTCGGCGATATACTTTTTATTTCCATTTCGTTTCTAAACATTTCAAACTCAAGCACATTCTATTGGCAAACGTTGTTATGTGATCAATTTTATCGTCAAACTTTGACCTTCATTAGATGACAGGCTTAATCGTACTCGATAATTCGGGATCGGAGGAGAGAAAAGACTGCGCATTGCTTTGCATGAATATTTAGCTCATTTCTAAGCAAGAGCTACTGAATGGAAGAAAAGCTATGAAAAAGGCTATCAAAAGGGGTTAAAAGGGAGGGACATACAAAGTTTTTGCATGGGTTGGTCTCAAACAGCATTCTGCAATGAAGGGGGTATGGTTAGTAAAATCTTTGGAAGCAAAACTGAAGAAATAGGAAGCCCGAGGAGATCCAAGACAAAAGTTCCAAAATTCCAGAGCACAAGAAGACATTTTTCGGCTTCCTCGGACATGGTATTGGGATCTCGTTCATACAGCTAGCGCCGGATGAAAACTCTGTTTGCCCGATAAAGAAATTTGCACGGTATGTGCATGTGAGGCAGTGAAGTTGCAGCAGCAGCTTAAAAAAGGGGGAAAAAAAGGGACGACTGAACGCCCTGCGCAGTCAATTTCTTGATGCACTTGGAACAGCATAAGAACGCAATATACACTCTTCCCATGAAGAAATTTAAGCATGTGATGTAAATTAGAGTCAACAAAATGCTTTACATCTATTTCAGGAGAATGTTCTTCAATGCAATGCAACATACCTGTGCACTGTTTTTTCCTGTACCCCTTGCTTCTTTTTTTTGTTTTGCCATGAAAGCTGTACAAAGTTCTTATCGACATTTAGTTATCCTCTCCATTCTATTCTTCATATCAATTACTGTGACACTTAAGTTATTAGAGCTTTTCCTCCCAAGCCAAAAACCAATCTTCCTTCCCCTCAGCTCTTCCTCAGATCAACAACTATGACACTGATGTTATCATAGCTTTTTCGTCCCAAGGCGAGGCGAGTCAGCAGTGCAGCTGCGAGTGCACTTCGAGATGGATACAATGCTTCAGCCACCTCATCATCCATCCGAGGCTTGGAATCAAGGGCGCAGTTGGCAGCAGCAGCAGGAGTTCCTTCCCGAAGACATTCCCGTGCTACCTTGCAAGCCAATTCATTCGACAGAACATCCCACAAGCCATCACTTGCAAGGATCAAGCACTCATCTTCTGGTTCTCTTCTTGTCACAGTTAACTCAGGCTCAGATGTTACGACTGGTTTGAGATACTTGTCCCCTGTTCCATAAAACAGAACTAAGAAGTTACAAAACGTCAGAAAATTTTAAACTACGTAACATTTCATTTGTAGCTTAAAAAATAAGCTATAAAGCCACTGGCTACAAAGATGCATAGCGAGTACAAGAACACAAGTTGCATTTGCTGGATTTTGGCAATTTACCACCAGCGCTTCTGTAGCCATGGTCGAATGATAGTATAGTAAGGTGCTAACAACAAGCAGAAACGTTCCCACCAATCTCTCGAAAAAGGTTTCTTCCACCTCAAAAAAGGTACAAACAGGGCCATTTCCAGCTACGCATCAGAAAGAATACAGGGAATTTAGCAGCAAATGCTGTGAAATATTAAGGAACTCTTCAAATGCTATGCAAACGGGTTAATTCACTTTTTACACAGTTCCCACATCATCCATAAAGAAGTCTTTTCACCTCAAACAAAATAAATACATTAATGTCTCAATTTGCATACAGTTCCCACATGGTTCATAAAGACGTCTCTTAACCTCAAACAAAATAAACACATTAATGTATTAGATGTTCATGCACTTATGCTGCTCCTGAAGTAATTTAAAATAAGAGCCAAACCTCCAACTCAGATTCCCCAGTACACTAATGATCACAGTGGACTTGGAAAGCTTCATGTCACACTAACATTATGCGTAGTAAATAGTCTAACAAGATTGACCAATAAAACATATATTCTCAAAAATATGTTCAACATTTCTCAACATGGAACATGAAACATCCATAGAAACCAAGATATGAATAAGAACATGGGTTGACCGTGGACAAAGTCTGTTTTCCAGCTTTCTGAAAGGCAGCAGGAGGGACATATCGAAGTACACAGATTAGAGCCTGCTTCATTCTACTGGAAGACCTCGGAGCACAGTACTTGGCTGCTCCAGGGATTCGCCCCTTGGTACAGAAACAACCAGATCCTAATGAAAACTGACACATTATGACTGATCCCATTCCACTAGGAAGCATCAAAATTTATGGGGTTCTACTTAGGGCTGAACACTATTGGGCCGAAACTGACCGGGCCGACCAAAACCAGCCCGAAACCGACTAGGCCGGTCGGTTTTGGGTCTGCCCAGTTCGGCGGTCGGCCCAAATATTTGCAAAACCGACTAGGTCGCCGAACCGAACCGAGGGAAATTTAGGCAATTCAAATTTTTTTAACATTTTAATTATTAAGTGGGGGAGAGACGACGTCGTCTCCCCCCACTGCTCCCGCCTCCCACGTCCTTTCTCTCTCTCTTTCTCACGCCCACTGCTGACTGCTCTACCCTCCATGCATGTCGTCTCCCCCCACTGCTCCCAACCTCCCACGTCTTCTCCCCCCACTACTCCCAGCTTCCCACGTCGTCTCCCCCACCACTGCTCCCAGCCTCTCTCTCTCTCTCTCTCTCACGCCGACCGAACCGGGCCGACCATTGCACCTGGTCGGCCCGGCCTGTTCAACCAACCACCGGTTCGGCTGTCGGTTGGGAGTTTACGAGAACCGAACCCCGTTGAGGCTGAAAACCGAACCGAGGGGTCGGTTTTCACCCCTAGTTCTACTGACATAGGTATGCAGACCCAAGATGTATGTTGCCATGATGGACAAGACACATGTTCAACCATTAAGTGGGATAAATGTACATTGCAAGATAAATAAAGGTAGTTCATGTTACTAACATATATGGCACCTGAATGACCCCAGTTTTGAGGAAATATTTGTTTGCTCAAACCACTTGAGAGAAATTAATGCATGTGATTGAATGTTAAGTGTATCATCATAAAACCTAAACGAAACAAAGGGAGGGAAAAGGTGCACTAGCTAGAAACACCAAAAACTAGTCAGATACAACGTAATCCTCTGGGGAAAATAACCAAATAGAGTGCGACAAAAGTAATACTATCCCTATACACACGCACTCAAGTCAAGGATTGACCCTGTTGAGACACAATTATTCCAGAGTACCTCAAAATTTAAGTGGTTATACTGACATAGGTATGCAGTCCCAGTATGTTTGTTACCATAGCGGTCGATATACGTTTCACCATTAAATGGTAAAAAAATGTAAGTAGTTCTTGTTACTAACATATATGGCCCTTGAACAACCATAGTCTCGTAGCAGTGTCATTTTCTCAAACCACTTAAGAGAAATTAATGCATGTAATTGAATGTTAGGTGTACCATCATAAAACCTAAACGAAACAGGGGGCAAAGGTGCCCTAGCTAGAAACACCAAAAACTAGTCAGATACAATGTAACCCTAGGGGGGGAAAACCAAATAGTGTGTGACAAAAGTAATAATATCCCTATACACATCTGCATAGGCAGCATAGACACGCACTCAAGCCAATGATTGACCCCCTTGAAACACAATAACCGGATCCAAATGAAAACAGACACATAAGGACAGAACCCACCTAGAGTGCCTGAAAATGTAAGGGATTTTACCGAAATGGGTATCCAGTCCAAGTTGTTTGTTACCAAAACGGTCAAGAGACACATTTCACCATCAAGTGGAATAAATGAACATCGCAAAACATATGAAGATAGTTTGTGTTACTGACATTTGCTCAAACCACTTATGAGAAATTAATGCATGAAATTGAAGGCATGTACCCTCAAATATCCTAAAGGCAATAAATAAAAAGTTAAGATGCACTAGGTTGAAACATCAAGAACTAATCAAACGCAACGTACCACATACTCAAGCACTCCTTCACTGCGTAACAACTAAGACACTGCAGCTACGTTATATTTCAGATAATTGTTGAGACCTAGGCAAGTAATCTATCTTCCAAACTTGCAGCCCCAAGCAATTAATCTATCTTCCATTAATGCATACTAGACAGCTGAAATTGGAGAGTACTTAATGAAACTCGCCGGGGGGAAGGAAAAGTTTGTTTTAGCCGCAAAATTAATTTTCTAGCTGCAAGAAGTTTTTATCTTTAAATCAATGGGAGTACTGGGCATCAGTTTATATGGTTCCAATGAGCCAACACTAAGCTAATCAATCTTATTCTGATAGCACTGGAAACAATATTCTATATTGTATTGTCGTTAAGTTTGTGGTTGAATCATCAATTATACACGTACATATGGTGACAAGACTTAGATATGGAGACAAGACACCCATGGAGAAGCAAATTACAGTACTTGTTACCTACCCCTAGTGACCTGAAACATTTCTATGTTTTTTATTTTCCTCCTTTTCTCAGCTAGATGACTTCATGATTATAAACCAACTGTGAATATGGCACCGACCAGCACTAACAGCAATGAGAGGACAAGCATATCATCAAATCTATCAAAGAGAGACGCATTTCAACCTTTTGTGTTAGCTAAAAGACATTCATATGGAAATGATAGTTTTAAGGAAAGGCAAAATCACATTTTTTTCCTAGTTAGATCAAACACCAAACTTCATATTTCAATGTAATCCGTTGGATCAACCACGAGACTTCACATGCCACTGTAATCCCGAGTTCACCGTGCATGGAACATTTGGCTTATGCAAAACAGCCAGGACCAGTCGGACACATGGCACGCAACATTGCAGCTTTCCTATTTCTTCGTAGAAAGCTTTTGCTCTACTCAGTGTCTTTCCGTCTATCACAACGTTAGGTGTCCTAAAAATCTTTCACGTGGGATGTGACTTAACATCATCTATTGGAACATTGACATTCAAGTATAAGATATAAAATTGGATCGCCTACTGCCCCTATTGTCATAAACACATCATTATCATTGTTTAATATTTCGTTCCACTTTCTTTCCTTCCTTTTTCTTCTTCAGGAAGTGCTTACAATTTAAAGAGCCAGTATCATTATTGCTTCCCCATTACAAAGCTACCAAAGTTAGTTTATAAAATACAAAAAGAACATGGTACTCTGCAACATTTAACAAATATTTGACATAAATTTTAGAAGAATTACACAAAAACTCTACTTTATCAAGAAGATATACAATCACCAGAATCCTCTGAACTAATGTAGGTTACTGCTCCAACCTCTTTGAGTCACAAATGCATTCATTAACAAGACAAGCCTTGTTTTGCAAATTGTGAGCACTGACAAGTGCCCACAGCGGCAACAAGCATAGTAAACCTGTTAAGAAAGCTAATGGGCTGAAGTCTAATAATGTTAAGGAAACAAGAAGCCAAAGAAAAAAACACACAGCTACTGCTCCAACCTCTTTGAGTCACAGATCTTGAAGAAATACCTATTTGAAAGCATAAACCAAAAAAAAAAGAGAAAAACGAAAGTAATAGTTGCTGATTTTACCCAGCTGCAACTAATGGTAGCGCTATAAAGATAAAAGAGGAGGGGAGTCATATGAGACTCTGCAGTGTCCTAAACAGGCATGACCACCACGGATACACCTCTCATCTAGATAGATTGTCTATCTAAGATTGGGATTAACAAAACAAAAAGATCTAGGCATAATTGCTTTCCATTTTTGTGAAAATAATTCCTTTCTCATTCTGAAGCGATTGCACCAAAAAATTTACACAAGTGGAAGATTCTCTCTGTGTGAGCGCTTAAGTCATACCATGCATTTTTAACTGTCAATCAGACAAAAACAGGATATCATGACAATACTTCAGTCAAACGAGGAAACAAGTACCTATCGCACGGGACATCGCAAGAATGCCCTCAACTCGTGCTCCATTCAAAAAGATGACTCGGCCACCAGCAGCTTCAATTCGTGCCCGTTCATCTCTTCTGTCAGGCTGCAAGCGAAGGTTACAGTATCATCAATATAAAAAATTCCGCCCCAACATACATAATAAGGAAAATATCTCAATTCATCGTGAGATTTAAAAAGGAAAAAGGGAACCAAAATGGGCATTTCTTCACACAATTACTTATATATAAATAATAATATAATTATCACACAACAACTCTACGTCCCACCCACAGAAACCCTCTTTAAAAAAAAATTGTCTCAGGAAATGGCAGCTCGCTGCATTTACTCAAATCAAATCCTCAAATACTCAAAGCAGCAATAATGTTCCATCAAATTGTCCTTGGTAAGTACTTACAAGCAATCCAAATGCAGAGCCATACAAGCACATTGGAATATAGCGAAAAACATTGGACTAGAGCCATATGCAGCGTTATTAGGCATGTAGCACCATTATTTGCATAAAACATGAGGTTGCCCTTGCAAGCAAAGTCGTTATCATACAATTTCATGTATAGCATTACAGAACCCTAAATAAGAGTGCAATTTCGTGAACCCCGAAATCCATTTAATCCTACTCTTTTACATCAGACAACCTACATGCACCACGTCAAACCTAAATTCGAGCATATGTCAGAATCTCCATCTCAACCATCCACGCCTTCCCGCGAGAAACAATAACGCATTTACGCTAAAACTATGTCAGCGCAAAGAATGTCAGTACACCACGTGTCCACCATGGACCGCGAGTACATTTGTCTCCAGATAATGAACTAAAGCTCCAGACGAGGATAGAGATGCCCAACCTTGTGATCCTGAGAGAGAGGTATAGCAGTGCCTCCACGGGAAAGGACGGCGCGTGAGTCACCGCAATTGGCGACAATAATGTATTCCTGCAAAAGAAGCGCCACAACAGCTGTGGACCCAGCGAGTGCCACCTCCATGGGGTGGCAACCGCACTTGTACCCGACACTCCCACAGGCGCACGTGCTTAACGCCACTTCATCCATCCTCTCGAAGCTCTCCTTCATTACTCTCATCCACTTCTCTTCCAGTCCCTCGCCCTCTTCACGCGAGTCTCTAGAGCCGGTACCACTTATACTCTCACTGTCCCCAGTGGCGTACACGCGCGCCAGCTCCTCCTCTACAAAAACGTGCATCCTTTCTCTACACAATGCCGCCACCTGCACACAAAGAAACTCAGAGCGCCTACTTGTTAAATGACACCGTCTTCCCTACGTCTTCTTCGAGAAGAGCAATTCACTGGGCGTAATTTGTATTTTCAGAATTCGAGCTACAATTTTTTTTATTTTTTTCAATGTCTGTTTTTTATTTATTTTTGAATTTTAAAGATATATTTTCGAAGGAGATGATGAGCGAAATGTACGTGAGGTCCTCCATGGCCATCAAACACAGCGAAGTAATGCACTGGTTGCCCTCGACTGATCTCCGGCTCGCAAAGGCGCGCCCGTACAGAAATCGCGTCCTCCATCTCGCGTAACCTCCCAGATACCGACATAGTCCCGAAAACCGGCTCCCTCGCCCGGCCCTCATGATTCTTTGACGACAACGAAGTCTCCACGTCATCTCCTGAAGAAGGAGAGGATGCCGACGGTAAATCGCTCTTTTCCGCCGTCCGAAGCCGCTTTGTATCCCCCGAGTTTTCCGGCAGGATAAGCGTATGGTTCTGCCCCGAGCTCTGGTTCGGTATCGGCGGGAGAGAGCCCGCCGCCAGCCTCCTCATCTCGATCCTCCGGCGCCGTCGCTCACGGCATTTATCCGGAGACTCGGACTCGTCGTCTTCGCTCAGCATTCTCGTGAAAATCTCCGTCATCGAAACCGTCCAGTAGCCACAGTCTCCGGGAAACTCCTATCGCTGCAGACGAACATCTCCGTACGTGTAACAGACAGAGAAATTGAGAAATTGGTGTTCCTTCTGATTTTATGTTTCCGCTTCGAAAAACGTATTCGAGAGATAAATACGCAACGTGTTGTGCGTTTTCTCTATCTATCTTCGTGTAGGCCTCCAGGGCAAGCCAACTCTCGGATAGCTGCCCGGACTGCCCTTCACCGACTATTATGATCCCTAATCGCAACACGTGTCCCCATTATGACTAATTTTCCAAAATCGTTTTCTTCTCCAGTCAATTTCTCGTATCACTGACAAAAAAAAACAGGGATGCTCAGTACGTTCATACGTGGGACCAGAATGTTAATATCAGCGATAACACGTGTCAAATGCTCTAACAAGTGGAGCCCATGCTCTAGCCACAGTAGACAAATGGACCAATCACGGGCTTCCGCGCAAGTGAAATTTTTTCAAGCCATAGGGGTGGCCCAAGTCGACAGATGTTCAGTAGTGTCTTCTCGTGTTTTTGTTTTCTGTTTTATCCCTGCCCCTAGAATAGTTAGGCCGTACATACGTGGCGAGCTATGTGGGCCCCAACGTCAAAGTGTCGACGAGTATGATACAACGTTGACACGTGGAAGCATTTCTGAGAAATAGCTACCGTCACAGGTTAGAGTCAGTAAGGCGTCGCATACTCCACCTGCCTGTCAGGTTCTGAATGCAGCACATGGATGGTTAAATAATAACTTCCAAAAACTCATTTCCAAATTAATGCGCTTCCCTCTCCCTTCAATTGGGAGGAACCGACTCTGTAAACTTTACAAACAATCCGGAAATTCGGGTCACATTTAGGGGATAAATTTGAAGTTGGTGATTGCAATGTGTAAAAATTAAATAAGTTCTTAAATTTTAAAAATAGTTATTTGAAGTTTAAAAGCAATCACATTTTAAAGATTTTCAGAAAGATCAAAGTCTCGATAGATTTTAAATTTTATGAATTAATTTGATGAATTTTAAATTTTAAGAATTTATTTAATTTTCGCATAAACCACATAATTTTATATTTATCTTCAAAATTAAAGCAACTTTACTTTTTAAAAAATAAATAAAAGTACTCGTAATAGGGTTGCACAACTAGAAATTCGGTCTAGTTTAATGTGGTCCAGACCGGTTTTATTTTTTCTTTCTTTTATATTTTTTAGGTTAATTTCGAAGGGAGAAGGACATGTCAAAATACAAAGTTTAAGTTTAAGTTAAAACTAAAATTTTTAAGTTTGTAATTTGTATTAAAAATATAAAATATATTTTTTTATTTATATTAATAAATATGGTCCGGTCAGATTTACACAAAAAGATCTGACCGAATCTCAAATTCAGTCTGATTTTGTGGTTCGGTCCTGTTTTTGTTCAACCCAAAACTTGTAGTTTCTCTTTAAAACTTACATACCGATTTATATTCAACCTAAAATATACAGGAACTTAAAATTTTTATAAAATATACAGGAACCGGAATTTTCCGGTATTTCCGCCGGAATTTCCGGTTCCGGTTCCGGTTCCGGAATTTCCCTAAAATGAGATCCGGTTCCGGTACCGGAAATGACCGGAACCGGTACCGAAATTCCGGAACCGGTACCGAAACCGGAAATTCCGGTTGGAACCGGAACATTTGTACACCCTTACTCCACGCTCATAATTTTCACCAAACATATTAAATATTTGATTAAAATGATCCGTACCGTATTTTGCTGGGTGTGTTTCTTTGGATCTCTTCTGCTTCTAACTAGGAATATGAATATCGAGGGGACGGATAACCCGGTGCACTGCCGTAATGTTAGCTTCTTCCCTTATCCAGCATTTTGAAGCAATATTCCGAGTCAAACACGTGGCAGTAATACAACCGGAGTTGAAGAAAATGAAAAAGCTTGTGGGATGTGAATATTGAGGCTGCGGAGGATGATGGTGATGGCGCCCCACTTTGGTCAAACGTCAAATTATATCTTATTGTTGCCGTAGTCTTCTTGCTTTTCACCAAAAAGGCATTGGATGGAACAGACAAAATAGTATGATCCAGTGGGAATTTTTTTATCGGATTAATTTAAGGAATAAATATAAAATTGGTTCGCGTGGTCTACACAAAAATCGATTTTATCTTCGTAATATAAAAATCATAAATTTAGTCTCTATAATTCTATTTTTCGTTTGTCGTTGGTCCTTTATCAGAGATTAATTTTATCATTTTTTTAAATTACAGAGACTAAATTTATAATTTTCATATCACAAGAACTAAATCGATTTTTACTTATAACACAAATGATTTTACATTTACTCCTTAATTTTATCTCCACCTTTAAACGAGTGGCTAGCGTCGAAATTCCACCACCAACATTCTCATTGACATTCCAGTGGGAACGCCATGTGTTTTTTTTCTGGCAGAATGGGAGCCTCGTGGTTGATATCCTTTCGTCTTTCAAATTTGGCTTTTGAGCATAAAGTTATTTATTTAAATTTAAAGAAAATATTAGTCTTTTTTAAAAATTAGTCAAAATTATTTTCAAAACTATTTAAATTATTAATTCAATTTAATAAGGTCTCAATTTAAAATTATTTTATTTCTTTTTCTTCTCTAACTCCGAATAGAATTGGAGGTACGTGGGCATCAACACAGTGACTTCTATTATATGCCTCCTTTCTAATCTTTAGATATAGAAGCCCATGTAAAGGGCTTAGCAAAGATTCGAATTAAACCAAAGTCAAAATGCGAAAGAATCGTGTCACGCCCTGCTGAATAGCGACGATCAGGAAGGATGGTGTGCTGTTCGTTAAAAAAATTTATATATTATTTTAATAGCAGATTATGTGAGGGTGAAGTCGGCGCCTCCCTTGATATATATAATTAGATCGCTAATCTTTTTATAATCCATAGATATTTCGATTGTCCAGAAGGAAATGCAGACAAAACAGAAGAAAGATAGATGGCTACAGGGATTGACATTCTGTGTCTCTTAACTGGACGTCTAGACCGGTGTGGGCTTTAGACTGGGTCTGGATTTGAGCCTTCTTTGAAGCTACGTTTTTTTGTGCTTTTTGGGACTTTTTATACCATTTTCTGGGCTTCTTTATATCAATTTTTTGGTATTTTTTTACATCAAGTTTTGGGCTACCATCTCAACTAAATTATGTCACAACTGTGACCTTTCTTCTACAACAAACCAAATAGAATTCTAAAAAATACATTTAAATAATACTAGGCTACTAATTAAAGAATTATAAATCATAGTTTTCAAGAATACTAAATCATACATCTTAAAGATTACATTTAAAGAATTCTAAATCAACAAACCAAATGTAAGCTATTAATTAAGATCTTAAAACATACATTTAAAGAAAGTCCAAAATAAAAGTATCAAATATAAATGCTATTGGAACTAATTAGTAATTACTTTACTCTATTACAAGTCATAACAAATAACGAAATAAACAAACTAAAAGTATAATTAATACATGCCAACAAAATAGTAGAAAAATAAACTAAAGTTAATAAATTGTATCCAATTACAAAATTCATTCCAACAAAAGACTTTGCTCATCCAAAGAATTCATCATCTATATTGTCATGTTGCCCCAATACTTATGATACTTGAGCTTCATCTATATTGTCATGTTGCACACTACTGCATTGTCATTCTTAGTCATTCTAATCAAATATGACTGAATTTGACAAAGCTTAGGAAAGAAGATATTTAATGTTACATACAAAGAGCCAGAAAGTTTGACAGTAACATTAAAGAAAACCTTCAAAAACATAACAAAAATCATACATCTTCTATCAATTCGCCCTCGTGGAAGATCCAAGTTCATCTCACGCACTACATGCACGAACAAACCCAGAATCATTAGTCTCTAATCTTAGAAAGGCTGCTTGAAACCTTTATGCATTCTCCAACATGTGATATGTTGAATTTCATCTAGTTTGCACATCAAGGGATACCAATTTCTTTGTATCAATCTTCATCTTCTCAGCACAAAGCTTAAACTTCTCCACCCTTGGTGGAGAAGATGTCACATATCTTACTACATTTCTTACCTTCACAATAGACTCATCACAATTCTTTAACCCCTCACAAACAACAAGGTTAAGTATGTGCGCACTACATCTCATATGTAGATACTTGTCATCTAATAAATTTCCCCTAAAAAACCTTCTTAGAAACCAAATAGCATCATCATTAGAAGAAGCATTGTCAACTGCAACGGAAAAATATTTTCAATACCCCAATCAAGTAAGCAAGCTTCCAAATACTTATTAATTGTTTCCCCCTTGTGATTAGGAACTTGACATAAGTTTATAATCTTTTTGCGCAACTTCCAATCATTATCAACAAAATGCGTTGTGAGAGTCATGTAATTTAAGTTCTGCACTAAGGTCCATGTGTCGATAGTCAAACTAACTCTACATGCACATGAGTTGAAGTCTCTTCACTTCCTCCTTCTCATCTTGTGTTTAGAACATCTTTTTGCACAGTTTGACGAGATGGTATTTGAAAACTAGGTACAAGTGACTTAACAAATGCCTTAAAACTTTGACCGTCCACTACCTTAAATGACATCTCATCAATAATACATATCTCTATAAGCTTTTGCCTTGATACCACTAGATTATACCTATGGGCTATTAAACTAGATCCAATATTGCCACTCTCTCCTTCAGTGACATCATTATCAGTCAAGTGTATTTGTTATTGAACAAACCGATTTAGACCCAAATGTGCGGAAAATACCTAGAGGGGGGGTGAATAAGTATATTAAAAAATTTATCCAAAAGCAATTTTCTTTTTCAATCCACAACCTATTCTCTGAAATTTAAACTCAATCAATCTTTAACAAGGTTCAACTACCTTATTACAAATCAGATATGCACAAAGTACAGATACACAGTAAATTCACAAATCTGAAAAACAGGGATAACAGAAGAACCTTCAAGTGACTCCGAAGTAACTGTACTGGGCAGAACCAAGATTTTTCAGATTAACTTTGTACAACCGAATCACAATCAATTGCTTATCTAAACCTTAAACAACCACCACCAAAAATCTGATCCACCTACTTAATATCACAGATAAGCAGTACCAGAAAACTATAACACGCAGTAACTCAATTTTCCCCAACACACAAATTAATAAACAGCAATAAAGACTATTCCGAAGATACTGCAAGACACTCTTAAGAAACTACAAACTCGCAGAACAGAGAAATGATAAAAACACAACTTAACAGATAAGTACTCAATTGTAACAATCTTACCGAACACCAGATTCACACTGATACACTTACCAACCAGATCAGTGAGAAAAGATTAACAAATCTTGAGACTGAAAACTCACAACACAAACAACAAACTTGTTAGTGAAATAAAAACTTATCAAATTAAGAGAAGTAAGAGATACTTAACACCAAAGATGGCTACGAAAAGAAACTCCCTAAGGAACGTCCTTAAAGAGAAAAACTCTTCGGGCCCGTAGGCCGTTTGAATCCACTAATTTCCACAAGGTTACAAAGTGATCTTTTGACTAGACACCCTTAGCTTATCAACAGCACAATGAACCAGAGACTCAATTTTCCCTAAAACCGAACCACTGCAGGACGAAGAACCTCAACGCCCAATCTTGGAAATCACTATATCAAACAACACTTGATTTCTTGCACACTCCTTGTGCAATCAAGGGCCACGGCTGAAGCCTTCAGCCGCTTCAATCCAGAAACTCTGAATCGTGTAACTTCAATGAAGTTCACTGGGGAACATGGTGATCGTATCAAAAAACTCTATTCTTTATCAAAGAAACTCTTCACGTCAATCAGCAACCCATCAACAAGAAGAAGAATAAGCTCATCGTTAAGTTCTTGAGGCCGCTCTGTTCTTGAAGCTCCGTCGCTCTTAGTATTTCTCTCTTTAAAATTTTCACGCGTGAAGTGAGGTTGCTGCCTTCCAAAACTGATTTTAATCAACACGTCCAAGGCTAACTACCTCTCTTGACTTTCTCAAAGCTTCTAGAAACATACCAAAGACCATACTGCCCTCTTTGAAAACTTTCACAGCAAGATACAATTAGCGATCTTCTTTTCTCCTTCTAGATAAACCGAAAAAGACAAAAGAGCCCCTAAATAGAGATGGTCACGTGGGCATGCCAAAATAATTGCCTTAACAGTTATTTATCAATTGGACCTTTTATCTTATTCATAGGATTTTTCTCACACTTCAATACATGATTTTTAAGGGTTGTATCAATTTTGTTACTATCACAAGGATACTCATTATCACAATAGTTACAAAACACATGGGGTATAAGACATCACAATTTGTCTTCTTTGTCATGTATTTCCATACCATGAATGTTTTATGTTTGGGAGGCGGACAACTTTGGTTGGTCGGGGTAGGACTAGGACTAGGGACATCTTGGTCAGACTCAAAATCAATTACAGGAGACATATACGGTGCTCCCCGACGCTCTACGATTGGTTCACTTTGATTATCCTTCTAGCAAAGGTGAACAAACAATCACATGATAGTCAATATTATTCACAACTATGGAATCAAATCACAATTTCTCAAGCACAATCAATAGGCTGCCAAATTACATATGTTTATGCCAAATCAATAGGAACAAACAGAACTTAAAGAAGAATGACAAGTCGACAATGTCAATGAAGAAGAAGAAAAAAAAGGAAAGAAGAACGGAACAGACCTTGTGCGATGCAACAGCGGAGAAGAGGCAAGGTGTGGCCTGAGACAGAAGACGGACAGTGACGGGATGGAGAGAGGCAGAGAGCTTGGGTATTTTGTGGGGTTGGTGTTGTGTGTGAGAGAGGTGATTTGGGGCAAATGTTAGGGTTTTTTTGGTTGAAAGGTGAGTGGATCGAATATTAGTCGGGTGCACATTTCAGTTTTTTTTAAATGACCGATATGGACCGATCTGGAGCAGTATACTCTAGTATGAAACTGAGACCAGACTGAAGTTTATCGGTTTCACCGGACCGACCATTCCGGTAAACTATTTCCCACCGGTTTAGCCATAACCGGTCTGATTCCGTTCCGATTCGGCTGGTTTCTTGGACACCCCTAGTATTCCCTTTTGAAAATACTTTATCGGTACTAATTTTTAATGTTTTATAACCTTAAGAAGAGATTATTAATTTATAACTGGTCGCCTTTTCTTAAAGTCCCCTTCATAATCGTTATACTCTCTCAAAACTCTTTCTATCCATTTGGAATGCCTCTCTTTCAAGACAGGCCTCAACGGCTCTTGTCCTCCCCTATAGGTCGTGGCCCGTGGACCTCCTTAAATCGCCACCATGCGCCTCTCTTACCACCAACCTCTTCGGTTCATTCTCGGCTAAAGTTGTCTTGCTTAGTCCACTGCTTTTGTCAGCTTTCCTCTTGTTTGAGCTAATCCGCTCGTCTAGGCTTACCAATAACGTGTTTGTGTGTCTATGTATATTTTTAACAATCGGTATTTTGTGTAGGAAGTGCACTAAGAGAGAAGGAGGGACGCTACAACAACAGCTGCCTTGTGCAGTGGTTGTTACTTTTTATAGGCCTTTGGGCTCATTTACCGCAGGTCTCTCCGCTATCTGTTGGTCTTCGCGCCCACTTGTTGTGAGCTTCCCACAACATCCCCCAAGGACCTTGTGTCCTTTTTAGGCTTGGGCTAGGTCCTTTCTATTGTAAGTTCTCTGCCATAATTTTCTATGTTTTTTCAATAAAAATTGTCTTTATTACACACACAAAAAGCTTGGTGTAACGTCTTGAGCCCAAACTATAAACAAAAATAATTCCGTATAAAATGAGGCAGTGCTTTGGAGTTGATTTTTTTTTCATCGAAAGTCTTGGCTCTAGGGTAGATTATCTGGAGAACTAAGAAGTAATTAGGTATTTTACTCTAGCTTTCTGGTTTTGGAGCTGTTAGAGTGTACAATTGAAATGAAGAGTAGTGAACGGTGAGAAGAGGAATTCCATAAATGGGAAAAGAAACCTATGGATACTGAATGATCATATTCTCCTCTTGTTGAGGTTAGTCTCACATCGGTTATGTAAGGGGTTAGTAGTCAGTTTATAAGTGTGAGGGAAAACCTCACCTCTTGAGCTAGCTTTTGGGGTTGGGAAAGTCCAAGACCACCAAACACCGGTATCAGAGGCCAAGTTTACCAACAAGTCTCGGACCCAACAGTCCTTAGGATAATTGAGTTGTCTCCTTCCAATCCAGAGCCCGATGTGTGAGATATTGATTTTTGGGGTTAGTTTCACATCAGTTGTAGAAGGGACTAGTGGTCAGTTTATAAGTGAGTGGAAGTCTCACCTCGTGAACTAGTTTTTGGGGTTAAGAAGGCAAATATCACTTCTGGAGCTGCTCTAATATAATGTATCTTTTGTTTTCCTAAATCTTATATAATGTATCTTAATTCAGTAGGATGAGAATAGGCTCTTGCATTTGTGACAATTATGATGTCGTTGAAGTCTTTTTATGGGGACAGGGGGGTTTCTATGAGAGTGATGACTGGTGGATTGTATATCATCTACTGATTGTGATCTGTGCAAACTTAGAAGAAGAAAAAAAGACTGTGATCTGTGCAAATAAAAGATCAAGTTCAGTTGCTGCTTCTTTCTCCTTGTAATGACGCGTATTGATTCGTCAACGTTTGTACTTGGTAATATCTTCTAGCCTAGAGGCAACTTGGGATTATTAGATGCGAACGAGAATAACGATCTGGGCGTTAGAGCGACAAATTAGCTTGAAGATCAGAGATTGGAAAAGAGTTGCAGAAACATAACCATGTGCAGTGCGGCCAGTGTATCGGAATATAAAAACTTCGGTTTTTGACCTAATTTTTTTTTAAAGGCAAAGATAATATATTAATATTCAAGAATAATTCAAGCAGTACAAAACAGAAAAACGATGGCCAGCGAAAAACTACGCAGACCCAAAAGCCCTACAATAAGCTGGATCAAAGATCCGGTATCCAAACCGGACACTGGTGCTGGAACCACCAACAACCACAAAAGCCGTTCTTTTTTTTTCTTGGCAACAAAAGCCGTTCATGATTGGTTGCTCACTGCGATTTGAATTCTCATAAATATTGCAGATTTGCTAAAGGTGGTTGTTTGTGAAATTCTAATGCGGACAACATTACAAGATCTTTGTAATAACGACGTTAAGCATTTCTTGTAATAAAAACGACTGAGCTAATTAGTGGCTTCATAGAGAACATTTGCTTATCGTAGCAGCCGAACCATAAAGATCTATGTGAAAAATCTAGTGCATGATTCATGCTGGTGGCAGCCACGTGATAACAATTGGGCTTCTCACACTGTGTACTCCATCCTTCCATACCAAGCCTCCAAACTCGGGCACTGCTTGCCGAGCCACTGTGGTGAATGTGACCTTGTAAGAAAGCTTTTGGTATTTTCTGGTGAATTTCAGGGTTTTTGGCTCGACTTCAACTGAAGCACCTTTAAATGGAGAAACTACGACACGGTAATTCGAAACTGGAGAGCCAACATTGGTGGCAGTTCTGTGAAGGGTCAAGGTAGTGATCGAGACTTTTTCTGGGAACACAACTGAGATAGCTGGGTAGTTCAAGTCCCCTGGATTGGCTAGAGTGTGTTGGCAAGATCTGTTTGAGAAAACTTTCAGCTGGGATGGAGTTAAGCTCTGTGTACAGAGGAATTCAAAGTAATCCTGAGCCTCAATCTCATAAACTAAACCTGGATCAAGCGCCTTAATGGGGTTGATGTGTCCTGCCCCATGATCATATGAGGTTGAAGGTGTAGCTGTTGACGCGTCTCCTAGAGGATGATGGGTGTTATCGTGAATATAAGCTGTTGTCATCAGGGCAGATTTTATTGCTGCTGGACTCCATTCGGGGTGCCTAGCCTTGAGCAACGCAGCAACCCCACTCACATGAGGGCATGACATTGAAGTTCCAGACAGTAAGTTAAACCTCACTTTGCGGTGATCCGTTCGCAAACCTGATGGACCCGCGTCTCCGGTCCAAGCAGCAAGAATGTTCACCCCAGGGGCCACCAGATCAGGCTTCAGAATTTCAAGGGTAAGAAAATTTGGTCCTCTGGATGAAAATGCTGCCACCACGGGAGATGGCCGAATCCCCAGCCGAGTACCAAGAAAGGCTAGATTTGCAGTCGCGTTTGGACTTGTTAACACGTAATGCTTGAGTGTTTTCCCTTCTTTTTCTCCTACAGCAACTGCAGGAAGAAGGTGACAATCTGCAACAAGCTCTTCTCCATTGGAAGCAGTGTTTACAAGGATCATTCCTACCCCTCCTGCGTCTTTCACCACCTGCCCCTTCTGCACACGGGGACTAATGCCTCGGTCACACACCACAATCTTTCCTGCAACAAGACGCTGATCCAAAGTTCCATCCAAACACAAGGAGCTCGAATCAGGGCTGCTTGAGTTACCACCCATATATACCACTGGGTATCTCTTATTTATCGACACCGTCCTCTGTTCTTTATAGAGCGAAACTCCACGCAATGTTATTCCATTTCCCAGATTAACCGTGCCTGGGAAATCTCTGTCGATGGTGCTCGCACCAACTGTGGTAACCCAGGGTGACACATTTGTGAGGCTGATAGGATCGGGCCCCCCATTTCCAGCTGAGCTCGAAACGAAAACGCCCATCTTCATCGCCCCAAAACCTGCTATGGACAAAATGTCACGGGAGTAAGAAGACACGCCACCGCCCAAAGATATTGACAAAACGCTCACTCCATCAGCCACAGCTGTATCAACAGCCGACAGAATGTCCGAGCTGAAGCACCCTCCACTCCAGCACACTTTGTAAGCTGCAATTCTAGCACCAGGTGCCATTCCTCTGGCTGTCCCATAAGCATATCCCTGAAGGTTGGCACCTCGTACTGGAGAGCCAGCGACTGTGGCCGCAGTATGAGTCCCGTGCCCATCTTGATCCCTAGGTGATTTATACTCAGTTTGCTCATTAATTTTCCCAGTAGCAGCTTCATACCCGTGGTAGAACACTCTTGCACCGACAATCTTTTTATTACAGTGATGTTTCTCAAACCCTCTGCCCGTCTCACATTTCCCCTTCCAGTGAGCAGGCACCGGTGTCATGCCCGTGTCGTTGAAGCTCTCACTCTCTGGCCAAACCCCAGTGTCTAGAACTCCCACTATGACATCATGATCCGAGAGCTTTTGAGACCAGACGTTATTATTATCATCTGGTTCGAGCCCAAGGAACATGGGACTCCTCGTGGTGTGTAACTGGTACTTTGTCTCCGGATATATAGCCACTACACCAGTCTCTTCCTCGAGCCTTTCAGCTTCTTCTTCGCTCAACCTCGCAGCAACTCCATGAATAGCAGTCTGGTAACTGTAAACTATCCTATCTTCAGCGTCGTCATCCCCTTCTTTTTCAGGTTTGGATAGAACTGATTTCACTTTCGACGAGTACCATTCGAGGTGATTGGTAAAAGATTTTGGAATTGCCGACTTGTCCATGTGGACAATATAGGTCTTCTTTGTTGATTTGGTGTCTACAGAGAGGACTAGATTGAAGAACAGATAGATTGCGAGGATCGAGTACACCCGTTTTACTGGGTTTTCTGCCATTTTCAGGCAGAAAAGAAAAAAGAAAATAAGAGTATCTTTGAAGAAAAAACAGAGTAGAGGAGATGAAGATGAAGATGTAGAGAGAAATGGCTATCTAAAAGACCTTTGTCAACTTGTGCAGGCAATAAAGATGGTTGGTAGTATCATGAATTCCCAAGTTTTTTTTATAGATATCATGAATTCCCAAGTTAAAGAAGAGTTAAGAGAGACGGCTAGTCACTAGTGGCTGGTCACTGGTGGTAGCACTTATTTTGGTTAGGTACTATGGGGAGTGGGGACACTGCTTTTTGTTGCTTTGTAATAGACTAGTGGGTGGTAGAAGTTTCGGACTTTCAGTCCTATCACATAAAGAGATCGATCACATGGAAGATGACCATCAGATCAGAGTGCCAATCCCACGGCCATCAGAGGGGTTTTAGATTTTGATAAGTTGGTGATAAGACCACGAAATTACGTACATCTTTGTGTACGAGGTGCGATATCCTGGAGAAATTCTTTGATGCTGCAGGTAGCTTTAGTTTTTGGACCTAAGATCTGCATTTCTGGTCCCTACATTCACAAGCTGTATGTAGTCCCATCTGAACACCCTCTAGCTTGAAGGAAAGTAAAAAATGAATTTTATTTATTTAATATTGTTTATTTTTAGCCTCTATTCATTTTCTCTGTAGGTGGAAATCGTTATTTCACAGTCCATGAAACACTTGTAATCATTTCACCTAACTGTGTTGGATTTCCGGAGAAATTGTTGAGATCAATGTCCTGAATCTTTAAGACCGCATAGAATTACTCGCAAACGATGGTATGCTCGATGAAGGAACAGATCTCAATTTTCTCCTTTCACTTTCTGCAAAATTGGAACTGTTTACCCGCAGCCAGCAGGCATATATTATGACCCTTTTTCCCTCACGGGGTAATCTCAAGGAAACAGCAGTACTGTAGGTAGCTCAAGCTGCTTCTGAATAAAAGTAATGGATCGGTGGTTTCCTCTCAATTATGATCTTTTGTTCGTTTTTCCCGACAGAATAGAAACATCAATATACTCTTGAAAGCCAACAGGGCTTTTTTGAAACATTTCCCTTCGAAGAGGTCAAAAAATATATCTCCTTCCCCCCATTTTCTTTGTGTCTTCGTCATATTTCTGGAATCAGTCTCACTTCACAAGAAAACAAAATGGTCACGCGTCTTCCATTGTTATCCAGTTTCTCATACTTCCAGTGCGCCGAATCTCATTATTATTTTGATGTGGGGATGGGGCCTGGGGGTACAGTACTGGATGGCGTGAACGATGACAGCTTGTTGAGATCAGTCCAAATCAAACCAAAAAGGAATAGTAATTCTTACTGACGGTAGGTACCACACACAATAGGTAACTAAAAATAGGCAGCTTTTCGCTTGTAGAGAAAATATTATATATATATATATATACACCTCGGCTGGAAAATTTGTACGAAACTCACCTACGACATTCAAGCGAGTTGCAAATTAAGAGATATTTAATGGGGAAGGTGAAAGTAACTGGGAAAGTAGTGGTGGTGCTCGAGATAAACGTGAGTGAGCCGTGAAGATATGTTCGGTCAGTTTTTTTTTTCTTTTAGGATTTTTTATATTTTAAAAAAATTTAGATAAATTTAATTTAATTAATATATGTGCTGTAATTATTTTTGATGTTAAAAAAATATATTCTTTGGGTGTATTATAGTAGATTCAGAAAATTCTTAAAATAGTTATTATTTAACAACGTGGCCGCTTCTTGTTCTTAAAATTAAGGGAAAAATATTTTTCACTCACAAATTACCATATGTTTGACATTTTGCACCTTAAACTATCAATTTTGATACATTACACCCTTTAACTACCAATTTTTTACACTTAGCACACTTTTTCAAAATTTGAGACTAAAATGACAATAATGTCCTCGACACATTTTGAATATAGTAAGGATATTATTGTAAATTTATTAATTTATCAAGGGTATTATTGTCAAATGGAAGGTGCAAAGTGTCAAAATTGGTAGTTTAGGGTGTAAAGTGTATTGAAGGTGCAATGTCTTAAAGATGGTAGTTTTGGGTGCAAGTATCACACCTATGATAATTTGAGAGTGGAAAGTGTATTTTTTCCTAAAATTAAAGTCGTTGGGGTTGACCGATTCCCATGTTAGTACTCGGGCTTCAAATTTATTTTTTTAAAGTATTCTGAATTTTGGATCCAATCTCGTACAAACATTGAGGTCAAAAGAAAATGCAACGTAATAAACTGCTTACACGAGGAAATAAACAACTCAGTTAAAAAAATATTCAAATTTATTTAAAAAAACCACTAATAAAGGACTGGCCAAACTTAAAAAAAATTTCTAAAATAAAATCAGAAAACCCCAAAATCTGCGTATTCAGACCTTTAACCCCAAAATCATTTCAACATATTAACGAACTACTGTGGACTATGCAGATTTTGGAATTTTGGGTTACGGGTGTAACTATCCTGGTCAATTTTTTCCCAGACATCGTCGAGAATGGGAAGAAATTTCTCCTCACACTGAAGTCTTTGGTAGAGCGACTAGCCAATCCCTCCAAGCTTTTTCCCTTTTTTGGCCTCCAAATTCAATCTATCTGCTATTTGAGTCTGAATCTTTTTAATGTTGGCGTTCTTTGAAATAGTGACCCACATGACAATGTTGAAAGGCTTCGGTAAAGTACTCTTAAGCTTATTGTTCAGGTTTTTTACCAGAGTAGTCTTGGGGCTGCTCATTCCTTAGCTGCTGGCCTGGTTGATTTGTCTTGTATTCCGTTCAGTATTGTTTTTTTTATAGGCAAAGGATGGAGCAGAAGAGGGAGAATTCGATCTTGACCGAACCCTCCCCAAAAGGAGGACGTGCTAGCTGAGCCTAAGCTCATTGGCCCGTTCAGTATTGTTAGTTGTGATGTAAACTCTGTTTTCTTTTAAGTATATATTGAGTATCCTTTCAGGAAAAAAAAATTACCAGAGTAGTCTTTCAGATTCCTCCCATTCCCCAGATACCAATCCGGACCTTAAGATCTGACAGTAGAGTCATAGTTTTGTCTAAAGATTTTGATGCCAGTGTCTGATACCCGAATTGAAGGTCAGGAATTTGCTCCACTGCTCCGGAATCTTCAAAAGAGTTATTGTTCTTCGAACAGATAGAGCGACATAGCACCCTGCCAGTTTCGATCACTATCACTACTCCACTGACAATCGAAGCCACCACTTCCATTGCTAGAAATTGCTCCCAAGTGTGAAACCAGAAGCACGAAAACATTCACTGCTGAAGAATACGCGTTTTTTTGGCAGTATCTGATCATGGCAATTATTGCTTTCACTTTCTCTACTTCGTCGATAGGTTGAAATGATATTGGGATTTTGGGGTTCGGGTGACGTAGGAGGCGTTTGTTTCCTAATTTTTTCAACTCTCAACATTTCTAAACAATCATAAAATAATATCTCTTTCCTCATCAAATTATAAAATAATATTATACTATTCAATTAAATCTTCTCTCTCCTCACTTTTCTATAAAATACTATACTTTTTCACAAACTCAAATACTCAAAATTTCCAAAATCCCAATACCAAAACTAAAACTAAAACTGAAACCAAAATTGGTTCCCAAACAAGCCCTATAAGGCGACCGGATCTCCAAGGTTAAGAGCCAGGCAGAGGCACTGAGGCAGGGGCGAAGCCAGGAGTGGGACAACGGCACAACCCTCCAAAACTTGGAGATTTTTTTTAAAAAATTAGCCCTTACTTTTTAAAATTGTTTATATTGGTCCTTCCCAAAATTATATTATTATACTTTGACCCCCAAAAGCTAAATCCCAGTTTCGCCCCCTGGAGCCAGGCATTTCGAAGGCATAATGAATGGTGGGCTTTAAGGCCGGTAGGCAACAAGTTGTGGGTGGTATATGCTGGGCTAGGTTCCAGTGTTCAGATTGGCTGCATCTTTGTATTAAGAATCACGAGTGTGGAGAGAAAAAAAAAGAAAAGAAAAAGCATACTCTGTTTTACAGATATGTAACATCACATTCTGTTGCACCAATGCTCTGTTGCACCAATGCTGAAAATACACAATTAACTTCCAGCGTGTAACCTTCAGGTTGAGACTTTCTGCTCCAGCTAATCATTCCAGCTCAGCACTATCTTTTAATATTCCCCCTCAATATGGATTATATATGTTTAATAATCTCATCTTACCTACTAAATGATTAAACTGAGCTAAGCCTAATGCCTTAGTCAAAATATCTGCAATTTGATGCTGAGTGTTAACATGCAAGATTCGAATTAAACAGGTTTGCAATTTTTCCCTGACAATGCGACAATCCACTTCTATATGCTTAGTTATTTCATGGAACACTGGATTGGTAGAGATATGAATTGCAAATTAATTAAGATAATAAGGGCTTCTAGGATCAAATTCAGATGTCGTCGTCTAATTCGTGACCACGGGCGACTGCGTGACCACTGGTGATTCTAGTGATTCAGCCATGATTCGAAAATCAAAGATCTAAATGGAAATGAGAATGTGTAAGTTGAGAAAGCTAAGTGAGAAGCAAAAATTTGATTTGATACCATATTAAGAATCACGAGTGTGGAGAGAAAGAAAGATTTCATTAACTGAGCATAGTACTCTGTTTTTAAGTTCTGTAACTATATATACAGAAAAACCATTACTGGAAATACACATTCAGCGTGTAACCTTCAGGTTGAGACTTCCTACTCCAGCTAATCATTCCAGCTCAGCACTATCTTTAATACTTTGGCAACTTGTTATTCGCCATGGCAGTAAAGTGGTTTGAATTTATTTTCATCTTCCTGGTTCCATTTTCGCTTATCAGAACAGCTTATCCAATAATTTCACGAATCTTTAGTTTATATAGGACACAAGAACATTATGCTTTACTAGCTCTAGGGCTCAGCAATTCATTAGCCACTTCAATCACAAGCCATATGTGGTCTCCCTCTTCAGTACTACTCGTCACCCACGACTTTACTTTGACCAAAGTTAAGCACCAAATTAATATTGTGGGCAGAAGAAAAAAGGAAAAGAAAAACAAAGCTAATATCAGTACCTTATATTATATGCTTCTTTCAATTTTTTGACAAAAAATCATTACTGTTAAGAGGGGCCGGGGAACAGAATGGACCGTATTGGGCCTCTCCTTAGAATATTTCTCATTCCGGTCCAAAAATGGACCACCGTAGGATTATCAGACAACAGCAGAGACTCATTGAGATTTTAATGCAGCTGAAATTATCCTAAACGACCCCATTAGACAGGGGGAGGCGATGGTTTTTTTGTTTTCTTTGGATGGTCATTTCCTGTTAGTCTGCTACCTAACGGAGGTGTGAGGAATCGCATTGTTCCTCATTACGGACTAGTATCTGTGATTTCCCCTAAGCACGAAAGCAATTATCTGCACACATATAAACCCACAAGGCCCATGGGCTAGATGCTTCGATCCACAGATCAGCCCATCGGCAGCTCGAGATTTGTCCTCGAACCCAATATGCACAAACCGATGTCCGGGAGACCCAAACAATGAGTGCGCTGACAATGACAGAAGATCGCGTCTCCCGTATTTGGATTCATTATCTTGAAGAGATATTTGGGAAGATGCGTACCACGTTGTTGAACATATTGCAAGCAAGCCTTTTCCATTAGTTAGGTTAAGATTTGCTTTGATTTATGACCTACCAAATATTTATTCCAATTCGTCGATTTTTCTGTCATAATTCAGCTATCGTTGTTTTTGGATCCTTCCCAATACAAGAGATAGAAAGATCAATTCTTTTTTTTAGAGAGAGAACTCAATTTCCTTTAGTGTAAAGTTCTTGGTAATACTAGCGTCTTGATTTGCCCGTGTATTGTCGTGGTACTTGATTTCTGGACGGCGCAATGAAGGGGCTACGTGGCAGAAGGAGATTGGAGATGGAAAAGAAGAATCACATGCGAGATGTAAGAAATGTGCTAGGCATTTCAGTACAGTTCTTACTTAGGAGCGTGGCTACTCGAATAAGCCAAATCTTCACATTTACGATATCATTTTATCAGTTTGAGAAGTGTTTTTTTTTTTTTTTAAAAACGCAAGTGTTCAGACTAGCTTATACGTCTGTAGACTAGTTCTGAAATCTGTGCGGTCCTTAAAATGCGTCTCCGCATTACTAACTTATGCCACAATTATAACAAGGAGTCCAAGAATATGAGAACCAAAGAAAGTTCCAATATACTTCATTGTATTTTGTATTTATCCATCCTAAGGGAGGGAAGCTCTGGGTTTTTAGAACTCATTTGATCTGAATAATGAGATTTCTCTCCCACGTTAAGAGACTAGAGTGGTTGCTTTGGTTGACTAGTTCAGGGTTTGGATAGGCTTGTGGGAGTTCATCTACTTGTAGGGACTGGATTTTATCTCCTCGGAACTTCTTGTTAGCTTTTATGAATTTACTTGCTTAGAAGCCAAAAAACCAAAGCTCCAATGAAAAGGTAACACCTTCATCTTTCCGTGGATTTGTCTTTGCACCATTTAAAGAATAGAATATTGATATGTTTTTTTTTCCCAAGCCCGTGTTGCTCGGTTGGTATTTTTATTCCTTCCCTTTCCCTCTTCCGTCTTCTTCTTTTTTGTGATAAGCCCCTCTTCCATCTTCACCGACGTTATAAAATAGAGAACAGAAGGAAGAAGAAAGAAAGACAACTGCGAGCATTATGTCTGAGACGTGGTGCTCTTTGTGCCTTATAACCACACTTTTTCTCCTACTCGAGTTTGCTATTTCATGGCAAGAACTCGTACCAACACCTCCATTGCCAGTTCTCCCACTACCAGCATTTTCCCAGTTGAAATGGCAACAAAGGGAGCTCATAATGTTCCTTCACTTCGGGGTTAACACATTCACCGACTCCGAATGGGGCACCGGGCACGAAAACCCGGCCATATTCAACCCGGTTGGACTCGACGCAAATCAATGGGTAAGCACAGCTGTGGATGCAGGAGTTTCCCTCGTGATCCTAACAGCAAAGCACCACGATGGCTTTTGCTTGTGGCCTTCCAAGTACACTGACCATTCTGTCATAAGAAGGGGAACGGATTCCCTCCGAAGGAGGGAATTCCGAAGGCCACCTAAGGGATGGCTAGGATTAAAACAAATCTCATCAACGGTTAAAAAACCTCCAACTCATTAAATGAATAGTAAAAGCTAAATGGCTTGATGGCTTGATGGCTTGGTGGCTCCAAACTTCCCCAATTTGATTCTACGCAATTATCTCCTTTCTTTTCCCTATTCCCCATCTCTCTCACCAGATCCCCTTTTCTTTGCAATCCCTCTCTTCTCTGTTTCCCGGACTGTCGTCGGAGTCAAGATCAGGAGAGAAGGTTTTCAAAAGTGACGAAACTTCAAGTCGTACGAAACTTCAAGTCGTAAGATATCTTTCGTACCGTTATTTAGAGCCAAACACGTACGAGTTTACTAATCTGCTTTTATCAATTTCTCAACCCCAACATGTTTGCCTAAATGCCTTTGAGAACTGGTTTTATACTAGCGCTGCATTTGTTTTGGGGGACATTTGGTTTTATCTCAATTCATAAAGGTATACTTTTTTCTCTTTTAGTTTGGGTAAAAGTTGAGGAAAAAGAAAGTGAACTGAGAAACTTGATTCAACATAGCTAGAATAGTCGGCGTTCTGTTTTCACATGTCACGAAGTGCTTTTCTGGTTTGGTTTTGCAAGATTATAGCAAAATTTGCTCTCCTCGTGACTATAATGAGAGATGTACCTTCAGAACGATGTTGTTACAACTTTTGAGCAACCGGATAGTGTGTTCATATGTTATACTTCTCTTACAGGCTACAACTGTAGGACTCAATTTGGGATCCTTGTATCATGTTGATCAGGCGACTTGCCGTGGCCCTTCCTCGGTCAAGAAGGTTCTTTAGCAGTAACATCAACCATGATCTTGCAAGCCACATTGCTGAGTTAAATAAGGTTAGGTTCTGTTTCTCTCCTGGTTGGAAAAAAAAAGGCCTCTATAACCCGTATGGGAATTTCTCTCTCAAGGAATGAAAATACATACTTCCTGGTTTCAGGAAATGGAATCAGTGTTTGGTGAACCTCCTTCAAGTGGCAATGCCAGTTCTGTGAGTAACGAATATGTAGCTACAGAACCAAAGTTCGTTCCAGGCAATGCCATTACTGGAGCTGCTTCTGGTTCTCAACCAATTGGGTTCGATGCTAGCTTAAATTGTGGATTATCTGCTCCCACTCCTCCACGTTCTATTAAAATTCTTAGTTGGAAAAAGGTGAGAGTATTGAAAATTACTTGACTTATGTCTACTAATTTAGCTCCATTAATAAAAATGGAAAGAAATTCTTAACATGATTTTTTCTCTGTTCTGCCAGGCCATTGAATATTTTGCAATACTTCTTCGTCATGTAGACCCAAGAAGAGGAGTTTATATCCAGTTTGTGAAAGTGCTTCATAGATGTTAAAGAAATTTAAGATTGGAGACCTTTATATCATTTGTGCAAATGACATCACAAGGGGTTCAAATGAAAGACTTTGACAAACCTTCCGGGTTTGAGGTACTATAAGACCCTTGTCTATTAATATTTGGACAAATACCACCCTCAATCGTTGACATTTATTAACCTGTTAAATTCAATGGCTATAGTTAGTGAATATCAAAAGTTTTCTTTTGAAACTAATAAAGAACATCCGAAAAAGACAAAATGGGTTAGCAAAAATAAGTTCCGAAAGAAACAAAGTGGGGTTCTCAAAATCAAAAAGTTGCAGAAGACATCACTTTACATCATTTTAATGAGAAAGTGGGTTCGCAAAAATATTAAAGAAACAAAAACAAACAAACTTAATAATGCAGATCCATAGAAACAACATAAAATTAACAAAAATAAATAAATAAATGTAATGAAACCAAAGACAAAAATTACAAAATTATATACCGAATACAGAACTTATACGAGACTATACAGGGTAAGACCTTACGAAAGCGTAAGCGGCACAACAAGGCATATCTGAAAGAATAAAGGATAAAAGAAAAAGCAAATGTAATAAACAAATGATACTGTCATCCGGAAAGAAAGTCCCCCAAAACAAATGCAGCGCTAGTATAAAACCAGTTCTCAAAGGCATTTAGGCAAACATGTTGGGGTTGAGAGATTGATAAAAGCAGATTAGTAAACTCGTACGTGTTTGGCTCTAAATAACGGTACGAAAGATATCTTACGACTTGAAGTTTCGTACGACTTGAAGTTTCGTCACTTTTGAAAACCTTCTCTCCTGATCTTGACTCCGGCGACAGTCCGGGAAACAGAGAAGAGAGGGATTGCAAAGAAAAGGGGATCTGGTGAGAGAGATGGGGAATAGGGAAAAGAAAAGAGATAATTGCGTAGAATCAAATTGGGGAAGTTTGGAGCCACCAAGCCATCAAGCCATTTAGCTTTTACTATTCATTTAATGAGTTGGAGGTTTTTTAACCGTTGATGAGATTTGTTTTAATCCTAGCCATCCCTTAGGTGGCCTTCGGAATTCCCTCCTTCGGAGGGAATCCGTTCCCCATAAGAAGTCCGTGGAAGAACGGGAAAGGTGATGTTGTTCGCGACCTTGTGAACGCGGCCAAGGCCCGCGGCATTGATGCGGGGCTCTATCTCTCGCCGTGGGATCGCCATGATCGGAGATATGGGCATGATTTACCATACAACGAATACTACTTGGCCCAGCTACAGGAGCTCGTCAAAAAGTATGTTTTCTTGGCTTTTATTGAAGCACTAGTTTAGGGGGATCTGAAATTCTGAAGCTTACAGAATGTCTCGCTTCTTCTTATGCTAAAGGTACGGTAGCGTTAGAGAAATTTGGTTCGACGGAGCAAAGGGTCCCAATGCTCCAAACATGTCCTATTACTTTACAGATTGGTTCTCCATGGTAAAGGAGTTGCAGAGCTCCATCAACATATTCTCCGACGCCGGTCCAGACGTTAGGTGGGTTGGAAATGAGAAGGGCTTCGCCGGAACCACGTACTGGTCCACAATTAATCGGACCTCGCTATCAATCGGAAACGCAAGCATTGAGCAGTAAGTGCCACGATTAGCTTAAGCATACTGTGACCTTTTCGTTCTTGTTTTGCTCTCCATAATGGGCCTTAACGTGCACGTGAACTTTCTTGGAACATGCCACTGTCCTTCAGGAACATATCACCTCCGATCTTTAAGTTTAAGCATACTATTCTTAGCATGTGACGCAAATGTCCAATATTTTGTTGCCAGCATCGATGAAGAACGACAACCGGGTAGAACTACTGTCAGTTCGACTGGGTTGAAGTTGCTTTGTCATCTTGATTGACGCATTGGAAATCGACAAGTCGATATTGATATATTTGATTGTTATGGACACTTTTGGTTGAGTTGCCAAGAAAAAGAAATAACTTGGAATTTGCTTTTCCTGATTTAGTAACTGATACATTGCTGTTCAAAACCCTAATCATATTACAAGAAACCCTCCCTTGATCATCACTTAATCCTCTCTGTTTCCGTCTTCTTTGCGTACGTTATAATGCTTAAGAAATTTATGAATATTTTTGCAAGTTTCAATCTTGATTAGGAAATGAATTCAACCCAGAGAAATCTCGATCTTTTCCATTGTCAAAAGCAGAAATGTTGGCTACCTAATTCCCCTTGAGTCAGAGGCGGATCTAGCGAGGGGCGATGGGGGGCAACCGCACCCCATCGCCTGAAAAATCTCTTACAAATTTTTTTTTTGTTTTGTTTTCTATATGGGCCGCCCCCCTTCAAAACGAAATTGTTAGGGCATACGCTGAAGACCATTTATCAACTCAATCGGTCCCAGCATTTCCGGTGGAGATTCGCCCAAGGCCAACGATCTCAACTGAGCCACGGCTATCAATGAGAACCCTAAAAGTTCCTCAGATGATTTTCTCTTTTTCTCAGGCATGGACCTCGTAACCCTAACGATCAGAGCTCCTCGGACCTCAGCAGCTGTACATGTACCAACGCAGGTAACTCTTAACACTCTAATATCTTCCTAACTTCCTTCCACCCTTTTTTTTCCTTTCGATGTTTCCGATTCTCTTTTCTTCAGAATCACTATGTTTTCGTTACGTTAGTTTTCTCATCATCGACTACTTCTCTACTCCCTCTCTCTCTCCGTCCTTGTTCTGGTTCTTAGAAAAAAGAGAAAAAAGATTTTTCTGTTTTTTACTTCTTTTGGAAAGTCGATTTCTTTTTCGTTACCCTTTCTGAGACCTTTTTGATTTTGGCTTCCTGTTTGTTCACGCTTGGTTCTGGAAGCAGCTTTTTTCTTTTTAGAGGGGGGTTTATTGAATTTCAGCTGAGCGTGTGCTAGACTTGGTTTAATTCCAATCCATAGTAGCTCTTCTCTGGATAATCGGTTACCTAACTACTTCGGAGCTCTGGTGCTATGTTTTAGAGTATATATTCTAAGTTTAGGCTGTGAGTGAGTGGATAAGAATCACTTCCAAAATTGTGGTAACAAAGGTTTAGTTACAAATTTACTGCTCATGTTTTCTGTTAATCTTGTCTATTTGTTTTTGGGTTTTTTTAAAGCAAGGTAAAACGGCAGTAATAAATGTGACAAATTTATTATGTGGAACTACAAGAGCTCGAATTTGTTTTAAACATTTCCTGCTGATGGAGCATTGCCGGACCTACTCATTGCTGTTGTTAATAATGTACGCATTAATTTGATAATATCTAAGGCGGAGGGGTTCAAATTCAGATTCATGCCTTACTGAAATTAATGTCTTCGGCCCTGCATGTTTATATCATTTCTGCTCTGTTTGGCTGTTGAGAAGAAAAAATTTACATTTGGCTCCCTGTCAGTTATACGAATCCGTCAAAAAAATAATGATCATAATTTTGTCATACCTTTCTGTTTAGTTTCTTCCTAATTAGTAGCTTCGGTGTGGCAAGTGATCTTTTATTATGGCATCTTTGGTTATATAGTAAATTGGAGATTATTTTTAGATGTTATGTTATTTGTGATTGTGGCATATTCAGGGGATCGTTTCACCCAGTCACAGCAGTCCAGTTTACTGTGGTTCTTTCGTGTACACTTTTTTGCCAAGCTACATGTGGACCTGGCTCGATGAATGGGATGCTGAAGTCAGTGGAACGTGATGCATGTGGGACTGACAGAGAACAATATCATGTGGGGTTTCCAGATATTGGCCATGGTGATTCTAGTTGGGGGTCTGGAAATTCGATCACCCACTTAGGTCTAGGGACTGTTTGCAGGGATTCTCATTTGTTCTGCTTCCCTTCAACATTACCTGGTTTTCCGTCTAAAGAGTATGAACACAAGGTTGCTGCTTTAGAAGTTTCAGGGAGTGGGTCTGATGGTCCAGTAATTGAAGAATCTGCTAAGAATTGTGGATGGGAGAGTAACAGAAGCTGGTCATCGGACTATGGTAGGTTCAAGGCAGTGAAAGGAGGGATTGTTTCTTGTTCTTTAAGTTCCAGAGAGAATATTAATGAGTTATCGGCTATTCAAGCTAGCAGTCCTAATCAAAATTATCTTTCTTCCTGTAGAAGATCTTTACTTAATCAGAAGTGCAAAATTTATAAGCCAGAAAGGATCTCTGAGGTGAAAAAAACAGGTTCTTTTGATGGTTCTTTCTCTCCTATGGTGGAAATTAACCCCACTGTACTAGATTGGGGACAAAAGTATTTGTATCTTCCTTCAGTAGCTTTCCTGACGGTAATGAATACATGCAATGACAGCATTTTACATGTCTATGAACCATTCAGTACGGATTTTCAGTTCTATCCATGCAATTTTAGCGAGGCTGTGCTACAGCCTGGTGAAGTAGCTTCGATCTGTTTCGGGTACTTACCTAGATGGTTGGGCTTGTCCTCTACTCAGTTGATTTTACAGACAAGTGCTGGTGGTTTCATAATCCAGGCGAAGGGCTTCGCCATTGAGTCGCCTTATGGAATTCAGCCTATATTTGGCCTGGATGTTTCTTCAACTGGAAGGTGGTCTAAGAATTTGTCTGTGTCTAATCCTTTTGATGAGACTGTCCATGTGGAGGAAGTGACTGCATGGATGTTAATTTCTCTGGGGCATACTTCTCATTACACTGAAGTGTTTTGTAGTATAGAAAATTTGCAGGGCTCTAATGAATTTGGTTTGGGAAGCATTAAGGACCAGTTGATTGTTAAAAGTGGTCAAGCTGCTTCGCCACTTGTGGCAATGAAGCCTTACGGAAACTGGGAGATAGGTCCTCATAGGACTGAGACAGTTATAGAAATAAACTTCTCAATTGAGACTGAGGGGAAAATCTCTGGAGCATTGTCTATGCAGTTGCTAAGGTCGTCACAAGAGAAGTTTGATACAATAGTGGTTCCTCTTGAAGCTGAAATAGAGGGAAAAGCTATCGATGATGATCTCTCAGGATCTGTTTCAGCATTTCTTGAACCTTTAGTGCCATTTCATGCCAATGGAACTGTTGCTGTTGCCATCTCTTTGAGAAACGGTGCTTCTCACCTGTTGAATGTTCTCTGAGAAACGGTGCTTCTCACCTGTTGAATGTACTTCTCACCGGTGCCTCTCAGTCGTAGTACATAGTACGGTACGTGTATTTTAATATTTTTAATGCTTTTAGTCTTTAATTTTCGATATTGTAACTCTAAGACAATTTTTTGCATTACGAAGGAAAAAAAAATTTGTCATTTCGCGTTTAAAGTTCGACCCCCATAAATTTTGATCCTGGATCCGCCACTGCCTTGAGTTATAGGCTTATAGCTGTACCCCATCTTTGGTTTCACATGTGAAAAGCACTTTAGTACAAAATGTCAATAACGTGACTTCTGAAGTTTCCTGCTAACAATGCCAGCTATCTCAACACTGGCAATCCGAGAGGGACCGATTGGCTGCCACCGGAATGTGACGTTTCGATCCGTGACGGATGGTTTTGGCATAAATCAGAGTCGCCAAAGAAGCTAAGCCAGCTACTAGAGATCTACTATAATTCAGTTGGACGA
This sequence comes from Myrica gale, assembly GCA_963930655.1. Classification (NCBI taxonomy): domain Eukaryota; kingdom Viridiplantae; phylum Streptophyta; class Magnoliopsida; order Fagales; family Myricaceae; genus Myrica; species Myrica gale. The sequence continues at coordinate 7,194,059 of OZ005600.1, read as the reverse complement.
AATTGCTTGCTGCTGCTAAATGTGCCCCCAAATTCAACTGGCCTTATATCCGAGGCGGATGTTCATAGATTAAGAGAATTTAGAAGCGCAATCGACACAATCTTTTCCACCAATTTGGCCGACAAAAGCTATATAAAAGCTAGTAGCCAAAGAGGGGGAAAGGGGGGAGGTTTTGGACCGGAAAACGTGCTGGACAACGACCATTTATGGACCTATTGGGCACCAAGGGATGTGGATGAAGATGATGCTTGGATATAAATCAGGGGGTCAGGTGAAGGGCTGAGGTTTAATGTGATTAGGATTCAAGAAGCAATCGGGCTTGGTCAGAGGATAAAATGGCACGAAATTTATGTGGACGGCAAGCAGGTCGCCAAAGGGACCACAGTGGGGCACAAGAGGCTTCACAGGCTTGAAATGGGCATGGTCCACGGCGAAGTTGTGACGATAAGGATCAGGAAATCGAAGGGAGTGCCTTTGATCTCCTCCGTAGGTCTTCATTTTGATCCCTTTTGGCACCCAAATGGGCAGCGACCTAAATGAAAAACGGTGCATCAAATTCCCAAGAGAATAAAAAAAAGTATGAAATGGCAGCCTCCTCCTTTGGGTTGGATGAAGTGTAATACGGATGTTGCGATCCGTCAGAATGGGTCTTACATAGCAGTCTCTGTTAGAGATTCTTCCAGTTCCCTCTGTCTGGCATACACGGAACGTTTAGTTGCTATGGACCCGGTAGTTGGGGAGGCCTTCGCTTTGGCGGAGGCGATGTCTTTGGCTTCAAATTTTGGGTGGAGTAAGGTTTTATTCGAATGTGATTCCCTCGTGCTTTGCAAAGAGGTCCTTTCTACCGAAGCTAATACCCTATGGGAGGCTTTGGGTTGCGTGGCATACATTCGAAGGTGTTTGGTGAAGAGGAGTGATTGGAGAGTCGCTTGGATTTCGAGACAATGTAATGAGCAGGCCCACTTGCTAGCTAAGTGGGCTGCTCGATTTGGTATTATTGGCTTGTTGTCGTTTTCTGATATCCCCGAGCATATCCGGGCTTGTGATATGCATGTGTGACTTGCTCCTTTTTGGTTATAGGGGATGTTTGTTTGCCAATATTTTGGGGAATATTCTTAAATTTTTGGGAATCTTTACTTTATTGAGATTTATTGGGGTTTGTGAAAAGTGAAGTGTGTAGATGTAAAAGTTAAAAATTTTGGAATTTGTTTGGTTTGTCCGATTTGTTGAGACCCCAAATATTTGGGGTCTCAAACATGCCCATAATATGGGCTTTGGTTTAGCAAAAAAAAAAGAATAAAAAAAAAGTACCTCGCATGCTCTGATGGTGGAGCCATATTGTCCTATGTTGCAAAGGTAACTGAAATTCCCTACATAAAAGTGTCAGGTTGTGTTTGTGTTGTAATATTTTTGGTATGGGAATATGTGTTGGTATTGGGTTTAGTGAAAAGGTGAAGAGAGAGGTAATTTTTTATAGTTTTTGTAATTTTTTATATTTTTTTATGGGAGAGAGAGAGATTATATTGGAGTATTTTATTAGGAGAGAAATAAAATTTTGGGGAATATTAACTTTGCAAACGCAGCCTTTGTTGGCTAACCTAGATTGGCGAGTGCTCTATGGGTATCATTTAATGGCCGCTATATTATGTTGAGGCCTATAGCGCTGGTTCGGCACCATGTTCCTCCACAAGGAGAACCCATTCTGAAAGCCGTTCTGGGCTTATGGCGCTTACTGATATCAGATAATTAAGCCGTGGAACTGTGGCTGATCTCTGATTACGAATAATTGATTGCTGATTGAGACCGAATGCCCAAATAATTGACGTGCGGCAACATAACGTGAGGACTTGCCTTCTCTTTGGGTATACCTTGGCATTACCCTTTTCATTTTTTTGGTAGGTGAAGCCCGGCACTTCTGCTTAGATTGCAATAATTATAGTTATCACGGGTGGTTAGAAGGTATTTGGCATTGAAAGGAAATACCATATTCAAGATCGAATTGATGAATGTGAGATCGCCGGTAAGCCCCACATTCTTTTGCGTATAAGATGACCCACGTCCTTTTAAGTCTTTCAGTTTTTGGTGGGTTTTATGAACCATCTCTTTGAAAGTCCTGCACAGCTGCAAAACAAGTTCTCCCCTAAAAAATGTTGAAGGGTTGCAATTAATTTATTTAGAGCCACCTTCATAGTATTTGACATAATAATTACCCGATTTATGTAAGACAGGAAAAGTACACAGGTATGAGATTAATGATGCAGGTCATTGTCCCAGATATCTTGTTAGGAAAAAAATAATAAAAAATTGATTCTCCGTTAAAAGAAACCTTATTGGGGGGCTAAAGGCCAAACCTCATGTGACAGAACCGATCGGATCTTCTGCAAGTTTCTATTCGGAATGCACGGTGCAATTTAGCGACCGTACCGTTAGCTTGATTACCCCAACTTCACTGACCATTATGAAGCACTGTACGATATCGTTAGCTTGATTACCCCAACTTCACTGACCATTATGAGGCACTGTACGATATCCAGTATCATAACTAGTACTCTGTAAAGTGACCCAAACTTTGTCTGCACTGAGAATATACACCAGAGTCACTGTGGTTCGGGTGTTGCATAACAATGGATAGTCACTCTGTTTCTTTCTTCTTCTTCTTCTTCTTCTTCTTCTTCTTTTTCTTGGTTTTTTCTCAAAGGTTAAGATACACGAGGTCATTCCTCCCAAGATCAAAGCAAGTTGGTTTTGCTATGGAATTGGAAGTGCACAATATCAATTAAAACAACATTAAGCTCAGGAACTTTAAGGCTATCAGTAACAATATCCAGATATTAGGTGTAACAAAGACACCATAAACCTGGGCATCCCAACCTTGTTCAACGAAAACAGACACATATTGTCAGAGCTCCTGTAGGCTGTAGATAATGAGCCTTACTTGGTTCATAATGGCAATCAGTCTCGAATCTTTTTTCACACATTCTAAGTTTCCTTCTTGCTTGCATGTATAAAAGCACTAGGTTTTACCACTTTGGTGTTAACTTATGATTATCTCAAAATGTAAGAATATTGTTGATTTGGTCTTTAATGTGCATCTTAATACAGACTGGACATATCAATGTTTTTGAGCAAAATCGTATCATGTAGATCATAAGCTTATCCGATTCTTTCAGTGTTAGTCAGACCACGTGATTTGGTAGGTGGGTTTTAGAATTTCGGACGATCTGGATCTGCAGCTCAACTTATAGGGGACAGGGCATGGGTGTGTGTGTATGCGCATTTTGCTTTAACGAGGACTGTAATGGAAGTGAGAAATGTCCGAATTGGAACTCATGACTTGGTCATAGACGTCAAGTACGGTAAGTGAGTTACAGTAATCAACCGAGGTAGTCGGCAATAAGGAACCAAATAGCCTTACTTCCAATTAGTGCGATCATTAAGCTGCATACTGATCGAGAAGTATAAAGTCGAGACGCTTTAGCAAATTTAAAGGGCACACTTTATAGTCCCGTCTGGATCTACCTTTCTCTAACAAGATCATTTTATAGAAGATGTACCAGCTGAATTTTACTTTGGAATCACCCTTCACCTGGTGAAGACGGAGTCGGTGCGCTCTCATGTGCAGAGTGTAGATAAGCTAACATGTCAAAAGCCATATAGTTGGATTTGGAAACAATGGTTAGGATCTAAAGAAATATAACCAATAGAATACTGTAGGGATTTAAGGAATTTCTTTGTTGCAGGAAAACAAAGGGTGCCTGCTTTACAATAGTACTTGACAATAATCTAGCACCGTCTGGTTTGCATTCTCTGCTTTATATAGACAGAATGGAAGAAGAAGCAAGGAAATACCAAATATTCTATGGGCTTACATGGCCCAATCTTGAAGAAACGCGCAGATGAAGGCCCCCATCAATGTGCAGAGTGAGCATCGTCCTATAAGTAACTGCTTTATTTTCATCACTCAGCTTGAATACGAAACTGTGCAAAAGGACAGCACAGAAGATCTTCATCTGCCTGTAAGCAAATTCCTTTCCCAGACAAATTCTTGGACCAGCCTGTAAGTGATCACAACAAATTGATCAGTTTTCAAGCTCTCCAGAATCTCAGAATTCAGCTACAAGTGTCAAAAGATGAGTCGGTCAGTTTACTGAAGTATCATGTTTCTACACCCCCCCCAAAAAAAGTACAATGTTTCTTATGGCCTTTCTTATGGGGTTATTCACATTCACTATTGTACTTTTGATTCTTTCTTACCTGGAAGGCCGTAAATTTGAAAGGACTTTCTTGCTGAAAAAGGCCATTTTCATTGAGCCATCTTTCTGGCCGAAATTCCTCGGCATCATCACCCCATAAGTATTTCATCCTGCCCATGGCATAAGGCTGGTATGACACTGAAACCCCTTTTCTGATAGTAAAACCATCTGGCCAGATATCATCTGAAAAACAGAGCTTCCCATCCTGTAACAAGGCGCCACAGAACCTGGCTTTTAAAAAGAACTCATACAACAATTTTAGGAATTGACGGGTGTTCATACGTGTATTACCACTGGAACTGCTGGGTAGAGTCTGAGTGTCTCAGTCAAAGCTGCATGGAGATACTGCATCCTGTCGAGAGCTTCTTCTGTTATGCTGGCTGCAAGTTCGTCAATGCTTGAGTTGTCTTTCAATTTTATTGCTTCTCGCACTTCTTGTGCCACCTTTTCCTGTAGATGAGGATGCTTGCAGAGGATGTAAATGAACCAGGAAAGGGTGGTAGCTGTTGTGTCCTTTCCGGCAATAATGAAACTGAGGACTGTGTCTTTAAGGTACTTGGCATCTGTCTCATTCAATTCCAGAAACCGTGATAAGATATCTCCTTTCTTACTCTGAAATTTATGATAATCGCGATTGATCATTTATTCTAGATCTATTTCAACTTAACAGCAAAAAAGAGATGGTTCAAGATGTTAAACTCACAGTCAAATTGTCTTGTGGCTTATGGACTTGTTCAATCTTGTTTTTGATTACTTCAGAAACAAACTCATCGACCACTTGGATACTATTTCGTAGTGCTGCTTCTGATCCGATGTTCAGGAACCGCTTGATCTTCCAGAATATATCAACATAACGATACATGGTAATTGCACTTGCTTCATCGAAAGCCTTGGAGAACCGACTGCCTTCTTCATATGTTCCACACATGTTGTCTAGTTCTACACCGAGGACGATCTTAAACACCGAGTCCAAGGTTGACTTCATAAACAAATCCTGCCCATATTCACCCACAAGGTTGAGCTATTTTCTAGTGAAATGAAGTAGCTGTGAGTATGACATTTCAAAACTGAAGTTTTACTTGCATCTCTACGGTTGTATTTGAGGACGCAGCTTCAGACAATATCCGAGAGAGTTTTGCTGCATTGGTTTTGAAGACGGCGCTGCTGAAGTCTCTCAGTGTCTTGGTCGAAAATTCATAGCTCGACTCTTTCCTCTGGTGTCGCCACTTTTCTCCATCCACCGTGAAAATACCATCGCCCAGAAGATCTTTCAACACGGTGTAGTGGTGCCAACCCTGGAACAGGCCGGAAGAATGAAATAATGAGCTTAAAATGAACGTTTATGATCGCTTCGTATATCTTCTATCTTAGGGACGGAAAATAGAACATATACTGACAAAATAGCTACAGAAAATAAAAGAAATTAGGAGAATATGGGTGAAACTTTAGAAACTCGTCAGTTTATTCTGTTTATTCAAAAATTGCAAATTATTCTGTTTTTTCGAAACGCTCAATCAACCGAAATTGCTACTTAGCAACCACCAAGAGAATAACTAATATATTACTCACGGTTTGAACAGTGAAATTCGTCACTGAATATCAAAGTCCCTTCTATGACCTTTTTCAGGCGAGAAATGAATATGGTTGGATAGCAAGGTACCTTGCCGTAATTTTCGAAGTTAGTTTTGAGGAAGTGTTCAACGTTGGCAGGATCCGCAGTATAAACCTCAGTTCTGAATAGGCCAAGCAACCTGTAGGTCCTGTGTTTCCTTGAAAGGTCGGTCATGAAATGGTGCAGCCTACGGAAGTTGAAAAGTAGGTGAAAAACAGTGCCGGCAACAGGATGGTATCTTTTTCTGTTTCTAAGCGATCTTCTGGCATGAAAAGCGATCATAGATATGGCTACGATCAAACAGGAAATTATTGCACTGAGAGAGAGAGAATTAGAGAGAAAATCCATTGGGTTCATTTGAGAAGATAAACTCATAGTAGGAGGCTTGAAAAATGCTTATGTAATGGGTAGAACTCTCTGTTTTTTTATACTACAGTTCTTGTTTAATAAGTCACTACCCCACCGGCCACCACATGGAGTGAGCAGAAGTTGACTGAATTCTGTAATTTTGCTCTATCCATGTTGTGAAACATTATAGGATAATTGTTTAAAGATATAATGTAAGAGAATTAGGCCAGGCATTTGAATAAAGAAAGCTTGGCTTAAGGGGAACGGAGAGACTTCTTCCCATTGAGGTAGAAAGCACGTTTTTAAAGAAATACTAGGAAGGCAATTAGTTCAGCAAGCAACTAATCAGATTGGTTTAAGTATATTTTAACCCCCTCTTAAAGTGGGAATACAGTGACTCCATAAGGGAAATGCCCCACGTCTCGCCCCCACGTCCCGCCAGCATCCCGCTGGCTGACGTGGGGTGGGGCCCAGCAATTTCAGCCAATGAAATGGCTGGGCCCCACGTGGGCCCCACCGCCACGTCCGCCAGCAGGATGCTGGCGGGACGTGGGGCGGGACGCCCTTGGCAGGGTGTGGGCCTTCGAGGTCTCTTCTGAGCAAATTTTTTTAAGAAAAATTATTTTTCATCCAATCTTAAAAAAATAGACAAAAAGGTGTAACGTGTTAGCGATCCATAATTTATGGATGAATATAATATTTGGGATAAATATAATCTCGGTCCCTATAGTTTGCGCGAAAATCAAATAAGTCCTTAAACTTTATGTTAATGTTATTGACAAATTCCGTTTCAAATTTGAGTTGTAATTTGAATCATTTAGATAAGGTCTTGTTTAAGTGTTCAAGAAGTCTTCTAAAGGGGTGTTTGTTTCCCCAAAATTTTGGGGTTCGAAATTTCCAACAAAACAAACACACTCCAAAATTTTTAACTTTTACACACATACACTCTACCTTTCACAAACCCCAATAAATCTCAATAAAGTAAAGATTCCCAAAATTTCGGGAATATTCCCCGAAATTTCCACAAACAAACGCCCCCTAAAAGAATTAGGATTGAAAAGTATTCGAATCAAGAAGATAAAGATGAAGTACGTTCGAATTATGAAAGTGGAGTTCAAATTCGTGAAATTTTATCCGATCCTAAAATTTCTCAAGTATATCTCCGAAATAGGCTCTTCGCTTAAGCTTCGCCTGCTATGCGCTCGAGCGAGATTGATAATTTTCTTTACAGAGAGTTTCGCCCTAGCTTAGCTCGAGCGAAATTGACAATTTTCTTTACAGATAGTTTCGCCCAAGCTTGGCTCGAGCGAAATACCCTGTTTTTCAAATTGTTTTATCTTTATCTATTTAAACCATGAAACCTCGTCCAAGTTGTTGACCCAAGTTATTTCCTCTCTTCCTTGGCGTCTTATGATTGAGAGAAACATTCTTTGAGACCTTTGCACCTAAAGTGTTTATAGTTTCTCTCTCCTACATCAATCACCTAAATCACCATTGAAACCAACCTCTTGTGAGAAGCCTTCAGAGAGCTTAAGGAGATTGGCAGCCGGAGTTACCGGTGTTGAAAAGATTTACAAGAAGAACCTTAGAAGACCGAGGGTTAACCGCAAGGGAGCGGGTCTAAGTTGGATTACCTAGATTATTACTTTGGAGTTGTCAGAGTCAAGCAACTGGATGTTGCCCGTGTCTGAGTCACCGGTGTAAAGGTTTATCTTCTAGTGAATTTTTTGTGGCTGCTAGCCCGGAGTGGTTTTTTCCTTTGATAAGGTTTTCCACTTCGTCATCAAATCTCGTGTTTTGGTGTGTGATTGGTTTATTATTTATGATTGATATCTTTATTTAATATTTGTTTTAATATTCCGCTGCATATTTGTTGATTATTAAATACTTTTCAGATCTAGATGAGACTCTTTTAGGACTTGTTCTAAATTTGTCTATTCAAAGAAAAAGAAAGTACCAATATCTCTTCTCTTCACCCCCTCTAGGTGTTCTTTAGGGTCTAAACAGATTTTTCACTTTAAAACACATCAAATTAGTCTCTAAGGTTTAAAATCATTCACATTTGAACGGTCTTAAAAGGACTAAATTCTTAATAAATTTTAACCTTTAGGGACCAATTTGATGAATTTTAAAGTTGAAGGACTTATTTGATTTTCGGTCAAAGCACAAGAACCAATTTTATATTTATCCCATAATATTTCATGATAGTTTATCATGTAAAATGTAAAAATTATAGTAATTCTGGAGAAAGTTATATTTTTCCTAAATTGAGTGGGCTATGTTTCGAGAGATCTGATATTTAACATTTGCTTTCCAGTGGCGGCAGGCGAGACGTAGACCATTCTCAAAGCAAATCCCAAGTGCGTCGCATAGCATGGACTCATAGTTATAAAGGTTATCCTAATGGTAGGCAAAGTCAATCACCAAATCTTCTCCTTATGTCGAGTGTCTTTTCCTGGTGAAGGTTTGTTTGGTATTTTGATTCCATTGAGAGAATACCACCTGTCCTCCTCTCTTCCTTCCGATTACCTCTCTATCGTAAAGTATGCTGTCTCTTTTCCTTACTTTACAGCCATCGATCACGTGTAAACTTTTCATCCTCATGTCTAATAACTTAACATTTTATTGAAAGAAGTAAAATATACTGCTGGAAATGTGTACAGAATAATAGAATCAATACTCAGACATTCAGATGATTTAAGGCGTTCATTTACCATGTACTTTTTTTTTTCTAAGCAGATTTACCATGTACTTCAATGAACAAAGAACCAAAATTCCTACGTCACCCAGAAAAAATCAAAATTCCACTTAGCCTCAAAGTCCATGAACAATGAGACTCTTGCTAGGAAGTCTGTTCTCCTCTTTCTTCGTTTTTAATTTTTGTGGATAAATCATGGTTCTACTAATTTGATTACGAGCACATGCTTTTAGTGATGGCACAATAAAAGCAAGTAAAATAAGCAATGAACTTCTGCAAAATAACTAAGGAAAAAATGAACAATTAACAAAGTCAATCTCTTGGCTACAGACAGAGAACTCAATGGATGGGACTTCTGCCGTCAACATTATACCCAACTCTCAGATGTATTAGCACAGTTTAGCTTATACAGAACCGGAGTCAATATCATGTATGCCAGAAGTTCAATCACCCTGGCCCATACTCTTACCTTACATTTCCTAGCAGTGGGTAGTCTTTTGCTGTCACGGCTCTTTTGTAGATCAATGACAGAGCCTCTGGAGTAAGGCTAGGAAATAAGAAGGATACCTGATATCTTTCTCATGTAATCCTTCACAAAAACAGTATGTGAGATGTCATAGGAAAAATTTGTGATGCACTACATCCACTTAATATATGAAATACACAATTTACGTACAGTACTGCCAAGATTATTGAAAGTGTTTTACTCTAAATGTTGTCCATAGCACGGTCAAACAAAAATTAGTCTAATCAATGTGAGATGTTACCACAGGAACTGCTGGATATAGTCTGAGGGTCTCAGTTAGAGCTGCATGAAGATACTGCATCTTCTCAAGGGCTGCTTCAGTGATCAACCATGTAAATTCATCAGTAGATGTGCTATTGTCTGCTTCAGTTGCTTCTCTCACTTCCTCTGCAACCTTCTCTTGAACGAAAGGATATTTACAAAGCATGTTAAAGAACCAAGTCAGCATGTTCGCAGATGTTGTCCTTGCCAGCGATGATAAGAGTAACATCTCTCAGATATTGATCAGATAGCCACAATTCTTGGGATCCTTCACGCTCTCTGCCGAAAACCTTGACAATATATATTCTTTGGACATCTGCTCACACAATTAACTAAATTAGTCCCAAAAACCGACAAGAAATTTTTTATTTAAAACAATGTTTAAATGGTTCAATTTCAAAGTGACATTAAGCTAACCTCCAAGATGTTTGCATTTCGAACAGCTTCTACATTCTTATGTTACAAACTAGAGTCAAAATACGTTGTATCATCCCTGCATAAATTGAATCTCAACAGTTGGATCAACAAAGAATGTCATTCTGCAAGTAAAATTAACAACAGCACATAGCAGTGGAAAGCAGCTGTTAACTTTTAGCAGAAGACTCGGTTGTTGCCCGTAAATAAATCAAGAGAGACCTCATGAACTTCAGGGATGTGCATCTCTGACCAATTTGGTTCCATGCATCTCATGGCCGTGAAGGGAGTCAAGGATCTGCATATATTCAGTATGCACCAATAACTTCCCCTCAAAACATGAAATTTCTTTTTGTAATGGTGCCTGAAAGTTCCTGAAGTAACTTTCAAATACTCCTCAAACAAATGTTGGTTTATCAGATTTGAACACCTGCAATTTGAGTCCGAAATAGAGATTTCAAATACTCCTCAAACAAATGTCATCGCCATTATGTTTTTGCCTTCAATATATCTCCTCATGATCAAGCATAAATCCTTCAGTCTTCGTCATCTTACCAAACCCAACCAAGGTACAGAATACTTCCTCCATTACAAGGTCAGGTGATCCTTTAACTGAAAATTCATGAACAACACCTTCGACTTCAATCAAGCTGCAGCCTGGTACTTCCTTTTTTATCCCTTTTTCTTTAATTAAGGTTCTAATTCTCTTTATGTCATCAAATCTATTAGCTTTGGCATATAGATCACACAAGTTGACATAAAAAGAATGGTAGAGAGGTTCCAAATCAATTAAATACAGTGCCACCTTTTCTCCTAGTTTTACATTCCCATGCATCTGACACCCCCCAAGTAATGCACCCCAAACAAACACATCTGGCTCCAGTGACATGCTTCTAATAAGCCCTTCTGCCTCTTCAAAGAGCCCAGCGCGACCAAGTATATCAACCATACAAGCATAGTGATAAACCTGTGGTTCAATTAAGTAAACGCGTCTCATAATGTCAAAACACCAGCGAGCTTTCTCTACTAGACCAGAGTGAGCACAAGCCGACAATAGCCCAACAAACGTTACACGGTTGGGCTTCACCCCAAGAATTTTCATCTCTTCGAAAAGATCAAAAGCCTCGTTACCGAAGCCATGAACAGCAAAAACCGAAATCATCGCCGTCCATGCCAAGGTATCCTTTTCAGGCATCTCCTTAAACACCTCATATGCCTTCTCCACGCATCCACATTTGCCATACATATCAACCAGTGCCGTACCCATTACCAAATCGCAATCTAGGCCACTTCTCCTCGTGTAACCATGCACCCATTTCCCATGATCAATCGCTCCAAGATAAGCACAAGCTGAAAGGACACTAGCAATTGTTATCTTATCAGGCCTGACCATATCATTACTTATAATCTGCATTTCATGGAAAAATTCCAAGGCCTCTTTCGGCCGGCCACCTTGAACAAACCCCGTTATAATGGAATTCCAGGTAATAATGTTCCTCTTCTTCATTCTCCGGAACAAATCCAACGCCAAATCGAGTTCCCCACTTCTCAAATACCCAATAATCATCGAGTTCCACGAAACGACATCCCTATGTAACATGTAGACGAACAACTTCCGGGCACATCTCAAACGCCCACATGCCATATACAAGCTTATCATAGAATTATGAACAAAAACGTCATTATGGAATCCAAACTTGATAGTTTGGGCATGAATGCTTCGACCCGTGTCACCGTGCAGCCTCCTTGTGCATTCCTTCACGAGGAGCGGAAAAGTGAGGCAATCTGGTTCAATAGCATCATGAAGCATTCGCTTATAAAGAATTAAAGACGGGGGCCAATTCTTATCATCGCCATCGTTTATTTTAGTAGCATAACCTCTAATCATAATAGAAAAAAAAACCCTCTAATCATAACGTTATATACAGAGGTATTCGGGCTTTTTATGAGCCGGAAGACATCGGCAGCGTAGCTGAGAGATCGTGAATCCGAAACGGCGCAAACGAAGAGGAGACGAGTCAGTAGAAAGTATCGGTCATTCTTGGATAGATTTGGAGAAGTTACGATATGGGTGTGGATTTTTTTCAGCTCTCTCATGCTCTTGTACTCTAGGATTAAGCGCCAGATAGTGTTCACGAGACTTGGCCGTTGGGTTTCTTTCATTTCCACCCTTTCTGGGCGCTTCGTATTCGAAACCGTAGACGGGGGGTTTCAGTTAGCTTTCGTAGTGGAACCAAGGGGGGTAAGCAAACCGGATTCAGATATGGAAACGGGCCTGTCAGGCTACGTGGAGTCTGGTTTTTAATGTCCGATAACGGTTGTTGGAAAAAATACGATTTCCTACTTGCAAAATAACGTGAGAAATGAAATAAGAACGAAATAAGCAATGGTACAATTGCGTGGTTCCCTCAATGTGAGGTGCGTCTACGGAGTTGCAGATATTTCACTATTCTTTGATCGAAGTACAAGGAGTCAGCCAGTCATGCAAAAGACAGAGCAAAAGACAATATTCTCTCACCATAAAACTCTAACCCTAAGCACTACATATATAATCCGCTCCATGGACTAAGCCTCGTAAAAAATCTCATTTAAACCGTCGATCCGGGTCGGAGATGGGCTGGCCGGTCAAACCAACTTAACTATTACTTCGCCTGTTTCTTGTCGACTCTAAAGACAAATGAAAAAAAAGTTCTAAACACAATTCACTTTCTTTATCCCAAGTACGCACAGAAAAATCGTATTAAAACAGACCATTTAAGAACTATTAAATCAAAAGCTAACTAAAATCATATGCACCTAAAGAATTTGACGCTTGGACACAGAGAATGCAATTTCGCTTCCTGCTGCACCCATCCTGAGTACAGGAAAGCTTGATAGCTTCATAGTTGAACAACCCAGAGCACTGGTTTCGCCTTCTTTTATGCACCACCGGCTCAACCAAATAGCAATGTGCCATTTCCTTGGAGTGATGGAGATCCAAACCCATAGTAAAGTGCAGTTAAACTAACAAGCATCAAAAGTTCAGCAGGTCAGGAAAGGCATAAGCTAGGGTACGATTAAGCTATTGAGTTCAAAAACACCAGATTTTTTTTCTTTATTTTTCAACATAAATAAAATAGGTCAATGACAGAGACCGAAAAGTCTAAAGTTAACTACAATGAATGAAAACTTTTAGGCACAGGGAGGGAGCACTTCTAACTTGAAAGTCAGCTCTCCTCTAATTATACACGAAGGGAAGTTACACGGCGGTGCTCCTGTTGTCCTACAGGAAAAAACCTTCCACGGAGCGACCTGACTTAACTTCCCTGTATATAGCAAGAGCTTCTTCCATCACTGGAGCTTGAGCCAGCAACTGAGCTCTCTTTTTTCCAGATGGATGGGTTGAAAGATAATCCCTGAGTTTCGAATCGCCTGTCAATTTTCCTAACTTCTCATACACTTTGGGGGCCACACGAGGATCATATCCAGCTGAAGCTATCAAAAGCAAACCTGTGTAATCTGCTTCTATTTCCATCCTGCACAGAAAACAATATTTATACTGGGCGAACACCAAAAGAAAGATAGGTTCACATTCACCTTTCAAGCAACACCCTACCACAATTTTGTATGCACAAATCTATCACATGGTAATTCAGAACAAAAGTCCATTTACTCATTCATAAAGTTCAGATGGTGTTCAATCTTTTTTTTTTCCCTAATCAATCGAGACATTAACTCTCAGAGTCCCAGGAAACAATATTGGGGGGAATAAGAGATACATCTAAGATACCCACAACATTCACCCTCCGGCACCAATGAGCAATTTGGATAGCTTCAATCATTGCCAATAAGCTATTTAAACATCAATATTCTTCATAGTCCTGCAACCATTTTCAACTGCCAATCTTTAGCAATTCTCTTCTCTGATACTGAAATCAAACCGTAGTCTTTTTGTTCATAAATGTGTATATTGAAGTTCTTGTGGACATTTAAGTGTTATACTTTCATATAAGAAATGGCTCCTGCAATACAGGGCTCTCACTAAAGTGTGAGTTTGAAGATGATAGGAACCAAAGACTCCAACATCATCAGATAAGTGAACATTTTTTAGACGAGTTGAACCCTTAGAGAGGAACAACAACAAAAGATTGCAACCCCAAGCATGCAATAGTAATTTATACAATCCCTACACTAACAAGAAGGAATCTCTGATTAAATATGGGATTCCTCCCACTGCAAAACCACAATCACAAATGCAAACGTTACCTTGTTTACACTTAGAACAGATAATGGATAGCTTCTAAGATTAAAAGAATGTGTTCCTTAAACTCTGTCCATTTCACATCCACATGGGATACCAAAAAATATTACAGTCCACCACCAAAACTCAAAACCTTTCCCACTCAGATCCAAACTAAACTAATTGATTCCCTTTCGCGTATCTGCCGAACAGAAAGGAAAGGAAAATATCTATATAGGAGCCTTATAAAGATTTACAGCTTTCACACTCATTATCTCCTTCCAAGTAGTTGCTTCACAATCTAAGGAACATTCCTTAAGTACTAGTTTGCACTCATCAATACTAACATCAACTATTAGGAGTGGTTGTTAGGATAAATTTATTTTCCACGCACATGATGCCCGCCTATGTATGCCCTTTTTATCATACTAAAAAAGTTTTCCATGTTTGTTCCTATGGTGTATCCTATTTAACGAGCACACCAATAGAGCGAGCACCTCACATCAATACTAACATCAACTCCATAGCACACGAGTTAAAATTGTCATGTTGCCTTGTTCAACATTTCATGTTGATGTCGAGTTACTCAAATTCTTGTAAACTTGCATGAAATTGGCAACAAAATATGTTCTACATCCTCATGACATGGATTCTTTTCTGAAAAGCACTTCAGAACCAAGACCCCCATTCTCGTTAATCAAAAAACCTCTATATGCAGTGTTTGGGGGAATTTTGAGCACCCAAAATTTTGGCCCTAACAAAATAACTACACAAAATTCTCTCTCTCCCCATCAAATCATCCATTCTTACTCCAAATAAATATAAAAAAATTCATTCAAATCATCTCTCTCTTCACTAACTTCAACACCCAAAATTTTAACAATCAAACACCAAATCACAATAGGTCTAAAAGCTTAAGTTGACAGGAGAATGTGAATTTAATCATTTAAGTTAGCCATACTTGTGCTTTTGGCAAAATTGATTTTAGGACCCACGCTTCCAAATTTTTGGATTTATGACACGTGCTAGCACTGTTAGTGGAATAAAGACCTCACCCTAATTTCCATCAATTAAGTGACAGAAATATCTCACATGGCATCCTGGTTAATTCCCACGTAGGCAATGCAAGATGCCACGTGGGATATTTTCGAAAATTAATTGGCAAAAATCAGGATATGGTCTCTATACCACTAATGGTGCTAGCCCGGGTTCTAAATCCAAAAATTTGGAAGCACAAGCACTAATTTTGCCAAAAGCATAGGTACAATATTTACATTTCTTCGTAGATATTTCGAAAATTAATTGGCAAAAATCAGGATATGGTCTCTATACCACTAATGGTGCTAGCCCAGGTTCTAAATCCAAAAATATGGAAGCACAAGCGCTAATTTTGCCAAAAGCATAGGTACAATATTTACATTTCTTCGTATAAATTATATTCTAATACTCCCTCTCATGTATAGGCTGAACTTCCACTTAATTAACTAGGCCCAACCTGCGAAATATTTAATCCACAAAGCAGTTAAAGGAGAATCCAGATTCTCCTCAACTTGCTACCCGGAGAGAGAAAGAAACCAGTAATGTCATGTACTTTACACTGGTAGCATTGAATGCATGTGGGTGGAGTCAAGGTTCAGTCCTTAAAGTGTGGAGCCTGGGTTCGAACTTACAACCTCTGCTTGATACAATGTTAGGTCATCGCTTGTCCTAAAAGCGTAAGATAATACTAGAAGGTGAATTTAATCATTTAATTTATATTCTAATGCCCTCAAAGAGCTCCAAAAACTCTTAGGTTCTCCTAAATACTTTACACTGGTAGCATTGAATGCATGTGGGTGGAGTCAAGGTTCAGTCCTTAAAGTGTGGAGCCTGGGTTCGAACTTACAACCTCTGCTTGATACAATGTTAGGTCATCGCTTGTCCTAAAAGCGTAAGATAATAGTAGAAGGTGAATTTAATCATTTAATTTATATTCTAATGCCCTCAAAGAGCTCCAAAAACTCTTAAGTTCTCCTAAAGAGATTAGATATATCATGGTGCATAAGAGGAAATTATTCACGTTTTTTGTTTTCATCATCTTCAAGTCCTAGTAAAGCTCCAACATAATATTTGCAGGATGAATTAGAAAGCAGTTATAACATGAGTTAATGGCATGATAGCATCAACATTCTGAAATTTCTTATATATGCATCTCACTAAAGTGCATGAACAAAAACAAAGCACGAACTATAAATGGAAATCTAACTGTACTGATTCCAAGAAGAATCAAGACATATAATGTACCTCCGAGAAAAGGGAAGCTTTAGGAAAAGAATGGACATTGTGTTGACAATATCAGGCATAATAAATTGATAGAGTACGAGTTGTACAATTGCAAGCCACAAGTTCTTTGTAATCGCCTCCGCCGAATGTCGAGCCACAGCATGCGCAACCTAATCAACTCAAAACAAACTTGGTCACATGACTGTTTTAAAGAACTCAAGACAATCAGCAAACCCCCCCCCCCCCCCCAATCCCCATGTTATAGCACAACAGTGGAGAGCTGAAAAATCCGTATTTCTACCTCATGCCCAAGTATTGTTCCTATCTCAGCATCAGTTCTAAAATGCTCGAGCAAACCCGTAAACACAACAATCTTCCCACCAGGTAAGCAGAATGCATTAACGACAGGCTCATTAACCACCAAAACCTCCCAATTCAATCCTTCCAAATGCGATGTTGCTGACCGAGACCCTTTCTCCTTACCCTTCTTCCTACTCTGCTGTATCCACTCATCATCAAGAATTTCATCCCCTTTAAACCACTTCCCTTCCTCAGTCTCCCCCAATGCCATTAAGGTCTCGTGGGCCTTCGCCTCGTGCTCCCTGCCAACGCTCTCGGATGCATACCCTAAATCACTCCACGCCCTTTCTTTCTTTAGCCCTCTTTCCAGTGCATCAATGATGTCCTTGGCTATCAGTCTCACCCTGATGCTTTCCGGGTGTATTGCCGGTAATATTTTTCCCTTAAAGGCCGCTTTAATTTGCTCGAATTGCTTCTCCCCGAGTTTCCTCTCCATACTTCTCGACAGAAGCACGAAATGCTTTCGGTTGGTATAAGGGACGGTCTCTAGATTTCCGTAATACAGAGTGATCACAACCCCAGAACCCACCAGAACCCCTGTCAGCACGATTCTTGGGTCCCGAAACCACCGCCGAGGGCCTCGCGGCTTAAAATGCTGAACATGGTGCCGATCGACGTAGTAGTATCTCTTAGCCCCGCCGACAAAGGGATTGACCGGATTGAAGTGAGTTCTATTTGGTGAAAGCAGTAAACCCCGTCTTTGAGAAAAAAGGGACGAGTACCAAGAAAGCTCGGAAGACTTAGCTTTATTGGCAGCAAAACTCGAAGACCCGGCGTGTGCAATTCTCGAACTGGATTCTTGAATCGGAGCTCTGGGTAGAATCCTGGACGTGAAGTTCCGGAAAGCATCGAGTGCAAGCTTCGTCCTTCTGTAGTATCCCATGATATTGATTTGAAATCTTGAGATTCGGAAGCGACAGTCATACGGGTACTGAGCTTGTTCGGGTCAACAAGTCTGCTTCTCACTTGCAGTTTGGGATGCAATTATTATGCAAAGAAGAAGAGGGAGAAGAGAAAAAACAAAAAAGAAGAAGAGGGAGAAGGACGAGCAACAAGAATTAGAAATGATATTGGCTTTAACTTTTTATTAACACAGGTGACAACTAATTAATGGCTGAAAAGGACAGTGACTTGGCAGAAGCCTGGGTGATCCATGTTGTTGGAGCCTGTAAACGTTTCTGGAAAGTAGTAGACAGCGCGAAGGTAGGCGTGCCGAAACGATGGAGTTTTTTTCTTCCTTTATTTCGTTTGCTTTTTTATCAGTCTGTTTTGGTTTTTCTTGGTGGGGCATGTACCAACGCCCGCTGGACCCTAACACGAGATATTAGTTTAGAATAAATTTGTATGATTATGAAAAAATTATGAATATTTAGATGATTGACATGAGTTAAGAAATTGTTAAAATATATTTGTGTTTGTAAAAAATGTAATAAAATAATATATTAAAATATGTGTATTTTGTAATGTTTGGATTGTAAAAAAAAATTATGCAAATCCTAAAAAAAAAATGGTAAACTAACCTCACCCTGATCATCTACTCTATTGTATCCTTGGATGGGGTGGGGTGAGTTGCGTGCCGTTCAATACTTTCCATACTTTGTATCGAAACTGAGGGAGAGTAGCCGACTAAAGAATGACGCTGGGTTTTAGGGAGGTAGTCAAGCGTATTCACTATTCACCTGCAATAGAGTATCCTTGGATGGGGTGGGGTGAGTTGCGTGCCGTTCAATACTTTCCATACTTTGTATCGAGACTGAGGGAGAGTAGCCGACTAAAGAATGACGCTGGGTTTTAGGGAGGTAGTCAAGCGTATTCACCTGCAGGCTGCAGAGATCTCTTTATATATTTCTGACTGGTGTAGTGATGGGTATTGAGATCATAATGGTGAGTGTAGAAAAGGAAATGAACGCCTCTAGTCCTAGCTAAGCTGGAATCCTAAAGGCCAGGCAGACTGCAGTCCCATTGCCCGTACAAATGACAAACACCGGAAGCTTGGTCCAGAGTCGAGACAACATGCGACGTCCAACGGAAACATGATCAAGTTCAGCTGGTTAGATGCCAATGGCACGAACCAAAAGCAGCAATGAGAAAGCATACGTACATCTCCTATGGATATCAAACAGTCATCACTTCTTCCCTCGCAAGGATCCTCCACTACTTTTGGGTTCTACAATTTCGTTTTGCGACGCTTCTTCTGATCGATTATCGAGTTTCCCAAATCATGCCGCGTAAAGAAAAACAGGCCGAAAAGACGAAAATATAATAAAACGTATTATATTTCTATTAATCGTGGTAGTACAATAAAAACAAGGGATACAAATGAGAGCTTACATTTGCAGCAAAAATGAGAAGCAAATGGGGAGACGAGGAAAAATCCCCAAAACCTCGATATAACTTACCCACCACGTGAACAAAAAGAAAAGCATAAAACGGAAAAATAAAGTAGCAAATTGGTTAGCAGAACGCAGTCAAAGAAAAAAGAAAATTTCTATACCGAGCAAGTCTTTAAAGTATCCCTTGACGAGTCTCCATATCGAATATTTTCTTCATTATTATTTTCTTCACTGATGCACACCGCCTCCTACTTGTTTACTAGCAGCTAAAGCCCTTCACCATTTCCTGCCGCGACCATTAGTAAACCTATCATTTCTTCTGCCAGAGAAACCACCACCACCCCTGCCACCTCTTCCACCAGAAAACCTACCCCCATTTCTGTCACCAAAGCTACCCCTACCACCGCTACCAAATCTTCCCCCTCTTGACTGCTCTCTTTCCTGCAAGCGCGGCAATGCTTTCACCACCTCTACGCTCACATCTGCTGCATTTTCCTGACCTGCAACCCAAAAGTAGGAAATATGTGATAAACCATATAGTCAAGAACGAAGACTCACAAAACTAGCAAAATACGGGATTCCTTGAAATGCCAAACTCCCCTACAAATACTGTTCTGGAAACTATCGAGAAAGTTTGGTGGTATCCCGAACAGACGACGATCCAAGCAGTAACCCTCATAATAAACCATGAGGTTGCACATAACTGTCTTTATCAGCGAAATAGCGGACTACCGAGGTTCAGTATGCAAGTGAAATTAAACTAGAAGGGGAAAGTACCAGCAAGTAATGAATCCAAGTCTTCAGCAGGGACATCAAAAACAGCACCCCTTCCATCGGCTGTGAGAGTAAGCCCCTTCACCGCCTCAACCTTCTCCTCAGGCAAGAATCTCCTCAGGACTCTAAAGGCAAAACTGAGACACAATTTGAAGAATCTTGGAAGTCAGGCAGAAGTCAACCAATCAAAGGGAGATCGATACAAAACAATTATTCCAGTGCACCTACTTATCAAAAAAAAATTATTCCAGTGCACCCTTGTGCTAATAATTGGTAAAAAGAGTATGCGACATCCATCATTTTCTGATAATGTGCATCCATACCAGTAGTAGTAACAAGAGCAGCAAAAATAAATGGAAAACAGAAATCAGCAATGAATGAACATAGCAAAGGGAGGTAGGCACCCAACAATTGCATTCAGCGACCTCCAATCCCAAAACTTCATAAGCACGAATCTAGAACAGACTACAGCATTCTGAGTAGATATCATTTCTCATCAATATATTTATTGATACCTAGAATAACAATCTACAACTGAAAAAAAAAAGACCTATACATACAAACACAACAAAACTAAGAAGCAGTATATCTTTCTTTATGTCATTATAAACAACTTCCATTTGTGGCCAGCACAATTCCAAAACCCAAATGATAACAATAATAATAATTCTAAATCATAATCTCATTGTTTCCAGGGATTCATACTATAAACATCTGAACTCACATTAAAGCCACAATTCAAGAAATTGGTAGTGAGCAAAGGTTGAGAACTAAAAATCTTAAACTACCTCTTACAAGAAAACCCAAAGTGTTCACCAAAACAGCCACCTAAGTGAGATATCAACACATGCATCTTTAAAACTCTTAAACACATCAACTCACATTTACTCATTGTACTTGTCCCACAAAGAATGCAAATCATCACTACGAGTTTAAAATTCCAAGATATAACATTGTGCAGGAGGAAAGTATGGAAAAGCAAAAACAATAAATGAGTTTAAGAGCTCACGATGGCGTATAGATTGGACTTCCAGCCTCAAGTAGAACTGTGACATGATCCTCCATCGAAGCGAGAAGTGATCTCGTCTTTATTTCTGTATAACCCTGTACAACATAACATAAATATAAAGCAGAGCACGATAACAAAGTCACAAGATGAGCGGGCAAATATAAATTTGAGAACGAAGAATTCAATTTACAGCGGGGGAGGGGGGGGGGAGACTCACAGCAGCCTTGGCAAGAGCTTTCGCAAGTAATTCAACAGCTGATAGACCAGAGGTTTTCAGCAACTCCTCGGCAGCAGACTTGAAAGCAGGAATTACACTGAATTTTTGAACTATGTTAATAACTAAAGCAAACAAACACAAAATTCTCAACCCAATAATAGTTCAGAGAAGCACACATACTTATCAGAGACTTGGGTGATCATCTCTGCAGCTTCTCCACCAGCAGCTTTTGCAATATCAGCTTGCTGAGGAGCAGATATGTGCTCAAACTTTACACCAGATTCTCTTTCTATCTTTGATACATTGGACTTTCTTGGATCATAAAGCATTACCGCTACTCCAGAGTTACCTTTAAAACAAAGAGACAGATTAGACCTCTCGGTCCACCACAACTCTAGCCATTCAAACCCCGAAGTTTCAAGTTTCAACAGTTACCAGCTCTCCCTGTGCGTCCAGATCGATGGATATAGGCTTCAACGTCACGTGGAGGTTCACACTAAAGCACAAACACCAATTTCAGCATACTTTTAAATTTACATGAGTTGCAAAGTTTCAGCATGTACGGTTGCCATGTACAGACACAAACCTGAATGATTAATTGAACATCATTGATGTCCAAACCCCGTGCCGCCACATTCGTGGCAACTAATGTCAAGAATTTCCCAGACCGGAAGCCAGAGAGTGTAACCTGCAAGTACCAGTACCAGATCAAAACAAAGAAGAGAAAATGAAAGATTCATAATTCTCTCTCAAATAAGCAAACACAAAAAAAAATTATACACCCTCATCATTGGAAACAATTTAATGAAAAAAGAAAAGTCTCCCTCCTTGCCATGTTGAGATTATGGAACCACAGTTTGTTTAACATAGAAATCTGTAGAGACAATTCTTTTGTTAAACCTCAATAATCCCACACAGAAAACCCTACTCAGGATCCTACATAAAAGTTCTCCACAATAAAAGGAATTCTCTCTACTATGAAAATACTCTCTATGTAGCCAGCTTGTGGTTAGACACCATGAGAGCTCATAGCCACCCATTGCATCACTGCCGCAACCCTTAGACAGTAAAACCAATGGATAAAAAGTTGAGTAAGGCAAGCAGAACCTTAAGTAGGCTAGATCAATCTTCCATCAAAATAAAAAATAGGAAATCTTTTTGGGAGTTTCTTTTAGAGTCGGGATGGGAGTGCTGGGAAGAAGGATGGATGAGTTCAAAAAATCAATTATTTTACTTTATGGAGCTTTGAAGGAGACTCAATAAACATCAGAAGTTTGACACCCGATTATGTAAAACGCAGCCTCCACATCTGCTAAGGAAACAAACAAGTGGACCAGCCCCTTTCTGCTTATGCATGACCTGACAAGCCCCAAAGAAAGAGGGAAAATAAAGGTAGCGCAAAATAAGCACACAACCGACTTGCCTCACGTTGAGCCTGCTGTATATCCCCATGCAATGCTCGTGCTCCAGGCAACAACCCAGCAAGTGTAGAAGCGGAATCCTTTGTTTCGGTGAAAATAATTGTCCGCCCTCCGCTAAATCAGAGACATTCCCACCAGGAGAAAAATAAGGAATGTAATTCAACTAGCAAAGTACATTTTAGCATCAGAGTTGGACAGTTGTTGGACTCAAAAGAATCAACCTGCTATAAATGCGAATGACGTCTGGAATAAGCTGGGCTCTTGCAGAACTAGAACACGGAAGGACAATATGCCTCACATTTGTACTAGCCTTCATCTTTTCATTACCAACAAGGTCAGCAGTTTTCTTGTTTGGTTTGAGAAACCTAGAAGAAATCTAGCAATGGAAAAACAGAGGTTTCAGGTAGATGATACAATAAAAAGAATCTATAACATATGATGTGACAGCATTTATGCATCATGGATATGGTTTCCCCAGAGATCATAAAGAAGGATTTGGAAAGAGATTCTAATTTGAAATCTCAGCAACATACTAACCTGCTTAACCCAGTCAGGCAAGGTGGCACTGAAGAGCAATGTCTGAACTTTACTTGCATCATCTACCTTACCTGCAAAGTTCGACAACAGAGTTACCTTGTGATAAATCAGAGTTAAGTATAGTGATGTATTTAGTTAGGACACTGGCCTAAATAGTTAAGGGGTGTCTTTAATATATGCAAGCAGAACCTAATCATAAATGAAGATCCAAGCAATGTATTCAGTGAATTACCCACCTAGAATCAATTCAACATCTTCAACGAAACCCATCCTCAGCATTTCATCAGCCTCATCAAGGACCCGGAACTTCAAAGAGCTAAAGTCAATATTCATCCGCTCTATGTGATCCTACAGCAAAGTTTGCCCGAAATAGATGAGCACTATGAATGCATAGGCCCAAAATTCCCTCATCCAATATCATAGTGCTTTTCGTAATTTTGGCTGGAAGAAAACGTTCTAAAAGGTTACCTTAACTCGACCAGGTGTGCCAACAACTATATCAACCCCTCTCTTGAGTTTAATCTCTTGACTATGGTATGGAGATCCACCATACAAACAGCATGACACCAACCCCAATGCTCCACCGTAAACTTCAAAGTCAGCATACACCTGGAAGTAAGCCAAACTAGAATTAGACAGATCAGAGGTAGTCGAGAAAGCACTAATTCCTTAACTACCCTCACATACCTGACTGGCCAATTCCCTAGTAGGTAAAAGTACCAGAACACTTGGAGCCCTTCCATATCCAGTTTTCCGTGATGCTTTAGCTGGCCCATTTGTAATAGACTCCAAGATGGGCAACACAAAGGCTAGTGTTTTTCCCTACGTCGCCAAAACGGATCAAAGTTCAAATTTCAACATGCAAACAATAACAGTTTTTAGTATTAATCGGGCAACATTATTTCTGTGACTGACAAAACAGGTTTAGAGCACATTGATTTCTCAAATAATTAAAATCCTTCAACTACTTCCCAGTTAATTAAATGAAGAAACAAAGTACAACAATCCAACGTGCTAAAACAGAAAGATAATACTACAGGAAATTAATCCTGAGACAATATCATCCGTGGAAATATATAAGTCCATGTCTATAGCGATGGATACGAGCATAGATACAACATTTGGGGCAGAAATATAGACCTGACCCGTACGCGCGCGACCGACCAAATCAGAACCGTCTAGAACGGTATCGAATGTCATTGCCTGAATCGGAAACAATGACGTGATCCCCTTCTCCTTCAACTTGGCCCTCAACTGCTCCGAAATCCGAAACCTGGAAATCGCATTCGGATCCTCTTCGCTCTTCCCCTCCTCCTCCTCCTCCTCAGCTTTCGCCGTCTTCTTCCTTTTCTTTTTTTCCTTTTCCGAATCCTCGGCCTTGGAGTTCACCGGCTCAACGAGCTCCGAGCTCGTCTCGCTCCTCTCTTCCTCCTCTTCTATCTCCAATGCTTTCCGCTTCTTGCTCTCCTTCTTCTTCTTCTTCTTCTTCTCGCTAATAGGAGAGTCATTTTCCACGCTTCCGTTTACGGTTTCCGTATTCTTCATCCTCTTGTTCTTCTTCTCCTTCTTGTCTTTGGCGGCTTCGGAGAAAGGCTGATCAGCCAGAGCTAGTGAAGGCATGGTTTTCTAGTTTCCTAGAGAGAGTAACTGTACGTATATAGGCGTGTATAGAGAGAGGAGTTCGCGAGAAAGTACGGGGATTTCTCCTGCTGAAGAAAGGTCTGGCAGTGAATAGCAGAAGCAGGAGAGGGAGAGGGAGAGGGAGAGGGAATTTGAGTTAGGGTTTGGGACTTTATGGTTTAGCGGTGGAGCGATTTAGGAACGTTAGATGATGAAACCTTATGGAGTTAGAATTTTGGCCGTTAGATTAGGATCTCAATGTGGAGGCGGTCGAAAATAGATTGAGCGGAATATGCCAGAGGCCGTACAGGGTCTGATTTTCCTTTATATTCTCATTTCCTCTCCGCTGTTTTTCATTGGCCATTATCTCTCTTTGAATACCATTAACAGCTTCTTCTAACTGGGTGAGAGGCTGAAAGCTGTGGTTTATGATGGCAAAATTTTGAGCCGGCTGAGTTTTGGATGGATAAGAAAAAATGTTGTTCGAGTTTTTGCAGAAGGATATTGAAATTTATAAAAAAAATAATTGTAACATATTTTTGAAAATAATTATTAACATTCAAACATAAATAAAATAATGATAAAATAATTTATCTTCCTCTATTAAATTATTATTTTTTATTATAATATTTTTTTCATCCACTCATAATCTATTTTTATTTTTTCATCAATTCTCGTATCTAAAATTTTAACAATCAAACACCATAGTTTAACTGAGTTAGATTCAGTTACCTAATTTATTAAGAATCAAATTATAGTAAAAGATAAAATATTTTTAAAAATGTAATAAAAAAATTAAGATTAGCCTAAAACTGTGAAAATATAATCTCCTGGCTGAGATCCACGACTAATTACCGCTAACATCACTACTTGCCCAAATTTAACATCACTATATACATTAAAATATGGATTATTTTAGTGTTTGTATACACTAAGTTGTGTTTGTAATGTTAAAATTTTAGTAAAATTTTAGGAGTTGGTAAAAAAGGTTGAAGAGAGAGAATAAAAAAAGTGAAAAAGTTAGAGAAAAAGTAAGAGAGAGAATGAAAAAGTAGGTAAAAAAATAAAAAAGTAAAAAAAAAGTTAGAGAAAAAGTAAGGAGAGAGAATGAAAAAGTAAGGATGTTAAAATTTTGGTAAAATTTTAGGTTTACACAAACACTATGTAAAAGTTTGTTTAAGAAAATAATATCTATCTCTATTAAATTATTTTTTTAATATATATAAAAAATTATTTAAATTATCTCCATTTTAACTTCTTCCTTACTGACTCCTCTCAAAATTTTATCACATAATTGAATCGACGGACTGTAAAAGGCAGTGCTGTCGAAGTACCCAACCACTCCCCATGGAAGAGTATTGCGGGACCAATGGGCTACTGTCTCTCACCTTTTCTCAAGTAGTACTGTTAAGGCCTAGGCGGGTTGCTTACTGCTTAGGGAAAAAAAAAGGCCTAGGTGGGTTGAATGCTCAAACCAACAGTAAAGGGGTTCGAGAATTTTGCTCGAGTCGCCCACTCTTTTTTCATCTTTTAAGTTTTATATGGAAAAAGGAAACCCCGAATATTCTAACAAATAAAGTGAATATCATATTTAATATAAAAATATATATATTAAGTGGGGAAAAAGGATTAGCATTAGACAAGAAGAATAAAATAAACGTTCCTTTTTTTCTTTCTCAATTCTGGCTGTAGC
Organism: Myrica gale; assembly: GCA_963930655.1. NCBI lineage: Eukaryota > Viridiplantae > Streptophyta > Magnoliopsida > Fagales > Myricaceae > Myrica > Myrica gale. Next base: position 7,167,502 of record OZ005600.1, on the reverse strand, counting down.
AACTACTACAACGAGTAGGAAAATAATAATAATTACAAGGTAAATATCACATATAGTATTATAATAGTCGTTCGGATGATAAAAGGACTGTCACAATATTACCGGTACTTCGAGCAGAAAAATATAAATAAATAATGCGAAAGCCTATCTTTAATACAAAATCACATAAAAAAACTAATAAATAACAATACGGTCCAGCATCACATGTATGATTCCACTTCCAACCGGAATGTTGACGACGACAATCTGGAGCAGAAGAAACAGTGCTCTGAAATGACTCCTCATAGTCATTGGCTCATCATCTCACAAACGGAAGAAAGTCACGTAAGCAACGGAGAACAGTACTCTACTACCTTCCAGAATATTGACCTGTCCCATGTTCTTTTATTCATCTGAATTTTACTTTCGTATATATATTCTTTATTCTTTCGTTCTAGATTATTCTTGGGTTGTTAGTTTGTTAGACGGTTAATTAGCTTTTGATACCTTTAATTCTTCGTGTATATCTTGTACAGAGCATGCAGCTCGCTCATATTTTATCAATTGAACATATGCTCAATTGCACAATCTGCTCTCTGTTTTCTTCTCACTTATGTTTCATTTCAAACTCTGATAGAAACAACCGGAAGCAAAAAGAATATCTTTGGAAGGAAACACTCAACCTGAGGAGTCTGAAGAAGAGTTGGCGGAGTTGTCGGAGGAAGCGGAAGATTTTTAAAATATTTCCAGGCTTTAGAAAGTGGGGTCGATTTGATCTTCGGGAACCTAAATCTGAGTACACAGCTCCTCCCGTAAGGTTAAAGACGATAATCTGGAGCAGAAAGAGTGTTTTTATCATTTTCTCATACACCAAGAGTTAGATATGCTAGTCTACCAAGCAGCCTTGGCAGGGTGAGGGCCCTTAAGATAAGATCTCCTCAGTCTTCAGAGACCGAACATATATTTGCTTTTTCCAGTGGCAGCATGCGAGATGTGGACCATTCTCAAAGCAGCCCCAAGTGTGTGGCATGGACTCATGGTGTAAAGCTTATCCCTAATGGTAGGCAAGGCATTCCCCAAATCATATCCTTATCTACTTCTTCTCCCCCTTGAGAGAAGAGGATCTTCACTTCTTCAGATAGAGATAGTGACAGTGGTGGAGACAAGCCCCGCCCCGCCACGCCAAATGGAGTGGACTTTATTTGTAAGTAGTCCCAAGTCGCAGAACCTGCTCTCTGTCTTTGTTGGTTTTCGATCAATGACGAAACCCTGTGGAATCAGAATTGTGACCGTTTGTTCCAAGTTCGTTTTTTTTTTCCGTAGACAAGCGTTATATTAGAAATTTAAGGCGGGAGGGAAACAAGAACGGTAAGAAGAGCTTGCCGCACTCTTTCGGAATTCAAAAGACGAACATACGAACAGAAAAGTAAAACTTCAAATAGAAGGAGATTTTTACAGAAAGCCCAAAGAGAAATTATCGATCTTTGGAATGTGTTGAGTTAGGCTCACATTTCACATATTGTGTAAATTCTAATATGGTATCAGAGGTAGGTTCCTAGTTTGTGGTCTCACGGTCACTCGTTTCCACATGTTAGCTTTGATGTCCTCCCGCCACACTTGAGGGGGAGTGTTGGAAGTTCCACGTTGCTAGAGAAACTAGTCAATGTACTCCTTATAAGGTTGTGACATCCCTCACTCCTCAAAACGTCTTTTGGAGTTGAGTTAGACTCACTTTTCACATATTGTGTAAATTCTAATAGAATGAAACACTCCCACCTCACCTGGGTATAACTAATATTGAAGGATTCCATAGCGTGGGGTTGTGGCCCGGAAGATTTGGCTTCCAAGAGGGCGAAGACGAAGATGAACTGCAACAGAAAAATGAGTGCTTTAATCATTTCCTCCCCATTGCTTCTTAATTTTCTGTTGTTTTCCTTTACTTCAAAACGGCACATGCGATTGTGCCGGAAGAAATCAATTTTTAGACTTACATAGCTCCATATGCGACTTTCTTTTTGTTCGGACGCAAAACCAACATCTAAAATTCACAAAATTAATATCTAAAATCTCAAAAAATATTACACAAATATAAATTTTATACAAACTTCAATAACTTTTCACACAAACTCAAATACATTTTTTTAAAAAAATTAACAAAGTTTCTCTCTTCATACTTTTTCACCAAATTTTAATATTTTTTTAATAAAAATAATATCATATCATCTCTCTATAAAATGAACATCCTAATCTCCAACTTATCATAACAAGTCGAATATATGTCATATGTAATTAAACATACCACTGATAAAAACTGAGGATGCTCGTTTAATAAAGAAATGGTAAAATTTGTAGGATTTGTTTTATAAAATTGTAAATATTTATGTAGATTGAAATTTGTAGATTTTTGTGAAAAAATTGATGAAATTTTTTAAAAATATTTAATTTTTATTAAAGTTTGTAAAAATATATAGAGGAGATAATTTGATATAAGTTTTTTAATAAAAAATTATTAAAGTTTGGTGAAAATATACGGAAAGAGAAGATTTGTTATAATTTTTTAAAAAATGTATTAAAATTTTTGTGAAAATTTATTGAAGTTTGTATATAATTTTTTTAATTTTTAGAATGTTGTTTTGTGAATTTATTTAATTTATTATTTTAAAATATTTTTACAAAACGAAATCACATTCAATTTTTTTTTCATTTTCATGCGCAATTGAAACGTTAGTATTTATGGGCGAGCAATCAACCTCAGCCCAAAGAGCCCAAGCCCAAGACTCACTGAAAATATCTTTGCGGACCAATGGGCTAGGCCTGCCGAGTCACTGTCTCTCCTTTCCTCAGTAGTGTTCAGGCCTGGGTTGAAGTCTCATACCAGATAGTCAAGCTATTCGAGAATTTTGCTGCTCTTCACCCACTCTTTTTTCCACTTTTTATATAGAAAAAAAGGAAACCCCGAATATACCAACAAATAAACACCATATTCATATATGTTGTTAGTGTTTTAATATTGGCGTAATTCCGTGCCAAAATTTAAATTCAAATTGAGTTGTATTTTAAATTTGGTCAAAATGTTCAAGAGATTAAGGAGTCTTTCAAAGTTTGAAAGGATAAGACGTCATCAAGATGAAGAGCTAAAAACAAGGAGTTGGTGATGCAAAGCCTCTGAAACTATTTCAAAATTTGGATTTTGAAATATTTCATTCATTTTAGAATTCTTTTGGAAATAGAACTCAACCAACTTTATAAATACATAGAGAGATCCACCAAGAAAAATTGAGGAGACAATTCCAAGCTTTATTCAATTTCAAGCCTCCTCCCTAGATAGAGAAAATTCTTTAGATATTTCTGCTCATAAACAGTTCAAATTTTCTCCAGTTATATAGGTTCAATCACCATTGAAACCAACCTTCTTGTGGGAGTTTGACTGCCAGAGTTCCCGGTGTTGAAGAACAAGGACGTTCATGAAGAGTTCATAAGAAGAACCTCAGAATCACCGTTCATGAAGAGTTCATAAGCTGAGGATTAACCGCATGAAGTGGGTCTATGTTGGATTACTTAGATTATTACATCGGGGTAGTCAGAGTCAAACAACTGGATGTTGCCCGTGTCTGAATCACCGTTGTAAGGTTTTACTTCTTAGTGAATTTTTGGTGGATGCTAGCCCGGAGTGGGTTTTCCTTTGAAAGCTAAGTTCAAAGGTTTTTCACTTCGTCAACAAAATCCTTGTCTATTGTGTGATTGATATTTATTTTATTATTCCGCTGTATATATATTTTGTTGATTGATTATTCAGATATAGACTCAACAATTTTAGGACTTGTTCTAAAATTGTTATTGAATTTTTAAATAGTGGGAAAACAACTATTCTACCCCTATAGGTGTTACTAAGGTCTAAACAAGATTTTTCATTTGTGATAAAAAAATATATTAAATGGGAAAAAAAGGACAAGCATTAGAGAAGAGCAAGAGAAAAAAAAATACGTTTTGTAGGTTTACCACCAAATACGAAAACAACAATAATAACAACGTAGATATCACATGGGTAGATAAAAATGGTAGCAACATTACACGGTACTTGTAGTAGGAAATTACTAATAAATAAAGCAAAAGCATAACTTTTAATTAATACAAAATCACATAAAAGCACTAACAATAAGGCCCAGCATCACATATTCGAACCACTTCCAGCTAGAATGTTGAAGCGAATCAGTAGAACTCCCAGGAGGAAACGAATCAGCAGGCGAATAGGCAGGGGAATAAGCAGAAGTACTGCAGTTATTTCCATACCAAGTGTCATTATGAAGAGTGATGTTGTAGTCAAATTCTTCTGTTTCAATGTTTTTGCCAGAGAACGTCACACTTTCAGGCATCCAACCGTCTCCTCCACTCCGGTAGAGATAGAGAGAACAGAGCATTTGAAGGCGAAGACATGGTACGTCAAAATAGAACGGACTATTCGAACACGGTTCGAACTTTGATAGATTGGACAGCTCCAGTGTGTAATACTGCAGGTTCATTAATATCCAAAGATAAGCACCCCACAGGCCACAAGACTCGATCTCAAGCTTCATTTATGACTTGAAAATAGTTTCATTTATGTTTTCATAGATTGAAACTTAAGTCTGAAAATTAGCAGGAGTGAACAACGAATTACCAATTTGTCATCACTGTCACCGAAAGCAATACCGATCCGATCTCTCGTGTAGGCTGGTGAAGAACAGTTCGTCTTTATGTCAATCGTTTAATTACAGTTCTTCGGAACCAAAGCCCGATCAGCAGAATGAAAAAAGAAATAACAACAAAAAACTTTAATTCAAACTCAAAGCATATAGTAATTAGAAACAAAAAAATCGAAGAAGGCCCGCATAAACAACGGGAAGCAAAAGTAATATCTTTGGAAGGAAACACTCAACTGGAGGATGCAGAATATATTCAAAAAATTTCCCGGCTATTTCTTGAGCTACGCTCCCTATGATATCCTTCGCCTTCGGCAAAATCGATCCGGGTATACGTCCACGGGCTCCTCCCGTAAGGTTAAAGACGAAAATGAGGAGCAGAAAGAGTGTTTTGATCATTTTCTTATACACCAAGAGTTAGATATGCTAGTCTACCAAGCAGCCTTGGCAGGGTGAGGGCCCTTAAGATCTCTTCACTCTTCAGAGACTGAATAAATATTTGCTTTTTCCAGTGGCAGCATGCGAGATGTAGACCATTCTCAAAGCAGCCCCAAGTGTGGGGCATGGGCTCATGGTTGTAAAGCTTATCCCTAATGGTAGGCAAGGCATTCCCCAAATCTTATCCTTATCTATCGCCCTTGGGAGCTTCGGAGAGAAGAGGATCTTCACTTCTTCAGATAGAGATAGTGACAGTGATGGAGACAAGCCCCGCTACGCCAAATGCAGTGGACTTTATTTGTAAGTAGTCCCAAGTCACAGAACCTGCCCTCTCTTTGTTGTTTTTCGATCATGACGAAACCCTGTGGAATCAGAATTGTGACCGTTTGTTCCGATTTCGGTTTTTTTTTTTTGGTAGACAAGCGTTATATTAGAAATTTAAGGCGGGAGGGAAACAAGAACGGTCAAAATTACCTTCAGAATTGTATTCGTTCCTTTGAAAAAAGGAGCAATACTACACACTTTTACCAGGAAAAATTACACAAACAATGCAAAAACCAGACCTAAATAGAAAGTCACATTAGAGCTCTAACAGTGAACCCCAGCATCTCATAAATGAACCAACTCAACCCAGAATGTTGACTCGAGGAAGAAGCCGCGGTCTGGCAGAGATTAATCCCATACCAAATAGGAAAACGCTGGGCGTCCCGCCCCACGTCCCGCCAGCATCCCGCTGGCTGACGTGGCAGTGGGGCCCAGGCGGGACGCCAAGCAAAGCCCAAATATCACTAGGTATAAAGGTGTTGTAGTAAATCGTAACGGCTCTCCTGTTATAGCCATAGATCTTCACATTTTCGGGCTTCCAGCAGTCCCGTCGACTGCGATAGAGACACATAGCAGATCTGGTAGGCACATGGTTCGTATATCTGAAAGGTATATATATATCTGACGAACACTGCTCGAACTCCCTCGAAGATCTATGGTATAACATTGAAATGTGATATGTAGTTAAACATACAACTATTAAAAACTTGGAGGATCTTGTTTTATAAAGAAATTATAAGATTTTTGATAAAATTGTGAATATTTTTGTACATTAGAATTTGTAAGTTTTTGTGTAAAAGTTAGTGAAATTTTTTAAAGACTTAATTTTTATTAGTATGTAAAAATGTGTAGAGAAAAGCGATTTAATGTAATTTTTTAATAAAAAAGTATTGAAATTTTGTGAAAAGGAATAGACAGAAGAAATTTGTTATAATATTTTTTAAAAGGTATTATAAGTTTTGTGAACAGTTATTGAATTCTGTGTTAAAGATATTGACATTGTAAGATTTTTTTGAATGTTTAGGATGTTGTTTTGTAATTTTGAATTTATTTAATTTATTTTATTTTAAAATACTTTTACAAAACGAAATCACCTTCAATTTTTTTCTTTTTCCTAAGCAATTTTAGGGGCGAGGTAATCAACCTCAGGCCAAAGAGCCCAAGCCCAAGACACTGAAAATATCTTTGCCGTAAATGGACTAATGGTTAAAAAAAGAGAGTATTGCGGACCAATGGGCTAGTCCTGCCAAGTCACTGTCTCTCCTTTCCTCAGTAGTGCTCAGGCCTGCGTTGAAGTCTCATACCAAATGGACAAGGTATTCGAGAATTTTGCTGCTCACCCACTATTTTTTCCACTTTTTATATAGAAAAAAAAAGGAAACCCCGAATATACCAACAAATAAACACCATATTAATATCTGTGATAAAAAAAATTATTAAGTGGGAAAAAAAGGACAAGCATTAGACGAGGAAGAGAAAAAAAAATACGTTTTATGGGTTGTAACAAGAACTACCACCAAATACGAAAACAACAATAATAACAAGGTAGATATCACATGGGTAGATAAAAATGGTAGCAACATTACACGGTACTTGTAGTAGGAAATTACTAATAAATAAAGCAAAAGCATAACTTTTAATTAATACAAAATCACATAAAAGCACTAACAATAAGGCCCAGCATCACATATTCGAACCACTTCCAGCTAGAATGTTGAAGCGAATCAGTAGAACTCCCAGGAGGAAACGAATCAGCAGGCGAATAGGCAGGGGAATAAGCAGAGGTACTGCAGTCATATCCATACCAAGTTTCATTAGGAAGAAAGATGTTGTAGTCAAATTCTTCTGTTTCAATATTATCGCCGGAGAACGTCACACTTTCAGGCATCCAACCGTCTCCTCCACTCCGGTAGAGATAGAGAGAACAGAGCATTTGAAGGCGAAGACATGGTACGTAAAAATAGAACGACCTATTCGAACACGGTTCGAACTTTGATAGATTGGACAGCTCCAGTGTGTAATACTACAGGTTCATTAATATCCAAAGATAAGCACCCCACAGGCCACAAGACTCGATCTCAAGCTTCATTTATGACTTGAAAATAGTTTCATTTATGTTTTCATAGATTGAAACTTAAGTCTGAAAATTAGCAGGAGTGAATAACGAATTACCAAATTGTCATCATTGTCACCGAAAGCAATACCGATCCGATCTCTCGTGTAGGCTGGTGAAGAACAGTTCGTCTTTATATCAAACCTGTAAGTACAGTTCTTCAGAACCAAAGCCAGATCAGCAGAATGAAAAAAGAGATAACAACAAAAAAAACTTTAATTCAAACTCAAGCATATAGTAATTAGAAACAAAAAAAAATCGAAGAAGGCCCACAGAAACAACGGGAAGCAAAAGGAATATCTTTGGAAGGAAACACTCAACCTGAGGAGTCTGAGCAAGTGGAGGAGTTGGAGGAACAGGATGAGTCGGAGGAGGCGGAGGATTTTCAAAATATTCCCGGGCTTTTGAACGAAGCTGCCTCCATATGATCTTATTCGGCTTCGGGAACCTCAAGGGTACACAGGCTCCTCCCGTAAGGTTAAAGACAATAATGAGGAGCAGAAAGAGTGTTTTGATCATTTTCTTATACACCAAGAGTTAGATATGCTAGTCTAACTGTGCTCACTATTAATGATACAAATTAGGACGGAATATTTCTTTTCTTGACAGGATCAGGGCTCTTAAGAAGATCTCTTCACTCTTCAGAGACTGAACATTTGCTTTTTCCAGTGGCAGCATGCGAGATGTAGACCATTCTCAAAGCAGCCCCAAGTGTGCAGGCACCAAAACCAAATCCAAAATATCAAGGAGGGGTTAGACTTGAAGATTAGCAAAGGATACGCCAGGAATATTTCAAATAATTGAAAGGAGCTGTGGGAGGTTTTGTAGGCGATTTCTAGGAATTTTTTATATCTTTAATTGTTATTTCTTTAGTCCTTGGTCGTATTGTCTCTTTTATATTGTTAAGACCAAGTCACTTTTATGTTGCTAATGTTTTAGGCGTCAATCGTCATGGTTGTCTTTGTTTATTTAAACGATATAAAATAACAAATCTGTCGAGCATTATTCAACGACTATTCTTGCGATCCTATTATCACCCGAAGAGAATACTTTTTACATTAATAGTTTACAGTTCTGACTCGGACCTATTATTGGTATCAGAGCTGATGGTAACCAACAAAAAACGAATTGAATTGCTCGAAATTGCACTTGGTGCGGTACAAGATGGAATGGAGCAGATGTCTGTTGGTATGAGGGATAGACTGCAAAGCCTGGAGGACTCTATCAAAACATTGTCAGATGTCGTTCTCTCTAGAAAAAATTCTAGCAAGCCAAAAAATGAACATGATAATATTTGAGAAATGTACATCACCACAAGGGATGTCCACCAAACCGGCCGGACCGGCCAACCCGGACCGGTTTTGGCCAAATCCGGCCAGAACCAGACCGAGATCGGTATACTCCGGTCCGGTTCCAGGTTACCCATGTGGAAAACCGGAATTGGACCGGAGTATACCTCTCCAAACTGGTAATCGGCCCAAAATGACATGGTCCAAACCTAAAATGGCATGGTTCAACCCAAATTCGGTCAAAAATAGCATGGCCCAAACCGACTCAAACCGGCCCAGACCGGTAAAACTGGGGACTGGACCGATAGAATAACCTGTCCGGTATACATACTTCACAAAATGGCCACTTTAGTCGGCCGGCCCGGACCGATTAATCTCTGCCAGACAGCTTCTTCTTCGAGCCAACATTCTGGGTGGAGTTGGTTCATTTACGCGATGCTGGGGTTCACTGTTAGTGCTCAAATGTGACTTTCTATTTAGGTCTGCAGGCTTTTGCATTGTTTGTGTAATTTTCCTTGTAAAAGTGTGTAGTATTGCTCCTCCTTTTTCCAACGGAACGAATAGAATTCTGAATGTAATTTTTACCGTTCTTGTTTCCCCTCCTGCCTTTAATTTCTAATATAACGCTTGTCTACAAAAAAAAACGAAATTGGAACAAACGGTCACAATTCTGATTCCACAGGGTTTCATCATGATCGAAAAACAACAAAGACATAGGGCATGTTCTGTGACTTGGGACTACTTACAAAGTATTTTTTTCCTTAGTAGTTTGCCCTCCTTCAATTGCATTCCTGGTTCCGCCACTGGCTCTACTGTTATAGTCATAGATCTTCACATTTTCGTGCTTTTTGCTGTTCGGTCTATTAGAAATAATATCAAAATCAAATCTTGAAGATTTGATATGATATTATTATTACGATGATATCAAAGATCATTATCAAGATTCAAGTTTTAAATTTAGATAATTAAATTTAAATATAAAAATATTCTCTTGTTATTATTTATTTTCTCTTCGTTCTAACATTTTTCTTCTCTATCCACTGCGATATAAATACACACAGCAGATCTGGTAGGCACATGGTCCGTCTATCTAAAAGGTATCCGACGAACACCGATCGAACGCCCTTGAAGAAGGATTGTCCAGCCTCGGCGCATAGATCTATAACGTCAATTCTTAACAGATAAATGAAAACACCCATTATATCCTTTCAAAATAAATTTGGGCTTCTATTCTAGAGAGAGAGGCTCTGCCTTCTATCTAGAATTTTCCCCTCCTTGGCCGCCTGAACCTTCCATCTCACCTCCTCCTCCGGCGGCGCAACTCCTCTCGCCCCCTCCCCTCCTCTACTTTGGTCATTTTGTGACCGGATCCCTCAATAAACCTCTATTTCCGGTCACTTTTGGGGCTTTTTTCAGCGATTTTGGTGGCTAGATCTACACTTTTTCTGGAGATTTTTGAAGACCACGACCGGCGGGGACGATATCTACATCGACTGGAGAAGATTTCTGCACCGGCCAACAAACGACGAGACGACGGGTGTCCTCTCACGCGCTACCACACGCTCGCGTGGATCTCAAGCGCACGTCCCTTTTTCTTCCTTTTCAGCAGCAGATGGACCTCTCTGGTATACACACCTGAGGTGGCTGACATCTGGACGTCCAGACGCTCCTCGTGGTCATCTCTGATGATTAGTCGGGCGGTGCGTGTGGGTCCACGCGTGCGTGGATCTCATGCGCCTCTACTTTGTCCGATCTGGTCGGTTTGTCGCCTCCAGCTACTGATCATGCCACCATATTTCGCCATCATTTTTTTTTTGCTAATCTATTAGCTTGCTGTCTGGTGTTGTTTTTCTGCCCCTTGTGGGTCTCTGTATGACCTTTTGGTCACTCTGCTTGTCGGCCCACCGACTCTTCGTAGTATCTGGTTCGCAGGTTTTTCAATCTCTTTGATTTTCTTAATGAAAGGTGCTGCTATTATGATTAAAAAGAATGAAAACACCCTGCTAAAAAAAGAACTACGATCACGTGACCTCTCTTCTGGGGGAACAGCGGTTGAGCTAGGGAAACGTCATCAGACATTTACGAACTACAGCCAATTTGAGTTATGGCCCAAATATTACAGAGATTATTACTTAAATGAAATAAATAAATCCACCCATTGTTTACAATCTATTGTCCTTTTATTTTCGCAGGAGCGTTTATTTTCTTTCTTCACATCCTTCGATTTCTTGTTCAGCCTTTAAATTTTTTGGGTTTCAATCGAAAATATAATCCAGATCTAGTTATCAATTTTCCCCCATAGAAACAACAAAACACCCACAGAGCTAATCAGCAAACAAATTTCTTTACTATTTTATGCGATATTTAAACAACTATGTTGAAATTCTTCTGTATTTACACAGCAAAAGTAAGAATATACCTTTTTATGGCTTTTTTTTTCCAGGACACCCAGAAAAATAGATGGTACGGATTTTAGGATTTTTTTTAAAAAAAAAATTGTGAATATTAATGTAAATTGGAGTTTATAGAATTTTGTGTAAAAATTAATGAAAAAGTTTTAAAAATATTTAATTTTTATTAGAGTTTGTAAAAACATGTAGAGATAGATAATTTGGTATAATTTTTTAATAAAAAAATATTAAACTTGAGTGAAAATATATAGAAAGATAAGATTTGTTAGAGTTTTTTTAAAAAAAGGTATTAAAATTTTTGTGAAAAGTTATTAAAATTTGTGTTAAATGTATTGATGTTTGAATATAATTTTTTTAATATTTTGAAGGTTGGTTTTGTAAATTTGTTTAATTCATTGTATTTTAAAATATTTTTACGAAACGAAGGGTGCGTTTGTGTACCAAAATTTTATCTCCTCTAAAATTGTAACACAATTAAATATTACAATATAATCTCTCTCCCCATCAAATCATTACTATTTACTACAAAAAATATAAAAAATTACATATCTCTTCATTTTTTCACTAAACCCAATACCTAAAATTTTAACAACACTAAAATTTTACAACACAAACACAACCGAAATCACCTTCATTTTTTCTTTTTCCTGCGCAATTTAAAAGTCAGTATTTGGGGCGAGGAAATTAACCTCAGCCCAAAGAGCCCAAGACTCTCCGAAAATATCTTTGCCGTAAATGGACTTTTCAATCTTTTTATTTAAAGCCTTTTTTTATGTTTATACTTTATATCAATCTTTTTGTTTTGTTACTAAAGCGGACAATTATGCGCGGGAAGAAAAAAAAGAAACAGAAGATCATTTAATTCGGATCGATAAATGTATGCAGTCGTGGAAGTGACGACTTTAATATATAACATCTCATTTTATTTAAGAGTCTTATCCCACCTAATACTGATACTGACATACTCTTGATATGGTCAAAGTAACACAGTTGTCAGCATGGTGGTCGTAGTATGTCCATTTGACCATTTCAATTAGCTCCCTAAGACCAGATTTAGTCAAAACAAAATAATTTTCTTTTTGTGTACACTATCTTATCATATATAATGCACTCCGTCAACGGATCCTTTATTTGTTTTCGTTTTCTTCTTGCGAAATAATTGAATTGATCAAATTGTATTTGATTAAACCAAGTAACCCAATTGTCGAATCCAGTATTTAATTTTTTATAGCCATATTATGTTTCATATGCTGGGACTTCCACTTAAATGGTGGCCGTACTATGTCCATTTGACCATTTCAATTAGCTCCCTAAGACTAGATTTAGTTAAAAAAAACAGCTTTCTTTTTGTGTACACTATCTTATCATATATAATGCAACATGTTTAATGCACTCCGTCAACTGATCCCATATTTGTTTTCGTTTTCTTATTGCGAAATAATTGAGTTGATCAAATTGTATTTGATTAAACCAAGTAACCCAGCTGTCGAATCCACTATTTAATTTTTATATGCCGTATTATGTTTCATATGCTGGGATCAGCAGTTCCAGGCGATCGTCTCGGGTTCCGTCCAGTCGTCATCGGTTGGCGCGTGTCCTACCACGCGCCTCCCCTTTTGCGGATCTGCATGGGTGGTTCGGCTTATTTTATTCGGGCCCTGTTTCCTCACTGTTTTATGGTCGAACTTTGTCTTTTTATTTGGTTGTTCTGGTGTGTTGTTCAGCTGTACGTGAGTTTTATTACTGCACGTTTTTGTTGTGGACTCTGTGTCCATTTATGTTGTTTAGGAGGAACTTTCGGAGAAGTGAGAGTGAGGTGCATGACCACCTCCTCTTCCGGACTCCGTTTGTGGCAGGTCTTTGCACCCATTTAGAACCTACAAACCTTGTTGTCTGTCTTGTTGAGGCCGTTTTGGCCATTAGGAATCTGGTCTTAAAGGCTGGATGTATAGCCCCTAGGGCTTTTCATGATGTTGTACTGTGTTGTTCTTTGTATTGAGGATGTTCCTTGTATCCGGTCTCGAAGGGCCTTCTGTATACAACATTTCAGTGTGAATGAAATTCACGTTTGCCTAAAAAAAAACACCCAGTACTGCTTAAAAAACACAACTACGGTCACGTGATCTCTCTTCTCGGGGAAGAGCGGTTGAACTAGGGAGTCAGGACGCGTCATCAGACATTTATGAACTACGGCCAATTTGAGTTATGGCCCAAATTACAAAGATTATGATTTCTATTAAATAAATAAATCCCAACCATTGTTTACGAATCTAATGTCCTTTTGTTTTGGCAGGAGCGTTTCTTTTATTTTCTTTCCTTCCTTTCTTCGATTTCTTGGTCAGCCTTAAAATTTTTGGGTTTCAATCGAAAATATAATCCGGTATCAATTTTCCCCATAGAAACAACAAAACACCCACAGAGAGCTAAATCAGCAAACAAATTTCTTTACTATTTTATGCGATATTTAAACAACTATGTTGAAATTCTTCTGTACTTACCCAGCAAAAAGAAAAATAGACCTCTTTTTATGGGTTTTTTTTTCTTATTTTTTTCCAAGACAAAAAAAAAATTGATTGAAACGCAAAAATCTGAAGAAAATTGTAGATACAAAGTTTGAGCCCCAACACCCCATTATCACCCTTGACTTATCTGCTCCCTGGGTTGTGGGGTCGGTCCAGGGGGCCGGGATTTGTACTTCAGGGTTGGGCCAAAAGGGTCCGGCTTTGAAGGATTTCCTCGTCATCAAAAAAAAAAAAAAGGATCGAACCTGATTGCCATAAGCGTCACCGAATGAAATACTGATCTGATCTCGCGTGTACTTTGTTGAAGAACAGCTTGTCGTTATAACAACCGTGTAAGAACAGCTTGCCGCACTCTTTCCGAATTCCAAAAGACGAACATACGAACAAAAAAGTAAAACTTTAAATCAAACGAGATTTTTATAGAAAGCCCAATACAGAAAAGATCGATCTTTGGAATGAAACACTCCTACCTCACCTGGATATAGCTGATATTGAAGGATTCCGCATCTTGGGGCTGTGGCCCGGAAGATTTGGCTTCCGTGAGGGCGAAGACGAACTGGAACTTAAAAAAGAGTGCTTTAATCATTTCCTCCTCTTTGCTTGTTAATTTTTTGTTGTTTTCTTTTACTTCAAAACTGCACATGCGATTGGGCCGGAAGGAATCAATTTTTAGACTTCAGAGCTCCATATGCGACTGCGATGTTTTTTGTTTTTGGACGCAAGCTTCTGCTCGAATATGCCCCTGCGAAGTTATATACTTTTTGTTTTTGATCCTTATCGAAGCGTTTTCTACTCTTGCACGGATGGTAATATGTTCGTTACATTCCCTTTGTTTTTCTAAATGGACATAGGTTTAAGTGGGTACTCACAAGGCTTTTTTTTAATTCAGAAAAAGATGAACAAATATAATGACTTATTAAATTTTCGTTTGCGTGCACTACTATTTATATGTTTTTCATTTTTCTTTTTCTTTTTCGGGTAAAGGCCAGGGCCTATATTCGAATTCGTGTAATGGGCCAGAAGCAAACCAGACATTTTTCTGTCGTAAAAAGATAATCAGATTGGGTTCACAGGAATGGCAAATAACACAGGCCTGTCAATCGATCTCCCGACACTCTTGGATCGTTTTGTTCTTTGGTAATGATTTCTTGTAGATTGATTCTCTCTGAGCTAAGAACTTGGGAAACCCAAATACCCAATGCGATTTTTGCAGATACAAATATAAGACAACATTTAGTTGAGCTGACTTGAGAGAATTAGAGAGGAAAGGAAGGATGATACGTCAGTCTGCGACTTGCTTCTTCAACCTCCTCAGTACAATCTCAATAGCAACATCATAAGCATCTTTTATATACTCCGAACCAGTGGCGGAACCAGGACTTAAGTGAAGGGGGGCAAATTCCTAAGGCAAATGACATCTCAAAATTTTTTCCTACGTAATGTAAAAAATGTTTTAGAGTTAAAATATCAAAATACATGTACCGTACTATTTGTTGAGACTGCGAGGTAGCAATTGGATCATACATTTTTGCATATTCTGAAAACGTTGCAAAATAACTACATTCTCAACAGTTTCTAAAATTACCCTCTCGATGTATACTACCAAGCTATTATTCATTCATTCATTCGTCATCTTATTACGCAACTCAGTCTTGATAATTTTCATCGCAGAGAACACTCTCTCAACGGTTGCAGTCGCAACTGGTAAGACCATTGTCAAACCTTTGTTATTAAAAACTTATTCATTATATAAACAAAATAAAACGAAAATAAACAAATAAAAAATTCAACAATTCACAAAAACCAACAATTCACAAATTCAATTTCAATTTTAAAAACTTCTCAAAATCCAACAGAATCAGCATAAGCTCTAACCTCCAATCTCCAATAATTCATAAAAACTAACATAAGTCCTAACCTCCAATCTCCAACAATTCACAAAAATAACCTTCCAATATCAACTAACAATCCACTAGAACATTTTTTAAATTTCTAATAAGGTTTTAGTATACAAATTACCTGGAAAAACCCACCACCAAATAAAATTTGAGCTTCAAAATTAACCAGAAAAAAATTGAGCAATGTCTGAAAATTTGACCAAATTGCAATATAATCTGAAATAAAACTAGGAACAGTGGAAAACAGGAATACATTACATAAACGACTGAGGATAACAAGAAATTAAAGCAACATAACCAAACTAATTAACTAAACCCAACTAGACAAAATAAAAAAGAAAACAAAGATAGAAACTAATTAACCAAAGCCACCATATATTAATATAATTATATTCATTCAGCAAACCGTAACAAGACAAATTTATAAAAGTGCCTGGTAAGTGATCTGTTTCTGTTTTGTTTGATTGTTTGTATTTTTTTTTTTCAAAAAGAGGGCCAAAGGGCCAAAGGGGGGCGGGCTGAGTTGGGTCAAAGGGACAAACCTTGACGTTGTTGACAAATATGTATATAAAATAAAAATTACAGAACGAAGGGGTGGCAAGCGCCCCCCTTGCCACCCCTTGGCGAGTTCGGTTATAATACGTTGGTATTAACGTGCGGGTTTACGGGGGAACGGGGGAGATTGGTTCTGAGAAATCCAACGGTCCGGAGATGAGGAGAGGAAATTTATAAAATTCTGACCCGGCTGACCCGACGACCCGCGCGGTTTACCATTTCTCGCCGACTGCCCGCTCATTTTCTCTGCCCAATTGCCTTTGATTTTGAATTCCGCATGTCCTCTGCTCTTCGTGAGGAAAATCTCCTCGATTTTGAATTCCGCATGTCCTGCTCTTCGTGAGGATAATCTCCTCTGGCCCGCTTGTCCTGGTCTTCGTGAGGAAAAGACACGCTTGTCCTGCTCTTCGTGAAGTAATGATCTGCAAGACCTTCGTTCTCTCCTTCGACCGGCGTACTTGGGGTAAACTGGAATATATATTTGTCGTTCTCTCTATTTCCTTTCTGTTATGTGGATATGAGTTTACTATCCTTGTCGTTCTCTCGATTTCCTTTCTGTCTCTAATATTTGTCGTTCTCTCTATTTCCATTCATTTTTGATACCCACATGAACACTTATTAGAGACACATGTTGTTGCAATCCTTTTGACTAAGTTTCTGACATAGGACTAGGTACAAGAAATTTTGAGAACTCTTTTCTGAACATGCTTTTGGGAAAAAGAGAGGAAGTGGAAGGCATCTGTAGTTTTCTTGAGAACTTGTGTTTTCTGTCCTTGTCTGAGGAAGTATGGAAGGCATGATAGATTTGAATCTCCTTGCCACAACTTTAGAGATGCACTTGTATATGGTATTGCAGCAAGATATGATTCATCTACTGTTCTGTACGAAGAAGCCTCCTATTATTTGTTATAGTTTTTTGCTTCGACAATCATCTTGTCTAGTTGTTTTCAAGGCTAAAAATATTAAAGTTGCTTATTTGGGATATTTATTTTACTTCATACGCTTGCCATTCAGCAAATATTAGTTGGAGTTGAATACTCTTTCATAATTCTTTTATATAGGGTCCATGTTAGAGGTTTTTATCTTGACTACATTTGACTTGACTTTTCAGGTAAGATGACAAAAACCACCAATATGCGTGAGAGTGCGGTGAACTAGCTAGCCGTCTCTCAACAATTTCGAAAAGGTTCTCCTTTTTGTTAGGGTGGAAAATTAAGGTAAGCGATACTAAAATAATCTTAATTTTTCTGCTGCTTATGTAAACACCTCAAGCACTTCCTCGTGTGTTGAATTGCCTGCAGGAAAGATATTGGTCACATGCTGAAGCATATATGAAGTTGATATCTATAACATGATGATTCAACCAAGTGCTTTGAAGTACTCCACACCGGTATTGCTTGTTTGCCGTCATTTGTCTTGGCCAGCATACAAAGAATGAGGATTTTCTCGTAAAAGAGAGATGACATTTTATTTGGTTTACTTCAGTGATTCAGTAATAAGATTGTTTAAATTTTGATGATCTTTTCAAGTACATATTTTTCTTCTTCTGTTTTGCTGCATCTGGAGATGTCTAGATTCGATCATCCTATTTATTTGCCATTTCTATTTGGCTGCAATAACCATCGGAGGACCAGCGTGTACCTTAACAGGGGTCTGTGTTGAGAAAGTGGCATTTTTCTGCCTCTTGGTTAATAATGCCACAAGATCGCGTGTATTAAAAAAAAACACTTTCAACTTTGAACTATTTCTGCAAATGAACCTTTGAACTTCTTACTTGCACCATGTTCCAATACTGTGTCGAAGTCAAAAGCACACAAAAAGAATTTAACCCTGCAACATCCATCTATCCACTGAGCTACAGGCGCTCCTACGGTCCCATCACTTTATCAAACTACTAAAGAAATAGATATAAACAAAATTTCGTACGTGAATAACTTGGTAGGCAACAAAGAGGCTGCAATCTTTTTCAGAATTACCATATGCAAAGCGCACAGTCAACCTCATAATAGATGTACAAATAAGGGTTTAGATCTGGAATACAAACTTGATACATAATGGAAAGGCTAAAGCTAAACTACCAATACAACCATTGCCATACCTAAACTACTAATACAGCCCATAAGAAATACAAGCTTGAAGCTTCACCTCGCCCAACATCGTCCCTACTTCAAAGGAAGGCACAATAAATGGCCAGCAGGGTTAGACCCACATGTACAGAATTCCCAAGCCGAAACAAACCGATTGCTATGCTGCCAAATCAAAAAGTGTTCTGATAATCCAATACCAATCTAAAATCAGCCCCCCAGTATTTGTCAGCAACTCTGCATTTAATGAACTACAAGATGTAAGCAAACTAATATATATTTACATACATACACAGTCTATAATAAAGACACTAATCCAATATATTTGAACAAACTTAATGTCTGACAGTCATAAGCATGGACTATGTTAGGGATAGCCCTGCAATGATGCGTCCTGGCATAATATAGGAAACAGATAGGATGGAGAACTTCCTATATACAACCATAGAAGGAAAAAAAGGACCCTCGTGAACTGATAGATTCTGGACATGGACCATATTATTTGACAATCCAAATAAACCAGAAGGTAATCCAGATAACTTAATGTGACACCCAGAAACTGACTACAAAATTAAAAAAATAACATTACCTATGACTCTCAATTCCATAAAATGAGTGCTTGTAGCAACCTCCTCGGCCTCTAAGCTGTGACTTGGTCCATCTACAAATTTTTACCCCACCATGTGAACCAATGATTTTATATCCCTGCGAGATGTTATGTCAATTTTTACCCCACTATGTGAACACGAAGAACTCATCCGCTATCCTTCAAAGTTCAAATCTTCCTAAACCAACAGGTGAATGTGAAGGGCATAGCACTAAAACAATTCCATCAGTTTCAGAATTTGCATTTTGCATTTCAGCTGTTGTCTTCGACTTGGTGAATGAGCGAGCAGCAAGCTCCTGTAGGTCTTTTAATGAAGATGCCTTTGAACTGCACAAAAGTTATTCTTGTAAATGAATTTTTAACTACAACACGATGCATCAATTAAGTCATAGGACATGGGAACAAGACAAGAGGATATGGAAAATGGAACAGAGATCATGAACCTTGCCAATTGCTGAAGCAAACTCCTCACAAGAACTTCACAAGATCCAGGCTTCACGTGTTCTGCATTGAGGAGCGAATTTGTAACAGCACGCACAACAGACCCCTCTGGATCTTCAGCAAAGGCCTACATTACACAAAACGAATGGAAGGTGGGGGGGAGACTACGAATGAAATAAACCACTAGAAATCGAGAACTTTCAATCTTACACTTTTCACAATTAAAAAACAAAGAAATAAGCATCACTACCCAAGTGAGCCTAATTAAAGCCTGGGTGAAACAAATCGTACCAAATTTTCCAAAGCGAAGTAACCTAATAAAATTCAAATATTTTCCGAAGCACAAGGCTGACAGCAGCTCACTTACCCTCTCCTCTCGTTTCCCACAACGAACCGAAACCCAATTCCCAAAACCCACGCCAGAATCAAAATGTAAATGAAAAAAATTTTACGCTTATATAGAGAGAAGGAACGTACAGAGAGCAGTCGAGGACGGCAACCCTCTGAATCGAAAAACCCATAACTCCAGGGCGGCGTTTGGGCGGAGAGGTTCGGTGGTGAGCTCGGAAAAGGGGTTGAGGGTGAAGCGGGCCAGAGTCGATTTTCCTCACGAATGACCAGGACATGCGGAATTCAAATTTCAAAATCGTCGGCAATTCGGGAGAGAAAACACGCGGGTCGTCGGCGAGAAACGGTAAAACACGCGGGTCGAAACCTCAGCCGGGTCAGGACAAGCGTAAATTCCTCTCCTCATCTCCGGACCGTTGGATTTCTGAGAAGCAATCTGGGCCGTTCCCCAGTAAACCCGCACTTTAAAACCTCAGTATTATAACCGAACTCCCCCTTGGCTCCACCACTGCTCCGAACCTTGTAGTTGTTGAGGTTTGGCATATACGATTTTGGGTATTAAATCAACCACTTTCTCCCTCATTTTCCTTACCTCTTCTGAACTAAACCTCTCCAGCACCTTTCTTATGAAAGTTCCATTTTTAAGGGATTTATAGTCTATAAAAACTGAATAACTCGCGTGTTCTTCCGGTAAAAACCCTTGGTATTTGTCATAGGCGGTTTGCTCCCAGAAAAGAACCGGGATTGAACCGGCCACCATGCAGTCGAACATGGATCGCCTCGTGTAGGAATCCCCTCTCGGCTGCAAGCAAAAGTCCGAGGCCAAGAATGTTTCTAAAATATCCGAGGTACCATGGTGACACCGACTCTTAGCACAGTCCACCGCTCGGCACGAGTCCGACTCGTTCTTACAGTAACTCAGCAAGCGACCCCTAAAGTCGTCCTTGAAAGCGCCACGTGTAGCCCCTACAAAGCAGAACAACCTCGTACGTCTATGGGTACGGACGTGCCTCTGCCATTCCAAAATATCAGCATTGGACCTGGAGCTTGTCTCTCCGGCACCAACCCAATGAGCTCGATCGCTCTTTAACACCGAACCCTCCATGGCTCCAAACTAGAGCAATTGTGTAACAATTCGTTGTTAAACACGGGTGGTAGGTCGTAGACATACACTCTGCCCAACGGACATGTTTCATTCTTATCGGGGGACGAACCATGGGTTGGAGTTTTGGGACTTATTGCATGCTGAAGGGAATCAGAGAGGGAGGCTAAATACACATTTGAGATGACGAAATATTTGAAGTCAATAAAAATTTGGGGCAGAAGGACTAAGATTAGCACTAGGAGGAACCATCTGCAAGAGCTGTGTAAGGACAAGTTCTTATTGGTTTCTTCGAGGTATATTCTCTTGGGGAATTGGTGGAACGAGTGTTCGCAACTGGGTAGCATTGAAGAGTACTGGGTTTAAGGTTGGTGGCAATGAGGTTTGTGTATGCTATTCAGAGAAAGAGAGGGTGATGATATATGAAGAAGCTGGAACCCAAAGAATAATGTGAATCTGATAAGAAAGCTCTGGATATACGAAGTGCAATTTCAAATCACAGGGAGTGGAAAGTCACGTCATGCCCAATATGCTTAGAATATGGATTTGGGAAGACTTGAGTAGCAAACATCAGAAGTCAATTAGTGGAAGCAGCACACAAATCCCTAATCTGTTTTAGGAAACCCATGTGCCATCATGCACAATTTCAAGGCTTGACCTCTATAAATGCGTATTGGGATGGGCGTTCATGATCGCGCTAGCTCATACTCTTTCGCTGTATGTTGCTTCTTCCCGGCCCGCGTGTTTAGTCTTCGTCGTTGTTATATAGTTAGCAAAAACTGAAGCGGAGTTCCACTTCCACCAATTGGGTTCAGAAGAAATGAATATATATACCACTTGATTCTGAATATCTTAATATCATTAAGCCTCCCAGGAAATAATCATGATTGCGTTTAAGCTACGTAAAGGTAGCGAAAGAGCCTTTGCTTTTGTTTGTACGTGATTTAACGGAAGAATGAAGCTAAAAAATGCTGTATATATAATATTAGCGTCGGTCGACTGACGGGTCTATATGATAAGTAAGCAATTTTGTTTCCCTTTTGAGTACCAAAGAGAGTAAACAGAACATTTGATACGGTCAACGTTCAAGCTTAAGTTGAATTTTGAACGCTGCTCTTTGCATTGAACCTGCCTCTTCTTCTTTTTATTTATTTTTTTGTGTTTTTTTTTTTGCTATTTTGAGTGTCGAGATATTGTCTAGGTTTTGTGAATTGCATTACTTTCATCAATAATTTAATTAATTAATTTCTATATTGTAAAAGCTTGAGCGTAATACTAAAGAGGTTAACAAAAGAAAAGTCTCAGTCTGGAATCTCTGGATAGTCTAATGAGGATCTACAGTGGAACTTAAGCGAGACCCATCCCATGTATTTGTAAAGTGATGGCATGAGGCCCAGCAGTCAGCCCATAGAGCCCTCTTATTCGGTCCAATATCGTGGACCAGATTGAGAAGACTTCCGCGCTCCTCTTTACTTTTTCTTGCTTTTTGGTCCAAGTCACAAGTTGCTAATTAAAGTCCGTGCGGAAAGGATAAGGCAGGTTAAAAAGAAAAATTATTTTGAGTGAATATTTTGAAAGAAAAATCATTTAAAATAGAATATTTAAAATTTCAACACATTTCAACACATTTTCACACAAACTCCAATAACTTTTCACCCAAACAACACTAATACGTTTCCAAAAAAATTAAATCAAATATTATCTCTCTATACTTTTTTATTATAATGATGATGCCAAAAATTACCACAGAAATGGAGCTGATCAATCCTGCAAAAATCACCAAGTGGGAGGGGCCTCGGATCAAGTCTCCGACGACCAAGCTAGATCTCAAGAAGATGTTTAGTGCTTAAAAAATAAAATTAAGCATGAGAAAATATGAATTTATATGGGGCATGATAAAGTCCCAAATGAAATTCAATGGTATAAGTTTCAAGACTCCTTATCTTACCTGAAGTCTTGAATTCTTTAAGATCCTTATCTTACATAGAGTCCTGTAGTCTCTTGAATAATTAGGCGAAAAGATTAGGGGATTCATATTAGAAGTCTACCACCCCAAATGATTAAGTTTTGGAATTATATTGTGAGTGTTAGAGCTTTCGATCACAATAACTCTTATCGAGTGTTTGACTAAGAGTCTAAACCCTCGAGGAGTTTTTTCTATGAGCTAATCAATTGGCCAGCAATGGATCAGACCAAAGGTGGTCAGGTCTGATAGGGGCATGATATTTTATGACACATCATATAAAATGGCATCAAACCATCTCTCTTTACCACTTCTTATAAACTCTAATGAAACTTAATTTATAATCAAATATATTTTAAAATTTTCAATAAAACTACAAGATACTTACATATTCAGGTTATTATCAATTTTTTTATAATATAATCTACTTATTGTGTCTATCCCTATTTGAATTACACCGTGCAGCAAATTGAAGGAAATTGGGTATAGTGGGGTATAATAGACATTGTTGTTGGGTGCCCAAATGACACCCAACGAACAATGGTAGCCTTCTATTATTTAGTAAATCGCGTTTAATTCGACGAAAAAAAAAATTTAATCTCTCCCAACTGTGAGGGTTGCCTTAAAAATGGTTTTTTATAGTTTGGGTATCGTTGTCGATCTACCACGATTAGTGTCTCGGGCGCGGGGTATCACATGAGGGTTGCCTTCTAGGCTTCTACTTCACCGAGGGACAACATCACATGTACTCGAAGTGAGTTCTACCACGACCTGAGCAGTTAAAAAAAAAAAAAAAAAGTCCATCCTCTACCGACATTACAAGTAGGGACCAAGTTCTGACTTGTAAATTTTAGCATAAGAATCATTTACGCAAGATATATATACAGTCATGTCATTCAATATCGACAAGTAACTAGTTATTTAAGAGATTTCGAAAGTAATTTTGACTAATTTTTTTTAAGTTAAAGTGCAAATATGATCTTATGTAATTACAGATGATATGAGAGTCTATGCCCAGAGAAAAGTGTACAATATGAAAATTGCCACCTTATAAGCGGTAGTCGTTCAACAAGTCGTCTCGCCTATATTGGAGCTTGGTAAATAGGATCTAGCTTTACTTGAGAGAGAGGAGTTAGAAAAACAAAACCCTTCCAGGTTCGAAGCTGACTTGCCAATATAAAAATCTTGTACAGTTGTACTGGCAGGTTTCACCGTTTCAGTCTCATTGTCACCCAACCGGAATCTTAGAAGCCATATATTGCGTCGCAACTAAAGATGATGCAAGCATTTGTCTGCTTCTAATCTGAAACGCCCAGTTACTGATTCTGCCACGAGTTAAACCACTCATATTTTAGTGTTTCTGTACCTCTTTTTGCTTGACCGAACTTATAGCCAAGTTTTAACAATGCTGCATCCAACAGACTTGGATTCCTTCAAGGTGGACATAAGTGTACAGTATAGGTACTCCTACGGGTTTTCCTACAGTCGAGGTTTTCAGTTATCTTTTCCAAACGAGGAGTACAAAAAGCTAAAAAGATTCCACCTACATATGCTCTTTTTGTCTGGGGAAGGCGGAAGGCCCAGCATCATCCACTCACTCGACAACAGATATTGATAAGAATAGGGCTATACTATTTATTTATTTCAAGAGTTTATGCTTTCCTTTTCCTATCTTATGACACCAATCAAAATTAGACCCACGGGTTCGCCTCTTCCC
This sequence comes from Myrica gale, assembly GCA_963930655.1. Lineage (NCBI taxonomy): Eukaryota > Viridiplantae > Streptophyta > Magnoliopsida > Fagales > Myricaceae > Myrica > Myrica gale. The sequence continues at coordinate 7,143,032 of OZ005600.1, read as the reverse complement.
CCAATAAAAGAGAACAAACCAGGATGACTTCTGAAACAACCTAAGAGAATTACCCTCTGTTTAAATCTCAGAAATCTGCGGACAAAAGAATAGAAATTGTAATGTATTCAGCAGGGACCCTTATCTGTATACAACATTTACCAACTGTTTAAATCTCAGAAATCTGCGGACAAAAGAATAGAAATTGTAATGTATTCAGCAGGGACCCTTATCTGTATACAACATTTACCAACTAGAAACAGATAAATAAATTAACTGTAATAACTATTAACTGCCTCCTCATAAAAATCGGCCGGAATCTCTGTCCATCGCCATTGATACAGTATCCGAAGCAATCATGTGTTCTTCCCACAGCCAGGAGTACGATTTACCACTTGAACCCCCACTCCTCTTGCTCCTTGAACCTCCTTAGTACCCCTTCTATGGCCACATCAAAAGCGTCCTTTATTGTCTCCAACCCCTCTTGAGGTCTTGCGTACACCATTTTGGGTATATAGTCGATCACTTTCTCTCTCATTCGCCTTACGTCCTCTTCACTGTACCTCTCTAGAACTTCCTTGACAGACGTCCCGTTTTTAACAGCGTTACGGTCTATAAAAACCGAGTAACTCTCCGGTTTGCTCGGTAAAAACCAATCGTACTGATAATAGGCGGTTCGCCTCCAAAAGAAGACCGGTATCGATCCGGCAATCATGCAGTCAAAAAGCGACCTCCGGGTGAAGCTATCGCCTCTGGGCTGCAGACAGAACTCGGAGCTCAAAAAGGTCTCTAGGATCGCTGATGTACCGTTGGAGCAGCGAGTCCGCGCACAGTCCAAGACCGTACACGCGTCCGTTTGGTTGCACTGCCTGAGTAACAGCCCTCTAAAGTCGTTCCTCACGGTGCCACGTGTCGCACCGGCAAATGAGAAAAGGCTGGTGCGATTACGCTCGCGGACGAAGCGCTGCCACTCTGTCACGTCGGAGTCCGACCTGGGGTGGAATCCGGTGGGATATGGCACGCCGATGTCGAAATAGTCCCATCGGTTCCGCTCAATCAGGAGGCGGCTGATGTTCCGCATCCCCCTCATGTAGATACAGCTGGAACCCCAGTCGCCGTCTTTGGACCGCCGAAAGTCCCATGTGATACGTCCCATTGTGAGGAAGTGATCCCAACCGTTGGATCTCTTGTAATATGGCTGGTCCTGGACCCACTTCAGCAACATCTCGCAGTGATGATCGCGTTCCTTAGCGCTAGATTTCGTCCACAGATACTTCCCTACCGCCAGTCCAGCGTAGAAGGGTATATAGAACGCCGTAGCAGATTCCGGCTCGAGAACCCGGCACTTGTGCTTCAAGACCCTGTTGTGAAAAATGATCTCCGACACGAACTGGTCCGTCCAGTACCACGCCGGAACCAATTTCTCCGGGATGGTCCCGACGAGCCCGGTGGCATTCTGGCCGAAACCGTCGTTGGCCAGCGCGTTACAGCGCGAACTCCACGGGTTCAAGTCGTCGCAGTCGGCCAAAATCTCCGAGTTGAATGTTCCAGGTAGTTCGTAGACGAAAATTCGACCCGAGCCGCAATTGTCTTGTTCTGGGCCTGCGGAGGTGGAATTGTTGATATATTCGCGGTGGTGGCGGCGGCGGTGGTGGGGGAGGGAGAGGGTGTAAGGGAGGGAGCGGAAGGTAAAAAGGAGGATGATCTGGATAGATAAGATGGTGAGGAGGAGCCATAGTCGGGGGTGCGCATGGTGTATGGGCTGGAGAACCGAGTTCAGTGAAATCTTGCGGTCTAAAAACTCAAGGGTTTTGGTTTTTTTGTGAGGTTCGGAGGAAGCATTATTGAAAACGGAAAGCATCAGAGAAAGAGTGTGAAGGTTCGAGTCCGGTAACGGCGGACGTGTGGTGAGGATCTTCAGAGAGAAAGAGAGGTACGGGGGATGCTTGCGGAGAGAGATTGGACTCCAGAGGATATTTTTTGTGCTGAAAAAGGAAGCGGAGAAGGAAGGGCACGTGTGCGTGTGTGGCGGGTTTACTGGCTGGCGGGGGCAACCGACACAAAGACTAAATATAAACCGACACGTGGAAGTTTTCGTCTCGATAAGAGGATATCGGGTCTGGGTTCTCTGAGCTCCGGTGATTGCGCGATAATTGAAATCAGTCTCTTCCTTTCCTGCTTTACTCTCCAGCGTATCAAGCGATGTAGGATCAGTTACCATTTTTTCGTGGTATATTGAGATTTTGTTTCTTTTTTTGTTTGCCTCGTAAAACTAGAGATAACGAGGATTCGGAATTTTATATTGCTTTTAATGCGCTTTCCCTTTTTATAATTATGCAAATCCCGTACAAGAATGCAAAGTTTAAAAAATAGAAAATAAAAAACCGCCAACAATAAATATTTGATCAAAAAAATTATATAATAGAATTTCATTATATTCTGTCACATAAAGTTCTTGAAGTTCGAATTGATATCTTCAAATTAAATAATAGAGACAGTGACATTTAAGTATTTTTATAGAAGAGTAATAAACATTTATGTAGTTAAAAAAAAAAGGCAGCAGTCCCATGAAAACATGACATGAGACAAGTGGTCACAGGCGATAACCTCTCGGGTGTTGTTTTGTCACCGCAGAAAGCTGGAAAAAGGCCAAAAGCGACTCGAAGGGTCCATGACGCAAACACCAACCACGTGGACACGAAATGTAGGGCTGAGATGAAGGCCCCTGACACCTGTTAGATATTGCCGTCAGGGTGGGGGAAGAAATCCGAACGATACCGTTTCTCCATAACGGACGTCAATGCTATGTATAAAGATATTGTTAAATTTATTAGTTGAGGTGTCGCGTCCGGTGCACCTGTAAAGAGAAAATTATTGATGGAGGAAAGTGGCTAGTGGGTAACTGCCGACAAATGGCCTTCGGTAGTTTAGGGGGAATTTCGAGGAAGCTCTTGGTTGTGCGCCTCATTTCTTGGTATTAGTAAAGAGGAAAATTCATACATAGCCCATACCTACAGGTAAAAATTAATCTAATACTCTATTTTTTTGAAAACGGCAGTTTAAGATTTTTAATTTTTTAAAATGATCAATTTATTTTAGTCGGTCAAATCAGGCGTTTAATCAGATAAAAAAAGTATAAAAGATAACTAAAATGTCCCTCTAAGATAAAATTATAAAAAAATATTAAAAAAATTCATTAAAAAAAAAAAATTTAAAATAGTAATATTTTTTAAATAATACTATTAAAACTCTATTTCAATAATCTATTTATTTTTAATTTATTTCTTAAATTATTATTTATTTTAAAATTTTAGTCTTGAAGAGGCATTTTGATAATTTTATATGATTTTTCGTTGAACATAACGTCTAATTTAGACGGGACGCGAACTGCGATTTTTAAAAGTTATGAGTCTCAACGCCATTTTTAAAATAACGAGTACTAAATTAATTTTTACTTATAAATATGGGACTAAGTATGACTTTTTTCCTGTTATTAAACATCATATCATTTTCTCTTGAAATTATATCGAAGTTTGCTACTTTGATAGGGATATTAATTTGATTTATTTAACCTTTTGTGAATCAGCCAAACAGGTTCTTAATAAATGCATCAAATTAAAACCAGTACTATCAATTCAAGCGCCTTGACTTTGATGGGATTTGAGAAGCTCTTGGGCTATCGGATTCCATCCCTTTACGTTCGCAAAAGTTTTGGGAATTCGTAAAACAGTGCCACTTTAAATTGCATATTAAACGTGGGGCTCTTAAATTAAATGCCCATATGGTGCGTAGGGTGTGCATGTGAACATTTATAAGCACATAGCATATAGAAGTTGCTTAATGCTAGTTTAACCTTCAGATCTCAAAATATGGTCCTCGGCGGATGCCTCGTTACGACAAGCTGGACGCCTTCCCAAGATCAAACACATGCAATGCACAAGTGTCTTCCATGCGCGACGCCGGATCTGGTTTATTGGAGCCATGACGGATGCTCGTAGACAATGTACGCTGCTTCCTCATGCTTTAAAAATTACATAGCCTTTATTCTATAGCCGAGAGATCATTTGCTTGCGCCGCGAGGCACCGCGTCCGGCTTTCGTGTCAGACCACCTGTCCATAAGCGAATATTGATAGATCTTTTGGTTTAATGGGATGCACGAAAAGTCAAATTTTGAAACCTCGTTAAAGCCGGCAGGTGTTCTAATATTTTCCCTCAATATGATATTTCCGTACAGTCTCTATAGACAATAAAATAAACATATTCATGCACAATTCAAAAGTCAACTTGATAGTTAAGGGCCTTAAGGGTCAATTAAGGGCTACATGCTTTTGTTTTGTTCTTATTTATTTTTTTCTCATAATTTGTTTGTTTGTGGTATTTAGTAAAATATATCTCTCTCTTTCTCACAAAGGAGGGTATCTAATTAAAGAGTCGCATTAATGGGCAGTAACGTATTTTGACAAATACCATGTTAGTCTAGTTCTATACCACTTAAATAAATACTTAATGCATCGGGGAGGGGGAAAAAAAACACAGAAGGCAGGCAAGTTCAGCAGCATTTTGTCCTGCCCTGTTTCCATCCTTTCATAAGCTTTCACGATTTGTATTTTCCTCGAATGTAGCGAATCAAAGATACAATGGAGAAATAAATGTGAACCACTGAGCATGGTTTTCCTCACAAATACATCTTCAAGAATCAAGACTTGGGAATTCAGAACATTTGCGGTTCTCAAGTCCAATTTGGTCGACACGACAGAGTTTTGAACAAAATTTCATTCTCAAACAATAATGTTGTGTAACCATGACAAAGGAAATTCCAACTCCAACTAGTTGGTTTTGGAATAATACAATTAGCGATGAAGAGACATGTTTCACACCTTCGTTATTCGTGTTTCCCCAGCTTTTTTTGAATGGAATATGCGTATCCACTCATCCTCTCTGCTTGTTAAGCAGTAGTCAATAGCTTTTATTCTACTCCTTTTGTTATATTTCTAAGCAAGACATAAACTTTAATCATTAGGGTCTCTTTGTCCTCTTTGGCATCCGAAGACAGCTAAAGCATCTTATTTCAAATATTTACTTATAGTTCTCTTGCAGAGGAGTTGCTTTTGCCGTCAGAAACGAATTGTTATTACTATACATGTAAACGTTTCTCTTTCTTTTTCCTACCCATCCAAACCAATCAAAAACTATACGTCAAGGGGTTCTATTAGCTACGCCAGGCTCCGTCGATTCCATGCCAATTCGACCCAGGTAAGTGCCTGCCCTAACTGGGTTCTTGACAGTAAGCAGCAACCTATATACAAATATCACCTGACACTATCACGACAAGCCAGAAGTACTCTAGAAATTCTCTCTTCTGATGCGTTGTACCATATATAATCTGTATACTCTTCAGATGAATGGAGAGACAATTCTACCAATTGCAATGCAGCAACTATGATTTACAAGCACACCTATAGTTAGACAAATACCTGATATTTGCACTAATACGATAGATCTTGTAGGCTTAATGTCAAAGGTCGCTATAGTTGATATGCTCGTTGTCAACAGTAAACCAATATGATTCAGCCAACTAGTCTAAAAATACGTTTCTGTTATTACTTCATGGACATTAATCATGTATCGTGCCTGCAGAATTTTAGCTTCTGTCTGACCTCAGATTTTTGTATATGAGAAAAACATTGCTAGGCAATAGGAAGCTGAAGAACTTAACAAAATCCATAGTACAGAAAATACTATTCATCGTGACCACAGATAATTTCCAGTTTTCAAGATTAACCTGCAAGATAAAGTACCAAGACAAAAGCATTATTATCAAAGTTACTGGTTCTTCAAGAGCAATGGTCCAACATTGTCCCCAGTAGCTTTGTTGTGTTTGACATGGCTTCCATCACACAGAGGGAAAGTGCCAGACCTCCAACATCTGCCAAAGTTCACAAAAAACAAAGAAGGTTCAACTTTGGGATATTTTTGCTAACATAACATAACATCAAACAATTTTTAAAAGGATGCAGTTACATATTATTTACTTTAATATTAAACACGATCATATTTCAACTTTCTGAGGTCTGTATCATAATTGAGGTTTAATTTCCTAGAAAAGATGAAATAATATTGGACAGCCACATCAATAACCAGGTTAGGCAGTCAAAAGAGTGCAAAGAGACTGAAGTGTCTTCCCATAAAGAATCCACTGTAGCTCAAGACATTATTGTGAGGGATCTCAAGATTACTAAAAGGAAGCATAATAGAAATCCTTGGAGGGAAAATTTATTAAGAACACAGAGAAAAGAAGGAAAAACTTAAGTATTTGACAAGAATGCACAAAGTTCTAAACTTACTACCTAGAGTCTGAAATATGGATGGAACTCTTTTCCCAGCAACAATAAAAAAGCACCATTTCCATAGGATCTCTCCTCACCAACAGAAGTCCAATTATTCTTCTCATGCCAAAGAGACCACATAAGCGGCATAGCATTTGCAACCTGACCACCTCTATGCCACTCAAACCACATAATCCAGCAGTCCAGTAACTTAAACAAGGTCTTAGAGAAAACTACTTAACTCCATGAAAAGGGAAGAGTACTAAATGGGCAGCAGGTGAACAATGACCAATAGAAAGGATGTTATTTAGAACCAACTCTAGCAATCAGCCTAAGATTTTAAGATTACCTTTCTTTCTCTCTTTTTCAGTTCCAAGCTTCTCAGATTTATGATTACATATGATGTTGAACATTTACAGAACCTCAACTACGTGATAAACCTTTGGGTTCTGATACGGACCTCCTTCAGGTTTTCAAAGATATAGCTAACCAGACAGGTTCCCCAAGCAGCCCTCTCCACTGTATCGGACAACTTTTCTTCGAAAATTTTCAGCCACTGCCTAGAAGAATACTGTATTTGGTCCCTCGGTTGCAAAATAGCTCTAAGTTTAAATTACAGTTTTTTCGTGCTTGTGTTTGTGGTGCTAAGAAAAATCATGAATAGATGTTACTCCTATAATAGTTAGGAAAAGTTGGAGATGCTGTAAACCTCGGTCGGTCATTTATGTACCAAAACAACAGCAGAACTCTTAACAATTACACTGGCTCCGAACATGTTATATATATAAAGCTAGACATAGCCCAAGCAATCAATATGTGCCCGGATATTATCTATATTATCACCACTCATTTTTCCCTTCCCGAAAACACCCAACCGATACATTCCTCAAAAACCAGTAAATTGGCAAGGAAATGAAAAATCCTAAACAATTGGGCTTTACCTGCAATAAGCAGTGACGGGTTTAGAAAGCTCAGTGATCACAACAGCATCCACCACTTTCTCTTCGTTCTTCCTTATCTCTGGGTTTATACTCTGACCCTCCGCTCTCACTACCACCACCGCGCGCTTAGACCTCGCGCTATCCATGTTACCGAAAGATAAGGATCCAAAGTTGGTCCCAACGGTGGTTGCTCTACTGTTTTGCTCCAGGCCGTTGACGGATGGTCCACTGTAAGAGAACCCGGCGCCCACCATGCTCAGAATCGAAGCCATTGTATTGGATCTTTGCAGCTTTCTTGCTATATTTGTTCCACTGAAGAGTCGGTGCGGATGGGTGAATTGTATTTTTGGGATTGAAAAGTTGGTGGTGACTGAACGTGTGGGGGCACGTTCTTCGCGAGGGATTTGGGTGGAGGCTGCTTAAGACACGTCAATTGTACGGCAAATCTGTGCACCTCGGGCCTTAGCGGTGAGAACGACCTTTAAGGTATGGGCTGGTTCGATGTTGTTCTCCTGAAGTAATGTTCCTTGTTTGGCCCAAAACAAAAAAAAACGCCGCAAAGAGAGTGAAAAAATATAAGAAAAAAACAAAAAAAAAACACTAAAACAAAGGTTATGTTATTTATCCAAATATTTTTTCTTAAAAAAAACAATATGAAATGATAACTGATAACATTGAATTAATTCTTTTTATCGGCAAAAGAAAGGAAAACTAGCAGACTACATTTGTGTTCCCCGGCTCGTAGATGTTATAGCACGTTTCATATTGTATATTGTTCTTTTTCTTTTAGTTCTTCACAAATTAATTGATGCATTTATAACAATGCTGCACAATCTATCCAATACGTGATGAATAAAATACACTAATTCTCGATGCTTTGGATAGAGCTAGTTTGGACCTTTACTCTAAATATAGTCTGTATAAGTTTAATTAGGCTTGTATCTTATCATTCGGTGAGTATAATAAATAATACTATTATTTTTTATAACGAGGATAATCATATACACAAGTTTATTGATATAACGCACCAGTAAATATTGAGAAAGTCAGTGCAGCGATTCACAATACAAGCCCCCTACTTAAGTCATTGGTCTAATATTAAGGAGAATTGAACTTAAGACCGTATGTCTTATCCGCATAATCTCAGATGCACCCTAACCATTAGATCACCAAAGTGGACTAACTACGATTTTCAACAATATACTTTTAAAACAAGTAATACGTTGAGGGATTTTTTTTAAAAAAAGATAATGACTAGTGTACTTTTCATTGGTGGTCAGTCTTCGAGATCAAGCCTGCAGCCGAGGACCGAAGGACGCCTCGTCCACAAGATGGAAGGAGGTTTATTACCAGTATCCGACCGAAACTCCCCAAATCTCGGTTAAATGAATTAATTCTTGTAGCCCTAGTGAAATGACTCAAATACGACTCCTCTAGAGAAGAACCAGAGTCTCTCCCTCGAATAGGTTCTTCCTAAAAGGGACAAGCGAAGCGAAAGGGGCAAGTGTTGAAGGGGGTGTACTATCTCGACCCCAAATCTTATGTTAGATATTTATTGGAATATAATTACGGGTCGATATTTATTCATAAATCTCATCTATTAAGTTGGAAAAAGCTAACAATATTTGATAGAAACATTGTATTTATGTATGTATTATACTTGTACGAATCGGGAGGGTGCTCTAATGTTATAAATGTGCATACATTCATTGTTACACCACACATGCACGTTATTATGACAAAAACTCAAAAATATGAAAATTAATACCTCCTCATACGGTCATACCTAAATAAAAATTACTTATAAGTTCAAACTATCAAAAGGTGAAATACAAACATTGGAAGACTCTAATTTAATAATTTAATGAGAAATATTATATTTTTTCCCTTACAATTCTCTGCGTTTATATAAATGATGTTAGCCCCTAATTCTAAACAAATAGTCATATAGAAAGTTCAAATAAAGAAAAGGTCGCGTAGCTCTAAAGAGAAATGGAAGTCCATTGTTTTTATCTTAAAAAAATAAATTTCTTTACCCCTGAGGCAATATTTATTTACACGTATCGTACAAGAGACATTAATGATTCGATTCATTTGGGCAGCCGTTGAATGCGTTTAGTGTTGGAAAATACACGCGACCAACCTCAAGCCACTGACCGTGTAACTGTAACCCCGGATGTCTCTCAGTACGACAACACTGCCCCCGAATCGCACTACGCGTTGTGAATTCCTTCCCAGCCTTCAGTCACTCGACACGTAAGGATCCCGCGCCAGAATGATATTAGATCCCCAATCAAAGAAACAAACTGCAGAAAAGTACGTACTTCACCTCGATCCAAAGGCAGAGGAAATCCAAATCATTCAGAATTTCTCTCCCATCTTCTTTCGGACTCTTTCCTTGCTTTGCATTGGATTGTATTCTTTCTCGGAGCTCTATTTCTCCCTTTTGAGGAATTGAATTTTATGTTAGATGGCGATTGTTAATGCAAAGAAGCGAGGAACGCTTGGATTCTGGTACTGCATTTTAGTGATTTTGATTTATGCGAGGAACGGCGACTGCGCGAGGTCTCAGCAAGAAATAAGGGAGAGGTTCTACGGGAACCTGTTGAACTCGTCCGCACCGGATTCCTCCGACGGCAGCATTGCCCAAATGTTCGATCGGGTCCTCGAGAAGGAGTTCTCCGAGAATGATCAGCCTGAAGGTTAGGATCTCTGGCTTTCAAGTTTCGTGTCTTACAACTTTTTTAGGTTCTGCATTTTTTACCTCCGTTTGGTTGCCGAGAAAATCGGGGCAAATTTTTGAAATTCAAGTGTCTACCAAAAATAAAACAAAAAAGGTGAAAGTCAAGTGGTTTTTGATTGGTGCAGTTTTAGCGGAGGTTATTTTTGCGTTGGGTGCGAAAGGAAGAAATGCTCTGTGAAAAAGAATTATCGAGATGGTTTATTGCGTCCGCCTTGCTAAGGAAAATTGACCCTGAAAATCTACATATCTAACTCAAGAATACGAGTTCGAAAGAACACAGTCTCGTGAGCGTTGGACGTCAATTTATCTTCATCCTAAAAAAAGGATATAACTATCACAACATACTGGTCACGACTAGACAATACATTGCTTGCTGAAACGAATACTTTGTATAGTGATAGCAACATGTTAATCAAGCTTATGGAATGACAAAACACCCAATAAGCCAGAATTAAAATGACTGGTGTACTCAGAAACGCCTTAACAGGTGCATATACTCCTCCAAATGCTAAGTAGATTTAAGTTCAAAATAATACCTGCCATTCGAATAGAGGTAGGCTGAAATATTGAGTAAGGGTCAGTTGGTAGTGATGTAGCTTTTGAAGCAGCAGTTGCTTTTAGCAGTTGGCCATTCTCAAAAGCTGCCTAGAAAGCCTAAGCAGCATTTCAAGAGAAAGAAAGTGCCCACCGTTAAACAGGCTAAGCATAGTAGGCTAAGCATAGTTTGTGTATAGTAAGAGCTGAAGCAGCTGTGCAGCTGTGAAAGCCCCATCAAACAGGCCTTAAAGGAGGCCCTCAACAATTCCATAATTCGATTCTTGAAATTCTACTTCAGTAAGGCTTTGCATAAAATCCAGAATCTAAAGTCAGCAATGAAGTCAGCCCAACAGCTTAGGTAGCTTTTTAGAGTATGACAGCCAAAGAGGCACCAACATGATCTTCTGTATAGTCCAAACAAATAGATCAGATGGAAACTTCAAAGTGATTTGCGCTCAAGTTTTGAAGCAGCATTATTACCCTAGCAGTTGGGGAGGTCAATTTCGAAGTGAGACTATCTTTGAATGTGGTCAATGATTACGCCACAATATATTGATGTGGGAGAAGTCCGTGGTACAATGCTGTGGTTTATATCATATGGAGTAGGCCAGGTTCAAGGAAATTTGTCTGGTTGCTGGGGAAGAGCAGTTGCACAGTAAGGTGTAATGGTGCTTGGTGGGCGACATTAAAATGTTGCTTGGAGCTTCATTACAAAAGCACTTATGCTTGCTTTTGTTGGGGGCCGATCTTTCTATTCACAAGACTAATACGCATTTGATGTATCATTCCTTTTTTGGCTTTTTAGTTCAACCGATTTCTTATCTTTTCGGCCTTGTTGTATTTCCTTAATGCTCTTCCTCTAAAACTCTTTTGCTGTAATGCGTACAGGATCGCGATAGCTTGAATAGTAATTCAAAACATTACCTCACTAGCTTAAGTTTATGTTCACTGGCAGAGTTCCAGTGTTTTCTTCAATTGCTAATATCTGTAGCTTGACCTTTGAGGTAAACCTGATAGTTCGTAAAGACTGGCTTGGCATCATAATGTTGAGAAAATATGAAAAGTGGTCGTTTTCTCTATATAAATTTTCTTGGGGTCGCCGAGTTTTGTGCTTGATTCTAAGTTGAAAGCCTTGAAGAAGGATCTGAAATTGTGGAATCAAGATGTCTTCGGGAATCTGAATTTTCGTAAACAGGTGTTGCTTGGTGATTTATCTATGCTGGAGCGACTGGATGAGGAAGGTTGCCTTGATGAGGCAGGGTATGGGAGGAAAGTGGAAGTGTCTAGGGAGCTGAATCTTCTAATTGAGATGGAGGAGACCAATTGGAGGCAAAAATCGAGGGCTCTTTGGCTCAAAGAGGGGGGCCGGTGTACGAAGTTCTTCCATAGAGTGGCCAACTCCAATAGAAGGAACAACATTACGAGCTTAGAGGTAGAGGGGGAGATGGTGGAGGACCCCGGTCGGATTTCAGAGGAGATTGTTGGTTTCTATCGCTCCTTGTACACGGAGCCACACTCTTGGAGACCCCTCCTGGAGGATCTAGAGTTTGCTTCTATTTCAGAGGTTGATGCGGATTGGTTAGAGAGACCTTTCGACGAGGAGGAAGTCACTGGGGAGTTAGGAGTTTAAATGGGGACAAGGCGCCGGGCCCTGATGGCTTTTCATTAGCGTTTTTCCAATCTTGCTGGGAGGTGGTGAAGCTCAAACCGGAAGGGTTTCTTTCCACTCGCAAATCTGCCACTTTCCAAGAGAATAGGAAAGTGATCGGATAACAGACGAGGGAGCCTCTTTTGGGTGACCTCAAGGTACAAGGCTTCCCAACAAGGGCTGAAGAGAAAGCGGTCTATCCTAGACCATGATTGAGGAGCTCTATTATTCGACCAAGTAAAGGATCCTCCCAACAACGGTAAGTCCACCAAGCCATTTTCCGATATAAAATCTGAAAAATCCAACATGACACTCCCGAAGCCTCCGACTCCCAACCTCTCACAAGGAAAGCGGGTGACATTAAAATCTCCCCCAATGCACCACGGAAGGTTCCACCACGCAAAGACACCCGATAACTCCTCCCAAAGCATCCTCCGTCTACTGTCATCGTTGGGTGCATACACCCCAGAAAACACCCACTGTACTCCATCCTCCACATTCTTAAGAATCACCGACAGAGAAAAACACCCCTCGCAGGAGTCCACCATCTCAAAAGTCCTCAAATCCCACAAAATCAAAATCCCGCCCGAAGCGCCATCCGCCGCTAGACTACACCAGCCCACGTGAGGCCCCCCCCCACAAACTCCTAATGAAAGCTCTAGAAACTATCTCCACCTTAGTTTCCTGAATGCATACTAAATCAGGCTTCCATTCCCGCAACAAATTTCTCACCCCGCTACGTTTCTGACGATCATTCAACCCCCTAACGTTCCAACTCAATATTCTAGGCTTCATAAAGAGTTGATTGAAACCCTCCCTCCCTTGCGGCTCTGCCTCGGCACATGCTTCTTCCCATCGTAATTAATTGAGGACTTCAACCCTTTCAGCTCCCTTAAGAACTTGCCACCTAATCTGCTCGGAATCACAAGCCCGCTATTCCCTCTGTCCGTCTCTAGGGCTGCAAAGAGCGCCATCAGTTCGCTCTCGTAACCGTCGCATGAGAGGCCAACCATGTTCTTAAAGGACGAGACCATATCCAACACCCAATCCGAAGAAGAAAGATGCAGATGACAATCCTCCTTTCCCAACAGAGGAGGGCACACTGCCAAAGGATGAGCCAGAAGCCCATCAACATCACTCGCTGCACAGACTATAGCCCCGCCCTCTGCGCCCTGCTCAACAACCAAGTCATGACTCCCAAGGAAATCCGACGGCCCATCGCTGAGCTTACAAGCCGCCACCCGATCAGAAGGACACAAGTCTTCCACTAGCAGATGGTCGGAACCGTCCTGCCCAGGTAAAGAACTACCCTATCCTCACAGCGAAAATCAGCTACAGAAGCACAAACCAACCCCCTATCATCCGGACCAAAACTAGCATCCAAGACCTCAGACAAACCACCCCTCCCCAAGCTTTTACTATCCCCAAGACCAGATTCGAACTGACCCACCGGAGCCTGCTCCTTAACAGAGCTGATGGACCTCTCAGAAGCACGAAAGGATGCGCCTGTCACGGGCGGCGAGGCACCAAAAGGTTTCGAGCCCTGGTCGACAACAGTAGAGGGGCCATGAAGCTCAGACAGCACCTCTAGGACCGACGCTGAGGCATGGGGAACAGGAGGAAGGGGTTCCCCAGCAATTTTCGGCGTGAACGACTCCGGAGAAGGCTGGAGCACCTTCGATAGAGCGATGGGTCGATCGACGGTAAGCTCCGACGAGACAGAAGGAGATATAGCAGCCACCGAAACCGCCATCGGTAGAACAGAAGACGCCGGTGATGAAGATTCCGGCGAGAACTCATCGGCGACGGGCTGGACCACATACAGAGACAGAGGCGAAGGCTCGGAAGGAAGGCGCCGACCCTTATCGTCAGATGCTCGGCCCAGCTCACCCCTCACAATAGGCCTCGGCCCACCATCACCTACGGACCCCAGCCCACCACTAACTAAAGCCTGCTCACCTGATAACCCTTCGAGTTGAAGAGAAGCATGGGTCGCTCCTTTATGGGCTCCTTTGTGGGCTGGTAAGTTGGACCCACACACGGAACAAGTCAATCCCCTCCCCGATGACCCACTAGAAAGAGGCGTCTTCAACAGAGCTTCAATCCGATCCACTTCCCTTCTCAGGCCCATCACGTGATGCCACAGCTCAGCAGCATTAAATGACACCAGCTCCTCTTCCGACAAAACAGCCGCAACTTTATCTGTAGATACGTCTCTGCAATTTGACAGAACGTGCGCCACCCTAGCCGCAGGCAGCATTTTTGACGTATCGTGTTCCTCTGGCATTCGAACTATGCCGGCGATATCAACTGTAGAGACTGCCCTCCCTCTACCACCGTTTTCCAACGTAGTTTGCACAACCTGAGCAAAGGTAAGATCCGGACGAACCACAGACGAACCCGAGAGGTGCAAACCTGGGCCACCAGCACGCAAGAACAAAACAACCTCACAGAAGATGCGGTTCAAAAGCTTCCACCCATGACCATTTCTGCCCTCCGGTACCATCATGACACCCACCTTCTTACGACCGCCATACTCAACTACAGCAACATAACGACCACCCTTATTTGAACAACGTTGAGCCAGAAAATGGCGTCTGGTTTCATCGAACTTTGAAGCGAAATCAGCAGCAGGAGAAGACGCCAGCAACTTGTCAAACAGGTTTACCATCCACACAGCACCAAACTTCCCCATATGAATCGAATTCGCACATTTGTGACTCCACTCAGAAAACCGAATGACTCCCTTCTCACCAATCGATACTTGGAACTCCTTAGACTCAACACGGAAATGACGAAGAAACGACATATTTTTTGATATACCTCTCACGTGTGTTTTGATCATGGGATTACAAAGGAACGCGTCATTTGTGTCGGGACGATGATCAGAGGCTTAACGCATAACCAGAATCTAAGAGACTAACTCAAAAAACAATAGCGACCGAAAGAGAATTCTAGAGAGAAGAGAGAGCTTCTCTCTCTAGTTCAGCACGCCTGTTAGTCTGTAAGAGAGAGCTTCTCTCTCTAGTTCCTCGTATGGGCTGATTGTTGGGGGTTCTGGCGAGATCTTTCCGTGGAGGCAAATCTGGAAGGTCGTTGTCCCGCCTCGAGTGTCGTTCTTTGTGTGGGAAGCGGCTCATGGGAAGGTTTTAACCATTGACAATTTAAGGAGGAGGGGGTTATGCTTGATAAATTGGTGCTTTCTTTGCAAGAATGAAGGGGAGTCTGTGGATCATGTGCTTATCCATTGCTTGGTCGCTAGAGAGTTGTGGGTGCACGTGCTTAGCATCGTTAACTATCCTTGGGTGATGCCTAAGAGGGTGGGAGGGGTGTTGAAGTGTTGGAAGAGAAAGTTCGACAATCCTTTGGCGTTGGCTGTGTGGAAAATGATTCCATTATGCATTTGGTGGAGCCTCTGGAGGGAAAGGAATGGACGCTGCTTTGAAGATGTGGGACTCTCCTTAGAATGTTTGAAGGGAAATCTGATGCAGACCTTGTTTCTGTGGGCTAATGGGGTGTTGGGTTCCCCTTTTGTAGACTTCAGCGATTTTATTAGTTTCCTTGCTTGTTGTAGCTGGTTCAGTACAGTCTTTGTACTATTCCGTTTCCTTTTATTTTAATAAAGCTTTTCTTACTTATATAAAAAAAAAATTCTTCGAATATTTTATTGCTTCTGTCCATGTCAGAAAAAAGAGATACATGCTCGGAGAGTTGTTTCTTTAAATTTTACTGTGTAACTGGAGAATGTCATGAGTTCCATCCAGTACTGCTTATCAGGATCAACGGAATATGCTTATCTATTTGCTTTAGATTCAGATTCAAGTTATTGACAGAATGATGACCTTGAATCTTCTAGATCACATTCATTTTCCACTGTAGAATTTCGTTTTAATAACTGTTGTTTAATATCTCCTTCTGGTTTCCTCTTTACTAGGATCTGATCGAAGCAGCTTCAACAACAGTGTAGCTGATCAACAAGTAGGTTTATTTTTCCTCAAAAATACTGGACATAGTGGAATAGTTAGCATGACATAGTGCAACAGTAGGCATGATTTTCTACTAATGAAATAGGATAGAAATTGTTTCCGTACTGTAAATATTTTTCTGAAAAAATCAAACTCTGACCCTTATTTTGTTCTTCTATAGTCTTTGTTGTCCTGATTGGTTTTTGGCATGAGCTGGCATAGAAGGCTGTGTATGCTAGTACTTAAGTAATTTGAGCGTGAATAGTAAAAATTTTCCTTGCGATTTGACCTTTGTCTACACCTCAGTCATGCTTCCCAAACAGCTAGTGTGCAATGTAACTGATCACGTGTCATATAAATTTAAGGAAAAAAGATGGCTTCTTCATTTGCTTTGTAACAATCTTTATTTATTTATTTATTTTTGCAATTATGTTATCTATGTTAATAAAAAGCCTTGATTGTGCTTCACAGGCTGAACTGGAGACTGTAGCTAAAATCACTCATGAGAAGAACAAGAGAAATGACACACAAGAGGCAAAGTAGGGGAATGTATAAAATACATTAGTTTTGTTTTCTGTGATTGCATTGTGAAAATGCATGAATACGTGAATGTACAAAACTATCTTTTATTACTCTCATCTTTGACATTGTTATCATTATCATTCCTATAACTATTACTGTTATAGAAACAACATTTTTTTTCCACTCGAAGTTTTATTTTTTGTTTTCTCTTCTCTTTTTGTGTCAGTGGCACAAAATCATTCCAGTTCCAAGATGTTTTCTCCCTAGAGAATGAAGATTCTGATGACACGGCTACCTTGATTGACAAAAAGGTGGGATAAAACTTTTGGAGAGTCGTAGCCATCCATGCTCTGAATTTCATCCCCACTAACTTGCTTCTCTTACTTGATTGTAGGACAACGTGTTTGTGATATCAAACAAGAAGTCCAAGTATCCAGTACTTCAAGTGGATTTGAGGTCGATCTCTTTCACATCTTTTGTCATGATCCTACCTTAGATAATCACTGCTCATAGATAAGCTATTTTTATTTAGGACTGTTTTGGTTATCAATTGTCAGCTTTTGGGAAAACATAGGGAATATGTCGTCTCACCTCGAGAGAAAACATTGCCAGTTTATAGAATATAAGAGTAGTTGTAAGAAATGCCCGACAAAAAGACCTTCTCTGATTTCTGCGCTTTTAAGGAGAAGACCATTTGAAATACAGGAATTGGCCATTGCAAATGGACCATGGCATTTTCCATTGTCCACGCTCGAATTTGACTCTCCAGATAATAGAGTTTGTCCAATATAATTGGCCCCAAATTGGATACTAAGGTTGGAATTATAATCTTGTCTCTTACTCAGGCCTATAAGTTTTAAAAATGGTGATTTAAGCTGTTTAGTTTTGAATTTATATTATGCCCTAGATTTATACCTTATTAGTGCTGTTTTACATGCTGGCAGATTGATCTCAGACTTGGTGGTTGTCATAGTTTCTGCAGCTATTGGTGGAATTATATTTTCCTGTTTGGGGCAACCGGTTTGTATTTGTAACAATTAGTTTTCCTACTGTATTACGTGGTTTATATGAAGAAAATACGTAATTTTCTTCCTTCTCTTTGGACAAATATGATAGGTTATTGTGGGCTATCTTCTTGCGGGTTCAATTATTGGACCAGGGGGCCTGAAATTCATTAGCGAAATCGTACAGGTATGTTGTTGTGGATAGTTCACAAACATAGTTTCCTGAACTCTTATCATTCGCTCAATGTTCCCATGTAGTCATGACAATGGAGTTTGTCTAGGGATTTTTCTTTTGCTGCATTTCACTAATGGGTTAAGGGAAATACTGCATTTTTCTCAAGTTATTGATTTGCTATCTAACTTTCTCTACAAAAGTATTTCTCCAAGGATAGTGGTGTAAAAAATGCAACTTAATGGATTATCCTCCCACTTTTTATTCCCTTGACGTATATAAAGAAGTTTAAAGAAGAAATAAGCTACCAGGTTAGAACAATAACTCCGATAGAATCTAGAAGTGCTCACTTACCATACTCCCTGAAGATTTTCTTCTTAGATCTTCGAATAAATTAGGATAGTTTGCATTAATTGCCAAAATTTTATGGTGTAATTCAAAAAAAAATACAGAATGTGAGTCTGACAATATTTACAACGTGAAACCACAAGCAGTGTGAGCCCTATCACATTTAGCACTTGTTATGTCTATCTTTCTCAAAATTTCCCTATGTAATTCGTGTAAGGAATTGTCAACAATCTTGGTCCTCTTCCAACTTTCCTGAAAATACACAATTTAAATTTGCTGTCTTATCCAGCAGCATTCAATTTGACCATTCACTACGTGTAACCATGGTGAGTACCTAGATACTAATAGTTAACAAAATTGAACGCAAGATGGAGAGAGTGACCAAGATGAGAAGAGTGCAATACTCTAATCTTCATGTGCAACAAGGTGCAAAGAAATCAAGTTTGTGTTTTGGGAATTTCATGTTCAATTATTTTGTTTGTTACATGCCGATTTAATAAGGACTTTTGATTTTGGTGTGATATTTTAGAGGGATCCTAAATCTCTTTTGATTGGACAATTGAAGGGTGCCCTGGACTTCCCAATAAGTTTGAGCTTCAGTCAATATTCATAAAAAAGTCAAACATTTGACTGGTACTAGTATTGTTTAATAATTGGCTTATGTAGTCTTAAAAACTAAAACAAAGAGTTGCATAAAACAAATATTATCCTAGTCAATTCACTTCTAATAGCATGTAATTCTTAACATATCAACGAAACAAAATTATTAAGAGACTTAATAACTTTAGTGTCACCCTGATCCTAATTTAGTTTTACAAAGAGGCTCAACAACGACTAACTGATGACAACTAAACAAAGGAACAATGGAATGTAACAGTTTACTCTATTACCTGCAACCAATGGTCTATAGTCACAAGTTCTCCTTTTATTTGATTACAGGTTGAAACTTTTGCACAGTTTGGTGTTGTCTTTCTTCTTTTTGCTTTGGGGCTGGAGTTTTCTTTGACAAAGGTATGTTGTTCTTAGTCTGTGACATATTTGTGTAGCATAAATTGTATGGTTGCTTATTTAAAGTTCTGTAGTAATATGTCATCATTGTTCTTTTCTGTTTAGTTTCTTTGGAGAAGCTAGTTTGATGTGTGTTTGATGCAGTTAAAAGTTGTGGGACCTGTTGCCGTTCTTGGAGGGATACTGCAGATCATCATATTTATGTTCTTGTGTGGCATAATTGCCATGGTATGGTTCTGATGGTGTCTAATTTGGTTTTGTTCCTAGTGACAAGTTACAATTCCTGCTAAAAGAGATTATAAGCTTGAACAACACTGATATTGCAGTTTTGTGGAGCAAAATTGTCTGAGGGTGTATTTGTTGGTTCATTCTTATCAATGTCATCAACCGCAGTGGTATTGTTTTACACTAATTTTAACTCTGGATTTTCTCTTTTTTACTTGCTTGCCGCTTGCCGAATCTTATTGTTTTCATGCTTTCTCATTACATTTTACCAGGTGATAAAGTTTCTGATGGAACGGAATACTGGTAACGCTCTTCATAGTCAAGTTACAATTGGGACACTTATTTTTCAGGTAGATTTAAACAGACAGCAAATCTATCAAGCTTCAAATAAACTTGAGTTGGAATTCTTGGCTTTATATCTATTTATCCCTTCCCCTTGGATTATTTCAGGACTGTGCCGTTGGCTTACTTTTTGCCTTGCTCCCAATTTTGGGGGGTAACAGCGGCCTTTTGCAGGGAATGTTTTCTATGGGGAAGCTGTAAGTCTGTTTGTGAGCAGTTTTCCTTTTGCAGTTATTTTTTTTTCCATGTCATTCACTGGAGATCTGTGATTTTGAAATGTACCATCTTTTGCTCAAGCTTTTAGTTGTTTCAAAAGTTAAATATTGTTGTCTCTTTGCATCACCAGATGGCAAGTTATGCTAACAGCATCATGTAGATGATCTTATGAACTGTTGGCTTGTCTCTTTTGTTAACATCAGGCTGCTGGTGTTGTCGATATATCTCACTGCTGCATCTATATTGTCTTGGTCATTTGTTCCTCGCTTTTTAAAACTGATGATGCATCTATCATCCCAAGTGAGTTCTAAACACTTTAGTTGCTGTTTTGCATTGAATGTAGTTCTTTTGTAAGTTGTTTCTTTTTTGTGATTCAGACAAATGAACTTTATCAGCTTGCTGCTGTGGCTTTCTGCCTTTTATCTGCCTGGGTAAGTTACAGAGACATTTATCTTTCATACTGAGGCCAGTAACTCTTCCATCGATGACTTGCAGTATTGTCAAAGTTAGCTCTATTGTGTTGTAGGGTATTCATGTCATTACCATGGTTCTACTCTGACTAATATTGTTTTGAGAAGTGGAGTGAGGTCCCTTGAAGCATTATCTAAAATTAGGAAATAGCAACTTTGTGGTTCTCTTATATGGGAATAAAGCGTTGTCCTTATATTCTTTGATTTGAATGTATGCTGGAAACTGGCAATCACAATATTAATCAACGGCAAAATATAAGAACGGGGAATCTTCACTTTTAGCTCTGAGATTTCATGCAAATATTATTCTGAGTCCACAAACTACCAATTCCATCACATTTAGCCTCTCAAACTATCAAAATGCATCAATATTCGCTCTCTAATGGGATTGGTTGAAATGTACAGAAAATAGGTCACGTGACAAAATATCGACAGTTGGATCCTATGACAAAAGTGAACATTAATGAATTTTGATAGTTTGAGAACTCAATGTGATGAAATTGGTAGTTTGTGGACTCAAAATGATTGGTTTGGTTCACAGTTCGGGGGTGAAAAATGATGTTTTTCCCTATAAGAACCTATTGTTTCATATAACTTAACCCTTCTCATTATGATAATTTTTTAACTTATGAAATGTCGAGTTGCTGTATTATATGGATAGCAGTGAATGAAATTGCTGCATATCGTCAAAGCTATCAACACTGAGTTTTTTTAAATCTTTTTCATGGCATTTTCAGTGCAGCGATAAGTTGGGCCTTAGTCTTGAGTTGGGTTCATTTGTGGCTGGTGTTATGATATCTACCACTGACTTTGCACAACATACTTTAGACCAGGTACTCATTTTCATGTTTTCATGTGGTCCTCCTCAAGTTAAGTGCCTGTAGTTATAGCAAATTCAATTTCTGCACGTAGATCAATTCAGGTTGAAGACAGTGCTTCATTCCGGATGTCTCAAACAAAATTCAATTAACTAAATATCTAATGTTTTAAGAATCATGTTGAACGTTACTGATTTGATACTTTTCTACATTGCAGGTGGAACCAATTCGTAACTTATTTGCTGCTCTTTTCCTTTCAAGTATTGGAATGCTAATACACGTACATTTTCTATGGAACCATGTGGATATATTGCTAGCATCTGTTATCCTGGTTATAGTTGTTAAGACGGCTGTCGTCACAATTGTAACTAAGGCCTTCGGGTATAGCACCAGGACATCATTCCTTGTGAGTTGACTTGCTCAGGTTGTTTGTTTTCATTTCTGAACGAAGTGAAATACATAAATCGCTTATTTTCAAAGGTATGCTTGTTCGTTTATAGGTGGCAATCATGCTTGCTCAAATTGGAGAATTTGCTTTTGTTCTCCTGAGTCGTGCCTCAAATCTTCATCTTGTTGGGGTGACCTCTCTTTCTCTCTCCTTATGTTTGTGTGGCTTGAAGTTCTTATTTGTGTTTGCTTAATGCTTGATGGGTGCTTTGGTAATGGCTGGCCTCTTATTGTTGCTCTCTGATGGAATACATTACTCAAATTGGCACCAGAGGGCCGATCATAATAATCATTGTTTCTCTTTTCCGTGAATAGAAGAAATTCTTCTGACTATAGTGAAAAGCAATTACTATTTCTATGTTCTCCTTCTGCAGCACAAGAATTGAACTTAATGATCATGTGTCCTTCAGTGTGAGAATTTAGCGCTATTTTCCACTTGTGGGAAGCCAGTTTCCTTGAAGTAGACTAGTAACTTTTCTCAGGCAAAACAATTATTCCGTAATGTAGATTACAAGTATTAGCAGCCAATCTGCAATATCACCTTTTACCTCTGACTTATATTCTCTTGTTTTTTTTTTCATTACTTTATTGTAAATTAGGGGAAGATGTACCTACTTCTTCTTGGGACTACAGCTCTTAGTCTAGTAAGTTTCTTTTGACTGAAACTTAGACTTATTCTTTTTCATTTTCTTTTGGAATATTTATCCTAGGACGTGATTATTTACAGGTGACAACGCCTCTCCTGTTTAAACTGATACCTGCTGTGTTGAACTTGGGCGTTCTTATGCACTGGTTCCCCGCAGAAAGCACCACTCAGAATGAGGTCTCTCTCTTTCTGCCCTTTCATTATCTCATAACCTGGATAGAAACAAAACAGAAGCACACATAGATACACAATTATTAAGTATTACTCCAGTATTTACTACATTCTTTGCAGCGTGTACTCCCCTAGAAAAGAATGTTGAGTAGGAACATAGAAATATCTAACTATAAAATATCAAATGACTCATCACCTCTTTTTTTTCTTTTATAAGCAAAATGGTGGTAAGGGGCGACCATCGTAGCAGACTCCCCTGAGCGTGACCATAGAGGTTCCCACCTGCTGGAGATGTTGGATTGAGCCATAAGTACAATGACTCATCACCTCTTACTATGCACTAAAGTTCTTACGCTACATCTTTTGACTGCATGTGTTGAAGCCTGCTCCGTTTTTATAGAATTTTCTGTATGAAATTTTGGTTGTATGAGTTAAAGATGTACTCGTATGAGTCAACATGCTATTAACTTTTTAGGGAAAATTCTTAGCATCGCCAAGAATGGCTATATGATCTTTCATTTTTTTTACCCTTTTTTGCCCTTTTAAGAATCTTCTATGTACTGTGTTATATACAAGGGAGGCATAACGTACAATTTCGATTTTTGCAGGAGAAAGCTTCCATGATTGAAGCTTATAACAGATCATTGTGAGCTTCCAGGGTATTGTAGTCGCTGGCCGTATCGGAGGCTACAATGTCGATCTCAATGATTTGCTTATATGAGGAGTTTACTTTCACTGCCAAATTTACTGCTGGGGTTTACGTCATAATATCCCATCTATTGAAACTAATCTCAGAGTTCTCCTGTACATAGTTACAAATTTTGTATGCTTAAGAGTAGCGAATGCAGGAAATCTTTTAGCCCCCCGAATGTTCCTGCTAGCCTTTGACCTGATTGATATACATTATACACATTACCTGTGCCACGAAGTTGGACTGTATAAATTTCTGGTGAATGGTTACACCGGAGATTATTATTTGAACTGTACAAAACCAGCAAATGGAAACATTCATCACTTAATGAAAATATGCTTTCAGCTGTAGAACATCTTGTCAGTAACTTTGCTTCAGTATAGTAGAGCCAGAGTAGTACAATCTGAGTCGTTATCTAAAATCAGTCCTTTTTTTTCTCTGATATTATATTTGATTCAATACGCAATGCTTCGGAGATGCTTTTTGCAGTTTGAGGATTATCCGCTATTTCAAATCTCAAGATTGTTGCTTTGAAAGGAGATGGTGTAAAAAATACAATCTCTTTATTGCCCCCATGAAAAGTTGTATCCTGGTGAGTGGTGAAGGCATCCCCTTCTTGGAGGGATGCCCAACTTCTTCTCAAAGGTGCAAGTGATCTTCCATGGCCTTCGCCGCAAGCTTCCCAGCATCCCCAGCAATCATCAATCTGCCTTTGTTATGATGTCTATGATTTATATTATTTCTCACTTCCGCTGGGTCAATTTTGAAATCGAACGGTAGGTAACTTCGAAGTTTTTATAGAAAAGCTTTCTAAAGAAATATGCCTCTTATCTTTAGTGTTCCGGCTTAGATAAGCCACAACGTGTAGGCCCGCAAATTGAGTTTTTATGGCCGGAACCCACCTAGTACTCTGCTGTTGGCCCAAAATACTTAGAATTATCTCACGGAGTTTACTCTACTCGGTCCTTTTTGGGCTTTTCTCTAGACTCTACCCACTTAATCCAAGCCGTGGATATAATAACGTTATTAGGGTCAGTGAATGGAAAACGTCATTAAAGAAATTAATCTCGGTTCATATGATCATAATCGCCTTAGATTAACTTTTTATTTTGGAAAAATAAAAAAAGAAAAGAAATACCCAACATCATTTTTTTAGGGAAAAATACACTTGGCACCCCTGAACTATGAGGTCGCTAACACTTTGCACCCCTTGTCTCAACTTCGTGACATTGAGCTCCCAAACTTCTGATTTCCGTCGATTGCCACTCCGATACCAACTCCTCCGTTAAGACTGACGACAATAAGCTCACGTGTAGTCTATGTGCATCACTTAAATCTTTCTTTCCCCTTTCACCCTCCAGTCAAATATGTTTTTATCATCCCCTTAAATCCGACTCGCCTACCTCCCCCACTTCCTTCCCACTTGTCGTTTCCCACTACAGATGTCATCACCAGGAATTTTGTCTTGCTCCCCCATCCACCAAAGCCACCTGCATTTGCGTTAACTATGTCTCTCTTTCCAAAAGAGTCACTACCAACTTCGGTTATAAAACGACATGTTGCATGGCCTCGCAACTTCACATACGTTACACCAGACCTGCCCTTGAAGACTCGCTTCTCCCTTTCCTTCCTCTCCGTCGCTTGCGACACCGTTGGACGTCGAAACGACACCCTCACCCTCCAGTCATCCGATGTCACTGTAGACCCTGCCCGCAAACTCTGGTTTCGCCTTTTCGTTCCCACCACCACCGCAACTTCTCTCCCTGTCATCGTTTCTTCCACTGCGGCGGCTTCGTCTTCAACACCCCCCCTTGAAGACTACCCCGCCCGCAAACTGTTTGATCCTTATGAAGCATGTTTGGGTACGTAAGAAGTCCCTCCAGAGGAGCAACCGCTTTATGAGTGCCTCGTTCAGCTTCCTCCATTGAAGAGGTCCTTGAAGACAAGAGCAGAGTAAAGCTCTCCATCAACGGGAAGCATGTTTGGGTACGTAAGTATGTGGGCAAGAAACCAAATTCATCTCCGCCAGCTTCAGCAGCAAAGAAATCTTGAAGCTCTCTTGTATTGAAATTTTTGTCGCATGTCGAACTTTGTGTGGAGTGGATGATCTTTATTAATGTGTAGACTACGCGAGTTATGCTCATGAAGGGGCTTCCTTTTGGCTTAACTTGGCGATAGAATTGATTTCCCAGTACAAGTGCGGCTAAGCCAATGGCATTTATTATCGCGAAAACGTAAAGATCTTATAAATGGAACAAACTAATGTACGACCATCAAAGAAACTCATGAAAAGTTTCCAGTAACTACTATTAACAGGCAGTGGCGGAACCAGGATTGAAATCTATGGGTGTCGAACTTTAAAGGCAAAATGATAAGAATTTTTTTTTCTCGTAAGGCAAAAAATTGTCTTAAGAGTTACAATGTTGAAAATTAAAGACTAAAAACATTAAAAATGTTAGAATACATGTACCGTACTATGTACTACAACTGAAATGTGACAATTACACTAGGAATTCATGGAGCTTATACTAAGTTTTTAAAGACTCGAAGGCATAAATTGCTGGTCAGAGGTCAGCAATTCATGGAGTTTTTAGGGACTCAAAGGCATAAGTTTTTATGCAAGCCAAATTAGTAAAACACATCTAGTAGACATTGCTGGTCAGAGGTCAGCCAAGACATAGAATCCACCTATCCTCCAACTTTTAGAGGCAAACATATCTTACTAACTGAAGTTTTTCAGTTTTCCTTCTATAAGATGAGGTGTGCACTTAAATTTTGAATCTAGATTGAGAAATAAAAAAAGACCACGAAAGTGATCAAAGAACTCCTAGAATCCTACCAAAATAAGCTTATGTTCCTTAGGTTTGTTGGATAAAGCTGCAGCTTGGATGATACCAACAAACTAAACACACTATCCAAACACCCACCTCATCCTGTCAAAAATACAATAAATCACAAATTTTGAATGCTAACATAATATAATCCAGAAACTAACAGCAACAAGGAACAACTAATTTACCAATGATCTGCGACTCCAAGAAATGCACAAGCAAGATAGATCAGAATTTTATGACTGCAGATTCTGTAAAGACTAATAGCAAAACTGGACTCAATTGAGGAGAGGTTTTAGTGTCTCTGACTCTGCGACTAATAGAACCTACTCATCAGTCATCATCCAAGCTTCTGATTTTACTCGAAGAAAACCCCCTAATAATCCGTAAGACATTGACCATCCGAATTTTCCCCAAATCAATAAT
Source organism: Myrica gale (assembly GCA_963930655.1). NCBI lineage: Eukaryota > Viridiplantae > Streptophyta > Magnoliopsida > Fagales > Myricaceae > Myrica > Myrica gale. The sequence continues at coordinate 7,116,555 of OZ005600.1, read as the reverse complement.
CAAATTATTCCTCTAAACGTAAGTCGTAACTAATACAGGAAAGCAATAAATTCATACATTATGCTGTCAATCCAAATTCCAAAATGCCAGTCGACAAGCGAGAATCATAACTAGTGAAACTAAAAGGAATAAGGAAAACGAAAACTGAATCATGCTGCCCTAGTTTTCCAGCGTAATTACAACGGATAGGAATTAGGATTGGGTAAACCGTAAAGCAATTCCGAATTCGTACCTGGAAACAACGGTAAGAAGGGAGAAGGCGGAGGCAGAGGAGAAAGAGAAGATGCAGAGGAGGGTGTAATTGGAAGGTCGGAGACTTTCGGAGGTAAGGGCAGCGGTCCAGCGCCAGCAGAGAGAGCGACATTCTGGTGGTGCACAAAGGTCAAGGGATTCGGTGGAGGCGAGGAGCCGGTGCGGCGGTGGGGCAAAGGTTAACGGGCGACAACAGGGCACAGACAACAGAGGCTGGGCCACGGCAGAGAAACAAGAAATTGTGAGAGAGGGGGGGTCGGGGAGAGAGATCGCGCGAGAGGCAGGCCGCAGGTGGTCTTCGCGTTTCACCCGTTGTTTTTAAGCATTAAAAAGATAAAAGGGCCGGGGGCCGGGCCTGATGGGTATCGGGCCCAGGCGCCCAGGCTAAAATTCTAGTTGGCCTGGACCCAATGGGTATCGGGCCCAGGCCAACTAATGCAAAAATAAAATAAAAAATAAAAAATTTGCACCTAAATTTTTTTTTTTTAGGGGGCGATGGGTATCGGCCGATACCCATCGCCACCCCCTCCCTCCGCCACTGTTAACAGGGGCGGAGAGAGGGGGTGGGGGGCATCCACCCCCCTCAGTTCCAAAAAAAATATTTATAGGTATCCTAGTATGGCACCGTTGCACTCATTAGACCAGTCAAAGCTCTTAAAATTGCACACTTTCTAGTCTTGTTATAGAGCTGGTCGGATATAACAGCATGGCTCCATGCGTAGTCTAATATGGCCCAATTATCGTAGGATTCTTCAGTCTTTGGAGTCTGGATTTCCTACCTGCAGCAAATATACGATGATCTCCAGACATCCGTTGCATAATGTTGAAAATAAGATCATGAATGCTCGTGTGCGACATAGTTCTTAATGTGGGAGCTTACGTACTATAAAGCCTTTTAGATTGATCACTGGGTATTTAATGGTATCCTTGTTTCGGTCATACACAAGCTCAACAAGTTGTGGCACGTAATGGCCTGCAAAAATATGGAGGGCGTCAAACTAGAAGGAATAAGGATCAAGCATTAATTATGTGAAATGACCTTTATTCCAAGCATATTTATTGTAGACGAGACCTATGGAGCTATCAGCCTAGTCTGTCGAGCCGTCTCGCCATGGCTATGTTCTTGCTCTGTTTAATTATTTGTTTTCTCAACAAAACAGAGTGTTAAGAAACATTCGAGATCATTGAAGTTCAACGTGTGAGCTTTTGCCGTGCTATGATCTTTGTAGCCATAATTGTATTCAATTAATATTTTGAATCCAAATGCTATAAGCTGCTAGTATTCTTATCTTTTCCTTCTTACGCTTTAGAAAACGAACTAGGAATATATTTCATTTTTCTTGTAGGCTAGAAGCAGAAGACTGAAAGTCCCAACATGACATTACCCAAGTTCGTGCTTATTATTAAGGGATAAAAAGGTCAACATAGATGCTGCCTCCAAAGACACAGAGGTCCATACATGCAGCTATAGCTCACGGCAGAGGTCCCGCTGTAGTTTGTTAGTGGAGATTGTTAGGAGCACTGGAAATGAGTTTGCTTTGTCATCCTTTCTTTTCCGAGCGGTTCTCACCAACCCAAACAAAGCCAGACCGAAAAACGCTCTGTGTGTGGCGGCGATTGATAGGAGAAGCCTAGGGCATGGAGCCGTCGGCGCAAAAGAGAGGACGAGAGACGAGAGAGAGAGGACTCTGATATAAGGGTAAAACAGGAAGAAAATTTTTAAGTGTCTCACGTAGACGGTACGTGCGCTAAATACCGTCAGTATTAACGGAAGAGTTAACGTCGAAGTGGCAATCGACGGAAATCAGAAATTTGGGAGCTTAGTGTCACGAAATCAAGAAAATGGTGCAAACTTTACCTTTTTTTTTTTTTTTAATAAGCCCTTTTTCTAGACATCCGCTGTGGAATCAAACAAGTACTTCAGTCTTCGAAGTCTTCTTGATTCGACTCGAAAAGAGAGAGAGAGGCAGTGAGAGAGCATGGAGCAGCAAGAGAAAGGTAGGTTTCGATGCCAACGAATTGGCTGCAACGCCACCTTTTCCGAGGACGACAACCCGGAAGGTTCTTGTCAATACCATGATTCGGTATTGCCACTTCATTCCTCTCTCTTTTTTTTTTCAGTTAATTGGTTTTAGGAAATTAGGTTTGTCTCTACCTGGTATGAATTTATGTGGAGTTGCTTCTGCTAGCTGTTCCATTTCTTGCAATTACCGTTCATTTCTATTAACTGGAGCTTATTTTACTTTGTTTCTATGCCATTGATATTGGATTTGCTGCCCCGGCGTTCCTGTTAACAGGGAGTGAGATTTTCTTCCTTTATTTCCTCTTTCTATTGAGAATCGGATACCTTCCACCTCTTTCAATTTTGTGTGTTAACTTTCAGCGTTGTTTTTGTTTTCCGTTTCTCTATTGTGAAATGCAGCCCATATTTCATGACGGGATGAAAGAGTGGAGTTGTTGCAAGAAAAGAAGTCACGATTTCAGCTTATTTTTGGAGATTCCAGGGTAAGTCCGCTGTTCGAAAATTAAAGCTTGTGTCATGCGAATCCTCTAGTTCGATGTGGGAACTTCAGCTTCGATTTTAGTTTGTGAGCCCTTTGTTACCCGTCTGTTTTTTTTTATCCAATACTTGGCGCATTGGTTTATATCATATCTTGAGTAGGATGTGGATCGTATCCTCTGTTATTACTTTAGCTTGACCACTTTCTCTCTGTCACTAATCTAAGTGCAATTATGTGCCTGCAAGTAAGCTAATCTGCTGCTTAGAAAGAAAAAAAAAGGCGAGGTAATCTGCTAAACTGAGTGGATCTTTCAAATCTGTGTGAGAATCATCCTCCGCAGTTAGCAAACTGGAAAATGAACCAATGGATATTGGCCACCATCCTAAACGCGTGTTAGAGAATATAACGAAATGTTTAACCTTGCACTTGAGGACAATTGGTGATTTTGCTTTCAAAGAAGTCTTGTAACCCTGAGGTTTATAGTTCCACAGGCGAGGAATAATAAAAACATGTGTCTAGGTTCATTTCTTCCAGTTAGCTTAAGGTGATTCAACAGGAGAAAAAGGAAGAACATAATACTAGATCTCACGACCCCAAATGTGACGTCCTTTAAGTTGTGGTTTTAGGGTGACATTTATCGTTCAAGATGTCTCTTTCTCTTTCTCATTCTCTCTAGTCTTTGGGACTATGATGTTCCCTAAAAACGTAGCAATATGTTAACTAATGAAATTCAATAACTATGCTAAACGGCTAGCAAAAAGACTTTTAAGTTTATCTTAGCGTATTCTCTACATCATTAGTGTATGAGCAGAACTTTCACAGGGAGGATGGTCCCAGTTGAGGCAAGGTAAGATGTGCTGACATGGCAGATACCAGCAGCCTGGTCAGGATAATTAAACAGCTACGTTTGTGATGACGGCAGTTTTTCTTTCTTTTGCCAAATTGATGATGCTGACAGATTGGACATCATTTCTGTTACTAGTTGATCTAACTTTGGTGTCCTGTCTGATGAAGCAAATAAATTAACTCCTAAATATGTGAGGAATCTTATTTTTATTACCCATGAAAACATTTCATCTATTGATTTATGCAGGGTGGCTCAATAGACTTTGAGGCCTAATGCCAAACTCTATAATGGGGCTTTTAAAAAAATAATATTTAGGGTAACAATGTCATATAATTTTGGAATTTAAGATGCACCGTCGACAATGTTCATTTAAAAATCGTTCTTCTAGCATTTTGCAATATAGAGTTAGGAACCGTTTTTTTCTACCCAAGATTTGCTAATAAATCATGTGTATAGCCAATCACTTAGTCTTTTCATGACATAGTTTGTTCGATGATTTGATTATTGGCATGATCTTGTTTTATTATTTCAATGCCATCTTTCAATTTTGCCTGCATGACTTATTAGTCTTTCACTTAGGTTCAACAATCAAAGTATATTAAAGGCAAAGCCAAAAATAATAATATATTAAAGACAGTCTAGAATGATAAAATATATCACTTGACTATGAGCGGTTAAAATTTATAAATGGCTAGTTAAAATCAATATTATGAAAGTTGAGGCTTCATCATATTCTTTATTTTTTCTTATGTTCTTTTAGATCATGGCATGTGCTTTTTTGATAGACGTCTATAGTGTTAGACAATGAGGAGTTTCTAACGAATGCCTTTTCTCTTTCTTTTTTAAGGTTAAAAAAACAGCTCCTTTTGACTGGCTATTGTAGTTTTTTTAAAAAAAAAATTGAATACCATAGAAGCAAGAAAACATTGGGGTAGGCCTACTGTGAAAGTAGGTGCACTAATTACAAAACTAACCTTTTACATAAGTCCACATAACACTCCCTCACCTTTTTTTTTATCTGTTTCTGAGGATCACACTCAAATCACCTACTCTTTTTTTCTTCATTTCTTTCTTTTATCACCGTATACAAGGCTGTTTTTGTTTTGGGGCAATACATAGGCGCTTGCCTTACCTATGAGCCCCCTGGATTTATACCTGCGGTAAATACTAAGATAAGAGTACCTAACCACTCATTCTGTCGCATTAGAGCACGTACTTTTATCTTGACATGTGTGATATTGTTGGGATCCTATATTATTTAGGAGAACTTAAGTGGAAGAATTTATAAGGGGATTTGGATAACTCTAACTTTAAGGCACGTCTTTTGGTCTAGGGCCCAGGTCCTCATCAATTAGAGGCCAATGCAGGTCCTTCCTAGACCGTGTGGTAGCTTGCATGAACCCATTTCTTCAACCTTATGGATCCGGTACAAGCCATGTAGGCCTAAGTCCGGTGAAATCCCCTATAGAGGCCATGTGGGAGACGCAAACGGCGAGGATGTCAGTCTTCAAAGGATGGGGGAATGTTGAGATCCCACATTGGTTAGGAGAACCTAAGTGGAATAAAGGGATTTCACTTCTTTTGGTCTAAAGCTCATGTCCTTGACAGATGTTTTACTAGTTATCCATGTTCATGCCAGTATGTGTAAAAGCTTTCTCTATTGATGAAGATGTAAGACAGGCAAGCACACAACTGTGAAACCGGTGTTGGCAAAGGCAGCGCCTAGTCCTAGGAAGCCAGTTCCTGCTCCCTCTCCAAGACCTACAGCAGATGCATCTTCAAAAGAGACTTGCTCTAGGTGCCGGCAGGGTTTCTTTTGCTCTGATCATGGTAATCTCATTCGTTTCCTTCCAGTTTAGCGGTTTGTAATTAGTTGTTTGGTTTCATGTCAAACTGAAGTCCTGCAAATGAGTTTTCCATAGTATATGTATAAACCATCTTCCATCAGTAGTGTATGAAACACTCCTCCAATAACTCATAACTGTACAGGAGGAAGCAGTGACCTCACCTTCACCCTGTTACCTTTGGTGGAAGAAAAAAGTACTGGAAAATAGGAATAACAATCATAGCATCAATGCAATAAGTTTGGATTTAGTCACAATGTTCAGATTAAAAGTATAAAAACAAGCCTAAGATGATCCTTCAATTTTGGGGAATAGGACTGCTACAGCTGCATCAAAAGTAAGGAAGAGTCATTTACGGAACTAAAATCTATTGTATGAGTTCTATCTCAATAAAAGTCTGCTCCTTTGTAATGCTGAGAGATTGCTGAAAGATGGGTAAAGTTTCATTTTTTACCCCATGAAAAGGGGGGAATGATGAGTTCCCTAGTTTAATTCGACACAGGTATGTAACTTGCATTAGATTTATAGAACGGTTTATGGTGGTGGTTGTTGATAGGAAAGAAAAAAATGGAAAACTCTGTTTTATACAGTATTGCTGACTTCTTCAGTTCTGTAGGAGTGCTTTTATTCTTTGATAGCTGTAGTAAGTGTTCTCCCCCTGTAGGTTCAACGGCTATAGAGATGAATTCAAAACGTTTAAATGCGGAAGCAGCCACTCATAGCAATGGCAATACTAATATTAAGAGCTCTCCTGTTCCGGCTAAGAAGTTAGTTGACATAAATGAACCTCAGACATGCAGAAATCAGGGATGTAGCATGAGTTTCAAGGAAAAGGATAATCATGCGACTGCATGCAGTTACCATCCTGGGCCTGCTGTTTTCCACGACCGCATGAGAGGGGTAAGATAAAGAACTTTTCTTTTTTGAGTCTCCTTATCATTGTATTTCTCTTGCTTAAAATTTAAGATGTGATAAACCATTTTCTGGTATTTATCGTATCACAGTGGAAGTGCTGTGACATTCATGTAAAGGAATTTGACGAGTTCATGTGCATTCCGCCTTGCACTAAGGAATGGCATAATGCTAATCCATCATCTTAACAAGCAGAGACCTACAAGGACGAGGTGTTTCTCTTGCAACTCCTTTCCTCCCCAAAAGTCGTTTTCCGTTCATAGCGCCCACATCTGTTGTGTTCGTATTAGACCGAACACCTTGACAGTTTTTGTTTTTTTCCCGTTTCTTCTCACCAAAGATTTTGACTGTTATTGACTGAACTATTTATAAGAAATTGCTATATTTGCCATATCTTTTAGATATCAATGTGTACGAGTCCTTAATTTTGAGAACCAGTTTCGTTATTTGGACCAGCAATGGTACGGTATAGAGAAATCAACAAGCACTGAGAACTTTCTTGGTTCCCGATTTGGAAGTCCCTAGTGCAGAAGAAAAATTACCCGCTTGCTTATTTTTTCAAGTAGGGTAGTCACTTGGTGTGAAGTTTTTTTGTTCCTACCCTCAATCATCCGGGATTATCGAAGGATGGTAGGCTTAAATCAGCCCAATTAAGAGTATTGCTAACTATGGCTATGTCATGCGCTTTATAAATAGGAGTGGCCAAATCGTCCGATTATACCGAGTCTGACCAGGTTTCTAGTATAGTAGACAAATAATATAACAAGAGAGGAGCAGTGAAGGTTACAGAGCACAGCCGTCACGGGTCCTATGATGGGTATAATCACTCCCAAGTCTTTATTTTCTCAACTGTATCTGCGGTGCAGGCCCACCACTCCTTCCTTTGACTTTGACTAGTAACTCACGACTTGAAGCTGTTGAATTCAACTCGCACCCAACTTGTGAACAAATCCTTACATCCAACGTGGGGACCTGTTTTAGGTTGTTTATTTTGTTAAGTAACGACGATAAATTCAACTTGGCAGATTCAATAGAGTGGATTTACCTAAACAAAGGTCAAATCAATTTAAAAAAATAATTTTGATAAATTATATATAATATAAAGGAATTCGAATATGAAACATCGAGATAGTACGTTTAGTTCCTGTGTCTTGGACACTTCAGACCCATCTCTAAGTTATGTTTTAAGTCGTTTGATTAAAAACCAATTAAACAATTGTATGGAGAATTGAAACATTGAAATTCCACGTGGCAATGATGAGCTGGTAAAATGTGGAGCTAGAATCTCGTACCTCGCTCAATCATTAAGGAAACCAGAGGCTTTTCCCCAAGAAAAGAAAAAAAAAATCAGGAATCAGAGTCCCATTGTTAATTCAAAAAGATTTGATAATCACGACTTCCCATGTGGAAAAAGGTCATAACTTTATCTCAAAAAACCTCCCAAAAAGGACAGTACTATCAGATCTCAACATCAATCCCAAGCCTTTTGAAGACCGAGTATTAAATGCCCTGCCGTGGGCTCCCAAAAGCCTGGGACCCATCAATCGGATCACGCCGGTTGTACGGCTGCTGACGGCGGTGTCTGGCGCATTAGTCGCCGGGTGTGTCTTCTAGCCCCTAGAGCTTCTGCTCCTGCTGCAAAATCTCTTTGATGCTATCTATGCCTATCGGCGTAGGTGCCCGCAGATTCTGCCACGTGGGAATTGCCTTAATTAAGATGGTTGCACCGATGTCTGCTGCCTCGGCTGCCTAAAAATCACCGACTACGGCTTTCTATACTTCTTCTACCTTCGCGTGGTAGGCCGTTGGCCCGTTGCTGTCTAAGCACCTTAAAAAAAAAAACAAACAAAATTCATTTATTTATTCGTATTCAACTGGAATTTTATATTCTTAACAGAAGATTCATCAGATTACACGAAAAATTAAAAAACAGGTAAATTACAGATATTATAGAGACAAAAAATATAGTACATTAAAATATTTTAAAAAAATTTGGATATAAAAGACAATTTAAAATATTTATATTTACTTCTGCAGTAAATATGAGACAAATATGCTATGTTTGCGTCCCAAAATTTTACCCACTCTAAAATTTTAACACAATAAAAAATTACAATATAATCTCTCTCCCCATCAAATCACTACTATTCACTACAAAAAATATAAAAAATTATCTCTCTCTTCACTTTTTCACTAAACCTAATATCTAAAATTTTAACAACACTAAAATTTTACGATATAAACACACCCACAGTACATTTCAATTATTTAGATCTCTCTTAATAATCACTGAAAAAACAGACAACTGACAACTGCTGGCATGAAGTCGGCAAACGAAGGAGGATGATCCAACGGCTAATGATGCATCCATAGGATGGAAATAGGCTGATCCCGATAAGGTATGTGGGTCCCAGAAAGCGCCATGTCACGGGGTACAGTAAGACCATGTTTCTGTTTAAAAAGTTACAAAACTGCAAGGAAGCATAATGCAGCGGTTATTTATAAAGGAGAGAAGAATTCTTTTTTTTTTTTAATAAGTAAGGAGAGAAGAATTCGGTGCCAGCTTTATACGAAGCCAACCTGTTTATTGCCGAAGTGCTGAAAGATACTGTGCAAGCTGCTGACACTGCTCGCTGCAGTTCCCCGACCGTGCCAATCCTTTGCGTTCACTGGTTTGTATTTAGGCGAGCGCCTATAGACACCTCGCTCTAGAAAGAGCTAGTCTACTAGACAGACGTTGTGAGTTGGTTTCATTATAATGGCACTGACACCGCTGGTCCAGCCTCTGCATAATTCTTTTAATAAATCATCGTTCCTATTATGGTTTGCTGAGAATTATGGATGGATGGGAGAAGGAGGTCCTTTGTTTTTCCTTCTGACTAGCTCCTACAACCGAGTCGCCGACCTTATCCCATGTGCCTTTCTTTTACCTACTTATGTGGGATGAATCATAGGTCTTGTTTTACACCCAAGCTTCCGTGAGCAACTATGCCTAACCTTTGCTTAGAAAAAAAAACTATGCCTAACCTTCTCAAACTGAGTGGTGAATTCGGATAAGGTCAAATGCTCAGCTTGTGTAGAGACAAAATTCTTTGAAGTGGGCTTGGCTTTGTCTATTGGTTTAATTGCTCTGTTTTGGCTCTGACTTGGAATCGATTGTTTTATTGATGGTTAGATATTTGTGTTTTTGCCCGAGAGAATTGAAAGTACGGGCTAAAGTGTATTTGTCTTTTATCTTTGAATCCAATATAGAGGATAATTTAAGAATGGAAGCTTAAAAATCATCGTCGTCTTCGTAAGGTACCGCTTGCGTGAACAAGGGTAACTGGGTAAAGTGAATGGCAAGTGGACCATGTTGCCAGATCGGGGTTTTCTCGGAAAAGAAGTTGATATCTTTCTTGATGTCTGGCGCTGGAAGTGAAATACAACTACAAAGCACACAACGATGGTTCCTGTGGTCATTTTTGGAAGTCTCGGGGACCATTTGTTCCTATTCGTATCATGATGAAACATAACAAATTTTCCGTTTTTGTTTTTGTTTTTTTTTCTGAGTAGACATACATTATCCGTTTCATTTTCCCGAATCACAGTAAAAGACGAAAACCAAAGTGGTCGTACAAAAAAAAGGTTTTGAGTAGTAGAAACCACAACAACACATGTTACGCATCCAATTAAATTTACCTTCCTGTACCAGCCTAGAAATACAAATAAATTTACCCCCCTACCAATTGCCCCCATGCATTATCACTGAAACGGTACACCTTAGCAGGCTCCTTGTCGTCTTCTCAAGCCTCCAACTACGACATTTTGCACACGCGCTTAACCGTACCGTGCGTCTTAAAATTAGAACACGCATCAAGCCCCAAGGGTCAAGTCGCTGCGCGTGGAATTAGCTCTCCAGAAGTGGAACCACCTTGGGAAACGGCGACTACGAATGACGGCCGCTGCGCGTCTCTTTCACTCTGTTTTAGTCCCGTTGTTAACGTCGCTTCACCGCCGTTCCCATTTCTCTCTAATACTACAGACCAGAATCTCTCTCTAGCCCCTGTCCTCGGCCACTCCTCTCTCACTCGTATTAACGCACGTACTCTTTTCTCGCTATCTCTGTTCCTTACAGTTTTTTTTTTCCTACAGTTCACGCCAAATGCCTGCTCTCTTTCTCTCCTCCTATCACACTCACCCAAATGAAACAGTCACGTCTTTCTTTCTCTCCTTCGACCTTCATTAACTCCTTTTTTTTCCTTCTGCTCATTTTACTTTTGCCTGCGCCCTATATGGCTCTTCTCTTAGCGTTCAGTGTGTAGGTTTTTGTATCATTGCCCCATGGAAGGGGTGATCTTGCAGTGGAGGGGCAAGGAGCTCTCTCTGTTGTTGATAATTGCAGTTCTGATGCTACTCTGTCCCATTGCTTCTCCACTCAACGACCAAGGTGCCCTCTTGTTGTGTTTGAGTCATTTTCCTATAGTTTTTGAAGATGTGAAATATTGAACTGTCTGAAGCTCGTATTGCCTAAAGGGGTTGTGAGAAGCTTTGAACACTTTGCGCGAGCTAAGGTTTGACGCGTTGCCAGACTTGGACTGAACCATATATGGGGAAGATAACGGTGCTGTTTGGTTTTCCGTTTTTTAAACAGAAGAAGAAACGAAAGGAAGAAAACTTGAGACTCTATTCTCAGACAATAAAGAAGTAGAAGAAGAAGAGGAAACATCATCTTTTAGCTTCTGCGGTTTCCTCGGACTGTTTTCAACTTTTTTGACCTAAGTGACTCTCTTAGTTTTCATACTTTTCTAGTCATGCTTTCACTCATTATCTCAGCAGCCAAACAAGACAATTATGGGAAATTCGAAAGAAATCGGGCGGTTTTTTTCTTGGAGTGCAAAGTTTTCTTCTTCTCCTTCCAGATATTAAATCGTCGTTAATCATTTTGTTGTCAGCATCTCTCTGGCTTAAGAATAAATAGATTACTGACTCTGGACTATTTTCAGTTCTGTCACTTAAATAGAGGACTCTACTACAGTAACACAGTTATCTATACGCATTTTCTTCGCTGGTTTGTTTTGGCACCTATACAGGCGTTTTCTTTGTTTTATGCGGGGTACAAGCTGACTTTTAATTATGAAAATGGTTGATACCTAGGGAAAGCGTTAATGTCGATTAAGGCCTCGTTTAGCAATGTGGCGAACGTTTTGCTTGATTGGGACGACGTTCACAACGACGATTTCTGTTCATGGCGCGGTGTCTTTTGCGACAATGCCAGCCTCTCTGTGCTTACTCTGTATGCCTCTCTCTTATACACTGTTCCTGTTATTTTCTCGAGGCAATAGCTATCTGTTGAGCTTCAGATATGTCTTTTTCTTCGGGAAGAAATGCCTCTCTCTGTCAAGCTCTGAAGTTCTCTGTTACATTATCCAAGGAATCTGTCTAATCTGAACCTTGGTGGAGAGATTTCACCGGCCGTTGGAGATTTAAGAAACTTGCAGTGCATGTATGTTTTTGTTTTTAAATATTGTTCTCTTTGATTTGTGACGTACAATTTTAATGACATTCTTCGTTCTCTGTTGTTTTTGTCACAATGGCAGGGACCTGCAGGGAAACAAGCTTACTGGTCAAATCCCGGATGAAATTGCCAACTGTGCCTCCCTGGTTCATCTGTATGATTCCCCATTTTCTTTGATGTCTTGCTTCTCGTGTTTGTATCCGCATGTTAGAAAGTAGTAGTGTGGTTACATGCTGGCATTAAAGTGAGTTTGTTCTAAATGTAGGGACTTGTCAGATAATTTGCTGGTCGGGGACATTCCCTTTTCGATATCTAAGCTTAAGCAGCTCGAGCTTTTGTAAGTCCTGAATTCAAAATGGCCTTTTAGCGAGTTTAGTTTATTTGAACTTATTATCGCTCTTTTGACTGAGAGTTGATCCACTGCCGTCGGTACAGGAATTTGAAGGACAACAAGCTGACAGGTCCAATTCCTTCAACGCTGACTCAGATTCCGAACCTCAAAACCCTGTAAGCTCTCTTTTTCTCGCTGAATTCTCCTCCATGTTTGGTTTCACATGCTCATGCTTAAATGTGCACAATGGTCTTTAGGATTCAGTCATTACTACCATGCTTGTATCCTACTTCTTGACCATGTGTTTAAATCATCAATGCATATTTGTTGTTGCTAGTCATTGGATTTTTTTTGGTTGTGTTTAGTGACCTTGCACGGAACCAGATTACAGGGGAGATACCAAGACTTCTTTATTGGAATGAAGTCCTGCAATACCTGTAAGTACATGAGTAATTGCCGCAGGTCTCATTTACGTGTGCTGTAACCTGCTTATAAGTTTTCAATCAAAGGAACGTTACTCTATTGAAAAAGCTGTTTTGGGTTTACTTTCACGAGGTTGAATAGTTTGTTCCTCTCGTGGTTAGACAATTGTCTAAGAAAGGATCTTGTAGAAGCTTCCAAACTTGATTTTTGGGTGGAACTGTTTTGCAGAGGATTACGTGGCAATTTGTTGACTGGAACACTGTTACCTGATATGTGTCAATTAACTGGCCTGTGGTATTTGTGAGTAATCGTCTGCTTTCCTCGCATTTCCCCTTAATTATTGCATTTAGTGTACATTTTTATCATGTATTTGAAAACTTTCTTTGTTATTTCCAGTGATGTTAGAGACAATAATTTGACTGGTACTATTCCGGAGAGCATTGGGAACTGCACGAGTTTTGAGATATTGTATGTTCACTTCCTTGGTAACTCTTGATTTGCTTGTTTGGAAGAGACATGAATTATTTTCTTCAGTTTAAATGTGGTAGAGGAATGTGATATATCTAGTAATTCAAGTGTCATTGTGACATTTTCAGGGATGTGTCCTACAATCAGATCACTGGGGAGATTCCATACAATATTGGATTCCTACAAGTAGCAACGCTGTTAGTTTCCTGCCAAGCTTACTATGTTAACTATTTTAATCCCTCATGGAACTGTTCCATTTGGGATCAAGATTTCAGTATACAACTGTTGTGGAAAAGTTTACTTACGCAGGCTTGCCTGTGAGATAAAATTATAGCTAATACAGTTCTTTCGTGTAGGTCTCTGCAAGGAAATAGGATAACAGGTATGATTCCAGAGGTGATTGGTTTGATGCAGGCCCTTGCTGTCCTGTACGTATGCATTTTGTTGTGTATGGTTTATTTTTCTTTTAACCCGATGCATTATGTAGTGTTTATGATGTCTGTTACAAGCTAAATGTTAATTCTTTTCCCTATTCTTATAGGGATCTGAGTGAGAATGAACTTGTTGGGCCAATACCACCAATACTCGGCAACTTGTCATACACTGGCAAACTGTGAGTTCCTTCTGCTGAAAAAAGAATTTAACTGACTCCTTTATCTAGGATTTTTTGGTGTGACATGTTCTCCACAGGTACCTCCATGGTAACAAGCTCAGTGGGCCAATTCCTCCCGAGCTTGGCAATATGTCAAAATTGAGTTACCTGTGAGATATCTCCCTCATCATTAATCTTCAAGTTTCTATTTTCGTTAATGTACTGAGTAAGCCTTTTTGCAGTCAATTGAATGACAACAAACTGATCGGGCAGATACCTTCTGAACTGGGGAAGCTAGAGCAATTGTTTGAATTGTGTGTCCTTGTTTCTGATTTTTTGTTCTTTTCAACAAAAGTATCGTGTCGGTAATTGACTTGTTACCCAATGCCCCAGGAATCTTGCCAACAATGAGCTTGCAGGACCCATTCCATCCAATATCAGCTTATGCAGAGCACTAAATCAATTGTAAGATAAAAGTTCTCGTTATTACATGTGACATAGATTTCGAGAGTTTTTATTTTGTTTTTGTTTGGGGGGGGGGGGAATGGATTCCCTACAAAACCAACTGCAGCCAACTGCCATGCATTTGAATTTTATGTTTGACTTTTCTGCCCCTTTCTCCGAAGCAATGTGCATGGAAATCGCTTAAATGGATCAATCCCTCTGAGTTTGCGCAATCTAGAGAGTCTGACGTACCTGTAAGTGTCATCTCACCAAACTTGAAATTATTTGTTAGTCCTGATAGTTTTTTAACATGTTTCCTGGAGATTGATGAACCAAAACTTTTTGTGCCTTACAGAAATCTTTCAGATAACAATTTCAAAGGACAGATTCCTGTAGAGCTGGGACATATCATCAATCTTGATACACTGTAAGTTTCATAGCAAAATTTGCTTTGGTGCTTAGTATCACTGCAACCTGAGAAGGCCTCTTGTTTTACCCTGTTTTCAGGGATCTCTCTTGCAATACTTTCTCAGGACCTGTTCCAGCTTCTGTTGGTGATCTAGAGCACCTTCTTACCTTGTAAGCCTGCAGTTGAGGCCTATATTTCAGCTTCGTTAATCTTTGGTCCTTGTGTGTTGATGGGTGTTACATGCAGGAATCTAAGTGGCAATCGTCTTGATCATTCATTACCAGCAGAATTTGGAAACCTTAGAAGTATTCAAATTATGTGAGTTGGTTAATCTTTTATGTTCTGTAATAATAGTGAGTCAGTTGAGCCATCAGCTTTTGCTCTTATCCAGTTAGTGATAGTTATTTGTAAATGTAGTGATATGTCATTCAATAATCTCTCTGGTTGCATCCCTCCAGAGTTGGGTCAGTTGCAGAATCTTGGTTCCCTGTGAGTTTGTATTTTCTACTCCTTTCCTACTCTAATGGTATTTTTGTGGTTAGCACATATCCGGTATTTACAGTGAAGTCATTTACTCGAAAAATATGTTGTGGTAGGATTCTTAACAACAACAACTTGGGTGGAAAAATTCCTGATCAACTGGCAAACTGTTTCAGTCTGGCCACCCTGTAAGTTTACGTATCTGTACCTCTTTCAGGTTCATGATGTAATTAATAAAGTCTGCTCTAATTAGTGATTTCTTGATCTTTTAGGAATGTCTCTTACAACAACTTATCTGGAGTTGTGCCTCCAATGCGGAACTTTTTGCGGTTTTCACCAGACAGGTATGGGAAATTTTTGCTTTTCCTTATCTGCTGGCTCTTATAATGATTTTGGTTGCATTTATCTCAGCTTCATGGGGAATCGATTACTATGCGGCAACTGGTTGGGATCAGTATGTGAACCTTTTGTCTTAAAATCCAGAGGTAGTGACCCTCCTCGTCGTGTCATTTCATTGGGTCTGTTGTTAGTACATTTTTTATGATTGGGTGATAGTTCCTGATGTTGATTTGGAGTTGGGATCTCATTCTAATATAACTGGATTATTTTCTCTACTGCAGCACTTTTCTCTAGAGTTGCAATTGTTTGTATGTCACTGGGCTTTATCACATTATTGGCTATGGTCATAGTTGCTGTTTACAAATCCAACCGACCAAAGCAATTGACTAAGGGATCAAAAGGGACTGGGGAAGGTATGTAATACATAGCCAAGGTGATGGTTCGATCATTTTTAACTTCAGGTCCTGAGTTTTACTTTTTTTCCATTCCAGGTCCCCCAACGCTTGTAATTCTTCACATGGATATGGCTATCCACACATTTGATGATATAATGAGAATCACAGAGAATTTAAGTGAGAAGTATATCATAGGTTATGGTGCTTCTAGCACAGTATACAAATGCGTCTTGAAGAATTCCCGACCCATTGCAATTAAGCGAGTTGACAACCATTATTCGAACAATTTGCGCGAATTTGAGACTGAACTTGAGACCATCGGTAGCATCCGACACAGGAACCTAGTCAGCCTGCATGGATATGCACTGTCTACCTATGGAAATCTCCTCTTCTATGACTACATGGAGAATGGCTCTCTTTGGGATCTTCTTCACGGTTAGCTTGCAATGAATTCTTTTGCTTCTTGTTAGTTGGCCATGAATTTCATATTCAAAGTTGTGAAAAATAAAAATAAAAATGTGCTGTCATCTTTTCTTGAACTCTGGGGCACTGAGATTCTCCATGTTGCTATTAAGGAAGCTGCATTCTATAATCAAAAGCTATGTAACTAAAGCTGGGGAACAAGAATTTGTAGTCAGATGTATACTCGTAAATTAGTTTGGCTGATAGTTGAAATTCACCAAATATGGACTTGTCTGATAGTTTTTTTATCCTAGCAAACTTGCGATAGTTTTTGTCTGCCTTTTTCGTTTTACATTTTCAATCAAGTAGACAGGTCTCTCATCCAGCACTCAATCACACCCTGTATGCAGTGTAGGTTTTCTTTGGCAATCACTGACTGTTTTGAGGCTCATCATTTGACAGGACCATCAAAGAAGGTAAAACTTGATTGGGAGACACGACTGAGGATTGCAGTCGGGGCTGCTCAGGGACTAGCCTATCTTCATCATGATTGTAATCCCCGAGTTATACACAGGGACATTAAGTCCTCAAATATCTTGCTGGATGAGAATTTTGAGGCTCATCTTTCTGATTTTGGGATTGCAAAATGCATTTCAACTACAAAATCCCATGCATCCACTTATGTTCTTGGAACAATTGGCTACATTGATCCAGAGTATGCCCGAACTTCCCGCCTCACTGAAAAATCAGATGTTTATAGTTTTGGCATTGTACTTCTGGAGCTACTGACTGGGAAGAAGGCAGTGGACAACGAATCCAACTTGCATCAACTGGTATGTTTCCTTATCATGATGTTGTTTCTGTTTGAGGAAGGTAGCTTATAGTAGTATTACTTTATTAACCTTGTATTTCACTTGATTGGTTTTCTTCTCAGATATTGTCCAAGGCAGATGACAATACAGTCATGGAGGCTGTTGATCCTGAGGTCTCCGTGACATGCATGGATTTGGCCCATGTCAGGAAGACTTTCCAACTTGCTTTGTTATGCACAAAGCGAAACCCCTCTGAGAGGCCAACCATGCATGAAGTAGCAAGGGTTTTGGTCTCCCTGCTTCCAGCGCCTGCAAGGAAACCTGGTTATGATCTTCCAAAGACTGTTGACTATGCTCAATTCGTGATTGACAAGGGACAGCAACCAAGAATGCAGCGGCAGCAGCAGGTTCAGGCGGATTACAATTCCTCTGATGCTCAGTGGTTTGTTCGTTTTGGTGAAGTAATATCCAAGAACACCCTATGAAAGAAAATTTCTGATTCTAGTATTTGGAATTTAACATAGCAAAAGGAAAGATAAAATGGTGGAAGATGGGGGAAAATCCCAAGCCTTTTTTCCTTGGTCGGAAGATGAATATCCTGGATGATTAACTTGGTTCTCACATGCTACTAAGTGGTTGACTTTTGAAGTTATGATATGCATTAGGCCCATTTTTGGACATCTATAATCTCCCAATCTTTTGGTACGAGAAATTATGGAAATTGTAGTTGTTTATTTTGCCCTCTTGCTTTCCCTGAATTCAGTTATTACACCTTTAAAGGCCTTGTCATTTATGTGCCTTAAGGACAAGCTTGTTCTGTAAGATATTCCCTCCTCTGATAGCATTGTGAGATGTTCGGGGCTGATACGTGTCATTTCTGCTTTCCAAAATAATTGTTCATTAGTTTCTTTACTCACCCGCTTGTGCAGGCTTCCTGCCAATATCTCTTTTGAAAGAGTTTCATTTTTGTACTTCCTGTCTGGCGGTCGAGTTTTCAGTGCTTCTGCTGCACTTGCATCTCCTAATTATTGAACAAGTAAAGAGAAGTACAAAGATGGGGTCTGTAGCATTACTCGCCATCGTAGCCCGTGTACATAAGTCTGCCGTCCAGATCAGAAAACAGGGCATTGGTTTTGAGAACAAGGTTGCGATTGTAAACCCTAACTATAGGAAATATATTGCGAGAATATAGTGTAAAAACGTTGAATTTTATATTTATTAGGATAGAATGAGTTAATTTAACGAAGAGAGAAGATTTGAAGTTTTTAATTATTAATATTTTTTGGATCCTTTGTGTGAAAATTTAAAAGGTAAAATTTTGAGAGAATTTATTTGCATCTATAAAATCTTGACCAATTCCAAAATTGTCACAAATTTTAACTTGCGAAAGCGTCCCGTTGCCTCATGGTTTAGAGCTTTGCGATTTGCCATGAAACTCTTTTACAAGGCAGCTTAAGAAACATACAAAAAGGCAAAACTGGCTGAAGGTTCTGATTCTTAGAAAGCTGAACGCCGGAGATCTCACAAGAACTAATTTGAGAAAACACTTGCGACAACGAAAATTTACAATCTCCTTTAGCTACAGCTGGAAAAGCAGAAAAGAAAAGCACAAATCTGCTACCAACCGCTGATCCTGTAGTTTTTATTGGTTGGGAGGGGCATCTTCCACGGATTCATCGCTCTACATTTACAAGCAATGCATCTTCTGAGGCATGAAAATAATCTTGTTTCCAGCTTTGATGTTGACCTGGGTAAGGATAAGCATTAAAAGATGACTTCATGCTCTCCCTCTCAGCAGATGTCCAGATTCCTCTATTATTTGAGGACACAAGTCCATGCCAATTCAATAGGTATAGCAAGAAATTAACCAATATGATTGATCCTTAGCAGCACACTTACGACAGCAAACATGCTTAACCAACGCATATACACTTTTTTTCAGTCAAATGAGTGCACAACCCTTTGCCCCAAATATTCCCACCAATCATGCATATTCTCCCGGGAGGGTTTTTTTTTTTTTGGGGGGGGGGGGGGGGGGAGGGAGGGCTGAGCCGAGAGGTGTGGCCTGCAAAGTGCAAGGGGCTTTGATGTCCAATGCTTCATTGTCTGGCATATATTGTCTTTATCTATTTGGTACTCTCTTTGTGTGCCTTGATAATTTCTAACAACCAAAGTCATTTCTCACATCTTATGATATGAATCAAGCTATGCTAGCTAAGTTGGGGTGGCAATTATTGGCTAAACCGAATCAATTATGGGCTGTTTTACTGAAAGCCAAGTATTTTAATCAGTCTTCCTTTTTGCAAGTTTCTTCTGGGCGCTGTGCATCTTGGACATGGCAAGGGTTGCTGCAGATTCGGTCCTTTTTGCAGAGGGGTATGTGCTGGGATCCGGGGGGTGGGCATTCGATTGTAGCCACTCGGGACCCCTGGGTTCCAGGGGTGGTGAACTGCAGACCTGTTCTTCGTTCTCATTCAGATGTGGTTTCACCTCATTTTTCTGTGGCTGATCTTTTTGATTTTGTTTCTGGTGCTTGGGATCGTTCTTTAATTTTTTCTCTATTTGAAGATGACTCGGCAGAGGCTATTTGTAGACTTCGGTTGCTTGTTCCTGGGGCTGAGGATGGTGTGCTTTGGTTACCTGAGGCGAGTGGTATTTTCACTGTGAAATGAGCATATCGTTTTTTATTGCAGGATTCCATCTCTAGTAGTCTCTTTGCTGAAAAGGATTGGGTTGCTCTTTGGAAACTTAAAATTCAGGATAGGCTGAAATTATTAATGTGGCGGTGTGCCATGGATGCCTTTCCGTTTAAGGGAAAAATTTGTGCGTTGGTGACCTCCTTGGACTTTGAGGCTAGTCTTTGTCCCTTGTGTGGTGTTGAGGTAGAAACAGGGCTGCATATTTTTTTTCGTTGCTCTATCGCACGTGTGCTGTGGCGTGAGGCGGTTTGGCCCTTGGATGCCGACCATTTACAAGGTGATAATGTGCAGAGTTTTATTCGAATTTTATCCCAACCCCATAGGTTCCTTTATATAGATGAGGAGATGCAGCGTGATTTTTCTTTGAGTGCTGCCATTGTTTTAGATACTCTCTGGTTTGGGCGCAATCGTGTAGTTCATCAAGGTGGAGATGTTAATGTTCAAGATTTTATTAGATTGGTTCATAGACAGTTTTTGGAGCATTCGCAAGCGTGGCGTATCTCGGCTATGTCTAGTTGCAAGGTTTGGTGTCCTCCGTTATATGGACGGCTAAAGTGCAATGTGGATGTGGCCTTACGAGGTGGGGTGGCTATTTTGGCTGCTTGTTTTAGAGACTCGGGAGGCTCTCTCTGTCATCTGTACACGGAGCAATTCCCAAGCATCAATTCTCTTTTTGGAGAATCTTCCTCGCTTGTGGCGGCTGTCAATATTGCCTTGAATATGGACTGGGATCAGGTGGATTTTGAATTTGATTGTCAACTCCTCACTCGGATGGTTTTAAATGAGGAAATTCCTTGTGGCCCTCTCTTGCTTGATCAGATTGTGTCTTTACGTGGATTCTTTTTGGCTCATTCCTCTTGCTCTCTAAAGTGGATCTCCAGGCGTCAGAACTGCTTTGCCCACTCTTTGGCTCAATGGGCATTCTCTAGTTCGCGTTTTGGTGTTGTTTCTGTTTCTTGTTTGCCTGCTTATGTTCTCAGTCAGGCTTCGTTTTCTGTTGGCTAGTTTTCTTTCTGGTTGTAATGTTTGTTGAGAAAAAAAAAAGTCATTTCTCACATCTTGCTAAAATTAGCACAACCTTAATACGGCTACTTTTCTTCTGAAAAGAAGAAAAACCAATAGAGAGCAACAAAATACGGTCTAATGGATGAGGACAGAGAAGGAAAAGGAACATCAATTTTACATACTTTCACACTTGGCCTCCTGTTTGTAGAGATTATGCATCTGTTTCGCCACTAGCAACTCCATCTACTTTTAAAACATATATAAGTTTGCTAGAGTTTTACAAGTACATGACATTTCTAACAGTTCTACTGAAAAATAACAAGGAAGACCTAACTTCAAATCAAACTGCAGCTAAAATCTGGAGCTACCTTTAAACATTTAGTTGTTGCCCAGTTTCAGGAATGCTCCTGTAATTTCCACATCAAGACTACTTCCAACCTAACCTCTGCAATTTCATTTGACCAAGTTTATCATCTACCACTTGAATGTTCTGAGACCA
Source organism: Myrica gale (assembly GCA_963930655.1). Classification (NCBI taxonomy): domain Eukaryota; kingdom Viridiplantae; phylum Streptophyta; class Magnoliopsida; order Fagales; family Myricaceae; genus Myrica; species Myrica gale. The sequence goes on along the minus strand of OZ005600.1, from coordinate 7,095,404 downwards.
TGAGCGTTAATGCAGAGCAATAACTAGGATGGAACTTAAACTAACAAAAAGTTAGTTACAATCTCAAACTTCTTCGCAAGAAAGTTGGATTTTAGGAATTAACAACTAATACTACAATAGCAATGCTAACATACCTCATGTCCTTGATGGAAAGGAGCAGGTGTGTTCTCTTTTAAGACCTTCATCCAATCAATGAAAGCACATACATATTACTAAGAACTCAAAATAGACGTTAAAAACCTTCTGTCTTCCAACCATATTTTGAAGAAACTAACCTTAGTAGGCAGAGGCATTTTTGGCTGAGATTTCCTGTTATGTTGGCCATCAGATGCTAGGGAGAGCTGGCAATTTGTGGCATCAGAATGCATATTCATATCATATATAAGGAATTGTAAATTGCATGATTAATTCACGGTGTTACAGTTAAACATTTATTGCCAGTACAATAGGCGTATATCCCCTCTAGAGAAAAGTTAAGAATGAATCACCAAATAATATAGCTTGTAACATACCTTCCAAAAAGATTCTATAGGTGCATCATATGGATACCTCTTCTGAGTTGAAACATTGAATTCCTAGGAGAACGTATAAGCCAAATGTCGAAATCAGGATGTACTTCAAAAATAATAAACCGCAAATACAACAATTGCACGCAACAGATTTCTAAGCAAGTTACCATTGGGAGTGCAGCTTCTCGATTGGAATTTCCGAAGGCATCAAATCCTCCTTTTCTTGCCAGTACCTGTTTCAGGAGCAATATGGTTCTGAAAATGGTTTTCACCAACAACAAACTCTCTATAAAGGCCTTCCTGATGTTAGTAACTAAATCACCTTTTCATGAGGCCAAGTTTGGAATTTGGTAACTGTTTCGCAGTTCTCCTGCTTTAAAGCATCAATAGAATTTAGACTGTGCAAGGAAATTAACTATGTAAACCATAAGCATTTAAGAAGAATAGGTCGTGACAATGTCTAAGAACTGGTTGCAAGAATGAAGAACATCATAAGGAAATTGACTACATAATGAAGATTGAAAAGTGAATATTCAACTATGTGATTGATCATTGCACAAGAAAAACGAATTGCAGATATTGGACGAAATAGCAAGTCTATAAGAATGAAAAGCTAAGAAAATGTCCAAAAGGGCACAGGGAACACCAAAAATTATGACTCTTCAAAAGAGTTTTTTTTTGCAGTCAGTTTCAACTTTGAAATGACAAAAGCTAAAATTTAAACATATTTTCCTTCTATTATCTGTGTTTTCATTAGGAGAAAGATATTCAGAACTAAATATATTCCCTGCCTGCAGTGAGGAGATCATTAGCCTCTGAAATTGGAGAGGATATGAACATCCTGTGAAATAATTAGCTTATGACCTACATTACTAGGCATGTTTTGCAGAGCCCACTGTGAGGTCTTCAGGTGAAACACCTGAGAAGCAATTGCAATTTTGTCATGGTATTCCAAAAAGGTATCCAAAATAAAATGACAACAGAAATCTGTTAACTAATTACTTTTAACTCTCGCTGCTGCGGTATACTCTTTTTAGGAAGGGGCAATGAAGGAACCTCAAGAATCTGTGGAGGCCAAAACAAGAGCATGTGTTGTTGCCTTATATATGTCTTCACAAGTTATTCAGAGATTTACAGATTCCCCCAAATTCACTATGAATCAATTTTGTAAAGTGAAGTACCAACTTTTCTGTTCAAGGGGCGTGCTTTAAAGGTATGGGCATTTGAGTTCACACGTTCAACCAAGTCTGTGTTGATCTTAGACCTGCCACTCAGAGCAGCCAATATGGAATCAGCTCATTAAGCAGATTTTGATATTTCAACCTCAAGATATGCAAGTAAACCATCATAATCTCAGAAAATGATCATACCTATGTCTCTCTGCCCTACGTGCTGTTGCCAGATCTGGTTCTCTAGGAATTGTAACTTCAGGCCTTGTATGCACAGAGTTGATGTCAGTGGTTCCAACCTACAAAAGTACTTGAAATCAGTTGGTTATTGTACAGATGGTATAGGAAACAACGAAATTTTACTTTGATAAGAGAAATAAATTACATCTATTCATGATTTGTTAAACTAGACATGGTTAGCGGTACCAGTACTAGGAATCCAAAGCATTAAGATACACTCCCTGACAGATGTAGCAGACCTTTTTAGTTACCTTGTGTAGAAAAAGAGCTTGATACTTCAGGTGAGCAACCTGCTTTGGAAAATTATGAATGAGAGAATTATGTGAGAGGTATGTCTTAACTACTGAATACTGTATAAAACCACGTTTTAGCGAATGACATACAAATCACTCAAGCTTGATCCAAATTCAAGTCTAAGATGTTCTACTAGTATCCATCTTTCCCACAATTGATATTTACTATTTTTTCTTCCCTGAGAAATCATATCGAGCACAATAGGGTTTGAAGAAGTTTATGTGCACAAATACTTCAGAAACTCATGGCTACAACAAATTTATACACAGACCAGAGACATCAAAATACCAAATTGACAAACTCTAATGCACCTTCTGTAAGTAACCGGTGTCCAACTTTTGTCTTTTAGTAGCTTGGCTGTCGAGACCCATAGAACTCCTCGAACTCTTTTCATCAATGCCCTCTAACTTCTTTTGAAACCTATATGGTTAAGAAGGCCACAAGGGTAATGGCAAAAACAGGAGGAGAAGTAAAAGTGAAAATTTTATTTCAAAAGAAGCATTTCACAAAAACGAGATCTATTACAAGTGCTCAAACCATAAGAGAAAGGTACTCTGACATCTTCTATAACATTATATACAGAGTCTCAATTTCCAACCTTTGGTGGAAGCCTAACAGGGGAAACACCACCTAGTAGTGAAAAAAAATAAAGAGGAGATAAAGTATGGACTGGCCCTGCCACCAAGCAGAAAGGTAATTGAGAAATAACTAACACCTCAAGAATCGTGTGGAATGAACTTCTCGAGGTTTATTCTGCTTGGCCAAGTGACTTGCTGTTGGTTTCATAAAAGTTGGATTCCTTGCTAAAGCCGACTTGACTGGGGACTTTGATTTGGCTTTTGGACTAGCATCAGCCATCTGATTGTCAAACCCTATTCCTAAAGACATGAACTTTTCATTAGTTGCAGCACAAACCAGAGGATATAGAGCAAACAAAAATAAGAAAAATAGAAAGGTAGTTACCAATTAATGAAGGGGACATGTAGTATTTTTCTATAAGTATCCAGACATGAAAATACTGGGCACTGTTATATGGATATGTCAAGGTCAAGCAATCCTATTGGGGACTGATAAACATAAGTGGAATCAATGCAGTAAATGCTGCTGCAATCAGTTGTCAATAAATACTTATTACGAAGAGTGGATTGTATGACAACTCATTTCAACCAACAAGACATAGCCAAACAGACTCATTTATTCACTATTTGAGCTATTATTTTGGGAGAGCTGGTTTAACCCTACTCCTATAAACAAGCAAAACAAATAAACTTGCATGGACCAAAGTGGGGCTAAAAAGTTATAAATGCTGGAACGTATAGAAAGTCTGTCCTTATACTGATCAGATGTATATGACAGATTATTGGCAATTTAAAAGCAGTTAGAAGATTAAAATAACCATTGAATAGGATATCTGTCGATCAGTCTAATTTGTTTATTGTTCCTATTATCTTTACCAACTTTTGTAGTAATCTCTACAATGTGGAAGAAAACTGAAAAACAACATTAGAGGTCTTTGTTCTAATTCTAACCTGCGACTAACACTAACACTAACATAAAAAACTAAAAATATTCTGATTCTTGATGCAAGGACACCATATGTCTATTGGTAACTAACTTTATCTTATGAGTTTAGCCCAGAATTTCAGAACCATGTTCAGCATGAAAATGCTCAAGAGTTTATCAAAAGCAAAAATGCTTGAATGACAATAACTCCACAACTGCTTCATTTTTTATTTCTAAGGATCATAGCACAGGAAAAAACAATGTTTAAGAATCCAGTAACATGATACCTTTAGTGGTCTCATGTTTTGCAGAAACTTCAGAACACATGCAGCTATTGGAGGTCTTCCCAGTGGTATTCAAGTCTTCATCATTTCTGGATTTAGTAACGGTGCTCATATGTCCTGCGGGAACGTCTTTTACCCACTTCAACTTTACCATGAAAGCTAGAAATAATTGGGTAAAATTAGAAACGAATAGACGTGAGAGTAAATAAGATAGGTACTAAAAATGAAAACAACCTTATAGAATGAACGATATACGCATTTTACACACACAAAAAAAAAAACAAGGAACCATCCAAGCACATGAATTATCGATTAACCAACGAATATGTCGTGGAAATACTTACGCGAAGGCGGATGATTTGGTGCTGATTCGAACCAGAGCTCGGCTTCTCTGGCCTCCAGATAAGTCTCGGGCCTTGTGAAATCGTAGAAGCGAGCGGCATCGAACTCGTAATCAAGGTCGATTTCTTCAGCAGCAGAAGGTTCTCTAACGAACTCCTCCATGTCTTCCTCCATTTTTTCTATCGCTTTCGCGTCAACTCCAAGTTTTCAGAATCACGTTTCAGGCAAGGAAGCATAGGAATGCCATTGCCATCGTCAGTTCCCTCTTAGTTTTTAAATACGGTTGTGTAGGTTTTATTGCCCACCAATATTTTTTTTGTCGCCGTAACTTCCACGGGAAACGAGAGAGAAAGCTCCGGTTTTACTGCTTCAGGAGAACGAACCAAACAAACAGCATTGAGTCAACGATTTTCCCTCACTCTCTCTCTCTCTCAGCGAGAGAGAAAGTACCAGTCACTCCCTCCAAACCACCATCAAAACATCTCCCTCTCTCTCTATAACTGTCCCGGCAAATCTCCCTTTCTAGTCTTTTATTTTACGGGGAAAAAAACGTTCAAATAGGGACAGGATTGCGTAATGTTCTGATCGAGTAAAACCCTAATTATCCAAAAAGGAAAATTCGCGTCGAAGGAAAAGGCGAGAATCTCGGTCTCTGTCAAGGAAGCATGGAAGTGAAAGGAATAGGCAAGGAGGATGAGGACGTAGCGGGCATTTTATAGCGCCCAAATTGGTGAAGGGCCCGAATTTTTGAACCGGTGGGGTCCCAATGTCGTGACTGTATGAACAGTAGACGGGTGGATAACGTTGGCAATCTGTATGACGATTATGTCCTCGTTGTTCGGCGCTTCTCTTTAAATAATTATTGGACAAATGCGAGATTTCACCACAACATTACTGGGAAAAAAACAAAAATCTTATTTTAAACTTATTCTCCTCCATTTTTTGAGCGTACGAGAAGAAGTACTATCTACCTATTATAAGTAAACCAATGGCGGATAGCAACTGCCGACTGGATCAAACAAAGTATTCTGAGAGTTATATTTTAAAAAAGAAAGAACTGTCGAACCGAATCCAGTTCAATCATTTTTTATCCTTCTCGTTAAGATTATGTTTAGAAAAAGTAATTATGATCTTTTTCTGCTTAGACCTTGGGCTCCAATTTCCTTTTTGTGAAAAAATTATACACGTACGCTTTTGGACAATAAAATGAGACCGTCTTAAAAAATGGTATCTTCCTTAAGTATCCTTGGTGATGTTCGGTTAAAGTGTTTTATGAAGATTTTTTGTGTTTTAAGAATTTTTATGTGATGTTAATTTTATCGGTATGCGTGTTATAGTTATATTTATGTTGGGTGAAAAATGATGTTTAGTTGTAGAATCTTGAAGATTCAAAAAATACTGAAAATTCTTTGTAAACGAACAGGCACTTCCAGTATCCCTTGGCCGTAATCCTTAAAGGACAACATAAATAGTCATATTTTCTCTTTAAGGTTTACGGCATATGAGGATGCCGAAGACAGGTGAATCCTATGTACCGGTGGTCCAAGGTAGCATCGGTTATTAATCCAGCTTGATATGATTGTAGACAGACCCATCAGACCAACAGCAATGTACTAAGCTTGGAAGCTTTTGAAATTTTGAATTGAATATAGAAGAAAAGACGAGGCGGTCGATTTGGCCTGAAAGTTACTTGTTTGTCTTTATTTTGTTTTTCTCCTTTCTGCTGAAATTCGGTCCTTAATGCGTAATTGTGTAAAGTCATCTCCTTCGGCAGTTTCTTCCCGTTGTATATACCTTTGCTGGTTGGTTCAAATCGAGGACTCCGTGAACGAATCTTGTCGGGTTCAGCAGGACATTAATGTGCTTGTCTTCTTGCAAATGAAGTGAAAAGGAACACGCTCCTGCAAATTCAAAATCTGAGGAAGGCGATCGATGACAACCTCACAAGCCCCGCGCGCGGGAACGGTGAGAAATAGGTAACACTGGACGATCCAGCTTTTGTTTGACGTTTTTTTCTTAGCCCCAGCTCCTTGTGTCTTTCCTTTAGATATTCTTTTGGATTGGATTATAATTACATGTGTTGCAAATATTGGATGGGTTAAGTAGCTTTGTGACTAAAATGGTACAGTTTATGCTTGTCACGATATGGTGAAGAAGAAGAGATGGCCTGACCCTTGTGTTAAACGGATGCGAACAGCGAAGTGATACATAAAAACCAATGTTTGGTCTCTTGCAGTCTGGGACTCAGTGATCACCTTGGTTGACTAAGGCCAAGACAACAATTGAGTCAATGTCGCAGCAGACAGCTACAGTGGATCAGATTCTGCAATATTCTGCATGATAAGAAGTTCAACAAAATCACTATTTGTATAAACCCGCAAACCAGGACCAGGGCGGGACCCACAACTCTCTATCACTCTCTCACCTATTGCTCTCTGCAATTACATCATACGAATTGCAGAGGAGCCTGGTCCGACAAACCAAAGCTAGTCGGTGATCATCATCCATCTTAAAGGCATCGTCATCACATCTATGGAACACAATCGCAGAAAATTTTAGGAACAAAACATTTACATTAAATAAGAGAAGCGTAAAAGCTCTCAGATGGTCCAGTGATTTCATACTATGATATTGCAGCCTCAAGTAGGTTCTCCCTGAAACAGGGTCTTGAAGCATACAAATCTCAAGAAAGTGGACAAGTCATCATTGAACTAAATCAATTACATCTTAATAGACTTAAACCACAATAAAACAACCGAAAAGCATAATAGAATTAAACCGACAAAGACAGTCATGTCAACCAAATTCAACACAAGATCTGAAAGGAAATTCATTACATATGTAATCTTTAAGGCTCAGAATACATAACAGCTCTCTCAATCAAGAATTTTCTGAACCAAAACTGGCATTTTTAATTCATATTCAAGCAAATATGTAGCACACATATTTTTCATTATGCAAAATGCAAAGGCTACTGAGTGAGGGGTCTGAGGGAATGCGGAATTCTCACAGATGAGGGAGTCGGGACCAGACACCGTATGGAGAGAGAGTCATGGGCGGCCTGGGACGACGGACGCTGCGGCTCATGGCTGGGCTGGTGCCGGGTGCGCTGGACGCTGGTGCTGCACTGCTGCGGGCAGCGGACTGCGGTGCAGGGCAGACAGTGGTGCGGCGCAAGCGGGGGTGGCCGGTGGGCGTTGGAAAACAACGTCGGCGCAGTGGGCACGGTGGTGCGGTGCGGCGCGGCGGTGGGCGAGAGAGAGAGAGAAACCAGTCGAGAGAGAGATGGGTCGAGACGAGAGAGAAAAATGCGTTTTGAGTATTTTTTTAAGGCAGAGGGTGAAACGACGTCGTTTCACCCTCTGCCGGTTAAAAAATAAAGTAGGCCCAGGCCCTGAAGGAAAATATTTAGATGGTCTGGGTCAATGTGGGTCGGGCTCCCAAAGACTCAGACGCTCCAGGGTTGGTCTGGGCATATGGGGATAGGGCTCCTATAGGCACAGACCAACTTATATTAAAAAAAAATTACATCTAACTTTTTTTCCCGTCCAATGGGGGGCGGCCGCCCCCTGATCCGCCTCTGGGTATAATAAACTGAAAGACTGTAGAGAAATACTTCTACATATACCGGTGGATTTCAGTGAAGTAGAAAATAGAGGTGTATGATGTTGAAGTGCGTTTAGCTTCTTAAACTTAATTCTATGCATAATTATTGGATAACACCAAGGGAAAAAAATATTCGAAACGATAACATTCATAACAGTTTTAAATATTCAGTAAATTAAGTTACTTTCTTTATTTTATTTTCTTTTTTGTTTGTGGGGGAGGGGAGCAAATACAGTCTCTACAAAATAAAAATACATCAAATTAAAGTTGCTGCTTGTGTCCATGAACAACATTCTGCGGGGAGCAGCTGCAAATGTGTTGTGGGCTGTGGCCCGGGGAAGCCGTTGCCCACCATGGGTTGCTCACTGCTGCACGCGTGCCGTGCCACGTTGTAAAATTAGAAATTTAGAACTCTTGTTTGTCATGGAAAACTATGCAAATTATATCCTTACTCACGAGCCCACGCGGGCTGCTACTTACGAACTCCTATCACTATTAATTTTTTGAGCAAATTATAATTAATTCTCTCGAATTATCACCTTTTTTCACTTATCTCCTATATTATGACCCTCACTCTACGTTGAAAGACCACTATACTTATTTTAAGGGAATTTGACAGCTTGGTCCTTGAGTTTATACCCCTTTGGCAAATGGGTCATTGAGTTTCAAATTTCAAAATTTTAGTCCTTGGATTTTCGTTGTTTGACAAAATGGTCATTCTGTTAGTTTGCCGTCCATATACTTAACGAATTTGAGCGCTACACGTCAGCAAATTTGTACGGTCGTCCAATATATGAAGCAGTCGACCGCTTCATTGTAGCGATCGACTACTCACTTTTTACACATATATCCGGTCGACCGCTTCAAATTCGTCAAGCATATGGACGACAGACTAACGGAAGGGCCATTTTGTCAAACAACGAAAATCTAAGGACTAAAATTTTGAAATTTGAAACCCAAAGACCCATTTGTCAAAGGGGTAAAAACCCAAGGACTGAAATACCAAATTTCCTTATTATTAAAAAGAAAAGAAAACGCAAGGGATACCGACCTGAAACTATTGACCTGACAAACGCAAGGGATAGTGGTTAGTAATTTTGTATTTCAAAATTACTAACCTGAAACTTAAGCAATTCATGTGTATATTTCTCATTTAGAAGATGAATAAAGTTTTGCTTCAGCAAACCGGTCGAACCATCTTATTCAGATATGCATTTAAGGTAACTTTTTTTTTTCTCATTATTCAACATTGACAGGTATAAGTTCCAAAATGGACTAAATTATAGTACCTTTAAAAAGTTATGGATTTTTGCAGAAGAATTTCATGGGATATGCGTGTTGAAAAAAAAAACACAATCCGCAACTCACATTGACAAGAGGTCTCTTTCTTCTCCCTTGCGTTTTATTTCCTTTTTAATTAGGAATGACATAACGGTCTTTTAACATAGGATGAGGGTTACGGGATGGATTCCAATCAAGTTAACACCCAAAATCAGTGAGAGATGAAATTTTAACAAAGACATAATTGAAGGAGTCGAGTTGCAACAAGTCATAATTTAGAGGTTAGTGAGAAAATAATAATAATTCAAGGGGAATAACTGTAATTTGCCCTTTAAAAAAAAAAAACTCATATAGCTATTAACAATCTCAAATAATATATGACTAATAAATTATCTGCCTCACTCTGAACTGTACAAGAGATCGTATTGAAGAATAATTTTCTTGTGCTTCGGACAAAATGGTACGTTTTTTTAAAAGTATTTATAGATCCTGGTCAATAATGACCTTATTATGATGGTTATTATTTTAGCCGCACAAACGACCAGAAAATCCAAATTAAAGGGTCTCGTCTCGGGCGAGCTCGATTGCTAAACCGAACGACTCGCTGTACTATATCGGGCTGGACAAGGCTTCTGAGGATCCATACGACAGATTTTATAACCCGAATGGTATTATCCGGCTCGGGTTGTCTGAAAACAGAGTGAGTTTCTGGTTTGGCCGTTCAATTTCCTTTAAAAAGAAAAGAAAAAAAAACTTTCTGATTTTGTTCTTTTGTTTGATTGGGTTTGTGTTAACAGTGCGTAAAGATGTTTTTTGGATGATTGCAGCTGTGTTTTGATTTGATAGAGAAGTGGCTTTCGGAGAACAGGAATGATTCAGTGATCGGAAGTAACGGGGGTGAGTTGAGTATTACTGGAATCGCGGGGTACCAACCGTTCGATTGAAAGTGGTAAAATTGACACCTTTATTCATTTCAAGTGAGGAGAAAAAAATATTATGACTTTACTTTTCATAGGCTATGAAAATCTATTTTGCTCTATGGAAATCTGTTTCGCTTGTTTGGATTTGGAGAAACTGACTTTATGTTGGTTGCAATTGTAAATGGACGTGACTACTCTAGTGTTCATTGTTCATGTGGTAATGGGTTTCAGACTTCAGTTATAGTGGGTTGATTTCCACTTTATGGGTTACTTTCTATGGAAATTTTTTATTCCTCGGCACTAAAATTATCTAAAATAACTTGTGGTGCCAAACCAATTAGGACGATGAGAAGAAGCAGGTCTAAGTCTCCCTGGTTAATGATCTGTGGATTTTTTTTTTTTTTGCTTGAATCTGATTAAGTGTGATTCTTTGGTATTGAATCTGTTCCTTTTTCACAACAAGAACAAATCACTTCCTTTTTTCTTGAAGCTGCAGTAACCCTTGTTATCATTGCCCTATTGGTTTTGGTTGAGGGTGTTGGTAATAAGTACAAATTCTTGGAAGGCATTATGTGGCATATGCCTATTTAAGTGCTTACATTGTGTTTGTGGTGTTGCCATCTTTATTACGTTTGTTGTTATTACTATTACTATTGTTCTTTTTCTGGGCTTTACAGGCAATGACAGGTTTCATGTCTCAGATCATGGGAAGAGCAGTCTTGTTTGACCCTTCACTGATGGTTTTAACCTCTGGTGCAACACCTGCTCTTGAGATACTATGTTTCTGCTTGGCAGACCCTGGAAATGCATTTCTTGTACCCACACCGTATTATCCTGGGTAATTTTGCACACTCATTATAATTTATATCTATGGAGGAGACAGATTTTTTGAATCAACCAAGAACACCCCCCCCCCCTCTCTTCTCCCCCTGGGACAATCCCCAAAACAAAATCTCTGAAATTGCTATGCTCTAATGTACCGTAGAAGCTAATTTCGGATGATCTGCAGTTTTGACAGAGATATGAGATGGCGAACTGGAGTGGAATTAATACCAGTTCATTGTCGCAGTGCTGACAACTTCATCATCAGTCTCACTGCTCTTGATCAAGCTTTTAATCAGGCAAGAAAACGAGGAGTAAAAGTTCGTATTCTCATCTCCAATCCCTCAAATCCTGTTGCCAATTTGCTACCTAGGGAAACACTGAATAATATCTTAGACTTTGCCCAAGAGAAGAACATCCATATTATCTCGGATGAAATATTTGCGGGTTCTACATATGGAAACGAGGAGTTTGTAAGCATGGCTCAAATTATTGACTCAGAAGGTATTGACAAAAGCAGAATTCATCTAGTATATGGTCTATCGAAAGATCTCTCTCTTCCGGGATTTAGAGTTGGGGTCATCTATTCCTTCAATGAGAGTGTTTTTGTTGCTGCTAAAAGGTTAACGAGGTTTTCTGCGATTTCTGCTCCAACCCAGCGGCTACTAGTTTCAATGCTTTCAGATACTAGTGCGAAACAATGAGGAAATGCTTGATTTATTTTGGCAGGTTTGAAACAATTAGGAATCAGGTCTGCAATGAGTAGTGCGAGTTTCTATTGTTGGGCTGATATGAGTGGATTAATTCGATCTTACAGTGAGAAAGGGGAACTTGAGTTATGGGATAAGCTATTGAATGTTGCTAAGATCAATGTAACTCCAGGTTCTGCTTGTCACTGCATCGAACCAGGATGGTTCCGGTGTTGTTTTACTACTTTATCTCAAGAGGATATTCCTATAGTTATGGAACGGATCCGGAAAGTGGCTGAAAGCCTGAAACTTGTAAATAGTCGAGTTTGAAATCCTAAGAGTTATTCTATATCATGCTAATTGTCATGGTAGAAACAGCTTTTTCAATAGCTTCAACACTGCTTCTTACTTGCTCAAAGTAGCTGAGCAATTGGAGTTCAGCTGTCTCTTTGACATCTTAGAGTGTGACAATTTAATACATTGCAGATTAGGTAAATTGCTTTGCAACATCAAGTCCCAGGTATGGAAACAATAACGATGTGGAAGAGAGACTCAAAGAAGAAACTGACAGCAAAAGCGCGTGAGACAGAATTTTTCTACAGCAGTTTCAGTCCTACCAAGTGCATCGTCTTCGGGTACAATATTTCAGTCATATTGCTCCGGGATTTGCAAATGCAGCAACCGATACTGTCCTCCATCGATACCTGTCATAGTTGCATTCAGGCAAGAGAAAAAATTGTTTTCACATTCCTTGTGCAAATAGCAGATAAACAACTAGTTTTTTTTTTCTTTTTTCTGTTTTAGGGTTTAAAAGGAATCAACTTAATATGTACGGTTTTCCTTCCAGTTTCATTCTTTCTGATTGACCGTTGACGTTAGATAAAGATCCCCGTGTTGAAACATGATGCGGAAGTTATCTATACAATGCCCGGATAAAGTTTCAGGAAATTAAAGATAAACAAAATGGAAGCGAGAGCTCGAGTTTTACCATCGATAGATTCTGTTTTCTCATTTGAACAGCTTTTCTCCTGTGACTCCTTCGGCTCAACAGTATCAGCTCTCCAAGTGTCGTGCCCTTCCTTGCCACGGCACTGCTAGCACTTTCACCATCGCCGTGTTCACTGCTAGAGTTTTCACGATCGTCATGTTCACTGCTAGCGCTTTCACGATCTTCATGTTTACTTTTTGGTTCTGTTGGAGCCTGGCAATCATTTTGCCCAACCTTCTTGAGAAAGCCAGAATGGGGTGGAAACAGTGGAAAGAGTTCTAAGATAGAAGCCCCCGCAGGACTTGAATTGCTAGTTGCGTAGCTGCCTGTATTATTTGCTACTTCACAAGGTATTGAGAAAGGGGTTTCCAGTCGGCTTCTCTCATCTTCCTCTCCTGATGTATCGTTCACTGGAACGGCAGTCGAAACTGCCTTAAATGGTACGAGGCAATTTGCTAGAAGAGAAGGCGGCGCTGGGCGAAAGGTGTAATCTTCTTCAGAACTGAGTGTTTTAACATCTGATTGATCAGATATACCTTCATGTTCGTCTCCATCACTTCCGACCCAACCTTCGGTATCACTGTCATCGTGGTTGGGAGAGCATGCTAAAGGCGGTGGGGCAGTGATGAGCTTTGCCGGTGGGGTTGAAGGTACTGATTCTTGTTGCGGTTGTGAAAGGTAAGGCAGCGGTGTGCCAGGCTTTTCCTCCCATACGAAAGGAACTGAGACAACAAGTTTGACGGGCGGTTTTGGAAGTGATATAACTGAAGCAGCCCGTGGCGTCCAATCCTTTTTAGGTGTTCCTGGCTTTTCTTCCCACAGAAATGGGACTGAAGGACGTTTCCTCATCTCCATTGTCTGTCCCTTCTCTGTAAACTCTCTCTCTACCATTTTGGCAGTGAATCTGTGCATGTATATACTCGTCAGTCCTGCATATGTAGAGAGAAAGGTTAGACAACTATACATGCTAACTGCACCATTTTTGAGCTCCAAGAGATTAGCTCATGCTAACTAGTAACTGCACTAACTCGGTGCGTGGAGAGGTTAGGTCACCTGCTTTCTCTCTCGATATCACTAAGAAAACAGTGAGTGAGACCTGGCCCAACTATGATGATAAGCCCCTGCATACGTACTTTATATTTGGCATTGCGGGGGTACAGTTTTTTTCCCGATGATATTTTAGTTGTTTGACTCCTACAGATCCACTTTTGAATCTCAATAATTTGTTATATCCTATCATGGGGGAAGTTCAGTTAAGATATGATTTCCTCCTAAAACGACCAAAGGATTATAAATTATGATTGTTTACATTCTAAAAGGCATTCGAAAAATCGATCTTCTACTATTTTTTATCCAAATTACATTGCACAATTGCACAATTTAAAGAGGGCTAAATTTTAAAATGTTAAAATGAGGACTTTAAAATCCCGAATAATAGGGACACATGAAGGAAACAAATCAACTGTTGGGCTTTTGTTTAATCACTAACAACCTTCTTTGAACCAATCTCTTCAAAATTTGAGCACGCCCATCATCCTCTTCCGGTGCCTTCAAGTATTGAACTTTCAAGTTTCTCCTAATGGATATTACTAACGAACTCGAGGGCACTTGAATGGTTTCATCCCGAAAAATAGTGCTCGCAATCACCTCTGCAATGTGATAAAAGCACGCCTAAACTAAACTGTAAATACTACTAAATGGAATTGAAGGAGTTTTTATCCGATCTTTTTTTTTTTTTGAGTTTTATGGTAGATGATCACCAACGGATAGAAAGTCTTGAACTTTGAGTTTTATGGTAGATGATCATCAATGGTTAAGGAGCTTTTATATCTCTTAGTCAAGAGATGTGCCCAAAGGCATTGCCAACCGCTTCTCGGATACAAAAGGCTCAAGTTGTATCACCAAAAGAACTGGTCTGCAGATTCCACAAAACCATCGTCGCAACGAGAATTGCTTGAAGATGAGTTTCTCATGCTTTGACGGCTGCTGTTTCTTGGTCATAGGCACGGGCTTTTTGAAAGCCTTTTCCTCGATCAACCATTGAGATTCATACAGTTTGTCTTCAAGAGAAAGCGGAAGGAAGACATCGACCAACACATCATAGTCGAACAAAAATGGAGCAGCTTCATGAGCCTCCATACCCTTCAGGACCCAAGTCATCCAAAAGCGACAATTCCATCCTTATCTCTGTTAATTAGCTTTGGCAATCAGCATATTGGGTACCTGCTTTGCTACTTTGGGATCTGAAATCCTATACTGGCCAGGGTTGCAAGCTACCCGACTAATAGTCGGCTCGTCGTTTTATCCCGAACGAAATTTATCCGTCGTACTTGACATGAGTCCACTCAGTCCAGATCTGTTTTTCAGCTGAAGCCATTGTTTGGTTCAGTGCTGTGTTTGACTCTCTCATCAGCTGGGCCGGCCAGTCACCTGCGAATCGACGGCCGAAGACGTGGTCTTAAGCCGGTAACGGAGCACTTGAAGCATCTATTTTAGGTGCCGCCCGGAAAGAAAACCGGATGAGTATAACAAAGGGGGAAGCTTCCCCCAATCCCCTTGACTCGGAATGCAGGGAAAGACTGATCATGGATAAGAAGCGCAGACAAGCCGCGTGCTATGAACTAAGGGCAAGAGACAAGCAATTGAGGCGAATCTAGTTCGAGTTTTTCTTTTCTTCTTTTCTTTTTTCTCTCTCTTATCCTTTATTTTTTTTTTTAAGGCAATGCAGGACCCTCCTATAGGAGGAGGTTTTTAAAATCCATCTGGCATAATAGTATATAGGATAATTATGAACGGGTAGATTTTTCTTCCTTACTTTTGAATGAATCTCTCGGAATTATTACTTGCCCAAAATAAAAATCTCCCAGAAAAGGAGAAAAGCAGAGGACTTTGAAGGTCAAATATGATTGAGTGGAGTGGATTTGGATAGACAAAGTGATCAGACAATGAGAAGCTCCGAGTCACCATTACGCCAGAGTCTATAGATAAGCCTGGCTCCGCTTCCTAGGGTTGTTTTCCTTTGTATTAGTAGTCGGTGGGATCCAAAACACATTAATAATCTTTCTTTTTTTAATCTTTAAAATAGATTTGATTGGAATATTGGAAATACAAGCTCTTAAGTAAGACTACGCTAGAGGCGAAAGTCGTGATAAAAGGTCCTGGTCTCGGAAGTTATAGGGCTATGTAGCGTCTTGCTTCTTCTTCTTCTTTTCGATAAGCGCCTTGCTTTGTTTGTAATGAAAAAGGAAACAGAAGGTCTTCGTACATTTTCTCAAGTTCAGGGAAGGACTTTATTGATCTTCATTCTTCAACCATGGGTTAAGCTGTGGCTAAAGTATCTCCGTTGGTACGCTAAGGGTTAGCGTAAATTACGATGTGTCGCTCGAGGTCTCTCGAGCCTCCTGTTGTACCAATGTTTTTACTGACAGGTCCACATCCATCTAATGGCCGTGTTAAATGCAGCTCACTCCATTATCCGAAAAGAATAAATCTTGCCGATTTTTTTTTCTGTGCAGAACTGATTTAATACTTCAATTCAGGAAATATAACTTATCAAATACAGATCTTCAAACAACATCATCCTAAATTCAATCATTCAGATACAAGGAACTAAATCAGAAGAATAGGCGAACCAAGCAGGTTTCATACCTCTGAAATGCTACAACAGAGAGTAAAACAACAATATAGAATACATAATGACAACAGACACAGAATAAGCCTAATCATTAGAAGTGCTACCTAATACCTAGTAAGAAAAGAGTAGACTTTTGGGGGTTAAAGGCAACATGACAGTGAATCCTAGTTCTGTCCCTAGTTGTAGCCAACAAGTTTATATTGGTGTCAAACAAATTGAGTGAGCCTAAATGTCGCAGGGTCTATAGGAAACAATCGAGACACAAGCAGCATACAAATGACTAACATGATCAACAAGAAACCTCGCAGTTTGTTTGGCTGGGACCTTTTGATTCCTCTTCTGGCATAGTAGTCTTAATGTCAGCAGCCAAGTTCCTATAGCCTTGGTTGTGGTTAAGAGAAGCTGAATTGTCTCCATTAAAAGCAGTAGATGTGAGAATTGGATTTTCTCCCCCATAGACTACTTTCGTTTCTTCACCACATAGAGGGTTGGCAGGAGTGAAGGTGATTGTTGTTGTAGGCTCAATTCTCTGCTTCTTGGGTTTTGCCTCTTGCTGGTGGCCTGGTAGAAAACTGCCCACAACAACCTGATGCATTCATACATTATAGAAAGAATCAGAACACAAATCTTTAAATAGTTGATGAGAGCATATAACCCGCACGTGGAAACTGAGACATAATACGTCTGGGTGCATATGTATGTACAGGCATGCATACACATGACGACGAATTTTTAAACCATCACAAAACAAATAAGCATAACCGAAAAACATTCTTACAAAAGAGCGAAGTATCATCCACAGTAGCGATTGTAGGTCATTCTTACTCGTCGATAGGACTTATTTACATCGCGGGACAAGTACAAAACATTCTCATTTTAAACATATAAATGCAATATACATAGCTTTAAGAAAATTCATGAACAATAACTACTTAATGACTGTAATTTATTTTCCTTTCTCTTTCAGTTTTCTTCTAGACAAAATGATTGTACCTGCACAGGGCCAGCAGCTACTAGCAGACCAGCAAGTCCTCCGCCAATTACTCTACCATCTGGTCCAGCCAAAGAGACACTCATCCCACCAGATCTGCTTCTTGTTCCTCCATTATCCGTAGGCATAAATGATCCAGACAAGGAAAGTATCTCAAAACGACCCTGTAAAAACAACCAGAAAAGCTTCATGGTTTCTGCAAAATGATAATGCGATGAGATATTAAATCACAATAATACTAAGCACACTATGTCAGCTTTTCTTGGCTATTTCTTTCTATAATCTCTAGCCCACTAATTCTGCTCCCATCACATGGAAACCTTAGGATCTCCTACTTCAAAATGAGGAGAAATAGCTAAAAACCACTACCCTACAAGGCTAGCACCAGCTGGAGCAACAATGACTCCTTAAGAGAGTATATCAACCTTCTGATTAAAAACAACCTTAGGAAATTCAATTCACTTTGCCAACTGGAGCTAGCACCAGCATAGGGGAAAGGGGAGTGTATAACATTCACATGAAGAATTCTCAAAATGATTATTGTCCCTGTTTACCCTCTCCCAATGTCAAATGGATAACAAACATATACCTTCCATTTCTAGCTAGGTTAAACTATGGAGAAATTTCTCCCAAAAGAACAGTGTTGTCCTGACCGAATGCCTAAATCAAACTAAAAGAAAAGCTTCCAGGCAGTCAACATCTTCATTATCGAATAGAACTATTCAAACTAAAGTTCGATGAGCTGCAGTCAAATTAGTATCAAAGATTGCTAACTTGGGGAGTTTTTGTTTTTGCTTTGTCCTTTTTGGCGAATAGAGAGAGAGAGAGAGTATTTATCATTTTTTGGAAGAGAAGGACAAAGGACAGTGATAAGCTTTTGAATGTCAGATCTATAATTTTAATAACTTGCAAGGTGGCCATTGACCATCCATAGTAAACAAGGCCTGTAAAATGCAATTAGCCTCGCATGATGGGATAAGCCCAATGGACAATACCTCAGTGTCCTTCAAATAAATGACAAACCAAATATTATTAAGAATCAGATAAAACATTTCCAATCATATCTTAATGGTTCACAAGATTGGAATATTGGTAAAACCTTTTCCAGAGTACACTTTTGCTTTACTACGAAGAGTCAATCCATAACTGATTCATAATGTTCTCCATGAACCCAGAGCAAGAAACTGAAATGGCTAAATATGAGCATGATGAGTGTTGATCATCACATGAGCAGCACAGCTTTGCCACTCTTGTTCCTCACATCCACGTCAAAGAGAAAGTCTCGATCGAGACTAACTGTAAGTTTTCAAAACAAATTTGATTCTTGATTTGGACCCAGACACCCTGAAGAGCATCGCCATGGTTAAATGACGTATTAAGAGTGACAACAACATCTAATTTGTATCCAATATTTGGTAAATTCGAGTGGGAATAAGTATATGTCCCTGAAAAAAACAGCTCCTAAGAGCAAATACAATGATCTTGTATGATTTTGGAGTACATTGCATGGTGGTAGTCGAGTATGGTAGCTTGAGGTTGGCTTGAATTGAGTCTGTTCTGAATGCTATGATTGTGACAACGCCCCCCCCCCCCCCCCCCCCCTCCAAAAAAAAAACCCCCAAGTTGTGTACATGATGCACGGAGACATGCATCTGGTGGCATGCAGCCATCTAGTTTGGCACCTAAGTATCAAGCCGGACAACAGCCATCCCTAGTTAGCTTCTGTACTCAAAAATCATGCTCATGAGAATGACCTTTCATTTTCGATACAGTTGCTAGGGAAAAACAAACTGAAATTCAAGAAGCAATATGTCAGTGTGATATATATAACACCAAAAAGCATAGCATGCTAGTAAAACAACTGCATTGAATGGAGGTCCATTTGAGGACATATATTCGTCCAACAAAAATTGCATGCAGCTGTAGCACATGAAAGTCATTCAGAAGAAAGACATTAGACAGACCTCATACGTTAAAGTACCCCCAGAAGAAGTAGGTTGACGAAGGGTAACATTTGAAATTGCACCGTTTGCTGAGAGAATGCATATAGCACGGGATCCTTGTTGAGAGAAGGACATAACCTTCATTGTAACATCCTGTAACGTCCAGAAGGAATATAGATAATGGAGAAGTGTACAAGATACACTAAATACTAATAAATATTTGAGATGAAGTCGCCCTCAAAATATTTCTAATTAGGACTTCTCAACCATCTTTCTGCTTGGTTGAAATATGTAGAAAACATAACTGATTTCGAAGCCCAATGTCGTAATTTTTAGTATCTTTATAGCATTGCCAATGTCCTGTATAAAATATATATCTACGCATCTAGGAGTTGGAAAACTTATGCCATTTATATGGCCTCCCAATTCAAAAGACACTAGGCGGCACAAAACGATAATCAGGACCAAGGTCCAACGTATCCCTACTGATAGTTGAAAATCAGAACATATATTTGCCAGCACATACCTCGCCAGCATTAACAGTGATCACATGGGGTGTAAAATTTGCACCAACAGAGTATGCAATTCTCTCACCTACAACATAAAATTTGGTAAATATCAGTAAAAACAAAATGTATGTCATTTCACTCATAGAGCTTAACCATGGATCATCATTCAAATATGAACAAAACTTCAACAATACCATGCTGACGAAACTACTTTTCCATTTTCATTTCCAAATTGATTAACAAACAAATAGTATCTCAATTGGTCATTAATCTGATGAGCCTGGCAAAATGATAGGGCCACAATTTAAGAAGTCGAGTGAATGGAAGGGGAACAAAGATATGCCTAGCCCATCTCAATAATGCAAGATATAACATACAAGGAGTTATAGGCAAGTGTTCAACAGGATTGGTGGTCAAAAGCCAAAACATAAGTCATGAAAGGTTTGAAATTGGCCATCATTGCTGAGAATTTTTCACTTTACAGAGTCCCACCAAGCCTATTGCCCGGTTGAATACCTAGTAGGCTCAGCCTCTATGGTAGCTTCTGAAAAAATATCCGTTCTGTACAAGATGTGTACAACTTAAAATCCCGACCTTTGAAGAAATTTAAAATTGTTCAATCAATTCCTCAGGATAAACTAGTCATTATACAAAAAGCAATCTCTATTCCATTTGTTATGACTTTCGAGACAGTATTGGATTTAAATTCAAGTTAGTACTTTGAATTAACAATTTCCAGAAGTGTAGTCTCATCACCTTATATTTCAGTTTGGTACGAACTAGGCCCTTATCTATCGCGAATAATCCAAGAATATATCTCTCCATTCAGCATCCTTTTCACGCATACGTGCTAACCCCATACTATTTCCACTACTTTGTTGTTGGTATATTCTTCAATTCCTTCTCCCTTCGTATCTAGGACAAGCAAGTAAAGACTCTCAAACATCTTGACTTTCGAGACAGTTTTGGATTTAAATTCAAGTTAGTACTTTGGATTAACTCTTTCCAGAAGTTTAGTCTCATAATGAGCCTTATATTTCAGTTTGGTGTGAAATAGGACAAAAATTCAATCTTGGAGGTATGGATATTAAAGTGGCCCTTATCTATCGCGAATAATCCAAGAATAAATATCTCCATTCAGCATCTTTTTCACAGGGTGCATACGTGCTAATCCCATACTATTTCCACTACTTTATTGTTGGTATATTCTTGAATTTATTTTCCCTTCGTATCTAAGTAAGTAAAGACTCTCAAACATCTTTCAACACAGTCAATGGGCTACTAAGAATTAACTACCCAGTTAAGACCAGATCAATACCAGTCAGATTGACTAATAATGTTATTTACCTATTGAAAAATCTGACAGCTTCAATCACACTATTTCCTGTAAGATTATGCCATCTCAACCTCAGAAAAGGCAAGAATGTGAGGTTCTCGCCAGAAGAAAAAAAATCCCCTTGTTTTACTGTAACCCCACAAAAACCTCTTCCTTCTTACAAATACCATTAATTCAGATCTGTGGGGCGTCTGAGATGAGGGTCCACTCCCGCCCACCAAATCCAAAACATATCCTCTTAAATTCAACTGCAGAACTCGAATCCAGTCACGAATATTCAATATTCAATCATACACCACAAAACCAGAATACTAGGCACAAGACCCCGTAACCAACAACTTTGTGACAGAATCTCAGACCGCTATGACTCCTCCCCATCAACTACCGAGTAACCATACCAACAGATTATGATCTTTAATATACTACTACAGAGAAATCCAACAGTCACTAAAACTGAAGATTTTAAAACCCAAAAATATTCCGATAACAAGAACATGAACCATAAATTACCTGAGCTTTCATACTCGTACTTATATGACTTCTTAATTGATTCTATGGGCCGGCCTCTACCCCTTTTCCAAGCTGAAAACTCGCCGCTAAGCGGTATTGAAGACGAAATCGGCATAGGAGACAATGCCGTCGCGACGGTCCCATCGGGACCGTACTTCCTAGGCCTGCCCCTCTTTTTCTTCATTCCAGTGCTGGACACCGCCACACTCACTGGCGACGCAGCCGTAGCAGTCGCTGGAGCCGCCAGTGTGAATCTCCCAGCTAATTCGGTCGGATTTTCCGTCCTTGGAGCTATCCGGTTGCTCTCTGGGGCCTCATCAACTTTCACTGGAACCTCAGGAACAGAGTTCTCTTTGTCCTCCATAGACATACACACTAATAAAATCACAGGAACAAAAACCCAGGAAGCTCCAAAAGCTAAAAACCCTTAGCACACTGAAGTCTACCCATTATAGATTCGAACTTTTCTAACTCAAACACTCAGAGAGATGAAAACAAATTGCAACAGCCTTGAATTGTTTTGGCTTTTGGTTTGGAAAACAGCCCCAAAACCTAAAACCCTAACTGGTGTAGTAAAAGATCAAAAGCTCAAAACTATACAACTCCTACAGCTGGGTTTCCTCTATTGACAGACAACTCAGAAGCTTAGTTCTCCACCATTGCTGAGAATGCAGAGGAATTCAATGTCGGCAGCGAATTTCACCAAAAATTGCAAGAATTAGAGGGAAAAATCACAAATTTTTTAGACAGAAATTCATGAAAAGTGATAGTTGAATTAGAGTTTTGCAGGAAAAGGAGGAGAAATAAATAAAGTTGGAAAATTAAAATAAAATACATCCTGTAGGGTAATTTAATATTGGGAATTTAATTAACAATTAATATTTTAATTGCAAAATTCAAAGTATGCATTTCGGTTAAGAAAATGGTTCACGTCCATCTTGGAAATTTAATAAATGACAGTGATACTAAGTTTGAATATAAAAAAGAAAAAAGCTTTTCTATTTTTTAAACTCCCATTTATTAATTGAAAGCTTGAAAAAGAAATATTTCAAAGCTGTAAAAGCTAACGTAGCCATTGCGACTTCTGACAACTTCTTTGTCTTTTCAGTAAAATTAAAGTTGACTAAAAAGAAATCTATGTTGAACCAAATGCCCTCTTCTTTTCTGGAATCTACAGTCAATGCCACTGTAACTACATGCTCTTCCTTTTTTATAATTTACTTTTGTTCCCCCGTCTCTTCATACGAGCTATATATTACCTGTCTCACCTACGCCCACCATTTATATTTTTAAAACAACAACCATTCCTGTTTTAAAAAATAAAAAATAATAAAATTACAGAAGGGTCCCTAAATTACTTACACTCCCCCTGATGGAGAAAAGGATTATGGATAAAGCACACCGGGATAAAAGTAGGGGAGCATAAGTTGCCACATGCTCCGATCAGCCTAAACATGTTCCGACACAAGACCAGTCCACAACACACCTCCTGAACAGACAAACCAGTTACAAACTTTCAAGGTTATATAAAATTGAGAGATCACATCAATCAGAAGAGGACAAGTTCAAACATCTTAGGGTTGTGTTTGTGTTGTAAAATGTTGGGTATGGAAATATGTGTTGGTATTGGGTTTAGTGAAAAGGTGAAAAGAGAGGTAATTTTTTATAGTTTTTGTAATTTTTTATATTTTTTTATGGGAGAGAGAGAGATTATATTGGAGTATTTTATTAGGAGAGAGATAAAATGTTGGAAATGTTGAGTTTTGCAAACACAACCCTAGTCCACATTCAGAAGTCGTAGACAATGTACACAAATCGAAAAGCCAACTACAATTGACTTGCCGCCCCTCCCCCCAAAAAAAGAAACACCAGAAAGGAAGCTAAAACAACACATTAACCCATTGTCCAGCTCAGGCTTATCATACTTGTATCATGGACTTCATGTGTGCTTTGGGAACCACAAAACCAGCTCTCCTTTCCTCGAATGAATATTCAATCTCTTCAGGAACTACTTTAATGCCAAAAGAGACAGGAGGAGGAGCCGGAGTCGTGACTGTCTGCATTGGAACTGACACTGTTGAAGGTGTTGTGGGGACCGGAATCGGCAATGCCTTTGGAGTTTTATTCTCCTCATCGGCCATATAATTTGTCTTGGAGGGAGTAGTGAATTGCAGGTTGTTATTTGGAAGTGTTTTCTGCAATGTCTCACTATGTGTCATGCTCGGATCATCCAACAAGTTTGCCATGTTGGCTTTCGATGATGCTGTGGAAGAGATGGGCGAGAATGGTACCCGCATCCTGGGTGACTCTATTTCACGAACATTTGCAGTTCCAAATGAATGGTGTTTCTTCGCGGGGAGACCAGCAATATCCAAGCCTCTCCTACCTGCATAAGCAATGTAAAAAGAAATTAGACAAACACAATCCAACAAGTGCTCTAAAGGTGTTCCAATGATAACACAAAACTCACCAAAAGAGCTTGCACCAGCAAGAATAAACAGCACAATCTACCACTAATGTGGCCCTCCCTTCTCCCCTCAAGGCAAAACAAAGGATAACCCTAAACCATCCATTTAATTCATAAATGCCCGTACCCCGTTAGCCATCAAGAGTTCTTCTACAACTCAGCAATGTCCCAGCCTATAGTGCAAAAAAGAACATAAATAGACAATACAGCAATATTTTTAGGTTGTCTCTGGAGACAGATTGACTGCTTGTTTCATGTACTTGGAAAACTTGCCTTAGTAACACCTAAGAACCTAAAATGAAACTTTCAGGAAGGACATTCCACATTTTCCTCAGACAATAAAAACTCTAATCCAAAAGTTGGTAAATCTTTATCTTCATGGTTAAGCTTATCAACTCTCAAGTGGTTGATCCTCAACTGCTTGATAGAAGTCTCTCTTTTCACAATAAACAAAAAGGAGAACGTGATTACAAGTTCTTAAGAGGCGTAAAAATGTGCATCGATGCCTCATTAATTGAAGTAGAAAAACCTACCAGCCAATAAAACTGAAAAGCCATCATCTTGAGGAATCAGTTGGTCATATTGGTGTACCCTGTCACTTTTCCTACTGGGACGTGGCGTAGCTTTCACAGATTGAAGCGGATCAGGTTTGGGTGTTTGAAACATTGCCCCTCCAACTGAAACTCTTCTACTGCTTGTACCTCCAGTTGACATCCTAGGAGCTTTTTTAACATTCTGGGTCTTCGAAGGGCTTGGTTTCGACCCGTAAAGTGCCTCTTGTTCTGCTATCAACTGGCCCTGGAGTTTCTTCTGGTCCTGAAATAGATATATAATTTCTGAACATGTCAAAATAGGAAATATCTTCCGGATAAAAGCAGACTTTCTCATCAAAGACAGTCAAAAAGAATTCCAGCAGGGCAATGATAGGGGATGTAACAGATCCATACCCGTTGCCTACGGCGTTCTTGCTCTTTCTCTTGCCGCAGTAAAGTGTACTCTTCAAGCATAGATAATACACGGATCTACACAGCAGCAAATAACAACCGTTGTAAACAAATTGTTAGGGAACCAATTAAGAGAAAACAGAGGACAAAGTCCAAGTAGGAACAAGGACCAAACTACTTAAACACTCAACACCTTCAGAAATTTAGGGAAATACTTACACCATCATATGTGAACTCAATGCCCCTCTCCTCCTCCCATGCCACGGTTTTTGAAGCCAATGCATCAACCATTGCTGTATGCCAACCAAGGTACATGGAAAAAAAAATCTAAGTTACCAGCAAAGGATGTTTGAAGAAAGTGCAGAAGTAAAGAAACAGTAGAATAGATAGGTGCAAAATGGAAAGACCCTCAACAGAAATATACAATTAGAAGATCGTAGCGATTATAACCACCATAAGATTCAGATAAATATATTTTGCTTCTTCTAGGGAGTTTATGTACCTGGAAGTTTATTTACCAAAGCGCGAGCTTTCTCAGCACGCTTGAGAGTAAGATGAGCTCCTCTTCCAGCATTGTATCGATTTTCATCCTAAACCACCAAAGAGTGACACATTAAGTAGAGGCAAGTAGGTACAAATAAAGCAAATGCTATAAGAATTTAGATGAAAAAATCTAACCCTATTGTACTCTTCAAGCCAACTCTCCTCATCGCATGCAGCCAACCATTTCTCAACCCTTTCAAGTATTTCTTTCCTGCTAAAAGCTTCCTCTTTGACCCTAGCAATCTGGAGCTCAATTTGCTCAAGCACAAAAGCAGGGTCTACAGCTCCTGCATCAAGACAGATGATAAAGAAGTTCAAGACAGTGAGAGTAATACTAAGATTAAAACCACCGTAACAATAATAAGTATGTATACCTGTTTCTATTGCTTCAATGGCATCTTCCATTGTGCTGTCTATTTCTGGAACCATATGTGTCCTTCTACAAAACTCCTCTAGCTCTGACCTCTTTTTCAGAACAAGCTCTTTCATTTTGCTTGCCTTGAACTCTTCCAACCGAGATACTTCAGCCTCAACCTGCATGATATATTTGCTTATCTGTAAAATTCTGAAACAAATCCACCCACTTCTTTTTCCAAATACACGAACTAAGAATGAAAATCCTATGATCATAATGAAGCAACCTATAACTCACGTAATTAATGAAGTCCACTGACAGAGTGTTGGGCTCAGTTATTTCATGTTCCGAAGCAGCTATGTTACAGGTAACAGCCTGAAAAATCTGTTGCTCTTCTATTGGTGTATCCATCAAATTCCAGAGCTCCAACATGGTACTTGCAAGATCTTGGAGCTGCCAATGCAAATAAGATCACCACAAGCAGACTTAAAAAAAAAGGAACTCTTAGATGTACACTGAAAAGTAATTCGAACCATTATTTACCCTTTGCATTCTCTGTAATTTAACCTCTCGCAACTTTCGTATTGCAGCATCCAACTGGTCAATTGTACCATTACTTATACTCTTGGGCCCATCAGAATCACCTAAACTTGGATGAACTTCCACTACTATCTGCTTGAAATCAACGCCAAGCACTGAGCAAAGCGAGTTCACAGTACACAGGTGATCCTGAACCTGCCTCAGGCGATCACTCTACAGAAAAAGAAAGGTCGGTTATAACCAGTATGTAAATACCGTCCATCATCGAAATGATAGGCACTGAAATAACTGCAATTGGAAATGATGAAAAAACGAGAAAAAAAAACATAATTAAATTAAACCTTCTCTTTTTGAAGTTCATGCAGCTCTCTGTGCAATTCTTCAAGCTTTCTCAAAGAAAAATCGCTTTCATCCCCAACTCTCTTGGATGAAATATATTGTGTGGATCCATAGATCTCATTTGAGATGTCCTGGATCTGCTTTTGGACTTCTAGGAATTGATTTCTTCTGTCAGATTTCCTTTTCCGCATCTCCTCCAGTTGTGGAAGAATTATTCTGAGCTCTTCCTTCAAGCTTTCAGCGTTTTGATCGGACTGGAAAAAGAAGGGCCCCAAGGGGAGGATGTAAGTTTTTCTGGATTAATAGACTATGATCCCAACTTCATAAAGGGAAAAAGAAGAGAAAGAAAATTCATATTTCCCAGGTAATAGAAGTTAAAATCAAATTAAAAAATTAAAAGCTTGAAGCTATCCTCCTCTATGGAGTATTACTTGACAAGGATTTACATGTTATTCTTTCTTAGTTTTTTTATCGCCACAAATAATTCAACCAAGTCCAACTATGAAAACCAGCGTCCAACTTTCAGTCACAATTTTCAGATATAATCTCAACAGTGTGGTAGATCAATCATGCCAAAATTATCAACATCATATAGTTTATGTGCAGAATTCCAATTCTAACTTTTGTTTACATAGTTTCTGACAACTTTTTAAAACTACTGCCCTGATCTTCCACCTTATGGATATCTCAAGTTAAACATAATCAATGTGTAAAGATGCTGCCCAAACATGATTGTCTCAGAGAAGAAATGAGCAAGTACAGTCATTTGCAAGATACCAAGCCTGAATTGGCGTGCACTATTCATTGCTAACCTGCCTAATGTGTACAGGTCGTTCCCCCATTGCCGAGCAGATGGCAGCCAATTCTGCTTCAGCATCAGCTATTGCCTGGCGTAGCTGAGCTCTGGACCGATTTGCCACATCTACCTTTCTTCTGTATACTTCTAGACATTCTTGTTCTAGCTCAAGCAGCATTTTATCCCTCTCAGCATCTGACTCACCAACTTCATCCCAAATAATCTGATTTTGAAACAGAGTAGACAAGAATAGTTGTCAGCTAACATATTTATGGAATATGGACAACTTCAAAATTTGTTGTAACAGGATGGGGAGAAGAAAGAAACTGTTGCACATAAAAATTGCACAAAGAACCTGAAGTTCATATAGCAGGGATCCGCATGTTGTTTCCACTTGCAGAAGTGGATCAGCTTGAGGATTAGACATATTGAACCAACTGTACCTGCTAAAAAATTCCCATAAACATAACCCAAAAATTCGGGAAAGTACAATTTCAGATTAACCATAAAAGAAACAAGAAGATAAGCAGCAGACTACTTCCAATATGAGGATAAACTGAAAGAATAAGAAATATGATATATTTTCTGATTAGAGATTGTGTTCATTTCACACTATACGTACGCACAGGCTATAAGTTCTCAGGGCAGGTGGTGCAAATTCCAGGGCATCTTATTCATTTTTGTTCTCAAATACCACTACACTGAAGTAGGATATAATGATATTCAACTACGTGGCTTGCCAGCCAGATATTCATTGTAGACAATTCATTTGGCTCCTCTTCGACTTCAAAGTCCATCCTACCAACACATGGGTTACAAAACAAAATTGTAGTACTTATAAGTAACCTCAGCGGTGTTGACAAGCCTCCATCTTAAATTATATCATGTAAACTGAGGATCTAATACAAGAAGCAATGCATTCCAACATCCCACTTTTTAT
This sequence comes from Myrica gale, assembly GCA_963930655.1. NCBI lineage: Eukaryota > Viridiplantae > Streptophyta > Magnoliopsida > Fagales > Myricaceae > Myrica > Myrica gale. Next base: position 7,066,910 of record OZ005600.1, on the reverse strand, counting down.
ACAAACCTTTTAAATCATGTTCTTCAAATCAAAAAACACAAACTAACATTATTTTCTGCTCGACTGATTGGAGAACCTCGAAGAAGTGACTAAATTTTCCTTAATGCTCCGTACCCTTAAGTATTGAAGCCAATCAAATTGAATACCGACAAAACAAAATTGTAGTACTTATAAGTAACCTCAGCGGTGTTGACAAGCCTCCATCTTAAATTATATCATGTAAACTGAGGATCTAATACAAGAAGCAATGCATTCCAACATCCCACTTTTTATACAAACCTTTTAAATCATGTTCTTCAAATCAAAAAACACAAACTAACATTATTTTCTGCTCGACTGATTGGAGAACCTCGAAGAAGTGACTAAATTTTCCTTAATGCTCCGTACCCTTACCTATTGAAGCCAATCAAATTGAATACCGACTCTGATATTTAGCAGACAACCCAGTCATATGCACTTATAGACATGGAATGAACAAAATGATTCCCTCTTAACTAGTTTTTGTAATTTCTCAGCTAAGTATGGTGTTCTACTTTCCCTGGATTACTAAATCAGGCAGCATTTAGCCCTTAAAAAAAATGATTGCCCGAATCATGTTCTACAATAAATTTGACAACGGTAAGCACAAATTTCCCAATTGGTTTAAACCCAATTTCAAATTCTAGTTACTCGCAGTTCACACGTTAAATCATAAATCTTTATTTTGTTGGGTTGATGAATCCAGGAATGTTGAAATAAAGCTGAAATGAACAAAGTTAAACGCAAAATATGATTCAACGTAAAAAAAAAAAAAGAAACTAACCATAGAACATGCCGTTTGATCAATGAGGAAACTTGATTTGGGGGGGGGGCGTAGAGAGAGATAGAGAAAGAGAAAATTCAGAAACCTAAGAGCGAAAACTCCCCTGTATTACGTCCAACAAATAGTAAAATCAGGTTAAGTTTAGTGTGCGCTAGTAGTTTTCGGCTCCTAAATAAGGAAAAGGTACAAATTTAGAAATATCTTATTTAATTCGCGTCATTCATTTCTCCTAAGTTTTCTCGGCAATCAAACGGAGCATCAGAAGCGCCAAAATAGAGGAAGCAGAAGGGAAGATTTGAGAACAAACCTTAATGCGATTTTGCCTATCACTCCTGTCACTTAGTTCTCTTTCTTTCTGTTCCTTAGGAGTAACTATGTGCTGTTTTTCAGAGAGGAAAATGATGGGTTTCCTTAGGCAGTGAGTTGGCCCTTAGAGTTGGGATTGGAAGAGTTTGAAATTTGAGGGGTAATTAGAAAGTCCTTAGAGAGAGGAAGTAGCCGTTTGAAGGGAAAAGGGACCGTTGAAGACTGAAGAGCGGTCGATAGGGCGATTTTTTGTTTTTATTTAATGATGATGTGTGAGGGGGGATTAGATTCGGGACCGAAGACAGATTTGAAATTCAAACCTTATGAGGGTGATAGGAGAGGACTTGGATCGCCTGTTGTGGACGTAGGCTCGGTGACTTGTTTGACCAATAAAACCTCAACACGTCAGCAACGAAGCCACAAATTGTAACATTCGCTTTCTCAGATCAGTCTGTGTGAGCGACAACAGCGAAAGGAGGAAGCGGGGGTCCTGGGGGAGCAGTGGACAAGATCCCACTTCATATTTTCCTACATCTTTTGGTACTAAATGGATCTTCCTGCTTGACCAACTTCTATCTAAGGTAACCATGTTATAATTTGTTGCGGCCCAATTTGATTGTTTTGCCACTCTGTTTAATGGGACTTCTATGTATGTTAAATCTCTGATGGGTTGGATCTGGTTGGTAATCTTGCTCCGGCGCTACCATGGGAGAATAATTTCTCCTTACTACAAAAGCTCAGTTACCGGCCGAAAATGTGAGACACGAATCAACTCATCTAACATGACACAACGCAATCTTCGGCGATTGGAGGTTCACAGAAGAGTCTGACAATTCATACTTCATTGGGTAAAGATAATTTACATAACAAATTATGATTATTCTCTGTTATTCATTAATTAAGCTGACAGACGGGAAAGTTAAAAAAAGAAAGTTGATTTAATCCCTCAAAGGAGACCAACCCTGACAACGTTGATCTGGGGTAAAGTGGGGACGGGACAGAAAGAGTATTGGGGGAGTAAGGCCCGAAGAAAGCAGAGCTGAGGTCCAAGAGATCCAAGGGCCCAAAGGGAAAAAGGGGAAGATAAGAAGAGGGGGAACACAGAGAGATAAGGGCATAAGGAGACTTTTTTTTCTCAGAAGAATAGTGAAAAACCAGAGAAGAAAGAGAAAGAGAAAAGAGGCAATGAAGACTGAGTATGGAGAAATCCTCCGAGGAGAAAGACTTTGATTTCGAGTATCTTATTTTGCTTACAGGAGGAAGGAATGAGAATTTGGGCCTTTTAACTCATCCCAAGCTCTGGACTATAAGTCTAGTTCCCTCAGGTTTTTGGCCCTGTGGAGGTTGTGATGGACCAGTTCAAAATGGAGCCAATAGCTCCAGTATTATAGTAACAAGTTCGTTCAATAGACAGTGGGAGTGTTCTTTCCTATAATCACCTTAAAAGAAGGTTTTTTTTATAACGAAAAAAATTCAGACACTCATTCATGTGCACCGAGTTTCAGACGGATCTGGTCCAATACCCTAAGAGAAGTTTGCTAAGTTAGTTGTCCCTCATTTTTTAACTTACAAAAAGGCAAAATTACTCTGCACGTGCCTAGAGTTTGACATTTTCCCAAATTGGTCCTCAAGGTTCGACATTCCCTAAAAATATCTGTGGGGTTTAGTCTCAATCCCAAAACAGATATTGCCGACAACTTAGTGGACGAAAATACACACATGGCTAACGACTTACACATGAAAATTGACAGGTTGATAAAAAAATATTGTCCAATCGCGATGTGACACGTGTCAGTAAAATATATAATAAAAAATGAATCTAAAATTAATTAAAAAAACATAATTATTTTTTTTTAAAGGAAATGATTGGAGGTCACGGTGGAGGCCCCATCCATCAGTCGCCGGAGGAGTCAAGCCGCCTAGCCAGCGGAGGGAGGAGGAATCCCTCCTCCACCCCGGACGGTGCTCTAAGGCGATTGGGGGATGGGGGAGGTCCCCCAGCCGCCCCAGTGCCGGGTGGACGAGAATTGGGCGGCCAGACTCCCCCGGTGGCCGGTGGAGGAGGCCTCCACCATGGAAGCTTTTCCCTTTAAAAAAAATAAAAATAAACTATTATTTTTTTAAAAAATATTTATTTATTTATTTATTTATTGACACGTGTCACATTGTAAATGAGCGATATATATTTTTTAATCGAGCTGTCAATTTTTACGTGTAAGTTATTAGCTACGTGTGCATTTTTGTCCACTAAATTAACGGCATGATCTGTTTGAGATTGAAACTAAACCTCAGGAATATTTTTTAAAAAAATTGAACACTGTAAACTACGGTAGAAAATGGTCAAACCACGTAAACTTGCGGAGTAATTTATCAATATACACATATATATATATAAATTTTTAACCATAACAAAAGTAGTTTGAAAACAAAAACCATTATTACATATATGAACATTTGGAATTTTGTAATTTATGGTCATTTTTTTGCCGTCCGCTTGAGATAAACGTTCAGTTGATTTTTCAAAATATTTGGAATCAATAATTCCTTCTTGAATACAATTCAAATCAGCACCTGAATCAATTAAAGCAATAACAGTAAAAGAAAAATCTTTAATTCGAATAGTAACTTCAGAGTACCATTTTTGAAAAATAATTTTATCAATTATTTGTAAGAAGGCTTCAGTGGATGGTAAAGAAATATCAGTGTTAATGGGTGTAGATGATGAAGGAATATCTGTTAATAGTAATGAAGGAGTAGCATCAGCTGGTAGGGGTTGAGTTTTTATATATATATATGGTAAACCTCGTGAGCTAATGTTGAACAGAGGCATGGTTAGAAAAATTTGTGGGCACAAAAATCTGGACTGAGAAACTGTTGCCCATGAAGTGCGGGCCCACAATCAGTATAATTGGACGGGGTGGACTTCGGCCCGAGGAAGCTTCTTCTTTACTGAAGTTTCCGTCCTTTGAAGGACACGGAGCTCGTCCTTTTTCGCTTAGATGCTCCCCCGTATGGACTTATTTTTAAAAGAAAAAAAATGCTTCCCTTATGCAGAGGATTCTCTCCGGTTTCCCGACGTTTCGTTTGGGCAATAAATATTCCCCTCGTTCGGACCAAACATAATATTAATTAAAAAAACAAAGATGTCACTCTTCTTTTTATTGTTTTCTTCCTTTTTCATTTTGATTGCCGTTGTTATCTTCTGAGGATTCGGTTTTGTCTTCTTCTTTTTGTAGGCGGAATATCTGTCGCACGAATGGTATTTCAAATCTGACATCATCAAACAGTGCATTTAGTGGGATCTCCAAAGGTGACGCTGCGGTTGTGTCTGTGTTGTAATATTTTTGGTATGAGAATATTTGTTGGTATTGAGTTTAGTGAAAAGGTGAAGAAAGGTAAATTTTTATATTTTCTGATGAGAGAAAGATTATATTGAATTATTTTATTAAGAGTGAGAATATTTTTGGTAAAATTTTGTAAGTGAACGCAGTCTTGCTCATCATCAGCTTTGATCAAACCCAGCAACTTAAGCTGCATCCTGAAACTCTACTCATCGCTTGAGAACAGGCAGATCACACTGACCATTTAGGCAAAACTTCGTGCAACTAGGTGTTAACTAACCAATCGATACAAGACCATCAGTCAAGCATAAGAACAGCTCTGAAATTAAATTGAAGGAAGGAGCTAGGAAGAACGAAAAAACAAAAAAACAAGGCACTTAGTTTCTCTAAGTATACGTGTAATTCATAATTGAGAAATGAAAGTAAGAAAAACTCTTTCGACAAACTGGCTACTGATCTACCCATCTGTTACAAATAAATAATTTCTCTACAAAGGTACTTCGAAAATGAAAGAACGAAGGTACCTCCCAAGTATAAATTACAGCTTACTGAACTAGTTGTTCGTAGGACATCACAAATGCAACCAGTCAGGCTGCTTGGCCTCAAAACACATCTTATAACGGAGAGCTCTTACTGCCTTCATATTCCCTCCTTATGATTTCAAGCACAAGTTCATTCCAGGTATCAACCGGACCTGGCATGCACCAGTGCAAGCAATCCTGTGGCGGGGGCTTTCCATCTGGGCCACGTTTTGTGATCTTATTTGGATCAGGGCTTCGGTATGGTCCAGGATGCCCATCATGGCGGTAGCTGAAGACTTCAGTGATATCCATAAACCTCAACTTTGATCTTTTTGTTCCCTGCTTAATGGCGCGGTTGAAGCCAGCGACCTGTTTTTCATGCATTATGTTTGTAAAGCCATTTTCTATCAATTCACCTACTGCAAGCGGCTTTGTCTTTCCGGTGCATGATCCACCTGTATTCCAGTCCCCACCTTCATAATGATCAGGCGAATAGGAACGGACAATCGTAAGCCCCGTATAATTTGGATCTGTAACAAGAGAAGTGAGAATTGTCTCAACAGATATCCCAAATGCTTCAACACTGTTAACTTGCATAGGCCGAGATTTATCAGGCCACCACAACTGTCCTCCCACAATCTCGTTGTTCCAGACATAGACTGACTGCTTGGCAAACCAGTGACCAGAAGATATAACAACCACATCAAACTTTGGGATGAATTCCATGAAGTTATCATCGGGGGCATCAAGATGCAGCTTCGTCACACCCTCTGGAGCAAAATCAAATTGTGCAGATGTTTGCTTGACGAGCCATGAGGACCATATCCGGACAATTGTTACAGATGTTGACTTGAAAAAATAACGTTGCATTTTCTTGTTTCCTCGGTTTTTAGGAACTTCTACCTGAAAAATATTCCACAAAATTTTCCATTGGAGGAGGAGAGAAAGAAGGCGAGGGCAAGCAAATCCTAGACTTAGAATACTGAACCATCAAATACATGTCTATATTTAACATAAAACACTAACCATTTCATGTGTATAGGGGAGGCAAACATGTCTACCCAAGCCTAAAATTTGGCCTGGCTAGGCCAAAGTGGGCCTATATTTCTCAGTACAATCTAAGCCTCAAATCACACCTGGAGTAAGGCTCACTTTAGCTCTATAACAATGCCTATTGTCCAGACCAGGCATCGCACAACACAAAATATCCTGAAATATAGCCAATTCTCTGATTTTACAAGAACAGTAGGCTACCCCCCATGCCACTGCGCATACACAGCATTAGCAGGCTGCAGCAACTAATTAAGACCATGACTGAGCCTAAAACTAGAAACCCCAAGCCAGAACAAACACAAACTAGGCAGTAAGATACTCATTGCATTAATTTATATTCTTAAAAAGAAAGGGGGGGGGGAGTAATACGAGTTTAACAGGTTTCGGTGTCTTGTGTTTGAGTGTTCTTGAATCCTGGGGCTTGTGTATTTATGGCTAGTAATTTGTTCAAATAATTAACAAGATATCAAGCTTAACACTACACAGATAGGTCATTGCCTGCCACAGAATGCACAGCATTGATTCCATCTGGTTTCGAGCAACAGAGTCTCCAATGAAAGCTAGTGTCTTTCCCTTCATTAACTCCAGAAATTTCCTCGCATCAAATCGGGGGAGTTCACACTGAAAGGGCTTCCATCGCCAATTCTCATAGTCCTTGTCAGGCCTTCCATTCCCCTGGCAATTCTGCGTCTGTGTTAATACGGGGCATGTATTGTTTGTGTATAGTGGCCCTGATGTATCGTAAAACCAGTTTCCAAGGTACAGATCACAGCCTGCAGAATAGAAAATGAAATCACACGCTAAAAGCTTAGAAGAAGAGATAAAGGCAAAAAAGAGAAGGAAGAAGTAATCCCTCACTACAGCAGAACAACATAGCTCATGACAGGCCTTGAGTATTGATTTAAGAATAAGAAAATTTGTTTCGAAGATATAGTAATGATTATGAAGCGTATGGTGATAATGATATAACTCGGGACATTCAATAATTTGTTGAATATTTGTTCTCGTCTTGTGGCTGGTAGAAGAGTTCGTAACTAGATCAGGGAAGATAACAAAAATTGGAGCACCAAGTGAAGACCAATGTTTGGACAGTCAGATGAATAGTTGTCAGATAAACTAACTAATAATAGCTAGTTAAATTTCAGCAAACAGGTACACATAATAACCAAGTATCATGATAATTTAATATCTGGAGACCCCCATTTAAGTATATACTCCACGAAATAAGTTCTACTAAATACAGTAAGTGATAGTTCATTTAAAGAAAAAGAAGTGGTCAAGGACTTATTCAAAGCAAAAAGAATGGGTACCTGAATCAACTGATGCGTTCTCCGTAACATTGCTGGGCAGACTATAAATACTTTCTTCAGCCCCCGATTTGGAATCAGAAGAAATTGTAGAATCATTTGATCCCATTGCTGTAACATTGGACTTATCCAGCAAACTCAGAGAAATGGGTCCTTTATTCTCAGCATTCTTTGTAAAATTGGACGAATCGGAACTTGGCTTCGCACCGTCTTCCTTTGTTAAAAGAGAGGATGATGCCGGAAAAGGTGCCGTGTTCTGCATAGCGACTTTAGGACTAGGTGAACTCATGGGCACCTGTGAATTAGACTCAGGGGGCAAATTCTCATCAACCACTTCTGTCTTGTTTTCCACCGAAAATAGATCATTGGACCTCGCAGACGGTTGTGAATTGAACAATCTCGGAAGAGATGCTTCTACATCTTTCTTCTCCGAGGCTGTTGGGACAACGGGTCCTTGATTTGTACTAACGAGCACTTGTGAATTGGTCCCAGAGGCTAAATCCTTATCAATAACTTCCACCGTGCCTTTCTTTGGAGAAGTTGAGCTCGTGGACACTTGTAAATCAGACTCGGCTTCAACATTGTTATCATGGCGAGGATTAATGGTAGTCTGATTGACCGGAGAGGTCGACCAATCCACCTTCTCCGAATTATCAACGCCATAGAAATACCCGCGAACCGTGGAACCAATCGGATGGGAGACTAGTATCCAGGAAGCAAATATTAAAAAGAATGCCAATCCTCCCACTGTAACCACAATCCGAGAAAAAGTCCGTGGATATACAGTCATTGTTGGAGAGACTTTTGGAGAGGCCCAAGTCATAGCTTCCCGAAAGCTAAATCAACTATCTTGAACCCTACCGTATAAAATCACCAACAAAAAAGTAGCTGCTAAACTGTTGTTTCCGAATCTCAGTCCTACGGGTAGGAGCTTGAACCTTCGATTTCTCTTCAGAACTGCTCTTAAAAATGGCCTCTCGTTTCGCAAAGTTCGGTATCCAAATTAGGAAACAATTCCTCAGGCAATCCTGTAGAACACATAAGATACAACCAATAAACAAATACTTTCGCATAAGAATCGTCAATGCAGAGAAAATAAAAAATAAAAAAGCTTAAGAATCGTCAAAACTATGGCCAATAAGTTTTATTCGTCACTTCTTGACTAATATACTGCTAATAAATTTATAAATACAACAAAAAAAAACAGAAAATCAAATTTCATGCCATAAGAACAAAGGCAATATTCGAAATCCAAATAGAGAGCAAAATGGGTAACAAATGCGCGAAACATCCATAAAAAGGGTTATTTTTCGCAATTTCAAGATAAAGAAACGGATACGATCGTCAGAGGCACCCTGAGATCTTCCAAAATGCGACGAGAAACAACCTTTTAATCTAAAACCTTCAAAATCTACAACCGTCGTAAAAGAAAATTCCCGCTAGTAAATGAAAATGGAGGATAGGCGCCTGCCACGGCGGAATCGCTCAATTTCCAGGGAGTGGAAAGTGATTAGCAATTCATCATCTGACGTTCACGCCTGAAGAAATCTCCATACAAATAAAACTGGCAATTTTGATGAGGACGCGGAAACTTTCTTTGTATTGATAATGAGACAGACGGAGCGCCTAGCGAGAGACAGACAGATGGAGCTATCAACTCAAAATTACAACAGTATGAGCTCCGAGAAGCCTGTCGCCGACGCCTATCACGATTGCTACAGAAAATTAGAAAAACCCAAAACTTGGGAAAAGAATCCGGAAGAGTCCCTATTAATTATTAGTGTCTCCCTGATTTATATGGTAATGGTATTATGACAGTGGTTATTAAACAAACTATTATTATTAACAATAAATAATGCTTGATTAACTCAAAACTTCTATAAAAAAACAGATATTTGGGTCAGGTTAGCTTTTAATTTTTTTTTTCAAGATTCAAATACATTCACAAAACTACTACATAACATTTTAAAAATTCAAACACAAACACCGGTACATTTTACACAATCTCCAACAACTTTTTACTTTTTTATTTAACACAAATTTTCTCTATTTACTTTTTTTCACATAACTCCAATACTTTTTTATTAAATAATTAGATCAAATAATTTCTCTCTCAACTTTACACAAATATTAATAAAACACTATTTAACATAAATATTTACAACTTCTCTAAAATCCTACATTTTTACTCAGAACGAACATATCATTAAACTTTTGAAAATATTCCTCAATTACCAAATATGAGGAGACCATGTGAGAGAAACAAATATTATCGTTTACATATTTTAACTCCCACTTTTAATAAAATTATTAAACTTTTAAATTTGACACATTATATTTAAAATTAATAAATTATTGCTATCTACCACTTGAATATCCATTATAATTTACATTTTGATGTAAGAAGTATGATCGGAATTTGTTTTAACTATTTTAACATCAGTTATAGACTTCTACGACAAATAAAAAAGAAAATAAAATACAGTTTACATCTTTTAATTACTACAAATTTTGCAATTTACAATCCAAACTATCAATTTTTTTGACACATTATATTTAAATTTTAGTGTTGCATTTAATATTATAATTTAACTGTTAAAATTGTAATAAGTCTATTATTTTTATTTGATTAAATAGTGAGATTTTAAAATGAGTTAAAATAATATAATAACGTGTCAAATCATTTATTAATTAAAAAAAAAACTAGAAGGAACTTCTGTCGATCCTTATCTACGTCATTTGCTGGCGAGGAGCTCCAGAGACGCTAAAGAAAGAGAAGGAAGAAAATCCTAAAACCCAGACACTTTCTGGACCTACAGGCCTTCGAATTTCCTAGGGTATTCGCATCCGGGGCAACGGGAATGGCCTCTCACACGCTCTCAGCGCTCCCAATACTGTCAAACTGCACCCCTCAATGTTGCCACAGAAACGCGACCGATCCGTCTTCTCCTACTCTTCTCCGGCGCCTCAACCACAATGATTTTGCGACCTCTTTCATTGGAAGAAAGCTCTCGATTCGGCACTCGAGTTCGAAATGTTTGGTCTCGAAGCATCGCCCAGCCATTGCCACGGTGCTCTTTAGTCTCCCAACGCTGTATGTTCAAATGCCCTGAAAATATGTATATATGGTTGGACGTTTTGCTTCTTGCCTTTGTAGGAGCGAGGGGGTTTGGTGTAAATTATCTGTTTGGTTTTTTTTCCCAGGAAACCCGAGAGGGCTTCGTCTGAGAATGCACCAAAGTGAGTGAATTTCCCTGCTGTGTGTGCGTGCGTGCGTGCGTGCGTCCCTATGTGTCAAGTTTATGTGGTGTGACTGTTTGGGATTTGGGCGATGTAATTAGATGGTCAGCGAGGGCGATAAATTCATTTGCTATGGCAGAATTAGAGGCAAGGAAGCTCAAGTATCCGAATACTGGAACTGAAGCTCTTCTAATGGGGATTTTAGTCGAGGGTTAGTGATCTCGGCCAATTCTTAAGGTCGTTTGCAGTTTGTATTTTGTTTTCAGGCTGCAATATTAGTCAGCATCCTCATTGCATTTGTAGCATGAAGTTCTACAGTAGATGTTGGATTGTAACGACAATTGATGGAAATTACGCTTTGTAATCTGCGTTCATGGACGAGAAAATGGGTATGCTCAGGTTTGGTTCGTTAACTCGTAGCCCGTAGGCTCAGGTTGAGCACGGAAAAGTTGACAACTATATAGTTGAAAGAAGCTTAATGTTGAACTTGAATTTGAGCTCAACTAAACTCATAACTGGTGTTTTAGCTCAATTTTCCAGGAGGAAGACCAACCAGACTCATAGCTGGTTTTTTTGCTAACTAAAGATTTGTTTCTCTTAACTGCATTTACTGTATTTAATTTGCAAATGAACTATGGAAGTCGTCATTATCTTGGTAAGCAACCAAAGCTGCTGTTTCCATACCTTGCTTTTTTGGCTTCAACAAGGGAGTGGTGTTCTGCATCAAATGGTAAGGAGGAGTTGTATGCATCAAATAGTTAGTGTCTTCTGCTACAAATAATTGAATGCCTAAGGAGGAATTGCCTGTCAGGAAAAGGGAAATTTATGAAACATGTGCAGTCATTTTCTTTGATTTTTCCATTAACTTCTTTCTTGCCCTCGGCAGGTAGGGGACCAAAAAGGTATTTTTCTCGGATTTATGGTTTTAACCTATTGATTCATGGTTTACAGAAATGACCTTTCAACAGAAAAAAAAAACTGCTCATTAGGAGTATGATCCTTTAATAATATTGGACGTTTATCTCAATAGGCAAGGGAGAGCGTGAGCAATTTGGATTAATGAAAATGGTAAAATTGAGCAAAAGCAAAATGAGCTGTCATGATTTGCCTTTTGTTCTGGTTATTGATCTGTGAACCTAGTGGGGCTATGTACTCATATTAATCACCAAGAGTATATTTTGGAGAAAAGTACATAATCCTTGTGGTTAGCACATAATTGAGTGCTCAACATTGTCCCAGAAAAATTGGGAGGATTGGCAGCCCCGGACTTCATGATGCTGTGTTGTAAATATTTTATGTTATTAACAGCTTGGGATTACCTTCTTCTGATAACAATTTTCTGATCTCAAATTTTTTTTAGAAGATTTTTTTAACGACATAAGTGTGATTTCATGTTATGAACTGTCTGTTGTCTCTACCATTGGCTGCTGTACGCTTTGCTGAACTAGGAATATTTCTTTAATGATCGTTACCTTGTTATTGATCCCCTTATTTATTTATTTTTTGTCCTTTACAGGAACAAGTCTAGCTGCCAAATTCCTGAGGGCTAATGGAATTACTCTTTTTACGGTGCGAGAAGAAACAGTAAAGTTACTTGGAAAATCTGACATGTATTATTTCAGCCCCGAGCATCCTCCGCTGACTGAACCGGCTCAGAGGGCCCTTGATTGGGCTGTTGATGAGAAATTGAAGTCAGGTAGTGTCTGGCTTCTATTTTCCAAATGTATGGAGAGACTGGAACTCATGCTTATGTGTTATTTGGAGTTTGAATAGGTCTAGAAATTGTCCATGGTCTTTTCTCTTTGATAATAGAAAAGTATGATGATCTTTGCCGTATAACATGAATTTGGGCAAATTAATGCTAATTTTGTTGTATTTTTAAATCAAGTTCGACATGATTATCATAGAAGGCCATATCCAACCTTTTGGAATAGAACATGAAGGTGTACGTGGCAAAACTACTGTTGGATAATTTAGCGGTACATTCATAAAAAAGAAAACCCCTTTGGAGGTGTGCCAGAGCAAATTATAATAGCGAGCTTGGTTACAATGATGCTCTTTTGGGGCAGGCCTGCTGCCAAGAAGTTCATTTTTTTCGTTTTTGGCTCAAGAGCTCTTGTTACTTAAGTTTACTGTTCCTAGTTGAACGTTACAAGGAAATTTGAAAAAGATTAAATGAAGAGAGAAATCATGTGGCATTATGAATGTTTGTGTTTGGATCATATCTCAATGGTGAGTGCTCTTTTAGTCTCATGGATTTCCATGAACCTTACTCTTGGAATGCAATGATGGGAATGTAACTATTATGCTAATATCATTGCAGATGTCCTGGAATGTATGCGTACTATTTTGAGTAGCTTTCTCTATGCTTTTTGCCCCCTTGTCGTTCATTGATGCTCTCTAATGCTAACAATGCCTACCAGACTCATGACTTGCACCTTATCATCGCTGTTTCAAGTATGGGAGAATCTTGGTAGGTGAATCTGAGTACCATGTTTTGTGGCCACTCAGGAATTGAGGGAGTCCCATCTCCTTGCAATTATGTGCAATTTATTGTAATTAGACTATTGACAGCATATCTAATCCATGCTAATGCCTTCAGAAGTTTTCCCCAATGATAACATCTGAACCTTGGGAAAAGAAAGTCACAGACTTTTCTACGATATTAGGAGGTTAAGAAGTTTCATACTTCATGTCCCGACACTTGTGATATAGCGTTCACTCTTTAACTAATTTTGCATGTTGAGAATTATATAATTTGAACTGCAGGTGAAAGTGGGGAGATAACAGCAGCTCATCTGCTTCTTGGAATTTGGTTGGAAAAAGATTCAGCAGGTCACAAGATCATGGCCTCTTTGGGTTTTGATGATGAGAAGGCCAAAGAGCTTACAAAATCTGTAAGTAGTAAGCTGGTGGTTATCCGTGACAAGCCTCCTTACATAAACCATTGACGGATTTCAGTTTCATGCAGATGAATGAGGATGTCGTTTTGAGCCATAAGTAGGGGAGGAAAAAGTTTTCATTTTTAGACGCCACTTGCTTGTTCTTTGGGCCCTCCTTTCTACAATACATGGCCTGAAGACATTGCTTCCGGGCGGAATTTTTCATCAAGGAAGTTGTTCCACAAATGAATATCATTCAGAGATTTATAGAAAATCTTCAACTTGTCTGAAGGTGTAAAACCAGCCAATTTTCGAACAAGGCATTTGTAGAATGTCAAGTCTCGGGCTGGTTACTTTTCTAGTGATAGATTTTCTCCATAAATTTTGAATTGCTCTCTCTCGTTGCCTTAATGGCTTAATCTTTATCACTGTTCAGATACCTGTCGTTTCAAGATATATCTTTTGGATTGGTTTATCTTCTGAAAGCAGAACCATTCTTAGAACCTCTGGAAATGTAGCCTATCTTGAATTACATTCTGATATGTAGGTTTTTTCACCATTTGTTGTGCTTCCTTGAGACGAGGTGCAAGTCACGCATATTAATGCCTTAGATATGAACAAAGAAACCTAATTAGTTGTGATTAGCTGTGAAATGACAGCACAAGTATCTAATACAGATTTCAAGTCAAGGGAAGGAATGATGAAGATATAAGTTATGGCTAGGATTCCCTGTTTCCATCTGAAGAAGTTTACCTGTGCAACTGCTTAGAATCAATTAGAGTATATGTACACAATTTGAGTTTCAAACAAATGAGGTTCTCCCAATCTTTTAGATGGGCTTCTGGCCCACAATGTCGATTTGTACTTAGATCGAGGGCCTCCATACGAATATAGTCCATATAGGCCTACATTGCGCGTGTCCGGGGCCTCAGGCACGTGCGTGGCGATAGAATAATTTGGTCTACCACATATGGACAATGATGATGACACACGTGCGCATGGTTCATAAGTAGGGCAAACTGAATAGAAAGCATGATCATCTTCATTAGGGATGTTTCTAAAGCGTCCGTCTCGCTTTGGGTCCATTTTTTTCTTTAAGGGAATGTCTAACAAAAGTGGAACAAAAGACTCCAGATTTTATCAATGAGAGGCCATAATGGCGGTGTCGGCCCCTTCACGCGCAAATGTATCATTTTTTTTCTTCTTTATTAATTTTATTTAGTTGTTTATTTACTTCCCTTTCATTTTTGTTAATTTTTAAATATTGTATGTCATGCTAGAGAAACACACTTTAGACATTCAACAAAGCAGCAAGGACTCTTAATTTCCAAAAGCACTTTGTAGTGGGATCTTAGTAATTGAACACTTAGGTCAACATCAAGATCAGTGAGGAAAAACCAGTGAGTGCTTTGAAATGAAAGGACAAAAGTCTTGCGTATGGGTCCAAGGCCATGGAGGGCGTTGCTAGTGGCCCGAGTCAACTCGGCTAGTCCTGCCCTGCCCTGCCCTTCCCGTGTCCTATTTCTAGTTTCCGAGTCAACTCGGCCAGATTCCATTTCCGGCCAAGTGGCGGGCTTTGCCCCACCAAACAAGAGAGTCACAGACTCACAGTCGAGTAATTTTCTTGTCATCTTTTTTTTTTTTCCGGATGATTTCATGTATTTTGAAAGAGGAAGAGGGAATTGGTCAAATGTCGCCAGCAAGCTAGTGCCAGCCCACATGCAGGTGCATGCATGTATTTTCTTCTTAGCTTTTTTAAAGCAAGCAGAGTTACAATCTATGTGATTTGGAAAAGGGTGTTGTTGTCGATCATGCATTACTACTATTCCATTTTGAAATGCTTTGTCACATTTTTGTCCACGCGAGGATCGAGCTCAGATTAGACGTTGTACTGATCATGAGCTGACTATTGGTCTTTAATTTATGTGCACAAAACATTGAAGTGTAGAGAGAATACAAAGGGTCTTGATTTGTCTTTTTGGCAGCTCTTTTCACCACCCTACTTCTAGAGTATACTGGAAGGCCGTAGGAGATCTGCATGAGGTTGTGTCCTTGATCTGATGCAATAGCTAGCTAAGTGCATGCAGGTCTCGAACTCTTATCATTCCCTTGGAGATTTGTTTTAAGAAAGGTGTGGTTGTTAATATTCCTACTTCCAGCAAAAAGAACTGCAATATTTCCATTTCTTGAGAAGTTCTCGCTCTTGTAAAATACATAGAAGGAAAAAATCGTGCCGCGTTATAGTCCTACTGAATTCAGGGAGCTTAATTCATATGCTGCAATTTTGACCTTACAAGCTCATGAGCACATTAGAACAAGGAGTACGGTGCAGTAATACCCACAAAAGCGACAGAAATGTTCTTCAGAAAGTGTCTTTTCTGTACTGGGCAGTGGTCAAATGATAACAAGCGACATTTTCCAGCTTCCTGATATGTATGCCAAGTGCAGCTCACGATAGGTACGTAGCCTTCGAGTATATTGTAACTCTTCATACGTAATACCATAACCTTCGAGAATATATATCACTTTCAGATCCACAGTGCTCCACACTGACATTGCCATTAATTTGGTAGAGGAAAGTGGAAGACTCTGTTAGCAACTAGTGCGTGGCATCATCAACCACTTAATATGGATGATGGCATCTTGTATGAATACTGCATCAGAGTCAGCCGGTTCTGACCACCAAAGCCCTGGTTCATGATTTCTTCTTGAGTGATTGACGAGCGGGGAAGCACGGGAGGCAGCCACCCATGGAATCAGATTGGTCCGCATGGCTCACAATACATGATTATAATTTGCAACTTTTTTGGTCCATGTAAATTGTCTTGCCCACAGTCTGCTTCACATTATCATAAAATTCCGAAACTCCTCAACTTAATAGTCTTAATTCCTAGCTGATCTCATCCATATACCTAGACCTTGTATTCAAAGAGGCATACCGCGTACGGGAAAATAACTGGCACATGAAACACCCCCGTGAAACACGTACGACAGCAGTGTACTTCTTAATTTTTTTTTTTTATAACCGGATGTCCGGATCAGCTTAATTTATTAATCTTGGAACATATGCAGTCCTCAATTTCACACAAATCAGGTAATTATAAGACCAAAGATCTTAAAGATAGCCTCAAAGAATTGATAACAGTACTTATAAAATTTTGAACTTATTAAAACATTAGTGAAAGTAAACTAAAACAATGGTAATATAAATGTGCGTACCAGATTAGCTTCGTTTTACGTAAAGCTTTTCTTTTTAAAACTTTTAAGGAGGAATTGATTCGTTCAATATGACAAGAGTCGCCGGACCATTTCGATTTCCTCAAATTATGTTGCCTAGCGTTAAGTACATATGAAAAAAAATATACCAAAGTTCCTCAACTTACAGGGTAGACAATCTAAGATCTTCTTAGGGTTTGGCGATTGAGTTCAGCTGGTACATTGCATGCATGCGTACAAAAAGACATGTCAAATCCCGGCCTTTTCTTTATTCTTTTATCTAAATCAGTCTCCAGCGTACTTTTCTTTGCAAACTCCAGTTCCTGGTTGACTAATATATATTAAGAACAGTATCAGTACTGTAAGAGTTAGGAAATATCTGGTTGATGAAAAAGAGTACTACTACGTACGTCGCAGGATCTTCAGTTTGATATGAACCAGCCCGATCCCTGAGTGACAAATGTCCACATTCAAGCCAATATGAATCAAGTGTGGGGGGCTTCCTTTCCCCACAATTTTTGAAGAGCTCCCCATCGAACTGAGCATTGTTGTCGATCCTCTTCTTCAATTACCATGCAGATCCCGGCGACTCCTGGGCAACATGAACAAAATCGCCCATAAGCAGAGACAGTGATCGCAGATAATTAAAATTTGCTTGTCTCGATTTTTGAGTCCTTTTGTGGTGACATACTTGCATTCGCAGAGATAATTACTATCGTGGTCCTAGAGAAAATAAAATATATACCCGAAAACTACGAAATTTCGGAGTCCAAAGGAAATGGGTGGTAGAGTAATTGCATGTGCTCGCTTTAGAAACCCCTACTCATCAGTCCTTTTTCTTATATATACGCAGGTGTTGATGTTTTCCTCATCCTTTTTGTCCATATAACACAAACGCACATGCAGCTAATAGATAGGCAAGCACGATCTAATTTGTCCAGACTTCATGAACTTGCCAGCTATATATATCTCAAGAATAGATCAAGGGATCTATTTCCTACAAAAAGTATGATCGATGCTATTCAATTGCCGATAATTATAATAGGGTTAAATGCATCCCATACCCCTGTGGTATACGCGAATTGCAAATATACCCTTGAGTTAAACATCAAGGTCACAATATGTCCATCCGTTAGTGTCGTTTGAAACTCTTAACGGAAAATGTTGACGTGACAAAAATAGACACGTCAACACCAATCAGGTGATGACACGTCATCGCGAATACCTTAGGGGCATATTTGCAATTCGCAAATACCACAGGGACATGAGATGCATTTAAGCCTTTTTTTAAAAAAAATATTTAAAATAGACACGTCAACACCAATTAGATGATGACACATCATCATTTTTTAATTTTTTTTTTGTAAAATAGACTTACCCTCATTTTCCTTCAACATAGCTCATGTGTTCGTTTCTGTCTTTTTTTATATATATAATTTTTTTAAAAAAACTTGTGTAGTTCAACTTATCCACTGTATTCGTTTATGTGTGTGTTTTTTTAAACTACACATGTTTTTTTTTTTAAAAAATTTATGAAAAAGGAAAAAAAGAAGAAGATAGAAACGAACACATAGGCTAAGTTGAAGGGAAATGGGGCTAAGTCGTTTTGTGTTCGTTTTTTTAAAATTAAAATTAAAATATTAAATACAAAACACACAGAAACGAATACAGTGGCTAAGTTGAACTACGCATGTTTTTTTTTAAATTTATATAAAAAAAGACAAAAACGAACATATGAGATATGTTGAAGGAAAATGAGACTAAGTCTTTTTTTTAAATAATAGTTTCTTTTTAAAATTAAAGATGATGATGTGTCATCATCTAATTAGTGCTGACGTGTTTATTTTTAAAAAATTAATTTTAAATATTTTTTAAAAAAGGCTTAAATGCATCTCATGTCCCTGTGGTATTCGCAAATTGCAAATATGCCCCTGAGGTATTCGCGATGACGTGTCAGCATTTACCGTTAGTTTTTCAAGTGGCACACTAACGGAGGGACATATTGTGATCTTGATGTTTACTTCAGGGGTATGAAAAATGACTTTGTTTACCTCAAGGGTATATTTGTAATTCTCGAATAACACATGGGTATAAAATGCATTTAACCCATTATAATAACACGACTAGGAATTAGACTTCGTTTTTCCCTTTTTCACTCGATAGCTCGTGAAAGGAGGAGTCGGAGGACAGAACATTAAACAATTGTGGGAGAGAGAAAGATGAGTTTACCCTACTCAATTGTTTTTGAGGCGCACTCTTATCAAGATATGGAAATGTAGAATGGGCCTCATGGCTGCCTATTCTTTTTCCGACAACTAAACAAGGAAATCGTCCCCTGCCCTTCCATTGGTAGGCAAAAGCTATGGCAAAGGTTAAAAAAAAAGTGCCTTTGGAGATCATCAAGTGAGACCCTCACCTTCACAATTGTTTAAAGGTATCAAATTCTACGACTCTCTCCCTGGAAACCCCTAAAATCCACTAACCCAACAAACACCCACAGTTTAACTAACCCTGTGGTATGAATAAGCTAGTGGGATTTTCTTTATATTTCCACCACCCAAAGAGTATGCATTGTCTTTCCAACATGCACCTTCTATATATACAATTACATGCCAGTGCCACCATATAATATGTCCTGCACCATCTTGATCTCCCACATGTCTCTCCTAATTCAACAGTTAAGTTTGGTCAACTTCAAGCAATTTGCTAGCTGCTCTATTTCCGATTACGGTTAGCAGGACATTAATTTATAAGTTCGAGATTCAATGTTAGCTAGCTTAACATCTAAACCTGAAGCATATAGCTTTTCTTTTTCTTCTTTTTGGACTAAGAAGCTTAACTCGATCGTTATACTGAACAAAATGGAGTTTTGCTTTCTCAAGGAAAAACCTTTTTCCTTCGTTACGTTGAGTTAAGATTCTTGGTCAAATTAACAATACACGTTAAAAGAGCAAAGTTAGCAAAAAAAAAAAACAATAATGAAGCTGCCCTCCTTCGTTTAGACAAAAACAGCACTAAGAAAAAAGGTTTTTTTTTTCAACCCCAAGGGGTTGGCCTGAGTGGTGAAGGTTTGGGGCCTAGGAGTTTGCTCCCCTGAGGTCCCAAGTTCGAATCCTCTCAGGTGCAAACAACTCCTTGGGGCCAATCACTCAGCGAAGCCGAACTTAACTGACATGTGTGGTTTAGGAGGGCTGCACGGCTCGGAGTTTGTCATGGCGTTAAGTTCATCTCGTGCATATACTAAATCAAGTTCGTCTGAACTACATACACGTGGTTAGGTGCCCGAATTTTCATACTCCATCCCAAAAAAAAATTGTTTTTCCGCGTTCAAACAGTACCCAAGAAAAACTTTTTCTTACCGACTGAGATTGTAAATTATTGCAATTTATGGAAGAACATGACATGGAGCTCTTAAGGTTCCACGCTCTTCGGAAGCGTCTGGGGCTCTCTAATCACAAAAGACAAAATACCTTTACGTTACATAATCTGTCACTCGCTCTGAGTGCGTTTGGGTTAAAGCACTTCGTGTACAACCCTCCCCCCTCCCCTGTCTCTCTCTCTGGTTTCTCCTATTAGACTTTCACGTTCTCAAACACCCCACGAGCTTAACGCCGGGACTTGCTGGGCGTCCCGCCAGCGTCCCGCTGGGGGACGTGGCAGTGGGGCCCAGCAATTTCCCCCAAAGGGAAATGGTGGCCCCACGCTGGGTCCCACCGCCACGTCCCCCAGCGGGACGCTGGCGGGACGCCCCAGCGGGACGCCCAGATTTTCCCCTTAACGCCTACATCTTCAACCTCCTTTTTTATCGTCATCTCTGAAACTCCCACTCTTCAATTATTTCCTTCTCTGATCAAACCAAACCAATAACCAACCCAAAAGAAAATCACACCAACTCCGTCTCCTTCCTTCTTCTTAGAGAAGTGTTATAGTTATCTTTTAGGATTTTTGTTCATCCTACTTATTAATCTTCGCCACACAAAATACAACCATGGCCTTCGAAAATTGGCTTATTAAGGTAAAAACGGCGATATCCCACAGTTTTGATGCTGCAAAACCAGCCGCACCGAACCCAAAACAGGTAAAGAAGTCCGACGTTGGCGTTTTAGCCTTCGAGATCTCCGGCCTCATGTCCAAGCTCCTCCACCTGTGGCAATCCCTGTCGGACAAGAACATAGTCCGCCTCCGCAACGAGACTGTCTCTCTCGAGGGAGTCCACAAGATCGTCTCCAGCGACGAAGCTTTTCTCCTTGGCCTTGCATGCGCGGAACTGGCTGAGAATCTCAGACTCGTCGCCAAGTCGGTGTGCAGAATAAGCAAGAAATGCGAGGACCCGACTCTCCGCTGCTTCGGGCGCTGGTTCGAGGAGTTCGCCAACTCTGGCGGCGACCCTCATGGTTGGGTTCTAAGCTGGAAAGAAATGGAGGCTAGAATCAAGAAGATGGAGAGATACGTCACCGTCACGGCCACGCTACA
Organism: Myrica gale; assembly: GCA_963930655.1. Taxonomy (NCBI): domain Eukaryota; kingdom Viridiplantae; phylum Streptophyta; class Magnoliopsida; order Fagales; family Myricaceae; genus Myrica; species Myrica gale. Next base: position 7,045,769 of record OZ005600.1, on the reverse strand, counting down.
TAGAGAAATGGACGAGCTTTCTATTCTGGAAAGTGGGTTAAGAAAATCGTTCAAGTGTAAGGAAACTGAGGCATCGATCTGTGACCTTCAGCAGAAGATTTTCTGGCAAAGACAGGAGGTTAAGTATCAAAAAGAGAGATCACTATGGAATCGAAGCTTCGATACTGTTGTCTCCATGCTTGCACGGACTATTTTCACTACCTTGGCAAGGATCAAAATTGTCTTCGGTGTAGGACAATGTCCACAGTCTCTGACTCGCAGTATCTCAGCTTCGGCCACAGTCCACCCCTCCGATCATAGCCCTAGTTCTTGTACCTTCGTTTCAGGTCCATTAATGAAACTTGAGGAAAAGAAAGATTTGGCCGGTGAGTTTTTCGAGTCCAACTCCAAGCTTCTAAAGCCCCCAGCAACTACGCTGGGCGCCGCAGCTTTATCCCTACACTACGCGAATTTGATCATTGTAATGGAGAAGATGATCAAGTCGCCACAATTGGTCGGTGTGGACGCGAGGGATGACCTTTATGCGATGTTACCAAGTAGCATCCGATCCATGCTGAGGGCTAGGTTGAAGGGGTCCGTGGGGTTTTCCGCGAGCGATCCGGGGCTTGCTGCAGAGTGGAGGGAGGCCTTGGGGAGTATCTTGGGGTGGTTGTCACCATTAGCACATAACATGATAAAATGGCAAAATGAAAGGAGCTTTGAGCAGCAGAATTTGGTGCCCAAAACGAATGTGTTGCTTCTGCAGACACTACTTTTTGCCAACAAGGAGAAGACTGAGGCTGCCATCACCGAGCTGTTAGTGGGACTGAATTACATTTGGAGGTTTGAGAGGGAGATGACTGCTAAGGCCCTGTTTGAATGCAGCAACTTCAATGGGATCCTAAACTTGAAGAATTCCAGCTGAGGGGGATATTTTTTATTTTCTTTTGTTTGATTCTAATTTTGTTTCTGATATGTGCATCCTGGTTGATTTTTAGTTAAAACTGAGTTTCAGTGCGATCTTTGAGAGGGTTTGTTTTCGTTCTAACCCTGATCTGTATATGGTACTATATATATTGTATGTAAATCATATGATTTTGGGCAATCAAAACAATGCAAGAGGCCAGTCGAATATTTCAATTAATACAATCCTCAGCCATGTGAAATTATTCCTCTTACATTTGGTCTCTAGCTAGCTAGGTGCATGTTATCATCATTTTTAGGATTATGTAATGTTCACGATACCATTGGATCCTGATTCAGATGCTTGAAGTTCATGTGGTTGGTCATGAACTCCTAATTTATTGGTTTCCCTTCAATTCCCCCCTCAGTTCTTAATTAATAGATGTTTGATTGAGATAGGCAGTGGGCCATATTGCCTAATAAGATTAGTGATTTTTCCAGGGAATCTTGTAGATTATATATCTGTTTAATGATCATGATTAGGGATAGACTGCCACTAGCTATTCTAATTAATAATGCTTACTAGTGCCAAAAGAGGATACTTATTTCCCTATACAATGTGATGATGAGAGACACTTGGAGGCCCCTTATTTGTCCTTGAGGAGACTTTTCAGCCCCGCTAGCTAGATGCTTGGAACTGAAAAATCTCATCATTTTATTGGTTGAGAAATTAAAGATAAGCACTTAAAACTGCTTCGGAAAATAATTAAGAAACAAGCAAAATTAGGTTTTTTCTTCACATTGGATATATATATGCATTCAGATTAAAAAAAAAAAGAAAGTCTTCGCATTGGATGCCTCCATTTACTATAAAGGCAATATGTATCTCTTGCATACTTTTTTAAGAATTTAAAAAATATATATTTTAACTCGCAACTTGGCCTATTCGTTTGATTAATTTATGAACGACACCCGCTTGGCTTTTGGCATTCAATTAATTATGATTTCAATATCTGTTTTGTTTGTTTTATGTTTTTTTCCTTTTTTTTTGCAATACGTACGGCTCATTGCCCAAGTCTCTCGAAGATGTTCCGACCTTCCCCGGCCCACTTCTCGTTTCTTTTTAGGGCCTTTTATGACCATAATTTTCCAAACAGCTATTTCCTATAATATCTGAATTAGGATGATGGGAGACATATTGAGACCAAGGATCATGACCGGCGCCAACCTCATTTGTTTCTCCTGTTTATTTTTTTTATCTGTTCCTGACTGTTCCACTTCTTGGTTGAGGAATACATATATATATATCCAAAAATAAAAATAAAACAATTAATAAATCATGATGACTCAAATTAGATGGGACCTTTTGTTCCGATCAAGACTAACATAAATAGAAACCCCAATTATCTATGACTTTTATCGGGCAAACTGCATTACTTGTTTTAATTGCTTTCTTGGTTTGAGCCATTGGCCGGACTAAAGATTATTTGCTATTTTAGTATTTTCTTTTATCAGTTTGGGTGCTAAGCATGCATCAATCATACCTTAGCAATTTAGATCTATATATAAATATGTATCATATATATATATATATATATATATCTAATTTCATGTAGGATTTTAATGCGTGTGAGACTGATATATAGTGCGATATTGCCTTTATCACACCACAAATTAAGAAAGCGTGTTAGAGTCTAATTTCTTCGTGAATAAAGTACTAATATTCAACTATGTGTGCCATCTCCTCTATAAGGATTTTGTCGATTTCGTAGCTTCTTTCCTAAGAATCACTAAAAGCATGAGATTCTACGAACCATATCCTTCTCTGCTATATATGCCCTGAGTTCTTCGTCTAACCTCATGCATATCAGTTTGGCAACCATTTAACGATTCAAAAATACATAATCTAAGCCCATTGACCGAGATCCGGCTGGTATCAAAATCTATTCCCATTAAGGATAGGTAGGCCTTATAATCCATGTTCACTATCACGGCCCATATAGTAGTAGAACAAGAGTAACACTGATACCATATTCAGTCCGGATCCATATAATACAAGAAGCTAATGGATTATAAAAAGTTCAATTAGTAAATGAACCAATTTGTGCTTTGCCTAATCTAACTGAGCAACTTATATATGAATGGGCTAATGAGTTTGGGTGAAGCTCCAGACCCAGTACCCAGTTGCACCATGGAGAGGCTTTTATCAATTTTTATTTTCCTCTTCTCATCATTTTAGGGATTAGAGGAGAGGGGAAAAGTGGGTGGGGAACAAATGATCTTTCCTCCCAGCATTTGGTCAAAATAGTGCGGATATCTATAAGGAGGCTCAAGACTTGACGAGAGAATCGAAGTCTCAAGGCATGCGTGAAATGGGAGGGTAGACCTACCAGAAGGAAAACTCTATAAGAAGACCGTAGTCACCTGTCCCCTTCAGTCACAAAGAAGCAGGAGGAGATCGGTGCCGCTTCTAGAGTCACAAGCCCGTACAAAAGAAATATTGTTGCAATACATTCTTGATATTATAATGCTAATCATAGTACACAGCTTATTTTCTCTCACATAAACATGCATGGTGGATGATGTAGCATCCTTATTATCTGTATGTGACAAACATTGTGTCGTTCTTCCAATTACAAACATATTATATTTCTGTAAGCAGATACTAATGGAGCAGTATTAATGCACTTGATCAGAGAACCCCAATTTCCTTATCTTTGTCCTTCTCCGTACGGTTAAACCGGCAACCATGACGTCGGGGCTTTTCAGGATTATCTGGGTATATCCGAGTCACTAGGTTCCATGAAAAGGCCTCCGAGACACCGTCTTCTTATGGTCGGCTGATATGTAAGCTTCTCGGACGGGGTGATGACATTGAACTCAGCCTTGTGTGTTTCAAGAGAATCTGGTTTACCATTTGATTTCGTTGGTTCTTCTCGGTTACGAGAAACGACCAACTGGACGCCAGGATTCCTTTCAGTGACAGAACTGTTAAACAAAATTGAGTTATTAACGCTCTGCACATTGCTATTGACAAATGCTCTTGATGGCGGACTTTCTTTGGTGGTTGGATCTTCAGACCTTTTATCCTTGGAGCTACCCTCTCCATCAGTAGTAGCTCCAGTGCTCTCGTCTGGGTTGAGCTTGTAACCCCGGTGAATGTGGACAGAGGCTTCTCTTGTTGCCGAATCTAACCCTAAGTGCATTGACGCTCCTCTATTTTCACCAGCTAGGGTTATGACACTAACTGGTTTTTCACCCATCGGGTGGCCAGTGGCCAATTTTTGAACAAATTTAGAAATATCTTTCCTTACCTCTTCATGCAGAGGAAGTTGTTCCCCGTTGGAGATAGGACTCGGCCTCTGTGTCGTTGATATGCTTGAAGTTCTTCTTTCCTTCTGATGCGTTGGACTTGCAATGTTGATCTGTTTTTCCCTAGAACTAGTGGCAATTATTGTCTCCTTTCTGTCAAAAGTGTCTTCCTTCTCCTGCTTCGGCTCCTGTTGAGCTTGAAATCCAGCACTCGGTATGTCTTTCACTCGTATTTCAGAAACGGATGCTGCTTCAGAAAGAGGCCCAGTGATTGTCTTCTTTGTTGGTTTTTCATAACCTGGTCCGCTTGTTTTTTCTTCTGCAATTATTTCTCGAGCTACTTGCTTCCCTCCTTCCCTTTCCTCTGACTCTCTCTTTGTTATGTGCTTGTCTTCGTCACCAATGACATCAGAAACCGGCGAAACTTTTGTAGGCCGTGTTGCCTCTCCATCTGGTTGAGAGGACGTTTCAATTGGGGTATGATTCTGGGATTTGAAAGTAGTCTCAGATGGGACCTGTGCCTTCGGTTGAGGCTCTTGTGATAGTGGCTGGGGCACCACTGGCTTTGGTTCTTGCTCAGGGGCCTGAGTAAGAGCGGAAGTAGGCTGAGAGCTTTCTGCAATTGCGGGTTGTAATGTCGTTGGACCAGTTGGTTGTGCTTGAGTGGATGAACGAGATGAAGAAGAGGCCTGTGATGTCGTCCGCGGCCGAGGCTGAGGGGTTGCCCGCGATGTTGGTTGGGTTTGAGATGTGCGAGATGGTGAGGAGGGCACATGACCGGCAGCTCGGGGTTGAGGCGCTGCACGGGATGGTGATCGAGGTAGGGAAGCTAAAGTCGGGGTTGTAGGTGCTGTCCGAGATATCGGTGCAGGTTGAGAAGTGACTCGAGACTCCGTGGTCGTATCTGACGGTGATGATCGTGTTTCAACGAGGGCTTGTGGGGTCGGACGGGATGGTGGTGCTGCTGGCTGGGTGACGACCTGAGGTTTAGTGGATGCAGGAGACGTTGACGGTTGCTGAGGTTCAGTTCTTTGTGGTACTTGAGCTTGGGAGGCTGATGGCTGGGTAGCGACCTGGGGTTGAGTGGATGCAGGAAATGTTGACGGTGGCTGAGGTTCAGTTCTTTGCGGTACTTGAGCTTGGGAAGCTGATGGCTGGGTAGCGACCTGGGGTTGAGTGGATGCAGGAAATGTTGACGGTGGCTGAGGTTCAGTTCTTTGTGGTACTTGAGCTTGGGAAGCTGATGGTTGGGTAGTGACCTTGGGTTGAGTGGATGCAGGAGATGTTGACTGTGGCTGAGGTTCAGTTCTTTGTGGTACTTGAGCTTGGGAAGCGACCTGGGGTTGAGTGGATGCAGGAGTTGTTGACGGTGGCTGAGGTTCAGTTCTTTGTGGTACTTGAGCTTGGGAAGGAGGGGGCTGTGCTGGGGCTATTCCTGCGGGCCTAAATGGTGGCCGCTGAGCGGGGACAGTAGTGGTAGGGCGGGCAGGCGTTTGGGTTTCAAGTCTAGGACGAGGAGGCTGTGAATCAGTTGAAGGACGTGGAGGTTGTGCAGTTGGCGCCCCTGCTAGCCAAGGGAGCCGAAAACGAAATGGTTGCCTTTGGTCTGCCATAGATGATCAAGAAAAAGGTGCAGAAAAGAAAGGAGTTTAGTTGTGTTCTTGCTGAAGTTAATGCTCACATTTAACCATGATTGTATATATATAGGTATGCATTTGATACCTTAGAAATGTTTTGGGCGTTTGTATTGTTTTGTGCCTTGAAACTTGAACCCTCCTCTTGCTTCTTTGCCTTCGCGTGGGACAAAGATAGATATATTATGGATTCCTTTAGAGAGATTTTCCTTCTCTCGTAGGTCTAGCATCTCCTCAATTTCCTTTGGGCTTTCGCTTCCTCTGTTCTCGAGTTTTGAAGCTTGTAATAGATGTTAGAAATATGCTGAACTTGTGCTGCCGGGCAAGAATCTAAAAACATATTTTTCTACGTTTGCTTTTTCGTGGACTTAAAGCAATTTGAGTATATATTTTTTTTAATCAATTTGAGTATATTTATTTGTCATTAAGCAGCATTCTTTTACTGTCCATCCACGTGATGTACATGTATTCTAGATAGACTACAATCGGGGCAGTCCAAGTCCAACGTATTACATGCTACACTGATCAGTCCGCTGACGACAATGAGGAGATGTCTAGCCTCTAGGAAGTTTTATCAGCAGCATAAGACAGAAGGTGATGTACTCTGCCTGGGCTTTGGTGCTTTCTGCCAAAAGGCCATTTGATGGATATTGGGCTGGAAAATCTTTTGAAATGTTGTAACAATCTGACCTCCACAATTGATATGATTTGCGAATTCTGAACTCCACAATCTAGCAAGACCACTCGGTTTAACCAGGATTCCTATTTGGGATCTCTTCATGGAATCCTTCAGAAGTCCATCACATGCAAACTCTAAATGCAAAATAGACCTCCTTCAGCTTCTTTCTTTTTCCTTTTTTTCCTTTTTTTCTTTCTTTCTGCTTTCTTATTTTGTTCCCTCTTTTCTATTCTGGGTTTATCTTTCATCATGTTACTTTACGTCTCCTTGCATTCTTATTAACTATTTTGTTAAACGGAAGGTAATTTTTCTGTTATTGTTCACGCTAAACATGACTAAATAAGGTTTTTTTTTTCCTTGTGGATATTTTTGGCTGTTGACGTTGATGAGTTTCTTTGGTTGGTATTCTTTTTTCCTTTCCCCTCTTTCTTGATTGTTTGTTGCATGTATAGCTCCATTATCCCTGACAGGATTGTTATGCATTTGGGGCTAAGCGGTAAATTTAGTTGTAGATTGCGCTGTATATGTGTCTCTTGCTTTAAGTGTTGGACTCTAGTTATCAGTTAGCTTAGAAGTTGGGGACGATGGTGAGATAACGAGTGATATGAAACTAGCAAGCAGTACCTATGTCATTCTATACTAAACTCTAGCGACTTGGACTTTATATTATTCTCCTTTTTATCTTTATGCTTATTTTGGTTAGATATGATTGTTAATGACCTTAATTAGAAAAAATGATTGTTAATGACCTTAATTAGAAAAAAAATGATTGTTAATGACCTTGTTCTCTGTCTTTCAGTTTCACTGATATGCTTGGCTTTAACTTTTGGTTTTTTCCCTTCAAAAATATTGATGCATTGAATAAATATTCCTGCAATTGTATACCTAACTCAGTGTAGCCTTGCTGCAGTTGCCCGTAGATGTTAAAGTCCCTCCGAATTGAGTTAAGGTAAATAGTACCAAAAAAACAATACGATATCACCCACCTGAAGTATTGACTGGCTTAGACCAGTTATCCCTGGCAAATGAGAAGCTAACTGTTTCCTGTCGAGCTGCTTGGGATAGCTTTCTAAAGGGATTCAGTAAAATATTATGCCGAGTTCCAAGCTGCTGTTCAAGCACTAGCTACTTTGGATTGTCTGCATTCACTTGCCATTCTTTCCAGAAATAAGGTTTACTTTTGGATGAATAATTACCCCGTGTCCCTAAATTAGACCCGTATCCCTTTGGTCCATCAGTATTGTCTACCATAGAAGTGCTGAAAAATAATTTTTGTGCTTTCCCATAATAATCCTTATGCATTTATCAAGGTGAAAAATCATTAAGGTATAAGGTAATTTCAATTTCCCGCTATATGTGCATTTATAATTGTCGGTACGTTGTTATGTAATCCTAGCCACTAATCTGTTGCAGAATTACGTTCATCCAGAATTTGCCCACGAAGATGAACCTGTTCAGATACGTATCTGTTCTGGTCGTCCAGTATGTGTCAAAACTAATCAAATTCTCCTTCAGTTAGTTGTGTATTGTATGGATTGTTCTTTGAATCTGTTTACTGCTTACTACTTTTGACCAGGTTTTGGAAATTATATTACAAGACAGTTTTGTTCCAAATGACACAAATTTGCATTCCAACTGAGAGTATTGTCAGATTGTTACTGGATCCAACATGGGTGGAAAGAGTTGCTACATGCCTACATTCGCCAAGTTGCTCTCATTGCAATCATGGCTCAGGTAAAATCAAATCTACAACTAGCATGTAGGGTGTTGACTGTACTCATAATGAACCCTGTGCAATATTTTCAAATCAGTTGCATTCTTCAAAAATGCGGCTGGTCCTCTTGTTTTCTTGTAGCTTCTCAGGAGTTGTACTTATAGAATTTTTCCTTTGGATGTCAAGTTTCATTGTAGCTTTTGGATTGTTGAAGTGATGGATTGTGCATTTATTTTGATACTTCATTGTTAGCAAGAAGACCAGCGTTTATCCTGGGAAAAGTGCAATTGATTTGGGTGTTCGGATATCAAGTGGAGTTCTCCCTATAAAAGAAGAAGGAAAAGTGGAGCTCTCCTTAATTGTTATTTTCCCATCAATGCATTTATTTGTGTTAGAGTCCCACATTGATTAGAGACCATTTAACCTTGTGCTTCATATACCTGTTGGGCCACCTCTTCCCATTGTCAATTGGTTTTGGGATGAAACTTGATATGGTATCGGAGCCAACTATTTCTGGGCTTGACCCACTTGTTTGTGTTCCCCATTTGTTTTCCACGTGCATGGACCGTGTTTATTCGGTCTGCACGTGAGGGGGAGTGTTAGAGTCCCACATTGATTAGAGATCATTTAGCCTTGTGCTTCATATACCTGTTGGACCACATCTTCCCATTGCCAATTGGTTTTGGGATGAAACTTGATAATTTGTATCATATTCTGTCATGGGTTCTAGTATGTTTTTTTAATCTTTGGCTCACAGCCGAAGTCTTCCTCTTGTGGTGTTTGTTTGACAAAATGGATCGCTCACTGAGTTATGGGAATTGCTCTGGCCTTTAGGTTGGTTCCTTTGTACCAGCATCATCAGCAAAACTCCATGTGCTAGAAGGGATCTACACCCAAATGGGCGCTTCTGACTGTATACAAAAAGGGAGAAGCACCTTCCTAGAAGAGTTAAGCGAGGCTTCACATATACTCCTCAGTTTCACAGCACGTTCATTGGTTATAATTGATGAACTTGGGAGAGGAACAAGTACACATGACGGTGTAGCTATTGCTGATGCTACACTGCATTATCTGCTAGAGAAGTAAAGATGCATGGTCCTATTCGTCACCCACTATCCCAAGATTGCCGATATTAGAAATGAGTTTCCTGGGTCTGTGGGGACATGCCACGTTTCATATTTGACTTCTCAAAAGGGTATTGATGTGGACGACTCTAAATCAGATCATGAAGATGTCACTTACCTATATAAGCTTGTGACTGGTGTTTCAGATAGGAGTTTCTGCTTTAAAGTTGCCCAGCTTGCACAGGGAAGTTGAAATCTCTGTCTCCACTCTCTTTGTAGTTTTGTGTTGTAATTCATAATATATAATCCCCCTTATGGAACAGTCTCAAAAAAAAAGTGAATCACATATACATGACAAATGAGAAGCTGACCTAAAATTTGTTTGTATCGGGAAGAAAAGAAAATATAAATGCTGGGGGGGGGTTCTTTTTTTGAAAGAGAACTCTTGGTTGAGTGTTAATTCTGTGTTTAGACGATGAGGATGGGCCTCATTTGCAGTTGATTTGACATATGCTTATGGTTTGTTATCTATGTTGACTATTGTTTAAAGTTAACTGGGAAGTGGGAACTCTTCTTTTTGCAGCTACCTTCAGCATATGTTAGACGAGCCATCGTCATGGCTTCCAGGTTAGAAGAATTGGTAAAGAGCAGGGAAGGGAGTAGAACAGGAAAAAAAAAACAGTTGGTAGAGAAACTGCTAATTGATAATGAACAAGAGACGGGACTTAAAAGAAATGAGTGATGCCTACAAGGACTGCTTTCTGTACTTGAAAGCTGCAACATCTGGTGATGACATTGCGAGAAGCATCCAGTTTTTAAATGCTAGAATCATTGCAAAGGAATTAATAAGCAGGTTAAGTTCAAAATGAATTAATTTTGCTCCTCTCTTTTTTGAGTTTTTTCTTCAAGATATTTGGATTGAAAGACACAAAGTTTTAAGGTTGTTTTTGGGCCTTTTTCTTTTGTGGTCATGGTTGGTAGTGTTGCTGCAGAACATTTCTATAGCCCATCACGGGAAACACATTTGACTAGGTGCATCCAGCGTGATGCATTTGGCCACAGTCGTTTAGATCACATTGCATTCTGGACTTCTTGTGTGTTATGTACATTGAATTTCCTCCTTGTCCTTTAATATTATTTTTCAGACTTAGAGGCTGTTCCTGAATGTTCTTTTGAGATGGCATGCATCATATGGCGCAAGGAGAGCAACTTTATGGTGATAGAGGCAGAGCTCACAATTCACATGAAGAAATTCTTCCGTTTTGTAGGTAAAAGTTTGTGTACGAATTCCACTGCATTTTGAATATTCCATCTGGGTTGCTTTTCTCGTAGTTGAATGTAGTCTCATTTTCTACTCTTTTTTTTTTCTTTTCACTCTGTCGATTACCATATGTTGTAAATAACACCCCTATGTAACTGAAAACCCTAATTAGTGAAATTGATGTAGATATATATATGACATATTCTTTGGTTTTTTTTGGGTAATTGTATGCAGACAGATTGATGAATATTCTTTTATCCAATTCCTATTACTCAGCATATAGTTGGAATCTTTTTGGGTTTCTTATGCTCATGATAACGCTTGGTGCTAGTTTTCCACCGTTGTAGGAAGTACAAAAATTTGATGCAAAGTCAAATGACTGGGAAAACAAGTCCTTGTAACGTCTGGGGACGGAGGGACTGTGATAAATGACTTTCTTCGGTTGTCATTCACAGTAATTTGATAAGCTCGAAAGTGGTTCATTATTATTCCTTACGTGCGTCATACATTCACTAGAGACAAGGTTGGATCCTCGAGCAACTTTTTTTTTTTTAATCTTTTCCAGTCAAAATGCGGAGTAGAAATCCTTAGTACGAAAGTAAATACACAAGTATGTGACGAGACTGAGTAGCCAGTACATTAGACCTGAGGTTAGCATCAACCAAGGTTATCTTTGTGTTGAAAATTTTTTGGTATTGGTTTTAGTGTTGGTATTGGATTTAGTGAAAAAGTGAAAAGAGAAATTATTTTTTATATTTTTTATGGGAGAGAGAGATTATATTGTAGTATTTTATTGTGAGTTGGTGAAATATTTTGTGAAATTTTTGGTGCAAACGCACCCCTAGAGTAATAAGTAAATTGAATCAACTTAAGGCCTCATCTCACAGCTCGCTGGAGCCTCTGAGCATCGCGCTCTCCCTCTCTCTCCTCCTAGCCTTTTCCCCGTCTTTCGACCGCCTCTCCCTCTCAACGCCTCTCTCCTCCCTGCCTCCTCCTCCCAGAGGCCTTCTTGTGCCTTTTCACCTCTCCCTCTTTTCCCTTACCTCTCATTCTTCCTTTCCTTCACCCGCATCTCCTATTTTTCCACCGTCTATATTTTGTTGCTCTCCTTGGCCTTTACTTTCTTTGTTCCCTTGGTGTTCCCCTGGTCTTCCCTACCATTTCTCCCCTGTTGTCAGGGCCGGCTCAAGGGTAAGGCAAGTTAGGCGGTGGCCTAAGGCCTCACCCTGAGCAAGGCCCCGTAAAGACTAAAAATATATATATTTTTTTTTGTGTTGTAGATGACCCAAAAATAAAAAGACAACTGAGTTAATAAAAAAAAAAGACAAAATGCAATCTTTTCATATTTTTTTTATAATGAGTGGACATATATATTTCTTCCAGACTTTCGAATTCTTTTTTAAATATTTCTGAACTCTGCTCAAAGAGAAAAAATGTCTTATAAATTTATTAATTGTTTTAGTCATGGGGCCTTGATGTCATGTATGAGGGCCTCATAAAAAATAATTAATGGGGCCTTTAATATTTTATATTAAATTTAATAATTTTCAGGTAATTTTAAATAGGGATAAATGCAAAATTGGTCCTTGTGCTATACGCAAAAATCGATTTAGTCCATGTGATATGAAAAGTATCAATTTAGTCTTTGTGATTTCAGAAAGTGATAAAATCAGTCCCTGATGGAGGACTAATAACAAATGAAAATAGAATTACAGGGACTAAATCGATGTTTTTCATATCACAGGGACTAAAACGATTTTTGCGTATAGCACAGGGACTGATTTTGCATTTATCCCTTTTAAATATTTTATATAAAAAGCCTATTAATTTATTTTGCCTTAGGCCTCCATTTTGTTTGAGCCGGCCCTGCCTGTTGTTTGCCGCTTCTTGGTTTTTCTTGCTGTGATTTCTCTCTTGTTGGTTCCTCCTCTCCAATGGAGCCTCCGACGGGGTGATTTGGACCGGAAAATTGCTGATATTACGGTGCGTACGCGTGATATTTCTTGGGATGATTTGTCCTTTCTCCTGAGCTTTGATTCTTCATCAGCTATTCAGACGTCGAAAAGAATTCTGGTTGGTCGACTAGTCTACAGAAAGATTCATTTGAAACAGGATTATTTTTCTGGTTATCCGATTGGGGTGGCATTTATTGCGTGATTTCCAAATTGAAGATGCAGGGCCGAATAAATTTCTGTTTACTTTCTCGTCGGAAGAAGATAAGGAGAGATTTGCCCGTGTTGCGAGAATGCAATGGCGGGTGGTCCACGAGCCAGGGAAAGTTCGTCATTCCCACAAACTATCTCCAGTGCTGATAGAGAAGGGTATTCCTCGATCCATCGGAAAGGTTTTGTTGAGGATAAAAGCAACTCTGAATTTATTCAGCCAACATATGTGCCTACCCTTGGTGCTTCTATGTTTTCTCAGGGGTGGGCTTCTGAGTCGTCCTCTGAGGGGGCTGTTGGGAGTTTAAGCCCAGATCATCGTGAGTGTCGAGATGATAATTTCCCTCTTCCCTCTGTTGCTGCTTGTGAAACTCCTATTATTGATGCCCTCAACTTCCTCAATAAATTGCTAAGCACCACAAACCCACCAGGCAACACAAAGGAAGGCCACGTGCTATGACCCTTCGATCGGCCATACCTTGGGTGCTCTGGTTGCTGATCATTCTGAGGGGTCTCTAGGAGCTCGTAAGCGTAAGTTATCTTCTGTATCTGCTCAGTCCTCTTTCTCTCCATCTAAGAAATTGAAGGTTGTGGAAAACTTCTCTTTCGAGGGAAGTGAATTGTCCCTTGCAGCTCTGATTGGTAGCGGCACCAACAGTGGTAGAAATCGTCCTGAAAGGAGAAAATCTGTCTCTCTGTGAAAAGAACATCACCGATCTTACTGCTGGGGTGAAACCTCCGAACGGATTGTTGACATTCCAACGGCTGGGGTGGCAGGCCTTATTTTGCCCCCAACCCGCGCCATAAGACTTATTTCTTGGAATTGTCGGGGTCTTAGGAGACCCGCGGCGTCTAGAGCGCTGAAAGTGCTCATCAAAGAGTTTGACCCCATTTGCATTTTTTTTGTGGAAACTAAATGTTGTGATGATGTTATCCGGCATACTATGAAGTCCATTCGTTTTTCCTTTTTCTTATTTGCTCCCCCTTGGGCAGCGAAAGGGGATTGGCTTTATGTTGGAGACCGAACCTTAAGATGGTGGTTTTGCTGAGCTCCCCAATATTACTCATATGTTGTTTCAATCTGTCACTGACTCCCCTCTTTTTTTTATGCACTCTTGTCTATGGTCCTACTCGGTGGGGGTGAAAAGGAATTTTTTTGGAATGTCGTGCAGCTCCTTCAAAGTAATTTTGGTTTTCCGCGTATTTGTCTCGGTGACTTTAATGACCTGTTCAGCCAAGAAGAAAAGAGAGGAGGAAGAATGGTTCGGACCTCCACATCTCGCGGGCTGGCTTACTTCATGCATGTTAATGGTTACGTGGACTTGAGACTTCCGGGTAGGAAATTTACTTGGTCTAACCGGGAGCGTATTGACCGCGACATTGCTAACCTTCCTTGGCAGCCGGCGTTTCCAAACGCTAATATAATTCACCACGTTATAGCTCCTTCGGATCATACCCCAATTATTCTCAATATGATGGGCTTTGATTTTTTGGTCCCACATTCTTTTAAATTTCAAGGATTTTGACTTAGAAATTAGTCTTGCTATGAAGTTATCGCTCAAGTTTGGAGTCGAAATTTTTGTGGTTTTCCTGGATGGATTTTGGGCCATAAATTGCAAGCTGTTAAAGTGGATTTGCGGCAGTGGAATAAAGCTACATTTGGGCATATCACAGCTTCTATCAAAATTGTTTCCAATCTCTTAAGTGATCGTCAGCAAGAGGAGTAAACGGATGAGTCACTTGGGCTGGAGGGTAGTCTCTTGTTGGAGCTTGATGAGCTTTGGAAAAGGGAAGAATTGTTGTGGAAGCAACGGTAGCGGGTGGAGTGGCTGACCTCCAGTGACCTCAACACTCGTTTTTTCCACCCTCTACTGTTATTTGGAGATCCAGAAACCGAATTGAGAGATTGCAGGCAGACCATGGTGCGTGGATTACTGGGCGCAAAGCTCTGGGTGATGAACTTGTTCATTTTTATGCTTCGTTTTATTCTGAATTCCTAATTTCCCGAATGATCTTGACGAGGTGATTGCTCCAGAAATTATAGCTTTGGATAATGAACTGCTTACCCGCATACCAGATGAGGCTGGAATTTTTCCTACTCTTCGGCAAATGAGTCCTGAAAAATCTCTCAGTCCCGATGGTATGACGGTCTTATTCTACAAGCATTTTTGGAATATTGTTAGGACAGATGTGATAAAAATAGTGTAGGATTTTTTTCTATGCAATCGGTTGCCTTTGGAATTGAACCGAACTCACTTGGTACTCATTCCGAAAGTGGATGGTGTTTCTAAGGTGGGGCAATTTCGCCCAATCAGCTTTTGCAACGTCATTCAGAAACTGATTTCGAAGATTTTGACAGATTCTCAAACCTCTAATATCAAAATTAATCTCTTCTTATCAGTTTGCCTTTGTGCCGGGGAAGGTTATTCAAGACAACTTTATTGTTGCTGCTTATTTATTTCATGTTATGGGTCATAAGCGTGGTAAAGGGGGGTTGGATTATGATTAAGGCGGATATGGAGAAGGCTTATGATAGGGTGGAGTGGTCCTTTGTTCTACAAGTTATGGAGAATTTCGGTTTTAGTGGCTCTCTTGGATTAATCTTTGTTTGAGTTCCTCTCATTTTTCTATTCTTTTGAATATGGTCCTTATACCGATTTTCATCCCTCTAAAGGGCTCCGTCAAGGTGATCCGATTTCGCCCTTTTTATTCATTCTATGTTCGGAGGTCTTATCTCGGTTACTCATTAAGTCCGAGAATGAAGGTCTTTTGAGGGGCATCAAGATTGGGCGGGGTGCTCCTATTATATCTCATTTACTATTTGCGGATGACTTGCTCATTTTTGCAATGACAAAATGGTAAAATTCAGAAACTATCATAGGGTGCCTAGAGAAATATATGTCTTTGGTCAAGCCAGAAAATTAATTGCGAGAAGTCTTCCATTCATTTTAGCAACAATTTCCCGGCCCAACCGATGCTTGCTATTAAAGATTTATTTGGTCTAAAAAAAACTATCTTCTAAGTCAAAACACTTGGGTGATGTTCGTGTTGAATAGTTTTGTAGGATTTGAAGAGTTTTGTGAATTTTTAGGTGTTGTTAAAGTTGTATTGGTGTTTGTGTAGAGATTGATGATGTGTAAAAAAATAATGATGATTTTTAAATTTGTTTTTATTTTTTTTTCGAATTTATTAATTATTTTATTAAAATTTGAATATCTTAAAGATATTTAACAAAAAAAACAAAAAAAATCATAAAATCAGAAAACGACAAAAGTGAGATAAAGTCCCACAATTGCTTTTGTGAAGAGAGGCATTTTGTTCGACTATTCAAAGCGACATGCATGAGACACGACGCACTGGCGCAGGGAACAAGCCGCACTGGCGCAAGGGACACAGAAGCTTTGCTGCAGTCCGGATGCAGGAGTAGGGTCATAATCCCATTTTGTCCTTAACGTTTTCTGTTCTTTAAGTTTTGTTGGAGGGTCTTTTAGTTATTAAACATCAGCTTTTTCAGGGGATTTTCGAAATATTTTATGTCGAATCCTAAAATGCAACTCAAACTCGCCGAACATGAACAAGTTCGAATGCGAATCCTCCGAAAATTTACAAAACGAACATGACCTTGGGAATTCCGTTATTAATCCCGCGGTCCAAAGGTTTGGCCCTAGAAGAAATTAAAGGGAAAATTTTGGGTAAAATGGCGGGCTGGCAAGCCAAATTACTTTTCCAAGCCGGGAGATTTACTTTGATCAGGTCTGTAGCTATTCACATTTGTTCTGGTGGGGGTTTCGGCTTGATAAACCCCATAATCTTTTCTTACACTCGTGGCGACCTATCTATACCCCTTAGGGGGCTGGAAGTTTAGGCTTTCGCAATTTTCAGGATCTGAATATTGCTCTTATATCCAAGTTGGCTTGGCGTTTCTTGGTTAATGACAACTTATGGGTAAAGCTTCTAAAGAGTAAGTATCATCCTGGCTGTATTTGCTGGAATTTGGAGAGAGGATCTTCCCCTTCTTGGATTTGGTGTGGTATTGTCAAGACTTTATCCCTATTGAAAGTCGGGGCCTGCCATTTGATTGGGGATGACCTTTGTATCAATGTCTGGATTGGCCCTTGGATTCCGTCCCTTCCTCAAATTTTTGCCTCAATCGCGCACTGACCAACTTCGACTCGAGTAGAGGGATATGCATGTTGCTTATCTTTTCAATCATGACCAACCACTTTGGAACCTACCAAAATTGAGACACTTTTTACCGAGGACTCGGTTAATGCTATTCAACGCATCTCTCTTCCTATTATCCCTAGAGTTGATACTCTGTGTTGGTCTTTGGAGCAGTCGGGCTGCTTCTTTGTGAAATCTATGTACAAATCCTTAATAATAGAGTATGCCTCATCCTTATCTCCTCTAGGTCCACCTTTTTGGAAACAACTCTGGAGGCTCAATTACATGATCGGTTGAAATTTCTTCTTTGGAAAATTATGTGGGATATTTTGCCTACAAGGGGTAAGGTTGTGTCTCGGCTTGGTGATAGAATTGGGGTGCCATCGGTTTATTTTTTGTGTACCTCCATAACTGAAACTGTGGCACATCTCTGGTTGGAATGTGATAGTGCTCAAACCTTATGGCGTCTTGCTCCATGGCCTTTGGACTCTTTGAAAATTGCTCACCTTTCCATGGAAGAGTGGCTTGAGTGCCTTTTTTGTCCTGATCAACATCTTGGTATCCCGCCAGATGATATTCATAGATTTCAGCTCTTTGCCTCCAATATGTTTGATATGATTTGGTGTAGTCATAATAAACTGGTCCATGAAGCACAACCGCTGAATGTACTTGTCCTTGCTTCTAGTATCAACAAATTGTCTTATAAGCATTTGGAGGCCTAGAACTTTAAACATGTGACATGCCAATGCATTTGGCGTCCACCCCCTCCCCTGACCCCTCTTTATCAAGATTAATTATGTCGTTGCTGTGAGAGACAGTTTTGCAATAGCAACGGTGGTTTTTCGTGACTATCATGGAGTGGTGGTGGGTGCTCTTACTGAGAAGATTAATGTGGGTTCTCCTGTGGAGGGTGAAGCATTTGCTGTAAAGCTGGGACAGCTGAAGCGGCTAGATGTGGTTGGCAGCACATTATCTTCGAAAGTGATTCATCTCTTGTGATAAAATCCTTCAAAACCTTCCCTTAAGTGTGGTGATTGGCGTATCAGCAACGTCATTTGGGATGTTTGGTATCTTCTTTCCTACTCACAAGAATGGTCTGTTAGTCTTGTAAATAGAAGTGCAAATTCTATTACGCACTCTCTCGCTCGTTGGGCCGCCTCCAAAATTGAGATTGGAGGACTCCATGTTTTTTCTGAACAATTTTCTTCTTTGCTTTGGTTGTATGAGGGGATTGACCCACCTCAGATGAAATATATATATATATATTCCCTTAAGAATAAAAAATCAATTTAGCCTATTGCTTATATTTTCTTGTTTTTGGGTAATGAGAAAAAAAATCTGGTCACCTATTCACTTACACCGGACTTAGATAGACCTAGTTCAATATCTGCACGAGTTGAGCTTAACGCTACAGCAAATTTAGGAGAAACTGACCGGCCTCCATTTAAGTCGCGATTTTTTTGCGCAAGTGGTGATTTAAACCCGTTAGTGTGGGGCTAACCCACACTCTCAGGGACCTTGCTGCCACCTGCGCTATCCGAGTGGATTTATTTGCTTATGTTTTCCCTGCGCTGCATGAAAAAAAAAAAAAACAAATGCTCTGCTACTACTAGCTAGGTGACATCCATAGTGGTCTGAGACTCAAGAATCTTATGGTTAAACATAAGATTACGGTTCAGTTCACAGGTCAACATCGTCATCCTCTTCCCAGAATAAAACGTGGTGAAAAAGAGAGAGGAAAGGATCTCTTGTCTACGTCTCCGCATAGAGATTGGATAATTTATTCTTAAAAAAACCAAAAGAAAAGAAAGTACGAAGAAAGATAAAGAGCGTCTATTGCAGTCCCACAAGATGCTTTCATACCCTTTTTCTCTGCTTTACCCCCTCTTCCATGTGAGGGAGAACCAAAATCTATTAACAAAATTGTACGCAGCACTACTGCACTAGTTAGAGGATAATCATACTTGGCGTTTTATTTGATTTAATCAAGGTAGTAAAGTTTTATTATTAATTTATTAGAAAAACAGCTACCTCAGTACTCCAGATGCAATCAATAGATAGAACAGAACACCACCAGTGTCTAAGATCATTGCTTCTAAGATTACAATCAAAATTTCCTGGTACAGTCTTTTCAGGACTACAATTATAATTACAGAAGTTCCAGGCAATAGTGCCGGAAAGAACTCGTTCAAATTCACAGTGCAGGCCCATGCCACACTAGACTAGTCGCGCTGACCCCGACAATTCAGCTCTCCATCCTTTGTTGATCTTCTCTATAAATTCTTCTACTCTTCTTCTTAGCTCATCACTATCACCATGACCATCATCATCCTTATCCCTGTTATTGCCGCTACCGTTTTCATGATTGTCAACAACAGGTGCTTCTTGGGAAACTGGCACCTCATTGGCATTTCTTGAAAATTCGTTGTCATCCAAAAACTGCTCTCTGTTTGTCCCTAGTCTATGATCTGTGCTTGCGTTGTTGATCACTGAGAGAGGAATTTCACCTTCTTGATCATAGTTGGAGATGGATTTCGAACCCATAAGGATGAAGACAATGATCAAATTGCAGAAACAGAAGACGAACACAGAGTTGGAAGCAGCCTGAGTTATCAACTCTAACATCGAATCAAACATGGTCGGAAAATTTGAGAGGGAAAAAAAAACCAGTCAACCAAAAGCTGGAAGCGAGTTAGAGTTAAGAGAGATGGCCACTGGATATGAGCAGACTGGCGCACCGCGCATGTGAAGCCCATTTATAGCCTTCTATGGAGAAAAGTGTATGAAGGAAGCTTTGTATCAGGGCTCGAGTAGACGGCTAAATGGCGCAAGGTGAGGTGTGTGAAAAGCCAAAGAGAGTTGAATATTGTATGCTATTGTTTAATCATGGATCATTGAATGCAGCTGGGAAGCTTCTTACCCCATGTATTGTGAGCCGCGGGGCATTAACTTATTGAGAGACCATTGTACCACACAACAACCTCACATGGAACTTCTATGTCGTCCGGGTTGACATCACCAACCAAACCCATATTTTAAGATTTTCCTACCATTAAAGAGACAGAAAACAATTCTTCCATTGTAATGGAAAAAACAAACTAGAGATAGGATGAAATATTGGGTTAGCGGTGAATAGGAAGATGGAAAAAAAAAATCTTTGATGTTTGTTTGACCTTATAAAAGTGACTGAGAACCTAACACTTTGGCTTCTGTATTGATCATTATTAAGTCCGGTTGCTGTTGAGCGTGTCTTTATTTAATGCGGCCAAATGAACTATCTTGACCTTTCGCTGTGATCGAGGAGTGCTAATACAAATGAATGATAACGACTTGAAAACTAATGTATATAGTAAGACCTTAACGCTTAAAAGCAGATCATAAATTAGAGGCGGAATTGGGAGTGTGATTTTTTATTTCGGAAACCAATCTGATATCAAATGGTCTATACAAGCACACAGATGTGATTGACAAGATTCACATCTGCGGTTTCAAAAGCTAATCACATCCATATGTTTCTCCTAAACTCTTGCTTGAATCTCAGAACTGATAGTCTTGTTCATCCGCATATGGTTTTTCTTCTTCCTTTTCAAATAGTTGCGTCCTATGTGAAAACTTCCCGCGAACGCCAGCCCTCTCAAGCTCATGTCAGCTGAACCACAGTTGACCCCATCTGTCATTAACATCTTCCAATATGCACATCCAGCTAAGCTGATAAAAGCAATATAGATTATAGGCAAAAGGACGGATACACGTTCTGGTTTTCTCATCTGCATTAATACCGACAAAATCTAAACCCAAACTTGCATCCGTAATTCTAGTTAATTTGGCCATGAATATGGACGCGCACGATGTGACACCAAATTTTTAATGACATGACTACATATTATGATTAGGAAACTAAGAAGAAAGAAAAATACCATCGGATCAACGGGCGCAGATTTTTCTAATTGCACACCGAGACAATCAAAGCATTTCTCACACAATATCTTAGATCTAAAAAGTCGTTACAGATAATCCTTGTTATAAAGTGTAGTTTTTTTAAAAAGACAAGGCAAAAAATAGCAATCACTTGGTATAGAAACCATACATATTTTTTTATGTTCTGGTTCTACAATTAAGCTATGACCAATTCCTTTGTTTTTCATTGTTCTTTCACACAACATTAATATTGAAAGAAAAAGATAAACTATGCTGAAACACTATGGTCAGAAGATAAATATTCTCTTTCGTTTAAATGTTTCGGTCTATAAAACTTACTTATACCGTAAAAGTTATTTAAGATTGTATTTTGTATCATTAGTCCATACAAATTACAAATTAAAAATCTCTATTTATAGAGAAAATATAAATTACAATAAGAAAATATTTATAGATTTAAATTGAATCTTTAAGTCATAAAGATATAAACTCGAATCTTTGATATATTATAACAAATATCTAGATTGATTATGATATTATTTATAATAACTGTGATTAAGATATAATGGGCATGTTTGAGCTCAATTAGTTGGGCTCAAAATTTTAGGTTTACTAATAAAAAATTTACCACATAATTTTTTATTATTATAATATTTATTAAAAATCTTCTCTCTCTTCACTTTTTCACCAACTCCAATAACATATATTTACTCTATAATATTTCTCAAACCTCAATACCCAAAATTTTTACTCTAAAAAAATACTCAATAAACATTTAGGTGTGATTTGACATATCTCTTGGTTGCTGTAGTTCGCCCAATGGATGAGGTGCTTGCATGTAGTCAGTGCTTCTATGATATTATTTATAATAATTGATTATGATATAATAAACATTTAGGTGTGATTTGACATATCTCTTGGTTGTTGACATGTTGTAGTTCGCCCAATGGATGAAGTGCTTGCATGTAGTCAGTGCTTCTACAAGTTTTAGCATCCTTCCATTCGCACTCATGCCACATGGGCCTAATACATTGAGTAGCCCTCTCACAAAACAATGGACGCCTCGGTTTCATAGTCATGGTATTGGCATATTGCCGTTTGCGAAGAACCTGAACCAAATAAAACTATCGACTTTCTTAGCTTTTGCTTGGGTAGTCAGAAACAAATTTCTCCAATGGAAACTAATCGTTTCGAGTAGAATAGAGAGGATGGACGCTTTCCCAAGTTTGGCTTCGATTGGTGTGGAATTAGTCATTTTCTTTTTTCAAGCGAGCCAGTTCGATTGGAAAGAGAAGCATCGAACCACTACTGACTACTGTGAGCTATTCACGTCTGAAGAACACAGATTATGTTCCACATTTGCCCTTTCCCGAACAATTGTGAATCCCGCTCTAAATAGCTAAAAACCATCTGTACGCACCGTTTTGTTTTTTTTCCTTTCCGTGTCCTTTGTTTGCCCAAATCACTGCCTCCTCGTTCTTTTGTTGGACTCAAAATTCCACTTTTGACCTTCGACTAATTCGTTAATCTCTTTTCTTGAACAGCCTGCGAATCTGTGTACGCAATCGGTAATATTTTCCGCATATTCTGAAATTATTCCACCTTCTCGTGCACTGGGCCCACTCAAATTTTAAGAGCCTCCGTGTCGGCCAAGAAAAGCGATCACAGCCGTTTAGTAGACCTTCAGTTTCAGTGATCGAACGGCGGAGATCTAGTGAGCCTCTAGTAGACGACCACCGGTCCACCTGCTACGATTATATATATGACCCTACGAAATCTCACAAACCACTCAAGTTTGTCATTTTCCCAGCAAAGACAAGAGTTCGAGTGTAAGAAAACAGCATCCTGCGAATCGAACAATGGCCACGATCAAGCTTGTTAAGGCCCGTCAGATCTTCGACAGCCGTGGGAATCCCACAGTCGAAGTGAGTTCCCTTTGATCTTAGCGGTCTGATCTGTCTTCGTTCTCTGATACTATAGTTTTAGCATAAAGCTCGCTTTCCTTCTTGACTTCTTTGTTCATTACTGAGAAAATGCAAGGAGAAGAAAGGAGATCTAATAGAGGCATGTTATGCTTTAAACAGAGAACTAAAGTCTGAATATGCATTTGCATTTCAGGTTGAGGTTATTCTGTCTGATGATACCCTGGCTAGAGCTGCTGTGCCAAGTGGTGCTTCTACTGGTAAACGCTCCGTGTTCTCTGCAGTTTTTTGTTTTGTTTTATCTTATTATGTTTATTTCTCATGCCTGTTCGCAATTTTCATGTGTTCTTTTTTTACTTCAGTGATTGTAATTTTGTTTCGCTTTGTGCATGTATATATCTGCCGATTTGTATTCCTACGCATTTATTCGTTTCCTGTGACTCCGTTCTTTCATTTATTTCAAAAGGTATATACGAAGCCCTAGAGTTGAGGGATGGGGGATCAGACTACCTTGGTAAAGGTGTCCTCAAGGTATTCGATTACTACTTGTGTTCACTGAAGTCAATTTAACCACTTTGATACCAAATGTATTCCTCCTTTTTGTTGTGAGATCAATCATCATGCCGTAATCTCATCTCTAAACCAATGACACAAAAGCTCAATGGATCTGTCAGTTAAGCGGCAGAAACAAAAATTGTTGTATGTTTCTGTTTGTTTTAAATTGGATCTTATGCGTGGTCGGAGTCTTTTTGTATCTGAGATCCTACCTGCTATCAGTGTTTAATTAGTATATTTCCCCTATTTTTCAGCGTAAATCGTCTACTTACTGCTTTCTCTCCGCTTTGCCATTTTAAGGGGATGGAGTGAAACTAAAATAGTTTGATTTCTTGATGTTTTAGGCTGTGGAGAATGTGAACAAAATCATTGGACCTGCTTTGATAGGCAAGGTATGGGAAATGCTATATTTCTATGTAATACTATGTTTAGTTCTTTTGAGCTCACTAAAATGAATGGTTACTGATGAACCGGCAACTGGTGTTTTCTGTTTCATGTAGGACCCAACAGAGCAGACCAAAATTGACAATTTTATGGTACAAGAGCTTGATGCTACTGTTAACGAATGGGGTTGGTGCAAGCAGAAGGTATGTTTAGTGTTTTTCTGTGGCTGTCTCCAGTTGTTTGTTGCAATTCATTTTCTTCTCTTTGACGCTCATGAAGTTCATGCTAATTGATGTTTCTTCCCGTTTGATTTTCAAGCTTGGAGCAAATGCTATTCTGGCAGTATCCCTAGCTGTTTGTAAAGCCGGTGCCTCGGTGAAGAAGATTCCCCTTTACCAGGTATGCTTTGTTTTCAAGATTTTATGATCCCTGCTAATTTATCTACATGCCTTAAGGGTTCATCGTTCTCCTGTTTAACCTTGCAGCACATTGCCAATCTTGCTGGGAACAAGACCTTGGTGCTGCCAGTACCTGCTTTCAATGTTATCAATGGTGGTTCCCATGCAGGCAATAAACTGGCAATGCAGGTAATTTTGTGAGAGCATTTACATGATATCGTTTCATGATATTTTGTTTGTTGAAGTCATACTATTTGTGTCTTGTACAGGAATTTATGATTCTCCCCGTCGGGGCATCTTCTTTCAAGGAAGCCATGAAAATGGGTGTAGAAGTATATCATAACCTGAAGGTGGCTCTTGTCCTTTTGGTTCCTGTTTGTAACAATAAATTGGCATTGACTGTTGTGCTTACCTTGTTTCTAATTGTCTGCGTGTCCAGGCTGTAATTAAAAAGAAGTATGGGCAAGATGCCACTAATGTTGGTGACGAAGGTGGTTTTGCTCCAAATATTCAGGTCGGTATTGTCTTAGTATGCTCTTAGCCTATTAGGCTTGACTTAACTTCCACCTTTTGACATGAAACTGCTATTTTTTCCTGTGCCTTGTTCATAGTTCGAAACCCAAATCAACAAGTTGGAGGGCTTCCATTAGCAGAATAAATTTGCAAGTCTATTGTTAATATTATTTTTTCTATGTTACTCACTGTTTGAATCTAATCCCCATTTTGCTTCATCTCATTTATAAAACATGTCAGAAAGCAAGTATAATATGAATGAATTATTTACGTGATGTTTGATTTACAGGAAAACAAAGAGGGTCTTGAACTGCTAAAGACTGCTATTGCAAAAGCTGGGTATACTGGAAAGGTAAGTTCTATCATCTTTTTGGATCTCATTTAGCCCTCTTAATTCCTCACCTCTTCTTGCAGTGATGCAAGTGTGTCACCCTGGATGTGTGTTTTGTTTTTTCTCTTTCCTGACAGGTGGTGATTGGGATGGATGTTGCTGCTTCTGAATTCTATGATAACAAGGATAAGACCTATGATTTGAATTTCAAGGAAGAGGTAACGCAATTACTTATTATGATTTTATATCTTCTGTTTCTTCCTACTCAGATTCACCTCAATTTTAATGATTCCTCAGTCCAGTACCCGTGTGCGTGATTAAAAAAAAAATTGATCAGGAACATCTTTATTGATGAGTTCAGTATCTAATAAGTGAGCTGAACGTATATCTGTCTGGTGCAGAACAATAATGGATCAGAAAAAATATCAGGGGACAGCTTGAAGAATGTTTACAAGTCATTTGTGGCAGATTATCCAATCATGTCCATTGAGGATCCATTTGATCAGGATGACTGGGAGCACTATGCGAAGATTACCTGTGAAATGGGCGAGCAAGTGCAGATTGTCGGTGATGATCTTCTTGTCACAAACCCTAAGGTCTGGAAATGATAAGTTTTGTGTATTGAGATTTTGAGAAAGTCTGGTTACTTGACTTCGTTTATTGTTGCCGATGCAGCGTGTGGCGAAAGCAATTCAGGAGAAGTCCTGCAATGCCCTTCTGTTGAAGGTAGTATTTGTTACTTTTCTCGTTAAAGGAGAATCTAAGAATCCCCTTGTAGATGATATTTTGGGAAAATATGTTTCTATCCATTGGTTTAGTACCCCCAACTAGCATCAAATATATATAAAAAATGTGACTGAAAGTAGAAAAGCTCTCAACCGCTTGGTAATGATTGATCAGGTGAATCAAATTGGTTCAGTAACTGAAAGTATTGAAGCTGTGAAAATGTCGAAACATGCCGGATGGGGTGTCATGACAAGCCACAGAAGGTATAAAATGTCCATTATGTTCCCACCTTCCCCTCCTCCCTTACAGTCTCCGTGACCTTGGCTTGAAATTCAAATTTACAAATGCCTTGGTGTCTCTGATTAGTTGTCTTATAATTTGATATAGTGGCGAAACCGAGGATACCTTCATTGCAGACCTTGCAGTTGGGTTGGCAACAGTAAGTGTTATGCCATTTGTTTTCTGTTGCAATTTTTAAATATCTTTCAGTCTGGTGGTCAATGCTCTTTGTTTTTCCTCGTCTTTTTTGGGTGAATATTGTTGGTTGATGCTTTATTTTTTGCCTTTTTTTTTGTCCTTGAATTTCTAATGAACTAGCCTCATTCGTTACTTTTATACAATGCAAACGGATATGGATATCAAGGATAATTTATATTACATGTCATCGAGTACCATAAGCTGTTGTCTTTTTTTTTCTAAGCATATGATTCAGTGGTAACTACTTGATTTTATAAATAATAGAGAAAGGTAATAAGAAAAAGCACTTAAATCTCAATAAAGATGTTGCTTCCAAAACATTTTACTTTATTAAAATTCGAAGAATGGGCCTTCTTATTTGGAGAAAGATTCACTTTGTAATGCTGTTGAAAAGAGTGTAATCTATTAATGAAAGTCTTATTGTAAACCCTATGATAACAGTATGGTGGTAGCTTGTGCTGTTGTATTCCACATGATAAAAGCCTTATGTGCGGGAAAAGAAAAGTGCATAATATCTTTTTCTGAATGACATTTACAATTTTAGGTGGTTAACAGCCAACTTCAAATGTTAGATTCTATGATGTTGTGTGGTTTTCTGATTTGCTGTTGCTTAAGCTGATATAATGTACTTATACAACTCTAATTGTTAAACAGGGCCAGATCAAGACTGGGGCGCCTTGCAGATCAGAGCGCCTTGCTAAATACAACCAGGTAAACTTTTGTATTGAGACCTGCATGCTCTCTCGCTTTCTCTCCCTATTGGTTCGTAAAGGAAGTCTGGATACACCAGTATGCCCTTCTAGTGAGGCTCAGTGATTGCAAATGGGTACTTTTTTTGGGGGGGTAAATGTAAATGAGTACTTTTGCAGGATTAGATTTAGACACTTTGTCCGTCATACAGCTGTCTATGCTGTATTATAATTGAACCCTTGTTATACTCTGATTTGCAGCTTCTGAGGATAGAGGAAGAGCTAGGATCTGCAGCTGTCTATGCTGGATCGAAGTTCAGAGCACCTGTGGAACCATACTGAAGTTGTTATCAAAGCCAGTAGGCCAGTGTCTCAATAAGCTTCTGTGATCTTCGGATTCACGAGATATCTAATTTTGCAGTTTGTGTTCCTCGAGTGTCTTTACCATCAAAGAATTTTGACTGGAGGGTGAAATCTAGAACTTTCAAATGAGTCGACCTTTTGTCATATGCCTGCAAACGGTGGAGATTAGGTTCTCGAACTGGTTTCTTTGTGTGTGTCTGGGCCAATAAATACTATGGAATTGGTTTTGTGCCAAAATGTTTCACCTGAGCGTGCAATTTTGCTTCTGCTTTATGGTAGAGGATCTTTGTTTGCTTCTTTTCTCTACTCGACACATTCAAATCGCATTTTTTGAGTCAATTCAGCAAGATGCTCAAACGGAAATTACTAAAATCATGTCTCGTTGAGCTTCTTTTTTTTTTACACCAATGTAGTTATGCTTATTCTCCATTGGGTCAGATGATAACTGAGCAAATAATTCTGGAGAAAAATCAGAAAATACTGTAAGCGGACGCTTTATTTTCCCCGGAAAGTATTAGTAATTAAACAAACCTCTGTTATTGATGCGCGATATTGTTAGGAGTAATTGCCATGGATTATATAGCTAGGTGTGTTCATTTGCACCGGCGGTTACCGTTTTAACCGTGTCAAATATGTGATTCCGTCAATTGCGGCGACGGTTTTTGTCAAACCGTCACCTACACTACCGTTAACCACCCCTAGTTGAGACTTGAGATGATTATTGATTGTGACATACTTTTGTTGGGCTTTTGTTGAAATATGTTTTTTGGTTTATGTCACATTGTTACACTTTTATTAGACTTTAGTCTTTATGTTTGAATATGATATTATGTTATACTTTTGGACAATTTTATATTTGTTATGATTGTTAATGATGATGATATTATATTTGAATATGTTATGATATTTGTCCATTTGATATGATTATTGATTATGATATTATGTTGGAAATTTAAACAGCCTAAAACAGTGAAGAAAATGAAAAAATCAAGGAAAATTTTTTTTTTTTTGCACAACAATTATACGGTTTAAGCGGTTATCGTATAACCGTTACCGTTAATACCGTCACGGGCAAGGGCGATTATTGTGCCTTAGCGGTGCGGTGACGGTGTCAATTATGTGATTCCGTCAATTGCGATGACGGTTTTTGTCAAACTGTCACCTATACTACCGTTAACCACCCCTAATTATAGCATCTTCGTTCACATCGCTGACCGTCTGCAGCTCTATCCCAAATTCCAATGGACTCTAAGGGCATATTTGCCGCGCAAACATCCTCTGAGCTATCGGCATAATTCTACTTGGGTACATACTTTTTCCCCTTCACATAGCTAGTAGAGTCTTTGGTATATCCATCACCAACGCTAACAGTTAGCAAGTCGGCATTGGGAGAATGTTGCAGAACTAAGTTTTCGTTTCCTTCCCCGTGCACGAATTTGGCTTGGACCAAACCCAAAAGGTACAGGAATAAATATCTCCGACTTTCAATACTGCGGGTTGTTACCACGTCGCTAGGTGATGAGAGTCCGGCGCCGATTCATCATTGTAGACTGCAATATTTCACGAGTACAACAACATTATTCGGTACTACCAATCCTCAGGTGCTTCATTAGTCCCAACAAAAAATTCTAGAATATCCCATTAGGACTAGAATCCGGTTATTGAAACCACAAAGTAAATAAAGCACAAGAATAAAAGTGACCAAATGTTCCAAAGTTTCAAATTTCCGATTTGCTCAAGTGGGCATTTGATTCGGATATAGTCCAACACCGTATCAAAAAAATTTACGAGGATTTTCATGTCATCCAAGTTATCCGACACCAAAAACCATGTTCTACAACCTCAAATGGCAGGAGTCGAACCCTTGCGCCTTTTTTGCACATGGTATGATTATAACTACTAGTATTCCTACCCTTGAAATTTCTCACAAACTTTTTGCCCAACCAGGTCCCAGGTTGGGGTATGACGGATCAAAATTTTTAACATCCTGGACAACATATTTCCTTCTCTCAATACCCATTTTTTCCGATATGACTTAGAAATCTTCGCAGCAAGAGAAATCGTCCAAAAACTGAACAAAAAACTTTACAGCAGGGCAATCAACGAACATCGACCAACTCTACATCAAACATGAGCCATGAATTTGGTGGTATCTTCCCAGCCTTTTGAGCTCCATAGCTGCATAAGGTGTAGTAAACATCACTGATTTGGTCGTCCAAAGTTTAAAAAAATCCAACTGTCAAAATTGTGCCAATGTATTATACATGAGCCATGTTTCACGATTTTGACCATTAGATTTTTATTTCATGGCGCAAATTGATTGGATTTTGAAAATTTGAAGACTCAATGTGTCAAAAGTAGTAGTTAACACCTCTGATTGAGATTATTTTGGTAGTTTAAGGGAGCAAAGTGATTTTTCTCCCAAGTAAAAAGAAGATAAAATGCAAAGCAAGAGATATGATAATGATTGCATACCCCATGGATGGTGGAATTGTAAGTCTTCTTTTGTCCCCAACACGCATGCCTGAGGATTAGCATACACAGAATAAGTAACTGCTTTGTTAAGGATCGCAAATGTACAGATAAGCAGAATCAGGTCTAAATTCATTAGAAAATTACCATTAACCCCTACATCCCACCCCTTTATAACTTGTCCAATACCTGCAAGACCAAGAGAAAATAATTTAACACAGATAACAAATGGAGTTCAGCTCACTCGTTGTGTAAACTTTAGCAGTACCTAGGCGGAATTTGAATGGTGCCCTTCCCACATTCGAGTCAAAAATTTTGCCATTATTTTTAAGCTTGCCAATATAGTGGACGCTGACCTGAAATCAAAGGATAGTTTCTCGTTACAAAAGAGAAAAAGGATATTAATCTGTCTAACAGATAAATCTAGATCATGATTCTATGCATTTATATACTCCATATACCCATTTCTATATGAACTCAAAAGTGTTAATATAAATATACTATCGGTATCTTTTAGAAAACACTCCTCATGCAGGGTTAAATTTGAAATATTACACTCAACTCTGAGATTTTCATTGCCATGAACAAATTTAAGAAACATGGTGTTGATGTGTCGGATAATTCAGCAGCCACAAATAACTCAAAGCTCAACAGGCCAATCTCACCATTTAATTTACTTGTGGTTTTAGAATACTGAGTCACCGGTTGGGCCCAAACAGTAGAAAAGCCCAACCCATCTAACTACTCGGTTGGTGTTTAGCATACCACCGGCCGGATGATTATTGCACTGTGAGTTAACCACTCGGCTCTTCCCACTATAGTTTTTTAGCAGTGAATCAGTGATAGGCCAAGAGGGCATTGTTACTCCATCTAACAATCCTTTTTTTTATATAAGTACTCCATCTAACAATCCTACTTTTAAAAGTATGAGGAACCATTCAAAAGTCATTAAACCAGAAGGCAATATGAACAATACCCTTCACATTATCATTTCTCTCATGTGGGATAAATTAATGACCACTGCGTAAACAGGATGCTTGACCATGTAAAAAATTAAATCAAGCAAAGAGTAACCTGTTTTCCAGGAGAAGATCTTTTGCCATCTGGTTTGCCCATTGCTAACTCTTCAATAACCAACCCATTTGGAAAGGTTCTCACTTGAGATGACTTGGCTTCGCTTGGTTTTTTCTCTGGCTCCTCATTTCCCCCAGCTGAAACAGTCTGATCAACATTAGTTCGCCCTTCACTTTCCTGAGTTTTCTTCTTCTTCTTTTTCTTCTTTTTTTTCTCCCCCACTGAATCTTTGCCAGGAACAAGGTCCACATCAAACTCAAGGCCCCTGTGTGTAGACAGGAAAACCTCCAAATAAATGACCCATAAATCATGTGCACAAGCGAGAGCGGGGACGAATAACAAATAGAAATTTAAGCCACTGCCAAGGTGCTTGCTATTCACAACTTTTATTTATCTAGTAGAGGCAGAGATGTATTATATATAGGTATTCCTACATGAAATATCAGAAAAGCAACAGGAGTACATTTGGTTGGAAAGGAATTCCTGCAAGCAAACCCAGATAGTTGTACTGAGGCCTTGTTGTGTACAACTAAGTTAATGTGTGCTAAATTGAATGACATTCACATCAACTCAGTGAAAATCTATACTGAAGGGGATGTTGAAGAACTGAAGCTTTCCATTGAGAAGCAAAAAAAAAAAAAAGAGATCCATCACATGCGAAACAGCATTGAGCTGTATGACCTCTAATAGCATAAACAATGAAACTTCCTCTCACTTTTTGTTTGACAGCTTCTGATCGTGGTCATTCTCCAAAGCTGAAACCTGGTTCAAGTTGGGGCTCCTCTTCAACTCTTCTGGCCGCATTTCATCCTCGATGGGAACATTGACCACAGTGTCATTACCAGATTTAAGAACCTCTCCCTCTTTAACCTGATCTTTCCGCTTCTTGTTTTTCCTTTTTTGCCTGACATTTTTTTCATGAATGACTTAGCATATGAACGCACAGATTTCACTACCTTCCTAACTAACAGGACAGATTGTAAGAGAGAACAGAGTTTTTTAGGCTATCCATCACACCTTTCTAGATGATCATCTTCCTCCACAGTTGCAACCTTTCTTTTTGAGCCAGAATCATGATCAGAATCTTTTGCTTTCTTCTTCTTCTTCGTTTTCTCAGTTGTTTTCGTTTCTATCTGTTCCGGTTCTGCCTCAGTCTTCTGAGAATTTGAGTTGCTTTTATGTGTGGTAGAAACAGGAAAACCATCTTCATCTTCACTTTCCAAAACAGGCACATCACGATTCTTAACAACAATTTGTTGCTGGTTGTGGCCTTCCTGGTCACTTGATTGATTCTTCTTTTTTTGTTTTAGCTGACCATTGCCATTTGTAGGCTTCTCATCATCCACTATTTCCTCTATTACAACTGCCATTGAAGGGAAAAGAGAAACCCCCCAAAAAAAACATCAGAGAACAAAATATCTCAAATGCAATAAACACAACATAATCATGGAAGCTAGATTATAACTCTTGAACACCAAAGAACTAACAACAAACATATGTGGCAAAAGTACAGGATCATCAAAGCTGTTCACCTCCACCATTCTAATGTAGTGAAAACTATTACAACATCAGCAAAAAATACATGATATTCAATGGAGATGCGAGCTTGGTCCCACTGACTTTCAAAATCATAAAACAAAACAATCATGATTTGTTCCAGAAAGGCTAAACCAAAACCAAACCAAGAACTTCTAAAAACTGAACCAATAAGAATCAAGACCACACCAGGTGGTATGATAAATTCTCACATGCATAGACACGTATACACTTAAGTAGCAAGAAAAAAAATGAGAATAAAGTTGTGTTGCTCAGAAGTCTTCCAAAAGATCAAACTACCACTACCTCCACTATTTGGGACAGGCGAAGGCAGGTACATGTGAAGATCATCGTCATCAATGAAGTCTTCCTCATAGTCATCTTCTGAATCAAAGTCAGATGAATCCTCTGTCTCGGTCTCAGCGATATCCTCCCCAGAAGAATCACTTCATGTGGTAGTAAGGGAAATAAAAAAACAATGTGAAACCAAATCAAATACGAATACCACTTTCTTCAACATTACCACACCTACTATTTCCTTCCCCCCCCCCCAATTTATTTTGGAAGGGAGAGGGGAAGGGGGGAGGATTCCAATTCCATCAATTTCAAGAAATTAATCAAAAGGATACGATTCATAATCATCCTGAATGGCATATCCATCATCAGCCTCAAAATAACCAGAGAGGTGGATGCTACGAGGACCAATCACCGAGAAGGAAAATAAATCCTCATTCTCAAATATAAGCTTCAACGGACATGAATCATTCTTATCAGGTACCAAAGAACACAAGAAAATTGGATTCTTGTGTCCTACAGAACACTGGAGTATGCACCTCTCTGTTGAAGAGCCAAGGCCTAATGTTGCCTGAATTAGCACAACACATGGATTAACATGCAAATTAGCAGTTGCAAAATTAGATAGAAAAAGAATAACACTATACCTTGAGTTCACACCCAGTTAAATAAAGTTTCTAAAATCCCAGACTTGAGAGGTTTTGATAGACCAATCATATACCAACATTTGTGTCACTTGCTCATTCAACTTTAAAAGCAATTTTTTCAACCTTATTGGAATACCTAATCCAGCCTAATATCAACCCAACAAAACATATAGTTTAATGCGAAGGTCCAAACTCTGTGAGAAAGTAATGGCTGTCTGTCAAAGGAGAAACCCTGCAAAGTGTTCCTTAATCATATTTTTCTACCTTTATTTACGACTAATCCAAATTAAGGAAATAAAATATTTTGTCCCCTAACCAAACTCAAGCCAAAGAAAAGAGTGCCGTGAAGTCAAGTTATACTTCCCAATATTATGAATGAAATTCACGATTCTCTGTGCTCCCTCTGTTATGTTCCATGAATAGTCGAAATAAAACTTCAGCATATATTTACCCATCAAACATCAATTACAAGACCTTTTGCTTTGCAAAGCTAGCAACAGAGATTGTGGTTCCATTTTCTCCAATTAAACATAGGTGTCAAATTTAAATTTTCCAAATTGTCAACCGCGAACACGTAAAAGTTGTGTCAAGAGCTTAAAAGAACCATGGGGTGGATTGAGCGACGGAAAAGACCTGAGTAATGTGAAGCTTTCCCTGCACATTGTCCGAGTGGTAAGGAAACGGTTTGCCCGGTTTCACTTCAACCCCTGAAAACCAAAAGAGAAACACACACAAAGATAAGTAAACACAATGAATGCTTCGTGAATGAAACCAAACCAGAGCAGCCGAGAAATGGTGGGAAAATATATGATAACTATAAATTCTATTACAGCCTCCCTTTAATTCTCCTAGATTGGGCTTTCTCAGATACCAAACACATACAAGGAAACATTAAAAAGGAAGAATCAAAGCAAATATCTAAAGGGAGCTATAGAAAATAATTGGGAAACTGACCCCAGAAACCCATATTTTCAGTTCAAAACGGTTCAGAGAGTAAAACGGTGCTCGAAGATTTCTCTTAAACGTCTCCTCTCTCCTTTTTTTCTTCCATATCCGAGCTCTCTCTAAAACCCCAGACGAGGAGTACAGCGGTCTTTAAAACCCTGTGGGCGGTGAGCTAGGGTTTCTACCAATGGCATCACGGAAAATGCATGTGACCCTCGTCATACCTTGACACATGGCACTAGAAGTGCTATTGTATCAATAAAACAATTGGCCCAACAAGAAAGAGAACACCCTTCCAAGGCCCATATGACTGCTGGCCCAACAAGAAGGAGAACACCCTTCCAAGGCCCATATGACTGCTAAAGAGGCAGTCTACCCAATAGGGCCCAAACTTGCAGGCTATTTTAAGTGGGAGCCTTTTAAAGCCAAGACAAGAAAATCATGGAAAGGGCTTTTTCCATCTTCGAATTAAGGGAACGAAAATGGGCCTGGCACCAACTATCCACACAATTACTTAAATTTTCCAGATACCAAATAATTCAATTTCTTTTGTGTAGTAAACTCGAAGAAACCCACTTTTTTTTGTCAATAATTTAAAACCGACTTTTAAATGTTGACAAAACTATTTATTATGAGTAACATTCTCTTATATTAATGTTTTTTTTCAGCCTTTAGGATTATTATTTTAAAAATCTTATTTTGCATTCCTCTTGTGTAAATTTACTGTGCGCACCGTTTTAATGATAATTGTGAATTTGAAGCAAAGTCAGCAGGCATGATTATTGAATGGGTAGAGGAATCTGCCACAGTGGATGGCCCATGTGCTGAGGAAAGGCTACTGTGCGTGTGTTTAGCCATGATGAATGCACACCTTTTTCCTTTCACTGTTTGAATTATGTGTTCAAATTGTAGTTAGTAGCGTAGTACAAAAGATAATCAAGTTTATATTATACCATAAAAGTAGATTTCAGTGGTTGGATGCCACTATACCCACCTGGTAATAATAATGCTCACAATTAAAACATGTGTGACAATAACTCCATAATAATTATAACAAAAAAAAATAGGAGTCCCATCCTACTTTGGAGAAATGGTATTATTTAATTTTCGTTTTCATATTGATAGGTAGATGGAGATCATGGGTAGGGGGCAGTGGGTGTGTTGTCTAAGATCTTAATCATGTTCTTCATTATTCAATCGAGTGGACCATAACCAAATGAGCTTATAAACCCCTGGAACCCCCGAACAAGAAAGTTGTCTATTATGTTGGTTGCCATTTTTCCTTTCGGAACACAGGGCCAAATGCCTATTCAATGGGTTAGGCCAAGGGCCAGGCTTGACGTCTTTGCCGCTATAAATGGAACACAGTGCCAAATGGGTCCACTCTCTGCCCAAACTTCGAAATTCAAAAAGCCCCAAATTTTTTCAATTCCATTCCTTCCTAAACGGTCTCTTTTGGAAAAGCGAGTAGGACCTAATGGAGTGTTCGTAACAGTGTTAGCCAGCACCAATGACCGAACAGCCTTTTAAGTAGTTTTGCAATCACCTCTCACCCGAATAAAAAGCCACCTTTATTGACTTCTTCCCCCCTCCCCCAATGTCTTGCGAAACATTAATACACTTTCGTATTTAATAAACGTAGAATTGAAGGTATCCAAGATTTGACAATCATATATTCCTAAATTTATATGATTTCTTGTGATGATGCTGTTCTGAATCCTGCTGATCTACCACATCCCGCTGATTTGGCATTTGTCAACTGTGTGTTAACGTGTACAGTTCATATGTACTTAATGAGTGCAATATAGGTGGTTTCGATATTTAATATAATTACACAATTTTATCAATATGGACAGTGATAATCTTTATGGTGCAGTAAGCATTTCTCGATAATTGAGAGCCATTTCCACCACAAATATATTAAGGTATTAAGGTGATGTTCGTTTACCACTTTTTTTTATAGGATCTGCATTTTTTTTACAATCCAAATATCACAAAATACACGTTTTCAATACAACACTTTATTATTTTTTTATAAACATCAATTATTTTTAGGGAAAAATACACTTTCCACCCACAAACTACCGGTGTAGTGACATATTGCACCCTAAACTATCAATTTTGACACATTACACCCTCCAATTACTAGTATTAATTTTTTGCACCTTCCATCTGACAATAATACTCCTGATAAGTTAATAAATTGACAACAATATCTTTACTATATACAAAATGAGTCAAGTTCATTATTGTCATTTTAGTCTCAAAATTTGAAAAAAGTTGCAAAGTGTCAAAATTTGGTAGTTAGAGGATGTAATGTATCAAAATTGGTAGTTTATGGTGCAAAGTGCAAAACCTATGGTAGTTTGTGGATAAAAAATGTATTTTCTTCTTATTTTTAACAACTTCTGCACGTATGTCAATACAACTTTAACATCACCTGAATATTTATAATTTTATCAAAATACTACAAATTTCTTTACAAACAAACATCACTGAGTTATGTATTCTAAGAAACTCAATTATGCTACTTATTAATATATTAAATTGTTATTTGTTTACTCCTTTTAAGCATCCATCAAATTCCCCAATCATGATTTGGCTATCGCCGTCAAATAGGTAAAATTACCTGCACTACTTATTTGTTGTGTCCAATCATGAATGAATAGATTAATACATATAAATTCTCCAAATTCAATGCATATTGATAGGGAAAATGTAGCTTCACATTATTGTAATCGCATTTTTTCATTAACTTCACCTTCGTTGCATTGTTATTTTAAACATTATGGGTGGTATTTTGGACGAGGATAATCTCCATTTGTTTCATAGAGAAAAAAAACACAATATCTATTAAATGAGGCAAAGTGGGTATGATTTAGGTCACGTTTGAAAATGTTGTAAAATTTAAGATAGATTAGAGTTTTAGTAAATTTTGAAAGAAAAGTAATCAAAAAGTATAACTAGTTGTGAAAAAATATTTTTGTTTGTTTTAATTGTAATGGAAAGAGATGATTTGATGGAATGAGATATCTTTTTTGAAATTATTTTTATTGATAAAATTTTTAGGTTAATTATGTTTGCAAACAAAAAATTTAGAATAAAGATAAATATTTACCAAAATTTTAATTTGCAAACTTACTTTAGTGTATATCTCCCTTTCAACTATAACATAATTCAAAAATAATTTATGATTATTTAGCAAAGATTTTCTAAGAAATGATAAAGCAAACAGGCAGTGATGTTTTGTTTAAACCTGTAAATCCAGGTAGAGAGTTTTTTTTTCGGGGAACGCATGTTTGTTTGTCAAAATTTTAAGAAATATTCTTGAAATTTTAAAAAAAATTATTTTATTGAAATTTATAAAAAAATAAAGTGTGTATATATAAAAATAAAAAATATTGAAGTGTATTTATTTTGCTGAAATTTTTCATGTATGATATTGCGAAAACAAACACTACCGAGTTTGGAATTAGATAGTTTCTGTCTTTCTCACAACTCACAGGCTCTCAGTCAACCTCCCACTGGTTCAGCTGCGCTCATCTTATTGGGCACGGCATGCGCTTCGCTTAGGCGATTCTGCAAACAGCTCACACACTCTCTCCTCCGCCAACTACGCCATGGAACAACCACCGTGGAGCTGAAGCACCACCCTTGACCACAAGCCTCAGTCCACCACGAAACTCTTAAAGACCCCCCCCCCCACCCGAAACCCAGAACTCCCTCATCAATTCTAAAATGGCTTCCACAAGCTCAACTGCCACCGACCCTTCCACTCTTGCTCTGCCCGACGACATGGCCACCAAGGCCTTGAGCAAGCGCTACGAAGGCCTTGTCACCGTGCGAAACAAGGCTATTAAGGGGAAAGGAGCCTGGTATTGGACCCATTTAGAGCCTGTTCTCATTCGTAATCCCGACACAGACCTCCCCAAAGCCGTCAAACTGAAGTGCTCCTTGTGCGACGCCGTTTTCTCCGCCTCCAACCCCTCCAGAACAGCTTCAGAGCACTTGAAGAAGGGCGCTTGCCCCAATTTCAGTTCCGTTTCCCGACCCAGCAGCGCTTCTCTCTCGCCTTTACCGATATCCTCGGTGCCGTCTTCGTTCCCTTCTTTACACAATCATCGAAAGCGAAGCTCGCAAATGGTTTCCCATCCTTTGCATTCACGTTCTTCTTCTTTGTATCAAGCAAATTCTTTAGCTTTGGTCGAGTCGTCGCGCTTTTATCAAAACCAAAATCGCGATGGATCAAATTGCTCGCCGCGCCAGAACCATGTTAGCTCGGCAAGTAATTTAGGGCTGTATCAGCACCATTTGGTGCTATCGGGTGGGAAAGAGGATTTGGATGCTTTGGCCTTACTGGAGGATAGTGTTAAAAAGCTTAAGAGTCCTAAAGGGTCAGCTGTTCCTGCTTTGAGCAAGGATCAGATTGATTTCGCGCTACAATTCCTAGCAGAATGGTTCTATGAGTCATGTGGGTCTGTCTCAGTTTCGAGCCTCGATCATCCCAAGTTTAGAGCGTTTCTTAACCAGGTGGGTTTGCCTGCCGTGTTGCGGCGCGAGCTCACTGGTGCTCGGCTTGATGCTAAGTTTGATGAGGTCAAGACTAAGTCAGATAGTAGAATTAGAGACGCAATGTTTCTTCAGGTTGCTAGTGATGGGTGGAAGGGGAAAAGTTGTTGTGGATTTACTTGTGAGGGAGAGAATGTGGTCACATTTACGGTTAATCTACCGAATGGGACGAGTGATTTTCAAAAGGCAGTGTTCACGGGAGGAATGGTGTCGGCGAAGTATGCGGAGGAGGTTTTATGGGACGCAGTTACGGATGTGTGTGGAAGTGCTGTGCAGAGATGTGTAGGTATAGTTGCTGACAAGTATAAGGCCAAGGCATTGAGAAACTTGGAAATTCAGAATCACTGGATGGTAAATCTCTGTTGTCAGGTTCAGGGGTTTATTAGTTTGATCAAGGACTTTAACAAAGAACTTCCACTTTTCAGGACCGTCACCGAGAATTGCATAAAAGTTGCAACTTTTGTAAATACTACTTCTCAAGTTAGGAATAGTTTCCTCAAGTACAAGATGCAGGAGCTTGAGTATACTGGGCTGCTGCGAGTTCCATCAGCGAAATGTGATGCTTCCAAGAATTTTGGACCAGTTTACGCTATGCTGGAAGATATACTGAGCTGTGCCCAGGTGCTCCAAACGGTTGTACTGGATGATCAACACAAGGTGCCGTGTGTGGAGGATTCAATTTCTAGGGAAGTTGCTGGGCTGATTCAAACTGAGGGGTTTTGGAATGAGTTAGAGGCAGTCTATTCGCTTGTGAAGCTGATCAGAGAGATGGCTCAGGAAATTGCAGCTGACAGGCCATTAATTGGACAATGCCTACCTCTTTGGGAGGAGTTGAGGGGAAAAGTGAAGGACTGGTGTGCCAAATTCAGCATAGCCGAGGGACCTGTTGAAAAAATAGTGGACAAGCGGTTCGGAAGAAACTACCACCCGGCATGGTCGGCTGCATTTATACTTGACCCTCTTTACTTGACGAGGGACACAAGTGGAAAGTACCTCCCACCATTCAAGTGCCTGACACATGAGCAGGAGAAGGATGTAGATAAGCTCATAACCAGGTTGGTTTCCAGGGAAGAAGCTCATGTTGCGTTGATGGAGCTCATGAAGTGGAGGTCAGAAGGGCTAGACCCTCTTTATGCTCAAGCCGTCCAGGTAAAACAGCGAGACCCTGTTACTGGAAAGATGAGAGTTGCAAACCCACAGAGCAGTAGACTCGTGTGGGAAACTTGTTTAAGTGAGTTTAAGTCTCTGGGTAAGGTTGCAGTGAGGATTCTCTTTCTTCATGCAACCTCTAGTGCATGCAAGTGTAATTGGTCTTCCATGAAATGGGTTTGTGTCCAAAGACACTCGAGGGTGGGCCTGGAAAGGGCTCAAAAGATGATATTCATTGCTGCTCAGGCTAAGTTTGAAAGACGGGATTTTTCAAATGAGGAAGAAAAGGATGCGGAGCTGTTTGCTATGGCAGGCAGTGATGATGATGTGCTCAATGAGGTCTTTGCCGAAGCACCCTCAGTGTAATGTTTTTTTCTTTTCAACTCCTGTAGAATATTACAAATGTAGGATTTATTAAAAATATTTGCAGAGATCTTTTCATCTTTGTCTTAGACTTTAGTTTAAGATTTTCGGAGAGCTATGGTTTGCAGGAAGGAACTAAACACTAGACGTGGACTCTCATAGCCGTGGGATTGGAAAGAATCATAATTTTCTTCCAGGCTTGACATGGGGTTCTTGGGTTTGTAAATGAAAGAGAAAGAATCCTCTCATCATTGTAGACATGAAGATGGTAGAGTTTCATAACAGGAAAGATGTTGTAACAAATGCCATAGAAATTTGAGAGAGATAGTATTCTTTTTTTGTGGTTTATTTTATCAAGTTCAAGAACTGTGCGGTGTCACTTTTCTTCTAAATTTTAAGAACTGACCACAGAGATAATTATAGTCTTAATAACCTTAATTAGTAGCCTTTTGTTCTCTTCATTGTGGATGAAGAATCTGTCTTTGTTCTGATGATTATCCATGTGAATGAGTCTATTGTAGCAAATTTTTTGTATGACACTTCTCCTATTGACATTGCGTATAGGAAAAGCAAGGACAGGAAACACATTGCCATCACTGTTTGACCTTCACTCTACGAGGAAATTGTGAGGGCGTCATGCACACAGAATCCTAAGGGTGTTGCACGTCTTGTGAAGATGGATACATAGATGGTGCCTTGGGTCAGGTAGTAAAGGGAGAAGTTTGATAAAGTCAAAGTCTTGAGTTGGAATCTCATCAATTGAAAAGGAAAAGAGAAAAGAAACAAGTGAAATATGGTGACCATTTTCCTGGTTATTATTCTATCTATTGTTCTATTGCTTGGCCGTGTGCGAATTTTAGGAGGTGCTGTGTGGAACCCAATTTGTGTTAGACGCTTGATTGACAATTAATGGAAGGGATTTTGCTGACATTGTTGATATTGCTGACATGGGCTCAAGCTGTCTGACATAATCAAATCTGTTAAATTTCAGTTTGTTCAATTCCAAGCAAACAAAAAGAAGAAAAGGTTAAAAACCTAGAATTGTCAAATATCTTATTGGATGGTTGCAGAAATAAGGAAGGCTAGAGACATCTTAGTTGGCATCGTGATTTAGTGAACATGCTTCGCATTGCTAATATTTTACTGTTTTAAAAGTAGTTATATCGGAATAATTTGGAGTTGTTCTTCTTCTCACGTTACCTTTGGTAATCCGAATCAATTGAAGATGAAAGTAGCTTCTAGGACACGCATTTGAAAATTAAGCAGATCTCTAATGTTTGACACTCCTTTGAACAGAAAGCTCGACATCTAGGCTTTTCAATCATGTTCTGTGTCATTAAAAGTTTGAGAATTACATGAATCTAACACCTACTCTGCAACAATGTTTAATCACCCTATTGCGAGTGGGCATGAACTTCCAACTTCACAGTCTGAATCCTGCTGACTAAAATTAGTTCCTGCATGGCTTCACTCTTTAGATCTTTAGAATGCTCTTGTTGCATGATTGGCTCTCCTCTTAGAAAATTGGCATCCATTTCTTGTGGTTTTATGACCCCACGGTTGTAACAAGTTCCAAATAAGTCTCCCGTCTCTTAACATTTGTAAACCTTTCCAGTCTCTACATAGGCCTATTTAATTTGGAAACTGCATTAGACAGAATTATGTAGCATCGATCTGTGTGAATACCATACAAATTGGAACTACAGCGCTTTCGAATCCTTGGTGAGTTTCTTATTGCATTGGTGAGAAACCGCTATTGTTTTTTTTATAGATCCATTGAGAAAACTGCTGAAACATTTTGTGTTGCCTATTGACTTTTGTACTGATAGAAACACGACACAGGTATATGCTTGGACTGCTGTGGTGGCCATTATAGAGCTTGTTTGAATATAGAATCTGTTGAGTTGGCTTGTATAAAGGAATTGCAAAAGGAAACAAAAAGTCGCGTTGGTTTTGAGTTTTTAAATGTATCTTTTTGCTGCAGGGCTGGATTTGCTTGAACTGGTTTAGTTAATGGCAAACCAAACTTGAGTGACCACATTGATCAGCCTCGGAGGAACTTCGAGAGTGGATTGGTGTAGCAAAAGAAGCACCTTACGCGGATTTGACTCGCCATCTCTCTGGTGTTTTTTTTTTAAGTATTGCATAACCCCACCAAGAGGAGTGGAGCTCAATCCCATTGCTTTTGTCATAGTCGAAGAAAATGAGACACAAGGGGCCTTCATCATTTTTTGAGAACAGTATTCTCTCTCTCTTAAATAAGGGCTCTTCTTTCCTGTCAATTCTCTGAGTATTTATTGTTTATATGTGTTCCTAGGCTCTATTACATCGTCTCAGGTAACTTATCTTTTCAACTTTTCTGTTTTACCCAACATTTGCTTTTGGAATAGGCTGGCCGATTTTGTGAACTTCAATGTTGAAAATTGAAGTTCTGCAGTGTAACCTTGTTTGGCTCGCCATGATTGCTAAAAAAGTCTGGAGCGAAGTGGAAGCAAGGAGAGCTGTCGGCATGAGAAGGCACAGGCACATAAGATGGCCGAAAGGGATATTGCAACGAACTTGAACTTTGCATGTACATTTCGGTGAATAGCGTTGACTTAAAACATGCGGTTGGTAATTCTACTGTTGTAG
The DNA here is from genome assembly GCA_963930655.1 of Myrica gale. NCBI lineage: Eukaryota > Viridiplantae > Streptophyta > Magnoliopsida > Fagales > Myricaceae > Myrica > Myrica gale. The sequence continues at coordinate 7,002,941 of OZ005600.1, read as the reverse complement.
ATATCATTTGCTTTATATGGTCTCTCATTTGTCATGAACCTTCAGATTCCCTCCTTTTTTTTGTTAAAGAAAACGGAAGAGTATATGCGCTGCAAGATTGATTATTATTCTTCATCATTTTTGCTTGCAGATATCTGGAAATAGGATTCATTCAGTGCCGTTTTTGGCACTGACAACTGGAAACTTTCAGATGCATATACTATCGGTAAGCATTATTAAGAAATTTGATTATTGTAAGGTACAAAAGAGCTAAGAAACGACAAACATATTGTACAGGGAAAAGTTATCTATGAGGTCTTTGGTTGGTCATATTTCAATTCCCTGTGGCAGTGACGCAATGCTCTTAGTTTGGGAATGCTATTGCACACTATTGCACCCCTTGAATCAGGAATCTCTATCCTTCCATATCTTCATGATATGAGTCCCCTAACAGCAGTTTGATTCTCCCTCTCTTTTCTCACTCAACATGCAGGGACGAAGTCAGAAATTGGCTATATGTGAACCAATTACATTAAAAAATATTTTGAGAGGGGCCAAAATGAATAAAAGATAAATAAATGATAAAAATCTCATTAAAATTTAAAAAATATGTTTTTTCTTAGCCAATGGGAGCCGCGCTTCCTTTTTTTTAAAACTTCTTGAGCTGTAAAAGGTGAAGTATACGCGGAGTGGGTGGTGAGTAAAAAGTGAAGTAATTATTTCTCTCCACCTTTTTAATGGTTAGGTGAGGCAGTAGTAGAGCAGATGAATGTATTTGGCTTTGCTACTCGATGTAATGAAGAGAAAGCGGATCCTGTCGGCTAGGCTGAGCAATGTTGACTGCTCACCAATAGAACGAAAAGTGTTTTCACTCGTATGGTATGGCTCCGTTGTTCACCCCACTCATGTTCTTGCGTTAAAGTGGAAAGAGATATAATGATTAGTATAGGACAAGACTCTCCTTCTACAAGAATCTTTACCCTTTCAGTCTCCCTCATTATTAACTTCCTTCTTATCATCTCTCTCTTCCTTTACAGTTATACAACTCTTGGATTGTTCTTTTAATTTGGTACCCCATTCATGTAATGTAAATGATGGTAAAGTTGATTGGCACTATTCATAGCTTGTGACCCTTATCTGCTTTCTTTATGTGCTGTATTCTGTATGGCTTAGGTTGTGTTTGTGTTGTAAAATTTTAGTGTTGTTAAAATTTTAGGTATTGGGTTTAGTGAAAAAGTGAAGAGAGGTAATTTTTTATATTTTTTTGTAATAAATAGTAATGATTTGATGGGGAAAGAGAGATTATATTGTAATATTTAATTGTGTTAAAATTTTAGAGGAGGTAAAATTTTGATACACAAACGCACCCTACTGTTAGGAAGTAATAGAATCCATCTTCTCCTTCCTTTTATGTCTCATTGTCTCCATTATTGTATCTGTGTGCTAATTTACCAAATTCTATTTATGTGGCACGAGCAGTCTTCTGAGGTTGGTTTGTTGAATTTTTTTTCTAGACTTCATAATATATCCAAGATTTGGTAGCTTTCTTGGAAAGCCCCCCAGTTATCCTAAAATACGAAACTCATGCTTGCAGGTGACAAAGAGTAGATATGTTTCTCCATTTTTTTCTCCAGAGATGTGCCACTATATGGAAACTGCAGGAGGATCCGGAGCTCCTCTATGTTCAACTCGAGCAGTGTGATAGCCCCTTTGTGGAACTTTGCATCCTTGTCTTGCATTGTTGTTCTCCTTATCAACATTGCTTTAAATATAGGCATACATGTCCCAAGTCAAGCCTGTAGAACTTCTAATATAGAGGAACTCCATCGGAGACTCGAGCTCTTCATGTTAGACAAGGCAGTTAAACACCTGGACTGCCCGAGGGAGAGAGATTGTATCACAATTATTTGATGCGTTTTACCTAAGGTTGATGCCAATTTCTCAGTTACATTTATTTCTTTTTTGTTTTGTTTTTCTTGTGAGCAGTTAGTGAGAGGATGATTTTTTCTTTCTCTAGCATTATGCCTGCTTTCATTGCTTGTACGATATACCTACAGCATGTGTTTAACATTAAAAAGAATGTCAATAACTTATATGTTTATGGGAAAACACGATAGTACAGCCTATATTTATGGTTAAAAACACACGTGGTAATCCTTCAACCTCAAAAGCATGAATATTCTGTCATACCCGAAATACTCATTATAAGCTCCATTCCATCGTTCTTCCGGTTCGAAATTAAAGCAAAAGATGGAGATGAATGGAATGATGGTGCTCCATCAAATCTCTAATTATCTCATCCCACAAGCATCATTAATGATCATTACAGAAGCAATTATACTTTCCTTGTATTCCTCTTCTTCCATGATTACATTTAGGGCAAAATACATTTTTCACCCACAAACTACCAGGGTAGTGACACATTGCACCCCAAACCATCATCTTTAAGACATTGCACCCTCAAACTATCAATGTTAGACACTTTACACTACCCACTTTGACACATTACACCCTCAAACTACTAATATTAAACACTTTGCACCCTCCATTTGACAATAATACACTTAATAAATTAATAATGAATTGACAACAATATCTTTAATATATGCAAAATGGGTCAAGAGTATTATCGCCATTTTAGTCTACAAATTTGACCTAGGGTGCAAAGTGTCAAGAATTGGTAGTTAGAGGGTGCAATGTATCAAAATTGGTAGTTTATGGTGCAAAGTGTAAAACCTATGGTAGTTTGTGGGTGAAAAATGTATTTTTTTCCTTTACATTTATGTATGTCTCTAAGATGGCCCGTCACCTAAAAAAAAAAACTTTATTGTACTCAAGACTCCGAAATTGACAAATTTTTCATGGTCCACCTGTAAAGGACGATTAGGGTGACAATTTTCTTTTCACAATTCATGGATCAAACACGATTTTATTAACTATATAATTAAGGGAATGTTTGCAAACAAAAATTTTATAGAAATTTTGAGAATGTCGTAAAAATTGAGGTGGATTAGAGTTTTATTATATTTTGAGAGAAGTAATGGAAAAATCTAATTTTATGAGTTAGTAAAAAAGTGGAGAGATTAATTTGAGTAAATTTTGTATGTTTATGCGTGATAAAATCATACGCATTTAAATGGGAAGTTCAAGTACTGATACATGAGGACTAATATAGAAAGATCAATTCTTTGGGATGTCAAGACTGAGGCGCATCCATATATTATTATCCAAAGCAGATTCAACCAATCTTATTTTTCAAACAGGTTGTCACAATAACAATACACTGGGTCTTGATATGCTGGGCTAAGATGGATCTAGCTGAGCTGAAAAATGCACTAAGTTAAGAGTGCAACGAAACCGACTCTACAGTCCAAGTACCATTTAAGTCAATGACTTTCCTCGCAGGCAAGTCTACTCTTAAACGAACGGTATCGAGTGAGTAGACATGAATTCAAATCCTCCCGCTTACGAATACTTCTTTAACTTAAATGATACTTCTCTACTAAAGTTTGGTACCTTACTTTTTCTTGTTCTCTTCACTCATATCTCCTGCCAAACAGGAATATCATATATCACTAAATTCTGGTTTATTTACAGTTTTTCGGTACAGAGGAGAGGAAAACTCCGAAATTTTATCCAAAACTTCCTATGTATTTACCCAAAACTAAATGAACAAGCAAGGCAAGAGATGTTTTTAATCATTATATACTGAGATGATTTTTTTCTTCCAAGCAAATACTGCATCCCAGAGATTATCCAGATGCTTAGGCTGATGGAATGCCGTTAGCAATTTGGGCTATATATGTGTAACCCATCTGTAGAATTTCTAAAATGATGCTGGCAGTTGCTCTATGTTCCTTCGAAATATGCAGCTGGTGGCTTTTGGTTAATAAAAACAATCCAAAAAATATGGCCGTCCCAACTCCCACAAGGGCATCGATTGCTCTTTAAAGACTTCAGCGAGAGGGGGAGGAACCAGATCAAGGTTGACCAGGTGGACCTGAGACTTCGTTGAGCAGCACGATAAGTGTACGCTGAATCAAACTCTTGGACTGGAAGGAGCTTGTTGGGCCTTGAGCCATAATTGAACGAGAAAACAAGCCAGAAAATCATTAGTTTGATCTCCATGTCAATCCATCAGCAATGGTGTTTACAATTTGGTGAAGATTGATCCAAAGGGGTGTGTGTATGCATGCGAGAGCACCCCATAATGGAAGGACTGCACCCTTGAATTTGGGCTGGGTTGCAACACGTAAGACTAGCTGCAGGAAGGACCGCAGGTCGGAAATCAAGTGAAAGATCACGTGACCATCAGGAAGAACAGAAAAAGGAGGGGGGAAGGAACAAAAGGAAAAAAGAGCAAGGGGTACCGGAGAGAACAGCCATCAAGTTCTCTTGCATCAGCACCGCATCTATTCCTCCACGTAAATCGTAATGACAAATAAAACAAGTTAACATAAAAAATATACAAAATATTAACCAAAGAACCTTGCTGATATTAGCCAAATTAAGAACTAGATTAGAAAAATGTCGATCTACAAGAAGATACCTATTCAGTTGGATATTTACACTTGGCCAAAATGACAGTAATTGGGAAAACACACTGTAAGATATACCCTTTTGAAACTCTCATTGACTGTATAGAAGAAGCACTGCATTATTATCCTATAATAAACACCCTCCTCTTCTTCAAAATTTAACCAAAAAGCACAAATTATTCTTTTATTGTGATAATAATATGAAGAGAGACGTTTGGAAGGTAGCTGCAGGCAGAATTACTCGCCATGTACACGAGCGCTAGTTGCTTCCATCAGACCATTGCGTATCTGGTCACTAATATCCCTAACATGACCAGGGCCATGAGGAATAAACACAGTAGTGTTCTTGGATGAGTTGCCAAGGTCTTTAATCGTGTCAAAGTACTGGGTTATCATGATCAGATCCATCACTTCCTTTGCTGAGGCGCCCTCCACTGTGTGAGAGAAGTTCAAGATGTTCTCTCTCAAGCCATCCGTGATTGCTTGCCTCTGCCTGGCCACACCAACCCCACCTAGGTATTTGGCTTCAGCATCACCTTCTGCCTTTTTTATTTGGAGCACCTTCTCAGCTTCTCCCTTGTAAACATTAGCAAGCTGAAGTCTCTGAGCTGTAAAATCAGAAGTCATATCCACCGAAATCAGAAAAAACCACTGGACTTCTTTTAGTCACCAACATGGAAAGATACTACGAGGTTGGAACCAATCACAAAGTATACAACCAATTAACTGAGATAATTAGACAGGAAATGCATATACAGTGGTAAATAATAACCCAAGGGCACAGAAGAGGGTAACTTGGGAACTATAGCTGATGGATGGTCAATTAAGGGTTTCTAAAAAATTTTATTTTCGGGAAATAGTAGGTCTAAACTCAAATGCACGCTTGCTTGGAATATGGAATATTGCTAAAAAGATCAAAGGAAAATAGGAAAGAGTGAGGAGAGATAAAACTAAGGCTGGATTGCAAGAGAGAGAGAGAGAGAGATAGTAAACACATTTATCTGCCTTCGGCTACAAGAGTCAGAAGGAAATATATCGACATTGCATAGAAACCATAAATATTAATCTGTGATCATTGTTTCCTCTGACATATAGTCCAAACATGTTCTCCCTGGAGATCGTTTTAAATTGGCCCTCAAGACCAGGGCTAACCTTAAGCTTTTAAGTTTTAACCCTGCAAGTAGCTTGCCATGCACCATTAAGATCAGTCCTGGACAACATGATCACTAATAGTTCATATCCTCAGATTAGAAATACTTGTATGTAAGACCTAAACTCAACCAATCCTCTTACCATAAGAGCAAAGGTCTTCGAGTCTTAAAACATTCAGGCTTCTAAAATAACTTACAATGAGATATCATTTCCAGATATGGCAAAAAATAGTAAGAAAAATGTACAATGGTACCTGCATTTATCTCATTCATTGCCTTGCGCACAGAGGCATCAGGTATTATGTCCACCATCAATATATGCTCTATGCTATATCCATAAGCTCCCATCACCTGATCCATAGTTTCAACATAGTGTTAAAACCTGAATCCCTTGACACAAGGTGGAAGCATATTTGTGTTTGGAGAAAAGACGGAAAAACAACTTTCTTGTTTCTTTTTTCTTTTTACATGTATGAAGCCAATTATGATTGCCACGTAAAAATTAAAATACAACTCAAATGTATCAAAACTAAGCTCCTGAAAGTTAATAAATGCAAATGCAACTGGAAAAAAAGTTTAGGAACAACAGCACAGTAAGATGCTATAGCCGAGAGGAGTTCTAGTACACTAAAAGTCACAAAAAAAAAAAAGTACACGCAAATGTACAAGAGCCCAAGAAAGCAAAATGTGTCTTTTCTTCTTCTACTTTTCAGTTTTTTCCTCTTTTTTAGCAGGTAAAATCTTTCAACACAGATGATGCCAAGGAGTGAACATCCATGTACACAGGCAGGATAGAAGAGTGTTTCTCCTTCAGAGTTGGTAGTATTCTGTCTTTATTCCTCACTACCCCTCCAATGGACTATATCATCAACGAGATATTTTCAAAAACTCATTCATCAGCATATATTATCAAATGAAAGACAACGCATCCAAGTGTTTGTTATACTAAGCAGCAAAAGATGTGCATTGTACGACTATGAAGAAAGTGTACTAGTAAACCATGCCTAAACTACCAGGGGAAAATGAAAGAGGGAAACAGTACGCCGAGAATGTAACAGGGCATAATTTTTGCAAAAGACAGGTGACAACAAACAGTTGCAAAAAATCTAACAAAAGCATCCACTTACCTTCTCAAGCTCCTCTGAGACAGCTTTAGCAACCTCTCCCTTTTGTTCAAAGAGCTCATCCAAAGTCATTCTCGGAACAAGAGCTCGAACCACTTAAAAATGCAGACAAGATACATAATTGAGAAAAGGAAAGACAATCATCTCTATTTCATTCTGTAAAAGCTAAAACTAAGAAAATTACCATCAAACACAAAAGCCTGGATCTGCTCTTTGGGATTTTCCAACTCATAAAATGCATCATCAGCATTTTCTTTGATAACTCGGTATTGAATAGAACAAAGCAGTTGAACAAAGACATTGTCCTGTGTATTTAGGACACATTACTCCCACATAGCAATAATGTGAGTTTACTCGCTCATCTAACATCGAGACAAAAAAATAACATAGGCAAAGCTCCTATAGTAGAATTACAACTCCAACTCTTATTTCATCATCAGTCATATTTTAGTGCAACTATCTTCACAACAAGAGACTTGCCAATTGTGAACAGCAGATAAACACAACCTAGGCCAGTAACTAACCAGTGGTAATAGTTAAGTTCTGTGATGTATTCTTCAAACATACATGATGTAAAAAATTTAAGATGACGCTACAATACATTGAGCATTAAGGAAAAGATATAGTGCATAATAATATAGAGATACAAACTTGACTAAAATTTTATCAGATACATATAATAAGGACTCATATATCCATCACAAGTGCAGACACACATAAAATAAAGTTCTCATTTTTTGCTATTTCTTTTTTCCATGTCACCTCCTCTATCCATGATCTCACTTGCTACTGGACGAGGAGGACAACAGCTAAATCTCCTCCACATTTCACACCAAAGTTCATATGTATTACCTTCATGAGACTTATCCTCTTTGTAAAAATTCTTTCCTATCAGCAGAATTAGGCTAAAAAAGGCAGGCACCAATAAATGAAACATAAACATAAGTGTGGATCATAGACAATAACATTCACGCCGTCTCCATATTGCTTCAAAATAAAGTTTTTACTAACTAATGTTTTGCAATTGAACTTTAGTCGCAAAACTCCACGTCACATTCAACGTTCACCTAAACGGCCATTGTTCTCCCTCCATTTTCAGCAAGAATCATCAGCAAACGTCGCCACTGGCTCTAATGTCAATTTTAAGGAAGGACTAAGACGCATGACATTCTTATTCTACCACATGTGGAAAGGACGTCGTGAACTCTGTTTTGGTCTCCAACAAAGGCTTCAATGATTTCCGCGACTTAGTTAGCAGGAACACAGAATTCTCAATCCATAGTTGATTGCTACGAGAGAACCCCAAACCACCAATGATGGAATCCTCAAAAGCTTCTTTTTCTTTGTATCTATTGTCAATTTGATTATCCCCCTAATTTCCTCCGCAACCACACTAAAGAACAGCGAGAAAATAAATATGAAGCAATCAAGGAAGAAAGGCGGGGGAAGGGGAGGGGGTGCAACCTTGGTTTTGGTCTCGATGCGAACTTCGAGGGAGCGGATCCTGGTGGACAGGAGACCCGCGAGCCATTCGCCGGCGAAGGGGTTGAAGCAATGGAGCCCAGGCTCAGCCAACCTTTCGAAGCGGCCCCACCTCTCCATCACACCAACGCTCGCCTGGTCCACGCACGCAAAGAATATACAGCTCGCGTTGCCCATCTCTCTCTCTCTCTCTCTCTGCCCGTCTGCCGCGCTGACTCTGTTTCCTTCCTTAAGAGCTAAGAAGTGCCTATGTCGTCAATGACACGGGGAGATAGAGATATGTACCAAGTCTAGATGGTAGGGACAGTACGGATTACGGAAGAGATACGATGGGGGTCTCCGGATTACATTTGGGATACTATACATAAATATACTATACAGCTGTGATGGTGTTGCAGTTGTACGCTGTTTACACAAAAGTAGATTTCCTTTTATCTAATTTATTTGCCCTATCCCAAATACTATACAGAAGTGCTCATCTAAAATATTTTCACTTAATAAAATAATATCTTTCTTCGTTAAATCACCTCTCTTTATAAAAAGTGAGGGTATGACAATAAAGTGACACGACAATAAATTGCTTGATAATTTTAGAAACAAATTATTTTGAACCTCACAGAGCAATTTTAAAGGATTTTAATTATCACATTCGGAACATTCAACTTTCAAATTTTTAAAATTAATTAATTTGTACCTTAAAATAAAATCTGACGGTTGAAACTATTCCACATTGCTCATTTATAATACAAATGAGACGATATTGACGGTTTAACCATTTTTAGGGACGCAAATTGAAAAAAAAAATTGATAGTTGTCCGAGTGTCAGAGATGGTGGTTGAGACACTCAAACACATGTTTAAGACTATTTTAATAGCTAAGAAAAAAAATATTATTTTAATAATTTAGGGAGTGCAAAGTGACTTCCCCACTAGAGGTGGATAAGAGTAGTACATGGCTCCGGTATAAATCAGACGCCTAATATGGCATCCGATTTCGGTCCGGCAAGTACCAAAACTTCAACAATCTTAGTACCGAAATCCAGTAACAAGTTGTTGGAATTCCGGCAATAGAAAATGGCCTAATACTATTAGCAATTTTCTAACTGAATAAATCGATTGAATGTGAAAGAGTAATCAATCACATAAGACAAATCCATCAGCCACATCTTCTTCTAACAATGTTATAGATCATTCATCAATATCAAAAAACAGATCGAGATAATTTGAAGAAATTGAAAACAAAAACTACCAATGAAATTTCACCGAAATTTTTTTTCATAGAATTCGGTAGAATCAAACAAAAATTCCATATATCATCAAAGTGCACCAATTTGAAGTAGATTGCAGCAAATTGAAACAATAATTTTTGTACAAAGCTGAATATAACCCATATTCTTCCTAGAGGAAAAGATTAAAAAAAACTCATAGATGGGCAAGCAGCAACAATTCGTTGATGACTGATGAGTTTGGTCAATGGGCATGTGCTTAAGGACTTGAGGTGGTGTTGAGGTTGATGCAAGAGCATTGCTCTTTAGCGCCAGAGAGAGATCGTGATTCGTGAGAGAGAAGCCCGTGAGAGAGAGTGAGATGAGAATGAGAGGCTCAGTGAGAGAGAGAGAGGAGAGCGGAGCTGCGTAGGTTGGAGGGGAGGAAGCGACTCGCGAGAGAGTTAGAGACTGAGAGAGGCGAGAGAAATTAGGAGAGAACTGTCCGGGGGGTTAATTTAACCCTAGACCAAAACACGCACAATTTTGGCTAGTCCAAAACTTTGCGTTTTTGTTTTGTTTTATTTTTAAAAAAATACCAGTACTAGAATTCCTTCCTGTTTCGGCGAAATTACCAAAATTGGTTTCGGTACCGCTATAACCATATATCGTTTACCGCCTCCAATTGCGGTTTCGGACAGTAGACGGTGGGCGAAACCGATACCGAAACCGAAATTTCGGTACTGGTGGACAAAATACCCACCCCTACTTTCCACTGCCATAAAGTCAAAATATTAAGTTTCTTATGCTAAAGTTGTTTTGGGTTTTGCCTCTTCATTTAGAAAGGTTAACCCACCATGGTGAGATTGGTTTCCTTCTATAGAAATCCTCTTCTATTCAAATTAAATGGTTCATTAGCATTAAATGTTGTAGGATCAATACATAATTAATACATATATTATTAAAATGTTGTAAAATCCTTTTGTTGTCTCTATGTTCGTCATCCAATTTGTGCATCCTGATTTGATTTCCTTAGAGCCTCTCTGTCGAGACTTCACTAATGATGTACCAATAGCACATACCCCTCAATCCAACAAGTTTGTTTTGTTTGGAGGAAGCAGACAGATAACACCAAGCCGAAATAGGCCTTGTTATTCCAGCCAGAATAAAAAGATGGCAACTCAAAACGTAGAAAAGTCCCCCCCCCCCCCCCCCCTTTTCTCTTCCCATTTATATATCAAGTCAGTCAAACTCTGACCCACCTTCAGAAAAAATATTTGTTAGGCCCTTTGAAGTTTGAATCCACCCACCCAATCGGAAAGGGAAAGAGGGGCTAAAAAAAATATGCGAAGGAGACAGAATTGGAAGGTCATGATAGTCACAGGCCTCGTCGACATATAAATTATATGGGAACAACGAAATAGAATCCCAATTCAACAAAACTCCATGTTTGTCTGTGGTTCCAATGTGAAGTCGGGTTTGTGTTTGTAGGGTAGCAAAATTTGTTTTGAGCCAATTTCGATCACTGCAGTCATATAAACGCATTTCTACATAATGTATGATAGGGATGCCCATGAGAAGGCTTCCACGAAGAAGATAAAACCGCTGGTGATATCATGTATAATGAGCCAATTAATACGTTTATAACTTTATAAAGCTTGACTGAATCCTGAGGGTCAAGAGTCGAGATTTTCTAATCTCGAATGGAGGAGTAAACGGACCGATTCAATTGCACTGACTTTGAAATGTTTTAGCCAGAAGGTTCTTGGAAAAGGTCCACAACCACCCCAATCTAACGGGAGATTTGTTTACAGTCTGTACTTTGACTTATTTTAGTATAGACGAACATGAACCTATCCTTTCGTGCCAGCGGGTGAAAAAGAGAGCCTTTTACTGTAATTTTGAGCAATTTCTAGGAGAGCCTTCATTCACACTGAGGCCTTTGCGAGCGAGGCATGGCCGGACGGGCCAAAGCCTTTCTGGACCTTCTTAGAATTTCGGGGACCCTTTCAGGTAAAGACACGTTGAGATTGCATTCTTTCAACTCAACTCGCAAGCTTTCTAAGTGTTTCGCTTGGGTCGAATTGAGCCGATTCGGCCGACATTTACATGACCACAGGCCATCAATTATCATTTCCGAAGTGGACAAGCTCCAGGCCCAACTTTTGCCTCCAGGGGCTTTGAGCTCCGTTTGCAAACATGATGGCCTAATGAATCCTCATCCACCCTTCGAAGTTTTCAGGATAACAAATAAACATTTTTGCTTGCTTTCGCAAATATTACTAATGAGTGCTATGAAGAGGATCAACTTCGGTCTTTCTCATTCAAAGAATCAAAACTGGCGATCCAGTTGCTGAGGCTGACATCTTACAACGTAAAGGATTCAGGACACTTTATGGATGTTGGTACTGCTTTTAATGGTTTTAGCTAGTGGTGTTTTGTTTTTAGCTTCTACCGTTTTTTTTTATACGCAACATGGTACTTCCATTAGAAAATGTACTCTGCTCAAAGGTGCAGAATCATCACAGTTTACAAACTCGGATGAAATATCACCAGTCCGTACATCCTCTCAATTCCATTGTCCAAACCCCCCGTTTAGCTTCTACCGTTTGTTTGATAGACTCCTGCTTTTTTCAAATCATCGATAAGATTCCTGATGACAATCTTTTCTCCGAAGACATGTCCATCTTTGGTGCATATATAGAGTATAAAAACAATTTGTTTTTAAATTGTATAGAAATTATAGATGACATTCGTAGAAATTTCTTTTTCATACTTAAAAAATACTGTAAATCTAAGGAGCTTCAAGATTTATTAGAAGGTGTCTCAGTTGTTTTGTAGTAGTAGTAGTTGGCTTAAGAAAATTAAGGGAAGTCGAGCAGAGATGAGTCACGAAGAAATGTACTTGACAATTGACATTGTGTTCTAAACTTGCCTCTGGGAATCCCTTAGCCATTGGTACGGTACTGGATCTGAATGAAGTTTCTCCACTGGAGGCCTGATTAAGAGTCCAATAAACCAGTAAGTACAAGAACTGAATCTTGTTTCAGTGAAGCTGATCGTCATTGGAAATGGGGTGCATCTACGCCCAAGGACATGCCAGTTGATTGCTCTGCTGATTGATCTTCTCTAGCTCTTGGCCTCATCGGAGGCAGAGTGCAAATGAGCCTGACCGGGCCTAATTTATTTTCCTGAGAGAAGCCAAAACTTCATGTACTTCGACGGACTAGATGCAGTGCACGTTCTGACACTCCAAATGCTACTTAGTTTAGCGATTCTTATCGGAACATGACTGACCGCTTTGTTCCCTACGTGATATCCAGCTGACAGCTTCGCCATTGACCTTCCTGCAAAATTGTTCATGAAATGCCTGCTTCACCACGAACACGATTTATGATGGCTGACTGGCTTTTCCATAGCAAAGCACTTTTGTATAATGTCAGCTACCACATGAAAGTATGGAGACCCATTTAGCCATGGCCCATGTTCCCTCCAAATAAGCAAAACCTTTAGACCCACTACTTGTTCATTTTATACATCCCCCCATTTCTCATCACCTTTCTCAACCGCCACAGTCACCCTTCATTTCTTATAGATTCTGGGAATCCAAGTGCGACCTAGAAAAGGAAAACAAATTCTGCAGCAGACAAAAATAAAGAACTCCAAGATGCCCTCTACCGCCAGAATTGCATCATCTCTCCAGCAAAATCAGACAAGTGGGACAGCTTTATAACACAACGGGGGGCGACAAGAACGAATATTTATACGTCGGGTTCCTCTTTGTTCACTATGCCTTGTGACGGGAAGCCGCTTGATCGGATCTAGATCTCTGTTTGCCTTTCGGGGCAGAGGCGGAGCCAAGGGGGTGCCAGTGGGGGCGGCCGCCCCCACTGGCTCCCAAAATCCTTTGAAAATTTTTTACTTTTGTGTTTTTTGAAGCAGGCCTGCCCCCACTGGCCCTGGCGCCCAGGCTTGCTTCCAGGGCCAGTGGGGGCGGGACAGGGAGACCTTGAGTTCGAAGGCAGCAAACTGAGGGCGGCAATAGCTTCAAGGTCCGCTTTCTCAGATTCGGTGGTAGGTTCCATACCCGTTTCCGTCCACAGCGCCATGCTGCTTCGACAGACAACAGAGAGAGAAAGTGCGAGAGAGAGAGAGAGAGAGACTTTCAACTCTAATGTTAAAGAAGAGACTAGAGACAGCACGCAAGCGCGGGGCCCCCACGGTCTGAAGTCCGAACCCCCCAAGCCAAATATTTCCCTAGGAAACGAACGATGTACTACATGTCGTTGTATGTATTGGGAGGAATCTAAACAACTAGTAGGTGTCGATCGTAGGATGATAAGATCTGCTACGTGTCGTCCAGGAGCCAAATTATACAGGTGACATTTGGTGCAAAATACAGGGAAAGCCGAAATGAAGACTACTCCTTAAAATTCTGAGGTATTCTACCGGGTGCATTTTTGTCATTTTGATCCATGAATACAAATTATATACTCATGCTAAATATTAACATAGAAAAATTTCTACCATAAAGTTTGAAATTATTTATATATTGAGATTTAGAAAATCGACCTGAAATAAAAAACACTCAAAAAATTCTAAAGATATCGAGATTCATTTATAATATATATATTAACTAAACTAAATTTTAAAGTGCTTAAAATTTAGAATATAGGAATTAGAGAAAATAATAGTAAAAAAGATAATTTAAATAAAATTTTTATATTTATTATATTTAAAAAATGATTGAATGGAAAGAGATATTATTTTATAATTATTTTATTCATTCAAAATTTTGATACAAAATGAAATTAGAGAATGAGTCGGGATTTTCTTAGCTACTCAAAAAAAAAAAAATTGCTTAACAGCATCCATTTTTTATGAGACATTTGAACATTTTGTAACATCCAAATTAACTTCACCCCAGCTAGTTTTCGTGTTGTTCCGTTGGTTTGGTTGTATTTGTTTGCTTAATCCTTATGAGAATAGACACAATTTTTGTTTGTTATTCTGATATTATTGGTTCTTTCAAGAAACTAGAACCTGTCTGACACATGACTTTGCAAGTGAAAGACTATCTCAAACAAAATGAAGAGCTCCGGGGAAGTCTAGATAAGTTGAGAACAGAACAGGCTAGGTTCTTGCCCGAATCTTATAAAGAGGGGGTGGACGAGACTAGTTCGTTGACATCTACTGGTGGATATGAGTTGAGTTGGTGTTAGTCCAATGTTAAGCTAGTTTTAAAACTAGTGCAATTTTGTTTTTAAGGTTTGTTGTTTTGTTTTTAAGGTTTGAATTAATGCTTATGACTGTCTTTTTTATTACTTCAGACAGTCTTTATATGAATAAATATGTTATATTTTATTACTTTTGTGTTTATAGTGTCTTTATTGTCCTTTTGTGTTAAGAATTGTCTTCCTCATATGCTGATGCACATTTTAAATTGTTTTGTTTTGTTCTTTTTAGATAATGGATGAGTTTTTAAGACACTTTACATTATGCGAATTTTTTTTGTAATTTTACCTTAGAAATTCGACCCCCCTCATTTTATATTCTAGATACGCCACTGTTTCGGGGGGCAAAAACAAAAACTCATGAAAACGGTCTAGTTAATCGAATGTAGAAAAAGGAGGACTAATTGGTTGTAATATCAAACGGTTTAGTTTATAACATTTCCCAAGCCATCTCCGTGCTAATGTAAGGCAGAGCAAAGCAAAGCAAAAGGGCTAAATTTGACATAAAATGATATCGGAACTGTAGTTTTCGAGTTTCAGTCATGCTTCTGTGGAATATTTGAAGAATTGCTCACAAGGCACAATAGATAAAAAATGTACTGCTCAAGATCTTCACTTTGATGCTTGCCAAGTGCGCTACAGCCAACACTTTTTACACAGTAAATGTTTGTGAAATTTCTCCACTACTAATTATCTTCTCACCTTTTAAGATTTACCCTCCCAAAACTTTCTTCCCAAATTACTAGCTAAGATTCTACCAAGTTTTCGTTGGGCACGGGAGGCTGGCATTGCTAAAAGTTTGAAGGGAGCACTTAGACGAGAGTAATTTGCCGTAGAGCTAGGAGAGTTCGCCGGATAATGTCACGTGAGACCCAGCTTGGCCGTCTTCGTCGAATCATTAATATCTGGGGCAAAATTGAACGTGAAGGATGGGAGGTACCCTGAATGGCAGTGCATCGACAATAAATTAATTAATTAAAGCTGTCTCATTTGAGACACAATTTTGTTGAGCAATTTGCTATCCGTAAATGGAACGCCAACAGGCCATAATATTATGATACCATTTTTAATTTGTGGAGCTGATTGACAGCCCGTACACACGGGGGACATTGTACTTATTGCACATGATTTTGCAGCAAGATTCTAATTAATCCTAAATGTACGTGTTAACTATTACAAGCTGGTTGGTCTGCTCCTTGTCGCTTGAACTAACTTGGGTTTCCTTTATTCGTTCTCTAAAAAAATGAACATGAAAACTATTTACTAATCCACTGCAGCAGATATTTATTTATTATATTCCTCAAAAATACATTGTCCCTCCGACATAGGACATGCCAGCAAATTGATAGATATGTGGGCAATGGTGTGGAGCACATGGACCTACTACAATTGTAGTTTAAAGTTCAATGTTTTAAGTCAAAATTAATGTAAAAAACGAGGTTTAGCTCTGTTTGCGTAACCTCTAACCTCCGAACACAGAAAATAACATTCAAATCAAAATTACTCTACCGAATAATCTTCCAAATTTATCCATAGACTATTGTTAGAAAATTTCACAGAAAATTATGGAGGATGCCAGCCAGCTAACTATAACCTTAAATTATCAAGAGCTAATCCATCTAGACCCGAAATTATCGTTAACTCTTGCTGTCATTTGGAAAATACAATGTGCATTTCTGTTCAAAAGCATCACAGTGATAGTAGATGGTTCGTTCGCTGACCAGACTATCCCCCCTTCATTGCTCCTCTATATAAAGTCCAGCACACCACCAATTCACCCATCATTCTTAACTACCTCTGCTTCTATCCAAAAGCGACATACGTCAAAAGCTTGGGGAGCTGGTGATCGGAGGCAGAAACACACATCAATAGGAACTTATGGCTAGCTGGTCTGCGGAGAATGCTACAAAAGCCTACCTCACGACTTTGACAAAGGTGAGCACAACCCTTCCTTCCATATCAGACTCATATGGAGGAGCAATTTTTCTTGCCTTTAGATTCCCCTTTTCATGTCCTCTTTCAATTTTTAACTGAGTTGGATTGCGGCAATCCTAATGCAGATGCAAAAGGCTAAAGAACCAGATGTAGCAGAGTTTATTTCAGCGCTAGCTGCAGGCAACAATGCACAATTGATGGTCGTGGCTTGTGCTGGTGCTGCGGACTCCAACATGCTAGCCTTAGTGTCCGCAGCTCACCAAACCGGTGGCCGTGTAGTTTGCATCCTTCGTGGGTTTGAAGATCTGCATCTATCTCGGGAAATCCTAGGCCTCGATGCATGTCGTGTTGAGTTTGTAATTGGGGAAGCTCAAAAGCTGGTATTTACACAGTATAGGGAAGCGGATTTTGTGCTTATTGATTGCAATCTCGAGGACCAGGAAGGAATTCTTGAAGCCGTGAAAGTGGTAAGGAAGCAAAGCGGTGCGATTGTCGTGGGGTATAACGCATTATGTAATGGGTCTTGGTGGTCTAGTAGATCAAGAACTCAGTTCTTGCCTATAGGAGAAGGGTTGCTAGTGACAAGAGTTGCTGCAGAACCAAAAATTGCTAGCAGCTGTGGTATTGGGAAGAGTCACTGGGTTGTTAAGGTAGACAGATTCACAGGTGAAGAGCACGTGTTTAGAGTCAGAGCTCCTCGAGGAAAAGTGATTGAAGCTTAAGTTAATACTTAAAATGCTCCCTGTGGCTGGTATAGGAGAAGGCTCTTTGCCTCCATTTTCCAACCAGAGCAAATGTAGATAAGGTTGTAGTTTCATTACAATGCATTTGGAGCTCCTTTTTAATCTCTATCCCAAATGTAAATGGAAAATCTTAGCGATCACATACTATGAAGGTAAGATTGGCCTAGTAATGGATCAAAATTCCTTTGTTCTTTTCTCCTTCTTCCCTTCCCCCCTAGTTTCCAGATCCACGGTTTTTGCAGGGCACTTAAAATCTTAGTGCCTTTCCACATTTAGTTCAAGGGGTTGGTGTTCTGCACAAATGTTCTAATCAACTCTTGGCCATTCGAGAAAATTTTTGTGGAGTGCTAAATCGACCCCATGTTCCTAACTTCCAATGGATTATACATGCTCAATGTAGAAGCCAAATGCTAAATCGAGGACAAATATCCTTCATCTTGTGGCCTTGAAAAGAGAGCGGAAGAGGGGGGAACCGTTGTCTTAACAATGAAGAGGACTTTTTGATACGGCTTTTAAGCAACATGCATTTTGCAGTTCGGATAAGGGTCATGGATAGTCATCTAGATAATCTACTATGAAATTTGGTTACTTTCAACTTTAAATGCCACCCCTTTTTGCTTGCTCCACCTCTAATTATAGCTGTTATTACTTGTTTTAATTTGTGAAACCAGTGCAGCTTTCTGTTTCCGGGTAACCAATTTGACTAAATCATTGATGCAATTAGCATTCTATTTCTAGGGGATAGAACACAACCAATGCAGTTGGAAAAAAAAATTGGACCCTCCTAGAACCTGTCCAACCCAGCTGAAATCTGTCGGCTTCGAAAAAAGATGGACTAGGTGCCTCCGAGTCCCGCATCTTGGAATTTTTTTTTCCAATTTAAGTTTGGCATTAGTTGTTATTTTCGAAAAAATACAGATCGAGGACTAAAAGAGAGGAAGGGATTTTGGAGGAAGAAGACTCTACAGGTTAGACGTATAGGTAAAGAGGAAACAGGACAACCGTGAAACCAGCCACTAGAAACTCTGTTGGATATGATATGCGGGGTTGAGAAGAAAGATTAATTTAATTTGTCTCTTTACTAGCGTAGGTTCGAAAGCTTCGAACTCAAAAAATGTACTGCAATTTTAAAATCCGAACGGCTTCAATCCTCGATGCAAAGAAATTTTAAATTTTGAGATGGTTCTCGAGAAGCCATAATCTAGGAGAATGGAAAATTATGTTGGTCGAGGGAATTTCATCCAGCTGCTCGTAGAGAAATGTGACTACAAACAAAATGCCCCATAGGTAGCCCTTTCTGCAGGCCGGAAGAAATCAAGTTCAGTTACATTCACAACAAACTTGGTCCTTAGCAAAGGACACTACATTAAATGGACCTAGTTTCTTCATACTGAACAGTTAAGTGGGTCTTCATCTAGGCCTACCATTGAAAATTTCTGCACGCAATGGTCAATGGTGGGAGTAATTGGCTGAGAGATCAGAGAACTCGTACAGTTGCCCAACTCTTGAACTACAGCTTCCATTGATGGCCTTTCAATTGGAGACTCGTGCGTGCAAAGCAAAGCTATTGTTGCAAGCTTAGTTGCTTCATATTCAAAGAACCTGCCATCAAGTTTTGGATCGATAAAATCCTGAACTTTGCATGACTCTACAGCAAGTCGCGTTGAACTAGTGACTTTCCGCTTCCCTGAGAGGACTTGGAAAACGAGTACCCCAAATGCATATACATCACTTTTCTCCGTGAATTTACCAGTACTGGTGTATTCTGGCGCTAGATAACCCATTGCAGCACTGGCCTTCAGCGCTGAGAAGACTACATCATTGGTGAGAAGCTTGTGCATGCCCGAATCCGAAAGCAATGGGTTGAAACGTTGGTCAATGAGCACCTTATCAGCTGAAATGTTTTGGTGAACCAGAGCCGGTTTGCTCACTTTGCTACTGTGTAAATATGCTATACCTGCTTAGGAAACAGAGAGGTCAATATGAATAATGTAAAAACACAACCTTTTAGAATTCATCTCGGGTCTAAAAATGAACACAACTTGTGCTAAAAAGAATTATAAAGAAACTCAATGATTTCTGATGTGATGGTGTGAATTTCCAGAGTAACACGCATTGAAGAAGAAGATGTAGTTAAAACCAGGAAAGTGCCAGGGCGACAACTAAAACGCAGGAAAAAAATATGAAATAAGAACTGACCTTTGGCTATGCCCTTCACGACAGAAACTCTAGTTGACCATTCAAGTACATGGGTATCATCCTTTCCATCAAGGTAGTGCATTAAGTTCGCATTGGGAACAAAATCATAGATGAGAAAGCACTCACCACGGCCCCTTGAACAACAAAATCCTCTCAATCCCACCAAATTCTCATGCCTCAATGAGGTCAACATGTTTAATCCCTTCAAAAATTCAGCTTCATCTGACTTGCAGCTACTTTTGCTAATGCTCTTGATCGCAACAACAGATCCATCTCTCAGAATTCCTTTATAAGTTGCAGAGAAATTACCCTTACCCAACAAATTCACCTCTGAGAAGTACTGCGTAGCAGACTCCACCTCTTCCAAATTGAATCTAAAGCTCTGGAAGACCTCTTGCACAAAATCACTGAAATTACGGCCATCAGCTAAAGGGTCCCATCCACTGGAGTACTCGAGGCTGATGAGCGGAGAGCCATTCTTCCTGTATACCCCCCTGGCCTGGTCAGTACTAAGACGGCTATTAGCAATATCAAATGTCGTGCCAAGCTTCTGTTTCAGGCGGCGATACTGAATGAAGCTCAGAATGCCAATAGCAGATAATGCTATTGTTACCACAATTACACCAACAGCAACAGAAGCCCGCGGGAATTTTGATGGATTTGAGCACCGAGAACCATTGCAAGGTATCTGTACATTTGCTGTCTCTGGAATGTCTCCCGTTGGCAAACTGGTTGCACCCGGTCCATAGGGTTCAGGCCGACTAGGATTGACTTGTTCGGAAGCATTGCAAGCTTTCAAAGACGAAAATCCAACCCCACATAAACCAAGGTTGTTTTCGTAGACGAATGTATGATTCAGTCTCTTCAAAGCTTCATCAAGAATAGTGGAAATATGATCAAATTGTCTCCACTATTGCAATAAGTCAAAGCGGAAAATACTAAATAGAAGAAAAGGAAAAGAAAAAGAAAACTAGCAGAAGTTGTAGTGACAACTTTACCAGGAGGTACATTGCCAGAAAGAGTGTTGTTTCGAATGTCTAGGACTTCCAGCAAAGGCACATCAGCAATTTTTGTGGGGATTGAACCAAAGAGGTGATTGAAGCTCAAATCTAGCCTCATGAGCAATCCCAGATCTCCTAAACTTGCAGGGATTGCTCCAGTTAATTTGTTGGATTGCAGAGCAAGAACACTAAGCTTCTTCAGAGAACCCAGCTGTGTGGGTATGCTTCCGGTGAACTGGTTATAACAAAGTTGCAACACTATGGAGAAAATGAAAAGCCGATATAAGCAAAAGTTGGAATTGTTACCGCATTATGGCAAAATATATTACTTGCAAGCAAGTTCGAGCACTTAAGTAGAAAACCCATAACAGCTAAAAGGAGAAGCAAAGAAATCACTGAACAAATAGACTCATCAAAACTCAGTTGGAATTCCTGGAAATCACCCATTTGAATAAAATGCAAAATGAATGAAAGTTTCACTACCAGGGACCAAAAAGTGGAAGGGAGTAACGCACGAGAAATTCACGAAAATAAGCTCAAACGTTCCAAGGGGAGCCCAAAAGTAGTCGAGAAAGATACGTACCAACTCTTGGAAGAGTTCTCAAAACCACGTACGCTATATTAACCCCCCTCCCCTTTCAAAAAACACCCACCCACATACATGCTGAGGAGCAAGATAAATCTTTGAACATTAGTGCACTACTAAAAAAATCGATTTTTTGACATCTTCGAACAAGTAGATGAAGAAATACAAAATTACAAAAAAAAGGCCCATTACTAACCTTGTAAAGAAGCCATGCTTCCGAGCTCAGGAGGTATCTCCCCAGAGAGATTGTTCACATTCAGATACAAATCACTCAGCTCAGTCAAATTTGCTATTTCCCTCGGTATCTCTCCGTACAGAGAGTTATAATGCAAGTAGAGCCCCGTCAAGTACCTGAGCCCAGCAATGGCAGGAGAGACCTTGCCCCAGAGGCCCTTTCCCTGCAACGAAATGTTGGCGACTTGACCTTTCTCATTGCAAGCCACACCTTCAAAGGAACCGTCACATGGGTCGCCATTAATCGTCCACGACGAGAGGTATTGGTTATATGGATCCAAAGCTGCTTTCATGTCCATGAGCGCTCTGAGCTCTGGGTTTGCACGGACCCAAGTTGTGCTCGCTAGCAAAAATAAGAGAGAGAACATAAATGCCGAGAAACCCATTGTAGATGTTGGTGCAAAGTAGTAGAAGCAGCTCCGGTTTGAAACTCTCTTTCTCTCTCCGGTTCTTGTTCTGGTTAATGGTTCTTTTTCTTATTTTTCTCTCACCGCCCCCTCCTTAGCTCTCTCCCCTCCCTCCGTCCATCTCTCTGTTTGATATCTTTGGGAGAGAGAAAATGGTAAGGACGAGACAATGGAGTACAGAACTCGGTGGAGGGAATCAGATAAAGGGAAAATGGGATGATAGTATGGAACTTTGGCCGTAGGATAAACTAAACTTTACTGAACAAAGTACGAGGGGCTGGCGGACTAGAGGTCTCACTTGCACGTAGTATTTTATTGTTCAGGCGATGGGATGTTGGTCTGGGACACAGTGCTCTCTGTGCCTTTACATTCTTTCTCTTTTTTTTTCTTTACATTCTTTCTCGTATCCAAAGTTCAAAGACAGTTGATATTGAAAATATACAGAATGACCAGTTTTAAATAGAAAAATCAACTGTCTTTTTTTTTGCTTTGTATAAATAATTTAATTTGATCCATCACTTACCCAAAAAAACAAAAAATAATACATTAAACTCTCAAATTTCAGTAAAGACAATATTTAGTAATTAGAAAAATTATATAATCTTAAATCCGTCTGAAAAGAAACAGCTTGATAAAGAAAATTTAAGGAAAAGTATTACACATTCTTATTGGTCCACTGGCGCTAAAAATATTACATATTCTTTTTGGTCATTTTTTGAAGTATATTGTGAAGCAATTTTCTTGTGTGTGTTTTCTTTCTTTTCTTTTTAATCGGCTACACGAAATTGGTTACATCGTTGGAAGTAGACTGGCAGGCAACTGAATGCGTTACTATGCAGGTCCACGTATACTGAACCTATAACGTCTGCCACGTGGTTAATAATTGACGGTCAATTTCTCTACTGTACAAACAGGCACGTGGACACTGTAATCGTCCTCAGCACGGATTTCCCAGCGATTTGAATTCAAAAGCCCAAAATAGTAAATACATACTTTGTATATGGATATATTGACTGTGTCAGAGCAGTCAGCCGTGCTCTTGCGTTATTGTATAGACATTGCTATCTGACACCGGGAATTCAAACGGAACGCATATATTTACATTTTGGTGAAAAAGTTCGAAAATTTTTGGTTGTATTTTTTTTCTTGGTACGTTTTTGGTTGTATACTTGTTGGCAGTTGCCTCGCTTCTATGCCTCTCTAGTCGTGCTGTGTCAGAGGCTCTGAAGCACTGCCCAGGCTACTGTCAGTATGCAGTTGTTCTATCCCATTAGTCCTTTATTCATTTCTGCTTTCAAAAAATATTCATTATTCATTTCTGGTTTTTTTATGTTGTCATTTCATCTTTGTATTTGAGCGGTATAAAGTATTTTATTTTATTATTTTTTTAAGCAAGCCGTAGAAGTATTAGAACTGTGGACTTTTGGACCACGATAGTTGCCAACAGCCTCTCGAGAACCTACAAACAGTGAATATTTGGGCACGGCAGGAATTTTCTGCTATTATTCTCGTTTTTTACAGTATTAACACTTACCATATTATTGTCTTGATGAAAACTAGAACGATTCAGGGTTATCCTGTTACGAAATGTACGTGAAGAACAAAAATTTCAGAATCCCCACATTAGGGCTGAACAAAAATCTCTCTCCCTCGGGCTGAACGATTCAAGGGTTAGGATTTGCGGTCCGCTCTAGTCCATACCTTTTTGACAATCCGGTCCGGACCGGACCGGATTTATTAGTATAAATAAAAAATATATTTTTAAATACAAATTACAAACTTACAAAGTTTAATTTTAATTTAAACTAAAACTTAACATTTTATATGTCACTCCCCTTCAAAATTAACTTAAATTTTTAAAAAATAAAAAATAAAAAATAAAACCAGTCCGATCCTCTATTTTAGTTGGACCGAAAATCTGGTCCTACCGCATTCCGATCCGAAAATCGGACCGAATTTCCGATCCATCAGCCCTACCCCACATATTACCTACCCAATGACTTGTGGCTACTTGCCAGGTTTCCAAGGAGATGTTCGATTTTAGGAAAGCCACAGGATTCGAATCATGTGGCTTTCATGTTCGGCGAGTCACTAAAATACTTCAAGATTCGTCTGACATTTTTTTTATACCCCTGTTGTCCCCTGCGGCCCTACGCATTCAGCAAAAGCCGACCTCTTGTCCCCCTGCTTTCGGTTGAATTGTTGTCTTTTTTGCAATTTTTTTTAAATACTATTAAATATTCAAATTTTAATAAAAAAAATTAATAAATTCGAAAAAAAAATAAACATCATCATTAATTTTTACACATCATCGATATATACACAAATATCAATACAATTTTAACATCACATAAAAAATTTTAAAACATTCCAAATCTTAAAAAAAAAATCTTAAAAACGAGCCCAAATTTGTGAATTAATACCATACAAATAATACTGTTGGCAGGTGGTTTTCGTGTCAAAAATCGCTTGAGAACACTGGTCAAACAACTAGTGAAGAAACAGGACCACACTGCAGCGTAATCATGTAACAATAATATATGGACCTATTGAGACCGCGGGAAGATTTTAGTATGACAGGCTACTGTGTGCTTTGTTTTGATAGTTTTGCATGTCAGAATTTTAGAATCAGTCGAAAATTTTAGTCAAACAGCTTGGTACAGCAGTTGTGGTTTGATACTTTGTGGTATGTTTTTGTTTTTAAAGTTTTAAATTTAAAATTTTATAGGTGTTATCAATTGTTTGAAATTAGTCTTTAAAATTTTAGAAAAATTATTATTTTAGTCCTTAAATTTTTACTACTTTTATGTTTTAGTTTTTGGGTTTCATTTTTTCAGATTTTAGTCCTTGGGTTTACATTTTTTTACAAAATGGTCATTCCGTCAGTCTGTCATTCATATGCTTAACGGAGCTCTCTGACACGTCAGCAATTTGAAACGGTCGACCGCTCATGATTTACACATATACACAATCGACCGCTACATGGTCCGTTAAGCATATGGACGGCAGACTGACGGAAGGACTATTTTGTAAAAAAATGTAAACTCAAGGACTAAAATCTGAAAAAATGAAATCCAATGACTAAAACGTAAAAGCGTGTAAAATCAAAGGACTAAAATGAAAAATTAATCAAATACGTGTAAGTTGGCTTGAATATCTGATTAAAAAAAGGGGTTAATGTCCTTTTTAGTCCCTAGGTTTTGGGGCGGTGTTCGTTTTAATCCCTAGGTTTTATTTTTGTTCAAAACAGTCCCTAGGTTATTTACGTTTGTCTTTTTAGTCCTTCCGTCCAATTCCGTCACTCCCGAGCCCAGTCAGCTAACGGCGGGACACGTCACACCCAATAGAATATTGCCACGTGTACTAATTTTTTTTTTTTTAAAAAAAATTCCACATGGTTAAAAAAAAAAAAGGGAGATACCCCCGTGGCCACCACCGAACGGGAAGCCCAGATTTGGGCTCCCCGTCGACGGGGGTGGCCGGGGGCACTCACCCCGGCGACGGGGAGCCCAGATCTGGGCTCCCCGTCTGGCCACCGACGAGCGGGAGCCCAGATTTGGGCTCCCCGTCGACGGTGGTGGCCGGGGGCTCCTCGTCTGGCCACCCCCGTTCGCGCAAGGGAGCCCAGATCTGGGCTCCCTCGCGCGAAGGTGGCCTCCCTGGCCACCACCGAGCGACGGGGAGCCCAGATCTGGGCTCCCCGTCGACGGTGGTGGCCGGGGGCTCCCAGTCTGGCCACCCCCGTTCGCTGGCAACGGGGAGGTGGCCACAGGAACATCCTTTGGTTTTTTTTTTTTTTTAACCATGTCGAAATTTTTTTTTAAAAAAAAAAAATTAGTACACGTGGCAATATTCTATTGGGTGTGACGTGTCCCGCCGTTAGCTGACTGGGCTCGGGAGTGACGGAATTGGACGGAAGAACTAAAAAGACAAACGTAAATAACTTAGGGACTGTTTTGAACAAAAATAAAACTTAGGGATTAAAAAGAACACCGCCCCGAAACCTAGGGACTAAAAAGGACATTAACCCTAAAAAAAGAGACAGGCTACCATGTGCTTAGTTTTATCATAATTTACCTTTAACGCGTTAACCTTCAATTGACGGTTAACCTCTTCTCTAGAAAGAAATAGATTCGTCCTTGCAAATCTTTTTTATGACCGGAGTATCTAGGGCTGCACAATCGACCCAATTATAAAATTAGAGATTCAAACAAATCCATCGAAATTCCCACGATTAGCTTCGGTTATCATATGATTAGCATATCAAATTACCGCACTAAACCAAAAAAAATAAGGTTTGTTAGGGCATGTTACATTGCACTGTGCTCCTTTTGAGGCAGGAGTGGATCTGGGTTCCCTATACCTTTGTCCTCCTGCTTAGATCAGTAGTGGTACTGTGTATGTTGGGGCCGTGACAACTTTTTCTAGGACGGTGATCGAAGAACTTGTTCCCTCCTTTAAATAATTCTACTGATTGATGATCAAGTGCCATCCGAGAGATTTGTTCTCTGCCTCAGCCCTTTCTGAAACTTTCTTTTGGTTTCTTTCCTATTTCTTTGCCGAGGGGCAAAGCATCTCTATTATCGTTAAGCCACGTTTTCTCACTTTTTAAACACAATCTCCATCCTCCTTGTAAAGAGAGAGTTATACATATATAGGTATATAACCAGCTATCTCTTTGACGTTTTCTGTCACTGAGCTTTTCTGTATGCGGTGCGGATAGTACTCAGTAGATAAACAGTTGTGCCTCTTTGAGGACGCCGAGGGTCAACATCTAACTGGAGAGCATCTCTTTTCAGTGGAGGATATGTAGAAAAGGCTTATAAAGCAGATGAGTGGCTGGCAGGATCAAAGAAAAGAACACGCAAAATGAACTCGTGCAGCATAAAGTAGTAAATAATGTCAATGGCACAACGATGCACAAAGTTTTAGATCGAGCCCCCACTTTCAAAAGATATAAATCGCCTTTTTGGAAAAATGTTTGGGGTACGTTCTAGACATCTAATAAAGGACCAACTAATTCCAGGCTAGCTAAGGCTAATCAGCCAGTCAAGCTTAGGTCCGCAGAAACAACTCGAGAAGACATCAAACAGCGTTCGTTAGTCATACCCCACTACGTTGCAAGATATGCAAAAACTCCTTCAGCTTAGTTCGTTATGCAAACACAGCCATCTTTCTGAAGTTGGGTGGCTTTAAAGTGCAATTCTCAATCTCCTTTGGCTTGGCATTCGGAGTCCTTTGCCGCACCATGTCTCTTGAGTATCTTTTTGCTGGACTCTCCTTTTTAAACAATAACTCTCAAGTCCTACGGAGATTGCTTTTCCTTTATAAGCTCCGTTTTGGCGAGAAGATATTGATTTTCAGAGCTTGATTGCTCCAAAATTTGCAGAGCCGATAGCTTCAGTTCTGTGATTTTAAAGGAAAAATTGATCCGAAATTTGACCCAGGTTCTCTTTTCTCCGCTCATTTTACACCAGTTCGTAATAGCACCCAAATATCAATCGATTGATTAATCCTTCGCTCAACCCATGATTTCTTCCCTCAAATTCAAGATTGCCTTCGTACTTCATGGGGAAAATCCCAATAATATATATAGAAATATAGCCTAGAAGTCGTTGCCTAAGAATACCTTTTTTATGGTCCCTCAACGAATCACATGTGTGCATTTTGGCATCTTTCGGTCTCACCAATTCCATGGCTTCGGCTACATTCAGAACAAGATAGTAATATCACGTGGCTAGCACTATCTTCAAAACCCTTTTAAGGGGTTGTTTGCAGACTACTGGTTTATACTTTGTCGAATTCCCCATGAAAGATAGATGGAACAAAAATATTCTTCCTTCAAGTTTTCTTTTCGGAGAAACGAACCGAATCTGCGTATCGTTCTAAAGAAGAAGGTAAAGGAAAATTCCTTACAGGGACACATGTCCCTTCTACACTCGGTAATCCCTTGGCCTCGCCCAACTACAAATAAAAAGACCATATAACAGAGTAAAGCGACAATTTCCATGAATTCGACCTACCAGCTCTCGTTCAATCTACTAATAACAAAGCAGTTTCTCTAGCAATTGCATGCGGCAAAAAAGCTAAAGAACGATCGGTAACAAAGCGGGAACCCACCAAAAGAAGATCGACTCTGCTCAGCACTTTCTTAATGCAGCAGCTAACGTAAACAACAAACTTCTAGGTAGCATAACAGTGATCAGTCAATCTACCATTCTTGCATGCCTGTGGAAGTGTTTAGCGCACCAAGTGGCTGGACGAATTAAAGTACCCAATTGGAAACAAAAAAGTGCCTACGAATTGCAGAAGAATAATTGGGGGGCCTCTATCGTCACGTGAACTGATGCAAAGGTGGGGGAAATAGCATGGTCTTAAAAGTCTTCAATCATGAAGCAAGATCCTTTTTTGTTTTGCTTTTCTTGGCCATGA
Source organism: Myrica gale (assembly GCA_963930655.1). Classification (NCBI taxonomy): domain Eukaryota; kingdom Viridiplantae; phylum Streptophyta; class Magnoliopsida; order Fagales; family Myricaceae; genus Myrica; species Myrica gale. The sequence continues at coordinate 6,974,692 of OZ005600.1, read as the reverse complement.
AACAGGATTCTAAAAAAATATATATATATCCATGACTACTTTTCTTTCCAATTGATGAGAGAAATACCACAAAAAATACAATAAGGCAGAAGAAATTAAAATTTTTGATTTACTCTTATATTTACAGCAAGAGTTAATTTGTATGTTGGTTATTCCTTGAAAATGGAGAGGTAAACTTTTTCTTCATTATTTTATAGTTGATTTTGGAGGGTTTCGTTGCAATCGGGACATGTTCGTTTTGTCAAAATCTTAAGAATGTGAATCTAACTTTCTAAAAATACAATCTCAATATTACTTATGCAATATCAATATAACTCAATATTACATTTTTTTTACAAACATCAAACAAGGCAACACCTTCTACATCACCATTAAAACTCAAACATTACCTAAAAATTCTCAAAACACTTCAAATTCTAATCCCGCTTGAGCTAGATGAACCACGTGAATCATCGATAATGTCTCACCCAACTTGGTCACGTAGGCCTATGGCCCAATATGGGGCATAAAATGGACTTGCCAAACATCATTGATGATTCACGTGGTTCATCCAGATCTTTGGGTTGGGCCGTCTTGGTTTCGCTACTCTGGGCTTGGGAAGCACACTATAGGGTGTGTGCCAAGGCCACGCAAGGTAATCCAGAGCCAGACCCCCTTATTCCCTCGGCCGAGGCCAGGGTCCGCTCAAGGGTAAGGCAAGTTAGGCGGTGGTCTAAGGCCTCACTCTGAGCAAGACCCCGTAAAGACTAAAAATATTTTTTTTATATTTTTTTGTATTGTAGATAACCCAAAAATAAAAAGACAACTGAGTTAATAAAAAAAAGACAAAATGCAATTTTTTCACATTTTTTTATCATGAGTGGACATATATATTTCTTCCAGACTTCCTAATTCTTTTTTTAGATATTTCTGAACTTTGTTCAAAGAGAAAAAATACCTTATAAATTTCTTAATTGTTCTAATCATGGAGCCTTGATGTCATGTATGAGGGCCTCATAAAAAATAATTAATGGAACTTTTAATATTTTATATTAAATTTAATAATTTTCAGATAATTTTAAATATTTTATATAAAAAGCCTATTAATTTATTTTACCAGCCTCCATTTTGTTTGAGCCGGCCCTGGCCGTGGCAACTTGCTCGTTGGAGTATCATAGCAGCAAGACGTCTTACTGTAACTTCCAAGCTCGTTTGGTTCACGAGCCCATCCAGACGGAAATTGAATTTTCAGAATTTGAAATGACAATTTTATCCTTGCAAAAAATCGCTATCAAATTTTTTCAAGATAAATTTATCATATCACATGAAAACAAAAATCACTTTCCCTTTAAATGAAATTTTATGAATAAAGAAATATAAAATATCTAAAATCAATATTGCGTGGATAAAATGTCGAAGGATGTCCAATATAAAATATCTAAAATCAATATTGCGTGGATAAAATGTCGAAGGATGTCCAATCTTATACGGCCTTTCATTATCTACAACGACGTCCGAGGGCACAATCGTCAATATACGAAAGCAAATGGGTAAACACAAAAGATAGTTCAATATATGAATATATAAATCCCATTATACCTCATCTTCGAAGGGATTGGAGTAGGGTTTGCGCAGGCCGTCACAGCAGAGGAACGAAAGCGCCGAGGCCTTCACTTCGCCGCCACCATGGGTCGCATGCACAGTCGCGGGTAACTTTCTGTTCTATTTCTATAAGCATGCCCGCGTATATTGCCTTTTTCAAGCTGTAGCAGAATCTGATGTGTTTTTGTGATTTGATTCCAGTAAGGGTATCTCAGCTTCAGCTTTGCCCTACAAGAGAACTCCACCAAGTTGGCTTAAGATTTCTTACCAAGATGTACCTACAAAATCCGAACTCTTTTATTGATTCGCTAAGTAGTCACTTTTAGCTCAAAAACTTACATCAAAATCTTTAGCCTGGAAAATGTATCAATGTTCGCCGTTATAATATACAGAAGATAGTTTTGAGGCTAAATGTTACGACTTTGACATTTGATATTTTGAGATAAGTTTATGGGCTAAGATATCATTTTTTTAATGCCGTTCTGATGACGGAGTGGCTGTGGTTTTGATGTGGGTTGTAAGGTTGAGGAAAACATTTGCAAGTTCGCAAAGAAGGGTCTAACGCCGTCCCAGATTGGTGTGATTCTTCGTGACTCTCACGGTATCGCTCAGGTCGGGAGCGTCACTGGCAGCAAGATCCTGCGTATTCTCAAGGCTCACGGTACGTTTTCATTGTGCTCCTTGGGAGTTTCTCAACTGTCTGGATGCTGATAAACTTTTTTTTTTCCGGGGGATGGAATCGCGTTCTACATGTTTCGACTTCTAGGATTGAATAGAAAATGACATCCTTTTAATCCAGTGGGTGTGATGTCGTTGCTTGGTTGATAAAAATAGTCTAGTGCCATTAGGTTCTGCTAGAATGCTAATGAGAAAGTGTAAGATGCGGGGAGTGTGTAATGTAGTTTCTTCAAGTATAAATGACTAAATTTCTAGGCGAGCCAAAAAACGGTGGAGGTGAGTTTGCATGAACTTTTAATTGAACCCAATTGAACCTTAGTGTTTATTCAAATTTGATGCGCAGATATTTCTTGACGAACCAAATTCAAACTGAAGATCTTCAGGTTTCAGTTGTAGAGTTTTTTTCCTGGCTTTTTAACTTTTTATTCCTTGAATGGGGCTAGGTCTTGCACCCGAAATTCCAGAGGATCTGTACCATCTTATCAAGAAGGCTGTGTCAATCCGGAAGCATCTGGAGAGGAACAGGAAGGATAAGGATTCAAAGTTCAGGTTGATTCTTGTTGAGAGCAGGATTCACAGGCTCGCTCGCTACTACAAAAAGACAAAGAAGCTTCCACCTGTCTGGAAATAGTATGTCTTCTGCCAAAGTTTGATACTCTTAGCTTACTGTTTAATGGAAAACTAGTAATTTGTATGCTTTCCATTCAAACCTTATAACTTGCACAATAATTGCTTGTGTTTGGATTGTTGAGCAATTGTTCTTTAAACATCAATTTAATTAATTTAGAAATTGTTTATCTAAACGTTTTCTTTCATTTGCTTTATGGATGTTTATGTTGGACAATTGATTTGTGCACTGGGAGTCGTGTGTTATATGAATTTTCTTGGGAGGATAATTGTTTCAGGGCTGTTCATGAAAACATTGAAATTTGGTTCTAACGTGCTTGGCTCCCTCTTAAAAACTTACTTTTGGGAGCAAGGGAGGGGATGTTGAAGGGAGAGGACTCTCATGTGAGTCTACTTTATGGCATTTGACAGTGATGGTGTTTCTTAGATATTGGTCCTACTCTGACCGGTGCGGCTTTTTTTCATAGGGATAAAATCATATTTGTAACTTCATAACCTATTGTGATATTTTGCCGTTAGGGAAGAACATAGTTTAAATGTGCCATCTTAACAAGTTCTCTTTCCCTAGTTCCTTCTTTCCACTTGTATGCAATTCAAAAAATTGTGGCCTGAGTAGGTCGTAAGTTTCCTTTTCATTTCATCCATCCAAAAATGAACTAGGATCACGGGAGTTAAGCTCTCAAAGATTGAAACTTTGAAAATGATTCCTCGTTGTATCTGTACAAACTTCAGGGAAGAATTTGCTAAGACAAGTGAGGATGAGGTAAAAGATCATGGTCTAGAATGGGATAAGAAATAGAAGTGTCTGTTTCCCTGGGGTTGGATTGTGACTAAATGACCCTATTTGAGGTGCCAAATAAAAGTCCTTGTTCTAGTTGGGCATTAAGCCAGATATGTTGTTTTGTCGCTTGGATTATAATTGCACTCTAGTTAGATATACGAATCCCATGCACGGATTGTTTTCGCTTTTAAATCCGCTCATGGGGTTAAGGGAGATGGCAAAAACCTGTCACTGGTAGTCTTAACAGCTAGTATACTCTTTCTGGGGCGTTTCGTTTGTTGCAATTGTGAAGTAATTTTTCCCTCACCTGCCTTCCCCTTTATCCATTATTTCATGCATCCGATTCAAAGGAAATGAGCATCCATAGACTGGATTGGTTTTCTTGGGTGGATTTGTGGTCCATTTGATGGCCGTTCTTTGCGTTTGTGCTTTTCCCTGAACAATCAAATTCGATGAGTCTGATGTAGACATTGGCGAGATAGCGCACTTGACTTTGTTTGAATTTCTGTATCAAAACTTTGTTTCCTAGCGGTCTGTTCTAAAGAAATAAATAAGTTGCAAACTTCGTTCTCTCTCAAGGTAGTTCGTCATGGTTTTTTGTCTAGCTATCTTGCTGTTCGAATCCTGTTTTTTTTAATGACTAAACTTGTAAATCAAATTTGTTTATCTTGATCTGAATTATTATGTTACTGACTCAAGCTTTTGTTTCTGCAGCGAGTCAACCACCGCTAGCACTCTTGTTGCTTAATTATGTAGCTCGGTACATTTTTGGAAATCATTAAGGTTATGGATATCCTGAAGGAGGAAGGTTGTCTTCCCGTCTCGAAAGGTGTTGTCCAGCTGTGAGAGACCTAATTCATCGGCTATGAGAAAGATTTCTTTATGCTTCTTTTAATAGGACGAGAAGATGGAACCAATAATTTTGTATTTGAATTTTAGTAGTTATTTATTGTTGTCTGGTCGTCTTCTGGTTCGAACCTTTTGGCTTTAGATATGTGCTTATTTATGGTATACTTACAGCTATTGGTATAATTGCAGTGGGGGCTGAGTAATTAATTCGAACCGTGTTAGTAACATCACTGGATGCATGTAATAATGTGTATTACCTTGACGTGAATTTTGTTCATAGTCAGACCGTACTCAACTCCAGTGGCCTCTAGGAGTGGTCTCTCTGTCTCATGTCTGACTTATAGAGTTAGCAAATTGGCAATAGTTGATGTAGAAGGAAGAAGACAAAAACAAGACGCGTGTAACAGGCTTTGATTTTTGATTCTCTGTTGCTTTGTCTGAATGGTTAGGCTACAACTTTTAGATCACGAAATCGAGACGAGTCAGCCGGCAAAGACACTTGCATAAAGTTTTTAATGTGAGATGTGTTTTCCCTTCGGGATTGGTTGATAAACCAGGGGTGGTTTATCCAAGTTTACTTGCACTTTACTACTAATTTTACAGGAAGTTAGGAGGAAACAATTGATTGCGTTAGAATAGCAAAAGATGGAAGTCGCACGCCTAATACCTATGTTATCCATTGCGGTTTCTGTAATTATGAGAAATCTAACTGCAAATCTCGTCGGGTTATTCCATTAGGAGCTCAATTTCGCGAAGCAAATCATGGTAAGGGACAAATCATGCAGTTCTTGGGTAATGGGTTATGAGTCTAATGACCCGCTTGTTTTATTGATAGTGGGCGGTAATTTATCCAGTTAACACAAATGGGTCATCAATAGGCTTTTCAAATGTCACCCACCTAAAGTTTAGGCTCAGCGCTCTTTCTCTCGTTCATCAATTTGGGCTTTCCTCTCACCCTGTTTGATCTTAGCCCTGCCTCAACGTCGCAAATCCTCACAAATTTTTTTTGGCGCCCTACTCTAACCGCCCAAAAACCCTAGAAAACCCAGAGTGTGAAGTGATTCACTGGGTGTTCGGTACTGCGAGAAAATGGTGTTAGGACTGAGACAATTCACGGAGAGAGTTGGAGACGGTGCCGGAGAGCCTGTTCTCGACGCCGACAATGGTGAGGAGATCATGCACGTGCAGCCCGGCATCGCCGTCGTTCTTGGGAATCGTGCTCCTGAGTCTCCTGGCACGCTCTATATCTCTACCAAGTACTCTCTCTCTCTCTCTCTCTGGAATATGTATTCATGTAGGTATACTGTTGTGGCTTATTCGAATCATTACTTTCCCCTGTTTCCGTGCTAAGAAACGAAAGGAAGAAATAAAGGTGAGGACGTCAGTGATTCTAATTGCACAAGGAAATGGTTATTCTTTCTAACTTCGAATTGACTAAGATGCTTAGATTATGTACCAATCGCCTCACTAAATAGTTGATTATACAATTCTTCTTTTCTTTCGGGATTTGTTCCACACTTTTCTTGTTCTTTTTAATGCTTGATTGTGGTCTTTAACAAATCATCCCTAGGCTTAAGTACGTACTGGCATCCTAAGGCTGGTTGAAATTGTAATTTTTTTTTTCTGTTCCCTTGATTGGTACGTATCATACATGTAATTCCGAGACTCTTAGGCACCCAACTTCACCCTTTCCATTCTTATGCGGGGACGGGGGAGTATTAATGCTACAGCTCATTGGCTGAGGTTAGTCTGAGACACCTAATTATTTTTTCTCCAGCTTGACAATTGGACAAAGGAAACAGTACTTTTTCTTGGCCAAAAATGAACGGAGCCCTTATTGGTGACTTTGGTTGGGTGAGGTAGGCAGGGCCATTCTACTTGGTTTAGCTAACAAGTTGTGCACGGTTGTAATTGACATGCTGATGGGTTTTTGCAGGCAAGTGGTGTGGTTAAGTGATGTGGACAGGATTAAAGGTTATGCAGTTGATTTCTTGTCTCTTTCACTGCATGCTGTTTCAAGAGACCCAGAGGCCTATCCATCTCCATGTTTATATGCTCAGGTATGGAACTTTTCACACCTGTTAATGTACTCATGTCTTTGATGGTTATGTAATTATTTTGTTTCAGGCTTGTCTAGGTTGAAATGTTTTCTTGTCAATAAATTGGGTTTGGGTATACCTTGTGTTTTCCTTGTGTGGTTTTTCCATCTCCCTTGCTTATTGAGTATGAGTAAGCTTTGACGCTTAGAATAACAGGTTTCATTGTCAGAGGCTCTCTTTCTTTCTGTGAAACATTAAATTCTCTTTTAAGTTTCAGTGAACTGCAAAAATATTTCACCTTCACATATGCTATCAGTTTGCCTTATAACTTACGATCTTTCTTACACATTAAGCACGTAAAGGGTTTCTCATGAAGATTCTGAAACTCTAAGTTCTACCCAATTTTCTTTGTACAAGATGATTCATTAGGATAATCAGATGGTTTTTGACCATTGAAGTATTAGATCATTCGGATTTATATTTGGTTAAACAGCTAAAATATAAAAGATCAAGGAAAATATTTAAATTCAGAATTTCAGTTTAAAAGTGTACTCTTGTTAATTCCCGGAGGCGTTACATATCTGGATTCCTTTATCCTTTCTATATGGAGCTACATCTGAACTTCTTCTCATTTTTCTTATGCAGCACTAATTTTTTGTTTTAGATGTGTGCTTAAGAGACCATCTTTGCCTATTCCTGCTGCTTCTAAAATTACTGGTTCTTCATTAATATTATAGTTTTGCAAGTTTATCCCCTTTTGATTTATGACATTGCCGATTGTTGTTGCTTTGTTTAAAGATTGAAACAGAAGCTGATGAAGATGAGTCTGAGGGCTCAGATTCGGAAACTAGTGCTGCCTTAGACTTATCCAAGATCTCGGAGATGAGACTAGTCCCATCAGATCCAAGCCAATGTATTTTTCTATCTTTCTCTCCCTCCCAGCAACACCCCCAACAGAAAATTTTTGTTCTCCCTTTTCTCATCTTGCAGTTTAATGCTAAAAATAACTCCTATACCCTCTTTCTACATTTTCTTGTTGCATCCCTCATGCTGGTATTGGTGAATTGAAACTCATTTTGTTACTTGTGATAGTGGACACTTTGTTTGATGTCTTCTGTGAATGTGCTGAGCTGAATCCTGAACCACTTGATGGTGAGTAGCATTTATGTGAAAATGAATGGATTTTATTCTTGACTTTGGTTTAGTTAGATTTGCTTCATTAGTGCATGGCATTTAATACTTGGTTTATGCTTTCTTTAGAACCTGAAGAAGAGCATAATTGGGTTTTTAGTGCTGATCAGATGGAAGATGAGGCAGCAGGTACAGGTTGTTAAAATTATGTACACAGATTCCTTGTGTGTGTATGTGTTCTTTACCAAATACACATGTTTTTGACATGCTTGGGTATACAGAGGAGGATGTTCATTTCGCTCAGAATCCAACCAACTCAATTGGTCATTCAAATGGGGACCATGACCTTGCTCGGACAGTGCTCGAGGTAGGCTGTCAGTGCATATTATTCTGTATTGGAGCTCCTGTATTCAGAGTCATGAGAAGGATTTAACTTACCATTTTGTCGTCTGATGTGCATGTGCTTGTTTCTCTCCCCCGCTTCTTGTTCATTCATTGTCTTGTTCTCTCTTTTCTTGAAATATAATCTTGATTCTTACAATAGTGAGTTGAGATTCTTTTGTCTAAGGAGCCCTGATGGGGAACCATGACTTGTTAGTCCATGCTTTTAATGAATCAATGGGGTTTGGTCCGGAGGCTGTTATTTTATGGCAAGAACCTTATGAAGGCCTTCTGGCAAAAATTGGACGAAATGAACTTTTCCTTTCTTTTTCAAGCAATTTCTGGAAGACAGGTTTTTTTATTCTCAACAAATTGTTAGGCTACCAGCATTGAACCTCAATGTTCATAAAGAAACCACAACTCTTTCTCTGGGCCTTTCATCTACTAAACTATGTCATGCATCTTTTCGTTGCCCTAAACACTGTTGCTTCTCCAAGGAAAAAAGAATTTGATGATTGACGCGATGTTGAGTTCTATTATATAGTGACTACTAAACATTTCAGATTTGATGGCATGCTACATTTGTGTACCTGCCGTCTGAGTGACTATGTAGTATTTTATCGTTTCACACTGCCAAAAAAAAAGTATGTTTGGTGATAATATTGTGTTCTCATTGCAGCTTCAAATCAATGATCAACGGTTTGAAGATGCAGAGGAGATGGAGCATGACCGTGACAGTGGCCATCATTGAGATTCTTTTTCTTCTTGTGTCGCAGCGTCAGGTGTCATTTGTGCTTGTTTTTGTATCCGCAAGGTCCGTGATTGTGGGGATTGTGGTTTGTCTATCTAACCAATTGACAATTGGGAGTTGGTGAAAAAGTGAAGAGGAATGATTTTAATGAATTTTGTTATATTTATTGTAATGAAAAGAGATAAATTTGATGAGAGCAAAATCAAAATTTTGGCACACAATAGGATGTTTTGGAAATGTAGTGATGGGTCAAGGTCCCCATAGTAAACAATTGAGCATATTGAATTATTGATCACTTTTCATGCAGCTCGTGAGCAAATTCAAAATAGTAAAGCCTTTTTGTTTCCCGATAGATCAAAATGAGAAAAATAATCATAATGGATTAGGCTAAAATCCAATTAAGAATGGGCTGATTCGAGCGAGCCTACAATGGAAGTTTTAGTTGTTAAATATTCTGGAGGCCTTCATTAATGAATAATGACAATGAGTTCTCTTATGTACGTCGACAGATGAACCAAAATAACTCCTAAGAACTAACTGACCCCTAACACTTAATTAATCCACATACACTACCCACTAACCCACTTAATTAATCTACTAACTGTCGCAAGTCTGTGGCAGCACACCAATGAATTATGAGAATAACACCACTGCCCTATCTAGCTGCGAACTCAGGACGATAAGAATGCCCAATAGATAGGCCCACGATTTCATCCTTCAAATCGGCCCATCTCCATTACAAAAACACTGAAAACTCTACCCTAGTACACCCTAATTCCTATTCTCTAAGAAAAGAAACAGAGCTTGTCGCCCTCGACTCGAGCTCCACACCTCCCCTCCTCCCAGCGCGAAGGTCCCACTCTCACTCGACGCTCTCTCTTTTAGCGTTCTTGATTAACGGTAATCAGTTTTGTTCATTTGTTGTATTGCAATTTGGCAGGAATTGAAGAAAGAAACCATGGCGTACGCTATGAAGCCGCCGAAGCAGCAGGGTGTGGAGGAAGGTCAGGAGCAGATTCACAAGATCAGAATCACCCTTTCCTCGAAGAACGTCAAGAACCTCGAGAAAGGTGCCCCTTAATATGTCCCATTTTATAATCGTTATAGAAGTTGTATATTTTGTAATTTGATTGTTAGAATGTTTGATTTCAGATGTTTTGCTTATTATCTTAGGATTGACTTGCATTTAGTTACTTTGAATTTCCGGCAGAACCCATTTAGGTTTTTATGATTGAATATTTTCAGTGGTTTGCAGTATTGGCATTATGCTTTAGGGTCATTAATTTCTCGTGGAATATCATACTGACTTTGTTCGTGTGATTTAGTGATGGCCTTTTTTCTTGTCCGATCAATTTCTGATATGATTTTCGTTTTTTTATATGGGTAAATACGTTCAAACTATTAAAGTTAGAGTCTCACGTTGCTAAAGCAATGTGGGCAATTGTATTCAATGGCTTATAAATAAAGCATCTATGTAAACTCATCAAATATAATTGAGAAAACCAATAAACCCAAATGGGCCTTCCACAGTGGATGTAGGTCTATGGACCGAACCACTTAAATTGTGTATCTCACTTATCTATTATCTCCCTCTCTTAGTATAAATAAATTTTCTTCAGTCTAAATTTTTATTTCTAACATGGTATCGGAGCAAGGTTTTCGGCATCAGTCCGGCGACCTTCCGACCCTCAGTCTAGCGACCTCCCGGCGAACGTCTGGCGTTGTTATTTTCGCTTGAATTATTTTTGTAAGTCCAAACTCAACGTGTGTCCACCTTGAGTTTGCGGGGGAGTATTAAAGTTGAGAGTCCGACATTGCTAAAGCAATGTGGGCTATTGTTTTCAATGACTTATAAATAAAGCTTCTATGTAAACTCATCAAATATAAGTGAGAATCAATAAGCTCAATTGGGCCTTCCACAGTGGATGTAGGTCTACGGACCGAACTACTTAAATTTTGTATCCCACTCATCTCTTCTCTCCCTCTCTTAGTATAAATAAATTTTCTTCAGTCTAAATTTTTATTTCTAACACAAACCTTATATATATTCGGAAGTGCCTCATCCAATGGTTTTTGGTGTATTTTTCGTTCACAGTTTGTACGGATTTGGTTCGTGGTGCCAAGGACAAGCGTTTGAGGGTTAAGGGACCAGTGAGAATGCCCACCAAGGTTCTGAAGATCACCACCAGGAAGTCCCCCTGTGGTGAAGGTATACTCACTCTTCTGGGATTCAGATGCTTGGCTTGACAAATATCTTCACTATTTTACGTCATTTTGATGGTAGCCTAATAACTGTAAGCTATTGATGTTTCTTGTTTATGTTGCCATCACAATGATATATGCGGCACTTTGTCCTCATTTTCCCTTCGTCGTTAGATTCATTTCTGCATTATGTAGTCATCATTTGCTTCTCTTGTGTATTGCATCTTATTAAGTGGGTATTAAGAAAATCTGAAAAGGACAAGGGTGAATATTGTAAGTGAGAGGTGTTTGTGTCATATTTCAAAGACAGCAGGTAGAGATCAAAGAAAATCACCTGGCTAGGTTTTGGGTTGTAAGTTGTCTTATGGCACAGAACAAGAATATGACCTTCATCCGCTTGTATTTGATTTTTGCTTTCATAAAATAAATAATTTTATGGTAATAAGTTTGCAGGTCTTGTTATTATGGATTAGGTTTCGTCATGATTGTCTGTATTTCTCATCTGAGTTTTTTCCCCCTTATTTTTTGGCTTCTGATTTGCAGGTACCAACACATGGGATAGATTTGAGCTTCGTGTCCACAAGCGAGTTATTGACCTTTTCAGCTCCCCTGATGTTGTTAAGCAGATTACCTCCATCACTATTGAACCTGGTGTAGAGGTTGAAGTTACTATTGCAGATTCTTGAACGTTGACTACTACAGCTCCCCGCTTCCGGAGGTCTTTAGTTAATTAGAGACCTTTACTTTATGTTGCACTGTTCTCTGGGAACATAGCTGTCAATAATTTGTGCTTGTACGATGACATAGGTTATGGCAGTGTGTATTTCTAGTATGTTTTTGAAGTGACATGCTTCTGTGAGGCGGGATTTTGGTTTTTTGCAGTTTTCTGAAGTTGAGGTTTTGAATGCTTAATTCTTCGCATATGACTTGTCTGCTTCTTTTTTTTTCTTAAATCTCCTGTTTGTTACATACGTTTTTATCTTTTCCTTTTTTAGGAAAAGATAATTAGCGTTCATGACAATGTATTTAGCAAAAAAAAAAGGAGTTCTTGACAATGTAGCCTCGTGAGTTGTCACATTGAAATCCAAAGAAGTTTGAAAATGATCAGGAAGAGAGCGATGTTTCGTTCCAAACGTGACCTGCATGCAAAGATGTTTCAGGCGCATACTCATCCGTGCGTTCATCCCATTGAATATATAATCGTACTTGTAATAGCAAAATTGTCACAGAACAATATCCATAAATGATATATACCATGAAATTCAATGACGCTATTTAACCCAATAGAACCTACCACTCAAAAATTGTCATTTTGCCTTAATAGTTTCAACTTTGTCCTGTGGTTCCGCCACGTATAGTAATCAAGATACCATCTCGGTAACTTCTTCAATCGAGTGTGCAAATCAGTGGAGGGCTCGTAGCCTTGCTTCCTCTGCCCCGAGTTTATGTTGGCACGCGTGAACAGCACATCGCCATTCATAAGCATTGGCATTTGGCAACACAATCTTGTTGGCCTTAGCCCTCAACAGCTTCTCTAATACGCTCACAAGCTTCTCAACCCGCACCGGTGAGTGTTCCCGAAATTGAAAACCCGCAGAGGCGCAGGGAACTTCTTCGTCCCTCCACTCCCTGTACTCTTCCCGGCGGTATCCAACGCAGGCGACCCGCAGAGGCGCAGGGCAATGTTGTAATATTTCTAGTCACCTCAGTTTGTAACAAATTAACAATTACAAGCAATGAGAATAATACCCACAGCCCAATCTAGGTGTGAACTTAAGACGATAAGAATTCCCAATAGATAGGCCCATGACACCATCCTTCAAACAGGCCCAGTCCCATTACAAAAACACCCAAAGGCTCTCTCAAAACCCTAGTTACACATCAGAGGTCGCCGCCCCGACTTGAGCTCCACACCTCCCTCCTCCCAGCGCCAAGGTCCCGCTTTCACTGGCGTTTGTTAACCTGATTTTGATTCTTGATAGCTTGTTTTTATTAAGGGAAATCAGTTTTTATTCATTGATGCGATTGCAATCTGGCAGGAATTGAAGCAAGAAACCATGGCTTACGCTATGAAGCCGCCGAAGCAGCAGGGTCTGGAGGAGGGTCAGGAGCAGATTCACAAGATCAGAATCACCCTTTCCTCGAAGAACGTCAAGAACCTCGAGAAAGGTGCCCCTTTATATGGCCCATTTTATAAAAGTTATAGAAGTTTCATTTTTTGTAATTTGGTTCTGAGAATGTTTGCTTTCAGATGTTTTGCTTATTATCTTAGGATTGACATGTATTTGGGTTCTTAGAAATTCCGGTAGGACCCATTTAGGCTTTCATGATTGAATATTTTCAGTGGTTTGCGGTATTGGCATTATGCTTTAGGGTCATTAATTTCTCGTGGTTAGCGATGGCCTTTTTTTGTATTCTTACTCCTATCCATTTCTGATATGATTTGATTTGTTTTTTATGCTGTAAATGCGTTCAAACCTTATATATGTTCCGAAGTGCCTCGTCTAATATCTTTTTGGTTCATAGTTTGTACGGATTTGGTTCGTGGTGCAAAGGACAAGCGGTTGAGGGTTAAGGGACCAGTGAGAATGCCCACCAAGGTTCTGAAGATCACCACCAGGAAGTCCCCCTGTGGTGAAGGTATACTCACTCTTCTGGGATTCAGATGCTTGGCTTGACAAATATCTTCACTATTTTACGTCATTTTGATGGTAGCCTAATAACTGTAAGCTATTGATGTTCCTTGTTTATGTTGCCATCACAATGATATATGCGGCACTTTGTCCTCATTTTCCCTTCGTCATTAGATTCATTTCTGCATTCTGTAGTCATCATTTTCTTCTCTTGTGTATTGCATCTTATTAAGTGGGTATTAAGAAAATCTGAAAAGGACAAGGGTGAATATTGTAAACGAGAGGTGTTTGTGTCATATATTTAAAAGACTGCAGGTAGAGATCAAAGGAAATCACCTGGCTAGGTGTTGGGTTGAGGGTAAGTTGTCTTATGTACAGAACAAGAATATGACTTTCATCCGCTTGTATTTGATTTTTACTTTCATAAAGTAAATAATCTTATGGTTGTAGGCCAAGTAAGCTGTGGTGAAGAATATTTATGTTTGTGAGTAGCTGAATGAATCCTGTATATAGGACTTGTTATTATGGATTAGGTTGGTCATGATTGTCTTTATTTCGCGCCTGAGTTTTTTTGTCCCCTTATTTTTGGCTTCTGATTTGCAGGTACCAACACTTGGGATAGATTTGAGCTTCGTGTCCACAAGCGAGTTATTGACCTTTTCAGCTCCCCTGATGTTGTTAAGCAGATTACCTCCATCACCATTGAACCTGGTGTAGAGGTTGAAGTTACAATTGCAGATTCTTGATCGTTGACTACCACAGTTCCCCCCTTCCGGACGTCTTTAGTTAATTAGAGACATTTACTTTATGTTGCCCTGCTTTCTTGGAACATAGCTGTCAAGAATTTGTGCTTGTATTATGGCAAAGGTTAAGGCAGTATGTTTCTAGTATGTTTCTGAAGTGCAGATTTCTGTGAGAGATTTTGGTCTTTTTTGCAGTCTTCTGAAGTTGAGAATTTTGAATGATTAATGCTTCGCATATTATATATTGGGATCCCTGATAAATGTTTTCAGTTTTCCTTGGAAGTCATTTATTCCGTGGTGCGAGAAGTTGATGTCGTTGCTGGTGATGCTTTTACATGTTTATTTGGTGTTGGAAAACTTGGGAGTCGTAATGAGTTAGGAAATAGTCTTTCCCTGCTGAGTTGTTGAATTCATGAGTCACGTCAAAAAAATATGCACAATGGAGGATCACCCTCAACTCTACAGGGTCTGTTATCTTTTTCGGTTGAGTCATTGAGCCAAAAAATAGGCCCATCAAGATCGAATAGGCCCTCACCCTGCTTCTCATTTTTCCTTTTGGAAGATTGGTATTTTTTGTGGGGGAATTTGCGGCGAGATAGGAGTATTAGTCCAAAACATGTTCTCTTCAAGTTGTTGTCGCTATGTTCTCATCAAACGCTCTCCGAGTCCACGGTGGAAACAAAAAGAAAACAGACCTTTTTCTTATGCGTCTGGTTGTGTTTCAAAAGCTAAACCTAATTCAACTTCCTTTACACAGCCCGATATATGGTTGTATATTTTTCGAAAACCCCAAATACAGGCAACCTATCTTTAAGGTGGTAAGAACATCAACATTGCTTGTATATATATTGGGTATCACATTTTGGGGTATGAAAATGTCCAGCAAAACACACTCCAACATTTTTAACTTTTACACATATACACTTTACCTTTAACAAACTCCAATAAATCTCAATAAAATAAAAATTCCTAAAATTTTGAAAATATTCCACTCATTTAGACAACCAAACATACCATTGAAACACCAAATACTAGCAACGAGAGCTTCATGGTTTAGCACAAATTGGGTGAGGTTGAGAGGTGGTCCAATCAGATAATGACAAACGACAAAGCACTTTCCTGATAAAGCATCATTTCCGATCGCAAACAATCGGCTTTTTCACAATTTGTGTTGTGTTTTTTGTTTTTCTATGATCTTTTTTTGTAACCGCGACTCCACGTCGAACATCATCATTTGATTGGAGTGCTTTTGTTTCACCTAGAATTGTCATGATTTTAGGGTTCTTTCGGTTCTTTTTCAGAAACAGGATTGCAGTCTCTTTTAGTCATTCATTGATTCATTGGTGGATAAGCTTTTGTTATATCATAAACATGACAATTCAATCTTTGATTTCCATCGACTCATTTCCTACCAAGAAATTACGTCGTTCAACTTAAATAATCAGCCCCAAAAGTACCCTCCCCCATGTCCCAGTGAAAAGATATATATTCTATGATCCAATGTATACATTAATTGAGAACCTATAACTCTATAAACAGCAGTAGCGCTGCTATCTTTTTTTTCTCTTCTTCTTTACGAAATTAATATTTCTTTTGCCTCCATATATAATCACAGTACAGACTGCATTTAAATAGGAAATTTGGAAAATATATTTTTTGCACTTTTTTTTTATTATCTCCCCAAAAACCCAGAGGAAAATCCGAACTTCAAATATTTTTTTCAAAATCATTTTCGGATTTTCACGTTCCAAAAGTAGTTTCATACCCAAATAATTTTCAGATTTCGAAATCAAATAAACAATTATTTTTCAAAGTCTTTTAACCAAGCAAGTTTTCAGAAAAACATTTTTTTTCCAAAAAAAAATCTCTGCATAAACAATTCTTCATCCAACCCGGAAATTTTTTTCCATAGTCTGATATAACAAAAAAAAAAAATCGGACCTTCTGTTTATATTTAGCTTAATCATCGTCACTTCATCTAGTATTAACTTTTAACAAATCAATCTCTAGAGTACAACTTTGAATGGTCAGTTCGTGTGATCTATTTTCCAGACGTATGTATCATTTTGTCCACTCAAAATTTACTTACTAATAGAAGACAAACATATGTTTGGCGTGAGATGTTTATTTCCGGAGTCGAATAGTTGATCCGGACGGACCGGACCCCTTTCCAGTTAGTTGGGCTAATTTTTGTTGGAGGAAATGACCTGTATTTTTTAAAAAAAATGGTACAAGAATCGGCCTATTTAAAATTATTTTTTTATAGTTTAATTTGTTAAAATTAAATATCACCTAGACTTTATCAATAATTGAGTTTATATTTATATAAACAAGTTTGGACTCTGCTTTATTATATTAAGAAATTCCAGATATATCCAAAAATCAGGAATTCACTTTTTGGCTTTCTTCTTGCTCACGAGATTTTAACCCCACAATAATGATTTATATTTTATTGCAGGATGCCGTTTCTTGTGAAGTTTAGCATTATATCACGATCAAACACCTAACTATGTCACTTGCTGGAGACTTTTTAACGTAAGATGTTGAAAAAAAGTAGGAACAAGACGATTGACCATTCCTGTGGAGACCGATCGATCATATGGCACAAAATTCAAGGACCAAAGCCTAGTGGGTCTAAGGGGGACCAACAAATATCGCCACTTTGATCTTAGCTAGTAAAGTGATTGACATTATCATCGTAAATCAAGGGTTCAGATCCTCACAAATTCACAAACCTTCGCAAGCCAAAAATGGTGGGGCCTTAGCGCAGAGGTGATTGATTCTTGCACATCTGAACGCTTTCTGCAATCTATGACAACCGACAAACTATGCCTACTAAAACCGTGTATCATATGGAGGCCTAGGAATTCGTAGACAGTTTGGCGAAAATATCTCTCATGATCTCCCAAAAGCACTCTTAAAATAAAGGTGAAAACTACGTGATATCCTCAAATCAACCGAACTTGTGAAAACACCTTTTGGCTTTTACACCGTATCAAAGCGCCGTAGCCAGAAAAAATATCTTTGTGTTTGTGTTGTAAAATTTTAGTGTTGTTAAAATTTTAGGTATTGGGTTTAGTGAAAAAGTGAAGAGAGAGGTAATTTTTTATATTTTTTGTAGTAAATAGTAATGATTTGATGGGAGAGAGAGATTATATTGTAATATTTAATTGTGTTAAAATTTTAGAGGGGTTAAAATTTTGGTACACAAACGCACCCTTAATGTGTATGTCCTTCGTTTCTCAAAACCCATCTGTAGACGGACTGCTTATGGGTTCCCTCCCCACCTACCCATTAGAAGATACACGCATTAACCCCTCCCTCTCTCTCTTTCCCTCTCTCGGCTCTGAGTTTGGGCGGTTTTAATATTGATGGCTGAACAGGGTCATGCACTGTGTCACGCAAGTCTCATTTATGTTCTGCAAATCTATTTGGTGGAGATGAATGGAGGGGCATAATAATCATACTGAACACATGGGCGTGAGAAGCTAGAAATTGTTGCTTCACGCAATTTTTTTTTTTCTAATCAACATTGTATTATTAACCATAACAGAACCATTCAGGGGATCAAAATTCATGAACTGTCTAAGAGGAAAAGCAGTCGGGATAACAAAAGGAATGCACCCAAAAAAACTCCTTAGAAGCAGCCCACTTAGCCAAGAATCCGCACAAAATTTAGTTTGGCATGAAACTTTTGGAAAGCTCCACGATGGTCGGTGCAACGCCATTTCATGAATGACTTCAACAGTGTCTCCTGAATCAATCTCTACTACAAAGGAGGGTCGTTCAGACCGGTAATAGAAATGAGTGAGTCACTTTCAAAAATCACACTATCCAAGTCTTTGAAAACTTGCTTCCCCAGCTGACATGCGAATTGCCAGCAGTTCCACCGTAAGAGTAGGCATATGCGGAAAAATTTCAGAACGGGCCCACAAAACATTCCTTTGGTGGTTGCAGCAGATGCAAACAAGAGCCACATGGGAAGGGCGAATCACAACATCTGTCCTAATCTTTACAAAACCATTTGGTGGAGGAGTCCAGAACTTGAGCTTATGCTTTTCTACTTCACGCCAAGCTGCTAAGTGTTGTTTATGACAGCTCTGAATTCGAAGAATGACCAGATTTGGATCAGCAGGAGCGTTGTTGTGAACAACCTGGTTTATGGTCATCCAGATTATGTCCATTGCTACCACTGCATACAACAAAAAAAGAAAGTTTGGACGAATGATTGAGGTTGAGTTTCCAGGGCGGGGTCTAATACCACTTTAATTCTTTTTTCTAAATTAATACCACTTTAATTCATTCCACAATTGATTGAAACCCCCAAAGCCGTCAGATTCAGAGGCCATGGTGCTTACTTCAACATACAGCAAATACAGGGCATTGTAAAAATATAAAAAATAAAAAATAAAAAGAAGACGCTCTACGTTTTCCTGCACAGAGGAGGCAAAGAGCAAAACTTGGTGGATATCTTAAAAGATTCTAGCTAAAACAGATCGGGTAGGAAGGATACGCAATTAATTGTATTAATTCCATGTCTTCTAGTCAACTGCCGATCGGCTTTACGTTTGTCCAGATACACGGTGAATTCGAGTTTACCATCCTTTTTAAGCTCGGATAGATACACAGCGCGTGGTCTTTTCTATTGCATGCAGGACCAATTTATGTTTACTACTGTTCACGAACATCACGTGACGAAAGTTGATACAATTTCCAAACTCAATACCTTTATAATTAATTTGAAAACAGACACTATTTGTTAAAATGGTGAGGACCAATTGGCAATTAGTTACATAACCTTTTTTTTTTTTTTTGCAAACTCTCAATCTCTCCACCTATTCAAGCAATTAGTCATTTGTTATTTTCTTTTATTTTCTTTTCTTTTTTTACTGAAAAGAACATCTTATATATAAAACTAGAAACACAACAGCAATTAATTGTTTTTTTTTCTTTCATTTTTCAATTTCATTTATTTCCAACAACAGCAGTGGGACCCTTTCCTTTTTTCTTGTTTCATTTTCCACGTGGATGTTCTTAATTAATGTTACATACACAATCGTTCAGGTGGCTAATCCTAATTTAAATATTCATAAAAGTAAATTTTGTGACTTAAATGATAAGTACGATAAGGAGCTATTGTACCTGTCCAAAGTTTACCATGACATTAAGAGGATGTTCGCTTATGTTTTTTTTTTTAGAATTTGTTGTGTTTTGATAATTTTTAGATGATGTTAACTTTATTAGTATGTGTATTGTAGTTATTTTTATGTGGTGTTAAAAATGATGTTTGATTGTAGAATTTTTTGTATTATGAGAATTCAAAAAAATCTTGAAGATTTTTTTTAACCGAACAGCTTCTAAGTCTTATAGTGCGAGCGACCAAACTGGATCGAGTCTATTTGAATCCAGTGCATAAGAAATAACACGGATTGTCTATCCTTACTAAAAAAATAACATGATTTTCATTAAATATGAACATAGTCTAAGAAATCACAAGTAGAGCTATATATGCTCAGAACATGATGCATCAAAAACCCCATTACGCTTTAAAAATTTAGCTGGAATTAACAAATTATTTTCCATGCCTCAATTAAAAATTTACAAAATAAAAAAAAAAATTATCTTTGATGACTTTGCAATTTATTCCAAAATTAAATATCTAATCACAAAGATTATGCAGTGTGATTTAATTTATAAAAATGATAATTTGAGAGAATCAACTATCAAGAATAGTAGTTTTGAAGGTAATATGAGTAGTTTAGAAGGTAAATTAGAGAGAAAGAGTAATAATTTAGAGTGTTAAATTATAGTTTTCCTAAAGAAACACAAAACAACAAATATCTTTGCATTCAGTGTTTGCATCGGCCAGATGGACCAAAGAGAAACATAGATATGATCGTGTTGAGTAAAAATGTAGGATTTTAGAGAAGTTGTGAATATTTATGTTGACTAGTATTTTATTGGTGTTTGTGTAAAGTGGAGAGAGAAATGATTTGATGTAATTGTTTAATAAAAAAATATTGAAGTTATGTGAAAAAAAGTAAAGAGAGAAAATTTGTGTTAAATAAAAAAATAAAAAGTTATTAGAAATTGTGTAAAATGTATTGGTGTTTGTGTTTGAATTCTTAAGATATTCAGTGATAGTTTTAAGAATATATTTGAATTCTGAAAAAAAAAAGTTAAAAACGAACATAACCATAGACTTAACATTTCGATTGGCTGGAAGGCGTAGTCGTATAGGCCCCTCTTCCTCCTAATTTGATTTTTTTTTCTCTGAACAATAATACATGCGCCTAATTGAAAGGCATTCAAATGACAACAATTTTCTATTCAAATTATATATTTCGAGATAAACACAAATTACACTATATAATTTATATAGAAAATGGTAGAGAATCTTAATACTAATTCACGAATTTATAATTTTATGTCCGCGTAAAGAAATTGACATAACAGTTGATTTTGTTTGAAATTTTATATAAATAAAAATAAATATTATTAAATTATATTCAATCACTTTTTTTTTCCTAAGTAAATGATATACTATCACCTATTTTGTGTTCTTCACAATCTAAGCGGGACATCCGCTGTTATCCCCCGCTACACGCCCAAAGTTTCCGCGAGTTCCGCGGCCACGGACTACGCGCGTGAGAATGTAAAGATACAGAGGCACCCTTGTCACTGCACGCGTGCCTTGTCCTGACTCGTGTGCGACCCAGTCAAGCCGCGGGACCCAACCGGGTTCATCACAGTTTGTTCGTGCTCAACTGTGACTGTATCGGAGTCCCCACACCGTCGCTGTCAATCTCAGCTGTACGATTGCTACTCCCCGTCACCCATCATTAGGAGGCGCTGTGGCGCAATTTGCTCCGTGATTAGAAACAAAATTACGATACCCGCATCTTCACTTGGAGGCCCGGCTCTAGTGGCTCTAGTTATAGGAAGTAAACGCGATTTTTTAAGGCTTTTAAATTTAAGAAGTCTTTAAATTAAATTTTGTTAATAATATATTTTTAAAAAATTAATATTAAGGTTTAAAAAATCCAACTTAAGAGAATATTGATTGAAGAGACATCTCTTTGATTGAATGAGCATTAATTTTCTCCCAAATTTAAAATGAGCATTAATGCTCTTAAATTAAGTTTTTGAGGCTCCCAATTTAAAATTTTCTTTAATTGTATATTTAAAGAAAATTTAAAATTAAGGCCTCAAAAACTTAATTTAAGAGCATATATTGAAGAGGTATATTAAATCTCCTTAATTGAAGTATCATTAACTTTTCACTTTTTGTGGTATTTATAAAGTGTTCGTTCAAGCCTATAAATTTTTTTTTATTTAAAGATAATAATTACAATTAATTCAAATAAACCCTATAAAATCTCTGCCAATTGATTTAATTTTTTACCATTAGATATTACTAGTCGTTTAAGCCTTAACTAACAACTAAAAATCTATATTTAAAAGACTTAAAATTACTTGAGATCATATATGTCAAGTACCAAAAATACCTAAAAATCCTCTCTCAACCATTATGTTTTTATTCTTATAATTTATTGGTACTTCTAAACTCTTATCTTTCGTCACTAAATTCCTAGGTGATATTATTCTAAATTTTTTACTTTATTTTTAATTTATTTTAAGTTGTGATTGTGTGTATTTTAATTTCATTATTTTGTTTTATAAGAATTTATTGACAATATTGTACTAACTTTAAAGAAGTTTTCCAAAATTAAAATTAATAAAATCTTACATAAGATCGTGAAAGGCGAGAAATATTAAATGATTTAGTAATATTATTAATTGAAAAATGATATATTAACAAATCTAGCATATAACACTTTGATAAGTAATTTTGCATTTCCAAAAAGCTATAAGAATATGTTTCGACTCATTTTTATTAATATTTTATTTTATAAATTATTATAAAAATACCTAACTTTAGAGTTTGGCCTATGGTCCCAATTATCTTAGAGCCGCCTTGTTCCCTTGCCTTTGTCTTGATAACAATTCTTTGAATAGAAAATATTAAAAAAAAAGGAGCACAATTATGAACAAAAAGCGAAGTATATTTGTAGTGGTGTCCTTTTTAAGTCATATAATGTAGAGATAAATATAAAGTTGATCTCTTTAATTTAACCGAAAGTCGAATACATTTTTAAATTTTTAAAATACATAAAATTAGTGTCTGAAATTTAAAATAATTAATATTTGAATGATGCCGAAGAGACTAAAGTCATTATGGATGTAAAAACTTAAAGACTAATTTGATGTATTTTTAAATTTAAAAACTTATTTAATTTTGACTTAAAAACGAATGTTGTATTTATCACTATAATTTATGTGCCATGGGAGAAGTATTAAAGGAATTGTAAGTTGCACCTTAAATCAATAAATGATCACATTGAGATGTACGCCTACGTAGGAAAAAAGAAGAAGATGTACGCCCGCAGAAAGATTACACTACATAATGTCACTCTTCAAATGAAAAAAAAGAAAGATGCTTTTATAATTTTATTTATGGCCAGCTTGGTGTGGTCAGCTCTTCAAAAGTTACCTATATTTTGAAATCACAAAAAAAATACCCCTTATTTTGGCTGATTTTCAATTTCATCCCTCCATTGTTCCCATTTTCAATGAACTATGTTTTCTCCATTCTATTAAATTATTTTAGTACAAATATTTTTAAATTTTCCAATTATGGCTAAGAGAATAATGTCTTGAAAAAAAAAGATCTAGGAGGACAAATACCAATGTGCAAAAGGGTTGAAGTAATTAGAAGATGATTGTATACAATTCTCTAAAATAGATACTGTAATCATTAATTATCGCAAAGTTTATATTTTCTAAAATTTAGTACGACAAAATTTACGTGTTATGTATATTTATCTTGAAATTGCACATTATAATTTAGACAATAATTTATAGAGAATCGATAACCCTATATTATAATATTAACGTACTAATAGTGAAAGAATTGCGTAGCCATGTCATTTTCAAACACATTCTCAATCTTATATATAAAGTTCTAAGAAAAAGGTCCAAAGCATATAAAGTGATTTTTTTTTTTCCTTCTCCCTTGATAAATGTGTGCGTAGCTGGGACACCTACATTTTTCAAATTTTGATAATTGTTGTTCTCAAAAAAAGCAATCTCAATCCTTACATAATGTTAATACGATTAAGTGAGCTTGTAACTTAATTGGCGTCTCCTCCTAAAATAGAGGGTCTAATCGGGGGCGAATTCTCATCTCCTTGCCCAAATTACCGAGAAAAAAAAGCTAATATGATTAACGTGTTTATAATAAAGCAACAATAATTAGGGGATGTTTGAGTCCCAAATAATTGGGGTCAATCATTTAGAGTTAATATTAAAAATTTCATCACATAATTTTATTATTATTATAATATTTATTAAAAATCTCCTCTCTTTTCATTTTTTTATCAACTCATATAAAATATCTTTACTTTATAATATTTCACAAACTTAAATACTCAAAATTTTCGCACTCAAACAACCGTTAGGCAATGAGGCTACAAAGCTGTATTTGGTTGCTATTTTCATTAGGTCTAGGCAGCAAAAGCTGCTATCTTAGACCACAAAGTCAGGCAGGCCTAAAAAAAGAAGTATATTTGCATTATTCGATATTATATTATTAAAAAAAAAAGAGAAAACATGTAAATGAGTTATTTGTATGATTCTAGAAGAGGGGAGAATAGTTTTGTATTTTAGCTCATTCTATTGTTGTGCTAAAATTAGAAAGGTAATTACCCAAAATAAAAATAAAAATAGCAATGCATGTATATGTGGAGGAGGCAAACGCTGGTATAACGGGATAACGGAGATATAGGCAATTTAAAACTGAAGAGGGGTGGGGGGGCTCGAGTTTCATTCTTATCCGAAAACAGGGAACACAACAAACGGCTTCCATTTCATTGCTTGCCAGAAGAACAAACGAACAGCTTATCCTACCACTACCTGACCTGCACAGATAATGGTTCGCCTAGGTGGGAACAGTCGGACACAAATTAGACCCATGGTTCGTAGCGCGGTCTGGACCACCCACTGTACCTTTATGGTCCACCGAATAAGGTAGAATAATCCGAATTCCGAAATTGTCCTCAGTCATCTTTTTTCCCGCGCTCCACAAGCGAAAATGCTAGCTAGGATTTTGATCAGACGAGGACAACCGCCCTGACGACCATGATCATCATAATCATGATTCGTATCATCTCGCCCCCCCACCCCGGCCCGCTACTCTCTGAAGTCTGAACTGCAGGCCCCAGTTTCTTTTCTCCCCCACTTTAAAGAATCTACCTGTCCTCCATTACCCAGAAATCAATGCCTCATATATTTTTTAAGGATTAAAAAAACTAAAAATATTATCAAATAATTTTCTGAAAATTTACTTCCATGGTTCATACAGTAGCGAACCTTAATTCTCTTTACAATCTTCTACTATATATAGCTTGGGTACCCTTAGCTTGACATTCTGTAGTTTGTACTGAAAAACGTCACTAAACCCTCGCTAACATGCGCCAGGGTTATCCTCGCCGGTGCCCGGCGCTCCTCGGCCTCACCCTAGTTACTGTGCTCCTCTTTCTCAGCCCAGTGATTGGGTGGCGGCCATGGCCTCACAACAAAACGAACGCCTATGATCATACCTTCGGAGACTCCAAGAAATTCGAGGGTTCGTCGGAGTTCGTCCACTTGAAGTACCACATGGGACCTGTCCTCACCGCCAACATCACCGTCCATACAATCTGGTACGGCATTTGGGAAAGGAGCCAGAAAAAGGTCATCCGCGAGTTCATCAACTCCATCTCCGCCGCCAATTCTAAGCACCCCTCCGTCGCTGGCTGGTGGAAGACAGTACAGCTGTACACGGACCAGACCGGCTCAAACATATCCCGCACTGTTCGTCTAGGCGCCGAGAAGAACGACCGGTTTTACTCGCACGGGAAATCGCTCACGCGCTTGTCCATACAGTCCGTGATCAAGAGCGCCGTTACAGCCAAGTCGAAACCGTTGCCGATAAGTCCAAAGGGAGGCCTCTACCTTTTGCTGACATCCCCTGACGTATACGTCCAGGATTTCTGCGGGCAAGTATGCGGTTTCCACTATTTCACGTTTCCCTCCATTGTGGGGTACACGCTGCCGTACGCTTGGGTTGGGAACTCGGCGAAGCTGTGTCCTAGTGTGTGCGCTTACCCGTTCGCTGTACCGGACTACATCCCGGGCCTGAAGCCGTTAAAGTCACCCAACGGTGACATAGGTGTGGACGGGATGGTGAGCGTTATCGGGCACGAGCTTGCAGAGCTGGCGACGAACCCATTGGTGAACGCCTGGTACGCCGGGCAGGATCCGAGTTTTCCGGTGGAGATTGCGGATTTGTGTGAGGGGATTTATGGTACCGGTGGCGGAGGGTCTTACACCGGTCAGCTGTTCAGCGGAGAGGATGGCGCCACATTTAACATGAACGGGATCAGACGGCGGTTCTTGGTTCAGTGGGTTTGGAACCATGTGGTTAGCTACTGTACCGGCCCAAATGCACTTGATCAGTAAAAATCTCTCTTTTTTCTTTTTTCTTGTTTTACGTATTTTGTTTTTAATTTCACTTCCTGTTTCTGGTTGCTCTTTTATCATGGGCTTGTGTTTTGAGAGTGATTAGTTAAGACAGTTAAGTTTGTTAATCATGTAATAACATTATTGTTGTATACTGTCCCTGTATACAAATTATATGGATGTTCATGTTCCCGCCTCATTTGAAGTCAGTTTGGTGGCGAAGGTGGTAATCTGAAAAGATATTTTATGGTGATTAAATACTCGGGTTTAAAATCTTGAAACAGTGCATTTTACTGACGAAGGAGACTGAAGAGTAGCTCCGCAAGCCGAATTGGGTAGTACACTGCACTCGCTCGCCATAGGTCTTAGATGTCGGAAACGACAAACACAGAGACGAGAGAGTATCTTCCTGTATCCTGTGGTGTGCGGTCGGTCATTCCGCGATTTTTATTCCGTGTCGTTTTATGCGTTTTGCTCTCCATCCGTGTTTCAAAGGCGGAGTTCATTTTCCCATAGTTGAATGCTTTTCCTTTCTTCTCCTGTTTGGCAATGGCGTATACAACTGCTTCTACAAGCATTTTGAGAAAAGTCTTTCTAAAAGTTGAAGAACAATTTAGCCACGAGGTGAGGAATAAGATGCCGAAATTAACCCATGCAATTGAAATATTCTTAAAAAGGAATACAATTTGTAATACGACGACGTGTTAATAATACAATTTTTGTATTTTGCAAGGGGATTGCTGGATTCTGTGGAATGATTTTTGCAACATCTATTTGAAAAAGATATTTGCTAAGAATAATATCTAACAACTCCGGGCGTCCCTTTAGCATATATTGGGGACCCACTGGCTCTTCTTTTTGCCATTTTCTGAGGTAACTTTAGTGGGATTTGCGCTTCTTAGCTTATGATGCAATCTTTTATTTCTTTAATCATAATTTGGGTACGCTTTTTTGGTTGCCCTCTCTCTAAAGGAGTGAGGTTTGTCATGTACTTAGAAAAAAAAAAAGTCGCCAAATGCTCACAAGCCCATAGAAAAAAAGGGGGGGGGGGGGGGGAAGGTGACCAAGTGACAGTACGAGTATTCAGTATTCACACTATGACTGAATTAAATAATAAGCCTAAAAGCTCAGTGTTATTAGGAGGGTCTACAATGGAGGAAAATATTACCCTAAACCCGAAATTTTGGTCCAATATTATTGGTTTTTTTCCTTCGTCTTGGCTAAGAAGCAAGATGCAGAATTCTCATTTCATTTCTCGAAGCGGATGCTCATTGTTCATGCATTTCACTATCAGAAAGATAAAAGCAATTATTTTGCTAGAAACTACTTGCATGTCTTCGTCGACAGCTGTATCGAACATTTTCGGTTTCGTCGAAAATGGAATATTTGGGCGACCAACACAATGGTTCATATCGATTCAAGCAAAAGTGGGGTTGAAACCCTAGAAAGGGGGGAGCCAAAGCTCAAAACCCGACGAGTTTTGGGGGGGGGGGGGGGGGGCAAAAGGTGGCTTTTGAGGAAGAAGGGTACAACAAAACAAGGAGCCAATAAAATCAAGCTTAATAAAATTTGATGAACTGTTGGTGCATTGTTTGACACCTCCGGCTCCGGCTCTGTTTTTTGTCTTGTATTTGGCTGTTGGCTTTTGGTTTAATTGTGCTCATAAACTTAGCAACAATGGAGTAATTTTCTCGATCAAACCTTACCCATTTGGGCATGTAGAAGTCGATCTTCATATGTACCAATTCGTTTGATGAACAGCAGCAGTTCGGCAGGTAAAGAAAGTAGGGAGTCGAGAGAGTGTAAAGCTATATACGTCGGCTTATAAATTTTTCTCCTCCCACAACATAAAGGCAATCAGCAATTGTACTGTTTGAATATATGGTCATCGATTTTAGAGGCCGAAATTTCACCAATGTTCAACCACCATTGTTGTTGAGCTAATTTGGGTAACCCCACAAGAAGATATATAGAGGAGAACAACTTTGATTGAAGACAAAGTACTCTGGGATCAAAGTCGTCGGTTAACGTATTTGGGAAAACCCAGCTGGTTCTCACTTCTCCTAGTGGCATCAAATTGTAACCTGAAAGACGTACATATTTGACCTCAAGCGGAGCAGGTTGAATGCTACCGAGGAACTAAAAAGTGCACCACAAATCCAATTATTAATCTTAATTGAAGACCAAAACATCATTAGATAATTCATTAAACAGCTAGCTAAGGGTGGAAAAGCAGCAGCGGCGCCTGAGCTCGGGCTTTTGACCGTAAGCTATTCTTTGCCTTAAAAAAAACATTCACTTTTCTCTTCCCCCCATGTATTATTATAATTATTACACGTAGTATTTTATTTCTTTTTAGGGTCCTCTAGCTTTTCAATGGGCCATAGAGGTTGCATCCAGTATACTTAAATCTTATCACACAGCTCTCTAGACTGCATATATATACGTATTAAAATGCGTTTTACGACCATGAAATCAGCCGTTTGGGACCTAAATCTTGTGGATAAAATATGGGTTTAGCAACACAAAAAACACAAGGAAAATAAATGATATAGGGCCTGCATATACTTAAAAGAGAGTCGGTGCAAATTCATTAGCATTAAAATGGGTATAGAGGCAAAGAGATAAGGAACAACTATTTGAAGAGGGGGAGGGGGGGTCCTCAGTGTTAATGTCATCTAATTCTCACACAACTTGGATGTAGTGGAACTTAGCAACGTTAAATGTACAAACCCAGAGGCCAACAACTGCAATGCGGATGCCTGACGATGTTAGTTATGACCTCCAACAGATTCAATTCACTTGAAGGAGCTCTCCCCATTCTTACGATGATGTTCGCTGTCCAAATAAATTTTCTGACCCCTGCAACTTATTGCATCTAGACCATGTACCATCCACTCTCCTGTGGATGAAGATCATGTCTAAAGTAATTTCTTACCCAGTGCTCTCAAATGATCATGGTGCTTGTCGCATTCTCAACCTATAACATCCACAATACCTAGATCCTTTCTCATCAAAATTTTCTTCTACAAACTCTCTTAAAATTTTTGCTCTCCAAACATCACCCTTGTTACGCTTTCAAATTGGACTGAATCACCGAGTATGTGACAATAGTCCTAAGGTGATATTAGCTGTTAGTATGAGGAATCTACCTTGAAATACAAAATCACCTCGGAAATCCTAATCGGCAAGATATGTGATGAAGAGCTAAGCGTTAATCAGATATGGATGGTCCTCCCAAGTTCAATCTAGAAGTACAAAGGTCACTAACTAAAACATCATAATTTTGGTTGATCAAACAACGATAAGCAGGGACACCCTTAGTAACAGCTACTTCACCAGGTAACTCACAAAAAAAATACTCTAAAAGAATCCACCAAAGGTGTTTCAGAAAAGACCTTTGCCAAGTATTCTCACCCTAATTATCTTGCATATTTGTCTTTGTTCGTTAGCATGAAAAGGCACACAGAATTGCTCAGACTTGGTAATTCTTCTCATCCGGTTCATCTTTCTATATAACATGACAGGCACAAGTGCAACCTAGAGAGGCTAAACAAGTAGTCACTTAGCAAACTATAACAAATTTCGCCTGGTAGAGCCTGAAAATATTAGTCCGTGGACTAAATATCATTTTTGATCTTTAAGTTTGTCATTCTGAAGGTACTTGACCACTCCATAAGTAACTGTTCC
Organism: Myrica gale; assembly: GCA_963930655.1. Lineage (NCBI taxonomy): Eukaryota > Viridiplantae > Streptophyta > Magnoliopsida > Fagales > Myricaceae > Myrica > Myrica gale. The sequence continues at coordinate 6,945,044 of OZ005600.1, read as the reverse complement.
AGCAACAAACAAGAAGACTGTCGGGGTAAATGATGGGTACAAATACTTCACAAAGAATTTATCCCACTCTTCTGGTAGGAAACCTGTAAATAGGCATATCAGCTAAACAGTAACACTAGGAGGGAATAGCAATAACTTCAGTAACCAAGACATAAATCATTTGCCTTATTTAACTATATCCTTTTGAATTTTATTCAATCTGAAGAAAATACTTTTTTTTAATAAATAAGCTAATCTTATTAAAGAAAAAGAGAATTGACAGTACAAGAGACTATACTGACAACATTTAAAGCATACAAGCTAAAAAACTAAGAAAATCTGGTAAACCCACAAAAGGATAACTCAAAACCGAATTAACCCACAGAAAAAGAGCATGCAACATAGAACCCCCCTAAACTAGACAAAGACACAACTCTGTCTTCAAAACATCTCCCATTCCTTTCCCTCCATAAATTCCACCAAATGCAAGCAGGGATCATCTTTCAAATGGTCAACGCTATTGGATCCCCAAACTTTCTCTTCCAACAAAGCATAACATCCACTACCTTTCTAGGCATAACCCAATCATAGTTAAGAATGCTCAGCACATGCCCCCACAATCCTCTAGCCATCGAGCAATGAAGAAGAAGATGATCAACCGTTTCTCCATCTTACTTACAAAAATAGCACCACTCAATCACGCAAACTCCCCTCCTCCTTAAGTTATCAATGGTCAAAATTTTTCCGTGAATGGCCTCCCAAGCAAAGAAAAGTGAACTGACGGAAAGAACCTAAACTATCTTCAGATAAGAAATAGATAGCTATTAATCTGTATGACAGCATTTTTTGCTGGTAAGACTTTTCTGGTCAAAGTTGTGCTTGGAAAAATTAAACCTTTAGAAGTCCCAGATAGAAGACGAGTTACAAAATATGCTAAAAGCAATTGGGCGGAAAAAATAAATGAACAACCAAAAGGATAGCACCCATACGAAGCTATTTATTGGCAACTACCAATAAAAGGCCTAGCCCAGTACAGTTCTACAACAAGAGAAAAAATGAAGCTTGAAATAAATCTCGCAGTACAAACCTAGAAAGTAACTGAATAGCCATGACACCAAAAGAAAATGAGCTTAAGAAGAAAGTAGTAATAACCATTTACAAAATATAAGCCATTATAGATTGAAAAAAAAAAGGAATTTTTGCAATTTGGTCACTAAATTTTAGTACAGCTGACAAAATGGTCACTGAACTTATTTTTTTTTACTTTTTGGTCACTGAGAATACATAGTGGTGGCTTTTCACTTAATCCGTCAAATTTTCGTTAATTTTTAACGGGAATAGTGGTCAACCGTTACTGTTCACTCCATCCGTCGACCGCTAAATGAAGCGGTCAACCGCTTTCTATTCCGTTAAAAAATAACGGAGGTTTGACGGATGGAGTGAAAAGTCACCACTACATATTCTCAGTGACCAAAAAAATAAGTTCAGTGACCATTTTATCACCAGTACTAAAACCCAGTGACTAAATTTTTAATTTCCCTAAAAAAAAAAGAAGATGACCTATTTCGGACTGAAAGATGACCTTCAAGCGTTAATAGCAGACTTTCACATTAATAGTGAAATTCAACTATATGTTTCCAAGTCCCAATTTGTTTCAATTCTTCCCTTTTTAGGCCCAGCTTGGGTGACCTGAATTACTAACTCCTCATAACTAAATTGCATTTCACCAAATCCTAACTTAATTTCTAGATATCTCAGCTGAATTCTGCAACTCAATTTGCCGCAGGCATAAGAACAAAAGTGGCCGTTCATATTCAGCATCCGTAAAAGGAAAAGGCACAATTAAGTAGAATACTTCATACCCGACGCCGCAAGAAGAATTCCCTGGACAAGAATGACCCCGCCGAGCCCCAACCAAGTAAGAAGAAAAGCACTTTCATTCCTGTTCTGCTCCTTCACCGTAACCTTATCTTCTTGGCTCACAAAAGCTGGTTTGTCGACCGGTGACCGTCTAATGATCGATGCCCTCTCCCTTTTGCTCCTCTGTTTCTTCTTATCAGTACTCTCAGAATTCACATTTGATTTAATAGATGGTGACGAGGTCGAGGAAGATCCAAACCCCAGTCCAGATGAGCTTGTTTTGTTTGGTGGGATAGCCACATGGGCGGTCTCGTCGAGGTTAGTTGCGGGTTCTTGAGTTTCTGAGGAGTTCTGGGACTTGACAGCGAGTCTGGGTCTGGTGGGGGAGTGGAAGACCGGTGTATGAGGAAGATGGTGATAGCGTTTGTTGGTGAAGGAAGAAACAGAGTGGATATGTAGCGCCATTTCCAGTTTAGCTGGTCAGTGAATTGTGTCGCTGGGTTTTGTGTGGTGATGTTTGTTTCTAATAATGACATTTTCATCCCACGAGGTTTTCATAATAGCATTGCCTTTCATCCCATTAGTTCTCCGATAATTATACTTCTATCCATTTTATCTTCGGAAATTACCGTAACCTCAGTGCGGACTGCGGAACATAAATAGTGTGATTTTCGGACATTCTACGAGAGAATCAAGTTATTTCCTCTCTCATGCGGTTCACTTCTGAAATTGCACAAACTCCCCACCTTTCATAAAATTGATGAAATTTACCACGTAATTACCCGACCTTGATTGAGCTTAGTAAGAGGTTTTTGCTTTCATAGCTAAAAGTAAACAAAGAGAGGGAGGTTTCTGCAAATCGAAAGAAGGGCTGAAAGTTGCACTCAGGAGGGGAGTGCAAGGCTTGCGTTGTGGCAGACTCCATTTTTTGATTGAAGGTCATTATGTTTGCCTTCTTCTATGTTTGGGTAATTATTTAAGATTTTTGAATTGAGTATTGTGTTGTTCGGTAAGAATAATGAATTCATTCCCGCAAAATCATGTTATTACAGAACTTGAAGGACCTTCCTGCATCACACGATTACTTTCAGAAACTTCAGTTCCCTGTAACTTCACCACTCGCACCCCCAACATTACCTAGTGTGAAAAATGGAACTGGATTGGGGTAAGTTCCCAAATCATTGAGATTTCTGCTTATTGCATCATCTCTTTTTCCTTGGTTTTCTTCCTTTTGAGATCTCAAAATGTAGACATTCATTTGCCATAAGTTCCCAGTGTGCAGTATCACTAACTCTATGTGATAATTGTGCTATGAATTAGGTCCTCTACCAGCTTTTGATGACTTGAAGAAATTTATGACTGAAAACTGGTACGGACCACAAAAAAGTTGGACTGGAATCAAGGAGAGATCAGCTGAAAGTGTATTTCAGAGGGATACATTGAAGCCTGGGGAGAGCAATCGAAAGGATTCAAGTTTTAGGCATTACAAGACAAAACAACTAGATAAATCCGTTTTTGTCACACGAAAAGGAGATGTTGTGGCTACTTATCAAAAAAAGAAAAAGAAAAGGAGATGTGGGAGGTGGGACAAACTGTTAGGGTCTCCGGTTTAGGATTCCACAACAATCACCAACTCCTCCACGCAATTTGCTCCAACACCGTAATCGATCCTCCCGAACCGTTTCTAGTAACACACGAGCGTAGAATTTAGGATCAAACACACAACAATTGAAGAATACCTCACTCTTTATTACGAAGAACGTGGTCTAAAGATTATTAGTCCTTAGAGCCACAAGAACACAAGAACAATTACACAAGGGTTATTAGCCCAAGCACACCCAACTTAAGAGGTTATTAGCCTCCAAGTTATTAGCATAAACGTGCCTATGCTTGGCCACACTCAGAAAGCTCTCTAGCTCTCAATACTCAATACTCTGAATGAATCACTCTAATGCTCCTAAGGGTGTTTATATAGACATCCTTAGGAGCTAACAACCCTAACTGACTCAATAACAAATTATTCAAATTCTAAATCAAATCCCTTTAATCAAGGAGATTTGAATTACATACCTAATTCAAATTCAAATCACATCAAATCTAAATCAAATCAATTCAAATAAATCTAATTCAAATCTTCAAAATTCAAAGGAAACAATCCCTAGAATCAAGGAGATTTGACTAATTCCTATAACTTCAAAATTCAAAAGATTTCAAAATTCAAAAGATAATCTTCTAAAAATATCTAATTCTAGAAGATAAGATTTATTTAATAACTACCATAATCAAGGTCAATCTTTGAAGATGCGATCCTGAAAGATTGATCTTGCTGCCGTCCACCGTTCTATACGGTGGCGATGCCGCCATGCTCCTCCTTGTGTAGTGGTGCTCCTCCGTCTCCCAAGGCCATGCTCGTTACTTCCCGTCCGGTCACCGCTAAGGGTGGTGGTGCTCTGCCGCCGGCGGTGGCTGATGTGGTTAGCCACTCTTGGTCATCTGCTGCTGCTTGGCTTGTCAGTAGTACCTCGGCTGTGTGCGCTATAGCCGTGTCATGTTTTCCTGCCGCGCGTGCTGTAGGAGTGTCAAAGGTGCACATGGATGTCACTGGAGCTGCATCTCGTATGTTATCCTCTTCCTCGTGCTCCCTCTCTTGGTAGTTCAGGCCAAGGTCTTCCTGGGGAACCCTTTCACAAACACTGTATTGAATGTATTGGCTGCTTACTTGAGATATTTGGAGGGAACGGCTAGAGATGACTGGCAGGAGTATGTGGTGACTTTTTGGTTTTATACTAGGATTATTAAAAGGGCATTTGAATATTTATTAAACTCGGCATGTGAGGGTCTGTTTGCGTGTAAAATATGAAGTTGTGCTGGCCTTCTTTTTATGTTACTCTTGCTTCTTTTTTGGGTAAGGGTTACTCTTGCTTCTTATATTGCCAAAAGACTACTGTTTGCATCATGAAAGAAGCCTATAAAGCCATTTCCACCACTGCGATTGGGTGTGACTACATAAAGAGTGGAAATTGAATAGAGTTCTATTATTGACTAACTTTAGAATTATACAACTCTGGTACATGTTATAGATAGAATCATTCTGAGAGTTGCTTGACCTAGGTCTCATGTTGCGAAATCAAGCAGTCATACAAGTGAAAGAGCTATTGTTCTCTGAGTAAGTTTTGAATCACACTTTTGTAGGAAAAATGTTTCCAAATCAAAATGTGTTAGATATCTCCTTTTCTTTCTTTTTTTGTTGCCCTAAACTTATGGGGACAGGCATACGTGTCCCAGGAACATGCATGTTGATGCCTGGGTTTAGAAGGGCCAGATCTGCCATTTTTACTTGAATTTTGGAATAAGAAATGAGTGTGTCATCTTTCCCTGGCTATGAACAAAACGATATTGCTCACCGGGGGTGGGAATTGGGAAAGAATAGAACATGTAAATAAATAGAGTGGAAATCTTAAATAAATAAATATATATATATATATATATATATATATCTATTTTGCTTCAATCTTATTTTTCACGGAGTAGCACGTACGGAACCTTCAACGTTGAACTACATTATTCCGCTTTCCTTTTTCTTTTCTTTTTTCCCTCGAATGCTCACCTCTTATTTGGCACGTAAATATAGCATTTAACGTTCAATTCCGGTCAGAAGATACGTCCGCCGTAGTTACGTCCGCAGCAGACGAAATCTCGGAAAGGGTTCGCTAAAGAGGCCGCGCACTTCCCCATTTCCTTAATACCGTCCAGAACCCCAGGCCACCCGAGTCCATGACCATCCGAGGGAACCAACAAGAGGACGAACGTAAGCAGGACTAGAAAATAGCTCAAACTTTTGTTGGTGCTCCTGCCACCATAAGCAGCTTCCATCTTCAAGGATGCACTTTCCTTTAATCTTCAGTGGCTGTACATGGGTGATTCTAGTGATCATATATATATATATAGCAAAGTTGAACAACCCAACCAGCCAGCAGTTAATTAATATTTATTGAAGACTTTCATCCAATGGAGAAGTTGCAATAACCGCTCAATTAAAGCCCTTCAAAACTGACATAAACGGACTATCTTCCGGCCGGAAACGATCCTTATTAAAATTTAGTAACGATTTATAAAAGATCAAACGTTGTTTTAGCTTTCTCTCAGTTGAGAGAGTTTATGCAATATCTATCAAAATCCTCTACCATTATCTATCCGAATTGCATAGTGAAATTCGAAAAGAGATAAGACACTAAAAGTAGATCTCATTGTAAGATTCGTGTTGATCGAAATTTTATATGGAGAGATATCGACAGTATTAAATAGTATATAGTCCACCTGTTGTGTTTAATTCTCTCAAAATTCTACATATAATTCGGGTAGAGAATTGCAGAGAATCTCAAACCATGCAATTCCTTTCAACATGTTGAAACTTGCTAATGGCTACGGGCTATTAGGGTTTGAAACCTTCTTACCTTTTATGGCTTCTTACGAAATAAGATGTAATGGGATACTACATATAATTTTAATTTCTTTTAAGTGAGCATAAGATATATGATTTGGTTAGAGTTTGATTATAAACCTTATAATCAAGAGATCTGTGTATCCCATGTGAGTTGTAACTATATATATATATATATATATATATATATATATTCATGGCCACCTTCTTCCCAATAAATTATTAATTTTTTCCCTCTTGTAATATTTTTTAGGGTAAATTACTCCGTACGTCCCTGGGGTATGGCGTTTTCCCAATTTCGTCCTCAGGGTATGTTTTTCCCTACACAAGACCCTGGGGTTTGATCATATTCCTAGAAGAGTCCTGTCGTCAACTAAATGGACGGAAAAACACACGTGGCGGACGGCACACACGTGGAAACTGACAGCTCGATTACCAACCAATGGCAATGTGACACATGTCAGTAAATAAAAAATAAAAGATTTTTTTAAAAAATAAAAAATTAATAAAAAATATTTTTTAGTAAAAAAAAAAAAAGAAAAAGAAAAGGAAGGATCAAATCCAATCCTTCCCTGGTGGACCTCCACCGGGCGGTGGGTATTTTGGCCGCCCACCGGATGGAGGAGGCCAACCGATGATCTGGGGGACCTCCCCCACCCCGGGCGCGGCTCCCATCCCGCAACACTGTTGTGGGATGGGGGAGGTCCCCCAGCGGGGGGAGGAGGGAGCCCTCCTCCACTGGGCGGTGGTCTGGGGCGGCTGGGGACCTCCCCCATCCCATTTCCACGGGCTCGCCCGGGGTGGAGGATTCCTCCTCCCCCCGCTGCTGGGCGGACCCTCCACCGGTATCTCCTTTGTTTTTTTTTTAAAAAAATTTGATTTGTTTTTTATTTTACGGACACGTGTCACACATTGATTGAGCGGTATTTTTTTAATCAAAAAGTCAATTTCCACGTGTGCGCCGTCAGCCACGTGTGTTTTTTCGTCCATTTAGTTGACGGCAAGACTCTTCTGAGAATATGGTCAAACCCCAGGGTCTTGTGTAGGGAAAAACATACTCTAAAGACAAAATTGAGAAAATGTCATACCCCAGGGACGTATGGAGCAATTTACCCTATTTTTTATAAAGATTTTCTTATATTTTCCTTATTTGCCCCTTCAAAATTAATTTTTATGTAACTTGTCCATTCTTAGATTCAATTTTGGCTTTGTCCCGGACTATATTTTTTGTTCCTTTCTAAAATTAACACTATCACTGTTATCACCCTAGCATTAGTTTAGATGATCACAATGATGAATGAACTAAAAAAACAAGTTTTTTAAAGAACGATAAATACATGAGATAGGATTATTATTATTTTTTAAAACCTCTCTTAGCAAATCGTTTAAATTGGTTATATTTATCCCTATACTATTATTTTAGACGGTTCCCTTAAGGTTACATGATTTTTGTAACAATGTGAGCAAGTTATATTTTATACAAATTACGGGTAAAAATTACGATAAATGAGAAAATTTGTAAAAGACTCTACTGTACACGTCGACACTTACGCCTTACGGGCCTACGGCAGCAGCCTAAAGATTTGTATGGGTCCCACTCTACCCAGACGGCCACGCAACACAAATATTCCTACTTAGCGGGAAGCACGTTTTGAAACCGATCCTTTGACATCCAACCGAAACCCGCTTTCGTGTCACCCTCTAACTCCCAACCTCCACTTTTCCCGCGGAAATCTCTCATCCCTTTCTCAGATATCAGTCCCACACACGCAGAAAAACATGCAATGAAGGACCCGAACCTAATCCCTCATGCCCGACCCAGCTCCTCCGCAAGATCCGGCAACGACGCTGTCGTCGTCTCCAACAGCGGCTCCACCACCCTTACGAGCCAAGCTCCTCAAGATTCCTCAGATCCCAAACCACCGTTCCCCGAAGCACGACGACGTAACCCAAAGCGATGAAGAAGAAGAAGAAGAAGGGCAGGACAAGGGAGGGGACAACGTCGCATCGGACCCCGCCGATGCCGATTCGTCGATGCTTCTCCCGTCGAAGCTGGGGCTCAACCGCATTCGCACTCGCTCCGCTCCTTCACCGCTCCGGATCTTCTCGTCAGCTGTTACGCCTTCGAATGTCGGCAATGATTTGAATACGACTGAGGCCGTGGTCTCGGTTGGGGCCAAATTGGCGAATTCGCATCACCCAACAATCTTGTCGTTAGAGCAAGGTACAGATCGCTAGAAAAGGAGATATGACTCCTTAGCAATCTAACGATAAAATCTGCAGAAATATTTTGAAATTTCGAAATTATTCATGGAAATACCTGATTGACTTTCAAAAGGATTTGATCGTGGAAGTTTAGTTTCAAGCGGAATTTATGGGACAAAGAGAAGGGGCAATTAAATGGTTTTTTTTTTTGTAAATGTATGATTTTGCGTAGGGAAAAAGGTTCAGTGGAGCCAAGCGAGATCCCTGAGAGTCCCAATGCCACTCAATCCGGGGTTGGAGGTAACGGAACTATCAATAAAAGGAGCTGGTATTTTTTTTAAAAAAATTAATTTTCAAATTTGTCTATATTATTATTTTGTGTTTCTTGGAGGAATATAGGTAGCTCAGGTTTGCGGCACTGTCGTATTTTGAGTGTGCAGGCTAATCATGCAGCTTTTGCCAAGGAAATTCAGTCGCCGCGTTTCCAGGCAATACTTCGTGTCACAAGTGGGCGGAAGAAGAGAAACCCTGATATCAAGAGCTTCTCTCATGAACTCAACTCCAAAGGAGTTCGACCATTTCCAGTTTGGAAGTCTCGTGCATTCGGGCACATGGAGGTATATATAGACATTTTGTGTCATCAGTTAGTTTCTTCAATGCCTTTCATGGATACCCAGTTATTGTTGTTGCCATGTTTTTACACATTCCTTTCATTCTGGGGCACAATTTTACACGTTTCACCATATCTGCTTTCCCGTAAAATTCTTCTAGGAAATTATGGTGGCAATAAGGGCAAAATTTAACCGGTTAAAGGACGAAGTTAACTCTGATTTAGGGGCATATGCTGGAGATTTGGTGGGTATACTTGAGAAGACCTCAGAATTTCATCCTAAATGGAAAGAAGGTTTGGAGGATTTGTTGGTCATTGCCCAGCGCTGTGCAAAGATGTCATGTAGTGAATTTTGGGTGAAGTGTGAAGCCATTGTTCAGAATTTAGATGACCGGCGTCAAGAGCTGCCAATGGGGATCCACAAACAAGCCCACAGCCGCCTGCTTTTCATCCTCACTCGGTGCACTCGGCTTGTGCAGTTCCAGAAAGAGAGTGGTTATGAAGAAGACCACATTCTGGGACTTCACCAACTCAGTGATCTTGGAGTTTACTCGGAACAAGTTTTGCAGGCTACTCGGCACGACTTTAGTGGTCCATTGAGTGTGGAGGAGTTGGATAACAAGCAGACAAAGAATTCACACAGGAGGGGAAAAGACAGCCAAATTAAGAAGCAAAGCCTAGTAGATCAAGATATTAGCAGTGCAGCCGATGGAATGGAAGTTGGCTCTGCCAAAAGTGCTGGTTCATCTCCAAGCAGCTATAGGATGTCGTCTTGGAAGAAACTTCCAGGTGCTGCTGAGAAGAATCGGAGAGGCCATGATGCTGTTGATTCACCTCCCAAGCAGAAACTGGATCAGCTACAAGTTAAAGACGGAAAAAAAACGGGTGGCGGCTACAGTATCGAAAATCTGGATACCACATTATGCCAGCGTGAAGATTCAGGGGCTTCTGTAGGTTTACAAGGAGTGGGACTTTGGGATCAGCAAAATGTTGTATATGAGAATTTGATGATTTGTCGTATTTGTGAGGTCGAAATACCAACTGTGCATGTAGAGGAGCACTCTCAAATATGCACGATCGCTGATAGATGTGACTTAAAAGGCTTAACTGTTAATGAACGGCTTGAAAGAGTTGCCGAAACTCTTGAAAGGATCCTGGAATCTTGGACTCCAAAGAGCACACCTAGAAGTGCCAATACTCCGAGACAAAGTTTTGATATTGCTAGACTTTCTACATCAAGCCTACATGAATTAGATGAAACATCACCTAAGCAAAACAGCTTGTGTCCTCGAAGCTGTGAAGACATTCTTGATGGTGCTCCGGATTTTCTCATAGATGGTCTGAATATTTTACCTGAAATATTATGTGAAGCTCGTCCTACCTTGACACTTAATGGATGCACAAAAGCCTCGTCAGCAGGAAGCTTGACACCACGATCACCATTATTAACACCAAGAACAAGCCAGATTGAATTGCTTTTAAGTGGACGGAGATCACTTTTAGAGCTTGAGAATTGTCAGCAGGTAGGCAACTTAGAAAATCGTAGTCCATATGTTTTCCATTCTTCTTTTTTGGATTCTCGAGAGTTTACGTGTTTGATGTCCAGTTAGTTTTGGTTCCCACATAACTATGCAGTGGTTGCTGTCTGCTTAAGATTGTTTGGATCATATTCATCTGGTTCATCACCTCCTAAAAAAAAAGCACCTCATTCTGGCACTTTTCATATTCGTGGAAACCAACTTGTACTGAGATTTGACTGCATATCTATGATAGCCAGGGTATAGTTTCCTTTTTCTCCGTCGAATGAGAAATTATGAGATTATATTCCAGGAATTGTAGTATCGTCAAGCCTCTCTAATAGTCTCTCATCTTGCTTTGCGCTTGACATAAAATTTTGTGATACATCGGATTGTTTTTATTTGTTGTTTTGATCATTACCATGGAGATCTTAGTAACACTACTGGTAGGACTGCTTTGATTATCTGGCTTCCATGTTGAGAATTCTTTGCAAACTTTTGCTATAACTTATATATATTCAAATTGACCGTTGCTTTCATTTGCAATCAAATCTGTAATGACAGATAAGCAAGTTGCTGGATATCTCTCGGTCTGTTGCAAACGTAAACAATTGTGACTACAGTGCATTGGAGTATATGATCGATCGGTTGGAAGAACTAAAATATGCCATCCAGGACAGAAAGGTGGATGCCCTTGTTGTAGAGACTTTTGGAAGACGCATAGAGAGACTATTGCAGTGAGTCAATTTTTTATTTCACCCTATACTTCCATGAATTTGTTGTGGTTTTAGCCGAACATTGAATTTCGTTATTGATTATCTCTATTTGAGCAGCACAATCTGATATATAGCTTCTATTCCCATCACAATTTTCACTCGATTTTCAGTTTGCTGGTTCAGTACTCTACATATGATCACATTTTCTCTAATTTCGTGGCTCTGATTCTGATATTTACAGGGAGAAATATGTGCATCTTTGTGGGCGGATAGAAGATGAAAGAGTAGACTCAAATGGCATGGTTGATGAAGAGAATCCTATCGACGATGATACAGTCCGCAATCCGCGTGCAAGCCCTATCAATCCATGTTCCAAGGACCGGACATCTATAGAAGATTTTGAGATAATAAAACCAATTAGTAGAGGTGCATTTGGACGAGTTTTTCTTGCCCGGAAAAGAGCAACTGGTGACTTATTTGCCATAAAGGTCATCCCTACCTACCTGCATACCATAATAAAATGGCTGAAACAACAAAAAGGAATAGGCATGTAGTTTGAACAGTAGAGTTTTGCATCTTTTTACCTTCATTGGATGGTTATTATCATGCCTGTGTTCACATTTCGGCTTTTCTATGTGTGTTTGGCTGTGTATCTCATCTTAAAGTGTTAATTGCATGCGTACAGTTGAGACGGTTGGGGAAGGCAATCTCTATCTTAAAGTCTTTATTGTCGTTGGAATATTTTACAGGTTTTAAAGAAGGCTGATATGATCCGTAAAAATGCAGTTGAAAGTATTTTGGCTGAGCGTAACATCCTTATATCAGTTCGCAATCCTTTTGTGGTAAGCAGGTCCCCCGACATATAAATCTATCTATGTGCATTGCTTGTTGATATACATTTCTGATGTGTATGTAACCTGATTATGAACAGGTCCGATTTTTCTACTCCTTCACATGCAGGGAAAACCTTTATTTGGTAATGGAGTATTTAAATGGTGGAGATCTCTACTCTTTGTTGAGAAATCTGGGTTGCTTGGATGAAGACATGGCCCGTGTATATATTGCAGAACTTGTAAGGGCACATTAATATCCTTGTTTGTTTTAGATGTGCCTATTATTGTCTGTCTCAGCTCACAAGTGGTACAAACATGCTGTTTTATTCTCCTCAGGTTCTTGCTTTGGAGTATTTGCATTCTTTAAATGTCATTCACAGAGACTTGAAGCCAGACAACTTGTTGATTGGTCAAGATGGTCATATCAAGGTCAACAGTTTGCAACTCTAATTTCTTTAACTGCTAAAACGATTTAAGATCTTCAGGTTTGGAGACACTTTGGTAACAGTTATAATTTCTTACATTGTTATAAGGGGATTTATGTTTCTCTCCTTGATTGTAATTTTATTAAGAGAAGTTATAGTAAAGAAGAATCTGAAAATAATTGACTCATTGCACCTGGATTTATTGGTCCCAAACTGTTTCAAATAACCTGATTCAATTTAACTTTTCATCATGTCAGGTGTGAAAATGAGGTCACTTATTTTCTTCAAAATATCTCGCTGGCTTTTGTTATTCAGTTTTGTGTCTTTACCAAACATTGTCTTTGAAGATTAGCAGTTTTCCTCCTCTGCATAATTAACCTGAGAAAGCTACTTCCTTATTCAGTATTTGTGAGTTCTAGTGTATTTAGGTAGGAATTGAGTTGATTTGAACAGTAAGGCCACTTTCTTGTTTGTTTTTCTTTTTTCGTTCTTATGTTTCGTCTCTTTCAATCTATATATGAAGAAGGATACTTTCTATTGTTTTAGGATTCCAGGTAACATCAGTAGTTACTTCTTCTTCCATTGTATGTCGGTTCTCACAAATCTCTAATCCCCACTGTCGCAGTTGACAGATTTCGGGCTGTCAAAAGTTGGTCTTATTAACAGCACAGATGACTTATCGGGTCCCTCAGTCAGTGGTACTGGTTTTCTGGGAGATGATGAAGCAAAAAGTAAACATTCATCTAAAAGAGCACAGCGCCAAAAGCAATCAGTTGTGGGCACTCCTGATTATTTGGCACCTGAGATACTTCTTGGCATGGGACATGGTTTGCAATTTTTCTGTTGATTAGAGTTTGTTTCCTATATCAAACAAAAGAGTTCCTTTTCAGTCTGCTTGTATTTCCACATTGTTCTCGTTGCAGGTGCAACTGCGGATTGGTGGTCTGTGGGTGTTATTCTTTTCGAGATGCTTGTAGGTATTCCACCATTCAATGCTGAACATCCACAGGTAGGTTATCACTAGATTAAGAATATACATTATTTCAACTTTATAGAAGTACTACATATAATCAACTTGTGTCATCACAGGATGAATATGCTGGAGTGTGACGAGCATACACATTTTTGTTATTTATTTATTTATTTTGTTTTGAAACTTCCTTTTTTTTCTTCTCTTTACAGAACTTTATTTGTGTTTTCTGTACATATTTTGGCACTTTGTATGTTCTTTAAAACTTTTGCTGTTGGTTTTTCCATTGGTTATCCTTTTTGAACTGCAAGCATGACTTTATTGCTCATTAAAGACTATTTTTTAACAGGTTTTGTGGTTTTCTTATTCAGGTTTGAATGCATTCTTTTGAACCTTAAAGCAGGGATTTGTAGCCTTTACTATTTGTATCATTGATAAACATGGGCTTGCATTTGAAACAGTTACTAATGTAACATTTGTATTTGCAGCAAATTTTTGACAATATAATAAACAGTGATATACCTTGGCCCAGGATACCTGACGAGATGAGTTACGAAGCTTATGACCTGATTGACAAGTAAGTCTTATAAATTGATGTGCATTTTCTGATATACGGCTAAGGGTGCTGATTTGTTATGCAATTTTTTTATCAATACATCTTGTTATCTAAGCTAATTCTTTAAATAGCATGCTTCATCCAATCAAAATTGGGTTGCAGTGTTACTCTGTGATATACTTGAAATGCATAACAGTCGAGTGAGCCAAAGAACTATGACGCTCTTCCTAGTTCATTTGATCTGTGACTGGGAAACTCATCTCCCTAGTTATTAATTACACAGTATTTGCCTTGCAGAGGTTCTAATATGTATCTTGTAGGGCAGGGTTTCAGAGATTCCTCATGCTCAGCATGCCTGTGAAAACTGAGACACGGCTGATGTCAATAACATTAGCTATGCAATCAACGTGCCTAGGAAGGAGAATAAATAACATTCTTCTGATATGAGTCATGACTCAAAACTAAAATGCGTTGGCTTCACATCTAGTTGAGAGTTTCTTTTCTAGAAAAAAATACAATAAGGAAAACACCAAGTTAGCAATCATTGGAAATGTGCTTCTGAAAAGTAGAGCTCAGTAAGCCTGAAAATTAAGTTGGACTCGCATTATAGCTAGAATATGCAATCTTATTCACTTACAGCACAATGCCAAGAATATCATACTCTCCTAGGCCATGTTCGTTTGCAAAAGTATTATAGGATACAATGAATACAACTGACGAATTAGTTGGTTTATGGTCAATACGTCCGAGTAGAAGCGTCTCGATCTTCATGTATCCTTCCTGCAAAATCACAAGAATAGCCTCGGGCACTGAGGTTACTAACCTCCGATGCTAAGTCAGTCTCTTTTCTGTATGCGCTATGTGTAGTTTTTGTTGCTCATAATTTTTCTTACCTCTTCTATCGTTCACTCTTCCTTTTATAGCTTTTCTCCCACGTTCTTTCCCTTCCTTTTGGCGGGAACTCACACAGGAATTTCTCCTCGTGCGATCGTGCGCTCTTTGACGATTCTCTCACGTCTTCTTTTGGGATCATGAAGTTGGCGGTTTATAGCGGGTTGTTTGAACAACCGCTCATGGCACGTATAACGATTTACACTTCTGGATCTGCATGCAAAATGAGCTTGATTGTAGTCATTGAGTCTCAGATAGATGTAATCACGCTTGCCGGCCCAAATTGGTTTGGGCCGGGCGTGATTCAGTATTGGTATCATCAACAACAAAATTCACAAAACGAACATCCACATAGTTTCCAATGTCATACAGTCAAATGCCAGGAAACGGGCAGTATGTCATAATAACCTGAATAATATTGCCTCTCATTCTAAATCACCTAAGCAGGAGAATGCCACCTCACCAAGGGCTGTAGAACCTTCTAATATTCTTCACCATTTCAACATGTCAAGTGCTAGTGGAACATATCTGAGTAGAACTTATGTGACAGATGGAGTACGGAATTGACTTACAAGAGGTGAAATATGGATGACAGAAGTTCATGTGCCTAGAACAGTGTTCATTTTCATCTAGTCTAAGCAACAAGCTGTTGCTTTAGACAGTGTTGTTGCCTTGGTTATAGTAAGTATGCCCATTCGTTAAGTAGAGTGTTCCAGATATATCCCAGTAATGAAGAAGATTATGCTTCCAGGAAAAGCAATTAGTAATTAGTGACTTCTGAAATGCATAGGGAGGGAGAAGTCTACTTAGTCACAGATCTGATAAAGGAAGCTAAGAAAAAAGGCTGATGCTACCTCCTAGAAGACTGTAGAGAGAACAAAACAATTACTTATTTTCTCTCTGACCAGATAACACAACTTGTTATACATATTCCATACTTAAGCTCCTTCACAGAGGTGTGCATTCCTAAATAACTCGCTACTGTTTCAGAAAATCTAGGAAATTTCCAGGACAAAACCCATATACTCAGTTAATAACTATGCTAACAGAAATCCTGAAGCACACTAGTATCCTAAATTTGACTTTGGGGAAATATCATAGTACGCTCTATATCTATGACCCCATAACTTTTAATTTGTCTGATTATGCTCCATAAGTTTTTTAAAAAATTAATCATCGCCTTCTGTTCGATTTGACCGTTAAATCAGACGAAGGTTGATGCAGATTGACTGAAATGGCCCTCCAAGAAAAATAAAAAAAGAATATAAATATAAAAATGAAATCGAATTTCCATATTTTTATTTAGAAAATATTACTTTTTATTCATAAATCATTTTTTAAAATGTTTTTAATGTTTTTAGTAATGTTGTCTTAAAAGAACATTTCGGACATTTTTCATGTGGTTTAACGACCAAATAGAACCGAGGGCGAGGATTGATGTTTTAATAACTTATGGGGCATAACTTATAATCAGAAAAATTAGAAGTTATGGTGTTCAATTTGATTGTTACCCATAGATATAGGGGGTACTATGATGTTTCCCCTTTTACTTTTTTACATGAACATTTCTGAAATAGTTGCTGCCCTGTGTTGACTGCTTGTTGCTTCTTGGTGACCTTCTTTGTCTGGGTACTACATCACCTAGGCTACGCCAGTTATGTTTCTGATTGGTCGTATGAGGCCTGCTTTTAACTTGGAATTAAGAATACTTCTTGTCATATTACCTATGGCTGCCTGTGCACTCCATTTCAGATTACTGGCTGAAAATCCAGTTCAAAGACTTGGAGCAACAGGAGCCAAGGAGGTAAATTTGTAAAGCCCATTGGAATGGTCCTATTTGCAATTCGTAACGATGATAAGAACTAAGGAGAACCTTCACTTTCCTGGCAGGTGAAGCAACATCCTTTCTTCAAGAATGTTAATTGGGACACACTTGCAAGGCAAAAGGTCATTTCAGTTAACTTTGTCGAATTTTTTGAAATAACTCTTGACAATTATGTGATTTTCAAAAATTCTTTAAATTGGATGCAGGCAATGTTTATACCAGCAGCAGAAGCACATGATACAAGTTACTTTATGAGTCGATACATATGGAATTTCGAAGATGATGATGCAGTGGGAGGTAGTGACTATGATGACCTGAGTGAAACATGCAGTAGCAGATCATGCAGCAATGAACACGATGAAGATGTATGCTTGCTTGATCTTTTATGTCTAGGCACCTGGGGCTTCAATAGACCAAACCATGAACCTGATTTTGTTGATACCAATGGCTCTCATAGCGAAACAATCTGATAAAGTTTTCATCAAAGTGGTTATAAAATACACTTAGCTGTGATACGAAGTAGGTTGATTTAGGAAACACAAATTCATATCCAATCATGCCATGGTCGTATTCAAATGTTATCTAAGCAAGTCAAAGATCCTAGAAGAGTTATTAGTGGTTTTGTGCAAAAATTTTCATCTTTTTGATTCACTTAGATCTGCATCATGTAATCTGTTCTTCTTACCATCATATGCCTGTGGATCAGGGTGATGAATGTGGTAGTTTGGCAGACTTCAATGGTCCAACACTTGCAGTAAAGTACTCATTTAGTAATTTCTCATTTAAGGTAATATCTGCCTTGCCAATTATCTTTTGACCATCAGGTAATAGAAGATCTCATCTGAAAATGAAAATTTTGCATTTTGCTGATGTTTGCTCTCAATACGAGCCTAAAATGGTTATGTACTACTTGATATGGGTTTGAAGGTTTTGCTTTTATAATAGGGAAAATGACAAATAGCCCACTAGGTTTTAGCGACTTTTTAAATAACTCACTGAGTTTTAAAAAGTTTCAAAAGACTCACTGAACTTGTCTGTAGTTTGCAAAAACCCACTGCACTCGACGGCGTTACGGAACTTAACGGAACCTCATGTAAATCAACCAATCATAGGTGCACACGTGTTACCTGCAGTAACAATCGTAGAACGGAACACATTTCAAATGCCCTAAACCTCTGGTGCTTCTTCATCAGTGTCTCCCTCAATTGCTCGCGACGTCACCATCTCCGACGGTGACCTCGTTGCCAAGCTACTCCCTAAGAATCCAGCGAATGAGGAGGACCGGGATGAGATCAAGCCGTTGATTCTCACTCTCTCTGTCTATCAGGACGAGATCCTACGCCTAAGGATCGACGAGGACCCCTCCCTGGAGCCACCCAAGAAGCGCTTCGAGGTACCCGTGGCATGCTTATTTTCCTGCCACAAGGTATTTTCCTGCCACGTGGCATGCTTATTTTGTTATCGCTTGCGAACCCCGCATTAACGACGACGACGTGTTTGTTTTTTCTTCTTCCTCCGCTTCTACTTCTCCTTATATTTCCCTGCTTTTTGCATTGAAAAGTCTCACTGAATAACTTGGAATTCCATGCTCAGATTGAGCTAACAACATAAGCGAGTCTTCGGGTCCTACCAAATGAGTTCCCACAGAGAAAGTCAAATACTTCAAGCTGATCTCCAACCGCATCAGCCCACACATCACCTTTTCGTTTTCCACATCAACCTTCTCTGTCACAATAGTAGAAAGGGAAAAATCTCTTCCATCTTCTTTGAGATCAGTTTGAGCTTCCTGGTTAGCTAGAAGTTGTTCAGAACCTACGAGAAAACCAGTTTCTTCCTCTTGGATAGTTTCCACTTCCTTCGAAAGTCGGCTATCCTCCACCATTTCGGCCAAAGGCCCTGCGTCTGTTGCTGTATCAGTCTCGACATTTTCCTTTGTCTCAACCAGCTCAAATGCTTTCTCGATTTGTGTAGTAAGTTCAGCTTTCATAGAAATCAAGGTATTGCAGTTTCACAGAAGATGAGCGTGCGAAAGAAAAGGTAGAAGGGAGGAGAATGAGAAGAGTGAGAGAAAGCTACAGAAAGCATTTTCGCACAGCCTCAGGGCCTCCTCTGACACCGGGGAAGCGCAGCTGTACCCTAAGCCCCCGGCGTCGCAGAATGACACCACTTGCACTTGCACCTGGTTGTTCGGTACGTAAGGCGGGGTGTACGGGTAGAAAACCTGGGGTACTGGCTGCCTGAAGAGTGTCACTTGCAGAGAACACGTGTGCAACTATGATTGGTTGATTTAAATGACATGGAACTCTTCCGTTAAGTTCCGTAACGCCGTCGAGTGCAGTGGGTTTTTGTAAATTACAGACAAGTTCAGTGAGTCTTTTGAAACTTTTTAAAACTCAGTGAGTTATTTAAAAAGTCGCTAAAACCTAGTGGGCTATTTGTCATTTTCCCTTTATAATATTCTGGTATTTTGGGCAGTGAGTTTTGTAGTTCTTACCTTTAATAGTACTTGAGAGTTTTGTATTCCTTCCCTGTATTCATAAACTTAGTCGTTATGGAGAAACAATAGACTCTTTTCGTTTTAAGTGTCTTTTTAACCTGTGAAGCTTTTTGATCAATGCTTCTTGTGTTCTCAGAACTTGTCTCAGCTGGCTTCTATCAATTTCGATCTGGTTGTCAAGAAAACCAAGGAATCCCCAGAAGCCTCCAAACCACCCATTCCGTGACAATTTTACATAGTCACTTACCAATACTCTTACTCTCACCTATGACATATCAAGTCATCCTTTTGCTCTCAGCTAGCTTTCACATCTTGCATAATTAGTGCACTGCAGTTTTTGGGCGAGGAGAATGTCTTCACTGAAAATTCAGAGTAAAGGCTCATCTTTTCGATATGCCTTTTATTTATTGAATAGCAGTTGTTCTGAAGGGAAGGACAGGTCTAAGTCTCAGTCGTATTGACCAGCTTATTGCCAGATGATAGAAGCAGGTACGGTTCTCCTCTTACTTTATCTGTATGAATATTCCATTCTGGCATGTCATAGTGAAACGTCATTGGTAATTTCTTATATTGACCACTTGTGTTTTTTGTTCGGCAATTTTTTTCCCATTTTGTGTGCGTGTGTACGTGCTCTTTTTGATAGATGTCAGTTCTCTACCCTTCTACCTCTCCACAGATAATGTCTTGTTTAAATTTTCATGGCTAGATTCTTTATTTTCTTGTGACCAGACAACTAACAAGAGAATTGGCCAATTTAACATGCTTGCTTTTTCTTGGTTCTATTTTAAAAAAAAAAAAATAGTGGGCTCACTGTCGCACAATTTGATCTCGGCCTATGGAAATGCACAATATTGCTGATTTCGTGATCAGAATTGTTTTGCTTTCCCTTTCTTGGTTCTTGGGAACAAGTTACAGTTCTTGTGGGATGCTGCTTGCAACAAATTTTGGCTACGTATGTCAACTTCAAGAAAAAAAGTGAGCAGTGCCAATGTTTGAAAACTGCAGCCTTTCGTTTCCAGCTGGAGGATGAAAAAGGATTCTGTAAACAAACACTTATTTCAAATGAGGAAGAAAAATTCTATTCAAATCCTTTTTCACTCTACAAAATGTGAATGACATTTCAGTACATCAATCACTCTATTTAAAAAAAGCCTCTAGGGTAAAAAGTCAGATATTAGTAAGGTGGGATGGAGGTGTAAAAAGAGACTTTTGAGTTATAAGATATTACAAGTGACATCATATTTTGCACTAATGTTAGAAGTTGGTGGAAGTCAGGGAATACAGAATAAGGTGAACCCTTTATGCATTGCATCCCTATACATCTTCAGGCCAGAATGATCGTCATTCGTTGGGTGCTCATATGTTATGGAAGACTTGCTTGCTTGTTAGAGATATCAAAAGTAATTAATTCATTATAGAAAACTTTTGTGATGGCTCAATCTAATTTTTGCACTTGGAAAGGTATTTGAAATCAAAGGAACTTTACTTCCTAATATCTGTCATGCTGAAAGAAGTTGGGTATAATGCAGGAGCTATGCATTTCAAAGAACCGTGATGTTGTCACCAGAGTGTCGTGGAAATGCGCGGTTATTGGCGGATGGAGGGGCTGTGGACACACCATTGGGCAAGCTAAGGCTCTGTTTATTGTACATATCCCAGAAACGAATAGTAGGACTAATGAAGACTGTGAGGCCTGTTGGTGGTAATGCTATAGATGTAAGTTCAAGTATTCTCATGGGCTGAGAAATTTGTCTTCACCTGCTTCATGAGATAATTTGCTTCCAACTATCAGCAAATAAGGTGATGAATATGCTTCATGCCATTCTGTAGTACGACCTCTGAAATTGTCGCAGAACTGCTTTAATTTCAGGATGGTAACTGGAAAAAGAGGGTTTAAAGGGAGTAAATAGCAGACTAGTTATCTTTTTGAATGGATATCAGTAGAATGTAGAACTCCTACACCTGGTACAGAACGGCTCACAGAATTGTTGTGGATTATGATATTACCCTTTCAAGGAAGGTGTCTGCTTCACATATACATAAATGGATATTGGTATTCAATAACTGAGGAAATTATTCATTTGGATCAACATTAGAGTGATGGACCTTGAAAAAGGACATTTTCATATGTTATTGCATAATTACGCATGCCCATTCTGATCTACTTTTCTCCATAGTTGAGTATGATTAATACTTGAATATACGATTTGGCGGAACAAGACCTGTTCTGGTAAAATTTTCTTACTCAAATGTCAAAAAGGACAATATTTGCAATTCAAAAAACACTTGATGCCATTATAAAAGAGCTAGCTGCTGTACGAGATCTTTGAGTTCTTCTTCGCATGGGGGTTCACGCACGCTTCTTCTAAAGCAATGAGCTTTCAGAGATATTCTCCATTACAAAGGACTGTGATTTGACGTCTCACTTTCCTCTTTCTTTTTGCCCACAGAGAACCAAAACTGTTATTGTTTCGGAGGCTTGGCCCCCTTATCAGCCGTCGTCAAGTGGTTACTGGTTACAGTCCTAGAGTACTGTAAAGTGGAAGTAGATGATAAAAGTGTAAACTAGATAACATTTAAGGTCTAAGGAAGGGCCGAAAACTTAAAACGGCAATGTGCCATGCGTATGTCAAAGGCACCGCGGGCACCGGCACCGATAGTACCCTACGTCTGTCTAGCAGTTAAACGACATAGTGATCTCACGCGTATGAATAATATTATAACTTTTGGTGCAGATCATCTAGTATCTTTAAAGTATGGTGCTCTGTCATCTTTCTCAGTACTCCATCCTTCTAGCTTTTTCTTAGTTCATCCTGATCATGCATGTCAGCATTTATGGGTCGTCTTCCTGAACATTCATTCCCTTTCGTGGCTTTTCGAACGTTCAACTTTTCATTTTTTTTAAATTGCTGCCAAAAGCCAAAAGGAAATACTTTGGAGAAAACAAGCATGTGGTCCAAAGTTTGTCGTGCTCGAGCCTAATTTTCTGCCCTCTCGCGCTTCCAATGACTATTTAGTAACGTCGAAAAAAACCTACCTACTATTTTCGGGTGTCATGCTCAACTTTGGTAAAGAAGTTTCTCAGACCCTTGGTAAAGAATTTTCATAAAACAAAATTCACAGTGCATGCATGGATGAGTTATAAGAATGAAATCAATCTACTCACCCAAAAAAAAGGTTAAATCAATCAATCTTCTATCTCAAAAGTCTCTGTAAGTTTTGATATACAGATATCGGATCAATCCAACAAGATTGCTGTTGATTAGAGGGGACAAAAACCAGATAAAAGCTATAAAAAAAGTCCCCTCCCAAAGAATCTGAGGTATATATATATGCTGCACAACCAGTTGATTCCACCTATCCAAGTAATTTGTTAATTAACATGAAAGACGGAGAGGATATATATATATATATATATATCTGTAAGAAAGTATTGTCTGTTCAATCATTTCTGAATGGACCTTAAAGAATGATTTTCAGAGGTTGTGCTACTCACGTTCTATGAGAAGAATAAGTTGTTTCGGTGTAAAGTGCAAGTGAAATAAAAAATAACCCAGAGCCCATGTCTTCATTAGTGATATCATGGTCCTGATTTGTACCTTCATCTCCTAACTTGAAGCCAAATGTGCTAACTTCTTGCGCCGGCATGCTGTTTTCATTATCTTTCAATGTTGTATTCTTATGTCGTTTACTTCTTGATTATGTTTTCTTGCAATAAAGGAAAACAGATTCGCATAGACAGGTTCGATATTTTTGCGGCGACAATCAACTCCATGCTTGTCAACCAGTGTTACATTTAACTTGTCCTTTCAGTACTGAGTTAACTCCTTGTGACTTGTGAGGTCTGGAATCAATCAGTACAAGAACTTTCAAGGTGCATTTGCTTTTTCTGACGGAGAAATATCGGTTTTCCATCTACTGTGAGTACGCAAAATTTGAACCAATTTGAATCCTGCCGACGAATTCCTTGAGTTAAGCGAGGAAGTACATATTCGGGATCATGTAGGCCTGTAGGGGAGGTGGGGTTTGGTGCTTCGGGGTTATTGAGTGCTCTGAAGGGAGGAAAAAGTGTTGACATTCACAGAGACAACCTCGGCTGTTTATTGTCGGGTGCAATTTAAGTGAGAAGAAAACGGCTGTCGTTTGTAAACAAAATAACTACCAGTTGTTGGCAAAGAGTATGTCGCTTTGGCTGTTATTACAAGTATCTTTGCAAATGATTGATGGTAATTCCATTGCTAAACGTGTACGATGAGCATTGGTGTAAACCTCAAACATAACTTACTTGAGAAACTTGATTAAAAAAAAAAAACTTACTTGAGAAACTGAGTACGTAGTACGTACGTATGCCAATGCAGGGCCACAAAACAAAAGCGAAGTCCCCACTGTCCAGCCGCCGCCCATTGGGTTGTCTCCCGAGGGTAAAATTTCATTAACTTCACAAGCACCGGATCCGGTGCAATTAATTATATGAACAGAAGTTGTCTATTTAGGCATGTTTGAGACCCCAAATATTTGGGGTCTCAACAAAACGGACAAACCAAACAAATTTTAAAATTTTTAACTTTTACACCTACACACTTCACTTTTCACAAACTCCAATAAATCTCAATAAAGTAAAGATTTCCAAAATTTTAAGAATATTCCCCAATATTTTGACAAACAAACATTAGTAATATTTAATGCATGGTGCCTTTGCAAAAAGGATAAAAAAAAGAAGGAAGAAACGGTATATTCTTGGATTCATGATTGTTCCCTTCCAATTATTTAAGTTAGTCGCATCTTATCTTATTGCATTACACATGCTTACAAAGTATATTATCATTTACACAGGGGTCCTGAGCTTCAACCGCACAACTCTTTTGAGTGGGGTGAGCTTTTGGTAACATAGCCCCTCTGAAAATCTATTGGTAGCATCTCTCTATTACCCTATGCAATTAGGAACCCCATATCGGCTCCAACCAGTCTGCCGTCACATCTCACTTGAGTTACACCAAGCTTGTGTGCTGGAAAAAGTTTGAAGAACAGGCATCCGCATCCTCACATACTTGGCAAAACGACACCTCACCTTACCACCCCCATGCTGTACAGTCACATCCGTATCCTTGATGGGACTGACCAGCTAAACTTCTGCAGGCTTTTCTTTCCCATTTGCATAAGTTTCTGTCATTAAAAGTTTCTAAAATAAATTAACCTGATATTGGAAATCGGAAGCAGGACGAAAAAGTGTCCACTTATGAACCCCATTAATTCCGAGCCTTTTGTACTCGTCAGTGCTTGCTACCCATGTCTAGAGACTTCATGTCCATGTCATTGAAACAACCAAGCCCAAACTCCTTATCTCCGAAATCCTTGTAGTCCAATAACCATCCGGAATTATCCTCTGACGAAGGCAATCCAAAATCACTGTAGCTCGAATTGGTGGCTGAGAAATTCCAGAAAGAATCATCCAGGAAGGTCTCCGACCACATGTGACTCATTAATAGGTCGTCCTCACCGAGAACGGATTCCCTCCGAAGGGAATCCGTCCGGATGCCCGAATGGAGGGCTGGATTGCCTCCATTCGGGCATCCGGAGGGATTCCCCTTCGGAGGGAATCCCTCCTCGTCCTCGCCGGGGTCCGAGGACCGCGATTCATCGGTCGAGGAATTTTCAGCTGGGGCATTAGAGTTGCCACTGGAGGAGTGATGCCCATATACTTGTGGTGACTCCTGACGATTGACTTCTATATCTCCTTGATCATTAGCCTGGCACAGGGTTTCTTCTGGGGCGGCTTCTCTGTGAAGAGGCTCATGCGTTATTGGATCAATACCCATCTTAATAAGCTTTTTCTTTATGTGGGTGTTCCAGTGATTCTTGATGTCATTATCGGTTCTTCCAGGCAATATTGCTGCAATTTTTGACCACCTAAAAGAAAACGAAAGTGCAACGCTATGAGAGAGAAGCATTTTATGTTTTTGTTATATTCATAATGAAAGGACACACCTACTTTTTGGCCTAAACATATATCATAACGCATCAATAATTTACTATTAATCCCAATATCTTTATCTTTATGGCCTATATGATAAACTTTGAGGGGCTTTTGGAAATCCAAACCTTTATGATCTCCTACCATATTCGTAGTTTCTGATTCCCATCCAAATAGATTGGCAGAGTAAACTTCTAGCTCTTATTTTATTTAGTGCCTGCTTAGAATGGAAATGGAAGTTTTCTTCTTTCTCCAATTAAGACAAACGTAGACAATGAAATTGTGTAGGGATAGTCAATATTGGACCTTAACGTCGTCCTTTTTGACTCATTTTTTTTTTTCATGGGCGCGTTCCCGCTAGTTGAAGTAATGGTTTTTGGTGAACCTAAAAATAAAAAGGCTTCAATTTTCTTCGCATGAATGTCTTACACACACCCAATATTTATGGCACTCAGCAAGGAAGAAGACAGGAGTTTTCTTCTTGGCATTTTTAGGCTGTAAAATCATAAATATACAGTACAACCGAGAAACAGCTAGCAAAGAAAACCCACCTATTCCCAAGACGGGCATGAAGATCAATGACAAGTTGCTCCTCAGCATCGTTGAGTAGGCCTCGCTTCAAGTCCGGCCTCAGGTAATTAGTCCACCGGAGACGACAACTCTTGCCGCAGCGACGGAGCCCGGCAAGCTTGGGAACGGCACGCCAGCAACATTGGCCATGGGTGAAGATAAAATTGACCAGTTTCTTGTCCTCCTCCACTGTCCAGGGCCCTTTCTTGACTCCAACCTTGTCACAGCAAGGTTGCCTCCCCATCACTTCAGAGCGAGCTAGTGTTTTTGATACACCAGTGACCAGTCCACCAACCCAAGCTCCCTTCACCCACCTTTAAATACTAGTGGACTCCCCTTTCTTTGAGGCAAATCAATTAATGTTTATTTTGGAGGTTAGCAACTCTCACGCCATGTTTTGCGCGTCTGTGAAACTGCCCAAGCCTTTTTGCAAAGTAAACTACCACAGTCGTATTCGTCGAAATACAAAAAGACAAATTCTCAATGCCCGGCAAAGTCATGACACATATGATGTATTTATATATATATATACAACAACCTCTGTTTGTCTTTTTTTTATTCCTATGAGATTAACAAACGGACTCCAAAAACTTATGTGGCCTCAGTGATTTCCAGTTAATTAACCTTAACAGATAATCATTCACACCAACAACTATATATTTAACAGGATAAGATAAAACTTATATACTGAGACAAGATTCTTCTGAATCATCAAACTTCTTCTTTGGAAAGCAGCTAGCTTTGTCGTTTTAAAATAATACATACAAGCAACTTATATTTAGAAGTTTCATACAACTAGACTTTTGTCTGGCCGACAATTTTCGTTCTAGTTTCTTTTCCTTGCATGGATAATTTGCATAAAATGCATATTTTATTTGGGATTTTATAAATTCAAAGTCATATTTAGGTTTGAGACTTTTTTTTTTGTTAACTATGCAGAGGAGGTGAGCCCACACAAAGCTCCTTCCGAGGAAATCATGTTTGTTGCATTTTGATCATGACAAGAAAATGAGCAGAGTAGCCTTTGCCTATTTCTACTGCGGGGGATTCTTGACGAATACTGATTTACGTATCGGTTTTGGGGGAGCAAGATCAAGAATCCGACCCTCGGATCTATCCAGAGGAGGTTCCATCTGAGCAACTGATTTTAGGTATTGAGTTTAGTGAAAAAGTGTTGTTAATATTTAAGGTATTGAGTTTAGTGAAAAAGTGAAGAGAGAGGTAATTTTTTATATTTTTTTTGTAGTAAATAGTAATGATTTGATGGGGAGAGAGAGATTATATTGTAATATTTAATTGTGTTAAAATTTTAGAGGAAGTAAATTTTTCGTACACAAACTCACCCTCAGTATGGAGACTCTTATTAGCAAGACCGACGGGAATTCAGTAGAACGGCGCGTGAGTGCACGCACTTCCTGGAAGGGCGACAGAGAGGCAGATGGAGTGAGCGGCCGACCGTCAATTTATGAAAGATGCGTGGGACCTAAGATTAAGCTCTTCTCCATTGGTTCGATTGTACATTGATGTGTGGGTCCATGATTGGGACTGTGAAAAGCTGGGCACCCAACCACACTGCTCCATTTAAGTACTTAACTATTTTTAATTTTAATCATTTCCTAGCAGCCCAAGAAGAATTTCCTCGTTTCACTCTTAGTCAAGCATTTCGTCACTCTTTCGTCAGCTTCGCTCACCCTCAAGCCTCAATTGCCACGACGATGAGAGACAAAATTGTGGGTCATCCACTGGTTTCGTAAGTTTCAAATTTTAGGTCCCACGAAATTTTAATGTCAGCGCAATTCGAACGTAATCGGTTTCGTAAGTACGTTGATTTCAAAGCTCACCCCCTTCCCCCCGCCTCCTCTCTCTTAATTTTTATAGATGTATGATGTATTTCAGGTCACCCTCTACGGTCTTTTATAATTTATTTCTTAATTTTGCTATAATGGGTTATATAAGGATGATATATTTCATTGCATCTTTCTTTAATTTTGAGAAAGTTGTACTTCAAATAATTTTTCACATTATTGTGGCTATTGACTATTGATTAAGTTTTGAAATTATATTAAAATCGTGATTAGGACTAGGTTGTGAATTGTGATTATGATCTTAAGTTGTGACTTGTGAATTATATTGATGAATTTTGTTTTGTTTTGTTTAAATAATGCATTGGTCTTACCAGTTACAACTGCAACTGTTGAAATAATATTCTTTGCAATGAATATTATCAAGACTGGCTAGCGTAATAAGATGAGAGATACTAGATGAATGATAGTATATATTGAGAAGAGAATTTTTGAATCTATCGAAAACGAAATCATATTGCAACGTTTTCAGAAAATGCAGAGCCTTAGGATCCAATTGTCATATCTCAGTCTCAGAAAAATAGTACGAAAAGTGTATTTCAATATAATATAATGTCAGCACGATTCGAATCCAGAAAATTTGAGATTGCGACTCAAATCACCTATACTATACTTAGGTTGTGTTTTGGGGAGATTAAAATTTTAGGATATTGGATTTGGTGAAAAAGTAAAGAGAGAGATAATTTTTAATATTTATTATAATAAAAAATAATGATGTGATACGAAAATAGAAATTATATTATAATTTTTTATTGTGCTAAAATTTTAAGAAGCCTAAATTTTACTTTGCAAACGTAGCTATAGAGGATAACTTTATTTATTATTCTAATACATGTTTTTTTGGTGGTAAATTTTTTCTCCTCCATAGGACTAGTGCCTCACTCGTAGGAGGAGCCCACTAGCTTCGTCTTAATTCGACGAAGTCCCCACGAGCCACCGGGGCTACTTTTTCCTCTTAATGTGGTTGAGAAAATTTTCCATACCATAAATTAAGCGCATAATGTCATTCGCGACTTAATGATGCTAGCATTAGCGTCATTAAAGCACACTCCCCAAACATTAAAATCCTTAAAAGAAATCCCCCACTTGTTAATCTATGTTTAAAAGGCAGATTTAGAATTCGAAAGTACTTTTGGTTGGCATAGTGGGTGAGCGTGCATATCAAACTTGTCCCCCCCACCCCAATCTTTTGAGTGTGAAGCCCGCAACATACTTTTGCCATGCAATCCACAAGTTTTCCGAGAGGGCCACAATCGGCAATCCCCTCGATATGACCCGTCTGCCGACGGTTTTCATTCTTATTGAGTTGTAACCTAAAAGTAAAAGACATGGATAATATATTCTAGGATATTAGGGCCGATCACTGTTATAGCTTTTTCCCTGGGTAGCCTCCCGATTCTTTTCCTTTCATAAATTTGTCATGTGATAGACAAGCCAATGTTTTTGTTGACTATTTTCTATTTTTCGTTTGAGTAGTTTCTAAATTGGCTTTGAAAAAGTTGGGCTGCAAATGACTTAAGCTAATGTTTGGTAAGGATGATGATGGGGCCGGCTGAGTGCACGTTGGAAAAATTGTTTATGACACAGGTCACGTACAATCGTTTTCATTTATTAAATTCACGGTTTCCAGTTTGTTTTAGACACAAAGGTGAAATTCTGTACGTCAAGCTGATCGGAGTATGTCGACAAGATATACAGGTAAAATTTGAGAAGCTACCGCAGTAGTTCATAGTCTACGTTCCCCCACTTACTCACCTGCTAAGAAAATTGAATATATAATCATGCGCCTTATCACGCAGTTTGATGTCCCCATTACCCGACTACTTGGGATGGGTTGACACTTACCTAATTATTCGACTATTAGCGTGTAAGATATGATTTTTGAATAATCAACCATGTTTTGGATTGAACTGTACAATCATTTTTGAAAATAAATATAAATATGTTGTCGTGTATGCCTTGTTAAGGTTTTATTCATTCATTGCCTGATCGTGACAAGATGGCCATGATTCGCCAACTGGCTACTCGAGAACAACTCAATTCAGATCATTCTCATATGGTTAAAACGGACCAACCATCCGAGACGAAGCCCAATCAGACCCGCAAAGAGTCCATTCTATTACTTTGGGCCGAGCGAGAGAGGTGCAGGCCGACTTAGCCATATGGAGACCCAGTCGTACTGGCGCTGTCAACGTCCGTAGTAACACGTTTAACTCGAACCAAATATCACTCGCCACCTGTTCGTTGTAATGTACTAATGTCCCACTGAACAAACACGAAAACAAAAATCAAGAAACCAGATCAAGAGCAACACATAGAGGGAGAGATGTGGAGGCGCGTGTCTTCCCTTTTTCCATTGAGTTCCTCCGGCAAATCATCCATTTTTACCCAGGTAACAACTCCACTCCGACCATATTTCGATATAAAACCCGAAAGAAGGAAGAAAAAAGAAAAAAAGTTCGTACTTTGTTTTGTCTGTATCATAGAACTATTTTTTCTGGGCGTGCGAAGTCAGGTAAAATAAGGGCATTAGAAATGCAATTGCATGAGGTCCAGTGTCCCACTCGTAAATTTGGGATTGTGGAGATGTTTCGGGAACCAAATCTAGGTGGGCTGAGGATTCTTTCACAGTTTAAGTTGTCTTCTCTGTTTAGCAAATAAGGCTTTATGGCTTCACACTGTCAGCAATGCCAGAACAAGGTGAAATTGTTATTTGTTCAAGCGAGAAAACGCATTTCGCCCCCAACGTGGTGGTGCACGTCGGTTACCCACCAGCCTTTTTTACATGTATTTTCTGGTGGTTAAAAAAAGTGTTTTAGAACTGGGACACTGATGAGGATTGAAAGGTAGCTGGTTCGGGAATCTTTTTTAAGATGCGTAACTGGTTAAGTAATTGTTCTATAACGATTTGTATTTACCAGCTGCTGCAAACTTTATCAGTTTCCGAGTTATCTCTCGTAAATCTTCCGTTCCTTTAACATTTTAACGATTTTGGTTTCTGATATTGACCGCAGCCGGGCCCAACGTTGAATTTTTATTGAATCCTTTGAAACTGAGATACCCATCCCGGCTCTCTATTTCCGTGTCGTAAGGTTTAGGATAAACATGTCTTTGGCTTTCGTGTCCAATTTTTTCTATTATCCAAAGAATAAAAGAGGTGACTTTTTACGTGAAGAACCAAAAGCGTTTACTACTTTCTACTTGCCTTGTAATTTGAGGTGCAAGCCTTTGCTAAGATTTGGGACTAAGTCCAAGTCTGTGGCAGATATTGATGGAACAAAAACTTATTGCTATGGTAAAACCGGGTTCAATCGGTGTCAGCTGAGAAAATGTTGTTTTAACCATTTTACTTTTCATGGGTATCAAAGTATCTGATAGATGGACTCTCAAAGTTTTGAATATGCAATCTGTAGTCTGGAAATTAAACAAGTGATGAACATTGTGGTTAAGTGATAAAACCAGGCCTGAACTTTGGTTTCGGACTTCATAATTATAAAAAAAAAAAAAGAAACAGTTTACGGCTGTGTTTTTCCTGGTTGAGCAAAATTTAGTGAGGAGAATCAAGCAGATAGCTGTATGACTGTTTGGCCAACACCAATATTATAGTACCCATGTCTCAAAATTTCCCTGGCAAGCCACATGAAACAAGTTTCCAGATAAAAATTTAGCCGAACAATTATGCTGTGGTTAGAACAAAGACACATTCAGCTGTTACTTATATGGCTTTCGTGAGAGTTTTAACATGCATATGCCAAGTCCAAGTAGAGGTCACATTGTTGAAGTTTGTCACTCAGATATGAGGTCCAAATCTTTTAGTTGATCTCTTAGGAACATACCTTCAAATGTATCAATTGCTTAAATTCTCACTTTGTGGATACATTTTATTCAGAATATTGATTTAGTTGTAAGTTCCTAGGTGAAGGTGGTAATGTTCAAATTTAGCATGTAGGGGCTTATTTACAAAGTTTCTGGTTATTGAGCTTCCTCGTTTCAATTGTGTCGAAGAGATCATCTACTTGTTAGTTTCTCGTTTTGATGCAGGCAAAACATGGAATATCCTCCAAAGAGACGGGCTCATTCATAACTTTTGTCTTAGGTAATAATTGTTCATTGTTGGGTGACTGAATCAAGGGATCCCATCTCTCTCTCTCTCTCTCTTTCTCTCTCTCTCCATATTTATGGGCAATGTCCACCTTTTTATAAACAAACAGGATTCCTTAATTCTTGCATGGAAATCCTCTGTTTTAAGATACCATTGTTTAGATCATGATTTTAGATGTCTTGCCTTGTGGCCTGAAGGAACAGATGTCGCAATTCATCCCTTGAGCCTCACTTCTTGAGGCTTAGTGCGTGTTTTGGGTTGTTTCACTAACTGCTTGTATTGATGGTATAACCAATTATTATTATTTTTTTCAATTTTTGTAGTATAGCGAACTAGAAATGATTGTACTAAAGCCAGTATTTATAGTTGAAATCTATTTGATTAGTCATAAGATGAATCCTTATGAACCCGATAAGAAGAACTGTGGATTTGATTATTTTATATGCTTTAAGCAATCATAGAAGGTAGTTCTTGTGTTGTCATAGCTTGGCATTTGGGCTCGTAAAATGCCGGGCATCATGTGTTGGTACAACATACCACAGAAAACATGATAAGTTAGTCAGCTTATTATTAGTACAATCTATATCCCAAAAGAAAGCGTCGAATATCCATGGTATGCGGAGTGCTGTCTTGTCTTTTAACACACTGACATATGGCAGCGGTTGAGAAATCGATTCGGGCATGCTAAATGTTGCCTTTATGAAGAGCATGCTAACATAGTAGATATATAAAAAAGAACTAAGCTTTCTAATATATAGTAAAAGTAAATTCTCCTCAGATACAACCCCCCCCCCCTACAAAAAAAAAAGATAAACAAAAAAGGTATACCTAACAAATATTAAAAAAAATTGGAATAAGTGCATAAAAGAGTGATTAATATTTTCCTGGGACGACCTTTGCCAAGTTTGCATAATTTTGTTTTTACAGTCTTTTGCATATATAACATGCAAGATTGATGGAATGGTCGCATTTGGAGGCTTTTCTGCATAATAATTGAGTTTGATTCATGTGCTCTCAGGTGGCCCTGGTACTGGAAAAGGTACACAATGTGAAAAGATTGTGGATACTTTTGGATTTAAACATCTTAGTGCAGGAGATCTCTTAAGGAGGGAAATAGCGTGTAATAGTGAATACGGGTGATGATGCCTCTTCTTCACTGTTCAAAAAATTCTTTTAGCACATCCCAAATTTATGAAGTATTTTGACAATAGATTTAAAATTTCAGATCCATGATTCTTAACACAATTAAAGAAGGACGGATTGTTCCTTCAGAAGTGACGGTCAAACTACTACAGAGGGAGATGGAGGCAAGCGCCAATCACAAATTTCTCATTGATGGTTTCCCAC
Source organism: Myrica gale (assembly GCA_963930655.1). Lineage (NCBI taxonomy): Eukaryota > Viridiplantae > Streptophyta > Magnoliopsida > Fagales > Myricaceae > Myrica > Myrica gale. The sequence continues at coordinate 6,911,867 of OZ005600.1, read as the reverse complement.
GAAGTGAGGAAAGCCGCATAGCATTTGAACAGCTTGTGAGTTTCTATCTCAAATATTTGTCTCACTAAATCAGGTCAAAGGAAACTAATCTCTCTCTATTCGTCATAGTTGTCAAGTGAGCTAACTAATGATATTTATAGATGGATGCAAAAGGAAATGAAAGAGGTGGAAACAAACACTTTAATAAGGACATTCAAAGCAGCCATTATTGATTCTTCATCACTAGCTTTATGACACTGCTTGATGCTTGTATGTAATGTAACCATTGTGTTCTTATGAAGACTGGAGCTGAACCGAATATTGTGCTTTTCTTTGATTGTCCTGAAGAAGAGATGGTGAACCGAGTGCTAAACCGTAATCAGGTTCTTATGCATTATATGATTGCAGAATCTCAGTTAGATGGAAACTGGTATTCATGGGAATTATTTATTTTGTTGTAGGGACGAGTTGATGATAATATAGATACAATCAATAAACGTCTGAAAGTGTTTGAAGCATTAAATCTTCCTGTTGTCAATCACTATGCGGGGACAGGAAAACTTTATAAGGTATTGTAATGGTAGGGTGCTCCAGGGCTATGTTAGATCTTCTTATGCGTTAGTGATGTTCAAAGCAATTTTCAATGTCTGCAGATCTGTGGAGTAGGAACAGTAGATGAAATATTTGAACGTGTTCGCCCAATTTTTGATGGATATGCGGTATGTTGTATAGTCCATATTTCCCCTTCTTAGCGCTTTTGCTGGATGTGCTATCTGCTATATTGTCCCTATTTTCTGCTCAGAAGATAAAAAGTATTGTCCCTATTGCCCTTTGTTAGTGCTTATTGCAATCACTTGACAAGAATTGTTCTATTCTCATCATTAAAGTTGCTTCTTCTTTATTGTCATGGGCCTTAAATTTCTATTTGACATGGATAACGTGCGGACTGTGGTTCCTGAGTGACACTCACCTTAGAAAAATAATGTTTACACCAGATGCTAATTGATAGTCCCCGCCGTTTCTGCTGCAGGTCAACAAGTGATAGTTTATTGCGTGCGTCAACAAAAACGCTAGCTTGGGCAGATTTAGTTGGGAGTTACGCTGCCTATCTTGGCCAAGATTGCCGAAGCTTAGTTGGCGTACTACATGCTTCTAACTTGGGCGAATTCTCCGCTCAAGTCGAATGGGAAGTCAATAGAGGCGAACATATATCAGCATGCACATAGTTTCAGCTGCAACATGAACTCGATCGGTGGTAAATCGGTTCAACTTATATTTAAAACTGGCCCAAACCTGCCCCCAAGGAGGGCGGGGGAAGAAAGAAAGAAAAGATCTAGATTGGAATAAACTTTCTACTTTTTATTTTTTTCATCAGTGGAGTTCACCTGTATTCTTTGTAATGAAGAAGGTACTCTGGGAAAAACATCTATCTAATTTCTTACACAGTAAAGGAGAAAATGGGTCAGATTGGTTTACTGGTTGATGGAAAAACTTCAATTCTTTCAAACTGTTAGAAGAACTTCAGCATTGAATTCAGAGTTCATATGGTAAGGATCCAAAGTCTTAGATTGTAGAGGAGAGGAGGTGGCCCCTGAACCGCGAAGTGATGGACTCAAGAGTGTGGGTTTCCAAAAGCGCAGAAGTGGACGTTGAATATGGCTGGTCAATGCAGTTTGCGTTGCACCGTTTAAGTCTGGCGGCAAACACATTAAAAAAAGGGAAAGGCTTGGGATCCCGATGCCATGTCATTTCCAGCCCCTGTTTTTTTTTTTTAAATTTGATTTACAGGGGCTGGAAATGACACGTCGGGAAATGCTCGGGATCCCCATATTGGCATATTTGCTTTCCCCATATTGGCATTCCGCCATTAAGCCCCATCCAAATGAATACACATCGGTTCCATCCAATTTCCCCTTGTTCGACTCTATGGCCACTAGCTTTCTGCACTTCGGCACTTCTTTGTCCCTCCATTGCTGCTCTTCGAACAGCAAGAAGATCCCGAAACGAAAACATGTCCAACATAACAAGAGGAGCACCCTCTCCTTCCCAAAAGCGACCCCTACCCCGCTCCTAATCAACCGAAAACCTTACACCCAAACAAAAACCCAAGCCCTTGACGCTGTTGTTAATGATCTCGAAGCCTCGACTGAGAAAGGGATAAAAGTTGAAACCGAAATATTTTCTTCTCTCTTAGAAACATGCTACCATTTGCAGCGCATTGATTACGGTATCCGAATTCACCGCCTTATTCCCCCAAACCTTTTGCGTAGAAATGTAGGCCTATCATCGAAGCTTCTACGACTATATGCATCGTGCGGATATATCGACGAGGCTCACGAGGTGTTTGATCAAATGGTCGAGCGACCTGAATCGGCTTTCCCGTGGAATTCGCTTATCTCAGGGTATGCCGAGTCGGGTATGTATGAAGATGCTATGGCGCTTTACTTTCAAATGGAGGAAGAGGGTGTTGAACCGGACGCATTCACGTTCCCTCGGGTGTTGAAAGCATGTGGGGGAATTGGCTCCATTTGTGTAGGGGAGGAGGTACATCGCCATGTGGTTCGTTCCGGCTTTGCAAACGATGGGTTTGTACTCAATGCTCTTGTTGACATGTATGCTAAATGTGGAGACATTGTAAAGGCTCGGAAGGTCTTTGATAAGATCGCTTGCCGGGACTTGATTTCGTGGAATGCTATGCTCACGGGTTATATTCGTCATGGGCTTTTAACGGAGGCACTGGACATCTTTTGCCAAATGTTTCAAGAAGGGTATGAACCGGACTCAGTTGCTGTATCCAAAATACTTACTAGTTTGCCATCCTTTAAGCTTGCAGTCCAAATTCATGGGTGGGTTCTTCGTCAAGGATTTTGGTCGGAGTTGTCTATTGCAAATTCCTTGATTGCAGTGTACTCCAATCACAGAAAGTTGGATCAAGCACGTTGGTTGTTTGACCACATGCCTGAGAGGGATGTTGTGTCATGGAACTCTATAATTTCTGCTCACTCCCGAGACCTGGAAGTCCTAACGTACTTTGAGCAGATGGAGAATGATGGAACTTTTCCAGATAGTATCACATTTGTGTCACTACTATCTGCTTGTGCCCATCTGGGATTGGTGAAGGATGGGGAGAGATTGTATTCTATGATGAAGGGAAAGTATGGAATAAGCCCCATCATGGAACATTATGCTTGTATGGTTAATCTTTATGGGAGGGCAGGGCTGTTCGAGGAGGCATATGCCATCATAGTGGAGACAATGGAGTTTGAGGCTGGTCCAACCGTGTGGGGGGCATTGTTATATTCTTGCTTTCTTCATGGAAATGTAGACATTGGAGAAGTTGCGGCTGAAAAACTTTTTGAGTTGGAGCCGGATAATGAACACAATTACGAGCTCTTGATGAAAATTTACAGCAATGCAGGTAGATTGGAGGATGTGGAAGGAGTGAGAATGATGATGGTGGCAAGAGGATTAGATTTGTAGACCCATCTGCCACAGATGAGATTCTCCATTTTGGCTCAATGCTAGTGCAGAATGCCATTTGAGTCTCTGCTGTTGGCCCAAAGCGAGTACCGGATGCGCCTTCAATCATATAAGGTCTTTATAACATTTATTTGGACCTACATCACCTTCAATTTGTAATTTGGATTGCAGAGAAGTGGCTAGTAGTGTACAAAGCTAACCTGTTCGATCTTTGTTGCAACGTAAGTACAGAATTTTGCTATACCCATGTCTCATGATTTGTTCATATTGATGTTAATCTCCTCAAAGACGTATAAGATTGGAAGAGAAAAATGTTCTGTGCACATTCTGTGAAACGTTTCTTCATCCAAGCACATCTGCAGACTGCAATGGTAATAGAAGTAGTAGGTTAGCGACAATTTAGTTACAACTTTTGGAACAAATGTTTGTGCACTCCCTAGTCCCTAGTGAAGGATTTGTTTGCAGCCAAGAAAAAAAAAAGAGAAGGATTTGTTTGCAAGTTTGGCCTGCCCTTATTGGTGGTAGATTTTTGTTTTGCTTTTTCAAATAGTTAGGTGCCTCTCTTTATTATCTCTTTGACTTCATTAGATTGCCACTTTGAAAACACAGCGATGAGTGTGGATGTCTTCTGCAACGATTAACTGCTGCTTGGTTGCCTAAAAAAAAAAAGCAGGCTTCTTGGCTTTTGAATCATGCACTATTTAGAAGCATGATTTATCTTTTGAGACTTATTGATAGTACGTCCCCATCAGTAGCGTAACTGCTGCAATTACAACAATGTCTTCTCAACTTCTACCTACTAGACTTCCGTGTTCAAAAGTCACTCTTATCAGGTTTGCTTTAGGACAGTATAGAATTCGAATATTTTCTGATGGTTTTAGTTTCTTTTTCTTATGTGATCTTACAATATAAAAGCAATGTGTTAACCCCTTTTTTTTCCCAAGCAAATTGGAAGAACCAATGTCTAACGTGATAAGTGATAACACTGTAAAATGCATTGACTTCGAAATTCATTTGTCCCTTCCATCAATAATGAAATCACTGAAAATTGGTCAAACACACCTGTTCTCTTCAATAATAATAATGCTGGCAACAAGAATTTAATGGTCAGGCTATGGACTTATTTCTCAGGCATAGCCAAATTTTCTTGAAAATGTACCCAGCTGTATAGCACAACTCAGATCACTGTTCACGAACAAGTACAACATTGTCCCCCAAGTGGCTGTTTGTACCCCGACTCAGCTCCTGAGAGGGAAAAGGTCGACCTTAAATTGTTTAGGTGAGCGTTAATAACTACGGTTATATATAAAACAATCGCCTTTATAGGATTCCTTCTGTCGGCAATTCCCATTCCAAATCTACAGTACAGAAAACAGATGAAGCTCAACCAAGAAAGAGGGACAGCTATAAATGATCTCTTCAGGCCCTCCAGAGGCATCTCCTTCCACACAAAAAAGATTTGTTAGTGTCAATCAGTTGCTTTTTCTTACGGATTAATCACCTTGTGGGCCTTGTGCTTAAGATGAGCTTGATTGGACCGATGTTTAGATTATATTGCAGCTGATTGGAGCCATGTTAACATCTGGGATACATTTCCAGAATTTGGGCTAGTGAACTTATCAGCCGATATATTTCTTGTTCTCATCTCAACTTGCTTGAAATCCGCCACAAATTATGCCCGACAACTTCAAAATTATTGGGCAACTTCCTTATAGCTGTACTAAACTAACGAAGAACGTAGATTACTTTCAAGCCTTCGCTATCAGCCACCGGAGACAGTTCTGGAATAACTATCTGGATTTCAACGATTTGGGTCGGTAGCCGACTTGGGACGTAAAGGCCAACACATCAGCAGAGAAACTGGGCTGAGAATCTTCGCAGATAAATCATAAAACAGCAAAACGCCAGTTGTTAGTTTTGTAACTTTTAGCACAGCGGGTCACATGCAGTTACAGTTACTTTTTTCCTTCTTTCTGTTGGTCAGCAGTTCAGTCGTTGGAGATGTTCGGTTAGATTTTTTTTTTTTTTTGATAATTTTTTAAGTATTTTGAGAATTTTAAGTTAATGTTAACTTTATTGTTATGCGTAATAAAATTATCTTTAGGTGATATTAAAAAACATGTTCAGTTTTAGAATTCTATGATTCAAAAGAATCTTAGAAAAACAAATAAAACGAACAAGACCTTTGCTCTGGGCCCTTACCAATCGTTTCCCATTACTTTCTACTTGTCATCTTTTCAATGGTTTCACATGTTTCTTCACGCGTATCGATTTTATAATGACAAACATGTTCGCTTTGGTGAGATTTTTAGGATTTGTAGTGTTTTGATAATTTTAGATGATGTTTGAGTTGTATTAGTATTCGTGTAGAAGTGTTGACTTGTATTGATACTTGTAAAAATGTAATATTGAGTTGTATTGGTATTCGTGTATAAATAATATTGTGATTGTAATTTTAGAAAGTTAAATTCAAATTCTTAAAATTTTGACAAAACGAACATATTTAACGTCTCTTTCCATGTATCGTTTTGGTATTGATTTCATGTTCTAAATTATAGGTTAAAATTCGTCAGCAATAAGTGGTAAGAATCCTGCAAAATTTTATATGATTAAATATGAATAATAATAAATGATATAAAATTTACATTTCTCTAAATTCTATCTTATAATATAATTTAGACAAATAATTGTAAAGAATCTTCATCTTTTTTTTTAATAATTTTACGTGTCTCTTCACACCTATTGTTTATAATGATTTGAATTCTAATTCACGTATATATTTCACATGTCTCTTCATTCGTAACGTTTTAATATCATTGATAATGACGTGGTTTCCAATTCAGGTACATGATTTCACATGTCTTTGCACTTATCTTTTTAAATTGGTGGCGTTTGTTATCTCAAGGAAGTTTAAAAATTTTAATTTATAAAAATTGATAAAAGAAATAGAAGAAAGATAATTTGAATTACTTTTTTTTATGTAATGTGATTAAAAAGAGATTATTAAAAAAATTATTTTATTAAATTAAATATATGAGATGACGAAATATTTGACATCCACGTGCTTCATGTCTGACAAGTGGAAAATCTACCACTTCAGGCAATTATTATTGATACTGTTGCATGAATCAGTAATCACATGTGGTGGCACTCTTCTGCTTTTCTCTTTCTGTCTTGGCTCGGGTCGGAATCATTTTTATAGATCAAATATCTCGTCTCTGACAAAGGACCTGCATACGCGGGTCCTACCTAGTTATGGATACCTATAGTCTATAGAGAGGCCTGTGCGGTCTATCAAAATGATGTTCGCCAATCGCCACTGAGGAATTCTCTATCGTGCGCCTTGATTCCAGAAATTAGGCAAAGGTAACGTCCGTTTAACCAGTATTATCAGGATTTTTTAGAATCCTCACAGCACAAAAAATTTTACAACCAAACATCATTTTTAACATTACATAAAAATAATTACAACACGCATACCAATACAGTTAACATCACCTAAAAATTCTCAAAACACAACTCAACCGAACACCCTCTTTAAGATTTCAGCGGTCCTTTTTTTTCTTTTTACATGATTGTTGAAATAAGAGAAGGAAAAATGGTACTTTTTTAATATCATTGTTGAAAAATTGTAACAGGTATGCCTCTAATTACAATGTAATTTTATGTTAGGATGGTATAGTTTATTTCAAATATAGATAGAACTAATTGTATGATATATGCATCCGAAATTTTATATGGATATTATTAAATAATATATATTACTTTTGGTAGATGATTTTTTTAATTATGCCGTATAATTTGAAAAAAAAATACTAATCCTTACAGGCATTTTTCCCAAAACACTGTCCACACGCGGCGCATAGTTACTCCGATGCCCTCTATATATTTAGTGCCACTTGCACTCATGACTCAACCACTCGTCAGCTATAGCTTTAAGACAACCATTTCTCCTACCTAACGTTATGGCTAAAGTTTCCCGTCTTCTACTACTGCTACTCTCTGTCTTTTGCATTGCTGCCACAGCCAAGTCTGCAGCCACTGAGAGTGGCGGTGCCACAAATTTCATCAAGACCTCATGCATCGCCACCACCTACCCTACCGTATGTGTCCAATCTCTCTCAGCCTATGCCTCAGAAATCCAACAAAACCAACGCCAATTGGTTCAGACTGCCCTGTCCGTGAGCCTTGCAAATGCTCAATCCACCAAGACGTTTGTTTCAAAATTAGGAAGATTGAAGGGATTGAAGGGTAGGGAGTATGCGGCCATTAAAGATTGCTTGGAGGAGATAGGTGACACAGTGGATCGGCTCAGCCAGTCGGTCCAAGAGCTCAAGCTTCATGGCCAAGGCAAGGGTGGGGACTTCCAGTGGCACATGAGCAATGTTGAGACGTGGGTCAGTGCAGCACTCACCGACGAGAACACTTGCGTTGATGGGTTCTCAGGCCGGGCCTTGGATGGAAAAATCAAGGCATCCGTTAAGGGAAGGGTTGTCAATCTCGCACAAGTCGTTAGTAATGCACTAGCACTAGTCAACCGCTATGCAAAAAAACACTGAACCACTTCAAATGTTATAAGTTTTTGTAAGATCCTTGGCTGTAATCGTGGTGTGGGTTTGATTATGATGTAGATGTCGGTGATAAGTTTTTGTTCGGTACAGTGTAAAAACTGCTTAGCCTGAGATGTCGAGCACGCCAATGGTCAAAGTTTTGGCTTTGTAAATTCTAAAACCGTGACATAAGGTGCTCCGTGAAAGACGTGGCCCGTGCGGCTCTCGTCCCTTTTTTCTTGCCCTTTTGAATCGGTCAAAAGTTATTCGCTTCTTTTTATTGTGTCCTACAATGGCTCTCTCTTGATCGAATGCGTAGATTCATAGGAAAATCGAGAAAGAAAGTGACATAAAGTCCCTGATTCCCCAAACAGGCGCTTTTCCTGCATCATATCTGTAAAATTTCATTCATTTTCTTACCCAAAAAAGATTCATTTACATTGGCGTTGCGTTCTAAAACGTCTATAGAGTTCCTTAACTCAAATAGGGGAGTTGCTTCCTGATGTAAACAATGAGTCCTGACGATGATAAGTAGCAACAAAAGTAGTTCATCTACTAAGCGATTAGTCCCAGTGCTCTCTATAACAAAAGAACCTTAATCTGCAGATGACAGACTTTAGTCTTTTTCAGAACCAGCATAGTTTTGGTTGAGATGCCTTTGATAGCTGGTTTCAAAATTTGACTGGAAACAGCAAAATGGTGCTGTTTCTCTTTTTAACAAAGAGGTTCAACTTTTTCATATGCTTTGTAGATAAATAATAAATGCGTTCCTTTTTTTCCCCATCATTAGGGATGTTGTGATTTTATTTTTCCTAAATATAATCAATATTGTATACAAGGGCGATACCCATTAAAACAGTGGACGATCTAGGTCGTTTGGGCACAGCAAATAATTAGATTGATGTGGGTCTTGCAAACAACCCCCCTGCACCCTGACAGAAAGCATTGGTGCCAAAGGGCCAGCTGTATCACATTAATAGTTGAATGATTGTATGTAGTTTTTCGTAGAAATAAGAAAATAAAAAAAAGAATGATTGTATGTAGATGCCATTACTGGATGGTGGGGGATTATCCAGAGGTCTTCTGGCATTATCATTAAAGGGTTAAAAGCTAATTGTTAAATGATTGAGGTAGATTGTAAGGTTTTAAAGGATACCTGGTAGATGAGCTTTCAATGTTGTAGTATTTCCATTTGGAGGGGATGTAGGGAGTTAGCGTTGATTCGGGAATTTGCATATTAAAGTACTTTCCGGCTTTGAATGATTTCTCCCTCTATAACCTGATCTTCTCTTCAGTCATCCGATGTGTATAAATTAGACTGGCTCAACAAATGATCAATATTTTATGGTTCGAATTGTAAGTTAGAGTAAAATCACAATCAATCAATTTGATTGTGAATGCAGCGGAATAATAAAGCAGGATCTTTACCTCCAGTCATCTTGCTCAGCACTCAAACTCAGAATCTCTGCAGAGTAACTTTATGAATTTGTAATTTAGTGAGGCTCTTCCAACCTATGCCTATGCCTTACAGAGAATGCATTAGATGGTATACACAGGCCTCTTATTTATAGGCTAGGTCAGGGACCCTCAATCTGTTGTAGATTTGAATTTGTTCATTCCATCAAGGTAATTCAAATTCAAAATCAAATAGCAAATTCAAATTCAAAATCAAATAGCAAACTTTATCTAATTGGTTACAATTTGAATTCCAATTTAAATCAGAAATCAAATTGCAATCTTTATCCAATTAGTTCTAAATTTGAATCTGCTACAGATTCCATAATCTTATTTTAACTGACACCATAATCTTTAAAACTTTAAAAGATTATTTACATATGTCAATTAGGTCACCTTAAGGAAATTTTCTAACATTCTCCCACTTGACCTTGACGACATATGTCTTAATGGTGTCTGGAGTTCTTTAGTATGACCAACTGTTTATGGAATCCTCCCACCCACATAATGAATGCTACACACGAATCATAGCGGTAAAACCGTAACATAATCGGTCGTCCCTTCCATGTATTACCAGCACAATACTCACTATATGAGTACTTTATGGGAATCAAAACTTTATGAATGAACTTCTTATAAGTCATTCAGGTCCTTTTATTTATCTCCATAGATAACAATTAATAATAAAGAATTTGCGCAATAAATCTTTATTACAATAATTTCATGTCTGTAATTCAAAATTTGAGAGAAACTAAGTACAAAATGAATTTGCAAGCCCCATATGGTCCACATGACCTTTAAACTGTTTTACCGGTAAACCTTTAGTCATGGGATCAGCAAGCATCAACTTAGTACTTATATGCTCTATAGAAACAACATGTCTCTTGATGTTTTCTCTCACACTAAGATACTTGATATCTATGTGCTTACTCCTGCTTCTACTTTTATGATTCTTTGAAAAGAATACTGCCGCAGAATTGTCACATAAGATCTTAATTGGTCTCTCAACAGACTCAATAATTTTGAGACCACTAACAAAATTTCTTAACCACAATGCCTGTGTAGTTGCTTCATAGCACGCAATAAACTCTGCTTCCATTGTAGAGGTAGCAACTATAGTTTGTTTGCAACTTTTCCAGAATACAGCTCCTCCAGCAAAGAGAAAAATGTACCCTGATGTAGATTTTCTGCTATCTATACATCCAGCAAAATCTGAATCTGTATACCCAGACACTTCTAAATGGTCAACATGTCTGTAGGTCAAACTGTAATTCTTGGTTCCTTGTAAGTACCGCATGACCTTCTTTGCAGCTCTCCAATGCTCCAATCTAGGATTACTTTGGTATCTTCCCAGTATACCAACTGCTAATGCAATATCAGGTCTAGTACAGACCTGAGCATACATCAAACTGCCGATTGCAGATGCATATGGTAAACCTTTCATTTGTTCTTGTTCCAATTCACTTTTGGGACATTGATCCAAACAGAATTTATCCCCTTTAATGATGGGTGCTACACTAGGAGCACATTTGCTCATATCATATCTCTCTAAAACTTTTTCAATGTAGGCCTTCTGAGACAGTTGTAATATTTTCTGTTTTCTGTCTCTATGAATCTCTATGCCAATGACATAAGAGGCTTCACCCAAATCCTTCATTTCAAAGTGTTTAGACAGAAACTTTTTAGTTTCATATAGCAAACCCAAATCATTTGTTGCAAGTAAAATATCGTCTATATAAAGGACCAGAAAGATTACTTTACTCCCACTGACCTTAAGGTATATACATTGATCCACAAGATTCTCCAAAAATCTGAATGAAGTAATAACTTTGTGAAATTTAATATACCACTGACGGGAGGCTTGTTTTAGTCCATATATAGATTTCTTTAATTTACATGCCTTCTGACTGTTATCACCAAACCCCTCAGGTTGTCTCATATACACCTCCTCCTCAAGATCCCCATTAAGAAAGGTTGTTTTCACGTCCATCTGTTGTAGCTCTAAGTCAAAATGAGCTACTAATGCCATGATTATCCTAAACGAATCCTTCTTTGATACTGGAGAGAAGGTTTCATGATAATTTATGCCTTCTTTTTGAGTGAAACCCTTGGCTACAAGTCTGGCTTTATATCGTTCAACTTTACCAGAAGCTTCCCTTTTGGTTTTGTAAACCCATTTGCAGCCTATGGCTACAGCTCCCTTTGGTAAGTCAACAAGATCCCAGACTTGATTCTTTGCCATAGATTACATCTCTTCCTTCATGGCATTAAACCACAACATGGAGTTATCTCCATTCATGGCCTGTGAAAACGTATTTGGATCCCTTTTAGGTCCAACATCAAAGTCAGACTCTTGAAGGTATACAACATAATCACTAGGGATTGTTGATTTCCTTATTCTAGAGGACCGTCTTAATTCTACTTCCTCAACATCTTGCAGAGGTTGGGTAGACTCAGTCTGAACCTGTTCTGTATGAGTTGGCTCTTCTTGAACTGGTTGTGATTCAGGATAATCAATTTGATCTTTCCTAAACACAAACATTCTTTCTCCAGAAGGAGAAGATTCAGACAACTCTTGTGCTTCTTTAAATTCAACCTTTTGGGAATTTGCACTAGGTTCAATATCCTCTAAAAACTTAGCATTTCCTGATTCAACAATCCTAGTATTATGCGTAGGACAATAAAATCTAAATCCTTTGGAGTTTACTGGATATCCGATAAAAAATCCGCTGGTTGTCTTTGGATCTAATTTCTTTATATTCGGATCGTAAATCCTCACTTCAGCAGGACAACCCCATATGTGTAAGTGATTTAAACTAGGTTTCCACCCATTCCATAACTCAAAAGGTGTCTTTGGGACAGCCTTGGATGGAACCCTATTTAAGATATACACAACAGTTTTTAAAGCTTCACTCCATAGATACTGAGGGAGACTAGAATTACTAAGCATACTCCTTACCTTGTCCATAAGTGTGCGATTCCTTCTTTCTGCTACACCATTTTGTTGTGGTGTACCAGGCATTGTGTATTGAGCAACAATGCCTTCCTCTTCAAGGAATTTCGCAAATGGACCACTCATTTGTCCTTTTTCTGTGTACCTTCCATAATATTCTCCTCCTCTATCAGATCTTACGATCTTGATTTTCGTTTCCTTTTGATTCTCTACTTCTGTCTTATAAGTCTTAAAGGCATTCAACGCCTCAGACTTTTCATCAATAAGGTAGAGATACATGAAACGTGAATGGTCATCAATGAATGAGATAAAATATCTCTGACCATTGAAACATGGAGTAGGAAAAGGTCCACAGAGATCAGTGTGTATGATCTCTAGAATCTTTGAACTCCTTCTGGCACCTTTAGTGGACTTGTTAGTCTGTTTTCCCTTTATGCAGTCTATACAAGTGCCAAGGTCAGAAAAATCAAGAATTTGTAAGACTCCGTCATTTGCCAACCTTTTGATTCGCTCAATGGAGATATGTTCCAATCTCCTATGCCATAACAAACCGGAATTCTCATTTATAAGCCTTCTCTTTATGCCAATAATATGTATTGACAAACAATTATTCTCAAAGTTGGGATCTAATTCAATTTTGTAAAGACCATCAATTTTTATTCCACCACCAACAACTTGATTATTTCGAAATAAACTGAAAGCTGAATTTATAAAATAAAAACCATAACCCAATACATCAGGTTTTGAAATTGAAATTAAATTCCTTGAAAAGTTTGGAATAAAAAATACATCTTCAAGATCTAAAATAAATCCAGTCTTCAAAATTATTCTGTAAGTCCCAACCGCTTCCACACTTGAGAACAATTTATTTCCAGAGTAAACTCGTTGTTCACTTCTTTTCGGCTTCCTTGTTGTGAGAAAACCCTGCAATGTATTCACAATGTGGATTGTAGAACCATAATCAATCCACCAAGTATTGCAAGGAGCTTTAACAACTAAAGATTCATGACAAACAAGAGAGATGAATATACCTTTCTTCTCAAGCCACTTTAGGTACTTTTGGCAATCCTTCTTCATGTGTCCTTTCTTCTTACAGAAGAAACAAGTATCCTTAGTTCCATTAATCTTAATTGGCACCTTGTTCTCCTTCTTGAAGTTGTGGACAACCTTGTCTTTCTTGGTCTTCCCCTTAGCACGAGAAACAAAGTGAGAACTCTCAGGTTTCTCAGGTTTCTCGAGTTTCAGCCTCTCTTCCTCTTGAACACACACAGTCAGTAAATCATTCACTGACCATTTTTCCTTATGTGTGTTGTATGATATTTTAAAGGGACCATACTCATTTGGTAGAGAGTTCAAAATTAGATGAACTAAGAATGAGTCAGAAATTTCAACTTCCAGAGTTTTTAATTGAGATGCAATGTCTCTCATCTCCATTATGTGCTCACGCACACTAGTTGAACTCTTTATTGATTTGCTTGACAGCTTTCTCATCAGGGTGCTGGCTAATGCCTTTTCAGAAGTAACAAATTGTTCTTCAACGGACTTTAAAAAATCCTTAGCTTTAATGCTTTCAGGGATAGAACCCCTAATGCTCTTGATGATGTGAGATTTAATGAACATCAAACTGAGACGATTTGATCGCTCCCATCGTTCATAAGAATAAATCTCCTGTGGCGTACTTGATTCCGTGATAGTGGGTTCCACTACACGGAGCGCTTCATCTAATTCCATACACCCCAGAGTGAAAAGCAAACTTTTCTTCCAGTCAGCAAAATTATCACCACTTAGCATTGGAACACGCAACGAACTATCAATTAGGGAAGAAGGAATAACTGTAATATAACCAAAGAAACATAAAACTACTGAATTGCTATGAATTAACCATATTTAAATCAACCAATGTCAATTTAATAGTAAATTTCAACCTACCTATGGGCAAAGGTTGCATATGCATGGAATTTACTCTTTATTATTAAATCTAACAATTTTAAATATTAAGAATAAAATTCTCCGTACCTGTGGGCCTAAGAAAATTTGATTGTTAATACAAAATTTATTATTTTAATCTAACTAAGTCACAAAATTAAAAAATTTCCCTGCGGGGAAAGTAATCAATTTTATAATTTAGTTACCACACGGAGATTAATTTCACTTTATGAAGTTCATATATTAATCTTGATGTAATCATCAATATAAAATTGGGATGTTGTGGCTCTCCGAAAATCATTATGATAATTACGACTTCATCAATATCCGTCAACTTTATAGATGCCTAATCTTAATCCAAGAATAAAAAATGAATCAATCTTTAAAGTGAGACAATAGTATTTTCTAAAACACAAGCAGGGGAGCTCCCAGGTAAGTGAGGTAGGTCTGAGGACCTTTAAATACCAAGACTTGCCTTAGCCAGAACTGTCCCTGACCTGTATTCTTCGATCATACCCCATATTCCCACTAACCTTAGTAGGTTCATTTAATCATGCTTGGTCTAGGCATCAAACATTTTATGCATGATCAACCTATCTATATAATTAGATTTTTCACATAATAAATCAAGCATAAATTTAATATTTCTAGAATGGAATCAATTAAACATTGAACTTCATAATAATTATAGAAATTAATGCAAGCATAAAAGTAAATTGATATTTCTAGAATTTAATTAATTAAACATTGAACATCATAATAATTCTAGAAATTAATGCAAGTATAAACTAATATTTCTAGAATTTAATCAATGAAACATTGAACATACAAATAATTCTAGAAATTAATGCAAGCATAAAAGCATAAAAGTTTTTTTTAAAAAAAAAAAAAAAAATTAAAAATTAAAAAAAAATAATAATATAATCTGCCGGTCCGGTCCGGTCCGACCGGACCGGCGGTCCATACCGCAGCCCGCCCAAGCGGGTCGCCTGACCCGATCCATTCGGGTCAGGACTTTCGTTCAAGGGCCTTGGGCTGACCCAATGGTCAGCCCCTTAAAATGTGAATTGGGCTGGGCCAATCCCAGCCCAATTGAATTGTCCGGGTAGGTAACCCTACCCGGGTTACCGGGTCAATGACCCGGTCATCTTAAACACAGACCCGAAGGTCTGTGTTTGTAGCAGACTTGCGGCGGCAACTGCCGCCGCAGCTCATGCAGCGGCCTGGCGTCCTAGGGGACGCCGCTGCACTGCCTGGCGTCCCAATGGATGCCGCCGCCTGCACCAGCCTTCACCGGCGACGAGAAGGCCGAGAGCCTCTCATCGCCGGCAGCCTTTGAAGGCCACGAGTTTCTAACCCGTGGCTGGGAGAGGAGGTTTTCCTCCTCTCCGGCCACCTGCTGCCGCAGGGAGGAGGACACCTCCTCCTGTGCCTCTTCATCTTCTTTGTTCAAAAACCAAAACACAGTATTTTACAATTTCAATGAATCAAAAAACTTGGTTTTCATGAAGATGTTTTATGAACATTTTTCATAATCAAAACCCAAATCCATACGGTTTTTCAAAATATGTTTTTGTTTGCACCAAAAAACCGCAGTGCCTTTTCTTTTTCATAAACAAAAGTGATGGCAGATAACAGTAACGAAAAGCAAGTGTACAGTTTCATACAGGCATTATGAAAAAAAAATTTCATAATAGAGATTCGATCATAGAAAAAATTTTCTTTTAAAACATTGATACAGAGAATCTTTAGTTCTTGATTCAAGCGACAATCTGAATTTAATCAGTAGATCGCTTCACTGAACAAGAAGCTTGAAGGATGGCTCCGATACCACATGTTAGAGTAAAATCACAATCAATCAATTTGATTGTGAATGCAGCGGAATAATAAAGGAAGATCTTTACCTCCAGTCATCTTGCTCAGCACTCAAACTCAGAATCTCTGCAGAGTAACTTTATGAATTTGTAATTTAGTGAGGCTCTTCCAACCTATGCCTATGCCTTACAGAGAATGCATTAGATGGTATACACAGGCCTCTTATTTATAGACTAGGTCAGGGACCCTCAATCTGTTGTAGATTTGAATTTGTTCCTTCCATCAAGGTAATTCAAATTCAAAATCAAATAGCAAATTCAAATTCAAAATCAAATAGCAAACTTTATCTAATTGGTTACAATTTGAATTCCAATTTAAATCAGAAATCAAATTGCAATCTTTATCCAATTAGTTCTAAATTTGAATCTGCTACAGATTCCATAATCTTATTTTAACTGACACCATAATCTTTAAAACTTTAAAAGATTATTTACATATGTCAATTAGGTGGAAATTTTCTAACATTGTAGACTTTTGGTCTCAGGCTCATTGGACGCAGAAACTTTGGCAGCCACGAATTGCTGCTAATGGCTGATTTCGGCTCCTCGTGCTCGCATACTCGAATGAGTCCTTCCATTATTACTCGAGGTTGAATTGCCCCTTAAAATGGGACAGTCTTCCACAGCCTAAGACATGCATGTGCATCCATATGCTTCTAACGGAGGCCGCAATGAATGGTCACTAGACTCACTCCTAGGTTAGACCAACCTTATAATCCTCCAATCCAGGTAGCGTACTTATGGACTAGAATAATATATAGAGAGAGAAGGAAGGGTGCAAGTAATTGTCACACCACCCCAAAAAATGTGACCCTGTCTGGGAGGATGAGGAATTTTGCAGGTGCGGGTTGGTCTGTCCTTGTAGGTGCACCTGCTTCTGCAAGGACTTAGGCTCCTGAGTTGCATTTGGGGACCCATATGGCCAGCCAAGGGGTCAATTCAACCCGAAAAAGGCCTCTAGCCCCATTCAATATTTCAATCTGCTGAGACGGGAACGTAGCGAGACAAAGATCTCACGCTATATTTTCGCTATGATTTAGAAATAAAAGGAACGCATTTATTATTTATCTACAAAGCATATGAAAAAGTTGAACCTCTTTGTTAAAAAGAGAAACAGCACCATTTTGCTGTTTCCAGTCAAATTTTGAAACCCGTGAATTTACTAGATGATTTATAGTCCTGCTCGCAGAACCCCAAATCAGCAATGATGTTGCTCGATTGAGAGCAAACGCAGCAACTAAACTTCCATGGGAATCTCAATTAACATCTCAAAATGAGGAGGATTAGGTGGAGACCATTTCACTTGTGTGATGTACAGGGTAAGTGGAGTGTCCCGATCGATTGGGTTTGCTGAAGAAAAGTTCATCTACCAGGCATTGCAATTATTTGAGAAATACAAGTTGCTGTGTCACAAGTGTTTCATATTAGAAGCTACCAAAAAACGTGTTACTCGTACTGACGTAAGGTATATGGACGCCGTGATTGTGGAGTATGAAAGCGAGAGGCTAAGAGCAGACAAAGAGTCTGGCTAAAACAAACAACGGAACAGACGCCTAGAAAAAAAAAACCGAGCAGACAAACCGGACTTTTTGTGGGCACGGCGCCCATCTGTGACCACGTGATAAAGAACATCTGAAAAATGGGTTGCTGTTGCCTTTGAAATCAGAGCACGAGGTCACATGGGTTGCGCTCTCAAATTAGGTTCTGCTTTCAATAGCAGCAGGGCCGCCGGTCCCACCTTCTTCCAAAGTTTTCAATGCAATTTTATCGTTATTCGTACTCTATTAAAACAGTAACAATCATGTTTTGGAGAGACTAAATTTTCATCCTAATAAAATAATTTTATTCCTATTAAATCATATTTTTATATTTAAATCATCTAACTTTCAATTTTTTACCGACTTAGATACTCTAAAAATATACTATTTTTTTACATAAATAACATATGTATTGAGAATAAGATTAAGGAGGTTTTAACACATCAGGAGGCTCTAAAAAATATATCAGACACTTCGAAGAGCCGGCGAGCCAACGAGCAAGTGGACCAAAAGGCCCTACAAAGTCCCGCAAGGGACGGATAAACCACATAAGGCAGGAACGCCACAGAAGACAACATATACAAACTATTATGCCTAAAAACAGAAAATAAACAGCAGAAAACCAACACAAGCCGATAACATAGAGACTAGCATAAAACATTTATTGAAAACTAAACAAGCCCTAAACTCTAGAGGAGGCGGCGACGCGTGGGGGTGAGAGGGGCAGAACCACGGCAGAATGGGAGGCCAGAAGCCACATAATCCAGACCGAAGAAGAGAAGCAGGGGGCGAGTGGCGGAGGAGATCCACGCGCCTCAGAAATGATCGGCGCGTGAGATCCACGCGCGCCGTGAGGCGCTCGTAAATGAACATGCGCCGTCTTCGGAGCAACGTCGGGGAGAGGAGGCGTAGATCACGACATGTCGAGTTCATCTATGTGGCGTGTGGGGGGGGGGAAGGGGCGGAAGCCACCGAACGGCGTGAGAAAACCACCTGCAACGAAACAAAACCAGACAAAAAAAAACTAACGAACCGAGCCACCGATCCGAACCAGAGAGGAGGAGAAGGCAAAGGGAAGAGGAAGGAGGGGAAAGGGAAGGGAAAAAGGAGGAAGGGGGTGAGGGAACCGGAGCTCCCCTCCTCCGGACCAGTGGTGATTTTTAAGGAACAGAGAGAGAAAAAAAAAAAAAACTAAAGAGAGGGTAGACAGATAAGCGGGGGAAGAGTAAGTTTGTTTGTCCCGCGCAATAGTACCTACGTCGCCCTCTTACTTCACATAGGTGCATACAGTAATCTTTCAGAATAAATAATATTTTATTTAAGGGTTTTTTTTCTTGGTATTTAAGGGTTATTTGACACTTAGCAAAATAGAGTATACGATTAGTCATGAGAGGACCTGACCTTAGTTTAAAAGCACATAAGTATTATTATTGACAAATCATGATGGTCAATTAAATAAGATAACTGTTACAAAAAGCACTTATTTCAGTATAACCATTTTTTTACTACATGCTGTTTGTATTTACATGAACAATTTTTGAGAGTATACAAATTTTAATTTATTTAAATTAGTGAAAAAAATGACTTAAGTGAAATTTTTTATATCTATTTTTATAAAAATAGATAATTTTACTGGAAGATAGATTATTTAAAGTTATTCTATTAGACTATAAATATTAGGTATTGACTTGCAAACCAAGAAAACAAATCCAGCAATTGTATTCTTAAACCATTAGTCTAGTAATAAACAAATCCTGTTTAGCCAGCGCACACTAAACCAATCACATGTCTTGCGCTAACAACGTACTTTCCGCCCTAATAGCAGTTAGATTTGGATGTGAGTGACATTTTTGCTACTTTGCACAAAACCCGCAACATGAGCTGGCAAACATGGACTGTATTAATGATGTTCGTGAATTGTTTAAGCTTACGTCGTACTTGGTATGATTCTTTTTTTTTCCTAGTTTTGACAAGACATGTATATATAATTGAAAAACTCTCTTTCTATTATCACTTTGCCAACGTATAAGAACAGGGACGTCCTCGACTGATAGTCTTCTTTGCTTCTTGTCAAAAGTTACCGGGCTAAATTAAATTGTTGATCAAGTATAACTTCATTTTCTTCAACAAAGTCTTCCTCTTTACCCTTTTTTATAGCAAAAATAAAAAAAATAAAATAAAATTATTGTGGCCGTCTAACTCTCACTTCTATTTGTTAGCCGGCCCCTCACTACAGTGACAAAATTTTATTTGAAGGGGCCAAATTATAGTAATATAATTATCGGGGAGCTACTTTCAAAAGAATAGAATATTAAAGGCCTATAAAAGTATTTCTCCTTGATTTTTCCACGGCCCCCTGCTTACTCTCTACCTCGTCCGTGTCTTTTAAACGTCTACCGAATTTTTTTGTGTTTTTCTTCTTTCTACTAGTTATAATATAATTATAGCTTTCAATTCTCTTTTCTTTTGGCACCGCGTAGGTTATTCTTTGTTTTTTTTTGGTGATGCCACGTCCTACTTTCTTTTTAATGTCTCTTTTTAAATTACCGATTGATTTTGCTTTTATATGGGTAAGTTTTTGTTTGGTAAGCTTTTTATATGGTAAAGTTTCTTTTAACTGGTAATTAAGTAGCACAAATGATCAGATACTTCAATATTGGAGGTTTTTTTTGTTTTTCCTTTTTTTTTTCTACATGATATAAAGAACACGAAAAATACCCATTGCCAAGTATTATACTAATTTCCCCTAGCTCCTAGCTGCAGGGCCTGAAATAGGGGATGGTCCATAGCATTTAAATGGTAAAAGGAAACATGATGAGCTAGCAAGAAACAGAGCCGTCTAGATGAAATTGGACACCAGCTGAACCATTTTTTACTTGCGCAAGATTTGTAAAACTGGGAAAGACAAACAAAGAAAAAGAAAAGAAAGGAAAAAAAAATTTTAAGGGAAAAGGAAATCCCAGGAAGCACCAGGATTGGATAATTAAGAATTAGGAGTAGATACTGTTAATGAGAGACAAAGCATTGCTAGTCATCCTAGCAACATTGAGAATAGCGTTCCTGATCTTGTTCTTCACCGCCGCGCTTAGTCTCTGCCCATCGAATCCATCCGTACACGTATTTTCATCCGTTAACGCAGCGCTGATCCAAGTCTTAATATTAGCTATCTGAAACTTCAAATCAGAGCCTCTAAGATGGCCCATTGCGTCCAAAGATTCCTTGAGCTCGTAGATGGCGTCCTTGGTGTTCTCGATGCAATCCTTGATGACAGCCGCTTCCCTACGCGTCAGTCTGGCCTTCTGATTGGATAGGTTTGATATAGTTGATGATGCGCTTTTTGCAGCTTTTATGGACACTGAGAGCGCGGCGGTGCAGAGCTTTAGGGGGTTCCCCTCGATTTTGGAAGCATAGGGGGAGAGGGAACTGTAACATACTTGTGAATATGTGGTTCTCCTACATGCAGTTTTGATATACTCGTAGTTTTTGGTGGAAGCGGTACTGGTGGCAGTCCCTGGCGCTGCAAAGGTTGTATGGATGTTTGAGATCAAGAACAGAAGATTGAGAAGAATTGTGAGAGCGTAGGCAGCTTCCATCTCTCTCTCTCTATCATGCATTGAGATGTCTGGGGAAGATCCTCATTTATAGGCAACCTGTCAACTGGGCTCCCATTCTGAACCGACATTTTGAAACTCGAAATGTTCACGTAGAACACACAAAAAGGAATAAAAGAAAAATGAAAAAACAGAATAGCTGGAGTTCCTGCTTTTACAAAAATTACAAGTGCAATTACCCTAAAACAAATTAGAAACCCTTGTATGCTGCCCGTGGCTCTCGGGTTTGGCTCATAACTAACTAACACCGAAGCACGGATTAGGGGACAAATTAACAGAAAACTGAAACTGACCTTAAAGAAATGCAATGTCCATTGACAATTGAAGGCGTTTTTCGTGGATACTGAAGGGAGCTTTGCTTGTCTACAACCGTTTTTTCTGTAGGAATACTGCTTCCGCCCCCTTTTGCCGGTCGACATATTACATTCGTATAAATTATCTGCTAATTTCCTACAACGTTTAGTAGCAGTATCAGTCTAACTGGGCCTTGGGTTCCCTAGCCATGTTTTAACTGGGCCTTGGTTTGGATCATAGATAAGAGTACGTAGTAGATTAAGCCTACAAACTTCTTGACCCAACTCAATTAGTAGTATGTGTATCTATATGGATCAAAACTAGACCAATTCAATAAGTAAATATTTATTTTATTTTGAGCAAAACTATTACATATATAATATAATTGATTGAAACAACTCAATTCGTAATAGAACTTTGATCACTCAGATATTTCTGAAAATCTGAGAAAAATTCACTTCGTATATATTAAGCTTATTTTCTGCTATTCTTATTATTATGTGGCACTCGGTCGGTCCTTTGTCCAATTAAAGGACCTGAGGCTATGTGAAATTACACACAATATGAGACGAAGAGACGTACTAGGGCTAGCGCTGCAATATTCGACTAGAATTAATGGAGCTGGTTGATGAGAGCCAAAGCATTGCTAGTCAGCTTGCCGATTCTCAATATCGTCTTCCTGATCTTCTCCTGGGCTTTCGTGCTCGTCTGTGGGCCTTCCTGATCAAACTCATCTATGCATGTATACTCGTCCGTTAAGGCGGCACTCACCCATGTCTTGATGTTGGCCAGCTGGGATGCCCTCTGCGGACCGCTTAAATCTTTCATGGCATCCAGGGATTGCCGGAGCTCGTCAATTGAGTCTTTGATGTTGCTAATGCAGTCCTTGATGACAGCAGCTTCATATCGTGTTAATCCATTCTGTTCCGGGAACTTCTGTACTGCGGTGGACGCGTTTATCACGGCTTTTAGGGATATGGAGAGAGCAGTTTTGCAAAGTTTCAGAGGATTTGTTTTGATTTTGAGGGCATAGGGGGAGAGGGTTCTGCGGCATAATTTTCGGTAAAGGGTCGAGTGGCAAGCAGTTTGGATATATTTTCATAGGTTTCGGATCCGGAACAGGCCGCAGAGGCTGTGTCACGAGGAGTTGAGATGAATAGAAGAGTGAGAAGCAGCAAGAGAACAGGGTATAAGAGTGGATTTCTAAGTGTGTTGGCTGCCATCTCTATGATCTTTTTTTTGTTTGCATTGTCAACGATCTTGTAGAGGAGACAATATATAGGAGATCACTCTTTGTTTTAATTGGTATATACTTGACACCGTTTGGGAATTCTAAGCTACACAACGTCCAAAACAATGATGATACTGCTGTCACCCGTGTGTATAAAGCGTAGTATAGAAATATTAAAAAGATTATAACGAGTAGTAAATCTCAGGCGGTCCAAGAAAATCACACATGGCGTTATGCGACAATATAAAATTAATGCAGGCCAGGCCGGCCGCACTCAATGAGGTGAAATAATCAATATCCAATTGGCGTCGCGCTCTGCATACATTGATAAAACAGTATGGACATATTCGACCTAATGTGTGCAACATTCAGATTAAAAACAAAAAACTGTGATTAGTACTTGGTAAATCGTTAATTACTAATTAAATTAAATTATAAACACTAATTGTTAATTTATTGCCTAATTTTTATTTTCCTTAACATTAGGAAATGGGGTTGGGAATTTTAAAGGCGGGGAAGGTTGAAAGATATTAATTATCAGTGGGAATCATGAGTTGAGAAATTTGAAATCGATTGAATTGGCTGTCCTTCGGAAAATGCAAACCCTTCTTTTTAATTAAGAACATTGGACGCCAGGGTTATCATAATATAACTATGCATAAACCATGTAGTTCCTACAATTTCAAGCCTAAATTCTTTAGCTCGATGGGTTTATTATAAGTATTCTAACCCGTTTTGTACGCATTGCAAAAAGGTAATAAAATTGGTATAATAAGTCTCTAGCTATTTTTATATGGATTCGAGTAGCTTCTTCTTGGCATAGATTTTTCTCAGCTTTATTCGCAGGTCGTAAATTAATCAGTTGCTTGCTGTAACGTATTACGTTTTCCTTCCTAATTTTTGTGGTGGAAATAAACTTTCATTAAGGTCAGAAACGTGGCACCTAACCATTATCTATAAGATTCTTGATCATAAATTGCATCACTTAATGCATTTGCAACATATATAATCTGTTAATTAATTTTGGTCAACTTCTTCTAAGAGATTGATTGTACCTCGATCACTTCGAGGCATCTAAGGGACTTCGATTATCAATATCACTTAGACTCTGTATATAAATTGATTGCACCACGTTTCCTCTGGCCAAATGCCAATAGTAATCTCTCTCTTAAACTCTGTATATAAATATATATTTTGACCAAAAACGTCAGATCATGTCTTATTGAACAAAAAACAATAGTAATTAAAAATAGACATTGTACTAATTGGTTGACTACTCCAACGAGTAATGTTCTTTAGGGTGTTTGCGCTTAATTCGAGAGGGCGTATTAGGGAAGCCGGCCATAGAATTATGGTTCCATTTAGGGCTGCACAATTCCGGTGGCTAAAACCGGCACCTATACCGGATAGGTCGGTTTTGAAAAAATTGTCACCTACACCTACACTGTTAAGGGTAAAAACCGGCCTTAGCGGTAGCGGTTTAGCGGTGACGGTTTCTGGTTATCCTACATTAATATTGAGCCATTTTTTTTAGCATTTTACGCACTTGACCCAATGTATTTTTTCTTTTGGTCCATTAATCACATATCAATAAAATCTAAACTAATGAAATCTAAATTCCAAAATCAATAAAATTAAAGATCATCTTAAAATATAAGATGAGAATTTAAAGTCCAAAGTAATAGAGACGTCACTGTAAGTAGAAACTATTATCTTTTGAAAAATTCAGTTTAGACCCTAACAACACTTAGAGAGGAAAATATGTTTTTTCCCTCTAATTAACAAATCAATAAAATTTTTAAAACATGTTCAAAACCTAGTAGGGTTTCCCTTGGTTTCACAAGGAAAATCCAAAAATTCAACAATTTTTTAAGGCGCTCGAGCGCGGGTCAATCGCTCGTCGAGCGCTTATGTTTCTGTCTGAAATTTGCACCGAGCGCTCGAGCGCGCTTTTCTAACGCTAGTCAAACGTGATGACTCTGTCTGAATTTTTTTAAAGGGCGCTCGAGCGCTTGTCAAACGCTGGTCAAATGTGATGACTCTATCTGAATTTTTGAACTAAAATGTATTAGAAATTTGAACTAAAATGTAATTGAGTGACTGATTGTGCAAGCATGATATAAATTTAATAGTGATTTATCAATTTTAGAAATTTGGACAATTTGTTAACATTTCATAAAAACTCTTAAACTAATACATTGATTTAAAATTTTTCGTGGTAGAATCTCGACCTCTTGACTTATATTATACGATGTACTTACCAAAGTTTGGCATTAAACTCTTTAATTATGATTCCAATGCCTTCATATATACTATTCTAAATACAATAAATTTGTAATTTTTTCTACCAAAATTCTAAATAACTAGTTCATTTACCTAGTAAGCTTCTTGGTAACTTGAATGTAAGCATTTAATTAGACAAAATCAACAATAAATCTCAAATATTCAGGTGAAACTAAACTATTGAGTAAACATTGTCATGCTTCTAGAATACCACGTCTTGAGGTGAAACTAAAGTTTAAACTATTGAGTAGAAACTAAACTTAAAAAACTTAAAAACTTAAAAAAAAACCCGGTTTAACCTCTACCCGGAAACCCGGTGCAGGTTAAACCGGGAACCGCCGGTTTTTTCAAAAAGCCAAATCTACACCAGCACCGGTTAGGCCGGGTGCCGGTGCCACCGGAATTTCCCGATGGCATTGTGCAGCTCTAGTTCCATTGGATGAGTGAGACAGTTGAGGGCAAACGGTGGTGAGGTATAGGGCATAACCTTATTATAAATCAAGCTGATGTTAATATCAACCCGCTGGACCCTACTAATTCCCATACTATTAAGTACATCATAAAAAGAAGGGAAGCTTCCAAAGCAGAGATGCCTTTATTTTGTTTAAGAGCTGAATTTCACAAGCATCAGACATTATTGTAGTCGTAGACTCTAGAACTTTCTTCTTATTCAGTGACAGTTGACCTATTGGCCTGCCAACACTTGAAAAAGGACCTGATGACAACATAAGCTTCCACCAAGAAACAAGGAAAAGTACTAGCTAGGCTAGCGCTCTTGCATGCGAGCATTTAAATATTACTAGAGCTGGTGGTTGACGAGAGACAAAGCAATGCTAGTCATCCTGGCCATATTTGATACACTATTCCCGATCTCGTTCCTAATATTGGCACCTATCTTTTGCCCTTCCTCATCAATCCCATTCGTGCATGTAGTGTCACCCGTTATGGCGGCACTCACCCATGTCTTTATGTTGAACAGCTGGATTGCCTTGTCCGGACCGCTTAAAAGTTTCATGGCATCCAGGGATTCATGGAGTTGGTCAATAGAGGCCTTGATGTTCGAGTCGCAGTCCTCAATGACCTGAGCTTCCATACTCTTGTGTCCCTTCTGCTTCAATAGCTTTGATATTGTGGAGGAGGCATCAAGCGCGGATTGTAGGCTTATAGAGAGGGCGGCTTTGCAAAGTTGTTGGGGATTTTCTTTGATCGTTGAAGCATAGGGGGAAAGTGACTTGTTGCATAACTCTTGGTATTGTGTTGAGTTGCAAGCGTTTTGGATATACTTCTCATAGTCTTGGGTAGAAGAAGTGGTAGCTAAGGCTGTGTGAAGCATTGAGATGATTAGAAGAGTACTGATAATTAGCGTAAAGAAAACATGGGATCGGAGTGGATTTCTGAGGATGTTGGCTGCCATCTCTCTTTCTGTCTTCTTCTTGCATTCCTGGGTTTGTGGAGGAGACAATATATATATATATATAGGAAACTGTTGATTGAGCATATTCGAAACCACTTCGGAATTCTAGGCGGCCACTTAACGCCCATTAAAGTGAGGATCCCATGCATGCTAGCTGTACAAGATGTTTAGCATCTGGAAATTAGGGAGAAAAAAATGGAAAGAATCGCACATGGTGATATGTAGCAATACAAAATTCAAGTACTAATGAAAATTCAATTCGCACAGTGCTACGTGCAAGACAATGAATAATGTCCATATATAATGAATCTGAAGTTTAAGACATATATATTGTTTCATAGTTATATCTAAGTGATCAACGACGATGTCGTTTCGTCCCAGGTTTCAATTTTTTTATCGTAATAACTTGATAGAAGTGGGAACAAATTATTTTTTTCTTTTTCTCTTTCAGGTAACTTTTTGAGATTGGCCAGGGGTTAAGAGACATTTGAAACGAAAGCTTTTCTGCCGCGCGCACGTGGTCATGTACGCAGCCCTATTTCTTTAGAGAACATTGCAGAGGCTGCTAGCTAATGCCCAAAGCCGGAAGGAAATCAAATCAACGGGGCTTCTGGGATCCCCAAAGTATATATTATAAGCTTTAAAACAGAACACAATCTTCTCTTTTTAATCCTTTCTTAATTTGTTTTGACAAGCATTTTGTTCTATTTTGAATAAATTAATGACACCTGCTATTGGTTCTCATTCAAAAAATAAATAACTTTCTCAGGTTGTTCTGGAAGTACGTATAATTCTTCCTTTTTTCTTGGAAGTAACCATTTTAATGTCAGAAGACTCCCCAATTCAATATCTTTAAGATTCTTGAATTGCATGATCACCTCTATTTGCATATATATATATATAACGTAATTCCTTCTTTTTTCGTGGAAGTAACCACTTTAACGTCAGAAGACTTCGCAATTCAATATCTTTAAGTTTCTTGAATTGCATGATCACCTCTATTTGCATATTTACGTTAATAAGTACTGTGTATATATATTTCTTCGTTCTTTGTCAACAAGTTATACAGAGCTCTAAGGAATTACTTTAATTCTCTGCATGCATGGATCGATATTGATCCATAATGTCACTCAGCACCCTTGAGAATTTTCTACAACTTGATTCCTTTAAATTCCTCTTTGCTAGCCATTAACCATCCGTCTCTCAACTTCGAGGAGTACTCTACGTACAGTACTGAGTGATAACTATTTGTTGTTGTTTCTCTAGTGTTAGGATCAGTACTACTACTGACGATTTGATAAGTAATTGTCCAG
Organism: Myrica gale; assembly: GCA_963930655.1. NCBI lineage: Eukaryota > Viridiplantae > Streptophyta > Magnoliopsida > Fagales > Myricaceae > Myrica > Myrica gale. Next base: position 6,883,966 of record OZ005600.1, on the reverse strand, counting down.
ACGTCTAATTACTGAGTTGACACCTGATCCCTCCCGCAATCATTGGGGTCCTTTTGATCAATCACATGTCATTGCAAATTTGTTTAATGATGACAATTACACGTTGTTTATTGTGTATTATTGGCGACGACCTGTTATCTGCACCATTACTCGTAGGTTTATCAAGACAGCTGCAACTGGTTAGTACGCTGCTAATGCCAATAGCTAGGTCTTTATGTTCACGTCGCAGTCATCAATGACAATGACAGCAGCTTCAAAACTAGTTAATCCCTTCTGCGTGGCAATGCTCTTTGTGATGACTATTTCTTTTATCATAGCTATGAATAAAAGAAAAACTTGGTATAAATCTCATGCTATTCGTTTTTCTTGTTATATATTTCATGCTATTTTCTCTAAACTTTATATAAAGTTTATAGTCAGTTTCTTGCTGTAACGTATTATTTTTTCTTCTGTTTTTTTTTGGCCGAAGCCTGAAGTAAAATATCATTAAGGGCAGAAACGTGGCATACTTAACATTTTTAAGATTCGTGACCATGAATTGCATCGCCTGCATTTGCAATATAGTCGGCTTTTGGTGAACTGGTAATAACTTATAAGATCAGTTTGTACCTCGATCACTTCGAGGCCTCCGAGGGCCGACGATTAATTTCTTCGATAATATCATTTAGAGTACCGAGTTTCCCCTCATGACCAATAATAATATCTCTCTTAAACTACCTATATACATTCAGTACTAGTGACTAATAAGAGATGTCTTATTGCACAAAAAAGAAGAAGGAAATAATTAACAAACGTTGTGCTGATCGTTGACTACTCCCACCAATAATGTTCTTTGGGGTTCTGTTGACTTTTAATTTTGTTTGAAAACCAAAGAAAGATAAGGAAAAAGGACAGATATATAGATCGTTTGCGCTTTGAATGGGCGTCTTAAGAAGCCGGCCGTCGAATTACCGGATCATTGGATGAGTATAAGACAGGTGGTGGCAAACGGTGAGGTAGACCCATGTATCCTCCAATAAAGCATAACCTCGTTAACATCAGCCTGGTAAGACGTCAATCATCTGCAGCTCTACCTTCGGAATTTATAGGAAAACGTGATATGGTCGACGAGTACTCCATATTAACCCGCTGGACCTTAGTGCTTCCCTTATATTAAGTGCATCATATCTCCTTACAGCCGGTTATGACCGTCTCTCAAATGTAAAATAAATTCACAATAGGATTAGGTGTGATTCCCTTGTTGTTTTATAGCGTTCACAAGAAATTCATGAACATTTATGTCAAAGACTCATAATTGTGACTCTCATCGGACACTATGAATAGACAAGTAATAGATGAAAGAATACAAGTACAGGCCAAACAATACAATTAGCATCAGACATCTCAGCTCTGTTTTTTCTTATTCAGAGACACTTTAGACTTAGCCAATTGAACTACACTTCAGTACTTAAAAGGACCAGTGACGGTGTAACTTCCTCCAAGATGCAATCTAATATTTAATTTATTACTTGAGCTGGTTGTTGACGAGAGCCAAAGCATTGCTAGTCATCAGGGCAATATTTGATACCATATTCCTGATCTTGTTCTTGATCGTAGCACGTACCTTTTGGCCTTCCTGATCAAACTCGTCCGTGCATGTAGTGTCGTCCGTTAAGGCGGCACTCACCCATGTCTTTATGTTGTCGAGTTGGAATGCCCTGTCCGGACCGCTTAAAAGTTTCATGGCATTTAGAGATTGCTGGAGCTCGTCAATGGAGTCTTTGATGTTCGAGTCACAGTTCTTAATGACCTGACCTTCCAACTTCGTTAGTCCTTTCTGCTTCAATTGCTTTGATATTGTGGAGGAGGCATTACGTGCGGCTTGCAGGGTCATGGTGAGGGCAGTTTTGCAAAATGTTTGGGGATCTCCTTTGATTTTCAAGGCATAGGGAGAGAGAGACTGGTAGCATAATTTTCGGTATAGTGTTGGCTTGCAAGCTGTTTGGATATAGTTTTCGTAGTCTTTGGTAGAAGTTAAGTGGTAGCTGAGGGTGTGCGAAGCATGGAGACGATTAGAAGAGTACTGAGAAGCATCACGAGAACATGGGATGGGAGTGGATTTCTCATGAGGATGTTGGTTGCCATCTCTCTTTCTTCTTCTTCTTGCTTTGCCGGGTTTCAGGAGGAGCAAATATATAGGAGACTGTTGATAGAGCATATTCGACGCCGTTTCGGAATCCTAACCCTGCAGGTACGTAAACAACCAAAACAGTGAGGATAGTGACAGATATTTAGCATAAAAAAACCAAAAAACAATTGAAAGAATCGCACATGCATGACGATATGCAGTAATAGAATACAAATTGCAGGTAGGGTAACAATGATTTCAAGTAATGAAAATTCTATATATAAGTGATGACCTCTATCCTCGAGACTTTGTTTAGTGATGACAAAAGGTTGTTTAAGTTTATTACGTATTACTGGGACCTTTTTTTGGTGGTTAAGTTATTAAGACAGCTGCAGCTCATGAGTTGACAAATATTCGACCACATTTTTCTCCACGCCAGCAAAATTTACGGAGAGGCCGGCCAATGATTCATTGAGAAAATCTACATCATCTCGTTGGTTTTTGTTTCTTCCGACGTAGACTACTAAGAAGACGAACAACATCGTCGCTAATGCCAAAATTTACGTGAGCAATTTCTGCCTAATATTGGCCTTGGCAACGCAGATCGACTCCAGTCATCACCTACCAATAAAACGGCGCATTTTCTTGCCTTGGAGACGAACGATTATTCGTTAGTACCCAAACGTCTGATAAATTACAAAATCAAAATCTCGACCGTTATATAGTCAACAGTAGGACGCCCCCAGGCCCAGTACTGTTGCATAAGAAAATGTTCGTTACATGGTCCAACTTATCTACTACAGTATGCCCACGAGTCGCTGATCAGCAAGCCCACTTCTGTAAAAGGTCAGTTTTGGTAGGCCCACTTGTGTTTGAAAATGACGTCTTATATACCCAGTCATTGCGCTCTCTCTTTGTCAAACAGGTCATGTGCCTCATCAAGCCCCACTCCCACGTCTATTCTCTCTTCCAGATTGTGTCCAGTACTCCACGTCCTGCCTCTAAACTCAGCAAGCAGATAAAATCGTTGCAGGCTATGCATGTTTAAACGTTCACGTCTTGTTTGAACGATTGTAGTAGAAGGAACGGAATTGATTAAAAGCAGGCCCTCTATTATTCACATGCAATAGATTATGATGAGGTCTCTTTCTCTGAGCTAAGAACTCACATAGATCCAGAAATGATGCTGAGTCAGAACACCCTATCAACTTGTAGCCGCCCAAGGGACCACCGCTTCTTCCGTGCATGTATAAAGCAAGTGGCTTAAACTCTAATTCCATTGAAAATTTTGGGAGTGTCAATTTCTGCCTTCGAAATATCCCTTTGCACGGGGCAATGTAAAACGTAACGTACGTACTGTCTAAACGATCCTTGTTCTCTTATGCCTCTAACCATAATTTTGATGTTATTATATATATATATATACACACACTTCAGAATTAAGATTTAGGCCATGCATGTAACTTTCCTTTTATTCATTTGTTGGTAATATTGTGTGGCTAAGGGTGAATATTTGACCTCCAAAGATTTGGGAGCACTCTCTGTTCAAGCCTTCAAGGGATAAATATCGATATACCATTCAAACAGTATCCAGCAAAATTTAGTAACCGTCATATATCATGACCGACATAATCTTGCTAACGGTCGAGTTTATCCGCCACCTTCTATTACTAATGACGCCATGAATTAAGTATTAAAATCTGGTCCAAGTTAGTAGTTATCGGAAGCCACACCTAGTAGGTAGTCGCGTTTGTTACGCGTATGCAAACAGTGTAAAGCAATTTGGCCGACGGCTATATCGTCGTTTTGCTTTAAGACCCCCACAGTGGAATCAGGAAAAGAGAGAGAGAGAGAGCAGATAACTTGGACGAGTTATAAGAGCAGATATTTTCATTTCTTTTCTTATCCTTTTCGGTCTAAACTTTATGCATCAATCACTCTGTATATTAATATAGAGAGAAACTTCGCTTTTGGTCCCAAAAATTTATGCTTAATTAATTTCATTTAGGGTTCAAACTATATATCAATTTTTTCTTCAAGTTATCAAAATTAATTAATTTGAACTCTTTAATCAGATCCTACAGTTAAAATAAACAAAGATTGGACTATGTGGCGCAAAGCTTGTGCAGTCATATTTTATCATAGATCCCAAATAAAAAAAATGTGACGAAATTTAAAAAATTTAGACCAAAAAAACATTGGCCTCATAACAATTGTGGGCCAAAAGTGAAACAGAGAGATATGTATGCATAAAGTTAGACAACAAAAGATAAGAAAAGAAAATATCTACTTCTATAACGTTTGTCCAAATGCATTGCGTCCCTGTGCCCAAAAGGATGGGCGATGTACGTAGATTGGTTCTTATCTCTCTCTTTTCCTGATTAATCCATTGTGGGGTCTTAAAGCAAAACCAAGATATAGCCATGCACCAAATTGATTTAAGCTGTTTGGATGCCGATGTTTCATAGTAAGCCGTCGTGCATGAAAATACAATATTCCAGACTGTTTTAGTAGCAATTGTACTTTGCACGTGCTCATGAAGCCAAGTTCAGCAAGTTGAGAATTACCTAGCTACTTGCCAACTAGACATCTGGGATCATGAACGCGTAACGCGTCCTTTGATTCCGCCACAAATGTGGGGTTCTTTTAGTTTGCATATATAGGTGAACGTTCCCTCCTGCAATTTCATCACCCCAGCCATCCTCCATACTTGTTATAGAAAGAGAAAAAGAGCGAAATGGAAGGCCCATCTTCAAAGCTTTCTATGATATCCGTTCTCATACTTCTTGCCATAATTAGCTCCCACATAGACTCAGGGTCGGCCGCTGCGGCTAATCAGTTAAGCACTGAATTCATTAGAACCTCTTGCCAATCAACAACCTACCCAAGACTTTGCTTTAGCTCTCTCTCGATCCATGCAAATTTAATCCAAACTAGCACTCAACTTCTGGCCAGCACAGCCCTCAACGTGTCTCTTTCATCGACTAAATCGACCTCCACCATGATGGTGAGGCTCTCAAAAAGCCAGGGAATGAGCCCCCAAGTGATTGGCGCTATGAAGGACTGCGTCGAGGAGTTGAGCGATTCAGTGGAGGAGCTTCAGACGTCTATCGGGGAGATGAGAAAATTCAAGGGCTCTAATTTTCGGCTTATGATAAACGACATACAAACTTGGGTCAGTGCCGCTTTGACGGATGAGACCACTTGCACTGATGGGTTCCAAGGAAATGCCATGAACGGGAACGTGAAGACCATTGTGAGAGGGAGGGTCGTGAACGTCGCACGATTGACAAGCAATGCCTTGGCTCTGATTAATCGATATGCCTCTCTTCATGGTTAATTAATTAGCTAAGCTGGGTACGTAACTTTTTCCTATTAGGATTGTCTGCGATCCTTGCTGCGGCAGACGACGCGTGCCTCTTCATTCCGGATGGAGCTAAGCTCTTGAGATTGTTTGTGTCGGCAAGTTGATTAACATATATTAGCGGTCAAGAGTGAGTTTGTGTCTGCGAAAGTTGAAAAATTCGCAGCTTTTATCTCGCATATATATTTTTATTGTGTAATTTTATTCAATTCAACTAGTGGAGTTTCCTTCGTACGTACTGTTTATAATGTATTGTCAAAATTTGAAGAACTACCAACACATCACGTGTGAAGAATACATCCAAGCCAAAAGATACATGATATAATCCGGGTGAGAGGAACAAGTAGGTCAGCTGCTAATCTGGAGGGCACTCTGATAACATTTACAAGGTCTCGTTAGGATTAATTTCAAAATCCAGGAGGAACAACAAAAGCATAAATGGTTAATTAGTGGGACAAAACAAGATGGAAAAATTGGAAATCTCATTGCATGCTACGTTGGAAAAGTTGCTCAATAGGTCCACTGTACTTCGCGTTTCTGTGCATGCTTAATTTTTATTGTGGCTGTCTTTTTAATTTGGTTGTCTAAACCACAATAGCTAGCTAGCTAGCAGACGAAATAATTCAGTATGGTTGGCCGCTAATAATCTATACAATTAATACAAATTCGTGTAAATATCTGAAAAGAAACTACCAGTTCTTTGGTGACCAGGACAATTAGTGCCCGATAATCTAGGGTTCAAGACCCCACAGAGCAGTACTGCTAGCTATCAGCCGGAAAAGTTATTTACTCGACACATTACGTCTAGAAAGAACGAAGCACCTTTTTTTCTTTTTCCAAAATTTTCGTCGTATTGGGTATATATATATGCATATAGTATTGAATCTACTTTTTTTTTCTCGAAAAAAGAACCTATAGAATAAAAACTAAAACACAGAACGAAAAAAACGACAACAGGACGGACAACAGAATAAAAAGGACAACAAGACGGACGGGACAGAGAAAACCAGCAAGACCCTCGGACGGATCAGAGGAACCACTATATACTCCATGCAGGGCAGAGGGAGTGATGACCGGACATAGTAGGCAAAGCTACTAGGACCTGGACAAGCCGGTAAAGCGCCACAAAGGACGCGTAGCGAGACCCAACAAAGGGTCGGAAAAAAGCCACAAGGGCTCGGATAAGCCCACGGAAGGGGCGGACAGACGACGACGGACCAAAACCAACAACAAGCCCGAAACAGAGGGGCATGCCCAAACGGGCGAAAACACAACAAAGCACAAGCCCTAAACAGAGGGGCGGGCCCAAACGGGCGACAACAGAGCAGCACACAAGCCCGAAACAAAGGGTCAGACCCAAACTGGTTTATTGGCGGTCCCGGGGAGAGCCGGGAAAGCTCTGGCCAGAGATGCGGCGGCTGCGGCGGCAGAGGCGGCGGCGCTGGGTGGCTGGAGTTTGAGATCCACGGCCTAAAAGATGCACAAGGACCCAGAGAGGCCAAATATGGAAAGAAAAACAGAGATTGGGCGGCGGAAGAGGCCGCACGCGCGGCGACAAGCGGCGGCGCGTCAGATCCACTCGCCGCGCGTGGGGCGCGTGTGGGAAGACGCGCCATCGGCGAAACGGCGCTGCAACGGTCTCGACGAGCTGATGCCAACGAGCCGGCGCGTGCGTGTCCAACGAAGACGGAAAGCACCGAAAACCGCCGGATATCACCTGCAAGAGAAAACCAAAACAACACCCAACCACACCACCAACAGCCGGACCAGAGGGAAACCCAGGGAAGAGAGAAGTGGGGGAGAGGAAAAGGAGAAGAAAAAAGGAGGAGGGGGTGAAGGAGGAGGACCTCCCCCCTCCTCCGTAGGGGCACCGCTGAGGGGAGAAAACCAGAGAGTTGAGAGAGAAATATTAGGGAAAACCCTGAGAGATGCAAAACGATTAACTGTTGTTGTTATAGTATTGAATCTACACTTGTACACCATGCGTGTTTTGTTTCTTAGACACGTACGGGGGCCCTAAATCTTCAAAATATCTTCTCTAAAAGGAGAGATATTTTCTCTGCTAGCCGTGCTGAAGTAGTTCCAATGCACAATGGATAGTACCGCTTCGTTGCTCCAGCTGGTACATGAATATCTACACTAAGATTGTCTGTTTGCGCGCCATTCCATTTCGGACGGAAAAGTAACGAAATTGGAAAGCATGCAATTCATTTGGTCGACCCATAACCTGTGCAAATCAATTTCACGGTCCTATCTAAACACAAATTGGTGAAATTGGACCCTGATGTATCGTAGTAAGCCGTGTAATATGAAACATGAAATAATCTAGACAATTGTCGGGAAACCCTCCTACAAACTGTGAACTTTAACGTAACTGGTAGAAGCTGTACTTCTGGTTGCTAGCGATTGTGAACTTGTACTTGCTTAGACCGAAGCCCAATTGAGCAAATTGCGAACCTCCGTGCTTGGACACCCCCCCCCCCCAACACCCACAATTAATGGTGAGGTTTTTGTTTTTGTTTTTCTTTTGCGAGGGAATAATATTGGGGTTAATTACTTAAGTTGTGCATATAGGTCACCGTTCTCTCTTACTTTCATCACCCCTATCACCCTCCGTAGTAAACAGATCATCAGAACGAGAGAGAGAGAGAGATGGAAGGCTCATCTTCTACACGTTTCATGGCATCTCTTCTCATATTACTTGCCATTAGCTCCGACATAAGCTCAAGCTTGGCCGCTGCGTCTAAGCGATTAAGCAGGGAGTTTATTATAACTTCATGCAGATCAACACTTTACCCTAGTCTTTGCTTTAGCTCTCTCAAAACCCATGCAAATTCAATCCAAACAAGCCCTGGACTTCTGGCCCGCACAGCCCTCAATGTGTCTCTTTCATCGGCTAAATTAACCTCTAACATGATGGTGAAGATCTCAAAAAAGAGGCATGGAATGAGCCCTAGAGTGGTTGCCGCTACGAAGGACTGCCTCGAAGTGTTGAGCGATTCAGTGGACGAGCTTCGGGATTCCATAGGTGAGATGAGGAAACTTAATGGCTCTAATTTTCAGCTTATTATAGGCGACGTACAAACTTGGGTGAGTGCCGCTTTGACGGATGAGACTACATGCACTGATGGATTTGAAGGCTACTCCCTGGAGGGTAAGCTGAAGACCATTGTGAGGGTTAGGATCGTGAGAGTTGCAAAATTGACAAGCAATGCCTTGGCCTTGATTAATCGATTTGCCTCTCTTCATCGTTAATTATCTCACTTTTATGAAATGGTATCATATCAGTTATGTGTTTTGTGATACTTCGTATGGAATTGGTCGATTTTTTGAGTCATGGTTTCAAATTCACTGTCTGTCGAATTCGGAGGTAGCTAAGCTCTTGAGATTAATATATATTTGTGCAAGCTGCAAGTTACATAGTACGTAAGAGAGCTGTGTTCTAACCATGATCAACGCATCACGTGGAGAGAAAGGGAGAGATCACAGGGAAGTCGACAAGTAAAGGAAAGTCATGAACACATGCGCGCTGTTCCAGAAATATGTAACTGGCCGGCCGCTATCTGGAATGTCTTCATCATGTTGTGTTTTCATCGTCGAATAAAAACTTTAAAATTACCCGAAGGCTCCAGTACCCTTATAATGTTCATTTCCTATTTGTGTTTCATTTGATAAGTTGAGGAATCTTCTTGATCACAGCTTCTACCGAGAGGCTACACCTTTTTGTTCGGTCATTTCATCTGAATTAATCGATCGGAAGCGGCCAATTTGTTCGAGTTGTCCGTAATTGAAGAGCTAACTTTTAAGAAAGATTAACAAATATTGTCGTTGATAGAAAATTCTGGAGATTGAGAGTGCAGACCGAACAGAAAGCGATCTATTTCCTTTTTTGCTTTATTTGACGTATATATATATGGTTCACGTAAATGTGACATGCCAGAAGTAATTCTTTTAGTTTTCGATTCATGACATTAATGTTCTTCAAACGAAAAAGGACAAAAAGAAAAGGAAACACGTAAGAGCTAGGCACGATAATCTAGCTAGCAAGTCATTTTCATCCTGTTTAGCTGCATTGGTGCCTTGTGTTACTGTATACCAATAGTACTAACGATCGAAAACTAAACCCAACATGTGAAAAATATTCCTTTGTGACATACCGACAAAGTGTTGGTATAAACCTATGCACCCCAGCTAGACTTCAGGCGTATATTAATTCTCACTTACGAGGCTTTAATTTGTAGCACTCAACCGCACTAGCAGCTTAATTAGGTACATCCATGAGTACTGCCGCTAGCTTGAAGTGATTTATGATTCTTCCAATAAATTCCATCGAAGAAAGTGAACCTAGATGAGATGAGGGACTAAATTAAATAAGAGAAGAAGAGGATCAAAAGAAGTAGCACTAGCAAATGGACCATTTGGTTAGTTGGTGCGCCTCTAGATGCTTCCTTTTTTAATACGAGGTTGTAGTTAGATACGCACATTTTTGGGACGGAATTTTAATACGGACATAGAGTTGAAGCTAGCTAATAAGTATTACATGACACTATGTGATGCTTTTTAGGACGGTTTCGTCCGTCTTAAAAAGTAAATTCTTTTAGGGGACGAAATAAAATCCATTTCAAAAACTACTTTTTGGGATAGATCATATTAGGACAGCCGTCAGAACTGACCTAATATCCGTCTTGATATTTTAGGACAGAACATATAGAATTTTTCATCCAAAAAAATCAAGTCTGTTGTAGTGCCAAAACCAAACAAGTTAGCCACAAAGTCATGAAATCTGTCTATAAGGAACTGATTTAAGTTATGAAGACTTGTACGTAGTAGACGTTCAAGTAAATAAAATAAATTATCTGATGTTTTTCGCTAAATGATTTATATTAGAATTCCACAGCTTGGAAGGCAACTAGTGACGGCTGTGGCTCTTAATGCTCTTTTTTTTTTTCCCCTTTTTCGAAGCTAGGTTTAAAAAATGCACCGTCATTGTAGGTTAATATAATTTTGATTTGTAATCCCTCTATGTCAATTTATTCTCAATTATATAAGTCTTCCTTTACGCCCAAATAAATAAATAAATCTTTCGACTAGAATAGATGATAAAACAAGGAATTAATAAACTTTTATCAAAATAGATACTAATTTAAGGTATTAGTGGAAAAAAAGAAAGAAATCAAGTAACTGATGCCCTAATAAACTTGTATCCATTTTCTTTTCTAGTTGGGATCCTTATTATACTTTTTTTTCTAAGTGGGATCCTTATTATACACCCAATGTATTTAGAGACATTTATTCCATTGGGCAACTACGCTAGAAGCAGAAAGAGGAACCATTAACCAATGTAGGATTTAGGCTGGGCAAGCCGACAAGGTAGATGCTCCAACCTATCTATTAGCATTTGGGGCTACGCTTAGGCCCATCCATCTCCATTTTTTTTTAATCCCCATCCATCTCCAATGAGGGCTACGTTTGGGCCGTGGCCTATGGACCTAATCGAAGGGACGATGGGGGGAGGGGGCCTGCTTTAAGTTTTCTCTGGTAGATACGTCCCTAAACAAAACACATACCACATAAATCACTGAATCAGTTGGAGAGAAACCAGCTTTTTTACTTTGTTTTCCGGCAACTCATATTTTATTTACAATACAAACGAAACGAAAGAACGGAGATGGGGGACTCCTACAACTCCCCCGATACAGCCATAACAATGCACAAACACAAAGAAAACCAAAAACGAAGCGGAAACGGTACCGACAAGAAGTTGGTTAGATCCCATTTTGCCTTGGTCTTGCCAAGGGCGGTCATATTTTTAGAGTTAGATCCCATCTTTTAGAAGTTACAGAACACCGCTGATATGAATAAGCAAAAGTCTTGTATATCGTCCATACATTAATAGAAGAAGACACAATAAAGATATAATGAAAAAAGAGAGTATCCCTCCCCTCCCCTCCCCTCTATTGCCCCAGAGGCACCCTGTGTGCAGGTCAAGCTGAGACAACATATCTATCCGAGTTGGCAATTTTTGACATACTTTCAAAAAAATAATAATGATGTTAAATCTCGAAGTTTACATGTCCAAAAGCACAATCTTAAATCTATTAAACTAAAAACTTTGAAACAAAACACAGCTTAAACAACAATGAAATTGCATCCTCATTAACGAAACCCACAAGGCTATGTAACATTTTTCTTTTTCATTTTATGAATAATTGTTGACAGCACTCAAAAGGTTAATAAACCATTATCCCTCAGTAGATTAACTGAATAAACTAGTGCATTGCTTCTAAAAGCATAAGCTTCAAAATGAAACTCTCTCAAAAAGATAGATATTTGCCGGCTAATCAACAAACAAAAACTACTGAATCAATCTTTATCTATACATATGGTTTATAAAGCACCCAAAAAGCGGCTAAAAAAAAATTGTGACAGCTGTTAACATGGAGAGTCCCCTCTTGGTAACAAGCAGTTAAGAGGCCCTTTTGGGAGGAGACATGTTACCAATAAGAGATATTGTAGTACCAAATGCGAACAATTGTATTAGCAACCCTGCCAAAGTTAATGGAAGGAAAGTAAACTTCAAAATCCAAATGATAAATCACTATCACTCTTACGCAATGAGCATAAAAGATAAGTCTCACCAAGTAGAACACGAGCAGTCTCCAGAAGTTCCAACTTCTTCGTCTCCCATAAACTTTGATCTTCGATAAGCTACTTGGTAATCATATCATAATCAGAAATTCCAACAGAATAACAATTGAGTTCCAACAGTAACTGGTTTCCACTACACATAAATTTATACTTTTTAACACCCATTTTGGATATTTGTTCTTCATAAACGGTTTGCTAATGTCGGCAAGAAGCATATTTGTGCCCTGTTCTTTTCATTTCCTGGTTGTCATTAGGTTAAAATACTTGGAAACAAACATGTGACTAGACTTCAATTCCAAAGTAACACTAAAGATAGATTTTTGTTCCATCTGAGAGTATAGATACACTGATGACAAATCACATCATTATTTTTTATAGAAAATCCCCCAAGAAAAAGAATGCATTCTCTTGCACATCACCCCTAACAACAAAAATTAAGGCACCATTTATGATATGGAAGACTAGGAGTGAATTCTCCATTGTTACAAACATGCAAGGCGGGGCTTGCTTGACTGAACAAGCACCCTGTAGGTGGGTTTCAGTAAGGGTTCTTCCAGCTCCATTAGACTCCAATTCACATCAACAATGTGCTCTTTATTATTTCACCAAGGATTATGAAAAGTATCTCATATTGTTAAAACCATACGCATGGGATACATAATTACCAAATAACTTAAAGATTGTTTATGATTGCTCTTCAAGCAAATTCAGTATTTACCAATAAGAATAGCAACTGTATGGCATTTGCTCAATCCCCTAGGAAGTCACACAAGTATGCATATAGTAGAACTAATTACTTTCTTTGATATATTCCCCAAGGGAAAACGAAAGTAATTAACACCTCCGATCATCAAAACTCTGTCCACTATGAACTCACATATGTATGCAAATGACAGACCTAATAAATTTTTGTTGCTTGATTCTCATAAAGTACTATTTACCTTCCTTGATTAAATTTAAAAGTTTTTGAAAATAATCGACATTGGAAAGGGAAAATAAAAACCACCACCACCTTCAATATAAAATTGCTCTTAGCAACACAAGCAATCCAGAGAAATGTTGTGGCAGTAGATGCAACCATGTAAACTTTCAAGAAACCCACTCGGCTACGTCTTCGACCTTCAACACAAGGACAAAGATCTCGTAACTAGAAACAGACGCAGAGAGACGAAGTAGATAAAAAAAAGATTTATAGGATTTTGTTAGGCACCTAATTCCCCTATTATCAATGAACCAAAACCAACAGCAATAGCCGAAATAGCAAGTCTATCAGGCTCCTTCGAGGTTGACAGAACTGTGTATACAGCTCCAATTAACAGAATGACAGCCTGTAGCAAACAATGCAAAAAAAAATCCAATCAATAGAAAACACAAAGACAAACACTTGAGATAAACGGAAGTAAGTATCATGAATATATAGGACCAACACACGACGATTATTGTTTTGCAATCTCTTGAGAGAAAGGACCATACATCTAAATTCAAATAACCAAAAATCTCACCTAATATTAGAACCTAGCCCACATCGATGGTCTGGTCTGTACCCAACCTTCAACCAGTCAGAACAATCTCTAAAGTCAAATCTAACAATCCACTAGAAATAACTTGGTGTGTACTGAGACACCATTCATCTGTAGCCTACATCAAATACTTTGTTCCTTTACGCGCGGATATCATAGTTTAACTCCAAAATCTAGCTATTGGCCTAGATCAACCCAACGGTTTTCACCAATGAGAAATGAGAATTAACTTCTTGCCCGCATCAAGCAGGAAAGAGAGAAAAATAGCTTACAAATACAGGCCTCTGATGGAGTATCTACATCATGCGGGTAACATACCTGGACAAAGGTTCTACTTACAAAACAAATGACTTCAGACAAGGAAACCCCATATCCAGCATTAAAGTAAAATGCAACAAATTAAGCGTTTGCATCCACCAATTGAAAAGGCTGCCAAACAATCAGGAGAAAAAAGTACAAGGCTCTTCGAAATTTAGGAGGCACTGTCGACATGCACTAGCAACGCTTTGTGCATAAAACAGATTTAGTAATTAGGAACGTGTTGACAATGAGATATAGAGGGAACGAGAGAGAGTAGTGTACCTGAGTGACAATCAGAGCATAGAGACGAGACTTCCCTGAAGCTACCTTTTGATACCCTAAAATCTCAGAAAAAGAAATCTAGGTCGTTTCGTTTTATAGATAGGAAAAACTCGAGTGGAAGAAATTTTCTATCTGGGACCTTACATTGTTTTTTTCCTTTTCAATTTTGCTTTCTCAGGAACCAAGCAGAATACGAGAAGAGAAAAAATCAAATGGAATGAAAACGGAAGGAACCAAAAAAGGTTAGTTATGAAGCTTACGCGAATCAACGACCATACGATAGGAGAAATCAGAGCCGTCTGTCCCAGACGGTCTCCCAGATGCCGATATTCTCTGCTGCATCTTCGACTTCTATTCTCTGCTCGGTGTTTCAGACAGTCGAACTTTTGCTGAGAAACCTTTGAAATGTATGGGGTCAAACTAGAATTTTGTATAAGACGGGGGCTAAAATTTTGGCTTTACAAGACCGTACCATTGGGTTTGAGAAATAACTGGCTTTTCATTTCCTAATATGGCATTAAACAGGTGTTATGGTGGGCCGACATTAATGGCACTTGAGCTTGGGCCTTATTACTGGCTGTTACACTGTTGACGAAGACATTTTTCCTTTATCACGTTGTTTTGGTGTCCAATCAAATAATAACGAAAATTATCTCAACCTCTCAAAATTCTAACAGCATCGAATCAGTTAGTTGTGTCCGGTTTACACCCGGTGTTGGCTAAGAGTGTGTTCGGTTAATGTGTTTTGTGAAGATTTTTTATGTTTTGAGAATTTTTATGTGAGGTTAATTTTATTGATATGCGTGTTGTAGTTATATTTATATGATGTGAAAAATTATGTTTGGTTGTAAAATTCTAAAAATTTAAAAAATCCTGAAGATTCTAGTTATACGAACAGCCTCTAAGTCTTTGAAGGAGACAGCCACAAAAGATGCATTTTATACATGTGGTTACTGGTTGACTCCGACAGTGTGACGTAGGTTCGAGTCTTTAAAGGAGACGTCCACAAAAGTAGCATTTATATATGTTGTTGGCTTCGACTGTGTGATATCGGTTCAAGAGTCTTTAAAGGAATCACCCACAAAAAGGTGCATTTATATATGTGGTTGGCTCCAGTTGTGTGACATCAGTTTGAGGGATGAGTATCGTCTGCAATTTCTAGGGTATTGCAGAGGGTACAATTCTCTCAATCGTGGCCGTTGATTTCGAAATAGGCGGTTATTATTATGCCACATCATCAATCCTTGTGAAAAGTAAGATATGTATTAAAAACACACGTTAGTCTCTTAACGTCGTTACTTCTTCTTCTTCCTTCCTTTTTTGCCACTTAAGTTTTTTATTCTGTTGAAGCAACGCAGAGCCTTGAAGCTCTTAGAAAATGAGTCTTTCTTCCCATCCTCTCGCATTCTCGTTGCTGTCGTTTTCCATTGCCTCAGAGCTCACCATAGTCATTGTTAGTTGTTTCTGTGACCTTTTGCTTAGAGTTATTTGGTCTCTAGTTTTTCTCATCTGAGTGGTGTCTTTCGTCTCCTAGCTATGAGCTACAATAATGTTGGTTGAATTTCATGGAGATATACCCCTCTATTCTCCTGTAGGTTTGTGCTTTTGATATATCTATGCCATTGATGCACTATTCAAGGGGAAGTGAAAAATGTACGAGCCTTTATATGTTCTTTATCTTTTTCGAATCAGTTCACTAGTTTTTGGACTCTCCATGAATGTATGAGGTTTTTGAGAATTATAAACAGAGCAACTTACATTTTTGAAAAACTAGAAGCTTGGATAACTATGCGTGGAAGGTAGGTTTCTGCAATAAAATTTCGTTGAGTTTTTTCAAGAACTACAGGAAGGCTCTCTATTTAAATGAGAGAATCGAAAGTGAGAAAAGTCCAAATAGACTACACTGACCAAAACGCCATTTCGACCTCAACATTTTCAGAACGCCTCAGCCTCAAAATTTTGTCTCTCTTCCACTGTTTGGGTAACATGAAATTGAAGAAACATGAAAGAAAAAGAGAGAAGAAACATAAAGAGCTACTGGGCAAATCACCCTGACCAAAACGCTATTGGGCAAATCACCCTGACCAAAACGCTACTGGGCATCGTCCATAACTCAACCAACACCTTTTTTGTTTCATTTTGGTTTCTCTTCAACCGTTTAGCTCCGGAGAAAATCGAAGAAACTAGAAAAAGAAGCAAAATTTGGTATCATGTCTCATTCGGACAAGCTTGAAGCTTCATCTCGATGAGAACGAAAAGAAACGGACAAAAAGAAAAAGGGAAGGAGAAGAAGAAAGGAAAAGACAAGGACACAGAAAGAACGAAAGTAGAAGAAGAAATGGACGACGTCAAACAAGCGTTTATTTTTTGACGCAGACATCTTGGATTTTGCACAAATTGCTGATGTGGCAGAATTCTGACCTTTAGTTTGAAAGCAACGGCTATGATTGAGAGAATTGTACCCTCTGCAATACCCTAGGAATTGCAGACGATACTCATCCCAGTTTGAGAGTGCTTCAAGGCATGTCTTATATTCAAGAGGTTGAAACAGGACATCAGCATCGAATCAGTTTTTTTTTTTCTAAATAGCATCGAATCAGTTAGTTGGTCCTCCAATCATGCATTTTTACGTCTTATATTTAACAATCTCCATGTGTGAGTATATCACTACATTAATTCACTCTCTTCAGTGAAAGTCTTTTTTTTTTTTACAACTTGTTTTCCAAATTATCGTTGTGGACCATACCACACAAAACAAAAACTTCCTTCTTCTTCTTTTTTTTTTTAATAATTGATAACTATTAAATTATAAAACTTTACAAGCTGGGCGGGTGAATTACACCACCACATGTTACATCTAGCTCAAGAAAGCAAGAGCATAACCAAATACAACTCCAGCTACATACAACAGAGTCACAGACCTTATAGAGAGTCTCCGCTCACAGACCATAACCAAACATACGAAATCTTAACCTAGAGCATTTTCCTCCCATAAGCCGATCAGTTCCCATCAACCTTACCTCCTTCATTTTAACATTTGCATCAATATCATCGAACACATGAATGATTCCCCTGTGCTTACCATTATGAAGCCTGTTGTTCCTCTCCTCTCTTTCCAAATATACTTCACTGCGGCTCCAATTTTGATTACGTATATTTCCTGTATTTTCTTCTTTCTGTACATTGTCTTCCCAACAATAAGAGAAAAATGAAACAGAGTAGATATGCAAATCCTATTAGGATAAGAGAAAACGAAAAAGGGGGGGGGGGGGGGAAGCACACTACGTATAGAAATTTGATTTGAAGTAGGCCAAGAGTCCCACAAGAGGTGCATTGATGTAGGTTGTCGGCTCCGAGTGTACGAAATCAACTCGAGAATCAGAGTATGAGTCATTGATATCAGGTCCTCCAACAACAGCCCCTATATGCAAGTTTGGGTTAGAATTGTTGCTGCTATAATACGGGCTGCCACCTTTACAATCAATGCGCTCTGGATGTTGATCCATGGAAGGTAAGGACGATCCACGATGGTGTATCCTCTGAGGAAACTTTTTCCCATATCCCACCATGTACGACATGTTCAATGGGTTGCTTCCCAGTATATAATCCACCTGCATCCGTTCCGAGATAGATCTCAACCACTATATATAATGTAAACGTACGTAGCTCTTCAATAAAGCTGGAAAGCAGGAATATAATCGTCTGCATATATACCTGGCCTCTTGCGGCTTGTATAAGCCTAGATGGAGTGGCAACAACGTCGCCACAGTGAACCACTCTGTTTCGAGGACTCGAATAGCGAGCATAAACAACAAGAAGAAAGGACATGGCTGTCGCATGTTGCAAGTTACTTCCTCCCGTTTTGAACATAAGCCCACCTGATCGATTTAATTGACACTAATTAATCCCCCGCAGAAGTAATTAACTAGAACTAATAATATACGAAGAAGAAAGTTTACTGCTTCAACGTCCAAAGCACCTGGAGAATATGAGACGGAAACGGTTGGCGATTCAGGTAACACGGTGCACACAAACTCGTCCGCTTTTCGAAGAAATGGATTAGACTTAGAGGTGCCATCCATCATGAACTGCTAACTCCAGGAGGCAATATTCTTGGTAAATACACAATTATATTGAGCAGAAGCTTTTGCTGCATGGGAGAGATTAGAGATATATAATTAACATGTGTTAATACACTAATTAATTACCTCAGAAACAAGAACGTTAATGCCGGCGTGCTTCGAGTCCCATCCGAATTCAGTACAGCTTCCAATGACAAAATAGTTCTCCAACTTGTGCATATTCTCCGCTACATAATTCCAGTAATTAGGCTCCTTAGTTGCCTTAAATAACCATGCAGCTCCCCAAAGCAATTCATCCTGTACGTAAGAGATTGTCCCGTCATGCACCCATGAACTCACCGATGCAACTATGCCACTTGATCATAGAGTTCAGTAGCTGGCAAAAAACTGTCTTTTCCCCTAAGCAATTAATTTATTTGTTTTGTTAGAGTTAATGAACAATTTCTGTTTTCTGATATTGCTAACCTGGTAGCCGCTGAAGTCACAGTAAAACGGGCAGACCCATGGGCCAAGACTGTCGTTATAAGATCCCCGGTACGTATCGGCAAAATTGAAGACCTGAGCCATAAGTTAGTTAAGCAAAACGTGCATTACTTATTAATATACTAAATTGTCAAGATAATTATAACTTGTATATATAATTTACCGTCCTTGCCCTATTGAGAAGGCTTGCAGAATATTGATAATCAATGGGCCTAAAGACAATAGAAGAGGCTGCAAGTGCGGCAGCTATCTCAGCTGAAACCTCTGAGCCCGGGAACTGTCTACTCACTGCGTAGGGGGTTCTACGGGTGTCCATATCTTCGGGCCTCTCCCAACAATCGTGGTCAGCATAGGGATCGCCGACTTGAGCAAAGACAAGGCCCGGGATGACTGTGGCCTTAAGAAAGTAGTCCGTAGCCCATCGAATGGCGTCCAGACTATGTGAAAGGTCGGGGCCCATCAATTCTCCGAACTCTAATACGCTCCACGCAAGCATGGTTGTTGAGAATGCCATTGGAAAGTTGAATTTGAGGTTGTCACCCGCGTCGTAGTAACCACCTACCAAATCGACCTGATCAGGAAGGTATCAGTACCATGTCTAATTAATTTAATCCGATATAACTTTATTGCTATTTTATTTTTGGAGTAATTAGAAAACAAATTATCCGAAAATTCGTTGCTCTTATTTCATAATTACAAACTTTATTCTATTTTGTTTGAGGAAGACAAGGGAAAAGCATACTTGTTCAAAGTATTAAGTAAATGGTGCTCAACATCCAAGAAACAAAACAAGAGTAATTAAGTGGCCTTTGGAGTCGTCTAATAATCTTTCATACACATCGTTTTCTTAATTTGTTTTAGTTTTCGAGGAAATATCAGTAAGAATCTAACACGAATTAAATTGCTCGATCCCCAAAAGTGTCTCTTGGGACGCATGAGTGAATGAAAATGCTCCCATGCACACAGGTGGACAAAGGCAGGATCAATGGGTACGTAGGTGGACTGTTAATTATTAGCAAAACTCCAAATTAAAACAAATATTATAATAATCTATATTAATTAGGACCAACGTCGGTGCAATCAACTGCCAAAACTAACGATATTTTATTTTAAAGAAAAGAAACTAGTGATGCATGCGAGGGCTTAATTAGTATCAACTTTGGTGGTGATATTCAGTACTCACTGGGCATCTCCCATAATCGATCCCTCGTCTATGTTCGTTAAACCACAGCCTTAATTCGTTAATCGTCGCATTTATATATGATTTGGGAGTTTCTAATTACGAGCTCTAATAGCTTTTCTCAATACAAACTCAACAACACTTCGCTTGCACTCACGAGAAACCAAAAAGACACTTCGATCGGTTACGAATGTACGCGTTTATCACATTCATTAACCACATTTTATCTGTGAAAGATAATCGAAGATTAGCATAATTTTACGTTTAAGAACAGAAGCCAACACTACAAGTCGATCTGTAAAGTCCAAAAGAGAGGAATAGAGTATCAGAGACGTACCCCAATCTGGAAACCATCAAGAAGAGCAGAATCCTTCCTCCAAGTCACCCTTTGTTGAGGGGGCAACTTCCCTGATCTCTGCCCTTCAAAAAACAATATGCTCTTCGACAACGCGTCCCCATAATCATGCGAATAGGCCTTCGTCACCATCGCTATCGTCACTACGGAAACCACCAACCTTAATTGAGCGAAATTCATTGTAGTTCTTTCTGTCTCTGCACAAGGAAACATAGAAATTCTGAACCACCGCTTCGATCGTCAACTTACGTACATTCCTGTGAAATACCTACACAAACTTATATATATAATAACTATGGGAAATCAAGATCAAGTGCACGTACTCTCATCCAGGACTTCAGATGGAAGTGGCGATTCTCTTTTACAAAGGAGTAGTTGAAGAGGGAATTAAGTCTAATTCATGGACGCGAGAGAGCTTTTTCACACACAAAAAGGGAGGGAGGCACTTCCAGCGCCTCCTTATATAAGGCGGTGAATATTGATTTCAGAGTATACATGTATATGTTAGTCACTGTATATATCCTCCTCTTCACACGTCAACGTTAATTCCCGCAAGCCGGCAACGATAGATTTTCTTAAAATGAGGTTGGGCAGCCACTTGGCCTCATAGCCTTTCACATCCCCATTGTGAGTTTGTGAGATAGACGAAACCAATTGAACATAAACTCCAGACCCCCCTAATATTACTCGAGTGCGCGCAGTTGACACCCAATAGTTTGCAAGAGCATTACATCATTTGAAGTAGATGATCAGGCTAAACAATTACGTACGTTTGAAATTCAAAGGCAGCTTAATTAGCGACTCAATACTCCTATGGTTGTGGCGCCGGCACCTAGCTTCTTCCATTTGGATAAAAAAACGTACAGATTATGGATCTAGTGCTGAGGGAAAATGATATTTATTTGTTGATATTGAGGATAGTGACAATATTGAGGCCTACTTTTTAATTCTTTTTTAATTAAATATGAACCGTTCAAAAATTTATCAAAATTAACCCATGTCACTATTACCCCTTGGTTTGGACCAAAAGTGTATTTTATATATATATGCTGTAAGACCAAAACATATTAACTATTGGCCTATGCCATAATAAATTTTTAAGGACTAGATTTTCAAGCCATGATTATTGGTTAAATCAGCTTTAATTTCTTGGTCAAGCAGATTTGCAGGTTGAGAGCCGGCCGGCGGCTTTAGCCATGAAGGACGCCGGCTTTACTTAACTCGATTGTACGTCATAGATATCTGGGACTAGATTTTTACGGCCTTGGCCAACAGCCTTTCAAACAGAATCGTCTGAGGAAGGACCCTAACATTGAAGGGGCTGAATGGTCTTCTACCCTCCGAACTGAATGAAAACGGCTAAAGGATATTCCCATTTCCAGTTCCCACCCCGAAATAAGATCAGTTCTCACTAATTGATTGGCCCACACCATTCACGCTCAGGGGCCCATTAGAGGCGTCCAGGCGTGGTCAAAACCCCTCGGCCTGTGAAAGTCACGGCCTGACCCATATTTGAAGATTCTTTTCCCGCTTAGTAACTCAAGGAGCTCTAGGCCCCTAGGGTTCCTGATTCTGTTGAGAGTCCTAGACCCTGTGACGACCCCTTCACTATAAAAGCAAGGTACACCTCCTTAAAATAATTAAATCTCTAGACTTGAACAGTTCTCTATGGACTAATTTTGGCATCGAAAGCTCTCATCCGACACCATCCTTCTTAGTAATTCTTGTAGGTTCCGAGGTTTTAGTGATTTTTGACATAAGTTTCATTGGAAATATTTCCTCACTCACTGCATGTAAACTTACAAAAGTTTAAATGATTTCGGTACAAACTAGGATTTCAACAATAGGTTCTTTAATTTGTCCGATTACTTGATATAATTCAGAATTACAGTTCCAAAAGAGAGAATTGCACGTAGTCCTTACACAATTTAATTGTGTCTCCATTAAAAAAATAAACAATATAAGCTATATAATCTTTAATATTTGACGTGTGTGCAAATCACACTATTTTTTTTTTCAAATCGCATTTGTAATTCGACCAAAAAAAATTGTAGAAAATTCCAATATGCCTCACCTTACTTTTTCCTTTAGGTAGCCATTCATTGAGAACTTAAACACAAGTGACAGCATTGAATGCTGTATTAGTCACACAAGTGTAGAGGATCTCAAACCCAAGAGAAGATATATGAAGATTAATCAACAGTTTTCTTTTCTTTGGGATGTGTTGGTGGACGAATTCAATGCACTTTATATTGTAATTAGGTAAATAAAGAGATCAACCCTTGCGCCATAGACCACTTGTATTTTGCATACCCCTTCGCTCATAAAATCTGGCTTGAAATGTGTGATAACTATGACATACCCCAAGCATATAATGCATTTTATTGGCAAGTGGCCATCCAGTGCATATTCCCGATCGATATTCATGCTGACTAGCTACCTCGGCCTGCAGCATATAGATTATAAGGGGAAAGAAACACCGATCTCATCGTAACAGAGAGGAAATTATTTATTCCTTTGTGATTATAGATCAAATAATGAATATATATACCTTAGTCAAATTTTTTTTCGGTTGGGCAAAAAGACCAATCGCAACTAATTACAAGATTTTTCCTAGCATGCTTTTTCAACCACCAAACGTGAGAAACACCATTTCTCCCCTCCTCCAGCTGCTTCCCCCTCCCATTCCTTTCCGACCGAATTATGATCATGTGGCCCTCCCCCACTTCATTCCCATCACGTGAAGTACTGTCGCGCGCAGTAGGAAAGTTGTTTAAAATGAGAACCAATTAGATCCGGTGTAAGTAAATAGCTAATCCAGATCATGGAAAGTCAATCTTTCTGTATTAAGTTATACCAGCTTTCATATGCAAACTTCTGACCCAAGTTTTAATGTCGCATTGAATGTAGATGTGCGCTGATCTAGCTAGCAAAACTTGTGATTTCGTTCAAAGAGCTCACACATGGATCACCAATGCTTGGGCTCCCGCCCAGCACCCGACCCCATCCCGATGGAAGGGTGAAATGACCTTTTCACCCTTCCAGTCCAAAAAGACCAACCTCACTGCCTCGCTAGAAGAGTAGAAGGCTCTTACCGTGGACCATCTATGCCATCCTCCCCCTAGCTATCTTTCGCCTTTACCTTTACCCTCTCCAACTCCCTCGGCCTTCCCCTGATCAGCTCTCCAGTACCACCGCCACAACCGTGACCTCTTTCTCTGATCTTTCTCCTTCAATTCTCCTCCCACTCATTTTTCTTCTTCTCAAGGTACGTACATGCATTCTGTTTCTTTGTTAAAAACCATCGAAATGTTAGTTGGGTTTTGTTTTAGAACTTCGGTTTTGCGATTTGTTGCTCATAAATGCTCCATGTTTTGCGATTACAGAAAAAGAGAGGAGAATGAGCCATTAACATGTCAAGTTGGTAAGGTTGTTTATCTTTGGATCTTTCTCTCAATTTGGATGGTGGTTGCTGCTCTGGAAGAGATGTAAAAGAAGAGGGGGAGAAGTAACTTCTTTATTTTGTTATTTTATGGGCTCCTCATGTAGAGAAAATCAGAGAAATTGGTGAAGTGAAATGAGAAAAGAGAAAGTGGAGATTTTGTTATTTTAATGTGAAAGTTGTAGAAGAAATTGTGAAGAACATTGGCAATTCCGCTGTTTCTATATGAATCCATTGAGGAAAATTTGGCCACATCCCCAGCAGAATACAACCTTTGCATTCTTTTTATCTTCTCTTCTAAAGAGTTTGATTTCTTGTGAGTTTATATCGAGCTTCAACTTTTATCTCTTTAATACCTGCTCTGCTTTTGAAATGTCTTTATCTTTTACTATTCTTCACCAGCAGAGAAGTAATGACTCATTCAAGCAAGTTTCCTGGTGAGAAATTTAGCACTTGCCCCCTTGTTGTGGCTCCTTGATAATCAAAGAGTTGACCTTAAACCGGAGAGGTTGGTGAGCTGTGGGACTCCTTTTTGCTACTTTTTGGATTAGATTCTTCTATGCCAAAAGAAAATTACAAAGACCATTTATTTATTTGCCTTACCATTAGCTTTTTCCTTTTGAGAACTCCAGAAAATTCCATTCAAGCCC
The DNA here is from genome assembly GCA_963930655.1 of Myrica gale. Taxonomy (NCBI): domain Eukaryota; kingdom Viridiplantae; phylum Streptophyta; class Magnoliopsida; order Fagales; family Myricaceae; genus Myrica; species Myrica gale. Next base: position 6,859,553 of record OZ005600.1, on the reverse strand, counting down.
TCTTGGAAAAATTACAGTTTATTATACTAAAATAACACCTAATTTGTAAATTTTACCTCCCAAAACTACCGGTCTTGTTAATTTCTCTCAAACTATGCTTCTGTGCAATTTATGGCATAATTTTTAACAGTCAGATTGAGGGATAGTTTGAAGGGGTCAACTATAAAAAATGGTAGTTTGGGAATAAATTACAAATAAGATAATAATTTAAGGTGGTAATGCATAATTTTCTCATAATATTTTCATAGGGCAAGACGTAATTGTTTACGTTTGGGAAGGTTGTTTGATTTGAGCATGCATAGACTTGGTCAATTTTTTCTTAGCACCAGAAATTCAAGCAAAGTCCTTACAAAGAAAGGATTAAATGCTGAATTCGTGGTTGAGTTTATAATATAGACAAAAATGCTATGTAGACTTTCAAATGTGACATAATTGGTCTTTACATTACAAAAAGCCAGAAGTTAAAAGTGTCAATTGATACAAGTAGTAGGGTGGTCCTCACAATACAAATAAGATGTAATATACAGAGTTAAAACAAGCTAAACAAGGCAACTATAATAGTTGCTTCGAGAAGGCGTAACAAGGTATGAAAGGGCGATGGAGAACAAGCAAATGGAGTAGCAGTCTAGACGAGGACAGAACAATAGATGTAAAGCTGCATAGAATTGTTACAATCATCTTATTTATCTCCTATGGTATTTAATTTATGCCCCAATTCAATGGTTTTTTTTTTTTTAACTTGTGGTTTACAACAAGGGAAATGACTGGAAGGGTGAAAAGGTCATTTCACCCTTCCATCCGGATGGGGTCGGGTGCTGGGCGGGAGCCCAAGCATTTCCCTAAATAAAATAGGCAGTGATTTGGGTGCTCCTTCTTCTCTGGAGTTCTACATATCGTTAAAAATATAGAAGATGGTTGGTTGCTTGACGTACCACGGCCTACAAAAGCACATGGGGTGACCCGAATTTAAGGTCGATCGGCTAATTAAGCATCTTGTTTGAGTGACTTCACCACATGCATGACTCGTTCCTTCCAAGAAAGAGTTGCTTCGTCGAATCTGATGGAGAATGAACTCAACAAAAGTTTTCATAACATTCAAACTACTCAACCATTTCCTTAATTCAAATCCATAAGAACTAGGTCGCATGAGCCGGGCCACTACAAGAGTATCCACAGGCAGGTGTATGTATTACCTTGTATCTTGTTTAATTAATACGTGCGTACCTTGGAAAATTAGACGAACTCTCTCTGTCCAAACTAGATTTGCTTTTGCCTTTCCCCTCACCCTGAAGTATCCAGGAACATGCATGTCAGTCAGCTCAAAACACGGTGAATCATAAACATTGAACAGAAAAGGCATCAAATATCTAATTTATATTCTGGGAGGAGCGAGATTGCCTCCAAATCCCCTCCGAATGCCGAATGGATTCAACGGTCGGACAAAACCTACACCTGCCTGAACAGTGTTAGTCGAGCAATTCCGACCGTTAGACGGCTGAAACTTTACATTCCAACGGTCTATTCGACTCTTCAAAACGTTCCAGACGATTAGTAGTGTATGTTACTTCTCCAAAATATATATATCCCTTTTCCCTAACTATAGCTTGCTCGATTGCTCATTACTTTGTTCCCAACTATTCACGCAAAGTGGGGTATTGACTTATAGAAAAGCCATCGAGGCACGCGCATTCATATAGTTCCTGTCATTCTTCATTTTTCAGACAAGCTAGCTAGCTAGGCCGTTTACCTATACCATCATTCCGCTTCATAAAGAAACCAAACGCCAAGATATGATCGATCCCACGACTAAACCTCAATACCCAAATCATTGAAAGCAATTAGAGAAACAAATATGACCACGAGCATCAATGTACTCGTGGTACTCGTAGTCTTTTCCACAACTTTCTTCACAGCCGTTTCGAAAGAATCCCCCGGAGACATAGACTTGTGGTGCGAGACAACTCCACATCCTCAACCATGCAAATACTTCATGGGCCACAGCCGCTACCACTTTGCACCAAGATACAGATCTGATTTCCGTAGAATGGCGGTGCAAGTGGCTATTGATCGCGTCCTGAGTGCACAAAGGCATGCCCAGCATTTCGGTAGAAATCTTGAGAACAAGCGCCAAAAAGCCGCATGGTCAGATTGTTTGAAACTTTACCAGGACACCATTTGCCAACTGAACCGTACCGTTCAAGGTCTAGTCACCAACATCCGAAGCTGTACCGACTTTGATGCGCAAACTTGGCTCAGCGCGGCCCTCACAAACCTAGAAACATGCCGAGCAGGGTCCTTGGACTTAAATGTTTCAGAATCAATGACGCCTATCATGTCCAACAACGCATCCGAGCTCATTAGCAACAGCTTGGCCATTAATGGGGTAATTCTAGGCGAAGAAAGTAATAACAACACAGACGGATTTCCTAGCTGGGTTTCGAAGCGAGAAAGAAAGCTGTTGCAGTCTTCTTCGATAAAAGCAGATATTGTGGTTGCGAAAGATGGTTCGGGGCATTATCAGACGGTTCAATCAGCAATCAACGCGGCCGCGAGGAGGCGTGGCAGTCGAAGGTTTATTATACATGTGAAGAGGGGGGTTTATAGGGAGAATATTGAGGTTGGAATCAACAACAATAACATTATGCTCTTTGGTGACGGCTTGAGGTATACGATCATCACGAGCGGCCGTAGTGTTGGAGGAGGATACACCACCTACAGTTCTGCCACTGCCGGTAAGGGTTCGATTTGGTTTCTCTTTCTAAAAAACAAACATATTTTTTCTTAATACTCCTCCAAAAATCTATTTCTATTGTTAAGCGACATCGAGATGAAAATCAGGCACATTATCCAAACAAGAAGAAAAACTGAGTTACTTCGAGCGATTCCAATCAATTTTTTTTCTTCTTCTTTAAATAGACGGAGAAATGAGTACTCGGCAAACATCTAGTTATTAAAATAGGTGTCTCTGGATTATGTTGAAAGGTCATCAACCTGTTTTCAAAAAACAAAATCCCGAATAATTTTAAAAAAAATTAGCTATTAATTACTGTTTTCAATTAGGAATTATCATGCACCAGTTATGGCTAATATTTTCTTTCTCTATATGTGTCTCTGTTAAGGCATTGACGGCCTTTACTTCATCGCCCGTGGCATTACATTCAGGAACACTGCGGGTCCTCTAAAGGGCCAAGCAGTCGCCCTCAGGTCAGCCTCTGATCTCTCGGTCTTCTACCGCTGTGCCATCGACGGTTACCAAGACACCCTCATGGTCCACTCCCAGCGACAGTTCTACAGAGAATGCTACATCTTCGGCACCGTAGACTTCATTTTCGGAAACGCTGCAGTCGTCTTCCAAAACTGCATAATCTATGTGAGGAGGCCACTGAAGGGCCAGGTTAATGTGATCACGGCCCAAGGCAGAAATGACCCTTACCAAAACACCGGGATTTCGATCCACAATTCCCAAGTGCGAGCCGCACCAGATCTCAAGCCCGTAGTTCGAGCATTTGAAACCTACTTGGGCCGGCCCTGGATGCAATACTCCAGAACAGTTTTTCTTAAAACTTATATTGACAACTTGGTGAGCCCGGTGGGATGGTTGGCGTGGGAGAAATCTAATTTTGCGCTTAGTACTTTGTATTATGCGGAATACAAGAATTTTGGACCCGGTTCGTCTACCAGACGGAGAGTGAGATGGCCCGGATTTCATCTTATAACCAGCCCAAATGACGCTTCGCGGTTCACCGTCGGGAGTCTTATTGCAGGGAGCTCATGGCTGCCCGCCACGGGTGTGCCATTTACAACAGGGCTATGAAAATTTCGTATAGTCGTGTAGTACTATCCACATTTATTGATTATTGTTAGTTTCATTCAAAGGAAAAACGTTATTTATTATTGTTGCAATATTGGATTTTGTACGTTATTATATATACATTTGAGAAAAAAGATACATAATTGAAAATACTTTCTTGTGCGTAAGATTCGTGGGTAAATAAATGCTTATGAAATGGAATTTAGGTGCTCCTTCTCGATCTGTGGATTTAAGTCTCGCCAAATTACTTAAAACGAGTGTTTTGGATTCGCATTTATCTTGCTATCCTACCTTCCCACTAGGCCTGTCCAAAAAATCGACCGGACCGGACCGGACCGGCAAAACCGGCCCGGACCGGACCGATTTTGACCCAAATCGGTTGACTTTTAGTCAACCGGGTTGACCGGACCGGTAAACCGGTGTATTCCGGTCCGGTTCCGGGTTACCCTAATGAAAACCCGGGACCGGACCGGAGTATACCTCTCCAAACCGGCCCAAACCGGAAATTGGCCCAAAATGGCAAGGCCCAACCCAAAAACCGGCCCAAAATGGCATGACCCAACCCAAAACCGGCCCAAAATGGTATGGCCCAAACCGGCCCAAACCGACCCAGACCGGACCGGTTAAACCGGAAACCTGACCGGACCGGTCCGGTCCAGTCCGGTCTATATACTTTGAAAAAGTTTCGGTTTGGCCGGCCAAACCGGACCGGACCGGCTGTTGGACACCCCTACTTCCCACATACAAAGGCCGTCCGTCGTGATCAAAGAAAGAAGGCTTATAAATCGAGATTGTATACAGAGTATTACTCTCTGTTACCGCCAATTAAGTTCTAGAAAATTAGGGACAAAGACTAGTGGTGTTTATATTAGTATAACGCCCTAACATCTCCCTAGATATGCTAAGTATCTTGTATTGACCAATTGTAGGTGCAGGTGAAGTGTCGCCATTTAGACTTCATCAATGGCCTATATGTATTTATTATATAAGCACACAGTATGTGCGTAAGCAGTATGTACGTAAAATAGACTATGTTTGTGTTGACTTTATATGCTGTTTCTTACTCCATTACCATTTTGTATGTAGACCTTCACCTACCAAATCTATGGTACCGGACTACGACGGAATCTATCTCTGATTAAGTTCGATAAGATTCTATAGAAGTATTTGATTCGGGTTCAGCCGAACCAAGTACTTCTATTCTTTTTTTTAATCATAATAGCAGCACCTTTCATTAATAAAATCAAGGAGGTTGAAAAATCTCAGGAACACGCTCTAAAGGGCGAACTAGATACTCCGAAGAGCCAGCGAGCCAACGAGCAGGGTGACCAAAAGGTCATACAGAGACCCACAAGGGGCAGAAAAACCACAACAGTCAGCAAACTAATATGATTAGCAGAAAAGAAAAGACGATGACGAAATATGGTGGCACGACCGGTAGTTGGAGGCAACAAACCGACCATATAAGTGGAGGCGCGTGAGATCCACGCGCGCGTGGGCTCACACGCACCGCCCGGCCGGTCATCGGAGATGACCACGTGAAGCACCTGGAAGTCCAGATGCCAACCACTTGGCGCGTGTATACAGGAGAGGCCCACCTGCTGCTGAAAAAAGGAAGAAAATGGGACGGGCGCGTGAGAGCACACGCGTCGTCCCTTCGCTGGTTGGCCGGTGTAGAAATCTTCTCCAGACGATGTAGATGTCGTCCTCGCCGGTCGTGCTCTTCAAAAACCTCCAAAAAAGCGTAGATCTAACTACCAAAATTGCCAGAAAAAGCATCTAAAAATGGCCGGAAATGGGGGTTTATTGAGGGCTTCGGCCACATATGACAATAGTAGAGGAAAGGGGGGCGGGAGGAGTTCCAGAATGGGCGGAGAAAAAGGCGAGAGGGGAGAGTCAGGCGCCACGGAGGTGAAAATTCTAGAGAGAAGGCTCTGGAATGGGCGCTTTCCTCCACACATGGGATTAGAGTACTTCTATAGAAAACTCCTGGATATCCAAAGATAATATATTTTTAGAGTTGTTTACTTTCACTTATGTACATGTTCAAACCTAGCCAACCTGTCTCTACTACATATATATCCTCATTGTCCTTTATAAAGATGGCCATCACGACACTTGAAACTCCCACCTTTTTTGAAAAAGAAAAACCCTAGCAATGGCAAAACTACTGCTTGTGCATTTGTTATTAGCCCTAACCTTCCTTTTCTAATTCGTTTCTCCCGGCCTATCGAGTACCAACTCGAAGAACCTGAATTGGTGGTGCAGCCAAACCACACACCCTAAGGCTTGCAAATACTACATGAGCCATCATTCCAAAGACAGAGACCATGAACATAAAGAGAAGTCCGAGTTTAAGAAAGATGCGATCCTTGTCGCCTTGGAGCAGTCTCTCGAGGCTCAAAGACACAATAAGTGGCTTGGGTCCAAATGACGAAACGAACATGACCCTACATGTAACATAACTGTGCAGCTAAGTAATAAAATAAACAACGCTTTTCCTTTTTTCGGTGCAGCTAAGTAAAAAAAAAAAAAGTCTCAGAAGCTACCCTGTACCCCCCCCCCCCCCCCCCTCCGTTTTCTCCGCAAGAGGATGTCCAAAGTAGATGAGATCCCGGCCGTTTGGTCGATCGAAAAGGTAGCACTGCGTACAATATCGTGTCCAGCTAATCTTGGTGCTATATTTCTGTATATTTTTGTCCAAGGTCAACTATGTTAGCAAGTAGTACTTTTCCTACATAACTAATTGGGAGCCAAAGAGGAAAACCTGTAGAGCTTTCGAGAAATTACGAGGAAAGAGAATTCATTATTTTTTTTTCCCTGGGCATACTAAAATTCTTATGTATCTCGATATGATATAAATCTTTGAAGATCTAAGCTAAGCAACAGCTAGCAATATTATTTATTTCGCCACAATAAACCCCACTTCTGGATGCCTTTTGGATAAAAATTAATTATGATATATAGACGTTCTTCCTTCTCCTCTTCCTTTCTCATGAAGAGTTGTTCCTCTTAATTTAGGTTAAGTAGACAAGGAGAATAAGATAAGGAGGAGGAAGACTAACGTCTAGCAAACTACTGCACAAGTGAATGAATGTACAGATCATCTGGTGTAGTACTCTTTTGGTGATTTTATTCTACCGATACGTACTGTTGATATGATAAAACTAAGATTACTTATATAACATAAGCTATCTAAGGATCTTAAGAGCTCGATTATTGCCTTACTCGAAGAAATATAAACAATAGCGATGACTGACTCATTCTCCACATATATATGTCCGTCAAGCCGATTGGGGCTGGAATTCTCCTAATTTTATAGTACTTCAAAGGTCAAACGACATCTTGCGGCGGCATTGAATCTAAGAGAAGTACTTGAGTTGCCCCCTTTTCATTTCCCAATTAATAGAACACCACTGGCATTAACGATCTGTCTCTAATATATATTTGTTTTCCTTGTCCAAGTGGGGCAACGAATTAAGTAATTCCATGTACCCGGATCTGCAACTACTAGTCGCTTCAATGAACTAAATAGAATCGATCATACCTTGACGTGGAAATAATAAGAGGTTTATAAGTAAGATGATAAACAAATACCATATACGCATTCATTTTCATACCAATTTTTTTCCCTGATCTATATTATACTTCTTCGCCGCTACCCAGAGGAAATTTTTTTTTTGGGGGGGGGGGGGGGGGGGGTAGGGGGCCGGAAAGGAATGGAAAACAGAAACTGTCCTGCCCAGTGCCCATACAGAATTATTAATATTGCATAGGTAGAACTACTCGTGCAAATCCTCGGTCAACATAACACGGCTTCATATATCTGACCAGTACAAGTACTCCTTGCCAGCCCTCTTTTAGTAATTAGCTACGTCTATATATCTGATTATTAAAAGACCACGTCTTGTGCAATTCGTGCACGCGTAATTAGCAATCCAACAAAAGAATAATCAAATAAAGATAATTTTGAGTTTGTGTTGCTGGCCGTAGGCGGTAAAAGCTATAGAAAACTCCTGGATATCCAAAGAAAATATATTTTTAGAGTTGTGTCCATGTTCAAACCTAGCCAACCTAGCCACTTTCACTTATGTCCATGTGAAAGTGGGACAATGAGGATATATAAGTGGGACAATGAGGATATATACGTGATGGCCATCACGGCCTTTAAGAGTTTAAACCCCACTTTCACTTATGTCCATGTTCAAACCTAGCCAACCTGTCTCTACTACATATATATCCTCATTGTCCTTTATAAAGATGGCCATCACGACACTTGAAACTCCCACCTTTTTTGAAAAAGAAAAACCCTAGCAATGGCAAAACTACTGCTTGTGCATTTGTTATTAGCCCTAACCTTCCTTTTCTTCGTTTCTCCCGGCTTATCGAGTACCAACTCGAAGGACCTGAATTGGTGGTGCAGCCAAACCACACACCCTAAGGCTTGCAAATACTACATGAGCCATCATTCCAAAGACAGAGACCATGAACATAAAGAGAAGTCCGAGTTCAAGAAAGATGCGATCCTTGTCGCCTTGGAGCAGTCTCTCGAGGCTCAAAGACACAATAAGTGGCTTGGGTCCAAATGCCGAAACGAGAAGGAAAAGGCGGCATGGGATGATTGTGTGGAGCTCTATGACAAAACCATCACCCTACTCAACCAAACCATAGACCCCGCCACCAAGTGCACTGACTATGACGTGCAAACTTGGCTCAGCGCCGCTCTTACATACCTAGAAACCTGCAGAACCGGCTTTGTCGAGTTAAATGTTTATAACCACGTATGGCCCCTCATGTCCAACAACGTTTCAAAGCTCATAAGCAACACTTTATCTCTCAACAACGGCTCAATCCCCCCTGTAACCGAAAGATACGAACATGGATTCCCGAGTTGGCTTTCGTCTGGAGACAGAAAGTTGCTACAATCTTCATCACCAGCTGCAAACCTTGTGGTGGCGCAAGATGGGTCAGGGAATTACAAGACTATTACTGAGGCTTTGAACGCAGCATCCGGTAGGACAGGGAGTGGTAGGTTTATAATTCATGTCAAGAGCGGGGTTTACAAGGAGAACCTTAATATTAAGGGAAGTAATTTGAAGAATATTATGTTGGTCGGTGATGGGTTGAGGTGGACAATTATTACCGGTAGCAGGAGTGTTGGAGGAGGCTCCACAACTTTCAATTCTGCAACAGTGGGTACGTAAGGGATTTCATCTTCATCTCTCTCTCCCTCTCTCTTCAGCCCTCTCTCTCTTTCCTGGTCAATCTCTGATCTATTTATCAAGTGAAATAGAAGTGTAATATAATTCAAATGACAAGAAGTAACTTGATTCCGCTACTCATGGTACGTAATATTAGATAGAGATTAATATTAGCGGGTAAAAGGTATTAGGACTAAACTTGTATTAGATTTATGAAAAAAAGTTTGAATTAAGAATAATGAAAGTTTATTCACACCAAAAATTGTAAATAAAACCCACCAAAGTGGTCAATCTGAATGAAATAAAACATTATAGAATTTCCTTAATTGCTAATTAACAACTGTTAATTAATATTTGAACAATAGTACAATTTATAAAGTTATACTTGAATTATATACCCTCTAACAAAATTTGTCACCAAAAGCTATCTTTTTGTCACAAATATTTTGGGTGACAAAATCAATTTGTCACAATAAGCCCCTCACGAAAGAATTTGGGTGACAAAATCTGAGATTCGTCATGTAAACCTATTCGAACGGCATATTCACTTTTCCAATAATATACGTGCATGTTGTCATATACTTGAATTATATACTCTCTTGGAATACCTTACTTCCGGCACTACTCGCTGAATTTAGTCTAAGGCATATGCCCCTTTCCACCTTTTTCACATAAATAAAAAGTAGGAAATTTTGTACCTTAGAACGATACAATCATATATGATAAACAAAAATGGTCATAATACGTCAAAAAAGAGAAGTTTGAATTATAACATTAGATATATGCTCTGCTTTATTTTTGTTTTTATTGGCCATTATTAACTCATCACCTCATGATCATCACTTAAAAAGTTTAGGTTGATACGTAGAGTTGAATTTAAATATTTGTTTTATGACGTCGTCTTAACTGGTTGTTTTTCCTATTTTATCAATAATCGAAATAGGGGAGGGTTATTTTTTTCCCGACTGAACATGAATCTGTCCCAATTAAAGCAACATTCGTGCATATAATGTCTTTCGAAATTTAGGGTAAAATTTTAGGGTTTTGTGAAAAAGTAAGGAGAGAATAAAAAAATTGATGAAAAAATGAAAAAAAAAAAGGTCAAAAAGTAAAAAAAGAAATTTTTGTTATGATGATAAAATTTTAGAGTAAAATTATAGTTTGACAAATACTAAGTGTATGTTCTAGCCACAATATATATTCCTCTTTGAAATGACTTTTCTCAAAATTATCTCTGATTTCTACGCTTGTATCTACAGCGGTGGCTACCGATGGATTCATTGCACGTGACATTACATTCCGTAACACTGCCGGCCCACAGAACCATCAAGCAGTGGCTCTCATATCAGACGCTGACCTCTCGGTCTTCTACCGTTGCGGCTTTGAGGGGTACCAAGACACTCTCTACGTCCACTCACTACGACAATTTTACAAAGAATGCTACATCTACGGCACAGTAGATTTCATTTTTGGGAATGCCGCAGTCGTGTTTCAAAACTGCATGATATATGCGAGGAAACCCATAATTGGCCAACAGAATACTGTCACAGCCCAAGGTAGAACGGACCCTAACCAGAACACTGGGATTTCAATCCACAATTCACGAATCATGGCTACACCGGACCTCGTACGAGTATTAAACTCGGTGCAAACATACTTAGGTCGACCTTGGAAGGAGTATTCAAGAACGGTTTACCTACAATGTTATCTTGATACATTGGTGAATCCAGCAGGCTGGTTGGAATGGAATGGAAACTTTGCGCTCAATACTTTGTATTATGGAGAGTACAAGAACACCGGCCCGCGTTTTTCCACCAGTCGAAGGGTGAAATGGGGTGGCTACCATGTTATAACTAGTGCAAGCGTGGCCTCCGAATTCACGGTGGAAAATTTCATTGCTGGGCGGTCGTGGCTGCCAGCTACCGGCGTGCCATTCGTTGCTGGCCTCTGAGAACTTCTGTCATTACATTGCATTCCAATTTGTTTGGTGAAGATAGTTCAAATCGACCACGTACGATTGCAATAATTTCAATACGGAGTTCGAAATTTGCGAGAATCTCCTTGTTTTTTCTAACCGATTAAAGATGTAGATCACAATCTTTTTCCTATATTATATATATTGAAGAAAATCTTTCTTCTTCTTCCTGTGTTTCGTTTTCTTAACCAAACAACCAAGACGCTAAACAAGGGAAGCGAGGAGTCTCCCGTCTAAGTCGTAACAAAAAGAAAACCATGATGACTGCGGACCAGGCCAAATCTCTCTAGCCAGATAGTGTCATAACTGGATGTCAAGAGATGGATGAAACGGGTCCCGTAATCTTGCAACAAATGGACCATTTCAAGTCAATGACAGATTCATTACAATATGTTGCATCGAAGGCGATATTCGCACCTTCGAGAAACCCAAAGAATACATAGCAAGCTTGATGCTTTAGGGAGGCAATAACTGACCACTGCCTCTCTGTTGTGAGCACACAGAAACAAACCAAACAGGATTTGAACAACCAAGAGTAGGACAGACCATTCAACCTCGTTGGGACCCTTCGCCACTCCTGCCATTCTTCAATTGTTCTGCTGCATCTTCACCGTGTCCGGGAGCCCTCCTCCACCTGTCTCCAGGGTCCATACCCCAATAAAGCCCACACCTTGTCCGGTTTTTAGAGTGCCACTCCAGCAGCCTCCTCTGCTGACTTCATCAGCCCTCCGCTCGATAAGGTTTATGTTTACTGCTTTTTGCCCATTAGGGTTTATAATCATGTTAGTTCTATGCCTGCTTGGGTTTGTATCCCCTAGTTTGTTGGTCCGTCGTCTCTTTTCAAAAGGTCTGACTAATCCTTTAGAGTATGTAATTGAGACTTTTGAACCTCCTTGAAGTAATGAGTAGAGCTGTCATGATTTAAAAAAAAAAAAAACTCGTTAGGACCCAGGGACTTCGACTTCGACTGAAAGGTGACCATTAAAGCAGCTTTAGCTTCCCCTGTAGTTCTTCACGAGGGAGTTGCGCTGACAATAAAACAAGTATCACTAGCTAAGATAGATTAGCAAAGGACGATATGGGTGAGCTTGATGAACTTAGCCAGACTCATTTACCTTGAAGTCCTACTCTGAACCTGAGCAAAAATCTGAAACACGGCCAGCTTCTCCCTCACCTGGTGGTTGAAGAAGTTAAACCTACTTGCCCCCTTCAACACCCCCCCCCCCCCCCCTCGAGGCTCTTCTCTTTCTTCCTCTTTCTCTCACAAAAAGAAAAGGAAAAGAAAAAAATAAAAGTTCTTTATCCTTGGCTGCTGGAGTAACCCCTGATGTCACAGTACTGAAGGTACAACTTTGTGAACCCTATGCGATATCTTACCAATCTTGACAAACAACCCCTTATCATATGTTGGTTTGATTGCGTAAACCCGCTGCACAATGCACAAGCTCCAGATCTGTGTAGTAATCAATGAGATGCCAACGTAAATAAAAGAACTGGTCCTTAAGCAACAATAGTCCAGATTATTACACTAACGCCGAAAAAAAAAAAACTATTGCTTGTTCTGGATATCCAAGCGTTTCTGTACTTAAGGTCTAGAAGACATTGTGCTCTCTTACCATAGATAGTGAAGCTGAACTGAACACCTGCATTGCAAAGCACCAGCAACTGCCTCAAGGTTAAACCTAGAAAAAAACATAACATTTCATAGATCACAAGATGGGTCATCTCAAAACTTTTTGAATAGACAGACACAAGCATACATGCACGTGACATTCAAAGTAACTTCTCTAACTGCACACACATCTGCATTCAAAGTCAGAACTCAACTTTGGACCATGTTCTCGCATAGAGGACATCCATATTGAAACCAATACTAAGATTCTCTTCATTACCTGCTGAACTCTCTAATGATCGAGGTGAAGATTCACCAGGAATAAATTCTATACAAAGAATTAGTCCAGCAAATTCCTACAGATAGAAATTGCATCAGCTGTTGAAAATAAAATTTTAAAACAAAATCACAGGAAAAAAAGGTAATGAGAAAGAAAGTTGATGTATACGACTGTTAGCATATGCTATTTTGTAAAAGAAACAAAATAGATTGAGACTCTCGCACTCAATGTTACACAAGAGCTTGTGAAGCAAGGGACAAGTATTTAGGCTTGAAATCTAACTCTGTAGAAGTAAAACATTTGAACACTAACAACAAAAAGAAGAGGAGATATAACACATGATGGAGTAACATACACAAACCCACTCTAGAGAGAATGATGGAAAAGGTTGGGGGGGGACTCTGGAAAAGAACAGACATGTTTTTAGAGTTTTATTTCCCCTCACTCCAACGACAAATGGAACTCAAAAAATTAATAAAGAAAAAGCTCACATCATACTTCCTTTGGTTGGAGGCTTCACATATTTAAGGTTATGCCTTAACAGGTCATTTTTTTTTATAAGTAGTTATGCCTTAACAGGTCATGCCCATAAAAAAGCAGCAAGAACAACAAAAGACGAAACAGATACGAGGAATCTATATAATCTGTGTGTCGGTCATTGATTGTGTTGGCTATCTCTGTGGGAAAGCAACCAACTTACATATTGACTACTTTAAAAACAATGATACTGTCATATTTATGGTTATTACTAAACCCATCTCCCCATCCCCCACCCCCCAGCATTTTCTCCTTTTACCTTAAGTAAGAAGGGCATCGCCCATATCATCGTGAAAATATTTCTCTTATCATGAAAACCTTAAAACATCTTCAAGATCTCGAAGAAAGCAGTTATTTATATCTTAAAATAAAAAAAGTCTCAACTTGTCACTTAGGCTCTGACCTTTTCACCTCTTGTTAAGAAGCTTTTCACACGTGCATGTGTTCCATATGTTCCGTTTCTAAAAAACTTCACTCAAATTTGGAATAGTCACTGGGTATGGTAATTTTCAAATCAAAATTAAGAAAGTAGCAGGAGACATTTGGATTGAAATTACCTGATTCTAGTCAGTAAATGACTCATTGCGCCACTAAAGGGCATGAAATCCGCCATTACTGCATAAAAAACTGATGGTTATCAATGACAGATACAATTCCCATGTCAAATAATTGCAATCCCATGCTTGAACCCCAGCCAGAGGGTGGGAGGCTTGGGAGGTGAAAAGGAGAGCAGAATTAATGATTTGAAAGCAAGGATGATTGAAAATTACGGAGATGTGTTTGGCACAAGAAAATTTCAAAATCACCCACCTGTGAATCTGTTGTGCTGTATCAGAAACTATCTTTTTCCATGCACTAGGATATTTCTTCAACAACAGAAGTCCAAATTAACTTCTCTTCCCTTATAGCATCCAAAGAAGCCGCTTTGTTACATTTTCTGGAGCCTTCGTTCTCTGAAGCATTTATCAGACACTATACGAGCTTCACATAATTTACTATTTTCAAACAATATGCAAAGCAACCATTGGAGATTAAACTGACAGGGTGTATAATTTTGAGCAAGCATTTCTTCGAATATCTTGAAGGCAGGAACACTCAGATCATTAGCACAGAAACAACCGAGTAAATAGTCATAAGAAACCCGATTCAGGAGAACCCCCCTTTTACGCATCGTATAGGAGAGTGACAACGCATCAAGTGGTCTCCCAGCCTTACAAAGGCCTCTCAGTAAAGTGTTATATGCGATTCTGTCTGGAGCACAACCATCTGCATTCATCTTATTGAACAATCCTATTGCAGTGCCAATATCACCAGATTGGATATGCCCATCCATGAGAATGGTATAAGTCACCTGATTGGGATGTACACCCTCTCTTTGCATCATTTCAAAATGATCATAGGCATCCTGCATCCGTTCTGCCCGACAAAATCCAGAGATTATGCCATTGTAAAGGTACAAGTTTGGCATATACCTATTTTCTTTTATCTTCAGCATCAGCTTCAATGCAAAGCATTTCATTTCCTCAAGAGAGATACTGGAAACTCTCAAAACATTTCCGACAGGCATACGAGTTTTCTGCTGGAGCAAGTGAAACAACATTTCTCTTGCCCTTTCAGATCCTTTATCTAAAATACGCCGTTCCTTCTTAAAACCAGTAATGTTTCTGCTAATGCCACTGACCAGTGAGATATACATAATGAGATCACTTTCAAACTGGTTTTTGTCCATCAAATCAGCTAACCTAAAGGCAAATTCAAACTCTCCCTTCTTCAAAAACTGGTTAATAAGTGAGGTGTAGAGCACAGCATTGGGCTCAAGACCTTCTCTCAACATCCTATCGAGGTATATGCATCCTTCATCAGTCAGGTTTTTCTTCACCAAGCCACTGATAAGTGCAGTGTAGGAATAAGAACTTGGCTGAATGAGATTTTCAATCATTTTATCAAACAACTGGCGAGCTTCAATGGCTCTTCCATTTTTGGAGTACCCATTGATCATCGTCACATACACAACCTCGTCGGGATCAACACCTGACTCAAGCATCCTCTTAAACATTTCCTCTGCTTCAAAAATTCTTTTCTCTCTACTTAGACACGCAATAATAGTGTCATATATAGCAACATTAGGCGCGAGTCCCCTCTCATCCATTTGGTGAAGTAGATCGAAGGCTGACACCGGATCACCCCGTTTGCAGTGCTCGTTTATCACTATCAAGTAACTTGATTGGTCTGGGAACACCCCGTGATCTTGCATAAGTTCCATTACGGACTTGGCATCATCAAAAAGCCCATCCTGGGAAAGACACCTGATCAACGAATTGTAGGTAAAAAGCAAAGGCAAGCATCCAGCTCTCACCATTTTATCCATGCAAAGAAAAGAATCATCGGTCTTTCCTTCTTCACACAAGGCACTGACAAGAACACTAAATGCCACATTACCTAGATTCAAGTTACTTCTCACAATTCCCTCGAGCAGAATCTCAATTTCTCGCTCAAAATCTCCTGTAGAATTTAGACTTACAGAAGATGAGAGCATAGAAGGGTCCAACCCACAGCCATTCTTAACAATTGCCTGTAGAATCATATAAGCAAGCCGAAGCTCATTCCCTTTTGGATACATCTTCATAAGGACGAAAAATAGCACGTGATCAGGTACAACCCCACTGCGTAGCATGTTTTTGTGCAACTCATCAACTTCCAGTAGCCTGTTCTCCTTGTAAAGGGCAGGCATCAAAGCCGTGTAACTGTGAACACTGGGAGTTATGTTGTGACTAACCATGTTGTTTAACAGTATCAAAGCACAATCAACCTTCTGTTCCCTGCAGAACATACTGATCAAAATGTGATTACTCACCACATCAGGTTGCACTCCCCACTGTGCCATATGGTTATAAACCACCCACGCCTTATCAAATAATCTCAATTTCACGAACCCATGAATCAATGTATTACAGGTGTAATTATCTGGATCACAACCTGTCTTCAGCATTCTCAGCAAAACCCTCATTGCCATTTTCATTTTCTTATCCTTGCAATATTGATAAATCAAAGAAGTATACATTGTGCTATCTATATAAAGACCCTGACACTCCATTTCTCTGAATAGTGCCTCCGCCTCCACAACTAGCCCTCTCTTACAAAGACCATAGAACAACGACTTGTATATATGGACTGTAGGCGGACAAACACATCTGCCATGCATTACATTGAATAATTCAATAGCTTCATCCATATAACCCTTATAGCATAGCCCATCGATCAACTTATTAAAGCACGAAAAACCCGGAATAACTCCAGCCTTACTAATTTTAACTATATAATCAAATGCTTCTAAAATTCTATCTTGGGCACAAAGCGCCCAAATCATCGCATTACAAGCACCTTTGGAAGGAACATCACCTCTTGCAAGCAGTCTATCAAATTGAGCTCTCGCATCCTCTAGTTTCCCTAACTTGCATAAGCATATAACCATAGAATTCAAAATCGACAAGTCGGGATCAATACCTCTGCCAACAATTTTGTCACGGAAAAGTGCCTCAGCCAACTGGGGCTGACCCAAGCTCATCAGCTTCCTAATGAACACGCCATAGCAAGCCAAATCAAGGTCCAAGCCCCGTACAGCAGCAAAATGAGCTACCGAATAAGCATCTGAAACCGACAAAGCAAGTGCAATTATTCGCTGAACGACTTGCTGTGCAGAGGATAACATGCCGCGTTGAATGAGTTGCTCCGCTAAGGAGAGACAGAGGGATTTGTGGTCATGGGTAATGGATTGAATCGACGCATTTGGTAGGTCTACTGGTAGAGCACAAGTTGTCATTGCACTTCGGATTTTTAAGAAATAGTAATAACAATAAGCACTGGGCCTTCTCTTAATCATTGCCAAGCACTGAATATATGACTACAAGGGAACCATGAGTACTGAAGGCAAGAATTTAGCATGTTGGGACCATTTGCAACAACCAAATTTGGTAATTTTCAGAGACCCTGAAGCGAGAGGTACCATGAGTCTCATAAATTAAGAAGTACAGGTGGTAAAGTAAAGCACAAATAGAGCGACCCAAGTGCCCGGATGGAGAATCTTCAGTGACCCTGAAGCGAGAGAGGCCCAAAATCATGGAATTTATAGAGCAAGGAGAAACCGAAATTGAGAACGAACCCCGTGAGGAAGGGGAGATATGCACCGAGCTACATGCAAAGAATGAAGCATAACTCGAAGTGTGGCATCAGAAGAAGATGAAAAAACAGCGAATATGGGAGTTTTGCCCCTGCTAGTGATATTGGAGCAGTGGAGACTCGAGAGCTATATAATGGAGTATTCCTAAAACCCTTTCCCCCTCTGGTCGTGTAATCCCAGTTGATTTTTGAAAGCCCCAGAAAGTTTGCTGAACCGGGTAAGTCTTCGTTTAGGGTAAAGTCTCCGTTATCGCTCTTTTCTTCTTTGTACTTGTACACGAGATTGTTTTCCAATTGATTCTATTTTTCCTCTCCGCCATCTATTCTCGTGACTGGTACTCCCATAGCAAATAAAGTCCTCTAATTAGACATTTCATGTGATGCGTATAAAAGATAATTTGAAAAGAAAAAAAGTTCAGGTTAAATTTTCACAACTGGAATTTAGAGATAAATATTAATTTAATTTTATCTGATTAGTCATTAAATTTTAAAATTCATAGATGAAATGGTAAACCACATGTACGAATTTTGGATTTATTATTTAAATTTATAGACATTGAATTTTATGGGAGAATTTTCTTACTATAAAATTTGATCAATGTTGTGACACTCATACCATCTCAATTATGATTTTAATCATGACCTTTACTGCTACCAATAATATTATGATTTTTTAACTCTACAATATATATATTCATTTAAATGATAGTAATTAAGGTTCACGAAATGGGAATTATACTTTATAATTATTTTCTATTCTGTCAACAAATTTACCCCAACTCAATAAAATAAATTTGGTCATATTCATGCTCTAAACCCATTGTATAGTTTCGTTAATTATAATTTTCGAGTGGATTACACTCAAAAAGTCCAAAACACAACCTCAGTTCAATGTTTCTGTTCTTATATAGAGAGAGATTAGTGTCCAACTGTAATATTTATGGCAAATTTATGGTAGGTTTGTTTGCTTGTAAGACTATTATTTTACTTAAAAAAACTTTTCATTTAAATATTTTTAAGAAAAAATTTTACTTTTTAGTGTTTGGTTATTTTTTTAATATATTTTTAAGAAAATATTTTTTAATTTTGATACGCTTAATGATTTATGTATTTACATAAAAAATATTAATTATATTTTTAATTTCATTATATTATACGGCCAAAACATTTTGGGCTAATTTTGTTAGGCTAAAAACGTTGTGGGTTCTATTTTTTTCTATGCATAGACTTAGAATATTTGGGACGCTACCAAATATTCTAAAACGTTGTGGGCTCTATTTTTTTCTACGCATTTTTTTCTATGCATGACTTAGAATATTTGGGTCGGGGATGATTTTTTCGAAATGTGTATTACAAACCCAAACCCAACCTAAATCTTGTTGCAATGCTTAAATAAAATCCGACCCCCGAATAAAGCCGACCTGATTGGATCGGTTCTGGTTTGGGTCTCGAGTTTTTTCAGTCTTTTGAGGCGGAATAAAATATTTTGGAACTTAAAATACTCTTACTGATTCTTGTCCATAGATATGAAGCATATTATAACTAACGTTCCCTAAAAAAATTGGTTTACAGAAAATTTGAATTTAGTTTGTTTTCTGGAAAATAATAGTTTTTGCAGTTGACTTTAAAATTTTTTACTTTGATCTCATTTTTAAGTGCTTGCTAAATACATGAAAACAAGTAAAACAAATTATGAAATTTGTTTTACAAGCAAATAAACGGACCCTTACAAACGAAAAATGGGAAATAACAATGGTAAATGAGGAATGACAATATATCTGAATTACTAGAACTGGGCCTGGAGGAACGGATTACTAAGGGCCACAAGTCGGAGTGGATGGAGTTGGGCCATTATTAGCCTGAAGACCAAACCACTCGGCCCAATCTTATTTCAGGGACCTAAGCCCTCCATACCCAATGAATCCACACCCCAAAACCACTTGGTAAGTAAACGGTCTTCGATTCCGATAAAAATATTAATCTTATATTTTTAAAAAAATAAATTACACATTTTACCCATAAATTACCATTAATTTTATATTTTACTCTCTAAACTACAACATTTAAAATATTATACTCACAAATTATCAATCATTAACACATTACATCTTCCGTCAATTTTTTCGTTAATAAATGTAACTTAATATTTAACTTTTTTAAAGGTATAACCGACATTTTGTATTAAAAAATATTTAATCTCCGCATAATTTGATGAGAAAAAAATAGATGGAGGTTATAATTTATTAAAATTGGGTAGTTTGTGGGCGCAATCTCATAATTTAAGGTGCAAAATTCAAACCAAGTGATAATTAGTGGGTAACAAATATATTTTTTTTTCATTTTTACTATTTTCTTCTCTACTTAAAAATATTCAGTGGTGGGCATGAGCTCATACTAACGTAATATATATGGGGGACTGGACGAATCTAAATTAAGCACCCCGAGATGATCAGAATTACATGCCAGTTGGTGCTATGCTCCGGACGTTTGTGTTTTTGCTGGATTTTGAGATCATAAAAACACCAGTGGAGTTTCTAGATAGCCGATGAATTATAGAAAAGGATCTTAATCATTTCAGCTTCAGCCCACTAGGGGTGCACTTTATTTATTCTCATATCTTAGTCATATTATTACGGTTATAATTGAGATTATAATTTCGAACACGACATATAAACCAAAAACGCAATCATAAATCCCCATGTTTCGTAATTATTTTTAATTTAGGTAAGAGACATGATATCATTTCCTAAAGAAGCCATAACGACCGCATTAGACTCTGAAAACACACCTCATTAGTATCATTTTTTTTTTACTTTATAAGTTGGTTATTAATTAACATTGTGCCTACGTGCGTGTGCGTGCCAAAAAGGTCTATGATGATCCCAATTCCCATCGACATAATGTGCATATGACCTACCAGTATTCATACTCTGGCCTTGCGTATTCCGTACTCCTGGCAGGTACATTATACGCTTTAGATATTTCCAAAACTACCCTTCGCGGTTCTAAGAAAATCCAACTGGGAAAGCAAACGTATCAATCGAATAAGGCTGTGAGTTTTTTATTAGTTTTTTTAACCGAAAAATCAAGTTAAGATATTACTCTCGTTATTCTGAAGAAGCCATATTAATAACAGAACAGCCCAATGAGTCTTTTTGGGACGCTAACGTGCCAATAGGGACTACCCACGTGGATCCATTATAAAGAGAAAGAGTCCAAAAATGTTTCTCCGCGTATATTTGGGATAGGGGATAAAGCTTCGGGGATACCTACTATTACCCATGATAAGATCAACAGCGCGACATTGCAGTGGGGCCCAAGGTACATTAGAGAAGCCGCATGCATACCTATTGGTTGCGGTCAAATTGAGGCCCTCCGACGGTGCCGAGTCGGATCTAACGGAGTTCCACCATCCACCCGACGGTCCGAGACAATGATGTTACACAGCCGTCATCATTGAAGTCTGGGACCCGCCTGCTCCCATTTTTTACTCCGCTTTCTTTTCTCCTCCGGATATTTCAAGTAGGACGATGACAGTACTGTGGGAGCCACCAATCTGATACCACTGGGTGAGGACGGTGCATGCCTTGAGGCTCTGCCAGATCCAATGCCCAGTTTTAAAATTGGGTTCTGGTGTGGATATGATCAAACGGCTTTAGGTTCTCGCACACAATAATTACAGTGCGAGTGAAAATCGTAGAACGTTTTCTTCCCTCGCTGCTAGTGTTGGTAAATGTGCACGTGTTGGACCTTTTTATTTTTTTATTTTTCTAAATGTGTTGGACCTTTTTAGAAAAAAAAAAAAAAAAACTTCAACCGCAATGAACCAGTAGGGTCTATTGGACCCACTATCACTGTGGACCACAAACCCGGGACCCGCGTCACAACTAAGCCAAACTACCCTCCAAGTTGCGAGCTCAATGATAGTGGCTAGCCCACGCCGGACCGCAAGCCGCCACGTATTGGGAGTCCCAGGGCCATCATTTCCTAGCGCGGGACCCACATTCCACCGCACTGACAATCTCCTTCTTCCCGGTACCAAATCCGGCTCGGCTCAGGAAAGCTTAGCTGTTCTTTGCATTTGGAGCACCGACTCTTCTCATGACGCCGTAAGTCGGTTAGTGGGCCGTACTCTATGAAATTCACCCGCGAAAGGCTTGTAACAGCCGAGGATAACGTCAAAAGCTCGAAGGACCGACAATTCGTAAACCAGGACGGAACGGGACAAAACAAAACTGTTGGCAGTTGGAATAAACCAGGACGGAACGGGACAAAACAAAACTGTTGGCAGTTGGAACGGGGCTTGGGGCTCCGTAACAGTCAAGACTCAGTGAGACATGCACATCCATTGTTTTTTTAATATTGTATCATTTATGACAGAGAGAATATAACCGTAAAAGAATAAGGAGGGTGTGCAGGATGGAAGCTGGAGTAGTTTTGGTAGTGAAATATAGGAGAGTGCTTATTTTCGTTACTAGTAATCGAATGGATCATATTTCTCTCGACTGAGTTTACAAGATGGCAAGTGCCGACATTGACTTATAATTTCTCTTATTACTAGCTAAATCGTTAATGATGATCTTGGCATGCACGATTTAATTCCAAATATCAAGCCAAAATAATTTCAGGGGCATAGGGAGACGGACCGACTATTTTCACCTCTAATTCTTGGGGGAAAATTAAAGATAGAATTAGGAAGATAACAGAGATGAAATAACACTGAAAAAACATGTATACATACTTTATGAAAGGAAGGTTACTAGATTATTTATCTAATCTATTCATCTTCAAATCACTAGCTTATTGGTTGATCAGGACGGGGAGGAATCACTAATTAATGGGAGAAAAGAAAAATAATTATGTGGCTTTTTTTGGTCAACCAAAACTCTGCACCTCCTAGGACTATTTTGGTCACTCAATCAAAAAAATCAGAGACATTAGGCAACGAAAGCTAGAGAATTTGAACATATAAAATATGTGGTTGGGATTTCGGAAAATGTTATAAATAATACTGATCCAGAGTAACGAGGACGGTCATGTAGATGAGCAACCTGTTTCGTCACAAACGTGTTGATGTTGGACCAAGATTGCGCGAAACATCCATGAAAC
Organism: Myrica gale; assembly: GCA_963930655.1. Taxonomy (NCBI): domain Eukaryota; kingdom Viridiplantae; phylum Streptophyta; class Magnoliopsida; order Fagales; family Myricaceae; genus Myrica; species Myrica gale. The sequence goes on along the minus strand of OZ005600.1, from coordinate 6,836,852 downwards.
AGCTAGAGGGTCACCCCGACATCATGAACCCAATTTTTTTTAGGGTTAAATGCACTGTATACCCCTGTGGTATCAACTTTTTGCATATATACCCCTGGGGTATGAAAAGTTTGATTTATACCCCTGTGGTGCAAGTCCAATCAAATATATACCCTTCCGTCCTCTGTCCGTCTTCTCCTTTAACGGCATGTGCTGATGTGGCTCAGAGGTAGACATGTGGACCAATATTTGGTGGACATGTGTCATTTTGCCACCTGTATTGCCACGTCACATAAAAAAAATAAAAAAATACTAATCGATAAGAAACGAAAGACATAAAAATTAAAGAAGAAAAAAACTTAAAAAAAAACAAACAGACGCAAAACGCAAATGGGGTCAGTTTAATGAAATAGAAAAGAAACAAAATGAAAAGTAAAAACAAAAACGTAAAAGTTAGAAACTTCTCGACAGTCAATTTTCCCGTTCTTACCCAGTTACCCGTTCTTCCTCTTTGAAAATTTTTCCCAAATTCAACTGTAGCCCTAAACCCACCCCCATCGGTAGCCATAGTTGTTGATTCGAGGAAGCTTCTCAGTCCTGCGATAGCCAGGATCTTCATTAACTGAAGTCGAGGTAAATAGTTCGTTTTGTTTGTTAATGTTGTTTTATTGTCATCCTTTAACTATGTTTACACTTTTTAGTTGTCATGTGTTTACACTTTTTTTGTCTATTATTTGTTCAGTAGTTTAGGGACCATTTGTGTGTTTTTTTAATTTAAGCAGTTATGTTTGTGTTGGGTGTGATATTCTTTGTCTGCACGTGCTTGTTTGTTGTGAAAAAATTTGTTCTTTATTCATTAGTGGAGGGACCCATTTGTGTGCTTGTTTTGGTTGTCGACCTAATGTTCTGTATTTAATTTAGCTTGGTAACTTTTACTCTGGAATGAACGTCATGATTTTAGTTCAATACGTGGGGACCTAAAATCCTGATAGTACGATACAGAGAGAAAGAGAGATGTGGAGGACATTGGTCACTTATTTCCAAGATTGACATTCGTGTCTTTTATCAATATTTTATTTGATTGCTCTTTGTGGAGTTCTTGTGATCTGTTAAGACATTAGTTACTTTAATATAATGTTTAACTGAATTTTAATTTGTATTGATGACAAAGTTCTATTTTTCATTGTTATCCAGCAATGGTGCATATCTATATACACCATGGTGGATCACTAAGTCAATTGTTGAATGTCTATGCTGGAGGTGAGGTTGAGCATATAGGGAACGTTGATCCGGACTACCTCTCAGTGGTGGTCCTTAAGAAGTTTGTCAGCAAAAAGATGAGATACTGTAATGTTGATAAATTCGCCTATAAGTTTTGCCATGATGAGGCAACTCCATTCATATATCTCACGAGCGACGATGATGTGCGGGGCTTGCTGGATATTCTGGTGCAGCAAAGGAAGAAAGATTTGCACTTGTATGTCGTGCATTCGGTAGATATTCCAGAGGTTATAGATGATTTGGATGATGACTATTATAGTGTTGGGTATGATATGGACAGTGAGAATGAAGAGGGTGACGATGTGGTTGAGGTTGAAGTGGGTGACGACGAAGAGGGTGACGATGATGTCGGGGTTGAGTTTGAGGTGGAAGAACCTGAATTGAGTGACTTTGAGGGCAGTGTTGGGGAGGAACAACCAGAGCTTTATCCAGACAATAACGATATGGATACAGCGAAGAGGGATCAGGACAATGTTATGACATGGTTTGGAGCAACTCATTCAGTTGCTAGGGAGACTGATGAGGCACCCCAGGAGTCTACTGAGGCTGAAGATAGCATGAGTGAGGGTGCTAATGAAGGTAACGAAGGACTTGAAGGTAGGACAAAGTCTTCAGAGTTTCATGAGACAGACCTTACATCTGGAAGGAGGCTGAGGTTATGCACAGGGATGAGGTTTGGAAACTTAAACCTTTTCAAGAGAGCGCTTCAACTATTTTGCATTCAAAATGGGTTCGCGTTCAGTTATGTCAAATCTGATCGGTCACGTGTGACAGCCAAGTGCAAGGCACCAAGTTGCAATTGGAGAATTCATTGCTCCATTCAGAATCAAGGGGGTGGATTCGAAATCAAGACTATGACTCTGATCTGTACAACACAAATAATCAAATGACCCAAGCAAATGGACGAACCTTTATCCTATATGTACACTATATTCACTTTAGCACTATCTCAGAGCAGTTCGCATCAGCATAAGCACTATCTAGCAACACAAAAGACATTGTAGATAACCAATGGGCATAAATCACAAAATGCAGATCTGCACTCGTCTTACACAGGTAACATATGCCAACGATTGTTAGCAAAACTCTCTGCAAAAGCCTTTCTCACATGCCCAAAATGATTAGAATAACCAATTCAAATTTCTTCTTTTTTTTCATTTTCTTTAGGTCATTCCACATTACAGCATTAACTAGTAATTACAGAGGGGTACAGATGAGATCATCGTCTTCCATGGTTTCATCTTTGATAAACAAAGAATTATCGTAACACGCAACACACAACATTCTGTAGACAACCAACATTCAAAGAATCAAATTCGGATCAGCACTATCTAGCAACACAAAAATGTAAAGTGATTTCAACGGGAGCAATTATTTCCTTGCAAAAAATTACAACTACAACTACAGATGAAACTTACACTCTTGCCACTGAACATGGGACATCCATAAAATTGGCGTCCTGGGTTACCATCAGTCAATGATGTCCTCAGGCATGCTCGAAGACCACATTCGCAACTCACATCGTCGAGAAACACCACCCCACGTTGGGAAACACCAGATCGGTGGGAGGAAGACTGAGAAGCTGAGTGCATTGGGCTGCGCTTGGCGTTGACCTCGATTTTCTTCATCGGGAAATTTAGGGTTCTTAGTATTGAATGAGAGAGATTGGGGGAAAACTTTCGAATTGGGAGTACGGGGAAAAATGTGAGATTGGGGGAAAATGACAGTAGGGTTCTAAACGTTCTCGTTTCAAGTGGGCTTGCGATTTGGTTTTTTGTTTCTTTTCTATTTCATTAAACTGACCTCATTTGCGTTTTGCGTCTGTTTGTTTTTTTTAAGTTTTTTTCTTCTTTAATTTTTATGTCTTTCGTTTCTTATCGATTAGTATTTTTTATTTTTTTATGTGACGTGGCAATATAGGTGGCAAAATGACACATGTCCACCAAATATTGGTCCACATGTCTACCTCTGAGCCACATCAGCACATGCCGTTAAAGGAGAAGACGGACAGAGGACGGAAGGGTATATATTTGATTGGACTTGCACCACAGGGGTATAAATCAAACTTTTCATACCCCAGGGGTATATATGCAAAAAGTTGATACCACATGGGTATACAGTGCATTTAACCATTTTTTTTACTGTTCAGATGACTTTTTGGCTGGTGGCTGTTCCATTACGTCACCTCCAATATCCTCCTATTTTATTCTCTCCTTTTGGGTGTCTTTCCGGAGTCTTTTAAGATTGGTGATTGGTCTGTGCCGTTAGTTCCTCTGACTTCACCGTTTGCTCGTTTCTTTCTCCCTCATACAAATATTTAGGTCAGATTAGAGAGAGGCCTTTGAAAAGGAAACATATCTCTCTAACTCTCTGTTCGATCGGTCTCTTTCAGTGGCGGGTAGAAGTGGCAATAGAGAGGGCATTCCTTGCACTCTTTAATTAGCCATTTTTGCGCCGCCCAAAAGCTTCTCCACCAATTCAGCTTATCCCGACAAGGAGAGACAATGAGAGTTTATGATGGAGAAAACAAGCGTATACGATAAATTTGTTTTTTTTTTTATCTTCCTTTTTCGGGGGCATTTTTTATCAGTAGGGTTTCTGCATCTTATTTAACCCTGCTTGTTTTCTAGTCTTCCATTCCACATCCTTTCCTTTTTTTGATGCGCCTCGGGATCCGGCCCTCGACCACTCGACAGCACAGGGAACAGTTTCCGAGGGTAGGAAAACAGCTCGAGTTCAATTCCCGAGGATGTACCTAAACCCAAGTCCTTTTTGTACTTTGCTGCCTTTGTCCTCTTGTCTGATATAGGAGCTTCTTCTATTGAGAAAACAAAGAGATCGAAATACCAATCGATTCTGCTGGTCGGTGAAAGATTGACTCAGCCACTACCACCCCAGATCTGTGTGTTACAGGAGCTAGAGACTGTTCTTTCTTGATCTGTGAGCTCTCTCTCTCTCTCTCTGAGACTACCTCCTCTTCTTTTTCTTTTTCTTCTTCTTCCTCTTGATGTGCACCATTATAAACTTGAACATTGATATTTTCGTGAGACTGGAATGTGCGAGAGGTTGGACAGCAAGCAAAGGGTGGAAACTTGCTTTGCAGACCTAAACTCTCGAGGACAATTATCTTCTACCACTGATGTAAAAATGGCCATTATAATTTTCATGATTTGAAATACCTTATTGTTGGCCTGTATTTCCCTTGCCTCCATTCTTAGAGCCAGAGGTGAGTATATCGTGGGAATCACAATGAGTGACAGTCATAATTGAAGAGCACTTTTTTTCTTTTCTTTTTTTGTGTTCAAACGCTAGAAATATCTAGTTTAAGTCTCCCTACATATCGCATATGCATGTGATCGACTGATCGAAAAGTGTGTTACACAGCCCTCTGATCACTCATATAGAAAGAGAAATTGAAAACTCATTGATCACTCATATAGAAAGAGAATTTGAAAACTCATAGATCATACACACAGTATCCATGGTAAGCAACTTCACTCTCATCAACACATTATGTCCTCACCAACAAAGTATCTTTCGATTGATGCAGTAAATTAAAGAGATAATTAGATAACTGACATTTACCCAAAATAATAGAGAGAGGAAAGATTATAACCTAAGGATGATTCATGCCAAAGGAAACTCAAAAGCGCTTTAGGATCATGTAACTAGTTGATCGATATATAGTCAATTATTAAATGTCATATTTCCTTTATTACAACAGGATTTAACTAATTGATCTCATCCTCCCTTCTTCATTATGTGGTATGAATCATCGTGATATTCTTTTTCTTTTTGCATATTGAATAGAGATCCGAGTGGACAAATTATCAATGTCTGGTCTCGTTTCAAGCTATCAGAGTCTTTAGTTTCTTTATTCTATTACTTCATTTCTCCCTTTGGAAGTCTTAATTCCTCAATTTTACCAAAAAAGAAAACAGGGAAGTTATCAAGATATATATATATTAGTAAGATCAAGAGAATTTCAGGCTTGTTATACTATATAAGCAAACAACAAAACAGATTATGTTGGATTCATATGGATCTTTCTTATTCACGTTAAAGATCTCCATATATACGCTTTCAAACTATTATGAAGTAATCAAACATCATATTATTGTTGCCTATTTCGAATGCAATTTATAGCTTATTGCATTAATGAAGCATGAAATGTAGCATGGATATCTGTACTTATGGTAATTTTTATGGTTAACAATATAAGTGATCACAGTTTCGGCACATTATCGGTTTTGATTTCCATTCATGATCTGTTCACTTTTGTTTATGCATATATTCTTTGGGATATGGTTTTATAACTTTTACCACCCAATAAATGTAATCTCATGATCTTATGTGACAATAATATTGTTAATTTTAAATTTTGAATTCTAGTGGCTGAAATTAGTAGGTACTTTTATTTTCCATTTTACTGAAAATTAAGTAGGGAACATGGAAGAGTTCTCCGACTCCCTTCAAAAGAATGACGGGAGTTAACATAGGAGACAATAATTAGCCAATGCATAATATCATCTGATTGTCTAGAGAAAAAGAGTATGCATTTGATACTGCATGCATGATCGTGATGATAAGTACTTTTAACTCTCCTTTCAGACTTGATCAACCACAATATAAACATTCTATATATTAACGTTGACTGGATTCTAGTTATTTGTGATACGTACTCAAGAAGTTTTCTTTCTTCTTTTCTTTTTTTTTTTATCATTTACTACACGCTTTGCTCAAGGATGAGGACTTTCGAGCCCTTCAAACACATCATAACTATTTGTGAGGATTTTTCCATTATATGAAAGAGCTAGACGGTGTTAATTAGCAGTATGTAACATGCAGCAGTCAGAAGTTTAGTTTTATTAATTACCTTGCACATAAGCTCTGCAAATCAAAGCAACACAAGTACTCCTTTGGTATCTACAATGGCCCTTGTAATATTCACTGTCAGGTGAACAATGGCAAGGTTGAATGGGGCACTTTTGGACGTCTCTGACTATGGCCTACATTCTTTCTAATGAAACTCATGAACCTTCATGTTGATTTCATATTTCTAGGTTATTGAGTCCATTCCTTTGATAGATAGGAAATTATTGAAATCGAATGAAGTGGGACGTTGCAGCACATTGCAGAAAATGAATTGCTAGTATGTTATTTTGCTTCCTATCCACTATTAAATTTTGGAACAAAGGTAACATGGATATGAGAATGCTTTAGTTATTGCAGGACTCAAGACCTAATCAAGTTGGAGACCATGAATACTTTTTCTCATGTTCCCCCTGGTTTTCGGTTTCATCCTACCGACGAAGAACTTGTTGATTACTACCTCAGGAAAAAGATTAGTTCTCGAAGGATTGACCTAGACGTCATTAAAGATGTTGACCTGTATAGAATCGAGCCGTGGGATCTTCAAGGTAGCACTACAAAATCCGCAAACTCTTTCAAACTCACTATGTTTAAGTAGCTAGAGATCCGACAATCAAATAAAACTCGTAATACTCTACATTTTGCGATTTGAAAAGAGATTTGCAGGATAGGAACTGAAGAGCAAAATGACTGGTATTTTTTTAGCCATAAGGATAAGAAGTATCCAACAGGAACTCGCACAAATAGAGCCACGGCTGCAGGATTTTGGAAAGCAACAGGAAGAGACAAGGCGATATATTCTAAGCACGACTTAATCGGAATGAGGAAGACCTTAGTCTTTTACAAAGGTCGAGCACCAAATGGACAAAAATCAGACTGGATCATGCATGAATATCGGCTTGAAACGGATGAAAACGGGCCTCCACAGGCAAGTACTTTTCGAACTCATAAATTTTCTCTTTGTTAAAAACCTCGAATGCTCATGATCCACTTTCTCAGAAAAGGCTTCTTTGATCATATCACGTAGAATTTTCTGCATGAACTACCAGTCCCGAATGCTCAATCAATGTAAGCCAACTTCTTAATGCAAGAAGTAAGAATTGCAGTCTAGCTTAAACGTTTATTAGGCTGTCTATCATACTAGTGTTCACAACCTCCTATATCTCACATATGTTGAGCTACTTATCAGCGTGCTTTTTCTCTGAACTTGACGAACTTAGTTCTTAATTACATTTGCTTTGTGGACAAGCCGATACCCATGGTACAGACACTACCTTTCTTTTGATACTACTCCCCTGCGTTAATTTTTGGTTTGATTTGAATTATCTTTCAGCAGTGGACTAAGGTCTGCGGTCCTTCAATTTAGTGCTTTCCGCTTCGCCCAGGGGCATTAATTTTTCATCTTGAATCATTCAGAATTTGGTTCTTAGCCCAAACCCAGTTGGACTCCTCTCTCTCTCCTGAATTTCAACCTTCCCTATTAGAACTAGATGCGGATATCTGTGTCTGTTTTAAAAGATTTCTACTTAACCACAGTATATGCCATTTAGTTTTGAATATAATAGAGCGACAGGAGCATATTTATTTCAGAGACAACAGATTATATAGGAATCCTGACGCCCTAATGGATTTTGAGTCGACAAGTGCCTCTCGTGTGGTTTAATCTATTGTATCCTCTGAGACTGAAATAACATTGTAAATTTTTCATGGAAGTTTTTGTGCAATTGAAGCAGGAAGAAGGTTGGGTTGTTTGTAGGGTATTCAAGAAAAGGATAACTACCATGCATAAAGTGAGCGACCACGAATCGTCCTGTTGGTACGAAGACCAAGTCTCATTTATGCCGGACTTGGACTCACCTAAGCAGAACTCTCAGTCGAATTTGGTATACCAGCTCCCCTATCCTTGCAAGAAAGAGCTAGATCATTTGCCATATCACTTGATTCCCCACGAACACTTCCCCCAGCTCCCACTTCTAGAGAGCCCAAAGCTGCTCCAAGCATCTGCCATCATAAGCTCCAATTCCTTGGCCACTTACGGTATAGACATAAACCATGCCACCACAAATATGCAGTCCTCTTCTTTTTCACATGAAGAACAAGCTCAGCAACCCCATGAACAAAACTTTCATGCTGCTTATGGTAACAACTGCAACGAGCAAGGGGTGGATCAAGTCACAGATTGGCGAGTGCTTGACAAGTTTGTTGCTTCTCAACTCAGCCAAGATGATGCATCCAAGGAAAACAGCTACGGCCAAAATGCGGCCAACGTCTTTCACTCATCAAACAATACGAGTATGCTGGTCAGACATTCGGAAAAGCAGGAAATGGTGCTGGAAAATGCCTCTGTTTCTACCTCCAGTTGTCAGATTGAGTTGTGGAAGTGACATCTAATTAAACTTATTGGGCGACATATACTGATCATACTTCATATATAGGACATTAAGCTCGATCGAGTGGAAAGAGGGAACTAATGACCAATTCCTGTACATAATAAACTAAGGCAGTATAACTGTTGGTGAGGCTTTCCCCCTAGCCGTAAGTTAATTCCACCAAATAGTACTTAGTGAAAAATATTATTTGCTTGTGTGATGGAGACAACCTTTGGGTGGACTCTGGACCTGACTGAGTGTAATAGATGAAGTTGTATATCGTTGCTTGCATGTTGTACATGGGCTTTATTATTTCGCCCTAAGTGCGAAAGGACTTTATTGTGTACTTAAGAACTTACAGCCACATGCGCTGCCCATAGAATCTGCCAGGTCGTCGATCACAGCTATGTTTGTATGTCCAACTTACCGAATTAGCTTTAGATTAAATAGCATTTATCCTTTCTGTTTGTTAAGTTCTTACGTTATATGATTATGCTACTACTGATTGTTTCCTTCTTTCCATCTTTTTTATTTTTATTTTTTATATAAAGCTATTCTGTATATTCTAATTCCCCTTCTCATTCTGCTCTATGAGATGTGGCAAAAAAAATCGAAAAGAAAGGAGAACATTTAATTCTTCATCGTTTTAAAGGCCAGAGATCATGAAAGTCAACTGAACTGCGAAAATAATTAAAACTCCCCTTGCAACTCTAAATAACCGGGAGCATGCTTTAAATTTTCTCTGTCTTTTGGATCAATGTACTACCACTATATAGTTTTATCAGGTTTTGGTGAAAGTCTTCAAATATTCATGCCCATGGAGGATGCGTAATCACAAATTTGAAATTGGTAAGGTTATATACGATATATTCAGAGGATCAGTAGTTTATGTTATGAATTAAATCGTACCAAAAATCAAGAAAAATGATGAAAAAAGATGGTAAATACGCACCTCGCTAAGAGTTATGTGTACCGTACAAGCAAATATTATCACTGATAATGAAAACGCTTTGCTGCAAAGTTTTGAGAATTCACATGTAATGTTTCTCTTCTTTAGTAGTTGTAGAAGGCAAGCAAGTCGTCATCTAGAACATGAATAAAGGAAGGGCTCTACCTAATGCGTAATCCAGTACCTTTATGGGTGGCAAGATGCTGAGAGATATGAGTGACCTTGAGTGCATGTTATTGGAGTATCAAGAGGTTGAACTATATATGTTGAGGACTTCGACTGCCGCCAATGCAAAGAACCCAGGTCCCAGCTTCCTTATAAATTGTTATGACGAGAGACTAGCTAGCAGACGATCAAAACGACATCATTTTCAAGGAGCTAGCTTCTCGTCCTTGAAAATGTGGCTAATTCCATAGAATGAACTTCAGGACTAACATGATATCCCGTCAGAAATTATCTAGAATTATTGCGTTGGATACTTGTACAGATGAAAAATAAACAACAAAAGGACTAGAAGGTAAGGACTTATTATTAGAACCGCACTGCAGCCCCCCTAAAGAAACCAGAAGGCAAAAGAGAAGAACCTTACAGACACTCTGTACTATAAGCTGGGGTTCAAGACTCGTTTGCTGGGTTAAAGCTTTTTCTGCTGAATACTCTATATGCAAGTGATGACAAAGAAGGGAATCATGAAATAAAGAGTAAAACAAAAGCGAATTGCTTTCTTTTGACAATAAAGATTAATAAAGAATTCGACACGCCGCGTTGTAGCTAGTTTTTTTCTTATTGCACCATACCAAGATAAGAAGTAGAACTCGAGATAACCTGGTTCACTTCTTCGACCGCTAAAGCAGTACCGAGAAGCAAAAGAGAAGCAGAACAAATGCGAGACCGCATTAAACCTGGCCGTTTTTTTCATGAAAAGGGAAGCAAAACAGATGCAGTACTAACATATCCTAGACAAGCCAGGACTGCGTTTTCTGTTTCGAATGAAACCAAATATATCCTGTACCTGCATTTCAAGTAGCTAGCTAGTTAAAGAATTTCAGGAAGAGGTGCAAACGTAACTGGCCTGAAGCGCCGAAGAACAACGAAAGACAATGTAAAGTGAACTGAAATACTCCGTGAATTTATAAAGATTGACTCGGGAAAAGTGTGCTTCCCAGTTATCCAAAAGGATTAGAAGCTTTAGAACAGTTAGTAATGGATAGGACTTTTACTTGTGGCGAGGTCAAGCTTGAATTAAAGTCCCTTTTAAGCAATGAATATCCTTGAAAACACAATCATTGGCTATGTTCGAGAAAGATGAGAGAAACTTAACAGACTAAACATAAGGAATCCTAGGAGGAAAAAGTTAGTGGAGAATTGATCATGTGCTGCTTCCTGACTAAGTTTGACACTTTGACATGCGTATTTACTTCCTTCGAGTCAGGAATTTGTTACCTCTTGACAAGAAAGAAAGAGGCCTGCAAAGTCAAAAGATAACCATACGCATGGCATGAAAGGCACATGGGGGTGACCGAAATAATTAGAGTTGTGTATATTATTTTTGTTTTAACTTTAAGCCTTAAGCGGGAAGGAAGATATCATCATGCACCTTCTCATGAGTGAAGTCCATGTGGCTGCTATTATTTATGTCCTTACCTAGCAAAAAATTAATCCCCTATTCTTCCCTTCTATGAAAGTAACTAAGCTGCGTAGAAAAAAAAAATACTTGAATTTGAGATGGGCTTAAAAGGACCCCCCCCCCCCCCCCCCCCATCAGCCCTCGTTGCGTGGGCAAGATTGTAAAGAAAATCCGATGTCCCTAGGAAGAAAAATCGATGTACCGTCCTCCTCGGATCCGATTGGAGGGCGGCTGCTGAGCCACATCGATATTTTGGGCCCTTTTGGTTTGGTTTGGGTGGCATTCGGCCCTTTTGGGCCTAGCGCGTTTCTAACCCAAATAATAGGTTTTGGGCTAGATTTTAACGCAATGCATGAGATTAGTACGCCTCCTGGAACCTCCTCACATATAATTCTCCATCATCGCGTCCTGCATCTGTGTAGTCTCGCTCACCTCGCTCCAATCCCAGTCCTGATTCTTCGCCATTAACAAACCAAACAAAGGGACGGCTCCTTTGTTATCGGGAGTCTCAAAAAGTAGGGAAATTTTTTTAAGGAATTTTAACCAAGATGATGTGAAAGTGATCCAGAAAATGAAACACAAGGATTTCGTATCTACGGCAGGGTATACCAAGTATCCACAAGACCTTGATCAAACAGATAAAGCACAAGGAGCATCATCATCTTAAAGAGGACAGATCAAACAATGGTATTAAGATTGAATCAATCGTAATTTGTTGTAACTTTCGGGTATAGAAGGGGATGATTGATAGCCAGCGAGGTAAATCACAAGAAATGGATGGAGACCCCATAAGTGAAAGGGAAAAAAAAAAGAGAAAAAGGGAACAGATGTCATTAAGACCTCCAAATGTTGTACTAACAGAACTCCGTATGGTCACCTAATTTTAGATATGTCCCACAGACAACCGAAACAGAAACATCCCACCTCCAACAGAGCCAGGACAAACCTTCACGACCTCAGAATAAGAACTTCGCGCACCTATCAGCAACAAAGCTTAGCTAATGATGCTAATCAGGGCAAACAATGCCAAAAGCAGATTGAAAAGCAGCTTTGAGTTTCCCATTGAAACTGATACCGCTGAGTTCTTGGTCTTCTGATCCCTGAAGGTGCCAACAAAGTAGAATTACAAAAGGTTCATTAATTATATGCCTTTGTTTGCGCATGTGTGTGAGAGAGAAAGAGAGAGAGCTCTGAAGTTTCTAGTCACGTACTTGGACAAGTGCTGTAAGGCACCGCAATATAAAACATTATCAGGTGCATCCATCTCCGTTTTCCCACTTTCCTCAGGATTGACAATTCTCATATAAGTTTCTTGCCCTAGATACCATCTATCAAGATTATCTGATCTAATGTTCCATACTCCAACATTGTCTAGAGAGACAAAGACGGCTGTCCATCCCCCAGGGAAAACCTACACCACAGCAAACTGATGAGCTTAACACAAGATACACAGCTAAGCTTTTTGTGACCAGCCAGAAAATAAATATTTTTCTCACTCGCAAGATTTTCAAATTCTAACAGAAATTTAATACACTACTGTCAATAAAACATACATAATTTCATCAGCCCAGAAAGAATTTGTTGTTCACAATTTTTTAGCAATATCATATAATGGTCTAAATCCTTTGGATCACACCTCTTTACCGAACATCAACCAAAAGATCAGGCCCAAAGTTGGCCACATCACCTCTTTATAGAGTACAATAAAGAAACGAGTCCAGGAGAAAAAAGAAAAAAGAAAAGACCAACCTGGGTAGTGGAGCGAGAAATTGCATCCCACTTATTATAATTATTTCTACTTTCTTCTGTCCACTCACCAAAGTCCATCCTGCATTCAGGTAATCAACTTCTTGCAATGCTTACTGTAAGGTAAATGAGAGAGTAAAAACAAAGAAAAGATCCATACCCAACCACAAAAAAAGAATAGCCATCCATATGAACACTCTGAACCACCGTATCATTGTTTTGAAATATGACTTCTATGAATCCTTTGTAAGTAGCATTAATAATAGATCTGTCCAGCCGGGGAGGTCTCTCAAGTGGCTGACTGGGGAAATCAAGCTTGTATTCTCCCTTCACTTTGTACTTGTCAGCAAGCCTGAATGGTGTATCAGGACTAACAAATGAGATCCCGTTGAATGTAGCTCGAAGCGTACCATTGATCATAACTGGTGGGACAATCTCTATCACATATGTGTCCGTCACATTAATTGAACCGTAGTGAAAAGACCCTTGTGGATTAGGTCGTGCTCCACTTGCAGATACATTTTGCCTGCACAATATAGAATGGAGAATATAAACACAAGTATATGCAAGCTATAATTATGATTATTTTACTATATCCTAAATCAAAATGAATAAGGCAAAGAACTTACACCTAAATGCACCATCTACAGAGGTAATGAGTCAAGCTACAATTTTAAGGCATGATTCATATCTAGCTGTGCTATCTGGGAAGGTGGTTGGACAAAAGCATTCTGTAATTTTGGGTTTGATGAGCCATGAGAAACCACAGTTATCCAGGATTTCTGAGACCAAAACACTATGATGTTGTGAAAACAAACCTGATACTTTTTGCCTGGTTTACTGGCGCTGACTTGTCATAAAAATCATTTGGTGGGTCAGGAAGAGGACCAGTTACCGGTCCTTTTGAATTGGAATAGTGTAAAACAGCAACACCAGTCACTCTCTGCCAAAGCGATTCATTCACAAACCTAGCACTTGCCACAATGTAGTAATCAGAACTTGCGTTCTGATCCATGGTGACTAAAAAAGAATAAGATTGCCCAACATGGATATCCAAGTTTGTAAGATTTTGTTGCGTTGTATAATATCCTTCTGTTTCTGCTAGAATCAAAAAATGGTTTTGAATTCTGAAATTCAAACAAGTTGAAACTCCAACGTTGTGCACACGAAGTCGATATGTTTTGCCTGCAAAAGTATAATGGTAAAGCCAATTAATACCCCATCCCTACATCTGCATCATTCTGTTCTACAGACTCCTACAATCTTACACTGTTACCAGTAACGTCATAAGGGGAACACTGAAACATAAATGATTAGTAGGCATTAAAATTTACATTAAACAGAAAAAAGGTAAAAAAGCTGATCATTTAAAATAAAACTCCTAAGTGCCAATATACAGAAGAAATTAGGCAATGACTGAAAATATATATGAGATGTTCCACCCAAGAGCCAAATGAAACAGAAGAGTGACGGAAAACAAAGTAAATGTCTTCTACATGGTGAAAAACAAAACAAAAGGAAATAAAGAAAATGGTACGACATATTTGCTTCACTGCAGGGAAAAGCATCACCTGGATCGACATGAATAGTTTCATACAGGACGCCATCAGGCACAAGAGTGGTGTTGTATTGGTAAGGTCCCTTTCCATTGATGAGGACTCCATCAGGCATCCCAAGGTCTTTTCCCGAATCAAGGGCCGACCGCAGTACCTAAAACTCAGATTAAGACAGAAGAAAAGTTAGATGCCAAAATCCCACAAGCATGCTCACAAGCAAACATCGAAACTGAAAACAAATACTAACCGTATGGTTCCTGGCATACCAGTCACCAATAATAATGACAATTTCCCCATCTGGCTGTGCAAAAGGAATTGGGATAATATCCCGATTAGTAACAATGAACGGACCAAAGCCACCAGATGCTCTCTGAAAATTGAGAGATGGGAAGTAGAAAAAGCTCCCAATTTGATCCTTGACTTGAAACTGATAGGTCCAATTCATCTTCGGATGAATTGGACAATTTGTACCAAGAACACCATCCTGCCATGAATCCCTCCGCATTTGAATTCCAGACCTGTAGCCACCATTGGCATAAAAAACTTCGCATACAAATCCATGACTAAGGGAAAAACAATCAAATAAGATGATATGGCAATGAAACCGACCAGGTCATTAGGAGATCTTCATCTAAATCATTCCATACATTGGCAACAACGTTGTAATTGGTAGTAGAATTGACTATGGGTCCTGGGAACTCCCCATTAACTGCTATAACCTGCAAAAAAAAAATTCAAAAATGTAACGCTGCTCAGGTTCTGATCAATATTACTCTTTCTGATTCGATAAAAGTTGGAACACGAACCATTCAAAAGAAAAGCTGAATAAAAGGGTGACAAAACATATAATGACATTGAAATGAGAATTAGCAAAAAAGACAGCTACAAATACACGCAAAAAACCACCCACGCAAGCACCTTTCGTGAATTATGAATTATAATGATGATGGGAAAAAGATAAAACCGATAATAACAGTCAGAAGAATGACAATCCAGAATAAAATGTTTGGTCGTAATCTTGCATTAAGTGGTACCCAAGATCTAATTCAGTAACATA
This sequence comes from Myrica gale, assembly GCA_963930655.1. NCBI lineage: Eukaryota > Viridiplantae > Streptophyta > Magnoliopsida > Fagales > Myricaceae > Myrica > Myrica gale. The sequence goes on along the minus strand of OZ005600.1, from coordinate 6,821,416 downwards.
GAAAAGACTCTTAACAGATATAACTGAAGAAAGCGGGTAAAAAAAGAAAAACACAAGCCCCGTGTTCTAACATAATTTCGAAAGGTATTTCAACTACTGCATCTACACTCAATGAGCGATACCCGATTCAAGTAAATAAAATAATCAACCAAAAAAGGAACAAAACAAAAAAAAATAAATCAAGGAGAAAAAACATGGAACCCAAATGAAAAATGAGATCGACTCCTAGATTTAATCTATTCAACTATCGGATGCAAAGCACATACAAACTATGCAATGCCAACAATACGACTAATATGTACACAGAGCATTCTCAAATCATATGGTATAATCACCTACAAGTACAAACATGTACTCCAACTACTTCAAAATCCTTTCTCTAGTACAAACTTTGCACCTTGAATCAGGGATTGATAGGGAGAATACGAAAAACACATATAGAAATATCAACTGATGAGACCAACTACTGACCAAGAACAAATGATTTTCAAAGAAAGGAATCTTTTTTTTTTGAGAAAAAAATCCTATTCCTACAACCTGCAAAGGAGCTGAAGCACGCCCATATGAAACGAAAAAAAAGGGACCAAAACTAAAAGAGTGTGAGAAAGAGATAGTAAGTGAACCTGTTGAGGAACTCCAAGAGGGGAAACGGTGATGTAAGAGAAGCGAAGATCATATAAAATGGTGGGGTCGGCAGCAAAACAGACGCTCGGAAGCAGAGCAATGTGGACCAAAGAAAACAGAAAAAACAGAGAGAGCCCAGAACGAGCCATTGATGTACTACTTCTGGGTTTACGGAAGTGCGCCAAGCAAAGCAAAGCAAAACAAATTCCTCTTAGATTTTTGGCGTTTTACATAAATCACAGCAGAATCTAGAGAGAGAGAGGTTGTATTGTCCGTAACCTCTTAGTCCGTAAGCATCGAGAATGAAAGAAAAGATACTACTGACAAGGTAGGGTAACAGAAGGTCGCCCTTAAAACAAAGAATACTGTTTTTCGGCAAGTCCGCGTCCCGTGACCGGTTACTCGCTAAGCCAGTCGAATCTATTCTTACCATTTTTTATTTGGCCAGTCCCGCGCACATTAACTCTTTTTTTTTCAGTTTATAAATGGCGCAAATTGCAAAAGGAGAGAGAAAGAAGTTACAATCTCCTTCTTACCGTTTGAAATTTCGGTAGTCTGTGGCTGGATATTTTTATTTATTTTAAAATTAATAAAAAAATTTAAAAAATTACAATTCAACTTATTTTTAAATTTCCCACAAAATTTTATCAACACTCAAACATTAACACAATTTATTGAGAAAAATATTCACAACATCCCTCTTGAGGTGAAGTTCGGGATATCTGTGTCATAAAAATAGTAATTACTGCATTTACTCTTTTATTTAACTATTTCTTTCCATTTCACAGAAAATTAATTATATATATTTTTTATACAAGACAATTGCCAAATAAATAAGTACTCGTAGGACATTGTTCAGTAGATAATTTTGGCAAGACTATAGTTTCTAAAGCCATGGTATTTGGTTACATGTTCAAGAAAATATTAAAAACTTGTTTTTAATATTTAAAAAATTACAATTCAACTTATTTTTAAATTTCCCACAAAATTTTATCAACACTCAAACATTAACACAATTTATTGAGAAAAATATTCACAACATCCCTCTTGAGGTGAAGTTCGGGATATCTGTGTCATAAAAATAGTAATTACTGCATTTACTCTTTTATTTAACTATTTCTTTCCATTTCACAGAAAATTAATTATATATATTTTTTATACAAGACAATTGCCAAATAAATAAGTACTCGTAGGACATTGTTCAGTAGATAATTTTGGCAAGACTATAGTTTCTAAAGCCATGGTATTTGGTTACATGTTCAAGAAAATATTAAAAACTTGTTTTTAACCTTTCGGCTTTCACTCCTATAAAAAGCTTTCTGGCTATATTTGGTTTAGGTCTTGTGATATGTTTTTGTGTTTTTATTTTTTTGAAAGTAGTGTAAAATCTCTTGGGATTGGTGAAAAGTGTGTTAAAAGTTGTTGGAATTTGTAAAAAGTTATTGAGATTGGTGAAAATGTATTGAAATTGATGAAAAAGTGAGTAGAAAACGTTTTGAGACGTGAAACAAACATAACCGAGCACTTGTTTTATTTCGGACACCCCACATACCTACCTTATTACCAATATAAAATATTTTGGGTGAAAAAGGGTTAGGCTGATTGGATTCATACGGTTAACATTTATAGATATACACGAGGATTGGTATTGTACACATATCTCCTCGCAAGTGGATGAAATTTAAAATGAAAAATAGAAAATAACAGACTAAGGACTAGTTTGATAAAACTATTTCTCGAAATAGAAAAGAATATAATGTTAGCACTTAGATAAAAGTTGAGTCACATGAATAATCTATTTCTAACCCATCAAGAAAAAAGATCTCTTTCTATATGTCATACACTAAGATTAGGTATTTTTTTTAGGGATAAATATAAAGTTGGTCCATGTTATTTAGTCGAAAATCAAATAAGTTCTTAAACTTTAAAAAACATAAAATTAGTCCATTTAGGTCTTATATATCCATCATGATTTTAGTCCCTCCGAACTTCTTCAAATGTAAATGATTTTAAACCTAAGAGACTAATTTTATGTGTTTTAAAGTTTAAGGACTTATTTAATTTTGACCTAAACCACATGGACGAATGTTGTATTTTTTTTTTAATATAACTAAGTGAACTTTGAGGAGGTTAGTTGAGGGACCCAAAGCCTACAACCTCCCGCCTTCGAGCATGTTTGCAAACCATATTTTTTTTATAGAGATTTGGGGAATGTTGTGAAAATTTAAATAAATTAGAGTTTTACTGGATTTGTGAGAAAGTGGTGAAATGTGAATTTTATAGAAGTTGAAGAAAAAGTTAAAAAATAGATGATATGAGTACATTAATAAATGATTTAATGGAGAGAAAAATATTTTTTAATTTTTTATTTCTTAACTAAAATTTTGAATTAATTATGTTTGAAAATGAGAATTTTGAAATAAAGAAAATTTTGACCAAAATTATCATTTACAAATATGACCTTACATTAAATAAGTCCTTAAATTTTAAACTCATCAAATTAGTCTTCAAGGTTTAAAATTCATCAAGACTTTAGTCCCTCAGCTACACTTCAAATGATCTTTAATCTCAAAGATAAATTTGATGAATTTGAAAATTTATTTAATTTTCGAACAAACCATTACTTCATTTATTTTATCAATAATTTTGTACACATACATGTATGAAGATGTTGGTTTTGTAAAAAAGTATAAGATTTTTAGGATTTTGGTAGAGTTGTAAATAGTTATGCATGTTGAAGTTTTATAGGTTGTTGTGTAAAAGTTGGAGCAAAGTTTTAAACATATTTTTTTTTTTAGCCTTTGTAACAAGTCGTAGAGAAAGATAATTTGATGTAATTGTTTAATTAAAAATATTGGAGTTAAGTGAGAAAGTACAGAGAAAGAATATTTGTTATAATTTAAAAAAAAAATATATTTGAATTTGTGTAAAATGTTGTTGGAGATTATATAAACAGTATTAATGTCTGTAAAAGAATTTTTAAAATTTTAGTGGTTGGTTATATAAATTTTGTTGAATAATATTATATTCGATTGTATAAAAGTAACATGAGATATATGTTTACCGTTTACTGCCTGTAACAGCCTAACAGGTGCAGGTGGGTGGGAGACTGGGAGGCACGAGAGTGACAGCCAAGAGGCGGTCAGCTCTCCTACGTTTTGCACGAGTTTCGGCGTCAAGCGCTCGCGTTCTTTCCGCATTTCTAACGTTCAGTTTTCCTTTCGTCTGAAAATTCCGCATGTCCAATGTATATGCTGTCATAATGCTGATCAACTATTTTATTAGTACCGGATTCAACATAATTATTACAGATTATCCTACGTGTGACTTTCCATACGTACTTGATCACGTAAAATAAAATAAAATAAAAAAATCTTCCGTGTGTGCTTCGCATGGCAATGCTCGTTCTGCTACTACTCGAGGATCAGACAAGCATGCATTGTACCGTAATTAATTTTCCCCTCATCTGGCCAATTCAATTATTCAAGCCCTGGCCCTCAGAAAGTCAGACTCGGCAATAGGGGAATTTAGGAACTCTACTAGTGAATATCTCACGAAAACATCACCCAGAAACATCGATCCCAGCCACTAGGAAGCAATCCAGCTTGATTCGTGCTGGTTTTATATATGGGGAAATCGGGGGGCCATTTATCATGGGTGGCCTCGCTCGGTGGCTTGTGATCTGAGATACGATCTGTTGATTCTGTAGCCTGTTCAGGAATAAGGGAAAGTGAAAGAGATACGCGTACTACCAATCCCCATGACTTAATTATGAATCCTATGGACAATAGCTCTTTGTGGAGGCATGTGCCATTGCATGAAGCAAATAAATAGAGAGACTTTGGTCATGTTCACTTTAAAAAATATTTTAGAATATAAATATATTCAATAAATTTACAAAACGAATTTCAAAAATTTCAATAATTTATACACAAATACCAATACATTTTACATAATTTCTAATAACTTCTCACACAAATTTCAATATATTTTAAACAAAAAATTATAATAAATCTTCTGTCTCAATAATTTTTCATTTAACTTCAATATTTTTCATTAAACAATTATATCAAATCATCTCTATATTTTTTATAAATTTTAACAAAAATTAAATATTTTTTAAAAAAATTTACCAACCTTTACCTAAAAACTTATAAAACTTAAATCTACGTAAATATTCACAATTTTTTTAAAACAAACGTCCTTAATTTCTCCCACTAAAATATAGGTGGGAACAGTTGAAAAAAAAAGGTGGGAACAGTTGAAAAAAAGAAGAAGATAATTCATGATATTTGACCAACCAACACAATTTAATGAGGGGAGATCGGAGATGGTCCGGAAGACAGAGCCCCGCGATTTGAGGAAACGACAACACGTTTGGGGTTTCTGATATTGCTTTAGAATTAAGCTAAATCAAGAGCAGTAAATGTCACCGTCATGGGCGATATTAGTGAAGTAATTGGGTGGCTATTAAAGAACGCATTATTTGCTTATAGATGGAAAAACTTTCGGTAGCTTTTAGGATCTTTTTGTATGTTTGCAGTTCTCAAAAAATTTTCAAAAACTTCTCACTCACTTTTTCATCAATTTCAATACATTTTCACCGATTCCAATAATTTTTTCATCAATTTCAATACCTTTTTACCAATCTCAATATTTTTTTTACAAATTCCAACAACTTTTAACTAACTTTTCACCAATCCCAAGAGAATCTACACTACTTCTAAAAAATACAAAAATAAAAACTGTTTTGCTCTGGTACTTCATTTCTCCTGTCTCGTGTCTCTCTCGTCCTTCTTCTTCCAGCTTTTTTGTTTTTGTTTTTTTTCCCTTGTTGGCTTGTTTCCCCTGCAAGACAGTCGGGGCCTGGAGCTTCTGTCTCCATGCTGTCTTTTTCTTTTGTTCCTTTCGATAGGGTCGGTGACAGATGAGAACCATCCCTCGCGGCTCACAGTAGTCAATGCTTCATATAACGTGAGGTCCCTCCCATCCATATAATATTAGTAATTCACGATGACTATTTTGCTACTTTCCCTACACAGAAACTCAACATGAGGAGGCCCAATTATTCTCAGTCTCTTTCTTTTTGAATAAGTACGTGTCACCATCTTCAAGACTTCAATGGTTGACTTGCAGATAAGAATAGTTGGGGAAAAGAAAAACTAGGAGAGAGAAGAAAGAGGGAGGCAAAGGATTGGATATGGTCGACCACTTATGAAGCTGCCAAGAGTTCGGTTATGGTGTTAAGCGGGAGGGTGTGAAGCACTGTGAGTCTCCGGTCAGGATCGCACACGAAGCCATCCGACGGTCCACAATCTGCCAGCACATTAATGAGGCCAAACCCGGTTGAAGTTGAGCAACCCGGTATGCAAATCAATCCGGTTAGACCGGGCCGATTTCGAACTCTAGGTTAGGAATTCGATTTTGAATTCCCATTTCGCAACACACCCCGATTTGCAGTGAAGACCTGAAATCCCTCTCTCGATTTGTCTCTCGCAGGGCCTGCTGTGTCTCTCTCTCTCGCAGGACCTGAACATCCCCAAATTCCTCGGCTTCAAACCCGGTTTTCCTCCCCAATCTCGCAGGTATCTCTCGCATCCAGGCTTCAAAGATTCAAAAAGTTGTCCTTGTCAGTTTGGCTTTGCCGGTGGATTCTGAATGGGTTGGATAAGATGCTTGGTGAGAGAATTTGAGTTGAGAAAATTAGAGTACTTCCCATCTTATGGGCTACAGGTTAAATGGGTCTCTAGGCGAGATAAAAAGGATATTTCATGACGGTGTTACATATTCTTGATAATTTCAGGTGACGTGTCAAAGTAGGCATTAATGTTGGATTTACAATTAGAGAAGAAACATCTGGTTTGTCTACAGTTCAAAGAGTTAGATTTATACTGGTTTGTCTTCTAATATGTTTTGTTGCAGTAAATTTGTTCAAGTGTTTGATCGAAGAAGAAACATCTTGTTTGATACCAACACCATTTATCCGGTCAAATAAAAGTATAATGGTTAATCTTATATACCATTACACGGAAAAGGGCCTTAGCAGGGTTGTGGTTTTACTTAGCATGTTGTTATAATTAGAGAATTCGTTGTCAGCCTTAACTTATTGTTGTAGAACATTTTTTGGGTTAAGTGATAGTAGCTCCAGTGCTACATTACTCACTCACTGGATTTTTATTTTCAGGTCATACATCAAAAATATAGAATTTCCTATGATGAAATCACCAATGATCTCTGCCCTGTAAGGCTACTGCTCTCTCCCTATCTTTGGCGCATGACTTGAGATTGCTGATTGTCAATGTTGGCAATGGAAATTGTCATGTTGAACTCCTTTAGGGATAGAGCTATGGTGTTTTAGTTTTGTCTACAGAAAAAGAGGCATAAGACCCAATTCTCTATCGATCATTGGAGAAAAACTTATAGTAGAATCCTTGAAAGTAAATCAACATCGATCATCAGAGCAAGTCAATGGTCATGGTGCATGTATTTTATAATGGCAAAAACTTATGAAATTTTTTTTCCATGTATCTTTGAGACCTTAACTTAATATATCATTAGAGCTGGTTAATATATCATTAGAGCAGGACCTTACATTTAAACTTTGCCATCCTATAGATGCCTTCTCTGTGGGTAGATTTGATTGGTAGTGAAATAAGTTTTAAGGACCAATCCATTGTAGTTTAGGTACAAAATTTCATGTTGGATATTTATTTTGTGTTAGTTTGTTGTTTTTGTGCAGATGGTTTGTGAGATTTAAAATAGGGCATATCTTGCCTCTGTAAAGGATCAGTTCATCAATGGTCATGGTGCATGTGGTGCCGCAGTGGCTGTGTTCAAGAAGCATTATGCAGTGTTTGATGCAAAGGTTTTGAGCAAAATCCCAAGAGGGCCATTGAAAGACAAGAAGAAGAATTAGAGATATAATTACAGTCTTGAGTATCTTTAGGTTGAGATTGGGTAACTGCTTTGTGAAATATGGTATTCCAAGTATTTATCCTAGGAATTGGTGTTTCTGTTTTATGGTTGTGCTGCACAAAGTTAGCCTGTATTACATCAACATATTTAGTGAGCTAGTCTTGAGTTTTAGATCTTTCATGTTGTACCTTCTTCAGACAGATAAAGCCTCGATAATAAAATCCACTGTTCCATATAATGTGAACTTGTCCTATGAACTTCAGGGAGATACTTCCTATTCTTCAGCAGTCTAAAGTATGCGTCTGGTAGCTTTTTCTGCTTCTCAGATTCTGAATTACATTATATTCGGTTCTACTTTTAATACCCTTTATCTATGGACCTGTAATTCTAAATTCAACAAACTCAACAAAGGAGATGTCTTTAGCAAGGCACCAAGTTTATGCCAATTGCTGGAGGTTAAACAAAATCTCTAGAGAATGGAGCAGAGGTTGGCGTTGGGGTTGGGGTTGGGGTTGTGCTAAGTAGTGGGTTGCAGATTGGTTGAGGTTGGGTTATGAGTAATGATTTCAAGACTCAACTTTGCACCTTGCCAGACTATTGAAACCTGGTGAAATGGGAAATGACGATTGCTTTAAGCATATTGAGAATATAGTATGCATCGTGGATGATTATGAAACGTTTTGCATATTAACGTTTTCCAAAATCCTTACCTACTTTTCCTTTCATTTTCCAATCTTTACACGAGTATGATAGAAAATAATGGGCAACATATATACAATTGGCAATGCACGTTTTGCATATTGACATTGCTGACCAAATTTTTTATTAGATAAGACTTACAAATCACCCGAAGTTACACAATGTCTAATTTTCCATTGCAACAACCAGTTGGGGCTTTCTCACTCCTGCAATCTAATGAACTCTCGACTCAAATGAAAAAAAATGGTTCGATTCACCAAAATAATTAAAAGAAAAGAAAAAGAAACAAGACTTCTCTGGGCTTGTTTCATATGACCTATCCAGGATTTTTCCAAACAACCGAGTGGACACAAGTTGCTGTTTTCCACAAGAATCAGTATCTTCCACAGACCACAATGCAGGAGAATAAGATTTGAAACAATAGTTTCTTCTGTACGATGAAATCTCATTCAATATCTTGGCTCTTGATTTTCAGTCCTCTCTGCAACACTTAGCAGCCCAGCAAACTCTGTCTCCATCTTTTTCGGCCAATGTTTGCAAACAAATTAACAGACCACAATGCAGGAGAATAAGATTTGAAACAATAGTTTCTTCTGTACGATGAAATCCCATTCAATATCTTGGCTCTTGATTTTCAGTCCTCTCTGCAACACTTAGCAGCCCAGCAAACTCTGTCTCCATCTTTTTCGGCCAATGTTTGCAAACAAATTACGGAGTTTAAATCACATTCTATGCATACAAGACAAAAAGACTGAAAATCAAAAGTTTACCTGCTCTGCAGGAGAATTTTCCAAGGTATGATTATAGGGAAAAATCTTCAGGGATGAAACTTTAAAGATGGGATGTCCCAGGTAAGATCTCACACCTTCACGCTCTGTTATTGCTATTAAGTATGACCCTAAAAGAACAGAAGAATAGTTAAAAATATCAATGTATCCCTACAAGCTTCAAGTCCAGTGCAATCAATTATTACCAAAAAAAGTTGTGTATACTATAATATACAATGCAGCTTCCACCTACGCAGTACTACCCAACGACCAAACCGGAATAAAACGAAATACAAACATCAATCGCAATCAATTAACGATTAAGCATTAATTGCATTTGCTATGTCGCTGATAAAAAAAGTCATCAGCTTTCTTATAATCTATGATCAACCCAATGATCAAACACATTTAATTTCCTAAACTTTCCTAAACTTTTTGGTTTATACCTCCTTCTTCTATGCACAGAAGTTTGAGACACAAACAAGTGTATATCCCAGGACCATCATACTTGGCTGCATGAAGTCCTTCGAAACTCAACTAAGTGCATCGTGTTATTTGGTTGAACTATTGAGGGGATACACGAAATGCTACTCCATCTATTTTCGAAAGTCAAAGCCGAAACAATTTCCCACGCATTCAATTTAACAAAAAACTAAAGCCTGAGTTCAAAACCAACTGATTAGAGAAACAAAATCCAAAGCCAACTGACCACGCTGCAACGCTTCCACAACTGAGTCCAGAACATTCTCCACACACGCCCCCTACAAGGACATGACGCAACACCAGAGAAATCACCTCCGTACATATTCCGAAAAATTAAAAGTCGACCAAAATCATTATGCGGGACCAGATGTACATTAAGTTTTCCTTCCACAAGACCAGACCCAGTGTTGTACTTCAAGTTAGCGCCTCCGACTGTTCCATACGAACAAAGAACTACAGACAAACATAGAACATCTGAAAAGCTAAACAGCTCAGCGAGAGAGAGAGAGAGATACCTGGACAACCTAAATCAACACAAATCAATGGGGAAGAATGTGTAGAGTTTTCTACGGTGGTTTCCTCAGCACAGGGGATGCGGTGGTCTCCGAATGGGGAGGAAGCAGGGGCCAGAAGCGGTAAGAGAATCGGGAGTAGTTCGAAATGGGGAATGAAAAATCAAATCCCTAACCTAGTTCGAAATCGGCCCCCGTCTAACCAGATTCATTTGCTTGCATACCGGGTTGCTCAATTACAACCGGGTTTGGCCTCATTTATTCGGTGGCAAGCTGGGGACCGTCGGATGGCCTCCGGAGAGATCCCGACCGCAGCTCCATAGTGCTTCACACACTCCCGCTTAACATAATAACCCATCTCAGCTGCCAATGGCAGAGCTCCAATGGCTAGTGCTTTTGGACAACTTAGAACACAATTGACCTTTGTCACGGAAGATGATCAGATTTGTTGGTGGTCGCATAAATCAATCCCCGTGTACAAAGTGTCAATCTGAAGGGAGGCTCCCAACTATTAAAACCCAAGAAAGCTATCTGGTGTCGATTATGAATCGTGGAAGCAACTGCTTACTTGCACATGGGAGAGTAGTAGACTTGTGACCTTAAAGACAGCCACTGTGCCTCGTATAATTCTCTGTTCTTGTGGGGGTTCTTTAAAGGAACAAAAAAACAATGGCCTGTGGCATTATAAATCTATTTGTTTATTTTTTGAATTCCTTGTTTCAAGGGTTCAACGTCTCTGTTTTCTAGTACTCTCACATGCTGCCGTTGAGCTCTGCTTCAACCAGTGGCGGACCGAAGGGGTGGCAAGGGGGGGGCGCTTGCCACCCCTTAGATCTGTATTTTTTTATTATTATACGTATTTGTCCCAGGTGGGCCAGGCCTGCCCCCCATTGGCCTGTCCATTTGCCTCAGCCCAGCCTCTCTCTCGCTCTCTTTGTGCGCGTGTATGTGTTTTTGTTTGTATGTTGGCGCTTTGTTGCATTGCACTTGCAGTTTAACTACTCGGTGAATTTCCACATAAAGATAATAATTTCAAATGTCGCTTTTGGTCTCTTGAATTCTTTGTACGCCAAACTTATTCGAATTAGATCTCTTGCTATATATTAGAAGTCCCTAAGCATTTTTTAAGATGTTCTTGGCAAAACAGAATATGTTGAAGGCATTTTTTGACCAGTGGAACAAAAATCTTTCTTCTGGCGAGCCTTGCTAGTTGCTCCTGCCTTAAAATGTGGGGACTCTTATCATTGATGAATTTGTAAGGATCACAGAGGTTCCAGCTATCCCTGCCCTATTATCTTAGATTTTTTCTTTAAATTTGATAAAATCTTGTTCTAAAATACTAAAGTTTTGCCAAGTTGTTGATATGATTGCTCAGAGATGAATCGTCATTTCACACCTACATTGATAATGTGAGAAATACTAATAATTTTTCTGGGCTTCAAGATATTGGAGGTCTTGCTATAAAGATGGTTGAGACAATAAAGCATATTCTATATCCATTAGTTTATCTGCTTATTGAGTTGACATTGGTCTTACCAATTGCGACTGCAATCGTTGAGAGAATGTTCTCTGCAATGAATATTATCAAGACTGAGTTGCGTAATAAGATGAGAGATGAATGGATGAATAATATCATGATAGTATACATCGAGAGGAAAATTTTGAAATTATTGAGAACGAAGCTATTTTGTAATGTTTTCAAAATATGCAGAACAGTAGGATCCAATTACCACCTCGCAGGCTCAGCAAGTAGTACGGTACGTATTTTTCAATATTTTTAATGTTTTTAGTCTTTAATTTATTTTAATTCTAAGACACATTTTGCATTACGTAGGAAAAAATTTTAAGATGTCATTTCTCCTAAGGAGTTTGCCCCCCCCCCCTCTACTTGAGTTCTGGTTCCGCCACTGGCTTCAACAGGGTAGAAACTCTGTGGCCTACAAGTATGAAGTAGCATATTCTCTTTTTCTCCATATGACGTTTATGGAATATTTAACTTACAGATGGCTTCTAAAATAATCAAAGAGAATTTACAACTACCAAGACTCTTCACATTTAAGGCTGTCTATAATATGCTTACTTTAGTTTAGAAACTGGACCTCTAAAGAAGAAAAACATGCAAGTTAGAAATAAATATTCCAGTCATTTGAATTTACTTCTTAGAATATTGGTGTTTGAGTGTTAAATTGGTGGGTGTTAGAATCGGTAGAAAAATAAAGAGAGATTATTTAAATAAATTTTTTATATTTATTTAGAGGTAAAATATGCATTAAATATGAGATGATTTGTAAATAAAATATGTATTAAATAATAACAAGCGAAGAAGATATGTTTAAAAAAATGCATTAAAGGATAAACTAACAGAAGGGTTTTAAAACAGTGGAACTTTTCGTAGGCCTGAGGATGAAAATGGCTAGAAAATAGCACTGATGGGATAAGAAAAGATAGAGAGAGAGAACGTAAATAAAAAGGACAGGTACTCCACGCAGAACCCCAGAAGATATGTATTATATAAGAGCCATGAAAAAAAATTAGCAGCAACTGGGATGGTTGCATCGATCCTGCCACAGAGAAGAAGCTTTTGAATCTGTCAAAACGTCTCAAGAAGCTGGAATATTTAAACGAATATCATAAGTACTCTTAACGGTCGAATCCCACCTTCCGTCCTTGCCAGGTCTGTTGACTGATTTGAAAACACATGCAAATCAGAACAAGAAGAATTATTTATGAATAATCACACCTTAAGGTTTTAATTAATTAGCACATGACCGACTCAATGGACTCATAGCCGATCCGAAAGGGGAAGAGAATATCTTAAGATTGAACGAACGAGAGGCTTTTGCTTTCCAAAGGGTACACGTGAAAACCAATGGAAAGCACCGATTCAAAATAAAACAAAAACATAAACAATGGAGAAATAATCCTATTGAGCGATGAATCTATAAAGCTCAATCCAATTCATATAGTTTGAAAAATATTAATTTCTTAATCTTATGAAAAAGCATATTTCAAATTTTATTTGAACTAGTGAAATAAAGTGATTTATACCTTACATTCTGCAGTTAAGGTATGGTGTATTTGCATGTTCTGACGGGAAATAAAAGAAAGCTGCTAAAGTTAAAGACCCAACAATCCTGGGTGGCTAAAGTTAAGATGGCAGCTGCTAAACAAAAAAAGATGCCATAAAAGGCTGCTGATGGGTTAATTTCTGATATGTGGCTCGGACATAAAAGATAGCTGCTAAAGTTAAGGACCAAACAAGGGCCATAAATGGACGGCCCAAGAGCACTCGGTTGTACTTTTTAATGCCCCAAGTTGAACCTCATCTTTAAAACTTCAAAAAAAAGGACGGCCCAAGAAGCACTTGGGTGAACTTTTCCGGCCCCAAGTTGAAACTCATCTTTAAAACTTCAACCATCACCTGGCAACATCTGAACCGAATGATGTTCAGCCCAATAATGACCGGTTAGAGACTTAACAGGAACGCAAACTTGATTTGGGTGATTTTTTTTTTATTTTGTTGGGTGATTCGCAGTAATGCTTCGCTTCAAATTATCGTCATAGATGGGAACAACACGGTGAGGTACCAAAACCCTTTTATTGGGGAAAGGATTCAGACGAGATGGTACGGTCCAGACTTGTAGGCCATGTTTAGTTTAGATTTCAAAACACGTGTTTGTATTTTTTTTAAAGTAGTGCAAATTTTCTTGGAATAAGTGAAAAGTGAGTTAAAAGTTGTTAGAATTTGTAAAAAATTATTGAGATCGGTAAAAATATATTGGAATTGATGAAAATATAAGTGTGAAAAGCATTTGAAAAGTTCTGAAACACTATTCAAACATAGTCTTAGATAGAGTCTAGATTCTTTCTCCTTGGCTTCATCCGGTGCACTTAAGGTCGCCACGTCAATTAACGAGGGTCTGACTGCTGCAGCTGGCTCGACTCCTCGTAGAATTTGCCTGGGCTAGCCTAGGTTTCCTTTTTCGCCTCCCTCCCAGTACCATTTCAATTAACTCGAGACTGGTATAACGGGAACACCCTTACTTTTCCCCAAATCCTCCGATTTCGAACTTTCGACTTATAAATCCCCCAAAATCACAAATCCCAACATTTTTTTTTGCAACCCGCCAAGCCCTATCGTCAGAATAAATGATGCAAGGGAAATAACATGGACGTTATCAGCATCCCCTAGTTCCGTACGAGTATTTAGTTCTGGCCATAAGAAACCAAGAATTAAGAACTCAGTTGGAAGCCAAAAAAAAAAATTATAATCTTTTTTTTTTCTAAATAAAAGATATTTATAATCAGCTTATGCATTCTCTCCACCGGTAGTGAAGTGATCGATATGTGTTTTCAAGGAAAGGTCGACGATTCGCATAGCTGGTTTAAGTGCTACAAGATGGCTGGTGCAGCTTTTCTTATGGGAACACCTTAGAAGTGAACAAAATACCTTGTGGATTAGTTGTCTTATCTTACTCTAGATGTCCACTAAGAAGATCAAGTATGCTATTTACCGATGCTCATTACCCATGCAATGTTAGGAAGCATGGAATTTGGTCCACCTTCAGGGTTTCACTCAATTTCTTCAGAACAGAGAAATCAGAGGAAACAAGTTTCAGTGAGGTGTGTTAGAGTCCCACATTGATTAGGGACCATTTAATCTTGTGCTTCATATACATGTTGGACCACCTCTTCTCATTGCCAATTGGTTATGGGATGAAACTTGACATGATATTAGAGCCAAAGTCCTGAGTTCAAGACCTGACTCCGCACTCTACCCTAATTTCAATTAAAAATTATCAAATATGGTGTAAATATGGTGTGCACCTTAATAGTAACAGAGGCACCGACATAAAGACATATCATCCGAGAGCATGCATCTGGACGGAATGGCAACCCAACCGCAAAAATTAAATAGCAAAAGATATATATGGTTGCGAGTGGGATTTAATATATTTTGCAACCAAAATGAAGAAACGAATAACTCAATACAATAATCAAGTGAATGAGCGAGATTTCAAGCCACTGAAGCAGATACTGCTCGTTCTGAGTTCTCCTGAGTTTTTACTTTTCGACTTTTCGCGTTGGTTTCCACCGATACCCACTGCTTGCTTCCATTGCTACCGCTGCCACAAAGCTTACATGTTCCCGCTCGTTTGCCTTTTCTCTGTTTTTTCCGTCGCCGTTATCCTCTCGGTTCTTCCTTCTTTTCTTTTTCTTTCCTTTTCTTCTCTCTGTCTCATCATTGTTCATCTTTTTGCTCCTGATTCTTGCAGTAACCGATTCTGGATCACACCTATACAGGGCTTCCTCTGTTTCGTCTTGTTTTTACCTGGAGTCTTGACCTATCTCTTTCTTTCTATCTTGCTCTTTTGGTCCGATTCTTGTTGTCTCATTGTAAACTTTTTTCGTGCTCCGTGGTCACTACTGCTGGACCATGGAGGCGAAATCGTCCTCCATTGATCGAGAGATTGATCGCATCACGGAACTGACAAAGAATTTTTCATGGGAAGATGTTGCGGAAAATCTTAGTTTTAATGAGGGTTTGGCTACTCTGGTTCATAATACTTCCCTGATAGGTCGGTTGGTATCGAAAAGGTTTTACAGCACGCAGCTGTTACAGCCGATTATTCGGGTTGGATGGCGTTTTATTAAGGATTTCAAGATTGAAGCGGTGAGCCCTAACAGGTTTCTTTTTACCTTCCTTTCTAAGGAAGACAAAGATCGTGTTCTTCAGATGGCTCCGTGGAATTTTAAAGGATCGCTGATGATTCTGAAGGAGTGGGTTTCAGGTACAAATATTGAAGAAACTTCCCTCGACCATGCTGAATATTGGGTCCAAATTCATGGGCTTCCTTTGGGGAGTTTTGAGAGGGATAATGCCTTGATGATCGGTTCTAAACTGGGGGAAGTGATTCTGGTTGATGCCATTGATCTTCGGAAACCATATCTCCGTATAAAAGTGCGCTTCCATATTGCGAGCCCGCTGAGTCCAGGTTTCTCTATACCGCGTCGTAATCTTGATCCTCTGTGGGTTCAGTTCAAGTACGAGCGGTTGTCAAATTTTTGCTTGCATTGTGGTATGCTGGACCATACAATTAGTCTGTGCCAGGCTGCCTCCCCGCACCCTTATCAATCAAAGTTATCTGCGAATATGAGGGGGACTGCTCCCGTCTCCTTAGCATCTGTCTTTAATCCGCCTATCCCTGATGCTGGACGAAGAATGGGGGATTTGGGTCCAGATATTGGGCTGACCAGGGGGTAACTGCACCACCTCCTGGCTTTCAAAATGTGGATCTGGTGATTGGGGAGGGAAACGCTCTGATGCAAGAGTCTTTGCAGAGTATGCCAGTGGTAGTACAAAATTTGGGAGGCTCAAAAGGTGCTCCTGTGATTGATGCAGATGTGGGTGTGTTCTCTTCCCCTGTTGGAGCTACTTTAGATACTCCCCCGCAATCCATGGTGCCAATTCAGGATGGGAATCATGAGCATCACGAAGGCTCACTTATATTGTCAGTCATCCCTGCGGTGGATGAGTCCATGCAACGGTGTTCGGACACATCTGGCTTTTCTTGCTCTTCGGGGTCTTGGGATTTGTATGGGCCTAGGTGTCTTGCACCATCCGACAACGGTGGAGATATGGCACCTCAGTCGAAGCGTGTTTGGTTGGATGATGACGCTCCTACTGGAAATTGTTTCAGCAAGAAAGTTCGTATTGCGAATTCATTGCCGGAGCTTCCTCTTGCTACTATATTCTCTTCCGATTTGGATGGTAAATGGAAGGGGCATCAAAGGAAGAAAATTGCTCTGAAAAGTTTTGAGGCGAAGGGATTGGAAGGGAAGCATTCTAGTGTTCCTTCTGTGGTAACTCATGGCGTTTCTCCTGTGGATCGATTGGCTGGGGTGGCGGGCCTTATCTTGCCCCCACCCCCTCCATGAAGTTCATAGCATGGAATTGCCGTGGCCTGGCAAGGCCAGCGGCTGCTAGAGCCCTCAGGAACATGGTTAGAGACCTTGATCCTATGGGTATATTTCTTGTTGAGACAAAAATTGATGATGTGACTGCTATTTCCATTCTACGTTCTGTTGGTTTCTCTTTTGTTCTGGCCAGTCCTTCTACAGGTCGTAGTGGGGGTTTGGCTTTTTGCTGGCGTCCAGGGCTCTCGTTTGATGTTTTGTTCCAATCCCAGAATATTATGCATTTTCTAATTCGACCAGGGTCTGATATTGGGGCCTTTCTTTGTTCCTTTGTTTATGGACCTGCTTTATGGAGGCAAAAAGCGGAATTTTGGTCTGTGCTTCAGAATCTTAACACTGACCAAAATTTTCCTTGGGTATGCATGGGTGATTTCAATGATTTAATGCATCAGGCGGATAAGAGAGGGGGTAGATTGGTTCATTCCAACTCATCCAGTGGGTTGGCGCAGTTTATGCTTTCTATGGGTTTTGTGGATTTGGGCTTTATGGGGAGTCCATTCACTTGGTCAAATAGGAGACCGGGGCGGGCCAACATACGTGAAAGGATTGATAGAGGTATTGCAAACTTGAAGTGGCGAGTCACTTTCCCGGATGCAAGGATTCAACACTATCGTATTGCCTATTCAGATCATCGACCTATTATTCTTTCGCTTTTCGGTCAAACAGAAAGGGTGGTAAAGGATTTCAAGTTTCAATCTTTCTGGACTCGGGATCAAAGTTGTTTTGGGGTTGTAGCGAAGGCTTGGGGAAGTCATTTTGGTAGTAATCCAGCTTGGTCTTTGTTTCAAAAGATCCAAGCAACAAGAAAGGCTTTGCGAAAGTGGAATAAATTCTTTTTTGGGAATATCCAGGACTCTATTGGCAGGATTAAAGGGGTGCTGGAAATAATCCAAGATAGTGTGCCTTACGAGGAGAACTTATGTATGGAAAATAAGTTGCTTCTAGCATTAGATGAGCAGCTTCATCGGGAGGAGTCTTTGTGGAAACAGCGGTCAAGAGTTACTTGGCTTACTTCAAGTGAGCTGAACACTAAATTCTTTCATGCTTCTACGGTCTTGAGGAGATGTAGAAATGAAATTGTGAGGCTGAAAAATCAGAACAATACTTGGGTGTCTGGCCGGCGTGAAGTGGGAAAGCTCCTTATTGATTTTTATTCCCATCTATTTGCCTCTGAACATCCTTTTAGCCCTGATGATTTAGAAGGCATTCTTGCACCAGTTATCACGGACGCCGAAAATGCTGTATTAATTCGAATTCCGGAAAAAGAAGAGGTTTGTGCTACTCTGGGTAAAATGAAGGCAGACAAGGCCCCGGGACCTGATGGTATGACTACTCTTTTTTATGTTCACTTTTGGGAGATAGTGGGGGATGATGTAGTCCGAACAGTTCAACAATTTTTTGAAGAAAGTTATTTGTTGCCTCGTCTAAATGAAACCAATTTGGTGCTGATTCCAAAAGTTGAGCATCCGTCCCAAGTCAGTCAATTTCGGCCTATTTCACTTTGCAATGTAATCTACAAAATTATATCCAAGCTAATGGCTGACCGATTAAAAGTAGTGTTACCAACTTTAGTATCCCCATACCAACTTGCTTTTGTTCCTGGAAGACAAATACAAGACAACTATATAGTTGCAGCAGAAATTTTCCATTCTATGAATCACAAGCGGGGACGGAGTGGGTGGATGGCTATCAAAGCGGATATGGAGAAAGCTTATGATAGGGTGGAGTGGGATTTTCTGCTGAAGGTATTGAGACTTTTTGGATTTCACCCAACCTGGGTCAGGTGGGTGGAACAATGTATAAAATCAACCTCTTTTGCTATTATCCTTAACGGAGGGTCTTGTGGAAGTTTTATGCCTTCACGGGGTCTCCGTCAAGGAGATCCTTTATCCCCAGCCCTGTTTATTCTTTGCTCAGAGGTATTATCTCGGTTACTGCTAAAAGAGGAGCTTGCTGGTTGTTTAAAGGGGGTTCAGATATGTCGGTCGGCTCCCAAAATAAATCATCTGCTTTTTGCAGATGATTTGCTCCTTTTCTCAAACGCCACGGTGAGGGATTCAGTACATATGGATAGCATTTTGCAAAAATATATGTTGTGGTCTGGCCAAAAGCTCAATCGGGGAAAGTCGTCTATTCATTTCAGCAAGAATTTTCGTGGGCAGCAGGCTATTCAAATCTTGAATACGTTGAACTTGAAACGTCTTCCATCCAAAGCAAAACATTTGGGGCTTCCCCTCCTCATCCCTCGCTCTCGACAGGCAGCGATTGAAGAATTGAAACAAAATTTGTTTCAAAAAATTGCAGGTTGGAAGGCAAAGACCCTTTCTCAAGCTGGAAGGACTACTTTGATAAAGGTTGTGGCGGCTGCAATACCCACCTATCTGTTCAGTTCCTTCTTGTTGTCTCATTCTTGGTGTCATCATATAGATAAGGCCATGAAGGATTTTTGGTGGGGTTTTAATCTAGAGAAACGCCACAATTTAACACTAAAGTCTTGGCATTCTATATGCCTTCCGAAGAGTGAAGGAGGATTGGGTTTACGAATGATGCATGAAGCGAATTTGGCTATGGTTGCAAAACTGGGTTGGCAGATGTTTACTAAACCGGACTGTTTATGGGTCAAAATGTTTCAAGCGAAATATGTTAAACAGGCTGATTTGTGGACTGTGTCTTCTGGTCGAAAGTCTTCATGGACATGGAGTAGCATTTTAAAAATAAGGGATTTGATTAAGGGTGGTTACTGTAACGAAGTGGGTAATGGAGCCTCTATCTTGGTTTGGAAGGACCCATGGTTACCAAGGCTCCCACAATTAACCCCTACTCCTCGAAACTCGGAAGTGTGGTGTGATCCTGCTCTCAAAGTTTGTGAGCTAATTAACTGGCAAGTTGCGGAATGGGATCGCTATAAACTCTCTTGTCTTTTTGATGGGGATTCTGTGGAGGCTATTTTGCGCCTTCGAATACCTTCTCCTGAGATGCCTGATGGTGTTTTATGGTTGTTTGAAGGCTCTGGAAAATTTTCTACCAAATCATTGCATCGGGATATTGTAAGGCGGAGACATTGTTCGAATGAGGATCTCGGACACTCTTTTTGGAAGACTCTGTGGAAGATGAACATCCATGAGAGATTGAAGTTCTTCCTATGGAAGATAGCCTCTAATATTGTTCCTACTAAAGGGCGCATAGCTGAACAATGTGGTTTTATATGGGATGATCAGGTGCTCTGTAGCTTATGTCACTCTGCCCCTGAAACAATCCATCATTTGTTTATGCAATGTGAATTCTCCCAAATAATCTGGCGTATGTGTCCTTGGCCAATGGATCTTCTGTCAGTAGGGGATATTTCGATGGTGGATTGGATAAAGTTGATGTTTCATCCCTCAATGCGTGGAGTTCCTATAACTGAGTGCCATTATTTCCAACTTTTTGCTTCTAATGCCATGGACCTTTTATGGTTCAATAGAAATCTTGCTGCACATGGGAAGTCTTTCAAGGACCCTTTGGCTTTGGCCGAACAAATAATTAGAGTTAGTAGACAGCATTGGGAGGCGTGGAAGGTAAAGCATAGAGACCTCCCACCACAAGTTTGGGTGCCACCTCCAAGGGATACTTTGAAATGTAATATTGATGCTGCAGTACGAGAGTTGTTTACAGTGGCTTCTGCGGTTTTTCGAGACTCTCAAGGGGCTTTTCAAGGAGTTGCAGCTGTCAAATTGGGCCCGATGCTACCAGTAGAAGCTGAAGCGCAGGCAGTTAAGTTGGGGGTTTTGGAGGCATGCAGGAGAGGTTTTTCTGATGTCATCTTTGAAGGGGATTCATCCTCGGTAATTTCAGCTCTCAACTCCTTTCCCTCTCGTGTTGAATGGCGGATCCATGATATTGTCCAAGATATTCGGATGATGCTTCAGAATATATCCCGGTGGAAGGTGAGATTTATCTGTAGAGGTGCTAATGGTGTTGCACACCACCTTGCTCGTTGGGCTGCCGCAGAAATATCTGCTGGCCATTACCCTTTTGTTTTTGAGCGGTTAGAAGATTTAACTTGGTTGTATGCGGGTTTCCAACCCCCGTAGTTGGAGTTTTTTTTTCTAGTTTCGAATAAAGAGTGTGGATGAAATTTACCTAAAAAAAAAAGAATAACTCAATACAATAGGCTCAATTGGGGATCGATAGGACTTCAGTGGATCTGGTCCAAGGGGAAAGGATGAATAAAAGCAGAGTTGAGCTGCCATATCTTAAGCGTGGCCTTGACATTCACCCGAGTTGCATTGTTGAACAAGAACAATCGTGCTGCTCCGTAGATTGCTTCTGTTGGATAAATTCGTGATGTGATCACTGTCCTCCCTCCTTGAGCAAAGCTTTCGATAATGGAATGGTCAACCTGAATTGGGCATTGTCAAGGTAAAATTTAATTCCAAAGAATTACTTCCCAAAGGGCATTCTAGCTGGAATTGATTGCAATTGCACATTTCTGAAATTTCCAGCTCCTAAGAAAAACTTGTTCCTTTCTCATCCAAACAGACATGCAGTTTTGGATTTTTTTTTCGAAAATGGATAATCTTGAGGCTCTTCAACGCAATTTCCAGTTTAGCATAGACGACATAGCATACTAAATTCAGCTTTGATACGAGAAAGAGTCTCACTCACCAACACTCTCATAGAATACGTTTCATCTTCAAGCACAGGAACTGTGCTTCCATAAATTGGTCTAAAAACATCAGAAGCCTTTGATGACCTGCATTAACGAACACCTCATTACATTCTTTTTTACAAGCTGCATGTGAGAAGAACTCCACAGGCATCACAAAACTTGCTAATCTTGGGACGCTTGCCAATATGTAATGCTAATAAACGTGAACCAGTTTTGCATAATGGAAAAAATCGGTGCTCGAAAAAGTTATCTCCATTTGCAATTGTCAACTTAACCAGTTCCCTTCGAATTTTCAGATTTTGCAAACTGGAGTAGCTTTTTCCCCTCACATATCCGTCAGGCTAGAGACAATCCAGAAAGGATCATGTCAGCAAAGAAAACATGCATACCTTGTTTCATCTGCACAGAAGTATGTCGTGGTACTGCCATCGCTTGTGTTCGAAGGCAGGAAATAAATAGGGGTGAGTTCAGAAAGTGTTTCGTCCGCGATAACCAAAAGGCCAAACGGTCCTAAACTTCTTCTCTCTGCGGCACCACCGATACAACCTCCCTCCTCTTCGTTAGTCTTCTCCAATATTCCTAATGACTCTATCTCAAACTCGGCATATATGTCTAACTGTCAACATTTTCAGAACAAATGCTCGTCAGCACAAAGTTATTACCATAAAAAAACAATCGTGCGTGAACGTTCAGGCTATAGCCGGACGAACCTGCGTCGCAGTGCCAATGTCTAGCTCCACAACTGCTCCGGGTTCGACCAGCACACTATCAAAATCCGTGCTGTTCAGTCTCAAGCTCTCGATCTCTTCCACTGGCCATTGCAGAATATTGGTTCCTGTCTTATTGTCAAACAGCACGGTCCTTGGAATGCTCTGTAAAATGCAGCAAGAATGTCATGTCAGATGAACATCAAACGAGAAAAATACTAGAACAATGTCAATTTCAATAGAATTGTTACCTGAAGTGACGCCCAACCCTTGTCCAGGTCATCATCTTCTGTGTCAGTTTCATTGATCCAACCAAATAGGATCCGCCTCTCCGTTTCCTGATCATAGAACGTCTTTGATGCGTAGTACCACCCGTAGTCATATCGCAACCCAATGCCCACATCCTCATCCGGGTTATCGGGCACCCATGTGTCATTCTCTGAGTAATAGGTTCCAAGTGCATAATGATCCAACTTTGTATCGTCCAAACTAGCCTTTAATACGTGCTTAATTCCAGCGCCATTGGCCGATGTATCCAAACCCGATGACCCATTCATCGAAACCGGGTAAAAGTCCACACATTCCCACATGCCCGTACCCGGGACCTCATGCAAGAGGTTATCCAACAGCTCATAGGTTGTGAAGTTTGTGGTCGTGTACACGAGTGCAATACCAGTTTTGTTGACCTTGGACCCCAAAGTGATCCGCCACTTCCCGTCAGCTCCAACCCAAGCGGTAGTTGGGTCACGGAAATCTTCAGGGGCAATGCCAGTTGGGGGGACCAAGACCGGGTTGTCGGGGTACTTGACCCAATCCAAGAGGAGAGGATCGGATAAATTAGCAGGGGAGGCAAGGTTTTGCACCTGCACGTAATTATCCGTGTCCCCGGTATAAAGAATTACGATTTGGCCATCTGGAAGCATGGTGGCGGACCCGGTCCAGACGCCGTGCCAATCAAACCAGCTATCAGGGACCATGGCGAGAGGGAGATAGAGCCAATGGATGAGGTCGGTTGATACGGCATGACCCCACGTGATGTTGCCCCAAACGGCCGAATCTGGGTTGTATTGGTAGAATAGATGGTACCATCCCTTGTAATACAGTGGAGCTAGAAGAAATAGATCGAATTAATTTTTTGCTCCGGTAATTGTCCGGTTTAAGTAGAATCAGAGGATTGCACGCGTTTCAAAATTAGTCGAAGAGCGCACAAGCGATCCAAACATCCGGGGTTTGCTACTTATTATTCCATTTAGTAATAAGTTTTTGTTTTGGTGGGTCAAAGTTTAAGCTTAGGAACTAACGGTAACGTGCTGAATAGGAACTATATCACATGGTCATGGTTGGAACTTGGTCTAGGATATTCATGCGCAACTTGGACTAATATATATTAAGGCTGGATGCGACAATTTGTGAATGAGAGCCACGTTATTCAAGATTTGCCAATCGGAGGTGGACCTGCATGCCCTCATGACAGACAGGTCAATTGCCAACTAAGCCTGCTAGGTAGTACTGATTGGCCACATATCTTAAACTAAAAGCGTACATACCCTTTATTGTAAAGGCCTATGTTAAAACTTTCTCTATTTTATACTAATTTTTAGTTGATCTCCGCCGTCCACCACACAATAAAAAGGCAAAATAAAATGAAAATGAGAGATAGGATTGGTGGTTAGTAAAGGAAGTTTAAGTCTAACTATTCGACGGTCTGGATCCACCTACCATTCAACCAAATTGGATCAGCTTCTGCTGGATCAGAACTTGCCACGCGACAGATATGCAAGTTCATTCAGCTAACTTCAAATCAGAGTAGGGTAGTAATTTCAAAAAAGAAAAAGAGACATCGTCACATCGCATCGACTCCTGCTCTACGGCTATTTCTTTTCTTTCTATTTTGGTTTTGGGCAATATTGAAAAAATGAAGCCAGTGCTACGAGACTCCATAGAATTAGGTGTGCTTTGTTGACTAAGATTCAAGAGGTATATACTAATGCTCTTTGAGAGTAAATAGGTTGGTTAATTTAAATAAGGGTTACTGTAATTTCCAAATTAGGAAAGAAGGAAACATAAAAGTGATTTGCTGAAGGCTTACCATTAGGATCTGAAGTAGAACCGATCAGAATCCCCCACCAAATAGCGAAGGAAAATGACAAAAGAAAGCCAGGATTAGTATGATGATAAACAACAACAAAATAGTATGGTATAAAAGTAATGATTATTCCAAAAGAAATAGAATCGCGTGGAACCAGAAAAGTTGATCAAAAAGATAAATCTAACCTGGCCATTAGTAGAAAGAAGTGAAAAATAATTGGAAATAATTTGATGCACGCTCTTTAATGTTCATTTGGAACTTCAAAGAAAGTCAAAACACTTCGTTGCACCTACCATTCATCCAGTTCTTTTCAGGTTGAAAGTGGTAGGCAGTTCGTTGCCAGGATAACATAGCGTCTGTCCAATTGTGGGAAACTTCATGGCCGGAAAAAGACGGGTTGGATTTGGCTGACACCCCTTGTGCTACTCCTCTAGCCAACGGGATCGAGATGTTTGACGGCAAAGGTCCCTGGGCATTGTCGGGTGTATCTAAGGGTTGTTGGCTTTGGTTAAGGATCAATGTGACCAATGCGACGAGAAAAAGGACTGACGCAAGGATTAAGGTGAAACCCTTTAAGGGTCGCCGGGGACTCACCGGATAGGAGCGGTCGTGTAAGAGAGTGTAAGGGGTATGTTCAAGATCAGAGGTGGTGGTATGGGAAGGGTTGGTTCCCATATTATGCTAATGGTGGCCGGTGATTGGAGTGATAGGTGGCAGCTAACGCAATGCTGCTTAAATAGAAAGAGGGCGTGAGTAAGTGAGAGAGAGAGAGAGAGATAAGGGGGGTGGTGTGGTGTGTCAGAAACCCATTTGCTTGTTAGATCTTACTTGGGTCTTGGGGAGGGACTTTGGGGAATTGACGAGGTGTAAATATACGGGCGGTTTTCTTTCTGTGATTTAGTTTTTGCCACTCCAAAGGCTTGAGGTAGATTGCTGGATTCGTCTTTGGTGTGTAAATTGGTGGATTGGTGGTTGTCCGATTGGTTGGGTCTTCTCAGGACTTAGTATTTTTGTTATGAAACTTTTGTCTCGGTTCGTTAGTACTTGTCATTGGCTTGTGTACACACTGCTGTCAATCTTGGCTTCGACCCAATAGAAAAGTCTTTGTGAGGATCAGGTTGGAATTTTCATACTTTGCTTGGTTCACGTCTTCTTGTTAATAACTGAGTAATTCACAGCCCATTGTCCTACTTTTCTAACAATGCAATCTGTAAAATGAGTTGGAGAAATATTTTTGGCACAAAATTAAGAGTTTCGTACGTCAACGTTTTCAGTAATACATGGCAAAGACGACTACGTGCACATGGAGTACGATCTGCAGCTTACAAGATCCGAGAGACTCCGAGGACAAAGTTGTTAATTATCGTGTGGTCCACGATCATTTACGGCCAATCTAACCAAATAATGTTAAATATTGGTGGGGATCTTCAAATTGGCATGTAACTTTCATCACGTAGGCGTGCCGTGAGCCATCTATGCGTGCGGTGCTCTCCTCAATGAAGAACAGCCATTTGTAAATTGTAGAAGAGAATTCAATTAGCATCACTTGGGCATGGTCAACAAAGGCCTAATTCATTTTCGTTGTGAAAATAAAGGCATGAAAGAGAGACGGAGACACGGAGAGGTTGTGGTTGGCATATTTACGAGGATTACTTGTCTCGGTGGTATTTATTGAAGCCCGGACAACTGCTTCTCAAGACGTGGTGGACCAAATTATCAATTTCTAAATCCAAAAAAAAAAACTTAAACCGAAGAGAAAATAAATGAGGAGATACGATTGATTTTGTCTGTTCATAATTATTGTGGAGTGAGTGAGTTCTCTAGAATCCATCTTTTTTTCATGTGGCCCACGTGCTTTAAAATGGCGATTCGACATCTTTGCAAGCGCCGACTTCTTTTGTATGTATAGCAGGAAGAATATTTGATACGTATATGCTCATCCTGGTCCAATTTTTCCATTGTGAGATTTACATCATTTCTTTAAACAAAACGTAAAAAGCTTGTCGTAAAACGATCGAATACGAGGCGTGCAATTATAGCAAATATTGGCGTTTGGAGATTACTTTCCATAAAACAAAAGCAGCCTTCCATTACGAGGTGCTTTAGAGGTGAAGATGGCTAACGTAAGAGACTCGAGGTTCTTACCCCTGGATTTACGAGGGATTTGACTCGCCCCACTTATTGTTTTGTTTTGTTTTAGCTTTATTGTTCCTGCTTTTGTAGACTCTGTTTTATTTTAATGTTAAGGTCCGTATTTGATAAAAAAAAAAGCCAAATAAAAAGGTGATCAAGCGGCTTGGAATTAATTAATCTTGCGAAATGATTTCGGAAGGACTGGTGGGTGAAAAAAAAACTAAGGAATACAGGACTGTTAATATCATGAGGTCTTCGAACTCCTACGCCAACATAAGGCATCCCCTCCCTTGCTTTAATTGAATAATATTAGAAAGTGTCAGATTGAGTTATCCT
Source organism: Myrica gale (assembly GCA_963930655.1). Lineage (NCBI taxonomy): Eukaryota > Viridiplantae > Streptophyta > Magnoliopsida > Fagales > Myricaceae > Myrica > Myrica gale. Next base: position 6,794,522 of record OZ005600.1, on the reverse strand, counting down.
CGCAAAAAATTGACTGTAAAAGATTAGATGAATTTTTTTAATAAAAAAAATAGTTTGTTAAAAATAATCAATTTTTTTTTTAAAAAAATTGAAAATATTTCATATCCAAACATTTAAAATTTCGACATGCACGTTATGTGAATGCCAAGTAGTTGACAACATAAGAAATATTCAAGTGTCCGCGGGTTTTATAGGGCGAAAGAGCCTTCAGCTGCAGCAGCCTTTCATGCATGTGAATGCTAGGGGAAAAGAAGAATTACTATTATGTAAAGGGAAAAAAAAGGTACACCAATATCAAATACTTTACAAACCTCTCAACTCCTTCCAGGGATTAACTCTAAAACTAGACCAAAGCAAAAGAGTACATCACGCCAAAATTTACTATGATCCTAGAAGTCCTCCCACATATAAACTTGAATAAAAAATAAATCTACCTAAATAATATTATAAGAAATCTCATGAAAGTCAACCAAAGCGTCATTGTTAAAAGTATACAAAAGGCAGGCCGCATTATACAAAAGAAATACCGAAGCAAGAATGAAGTATGGGACTCGAGATGGAGAAAAGATGTATGGCACCATTCACCTACAAATCTGCAAAAAAACCATTCGAACTGCTTTGATCATTTCCTTTGCTTCCACTTTTTCTCTTAATACCTGAAAGAGTGAAAAAAGAGTCAAATACTGATATGTGGCTCCGATAGTAAATACATTGTGCTTGGGACAGAGCTAGTGATCCTAAAAAATTAAATGGGTATAAATGGCCCAGAGTCATTTGATATGGAAAGAAAAGCTAGTATTGTGAAGAAATGATGGCACACTTGGTCGATTATCAGGATCAACTAGAGTGTTCATCAACCAGGCATTAAGGAAAAGGTCAGAGCTGTTCAGACAATCAGAAGCAATGAAAACACAGGATAAATGGAGAACACAAATTATAAAATATTTGCTGGTAAAATTTCCTATTGCACTATCAAATGCTAAGCCCTGGTTAATGACTTCACTTAGGGATTGCTTCGAAGCTCTCACAAATGCATATGCACTCGGTAACCACAAGAACTAATAGCGAAATGTGATAACACCTATGCCACCCTGACTGATTTACCCAGTGCCAGAAAAATAACCCCATCTACCCCATTTGTCTGGAGATGTATTGAGCTTTAAAACAGCCAAAGGAATACTCGGGCCTATGAAGCTCTAAAGTGCAGACCAACCCCTGTGCCCCTAAATAGCGGTTAGAACAAGACGACTCAATAAATCTTATTTAGGCAAATCCTTGAGGACCAATGGTACAAACACTATCCTCCAATATTCAGATAAATAGCCTTAAGACTAATTTTCACTGGTGTTACTAGGGATCATCTGAACGAGATATGAAATGGATGTGTCACCCCTTCAGCAATATTGCTTGTCCCCTATCAGTTAGCATATGAAATATGGCAGATATATCTGATAACATATACCTCTGTTAATCTTCGGCGAACTACTTTCAACATCCATCTCATCACTATCACTGTCTACTGTGGCAGCCTGACTTGTAACAGCTTTTCCAGAACCTTGCAATATATCATCCAAATCCCACAGCTGCATGAAAGAAATGTGCAGTTTATGATATAACCCACATTACAATAAAGATACTGTAACATCATTCAAGTACTTTTTTTTTTATAACGAGGGAAATCCGGGCACCCATCATTCAAGTACTTTATATAAGTTAAAGCTACATGTTTACAGTAAATGTGATAGACTGCATTGACATCTACTTTTTGGGATCTAAAGCAATACAAAACAAACTGAACAGTTCAAAACACCTTCAACTGCAAGAGCAGATGTGAACCCATTCCCAGTGCACCAAAATAATAGTGCCTCTTCTTTGAAGTACTCCAGCACTAGTCCCATAATATGAGTTTCCGATAACAATACCTCATGGAGTTAATCCCCTTTCCCTTGGCATCTTCATGCCCACTTCATGAATAAGTACAACCATATGATCTACCAATAACTATATTTAACGAAAGACCACACATAACCTCCTCTACAGCACTTACACCACAAAATACATGAGGGGAAAGAGAGAGAGAGAGAGAGATCCACACCTTCAACAGCTGATCGTGTGCAATACTGCCAAGATACTTCCTATCGCGTGAAAAAGCTACAAGGTGAAGCAAAACCAAAGGTTAATTTTGTACATTGATCAATGGCCATCAGTCCAGAATTGCGATAGCCAGGATAAAGGAGAGGAAGCCAATGACATCAGCTACAACAGACACAAAAGAATCTGTAATGTAATGGTGAAAACTAAACAATTCAAAACTGATCACAAACAAAAAAACTTCACACATTAAAAGGCATTAGATTCATCACAATGAAATAGTTAGCATAAGAGAGAAGCCCACAACTTATGGGTCAAAAACCATTAATAAACTATTTGGTGAAAATTCAAGCATGGAAGAAAACCAAACTAATGTATTCTGTTGACTGCTTTATTTATGTATTTCACCAGAGAAACCTAAGCATGTATCACCAAAATAGGTATCTCTCAAGAGAAAAGAAGCATTAGATTACCAAGACGTTCCACGGGATACTCTGAGTGCTCTCCAATTGGTTGAATAATTCTGTTGGGTAATATGCCCACCAGGCTGAACAAAAATCACATGATCGTAAGTACTAAAGAAGGCAAAAATGAATGAACTACATTTCCGCTGATATTGTATGAGTTCTCACCTGATGAGTCCATTCTCAGATCCAGTAATGATCCTATCTTCGTCAAGCTGACACATTAGATATAAAACTTTAATTGAGAAATATCCTCGATAACTTCAAAGCAAGCTGAAACAACTATTGTAGTGACACCCACTCACCTTCAACAATGCATCGACAGAGTTTGGAGAGAGAGCAATAAAGCGATCACTGGAAATCAGAACAAAACAGTGAATAGTTGAGAGTGTGAGTTTTATCAACACTAACAGATTCTGGTAGTCATCAATTTTCCAAACACGTTCAATATAAGACATATTATACCTGCAATCTTTGAAATAGCCCCATGAATACAGAAACAGAATTCCAGTTTGAGAGCCACATACGACTTTCCGACCATTCTGACCATAAAAAATAAATTGAAACTAAAATAACTATTAAAGAACTAAAACATATTAGACCATATATTAGGCATGTGAATTAGCATAGGCAGACTTTGAATCATTTCTTCATCTTAATCCTCCCACTAAGATCATCTGACTTATCAGATGCTCTTCCTTTCCAAGTCATCAAGCTTCCCCCACAAGGGAAATGAGTTGTTCAGTGGTTGTTCATAGGTTGTTCATAGTCCTATTCTCCGTAACCTTGGTAGGAAACTTTTACAGAAATTGAGAAACATGTCCAGTAGAGCGAAAAAAAGAGGGAAAAAAAGCAAGACAATTAAGAGTTAATTTAACAAAAGTGTTTAAACAGTGAACACTACACGTGTAGCATGATACAGCTCACAACCGCCATACCCAAGGTCAATCAAGATAATACCGTGTTACCAGAGCAATCATATATCTAACAAGTGAAAGACATTGACTATTTTGCATCAGTTGGCAGCCAGAACCACATCCTAGATGTAAATAACAGAATCAGCAGAATAGAGAACTTGAAATATGGAAGAAAATGTCACCTTCATGATAACAACAGAAAGTAACTCGTCTTCAGAAAACTCGGACTGAGCTTGAACCTGTAGAGTTGACATAGAACATGTTTTTACGAGTTAATTTAAGCATTAGTCATTGAAAAACTTGCAAACATATTTTACTGATATTTTCTTTTTAATAACACTCGTAAAGGAAAGCTTACTTTATTTTTCCGAAGATTGCAAACAGAGAGAGTCCCATCTCCACTACACAATTCCAAAGAGAATAATACTTGAGAGTTCTACAAAGCATGCTCTACTAATCTAAAGGATTGAATCGAGTGATTGAGGTACCTAGTTGACAAGAGTTTGACGGCATCAGAAGCAAAAGTCATATCGGAAACGTAATCATGATGAGCATCAAAAGTGTTGCAGCACGAACGTTGCCTGGTATCCCACACCTTTATACACCCTTCATCGTCACCCGACGCAATGGTCGTCTCGCTCAAGCTTATCAATCTGTTAATCGCATCACTATGACAATAACACCCACATAGACAGAGTTATATATAGCACACAACATAGATGAGAACAGTACGAATAAGAATGAAGTTCAAGGCAATACAATTACTAACCCGTGGGCATCTTCAAGACGAGCAATCGCTGATCCGGTCTCCACATCGGTGGACAGAATTGACCTGTCCGGCGAACACGTCGCAATTGCTGGCAGACACCCAAAAGCCCACCCACTTCTGATTACTCACTCCAGTACACTATGGGTACGCACATACATATACAAAAGAAACAGAACAATTTAACAAAGGATAAAAGAATAGAAAAGCATATACTACGTCCGCCGTCGATGAATCTAACAGCTCTGCAAGACTCGGTGTGAGCGTGAACTTCCAAAAGCTTTTGTGGTGAGGCATCAGCGCTGTATCGGTAGAGGTGAAGGTCCCCAGTAATGAGCCCAGCAGTGACTAGGTCTCTCGACGGATGGAAATCTATGTCGAAAGCAAGCCTTCCCAAATTTATCTCCATCCTTTCTTTTTGCTTACAAGTACACAGACGGGTTGGGTGCTTCCGCGTCCAGACTCCAACTTCCAGCACCAGAGGTTTAAGGAGGAGCTAGGGCTCTTTTATTTATTATTATTTTCCCTACTTGACGTTGCTATTGGATTGGGCCGGGTTGAATTAGTCAGGCCTTCGGTCAAACCCGACTCTGTTTTTTTTCTTCCCTTTTTTTTTTGAGAAAAATATATTTTTCACTCGTAAGCTACCGTGATAGTGATACATTGCACCCCAAACTATCATTTTTAAAACATTTCACCCTCAAACTATTAATGTTAGACACTTTGCATTATAAACTATCAACTTTGACACATTACACCCTCCAACTACTAATATTAAATAGAGAAATTTGCTTTTTAGTCACTGAGTTTTAATCCCATTTTATTTTTAGTCACTAAATTTAACCTGTCAAATTTTTAGTCCCTCACCTTTCTATACTTGTGAAAAATGGTCCAACCGTTAGCTTCCGTTAGTCTTAGTAACAAAATTTTTTTCCACGTCAGCCATCAATTCACACGAAACCACGATTTGAACCTTTATAACTATTAAACGACCTGTAGCTATAGGGTAAGCACTTGTGTTCTCTTAGAGCGGGGCTCAAGCTTTCTTGAGTATAGAAAAGGTTCCAAGACGTTTAGATTCAGGGCACGGTTTGAAATCATACGTCGAAAATCCCTGCAGAAAAGAACACAACCCAAGTTCAGAAACCCATAAAACACGCGGCAAAAGTATCAAACACAGAACCCAATCGCCAAATCGTATTCAACGACTAAACCAACCGCATCTTGATCTGAAGTTCTTGTTTCCGCTCCGACCGTCCATAACCATCATTTCCTTCATCAAAGTGCCTCTTTTCCACCATCAAACCAAAGTGCCTCACAATCCAAATAACCAAAACAGAGTAACAAAAACAAGTTCGAAATCCCTGTTTGGCCATTTTTATAATGAAAACTAAAACCAATCTCTTCAGTGGAAGGTACAACGAAGCATCATCGTCAGATGAAAGCTCTAAGAAAAAAACGAGCTAATAAAAAAAGTCAAGAGCGTGCAGGACAACCCAAATAACCAAAACAGAGTAACAAAAACCAGTTCGAAATCCCCGTTTGGCCGTTTTCGTGTGCTCTTCGCTTCACTCTGATTTCAGGCCAACCAAACAAACTTGTATCGGACAAGGAGTTCTTGAAAGCGTATCGACGCAAGTGCTACTTGAAGCTGTGGCAATGGAAACAAGTAAAGCTCGATATCAAAACGAAGGGCACTAGCACGTCCCCTAGGGCCACAAGCACAGGAAGCGACGAAACTGTTAAAATTACTTTGGATCTATAATCTAAACAGGATTTTCAACTATCATGATTTTCACATGTATCAATAATCATAATGCGGAATTAATTATCAATAATAAGACAAACCGGAATCCATGTGATGAAACCTCTTTTGCTTTCCTTTGGCCTTCTCTCTATCTCTGTTGTTTCAACCTGTAAAATAATAGCGTAGAAACTATATCTCTCACTTCACCCTTTGAACTTTTATCGACAGAAATTAATGGGTATCCTGACAGTTAAATAGGGTAGAGAGAGGACAGTTTTCCAACGTTAAAAATAACTGACCACTCCCCATCAGAGTGGGCAAAAGGAAAATAACTTCCCCTATAAAATCTCACTAAGAGATAGTGTGTTAACTTCCTTTAGAGCAGTTACCTTATTTATTTAAAATTCAAATAACGTCAAATATTCCCATAATATAAGTCACGTGGGACATTAAATCCAACATTCTCCCACTTGGCCCATGTGACAATGACAATTACTTGAATTTATAAGGTAAACATAATATGCGCATAATATCAGCTCATTTACACCTTAGTGTGATTACGTTAATATCATAGTTAAATAATTCACTAATACGAGTCATGGCGGTAAACATCATTAAAGTGACATCTTCCCTTCCATGCACTACAATACTAGTAAATCACTCAATTATGATTCATAATGGGAAGTACCAATAAAGTCCCTATAATTTCTTTGTCAAAAGACGGTTCTTGTTATCAATAATCCATCTCTATAATTACGTAATTGATGGTAAACAAGAAACAGAAACACAGTCAATGAGATCTCTAGAAATGTCTTAGAGCAAAAAACATAAACATACCTCAGGGTTCGTACCCAAGACCCATACGATCAACGTGTTCCTTAAAAGTCTTTGGTGGTAACCCTTTAGTTAAAGGATCTGCAATCATGAGCTCAGTCTTGATATGCTCTATTGACACTCTTTGTTTCTGAACTTCCTCCTTAACGGCTAAATATTTGAGCTCCATATGCTTAGCGCCTTTAGAATATTTGTCGTTCTTGGAGAAACTGACTGCTGCGGAATTATCACAATACAACCTCAGCGGCCTGGCAATACTATCGACAATTCTAAGTCCTGAGATAAAATTCCGTAGCCATAAAGCATGAACTGTGGCCTCAAAGCATGCCACAAATTCAGCTTCCATAGTAGATGCTGCTATGACAGTTTGTTTGGCGCTTTTCCATGATATTGCTCCTCCAGCTAATAGAAACACATAACCAAGAGTTGATTTCCGACTGTCAACGCAACCGGCAAAATCTGAGTCGGAGTAGCCAATCACCTCCAACTGATCACACCTTCTATACGTGAGCATGTAGTGTCTTGTTCCTTTCAGGTACCTTAACACTTTCTTTGCAGCTTTCCAATGCTCCATTCCGGGATTACTTTGGTATCTCCCGAGCATACCAACTGCAAAACTAATGTCTGGTCTCGTACAAGTCTGTGCATACATTAAGCTTCCAACAACAGATGCATAAGGAATAGTTTCCATTATCTTCCTTTCCATAGCATTCTGTGGACAATCATTTGCACTTAATTTGTCTCCTTTATTGAAAGGAGCAGGAGTGGCTGCACAATCAGCCATATTAAATCTTTCAAGAACTTTATCAATATATCCTTTCTGAGACAATCCTAACATTCCACGTGATCTATCACGAAATATTTCGATTCCTATCACATAGGATGCCTCACCCATATTTTTCATTTCAAAGTTCATTGAAAGAAATTTCTTGGTCTCATGAAGTAAACCAAGATCACTAGTAGCAAGCAATATATCGTCAACATACAGAATCAGGAAAATAAACTTGCTCCCACTGACCTTGAGATATATACACCGATCAACGGTGTTTTCCTTAAATCCAAAGGACGTGATGATATCATTGAATTTAAGATACCATTGTCTGGAAGCTTGTTTAAGTCCGTAAATTGACTTCTTTAATTTGCATACCATGTGCTCCTTTCCTTTAATCAAGAAACCTTCAGGTTGATCCATGTAGACCTCTTCATCTAAATTCCCATTCAAAAAAGCAGTTTTCACATCCATCTGGTGTAATTCTAAATCGAAATGAGCCACCATTGCCATTATGATTCTAAGAGAATCCTTTTTCGATACAGGAGAGAACGTCTCTATGTAATCAACACCTCCTTTTTGAGTGAAACCTTTTGCAACAAGTCTAGCTTTATGTCGTTCGATATTGCCATTACAGTCACGTTTGGTCTTAAAGACCCATTTACACCCGACTGTATTAAAACCTTTAGGTAATTCAACGACGTCCCAAACTTCATTTTGTTCCATTGATTTCAACTCATCATTTATGGCATTAATCCATTTTTTAGAATCACTACTTTCAATGGCTTGTGAAAACAAAACCGGATCTTTACTAGTCCCGAAATCATAATCAGATTCTTGCAGATAAACCAAATAATCATCTGAAATAGCTGATCTCCTTTCTCTTTGAGATCTCCTTAATACTATTTCTTGTGATTGTTCTGCAATTGGTTCATTGGTGATGATCTCATTATGGCGTGATTGACCACCAGATTGTTGTTCAACGTTGTCATGCTGTTCTACAACTGGTGAAACAACAATATCCGTTGAAGTTACGGGTATTGGGACTGGCACCCGAACTTCTTGGATGATTACCTTACGTGATACATCACTCCCACTAATTTCACCATTTTCAAGGAATCTTGCATTTCCGGTTTCAACAATCCTCATACTATGGTTGGGACAGTAAAACCTATACCCTTTGGACTTCTCTGGGTATCCAATAAAATACCCACTCACAGTTCTAGAATCCAATTTCTTTTCATGTGGATTGTAGATCCTAGCCTCCGCTGGACAACCCCAAATGTGAAGATGTCTCAAGCTTGGTTTCCTTCCCGTCCACAGTTCAAAAGGAGTCCTTTGAACTGCCTTACTAGGAACCCGATTAAGCAAATAAACGGCGGTCTTAAGAGCTTCCATCCACAATGAAATGGGTACTGAGGAGTTACTTAACATACTCCTAACCATTTCCATAAGAGTACGATTACGTCTTTCAGCTACACCATTCTGCTGAGGTGTACCAGGCATTGTGTATTGTGCACAAATACCATGCTCTTTTAGGAATTCAGCAAACGGTCCCGGACATTGTCTTATTCCATCATACCTTCCATAATACTCACCACCTCTATCTGATCGAATGATTTTCACCTTTCTATCTAATTGTCGCTCAACTTCAGCAATATATGCCTTTACAGCATTGAATGCTTGAGACTTTTCGTGCAACAAATAGACATAACAATAACGTGAAAAATCATCAATAAAGGTTATAAAATACTTTTCTCCACCAAAAGATGGTGAGTCAAAAGGTCCACAAATATCAGTATGGACAATCTCCAAAAGCTCTTTACTTCTTGTGGCGCCTTTCTTTGTATGTTTGGTTTGCTTTCCTTTAATGCAATCCACACATACATCAAAATCTGTAAAGTCAAGATTCATAAGAATCTCGTCTTTTATTAATCTTTCCATTCTTTCTCTGGATATGTGACCCAGTCGTTTATGCCACAAGATAGAAGAACTATCATTAACTCGGCTTCGTTTAGTTCCAACATTATGATTCAGGGTCAAAAGAGTTTGAGCAAATTTTTGGTTGAGATTAAAACTATATAAACCTTCATATAAGATACCAGAACCAACAAATGAGTCATTCATAAAAAACTGAAAACCTTTGTCTTTAAAAACAAAGGAATATCCTTCAAAATCAAGTCTCGACATGGAAATTAAATTTCTAGAAATAGTAGGAACATAAAGAGTATCAAATAGGTCCAAATAAAGGCCTGAGTCTAAAAACAAGCGTAAAGTTCCAACACCAACAACAGGTACTTGAACTCCATTTCCCAAGACTATGAAATGCTCATTTTGTTTTATGTTCTGGATCGAAAGGTATCCCTGCATCGAATTTGAAACATGAATAGTAGAGCCAGAGTCAATCCACCAAGTATTTGAAGGAACTTGAGTCATATTTGATTCGAAACATACATAAGCTAGAAGCTCACCTTTCTTTTCGAACCAAGCTTTACGTTTCAGGCAATCTTTCTTTAAATGCCCAGAGCCATGACAAAAATAGCACTTTGGTCCACTCTGTTCCTTCTTGCGAGCCTCAATGACATGAGAAGGCCCCGCAACCTTTAATGGATCTTTCTTGAAATTCTTATACGGTTTCTTTCCTTTCTTTCCAACCCCATGACTCATAACATTGACTGAATGATGTCCTTGTTGCTTAAGCCTTGCCTCTTCTTGAACAACCATACTTGCCAATTCATTCACATTCCACTTTTCCTTGATAGTGTTATAATGAATTTGAAATGACCCATACTGAGTAGGCAAGGAATTCAGAATAAACTGAACAAGAAAACTTTCATCAACATTCATGCCCAGAGTTTTGAGTCTGGCAGCCAGATTAGTCATTTCAAGGACATGATCGTGCATTCCACGGTTACCATCATATTTCATGGTGGTAAGTTCAGCCATTAATCTCCCTCCAAGGGACTTGTCTGCTGAACGGAAACGATCTTCCACAGCCTTGAAATATTCCTTAGCATTATCAATTTGAGGAAGCGATGACTTAATATTATTCGCAATACACATTCGCATAAACATAATGCTCAATCTGTTAGATCTTTCCCATGAATTAAACAAAGTCAGCTGCTCCGCACTGCTTGTTTCAGTAATAGCAGTCGGTTTCTCAGTTCGCAGTGCTAAGTCCAAATCCAGAACACCAAGATGAAACTGAATCTGTTCTTTCCAATCAGAGAAATTAGATCCATTAAAGATTGGAACAGATGAGGCTAGCGAATGAAGCGAAACTGGAAGTGACACTGCAATACAAATTACAACATTAGTGCTTTGAGAAAACCTTATATTAGTACTATTGCGTTCAATCTTTGGATTAACTAATGCAATATACTATCAGTTAAATTTAATGGTGGTTCTAACTCACCTAGGCATAATTGATAACATTCAAAGTTCAATTGGTTTGTTACCTTCGGGTATCCATTCCAATATCACTACTAATTTTATCAATTATCCCATTTATTTAATAATTATTTGAAAGTTGGTGCACCTTTGGGTCAAACCGTAATAATCAAATAATTATTCTATAACTTTTGCAAAATCATAATTCAATTAAATATTTCCTACTTTCTAGCGGGCTCACTTTGGTGATGACAAGCTAACCATAATGTAAATATTGATTGATAATGACTTAGCAAAATAAAAGTCAGTCCATGTTTAACTCAGATAAACATAGAAATCTATCAATAATATTTGTGTCAATAAGAAATCCATTAGAATTTAATTTGGCCCATATCAATAATAACATATCAATTAACAATTAATGACATGCGACAATAATTTAAAAATTGACATATAAAAGCCAAAACCAAAACTGTGATTGTAGATTCCCGAAAATTGTAGTCTAGATAAACCTCCAATTAAAGTTCGGTTTCAAAAATTAAAAGTACAAAACTTTTCAGATCACAAAACAAACCAAACAGTACGATTTGTTTCTTAAACTTCTCCTAGTGTGCTTGTTTAATGAAATAAACAAAAAGAAAACCGTAACAAACGTACGGTTAAAATATTTATATATTAAAACAAAATATCCCTTAAATAAATGAAGAAAGGTTAAAGGTTTGTTACACCTTTTTCTCAAACGTTAAAAGTTTGTTTTACAAGGTCAACACAAAACAACCTATTTCAAATGACATATCTGTTACGGAAATTTAAGAAATATTAAACCACATATGTCATCTATCACAGACTCATGAATATACAATATATTCAGCATTCGCACAGTCGAATTTCAATTGAAACATAATATCCTAATAAAGTTTCAAACAGAAACTCATATCACAATCAACATGGATTATCGATGATAAACAACAGAGATGATAAAATAAAATTGATTGTAAAATATCAATCAAAATCTCTATATTAATCGGAAAATCATGAGAGTTTCAACAATAGCTCTGATACCACATATGTCATAAAATTACTTTGGATCTATAATCTAAACAGGATTTTCAACTATCATGATTTTCACATGTATCAATAATCATAATGCGGAATTAATTATCAATAATAAGACAAACCGGAATCCATGTGATGAAACCTCTTTTGCTTTCCTTTGGCCTTCTCTCTATCTCTGTTGTTTCAACCTGTAAAATAATAGCGTAGAAACTATATCTCTCACTTCACCCTTTGAACTTTTATCGACAGAAATTAATGGGTATCCTGACAGTTAAATAGGGTAGAGAGAGGACAGTTTTCCAACGTTAAAAATAACTGACCACTCCCCATCAGAGTGGGCAAAAGGAAAATAACTTCCCCTATAAAATCTCACTAAGAGATAGTGTGTTAACTTCCTTTAGAGCAGTTACCTTATTTATTTAAAATTCAAATAACGTCAAATATTCCCATAATATAAGTCACGTGGGACATTAAATCCAACAGAAACTAGTAGCGACACCACCATGGCCACCATGCAAAACACTGTCCTTATGATCCTCCTAAGCCTCTCCAGCCCTCCCTTTGCCATGACAAATCTGACGGCCTGAACGAATCACGACTGTACGTCTATATAACGGTCTGTACAAATTTCTGTCTCTCTCTGTTTGATCGTACTGTTGCGGTTGCTTTATGTGGAACTGAGAGAAAGCGCAGAAACCCTAGCCGATAAATCACCGGTTGCTTGTGCCTGCTGTATTTCTTTGTATTTTTTTTAAAAAAATATATAAATGAGAAACTTTAATACGAGCTATAAAGTTGGGAGACATATTCAGTAAGTTTATGGGATTAAATTATGTCGAGAAAGTGAGATAGCCAACCTTGTAATTAGTCCAGAAAATCGGAGAGTGAGGGATTTGGAGCTGAGGATCTGCAGGGTCCCGTTATTTCGGGGACGAGTGAGGGAAGCGATGAGTACTTCTCCCAAGTTGGAATCGGCAAGCCGCCAAGTCCAGTGTACATGGTGCTCGACACTGGGAGCGACGTCAACTGGCTACAGTGCGCTCCCTGCGCCGACTGCTATCAGCAAGCTGACCCGATCTTCGAGCCCACTTCTTATGCTTCGTACTCGCCGCTCTCGTGCGAGAGCACTCAGTGCAAGTCCCTCGATGTGTCCGAGTGCCACAACGGTAACTGTCTCTACGAGGTGTCCTATGGCGACGGCTCGTTCACTGTCGGCGATTTCGTCACAGAGACCGTCACACTGGGTTCTGCGTCGGTTAATAATGTAGCCATAGGCTGTGGCCATAATAACGAAGGCTTGTTCATAGGCGCAGCCGGCTTGCTGGTTTTATAATGAAAACTAAAACCAGTCTCTTCAGTGGGTCCCTAGAAGATTTGTTCCTGAATCTCCGCCGTCGGATCTTTTTTTTTTTTGAAAAATTCGTGGGTTTCGTGTGAATTGATGGCTGACGTGGAAACGAGGCTGACGTGGAAAAAAATTCCGTTACTAAGACTAACGGAAGCTAACGGTTGGACCATTTTTCACAAGTATAGAAAGGTGAGGGACTAAATATTTGACAGGTTAAATTTAGTGACTAAAAATAAAATGGGGTTAAAACTCAGTGACTAAAAAGCAAATTTCACTATTAAATATTTTGCACCTTCCATTTGACAATAATATCATTGAGAAATTAATAAATTGACAACAATATCTTCAATTTATATAAAAAGGGTCAAGGGAATTATTGTCATTTTAGTTTACAAATTTGACAAAGAGTGCAAAATGTTGAAAATTGGTAGTTAGATGGTGCAATGTATCAAAATTGGTAGTTTAAGCCGCAAAGTGCAAAATCAAAGGTAGTTCATGGGTGAAAAATGTATTTTCTCCTTCTTTTTTAATCTCAGCAAAAGAGTGGAAGGGGAGATCAGCATAGCTTACTCCTCTTGAGCGTGACCATAAGAACTAAATACTCAAATTGAGTTATACTACCCACGTTAAGAAAAAGAATAGTCCCCACAACCCCACAATCGTATAACTCCTATTGCCATATCTGCTCTTGCATGTCCTATTTTCAGACCTCCGAACCAATTGAACTACCACTCTTGTGATCCGAGTCTATTTGTATATCATTTGTGCGGAACTACACACGGCTTATGAATATCGACCAAAACCCGCTAGGATTAACATATAATCTTGTTTGACATAATTACGATTCTCAAAATTTACTACAAACAAGTCAGCCGCCGGGGGGGGGGGGGGGATGCACGCGGTAGTGTAAATTTAAACGAAGGGCTCAGAATGTGGGTATAATCTCCATCCTTTGGAGCTTTATGTAGCAATCTACGATATGTTCGGTTAGCAATCATCTGAACAGCAACAGCGGTCTTGTATGCTAGACATTGGTAACTCATGAACATAGCCGAGCGAATTAACTATTGATCTCGGTACTCCAAAAGTGATGTGCTCTTACAAAAATTGAAGGGAAAGGGCAAGGACTTGTGAAGGATCGACAGAGTCAATAGGAGCTGATATGAAGGCATCTTTCGTGCCAATAAAGGGGAAGATAATAACAGCAAGGAATATACATTTAATACAAGAACCTTTGAGCAGAAACAACTATGGGTAATGGACCAACAGTAGTCTCCTATTCTATGCTCCAGAACCTCTTGTTATGTTCTCTAGAAAACTCAAAACAGTAGTCTGTCTTCCTCGTATACGTGTGTCAGAAATTACTCTTCTTTGTACTCTACATAAAATGTCTAGAGAGCGCTTGACTTTTTGCACGTCACCAGAGACTTGAGAAATTTCAGTACCTGCATACCCGATAATACCACCGTTAAACAAATGGAAGAAAACTCAAAAACCCAAATATTACGGCTTTGTTCAATCTCAAACATGGTCCACAAAAGAATTACATTCAGATAAAGAAAAACTTGTACCTCTGATGGGTCCCTAAGGGAGTAAACTGCGTTGCTTTCCTTGGGCACGGAGGAGACTAAAATGCCGTAACCTCGATTGCCCTCTCTCAGAACCTATTACAAATTCAATTTGTTTCGTTACATAATTCAGAGACTCATGAGAGTTGATACTACATGGGAAGGTAGATATTACCTTGAACGCATCTTCATCTGTCCTGTCATCTCCAACATAAATGGGTAGCACATCATCACAGTGACTCAACCCTAAAACAATAATTTCACAGTTAAATAGTGTGGTTGGAATTAAGGAACTGTAGAAATAGCAAACAATGTATACAGAGCCAAACATAACTAACCAAGTGATTCCAGTAAAAACATGACAGCCTTCCCCTTATCCCAGTTGATCACAGGACGAACCTCTAAAACCTGAAGAGGCGGTAATGGAACACAAATTAACGGAATAGAAGTCGAAATGGTACCATAAGCAAAAGATCTTCAATGAAAAATGAAAATATTGATCACGCCAGAGTTGGGCTAATGAATACCTTGCGACCATGAGTCAAACGCAGGCGTGGGTAGTCTTTTAGAACAACATGGACGCATTGTGCTACTGTAGGCCAATTCTAGACATACAAATTCAAATCAAGAGCCAAAAACAAAGAAAGATCTAATACAATGAACTGAAAAATATACCCAGAAGTGGCTGTTCAGTAAAAGGCATACCTTCTCATCTACATTACGGTAATGTACAGAAACACAGAACTTATTGTTCTCAACTTTTGCTCCTATAATATCTTTTGTACTTTCAACAAGGGATCTAAAAACCTGTTCAAACATGACAAAGACAGAATGCTATGATTAGAGTCAAAGATAGGAACATGGACTTTGTAGCGTTCCTCATGTACAAGCACAGCAAGACATTTACGCACCTCATCGATCATGGGTAAAAATTCACCAGCAGGTTGGAACAAATTAACTTCCTTTCCCTATAATCACAATCAGAGAAGACTTAGTTGAAGATAAGAAAGGGGGGGGGGGAGAGAGAGAGAGAGTCATCAGAGAAAAACAGATTAGGCCATTACCTGCTCATCCATATTTCTAATACAATTAGGGTGGTCATCCGATACAGGTTCTCTAACAGGGCCCATGATGTCCATCCCATGACTACCCGCGTAATAGAGTTCTGTTAGTCTTACAAACTCATATACCTGAATAAATAGGAGTGTAGGACAAGCAATTGTCAAAATGAATGACCACCGCTAGAGACATTTGAATGTAGATTGTTAGAAAAAACAGCGAAGCGTGTTATTAAGAATATCTATTTAAAAAGAAGCCTACCAATTACCTTGTCACGGCTTCTTCCACTAATTATGGCTGTTGGGAAGTACCTAGCCACCTCTTTCACAGCAGCACGCATCTGAAAATGTTAAAGAATCAGAAGGACCAAACCATGGAGGAAAAAGATAGAAACATGTAACTTTAAAATGAAGAAACTAACTGGGAAAATGAGAATAAGAAATCCTCACAGCATCAGACATGAATGCACAGTCAGGATTGTCTACAATTGGTGAAAGAGTCCCATCATAATCTAGAAATAGCGCTATTCTCTTCCCCTTTGCGTGGTTTATAATTTGCTCAAAAGATGCAATTGCTGATGGATAATTAACCTGCGATATTAAAAGAAAAGATGCAAAGAACTGTATAAATATATCACCTAGAAATTCTTGAAAGGAATAAACAAACAGAAAAGAGTTCATAGGTATGTATATGTGAATTAATCAGACAGAGTGCAAGAAATACCATCCATGCATTGTATGCGACATCAGCATCAGACAGGGTATACTCATTGTTGACATCCTTGGTTATCTTTTTAGGAGGAGGAGATGAACATTTCATGGCATCCAGCCAGCTGGTAGAGCGAACATCATCAAGTATTCCAGTCTTCTTCCTAGGGATTGTCAAGAGAAGGCTTGGAGAGAAAGCTGCTTGTGGAGGTGAATAAGGCAACAGACTTGAATGCAAGCAAAGTCTTGACTTGTTTATGGGTGCAGGATCAGTAAGAACAGGAGAAGCATGATTTGACTTCAGGTCCATCGGATCCAGATTTATACCACAAGTTATAATACAAAACTTATGTAAAAAATGTATCAGCAGAGTGACGCTTAATCTCCGGTATCTACTTCACCCAACTCTTTTATCAATAAAAAACCACCTCTTCAGAGTCTTCTTGTCACTACTACTTGGCAAACAGTCCATCAAACGCAGGGTTCCTGAAATCTAAGATATATATACAAAGGTGTAAGCTACAAAGCAATTGGATATGAAACATCAGAAAGTTGCTTTATCAGAGCCAGATTAAACTCCACGCACCTTATCATTTCCCTAGCAATTTTATGCTTGAGGCAACACTGTTATCTGCAAAAAAGTATTTGAGAAATGATTATAGAATCAGGTTAAAATCCCCAGCTAAAAGTATTGTATGACAGCACAGCTACAAATTATGATGATTAAGAAAATAAAGAGCTTATAGATGTTGATGCGACAGTGCATTGATTGTACTTACATAAAATAAATCAACAGATGCTTTACCTCATGCTTATGGGAGGGATATCAATTCATAAAGAAAAGTAGCAGGAAAAGGGAAGGATTGGATGGCAACTGGTGCTGCCAAATGCATAATAATGTGGGTAGGATCCCAGAAATAATTAAATGGAACTATGCTATGCAAGTTAGAGTGTCTGAAACATATGCATACAAAAACTTGTTGGGGAAAGCTGTGGAGGTCTAAACATGACTATATAGAAATCTCAATCAATGAATGCCAGAAACAAAAGTACAGAATATTTATGCTTACCTCATGTGATAATGCCTAACCATGCACAATTAACTTTTGCTAAAATGGCAAAGGAAAAAAGCATATATTTCCTCTTTATGTGATGTCTCACGCTCAGCTTACTTTTATTGTCCAGTCTTCTTCTAGTTACGTGAAGTCAACATAAACTTCAAAAAGCAAAACCTCTGATTTCAAAGTGGTTAGAATCATGAGGCAAATTTTAGTGTCAACTAGAATTTGTAATAAATACAAAGCACAAATTTTGGGTCATTTTCAGCAAAGAGTTCACTACGAAGTCGTGACACTTGTTTTTGGTTTTCTTTGTTCAAACTTCCAAGATTCAAACATAAAATTAATTCCCAACTTAGACTATATTCTCTCAATGACCAAGCGACGAAGGAGCTATATAAAGCTAAAAGCAAGCACCTAAAGGTTCACATAGCCTAGAAATGAATTAGGATTCACTACAGGATGTTTAAACATGTTACACGAGAAGTGACGTTCAATGGGGTTGGAGACAGCTTAGCTGATCACGGAGATGATGGTGGTGGTGTTTGTAATGATCCTTCTAAAAGAATGTATGATAGCATGTAAACCTGACTAGAATCATGGTCGAATAATAAAGTAGGCAAGCTTCATGGGAATATAGATCATAGATCTTCAAAAGTGCTACTCAAATCGTCACGATCACAATTTATTTGGAACTGAATCTGCTGAAATTCAAAACTAATGGCCCAGACTGTCAATTACGTCATAACAAAATTCAAAGTTAAAAAGAAAAGAAAGTTAAGCATAAAAGAATATGAAAGGCATTAACAAGATGACTTGCAGATGCATCTTTCACCATGGAGAACAAAGTGTCCAACAAAAAACCTATACCTAACATACGTCATAGAACTAAAAAAGTATAATCCAAGCGGATACTACAAAAATTTATGATTGAGAATATATTCAAAGGAAACTTATAAGTGTTCAGTGAACAGAACTAGTCCGTATCCAATATTGTGAACAAGTATGGGCAATGGGTGGTTGTATTCAATTAAAAGTCTTCTGCCCCACAGAGTGGGGAGGAAACAATACCGTATGCAACCACACATTATGGTCCTACGACCAAGTATGGGAACCATTAAATACATGGACCCAGCAGATAAGGATTCTGCAATGGCATCAACCAACATAGATGCCGAAAAAAAAAATTTAACCATTCAGAAATCACCAAACCTTTGTTGCTATCCCCCTTTTGTCACTTTCTTGGCTTTTAAACCATCAAGAAGAACACAAAATCTCCAAAATTTTAAAAATCGCAATATTTTTCCATCCTTTTGTTATGATCGACCTTTATTGTCACTTTCTTGGCTTGACAGAATAAATCGTGGATTGGTCAAGACTTCCCCATGGAGAAGTACAACGTCAAAAACACAATTAGGCATTTGTTTCTTTAATTTTTCTTCTCCCCCCGGCCCCAACCTTTTTTCTCTGCCTCAGAATAGTTTAACTCGACTTCGACTTGAATAGACGTGAGATGAACACCACTCAAAGAACAGTGGTTGCCAAAAAGTAGACCAAAAAATCAAAAGATGAAACCAAAGAAACATGTCACATCAACTTAATCAAAACCAGGTAAAAGACTGATTAGAATCAGTCAGCAATCCTGGGCCGCGGTTGGGAAAAACTGAATTAACCAATCACTCAACGACGGCAACCAGAGAAGATGACCTTTACAAACATATATACGCGGTGTATACGTGTATACAAAAAGAAGGAGAAGAATCAAAACCGGAAATAAAACACACAGTGCTCTCGCACAATAAGCGATTTCGAAAGAAAAAAGGCAGCAACATAAAAGCATCCACTTCATAACCAATAAAAAAAACTGAAATTCTCTACGATTCAAAATCGAATCCCAAAGAATCCGAATACTAATAAGACTTTGACCATACAAATTTCAAAAGAGTTGATCGAACATAATTAATATTCGTTTGCAAAATAGAGGCCTTCATAGGTGAGGAACCCATTATCGAACATGAACACGCAACACGCGTTCGATTCAAAGAGCAACTTTCCCGAATCCAATTCCACACAGCATTTGTGTAAGAGACTGACTAAATGGAGAAAAGAATATGAACCACACACGTACCCGACGTAGGAGCTCAAATAAAGAACTCAAGAACGTGAACCGAATCTTGGAAAATGCAGTTGTCTACTCCAAAAAGCTTCAGAAAATAACACCCACATCAATAACAAAAGCAATTTGACGGACAAACAAAATGCTCAGCTGTCTAACCCAAGAACTCAAAACTCTTGTTTCGGAAATAGTTTTCTCGCTTGAGGATATTCTTGGGAGCCAAACGGGCGGCTCATGGACTCAGAATGGAGTAAGAGGGAGAATCACCTGGGGCAGGAAAGTGCGGGCATAAAACTCAAGGATTCGCACAGAACGAGGAACGAGAATCAAGGGCAAAATCAATGCAAAGACCAATGAGAATAGAAAGAGAGAAGGAAAAATAACACCATATTAGAAGCCGGGTATTTATAGATGTTTCTCGGTCTTGAAGAACCGTGCATCCAAGAAACTTGCGGTTGGTCCGATTAGCAGCCCCACGCTTTTCGAGGCCAGTGTTGACTACGTGCAAAGTCACGCGCGTGGAATTTTTTTTACTTCCTCTTATTATGCAATTTTAAAAATTATAAAGCCGGCCTAACTCAGAGAGGACCCGCGGTGAGATATCGGAAAGAGGAGTAAGGAAGGACGTGGCGGTGGGACTTTAGCAACCAAAGCGCGTAAGGACACCTGCGATCGAGTCGGGCCTGACGTGGCCACGTTTTAGGGAGGGACCCGCCACGTAAGTGCTGGACGTGTGCGACTGTGTCGTCGCTTTCTACAGTACAAGTGGATCTGGGTGCTTGTTTCCTCCCTCTTCGATAGCTCTGTTTTTTTTCTTTTCCGAGATTGGACTCTTTATAATGAGTGGTCGTTGATGAACGGAGGGTCTATGTGGGCCTGCACATAGAACGGGGCCCATGGTTCTACAAAACGGCGACCACCGGATTTACTGACATGGCAAAATGTGGGGGCTTGTGGGGACCAGTCTTGCCGTCCCATGACTGGTATTAGCGAAAATTTGTGTACTTTGCATACTTTGACCCACAGACGGAACCTATGGAAATCTAGGACAGATTGACATCAACCGACCCAGACAAAAGATTCATATAGATCAAAGCCGACTTTTAAAACAAAAAATAGAGAGATTTTTTAAAAAAAAAAATCATATCTCTACTTATTGCTTCCATATTTACCAATATTGTTTTTCTGGTCTATTTCTGCCAATTTCGAGGATTCTCTTCAAAGAGTATTGATATTTCTTTATTTACCTTACATTATATTCGAAATATATATTTTAAAATTTTCTTTTATTTGGACAGACTGGCGCTGTTCTGGAGTCAGGGTCGATTGTTATTGTTGTACCTAAGATGTCGTGTAAAATAGATTTTGGGTTTTTTTTGTCTGTCCCTAACGTAAAACATTATGTTGCGTTCGTACGTCTCGCCCCTTTCATGCGTGGATCTGACGTGTAGTAACCGCTGTATTTTAGTTTTCTTTCTAAGTAATAACCGCTGTATTTTAGTTGAAGGGAGACGAGTGGGATTTGGTGGGGGCCACGGTGAGCCGGCGAAATAAACTTCTTTGTTGACATGTCAAAGACATTGACGAACAGACAGAGAAGTTATAAATAATAATTAATTAGGTTGCAGTGGGGCCCTCGTGGTAGTTGGTAATATTTTTGGTAGAAGAATATTACGTTTCAACGCCGTAAACCGCGGTCAAAGTCAGAGTTGGAATCGGTTCTCGCGACGTACCACTACGGCTCCCTTTCACGCTAAGGTTGTGTTGGCGCTTGTATTAGATTTTATGTTGTTATTGGGTTTAGTAAAAAAATGAAGAGAGAGATAATTTTTTATATTTTTTATAGGAGATAGATTATATTGTAATATTTTTATTATAAGTTGGTGAAAAATATTGTGATATTTTTGGTGCAAACGCAGCCTAAAATTTTTACACAATAAAAAATTACAATATAATATCTCTCTCCCCATCAAATCACTACTTTTCACTATAAAAAAATAAAAAATTACATCTCTTCACTTTTTCATCAACCCCAATACTAAAAATTTTAATAACACTAAAATTTTACTTCTCAAACACAGCCTACTTTTCTTACCCAAAATTTTACGGTATCCTAAAATTTTTAAAAAAAAAAAAAATTACAATATAATATCTCTCAACAAATCATTATTTTTTATTATAATAAATATTATAAATTATCTATCTTCACTTTTTTATCCAATCTAATACACTAAAATTTTAACCTCCAAAATTTTAACATTGAATCACAAGTGTTATGCATGTGCTTTTCTAACCTCTTTTTTTTTAAAAAAAAATTAATATGCTTTTCTGGATTTCCGAGACAGCGTTTCAACTCACCGATGCTTCTACACTAGTCTACAACTAGAAGTAGTTGATAGATACCATTGTAAGTTTAGAAAGAAAAAATACCATTGTAAACTAATTTGCTTCATTTTCCTGGAGTTTTGACTCTATAATTTCGGGGCGTTTGTTTGCCGAAAAATTGGCATGTCAATATTTCGGATTTATATTTAAAAATTATAAAATAATATTTATTTTTTATCAATTAATTTTTTTTTATTATAATATTCATTTAAATCTTTTTTCTTTTCACTTTTTAACCAATTTTTATAAAATATCTTTATTTTTTCACCAAACTCAATACCCAAAATTCTCACCCAAAATTTTTCACAAACAAACACTACCTTTATTGACAGTCACAGCTCGTGGGTTGTTTCGCTTCACGCGCTGCCTGAAAATGAGCCCAACAGAAGATTTTCATTTGTGTTTTATTTGTAGTTGAATTTTCAAAGGTTGTCAAAATAAGAAAACTAATAAATAATTTTTAAAAAATAATATTTCATTAAAAGTAAGTCATTTCGTGCATTTAAATTATAAATAAGACACTTTAACGTCTAAGATGTAAGCGTATTTAAAGACTTTTTTTTAATGAAATATCTATTTTATAGAACTATTTATCATTTTTCTTGCTATTTATTTATAACTTTTGAATACAATAATAACTATGAGTACAATAATTCCTAAAAAATAAAAAAACAAAAATAATTTCTTTACCCGTCTCCTCCTCTTTTGATTGACAAATCGTGGCAATAGCCTTTCGTTTCAACAAACTCCCTCTATATATAATAATAAAATATTTCTCATCAAATAAGAACCCCTTCTTTTTTATTTTTTTACTTTCCTACCCTTTTCTCGAACTCACTTGTGGTCAATGCACTCATAGCCCAAAAAAAACACAATTTGCATAGCCTTTTCCTTTGGACAAATTAGTAATTCAAGCTAAGGTTTGTAGGATATAAAATTCATCATTTATTTTAAAATTTGTTTGAAATTCTTGACGACTTCAATTTTTTTTCCTCAAATTCGATTAAGACTTTTTATTATATTGGTGACATTGATGGGCTAGAGTTGAATTTTTATTATTATAATATATATATTTTTCATATACGGGGCCACCGTCCACCATAATATTTTTTATCTAAAATATAAGCTCATAATGCACATTTTTTATTGTTCACACACTATTTTATACTATAAAAATGGGGGAAAAAAATTAAAAATAGACTACACAAACTAGTGGTATAGTGGTATCATTCTGATAATTCAAGGAATACTCTTAACCGAGTGGGGGTTTTATTTTCCTTTTTAATTAAAAAAAAAAGAGAGAAGAGAAAGCACAAAGCTTGACTCGGACACATATTTAGTCTTTTATGCTTGATACGTCAAAGATTCTGAATCGTCCTAACAACTATAAAATATACATGCCGTTGTGGCAATGATGCAGCTACTTAAATTTTAATCATTTCTTTCCCTCCCCAAAAAGAAAAACTACGAATATTAAGAAAATAAGTATATCACTGTCATCAAGACTTTAAAAACGATATTAGGAAAGCTATAACTCAACCAACATTATTAATGCTTTTCCATCCATGATGTATCCCGTGGCAAAACTAATCAATAAATTAAGTTCTAAAATTCGTTAAAAACTGTTGGAGACTTTTCCATCGCAGAACCCAATATAATCCCGGGAAAACTATCTAGATAGTCCGTGTGTTTCCCCTTTGTTACAAATTGGTGCTCGTGGAATATAATGCATGTGAGTCTAACCGTTCACACTTCTATTAATCTCTTAAAATATGCTGACATGTCAGCATTGTTCAAATGTTTAAAATGAACATGTTAGAGTATTCCGTCAGAGGATCAATGGAGGTGTGAACAGAGTGACCCCGTGCATCATATTGGTGATCACATGACCAAATCGTTGAAATTGAAACAATAGGAACCAATTTGCAATAAGTGAAACTACAGAGACCATTTGAATAATTTCACTTTTTTTTTGCAATAAAGATAAATTGAATTAATGATAATGACTTGCAATAATATTACATGTTCATCGTTTTTATTATATAGTTGTTTATTGTAAATAAAATTATGTGTAGTTAGCTTACCATATATAAAATTGTAGTATTTAATGCTGTGCGTGTCGTGCATTTAATTGATCTTAACCATTGGCCGATATTTTTTGATGAAATCGGACCTTACAAATTGTTGTTGTGTAACAATGATGGTTTTTGGCCAGCGGAATGCCTAGGCAGAGGCAGGAGCAGGAGCAGCAATAGAGCCTCACCTATATATTAACTGCGTACTGTACTTATTTAAAGAGATTTATTGAAAATAATTTCAAAGTTGTATTCTTATCTCCTAAGCAACAGAGGGCCAGTTGGAATCGGGCCTGAAAGTTTGTTTATGTTTCCCACGTTAAGATATAAGCCATTACTTGTAAACTAAGTTATGAAAATGAATCCCTTGCTAAAAAAAAAGAGATAAATGCAAAATTGGTCCCTGTGCTATACGCAAAAATCGATTTAGTCCTTATGATTTTAGAAAGTGATAAAATCAGTCTCTGATGGAGGACCAATAACAAACAAAAATAGAATCACAGAGACTAAATCGATGATTTTCATATCATAGGGACTAAATCGATTTTTGCGTATAGCACATGGACTGATTTTGTATTTATCCAAAAAAAAAATCCGTTGCTTTTAGGGATGAAAATAGACGCACAGACGGTCGGATTATCAAAATTCAAACATCTTTCTATTTTTTTAAGATCTTAAAATAACGTGGATTCTTTTTTAATTCTGACTTCCGTTGTTTTTGTGTAAATGGTAATTTTCTTACTGGAATAAACTTTTTTTTTTGTCTCAAGTCTGAACTAAAATATTGCTTGGCATAACCTTCAATTGAATCTGCAATAATGGGATGACAAAATCTACTTTCTTCTATTTTCGTGGGACAAATGTTCGCCTATTCGAGAGAGTTGTCATAGAAAAATAGTTTGTTTCGCGGGACAAAAGCAGTATAGCGTAAAAGTTTTCGAGCCGCCTCTAAATTAAGGGTGAGGTGAGGGGTACTTGTAGCAGGGGTACTTGTAGCAGTCGGCGAATCTTTCTAAGCCCATGCAGTGTTTGCCGATACCAATGGAACGCCATAAGCCCATATGCAGTTTCAAAAGCTAATAATGTGATGGGCTGAACTTATGCTAGGTCGAGCCCAGTGATCTGGGGAAGGCCCTAGGAAGCCCAGTGATGATTTTCGGAAGACCTACTCCCAGCCCCCCGGGGGCGAGGGGGTAGCAAGTAATTTTTGTAAGCAGTTTTAGGCAAAAGAATGAATGATAAATGCATGGATTTCATTTTTCAAGCTATTGATAAAAGCAGGAAAGGAATTGAATTTATGTTTTTATGTCCGAACACTGGTGCAACCTAACATATCGGAATAATGCCCAAAAAACAAAGGTGACTGTTGGAAATGGGCTCCGAAAATTGGTTGGGATGAAGGCTTTTTCTAGGTCGAGAAGACGAATAATTTCAGCCTGGCACTTCGAAACACTGAAGGCACAAATAGAGGCACAGTAATCAACCTGCATCTCTCCTGGGAACACTGCAACGCTAGGGAGAAACGGCCAGTCCTAAAAAAAACTACCACGAGTAACGGAGGAAGTTCAAGCAGTACATTGTCACGAGTGAACTAGAAAAATCCAAGAACATACAAACTGTTCAATCTAAAACACTTGGAATAATTTCTCCACAGCTTCTACTAGGTGTGACCCAATACAGGCGAGAAACAGCCAGTTTAAGTCTGTAAACATCCTTAGGAACACAATATAACACCAAAGGGAAACCTTTTAAGTGGTGATTTGTTACGTTACCATATTCTTATAGGCATGCCTCGAAGGTGTTGCCATTCTTCTCTTCATGATTAAGCATCTGGACAACCTGTGCCACACCTGCCGCAATTTCCCTCTGAATGACACCATCAGGCATATCGAATGTCCTCCTTCTCATGGAAAGTGATTTCCCAACAGGCTGTGGGTCCACAACATCAAGCATTGCTTCCAACTCATCCACCATTGATCTCTTTGCAGCACGGACCATGATGTCACATCCCTGTTACAATGCAGCATCAAATACACATTAGGAGAACCAATAATCACTGTCCTGTGTGGTTTCCCAAGACTCCAAAACATTAAGAGATGAAAGCAAGAATACTTTAGCAAGACTACTTTATGATGTCTTAAACATCTTCAAAAGTTTTTGGTGCTAAAGACCACTAGGCTGTAATAACTTATCAGCACTCTCTGTGTGCTAGAGAACTCAAGGAAACGGTTGACCTCAGGTTCCCGTACAGGGACCCCAATCTACCTGAGAAAGACTAACAGAATCCACCCTTCTGAAGGTCTACATGCTTGACCAATAGGATGACAGAAATTCGCTATAGAAAGAATCCACCAATGCTGTTGCATGAGTTTAGACTTGAGTAATAGGATTTCGAGGTTTACAAAATGCTGTAGTCTAAAAGGATGAATATACCATTTGTTCACAAATTAATGAATTTCTGACTCTGTATCAGAGTTGTGCTTTGATATGATATCAAGAGGTTCTGGACCCGATATCAAGAGGTTCTGGACCCTTCCCCCTATTTAGTTTACTTTAGTTTCAAAAACAGCCTCTCTGAACGCCAAGCTGCTTCCAAAATGCATACCAATTGATGAGTATACCATCTTGACTACCCATTTTGGTTGTAAAAATCAACAGTGATATCCTTCAGCTGAACAATTCGTAGTCTAGGTTGGGAATGTTTGAAGTTACAACGATGGAGAGCATTGTCCTTAAAATGAACAACTTGCCCCTTTAGTTGACAATAATTGATAGCAATATTCTTCATAGAACATAACATGAATCACTCCCAACAACCAAATCCGTAAAAGAAAAAAAGAGAGACGAATAAATTCTTCCAATTGTCAAAATTGCCAGAACAAAGCATTTGACAAAAGTTATAACCCACTTTATCAAGTATCAGTAAGAGAACCGCCATATTCCACAACTATGTGACTAGGATCCAGTGGGATGAAAATTACCTCAATGGCATCAACAGTAAGGAGTAGCACAATAATTCTTTCTGTAAATTTCTGACGCTCCTCTGCATCATGGGCGGCACGACGGCGGTAGGTGAAGTTATTGAAAAAAGATCTGATTTCCTTCAACTTGGTCTTGGCAACTGCCAGGTCTCGAAGGGCACGAAGAGCCTGTGATCTACGGATCAGATATGCCCTGAAGCTTATCTGAATCATCAATGCTGCATCCTGGGGAGACAGTTTCTTCTTCTTACCTTTCTTTCTTTCAACAGCTGCAACTCTCTTAGCAAAGGCCTTTGAGAAAAGAAAGTATAATACAAGTTCTCAGCTTGTAAAACAGTCTTGAACCGTTTAAGGCACATCAAGAAACCCAAAATTAATTCTTATTTATCAAAAAAAAAAAAAAAAGAAACCCAAAATGAATTAAAGGGGCAAGCATAAAAGAAGGAAAAAATCACATACCTCTTAGAAATGACTATTCAAAAGTCAGACTCGCAAACGTGACCACTCAGCCAAAAGAAAGAGAGGAGAGAAAAAAGAAACCCTCAAACTTGACATATCCAGAAGCCCCTAAAATCTAGATATAAAATTAGTAGCTCAAAGTACAGTCAGGATATACATTTTGTTTAAATCTACCCAGGAGAGTTTTGATGATTTTTGGACCTTACTTTAACATTGCATTTGCAAACCACAACAAAGCAGGATAACTTTGGGTTGTCCTAGCCATTCCTCGAAGATATAAAAGATGAGAACGATTTGTATTTTCACTAAATGTTTTTTACAAGAATAAAGGCAAAGGTCAGACAGGAAAACAACTTTATTTACAGCAGTTTTCACGTCTAAGCGACCAAAATGGATGATTCTTAATACTATGCATCTTTCAACAAAGGCATTCTGTAGTGCTAGCTCATTTAAACATTGCCTTATCAGCAGTCACTTACTCAAGATACTTCCAATAAAGATCAATACGAACACTTCTGAAACTCAATATAACCAAGTTCAGGATAGGTTCACATCTTCGATGTAAAAATGTAATTGCACAGATCAATCAGCGAACGACCCAGTAGATGGTTCTTCCAAAAGACACAGCGTAGCTCAACTGCTTCACATCTAGCCAAACAATTATATGACTAAAGAAGAAAATTCAATATAAACCAGCCCCAGTGAACCCAACCATTATCCTAAAAACTATTTCCATGGTTAAAAATTCAGTGACTAGTTCCAAATCTGCACCAACTCAGCAACTCTACTAGTCAATTTTACACCGGTACAAAGCGGGGACAAGCTGAAAAAGGCATCGTACTCAGACAAACACTTTCCACTGAAGTGGTTTACTATTGACCAGATAAGCACGACCACAGAGGATTATTCGAAATATATGGAGCGTAAATAGGAGGCTTAAAACGTAATTTAACTAAAACCTGTCTTAAAAGCAAAGCCCTGTGATCTGCAGGTTCTTCAATCTCCACCAAACGTGTGTCACTCTCTCCCTTCTTCTTCCTCTTCTCCGGCTTCTTTTCCTCCTTCAATTCACTAGAAACACCTGCATCGCCACTTGATGCTTTGAACGTGTACGTCTGCGCAATCGGACGCCCCCCCTCTCCTTTCCCCTTAATCTCAGCAGTCCATTTATAGTTCTTCTCAATCCCTCCCTGCTTCTCCTTCCCTTCTGTGATCTCCGCCGACCATTTGTACTTCCGATCCACGCCGTACTTCTCCGGAGCCTTGATCTCCGCTGTCCACGTGTACTTCCGGTCCCCTCCGCCGAACTTGGCGTTAGCCAGCCGATCGAACCGCGACTCCAGTTCGCTCACTCGGTCGCACAGGCTCTGCAACTGAAGAGAATCGGCTCCGATCTTGTCGACTCGCTGGATTTGTCTATAAGACGAAAACGGCGGCCTCCCATCAACGCAGACAAGATCGGTGACAGCGTCGAAGAGTCCCAACGCGCTTGGGGAAGGCTTGGAGCTTAGGAGGTCTCGACCGAAGCTGAAATCGAAATCCTCCTCAAGGAATGAGGGGAAAGCTAGGGATTTGGGCACAAAAAAGGAGGTATCTCTGAGTAAGAGGGACGGGTAGCAGTAGGGCTCAATGAGCTCGATTCGCCTGAGTCGGCTCATGGTTCTCTGAGTTAAAACAGTGAAACTCCGTGGGTTAGTGTGAGTATCAGATAAATGACGGAGCTAGGGATTTGCGAGTTCGATGGTGATGGTGATCTATGAAAAATGTTGAAGGTGAAGACGAAAGGTAAAGAACTAGAAGACATATTTTTTTTTTTTTTTTAACTAGAAGACATATTTGTGAGAGGAACGAGGAATGTCAAAGCAAGTGGGAGGTGGGGGCAATGTTGGAATGTCGAAGATGAAAACAGCTGCATTAATGGGTTTAATTCGTGGAGTGGAACGATGGGACTCGGAATTTGGATAAGGTTCGCCGCATATAGCAGATGTTGATTGGCGAAAATAGCCATGTTGTTGTGGGAGAATAACGGAGACAGGGCGAATCTGTTACCGCGATTACACCGTGCATGTGGGTCCAAAGTGCAGAGCATGTGGAGTTTCTGATTTGTGACTTGGGAAGGCGCCTACGCAGAGAAAAAAAATTGGAAAAAAAAGAAAAGGAAAAATAAATTTTTCACCCATAAATTATCATAAATTTTTCGCTTTGCACTCTAAATTATCAATTTTGATACATTGTACTCTTTAACTACCAATTTTTGACATTTTGCACCTTATGTTAAATTTGTAGAATAAAATGACGATAATACCCTTGACCCATTTTACATATATTAAAAATATTGTTGTCAATTCATTAATTTATTAAGGGTATTATTGTCAAATGAAGGGTGCAAAGTGTTTAATATTAGTAGTTGAAGGGTGCAATGAGTCAAAGTTGGTAGTTTAGGGTGCAAAGTGTCAAAAATTGGTAGTTAGAGGGTGCAATGTATCAAAATTAGTAGTTTAGGGTGCAAATTGTAAAACCTATGGTAGTTTGTGGGTGGAAAGTGTATTTTTCCCAAAAAAAAGTATTTGTGTGTTAAAATTTGTGAAGGTTAAAATTTTCAAATATTAGATTTGGTAGAAAATTGGAAAAAGATAATTTTTAATATTTATTATAATAAAAATATTAATTTAATTTTATGATATTAATTTTTTAAAAAAATATAAAATTTTAATATGCAAACGCACACTAAGAAGGCGTTTGTTTGTCTAATTATTTGGGAGTCCAAAATTTTCACCCCATCAAATACATTTTACAAATTTCAATAAACTTCACACTTTTACACATACATTATACATTTTTCACAAATCTCATAAACTTCAATATTCAAAAGAGTCCTAAAATTTTAAAAATATTCTTTTTAAAATTTCGGTAAAGAAAAAAAATCCTAAGTCACTCGTTGCCACGTCTTATAAAGCTTTTGTACACTCATAAAACACATTGGTTATAAAAATCCAACTTGCCTTTCCGCCGCTCCAAAAAGGAAAACCAAATGGGAATCCTACGATACAACGCCAAAATTTTCTCATTGGTGGGGCTCACAAAGTTATGTTTATCGGTTCCTTTTTTTGGAATCATTAAATCCCCCTCGGGATGTTTGACTGTTGAAATTTTTGGTACTAAGATTTGAAAAAAATTATAAAGTAAAAATATATTATAAGAGTCGGTGAAAAAGTATAGAGAGAAGATTTTTAATAAATATTATAATAATAAAAAATTATGTAATGAATTTTTTTATTATTAAACCTAAATTTTTGGGCTCAAATTGTTGGGGCTCAAACAAGACTATAGTCGTCGTTCCTCCGTGATTGAAGCTCTCATCTCAAGGTGCTTTTTTTTTGCACGATTCAAATTTTCACCCACCACTGTAGTTAGAATATACTTTTCAGTTCCAGCGGTTCGTCTGGCTAACCTTTCTTTTAAGCAGTTATGTTTTGAATCAAATTTTGTGATATCCTAAATACCGTTCGGAACGAGAGAAGAGAAAAGAAAAGAAAAGAAAGAGATGATTAAGTTTCATGTTGAGACTTTATTAAGTTGAATTGAGCTTTATAATGATCCAAGAAATTTTAAGAGCAACTTGACTAATCTTTTTGAAATCAAAGTTATGTAGTTAGTGTTTTTCTTGGGGCGTTATAAATAAAATCAGAGCAATTATAGTAACTACCAATGTGGGTTTGGTGGACTTTGATGAGGACGTTAAGGATTTAAATGAGAGATTGCGATACTCTGAATCTCACTTATAGTGAGAGAAGAAAAATGAAAGAAAGATGATCTAGTCCCACATTGAGATCTTACTAGTTTAAATTTGCCTTTATAATAATCCAATGAATTTTAACAGCAATTTTAACTAGCCTTTTTGAAGTCAAAATACATGTGATTAGTACTTTCCTCGAGGAGTTACGAGTTTCGTTTAGACTAATGACTAAGGCTGCGTTTGTTTCGACTGAATATATTTTCACGGTCAAAGGAAAATGAAGCGTATCAAGTTGGAAATAACTTACATTTTGAAGAAGCGTAAGTTATTTTCCAGATGACCATCTTTTTTCTATTTTATCCAACAGACTTTATCTATTATTTTTTTCTCATTTATATTCTCTTTACTATCTTAACAAAAGAAACTTAAGTTAATTTTCATGTGAATATTTTTTATCTATTCTATTGTAAAATATGCTATCTACTATTTTTTCTTTAACAAAAAAACTTAAATTATTTTCCAGTTAACTATTTTTTCTTTATTCTATCGTAAACATATCATATCTACTATTTTTTCTCTATTATATTATTTATAAATAGCTCTTCATTTGCTGATTGACAAATTTGTAAGAAAGACACAACTTTCCCGATTGGAGCCTTTGATAATTCAAATGGATCATTAGAGGAAGTATATGTCTGGATTCCTCTAATATGATTGTTATTCTGAATCTAGAAGGTACATCAAAACTAAACAAGCTCACAAAATATTTTTTAAATTTTCAGGTGACAACCAAACACTATATTTTTATTTTCAAGAAATTAGTCAAACACTGAAATTTATTTATTTTTTCTGCAAATATGTTCTCATTTTACGCGGAAACAAACGCAGCCTCATGCACCTCCCGTGAGGGAAGCAGGAAAACATTATTGCCTAACAGAAATCAACTGATTGCTGACGTTTACCTGTTTGCTTAATTAGCTATAAGAAATAAGTAGAAAGACTTTGGTTTGGTATTTTTCTGTTTCTATCGCCATTTTAAAGGTTACAACTTACTTCGCGCTTTTGGAAGGAATCAATTTCAAAAGTTAGTAAGAAATACTTTCGCGATTTGTGTTCATATAAACGATTTGGTCTAAAAAGCCAAGAAATAAAGCGATTCTTCCATAAACCATAAACGGAACAAAGAAATTGAAAAAGCAGGGGCTTCTATAGTAGTGCACCTGGGCAAACTGCTCTGTCGAAGTGCTACTCTTGCATGAGGTTTGTATGCTTCACAAAACGTCCCTAGCTAGCACACAATCTTGCTATCTAAAATTACAAGAAGTTCCATAAATATATAACACTACGCTAAGTTACATACAATATCCTGATGACCGGATCTTGAATCAGAAAAATACGAAAAGGCAAACGAAAGTATTTCTAAGTAGGAGTAAGAAAACATCCTGGTTCCACATATTGAAAACAACCAGAGAGCCTCCCCATAGCATAACCCGTCAAAGCCATACCGAGCACCAACCCACTAGCCATAGCCCCACATAAACTCCCAATCCCAACCCTCCTTTGTTCTCCCTTCACATTCCTCTCAAACCCAACGCTAACCTCCTCCTTCGCCTTTTCCTCATACAAATTAGAATCCAAAACTTCCTCCTGCAACAAAGTTTCTTGTTTCGGACGCGCGGAAAACTCCACCAGCGCCTTTTCTTCGACCAGATCACCTTGTGATAGGCTTTCCGGTTCGTCCTCGTAAACAGGCTCGCCCAATTCAACAGAGGCCTCCCCATCGTCGTTGAGACATGACTCGGTGCAAGCACATGTCGAAGCATTATCGTCGCGGTTCATTGACGAGGTTTTGTCACCGTCCCAGACCTCGAAATCGTGCTCGAGTTCGGCGAGTCGCCCTGCGATGTATTGCAAATGGCGGGGATTCGATGGATGGGATTTGATCTCGGCTCTTAGGAGGTTTTTTACGAACAGAAATCTTTTCTGGAAGGCTTCGAGGACATCCTCAGGGATCGGGTTTTTATCCGGGATAGAGACATGATGGTGGAGTTCAGATTCAAGTTCTTGAAGTTTCTTCTGCAGGATGGAGTATCTCTCTGTCATATTTCCTCGTTACTTTGTCTACGCGAAAGGGGTTTCAGTTATTCTTCTTTTGGAGTTGGCTGGAGACTTGCGATCATGGTATTGACGGTTACAATATGGGCGGAGTTGTATATATATATATATACATGCAACGGTTGAGTTTTGATTTGGTCTTTTGGGCGCCGCCTTGCTCAATCGACACTTAAACATCATGGTTGTCCTGATTTAATTGTAGGAGCAATTCCAGGTAAATCATATAAGAATATATATAGGATGAAGTCAATTATATATTAATGTTCGCCTTGCTCATCCCTTTCTTGACGTGTAATTTTGGAAAGTGTACGTCGTTTAATTTCGTAATATCCGTAAAATTATATAGGATGAAGTCAATTAAAAAAAATTATATATTAATGTTCGACTACAATTAATTGCGCGAATTACTAATTTAACGTTACTAGCGCTAATTTTAAAAATGATAACTCCTGTAATTAATTTCTCTTGATACAAGCCGAGAGACACGACTTAAAGGGAAATGGATTCCCTCCGAAGAGCCAATAAATTTTTTAGATGGTGGTCATTCTTATATGTAGGGCAAATTACAAATACCCCATCGAATTATTACTCTTGTCTCCTTTACCCCCCTAAACTATGACTATTTACAACTCACTCCCCTAAACTATGATTTTGTTGTGATTCCTTCTCCCAAACGATTTTGAGTGTTAAATTGAACGGAATCCGTCTCATGTGTCTTTTACGTGACCATCTTCACTCATTAAAAGACCGTTATACCCTTTATAATATTAAAAGACTATTATACCCCCCTAATTAAAACACACACACACAGAGACAGAAAATGTCTTCTTACGTAACTTACCTCTGGATTTCAACCCGAAATGTCGCATGAAGAACTCAGCTCTCAAGTCGCACGAAGAATTCGCTTACCTCTGGATTTCAACTCGAAATGTTGCATGAAGAACTCAGCTCTCAAGTCGCACGAAGAATTCGCTGGATTGTGCATGAAGAACTCAAGAACTTGTTAAGATATCTCCCTGTTTTTTTTTCTGGTCTTTGTTTTTCCTCTAACTTCCTTAGCTTCTCTTCAACCACCCCTAACTTCACTATGAAAAACTCAGCTGGTATGCGCACAAAGAACTCAGCCCTTGGAATCATTAATTATCCCTTTTTAGTTTGGATTTGGGTGTGTTGGGTTAATAGATCGTTGATCTTGGGTGATTGAATAATTCGCAGAGAGTCCCCTTATAAGTGCATGCTTAATGTTTTTGGTTTCCCATATGCTTTTTTGCTCCTTTAAATCGTTAAATCCTGGAAAGCTTGAGTAGCTTAAATGTTGTGTTCCTAAAAAAAGAAAGGTTTTCAAATGAACAGCTTTTGGAAAGCAATATTTTGTACTTGACTTTAGTTCTTAATCATGGTGAACTATGCGTATCCCCAAAAGAAAAAAGAGATGTCCAGTACGTGGATGAGCAAAAAGGATTTGCTCTTTTTTTTTTTTGTTAATCTATTTCCAGATTTAGCAGGTCTGAAGTTCATCTAAATTGAGTAATTTCTACGGTTTCTAGTGCTAACAAATAATCGGAGTAAAGGCTAGTTTGAAACAATATTTTTTCTTATATTAAAATCTCATTTGAGATCTGTGTATTGGAGGTTTATTTCTGGGTTTCTTTTGGGAGAAGATGATGGTGTTTAATGAGATGGGGCTTTTTTTGTGATATGGAGTTCATATATGCCCCGATTGGAAAAAGAGAAGTGGCTGCCCCGGCTCCTGAAGCGGAAGACTGAGAGTTTTTCGTGCAACTTGGATTGATCAGAAAGTGAAATTTTGAAGGCTAAATCAAAACGGAGGAGGTGACCAGAAACTGTGAGAATTGCAGCAAGACGACATTATGTGTGTTTTTTTTAATATATTAGAGGGCATAACAGTCTTTTAATATTGTGAATGATATAAAAGCCTTTTAATGAGAGGAGATGATCACGTGAGAGGCACATGATACGGATTCCGTTCAATTTAACACTCAAAGTCGTTCGGGGGATGAAATCGCAACAAAGTCATAGTTTAAGAGGGTAACTGAGACATGGGTGATAGTTCGATAGGGGTATTTGTAATTTTTCCTTATATATATAATCGAAATTCATGTTTAAAAAAGTCACTTAATAATTTGACAATTAACCTGTTCTCAACGTGTTATAATATCTTATTGCTTTGCTAATTCTCGATCTCCCGCGGTGTGAAGATACAAAACATTTAAACGTAAAAAGATGCAGTACTGACAGGTGCAAAAAATTTTGCGACCACTTCCCCCACCTCACGTCCCTAAAACAGTTGTATTAATTCTTGCAAAAAATGGAAGGGAAAATTTCCATCTATCCATTTGGTATAGGAGCTGGCAAAGTTCCGGGCAAGTGTCTAATTTGAATTCTTTAAGATAATTATAAGCAATAGATTGAGAATCATATGAAGCTATATATTTATGCATGGTTCAATATTAAATATTTAGATTTAATATATAATTAAGCATGATCGGGGAGACTCCAAATTAAGTGTGTATTCCTATCATAAACTTTACTGATTAGTAGATAGTACTTAGCAAAAAAAAAAGAGTGATTAGTATATAATTAATTAAAAGGAATAGAGGGATTAATTCCTTCCAGATAACCTACCGTACGTATTCTGTATATATCTTGATCCATCTTTTTCCACCGTTGCAACTAAACTTTAACCAAAATTTCTCCGGTCTTTTTTATTTTGTCATCTCTTTTATGTTTTCTGGGTTTATGATTCACATACCTAAGAAAATATTATGAGGTATATAATATTTTGTAATTCAGCTAGGAACTATTTCATGTTGCTTAAATTATAGTTCAAGCAATATGGATCATTTAATATGTAAAGTGTATCTAATATTCGTTGTTCCTATTTATCTCTGAATTGCGTGCAATAAAATACTTATAGTTCAAGCAATATGGATCATTTAATATTTAAAGTGTATCTAATGATCTTTATATATATTTATTTATCTCTTAATTGCAGGAAATGAATTGCATGCAGAATATCTTGATCCCTTTCGCAATATGTTACTTGGTTCTCCCTTTTTCCGACCAATATGATTAATGTTACATCATTGGCGGCTTAATTATTAATTTTTTTGTATTTAACTTCCTTTTTTATTAGTCTTTGACATTGATATCAATTAATATTAGTTGAAAAGTTGAAGTCTACAACTACAAGATTCGAGCGTCATAACAGTCCTCATAATTAAAGCTGTTTCTCATCAACAGGCCTAATGAGGATGGGTGTTCTGTAAATCAAACAAAATTGTGTGAATGCATTGATGTAATAAAGCATGCTTTTATATATGTATCAAGTATGTACGATGAAGCATTATAATGCGAACTATTATAATTCGCCTAGTTCTTTTTTGGTTTTTATTTTTTGCTTGTCTATATATTTAAGGCTTGTTGTGGCTTTTTTGTTGCTTATTTCCTATTTTTATGTATAATAACTTACGATCATATGTGATTTTTCTGTTGTCTGTGGTTTATCTGTCCTTTGTAAAACTTTATAAGGTATTTTTATTTGTCTACTCGTTGGTCCGTCGACTCTTCAAAATATCTGATACGCCCGTAAAGCCTAGTGAATTTTTTAAACCTAGTTTAACATGTTATCCATACATATGATATTTATGCCTTGAAAAAAAAAAAGGAGACCATGATGGGAGAGGTCACGTGAGTTGCAACAAGTCCGCTACTCATTACCCCTCTCTCTCTCTCTCTCACTCTCACTCGCTCACTGCTAAAATTGGCGCACTGCTCTGTTGGTTTCTTCGACGCGTAACAGATTTTCGCTCCACTTCCTCTCTACAGCTTTTTCTCGAGAAAATATCACAGAGAAACAGAGCAAAGCAACTTTCACATTCTAAAATTCGGCGAAACGGTCTGCTATTTCTCTTTCTCCTCGTATTCTTCTCTTCCTTTTCGTATTCCTTCATTGCTGGTTCATAGTTTCTGATAAAACATTTGACGGAGATATGATGATGATTTTCGGGTTTCATAGCTAAGGTTTGCAAGGATCTTATATATTGTACAAAGGTATAGCCTTGAGATATGTTTCTTATTCTTTAGTCTTGAAAATAGCAGATGTTCCGATCATCGCATGTTGTTTGGCTTTCATAAAACGGTAAGAATCTGGAGGAAAATTCGAAACCATATGTTCTAAGTCCTCATTCGTCTTCTCTCCTCACTGAATTTTCATAGTCCTTGATGTTTTATTTTTATTTTTATATTTCTACTTTGGCATCGTAAAGTTCTCGCTCACTTTGCAGTAAAATTTAAACGGGTTCGGAGCTTTCAGAAAACAGCTTGTTCTTTTTCTGTTCTAAGCGAAAGCAGTTTGTACTTGTTTTGTAAAAAATGGTTCACGTTATGTCCAGTCACCTGTACATTGTTTTCTTATCTATTCAAAGACGTTTTCTCTGAGGTAGTTGCAGAAAAAAAGACACGGCTAAAAGATCCGAATGCATGTTTCTCAGAAATCCTTTGGTACACTTTTTTTCTTCGCACTCATCGTAATACTCTGGCTGTTCCTCTTTCGGCTTCAAGTTTTTTATCGCTTTGATTCTCGGTTCAGGTCTGTTATTTGGCTGTGTTGATCGGAACTTTTTCTTACAAGGCCGCAATATTCAATTCGATCCACCCTATACATAGAATGTCATTCTCAGACATTCTCGACGTCCCAACTCCCAATGCCCTGTCCAAATAAATTCAGAGAAAAGCTTCGAATTTCTAAATCTATCCTTTAATGTTTGCGATTTCCAGTTGGGCTGTGTATTTAAACGAAATTTATACTGCATTTATCTCTGCTATTTTCGTGTAGATGACAATCATGGAGGAGAGCTCGTGTGAATTTGATAATGCCGCAGCTGAAGTAAGTTCCCCCCCCCCCTCTCTCTCTCTCTCTCTCTCGTAGCATTGTTTGGTTCTCTCTCTAGACCTGTCACTCTTTCTCACTCACGCATGGCGGGATCATAATCCCCGTTATTTTCCTTTTTCTGTTATACGAAGGCCACGAGTGTTCCTACCCACGCGCAGGGAACCATTAGAAATAGTGAATACCCAAGAGCGAGTTAATACAACTGTGCATATAATATATAATGCAGTTGCCAAGAAGTTCCCTTAGGTGAACACACTTTATTTACTGCACGCGCTACAAATGCGCGCGTTACATCGTCCCGTCCCGGTCGTTTTAGCAAATCAGCGATATTCTGAGAGGTTTGTGCGTCTCATGTCGGAGCTAAATGACTGAAACAAAAATAAAAAGTTCTAATTATGAGTTTACGAAAACCGCATGCATGGCTAGCATATCGCTGTCACACTGACACAGTTGCGACAAAAACGCATATTCTATAACCATCCTGTGTGTGAGTGTGAGACTCCAAGTATGCGGAGCAAATTGATGAGAGATAGGGAGAGAATAGTCGTGTCTTTAAAATGATAAGCGTGTAAAAGTATGCATTCCATATTGATATTGACTTGAATAATAAATATTGGGTGTTTTAACGTTGCGTTTTGTTTTTGGGCAGGAAACGGTGTACTTAGAAAAGCAAGCAGAAAGGCTATCTTTGGCCAGACATGCACTGGCCGCAGGTTCTTCCATTTGCGCCCTACTCGGTAACACATATCAACATCCCTCCTGATATGTATCATTTTTCACATCCCGAATATGCCCACATCTTTTTGTAAGAAATTTATATCCATGTCCCTCTCGGAGTCTTTAAAAAGTTCGAGACTCACTCACGTACCCATTTGTGCCTTTCTGATATCGCAGAGGCTTCAGAGGCGATCGAGCACATAAAAGTGGGTTCTTTCTATGAAATCGATCACTCTAAGCTCACCCCTCAAACCCCAGATCAGCTCAAGCCTATCCGGGTCGTCATGGTACTTATACGTCCCACACAAACCCACTACTATCAATTATTTGACAACATTTAATTTTTGTTTATTTGAGGTTTTGCAGGTAAGTGAGAAGACTGAGCTTCAGGTGGCAGTGAGGTTCCCAAGCACTTACTCTCTTCGCACGCACTTCAGCGATGGGACCTGTGGGAAACCGGAGGGGAAGAAGCTCCCTGCACTGAATGAGAAACACACAATGGATTCAGCCCTGGCAGGAGACGCGCTTTACCGAAGAATACATACTCAAGAAATCGCAGAAAAGGGAAACTCGTGGAACTTCTGGGTAGTGCCTTCTATGGCGGCTGAGACAGACTCAGGCCCAGCCTCGAGGACAAGGCCGAAGAATGAGGTTTCTGGGAAGGGTTTGCGCTGGTCTGAGCTCAAACTCACTGGTATGGTCCAGTGGGGTAAACGCAGGCAGGTCCGCTTCCTAGGCACTCAAGAAGAGAGAAAGGTTGAAACTCTATCAATGAAGGTGAAAGATGAAGAAGAAAGGAAAGGGAAAGAGAAAAAAGATGGAGATAAGGATGAGGTGGAGGAAGTTGAAGGAGCAGCGCCTGGAAAGGAATTGCCGTCTAAGTCAAGGAAGAATCTTAAGAGAAAGTGCCATGGTTCTAACACAGCTCAAAAACCCAAAAGAGCTAAGCATGAGAAACAATATCAGATTCCGGTTAACAATCAGAAGAAGAGGAAAAATCTCAAAAATTCCATCGAAAGATGGTCTGTGGAGAGGTTCGTACAGAGAAATGTGCCACTTTAATTTTAAAGCTTATCAACTTATAATTCTTAAAAAATGTTCGAACTTGTGATGGTGAAGGTATAAGCTGGCTGAGGAGAACATGTTGAAGATTTTGAAGGCCACGGGAGCTGTCTTTGGGAATCCAATACTGAGGCCAGCTCTACGAACAGAGGCAAGGAAGCTCATCGGCGATACCGGTTTACTAGACCATTTGCTGAAGCATATGGCTGGAAAGGTGGCGCCAGGTGGGACCGAACGGTTTCGGCGGCGACACAATCCTGAAGGAGCCATGGAGTACTGGCTAGAGAGCGCGGATCTCGAAAATATTAGGAAGGAAGTTGGGATTCAGGACCCTTATTGGACTCCACCGCCTGGGTGGAAGCCTGGAGATAACCCGTCTCAGGATCCCATTTGTGCCAGAGAGCTAAAGGAGCTCAAGGAAGAGATCGCCAAAATGAAAAAGTAGTGACCTCTTTCTTGATAGAAAAAAAAAGACCTCTTTCTTGATATTCTTGATCTTTTAACTGTGACGTTTTTCTTGTAGTCATTGATGTAAAGTATGTCATTTCTCTTTTCAGAGTCATCTTACGTCGCATGTATCCCTTTTGTAGGTGCTATGGGTCTTAGTAGTAACTATTTTCTTGTCATTACTGCTCTATCATTCTCTCTCTCTCGAACAGGGATATGCAGGAGCTGGTGACCAAGGACCAAAAGGATAATTTAGGTATTGTCGCGACCCCAAACTCTTCTGTGACGAGTCTGAACTGGGACTACGAAGGTTCCTTGATTCCATTGAAGGTGAATATTAGAAGTTTACGGCTGGTAGTGTAACTTCGTTATTTTGTTAATTCTGCTTGATGAAGCCTGTCTTAATGATTTGCTAGACTTTTTCACAGGAGATGTATACAGAGCTGAGTCATAGGAAAGCCAAGATTGAGAACAAACTGATAGAAATTTCACTGTCTCTGAGTGGAATGGAGGTTATACCAAACCTTGAACCTGCCTTTAGTCCTAGTGTTTTGTCTGAATGACTACGTACTTTTCGTTTTTGAGTGTTCCAATTCGTCAGACGTAATCTAAAGCAGATCTGGGTCTTTAGATATTATTATTGTTAGATTTAGTTGTTAGTCAATTGATCTTCCTCTTATAAAGAATTCATGGCATTGATGGGCTGTGGTTCATGCAGGAGCAATTTAAGCTGCTCAAATCGTCAGCAACCCTGTCAGAATCAGAAGCATCACTGCCATTATTGATGGGATCACCAACAACACCATCAGACGCTGAAAGAGAGACAAAAGAGTTGGAACAGGAGAACAAATCAGCAAGCAAATCAAGTGAAAAGCAAGAGGAGGATAAAGGGGCAGACAAGGCAGCAGTCACAGCGACAGAGGACAAGGCAGCGAAGATAGAAAGGCTCAGGAGTGGGTTCCGGATTTGCAGGCCACATGGGACCTTCCTATGGCCGAACATGGCCATGTCCCCCCAGTCCATGGTTCACTTTGAAGACCTCCTAGCGGTCCCAACCCCACCCTCGACCTCTTCCACTACCTCAGCTCCCCACCTCCTCCCCCAACGTAATTCCCAGCTGGGCCGTTACCCAGATTCACCTGTCAAACCATTGGCCGAGAGGCTCCCTATCAGCAATGCCATTCTTAACAGTGTCAGTAAGCCCTTACCCTCCCCTCCTCCACCACCGGAGACGCCCAACACCACTGCCAAAAGCTCCCTCATCAACCTCAATGAGCCTCCGACGATTCAACAGAGTGAAGCTGCCTTCTGTGGCACTATCACCTACCAAAGACGGTAGCATAGCGTGAGCATCTCTCTTCCTCGTCCCCTCGGTTTCGTTTAGTACTGAGGTTAAATCTTTTTAACGTCTGTGCTTTTAAACTATATATACAGGTAGCAATGACCAAAAACGAGGATGGAACAGAAAGCAAGGATAAAACTATGACAAGGGACTGTGATGAGCAGTACCAGCAAATTACAGCTCCTTGTGGTTGCTTCTCTTCCGCCTCCAACTCCTCTTGGTTGCCATCGGGAGATGGGCGGTGGTTGGCCTTGGCTACTTCCAACACGTCTGTGGATAGGTCTAACCGGGGTTGATTGGGTTTAATTTTCCTTTTACATCGTCTATATCTAGTGATGATTATTAGTGGACTTCTTATTAAATCTATTATACTACATATCTGTCCCGCAACCTGGGGTTTAGTAGTGGCACGGCGGTAGAAAAAATGGTAGGTTGTATATCCATTGAGCTGATGTAGGATTGTCTATTTTGATTGGAAGGTTTAAACAGGCAAAATTCGAGGTATGGGTATCGCCTGTGTAATGCAGGTGAATTTACTTTTGGGGAAATACATATAATATGGAAAGAATACTGTCTCATTGGCTCTTTTCAGGTGGATGCTGGTGGTTGTCTTTTTCAATTTCTTTTGACACTTTTCATATCGCTTTGCGCAAGTTTTGTGATACATGGCCACGCAGTTTGAAAAGCATATCAAATTCCTAAAACAAAACTCAGAAAAAACTGGTTATTGTACTTCCAAAGAGTTTTTGAACTAGAATACATGGAATTGCACGCCAAGTCATATTTGGTACAGGAATTCAGAAAAGTTTTGCAGGCTACAGCACTGTCAATTGAAAAAAAAAAGGACGTATTTCCTATTCCAAATGTTTAATTGATGACTGTAATCTGTAGAACTCGAGGACCGTCTATGGTTCAAAAAAGGTTATAAACAAAGAGAACCTTAAAAAAGAATCAGTGAAAGATCACTGCTAAGCCGCCCGTTTGAGTTGTCTCGTAGCTGCTAATTGGCAGAAGAAGATTTACAAGATCTAAATTATTCTGGCAGACATGAATCAATGCATCCAGGAAGGAACAAGAAGATGGAGAAGACGAGAAAGGAATTCACTCTACAGCTTTGCATGCCCATTTGGGCTTTGGATGCCAATATCTCGCAGATCAATGCAGTGCGAGAGCGCCATTGTCAGCTTCTTTAGATCATCTAGCGTGTGCGCTGCACTGAGAGTCACCCTAAGCCTAGAGAGGGGGAGACACAGAGATCGGGGCAGGGGGTTCAAACGAGAAATTAGTGATTTGGAGAGAACCTCAAGCGATCACCTCCAAACTATAAACTCAAATATGACCGTAATTGATAGCATGGCTTTTGTTCCAAAGTTTGACATAAATGGATTCGACTCGATTTTAACTGTTGTTCAATACCATTTCAATTATAAAATTGACGACTAACGAATCTTTCACACTGTCAGTTTGTTAAGATCTTGGCCCAACTAAAGAACAAACTATCGAAATCTGCACTCAATGGAAAATGACGCACGACTCCAGAACTTTTGAATATGATAGAGCATGTGAAATTTTATGCATAAGTGCATGCGTGTATATATGCATGAAATATGCAATGAGCAAAATGCAATCAAATATTCTGGAATAAAGGTGTATGAACACCTGGCAACCCGAACCCACTTTTAGAGGGTGAGCATCAACTTGAAATCCCTCTATTTGATAAGCAGTAATTTCAATAGATAGAACATAACTACAAAAACTAGCTAGTTATCCCGGCATATACTAAGAAACAAACTGAAGAGTACAAAACAAACCTGCATGACTTGGGAGGCACTGTTGGGGGTCTGATTGCAGTGACATGGAATCCAGATCTTAACAAATGCCTGTTCAAGAAGGATTGAGGCATTAAGTAGCTGATTTAGCAAATGACCTTTATCACACAGAGAGAGACAGACGGAGAGAGAGCCAGACCGGCTGGCTTGCAAAGCCTTTTCTTCGCTCCCTACAATTAGAGATATTATGGGACTTGTGATGGGGATTCCAGTAAGAGCACGGAAATCTTGCACCCGTTCCCAAATTTCCTTTCTCCTCCATGTCTCCTTTTTGGCAACTTCAACAGCAGCTGGATTTCGTACTCAAGTTGTTAACTCAGAAATATTTCACCAAGGAGGCAAAGGAGACAACTATTCAATGCAAATACAAATTTTTACTGCTGAAAGAGATTGGAAGTAAAAATCGTCATTCAAATATATCGCCGAAAGTATCAC
This sequence comes from Myrica gale, assembly GCA_963930655.1. NCBI lineage: Eukaryota > Viridiplantae > Streptophyta > Magnoliopsida > Fagales > Myricaceae > Myrica > Myrica gale. The sequence goes on along the minus strand of OZ005600.1, from coordinate 6,750,134 downwards.
AGTATCTGCACAAAATTAAAGTGAACCTTCATGCAAACACAGAGACTCCAAAACAAAAACCTTCCAATGGGTATCTTACTTAGAACACCGAACAAGCAGGTACATATAATCGAGATTAAGATACAAACTCATACGCCTGAGATCTCCCACACCATGTGGCTAACTTCCTAACATCTTTCATGAACGTAAGACTTGCCAGATGATGCAACCATTGTAAATGGGAAAAACTAACCGAAGTCCGAGAATGAAAAATGCCCCAACCATGAACAAGAAATAAATTATATATGAGATGGAACATCTCCTTCGTAGAAATGTGAGGGCAAGGTCATGAGTTCCAACACTATCGAGTGTATGTGCGACTTACCAATAAAAGAAACACACATATAAACAACTACTAATACGTGATAAACAAAGGAAAGATATCTAAGGTTTACCATGGGCAGCTGCAGCAATGGGAACTGGGATAGTAGTGGAATAAATAAAGGAGCAACCCCTTGATTGTATGAGTTGCTTCCACTTTTTGCTGCTCATTTAGGATTCAGAAAATGACATAAATAAATAAATCATATTCTTCACATACAAGAGAGAAAACATTCACGGAACTCATTGAGAATTGGTTTGTCATATTTAGTTGCAAGGAAAGTATTATGTTCAGAGTTGTCTGCATGAACTCAATTTAATATCCATTTCTACTCTTCTTTATCAGGGTCATACAGGCAGAGTACACAAGATACATTACCTGCATGCTATAAATCCACCATGGCAGCCTGCAGCCTTACTTAAGGTGCCAATGCATATATCAACATCTCCTTCACAATTGAACTCCTCGGCCACTCCGCCACCATTTTCTCCACAAACAAACGTTCCATGAGCCTAAAATAGAAAAAATAAATGGGACTAACTCTTCGTTTCAGATCAAATATCTTCATTAGAGTAGGCAAATGATAGAAGCTATTTTTGCCTGTTCCATTCACAAACTAAACCAAAGTGAAGGTTGATGGCTAAAACTAAAATTTAAGGGCAAAAAAATGCGACTTACATCATCAATGACAAACAATAAACAATGCTTCTTCCTAAGCGTTACAAGTTCAACCATTGGTGCAAAGTCCCCATCCATGCTAAACAAACTGCAAAAGAAGGAAGATTTAAGTCATCCACACAATTCATCAATGCATATCAACACACACATACACATTGAAACATTAGCCCTGCACGTAACAAAGTCACAAGTAATCATTCGCGTGGAACAAATATGAACTACTTAGAAGAAAGTCTTTCTTGCAAACTACTTAAGCCAAGAAGAAAGCCTTTCTTGCAACATGCCGAGTATGTAAAGCCAAGGGGAAATATCTCCCACATTTCTCACATGCCGATTTGCAAATTTCAGAAATAGAAAAAAGAGAAGAAAAATTGAATTTCTCAGCCACATGGAACTTGCAAAAATGAATTTGAAAGTAACATCTATTATAACACGACTAACCTATCAGTCACAACCACTTTCTTCTTCAGTTTGCATTTCGATCTGCCAAAAAAAAAATGCATCGCAATAGTATTAGGCCTGTATAGAGTATGCTAAGCACTAACAGGGGCAATATTTTAGACAAAAGGTAAAAACCTACAGCAACAAATCAAGGTGAGACATGTCGCAGTGTCGATAGATGAACACTTCCGTACTTCTCTGTCGCTCAGCAAGGTGAATACCATCGATTATTGATGCATGATTCAATGCATCAGAAAATATGGCAATCCTTTCTTCCTCCAAAGGTGTTCTGCCTGCAGCCAAGAGAGAGCCAATATTTCCTAATGCTACCATCAAAGCCATGTTGGCTGCAAACCCTGTAGGACAAAGAAGGCAATCCTATAGCAATAGATTTTAAATACGGATGCATCAGTTTTCAGTTGAAATAACTAGAAAAAGGTCACACAAATTACAAATGGTGATTAGATCACACAACCCTCAGTAGTAAGACTCCAAGAAAGCCACATAATTGATTCCCATGGTTTCAACAACAAAATTACATCTTGCACAGAAATAGCCTGGACAACCATCATCTCTGGAACCAGCTCATCATGCATTAGAATACCAGCGCTCTATATTTCTTTCACACTCTAGCTAATACCAACATTTTATGCATGACTGTCATAGCTGTTGGTTCTATGGCTCTGATCAATTTGGCTTTACTGAGAAATGGCTAGGTATAACAAGAAGCGCCAAAATAAAAAAAAACATAAAAAGTTTAAGGCATGTTATAGTACACTTTTACCTCTTTCTTCTTTAGATCTGCCAAGCATGACTCTAGGAGCCTATGGTAGCTGGTATATCCACAAATTAGAGCAGAGCCCCTTGGACCCATTCCATGTTCTGTAGCTGCCTGGTTTTGAATGAAGTTCATAATGTCTTCGAATGCATTCAAAAAGAGGGAAATAAAAACAAAGGAAAAAAACAGTGAATTCGGCCCAAGTATACTGTGAGAAAATAAATAATGTTTAAGCAAACCTTTGCAGCAGCTTTTCCAATTGTTGGATGAGAGCTCAAGCCCAAATAATCATTACCAGAGAATAAAAGTAATCTTTTGACCTGCAGAGAGCAGTTCTCTCCTTCATTATTAATTAAATTGTCTCTACAGAAAACCTCATCTCCTGCAATGATCAGTTTTAAAAGTGAATGAGAAGAAGCTTTATCTAAGAAAAGTTCAATGTCTAAACAGCGTCTGCATGTGTAAAGATGATCCATACTCCATAAAGAGTCTCGAATAAAGATGAAAAACGTTGGTGGTGTGTAAAAGTCTGCAGATCTTTCAAAGCTAAGTCATGTTGTTATGCCCAACCAACACCATAAGAGTACTTGGTGAGCAACAGATACAGCGTATTTAGTAATGAAAGTTTCAATAACTTGTTCATAACTGCTTTGCGTGATCAGTTTAAACTCAAAAAATTCTACACGACATCCAATTTGCTTCTGTGGTAGGCACCCCAACTTTCTTGTCTACTGCACGCCAATATAGCCATCAACACAAACCAAGAGCATCAGACAGCGTCAATCCCTTTCATTATTCCCTATCTCAGCAAGATCACCCGCTTCGATAATACACCCTATTCAAAGACAGAAATGCCACTGACCCAAGAGTTGCATGTAACAGTGGTATCAGTCAAACACATTTCTCTACACCAAGTTACCAACCCTCACTACGCGTCACAATTTCCTCACCTTGTAATCATATATATTATCATATTCTTGGTTTTTGTAAGGACTCATCAACATAAAAGTTGGTCGTCGTTGAATTGAGAAAGAACCATCAACTTCAACCATCACCCAGAAAAATGAAAAGATTATAGCACGAGTAAACGACAATAGAAAGGGTAACGAAAAATAAAAAGTACCAGTACTGGGAAGCTCACGGAGCCACCTTCGAAATGTTTCTTGAGAAATTTGAACCTCCACGGAGGACCGGTCCCACAGATGCATTTCTTCAAACACCTGGAAGACTTGTTTTCGCTGTCCTTCTTGGTTGGGTTTTGAGGAGAGTTGACTTCCATTTTCATTGAATTCTGGTTGTTGATCACTGGAGACGTGAATGGGTCTCAGAGCCCGGAGGAGTTTCAGAGATTCAAGCTTCTCAAGTGCCTCCTCGACCACGTCGTCCCATAAGCGCATTGTCTCTATCGCCCCAGAGCAGAGAGAGGGGATAGTTAGAGACTTATCAGTTGAACTGGAATGCCAAAGAGATGGAGGTAGTTGCCAAGTTGGAGAGTGGAGACTAACGGGGACCGTGACATCATAATACTCGGTTCGGGAAAAGCTAAATGATGGGCTGAATTCATTATCTTTGGCTCGGATTAGTATTTAAAAAAACACAAAAAAAAAATCCTAAAAAAAAACACTATCCGAACATATCCTTAGAAAAAAAAACAATAAATAAATGCTCACACCATTTGATATTGTTGATATTAAATTCTTAGTAACGTGAACTAAACAATAAAATCTTGATACACTTTAATCTAGGCCTTTATTAATATGATATATTTTATTAATGTTTTACTCAAACCTGAGTTATTCGAATATCTATATTGTAAGAGGGCACAAGTAATATATCCTCGTAAATCTATTATATTCACATTTGTTCTTTTTGATATTTGGATTTCCCTTTTTTTCTCTCTTATAATTCTCTAAGAAAAAGAGAAATTCATATGATTTGTATTTTGTACACGCCTTTTAAATTTATGATATTTTAAATGGGGAGTGGTTGAGCCAGACCCCTCATGTTTCCTCCTATTTTCACCGCGGACCATTTCACCCTCATTTAATATCATGTATATGTTGAGGTTAGTCTCACATAGTTTGTGAAAGGGGTTGATGGTCAGTTTATAAGTGTGAGGAAAAACTTCACCTCATTAACTAGCTTTTGGTGTTGAGAAGGCTTAAGACCAACTAACACTGGTATCAAAACCCAGGTTTACCAACAAGTCTCGGACTCAACAGTCCATGTGAGAAACAAGTTGTCTTTACTTAACCCAGGACCCAATGTGTGAGGGGAAGATTGTTGGGGTTAGTCTAACATCGGTTGTAGAAGGGGTTGATGGTCAGTTTATAAGTGTGAGGGAAAATCTCGCATCTTGAGCTAGTTTTTTGGATTGAGAAGGCTCAAGACCACTCAACAATACAAGGGAGCGGCTCACCTCCTCCTGTGCGCTATCGTTTTAAAACGTGAAGCTGTCATGTGGGTTTGATAAAATCTGAAGGCTTAACATATACCTACGTTAATGAAGAAAGCAGGGTTCTTTCCTTCTACTCTTCACACAGGCATCAAGTTCCAATTGAAACCATTGAAATGAACTGCGAAGATCCAGTAACATATTTTAGTGATAGCTAGTTGAAAACTATGCCACTCAAATTTATCTTATGTTGCTATTTCCATGTGGGTCCAAAATGTTCTCTTGGTCTTTAATTTGCTATATATATATACAAGGGGTCTTAAACAAAATAAAGAAGATAAAACACAACAGGAACCTAGATATATAGAAAACGTAGGATCGATGTTGCAAAATTAGGTAGCTAGCTAGCCACCAGCGAGCGTTAGCTCGTGTGGTACGTCCTCCTTATGGGGAGGGTCCTTTCAGGAGTTCGTATCTCCGTGTCCCTCATTCCCCGCAGGCTTGCCTGCTTTACCTAGAAAAAGAAAAAGAAAAAAAAAAGAAAAAAAAGTAGCTAGCTAGCCTACTTATTGTGAACTGGTGGTGTCTGATGTGGTTGATCATAATCTGTCGGCTCTACATGCTGTACTATTTCGTTAGTACCGTAGGAATCTTTGTCTTCTTTAACTTTAGAACGAACTGATCCTACCACTGACAATAATATTGCTCGCCTTCTCGATCCGGCCTACATAAGCAACAGACAGTAACATGTTATAGTCATAGTAATGGATCCACCGAGCAAGCTCTCCCTTCCTCCCTCTCTCTCTCCCTCTCCTCCCAGCCATATATATATCCCGTTGGCTTATTGCAGTACCCTCACAACAGACACCATCATATATAGAAAAGATGGGATCATAAGCTGCGCTTGTGCCCTTGTTTCTTGCGGGATTTTTTTAGCCCAAATTAACTACAAGAGCAGTGCAACAATTTACCTTATCACTGGTTGCCCTAAGCAAGCCCTCGTGACAATATGATAGAGCAATCTCGGTTCCTGCATGTTCCATCCCCATCAAAATTTGTACTAATTAATTATAATAACAATATATATAAAGAAAATGAGGAAGAAATTAGACCAGAAGAGATCCATAAATTAATAGCTGGGTCAGGTGTACAACAGTTAAGGAATTTCGTTTGATCCGGTAATTAAATATACATTGTTCTTGTACGTAGACGTACGATATCTAAAGACTTCCTACATTCTGTCACTATGGTTATGAAGGCTTCAGTACTACCAGTGAATGAAATGGAACGTCTCGAAGCCGAGAAATAGAGAAGGCTAAAGAGGAATAGCTAATGCAGCAAGAGGGGAAAACTTCAGTTATGAGAGGGAGGGAGAGTTCTAGGCCGAGAATAGTCCGAGTATAAGCCGGGATGTTCATCGTAGTTCTTTCGGGGCACGCGCCTAGAAACTGAAACAAGCTGAGGCTTGACTGGGACGAGACCTGGAATTTTCCCCTTGATATTTTTCAGATCCTTGGACGGAGCCTTTGAGTCTTCTGGCTTTTGTGGAGTTGAACCAGTACCCTTAACCTTGTCATCGATGTACTCTCCATTTGCTCCTGATCTTCCTTGATCAGTGGATTCCGTGGTAAGCTGAACCTTACTCAACATAGCCTAGACGATAAAAAGAACATAAACTTTTTTGTTTAGGACAAATAATGCATATATCATCAATAATAGTGCAAAATCAACAAGAAAGATATATACAGATAACCAAAAAGAAAATAACGTAACTTACCTTCGCGGGAAATCTTGAAAATGGGAAACGTGGAAATACAAGTCCAACCTTGATCGAAATGATGGATTCTAAGCTGGAAATCTTATCAGTCGTCACTCCAAGTTTGCGAGCATTGGATCCGTACTGCATGGAAAGAGACAAGAGCAGGACCAAAAAATTACATGTGATGGACATTATTGGTGGGAGGACTGTTTCAATTTCAGCGTCGAAGGAGAAGTATAGAGATCGGGATTTATACACAACGAAGTGGCGCAGGGTTACTGTCAAATGGAGCAAGAAAGAGCCCGTTTTATAAGCGAGCGACTGAAGAGCTGTGAAAGAGGAATGCTGATGAACTGGTGATGAGACTGACAACGAAGAAAACTGTGACGAAGACTGGCCTCACTTGTGCCCTCTTATCACTTTTTCAGCCACTGGTGTACTCCAAAATGAAGGCGTTTAACCCGAACAAGGGGAGATGGTGAGCTTGAACAATATATATATACGTGCGGAGAAGAAATATTATAACGCTTAATTTACTCAAAATCTTTCAACGTTACTTGTTATGTGGAGTACTATATCATATATGACCTGTAATGTCGCATTTTCAATGCTTCCTTAGGTTACGGAACATTTTGGACTCTTCTATCAATCAACTCCGAAGGAAGTACTGAGACTAACAGTTAGCATAGTGATTGTGGGTAAAAGAATAGCTAAAGAATTAGGTGTGTCTTGAACCTGGGAAGCAAGGATTAAACCAAAAGTATGTCTATGGGTTGAATAGCTAATGTAAACTGAAAGTTTGAATATTAATTAATGAAGCCACCTGATTCCCACTAAGAGAAGATTCATTTGTTTTATGTTTTTTTCCACAAATACCGACAGTTGAACCAGTAATCTCTAACTCTAGTCTCTAAGGCTACACATTTATACAAACCAGGTTTGAGAATTAGAAGATGGCATAACTCTTCCGAAAGGGATTGCAGTATTATCTTACGTACGTAGTAGGTTTTCTTTAACGCGTGACTGATCTTTCATATCCCAGGAGATAGAAAATGATCGATCCCTAGGGATACCCAAAAACACCACGCGATCTGATAACATAAGAATTTCTCAGTCTGATCTGCTTCAAGATTTAGAAAACAACGAACACCGACAGTACATAGTACACGGCACTTCGAAACATCCAGCTTCTTTTTTGCCGGTACGTAGAAAACCAAGCAAGAAAGCAGGGAAAAGAATTGTACTCCAAAACACAAGGGAATGTAGTCAAAGAAGTCCACCGTGGAGATTCTAATGATGAGGAAATCAATGCCCTTAAAGTGGAAGGAGTCGAAGAGAAACAGAATGTAGGATTACAAAGCAAGAGCCAACCGGGTTTGTTGTCATCGAAAACATCCAACTATTGTCCCTCTCAATTCATGCGTGTGGCTCCGTGTTTGTGGCTAATCCGCACCTTTTCAACCGGACAAATCTTGCCCTTCGATTATAAACGTGTAGCCACAAGTTCACAACTATAGCAGCCCAGAAAACGAAAGGACCCAACTATATATAGCAGACCATGCATGTTTGGTTAACCGAAAAGAACCTAATTCGTTACGTGTGTACGTTACAGCTACTACTTTTCCAGTGACAATGTCTTTTTGCAATTTTAATTTTCATCTCGTTAGTCTATTTTCATGCAGTATACACAGCAGGTTTCTGTTTTCTCATCCGAATGAGAAAGGAATCAACATGTTGAAACAATTAGAAGAGTATTCCTACCCTCTTAGTGGTATACGTTATCTCCTACACTTCCTATCAAACAATTGCGACCACTTTTCCCGATTTACGTTGCCAAAATGCGGATTACAAATCCTAAGGATTAAGAACTTCAAACTTTTAGCCACTAGTCACGCAACCGGAGCCGACCATTTCAACTACTCGTGACACGTTGCACGTATTGATGGAACTAATTTGGTCTTGATTATTTTAATTTGGAGTAGAAACTAAACTCAAAAAGAAAGGAAAAATATATTTTTCACCTACCAATTACTCATATTTTGTACTTGATACTCTAAACTAACACACGGTTGGGATATTTTCTCCTGAAAATAAATATTTCGGGATTCACAAGTCAGGCTTTAAAGTAAGAAAAGTAAAGACAAAAGGAATCCTAAACTATAGTTTGGCCATCCGGACCTGCGAAGCGGCAAGAAAAGTTGGAATAAATAAAGAAACCGAATGGAGTTTTGGCTAAGCCGGAGATTGAGAAGCTGCGACTTTGACCATGTTGGGTTAAAAGGGTGCAGACCAATTACTTTCGGTCCTGGTTTGGAACGAGGCTCAATCCCCATGAGCACACTCAGGACAAGACCAAAGTGAGCCCCCGAGATTAAGAAATGATGTTTGTTACTGACGGTTGGACAAGATGGCAAGGCAAAGACCTTGAACTTTGAGCTTGAAATCCACAAAATCGTGTTTCTTGAAAGCGCAGCATTCTCGGTCGCCTCAGCGCTCCCCTGTCTTCATGGTCGCCTTGCAATTTTTGGTATATTTATAGTTTGAATCCAACACGTACGCAACAGAGCAAGGCTATTGTGAAGTTTACAATGCTATGCACGAGAGAGAACGCGGCCACTCAATCAAAGCGACAAATTAAGTAAAGAGCGGTAGTTCCAAAAAGAAGAAAGGCAAACAGAATGCAAGAACACCCACATGCTCGTGGTGCTGCGTGCATAACAATTTTATTTTTCCCATAAAGAGGCAACTATATTTGCAACGTTTCCCTTTTTTCACGAATACAACTGATTGACTAATTGCCTATATACAGAGAAAGAAGCTTGTGCATGTATAACTTTAGAAGACGGAGATAAATTGAAACAGAACAAAAAAATGTCCGGTAGTTTGTCAAACACAAGTTGTGCATGTCAACAAGCCTCCAGATATTCCGTGAAGGACGGACCAGGATCTCGTCCAACAAAAGGAAATGTAATTCATACTCACATATGGAGAAGATTATTCACAGTAACAGCGACAGAGTTTGTTCGCTGCAAGTCCTGAAAAAATTGATGCATAGAATATTCAAGATAAGCAATTAGAAATAAGAAAATGAAAAAACAAACTCCTTAATACATAAACCATTGGCCTTAGATAAATTTTGACACCAAGGACTCCATTCTGGCGGCCAAATGCCATTTTCTTTTTTCACTGACCAGCAAAATATTTTCATGAAGGTAAATGATCACGCTTTACCAGGAAAACCATTCATACATACATGTATATAATGTTTATTCTAAACATTTGTTGATATGACTGACACTACAACCAACTTCAGAGAGCTTAAAGTCTATGCAAGAATATAAATTAATACCTGGAAAATTATGTCATCAGGCATGTGTGGCAAAACCTCCCGTACTGTCTCAGCCATGGTAAGTATGTTAGCTACATTGTCATTTGCAGGGCCTGGGGCAGTCCTCATACGTAAACCACCTCTGCTTCCAGTGTATCTGCCACCACCAGCAGGAGCAATAGGTGGACCAGTTGAGGCAGGCTGAGAGGGATTCACAGGCCAAAGGCTCCAAGCACCATCTTCAACGGCAGTTTGCGCGTAGGTTTCCCCTACAGATGCAAAATGCCTCATCATCATCTGAAGTCTCCCTAATCCAACTGATCTTACAGCATTAGAGGGTCCAGCTCCATCAACACCCTGGCTTGGCCAAGCATGCAACCAACTCGAATCCAGTCCTGCACTCCTATGGTGCAAAAGGAGAAATGATTTCACAAAAGAAACACGGAAGATGAAGTTGTTTGACTCACTACGTAACACCTGCCCAAACATATAGTTACTGTATGATGCTTAAGGAGGTCAGTTAAATTACATTCAAGCAAAAGTTTTTTGCAATTTTTAGATACGAAACAGTTCTGGAAGAGTTTAGATAGTTATATTGGTCATTACATATGACACTTCTATGGATTCTTCTTTTTCTTCTCTCTCTCTCTCTCTCTCCTGGTCTTTTTCAGAGATCTCACTTATGTATTAAAGACCCATGAAGTACAATGTCATTTGTGTCATTTTCTCTAGGCATAACATTTTTTTTTTCTCTGCAAAGCCTGAAGAAGGACTCTCTTAAACCAACACCTGATGGAAGATGCCAGCCGGATTTCTGCTAGAGTTGGTGGACAGGGGGTATCCCAAACCAGGTCTTCAGGAGTTATAACAGCATCTTCACCTCAATAAAAGGTAAGAAGTTCCCCCACCCAAAAAGTAGTAATAAAAAAAACATTCTGATGATCTAAGCAAGTGGCTCCAGTGCCAGTTTGTCAAACAGATGCTTCTCCAGCTAGATGTACCACTTCGATTTATTTCAAGGATGGTAAGAAAAATTACACTAACATAAAGAAAGGAAGTGACCTCCAACGATCGCCTTCTATTGGGTTCTGTGACTGAGTAGGAAATACTCCAGTAGGCAGCGTCTGTCCAGAACTGTTTTGGCGATCAAGTTCAGCACTTAATTGACGGGCAAGCTGCTCATCACTTACAACTTCTCCAGTATGAGGGTTAACTTCATTCTCAGGTCTGCCAATGAAAAGTGGCTTTCGACATGTGGGGCATGAATAAGTCTCATTTAATCCTTGATCCAACCTGTCATTAATGAATAAGCTTCAGCATGGCTCAGATGCTTGAAACTACAAAAGCAAAGGAGGTAAAATACCAAAAAGTACGAGTGATACCAAGATCTCAAGCATGCAAGATGAAACAGATGCCTGCAGTGTAACTTTTTTGCCTTAGCCATGGGTTCCTGTCATTTGCCAGTTTAACAACTTTGAGGGATCAATAACAACTAAAAGATAACCAAGAAAAGACAAAACATACCCTACAGATGGCACATTCATCATCATATGCTTGCAGCTCTTCAGTTGTTGCATCGGGAAGGGCAGCATGAAGAGCACCTAAAGCTTTTCGCAATTTGATGAATCCTTTTATACGCTTCCAAATAGCACTTAGCAAAGCCTGAACATTGATGAATTAATTACATATTGGACTTCACATTATGGGCAAGTAACGGAATTAAACAAATATTGAATGCTCCACCAGCTAGTGGAATGAAATAATTACACAGGTGCTTACACGTATATTTAGGAAAAGAATCGCATCCACAAGATGGAATGCCATGCCATGAAGCCACCAAATATGCACGTAGTGACCAAGTGCCATTAACAATGTTGCTACGTCCAGGGAAAAACCCAAATTCCGAATAAGAACGCCTTTCCATTCCGATAATGAACCTGCTGCAGTCACACCTTAATCAGGAAAAGTTAAATCCACCACAATCATCCTTCTGTTGAATAAAGCACATCTTCTTAGAATTGGGCCAAGACTGACCAGCCCAACCAAAACCGACCTGGCCCAATTGGGCCCACCCAAAAATGTTCAAAACGAAATGGGTCGGTTTGGGCCTCTGATTTAAGGGGTTGACAAACTGACCCGATGACCCATTTAACTTTAAAAAATTCATTAAAATTTAACAATCTTACCTCGCCTCTCTCTCTCTCACCCAACTCCGTCTCTCTCACCTAGGTGCTGACCGACACTCCCAACAAACCCAGTGACATTGGTGCCGGCCGGTTTTTCCCCTACACTCAGTGCTGTTCAGTCTTTGAAAAAGGCAACCGACCCCATCAATGCAGTGGCCGGGAATGGCCTCCCACCGAACCAAGGGGGAGGGTTCACAACCCCACATCTTCTATATTCAACACGAGAGCGAATTGTGCTTTACACAAACTGACAGACAACATATCGCATTCATAAATGCGTACAATTCCAGATGAATGCATCACCATCTACGAAAGAGGCGAATTCACAAATCTCCACCAATGATGGTGGATTTGCACAAGGAGTATAATTCCCCTTATACCCCTTGCTGTCTAATCAAAAAGTGAAATTCACATTCACTTGTCACCAACTTTAAGTAGGCATTTCTCCAAAAATCCTCACTAGCTAATTGTCTGCTTCACCATTTTCTTTTTCCTTTTTCAATCCCCCCTAATGCAGGATGAATTTTACATGTAATAACCACCTCATTTAGGTATGTATTTTTCAAAATAATCCCCACATAACTTGTTTGTTCACCCTTTTATCTATTTTGGGTAAATTGTTTACCTTTTCTCCAATCACAGACCAAAGCATAGCCCCAGCGAAAATAACCAATAAACTAACCATACACACTGAGAGAGAATAATAAGAAGAAACACATGAACATGAACATGAAAAAAAAAGACAAATATCTTATCATTTGATAGACAAAAGATATGCTACAGTTCATTTTTGGGCAAGCCAAAATCAGCTGAAGGAAGGGCTTCACATATGAACAACAGAACCAAGATACAAAGATATGGATTTAGTGTGCATATATTGATAGTTTAATATCCTTTTTCCTATACTTCTTAGTCAATTGTACTTCTAGGGCAGGTGTATGTGATGGTGGAACGCATCATGAACAAAGTGAAAGAGAAATTTCAAAAACAACCTGCTGCTGATGTATCAAAAAGTTTGAACCTTTGGCAATTTGTACTGCTCCCTGCTGAATGATGGAGCCATATATCAAGCAACTGGAACCCATGAACTAAAATAGCCTACAGCAGATATTTCACAAACCAATTAACCTAGTCAACCTGAGAACTGATTATCTCACAAGATCCAATCATTCGCATAATTGCCAAGAGCTGTTTCAATAAAATTACCTGCATTGTCTCGAATGCAACACTGAAAGGCTCAAAGAATAACAACAGGAACATATATGAACCCAGCGTTCTATATATTACCAGACACAACCTAATCCTGCCAGCGACCAACATAAAAAAAAATAAAAAAAAATAAAAAAAAATAAAAAGGAAGAAGAACAACAACAAAAGAGTATATATAAGAAGCTTGAGCAGTTAACAAATCTATAACATTTTGATGTTGGGTAATGAAATCAAGAATTATTTTATACTTAGACAAAGCTTCCTATAAATAGATGACAATAGCAATCAAGATATCACTGAAAACACTTGATTAAATAAACATCAGAGGGTCCCACATCACATAGAATGCATCTAGTGAGCATGCAAAACACCTATCAAGCACTTTCTCGAAGACTCATCAACTATTGAATGGCTATCCTCTATGCTTGTGAAATTCTGGAGGATCAAAACTTTCAAAGGTTGAATATTGGAAGTTGATAATTTTATTGGTGGCCAGCTGGGTCCAGACTCGAAAGAATGGCGGACATATGGAACCTAGTACTTACCCCCATTCAACATCTCAAAATTTCAAAGCTTCCAAATGGCCCTCAAACAGTTTACACAACAAAACCAAAAAATAAAACAAATTAAAATAAACAAAAAGAAAAACTGCCGAAAAAGATGTTCCTAAAGGCAGATTACTATGAAAGAACTTTGTCAAGTGGAAAATTAAGAGCTCCTATGTTGAAAGTGCCACCAAAGATGAGAAATTTTTTAACGGTGATTAGATAGATAGATAGAGATAGAGAGAATAAATGAAGCAATACCAAAAATAGTCAACAGAGAAGACCAACAATAAGACTGAATATACACGAAAATATGCCCAAGGGGTAGCAGAAGGAGATGCATTCAAACGTTCAAGTCGATCTCTGGCCAAAGCTTGAAACATCTGGACAACAACCAGAAGAGAGTTAGTACATAACCTACTCATCTTTATATTAAATCTAAAACCAGCATCACCATTTGGGGAATAGTCACGGATACCTTTAAAGAACACAGAACAGTCATCCAGAGTGACCACAAGCCTGCATGATATATTGTTGGCGGAACAACCAGTGGGAGAAACGTCCCCTGCTCAATATTCATCAAAAGATAGCACAACTAGTGAACCATAAAATTTATTTCCTGTTTTATTGGTAAGCATTAAAAACGACAGAATCAAGCCCACATAGGCTACTAACACCACCACCAGAGGTAAACTAATAAAAAAGATGCACACAGATTACAAAGTTACAGGAGCCTTTCGTCAACATCACCACATCTTAGATACTGAAATAAAACAAGAAACAAAAAAGCTATATTTGAGATATCAACTTCTTTTTCCTAACAAAAGATAGTGTGTATGAAACCAAAACCATTAAAGATATACAATTACGCGCATCGTAGATATTAACGACCCTAGGTCGTAACACAACATCCAGAAACAAACTCATCTTAAGGGGGAGACAGAAGTAACCTACAAAGGAAAACACAAGTACGTCTAGAAGGGCTTAAAGCATGACAAGAAGGAGAAGAAATAAACGGTACTGACAAAGAAGAAATTTCTCCACTTGAGGAGATAACAATCTTTAAAAACTTAAGAGCACAAAACCCCTGCATTGTGAGGGGATTTGGGAAGTTATCAAAAGGTACAAATCTTCTGACAATCTATACCATTTAACATCTTCATGTGTAAACCTGTAAAGACTAATGGAAATTAATTAAAAAAATGTGATATGCAACACTGGAATCGATGCATTTTGTCACTATTTGTGATCACACTATACAAGCTTTCAACAGATTGCTTATACACAATAGTTTACCTTGTAAATAATATAATTGATAAGACGTTCCAACAATTTCCGGGTCTCAGAAGGGTACAACTCCACAAAGAATATAGTCTGCATGTGAAAGATATAAATTGTAGTTATACAACATCATCAGTCACAAACTTCTATTCATCATCTTGAATATGCATACATTGAGTAATACAACAATATTTGGTCAACTAAAGAGAATAGCCCATTCATCTTACATATTGGCTCCATATACGATTCTATCAGTCATCAATTCATTTTCATTGAGTTTGCTTGATAGTTAGTAACAAAATTTCCAATAATAATTTTAATCTTACATGTAGGGGTACTATTCTCTTATTTGGAGTTCCATATACATTGCCCAACACCACATACAGTCGCTTTTCAAATAGTTCATGGAGCAACATGAAGTCACAATTGCTTGATAATTAAAAGTCACTCAGGGGAATAGCAAACATACCTTCAGACACAGAACAAGTAAAACAAAGACATTGAGCACAAAATTTGTCAGCAATCCAATGGTGGCATAAGAACCCAAAAGCAGCTCAATGACACGGCTTGCATTTCCCGAGTGAATAAAATTCTCAGTGATTAGTCCATCCGATTTTAGCACATCTAAAGACAACTCCGTCCAGAATTGGAGACCAATAAAGCTTAGCACAGTAGACAACGCCGAGATGGCTACGTATCGCACAGCCATTAGTATCAGTAATGTATTCAGCTTTTTTACCAACCCCCAGCTCCCAAATTTTCATCAGAACAGTAGCATAACTCTTCACGCATTACAATCCCGATCTGGCATTGAAGTGAATACGGACGACCGAAACCTTAAAATAGCTTCAAATCCCAACAGAACTTACTGCAACCGCGCTAAACACCCAAGATGAAATCCCAAAACCTGCCTCCAAATTTTTTTTTCAAAACCAGAATAAGAAAATCAACAACTGATACTTCATACGAATCAACCATGAAGAAAAACATAATTAACAGTCTATATAGTGACAATGCCGTGTTGGTTGGTAAGACAATGCGTAAAAGGCTGTGAATTTTTCGTTTCTTCAAAACCCAAAAACCGAGAACATAAAAAATATAATTAGTCTATCCTTTTCGCTGTCTTACTTTTATTGTAACTGGGAGAATTCGAATAAAAGAGAAACCAATCAAATTCACTATACACACATGTAAACCAGGAAGTTCTGGTATCGATCATGTAAGCAACTAAAGGGTTCAACTTTCCTTTGCGAAACAGAAAAATACATATTTTTGGGAAATTCCAAAAACATTAGACTGAATATAAAACAAAAATAGCAAACGCATACAAATAAGGGGATATGGAATTGGAAGCTTTACCACTAAAGACTTTAATGGGAACATATTTGGAGAATAATTGAAGGAAATTTTGAGAATATATCAAGCGAACGGACCTGCTTCGATCTAAGACGATGCAGTGGCTGCTTCGGCGTGGGTTCCTGAAATTTACATCTGCATCGAATTTTGAAGAGAGAGAGAGAGGGATTTACACGACAGGTCAGTTCTTGCGGGAAGGTTAAAGCGATAGCTCAAAATTCGTAGAATTACTTCTGGTATATATACATAGACTTTACCCCATATATTTATTTATATAATAATAATATTTGCTCTTTTCTGTTTTGCAATAATTAGTCATTTTAAGTTAATATTTAAAAAAAAAATTGTGAAAATTGAAATAGATTATAGTTTTATTAAATTTTAATTAATTATAATTGCAAATAAAAGTTTTGAAATTAAAAGGATTTTCGTATGCACTATTTACTTCTAGTATAAATTACCTTATTTTTCTTCTTTTTTTGTATTTCCTTTTTTTATTATGTTTTTATTTTTGTTTAATATATAGTTGTTTGGCCAACCTTGTGCATCTCGTTTGGAATCGGTGATTATTCGCTTTTTCGTTTTAATTTTTTTAATATGGAGGTTCTGACCGACACTAATGTCGTGTCGGGAATTCATTTATTTTTGATAATTAGGCTTCGAACCAATAAATATATGTTTGAACGTGAAGATAGAATTGAAACAGTACCTACTTTTATTTTTATATATATTTAACATTTTGCGTGTTTGTTCTTTCCGTTTTTAATTCGTTAATGTCGGTGACTTCAGTTTGTCGTTGGCAGCCAAGTCCAACTATCCTAATACCATAATATCATATACGTAATACATGCATGGTATAGGTCTGTTAAATATAACTTAAATAAAAGAAAATCTCATCTATAATTTTTTTATTTATTTTTTGGCGTATTTTTAGTCCGGAAATATTTTGCCGTGTTTGGGTTTATTTAACAATGTTCGTTTTTTACTCTATATTCTCTTTATTAGAGTCTTAAGCAAAGCAAACTATTATGTAGATAAGAGAGATTGAAAATGAGGCATGGGGTGGACTCTTTTAAGATTGCTCCGTGACCTCAATTTTATATTTAAAATAGCATAACGGAGAATATATATATGGCTCATTTATAGATGCAAAACTTGTAGACAAAATTAGGTTCAATTCATAAGTAGTGTGCAACATTTTTTTCTCCATTTTAAAATATAAGCAGTTAGTGCAATATTTAATCAATGTGTGCCCGAGTGAAGAAAATATAAGTCATATTTAATATATGCGTGACACAAATAGAAAAAAAAATTATAATTATAATCTACAGGGGCGTTTGAATATTCAGAGGATGATAGACTAATGAACAGAGTTTAATATATAACGTTTAAACTTTTCAAGTTTTTTTTTTTTACTTTTTTTTGGCGTATGATTTTCTGCTCCCCATGCTTGGGCCAGAAAACATGCATTAATTGTAGAGTTGTAGTACTTTGTCCAAGTACGGCTTGACCCAAGGTCAGGCCCTGCCCTAGAACAAACTAGTGGGCTGCAACCTTGCTTTGACCCAAAAGAACCCGTGAAAAGGATCTAGAAGGCAGACGCGTACATTTCAAGTCTGCCTATAAGGGATGTTCGGTTGTAAGAAATTTGTATGATTCTGATAAAATTGTGAATATTTAGGTGATATTAAAGTTGTATTGACATGCGTGCAGAAGTTGTTAAAATGGATTGATATTTGTAAAAAAATGTAATAAAATGTTGTATTGAAATACGTGTGTTTTGTGATGTTTAGATTGTAAAAAAAAAAGATACAAATCCGTAAAAAAAATGGTAAATGAACATGAGCATAATGTATCGTTCTTTTTTTGTTTTCAATTTTTTTAATGGGGTAAATGAATATGTACTACTTTACAAATAGAAACTTGTTATTATTAAGTAATGCTTCTATTTTTTTTCAAAGGATGAGAAAATTTCGTGTTTCTAAAACTTTGTATTTGGCCAAAAGCAGGCCATGTATGACAGTATAAGGTGCTTTCTATTTCTTCTAATAGAATATATTGGTGTGGTAGTCGTTTTCAATCAAAATCATCTAAGGCTATTCAATCTACCGACGATGAGGGGTTAAATCGCCACCACCACCGTCTCCAGATATCCACTCCGCCAACAACGGATTAAGCACACCGCCTTGTGCGGTAGTGGCCCTAGGATATGTTCGTGCTGGGTAAATATGTAAGATTTTATAGAAGTGAATATTTATGTTGAATGTTGTTTTATAAGTGTTTGTGTAAAGTGTAAAGAAAATGTAATTATTTAATAAAAAAAGTATTGGAGTTATATGAAAAAGTAAAGATAGAAAATTTGTGTTAAATAAAAAAGTAAAAAATTGTTAGCGATTATGTAAAATATATTGTCAGTTGTGTTTGAATTATTAAGATATTCGGTAGTAGTTTCGTGAATATATTTGAATCCTGAAAAAAAAAAACGAATATAATCCTAATCATCTTATAAATAAATTATCCTTAAATATAAACACGGGCCTGTCTGGGCTCCAATCTCGCTAGACTGGGCTGTTAGACGGCCAACCCGGGCCATGGGCACCAAATTTCTTTGCGCCAGTGGCTGAAGACCATTTAAATACAGCTGACTGACGGAGACCTAGACGGAGACGGTGTTGGAAATTCAGGCGCTAACTCATGTTCCAGGGTCTTCTCCCCAATATCTGACAAAACCCTAACCATTACCCAGAGATTTCAGAATCCGAAACCCTCGGAACTGTCTTCAATCTCTTTGTGGCAGGCAGTGGTCGATGGGGATCATAAGGAGCTGCTTCTCGTTCATATTAGGGACGGTGAGTGGGATATATGTTGCTCAAAACTACGACGTTCCGAACATCAAGAAGCTCGCCCACTCCGCCCTCTTCATGGCCAAGCACGTCGAAGAGAAGTACCGAAAGCCCAAGAAACGAGACGATGACTGACGTCAGAATTCGATTCGATTCAATATCATATACTCCCTCCAAGCAGAGCACGAAAACCGACGCCGTTTCCTCTGCCACCAGGTTCTTATAATTTTGAAGACCATATAGCAAGTAAAGAAAGAGGAAAGAGATCATCGAAAATTGGTATTCTTTTTATTGAATTTGTACGTACACTCAGGGAACTCTGAGGCAAAAACGTTTCTGAATAGTACATTTGTGATGCAAGAAAAATATGTTTTATTTTTTGAGCATTATGGTTGTCAGCGGTCAAGCGTTCCTTAGCAGAAACTAGTTTCGCCTAACGCTAGGCTGCAATTTTTCCTTGTGTAAGGTAGGTGATAAGGAAAATCCCAAATTATCTGGTATTCTTCTGTACGGGATTCTATTTCAGTTATGAACAATTTGTTTGGAGGAAATGGAGCTTTCCCAATGAACAAGATAGACCAGCTGTATAAACTTTTTTTCCAACTGTAAATATGACGTTTTACAGAAAGAAGTCTCAAAAAGATACTTTTTGATCGGCTGAAGCACTGAATTTGATCACTTGTAAGGGTATGATGAGTGGATTGAGGTTTGAAAAGGTGCAAGGGATGGCCCTAGCGATTTCATTGTGTATGTTGAGGGCCTGCAGGTGCGCTCTAGTAGTTGTATCATATTCATGCCCCATTCAAAATGTGATGTTTAAGAGTCAGCTACATCATACGGGTTCTTCATTCATGTGGGTGAACGTTTGACTCCGCTAAATCTTGTCAAGATATAGTCTGAAGCAGCTTTTGCCTAATGAACTCCATAAGTTTTACAAGTAAATGGGATGAGTATTCACTCTTTATGAAATTGTTCAAAACTTAGAGAATGCTTGCTTGCCAATGCCTATCAGAGAGTCTAACCTCTAACTCGACCCTAGATTGCTTGTAATATCAAAGGTCTTCCTATCAGTCTTCCCTTATCGCCTAAATGGTGGATAGGAGGGCACATTCATGTGACAAATCTTAAACTTATGAACTTATTGTCATTCTCTTCAGTTCTTATGATTTATGGCTGCCTTTGTAAGACTTTCCATGATTAATGGCCTCGCAGCTAGAAATCTGGGCCGACAGGGTCTGTCAACATTGTATCTTTGCGATACTGATTTAGACTTTGATAAAAGCTCCCTTCCCTTGCCATTCTAGGCAGAGAGGATATCTGATGTTATTATTGCTTGCCCTTTTCTTTTTGTGTATGGGCATTGGGGTTGTTAACGTAAGACTGGATCTCGAACGCTATTGAATGTTGCACTGACCAACTAATCTTTTTGGCATAGCCAGTGAATTGAATGTTGCCTCTAGGGTATGTTCGTTTTCACCATTTTTTCAGGATTCTAAGTATATTCACAATTCTACCACCGAACATATTCAGAATACAAACACAAAAACCAATACATTTTACACAATCTCCAACAACTTTTTAATTTTTTATTCAACATAAATTTTCTCTCTCTATACTTTTTCACATTACTCCAATACTTTTTTATTAAACAATTACATCAAATCATTTCTCTCTCCACTTTACACAAACACCAATAAAACACTATTCATGTCGTTCCAACAAAAGGTAAAGTAGCAGAGAGGATGGGCAGTAGAGAGGATGAAATGCTGATGTGTGTGTTGTGTGGTGAAGCAATTGAAACTACTCATCATTTGATGTTGGGGTGTATTGTGAGCAAAATCTTATGGAGTCAATCACCATGGGCATTGGACACTGGTGCCTTTCTTCATCATCCGTTGTCTCTATGGCTCACAACTATTATAGAACCTTCTATTTTAAATGAGTTGCCTGCAGATGATTATCATAAGTTCCAAATCTATGCTTTAATAGCGTGGGATGTTACTTGGTGGACACGAAACCAAATCATACATAATGGGGCCCAACTTGATTTGATGAAGGTGGTGTTGCAGGTTAAAAGATTATGTGGAGAACATTTCAGTGCTTGGCAACAGAAGAAGAAGGCTGCATTACCATCCTGCTGGTCTCCTCCTAAGGCAGGTCAGTTTAAAGTTAACTTTGATGTAGCAGTTAGAGATGAGTTTGCTGTTGGTGCGGTTGTGATAAAAGATAGTAATGGCATGATTGTTGGAGCTTGTGTTGAGAAATTGGAGATTGAATTTCCTGAAGATGGTGAGATATGTGCTGTACATCTGGGACTTTTGGAGGCCCAACGTTGTGGGTGTCGTAGTCTTATAGTGGAGGGGGATTCTCAGTTGGCAATTGAGGCTATTAGGAGATATCCTGAGCAGATAAATTGGAGAAGTGATGGGCGCATTGGAGACATAGTTTTATTAGCTTCTGCATTTGATCATTGTTCTTTTTCTTATGTTTTTCGAGGTGCTAATGAGGAAGCGCACCACCTAGCTCGTTGGGCTGCCTCTCAGTTTTTGTCTGGAGGCTACCCGGATGTTCATGAGCATTTTCCTGCCCTCTATTGGGTTTATGCTGGGACTGACCCACCCTAATTTGATGTGTTTGTTTTTGCTTTCATGTTTCTAATAAAGGTAATGGTAGTCTTGATTAAAAAAAAACAACATAAAAATTCACAACTTCTCTAAAATCCTACATTTTTTCTCAAAACGAACATCACCTTGGAGTCGCGCCTAATCTAACGCGAAATTTAGAAGTGCGTTTCAATTGTCACTCGGGCCCGTCGTGCCAATGCGACCCTTGGGATGGTTTGGGTTCAGGAAAGAATTGTCTGTCACTTGGGTTGGGTCATATCATCCGAGATCTGTTTGGATGACAACTATGTAGTTCCTAATCTCTTTCGGGTTCCGACTTGAACCATGGAAATAATGTAACGTCCCAAAAATCAACATTGGAATTTTCATTAAAAACAACTTTGAGACATCATCTTCTTTATTCTAAATAAAAACATAATCAAAACTTCAATGCTTAAAACATAAACTTGTACAACTTTTAAAATAATACTACTCCCGCCCGCACGCCTTCTAAGTATCATCCTTGTCACGTTCTTCAAAAAATCTCTGAAAGTGTGGAAAATAATAACGAAGTGAGTTCGACAACTCAGTAAGCAGAGAATAGAAATATATATTCTTTTCTTTGAAAATAATACTCAATTCAGTGACCAGAAATACAGAAAATAAAATAGTTTTTCAGAAATCTCCTTTGGTAGTAACAGTAAGCCACATTGACCCCTGTGGCAGGGTTGTGCAACGACTTAACTGGCGGCCAAACCGAATTAAGCCAACAGTAAGTGGAGTTTGCTCTACTAAGACTTAGCCACGTACGCTAAGTGTGCACTATGGAGAAACCCACACAGAAACCAATCCGAAGAATGGGTGCACCAGTAATCAGTAATGAGTTGGTACCAACAACAACAGTAATCAGTAATCAGTAACAGAACATCGCCTCGGGGTTTAAAAACAGTATAATATATAATATCAGAACTCAGATTCAAAATCAGAAATGATGTTCAACAAAATACAAAATCTTTGAGAAATAATTTAGAACAGTCATATAAATAATCTCAGTAAGTCTTAAAATTCCACATTTGTTTTCAGAATAACATAAACTTGCAATAAAATATTTTCCACAGAATTGTTTTATGAAAATGTGTTCATAATTTTTTAAGAAAACAATAAAGTAGCTCCGCTTACCGGACTTGCTTCGATAATCGAACCGCCTTAAAATCCACGTATTGTAGCGACCCACAAGAACCGAAGAAAATCGAGAAACTCAACAATGACCGAAATTGACCTAAAGAGACAGAGAGATCTAAACAATGATAGAGATTCACGTTTGAGAGGTGTGAATAATCTGTGAACGGAATGTCCCTTTTATAGGCCGAATCAATGTGTAACAACCCCAAATCTTTGTCTTTCGAAATCCTCCATTAACCACCATAAAATCGCTTGATTTATTGAGAAAACGTCAAGATCCACACAATGAAGTTGAAAGGCTACGAAAATCAGTCGAAAAGGTGCTAAAACGGATGAGAAATCGAAGAGAGAGAGGAAATTGATGAGAGAGAAACTGAAGGGTTGAAAACGGCGGCTAGGGTATAAGAATCGAGATTCTAAAGTTTGGGGAAGAAGAAGATAAAAAAACACCGTTTTACTAAAAAATCTAATTCGAGCAAAACGTGTTTAAGTAAAATAAAACTTCACCATATAAAGAAAAAAGCAAAGGCGCCTCAGTGGTCCAGGTGCGCCTCTCTTCTCCTAAGCGCTGGGTTCGAATCTCAGCCTAGCAAAAAGAATGTTTTCTTTGTATTTTGTTTTAAAAGGTCGGGTTATCACAAATAAAGAGAGCGCCGGGACTGGGAGTGCACAGGAGTTAGTTTTTTTGTTTTGTTTTTGTAAACGATAGGAGTTCGTTGATACTTGAAGTAGAGTACAAAGGGTCATGTTCCCCACCTGCGACTGATGTCTAACAGTCTAAGGGAGGCTTATTTTTGGTCCTAACTAGGAGAAAGTGCATGTAATTTGAAGGCTTAATATACAGGCGTGCCTTTGGAGTTTAATATTTTTTCAGAAATACCCTTAGTATTATTTTTGTTGTCCCGCCGCCCATGTGGTATACCCATTTTCCCTGTTATAACCCTTCGGTAATATTCCGTCAATTTTTTGACGGAAATTGATGATGTGAAGTGATCACGTCACATCCAATTAAAATGCAACATGTGTTCGCAACTGCTGACTGAATGAAATTCATTTTTCACCTCCATATCCACGTCACTCCTCTCCATAGCGGTTTAACTAAATGTCCTTAAATCCACATCACCTAAATGAAAACTAACTTCAAAGATTGAACAGACCCATTTGCAACCCGACAGAGACCCACAAACATCTATTCAACTTTTTTCCTCGAATCAGTTCTAGAACCCTATATACAGATTAAGGAGAAAGAGAGGTTGATTGAGAAAGCGATCATGAAGAAACTAAATTCGAGGAAGAGGACGATGAACAAAAGGTGCAGCCATTTTCACGTGTATAAAACCCTTAGCCCCAGATCCAGATGTACTCTTTTTTGTTTGTGACCCATTACGCTCTGCAAGGAAGAGGATGAGGACGATGAACAGTCATCTCAGTCCCAACCCGTCCAGAGCTACCAAACCTCTCCAATTCACCCACTGTCTCAACTGCGTGCCGGTAATCTGGAACAAAAGTCGAATCCTTCTGTCCAGCGAACTCTATGGGAACGGTCGGTGCCATAAGATAAACCTCCAATGATTGCACGTATCAATTGTGACAATAAGCGACGCCCTTGCTCAGTCTTAGAGAATAGCAAATCCCCAAATCTTCGAAATCATGCCAAAATCCAACTCAAGTATCAAATTAAGACACATTTCAATATTTCCATCACTACCCGATTGACTTATTTTCCTTATCTCCACAAAAGACAGAATCTTCAGGCACTGATTCGTTGAAAAGAAGGATTTGTGTGCACATATATGGACTAAAAGCCTTGGTGTCCTTTGAAAAAACTTTCCCACAAGGTAGCCAACGGCAGAGGCCCTTTTGTCAAGAACATGAAAGCCAAAAAACGTAACACAGAAACCCATCCCAGTGAAAAAGGCCACCCCTTTTGTCTAGAACCCTAACTTGGACGAAAAAAAAATTGAATAGATATTCATGGGTCTCCGTCGGGTCGCGAATGAGCTTGTTCGATCTTTGGAGTTACTTTCATATTGGTGATATGGATTTAAGGGCATTTTCGGTAAACTGTTATGAAGAGGAGTGACGTGGATATGGAGGTGGAAAATGAATTTCGTCTAAGTCAGCAGTTGCGAACACGCGTTGCATTTTAATTGGATGTGATGTGGTCATTTGGTCCACATCATCAATTTCCGTAAAAAAATAGACGAAATATTGTCGGAGGGGTATAACAGGGAAAATAGGTATACCACAGGAGTGGCGGGACAATAAAAATTATCCTAGGAGTATTAAACATCAGGGTCACGCGTATATATTAAGCCTAATTTGAATCCCGGATGATAATCGCCTGACTCATTAGCTCAAAAAAAAGCCCAAACTTATGGTGAAAGGGATGTGGAATGTGAGAAAAATCCTCCAGCCTTGAGGCGCGCTGATTGAAATACAGGCAGTATTTTTCAGGACTCTTAAGAGAAAAAAAGGATTTAGTAAAATACTAACAAGATGCAATTTGGGAGAGGCATTGCAATGCTTTGTTTTGCGTTGAATCAAATGAATATTGAGATTCAACTGCTATGAAGAACATCAAATTGAAGAATCCGAATAGTGTAAATTACTATCAATCCAGCCAAACAATCACTCTCATATTAATTGCACCCTCGAAGTACCAACTCGTGACGACTCATCCCAAATCCTCTCTCGGCTGTGAGTTGCATCTTGGACTTTATTGGAGGGATATTTCACGGAGTTTATTCGAATTTGCTCATTTTCTTGGTTATTTGATAAATGTTAAATCTAATATTGTTTACGAAAAAGATCAAAAGACTATTGGATCAGGTTAAAGATAACATAACAATGATAAACGTGAAAAAGTACGAGTCTAGTAAGAATAATTTGGCGTGACCTAGGAACTATTGGATAAAGGTTTGAAAAAATATGGGGATAGATTACTTGACATGATTAGTCACAATACTAAGATATATTTAATTTAAATTGAATTGAATGGTTTTAAGAGATTCCGTGTGGAGATTTTACACTACTGGCAAGAAAAACATTGTTTGTTTAAGAGGGTCGGGAAGGTAGAGTCGAGTGGTCCACATTATTTTGTTTACTAACATTTAACAAATAACAAAGTAGCGTGATCTAGAGAGGCTGAAAGAGAGATTAATCAGTTACTAAGGAAATCACCAAAGGCTGCTATCCTAGCGATCAAGCCTCAAGGATATTGTAGTTTAATTAGGCCACACTTTCCCACGCACCAATTAGCCTCTCCCCATTTATTGATCCAATGCAAATTGGTGTCTCCTTGGGACGGAAATTTCCTGCAATTCGGTTGGGACCCACCCTGCTCAAACAGTATGGGTATTGTTCGGGTAGGGTGGGTCCTAGTCCTTCTCTCTCTTCTAATTGTTCCATTTGCAATTGCAGAGAATCATGATCCATCTCCTTGTTACTTGTACGAGACTTTGAGGTCATTAATTTGGTGACTACTTCAGAAAATTTCTAAGATTTTCCTTGAAACTTGAACCAATCCTTCAAATTTTGTTTTTGTACGTGGCCACAAGCTATGCAATAAGTCATGAGAAAATGAATAAATATTTTTTTAATCTATAATATAAATGTGACTAAAAAAGAAAAGAAAAAGATTACTTATGCTATAATGACAGTGTAATTCACTTTTGCACGTGAAACAACAATAACGTGAACGAAGGCACTAATAATTTTACCAGCAATGGGTTGTGGGGTTGTGGGTTAGATTAATCCCTGAAAGATTACGTGGAAAACGGATTCAAACTATTACTTGGAGCTGAT
Source organism: Myrica gale (assembly GCA_963930655.1). Classification (NCBI taxonomy): domain Eukaryota; kingdom Viridiplantae; phylum Streptophyta; class Magnoliopsida; order Fagales; family Myricaceae; genus Myrica; species Myrica gale. The sequence continues at coordinate 6,723,382 of OZ005600.1, read as the reverse complement.
GATGATTGATAAAAGCGGCCTCAGTGCCTCACCATCCCTTTCACCTTTTTTTTTTTTTTAAGTAACGAGGAAAGTCATCCAAGGCAGGGCCCTTCAGACCCACCTCTAAAGTATAAACCCCCGGGCGCGTGGAGAGCCTCCAACTCCACAACCCCAGTTAAATGCGAATTCGATCACGGGATCACGGTAATTGTCAAACCTGCGAGTGAGAGTCGTTTACCAAGCTTTTCACTAGCGCTGCACAAACTGAAAATTCGATCGGACCGAATTTTTTACTGTCTAAAATAAAAGATCGAATCACTCGTAAATAGTCTGGTCCGGGATCCAGACACTTAAGTGATTTATATTAGTTTTATTTTTTCTATAAGTTTTTTATTTTTTTCCCTAACTTTTTTATTTTTATTTTTTGTAAATCAAGAAAAAATGAGGATTTAATTTAAAAGGGAAGGCCGGAAGGGATTAGAAAAGACATCAAAATGCATAATTTTGACTTAAGAATTTTATTCTTAAAGTTTAAAGTTTATATTAATAATATTTAAAAAATATTTATTATTTAAATTAATAAATCCGGTCCGAATCTCAAAAGTCATTGGCCTGACCGGATATAACCGATCCGTACCGAATTGACACCACTGAAACTACAAACCATGTCTGTTTCTGTGCGGCCCTGCTTTTCACCATCCGAGCTACCCGCGGGGCCTCTTTTGCTTTTAGCTCACCTCAACGACTACCAAATCTTCCACCAAAACGTCATTGGCTGTTTGTGGGGACTGCAAAATACAGAGCCGTCCTGCACTTGGCAGCTTATTATTCTGTTTTCTTTTATTCTCTTTTTAGATTTAAGGAATTAAAATGCCCTCAAATTCTCAAAAGTTTTTTCCCTATTAAACCTCTGCAAATTTGAGTAGTGTTTCACATAATTATGATTTACTGCATCAGTGTTTACTTTACTATTCTCACTTTCCTTCGCGGCCATCAAAACATTTTGCCGCATAAAGTTTGGTGGTGATTGGCTGCGTGGTACCAGAAGGTCATTGAGGTCGAGGTTGTTGGGTTTGGTGGGGGAGGCCTTGTTAGTGCTAAATTCTTTGACCCAAAACTTATTCCGTCTTTGTCCGCGACAGGGTAGCACAAAGCACGGAGCCTTTATGCCGTCCTTTCATTAAGGAATAGAAAGAAAATGCATCGAATGGAAGCTAAATAAGTTCAAGTAGAGGGAACACCCAGCTTCGAATCGCTCATCCTTCTGGATGACGCTATACGCTTACTTTGATGCACATCAAAACAATATACAAACAGAGACTTCCTCAAACTTCCCCACCCCCTTTCTCTTCCAATAAACAATGGATTAGGCTGAAAAACATCCTCTTGTTTCTTTCGACTATAGGATCTTGTATCTTCTTTCCCATACAATCGGCAGAGAAGGTGAACCGGAGCTTATGACAACAGAGAAGGAAATCACATCACATGGAGCATAAATCCCCACTGTAACCTTTAAAAAGTTACACTTCAGCTGCGGGTGCTGGAGATCTTGATGCAGACCCTCCTTGTGACCTTGACTCCTCAATCTTTGCAGCCACCTCGGCTACAACGAGTCTAGTTAGAAGCAGCCCTGCTATTAGAGCTGCTGCCATCAACATTGTGAAAACCGCATTCCAGCTTGTAGAGGAAATATAACCTGTTATTAGGGGCCCAATAGCAGCCCCAACAGAGCCTGTGCCATCTATAATTGCTGTCACGGTTGCCAGTGCCCTGGAGTTCCCTTCCAATGAACTGTGGGTACCCAAGTCAGCTGAAACGGCCGTAGTTATAAGAGCATATGGTCCATTCACAAACAATCCAGTGATGACCATAAGAATGATATTTATGGTCAAGGAAATGTGTCCGTAGCTTCGATAGAAGAACAGAGCAGGGATAGCACAGTACATGAAACTGGCTGCTGTTATTGCTCTGGCATTTAAGCGATCGGAAATGTGGCCAGCTAGAATTCCTCCAACCACACCACCAACATCAAACAATGTCGATAAATTTCCAGCAGTCGAGCTAGATAAATACACACCATCAATAGCTGCAAAATGAAAAACAGAAATGAGGTGATAAATACTTTCAGTCAATAACAAAAATTGAAGATTCATGAACTCGAGCATGTCTTTCAATAAAATATTTGATTAATTTTAGTTGATATAAGACCAAAAATATGTTATTACGAGATATGGGAATCCTGCAAAGATTCGATTCCTACACCATTGAGGGACACAATCATCTTCTGAGAAAAATTCAGGCATCTTTCAGTTCCATGATGGGAAATTTTGAAACTTGAAAGAACTTCAAAAAAAATTCCATGATGAATCCTTTAGTCCACTGATTCCAAATGTCCTTTCTTTTTGTTCAGCTTTACCATCCTATAATCAAAAGGAAAAATGTATGCAAGATTAACCAAATCCTAACAATGACAAAACAGAGAAGATAATTTACCTGTGTGGGTAATGTAGAACGGCAGCCAGTATAGAAATGTGTATGCAACCAATTTGGAAAAGAAGAGGCAAAGAGCAAAAGGAGCAACTCCTGGTATTTTCCATGCCTCTATGAAGCCCACAGCTTTCTCTCTAACCACTGTCTCTGACTCCAACAAAGGTTGCTCTACTCCCTCGCCAATTTTTCTGGGAGAGTGCAAGTCATCACATCCTATATCAGCTCCAACGGACTGAGGATTAACAGGCAATATGAGAAAAACCACCATACCCATGAAAGCAATCATGAGGCCGGGTACAACAAACGACCAACCCCATCCATAGCTCAATAACGCAGAAGCAATCAGAGAACCTGCAATGTTCCCAACTGAAGTATGAGCATTCCATATACCCATAATTAGCCCCCTCTTGCTCTTTCCAAACCAGTTACCAACCACTGCAACGACCGAGGGCCATCCAGTTGATTGAAATAAACCGGCAATCATTTGGACCACCAAATAGTACCAAAACATATGGATGTTTGCCCAGTAACCAACACCAAAGAGCGACGTAAACAAACCAGTTCCCACCATTCCCACTGTTAAGAAGATCCTTAAATCCACTCTGTCACCCAAATGTCCAGAGAAGTACATTCCCACAGCATAAACTGAAAGGAAAGCCACATCGAGCTCTCCAAGCAAGGCTGTCCCATCTGATCCATTAAACGGAGCCCAACCATCCCCAAACATCCAGGATAGTTTAGCTGGGTCCTCAGGGTAAGATGTCCTCCGTGGGACAAATTTCATTCCCACAAATAATGACTGAGGATCGAGGGTGCTCTTAACAATGCTTGTGGTTTTTCGAGTGGCATGGTAGTTTGCGTATGCCAAAAACGTTACAATCAAAACAATGGCTTGATGTGTTCTGAAGGAAAGGGAGGTTCCCTTGACATACTCCAGGAATCGGATTCCAGGGGGCTTGCTATAGTTCTCAGCTGTTGGTTCCAACAATGAACCCATGTATAAATTCTCTCTCTGAAATCGATAAAGAGGAAGAGAAGCTTAACTTCCTCTTGTAGGTTCCAGTCACCGCAAGCTGGATATAAAAAAATAAAGAATGAGAGATAGCATTTGAAGAAGCAATATTAGCACTGTTCAATTCAAATCTAACTAGGGATTCATCCGAGGGAATCAACCAAAGCTCAACAAATTGCTATCATCTAACAAGATATAAAATGACCCTAAGCACTTCAAATTTCTATGTGATAAGTTGCGGACATGTTAAATTTGACATCTTTTTCCTTTAATTATTATTTCCTTTCTTATTTCAATTCAATCAACTTTTCCAAACTTTTCTGAAAAAGCACCAATCTCCAGTAAATTGTGAACATTCTCGTAAAAGCTTGAATCTGGAGTGAATAGCGCAAGAAGCTCAGGGGAAGTCAATGACCACAGGTGCTTCGTAACTTTATAAGCTAAAAACTCCGTTTCCGGAATTGAAATTTACAATTGCATAAACACACTCAATCATTTCATACATACAATCACAATCAAAATTGACAAATGGAGGGAAGCTGTACCTGAAACACACTTTGAAACCAAGTTTTAGACACGAACTCTTACAGACTAGAAACAGAGAAGCTTTCAACAATCAGAGTGAAATTCATAATTTTTCAACCAAAAAAAGTGGTCCTTGGACCTCTATGCATTTATTAAGTTTTCTTTTCAAAGTTCATTCTTTGACAAAATCAACCTCCACCCCACAAAATAAAGTAAAATAAAGACTTGCAGAAAAATTTGGAAACGCTCAGAAATATATAAGAAAAACCAAAACTTCAAAGTCAAATGCGTGTCTCAAAAAATATCCATCCATTGACAAATTCTCCCGTTAACAATATTTCATACCGAAAATCCCTTTTCCCAACTACGGAAAAATATTCGAAAATCCAATAAAAAATCAGAAAGCTTCATGGTCAAAGAAACTTAACCCAAGGTACCATGGAATAGATATATCGGTTAAATATTTTGGAAAACTTACCTCTAAGCTTAGCCGATGCCTCACTGGACCGCTCGCTCTCGCTTTCTCCCCCTTCAAACAAAAAAAAAAACACAAGCTCTCTCTTTATCTCTGTCCCTCTCTGGTTTTCAGTTGCTTGACGAACAGAAAAAACTTGGGAGCTTTTCTCAAAGGCGGAGGGTAATGCAAACGTGAAGGGGCTATTTAAGGCGGACGGTAATTATATTTTATTAGGACTGGATTACCATAATACCCATCCTCTTCCTTTTCATTGCCTTTGAGCCAAGTATCACTTTTATTACCAGACTGCCATTACTTTGCCACCAAATGACAAAATCACCCTTACGCATCCAATAGTCCGTTTATGGTATTACCGCTTTTGCTTTTTCCTTCTGTTTTTTTTTCCTGCTCCCGCTTTTTGATTGATGACATTTTGAGAATTTATAAGAATTAATAAAAAAAAAATTGGAAGAGAAAAATAATTTTCTGAATTTTTTAATATTTATTATAACATAAATAGATAATTTAATAGAGAGAAAGAGATTATTTTATTATATAAAAATTTTAAAATAGTCAGATATTTAATATGAACAAGAGAATAATATATTTTTATTTAATATTTAGGTACAAATCAACACTTAGAAAAAAAAAAATACAAATAAAGACTTACGTGTTCAAGGTATATATTATCGCGTAAATAGATTGTCACACGAGCTTTTAACTCGATCTGATTTGAATATTTTGAGGTTCACATGGTTAAATTCACGCGTTCATGAGTAGAATTTCAACTTATTATATTCTTTTGGTATTTTTTTTCAATCATACTTCTAAGCCGTGACATTAATTAGTTTATTTAAAGGAATAAATGCAAAATCAGTCCATGTGCTATACGCAAAAATCGATTTAGTCTCTGTGATATGAAAAACATCGATTTAGTCCTTGTGATTCTATTTTCGTTTGTTATTGGTCATCCATCAAGGACTGATTATATCACTTTCTGAAATTACAAGAATTAAATCAATATTTTTCATATCACATTAACAAAATCGATTTTTGCGTATAATACTAGACTAATTTTGTAATTTTTTTTTTTTTTTAAGAAAACAAATCCTTAGTCTCGGAATGGTCCCCTTAAAAGAAATGTAGCACAGCTCAGGAAGCAACATCAAGCAGTCACCTTCAAGTCTAACAAAGCAACTCGAACAACTTGTGCAACGTGTTATTATTCCTATGGAGTTACTTTTCACTTGCTTTTATCTAAAGACGCATTAATTGCTCATCTATTAATGATCCCAACACAACACTTTAATGACAAAGACAAAAAAAAAAGTTGCTTGCCGTTCACAACTGATCGTAGTGTTTTTTTTTTCCTCTTCGGTATTGTCTCCTATCACATAAAAGTACTGGGAGTCGGGAGAGTTCGAGACACAAGTTACGAACAGCTTCCTGATGTGTATCCCGCGTTAGTTTTTCAACGTGCAGGAACAAGTCGGGCGATACCAAAGTAAACTATGATAAACAAAAAAAATAATATTCAAGGATGTTTTTTTATGTTATTTCTAACAGGGATTCCAATTCAGTCCGTTTCAATTACCCCCATATATATATATATCGATCTATGTCCCTTTCGACGCCAAATAACTCAAGCTCTCAATTCTCATATAATTAACTCGATCGTTTCCATCTCTTAGTCTTAGCTATATATATCCCCGCATGCATGCGTTGTATATTGTATTCATGAGGTCTAAAACCATTAAAGGAATAAAGAAGACGAGTAATTGGGAGACTCGCACCTGTGATGTGTTGAGCCTGGTTTTTTACTTTAGTACGTGGTTACTACGTCCAATTGTCTTCGGCCGGGGAACCTACCCAAGTCTTTTGCTTCCCGGGAAGGACATTCCCCATCGGTTTCAAATTGAAGTTAACTAGAATATTGACGCTTACGCTTTGGTAAATGCGACCTATCTTGATCACAATTCACTTAAGAGGTGGGAGCATGTTTTTTCCTTCCAAAAGCTAATTCCCATCTCTATCAAACTCTCGATCCCACATCCTTATTGCGAAAGATGGTGTATTAAGCTAGCCCTGGTCATATATGTTTGGAAGACCGTTATCAGTGATAGCGAAGATTGTAGGTTCTCTCTAATCAAAATAGACCATTATTTGTCGGCCATCTGGGTTCTTCTTACCCAACGAGGCAAAGTGGCAACCATCTTCTTCTTCCTCCATCTTTAAAAGAAATCCATTATTTAGCATCAGATCCCCTCTCACTTCTCAGCAGACTCGGCTTCTCTCTGTTTGCCACTATCGCAACTTTGCATGTGGCCAACGCGCGCATGCAGTTGCGCAACTATCATGACCCGTAGCAAAAGCAAAAATGAAAATAAAAAGTTATTGGCTTTGATATGAGTATATGAGTGCATGCTTGATCTTTTTTTTTTTTTCCTGAAACCTAAAGGTGCCGCCAAATATAACTTTCTACTAGCGGAACCAATCCTAAAATCCCAACCGTCCGTACTTCCTATCCTGATTTATCAAGGGTCACAATCCTCCCAGCACAAGTTCACCTTTTTTTTTCCTTGGTAGCACAAGTTCACCTTATTTGCAAAAAGGATTGGCGCAATACGCATTTTGAAATAGGCGAGGCTGTTATATCACATCAATCAAGATGCCTAAGCTAGCTCGAGGTGATACCTTCATCCAACAAAAACACATCCTATATGTCCAACTGGATCGATAATTCCGGACAAATGTGCCCAAAGTGGAAAGTCAACAGTCTTAACACCTCTTGTTTACTAGCGTTTGACTGTGTTCGGGTTGAGTGTTTTTTTTAAGTATTTACATCTTATCTTTATCTTTATATATTAAATATTAATTTTTTAATAATTTTTACACTCATATCAATACAATTTTAACATCACTTAAATATTTATAATTTTATCAAAATCTTATAAATTTATTTCAAACAAACATCACCACTTATTTTCACTTTGCATTGGATCCTCCTCCCTCAGCATCATCCATTTTCTTTTGCCACTAAAAACTTTCATGTGGTCCAACGCTATTATTTTCACTCGGCAAAGAGGAATACCGTGATTGGATTTGGCGCCCCCAAAAAAAAGAGGGGCTTAGATTTGGCAAAATACCTACAGTTGAAAGCTCATGGGTCCCGCTAGACCTTCACTTAGCCGTCCCGCTTATTCCCGGTTCACATCCAACGATCACAATCCTCCACGTGCAATTTACTTTATTGAGGTAAAAAGGTCATTTTAGTTAAATTGATTAAATTTAAGAAACTCCGACATTGTGGGAAGGTCGTAGTTTCACCAATCTCTTAGGGTTACAATAGGCATTTAAAATTCGACCGTATGGGGTTTGAAGAATATAAAAAAAACGCGGCGTGGTGGGGAAAAAGTATATTCGCATCTCGAAAAAGAATGATTCCAAATGTGTACGGTATATCCGCCTAACTCTGATCGAGCCCACACTATGCCACATAGGCCAAACGACGTAGATGACGTGGCGATATAAAGGATGATATTCAAGAATAAGGATGCACAAGGATACGTGGCTCTGCGAAAAATGCCAGTCCGAATCAGGGAAATGGAACTGGGCTTTCTGCGAACGCCACGCGTAAATTTCCTCGTCTGGCTTTGTTTGTTCTCCACTGTTAGGGGCCTAACTCCATTGTATTATTCCATTGGGCGATGGGCCATCCTCTGACGTCTGACCTCTCTTCTTTTTGAGGTTGCCGACGTGCCGTTTGCACATTCACACCGGCATAATCATTATTGATATAGAGCCGAGCACGCATCATCTTACATTTGAGAGTCCCAAGAGCGGAACATAAAAAATATATATAAAAAAATAAATTGTAATTTTATTGTACTGATTGGAGAAAAATTATTGGTATGTCTTTGTCATTTTATCAGATTTTTAAATCCAGGGTTACGGTCGTGTTGAGTAAAAATATAGGATTTTAGAGAAGTTGTGAATTTTTATGTTGAATGGTATTTTATTGGTGTTTGTGTAAAGTAGAGAGAGAAATAATTTGATGTAATTGTTTAATAAAAAAGTATTAGAGTTATGTGAAAAAGTATAGAGAGAGAAAATTTATGTTGAATAAAAAATTGTTGGAGATTGTGTAAAATGTATTGGTGTTTGTGTTTGAATTATAAATATGTTCGGTGGTAGATTTGTGAATATACTTAGAATCTTAAAAAAAGTGTGAAAACGAACATATCCCAAATTTAGCTGAGCTATCTTTAATTAAAACCTTGATATGTTAAATACTCTCCATTACATTTTGGTCTCATAAGAAAATGATTGTGGATCTCACGTATTGAGGCGACACTACAAGAAAACTGGTCTCCCTCGACGGTAGACTCCGTAGACAAAATATGGGAAACCCGTCGAGGATGGTCGTCAGCCACGAGATTTCGTCGTCGAGCGCTGGTCGAGGTTGTCGCGTCCAGACTGCCCTTCCTTGACCACCCTTCTCCCTCCGTCGACAATGGATTCTCAACGTCGACCCCAGCGAGCCGTCGCAAGAGCATTGTCCCTTCCTTGACCATCATTCTCCCGTCGGCAATGGATTGACATCATCGACCCCAGCGAGTCGTCGCAAGAACATTGTGGTGACCACCAGCTCTTTCATCGCCTTTGAGATTTACCAACGAACAAATGTCGTCGGAGCTTCACAGGTTACCCTGCTACAGACTCTGTTTCTATTATGTTTTTTCTTATTTTGATGATTTTTTTTGGTTGGGTTTCTTTTACCCCACACCTTGCTGCTTAGCCAAGACAAGTATTGCATAAGAAAAATCTTCTCAAAAAGTTGTAGAATTTTATATCTTTTGCCTATGAATACCCAGGTCGACAAATATACATAGTAAATGTCTATACTGAAATCAGCTGCACAATGCTTACATAAACATTCAATTCTTGAACAAACAACTCAAAAATCACAAGTCTGGAGCACCAGCCACCAAACCAGAAATTCTTCAACTTGTTTCACTCACGAGCAAGTCAGGATGAACTCAACAACTTCCAGCGCTCCACCAAATATCCAGCAAGTCAAGATGATTACAAGCTTTGTGGGCTATTTGTGAATTGTACTCTGAATATTCCTTTTTGTACCTATTCCAAATTATTCAATTGTATTAAAACGATTATAATTGTAATAAGGAAAAGTTGAGAATCACAGCTTCCCTCAACAAACTTTGTATTGTATAAATGCACACCAAGTGAATGAGAATATGTGAGAGAGACAATTCCTTTATTAATTGTGTTTCAATAACAACCAACTCCAACGAGCACTACACATTATGACAAAAACCAACTAAACACATATTGTCTATCCCGTTTGTAGATTTTGAAGTACATTGAAATTAAAAGGACTTTTTCTCACTTTTCATGTGCACATATATTTTCATGGTTACTACCAGCAGCTACATATGACAAAGGAGAGTAGGCAAGATTATCAAAGTAAAAGATACACTATCAAAACCATGCCAAGACACAAAAGACTAATAAATCAGATGTCGAATCACCTGATGGTATAGGATGCCCAAAAGATCAAATCGAAATTTCCCACAATCCCCTACCACCTGTCACATAGCACAACAAACACTAAACAACACTTTCAAGAGAAAATGAATTCATCTACCAACAAATTAGAATATCAGCGAACGTATCCCAAACACTTGGTCATATGAATTCATCTACCAACCAGAAAAGGCAAATTCCTAACCGCTAGCTGTTCAAACATTAAACTTGGTTAGATTAGAAGACATCAAACTAATTCATATGTTACCCTGCACTTTCCTAACCTAAAACAGAGAAAAATCGGTAAAAGCTGAAACAACATGTCATGGAAATTTAATATGAACTCCCAGGACTTTGTGGTGTTCAAAACCATTGTTTCGAAATTTAATATAAGAGAGGAAGAGATTGGAAACAAAGCCATGAGAGGCTTTTAGCAATCATCACATAATATTGTGGGATTATAAATTTGTCCATTTAACAATTCATTTAACCAGAAAAAGACATAAAAACACCGAGAACAAATCAAAAGCAAGTTCAGGAATTGGATTTTGTAAATAAATCACGAAACATCAAGATAAATAATAAAATAAGAGAACACCTGATTCAAAAATTAATTGCAGAAATGTGAATCATACTCGTGTGCATTTATGGGAGATATTTTCGTCAAGTTCTAGCACTTCAGGTGTAGTCGAGAGTATGGACGGTGACGGCAGGGACTAGGGATACATTCATGCTATTAGAATGGCTAAGTTCGGGTGAGAAAAGAAAAACTGAGGGGAGGTGGCGAACTGCCAAGAGAGAAAACGAGAGGAAGGAGAGAAAGGATCGTTTGAGCAAATAACACTTCCAAAAAGTGATGGGCGTCAGCCCTTCCCGCTCATTTTTGCTTATGAGCTTGATGAAATATTTTGAAATTCATTTGTTCTTTTTCAACTAGCGCTAAACAGGTATAACGACGGCAAACCACCATTCGTCTTACCCTTTGATTTTAGCAACGACGCCATGGAGGTCAGCATCTCACTCTAAAGTCGACGAGATTTTATTGTGGTGGCTAATAATTCTCCATTCAGTTTTGGCGACCTTTAATGGCGTCAGTAGTGATACCGACTCCCGTTGTTAATATGTTTGATTTTGTGGAGCTTACGTGGCGACAGTAAGTAGCCTACAATATGTTTTTCGTTTGAAAAGGAGTTTTAGGCGACATTTTTTACTTTATCGTTGGCAATGTACTGGTTCTGTCGACAAAATTTTGTCCGTGTATATTAGTTTCGTCGTTATACTGACATTTTCTTGTAGTGCGACAGGCTGACAGCTTAATACTGATGACTTTTTAATAAACTAAAAAATAAAAAAATTGAAGCAAATAAAGCAAACGTGATTTGGTATTTTAATACGTAAAACGACTCTGTATATTACTGGCTAATGCAAGGCACGTATCTTAATGATTTGAATAATTAGGCATTAGCTTAGTGCGGATTAAAGAATTTTGACTCGAGGCACGCAATTGTGATCAAAAGACAAGTCGTTTTCATCTCATGACGAAGTTGGATGCTGTGGAATGCCAGATAGACTATTCATTTTATACAAAAGCATAGACGTATGCCTCAACCGGGCCTTAGATCGCGATTGGGGTTGAAAGTTGGAAGCATTATTAATTGATGTCCACATGTACCGAAGTCACGACTTATCAAGCACCAAATACTGGACTATTTGGAAAGCTGTTGGCGTGTTCAGATCTTGCATAATTTTTATTTTAATCTTTTGAAAGTTATGGGTCTGACGTGTTCTAGTATTACCCACAGACACGACCTATGAAATGATGTACCCAATTTATGATGCGTGTGCCAACGTAATTTTCCTCAAAATATTATCTCACTCTTAATAAAATAATTCAATATAATCTTTCTCTCTCCTATCAAAAAATATAAAAAATTACAAAAATATAAAAAATTACCTCTCTCTTCACCTTTTCACTAAACCCAATACCAACACATATTCTCATACCAAAAATATTACAACACAAACACAACCTTATAATAACCAAAAATATTATCTCACTTTTAATAAAATAATCCAATATAATCTTTCTCTCTCCTATCAAAAAATATAAAAAATTATCTCTCTCTTCACCTTTTCACTAAACCCAATACCAACACATATTCTCATACCAAAAATATTACAACACAAACAAAACCTTATAATAATCAAAGTCGAGGCACGGCATTAAATTCTCTATGTCCATGGGGACCATTGTGGTCTGACGTGTTTTTTTTTCCAAATTTTTATATTTTTTCCTAATTTTTGTAAATTAATTTTATTTATTTTTTGCAATTATTTTTTAAATGTAATCATACCTAAAAGAAAAATATAATTAAACAAATGAATGTAAACTAATCTAACCAAAGATAAACCAAAACTTAAATCTAAACTCATTACCAAAGGTCGGACTTTTAAAATTATTTTAAAATTTAAAATTTAATAATTATCTGATTTACGTAAAAAAAACAATTGTATAGAATTTAATATTAATTGAAGAGCTTTAACTTACTAACTAGCCGGTAAAAAAAAAATCAGAGACAACACCGTGAATCAGTCTGATCACAATGAGAAGTCTCTAAACCTTGGGTTTCTGATTGACAAACTGCGGACGTTTCCCTTTCAGATCAAGGCCTACAAAAGTATGGCTTTGGTGGAGAATTGCTTGATGGGTGGGCAGGGGCGTGGCGCATTAAACATCCAATATGACAAATGGCATGGTGATCTGAGATTGCAGTCCAAAAATATGATCTTTTTTTTTTTCTAAGTCAGTCCAAAAATATGACAAAACCGAAAAACGTGGATGACGGTTATGATTTATATTATATGGTTTTAGTATTTTTCACTTTCTATAGTAACTCCGAACAGTTACCCATCAGAGACGTTATCTAATCATGGGAACTTTTTATCGAGTTAGGGTCCTAATCTTACAGTCCTAACAGGCCCTAACGGATGGTTGAGATGTTGTCAACACATTAATAAATAAAATTGGATGACTGAGATGTTGCTAATACATTAATGAATAGAGAGAGATAAAACACATCTCGGCCCTCCAATATTATTCATTAATGTGTTGACAACATCTCAACCATCACTAGGACCTCTTAGGACAGTAAGATTAAGACCTAACTCTTCCCATTTCTATTACTCTCCGTCTTATTTTTTTGCGATAAACTTCTGATTTCTAGGAGGTCACGGGAAGAATGTGTCATTTTTCTTGTGTGCTTTATCTTCTTGGGTTCAATGATAAGCTCTCTATAAAGGCAGTGAAGATAAAAAAGAAGAAGACAAATGATACGTTATTTTGATAGATCTTCGTCCTTTTCACACTCTTAAAACTTGGTTTCCACTCTTGCGTCCATGTGAAGCAACCTTACCCAATGATCTTGACAACGAATGTGTCCTACTGCCCGAGACGCTGTACCTGGCCAAAATCATGGGACATTGTCAAGGCCCACGGATCCGACCACGATAAAATGAAAGAGAAACACAGAAGCTGCACAGAAATTTCCTTTTTCTGGCTTTATTGGTCCAATCCCAGTGCCGCAACCTCCATTTCAGAGTTTGATGCTCGACAACCAATCAAATTATGCATAATGGATAAGCCACATTCTTGCCCATGTCGATTTCGTGCCCCAATCCCACTTCTTTTCTTTGGGGGTTTCAGAAAATTATCATTATTTCCAGATAAAAATTGGAGAGTATATAGCTCTAGACACTGTGGTGCTACTACGCCTCTGGGTGTCCGAATTGAGACGTGTAAACATAAGCAATATATTGGAGGTCTGCCTCATGGCTTTTGGTTGTAACGTACGGGCAAAACCTTCTGAATCATTTGTTTTATACCAAGAATGCAAGGAAGAGAAGGCATCTTCTTTGTCTAGTGCGGACTGAATGCAACTGGACAGATGTCTTGTCGCTAAAAAGCGGAGGACAATGGACATTAGAAATTGATAGTGAAGTTTCTGACTGGCATGCCTCTGTGGACTCCATGGTTGATTTGATTGTGTGCTGGAGCCTTAATTAACAAAGCAAAATCGATTCGCAATCTGAGAGAATCATCAACCCTTTGCTTTTGCTAGTAGTAAGTTGTTATGTTTTGGGCTTGGGCAGCCCAGATACTTTTTGGGTTTTGGATTTTCTGCACTGATGGTTTTCCGTGGTGGCAGCGGTCGAACTCGAAGTTCGTTGGTACTAATTTGGGCTCAACTCTTAGAATTTAGAGGGCCCAGTAATCAGAAGCGAATTTAGATGCTTGCAGCTTGTCCATAGGAGCTTTCAAACTCACATACTTGCGGGCGAACTCAGTCATGCAAGGGTGCTCGGATAACGGAGCATTCTTTGGTAACTTTCTAGTAGGCTGTGAAAAGCTTCCGTCGAAATAAGTTGCCGAGTTTGCTTGCAAACTATGAAAGATCAACTAGTTAAAATATGCTATGGGGGCAGCTCAGGGATAAGCTTTTATTGGAAATAAATGATTTTGAAATTATAAAGCTAAGAGAAAGAGCCAAAAGATTAATGTTTTTTAATTATTTGGAAAAATACGGAGCATTTACCAATCATCGGGTTGTCACGGTAATAATTTAGATGTCGTTTCTACTGTACCTCCTGATCCAGTATTTTCACTGGCGTTGGAAAATTTCAACCCCTAAACTTCGAACTATTTTCCCTCTGATTTTCGCTTATTTGCATTTTGCCCATATCTTCCAAATATTTCATATATGTACAAGTCCTTCTGAAAATGAAGAAGTAACCGTCTCTCACCCATTTCCCAACAGTAAAAACTAGTGAACCTGTCCGAGCTCACCAAACTCGGCCACCATGATGCTGGATCTAGGACCCTTCTCGAGCGAGAACTTCGACCCGAAGAAATGGATAAATTCGGCGACTCAGAGCCGGCACCCGGAAGACTCGCTGGACAAGCACCTGGTCGATTTGGAGATGAAGCTGCAGATGGTTTCCGAAGAGATCGCCGCCTCGCTCGAGGAGCAGAGCGCCTCCGCCATCCTCCGCGTTCCACGTGCCAATCGTGACATCATTCGCCTCCGCGACGATGCCGTCTCTCTCCGCTCCGCCGTTTCGGGAATCCTCCAGAAGCTCAAGAAGGTACCAATATTTTAATTTATACGAAGTTATCCGCTTGCTTCTTCTGTTTAGTTGCTGAGACGAATTGTTTTTGATGGGAGGATATTGAGCTTGCATTGCTAGATTTGCCTTTTTTGGTGATTGAGATGTGTCAATGTCGTTTGATTTTTCGTCTCTTTTGTGCATTTCATTGTTATTGGGGCATTTTCTGACGGAATGTGGCAAACTACATAAGATTCACGTTTCAAGTATTAGATTTACGGTTTGGCAATTGAGAACGTGAAGATATTTCGCCCAAAAATGTGATTTCTGCATCGCTGTGGAATTTATGCCTCCTTGGCGTCAAATATTTTGGACTTCTTGAAAAGAGTTCAGTCAGGTTTTCCATCTTAGCAAAGATATCGTAAGACGCCAAGGGGGCAGTGAATTGCTTGTAAAATCTTTAAATGCTAAGGAGACTGTGAATGTGAATATCACTATCTAGGGTGTGATATTTTTTTGGTTTTTTAGCTTGGGTTTGGCTACTTCTATCAGAACCTTGAGTTTATGGGTGGGGTTAATGGGAAACCGCACTTGTTTGGCATTGGCTTAAGATATTATGCTAGGAGTTTGAGTATTCATTTGATGTGAAAGGCTCTTTAGCGTTACTGTCTAGGTGGAGATGTTCTGGGTGTAGGGCACAGGTTTAATTAGTCTCATGCGACGAAGGTGCCAGCAGCTTGGCAAAGACCAGTGGGGGACGTACAACACTCCAGTGTATCACTGATCATCATTCGTTGTGTCATTCTTTCTTTTGTTTTGTTGTTTTTCTCCAGAAACGGATTGCTGGGTTGGGGGCTTCTACACGGACATGCTAATCATGTGAATTTGCTTTGAAATAGATCCTTGATAAAATGACACCCATTTATATTTTTGTAAGCGATGCATAGACACGACGGAGCAAGTATTGTGTTGAGAACATTATTGCGATAGCGTGAAATTGTCTTACATGGGGCCCAGACAGGATATAGATACTGATTACATCTATGAGCAATGTGCTGCAGCCAATTTAGAAGGATTCAGTGATACTTCAGAACAGATTTACTAGTCAGTGATTTGTTCTAATTGTGTTGATTCTTCTAGCATTGGTGTAGTATGACACTGGTTTCTTGGCATTTTTGTGTTTGTGGTGTTCCCCATCACTACAATCATCCAGTTGCAATGTAGACTAGGTGATTAAGCCTCAGCATCAACATTGAAGCTTTTGTTAAGATCCTGATGTGCTTGATACATGGTTTTCTTCTTTCCCCCTTCAGAGTTCCCACTGACAAATACTAGAGTCACAGCAAGAGAAACGCTCCACAGCCAGCTCAGCGCTGCCATGTCTGAAGGTCGCTCTCGTATCCTCTAGGGTTAAAAGTTGACGTTTGCAAAATATGGCTTTTTCTCCGTTCTCTCTCCCCTTCGTTCCCTTCCCCGTAGTTTCATTCAATTGTGGTTGTCCTGTGTTAGTGGTTTAAGATGGCTTATGTTCGTAGTTTGGTGATAGAGGCGAAGAAATTTCATTTCTCGGTTAGTAGTTTGGGTCTTGTTACGTTATCAGAGTCGAGTCGTAAATCGCGGAGCTTCGTTCGCATCGGCAGACATGGGGTGGTCTGGCTTGCCAAACTATTTGGCAAGCTGGCGGAGGGAAACGTCGACGCAGATATTCCGTTGAAGTTCAAAGAATCCTCGAGAGCGTTTCTTGCCCAGAAATGCTCGAATGAGCATGGTAGTTTCATAGTTTTGGTGGAATTTGGGGACCGACAAAGGAGGGGAGTAGTAAGGATCCCAGAGGGAAGGTCGGGCCTTGGATGGCAGGCTTTCGCTCAGACATGTGAGGAGGTGAGTTCTGCCATTGCTGAGTTACGTCGGTCTAGCGTGGAAAATGCAGTTGCAGAGGGTCGGAATGGCATTTCATATGCCCAGATGGTGAAGGGGTACTCGCCGGAGACGCAGGAGGAGGGTGAGGGGGAGTTTCGAGAGCCTGGAAAGGGCGCAATTTCAAATCACCTGCCAAGGCACATGATTCGAAATATTGCCGTTGGGGGGTCTGCGAAGTCGGCTGGGTTGGATGGGGAGGTATGGGCGCAATTATTGCGCTTGAGGGATGAGCTGGACAACCTAACTAAACTCGTTGAGGAGCAACTGACGGAACCAAGGCAGGGGTCGAGATGTAAGGCGTGTGGTCTTCTCGGTTTGGGCCAGTTGGGTGTTTCAGCTGGGGTGCTGGCTTCGGCCCAGTTGGGGCAGGGCCAGTTGGGTGATTCAGCTGGGGGGTTGGCTTCGGCCCAGCTGGCGTGCGATGCTGGTGTGGAGAGCGGGGTGGGCTGTATGGGGCAGGCTGGGAAGGGGGTGGGGCAGGCTGGGATTCAGAGGACCGAGCTGGGTGTGGGGCAGGCTGGGAAGGGTGGGCCTGGTTTTGGGCCGGGTGGGCTTGCGGATCCGGGCAAGGACCCATGTCTTCCTACCGAGCCCGACATCTGCGCCATCTCCGATCCGCTGGAGATGGGCTCGGGTGCTGACCGGATCCCTTCGCCGGTGGTCGGAGGGCCCTCGTCGACGGCGTCTGTGGTGGCCGGGAAGGGTTCCGATGACTTGCCGGCGCCGGAACAGTCGACCGAGGCCAAGGCTGTTTTTTCCCGTTCCTTTTCTGGCGTGCTGGGGATGTCGAATCTCGGCTTTCTCGACACAGATCGGGCCGATCAAGAGGGTGGGAAGATCCCGTGTGGTGTACTGATGGAGGGGAGTCAATTTCAGGTTAGTGGTGCTGGGAGCTCCGACAACTTGGTGAGGCCAGTGATGGTGATTGCATCTGGGGTTCCCTCAGGTGGTCTGGAGGTGGAGGCGAGTGTCAGGGGGATGTCTAAGACCGGGTCTGGTGAGACTGTTTTAGAAATGGAGGTTGTGGAGCCCGGGGACATGGAGAAGCTCGGTGAGTGCTCTGGGATCATTCAAGGGGCTGTCGTTTGTGTTGACGATAGTGTTCCTGAGGCTTCAGAGATGGAGGATGGTAGTTTCACCTCGATCGTACCTTTGGCGGTTAATTTGCAGCA
Organism: Myrica gale; assembly: GCA_963930655.1. Lineage (NCBI taxonomy): Eukaryota > Viridiplantae > Streptophyta > Magnoliopsida > Fagales > Myricaceae > Myrica > Myrica gale. The sequence goes on along the minus strand of OZ005600.1, from coordinate 6,705,174 downwards.
TAAAGCTTTGGGGGGAGAATCTTCGGCGTGGGTCTTGGACATGGTTTCCTCTGTGGGTGAGATGGTTGGGTTGTCTTGTGGAGGTCAAGAGGAAAAGATGAGGGAGCTATTTGCTGCATTGGAGCGCGATCGGGCGCCGCTACGGTCGAATACATCGAGAAAATCAGGGGGGAGGATGATTAGGGAGTTGAAGGGCTTGAAATCTTCGGTTAATTATGAAGGGCCTTCTTCGACCGCTAGGAAGACTGTGACCTTTGGAATGGATTGTTAGGGGTCTCGTAGGGTCTTGTGGGTGGGTCTTGTGGGTTATTGTTTTCTGGGAAAGTTTGTAGGCCCGTGGTTTGGTTTCTTCAGTATAGGGCTATTGGGAAAGTTTGTAGGCTCGTGGGTCTTGTGGTTGGGTCTTGTGGGCTATTGTGGAAAGTTTATTTGGGTGGGTCTTGTGGGTTTGTTTTCTGGGAAAGTTTGTAGGCCCGTGGTTTGGAGTCAACAAGTTTGTTGACTCCGTTTTAATAAAATTTCTCTTAGTTATCAAAAAAAAAAATGTAGACTAGGTGATTATGCAATATGCATTTCGTTTTTGTTCAAGTTTAGAGCTGATCTGCCATATTTTTGGTTTGAATGGAAAATTTTAAATGAAAATTGGGAGTGGAGAAATTTTAGAGCTATAATAAGGGATACCAGAGTGGCAGCAGTAGCATTGCTTATAAATTGATTATGGAGAAAGGTAAGTGTCGCTTATGAACTAATGTTGATAAGTGAAGCTGTTGGAAATGAATTTCCGTCATTAGATTCTCTATTTTGGCTATCAATATTAAGTTGAAGCATGTTTCATTTTTTTTTTGTCTACATATGTTTACATAACATGCAATGCTACTTGTCCTTTCTGGCAGACAGCAGCTGCCACCAAGGAATCAAGTTTATCCATGTATTCATGGAAATTGTTGAAATACTTTCACTTAAAATGACGAGATGCTCTGTCTTTGTCTCTCTCTCTTAACCATTTCATCGTCATCTTTAGGCAGAGGGATCCTCAGCAGAATCCATAGCCGCCCTTGCTAAAGTTGATACTGTCAAACAGAGAATGGAAGCTGCATATGAAACTCTTCAGGTGGAGAAAATTCCAGGTTCTTGTATGCATTAGGTGTAGGAGATCGCAAAATGTAGCTAAAGAAAGCTTGTTAAATTAGGTATACTTGTTTGCATGTAATGCCAGGATGCTGCTGGGTTAACTCAATTAAGTTCAACTGTGGAAGATGTCTTTGCCAGTGGTGATCTTCCTCGGGCTGCAGAAACCTTGGCCAATATGAGGCATTGCTTGTCTGCTGTTGGGGAGGTAACTTCTTCGTTAGTTTCTTTTGCATACTGCGATGACAAATGAAGTCTTCGTCTTTTGACTTCCCCTCTTTCAACTTTTCATCTTAGGTTGCTGAATTTGCGAATGTTAGGAAACAACTCGAGGTCTTAGAGGACAGACTAGATGCAATGGTACAGCCTCGTCTAACAGATGCATTAACTAATCGCAAGGTCAGATTTTCCTGCAGAACCTTGTCTTCATATTTCTGCTTTGCAGTGATAGAGTATGTAATGAGTTTCCACATATTATTATTATGCAGGTTGATGTTGCTCAAGATTTGCGTGGAATCCTCCTTCGTATTGGAAGATTCAAGTCTCTAGAGCTATATTATTCAAAAGTTCACCTTAAGTCCATAAAGCAGCTCTGGGAAGATTTGGACTCAAAACAGCGAGCTAATAAGCTTGCTAATGATAGGATTGAAGCAGAAAGGCTATCAAGTAGGAATGAGTTTCAATCAAGTTCACCTTCAATTTCGTTCTCCAGCTGGTTGCCAACTTTCTATGATGATTTGCTTCTTTATCTTGAACAAGAATGGAAATGGTATGGTTCATGCTTTGTCCAAATATTTAGTGTCATTCTTCTCATTAATTTTCAAAAGGGTAGAAACAGGCTCCACATTCCTTGGCTTGATAAATTTGATGGTAACATCACATGAAGTTGGTCACAATTAACAGCTGAAGCAAGCCAGGGCTGTGAATAAATAGTTCAAAGTTTCGTTAGTTTCTATTGTTAGGAACAGCATCTTGGCATTGCTGTGGGGATCATTGATGGCCTTTTTTTTCACAGTTCTCTACCAGTGACAAATAATCCACCGTGAAAATTAATCCCTTCTATATACAAAACTGTCCTAGTTCTTCTGCAAGTATACAGATAATTATGAAAGAATGTAGTAATTGGACTTTTTTCCACAACATGTTATTATGGTCTTATTTAGAGGAACAATGGTTTGTTGTTCTGAAAGCGTTACACATTGTCGTTCTTGCAGAGAGGTAGTTTTCACAAAAAGGCAGTGGCAAACGAAATTCTCTTCTATCTCTAAAACTGGAACCTTCATCGAGATGAGAAATGTTGCCGCCTTACTTCGTATTTATCTGTGGGAAATGATGCATGTCCTTATTATTTTTTTTCCTGGACTCAATAATCATTGCTGTCTAAGCAATATATGTGGAGATATATGGATATCATTTTTTTTCTCTGTAGAATATTCTATTTTTCCTGGTCAATGAGGAGAAAATTACTGTAGGTTAATTACTATACTGTGCATGTTGTATTAAGAGTAATGCAAAGGCCGTATTCATTCAGATTACTTCGTATTCCCTATAACAATTTCTTACTTCATGTTATTTCCACGTTGGCATTTTCAGATGATTATGTTGTTTTCAGATTTAGGCATTTGGTTTATACTTTTTTCTGCAGGTGCATGGTTGCTTTTCCAGATGACTATAAGACTCTTGTCCCAAAGCTACTGATTGAGACAATGGCAGCTGTGGGGTCAAGTTTTGTTTCTCGTATAAACCTTGCAGCTGGAGAAGTTGTTCCTGAAACAAAAGCATTAAGTAAAGGTTGGATTTGACGGCTTTCAGAGCTTGCTAAAATGATTCTTTTCAGATTAAATGTTCTTATTAAGACCCTTTTGTATCTGGAAATATTAGGGTACTAAGAATTGCTGCCAGTCAATAAAACATGCAAAAAAATAAACAAAAGGTATTCAACTTCCTCTTCTTGATGATTTTTGTCAGCATAAAACAATAGACGTGGACTATATTAAAGAGTCGTTGTTGGAGTTGGAGGATTAGGAGAGTGCTTTTCTCTATGATCATGCTACTCTGTCTCATGGTGCTTTGAGATGGTCACTTGGGGAGATTTTCTCTCATTCTGCTTGGGTGCATAGGAAAACGAAAGGAAATATGATGGGTCGCATCATCAACAGTGTTCCCAAAAATCCAATCCTCTAACTGTAATCAAGATAATGTATCACGAGAAAGCACGAGGCTGTTTCTTGCAAACATTCTTCCATATCTAACCTTTTTTTTGGGGGAGGGGGGGGGGAGCTAACTTTCTTTCTATTTTATGCTTTTCCCGAGTAGTATTTTCATGCATATTCTTTTGATGACCACCAAGTTAGGATTTTGTTTCCATTGTAGATATGTCAATTTTTGAGAACCTCACAAATTTATAATGTCTAGGTTAGGTTCAAGTTCTTTTGTGCGCACAGTTTGTATTTTGTATGCTAATCCCGAGGAAGAAATCCAAGATAGGGTTATTCTAAGTTCCCATCTCACTGGAAATGTTCACAATGGGCTTGAATGTTATTAGATGCAGTCTATTTTTGTCCTTCTGACTCTTGTTAATCTGCTTTCAAGTATGTTTTCTAGTGCCAATTGCTTTCATTTCTTTATTTGAGATAAATTAAGATGCATAGCTATTCTCCTACCTGCCTTTTGAGCTGGGACAATCAATCCATCTATTTATTCATGTCCTTCATTCTGAGAGTACAATACGGTTAACCCTTAAGGTGTAATATCTTTGTCATATGGCTGCTTAAATTGACTTGTGTTCCAGGACTGATGAGCAAACCGTGATTGACTGGCACAATTGATGTCAGATGTGCTAGACTCATCAAACCAATATATGACTTGCAATACTGATTCTTTCTTTGCTTTTTCGTTGTGTTCTATTATTATTTTCTGTAGTCAATTTCTGAATGTTTTAGGGCCTGAGATTTAAGATATGATTCCAAGTTGTGGTTAGATTCGTAGCATAAATTGAAACAGTTCTTTCTCTAATTTTAAACAGAGGAGCAATTCTTTAAATGTTTTTCCTTCCATTCCTGCTTATAATGTCACAGGTATTTTGGATATTCTATCTGGAGATATGCCAAAGGGTATCAAGATTCAGACTAAGCATCTGGAAGCCCTGATTGAACTACACAACATGACTGGAACCTTTGCAAGGAATATTCAGCACTTGTTTTCAGAATCTGATCTTCGGGTTTTGATGGATACCTTGAAGGCGGTGTATTTTCCCTATGAATCTTTTAAGAAGAGGTGAAATTATAAACTAAACTAAATTGTGTCGTCTTAGTTCCTCAGTGAATGCATTGGCACTTGTTATGGGAAATTTTTCTTGGTGTTGGCTTAAACACTTAAAAGTTTTGTCCCTCCTTATCCAGTTCCTATTTAGTATGCAGAAGAATGAACTATGTTGCCTCCCCTTTAATATTTTTTTATCTCATCCTTGTCATATTTCAGTTTCATGGTTACATATAGTTTTGACTTTGGGCACAAAGGCTGAGAAACTGAGTGGAAAGGCATGAGGACAATGCCTAAAGAATGCCCTAGTTGTTCACATTAAAAATTGAATGATCATAAGTTTATAGAACATTTCCCACATGATTTTATGTTGTTTCCTGAGGTTTCCTGGACAATGATAATGAGATTCCCTAATATGCTGTTGGAAAGCTTCAAACTATCATGTTTAATATGATACTGTTTTGGATGACTGTGTCTTCAATGATATTGTGTAATCTACGACCTTCTACCTGCATCTGATTGATTTTGCAATTTGAGTGTAGAACATTGGCTTTTGAGCAACAGAAAACGTACGGCATTTCTACATACATTGGATTCTCTTTGATCTGCGTCTGTTTTTCTTTCTCTTAAAAAGAATTTGCCAGTGTTTTCAATGTAATTTATGATTAAAATGTGTTCCAGGTATGGACAGATGGAGCGTGCTATCCTGTCCTCTGAGATTGCAGGAGTGGATCTGAGGGGAGCAGTTACTCGTGGTGTGGGAGCCCAGGGTATTGAACTCAGTGAGACGGTTCGCAGAATGGAGGAATCTATTCCTCAAGTTCTAGTACTTCTTGAAGCAGCTGTTGAGAGGTGTATCAGTTTTACTGGTGGTTCCGAAGCTGATGAGCTGATTCTCGCAATCGATGACATTATGTTGCAGTACATTTCTACCCTGCAAGAAACACTCAAATCATTAAGAGTTGTCTGGAGTGGATCATGGTGGTGATGGTGTTGGTTCAAAGAAGGAGAACGGATCAGACAAGAAGGATGGAACCCAAAATGCACGTAAAGTGGACTTGATCTCCAGCGAGGAGGAGTGGTCCATTGTCCAAGGGGCTTTGCAGATTCTCACAGTTGCAGATTGTTTGACGAGCAGGTCTTCTGTCTTTGAAGCTTCCTTAAGAGCTACTCTTGCTCGGTTGAACACAAGTTTGAATCTGTCAGTGTTCGGTTCAAGTCTGGACCAAAACCAATCCCATATTGTCAGTGATGACGGAACTGGGGAAGTGTCTTTGGGTGGAAGGGCTGCCTTGGATGTGGCGGCTGTGCGGCTCGTTGATGTTCCTGAGAAGGCGAGGAAACTATTTAGTCTTTTAAATCAGGTTGGAGTTACCTTCGTGCTGTCTAAACTTACTCTTATTTTCGGGGATATTTTCTCCTTTAATTGCTGGGGGAATCTGAAGGTTCAAGTCATACCTGAGCGATCCCTTTTCCTAAGGGGGATTTTTTTTTAATTGAGCTTAAAAAGTAGTTGTCATTTTATTTGGGGATAAAAATGTCAAGGATGAAAGTTTTGAGAAGAAAAGACAATCAAAGTTCCAAAAGCTGATTAAAACGGCTGAAATTAAAAATGAAAAAGTAGGGTGAAAAAATAATGCGTGAAAAGGACAGAAAAAAGGGAAGAACAAATGAACAAATAACCTAAAGAATTGTCGCAGTCGATTCAATACCATAATATGTTGTATTTAAGTTTGGGATAAATACAATCTCGGTCCCTGTAGTTTGCGCGAAAATCAAACGAGTCCTTAAACTTTAAAACACATAAAATTAGTCCCCGGGGTTTAAAATCATTCACATTTGAATGGCCTCAAAAGGACTAAATTCTTAATAAATTTTAAACTTTAGGGACTGATTTGATGGGTTTTAAAGTTGAAGGACTTATTTGATTTTCGGTCAAAGCACAAGGACCAATTTTGTATTTATCCCTTTAAGTTTTATAAGCCATCTCATATTAGTTTCTTTTTCTTTCTTTCTTATTTTTTAAGTTATTGGTCTTTTTTACAATTATTGCCTGTATTTTGTTTCCTTGTTGGGAATTGCACTTTTTATTCTTCTCATTTATGGTTACTACATTACCTCATATTGCCATGCAGTCTAAAGATCCCCGGTTCCACGCTCTTCCACTTGCATCTCAGAGAGTTGCAGGATTTGCTGATGCAGTGAACGAGCTTGTATATGATGTCCTTATATCTAAAGTACGGCAACGCCTTAGTGATGTATCTCGTTTGCCAATATGGTCCTCCATTGAGGAACAAAGTGCTTTTCCTCTTCCAACCTTCAGTGCATACCCCCAGTCCTATGTGACAAATGTCGGCGAATATCTACTTACACTCCCCCAGCAGCTGGAGCCACTTGCTGAGGGCATCTCCAATGATTCTAACAATGACGAGGCACAGTTCTTTGCTACAGAATGGATGTTCAAGGTAGCTAATCTATACCATAATGCAAAAGTTCTTAGTCTGGGTGCCAAAAACTTTTAGGTGCACTTTACCATCTCTGTCTTCGTAGGTGATGAAGATAGTATAATGGACTTCTGAGTACCCTTTTCTGTTCTATAGTGGGTAGATCTTCCAAAGAGAACAGCAACAGTACATAAAAATAGCCCCCGTGTAGTTATCTCCTCTCAGAGAATAAGTTGTTGCGTTTTCACTTGAATTAGATAGGGAAAAGCCTGGGCACCAAACTAAGCCTCTTCTGGACCTTTCCAACTGGCCCCTCCTGTGGTTTGAGAATCTTGGCCTTGGTAGTTCGTGCTCCTCTGCACATCATTTGTGGATATGTGCCCCCAAAAGAATATGTCCGGATCTAAAACTTGATTACCTATACGTTGTGTTGAACCGCATTGTGTTGAACCCACAAATTCACACTCCCTTATTATAATCCGATGATCATGCTTCTACCCAGAACACAAATCTTGCGTGTGATGCTTGCAACTGAACTAACCCGACTGCTTTGCCTATGGGTGTTGTTTCTTTTATAATATAGGTTGCAGAGGGTGCAACTGCACTTTACATGGAACAATTGCGGGGAATTCAGTACATATCAGAACGTGGAGCCCAGCAGCTATCAGTGGATATCGAATATCTTAGTAATGTGCTTTCCGCCCTTTCAATGCCAATCCCTCCGGTCCTTTCTACATTCCACACTTGCCTTTCCATCCCAAGAGATCAGCTGAAAGATCTCATAAAATCGGATTCAGGAAACGAGCTTGATCTTCCTACATCAAACCTTGTATGTAAGATGCGGCGTATTAGTTTAGATTAGTGAAGATTCTTTTTGAGAAATATTTTCAATGTGGAAATGGGACACTTGCCCCGTCATGCCTTCCCGCGGAGTTACTGTTATTTTGGCCTTAGCTCTCTATTGCTTTGAAAATTCTTGGTCGTGGATAATAAATACTGTATTATATGATTATTTTAACCAAAGAATTTTGTTATAACAGCGAGTACATGTATAGTATATGGCTTCGTCATGCAAGAGGTCTTCGAAAGTATGAGCTGGTTGTAGTTCCGTCCGAAAGAGTTACCCAAAGAGTTACCCTTACTCTATCCATTAGCACGGAAAGTACTGGCGTAGGTTTTACTCGCAGTTCACATGACTCCCGCATCTCAAAAAAACAGGAAAAGCAATGGAAAGACTGAAAGCAGAAACAAAAATCAGAGACTAAAAAATAAAACAAGTGTTTAATTTGCTCTTTGCGAATTATTTTCAATGAAGCAATTGGTGTCCTGGAAGGCCATTGTTTGCTTGTCGTATATCGAAGGATGGTATTCGACTACGTTCCACCTGAATACAAAATATTTACTCTTTGGAACACATTTTCAGTGTCTTAAATTTAAAAAACTAGTGGTACTTAACTACTCGTTTCATTGATCAATGTTGAACAGCATTATTCTGCTTTTTTTTTTTTTCTTCTTTTGTTTAAACATATCCTATTAAAAACATAAGATACCGATTGTTGATCTTCGCCAAGGAGCTTAAATTGGCAATAGATACTGAATCCGCTCGAGTGACGAACAAATTGCTCCGACATGAGCAGCCGAATGAAGAAGATGATACTTGCTCCGACAGGTTTGGGCATGAAGGTTATAGGTCTCGCGTAAAGCTTGTAGGTATAGGTCTATGCCATACACAAAGATGAAAGAACTATTATACACGAATTTAACCCCATCAACGTTGAAATTCAAGATATCCATGAGATATCTAATGTTTAAGAATTATAGACTTCTTTTAAAAGTTCCTATTCAAAGATAACTAGCTACAAGTGTAAACTATTCAAGGTCGCAGCGAAAACTTCTTTTGACAGTTCATGCAATGATACACATCCTTATTGCCGATTAGCAATTTCCTCACAAAGGGATAACTTGTAAAAGGTGTACCCCGAACCAGGGCAGGGGATTAGAGGAATTACTACATTGTAGAGCTCTTGTGCTGCACTCAAATAGAAAAGAAGATTTCTCTTCGACAGTACAATCTTGAACACATCATAATATCTGCCAAGCTATCCCTTCGCATTGCAAGGTTTTATAACATATCCTTCGAGCGTTACTCGAACAATAATCAATGTCTGATAATTCACATCTTGCTTAAGTAGCTACTGCTAAGATTTTTAGATCTCAATTGTACACAAGCAATTCCCCAGCACTCTAAATCAAAATAGGATTCCATTTAGTTTCTCATTTCCTGTATTCTTTGAACATTATTAGTTCAAAAAGCAGCAACCTACTAGCTGCAATCTGACCATCAAGGTTCGCCAGATTACCTGCCTTATCCTGCATGCAAACTAAACAGAAACAAACTATAATGCAGATTGTGATTTTTGGTTACCTCCAGGAACCCACATAATTGCAAGTTCAATGTTTGGGAAAAGCCATAACTTCGCATCACAATCCACTGAAGTAGTCAGTCATGCCCGTGGAGACAAAATTTCTTCTAAGGAACAATTCTGCAAACACCAAGCAATTTTACCTATGCCTGTCTCGTCCTGGTAACTCCAAAAACTAACCCCAATGCTCTGAAACAAGTAATATTTTTGTATAAGAATTTCATATTTTGATTACTGTCCCACTTATCTCTATTGTTCCTCTGTAAGTGCCAATTATGGCAAACTGCATGCCTCGCAGGATCATTTGTATCCATAAACCATGGTAGTGAGGGCCTTTTTATGGACGGAGAATAGGAGAGAGTGATTACCTTAAAAGGCACGAACAAAAGATTCAAAATTCTCCAACTTGATAGAGTTCTTCAAGGTCAAACATCTGTTAGTAGAATTTTCAAACGTGCTGGTTTGGGTCGACTTAACAACAAGAAATAAGGGGCACAAAATCTGACAAGGAAATACACTATTGGAGTCGTGTTGATATAAGCAGGTCTAATTGTTACCTCAAACATGAGAAATACACCATAATCTCTCTCGGCAGCAGTGTCAATCGTGCACGTGCACATATTTTTGAGTCCGACGACTTAAAATACTGAGAACCCCAAGACGACTCCCAGAAAATCAAAGAGACGTGCAACTCTGAAAACGAAGTTCCAGAGACAAACACCACAACAATATAATTCCACCAAATCCCAAAATATATTGTAAAAAGAGTTACAACGGCGAAGTTATACCTACCTCAACCCTTTTCTCCATTAATAATTTTGATGAAAGGGAGATGGTATAGTCTCAACAAAGCTGTGGGATAGGAAAAAAAAGTTTTACCCATGATGACTCGATAACTCACGACTCAAACACACGTTCATAAAGGTTTCGGGATAAAAAAACTACCTCATTCAATTTTAAAGCTCAGACATATATCAACACAATCCTCTAATATGGGCGAGCTGGACTTCTAGGTGACCTTCTGCGACCATGCCTAACAGGAGAACGTGACCTGCTCCGATCTCGGTGCCTATCCCTACCACCTTCTCTGCCATTCCTGGACCTCCAATCCATTCCTCTTCCTCCATCCCGACTACCTCTAGCATTTTCTTCTCTAGACCTGTCATGATCTCGTTCTCGTTCTCGGTATCTATCTCGCTCCCTGTCTCGATCACGATCGTTATACCTGTCCCTGTCACCTGAAACACTTCTCCTCCTCTCATTATCCTTCTCCCTCTGCTTCTGCCGCTCTTCTGCCTCTTTCTCCCTAGCTAATCTTTCCTCTTCCCTAGCCTTCTCCTTAGCTTCCTGGAATACAATAATCCACTTCCCTTATTCATCAAATAGGAACATAGAAATTCCTTCCATAACTTGTTTCAAAAGGAAGACTCACCTTGTACTCAGAGATGAAATCCCTGACCATGCCATAGCCAATGTGCTGCTTCCCTGTGACATGAGATTGGGTCCTCTCAGCAGCATCATTTGCTACAAGAAAAGAACCACAGATCTCACACAGAGCCATCTTTTTCTCCTGTGCAAGCATCAATACTTTATCATTCTCAGGTTGTAGGGTCAAAGCTGTCTTCTCAGCATTGAGCATCTCCACCTGTTAAAAGAAAGTTAACCAAGAAGTTTGGCATTAAATATCTAGAAACCTCAATGTTACAGCTCAGAAATGTCGAGAACAAAAGTTTGAAATATTTTGCAATGGGAAAAAGCATTGCAAGAGCATGTTTGCTTTCTGAAATTTTTAGCCACATTCTGGGATGTGGTTTCTCTCTCTCCGATTTGGTCAATGCTGGTGGATATGGCTTTAAAGGTTTAATATGAACACTTGGGCATTACTAACAGCACCTTTCTCATTAGTGCTTCAGCTTCATCAACCTTCCCAGCTTCACCAAGGGCCTCCACTTGTTCCAGCAGGTTCTTTATTTTTTCTTCGAGCACAGAAAACTGTTCAGATTTTTCAGCTGATAGTGGAGGTGCTGGGGTGGGTTCCACCTCTTGAGCAAGGCGAGAACGCCCACGCCTAACTCTTCTATCCAAGTCCATCACCTGCAATAGAGCAAGTAATATGAAAAAAACATAAAGACAGATCATATAACCAGTAATTGGAACCACTGAAAGGGATTAGGCTTCTTTGGGGTTGGGGAGTTGTTGAAAAGGAAATGCCACCCACCAATTTTTCGCAAAATTGAGCAAGTTCAGCTTCAAATTTTGGCACATACGCATCATGTTTTGGGGACTGCTCAAAACTATAGCCACCAAAACGAAAAAAAAAAAATTAGTGGCCAGAAGTACACAATTTAATGAAGTATCATAATAGACTAAAGACCAAAAAAAAATCCTGATGCAGCTGTGAGCTACACATGATGCTTAAACGACCCATCAAATTCCATGAGAAAAACAATCCAATATGTAAAGAATGCATTTTCTTGTATCACAGCCACAAACATCATAGTTCACCATGAAATGGTTCTGGCAAAGACTACCAACATCTGCTACGTTTTAAGATCTCAAAATTTTGAGATATTAAAATGAAAAGGTGATGTAAAAAGAGCAAAAGTTATCATTCCAATAAAAAATGACTTGATATATTCTCAAATGAAGTGATGCCATATCATAGCCTACAAGAACAGAAAACAGATATAAAGGAAAGATGCTACTTTACAAAGGTGGTCCGTATTAATGGACAGCCAATTTTTATTTCTTTCCTGTAACTGAATATCGGAAGATGTATTGTTCTGAGGACCCAACCACATATTCTGAGACAACAGTTAAGATGAGAGAAATGCTCCAGAACCAAAAGAAGCAGAATAATCTACTCCCTTGCTAAACACGACTAAAACTGCCAACTTCAGAAGCGAAAAGATCATCAAGACACCAAACTAAGGGATGAGAAGCTAACACTACCAATGATCTGAATAACCAAGTTGCTTAAACTGGCAAATTGCATACACAATAAAACACCTCGTGTAGCCCCCTAAACAACCATGAGTGAAAAAGAAGCATAAGCAACTCTCTCAAAGTATTCACGTCGACCTATATTCAACTGTATTACTCGCTACTCCAGTTGAGGCCATAATGTGACATCACCTATTAAAACAAATATCAGTATCATCAACCTCAAATCTAGGAGTGTAGCAACTCTTTTAGTTCTCAGAACTGTCAGTTTCCTTGCTCTCCCAGAACTGTAGGTTTCTGTGCATGCTTTCCTTTTCTAAGTAACGAAATAGTCCACCAATTCCTTGTGGAACCTTTACAGCCATGAAAAGTTACATGTATAGGGCAGTTGTATCAAAACAAGGTGACTTAGTCAGTGGTGCAATCAACTTGAGACGTCTTCAAAACTCTGCCAAATTTATTTGAGAACAAGTGAATAATGGCATCTATGGCACAATAGTAATGGTAGTTTCCGCAAGGATACCTCAATCACATCAAATAAAACACCCAAAAAAAATATTCAGTCACCTGCAAACTTTTATCTTTATCATGAAGTTGCAAAATATACACATTTGTATTTGACTGGCGATTTAACATGCAGACATAATATAGGAAAAGTCTCTCCAAAAGAGTTTGATAACAGAGACCAAGATTAACTCCTGGTAAAAGGAGTAAATGTGCCAGAAATTTTCCATATTTTTTTTTATGAGTAAGCCAATCTTATTAGAAAAAGTGAAGGCAGTACAGGGGAATATACCAAAATCACTTAAGACCAAACAAGCAACAAAACTAAGAAAATCATGAAAACAACAAAATGACATCCTAACCCCGCATTAGCCCAATAGAGAAGAGAAAGAAACATAAGCCCTTGCAATTTCACCAAAGACAAAGAAACATCTTCAAAACATCTATTGTTGCGCTCCCTCCAAAGACACCACCAAATGCACGAAGAAATCATTCTCCAAATAGCCAGGTTAGAAAACCTTCTATTCCAACCCCACATCACATCCACCACCTTCTCAGGCATCACTCAATGAAAATTCGTAATACTAAGTACATGATTCCAAAGTCCACGCGTCAAAAGAACAATGAAGAAGCACATGGTCCACCGACTCCCCATCACCGCGACAAAGATAACACCAATCAGCAATGTAGACACCTTTTCTACGACGATTATCGGTAGTGAGGATCCTCCCATGCATAGCCTCCCAAACAAAGAAAGAAACCCTCAAAGGGCATTTCGACCTCCAAACCCCTTTCCAAGGAAAAGACAAGCTATTCCTTCTAGCAATGGAATTATACATAAACTTGACCGAGAAAGCACCGTTCTTAGAAACGGTCCAAGACATCTTATCATTCTCCCCTCTCCTAAACACCAAACCATACAAAAGGGAAAAGAATGCAGAAAAATCCGCCACCTCCCAATCATTTGCAGCTCTAACAGAGGGAACATTCCACACAACATGACCAACACTCCGCCACCGTAGCCTCCTTACGCCTAGACAACGAACAAACAATCGGGAAAACCAATGACAAAGGTTTATTGCCACACCACCAATCATGTCCAAAGCTAACCCTTAAACCATTGCCCACCAAAAATCTGATATGGTTGCTAAAAACATCCCAACCTTTACTAATGAATCTTCAAAGGCTAACACCATAAGACCCTCTACTTGGTAAAGTTCTCCAACCCCCACTGAGCACCCATATTTTTCAGCAATGACAACCCTCCAAAGCCTATCTCTCTCGTGAGAAAAACGCCTCAACCACTTGCACAAAAGGGCCCTATTGAATAACATAATACTACAAAGCCCCAACCCCCCATTCGAAAAAGGAGAACACACCAACTCCCAGTTCACTAGATGAAATTTGTGCACATCCCCATCGCTACCCCAAAGGAAGTCTCGCTGAATCTTCTCCAACCTATTAGCCACCGCAACCGGGATAGAAAACAAGGATAAAAAATAGGTGGGAAGGCACGAGAAAATATATTTAATGAGAGTAAGCCTAACACCCTTAGAAAGATACATATGCTTTCATCTCGCCAACCTTTTCTCCATCCGCTCAAGGATCTCATCCCAAATATAAACGCTCTTAAAACTAGCTCCCAAAGGGAGCCCAAGATATTTCATCGGCAAAGAGGACACTCTACAATCCAAAATACCCACAAAATCCTGACCATTATCGACAATACCAATAGGAATAACCTCGAACTTAAACAAATTAATTCTAAGACCCGAAACCGCCTTAAAACACAAGAGGCATCTAAGACTCCGGGAGTGACTCACCTCCACCCCACACAACACCAAGGAATCATCCGTAAAAAGCAAGTGAGAAATGCTCACCCTCCCACCACAAAACCATCAATACCGCCAGGTTCAACCACTTTCCCCATCATGCGACTAAAGGCTTCCATAACTATAACAAAGAAGAGGGGAGAAAGAAGGGCCCCTTACCTCAAACCACGATCACTGAAAACTTCACCTTCGATATGCAAAACGAAATCCAACTACACCATTTTTCACCGAAACCGCATCTTCGAAGAAGGTACAAAAGAAACTTCCAATTCACATGATCATAAGCCTTTTGAATATCCAACTTGCAAAGCATACCCGGTACCCCCGAACTCAATTTGGAATCAATGCACTCATTGGCAATAAGCACCTAATCCAGAATCTATCTCCCCCTAACAAAGGCATTTTGTGAGGGAGAAATAATCATGTCCAGCAAAGACTTCAACCTGTTTGCCAACATCTTGGCTAGGATCTTGTAGACACCCCCCCACAAGACTAATGGGGTGAAAATCCTTATGCTCCACCGCCCCCGGCTTCTTAGGAATAAGGACAATGAAAAAGGAGTTCAAGCTCCGAACAAACTTCTCATCCCTAGCGAACTCATTAAACATCAACATAACATCATTCATAACAATATCCCAGCAATCCTGAAAAAAAGCTAAGGGGGAAGCCATCCGGACCCGAAGCCTTGTCGCCATTGAGACTATGCACCACCCCAGCCACTTCCTCCACATCAAAAGGTCTTTCGATCCACTTCGCGTCATTCCCCGAAATACTATCAAACTCCAACTCATCCAGAGAGGGACGTCAATCAAAAGGCTCCACATATAAGGACAAGTAGTAGTCAACAATCTCCTCAGCAATCTCCTGAGGATCCTCTAGTATCTCCCCTCCACCTCCGAACTAGAAATTAGATTCGCCCTCCTATTAGAGTTAGCTACCTTGTGAAAGAACTTAGTGCATCGATCACCTTCTTAAGCCAAATAGCCCTAGACTTCTGCCTTTAGTTAACCTCCTCCAAAATAATCATGTTACCCAACTCCCTAGAGACCTCCAACCTCCTAATCTTACTATCTTCATCCAGATTACCCCCCTCATCTAAGGCATCAAGGGACGCTAACTCGTTCGATAAATCCGCCTTCCGAGACACCTAAGTCTCCAAAAACATCTCGATTCCACACCCTAAGTTTCGGTTTCAGCGCCTTTAACTTCGAAAAAAGGACATAACTCTGTGACCCCCTAAAATCAAAGCCTTGCCACCACTCTTTAACCAAATCCACAAACTCATCCACTTTAAGCCACATGTTTTCAAAGCGGAAATGCTTCTTAATACCTCCAAACCTACCACTTTCCGACAAAATTGGAAAGTGATCCAAAAACAAGCGAGACAATCGATTCTAGATAAGCTTCGGGTACAACAACTCCCAATCCGAACTAACCAGAAACCGGTCAATCCTAGACCATGACTGAGAAAACCTACCATTAGGCCAAGTGTACAAACCTCCAGCCAACTCAAGATCCAACAACCCAAGATCAGACACAAACTCCGAGAACTCCAACATGGCACTCCTCACACCCCAGCTACCCGACCGCTCACTAGGAAAGCGAGTCACATTAAAGTCCCCCCCCAATACACCAAGGTAAATTCCACCAACTATGGATCCCCACCAACTCTTCCCACAAAAGCCTCCTACTACAATCATCATTAGGACCATAAACTCCCGAAAAGATCCACTGAACCCCATCCTCAACATTCCTGAAAAAACGATAAAGAAAACGGGCCACACAAGACTCTACCACCTCCAAAATGCGAGAATCCCAAAGACAATGCCATAAATTCTCCATATTGAATAATCTGTTCTAGTTTTGCTAAAATTAAACGCAACCTTGTTAAGGAAAAAGGGACACTTCCTAAGACTACCTCCAAACTAATAGCTTCATCTTTAGAGACAAGAATAAAATGCCCACTTTCCAAAACCTTTTAATGCTCTAGTAGCTTACTAGACCTATATATCAGAAGAACTATCCAAATAGAACAAAATACGATAAATATATTATATTCAATCTTTAGCAATTACCTAAGGCTCTGTAAAGAAATAAAAGTGAATTCTAATCAACTACTAAGTGAAGGCCAACAAATTCCACATAACAATGAAAGTGTAATTTCATAAATTTGACACTAGGTACATATGGAATTGAAGGTAGGATTCCAGGTTTTATCAAAATGAAATATATACAAGCAAGTAATAAAATTTTTGCCTTTACCATGAAACCTGCCCTGTAATCAATGTTCTCAGAACTAACAAAATTACCCAAAAAAAACAGGTGATTAACTTAATTGGCTGACGTAGAAGAAAAAATGGTTCTCTTCTAGCAAGTATCTGATCATAATGGTTAGATCAGTTACCTAGAAAAAGAAAAACCAGAAACAGCTTAGCATATCGTGTGAGGCATATCAATGTTCCATGCTCCACCGCATAGACACAGCAAACTGGTCATATAGATAGAAGATTGAGAACATTCTTTCAACATAAACTGATCATTCTGATCAGCACTTTAGAGTTTCAAGGGACAAGGAAACTCACTATCAACAAAAGATAACAAAATGTTTCAGAGGTTAAAGACCATACATTTTATGCAAACAAGTAAGAATCATAAAATCATAACCCAATAAAATTCAAACAGCAGTCAATAACTAACAACTCCAAACAATCACCTTTCTTTCAACTTTTGATCATGTATCCTAGGGCAAGGTCCTGAATCAAAAGAACAAAAGACAAAGATTAGCCAAATCTCACAACCACCAGACCTCAAAACAAGTGCCCCGGTTGGTTGCTGAAAAAATTTAGCAAAAGGAAGTAAATCACAATTCTGGAAGCTGAGTAATCTAGAAGTTTTCTACAGCTGAGCCACGAAAATCCGATTAGCTATGTTAAATCAGATCAACTTCCAAGAAGTAAAACAGCAAAACAAATTATTCTACCTCATTTTTTTTTCTCATTTTCTCACCAACCGATTACTCTAATTAGTTGGCAAAAAAGAGTTGGAAGAAGCAATCACAAGTAATTAATTTTCGTTTTCTTCCTGATATTATCGGCAACCAAAAAGAATCTCTAACTAAGCAGTACATGTCGAAATTTCATTTCAGCTCACCAAGATCGCTTCGCGTATTGATGAAGAGATCATGAGGACAAAACCGAACCATGTAGCAAGCGCAAACCTCCTTATCGTCCCAAGTAATTTCCTTGAATCCCTTTCTCTCTTCCTCCGTCAAATTACGAGCTAGAAGAGTTCATCAAAAGAAAAAAAAAAATAAGAAAGTGAAGAAAAAGAGAGAGAGCGAGCATTATTTAGTATCCATATCTAACCTAATCATAATAGAAAACAAAAAACGAAATTGAAGTCCCTAGACGTTCCCAAACGCTCATATAAACATAAATAACGGCAAATTGGACTAAATACTTAAAGCTTGGGGGGAAAAGGAATGTTAGGGTCTAAGTAGGAAATACTTGCTCCCATAAGTTCGTCTAGAAGAGCTCTCTGGGCGTCCATGGCTAAGTGAGGGTTTGGAAGTGAGATTGATGGATTTGCAATTAGGAAGGGTTTTAGGGCTTTCTCGAGAATTAGGGATTGTGGGCTGTTTATGGTTCGGTGCGACAAGGTAGTGTCTCGCGGACAAATGGGCAGATAGAGACAGAGTGAGGGAGGGAGGGAGGGGGGTAAGCTGGGCTCGGTGTGGCATATACGAGACGTGTTAGTGGTATACTGGAGTCTGGGACTCTGAATCTTGAATATGGATCAAGGATTTTCCTACACTAGCACAACCAAATTCGCAGCCAGAAGATTCTTATACATGTATATGTTTTTGGGGTGTTCAAAAAGAAGCGTTTTAGGATTTTTGAAATAGATCTGACTAACATATGAAAAGGCATAAATATATAAATTATCAAAGAAATTAAAAAAAAAAAGATAGTTTCAAATGCAGTCATTTGTTACTATTAATTGTGCAAGGACGGTGTATTAATTGGCAAATAATTTCATTAATTTCAACGTAATTAAAAAAATATCAACAATACTTGGCTTCACTTAGCATAAGGATTAGTATTCTATTCAATATAGTTTTTTTTAGAACTTTTGGAACATCATATTATTGGATTTAAGGGCTTGGGATTCACTAGGAAAACTGGAACAGAATGTTGAAGTATTTACTCATTGGACAAAATTTATTTATTTATTTATTTTCTACGTATTGGACAAAATTTATTTGGTAACAAGGAATTGGTAAGCCCACTTCTTGATAACCCAAATAGACCAGCTGGTGGCTACGGGACTTCTTTCAGCACAAGACAAAAGAACTTAAAACAAGAGCCAACCACAAGCTTATTTCGTATTATCCAAAGCTCAAATTTTGCGGCTCTCCTTAAATTTTATTAGAAATTTCTACAAAAGCTCTCTGCACAGATGCAATAAGGTATTCATCGACTCCATCCAAAGCCACAACCAAAACCTCGACCTCAGTACTTCAACCATGAATGACAAAGTGGACAAGCTGGTCATCTTTCTAGCAAAGAGAGATGGTATTGACAAGCTTGTCAAGACCTTCCAATATGTCTCCAAGCTCGTCCATTGGCACGCCGAGGCCACCCATCCGGATATCGCCCAGAGAGCCAAGCATTGGGAGGTGGCCTCAGGGCTTAGCAGAAAAGCTTTTCGGAGTGGCCGGTTTCTCACTGGCTTCAATGGGTTACGAAGAAGCCCCGGCTCAACCCCTACTTTGCGATTTCTAGCAGTTCTTGCAAATGCAGGTGAAATGGTCTATTTCTTTTTCGACCACTTTCTTTGGTTATCGAGAATTGGAACCTTAGACCCGAAGTTAGCGAGGAAGGCGAGCTTCGTATCAGCATCTGGTGAGGCTTTTGGGTATATTTTCTTCATCATATCTGATTTCATTATTATTAGAGAGGGAGTAGAGGCAGAGAGAAAGCTTATCACTTCACAGGAGGAACCAAAAGATGCGAAACAGATTATTGATAAGATTAAAGCAGACAGAGTGATGAGGCTGATGGCAGTGGCTGCTAATGTTGCTGACTTTATCATTGCACTGGCTGATATCGAACCCAATCCGTTCTGCAACCATGCTGTCACTCTTGGGATTAGTGGATTGGTTTCTGCATGGGCTGGTTGGTACAGAAATTGGCCCTCGTGAATGATTCCCTTTAGAAAGGGACAAAAAAATACATCTTGGACATTAAAACGCTTTCTTGTTGGAGCTATGAGAATCGGCAACAAAGAACTGATGGTATTGTGCTTGAAACTGACCCTGATTTGGGTCCTCATGTACTTCAAGTTATGTTTCAGCCTTTCAGGTGATGCATATGTAGTAGTGCGTTAGCTATTATACATGTGTCAAACCTTGTGAACATTGCACAGAACATAGTCAGCTACTAAATATCTATCATGAAATTATGTAAAGTTGATGGCACATACATGCTTCTTTATGATATAATGGCGGTGACAACTGAGGAAAGAGTGATCTAACACCCGGTTGGGAATTCTGCTTTCTTTAATCCACGCTTAATCTAGTAGTTCATCCTTCCTTCCTTCAAATTGTTGCCGTAGTACTACAGCAATAGCGTAAGGAATTGGCAATCGAAACGCCTACCAAATATACATGGAATAATCCCACCGGCCACCATCATTAGAAAAAGGGAGGGACAGAAACACAAAACAAAAACAAAAACAAACAAACAAAAGAAGAAGAAGAAATTGGGAGTTATCAACCCGATTCACAAAGGTCCAAATTTGGGAGTTCTCAATCCGGTACAGTGTAACAATTTTTTATTATTAAAAAAATGCCTCTGAAAACCTCCCAATTATAAATATGCTATAAACGGAGCATTGAAAATATTTAAAAAATAAACCCCACCTTTAAGAAGCACACATTGAGTAGGGCCCCTTTAAATCAATAACATTAAAAGCAGAAGGGCATCTAAGAAATAAAAAGTAAGTATGAAACGGTCCACTAAGGGATAAAAAAGATCAAAGTAGCAGTCTCCCTATGGAATAAATATTGCATTCAAACGTTTGAACTTTGACAAAAGTATGCCGAAATATCATTGGAATTGATTTTTTTTTACCTGCATAAAATCAAGCTATTTTGTTCACTCAGAATAGTTTTTTTACCATTTTAATTTATTTTCTATTTAATTCATATATAGTATTACTTAGTTGTAAGAACAAATCTAGACGATCTGAGTCAAAATATATGCAATATTTTCAGAAAAGAATTGAAAATTACTACAATTTTGTTTTTCGAATTATTGTCATCTAATTAAATATTATTCTATACAAAAAAAACCTTAAAAAAATTTAAAATATTTATCCCATGAATTCTAACCATTTTTTGTATCCAAATCATCCGAATAGTAGATAGATTCACAAATATGATTTGAAAACAGATTTATTAATAACAAATAAATTCAAAGATTTTAATAATCTTCACTTGAGAATCTGCATTTAAACTTTTCATTCTAGTCCTGCATTCGTATTATATGACTATTATATAATTTTTTATTATTTTTGTAATATATTTATGATCTTTCATTATTAGAGGCGCGATCATTTGATTTATTTTTTAGGCTTAATTATCGTACAGGTCTTTGTGGTATCCAACTTTTATATAAATAGTCCATGTAGTATGACTTTTAATAAAATGATCAATGTGGTATAGTTTTGAGAAAATTAGTCTTTCCATCCAACTGTCATATAATAAAAATAATTAATTTTTATAAGTTCACCCGCTAAGATTGTATTTGTATGTTAAAATTTTAAGGTATTGAATTTAATAAAAAAGAGATGAAGGAGATTATTTTTAATATTTGTTATAATGAAAAGTAATGATGTGATGTAAAAAGATATTATTTTATAATTTTTTATTATGTTAAAATTTTAGTGGGTATAAAATTTTAATTAACAAACCAACCCTAGGACAAATTCGTGGCTCAGCCCTTGCCCACAGAAATTCTCTCAGAATTATACAGGAGACATTAGACAAATAGACTTAAATCGAACCCTGTATTCATCCAAAATACATAATTGAGGGAAAAAAGGTGTTAATTTTCTCTTGAGTCTTGTTTCGGTTATGGTTGCCTTTTCGTTTTAATATTTTTTTTGCTCTGTTTAAAGTCAGAAGGTGTAAGAGGCCATGACGTGGAAATCATGTAAGGAGTGGAGGTGCAGAGATGTCGCTGGTTGTTTGAGCGTGAAAATTTTGGGTATTGAGATTTGTAAAATATTATTATTTATAAAAAAATTCTAAAATTTGGTAATAAGTGAAGAAATAAATTTTTTAATAAATATTATAATAATAAAAAATTATTTTATAAATATTTTAATATTAATCTCAAATGTAAAAAAGAAAAAAAATTAAAAAAGAAAGAGATAGAGAGCCTTAAGGAAAGCAATAGATGCATAGACCGCCTAAACCTTAAACGAGTGGTCAAAGCCAAGTTCAGGGAACACATCTTTGAAGTTCAAAGCCAAGGAGTTGAACCTGATACGCACAGTGGATCTTATCTTCCTTCCCGAAATCCTCGAAAGACTTCAAGAATCAGATTATCCAGCTGGGTTCCGATTTCAAACGGATTCTCGGAGGTTAGTGTTTGTGAAATCTATCATGACAAGAAGTATAAATGCGAGGACGAAAATGTTTCGTCAAACTTCGATTCAGTGCCATCTTGCCCACATCTTTGAAGTTGTTCTCTTTTGGTTTAATTGGGGTCTTGAATAATAAAAAATCAACGGCTACTAAATTATGTGGTAAGTTTATTTTCTTGCAGATTAAAGGGACAAACTGCGAAGTTATCTTCTATCCGTTGGTTGGTGAACTTTGTGGGTAGCGTGAGATCAGATGGAGGATGGGACAGCGCAATCGCGTTATGTCAAGCTGACTAAAGATCAGGCGCCTCTGGAGGATATTAAGCCTGGAGAGCTTAATCAGCCCATTGAGGTTCCTCAGGTTCTTTACTCTCTCTCTGTGAAAGTGATCTTATCTATGACTTGGTAATCAAACCTTTTGTTCTTTATTCAACTTGTATGGGAACCTTTGCAAGTAATATTTATTTGCTGTTTTCTTTATGGTAGATATGAATCTAAAAACTTTGTTGAGCGTTTGCATTTTCTTGGAATATATTGTAGTAAGTCTAGGTTATATACGGTCTTTTCAGTCAATGCGCGAAGGTTTTGATTAGGATGCTTTTGGGTGATGAAAGGAATAGAAGTTTCAGGAGGAGAAGAAGTTTGGTTGATATTCCTAGGGAGTGTGGTGCTGCTTTAAGTTTGCCACTTCATGATGCTATTCAACCCTCCAGGAACTTGACATCCTTTTCAACCCCCATTGGATTTGTTTTTGTCCTCTCTCTCTAGGTCATTCCTATAGCATTCATTTGGGAGTGTTAATTATTATAATGAGAGAGGAGGTAACTCAAATTGGTAGAGTCGCAACTGACATAAATTTCATACTCTAGAAGCTTTGATGCTTTGCAGTGTATTCTCCACTGAGTTCTCATTTTACAACTGAAATAAAGTGAAGAAAAGCAGTCAGTGAACTTGTAGGCCAGGTCCAAGAGGAAAATGATAACATAATGTTTTCACACTTCCTTTCCTTTCTTTCCCTTATGGTTCATGCATAAACCTTTCGGTTTAGAAGACTCCAGCTGACAGGCGGTTCAAACAGTTCGAAACAAATAGGCTGTACACAATCTGGGGTTGAATTGACCCAGAGATGCTATTGATTTATGGTCCATTCTTGTCTGACTGATCCACTCTTGGTTTCTAAATATGGTCTTGAACTTTGAATGTGCTCTTTCCCCTTTGTGCTGTTTACGTCTTCCTGCTTTGTGAGATTAGACGACAATTTATGGTTTACCATTCTTTGTGCCAACCCTCTTGTATGTTTCATGAGGTGCTACGTATGTAATAACAATTTACTAGTCGTATAAATTATGGGGCAGTTGGGTGTTCACAAGTGCAATGAATGTGGGCAACCTCTCCCTGAGAGCTTTCAGCCTCCTGCAGATGAACCTTGGACGACAGGGATTTTTGGCTGTGCTGAAGATAGAGAAAGTTGTAAGTTGATAAGTATCCCTATATACCAACTTGTTTCTTTGATATGGTATGCCTTACATAACAAGGGGTTCAATATGGATTTTGATTCTTGCTTGTTACTATGGACTAGTTCTGGTGGATAACTATCCCTATCTCTTAATGTTTTCAATTTTGTGACTGGATGAAGGTTTCACGGTCCAAAGGTCAAGGGACAGGGAGCAAATTTCCGACAAAAATTAAGTTTATTCAGACCAGTCCATTAATTTTGTTTGGCTTTGCCAAGAGCAGTTGCTCAAGGATTTTCTTCTCTAAATAAACCATCTGAATAATGGTGTCAGCTATTTTGCTTGGGGCAGGCTATCTGGGAATAATCTCCTCGACTGTTATGTTGTGTTTTTTTTGGGGGGGTGTATATTCTCGGCTCTTGCATTTATTAGAAATATTAAGCCTTCGCAACTCCATCTTATCATAATCTAGTGGAAATCTATTTGTAGCGTCATATTTGACCTTGGTTCTTTCTTGAGGAGGAAGATTTGTATGCCAGTGATTGGCTTAGGGTGTGTTTGTGTTGTAAAATTTTAGTGTTGTTAAAATTTTAGGTATTGGGTTTAGTGAAAAAGTGAAGAGAGAGGTAATTTTTTATATTTTTTGTAGTGAATAGTAGTGATTTGATGGGAGAGAGAGATTATATTGTAATTTTTTATTGTGTTAAAATTTTAGAGTGTGTAAAATTTTAGGACGCAAACGCAGCCTTAGTGATTGTATCGTTGCAATGAGCTTTGTGAGATGTTCCGATACCATCACTACATTTACTGCAGAAAGAAAGGGTGTTACTCTTTCATGTTTCAATTAAGTAAAAATTCTCGTTTTCTACCTTTACAGGTTGGATGGGACTGTTTTGTCCATGTGTTCTATTCGGGCGTAATGTTGAAAGGTTGAGGGAAGATATCACTTGGACTAAGCCATGCATGTGTCATGCCATTTGTGTTGAAGGTGGCATTGCTCTGGCAGCTGGAACTGCAATCTTTGGTTGTATTAACCCACCATTTCTCGTTTTTGAGAGTTTTTTATTTGGCTGGTGGATGTGTGGGATATACACAGGTCTTTTTCGGCAATCCTTACAGAAGAAATATCATTTGAAGGTAATTGATAGGCTTCTCAGTAGATGACAAGGTAGCAACATTTACTCTTGTACAAAATACCGAGTGTGAATTCTTCCCTCAAACAGGATGCCCACATGCATCAGTTGCTTATTTAATGCACATTCTCGGCGCTCTTCATAAAAAATTTCTACCTTGGCTGTTGATGATGATCATGAAATGTTCACCCTGCAGTTATTGTACGTGTCGTGACTCTTCTGGTACATTGTGCGGGGTCTTGGATTTCTTTTTAGTGCCCCACTTGGCGTATTTATTTTGCTTAGTGACATTATTTTTTTTCTTATAGTCTGTTGTTTTTCCTTCCCATGGTGCAAGGGAAAATCTTCATATTTATACCATGCAGTCAATTCTATGGACTTCTTGGCATGAAAGTTCACGTTGATCTAAACATGTCCAAACAATCAATTCTATTGAAATCCTACTTATATTTGAATCCCCAAATTCAAATATGCCAGTCCAGAATTTTAGAATTTTGCTTTGTTGATCATCATGTAGTCTTGAGGCGTTCGATTGTCGATATCGAAACACTCAGCTTGTTGAACTTATAAGTCACTAACTGATATTGTTTCTGATGGTAGAACTCGCCATGTGATCCATGCTTGGTGCACTGCTGCATGCACAGTTGCGCCTTGTGTCAAGAGCACAGGGAGATGAAAGGACGCCTTTCAGATGATGTTGTCATGCCAATGACCGTTGTCAACCCTCCCCCTGTTCAAGAGATGAAGTCTACTGAAGAAAATCAGGACTCCGCACAATCATCGGTAAAGAATGGCCATACCAATTTGGAAATGCAGGCTTTGTAGGTTCCATGGATACTGGCAGAGT
Source organism: Myrica gale (assembly GCA_963930655.1). Taxonomy (NCBI): domain Eukaryota; kingdom Viridiplantae; phylum Streptophyta; class Magnoliopsida; order Fagales; family Myricaceae; genus Myrica; species Myrica gale. Next base: position 6,679,552 of record OZ005600.1, on the reverse strand, counting down.
AAAAACAGTAATATCTGAAAGAGATTTTATTCGCGTGTGCCTCGTGTCTTCTTAAAGATTGGGATCACATGTATACAAATACAGGCTTTGTTAGTTGCCTCATTAAGCTGGTCGTCCGTTTATGCATTAGAGCCTTAATCTGACTTGCAACGGCTAAAGGATGTCAACTCAAAATCAACACCGCACTTGCTGCAACCCCAATCTTGGAATGCGTGCAAGATCTTGAGGAAAAAATGCATGGATTATGAACTATGCCTCTCCGCTTTTGTAGTGCTTGTTTTCCATATGACTGTTGCAGTTGGCTATTCATTTTCTCCTTTTTTCTGTCTTTTTCCCTTCTCAATAATACATTTGGCTGAATACCCAGATTTTTTAGTGATATCCCCACTTCTTTTCGGTGGGGGAAAGAATATGAAGTAGATCCATGTTATAACGTGTTTTCTTCTTTTCGCTAACAACTCCTCGTTGGTGGTACTCGCTGATGAGAATTGCCAACTCTGTAGTCTGAAATTGATTGCATTAGGTAAAGGACTAAAAATCGTGGAAAGAAAACATGGGTCGTAGAGCCTGCAATGAGTGCACTTGTATATTGAGTTGGACTGTAGTGGAAGTTTTCACAAACTTTTCAAAAGAAAGAAACGAAGGAGAATACCCTCCTGCGGGATTCTAAGGCTCAATCGGATTAACATACATGAAGAGGGAATTGGGCGGATTTACCAACAAATGAGTGACAAGTGAATCAAGATCATTCATAACACTTGGGAGCAAAAATTAGGACTCCGACTTTTCAAAATAAAGGACACTTCGATCCATGAGATATTCACCAACCATTAAACATACGCCTTGTTCACTCTATCTGATGTATACACTCTGGAATCCATCAACATCAAAGTCACTCCTACTGGGACCATTTGGACCGATTGCAAGCTTTAACAAAGAATACGATGAAATGGACGCAGACATTACATCCGACCCAGATTCTCGGTCAAAATACTGCAGGTCCACCAAAACAAAGAGCCAATTTCAACCCAGTCAGTCATATCTGAATGTAGTCTAACGTGCATTCCCAAGAGTAGTATGCTCCAGAGACGAACTGTCAAGGTCATTCAGATGACAAGTCGCCATATTCAGGAATTTGCCAATAAGCAAAGCTGGAGCTAAGAATTTATCGTACAGCGGAAAAGAATCTCAGTATACTTGCCTTACATAACCCCTTTCATTTTCTGATTTGTGATTCAGCAAGTTCCTTCTGATTGCTGTGGCTTTCTGTCTTGCATTGCATTTCAAGTAACGTTTCCTTTTCCTCATTAGTCTCTAGTGCATTTACTTCTTTTACATCTTTAGGCTTTTTGCTTGTGGATTGCTGATACATAACCCCACCAAGCATACAAATCAGAAGCCCGACTGTACCAACAAATGTCGAGTGCTTATCCCAAACATTCAAATTAATCACAACTGTTAATAGCTTGTTCACTATACCAAGGACAGTAAATCCTGTGGCAGAAATCACCCTCCGGCAAGAAAACCCAAAGAAAGAGATGGATAAACCAAATAAACATGATAAACCCACTGGCAAGACCACCTGGAAAGAGTTCTCAGCCGTGATTTCATGCTTTATCTTCTTCAATTCACCCATTATAAGCAGCTCCAATGGAAACAGCAGCAAAGCCTCAAGATTGTTGTATAGTACAAGTCCCCACGTGTTCAAGTCAATGGTCATGACTACGTGCTTTATGTAGACAAAATCTATGGACATGCTTACCAGGTAAGCCAGAGCCCAACTGTAGGCCATGAATGTGAAATGGTAATCTGTTAGCACATAGAGCACGCTTCCTCCAAAGATAGTGGCAAGTGAGATCCATGTTCTAATCGATGGCCAAGGCTGGTGCAGGAATAGGGTCTCTCCTACTGCAACAAATATGGGAGCTGCTGAACGAAAGACAATGAAAGTGTCAACATTGGCATGGAGAAGGAGCTCACTGTTGGTGAAGAGAGAAAGGTAGAATATAATTGCTGCTGGCAGGAAGCGCCACATGGTCAAAAGGTCAAGCTTGTCATACTCAATGAACTTAAGCCAACCACAAATGAGGACCCCAGATGCACTTGTGAAATACTGTAAAGCAGTTAAGGCCCCAGGATAAGGAAATTTCATGATTGCCCATTTGTTGATGATGGAAAGCAAGGATGCAGATATACAATACCCAGCAGCTATACCATAGACTGAGGTTTGCTGGAGTAAGCCACTATACCACTGTGTTTGGATTTCACCAAAGGGAGCTTCTGGACCTTTCTGGCTGGCACCAACACCAGGATCCTCCACATCATCATTATTATTATTATTCAACATCTAAAAGACAACAAAAAAATTTTGTTAGTCAACCTACCAGGATAAAAATTCTCATCATGGTGTAAAAGATGAATTGTTAACAGTTTTATAGACATTATTGCAAAAGATTAAACTCAACAAGCAGAACATTATTGACAAGCATTGAGAAAAAAGGTGAATTTAGGTTTATATTGCTGTTCCAATTCAATATTTTTGGACACCAATATCCCTAACCCAAGGCAATAACTATCTTCAAAAGAATATTGCCTATACAGGTAGCGATGGAAATGTGTAGTTACTTGATTCCAAAATCCAATGTCAAATAATATTCGCTGATGAATTCCATAAGAAAAAGGGATTTCGACAGAGAGTAAAGCCCAGCAGCATTCCGGGGGAACATAATGCTTTCCAACTGAAACGCACTCCAAGCAAAACCGTCCATCATGAGAAAAGAAAAGGAATGTCAACAGAGAGTAAAGCCCAAAGGGATGTCAAGGGAACGTAATGCTTCCCAACTGAAACTCACTCCAAGAAAATACTTCACTCATGATGACTAAGCAGGATGATCAAGAAACACTCCAACGATTAGGGTTATAGAAAGACCACCTCCTTATAATCCATGCAAGACAGAATTGGAATTCTGCAGACAGGGTGTGAAGGTTCCCAGAAGAATCCAAATCCAAATTCAGCAATTCATGTTACGAGTTAACCATCATCTAAACTGGAACACAGGAACTTAGAACTAAATGGCCTTAAGTGAACCATGACATTTCATTCCTGAATTTGTGGGATAGAACATTCCGATAATCAACAGTTGGCTTCGAACTAGGACATTCCGATAAAAATCCAACTCGGTTCTCCTGGGAACGCAGCAATGCACAAGCATTTCACGGATCAGGAAATGAATAATAATTCTAAGAACATACGGGAAAAACAATACTTACCCGGGTTAGTGTTAGAATATTGCACATATCTTCATATCTTCTTGATTCCGGAAGATCATGGAAATATATCTTCCATGATCTTCCTGAATCAGGACGATATTCTCATATCACGAAGATTGCGATTTATGATCTGATTGAGATTTGTAATTATTCTGTTGATTTAGCTTCCTTGTATAGCTCTCTCCCTCCTCCTATAAAAGGATGGGTCATTGTACTGTTCAAATACACCTCTGAATATACAATACATTCTTCATTCTCTTTGTTCCTCTTTCTATTTCAACATGGTATCGGAGCCCTCTGTTAATCGATTTTTGGTCTGTTAATACCTCAAATCGATTTCTCTGGCTATCTTCTAGTGGGTACTTCCTTTGTGTTGTTCTTTCACTAAAATCCGGACCTCTGTTCTTCGATTTTTGATGTTTCTATATCTCAAATCGATTTTAAGGGTCTCATAGTATTCTTTGGTGGAAAGAACGTCCTGGTCTGAAGTCCCACGCGCCCGCACGCGCCGTCACAAGGTTCTTCCCCTCAACCTTCCTGTTCACGCGCCTACACGCGCCCCCAACGCATCGTATCACGCGCCCACCACGCGCCCTCGACTGAACTCACGCGCCTGCAAGCCGACCCTGTTCACGCTTCAGCCCGGCCCAGTTCACGCCTCAGCCCGGCCCAGATCACGCCTCAGCCCGACCCAGTTCACGCGGTTTCGCCCGGCCCAGTCCACGCCTCCACCCGGCCCAGTCTCCCTCCGGCCCAGCTCTCGTCCGGCCCAGTCTCCCTCCGGCTCAGTCTCCCTCCGGCCCAGATCCCGTCCGGCCCAGACCCAGTCCGGCAACCCCAGCTCAGCCCGGCCATTCTCTGCACCGGCCGCCCACCGCCGGAAAACATTCCGGCCAGATCCAGTCCGGCGACCTCCAGCTCAGTCCGGCCATCCTCCGCACCGGCCGCCGCCCACCGCCGCCCATCGCCGGTGAGACATTCCAGCCGCCCCACCGGAAATCTTCCGCCGACCGCCGCCGACAACCTCCTCCGACCGCCGACCGCCGCCGTCCGTACGTCGGAGCTCCGGCGAACCTCCGGCGACCCTGCACCATTTTTCGCGCTGGTTTCAACCGTGCCCTCCATTTGCTCTAATTCAATCAGCATCTCTCAAATATGGCTTCCACTAATGATGTTAATGTCATTCGACCTATCGATATTGTTTTGGATGGCTCCAACTATAATGCTTGGGCCCAGCAAATGTCGGTCTTTCTCATTGGTCGTCGGTTATGGCGTTTTGTAACTGGTGATAAAACGGAACCTCGAAAAGCTGACAAGGAAACTGCGGATGATTTCGCTGATCGTCTCGAGGTATGGGAAGCTACTCATTGTAAAATTTTATCTTGGTTCATCAATACCTCTGTTCCATCTATTCGCAGTCTTCTTCCCAAATTTCGGAATGCCCATCTTGCTTGGGAATTTTTGGCCAACCGATACAATTGCTCTAGTGATGCCGCTCTCCAGTTTCAGCTCGAATCTAAGTTGTATCAGATGCATCAACAGCCTGGCCAATCTATTGCTGAGTTTCACTCTCAGGTGAGTAGTATCTGGGATCAACTCTCTCAAGCTGATCCCTCATTCCCTGATGCTAAGTCCACTGAACTTTTTTCTGAATATCGGGATCGTCGTCAGTTCATTCATTTTATGATGCGTATTCGGGATGATTTTGAGAATACTAGAGCATCTTTGCTTCATCGTTCTCCTTTGCCTACACTTAATGTTGCTCTTACTGAGCTCATTTCTGAGGAGACACGACAGCAGACTCGTCGGGTGCAGCCTTCTGATATGGTCATGGCCACTGCATCCTCTGATTCTATGGTCGCTGCTGCTCAGCCGCACCGTTTCTTTGGTAAATGTCACTATTGTAAGGAGGCCGGTCACCGGATTTCTGAGTGTGCAAAGAAAAAGGCTAAGGATGCTAGAGATGCTCAGAAAGCTAAGACATCTACTCCCACCTTCAAGAATTTTGCTGCTGTGTCTACCAATCCTTCAGTTTCCGGGTCATCTTCTACACCCATTTCCTCATCCTTGACTGCAGCTGATCTCGAGGCAATTGTCCATCAGGTTCTATCTCGTTCTTCTACTGCATTGACCGTCTCCTCAGGTAACTCTTCCTCTTGGTTTCTTGATTCAGCCTGTTGCAATCATATGACTTCTGATTCTTCTCTCCTATTTGATAAACACCATTTGCATCCTGTACCTGTCATATACACTGCTGATGGTTCCCATATGTCTGTCAGTAATGTTGGATCCATTTCTACATCTACTCTTTCTCTACCTGACACATATCACGTCCCTAAATTGTCTCTCAATCTCATTTCTGTTGGTCAACTTGTTGAGCATGGTCTTACCCTAACCTTTTCTAACAAAGGGTGTGATGTGCAGGATCAGAAGACGGGCCAGCTAGTTGGGACAGGCCGTAAAGTTGGTCGCCTTTTTGAGCTTTCATTCCTGCATGTTCCTCGTCCGTGTTTTGTTCCGTCTCTTGCAGCTTCTGTCTCTTCCAGTCTTTGGCACTCTCGTCTCGGTCATGCTTCTTTACCTCGTCTTCAGTCTTTAGCTTCTAGTGGTCACTTAGGACGAGTCGATTTTGACTCTTTTGATTGTGTTTCTTGTCAAATGGGAAAACAAAAGGCTTTACCATTTAATAATAGTGAATCTTTATCATCTGCTCCTTTTGATCTTGTTCATTCTGATGTTTGGGGACCTGCCCCTGTCCCTAGTCAGGGGGGGTCTCGTTACTTTGTTATCTTTATTGATGATTATTCTCGTTACACATGGCTTTATCTCTTACATGATCGATCTGAGTTATTACGTGTTTTTCGTGATTTTAAACAGATGATAAGAACTCAGTTCGACCGCACAATCAAAATTTTTCGTTCCGATAATGCCATGGAGTATACCTCTGTCGCTTTTCTTAACACACTTAAAGAGGATGGGACTTTGTCTCATCGATCTTGTCCTTATACTTCCCAGCAGAATGGACGTGCTGAACGTAAGCATCTCCATATTCTCAACACTGTAAGATCTCTTCTCCTCTCTGCCACTCTTCCAGAATCATTCTGGGGAGAGGCTGCCCTTACAGCTGTTCATACCATTAATCGTGTTCCTTCTCCTACCACTTCAAACAAGACCCCTTATGAGCTCCTGCATGGAAAGGTACCAAATTATTCTCTCCTAAAAATTTTCGGTTGTGCATGTTTTGTATTGCTACCTCCTCATGAGCGTACCAAACTTGAACCTCGTTCTCGTCTCTGTTGTTTCCTCGGTTATGGGATTGAACATAAAGGTTATCGATGTTATGATCCTATAACTCAGCGTCTTCGTGTATCCCGTCATGTTCAATTTTGGGAACACAAGTTCTTCACCAGTATGTCTCCATTTCCCGACACTTCTTCATCTCTGTCTCCTGTTTTTCTTGACTCCTGTATAGATATTTCTTTAGATTCTGATGCAGGTGTTGAAAGCTCCTTAAGTGACCATCCAACGTCTGTTCCTTCTGAGTCTGGACCGTCGCCTGATCCTGTCATCACTCCCGCTTCCACCCCCACTCCAGACCTTCGTCGAACTACTCGCGTAAGAGCCCCTCCATCTCATCTTAATGATTTCCATTGTTTTTCTGCTATTGCCACCCTTCATGAGCCTCGCAGTTATCGCGAAGCTAGTTCTGACCCCCTTTGGCAAAAAGCTATGACCGACGAACTTCAGGCTCTTCACAAAACTCATACATGGGACTTGGTCGATTTGCCTCCTGGTAAGTCTGCAATTGGATGCAAGTGGGTGTACAAGATTAAGACACGAGCTGATGGGTCGGTTGAACGCTACAAAGCTCGTCTTGTGGCACGAGGATTTACTCAGGAATACGGTATTGACTATGAGGAGACTTTTGCTCCTGTGGCACGTCTTACTTCTTTTAGATCCTTACTTGCAGTTGCCGCCATTCGTCAGTGGAGCCTCTTTCAAATGGATGTTAAAAATGCATTCCTTAATGGTGATCTGGAAGAAGAAGTCTATCTCAAGCCTCCCCCGGGTCTTGAACACCCAGCTCAAAAGGTTTGCCGCTTTCGTAAAGCTCTTTACGGTCTCAAGCAGTCTCCTCGTACTTGGTTTTCCAAGTTCAGTTCAGTTATGGCTCAGCAGGGGTTCACCCCCAGTGCATATGATTCTGCTTTGTTTATCCGTCGATCTGAGAATGGTATTGTCCTCCTTTTACTTTATGTTGATGACATGATTATTACAGGCGATGATCTTTCTGGCATTCAGACACTTCAGCGATTTCTTAGTCAACAGTTTGAGATGAAAGATTTGGGTTCTCTAAGTTATTTCTTAGGTCTTGAGGTCTCCTCTTGTTCCGATGGATATTATCTTTCTCAAGCTAAGTATGCATCTGAGCTCTTATCTCGTGCCGGATTGACCGATAGTAAGACTGTTGATAGTCCTCTGGAGACGAATGTCAAACTTATTCCCAGCGAGGGCACACTCTTAGATGATGCCACGATCTATCGACAATTGGTTGGTAGCCTCATCTACCTCACGGTGACTCGTCCTGACATTTCCTATGCAGTCACCTTGGTCAGCCAGTTTATGCATTCCCCTCGTTCTACTCACTATGCAGCTGTTCTTCGGATTCTTCGATATGTAAAAGGGACTTTATTTCATGGGCTTCATTTCTCTGCTCGTTCCTCATTGGATCTTCAGGCATACTCTGATGCTGATTGGGCCCGGCGATCCCACTGATCGTCGCTCTACCACTGGATATTGTTTCTTGCTTGGCACATCTCTTATCTCGTGGAAAAGTAAGAAACAGACTGTTGTCTCTCGTTCCAGTACAGAAGCTGAATATCGTGCCTTGGCTGATACTACCTCTGAACTCCTGTGGCTTCGGTGGTTATTGCACGATATGGGTGTTCCTTTTTCTGATAGCTCACCTCTTCATTGTGACAACACCAGTGCCATCCAGATAGCTCACAATGATGTTTTCCACGAGCGCACCAAACATATTGAAATCGACTGCCATTTCATTCGTCATCATATCAAGCAAGATACTCTTCGCTTACATCATGTTTCTTCTGCAGATCAGCTTGCTGATATCTTCACCAAGGCTCATCCTCCTGGCCGTCATCGCGATTTAGTTGACAAACTCCAGTTAGCATCTTCGCTCCCAACTTGAGTTTGAGGGGGGGTGTTAGAATATTGCACATATCTTCATATCTTCTTGATTCCGGAAGATCATGGAAATATATCTTCCATGATCTTCCTGAATCAGGACGATATTCTCATATCACGAAGATTGCGATTTATGATCTGATTGAGATTTGTAATTATTCTGTTGATTTAGCTTCCTTGTATAGCTCTCTCCCTCCTCCTATAAAAGGATGGGTCATTGTACTGTTCAAATACACCTCTGAATATACAATACATTCTTCATTCTCTTTGTTCCTCTTTCTATTTCAACAGTTAGCAACTTGTTGGAATCTGTAGTCAGCTGTTGTGGCCTTCAATTCGTTAAATCTCCCAATCTCCGGTAGAACGACGTTGATTGGTACGGTATTGGGGCCTAAACGGAGCAATGAAGGAACTATCGTAAGCTAAGATGTAGTAGTGCCGGTATCTTGCAAAGTGAGCTGATGGGATCGTACGATGTTATGTTCTCTTTTTCTATAGACGAGTACTTCACGGGCTCCAACATAAACGCCCAATATTATTAGGCCTGAAGCCTTTGAGTCGGCCCATTTTCTTATTAGAAATTGGGCATGCATTTTCAATTATCAATAACTAGTATGAGCTTTCTGCCCGGCCCAGACATGGATAAACACTTCCGAACGTGCATTAAAACAAATAACAGCCACTTCAAACGTGGTATTTGGGCAATTTCGAACACAAATACAACTTTATATACCTGCCAATCAGAACCGGTCACGTGGCCTTAGGGAGTTAATCTTTGAAATCCAAAGGCTTCGTGAAAAGTTGGAATCCCTCTTTGGAAGTTGCAAAACTGCCCCAACTACCCGAATATATATATCAACTTCCATTCTCTTGGTTAAGAAGTGAGGATTTTGAGAGCAAAACTGGTCGCAAAATTTCTTTACGCAGAGGGTTTCACGCCCCGTAGGCTGTAATCAAGTGCTCATTCTTTAATGCTCGTTGGCAGAAATATGGGTCCAACCATGCTAGTCGCCCGTTTTGAGCAATCTGTGACTGCCAATGCTTTTCGATCATATCTTGCGGAGTTCATCTCTACATTCTTCTATGTGCTTGCGGTCGTGGGATCTGCTATGTCATCGCGTGAGCCTTTAATATTTAGAGTCTTAAATTAGTGTTTCTGGTGTTGTTCGGGTATAAAATGTCCTTATAGTGCCCGGTGGCTGGTTGCTTGCTGATAGTACGTACCGTTATGAGGGACTATATGAGAACTATTTTACCAACCCGGACAGGAGGGTTCGGCTTTAGTTTCTCTGTACTCTCAAGTCTCAAACCTTTGAATAGCTTGTTGGCGAATACACTATTCCCGGGTCTTGAATAGTGTTAGGATTTATGCCATCATTTTTGTTTTTTTGGTCAAGGATATCTTTTACTTGAATTGGCTTTTTGTGGGAGTCCTTATCGGATTTTGTAATGTGGCAGGAAAATTGATTCCTGATGCTGCCTCGGACCCGTCCAGTCTGGTGGTGGTTGCCCTCACCAATGCCTTTGCATTGTCATCTGCTGTGTATATCGCAGCGAATATCTCAGGTGGGCACGTGAATCCGGCCGTCACCTTTGCAATGGCGGTTGGAGGTCACATTAGTGTCCCAACCGCTCTGTTTTACTGGGCTTCTCAGATGCTGGCCTCTGTTATGGCTAGCCTCCTCTTGAAGATAACCGTTGTTGGACAGGTAAAAAAAAAAGGATAAGTGGAACCTTTTATCTCCCCATAAGAAAGCTCCATCGCGTAAGATACTTTTTGGTTTCATTTACGCCTGATTTTCTTGAAAAGCATTGCGAATCCAAATCTACCAAACGCAAGGGCGTGTTATCAGCCACCAAACATGCATGCGGCCTGTGAAAGTACTAGAAAATGTCATATCAGATACTGGGTCGATTTAGTATGAGAAGTTGACTGAAATTTTACTCGTTTTGCAGCATGTTCCAACCTACGCTATTACAGAAGAAATGACTGGGTTTGGAGCATCCCTGTTGGAGGGTTTCCTAACATTTTCACTAGTTTATACTGTTTTTGCTGCTGCGGATGCCAGGCATGGTGCATTGCGAGCCATAGGACCCCTAGCGATTGGGTTCATAGCAGGAGCCAATGTCTTGGCAGCAGGGCCTTTCTCTGGTGCGTCAATGAACCCAGCCTGCGCCTTTGGATCTGCTGTCACTGCCGGTAGTTTCAAGAACCAAGCAGTTTATTGGGTTGGACCATTGGTCGGTGCAGCATTAGCAGGTCTCCTCTACGACAATGTGGTGTTCCCTTCTCCGGCGCCGGAAACTATTACTATCAGGGGAGTCACGGAGGGCGTTGGGGTGTAATTTTCTTTGGTTTTATCAAATTTGTATCGTATTTTGTTGAGTTCCTGAATTAATCTTTTCATCTGTTCTTTATGTTTAAACTCAGTTTCTCTAAGAAGTTGCAGAAGCTTTCTTAGACAGTAACTTATTAAACGGTTTGTTCGTATATTCAGAAAAATTAGCTACCAGATAAAAAGACAATTCAGAAAGTTATGATATTTTAAACGATGTCCAGGCAGTTCAAAAAAAAATAGGACAATAATTTGTGAAAAAAAGGAATTTGGAATTTTTGTCTTTGGGTTTATACCTCTTTGACAAATCAGTCTTTCACTTTCAAATTTCAAATTTTTAATCATTGGATTTTTTTTATTTGACGAAATGGTCATTTCGTTAGTATGTCGTCCATATGTTTAACGGATTTGAAGCGGTTGACCGGATATATGTGTTGAAAATGAGCGGTCGATCGGTACAAACTTGTTGACGTGTCATAGAGCTCCGTTAAGCATATAGACGGCAGACTGACGGAAGAATTATTTCTTCAAACAAAGAAAACTCAAAGACTAAAAATTTGAAATTTGAAAATGAAGACTAGACCAAAATGACAAATTCCTTAATTTATGAAAAAAATAATGAAACCAGGGTTATGTTCGTTTTGAGTAAAAATGTAGGGTTTTATAAAAGTTGTGAAATTTTATGTCGAATAGTGTTTTATTGGTGTTTGTGTAAAGTTGAGAGATAAATGATTTGATGTAATTTTTTAATAAAAAAATATTTGAGATATGTGAAAAAATATAGAGAGAGACAATTTATGTTGAATAAAAAATTAAAAAATTGTTAGAGATTGTGTAAAATGTATTGGTATTTGTGTTTGAATTCTTAATATGTTCGGTGATAAATTTGTGAATATACTTAGAATCCTGAAAAAGTGTGAAAATAAACATATCCCAGAATATAAAAATACACACGCAAATATAAACTAATTTAGAGAATAAAGGTTATGACATTCCTTTTAATGTTGTGTTGTGATTAATGATATAGCGTCCTGACACATAAAAATTGACTAAATAAATATTTTCTCTTACTGCCTTTCTGTACTGCATCGGTAAAAGCCCGAGAAGTTACGGAAAATTATTGTCACATCATCTGTCGCTTTTTACGGCGAAAACTGTCGTGAATTCGATGCTAAGTTCCGAGATCTAAACCTGTATATTTCGGGGGTGTTTGATTGTGAAAATTTCGGGGAATATTTCTAAAATTTTGGGAATCTTTACTTTATTGAGATTTATTGGGATTTGTGAAAAGTAGTGTGTGTGTAAAAGTTAAAAATTTTGGAGTGTATTTGTTTTGTTGGAAATTTCGAACCCCGATTAATTGGGGAAAAACATCATAGGAACTGACCATAGTTAAACTTCCTTAAAATTCTCAAACCAAAATAAAAAATAAATATTTTTTTTCTTTCACATTTTACGAAGGCAATTCTTGTTCATCAGTTCAGACAAAGGTTAACTTTTATTCAATCGATTAGATTGGAGGATACAATTTAAATTAAGTAATATATGGCTACAAGTGATCAAAGTTTTGTATGAATCATATGTTAATGTAAATCAGAAAGACATAGATACAATATATATAATGTTTTTTGTATTCAATTTTGAGCAATGTGAGTCATCCTACAATATTCAACATTTAATAAATAATATGTGATCAAAATTCTGTACAATTATTTGGTGTAATTAAGATGGGAACTAATATAACATGTTAACGTTTTTTTTATAGAGATGTGAGTCCTCCTACAATATTTAACTATTGTTATGATGTGGTTTTAACATATATAGCAATAAATTATATGATCAAATTATGCACAATTCTATGTTAGTGCAATTTTAAAAGAGAATGATATAATATATGAGTCTTACATTATTTAAAGTTTATCGTATTGAACTTTGATTTATAATATTTAACTATTGTTGTGTTTGTCTTATTTTAAATTAAAAAATATAATTTAAATACAGAATTATAAAAAATCATGATTTCAGATTCAGCTTAAATCAAGGTTATGTTCGTTTTGAGTAGAAATGTAGGATTTTAGAGAAGTGAATTTTTATGTTGAATAATGTTTTATTGGTGTTTGTGTAAAGTGGAGAGAGAAATGATTTGATGTAATTGTTTAATAAAAAAGTATTAGAGTTATGCGAAAAAATATAGAGAGAAAATTTATGTTGAATAAAAAATTAAAAAATTGTTGGAGATTGTGTAAAATTTATTAGTGTTTGTGTTTGTGTTTGAATTCTAAATATGTTCTGTGGTAGATTTGTGAATATACTTAGAATCCTGAAAAAAATGTGAAAACGAACATATCCCACGACTCTCTCTACAATAAACAGTTAATTAAGAGAATCCTTTATATGTCCAGTCATGGATTCTGCCCCCCAGATTAATTAGAAACACTCTTCATCAACAATCTCTTAAACAAAGCAATCATCTCTATAAGATATTTAGTTATTACTTTATTTTTTAATAGTAAGTTCCCCTATCTTCTCCCTCACTTTGTGCTTATCCACCTTCAGTTCTCTCTTCACTTATTTTTACGAAAATATATATAGTTTTCACATATGCAGATGCATCAGACTGAGCTTCTATCTTCCACACAAAGACTACATGCATAAACCCCTTCCACCATTAAACCTCCGCGACGGTCACAGATGGCTACCCTCTCTCCGCTCTCTATCTCTCGCCATCTCATAATCTTTGCCCCCAATCTTTGCACGAAACCCACTCTCATTGCCTGCAAATCTTCAACACAGGAACAGCATCGTACCGCCCCAGTCTCAGAGTCCCAAGTATCGGACTCCATACCCGGCCCCGAGGGGACAGGGCCGGCTGCTCCTTCCCGAGGTCAGATATATCTTGAACGCCACCGGACCCTCGAGACCGCGAAGCTCGTGGCCAAAGAGACTAAGAAGTCGAAGAAGGAACTTAAGAAAGAGAAGCCGTTCAAGGCTTCCATAGCGGTGGCTTCTTGCTACGGGTGTGGGGCTCCGTTGCAGACTTCGGATTCGGATGCTCCGGGCTATGCGGACACTGAGACCTATGAATTGGTACTGATTAGAGTCCGTCTTTCGTTGTGCTTGTTTAAAAAATTATACTTTTCGTTTGGCCCTTCCCCCCTCCCCCAATTCTCTTTCTGGGTGCTCTTTTTAGAGCTAAGAGTAGTATGCCAGCTTGAATGAGAATGCCCGATAAACACTTTTTTCCAAGGCAAGAGTGATATGCAAATTGAATTTAAAAGTTTTTGTCGTGGTGTATATAAAATATTTGAAGCTAAATTATAATCCCTTTTACACCGTTTCAAGTATAATTTGCTTTTACTTTTTGCTCAGGAATAGCTAGAAAATAACTTCAATTAAGTAGGCATGAATGGTTTGTTGATTGGGACATGAACACGTGGAGTTTCTTTAGAGTGATAAGAGAGCACTTAGGGAATTTACAAAATTGTGCAGAAGAAGAAACACCACCAGCTTAGAACTGTTTTGTGTGGGCGGTGCCGGCTGTTGTCTCACGGGCACATGATAACTGCAGTCGGTGGAAATGGAGGTTATTCTGGTGGAAAACAGTTTGTGACAGCTGAACAACTTAGGGAGAAGCTGTCTCACCTGTGCCAGGAGAAAGCCTTGATTGTTAAACTGGTGAGTGGCAGCTATCTGATTTTTGCTTTGTGATGTAAGTAAACGAATTGCATTGAGACCCCTGTAATGCGCTTAAGTTATGGAGGTCTGCTTGTTCTGACTAAGTAGCTTATGAACATGTTTTTCACTCTTAACAGTGTAAGAACTTATGTCTCTGGTGATTGAACTTCTTGTGGGGGTTTAGATGTTATTTCAGGGGAACACTAATTTGTTTGGGGTCTGCGGGCTATTGTAGAATATTATTTATAACTTTTGTCTTCTTGACATCTTGTTCCTTTAAGTGAGTATAATACTAGGGCAATCTTACAGATCTTAAGGAGAGAGAAGCGAGTTGATCTCAATGAGAGCCCCGGGAACTCTCGTGTGTGATAGTTGGATTGTGTCCGTGACATTATCTGTTTGCAAATTTGCAAGGTTTAATGATACTTGAGAAAATGAAACCTTTCCAGTCTTCCTGGAAGTGTAAAGTTTCATATGACTAGTGAATCATATCCGAGTTAATTGGACAAGCAAGGGTAGAATAATCTAACAACAAGATGGCCCACAGATGGCTCAGGTGATAAGTGGTTGGGTGGGGAAGGAGAGGTCATGTGTCATGTATAACTTTATGAAAAAAGGGAAATTTTGCAGAAACACTATCGCATCAGTATAGAGGCTAATGAAGACGTGAATATGATTCATCATCATGTAGGCTACTCTTATCTTCAATGATGACTGACATTTGTTGGTTGATCTCATTATTGTTGCAGTTTCATCAAAGACAAATGGCAAAAAGTATATGAGTAGTTTAGTTTCTCTAATTTTTTGTATTAAATAACATCCAGGTTGATATTGTGGACTTCAATGGCAGCTTTTTGGCTCGTGTGCGTGATCTTGCCGGTGCAAATCCAATAATACTAGTTGTAACTAAGGTAATAATCTGGCTATTGGTGTCTAATATTACCAAAGCGATATTTGATGGTTAATACGAGTTGAAATGATTCAGATGATAAACTTACTTTTCACTTTCAGATCGATCTCCTACCAAAAGGGACCGATCTAAATTGTGTTGGTGATTGGGTTGTAGAAGCCACTACAAAGAAGAAGCTTAAGTAAGTTTTTACTTTTTTTCAGGAGTAAAAAAAAGGAGTGTTGCTTAATCCTTAAAAGTGAGGATTAAGGATATATTGAGTAGATTTAAGTAAATTTTTTTGTTCACTTTCATAATAGGGTTCTATTTGGTTTTTTGATAACCGAAAACTTACATGCTGCCCACTTGGAGTAGCATTCTTAAATCTCTTATATTTTTTGCAGTGTTATGAGCGTCCATCTCACAAGTTCAAAGTCTTTGGTTGGAATAGCAGGAGTTACATCAGAAATTCAAAAAGAAAAAAAGGTTTTTCACTCATTTTAGAGGATGCCATTTCATCAGTAGGATATGGTGTTGTCAAATTTCAATTTTGGGCAAATAATAAGCTGCTGTATGAAGTAATTTTTGAATACATAATCATTTGCCTAAGTAGTCCTCAACTTATGTTCTGGACTTGGTTCTTTTGTGCAGGGGCGGGATGTTTACATTCTGGTTAGTTTCTGACTTGGAAGCTCCACATTGATGCACAGAGTAGGGTTGAAAGTCAGTGGTTACGATATTGTTTTGGTTACTGTTCAATGGCATGTTCCTTTTGTTTGATTCGCATATATGTCATGTGCTTTAGCTTTTTCGAGGAATGTACTTTTCTATAAAAAAAAATTGATAAGTAAGAGAAATTTGATAATAACGAATGTGGACGAGCAACAATCGTATCTCCAACAAAGAATGACAACTGAAACAATAAAATTTATCACAGAAAGAGAGGCTGAGAAGCTAGGGCCACAAACCAGAACAGTGAACAATGATCCTTAGTAGTAAGCAGGTTTGCTTGTTTACATTTTCAAACTGTAATTGCTTTTATAGGAACTAACATAAATGTCCAAAAAGGGCACAACCCTTGTACAGATTAACAGGAATAATTTTTTTTATACCTCCCCCCCCCCCTCCCCATTTGACTTCTCATACTTCGAATGGCACCTTCTCCACCCCGCATATAGCAGGTGGAGGGTGTGGTCTTGGGTGCAAAACCCACAGGATGGGTAACGTACCAATAAAAAGTATTCATGCTGCATACCTAAAAATAGTGTCTGGCATGATATGTAGGTATGCAGCATGTTTCTTGAAGTTCTTCTGGAAATTTTTCCCTTAATATTCTAATATTGAGCTGTAAACCTTGTCATATTTTGGGCGTACGTCTCCCTATTGCTTTTTGTTTGTTGTTCCTTTGATCTTTGGATTTTTTACTTGAAGAGCTATAATTCTCTGTAGTTCGGCAATTCAACAAAAAATTGTATTTAATAGAAGTGATTTGCGTTGATGATTGTTTCTACCCTTCTTACAGGGCTCTGCTAATGTTGGAAAATCTGCATTCATCAATGCTTTACTTAGTAAGTCAACTTAACTTTTCTCTGTGTTGTCATTAATTTTGTTGAAGCTACATGGTTTATTACGGGTTCTTTGAAAATTAAATGGAAGTGGTTAACTATCAAACTTTACCATTTTGTGCCTCTCTTCTTATTCATCAAGGAGTGCACTTGAAATTAGAGAGAAGTATAATGGGTAAAGCAAATGTTGCAAGTGCAAAGGTGGGGTATTGTGTGGTTGTGAAGCCTGATAAATCAGAGTTCAGAGGCAAAGAATCAGTAGATAAATTATCATAGTTGGCTATCTAGTCTTGACTGAAGCCTTAGATTGTGTCCATCACTAGAAGTCAGGATTTTGATTGTGGACTCTTGCCTCTCCAAGCATGCACTTGAACCAATTTGTCTGTTGTGAAAATATTAATCAATCTGGGAGTTGAGAAGAGAGAGAGGGGGGGAGGGGTGTTGGGTGTGGAGAGGGAAATTATATTGCCAACTCATATGTATCAACTGTGGTTGGCATATAGTTTTCCATGTCGTAGAGATTTAGTGCTATTTTTCATATGGCAATTTTTCATGCGTTTTTACATTCTTTGTCATTCTCCCAGGCGTTATTACTTCATTCCTTGGATGCACCTTTATTTCCATCTTACCTTTTAAGAAATACGGAATCTGTTTGTACTGACAGAACATGTATTCATGTACCTAGTTTCCGTATTTTGTTGTGGCTTAGCTAATCGATTGTAATCATTTTAGCTGTTTTGCATTCTTCGAATGGCTAGTTTTAATGAGACAAGTTTTAACTTTCTAAATATATTTTTCCCCTCTTTCTTGAACCTTTTTATATTCTAACCCCAGAAATAATGGCACAAAAGGATCCAGCTGCCGCAGCAGCTCAAAGATACAAACCAATACAGTCAGCTGTTCCTGGAACCACCTTAGGTCCAATACAAATTAATGCTTTCCTAGGAGGAGGGGTAAGCCATTTTTCTCATGTGTCTATTAGTCTGATCTTTTGCCGGTAGCATTTGTACTGTTGATTTAGTAAATGGTTGTGTCTACTACTGTTTCATTTTATTTGATGTTGCCAGAGAACCTAACTTGAATGTTTTTTCATTTTTTTTTTCTCTTTCTTTTGTGTTTTTGCAGAAAATATATGACACACCTGGAGTTCATCTCCACCATAGGCAGGCTGCGGTGGTTCATTCAGAAGATCTACCTGCCCTTGCTCCTCAAAGTCGGCTCAGGGGTCACTGTTTTCCTGTATGTTCTATCTGTATTTCCTAAAAACATTACAAAATTATCACCTATTAATATAGTTTTTGTTCTGCTATGACAGAAGTCCCAGGCAGCCTTTGAGGATGGGACAGCAGGCGAAGTTAAATCCAATGGCTTAGCTGGGTTTTCTATATTTTGGGGAGGCCTCGTCAGAATTGATATCTTAAAGGTTTTGATCTTGTAGTTTCGTGTATTATTAAGTTTTTAGACTTGCTATGAATGCTCTACGTTTTTCTTGATTCAGCATTTTGTCCATTTTGATATTTTCAGGTTCTCCCAGAAACATGCTTGACATTCTATGGGCCGAAGACGTTACAGATTCATATGGTACAAACGAATAAAGCAGATGAATTTTACCAGGTAATCAAGAAGTTAATGTCACCTTTGACATAACTTTTTCCATTTATGCTTCCATTTGGTCCAAATTACATCAGCGATGAAGTTGCTTCAATTGTTTGTTTCCACATAACTAAGAAAAGATTAAAATGCTGGATATACTTGGGTCTTGCTTTTGGCCAGATTACCGGAATTAGTTACAGTTTCAATAGCTTCTTTGTGAATTACCTGCTTTCCTTTGTGATCTCTGTTTTGCCCACTAGATGGTTGTTACTAAAAGAATGAGGTTTTGTCAGACTGATAGCATCGTTCATTGTCAAATCTTTTTTAACATTTTTCCTATTTCTAGTCGTTGGTAAAACAGCTATGTAAAATTTTGTGTGGATTCATTTTAGAGCAGCTCACAGATGTGTATTTGGGTTAGTTGAATTCTGTGTAGGTAATAAATTGAAATTTCATCTGGGCTGTTGTATATGCGGCGGTGAATATTTTGTAACATAAATGTTACAGACTCAGTGATTTAGGAGTTAGGAGAAAATTTCCACATGAAATCTTTTACATACATTGGCTTTCTTTTTTTACTATGCTTTTAATACCTGTTTTTCTATGCATCTTTACTGGATAAAGCGCCTTTAATCGTGTTGTAGAAAGAACTTGGAGTTCAATTAGTGCCTCCAAGTGGAAAAGAAAGAGCAGCTGACTGGAGAGGATTGGAAACAGAGCGCCAGTTGCATATATCGTTTGAAGATGTGGAAAGGTATAATTGAATTTTCCTAATTCATTACTTTTGCTTGAGCTGTGATTGCATTTTTTCAGTTGATTTTTGTTTGCTGCATCAGAAAGCTTATACTCAGTTAAACGCTTTTTCATCTTTAAACATATGCTCTTTAGTTTATTCTTTCTGGAAATTATACACATTTATTTCAGTTCTGCCAGAAATACTGACTTTTTTTATGTCATTACTTCGCCATATATATCCTTATTCTCTCGGTTTGGGCAGGCCTGTGTGTGACGTGGCTATATCAGGTCTTGGATGGATTTCTGTTGAACCAATGAGCAAATCAAAGAGATTATCTGGTAGGGAATTTGAAGGAGCTGGCAGAGAACTGCATTTGACTGTGCATGTCCCCAAGCCAGTCGAGGTTTTTGTTAGGCCTCCAATACCAGTGGGCAAGGCAGGAGCAGAGTGGTACCAATACCGGGAATTGACAGAGAAGGAAGAAGAAGTAAGGCCGAAGTGGTACTTCTGATATATTCAATTCGACTGGTGTTTCGATTAGTGTAAAGGAATATTGTATCGTACTTCTGGGTATATAATGCGAGTGAGTTTAAAAGCTTACAGCAAGAGCTGCAGTCACAAAATGTAGCAATTGAACCTAAAGGTTTGGGCACAAGCACTGACCCATGAAGTTGGAGATCAGCAACTCAGATTATATGCTTCAAGGTACTGAATACGAAGAGGAAAAAACTCAGGAACTCAGATTTCACATAGATACAGTTCCAAGACAGATGTTTCACGATGCACTGAAAAGTACTAATGGGTATAGACTCAGGAAGTAGGCAAAAGGGGAACCCTGACTCGGAAAGACCAAAAAAATAAACAGAGAAAGCTACTACTACAGTGTCTTAATCGGGTAGGAGTCGATGCTTTTTGTTAGTTCCCAATATGCGTTTATATAAATACACATTATAGAAGACTAAGACAAACTAAATGATGAATTAACATCTGCCCAACAAACTATTTTCTTCCCCGACAAACACAATTCACTTTAAATCAAGATAAAGATTTTCTACACTTTGCGTCCCATCTCATACTTTCTCCTCTTTGTAGTCTTGCAAAGCGTCCTAGAAGAACAGTACATCCTTCAGTAATAAATTAACAATCTTCTCTTGCCCCGAAATTTCTTTGCATTCTCCCTATAATGTCATGGCCACACTTTTGATGGTCCATGCGACATTTGATCGAGAGAGTACCGAGAAATTTCAAAGTAGAAATTCTAGGCCCAAGACATTATTATATTTGAGTCTTTGACGATCCCCGTCCTTGCAGTTGTTTTTCCCATGTACAATCGAGAGAGCAGTGGTGACTCGGATCGAGCATAGAGCAGGGTTCCAGCCATGTTGTGGGTATATCAGCAGCCAGCAGGCGTTTCGTCATCATTCTCAGTTCCAAATGCCAAGTGACCAACCTAAAAGTAAACGGCAAATCGGTGCGTGCAACACGCAAAGGAAAAGAATTAGATTGATCATAGGTGTGTTAATGCGCACAATTGACCTGATACAGTTCAAGATCTTGGCTACCTTTCACATACTGGCTTGGTTGACTAAGAACAGTACAAGGCCGGCCATGTATAAATAGTTAGGGTGTCGGGTAACATAACAGCAGCAGCAGGCGTTTGTCAAAAGTCCGCGAAGTCACCCTACTGACCGTCATCATTCTCAGTTCCAAATGCCAAGCGACCAACCTAAAAGTAGACGACAAATCGGTGCGTGCAACACGCAAAGGAAAAGAATTAGATTGATCGTAGGTGTGTTAATGCGCACAATTGACCTGATACAGTTCAAGATCTTGGCTACCTTTCACATACTGGCTTGGTTGACTAAGAACAGTACAAGGCCGGCCATGTATAAATAGTTAGGGTGTCGGGTAACATAACCATATAGAAGTAGCTAGCCCTTCATGGCTTTCTTAACCACAACCAGTGTTTTGGTAATCATTATTGCTTCACTCTGTTTGCCCATGGAGACAGCGGCAGTCCACTATGTTCTACCATCTCCATTGTCGCCAAAGCAACCTTTACCTTTTCCTCCAAGGAAAGTCGTCCCAACTTTTCTCCATCGCAAATCACCAGTACCACCATCCTCGAGAAATCCTGTGTCCTTTCTGTCGCCTGAGAGACCTCCTACCAATATTGAGCATAGCGCACCATCACCACTGACACCACCACGACAGCCATCATCCTTGCATGTGAAGTTTCCTCCACTTCTTCCCTACCACAAATCACCAACACCACCAAAATCTGCTAAAACTCCTCCAGTACCACCAACCCCCCGCGCTGAGCACCATGGTACTCCAGAATCACGGATGACGCCACCGGAACAAGTGTACTATTTGCCTCCTTTTCCAAACAACTAGACAGCCAGGTCATCAATATGGAAAATAGTAAGTCCATTATATTCTTCATTCACCCATTTTTCCTAAAAAAATATATCTTTTATTTTAGGGTATAAAGGAATAAAACCATTGTTGTTGTGGAAAAGGAACACAGCAGCTTATTGGATAATAATATCTGATCGTAATTTTCCTTTGTGCATGCAGGAACGAAAGCATATATATGTCCAATAAGTTCTACCAACAAGCTAGAATAAAAGGCTGAATTCTTCACGTTTATGCATATAGCTGTTGTGAACGAAGTAATGAAAACACAAGTTGTAAGTGAAGACTGAAGAGGAGAAATAAAGGGATGTTTCCTTTTTCTACAGTGTAATGCACGCACTTAATTATATATGTATCCTGGGGTCTGTTTGTTATAAGAATAGTCGGTTAAAAATACTTCTATTCTTTTTTTCTCTTTGTATCCGACAGAGCTATAAAATTAATGGATATCATAATGCCATATGATAATTTATATACATATATAAATAATACTAATTTTCCAAAAGAATTGAAATACTCAAAATGGGAATATTATATTATACATCTTCTTATTTTTATGTATTATTTATTAATTATATTCAACTGGGTCCTCAGTACTGTGCCGTTGATCCGGGTTTGGATATTCGATCGAATGATGTAATATCCCCCAGTCAAGATGGTAATGGGAGTTTTGCAAGAATAGTAAATGTTCTTGATGGAATGCCTGCAAGTTACCAATCTATAAATGCCATAGCAATTATTCTAATTTCAAACAGCTCACTTCATCTCATAGTTATAGATTGCAATTCAGTAGTACTCCGTTTTCTTTTCTGGTTAGTCAAAATTATATCAATTGCGAGGCAAAGGAATAAAGAACGAAACATAAAAAAATAAAAATAAAGTTTTCACTCTCAAATAAAACAAAATGAAGTTTTTTTCTCATGTAATGATTTTACACCTCCTTCAAACCAAAATCTGCTTAAAAAGAAAAAGAAAAAAAGAAAAAATACAACAGAAGACCCATCCAGACATGTAAACTGTGTCTCATAGCTAGCTTGCAAAACCGGATGGCCAAGCCACTGGAATCTCATTGCATGGAGATTCTGATTCAGCACATGCAGTTGATCGTTACAGGGACTTGAGGAACACCACCACACTACACAGCTCGACAAAACGCTTTTTCAGCCCTCTATAATTCTATTGGTATCTGAATTCTGAACCTCTCCTTTGAAGGAGACACAGAACCAAATTGTTGGATTTTTCTCCTTCCCCAACCAGTAGTGAAACACCGGAGAGAGAGAAGTGAGAACTCGTGCATAATCCAACCAGATTTCTCCATGAGAGAACCCAAAACCCCCCCGTCTTTTACCTTGGAAAGAGAATAATTTATTCAGCCCAATAACATGTTTACCGCTTTTGCGTTTCTTCAGTTTGGTGAAAAAGTAAAACTTGTCCTCCTCGTGATCGTAAGCTTCACAGATTTCCCAGGGGTTCTTTTCTCTGTAAAGATCAAACTCGTGATTTCCACGGTTCCACCCCACGGCAGCTCTTCTCCCCGAACCTTCTTCAACAAATAATGGGTTATAAGCTCCTCAGCGGTGGGCCGGAAGCGGTATCCCCCGGCACTGCAGGCTGCATCCTTTTGTTCTTCCTTGCTCCCTTTGTGGTCCTCTCGAAGATAGCAAAGCAACGTCCCTCAGTTCTTGAAGACCAGAAGCACTCATTAAAAGTATACGATGATCTTAAGAAGACAAACCTGCACACATACGTACTGTTGTATGTACGTAGTTTGGTTTCCATCAACTCGTCGATGATCTTCAAGGGCTTGTCGAGTTTGATTTTGGTTTTTGGTTCAAATTTTAAATTTTAATGTTTAAATGTTGTTTTAGAATAAGGACTTGGTTGATTCAGATTTGGAATGATTTATGTTTTATTAAATTAAATAATATTATTATATAGTTATTTTGATTTTCTAATGTTGTGTTTGAGTGTTACAATTTTAGGGTATTAAAATTGTTGAAAAAGTAAATATATAAAAGATTTGAATGAATTTTTTATATTTATTATAGTAAAAAATAAAGATTTGATGGGAGAGAGTGATATTATATTATAATTATTTTATGAGGTTAAAATTTTGGGAGTCAAACTCACCGTACTTGATCGCGACTTAAATTTTAAATAATACTTAGCTTTAAATATCTAATTAACAATTAAAATGATTGATAATAACGAAAAGATAATTTCTTTGTCCAACAGATATGTGATTGTAACAGACTTATGTTTTTTGTTTTTTTTAAATGGACGAGTTTGATGGAAAGATGGAGTTTCAAGTATTCATTGATTGAGTGTCGCTGTGGTTGCCACTTCCAAGAGCAAGTCCGTACAGAGCTATTGGTGTTAAGAATCTAGTGGAGGAAAAGTTTGTCAACAATTATTCAATTAAAATTACACGAATAGAAATCACGGTGAATATTACATTATTTAATATTATCTATATTAGGACGGAATAAAATCGGACCACAGACCGGACTGCATCACAAAATCGGATCGGAATCTTATTTATTAATATAAATAAAAATTAAATATTTTTTAACCTAAACTAAAATTCTGTATTTTGACATCTCCTTCCCTTTTTGAAATTAAACTAAAAAAATTAAAATTTTAAAAAATAAAAAAAATAAAACCGATCCAAACCACCTAAATGGTTTGCACCTGATCACATTAGTTCTATCCTACCATTTATGTACAATCGAAAATCACCGAATTTGGGTCAAAAAATGGAACCGAATTTCCGATTTTACAGATAGGATTCTGTATTTGTATCCAGAGTATATTTACCCATAATTCTTTTCACACGTGTTTTCGGTGTTTGATTTTGTTTTTCCTGTCGGGAATTTTTTTTTTCTTGATTTCCTGTCGGGATTTGGTTGTCTTTTGCTATATTGTAAGGAAAGATGGGCCAAGATTAGATTTCTGCGCAAGCCCATCAAAAATCAAATCCACTGACCATTGGGTCGATTAAAGCCCAATACGAAGCTGATTCCAGGTCTGAGAATTTCAAGTACAACTATTTCATATCGAGCGTAGGGCCCAAGCCCAAATTATGCTTTACAATTTGTTTTCAATTCCGTAAGCAACCAAACCGAAAGCTTTTTCCCGCCTTCGTGGTGTTCAGCATCTGGATCTGCCAAAAACCACCACCATTTTCATTTTCAAAATTCAGAACCCCCAGCTCCATCTCCAAGGTTTCGACCTCCGAACCCCTACGCTAGCTTTCTCTTCATTCCACCGGCGGTGAGGAAAATTTGAAGAGCCATGTACATCAAGGAGATATGCTTGGAAGGGTTCAAGTCGTATGCGACGAGGACTGTGGTCCAGGGCTTCGATCCGTACTTCAACGCAATAACGGGGCTGAACGGATCGGGAAAGTCGAACATCCTGGACTCGATTTGCTTCGTGCTTGGAATCACCAATTTGCAGCAGGTTAGGGCTTCGAATCTTCAGGAGCTCGTGTACAAGCAAGGCCAAGCCGGGATTACCAAGGCCACTGTCTCCGTCGTATTTGATAACTCCAATAGGAGCCGGAGCCCCCTCGGGTACGAGGACCATCCCGAAATCACTGTCACTCGACAGGTTCGTCAACTATTTCTCGATTTGTGGCATTAATTAGATATAAATATAACTCAGAACAAAAGTAGATAAAAATATATCTAATCACGTAAACAAAGTATGCGTGCTTCTCTCTTTTTAATTGATTCGATTTTTTCCTTTCCGTTTTTTATGTGTGAGAAAGTTTGTCTTGGAGGTGGCTTCGACTAATTTGGTGCAGATAAAAACTTTGGGCATGTAGGGCTTTTTCTATTCTTTTGTTTGTTTTGTTTGGGAATGGTGGGGGGCGAAGCATTGTGGAAGCTAGCAAATGTTTGGGGCTGTCAAGTGAAAATGAGCATGTCTGATACTAAGAGCGACCAAACTGCAGAAGGGTAGGTAGTGCCGTATCTAAATTGGCCTTGTTGAGGGTCCTACTTGAGTGGGCCGACATCAGCTGGTGGAGTTCATTAAATAGTTAGTTCGGTGATGAGAGTCCCTTTTCAAAGGGTAAATATGGTGTTGATGTGCTACTGGCATTCAGTGTGTGAAGTGTGTGGTTATTATTGTGCTTTTCTTTGGCAAATTTCAACGTATTTCATTTTGATCACCGAGTTATTATTGACAAGTTGGTGCTTTTATGTCCTACTTTCTCTAACGCTAATATGTTTAGTGGACTTTGCTAAGGACTTATTGGAATATTTTACAGATCGTGGTTGGTGGCAGAAACAAATACCTAATTAATGGAAAACTCGCCCAGCCTAGTCAGGTTCAGAATCTTTTCCATTCGGTGCAGCTTAATGTTAATAATCCACATTTTCTTATTATGCAAGGGCGTATTACCAAGGTATTAAACATGAAACCCCCTGAGATTCTGTCTATGCTTGAAGAAGCTGCTGGGACAAGAATGTATGAGACAAAGAAGGAGTCTGCATTGAAAACACTTGAGAAGAAGCAGAGTAAGGTTGATGAGATTAACAAGCTTCTTGACCAGGAAATACTACCTGCTTTGGAGAAGTTGAGGAAAGAACGAACCCAGTACATGCAATGGGCTAATGGCAATGCTGAGTTGGATCGCCTTAAAAGGTTTTGCGTTGCTTACGAATATGTACGAGCGGAGAGGATTAGAGACAACGCAGTCTGTGAGGTGGAACAAGTGAAGGCCAGGATTGCTGAGACTGATAACAATATGGGAAGTATGCGGGCTGAAATAGAGGACATGGAGACTAAAGTATCTGAATTGAGTGCTGAAAAGGAGGCAAGTATGGGCTCCGAAGTTAAATCTTTATCAGAGAAAGTTGATGCACTTTCACAAGATCTTGTGAGGCAAGTGTCTGTGCTAAACAATAAAGAGGACACTCTCAGAAGTGAAAAAGAAAATGCAGAGAAGGTAAAACTCTCTCAGAATCTCTTTGTTCTTTTGTGTTGTGATCATACTTAAGATCTTGATGTTGCCAGATTGTTAGTAATATTGAAGATTTGAAGCATTCTGTGGAAGAGAAGGCCTCTGCTGTTAGAAAGGCCGAAGAAGGAGCAGCTGATCTGAAAAAGAGAGCCAATGAACTCTCTCAGAATTTGGAGGAGAATGAAAAGGATTACCAGGTATATATGTTATTCTGTGGGTTGTATTCCGTTGATATTGGTATTGTTTTCAGAATATTGGATATCAGATTGCATCTTGTATTTGATTTTGTAAAACTATTGGCAGGGTGTATTGGCTGGCAAAAGCAGTGGAAATGAGGAGAAATGCCTGGAGGATCAACTAGGTGATGCTAAGGTTTCTGTTGGAAATGCTGAAACTGAATTAAAACAGTTGAAAACAAAAATAAGCCATTGTGAGAAGGAGCTGAAAGAGAAAAGACATCAGCTATTGTCAAAGCGTGAAGAAGCTGTTGCTGTAGAGAATGAACTCAATAGTAGAAGAAGGGATGTGAAGAATATTACAAAGGCATTGGAGTCTCTTGCTTATAAAGAGGGACAGATGGAAGCTTTACAAAAGGTTGATACCCTTTCGATGGTTATTTCCCCTGGAATAGAGTCTAAATCCCAATTGGTTATTTGTTCTTTAAATTAAAATATTTGTTCAGGACCGTGCATCTGAGTTGGAGCTGGTGCAGAATTTGAAGGATGAAATACGCAATATTTCAGCACAATTGGCAAGTGTTGAGTTCACCTATCGTGACCCTATGAAGAATTTTGATAGATCTAAGGTAAAAGGTGTGATTGCAAAACTTATCAAAGTAAAGGATGGCTCTACGATGACTGCCTTAGAGGTTAGCATGCATGACACTTAATTATACATTTCCTTGCAACATTTTTTTGTAAAGTAGTCTTTTGAGTTTATTTAATTTTCAGGTTACTGCCGGTGGAAAGCTATTTAATGTTGTTGTAGACACAGAAAATACTGGAAAGCAGCTGCTCCAGAATGGCGATCTTCGAAGAAGAGTGACAATTATACCTTTGAATAAAATACAATCCCACACTGTTCCTCCTAGGGTTCAACATGCTGCTGTTAAATTGGTTAGTCAGTGTATTAAACTTTCTCCACAATCTGATATGTGTCACTCAACCTATTTTAGAGTATCCAACTATTCTTTCAATTTTAGGTTGGCAAGGAGAATGCAGAACTGGCACTTTCTTTGGTTGTTTATGAGGAAGAATTGAAGGTGTGCCTCCAGTGGCCTTAACTGTTATTTTAAATTCTTTATGTTCGTTATTTGAGGATGAGGTCTTACAAGTCTGTCTAACATTTCAGTAACTAGTAGGCATTTCTTCAATGCATATTTTCTGCTCCTAAGCAAATTTGGGTGTTGGAAGTTTGTTGTATGCATTTTTAGAGCCGTCAGCTTCTGATTCTTTCCTTAATCCTTCTGGGATAATGGATAGATACATGTTGGTGGTACATTTTTCTTTCTTCAACAAGTTCTTTCTCACCGTTGATGTGTATGCAGACGGCTATGGAATATGTATTTGGTTCAACCTTTGTTTGCAAGACCATTGACGCTGCAAAGGAGGTAAGTCTTCTTTTGGTATTGCATTCATATAGTTCATGTTTTTGAACAGCTTGAAACAAGTCGTGATGGCATTAGATGGCTTATTTCAGCTCTGTTTCTGGAGAACTCTCTGCATGCATTTACTGATTGCGTTTATTTTTTGAAATGCTTTTTAGAGAGATAAATAGCTTTTTGAAAAAGTTTAGCAGTAATTGTTTTCACTTGTTCCGCAATAGATTAGGTATGCTCTTTTTTAAAAAAGATGAAAAACATTTCTAGTGAAAATCTGAGCATTCTTCAAGTTGAGTTTCTGTATCACTCCAATTTGAACCACCTTTCTTGGCCCATTTAGAAGGCATTTAACGTACATTGTTTGGTCCCATAAAATGCGTCTGACTTGCAAGCTTTCATTCATTGTGGGACAGAGCGAACAGTGTTTTTTGCAAGTCATGAGTGAATGTTATAAGTCAACAGAATGAATTGGAGGGATTACGTGCAACTTGTGCAAACCTTTCCTGTTGGCCGTTCATTTTTTCTTTAATATAGCCTAATGCTTACAAAGAGTATATGTGTACATGATCTAGGATTTCAAGTGCACGTGTTTACAATTTCAGACACCTGCAGAAACATATGTATATATCTTTCTTTTCTAAAGCAAAGGAATCATTGATCATGTGAAAGATAACTATTGGGAAGTGTTGAAAAAAATGCATGACTTCCTCCGAACGTTTACGATAATTAGTAGACACATAAATTTGAGTGGGACTTGGTTGGACGCAAGTGCCCTGTCCTCATGCCTACAACATGCCACATTCCCAAGAGAAGTGTCCCACTAATCATAGGGATTTCACTGATGTTTTCTCCTGGATCCATTTTAGCATTTGAAGGTATTTATATTGTTATAGCTTATCAATTGACCCAAGCCTAGGTTGAAATGAGAGAATCATGCGTCCTGGTGTGCATCTCTGAGGGACACACTACTCCAGTGATGCCTTCATTAAATCAAGACATTTTTAATTAGCTGGAAACTTATTGAGACTTTTTTTTGAATGCTTCATAGGTTGCTTTTAATAGGGAAATTCGCACCCCAAGTGTCACTCTCGAAGGTGATATATTCCAGCCAAGTGGTCTTTTGACTGGTGGTAGCCGCAAGTAAGTCCCTACTTTCTCTCTCTCTCTCTCTATCGTTCTGGTTGAAATTCCTCACAGCCGTGCATAAATCTTTTGTAACTATTTTGTCTTGCTCTCTCTCTGCAACTAGAATTTTAGTGTTCCTGGACAATTGCATTGACTTAATTATGTTCTTTTCTTGCTTTGTGTGCTCAACCTACTAACCCACTGCTAATGGTACTTTTATTCTGTGTTAGAAGATGCTCTTAACTGCTTTTGTCCTATTCTTGTTACCCAACCTTTTAAATGACCATTTTTTTTCCTTAGGGGTGGTGGTGAGTTGTTAAGGCAACTTCACGCTTTGGCAGAGGCTGAATCAGAACTTTCTACAAGTCAGAAAAAGTTGTCTGGAATAGACGCAAAGGTTGACATTTAAAACCCTCTTGTATTTGGCTTCATAAATGGGAAATGTTTTATAACCCTCTTGTATTTGAAGGGTGAAGTTTCTTGTGTTTCTTACGAAAATTGCTTTATATGAAAGCTGGCTACAAATACATTTTACGCGTATTTTTTTTCACTAAATATCTTAATTGGAACAAATATGAGTTCCCTTCCAACTTATGTTTGACATAATCTGATAGAGAATATAATTCAAATAATAAAATCTTCATCTTTCTATCAGCTTAAGTTTTTGTGATGAGCGGTAGATTCACATGGTATCAGAGCCAAGGTCTTGAGTTCGAGACCTGACTTCGCACTCTACCCCAATTTCAATTAAATATTGCACGTGTTGGGCCTTCCAATTAAAAGAGAGTCCGGCCCACACGTGAGGGGAAGTGTTAAATAATATAATTAAAATAATAAAATCTTCATATTCCTATCAGTTTAAGCTTTTGGGATGAGTGGTAGATTCACATAATCGGTGGATGTATCCATTCTGAAATTATGAGTTTCTCTGTAGTACTTTAAATAATGTTCATGGGAAAACACAGGCTTAAAAAACCTATGAATGGATACATTTCAGCGTAATGCAATTACAAGCACACGCTTAACTAGTTGTGCTTTGTTGTCCGGATTTCAAAGCATTGTTGTTCACAATGTGACTGTTCTCTCTGTTTAACATGATCTTAGCTTCAGAAAAATCTTTCCTATCTTCTCCGTGTAGTTACATAAACCATGTTTTTCTTGTTTTTTTTCCTTGACCAATCTCACCGTCTATAATTATTTCCTTTGGTGGTTCCCTTGTGTTTGGGCCTTCCACATCAATCATAGCACTTTGCTATGCTGGTGCAGTTATGAGGTTCAAAGAACCATGTTACTTTGCAGTATGAAATTCAGTTTCTCCATTGAGACACGTTTTCTTTTTTAGTTCTTGATGAGTATGTGGATTCTTTGTTTATGTACGTTGATTAAACTTATGGTTGATAAACTTTACCAATGAATGTTTGTATTGCTATCTGTGGTATTTCTGGTCAGTTATTTGTTGTGGAGTGAATAAGTATGCATACTTGAGCACGATAAGTTTGTCTTAATATTTTCTTTTCACTTTGAGATTGTATTCATTTCTTGTACATGAGCTGTGATGTAATTTTCGTTTGTAGTTTGGCTCTTGACCTTATGGATAGATAGTTTTTACTATTGGAAAAACGTCTTTCTCTTTTCGAGGCTTCTTGCTTTATGCGATTTGTGAATTCTTTGTTGTTGTGTTCATATTTTCTCATTGCAGATCACTGAGCTCCTACCTCTTCAGAAGAAGTTCACTGAACTTAAAGCACAATTAGAGCTTAAATCGTATGATCTAACATTATTTCAGGGCAGGGCTGAGCAAAATGAGCATCATAAGGTTTTGCTTTTTTTTCCTCGCATATGCAACCTATGTGACTAAGAATATATTTAGGTTTTTAAAAAATTCTTTCTTTCTTTATTGGTGCATTTTAGCTTGGTGAATTAGTGAAGAGAATCGAGCAGGAGCTTGAAGAAGCAAAATCTGCTGCTAAACAAAAGCAACTTCTGTACGAAAACTGTGTAGATACAGTTTTATTGCTTGAAAAATCTATCAAAGAGCATGATAATAATCGGGAGGGCAGGCTCAAGGATTTGGACAAAAAGATTAAGTCCATTAAAGCTCAAATGCAATCATCTTCCAAAGCTCTTAAGGTAGGTTTTGATTTTGCTCAGCATCATTTAAGCAAGCTCACCGGCTATCCCCCTCAAACTGCTAATAGGCAATGCTCTAGATCCAATTAGTGCTAATTTGGTGTGACATGCTTTTGCTGGCTAGTAGGAGCACGAAAATGAGAAGGAGAGGCTTGTTATGGAAATGGAAGCTGTTGTAGAGGAACGTGCATCCTTAGAGACTCAACTAGATTGTTTGAGGACACAAATCGACAGTCTCACTTCAGAAGTAGAAGAACATAAATTGAAGGTAAAGTCAGATATTTGTTTTGACAAATTCTTTGGTGAAAAAATAAGGAGGTTATGTCCCTGCTTTGCAGGTTGCTGCCACAAGGAATAGTCATGATCAGGCTCAATCTGAGCTAAATTTGATCCGTTTGAAGATGAAGGAATGCGACTCACAAATTAGTTGTGTTCTTAAGGAGCAGCAGAAACTTCAACATAAACTCAGTGAGACTAATCTCGAGAGGAAGAAGATGGAAAATGAGGTAATTGCTTATGTCCCCGCTCAGGTATTTCCTGTAACTTGGCACTAAAACCAATAAACTTTTGGTTCCCTGTATTAGGTAAAACGAATGGAGATGGAACAGAAGGATTGCTCTACAAAAGTAGACAAATTGATTGAGAAGCATGCCTGGATTGCATCTGAGAAGCAGTTGTTTGGAAGAAGTGGGACTGATTATGATTTTAGTTCTTGCGATCCTTTGAAGGCAAGGGAAGGACTAGAGAAACTGCAGGCCGACCAATCAGGGTGTGCGACTCCGGAAGTTTATTTTTTTCAAATTGTTGTTAGTAATTGGTTTTGCTACTTGTACTTATTTTTGTCAGCTAGTTAATGTCTTTTCTGGAGCGAAGTGGTGATGGTTTGTGTATTCGTCTATGAAGCCTTGAGAAAAGGGTGAACAAGAAAGTAATGGCGATGTTCGAGAAAGCAGAAGACGAGTACAATGAGTTGATGTCTAAGAAAAACATCATTGAGGTTGGTTACCCATGAACTATATGAACATTCTTGTACCTTGATTTCTCTCTTTCTTACTCTGGGTTTGTTTTGCATAGAATGACAAGTCAAAAATCAAGAAGGTCATTGAAGAGCTAGATGAGAAGAAGAAGGAAACGCTAAAAGTTACTTGGGTTAAAGTTAACAAGTGAGTGGTCTTCTGCTATATCTTCTATTTGGTGGTTCTTATGAGATTGAAAGTAATCCTCTATCTCCATGTTTTTTTATGGTTCAACTGGTTCTTATTGCACAAAGTTTGATCAGACTTACTCAGAGTTTTGTTCATTTGCTTCAGTGACTTCGGATCCATCTTTTCTACCCTATTACCAGGAACCATGGCAAAGCTAGAACCTCCTGAAGGATGCAGCTTCCTTGATGGTCTTGAGGTTCGCGTTGCATTTGGAGGTGTTTGGAAACAATCTCTTTCGGAGCTTAGTGGAGGTCAACGATCTTTGCTCGCACTGTCTCTAATCCTGGCACTGCTCCTTTTTAAACCAGCTCCACTATACATATTGGATGAGGTACTTTAATCTTACTTCTTGCTAATGGTATGATCTACCCCTGATAATCCTCCTGCTGTTTGCCTAATAGGATTGCAATACGTCTATCATAATTGAACTAATCTGAGCTTTAAGCCTACTTGTCCACAAGGGGGTAAAAAAAGGAGCTTTAATCCCAACCCAGTTGGGCTGACTACATTATGGTCCTTCCCCAAGCTAGTCGAATAAGTTTGGAAAATTTGCTGGCAGTTTTGGACTCAATTGTGTAAAAGTTGTCAAAATTATCTTTTGGGGTTTACAAATTAAAATCTGACTGTCCGTATCTTGTACATGCACGTACAATATGTTCCTTCCTTTGGTTCTAAAAGTTGTTCTCTGATGGAACTGCAAATTATTTCATTCTTGAGATGGTTTATAGGTTGATGCAGCTCTCGATCTAAGCCACACGCAGAACATAGGGCGAATGATAAAAGCTCACTTCCCACACTCGCAGGTCTGATGACATGCTTGTAGTTTATGGATGTTTTATGTTTCTTCTTCTTCATTTCTGCTTCAACCTTTTTTTTTTTTACTTATAAAAAAAATTAGAGCATGTCCAAGTTGTAAACCATTTTTGGGTCTGTTTAACTTAACTGTTGGAACATTGTGAAAGGTATTATTTATTTTGGCTGAGGCATTCCATGCACACTGTTGTTCAACGCTATATTGGCCCCTTTGGATGCATTGTGTACTCGAATCTTGGGAATGAAAATTTTACTCACAGGACTGCATAAGATGTCAATATTCTCAAAATGCATTTCGATATTATGCTTTGAGAGTGATAATCTATTTGCAAAGGTGGTGTTCAAATGGTCTATCCATACGTCGACATGGCAGTTGCCATGTCATACCACCTGTGGCATCCCTATTACCCATGGAGAGTGCAACTAACAGCTATCATGTCAGCTATTTGTTAAACATGATAGTAGACCAGAAGAACTTTATAATAAAATAAAAGAGGGAAAAGAGGATTTAAGTGTCCATGTTTGCTTTCACATGATTAAGGTGCCATTGTTAGGTCCCCTTCCACATTGAATTAATGCAAGATGGTATTGCTTTTTTGGTTTTCAAATTCTAATTATTAACAAATTCAAGAAGTTGATCTCTTTGTAAAAAACAAAAACCAGATTACATTGTCAGTGCTTTAAAATCGGTTGAATGAAATGTTTTTTTCTGCTTTTGTACCAAATTTTATATTTTATTATTTTCAGATGTCACACTCAAGGACAGAGATAAGGACTTAGTGTGATAGAACATTTGAGTAGCATTCAATTTAGCATCTATATAATGGTAGAATAAGGCTTTTGAAAAGATCAGTAAGCAGTCAAGATACCAGTGATTATCATCGTCCATGTGCTACCCTATTACACTTGCAATTATCAAGAGGATCCTCTTTCCTTAAATATCAATGCATTAGTCTGTCAGTATCTTTAAGGAAGGATACGTCAAAGGATGAAGTGAATATTGCATCAAATGCGAGTGGGTGTTATTAGGAAAAATCAGCTTCTTGTTATGTTAAGCCTATTGTGGAGTAATTTCCTTCTTTTTGGTTATTGTCTTTGCAGTTTATTGTGGTCTCACTTAAAGAAGGCATGTTCAATAATGCTAACGTCCTTTTCCGGACAAAATTTGTCGATGGTGTTTCTACCGTTCAGAGGACTGTTGCGGCTAACAAGAGCAAGTGATTGCTTTTGTCGTACAAGGTCTTAACATTTAATTCTAGTGAGGTGTATAATACTTCATGTATATATGTTTTTCCTTTCGAGAAATTATATTGTTACTTTATGTTGATCTTTTCATAAGTCAATAGCTCTTTCATCCATGACCTCTCCTACGTTCTTATGGTGCTGGAAGTGCCTTTTTTGCTCATCTATATCATGTTCCCATCTGCGACTTGCTTGTGCTTGTGATTTTAGCCTTCGGATTCCTCCCCAATGTATATATTTCATGTAAAAATTGAAAAAACCCTGTTTAAACTAAAGGAAGAAGGTATCCCACGTAAAACAACTCAGAATGATAAGATCTATGCCAGACAATTAGCTGTTATAATTGAAATATCTGGTTCAATAAGAAGTGATGAAAAAGAACTCTGCCTCTGACTATGATGGTGGAGATTCTAAGCTTGACTGCTTTTGGGTTTTTGGAATCATACAGTTTAGGACTTTAAGATTATGCTTTTTTAATTTCTAACCAGTTTCTAATTTGCAACCATTACTATTCATGTTCAGATGGCTGTTTATGAGTCGAGGTGATTGAGAGTTTGAAGTTACTGTGTCCAGGCCAGTGAAGGTTATGCCTGGGAAAAGAACTCTTGATAAGTGGATTGTATATTTGTATTCATAGTCCTTTAAGTTTGTTCCATCTTCCAAGTAGGTTATACTTTAGATGTGTACTTGTCTGACTATTCATTTTATATGAACTTGTGGCACATAAAGTTGTCCTAGTCCTCTAAGTCTAGAGTCTAATTCTGTGGCCTTAACCCTCTTGTTGGTCAGGTTGAGAATTCATTAAGGTCTAGATGCTGTACTGTTCAGTTCCCATCACCAAAAAAGAAA
Source organism: Myrica gale (assembly GCA_963930655.1). NCBI lineage: Eukaryota > Viridiplantae > Streptophyta > Magnoliopsida > Fagales > Myricaceae > Myrica > Myrica gale. The sequence goes on along the minus strand of OZ005600.1, from coordinate 6,643,929 downwards.
AAGAAAGGAAAATTAACAGTGTTGTGATTTTGGCTCTGTAATCTCTTAAACCTCTATGGCTTTCGACTCTTGATAGTAGAACTTACCCCATAAAATCAAACAATCTTGACAGTATCGTGATCCTTGGCTCACAGAATTAATTATGCTTCAGCGTTTGCCTTTTCTTTTCCTTTCTCTCATACCTGACGCGGTTAATTTTGAACGGTCATAGAATCGAGATTACACGTTTTGCACGCATTTCGGACATATATACCAAGGAAACGAGATGGAAAAAAAAACATGAAGTTCTTGTTTTTCTTTTTGGTAAATCTCCATGAATTAGGTTTGATTTAAAACTCTGAACCTACAGACGAACTTAAGATATAACGGTGTACCCAATACGAAACATTGCACTGTCAACACGCATTTAGATAGTGAGGCCAGAGTATATCTATCGGGTATCAGAATCTTTTATAATTTTTTATTTTAATTGCATTATGCAATTTTGAGAGAGATAGACACAATAAATATGCCTCATTGTAGAGTCCATGTTGCTCGAAACTTTATCTGCGCAACATTAAATAGTGTAGGGTTCATCTGTTGTATCTATTTCCTCCGAATTGCACAAGACAATTCGGACAAAAAATTACAGAAGATTTTCATCCATCAATAGGAAAGAGTGATGAAGGTCATGTGACTGCATTAGTTCTTTGAGGTTTGTTTGTGATGTTAAGGCTTTGTAAAAAAAATTATATGTATGTAAACATGTGTATACTTATTTTACTCATCTCTGCTAACTAATTTAGGATCAAAACGAACGGAAGACTAAGAAAATTCTGATCCCTATCCCCCTCTCCAGCTTTATCTCTTTTTTTTATGAAAATGTACCATGTAGATGTTTGGAAATTGGAATAGTAATAATATTTTGCTACTTGAGAGGAAATTGCGCCCATATTTGCTGTGCGTAGAATCTTGGATTCGAAAAACAAAATCTGTGTGTCGGGTTTCAAGGTCTGGCGGTGGCTCGATGGGAGGCTGGACAATTAATAAACATAATCCACTTGAAAAAATCGGGTTTATTCCATAAAAGAAGTAGCAAGTTGAAATGATCTTCATTGTTCTGCGGGATTTTGCTCGTTCTAAAGTGATTTGTACACAATATTTTCGTTTCCTGGAGAATCCTATTTGACATTCGCAGCCAATGACGAGTACGGAGAATCCCTCGTTTGTTTCAAATTTCGAATAAGCATCCAATTTTGTCCTATTTACCTCTGCCAAAAGGCCACAATCGCTAACACTTAATTCATGAGCTCCTCTTCCACCAATATTGTGGGGGGGGGGGGGGGGGGGGTTCAAAAGGAAATCTCAGAGATCATATATAGAGAGTATTTGGTTCAATATTCGGCTTAAATCACAGGCATTGGTATGAACAATTTTGAACACCGATATGAAATGCATGACCTTTTGCTTGTTGTGTCATGAAAGGAAGATCCAGATGTATGTTACGAGTAATTGGCACAGAAAACCAAGCCCCACAACTGTACACTTGAAAGCATCGCTCTCTAGAAACGAAAATTATAATACAATTATTTAGAACTGGAGATTCAAAAGGGGTGGATATGCCTAAGATCACCGGAACATGAAGAAATCCCACCCCACATGGCAGGATTTTTCAGATCCCGACCACGTATCGTGGCGGTGCTATAAAAAAATCATGCATTCTGTTCAGCAAACCTGTGTCTCCTTGGTCCAGTACAGCAATGTACGTAGCTCACTGGAAATTGAATATTAGGATTAATATCTATAGACATATTCCATTTGGTATTTCTTTTAGAAAATGACTAATTATTATATGATCCGATCCCTCGATATATATAAATATATATATATATCTCGCATGTTTTGGTTTGTTTGTGGCAAGAATAAGACCCTTTGCTCTTCTTTTCACCATATAAGACCAGAAAAACTTGATTTAGAAGAATATTTAAAATTTGCGTGGAGCATGCATGCAGTACTCCAAAACTTCTATATATATATTGCACGGTTTCGTCCATATATCACCTCCCATGCAACAATCATTCTGCGTATGATCTAAGAGAGGATAATATAGAAACACTCATTTATTACTTTTAACATAAGGCCGGTAGCTCTTTCTTTGTATGCACTCTACCATATCAAATTCTTTCATCTTTCTTGCAAATGGTGTCTTTTGTTATTCTAAGCTGTTTATGTTTGTTTGGATTGCATCCACTTTCACCTTCATATTCGCAATGACATAGTAATAAATTAACTATTAGGGAGTAAATTACATTAAAAAAACCATGAAAAACAGTAAAAAAAATGCTGTTTTTAGGATATTTGGGGGGTAATTAAGTTAATTACCAATTAACTAATCAACAAGACAAATTACATAACACAAAAGAAACAAGTTATAACATACAGAGCATGTTCCGTTTGAGTTCCCTCAAGAAAAGTCAAATCATAAGATATTTAGAAAAAAAAAAAAAAAAAAAAATCATAAGATGCGAAGCTTAAGTAGAAGAGTAACATCATTCAAATAAGTTGCATTTAATTAACAACTGATCAATTTGACATCGAGCGAGCAGAAAACTTTAAAAGAAAAAAAATCATTGGTGTCAAACTCTTATTCTATTCTATTCATTTATTTAAGATACTTAGAGTCCGTTTGCACCAAAAATATCACAATATTTTTCATCAACTCCTAATGAAATACTACAATATAATCTCATTTTCTCATAAAAAATATAAAAAATTACAAAAAATTACAAAAAATATAAAAAATTACCTATCTTCATTTTTTTACTAAACCCAATACAGACACAAAACACGATACCAAAAATTTTTCAAAACAGACACAACCTTTGTTGTTACGAGTCAACTGTTCCATTAAAAGCTGACGAGTTTTGCACCGCCCCCAAAAAGAAAAGCGAATATTTCGGCCCCACGAATCACAATATTGCTGAAGTGACAGTTTATCCTGTGCAGGTCGATCATCAAAAGAGGGAGGGAATAGCTGGGGAAAGAGAGAATATATACATATAATAGGTTTCCTTGAGAATAGTATCCAGTTGACTTCTTTATGAAACTGACACTTTTTTTTAATATCGGTATACGTTTTACGTTCAATCGACTTCCATTAAAAAGCCCCTTTAGGATGATGATTTGGGCAGCTGGATAAAATCCCTAGAGACGTGGAAGATCCCATGCTTTGATCTGTGTACTTGAATTATTTAATCTAACGTCCTCTTCCCCACATCTTTCATGGACTCAATACACCTATTTTGTGGTTGAAGTGTCTTAAGGAAACGGTTGATAGTGTTGACTTTTAGAGTCTATATATAGGTGCAGATAGAGAGCCAATTTGTGTTGTGGCCTAAAAACAGAAGAGAGAGAGAGAGAGAGAGGGGAGAGAGATGAGGAGCCATCAAGTGCGTTTGAACAATGGTATAACAATGCCTGCCATCGGACTAGGCACGTATTCCTTCCAATATGATAGAGAGACAGAAGAGCTTGCCATCCGTACAGCCCTCAAGGTACAAAACGTACTTTCGTACTTTCTGCAAAATAAACAAATAAGTGACCAGATCTTCTCTGATTTTTGCTGATATTGTATGAATATTTCGTGACAGATATCTTCTCGAACAAAATATTTTCCACTTTTTCCATGATTTATTGTTGGATTTGTCTGTCTTAGTCGATCAAGTTATTAGTTAGTTGTGAATTAGGGAAGTAGTGCATGTTCTTTGTTCACCGAGATTTCTGCATGAAAATGCTAATTTTTGTTGTGTAATACGCAGATGGGGTACAGACACTTTGATACAGCAAAAATATATGGTTCCGAGCCAGCTGTGGGCAGTGCTTTAACAAAAGCAATTCTTGATGGGACAGTTGAGAGAGGAGACATTTTTGTGACATCTAAACTGTGGGGGAGTGATCACCATGATCCCGTTTCAGCACTCAAGCAAACTCTACAGTAAGCACGAAGAACATGCATTAACATCTACACAGACAAGAAGTGAACAAGAAAAAGAAAATTGTTTTTGAGTAAAAAAGTGTTTTGATTTATTCTCCCTTTAGTTTTTCCTTTTTCCTAGTTTCAAAATCGGAACTTGGTTTTATATTTCACTCATGGAACAGCCTCGTATTGAGCTCAAAGAAACATGCACGATCTTTCCTTTCCTTCATTTGGGGCTCAAGATGACGGATTTACCAAAGAAACTGCATGTGGGTCTGTCGCTTAGGTTGTTAATTATATAGCTTGTTTACCATGTACGCCGGATTCAATGACATCGATCATCCCATATATAGATGTAGAGAAATGAAGAGAATGAGATCAAATAATGACCAAGAAAACTTTGGCGTAGAACATGACGAACTTGAAAGCATGAGGGAGCGTGAAATAGTGATGTTAAATACATTCTCTCTAGTTCTAATTGTTGTTTCCGTTTCTGTATTGGAATTTAGGATCCTGGGCATGGAATATGTGGACATGTACCTGGTGCACTGGCCAGTTAAGTTCAAGCCATGGGCTTGTCAGGCCGTCCCAAAAGAAGAGGACTTCGAAGAACTGGACCTGGAGTCCACCTGGGCTGGGATGGAGAAATGCCTGGAAATGGGGTTGTGTAGGTGCATTGGCGTGAGCAATTTCTCCAGCAAGAAGATCGAACGGCTGCTGGATTTTGCTTCTGTGGCTCCTGCCGTCAATCAGGTACAGTAGTATTTGCCATAAACAATTCTGCAGATTTGGAGTTATTAGTATTGATTCGCATGACTGACTCGTCCTGTCATTGTCACGCGTTGATCGAACTCACCATTAGACATTAGTCGCCAGTCGATGAATATATAAATACTAATTGATGGCAACTTTCTAATGAAAATGTTATCTCTAGTCCGATGTATCTGCACCAGCAATAAAAAAATGTTGTGAAGTTAGGTTTGAGTATATGTCAATAATTTACTACCCATAAGAGAAACCATAAAATCAACCTAAAATGGTTTGAAGGAAATAAGAAAAAAAAAATCCTTGGCTTTTCTAAAAGATGGGAGATAGACTTGCAACTCATTGAATTTGATTCTCTCTCTCTCTCTCTCTCTCTCCTTTCCAAACGTGCCCTTCTCATGTTTGTCGACAAATCAATAGAAACAAAAGTATATGTATATCAAACTCAAAAAACCTGAGATACATGTGGCTAATGTTTCAAAGTCAACTGTTTAGTTAACTATTTTTGGACTTAAAAAAAGTGAATCACAAAAGAGTGGCATACAATTTCAAACATCCTTGAATCTTGCCTCCGATTCAGGAAGCACCCATAAGAGCTTTGTCACATGCATGCGTAATATCATGAAATTCAGAGTATTAACACTCCTTTGCAAATACTTATCATATTGAAATATAGAACTAATAAATTCCTAAGTACGTGTGAAGGGGTTAAGAACAGGTTACTAAAAACACTGTATTCCTTCTGATAGGTTGAAATGCATCCGATGTGGAAGCAAAGCAAGCTTCGAGAGACCTGTGCCCACCACAAGATCCACTTAAGCGCATATTCACCTCTCGGCGCGCCTGGGAATGCATGGGGATCAACGGCTGTGGTGGACAACCCAATAATCCAAGCAATTGCTCAAAAACACAACGCAACCCCGGCTCAGGTAGATACCAATTAGTCTCGCCGTTATACAATGCTTTATATACATTCTTCTCAAAGCAGCACATTTTAAAGCATCCTGTTTCTGAAAGGTTGTCTAAAGTTTGCATTAAACTATGAAGGTTGCTCTAAAATGGGGATTGTCAAAGGGATCGAGCGTGATTGTCAAGAGCTTTAATCAAAACCGGATGAAGGAGAACATGGGGTGCTTTGATGTGAAGTTGGACGATCAAGATTTCTTTGAGATTGACAAGTTGGAACAGTGGAAAATCATGAGAGGGGAGTGTTATGTTAATCAAACAACAAGCCCATACAGGACAATTCGTGATCTTTGGGATGATGAAATTTAAGTTGAACTAGAACGCAGTACCAGCCATTTGCAATGTACAGGGTGTCAAAAATTCATATCGATCGCCTTTTCTTTTGTATTTTTCATGTTTGCTGTTGTACCAGAACGCTGAAAGCCGAAAGGTCATGTTATTGTTTAATCATGCTTATGCTTCTTCAATAATAGTTGGTAGTTCCCAGGTCTCTGTTCTGTGGGTTAGGTAGCTATATATATATATAATCTCTCTCTCTCTCTCTCTCTCTCTCTCTCTCTCTCTCTCTCTATATATATATATATATATATATAGAGAGAGAGAGAGAGAGAGAGAGAGAGAGACCAAGTTTTCTATGATATGAGTGGACATGTATGAATCTATGACGTCTACATGCATGCCTCCATTCTTTGCCCAGAATTACGTCCTGCATTCACCGAAGGGGTGCATCCACAAAATTATACGATTCGGTACACAATTCCAAATGGTTCTCTTTCTGCGTATATAACAATCAAAATACGTTGCAATAGCTGACTGGAATTTTTATATCTCTAATATGAATGTATTGCATTAGAAGTATCTAATTGACTGAAAAATAATTGCACAAATAGGGACTTTTTGGCATTCAACAGGTGGCGACGTTGCAAATGCTAGAGCAAATTGGCAGGGACATTAAGCAACACTTGGAATTTTAATCAATTATTTGAAGATCAGGTTGACATTGTGAGATAACAAAGTCATCTCTCCACAGGCTTCTTAATCCGCATTATGTGTCTTCCAATTAGAAGATGACAAATTTGTAAGAAGCTTCATTTATCCAGGGAAGCTCATCCGACTTAAAGAGGCTTAAGAAAGGTCCCTGTGAAAGCCCCCCCGTTTTGTGTTCACTTCCTGACATTTGGTCCTCCAAACTTCCTGACACTTTCCCCATGTGATTGTGTCCAGAACCTTGATTGATTTTGTACTGTTTCCCATTTGCATATAGAAGATCATTACAAGGGCTATCTACACGAGGTCGAGGAAACTGAATTGAAGTTGCAAAAGAAATGAAACAAAGCAATAGTTAACTAAGTGGTGCTTTAGTTACCACTAACTTACTATTCTACCAGAGGGATGCTTCAAAAGTAAATAAAAGTATTCAAGGACTGCACAAAAGAAAAGAGAAGAAGAAGAATTATTTCATATAAACTGAAAAGCCTTTCGTTCTTATACAGTAAAAAAGTTTAAAACTATTGAAGGTCCACTTTAAGTCGGGTCACCTGTTCTAATTTTCAGCTGGTCGTTTTCCATTGTCATGGGACTTGGATGAAATGCCCTGCTCTATACACTGTAGACAGACAATTATCAAGGAAAGAAATCAGACTTACATTATGGTCCAGAAACAAAGAGACGCACTCATAGGATAAGGATCATAGTCAGATAGCCAGAAATTAGAAAGGGAAACAAACTGTAGTGAGAAACATAAATTGCTGGTTTCAGGCAATACCCTGAGGAGACAAAGGAAATACACACAATGACATTCTTGCCCAAGGGAAAAACCTAAAGCGGCTAAAGTATTGCAAGGAGTTGGTTGCCATCACAGCTATTTTTCCACTGCAAATCGAGGAACTGAAACCACCATAACCAGATTTTCATTCTCAGTGCATGCAATAAGGGAACCCTATGGGTCACCCCGCACTCCCTAGAGCAACAAAACCAACTGAAAGACTAAAGTCAATTAATTGCGTAATAGGTGAAGAGCCCTGACCATCCAGGTTGCTCTCTCTGCTCATACATTAACTGTCCACTAGACACTTTTGAACTGTTTTTAAGATCCATAACATTGACACATCATCTAAGTCTATTCCAATATCGTTGGTGACCATTGGTCAAAAATCTATACGCTTCAAGATTTATATGCAGTCAGTTGGACAGCAGAGCTCAGTATGTTCTAATTTGGATGCAGGCATTGAATAAGGGTCAAGTTGATGCCTTTGGACCAGCCAGCATTGTCTAATATACCTGAAGAAGATAACCATGCAGCCAATCCAGTGTTTGTGGGAATGTTGTTGCTGATATATTGACAACTGTCAAACCCTATTCCAAAAAAATGAAACAACATTAGGGGGAACACGATGAACACGAGAATTATAAAAGAGAACAATTAACAAGATGGTTGGCTACATTCCTTTGAATTTCCAGTTATTCAATAACATGATAAAACTGTGTGTATAGACGTTGAGGTTTTGGATCCAACAGGTGATTTTGGTGGGGGTAGGGGGGACTTTCTGAGCTTATCTGCAGAAAAAATGGTTTTGACTCTCAAACTACATGTCCGTATACCCAAAAGAAGAAAGTAGTAGCTGAGAAAAAATTGCTACAGGATTTGAGAATGAATGCTGGGTTGGGCCACCTCAAATCGTGTGAGCTGCAGCTGGTGACCAATTCTAGATATGAGCTGCATGCGGTGACCAAATCTAGATACCAATTAACTGCTTGCAAACCTATCCCTAGACAATCAAATTGACCCGCCAAGCCATGACTTTGTTGATGTCATGGACCTTGCTTTGATTTTCTGACCGCTTTCTCAGTTGTGTTGTGACTTCCTAATGTCTAAATATGAAACCATGGGTATGAGAATATAACGCACAAAAGCTTGATTTAAATAGTACATAAACTGTACAAACTCCAAGTAAGATGGTCTCAAGTCAAGACTTTGTTTTCTTCTCATCATGAATGCCATAAGTTCAAGCTGTTTAGTTGTATAAGATGCTTCAACTATCACCGCTTGAATTTCTTAATTTGTTTGTCTATAAACCCAAATTTTAGCCATATAGTAACATGAAGGAATAAAATTACTGCAGAACCAACAGATCGAACAGACTGTTAAGCTGTTGATTTGAAGGTCCCATAATATACCTATATGACACAATTCTTCATTACTACTAAACATGCAAGAGGAAGACAACCTCCTTGCTTCCTATCAACCAAAAGAAACAAAGATGAATAGGCATACCTGTGACGTGAATGAGGATAGATAGTCCTGAATAGTTTTTAAGTTGGTTATTAGCTTGTCTTTATCCTGCAAAAAGCATCGTGCCATTGTTATGTGAAATGTCTAGAATCAAGCAAAGAAGTTAAACGAGATTAAATACTACTTGACAAACAACAAAGACAATACTATAGAAGTAACAGTACATAAAATAATGAGAGAAATGGGTAGGTTGCAGACACTAGCATGGTCCATTGTCACCCAAAACCAAAAGGGCCTTCTCACACATGGTTGGACCGCATCAATTAGTGCCATATTTTCTAATAAATCAGCCAATTTTTCCAGTGTAAAAACCATTAACACATATTTAAGGAGACAACGAGGAAGTTTTCCTCCATTTTCAAAAACTTTAAGATTGTAATCAAGAAGTCACCAGAGGAAGCAAAACTTATTGGGTGTTTCCTACTCCAATTTCCAGCCAACTTTCCCAAACAACATAAAAAGCCAAATGCTACAACAATTCTATCAGAAATATCTGATAAAATGAAGAAAAAAAATCCCAAGTATCTTCAAAGACATTCTAAACCAGAATGAAGGCATATGCTTCCATTAGTATACAGCTTTCCAATTGATGCATCCTTATATGTCGTGTTGTATGTACCTATCTTTATCTCCATTTAAACTCATTCAAGCAATTTGGTTAGGTTTTAGGAAACTTCCTCAACTATCGATACTGTATCATGAATATTGCATTCTCTCTGACCAGTTCTTTCAAAGAGAGAACTTTTTCATTTCAATAAATGACCCCATATAGTTAAGAATCTATGGAATTCAGAGCATGCATTTCTTTTTCTTTTTTCCTTTTCCCCTCTCTCCCTCAAATACCATGCTGAACCTCAGCTGACTTTAGCATCATCTCTTTTTCAATTTTGTATTTTCCCAGACAAAAAAACATAAAATATGCAGCCCCAATGATCCAGTATATTCACTCTACATATCTTTAGAGCTATAGCCTAAAACCAGATCTATATGAGGAAAGCTATTCTTAATAGATACAAATGTAAAGGTTGCAATCATTAGTACCTGGACTAGACATTTATCCTTAAACATGCGAGTCGAGATCCACTCCTCAAGTAGTGCCTGCACATTTAGCTTTATGTTATGTTCCTCCATTCTTGCTCTTGTTCCTCGTGTTAAAGAAACCTTGCCGAAGTTATATCGTATTATAATGGAAGGAAAAGGGCATACACCTTATGATCAAATTCAGCCATCTTCAGAACGATGGGTATAATTATCGGTTCGGTACCAGACTTCTCCTTTTTAACAGAAGGATTTCCTTCTTTTTCTGGATCTTTAAGAGTTTCACCTGTATGAGCAGTGAAGCCATTAGAAAACTTCACACCTTCCAAGTAATTCATTCCACTCAGTTCGTTATGCAAGCATAGAAATACACATCTCAGCCACCTCAGAAGATATCTAAAACAATTCGAAACATGTCAGCAGAATCCAGAGTGTAAGTTGACCTTTGCTCTCAGGGACACTTTCTGCTAGGCTTATAGACTCCAGCGTGTCTGAGACTTTATTCACCTGATCAGTAGATCTCCCTTCTTCTGAGCTCACTTGCCCGGGAATGTTGCACATTTCATCATTACTTCCACACCCACTAGCATTATTTTCCATTTCTGTTGCTTTACTATCACCGCATATCAAAGATGATGGATTAGCCTCTTTAGATTTTTCCAGCATCTTAGCTGGTGTTTTATTTTCGTCATCCATCAAATAAATGCTAGGATCTAAATGTATTCCCTGTCATTATGGTTAAAAAATGTAAAAAATTTGATCACAAATAAAAATACCCCAAGTTCATACCAAAATGCTAATTAAAATAGAAGACAAAGAGGGCGGGGGGAGAAGAGGATGGAAAAGGTAAGCATAAATGTTTCATTATCCAAATATTAATAATCGTAACCATACCTCAATTATAATTGGCTTCCCATCTTTCATAGCTTTCTTCAAATCACCAGCCAAACCTAGCAAGCAAATGCTATACGAATTTACAACAAAAACACTTGCTAGTAAAGTAGCATAATATCCTATGAAGAAGAGGGAAACTCAATTGGATGCTCTCAGATTATCTAACGTATGGAAGAAAAATCACAACAGCTATCAGGAAAAATTCTCAGCATCTTAAAAATAAAACTGAATGACTACCTTTACGAACAATTCTGCATTCCCTACAAAATTCAGTGATTAACTCCTCGGATGAGCTGAATTCCCGTGCCCATACAGGAGTAGACGCCAACGGTGCACTAAATTATAAACAAGAGAATAAGCATTCCAATTTGGTCCATGAAAAAACAAACTCCCATGCTTTAGAGATAAGTCAAAATAACAAAGAAAACAGTTGTCAAAGGGAGTAAGTTTCGTGCTGACAGGCCACACATCAAATGCAAGAAACTGGATGCTAAAATATTGCATCCTCTACGTTATTGTCAATTAATTGGAAATAGAAACTGGAGCAGTGAACTACTCATATAATCACTACTTAAAATGAATAATTTGCAGAAAGTATCCACCTGTGACAACGTCCTATTTTATTAACCAGGGAAACAAAAAAAACCCATGGATGGATAAGGTGGTCTAATCCTCGTGTTCTCAGGAGCTGGTGGATGAGGAATAGTCCATGTAAAATGAACTTAGAGCATCAAAAAAATGAGCACAATCATTAAACATCACCAGACAATAGGAGCATGCTTCGCTTTCATATGCATACACACACTGCAAATGACCAAATAGAGATACTACTACCAAACATCATGCTTAGTTGGAAAAAGAAAAGAAGATGTCCTCATTGATACCATTTCTTCTATCTGAGGTGATTCGAGCAACAAACTTACACTAAAATGCACATACTAAGATTAAGGAACGGGGTAATCAAATTCAGGACATACTCTGTCGCAGTTCGTAGCAATTCGTATACCATATCTGTCTGTAACAATTTCATAAAAAAACGAATGTCAAAAGGCGTAAGCACACTGCCCAAAAAGAGTTATTATCCAAATGAGAATGCAAGAGGCAGCATATCTTTAAAGCTATAAGATAGGACCTGTAAGACATTCGGCAAATTTAGCCTTTGTGCCAGTTGGGTAGCAATGGTAGACTTTCCAACACAGGCAGTTCCACAAACAAGAATTACCAATGGAACTCTTTGATGGTGAAATCTGACAGAAGGTGACAAGAAAATAACATCACTATACAGAACAATAACAGAAGTTTAAATTATTAGATTGATTCTAAAATCTATTAAAAAAAGCTGAAGGAAAATACCCAAGTGCATAACAAATATATAAAGAAGACACATAAGCAAGAAACAAAAATGGAAAGACTCTAGAAGACCAAGAAATGAGAAAAGAGAGAAACAGGATGATTGTCAACCTAGCAAAAAGGGAGCTTAAAAAAGTTGCCTATTGGTCAAGCAAGAACATTTAACCCCCTCAAGGACTGACCACTTCTCTCTAACTAACTACACCGCTTCAAACATAACAACAGTAACACTGCCGCACTTCATGCTGGTCACTTGTGCCTATAACCAACACACCCATGCCACCATGTCTCTGAACTTAAGTGCAGCACAACCCAAGATTGTCCAAAATAGAAAACACCAACCGGGAACCTCCCAAACAACAAAGCAAAACAACCAAATCAACCTAAAGTGCATCAATATTCATGAAAACCATTCCAAGGCACGAACCACAACTATGCAGCTAACTATTGAGAGAACACTAAGTGAATGAGACAGCTAGCATTGTAGAAAAGCTTAAGAGCTATCTTAAAATAACACTTGCTAACCTTGTCATCATCTTGTAACGATTAATGTACTCTTCCCCATAACCCCGCCGCTCCATAAGCTGCACATCTTACAGAATACTCTTGTGAATAATCCGATATCTAGGAACCATACAAAAGTTCTCTACTTCTGTGTCATTCCATCACAACCATATTCGAGGAAAGCGGCAGACACAAATCAAAGAAGGGAGGAGGCGCCATCAGGTGAAGAAACTTCGGTCCCACATATGAAACAATCACATATTTCTTTTTCTTTCTTCTCACTAAAAACATGAAACGGTCATGTCAGCCCTCACGCACGAACCTTATATTCAACTCTCGAAGTTGTATAGAACTTACGTTACCCTAGGACTCTAACTGGTAAGTTGCATTCTTAACCTATCCCCAAGCTTACCGCTAGAAAAGCAATAATGAAAGGTCATCTCCGACATTCATAGAAAGGCTCGCAGAGAACATGGAAACATATATAAGGGGAAGAACAGCTGTGAAAAGGAGGGGGTCAATTTCGTTGTACATATGGCATACCTTAAACAGATTAGCTTCCAAATCAGACTGAGAGCTGCAAAATAGTACAAGGATGCAACTGAAAGCTTTCTCTTAATCTGAATAGAGTAAGGAAAAACGATAAAGAAAGGAAAGCTAGCATACACATCTAGAAGGCTGTTGTCTACGAGCAGCTTCTTGAGTTCAAGAGCGATTTTGATAGCTACATGATTTGGAATCTGCAACCAACAAGTCATAACGGATAACCCCGAAGTACCAGTTGCTCGACAGACATGCTTATTCGAAAAGAAAAACGTGACAAAAACTACTATGTGCTTCATCAAGTTGATGTAAAGAAACGCAACGAGTGTATTGCAACTTATCACTCGCTGGGGGCGTGGGTGTTATACCTTAGTAACTGTTAACATTCTGCTGAGCAAGAATCTGGATAGAACGTAATAGTGATCCGCGTTGTCACCCAACCATACCTTTACCTATAAGCAAAAAAGAATGAACAAGAAAGTTGAAAAAGATCTTTTAAAAAGCACCATTTTGAAGAACAGAACGAATAATCAAAATAGTTTCTGATTGGTTGCCGAGAAAACGTCGGAAAACAATAAAGCTCAACTCAAATTCACTGACTTCAGTTAATTCCGTACCATCTACGGGGATAAAATGAAGAATTAACTTCGATTTCATAGTTCCCAAAAAATAGTTTTCTTTTCTTTAAAAAAAGATAAGACCTTGACGAAGTCGTATTTGGAGGAAGCACTTCGGAAAGATAATTTGATGGTGGGCAAGGGTGAATCTTTCTCGGTGTCTTCTCCGCTGTTTGGGCTCGGAACGGCCACGCCCTTCTCCTTCTTCATCTCTCTGCCAAGCTCTCTCGCTCACTCCCTCACACTTGGGAAACACAACATATAAATGTTCCTCTTTATCTCTCTCGTCCCACTTTAAACTACTATGGTTTTCCCACGTCAACGACAAGGACGGGAAAAGTTGAGTAATGAGCTTTCGGAGAAACAAACGAACAAGAGAAAGGAAGTGTGTGACGGTATTAAACTGATAAGAACAGAAACTACACTTTAGAAAAAAGAAAAGAAAGGAAGTGTGTGACGCGAATTTGATACATCCACGGGGACCAGGACGCCACACTGGTGCTTGTCTAATTACGTGTAAATGTTGAAAACTTCAAAGTTAAAATATCAAGGCGTCAATGCATTGTAGGTCCCGTGGTATCACCTTTTTACAAATTGGTCCCTGTGGTATGAATTTGTACTGGTTAATCCCTGAGTTAATCATCTTGTAATAAATTGGTCCTCCCGTTAGATTTTCGTCGACCCACTTAACGCCTGAAGATGACGTATCATAAAATCTGACGTCATCAGCGAATGTGGTGATGTCACATGTCGAGAGGCTCAAGCAGACCGAGTTGCTTGTGCTCAGGATGCTCGGGCTGCTCGGGATGCCAGGGCTCGGTCTGTGCTCGGGATGCTCGGTCTGTCATCTGTTGGTGCTCTTTCATTGGTGCATATGACGCCGCATGTACTCGTATCCCGAGTAGGTCGGACTGTTTATGCTCGAGATACTCGAGCTGGTGCTGCTCAGACTGCTCGGGATGCCCGGGCTCGGTCTCTGCTCAGGATGCTCTGTCTGTTCTCTGTTGGTGCTCTTTCCTTGGTGCATACGCGGAAAATAATCCACGTTAGCTTCGACCGTTAAGTGGGTCGATGGAAATCTAACGGGAGGACCAATTTGTTACAAGATGATTACCTCAGGGACTAACCAGTACAAACTCATCCCACATGGACCAATTTGTAAAAAGGTGATACCACATGAAACTAAAGTGCATTTAAGCCAAATATTAAAAGTTTTTGTGCCTCTAAAGGACGAGGAAAACTGGTGCATTGAACTCTTTCCAATGGTATCGAAGACCCACCCTGTACCACGGTGGAGCGCATTGATTGGATTACTAAGCACTCTAATATAGAACAAATCCCTCCAAGAATATCATCAATGTCACTTTCCGGTTGGAATTACCAAGTTATTAATATTAAGAGAAAATAGATAAGAAAAACACAAATGATTTTGTTTAAAACTACATGCATTGTGGGAAAGCCAAAAGCCCGTCTATAAGACAAATTTGTATACTTAATAATATAAGGATGAGATTAAAAGAGATACTTTATTTATAAACCCCTAATTACAATATTCCCTTCGTACCGAGTGTCGATGACCAGCCATTGAAGAGAAAGTCGATTTACAGAAAACGTAGAGTGATGATATGTTAAACCACTCGACCTTTTTGAGGCCACTTACTTAAGTTTCCCCACGCAGCATCCATGACAAAGAACTCCCTTCTTCTCTGACATAAAAACAAAGCTTGTTATTTCGTTCCTAAACAGTGAAGGAGATCTTGAAGTATACTGTACTGAATCAAATCTGCGCCTATTTGTATGTATTTAATGGTTTCTTAGATCTTAGTCGGTATTTGATTTTCATCTCCTTCAAGTAGAAATATTTTTCGGGAACGCGGTTTCGATCCATTGGTGACGCCAGAGGTCATCCGTCATTCCAATATATCTTGCTGGTTTTTTAAGCTTATGATTGGTCCTCTTACTCTTGTCATTTTAGGAAGGTCACGCGTTTTATCTTGAAGGAGGTGATCATGAAAATGCCGGGTTTGCTTTGTTTTGTTAAGGAAGCTGCTTGACTGCAAATAGTTCCACGATTGTCCTGCTCGCAACTCGCAAGGGTGTCGCTCTAGTTAGCCCACTTAGCAGGAGGTAGTCAACCTATCTTGTAATAAAAGAGCACGAAGCAAACATCAAACACATCAAGCAAGCAAATTAATGAAGACATAAACTAAACAAATAACGCTTATCGACTAACAAGATATTACTTCTGCCGATTATTCACACAAAGGACTAGTGCCATTTGGTTGGAAAACTGACCTTGATGGCCTTTCCCGAATCTGGACATTCATATGTTGTTCCTTTTTTATTTTGTCCCTTTCGTTTGCTCCTATTTATGCAATCATTATACACTCAAAAGAGTCCTGATAGCATTTGTCATTTACTTTTATCGCCTCCAGCCTTGATGGGGGTCTATATTTGAAAGCTTTCTGTTCCCCTGTTTAAGATTCTGGATCCAGTTGGACTGTATGAATTATGCAAAGAACACAGTATACACACTTGCAGCGCTGTCAGTTAGATTACTTGATCTCAGAATCTTGCAAATTCTTTTCTATAATCTTTGCATTCAGCTTCGTCAAAGTTTTATCTAGGAAAAAAAAATCAGGAATCCACCTCCCTCAAATTTTGTGGCTCAACTATGATGCCTATACTCTATTTGAAGTAGTAAGTTGTACATGCACCAACTGATTTGAACTCATGATTTCACCCTCAAAGGAAAGGAAGTCATTTAAGCAAAAAACTCATTAGCATCATTGAACCAATAACTTAGTCCACCATTAATCGCAATATGGCTCAATTGCTCTCCAACTTCCAAAGACGAATCTTCAGCCATGGTTAAATTTTTGTCAATACATATGTATGTATATGTCTGGCATGCTGAGAAGTCACCTGCATATATAATAAAACTGCAGCAAGATATGACAGAGATGTTCGATGATGTTACAAGCATATTCAAGTATTATAGACTGAACAGTGGAATGGAAAGATGATCTGGACAAAAATTGTGGACGGCAGGGCATCTGAAGAGGGACGTAGGGCAAAATGTAGATTTTTACATCCATTCTAACCATCTAAACAAACATGACGATTACATAATATTGTTACACCCTTCACAACTCTTTTGGGAATGTTTGTATGAACCATCTGTGTAGAGATCTGCAGCCTATTAACTTCACGTCTCACATCCTCTTGAAAAACTTACTGCATTTCTTTCCCATGCCAGTCCCCACAAGACTCGATGGAAGAAGAGACTTTGTGTCTGGCCTCCATTTCAATTCTTTCAAAGCAGAAAACATGGTCGAGAGTGAAGGAGTGATTTCACTATCCTTTATATTCTTACAGGAGACAACTGTAAGACTTTGAAGCTCTTTCCAGTAAAGAATTACGGAGGCCAGGCCTTCTGTTGTTAGCAATGAGCATCCTTCTAATGATAGGAACTCTACCCTCCTGTAAGAAAAGCAAGATATATTAATCTTCCCATCAATAAACACTTCATGCTGCTTGTAGGAAAAAAGAAAAAAATAATGCAGATCTTCAAATGTAATGGTGCAATGGATAAGAATCAAAACTTTGTAATTCAAATTGAGCCCGTACGCTTAGTTGTCAGGATAATAGCCGGTTTACCCATCATTAATTGGTGTAATCAGCATTGTATACATCAAACTGATTTTAGTAACTAACACACACATGGATCCCATGCTTCTCATTGTTTACGTGGAAGAGTATTTTCGTGCATACACCACGATCAGTAATCACACAAAAGTGACTGCAAACATTTCAATCTGAATCACGCACATCAACTAGAAACAAAAACCTTAGGAATGCAAAAATAAATAGTGTAAAAGCTATCCCAGCCAGCAATTGAGTCCTTTTTTTTTACAAGTACCAGTAATTGAGTCCTCTTATCAGCTGTATACAAGAAAATCATCGTGAAATATAAATTCATTAGCCTGGTAGCTTTAGGGAGCACACAAATATAAAATGACCATTTACCTGCAACCACTAGCCAAGCTGAACATGTCATTGTTGAAACCCCAGCAATCCTGAAAAACCATCTCTCTCACAGCCCCACACAACATAAGCATCACTCTCATGCTCTTCTTATCCCGCAAATGACATTTCTGAAATTGTAACCGTTCGAGAGCTGGACAACATCCCAAATACTCGTGTAGCCCTGGACTCGGATCAATCTCTCTACACGAACGAAACCTTAGAGTCTTCAAATTCTCACAATACCAAAGCCCCGCCGACCAGCCACTCTCCATCCTATGATCACAAATAGTCAATTCCTCCAGCATTTGGCAACACTGCCCAATAGCCTTGATCCCATCAAAACTGCCTTGACACACATGAAGCTCAAGTTTCACCAACCTCTCACACCCTTGTGCCAATATCGTCAACCCAATGTCCGAAACCACGGAACTATAGAACCCATCCACATTCGCAACCAACCGCAACACTTGCAAATTTGTACATGCCGCAATGCCGCGTAACACGTCGTCATTACACTGATGCAACTCCAACTCTTGAAGTGTCAAGCACTCCTCAGCTACATCCATCAGCCCCAGCTCACTAGCGCCAATCACAGCAAGCTTGCGCAAATTGGGACAACTACTCGCCAACAGTTTTAGTCCTCTATTAATGAACTCTGCGGACAACAGACTATCTTCACACAACTTCCATGTCTTGGAAAACCCGGATCTGATATGCACAGAAACACCTCTATGGCTCAGCAGAATCCCCGAATTTCGAGGCGTAACCAAACACCCAGAGACCAAATCCACATTTGTGAGATTTGGGAACCGAAAAGCCAACCGACCCGACTCCAGAAAATGCCAATCCAAGAGCTTCAAGGAGCGGACAAGGCGACCTTGGAGGTTAAGCCAGCGCTTGCAAACGAGGGAGCTGGAGTGGCGCTGGGCATCGGGAAGTTTGGCGAGGATTTTGAGGAGGAGCTGGTCGGGGAGGAGGAGCGTGGGGTCAGAATGGGGGAAAGTGGGAGTCAGGGTTTTGGGTATATAGGGGGACTTAGTGGCGGGGGAAGAGAGAGACTGAAGCTGCATGGTCCAGACAACATGCTTGAGTGGCGTCTTGGTGTTCTTGAACCAGAGGTCCGACCAGCTTGAGGACCTCTTCTTCACAGTTGGCGGGCTAGGGTTTTCAGGTTTCTCTGGGAACGACATCGTTTCTGTTTGAGCTTCAACTCAAAAGACTGTCAGTCTGCCTCCTCTCTCTCCCTGGCTCTCTGCTTTCTGAATCTACATTCCTCCAACTCTCTCTCTTGAGTCTTCCTCTCCCAAGAATTCTCTTCACTGTCTTTTCTTTCTGGATTTGCTCCTCTGCGTCCAACTTTCTCTCTCAGATTTTCTTTTCCAGGCAAGATTTCTCACTCTTCATTTTCCCCTCAATATCTCGTCGCTCTCTTTCTGGTGTCTGCGTGTGGATATTTTTCTTCAACTTGTTCTTTAACTATTATTTATATATACTTCTCTGTTCTAAGTTCTCCTCCTGTACGAAGGCTTCAGGGGCTAACGGAAGGGAATGAATGTTTGGGTGGAACTGGAAGGCGATTTTAACGTTTCCAGATGATTTAGCTTTCTTGTTGTGGCGCTTTTTGTTTTTATCTCAAAATTTGAATTTTGGGGGCTACATGCTGGCAGCGCACAAGGCTCTCGCGTAACAAAATTTTAACACCTTAAAATTTTATCATTATTATAAAATATTATTTCTCCTCACTTTTTCATCAATTTTCATACATTTTTTCTTTTTTTTTACCAACTTTTTCATTCTCTCTCCTCACTTTTTTATCAACTCCAATACCTAAAATTTTAACAACCCTAAAATTTTACTTCTCAAACACAACCTAAGTCTATACCCCACCCCTTAAAAAAATATATATTTTAGGCTTAATGTACACTCGTGCCCCTTAAGTTTAATGTTTTCCTAGAAATACACCTAGGATAATTTTTGTTGTTCCGCCACTCCTGTGTTATACTCATTTTCCCTATTATATCACTCCGGCAATATTTCGTTTATTTTTGGACAGAAATTGTTGACGTGGATTAAGTGACCATGTCACATCAAATTAAAATGCAACACGTGTTCGTAACTGTTGACTAGACGAAATTATTTTTCCATCTCCATATCCACGTCACTCATCTCCATGACAGTTTATCGAAATGCCCTTTAAATCCACATCACCTAAGAAAACAGGTTCTCCAAAGATCAAACATCCCTATTTGCGACCCGATAAAGACCCACGACATCGTATTCAACTTTTTCCCCCAAATCAGCTCTAGAACCCAAGGAGCGAACTTCTTATGTCCCAGTGAAGGTCACCATCGTCATCTGTCAGCAACAGTAGAAGTGGAATGCAAGAAAGGAGTGACATCAAGCTTCCTGAAGTCAGGTTGATGTGCTTTTGCGGAAGTACGGCTCGGGTACGGTTCAGTTCGACTTCGTAAAATCCAGGTCGACGTTTCTTCGGTTGCTCACATTACTCTGCCGCAACGATGAGAAGCTCTATTGCATCTATGTTCCTTTCATTCAATAATTCAGTTGTTGGAGATTGATCAAATAGCAAAAACCAAACATCTCAGTTCATTTTTTTGTTTTTTTTCTTAGCTCTTGGATAGATTACTTAGGTCCGAGTAATAATGTTAGTAATACTTGAATGATTAGTTGGATCAAATTGGTGTGCAAATTGTATTGAAGCTTACTTGATACAGATTCTAACTTCAAGTTTTCATTATGGCAGAGGCACACAATGTGTGATTATTTCGAATGGATTGATCCCCCTGTCACCAAAGCGAAGAAGGGGATTCTAACTCTGTCTTACAGAGGCTTAAGATGATGGAGGAGCGGCTTCACAAACAAAAGCTTATAGAAGAGCAATTGAAAATTATGTAGGATCTGTTGAAGATAATGGAGGAGCAGCTTCAGATACAGAAGGCTATGGTGAAGCGCCTTAAGGGTGTTATTTTTGGTTCATGGGTATTATTCTGTTGTTGCATCATCATGAGATTTAATGTTGAAACCAGTTCGTCATAGTTGGTTTGTAGAAGGGTCTATGTAGTTATGTAATTTAGATTTGTAATGTAGGAGATGGTTGTTGAAAGGGTTTGTTTTTTGGTGGAAGTTGGTTACTGGTAAACAGGGTTTGTAATGTAGTTCGACTTTCATTGTTATAATTGAAATTTGGATGTAATGAATTGTTGTTATTTATGTCAACTTCCATGTATTGATGTTATGGTTCGGTTCTATTCAGGCAAACTTCAAATTAATCTTTAATACACTAAACAGAAATCCAAAAAATGGAAGACTTCAAAACCTACCCCAATAACCTAATTGTCCCAGAAGACCATAATAACCAACACATAGGAAAAGAATAAATGATATTTAATCCATAGGCCACAAAGAGAGAACTTGTTTGTATAAATTCAACATATCTGTTCAAATGCACATTCATACATGCCATCTAAATTTAAACAATACATAGGCATTTGTTGTTTGTACCAAAACAAAAAATAGCTAAACACTTCAAGTTCCATCCAAATAGTATTACCACCTAGACTTAAAGTGTCATCCAAAACAGAAAATACATAGGCACTAACGCATGAGCCCAAAACAACTCCAATCGTGCCATTACTGACTAGACTGAACTACAAATTTCCTTGGCGATCGCATGAGCTGTTACACTGGCTGGGACCCACCTCCATCACCACCCTCCTCCTCATTTTCAGCTTCCCCTCCATCACCACCCTCCCAATCAACACTCTCTCGCTCATCATTAGCCTCCATATCAATATCATTTGCCTCCCTATTATCACCCTCCCTATTAATATCATCAACCTCTACTTGTACATCAACAACACCCTCATCCACAAATATTGGGATGTCCGGATCAAGATCTCTCTTCAACCATGTCCATAGATGTGTCACTGATATAAAGTCTAGATCAAGATCACCTAGATAACTAATCTCCCCTCCAATGTACCCTTCATTACTCTCATCTACCTTCCCCCTGTGGTACACATGCATTTTAACCATCTGCCCAAAGGAGAAAATTTACATATTAGTGACAAACATCAGGGACATAGTGATACAAATCCAGCTACTTTACGAGTTTATCAATTACATTGTCAACATGTTCACACATGGATAATAGATTCGCCACTAAAACAGGGGTAGGTGAGAATACAAAAGAGGTGCAAAGAGAGGCAAACAAATACTTGGAAATTAAACAAGGTAAAAAACAAAAGTAAACCACAGAGTCAAAAGACAAGTATTTTCCTATTCATGTGTCATCATCTAGCACAAACCAAAGGGACATAAGCATCAAACACATTGCAAGTCCACTGACATAGTCACATGATGAATGTAACAGACGACAACAATAAATAATGTAAACACAATTTTGTCTATATAAGGGGACCACTTTATTGTTATAGGAGCAAACTTCAATATTCAATTGGATGTAAACAGAAGACAAAATCAGGTGGATAAACATCAAGTGGCCCACATATTTTATCATGAACTTTACTGGGGACAGACAATGTATATAAACCCCCTCTCAACACATCTGTTATCCATCGTGAGGCTTTCAGAACAAATGAAAATTTTAATGGCGACAGTAAAGCAACTAAGTAACCATAAAAGATGTAACTTTTCGCAAATCAGAACAATCCGACCGAAAATCATAACAAACTTTTACTCTTCAACGATCTAGGGTTCTAGAACTAACTAACCTTAGTAGATATGGGTTGCAGTTGGTCTGATCCGACGAAATGGGCAACTCTGTGTCGTGTGCCGTTGGATCTTCAACGTTCTAGGGTTTTAGAACTGATTTGGGGAAAAAATTCGAATACGATGTCATGGGTCTCCATCGGGTCGCAAATGGGGTTGTTCGATCTTTGGAGAGAACCTGTTTTCTTAGGTGATGTGGATTTTAAGGGCATTTCGCTAAACAGCTATGGAGAGGAGTGACGATGGAGGTGGAAAAATAATTTCGTCTAGTCAGCAGTTACGAACACGTGTTGCATTTTAATTGGATGTGACGTGGTCACTTGATCCACATCAGCAATTTTCGTCCAAAAATAGACGAAATATTGTCGGAGGGATATAATGGGGAAAATGGGTATACCACAGGGGTGGTGGAACAACAAAAATGACCCTAGGGGTATTTATAGGAAAACATTAAACCTCAGGGACACACGTGTATATTAAGCCTATTTTTTATTTGGGAAAGTGAAACTATCAAGTATGAGTTTTTTTTTTTTAATTTATAGATTGCAAAAACTTATTGAAATAAACTTTTGTGGGCGAGTCTATCTGTCCAGATAGACCTGACTTAATTTGGCCGCACCTGATGTAACATTATGACAAACTTAAGAAAGATTAGACTGCCCACAACCTAACCTTCCAATTAAGTCACCAGAAAATTAAATATCAAACCATGCACCTGAACCACACGGCTCTATGTGCACTTTAACTACTGGGACAACATGATGGATTAAAATGCTTAATTTTGAAAAACACAAAATCTCATATGTGAATAGAATAACTTAAATTGTTGTCGTTGGCTGTGTTTCATGTAGTTATCAATTAAAACTTTTATATACATTCAAATATTTTGATAAAGCATTCAAATATGCTAGCATTATTGGTGAAATTCTTGTTCAAAGTATAATCACTTTACTCGTATAACCTTAACACTTGAGTTTTATGGGAAGTATAGAATGTGAAGACAAATATAGGTTAAGGAATGCATGATGATGCATATTAATTGCAGCTTTTTTATTCTCTGATCTAATATATTAATACTTCCAAACTATTCGAATTAGATAACTACAAACTCTCTTTAAATATGGGAACATTGAGGCACAACTTAAGTGACTAAAACAGACATTGTTCTTTCTTAATACCGAAGATACAATGTTGTCCAGACCCATTCAAAAAGGTATCAAAATAATAGCTACAAGTAATTGGTTCTGTTTTGTCATTTTAAAAAAAAATCAGTTGTTTATGTTGCGATATTGTGCGGCGAAAACTGCCTTTATATATTGTTCCTAGAGAAAACACAATCCTAAAAAAAATCATATCGAAAGCGTGTCCTCGAACAGAAATACGAGGGGCTACTTTGGCAATGAATATAAAAACATTGTTGCGGATGAATGTATAGGTTATAAGTGATATATTATGCAATACAAATACCTTTATGAAATAAAATTTTAAGTTAAAAAGGGAATTTCATTCATATTACCCCTGTCCCGACTTATCTATTACTTCTAGTTACTGGCTAAAGGTTTTAAACCTTTAGGTATGTTATTCTCGTAGTAAAGCAGCATATTATATGAAATATTTGTTTTAACAATTCGTGGTTTGGCTTAGAAAAAAAAATCAATTCGTGGTTTGGTCTGGAAGCCCATTGAATGGACTTATTCTTCACCCTAGGGTTGTCCAAAAACCCGGCCGGATCGGCCAAATCCGGCTCAAACCGGACCGGTTTTGGACAACCCAGACCGAGACCGGTATACTCTGGTCCGATTCCGAGTTACCCATGTGGAAAACCGGAACTGGACCAGAGTATACCACTCCAAACCAGTCCTTACCGGTAAAACTAAAAAAAAAAAAGCCTAAAAAAGAGAAAAATGCTAAGAGGTCCAAACCGGCCAAACCGGACCGAATCGGCCAATGGACAGCCTTACTTCGCCCCAATAGGTTTGCTTGAGTTTGGGCGTGTGGGCTGGTGATGGAGACCTGCGAGGAGCAATAGGGAGCTCCGCCAAAAACGCATATCGGGCCAAGAAAGCAAGCCAATAGAAAGGCCAACCAGCAAGGGGCTACCTAACACTTGTGCATGGTCTCGTGTGATCGGCAAGCACATGCACAAGGCATACGTAACACGCATGACTTGCCTGCAATCGACACAAGTGTGCACAAGACTGACCTTCATTTGCCATGCGTTGTACATGCACCTGATCTACACGGCAAGCTATCAGGGCGACACATCAGCACCACACAAGCAGGAGCGAGACATGTTTTTTTTTTAATCACTACAATGACCTTTATTAAAAAAAAATTAAACCCGAACAACTAGGGAGACATGTTCCTTAATTTGAAGGAGACAATCTTTGATTGAAAAATTATTCAAGATTGAGGATTTAATTTTAAGGTCTATAATTAGAGTAGCTTAATTGTAGGAATTAAATAATCGGTTCATTCGTGTTTTTTTTGTTTGTTTGCGGAAACGTTGACAGTCCAAAATTTTGAACATGATTAAAAAAATTATAAAATAATCACTATTTCTATCAAATAATTCTTTTATTATAATATTCATTAAAATCTTCTCTCTTCATTTTTTTTTTTCCAACTCCCATAAATTATCCCCACTTTTTCATCAACCCCATCCCCAAAATTTTAACTAACAAACACCATATTTACTTGTGTTTGTGCCTCGGCACTTTGGAGTCCGTCCATCAGCTGCCCGTGGTCACTCCAGTGTTGCAAGAAAATAACCGTTAGATAGCCGTTTCAAGACTCAAAATCCCCTTTACAAGTGGGGACAGAAACTCCATTTATGAAGCATTACGCCATTACCTATGAAACCTATGGGCCTCATGCGCAAAAGAGAAAAAATGCTGATCCCACGCGTTTCGCTCCACACTGCATGCTACTAAGCCCCAATATAAAAGATATACATAACAGCCGACTGCTTTGACTGATCTAGACTCTAGGGTTCCCATGGACTTGATATATAAGATTAGAGCACATAAACATGGCCAGTGTTCTATACAACTTCATGGACAAAGGCAAAATAATCAATCCCCAAGTCCAGGATCGGACTACATACTCTCTGTATGTGAATTGGCGATTGGATCAACATGAGGGATGAACGCGATCAGAGAAAATGGATATCCAAAGGTTTTGATATGGACATTCAAATTGTTTGCTGTAAAATACTCGCACGACTCCCTTGCTTAAACTAATCTGCTCTGAAGTTTTTGGATCTCAGAATAGTGGTATGGCGGAATTGGTTGTGTAGGACGGGATCAACAGCAGAGTAACAATTTATAATTTAGGCATCCACTCTTCTTAGCTGGCTGTCGGGAAGTTTAATACTATGGGCAACCAATGCTGGATAAAATGGAGGTTGGACACGCAGAAGAAGGTGCAGTTACGAGTCTCGTAGGGCATGTCAGGCCTATAGTCATTACAGTTTTGGTTCCTACAGGTGCCCAGCTCAATTCCCGAAATCTTCCGAGGGTAGGTACCAATTCTATTGAAAATTACAACCAAAATGACATGAGCAACCCAGCTCTCTCCCCACATTCCACTACTTCGAATCCAAAATCTGCAACGTATGCCTAGAAAAATCCAGACCCACGATTCCAAGGAAGAAATTGGCTTCTACATCATATCAAGTCTCAAATGTATACACCTCATTGAGACATTCCCATACCACACCCAAATAATCCCCAACCACAGTTTGATTCTTGCCAGTCTCGTATTAGGCACAAATTTCCTTTTTCCATAACCACAAAGACCCAAAAGTGTTTTATTTTTTTTTTTAAAAAAAACAAAGACATTCAACAGTGTTGTACATAAATCTACAGAATACATTTTATATCTACAAGCAACATTTGTCATCTGATTAAGCTTCTACCTGAAAGTGGCAGTTAACAGCAAACAATGCAGACTGATGGTCAAGAACGCGGAGCTGCCATTTGCTGCTTCTTCACCCTCTCCCTTTGCTTAACCATGCTGCATCAAAAGTTACAATAGATTTAGAATCCAGATTTCTGTGTTTGCTTTAGCTTCAAAATACAAACCAACTCATGACTGCCATTAAACTAAAAATTGAAAATAGATTGCATCAAAATTGTGCCTGCCATGCATAAAAAGGCAAAATGTAAGAAGTTTTGGCAATATGTTTGGCCATGCAAGAAGAGTGAGTTTCGTATGCCATTTTTCAGTTACTACAAAGTCAGTTTTCTGACGGGTTTCAGGCATAACTTACTGAAAATTTTGCCCCATAAATAATCCCTAAACTGGTAAAACGCTTCCCTAGTCATCTTTGATAAAACATTTAAATCCCAATTAGACAGCAGCAACCTTACCCAACTCTATCCCCTGCTTCCTCTGCCTTCTGCTCTCACTTTGACAAAAACATATTACAGAATAGAAAACAAAAAAACAGCAGAGAGAAGTAGAAAAATGTCTCCTGAGAACTTGGAACCCAAACAACTTTTCTCTCCCAAAACCATACAAGACTGATAACGAAATGTCCGAGACCAGTATAATTCAGGTAAAAATTTCCCGGTCAGTACTCTTGAACCAGGGCCTCAATACATGGACAAAGAAATACGACTAACTCGACCGATATGGACAAACCAAGTGGAAAGAACCAGCTGAACAACACTAGTGAATTGAAGGATATAGGGATCCCCATTGTTAGTATCTAAAGAGACAAATGAGACCAAATGGCTTCTAGCCTCATATTTTGAGCAGCAATCCTTTAAAAACTTCTCTTAAAAACTTATTAGTTGGCTTGTTTATCGGATACTTATATCTTTTTTGGAGGCATAAGAATGAGTACCTATCCCTTATGGGAATCGAACCCTGTTACATTTTGCAACATCCTGAATTGCACTTGCGATTCAATTCCGAGAGGCCTCAAGCGAATGTCCAATTAGACGTTTTTCTTCCTCGCAGTAGGCGGCTATAAAGTTGGAGTGTTCCTTTTCTGCAATCATTCCTTTTAAAGCTCCCATTGTCCTCTACCTTCTCGGTTTAACCAATTTTCATCTTTAAAATCATTCTTTCTGTCACGTTTCTTGGTTTCTCTCAATCTTCCACTCACAGAAAATGGATAGGTAACAAGGTGGCTATTTTCTTGATAAAGAAAGAAAGAGAATTCCAATTCCCATACCTGATATCATGAGGGGTGATAAATATCCACTGGGATCCCTGTGCCAATGCAAAATCTACAAGGGTATCCAAGCTGATTTTTCGACTTACAGCATCCTGAAGACAAAATATGAATGCATAAAATTTTCAGAATAACATATTCCTTTGCAATTTCATTCACCATCAATGAAAAAACTGTCAGAAAAGAAGAAAAGCTCTTAGATGCAGGTGTGCATCAGAAGTACTCTCTAATAAATATATTCAAACTCCAAGAAAAATCTAAAACAGTGAAATTGCTACTGCCAAAAAGTCATCCAATTATACAACGATCTCAAATTTGTCTGCATCAAAGGCAGCACCTTACATCCCTTCATATTTCAAATAAGACTATCACACAAGTACATCCCTTTCAAACTTCAGAAAAGACAACCTAAGCAATTCGGTTTCTTGATACCTGACCAGCCAAGTGATCATATTTCATGCACGCAATAAGAAAAGAGAAGATGCTAACCATCATATAAACACATGAAAAATAAACCTCACCATATAAACATCAAACTCATCCATTGCTCGGAAAGGAGCTTCTGTCATTTCATGAAGAGCTAATGCAAAGCATAACGTCGAGAAGGAGCGCTCACCACCTAATTAATATTCCAATTACCAACATCAGGAAATTACTCATCTTTAAAGGATTGTTAGCTAAACCTGTTTTTCACTCGAAACCAACCAAACTAGAAGGAATCGTAATGACAGAAAATAGTGAGAAGTTCCAAGTCATCAAATTAAACCCACAAAAAAACATTTTTAGTATTCCAGAGAATTTCTTGTTAAAAAAATCAATAGATTTATGATCTCCAAGTTTTCAAAAGCATAAACAAGTTAGACAATCTATTTTGAAAAGTCTGTGGGGGGGGGGGGAAAAGGTCAAGACCTGAAAGTCCTCTAGTGTCCCGAACAGTGCTGCTTGAAGCATCTTGAGGCATTTTAACCTAACAAAGGGTACATACCCATAAATAGAAGAGTTAAATTATTTCAAAAATTTCCAGATATCAAGGTCCAGAGTATACCAAAGTATGCTAACCAAAGAAATTTGGCGGCTGAAAAAATTAGTGGATCCAAAGCAGTAATCCAAGAAAAAGTAAACTGCTTACCTCAACTGAGAGGGTCTTATCTTCATAACTAACTTTAATCTGTCCACTGATACCCTTTTTCCTCAAATGGCCATTGAATCTAATTTGGGAGACGGAAAAATTAGTACTCATTGACCAAAATTTTGAGTCAGGAAAAACAAAAAACAAAAAGAGCACTCTTCAAGAGTGCAACTATATCTGAGAAGTGAAATACATACTGCCAAGTCAACTGGCGCTTCAAAAGGGTCGCATTCCTCTGAAACTTGCTCCATCGCAAGTTTAAAGCTTTCTCACAAGCCTGCAATTCAGCAATTTTCTTTTAGAAGGCCCCCCATAAGAATGACAGAGCTATGAGAACAAATTAAGGAAAAGAGTTCAGTAAATAAAGCAGAAATAAAGATAAAGAACCAAAATTTAAATGATAAAATGTGCATGCCATTGCAAATGCTAATAGACTTACATTCAATTTTGCTCGAAATGCTTTGTAAGTTTGCTGTTTTCTTAGAATTTTACGTTCTTTTTTCTCATACAACATCCGAAGGTCATCAATTGATTCAGAATATCTGTAAATTTAAAAAAAAAAAAGAGGAAGAGAAACATAAGAATTAAGATATTTCACTAATAACTTGCCTTTGGCTGTTATTCAAGTGATACGAAGACAGATGATAATGTGCTCACCGCTGACTCTCATGCTGAAGCCTCTGATTTAGTCTAGTTAGTTGGGCACTAAGTTGCTCCGGTGTGCTCCCGTCGCAACCTCCAAATGCTTCAATTTCGCTCTCAGGACAAATAATAGAAGCTTTCCCACAACTCTCCTGTAGTTCACCCAGTTTTAACACCTTAGCTAACAATTGCTGCTAATATGATGCCATTTATACCAAACTATCTGACAGTAATTCCCAGACAAAGAGAAGCACAATTGCACAAATGCTATTCCAACAACAGAAAGGGACATGTTATTTCCTCCGTTTTCAGCTTTGTACACTCTCCATTGTCAGTGAGCATAAACTAAAGGGTAGAGATAGAAAAAAAGAAAAAAAATCTTGATTTAAACCTTTTAAGAACAAAAAAATAATTGAAGGGAACTTAAGAAGGGAAGAAGTTTTTTTTTGGGGGGGGGGGGGGGCCTGTTGCCCGAGAGCATCATGAAAATAATCCAATGCAACATCTTAAAAATGGCTTCAAATCTACCAGACGGGTTTTCTCAAGCTCCTGGTAATGTGCCTCTGCCTCTTTGATGAGTGAAAGAACCTTGTTATTCATTATACCCTCATAGTGGCTCTTCTTCTGCAATAAAAGCTCAATACTGTAAATTGAAGAAATATATAGAATACGAAAATATTGCAACTCTAGTGAGGCATGGAAAAGAAAAGGCAGAGAAAAGGAGATGAGACCAATTCTTCATCAAGCAATGCTTGTTCAAGCTTTATCAGATCATTCTCTGATTTGTCAAATGCATCAATGTCCCCTTTCGCTGACTCTACAGTTTTATCAGGAAACAAAGAAATGTGTCATTGGAATAATGCAAAGTTGAAACCAAATATGAAGCATCAAAACCTTTTGACTATACCACATAGATTCTCCAATAATACTTTCAGTTCATTTGCCTTCGCTTCTGCTTTATCCATTCTGACTTGAAGCTTTTCCAGCAAGATTTCCTTTTCTTGTATCTCCTCTCGGACTTTCTAGAAATTACCCCCCGATAGGACCATATGACAGAAAATTAGTTATATATATATATAAATTCCCACGTGTAGTCAATACAAAGATAGGAATTGGTGAACTAACTGAGATTTCTTCATGAAGCTCATCAACATTTGATGCCGGCGATGAACTAGATTCAGCAACATATGAATTTGTTACATCTCGCAGCGCTAGTTTCTTCGACATCAGATCACGCTCAGCATCCGTACGCCTCCTCTACACAAACAGCAGAGGCAACAGATGAATAACAGGGAAGTGCTTCTGTGAGAGACTGTACATGTGTGTTGGAGTGCGAGTCTATATGTGAGAGATGAGAGGGAGAAAGAGAGACTGCATGGAACCAACTGAAATGGAAAGGATGATATTGCTGAATTGATCATTCAGCACAATTTGTCCAAGTGAAAGATGGAAAAATATAGCATAAGGGGAAATTATTTCTACTTCTGTGGCATTCCAGTTTCCATGCAGAAGAAATCTAGCTTTTCAAGGACTAAAATGCCCCAATCCCAAAGACCGCATACTATAAACTGATCTCTGTCACACAGAAGCTTCAACAAGTATGACCCATGTTAAGCAAAAAATGTGTATTAGGTTCCATCAGTCTTGGACACCCACAGTTGGAAATGTACCTGAAGACCATGTCCAACAAAGGAAGAGAGGGACAACGGTCAAGTTTGGCCAAAAGTGTTATATTTACCAACTGTTTCGTGAACATTTCAAATAGAGAAAGGTCCGCGTGGAACATCCAATATGATGGCAGTTTTCTAAGCCAAGTCAAAACCCAAACCAAAATAGCCTATGTTCCGCTATGCTCCTATCCAAGACTTCAATGGGTACTTTTTCATAGTATTAATGAACATAAAAGATATCCCCAGCAAGGCACACTTCGATTACAAAAAAAGTATCATCAGTCATAAAAATTAGAACTAGGAAACTATAAACCAACAAAGTGAAAAGCCACAAAAGAGATTGTATCACAGCATGGCATAAAAATATAGAGTATCACCAAAATGCTTTCTAAAGTGAAATTAACATTAAGCAGAAGTACAACGATTTCATTGACAGAATAAATAAACATTAAAATAAAAAAGCAGACTCAGCTAAAAGATTTAGCAAACTATTTCCACCTTTATACTTCGTAGATGCTCCTGAAGATCCTGAAGACTTTCCTCTGCATTCCTTTTTTTCATCTTGCGCCGTTGAGCTTCTTCACACATATTTGATTCATCTCTTTGAAGATCCTCAATCTGAGCATCGAAAGAACTACAAAGACGGCCACTTCTTTGCTTCTTATTGGGGGGAAGAGTTGTCTGAACTGTACCACGAGTAAACCTAGAAAGGAATCAGTATAAACTATAATTTGATCCATAAATCCCACTCACATTATACAAGGAACAAAAAAATCAGATGCGAGTACTTGGAAACTGCAGGAAGAAGAATTAATGAATCAAGCAGCAGCGGGACCAGTTGCAAGTATTAAGAGTTTGAGTGTCCCAGTTTCTGATTTCTTTGACCAAAAAACCAAAAAAGAGAGATGCCTTATGATTTCATAGAGTCGAATAAAAAATAAAAAATCAGAGATGGCTCTAGAGAGAAGCAAAATGTTGAAACCTTTGCACTTGAGTATCCTTCCAAAAGCAAACAAGACAACACTTCCACAGCAAGTGGTGCTTACTCGAAATATTCACAGCACTTTGGTTCATTCGTCTTCCTTTTTAATAAACCCTCTCCTCATCCCCCCCCCCAAAAAAAAAAGATCAATAGATAGAAGCCTTGGAAAACCACAAAAATATATTATTCTGCTCCGTACTCTCCATTAACCAAAGTCAACCAATATTTGACTGCATAGTTCAAATAGTGGCATCCATACTCTTTGAATTCCACTGGTCCCACAGACAACATGAAACAATCAATTTTACTAATTTAAGCTGCTAAGAGACATTTCATTTTGATGTGGAAAATCAACTTTAAAAAAATAAACTGACGGATGAATAATCTTAGCTTTGGCTTACATTTTATATCCATCTGAAGTGTAAACCTCTTTCAGATTCAAGATCCTTTGGTCAAACGCAACTGCTTTTCCCACGTCATAGTCCCTAACAAGCACTTGCCTTTCAGCATCACCCTGGAAATGCAACAAACTTCTTAAAGGATGCAGAAGAGCACTATTAACTTACAGTATACCAAACAGGGGGAAATTCCATAACTGAAATCCCAAGTACAAAAAATAAGAAGAGAAACTAAGATCAACAACCAACAAGAAATCAATAACTGGAAAAGCAGAAGAAGACAGAAGAAGTTACCATATCCACCAACACATTGTAGACAATATGGTTTTCAGTATGCAGAACAGAAAGAGTAGATGGGTGACTTGTTTGAGGAAGCATGTGAGGTGGTATATTCAACCTGCATCAAACAGTAAGAAAACTATATCAAAGAGACAACTAACATAGTCAGACACAACATAGCATGCAAGGGAAGGGAATGTCCGTTGAAAGAAACAGTCATGCATCCACCTTGGTCTTGCAAAGTCATATATGATGATCTGGAGGTGGTTATAATTTGCTTCCCTAGCACATCCTCTCAGAACAAGAGCATCTTTGTGGTTGGTTACAATGAATGCATTAAGCAACCTCCCAATGGCATTTTCAACAGCACGAGCCCATGCATCTCCATTAATCAAATTCTGCAGCGCATGATCATTATAATAAGAC
The DNA here is from genome assembly GCA_963930655.1 of Myrica gale. Lineage (NCBI taxonomy): Eukaryota > Viridiplantae > Streptophyta > Magnoliopsida > Fagales > Myricaceae > Myrica > Myrica gale. The sequence continues at coordinate 6,610,513 of OZ005600.1, read as the reverse complement.
ATGCCAGTCAGCTAAGACATCCTAGTAATTGTAAATGGCAACAAATATTGATGCTCAACACATCAGTAAGCTAAGATACAAACAATAACGAAACAGTCTTGTCACCGGCCATTTTCCTAAAACAGGTGCTTAGGTATCAGATATTTCAGAAAATAAAACTCCAAAACAGGATGAAAAAAACACACAACTTCAATCTCGTAATACAGAGTGCAGCGCATGATCGTTATAATAAGACATGCCAGTCAGCTAAGACATCCTAGTAATTGTAAATGGCAACAAATATTGATGCTCAACACATAAGTAAGCTAAGATACAAACAATAACGAAACAGTCTTGTCACCGGCCGTTTTCACAACAGGTGCTTAGGTATCAGATATTTCAGAAAAGAAAACTCTACAACAGGATGAAAGCCAATACACAACTTAAATCTCATGATACAGAGTGCCCAAGTTTAGCCATTTGAATTAGCATTGACTTCAAAACCAAGGACCCAAAAGTTCAGAGACAAAACAGACATAGGTTCAGCTACTAACATTAGCTAACTAAGTTTTGAAGCACATGTTAGCAACTAACAATTATGATGAGAACAATCACAGAAGATATATCGCCAATGAACATTATTTTGATACCATAAACCAGAAAGGCCTGCAGAAGTAGCATAATGTGCACGTATTTAGCAATATTTTGAAGCACGGAAAAAATTTATTATTTCAGATTGTAAAGCAGGTAGGATATTTGATGCCATTTTTTACAAACATTATATAATAAAAAGACAGATGCATCAAAATCAGAGCTGCATAAATTGAAAAATATAATCTTCCTTCAGAAGGACGAGCTATACAATTTTATGTCTACAAGGGACTACAAAACTTACATCATGCAGACACTATCATTTATTACTCACCAAATGGGAACCAATTGGACCAACGGGTGGCTTTTTGAACCTCTGTTGATGTCTCTCAACAGCACGTAGTAGGTTAATCACTCTATCTCCACCAAAAGCAGTAACCTGTCAGTTAAAAAAAGAACAGCTATCACTAAATAGTATGGCGATCTGCCCTCAAAGTGTTGTAAATCATATTTTTTTCAGACAAGACACAGAGAAAACTGCACCAAAAATGGACCTCAACAGCAAATGTCTACATAGGAGAGAGGCCCCGTCATTTTCTAAATTGCATCTAAGACTGCATGACGGAGAGTTTCTCGCACCTTGTTTGTTTGATGTTGATGAAGCTCACGGATGGCATAAGCAATTTCACGATGCTTTCTTTCAAATTCTTCAACCTAAAGGAACCAAAGTTTATGAGCAAGAACTACAGTATATCAAGAATCACCACTTCTAAACATAGAATGGACAAACCAACTTCTATAGGCGACATGGCATATATTTAATAGACAAAGACTCACCAGTTAGACCAATAAAGATATCACATAACACTGCGAATGCACGTCTCTTGTTGTTCCACCTAGTTATTATCCTACATGCCACCCCCTGCCCAATCTCCCCCCATCCTCAGGAATAAAATAGTTCTAGACTAAAAGTAATCGCTCCTCTGTACAATTAAACCATAAAGTTCTGCTATTCTTCGATTCCCATTTCAGCTTCTAGAAAAACTTACAGACAATGAAGTATCCCTCCAAAATTTCAACTTATAGCTATCTCTCCACACTGTGTCTCATCAAACAACACTCCCATGAAAAACAAGGATATATTAGGGGACCTCATCCTAAATCGATTTAGTAAGCTCACCTATACAAACTGCAAAGATAGGTGGACTTCACTCGGATCCTTGATGCAAAGCTAATATAATGGAAACACATTTGTGAGATCCCACTTGTTTTCTTGCTGTTACAATAACTTAAATCAAATTAATGTACTTTAAAGGAACTCTTTTCTTTTCCAAAACCCTCCTCAGTACCTCTCTAGTACCCCAACATGCATTTCTGAGTTGATAAAGACCATACAGATCTTCACTTCTCTCTATTCCTCAATTGGATGCCTAAGCAAGAAACTAGCTTCCTCTGTTGACCACCTTGGAATAAAAACCAAATTGAACATCCAGGACTATTGTTTCGTGTCTCAACCTCTGGTTAGCCACTTTCTCCCAAAGTATCATGACAAGTCTCCAAAACGTAGCCCCACGGGTATTGTGAATATCTCCCTTGTTCTAAGTACCTTTCCTCACTGATCAGGCCTATTTTTAGCACCTAAGACATACTTGAAAGAATACTTAAACCATTCTACACTCACGTCAGCACATTTCCAAATTTCAATGGGCATTCCATCTGGCCCCACAGCTTTTGTGGTTTCCAATCTCCCCAATGACAACCCTACCTTGACCTTCCATTGAACATATTTAGGATTTCTATCCTCAAGGAGTTACAAATCGTAGGCTTGTGTGTATATGTTGCCTGGGAATGAAATAAACTTAGTTTATACGTGTTTTCCCCTTTCAAGCAACACAAGACGCAAACACCGCCCACTAAAGCAGACATTTAAACAAAGCCTAAAGCATCAAGAATGAACATGTACAGTATCCCAATTAAACCAACACTGACATCATCTTACTTCCAAACATCAAGCAATTAAGCAAACTCCCCAATGTGTCTTCTACCTTGACCATCCAAGTATTTGCATACTCAGTCCACTAAAGTGAGACAGAATCGTTTAAACAAAGTTTAAAGCATCATGATCGAAGATGTAGAGCATTCAAATTAAACAATCACCTACACCGACATCATCTCACCACTAAACTTAAATAGGAACTCTTGGCCCCACAGCTTTTGCTGTTTTCAATCTTCCCAATGAATCCTCAACGTTGAACATCCAAATACCATTTACAAACTTATGATTTCTTTTTCTTTTTTGATGAATAAGCAACATTTTATTAGAGAAAAACAAAAAGAAAGAGATGGAGAACAGTACAAAGGCTGTACTAAAGTCACTCAAGGCATACAAGCGAAAAAGCTAACAAAATCATGAAAATCTAAAAACGGATCCCCCAACACTGCATTAGCCCAAAGACAAAGGGCAAGTAAAAAATTGTCCTGCAAACGAGCCAAAGACATAGCAGAATCATCATAACATCTTCGATTACGCTCCCTCCACAAGCACCACCAAATGCATAACGGAATCATCTTCCAAACGGCTTTGGCCAGAGGATCTGCAAACTTCCTACTCCAACACAATAAACTTATGATTCCTATCCTCCATGAGTTAAACATCACAAATATTGGGGTACATATTTCCTGGTAATGAATAAACTTAGTTGATGTGATTTCCCCTTTCAACCAACACAAGATGCAAACTCAGCCCAGTAAAGCGGCACACAAGCATTTAAGCAGCACCTAAATCATCACGATCGAACATGTAGAGAATCCCAATTAAACAATCACCTTCACCCACATCATCAGACTGCCAAACAATAGGAATTCCAACTTCTACCACAGGTTTTATAATTTTCAATCCCCTCAATGAATCCTCGAATACAGACAACATCCTAATTATGCAACCACCTACACCAACATCATCACACTTCCAAAATTCAATGGGAATTCCATCTGGCCACACAGCTTTTTCCATTTCAATCTCCCCGATGAATCCTCTACCTTCACAATCCATGGAAAAAATGTATGATTTCTATCCTCAATGAGTTACAAATTATAGACTTCATGGTATATATTACCTGGAAATGAAAAAAACCTAGTTGATGCAATTGCGATTTTCCCTTTCAACCAATACAAGATGCAAACTCAGCCCAGTTCTTGACCATCCATTGAACAAATTTTGATCACTATCCTCAATTATTTACAAATCATAGGATGAGCTGTCTATATTGGCTAGTAACAAAACAGACTCAGTTGGTGAGATTTGTTTTTCGCTTGAAAACCAATACATGATGCAGACTCAGCTCGCTAAACCAGCAAAGGGGCAGAACATCATGATCAAATATGTAGAGAATCCCAATTAAGCAATCACTTATGTCATTAACAACTCCCAATTGATATAAATAAACAAGGGGCAGAACATAAGTCCAAACTAGGAATAAATGTACTACAATCAAAAAGGTTTTCGTGCAGCACCCAGCAAAGTGTTAAATTAATTACAAGAAGATAAGAATTAATGACATCCACATGTATTTTGATATGAAGGATTGTTTCCAAAACGTGGATGAAATACTAGAATGTATGCAAATAGTTGAGACCTTGGAAAACGAGTTTAGAAAATTCAGATGAAACGTAAAACAACTATAAAGTGCTAAACCCAACCATAGGCATTTTGTTCCTGTTTTTTTTTTTAGGTAAATCTGTTTTTTTAATTTTGGGTAAGCACAACCACAAGCATTTTCAATACAGGAAAAATGGCTTATACATGTGAATTTTGGCCAATAAAAGTAACAAATTGCAGATATAACAGCCAGAAAGAGAATCAACAATAAATGTTGGAAGAAATACAGAAAAGAAAAGATTTAACAGGACTATGATCCTTAAAAAATCAACTCATCTGATGATGGTAAACATCTTCCCACCTCGTTCCTAATCCTTGTAATTTCACTTGATCCCTCGTTTATACTTTCCAATAAGGCACTTTCTTCTTCCTTCAAGCTGAAATATTGTTGGATGTGCCAGATTAAATGGAATCTGTCTTGAAAGCAAGGTAAAACACACAAACTGATGAAATGAAAGATTCCTTAACCTTGTCAGAGTTGAATTAGCAGCATCAACCTCATGTTGGAGTCCCTTCAACCTTTCCTCTATTTCAGATTCCTCAGCCTGCAGCATACCAATGTGAGGCGTAAAGCCCATCTTTTATCTTTCCCTTCGATGAGATAGCTTTCATATCTTAAAGGCTCAATGGATTATTCTTAAAGATGAAGGTTGACCTATTATAATTCTCTGTGAAGGTGTTATAACTCAGTGCCAAGAGCTCATAATTCATGTCAGATGTAGAAAACCATATTTGTTCTAAATAATCAATGTATCAAGGGGAGATCACCAATTTACTTCAGGATTCGAGGAAAATAGTAGAGGATGCCGGTGGTGAAACATGAATTTTTGACCCACTTCATGACCTCCTCAAGACATTTTTTGGCACAAAGTCATCAGCTTTTGACCATCAAACAGCAATATTGTCCAGGATACAGGTGGTGGACGAGAAAAGCCACTTAAAGGCTGACTCCATGACTTCCTTAAGGCATGAACTTTTGGCATTCTTATGGAATTTTAATGTTCAACGCCAAATTCATATTTTGTTTAAAGACTCGTGTGGTAAACCACTAGAGCTTCCAGAGCCTTTTCGCTTTAACCAGTTGTTTGTATCAACGAGAAAAAAATGATCACAGCAAGAATGATGCCCAGGAATATAAAGTCCCAAAAATAGGAGTATGGCAAAAAGGCTATACTTCAGAGCCAAAATAGCAAGTATGCTTTATTTTCTTTGCTCTTACCACAACAATAGCCAGGAAATCCCAGGACAAAGAAACATTACAATAAAGATAAAAAGAGGAAAGACTATTATCTACATCCAGGAGAAGAGGAAAACCTGACTGTTTTTAACGTGCTGCTCATGAATTTCCTCAATCTGTTGTTCAAGAAAATTAACATGCTTCACCATCTTTTGGATGTGATTAGTCTTGCGCCTATATTCTTCGTCTAGCTCAAGCTTCTCTTTTGTTGCCTAAGAAAAAAGCTTTACATTGAGAAGCAATATATTGAGAAAGTTCCAAAATGGTCGAGATTATTCTCTTTTGTTCGAGACTATGGGAGAATAGTCTCAAAGAAATCAGGTCAAATAAGAAGAAATAGCAGTGAGATTGAAAAGCAAAATAAACATTCTCCCATAGAGAAAACAAATCAAGTCTTTTTACTAATAGTAGGGAAAGTGATACATATTTCCCAACGGATTATAAAGCCGAAATTCACTTTTACAGACTACCATGTAGCACAAGACTCACAGGAAGTTCCAAAAACACACAATTGGTTTCAAGCTTTCTTTACTTTCTCACTTTTTTTCCGTCATTTTGTTTTCTTTTTTCCCCATAATAAAACTCTGCAACAGTAAAGAGGTCGAAAATCAACAATTAAAACGAGTTATTAAGCGTGGCAATAAATTCTATATAATAGAATTCCTTCAAGCCACCAATGATAACCCACTTCAGAAAATAATAAGACATCAAAATTTCAACCTACCAAGGAAAGAGTCTGCTGCAATTCATCCTTCATTCTCCTCACTTCAGACGTCTTTTCCATCATGCATGCAATCTGAGCTTTTTCCTTACATATGCGCTCCCTCAGCTCCCCCACCACACTCTGAAAAAGAATAGACCAATAGCATTCCTAATATCATATGACTCCTTTCACTTACAGGATTACAATTGAATACCCAAAGCAGATATTGCAACGAGAACTTTTTAGATCTAAGATCATATATTATACATGTTAAGCTTCATGACAACCAACCAAGGCATTATGCACAGAAGAAAGGTCAACCTTCCACAATATGCCCCAAAATGTTAGTGTCAAGTAAAGCTTAACTAGCAAAGTTTTAACAGTCTTATCAGTACTACATATCAAATCACGCCTTCACTAGGAATACGGGGTTTAAGGAATGGAAAGACTGCCCCACAACATGTCAGCCAATCGACCAGGTGGTGTTCTCTGTGCCTCCCGCCAGCCCCCACACAACAGCACTATTTCGTTGAAATTTCATGGGTGTAACAAAGATTTCACTTCAACAGAATTTAAAGTGCTTATCGTTCCTCTGTGTTTCGTCCAACTTCGAGCAAAACCAGAATTTTGATGTTAAAGGAACATAAGGTAATGAAACATCCATCCTAGAATTTGTGTCCTTAATATTAGGCATTTGAACAAGGAAAATAGCATTTTGTCATTTAAATACCACTCTATTCCATTCCCTTCCCTGCTTCCCCACACGCTGTAATCTGTTCCGGAGTTTACAACAAAATAGTATGAAAGCAAATTGAAAGAGAATCGAATTTATTGGGTTTCTTTTTTTCTTTCCTTTATTTGGATGGACACGACAAAGAAAAATGGGAGGTAAACACATGTTTGATGATTAAGACAGACAAAGGAAATGGAAAACAACTGAATGTCGAGTTCCCACCCTTTTCCTGTCCTTTTGAAGAACTCTCAATCAAGAGTATAGCAGTTTTCCCCCTTCCATTCCATTCATCCCAAAGTCAACCAATCTAAACAGGCCTACGAATCACAAATTTTCAAGAGTAGATTCCGCAGAATTGAGAGGATTATTGTCTCAGTATTCTTGGATTCTAAGTTACCTTGGCAATGGACTCCTCTTGCAAAAATAAACCTTATTTTATAGTAATAGTATCACCTTTGGGTATCCGAAAAAGGTATCACAATCCGAAACGGAAGTCACTAGGCCACATCTTTCCATTCTCCTCACCCTTGTCTCGAGGCCAAACTCACTCATCAGAAACAATGATATTGTTTTTGGTCCTTAGAGCACTTTAGTAAAGAAGACTTCAAATTCGCTCACTATGTCTATTTGAAAAATGAAACTTTCATAACATCAGAATACAATCATGTTTTTTCACAAACACTGGTCATTTTTTCAAAACATACTCCAACGGCATAGATCTTGGTGAAGTGATAGAGTTCAAATATGAATTCAGGATTCTTGTGAACCCAAAAGAAGTAGAAATTTCCAAAAGAACCAACCAAACTTGTGTAGACTGTTGAGAGTTGAGAATTTGCAGTATAAATTGCCAAATAATCACTAGGTTTCCAACCAATCCCTTTATGCAAGGAGGAGAGAAAAACATAAAGTGCTAGCAGTGACACAACTGTGCATATGGTAAAAAGGAAATTGTTCATTACTTACTAGTTGCAAATCAATTTTGGCTTGGCAAGCAGGTATACGATCTTTCAATATCCCAATCTTTGCAGTTTGTTCTGTAAGTTGCCTATCTACATCATATACCCATGACCAAGCAAGCTTTTTCTTCAACTGCTGAACCTGTTGAGAGATTTCTTCCACATGCTCCATATTTTTAATCTTCCCTTTTAACTCGTCAAGTTCCTTTTGTACGGGCTTTATCGATTGCTCCAACTCCTGAACAAGTGCAGTTGCAGACTTCAAGTGTTCATAAATGTTTTGTAAAAGATCACTCACTTGCTGAAGAAGTGTGGCCTTGAAAAAGAACTGCGAAATCAATTGTCAATAAGGTATCCATAAAGTACCTCTATATATGAAAACAGCCACAGAAATTACCTTAAATTTGTCCTTGTCATTCCCGGAATGGAGAAACTCTCTGCTTTTGTCTTGACTCATTATTACGCATGGGTTCTCAACATCAATCTGCACTACAAGGCAGATCATCAATAACAACCTATAGAAAGTATCTAAGTCCTGAAAAAAAAAATAGACTCCTAATTCTGCGAGAGAAAAGAAAATGATTTTACAATTATAGCTTTAGCTACACTATCCTGTTGCTCTCTTTGCATCAAGTTAATATGGGAAACCCGTTGGAATGAAGATTTGATAACCTCACACGGTCTCCAATATATAACAGTTGGAACCTAATCCCAGTTACATCATTATAGGATCAAAAAATACCAGGACTTCAATAACTTTGGGCATATATCAAGTAATTATAAAAAGATGTTTAGATAACCCCTACTTGATAGAAAATGCTAGGCCATCAAAATAGACGGGAAAGAAGGAAAAAAGAACAATAAGAGGTGAGGATGTTCAGAGAATAACCATAACTTTGATCTAGATTCAACCAAATACATAGCACAATTCCAGGACATAAACACTCCCGAAATTTGACTTTAGTGATTTTATTAGTTTTCTAGCTTTCTTGTTGTAGATGGTTCAGTACAGTCCTTTGTACTGCTTTGTCACCTTTTTCTTTCAATAAAGCTTTCCCTACTTATCAAAAAAAAAACAATCCCGAAATTCTAAACAGCCATTAATTGAAAAAGAAGTTAAAGCCAATAAAAACAGAAAAATAAAGAAAGATAAGAGGACAGGACAGGACAGGACAAGGCTCATGAGAACCCTTTTTTAATGCATGATAACTCAAGCTGGAAGCAGCCACTTCCCAATTATAAGGAAGTTATCACAGGAAAAATAAAAGTTGATACAAACTAAAAGAAACATTTAACAAAACACCCCCCCAAAAAAGAAACCAGGAATAAGATAGATAATTATACAAAGAGTATTGTTCCTAGCCTGCGAATTTGGGTGAGAAGCATTATGCAGTTACTAATAACTGAGCCACCAACTAACCAACCTAGACAGCTAGAAATCATATCATCAAGACAAGTATGAAGTCCTTTAGTAATTACCAAAATGCAGGACGAAATACCAAGTGGGTCCCATGCAAGTGACCAAATTCAAACGAAAATAAAAATCTTTCAGAGTAATAAGAAAAGTGCTCACGTTGAAATGTTCTACAAGCTCACGAAGCTCATCTTTCCGACTAGCAACCTTCCTGCCTGTCAAATTCCTCAGATGAAGAATAAAACCATGTCAATACCACAACCTTGTCAACCACTTACTTTATAAACTTATAATCAGTGAGATTATTCAGGTACATTCTGTCTATGTATGTATGTAGAGAGAAAAAAATATCCTTACAAAAAAGCAAATATGAGATACCCGAATAATTTTGATTGTTTTAATTGCAATGAGAACATTACAAATCTTTTTTCTGAGCTACATACTGCATCCACATACAATAAAATCTTGCTAATATGCATGTTTGTGAAACATAAACAATGATAGTATCGGACATAACCAACTTGACACATAAATTTCGTAATTGGTCTGCTAAACTTATAGGGCAATTTAATTTATATCATCAAATTTCCAAAAAGACTAAAGAGTGAAAAGCGATACTTGTTTTGCATTTAATACAGCCAATTGAAGAGTGACCTGCAAGATTACAGGACTTCTCTGACCATGACAGAACCATGTAATTATGCTACTGAATTTTAAAAGAATACAAACTAAAAAATAAAAAACTGAGCGAGAAACTGGCAGAAGAAAGAAAACTAGCAACGCCCCCACTGTCAACACAGACTTCACGGATAAATAACTTCGAGGTCTAAAATCCATTGAAAACAAACAAGGTAAAGTGAAATTTCAAATAAGCCCATAGACATGCTATATCTCCCCTTCTTCAATGAATCCTATCCGTTGCCAATGCAGAACATACAAAGTTGAAAACTAAGACAAAAGCATAATCAAACCAACGCAAGCGATACCGGTGCCACTCTCATGAATGACATTAAATACTTACTCTTTCAAGGTCTCCCAAAGGCCAAAGACTGCAACATTATGCAGGCATGAAAAATCACAAACTCTAATAAACAAATGAAAAACAATTCTATTTTAGATACAATAGACAAAGAACTTCATACTCTCCTAGCTATATTACTAAATCAAATGGAATGGAGGCCTTTGTCATTGTATATCATCTGGCTAAACATGCCATTAACAGCTGGTATCTAAACATTTAAGAATCCAACTAATCAGAAAGGAGGCCACGCTATTGAGAATTATACGGTAATTTCAACAATCAAATACCAGTACACAACTATTTCCATAAGATTATATATATAAAGACAACAGAAAAATAATAGCAGAAGGAAATAATTAAAACCTTGGTGATCCTTTAAAACAGTGGAGCTGGTAGATTCAGAAATTCTGCGTTCTAAAACTATGACGTCGCCATATATTTCTTGCTTAAAAGCATCCTCGCCTTCATTCTTTATTTCCACATAAACAAGAGCGTAACTGCAAAGAAAAGGCAAAAGAAAGTTTGAAAAGAAGCTAGAGAGAGCCTTTAGAGTCAAAATTGCAAATGAATCTATTATGTGCTGTGGAGCTGGAATAGAAGGCTTTCTAATCTGTTGGCTAAGGCTATTTGGAGAATAATTCCTTCGTGCATTTGGTGGTGTATTTGGAGGGAGCGTAATAATAGATGTTTTGAAGATGTTTCTTTGTCCTTGGTGAAGTTGCAAGGGTTTATGTTTCTTTCACTCTTCAGTTGGGCTAATGCGGTGTTAGGTTGACCTTTTGTTGATTTTTTTGATTTTCTTAGTTTTGTCGCTTGTTTGGACTAAGCGTTTTCGGTATAGTCTCTTGTACTGTTTTCGCTTCTTCTAATGAGATTGGCTTACTTATAAAAAAAAAATGTGTTGAATGGCAGATGAGCCATTACAGTTTTCTCTCATGTCATTGACAATATTGTTTGGACTACAGCTATGATCCAACCATTTCAATGTACTTGCATCATATTTGATGCAAGTAAACGCTAGGGTGTATGCATCCAAAAGCCCTGCATGTGGCCACCACTTTTAACGCATATTTCTAGGTAAATAGGATGTCATAGTCTCAGCTAATAACTCATTAAACTTCCTAGACCTGGATGAACATTCAATGGAACAAAGAGAAGTATAACATTGATCACCTTCTCCATTTTCACAACCACGTCAGTTGTTACAACATTAATTTAATATTCCAAAAAACAACGCTACACATGTTAATCGAATATGTGGATAACCCAATCCCCGACCCCTGGAAAAAAAGGACACAAAACATTTTTACTAAGAAACAAGAAAAAAAGAGGCCGAACTCACAAACCTGCACCCCGATTTGATAAAATCCTTCAAGGAAGACGCTCTCTGGGTCCCTTTGGCGCGGCACCCAAATGCAACGCAGAGAGCAGTCAGAATCGCACTCTTACCACCTGTACACCCCAATACCGAGTAAACTTCACACATACATTAATCTAAAAGTTTTCTTAGTACGCAATCGTATATGAGCAGCGACAAACGGAAACACGGAAAACAGTAATAAACACGAAAATTAACGACTAACTAATAAATAGATAACGGACAAATAATCCTTGAAAAACAAATAAAGCTACAAACAAAATTTATAGTTAGAGTTCGCTAAGTTTTAAGAACCAAAGACAAATATCTTATGATGTTGAATTTTACACTTAGATCGTACTTTAAACAACCATTGAGAGAAAGGGGAGGCGCTTACTTCCGTTTTGCCCGGTAATGAAATTAACCCATTCACCAAGCTCGATCTGAAGGTTACTGTGGCACATGAAGTTCTCCAACCGAATCCTCTTGACAATCCCCGTGTTTGAACGCTGAGGAAGTACGGAAATCGGGTCGGGAAAAACCCTAGTGTCGCCCATGACTAAATTGGGCTAGGTTTCCCTCTGCGAAACCCAACAGAGGGAAGAGAGATTTGAACTCTGATGTCTTGTACGGGGGTTAAAGTAGGAGTGTGCCTATGGCGGGCAGAGGGTTCTGCTGAATGTGACTACTGAGTACGTGCCAACGGACGGATCGTCCCGAGGTTTTTATTAGTATTTTTGTTTTCTTTCGGGTAACTAGGGAAATCGGACACCCATTTGGCCATTTAGCTGTATTAAGGCTCACTGGACTTCGCCTGATATTGAATTAGATTCAAAATTACTGCAATTTTTTGGAAAGATTGACTGACAGATAGGCCTGTGCATAACCGGTGTCTGTTATGCTCTCCACCGCCACCACCTACACCGGAGATCTATAAATCACAAAAAAATTTCAAATCTCACATATCTATAATCTAAAATCGCAACAGATCACAGTAAATTCATAATCCACAAACTAAATCGTAACAAATCCACAAACTACAAACCCAAATTGTCACAAATTTTAACTAAATTTAGTAAAAAAAATTAAGATCACAACAAATCCATAATCAACAAACTAAATCGTAACAAATCCACAACCTACAAACACAAATCGTCACAAAACTAGAGAGAGAAAGAGAGATGAAGTGTTGTAGCCGTGTTGCAGAGGAGAGCTGCGGGCCTGCGACAAAGAGAGGAGGGGCTGAAGCGTCTCGGAGAAGGGAGGGAATTAGGAGGGTCTGAGTCGAGGAGGCCGGAGAAGGAGGGAATCGCGAAGTGGGAGGGAGGAAAGGAGAATGGAGAAGTGGGAGGGGGGATGAGGGAGGTTGAGGGGTCTCGATAAAAATAAAAATAAAACGGTTTTAGTAGTGGAAACCGCTACCGTAGCAGTTTCCACCGCTACCGCTTAAATCCTCGCCCCACGGCAAAACCTTGCACCGACACCGGTAAACTGGCTCACCGCCGGTACCGGTGCACAACCCTACCGACAAACCCACTGATAGTGGATTAGGTCGAAGAGACTTTGTCCAATATTTGTACGAATTTGATTTAATTCAAAATTACTTTAATTTAAAAGAGACTAACCGACCAATCCACGGACATTGCATTAGGTTCGAATGTACTTGGTGTATGAATTGGATTCAAAGTTATCATAAATTCAGAAGACTACCGACCCGCTAAGTCGCCCACTAATTAGTATTTCTCTATTTAAGAATGTGAGAAATTTCTGACAAAATTAATGCCATGAGCATGCATGGAATAGATAAGAATCAATTTTGTCGTCGAGCCAAGAGTAGGTCCATAAATACGGTCAAACGCCTTGAACGTGAGCTCAAACCGTTTGTTGCCTAGCAAGCTTGGTTTACCATTCAGAAAGCCTATAAGATACATTGGATGGTCAAACTTGCCCTTAGAAGAAGAACACAACACATCACTTGGGTCCCTTTTTTTTTCTTTCTAAGCCATAACTTGGTCCTCAAACTTGATACATTGCCTTGTATTACGACAGATTGACAGGAAAGCCAAAATTGATAAATAAACGTGAAGGTTCTTACTTAAACATATCTATTATTCAAACTTTAAAGAATATTTCTTATAACTGCATTCATGAATTAAAAACAGTTCCAATCTTTCATAAAACATATATAAATTCTCTGCTATTTCGAATTATTTATTATCCGAAAACAAACTTTTGCCCTTTGTTTGAGTGAATACAGAAACTTCAAATTAGTTTTGAAAACCCGAATCCAATCGACCCCATATATTACGTTGATTACGCCTATTTGCACAATTTCCCAAATAGGGATTGCATAAGCGCAGAGGTTTGCCTTTTCTTTTACATATATAGGCCTGCCATTTCGATAATCTATGGCATATTGTATAAAAGCCAGCGAATGGTCGAGATTCTAATTTACATATCTGCCTAAAATCCTATTAAGAACACCTAATTAACTTTTGTCATATTCATTCTGGACCTTCTGTTTTTTAGACCTTTTGCTTAAGGAATGCTCGTCACCTGCCCCTTTAGGTTTCCTCACTCTATTTGCTCTCTTTGTGATTTTAGAGAGATCGACTGAGAAGGGAGAGAGGAGGTTAGTTCTGAAAACCATGGACAAGCAAAGAATCTGCAAGATCTGCAACAAGCGCTTCGCCAATGGCAAAGCCATGGGAGGCCACATGAGATCCCATTTGACCAAGCTTCCGATCCCTCCGAAACCACAACAGCATGACAACCCGCTCGCCGCCGAGTCAACCTCGCCACTCCAATCTCCATCTTCATCGTCTTCTCTCAATTTCCACTCCAGGAAGAACCTTATGCAATCCTACCGATCCCTCAACCGCGAGCTCTCTCTAGTGGCAAACTCAGATAGGGAAAGCGACACCGAGTCTCACCCCCAAAACCCAACTCGCAGAAGAACCAAGCGGCGCCGTAAGACGGTCGTTCCACTCACGGAGTCGTCGTCACTCGAACCCGAGATGGTGAGTTCAGTGTCTGATGCTTTCTCTGAACAAGAGGTGGCTTTGTGTCTTGTAATGCTTTCAAAAGATAAATGGACAAAAGGAAAAGAAAAAGTACTTCGACAAGAAGTTAAGGAACCCAAAGATGACGACGGCGAATATGAGGACGATTATTCGCTCCGCCAGATTCGAACGCGAACACGCCCCCAGGCGAAGTTCAGGTGCGAGACGTGCAGAAAAGTGTTTCGATCTTACCAGGCTCTTGGAGGTCACAGAGCGAGCCACAATAAAACCAGAAACCAGTTGCATGAAGATGATTTCGAAGAAGGTAACGGTGGCGGGACTTCTGGTTACGGCAGCGTCGTTGTTGATCAAAGAGTCTTCGAATGCCCGTTTTGTCCGAGAGTGTTCGAGTCTGGCCAAGCATTGGGTGGACACAAGAAGGTCCACTTCTCCAACTCGGGTAACGCAAGAAGTTCTGGTAGTTATAGAGACAACTTGATCGATCTTAATTTACCGGCTCCCGTAGACGAAGATGAAGTTAGTCAGGTTGAGTTCTCGACGGTGTCCAATGCAGCATGAGGTTAGAAACTTAGAGTTGTTGAAACAATTTAGAGCTAATATTTTCATGCTTTGTTTTCGCATTGCTTGCACATATTTATGGGGCATAAGAACATTAGATCATTCTGGTTAATTAAATTTGATACAATGGGTTTCTTTTGGATTTAGAATATTTGCTTTAAGAGTACTCTTTAATCTTTTCTTCTTGTTTGCTTGCTCGGTTATATACTTGTCCTCGGCTGCATGAAAAAGAAGAACTCGAATGTCAGTAGTTTGAAAGCTAGCTAGCTATATATCAGAATTATACTGTGAATGCTTCTTCGGTGCAACACATTGGTGTTCATGAGAACGAAGAACTTGATTAGAGTTTCCTTTACTTTCAGTATCCCATTAGTCCTGAAGATTATGAGAGTTTCTGTTTCATTAGAAGGTTCATGGAAAGATGTTTAAGATGAGATTGCGTTTGGTTTTTGCTACTGCATCCAGCTGTTTGAACTTATAACTGTTCTCCCTTATTTTTCTCATTAAAAAAAGGAAACAAAAGGTCATAGAGAGAGAAAGTCTAAGAACCTCTTTGTTTTTGTTTTTATACGAGTTTGTCTTCTACTTGTCATCACACCCCACTTCATAGTTTTTGTACAGTTGGTGAAGAAGTCAAGAGGTTAGGCTCGATACGCTTTCCTTCCTCCTTATCTTCTGTTTAATTTATCCTCTGAATTATAATCCTGTGTAGTGAAGCTACAGACAAGCATGCGCTATGGACCAATCATAAATAGTCACGTCAAAGTTGAAGATTCCCAATCTCTGCCAGAGACCATCAAAACCCCCATTCTTCCTCTCCTTGAACTTTTTTTTTATTTATTTTTCGAGAGAGAGAGAGAGATTTTGGCAATATATGTGAGTATTGTGGCGTGGACGAGTGGAAGCTGGGATCGAAAATGCCCTTCACTTTAAAATCGTTTGTATATTAAATAGTGAGTAAAAAAATGACCCAGTGGAATCGGCTAATCGGTTCATTGTACGTGTTTGTGATCATCATGTGTAGAGAAGTATACATGCCTAATGGTTCCTGGCCTAATCATTTTAGCAAATTTATACAAGACCTCGTGTACGTGACTGCGACCTTCAGAAACCACATTTGAGCAACCGCCGCCGGGTACTCCTCTACCATTCCGACCATTTCCTATATGAATTTCTTTTTCTCTCAACTGCGTTTGTCGCCTGAAAATATCTTACTTTAAACTATGTTTTCACTTCATTTAACCTTCCCCTATACCTATAAATTTTTTCTCTAGTCTCTATTAAGTTCAGGTCATTCAGGTGAGCCAATCAACTTTTCACGAATTTATACGTTCTCACTTACTAAACAGCACGTTCTCCGAGTCGTAACTCACATCCCTTGCAACATACATGTTTGCCCTTCACATCTAGCATCCCTCG
This sequence comes from Myrica gale, assembly GCA_963930655.1. NCBI lineage: Eukaryota > Viridiplantae > Streptophyta > Magnoliopsida > Fagales > Myricaceae > Myrica > Myrica gale. Next base: position 6,593,864 of record OZ005600.1, on the reverse strand, counting down.
TCCCATAGGATATGAATCCTTTCTCTTACCCTCTCTCACCTTCAGATTATTCTCAGGCTAACCAAACACCTAAAAATACTGTTTTGTTTGCTGTTATTTAACAAGTCCGCCTCAATTATTATTAATTTTTCTAATGACAATCTGTTTAATGTTGGTGACACTACAAAAAAAAAAAAACAGGCTTTAGCAGCAGACGGAAACCGCGCTAAAGGCCAAAAAACCGCTACTAAAAACTTAGCATCGGTTTTCTAGCGGTGGTCGCGACGAAATTGTCGGTGACAGAATGAATTTCGTCACTAAAAGCCTATTTTTAGTGACGAAATGCAATTTTCATCACTAAAATTGGATTTTTCGTGTCAAAACTAATTTTCGTCACTGATTTCGTCGCTAAAGGTTTTTTTGTGACGAAATAAAATTGTCGTCACTAAAAGTTAATTTGTTGGTGACGAAAAGTTTGGTCACACGCCGATCGATCCGCTATACACCGATCGATCGTTCCTTTTGTGACGAAATGCTCTGTCACTAAATGTGAAGAGTTTAGGCGACGAATTTCAGTCGTCACACCAACCGATCAATCGTTGTTTATATATTGATAGATTGGTTATTAATAAACATGTGGCTTGAAAACCGTTCGATCGTTCATATGAACCGATCACTCACTCATAGGACGAATGAATGATTGCCACGTATTTCAAATCACTGATCGATCACTATGATATGCCAATCGATCGGTAAGCGTAATCGTCACTTTTTCTCAACGAATGGAAGGATGCCACTTGTTACAATATAGCGATTGATCGTCGCGAATGATTATATGAAACGGTCGAAGTCATTTTTACCGGTTATCTCTCCACAAAATCTCTCGAATCCTCTCAAATTTCAAGGAGTCATTTCGTGCTTTATTGTCTTCCAAAGTGCGTGGAATCATCATTCATTGTTTTTTAAGCGATATTAAGCGGTTGTAAACAAGTTTTTAGTTTACTTTTTTAAATTTGTTATATCATCCATTTAAGTCCGTAAAATGTATTTTCTTATATTATTGATGTATGTTTTAAGAGTTTAGGATTGCTTTGGGATCAATTTTGGGTGATTTTGGGCATGTTTTGGGGTTTTTGCAACGTCTGTGTATTTTCATTCCCGTACTGATCGATCACCTTCATTGGTGATCGATCGCTTTGTGGGTGCTAAGTCCAATGATCAATCGATTAAATTAAACGATCATGTGTTTCCATGCGGGACCGATCGATCACATAATTATTAACGCTCGATCGTTGTTTTCATAAACAAAATGTTTTCATTTGTTGATCGATTAGTTACATAAAAGATCGATCGATCGCTTTGGATGGTGATGGATCACTTTTTTGTTGCAACTTCATTAATAATTAAGTTATTGTGATTACTTTTTTCTAAGCAATACGTTAATTATTGTGATTACTTATTAACACATATTTATATACAATTTTTGCAGCATGCATAAAATGTCAGGAGTTAAGTGTGTATGTACAATGAGGATCGAGACGAGATCGTCGTCCCTAGAGCAGGAAGTCGTTGATCCAATGATGACCTTGGAGAGGCGAATGGAGTACCTGAGCGGGCGGCTGGTGGCCAAAGAGCGTCCAGTGTCACTCTCTGATTTTGACCACTTATTGTACGAGGAGCACTCCTTCTACTAGCTCTTTGAGTACCAGAGATTTCTATATCAGTTATGGTTGACTAAGAGGTTTTGTGTGGACACACTTGTGCAAGATTTATTCTGTGCACTCATCTCGATAGATAGAGCACCTAAGGTGCAGCTAAAGGTGCGAGGCATTCATATCTTATTCTTGGCAGACGTCATTACCTATTTCTTACAATGCCCCCGGCTCGAGACCCCCTGCTTCCTGCCAATACCCTTGAAGGATGAGTAGAGGACATCAAAGCAGGACCTATGGATGCTGATGACGGGGAAGACCTCTGTAGTGGTGGGCAGCATAATCAAGCAGAGTGAGTTCAATACATTTTGGCGGATTTTACACCTTATATGGATGTCGAACATCGATGGCAGAACTCATTCCACCAAGTGCTCGTTCACTAGAGCTCAATGTATTCTCTTGCTGGGCCAGTAGACGCAGATAGATTTTCAGATCTACGTGTTCAAGCTGATCAAGGATGAAGCTTGGAGAATTAAGGATAACAACCTCCCCGTACGAAGTGTTTCTGACGCAGTTCCTCATCCAGCGAGGTGTCGTGATTGGTGATGGGTAGACTTGTAAAAACGTGAAGAGCGCGATGAACAAGTTCACCTTGTCCAAGAGCAAGGGGAAAGAAGGGACTCTGACTCGACGGTTTGCTCATAGAGCCGCAACGGCCGCAGAGGAGGCATCACGAGCATCAACCTACACGAGACCGACCAGATCAAAGGCACCTATTGAGATGGGAGCACCTGCAGTGCCTCCTCCCAGGGTGGCCCATCTATTTGTGAATCGTGACAGCCGTGTGGGCGCGACTGTGAAGACCACTCTACAGCCTCTTCATGAGCGGTTGTGGCTCATATGAAGGAGGTCAACGAACAGCTAGAATAAATCAAGAAGACTTTGGATGATTTCAAGACAGAGGTAGATCCATATGATATTCCTGATGACATGGCGACTTTTCGTGATGTTGTTCAGCCTTGATATTTTTATGATCTTTTTACTATCTATTTCGGACATACATTTAGATTTATGTTTTATTTATTTGTTTCAAACATACGTGTTTATTTGGATTTGGGTTTTTATTTACGTATTTGAGATATTTATGTTTATTTGTGTATATGTAGTGAATTTGATTACAGCTTATATGTTTTTAATTTATATTTGTTTTAGACACTTATATACGTTAATGGACCAAAATACCCTTTTGATGGCAAAATTAACAAAATTGCAAAGTTAAACAAGTAAATAAATACGATCTGAATAAAATTTAAGTACATAGAATTAATGTAAGATTTTAAATAAAACTCAATTTTTTAAAGTTTAAGATCACCGATCGATCGGTGTTTTAGGTGATCGGTCGTTTAAGTACGGAAACGTTTAGATATTTCTAACCGACCGATCGTTAAAACAGACGATCGATCATTATAATTTACCGATGGATCGTTAATAATGAAGTGATCGATCGTCAAGGATGTCGTCGTTTTTGCTTCTGCTTACTGATCGATAGTTCATGGCACACTAAAAATTCGTAAGTATGCGTCGTCGTTTTGAATTCATTAAACGATCGATCGTTAACATAAAGCGGTTGATCGGTTCAAAAGGTGTCGTTTTAAACTCATAGGACGATCGATCGGTTATATTTGCTGATCGATCGGTAAATAAATTTAATGATTAAACATTTGTAATGGAATAATGCGAGCTTAAACAATTAAAAAGATAAAATATATATTAACAAAGTATGTTAAGATATATTTAGATTGCATAAAAATATATAAAGTACATGTCATTAATATTTAAGAAAGCATATAGAAGTTGTACATGTTACATCAAATAAACATTTGGGTTAAATGCATGTCATGCCCCTGTGGTATGCGGTAATAGCAAATATGCCCTTGAGGTAAATAAAGTCATTTTCATACCCCTGAGGTAAACATTCAGGAGCAAATATGTTCTTCCGTTATGTTTACCTCAGGGGCATGAAAGAGCATATTTGCTCCTAAATGTTTACCTCAGGGGTATGAAAAAGACTTTGTTTACCTCAGGGGCATATTTGTTATTACCGCATACCACAGGGGCATGACATGCATTTAACCCTAAACATTTCGTAAAAGTTAGTATGAGCAATGTACAAATATGTCATAAACTAGTGATATAAAACTTATTTAACACATGGTTATAAGTTATTAGTATGAAATATGTATTAAAATAATTTTAATAATTAAGTCATTTGTACGGTTAAAAGTTATTTTTTTAATAATTAGGTTTAACAATCGATCGATCAGTTAAGGATGGTGTCGTTTAAAGTTTTAAGACCGATCGATCGTTTATTACTAACGATCGATTGCTCGGAGATAGAAGCGATAAGAGCTACTAGAGAAAAAGACTTGCAGGAATTTACGAAGAAGTAAGCTCAGATGAAAGCCACGCTGAGGGACCACTATGATGAGCAGTGGGTGGAGCAGGAGGAGCGCATGCAACAGGAACAAGAGCGCTTACAAGTAGAAATATCGAAGGAGCTGAAAAAGAAAATGTCCTCTGTAATGAAGAAGAAAATAAGCGACATGTCAAAGCGACTATTCAGCCAGTTTGGGGGTTCAAAAAGGAATATGCATGTATATTGTAATAACTTTCTGATTATGTATTATTACAATGTTATTTTCGATTTAATTACGTATCGCTATTTGTGATTATTGATGTTTATTAATGTGAGTATTGTATTGTTATTATAATAGTACGTGTTATATAATATTTTCTATTTTTTTTATAAAAAAAATCGATTTTGTTACCATCGTTCGTTCGACATCTTCAGCGATCGATCGTGCAATACCACTGTTCGATCGCAAATATTAAAACGACAAAATTATTGATCGATCAGTACGTAAACGATCGATCGGTTATGTGCAGGCGATCTATCAATACTATAAGCGATAGATCGGTGAAGAAATAGACGATCGATCCTCCAACTTAAACGATCGATCTCATATGTCACCGATCGGTCAGTTACTAAATCAATGTTCCATCGCTGAATTAAACGACCGATCGGTCATGGCATAACGATCGATCGTGATACTTAAGTGATTGATCGCTTATACTTAAGGGATCGATCTTCTATTTCTTTCCATCTGATCGGTTAAATGTGTCGATCAATCACCAATACCTAACTTATCGATCGTCAATATGTATCGTTCGATCATCTTAGATATGACGATCAATCAGTATTGTAACCGTTCGATCATTGCAAACAAATATCGATCGATCGTTGTTCCAACCGATCTATCACTTCGTTTTCACGAACCGATCGGCAAAATTACCGATCGATCATAGATTTAGTGACGAAAAATTTCCGTCACTAAAAACTTTTTGTGGCGAAATTTGGGTTTCGTCACGAAATACATTTCGTGACGCTCTTTTGCTGATGAAGCTCGTGACGAAAAAATTTCGTAACTAATACTTTTAGTGACGAAATTTTGACTTTTAGTGACAATTTTTTGTCACTAGAAGTTAATTTTTTTGTAGTGGCTTCGGCTGAAGCTCCAATCTCAGAAGCGACCAGATTTTATTTCTAGCATATCAATTCTAGTTCAAGTGCAAAGCATGATGGTATGGGTTTCCACATCGAAATAGATATCTCGACCCATAATTTATATCGATCTTCGATTAGTTGGCTAATTTTTGTTGGACAAAAAGACCTATATATATGATAAATGAACCATATGGATCATCTCGTTCAAAGTTGTATCTCATGAACTAATTTATTAAAAGTCAATACCACAAGAATTGTAGAGGTAATCAAGGATAAATGAGATTTAATATTATTTTTCCATCAATTCATGCATGTAAGAGAGTGAAGTTAGTATCTCATTAATCTGGCCCCCGACAATTCCTCCTTGGGAAATTATACCCCAAGTTAATGGCCAAACGCTTCAGGACGGAAGATCCTTGCTTTGCACGAATGTGGGAGTGACCTAGTATGCATACAAAGACGAGGATGCGGTGAGATCTGGAATGCTTTAGCTAAGGAAGATGAACACGTGTCATTGCTACAGTTTTTCGCTTCCTAATTATATTCGTTAAATGAAGGGTAAAACGGAAAATAAATTCGTTTTGTTGTCACGTGGACGGCAGTTCTTGATTTGCCATGAGAAGTATCGGTAATTTGATGTCCAGGGTGGAAATTAATGTAAACATAAACTTTGAGGTATTAATCTAACCAAATCGATAAAAATGGGTGCAACTTAAAAATGACCCCAAAGTTCAGGGGTGCAAAGTGAGTTTTCCCCTTATTAAAAGTCAATACCACAAGAATTGTAGAGGTAATCAAGGATTAAATAAACCACGATCCAGACTTTTCTTCCTCAAGTTTACTGCATGTCTTTCCTCACGGTAGAGGAAATGCAATTCCTAACACAACCTCTAGTTTACCAAACACAGGTAAATCGGTACTTACAATGGGGACAGAAGCCATACTGCTTTCCTTTTGGACTAGAAAAGGGAGTAGAATTACACTATCATCTTTCTTTTTCACACACCAGTATGATCTACCCATCCATTTCCATCATAGAGTTCATGATGTGGGAGAACAGATGTTGGCAATCGAATACATAACCATGAGCAAAAAGCCTCAGGAGAAAAACTGCCAGTATGAGGCTAAGTTAATCTTTAACTTCACATATCCTATATGTTTTATTACCGATCTTACTATCAATGCCATTGAATTTACTGGTAAAAATGCATCTATGCAATGAGCCCCTAACATTGAATCTCTTCATCTCTTCTTCAACCACTCTCTTTAGGGGATCGCTGATGTCACCCAATGCCCAAGCTAAGGATATATGGGGCCGAGGGTCCTGTGTTGGAACAGTCAGCACAATGAGCATAATCTTTTGCTGTAAGATATCAGGGTAAAATGACAAAAAACGTACTCAAACAAATAACTAAATACATGACCCAAAACAAACATAACCTTATAGAACTCAGGAAGGTTGTGAAGCTTATAAACCTCATTCACAGTGTGAATTTGCTTTCTTATCTGAAATAAATTGAAGTAAGAAGAATCTCAAATCAATCCACAAATATATGAAACAAGTGACTTCTTACAAAACTATATAAATGTGTCTAAGTTCTACTAAGATAGAAACAGACATGTCCATTGGGCATGGCCTTCCATGCAGCTAATATGAAAAGAGTTAGAACAAAAACTTGAAGGTGGAGATATAGAGACTCAACGTATTGACCATAAGCCAATAACAGTTATTCCTTCTCAAGCAATATATTGATTCAATGTCCATGAACATGCTAACTTGTGTTTTTCACTTAAGGGTAGTAGCATGTTTTTTTATAATCTCGAACAAATAGTTGCGCCTCTTCATTAATTCGCACTAAATTTGCTTGACTCAGGCATATCTATGCATAGTTGGCATAAAGATACATGCAAAAACAATCTGTATTCATTTGATGTTTTGGCATTCCCCGTATCACATCATCATACCGTAATCATGAGATCCCTGTCAATTTAGATTGAAACAAGTTATGTTTCACTCCAGGGAAAAAAAAACATACACTCACTGTTTCAATAGTTCATATAACTCTACCAGCTCTGTACACAGCGACCAAAAAAGAGAAAGAATGCAAAAACTGCAGCAAAATAACAAATTCAAGACTTGGAAGTTCAACCTTAACGAGGACAAAAAGGCATAAAAAAAGGAACTAACTTAGGTGGAAAAGAGAAAAAGAAAATCATGTCCAGCGCACCTCAGCTAATCCTCCAGTAAGAATTTCCATTGATAAAAAGGTCCGTGTATGATCATCATAAAGAAAAACTTGCCACTTACTAAAATCGATCCAGTACCTGCTTCACAACCAAATTATGCATTGAGGTGGAAACCCATAACATCATGCTTTGCACTTGAACTAGAATTGATATGCTAGAAATAAAATCTGACCGCTTCTGAGATTGAAGCTTCTGCCGAAGCATTGATACCACCGAGTCAATCTGATGCACCCGGATTGGGGCAGTTCTTCCCAGACTTATGTGGAATTCCCTTCCTAGGGCCACTTGTTCGAGCTTGTGATCATCTTTGCACAGACTGTCAAGTGGGACATCAACATCGGCGACGTGAAGGCCAGAAACAAGAGATGTTAACTTCTTCAAACACAAGGCCAGCTCTTTCTTTGGCGCATCTGGTATGTAAACTGAAAGCACGTAGATTAAGCAAAGGTCTAAGCTCAAAATCAAGCATTTCATACGGTCGAGTCCAAAATTAGCCTACTGGATACATTCAATTGAATCGGACATGGAAACACAAAGAATAAACCAAAGTCGAACTGCATTATATTATGTTCCCTAACTCACAACCAGGGCAGAACGCTGACTGTTTGTGCTTACAGATCTTTCTCACCATTGCACTCAATAACTTGTCATAGACAATAAGCATCTAGAGAGGCGTAGAGCACTCTCTTGAGTGCCTTCGGTAAGGACAAATTTTATGAAATTGAGTCCGGAAAGAAGCTGAGATGCTAGTAGTTTGTTGATTACCTGGGATGTACACATGCAAAGCATAGTTCCCTTCTTCATGGGGAAATGTCCTAACTCTAGTGGCCTGACAAGTTTGGAGGCAGTCCAGAGTCCCTTCTCAAAATAAAAACATCAAACACTGGTAAGCAAAAAACTTATATAATCATCTAAAAGAAAAGGCGAAAAATCTTCAGCCGTGTGTGGTTTCTGAGGAAAACGTTTTTGCTTTTTCAGTTGTTTGAATGACAGTTTCCCCAAAATGGTTTGTTTTCATTATGGTTTCTCTCGATAGCCAAGATATGAAATTGTGAAGAGAGTAGAGAAGATTGGTGGGCATATTACCAAAAGGATTGGAACTGGAAGGGTTAAGAAGATAAACGGGAGGCGAGGGCAAAGGTGTTGTGGAGTCTTGGGAGTTAGTAGGGACTGGAGTTGAGGCGTCGTTGTCTGAGTCGGAGGATGTGTCTCCGTACGAGGCTTTCAGGGCCTCCATTTTCTCGCTATCTCAATCTCTCCGCTTCGGGCAGTCCGAGGACCGTTTTCGCATGCAAAATAAAGTCCTTGCAGTGGAAGCCACCGAAATATCTGAACCGTACAGGCACTGCTAGTGGGTCCCCAAGAGTCCACCTGTCTGCAATGAACCGAAAGGCACAAGATTGGGCCAGGATCTTCCTAGCAATCAAACACCTGCCTCCAGAGTCATAGATCCGAAGGAGGTGGGGGAATTGTCAAGGATCACTCTCCACCTTCTCCTGAGTTTGCTGCTCCATTCATAAATGTAGGTGCTATGGTAGGCCAACCAACAACAACACACTATATAAAACCAATCCTTTCTCAATGCACATGTTTTGCTTTGTCGTTACAACCAAAGCTCTTATTTCCCCTATCAAACAAATCACTCATCTAGTAAACTAAGCTAGTTGTTTGTATAAATCTCATCGCTCCAGTGGCGGAACCAGGATTCAATGGGAAGGGGGCAAACTCCTAAAGAACAGCTTTGGATCCTGGAGCAACATATAGATATATTAGAAAACAATTAAGGACTATAAACACTAAAAATATTGAAATACACGTACCGTACTATTTGCTGATACTAAGAGGTGACAATTGAATCCTACGCGACTGCATCTTCTGAAACTTATCAATATCTAAACAAAACAAAAATTATCAATATAATTTCATAATAAAGCTATACCCTGTCATTGATATGAATTTCTCTAGTAGAGCACAAAAGATTCGTCCCTTAAAACAAAATGCAACTCAAGAGAAAAACATATTTACCACTTTGTGAAGAAGAACATAATTATTTCGCAACATATTTATTTTTCAAACAAGCAGAATATTTGAAACATAGCTTATATATATATAATCAAACACACTATTAGTTGGAGAGTATTTGAAATAAAATTAATAAAATTAACTTTTAATATATATACATATATATTAACCCATTATTCGCGGCATATGCTATGTACTCTAAGGCAGATGTTGGTTAGTAGATTAACATTAGAACATGGTGATCCAGAGCTAATTAAGTCCATAATAACAAAAAAGTGTGCTGCATTGGGCCGTGGTCAATCCTACCAAGACTCGAATTCTATAGATTGCAGCAACAATAAATTCTATAGATTGACAAATAGATTCTATACATCCAGCAACAATAAATTCAATTTCAGCAACAACAAATTCAATGGCCGGTCACCCAAATGGCCAAATCCCAATTGACAACTGAAACACAGTACCTGAGCTGAGAGTGAGACCATTCCTCTTCTTTCAATTGCAGTATGATGCGTTGCCTTTCCTTTCCAGATCCCAATAATAAATTCAATAATCCTAAATTCCTAGTCAAATTTCATCACATTATCAAGCAAAAATTAAAATAAATTTCATCACTAATCGAAAAATAAACTAGAGAAAGAGTTGAGTTGAGAGAGAGTACCTGGAGGCTGGAGAGAGAGAGAGCTGTGGTTGACTGCCGCTGGTTGTGGAGGAGGAGAGAGGGACGGTGGACGGAGAGGGCCGAGAGGCAGAGAGGGAGAGAGAGAGTCGGCGACTGGCGTTCAGTTTTGTGGAGATCCGGAGGAGGAGGAGAGAGGCAGAGTGAGAGAGGGCTAGAGGGTGGTGTTCTGTGGCGGCAGAGTGAGGAGGAGAGAGGGACGGAGGCCGGCGTCGGGGAGCAGAGTGAGAGTGAGAAAGGGGAGAATCGGGAAAATTGAAAGGGGGAGGGGAGGGCGAATTACGCCAGGGGGAAGGCTTTTTTTTTTTTTTTTAAAAAAAAAGCAGAGGGTGAGGGCCGGCCTGGGTCTTTGGGGCTGGGGGCCTGGGCACCTGAGGGAGGGGGCGGCCCATATAAAAAAACTCATATTTTCAGGCGATGGGGCGGCTGACGGCCACCGCCCCTCGCTCGTTCCGCCTGTGCTGATCACTCTCTCTCTCTCTCCCTCCCCCTTTCCTATTAGCTTTTGAATTAGGCAATGGCTACTCCTCCTCCCATCAAATTGAAGCAATCTCCGTCCAACTCCGCGGTCCAGACCCTCACCGCCACCTATTCCGCGCAGGACGTCCGCCTCCTCGTCCGCGAAAAGCTCCGTATCAGCGCCAATCTCGCTTCTTCTCCTGCCGGTTCCGCCGCCCATCCTCTTTCTTCTTCTTCTTCTTCTTTGCTTCAGTCCTCCGAGAATTCGAGCTTCGGACTGTTGGACGAGAACTTTGTCAATTTCTCGCTCAGGTTAATTTGCTGCGAGGAAATCGACGGTCGCAGATGGAAGTACGTTGCCGAGAAAGACGCCTCCGGAAGGTTCAGGAAAGGCTCCATTCGCGCCCTTAGTTCCCACTCTCCTCAAGCTCCTCCCATTGAGGTGCGTCCTATTTATTCTATTTCCAATTCTCATAAATTTATTATCTTTGATAATCTTTTTTTTTTTTGAACTTTACTTCCATCTCTTTTTGCACTGCCCTATTATTAGTACAAAACTCGAACTTGCTACCGCTCAATACCGATTAAAGTTCGAATTTTGAGCCTCTTAATTACGTTTCACTTGAGTTTATTTATTTCTATCATCTGTATGTTTTTGCTACGTTTCTTTCCGTATGATTGTATATTGTCTTCGATGTTTGACTGCTTACGGCTCTTAGAGTTGACCTTTGTTGATTTGGTTTGCATGATCAACCTAAAGCTGCAAACTTTATTTTGTAAACGTTCTCTCTCTAAGAAATACAAATTTAAACTTTGATAAGTGATACAAGATATTTAAGTGGTTCGGTGGTCATTGACCTACTGCATCCACTGTTGGAAGACCCAGTTGGGCATTCGATTTTCTCACTTATGTTTCAAAATGTGGAATTATATTTTCAACACTCCCTCGCAAACCCAAGATGAACATTTTCACCTTGAGTTTGGACTTACAAAAAACAGGGAAAATAAAATTGTCAGAAAGTCGCTGGATGGTTTCCGGTTTCCGTCGGATGGTTGTCAGTCTCTGCCGGTGGTTGCCGGGCTCTGAAGCCGGGAGGTTCCAAAAGGTAACTGGATTAATGCCGAAAACCTTCCTCTGATACCATGTAAGAAATAAAAATTTAAACTTTGATAAGTGAGACAAAATTTTTAAGTGGTTCGGTCATTGACCTACATCCACAATGGTAGAGCCCAATGGGCTGATTTTTTTTCTCACTTATGATTCAAAATGTTACATAGGGGCTTATTTCTAAGCTATTAGTTTCAATTGCTCACATTGCTTTAGCAATGTGGGACTACATTTTCAACAGATACCATATAAGAAATAAAAATTTAAACTTTGATAAGCGAGACAAGATATTTAAGTGGTTCGGTCATTGACCTACATTCACTGTTGGAAGGCCCAATTGAGCATTCGGTTTTCTCACTTATGTTTCAAAATAGTTACATTAGGCTTATTTATAACCCATTAATTTCAATTGCCCACATTGTTTTAGCAATGTGAGACTACATTTTCAACAGCCTAGATTGTATTAACAAACTCTATGTGGACTACTTGCAACTTTAATTTGGTGATTTATACTGAATGTGTATCAGTACATATACGCATATCACCGTTTAGACATGATCTGATATTCGCAGATCTCGCGAGATTGTTCTCTACAGTTTTTGTATATGACTGGACCTTGCTACCTGTTTATAATAGATATAATGATCTATGTCGTATAGAGAGTGCGTTACTGATATACTTCAAATCTTAGTATGCTATAGTCTTTAAACGCACTGACAAGATTACTTTGTCCTATGATGTATAATACTGGGCATGGAATGCAAAGTTAGAGATTTGGTCACTCTTTTCCGTGTTGGATTTTTGGTGCAGGAATTGATGTCGTTCGTGAGATCCTATGTACTTCCGGAAGGTTTCCCTGATAGTGTTACTTCTTCTTATGTCCCGTATATGAGCTGGAGGGCTTTGAAGGTGGTCGATGCTTCTTTTGTAAGTCAGTGATACGGAGGTGGAATTTTATGGGACGGAGGCACCAGCTAATGAAGTAACTTGGGAGCGAATGCTTTTGGTGTAAACACGGTATCTAACTAGTACCTTATTTCTTGTAGCATTTCTTTGGTGGAGCAATGAGTGTCTTTACGACGCAGACACTTTTGAGTTCAATTGGGGTCTCTAGAAACAGAGCCACTCCTGGAGCCGTTGCTATCAACTGGATTATCAAGGTGAATATTCTGTCTATCCATTTCAGTGGATAGAATAGATTTTGCAACTAGTTTTCTAGCATCCTAGTTTCACCACATAGTATACATGACTGATATTGAAGTCCCGTTATAAATAAACTTGTTCAATCTATCTTAAAAGGTATGTACCTTTGGGCATATGCCATGCCATCTAATTTGTGCGCTACTTCCTCATAGTTCTATTTATTGAAGTGAAACAAGAATTTTGTTATGTTGGATACACTGTTTTATGCCATTTTAATTAAGGGAATCTGATCATTTCCCGTGCTCTTAGGGAACCGTATGTATGAGTTCTAGTAACATGTATCTGGTGGTTGATTTGCCCTTGTGTAATGGAGATCTGTTCCTGCACTAGTTATGGCTGTGCTTTTGAAGTTATGAAAAGAAGAATAAAAAGGCAAACGAGTAGAACAGTACCAGGCGATATGCTCACTTTGGATTTGTCAGATAATTCCATTACGCCTACTTACTAGGTCATCCCAACCATTTGAGATCAAGCCTTTGCTTAGTTGAGTGTCCATCTCTACATTGATGTCATAGCCTCTGTTGTATGTCATAATTCAGGAATTAAACAACTCTACAAATCTGTACAAATACAGTGAAGAAGAAGAAAATTGGATGGAATATCGTGGCGGACTTCAGTTTGTTCTCTCGGTTCTCATAGTGTTGTGCTATTAAAATATTGCACATTTTTATGGTGACAAATATAAATCTCCTTATGCTCAACACTACTAGTGATTTACATTACCAGAAAGGTTCTCTCTTGACCGTATTTAGTTTTTTTGCCTTAGTTTACGGCTTTTCAGCCCTTCTCATTGAGATTCGCGAAGCTAAATTTACACTATTTCAGGATGGTGCGGGTCGTGTAGGGAAAATGCTTTTTGCCCGCCAAGGAAAGAAGTTTGATTATGACTTAAAACAGGTTAAATTTATTATTAATTGCTATTCTACTCAGTTTGGCTGTCAAATTTAAACTTGACATCTCCCAGCTCATAATAGCATCTGGCTAAAATTATGATCGGTTACAGCTACGATTTTCAGGTGATCTTCTTATGGAGGTGGGTGCTGCTGTGGAATTGGCGACTGCAGCTGTGCCACACCTGTTTCTTCCTTTGGCTTGTGCTGCTAATGTTGCCAAGGTTTGGTGTTTTCATAACACAAAACTATCATGGTCTTGCCAGTTCTGTACTCTCATATCCTTTACTCTTTGCTCATAGAATGTTGCTGCTGTAACATCAACATCAACTCGCACGCCAATTTACAAAGCCTTTGCTAAAGCAGAAAATATTGGGGATGTCACTGCTAAAGGTGACATGGGTTGCTGAAACACTGTTTTTCAGAATAATATGTCTATCCTAAAAACTTGCTGAAATCGTCTGAGCTTGTGTATTTTCTGGGCCGTGTAGTCGAGTGTGAAGTTCAATTGATATCCTCATCATATGTGTAGATGGGTGCAGGTTCGAATTATATCTGCTCACTTTTGAATAACATTACACGACATAACTTTTGATTCGGTATTGAATTTTAGATTATCTCTACTGTTAGGTTACTTGCTTAACATGCTCACTAAATTTTGCATCAAACTTATGTAAATTAACATTTTGTCTCTTGAAGCCGGGAACTGGGCTGAGCATAATGATCTCGAAAAGAAACCCAACCTTAGTCACTACATTTGCCCTACTTTCGTGTGGATATGTCTTCAGCTCTTACCAAGAGGTTAGATTGTGTATGAACGGCAATCGTATTTTCGTTAGCAATCTTTCATGTACCTTTTGTTCTTGGAAGATTCAGTCATGCTAACTGCATTTGCGTTTTCCTTCAGGTTAAATCTGTGGTGTTGCCCACGTTGAACCGGGCCAGATTCACTGTGGCAGTAGTCTTTCCTTAAGACAGGTCCTTACTCACCATACGTGGTCTAATGTGGATGCACATTTTTCTCCTTGCCTTTCATCTACCAGTGTCCTGTTTCTGATAGACATATTATGTCATTCTACGTGACCTGGATTAATTCACCATATAAGCACAAGAAAGTGTTTACGGTTTTAACGGCTTAATCATGAAAACGGTTCAGATATTTCTCTCTCGTCTCTGCGTGGAGCCGCACCACAGTCGCAGTGAGAGCGAGGGAGCAATTTGGGCTGTGTTTGAGAGTTGGTTTAAGATTTCTTTTTATTTTCGATTTCAAAACATGTTTAAAATTGATTTTTATTGGAATTCGTAAAAATAGATCTATAGGCTTAAAATTAGTTTGGAAAGTGTCTTCCATTACATATTTATTTATTGAATTTTGTGAAAAAAATTAATTTGGAAACTGTTTATGTGAACAAATTAAAATGAAAATTGTTTTGAAGTAAATAATTATTATTAAAATTTATGAACAATTGCTAAATCTAAATCAAATTATCATTAAACGATCTCTTTTGTAGGTTAGCTAAAACCGTGAGTTTAATTTAATTACGTAGAGCACACAGTAACTTACAACACTTGCCACATTTTGATTTTAGTAATATCCGTTCGTTAGTTAATGTGTATTTAATTTCTAATTTATCGGTAGCTGAATATAATATAATAATATAAATATATAGTTTTTTTTTCTTTTTGCACCTACACATCATACATACATGCACAGGCGGAGGGAGGGGGGGGCGAACCGGGGCCATTGCCCCGGTTGGCTCCCCCCAAATATTTTTTTTTACATGCATTTTTTTTATTTTTTATTTATTTTTATTAGGTTTGCCCCCCTTGGCCAAATAAAAATTATGCTTGCCCCCCTTGCCTGCCTAGATTAATCAGCCTGCCCCCCCTTAAAACTCAAGCAGCCCAATACCTCAAAATCAAATTAAAAGAATAAGCAGAGAGATATTTATTTATGTCAAAACTTGAAATCCTACATTAACTTGTCGACGTTGTCATGAATTTTGCGACGAATATTTCATATACTTCTCCTGAGTCCTGATAATCGTTGTGTGTTGTAATCATTGAAATAAATGTTTTCACTATTCTAGTACTGCTTTTTTTTTGTTCTTTTGCTTTTTATGTTGGACTTGGTTGAGAATTTGGATATCACAAATACTGAGATAGGGGGTGGTGTGCTCTTGTTGGATAAGTGATAATTCAATTATTCAAGTGTGTTGCGTGTCCATCTTTACTTACTAGAGAATCATTGGTTATATCATTTTATTGTCACTATCATCATCTAATTTTACATGTCTGACTTCTCCACAATTTATGAAAATCCAAAGTTGAAGTAAGACACATTTTCATCTATCTTTTGTTTGTTTAGGTCTGATTTTTCATAGCCCATGAGATTAACTTGTTTTTAATTGTCTTTCTCTAAAGGTGAAACTTCTTTTCCATTGTAATTTGTGACGTTTGGATCAAGTTATAAATCTATTTCTTCAAAATTTTAGCCATTAATTTAGCCAGGTAATGGGCACTTTGAACTACGATTTTTCTGTTTTCTCATTTTGTAAGGGGAGTAGAATAGTTATTTGGATGTTAAAATTGAACTTTTTGTCCAATTTTTTTTTCTATTATCATTTACCAAGTATGTATTTCCTCCTTGCAATTTTGGGTTATTTTATTGTTGATAGAGATTCCACTCTTGAGAAGCCCGTGTTCAATAGTACTGTCACACTAAAAAAAACTATAACAAGGGTGAGAAGTATTTTTATGCCATTGGAACCTGGATTCTTTTTGAACTTTGGATAATTTGGCTTCTTTTTCCAATATTCTTCGTTTTGCTATTGTTTCTTTCAAGAATAATAGAAATACAGTAATTGTTTATTTTTCTCATTTATGTGTTATGTTTTCTTTTTACATATCCCAACAAATTCAGCAGGACTTATTGAGCATAGGACACATCCTTTCTAACAACAAAAATAAGTACTTCATTTATGGAAGTAAAAAGTTATATTGCTGAAAATATTTTATTTCATTTATGTGTTTTGTTTTAAATATATATATATATATATATACATATATATATAAATGCTTTTGTTTGTGTGATTAGTTGATGCTCTATTGGTGTCTTGAACAACAAGAATTTAATCTTTAATGTCACCTCTCAGTATCAGCAAATAGTACGGTACGTGTATTTCAATATTTTTAGTGTTTTTAGTCCTTAATTTTTTTATTTATACTCTTAAGACTTTTTTTGCATTAAGTAGTAAAAAAATTTTTTTTTGTCATTTTTCCTTAAAAAGTTTGCCCCCCATTAATTGGGTTTCTGGCTCCGCCACTGCATACATGTAAATACTCGCGCCACGTTTCAGATATACTAACTACTCTACTAATCACATCGTGGAGTCATAGCTAATAACCTAGTTATATTTAGAATTTATTTAATAATATATTTTATAGACTGACAACGTTTTTGCACGACGCGATTACTTTTACTTATTCATTAATTACATGATTTACACTGATGATTTTGCTCAGTTTCCATATTTAGCAATTTTTTTTCAGCAATGCTTTTGAGAAAATGGTTGTAGAAAAAAAAACGGATAACGCAAATTAGAAACTTCACAAATATATTATGCACTACAAATTTTCGACAAAAAGATGAAAAGACTGTACAAAAAGAGCGCTGACCGATTTAAATTAGAAACTTCACTATTGTTACTAAAGAACAAATAATCAAGAATAACACAATATTTCGCAAATGCGTGGTATATATTTTGATGGCAACGTAACAACGTTAATAACACAGTATTCTGCTACTGAAAATGTGATAATCTCTCGCATAATATATTCTAGCTCCAAAATAAAGGGACAATAGTGTAATACATTACAGATCCAAACACCACTTATATTAGCAAAATACATAGACATACCGCTTACAGTAATAACTTGCAGAGCTCAATATCGTTCATGAAAATGCCAACACACTATACCGAAGTGGTGATCTACTGCGCAGAGCTCATTTACAACTTATATTGCGTTACAAAAAGTTAGCAGCCAGGAACTGATCCAACATTTAATAGCCAACTGTTTCAACAACATACATATAAACACCACTATTAACATATATGTACACAGTACAAAAGGATTGTATCCAAAATGTTATTAGCTATAATACCATGACTTCAATCTCCAATAAGGTCAGGAAAATTACGGATAGCGTTGTCTTCTATGCAAATGTAGGTGGTATTGTTGGCCGCACCCATATTTTGATCACGTTAGCGCTTATGGGATGTCCCCCCAAATTCATTTGAGGTCTGAGAGGGTACAGTTCTCTTCCAACCGCATTTTTGTCCTCTACGACGGCAGAGATGCTTTACACGTCGACGCTTTGGTGGATTTTCATCTGAGTCATCGCTTATGTAAATAATTTTTGGGCCTACGACAGCATAGATGCTTTACACGTCGACGTTTTGGTGGATTTTCATCTGAGTCATCGCTTGTGTAAATAATTTATGGGCCAACCTCGTTGCAGATTGAACTCACATGTTGAATATTGTCAACAGATTTATGAGGCTCATTGCAGATCGAACTCACGTGTTCAATGGATTTAGTAGAAGGCGATTTCATAGAGTATTGTACTTGTGATTATGCTGGACTAATATCTGTCGAGCACCACAATGCGCATTAGTGTCTACATCAGTGTTCTTATAGTGACTATTAGGCGCAATTTTTTAAAAAAATTTCGATATTTCGCAAAACTTTTGGCACCTTAATTCACCCACCAAAATTACAATCCATTCTGGGCAAACTTCTTCATAATTTCGAACCAAATGCAGTACCTTGAGTTGCAAGCATAGTCATGAAAGTCACATTTATTCCATATCAAAATAAGTAATATGTCTCACTTTTCGTTTGTATACTTCGCATGCAAATCACGGACACATAACATAAAAATTTGTAATTCAAGTGTTTATATTTTTATTTAGAAAACAAAAATTGATGGGCCATAAAATATCATGCCCCTATCAGAATTTGCCACCTCTAGTCTGGCCCATTGCTGGCCAATTGATTAGCCCTTAGCAGAAACTCCTCAAGGGCTTAGACTCCTAGTCGAGCAGTACATAAGAGTCTTTGTGAACGAAAGCTCTAACACTCACAGTAGAACTCCACGACTTAACCATTTGGGTGGTAGACTCCTAATATGAATCTCCTAATCTTCTCGGCTAGCTATTCAAGAAATTTTATGATTTCATGTAAGATAAGGAGTCCTGAAGCTCATACCTTTAAACTCCATTTGGGACTCTATCACCTCTCATATAAATAGCAAGGTATTCTCCTTCATATTTTCTCATGCTAAATTCCATTCTCTAAGCACTAAATATCTCCTTGAGATCTAACTTGGCCGTCGGAGACTTGATCCGAGGTCACTCATCCCTCAGTGATTTTTTCATGATTGATCGGCTCCAAGCTTGTGGTGATATTTGACATCATCAGTTGACGCTGTCTGTGAGAATCTCTCGAAAAAAGTCATCTCCTAGACGATCTGACGTTGTTTAGTCAACGATGACTTCCACACCAGATGCTCAGAATGGTGTTGTGCATTCCAGAGTTGTCATCGGCACACCTCTCGTGGATGCTCAGAGAGCCTTATTAGTCGGCTTGAGGAGCCACCCCCACCTCCACCTCTACCTCCGTCTCCTCTAACATCTCCTCCCCAATCTCGGGCCTCCATCCCTCGTCATGAAAGGTCGGACGAGACTCGCACGGCTTCTCGATCCACTGCTCGGTCCTCTCCCCGACGAACCAGTTATGAAGGTCGGCATGGTACCATTCATGACCAGATGATGGCTCAAGCGCAGATCCGGATGCTCGAATAGAAACTGGCAACCATGTAATCATCAAAGGCCGGTGGTACTACCACCCTGTCACAACTTGGCAATTCCTCGTTCTCCCTGAAAGTGCTCACCTACCCGTTACCTCAACGATTCCGACCACCGGTTATTGATCACTTTGATGGCTCGGGAGATCCTTGTGATCATATTGAGATCTTCCGTCTCCACATGCATGTACAATCTTATGCCGACCCAGTCCACTGTCGTGCATTCTCCCTCACCTTAAAGGGACCAGCACAACGGTGGTTCTCCAGTCTACCGCCCGGATCCATCGACGATTTTGACATCCTTAGCGCGCTATTTGTAAGCCATTCTGTCTCAAATGGAAGGTCAAATCGACCATCTTCGTACCTCTTCAGCATTAAGCAGGCGCTCAAAGAAAGTTTACTTGCCTACCTAGCCCGGTTCAACCGTGAAGCTGCCATCATCTTTTCCACTACCGACGAGACCAAATCCATGGCCCTGACCACTGGCCTAAAGCCTAGCGACTTCTTGAAATACCTCCTCAGGAAAAACCCGACCAATTTCGGGGACGTCATGAGGGAGGCTCAAGAACACATGGACTATGAGGATATGTTCTTTGCTCGGGTTGGCCACCTTCTGCCAGAGCAGCCTAGGCCTGCGAAGCGATCAGGAGCATGACCGTTCACGTTCCATGGAGCATTACCAACGGTCTACCAGTGATCCTCCTAGGTTTGATCCTCGACCAGAACGAGAGAACAAGGCAGCACCTGTGTTCACTTCCCCCAGTGCAACTCCCAGATAAATACTCATGCAGATCAAGCATGACCCGAGGAGAGCCATAGTAGAAAAGCACATTGAAATACAAAGGCTCAGGCTCGAGATCAAATTGTATCAAATTATCAACCCACAAATGTCCCTTCTAAATGAACGGGCAAAGTTGGAGAGAAGAAATCAAGAATCTGTCAGCAGATTGGCAAGGAAATTGTTGTGCTTATCTGTCACCATTCCTCTAGTCGAAGGTGCTAGGGTACATATCTCCATTTGTTTCTCTGGTTTTGACCCTTTCTTAACCGGTGCAATCTGTCACGATTATCTTAGTTCATATTTTCTATCGACATTTCTGATGAAAGTCTGATTTTGTGTTCTTCCCCCGACGTTCCCCCCGGTGGGTGGACGGCAGGCTGATGTGGTCTCTATATACAAAGCTCTGAGCGCGGCCGTGATGTGTTTTCAACTTTTTATAGTATGGAGTAATCTTGGACAAGACAACTAACATAAAACATTGGTCGATCCAGCAGGTTGAAACGGCCCTTTATCTCCTCACTGAGCTCAAAAGCATGGCAGAACAAGAAGATGAGTATTTGGCGGAGCTGGAGATGGCTATTCCCTTGTTTGGTTCATTATTGGTAAGCCCCGTCGCTTTTCAATCTTGCTTGTGTTTAGGGGTGTGTGGAACTGAGATCCTTTTGCACATAAGGAGGTGAACACAAACCACCAAACATGTATGTGTCACGGTTTCATTACGCGTATCCCAGCTATTGGGGATTAAGTCCGGTGCAGTAACCTACATCGATTCTGGCCCAAATGAGGAACATAACAATATAGTTCGAATGGCCTACATCCACATTCGGCTTTGAGGTTAAAGTTTTAAAACGGCAGGCCCAATCTGAATGAAGACAACCTAAAGCCGGGGCAGATCACCAAAAAGGAAGAGAAAATCTACGGCCTGAGAGACGACACTATTGCCTGCTTCACCAGTACCTAGTCTTTTAACTTTAAGTTGTGGACATGTCCGCGTTTTGAACACTTTGTCGTAGTAGATGGGGCAGGCTGGCTTTGTTTGAGCATCAGCCTAGAGTTGTAGAGCAACGTCAACACACCCACTACAACTTCGACAAAAGGAACAAGTTTCAGCTTGACCCAGTTACAGCCATTAGCGTAATATATGCTAATATCGATTTGAAAAAACTTTTGTGTCTCCCTTGACAGGTAAAGGAGGAAAGTGTACGAGTACAACTAATCCAAGCTGCTAAGGAGTGAAGGAGAGGCCAAGCTTCGTGAAAAAATCAGGAATCCTACAAATGTATGTTGATCTGATCAAGAGTAGAATAGGAATTTGTCTTTTTTTTTAGTCAGGTGCCACTAGATTTCTTAGGGCCCCAACAGCGTATAGTCAAAATATATGCCTTTTGTCTTCTTCTTCTTCTTCTTCTTATTCCTTCCCAACAGAGTATGTAAGGCTTTTAGTGGAAATTTTACTTTGTGATTATTCTGCAGTAAAATCCGTAACTGGTAGCTAGTAAGATCATTATAGGGGGAAGAATGAAGAAGATAGAGCAAAAGAAGGTTGAAGTGACTTGGAACGTAACTAGTGCGTGGTACGGCCTCCACTCACGTAATTCACTTGCTCTGCTTTTCCCCACGAGCAGTGGTGCTTTTCGTGCTTTAGATCTCCCCACTATGGGTACAGTCACCAGTCCATCCATGGTAATTAAACAGCTATTCAATTTATAAGCAGTAACACACCCAAAGTCACAATTATAACAACGTAGAAAAGTAGAGAAAGAAAACGCGGAAAGCCATTAATTGAAAGACAATAAGAAAATTACTTCTGCTATACCAATCCCCCCACAATGTGAAAAGTAACCCAAAAAAAAACAAGAGAAAACCAAATTAGTTATATTAACATTCCACAACTGGCTTTTGTGCCAAAGGAATCTCGCCGCCACCACCACAACTAATCACGTTATCGCGCCCACCACCACACCCCATAATATCGGGTAGCTTCCTCTTTGGCTTGGCTTCTTGCAGCATCAACAAGACGTCCCTCATGGAGGGTCGATCCGCGGGGTTCCGACTAGTGCAGAGCAATGCAATTCGAAGCATTTGCATCATCTCCTCCCTGACCGGTGCACACGATGCCCCGGCATTCTTGTCCAAAATGTCATTGACTCCATTCTTAGCCTTTATCTTAGACCTTATCCAATCAACAATGCTGTTCCCATCACCAAACTCAGAATCTACCGATCTTTTACCGCTTAAAATCTCCATCAACACCACCCCAAAACTATAAATGTCACTCTTCTCATCGACTTGTAGGGTATAAGCATATTCTGCAGGGGAAAAAACAAAACACAGCCTCGAGAAATTAGTGCAACTCGTAACAACAAAAAGACTTCGACCAGAGTCAACATTAGACAAATATCTGCGGGTCCCCTTACTGATGCATGGGTAAATCTTCCAAAAACGACTTCTGAAGAAGAAAAGTGGAAATAAAGAAAAAAGAGCCGCTTCACCCGCAATAGTGCACCATCAGAACAGTTTAGGTAAAATGCTGCATCCACATCACATGCGAAAACGAACCAAACAAAACGAAGCCGAAAGTATCCAACAATGGCCAGAAAAAGGGTGTGTGCTTCACCTTCAACATAATGAGATTGCGACATGCATGCCTCACCGTTTTGAAGAAAAAGCCAGATTTTACTCTTGAAAAAACAGGATCAAAAGAAAAACATTGAACTTATGGGAGGAGGGAAAACGAGATTTTTTATATTCGAAGATTTAAGAAGAGTCAAAATTAACGTACCGAAAATATCTTGTTTGGTTCCTTAGTGAATTATATAGTACGATCAAAATAGCTGAAAACGCCACTTCCTTTGTCTTTATCCATTTCACTTCTTACAGAGCCTTCTTTACCCTTCCTTATCTCAGCTGAAACTTTTAACGTGGAATCCTATGACTTGTCTAACTTAAGTGGAACGCAACTTACCCAGTTCTCGTCACCCAACAGAAAGAATTAAACAAACATTCCTAAAATCTCACGAACAGAAAACACGTCACAATCATCAACCTCACTAATGTGCGCCGGAAGTCAACACCCAAGTACACTCGAGGCGCACAATAGCAAGCTTTCGTCACCCATCAAACGGAGCGAAAGAAAGGAAGCAGGATTTAAAAATAATACCCACCTGGCGCAATGTAGCCATAGGACCCGGCAATCACCGACATTGACTCGTCGCTCATGATCAACTTTGCCACCCCGAAATCCGCCACCCTGGCCTCCATCTCACCGTCCAACAAGATATTACTCGGCTTCAGATCACGGTGGACGATCACAGGGTCGCAGTCGTGGTGAAGATAGCAAATCCCCTGAGCCACACCCAACGCGATCTTGTACCTCGTAACCCAATCGGCCACCAAATTCTCGTCCTTGTTTTTCCCATGCAGTAGATCGTCCAGGTTACCATTGGGCATGTACTCGTAGAGGAGCATTGTGCACTCCCTGTTGCTGCAGCACCCTAGTAATCTCACGATGTTCCTGTGCCTCACGTTCCCCAACACGTCCACCTCAGCCAACACCCCTCTCCTCTTCCACACATTCTCTTTGTGCTTGCCCCACAGCTTCTTCACCGCTATGATCTCGCCACCTGGCATCTCCGCCTTGTATACCGTCCCCGTGGACCCCATCCCGAGGATCTTGTCCGTGGTGGTCAAGCACTCCAGCACGTCATCCGCCGTGAAGTTCAACCGCTGGAAGGCGGTCAATCTCCACGGTCCGATCTCGTGCTCGTTGCTGAATCGACGGCTGTAGTTCGCGTGGAAGCACCGGGTCCAAGCTGCCAGCACGAACAGCCCTATTCCAAACGCCAACGCGATTATCCACACGACAGCGCTTGCCGTCCGCTTGGGCTGTTGCTTGTTAACTGCCTCTACGTCACCGGCTCCCGACGTGTCGGCTGCGCAGGGCTTCATCACTATCCCACCGCAGAGACCCTCGTTCCCGGTAAACGACGACGGATGGAGGCTCGAGAATGTAGTGCCTGACGATGGTATCGGTCCGGTTAGCAAATTGTAGGAAACGTTAAAGCTTTCCAATGTGGTACAGTTATCGAAATTGGACGGAATTGTGCCCGTGAGGAAATTGCGGGAAAGGTCAACATCGGTGATTGACGGAAGCGTAGAGATCTCCCATGGGATTATACCCGTTAGCAAATTCCGGCTTAGATTCAAACAAAGAAGCTTCTCACAATGGTCGATATCCCAAGGAATTGAACCGTTGAGGGAGTTTCCTTCCAGCTCGAGCTTGTAGAGGGTTTTGCACCCGATGAAGTCCGGGATTTTGCCAATGAGCTTGGCAGAACTAGCCGAAAAGATCTGTAAGCTCGTGGCGTTCCAGAGATTGTCAGGCAAAATAGAGTCGAACTGATTTTGGGAGATGTTCAAGTACTGTAATTTCACGGCATTGCCAAGATCTTCCGGTATCAGGCCCGTGAAGTTGTTCATGCTCATGTCGACGTAGGATAGGTTCGGCAAAGACAAAAAACCATATGGGATGGAGCCGTTGAGCAGGTTGTTTTGGACCCGAAACCGAGTCAAAGAGATGCAGTTCATTAACGATCTCGGAAGCTGATCGACAAGCCTGTTGGAGAAGAGAATGATCTTGACGAGCTTGTTCCCTTGGCATAGTTCCGGTGGAATTGCACCGGTGAGTGAATTCGACGACACGTCGATCTTCTCTAACTTGCCGTTAGAACCGAGCTTTTGTGGAAGAGTACCGTTTAGCGAATTGTTCCATAAGAGTAAGGTGTCGAGGTCCGGCAACTCGCCAATCTTTTCCGGTATTTCGCCGCTTAGATAATTGTTCATTAGGCTCAACATGGTAAGTCCCTTGCAGGTACCCAATCCGGCGGGAATCGTCCCCGAAAGCCGGTTATCGGATAGGTCCAGAAACTTGAGAGCTTTCAAATTCCCGAAATCCGCCGGTATTTCTCCTGAAATCCGGTTTTTGAAGAGCAGCAAGTCCTCGAGCAAGGTTAGGTTTCCGAGTTCGGGTGCAAGAGTGCCAGAGAGACTGGTGTTGGAAATGTCCAAATACCTGAGATTCGATAACATTGAGAATTCTGCGGGTACTCCGCCTTCGAACGCGTTGTAACCGATCTCCATGCGCTCTAGCTGCGTCAAGAAGCCTAACTGTGGTGGTATCGGGCCTTCCAACACGTTCCCAGCCAGGTAGAGAAGCTTGAGCCTCGGAAAACCGCCATAGCCTGGAGGGATATTACCTTCGAAGTAGCTTCCTCCGAGGTTAAGCTGCTCAAGGAACCGGAGGTGGACGAGCTCTTGTGGAAGTGGGCCAGTGAAGCTGTTGCTGTAAGCATTGAAGAGGCGTAAGAACTTGAGCTTGGAAATACCAGGAGGGAACATCGAGTTGAAGTAGTTGTGGCTGATATCTAAGGTCCTGAGCTCCGCTAGCTCGAAGATGGCCGGTTGGAGAAGTCCGTCGAAGTAGTTGCCGCTCAGGTTCAAGTGGATTAAGCGAGACAAGTACCTGATTTCGGGAGGGATTGGGCCGGAGAGATTGCGGCGAGAGAGGTCGAGAGTGGTGATCTGTGGCGTATTGGGGTGGCATTTGACACCCGACCAGGAACACCAAACTGGGTCGACTTGGGCATTAGGGTTAACGGAGAAGGCCGGGGTGGGGTCCCAGTCATGGAAGGTGGAGAGAGGGTCTTTGAAGGAGGATTTGAGAGAGAGAAGAGAGAGGAGCGGCAGAGGCACGGCAGTGGGAACAGAGAAGACTAGGGAGTTTTGGGTTAACAAGGAAAATGTGGCCGTAAGAGAAAGAAGAAGAAGAAAAGGAGGTTTCATGGTTTTGGTGCTGTTGTGGGTGTTGGGTTTGAGAGCTGGGTGATGTTAAGAGAGCTAAATTTAAGGGAGGGAAGGATTTGATGAGGGAGAGAAGCTCTTTTTCGGAGTGCTGGGTGCAGAGGGTGATTCATGATGAATGTTTTGGTTGGTTCAGTGGGTTTTGTTTGGTGGACATGGAGAAAAAGGAGAGAAACTACTGCTGCTGGCGGTACTCTACTCCTTGCTGCTGCTCCTGTATTCCTCTACTGCTACTCTTTATTTGCAATTCATATTTCTCTCTGTGGCTCTCTCTCCCTCTCTCAGTTCTCTTTCTCTCACCGCCTCATCAGTAGTGTACTCTACCTTTGTCTGATCTCCAATATACTTTTGGTTTTCTGGGAATTCTTTTTCCTTTTCTTTTTCTGCTGCTTTTCATCATTCCTTGGTTTCCTTTATCTTTGGCTACCCAAATCCCAAATTGATAAAACCTGTGAAACAGTGGCAATGTCTCTCACAGGATCCAAGAAAGTCAATTCAATTTCCCACCATATTCCCCTCCTTTAAATATAAATTTATTCCTACTTCCCTTCTTTTTCCCCCTCACGTCACAGATCTGCAATCTGGAGTCCCTCGGACCCTCGCTATTCAGGCGAGAGCCTTAAACCGACACTGTGGGACCACAGTGTCCACTTTGGCGTTACCGCCATTTTTGGAAGAATCGAATCAGGAATATGTGTTTCTTTCTTGTGAATAATGGATTCGGGTTTAATAGGCTTGTTGGGACCATTTTTTATTCTTTTTGAAGGAATACGCTTAAAATACACTAATTGCTTCTCCTTTATTTCCACCTAATTTTTTTGTGGCAGATCTCCATCGAGGTTGTTAGTTGTTTTCGCACTGATACTTGGAGATTGTCTTAATTAATATATAATATATTTTTTTTAAAACAAAAAGATCCGTCAAGAGATAACCATCATTGAGTCTGATCGAAACCCCTCATTGAAATCCGTCAACATCCACGTAATACAGGTACCAATATGCCATAATGAACTTGCTTAGAATTGAACCTTCGTCGAGTATCACTATTAGGTCCTAACCGTAATCCAGCACAACTAAGCCACCACCCCGGTGGTAGTTAAGATATAATAGTTGATTGGCTTTTTGGTTTGTTTAAAGTTTTATATGGTTTTTAACTTGGTTTTGGGTGTTTTAGTTGTAGCCGATCAAGTTTGATTGTTACCATGGTATCCATCCGTGATAAGTGATGATATTATAATAAAGTTACATCCTTCCATAAAAAAAAAATCATATTATTTTAGCTATTTGAATAACTCTTTGAAAATATCTATTAAATGAGATTGTAAATATAAAAAAATAACAAATTTACAGGTCAGGGTACTCCATTACTATTTTATTAATTGCCAGAAAATTATCCTCAAGCGCCCCCAGAATGGGTCACAAAGGGTTGTCTCAAATATTAAGTAAGACAAATCAAGGAATACCTATAAAAATTCAAAAAAGAAAAGTACTTATTTAAAATTCGATGTTTAATATGTCTCAACTTTTTCTCTATCCCGCAACTGTACCGCGACGATTATTTCATACCGTATCATAATTTTAATAACCCAGCAGAAGAGGGTGAACGACCCACAAAAATAAAAACAATAACATGGTTTGCGCCAAAAAACCAAAAGAGCAGAAACAGTAAAAACAAAAAATGGACACGCTCTATGAGTGGGTTGTCGAAATCTGAATCAAGGAGCTCTGTCACTCTATGATTGTGCTTCTTGGAGTAAGCAGTCATCATGTTGGCGCGGATGTTTGAAATTCAAGAAATTCTTCTGACACTTTCCTTGATTAAAAAAAAAAAGATATTTAATTATGTAATTAGTATGTAGATTGTAGTCAGTCATATATGTCAGTGTTAACATATATATATATTGCCGACTAAATAAATAATAAAATGGTAGTGCTTTTGTGCTTATAAGTTTGACTTCAGTGAAGCCTTACCATAATGGACATCTACTTTGCATCATTAGTGTTGCTAAAGTATTGGACCCTTTTATTATTATTTCACTTAAATCTTGGTTTTACACACTACCTTCCACCCGACATCTTTTCTCTACGTTATCCGTGCCATTGCAATTATATTAATCATCGAGACCATATTATATTAAGGGTTAAATGCATGTCATGCCCCTGTGCTATGCGGTAATAGCAAACATGCCCTTGAGTCAAGCAAAGTCCTTTTCATACCCCTGAGGTAAACATTTAGGAGCAAATATGCCCTTTCATACCCCTGAGGTAAACATAACGGAAGGACATATTTGCTCCTGAATGTTTACCTCAGGGGTATGAAAAGGACTTTGCTTACCTCAGGGGCATATTTGCTATTACCGCATACCACAGGGGCATGACATGCATTTAACCCTTATATTAATCTTGCTTAACCAAACGTTGTCGCAGGTTTATATCTGAGTAATGGTTATTTTATCATTTATGTGGCTATTGGATACTAACATTAACCTTTTTATGTTTATGAATTTCTGAAGAAAAGTACGTTGGGAGAGTATAAATTGGTTATACCAGATAATAATAATAATAATAATAATAATAATGACTAGTAGGGGCTCAAAAATTAATTAGGACGAAATTTTTAGATTTTTAGATTTATAATTTATTTTTTAGTGTTTCTTTTTATATTTACCGTTTCAAAAATTATCATAATATAATCTGGTCTTTTAAAGCTTCAATCCTAACACTTCGGGTTTTGAGCTTGTTAACACATTAATGGATTCTATCAATAGCATAGATTGCATTAAATAATATATTAATGACTCAATTTTTTCATTCTTTTTGAACTACACCATTAATGCATCTTTTAAGACGGAAGATTTAGGACTAACGATGATGAATTGATACACATGAGGAAGTGGAACAATTGACATCGTGATAGTAGTGCTCGTATTATTTTCCTTCTTTTATTGTATTTTTTTTTCGAAATTAGTAACGATTTCAAATAGCATATAGGAACAAATAAATAGAAAAATGGTCTTATATCTTAATTATGGGAACAACCTTGGAGTTACTACTTTCAGTGTCTGTGCCCCTTGCCCGAATTGTCTATTTAGAAGACATAGCGGTAGTCAGTGATGAACTCGGAGTTAGAATTTTTGCACTTTTGAAAGTTCCTCAAAAAAAGACAAAGGAATTGAAGAACTACGTACAACCAAAACAATTATTTGAACAGAACAGAACAGCACTTGGGAATATCTTATTACGTACAGCCAAGAAAACAAAGACATGCATGTTCCTGGAGTGCAGAGGGAGAGCAGGGACCGTTTCGTAGTTAGAGAACTCTTTCATCACCTCACCTTCACTCGATCTCTCTCTTTCTCAACTGAAGTCATGTATCTTTCGTAACTGAATTTGTGGACTTTGAAATTAACAAACAGATGGATAATAATTATTAAAAAAATAACTAAATAAAAGGAAAAGAGAAACAGAATTAACGTGGGTTTCAGTGTTGCAAGGAAAAAAAAATGTTCGTACGCCTAGTCGCCTTCTGTACGGGCATGAAGGGAATTCGACGTGGTCCTTGAACTTTGCTTTATCCCATTATTCTCTAAGAGCAACTCGTCTTGAATATTTGCAAGGCGTTACAAAAGCCCATATATATATATTTTGTGAGGACGAGTTTAGACGTTCAAGTTCTTCGTATTTTCTCTGAAAAAAAATATTTTATTGTAAGCAAATTAGCAATGTTCTGTTTGTGTTGCCAGGAAAATAGACCATGAAATTTGATATCTCCTTGGAAATAAATCAAAAAAGAGAGGGGAAAACTCCGGCATGGGCAGAGGAAAGGGCAAGCCTGGTAAGTGGGGTCCGGCAGGCGTGGGAAATTGGGGCCCACACTCGCTTTGTCTCCTCCATACCCATCACCTGTGTATTGTGTACTGTAACAACCCGTTTCGGCATCATCTGGGTAGGCTGGTTGGGTTCGGCACGTGCCTGGTCACGCACTCAAGCTCGGAAGGGCTCGCGTGACAGGGGTGACCCTACCACCTTGGCGTTTTGCATGATGGCCCGGGTTCCCCCCACGGGCCATTCTAACCCCCCTAGATAGTCTCAATTTTCGCCTTAACGTACCGTTGCTCTCCATGTTTTTTGGCGACGGTTTTGTCCCTCCCCTTTTCGGCTAGAAAGACAAGTATAACCCAGCCCAAACATTCGACTTTCGAGAAGGAGAGGATAGACTGGATAGTGTTGAAAGGCTAGGAATCCAAACATCTGAATAATGAAGGAGCTCGTGTGTGTGTATAATGTAAGGTGCAAAGCAAACAGGAGTAGGAACCGACGAGGCCCAGAGCAGAAAAAGGAGGTAAGCAGAGAGATCCAACATGCTCTTATAGAAAGTAGAAAAGTGGGGCTGTTGGGGTCGGGAAGAGAATGATGGGAAAAATTGAACGCATTCGAGAACGAGATTGGTTGAGAGAAAGAAAGGGTTGAGTGGATTGGAAAGAGGCCCATAAGCGGCCCCACTTACATTCTTTCTACAGAAAACACTATGCCCCTGCACTCTCAGTGTTTGACTTGACAGTCACCACTCTGCCTCACTCTCTCTCTCTTTGTTTTTTTTTTGTTTGGGTCTGATTTTCTACCCACATGGAAACTTTTCGTCGTCCTCCCGAAGTGGAGAACAACATAATTAGTGTTTGAAGGCGAGGGAGATGAGCATGTGACACCAGCTCTAAGTCATGAGATTTGGACTTAAATTCTTGTAAGCAATATATGTTCACAACTCCGGGCTCCCTTTGGGAGAGTGGAGAATACGGTCCAATCGGTACTCTCTTTGACTCCCTTTCTCAAATGGCTGACCATTGTCGAACCAGAGGTGTGAGGGCCTGAGGCTATGTAATTGGGTTGGAATTCTCACGTTTCTCGGATTGAGGGTAAGCAATGCTCGTGAAATTAAAGTCGAGGGCTCGTAACATAATTGGGTTCAAATGATCTTTAACTTTAAATATCTGGGTTGAAATGATTTCTTAACGTATTTATACTTCTCTCAAAGAGTTCCCAAGTGATGATCTCTCCTGCAACCTATTTGTGTATTGCATAAACTTACCCGTGTATTTTTGAAGTCTTTTGAGTGTTTCTTCAAGTGAAGTCACTACCTTTTACCCGATACCAACACAGAGTCACTTGAAAAACTTGGGCATGAAAGTTTATAGAATCTGCATGAATTATGGGTCTTAAAATTCATTTGGGCATGAAAATTAGGATAATCTAATCTCTAATTGGTTTTAGCTTGTTGGGAGGATTAGGGTGGGTAATTTCAATCATTAAGCTCATGTTTTCTCGTCTTTTGAGGGATGCTTGTTCCCTTCTAATGAACTGCCGCAGAACCATCTTCGAGTGTACGCGGGTTTTTATCCCTTTTGATTCTGGGGTGTTTTTTTCTTACTAGTAATGAGATTTGATATTATGCTCTCAAGGAAAAAAAAAACTTCTCGAGTACTAATAGTATGTTACAAATTCGTATTGTGTCAGTGTGGAAATTGAAAAGCAAACAAAGCTTCTTTTGTCCCGTGATTTTGATAGAAATAAAGCATATATAATTAAGACGAGTCCATGTGAAAAATGAACTATTACAATAATCACGCAGTTGAAAGCTTTATTTGTTGGTGAATCTCCGTGGCCTAAGTTAATTGGGGAAGATAACAAAAGGGGTCCCATGTCATCATTACATGTCATGTTCTATCATTTGATGTTTGTTAAAAATGGATACTTTAACATGAAGATATGTAGAGGGGTTGCCACTAGTTTGAAGGGTATAGGAAGATATGAGAATGGACAACCAAATGATTTGGATCTTCTAAAGAAAAAAGTGAGATAAAGTATGGCCTAGCCAAATGTTGGACGGGAGCAGGCCTGCATCTAAAATGACATGGTTAGCTGAGTGTGGTAGCAAATATGACATGGTTGATGCTGCTCTTTGTAAATTAAGTTCGATTCAATATCCAAACAAAGTATTGGGTACTCTAAAATTAATCCCACTTGAAACGAACAGTACTTGGCTTGGACATACATGCATGAGTCTCAATTATGACAAATGTCTGTGTTTATTTTCCCTAATTCACTTATTCTTTTGCAGTTTTCTTTTCTTTAAAATGCAATCAATCAAATCCTTCATGCTCCAAAGTTCAACTATTTTTTTTCCCAATTAAAAAAATAAGATACTTGTCTAACCTCGATGCTGTTCGGATTGAATCTCAAATTTGTCATCATCTATTAACTGTCGCTAATTGATCATCCAGGTCTCTGTAGTCCGCTTAATGCTCTTGCAGATGTAAGTTTTTAATGATGAATCATGTACTCAAATGGCATTCTGTCAGGTAATATAATTTAGAGATAATTTCATAGTTCGCCCATTAAGTATGATCGTTTGATTAATTTAAATATATGAAATTTGTTATGTTTGTTTAATGGTCTTAAAATTTTTTTTTTATTTCAAACGTGATTTCTTAACACAAAAAACATTTTAATATTTAATAAAATTTTCTATCTAATTGGAAAAAAAATTTTATACAAAAACTCCTCTCATAAAAATCTTATTTCGAAACATATTTTTTACTTTCACATCATCCAATAGAATAAATTTCAAAACCTTTCTCTTCCTAAACATCTTTTCTATAGATCTCACCATTCTCACAAAAATTATATATATATACTTTTTTTTTTTCAAAAAACACATTCAAAGGTAGTCTTGCATCTGAAGAACAATTCTTTGACATTTTTCACGGTAATTTTGTTTTTTTTGGGACACAAGCATCTCTGCCGGATTGGACTCGGGTCTAGCCAATTCGAGCTACCCAAGTAAAACTACAGGCCCTTTTTGCTCTATTTTTGCTTTTTTTTTTGTTCCCATGTTTTTCTCCATTAAAGTGTGCTTGTGCACTCATTCTTGGACTAGCTCGTGTCCGCGTCTTCAAGCAAAAGACCCACTAGTGTGAAAAATCCGTTGAGGAATCCAACCTCCTAAGCAAAACTCAACACCCACAATCATTTTGTTTTAGAACATGGAAGCTCACTTTATATCGATGGTTTTTGTTGGATACTTGTCTTAGACCCTAGTCTACATCTTAATCATAAGTATCATGTATATATTTTCCCTCACTTTTTTCTCCTTTTTCTACTTATCTTTCTCAAGCTTTCAAAGCTTATAATTACCATTGTAGCTCATTTCTATTGAAGTTGGAGGACAACCCACACACCCGTGGGTATCCTAATTAATCATCACCTTTCTTCTTTATCGCCCCTCTCATCAGCCTCTCTTGGTAAGTCGGTTTTGTACGTTTCCTTGACCCAACTAAAAACAAAAATGTACCTTCGCTTATTTCTCACCTACCCTTTGCTAGCCCATAGATAATGTTTTCTTCTCAAGGATTTTTTATATTTCTCAATTTTTTTTGAAGAGGATTCTTAACTTTAAACCCCTTTTAGGTGCGAAATTTGTGAGAATAAGAGCTATCTTATCCGGGTAATAATGCTACTTTGTTTTGTTGCTAAAGTTGGAGTTTGCTAATTCAGCACACACAAAAAAAAAAAAAAGAGAGGTGAAGTCCCTAGGAGTTTTTTGTATATGGTGGTGGGTGCAGCAGCTCCATGGACTACTCCCCACCTGTTGGCCCAGACAAAAAAACCATATATGGGCCTGTAACGAGCTAAAATTTGGGAAAAGATCGTCCAGCCCCAGAGCGAGAACTTGCCATCCCAAAATAGTAAAATACAGCCAAGGTATCTGACAGAGAGAGAGAGAGAGAGAGATGTTTAAAAGATGTGAGAAGCGAATGATGTAAAGAAACTATAAACAAACACTAAGGTTTCCATTTATCTACTCGTGTATTACAAAATTTCCTACGCCACGGCAGCCAATCTGGTGCCCGTTTGAGGACAACAAACATGGAGAGGAAAAAAAGGTCGTTTATGCTCAAGTTCAAAGTAAATGCTAGTCAGCTCATATTGATTGATCAGGAACTTATCACATCCTACTTCCAGTTCTCAAGTATTTTGCCTCCAAAACTTCTAAATACGACAGCCCTCTTGCTCACATCTCTTATGCATTATTTGCTTCTTGTTGCAGACTCAACCGAGTTCATGAGTGCCCATTGCTAAACATATTCAGGAATTTGGCTTCAACTCCCTCATCCTCTTGCTTTCCCTGCATCAAAAAGGCACTCGATCCATCATTACCAGTATGAGCAAACGATGAAGGAAGCAAGCAAATAAGTTATGCCAAGGAAACAGAATCCCACCTGGAGCTTTCTTGGGCAAATCTCAATTCCTCAGTCTGAATGATCATGAAAACGGATAAGTTTGTTGATGAATAGCCTCTCACGGTGATAGCTGTCAATAGCAATGGAAAGATTACAGAGAAAAGTCAAAACAAAAAGGGAAACCTTTTTTTCTCTAGATATATCTTGGATGAACCAAACAAAATTAACATGGTAAAGGAGATAAGGGTGACATTGAAACAACAACATAAATAGGAAACAGTTTTCTTCGGTGGCTAATTACAGTTTCAAATGGATGGGGAGCATAACAATTACTTACATAACAAGAGATGACACACAGAAGCAAGCCAACCCGACGCAGAAATGAATTAAAAATGTTGGCCAGAAATTTTCACGATCCAGAAATATCTTCTCAGAAATGAGAGTAGCTACACCTGAAAACAAAAGGAGTGTCCATCCAGAAGGCAAGCAGCTGGAAAAGGAAAATGAATATGGATCCTGTGGAAAGGATAAAATCAAGGTCAAAATCAATACGTAAACGTTCTTAATGGGGAAAAACACCCAGCAAAAGAACAAGCACTACTTGCTTACAAAAGCCATACCTGGAAATAATGTTTTATGAACACCGTAGAGTATATAATCCTCAAAATCATATCTTTACAACAGTCAAGGACCACAGCTCAATTGTTTAATCTCAATCCTACAATCTGTTTGAATCATTAATACAAGTCAATTATTGTTCATTGCTGAGCTCAAACAATAGGAAGAGCTTTCAGAATCCTTCAATCTATTCGAAGCCGTAGTATAAATAGATTGCTGTTCACTGCTGAGCTCAACCAATACAAATCCTTTCCAGAATATTACCATGAAAATGAAAGAAAAAAGGTACAAAGAAGAAATGCCACACTGAGACAAGGATACTTAAAGAATTCGCCAATATTAAGCCAACTGCACCAGCCGAACGTATCAGCAGCACATTCAGTGCTACATAAATCAATGAGAATACGAGCAATGAATCATTTGAGTGTTTGAGTTGGTTTTCTGTTGCAACAGCGTGTAGAAATGCTTCAGAAGTTCCTGAAACAAAACCAAAATAATCCGATATAAGTTTCAGCCATTGTTATCTTAAAGAACAGTCAGAAAGTTTGATCCCAGACGGGGTGGCTCATCTGAAAGAGGAGTCTATGGGGTTGAACTGGACCAAAAGTGAGACACTTAATTGTTAAACAGGTTGCAATGGTCAAGCATCAGTTTTTGTCAGATTCCAGCCCAGAAAACATTGGACTATTTAAGTTCGATAAGACTCTTAGTCAGTGAAACTGTTTTAAGCAGATCATGGAATGTCATTGTGATTACTACTTGACCTTTTTTTTTCTTTCAAGTTTTTTGCTATAAGCATAGTCATCCACATCATCTTATGTATTATGAGGTCTTAAAAATGAGCAAAATGAGGTAAAGTTACTAACCATTCATAGCCAAGACAATGATATAGAGGCAATAATACCGGAGGGCAGTTGATGCTTCACCATCACTCCATTTCCGGCCATACAACAATCTGATCAGAGAGTAAGAATAACTCGGGCCGAACGCCATGAATACAAGTCCTTCAAGATATGCAGTTGCAAAATCAGACCAAGAGGTGAAAAAATTATAAAAGAAAAAGAGAAATGATACCACCCCAAGAGCTCATTTATCATTTATGGTAATCAACTTGTACCATCTCGAGAGATCTATTGAAGTCAGAACTTTCACATAGAACGGATATGTGCTCATAGGGAAAATAGAGTGGTTAAACCTAAATATATCAAAGCTTTTGGAAAATCAAACAGGGGCCCCCTACACCGCCAATATAATCTACTAATTCTGAACTAGACCATATGGTTCCCCCCTGGTGACCCGGCAATGTTCTCAAGCTACAGGCATCACTCCATAATGTGTGGCCAAACAAGTCTAAGAGACTCTCCTTTACCTTAGCCTTCTCACAGTTTCTTATCTTGTATCATTTTGCAAGGTAGTAAAATAGAGCGCCATGTAGTCACCACCCTCGAAAATAGTACAGGCCAAACACTTTCCATCATTGATACTTTGGAATTGGCCAATTCCCAATGCCACGCAAAATCACATAATTAAGCCCATATATCGGAACTAGTGAACTTAGACCTTAAGCCAACTACTATTTTCTTTTTCCCCTTCATATGTCAAGTTGAGACCATTTGGTCCCTTGTCTTTTCTTTTAGCTATATTTTCTAACCGCCAAGTTATTATCAGTGTTTTTTTTTTTGGCAGGGAAAGAAAAGATATTATCCAGGGCAACAGTGCAGGTGATAAGAGTGGTAAGTTTGATTTCTGAAATTTTCAAACGGTTGACAGCTGTTTGTGGCAAGGAATACTCTTGAAATGGAGTGGAAGGACCTATCAAACTCACAGGTGAACTTTAAGGAGTTAAAATTTACCCATTATTAAAAAGTGGAACGGCCTAGCAGCAGCAATATTTTGGGAATCCAGCTCTAGCCAAACACCTTGACAATTAATTTTGACTAATATTGAATGATAAACACACCCAATCCTGACAAAACTACAAGTTAATATCACTGCACATTCAAGTCATGGGAGAAGGACCAACATGTAAAAGATTTAATAAATAAATAGATGAAGTACAAGAGTCTAAAATACGAACCAATTAAGATAACTAATTTCAGAGCCTCTGAGAGGCGATTTCCCAGCCGCCTGCTTCTATCCGGATATTGTCCTGTCAATGTAAAAATAGAATAACATGTAAAGAAGCTATGAGAATAAAAATGTGTAATCCATGGCAATCAAATGCAGGATGGAAATATTTAATGCTGAAACCAAGAAAAAGTATTCCACGATAGAGATTTAGAGATATGCTGGAGTTTGCTGCCAAAAGGGGACAAGAAAAAAAGTGAAGGAGAGACATAAACCTGAGGCAGACCTTGCAAAGGTAGCATATGAAGTTTCTTCAAAAGGAAGAAAGACCAGCCTAACCACTAAGCTTCCTGGAATGTGATGAAAGTAACAGCTTAATCACACTCAGAAGATAAAAACAGGAAAAATTAAATTAAATAACACATTTTTTAATTAACATAGACCATAAGGTAATTACATTAACGAGATTATAAGGCAATTAAACATACTCAACAAGATATTGGGACCAAATGATTACCTAGTTTGTCTACAAGTCCATACACTGCTTGGTTATATGGTGTATCCATCCACACAAGAACCATCTTTTCTCCTTCTTGGAGGATCAATTTCCGAAAAGATTGAAGGGTAAACAAGAAACACATGTTTCCCAGCTGCTTATCATAATCCCTCAAATTTCCTGCTCTGTCAAAGTATGATGTTATTTACTAATCTCTGATTGTTAACATAAACACCCCAAGAAAACCAATAGTTAATAGGGATAGGCCTAGGCTGGGCAAGATGATCCAACCCCAACAACACAACAGATTCGCGCAGCCCAATCCTTTGTTTCTTTTTAGCCCTAAGTAGGGTTGCTAGTTATTCATATCTCCTAAGTAAATGTATCAATTCACAAATCATTGCATTATAAAGTTTCACATTTAATTCCTAACTCATTTTCTCCGGTTACAATCATAATGTTTTTACCTTTGAAGGGAATACACTGCTATACCTGAAAGGGAAAATAGCAGAACTTTTAAATGTAGGAAAAAGGAAAAAATAGCCCCAATAGCCTAGGAACAAGCAAGCTCCATATGCAGCTTGTGACAATGCAAATACAACCTCTTTACCCTGCAAGCAATCAAACAATTACTAAAAGTCAGAAGCTTTATTGAAGCCCTCTTCATGTAAACCATCAATCTTGGTGGAGAGAAATTTTACAACAGACCCACATAAGAAAACAAACAGGTGCTATAATGTCCGTTCATTGTTTACAACTTTTTTTTTTGTTCTTTTTATTGACAAGGTAGATATGCAGTGAAGAACATATAGCTAAAAAAATCCATTTAAATAACTCTGATTGATGAAAATAAAGTGATGCCAGTCAAGCATCAAGAGAACAGCTCAAGAAACAAAAAATCTGAAAAAAAAGCTAAGCATTTAAAAAGGGAGGGATATGATCTGTGCATGTCACTAAGCAACTCAGAACATAAAAACATAAACCAGCATATTCCAAGTTAAATCTTACCACGCCAGTTTGATTGACAATGAGGATATACATTGTTAAGCAACGGGAAAGCGTAGCTGCAGTTTCAACAATCAATCGCAGTTTAAGTAGAAATAAGTTCTGAGAAAGGATGTACAATGGCTCTGCCAGGAGCTCCAATATACAAGCACAACCTGCCACATGAAATGAACTGGTCTCATGGATTGGACAGACAATATCATTATGAATGAAGAAAATATTCCTTATTTCTAGTACAGTTAGTTCTCCTAGACATAGTTGCTCGAGACTAACTTATGCCTGTAATCTCTAGCTCCTGAAATGAATTCTGTCACAAGTATTTTTCAAAGTCTCTGTGCTATCTACAACTTGCAGCAAACAAAAACATTGACATAGACAAAAGTGGCAGGTCAATATCTAAGGTCAGTAGAGTAGCAAACTTGTATCATTGGAGCAAATATTCTAGTGCACCATGGTACAAGCCACCAGCTAGAATGACTTTCAGAGGGCTTTATATAATATGTTATCTACAGCTATATATAACTTCTACACTTCTTGTCTTATTGTCTTAACTTCAGCAAACTTCAATAAATTAAAGTCCAACTTGAAAAGTTATGCAAACATTAGCATTAACTATTTAAGAGGGAAAATTCCCAATAAAAAAACAGACTCATATGATGGTCATAAAAGATTTGTGACTACGGAGAGAAAAAAAAAATTCAAAAACTGAAATTATAAGCAAAAACATTCACATAAAGAAGACATCTAACAACACCACATTGTTGGGAAGCTGAAAGCAGATACAGGACTTTTACCGTTAATCAAAATAGCCTGTGCGTATGGATTAGAATAACTTATTTGTTGCCACCAGAAGACCAAAAAGCATGCTACTGCAGTTATAACTACTCCAAGTGGGAGAGTCGCCCAAGCAACTTTCATTAGCTTCATAGTGTTTTCTTCCTCTGAAGCACCATCACTGCAGCATAAGACAACATTTGCAGGAGTTAGTTGTATGGTAAGAGCATTGCACCAAAATCCCTCAATTGCATCACAAAGAAAAGAAAAGTATGCAACCATTGTACAATAAATCTTAAAGTTTAGTCCTCCAACTCAAACAGTTTCTGGGTAAATACTGCATATTAACCCACATTAAAGGCTTAAGAACTAATATGACTCAAGGGAGAAGGAAATCAGATTACACAGCAGCAAACAAACCATAATTCAAGCATGGCAACATTTGTTTCATTTACATCCAACCAGAGGTGTTAATACCTACAAACATGAATTACACATGCTCATTGTGATGGGATTACATAAATCCTATTAAAAAAATTTATACTCCATTTCAAAACTAGATTTCCCATTGAAGTAATAACAATTAAATGGTATTCTAGTAATTAGAGAACATTTAAGTAAGCAACGGCAGACTCCAAACAAAATGTTGTTATTATTGAACTTGGCTTTCACTCTAAGAATAACTGGATGCTGATATATATCACTCATCATTAACCGATAATTAGTCATACAAAATCTACCAAACTAAAGCAAACAAGACGAAGTATTCACCAGCACATACTGCATTTTGGTCTACTTGAAGTACTCTTTTCAGCCCTTAGAATTACAATTTTAGCAGCCAATAATTGCCTCACCCTCAAAGCCAACTAAACCTCCAAACTACTTAACTTATGAAGCAAACAGTAAATCAAAAGACAAAAAGGTTATACACATCAGGCTGCAAGGTCATATATTGGGAGGTTAAAAAGAAACGGAAAAAACAAAAGTTCTATTTGGGAGCACCGTTCCATGTCTGTCCGCATGCATGCTCTGCGAAACCCCTCTCGACTGAGAAACAAGACACAGGTGACAAAAAGATGGAATTGCACTGCGTAAAGCTACGAAAGAGAGAGAAACTTCATTAAATACTTTTATAGCAAGAATTCAGAAACCATTCTCAGAATCCAAAAAGAAACAGTAGCCAGGGCGCGGGGGGGGGATAATGGGGGATTCGTCGACATTCCTTGATTGTCCGAACAACCCTACAAAAATTTTTGTTTCCTAAAGCAAAGGTCATGAAGGATATATAAATCAGGCAACTGACAACCGGGATAATACTGCCGTTTCTTTTCCTTGAATAATACAATGAGTGAATTGAATTTTTAGCTCATGGAAAAGCTTCAGATGTGAATCTGAAGAACATTAGAAAAAGCTCTTACTGGCTTCAGAATGCTGCACTACATAAATATTTTCTGGTGCTTTTCAAGGGCTCTGATCCCTGAATAAAGCCATTGAGGCAGATTTATTCAGTCTTTCTCCCTCTCTCACTCGCTCACTCAATCACTCAAACAAACTTTGGAAGAATTTTCTACCAACACAAGAGGCAAGCCCCAAGAACATTACCAGACAGACAGAACCTAATGAATTCAACAATTTGGTCCAACACGATATGGCTGTGGAATCTACATTACAACCTAGGGTTTTTACAGTTTTTCCCGTTGCTATAAGCCTGAAATGGATTCCTAGATATACAAAAGCAATTACAAGCTTAAAAGAAAAAAAATCCTGCAAGAAACTGAAAGATACTGAAAATGTTACCGCATAGTCCTCAGCTGTAAGATGCCTGACGATCCATGAATTGAATACAAATGGAATTCCCCTTGACAAGAACTGTGTAGCTGATGCCAAAATAGGAAATGAAAATAATAACAGAAACTATAATAACAAGGAAATAGGATAAACTAAAACCAATGCAATTTTGAACTCCATTGACTTTAAACACTAGCTCAAGCAAGTTTATCTAATGACGGAGACAATAATACTTTGATTCCAAATAAATTGAAATAATCATTTTCTACTTTCCTCTGCTTTCCTTTTTCTTCTCCCCCTCAGCTCAATTAAAGAGTAAAGCCTCACCTCAATTAGTTGACTTAACACAGCTGAATTTCTCTCAAAGATTTAAAGAAAACACAACACGTAGATAAAACTAATACTCAAAAACTGTTGTTTTTTTTTTCTTCCACGGCTTTCTGATGACCAAACGGAGGGTAAACAAAGTCGAGCTAATAAGGAAATACGCAATTAAAAAATGTGGCGGCATAAGATCAGTAGACAACTAACCGAGTAGGTACTTGAAAGTACGAGAAAAATCGGTACGGTCTTCGCCTCCGACCATTTGGGACTGAACTGCGGAAGACGCCTGAGACATCTCAAAATTAATCTTCTTATTTGATCGGTTAATTTTCCGAAACCAACTTCGATTTACATCCGATGTTAAACAAACCGGGTCAGATCAGATGACTGAAGTGAACCACCCGACAATATGTGGGTTCTATAGAAACGACAGCCCGTCTGCCTTCGCGTTAATCTGTAATATTCAATTTCTATTAACTTGTCATCTGCCTCGTATCTAGTGCTTTAAACAAGCAGTAAAAATTTAAGATATTATGAGTCGGAAACAAATAAATAAAGGGATAAAGGTAAAATCAATCTATACGTAAAAATCGATTTAGTCCCTGTGATATGAAAAATATCGATTTAGTCCCTATGATTCTATTTTCGTTTGTTATTAGTTCTTCATCAGGGACTAATTTTATCACTTTCTAAAATCGCAAGGACTAAATCGATGTTTTTCATATCACATGGACTAAATCGATTTTTGCGTATAGCACAGAGACCAATTTTGCATTTATCTCATAAATAAATAACTTAGATAATCAATCAATCGGAAAGAATCTCAACCTTTTTTATTTTTTATTTATAAATATATATATATATATATGTGTGTGTGGGGTTAATGGTTGTATTTATAAGAATATAATCATGAAGAAACATCTCTTATGTAACCTAGGCAATATTTATTAGTAAAATATTAACATAATTATGAAATCAAAATGGACTATAGCTTGGACTACTTACTCTAATATGGAGGTACGTTAAGAGTAAATATAAGCCCCACGCAATTCCCTTGCCAGATTGTCCCCGGAGGAGCCGTTTGAAGACGTGTGAACTGTTATTGTTACCCAAAGCGCGCTCTGGCCTTTTGCCTTTTTGCCCGTTTAGCACTTCCATTTTCTATATATTCTCTCTCTCATACACACGCCATGCACGGTTTAGGCATGCCAAACCAGTGGGATTTTGTTCGGCGAATTTATAGTTTTGGAGGTGGAAGCGGGGCTGACCGGACACAACCACCCTGGGTTCTAGCGGTAAAGCCCTTCCCCCTGCCCCTGTCGCCGGTATCTCTCTTTTTTTCTCCCTCTCTGTCATTCCCACACATTCAGAGACGAATCCTTTGGGCTTAAACTTTGACCTTGCGAATATCATATATATCTGGGCCTCCTTTTTCTTTTTCTTTTTTCTTTTCCCCTTCCTCTCCTTCTTTCTTCTTCTCTTGCCATTATTACGTTCCAAACATGAATGATGATGAATCTCCTGCTTGTTCACGGAGACACAGAAGGAGAAAGAAAGGTAACGGTCTATTTGAACACACAACTAATTTCTCCGTCGTTTCGAGTTTACGAGGTCATCATGTTGCGTTAAGTGTTGTGTAATCATAAAACAGAGGTAAATGAAACATGATAAAACGCGTTGAGCTTTGTGTTTCCTTTGGTTTCGATCTTCTATTTTCCGTCTCTTTTTTTTCTTTTTTCTGAGGGACCAAACAGATTGTTATAGCTTTCATGTTCTTGTGATTGCAATCATCTAAAACACTTCGCGCAACGTTCTTTTAGTTTCCTCGTTGTTACTACACTGCAGATGCACAATCATTATTGGATAAGCGCATTGTGTTTCACTACTCTGATCATTTATCGTCTTCTTTCTTCCGATACTAAAGATAGCTCCCAACTTTTCTTTCAAAGACTCAGTTAAATCCAAGATGACTGCTAAGCTCCAATATACATCATCGTACTCATGAACCTCTCCATTAGGCACTAATCTGTCTGCATCGGGTTCCCAGCAAGGTTTCATCTGACTTGGGCGATGTGAACAGAAAAATCTAGCTCGGAGGCAGGGTAAATTGTAAGCAAGTCAATATATATACAGCTAGCACTCCGCTTCATCTGATCGGCCCAAGGTATTTCTCATCCTTAATCACCATCTTATTCTTTTTGGCCAGAGAAATCCTTGACTTGCATTTCAAAAAGCCTACTGAAAATTTCGGTGTTTACACCGCAATTACGGGTACTCTAAGCTCCGCATGATACTCCATCATTTCCTCAAAGTTTCTTCCTTTCCCTTCTTAAAAACTCCCAAACAAGGGAAAATAGCCATTCTTCTCTTCCCCACGATCCTGATGACCCTTCTAAATATCCTCCGTGAAATTGATTTGCAGGAATGGAACTTATGATTTACTTGATTTTCGGTTCTCTGTTAGTGTCTGAATTCTATGTTTCAATTGGTTGATTTCACTTACTATTATTTATTTATTTTTTATAGAAAACAGTGTGACGCAATAATCAAGTTCTTCACTGTTTTGTAACTTCTGTTGGACATATAGAGGACGTGATTTCTGGCAGGCTCATTTTCTACAGGTATGGAAAATTCCAATTGTTCATCCCACTTGAGAAATTCGGCACACAAAGGAAGCCAGTCCCTACTTCCACCTAAAAGCACCTCCCGGTGCACTTTACCATCCAATGCTAGTTATATTGCCAGTTCTTCTACTGTATCAGAAGGTTTGCCAGAGGCTAAAGGGGGACAAGGACGC
Source organism: Myrica gale (assembly GCA_963930655.1). Taxonomy (NCBI): domain Eukaryota; kingdom Viridiplantae; phylum Streptophyta; class Magnoliopsida; order Fagales; family Myricaceae; genus Myrica; species Myrica gale. Next base: position 6,549,445 of record OZ005600.1, on the reverse strand, counting down.
CACCAACGTACTTCGTCTGATAGCTTCCTATTAGATGAACAACCCTCCTGGCTTGAGGAACTTCTTGACGAGCCAGAGACACCTATAGGCAGACGTCACCGACGTTCATCAAGTGACTCTGTTGCATTTTTGGACGGGGCAGCTAAGGCTTTTGGAGAAGACCAATACAAGTCAAAAAATATTCCTGTTGGACCTTCTAGTGGACCCCCCCTTAACTCTATTCACAATAGAGATTTGGCACACTATTCCTTGTATGCACCAAAGAGTTCTGTTGAATGTCAGAGCAGGGTGTGGGGTTCATCCTTCACTTCTGTTCCCGGCTCAAACGCTCTTTCAAGTAATGGCACTAGTTTTAAAAACATGGCATCATCATCCTGCACCCCACAGGAACATAATGGTGTGCAATTTCAAGCCATTACAAAGAAAGATGGAGCAGATCTGGAAGGCTCTTATATAAAAAGTGGTTTCTGTCATCCAAATCCTTCGGCATCCAGGACAGATTCAAAACGTGCTAAACAGTATGTGCTAAATTCACTTGTTTGTAGTGTCATTATCTTTACATTTTCACATTAGCACAAAAAAAGCAGCACCAACTGTTGATCCAGCTGACTTGAGCTGCTGAGCTTATATTTTGCTTCCTCATCCCATATGCTTTAACAAGTTTCTAACCCTTATATTGATTTAAACCTGTCTAGAATCTGCACTACTTTTGAGAGTACTTTTGTTAGGGCTACCACTTTCGTGAGGCCACACTGATCTTTACATATATCTCACGTCCTCACTCCTCATACCTTAGGCCCCTCTATTGTTTTACATTTTTACCTTGATAACAGTCTGCAGCAGTTGATCTACTGTATCCACTTCTTGTATCGGCCAGGTTTCGAGAGGTTGTAGTAAATAAATATGAACTATACCTAGAGATAAGTGAATCCTTACTGAAAAATTTGTCTTCAGAGTATATGGAATTAGTAGCAATTTGAGTACTTCCACTTTTTTACATTACCTACAAAATACAGGCAATTTGCTGAACAGACCCGCATCAGGAAACTTCAGTATATAGCTGATCTGGAAAGAAATGTCGAAGCTTTGCAGGCAAGGGCTTCAGAAACTAAAATGATCAACCTTAGAATAAGTGCATTTACTAACCTATGAGTTTGACCATATCAGCCAATTTGACCTCACAGGTAGAAGGATACGGAGTTTCAGCTGAGCTCGAATTTCTTGACCAGCAGAATCTGATTTTAGGCATGGAGAATATGGCCCTCAAGCAAAGGTTGGAAAGTTTATCAGAGGAGCAATTTCTAAAATATGGTAAGTTTCTTGTTATAAGCTAGAAACGATTAGCATCTGTGATTACCCAAAGGAAAAGCAAAAAAACGAATAAAATAAATTTTTTATTTAAATAATTTGGCATCACGTTTATATATTGCCTGTGCATCTCTTTTTCCATAACAGACTTCTTTCCTCTCATCTATTTTACGGGATTAAAATCTGAAAATGGCCCTCTTTTGGACTTAGTTTCTTTGAAGATTTGTTAACGGACTGAGGTGTCATCCATTCTGCTGCTTGCCGGTTGTTACAGTGGAACAGGACATGCTAAAGAGAGAAATTGCAAGGCTTCGATGTTTGTACCACCAACAGCAGCACCAACAGCAGCAGCAGAAGCATTTCACTCGACGCAGAACCAAAAGTAGAGAACCTGATTCCCAATCTGCTAACAACGCTATAAAACAAAAGGAACCCGATTTCTGATAAAGCAGTCAACAGCTCACACAATACAGAAGATGTCAATAACTAGAACACTCACTACACGTAGCCCATAGATGTATACATTTCCCTCTGCCTCCCCCAAGGGCTTGCTGTTTTTCTGCTAATTGAAAGGGGCCCTTAATACTTCAGAGCCCTTTGTCCTACTTGCGGTGCTGTGTTATAGGTTCGCCATTACTTGTTAGCCGAGCTCAGGAAAAGCCAATCTTTCGAAAGTGAGAAGACGAAGATGCTGAATGAGATTGTGTTGGTTATTCTTTACAAGAGTCCCTTCACAGCATGCTGCCATGCTCTTTATTTGTTCATGGCTTCCATAGGTGGTTTCAACGTACGTGAAATAAGTTTGGAATAAACTGCAGTGTTTGGTTTTGTTTTGGTTTAACTCTTGTCTAGTATCTACAGCCAAAAATGGGGATCGATCAAAAGGCAATTCGTCAGTGCTTGGTTCTCGGTGATTGAATTTTGTGTCAAGTTTCATCTCATAAACAATTGACAATGAGAAGAAGTGGCTAAAAAAGTATATGAAGTACAAAATTAAATTGTTCTTAATTAATGTGAGACTCTAACACTCCCCTCACGTGCAGGCCGAATGAACATGGTCCATGCACGTGGACAACAAATGAGAAACACAAATAAGTGGTCTAAGCCCAGAAATAGTTGGCTCTGATACCATACCAAGTTTCATCTCATAATCAATTGACAATGAAAAGAAGTGACCCAACAAATATATGAAGCACAAAATAAATGATCGGTAATTAATGTGGGACTTAACACTTTGTTCCTAGAGAGGCTAATCAGGCCTCTCACTTCCTGGCCCGCTGGGCCTAAAGTTCGAGTAACCGAAGGGCGTTTTGAAGTGATCCTACCGATGGGGAAATCTAGGCTGCTAATCATGAGTACCCTCCTGCTGTTCACGACATAAAAAATAAAACAAATAACAGATAAAATCAACTTTCTAATATGGTGCACTTGGAAGGAGAGGTCACGAATAAATAGTACAAGGTATTGTTTGGTGATGAGTTTAGTAGTCTGGTGCTTTGAAGACGATCACATAAACGAAACAACAAATGGCGAAGATAATCACGAAAATATCAAAGCTGAGGGCTGTTAGTGTTTGATCACTTAGCTCCATGTTCATTCCACCAAAACGATCCACCGGGTCCGGCCTGGGCGTATAGCTCCTCACTTCTTTCTCGTAAGGGTCCTCCAGTTTCATCCTCATTTTCTCAGCTTGTCGGCTTGCGGCCTCCTGGGCAAGCGTCCAGTCATAAAACCTTCGGGTCTCTTCGTTGCTCAGTACATCGTAAATTTCTCTCAGCTTCATAAACTTGTCCGAAGCAGCTTTTAGGGGGAGAGAAGTGGTGTCTGGATGGTACTCTTTTGACAACCTCCGGTAAGCAGCTTTGATCTCTTCCATATCAGCATCTACTCGCACTCCTAAGAACCTGATTAATCCCAACTAGAATGAGCAACACTGTCTTGTAGGACACCCATATGTGCGTATAATGCGCTTGGCATAGAAGGTAAGTAACATTGCTAGGTTTTCACAGCAGCCAAGCAAACAATATGGTACTCCTATATGTACAACTTGGGACTCTTGACAAGAAAGAAAAAATTTATGACTCTAATTAATCCCCATTATTGAGTTGAAAAATAAGGGAAACTTTTGCAAATCCAAAGGGGCCCTTAGGGGGCTGTATATGTTTTAATGGAGTGTCTCTTGCAAGTTCTTTATTACAAAGAGATAGAAACAAAAGAAAGAAGCGGTACCAAGGGAAGAGCCCCCTTTATTAGGTTAACATTAAGAATTCCAAAAGTTCTAGAAAAGCTTCTGCAGTTCTTTTTCCAACTTGCGATTAAATCACTCTTTAGCGTGGAGTTCATCAAAAGAAGAAGCATATAGATCAAAGTCCTCGCAAGTCATAGACTCATAACTCATTAACTCATAGTATGATCAGTTGGACATAAATATTCTCATGACAGAACTGTGAAAGTTGTCGAAGCAGCGGGAAAAAAATAGTGTAAGAAGAGGACTCACTGGTAATGAGAATCGGACTCGTTTAGCAAATCAGCAAACTTATCACCCAAAACATTACCCTTCTCCTCGTTGAGTTTTTGTTTTGTTTGCTGGGAACTAGCGGTTCCTCCAATCCAACCTTCATCTCCGGTGCCCGAGTGGAGTCTTGGGTCATACTCTCCTGGTGGTGGTCTTGGGCGTCTGCGTCCCCCTTGTGATGCAAAGACGCGCAAATTGCTATTGTTTCTTGGACTTCGTGTTCTTACTCCTATTTTCAGGCAGTCTTCTCCTAGGTGGTCGCCGCTTTGGCCTTTGCGACGTATGAGAGAGCATGAAGCCTGCGGAGCTGCTGTGGTGGCCATAGGAGGGAAAGCAAACTGGCCTCGGTTTTGAGGTGGAGAAGATGAGCTATCATGACCGTTTAATTTTATGGCTGGGATTCTTTTGTTTCTTTTAGACGGTTGGGAATTAGATAGCAAGATGGGGAAAGAAGCTTGATATCATTCATTTGGTTCTCATTGGTGACAATTCTATCTTTATGCTTCAATTTTTCTTGGGCATATATAAGGCCCACTAAAGTTTAGCATAGGTGAGTCTTCCTGAGACGTTGTTCATAAGAAGAGAGATGGGCATGCATCGAGGATAGGGCTAAAAACATTTCAGGCGGAGACCCATTGTTTTGCCCAATTCGGGGGAAAAAAAAGAGAGGCCTAAAATATCACACAAAGATAGTAAACTAAACAAAGTTTTGGATCTGTATCTAGGAGATTAGTTTGTGATAACGCTGGTTTGTTTATTATATATATATATATTGTGTCAACGTTATGAGTATGAATCTAGGGCTCCTCTCGAATGCGAATACCATTGCATGATACAATGAACAAAGTCTCGAATAGTCACTAGCTAGCTAAAGTTTAAGAAGAGAATGCCAAGTTATGGCATTGGTCAAACACAAAATTCAAGCTGGGATCGTGGCCCAAGCTTCAGCGGCTGATCCATTAATCTTGGTGTTGGGGTCCACACCCATAAGAGATAGACTTAGAATAGAAGTAGACTTATTGTGGAAGTCTACTTGCTCCCTACTTCTAGTTTATCTAGGATTCTCTTAGAGTTTTCTCTTTGTATTCTTCCCTATAAATAAGAGGCTTATGTTATAGAGAAGAGGCACGTGAGCACGTGAGATCGTGTGCATTGGGCAAAGAGAGAGGAAGAGAAAGAGGGTGGTGTGACTATTGTATCGGGGCGGGCAGAGTAATTTTCTTAGGCTTTCTTAATAAAATTGCTCTCTGGGGTGGACGTAGGCCGGATTGGGGCCGAACCACGTAAATCTGGTGTTCCTTTCTTTGAATTTTCGTGACGCTTTTCCCAACACTTGGATGCATAATACAACGAGTCCGAAGCCATGGTCGAAGAATCAAACGTCCATAAAGATCAGCATCTACTGTCTACACAGGCAGAAGGAGAAGGTGTGGTACATCATGTTCCTTGTCTTGTAGATAACGGTAGATGACCATTATACACATATATATATATAAAGAATACTCCAAAACTGCATAGAAAGGAAACAAAATAAGAAGGAAATAAAGAAAAGAGGAGAAGAATGCCATCGTGCTTCTATGAGAAAACGCTTTTTAAACAAAACAATTGTCTCCATTAGAGGTGTTCAGTGGCACCGGTGCCGGTTTGCATTTTTGTTGAAAATCCGGGGGTAATCCCGGTTCCCGGGTTTCCCGGCACCGGGAACCTGGACCCTGGGAAACCGGGTTTATTAAAAAAAACGTTAAAGTGTGAAACGCGCATTTTGTGAAAGTGTTAATTGGGGACCGGGGTGAATTTTCGCCAGTCACTACAACAAATATGGATTTTAGCGACCGGCCATTTCGTTGGTAAAGATACATAATTTGGTTGCCAAAACACTCTGGTGACCATATAAGATTGTCGCTCAGTGGTCGCAAATGAAGCGTTGGTAAAGGCTTTTAGTGAAGCAAAGTATATTTTGTCACTATTTATTAAATATAGCGACAAAGTATATTGTTTCTGAAGTTCAACCAACTTTGTCAGTAGAGAACCTACCAATCCATCTGTAGTGGTCGCTAGACATGACCACGTAGCAACGAATAATTTGGTCGCTCAAGCTAGTACTAGCAACAAATAAAGCATGTCGCTAAAGTCCATTTTAGCAACCAATAATAATAGTCAATAATAAAGCATGTCGCTAGTGGCCACTGCATTCCCTTTCCCAGCCGGCCAGCCCTAAGCCCCTGCCCCTAACTCTGCGCGGCCCTGCCCACTGCCGACGCCCGATAGTGCCGAGTGCCCAACCCCCCTAACGCAGCAGCTCCCCGAGTCTCCAGTCTCGTTCCCGTCTCCCTCTTTCCCTTCCGGCCCTCCCTCTCCTGCCGTCCGGCGCACAATATGTTTTTGTTAGGTTTTGTGGTTTGGTTACTTTGTTATTTTCACTTACTATAATCTAAATCTTGGTGCTCGAACATGTTCATTTCGTGTTGGGTTTTGTTCATTTCGTGTTGTGATGGCCATGGTTTAATTTGTAGAGTAATGACTGCACTGGTAAGCTGCTGTGCAATGTGCATATTAGTTGTATGTAATATTGCCTCAGTGGTTAGTACCGTTGCATTATTAACAGGGTTTGCACTTGATGTCACATGGCCTTTAATTAATTCGCATGTTAAGGGACTGTGCATGGCGGTGCCCCTTTTGTAGGGTAGCTCTGAGCTCCATGCCTTCAAACGATTCTATATACTTTTATATATTGGGTTAGCTTAAGTCTTGCTTTTGATTTGTGGGGCAAAGATCTAAGGCCACTAGGAATTCGTACATGCTAAAATGTTCCTAAAAGCAAGTGCATTACTCTTGGTCTATTTAGCTTGATTTCACCTTTTGAACTTTGTAATTTGCAAATTATCAAAACTTGTTACAATCTATGAATAGGTTTATACTTGAACTCTGTGTTACAACTTGATCTGTTAAGATTATGACATATGGTCTATTTTAAATTGATTTTAAAGACGAGATCATCTTAATTGATATGGTAGCAGAATGTAAACCAATCCATAGTTTAATTGGTAGTTTGGATGCAAATCATAAAAAGTTTAGGTAATTGAGTATAAAAATTAATTTTTGATTCCATAGGAAAAATAGGGAATTGAGTACAATAGCCTATATATTCATTAGGGAAGATAAATAATTGGATATAACATATATATAGATCACACTTAGTCTATACAGTTTTATTTTGGATTGGATTGTATTAGTTTAGATTGTATTATTGATTTTGGATTGGATTGTATTAGTTTGGATTAAATTATTAATTTTGGATTGGATTGTATTAGCTTAGATTGTATTATTGATTTTGGATTGAATTAGATTGTATTAGTTTGGATTGGATTAGATTAGTGTAGAGTTTATATTTTCTATGTGCGTCATATGTTAAAAAAATAGCTCAATATAAATGTAGGATTACCGGAAACCGCCACCGCTATGGGTCAAAACCGATACCTACACCGGGGTTGAACAGCCCTAATCTCCACGGAGCGTGCAAAAGAGATGGGAAAGGAAAAGCAAATCAAGATCAATGATCATTCGGAGCAAATTTGAAAATTCGGCACCCAGTTTATTGTCTAATCATTTTAATCTTAACAATGCGGCGATTTTCCACAGTCGTCATGTCCTTGAGACCCATCCTTCCGAACATCCTTTCTCGGGCATGCATTATGGTTTCCTTCCAACCAAGCATGCTGGAAGTAGAAAACGAGGAGTTGCTTTCTTCCCACCAAAGGTGCAGAAGCATGCAGCTGAACTCTTAAAACGGACACACAACCATCTACTTCGATTACTCCGGCACCAAAATTGTATACATTTGTCCATCACTAATTCAATTCCCATAGTCATGCATCTGTCGCAAAGTGCGTTCTTCCACTTCCGGCGTCTGTGCCTATTACATTCCTATATCCATTGGTTTTCAAACGATACAACAGCAAAAGTGAAAGTGTTGCGAGTGCCAATGAACCCAACTACCACAAAGGCACAAATTATGTGCATAAGCTCCCAATGCCCCGTACCAAACGGTTTTCACACCTCGTGCTGTTCTCTGAAATGGAAGAATTAAACCACCGTTTGAATAATAAAACTTAAAACAAACCAAAATCCACACTTTTTTTTTTCTTGTACCCTCTCAGTGCTTCTCTTCAAGAAACCCTATTCCCACGAGTATTAATCACACACTAAAGATATATAAAATACAACAAATCATTTTAACCAGCAGTGACTCTTCTGATTAGTTAGCTCATACTTGCCTCTCTTTCTAGCCACAAATCCGAGTCAAAACTCAAAAATAAGAAAAGGGACATAACTCAAAAATAAGAAAAGGGACATAACATAAAATGTCAAAAAAAACTTCGCGATTATACTGGTTGCGACGGTGGAGGTGGGGAGGGAGGTGACTGGTGTGCGGAATCTCGGCGGCGGTGAGTGTTCTTGTTGTTGTGCATCCACACTTTGAGCACATTGCGCTTGATACCAAGCTCGGAGCAGAACTGGTTGAGCGCCACGTCATCTTGCCTCTGTATCCTCCACCCGATCCTCTCCGCGAACTCTAGCATCTTATCCTTCTGTTCCTGCGTGAACCTGGTCCTAAACCTCTTGGCAGTGGTGGCACTAGTACCCGCCCTAATCACTGCCCCACTGGGCTCCACTTTCTCAGGCGTTTCCGACCGTCGATCACCACCATCGTAACGATGATGAAGACGGGACGCGGCGGTACAGGCATTGTACAGCAACATTGGAGTCGGAGCAGAAAAGTGACGGCCGATCACCTCCCTCATGTGGAAGTTTCGGTGGCACCCGCACGCAGCGCAAGTGAGAGACTCACGGGAGTCTCCTCCACCACGTGGCATGAACTCGCCGCAGCCGTCGTTGGCGTGGCCGCCCATGGAAGCCGCATGGTTCCGCATGCACTCCCTGTACTTAACAACGGTTTTAACAGCCGTCTTGGGGCTCGACAACATCGGTTCGAGGACAGCTTCTTTGTCATTGTCATTCTCGGATTTCGTTACGTGATTGTAGGATACCACGCTTAAGTCCATGTTGGGGAGAAAAGAAGGTGCTAGGCTGCTAGCTGATTGGTTGGTTTAAGGGTAATGGGATTAGGGAGAGGTGGGTGCGGTGGTAATTTGGATGAGCTGTGACAAAAGATTAGAAGAAACACTTGGGATTGGTTTTTAAGAATGGGAGGAATTCCGATCTTGCGGTTGTCATACTCATATGATAATGAGGAGCACGACGTATTTAAGACAAGCATCACGACAGGAGAAGGGGAACATTTGAGAGAAACGAAGGAGAAAACAACCGAGTAAGAATCCCACACCAACAAACCTGTTCTGTTAAGACGCACACGCGTCGGAACCCAGTTGGCCAAATCCCGTTGTCCTCCACAGAGCCCTCGTGAAAGGTCTTACGTCTAATTATAGAAGAGCGGGACCCACCCACGTGAGTTTCTGATAAACGGATCAGATGATCCAACGGCCGATACTCTCAGAGAAGCGCTGACGAGATCTTTCACTGTATGGGGCGTATATATGAAAATCCAGATTAGGCGTATTTTTCCCGCACGTCACGCCTTTTCTCCACCATGCTTTGTGGGGTCCAACACAAAAACAATGTCAGGAGGGAGGGAAGGTAATAAGACCGTGGGTCCCAAGGTAAGCACCGTCCCATTAGGGGACTGTGGTTACTGACACTTCCCCTGCAATACGTAATCATCCAATAATTCCTTACTTCAAATATTTTGCTTACGCCGAAGGCGTTTCTACAATATTTTCTTATTGTAAAATAAGTTTACATTTTTATATATATAAAAAATTAATCCTAAGTTTGTACTACCTTTTAAAATTAAACCAACCGTTAACTGTGTCCCAATTCCGTCTGTAGAGTTAACATACACGTCGGCAGCATCCCAATCACCTGTCGGCTGGTCTCAAGCAAGCACCAAATTTTTATTCTGCTGGCAACGTCATCAAAACGACGTACGGAGGAGATAAAAACCAAGACCCGTTGGCCCGCCGAACCGCGTTGTCGTGTCCCAACACCCCCTTACAACCCCAACGCTCCGTTTTGATTTGGGGATTTCGAAACTCCTCCCTCGTATACCAGCCACAACCCGCTTTCCTCAACCGAATATCGAAGGGGAAGAAGTCGTTGCTGACACAATCGCAGTCAGTACTCTGGCCACTCTGAAGGAGAAGTTCCAATGAAAGTGAAAACGTACTCCGTTGAAGACATATTACATCGTGTTTGTTCTACACAAATCTGGGTGATCTGTTTGTTCACCGACAAGTGAATATTGGGTTTTTTCTGTTTGAAATTGGAAAGTGATCTGTTTGTTCTAGCTATAGATGGAGAATGAGCACGCATTTTAAATCGCCTTTTCAAATCGTTTCGATTCGGGTCAGCACTTTCAATGGAGAATGTGAATTTTGTTATCGTTTCAATTTTTAAAGACATGATGCCTCAGCATTCCCTAATTTGTCACGTAATAAAAATCATGCCGGCTAGCCCGTGCACCAAAAGATCTATTCGTGAAAGAACATTGACCCAATCGATCCTTGCGGAATAGAAAACCAGACGCTTCAATCCAATTGATCCTGCAGCGAGAGAACAAAAACTGAAGAAAACCAGAAGCTTCAATCCAGTCGGAGTCTAGAGTTTCGGGGAAATAGAGTCGAAAAGCTGCTTCCGTTGGGCTTGAAGAACACCTAGACCTTGCGCAGTGTTTGGGGTTTGGGAAAACTAAGAGCTTGCGGCGTCGTTTTGGGCATGGCATTAGTCTGTGTGGTTTTTTTTTATCTCCTCTGTACGACGTGTCAAGCCGGATAAAAATTGGAGCGTGCTTGAGGCCAGTCGGCAGTGACTGGGATGCTACTGCTGATGTGTCTGTTAAATCCATAAACGGAATTGGGCACAATTGACGGTGAGATTAATTTCTAAAGGTGGTACAAGTTTAGGAATTGATTTTTTTTTAAAATGTAAATCTAAGGACTTCAGATAAAACCTAAGGAAATTTACCCTTCTTGTTACATGTCGTACATCTTCTATTTCTTAATTTTTTCAATGGTACGGTGGTTCGTACTTATTCAAATAATAAAGACATATGCGGCAGGTCGTACTCTCAAGTTGGGCATGCTCGTTGCTCCGTTTGACTTTTCCCATTTCTCTTGAATTCACATCCCCAAAGAAGATTTATAATCCTGTAGTTTTGATAAATTATTAAAGCATTAGAATAGTGTGTGTGCATGAGCTCCATAATAATATATAATTCGTACATATATATAGTCACATTCCATAAACATGACTTCATTGACTTGGAAGAGAGTGTGTCTACCGTTGATAAGTGATAAGTGAAAAGTAAAACCACGAGCGTGGGGTAGCTGAATTAGTTTGGAGGTCTAAAAGTAGAGACATCTGAACATGAAGGTTTTTAGATCGAACTCTTTGCTGTGGTGTTGTGGTGTCGTTCTTTTTTTTTTTTTTATCATTATAACTCAATAATTTAGATCTTTTGCGGTAGGTATACGTTCTTATAGTCACGCCTAAAGAGAGTGTGCTACTCTGACCGTCCTCTTAAAAAAAAAAAAGAGTAACACATAATGCCTCTCAGTTAAGCTACTGCCTACGGGTTATGTACGTAAATTCAAGAGCATTTTTCTTCCAGTTGTGCTTGAGCATAGATGTTTCGATCGGAACCATGGATTCAGAGATAATCGCCTTGATTGACGTTAGCCAAGTCAGCTACGGCTCAATGGAGCATCGAACCTAGGTGAATGCGATCGTTCATTCCCCTGCACGTGACGACCTTATCAGAACAATGCATGAATGATCTTGATTTGGGTCTCCGCAATTCAGTGGTCGGTCTGCTTCTACCGTTACCTGAAAATTGTCTCATGGACCGCTACCCTCAGGATAAGGCAATGTGTTTGTCAAACAGGCATTACAAGCCAACATAGATCAACGCCATGTTTACGCAAATGAAGAAATTTTCAAAAAAATTGAATGTGGTATGAATTTTTAGAGAGATCGAAGCTTTATGGGAATTTATGAAAAGTTAGTGAAAATTTTATAATGTATTTGGGTAGATGTTGAAAAAATTTCGATTTTTACTAGTTAGTGAAAAAAAATGAGGAGAATTAAGTATTACAAGGAATTATTTTATTTTTTTGAAAATAGACGATTTCATGGCGAAAGAGATAAAGAGTATAGAGATGGTTCTGAATTTTTTATTTTATTTTTAAATTTTTTGAAATTTAAAGATAGGATAATATTATCAAAATATATGAAAAATTTAAGAATAAAAATATCAACTTTAAAATGTTTGTGAAATTTTTTGCTAGATGTTATGTTTGGCCGTGAAGAATTTTTCTCATTTGCCAAACATGCTGTCAACACTTTTCGTTATCTCAAGTTTTAGTATATTTTTTGTAAGTTGCAAGTCTTCACAAGTCTCAAACTTTATTGGGCGAAAAAGCTCATACTGCCTTTGGTAAGAAGAAAAATTACTGCTAAATTTCATCACCATTGACATACATTCGGAGAAGACTCAATCCAAAGCTTTTATAAGGGGTGAGTTAGACTTGTTTTATTAAATCTAAGACATGTTTGTTTGCCCAAAATTTCCAACAAAATAAATATATTTTAAAATTTTCAACTTTTACGCATACAGTTCAAACTTTTTACAAACCCCAATAAACTTAAACATTAAAAGATTCTCGAAGTTCTGGGAATATATCCCAAAATTTCGGTAAACAAACATACCCCTAAGAGATAGGACCGCGTCATCTCATTTAGTGAAGGAGAGCCCACCGAATATTTTTGTCCCTTTAATTATAAATAAATAAATATACTTAAACAAAAACGCTCCACCTCATTTTATAGAATTGAATCCTTGAAATTTAGAAAAATAAATCTAGACTCTCTTATAATAGCTTTGGACCCAAAACTTTGGGTGAATCTTTTTGCCAATAAAAATAGTAGAATGTTTCCCAATGCTACCAAGAGTCGCGAACTAGGAAAGTTGCTAGAAAATGAGAATTTGGTTCCAGCAAATCTGATAAGAATTTTCCGTGTCAGTATCAAGAACAATCCCCTTGCTCAGTTACATTTCGCTCGTTACTTTTCCGCTCTCAAGACGTCGTATATGCATCAGATTTCCTCAAGGGACAAACTATGGAAACAAGCAAAGATCGGCCAGTTCCGTTGTAGCCCTCACTAAAGGGGCAGAACCATGACTCGTATGCTTACGTTACAAGAAACGACTCGATTAGACCCTTTGGGCTAGTTTCCGTCAGCAGTAGGAGTGAGGCAAGCCGGGTCCTATCAGAGCAATAATCAGCCCTTTTAGTAGGGGGTGACTCCTTGTGCCATTTTCTTCCTGAGGAGCTTCAAGGTCTAGAATAAGCTTGTCGCTCTTACCCTTCCCGTGGCATGGAAGCAGAGAACATCCTATTTGTTTCCAAAAATAACCGAAGGAAAAGATAAAGAGTTGGTTGAAGATACTAAATGCAACATTTATAACATTAATTTGTAATGCTGGTGTGAATACAGAGCACAGAGAGTACCTCATAAAGATAAGGACATAGGGCTTGTACTAATTGAGGAAAATAATCAGATCATACAACGATGCTAAAGAGTTAATTACGCATCAACTCCTACTTGATCTAATAATATATACACCTAACTTCTATGTATTTATAGTGGAGAGCGCGATTCAGTGTGCAAAAGGGCATGACTCACTGCTCCTCCTGGCTCCTCTGTGACATCAACCAAGCAAGGTAGTCAGATTCCTCGTCCAACTGACTTAGTGGTGTAACCCTCTTCCTGATCAGCATTTCCACTGTTGGGTACTTTCTCTTGCGCCCACCTCTCGGCCTGGATTGAAATTGCTCATCGGACTCTTCAAAATCTCCCTGAAACCCAAAGCAATTGCGATACCAGATATGAATTTCGTTTTCTAAGCATGTGGAGAAGGATGTATCCAGATGAATACAGCAAATAGTGTTTTGAGTCATCCAAGCAAACTTACAGGCGTATAAACATGGTTCCCAGTCTTTTCATGATTGTCTCTCACATGCTTGTGGGCGAATCTCATGCCGCAACCAGAAAAGGTACAGGCAAAAGGTCTAAGTTTAAGGTGCACAGCCTTTATATGTTGACAGAGATTGGATTTCTGAAAATATTTAAATATATGGTAAAAATATCAATAAAAAGCCAAATGATATTCAATCATACGTACATACAAACAGCAAATTAGGAAATAAAGTGAAGTCAAGAAAATATCTAGAGAGAAGTATCTTACATTTGAAAAAGTGTGAAGACATCCCTTATAATTGCATTTGATTTTCTCCACTGAAACTTCAGCTTCATGTGTCCGCAGGTGCCGCTTCATGTTCTTTTTCAGTTGCTTGGTCCCACATATCTCGCAAGTAATATGTTGGTGGCAAGACTGGATGTGGGCTTTAAGGCACTGGTCATTCGCAAAATATTTCATACAGTCTGGTTCACAGCAGTACGCCTCCACTGAATCTAGTTTCACTGAACATTAAGGTCTCTGTCAGGGATTGCAATTGATAAAAAAAACTCCCAAAATCCCACGAGCACTTCTTTAATTATAAGAGAACCAAAACCACCGAGGATGATAATGTACAATATGGAACAACGCAATAAAGAAATATCAGCAACCAAATCAAAGTGGTTGGGATTTGAATAGCAAAGGAACTTGCCATGGGAGTCCTTATGCTTTCGCAGCTTTGATGCAAATCTAAAGACCTTTTCACACCCCACCTCCTGGCAGACATACTGCTTCTGGCATTCATAATCAGCCTGAGGGCAATCATCACTATGGAATTCTTTCACGTGCCTTTTCATGTTCCCTTGGAAAGCAAATTCACGGCTGCAGCTCTCAATAGGACACTTGAAGAGCTTCCCTTGGTGCTGCAGAAGATGGCGAGTCAAGTGGTCCTTTCTTCTGTAGCTGGAGTGGCAATCATCGACCGTACAAGTGAATGGCCTCTGCAATCACAATTACAATAAGCAGGTAAGTGTTGAGAGCTAGAAATGCAAGATATGTAACTACTCCATTAGATATAAATGAACAAAAGCCTTCAAACCTCCACTTGGAAACATTGCGTGATTGAGGCTTGCTTGATGGAGCTTCTCAGGAGGTCTCCCACCTGATACTAGTCCATTCAAGTCATAAGATGCAGCCTCTCGCATTTTGGAGTTCTTTTTATGGGATCCAATGCTTCACACTTTAACATGTCACATAAGAAACAATTCCTGCAAAACAATTCCGATTCAATCCACATATAAACTAAACAAATCCATAAGGGGCAAACAGCCATAGACACAATGGTCAGTAAGGAAATAAAGCAGCAGCATCAAGCAATGTTCTCCGACATACCACCCTATCACCAATAAAACCTCATGCTCTGCTGGAAATTTGGTAGCAGCTTAGTGGTTATTGAGCTATTCAAACCTAGGTGTATTGTCTTACAGAGAGTTAAATTCAGTGGGCCAGTGTGAAACCAATTCCCAGAACAGAATTAACCCCTGGCGAGAATGGTTGTGTGTTAGCAAGAGATTGGTCAGATCACATTAGCTCGTAATCACAACCAACCAAATCAATGAAAACCCAACACCAACAATATCCAAAAACAAATCTACTGCTACTAATTCAATTGATAGCTCCCATTCTGAAACCGGGTCAGCCACATGCTAAACTGAAAGTTAGCAGCAGGGAACTATGACAACAAATACCTCAAGTGAAAAAAAAATAAAAATACCTCAAGTGAATGACTTTGCATGTGTTGCTGCAAATACGCAGGTTTCCGGAAAGTGACACCACACTCTGTGCAAATATTGGATTTTTCTCCCTCCAATTTCTCAAGCCCATCGACTCCATTCTCTTTCATCTCTTCCTAAACAAAGGAGCAAACAGGAAATCAGAAAAAAGATCCAAAACGAAAATTACAACCTATGAACGAGAGAGAGAGAGAGAGAGAGGCAAACCTTGTGCTGAGCTATTATGTGGGAGGTAATAAGCGACTTCTTGGATCTGCAGATGCCGCAGTACTCGCAGAAATAACGCCTTACGTCTCTGAATATCGGCTTCTCTATCCCTCCCATCTCCTCTATCTTTCTTTCTATCTGACACCCTAGTTATCTTGCTTGGGCCTCTTGACTTTGCTAGGTTCTTGCGTTTGAGCCTAAAAACTATAAATGAGAATTTTTTGAGGGCCCAAAGCCACAAAACTTACAACTATTATTCAACCTGTTGGAATTTTGCATTAAATTCTGCAAAACACGAATATCTATGCCGTGGTTACATTAGACTGAGATACATCATGCAAGAGAAACGGGTAAGTTTGCACAAAACACCGAATCAATAGATCTCTTCCAAATTTACATTGGAATAAACAAACATCAGGCAAATCCCTGGCTTGAACACGAGGAGATTAAATAAAACAAAATGATTATAAGAACGAAAAAAAGACTTCGAAATAATCGAAACTTCATACAAAAGTTATGGGTACATAAGTCAGGAAAAAAAATTCTTGACAGCCAGCTACCATAGAAAAATCATAATACAAAGTACCCACAGAAATTGAAGCCAAAAAAATGTAACCCAAAGGAATAGAATCTAGCAGATGGATTTACTCGATTCTTGCAAAGCAAAAATAGACATAATTACCCGAATCTGTGCTCAAATGTTTGGATTTCGAGACTTCAGAAATGTAGAACAGGATAAACTGGTTTGCGTTTTCACGAAGATGACCGAAGAGGGAGCGGGAGATAGAGAGAGCATGATCGGGAGAGGGAAGCAGAGACAGAGCGGTGGGTGCGAAGTGCGTGAAGAGGAAGAGAGGCAGAGAGATGCGGGTACTGGGTAGTGAGAGTTCGACCAAAGTGGAAGCGACTCGAGGAGAAAGAAACCCTAATGGTAAAGGGTTTGGGCTGGGCTTCAGTCGTTTGGGCCTACCTGGGAAAAGCTTTAGGATATATTTCTTTGTATTTACAGTCGGTGCGATCACCGAAAGGACTGGACTTTCTCCTAGGCCCAAACAAATGGTAAAAAGAACAACGTTTTGGCCCCATTTAGCAAAAGCCAAGGATCTGGCGCATTTCTAGTGAGATTGGTTTGGGTAGGAAACTTGAAACTGGCAAAAAAAAAGTGGAGTAAAATGCCAGAGAATAATTCACTTTCTTTGTTACAAGTAGCTCACAAAGCGATGTCGTAGTGGCATACACGTCTTGAAAATATATGAATCTTTTCCAGGTTGGCATACACACATGGGGGTGTGGTCCCCGATGGTAACGCGTAGTTCCCCTCGATACGATGCTACATCGTGTTCTAAAGTAATGAAGCATTATACCAGGAAAGTTGTTCCACTGAATATTTACAGAAGTGAACCAAAAATGCGCCGATAATTGTTTTTCCGACGTCGTACTCTTGAGTATTTTTTGTTTTTCTAATCCAGTCGTACTTTGACTTAAATGGTTGAAGTTCTGAAGTGAGATTCGTTCGGATCCAGTATTTACGTAAAACAAAACAAGATAATCTCAAACGTCCGAGTGAGAGGCTAAGAGAGAAGTCCGGTCAACTTTGAGCGGTACAAAAAACTACAATAATTAAGCTATGTTTACTACTTGTGAGGGAGAGAACTCAAGAGAAGTTTAACACAAGTACAAATTGAGGAGGCAAATAAATCATCAGTAACCGAGCGCCACTATAAAAAAAAATGGTCTATAGCGGCGGTCACTAAAAAAGCCGCTAAAAGGCATTTAGCGGCGGTTTTGCAAAAAAAACGCAACTAAAGATGTCTATAGCGGCGGTCAAAATTGCGGCAGTCAGTGGAGAGTTGACAACAGCAGGGATTTGAATTTTATTGCCTTTTTAGCGTTTTTGGTTTCCGACCGCTGCTATAGGTCTTTTTTTTTGTAGTGCGCCTTGCAAATTCTGTAAAAAATCTCTACGGGGTAGTGTCGGAGGGTAAGTAAGGGAGATTATAAAATAGGCTTAAATGAGAATACTATCGTAATGGCGTACCATTTTCTCAAAAACGTCTCTGTACTTCAATTTGGTTGATTTTGATCTCTATTATTTATATGTCTTCTCGAAAAAGCTCCTCTGTCAGTGTGATCCCACCAATTTGATGTTTTTTTCCACGTGTCTAACGGAGGTCCACATCGTACCCAATTACGAACTGACACGTGGACACGCAATAGCTCTCTCATTTGTTGTGCCATGTCACGTGTCACGTATGGGTTCCACGTCGTCCTAATTGAAATATTGCGTTTTTTGCCTCTCGAATTCATCCCCTTCGGCTGAACAAATTAACCCTCGCTTCTCTCTGCAACCCTAACAGTGAAATCAAATCAAATCTCCGAAATCATCCAAGGTATGGCGTCTTCAATTTCTACAGCATCCTCTCAGGGGAACGATAACAGCGATATCTCTACGGCTCCGGTGCGTAAATGTGGTTTGCGAGCAAAGTCGAAAAGGATCATGATTGCTGCTAATCCAGGACGTCGTTTCTATGGCTTCGTCCTTTATGGAAAACATGTGGTTTCTTGCATCATCATTTGTTTGAATTGAATGTTTAAAGGTTCTTTTTCACATTGATAGTGTACATTTTTGGGAAAATGCTGTTATGGATGCATTTTTGGTATGTTGTCGTTAGTTTGGTATGCAATAAATGGTAAGAGCCTGTAACATTGCAATTTTTTTTTTGTATTTTGCAGGATCATGTGCCATGTGAGTTCTTCAAATGGATAGATATACCAGTTCAAGCACGAAATAATGAGATGTTGGCTGATCTTCTTGGGAAGCTTATAAGGATGGATGAAAAACTTCGATTGATGGATAAAAAAATTTGAAGGCAGCAAACACGAGAGTGACGATTGAAGGCACTGTTAGTGGGTACTTGGGCTATGTTCTTGTGCTATTTGTCAGTGTAATGAAGGGATGCTGTGTGTTAGGCTTATTTTGAATTTGCTGATGCTATTTCGAATTTGTACAAATCTGTAAGGACTTGTGGTCCCTCACTTGGACAAGTATATTTGCCTCGATGAAGATGAGGGTTTGATTGCAAATTTCTTTAGAGGGAAAGGGTTAGGGCTCAAAGTCTGCGTAATTGGGGTTGGGGAGGGGGATCGAGATTTCATTGTTCAAAATGGCAAAACACAAAATGTGCGTTTAATTAAATACGTGACACGTGACAGGGTGCAACTGAGGAGAGAGATAATGTGTGTCCATGTGTCAGCTCGTGATTGGGTACGATGTGGACCTCACATAAGGGCTTTTTTTGGGAAGACATATAAAGAACAGGGACCAAAATCAACCGAATTGAAGTACAAAGACTGTTTTGGGAAAATGGTAAACCACATGGACCGTATTCGCATGTAAGCCTATAAAATAACTATAAGAGAGCTAACAATTAGAATGTATAATCGAGGGTAGGCTTCGGATAAGTACAATCTAACTAGGACTAAATTGCTCGGGGTGGTTAAAACTCTCATTTCTATTAAGAGTATGAGAAGTAGCTTCTCTTATCACGAGGGGGCTATCTTATGTTTATGTATCTTCTGATAAGTTGATTTACATACTCCTAAGATTTTACATCTCTAATGGACTGTTTGGGTTCTTATGAAGAAGGTCATTGGGAGACTATATTTTATCTTAAGGGTGCAAGTCTGGGCTGGCTTCCGGTGGAGCTCCAGCTCCGGTTCCGAGAAGCTGAGGTCCGGCCTTTCCAGGAACCGGAACCGGAGGTGGAAAGTTTTCCCGGAACCTGAACTAGAAGTGAAAGTTTCCACCGGTTCAGCGAAAAACCGGTCCCGATTGTTTATTTATTTGTTTTTTTATAACTAAATATTAAAACGCCATCGTTCTATTTTAAATAGAACGACGTTATTTAGGTGTTCTTTTTTGAACATAAATATAATACCGTGGATCAAAACGTTTGATCCACGGTATATGATTCTTCAAAAAAACCCAAAGTCCCGCTCCCCCTATCTCCTTCGTGAATCACGACCCTCCTTCAAACCTTACTCTCTGTCTCTCTCTGTTTGACTTCGACGTTGTCACTCTCTGTCTCCCTCTGTTCCTCAGCTCTCTCTCAGTCTCTGTGTTCAAAACTTCGAACTTCGACGTTAACTTCCAGTTCCATCTCTCTCTCTCTCTGCTGAGGTTTTCTCTGGCGACGTAACTCTCTCCGGCTTGACGGATTCCACTGCTTCTCTCTCGGTATGTCTCTCTCTCCATCTTTTTGTTGCTATGTCTCTCTATCGCACTCTGTCTCTCTCTCTCTATTCTCTGTCAATCTCTTGAGTCTCTATCTTCCGACTCCCTGTTGTGAATTATTCATTTTTAGTTGTGAATCTGTGAATATGTTAATTATTTAGTTAGTTATTGTATTGTTATATACTTATATTGCATTGGATTTATGTCAGTTCAACGTTAATTATTTGTTATATGTTATATTGCATTGTTATTGAATCTGTTAATTATTTCAAATGAATTGTGTTGTGAATCTGTTACCATATTGCATTGTTATATAGCATTATTATTGAATTAATTATATTGCATTGTTATATTGTTAATATGTTATTCAAATGAATTGTGTTGTGAATATGTTACTATATTGCTTAAATGAGCAAAAAATATGGTCCAAAATAATATCGGAATTCCGCTATCCGATAAGTCCGCTAAGAGTCGGAAGTGGAATCTATTTTGGTCATCCGCTAGTTAGCAGACCGAATGTTTAAATGTTAAACTCCACTTCCGACTAATCCGTTATTCACCCATATTTTATCCCATTACAAATAATTGATGAGATAAAGTAAACTGAAAAATAGGATAATATGATTTAAATAATAATTTAGTAAAAAATAATGATTTTATTATATTTAATTAAATATTATACTTGTTTAAATTTAATAATTAAGCAAAAATTAAACTAAGAGAAAAGTGTTGAGAAATTGGACTTAAATTCTAAAATCTACCTTTTCTTATAATGTTTAACTTTTGAAAATAAAATGATTTAATACTACTTGACCACAAAGGCCATCAGAATGAGTAGAAAATAAAATAATTGGTCAAGGTAAATGAAAACGTTTAGGTTTGCAACTGCTAAATGATGGGTGGACGAAGGAATTTCGTGGTTGTGGGGGCATAAGCCAGCAGGTAGGAAGTAATTTTCATCGCCGATACAGAGTTTTTTTTTACGTCGGTTCTGCCAAGTCATGTCACCGTGCCACTTCTATGGACAATGGTTGGTCCCAACCATGCCCCCATTTGGTAACCCTACATATTATATCACGTATTGTCCTTGGTTTTACCCCCTTGGCGGTGATTTCAAAGCTCTACTTCCATACGAATCAGAAGCGTGTTCAAAACGTGACCAATAAATAACGTCACCACGACACTCATAACATATTAATGTTACACGTTAGCCTGCTTTCCAGCATTATTCTCAACTAACTTTTGAAAATAGAAAGCCACATAATCATATGATAAATCTTGAGAAATTGGACCAAAAAGACTCCGAAACACTCTCCAATTAGGATGCAAAGCGAAAAAGAAGCATCCCATGCCCGGTAAAATTCTAGGGTTTGTGAAAAAGTGGAGAGAGAATGAAAAAGTGAACAAGTTAATAAAAAGTATAAAAATGCTAGATAAAAAGTAAGGAGAAAAAATAAAAAAATAAATGAAAAAGTTGGTAGAAAGTAAAAAAATTAGAAAAAAAGGGGAAGGAGAGAGAATGAGAATGCAATAACTTCACAAACACTATGTAAAACCCACTTTGGAAAGGTTTCATTCCAATTGTCCCAGTATTAGGGGTGAACAGAACCGGACTGCAGACCGGACCGGACCGAATTTCCGGTCTGGTCCGGTTTTTTTTCTTAAAATGCGGTCCGGACCGGACCGGACCGCATTTATTAAAAAAATAAAAAATATATATTTTTTATACAAATTATAAACATAAAACATTTAATTTTTATCTAAACTAAACCTTAACATTTTTATATACACTTCCCATTTGAAATTAACCTAAAAATTTTTTTGAAAAAAATTGAAAAAATTAAAAAAAATTAAAACCGGTCCGGACCGCATTTAGTGAAACCGGACCGGACCGGACCACTTATAAGTGGTCCGGTCCGGTCCTATAATATTTAAGGACCGCAATGCGGTCCGGACCGGACCGGTTGTGCAGCCCTACCCAGTATTGTACGATTCTGAACTCACGACTCACGTTATCGGAGAAACTGGGCAGTGGGCACGCCCTCGATCCGACCCTCCGTGCACCCGAGTCCCGACTGTCCGAAATGGACACCCGTCCGGGACACGAGGAGCGGACACGGCATCAAGACGACCTCTTCTTTCTCCCCATCTTTTTCTCTCTCCCTCCTCTGTTTTTTACTTTTGCTGTTTTTGCAAATTCACTCCGTCCCTCCCTCCCTGTTTCTAGCACGTTAACCGTCGGATTACTCTCTCTGCTTCTCTTCCTCACAAATTTTCTCTCAGGTGTTCTATCACTAACATACTACCCCTTGTTCCGTTTATCGAGAAGCTGAAGTGAAAAAAGCTTCAACATTTCCAGTTTCCAACTGTAAAGCCCTCCATTGTTTTACTTTTTTACTTTTTTCCAATTCTTCACCTTCAATCTAATCAGATATATCACTAAGAGCTTTTTCTCTGGTCCTCGGCTCGCAAATGGAGCCATGAAAGTTGGACCGACCGTCCAAAGAAAATATCAAGGTTTACATACGAGCTAGTAAATTTTCGATTTTAGTTATTTTAAGGGAGTTTCCTCTGCTCAAAGCCCTAGAGCCGCTCGCCTGCCATGCACGGCTACAGCAGCCTCGGCACCGCGAGGTCCAATGCGAAGTCATCGTCTCCTCCGTCCTCGCCGCGGTTTCTCCATGGCCGGGGAAAGAATAGCGGTGGCCGGGCGTCGAAGCATGGAATCGCGGAGAAACTGGTGTTCATTATCGTGGCAGCAGTGTTTAGGCGGAAAGGCGTGCTCTTGTTCGCGCCGCTCTTGTACATTTCGGGGATGCTCTTGTACATGGGCTCGTTGGGGTTCGACGTTGTTAGTCTGAAGAATAGTGTTGGCGTCGTTGTGCATAAGCGCGCACCGCCGGGTTCGGTTTATCGGAGTCCGCAGGTTTTTGAGAAGCTCTGGCCTTTTATGGACGGCAAGAGCACCGGAAGCGCCAATGCGGTACTGTTTCCAACTCTCAAATATTTTGCTGTACTTGTTGAAAAATTGCTGCCAAGTTTATGACATTACGACATTTTGTTTTTTGTATGCTTCTTTTAAAAGTCAGAGGATTGCAACAAGTATATACGCTCGATGTTAATCTTTTTCCATTCAATGTTTATCGCGTGTAAGAATTACCATGTTAAGAGAAAAAGGCAAAATTTAAGGCACTTTTGTTGTTCATGTCATCGATGCTTTGCACGTAAGATATGATTTACGTACTTAGCTCAGATTTTGATGATTTGCTGGTTCTGCATATTAAATATCCTTTTTTCTCATGTTAGTGTACTTCTGACGAACTTAATCTACGAATTTTTCAAGCAAAGACGGTTGAAGAATTAGTATGCTAGCTGAGAGACGATGGGCCTATACAGGGAGCTCGGATCCTTAAGTTAAACAATCTAGGATAAGGAGTGCATACAATTGTGATAGGGTTTAGGAGATGTCAGAATCTCGGTCAAAGTATTTGTGTTTTATCTTCTAATCCCTTTATGATGTTTGGACATTCTATGTGCATGATCGATAGATAATATACTGCATCTGGAATCTTGCAGTTGATGACAGCATGGAATTCAAATGCGCATCAAGGTTGGCAACCTTGCAGCGACGAGGGTATTTCGAAAGCAGGTTTGAGTTTTCTGTGAAAGACTTCTGGTTAACATGCTAATTATACATTCTAATGATTTTCATGTAGATCTTCATTTTTTTACAAGATTGGTAGGCTATACATGTCCCAATAGTGTCTGAAACCCTCAAACTCACCTTCCACTCAGGTTTACCGTTTTCTGGGTGGAGGAAATGCCACTTGAGTTAGAGCTTATTGGTTAATTGCTTAATCAGATCATATATGCCTTAATTAGGACTAATCAGGGTTGGTCATGTAAATCCTTTTGTCCTGTATTGGAGTGGGTGGATTGATCCTTCTTTGCTTATTTTTTCCTGAAAGACATGACTCTCCGGTGTATGTTTAATGATCAGATCCTTTCTTACACCTACCCATATCAGTTTTGGACACTCCTGCATAATAGGTCTTTTTCTCTCATGATGAAACAATCTCAAAAGAATTCCCGTCATCTTACACTTTGGTGGCTGAAGTTATGCAAAATTATATGTTGTATGATCACAATTATATAAAATCATACCTATGTTGCCTGGTGACGTTCTATGTTTCCTGGCGATGTGTTATACCATCATCTTTAGTTTTGTAATTCTATGTTTGGTTAATGGCCTTGTTGCTTAACTGAGGGTGAACTAAAGCTCTGATATTCCTTTTCATTGTATCTAGGCATTTCATCATGCTTGTTAAGGCATGCATTCTAGCTAAGTGCTGTTTTTCTTCTCTTTCTCAGAATTGCCAAAGTCGAATGGTCTCCTAATAATTGAAGCAAATGGTGGTTTGAATCAACAACGGTTATCGGTAGGCTTTTTTGTTACTTGTAAGGTTGTTTATTGGAATTTTGTTTTTATGGTCAACCATGGAAACATAGTTTCTCTTGGTTTCAACCATTGTTCAAATGTTGTCAGTAATAAATAAACACAAGTAGGTCTTGGTTTGCCCGTATCTTTGAGATGTAATTTAGATGTAGGTCATTTTGATATTTTTGATCTTGCGCTGCTGGATTACTATCTGGACTTGGTATAGTTGAGTTTATTGATGCGGCTGATTGTTGGTATGTGATCTTGGAAGAGATGATGCCCACAAGTAATTTTGTTCGGGAAAAATTTAGGAAAATTTAGAGACAGTAGGATTTTTAGGGTAAAAGAATGACAATATATGTTTCAACTTCCTTGTTGTTTACTAGATACTTCATAGTTCATATTTAACTGTATCTTTACTGATGCTATATAAAAGATCTTAGATGGAAATTGGCTTTTGTGGTTTAGTGGGTGAGTTGACAAGTTTTGTGTCTTCAGGTGTTTGATTGATAGTAAATGTATAGTCAGGTTTTGTTGGTCGATCTTGGAGAATTGTGTTGATATATATTTGTAATCAGTCAGATATGTAATGCAAATGCGATGAATATAAGACATGCGTCAACTATGTCTTATGCTCTATCTCAAACTTCTGTCTGATTTGTTCTTTCTTTCAATGCAGATATGCGATGCAGTTGCAGTGGCTGGATTACTAAACGCAACACTAGTCATTCCAATTTTTCATTTGAATAGCGTTTGGCGAGATTCCAGGTATTTGTCATTGTCCATCTTTCTATCACCATCATCTTCATTGATATTTTTGGTGGTCCTTTGTTTCTTTTTCCAGCATTGCTTTATTTTCTATAGCTTTCCTCTAGGCTGTACAATAGATATTTACTGGCATAACATTATATCTATTTACCAAACACTTTCTGGTTAGTTTGCTTGATTTCTTGCATTCAAAAGAGCCATGCTTGAATGATGATAATTTCTGCTTCTAATCTTTTTTGTGCTGGAACCACAGCAAGTTTGGGGAGATATTCGATGAAGATTTCTTCATAAGTGCGCTAGAAAATAAAGTTAATGTGGTCAAAGAGCTCCCAGAAGATATACATCAACGGTTTGACAATAACATAAGCAACATTGTGAATTTGCGACTAAAAGCTTGGTCAAGTCCAACTTACTATCTGCAAAAGGTTCTTCCAAAGCTGGTGCACATGGGGTATGGTTCTTTATCTGTTCCAAATTCTCTCATTTCCCCAAATACATGAACTAAATGATCTCAATACATATTTTGTCCCTGATGCATATATCATGTACATATATATCTATGTCCAACATTCATGTATCCATCTATGTATTATGTGTCATGTTTTGTGAACAAAGCAGTGTCTGTTATTTGCATTTCTTTCAGGTTCTGGTGAACTGTATCCTTTTCCAAACAACCCTTTGAGCTCTTTTCTATCAGTCATTGGCTTATTATATTTTGTTTGACACTTATATGGTTTGCTTGTTCCTTGGTTCAGGGCTGTGCGCGTTGCACCCTTCTCCAACAGATTGGCTCAGGCAGTTCCTTCGAACATGCAAAAGCTTAGATGCCTAGCCAATTATGAAGCACTAAGGTTTTCACAACCCATAAGACTGCTTGCAGAGAAGATGGTTGATCGGATGCTTAAAAATAGCTCCGAAAGTGGGGGTCAATATGTTTCAGTGCATCTTCGTTTTGAAGAGGTGTCATTCTTTTCTCAGCATTTCTTGGATCCATGATCCCTGAATCTTCCTTTTGTAGCCCTCTTCTATACCCTTTCTAAGTGCCATTTTTTGCTCTTCCAAAGGATATGGTTGCATTTTCATGCTGTGAATATGATGGTGGGGAAGAGGAGAAACACGAAATGGACATTGCACGGGAACGAAGTTGGAGAGGAAAGTTCAGAAGAAGGGGCAGAGTAATAAAGCCCGGTGCAAATCGGGTGGATGGAAAATGCCCTTTAACTCCATTGGAGGTATTGGAATACCTTTGCTCCTTCCCTTAGTGAATTCTTTGCCAATTTTTTCTTGTCCATTGTAATCTTCTTTTCCATGTTTAAATTAATATTGTTAGCCAACGGAATACCGTTTTTTCTTTGGTCTGAACCTGGTGCTTCCTTGACTTGGTTTGAAACCTAAAGATGTCAGTGTTGTCACTATTTTTCATATCCAAAGATTCAATTCCCCATCTGCTCATGTAATTGCTTCATCTGGTGCTTTAGGTTGGAATGCTGCTTAGGGGCATGGGTTTTGATAATACCACCTCCGTGTATATTGCATCAGGAAAAATCTATAAAGCAGAAAAATACATGGTTCCACTCAAGCAGATGTTTCCACGTTTAGAAACGAAAGATACTTTAGCTACTCCTGAAGAACTTGCTCCATTTAAGGTATCGTACAAGTCCTGGGGATGCCTTTTCCACAAGTAATCAGATGGTCATCTAGTACAAAAGAAAAAGAAAAAGCTAAGAAAATTTCAATCTTTGTAATATGGAAATTTCTGATGTAGGGCCATTCATCTAGGTTGGCTTCTCTTGATTACACGGTGTGTCTTCACAGTGACGTATTTGTCACAACTCAGGGTGGAAATTTTCCCCACTTCTTGATGGGTCACAGGCGCTATTTATATGGAGGACATGCTAAAACAATCAAACCTGATAAGAGGAAATTGGCTCTATTATTTGACGATCCCAACATCAGGTATGGTGCAGTTAAACTGTATTTTGTTGTCCAATTGTTAATTTTGATTGCTCCCTGCATTATATGTGGCACTTCTTAAATCATGCAATCAAAAGATTGTGGCACTGAAGAATAATGTCTTATACTTTGCATCCTGGTCTTATCTCAGCAAATTATGTGACGTACTTCCTTTTTGTTTTTTCGTTATTCAGATAAATAGAATTGCCAATCTGATATTACCACCGACCCTGATTATGAAATTAGATGATGTCTTATACTTTGTTTGTTGCCTGTTGCAAGAACATGGAGTTTATGCTCGTCATTTTGTTAATAATGGCCTGCATCATTCTATGCTCCCATTTGTATATATTTTGTTTTCCTTATACTTGGCTTTATTAGTTCTTAAGTAGTCTAATTAAAGCGGTAGATGTTTTTTGATAAATAAGTCAATCTCATTAGAATAAGTGAAATAGTACAAAGGACTATATCGAGATCACTAATTAAAGCAGTAGTTGTAATTGGAACTTGTTGAATCCACAGTGTATTATGGCTAAAGATATATTGCAGATGTATCCCAAGAACCTTGTACTTCTAAAATTTCCTTGTGATACATAGGACGTGTCTGAAATGGTTTAGCCATGTTCAACATAGTATCAGGAGCTTAAAACTACCAGATGCAGATATGTGCAAGTACATACATGAGTAATATCCCCCATTAGAGACTGGTACGATACTCCTTTGGAGTTTGGGGACATATCCTCGATTGGGAAGAATTCCAGCATTCAAATAATTGTAGGTGTACCTTGGAAGGAGGTTCTGGTGTTATTCATGTACCTTATTAGATATTCGGCAACTGGTAGAACACTTCCTAGTTGTCTTCAATATAATTATGTAGTTCTGTGACGAGTATTTTTGAGTTTACGAGTTACAACTGGATTTGTTTCTTTTTGGGCCGCGCCCTTAGAATCTTCCCCTCTGCCTTGGACTTTTAGTCGGTAATGTGTTTGAAATATCTAAGCCTTCGTGTCTTGACTGCTCGGAGCTCAACAGTATTGTATTTGGTTCCAGTTTATTACACATTTTCTCATATATGCTCCGAGTGCATAATTTTCCTTGTTATCACTAGACACTAGGGTAATACTGCTACTCGTCTGCCTGAAATAATTGGTTTTATCTGCATTATTATACTTGGGACTTTCTTTTCTTGCTCTATCAGCCGACTTGTTCCTGTGCTTCAGATGTCTACATTCATGGTCATTGCATGAGTGGGTTTATGTTGCCATTCATTTCATGGGATTTATAGGCGATATGACAAAATTAACTTACGTGGATTACGGCGGCCAAGCGTTTCCTACATATTTTTTTGCGAATTGGTCATTTCTATGTTATAGCCTGATAAAAGAAAAAGAAAAAGAATTTTACCCGTTTCTTTTTCTCTTTTGTCTTTTTAATATTCTAGATGGGAAGACTTCAGGCGACAGATGCAAGACATGCTACGCCACAGTGATCACAAGGGAATGGAATTGAAGAAGCCCAGTGCGTCACTTTACACATTTCCTATGCCGGATTGTATGTGTAAAAAAGCAGAATAGTAACACGACAACACTCGTTTAAAACTACGAATATACAAATATTTAGAGTTACAAATTTTTTCCATACCTGTATTTTATATTATATTATTCAATTAAATTCTTAGCTTATTCTTTCATTTAAGTTGACATTGGAGTTCCGATCTTAATTCTTTGAGCTTCATTGACTTGTAAAACTGTTAATTAGTTTAGTACTCAGATTCAATGTACAGATATTTTGACAGAGTACTCCACTAATCTTTCATTCTTCCATTAAATTACCTCATATTTTCTGATGCGGAATATAATGGAGAATTAGGACTGAGATAGAGAAATCATGAAAGAATAGGGAAGAAGAGAAGAAATAAGCCATGCAAAAGGCAATCGCCAATAATCTTTATAATATCATTTTATTGATTTAAGGTTCTCACAAACATTAAATAGAGAACAAAAGGTCCTAAGCAAATCCTAAAAGCCTATGGGCCAAAACTTAATAAAATATAATGACTCAGTCTATTATAATATAAATCACAACTAAATAAACTAAAATAATTAAATTTAATAAATGTCTCCATTAACTCTCCCCAGGTGGGGAGACTCGACCCCATCGAGTAAAACAAAATAAGATGAAATCATCACTCTCAAGTGCGCGACCACAAACTAAGTGGTTGTGCAGTCTTCTTCTTTGGACGCTCATAGACTTGTATCAGTGGAGGTCTGAATGTAGTGTCCCATGGATGAGAAGAACTCGACTCTGGCGAGATAAGATCCTGATGACTTCTATAGTGCTCCAACATGTTGAGATCAAGTTGTTGGAGAATATCTTGAGTAATCCAAGTGCATTCGGAATCCGGTTTGTCTACCCAACGAACAAGGAAACGTTGACCCGCTCCATCTGTAGTGATCACAATCTGCTCATCTAGAATAACATCAATTTTATCTACAAGTGCAGGGAGAGAAGATAGTGGTGCAAGGGTAGGAATAGGCTCAGAGTCAGGTGTAGTGGTAGGGCTGAAAACCGGATTTCCGGTCCAGCCAAATGCGATCCGGACCGGTTTCATTTTTGTTTCATTTTTTTTAAAAAAATTTTATGTTAATTTCGAAGGGGAAAAAACATGTAAAAATGTAGAGTTTTAGTTTAGATTAAAATTAAAATTTTTAAGTATGTAATTTGTATTAAAAATATAAAAAATATTTTTATTATTATTTATATTTATATTAATAAATGCGGCCCGATCCAGTCCGGACCGCATTTAAAAAAATAAGACTGGACCAGTCCGATTTTGCGGTACGGTCCGATTTTGATCAGCCCTATGTAATGGTGTCATGAAAATGATCATTTGGGAAGATGGGAGGGCCTTTGTAGTCAACTAAGTCCTCAACATTGAAAGTATGATGAAAACCAAAGTGAGATGAAATATTAATGACATAAACATTTGGTCCAACTTGCTTCAAAATTTTAAAAGGACAAATACTACGAGCCTGCAATTTGGAAACGGGTCCAGAAAGACGTTATTCCGATTGAATTAGGATCATGATATAATCTCCAATATTAAATGCAACATGTCTTTTATGTAATGTGAGTAATCTGACCTTGAACAATAACCAAACATATCTCTAACAGCCCCCTCAAACACAATTTGAACAGTCCCTTTCCAACAACTCTTTGGGCTTAGTTGGTGAGCAGCATAGGCGGGGGAGCCGCGTCTAGCTGTTTCTTTGTGTCTCTGTTTTTTTTCTTTCCACATTCAGTAATCAACCGCAAAAAATTCACCTCTAATCCCCGGTTTGAGTTTGTGCTTCTAATGCGTGGCCCACGCTTGCTCTAGTGTCATTGGAAGTCCAACCGAGACTTCCGAGAGAATAGTATCTGATTTAAATTGTGTCAATGGAAACGTGAGAAATGAGAACGCAGAGATAAAGTTTGACAAACAATGATCCACTGCAAAAAACAGAGCGCCATCAGCAAGTACATGGAAATGACCACAACAATCACCCTAATAACGTCTTAGTGATTCTTTTTTTTTTCTACGTCTTAGTGACTCATAATCTAGTGAGGTTATCCTTATGTCATGCTTATAAAATGTTGCAGAGAATTACGGATTATTTCCTTCTTTGTCACACTTAAATTGACCCTCCTCTAGTGGAACAAGGCCTGCAATTTACCTTGACAATTATAGAGCTAGAAGAGGGCTGACACTTCTTCTTTGGTATCTATTCAGAAACAGGACTGAACTCACTGTGGTGTAGAGCGGACCACCTCTGTCCAAGGCTCTTGTGGTCGGACGACTATCAGACCTTGGAACAGGACAACAATTATTGCAGAGTTGAACCAACTTGAAAGGGCAGCTGAGGGAAGCTAGGCCCACAGAGAAATGTGAGGCAAATATCACATGTGATACTGCCAGAGTTCTTTTTGCTCTGTTTTTTCTTTTTCTTTTTTTCTCTTCTCCGAGCACATCCGGATTCTTTTTATGACGATTTACGTCCTATGAAAAGCGGCTAGAAACTCTAATAGAAGCATGCCATTGCGACCTTGAAACTCAATTTCTCTGTTGTCGGATCTGGTTTTGATTTTTTGACACTGTTTTTTGTCGGATTTGATTTTGAATCTTAACTCTTTCTTTAATTGGTTTTCAATGAAATGGAAAATTTTCCGGATAAGTAAACTCGTACCATGATCAGAGAGAGAGCCCACAATGTGACGTAAAAGTAGACCTACCTACCAAATCCAGCCCCATCTGTAACCACTAACCACTTGTCTTTCTTACCAACTTGGTCAAATCCCTCCCACACTGCCCCACCCTCCTCCTCATAAAGAACCCCTCGAGTCTACAGCCCCAATCCCATTTTTCTCCTTCCGTCTTTCAACTCCAACTCCCTACACATATATATCCTCTCTACTCTGATCTCCCCCTCTCCTCCAAAACCAATCTCTCTCAATCAGACTTGGTTTTCTAGTCTCATCCCTTTTGTTTCAAACTGGTACAGACAAAGTGGGGTAAGAAACTTCAAACACAGAACACAGCAAACAGACTTATCCATTTATTACTGTATTAGTTCCCATATCTATACAAACCCGCGCCTCTTTGAAGAACATTAGAAAACATGGGAAGGTCACCTTGCTGTGAAAAAGAGCACACCAACAAAGGCGCCTGGACCAAAGAGGAAGACCAGCGCCTCATCGACTACATCCGCATCCACGGCGAAGGGTGCTGGCGCTCCCTCCCAAAAGCTGCCGGTAGATGCTTACAGACGGTCCCGTGGAGCTTTTACTAAATTCACGCTAAGTAATTGAATTGAATTTAGAAACAATCTCTTATGAAGTTTGGTTCCTTGGCAAAATTTGTATGTGTGTAGGATTGCTTAGATGCGGCAAGAGTTGCAGATTGAGGTGGATAAACTATCTCCGCCCGGACCTCAAGCGTGGTAATTTCACCGAAGAAGAAGATGAACTCGTCATCAAGCTTCATAGTTTGCTCGGAAACAAGTAAACCCCCCTTTCTGTTTTTCATCTCTTGTAATGATATGTTGTATAAAGGAAGGAATTTTCGGTTTTTCAACTTCTGGGTTAAGTGATAATTGAGTCTCATAGACTTTGTTCGAATGCTTGGGAAGTTTGGGAAAAGCGAAGAAATTCCAAGTTCCTTGGATTAATTAATTAATTATACTCTTGCAGGTGGTCCTTGATTGCGGGAAGATTACCGGGTAGAACTGACAACGAGATCAAGAACTACTGGAACACTCACATCAAGCGCAAGCTCATCAACCGTGGCGTCGATCCTCATACTCACCGGCCCCTCAACGAGATCGCCGGAACCGCCACAGCTTCTCACTTCGATTTCAGAAATTCCTCTCCACCACCTTTACCGGTGGCCGAAATCAGCCTTATGAAGCAGAGAATTAACGCTGAGTACACCTGCAATGATTACACTGCCATGGTGAACCCGAAGGCCGATTTGGTGGAGGATGCCAACTGCACTAGCAGCGGCACGACAACCGAGGAAGAACCGCCACATCTGCAACAACGGAAAGAACTGTTTGATAGCGAGCTCAATTTGGAGCTTTCTGTAGGGCTCCGACCGTTCAAGGCCGAGCCCACTCGGGCGTCGCCAGCGAACAAAGCCGAGTCGAAGCTACAGCAAGTTCCTTACCAATTATTCGGGACGGTGCAGTCGGCCATGGTGGCTCAGGCGGTGTGTTTGTGTTGCCATATTGGGTTTCAGAGCAGTGAGTTGTGTAGGAATTGCCAGAACTCTAATGGGTTCTATAGATTTTACAGACCCTTTGATTCATAGTTGTCTCCTTCATCTTACGACTTGCTTAATGCTTTCACCTGCCCATGTAATCATATCCACTTTTGGAAATGTCTGTCATGACACTGTAGAGGGGCAAATATTAATTAGTCTTTGCAAATGATCAATTGCTTATTGAATTCTTTGTCTTATATCTTCGTTAAATTAACCATGTCCTCAAATTTCCAATCTCCAAACGAGCATATACTATAGTAATAATAATTACTTAAATTTGTAGAGAATAATGTTTTTTCTTCTTTTGCAATAGATGATAAATCTCAGGAAATGGGTATGTATGGTTTGGTTTTGAAAACTATTTTTTAATGATTAAGAAATTGTTTTGAGATATGTTTTTTTAGATGTTTGTAATAATGATGGGTTCTACGTAAATGATGTTTGGAAAGAGAAAGTTTTTGAAATTTATTCTATTGACTAATATGAGAGTAAAAAATATGTTTGGATGAAGATTTATGTGAGATGAATTTTTGTTGGTTTTTGTAAATATTCAACCACAAACACACATTTACTATATGGTTAATTAGGACAAAAAATAATTTTTTGGTGTGTAAAATAACAATTTTGTCCTCAATTTTTTAAAGTGATCATTTTATTAAATTAAAATCATAATTTTTAAGCCAAAAAATAAATTTTCGTCAAAATTGACGGAAAATGTTAACAGCGAGTGCAAAATGTCTGAAATTAAAAACTTGTAGATACAGTGTGACAAAAATAATAAAATAGATAGCAAAGTGTTAAGACCCCGTAGTTAGATGATGCAATATGTATTTAACCATTAAACATACAACCATATAAACTTGGGTAGAATTTTCGTGGAAGATAAGGTTTGGCAGTTAGGCGAGAGATCAGACGAGACCTTGTGCTTAGTGACTAATGATGCACTGGGAACATGAAATTTAGGTGCCTTATTTCTTCTTGTACCAATTTGCACCAGTGGGAGGACAACTGGGGGAGTAGTGGTAATTCCCAGCCCGAAAGTACTTTCTTCTCCTGATCAACTCCACAGGATATATATGGACCCTCTCACGATGTCTAGGGATATATGCTCATCAATCAATCCACTCCCGCCGACCAGATTTAGATATAGACCAAACTAAGATGTCCCCCCCAGTTCATTGTGGAGTACTTACGTAAACTTGGCACAACTGTAACCATAAATAGAGACAGCATTTGTCCCACCCAACTTTGATCCGATCAAGCTGAACCTAATTCCCCTTCGCCAATTAATGCAAAGAATGTTTAGATGTCTGCATGGTATATTTTCTTCCTTTACCCGTTATTGGGTAAGTTTAATAATGTTTTATTGGACACTGCCTGTTTCTGGATAAACTACGGTAAAGAGGAAAAAGGAAAAGGAAAAAAAAGCAAACAGAACACTGCTTAAATAGTAATTGCATCTGGCATGGAGATCAGGTTGAATTTTGTAGGTCGATTCTTTTGTCCCTAAACTTTCCAAAGAGAAAAGGAAAGGGGGATTGATTTGAAAGGATCTGAATATTCTTGATGGGTCTTGCATGGAACCAACGCGGGATATGCTTTTAGTCTGCCTTCTTCAAAGATCAGCCGTGGCCTTACTCATTACCACGTCTGCAGATCACTGCGTCTCGTGCCCAGAAAACCCAGAAAAGAATTCGGCATAAAAAATAGCTGCCTCAGAACCATGGTTTTGGTTCACGATCACACTGATAAACTACCATAACCAGAACTTTTTGAACGGTATAGATTTAAATATTTTAAATCCAGTATAAAGGAAGAGAAAGAACCTTAACCAAAAAAAGATTATTTTTTTCGTCATGGGAATGGGTAAACTACCATACGTTATCAGACGGTGATTAGTATTAGTTTGATATAACAAACCACGTGTAGGGAATATTTAGAGTAGGGTCCACTGGTAGGAATGGCTGATCCCCCTCTCTCTCCCTAGAATACCAACTAATTAAACAAGTATTTTTTTTAAGTCTCATTAAACAAGTATTACATTCAGTAAGGAGTATGATTATGTAAACCTGAAGCTGGTAGGATTTGAGTGCGTGCTGATTTGGGCATAAAACTTATCAAAGAGGAATTCCGACTCAGCTCTTTGACCCCCGAAAAACGGATTCATTGGAAGGTATATGCTACGTATATTGCAGCACATCATGCACTAAGAAAATCCTTCGTATCTTTGAAAAGCGAGAATCCTGAAAAGTAAAAGAACACATTGAGATATGCTTTGGTTTTGAATTATTAACTGCAGAAATTATACTGTAAGAGAGGCATACAACTAACTGATGGGCGAACTCAGGTAAAACTTTTGTTTTAGATTGAGTATTTCAGCAGCCATTATGGGGCCAACAAATTCAGCTTTCAAAAGATGATCCCTCCCTTTCTAATTATCGCTAGGTTAATTACCCCAATAACAAGCGAACATTTTCTTAACTTTGTGTAGACTTATCGCCGTAACTTGTTTTGCTTTATTGGGGAGTGAAAAGTAAGAGATAGAGGCGAAGAAAAAAGAAAAGTAATTAGAGATAGCGAGAGCATGTGACATGTTTGTGAGTTAGGTAACCGAATCTCTAAGTAAAATAATAGAAAAAGGAAACAGTTGGTTGGTTAAAAGGTGGGAGGTGGTGGTGGTGGCCTGGTGGGGGAGGGTCAAAACCCAAAAGGGAGAGGGGGTCATGTGCACAGGGAGGTATGGTCCTGCATTAATGGTAATGGGATTTTAGTTCAAAGCCCTGCCAAACTCTTGAACCCATTTTCAAGAAATGTCCAACTATAATCCATCCTCATCCACCCCTGTTGGCTGTTGCTAGCTAAGCTTGCTTCCTCTTTTAACTTGATCGGCCTTGCTTTAATGTTTATTTGTAATCCTTATATAGATTTGTATACACGATACATGTATTCCTCGTTTCTTAAAGTAGAGACACATGTTACTCTGTAAAGGAAAAAAATATACTGCATGTGCATGGATATCCATTTGTACTTCATTGTGCAGCAGCAGCAGCAGGTGGTTTAGGCCTAAATTAGTGAAGAGGCAACGCACATCCGTGACAAGCTCTACCTAATTAATCATCTACCTTGCAATGTATCAGTTAATGAATCTAAGTGACTTGTACGTAGACAGCCTCAAAAAGACCATATAACAAACGATTTTTGTATTTCACCTGTGACTTGACATATAGAAAGGTCATCTTCCTCTCGATCGGTTCTAAAGCGCAGAAGGATATATCTTTCTCCGAAATAGATGAAATTCTAGAACTAGGTAGCAATTTGAATACGAGGAAAGAAGACGTCTCCTTGTAATTCTTTCATTTTTTTTCCCTTCATTTTCTCGTTTACTAAAATAGGAAATCTCTCTCTCTCCCCAATCAAAATGAAACTTTACTGAAATTTTCAATACATTTGCGTAATATCTGGGGTCTTACTTGAGCTCTTGTCTATGGAAATGATTCCCTCCCCCTTTTTGCGTAATTCATGGTTAGCAAGTCAAAATTGTTATTATTGCAGGCTTTTTGATTGCCATGAAGACACACATACATATATATATTCCTGTTCAACTATCATCGAATTAACTCTCGTCAAGTCTATAAAACGCATGCAATTCTGTAATCTTGGCTCATTCACCGGGGAAAAGCTGGTTTTCAAAGCCAGAATCAGGTCTCATTATTTTAATTGCTGACTTACATTAAATTAATTAATTACTACGACAAACCCGTTGGCTGTTGACAGTTCTCCAACTCTTCGAAAGCTCCTCAATCGGTCACACGAGTATCCGCACTGTCTTCTGTCAGAATCCAATTGCTTGTGAAAGTCAGCTTGCGCACACTTTGCATAAAATAGTACCAAGTGGTGAGCTTGTTAACTAACTTTGTTCAATAGGCTAAATAATATGATCATGACGGGGAATATATAGTACTTTTGCAATAAGACGCATTATTATTTTTAGGGATAAATGCAAAATTAGTCCCTATGCTATACGCAAAAATCGATTTAGTCCCTGTGATATGAAAATCATCGATTTAGTCCTTGTGATTTCAAAAAGTGATAAAATTAGTCCCTGATGGAGGACCAATAACAAACGAAAATAGAATCACAGGGACTAAATCGATGCTTTTCATATCACAGGGACTAAATCGATTTTTGCGTATAGTACATTGACTGATTTTGCATTTATTCCTTATTTTTATAATCTTCTGCGATTTTTATGCTAGCTTCAGAGAAAATTTTTAATCCTTTAGATGACTTCGAGGTCCTACGTACGTACGTTGGCCATCAACCAGCTGCAGCAACTCTTCTGTTTCTTAAATTGGCCGACTCTTTACGCACGACAACTAAGGCATCAAGAAAGTGGCGGATTGTGACTCCAACTTCTTTGTCAACTTCTGATACAAACAAATATATGACTAAATCAAAGCATCAAAGTGACATAGGAAAAAGGAAATATAGAAGATGCACCACAAGGCATTGCAATCTAAAGCAATTTGCAATTGGTACGTAGTCGCCAAATGAAATCCAAATGGAAAAGTAACCAAATTTTAGGTCAACTCATCAATCACGAAGAACTTTCGAACAAAATTGGTTAAAATCCAGCTATAAGTTGATCACAACCACGTCGCGGGGTGAGCATGTCAAACGAGGTAAGGAACTTAGGCGGTGGAACTTCTACTTTGGAATTGAGTCTGAACAACCTCGAACTATTCGGGTTTGATTTTGCTATCAGCACGAACCAAATATCAAGGTTCTTGAAAACCATATCCCACTGTCAAAGACCAAACAATTAGCTGTACATTTTTAATACACAAATTAAACTAGGGCCTTCTTATACGTCAAGTTCAAGCCATTGACAAAAAGATAAGTTCCTTTCTAGGCTTGAAGCTGCCTAGATATAAAATACCATTTTCTTTGCTTTCTATTTCATTCATCTAACGTGCATACTGCACCAATGAATAGAGCATAACATGGGAGGAGAAGATTTTCCACTACATCATGTAACTTATTAATTTAGCTTTAGAAAAAAGAAATCATTTGTTTAGAATCTTCTGATGATCATGTGGCAGATATCTGGGTGAAAGTCAATTGTATTTAACCATATGTGAATTTAATAATCTCACTCAATGAGATCATCAATATCAATCGATCTCATGTGAGATGCCTAACAGAAAATTAATATCCCACAACGCCCTCTTCTGCATTAAATGAAAGCACGGATTTTTCATGCAACGAGTTCAGCTGTGTAACATCTGTTTCTGTAAGTTATAATATATGCTGCAATCTTCTTTTGACCCGAAGCTGGACTCAGGCATATATAAATATCCTGAAAGTTTTCCCCGTCACTGAAGCAATTCCCGTTTCATTCCCATCAGGTAGCAGCCAATACGTAGTGCGGGGGCAGATAAAGCAAATTAAAAAAAGTGGATACACACTACCAACTTGGAACTTGGTAGAGGCACGGCATATGGGAAAGAAGATGGTTGGTGAAGGTTGGTATAGATAGGGTGACGTTTAAAATTGCAACTACCTCTGTCTTTTCTCATCAATACATGGGCTCTACTTCGATCGGGTTCTTTTTCTCTTTGGGTTCCTGTTTCTATCCGACTATTTTATTCTAAAGCATAATAATTGCAGATTAGATAAACATGATATAGCCAAGTAGTTATGCAGGTGGGGGTGGAGTTTTTTTTTTTTTCTAGAAGGCCAGCCAAGATTCACGTTACCCGTACCTAATTCGGCTGTCACTTTGCTGCTCATAAGAATGTGACACCTTTGAGTGTCAACCCCTTAAGCAGACAAATGCACCTTATAACACATGACGAGGGAAGTGAGCCATTCAAGAACTGTCATTTTTTGGAGATGTCAAACTTCCGGAGCCGCTAGAATTTGGTAATCACATTTCATCTTGGTCAGGCTAAGTGACCTAGCTAGGCTAGCTATAGGCTACAGCTAGTTGTATTGTCTACGAGTCTTGATCAATTATAATAGCCTATATTATATTGGAAATTAAACTTAGGGTTTTTAAAACTAACACTGGAAAACCTATTGGCTTTCCTTTCCCACATTTTGACTTTTCAATTCAATGTATATTGCTAGGGATCGATGATCAGTTCTTATTAATTAGTTCATGAATTCACGGTTCACATCATGAAGATTATTTCTAATTAATTAATTAAACACAATATTGGTAGCTATAGCTAGCCTGAACATGTACCACGTACGCACTACCGTGAGAATTTTCCTCTTTTGGTTTTGGTTGACACGCTCTATTGTCTTAAACTCAATATATTTTCTAGAGTCGATCTAAACTCATTTCATCAATTAAAAATAGACTTTTAGTGACGAAACACATTTGATCACTGATAATTTCATCACTAAAAGTCTATTTTCTAGTAGTCGATCTAAACCCTAACTAGGGAATAGTCCAAACCAGCGACACTTTATATGATTAATGCATGGAAACGCTTGCTACTCTAACCAGTTCACAGTAGTGGGGGAAAAAAGTTCTCATGACTTGGTCACTTGGCCAAGCAAAATATCATAAAATACGAACTCTGGCTCAATGTGGGACTACTTGGATACCATGAAGCTGGGAATTTGAAAAAAAAAGAACTGTAGCCTTTTATGAAAAATATAACTTATCTGTAGCTTTCTCATGATCCTGATCAACAAATTATCGTAGTCACGCATTCTTCATGAGCACACTTTGCTCCCTTCTACTACTCTGCTTTATATAGCTAGATATAGATTTAAATGCAAAGTAATTATAATTAAACTGGCATATCTCAAAAAATCTAAGTGATGAGTACTTGCTTCTTTGGGCCGCCACTAAGCCTGAGGTTTTTAAGAACTTCGATCGAGACTTTGCGATCGATTGTATTGTTCCATCTTTCCCAAGCCCTTTAAACTAAAGCTTAGTAGACCTCGAGATTTAATATTAATTCCTCACATTTGGGAAAAGTACTGGGGTTCTTGTTCTTGATAGTCGTTGAATATAAGCCCATCCATGCATTCTACGTTTAACATATATGACATGCTCGCACTACTTTCCCATGCATGGTTTTTTCTTAATTAATTTGTTGGAGGCCGGGGTTAAATAAAATTAAGAATATTTAAAGGAAAAGTTCTCGAACAATCCATCCGATCGATCAAATCATCTCCTTGGTCGCCAACTTTGTCGAGCAAGTACTTGATCTCATGTTAATTATTGTTCCACAGCTTTTACGTACCAATCAGAAGACTATGATTCAAGGAATTAATGCATTATTCAGCTCACATAACGAAACCTTTTGATCTTTTCCAAGGTGCATGGGTCTTTAGAAAGGACTTAAATCGTTTAGTACAAAAGATGATACATACGAGGGGGCACGTTGATCAGTAGTAATGAAATGTTCGCGGTCGATTGCCATTTCTATTGGTTCTGTTTAGACTTTAGAGAGGAAGAAAAGATATATGACATGGGATGAAAACCATATAGCAGGATCAACTTAATTTGGTGCATGCATGGCTAAATATTTATAATAATTACTTGCATAAAAAATATGCAAACTCTGAGTTCTTAGCTGGTTGTTTGCTGGACTGCGGACTCTCAAATTCAATTATAATTTTTCACCATCTCCCAAACATATTTTAAAAATTTCACTATTCCCCCCCCCCCAAAATTCAATAAAATTACAATCTACCTCAATTTTCACAATACCAACAATTTTTTTTTTAAAAAAACTGGGAATGCAAACATGACCTTTGTTCCAATGCTAGATGGTCACTGGAGATCATGTCTGGATATCTTCCTTTCTGGAAATAACAGAAGTATATAATAGGTTCCTTAGTCTTTTACCAGAGAAATGGTTAAGGAAAAGAACTAAAACAGGTTCTACAGAAAAAAATATTCTCTTTTTTCCTTTTAGGTAGGGGTGGGGTGTTCAGGTAATTGCCTTTACCAGGTGTGGGAGATCTACATGAGTCATGAAATGAACGAAGCAGTTCATCTAAGGGTGCGTTTGTGTTCAAAAATTTTACCCCTTCTAAAATTTTAACACAATTAAATATTACAATATAATATATCTCTCTCAATCACATCATTACTATTTACTACAAAAAATATAAAGAATTATCTCTCTCTTCACTTTTTCACTAAATCCAATACCTAAAATTTTAACAACACTAAAATTTTACAAAACAAACACAGCCTAAGCCATTCAGCTTTCCAGGACATCTGATAGAGCGTAACGGGGCAAGCTTGAAACAAAGCGGAAACCTTCCTTAAAAGCCCACCCGTTACAGAAGAATCCTAAATCAGAAGCCCCACTTAGCCCACGATAGCTTATAATCTCATTGCCCAACAAGGGTAAAACCGTCTAATTCAATCCATTCAGTGAAAGTATAAGGTTATGTTCGTTTTGAGTAAAAATGTAGGATTTTAGAGAAGTTATGAATTTTTATGTTGAATAGTGTTTTATTGGTGTTTGTGAAAAGTGGAGAGAGAAATGATTTGATGTAATTGTTTAATAAAAAAGTATTAGAGTTATGTGAAAAAGTATAGAGAGAGAAAATTTATGTTGAATTAAAAATTTAAAAATTGTTGGAGATTGTGTAAAATGTATTGGTGTTTGTGTTTGAATTCTGAATATGTTCGGTGGTAGATTTGTGAATATACTTAGAATCCTGAGAAAATAGTGAAAACGAATATGACTCAGAACTGCTGTGGGCTTTGATACTGGATCATTTCACGGCCCAATAGTTTTGAGGATCAGCCCAATGAGGTGAGAGCCATAAACGAGTGCGTCCTACTCTTTGTTGCGCAATTATCCGACTACTTTAGATTGATGACGTGTGAAGATTACTGGCCGGAAATGGGTGGGACCTTCCTCTTTCTGTGAGCATGACGTGGTACAACCGTACAAGGGAAAAATATTTCTCTCTGGTAATCGCCTTAATAATTTTTGTCTGGTAGCTCACAGGTTCTGTACTAAAAGAAATCTGTCTCTTCTCCCTAAATCCATGACGCGCAGCCCACCGCACCACGAACAAGCGCCTGCGGTCCACCAGACCAGCACAGTCCACAAATACAAAGAACGAAACAAAGGGACAAAATTACAATGAGAATGTGTCCATCTTAGCAATCATGGACCCCCTCGTTGTTTGATTGACTCCAAAAAATTACGTCCGTTTATCTTAGTGCATGCTAATTCATTGTCTGGTGTATCTGGTTGGATGCCAATTCATTGTCTAGAAAAGATAATTAGGTCAAGTTAGATGATTCGTTTTCTTTCCTGCGAACAGAGGAGTGGTTGGATTTGGAAGGCATTCAATCTCCCTCGGTTTGTCTACACTGGCATTCTTGTTCCCTCTTCTCCATGGAAATTGGAAACGTGAAAACATAGAAGGAGCTCACGGCAACTACTATGAGACCGCTCCCATGATAGAAGGACACGCACAGCAGGGGGAATTTCAAAAAGAGGAATAAATTAGAGCAGAAGACAGAAGTTTACAAATTAAACCCTAAATTCCTTTTGCTGAGAAAAAAAAAAAAAAGAAAACCCTAAATTCCTTTGTCTGAATGTCAGAAAAGGCCTCCAAAACCGTAGCACCCATTTTCAAACCCTCTCTCTCTCTCTCTCCCCCCCCCCCCCCCTCTTCCACTCTGTTTCCTGTAGTTGCAGGAAAGAAGAAGACAATTTAGAAAAAAAAAAGGAAAGAAGAAGACATAAAGGTGTGGGAAATGCATAATAGAAGTGATGCAGAAGCTCTCATTGCCCTTCAAAAACCCTAGCAACAACTTGTTTTCTATTCCTCTCAGAAATCCCGCCTCCAAAACCCTGCGCTTCAGAACCGCTACCGCCCCAAGAAACCTTCTTCTTCCAATGCCGGTCCCACCAACCGTGCACACTTTACCCAACCCCAGCCCCGCTTCCTCCTCGGCCCTCGCTGCTTTTCTCTCTGCTAAGTCTTTTATCACCACCACTACCCTCTCCTCTCGCTTCTTCGCCGCCGCCAAGCCCGGCAATTTCTGTGTTATATGCCACTGTGCTATCGATAACAGACCTTCCTTCCGGGCTTGGGTAGTGCTCAAGGGCAGGCGGAGCGGTTCCCGGGGGGCGTGGACGCACGCGGGCTTTGATGGGTCGGGTTCAACGGGGTTCGAGAAGGTTGCGGAGAGTTCCGATGGCACGGAGGCCCACAAGGGGTCGGAGGAGAAGCCATCGAGGTTGACTGGTGGTGGTGCTAGGAGGCAGAGGGGTTCACCGGCGTTGTTTGTAGGCAATCCAGATTTGTTGACGATTCCGGGCGTGGGGCCGAGGAATTCGAGAAAGCTGGCGGAGAAGGGGATTGGAGGAGTTGCTGAACTCAAGCAATTGTACAAGGACAAGGTAGGTTTGAAATCTCGAGTTATCTTGCAGAAATATTGAGTTATTGTACTCGAAAGCTTTGGGTTTGTGGTGCTAAAGTGCTAGAGGAGATATATTGCTTGTTGTTTTAGTTTGGTGTGTTGCGATGGAATGGGTGTCTCCCGAATGAGTTTTGTTGGTGGAAATCGAACTCTGTTTATGTTGCCCCCTTACACCTGAACTTGCTCGACTTCAGATTAGCTTTGCGATTTTATTATGAAAGCCAAGTTTTTGGAACTTGTACTTGAAGTTTGTGTTTCTACTATATGTTGGTATGGGCTGAAATCCAACTCTGGCTTAGCTGTGCAATACCCAGCGTGCTTTTAAAATAATCGAGTCTTTTGAAACTTTTCCCTAATTTTCCCATGGCTTACATTTTTAACAAATGGCTGATGGATCTAAAAAATTGTAGCAGCTTGTTTTCCTCGTGTACTCTGAGCTAATTCACTATGGCCAGTTGTTATTATTTTAAAAGGTTAAACTCGAGAAAGTCTTGTAAGAAACTAAGCACACGCTCATGGTCCAAGCAAACAGAGGATATATACTTTTTCTAGCTCTTTTATGATAGTGATATCTGTGCGTCCTTTTGCAGTTCTTAGGCAAATCTAGTCAGAAGATGGTTGAGTT
This sequence comes from Myrica gale, assembly GCA_963930655.1. Classification (NCBI taxonomy): domain Eukaryota; kingdom Viridiplantae; phylum Streptophyta; class Magnoliopsida; order Fagales; family Myricaceae; genus Myrica; species Myrica gale. Next base: position 6,505,342 of record OZ005600.1, on the reverse strand, counting down.
TTTACAGAGTTCTGTAGGAATCATACACAGAAACCATGCTGAGAGTATAACCACATATATCAAAGAGAGTGTTGATGAAGAGTTGGAGGACAGTTCAGACTCAGATGTGAAGCCAGCCCGGAAGAAACAAATCACTTTCTGTGTGGAGGGAAATATCAGCGTTGGAAAGACTACTTTCCTGCAGAGAATAGCTAATGAAACGCTTGAGCTACGTGACCTTGTTGAGATTGTTCCAGAACCCATTAACAAGTGGCAGGATGTTGGACCTGACCACTTCAACATATTAGATGCTTTTTATGCTGAGCCACAAAGGTATGCTTATACCTTCCAGAATTATGTTTTCGTCACGAGAGTTATGCAAGAGAGAGAGTCATCGGGTGGTATCAAGCCCCTTCGATTAATGGAAAGGAGTGTCTTCAGTGACAGGATGGTAACTCTCTCTCTCTCTCTCTCTCTCTCTAGAGGTGTTGTTATTTTTGTTTAGAAGTTGCCTTTTTAATTCTACTTGATGAAGTACGCTTGTCCTATGGAATGCATAGTCCCCACAACTCTTCATGATCTCATGTTCTATTAACTCTTTACTTTCCTGTAATAATAATAATAATAATAATAAAAGAATCTAAGATGATTTTAGGACATTTTCAACATGGGTCAGCTTATGACCTAATTTGAGAGTTTCACTACTCATCTGTTCTATCTTGTTTTAATTCAATAAAGGTCTTTGTACGTGCTGTTCATGAGGCAAATTGGATGAATGAGATGGAGATCAGTATTTATGACTCATGGTTTGATCCGGTGGTATCATGCTTGCCTGGGCTTATCCCTGATGGTTTCATATATCTTAGAGCAACTCCTGATACATGCCACAAGCGAATGCAACTAAGAAAAAGAACAGAGGAGGGTGGAGTCTCCCTGGAGTATCTCCGTGGCTTACATGAAAAGCATGAGAGCTGGCTTTTCCCATTCCAAAGTGGAAACCACGGTGTATTATCTGTTAGTAAGTTGCCCTTGCACATGGACAACTCCCTACATCCGGAAATAAGGGATCGTGTGTTCTATCTGGAGGGTGATCATATGCATTCAAGTATCCAAAAGGTAACATATCTGCTACCTTTTAGTGAACTCTTTTTTGTTCCTTGGACACCTTTTAGTGGGCTTACCGTAGCTTATGTACCTAAAGATATCTTGCTCCTGAGCAGGTTCCTGCTTTGGTTCTTGACTGCGAACCCAACATTGATTTCAGCAAAGACATTGAAGCAAAGAGGCAGTAAGACCAGAACCTACTACTCAGTACTTACTGATTATGCATAGAATTATTACTGGCTCCTCCCCCAACCAACCCCAACCAAAAAAAGGGGGAGGTTGTTGCTGAATTGAACATTTTTTTGTGAACTTTTCCATTGCGATATTTTGGACTATTGTTGTGGTGTGGGTGGTGTAACACACTGCCTATTTTTGCACCAAATTTAAATTTTGGGAGCTGTTATATTTTGTCCGTTGATGGCTTGTTTGTCTTTAATTGTCTAAACAATTTGTGAGCTGCCATGATGGTTTAATCATATTGATTTGATTGACGTGCTTTGAAGTGTGATCTTTGCTGAAAAGTTGCAGCAACTATTACATCCCGAAATGAGAAAAAAAAAACCTGGGAAAGATGGAAGAGAAAGGGGGGGGGGGGGTTAAGGAGAGGACTTAGTAGGCCACATTCTTCAACAATTCCTTATCCTTTGTTAAATGAATTTTTCTGTTAAGTAATGTTCATTTTGTTCTATAATTTGGTAGGGAATACTGTAAGGCTAATTGACTGATCATTGACATGCATCTTTGAAATTTTCCATTTGCCTATTTCTCAAATTGTCTATGCGTGAAAGAGAGAGATAATAGACAACAAGGGAGTCTTGTAGGTGGTGTATAAGCTTATTGTTGATTTTTGCTATGTTTTAAACTTTTATGCATTGACCAAATTTGTGCTTAGTCTCTATTTCATCCTTTACCTTTGGTACTCAGTTACTTATTATCTTTTACGATATCTATGTGACTAATCTCCTCTGTGTTCACTGCAATGCCGAAATGCATTTTTGATTTGTCTTTTGCAATTTGTCTTGTTGAAGGTATGCACGCCAGGTTGCAGAGTTTTTTGAATTTGTGAAAAAAAAGAAAGAAATTCCATCTACAGAAGCTGCTGAAGGTGCAACGAGTAGCCATCCCCAGGTGATGCTGCCCCATAAGAGTGGGCTATGGGTACCTGATGGAAAGCATTTCCCTGAGTCTGCCCTCAAGTCTTTGGATTTCAGACGAGCCATATCATTCTTGTCGGGCTAGCAACACCTTATCCAGGTTCCTTTTATGTTTTTGAACCCAGATCTATGTCAGATGTATCTGTTTTTATCTGATGATCTTGGGTGATTTGTTTAGGTCTTTGTTCATGTAAAAATGGCTTCAACTGTTTACCCCTTAGTGATGTAGAGAAATTAGTAGGGTCGCAGAATGCTTCGATGGTCTGTTGTTTAAAGTATTGAAGCTTTCCTTTGAGCGAGCATCGACTTGCTTTGATACTCTGTATGTCTTTCTGAGCAGATAATGTGAATTGGTTGAAATTTTAGTTGCAACTTGTTTGTATGTGTTAGAAGGTGATAGCCCTGTAGATTCGTTCCCATGGTTCTATCCATTTTTTATAGCGTAAGTATGTATCATGTTTTTCTGATTGAGCTGGGGGGGGGGGGGGGGGGGGCGGATGGTCAGTGAAAGTCAACGGATGGTTCCGGAAGTAAAGTATCTTACTTCAATCGAATTGCCTTCAGCATAATTTTGATCATATTGTTTTGCTGTGGCATGCTTGCAGAGAACAATTCCATGATATGTTGACGTGGACCTGTGATGATAGACATTAGCTGTATTCTGAACCTTTTTGTTTGCTAATGGAGGAGCTGCTAAGAATTGGGGCCACGCTGAACAACTCAGGTCTATTTTGTAGTAACTGTAGAAAGTATCTTTTTTTTTTTATTTAGAAGTAACTGTAGAAAGTATCTTCCACCACTATTGTATACTTTATATTAGGCAAGCAATTGGACAAAGTTCCTTAGCTTAGAAGTCGACTTTTTCCGGAGCTATATTTTTTCAAAACCTGTTATTTCATTCTATTTAGGTTTAAGCAAGTTTTAACCTCTTTTAACAAAATCTTCATTTTGTTTTCAAATTGTTTAGAGGTATCTTTATAATCTTTGAAAACGAAGTTTTCTTAGAATTTCATTTCCAAAGTTAACAATTCACACTTTAGTTTTTATTTAAACAAATATTACATGTCACATCATTTTAGTTTTGGGTGACATGTTAACTTATGGTTGGAATTGATATGTGAATATATAAATTTAAAAACTTATTTGATAAAAATTATAAAATCAAGGATTTTTTATGATTAATTTGAAAATTCAAAAATTATTTATTAAAATGGATCAAAATTCAGAGATCAACGAAGTTCATAGCCTTTCTATATGGAGCTGTAATTCGATGCAGGGTTCTTCAGTTCCACCGGAATTTTCTTGTGGCATCGTCATCGGATTGTCGGTACCTGGCTTAATCGGTGTCGGTGTTGGTTTAGTATTTTTTGGAAAACCTAGGGGTATTCTTGGTTCTCTGGAAATCGGGTTTCTAATTAATTAATTATTTTTATGTTTTATACAAAGCGACGTAGTTTATCTCGTTTGTAACACCCCACCCTCCCCTTATTTGCCATTTCCCTTCGACAGATTAACTCACACACCCTTCCCCCCAATTTCCCCTTCCCTTCAACAGATCCACATGATCACACCCACTTCGTGCCTCTCTCTCTCCCTCCCCTCCCTCTCCTGCGCCGACCACCACACCTGTCGGCTGTCGCGCCTCCTTTGCCGACTACACCTTCCTCTTCTCCCCTTAGGCTCCTTCACGCGTCAATCACATTTAATCTTCTATGCCACATCTCTCTCTCAAGGCTTAAGATTCATTTCGGTATGATGTTAAAAATCAATGAGTTTGTTGATTTTAATTTGTTCTATTGAAAGTAGTAAGACATTATTGTTTAACTTTTCACCATTTGTTTTCGATTTTTAGGGTTTGAAATTCAATTTTGTGGATTGTTGGAATTTTTGAATGCATTTGTACATTTGTGAACTTGTAAAATAGTACAATATAAAAACAAACTAGCATGTGAACTAAGAAATAGAAAAGAGGAAGGATGTAATGGAACTGCTGTAGAAGACCCTTGGCAGAAAATCCCCTATGTTATTGCTCTTTTTGTTGCAGAAGCTTTTTTCATATTGTTGGATCCTTCTCATGACCACCACTATACAAGCTTAAGTAAGCTTTTGATGCAATCTTCTAGGATAAATATGAAAGTATACGGTTTATGAAATCAGTTGTTGGATCCTTCCATTGTCGTGAATAGATAAATGATTGATACTAATCAAATCAATTGCGAATATATTCAGGAATTGAAAGAGAAGATTTAAATATAAATGTTTTATTTTCTTTTTGGGCTTATTTAAATAGACATGTTTTGTTTTCTTTTTTGTATTTTAAATTTTATTGATGTGTGATAAATGGATCAAAAGAAAAAGAAAAAGAAAATATTGGGTCAAGTGCGTAATATGCTAAAAAAATTGGCCTAATATAAATGTAGGTTTATCGGAAACCGTCACCAATAAGGGCTGATTTTTGCTCTTAACAGTGTAGGTGACAATTATTTGAAAATCGACCAATTTAGTGTAGGTGTCAGTTTTGGCCAAAACTGACACCTCTACCGAGATTGAACAGCCCTAGTCCGATGAAATAGGCAATATCGAGAGCGTGGCTCAGCCGATGAATAGTAGGCACTCTGTGCTCCGCGTGAATCTTCGTCGTTAATAAGTTTTAAAGAAACCATTGCATGGAATTAGAAAGAAAAAAAAACCATTGCATAGAGTTCGTACTTGTAGACGTCGTATACGTGCATGTCTTTATAGGTTTAAAAATTATTTTGACAACTTCGATATAATGGATGAACATGTTTACATATGTAATCCCTCAATTTACATGGACTTTACACGACCCGTCGAGTATTAAGGCTGCGTTTGTGTTATAAAATTTTACACCCTCTAAAATTTTAACACAATAAAATATTACAATATAATCTCTCTCCCCCATCAAATCATTACTTTTCACTACAAAAAATATAAAAAATTACATCTCTCTTCACTTTTTCACTAAACCCAATACCTAAAATTTTAACAATACTAAAATTTTACAAAACAAACTCACCCTAAATTACATTTGTATGAACATCCCGCCCTCCCCTCTTCCAAAAGCCCCCTCGCTATCTCTTACATTTTTCTAACACTAAGACACAAGAAAGCGGTTCCTATAAGAAACTTTTGAACTCCTTACAAATAGTGGCCAACCCATCTCGATCTTGCCAAACTGTTTTTGGAGTCATTGTATAAGATATCTTGACCTTCATACCCCAAGATCAAAAGATGGAGAACTGAGAGAAGCAAGGTTTTCTGGGTGGAATTGAGGAATTATCTCTTGTTTTCTTGTTGACTGCTCAGATTTCTGTTTGAGAAGCAAGGTTGCCTGCGCCTCCACTTCATCGAGGTCAAGACCTTCGTAAAATTGATCATCATAAAACCCATTCTCATTTGCATCTCCATCAGTGTCACCATGCTTAAATGAATCTCTGACTGCAGCCCTTGATTGAAGCAAAAATTCTGGATCTAGATTAACTGTAGGAGCAGATTCTGATTGATAAAACCTTAATTTTCTTTTTCGACTTTCCATCGCCTGGAGTGCCCTTGCGGAAACATCGGTAGTACAAGGAACAACTTCTGAGAATATCCTGCTCGTCTGAAAAGGTTCTGAATTTCTTCCACCTAACTGATCTGCAGATTTGGTTGGGGGAGCCTGGAGAGAGTACAAGATCTTGCCCGAAGAGCATCCATGTTCATTTGTTCTGGTCATCGGCGTCACGGAGTTGGGGCTAATAGGGGTAGAACAGTTAGGCTGTCTCTCCATTGGTGATTGGCTGAGCAAAGAACGCCTGTGAAGAAGATTGAGTTTCCATTGAAAATTGTGGCCTCACCACAGAAAAAAGAAAAAAAAAAAAAAGAAACACTAGTGAAGCTTCGTGAGAGTTTAAATAATAATAAAAAGCTACAGCGCTCCATTGTTTAGCTAAAAGCGCTATGAAACTATGAGGTTTCCATTTTGGGCATATGGATCTTACCGTGGAGGAGAAACAGAATACTCATGTCAGAGGAATTAGAAGAAGAGCTAAACTAAGAAGGGAGATGTGTACCAAAAAAAGAAAAAAGAAGGGACATAAAAGCAATATATAAACAATGGCTAGGGTCATCCCTATTAAACACGCAAAACTTCAGGAAATCACGACATACTGTCGGTGAAGATGTTATTTCAAAACTCAATAATGACATGTCCGTGTTAGACTACCTCAAACACCAAGGTGAGACTTGAAGATATATTATTTTCTGCAGTGGTGCACATAATTCTACCGGCAACCACCTAATTTAATTTTAAACCGATCACCAGCACGTTAAAACTCTAGACCTCCTGTGCTGACACTAGTATGCGAGTATTAATAAGTCCAAATTTTGCATAGAAATACAAGCAACCCTGCTACTTTTCATTTAGGATCTAAGATTATAATTTATTGTGTACGAGTCATATCTATGCACTAAGCAGACGAGAATACTACTATATCCTGTTTCTTGCTTAAGTTTCATAGAGAAGCATAGTACCCTGAATGAATATGATGGATATATGTCTACCAAATTGACCACTCTAGAATTTGATATTCCTCCCCTATGAGGAGCATATAAGGTCCACAATATAAGCCTATTTGTAGCCGTTTGTTTCTTTACAGATAAAGATTTTAAAAATGAAAACACCATTATATTTCTGGGATTTGAAATAACAGCTTCTAGACTGTGCAGAGAGAGAGAGAGAACCTGTAAATCCCCATCATGTCAATTCTACAACTTTCAGCAGGAGTACTTGCTGCTGTTGGATTCATCCTGTCATCTATGAAACTATCACATGAATTGTTGTCCTGCTCATCTTCCTCATCATCAGATACATCAGCATCTGAAGACACCCTGGGAGTAAGAATTGGAGAGAAATCACAATGGGCATACTTAAAACTAAATCGAGAGCATCGCAGCCCTTTCCCCCTCGGGGGTGAGGGTATGCTTTTAAATGGAAATTTGTCAAATGAAACGTGATTTCAATTCATTATCTGCGAAGAGCTTACTCAGCTTCCTCCTCAATGAAGGCTCTGACATATTTTGTGGGTTTCTTCTGACCTGAGTGCAGCAAGAAATATTGAGTACTGATCTATGGCTCATTTGAAAATTTGGTTGTTAAATTTATTGTGACACCATAATCAGGCTTCTGTCAACTGAAAGTTGGCTAAAAACAACCTAGGTTGAGGGGAAAAATCAGATTGGATAATTAAATAAAATTCCAAATTGAAATCAGCAATGGATACATCATACATCTGGCATGTTTATTTCTGTCTGGACTCCCATTAGAAAATGATCTTGCAAGGTTTGCTATTGGAGCAGCAAAATTCTCCTTTATGCTTTTCAGATTCCTATTGTTGCCACAATCTCCGATTTTGCGCAACCTTTTAAACTTGCGCCTGCGTTCCACACTGTCTGATTTACCTCCAGAAGTTAAATGAAAATCTTCGCTACAGCTGTTGTTCATCAAGTTCATGAAGGGAGTTTGGGCTTCCTCACCAACTGGAGAAGTGAACCTACATCCTCTCATAGTAAGGTTACAGTCTAACTTAGCTACAGGAGTTTGAGTTTCACTATTGATAGGGGAAACAGAGCAACTTCTTTCGTAGTTGCTGATGTCCATGACAACTTTCTCATTTATTCGTGGACTTGAAGACTTCACCATCAACCCAGTATGCAATTGTTCTGGTGAAACAAGGTCTGGAACAGGAAATTCAGCTTTCTTCTTACCATATGGTAATCCTGCAAAATACAATTCCATTCATAAAAAAAAATCTTATTCCTGCACATATTTCAGTCTAAGCAAATTGCTCATCCCTGTCCTCAGAATACAATGAAACAGGTATCTGGAGAAGAAAAGAGACCTCTATCAGCGATGGGAGACTCTGGAACAAACCCCCGCTTGATAAAATTAGTCAGTCGTGGACTAAGCTCAATATCTATGAAATCATTCCTGCATTCATCAGGCACAAGCAATGGTGCCTTTATTTTTTCCACATTAGGTATTTCTGCCACATCAGGCTATTCACCGGTACTAACTCCATCTGATATAGCCCCATTAAAAATTGGAGTTTCCGGACTATTCTCAACCCACTCCAATGTATTTTCTTTTGGGGCATCAGAGCTGAATAATCCAGATGTTGGGAGAGTCTCGCGCCTTATGCATCTTGCTGGAGAAGTTATTTTTCCAACATCTGTAGCCTGCAAAGTTAGATCCTTGTCGTCTTCAGCTGAAATCTTCAAATGGCAAGAATCCTGCTTTAAACAATTCAGAGACCCTGCACTGCTTGCGGTTGTACACTTAGAATATTGGGGTACTATAGGAACAGATAAAATCAATACTTTTCCAAAAGCATCGACAGAAACATAATCTGAACCAAATAGGTAGGAGTGCGCAGGAGGATTTTGGCCACAAAAATCATGTACACTGTGCCTCTCTTTGTATCTCAAGATCTCTCTTGGTGACCCTTCAGAGCTCATTACTTCTCTTTGTGATTTTATCTTTGAACAATCATCAAACACTAGCAGATCTGCACAACATTCAGAGATTTAAGTCAAGTACTAATAAGATCTATATTTGTAATAGCATGCATCACTTAGACATCCATTATTGCGACTTTGACAGCACTAGGTTAACTATTACCCTGATGCCCTGATATTGCAAGTTGCAGCGTTGAGAATGAAAAAGCATGAGGAACAGAAATAAAATCCAAGGCCACTAATATGTTAGGTTATAAGTTACATCTGAGTCTCTAATTCTTTACAGCCGAATTCTGAGTGGAGTTTTTGAGTCTTCAACCTTTTACCTTATAATGTGTCAAATTATGTAAGCACTTAACTTTTGGTCCTTGAAACTATTTGGAGAGATACATAATTATAGATATTAAATGCTCATTTCTTACTAGCAATAAGAAAATACATAATTGCAGCTTGAATGCCATTATTATTGGGACTTGAATCCAAAACACATTCTTAGATCTACGCTGTCCTCAAACTGAATCCAAAAGACATGCCAGTACAGAGACTTTTCTTTTTTGCTTCAGTGCATATAAACTCAACTTTCCCGAAAAGGGAACAAGCAACAGAATTCTAGCTGAACACCCCCCCCCCATTTTAGCTACACAAGACCTTTATTTATTTTTTGATAAATAGCTATGCAAGACTTTTAGAACTAATAAAGACGATATACCCTTTGTCCCATTATCGTGTTTTTCAGCAGTGTCGACCACCAAGCTCTTTCCAAGAAAGACTGCATCCTATATCAATTAAAAGGTTGAATAAGAAGACATAGAAAGCTCCAATAAGAAAAAAATTAAAGCACAAAAATTTCAAATAGAACCTCAACAACAGTGGTTTTGATGTCTCTGGGAAAGGAGAGTCCTTGCAAACGTTGCATCATATCAATCAGCATCCCAGTTCTATATGCATGCATCACCTTGTGCACTCTGGATGGAAATGTCTGGAAGTGTGGAAAGGCAATAAGAGAAGGTCTCCATGGATCAGTAGGGTGGAAAGACTTGGTAATTAAACCAGTCTCAGCATCAGTTAGTTTGTCTTCAAACACAGATGTCTGAATAGCATGATCATCTTTCAATTTCTTTCCCCGAGGAATGAATTGTACAATTGACAGCTCAACGAATCGGACGTCTGGTTTGTAAATATGGGGAATCTAGCCAGAAAAGGAAGGTGAAAAAGATTTATGGTTCAGAAGGCAAAGTAAAATTACTCTAAAAAAATTGAATTTATAGGTGCAGATCGCAAAATTATCAATTTTTTTTTACAAAAGACAATTCTTTTAAAAAAATCTCACCATCCTTGGACTAGAATGAAAAAATCTCACCAAGCTAAAACTAGTAGTGTTTGTCAAGGAATTCCTTGAAATAACATTAGTAAATTTTATAGGTGTTATACCTGAAAGGCTGAAAGGAGTGCGAAAAAATATAACGCCCATGTAGTATCAGTATTGAAGCTAACCTTCGCAATAGAATGCATTATCCAAAGAACAAAAAGGATATCAACTCGTCCGTCATGCTTTCTTCCAGTCCTCCCCATGCGCTGAATCATTCTCAATGGTGACACGTTAGCATCAAAACGTATTACCAGATCAACTTCCATGATATCCAGGCCTTCTTCACCAATTGATGTGGCAACAATGACATTGTAACCACCTGCTCGAAATTTCTAGGGAACAACAAAGTAAGCCAATGCAAAATCTGAGAAGATCAATGTACATTATCATAGTTACCTCCAAAACATCCTGTTGAATTTTCTGTGACTGGCCTTTCAATGCTTTTCCTGTAAGAAACCATAAATGATGAATATTTTGAAAGTCACTAGTAATCCAGATATAGTTCTTGCTTACCATAATGACAATTACATACTCCTGGAGTGCAGGAATAGCCACTTTACAGGAAATAGGAAAAGTTACACAATAGAAAAGCTTAGTTGCATGTTCCAGCCCTCAACTATGAGATCAGTTCCAACGTACTTTCAATTTTCAAAATTGGAACACACAACCCCCCAAACAATAAGATGAATTGCAATGTCCTTCTACCATTATAGTTTATTCTCAAATGGCAAACACAATTTAAGATGACTACAAACCTGAGCTTTGGCCAATGAACTGGGTAGCTCTAACTAAATCTCCAATATTCGCTAGTGCTTCAATTATGTCCCTAGATGTTTTGTATCATCATGTCCAAGGAAAAAAAAATCATATTCAAGGAATAGACCATAGACTTGAAGCATCGGTACTAAGTTGAACTCTAACATATCTCCTTACCTGACACTTCCCCTGAAATTTGAGAAAATAATAACCCTCGAGTGCAGTGGATCCTTTGTTTCTGCAACCACATGTATAGATGTCACATTAACAACGAGATATCACAACTTTCAAACACATTTAATTTTGACTTTTACGCCTGCCTGTCAAAATAAACCTAACTATATATTGGAAAATTTCTATTGGTGAATTACTGGCGTCATTTAGAAAAGTTTCTACATTAAATGAAAAAACAGAGATAGTGATTTGGATCAAACAGGGTTTAATAGAGCAATTTACAGATAAACAAAATACAACAAATTAAATAATGAGACGACAAAATAGTCTAACTTTTTGGTGATATGAGTAAGATAACGTGCCACATACTGAAATGATCAAGCAGAACTTCTAACATTTTGGACAATTTAGGACTTGGTGCACCATGGGACAGACTTTGCTGCATTAAGAGCTTTGCTTTCCCAATGGCTTCATTTTTACTCATAAATCTCGCAAAATACCTGCAATAATTAAGCTTGGATAACTTAAACTGATGTTAAATCGAAAAGCGGATGTTCTAAACTGCTTTGAATGCCATTTTGTCAACATTCAACATAATCACCACAACACCAGATAAGTTTTATGTTATAAAAGTTTTCCATTTAACTGAAATTCAAATTAGAGGAATTTTTTAATCAGCCCAAACACAAAAAATGTATATCAATCCCTTTTGTTGTTATGAAAAGCACTCTATTAGTGACAACTCATTCTTCAGCTTGATGAAGACTAAAAACTTGGAAATTAAAATTCAAAACAGAACCTCTTGATTGGAACTCTCTTGGATACAAGAACAATTGTGGTACTCAAACATAAAGTTTTTGGCTCTTGAATGCCAAGATTAAAACCATGCTTAGCAATAGTAATACTTAACCAACTACATTGGAAAGGACTCTGTAGAATAGATTGACAACTCCATAAAAAACATGTAAACAAGCAGACATGATTTCTGAGATCATGTGTCAGCTTATCAAGGGCAGTGCAAAAATCAGGTTGCACAAGAACACACCCTTGCTGCAACTTTTCTTGTAGCATTTCATATGACGGTCTTATCCCATGGCTTGAGAGTAGCTTGCGGATGTGATAAAGAGTAATAAGAACTCCGAAATATCCTTCCACTTCATTATACTTTATTTGGGGAACGTTAGGCGGGGGTGCTTGACGAAATTTGTCCCTCGAATTAAGTAACTCGCATGGGCTCAGCTGTCAACCACCACAGACGAAAGAGAAAGAAATAAGTAAGATGACCAAATAGGATGTGATGGTCATTTTGAGGATTAACACGAAAGAGATCAAATGGCAGTAGAATGTAAAACTCTCACAACTAGAATTTAAAATCAAAAACTACAGCCGAGAAAAATTTCAGCTATCAGCATTCACGGCAACATCAAAATTTGTCATCAAATTATGATAGCAGCTATATCTTCCCAATTTGAAATAAACTATATCTGAATTTCTCCAAAACTGGAGAATTGCATCCAAAACCTACATAAAATAATTCTGTTAGCTACTTAATCTACCCAAGGCTTTTCAGATTTACTGAAACCATTGGCATCTTGGGTACAGAATACCGAGACCAATCTACTCCAACAATTAAACATCTCATTGAAGATAGAAGCCGCTGCTACACCTGCTTTCTCATGCGGATTATTCTACTCTGACAATTTATAAAGACCTCACCCAGGATGAAGATCAGCAGCTTAGGCATGCAATATCAGCTTTAATTTAATGAAGGGACAAATTACATTAATTGAGCTGATGGATTCTCAAGAAGCTGCTATACATAAAACAAATCAAGTATTCATATCTAAACTCTGATGCCTAAGTTAGTCTGACAGCGCTGAAACACAGACGTGAAGGGCACAAGGTCAATTGCTAAACTAGGAGTCTCCTTGTTACATAACCAAGGAGATTTTTCATTATGGTTCAATTACCAAGAAATTTGCAGATAACACAACATTTACTCAGAATTTGAGAGAATAGTCATGGCAAGGCTTAATGGCAAACTCAATTAAAGGAAGAAATGCAAGGAAAACATTAATCTTGAAGAGTAGAGGTCCCAAAGACAATGACAGGAAATTATACTGTACAGAACCATACCGTTTGATAGTCTCTGTTCTGAATAACTCCAGTAGCACAGAGCCTGGCTAAAATTGGACGAATTACTTCTGAGAGTTTGTTATTTATTTCTTCTGTGTCTTGCCCCATTGCAACCTAGACAAAAAGAGACCAAGATTTATGCCTATACACACAGATGCATAGGTATGTGAAGAAAAGGCTCCAAAACAAACAAAGCTATACATACCTGAATCAACTCAATCTTCCTGTTGTGCACGTATGGGCTGACATCATCATCGCTTTCATTACTGTACTCAAGTGTTGATATACGTAAGTTATCAATAATATGCTGGATGGTCTGCTTCTTTGCTGAAGAACTGCATATTAGTACAAGGGTGTCTAACTTATTGTCGGAGACTAAAAAGAACGCAAGCAGATGTTAGTAACTTACACCCTGGAGTTGCTGTTAAAGCTAACATTCTCAGTTGCACTGGTATAGCCATTACCTAAGATTTTAGAGTATTTTCAGTATCTCAAAGCAGTAGCAGTATCCAAAAGCCCATACTGAACCAAAGCCTGATACTCGATGGCTGAAAGAAAAAGAACAATTAGAAAGACAGTGAACCACAAACCTCACGAACTAAAACACAATACGAATAGTTTCCCAATGCTCGGTGAGCTTCATCAATCACCAAACACACCAAGGATTTTACCAAACATGTGCCTGCCATAGATTAGTTCATGAATAAATTAATGATGGAAAATACATCTCATACATATCACGTGAAATAATTTCAAAAAAGAGTTTAAGCATCATGCATGAAAACATTTGGGGTTAAAAAGAATAAAAAAAGAAGCAAAATAGTAATCTCAGAAACTCCAAGTAAGTGCAAAATAATCAATCTTCATATTGATACTATCTTAATAAAGAAAAATATAATGATAAAACAACCTGCATCGACTTACACCCCACTCCTTGGCTTTCTAAATCAAATATAATTATCCAACCATCCTTAAACAGTGTCAGACACATCAAGTTATTAACATCCAAACATCCAATAGATTTCAACCTATATGCAAACAATAGAAATTTGCACAGCTAGACCTACAAGAAAAAGAAATGACATTAGCACCTGAATGTTTTAATTTCCATGGTATGATTTCTGATATTCAAGAACGAATAATCCAGAAAATAAAAAAAACTCCAGGTAACAAGAGAACATTTGTTAAAGAATGTTAGGTTGTTGATGTCAAAACTTTGGACTAGCATGGTAACATAGCTACTGCAAATGGGTGATTAATAAAAAACAGGTACAAATAACTGATCAATCCATGTTAGGAACGCAAAAGTCCTTACGTGAAAAAATAAGCGAAGTACTTATTCTAATTTCTCAAATTATGCGAAATTCCACATCATCCAAATAGAATAATGAATTACTTGTTGCTTGAAACAAAGATAAAACTCTTTATGAAAGTATATCAATATTTATAGCTCCCACACACCAGTAAGGGAAAAAGTCTAATTTATAGGACAATGGTATATATATTAAGGATGTCCACCAAACCTGCCGGACCGAAACCGGATTGGTTTTGGACAAACCGGACCGAGACCGGTATACTCCGGTCCGGTTCCGGGTTACCCATGTGGAAAACCGGACTTGGACCGGAGTATACCTCTCCAAATCGGAAATTGGCCCAACATGACATGGTCAAAACCCAAAACCGGCCCAGAATGGCATGACCCAACCCAAAACCGGCCCAAAATGACATGACCCAAACCGACCCAAATCGGCCCAGACCGAACCGGTGAAACCGGGGACCGGACCAGACCGATAGAATGACCGGTCCGGTCTATATACTTCATAGTATGGCCGATTTGGCCGGCCGGACCGGACTGGCCAATGGACAGCCCTAATATATATATGCCCACACGTATATAGAGAAAGAGAGAAGAGAGATAACAATATCTAAATGGCACTAATATCTCATGGTGTAACTTTCCATATACACTCATGACGACATGAGTCCTTCAAACCAAGAGTTCTTTCAGTACTTCCTCGATTGTCGGGCAATACGGAAATTTCAGAATATCATATACTATAATCCCAAGTACATACAGGAAAACATCCTCATGGCAGTTCAATTTTACAAGCAACCTAAGAATTACTATGATCTAGGAATTTTAAGTAGGATTCAAAGATTCACCAGACTGAATATCCTTTTCCAGCACTTGTGGAGTAACAAAGAAAACTCGTTTAGTCTTCCAAAAGCATGCTCTCTTCGTAGGACTTATCTGACCCGTCATATCAATTGTCCATTCCTGCAATCAGTTTGATTCATATCTTCTAGAAAAATGTAAATGAGATGAAAAATAAACTAGTCCAAGGAGAGGCCAAAAACTAAGCGTATCAAACCATTTATGAGTGAGGAGAGCATCTTACTTGAGGAATCCCCACAATATTATGGCATGCTTCTATCTATTGCATCACAAGTGGTCGAGAAGGAGCAGCAAATACTATTTTTCCTATCATGAAAAGACCAAGCAAGCAAGCATGATGTCAATGGTTTGTAAGGTCAGCCTCCGAAATAAACTAAACAGAATACACGATGCAAGGAACTGGAGCATATGCGCTTAAAAATAACCAATCAAATTACATGGACGTATACTTCATAAAAAAAGTCAAGACCGAAAAAAAAGTAGTAACTGTTGTAACGTCTGAGAAGGTGATCGGACCAACTAGAATATGGCCTCCAACGTACTATTTACAATTCCTTCAACAAATTTTGCTTACCTTCCTCAGGTATCAGATGTTGAGATTCTGGAAGCAGTTCCACCAGAAAATTCATTAATCAAATTGTTTTATGAAACAATAATTTGATTATGGTACAAATTTTATCATATGGTCCAAAAATGGTATGTTTTCTGGGATCATTATAGGGCAAGACTTACTGACAACTACTGTGATACCCGAATCCCACATGAAGTAGGAAAAACGAATGAATAAGAGATGAGTTCTATAAGGGTCAAGTCCCACATTGGGACCTTACTAAGTTAAACTGAGCTATATAATGATTCCAATGAGCTTCAAGAGCAAACTTGACTAGTTCTTTTTAAAGTCAAAGCACATATGTGACAAACACCTCTCTTATGTTGTTACAACTACTATTAGAAGTTGATGGGGCTAAAAGACAGAGAAGAGTATTGTACCATCAGGAAACCATCTGAAGTAGTTATACATAACAACTGCAGCAATTAGTGTCTTTCCAAGTCCAGTTGGCAATGCCACCAATGTATTAGAAAATAACGCTTTCTTGGTAATAGCAAATTGATAGTCACGAAGAGGAACATTTACTGCACGATTCAAAACAAAGATAATGATGAAAACAAGTTTATAGTTGCAATACTTGAACTTTAGTAAAACAAGTGATTACAAAAGAATCAATAGAGCTCAATACGATTCTGTCAGCTCATACATCCAAGTTCGCAACATCAATGGATTTGAATTTTTCTTTTTTTTCAAAGGCATAGTAATCAATTGCTCCAACAAAGCCAAAAGGAATTATTAGCTTATTTACTTTATCAATAGTGTTAGTTCGACTAATTAGAAGAAGATACCTTGAAAAATACATTAACGAAATGGCATTCCTGCAGCAGTATAATAACCCCATTGCTTCAGTAAGAACCTACGAGAAAAACCCAAAACCCATATTTTGAAAACAAACGACCTAAATTTTAATAAACTCTTCAAAACACATTTCATTAGATATCCCCAACAGATTTCACTTCCGAAAAATGGAATCGGTTCTTCACCGCCATTATTCGAAATCGCCAGAAAACCTCCTGCCCTTTGCTAATCACAAAATAAAATTTGAGAGAGAATAATAACAAAAAAGAAACAAAAGAGATTGTGCGGAAAACCTGGATATATCCAAGTTTTGGCTGCCTCAGGATCAATGTCAATGCAATTCACCCCTTCATCACCGTCGATGCGATCTTGATTCCGTTCTTCCGACTGAGGCCTCGATGGACCCGACTTGTCGACGAACTTATCAAGCGTAGCTTGTCGAGAAAGCCCGGGCTTTTTCTTCGTTTTAGAAAATGGAACATTTATATCGGGAGGGACAAAATGTGAAAATTGGTCCGGGAGTGAAGTGGAGGACGTCGCGGTTTGGCAAGCCACGTCGATTTCTCTAACAGCTGCTTCCCAATCAAAGCCCTATAGGGTGAAAGAAAGTAAGAGTGAGAAACGAAACGGGGAGCATACACACAAGGAGAGGGACCAAGAGAGAAAGGATATGGACGTACGTCGTCGTCTTCGCCAATGATTTGGTGAGTAATCGCAGAGGTCATCGGACACCGTCTGTACTCTGGAGAGAGAAACTGAGATGGCAGGTAAAACACCAGAGAGAGGGAGAGAGAGTGAGAGAGGCGTGGCGGCAAAACTTGAAAATCCCGTCCTGTTTGGAGCACGTGCGAACGCTTTCCTTTAACACAATGAGCAGTGCCGGGCAACCACTGTTTTTTTGGCACTAAAATTTTATCACCGTTATAAAAGATTCTCTATCCTAATTTTTTATAAATTTCAATACATTTTCTCATTTTTTTCATCTAAACTTTTCACTTGATCTTCGTTCTTTTCATCAACTTTAATACCTAAAATTTTAATTACCCTAAAATTTTATTTCTTAAACACAATATGGGTGCATTTTTTTTTTACTCTTTGAATATCTGCTTTCACAAACCAAAATTTTGGACCTCAAAATTTTTATTATTATTACAAAAATTTACGTTTCTTCACTTTTTCACCGATTTTCATAAATTTTTTTATCTTTTTCATCAATTCTCACTAACTTTTTCACTTTTTCAATCTATCTTAACTTTTTTCATCAACTTCTATACCCCAAATTTTAATCACCCTAAAATTTTATCAGTCAAACAAACACGACTAACCTGAGCTACTAATCGATTTAGGTCGACAAGGAGTTTTTTTTCCTAGTCCGTGTAAATATGGGCTCAGGCCTGCTCCAATGGAAGAATTTGATAGCGTCACTGCTCAGAAGTTTTGAAAAATAAATTAGAAAGGCGAGAATTTGATATGATTCCTTTTTTTTTTCTCGAGTGAATTTGATATGATTCACTAGCAATTCGGAACTCTAATTATGCATGAGAAGAAGCTTATGTTTCTTCTCTATGTTCTTTGGTCATGCAAAGGTCATGCTTCAAAGGATGAGATGTGAAAGTCTCAGATTCTATATTACAGATATTGAATTCAGGAGCACAAGCATAAAAGAGTTCTATCACAAAACTTTTTATGTTGAGAAAATTTATACCAATCATATAAAAATATGTGCAGAATCGAAGGCAATTTCAGAAGGAAAAGCCCTGCATTGCCGTGTTATCAAACTCTTAGCTTGGCCACAGGCCATCCTACTCAACTGTTTGGCCAACATGTACTTCAAATGTGGGTGCATTTCACTTGCTAAGCAGGTGTTTGAAGAAATGCCAGAGCGAGACGTTGTGTCCTGGAATACCATGATAAATGGCTACCTTGCGACTGGTTTTGCTTGGAGTGGCTTTACATGCTTTAAGATGATGTTAGGTTGTGGGGTTGTGCCTGATCAGTTTAGCCTAAATGGTGTGCTCAAAGGTTGTGTTATGAACGGTGAACTCAGTAGAGGGCTACAAGTTCATGGACTTATTCTTAAGCTGGGTCTATTAGAAAATGCCTTTGTAAGTAATGGGCTTCTTGAACTATATGATGCATTTGATTGTTTTGATGAATCAGTGAATGTGTTTGAAGCGCTGGGCTGTAAGGATGTTGCAGTGGTTAACACCATGGTAAAGATATATGGGAAAATGGGGAAGGTAGAAGAAGCTCTTGAGAGTTTCCGGTTGCTACAGTGCGATTTCAGCGGTCCCACAAGAGCTACTTTTGTCAACTTGTTGGGTGCAATACGTCGATATGATAGTTTGAAAGAAGGATTGCTTGTCCATGGGTTGATAATTAAGCTTGGGTTGGAAGGTCATGGTATTGTGGAGAACGCACTTGTTGGGATGTATTGTCATGGTGGTGCCATGGATGAAGCTTTTGACTTGCTTCTTTTTATGGGCAGTGGGAATGTAAAGTCGTGGACATCTTTGATTTCCCAGTTCAGCATTCAGAGACGCTTTCAAGAAGCCATGGATGTTTTTCAGTGGTTGCATCATGATAAAGCTGTAGCAATAGATGAAGTCATGCTAGTATGCGTTCTTAGTGCATCAGCTGAATCTAAGTGCTTGTGTATGGGTAGTCAAATACATTCCATAGTTATTAGAACTGGAATGGGGCTACATAAGGGTGTTGGGGCCGCTTTGATGGACATGTATTCAAGTTGTTTCTGCTTAGAAGATATGCACAAGGTGTTTCAACAAGTTGGTCATAATTGTGATTTATTAATTTGGACAACACTTATTTCAGGTAATGTCCATAATGGGTTACCCATGGAAGCTCTGAAGTATTTTTCCCAAATGCTAAAGGAAGGTGTGAGACCTGATGCAGTTGCATGTGTCAGTGTTATTACAGGATGCATTGTCCTGCAGGCTATTGAACATGGTGAAATGTTCCATGCTTTTGTCACCAAGTCTGGAAACGGAACCAAAATTTCTGTTCATACTGCTTTGATTTCACTCTATGCCACCAAGGGATGCTTCAGAAGTGCTGAAAAGCTTCTTGCTAGGAGAGTAGAATATGATGTTGCTGCAGTAACTGCAATCATATCGGGTTATGCAAGATTTGGATATAGTGCAGAAGCTTTCTTTTGGTTTAGAAAATTGCTAAGCGAAGGCGTTCCACCTAATAACTCCACTCTTGCAAGTGCACTCATGGCTTCTGCGAAATCAACAACTATTTCAACTGGAAGATCACTACACAACCTAATTATCAAAATAGGGCTGGAAGATGATAACTTTGTTGCTAGCAGTCTGATTGACATGTACTCCAAGTGTGGGGCGATAGAAGATGCTGTCCACTATTTTAATGGGACACATCATCAAGATATTGTGGTATGGAATAGCCTGCTTTCAGGCTATGCCCATCATGGGAACGGTGAAGAAGTTTTGAATGCCTTTGATAAGATGCAGAGTCGTGGAATAAAGCCTGACAGGATCACATTCCTTTCAATCCTTTCCGGCTGCAGCCATGGAGCTCTTGCAGACCAAGTGATGAAATATTTCTGTGTAATGAGTGATGTGTATGGCATCAGTCCAATGATGGAGCATTATGCCTGTGTAATAGATTCTCTGGGGCGTGCTGGAATGTTTAAGAAGGCAGTCAAGTTTATAGAAGCATTGGATTTCAATCCCTGCATGCTAATGTTAAGGTCATTGCTCAGTTGTTGCATTCTTCATGGATGTAGGCAACTTGGCTTAGCTGTTGTGGCAAAGATGATAGTGCTAGGTGGGGATGAAGTTGCAACTTATGCATTATTTTCAAAGTTATGTGCCACTGGTGAGAGGTGGGCTGATACGATGAAGGCACGGGAGGTAATAAATAAGAAAGAAGGGCAAAAAAAGAAGGTTGGCACCAGCTGGATTGAGAGCAAAACTGTTGGATCTTAATTCTATGGCTGCTTTCTGGAAATGACCAGAATCTTCATAATGAGGCTTTGAGGCATGATTCATTACTGCAACATCCGGCACGCTTGGTTCGTATTTGTATACTCTGAGATGGAAATGCAGTAGCCTGCCTATTGCCTACTATCTGACGTTATAAGAGACTATTTCCATTGATCCGCTGGAGTACATCCAACACTTCTTCATGAGGGCTTGATTATTTTGTTTTTCATACTTAGTTTCTAGCCCTTTCATTCCTTATGCAGCTTTGTCTGGAGATGATCGTGTCCTGGATCCCAGTAATCGATTCTTGCAGCTTCTTGACTAAAACCTGTGTATGGATGTGTCCTGAGTTGTTATATTTCTCATCATGACTGGAATTTTGTTTGAATGCCAATCAATTTTTGTGCATGTGATTTATGTATAATTTGTGCTACTTTTTCTTTGTCAGGATATTCTTTCTTACATGATTCCTCTGACCATGATGGGAAGGATATTTCCGAGTCAACAGCAACATTAACACTAGAGGAGTAGAGGTACTAGCCTGACTGTATTATCCTTCTTTTGACCCAGTCATGAGAAGATATTGGAGCGGTTGGACAAGAGAGAGATTTCAAGTGGAAGAGACAAAATCAAGAAATCAGTCTCGCACGACCAAGTGATTACTATATTTCATTACAATACTTTAGACCATTTAGTTTTTTTTCTTTGTTTATAGGTTTATAATTCCTATAATATTGTAGGTGACATTCGTTGGAGTTCATATCACCTTACAATAATCCGTCTCTTCACTATGTGGTCATCAATATTGGAAGTGCTTGAACACATGAAAGATGATTATAACTCTAAGACAATTTTTTGCATTATGAAGTGATTTTTTTGTTGTCATTTCGCCTTTAAAGTTTGTTACTCTTGGATTTTAATCCTGGCTCCGCCACTGATTGGACGATTTGAGCTGGATTGCTTTGCATCAAGACTCGCATGCCATGCAGCCTGGTAAATTTTTATGCCCCTGTTCCGAAAATTGTTCAAAGTATCTTTTATTATATATGTACCGTCCATCATATATAGGAGCTAGCAGGATAACCATTTTGATGACTAAGAGTCAGCTGCCCTAGGGGAGACCCCAATTCATTTTTTTTAATAATTATATTTAATACAAAGGCCACAAAAAATTTAATGTTAAAGATTTGGATAAAGTCCTCCCGACATCCATTTAAGCCTTTGCCAAGCTTAGACCTCTTTTCATTCTTTTCCTTTTCTATCTTGTAGTTTGATCCATATGTTTTTCTCCACAGGTATAGAGAGCTATTGAATGATGGCGCATCTGTGAGGACATAAGGATTCCACTTATCTTAAAACGGTTGAAACATCAACCTCTTTGTTTCACGATCACATGGTCAGGTGGATGATGATGCTGCATGGCAAAATATGCGGAAAACTAGATGAAGTATCAATGATGATGTTGGTTTTTTAGCACGATCTTGCACAAGCTTGGCTTCCGAAGATCTTCTTGGCATGATCCCTGAACCAGCTGAGCTGTATGATGGATATGCTGCGGCATTAATTCAGGGCAAGAGCTGCTTTCTTCCTCTAAACAATCATACACCCAAGTGTGCTTTGTATACAGATATCATACAGCCTGTAATGAACCATTCTTTCGCCAAGCAATCTTGGTTAAAATTATTAAAAGCTTTCCGTCTCACAAAGAAATTCCTGACAGCTCCATTGGTGTCTTTGCCTGCTACTATGTAGGAACATTTTGAAGAGATCTATAGACTATATGATATTTTCTCTGCATTCAGAGTCCCAAAAAATGACAGAAAAGACCAGAAGAAAGAATTCCATCAGTTTTTGTATTAATCTATGGTCAATTAGAATCCTGTGAACTGTAAAATTTTGTCCTACCCGATATTATAATAGTGAAGCAACATGGAGTTGTAGCCCGGAAGATATTAATCAGTTTGGTCAGGCATCCTTGAATTCAGGCCTCCGATATATAATTTAGATGCGGGCTTAATATGGACAAGCTGCAACGTAGGTAGTCGTGGTACAATAACCTTGACCAGTTGGTGTATGGTCCCCCATTAAGGCCTGAGATGGACTTCGTTCTCCTCGAAATTTAATGTATAATTGACAGGCTCATAAGAAAGAAGTGGTCGGAGTTTGCGACTTGATTAGGTTCCCCTTCTGGAACTTAGATCAGCGAATTTGACGCACAACAGATGAAGAGGCGAGTAATTACTATATGAATATGTCAAAATCTGACATTTAAGTTTTCGCTCGACCATTTAATTTGGAGAAATGATATATTGTTCGAAAATTAATACGGATATCATTTAATGTTGTATGACACATACTTGATGTCTAT
Organism: Myrica gale; assembly: GCA_963930655.1. Classification (NCBI taxonomy): domain Eukaryota; kingdom Viridiplantae; phylum Streptophyta; class Magnoliopsida; order Fagales; family Myricaceae; genus Myrica; species Myrica gale. The sequence continues at coordinate 6,482,234 of OZ005600.1, read as the reverse complement.
CCTTCTCTAAATTGTACTGTTATTCAATTAATTGAGAACTAAGATTCTTACCAAATGATTTTATGTATTTTAATGGGCTTTTTTCTTCTTCAATTAGTCATCAACCTCCTCACTCGGTTCAACCTCCAAACCAACCAAAGGCCAAGCATATCCTTGAAAAAGCGGTCATTTTAAAAAAGCGTGGCTTTTAAAGACACTGCATGATATCATCGATAATGATATGCATCGAGACCATTTTTGCATGCATAAACTTGGAAGCATACATTGGAAGATAACCAGCAGGTGAGAAACAATTTTAAGCAGAAACTAGTAAAATTAAGGAGCATTGCGCCTTGCCGTCCACGAGGTATATACATATATATATTATATATGATAAAAATGGAGATATTTGAAAAAACAAGACAAATCTCCAGAGAATTCTTTAGCTCATTTCCTAGCCAAGAAAAGACAAAATCTGTTGCAATCATTTAGCCAGGTCAGGTGGTACCCTCGCACCGCTTTACTGGGTTCCTTGAGAAAGAGATGACGATACATTTTTCACAATGAACATCCATATTGGGTTTGAAACCATCCTCGGCTGATGTGTATCCTCAACCTTCACTGAATTCTAGATGGTTTGGGAAGTTTCTTTTGAACGGCAATGCAGGGGAGCTTGAGGATCGATGAATCATCTTTCCAAGGTGAAGCCATACGGTGCGTTGAAATAAAGGGTGTTTCTGATATGTTTCAACACCTGAATTTTCACGTTTTCACGTGGGGGGCAGAAAATGACTTGAGAAGGAAGACTGGAAGAGTTTTAGGGAGTTGGAATAGGACATCCCAAGTTGTTAACCTTTGAACTTCCGTCGCTCGAACCATTGTCGTTTCTACGTCTATATGGAAAAAATCCTTGGCTGTTAGGTTTTTGACCGGAATAAGCGGAGAAAAAGTAGTTCCAATATATGTAGGTAGTGGCTCAGGGGAAAAGGAACAAAACAACAATAAGTGATTAGGACGTACAAAGGGAGCCCTCACAGTCACGTATGCAAATTTCTCAAAGGGCATGTCGACAAAGGGCTCTCCAAAGAAATGGACAAGGATATTTGTTAGAGCTGAAGCAATATTCTTTAATTCTATACCATTTGCCCAAAGTAAAAAATAAAAAATAAAACAATTCTGGTCATTTTGCGGACGGGCAAATCCGGTGCCTGGTGGCGTATAGACTACGAGTAGTTTATTGTGAGTCGTGACGGATGATAGAACTTTCTTTGAGGTTCTACGAGAAATGTCCAGAACAGAGAAATTTCCATTTGAATAAAGGGGTCCAACCCAAGAAGTTTTTTTTTTTTCTTTTGCGACTTTTCATTCTTTTTTCCTGCACGACATGCATTAAAATTCGCCCACATGCAACCCGACGAACCCCACCGATCATGTGTTTTTTAAAAAATATATATATTTTTCACCAATAAATTATCATAAATTTTGCACATTTTAATTTAACCATTTCAAGTGATAGACTGGGGAGAAGTGTTCCTCATATTCAACAGAATTGTCTTAGGAATTTCGTCCTCTACAATTGCTCTGTGACGAGGGTAGAAACGACAGTATCCTGCTGCTCCGATTTCCCATGATCTCTTCATGTCGTTTTGACTTTTAAGCTCACAGTAGTAATCGTCAATCCACTAAAATGATTATGGCGGATAAGTTATCCTCAGCCCGGCAGGTAAAACCGTAAAAGACTACACTGTACATGGAATCTAGAGGCCAGAGGGAGAGAGAGAGAGCATTGAAAGTCCTGTATGGTCGAAACTTGAAGGACAGAAACATTAAATATAGCTCTAAAATTCAGTTGGCCTTTCTTGTTCGTAGTCGCATTTTGGTAGTAATACTATTTTTCTTCATTTGCATTTAAAGCTAGCAACAACTTCTTTCGTGCTTCTTTCTTCCTCTCACCTGCTCTCTCTCTCTCTCTCTCTCTCTCTCTCTCCCCCCCCCCAAAAGAAAGAACAACTCTCTCCTTCGGCACAAGAGAGTGCACGCATTGTATAAAGGCAACTCCTTTTCCATGAAAACTCTTGATTGTCTGAGACTTTCCTGTCAAATTTGACTGAAAGATATCTGGGTTTTGTCTGGAGCGGGGTTTAGAATAATGGGTAATCGGTTTATTTGCATGCCGAAAAAGGATGTCAAAGAAAATGGATCCAGGAGCAAGAGAATGGGACGGTCTCAGAGGAAACTGCTGGCTGAGGAGGAGTTCTTGCACAAGCAGGCTTTGTCTATGGCTCTTCATCAGCATCAATTGTCGCAGAGGTTCGACGGATCCATGTCACGGAGAATAGGGTCCACTAGCTCTAGGAGACGCAATCCTACTGAAGACCCACTCTCCAATGGAAAACTGGTAGGAATGAATAAAACCAAAAGGCTTGCTTTTGAACTTCTCCTTTTTGTGTATTTTATGGGAAATTATTGAGTTAATTACACTTTTTTGATGATTGATCTATGAAGAAAAGCGTGCTTTCATGATTAGGATCTGTAAACTGGGGGTTGAAGTAAGAGTGCTTGATTATCTCCTAAACAGTAGTGGGTGCTTGATTATCTCCAAAACAGTAGTGGTCAACGGTCAAGTAGGAAAAAATTTGTAGATGTCGTAAAAGATGAAGTAAAAGGACTTTGATCTATTCCCCATAAGAAAACTTAAAAGTGAATCTGGAAAAGCATGAGTTGCAATTTTTTAATATAAGTCTGTCCTTTCAGCTTTAACATACTTGTGTTATCCAGAAGATGTTTGAAGACTGGGCCTTTTCTTATTATCCACGCATGCTTTACTAAGGCTTGCGTTCTCATAAAAACTGCGTTGTGGTATTTTCATTGGGTTTTTTTAGGGCAATTAGAATCGGGCTATTGGTCCATGATACTTGTTAAGCTTAAGCTTAGTCCTTACCAATGTCACGACTCACGAGTAATAAGAAGTTGACTGAAACAATGGAACAAAGTCAAAATAGAAATTGAGATTTTCATGGGACCAGTTCTGCCGTTCCCCATCCCCCTTTTAGGATGATATTAAGCAGCACATAGTTGACAGATTTAAATTGACAAACATGTCTCAGTGACAATAACCTGATAAGTCATGTTCTTCTGGCACTAGGTATAATTTCTTCCCCCCAAACAGATTAACATGAGAGTATAATTTCTTTTCTTTCACGTGCTTCACAGGCACCAGACTTTCTGGAAAACATCAAAACAAAAAAAATCATCCTAATACACGGAGAGGGCTTTGGAGCATGGTGTTGGTACAAAACTATTGCTCTGCTGCAGGAGTCAGGATTGCTTCCAACAGCCTTTGATCTTGCAGGCTCTGGTATTGATCTAACAGATACGAATAGTGTTGTTACGCTGGTGAAGTATTCAAAACCATTGATGGATTACCTACAGGATCTTCCCGAAGATGACAAGGTTAGAAGATGCGTATTATTTGTCACAATTTTGTCAACGAGAAGCACTTTGCAGGCTCGTATTTTGCCAGTTTCCTTATCTATGTAGTCCTTTTGCAGGTCATTCTGGTTGGTCATAGCAGTGGAGGTGCATGCATTTCCTATGCATTGGAACATTTTCCACAGAAGATATCAAAAGCAATTTTCCTTTGTGGTACAATGGTATCTAATGGCCAGAGACCTTTTGATGTGTTTGCTGAAGAGGTAGATAATCAATGCAATTAACAAATATGTCTCAAGGCAGAACATTTAATGCAAGAATTAAGGTTTTTTAGGTAGGTGTCTTGCTCTAACATTAAATATTTGTGCTTCAGCTTGGTTCTGCAGAACATTTTATGCAACAATCTAAGTTTCTGATTTATGGCAATGGAAAAGACAAACCTCCTACGGGATTCATGTTTGAGAAAGAGCAAATGAAGGGGTTATATTTCAATCAGTCCCCAACGAAGGTATGGTACAATCCACTCTTATTTGTTTTACAATAACTCAACTACTTGAGAGCAACACAGAGTAACATAACATTGGATTTGGAGTGAGACAGAGCTAAATATATGGTACTTATTCATATATTATATAATACTGTCTAGAATGCCTCAGAGCATATAAGTATATTTGCTCCTGGTTAGGACCTAAATTTGTCACACTAGATTTCTGTGTGTATTTATTGTTGCCTCTGCCCTAGTCCTGACTTTTGTGGAGGTGTAGATTCGTGAAAGAAAACTGCCAAGGTCCTAATCCAACATTGAGAGCAGGTGCACACACCCTAGGTTTGTGTAGTACGAAGTGGAAAATGCATTTTATGTGTGTGGTTGTACAAAAGCAATATCCAGTGCTTTGCGCAATCTTAGCGCAAACATGTAGAACTTTCCTTTCTGGGGTTATAATTCTCCATTATATAGGCTCCACAACAATGAATCGAAGTCGCTTCTAATATCTCAGGGGTAGGGTACTTATATGATGACACTCAAAACAACAACTAGTCAAATTTCCATTCACATTTTTTCTCGAGACTATGATTTCTGCTTTACCATCTCAAAATAATCAAGTGTATTCTACACAATTTGACGTGCATTTTCCCTTCTTTTTGCGTGGTCAACTTTTATTCAGATATCCAGTGGCTAAATTCAGTAGTGGTTTGACTAGTGAAAGTTTTGTTACTTCCTAGTTATTCTGATTCACAACATTTTTTTGTTCCTGCAAACTTGAGTTTGTGGCCCAAATCATAGCTGACTTTATTCTTCCTCTGGTGTCCATGAGCAGATGCTGTTGACTGGCTCATTTTGATTTGAGTCCTCGTTTATTTCACTGCCTCATTGCGACTCCCTACCTAATTTTTACACAACGTGAAGTCATTGCCATCCATGAGAGACTAACATGAGATTCTATAATCATGTTGGATTCTGCAGTCCATTTAAGCCTTTAGACAAGTGTTTCTTATATCGCGTGAAAAATAGTGGAAGCTGTATGATGTTTGGTATATCCTACTGCTTTACATTCTCATTAATAATGGAATGTTGCTCGCCCCAGGATGTTGCTTTGGCCATGGTATCCATGAGATCTATCCCACTTGGTCCAATCATGGAGAAGCTGTCATTGTCACCTGAAAATTATGGTACTGGCCGGCGATTCTACATTCAGACCTTGGATGATCGTGCGCTTTCACCAGATGTCCAAGAGAAGCTAGTGAGGGAAAATCCACCAGAAGGGGTATTCAAGATAAAAGGCAGCGACCATTGCCCCTTCTTCTCAAAGCCACAATCACTGCACAAAATTTTGCTTGAAATTGCTCAAATTCCATAATTCATTATGGCGAAATATTTTTTCTCTATTTTTCTTTTCTTTTTTGGTTTTGTTACGTTTCCTGTTCTTACCAAATGCAAAAGATAGTCGATTACTTTCAAAAGCCCTTACAATTGGAAAGCCATTGCTGCATGTAGAGTATGGAGGCGATTTTTGGCTCCCTACCGTTCCGAGATATGGTTAGAAGAACTGTAAAACTTATTGTGTAGACAAATCCATTTTAGATAGGGTTCAAAGAGGATATGGCCGAAAAGGGGTTAATCCAAGCGATTTGCCAACCGAATCCGATAGTCTGGTGGGAATCCCAAAACTCGTACAATCATTTGACTGTCAGTATCCGAACCGTTTCTCACGAGTCTCCGGGCCTCCCGAATTTTCCTGCCCACGTTTTAGACTTACGTTACGTCGACGCCCTTGGTTTTTGTGATATATCAAAATAATCCTTCGAAGTTGTAAACCCCAAGGGGCGTTAGCTCAAGCGACAAGTCAAGTCTTTGATAAACCCCTCGCAGATTGTGTAGGAAATTTCACATGCTCCACGGAGGAACTTCCCCCATGTACGCAAAGGATTGGCCTGGCCAAAGCTCCTAATGCCCTTGTCAACTGGAAAAAGGAAACCTTCAAAGTTGTAGCTCTTCGTCTTATTCTGGGTTGTTATGATTTTTAGATGTTTGACGAAGAGGAAACTATTTCTTTTTATGCAAATACAGATTTATTTATTAATAAAAAGTAGAATATAGAGACAAACTTAACCTTGGTATATTGATCTGCAATTCCCACTACAATAATCAACGTACGAGAAAAATAACAAGCACATATGCCGAACACGAGAATAAACCCATTTCGCAGATGCACAATAATTTCAAGACTGGCATTTCTTCTAAGACAAGAAAATGGTAGTTAAAAAAGGATACTTCACCTAGACTTTTACGTTTGAAAGTATCCGACTTCTGGGTTTATTGGGGGGGGGGGGGGGGGGGTGTTAAGCTTCGTTGACACAAGTACCTTTGTTTTTTTTTTGGTTTATTGTGGTCCTGGATAAGCATACACATTCCATTCTGCCTTCGGCATTCATTCGTCTTTGCAAAGAGATGAGGCATATCTTAGAGCAAAAGGTTGGCTCCGTTGATTTCGGAGCAAAAGGTTGATATTATTACTCTAGGCACGTGATCATCAGGATTAAGGTTCATGTCATCCAAGAAGAGCACCAAGTGATGCCTAACCCACCCCATTAGTACAACCCCAGACCCTGACTCAGGGGGCCATTTCACCCCTGCACTGATGAGTTAGGCCACCATTAATCAGCTTGAGTGCACAGGTAATATTTGAATAATATTGCAAACCAACGTAAATCATCCCCAGAATCCTGTATGCTGTATTTCCATACCAAAACGTGTCAATAAGAATAACACCATAACAAACACTCCAGATTTTTCTGTTACCAATCTTCATATTTTTTTTCTTCCTAATATCCAATCTTCATATGGTACATAAAAGTGAAGACAGTTCTGACCTATTACTCTCATCAAAATCCCCTGTATTTTCTACCTTCCATCCAAAGACAACTATATCCCTTTCAAAAAGGAAAATTACACATGGCCTCACCTTCACGAGGACAGCAAATCCTCTCCCCAACCCGGGTATCACGTCACGTAGATATGTTAACATGGCATTCGTCCAAAATGAGTAGATATGTTAACATGGCATTCGTCCAAATGAGTATGCTGCATCGCCCTGTTGGGTTCCAAAGCAGATCACCGTACCACGAGAAATTTCCACAAGCATAATTGGTCTACATTCCAAGAAATTCTTACCATCTACAACTGAAAGAAAGCTTTTCAACTTGATATCTTAACAAATGTACAGGGACATACCTTACAACTGGCGCGACCTTAAAACAATCCTTTTGGGCTTGATTTGTTTGTAAGATGTCTTCAATAAAGACCTTAGCCTGCAGTAATCTGTACGGTCGGACAATGACAAAGTATTGTTCTTCCTGAATGCCATACCTGTTTGACATAGTACGGAACCATCAGATTCTAACCCAACAATACAACTGCTATGATTAATGCTTACACTGCATAAATAAATGGTTTAGACATTTAAATTCATCATGAATTTCATCACGTCCAAAAAAGTATTATGCTGTTTGTGTTTGAGATCTTAGAGGAAGAATAATCTCGAGTGAAAGGAAGGGGGGAGGGTGGGATATGCAATAAAGGGATGGGACTTACCAGGTTTAAGTATTCTAAGAACCTGAAGATGGTTTCTGGACCCACACTTGCTTCTGTAAACACAAGAGAAAAACTGAACTACTGAAAAACAAAGTGAAGTAACAGAGAAAACAATGCAGCGGTTGTTTTGGCACAGACTGTGCAGACCTCATGAGCACCATGGCCACTAACACCTCCTCTTCTGGAAGATTTCCCCTCATTCATATTTAGAGAACCATCATCCTTCATTATAGGGACAGCTCCACGACGACCAACAGGTCTAAGAGGATCTGGAAAAATCCAAAAAGATGGTAGCAGAATTGTAACACCAGAAGAATGTTACTTAAAAAGCTAAAACAACGAGTAAAAGAGCGGGGGGCCTGCAACACATGCCAGGCCTACAAACAAAAGCTAACCATTCTCAGCAGAACTGTTACGTCCAATTGCAGGAGCTGTAACCTCTGCATTCCTGCTTCCACGGCGTGCATCTTTCATCTCTTCATTGGAAGCTGGAAAACCCAGAGGCAGAACGTCAGTTTGGTATTCTCTGTATGAGCGAATCCTAAAAGCCAACTCATGAACCATCATGCCCCATAGATTGCTAAGTTTAGAGAGCCATGGTTCCAAATATCAAACTGAGACATTAGTGGCACTGAAAGATCATGCACAATAATAGTAGTACCTTCAATAGAATCAGATACTGCTTGAATAGGATGAGACAGAGAGGATGACAAAAGATCATCACTAGCATGTGAAACTTCAGATCGACGCAGAGGAGTCCAAACACCACGATCAGGTCTATCCCTGTTTCTTGTACGTTTTTCTTGCTTCTCACTGACATTAACCAAACCTTGCAGGTCTTTTTTGTAAAATTTATCCTCTGGCGTCCGTTTTGGTTCCCCCTGTGAACCAAATGAGTTTGGTTCACTTTTAGAGGCAAGACCATTCGATCCCAAGCGTGCATTTATAGGTCGTGGTGGTCGCTTTCCACTTTCTGAGCTCAAGATTTGAATTTTCTGCTGAGGCTGGACTACTGTTGAAGATTTACCCTGTCGAGCTTCTTTATTTAAAAGTAAACTTCTGATCAACCTCCCACCAGCCTCATTCCTCTGGTTCTCTTTCGAAACAGTTGAAGCAGGAGAATTACCGGCCACTGGTGTTACACCCTGCTGTTGTAACAAGCCCTCGGGAACCTGGGAAGTGTCATAAAACGCACAACTTTTATACTCATTAAAAGAAAATGAGCAGCAGCAACAGATCAAACCAAGCTTCGTACAATGTGAAACAAAATTGGAAAATTGTGAGAGAAATTTATGACATAGCAGATGATTGGTGTTGGAACAAAGAACTTAAAAGAAAAACCCTTACATGAGATACTCCTCGCTCTTTCCCTTTTAGAAGCAGAAACTTCTTCTTTCCAGAGCCTGCAGTCACAGGAATTCCAGAAACAGACTCATCAATGCCACAGACTGCAAATCCATTAACCGATTACACTTTTAACCCTCAATTCACAATGTGACCCCAAACTAACATTCTTGGCAATTGAACCCCTTAAAAATCTTTTTTGTAATGTGCTCCTTCGGTGAAGATCTAACCATCGAGATAGTGCCATATGACTTATTTTCACCCCTTTTAAAGGTTAGGTCTACACAGAGGGACACATTACAAAAAGGGAAAACATCATAGTACGCTCATATTTATGAGGTAAAATCAAAGTGTCCCCTTTAAGTTCCAATTTGTCTGATTACGCCTTTCAAGTTGAAAAAAAAAAATTGTCGCCCTCCATTTGATTTGGCCATTAAACCAGACGGAAAGTGATGTTGACTGACCAAAACACCCCTCTAAGACAAAATTACTTCGTCACTTGCTGTCTGGTTTAACGGCCAAATCAAACGGGAGGCGACAATTGATTGTTTTTGCAATTTGAGGGTGTAATCAGACAAATTAGAACTTGAGGGGGCACTTTGATTTTGATTCATAAAGATGACGAATACTCTGATGTTTCCACTTACAAAAAAGTGGTAGTTTAAGGGGGCCAATTGCCAAGGATGAAATTTTGTGAGACAAATTACAAATACATTGCTAGTGTAGGGTGGTAAAAGTATAATTTTTCCCCGAGAAAATGAAAAGAAATATTTGACTCCAATAAAAAACAGTAACTTATTCCTGGTTCCAATCATTCCAAAAATGCATACAGTTTTCAGTCCATTCAAACAAATTACACATATAAATGTTATCACGTTTGCACATGCTCCAAAAAACATCTATGTTTGCATTATTCCTGCCAAATACATGCACCCACACCAACAGTATACAAAATAGTAATCAACACAGATCTAAAACCAAGAAGGAAAAACAACTTTGGGCCCATGAGTTGTAACTTCTTTTCTATAGCAAGGATTTCTCTGTCACAGAGATCCATTCAATGTTCATATTCACTTTATACGATTGTCTTGTTTAGTCTTAGTGATGATCAGCATCCTAAAAAGTTTTGCCAGGTCGATAGAAACCTTTTTCCTGCTTTTTGGGTCTGGGAAAGCTCCAAGCAATATTAACACAATATATTCTGCATTTAGAATAATTATTCCAGAGAAGGAATCCCAATATAAACCAACCAAATTGAATAATAAATGAAAAATTATATTTCCACTGTTCCCCCTTCTTCTGTATCACTTAACTGATTAGAATCGTTAGGACTTTCTACATGGATAAAAAAGCGAAGGGAAAAGGAGGGTGGAATATGCAAACTAATAAAGGTGCATTTGAAAATTAAACCGAATGAAATTGGAAAACTCATTTACGCGGATAGTCCCCAACCAGCCCACCCATGCCAGTATCTCCAAAAAAATCAGAAGCATGGGAACTGCATCTGCACTTCTCAGCATGTCCACAATTAAACACGAGAACATTGCAAGAAATGCAATCTCTCTCGAACACAATTAGCACAGCCGATAGTCTTGAACTGAAGTTAAGTATGAATTTTCTAAATAGCTGGTGACAGAGGACAACTGATACATCGTAATTGAACAAATCAGGCTAGAAACATTCATCATGGCAAGAGTAGAAAATGTTACCCGCTTCATTTTCAGATATTTCTTTTCTACTTGAAGTTGCTTGTTGATCCTCTCGCCTAGCCACTACAATGAAATTTGACTTGTCCTTTTGAGTTGCAACCTTGGCACTTTCCTTCAAAATATACTGTCAATCAAAGAGAAAACCTGAACAAGTAACCTTGTTTTTCACATTAAGAACAAGAATACCACAGAGTGAACTGAATGCATTGCTGAGCATAAGGACAGCAATCCTAAATAATTCGCACGCCACTAGAAGCCGACAATATCCCAAAACACATTGCTAAAACAGCAGTCAAGTCCAGACTGGAACACTAAGATGATCATACACAGAAATCTCATTCACTTACCATGAATATATCTGTTGCTAGAACTACCATTAAAGATTAGGCAAAGTTCCAATCCTAATCTCTTTGAGCCTACTTAAACCAGCAAAGGTTTCATCCACTCCAAATTATGCAGAGAACATAAGCCCTAGAGAAATTAATTTTATTAAATAACAAAATCAAGACACATAACAAAAATCTCATAATCACCATTTTATAGAGCTGATGAGCCAAGCAGAATATTTTCTTCTAATAAGACGCAACACCTAAAACTATCATTCCTTCTCTATATTTCTTTTCCTGCCTATTTGCTACTGTTTATTGACAAAAGCTCTTGCCCATTTACACCAATAGCATACAGCTCGAATTCCTAAACCAAGCCCACTGATAGCACACTTTGCTACTCTTACTTCCAGCTCAAGATCTTAGGAAAAATAGCAACATGCACAATTAATGCTTTTTTTTTATAAACAAGATAATTTTATTGATAGGTGAAAGCAGTACAAGGGAATATACCGAAATCACTATTCCAACATGAACAATTAATGCTAAAAATGGAAGACTTCACTAATACTAAACAAGGCGAATGTTTTTGCTCCAAACAAGAGGGGGGGGGGGGGGTACAACCTTGGGAATGAAGATATGGAAGGTAATGAACTAGTTCTAACCTAAGGACTGTACTCAAGAGAGGACACTGATGCTGCTCTACTATAGAACAAATTCAGCAGCTGAAACTTCTGTTACAGTTGAAAGCATGTAGTAAGCTAATTATTTTCCAGCAACTGCCGTTTGAGAACAAAGTTCAATGAGGTAATCTGAGCAGGAGAAAACTTGAGCAGAACCCTTATACAATATGATCACTTTAGGTTAAGGTGATGCACCTGACTTAAACGGTGCTACTAGCTAAAACTTTTCATAATCCGCTTGAAGCATCAGAAGGTTCAATTATGTTCTTTTTAACGTTATTGGGATACAATATGGTCTAGAAGATCCAAGGAGAACACAGGAAGTTGCAGGGTTCCACTCCAGTTGTAGTAGTGTATTAGGGAACAAACAAACACAGAGAAAAGACTCTTGACATGCTAACTGAAGAATACTCCACCTAAAACAAACACCAAGCAAGTAAACAATTACAAAGCTACCTCTGCACACATTTATTATGGATGAAGATTAATTATCGAAGTTTGAACCAAAAGATACAGCTCTTCCTCTATTTTTCACACCCTGAACTGATTTAGATGTTACAGATAGTGCCAAGAAATTGGCTGCATATCAAGTGAAGCAACAAACACAATACAACTAGCAGATGAAACATTTTCCTTAATAATTAATTACAAAAACTAAACATACAAAAAAAGTATTTTTAAAGTTTTTCTCTCTCAAATGAACCAAGAATATGAGAAAGTAAGGGTCATACCTTTTTCTTCTCAGAGCCTCGTTTGGTATTAGATGAACCAGGCTTGCCTGAGGATGCAGCCCTAGCTCTTCTCCGTATCTTCCCCACAACTGATGAACCCTAACATCAATCACAAAATCCGAAATAAGATGAGCATGTTCAAGATGAAGAAATCCATAGGAAAACACGGAGACCCATATTTGTCAACCCCCCTTCTTCTCCCCAAATACCTCCATTCATTCTTACATGCAACTTATTCAACAAGAGTTTTGTCAACTTACCAGCCAACCAGCTGATGGGTTAATGTAAATATCTAATACAATACTAAAGAAGCCAACAGACTATAAATTTCAAAGCAGCATCCAAATAGTCAGCATTTACTGCCAATGAAATCATAAAATAAAACAAAAAAATTTGGAAAAGTACAGCACAAAAGAATCAGCAATCTTTTGTTAAGGAGAAAAGTCAATGCATCTTAAAAGCACGTGCTCATGTCAACATACTAGTCTTAAGACCTTCAAAACAAGTGAAATTCCTTTCTTTCCAGGAACCACATCAAACACAAGTAGACAATGAAAACCACTTAATGCTTATATTGTTCCTATCACCAAACTCCCAAGCCATATGCAACTCAGCAAAGCTACTCTCATTTTATTTCTGTTTCTGTGAAGAACATTACCCGTTGAGAAAAGCTCCCAAAAGTAATTTGTTATTTATTCCTTTTTCTTTCTCATCAAGTATAACACGATTACTTACCTGTGTGCCACTCTCAACAGCTCGTTTCTGACGAACATATTCCATAAGCGGCGTTACAATAAGAGTTTCTTTTGCAGAACCTGGAAAGAAGTAGGGAAACATTAATATTTTTTTATAAGTAAGGAAAGCTTTATTAAAGAAACCAAACAAGGTAACAGTACAAAAAGCTATACTGAAAACCTAAACCAAGCAAGCTACAAAGCTAATGAAATCAGAGCTAATTAATATACCTTAAGGAAACAAAGTTTTTCTGATATTTCTCGAGCAAATAAATAATTTGTTGTGCCTAAATTCTATTATGATAAAAGTTACTCTCAGAAAGTTACTCCACACCACTGTGGGCAACCTTATGTGGCACCATGGTGGCCTTTGGAAAAGAATCAAAAAAAGGAACCCTAAACATTACATGCAATGGAGTTTTGCCATTATGATTTTGGACTAAAAATAATACAAAACTAAATTGCTACAAGAATACATAGTGCATGTAAAGATATAAAATGATAACAAACCAGCTTGTTCTGCTTCTCTTCTTTCCAACTGTATCTCTGCGCTAGGAAGATGTTCAGCTGGCTTTGCAATAATTTTGAGGAACTCTATATAATCAGGATCTTCTTCCATCAAATAAAAGGTAGTTATTAATAGAAGCAAAATAAGTTATCCGAGCAAGTATTAAGTGTTTTCCACGTAATCAAATGCAAATTGCAAATTGAATTAACACCTTTATATATGGTGCCTTCACGAACATCCTTCTTAGTAGAGAGCTTGGGAACACGAGGTGAAGGGGCATATTCGACTGCGATCTTATACTGAGCACCTGCAATTAATGACACAGTTGAAACTTTCACAAAAATTCCAGATAAAATGGATGTGACAGCCTACAAAATAGGATGCACAGATTTATAAATTCAAACAAACCATAATGTTACTCTTAAAGACAATGATTGAGAGCATAACTAGTCAAAGAACCTAAATCTTGCTCATATTTTTCCTCACTTTGGGCCTTACTCAACCTTTAATTAATTCATTTAACAACTCCTTTTGCACATGTGCAATGCCACTGAAGCAATCCACTTGAACCACAGAAAACTGCAGCTGTTCTAAACTTGGCAAAGTAAAAGTTAGGCATTCATCATTTATTACCTTTTTCATTAACAAACACATGTCCATCAAAAAACTCAGCAAACTCAAAAACATCTTCAGGCCTATTGAAGTCTAGGTAGGCTCGAGAATTCCTCTGATGCTTCTGACTGCAAATTAATTTAAATAAAGCTTTCCAAGTTAGAAAACTTCATTGCTGAATGTTTGGTTGTCGAGAAAACAAAAGAAGATAAGAAAACATTTTTCAATTGATTTTCGAGAAATGAAAAACCTAACTCAATTAAGCCATTTAGTTCCACAGGTCAGCAAAGTGATAATTCTAGTTTTCCAAATCAGAGAAATGAAAAACAGTAATATTCAATAATTAAGACCCGTGTTAGTTCTTGCTATCATACCATTAAGCAAGCAGAACACAAAAGAACATGAATTTTCTAGCATGCATTGGCATGTTCTTCAATGAAAACAATCAGAAATTTGATTTTCTAGGCACTAATTGAACACAAAACCACCCGGCCAGATAGAACTTTATCCCTAGAGTAGCTGACAGCCCACTTCCGGTTTCATTTTGTCCTCTGTTTGATACTATAAATCACATACAGTGTTTGGTTAAATATAGACGGGCAAAGCTTGGACAAATTTCTTTGGGCTCGACTGGTTAGGTTCTCATAACTCGATTCATTTAGCATATGAAATGTGAAAAAATGCCCAGCTGGAAATGACAATTCATTAAGCAAATTTATTAGCTCCACAACAGTTTAAAACAGATCAGAATGTTGCTTTAAAGAGGTTTCGAATGTATCAAGATCAGTTCAGTCTTCACCAAGTTCATACTTTAAAATGAAAATTACCGGTTAATGGCTCTTCACCTCCTCTCTAACGACTAATTTGGATTCTTTTCTTATGTGCAAGCTGAACTTAACAAATCATATCTCCCATGTCGTTTCCATTTTTTAAGAAATCAAACTATATTGTCATATAACTCGACTTTACTTAATTGAACAGCGCTTTACCATTTGAAAGAAGCCAAACAACCGAGAAAAAAAAAGGTACTCAAAGTATCCATTTCTTTTTCCCTAACATCTCTCACGTACCAAACAAAGTCGACCCGTGATTACAAACATGGGGTCGATTTTGCCTTGGGGACTTTGGTTTGTAATGGAATGCTGCGTTTTAAAATTAATAGTGAAACTGGTGTCGGCACTTTTTTTTCTCATTTAAATCCAAGAGCAGGCAACACGTGAGGGGTCTTCCGTTTTTTTTTTTAAGATACCAAATGATGCTGTCTTTATCAGGTGTAATTTGTCATTTTAACATGCCCAAAATAAATCTGTCTTCTAAGCATGTATTTCCATCTTAGGGAAAGGCAACTTCTGATGGAGGCGCGTTGCATAGAGGAGACCCAAAATTACGACGCCCAAAATGACTTTATCCGTACATGATTTAAGCTACTTTGATTGGAGAACCCAAAGGCTATTCTGCTTGTAGAATTCAGAAGGAAATAGGATTCAGACTGATATACTTCCTTCTATATTCTGAAAGCATAAAACACTCAATAATTACTTGGCCAAAAGAAAACACACTCCACAATTTTAAGTTATCAAAGTGAGCAGAAAATTTCCCGTAAGCAGAGCATAGTGGAATATAAATAGACATGGTAATACTAATTGAATAAATTGCCTATTAGTAAAACTTGGTTAAAACATACTTATAAAAAAGGGGAGGAAGTAAACCTGATTTTTCCGGGACGGAAAGATAACCAATTGTATCGGCCGGCGAATTTTTCTTCAATCTGAAGGAAGAGATCGGACTTCGTAAGAGACGGTGGCAGGCGCCGGATCACCACCTTAGTCTTCCCCGATGAGTCTTTCATGGATTTGGATGCAAAATCTCTCTGTTTTCGTGCTTCTCCTCCAGGCTCTAGCGCTCTAGAAAAATCCCACCTCTGGGAGAAGTTTTTGGAGTTTGGTGTCGGGGATGATGGGATGGCAAAAGAGCTAGACGTGGGCCGAGCTTGGGCTGACTCAGTGGCGGCACGTGTGGCAGCTACATGTTCGACCCAATTACATTCTCTCTTCTATGAGAATCGAATATTCGACCCAATTACATTCTCTATACTACGGCCCAGTGTGAAAACGCAAGCACGTGGGTTTTATAAAGTCAACCAATTAGAGCATTCCTAGTAGCTTATTCAAATTTGACTCTCTATTTTAACCAAAAAGTACACTTCTCTATTTTAACTATCAACTTTTTAAAAACACCCACAGCAGCTTCTCTATTTTAACCATCTACTTTTACTATTCTATTTAAATATTATTATTCAAAGATTTCTTTATTATTTCTCTAACATTTATATTTTTTAATATTCGTTTTATTGTAACGGTTATATTTTTGAATATTTGTCTTTATCGTAAAAAGGGTGAATTTTTTAATTTTTGTCTTTTCCTAACGCTCAGCATTTTTTAAGTTTATCTTATCTCAACAATTAGATTTTTAAAAAATTGTCTTATCCTAACGGTCATATTTATAAATAGTCGTCTTATTTTAACGATCATATTTTTAAAAATGTATTAAGTTAGTCTTTATTTAGTTTAAAATGTATTAAGTTAGTCTTTATTTAGTCTAAAATGTATTAAGAAAAGAGAAAGAAAAAGAAAAAATAAGACAAATATTAATATTTTATTATAGAGAAGTGAACCGTGGTTATCTAAATATAGAGAACCACTGTTCACATGTTAAATTTTTTAGCTAAAAACTGTTAAAATAGATAAGCTGTTAAAAAGTGTTTTTTTGGCCTTTTTATTAAATTGGTTCTCTATTCTAACCAAAATGTTAGAATAGAAAACCTACTAGGAATGCTCCAATTAGGCAAAAGTCAAACCAGTTAGAAGTGAACAACAAGGTTTTATACTTTCATATACTATTTTAGGCAAATTATTTATTTTTCATATGAACTAGCTCGTATACCATACCACATTAATTTCACAAGCATTTTTATGTATATAAAATATAAGCATTTTTAATTCCACAAGCATTTTTATGTATATAAAATATAAGCATTTTTAATTTCACAAGCATTTTTATTTGGCATTGAAATGTCTATACTATTCTTATGAATCCTTACCAAAAAATTTTAGTACCTAAAATGCCAATTCCAAATATCGACAAAATGCCGAAATTTTGATTAAAATTTTTATTTTATGTATGGAAGTTCCTTAGGCAACCTCCACGCCACATATTCTTTAAAGAATTGTGGAAAATCAAACCGCGGTTAGGTAGGATTGCTAAAAACAATCACACGTGTGGACCTCAATAATTATTTTTACTATTAACTATTAGGATAAGTACTAATTTAAATACAAATCTTACCAAATCAAGTATTAGGCTAGAGATTTCTTGAATTTGGAATCTTTATTTTTCTTAATATAAATGCATCATTGGCTATCAATAAAAGAATTATCATTATTGTGCAGAAAACAAGTTTTTTAAAATATAAATATAACAAAGGTAGAAACATAATTTTTTTACGATTTATTTGATAAGTATATATTTTATTTCTTTCCCCTTGTTTTCCAAGTTTGATTTGCATCAATTGCCAAAGGTGATTGAAAGAGGATAGGTGTCTAAATTTGCAATGTGATATGTTGCCCAAATTTTTGGGGTCTAAAATTTTCAACAAAATAAACATACTTCAAAATTTCTAACTTACTTATACACTTCAAACTTTTCACAAACTCCAATAAACTTCAACATTCAAAAGATTCCTAAAATTTTGGGAATATTTTTCAAAATTTCGGTAAACAAACATAACATAAATTTGAAATTCAAACAAACATACCCTAAATTTAAACAATTTTTTAAAATTAAGTTTGCAAATACTAAATTGCATAAAGATAGGGTGTAATATATTTATCTCCTTACCAAAATTGAAATTCAAATTCCGAAGAGGTAGTGAATTATTCCGGAGATTTGATTTTAAATTTTCCAACAATTCTTTGAAGAACGGGGTCTGGCTTGGTCCAACATGCCCCCGCGGCCTCGCCAAAGTCTGCCGGACTAGCAAACCCAATAATGAACGGAAACTTCCAGTATCCAGACCGTCCATCAGCTGGGGTCCGCGAGGATGTTTGATCCCCCATAATATCGACGCCCGCTGTTCTCTCCATAATCTCCACGTCACCTCGGCGGACAACAATCCCATCCTTTCGTCCATTCCAAGAAATTTCATCTCATTTGAAGTCCCCCTCTCATCTACTTCATCCCCTATCGTAAGTTAATGATATTCGCTATTTAATCTGTCCATTCTTTGCTCAGAAAGAAAGAAAACTAATTCGTTACTTTCTCAAACCTCTTTCTCGCTCAGATTCCTTTTTCTTTTCAATCTCTCTGAGTAAGTACTTTTATGCTCAAGTGCCTTTTTTTTTTTTTTGCTGATTTTATAAGAAAAAAATTTATAAACATGGTTCCAAGATGAAGGCAGGATGAGAAAGGAACCGAAGTTTAGGATCTCAGATTTTCGTCCATATAACATTTATTTTCTGTTTCCTTCGTTTTCTCGACAACCAAACAGAGGGCTACAGGCTTTCGTGTGTTGGCCAGTTTTTGTGTCGGTAGATCTTATTGAAGTTTTTTAATTTTAGGGAGACTTAAAAAATCATGTTCCTGGTCCTAGTTATTGGTTATTGAATGCTAGTAATTATATTTTTACTCAGAAAAAAAGAATGCTAATTATTACTGTGAATTCAGGATTAATTGTTAATTTGTGTGTGGTTCTTGCACTTTCTCAGCCATGAATGAAGGCTTTATTCGTCCGATTCTTACCTGTGACTTTTTGAAATTGTGTCCAGAATATATTCATTACTTCTTTATTTGATGTTTGGTTTTCAATTGTTAGCGACGTTACATGCATGTGGTTGATCTAAATAATTGAAATCTTAGTGCTATGTACACGGGATACGATTATAAGTTGTTCTCTTTGAAATTTACCCGTTATGACAGTAACCATTACTTAGAGGATCAGATGTGACGAAGTTTGCTAACGGCTTTTTCAGTAACGTTATATTTGGTAGTGCAAATTGCAAATATTACTAGGAGGAGAGTGAGGTTTAAGAAACACATTGATTGTACAATTAGTAACAGAACAAAATGAGAGAGAGAGAGAAAGGGAGAATGGAAAAGGTTAGCCAGTAAAGAAAGGAAAAATACATGAACTCACATTTTTTAAGTGACCATGTGAATAAGCTTAATATAATTGTTTCCAAAGGCTGGCATCTCTTGTAATACATTTCTAATTAGAGTTGGATCCATGCAGCTGACCCGGACAGCCAATAGGATGTCATGTTGAGTAGTTGAGTCGAAGTTTTGTGCTGACCATAGGGCCTGATTGAGCTTGTATCTTCAATATCTCCTTATTTGCTTCAAGGCATTGTGTTTTTTCATTTTGTCTGGTAATCTTAATTCAACTCTTTTAGTTAAGGTATTTATAACTTCTATGTAGCAAACCTCAAAGAGTGGACTGATATATACTGAAGTACAGGTGGAATGTGATTACTATACAATAGTTTTTTTCTTGTCGAACTGGTAGAAGATTGATGCAAGTGATTTCTTTCTACGATGCATGAGAAACACTGAGAGAAACTGTATGATTACTTGTGCTACGCAGGTATTCTAATCTTATATAATGGGCGGGAGTATGCTAGATGATGATTGGGAGCTTACTTCTCCATCCAATGGTGTCCGGACGGTGGTTTTGGTTGGACGCACTGGGAATGGCAAAAGTGCAACTGGGAACACCATTATTGGAAGAAAGGCCTTCAAGTCAAAGGCAAGCTCCTCTGGCGTGACGAGCACTTGCGAAATGCAGAGAACTGTGCTTAGAGATGGGCAGATAATTAATGTCATCGACACCCCTGGTATAATCAGACCAATTTCTAGTATTAAATTAAATAATTGTATGGTTTAGTTGTGTATAAGAACTGTTTGTTATCACATCTGTTCCTATCCACACCTTTTGATATGTTTTGGGTGTGCAAGGACTAATGTATAGGTCACTGCAGGGCTATTTGATTTTTCTGCTGGATCAGAATTTGTTGGTAGAGAAATCGTGAAGTGTATCGACTTGGCCAAGGACGGTATCCATGCAGTCCTAGTAGTTTTTTCGGTTAGGACCCGTTTTTCTCAAGAAGAGGAAGCTGCACTTCTTAGCTTGCAGACTTTGTTTGGAGGTAGAATTGTTGACTACATGATTATAGTCTTCACTGGGGGGGATGAACTTGAAGATAATGATGAGACATTGGACGATTATTTGGGTCGTGAGTGCCCAGACCCTTTAAAGGTTACTTATAATGTTGACTATGCCTTTGCACTATTTCTTAAGCTTTGTGTTCACTGATTTTGAGTTGAAATAATTTTTACTTCTTCGCGATTGGTTGTCTGTTGTGTTTTGATTCTTGAGAATTGCAGGCTCCAAGGGTTCAAGCTCATTAAATGTGTAATCTCTTTGACCTAAGATTATTCCATTTCTTTGCATGTCACATTTTGAGGGAAGGTTTTTAGGAAAGCAAATTTTTAAAGAGAATAATAGACTCTTTACGCGTGCCCTATGCATGTGCCAGAGATTCATTGGAGAGGACAAGAAAATATAGAGAAAAACTTGAAGAAAAAGAAACAGGTAGGGATGGGATTTTCCAAACCCACTTCCCCTTCCTCCCCACTTCAATGCACAAAAGAAGTTAAATTACATATTTGACGTGGGCAAATTCTTGCTAGTCAGTCAGTGTTGAGTGACTTCATGGTATCCTGAGAAAGGAGCCGAACAATTTTCTAACTATGGCCAAATCATTAGTGGTTTCTACTTGATAGAAATTGGGTAGACCATGCCTAAATTGTATGCTAAAGGTTACCTTGCTAACGTTGTGGCTCACCATAGCTTGTTGGTTACAATTAGCGTAAATCTTTTTAGTTCAACTATTGGAATTTTTCATCTCTTCTACTTGATCATTTACTGTATTTCTAAGGAGGCTGACATATACTTAATTTTTAACCAGCTTTAATTTTGTGATAGGAAATCCTTGGTTTGTGTAAAAACCGGTTGGTTCTTTTTGATAACAAGACTAAGGATGAGAGCAAGAGGGTTGAACAGGTTCAGCAGCTTCTCTCCCTTGTGAACATGGTCATTGCTCAGAATGGTGGACAACCATATACAGATGAGTTATTTACTGAACTAAAGGTGATTTTTTTTTTCATTATTTCTGTGAATCTTACCAGATTTTGTACAAAAAGATCTGTATAACAATCTTATTTATTTGACAGGAGGGGGCGATCAAACTCCGCCATCAACAAGAACAGGTTGATTCCCTGAAAGGTTACTCAAAAAGAGAAATATCGGAGTTCAAGGATCAGATAGAGCGTTCATATGAGGAGCAGCTCAAACGAATTACTGAGATGGTATCTTCAATGTTTCTCCTTTTAACATATATATGGCTACTTCTTCCTTGTTTGCATCTCGCATTTGATCTATTTCTGTAGTTAACACTTGAAAATTGTGATATAAACCTGGAAAAGGAGTGCAGCTGCAAACATGACCCGTGATTGTTGAAGAAGACCACACCCGGTTAACATTGGGTTTTGTTTGTACCTTCTATAAAACCTACTAATAGGTCTCCTTAATTCAGATATCCAGATATGGATGCTGTTTTCTTATCTCCATTTTTTACAGAAGTGTGAAGCCGCACAAGTTAACATAAATTTCTCACCAATTTAACTGATGTGGTTCTCTTTTAAGAACTCTTTAAATTAGTGAGAGATAGGTAACAACTTGTTTGTGAGTTTTCTTGTTCATTCTTATTCATGATTATATGCAAACAGATGTGTGTACGATGAGGTAATAGACAAAGTCATCCCTGTCTTACCTAGAACTCATGAATTTTCCAAAACATGGGGCTTTTTTTGACACACCTTTTAGACTCAGGCTTATTTGCTGAACGGGGAGCTGGATTGAATATGTTCTCTGTCATTAGCTCTTATAACAAGGTTACTCGGATGTTGGTGTCAATTGCAGTTAGGTCACAAATAATAGGCATTTGAAGTGTGTATGTTTGGACTCTGCAGAACCTGGACTTGTTTTTTCACGTAGAAATTGGTGCAAGTAGGACTAGGTTGGATTAATCGACTTGTTTTTTACTTTTACTAGGTCTATGATTTTTGCTGAGAGAGCAATTACTTATAAAAAAAAAAAAGATTTTTGCTGAGAGATTATAATCTCAAGATCAATGCTAAGAACTTGATGGCGTTCTCTTTGCACAAAAGCAACATGTAGAATTGAATGATCGTTTATTTGGATGTGTTTTTTGTTTGAGGATCAATCTGATTTTCTTTATCAGTTAGAGAGTATTTAGAGAGTCATTTTGTTTTTTATTTTTTACGGGTTTTTATGTTCTTAACTTTTTCGAAATGATGTGACTTATCTTCTACTAGGGGTCCTTTATTAAGGCCGTAGATGTTAGGGTGGGGTGTTGTTTTCAGGTCTCAATCTTTCTTTCACCAATAGTTAAAAACTTGGATTTATAGTTTTAATCGGTGTAGTTATGAATGGTATTACTTTTCTGTAGGTTGAATCAAAACTCAGAGAGACAACCGATAGGCTTGAACAACAATTGGCTGAAGAGCAAGCTGCACGGCTTAAGGCTGAAGAGGTAGCATATTTAGCTCAAAAGAGATCTAATGATGAAATCCGTCGACTCAGAGAGCATCTAGAAAAAGCAGAGGAGGAGCTTCGTAAGCGCAGTGAAAATCGGTGTGCAATTCTTTAAGGTAAAGGTATGAAAAGAATGTGCCATCGGATCATCTAGGCAATATTTGTTTATCCCTTTTGCCCATGTGTGTGTGTTTCTAGAGAAAATGCTTGCAGCAAGTTTGCGTGTCAAAAGATTAATCCGTATGTAAATGTTTAGAATCCTGTTCAGGATTTCAACTTAAGTATATATATATATATTTATGCTATTGCCTTTCCAATCTAGATAGTCCAACATCTCCAATCTATGCACATTTAGTTTCTTTAGACAATTGTCTAAGCAAGTTAATATCCAGAGACCAAAAAAAAAATCAAACTCTCTGCATATCCATGAACTGATTATACCTTGTTGGAAGGCCAATTATGGCTTGAAACTTTCCTGATTGTTAACGAACTCATTAGAACTTAATCGCGTTCTCTTTGCAAAAAGTTTGAGCAATTGAGAAAATGTTACTTACCGAGTCGAGTTTGTGATCGAACTAATAGGCGGCATATTGCGCAGAAAATGCACATTAAGTGCAACAACCATCGTTAATCGTAGATGGGTAGCTTTTGTTTGGGTTACAAAGCGATTGTTGTCCATGGGACGTCGCAATGCGGTCTGTCGTTTTTCTTAGATGACCGGGGTCTGCCTCGTCTCTATGCAGCCCGGATGTTCCAGTTTGTCAGTCTCTACAGCGAAATGAGGGGAAGAAGTATTTAGAAAGGAAAAAAAAAAAAAAAGGAAAATTCATTTTTTAGTCCCTAAGTTTTGGACACTTTTATTTTAGTCCTTCATTTTAAACTTTCAAATTTTTAGTCATTAAGTTTTTTTTGTTTGACGAAATGGTCATTCCGTCAGTTTTCTGTCCATATGCTTAATGAAGCTTCATGACACGTCATCAAATTTGTACCGGTCAACCGCTACATGAAGTGGTTGACCACTTCATATAGAGGTCGACTGCTCACTTTCAACACATATACCCGGTCGACCGCTTCATGTGCCGTTAAATAAATGGACGACAAACTAACGGAATGATCATTTCGTCAAAAAAAGAAAACTCAAAGTCTAAAAATTTGAAAGTTGAAAATGAATGAGTGACTACAATGAAAAAGTATTCAAAACCTAGGAATAAAAAGTCAATTTTCAAAAAAAAAAGGAAGAAGTGGGTCCACGTGTCGCAATCTGTTGTCAGCTGGCAGTCGTAATCAACGGCCACACACGACGATGACGGGGCTCCCATACATCTTTTCTTTTGCTAGTGCCTGGTGGACCGCAAAATAATTTAAAATTGTGGGCCCAGAACTTTCGTTGCCGTTGAAATTGATCCGTTGCTTCCATACCAATAAGTTTATGGAGCATCTCTAAATGTGGGTATCAAGTTAGGGATCTTTTTAACCAGTCGAGTTGATTAGAGAAAGGTGTAGCCTCTAACAATCTCGTCTCTTACCTTAATTCATGCGGCTGGTACAGACCTGAAAGGTGGATTGTGCAATTTCTAGTTGAACAATTAGTGAGACCAAAATCAATATTACTTTCGAGAGTATATATATATAGGTTCTTGGCACTCAAAATTGTTCAACCACAAATTAATGGGAAACTTGAAATTGAATTAATTTCCACTAAAAATATTTGTAAATGACATTCTTAAGCAGTAGGATCTCTTCTACCACTAGTGATTTGTCATGTGGATATATATATATAGTATGCATGCATATATGGGTCATAATGCCAATTACCTTAATATGTTTCACAATTAAACATTATGCAAAAGTACTTAGTACATGATCATTGGTTTTGAACAGTAGATACGATTGGCATATATCCTACCAAATCATATTTCACTCCTCAAAAATTATAGCTAGCTAGAGAAAATGTACCATTTCAAGATGGCTAGCACCAATATATATGTTTTAATTAGTACAAATTAAATAACGCTGTCTTTATTTAGGCATTACATTAAGATGCCACTTCCAGATTTGCTGTTGAACAGCTTACCTGCATATAAGCAAAAGGAAGAAGTCAAGCCAAATTAAAATATATCCTTCTCTTTTCCATATTTATGGTCGATCATTTTGTCCAAACAAGAATTTTGTATGGCTGTCTTATATATATATAGTATCTTAAGTACCCATAATTGATAGATTGGGATAAACTTTTTCCACTAAATAAAGTCATAAGGAACAACTAATTATACTCAGGAGTACTGATCAGAAGCAGTGCAAAATAAATTAATAAAGGAAGCAAATATATGTACTACCCAAGACGCAGAATCTTCTGGTCATGAGGTTGAGCGGCGTAGGAGCTGCTACCCTCGACAATAATAGGACTGAAGAAATTGCGTGATAATGCCTGAATTGCATTGAGCTCTGGTCCAGAAATGTTCATGTTTGCTTGCTGAAGCCTTTCAATTTCTCCTATCTGAAGTGTGGAAAATAAGTAAGATATATATATATATATGTCGTATATGATGAGGTCTAATTAAGATCAGTTATTATTTACATCGTATACCTTGGATCGAAGGCAAACATTCTCGTTCTCCAGATCAATCTCCTGCATGCAGAAAATTTATTTTAAGATCACGTCAAGAAGTGCTACTAGTTATATGCTAAACACATCTAGAGCAAGACCATATATAATTGTTAGTACCTTCTTCTGCAAGTACTCAATATCAGCCAGCAACAGTTCATGCTGTTCAATTGAACAAGTAAAAGAATCGGACAACATAACAAGAGAGGAAGGAAAACCAGAATGAGAAAAAAAAATCGAATCTGTACAAAATAGATTAATGTTGAGGAGCCTAGACCAAGCTCCAGTGGGCCCTTCGTGTCATGGCCAGATTAATGCCCATAATTACCAGTTTTCATCACTATCTTCTTACCTTCTTGGACCTGATTCTGGTGATGCCACGTTCAAGCCTGTTCTCCAGCTGCTTTAGCTCCTTCACACTCAGAGAACTCGAGGCATCGCCTGCTAAGTGCCTACAAGCAAAAACAAGAAGTATCCTCAGTTCCTAATCAATTAATTAAGGGCTCCAACATTACAACATATATACCTATTAGTGACTGAACTTACAATCTACTGCCATCCTACCCAATTAATCCTTCTCTGATTATTTGGGTTCTAATTTTGTTCCTGGTATTTAACAAAAGACAAGAAAAAATGGAACCGAACTTCTGATGATTCTGCTGCCATTTTTGCATTTAAGGCTATGGAATAATATGGAGATCACCTGTTAGAATTCTGCAGCATTTGTATTTGTTGCCGCAGCTTCGCTGATTCTTGCTGATAATACTACATTCGGTTCATAATACAGATTAGATACAGGAAGCATAAATTTGTGGTCTTCTTACATCCTCATATTTACAAATACAAATATACCTGTAGACGAATAAATAAATATTTTTTTATTTATATGTGTGTATATATACAGGCACTTAAGCAAACACCAAGAAACATGGAAAAATATATTAAAGAAACTTTGCATTCTCCGTGATTTTTTTTTCATGGAAAGTAATATTTTAGTGTGTGAAATGTCAATTTTATCCCCATAATTCTTTTGAAAGTGATATTTTTATGGGTAAAATCGTAATTTTATAGGTTAAAAAATATTTTTTTGTCAAAATTGATTGAAATTTTTAACTAAAGGTACAAAGTGTCTAAGATTAACTAGGATATAGTATGACAAAAATAATATTTTTAGGTTGTAAACTGTCAAGACTGCAATAGTTGGAGGGTGCACCATATCTATTAATATATTGGGGGAACATCATAGTACATCACATATCTATGGGCAAAAATATATTCTATTATGCCCTTGATGTTTAAAGAATAATAGATCATTACTTTCTATTTGATTTAATCATTAAATCACATGAAAAATGACCCAAGATAAAATTATTAAAAATAGTAAAAAAAATTGTATATAAATAAACAATATAGAAACTCTATTTCATTTTAATTATTTTTTATTTTTTATTCTAATTTTATCTTGAAGCGACGTTTATTTATAACATAAAGAAGTTGCCTTACCTGGGCATTTATTTCTGTAATGGAGCTTGTTCCTGAGCCGTCCGAGCACTCCTTCTTGTACTTTTCTATGGTAGATCTGATACTGCATGCGTGCCAAAAGCAAATTGACCCCTCCAACGTTAAACCAGACAATATCTTATCACTGATCAACCAGTCATATCAAAAGAACCCAACATGCTACTTTTATTCATGTTATTGGATCTTATGATCTTCAATTTTACTTTCTCCCACAAGTGAGACCCACACACTCAATTATTGCACACATGAGGATGAGAGAAGCTAGCTGGGGATCGATGTAAGTTAATAAGGGAATGCAAGAGCATTAGGCTTAGAGGAGAGCAGCCAAATCCAAGTAATTAAAAACAAACTCGGACGAGGAATCATCTTGTGGGGACTGACATGTACTGCCTATCTATACCAATCTTTCTGTAAGGTTCTCTGTGATTTGATGTCACAAGATGAAGTCCACGAGGTGCCCTTAGAATCCAATGAAACATCAAAATTTTTTTTTTCTAAATCAATGAAACATCAATTTACTCTAAGCGCCACTTTCCCAAGTCAGCTTAATATAGCGCCTCATGCATTACATACAAAACGCTTGCACCCCACGCGCCAAGTATTGGGAGGGAGATATTAACCCGACAGAATATTAGGATCCTCTACAATTTTTTTGCTAGAATTATAGGGTGAAACTTGAAGAGATATAGATACAATATATAAGTGAATTCTACATTGTTTCATATTATATATCCGAAACTTTACATGAACAACATTAAATAGTGTAAGATCTACCTATTATATCAATTTCTCTC
The DNA here is from genome assembly GCA_963930655.1 of Myrica gale. Taxonomy (NCBI): domain Eukaryota; kingdom Viridiplantae; phylum Streptophyta; class Magnoliopsida; order Fagales; family Myricaceae; genus Myrica; species Myrica gale. The sequence continues at coordinate 6,454,492 of OZ005600.1, read as the reverse complement.
CAAATTGTATGATACAACTCAAATAATTGAAATTACAAAGATTCTAATCTTTTACCAACCTTTTTTTTACCAACATTAGTAGAACTTTGCAAAAAGTGTTTTCCCAGGCCAACATAGGGTTTTAGAGAACTGTGCAAAGAGTTCTGAACTCCATGCAGTACCCCCACTGGCCACATCCATATTTTTATCGCCACCTCAAATTTGAGCAACATATCGATTCAATTTTGCTTCATTTTTTATAGCTTATACGTAAAAGTTGCAAGGAAAAAGGAGCAAAGACTCTTTTGGAATCTTGAACCTTTGACAGATGAAGCGAGACAAAGAAAATATATTTAATGCTGCATTCTTTTCACCAAAGAAAGGCAACAAAAGACAGTGAGGCTCTTAAAACTAGAAGTAGGAAAAGATGACTAAAGAAGCTCAGAACAATTGTAAGTGTCTCAGAAGGTAGCAACCTTTTCAGTATCCTGTGCTAATATACTAGAGACTCTCATGGATAGAAACACTAAAAAGGAAGGTGAAAGACTGGGGCAGCACTGACTGGTAATTCACAGGAGATTACATCTGGTGCAATCGATCTTTTATTGCTGACTCCCTGGTCGATCTGTTTCTTTTTTCTCCCACTAGCTCAGACCTCTATTCAATTGAACTTCGAGTTTGTTTTTCGCTCTTCCATTAAGAGAGATTGTGTTCAGTTCTCTCATCATTTCTAGAACACATGTTGCTGAAAACGTCACTAGCTATTAGGAAATACAGAGGGTGGTCTGGTTACTGACATCAAATAAAAACATATTGTAAGAGCACTAAGCCACAATCTTGTTCTTTAAACAGATAGTCAAACCAGAAATTGAAAAACTTTGGGAAATATTTGCAAACACGTACACTCACAGCGACTTATAATAGCCAACAACACGGGAACAAATTCTCTCCAAATCAGGGAAGGAGCCAGGGGCTACGAGAGAGACGAGTTCTTTTGAGGATCATAGGGAGAGAGAATGAATGAGAGCCAAGTACGACTTAGACAAGATCTTAGTTGGAGTAGCAATGTAATCAGTGATTTAGCATTCGACTAATTTAATAATGTCCAGACTAAAAGAGGTTATTTGTTGTCTAGAAGCTAATGATTTGATGTGCGGAAATGGGTTCTAGTGATTTGATATGCATCAATGAGCACCCAGTGCCCCAGAAAGTCAGAAATGAAGAGAAACTTCGAGTTCGAGGACCACAATTGCGTAAGGTCACTTGTTATAATTATAAACCCTAACGCACTTGTACTGTACGCTCCAGCCAGTGAGAAACAAAACCCTAGCCAACTTTTAGACCTCTCATATTGAAGAATACCAATTAGCAAAAGACGAATTCTGGGTATTGGCTGTCATTCACAAGTAGTACTACTCAGATAGAGATCAGATGATCATCTGAAAGCTAATAGTGGAAGTAGAAGATCATAAAGCTGAGATCGTACGAAAGATGGGGAGTATGGTATCCATCTCACATTTGTAGTATGAGATGTCAATGTGAAATTTATATGTTTTGAGCTTCCTTTCTCTTTGTGCTAGCTTTTAGAGATGAATTCTCCTAAAACATGTAAAAACAATGATCCTTCTGGATTTCTAGTCTATTTGTGTGTACTTTTCTCCATTTTTGTAAAACCAGTAATTGGTTGTCTCATACTCTTAGTGTACCCATATATATAGAGATGTATTGTCCAAGGGTTAACAAGAAAGATTCCAAATTAAATGTTTCCCAGTCTAAGATTTTGTGAATGGTTGGATTTGTAGGGGATATACGAGTGACATTGTACTGAACCAGGTAAGATTCATAGGGGGCCGGTAAGAACCAGTGATGAAAAGGAAACAACTCAAATTTCAAGGTTCATACCTAATTAACATATCCTACCTCTTAACTAAGTCATAAAGAGTCAAATAATACTGATTCAATTTGAAGTCATTGAGAAATGTTGCAATGGCCATGTTCTACAATATGTAACTAAAAATGTGTTCACTTTACAAAATTATGATCGCAAACTAATGAGGCTAGCTAATCCGTCATCATCGAACATAAGATCATGATAAATGAGAAGGAAATCAAAGAAACTAAAAAAGAGAGAGAAAAGAGGTTATAGGTTAAGAGGGGTTGACCAGACCTAGAAGATAAGTAAGCTAGAAGAACAGGATATAACATCTGATCATGAGTGGCGTGACATTTTAGCATTTCAGAATGAAAATTCTGGATCACCATGCATTGATGGGTAAATCCACCAATCGGTTATGATATTGATGATGTTAGCTACGACTGAAGTTTTGAGCCTAGAAATATCCAGGATAAAGGCTTAACTAGTAAGTTTCCGTGTACTGTTGATTTTGAGGACAGATTTTTTTGTGGACATGACTTCTATAATTACAGCGCACATCCACATGGAGTTCGCATAGACTAGTACTATAAGATCAGATCCTACTGAAACATTCACAACGTAAAATTTCAAACCTACAGAAGTCATAATAACTAGCTAAATCCCAGAGAACCAAACCATGCATAGTCTAATCTCCACGAGTACGGGAGCCCTTGTGATGCAGTACTGGCCATGTGTTTCATCCATGAGGTTTCTACCCGCTGAAATAATTTTTAACGGAAATTTAAAGTACCACTAGATTCACATAGTATTAGAATCAAGTTCTTAAATTCGAAACTTTTAGAATAAGTCGTAGATTCATACTTGAATGGAGAATCTTTTTGATTGGATGTTAGTGGTTTAGGATTGAAATCGAGTCCCAATAAAAACAAAGAAGGAAGAGGTTCAACCCAGGCGTAATTGCCTGTACATATTGAACTACATGAAGGGCGCCGGATTAATATATATAAAGCAAGCCCACACAAATATCACCAACTTCTTGCATATTCATGCACGCAACCAATTTGGTTCTTAGACAGACACCCTATAACATATCACCAATAAATTGTTACTATCATCAGGGATATATTCAGTTTTCAAATCCCGGTTCATTTGCAATTAATGTATTCTAGATGTCTGAAATGCCCAAGGACCTTTACTATGTTATTGTCTCTACCTCTTTTATTTGTTTTTTGGGTTCTAAATTATAAGAACAGTTTAGTTATTTAAGACCCTAATTAGAGTATTGCGAAATAGGAACTATGTTAGAGATCAAGTTCCTTACTTGATAATTCTTTGGTGCAGAAATTCTGAAGGTTAAATCCCAACATATTAAAAAAACATAACAAATGGTTGAAGAACTTGTAAGCTCATGAAATGTCAGGCTATACTTATCAGTACAATTACTAAGTACTGTATCTCCCGTCAGATTTAGTAGGGAAAAAGGTCATAGCAATGACAGACTGCACAGCACTCTTAGCTATATATATGTTAAGTACTAAACAGCCTCTGGCTCCGCTTCAGAAGAAACTTCAATATAGACGTACTGACAGTAAACTTGAGTCCATATTTACACAATTGCCGTATGTATGTTCTAACCTCGCTCTCGCAGCTCACTGTTGACGACACAAAAGGAGACATAATTTCCCATCCTAAAATAGATAAACTTAGATTTCATGTCTTTTCCATTCTTCGATTTACTAAATATATAAAAGTTCATGAGACATTTATTCTCACTGTCAAAGAAAAGATAAATAAGTACGCACTATACAGATATACATCAACCAGGAGGAAATCCGGCAAAGCAAAATCGACTAAGCACTGACTTAGTTCAGCATATAATCTATTTGATTTATCTATTTTCACCCGAAGTGCAGGGAAATATGACAAGCAAAATGAAAAATGAAAACCAAGGAGGTAAATTTACTTGTTATTCGAGTACTCATAAAGGCGTCCACGAGTGGAGAAGACGATGAGTGCTACTTCTGCATCACAGAGGACTGATAATTCATAAGCTTTCTTCAAGAGTCCATTCCTCCGCTTGCAGAAGGTGACTTGACGATTGGTAGTGCTCTCGATCCTCTTGATCTCGATCTTTCCTCTCCCCATCTCGCAAGAAGACAGCTGCACAGTGTATGAGAGGCCTATAAGCACCTTCGAGGCGACATAGTTTTCTGTTTTCGTTGGCAAAAAAATTATTCTGTATATTCAACATGTGCTCAATTCCAGAATATGAATTACACCTATATCTTGTCCTCTTGAGGGTGCCCGCGAGGAATTTTCAGAACCCCACACATCTCATTTAAGGTCTTAGGGAAAATTTTCTTTTTCCACAACTGATGATCGGGTAATGGAATTAATACGCTGAGAATCAACGATTTAGAGGAAAAGAGTGGGTAGAGATGACAGAAGATCATCTCCAACAATTGGTTCAGTAGACATGAATATAAATTTTGCGGGTGTAAACAGCTAGCTAAAACATGCACCACTAAATGTGGAAAAAAAGAAGAAGACGGCCGATGAACAGAATATTGTACCCATATAGACAGCTAGCGATATCACCTCAACAGTAAAACTAGGGCTCGATCGACCAAAATCTCGGTCTACTACTTTATTGAGTGCATGAGCGACTCTTGTCACCTTTCTCTTTCTCTGTCTGTGTTTGTGTCGTTTGGTGCGTGTTTGGGAAGGGGATTAATGTTCATGGTTGCACAGACAGCCCATGATCCGATCAACTGAAGAAATCTTGAGTACTCAAGGGTAACGGAGCCATGTCGTAAGAGGGTGCAAATTATTAGTGGCCAAAGAATTGGCATGACCTGAGGCAATGGGCTCACGAAGTTTTCTTTTTCTTTTTCTTTTCGTTTTAATTTTTTTTAAAAAAAAAACCATTCCCTGACCAAAACAACGGAAAGCTAGAAAATATGAGCTGGAGAAACACTCAAAGATAAAATAGCAGAATGAACTTACAGAGAACTATATATGCCTTATAGAGAAACAAAAATTTATGCACCGATGGAAAAAAAACACTATCTTTAAGCAAATTTGGAAATGAGTACTGAAAGAAACATCGTATAAATGGGAAGGCGATTGTTTCAAGCAAGGAAAAGAAGATTCTAGCGTCTGGCGACAGATCTAATTGATGAAGTGTGCTTAATTAGAGATGAAAACTGCACCCACTTTGTATATATTCTTATGAAACACCATTTTAGAAGAAATGTATGAACTAACATTTTCTTCAAGAATGAACCACACAGACCTGGCTTTGGAACGCTCCGGCTACTTCAGCTTTCGGAAAGTTGTCTATCCCAAAGAAACCAGAGTTCACCGCCTATACTACTTCTCTTCCCTTTTTATAGCTCTTTCTTTCTTTGTCTACCTTTAAAAGAGAGAGAGAGTGAGTGAGTGAGGTCTCTAGCAAGAAAAGGACGTGGGGAATGGTTCTTTTCCAAATGCTGGTCGAAGACGCTGTAGTTTTTAGCTAAATGAAGCAGCTTTGCAGGAGCAAATTCGCACCAAATAGAGCAATAATTTTTTATTTTTTTATTTTAAAAAAGTCACAAAGTGACGAATATGCCCCTGGACTGAATTTCTTTTGTTCTAAGGGTCTGATGATATGTGTGAGAGACTGATCTGGTCGGTAATGTGATGGAAACAAAATATCTGCGTCACATTAAAGAGCTTGAAATATATACCACCCCAACTACTTCGGTGCTTTCCACGTATGTTTCCATTGGGAAGACAAAAGAGCGCACACAAAAAATAAAGAAATTAAGAGATAGTTTGGAATAAATTTATAGGATTACGATAAAACTGTGAATATTTAATTGATGTTAAAGTTATATTGATATGTATGTAGAAGTTGTTAAAAAAGATTGATGGGTAATAAATTGTTGTATTGAAATACTTATATTTTGTGATGTTTGAATTGTAAATATAAAAGTAGAATGTAAATCCTAAAAATTTAGTGTAAAGAATGTGCCCTTAACAATTATTACGTGGGTTGTCAGGCGATAGTAATTATCAAAATAAAATGTAAATCTTAAAAATTTGGTGTAAAGAATGTGCCCTTCAAAATTATTACGTGGGTTGTCAGGCGATAAAAAGAATAAATGTCAATTTTTTTTAAAAAATAAAAATTATAATTATCCAGAATTTACACGTTTTGAATTCAGCTGCATCTCTCCAATTTTGATCTATAAACCATAACCAGTCATTGACCACGCGTCATCTCAGTCATGTTCTACCCAACGGGAATGCGAGACAGTGTTACTCAGGGGACATGGGATCAGGATCCTCTGCAATACCTAGGTATTGTAGGTATTGTAGGGATTCAATAAGAGAGAGATTGACAGAAGAACGTAGGTTCCGGGGCGTACTGTTGAGGAGCCGATTCCGGGGACACGGGGTGAGCAAGAGATCCAGGGGCACTGATATGACAAGTTTTTTAACGACGTGACATGCCTGTTTTAGCTTGACGGTGACTTGGCACCATATGTTTGAAGTGATTTGGCCAACAAAAAATCTCTTAATTCATTAAGGGGGTGACGCGTGGTAGTACAGCTGTATAACTCATGAAAGAAAGTTATTAGATTCGAAGCAATTAGATTCGAAGCATGCACACTTCAAACAGGTTTTTTTTTAAGAAATTATGGGTATGTTCGTTTTTATCATTTTTTCAGGATTTTAAGTATATTCACAATTTTACCACCGAACATATTCAGAATTCAAACACAAAAATCAATATATTTTACACAATCTCCAACAATTTTTTAATTTTTTATTCAACATAAATTTTCTCTCTCTATACTTTTTCACATAACTCCAATACTTTTTTATTAAACAATTACATCAAATCATTTCTCTCTCCACTTTACACAAACACCAATAAAACACTATTCAACATAAAAATTCACAACTTCTCTAAAATCCTACATTTTTTTTCAAAACGAACATAACCCTAGGCCTCTATTTTTTACCCCTCAAAAACCAAGCGGTGAGTTTGCAAACTAAAATTTTATATATCTTAAAATTTTAATACAATAAAAAATTACAAAATAATCTTCATCTATGTCACATCATTACTTTTCACTATAATAAATATTAAAAATCATCTATCTTTACTTTTTCACCAAATCCAATACCCTAAAATTTTAATCTTTCTAAAATTTTAACACACAAACACAACCTAGAGAATTAAAACCTACCCTTTGTTTCATCGAAGGCTAATAACGTATAGTTTACTGCATGAAGCCTGATTATGTTAGATCTTAATTAATACAGGGTAAATGAAAGAAAGTGCTAAAGATGTGGGGAAAGTGGAAAAGACTTGGAAAGTAAATGGTTCATCTTGCAGGGAATTAAGTACTCGTCTAAAGAGGTTCCATGCATGAAACTGATCACTGGCGCGCGAAATTCTTTCTTATATAGAGTACTGCAGGGTCCACTGATAATTCATAGAGACACAAATGCACGTAGAAAAGGGTTTTTCTATCTTAGCCATGGAGGTTCTGAAGGTTAAATATTGTAGGTTATCAACAAAGATTTGATTACTTGGTTTGGACACAGAGACTGAAGGTGGTGGATGCACAATTTCAGTAAGCAGGGTCAATTTGTTGCCAAATCTGCGGTCTTAAAACTCCTGGTTGAACATGCGTATATGCCTTTACCGCTTCCAAATTGAGCCGGAAACAGCTTCTTTTGAATCAAAAGCATGCCTGTTTCCTTAACTTTATACGGATCCAAAGTACAGACAGAGGGTAACAAGATTTGTATGCTGATCAAGTGTGCTTTGCAAATAGCCCAAAAAAAAGCGTGCTGCTGTGCATATCACCCTCGAAGTGTTTTGTACAAAGACACCTGGTTACACCAAAGGATATGCATTATCGGGTGCTTTTTCAATCGAGTCTCCTAGTCAGAGAGGATGTCTTTTCAGTTTTGATTCATATATTCCTTTTTGTCTTCTCATCTATCAGAGCTGGAGCAAGAACAATAAAGATGGAGGAAAAGAAGAGCGAAGGAATGGGGATTGTCTATTGGTAAGGGAACGAGAGGCAAGATAAGTTTAGTCAACGGAGCAACAATGGATAAGTAGTCATATCAATGTCTAATGTCTTCAGGCCTCTGGTAAAACTAGTGAGACAAACATTGACCCAATGTCACGATCCCAGTTCAATTTTGCTAGCTGCAGGCCGTGTCAAGAGCAGAATCATCATGCCAGGTCCCATCCTCATCCCATTTAGTCAGAAGCCGGGGTTCATTTGGGGCTTGTATTTCTCACTGAATGGGTGGAGGAATTGGCTTCAATTCTCATATGCGCTTAACTGGTGAAGCAATTTCAACCGCATACTCTCGTAGCATGCATTTGTGATTCATATTGTCGAACATATCGATCTCTCCATTAATCAGCTTCATTAAATCAAACAAATTGGATCAGTATTTCAACAAGTTTCCTTCAAGCATCCTGCAGGCCATAGAATTGGAGGGTGATGAAATGATTCTGCTAATGAAGTTGGGACTTGCCACCCACGTGAGTATCTGATACAAATCTTCTTTAAGGAATGGACGTAGCTGTCATCGTTTCCCATTGTCTCACCCTTGTTGCTGGCAATCGTAGTCTGTGCCCCTCCATTCTTGTTCCTCTTTCTCTTTCTCCGAGTGAAAAGGACAGACATTCAGTAGCCTGACCACTCCCATGTTAAACATAATTGGTTGGATTTTTATGCGTGATATGTTCTACTGTTTTTAGGACGTAATAATAAATTAAAATTAGATTATAATGTTTTAACGCTCCTCCCCCTTCCCCCCTTCCACCCAAAAAAAAGCACAAAAATATACAGGATAACAAGCCTAAATGAGATGACATGTATATATAATGCTTAGCAACTAATCATGCAATATAAGTCTTGCTTTCTCCAAAATTAAGGACATCTTCTACATACAAGTGGCAACACGAACTTTGCTTAATCAACCTGCTATTAAGATTCTGACAAAGTAGATGAAGAGACAAACCGACCAAGCATGTTAAATATACTTTGGTTTGTCTCAAATTGCTTAACACTAGCATGACAATGGAAAGTTTGAGCAAAACAGAGGTTCGTTCAATAGATCCATTCTTGCTATCGCAATCTGTCTTTTTGTTTGCCTTTAGATTTCCTATTGCTCGGTTCCTACACTTTCCCTAGTCATGGTTTCCCCATCATTGTCATGTCAATTAGGACCACATGCACTTTCTTGACCCTCTGAGGGTGTCATATTTGGACAATAACCCAAATTAGTTTGAGGTGTTTGGAGTTTTGCTCCAAATGGTGTATATTCCCATAGCAAGATGGTGTCGTTAATGTCTAAGTTTCTTCCACAAATAGAGACCCTTTTAAGTGGTCCTAACGTGGGGATGCTCTTTAGCCACAATTAGCAGAATCTAATTTTGCTTTTTTAGTGCCTAATTATTTTTGGAGGGGTCAAATATGCTGCTGGCTAGCTAACAAAAGGAGACGATCACACTTTCATGTTTACACTGTATGTACACTGTACACTACAGAATAGCGAGTCAACCCCCAAGAAGCTCTGGGATTTGGTAATTACGCAGAAGTTTCTAATCAATCCCCTGCTTAAGATGGAGCCGAACCTTCCAACCCATCTTCACATAATCACATTGGCTTTCAAATCAGCCAAATCACTAATCCGATGAAACCATTTCCAAACCACAAGTTTAAGGTAGAAGTCACATCAAATCAGTGTTTTTTTTATAATGACCAGCCGATTAGATGTGATTCACTTCCATTGGTAGCGACAGAGTCGGACTGCTCTAATTTAGACAATACAAACGCCCGGAGATTAGGATATGTACACGAGCGGGGAACTCATTTGATATCTTATTTGACACCACTTCTTCCTTGTTTGATTTCTGAAACACAAGAAGCCTAAGACAGCGGTCCCGTCAGTGAGTGATCATGTACAATGTTTGTGTTTCGCATGCCAAATACACGATTAGACTGCGGCCTGTTACGCGTGAAACAAAACATTCAATTTGATCTGGGACAGGAACTGGGTAGAAGCGAAATGAATGCTGGATTGCCAATACTTTACCGACCTTCCAAGACGTTAGTGTTCTTCAGAGTTGAATTGTTAAGTAAGAGACCCATTTGATGTTTTGGCTTTGCTTTTGGGGTTCGAATTGTCATGTTGATTTTGTGGGTATCATTTTTAGTGCTCCCAATTAAAGGGCACTGAAAACACAATTAAAAAGCTATAAAGACGTCCAACAAGCTACAAACACAATTAAGAATACTTTTTTCTTGTCCAAAAGATATGCGCTTTTTGTCTGCCGTTCATCTCCAACCACAGGACCGTCTTTCTGCCTAAAGCGTTTCAGTAAAATGCGGTCTTTGCAGCAGAATAAGCAAGGAGATCATATTTTTGGCTGAATATTCACGGTAAACAATCTTCTAAGCTACGACAAATTGACTCGAAGAAATGTAGAAGTCACCCAAAATTCTTGAGAACTATACAGAATGCATTTTGATTCTTTGCTTGCCCACGAGATAAATAGGCAAGCAAAGAATCACGAATTCAAGGGCATGAAAGGGTTTATTGCCTGGGAAATCACCAAGAGATTCCAACATAGCCCAGAACCACCAATTTCTCCATCAAAATGGCTTGACTTCCCGTGCACGGACTGGTTATTATAGAGTTGATTTGTCCGAAGTCCGTGGAGGGAGGAGACCCCTGTGGCTTCATCCTCTGCCGAGCGAGATCTCAAAGGATAGAGTCCTGTTTACCTTCGACATCAAATATTTTTATTTTTATTTTTTTGTCGAAAGGGGACGGTACCCTTGTAAATTTATTAATACCCTACTTATAGGAAAGGAAAACTATGTTACAGCTGATCCAACGAACCAAGACCAACATCAAAACAAATAGGATACATTAGACCTGAAAACGAAATTAATTTAAACAAATACATTGTAATCCTCCTTTATCAGTCCTTATAATACAAATTAGCTCCCTAGGTAGATCTTCAATAGAATCAAAAGTATTAGACATCCCTAACGAACCTCCTCTTGCAAAATAATCTGCACCTTGTGTCGAGCCTGTTTACATCTTGAGGGAGAGCTTTACTTGCCTTCTGATTTTTAAAAAGCCTTCGACAATGATCACTTGAACGGAACACTTAGAAAATGCATGCATGTCTAATTTAATTAAGTAACATGGCCCAGAAAATGAGAGGGAAAAAAGATAACACGACTGACGAAACCAATTTAAAATATCCAGCAAATAAAATATGCAATTCTTTATTCCAACATAATAATTCCTTTTCTTGTTCCTCTTTTTCTTTCTATCCAGATACAGAAAACAGAGAAAATGTATCATGGTGGATGTTTTAGACTACTAAAGTAAAGGAATTCCAACATCTTCAAATTGCAGTTATACCATATAAATGCTCTCAAATTGAAACTGACATCTAATTCCTGATCAAAATATGTGCGTTGGTGCACCTCCCAATTAACTCGCACCATCAACAGTCTTTTGTTCCATGGAGCCACAGAAAATCGTGCTTTAGTTTCAATTGAACCACAAAATCCAATTTCTTTGTAGTACATGCAAACCATATTAGACAACTGATCACCTTGCTCTGAAAGAGGCCATCTCCAGACTTGACAAATGCAGCAATTCTGTATTCTAACTAATCTTGAATACAAACTCATCTGACTAAAACTTCATTTCAACAATGGTTGATTCAAGAAAGATGTCTTCCTATACCAAGTAGTAAGTGGCAAAAATTCTCCCTAAAATTGACGGTCAACAGAATCACACCTAATACCTTAGGTGCATACCACCCTACCCAAATTCTGCATTTTGACTCTCCCATGCCATTAGTGTTTGGTATGGAGGGTGCCGTGACCAAAACATGCTATTGCTTTATTTGTAGTACTTATATTTTGTAGACACCGCCAGACTTGCGCATTTAAAAAGCACAAAAGCACTATTTGTGCTTCAAAAAGCAATGTTCATGGCATAATTTTGAAAAAATAATCCAGCATGCTGATGGAAATAATGAAGCTTCCTACATGGTTATAAAAAATCAGGTGGCTTGCTATTGTTATCATTGTTTTACAGTGAAATGCAGTAGCATCAGGAAATGTCAGCAAGAGCAGTTCATGACCCATTAAACCAAGGGGAACAGGGAGAGAGAGCGGGGGGCGGGGGGGGGGGGGGGTGTTTGAAGAAGAGCTAGTAGGACCTTAAAGCCAAGGCCATAAGATAATCTAAGTGCAAGACATACTCATTTCTCGGGAAAACAAACAGTGCCATAGAATGTAGATTAGATCACCTATAAATATAACCAATATAAGATCTACAAATCATTATACAATAAGGATTCCATGACGGAAAAAGTTTCAAAGCACCTATACTAAAAGGGAAGCGAAAGACAATATTATCATAGATGAAAGCCATAGGCGCACCTCATCTAAATTACAATCCATACACGAATGAGAACGGATTTCAATCCCGAATACCAAGTTCAACCTCGAGCTCATCATCATCTTCAAAAAGCTTTAGGAGCCGGGCGTGCTGCTCTTCTCTCTTCTTCTTTTGCCATATCTTGGATAAGAGCAGACCAAAACCAACAACCACAACCAAACCAAGGCATAAAATGAGTACCTTGACTCCTACAGAGCCACTTGAACCTCCATGACTCGCAGCTTTATTTTCTTTTGTACTTGATGGGTCATTCGCCAACCCTACAAAAACAACAAAACCAAAACCAGAGGAGACAACCTTGAGTCTCAAATCACAATTTGTATCACGTAATTTCCATTTCCAGAGGACAATATCGCCCAAACAAATTGCATCTACTTGTAGAGTAGCAGACTAAAGAAAGAAAATCTCATTATTGTGCAGACTGTAGATCTAACATGAGAAATTATATCTACATATAGTTACAAAGACGACAGAGAAACAAGAAAAGAAGCAAGATTTCTGAATCTTACCCATTGTATCGTTCGGATACTTCTATCTTCTATTGCTTTTCACATACACCTTTGGCCAGAAAAGCAATGGATATAACTTCTACATGATACTGAGAGCACAGAAGAGTCCATTCATTCTTTACCCAAGAGTTATAACAAAAGAACTTCCAAAATCTAGCCCAACCATTCAATTCATTATAAAGACGAGACACAAAACTAGTTTCACCAATTCCAAATAGTATGTGTGGTTTTTTAAAAAAAAAAACTGAAATCCACTCCTAAATTAGAAAGGAAAAAAGAACGGAATAATGTTTTATCCAAATTCCTCATTGTACTAGTTTTGTGCATTTTCCTCAAAACTCACGTCGTATTTTCTCCGATTTTTGAAATATTAATTTCGACTGAAGTTGCCAACAAGTCTTTTGCAAAGTTCAAGCTGAGAGATTCGCACCTGGAACAACATAAAACTCAGGGACCCTTTTAAGTTTCTGACGTTCGTAATTCTTGCACAGCTTCTTATCAGCAACCAAACAGAAGAATGTTTTGCCCAATTTGAGAATTTGGAAATCGACCAACCAAAACAGAACAATCAAACATTCATATACACATGAAGACATACAAATAGAGAGAGGGAGGGCAGGAAGGGACCTGAAAAGAATTGTAGATGGATCAAGCAAAACAGCAAAGGGAATTGCAGAGATCTTGGGATTGAAATTCTTCTCATCTCCTCCGTCTCTCTCTTCTCTCTCTCTCAGCGCGTCCTTCTAGGAGAAAAAAATAGAAAACATAAACAAAATAGGGGGTTTTTATTTTTTTGTCCAAAGGAAAATGAAAAGAGTATTACTACTATTTGAGACGTAGAAAAAAAAATTACTACTATGAGTATTATTCCATACTGCTAAGACAAAAAAACAAAAAACAAAAGAGTAGTATTACATGCCAATAAAAAGGATACAAAAGTATGAATGGGATCAAACACGTGACCTCCGCGTTCCTATGTTGGCTGCTGTCACGTGAGGGGTCAAATTTTGGATCTACAGGTGGCAGCATTCTATTGGTTGCTTTGTTTTACGGCAGTTGAAGAGCTTTCCCACCGTTTCCGGAGTGCAGGCGTTATTTCTAAACTAAAAGTTGTAAGGTGTTTGGTTAGCAAGTTTTTTGAGAATTTTTTGTGTTTTGAAAATTTTTAGGTGATGTTAATTTTATTGGTACGAGTGTTTTAGTTGTTTTTATGTAGTATTAAAAATGATGTTTGGTTGTAGAATTTTTTATATTCTGAGAATTCAAAAAAATCTAAAGAATTTTGTTTAAAGGAACGTGCTCTTAGTTAAAAAATTATAATTATAAAATAATAATTCTCGTTAAATCATGTCTTCTGTTACAAAATTGACTCAATCACAAATCCTCTTATAAAAATTTATTTTTTCATCAAAATTTAATAAAATTCTAATCCACCTCAATTTTTACAATATTCTCAAAACTTTAATTTAAATATTCTCAAAATTTTGATTTACATATAGCAACTTATAGTTAAAATATCACCCAAATGCGCCCATAAATTTTTTTTCGTAATTGAAAATTATAAATAAGGTTGAATTATTTATATTCATACGGAGTGTTCCAGGTTTCCAGCAAAGTACCTAATTTTGACGTCAAAAAAATTTATTCTTAAAAAAAACAAAAGATAAAGACAAAACTTTAATGATGTGCTTGACAGTCGGATCCACAACAATAAAGCCTCTTTGATCCTGCCATCACAAATCGGACATGTTTTCTTATCCGCATATAGTAGTACAAATGTAACTAATAAATTGAATTAAACAAGAATCTAACGTAATACAATTAAAGTTTTCAATATATTCCAACATATTGTAATGAGACCAAAAACATGATATAATTATCAATGTCAAGTCAACAAAAAAACAACTGAGAACAGAAGAAAAGAAACTGATTCCGGTTATGTTTGTATTGTAAAATTTTTGGTATTGGGTTTAGTGTTAGTATTGGGTTTAGTAAAAAGTAAAGAGAGGTAATTTTTTATATTTTTTGTAGTGAATAGTTATGATTTGATGGAAGAGAGATTATATTTGTGTATTTTATTGTGAGTTGGTGAAATATTTTGTAAAATTTTTTGAACAAACACGACCTCTGTTTGGAACGAAAGAAACTTGGAGGATGCAAAATTGAGGATCATCAAAATGAGAACCCTATTATGACATTGCGTCTGGTTCGGATTATATCCTTCTCATTTGAAGCACTTGGCATCCAATATAGCCTCCCCTTCAAAAGGCTCCTGGTTTTCAATCATTTGATTGACACGCTCCTTCTCAGCTTCATCATTGAAGTCAACCTTCTTCCATTCGTACAGCTCCATATCGTAACACTCGTCAATAACGAACTTAGGTATCTCTTGTCCACGGAAGAGCCACAAGCCCTTCACCTTGAAGGGTGCCTCCGAGCCAATAACCAACATCTTCCCAAATGCATACTTACGAGCCAAATCCATACGTTGCAGGAAGCCGCCTACCTAGTTCAAAGTTACAAAGGAGACTGTATTCTCGTCATTATACTTGTAATCGCAGAACCAAAGGGAGTAGCGCTCCGGATCATACATGTCCCAAAACCCTGCAACATAAAGCAACGATGAAACAGTAAATTAATCTGAGGATTGTATTGCATATCATAAAGACCTACCCGCCACTGAACTGAATGGAGCTAATCAATGTCAAAACCCACCAAGTTGGTAAACCATAATTTTACAACTGGGCCAAGGCTTAAATCTCACACATCAAACAGCCCAAAAGAAGTCCATACACCAGGCGGGAGAGAGAGAGAGAGAGAGAGAGAGAGATGCAGAGAGTGTATCAGTAATCATTGTAGATTAGAGAAAACTATATGACATCACAAGTTTGGGGGCAATATGCACTAGGCACTACTCATGACTCATTACATTATCTAACTGTGTGAATATAGCACAAATGCAACTACTAAATTGAATTAAACAAGAATCTTCCGTGAAATGTCCATAGAATTTCTTCACTGGATCAGGATTCACTAACCCAACACAAGCACTAGTATCAATGGCTTTAATTCCAACTCAGTACTAGGATCAAGATTCTACAAAATTCTTGTGCAAATTGCATGGAAAGAGAGAGCCATAACAACCATTAGACACTGTGGGACGCACAATGCCCGAGGCTTCAAAAGGGCAGCACATGAGGGACTTACTCTCTCCGAATCCCAACATGCAATTCAAGTTGAGGACTGCAAAGGATCCTGATCCTAATGAGACAAATCCCAAATCTAACGAAGTACATATCCTATTTTGGACTCCCATATGCATGCACATCTATTCTCGCTTAAAAGAAGTCAATAAACTAGCATAAGTGCAGAAAAAGAGTAAAAAACCATTGCAAGCAACATTAATCACTCAAAGTTTATATCAACGATTAAGCCCAATCAAAGTCCCAGTTTGGCATTGCATAAGGGTCCTCTTTGAAGAGCACAAGACCACAACCCCTAAACCTTCATTTCTTAAATGATCAGGAAGCACAGGCAAATCATAAGCAAAAACCTGTAAAAGAAATTCAACCGACAGAAAACAGAAAGTAGAAAGGGGAAACACAAGACAAAATTGACCATATCCACACCCATTTTAAACATCATTCCCTATATTAGAGACAGAAATATATGTTGCCGGTAATAATGCAGAAAAGACATAAAATTATGCATTGGGCATCCCAGAAAATGCAATAAAGTTCCTTCTATACCAACTTATAGGGCTGTTCACCGGTACCTGCGGTGTGCCGGTTAACCGGCACCGCCGCCGGTACCGGCACCGGTCACCGCTCCCCGCTTAGTAGCGGGGGCGGTCCCGGTTGCCATTTTCACCGGGTAGCGGTGAAAATGGCGGTGGCGGTGAAACCGCCCACCGCTGGGCGGTTCACCGCCACCACCGCTCTGCCTCCCGCAGTTTTCTTAGAGGGTTAAACGTGATAGTCATCCCATGCAAAATACAAAACCGCCCCCATTCAAATGGTAAATGCCAGGAATGAGGCTGACTTGATCAACAGAAGTTGAACGCCTCTCTATCCCTCTCTGTCTGTGACCATGGTCTCGTATTTCAATCTCTTCTTCTTCGTCGCCATACTACAGTCCGTCGCCGCCCATCCCATCGCGGCATTTGGTGGTGGATCACATGGTCAACTGGTTGTTTATCACGAGAGAATCGTGTACTACTGTACTTGTAGACAGAGAGTGTGAGAGACCGACGATGAAGATGATGACCAATGCCATGACCTTTTAGAGCTTCAGCGCCCTTGTAACTTGAGCTTGCAATTTTGATGGAGAGCAATCATCGTCTCAGCTAGTCGGTGATTGTGAGTTGAGGTTCTTGTTGATATTCGTCTACCAGACTGTTTCTGTCATTCCGTCCCTTTGGCCAAAGGTTGTTCTGGTTTTGGGCCATAATCAAATCATATGAAGATACAAATATGTAGCACAGCTGGGGGGAGAAAACAAAGAGATAATTCTTACCACATGGAGGGAAAATGGAAGCTGGAGTTGCTTGTGGAAATGCAACGGAAACATCCAGTGGTGGTAAATTAAAATACGAACTCCTTGCACTCTGCTCAGGATCATCTGAAAGCCATGGAAGTTGAGTATTCATAAGATTGAACAACAAGATACTATTAGCATTAACTCCCTCAAGGAAACAACTAGAAACTAGCAAATAATAAAAACAGAATACCAGAAACAGCACAACGAACTATTCAACGTCCTTTTTAAGGAAATAATAGATCGTACGAGACAAGCAAGAGCCATCTAGAGATCACTTTGAATGAACCGATGAACCTTGCTTTGTGGATGAGGAAAGTGTCATGCTGCCAGACTACAGGAGGAACACAGAGCTGGAGTAGGATTACGGAAAAAAGCCAGCGGAAGAGATGAAAGAGCAAGGCTTGGGACAGTTGGAATCATTCTGCTTTATATATAAGGGGAGGCAACGATAAGAGGGCCCGCTGGTTTTTGTTGCTGAAACAAAACCAGCGGCAGAGCCGAAAAACGACTGCTCAGACTTCAGAGAGTCGGACTCTCTGCCTCCCGGCTCCCGCAGCTCTCTCAGTCTCTCTCTCCTCGTCCCTCTCTCTCTCTCTCTCTCACACACACATTCACTTGGCCGGTTAACCGCCACCGGCTCCGGTATAACCGGCACCGTTAGGCACCGGTCACCGGTGTAACCGGTTCCGGGGGCGGTTGGGGTTTTGGGGACACCGCCTAAGGCGGTGGCGGTGGCGGTGGGGGGCATAACCGCCACCGTCACCGCCGATGCACAGCCCTACCAGCTTATAGCATATAGGAAACAGGGATATACAGGAAATCACGCTACGGTTTCAGAACTCGTGAAACATTTACCATCTACTATTACCAAATTATCCACATCCACAAGTTAAAGCATGGGAGGAAGAATCCCTTCAGATGCAGGGCATTTTTGTTTTTGTTTTTTTTTTCAGGGAGGGAGGGAGAGGATACCTTTAATTGCAACCTCACGGAATTTAGTCTTTGTGTTTGAGTAAAGCCTTTTCCATTCATCCAGAATCATCTTGCTGGGAGGCAAAAGATCAAGAGAGTTTTTTGCTTTGGGCTTGGGTGCCTCTTCGTCCTCACCAGCCTCTTCGGCTTTGGGTGGTGCTGGTTCTTTCTTCGGTTCATCTCGTGACTTAGGTTTAGCAGGTTCTTTCGGCTGCGAAGGCTTCTTTGCAGACTGAACAGGTGGAACTGATTCAGTTTGTTTCACCACACCCAGTATCTTTTGGAAATTTGGCTGATTAACCATGGTCCAAAAGTATCTCTCTACGAGAGGGAATTCAGAGGTAAAACTCTTAGTCAAGATCCGGCTGAATCCCATAACCAAGTTACAAGTCATAATGATATCAGCCAATGTAAAAGAATGTCCAACAAGGTAAGTGTTGGAAGCAAGATGCAAATTCAAGGCTTCCAGTGATCTCTTCAATGCAGAAATTGCAGCTTCTTCGGCCTTCATGTGGATGACAGAAAGGAATTATAAGTAACTTCCACAATCTCCAGAAATTTGAAGACATATAATTATGACAATTTTTTTTTTGGTTTTATTGAGAAATCAGGGCTTGACTAACCGGTGGGAGATACACAGCAAAACCCATCCGTGGTATGAACCAGTGCAAAAGTTTGGCATCGATTTCCAATGATGAAAAATCAATCCATTGCTCAATATGGGCCTGCCAATACAAGTGAACAAAATTGAAATGATCACAAATAGCTCCATTTCAACATGAAAAGCATCCCAAAATTTACAACATAGTAGCAACAACATGAAATGATCAAAAGTGGCTATACATAGAGGCATTCCAAAATTCATAAACATAGAGGCATTTTACAGTCCTAGCAATAAGTTTGGTAACATTTAGTTGCATGAAATCAGCAACTCGTACTAGAATTACAGACCACAAATTAAGTCCAAGATGTTGTCCCTCTGTGCTTCTTTGGTTTTGATTCTTTTATAAAGTATCTTTAATTTATTGAATAGCTCAGATGTAACTCGAGGTTGAAAAACTCATTTAACCAATATTTAAGCTATAATCAAGCAGCTATTCTGTTCACTAGGCTTGCTCCAGTAGCTGATTGGTCATCGAAGAGATTCCAACATTCATTCTTAAGCAGGAAGCGAATACACGACCAAAGGACGCCAGTGCAAAAATCCAAACCTAACAAACCCTTTTTGTAAGTCCAAACCTAACAAACCCTTTCCATACCAAGAGTCATGAACTTCTCATATGAACTCCAAGTGGACAAAAACTATTCCAGAGCACGCAGAGAAAAGTTGACATACAAAGAGGCAATTCAAAATCAGCTGACAACAAATATGGACCTGAGGAAATAAAAAATGACAAACAAAACTTTTAATGCACTAGATAGCACTCAGATCACCACTTACATATTCAATTGATGAAGAGCAATAGAGAGGATTATCAGCCTTCAAGCGTGTAACTGCAGCAACCAACAACAAACAATAAAATCCAAATATTGGAACAAGCTTCAAAACATCACAAGGTTAGCTCAAAACATCTCCTCACCATAGCGTGCAATAGCATTACTCTCAAATATGGGGCCATCAGGTGTCTGAAGCACAGGATCCTATACAAGAAGATAAATTTTTTCAGGAAATAAAAAACATCACATGTAAAGTAATTTGCCAATACCAAAGGAGACAACCTTTCCAATAGGGTTCATCTTGAGATACTCAGGTGTTTTGTTTGAAACTCCCATTTCAAAAGTCTCCAACAACTCAACATTAACTCCACTGTACTCCGCAGTAATAAGTGCCTTGAAAGCATTCTTATTTTGTTCTCCGCATGCAGGATCTAGAAGCAGATAAGCATACACTTTTTAGAAACATCTTATACTCGCCTGCACTTACATCATCCAAGGAAATGTTGTTCATTGAGATCTATCCTCACTATAACGTTCACTTACCAAAAAAAAAGGACAGAAAAATTGCAGAGATACAATCAGCATTTGCCTGTGCATTTCCTCTTTGGAGACGACTGATTTTATTACAAGTTTTATAGAAATAGAGGCGAACGAGAGTAAAGCACAGTCTATGGTAAACAGGGAAATATTTGAGCAAACGTAGATTCAATTCTTTATATCTCTCCCCCCCTCCCCCCAAAAAGAGAGAGAGAGAGAGAGAGAGAGAGAGAGAGAAGGCCACCACTCACATTCAGATGATGGATATGAAACGAATGCAACCTCAAACTGGAAATGGAAAAATATCGACATTTCGTTCAAACATTCTTCTCTTAAAAATATCCACGTTTTCGTCCAGCAATTGTATAACCATAAAGTTTCTTCATTTTTTGGAAAGTATAATAAGACGCTTCCTATATTCCTTTTTCTTTCCATACTAACAGACTAGGACCCAAAATTCCAAGCATAACGAAAAGAAAGCCCGAATGAGTTAGATTCAACAAAGACCCAATAGCGTAACAGCGTATGCAGATCTAATTGGACAATAAGGTGAAAATTACAACCGATAGTCGTTAAAACAAAAAAGAGAATAAATAACACAGAATCAGACGAGACAGATTCTTGGGAACTTACCAGAGCCATGGCTTAAGAGATTCTTTGTAGTCTTTGATACGATAATACAGAGTCGGGAGTGAGAGAGGGGTTTAGGGTTTTGTGGAGGGAAATAATGAGCTGATTGGTCACCGATCTAATCTAGGATTTAAAAATAAATAAATGGAAAGCAAGAAAAAGTTTGTGAATCGTATATTCTTTTTCTTTTTTTTTTCCTGTATTCGCTCAAACATGAACTGGTCAAAGCAGTAGCGGAACCAGGAATGATTCTGAAGGGGGGCCAATTCTTAAGGAAAAATGACAGCAATTTTGTTTATATTTAAAAACTAAAAATATTAAAAATATATTATATTGAAATACACGTACCATACTATTTGCTGAGACTAAGAGATATCAATTGGATTCTACAGCTCTGCGTCTTCTGAAAACGTTGCAATATGACTTCGTTATCAATATTTTCAAAAATTTCCTTCTCAATATATACTACCATTCGATTTCCGTATTGCTCCTTGAGAAAATCATGCACAAGCGGCTGATAAGGACCTTTTATCAAATACTTCTTGCGAACTTGATCTCTAATCCCAAAATCATATTCTTCAATGAGTTTACGTAACCCTGGGCCAACAACAATATCATCTGGACTAAATAAAACATGAGGTCTTTTCGAACTAGTATTCGTCTTAGAAGTAGCAGTCACATTAGGAGTGTTAGAAGACCCCGCTGATTTTTTTTATCAAAAACTTATCAATTATCTAAATAAAATAAAACAAATTTTATCAATATAATTTCACAAGTCACAACCTAAGGTCATAATCACAATTTCACAACCTAGTCTTAATCACAATTTCAATATAATTTCAAAACTTAATCAATAATCAATAACCACAATAATATGAAAAAGGATTTAGTGTACAACAATCTCAAAATCAAAGAAAGAGACTGTGAAATATATCATCCTTATATAACTCATGGCAGCAAAATTAAGAAACCAATGATAAAAGATCGTAAAAGGTGACATGAAATACATTATCCTTATATAAATCATGGCTGCAAAAATAAATTACAATACCAATAAGTCTCTATCAATTTCTCATAGAAAAAAAATTACAAAAACAACTCATGTCAATACTTAAAAAATAAAAAGCTACTATTAATTGAATTCTCTCTAATATTGTGCATTTGTGCTTTCAAATAAATAATCGAGTTCTAAAATAATCTACAGAAAAAGTCTCAAATGATATTGGGTGAGTGAAACAACCATGAACCATTAATACATTTCCATGATATTACTTGAATCTTGAAGTACAATAAGTTATTAATTTCACTCTGTTTTTTTGGATCAAGAGGGGCCAGCTTAATAAAAAAACCATATAATTATATATAATAAAAAAAATTAACGTTATGGAGGGGGCCAACCGGGGCCAGGGCCCCTGTTGGCCCCCCCCTTACATCCGCCACTGGGTCAAAGTAGTTCGGCCAAGCCTCTTAGGTTAATTTACACCAAATTTTTAAGATCTATATCATTTTTTTTGGAAATTTACTTTTTAGTCCTTAAGTTTTGGGCACTTTTTTATTTTAGTCTTTCAGTTTCAACTTTCAAATTTTTAATTCTTGAGTTTTCATTATTTGACGAAATGGTCATTCCGTCAATCTGTCGTCCATATACTTAACGGAGCTCTCTGATACGTCAGTAATTTTGACCCGATCGACCACTACATGAAGTGATCGACCGCTCACTTTCAACACATATACTCGGTCGACCGCTTCATGTGCTGTTAACGTGGTGTTTGGGGTGGAAATTTTCGCCCCTCAAAATTTCCAAACAAACATAAAATAATCTCTCTTCTCATTAAATTATAAAATAATATTATAATATTCAATTCAATTTTTTTCTCTTCACTTTTCCATAAAAAATCTATATTTTTTCACAAACCTCAATACCCAACATTTCCACAACCCCAAAAATTCCTAAAACAAACACCACCTAAGTATATGGACGGCAGATTGACGGAATGGCCATTTCGTCAAACAATGAAAACTTAAGGACTAAAAATTTGAAAGTTGAAACTGAAGAACTAAAATGAAAAAGTGTTCAAAACTTAAGGACTAAAATGTCAATTTCTCTATTTTATATTTATAACTTAAACATCACAAAAAATAAGTATTTCAATACAACACTTTATTATCTTTTTTACAAACATCAATCTTTTTTAACAACTTATGCACGCATACTAATACAACTTTAACATCACCTAAATATTCATAATTTTATCAGAATTCTACAATTTTCTTCCAAACGAACATCCCCTTATCAATATGGTATTTCACTCGGCCTAATATACCCTTATTGTATTTTTGGGACCGAAAAAATTTGTCCTCAAAAAAATCCAAAAAGAGATAGGAAAAAAGTTAGAAATTTGAATAAACTGATTTGTCGGTGGAAACTTAGATGATGTATTGCGTATCAGTTAGTCTTTTTGATATTGTTCTAAATTTCTGTTCAAGTGTCCCATGTGTTTACTGTATATTGGATTAGCTTTATATTTTCTTCTTGATGTTGATGGACATAATAAGTCCCGGATCATGCATGACAGGAGGAGTTCGAGAATTTATTGCGTTTCATGACCACTCGTCTAGAATAGCTGATGACGAAAGGGTAAATTTCTCCGGTGTATAATTAATTTCATATGTATCTTTTGGGGTTTTTTTTCTCAATATTTTGGTTAAATATTTCGACTGGAAAGGGCAAGCACAGATTTTCTACCAAATGGGCAAGCACCAATTTCTTCTACTGGACAAGCCTTTGACCCCACAGCTTCGGTCTAATGGAAATGATGATGCACAGTTTATTTTTAAGACATTCCGCATGTCACATAATTATATATTAGTATTTAGTACGTATCACATTGTCAGTCTCGTTATAAAACTTGGACGAAAATGTGACGAATATAGTAATTATTGACCTAAACTCAAGCAGTAATTTATCAATTATATAAATTTAATAATTTTTTAAAATATCCTAAAAAATTCAATAGAAACTCAAACACAATTTTACATAAACTCTGATGCTTTTTTAAAAAAACTAAACCAAATCAATTTTTCCATACTTTTTCACTAAACTTAAAATATTTTTTAGTACAAAATTTCATCAAATCATTCTTCTTAATATTTTTTTCTTTATAAATTCTAATAAAAATCAATCTATAATCAAATATTTTTTTAAAAATCATCAACTTTTTACAAACCCTAATAAAACTCAAATCTACCTATATATTCACACCACTATCAAATTTTCTAGAGTAGAAACATCTACCTCCTACAATTCAATTTCTAAAATACGAATCACGAAAAAACAAAGAAATTTCTTAATATTTTATTGAAGTAATTATTTTATATGTATTAATTATTAATCCCTTAACAATTATAAAGAAACAATATAAATATTTACTCAAAATTGAAATTAGTAGTTAAAAAATAAGAAAAAAATTAAGATCAAAATAGATTAGAAGCTTAAAAAGAGAGAATGAATTTGCATAACCCGTGACAACATCAATAGAAAAAAAAAAGAAAAATAAATTAAAGTTGTCATTTGTAAAGCATGATAAGAAACTTGGTGTGTTAGATGATTTCTTTATGTTAATTTTTTCAAAGACAAGCAAGAGTAAAAAAGTGGAATTAAGAGAAATAGAAACAAATCCATATTTACATCAGGGAAAAAATTAACTTTTAATTTTATTAGCATTTATTGTTATTTTAAAAGATACGTTAATTTATTTTTTATTTTTTATTATTTTAAAAGCATTGAATTTATCTCATTTATTTTGAGAAATAAATGGTATTTGAACGACTTAAAAAAAGTGAGACTATTTTTGGCCTTAAAAAGCGAATTGTTTTTTAAAGTAGTTTTTGTGGGTGGAGGTGAGGAGATAATATTTTGACTTTGAAATAAGTAAAAATATGATTTTTTTTTAAAAAAAAAAATTGGGAGGGGGCCACCCTGCCCGTGACTATTATTATTATTAGGCTAAATTACCCGCGTTTGAGATTTTTTCAGATTGGTTATGAGTGTTTGATTTTTCTTAAAACTATCTATAGGGTTTAGACTCATTCTCAAATAGATCATGTCGTCAATCTAGTGGACAAAAATGTGCACGTGGCTTTGCTTATACGTAAAAATTGACACGTATAAGTAAATAAAAAATTATTAAAAAAATATAATTTATTTTATTTTATTTTTTTAAAGAAAAAAAAGGAAAGAGACCTCTGATCCCGGTGGAGGCCCCCTCCATAGCCGCCATGGGAGGAGGGAGGAGGAATCCCTCCTCCACCCCGGGCAGTGCTCTTGGGTGGCTGCGGACCTCCCCTTCTTTTAAAAAAAACATAATTATATTTTTTAAAATTAATTTTAGATTATTATTTTATTTTAAAAAAACATTTTTATTTATTATTTATTGAGTGATTGAACGATATTTTATTTTAATCGAGCTGTCAATTTTCACGTGTAAGCAGTTAGTTATATATACATTTCTGTTTATTAAATTGACTATAGAATCTATTTAGAAATAGATCCAAACTCTAAAAATAGTTTTAGAAAAAAATCTAATCCAGAGATAATTAGATTAAACCGGGAAAAGATGGAACTCTACAGGCGTCTCCGGAGTAAATTAGCCTTATTATTATTCAGCCTATGTGAGGGAGAGATCACCTGTCAATTCCGGTAGGTGAACTCTGTGTGGAGAGGTCCATGCAGTGGCGTTATAAGCCGCCACACATATCCAGTCGCAATTGCAGACATATTTTTTCGTCATCGCATACATCACGGAAGGAAATAAATTTTTTTTCCGTCATCGTATACATCACGGAAGGAAATAAATTTTTTTTCCGTCATCGCATACATCACGGAAGGAAATAAAAAAGAAAAAAAAATAATTAATGACTTTTTTTTAATCAAAACCTCATCTTATTCACAAAGAAACTTCAACGTAGAAAATACTAGGGCGGGTCAGACCCCGCATAAATCCAAGGTAAATCACAAAAATGCTCACAACTACGGAGATTACCACCAGAGCTGAACTCAGTAGCAACCCAACGAGCAAGAGAGTAAACCACATCATTTGCACCACGATATATATAAACAGCTTGCCAACTATTCATAGATGAACATAAATCAATAATCTCACCCACTATGATATGGATACTTTTTGGCCAAACCTTAATAGCTTTTATGACCATTTCCGAATCACCTTCTATAATGATATCACGAAACCCCATCTGCATGGCAAAATTGACCCCCATTTTAGCTGCCTCAGCCTCCCCTTCAATTGACTATTAAGCATGCGGTATAGTCGTATTGGATGCACCCTGCCTGCGTTCCGGGGAAGGGGGAAGAGACCTAATTGAAATTGTAATCTTTTTCGCGGTCCTTTTCCATTCTATAAATACCCGGTTGGGTGTTGCATTCTTTCCATACCCACTTCACTTCGAAATCAGGAACAGAATCGGAAAGCAAAGCAGAAGCACGCAAGTGTAGAGGAAGAAAACCCATATAATTCGGTCAAAAATGGCTGCCGAAGCTCCCACCATTCCTCTGCTTACTCCTTACAAAATGGGGAAGTTTGAACTATCCCATAGGTATACGCGGGGGAATTTTCTTTTGTTGGTGTTTAGTTTGGTCTGAACTATTAGCGTCTGAGATGAGTTTTGATCTGGTCTTTTTGGTTAAAAAAATGTTATGGCCTAGGGAATTGTTTTGTTCAAATTTAGCTTTAAAAATTGTTTTGTGAAATGTTACCTTCTCTAATGTGTAAAGCAGTTTCATTTGAAAGAGGGAACCCTCGTGTACACTGGTTTTCTACGACTGTTTCAAAAGAGATGCCAGTGATAGTATTGAAATGAGAAAGAGCAGAGGCCAATTGCTGCATTCGGGGTGGGGATTGGAGTAGAAGGGATTTGACCAGTTTAACTTATTGTACACAAAGCCTAATTTGGTTGGAATGTAACAAAAGAGAAGATGAATAGTAGTAGAAAATGCCTAACTTTGAAACCATTTCCTACTAAATGCTGATTTTGTTGTTTCTCAAACCTTAATTCATTTTTGGTATTTGAGAAATCCACAAGTCAAAATTGTGATGCTGTTCTTTTTTCGGCCCTAATCATTACATAAATGGATTGCTTGGTTAGGTTATTTGTTGCGTCTTTTTGTATGATTCAGCATGCTACTATAAATTATATAAATAGGGTTAATCATATTTTTCTTCCCAGCTTACTAGTGTACTGCTTTCATCATTTACAAAGATTTCTTCCTTGATTTATTTTTATTTACTCCTCTTTTCAGAATAGTTTTGGCACCATTGACCAGACAGAGATCTTATGGCAATGTTCCTCAGCCACATGCTATCTTATACTATTCTCAGAGAACCTCCAAAGGCGGACTTCTAATAGCTGAAGTCACTGGAGTTTCTGACACTGCTCTGGGGTAATTTGAAACATAGTAGTTTGTCAAGTGCTTTCTTTGTTCGACACTTGAAGGACAGTTCACATTTTGTGAATTCCCTTTCTTGCCTGGTAAAATGCATGACTTCTTAGGTTTCTTGGTTTTGTAATTAAAGGTTTCCAGAAATACCTGGTATATGGACAAAAGAGCAAGTTGAAGCATGGAAACCCATTGTGGATGCTGTTCATGCCAAGGGTGGAATCTTCTTTTGTCAGATTGGGCATGCGGGGAGGGTTTCAAATCGAGGTTTGTCTTTGGATGTGGCCTCCTTTATTTCTTCTCTTCTAACACTGATAAATGGGACTGATTTTTTTTTTTTAATTTTCCTTCTTTTAGCTTTTATTGGATGGAAAGATTTACGATGTTTAAATGACCAAAACTGTGTACTATAGAATTTTTGTTGGGGAAAGGAGTGGTTCTGGTATTACCACACATTGTGGCTTCAAGAAATTAGTAGGTAAGGTTTCACCCTGAGGACATTGATGTGAACCTATTCAATGGAGAATCATATTAGACGGATGTTTTGATTGACTGGGGAAATATGCTTGCCTTCGTGTGGTAGAATGCTAACATCTTGGTTCCGTAAGGGTCTTTACAATTGGATCTTTGGTATTCACCGAAAGATTGGTATCGTGTCTTGAAATTCACATAAGGTGGTGGACGGTTAAAATAGGCAAAATAGGTGACCAGTGAGGGCATGAAAGAACTTACAAAGGATCATAAAATCTTTTTTTTTCAGTTTCTCTAATTGCTGATTAGAGACTTCTTTTCAAACTTGTGATTGACACTCTAATATTAATAATTTTATTATTACTGATTTGGACTTTTTTTTTTCTTCCGTATGGTTTGTCTACAGATTTTCAACCAAATGGGCAAGCTCCAATTTCTTCTACTGACAAGCTTTTGACCCCACAGCTTCGGTCTAATGGAATTGATGATGCACAGTTCACTCCTCCAAGGCGCTTGAGTACAAAGGAAATTCCCCAAGTTGTCAATGATTTTAGGCTTGCCGCTAGGAGTGTTATCGAAGCTGGTAAGTTCTTTGCGTATATCCAATTTGAAATAGTGTGGACGTCAAGTAAGGAAGATAAATGATATTTGATAATCAAACCTACAAGAGAGCCGGAAAACAAAAAAGCACACTTGGGAAATAAACATATATATATATATATATATGTATGTATATATTATCTCGATTAGTTTTAGAAATCATACTGGTTTCTACTACTAGAGCAGTAAAAGCTTGTAATCTGTATTGGTGATATAATGGCCTATCATGTAAGTAAGATTTCTTTTCAAGTGATGTAATGACTTATTCCGTTGGTCAAATGATATTGTTCGTCTTAAACATAGGTTTTGATGGAGTTGAGATCCATGGGGCTCATGGTTTCCTAATTGACCAGTTCATGAAAGATCAAGTAAATGATAGAACAGACCAATATGGTGGATCCCTTGAAAATCGTTGCAGATTTGCTCTGGAAATAGTTGAAGCTGTCGCTAGTGAAATAGGAGCAGACAAGGTTGGAATAAGGCTCTCTCCTTTTGCTGACTATATGGAATCCGGAGACTCAAATCCAGAAGCATTGGGCATTTACATGGCTGAATCCTTAAATAAATATGGGATTCTTTATTGCCACATGGTTGAGCCAAGAATGAAGACAGTTGGAGAAAAATTCGAATGTCCCGACAGTCTTCTGCCAATGAGAAATGCTTTCAAGGGTACTTTTCTGTAACAAACCCGTTTGTATTCCAAGAATTTGTAAAGAAAATACAATGGCCAAATTCGAGATGGCTAGTCTCCTAAGAAATTGAGAGAGAAAACTGTAGAAAACTTCAAATGAGTTCTTTCATGCCCATTACCAAACTACTACTGATTTATATAGCCTATCCTAACAACCATTGGTTTACAGCTCACTAACTAACTCCTAACAAGGTTGTTACATTTTCTTGTTGCTGGTGGTTATGACAGGGAAGAAGGGAACAATGCCATCTCTGAAAACGGTGCAGATCTTGTTGTTTATGGCCGTCTATTTTTCGCCAATCCAGATTTACCCAAGAGATTTGAGCTCAATGCTCCTCTTAATATGTACAACAGACACACATT
The DNA here is from genome assembly GCA_963930655.1 of Myrica gale. NCBI lineage: Eukaryota > Viridiplantae > Streptophyta > Magnoliopsida > Fagales > Myricaceae > Myrica > Myrica gale. The sequence continues at coordinate 6,424,913 of OZ005600.1, read as the reverse complement.
CTACACCCCTGATCCTGTTGTTGGGTACACTGATTATCCATTTCTTGAAGACATGACAGCTTAGGTTTCCAATGAACCACAGATAAATTTAAATAGTTCACCTTGAAAGTAACATGTTTTTTTTCCCACGCTGTTTCATTTTGATTACCAGACAAATTGAATGGAAAAACACTCACAAAACTGTAATAATTCCAAGGTGCAAGAGTTGCGCTCTTTGTTGATGCCAATCTGCATGCATACCTGATTACTACTCTATGAATTGTGGTATGGCTATTAGAAGCAACGACTTTTTAGCATGAGGGCACTTGGTTATGGCCGTCTATTTTTGGCCAATCCAGATTTACCCAAGAGATTTGAGCTCAATGCTCCTCTTAATATGTACAACAGACACACATTCTACACCCCTGATCCTGTTGTTGGGTACACTGATTATCCATTTCTTGAAGACATGACAGCTTAGGTTTCCAATGAACCACAGATAAATTTAAATAGTTCACCTTGAAAGTAACATGTTTTTTTTCCCACGCTGTTTCATTTTGATTACCAGACAAATTGAATGGAAAAACACTCACAAAACTGTAATAATTCCAAGGTGCAAGAGTTGCGCTCTTTGTTGATGCCAATCTGCATGCATACCTGATTACTACTCTATGAATTGTGGTATGGCTATTAGAAGCAACGACTTTTTAGCATGAGGGCACTTGGTTAAACTCTCTTTAGTAAAATGGACCAGCATACCCATAATGATTCACTTTAAAGTTTGAAGAGAAGAAGCAATTAGCAATATATCTGGGTCAAGAAAATAAATTAGCATAGTTTCTCAATTATGGAAATCACTTGACCGACATATTATAGAAGTTAAGACTATGAACCAAAGAAGTGTGAACAATTCCCTAATTAAAAAAAGTTAGAAGAACTGTTAGTTCCTAAAGTTAGATGTTGGCTTTATTCCGTGACATGTATGTTGTAAAGAAATGTGTCTTGGATGTGGATGATCAAGTACATGTGCTTCAGATGAAAGAATTCAATTGTGAAGAAATCTGGAAGTTGTTAAAGTGTGTTTCAGATGGAATAATTCAGTTGTGAAGAAATATGGAAGTTGTTAAAGTGGTTTCCAGAAAAAAGAATTCATTTGTGAAGAAATCTGAAGGTTGTTAAAGTGGTTAACGGATGAAAAAATTCGTTTGTAAATAAATCTGGAAGTTATAAAGTTGTTAAAGTGGCGGTTGGGCTAGCTTGAGGCGAGCTTGGAGAAAATACGTTGTAATTTGGAGCTAGCTTGAGGTTCAAGCCCAAACACGGGAGAAATAATAACTGAATTTCGCGTGGACTTGCCCAGCCATTGAAAAAGGCATTTTGAGATGCTGGACATACAGATTTCGACGAAAATAGAAGAGAGAGATATCTGAAAGAGTTCGAAGGCTTCTAGAGAGAGATTGGTGAAGATTCAAGAGGAGGTTGTTCTTGAAGACTTGAAGAATCAAGATTTTAGTTGTCCTCCATCAAGTGTTGTTGAAGAAACTAATCACCACCAAGAAAACTCCACTGTGGCAGTGGGTAAACATCAGAGTTCCGGTGTTTCTCGATTGGAGTTCCAATCGTCCTGAAGCAAGTTTGCTTGATCAAGATTCATTGAAGTGAGAGAGAGATCCAAAAGTTTTGGATTCTACCGCTTGGTGCGGGTTCGAGTGTGTCGTTCAAATTACTTCTTTCGGGATTTATTAAGTAGCAAAGGTTTAGTGGTAAACAAAGTCACCGACTGTAAGTGTATCTCTCATTTAGTGGATTGGTTAACCGGTGGTGAGCCCGAAGTGATTTTTCTCTTTTGAAAGAGTTCTTTCAAAGAGTTTTTCACTTCGTAAACAATCTATTGTGTTGTGTGATTGTTTGCGTTTCAATTCCTTTTATATTTGTTTGGTAATTGATTAGCAAAATATAAATTCGAATCTTGGTAGGTTGGTTGTGTTTCTTGGTTTAAAAGATTTCATCAAAGTTTTTCTGCACTCCAAGTGTTTGTGATATTGTCTTAGTAATCTTAGAAGTGTTTAAATTGACTACATATATTGAATTTCTGTCATTGATATGACTATATGATATTTTCCAGATCTGGACATAGATTTGTATAAGGTTTTCCGCATAAGGGTGAAATAGATTGTGCTCGATTTTTTTAACTTACTATTCACCCCCTCTAGGTAAGTTTAGGGTTTAAACAGTGTCCCACAAGTGGTATTAGAGCCATACTTCGTTCCTTGACCCTTTTTAACTCCTAGATGTATAAGTGTCAATCTCTCAGTGCCTCCATATTTTGATAGATGCAACTATGCATATTGGAAGGTTCAAATGAGAGCCTTTTTGAAGTCAATGGATGAGAGAGTGTGAAATTCTTGTGAAAAAGGTTGGACAAGACCTACTGTTTCTCTTAATGGAGAAATTAAACCAAAAGAAATGTCATCTTGGTCCAAGGATGAGCTTAATGATTGTAATTGGAATAGTAAAGGTGTTCATGCCATCTTTATGGCTATATCACCCGAAGAGTTCAAAAGAGTCTCCATGTGTGAGACAGCTAAGGAAGCACGAGATATTCTTGAAACAACTCATGAGGGAACAAAACTTGTTAAGTCTTCTAAACTTCAATTGTTAACTACTAAGTTTTAAGAAATTAGAATGAAAGAGGATGAAACTTTTGATGAGTTCTACTCTAACTTGAATAATAATGTGAACTCTAGCTCTTGTCTTGGAGAAAAGATACCAGAAACAAGGGTTGTTAGAAAAGTCTTGAGGTCTCTACCCGAGAGGTTTAGACCAAAAGTGACTACCATAGAGGAAAGCAAGGATATTGATCAAGTCAAAATAGAAGAGCTAGTAGGTTCTCTGCAAACTTATGAACTTACTCTTCCTTTGACTAAAATAAATCTATTGCTTTAAAATCTATAAGTGAAAAGACTAAAGAATTTTCTGATAATGACTCTATGGATGATAATGATGTTGCTCTATTTTGTGAAAATTTTTCGTAAATTTTCCAGGTTTAAGAAAGGAAGCAAATGGCCAAACCAAAAGCAACTTGCAAAATTTTCCAGCAAGTCGAAGTGGAGCAACAATGAAAGAAAAAAAAGGGATGGAATCTAATGATACTAAAGGCAAGTGGACTCAAGAGATACAATGTCATGAGTGCAAGGGATTCGACCACATCAAAGCCGAGTGTCCTAATTACTCGAGGAAGTCCAAAGGTAAAGTAATGAACGTCTCTTTAAGTGATGATGAAACTGAATCTTCAAACAATAGTGATGATTCATCTTCAAAAGAGAAGATAAATTTTATGGCCTTTACTTCTTTAGTTGATAATCTTGTTAATTTTGATATTGAGAATGATGATCTATTAGACTCATCACATGAGGATTCAGATGAAGATGATCTTCAACATCTCTATGATCAATTGTTTGAGGAAAATTTGAGTATTAAAAAGGAAATAATGGTTTTCTCAAGAAATTTAAGTTGCTGGAAATAGAAAAAGAAGAAATGATTATGAAGTTAGATGAACATGTGAAACTTGTAAATGACTTAGAAAAATGCAAGACATCTCTAGAATCACATGTTAGTTCATTGAAATCAGAACTAGAACATTCTAAATCTCAACTACTGAATTTTCTAGCGGGACAAAGAAATTAGACAAAATGTTGAGTTTAGGTGTTTCAGGTAGTGATAAGAGAGGTCTTGGTTTTGAGAATTCTAATGCTCATACTTCTACTACTTGTAAAACCATTTTTGTTCCAGCTACTGTTAAAAAAAAGGTCATAGATGTTAAAGTAACTCCAAATTATGAAAAACATATAATTTCGGTAGAGAAACCACCTTATTTTAAATCATTTTCCAGATATGCACCTATATACTATTTTTGTGGTAAGATTGAACATGTTAGATCAAAGTGCTGTAGGTTGATGCATCATTGTGAAAATTTTGTTGATATAGCACCCAAGCATGTTCATGTTAGTTTAATAAATCATGTTAGTAGACTTACTAACAAGTTGAGCTTATTAACAGAAAATTAGAACATTTGACAAAAACTACATCAAAAAAGGTTTGGATAAAAAAGGATACTAACCATTAAATACATTTTGGATAGTTTGCATATGTATCAAATGTGGTTCTAATATCTATGTGAATTTTGCTCCCTAATATTTCTGTACATCTTGTTTTAAGAAGGTGCATGAACATCTGGTTATCTTGTTGCAGAAAATCAATCTTGTGTTGGTCATAGTATATCTTATTATAGCTAATTGATTGTTGTATCTTGGTTTCTCTATACGATATATCTGTTATGTTTTGAAATGTTTCAAGCAAGGAAAAGAAGATTCTAGCGTCTGGCGACAGATCTAAGAGATGAAGTGTGCTTAGAGATGAAAACTGCACCCACTTTGCATATATTCTTATGAAACACCATTTTAGAAGAAATGTATGAACGAACATTTTCTTCAAGAATGAACCACAGACCTGGCTTTGAAACGCTCCGGCTACTTCAGCTTTCGGAAAGTTTTCTATCCCAAAGAAACCAGAGTTCACCGCCTATACTACTCCTTCTCTTCCCTTTTTATAGCTCTTTCTTTCTTTCTTTGTCTACCATTAAAAGAGAGAGAAATGAGAGAGAGAGAGAGAGTGAGTGAGTGAGGTCTCTAGCAAGAAAAGGACGTGGGGAATGGTTCTTTTCCAAATGCTGGTCGAAGTCGCTGTAGTTTTTAGCTAAATGAAGCAGCTTTGCAGGAGCAAATTCGCACCAAATAGAGCAATAATTTTTCATTTAAAAAAGAAAAACTGCTTCAAAGTGACGAATATGCCCCTGAATTGAATATCCATTTAACCTGAATTTCTTTTGTTCCAAGGGTCTGATGATATGTGTGAGAGACTGATATGGTAATGTGATGGAAACAAAATATCTGCGGCACATTAAGAGCTTGAATTATTGGGGCGTTTGTTTTCCAATTATTCTAACTCTCAATATTTTCAAACAATTATAAAATAATCTCTCTCTCCTCATTAAATTATAAAATAATATTATATTATTTAATTAAATATTCTCTCTCCTCACTTTTCCATAAAATACTATACATTTTCACAAACTCCAATACCCAAAATTTTCAAAATTCCAATATTTTTACAAACAAACACCACGATACATATACCACCCCAACTACTTCGGTGCTTTCCACGTATGTGTCCACTGGGAAGTCAAAGGGCACACCAAAAAAAAAATTAAAAAATTGTTTTGTGGGTTTTGAGGCAATAAAAAATAGGCCACGGGTCTACTGTTTGTGAGGGAGAGATGTGGGTCCCGCTCAGGACAGACCTGTCCGAACAGCCTTGTATTGTTTAAAAAAAATAAATGCCAATTTTTTTTTAAAAAATAATTATCCAAATTTACACTTTTTGAATTCAATTGTGGTTGTGTTTGTGTTGAAAAATTTTTGATATTGGGTTTTGTGTTGGTATTGAGTTTAGTGAAAAGGCGAAGAGAAATAATTTTTTATATTTTTTATAATATTTTATATTTTTTAATAGGAGAGAGAGAAATTATATTTTAATATTTTATTGAAAGTTGGTGAAATATTTTATAAAATTTTTTGAGCAAACGGAGTCTGTCTCTCTCTAGTTTTGATCTATAAACCTTAACCGCCATTAACCGCGCGTCATGATCTCAGTCACGTCCTACCCAATGGGAACGCGAGATCAGGGGCACTGATATGACAAGTTTTTTAACGACGTGACATGCCTATTAGCTTGACGATGACTTGGCACCATAGGTTTGAAGTGATTTGGCCAACAAAAAAATCTCTTAATTCATTAAGAGGTGACGCGTGGTAGTATACAACCGTTAAGGTTCCATTAAGGGGTGACGCGTGGTAGTACAACTGTACAACTCATGAAAGAAAGTTGAAAGGAAGCAATTAGAATCGAAACATGCACACTTCAAACAGTTATTTATTTTTTTTTAGAAATTAGGCCGCTATTTTTTACCCCACAAAACCCAAGTAGTGATTTTAGTTTTAGAGAATTAAAACCTGGGATCGGTTATTATGCTTTGTTGTATGGGTGTTGAGGATACTGAGCAAGCAACGGCTCAAATCTCTCTTCAAAATTCACTGGCTGACATTTGGCCACGTCAATTAAAATGAATAATGATTTGATCCAAGCCCGATTCGTTTAACGTTACCGACCTGCATAGAAAGACAAAACCATTTTCTCTTCGTCTTTCTCGTTGTTTGCCGATCGACGCAGGGAACATATTCTGTGAACCAGAATAAATTACTTTGCTTTCTCTTTGCCATGATCCCACCTCTCCGGGAGCTGCCAAGCCCACATGGGCATATTTCTCTCATACTAGCTTCTCGTGGAGGTAACTAACAGAGGAAGATTAAAACCATTATCAAAATTCCTCATTGTACTAGTTTTGTGCATTTTCCTCAAAACTCACGTCGTATTTTCTCCGATTTTTGAAATATTAATTTCGACTGAAGTTGCCAAAGGGTCTTTTGCAAAGTTCAAGCTGAGAGATTCGCACCTGGAACAACATAAAACTCAGGGACCCTTTTAAGTTTCTGACGTTCGTAATTCTTGCACAGCTTCTTATTAGCAACCAAACAGAAGAATGTTTTGCCCAATTTGAGAATTTGAAAATGGACCAACCAAAACAGAACAATCAAACATTCATATACACATGAAGACATACAAATAGAAAGAGGGAGGGCAGGAAGGGACCTGAAAAGAATTGCAGAGATCTTGGGATTGAAATTCTTCTCATCTCCTCCGTCTCTCTCTCTGCGCGTCCTTCTAGGAGAAAAAAAAAATTGAAAACATAAACAAAATGAGGGGTTTTTATTTTTTGTCCGAAGGAAAATGAGAAGCTTATTACTTCTATAATACTATTTGAGCAGTATTCCTTACTGCTAAGAGGAAAAAAAAAAGTAGTATTACATGCCAATAAAGGATACAAAATATGAATGAGATCAAACACGCGACCTCGGCGTTCCGACGTTGGCTGCTGCCACGTGAGGGTCAATTTTTGGATCTACAGGTGGCAGCATTCTATTGGTTGCTTTGTTTTATAGGCGATTGAAGAGCTTTCCCACCGTTTCCGGAGTGCAGGTGTTGTTTCTAAAATAAATTTGGTAAAAATAAAATAATATTTCTCATAAAATCTCGTCCTCTTTTACAAAATTGACTCAATTAACAACTCCTCTTATAAAATTTTATTTTTCATCAAAATCTAATAAAACACTAATCTACTTCAATTTTTACAATATTCTCAAAATTTTAATTTAAATACTATCAAAATCTTGATTTACAAATAGCTATAGTCAAATTATCACCCAAATGCGCCCATAAAAAAAAATCGTAATTGAAAATTATAAATAGGGTTGAATTCTTTTTATTCATACGAACTGTTCCGGGTTTCCAGCAAAGTACCTAATTTCGAAAAAGTAATATTCTTAAAAAAAACAAACTCTACTGATGTGCTTCACAGCCGGATCCACAACAATAAATCCTCTTTGATCCTGCTCCTGCCATCACAAATCGGACAAAACAGTGTTTTCTTATCCGCATATAGTAGTATAAGCACTTCAAGCTATCATATATATATATATATTAAAGTTCTCAATATATTCCAACATATTGTAATGAGACCAAAAACATGATATAATTATCAATGTCACGTCAGTAAACAACAACTGAAAACAGAAGAAAAGAACTGATTCTGTTTGGAACAAAAGAAACTAGAGGATGCAAAATTGAGGATAATCAAAATGAGAAAACTATTAGGACATTGCGTCTAGTTCGGATTATATCCTTCTCATTTGAAGCACTTGGCATCCAATAAAGCCTCCCCTTCAAAAGGCTCCTGGTCTTCAATCATTTGATTGACACGCTCCTTCTCAGCTTCATCATTGATGTCAACCTTCTTCCATTCCTACAGCTCCATATCGTAACACTCGTCGATAACGAACTTAGGTATCTCTTGTCCACGGAAGAGCCACAAGCCCTTCACCTTGAAGGGTGCCTCCGAGCCAATAACCAACATCTTCCCAAATGCATACTTACGAGCCAAATCCATACGTTGTAGGAAGCCGCCTACCTTGTTCAAAGTCACAAAGGAGACTGTATTCTCGTTATTATACTTGTAATCGCAGAACCAAAGGGAGTAGCCCTCCGGATCATACATGTCCCAAAATCCTGCAACAGAAAGCAACGATGAAACAGTAAATTAATCTGAGGATTGTATTGCATATCATACAGACCTACCCGCCACTGAACTGAATGGAGCTAATCAATGTCAAAACCCACCAAGTTGGTAAACCAAAATTCTACAACTGGGCCAAGGCTTAAATCTCACATATTAAACAGCCCAAAAGAAGTCCATACACCAGGCGCGCACGCAAGAGAGAGAGAGAGGCAGAAAGTGTATCAGTAATCATGGTAGATTAGAGAAAACTATATGACATCACAAGTTTGGGGGCAATACGCACTAGGCACTACTCATGACTCATTACATTATCTAACTGTGTGAATATAGCACAAATGCAACTACTGAATTGAATTAAACAAGAATCTTCTATGACATGTCCATAGAATTTCTTCACCTGATCAGGATTCACTAAACCCAACACAAGCACTAGTATCAATGGCTTTAATTCCAACTTAGTACTAGGATCAACATTCACCAAAATTCTTGTGCAAATTGCATGGAAAGAGAGAGCCATAACAACCATTAGACACTGTGGGACACACAATGCCCGAGGCTTCAAAAGGGAAGCACATGAGGGATTTCTCTCTCCGAATCCCAACATGTAATTCGAGTTGAAGGCTGCAAAGGATCCTGATCCAAATGAGACAAATCCCAAATCTAACAAAGTACATATCCTATTTTGGACTCCCATATGCATGCACATCTATTCTTGCTTAAAAGAAGTCAATAAACTAGTATAAGTGCAGAAAAAGAGTAAAAAACCATTGCAAGCAACATTAATCACTCATATTTTATATCAACGATTAAGTCCAATTGAAGTCCCAGTTTGGCATTGCATAAGGGTCCTCTTTGAAGAGCACGAGTCCACAACCCCTAAACCTTCATTTCTTAAATAATCAGGAAGCACGGGCAAATCATAAGCAAAAACCTGTAAAAGAAATTCAACTGAAAGAAAACAGAAAGTAGAAAGGGGAAACACAAAACAAAATTAACCATATCCACACCCATTTCAAACATCATTCCCTAGATTAGAGACAAAAATATAAGTTGCCAGTAGTAATGCAGAAAAGACATAAAATTATGCATTGGGCATCTCAGAAAATGCAATAAAGTGCCTTCTATACCAGCTTATAGCATATAGGAAACAGGGATATACAGGAAATCACCCTACAGTTTCAGAACTCGTGAAAAATTTAACACCTACTATTACCAAATTATCCACATCCACAAGTTAAAGCATGGGAGGAAGAATCCCTTCAGATGCAGGGCATTTTTGTTTTATTTTGTTTTTTATTTTGATTTCAGGGAGGGAGCGAGAGGATACCTTTAATTGCAACCTCACGGAAGTTAGTCTTTGTGTTTGAGTAAAGCCTTTTCCATTCATCCAGAATCATCTTGCTGGGAGGCAAAAGATCAAGAGAGTTTTTTACTTTGGGCTTGGGTGCCTCTTCCTCCTCACCAGCCACTTCAGCTTTGGGTGGTGCTAGTTCTTTCTTCGGTTCATCTAAAGACTTAGGTTTAGCAGGTTCTTTAGGCTGCGAAGGCTTCTTTGCAGACTGAACAGGTGGAACTGATTCAGTTTGTTTCACCTCACCCAGTATCTTTTGGAAATTTGGCTGATTAACCATGGTCCAAAAGTATCTCTCTACGTGAGGGAATTCAGAGGTAAAACTCTTAATCAAAATCCGGTTGAATCCCATAACCAAGTTACAAGTCATAATGATATCAGCCAATGTAACAGAATGTCCAACAAGGTAAGTGTTGGAAGCAAGATGCATATTCAAGGCTTCCAGTGATCTCTTCAATGCAGAAATTGCAGCTTCTTCGGCCTTCATACAGATGACAGAAAGGAACTATAAGTAACTTCCACCATCTCCAGAAATTTGAAGACATATAAATATGACATTTTTTTTTGGTTTTATTGAGAAATCAGGGCTTGACTAACCGGTGGGAGGTACACAGCAAAACCCATCCGTGGTACGAACCAGCGCAAAATATTGGCATCGATTTCCAATGATGAAAAATCAATCCATTGCTCAATATGGGCCTGCCAATACAAGTGAACAAAATTGAAATGATCACAAATGGCTCCATTTCAACATGAAAAGCATCCCAAAATTTACAACATAGTAGCACTAACATGAAATGATCAAAAGTGGCTATACATAGAGGCATTCCAAAATTCATAAACATAGAAGGGCATTCCAAAATTCATAAAAATAGAGGCATTTTACAGTCCTAGCAATAAGATTGGTAACATTTAGTTGCATGCAATCAGCACCTCGTACTAGAATTACAGACCACAAATTAAGTCCAAGATGTTGTCCATCTGTGCTTCTTTGGTTTTGATTCTTTTTATAAAGTCTCTTTAATTTATTGAATAGCTCAGATGTAACTTGAGGTTGAAAAAACTCATTTAACCAATTTTTAAGCTATAATCAAGCAGCTATTCTGTTCACTAGGCTTGCTCCTGTAGCTGATTGGTCATCGAAGAGATTCCAACATTCATTCTTAAGCAGGAAGCGAGTACACGACCAAAGAACGCCACTGCAAAAATTTAAACTTAACAAACCCTCTTTTTTTTCTATTAGTCCAAAACCTAACAAACCCTTTCCATACCAAGAGTCAGGAACTTCTCATATGAACTCCAAGTGGACAAAAACTATTCCAGAGCACGCAGAGAAAAGTTGACATACAAAGAGGCAATTCAAAATCAGCTGACAACAAATATGGACCTGAGGAAATCAAAAGTGACAAACAAATCTTTTAATGCACTAGATAGCACTCAGATCACCACTTACATATTCAATTGATGAAGAGCCATAGAGAGGATTATCAGCCTTCAAGCGTGTAACTGCAGCAAGCAACAAACAATAAAATCCAAATCTTGGCACAAGCTTGAAAACATCACAAGGTTAGCCCAAAACATCTCCTCACCATAGCGTGCAATGGCATTACTCTCAAATATGGGACCATCAGGTGTCTGAAGCACAGGAACCTATACAAGAAGAGAAATTTTAGCAGGAAATAAAAAACATCACATGTAAAGTAATTTGCCAATACCAAAGGAGACAACCTTTCCAATAGGGTTCATCTTGAGATACTCAGGAGTTTTGTTTGAAACTCCCATTTCAAAAGTCTCCACCAACTCAACATTAACTCCACTGTACTCCGCAGCAATAAGTGCCTTGAAGGCATTCTTATTTTTGTTCCCCGCATGCAGGATCTAGAAGCAGATAAGCATACACTTTTAGAAACATTTTATAGTTGCATGTACTTACATCATCCAAGGAAATGTTGTTTATTAAGATCTATCCTCACTATAACGTTCACTTACAAAAAAAAAAGGACAGAAAAATTGCAGAGAGACAATCAGCATTTGCCTGTGCATTTCCTCTTTGGAGACGACTGATTTTATTACAAGTTTTATAGAAATAGAGGCGCACGAGAGTAAAGCACAGGGGAAATATTTGAGCATACGTAGAGAGAGAGAAGGCCACCACTCACATTCAGATGAATGGATACAGGAAATTTAAAAATATCGATATTTCGTTCAAACATTCTTCTCTTAAAATATCCACGTTTTCGTCCAGCAATTGTATAACCATAAAGTTTCTTCATTTTTTGAAAGTATAATAAGACGCTTCCTATATTCCTTTTTCTCATCAAACTAACAGACTAACGGAGGACCCAAAAGAAAGTCCGAATGAATTAGATTCAGCAAAGACCCAATAGCATAACAGCGTATGCAGATCTAAGTGGACAATAAGGTTTAAACTACAACTGATAGTCATTCAAACAAAAAAGAGAATAAACAACACATACGCAGACGAGACAGAGATTCATGGGAACTTACCAGAGCCATGGCTTAAGAGATTCTTTGTAGTCTTCGATGCGATAATACAGACAGCCGGGAGTGAGAGATAGAGAGGGGTTTAGGGTTTGTGGAGTAAAAAAACAAATGGAGAGAAATAAAAAGTTTGCGTATAGTATATTCCTTCTTTTTGGTTTTCTTTTGTCGTAAACCCCATATTCCCTCAAATGTCTATAAGGTGCTCAACCTATTACATATTTACATCCAAGCCTCTTGATCAACGCCGAGAAAAAAAAAAGCCTCGATTAACTGATAGTCAGCCTAGCCCAATAGTAAGGGATGATCAACTTGTCAGTCTAGCCCAATAGTAAGGGGTGAGTCGGTAGGAAGAATTTAGTGCAATCTTTTGGCCCAATAGTGTCTTTCAATCGGCCTAATATGCCTTTACTATATTTTTTGGGACCGAAAAGTCTGTACCAAAAATAATTTAAAATTATAATAAGCTGATTTGTCCTGTAGAAAGTTGGAAACCGGTCCAAGATTGTGGTCACTGGTCATTGTTGTTAGATGATGTATTGCATATCAGTCAGTCTTTTAGATGTTGTTCTAAATTTCTGTTCAAGTGTCCCAGTTGTAGCTTTATATTTGCTTCTTAACGTCAATGGACATAAGAAGTCCTGGATCATGCATGACAGTAGGAGTTCTAGAATTTATCGAGTCTCATGAACGCTGGTGTATAGCTGTTGACGAAAGGTTAGATTTTTTTTAATGTTGTGGTTAAATATTTTGACAGACAGTTGTAGCCTTTTTGTTCGACAGCAATTCGTTGATTTACACTAGACCCTGAACATAATTGGTTACTATGTGTAAAATCTTGGACTTTAAACTAAATTGTGTTTTTAAACTCCCCTTGCGGGCTTAATGCAATCCTGCATCACATTACCCCCAAAGGTCAATTTGTTATAAGATTATGGATAGTTGGTTCAGAATTTACAACTTTGAAAAAAATCCTTCAACAATAACTTCGCGGTTTTGTTAACTGAGTTGACTGATATATTTGTTAAACTTAAAACACTACACAATTCTCATTTGGATTGAATCCTCCAGATCCAACGTTAGATATGCCGCCACCTCATTTAATGAGGCCTATCTAACGTCGGCTTAGCCCGGCTCTTTGTTGAGAGAGCTAGCGCGCTTCAAGCTCTCATTTTTTGCCTTAACAATTGTATTGGTGTGGACTCGTACGGTTTGGACTGAATCCAAACCCTTTGATACAGTGGAGCCTGAAGGGACTTGTTGTTTAGTTTCTCTAATTGGTGGTTAGGGAGTTCTTTTTAAACTCGTGATCGACACTCTAGTAATAACCATTAATTACTGATTGGGACTTTTGTTTTTCTTTCATATGGTTTGTCTACAGATTTTCAACCAAATGGGCAAGCTCCAATTTCTTCTACTAACAAGCCCTTGACCCCACAGCTTCGGTCTAATGGAATTGATGCTGCACAGTTTACTCCTCCAAGGCGCCTGAGTACAGAGGAAATTCCCCAAGTTGTCAATGATTTTAGGCTTGCCGCTAGGAATGCTATCGAAGCTGGTAAGTTCTTTGCGTAAATCCTATAAGTAAGGAAGATAAATGATATTTGATAGGTCAAACCTACAGGAGAGCAGGAGAGCAAAAAAGCATACATGGGAAAAGGGGTGAACATGGTCGGTTCGGTTCGGTTCGGTTGAAATGAATTTTCCACATTCGAACCGACCATGGTCGGTTGTCACTATAGGCCGGCTGAATAGAATGTGATGGCCGAACACACCGAATTAAAATTTCATTTGGTCGGAAAGGCCAGTTCATTCGGTTGGGCCCCTGGGCTTTTAAGCCCAGGCCCAACTTAAAGTTTACTAAGATAAATCCTAAAATAATACTCCTTAGCAGTTAGCAACGTACCAAATGTGATTGATAATTTGATAGAAGACTTAACTTAGCTCATTCTAAAATAAAATAAACTATTCTAAGATAACTTAATAGTTAATACATTCCAAAATAAATATAAATTCATCAAGACTCCAAATAGCTCCTCATTTGCAGTCTCCCAAAACTCCTCATTTGCAAGCATTTACCAAGTTCAAACTTTTAATGTTCCAAATATATGCAAGAAACATGGCAAAAATTATTAATTCTATTCCAAACATGGCTTAATAAAATGATGCCAAACAACTCGAAACAAATAGTCCCAGTGATAGAGAGTGAGAGCATACCTCAAAAGAAAACGAACTCCAATTTCTGCCAAATACAAAGAAACGAAAAGAATAAGGTTAGTTTGATTTATACATAAGAAGAAAGAAATAGAAAAAGATAAAGAAAAAAAAAACCTCAGGCACCTACATCACAAAGCATACATTTAGAAACGACTGAGAAGAGGAGAGGCGGTGGAATGGTGCAGCAGGGAAGGATGAGAGCTCGGAGCTGGAGGCCGGAGGGAGCTGCTTCAGAAACGATAGAGACTAGGGTTCGGCGAGGAAAGGCGGTGGAATGGTGCGGCAGGGGAAGAATGAGAGCTGGAGGGGGAACTGTGCAAAGGTTGAGCCTGGAGGTGGGGAGCGATTTTGGGACTTAGGGTTAGGGCTACACAATCGAATGACGAATGGGTAAAAAAAATAAAGATAAGTGGGTCGGTTGGTTCGATTTTCGGTTAACCGACCCATATCACCGAAAATCGAACCGATTCTTTCAGTTTTAAAAAGTCTGGGCCGAGGACCGACCTGGGCCATCGTCCAACCGCCCGCGCCAATGGACTTCAGTCGGTTTGGGTTGGCCGGTTCGGCCCTCGGCGCAATCATGTTCAGGCCTACATGGGAATTGGGAAATAAACCTATATTAAGACGAATAGTTTTAGAAACCATACTGGCTTCTACCACTAGAGGAGTAAAAGCTTGTAATCTATACTATATTGGTGATATAATGGCCTATATGTGAGCAAGCTTCCTTTTAAAGTGATCTAATGACTTATTCCGTTGGTCAAATGATATTGTTCGTCTTAAACATAGGTTTTGATGGAGTTGAGATCCATGGGGCTCATGGTTACCTAATTGACCAGTTCATGAAAGATCAAGTGAATGATAGAACAAACCAATATGGTGGATCCCTTGAAAATCGTTGCAGATTTGCTCTGGAAATAGTTGAAGCCGTCGCTAATGAGATAGGAGCAGACAAGGTTGGAATAAGGTTATCTCCTTTTGCGGACTATATGGAATCTGGTGACTCAAATCCAAAAGCATTGGGCCTTCACATGGCTGAATCCTTGAACACATATGGGATTCTTTATTGCCACATGGTTGAGCCAAGAATGAAGACAGTTTGGGAAAAAACTGAATGTCCCAACAGTCTTTTCCCAATGAGAAAGGCCTTTAGGGGTAGTTTTCTTGTTGCTGGGGGTTATAATAGGGAAGATGGGAACAATGCCATAGCTGAAAATCCTGCAGATCTTGTTGTTTATGGTCGTCTATTTTTGGCCAATCCAGATTTGCTCCTCTTAACAAGTACAACAGAGACACCTTCTACACCCTTGATCCTGTTGTTGGTTACACTGATTACCCATTTTTTGAAGTCACTGCTTAGGTTTGTAGAAAAAGAAGCAGAGGGGAGTATAAATTATCTGAAATCATCCCTGTTTGTGATTTTCTTTTTTAGGTAGTTTCGTGTTGTACTGTACAATAAGACTGAGTGGATCACAAATATGGCTCCCTACGCATTTACTTTTAATTGGTCCATGATGCCCAATATTATCTAAAAGATAATCCAGGAGAGTGAGAGTGAGAGAGAGAGAAGACAAAAGGAGAAGTTTGAATGTAGTTTAAAAATAATTGGATCGTTTCCTGACTTATTGATTTGGTGTAAAAAAACACACACACAAGAAAATGAGGTGGGCCTTATAAAAATAAAAATTAAATGCAGGCAAAAATTATTTATGCATCCAGGCTATCTAATTATGGCCCAAGTTAACATAGGACCAACATCATTTTCGTCCGATTCTCTCTAACCTTTCGTTGTCTAAGCTCTAGGTTTTGGGTTTTTTTAAATAAAATTAAAAATTTACTGTTTAGATTTTTATGAGACTTTTAAAACACGTCTGGACTTTTATAATTGACAAATTAGTCTTTGAGTTTAGACCGTACTTGTAATATCACTCCTCTCGTTGCATTTTAGTTCAAATTTTCAACTGATTTAATGACATGACATATTCAGAATCAATATATGATAATTTGACATGTCACTGTCTTAAAAATATACTATAATTATAATTATGATAATAAACTAAATAAAAATAAAAAGATAACAAAGGTTATAAATTAAATAAAAAATATTAAACCATAAAACAATGTTATCATTTTTATTTATTTTTAAGACATGCAGCATGTCACGTGATTATGTATTGCTATTTAGTACGTGTTACATCATCAATTCTGTTAGAAATATATATAAAAATGTGACGATCAATATAGTAATTTTGTAAGCGCGACTAAACTCAAGCAGTAATTTATCAATTATAGAAATTTAATTTTTTTAAAAAATATATCATAAAAAATCAAACAGTATCTTTTTCAGACTTTTTTTATTATTATTTGTCAGTCTGTCTTTGATAGAGAAAATGGTGGGCTGTTGCCCTCTCTGGAGAATCTTACTCCAGATTCATAAATACGACAGCCTTTAGCCTTCATGGATGAGACTTTTCTTTTCTTTTTTCTAGATATGTATGAGACTTTTCAATGGTAAGTATTTTGATTAAAAAAAATAAGTCCTTATCCTTTCCAAATGATCGATTCCCTAGTATGTGGTTGAAAAATAAGTACTTATCCTTTTCAATCAAATCATTTTTTTCTATACTTTTTCACTAAATTAAAAACTTTTTTAGTACAAAATCCCATCAAATCATTATTCTTTATATTGTTTTTAAAAAAAACTACTAAAAATTAACTTATAATTAAATATCTTTAAAAAAAATTACCAAATTTTTAGGAACCCTAATAAAACTTAAATCTACCTACATGTTCACACTATTATCAAATTTTCTACAAAATTTAAGAATTTATTATTACCAAATATCACTTTAGATTATGTTATAGAGTAGAAACACATATTTCCTATAATTCAATTTCTAAAATGGGATCGGAGAAAATAAAGAACTTTCTTAATATTTTATGGAAGTAATTATTTTTTATGCATTAATTATTGTTCTATAGCATAATCCGCAAACAATTATAAAAAAACAATATAAATGTTTAAAATTAGTAACTAAAAGAAGGAAAAAAATTAAGATCGAAAGATATTTGAAGTTTAAAAGAGATAATGAATTTAGATAAGTCGAGATAACGTCAACAGAAAAGGGAAAAAAATTAAAGTTGGGTTAGATGATTTCTTTGAGTTAATTTTTTCAAATATAAGATGACTTTTAAAAGAAAGTGGAATTGTGAGAAATAGAAACAAAACCGATATTTACATCATGAAATAAATTGCATGGTGGTGAACATTTAATTTTTTAGTATTTATTGTTATTTTAAAATATACTTTAATTTTTAATTTTTATCATTTTAAAAGACATTATTTTTAAACCATTAAATTTATCTAATTTATTTTAATAGATAAATGTATTTAAAATTTTGAATGGCTAAAAACAAGCGATAGTATTTTTGGCCTTGAAAGCGGATTGTTTTCAAAAGCTGTTTTTGTGGGTGGAGGCGGGGAGAAATGGTATTTTAAGGCCTAAGTCCTAACAGTAACAGGCAGGGGAGGATATAATATTTTGACTTTGAGATAAGTCAAAAAAAGGATTTTTTTTTCCAAAATTTTGGGAGGGGCACCCGCCGCCGCCTCTATTATTAGTTAATCATTCAGCCTCTGATATATATATATATATAGCTAGAGAGAGAGAGAGTTCACCAGTCAATTCCGGTGGGTGAACTCTGTGTGGAGATAATAAGTCCATGCAATGGCGTTATTTAGCCGCCACACATATCCAGTCGCAATTCCAGACATATTTTTCCGTCATCGCAAACATCACGGCAGGAAATAAAAAAGAAAAAAGGGAATGATTAATGGCGTTTCGAATTGAGCACTCGGATATTGTCGTATTGGATGCACCCTGCCTGTCCCTGCTTTCTGGCGAAGGGGGAAGACTGAAGAGACAAGTTGGCGGTCCTTTTCCATTCTATAAATACCCGGTTGGGTGTTGCATTCTTTCCACCCACACCACACAAGTGTAGAGGAAGAAACTCCATATAATTCTGTCAAAAATGGCTGCCGAAGCTCCCACAATTCCTTTGCTTACTCCTTACAAAATGGGGAAGTTTGATCTATCCCATAGGTATACGCGGGGAATTTTCTTTTGTTGGCGTTTACTATGGTCTGAACTATTAGCGTCTGTGATGAGTTTTGATTTGGTCTTTTTGGTTGAAACAATGTTATGGCCTAGGGGATTGTTTTGTTCAAATTTGGATTTAAAAAGTTTTTTTGAGAAATGTTTCCTTCTCTTAGTCCTCTTCCCTCTGTGTAAAGCAGTTTTTATTAGAAAGAAGAAACCCTCGTGTACACAGGTTTTCTAGACTGTTTCAAAAGAGATGCCAGTGATAGTATTGAAATGAGAAAGAGCAGAGGCCAATTGTTTCAATCGGGGTGGGGTTTGGAGTAGAAGGGATTTGACCAGTTTAACTTATTGTACACCAAGCCTAACCCCGGTTGGAATGTAACAAAAGAGATTATGAACAGTATTAGAAAAGGCCTAACTTTGAAACCATTTCCTACTAAATGCTGATTTCGTTGTTTCTCAAACCTTAATTCATTTTTGGTATTTGAGAAATTCACAGGTCAAAATTGTGATGCTGTACTTTTTTCGGCCCTAATCATTACATAAATGGATTGCTTGGTTAGTTTAAGCATGCTATTTATAAATTATATAAATAGGGTTAATCATATTTTTCTTCCCCATCTTACTAGTGTACTGCTTTCATCATTTACAAATATTTCTTCCTTGATTTATTTTCATTTACTCCTCCTTTCAGAATAGTTTTGGCACCATTGACCAGACAGAGATCTTATGGCAATGTTCCTCAGCCACATGCTATCTTATACTATTCTCAGAGAACCTCCAAAGGCGGACTTCTAATAGCTGAAGCCACTGGAGTTTCTGACACTGCTCAGGGGTAATTTGAAACATAGTAGTTTGTCAAGTGCTTTCTTTGTTCGACACTTGAAGGTCAGTTTCCATTTTGAGGATTCCCTTTCTTGCCTGGAAGAATTCATGTCTTCTTAGGTTTCTTGGTTTTGCAAAGGTATCCAGAAACACCTGGTATATGGACAAAAGAGCATGTTGAAGCATGGAAACCCATTGTGGATGTTGTTCATGCCAAGGGTGGAATCTTCTTTTGTCAGATTTGGCATGTGGGGAGGGTTTCAAATCGAGGTTTGTCTTTGGCTGTGGCCTCCTTTATTTCTTCTCTTCTAACACTGATAAATGAGACTGATATTTTTTTTTTTGGGATCGGTTATTATACTTTGCAACTGTGGTGCTGAGGGTGCCGAGCAATGGCTCAGATTTCCCCTTTAAAATCCAACGCCTATAAGTTTGCCACGTCAATTAAAAACTTAACCCTAACCCGACCCGTATATATGTGTAATCGACTCATTTGAAACTTTGACCGACCCGCATAGAAAGCTCCTTCATCTTCTTCTTCTTCTTCGTCTTCCTCCTCCATCCCCACAGCTCCTCGCATGATTTCAGCTGCCAGTTTTGGCTGCCCACTTTTTTTTTTAATGTTTTGGCTGCCCACTTTCTCGGGCGTGGTCGTGTTTCTTTTTGCAGAATAGGGGCGTGTGCTTAATTCGTTGCAATTGAGCCTTCTTTTTTTTAGCCAATTTTCTCCCAAGATTTTTTCTTTTTATAAACCCACGTTTGGTTGAGCAAATCTGCAGATATAGTATACCAAAACAGACACCAATAATACATAACTTCCAAGTTCAATTCCAAGTTCTACTTCATCAACAAGACAAATCTGAAATTTGTATAAAAGTTATAGTTACCGAAAACAGGGACCAACAGTACAAAATTCCAAGTTCTAACACTTCATTGATCCACCGAAAAGACTAACAGATGTATAAAAGAAACAACACCTGATAAGTAAGATGCCATATATGTTTACATGTCAAAAACTAAACCTACAAATCCAATATTAAGACATCAGCCATACTCTTGACCCAATTGCAATGCCATCCAAAGAACCACAAGTCACCAATTCCGGCCAATCAACTAGCTGAAATTTGCAAGAACTTGCAATACCTGTAGAAAATAAGTCCAGCACTCATCAACAAGAGCCCTAAAAATTCAAGATATAGAACTGTTTTAGAAGACAGAGAAACTCAGCTGTCACCACAAAAAAGAGTATGGTAAAGTGTGAGCATTTATTTACCTTCAATACTCCAATTATAAAACATAATTTTGTCCAGTACTTCTCCAACAAAACTCTCATTGTATGTTAGGTATCACCATGCTATGTAGATTTAGAAAATTCAGACTTGTGACAAACTTGCGAAATACCATTGCCTATCCTTTGGACTTGGAAGTTTGCATTGCTATGTATCAAGATAAATATGAAATTTGTATAAAAGCAACAAAACAACGAAAACAGGGACCAATATTGCTATATGTAAGAAGACAGATATGAAATTTGTATAAAAGCAACAGGCCCACCGAAAACAGGGACCAACAGAAAATGTCCAAATATGAAATTTGGACCCACCGAAGACAAATATGAAATTTGTATAAAAGCAACGCACAAATTAAATTGTCCAAGAAAATGACAACTTCACAAATGCATTACTTTATTTATTGGCCCCAACAGAAAATGCAAATAAATGTTCAAAAGCAACAACGAAGGCGCACAGAAGCACCTTACTCCAGAACCCAAGATAGAGTGAAATCTTGCGAAGAAATTGGACGAGGACCTGTGGACAGCGTAGAGACAACGTGGACGAGGATGATATGCGGAAAAGTCTTCTTAAATGAAAAGTGAAAGACTGCCCAAATGCCCAAATGAAATCGTGCGAGGAGCTGCGGAGATGGAAGAGGAAGACGAAGACGAAGAAGCTTTCTGTGCGGGTCGGTCAAAATTAAATGCGTCGATTTCACATATATACGAGTCGGATTTGGGTTAAGTTTTTTAATTGACATGGCAAACTTATAGGCGTTGGATTTTAAAGGGGAAATCTGAGTCATTACTCAGCACCCTCAACACCATAGTTGCAAAGTATAATAACCGATCCCTTTTATCTTGAAATTCACACAAGGTTCACATAGGTGGACGATAAAATGGAAACGGATTCGGTGCGAAGCCGAATCCGTGCGAAGGGGTAAGGGACGGCTGGAACGAAAATTTCCAGCCGTCCAACGATCGGGATTGCCCGACCAAGGGAGTGGTGTGGGTCCCGAGCAGGACTCACACCGGCCCGAACAGTGTTGGTCAGGCAATCCCAACCGGTCCTTTACCACTTCGCACCGAATCCGTTCCCAAAATAAAATAGGTAAAATAGGTTACCAGTGAGGGAATGAAAGGATCATAAAATCTTTTACTCAGTTTCTCTAATTGGTGGTTAGAGGGAGTTCTTTTCAAACTTGTGATTGACACTACTATTAACAATTAATTACTGATTTGGACTTTTGTTTTTCTTCGGTATGGTTTGTCTACAGATTTTCAACCAAATGGGCAAGCTCCAATTTCTTCTACTGACAAGCCTTTGACCCCACAACTTCAGTCTAATGGAATTGATGTTCCACAGTTCACTCCTCCAAGGCGCCTGAGTACAGAGGAAATCCCCCAAGTTGTCAATGATTTTAGGCTTGCCGCTAGGAATGCTATCGAAGCTGGTAAGTTCTTTGCGTAAATCCAATTTGGAATAGTGTGGAAGTCAATTAAGGAAGATAAATGATATTTGATGGGTCAAACCTACAAGAGAGCCGGAAAACAAAAAGCACACTTGGGAAATAAACATAAACTATGATGAATAGTTTTAGAAAATATTGTGATCTATATTGGTGATATAATGGCGTAAATGTGAGTAAGCTTCCTTTTTAAGCGATCTAATGACTTATTTCGTTGGCCAAATGATATTGTTTGTCTTAAACATAGGTTTTGATGGAGTTGAGATCCATGGGGCTAGTGGTTACCTAATTGAGCAGTTCATGAAAGATCAAATGAATGATAGAACAGACAAATACGGTGGATCCCTTGAAAATCGTTGTAGATTTGCTCTGGAAATAGTTGAAGCTGTCGCTAATGAGATAGGAGCAGACAAGGTTGGTATAAGGCTCTCTCCTTTTGCTGAAGATTTGGAATCCGGAGACTCAGATCCAGAAGCATTGGGCATTTACATGGCTGAATCATTAAATAGATATGGGATTCTTTATTGCCACATGTTTGAGCCAAGAATGAAGACAGTTGGAGAAAAATGTGAATGTCCCCACAGTCTTCTGCCAATGAGAAAGGCTTTCAAGGGTACCTTTTTGGTTGCTGGGGGTTATGACAGGGAAGAAGGGAACCATGTCATCTCTGAAAACCATGCAGATCTCGTTGCTTATGGTCGGCTATTTTTGGCCAATCCAGATTTGCCCAAGAGATTTGAGCTCAATGCTCCTCTTAATAAGTACAATATACACACATTCTGCACCCTTGATCCTGTTGTTGGGTACACTGATTACCCATTTCTTGATGACACAGCTTAGTTTTGGCAGAGGCTCTGGCTTTGGCTAAGAGGCGGAAGTGGGATCACGTGATTTTTTAGAGTGACTCTCTGTTTCTGTTGGATTAGGTCGTTTCTATTGATCCTCCGAAGTTTTGGGCGATTGCTGACATGGTCCTTTTCATTTGGGAGGGGTTTTTGTTGGGATCCACACCCATAAGAGATAGACTTGGAATAGAAGTAGACTTATAGTGGAAGTCTACTTGCTCCCTACTTCTAGTTTATCTAGGATTCTCTTAGGGTTTTCTCTTTGTATTTTTTCCTATAAATAAGAGGCTTATGTTATAGGAGAAGAGGCACGTGAGCACGTGAGATCGTGTGCATTGGGCAGAGAGAGAGGAAGAGAAAGAGGGTGGTGTGACTATTGTATTGGGGAGGGCAGAGTAATTTTCTTAGGCTTTCTTAATAAAATTGCTCTGGGGTGAACGTAGGCCGGATTGGGGCCGAACCACGTAAATC
Organism: Myrica gale; assembly: GCA_963930655.1. Lineage (NCBI taxonomy): Eukaryota > Viridiplantae > Streptophyta > Magnoliopsida > Fagales > Myricaceae > Myrica > Myrica gale. Next base: position 6,401,627 of record OZ005600.1, on the reverse strand, counting down.
TGGTGTTCCTTTCTTTGAATTTTCGTGACGTTTTTCCCAACAAGTGGTATCGGAGCCTGGTTTGAGGAGCCGGAGTGGTTTTTCGGGGAGAAGCGGAAAAGGTCCGAAACTTCAAAATGGTCCGATCTGAGATTGGAGAGCACCAGCCTGCAGAGGAGATCGAGACGAAGCCGTTGGTCGAAACCGCGTCGTCAGAATCGCAGGGACGCACCTCCACGCGCTGCAGGAAGAAGAAAAGGCGCCGCCACGCGTCACACGCGCCGAGCAGAGCCAGGGCGAGTGGGCTTCACTCTCTCCACGCGCCACACGCGCCAGCGACAAGATACTGCCACGTGTCCTGTGACGTCAGCATCCACGTCATCGCCACGTCAGCAGTGGGCCCCAGGAGTTCTGAGTCGGTAGTGCCACGTCAGCATTGCCACGTCAGCAGGGGACCGGTTCGGCGTGCCACGTCAGCATTGCCACGTCAGCAGGGGACCGGGTCGGCGTGCCACGTCAGCTTTGCCACGTCATCAGAGAATATTCCGGTTTTGTTTGTTCAGTGTGGTTTTTTTGGCCGGTTCAGGGGCTTTTAGGCCGGTTTTCGAGCAGGTCAGACCGGTTCCCAAGATTTTAGGTCATCCCTGATCCATTGGTGCAGTCAGAATTGTGAAATTCGGCATCGATCAGTGTGAATTAAGATGGCGGAGAATGTGATTACCGGTATGATGATGTTGACTGCTGCAAACTACATGAGCTGGAAGCCACGGATGGAGGATATCTTTTATGCAAAGGATATGTATGATCCATTAGAGAACGAGGGAAAGAAACCGAAGGGGATTGACGAGGCAAAGTGGAATAAGATCAACCGAAAGACTATAGGGTTGATTCGACAGTGGATTGGGCCAGAGGTATTCCATCACGTAGCCAAAGTAACGAGCGCTTTTGAATTATGGGAGAAGTTGGAGAAAATGTACCAGTCAAAGACTTCGCGGAATAAAGCGCTGCTAATGAGGAGGCTAGTGAATATGAAGCTGCGAGACGAGAAGTCGGTGGTAGAACATACCAGTGAGTTCCAAAACTTGATAAATCAATTGAACAGTGTCGAAATGACTTTCGAAAATGAGGTTCAAGCTTTACTGCTTCTGAGTTCCTTGCCGGATAGTTGGGAGACTCTTGTTGTTTCTCTTGGAAATTCAGCACCGAATGGGAAATCGACCATGGAGTTGGTCAAAGACGCTCTATTCAGTGAAGAGGCACGAAGGAAGGAGATGGGGACTTATGACTACAGTGGATCACAAGCTCTCATCACAGAAAGAGGCAGAAGAAGCAGCAGCTGGAATACAGGAGGCCAGGATAAATCCAGAGGAAGAGGTCCCAAAATTATCTGCTTCTATTGTGACCAAGAGGGACATATCAAGCGAAACTGTCCAAAGTACAAAGCAGAGAAAGGGAATTCATCAGAAGCATCGGTGGTGACTGATGATTCCGGCTTCGTGTAGCACACGAAGGTGCTTGGTACCAGCCGGAGGAGATGCAAGAGCAGGGGAAGATACTGTTCTACATGGGTCCGACTGTACAAGCAGGGGATGCGGGCACCCTATGCGGGGGGGGGGGGGGTGCAGGACACTCGGATGAGAGTGTGGTCGTCTGGTGACAAGGACGAGGTTGGAGTGCCAGTAGAATAAGGTTGCAAGGGGTGGTGAGCAAGGGGAGCAACAGACACCAAGTTGCAGGAAATTTCTACTGTTGAAAACCCGGGTAGCACTCAACCGAAAGATGTCAGGAACAAATTCTTCTCTTATGGTTATGGAGGGGGAGATTTGTTGGGGTCCACACCCATAAGAGATAGACTTGGAATAGAAGTAGACTTATAGTGGAAGTCTACTTGCTCCCTACTTCTAGTTTATCTAGGATTCTCTTAGGGTTTTCTCTTTGTATTTTTCCCTATAAATAAGAGGCTTATGTTATAGGAGAAGAGGCACGTGAGCACGTGAGATCGTGTGCATTGGGCAGAGAGAGAGGAAGAGAAAGAGGGTGGTGTGACTATTGTATTGGGGCGGACAGAGTAATTTTCTTAGGCTTTCTTAATAAAATTGCTCTGGGGTGGACGTAGGCCGGATTGGGGCCGAACCACGGAAATCTGGTGTTCCTTTCTTTGAATTTTCGTGACGTTTTTCCCAACAGTTTTAGGAGGCTAGGGATTGGAGGGTTGCCCGGGTCCCTAGGTCTTGTAATAAGTTAGCCCACGGTTTGGTTAAGTGGGCTGCTAGCTTAGGTGTTGTTGGTTTTAGTTCATTTTCTTATATCTCCTGGCATATCCGAGTTTGTGACATGCATTTGCTCGTTTAATTTTCTATGCAATGACGTTATTCAGCAAAAGAAAAAGTATTGAACTATACATGTGCAATGAAAAAATGTTTTAAAAACTCTTATGCTTAGTTGCTCTCTTCGCCTATAAATAATTGGGTGGTCTCCTAACTTATCATTCAGTTGCGATATAATAGAAATTAAATGAAAAATATACATATTGTATGAGGCTTTGTTTTTTGTTAAATCAAACTAACAGTCGATAGGTTGAGAAATAACCATAATCAGCTTAAAAAGAAAGTAAATAAATAAAAGAAATGCTGAAATTATTTATGCGGCCAAGAGAAATTATAAGCAGACCCTTATTCTAATCACATGCCAAGTGAACTTCTAGTCATTTTCTTCTGATTTTCTCTATCTGTTCTGTTTGGTTCATTAGAAAAAATGGAAACTCAGGCATCAGTCTTAAAATCACTCATAAAATCAGCCGGTGCTATGCTGTCTTTAAATTATACATATATATATATATATATAAGTGTGTGTGGGGGGTGTGAGTAAGTTTATATAAAAAATAAATTTTATTATTTAAATTTTATTATTATAATGTATCTTGCAATTGTAAAATAATAATAATAATAATAAGAAAAAAAATTCACTTTGCACCTTGAACTTTCGGGTCATTTCTAAGTTGCATCCACTTTTATCAATTTCCTTATATTCGTTTTCCAAAGTTTATGTTTATGGTTGATTTCCACCCCAAACGAACCACGTGAAAACTTAAAGTTGCCACTTGCTGTTTTGTCCTTCAGTTAACGCATACGAATTCATTATATCACGTACATTCTCCTCTGAAATTCCTATTGTCCATCTTCACAAGGAGCTCCCACAGCCGATAGATCTCTCTGAAGACATCATCAGTGGGAAGCGAAAACCTGCAGCAAGGACACGTGCTCTTCTTTTTCAGCCATGGAAAAATGCACATCTAGTTTTTAACTATTAAGTATTCTATATCTTTTTTCATTAAGTTTCCCTTTATTTTCAACGAAAATGATAGAGTGCATCTCGATCCACATTGGTCAGGCCGGTATTCGAGTCAGCAATGCGTGCTGGGAGCATGTCCCTCGTGCTGTCTTTGTTGACCTTGAGCCCATTGTCGTTGATGAAGTGAGGACTAGAACTTTCCGCCAGCTCTTCCACCTAGAACAGCTCATCAGGGGCAAGGAAGAAAGTTGCTTCAGCCATTTCTAGAGAGAGAAACAGAGAGTATGAGGATGCAGAGTATAGAAGCTCAGAATGTAGAGTATAAGGAGAAAGGTGCACGGGGGTGATGATTTCGATATGAAGATTGCGCTGGTCTTGGAGAAAGCCGCTTCGGCCATTTCTAGAGAGAGAAACAGAGTTCAGCGACAAAAACAGAGAGACAAAGCTTACGGCTTGATGCTGGAGTGGGAGTTATACTGCGTAGGAAAGAGTCGAAGATGGTTTCAATAGGGATTACTGATAGAGTTTCTCAGTGGGGGTTCCTTTAAATAATCTGTTTTTGTGGGAATAATGTTGCAGTTGCAACTATAGAAGTGTGCAACAAGACTCAGCAGCGCCATCACAACAAAAAAAAGTGCTTGCTTAGTTGTTTCCGTTGAAATTTTGTTGGTCTTCTGTAATTCGTGGATTGTGTGGAAGTTCGGGAAGATTCTTGGGGGAAGGGGGGTCAGATCTGGTAATCGGAAAAGAGAGTTTTGGAGGATGAGAGAGAAGGCAGTGATCCTTCACATTTTTGGTGGAAAGGTGTGATGGGAATGCACTTTAGAAATACTTTTTTTCTTATGTGCATACGCTTTATTTGATGCTCCTGTAAAGGGGTATCTGTTTTTAAGATCTTGTTCAGTTTTCTTTGTCTCATTACACCCCTTCTTTTCTTGCCTTTTTCTCTGAAGTCTTGTGTTGTAGCCTTGTAGTTAAATCTTTAACTTTGACACTCTAAGGTGCATCAATATGCAAATTGTTGCTGGGAAGATCTCGTCAGGTTAAGGGCTATGATGGCCTCTATCATTGCTCCATTTCACGGACCTAGTATGATATTTTTACAGGAAAGTAAATGCAGCGTTTGGAAGTGATATGCTATTCACAATTAATTTCTTCTTCTACTTGACATAGTGCCAGTGTCACCCATTGTAGGATGTTCTTGGGTTAACTAAGTGGAGTTTTATGCTTATAGAATAACTGTGAATGCTATTTTTATGGTGTTTAAGGCTTTTTGAATGAAGATTAGCTTATGTTGGAACAGATTACTTGTCTTCCACTCTTTAGGATAAGTATATTGAATACGAATGCATGCAGCAGGAGTGGGACCGCCTTGCTATGATTTACACCGAGATTTTGGAATATCTTAACCAACAATTGGATCGGTATTTTAACAGGTGATTCCTCGACTCATTGTATGTTGCTTGCATATTTGTGTTGTGACATCCTATGCCTTAGTCGCAAGCATAAGTTCCTTATTTTCAAATTTGTTTTCCTATATACGTCTGACATTTGCCAGTGTTATGTTTCTGCAAACCTATTGTCTTTGTCTTGTGTTTTCGTTCGGCAAGTTTGAGGGTTGAATGTCTCTGTTTAAAACGGACAAAAAAGTGCTTGCTTAGCTTTTTCTGTTGAAATTTTGTTGGTCTTCTGGAATTCGTGGATTATGTGGAGGTTCGAGAAGATCCTTGGGGAAAGGGGTTGGATTTGGTAATCGAAAAAATGAGTTCCAGCGGATGAGAGAGAGGGCCTCACATGTTTCATGGATCGAAACGGAAAACAATGAAATGAGTTACATTGTTTAAAGGGCAAAACAGGAAGTGACAACTTTAAGTTTTCACGTGGATGACACGTAGTTGGTTTGCCATGAGAAGTAACGGTAATTTGAGCTTCATGGTGGAAATCAACATAAACATAAACTTTGAAGTATTAATCTAACGAAATCGATAAAAGTGGACGTCGTTTGCTTAAAGTGAAGCTCAAAGAAGTGCAACGACGGAGTATAACTATTGTATGCAATATTTTTTGTTGTTTGATTCAAAGTGAAGCTTCAACAGTTAGACAAAAAGGTACAATATCGTTTCAAATGTATCAGAGAATAGAATGACAACAAATTTAGATTGTGTAGGGTCAAGTGAAAAAATTGTCATCGTAAAACGTTCTCCCGTTAACAATCACACGGAACTTGATATAATGATTGTCACGCCTCAAAAATCAACATAAATAAATAAAATAAATTTATCTCATTTATTCGAAACAAAACAAATTATAATGATATTGTTTTCAAAACAGAAACTTGAACAAATTAAAATCCATAATGATGCTCTCATCTATCCCGCCCACATGCTTTCTAGGCTCAATCTCTGAGCAATCTCTGAAAATAAGAGAAATAAAACGGAGTGAGTTCGACAATTGAGTAAGCAGAGAATAAAAATATATATTCTTTTCTTTGAAAATAATACTCAATTTAGTGACCAGAAATTCAGAAAAATAAAATAGCCTTTCAGAAAATCCCCTTTGGCATCAACAGTAAGCCACATTGACCCCTGTGGAAGGGTTGTGCAACGACTTAACCGGCGGCCAAACCGAATTAAGCCAACAGAAAGTGGAGTTTGCCCTACTAAGACTTAGCCACGTACGCTAAGTGTGCACTAGGGAGAAACCCACACAGAAACCAATCCGAAGAATGGGCGCACCAGTAATCAGTAATGAGTTGGTACCAACAGCAGCAGTAATCAGTAATCAGTAACAGAACATCGCCTCGGGGTTTGAAAACAATATAATATATAATAACATAATTCAGATTTCGAAATCAGAAATGATGTTCACCAGAATACAGAATCTTTGATCAATAATTCAGAACAGTCATATAAACAATCTCAGTATGTCTTTTAAAATTTCACATTTGTTTTCAGAATAACATAAACTTGCAATAAAATATTTTCCACAAAATCGTTTATGAAAATGTGTTCATAATTTTTGAAGAAAACAATATAGTAGCTCCGCTTACCCATTTTGCTTCGATAATCGAATCGCCCTAGAAAACACGTACTGCAACGATCCTCAAAAACCGAAGAAAAATGTTAATACCCAACAATGACCGAATATATATATAGAGAGAGAGAGAGAGATCTCAAAATTTATGAAAAATCACGTTTGAGAGGTGTGAAGAATCTCTGAGCAAGATGTCCCTTTTATAGGCGAAAGAGTCTTGAATTCTTAGTGAAAACCGTCCCCCATGGAAAGCCATTAGGTGTCTCTTCACACATCTCGCATTATTGCCATTAGTTGCCAAAATACATAGAAACTTCGAGAAATGAACGTTTGGAATGAAAAGCCTCGAAAATTAGACGAAAGGGTGCTAAAACGGATGAGAAATCGAAGAGAGATAGAGAGAGAATTGATGAGAGAGAGGTTGTAACGTCGAAAACGGCGGCTAGGGCAAAGAAAACGTGAGTTTCAGATTTGGGGAAGAAGATGGGTGAAACGCACCATTTCAATTAAAAATCCAAGCTGACCAAAACATGTTTAAATAAAATAAAACCTCAGCAATGCCAACCAAACGCGCGAGGTGCCCCAGTGGTTCAACTACGAATCTCTCTCCTTTAATGCGCAGGTTCGAATCCTCGCATTCCATTTTTTCCGCACAAAAAAAAATTACTATACATATAAATAAACTACACCGCACCATAACCAACAAACAGGCGTCTAGCCCAGTGGTCTTCCTCTGTTAAAACCCCAGGTTTGGAGTTCAACTCTTGCCTTTGCCAAAACCTCTTTTTTTTTTTTTAGCTGGGTTCTCACAATGATTGTTTTTTAAAATACGATACTTTGATGATTATTTTGTTATAATTTATTTGTAAGGATCAAACCTCTGACTGAATGAAAATTAGGGGTGAAACTGTGAATTTTTTTTAATTATTATTTTTGTTCTAATAGCTCTCCTGCTTTTTCACGTTGATGCTTTTGAAGGATAAAAGGTGAGAAGACAAACGGCCAGTTTCAATTAGAGTATTAGGGCATGTTCGTTTAGGAAGAATCCTCAGGATTTTTTGAATCCTCAGGATTCTACAACTAAACATAATTTTTCACACCACATAAATATAACTACAACACGCATATCAATAAAGTTAACATCACATAAAAATTTTCAAAACACAAAAAATCCTCACAATACACCTTAACCGAACACAATCTTAGACTTTGTTTTTGTACGCAATGAACATTCAATTTATTCCAAGAAAAGGACCAGCCAAATCAGGCGGATCAAAGTACAAATTCGTCAGAGAACCCATTCGTTGGCCTTTTGACGCGACGTACTTCTTTTCGTCTTTTTTAGTATTTTTTCTGGTTCGGCGCAGCCACTTGCTTCCAATTTTGGCCGAGGCGTCATCACGGACATCACCAACAGTGAAAAGTCGAAAAATTAAAGAAAGCGCATGTTTCCAATAATCAATTGTATCCGCTCTGCCTGATTAATGATTATTGGAGGGAGAGAACCCCGTTGATGTTTCCTTTCTTCCACTGGACTTCTCGTTTGTATCACGTGAACTCGTAATATTTTAGCCTTTAAACATTCGGCCGCTAATATATATTAGAGAGAGAGTTCAACAGTCAATTCCGGTGGAGATAGATAAAAAAAGGGGAATGATTAATGACGTTTCGAATAATATATATATATATATATATAAACTAGAGAGAAAGAAAGAGTTCAACAGTCAATTCCGGTGGAGATTCGTCCATGCAATGGCGTTATTAACCGCCACACATATCCAGTCTCAATTACAGACATTTTTCGGACCCTTGACCTCGTGGTAAACAAGGAGGACAAGACTGAGCTATGCGCGATTATGTCTAACTTGCGGTGCACTTTTATATGTATCCGTTCTATGGTTTTAAATGCAGCGCAAGTATTTGAATCTCGGTTCCGAGAGGGATAAAAAGACAAGTTAATCACCGGAGCAATTAGCTCATTTGCTACCTTAGTCAACCTTATATCCTATTTAGTTTTTTGTTCATTTGTTATTTTTTTAAGTTAAATGCTACGATCTTCTTCTTTCTCAACCTAAAATCTTTCGTTTTCTTTTGGTTTCAGTTCGCCGACCACCTGACTCTCTCTCATAAATCTCTCTCTTCGATTTCATATCTATTTTAGCACTTTTTCAACTGATTTTTGAGAATTTTCACTTTCAACGTTTATTTCTCGAAGTTTCTATGCAATTTGGTGACTAATGGCAATAATGAGATGTTTGTAAAGAGACGCCTAATGGAATTCCATTTTGGACGGTTTTCACCTTGTATTCAAGTCTCTCTCTCCTATAAAAGGGACTTCTCGCTCAGAGATTATTCACACCTCTCAAACGTGATTTTCTCTAAGTTTTTGAGCTCTCTCTCTATCAATTCGGTCATTGTTGGGTATTTGCAAGTTTCTTTGGATCGTTGTGATACGTGGATTCTAAGAGGTTCGATTATTGAAGTAAGTCAGGCGGAGTAACGATACAGTTTTTCCTAAAAAAAGTGTGAAATGAAGAATTTTCTGTTGGTACCAACTTGTGATACCGAAGCCTGTTTTGAAATGCAAAGATCACTGTTATTTTATTGTTCATGTTGAAATATAAATTATTGTTTCCATTACTGATTTATGTTTTCAAATCTTGATGGCAATGCTTATTATTGACTACTGATTACTGTTTCTATTGATACCAACTTACTGATTATTTGTGCACTTATTCTTCGGAGTGATTTTTGTTGACTTACTTTGGTTGGCCATTGAATAAGTCGTTGTACAACATTGCCATGAGGGTAAATATGGCTTACTGATATTGCCCAAAGGAATTTTCTGAATTACTGATAAATCCTTCCTTCAAAAAGATATTTCTTAAAAGATTATATTGTTATATTATTTTTATTTTCCGCTTATTAAGTTGTCGAACTCACTCCGTTAATATATTTCTATCTTTAGAAAATTTTGAAGAGCATGATGGAGATCAAGCTTAGATGGCATGGAATAGTTGAGAATGAAGTTTTATTACCGAACTTTATTTTATTTAGAGACCTTTGTTTATGTTTATAGAACTTTATCGATGATTATTATTTTTAAATGAATGAAATCTTTTTATGGCACTTGTTAGTTTAAGCTTCGGAGGAAAAGTCCACGGTTGGACCCTTCGGGGTCTGTGCCGTGACACAAAAAGTCTATACCACGTGTGAACTGGTAATATTTTAGCCTTTGATGATTCGACATCTAAATATATATATATATATATATACACACTAGAGAGAGTTCAACAGTCAATTCCGGTGGAGATAGGTTCATGCAATGGCGTTATCAGCCGCCACACATATCCGGCCGGTCACAGTTGCAGACATATTTTTCCTTCATCGCATGCATCACGGAAGGAAATAAAAAAGAAAAAGTGGAATGATTAATGACGTTTCGAATAATATATATATATGTATAAACTAGAGAGAGAGAGTTCAACAGTCAATTCCGATGGAGATACGTCCATGCAATGGCGTTATTAGCCGCCACACATATCCAGTCTCAATTGCGGACATATTTTTCCGTCATCGCATCCATCACGGAAGGAAATAAAAAAGAAAAAAACGGGAATGATCAATGGCGTTTCGAATTGAGCACGCGGATATTGTCGTATTGGATGCACCCTGCAGCCTGCTTTCTGGGAAGGGGGAAGAGACCTAATTGAAATTGTACTCTTTTTCGCTGTCCTTTTCCATTCTATAAATACCAGGTTGGGTGTTGCATTCTTTCCAGTTTCCATCCCCACTTTACTTCGAAATCAGGAACAGGATCGGAAATCAAAGCAGAAGCACACAAGTGTATGGGAAGAAAATCCATATAATTCCGTCAAAAATGGCTGCCGAAGCTCCCACAATTCCTTTGCTCACTCCTTACAAAATGGGGAAGTTTGATCTATCCCATAGGTACACGCGGGGGAATTTTCTTTTGTTGGTGTTTACTATGGTCTGAACTATTAGCGTCTGTGATGAGTTTTGATTTGGTCTCTTTGGTTGAAACAATCTTGTGGCCTAGGGGATTGTTTTGTTCAAATTTGGCTTTAAAAAGTTGTTTTGTGAAATGTTACCTTCTCTTAGCCCTCTTCCCTCTTTGCAAAGCAGTTTTTATTAGAAAGAGGAAACCCTCGTGTACACAGGTTTTCTATGACTGTTTCAAAAGAGATGCCAGTGATAGTATTGAAATGAGAAAGAGCAGAGACCAATTGCTGCATTCGGGGTGGGACTTGGAGTAGAAGGGATTTGACCAGTTTAACTTATTGTACACCAAGCCTAACCCCGGTTGGAATGTAACAAAAGAGATGATGCATGGTATTAGAAAATGCCTAACTTTGAAACCATTTCCTACGTTGTTCTCTCCAGGCTCTCAAAACTTAATTCATTTTTGGTATTTGAGAAATCCACAGGTCAAAATTGTACTGATGCTGTTCTTTTTTTTTTCTGCCCTAATCATTGCAAAAATGGATTGCTTTGTTAGATTATTTGTTTCTTGCCTTTTGTATAATTCCGCATGCTACTATAAATTATATAAAGAGGGTTAGTCATATTTTTCTTCCCCAGTTTAGGAGCTTCTGATAGTGTACCGCTTTCATCATTTACAAAGATTTCTTCCTTGATTTATTTTCATTTACTCCTCCTTCAGAATAGTTTTGGCACCATTGACCAGACGGAGATCTTATGGCAATGTTCCTCAGCCACATGCTATTTTATACTATTCTCAGCGAACCTCCAAAGGCGGACTTCTAATAGCTGAAGCCGCTGGAGTTTCTGACACTGCTCAGGGGTAATTTGAAACATAGTAGTTTGTCAAGTGCTTTCTTTGTTCGACACTTGTAGGACAGTTTACATTTTGAGAATTCCCTTTCTTGCCTGGAAAAATGCATGACTTCTTAGGTTTCTTGGTTTTGTAAAGGTATCCAGAAACACCTGGTATATGGACAAAAGAGCAAGTTGAAGCATGGAAACCCATTGTGGATGCTGTTCATGCCAAAGGTGGAATCTTCTTTTGTCAGATTTGGAATGTGGGGAGGGTTTCAAATCGAGGTTTGTCTTTGGCTGTGGCCTCCTTTATTTCTTCTCTTTTAACACTGACAAATGGAACTGATATATTTTGTTTTCCTTCTTTTAGCTTTTAATGGATGGAAAGATTTACGATGCTTTAAATGACCAAACCTGTGTACTATATAATTTTTGTTGAGGAAAGGAGTGGTTCTGGGTTACGACATTGTGGCTTCACGAAATTAGTTGGTAAGGTTCATGACCCCGTAGGAAGCATTGGATGTGAACCTATTTGTAGCAGTTATCTGGGATATTTGTAATTAAAGATAGGAATAAGATTTGAGATAGACATTGTATTGAATGATCTCCATTGAAAGTTACTGCAAATGAAGAAAGACAAAGCCAAATTGGAGGTATGGCTAACATCAATAGAATAGAGAGAGAAATGATAGAAATGCTACTGGGTTCTTCGATGCCCTCCACAAGGATAACAGTCACCCAGTATACGATGCACAAAAGAAACTAACAGCATTATTCTAACACCTTTTTTCTGGAACCACTGCACTTCATAATCAATAGCTGCCACATCATCCAGCTTCTTTCGTGATTCCCAAGCCCATTAACAACCTGCGTTCCACTCATTACAGCAGCCCACTACAACACTTCTCAACTGAGTGAGCCCAAGATGTCTCAGCCCAAACGACACTACTAGCCCTTCCAGCTCCGAATCTTCTAGCTAATGTTCTGTTCTGTTCCCTCATCGTATCTTCTTCTCTCACGCCCAACACCTCAACTCTAACCCTTCAATGGCTGCCGTGTTACACTATTCAATAGAGAATCATATTAGACAGATATTTTGATTGACTGGGGAAATATCCTTGCCTTTGTGTGGTAGAATGCTTTCCTCTCGGTTCCGTAATGGCTGTCACATTTGAAAAGAAACACACTCTTCAAAAAGGAGCTATGGTATTCACAGAAAGATTGGTATTGTATCTTGAAATTCACACAAGGTTCACATAGGTGGAAGATAAAATAAGCAAAATAGGTTACCGGTGACGGCATGAAAGAACTTACCAAGGATCATAAAATCTTTTCTCAGTTTCTCTAATTGGTGGTTAGAGAGTTCTTTTCAAACTTGTGATTGACACTAGTATTAACAATTAATTACTGATTTGGACTTTCGTTTTTCTTCCGTATGGTTTGTCTACAGATTTTCAACCAAATGGGCAAGCTCCAATTTCTTCTACTGACAAGCCTTTGACCCCACTGCTTGGGTCTAATGGAATTGATGTTGCACAGTTCACTCCTCCAAGGCGCCTGAGTACAGAGGAAATCCCCCAAGTTGTCAATGATTTTAGGCTTGCCGCTAGGAATGCTATCGAAGCTGGTAAGTTCTTTGCGTAAATCCAATTTGGAATAGTGTGGACTTCAATTAAGGAAGATAAATGATATTTGATGGGTCAAACCTACAAGAGAGCCGGAAAACAAAAAAGCACACTTGGGAAATAAACATATATTATGATTAATAGTTTTAGAAAACATACAAGCTTCTACTACTAGAGTAGTAAAAGCTTGTGATCTTTATTGGTGATATAATGGCTTATGGCCTATATGTGAGTGAGCTTCCTTTTTAAGCGATCTAATGACTTATTCCTTTGGCCAAATGATATTGTTTGTATTAAACATAGGTTTTGATAGAGTTGAGATCCATGGGGCTCATGGTTACTTAATTGAGCAATTCATGAAAGATCAAGTGAATGATAGAACAGACAAATATGGTGGATCCCTTGAAAATCGTTGTAGATTTGCTCTGGAAATAGTTGAAGCCGTTGCTAATGAGATAGGAACAAACAAGGTTGGTATAAAGCTCTCTCCTTTTGAGGACTATATGGAATCCGGAGACTCAAATCCAGAAGCATTGGGCATTTACATGGCTGAATCCTTAAATAAATATGGGATTCTTTATTGCCACATGGCTGAGCCAAGAATGAACACAGTTGGACGAAAATGTGAATGTCCCCACAGTCTTCTACCAATGAGAGAGGCTTTCAGGGGTACCTTTCTCGTTACGGGGGGTTATGACAAGGAAGAAGGGAACAATGCTATCTCTGAAAACCGTGCAGATCTCGTTGTTTATGGTCGTCTATTTTTGGCCAATCCAGATTTGCCCAAGAGATTTGAGCTCAATGCTCCTCTCAATAAGTACAATAGACACACATTCTACACCCTTGATCCTGTTGTTGGGTACACTGATTACCCATTTCTTGAAGACAACGTAGTTTTGTAGAGGAAGGGGAGTATAAATTTTATGAAATAATCCATGTTTGTGATTTTTTTTGTGTCCTTTTTATGTGGTATCGTGTTGAACTAATACGAATGTTGCTATCCATTTTTTTGGTATTACATAGCAATTTATGTTTGAGATTCTTTCAGCTATCTCTGTATGGTTTACACAGAACGATTAGTTGTTATAGACCCTTTGGTTGACGAGGCTTTCGCGTTGGCGGAGACGATGACTTTAGCTAAGAGGCGGAAGTGGGATCACGTGACTTTTTAAAGTGACTCTATGTTGTTGTGCAATCAGTTCGTTTCTGTTGATCCTCCAAAGTTTTGGGCTATTACAGACATGGGTTTTTTCATTCGGGAAGGGTTTTTGGAGGCTAGGGATTGGAGAGTTGCCTGGGTTCCTAGGTCTTGTAAAAAGTTAGCTCATGGTTTGGCTAAGTGGGCTGCTAGCTTAGGTGTTGTTGGTTTTAGTTCCTTTTTTGATACCCCCAGAATATTCGAGTTTGTGATATGCATTCGCTCGTTTAATTTTCTATGCATCGACGTTATTCAGCAAAAAAAAAAACTAAAAGTATTGAACCATACATGCAATGAAAAAATGTTTCAAAAACTCTTATGCTTAGTTGTTCTCTTGGCCTATAAATAATTGGGTGGTATCCTAACTTGTCATTCTGGTGCACTATAATTCAGTCCCAACAAAATAGGAAAATCAGGTGGCCCTAATAAAAATAGAAATTAAATGAAAAATACACATTGTACGAGGCTTTTGTTTTTTTGTTAAATCAAACTAGCAGTCGATAGGTTGAGAAATAACCATAATCAACTTAAAAGGAAATAAAAGAAATGCTGAACTTATTTATGCGCCCAAGAGAAATTATAAGCAGACCCTTATCTAATCACGTGCCGAGTGAACTTCTAGTCATTTTCTTCTAATTTTCTCTATCTGTTCTGTTTGGTTCATTAGAAAAAAATGGAAACTCAGGCACGGTCCATTAGTCAGACTTCCTGTACTGTATTTTTCTTCTTCTGTTCTTCCCTCGATTTCATACTCTTCTAAAGGAAAGCAATAGCATTATTAGGCTTTGAAGTTTCGAATTTAACTGTTAGAGTTGTACAGGTTTTAAAATAAAAATATTAGGAGTACTAATCTCCATTTCAAATAGCCTAAAGGAAAGCACTAATGTTATTAGATGGAGAGTGGATTAGGATTTCGAATTTAGCTGTTAGAGTTGTATAGTTTTTAAAATAAAAATAAAAATTAGGGGTAGGAATCTCAATTTCAAATAGCCTAAAAGTATAAGTATTTTATTTATAATTTAGTCTAATAATTATTTGTTGTTGTGGACGGGATCAGGATGATGATTCAGTAGAACATAATTATTTTCTTTTTTATTTATAAATTTGTACGGTCAATTAATTGAGTTGCACGTGTGTCGTGCTAACAACATAGAATTGGCAGCTTTCAACGGCAGTAATTTATTATGGAAGAAGTAATATAAAAATAAATACTTATGGGTTAAGATCATCGCAATTGCCAAATACATGGAGAGAGAGGGAAAATAAAATAAAATAAAAATACCCGGCGCCTCATCACGATTCACAGACCTCACAACCGGTCTTAAAATCACTCATAAAATCAGCCGGTGTTATGCTGTCTTAAAATTATGGCTAAATTATTATGCGTGTATACATGGTATAAACTTTTCTTCAATATGTCCTTAGAGTTTATTTTGTTATCTCGCTGTTCCGGTGGTGATGTACATTTTTCAAAAATACACTTTCATCCATAATTCGTCTCAAAACTAACGGAATTGACTGAGCTTTAAATTTTTTTCACATCATGGCCAATAGAAAGAGGACACGTGTTCAATTTGCTGACTGAGCTAATGTTCCTGTGGTTCTTGTACACTCCACAATGTCAACAAAATATCATGCCGAAAATTCCCCTGCACGTCATTAAAAAAAAAAAACACACTTTGCCCCAACAACCTCATCCCCATCCCATTTGTGTCCCCTTTCTCTCGAACCCTAGGTCATTTTCCCAAATCTCTCGAAAAAGAGCAACCTTGCCGCTGCTGTTGCTCAGGATGAGGGATCTTAGCTACTCTTGCTTCATGCAATTGAGGAGTTATGCAGGAAGTCGAACAAAAGTGCGGTAAAGAAAGTTGCTCTGATTTTGAAAGAACTCTATTATGCGGATATCTTGGTGGAAGAGTATATTGTCCAGTGGTATCAAGAAGGCTGAAGGGAGGCAACAATAACTCTTAGATCTAGAAGAATGCTCTACCCAAACAACTCTAAAGAATTTTTCTCAGAAAGAAGCACAAGACTCAGTTATCTCTGCAACCTTATAAAGAAAAACCCAGTGGTAAATTTGAAAGCAGAATAGTAGTTGAGATTTGAAATGGCAGAGATCTGTACCCGAAATACAAAAGCATCCAATTTCTGTCAAGTCGACGATTCCCCAAATCAGTGCTTAGTTGCGGTTGTAGATCTTGGCTATAAATATGGTTTTTAGGGTTTATTTTTATTCTTTCTGTAATTCTCTCCCTCAATCTGAAGTAGTGAAACGTTGTGTTGCTGAAATTGTTGCATCTTCCGCAAGAAAAAGAATTTTTAGAATTTTATCACTGAATTGTCTTTCTTTTGGTTGCGTTGGATCAATTGAATTTTCCTTTCTAATTTTCTCGGCAGTCAAGCAGAGGTGTAGAATTACGTTTCATATGCTGCGATTTCCATTGAAATCCTTGACTATCCTTTGTTTGGCTGCGGAAAAATTATATCGAAATTCAAAGAAGATCATCGGCAAAACTGGGTTTTGATTTTGTTCCATAACCAAATCGAATAAATGAGTAAATAACCAAATCAATTTGTTTCGAATTTGGAAAGACTTCTGACTGGACGAGATGGTCGATCAGGAGTATTTTTTTGTCAATGACGTGGCAGAGGCATTTTCGGCATGATATTTGTGTTAGCAACGTGGAGTTTACGAGAACCACAAGGACATTAGCCCAGTCATCAAATTGAACACGTGTTCTCTTTCTATTGGTCAAGACGTGTAAATTTTTGATAGCTCAACAAATTCCTTTAGTTTTGAGACGGATTATGGATGAAGGGGTATTTTTGGGTAAGGTACATCATCACAGGGGCAGCGGGACAATAAAATGAACCCTAGGGGCATATTCAAGAAAAGTCTATACCACAGGGATGCAAAACAGATCTAGACATGCAAATTTGAAACCAAACCAGATCCAATCACACAACAAACCCTAATTTCAAGTTTCTAACACAAATTCACAATTCACAATTCACATATTCACAAATAAAGAAAAATAAAATAAACAATAGCACAAATGACAAATATGAGACTAGAGAGAGATCGACTGAGAGAAGCTCGGCAGCGGGCCTGAGCTTGGGCAGTGATCACTGGTGACAGACTGAGAGTTGAGATTGATGGGGTGAGAGTCTGAGAGATTAGTGGGCATTGACGAGAGTTGAGACTTGAGAGAGGCGACAAGAGATTGAGGAGTGGCGAGATTCAGGAGAAGGAGAAAGAGAAGTGACGGAGTGGGGGATAGGGGGCGGCGTAACCCAGTCACAGTTTTGGTCTAGGGGTTTAATTTTTTCAAAACTGGGTCGTTTTTGCCCAGCCCTATTGGTATTTCTGTAGAAGTAATATTGAGATTGTAATTATAGAAAGTTAGATTCAAATTCGTAAAATTTTGACAAAACGAACATGCCCTAAATATTTTTTTAATACAAAATTTCATCAAAATCATTCTTCTTTATATTTTTATTTTATAAATTCTAATAAAAATCAACCTACAAACAAATATCTTTAAAAAAATCACCAACTTTTTACAAACTCTAATAAAGCTAAAATCTACCTATATATTCACACCACTATCAAATTTTCTACAAAAATTGAGAATTTGTTATTGCCAAATATCACTTTAGATTATGTTCTAGAGTAGAAACACCTACTTCCTATAATTCAATTTCTAAAAATAATTACTTCCCCTAATCCCCTAACAATTATAAAAAAATAATATAAATATTTACTCGGAATTGAAATTAGTAGTTAAAATAAAGAAAAAAAACTTAGGATCAAAAGATATTAGAAGCTTAAAAGAGGTAACGAATTTACATAAGTCGAGACAACGTCAATTGAAAAGAAAAGAAAAAAAAATTAAAGTTGTCATATGAAAAGCGTGAGAAGAAACTTGGTTGACTAGATGATTTCTTTATGTTAATTTTTTCAAAGATGAGACGAGATCGAGAGGTTTTTTTTTTTAAAAAAAAAGGTGAAATAGAGAGAAATAGAAACAAAACCGATATTTACATCATGAAATAAATTGGCTTTTAATTTTATTAGCATTGATTGTATTTTAAAAGACACTTTAATTTATTTTGTATTTATTATTACTTTAAAATATATAATTTTTAAAACATTGAATTTATAAATGGTATTTGAACGACTTAAATAGTGAGAGTATTTTTGCCTTAAAAAGCGGATTGTTTTAAAAAGCCGTTTTTGTGGGTGGAGGTGAATATTTTGATTTCGAAAGCAGCTTGTCAACCCCACCTACTTCAATACCCATAACATATCTTTGGGATGGGCACCCTGCCCGTGCCTGTTTTATTGAGAGAGAGAGAGATCACCTGTCAATTCCGGTAGGTGCAGTGGCGTTATAAGCCGCCACACATATCCAGTCGCAATTGCAGACATATTTTTCCGTCATCGCACACATCACGGAAGGAAAAAAAAAATGAAATTGTACTCTTTTTCGCGGTCCTTTTCCATTCTATAAATACCCGGTTGGGTGTTGCATTCTTTCCATCCCCACTTTACTTCGAAATCAGGAACAGGATCGGAAAGCAAAGCAGAAGCACACAAGTGAAGAGGAAGAAAATCCATATAATTCCGTAAAAAATGGCTGCCGAAGCTCCCACCATTCCTCTGCTTACTCCTTACAAAATGGGGAAGTTTGATCTATCCCATAGGTATACGCGGGGGAATTTTCTATTGTTGGTGTTTACTATGGTCTGAACTACTAGCGTCTGTGATGAGTTTTGATTTGGTCTTTTTGGTTGAAACAATGTTATGGCCTAGGGGATTGTTTTGTTCAAATTTGGCTTTAAAAATTGTTTTGTGAAATGTTACCTTGTCTTAGTCCTCTAATTCTTCCCTCTATGTGTAAAACAGTTTTTATTAGAAAGAGGAAACCCTCGTGTACACAGGTTTTCTATGTCACTGTTTCAAAAGAGGCACCGTCCATGAGTCAGACTTCTTGTTCTGTATTTTTCTCTTCTGTTCTTCCCAGTTCTCACGATTTCGTACACTTCTAAAGGAAAACAATAGCAGTATTAGACTTTGACGTCTCGAATTTAACTGTTAGAGCTGTACAGGTTTTAGAATAAAAAAATTAGGAGTACTAATCTCGATTTCAAATAGCCTAAAGGAAATCACTAATATTATTAGATGGAGAGTGGATTGGGATTTCGAATTTAGCTGTTAAGAGTTGTATAGTTTTTAAAATAAAAATAAAAATTAGGGGTAGGAATCTCAATTTCAAATAGCCTAAAAGTATTAAGTATGTTATTTATAATTTATTCTAATAATTATTAGTTGTGCACGACTGCACGGGATCAGGATGATGATTAAGGGACTGTTCGTTTATGCAGTATTCTCAGGATTTTTTTGTATTCTCACAACACAAAAATCCTACAACTAAACATCATTTCTAACCTCACATAAAAATAACTACAACACGCATACAAATAAAGTTAACATCACATAAAAATTCTTAAAACACAAAAAATCCTCACAACACACCTAACGGAACACACTCTAAGTTAGAGCATAATTATTTTCTTTTTTATTTATAAATTTGTACGGTCAATTAATTGAGTTGCACGTGTGATATAAGAATAATTAACTTACGGGTTAAGATCGCAATTGCCAAATACATGGAGAGAGAAAATAAAATAAAAATACCCGAGGCCTCATCACGATTCACAGACCTCACAACCGGTCTTAAATCACTCATAAAATAGCCGGTGCTCTGCTGTCTTAAAAATATATATATATATATATATATATATATATATATGTGTGTGTGGTGTGATTAAGTTTATAAAAATAAATAAATTTTATTATTTAAATTATTATGATGAATCTTGCAATTGAAAAATAATAATAATAATGATAATGATAATGATAATGAAGGTACTCGTATATTGGCCAATTGAATGCCCCTGTCCTGCCTTCTTGTTGGAGGATGAGGGGTCTTTTGACTTTGTACAAAAGTCGGGTCTTGCAGTTTTTGCATCCCACTTCTGTTTGAGATCCGGAACAGAGTTGAAAAGTAAATCAGACCACAAAAGTAGAGGAACAAACAGATAGACGTCATCGTGAAAAATTGGCTGCTGAAGCTCCCACCATTCCTCTTCTTACTCGTTACAAAGTGGGGAAGTTCAGTCTATCCCATAGGTATGCCTACACCTTGCAAAAAAAAAAAATTCTGCTTGTTTATTTACTATATTTGACCTGTCAATATATATGAGGCTTTGCAAGAGACTTAAGGCTATATTTGGTTTAGTTCTCAAAACAATTTTTGTTTTTGTATTTTTTTGGAAGTAGTGTAGATTCTCTTGGGATCGGTGAAAAGTTAGTTAAAAGTTATTGAAATTTGTAAAAAGTTATTGGGATTGGTGAAAAGGTATTGAAATTGATGAAAAAGTTATTATGATTGGTGAAAATGTATTGAAACTGATGAAAAAGTGAGTGAGAAGTTTTTGAAAACTTTGTGAGACCTTAAACAAACATAACCTTATGTTTGTGAGAAATCCCAGTCTGTATAATTTCTGTATCTAGCGTGTAGTATAACAGTAGATGCACCATCGGTAGATACAACGTCTGCATACTCTGTTCGGTTATATTTGCTCTGTTTGCTTGGTGTGTCCCTGTATGGCTTCTCATTACATTAAGATCCATGTACTATGGTAGTAATTTCAATGTTCCTTTGCGTGTGAAAGAAGCTCTTCCTGTAAAAAATCTCTTTTCTTCTCTCTTTAGCAAATCATTCTTGTACTACCAGCGGAAAGACCTCATTTAAGCACGTTTGCACGAAGGTCACAAAAGAACTTCCCGTGATAGTATCGAAATGAGAAAGAGCAGAAGCCCAGAGGTTAACTGCTGCTTTCAATTTGTTCCACTTGTAAAGGGCTTGGGGTTGGAGTAGAAGGGCCTTGACCAGAATAATTTATTTAACATCACGCCTAGGCTGGGTTCAGTTAGATGCTATAAGGTTGAAAGTCGGGGAAATGTGCGAATGAGAGAATAATTTGCGTAGTTGAAGTTCCTACAGGATCTTCTAGCTTCATCTCTCCAACTCCGGAAATTTTCTGAAATTTATCTGTTGTTCCTTGCAATCTGGTTGCATTCGATCATGAAGGAAATCATGGATAGGTTTCGATGACAACCCTTAATCTCTATCTGGCTGACAATTATTTGTTGGATTACTCACAAGGAAAATGCATTAGATAACAAAAAGGCTTAATTCTAATCCTATAAGATAGGGCTGATTTGTTTTTTGTTGGAAGTCTCACATTGCTAGAGAAACCAGTTAATATGCTCCTTATAAGGTTGTGACATCCCTCACTCCTCAAGAAGTCTTTTGGAGTTGAGTTAGGCCCACCTTTCACATATTGTGTAAATTCTAATATGATATCGGAGCAAGGTTCCTAGTTTGTGACCCTACCGTCACCCGTTTCCACGTGTTGGTTTGGATGTCCTCCCGCCACACGTGAGGGGGCGTGTTGGAAGTCTCACATTACTAGAGAAACCAGTCAATGTGCTCCTTATAAAGTTGTGACATCCCTCACTCCTCAAGGCGTCTTTTGGAGTTGAGTTAGACCCACCTTTCACATATTGTGTAAATTCTAATATTTTTCTCTTTAGTTTCTAAAAGTAATTTACTTAATATTTAGGATATACTCACGTGAAATTGTGAACCTGTCCTTATTTCTGCCGTAACCATTTCATAAATGGATGGGTTGTTTTTAGTTTTCTGATTTTGGCTTGCCTTTTTTACTATTCTGCTTTATTCTACAACAATTGCAAAGAGCTTTAATCATAATATTATTCTTCGCTAGCTTGCTGCTGGTAATATATATCTGTCATTCTGATAGTGCACTACTTTCTTCAGTGTAGAAAGATTTCTCGCTTGATTTAGCAATTTATCATTGACTTCTGATTTTCAGAGTAGTTTTGGCACCATTGACCAGACAGAGATCTTATGGAAATGTTCCTCAGCCACATGCTATCTTATACTATTCTCAGAGAGCCTCCGAAGGCGGTCTTCTAATTGCTGAGGCCACTGGAGTTTCCGACACTGCACAGGGGTAACTTTAACTGCAATAATTTGTCACTTGTTTCTATGCTCCACACGTAAGAGGACAATTTCCCATTTCAGGATTCGTTTTCTTGCCTTGCACATTTTCTGATTCCTTGAGGTTCTTTGGTATTGTAAAGGTATAAAGACACACCTGGCATATGGACAAAAGAGCAAGTTGAAGCATGGAAGCCCATTGTAGATGGTGTTCATGCCAAAGGTGGAATCTTCTTTTGTCAGATTTGGCATGTGGGGAGGGTTTCAAGTCGAGGTTTGTCTTTGTCTATGACCACTTTTCTTCTCCCTGACAGAATATTTGGAACGGCCTTTTTTATTTTTATTTTTGTTAATGAGTGGAGGGATTTGAAAACCGCTACTCATATTCAAAATGGAATATGATGTCTTCTCTCTAGAACACCTTTAGGGTTTTCACCCAATCCTCCCTTCCTTCAATTTCTTTGGCGGTGGGAGGAGCTCCTCTCGTCTCCTCTCCTGTCTCGGCACAGTTTCTATGTCCGGAATCTGTCCCATTTTTCTCCCTTCCAGTTGTCTCGTTTTGTTTTGATTTTGCTCAAAGATGTGGAAGCCAGATCCCAGCGTTTTTGTTGACTCTTGGAGGCCACGCCCTAGCTCATCAGACTCAGCTCCTCTTGCTGGTCTTTTATGCACCAGTTCATCGCCGCACGCTCCCCCACTCTCCCCCATGCGCCGATCAATTTTTTAGCTGTTTGGGTTGTTTTTCGACGGCTTTCGACGACAACACTTCCCTGGACAGTGTCAGATGTTTCGGTCGCCCAGATCTGGCCTGGTCTAACGTCCCTCCAGCCACACGTGGCCTTCACGGGCGTCCCTGTGCCGCGCATGAATTCCACGCGCCGTCGTGCCTCCGTCGTGGTTCCAACCACCCTGTTGCAGTTCGCTGCTTTTTTCCTGTTGTGTTTGTTTGGTTTGTTGCTGCCCTGAGGGAGCTTCCCCGACCATTTAGTGGCCTTGCTGCCCTTTTGTGGGCTTTGTTGTGTTTCTCTAAGTTTCCTTTGTTCTTAGCTTTAGTACTAGCTCCTATTTGGTTTCGGTAGTGCCGTCTACCGTCTCCCGCCACCCGCTCTCTCTGCCCAACATGGAGCATTTGTTGTTTATCGATCCTTTTGGATCCTGCTAGCCCTTTTTGCAACCTAGTCGTGCTTGAGTCTTTTTCTTGATTTTTATTGTATCTCGTTTTTTGGATTCAATGCAATGATAGCCTCACAGTATTATTCAGCAAAAAAAAAAAGAGTGGAGGGATTTGAATGTTGCTTTAAATGACAAAAAAATGTACTGAAGAATTTTTGATAAGCAAAGAAGTGGCTTTGGATCATCACGTTGTGGCCCCAAACTATTAATCGGTGAAGATAACCCACAAGGAAGCGTTGCATCCGTTATTATAAAGAGCCAGTTAGATGCAAAGTTTGACCAACTGCTGAAATATCCTTGTATTGTGCAGTAGAAGGCTATGTTCTAGAGTAAACTTGATATGAAAAAACCACTTGCTCTAGTCTGACTTAATCAAATCACTATTTCAAGCCCTAAGGTCAGTGATACCTAGTTGCAGACGGCCAACCACCACATGTTGGCATGTTAGCCAGCTTTTAGATCTTGTCCTCTCTCTTTGGAGTCAAAAGGTAGGGGGTCCTTATCTTTATCCTATCCAATAAGGTTTGAAAGACATAGAGCAGCTGTTATGCTTTCACCATCCAGAAGAGGGAAATTTCTTTCTTTCTTTTTGGGGTTGGTTACATTTTCTTCTCATTAACTACCATGAGTTCACTTATGCGTATGAGCTTTGACTCAATATAACGCAATCCCACTTTGAAGTTAATTTGGATGGAAATGTATATCAGAAGACAAAAATTAGTCTAAACTCACATGTTCCATTAGGTTTAATGTAACAATATCACAATCTTTTGATATTCTGTTCTGTCCAAATTGATACTCGTTTTGACGGAGGGGGAAATCAAGTTGAGATTCGAGTTTGCAGTAAATCAAAGGTTTCCAGTATCAATAAGAATGAGAAAGGTAGTCATGTGGAGAAAAACTTACTTAACCCCTTTCCTTTTGCAGCTTTTGAAGTGATGGGAGTCTGTGTTATTTACTTCTACTAATGGTGGATTTTTTTCCCTTTTCAGAGCTCTATGAAGGAGCATCCTGTTTTAAGTACTTATAACAGATCATAACTCTTGTTTTTCTAATCCTTTCTGTGGTGGTCTCTGATTTCTTTTCAAACTCATGCGATGGACACTCTAGTATTGAAATGAAGACGACTTGTTAATTTGGATATTTGTGCTTTTTCATATTGTTGTCTGCAGATTTTCAGCCAAATGGACAAGCTCCAGTTTCTTCTACTGACAAGCTTTTTACCGCACAAGTTGATGCAAATGGAATTGATTTTTCACAGTATACTCCTCCAAGGAGGCTAAGGACAGATGAAATCCCTCAAATTGTAAATGATTTTAGGCTTGCCGCAAGAAATGCTATAGAAGCTGGTAAGTTAATTTCACAAATTCATTATGAACTTCAGAATACAAAATTGCTCTTGGGTTTAAGCAAGGTAATCAATGATTTTGATAGATCATATCTACAAGAGAGAGAGAAACTGGGGAAAAAAAGAAAGATAAACAGATATCATGCTGAATTAGTTATGCTAATCATAGTACCTTCTACTGTAGAGGAGTACACAGATTGTTATCTACATTTGTGAGTATGACCTTTAGAACAGCATGCATGTGAGTAAGCTTTTCTTTTACTAGATGAAATGTAAAAAAACGTTGGATAAATATTAAGCAAGTTAAAAAGCTAAGGGTTCCTAAATATTTCCCGTGCTTTTAGAGGTCACTAATCTTATTGGTACATGAACACTGGCAAGTCTTGTATACAAGACTTGTAACTGCTTGTTTTGATCTCCCATGGAAATTGAGTGACTTGATTGTTTCATTCAAAGCATATGAAAGGGACACAGTTAGGGTTAGGGTTTCATGAAACGATGTCATTTATCCTTCCTTACTGTTTTAAGAATCCCTTTATGAAAGTGAAGTGCTACCGTTATAATTAATGCTGTTGGAACTTCAATCTTGGCTTCTTACAGTAGAGTAAGAGATGGGTGTGGTAGATGCAGCATCAGATTAGGGCATCCACAATTCAAATTAAACAATTCTCAGAGAAATGCCTACAAAATAAAAAACCTCTTTCTAGGCAAGAGCTGTCCCTTTGAATAACCTCAATTTCCTTGGTTAGGAGATTCTCTTTTTAGGTACTTGGCACTTACATTCCCATGGAATTAAACCTACCACCTTCTGTCCCTCGTCTATGGCAGAAGGAAATATCAATAAACAAAACATGATCCTTTTGCTTACTTAATTTTAATGAGGTTACCATACTACTTTCCAACTTTTTTTTCGAGGCCAGAAATAGCCTCCAACTCTGTTACTTGTTCCTTTCACTGATCGATATTGTTTGTTTTATACATAGGTTTTGATGGAGTTGAGATCCATGGGGCTCATGGTTACCTAATTGACCAGTTCATGAAAGATCAAGTGAATGATAGAACAGACCAATATGGTGGATCCCTTGAAAATCGTTGTAGATTTGCTCTGGAAATAGTTGAAGCCGTCGCTAATGAGATAGGAGCAGATAAGGTTGGAATAAGGCTATGTCCATTTGCTGAATATATACAAGATGCAGACTCAAATCCAGCAGCATTGGGCCTTTACATGGCTGAATCCTTAAACAAATTCGGGATTCTTTATTGCCACGTTGTTGTGCCAAGAATGAATGCTGGATTTTGGGAAAAATCTGAATGCCCCAACAGTCTTCTGCCGATAAGAAAGGCATTTAGGGGTACTTTTCTAGTTGCTAACGGCTATAATAGGGAAGATGGGAATAATGCCATCGCTGAAAATCATGCAGATCTTGTTGTTTATGGTCGTTTCTTCTTAGCCAATCCAGATTTGCCCAAGAGATTTAAGCTCAATGCTCCTCTCAACAAGTACAACAGAGACACCTTCTACACCCCTGATCCTGTTGTGGGTTATACAGATTATCCATTTCTTGAAGATACTGCTTAGGTTTTCGAAGGAAGGAGCAGACTGGAATAGAAATTACCTTAAATAATCCTGTTCGAAGGCCATTGCGTGTGTTTTGTAATTTTCTTTAGTACTTATATTTTGTACTATAGTCTACACGAGTGCAATGAAATAATGTGACATGCAGCTTGTAAGTTTGTCTCCAACTCTTTTTTTTAGTAGCTCTTTCAACCTTCGGTTAAACCATCTTGAAGGTGATGTTCGGTCAAAAGAAATATTCACCATTTTGAGTGCACATCTAAAATTTCAAAAAATTCAACACAAATAAAACAAATTTTCACACAAATTCACAATGCTTTTTGTGAAAAACAATTTCATCAAATCTTCCCTCACCATAGTTTTTCACCAAAATTCAATATTTTTTATATTAAAAAATTCCATCAAATAATCTCGTACATTTTTTTTTTTACAAACTCTAATAAAAATTCATTTACAATCAAATATCTTTAAAAAAATTCACCAAACCTTTTACAAACACCAATAAAACTTCAATTTACCTAAATATTCACATTATCTTACACTCTTTCAGAAGAATAAGATGCCAATGAAACATCTGTAGAAGTCTAAGGATTAATGTGCATACAAATTTGATTCTGCCTCGAGTTTTAATTACAAGGAACTCGGCTGGTTAATTACGATCACATTTTGATTTATATATTCCCTAAGCCCTGGTTCCCAAGGATGAAGATTTCAATGGACGATTCCATTTGAACACTTGCGTCACTGTTTTACAACCAACTACATTCTGGGGTCTCAATAATGATTTTGCCCAATCAGGGGAAAACTGGGTAAATGAATTATTAACCAAATAACCAGAGTACGACCCCCTACAAACTGGCCTGTACCAATGACTGACAAAAACCAGTGACTCTGATGAGCAATAAAGGATATCTATCTGAACAATAACTTATGAAGAAGTAAAACGGCACAAATATAGATCTTTCAGTATTTTCCCTCATTTATCTCACAGCCATGAAAGATAACAGAGAAGTTATTTTAGTAAAGATTAGAAAATGCCTTCATTGAATAAATAGCTCCACTATTATACTTGAAGATGGAAGAGGATTATATTTAGATTCGAACAAGGTGTAATTTTTTTTTCCTACAATACAGTGCTGATGTGATAAGTTGTTTATACTATAACAAGATCAATAAAAGCTATGAGAAATGTGAGTAACATCTTCAGGAACCAATATATCAAAATCACTGACAGTCCATTCTGCTGTCACTCCTGAGCCGCTAACATATATTTCGGTGCCAACATTAATTGATGACCATACACGCCTTGCCGGTTTTGTTCCTGGATCCTGTGGAAAATAATAGCACCAGGGCTCTGATCAGTATGCTATAACCATGTGTTACATCTTGAAGTACTGACAAAACTCAAGAGCTAATCCAAGTTGAAGGAAAAGGAGACTAAACTACAAAAGTTCACTATGTTAATTGCAGGAACAGTTGCTTTTTACTTATCATGGGACACGTGTTGCCCCATGATAGAAGAGGCAGAAAAATCAGATCCAGAAATGTTGATTTTACCCAATACCTGCCTTTGGGAGAGAAATCAGCAGGTCTGGTGAAGTATACCAATCATTTGGCTGAAGGAATACTCAAATGTCATTGTTACAGAATTCAACATGGTATCCATCACAGATAAGACATCATATGATGCAATGGAGTAAGCGTTATGGTAAAGATAAACATGCATGAATTGTTTGGAAAAATTTCAACAACAAATATTTATAATGAGAATGACACATCAGAGTAGTACTATTTTCAGACAATTCACGGAACAAGTAAAGATACAAAAATCAATAGATTCAGTTTCTGAAAGCCTTTTGAAAGTGTTTTCTATTTTACTGAAGGGAAAAGGTAAAATCCTAGACTTCTTCAATTCAGGATGCTGGGAGCAGTTCTAGATTAACCCACTGCAGACCTCTAATATGTGGCAATTGGAGACAACCTGATTATCAAGAGCTTTATAGAGGTAAGGTTAGGATTGTTGAACAAAAGCGCAGTAGATTTTAAGGATGAATATGGGATCCAAGGACAGTTCAGTTATAGAGAAACAACTTTGCAGAGTAGCCCAGAAGTTGATTTAGGAAGAAAGATGGGAAAGATAGGATGGAGGATGAATAGAAAACTTTGAGGTCTCAAAAAGCTTTATGGGAGTCAAACCTGTAAAGTAACTGATAAACAACATACCATAAGTTCTCCGAGTTGTAATCGTTAGAATTGTCTCTGAAAAGAAGTAGATTATCAAGACTTGAACCCTTGATAGAACACAAGCATCTGTTCTATGACAAATTTCCTAATGGAAGTCAACTTTTTTTTTTCTTAGCAATAATGGAAGTAAGTTAACTTAAAACAAGATAATTACTTGGTAGAAATATAAGCGACTAGAAAGAGCTCCCACATCAAGCACCCAAGTCCTAGAGTCTCCGATCCATCCATCTCCTTTCTTTTCAGGATAGCCATGCACAGCCCATTCAGGATGTGGAAGAATTTGCACCAGTTCCTGTGCCTGTGAATTACTATAAGGGTCACAAATATCATACGGTCGCTCCAGATAGTTCGCATTTCCTGGGCCACAGTAAAGATGATAAGCAGAATAGGGAAACCGTGACGTCTCATTCCGATAAATTGTCTCACCAGTACGACTAACATGGTAAGGTGGGCAGGAGACTAGGTTATCTGGGTGGCACCAGTTTGTGGTTGCCGGATTTATTATCATTTCTCTGTATCTAGTCACATCTGTAAGAACATCACCATCACATGGGTCTCCATTGTTCTTCCAACAGCTTCCTATATCAAGGAGATAAAAATTGACTGCTGGGTCCTCCTCCACGTTTGACATCAAGTGTCAACTTTACCTTAAAGTTCGGAGAGTCCAGCAGCTGGAAAAACAAACTTCAAAGATAAACTTCATGAAAGCATAAAGGTAAAGAATTAGCACAAATCCAGGGAACATCTAGATAACCTTAATTAGTCAGTTTAGGGCTTCACTGAATATAAGACTCCGGCATCTAATTTCATGACTTAATCTATAGTATCCTATTGTTTTCATACAACATAGAATAGATATATAACAATATAGTGGAAAATTGAAACTTTCTGATTTCTCTCAAAATCAGTGTGATCCGCAAGATTTATGTGCGGAGAGAATGTATTTGGCAACAAATTTTTGTTGCCAGCAAAAAAGAAAGAAAGCGAAGGAAAAAACCTTTCTTATGATTCCCCGACCACCATAGTGATAACCACCGTTAAATCCTTGAATTGCATCCGCACGTAGATATAACATAAGAAGGATACTTGGAAGAAGTTGTTAATCGGTGTGAGAAAATCCAACTTCCTGTGCTGAAGTTCTTGTACCAAGAGATGGAGAAGTAGGAGTTGTTACCGACTCCTTTGCTCAAATCAGCACCTAGGTCATATGTTCCATAAAATCCTCCCATTAAAGACGCTAGTTGGTCTTCAGAAGAAACCACTCTTGAGTAATTATGGTATACAAGTGGCTGATTCATACATCCTTCCCCAAAACATGGAAAATTTCTGTCTGTCACGATTTTACTGACCTTCTTGCCATTCTCAGGGCAAAGGGTAGTGTTCTTGTCAAAGTTTCCATTCTTATAATCATCCAGAAATGCCATCCATCCAAGGATTCCTGCACCTCACAGAGAGAACCAAGATAAAGTTCCTTTTCCCAGAAAACAGGTCAGGGTCCGTGTAAGGCTTGACTACCGTAACAGGAAACCTATCACCAGCCCTCAAGCTGTTGTCTGATTCATTCACTTTGTGATGCACTTTGCACTTTGAGGCACAGCCCAAGGAATCTAATTGTTGAAACATAAAACTATGAAGGAGAGCTGAGGCAGTATAGAATCAGAGTAGATAATTACATTCAGTTCCAGCTCCCATTATGCACTTTTGTCTTGATTTAGCCAGATTACTAGAGATTCCTACGGGTTCATTAGAATTAAAGGAGGATGAAAAAGAACCAGTTTTGAGCACTCCCTTGAAAAAAAAAATTAGTTTAAAAGAAAACTTACAAGCAGCACCAGCAGCAGCTTATTTTACTTGGAGAGCGATTTTATTAGAAACTAAACATAGTTCTATTGGCCACACTACTCCACTAGCTATGCGGATTTCCATTATCCACATACATATATACAGGAACATATGGACAAAAGTTTAGAACCCTTATATAAAGCATGTTTAATACCAAACTAAGTAGCTGTAGTGATAGAGAAAAAGTGCTAAATAACTTCGAGTGGTGACATACCGATGATCAAAGGGCAGTATAAGTCAGCACAATCAGCCAGCCTGGGGCTGCCCATGTTGGGCGCTTCCTTTCCAACCTCATTGCAGAAGTTCCATGCTTCTAATGCAACTCTGACATTTGTACTCTTCATTTCTGGGTCTCCTATTGCTGATATGTACTTCTCTGAAGCATTGGCCAAATGAAAAGCCAAATTCAGAAGGACTAATATTCGATAAGGAAGCAGCCAGGATGAATTAGAACCCATGACGTTCCGCGATGAAGAGGAATTGGAGCATCAAAACATGTCTGAGTTCTTCAAAGACGTTGATGGGTTAGAATAGGGTGGCCTCAGCGTGGTACACGCGCCGCAGATATGCGTGAGGATAGGGGATTCGCTAAGCGGGTTTTGTTTGTGTCCGGTGAAATCCATAGTCGAGAGAGAGGGGGGATGTTTGCTTGGAAGCAAAGTTGGCGACTTGATGGCGTGTGCGGAAGAACTTGAAGCAATGTGGATGTTTGGAAACCCCACATATGGCCTATGGGTGGTGAAGTATTTCCACTTGCCAGAGGCTTTTTGGTAATCTAGCCGGCCATCTTCTCCAATTTTATATTTTGGAGAGAGAGATAGATTCATATTTCATACGTGGG
The DNA here is from genome assembly GCA_963930655.1 of Myrica gale. NCBI lineage: Eukaryota > Viridiplantae > Streptophyta > Magnoliopsida > Fagales > Myricaceae > Myrica > Myrica gale. Next base: position 6,370,581 of record OZ005600.1, on the reverse strand, counting down.
ATTGGTATATAATTCGATTTTATAATTTATAATTGTTTTAAAAAAGAAAGAAAAAATAGAGGCAAATCGATGACTTATGCCTTTAATACCGTCCATGGACTGTTATTTCGCTTAATAATTTATAACTAATATACGCTATATTAAGGGGTGTTTGCAATTTTTATGAATTTTTATAACCATAGAGATCCTCTATATGTGCTGAAATATTAAGGGGTGTTTGCAATTTTTATGAATTTTTAGAAATTTTTGATGATGTTATAAAATTGAAGTAGATTAGAGTTTTATTGGATTTCAGATGTTAGATATTTTTGAAGTTTTACGAGATTTGTTGAAAAAGTGAAGAAAGAGATGATTTGAGTAAATTTTTTTATATTTATTGTGATGAAGAGACATAATTTAATGAGGAGATAGATTATTATTTTAAAAAAAAAATTATTTGGATGTGAGAACCCAAAAAGTAAAAAAAAAAATTGAGAAAAAATTTTATATTTACATCTAAACAATTTTAAAATCTCAAATGTTTTTTTACAAAATCAAACATGCCCTAATAAGTTTTTTTTTTGGTGCCTAGACTTCAGAACTAGAACAAATTGAGATATACTGTACGCTGACCAATACGATTTTGCCAAAGGAAGCCCAAACGCTAGTTGCCTGGACTTCGCTATTTGGGCTGCTCGATTGACAAGGCAGAAAAGCGCAAGCCCACATGTGGGTGAAGATCGGCCGAACAACATCCGAAGGCGGTTGACCCAAAAGGCATGCGTACACCGTACAGGCCCGCTCAATGGTATCCTCACCGCACTGGCTGATCCGAATGACACCCGTACGGCCTGGCAGAAACGACATGCGTTTGGCTGATCCACAACATCGCTTATGAATAGTCTCACCCACCCCGTGCACAGTGATATATAAAACTGTAAATACCAGCCTTATTTTTTCTCACAAGACCATCTTCTTCTGTGCTGAGAGGCTGCCTCAGTGCCTCAACTGGCAAGTGTATATGCTCCTCACATTGTTGGTAGAAGTTTGAATCCTTGACTTATTTGGGACTTCGTGTGTGGGACAATATCAAGTGTCCGGAGTTTCTTTATGTGTTAGCTCTGTTCCACTCTGGTGGTCTTGCATGTAAGATTTTTCTCATTTATTAAAAATGATAATCTCATTACGTATATCTTATCAAAGGTAATTAGTTGAAAAAATATATATAGTTTATGCTAAACCCATATTTCAATCAAATTTGTTCTTAAATATAAATAAAAATTCGAGGATTCATTTCTATCCGGTTCAAGATATAAAATATTCTTATTGTGTCTATTTCTCTTAAAATTGCATTATGCAATTCGTGTAAGGAATTATGGAGGATCATGGTCTCTATTAACGCAATAATCAATAAGTGTTATAAGGTCCATATAACTCGAAGTTTAATACGCACAACGTTAAATTGTAAAGGGTCCACATGTTCTGTTTGTCTCTTTCTAAATTACACCGTGCAATTCGAACAGAAAATTGTAGATGATTCTAGTTCTTATTTGTCTACAAACTTTTTAGTATTTAACTTGGATAATAAAATGATTCGTTGTCAATATTATCCTTGACATTGTATAATACTTGCGTAGGGACAACCACTGAAATAGGGAGCCATTTTTCTATCTTTCTTTGACATCCAAAGTTGTTGTTGTAGTGCGATGCTGATTGGTTAAATGTATCACATACTTAAAGTATGCTTAAAGAATCTCTCTGATTTAATTGGCTATAATTATTCTTGTGTGCCATGACTTTTATATTGTTAAAGCATGAGGCGGCTGGGGGAATCTGAATTGTTTGAAAATCGGCATAATCTTTAGCTATCTAATATATATATATATATATATATATATATATATATATATATATATATATATATATATATACCGATTATGCCAAAAAAAAAGGATACCAATTATGACATATCTTATTTACCGTTAATTAAGAAACAAAAGATACACTGAATTTTGGACCTGATTTATGTATTTCATGTTGCAGATGTTGGAAAAAAAATCTTAAGTGAATAGTTGTTTTTTCTTCTAATTAAAAATATTCCAGAATAAGTTTAAAACTTTATGGTCTAAATCTGAACAATAAAAAAGTAAATCAACAAAACAAAATTAAATCAAACTCTAATCATAAAAAAAACGAGATGTTAGTGATGAAATGAACATTTTTTTAAGCACCTTTAAAAAAAATCGCTTGCCACCTAAAATCCACAAAAAAGAGAAACCTTACAAATTGCGATTCAGACACATGCAAAAACATATTTGCTAACTTTGATAACCCCGATGTAATCATCCAAATAACCCTACTCGAATTCGCACCACACAAAAAGAACCTCAGACCTTTGATGTCTTATGAACGTTTCATGAATGATCTTGTTCTTCAACACCGGAACTCCGTCATCCAAACTCCTCCAGCATTCTTAAGGATTCAAATAGAAAGGTTGGTTTTAAGGTGATTGGATGAGAGAAAAATTATAGCAATTTTAATTCAATTGGAACTTTGTCATCTTGTTCTAAGTGTTTTTCTCTCTCAAATGGGGATCAAATGACCTCTTTACAGAGGATATTTTTGCAACATGCAGGTAGGAAATATTGTAATACCTCTACCTCTAGATCTCGAGTATCACAAGTATTTAAAGTTATTCAAGAGATAATCTCATCAGAATTTGAGAAGATCATGTTTACCTGCTTATTCTTATCCAGTTATACAATCTCATCAGAACTCAAGAAGTCATTGTTTATCTAGATTTTTGAATTGGTATTGAGTATCACAAGTACTTATCTTATCAAATGCAATATCATCATAATTCGAGAAGATCATACTTATTCTTTTGAATACTTCGACTCTTTCTCGTCAAGAGACACATTATAACTTAATTTGATTTATGATTTGATATGGATTGAGCCAATTAACTATAGGCTAATAGATGTGGGTACGATACTACTGGACCTGAAAACCACACATGCTCATGAACTTCGCCATCATGGAAAGTCACTTGATTCACCATCTAAGATCATGGTGAAAGGGGTTTTCATTTTTCATTCAATTTCTATCCATAGTTCCCCATGATCTTTCAAAATCTGAAGGTTCAAATTAAATGCCGCTATCGGTTAATCGTCATTTTATACCAGCTATTGGCTAAAGTAGGATTGACCAGACGAATATATTGGGGGATTTAAGTCCGCGCGCGCCTAAGCAATAGGTTGAAGACCCTATCAAACTTACCAACGGAAAGTCCACGACAGACGATGGTGGCTTGTGACGTCCTAATGGTTCTCAAGTGCTAGCTGTAAGATGCATGTTGTCCCAACTTTGCAAATGGTTCTCAAGGTGCTGGTTGCAAGATCGATCTTGCATGTTCTCTGCTGGAGGATCTCAGAGAATTAAAGAACCGGAAGACAGGAGGAGGAAAACAAAAACAAAAAAGCCCTCTTGTGAAGGGTGCGGTGCACTTGGACATCTGGCTTGGATGGGTGCATAGAGCGCAGAAATTGCGCGCGGTTCCAGTACTGGAAGCTGAGTCAGTCTTTTCTGGTGGAGGCCTGGCGGATGACAAACAAAAGCCGAAAAGAGTGTCGGCGATTCTCCCTTATATACATGCTATGCTTTGCACGTATGTACTTATATTTCATAGAAGCTAGCTAGTTGCATTTATTTATGCTGCAAACAAGACGAAAGGACGGTTTCTGCAACATCTTTCACAGAAACACAGAATGTACTTGCGAGTGGAGTGCATCCTGTATTTATAACAGCTAGCTAGCAAGTAATTAATTGAATGCGTCCGATTAATTATACTAAATAGCGTGGGATCGTGTCTTCCACAATTCTGATAGAACAATATGGGTGGAAAGCATATTCTTTCAATCGAATAAGAAAATATACCACCTTTCGCCAATGAGCTATGGCTCAAATGGCATTTCCTCCTTTATGGAGGGTCTTGAACTGGGGTTCAAAACCCCCCACCCCCACCCCCAGGCACAAGCCTGATTTACCTAGAAAAAAAAAAAAATATATACCACCTTTCACATTATTTTTAGTTCCCACTTGGAGGATAAACACTAGGAGAAAATTGTACAAAACCGTCTCTTCTACTGTGCTACTAATGCAATAATTAGCAAATTATTAATAGGGATAAATGTAAAATTAGTCCCTGTGTTATAAGCAAAAATCGATTTAGTCTCTGTGATATGAAAAACATCGATTTAGTCCTTGTGATTCTATTTTCGTTTGTTATTGGTCCTCCATCAGGGACTGATTTTATCACTTTCTGAAATCACAAGGACTAAATCGATGTTTTTCATATCACAGGGACTAAATCGATTTTTACGTATAGCACAGGGACCAATTTTGCATTTATCCCTTATTAATATAACTATCATCTGATTGCTCTCAAGTGACAATTTGTTTGGATTCCGATGGAGATGTTTAGTAAGGCTGGACTTCGCACCAGGGAGATGTTCGTTTTCAAAGATTTTGGTGGATTCGTGTTGAAACTAGCCTTATGTTCGGCAGAAATGGAATCCTCACCGACATAGGTGGCCCACCGTCTGACTTTCCTTTTTGGCTTTTTCTGTTTTTTTTGTAAGTTGTTCCGAAAAGCTGTTGTCATGCGTGCTGTAGCATGACAGCAGTTTGTCTTCAACGATTTTGTTGCTTTTTTTTCTTTTCCTTTTTTTAACCTTTAAAAATTCAAATTTTAATAAAATATAATAAATTCGAAATAAATAAAAAAATAACTTTAAACATCATCATCACTTTTTTACACATCATCAATCTCTACCCAAACACCAATATAACTTTAACAACACAAAAAAAAATTCAAAAAAATGTTCGAATAGTACAAAATTCTTCGATACGAACTTCACGCGGATATACCACCGACCTGCAATGAAAGAATTGCACTTAATTGCTACCCTCCTAGCTATCAGCGAGCTACCAAGCCCTCATGCTTCCCTCCCCTGCCATGGGATGCTAGCTTGATCCTGTCATCCACGTCGACATCACAAGGCTCACGAAAAACCACGCCTAATTAATATTGGACATTGATAACTAGAGTGGTCTGCAATTAATTATGCATACGCGATGGATGCATGAACTTTGCCAAAATAGCTAGGTAGCTTTCATTCATTGTACGAATCTTATCTCAGAATTAGGTTACAAATTTTGATTATCAATAATACTTCTATCTTGCTTTAATAAAAATTCAATTTTTCTGTTGCATTGATATATATAGTACAGTACACAGCAAAAATTATTTCCAGTGCATTCTGAGGTGCATACGCAGAAATTCAGCAGTGGCATTAATTTCAAACACGCAAGGGTCAGTAGGATTGCGTTTGCATACGTCCCTTTTGCGCTTTTTCCTCACTGTGCACTTTTCATCCATCAACATTATGATCATCAAGAATCAACTTCACGGCACTTCTTTTGCATAGGCTAGCTGCGCCACGTTAGTGATCATGCCCTGTCATCTCCATGCTTTAGAGAAATAGTCTACGCAGAGAAGTAAGGCATGAATGGCCTGTTTTCTTTTGGTCAACTTCGTCAAAGCTGGCTTTATTTTGTGCTGCTGCTAAATTACTAATAATTGATTCCCATTGCTAGCAAATGGAGTCAGGATCCACAACGAATCAAGTCACTAACAAACATTATGGGTGTGCCTAATTGGTGCTTTTGGGTTCTGGCCAGCCGCCAGGGTCATGAGGAAGCTAGCAATGTTTTTTTTGTTCTGTGGATTCCATATATATATTTCTCCTTGAGGAAACCAGAACAGAAAATGAAAATAATGCTACAAGAATTCTAGCTGTTTCAATAAATTGAAATTGACTATGTACTTTTTGTTGATATCACACGCAAATTAAGAAAAGTCCTGGCAAATTGTACTTGTGTAGTTGTATGCTGGCACCAAATACCAATCCCTCTCATAAAGAACGAGCTATATGCATGTGTACTATATGAGATTCTTACACCTATGCCAGTTTACTTGCTTCTCAATTGCCAGCTTGTTTACAAGTTTCATTTTCTTTTCTTTTCCTTCCTTTTTCCTTCATTTTTTTGGGACAAGATAGATCCGGAAGCTAATTGCTCTGAAGCTTGCCAATTAGTAGCATGAAAATTTCCGAAACAGGCGAAATGATTCTTATGTAAATATCTGCATATACGTACCAATTTAACAAAACTTATTCCTAGTAGCGTCCACTGCCTCAGTCCAGGAAGATTATGTTTTATGTTTTCCTTCGTTTTTGCGAGGATCCATTGGAAAAGGGCAACGTATTTAATCATATACAGTTACGAAGTGTTCTCCCTAGCTAGGCGGCCTTCTGTTGTGCTCTTCATGCTCGCAGCTGCTGATTTTGACAAAACCCACAGTAGTACCTTTCCTTCACAAAACATGACGCTTAGATGACCAAGCTGGCTCTCTTGTTAACTTGCTTTCTTCTAGAAATTAAATGTGTATCTGAAACTAATATGATTAATTATAGGAAAAAATTATATATATATATATATATATATCAGCATCAAGAACCAGTTTTTCAAGATTCACTGGCTAGTCTTTATCTATTTAATTTTTCAATTTCGGAGCACTTGTCTATTTAATTTTTCACAATCCTTTGTTCATGAAGTACTAAATTGCCTCTTCTGTTTTCTCTGTTCAACTGGTTAATGAAAAACTACAGTACCAATAATAGTAGTATCCACCACTTCTAGGCTTAGCAACACAAACTAATAATGACTGAGGAACCTCTTATTCCAAGAACAAACTTAGCTTTAATGATCCCCAAGTATTCAATTATATTTTAGGAAAAGATTCGTGGAATCTAAGCTTTATACCTGGAGATGGGAAAAAATGCATCTACGTGGCATCTTCTACCAAGGAGAATATCCACGTGCCCAATGTTTAAGCCTCTCAATGGCAGACTAGGATCTTTTTACTTGTTAGAGAAAACATATCTTCTAAGAATTCTATTAAGTGTGTGCGATTAGACAAGATTCTTGCTTTCAAAGTTAAGACGAGGGAAGGCGAAAGCTGGGGGAGTACTGGAAATAATAAAAAGAAAGGAAAAGCGCCAGGTAAAGTTCGAAATGAGAGTGGTGGTGCCTGATCATGACTTGACCTTTTCAGGGTGGGTTTATAAAAAGCTCAAAAAAGCAAGCTCATGTTAAGAAGCTAGCAAAGCATTTTCCCTTTTTTTTGGCCCGTAGCTGGAAAATCCTAAACTATACGAGGTTTGCACAAAGAGATCAAATAGCAGTGTATGAAGGGCATAACAAATAATTAGGGAAAGGTGGTACAAAAAGCAACCTATAGCATGGGCAGCGGATTGGCTAGCTCATGGCGGCAAATCAATGGGTTGCACATGATAATCCAAAATGTATGCTGACAGCTTTTGTCTTAGAACAAATTTTCTAGGTGAACTGTCATATTAATATATTTTGCTTTCATCACTTTTAAAAGCAATTTAGAAAAGGAGATCATGAGGGTATATAACTTGCTAAACATTCTAAATTCGTCCAAACAATGATTTTATTGAGGCATCTATAGCATCAATTGTTCTGAGAGGACCACTCCCTGTCTCCATCAGGACCTACGATAAGTATTGTCTTAGCTTTCAATTCTAGTATTGATCGAAATTTTGACTGTTTTGACTTACATGCATTTGTGATCTGAGAAAGTTCTGGGCACCCAGTTCCATGAGCTAGCGGTACAAGATCAGATAAATAGTTGGTGGTGTATGTATAGAAGAAAGTTAACTAACTACTGGTTCTGATAATCAATTTGGACCTTTTTTTTATTTTATTTTATTTTTCTCGGAAGCGGGAAGCAGCTAATCATGATAAGTCCGATCGACAAGTGAGGTCGAAAGAAAAAAGAATGACAAGCGAAGAGTCAAACTTCGACTCTCTTTCTTTTGGGACGTGAAAATACAATTAATGTTAATAGTATTTCCTGTGGAGCAAATCGTGGCATGATGTGATCAGCTAATTAAGAACACAAATTAATTGCATGTCTGTGAGAGTGCCTGCGAGCTGAGGGAGAGAGTACGCGCGCAACACTCAAAAAGAGTGAGTGCGAGAGATTAAACAAAACGTAGTGATATGTAAAAGCATAGTTAATGCATGCCGACCAATTGTTATTCTTTTCAGCTGGAGAGATGGAATCGTTTAAGAGAATCTATGGTGGTATATATAAGGCTTTAAGCTCTTCAAACAGAGAGGCAATTATCGGAAAAGTTCTGAGAGAATTCGGAGAAGAATTGCAACAATCTCGAAGCTAGTTCAAACTAGTGGGAGGTTGTCTGCAGAAAAAGCACCCGAAAAAGAGCTACTGAAACCGAAGAACAAATCAATGGCTCGTGGAAAGGTTCAGTTGAAGCGGATTGAGAACCCTGTGCACAGGCAGGTTACCTTCTGCAAGCGCCGAGCAGGGCTTCTGAAGAAGGCCAAGGAGCTTTCCGTGCTGTGTGATGCTGAAATTGGAGTCGTCATTTTCTCCTCCCATGGAAAGCTCTATGAACTGGCCACCAAAGGGTCTGTATCTCTATATCTTTTTGAAGTTAATTATTAGAGGTTTCATGACTCAGATCGTCACTTTTTCAATCTCCGATTCTTTGCTGCTGAATTACTCCTCTTAAGTTTCTTCTTTGAGCTGAATATAGAAGATTAAATGTTCCTCTCAAATTGTAATTTTGTTACGTTCCTCTCTGATCTCTTTGAGATGGTACTGCTAATGAGTAGCTATAGCTTCCTTATCGACTAACTTATTACCAGAAAATAGCTTCATTATCGTTGAAACTTCGTTTTTTTATTATGCAAGAACCATGCAAGGGCTTATGGAAAGGTACGCGAAGTCTACCCGAGCAGCTCAGCCCGACCCGGGCATTGAAACGCAACCCCTGGTATGTGCTCTCTCTCGCAGGCACACACGTAGGGGTGGGCCTTGAAAATTTCGGATTCCGAAATGTCCAATCCGAATTAGAAATTTTCAGATACCAGATTTTGGATCCGAATCCGATCCGAAATGCACCTATATCCGACCTAGTCGGTCGGATCGGATTCGGAGTTGTGAGATTAGGTTCTTGACATTCATTTGGGTTATCTTTATACCATATTCCAACCTCAATCACCTCTCGTCTGCCTCTAAAACGAAACAAAAGAAAAACACGGAATGAAAGAAGAAAACGAGAAGGGAAGGAAAGAAATATGCATTTAAGAAACAAATAGCATTTCAAAGTGTTTCAACAACTTAGGCCAATGACACTGATAATGGAGAGTGCGAGATTAGATCCAAGTATGTATACCTCCATTAAGCCAAAGAAGAAGAGGTGATGTTTTCTTAGCCTCAACAAGGTAATAGAAAAACACACAGGGGGTTGTACGAGCAGTCTCCCAAATTCTCAATCTTGTCTTCCTCCTTCGAGCCCTCTTGAAGAATATGAACATTAGTTCCATTGAGACGCTCAAGATCTGTGACTGTATGGGGCACGAAGACTAGCGACAGGTGACGAACGACAAGAAGACTGGCGAGTAGCGGGAATGGGGGAGACTGGCGGCGGCAAAGGAGGCTTTAAGGTTAGGTTTTTTTGAATGAGGGCTGGGAGCCTGGGAGGAACGAAGACTTGCGAATGACAAGGGGATGAAAGTGAAACGTGAAGATGGGAGAAGGGTGTCTGAAACGTGCGTTTTGGAATTCGGGTCGGGTCGGATTAATTTGGATTTATATCCGGATATCCGACTCCGACCCGAATATATGTTTTTTAATATTAAAACTATTCGAACCGGATCTGAATCCATCCTATCCGATCGAGTCGAGGCGGGTCGGATCCAGATCGGCAAGCCGGATCGGGGCTTTTCTGCGTAGCCCTACAGGCACGAAGCTGTTACTGCAACATTTTCAATACCGTGGGTCCGTTGTATATATTTCCGTAGGGAAACGAATATTATATCCTCTATTACGAAAAGCTTGAGCAGCATTAGACGCTGCTACCAATCATTTCTCCAGAATAACAATAGTTTATACCCCCAACATCGAAATAGTATTTGCACTCGTAATAATTAGTTAGTAAAGTCCCAGCTTATCGCTACACGAGATCATTTTGCCTCGATCTGCCGATTAGGGATGGAGTCTAAAGGAAGTATTAAAAAGAAAATGACCTTCATTTGTGTAATTATAAATATAATATTGTAAGCTTCCAATAGATATTTTTCTCAAATATTGACATATGTACTTATATACATATATATATATGTGATATTCATGTAGTATGTTTTGCGGAAGTTATAATTAATTCTTGTGTATTTCGTATTCGTGCTACTGTCTTATAGTTAACAATATATCTTTGTACCCTCAGATTGCGAAAGATGAAATCAACATGCTGAAACAAGAGATCGAAATGCTTCAAAAAGGTCTCAGGTATTATAAATGGTCATTGTTTAAAATAATTATCTAATACCAATACAACATATATGTATACAGCTTGTTTTATAATTAATAAAGGTGCTCTCAATATGTAGATAATTTTGTTAAGAATTCAATTAATTAGCAGTAATCTTATTTCTTTTTCTTTTTTGATTTTGCCAATTAAGTTTATGAATGAGATATAACAAGCTGGTAAATTCAATTAGTACCCTTTTGAAACTACCAAGCATAGAGTTTTTCCCATTGAGTTGAGTACATAATACTGGCGAAATACATTCTTAACTAAAAGGGGCCGTAGGAGTACAGGAGGTTTATTCATCCTAATATTCCCAAGTTTGTGCACAAATAATAATAATAAAACCGTTTATCTTCAGATTTTTTTAATCTTTTATGCATTTTGACCCCCTAAAAGGAATTTTAATTCAATTGGCCTCTAGCTCCTAAATATCATTTCTTGGTTAGAATACAGATCACACATATACGGTAGAGTACAAGCACCGATGAGGTTCATACTTCATATAAACAACTTCTAACGTAGTACTTATATATGTGCCAAAAAACCATATGTATACGGCACTTACTGTTGAGAGTTATTGAACTCTCAGCTCCTAGCTAGCGTGAAGCAGATCATATATATGTGAGCTTTCAGAATATGAAAGGGATCAAATAATCATAGAGCATCCTAACAGGTATATGTTCGGAGGAGGATCAGCTGGGGCAATGACGCTGGATGAATTACGTGTGCTTGAAAAGCATCTTGAGAGTTGGATTTATAACATACGTTCAACTAAGGTATATATGTATATAATTTTCTGCACCATTTTATGTAACGTTTTACTATCATGATGAACTTAATTATTATCTTCTTATTTGAAAACTTGAACTAAGAATAATTTCACAAACACTCATGCAGATGGACGTCATGTTTCAAGAGATCCAACTGTTGAGGAATAAGGTCAGTTCGAATCTCAATGTACCTTAAATTTGTTTTTCATATTTGTAACATAAAATCTGGAATTGCCATGCAAATTAAATGATTTAAGTACGTGATTTCCAGCAGCTTCTAGAAATAGTTTAAAATAAATTTTTATCGAATTGTAGGAAGGGATACTGAAAGCGGCAAATAAGTATCTCCAAGATAAGGTAATTATGAGAAATCGATGCAAATAGTAATTACCTATTTCAATATTTCTGTGAAAGAAATTGTACCAGATGCTTTTTCTTAATAAGTACTGTTTTTGGAAAAAAGAAAAAAAATAAAGAACAGAAACTTCATCGTTAAACTGACATGGACATTGTTTTAATTTGTGCAGATTGAGGAGAACACAGCAGTTCTCACTGACTTCGCACCCATTGCCACTAATTTCTCGTATAACCCACAAACGATACAGCTTACTGACATATTTCAATTCTAGGTTTGGCTCTATAGTTTACCAATCGTAGAGCCTTCTTGAAATTGTAATTCTAAGAAGTGTTTCCAAGTGATGTGTTTAAAGTGTGCCGTACGTGCAAGATAAAAACTTGATTAGGGATGCTTACAATATCGCATGTAAGCCAAAGCCATGATGTAGAATTACTGTCTGAAGTTTATGGGCATGCAGGCCGATTGTCTGATAATGGGTCGCCCTCCAACAATTGTTTATTTAAGTACTTGTTTGTAAGCAGGATATTGTGCTGTCGTTTGCTATGAAAAACCTATGGTGTGAAATTTACTTGGGATCTCTCTCCCTCCCTCCCTCCCCCGGCCTCCTAGTTTTCTATCTGTAATGTCATGATCATTCTGATTCAATTTCAAATATCATCAACTATTTCTGAGGTTTCAGGATTGATCACATTGGTACTCATGCATGCATACTTTCTTTGAGTTAAAAGGATAATTTAAGTTGCCAAACTTTGTCTCCCTACCTAACAAATCGTGCTGATGTACTGAAGTCGTCAAGTTACATATGCAATTTAAGCGAGAAGCCAACCACAATGCAAGTTTTCTTTTGAATGCTCCATAAAATAGTCTTCGCGCGCGCTAGCCGCCCAAGGCCAAGTAAGTGCGTGAGATGAGAGTCATGAGACGGCCTGAAGGCTAGCTGAAGTTCTAAAGAATATGACTGCATGCATGTATTACGGCCATCGTTTTCCAAGGTCCCGCTATAAGCAGACCCATGACATTAGGTCTTGTACGTCCTTACGAACTCTAATTAACCATATCTCTCCATCATGATATTTCTCGCTTATGTCACTGAGGGAAGCATATTCCGGTAAGATGGCCTTTGCGACAAATCTGAAGAGCAGATCAGATTGAAAACTTGTGAAGGGTATTTGTCTCGGGAAACAAATTAAGATGGCGACCACAGTTGTCCAAACAAACATGGTCAATTTTTTTTCTTTTTTTCTTTTTGGCTTGATTACTCCTTTGGTCTATTTCAAAATCTAAAATTTGTTTCCAAGCTATTTTTCTTCCTAAGGTAGTGTATGTACTGGAACATTACTACACCAATACAACCCTTTCCATTAATTGCCCCACGTATCTGGAAGGCAAAGTTCTACATGACTAATAGGACACGTCATGATAACTAATATTGGACCTCCACGTGTTCATTTGTATGGTTAAAAATTAATACTATCACTTCGATATATGCCGTTGGGTCAGACTAGAGGTACTAACTATCAAATATGTCATGCGAGAGACACTCATTAATTTTTTACGCCAATGGACAAATTGAGGTTTGATATTGATTATGATATATCCATGGACAAATATGCGGTTTCCTTTCTCATTGGGCCTTAGTAATATATAGTCATCTCTTAGGGCCGAAAAATCTATCTCCATCACATAGTATAATTTAAAAAAGGTCTAAAGTAAAATATAAAACTTCGATTGTGATACTGTCAAGTTCCCTAAAGCGACATGTCGTGTAGTCGGGGCTAATTTGGATCTAGATTCTAGACTGCCAGAAACGGAGCTCTGGTACTGGACACGTCGCGGCCTCATTAGTAATCGGGGGAAGTTTGGGTCACCAGCTCCATTTATGAAATGGGGTTCGGTTCAGACTAGCGGCCCGAAACTTCTGAATTCCAAGACGTTACTCTGATAAAACAAAACCCTCCCTAACCCTCTCGCTCTCTGTCTCTCACAGGTCCCTCGACTTTTCCTGAGGCTGAAAGAGAGAATGTCGACCCTAGAAATTGAAGCTAGAGAGTAAAGTTTTCTTCTTCACATTTCTTTTCTATCATTTTGTTCCCGGGTTCTTTCGTTTCTTTAGCAACCAAATAGTGTTTTCTCGGAAAAAAGCTTGAATTTTCCATTGAGCTTAGAAGTAGGAAGCTGAAAAACATGCTACTTTAAGAGAAATTATAATTTTTCCCCACTTTTTTTCTCGGCACCACCTGCCACTCTTGCTCTCAAATGTCTAAATACAACCTAATTTCCTTATTGCCCAAAATGTTGTGGACTATATTTGTATTCATTTATGTTTGTTAATTTGATTTAGATATGCATGGATACAGAGAGTGCTTGTCTCTTTAGTTTATTGGAGGGAGTTAGATATGGCTGTGTAAGATTTAGCTGCAAGTGATGCTAATCTAGTATTATTTTTTCTTGTCGTTTTTTCCCTTTCAGCGTCATCAAGATTGTGCTCCAATTTTGTAAAGAAAATTCCTTGCACCAAACTTTTCAGACCTTACAGAATGAATGCCAGGTTTCATTGAATACTGTGGACAGCGTGGAGACATTTGTTGCCGATATTAATAGCGGGAGGTGGGATGCCATATTGCCTCAAGTGGCTCAGCTTAAGCTTCCCAGGAATAAATTGGAGGATTTGTATGAGCAGGTATATAGAACGTGACTGCCTGCAGTGATCTTCCACTTCAGATTATTTAATAGTTTTGTTCATTTATTTATCTATCTAGTTATGCATATTTTCTGTCTTTTGAACAAGAATCCTATGGCCATGATACGTATTACTCTAGGCAAATGGTTAGTGGGGGGTACCTTTTGTGGCATATTGTTGGTCAGTGAAGATGTTTATCCAATGTATCTCGAGGTTTCTGGATGGTTAGGTAGGCGTGTATATGCCTGTGTCCAATTATGTCTGACCAAGAGTGTTGTCAAATTCGAGGATCCAGGATATGTCTTTTTATGTGTTTCGGATGCTTCTGGAGTCATATTGAGGGAGGTGATGATATGTCATGGAATGTCCGAGAAAAAAGTTAATGTGGATTTGAACAAGGGAAAATGACTGTGATCTGAAGCGATCACTGCTAACAAAATATTTGCATGGTTTGAACTTAAGTTTGATGAAAAAGTTGGGGCAAGGTTTGGGAGATGACAGGTTAAACATGATGTAAAGTCATAGCAAAGTATTCAAGGTACCTTGTCATTCTCATTAGCAATATAGCTGCAATCTTTCTGTGGTATGTGTAATCCGTGTAGTTTGGATGAACTTACTATAGTTTTGGTTGTCAGTAGTAATAAGACAACTCCTCGGATCTCACATCAGCAACTGCTCTCTCAATGTCTGGTGGAGGAACTCGATGTTGAATTGAGGATCTAACATTCTCGAACTCAGGCCTCAAGCCCATCAAAAACTTAGAGAGCCCCTTTAGACTCTATAAGGCTATTCTATGTTATATGAAATTCTTCCCGACAAGAGCCTTTAGAATCGGTGCCCCTATCTTTGAAAAGGGTCCCTCATGTTCAGCTGGTCCCATAGAAGCCTAAGCCTTCGGTAATAAATACTATAGCACACTTCTTTCTTTATTTTACCCATAAGCTAAGGCATGTTCTTCATGTTGCAACTGATAGAAAGGTGGAGAATCATCCTAAGAATAAAGATTACTTACCAATAAATCAGTATGCCAAAAACTATGAGATCCTATGTATCAATCCGGAGGATGTTGCAATATCATATGGTACATGATAGGATTTGTGTCCTTGGAATTCTTGCCTGATGCATGTACATTTTATTTATTGTGAGAAGCAGGCACATTCCAGCTTTGTCATGAGAAATATCTACCCTGGTTTAATTTAGTATCTTCTTGTGCAAAATAGCAGGCAGACTTTGCCCAAACTCCAGGCTGAGGATATGAATTTTTAAGTAACAAGCCGAAGAGAGAAGTTTGAGGTCGTCTTATTGGGTTCCAAGGGGACTTAGTGGTTTTCTTTCCTGTTGAAAGTATTGGGCTGCTGGTGTTCGCTCAAGTTGGCATTTTGGATTTGAACTGCTCCTTTGGGGAATTCTTTAGGGATTATCTCCTGACTGGTCAGGGTTGTATGTATAATAGACTTAATAGTTGTAGCCGACTAGCTGTGGATCGTTGTCTCTTATAGTCCTTGGTTGCTAGAGTTATGCACTTTGTTTTTCTTTACAGAAGTAGCTTGAGGTGCTGCCATAATTAGTTTTTGAGTTGATAGGTTTTGTTAGAGGTCGGAAGAGGCAGGGGGCATAGCTTGTAGGGCAGTTCCACCTTTTGATTTGGTCTGTAGGAAGGGAGAGAAAAGGGTAAGGGTAGAGCGTTTTAGGGGCTGGCAAAGATTGCATAAACTTACGTAATTTTTTTTGGGTTTTTTGTTTCCATCTCAGTTTTTTATCTTCTCCGTCCTCGTAGGAGGGTCATGATGTCGTTAATTTTGATATTTTAAGTTGGGTTGGCTTTGGGTCAAGGAGTTATGTTCTGATTGGATCTGTCTGTTAGAGTGAACCCAAAATTATCTCTTACACGTTAAGTTCATGCTCATTCCAGATCCATATGGAACAGGTAGGCGATCCGCGATTTACTGACTTTAGGTAATTTAATGTAGTATCTCCACATGGCACATTACAATTTTTCATTCTCGTGATTGTTGCAGATTGTATTGGAAATGATCGAACTTCGAGAGTTGGATACTGCACGTGCTATTTTAAGGCAAACTCAGGTGATGGGTGTCATGAAGCAAGAGCAACCTGAAAGATATTTGCGACTTGAGCATCTCCTAGTCAGAACTTACTTTGATCCCAATGAGGTTAGTAGCTTGTGCAAAATTTGATTCTTTCACTTTTGTTTTCCTCTGCATTTAAGCGGATCTTGTCTTCTTTGTTTTTTGGTGCTTCTCTCAGCCATGTGAATTTTCTTGGCTTAAGTTCCTGTCAACTTTTTGGTTTGCCAGCAATGATTCAAATTTCTTTTTATGACTGTTGCTTGTTTAGGTGGGAAAATAATAATTTTCTTTAGGAAGGGGACACATGTTTGAAGCCCAGGAGATTTTTAGTTTCCTTCCATGTTACTGTTACTGCAATGTCATAATTTGAGTTAGTCGGTTGTTGAGGAGAGTTGCCACTTCTCTTATGATTGTTCAGAGGGAAGAGGGGGTGTTGGGGATAAGTTCGTAGTGTTTTTCAAATATTGTAGGTTGAGGTTTGTACTTTTTTTTTTGTGAGCAAGCGGTAATATTTCATTACACAATAAAGAGGGGTTACACAAAATCAGGCCCTTTACAAACAGAACTAATGGGCTGGCATTTGGGCGAATGGCTCAAGGCCTACATAGAGAAAGTGGACCAAAGGTCCAGATAACCTAATTGGGCCAAAAGGCCCGACTAACATAAAGTCGCCTAAGGTGGTGACTCCCGCTGGAGGAGAGGGTGAGGACTGCACCTTAGTCCCGCTTCTTGTTGAGATCTCGTCCGAAAGTGCCAATGAAAGACGGAAAAAGGCCACACCACGTTGAAGGGCTGTGTGCGTGAGATGCACGCGCTCAAGAGTGCGTGACAAGCCACGCACCGGCTAGATGAGAACTGAACCATCAAAGAGGAGGGAGATCGGAGACCATAGAAATCGATCTGAAGGTGCGTGTCCATTGGTGCAGTCCAAGGAGATCCAGCCGTCGTGGGTTTCTACCTAACAAAAGGACCCCACCAACAAGAAGGAGGTACCGCTAGAGCTGAAGGTTCCGGCCGGTAAAGGTCCTACCGGAGAGTGAGAGTGGACGGTGGGAGGAGGAGGGGGAGTTCCTCCCACCGGCCAAGCTTAAAAGGAAGAAGGGTGGTCAAGCTCTAGGAGAAAAAATTTCTAAAGAGAGGCGGAAGCGTCTCTCTCTAGAAAGCAATGCTAGAGGTGGAGGTTTCTACATTTGTAGATGTTCCGCTTGAGATTGGTTTCTGCCTTAAGGGGGTTCTACAGATCCCAAACAGGAGTGTGTTTTTGAGGTCATTTATTCTTCCTCTTCATTTGTTTATTGAGGTTGGATTTGTGGTTATAATGTTGCTTTAGTGTTTTTTTATAATTCTTTATGTTTCTTCGGCATGCTGATAAATTAAATTGTAGGGAATTAATTTATTGAATTATGCGCTGTGTTACAGGCCTACCAAGATTCAACAAAGGAAAAGCGTCGTGCACAAATTGCTCAAGGTTCTCCTCTTTTCCCTCACTGGTCTTTTGATATGATTGTTCCATAAAAGGTTATTCTAGTCCATTATGCTAGACAATGTTCATTAAATTTGTACCATGAAAGGTTATTCTAGCCCATTGTATTATCTTTGCAATATATGAAATTAAACTAAATGTTGGGATCCACTTATTGTGCATACTGGGGGAAGATTACAGAGAATATTAAACTAAATGTTTAAATTCATCTATTCTCATTAACTTAAACTTTAAGGAAAATTGGTGATTTAACTATAATCACTGGAAAAATATTCACTAATATAATCATTGAAAGAAAAATAAAGATTAGGAAGTCAATTTGTTGTGGTTTTTAATCTATGTAGGGGTAAGAAAAAGGCTTCCTATGATCGTTATTGACAGCAAAAATTTCAGTGCTAGCCAAACCATGCTACAAAGGGACTTTTTGTGGGGTACTGATGATGGTGTTCACAAATTTCATTTACTCAGTTGGGAGAAGGTGTGTTCTCCTATTCATTCTGGAGGGCTGGGGCTTAGGAGGATGTCTTTGTTCATTAGAGCCTTGTTGGGCAAGTGGTTGTGGAGATTTGGCATTGAGAGGGATAGATTGTGGAGATGTGTTATTGCAGAGAAATATGATACCACTCGTAGTGGGTGGCTCTCCTTGTCCTCAAGAGGTTCCTTTGGGGTAAGCCTTTGGAAACACATTAGTAAAGACTGTGATTCTTTTTCTGAGCGTATTAGGTTTGTGTTGGGAAATGGTCAGCGTCTCAATTTTTGGCATGACAATTGGTGTGGTGGGAGAGTTTTGAGCCGCTCCTTGCCCTTAGTCTTCTCTCTGTCCGGTTGTAAGGATGCAATGGTGGTGGATTGTATGGATCTTGGTCCTAGTTCTTTAGTGTAGAATATTCAGTTCTCTAGATCTGCAAATGATTGGGAAATTGAGGAGTTTGCTGCCTTGTACTCTATTCTTTATGAGCAGAGGGTGCGTAGAGGTAGAGCTGATGTGATGTTTTGGTTGGGTTCTAAGAGTGATGTTTTTTCAGTTGAGTCATTCTATGATTACCTTTCCAGTGGTGATACTTCTGAGCCTTTCCCTTGGCGTGGGGTGTGGAAGGTCAAGGTCCCTATGCGTGTATCTTTCTTTGGTTGGAAGGCTTCACATGGTAGGATTTTGACTATTGATAATCTCAGAAGAATGAGAGTTTATGTCACAGAGTGATGTTACATGTGTAAGGGTGATGGAGAATCCATTAATAATTTGTTATTGCATTGTCCGGTTGCAAGAGGTCTCTGGATGCATGTCCTTGGTTTGTTGAATCTTCATTGGATAATGCCTGAAAGGGTGGTGGATGTCCTTTCTTGTTGGGGACGGAAGTTTGTGGATCCTTCAGCCAAGGCAATTTGGAGGATGATACCTGCGTGTATTTGGTGGTGTCTTTGGAGGGAGCGGAATAGAAGGTGTTTTGAGGATTCGGCTAGGTCTCTAGGGAGTTTGCAGGGCGATGTGTTCCATTCTCTTTTCTGTTGGGCTAATGCTTTTCTGGGGGGTCGTTTTCTAGACTATTTTGATTTCCTTAGTATCTTCATTTGTATGCTTTAAGTGAATTCGGTACAGCCTTTGTACTGAGTTCGTCTCTTTCTCTTTTTCTTTTTAATAAAACTGTGCTTACTTATAAAAAAAATATCTTGACATGATTTGTTTAGATAACAACCATTTTAATTGCCATTACTCTGTCAATAATAAAGGTAGCAATGACATAGATCAGAGTTCATGGATTTCAATCATTGGAAGTTTATGAAAAAAATTTAGTCCTAGCTTCTTTGTTTAAATTGTGGTATGTTTTTATTTTGTTATATCATTATTATATTCCCATCTTTTTTTCAGCTCTTGCTGCTGAAGTCACTGTGGTGCCACCTTCACGATTAATGGCTCTGATTGGTCAGGCTCTAAAGTGGCAGCAGCACCAAGGTTGTAATTTGCTATTTGTGTTATGGGGTATTTGAAATATTTCACATAATTATGTAAATTTCCTTTTTTCATCCTAACTAAACTAAACCAGGAATTTAAATTCATTATTATTGCTTCATTCTTGCCTACTTTGCAATATGAGGAGATGACATTGCTTTGTCTCCATTTAAACACGTATGCCTCTAAGCCATATCTTGACAAAGCATCTCTTTTGTTCTCTTGCTCTGTCAGGGTTACTGCCTCAAGGAACACAGTTTGACTTATTTCGAGGAACTGCTGCTATGAAACAAGATGTGGATGACATGTATCCAACAACTCTTTCACATACAATAAAGGTGAGGTTTATATATCTCTGTTTTCAATGATTTTAAGGACACTAATGGAAATCAATGCTTTTGTTGATACTGTTGACATAGTTCTTAATTTATAGTTGTGACCTTTTTTTCTCTTCTTGGTGAGGAATGGGGACTTCACTGAATGGCACATGCAAATTAGATATGTTTGATCAGTTGTATTTTTTGTTGCATTTTTCCTCAGTAATTTGAAAGTAGAATCTTGGTTGTTATTGTTTAAAAAAAATTTTTGGTCTCCAATTTATATGGGATTCATATATGTTTCAAGCATCAGTCTCTAACCGGTTGATTTCAAACTTGATGGATGTCACCCAATTGTTTTCCAGGAGTCGTGAATGAGATTGGTTTCCTATTTTGATTTCTATTCCCTTCAAATATGAATTATCCTCCATTTTTGTAATGTACTGGCCCTCCCAAAAATATTGGCTCTTGCTTCTGGGGACAGTAGTGAAGTTTTGGAAGAAACTACGTGGACATTATCAGCACGCTCAGAAAGGAATAATTGCATATTTATGTTTGGATTATTTTAGGTTTATTTTGTTGTAAGCTTTGAGCTACACTTTGTTCAGGTTGCTTTCGTTCTGTATTTCTCTCTTATTTTTTGCATGATTTTGAGGTTGTACTATTAAACTTTCAAATTGAATCCTCTGGTCATGTCTTCTTGCAGTTCGGGACAAAAAGTCATGCAGAATGTGCTCGGTTCTCACCAGATGGACAGTTTCTTGTCTCTTGCTCTGTTGATGGATTTATTGAGGTCGATTAGTGTGATACATCTCTTTTTGTTTAAAGTTTACAAAATTCGAATGTTCTTAACTTTTGCATCACTATTAGGTCTGGGATTACATCAGTGGGAAGCTCAAGAAGGATCTTCAGTACCAGGCTGATGTGAGTAGATGTGCACACACCCAAAAACAAATGTGTATTTTTTGTTGCTATATTCTGTCTTTATGCTTCAACAGTTTTTGGATCTGTACTTTCTTTCAACCCTAGGAACTATTGCATGATTTTCATTTTAGAATCGTTAGAAAACTATCTAATGACTTCTTAGAAATAAATGTGACTGGTACTTATGGACGATCTGAAACTTTTGGAATCTGTGTTTTATCAGATGGGATAAAGTATTGGACTATCTTGAGAAAGGCTACAATATCGGTTCTGGATAAAATATCTGTACCTGTACAATATTTAATGTCTTAAGTGAGTTGACTAATCTGTAATAGTGTAATGAGTGTGCGTTTTGGTGCTCTTAAGCAAGAAGCATAGTTCATAATTTTAGTAGGACAGCAATGCACGTTTATGAACTATGAAATCATGGAAATTAGTTTATTACCTGGGGAGGCATTGCCTGAACCTGGCCCTCCTGAGCAAACGTCAAGTGAGAAGTTTTCACCATCTTTTAGGTGGGCAGGCACTTCTCTTGACATATGTATTGCGTAGATACTCTTTTGCTTTCAGTTAATACTCACTAACATGTCAATGGGCCAGGCAATAGTGAAATGAAGACATTGTGATTAATGATATTCTCTTGTCCTTCGTTTCATTCAGTGTAATATGTTGTTTGCAGTACTTCTTTAGAGTTTCTATCTTATCTTGTGCTACGGACACCTGTAATCTTCTGCAGGAAACATTCATGATGCATGATGATCCGGTGCTTTGTGTTGATTTTAGCAGAGATTCTGAGATGCTTGCATCTGGTTCACAAGATGGGAAGATCAAAGTAAGTTTTAGTTGTGTATTCTTAAACTCAGGATGCAGCTTTAATTTTAATCAAGTCCTTGAATCTAAGAGTGGCAAGGATATGGTCCCACCTGATCTAATATCTTGAGCTCATTTTGCCCTGGAATAACCTGTGGTTTTGATACTTTCTTCCATGAAACTAATGATCTTGGTTCTTAATATTGCTGAAGAAAGTTTGAACGGTACAGAACTAGCAAGGTTATATAATCTTTGATGACTGCTACTGCATACTGGTTAAATTAGATGTTTGATTAATGAAATTCCTAAGTTCTTAAGTTGGTTGTACAATTTTAGGTTTGGCGAATAAGGACGGGTCAATGCTTGCGCCGTCTTGAACGTGCACATTCTCAGGGTGTCACAAGTCTCATCTTCTCTCGAGATGGAAGCCAGTTACTAAGTGCATCATTCGATAGCACAGCAAGGTTTATGGGCATTTTTTTTTGCTCACGCTTTCTACTTTTGCACAGCGATAATCACATTTGCACTTTTAGCATACATGGGCTACTATCTAATAAATTATCCTTTAATATTTTATGTCACTGTCTTCTATTGATATCCCTGAGTAACCATGCTGGTCATAAACAGTTTTACTATCCATGTGAACACCATTGGTCATGAAGTGCAACATGGTGTTAGGATGAACTCAAATACCAGTGAACTATTCCTAGTTGTGGGGTCAAGAGGGTTGAGGGAGACGGTAACCTTGTAAGTTTTGGGGCTACAAGGAGGATTCCCTTTACCTACTTATGTCCTCTTTTAAGACCCTAGTGATATAAGAGCAGTTAGCAAGTGTTCATAGTGTAATTCACTGCATAGGACCTGAGGCTGGCTGATCTATGTATGACAGGTGCGTGTGGCAAATAATATTTTTTTCCTCATTACTTTCTATTTCTTGTGAACTGGTAGTTGGATCAGTTCAAATATCCACGGTGGTATTGGATAACAGGTTGTTCTCCCAAAAAAGCAGGAGCTTTGGGATAAAGGAACCTTAGTACTTCGTAGCAGAAGTTAATAGCAAAGTTGGTTTGGATGTTATTCCTGTGGATGTTGTTTAGATGAAATGCATGAAGTTGTTTGTTAGAGGACTTCAGCTATGATGAGAGGCAATCACGAGTTAGGTCTATTGAGCCAGATGCTGCTGGTGGGATTTGTTTTCAGCCTTTTTTTACATTCACTATGATGTAACATGACTTCTCTTGTGGCGTGTATGGATTTGGCTACTATACCCAGTTTGCTGTATCTTGGGGGTAGGCTTAGTTGGTTGCATTTGTGGTCATTGTTCATATCAAAGCACTTATCTGGGTTGCTTTGTATACAAGGTGCATATACATATGTATCTCTGGTTGGTTTGTTAGGCATATATGAATTAGGATTGTAGAATTCTTCAATAAAAAGTCTTCATAGATTAGATTTGTTTCACGCTTTTTGCCAAATATCCCTTCTTAATTGATAAGCTGTGAATAAGAAAGTATGTATGCATCCCAGATTTTGAAGCATTGGAATGTAGAAGCTTTTCTTTTTCCCCCGAGCATAACGTAGAGGTCGTCTAGATTGTAACTATTTTTATTCCTTGATTGTAACTTTTTGTGACCTGCTGTATACTTTTAAGTTATACCTACCTTTCTTATAATTAATTTCATCCAGAAATTGAAATAAAATTGTGCTATTTTTCATACAGAATCCATGGGTTGAAATCTGGGAAGTTGTTGAAAGAGTTTCGTGGCCATACTTCTTATGTGAATGATGCTATCTTTACAACTGATGGAAGTCGTGTTATCACTGCATCTAGTGATTGCACAGTTAAGGTAAGTTACTTTGGTATGTATTGATGGAAACAAATCCTTCTCAAGGTATTGGATTTCCTGTTCTCTTGAGTGAATGATTGAAACGTGATTTATTTTGTGTAGGTCTGGGACGTGAAATCTACAGACTGTCTACAAACATTTAAGCCACCACCTCCTTTGCGGGTACTAAAAAATGTCTTTTCTCATGGTTTAAAACAATTTGCCATGTTATCTACTTTAAAGTTCATTTTGCTTCATTGTCCTCGTCCCTAACTGCTGCTTTGTTCTTTGTCTGCTAGGGTGGTGATGCTTCTGTGAATTCTGTTCACGTTTTCCCCAAAACTTCCGATCACATCATTGTTTGTAATAAGACATCATCTATCTACATTATGACACTTCAGGGACAGGTACTTATTCTTAATGGGAAGTGTGTTATAGTTCAAAAATTACACCCAATGTTTATTACCTTGCTGTATCATCGTGTATGTGGACCAGCAAAGTAGAGATGATAAATAACTTGGATGTTTCAACGAAAGATAGGATCTGTTGCATAACTTGTATGGCTTGATATTGTCTCAACGAGGAGCTGACAAATGAATATTTTGTATCTGAAGGTTTTTTGGATGGTTCGAATCTTGACCGTCGTCATATCTATTAAACATATTGCTTCATGGTTGGAGATTATCTGCTCTTTTAGCAACCATCTCAAGTCCAAATTGGGGAATACAAGCAATATCTGGTCTCTGCTGTAAATGTGATTAAGTTTTATTTTTCATTGTCCACCTTTAGGCTCAAATGAAATTTTTCTAGACTTGCTTGGGGGTACAACTGATTCCATATAGGGATGTTGATTAGTCGATGTTTGAGGGGAAAAGCTGTTAGATTTTTTCTCATTTTGATTGGTTAGCATTGAATAAATAAATCAAGAAAGGCCTAGATATGGATTGCATTAATAGTAGATGTATTATTTTTCCCTCGACTCTGTTCAGTATCAATAATACTTAAAGAGATCTGTGATGTATGCTAGAGAATCCTAACTCAGATTTCAAATTGAAGGGGAGTATCGCTCAAGTATATTTCTGGGTTAATTTGAAAATAACACTCCCATTTGTTTGTATTTAAACTAGGGCAAAAATCCTTAAAACCCATTTTCTACCAGATACTTTACAAAGTGGGGAGCACCCTGTTCCCAGCAAACTCTATAGAGTGGAAAGCAACCATCAAAGAAAGCAAGTGCCACTGCATCTGGCTGATTACAGTTCTTCTGCATGATTTTGGTGTAGGTCGTGAAGAGCTTCTCATCTGGTAAAAGAGAAGGTGGAGACTTTGGTGCGGCCTGTGTGTCACCAAAAGGGGAATGGATTTACTGCGTAGGTGAAGACAGGTACTTTAATGACTTCTTTAGTACTAAATAGCGAACTTGCTTCCTGCTCTTGTTCCATTAGAGTCATTAGAAGTTTCGAATCTATCTATCATGTGTAATACGAGACGTTTAAGACAAAACATTCATTGTGTAGAGCTCTATGATGCTAACAGTGCTTGTTTGTTCGGTCTTGAGCGTAAGCACTGTGTATTTTTTATGTAGTACTTAATGTGAGAATAATATGCAGGAATATGTACTGCTTCAGCTATCAATCTGGTAAACTAGAGCATCTAATGAAGGTATGATTTCTTTCTTCTATTTGTTTTTTCCCTTTTGTGGAATGAAGATATGCTTTCAGTAAGTGGAAACATGAGTTTGTATCAAACTGGGGAATTAGATTCCTTACTTGGGTGTACATACAAGACTGTTCAGGAGCTTCTTCATAACATTGTGAAAAAAAAGCTAGCATATTGGTCGGGATAGAGCCGAATGGTGAAAAACTGTTCATGTACCATAAAAGTAATAAGCAGGCTTAGTTATTATTTTGCTGTATTTATTATACTTATTTTTGAATTGAACACTAAACTAGAACACAGGCTGGAGTCCTTTTTCCCCCAAGCAACTTGAATCACAATCCATTGACGTATTTTAATGGTGCATGCAGGCTTGCTTTTATGTTTGTGTCATGGAATCCAATTGACATATGCATATAGGTGCCCTATATAATGTGTTTAATTCTTCTGGGGACACTTTCAGGTTCATGAAAAAGATGTAATTGGCGTCACTCATCATCCACACAGGAATCTTGTTGCTACGTATGGTGAGGACTGCACTATGAAATTGTGGAAGCCTTAAATCTCTTATATCTTGGTTTTATGTAAATGATATCTTTTGCTATATTTATGTAATGGTGACTGCTAACGTCCAATAGTTACTGTAATTGGAATGTGGCAGAGTAGTTCCGCAGGTGATTAGGAATCCATTTTCTATGTCAAATTATAATGAGTACTGTTCATCTCACTCTCTCTCTCTCCCCCGAGTAGGATCCACTGCCTGGCCAAAAGCCCCCTAAAAAAGGTCCAAGTTTACTACCTTTTCTCCCTTGCTTGAGCTTACTCTGGTTAGTTCGAAGATGTTAATCTGTGAAGTCTTAAATCACATGTTCTGAGAGTAATGTAACTAAATATTGTTAATCATAAACTGCTCTATTAAGACTAGTTATTATTTAAGAAATCAACAGCAAGTATTGCTTCCCTCATAAAAGTTTCTGTGCCAGAAAAGATCATAAATAATGAAGGTCAACTTAAGAAGTAGGGATTTACTGAATCTCAAGCTCTAGCCCTCCCTCTCCCTTGAGCTGGGTAGTTATCTTGTAGTTTTCTAACCCTAAGAACATCCACTGTAGTAGAAGAATCAACTTGGTCTATGCCATCTAGCTTTCTTAATTAGCATAACCTGATTATAAACTAAGCCCGTATTATGTTGCCATTTGGATTAGTTTCTATCCCTGCATAGCAGAACAATACATATGGTATGGTGACCCTCAGCCACAAGGCCACGAATATTTCATTAAATAAAAACCTTGGCACAGCAGAAGCATGTATTAATGGGTACAAGACTCTAATTTTCTTGGGAACAGTAAATCTGGCAATAAGAGGTTCAACTGTGAGAGAAATTGAGAGAAATTAATGAGGTCTGTAGAAACTAATTGGCTACTCTCTCTCTCTAACCTTTCGTCTTGGACTAAAACACCAATCTGATTTCTTAGCCACGGGTATGGATATGCCTGACTATACTGACTTACATTATCTATACCTATCTGCCCAACCATTCTTCATTAAGTTTAGGGTTAAGCTTGTTTGACTTTCTTTCACAGGCTATTTATCAAATACCTACAGTTCCAAGATAGAGGTTAGGCTTTTAACTTTTATGTGACGACGCTAAATTTCACTTATTTTGGTATTTTGTATCCACAAATGGGCTTGTAATCATAAAAGAGGGCCTGGGTTCGGAAAACAATACCATATAAGAGCTTGCTTTCGCATCATGCACTCTGATCTTTGACATTGAGAAATGAATCTCTTGTAAGAGTTAACTTTGTTTATAAATGAAGAAACTATGAAAGTACGTGTCGTACATCAACTTTTTGCACTGCAAAACGCTGCCCTGTAGGGCGGTGCAAGTTTGGTGGCGGTGGCCACCGGATAGTTCGGTTTTTAAAATTTGGTCATCGCTATTGCCACCGCTCATAGTAAAAACTGGTCATGTACCGTGCTGATTTTAGCGGTAGTGGTTGCCGAGTACCGACTTCCTTATCAGGTTGTTGCTTATGCTTTTTACTTGTTTTTTTCTATTTGTATGGTATATTGAGCCAATACTGGAGCCCATTTTTTGTCTAAGTTGGTGCAAATTTAGTTGTAATGCATTTTTTATGCCACTCGGAACATTTCGAAAATGATATATCCATGAAAATTTTAATTAAAGTTGTTTTAGTGTTTTTTATTTTAACTTCTTTATTATCAAATTAATAAACATTTTGAGCGAAATAAAATCTATCCAATAAATATGATAAATTTAAAATCAATAAACTCCAAAATTAATTATCTCAATTAATTAAAAAAATCTCAATTTTAACAATACCCGCTAAAGCGGTGATGATATCCTCAAAAATTGAGAAAATCTCAAAAAATAAACATCTTGGGCCTTCATCACTGCCACCGCAATAGAGCGGGTACCAGTAGTAAGGGAACCAGAATTTTCTGGTTCCTTGCACAACCCCACTGCACTGTACAGTAAAAGTACTTTTAACTTTTACAAGCGAGTACAATTTAGTAGGCTCTTAGGAAGAAGGAAAAAAAATAGGGTTAATGACCATTTTCATCCCTGGATTTTGATCACTCAACAAAATTCGTCCTTGAGTTTTCTCATTTATTACATGTAGTCCTTGGATTTCATGATGATGTCAAAATGGTCCTTCCGTCAATTTTCGTTAGCGAATTGCCCAGTAAACTAACGGTCATACACGTCATTACCAATCAAAAAATGACACGTGTAATTTTTTAAAAAATGTCACGTCAATTTTATTGTGTCACATCAGTAAAATAAAAAAATTACAAAATAAATATAATAAATTAAGAATTTTTTCCTGAAACTAAAAAAAGACACGAACAAAGCAAGGAGGCGCGAGCCACCCCCTCAGCCTCTCTAGAAGGGGTGGCCGGTAGCTACCGGCCTCCTTGGAGAAGTGGTTGCCGGGAGCCATCGACCTCCCTAAAGAAAGGGTGGCTCCCGGCCACACGGCAAAGGGGATCCCAGATCGAGGGGTGGCTCTCTAAGCCAATGGCCTCCCCTGGAGAAGGGGTGGCCGGGAGCCACCCCGCAAAGGGGGGAGCCTAGATCTGGGCTCCCTCCTCCAAGGGTGGCTCAGGTGAGCCACCGGTCACTCCTTCTCCATGGGTGGCTTTGCAACTCACGTCGTTTGAGTTTTTTTGGAAGTTTCACGAAAAAATTCTTAATTTATTTTGTAATTTATTTTATTTTACTAATATGGCACATTAAAATTGACGTTGTATTTTATTTTAAAAAATTACAAGTGTCACTTTCTGATTGGTAATGACGTGTATGACCGTTAGTTGACTGAGCAATTCGCTAACAGAAGTTGACGGAATGACCATTTTGACAACATTATGAAAACCAAGGACTACGTGTGATAAATGAGAAAACTGAAGGACGAATTTTGTAAGGTGATCAAAACCCAAGGGTGAAAATGGTCATTAACCAAAAAAAGAGAGCAGAATTTGGTAGGTATACTGAAAACTTCAAGTAACCGACCATTGCACCCAATTGTAATTGCCTAAATGGCAACTCCAACCATATCTTACTATTAACTTCTTTTCGCGCTTCATTGAAATGAAAAACTAAGCCTGGAATCCATTGTGCAGAAGTTGGACACATTCTGAATACAACTCCTTTATGACATTAGGTTTGTCATTCAACTCTTACCCAATACTCCATGCATCAACGCATTTACTGCAATATCTTTACTCGTGACTTTGACACGGCAATTCTGGCCCCACAAAAACAGAGAGATCAACAAGAAAATATAAGACTTGGGTCCTCCATGGAAGATAGAAAGAGGTACTTTATTGTAAGATCAAATAAAAAAATCGACTCCGGTAGGGATTTCTGATCTTTTCCTCCCTCCTCAGAATCCAAATCCTGAAACCCAACTAAACTGCAAATAGAAAAATTGATTTGAAAAAAAAAAGGGTAGGGAATTGAAAGGAGTAAGCCAGAGGAGGAAGTAAATACTGGAGATTTTCCCTGTCCACAAGTTGGCTGCTTTAGAGTCTGTAATTACTGTAATGGAGAGAGCAGATGAATGCATTTATTACTTTCAACCACCACCTCGTTGCTATTAAACCCCCCATTCACAGTTACAAATTCCCCACCTTTCTCAAAGAGTACAGGAAAAACTCACTCTCCCTCACACACACAGATACACATACACAGAGACTTGCACAAGCACCCAGCCACCCATTTTCATGGCTCAATTTTGGTTCTCTATATTGCTGGCTTTTTTCATGGTGCTGACAGCAGTTTCAGGCCAAGGTGGAAGGGGGAGAGAGATGGTGCCTGCCATGTTCATATTCGGAGACTCCCTCATTGACAATGGCAACAACAACAACCTTCCTTCCTTTGCCAAGGCCAACTATTTCCCTTACGGCATTGATTTTAATGGTGGCCCTACTGGCCGTTTCTCCAATGGCTACACCATGGTTGATGGAATAGGTAAACTCTCCTCTCTCTCTCTCTCTCTCCGAGTGGTGTGCTCTGCATTTGTGTCCCAGCCCTCTAAAATGAAACATTGTCATTTGTCATCCATTAAGATAATACTACGATCAGTGCAGTGTAATGTTTAGCTCAATGTGCGCAACCCTTCGCCATTCTCGCCGAGGTAGGTGTTCATAGTGTGAATGCAGTTCATTCATGTGAATTAAGAATTACACCAATGCTTTGGGAGCGTTGAATACTTGCTGCATCCAAAGTAAGAGAGATGGGCTCAGCACCTGCATGTTAGGTTTTTAAAGCCTCTTTTGGCTACTGACTAACTTACCATTCATCTGAAGGACGAGCATTTATTGGACTTCAGTCTCGTCGTGGCTAGCTCTTTGAATTGCTTTCTCAGTTACTGTCTCTGGTCAACCTACAAGAACCTAACCCTTTTAGACCCATGCACTGATCCTACTGTTGGTAAATTCCTCATATTTGCAGCTGAACTGCTTGGTCTTCCCTTGATTCCTGCGTACTCTGAAGCTTCAGGTGACCAAATGCTTCATGGAGTCAACTACGCCTCCGCCGCTGCTGGAATCCTCGATATCACCGGCAGAAACTTCGTATGCGCCATAATTTTTCCCTTTTCAATGCAGCAATATATATATTTTGCATCCATGTTTGACTGCCTCTTTTCTTTTTTGGTGGACATATTTACTGGATTTGGTCTGTTGGGTATATTAAAAGACAACCTTAAGGTTCTCGCCGTTCATAATTAATTTTCACCAATATTCTTGAACTATTATATTCATGTCAGCCCACATGTGACTTCTCCATTTGCAATAATAAATGCATTTCTCAGCAAATGACAGACTAGTCTCGACTCCTGTTATGTATGTGGAGTGCCAGCCATTTAATTCGATGACCCTTGTGCTCTCACAAGAAATAGCAACACGCAAATGACAAAAATGACCTTGGTTTTTTTTTTTTTGGGTAATTGTGGCATTGTTCGATCAGGTGGGTCGTATACCGTTTGATCAACAGATCAGAAACTTTCGGACCACTCTGGATCAGATTACAGCCAATCTTGGGGCAGACGATATGGCCCGGGCAATCGGACGGTGCATAATTTTTGTCGGGATGGGCAGCAATGACTACCTAAACAATTACCTAATGCCTAATTACCCAACCAGGGGTCAGTACAATGGACAACAATATGCTGATCTCTTGGTAGACAAGTACGCCCAGCAACTCACCGTAAGACTATCAATTCACTCCAATTTTTTATTTTTTATTTTCCAATATTTCCAGATTTTTTTTACATTGATACTATGTGGAATTTGAAATCTTTATATAAAAAATTGAAAAAAGAAAAGAAAAAGGGTAATAGCTAGTAACTGTACTTGGTCCAACTTGGTAACTGCTATTTAGCCCATGATGGCCCACTAGCCCATTATGTCACTTACAGAGCCTTTACAATCTGGGAGCCCGGAAATTTGTTGTAGCGGGGCTTGGATTAATGGGCTGCATTCCGAGTATATTGGCTCAAAGCCCAGCGGGAGGTTGCTCAGAAGAAGTCAACCAGCTTGTTCTTCCTTTCAATGCAAACGTGAAGACAATGATCAACAGCCTAAGTGCCAATCTACCAGGAATCAAATTCACTTATGTTGACGTTGCCCATATGTTCCAAGACATCGTCGCCAATGCTAGATCCTACGGTACGTACACGCTGCAATATCTATATATATATATATATATATGCATATTTTTATCTACGGTGCATTTGATGTTTTTCTTTACGCAGGATTAACTGTTGTAAATCGTGGGTGCTGTGGCATTGGGAGAAACAGTGGCCAGATCACATGTCTTCCATTCCAAACACCATGTCCGAACCGAGACCAGTACGTATTCTGGGACGCATTCCACCCAACGGAAAAGGTGAACGTCATCATGGCGAGGAAGGCTTTCAGTGGAGACCGAACCTTTATTTACCCAATGAACATAGAGCAGCTTGCAAACCTTGATAATGAGACCAAGTAAAAAGGGTGTTTACAAAGCTTATTAGACATGCGTTCCCTTAAAATATTCTTAAAATGCTTCTATATATGTACACGTTTTCGTCCCTCCATTTAAGCATTGAGAGTTGTAGCTAAAGACGGAGTCAAAGAACTGCTCTGGGTGCACTTCTACAGCAATTGCAAGTACTTTGGGTTTTGGTGTATATGCCAGTTCCTCTTTATTCATCAACTTAGTTTCGGTTAATTTTCTCCTACTCAGACGAACCTATGGAGCTTGCCACAAGACAAGATTAATTGGCAACTTTTTAACTAGAACTCACTCATCGAAGTAGAAAGAACAGGACAGTTCCCAATTAAACCAACTCAAATTCACAATTTGTTCGCAAGGCAAATTGAAGCAACTTTTAGCATTATCTAGGCGCTGTATCTGCGTCTAATTGGGAGTAAAATCTGTAGACGATATGACCCAAACTAATAAATTTGGTTTTATTGGTTCTATCGGAAATCAACAGAACAGAACAGAGCATGCACAGCTCCAGCTATGATTCTTGAGAAGATTGATTTAGGCATACCGTATAGGCCACCTTATTAGCAACCCTATCACATTATTTCAGGCAGAGAATGTAGTTTCAATCAACTACTACTGTAACCCCGAGAGAAATGTTGACAATGGAAATTTAAGCTGATGGATTTTGGAATTACAGAAGCAGGCAGAAAAGGCTAAAGCATAGAGGACCAACATAAGCTCCAAAGCTATTACAGCATTGCCAGCTGTTGTATATTAATTGGATATGTATAGGACTGTGTTTGTGAACTGTATGAATTCTTGGCGAATGCAATGTTTGCCACCTCGGTGGGATGAAAGGCATCCCAGAACAGGTACTTGCTACGATCCGTACATGGTTGTTGAAGAGGAAGACAAGTAATCTGCCCATTGTTCCTCCCCACTCCACAGCATCCCTTGTCTACCACTTCAAAACCTGTAGTATCATTTCCAAATTGCAGAGCATAGTTAAGAAAGTTCGTGCATAAATGGTCTGATATTGGTCCGAAGTACGTTACCGTAACTTGCTGCATTTTGATAGAGATCGCTGGTGCTCTGATATGAGTCTAGGTACACAAACTTTGCTCCAGGCAACTGGCCTCCATTGAAACGGTCAACAAGTTTCCGGAGCCCTGAGTTAAACATAGAGATTGCCATATTGATTTTTTCATTGCAGCGGCTGCTATTACCATGGTACCGCGCGAGCTGATATGGTATGCAACCGATCTGGCCAACTGCAGTTACAATCGCCTTACGTGCTCCCAACGTATATAATTGCTGAACAAGAAATTAAGAAAAAATATGAAGATCCCCTAAACCAGTCAAAGACAGAAAATTCATTTGAAATATTGAATGAGGATATGAAGAGAAGTTTCATTATGAACAGTAGTGTGCTTTCTTAAATTCTGTTGGCCTTTCTAAAATTTAGTCCAATTTGTTACCTTAAGCTATCATTCACAAATCAATGGAGCACCAACTTGAATCCCACCATTTTTTGGTACTTATATACTATCTGCAAATTTGATTTCCCCAAAAAGCCTCATGGCATGGGTCAACAGGAAGTCCTATTCTCCTAAGCTGCAAATTTTAACTTTAGGGTAGTCATCGAGAATGCCAGAAACTACAATACAAAGTAGAACACATACATATACACAAGCATATAAACTCTATTTGAAAATCTGTACAATTAGCCTTTGAAGGTATTTTCTTTTCCATCCAAAGATCCAAAAACATGGGGCAGAATCTAGAGTTGTGATCAGTCACCAACTTACAGTTAGCTGGCGGGAGTAGTCCTGAAGAAGTACAGCAGCATAAGCTTTATCAGTGTAATCGGAACTAGTACTGTAAAAGTCAGGCATAAAATAGTTGTTAAGATAGTCATTACTTCCCATCCCAGAATAAAAGATGCACTTGCTTAGATAGCTATTGAGTGCATTGGGATCTCCTCGGAAGAATCTCCTCATCTGTATCACTGAATCTGCAAAGCTGGATACTTGTTGGTCCATGGATGTGTGATCTCCCTACACATCACAGGTACATTAATCGCGTGAAAATATCGTTGTCCTACATTCCAGACAAATATTTTACACATACATCTAAGTATTAGGCCAATCTACAGGTGCTAGATCAGATGCAAATGCATCAGGTCTAGTCAAAGTGGCTAATTGAGCATTGCTGATCAAAATTACAGGCTTCTACAACAGGAAGCAAAGTATAGAAATTAGGACGCTTTCTGATTAAAGATGGGGGTCAAAAGTGTTACTCTTCATCATTCAAGTCAAAAAATGAAGTCCCGGGTTGTCTAGTGCAAGTGTCTAAGTTCAAGTCTTAAGATTGATTACTTCATTAAAAATGTTGAAAATTGAGACCATATTCTGCTCCTTAATAACATCTGCTTTGGCTAGAGCTTTTGTAGATAGTGACATTCTTATTATCCATCATAATTTATTTGTAGGGAGTAAGTGACTCATATTATATACCAGATTATCTCCTGTCTCATTTCGGATGCCAGCTGCTCCTGATGCATAATTCACTCCCCTCAGCAGTGCACGTCCCTGAGTCCTTGCCGAGGGTGGAATATAGGTAGTAAAACCTAGAAGTTGAGCTGCAAGAATTTTCCAAAAGAAGAAAGAAGAATACGTTTCAGCCGATTTATTCATAAACTGAATTATTGAAAATAATGGTACGTGGAAATCAATAAACATAGTCAATGATCAACACACATGCAATTGTCCGTCTATAGTTCTGGAGGCAGTGCCGCCTACTTTCATGCACGACAACTTTCTTTCACAAGCTCAATGACTAGCTAGCTAGCACCAACCTGTTACCAAATTTTAATCATTTCCATATCTAACTAGTAGTGATTCTTTTTGTTTTATAACAAGAAAAACTTGAACAGAAGGCTAGGGTTACTTATGTGCTGCACAGGCCAACAATATGAGCATGCCCACTCAATAGTCTTGACGGATCTTAGGGATAGCTAATAATAATGACATTTATTGACAGGTAACATGGATTAACTTATCTCTATCTATTTTGCTTTCTATGCATGTTTTTCTGTTTTTCACAATGGAAAGGATGTTACCTAGAGCATCCACGTAAGTTCGACCATTAGTAAACCGGCCAGTGGCACCCAGTGGAAAGTCAATTCCATAGGGCCTGTAATTAGCTCTAGCAAGCGTAAGAATCCCATTGTTGTTTCCATTATCGACCAGTGAGTCACCAAAGATGAAGAAACATGGCACTTGGGGCTGTCGTGGCTGTGAGTATACCTTAGCTGTTAACCAAACAAAGACAAAACCAGCTGACAAAGTTAGCTCGCTGAAACCCTTCATGTTTTAGTGGAACCTTAAGTAAAGTCTGATCAAGATCAGCTGAAGCCGCCCTACATTGATTCACACTTATATATAGTCCTCCTTTGGTGGCGTTTGTTTGCTATTATGGGATTCATGTGGTATCATTTTCTCCAAGCTTTGGACAAATGGAGTGAGGACCCGTGAGAGGTACATGGTAGGGGAACTTTTAGTTGTGGATCATGCATGTGTCACTTCTTTTACATTAATGAAACAACGGTGATAGAAAGGAATTCCTCGTGACATACAAGGCTGCGAACATCCTTTCTAGCATACAATGGACATCTTTACAACTAAGAAAAGTAAGAAGCAAAATGTGTCCCCTAACAACACAAAGATGATAGGACAAAAATGAAGTGGCATGTTTTCTGAGTATGTAAAGTACTTTATTTTCTCTGGAATCATGTGATTTCGAAGCATTCTACTTGCAGAGTTTACCCGGTTGATTGTGCATGTTCCCCTTTCATGAGCTCGAGATGCATGTGTACGTGTATTGGGTTATACCCGGCAATCTGGAATATTCTGGCGCATACTAATTAGCTTGTGTTCTTTGCTTCCTCGGCCTATTAATGCAAATAGATGCCTGCATGGCCTGCTAATGCCAAACTGTTCTAAAACGACCCACGTCGAACATCCATGTCCAAAAAATTTCGGTCTTTTCCACTTCTCAAAAATAAATCAGTCTGTGTATTTCACTGTGCCTTGGTATTCATTCTTGTGTGTCTATGGCTGTTTTTTTTTATCTATTCCTTGCTTACCCAAAACAGGAAAAGAAGAATATCGCCAAAATTAATGTGAAATTTCTGAAGCCAAATCTAATTGCGTAGAGTAAATGTTTTTCTTTATACAAGACATTAGCGTACAGAAAGTAAATTTCTTGCCCCCCTCATGTGAGGCTCAATAACTATACAAGGTCGAATGAATAGTCGTCCAAAAATTGTTAGCCCTTGGTTTATATTAGTGGTGTTCTGTGGATTTTAGTTTAATTTCAGGTCCAAATACAACGAGGAGCTAGCATTTTCCTAACGGGAAGGACGGTTCAATATTCCATAATTCCTCTCAACCTTTTGGACAAGCGAGGCATCTCGTCGTTTAGGCCGATCCAGCTTGACATTTGGGGCCAGTCGGATGCAATTTTGTCGTTTGGGCCACTCCGTGCATGCTGTTCGGACCAGTCATGACAATGAAATTTGGAGAAGATAGGGCTCTCTCTTCACTGAATGATTAGTAATCATGTTTATGGGCGTGGTTGTCAGTAAGACAGTAATTAAGTACTACAAAATTAAACAAACGAGAATTACACTTTGAACCTTAAAATTATTAATAGATTTGCACTTTGCTTCCAATTTGAGATCTTTAAAATTAAAACAAAAATAGTATGAATGACACAATTATATTAACGATTAAATACTAATATAGGTGTAAAATGCAAATCTAGTAGTAATTTGGGGTGCAATGAAGTTTGATATTAATTTTAAAGTGGCAATTAGAAAGCGAAGGACTAATTTACCCTTGAACAAAAAATATGAAGAAAACTAAAAAAAAAAAAGATCTGCCATGTATACGTGATAAATGATAAGATTCAGTGATTAATGATAAGAATATTTCAAGTATTTCATTTTCATAGAAAGAGCTAATTAAACAAGTCGTACAACAATATCGTAATAGGGTACTCCCCCAAAATTACACAAACTAATTTCGAAACGACCAGCCGATCGAAGAGGAGGATTTTGTTTGCGCTTATCGCCCTAATACTTTACAATCGACATTGCATTTGCATAGCGTTTCCTTGTGTTCATTTCTGATATGTCATAAAGTGTCAGGCATAAATCAGACGTGATCACCTTTAGCCCAATTTATCGCTGGTTGCTCGGTCTAATTGACTTGCCCCTAGCAAAGACTCCTCGAAGGCTTAGACTCCTAGTCGAACACTCAAGAAGAGTCTTGGTGATCGGAAGCTCTAATGTTCACAGTATAACTCTAAGACGTAACCATTTGAGTGGTAGACTCCTAATATTGTCTCTTAATCTTCCCGCCTAGCTACCCTGGAGACTATGACTCCAGGTAAGATAAGGAAGGTAAGATAAGGATCTTGGAGACTTCAGAACTCCAGGTAAGATAAGAAGTCCTGAAGCTCGTACCACTAGACTCCCTTTGAGACTCTAGCACCCCTCCTCCTATAAAAGGTAAATACCCTCATTATATTTTTTTAAGGCTTAATTGCTCTTCTAATACTCAATTCATCTTAAGATCTAACTTAGA
The DNA here is from genome assembly GCA_963930655.1 of Myrica gale. NCBI lineage: Eukaryota > Viridiplantae > Streptophyta > Magnoliopsida > Fagales > Myricaceae > Myrica > Myrica gale. Next base: position 6,333,100 of record OZ005600.1, on the reverse strand, counting down.
CATCGGAGTCTCCAGATCCGACGCTGTCCCATCGTCTTCTTCCTTTCAGGTCTTATCGGCTCCTAGTAATTTTTGGCATAATCAATTTCTATAATCGAAACAGGCGCAGTCCTCGGGATATGTGGTTTTATATTTCTAAGGAAGAGAAGAAAGCAGTCATAGTTGCATACCGCGGCCTGCACCGGCCCGGTGATATCAGCAGTCCTGGACACAACTTTACAGATGGAGGATTTCCTACATATTAATATATGACACAAATTAAAAAAGGTGCCCAAGCCGAAACCTCTAGATACGAAACCTCCCTTCTTCTTCGTGACCTCTCTCCATCCTTACTGTGACCGGCGGCGGGAGGAGCTCCTTCTCCTCCCGCCGTCCCCTTCCTCCCTCTCTCTCTCCCCCCTCCTTTCTGGCCGGCTAGCATTTTCTCCTTCCCGTTTCTCCTCCCCGTTTTTGGTCTCTCTCCGGGCCGATCTCCATCTTCAGATCCCGGCGCTTCCGGCGGCGGTTGGTGGCCACGCTCAGAGGGAATGGGTTCTGCTGCTCCCGGCGACCGGTTATAGCTTCTCTCGGGCCCCGTCGGCCGGCGCGTGCTCTCCCACGCGCGCTTCCGAGCGCGCGCGTGAGAGACACGCGCCGCCCCTTTTGTGGACCTGTTTGGGCGTTTTTGGGGTTTCTCTCGGACTGTCGTCTCCTGGCTCTGTTCCGGCCGGCCAGTTGCTTTATTTCAGGATGCATTGTTGTGTTTTTCTTGTGTTTGTGAAGTTTGTTTCTGCAGGTTGTAGTGGGAGGGTGCATGTGGAGGCTACTGTGCCGGTGGTGGTGTCATGGTGGTGGTTCACCTGCTCTTTTGCCATTTTTTGTCATGGACCTTGTTGTCCATTAGTGCTGGTGTGGCTTGTTTTGCAGGCTTGTATGTTGTTGGTTTGGAGACCGTCTTTTTCGACGGTGTTATTCTCGGGTCTTTGGACTCGATTAAAATCTACGGGCCTCTTGGTCCGTCTTGTAGAGGCCTTTACGGCCATTTGGAAACTGGTCTTTATGACATTTCGATGTAATGCCTTTCTGGCTTTAGTTGTTGCTGTTGTGGGTTTGTCGCCCTTGGTCTTTGTAACCGGCCTGGTAAGACTGGCTGTATTCAGCACTGATGTATTTCTGCCTGTGAAATGAATTTCACGTTTATTTGGAAAAAAAAATAATATATGACACAAATTGATGATCTCCATTACCCCTCAATTAACATATAAAAATCATATGAACTCAGCAATTTCTTTAGCGTTTTGAAAGAAAGTTAAAAGAGGAGCAGCCCAGAAAGAAAGCTAGTGTACGTACCTAGGGGCGTCGGCTTGGGAAGGGTTAGGCAGCGTTGACAGAAGAAAGAAAGAAAGAATGAGAACTCCCAAATTCTTCATGTCGTCTATTCGTGTAGATGACAACCTTATACTCGATTATAGAAAACTTGTTCCCCCAGGCCACGAGATACGTACAAGGTTGACATATTAGATCACGCTATGTAATATCGATGGTGATGTTAGAGCTGACCGGCAAGCTGGCTTGTCGGACAAGTAAGTCCAAGCTGAAGGTGATACTGATGTGCGGCTCCTGTCCGTGCTGGATCGATCGCCTCCCCAGGTACTCCAACAGTTCACATTATAATTAGGAGATTATGGCTCAAAGGGTACTTATGGATGAATGATGATGAGGTTACTATGATGTTAAAGGAAGTATGCATGTTCGATTTGAGAAAATTTTAAGGATTTTAAGTATGATGTGAATATTTAGGTGATGTTTGAGCTTTATTGACATGCGTGTAGTTAGAAGTTGTTGAGTTGTATTGATGTTTGTAAAAAAAGTAATGTTGAGTTGGATTTAATAGAGATCTCTGAAGTAGGGATCATTTTTCAAGTTACTCCTTTTGTCCGCTACTAATGGAATTGCTGATATGACTATAAAATACTGACAATATAAAATTAATATAAATCAATAAAATATAAATTAAAATTATCATAAAATATATCAAAATAGTAATGAGAAAAATAAACATAATAATACTTAATAAGTGGGAAAAAAATCTACAAACAGTTATGACCCTCCCCAAATTAAAATATATCAAAATAGTAATGAGAAAAATAAACATAATAATACTTAATAAGTGGGAAAAAAATCTACAAACAGTTATGACCCTCCCCAAATGAAAAAAATATTTCAAATATTAATAAATAACTGAAAAATACAAAAGAAAGAGACAAAAAATTAAATACATTGTAAAAATGCAAATAAATAACTCATGCAAAATACAGAAAATAAAAAATCTATAAAAAGTTAGGATCCTCAAATTCTTATTTAATTAATATCTTTTATATTTTTATATACTTTATTACTTTTTATTGTTACCCTTAAATCTTAATCACATCAATAATTTTATTAGAGAGGTGGACGGAATGTCGACTGACTTAGAAAATAGTCTCTACCCTGAATTAAGATCTCCATATATAGAAAATAATTTACCTTAGAGACTAATTCCGGAAAAATTGTGAACCATAAAGAGCAATAGAGTAATTTAGCCTATATTTGTATTATATTTCTTAAGTATAATATTTAAGGTGCATCTTTTAATTTAATTTCAGACGAGGCCGGCTGCCAGATTTAGGGTTTTCAAAGCCAATTTCAATACAAAAAACTGATTTGAGATCCAACCATGTCACCCAATACATTTATATAAAAATGGGTTATCTTTCTTGGAAGACGAATCAGTTCTCTGATTCGTGGGTCAATTAATAGTTAATTGATAAATCAATACACTCACACATGGATGCAAAGAATATCAATATGTACTTTTTTTTCTTTCTTTCTAAATTTGACTGATCTAATCTAGAGCTTAATTCGTAATCGGGACGTGGCCACCGTGAAGGTGAGGCCGATCTTCTACCATGATCAGTTGTATGTGGTTTCATTAATTGCTTCGACGTTGGAACTGATCAGATTAACTGCTGCCCCATCACCTATCAGGGGGAGGTGCAACTACTAGCTTAATTCCAAGACGTAAAAGTCAAAGTTGGATATAAACTTTATATATATGAGTGTGCATGGTTGGATTGGCGTAGGATGTGTCAGCACAATAACTTTAGGGTTGGTCCCTCACCATTAATCATTGGTTCAAGAGAAAGGTGCAATTCGCTAGCACGCTGAATTTCAACCCCTTAATTCTTTCAGCTTGTTGGTTGCGGTGTGCTCTTCACTTGCACTAAGGTTCGTCTTCATTACCAAAAAATTAGACACATGATGGTAATCAGATTGTACATTCATTGTATTTACGTAGGGCCTACCTCTTTCAACCCCTCCTGCATATATTTTATAAATGCACCTTACATGCAGTGCCTCACGCAGAGTGGCGGATCCAGGATCAAAATTCATGGGAGTCGAATTTTAAAGGCGAAATAACAACAATTTTTTTTCCTTCGTAATGCAAAAAATTGTCTTAGAGTTACAATATCGAAAATTAAAGACTAAAACGAAACAAAATAAAACAAAGTGAATACAATCAATTAATTGGATCACAACCGAAACATAAATAAAAGAAAGATCTTCCCAAGAGTTTCTGGTCCAGAAAGAAAGAGCCACTATGATGGCACTTATGGCGTGATGGACACCTCTCCAAGGAAAACGAATACTCTCAATTCCTCCTTCAATGCTCAGGGGTAAGTAGTGTCTACAAAAATTTAAGTTGTCAACAAACACACGTTACACACCAGCCTTTCATCCCCGACACTAACACTTACGAAACACACAAAATGAAGGAACTTCAAAAATGATCACTACCCAATTTTTCCTGTAACTTATTAAAACTTTTAGGTGACAAAACCTTTAAGAAAGCTGCAATCATAGGCTACTTTCAATCCAAAACACTACAGCAACCAAATCAACAACTTTCAATCTCCAAATCAGATACCATTGTCCATTAGTCATCAACCAAATCAGTAACACAACACAATTAAGATAAACAAATCAGCAACACATAACCAAATCAACAACTTCCAATCTCCAACACAACCCAATAGGCAATACAGAACAGAACCAAATCAGCAACTTCCAATCTCCAAGGCCGAAATTCATGCCCAAATTGTTCAATAAATTGACTCTGCTATAGCTACACTAGTTGACTTCTAGTTAAGGGCCTTCTCGACTCTGCTAATAATGAAAAAGGGAAAACCAAAAGCAGAAAACTAGACTCTTCACAATGAAGCAACCCACAGACCAAAAGTGACACAGTGACACTAAAACCAGGCACATAAAAGGTCTAACATACCAAAACTTTGAGCACAACCGTAACTAGCTTAACCAGGTCCTATACCCCTCCCCTGCACCATCCCCAAAGACTCAACTTGTTGAAACTTAGGAGTTACTTATTGTAGACCAACCAAGACAAAGAATGGAGGACCTGTAATAGACTCAACCTCAATATTGAACAGGCTACAAAAAGAAGAAACTTCTGGAATCTGGGTCCCATAACAGAGAACATAGGTTGAGCTAAAACCAGCTTGACTTGGCCATTTGTCAACAATATATGGGCATCAACAAACTAGAGCTACATTTGGCCAGATGGGGACTGCATTGTTTTCATTCTATAGTAAGAATATGCAGTCGCCAGTCAGGACTGCTGGTAATCTTCAACAAGCAGAACACCAGAGGTTTGGTTCAAAACATTGTAGGGCCCTATTTCAAAAGAATATATAATCCTACAAATTTCCCCTTTCTTTTATCTGCAGCAAAATTTCTACTGAAGCTCTATATTTCAAATGTTATCTCATTTGTCTTTGTCTAACCTACCCTCATTGCTTGATGAGGAATTTTTTTGCCACCAGGACTAAAATTAGAGAAGGCACCTCCAGTGCTCCAATCAAACACATTCAAATAGCTAAATCTACATCTAACACCCAAGTGTCCAAAGACACTTAACAGCAAACTAATTTATTAAGGTATATTCCTATGGGTTGTATGCTGCTAAATCCAAGTGTCCAAAGTCTATATTCCTATGGGTTGTATGCTGCTATGCACAGATCACATATTCACCAACTTCAAACTATTAACTAGAAGTCAATAGTATGGAGAATTTGTTGTTAACTATAAATTACCCAAATTGTTCAATAAATTGCCCTAAATCTAATTGTTCAATAAATTAACTATGATGTATGCATTATAATTCCTAACTAACTATTAACTAAAGAAATTAAACGGTTTATAGACTATAGTTAACATTTAACAGCATACTAATTACTAAGGAATTATAAATTTATCATTCTGTTTATAGAGAGAGAGGGAGAGTTAGAGAGATTGAGAGAGGTGATCACCGTCTGGAGACTCAACGGAGGACACTGGCGGCTCACGGCTGGAGGTTGGAGTCCTGGGCGGCCTGGACGGCGTACGCTGGCGGCTCACGGCTGGCCAGCTGCAGCAGCTGGTGCCGAGGTGCGGCTGGACGGCAGGACGCTGGTGCTGCGGACTGCGGTGCAGGGAAGCTGCAGCCTGCAGTGGCGGTGGGCGTGGACAACGGCGCAGTGGGCACAGTGGTGCGGCGGTGGGCGAGAGAGAGAGGGAGGATAAACGTGAGGTTGCGGGGTGGGCAAGAGAGAGAGAGAGAGAGAAAGAGAGGTCGAGAGGAAATAAACGAGTTCTTTTTTTTAAAGGCAAAGGGTGAAACGACGTCATTTCACCCTCTACCTATTAAAAAATAAGGCCCAGGCCCTGAAGGGAAACGCTGGCTAGCCTAGGCCAATGGGGGTCGGGCTCCCAAAGGCCCAGGCGCTGCAGGCTTTACACCAAGGTTGGCTTGGGCCTATAGGGATCGGGCTCCCATAGGCCCAGACCAACCTTATTAAAAAAAAATTACAACTAAAATTTTTCTTTTCCGGTCCAATGGGTGGCGTCCTGGTCCCAGGGCCGCCCCCGGGATCCGCCTTCGCTCACACAACATATATATATATATATATATAATATTACATCTAAGATTTATACTTTATATATGGGGATGTTTGAAGGTGGAAATTTTGGGTATTGGGGTTTGGGAATATTATAAAGTAAAAGATATGTTATGAGAGTTGATGAAAAAGTGAAGAAAGAGAAGATTTTTAATAAAAATTATAATAATAAAAAATTATGTGATGAATTTTTTATTATTAAACCTACATTTTTGGGCCCAAATTATTGGGGCTCAAACATGTTACTAGATGAAGATTCTTTATAATTTTGTGTTCTTTTGTTGTTCAGAATTTTACATGGATACCATTAAATGGTATGGACCGTGCAATCCGAACATAAAATTACAGAAAAACTTGATTTACTATAGAAGGATATTCTACAATTTTCTACTCGAATTACACGGTGCAATTAATTGCACATACTAAACGTTATTTTGTCACATTTGAGATAGAAGTATTATAACAATGTTTACATCCTTCCACGTTTTGAAACCCTTATTTGATGTGATTTATTATGACCCATTCTGTTTTAGTTTATTTTTTGCGTTATCTTGTGATTTACGTCTCTAGTATGTTGCTTTAATTATTATTCATTAATTCCCTTGTAACGTACGGGTATTTAATTCCATCTTTAGACAAGATCACAAAATCACTATTAAGAAGTAAGATATATTCCATATACCTTGAATATATATCCGATCGATATATATAAAATAAAGAACAATTATCTTGTGTGTACGTATGTGTATATATATATATATGTATTTTTTTCCGAAGAAAACAAAATGGACAGAATTACTGAATTATCTTGTATATATTTTCACGAAAACATATATAACGGATGTCTTGTAGGAAACTAATTATTACTCTGTAATATAATATTGTAAAATTTAAATTCTATGAAGCCTGCTACGGTATCTCGAGGTTTGAAGAATATTCTGCCATGGTGATACCTGAAACCTTAAAAGAAAATATTAAGAAGAAGAGTTTGGCATGTACAAAGTGGTTTAGGTGGTTCTTCTTTCAAGGCCATTGCTTATAAAGCTCCTTCTAAAACAACTCAATTATATATGGTTTTGTTTGAGCACCTTCCCACATTGTCTGCGTCGATCTCCTCGAATCTTCATTTTTTAAATAGAGTCCATTAACTTTCGGTGTCCCGAGGCCATAGACAAACACTCTTTAGAGACAATGAATTAGGACAGCATAAATAAAAAATGAAATGACCATCCCACCCTGCCCCCACGTGCAATCCCCAACACCAATTCCGTTCCTCTATCCATTCCATCGACTCTTGCGAAACCTTATTTTATGTTATAATTGATGGGAAACAATCATACAAAACACACTTTCCCTTTGACATTCCCAGTTGTGACCATGGACGCGAGGGATGAAGCAGCGGAACCAACATGGCCGGAACTCCTCGGCAGCAACAATTGGGAAGGCCTTTTAGACCCCCCAAACCTCTCCCTCCGTAAGCTCATCATCCGCTGCGGCGACTTCTGCCAAGCCACCTACGACGCCTTCAACAACGACCCCAACTCTAAGTACTGTGGCGCCTCCCGCTACGGCAAGGCCTCCTTCTTCGACAAGGTCATGTTCGAGGCCGCCTCCGACTACCAAGTTGTCTCCTTCCTCTACGCCACCGCAGCGGTTAGCCATTGCGAAGCCTTCATTTTCCACTCCAAGTCCCGCGAGTGCTGGGACCGCGAGTCCAATTGGATGGGCTACGTCGCCGTGACCAACGACGAGGCCAGTGCCGCCTTAGGTCGACGCGAAATCCATGTCGCATTTCGCGGGACGACAAGAAGCTACGAGTGGATCGATGTGTTAGGTGCTAAGTTCCAGTCCGTCGAGCCGTTGCTATGTCTGAACGATAGCCATGAGGGGTTGGCTTACTTGCCCTGCTTTGATGAAAAAGTGCCAAAGGTCATGAGGGGTTGGCTTACGATGTACGTCTCTGAAGACCCCAAGTCGCCCTTCTCCAAAAAAAGTGCCAGAGCACAACTTTTAGTCACGATCAAGGAGTTGATGAAACAATACAAAGGCGAGGAGCTAAGCGTGACATTGACGGGGCATAGTCTTGGTGCAAGCTTAGCGGTATTGAGCGCTTTTGATTTGGTGGAGAATGGTGTTTCTGATATTCCGGTTGCAGCCATTGTTTTCGGGTGTCCACGAGTTGGAAATAAAGCTTTCAACGAGAGGTGTAAGAAGCATCCCAATCTCAATGTCCTGCAAGTAAAGAACGCCCTTGATAAGATACCGCACTATCCGGGGCGGATTTTGGGATACGAGGACACCGGGATTGAGTTGGTCATAGATACAAGGAAGTCTCCATACTTGAAGGAGTCGCAGAAAACGGATGACTTGCATAATTTGCAGGCAATGCTGCATATGGTGGCGGGGTGGAATGGGAAGAAAGGGGAGTTTGAGCTGAAGGTGAAGAGGAGCTTGGCTTTGGTGAACAAGTCCTGCGACTTCCTCAAGCATGAGTGTCTCATACCAGCATCATGGTGGGTGGAGAAGAACAAAGGATTGGTTCTTGATGAAAATGGGGAGTGGGTTGCACCTCCACCGGAGGAGGAGGATCTTCCTGTCCCCGAGTATTGAGTCATAGAGAAATAAATTGAATGTTTGGTGAACGATGTTGTTAAGCTTTTCATCATTTCGAACTTCTATTTTATTCCTTAAAAGTCTTCCTTCTGACTTGAGATGTGGAGGATGTTTTTTCCTTTTTCATCTAGAACTAGAACAATGGAATGTGCTTCTGATCTTCTACCAGAATTCTCGTATTTAGTAAACAGCTCAGAAAGAAATGGAAATAATGCTTCCCAACACGAGATTCTGAGTTGGGCAGGTCTGAAATCGTGGGTCAGACTCAAAACGGATCAGGCGAGGGTCAATTCCTTTTAAATGACGTTGGCGTGTTCTGAGTCGCCAGATTGTAAAGTTTTGATCCTGATCGTCGCTCAGCACCGCTCAGCATATTAACGATCAACATAATAACCGAACTCATTATGAGTTATTGTTCATATGTTAGGCAATCTATACGATATCCGGATATGGATAAAAAGCTATCAAGAAGTTGCAATTGTGATAGAATACCCAGAGAACAGTAATTTGTATATATTGAGGTAAAAAGAGTCTTCCTTCTAGCGAAAGAACCAAAGATAGAATAATCTTATCTCTATCTCTGTTTTCGTTTCGTTTTCTTATCAATTAATCGTTGTGGCAGCCTCTGCAGGACAGGCCGCGATAGTCGTGATCAGCTGCTGCATGTTAGTGTCCCAATTTTTTAAATTAGGGGCCGGTAAATCAAGTCTGCTTAATTTGTTGCAATTTGAAGGATTGTGCGCAATAAGCGTGGGTTGCTGTCCTAATGGATTATTTTTCATTAAATCGTGAGATTGGCTAGTAGTGCTGGAACTTCCGATCTGCGCCTTACACGGATCCTTAATCCTTTGTTTATCCATATTCTAGACTTACTAATTAACGTGTTTCTTTGCTCCATCAATTTGCATCATTCATCCATGATCCATTCTTACGCGTGACCCGAACAAAAGTCCTACAATTTACACTGTTCTCTTGAATATCCCAGTGCATCATAGATGGAGTTTGTGAACCAAAAATTCCAAATTTTAGTTAAGAAAATAATAAAAATAAAAATATAAAATAATCTCTCTCTACTTCTGTTATTGAGGCCAAGTTGTGCATGAGCAATGTCAGTGGTGGTTTTTGACACCATCAACATCGGCCCTGTTTAGGCCGATGCCGGTGCCTATTGATACTAGTGTTAGAGGTACCGGTAAGTGGTTACCGGTAAGACAGAGAGAGGTGTGGGTGGCTGGTCGGGGGCTAAAGGTGACACGACCGACGAGAGAGGCACAACTTCAAAATGCACCGTTTGTTGTCCATATCTTTCTTTGTACAGATTCGCCAATTCATGCGATATCTTTCCTTATAAAGTTCTGACGATTTCTTTTCCTTTGTTTTCCGAATCTTTCCTTGTACAGATTCGTCAAATCTAGTGATATATTTCCTTGTACAACTGTGGCTGTCCATATCTTTTCTTAGACATATTCGTCAATTATGGCAATATCCACAACTCCTTTACTGGCGCCAGTTAATGTGTGAGTTTGAAACCCTGTGAGTGGTGAGATTACACGGCTGTGATCACACCAGCCGCATCTAACGGTCAAAACGTGGCCAACGCATTAATGAACCTTGACCCGAACGAAACCCTTCGACCCGAACGAAACCCGCGAGCCTCCCCCCCTTCGTCTTCGACTCCTCCCCCCCTTTCGAAAATCCTCTCTCCCTATCAGAGCCTCCCCCCCGAATCGTCTCGCATCGCCTTCGTCTTCGACTCCCCCCATCTCGAATATCCTCTCACCCTAACAGAGCTCCCCCTCCAAATGTCCTCTCGAGTCGCGTGCTCCCCGAAGACGCATAACACACCAACAGACTGCTCGAGTCGTGTGCTCCCCGAAGGTCAATCTTGAAACGCCCTAGTGCTCCCCCGAAGGCCAATTTTGCGTCGCCCTAGCAGGTTTGTTATACAGTAGATCTGTGTTTCTGCTAATGAAGCATGTTCTTAAATTTTCCGTTTCCCATGTCATAGTTAATTATGAAAGATTGGGGGATGTAGAGGTGCATAATTGTAGGTCCCATAAATGGATTTTAGCCTAACTTGGTTTTTATTGACCTATGGGTTGTTCTTGGTATAGGAGAGAATTTGGGTGTCGAGGAGGGGCTCCAAATTTGGGGTTTGGGGTCTGTACACTCTGTTGTTACTGGCTGTACATTCTGCCCATGTATAATTCCTACCATGCACAATGCACAATCTGTGTACATGGGCAGAATGTACAGCCAGCAACAACAGAGTGTACAGACCCTAAACCCCAAATTTGGAGCCCCTCCTCGACACCCAAATTCTCTCCTATACCCAGAACAACCCATAGGTCAATAAAAACCAAGTTAGGCTAAAATCCATTTATGGGACCTACAATTATGCACCTCTACATCCCCCAATCTTTCATAATTAACTATGACATGGGAAACGGAAAATTTAAGAACATGCTTCATTAGCAGAAACGCAGATCTACCGTATAACAAACCTGTTAGGGCGACGCAAAATTGGCCTTTGGGGGAGCACTAGGGCGTTTCAAGATTGACCTTCGGGGAGCACACGACTCGAGCAGTCTGTTGGTGTGTAATGCGTCTTCGAGGAGCACGCGACTCGAGAGGACATTCGGAGGGGAGCTCTGTTAGGGCGAGAGGATATTCGAGATGGGGGGAGTCGAAGACGAAGGCGATGCGAGACGATTCGGGGGGGAGGCTCTAATAGGGAGAGAGGATTTTCGAAAGGGGGGGAGGAGTCGAAGACGGAGGCTCTGTTAGGGCGAGAGGATTTTTGAAAGGGGGGGAGGAGTCGAAGACGAAGGGGGGGAGGCTCGCGGGTTTCGTTCGGGTCGAGGGGTTTCGTTCGGGTCGAGGTTCATTAATGCGTTGGCCACGTTTTGACCGTTAGATGCGGCTGGTGTGATCACAGCCGTGTAATCTCACCACTCACAGGGTTTCAAACTCACACATTAACTGGTGCCCTCCTTTATATGGTAGTTAGATGTTCTAAAAACTACTAATCAGCATGTATATACGATGTCATTTTCAGATGAAAAAAATAAAACAGTAGAAGCGGTGAACCGTCTAGTGGTGGGCGGTTTCACCACGACCGCTATATTTGGTGATATTGGGTACCATTGTCAGTTAAGCGGCACATCGCTGGCACCGGTTATCAGCGCTTAATAAAGGGGACAGTGAAAGAGTTAAAGTAGATTTCAGTCCTTCGTCGATAAGATAAGTGTTGCATTACGAGTGTAACTGAACTGACAGAAAGCAACCTACTTTGGTATCGAAGCTCACCTGGGATCTATGCTAGCTGGTTCTGAAAAAATTTTAGCAGGAAGCTGGCGCCTGTGTGGTTAGGGCTTTTAGGGTCACATTTCCGTTCTGCAATTACCTATATTCAGTAACTTCTCGAATATATGGAATCAATTTTTACGCAATTTTGGTCAATCAACTCTCGGATAGATCTAAGGCCATATTTTACTTTCCTTGAGCTAATCCCTTATAAAAAGCATCAGCTACTGTTCCCATGGCCTACAATTTAGTGAGGCGATCGAATTGCGTTTTGACTTGAAACTTATCTTGCAAGAAGTTACTGACTTCTATACATAACGTTAATTTTTTTTATTTTTCCCCCAATATGCATAAGCCCAAGGGTTTGATTAGTAGGAATTATTTGAAAGTCAGATTAGTTTTTTATTATTGATATTTTGTTTTCAGTCGTGAAACACTGCTGGTCCCGTAGCTCAGTTGGTTAGAGCGTTGGTCTTATGAGCCGAAGGTCGCGGGTTCGAGCCCCGCCGGGACCAACTGAGTTTGACGCCTTTTGAGGTACATTAATTATTTTGTGTTTTAGGCACAACCAATTCCTTGTTTGCATATTGTTGTTAAACCGCACCAGACAAAAGATGAACACCACAATTATCTTCGTGTTATGGTTGTGTGATGGAACTGAAGCTAAGCCAAAGGCGAGAGCTTGTCCCTCTTCCCGGACTCTTTCTAAAACCATCCTTCTCATCTCACAGCTATTTTATCCTTTACAGTAAGAGTGCCCTTCACAAGCATTTTAGAGGCATTGCTCAGGTAAAATCGATGTGGGTTTCTTTCCTGTTTTTTCTCGCTGCCGGAACACACTGGCAAACAGATTCATACTGTTGTTGAGACTTGTTTACAACGAGCTATGTCTTTTGTGCTGTCAGAAATGGAGGCTTCGGATTCAGGAGACGTCAAAGGTTGAACACCCCACGCAGCAGTACTCGGTTCATGTTGTCAAAGAGTAATGACGAAGATTATGAATTGTATTTTGTTTTACTTGCTCCAAAACGCTATTCATTTGCGTATGAAAAATGTTTTACTTGTCCGGAAACTTATTTGAAAAGACTGGCTGCAAATTTGAGAACTTTGTCAAATAATTGAACTATTCATAGGTGATCGCTCTATACAAAGATCTCAAGTGCGGTATAACATTCGGCATCGTGATTTTAGTTGGTTGTTAAGAGATGGAATCGTTGATCTTAGGAAGTCCCCATTTCGTTTCTAGTTTCAATGCTTTGCTAACATTGGCTAACACTTTCGAGAAAGAATGTTGAGATTCTGGTGCACACCAACTGATATTTCGGACGCTGCAAAATCAGTGATGTCAAAAAAGTCAATAACTGAAAAGCAATTGCCAAGTTGTAAATAATAGTAGTATATCTCCCTTTGGATCACCGTTAGTTTCACTGACTTAATGTGATTGGCAGGGGTGAAACTTTGACTTCGATATCAAAGCAGTATGGGGTTTCCATATATGCAATTGCTGCTGCTAATAAGAGTGTACTGGACATTGACCTTGTTTTCAAAGGGCAGCACCTTAAAATTCCTTGTGCCACAGGAGAGGAACAAGTAAGCAAGACTGCAGGATCATCATAAAGCTAGTCTGACTGTTGTTTATTATCTTTCTTGCAATATAATTTTTTTTAATGATATATATGGTGTGAATGGATTGTGCATATTGTGCTCCTGATTAGTTTGAATTTAGTCAAATGGATAAAATCTTTTCTGGCCTAAAGCTCCTTTATAACCTTTTTCCCCTTCCCAATTCCAAAAAAGGAAGCATCCAAATTTCTGACTTGTTAAGCTGCTCTTCATGTTATCCACTTGAAAAATGGGATGTGTGCAACAGTTAAGTTGCTAGGATTGTAGCTTTGAGGTGTTCAGGTATGAAGTTGTTTAAAGTACATGCCTCGAGATGATGCTCGATCCTCACGAGCTATCATCTATTATTATAAAATGGGCATGAAGTGCAAATGAAATAAGTATCAGTTATTTATACGAGTGAAGAAGAAAAATTCTTGTATATTCGGCAATATAATTTTGGTACACATAATATTCAGCAACAAATCAGTTGTGATGGTTTGACTGTGCCTACAAAGTTAGCCTGAGACCGTGGTCTGCTCCATGGAAAAATTCAGGTCTAAGAAATTAAACTGGTTGGCATTTCGGAGAGCCTTAACTCTTGATGTACCTCCTTAACAATGATTGAGTGACCCTGTATTGCGTGTTCCTGATAAGTCTAATACATTGATATCAGTTGTTGATTTGTAACCCTCTTTTGATGTGGTAGTAGAAATTCCGACTAGTTTTGAGTTTTGATTTGTTCTCTTCTGAAGCTGCAAGTCTTTTTTTTTTTACCAGTATCAGACTGTGATAAGCTGGTTTCGGGGCATTAAACTGCCAGAAAGTCATCTAGGTTCTTTGAATATCTTGGATAGACTTCTGGAGCAGAAGACTTTCACGGTGCTATCCTCTCATTGTTTACCACATGTAAGTGTGCCTTCTACAATTTTGCAGCTAGATACTATGACTTGACTTTTAGTTCTTTGATGGTTGATATGGTTGTAAGTTGCTGAATACTATGACCCCAACATGCTTGTGTTTTATATCAGGCAAAAACCACTGGTTATTTTCTAGTTCTGGTTCCACTTATAGCATTTTGCGTTAGATGCATAATAGCTGCCTTTCAAACTAGAGTTACTGGAGAGTTGAAAGAGGAAGTTGTGAGTGAATCAGAGGGACGGCATCAGAAGTGCAGAAGCATGCGGTGGAAATCTGCTCTCAGTGACACAAGGGAACTAGATACTTTGGACGCTGAATCAAGTTCATATTCCAATGTAAGCACGTGGTCTATTACAGTAGTAAATCTCAACATCTGTATCCTCTCAATTCTCAGGCATGAGTGGGTTTTCTCATGATTGTGGTCTTGATTCTATCAACTTGGTGGATAATTGATTTAGATGCCTGGTATTTCAGTTGAAGTACCAAGATTGGTATTTTGCTTGGTAGGAAAATTACCGCATGCATGGAACTTTTTTTTAAAAAAAAAAAAAAGAGATCACTGTAACATGTGTCCAGACAATAGTCAGTCAAGAATTACTTATTGCTGACAAAATGATGATCTGAATTCCGCAGAGCCATTCAGAAGATCAATCTCAAGTTTCTTTCAAAGACTACAGCAAGCTTGAACAGGATTACCAGAAATTTCTGTCAGAATGTGGAATGAGTGAATGGGGTTACTGGCGTGGGGGTTCTCCTGATTAAGCCTCCCTGCCACTTCAACTATCAATTTCCATTACAAGTATGTACATCTGCATCCATTAAACCTCTATGATGAGCGGCATGAGCCAAGCTGTGGAATCCCTTAAGATCAGTGGCATGATCCTTTCCTTATCTTTTCTTTTTCTTTTCTGTTTGCAATGCTCTCTCCACCACCGGCATGAGCCAAGCTGTATATATATTTCTAGAATATCGGGTTATCCATCATAGGTTTCAGTCAAATCCATCACACTAGCCCCAAAGTTTTCTGATGTTCAACCTGAGGTTTATATATCAGTATTCGTATTGAGGGGTGGTGAAAGAAAGGTTTGGTTATTGTAAAATTGGATATAAGAGCTACAAATATAAAGAAGCTTTATTTTGGCACTGCTGGTTCTAGAACAATGGCCCTCAATTCGCTGCAAAATATGCCCCTTTGCTTTGGCATTGAAACTATAATCTGCTTAATGGGCGTGGTTGAAGTCGTCTAGTCCTAGCTTTGTTATTGGAGTTGGACGTTGTACCCTTCCCCGTGCAAAGTCTCCTCGTGGAGGTCCCTCTTCATATTCTCACCCTCGCTACGACAATATTATGGTCTGGTCTTCGATCAGGCTGATTTGGGCTCGGCTCGTCGTGTCATTAGAGCAGGGGAATTTTCTCCCATGAACGTCTAACCCGTCAGGTCAAATAGGTGAAACCTCTAGTGGCGTAGTTGCTCCTAGAGAATTCACACTAGGAAAATATCAAGAAAGCTCGCCCGTGAGCGTACTGAAACCCTCGTAGGTCATGGTGCGAAACCATTTGCAAGTCAAAAAATTTGATCACCTGATCGGTAACACTGAACTAAAAGATTACATTTTTAATCTTCCGTGATTATAAACCATGTAAAATTGTTCTTGACAAGTCAAAAACCAAATAAATTAAAGTAAATTGTCGACAACGTCTTGAACTGTCTTGCTACATTCCCTCTTTTTCACCTAACTTTACGAGCTTTATCTTCCTGCCCTATCCCAAGTGATTTCTGGGCCTTTTCAATACCTTCAGGATCTGCAATGCAACGACACACAAAAACCAGTTACACGCCGAGACCTCTACAGGCTATGCAAGCATTCTCAAAATTCACAATAATGGATTATGTAAGGAACAGATGTCATAGGCTTGACAACAAGACTCAATCCTTCAGACTTTACTTGGGCTCAATCATGAGAACAAAATTAGCTAGGGATCAAAACCAAGATTTAGGTTTAAAAGTAACACCAACCAATTCTGAGCTCAAAAGTTTGATGAGATTGAGGGTCTCTCTACACCAGCTATGTTTTTCTTTTACTGTACTAATGATTTGTATTATATATATTTACTAATTAATGAGAGACATTGAGAGAGAGATGCAAAAAAATCTTCCTAAATTTGTATTTGTCAGACCTCCAAAAGATGTAGTAGTCAAGGCTATTTAAAATATTACATCCAGAAAAAGGTATAGATTTGATAGCCATCCATTATCCATGTCTCCACAACCAAGAAAGGCACAAAGAATTACACTCACCAAAGAACTGTGTGAAAATGCGCGTGAAGAAGTTCAAGTTGCGGGAGACATTATAGGCCATGGCCGGGGGAAGAGGTTTCACAATGGTGTCAATGCTGAATACTCGTTGAAGAAACTGTACAAACAAAAAAGTATTACATTGTAACTGAAGTGAGAACAGATCCAGATGCAAAACTATTTAAAGAAAGCAAATGGAAAAGATAAGGGAGCAAAATATTCTTAACAACCAATTAAAACAGAGTTGTAAAGCTGTATAATTGAAGCAGCATGCGACTGAAATGCTCTAAAAGTATGAATTGACAGAAAAGACGAGCATAAAATGTTTGGACTGCATATTAAGTAATTGATATATGTCCTTTACACATGCCTTCACTCATTAATAGCAAGCTGGATGTTAATGGCTTTCAAAAATTCAAATTCAAATCCAATTCAGTGTTCTACAATCATGGAAGACACAAGTGTATAAATATCACCTCATGCTCTACCTATATGAACAGTCCATCCTCCATAGCAATTAAAAAAGAAAAGAAAAAAGAAAAAAAGAATTCTAACAGAAGAACAGAAAACAGCAAAATTTCCAAAATCAGATTGAACACAGAGACACATTGCATTTTAGGTCTCTCGTACATGATAAGGCCACGTCTTGACAGTGAGCCTGACAGAGGATGGACCTTTATAGCAATATATACGTTCGAGCATTCCAACCTAAAAAGACTAAGATTTGCGTTGACCTTGGGAAAGCACAAAATGGGCCACTAGTTGAAATACAAGCAAAGCTCTGGGGAGTAATTTTAGCATTCAGAATAAACAACCTATTGGTGAAAAGAGCAGGGACTCAGAGCTACTCCCAGCAATCATTCTTCCACGTTTATTATTTGACATCTACCACAAGTTAATCCAGGGACAAAATTGCCAAAAGGCTGTTGCACTAATGTCAGCTGTAAGTGATACTTATCTTGTTTTGAGGCGGATAACGGGTGGGGGACATGCCCAACTCCTAAGAATATAGATACCGGGGGGGGGGAGCACTATCATATAAGGAAAATGTTCGAGACAGAAAGAACTGCCATTGTCAATCACTTGAAACTCCCTATTGGGTAGAAGATATAATCTCCCATAGAATGTGGAAATTCGCAACGGCGCCGGCAATCCCAAATCATCCTAAAACAAAAACTTAGTGAAAAAAAAATTCTAATTAAAACAACCAAGAACACTATGAGCAACGGTTTCTGCAAAATGGCTACTTGTATTGTAATGAGAAAATTTTACACAACCGCAAGAAAGCAATTAAAAACTATTAATAGGGTAACCAAACATAGTTACCAGCAAGAAATCAAGAATTTTCTCACTTCCGTGCACAAATAAGTACAATTCTTTAACCCCCGCAAGCAAATAACAAAGAAACTCTAATGTTAGCTACGATTGTCTAATGAATCCCCACACAAATCAACTATCAACGAGAGAGAGAGAGAGAGAGACCTGGTAATTACGCTGAAAGCTGTAGCGGAGCTGGGGGTCAATTTCGACGAGGGAATCGTCATTGTCGTCATCGTGGCGTTTGGACTTGGCCTTGCTTTTGCGAGGCACGTGCATCACGGGTTCGGCCCCAGGTTGCTTCGTGACTTTGAGCTTGGCGTCCCGAAACTCCTCGGTGGCCTCCTCTTCGCCCCTCCATGGGGCCGACGACATCAACTCCCTCTTCGCCTTTCCCATTTGTATATTCAATTGAATCAATTCACAATCACGGAAGATCTCCGGCGGACAGACAGAAGAAGAGAGAGACTGTTCCTCTAGTTCCGCAGGCAAAGGCGATAAGGTTTATGTATTGCGGCGTGAATTTATACCCTTTCGTTTGGAGGTCAGAATATCCGCGCCGCCAATGTCTAGGTTACCATACCCGTTTCACAGGTTCGGCCCATTCCAGTTTAGCACCATCCTTTTTTTTTCTCTTATTTGTTATTTTTTTATATAAATACATTTCACACTTTTCGTATAGGATCTTGACATTTTACATCATAAAATATTATTTAATATTACATTTCACTAGTGAATTATTGATTTGAGTCATTTTATATTCTTCATTCAAAAATTTCGAAATTCATATTTTGAACTTTGTACATTACGATTTTTGGGTCACCGGGCGAACAAGGTTTGGACTTTTATATCTCAAAAACGTCAGTGGAAAACAAGAGCATTGTGTGTGTCTATATATATTTTTAATGTTTTTGAGGGAGTGTTGTGCTTGATTTTAGGTAACATCTGCCTTTAAATGTAGTGTATATTGCAAGAAGCTGGCAAATATGCTTGGACATCTAATAATGAAATGCCAACTTTCTGAAGTTGATTAAATATTTGTCAAAGTTAAGGTGGTTTAGGTTTCACATCCACATCCACAACCTAAACTTTTTATTTTTTTAATTTTTAATATATATGTATGTAAGGATTCAAACTATTAGAAAGGTTCAATTTTGACCAATTATTCGAGATAGTCAAGGGGCATACAATGGGTGTTCAAGGTTATGTTAGGTTTTCAGAATATTTGTAGAATATTGAGTGTTTTGAGAATTTTTAAGTGAGGTTGGAGGTGTATTGGTGTTTGTGTAATAGTTGGTGAGGTGTAAAAAAAGTAATGAAGTTTTTTAAGGTTGTTTGTAGATTATTTTTATTGAGATGAGTGAAGAAGATAAAATGTAAAATAATATTATTTATAATATTTATTATAAATTCGAATTTTATTTTTTATTATAATATAAATATTTGATAGTATTAAAGAAGAAGAAGAAAACGACAAAAAAAATGAATAATACGATTAAAAAAATAAAAAGAAGAAGAAGAGAGCAAGGCAACAAGTTGATTCACGCTATGACGAGCAACAAAAAGAAAAAAAAAGTGGAGAGGAAGCGTGATTCACGCTGCTGACAAGCTGCAGGTATGACAATGATAGGGCAGGTATGACAGAGGGAAAAAAGTACAGCAGTAGTTAACCCCATTTTACCCTTAGATTTTTCTGTTATTTACGTTTTGCTGAGGATTTCGTGGTCATTTAACATCAATTTCTGCATGACATAATTGGAAAATTTTATACTGAATCCTTAATTACAGCTACTACTTGCCGAACATGAACGAATTAGAATTCGAAGCCTACCTTTTTTTTACAAAACAAACGTCACCCAAGTAATAGTACCATAGCTCCAGATCCAATTAGCCCCATCAAGAGCTCAGACCCACTATTCTCGGGACATCTCAGGAAGCTCAGCCTCTCCCCATCGGTTCCTTCGGTTCCTATCATTTTTTTTATTACCATTATGAAGGTGAGTCGGTGACATCTTACACCTTCGAAGATTAATTTTACCCACTGGAAATGTAATTCTTGTTTCTTTGTGATCAAAGCTATGCGGTCCAACTCCCCTGATACAAAATAGGGGTTGGATCTTTTTCTTGATCGATTCCGGGAACAAATGCCCTAAAGACCTGCGATATCGCGACCGTTTCCTCGTCAATGCGGTTACTTTCGATTTCGTGAGCCTTCAGAAAAGAAAAGAGCAGTGGGCGTCTTATTTTGATCAGATGAAGAAAAACTGGCCCAACACCTGCTGTGAAACTTGAAAGAGGTGGGGGGCTTCATGAGAAATCCAGGATATGCAATACGGAGAGGAGTTGTGCAGAGCTGCTTAATTATGGCAAAATCCTTGCAAGTTCAACATCAAAATAGGGTAGACGACAAATGATATGGGTAAAGTTCAGGCCCCAAGAAGGAATCAGGAAAACATTATTGCTTTTTCTCTGTCATTGTCCTTTTGTCACTTTTTTTACCATAATGATGGTCATCCACCATCACAGCAAACTATATTGGCTATTAGTCCTTATCAATATGATGGTCGTCCACCATCTTAGAATTTCATTCCTTTACATTGGCATAGGCTCGCAAAGGAACAAAAAATCCCTCCCCCAGACAGGGGCATCACCCCTTTTGTTATTATTGTACTCTGTTTTTGTCCAAAAAGAAAAAAACAAACAGGGTCACTTTAACATAGATGTCTGTAGCTTTTCCCAATAAACTGCAACTAATTTAAATAGATGGGAGTCTTCGAGTTATCCCACAGATATGAGTGCAAATCCATTTCCCCCCAGATCAGTAGTATGAAGGATTAAAGAGGGTAACTCGAATTGTACTTACGGTCCATTATACTTCCAAGTATAATTGGTCCAGAAAAATAAACAACCACCTAAAAAATCTGGATAATCTGATTCATCCAGTGGTGGAAAAACTGCTAAAAACTCAATTTATATATGAAACGAAAATCGCAGCTTCGATGCCCTCAGGTTCGTAATGTGTCGTTTAGAAAACAAGAATTGTAGAAAACCCATAGGGGAAAAGAAGAAGAAAGAGAGAGAGAACGAAACCTCTACGGGCAAAAAGTTCTACCCTGACGAGTCCTATGACTTGGAATAGTGAAGTGCCTTATCCTCCCTTCTTGTTCCCCCAAGTACCCTTCACAGAGAAAAGCATTAGAGAACTTGTCCTCCACAACTCTATCTACATCGTGAACAAACACATCGGTCTCACCCTCCTCTCTGTTCCTAGCCATCAACCCAGCCGTGTAAATAGCACCCATCCTTCCGGGCGCATTATCAAACCACCCAGTAGGAGCATCCACCATAATCAAGTCCCATTCCATGTCATACACTTCATTTGGGAAGTTCTTAAGGGCAAGTTGGCACTTGGAGAATCTTGGATCACTCACAGTTTTGCATTCTTCTTCCATTCCAATCTTCATGAGCTCGTCAGCCTGGTGAACCTTGGTGCCATATTCTACGTGGTATGTCTCTAATGTGGGTAAACGTTCTAGGATTTGCCCGATCCAGGCCTTGTCTTCTTCGAGGAAAACCGTGCGGCCACCGTGGTTGAGTGAGTTCCACATGAGGCTGTCATGGCCTAGGCCAAAGACAAGGAAGTTGCATGGTGATTTCTTTGCCAGGACTCTTGCTGACACAGAGATTTCACTGAAGGTTTGTTGAGGGGTAATGTTGGTTGTTGCATAGTGGATGAGAGCGTTTGCTAGGGAAGTTGGGGTTTTGGTGCAAGTTGTTGTGACGGCGGATGAGCATGCCGATGATGTTGTTGTTAATTGTGGTTCTTTAGCATGGTTTGTCGAGTTTGAGAGGTGAATTTCTGGAATGGATGTCTCGAAAGATGAAAAGCTGGATCTCGTTATGAGGAGGAGGATGCCGAGGAAGAAAGAGCAGACGAGGAAGAGCTTGAGATTAATCGAGAACTGAGCTTTGGACTTCATAGTTCTTGACGGCCTTGATTTTTGTTGTTGAGAGAAGAGAGAGAGAGAGACACAGAGAGAGACGAATAGAGAATAATGGCTTCTCCTAGTTTAGGTCTGGCATCCGATGCTTTTCAGTCTGAATGGAAGGGACCATAAAAGGGGAGCTTGGGAGGGGATAGGAAATGGAGCGTTTGGTGGAGATATTGGTTCTTAAATTTGGCCTCGTGTAAGGTGATGACAACTACACGGTCCATTACAAACGTTACATATACGGGTTGAAGAAAAAGAAAGAAAGAAGATCGTTATAATCAAGGAGCTTGATTCAATGAACTATTATTTTCCCCCATGGCCATGGAAGTGGGGTGACTTGAAAGGGAAGGGAGGAGAGATAAAACACTGTCGTTTTTGTGGGTTTGAGTCTTGACTGTCTGAATGTATTAGAGATGAAGCAAAGAAGTTAGCATGATGGAGACATGAAAACCACTAAGGTAGCTGTTGGTACGGACAACATGGTTGGTAGATCTCATCTGCCCAGTGTTTTCTGCAATATTGTACTCAATTTCTTTCTTCTTTTTCTTATTCGGAAATGTTTCGTAGTTGGAGATGTTAATTGTAGCACGTTATGGTCTTCTGATAAAATAATCCCTTTTGGAAGGGATTTGATGTGCTGGCTTTAGGAAAAGAAGATAAAGTTTAGGAGCTGAAAAAGGCAAGAGAGTAGGTATAACTTTATGCCTCAGCCTTGATTATTGCAAAGTTCTGCAACCTAATAATGAAGCCTTTGAATTCAAGCGTTATACCGGCCCTTCAAATTGACGTGAACGGGGGTTATCAAGGACACGACTACACATTTTGGTTATTACCCAATATCCCTTCACTCTCTTTTGCATCACAAAACTCAACCCCTTGTTCCACTATTCGAAGATCTAAGATTACATCTCTAATCCAGGAAAAAAAATAGACAAAATGTGTTGGTCTTATAACATTTGATATTATTCATAATAATTGTGGGAGCCTATATTCTACAGCATTTAATACATGTTGTGTATGTTTCTCTTAATTATATCATCAAATTCAGATAGTAAATTAGAAATAATAGTAATTCATAAACCGAAGACACAATTCATGGTTCATGAATACATACTAGTAATCATTGACATGTTTGTTCCCTCAAAAGTTTCAAATTTAAAAACTTCTCAAGTGTTACTGACCCTTTGAGGGAACTTATCTCCAAAATCTTTGGCTTGATAATTGCCAATTTTATATAGGATAAAAAGACTGTACAAACTCCAAGATTAATCGAGATTGTACGTAAACTAGTATGGCTACTCGGTTAAAAAAAAATCAACCACCTCAGAACATTAAATATATATTGGTATTTGAATGGTAAGGGGAATACTATATATTAATTTATTGGACGGTAAAGATAGAAAATAAAGACTCAGTTCATATTTTGGGACAGTTAGACTATCTTTTTATATTTGGCACATTATTAGATGTAATCAGGTGGCATCACCTAGCATCTTCATTTTATAAAAGGATTGACAAGTTCAGAGAGTGGTTAGCCTTATCATTTCCGCATATATTGAAAGAAGAAGAAGAAAGTGGCATGCACGTCATGGGGTTCAGCCAAAATGACAATTAATTATGATTGTATAAAGTCTTCTCTTTAGGCTATGGAGATTATTGGATGAAGGCTCTCAAAAAAGATAATCACCCATATGAGTGGTCAAACTCGAGAGAGAGTCGAGAAAAGGAAAATAAACCGAAGGGACACTTTAATAATCGTACTTCTCAGTACTAATTTGATTAAAGTAGCAAGGTTGGCAGTACGTACCAGTCAGGCATTTTAAGCACAATGACCATAAAATGCATGGAATTCCACTTTGCATGTCAAATTGGATTAGAAAATTCTCAATTTTGGGGTAATAGAAATTGTCACATCTATCTATATGCAACATTTGTATCGATTCCATACAAAAAATAACCCTTGAAATAAAAATGATCCCATTGATATCTTCACTTTAATTAGTTCCAGAAATATATTTTCTAATGATTCTGCCCCAACTTCAATTATGAAAATACAATATTGGGCTGGGTTTTTATTCTTCGTTACTGTGAACCCAGTCCAGTGCAAGACACTTAACTTGGGCTGGGTTACTTGGGCCTTTTTTTAGACAGGTATCTGAAATCCTCTACACACAACAAAAAAAAAACGTAAATTTGGGAGTAGGAGGAGGAGACAGGTGGGTTTTTCTGATAGAATTATAGAAAGACGGGGTTTTGCACAAACTGACGTTCTTGTCTTCCTGAAGGATAAGAAGGGAAACGGGACGGGGGAGAGGGCTGCCCTTTTTCATTCCCCCCGACCTCCTTCCCTCTCTTCCTTCTCCTGATTCACATCTACTCCAAGTTTGCCCCCTTCACTTGTAAGTATTTTCCGCTCTACCCCTTATCTTATTACTTAGTTTTTGTTTTTTGTTTTGTCTGTTATCGTACTGTTTCTTTACATATGCGTGCTTGGTCTGTGTCGTTTGAGATATATGACATAATAAGTGGACTAAAGGTGTTTGTGAATGGGCCGTTTGAGTTTCTTGTTGTGCTCACTTTGAGATTGTATGAGTTATAGGGTCACGGCGTTGGCGTCCCAGTGGCTTTAAAGACGGATTTAAACCGTAGCAGAGAGGGGTTTTGGATTTATACTGTTCTGTAGTATAGTCCGTTATGTTGGTTTGGTCAAGTAATGGCGAAGAAACTGTAATGAAATTGTGTTTTAGATGAATGAGTGCCAGATAATACAAACCTGAGTTTCAACTTTTTTTTTCGAGAAAGGTTACTCGTTCATATGTCTAATGACAATGGAGTCGTCAAAATGAAAATAAACAAAAAATTGAAGATATCTAATGGGTCTAGTTGCAGCACGGAGACTGTTGTCCTTGAAATCGATTTCATACAGTTGATAAAAAGAGGTAGTAATTCACCAACAGCTACTGTGGAAAGGTTGGAAAACAATATTTGTACTGTAGAATCTATCACCACATAATTAAGTCAATAACTTTGTAAAAAATTAACATTTTAAGAAATTTGAAGGATAGAAGTTACCTCCAGAAAAAAATCAAGAGAGAATGAATATGTTTTAACTCTACAGCGCAGAAGGAATTTCACCAAAAGCAATATCAAGTATTGGTGGACTTCATCAAATGCTTGGTCTGCATGACTATGGACTTGCAGCTGTAGCAAGGGACTCTATTCAATGCCTTCCAGAATGTAACAGCGCTAACAAACTTGGAGCATCATTTGAGACTCCTTGTGGTCGTCTTTTGGTAATTGGCCAGTATAGCTTCTTGACCAGATTAACTTCTACTAGATGAATTTATAAAAGTTTAACTACATGTTGTGTGCCTTCAGATTAAACCTGTAGATTACATGGAAATGATTTGTTCCCTGAGGCCAAACATATGGGCTACTTTGGCTGATGAAGTGCCTTCATGGGTAGCTGACAAGAGAAACAAGACATCAGTGGATCGATCTGTGAGGTGGCTTGATGAATGCATTGCATTAGGCCCAGTAAGAATTATAGTCTTAATTTGTGTCATTATCTGAAATCCAAATTTGGACATTATGAATTTACTTTGTGAAGATGCTTCCTAGTTATCAATTGCTAGTCATTATGCACTGTTTGAGATTTTAAATGAAACTTGATTAAGCGATGTTATGTAATTCGAAGTCTAGCAATACAAAATCTTGAGGAGCTCTGATTTGTGGGACATCTCTGTATTTGTGAACAAATGTGGGTTCAACAAAAGGTTTCAGGAATTTCAAGCTCATTGCTCTCCTTTGTTGTGGGGTTTTCTTTTTGTACATTCAATCTTGGTGGTGGCAACAATTAAATTGTGAGTTCAATAAATGCGTGAGTGAGATCATTGTGATACTCTGTGTTGTAAAGATTTGTCGACAAGGAGCATGTATTGATATATAAAATGTAGGCAGGTGGAGCTGTTTTTGGAGCTATTGTTGGGGGCTCTAGTATGGAAGAACGCCGACGATGTGCACAAGAGGTAGCTAGGCGCAATGTTTCAGGTTTCTACATTTTTTTCATTAAATTACTCTTTTGTGAAGATTTAAGCATTTCTTAGAGAAGTTACAGTTGGTGGTGCCAATATATTTTATCCAGTTCATTATTAATGTTTTTCCATGTTGGCGGGTGTGTAACACATACAATGCCAACATGCTCATTCAAACATTTGGCATATATGTCTTTTTTTTATAAGTAACATTTGGCATATATGTCTTGTTGAGCTTTTTTTCTCTTATTGGTTTTTTTTGGTTTGTCAACTTCACCACAAGATCCTATTTAGGTTTCTGGATTGGAGGCTTTGGGCTTGGAGAAAACATGGATGAGCGCCCTGCTCTTATTAATGCTATTACTGTAAGACCCTCAATTCTAAGTACTGGAAGCTCTTGAATTCCTCTTATGATGTTGTCAATGCATTGTAATGGCGTATTGGACATGCTTTTGGTATTCTCTTTCCTCCATGCTCTTTTGTAGTTTCTGTGGAAATAATCCCGAGTATATTCGGGAATCAAGGAAAGAAATAAAATCCCGGATGTTATGGGATAATCAGGGATAGAAAATATTTGGAGATATTCGGTAGTTTTATTTCCAAGATTATTTCCGTATGTATAGATCTCTCTATAGCACTATAAATAGAGAAGATGCATGTATATCGAATTAAATCAATCAAAGAAGAATTTCTTCATGGTATCAGAGCCAGGTTCTTCATTCGTGGGTCTCAATGTCTGAATCCACGGTCGACAGTGAAGGACCGGGACTCATTCCCAGATCTGCTCCGGCAACACCATCACTCACCACCATGGGCTCGGCTGGACTTGAACATTCGTCCTTCCAACTCACGGTGGAAAAACTCAACGGAAAAAACTTCCGTGAGTGGGCTCAATCCCTCAAACTTGTCATTGAAGGCAAGGGAAAAATGGGATATCTTACCGGAGAAACGAAGCAGCCACCTTCAACTCAACCTACCGACCTCCAAAAGTGGCGGTCAGAAAATTCAATGGTAATCGCATGGCTGGTGAACTCCATGCAACCATCAATCGGGAAGACATACATGTTCTTACCCACTGCCCAAGATGTATGGGAAGCTGTTCGGGAGACGTATTCCGATGCCGGAGACTCATCTCAAATCTTTGAGATCAAAACCCGCTTATGGCAAATGAAGCAGGGAGAACGGGATGTTACGGATTTCTTCATGGAGATGCAGGCTCTCTGGCAGGAACTCGATCTCAGCTACGATGAGGAGTGGACATGTGCTGCCGACAGTACTCGGTACCGGAAAATGCTGGAAACCGAAAGGGTATTCGAGTTTCTCGCTGGCCTTACACGCGAACTCGATGATGTTCGTAGCAGAATCCTTGGCCGACGTCCTCTCCCTTCCATTCGAGAGACTTTTGCTGAAGTTCGGCGTGAGGAACACAGACGACAAGTGATGTTGCCGAAGGGTCCACAGTCGCTTGGGTCAAATGCTACGGAAGTCTCGGCCTTGGCTTCTAAAGGCTGGCGGATTGGGCCTGGCCCAAAACAAAACAAAAAGCCTTGGTGTGACCATTGTCGAAAATCTGGTCACACCAAGAAGACTTGCTGGGAGATTCACGGTAAACCTCCAGATTGGAAGCCCCGGCAAAGCAACCGTACCCAGGGATATCAGACTACTCTCACACACCCACCAGCAGCCCCTCAGGTCAGCTCTGATGGTCCTTCCAATAGCTTCTCGGCTGAACAACTGCAACAATTGCAACAGTTATTCTCCACGTTTCATGCCTCTGGTCAGTCTCCCCAAAACCCTGCTTCCGCATCCTTAGCCCACACAGGTAATTTTTCTCATGCCCTGAGCAGCTCTAGATCCAAACATCCTTGGATCATTGACTCAGGAGCATCCGATCATATGACTGGATCTTACCATCTGTTTTCATCTTATTCACCATGTGCCGGAAATCTTAAGGTTAAAATTGCCGATGGCACTCTTTCGTCAGTAGCAGGAAAAGGACGTATTCAACTCTCTGATTCTATCATCCTAGAGTCTGTTCTTCATGTGCCTAATCTATCATGCAATTTATTGTCCATTAGCCAATTAACCAAATCCTCTAATTGCTCTGCTAAATTCCTTCCCTCTCTTTGTGTTTTTCAGGATCTATTATCGGGGAAGATGATTGGCAGTGCTAAAGAATATGAGGGGCTCTACTACTTTGACGACGCTTGTGTGAGTGACCACGCGAACACTGTCATTTGTAACTCTGCATCTGTTTCTAGGGATAGTGATCTTTTATTGTGGCATTTTCGCATGGGTCATCCCAATTTTCAATATTTGAGACGATTATTTCCTTCTATTATGTCCAATAAAAATTCGTCTGATTTTCAGTGTGAAATATGTGAACTTGCGAAACACCACCGTACCTCATTCCCGACATCTCCATATAAACCTTCTCAGCCATTCACCATGATCCATAGTGATGTATGGGGCCCATCTCGTATATTCACTCGCACTCACTCAAAATGGTTTGTCACCTTTATTGATGATCATACTCGGTTATGTTGGGTTTATCTGTTAAAAGAAAAATCTGATGTGCGCTCTGTATTTATAAATTTCCATTCAATGATCCAAACTCAATTCCAAACTCCTATTAAAATTTTGCGCACTGATAATGGCACCGAATATTTCAATTCTATGTTGGGAGATTATCTTCTCCAACACGGAATCGTTCATCAAAGTTCTTGTGTCGACACTCCCCAACAGAATGGAGTTGCCGAACGAAAAAATAGGCACCTTCTTGAAGTTGCACGTACCTTGTTATTTACTATGAATATGCCTACTATGTTCTGGGGGGATGCCATTTTAACATCTACATATCTCATCAATCGTATGCCTAGTCGGATTCTCTCTTTTGCCACTCCTCTCCAAAAATTTCAGGCACATTACTCCACCTCCCGTCTTGACTCAAGTCTTCCTCTCCGAGTTTTTGGTTGCACCGCATTTGTTCACGTTCATGCTCATCATCGTAGCAAATTTGATCCCCGAGCTATCAAATGTGTCTTCATCGGATACGCTCCTACACAGAAAGGATACAAATGTTATGATCCTTCCACTAAAAAGGTCTTTGTCAGTCTTGACGTTACCTTCTTTGAAACTACATCCCACTTCCAAAAGCCTTCTCTTCAGGAGGAGCCATTACGTGATGAAGCTCAGTTTTTGGATCTTGATCTCCCTCATCTTCAGCCAGTTCTTACCACTGATCATGCCAGCCACACTGAACCTGTCAAAATCATCACACACTTGAACTCAGGGGGAGATGCAGCCAAACAAAATGACAGTAGTAAACTACTAGTTTATTCACGCAAGCCGAAATCAACAGAAGTGGAGAGCCTCATACCTGCAGCATCAAAAGAATCTGAACTGGTAACAGATCCGACTACCTCTCCATCTGGGAAACCTGCTTCCTCTGATATTGATTTACCTATTGCTCTTAGGAAGCAATCTCGGTCATGTACTCTCCACCCTATCTCAAAATTTATGTCCTATAATGCTCTATCTACATCATTTCGTGCTTTTACTGCTAACCTTGACTGTACATAAATTCCACAAAATATTCATGAGGCCTTGAACATACCCCAATGGAGAGAGGCAGTACTGGAGGAAATGAGAGCCTTGGAAAAAAACGAAACTTGGGAGGTGATGAACTTACCAAGAGGAAAGAAACCAGTTGGTTGCAAATGGGTATTCACCTTGAAGTATAAAGCAGATGGGACGATAGAAAGATACAAAGCCCGCCTGGTTGCCAAGGGATATACACAGACTCAGGGCATTGACTTCACAGAAACATTCGCACCAGTGGCAAAGTTGAACACAATCCGAGTTCTCCTGTATGTTGCAGTCAACTCAAATTGGCCACTTCAACAGTTAGATATAAAGAATGTTTTCCTCAATGGAGAATTAGAAGAAGAAGTCTTCATGACAGTGCCCCCAGGATTCTGCAGAACTGGAGAAGAAGATCGAGTATGCAAGCTTAAGAAGTCTCTATACGGCCTTAAGCAGTCACCAAGAGCATGGTTCGATAGATTTGCCAAAGTGGTGAGAAATCAAGGATATCAGCAAGGTCAGTCAGATCACACGATGTTCTTCCGGCAATCTGAAGACGGAAAGAAAACCATTCTGATTGTGTATGTTGATGACATCATCCTCACTGGAGATAATATAGAAGAAATGGAGAGACTGAAGAAAGTACTAGCCACTGAATTTGAAGTCAAAGACCTAGGCCAAATGCGATATTTTTTGGGGATGGAAATTGCTAGATCAAAAAAGGGCATTAGTGTGTCTCAACGGAAGTACATACTCGATCTCCTCAATGAAACTAGGATGCTCGGATGTAGACCAAGTGATACTCCAATAGAAGCAGGAAAAAGAACAGAGGATGCTGGAAAACCAATTGAGAAAGAAAGATATCAAAGACTAGTTGGAAAACTAATCTACTTGTCACATACCAGGCCTGACATTGCTTTTGCCGTGAGTGTCGCAAGTCAACACATGCATTCACCAAAAGAATCTCATCTAGAAGCTGTATACAAGATTCTCAGATATCTCAAAGGATCCCTAGGGAGAGGATTGTTTTTCAAAAAGGAGGAAAACAGAGGGATAGAGATATTCACAGATGCTGATTGGGCAGGCTCTGCAGAAGATAGACGATCTACCACGGGATATTGCACATTCGTATGGGGTAACCTGGTCACTTGGAGAAGCAAGAAGCAAAATGTGGTGGCGAGAAGTAGTGCAGAAGCTGAGTTCAGAGCAATTGCACAGGGAATGTGTGAAGGGTTATGGCTAAAGAAACTCCTAGAAGAACTACACGTTGGGATAGAGTTACCGATTAAACTCTATTGTGATAACAAAGCAGCCATCAACATTTCCCTCAATCCAGTTCAGCATGATCGGACAAAACATATAGAAGTTGATAGACATTTCATCAAAGAAAAAGTTGAAGGTGAGATTTTTTGTATGACATATGTCCCTACAAAGGAACAAACAGCTGATGTCTTCACAAAAGGATTGTCTCGGCAAAATTTTGATGACTTTATCGGCAAGTTGGAAATGATTAACATTTACGATCCAACTTGAGGGGGAGTGTGGAAATAATCCCGAGTATATTCGGGAATCAAGGAAAGAAATAAAATCCCGGATGTTATGGGATAATCAGGGATAGAAAATATTTGGAGATATTCGGTAGTTTTATTTCCAAGATTATTTCCGTATGTATAGATCTCTCTATAGCACTATAAATAGAGAAGATGCATGTATATCGAATTAAATCAATCAAAGAAGAATTTCTTCAGTTTCTTCTTTTGCAACATCGTAGAATTTTGTTTTATATCAATTTTTCAACAGAGCTTCATGTTGTAAGAGAAAAAAGGCTTCAGCTTTGCCCCTTGTCTTTAAAACTATGAAAATGAGTGTGCAATTTTCTGTCAACTTTGCAGCAGTACATGTTCCATGCTTGAGGATCAAATGAACCCAACATTATGAACTATCTCCCATTTTGGTAACCTCACATCTGTATGACATATGATCCAAATGCAATTCCTAGAAAGTTGCAGCATAAAAAATCAGTAAACTCTCATTAACTGTTGAGCATCTGTTGCAAATTATTGGTGCTTATGTTTGGGACCAGTTATGTTTGCACCATGATTAAATTAAACACATATATGGAACATTGAAAGCCTTTATAAATGGTAAAACAGAAGCCATATAGCATGCTCCATTTGACTTGGAATATGTATTGAAGCGGGAAGCGTTGAACGGAGTAGCTGACAGTTCAATTTACCATGTCTTGGGAACCACACACCAAATAGATCCAGTCACTGAAAGGGCCTTTTCATGCATTGAGACTGGTTTTTTCTTTATACATTTCTGAAACTTGATGCTGCTGCCAAATGTGCAGGATATTTTACCCGAGGAAAAGCCACGCCTGATATGTGGCCTTGGACTTCCAGGTACCATATTTGCCATTATTACTAGTTATTTATTTATTTTCTTTTTCATTTAGTTCTATCACAGATTTCCTTCACTTATCTTGGTCTATGACTCATATAAAATAACAGCTTGCATCCAAAACATCTGATGTAGCCTGTCATATGCAGCCTCTTAAAAATGCAAATTTCACATTAGTATTTATTTGAACCAACGGGTCCGGTGCTTGATCTTTATGTGGGATGTTGACTCAGGCCCAGTGGGCATATAGTTGGTTCATGACTTGCAAACTGCTCATGGTTGCATATCTGCAGTAGTTATTCCTCTTAAGGAACATGTTCTCAGTACTACAATGTGTCCTTTTTTACATATATCATAGTGAATTCATAATTTATCAGCAAATGAACTCTGTTATTAATCTCACAGAGGAGGTCTTGCAGGGTGTTGCTGCAGGGGTTGATCTATTTGACTCGGTGTATGTAGCTCATTTCACTACTTGTCATCTTCTGAATTCTGCTTTTCTGTGTTAATTTTTCGAAAGTTTGAATTATTTACCTAACTTTGCAGGTATATATGTCACCTTACCCTTGGAGGCTTTGCACTTACCTTTCCACTGGATGAACTTGGTGTAAATGAGTCTGATTGTCAGCTTGGTGATAACGGGAGTGACCTGACAAAGATTAATCTAAGGGGTCAGCAACAGACCCATCCAACCCAGAAACAGACCCACCCGGATCTGCAAACCCATCCGGCCCAGAAACAGGCCCACCCAGATCCACATCAACCAATTGGTCCTCAAGCCCAGACGCAGATACCACCAACTGGTCCTCAACTCCCTCGGGCTTCAGTGAATTGACGCCACTCACAGGCCCACCTCCAACTCCCGGCCCAGCACACATAACTTTTGAGACCTACCCAGTCTGCCAACAGCCCCCCCTCACCCTCACCCAAGACAGACCCGATGAGCCTATTCAAATCCACCAGCAAACCCTTAAGCTTCAAGCGGAAATGCATTGGGCAGCAAACCTCTGCCGTGGCAGGAGTAGCCCCCAAATCAGACAAAGCTGCCCCCTCGACTGCAGTGTTCTTCCCTACCAACACAGTCGACTTCTCTTTGACTCCTGCAAATGGAACGACACTTTGAGCAGGAGGTACAGACTTGGCTTCTACACGGAACCACCTATCTAACCCCATCTTAAAACTAGAAGCAACACAACCAGCAAACAAGAA
Organism: Myrica gale; assembly: GCA_963930655.1. Classification (NCBI taxonomy): domain Eukaryota; kingdom Viridiplantae; phylum Streptophyta; class Magnoliopsida; order Fagales; family Myricaceae; genus Myrica; species Myrica gale. The sequence goes on along the minus strand of OZ005600.1, from coordinate 6,299,850 downwards.
TCATGACAACAACAAGAGAAAGCACAAAAAAAACGAAAGAGGAATCTAGAGAGAAGGGAGAGCTTCTCTCACTAGGGAGTGGTTCTGACGTCTCGCCGGTGACGGATCTGTTGGTTGAAGGTGGGGCTGCTCCTGCCAGCTCCGACGTACCCTCCGATCCCTTGGAGATTCCCTCTGGTGTTGTTCGGAGTACTATGCCGGTGGACGTGCTGCCCTCATCGACCAGGTCTGTGGTGGCCATTTCCGAAGGAACTGGAGTTACATCCCCTTTCCGGCGACTCGCCGGTGCCGGATCAGTCGTTTGTTGCTGAGGATGTTTCTGCCCGTGTCTCGTTGGAGGGGGGTCATGTTCAGGGGTGTCCTGGGGCTCTCTCAGGTGGCATGAAGGGGGGAAGGGTCCCGGGGGTTGTCTGGTGGTGAGAGCTCTAAACCCATCTGTAGGTTTGGAGGCTGGTCTGGAGCCCGTGGGTGAGAGCTCTGGAGTGAGGTCTTCGAGGGGAGATTCTCCGGCGTGGATCCTGGACATGGTTTCCTCCGTGGGTAAGATGGTTGGGGTGTCCTGTGGTGGTCAAGAGGAAAAGATGAGGGAGCTCTTTGAAGCATTGGAACGAGATCGGAAGCCGGTTCATTCGAAATCTTCAAGAAAATCAGGGGGGAAGATGATCAGGGAGCTGAAGGGTTTGAAGTCCTCTGTCAATTATGACGGGTCTTCCTCATCCGCTAGGAAGCTTGTGACCTTTGGTGTGGACTGTTAGGGGTCCCGCTTGAGATGCGGGTCGGGGGGGGGGGGGTTTCTGGGAGGGTGAGTTTTGTAGGCCTATGGGTCACGGGTGGGTGGGTTTTGGTTTCTTCAGTACTTTCTCTTGTACTGTTGTATCCATGTTGTGTTTCGTTTTTTCTTGTTAATAAAACTGCCTTAATTATCAAAAAAAAAGCTACAGTTTACAGGTAACCGATTAAGATGCTTCTCTACATTCAATACGACTGCCTTAATATTTGAAAATTTGTTGATCCTGGCCTTTTGGTGGCAGAAAATTTTGAAGCATGATGTTTTAACTTAAGCTCTTCTAGCTAATTTCTAGTTGCCAAATCACGAAATTTTCCATGTCAATCTGCTTGTAAGTACACCATTGCCTAAAAGCTCTGACGGCATATTCTGTTTTGTAGTCTTGGAAAGTTTGGTTTGTATATCTCTCATCTTGTTTGTTGAAGTTCGTGACATATCTCGGCTGGATTCCCCCCCCCCCCTATCCAGGAAAGATACTTCACCGATAATCAAAAGCTGTGGCTGCTATACATGCCAGAACCATACAAGAGCATACATTAATCACCTGCTCAATGTTCATGAAATGCTGGCTCATATTCTGCTGGAAATGTACATATCTCATTCGGCCCCATAATAACTGTGGTTTTATATATATAGTTCTGGCAACGACCATAATCTTGTTCTTGATGTTGCAGACATAATACACACCACTATCTGGGATTCTTCCGTGCAATAAGGGAAGCAGTTAAGGCAGGAAAATTTGAGCAGTTTCGACAACAGTTCGTTGAGAGTCGGCGTGACCATCTGGCTATGGCTGCCGTCGCCCATGCTTAAGTTGGATTTCACCACGCTGTAATTTTTGAAGACATGTCTGTCAATGAGAAAAGTGTACTCGTCCACTTAGTTAATTAGGGCCTATTAGGTTGCAGAAAATTTTGAACCTTGAGAATTATTTGTTTCTTTAGAGTTCATACTAAAAAAAATTAGAATTTCGATATATTTTTCTCCAATTTTGTTCGGATCACAAGAGCTTAATTTATAGCATTTTTAATAGGACTATAGATTTAAATTGTCTAATTACAAACTCTCATGTTGGCCATCGAATTTGCGATCTGATCACAGTGGATAATCTCTAAAATTAAGAATAATAGTGAACATAAAACACATTTAATTAAATACAAAATCATTTGCATTTGTCTGTAAAAAGTTGGATACAAGTGCAATTGTTCTTGGACAAGATGTACGACATATTGGCCTTCTCTATCTCGAAAGGTGGGACGGGATACAAGTATAATATTTTTGCATTTTCAGAGAGTAGGAATTTGGGGATTTTCAAAGGGAGTTGTGATGCTCGAAATTCATCCTGAATTCTTACGTAATGAACACGCCCTTAAGGTATAATAATAATAATAATAATAATAATAATAATAAAGAACACGCCCTTAAGAAATTCACTACCGTTTTGAGATCAATCTTATGATCCCTTGACCTCACTCCGATCCTTCCTTTCATCCTAAACAACTTCAGTTAGATTTGCTTTAGCCAAAACGGGAAAATAAAATCTGAGTTGGATTTGACGCATGAAATTTCTGTCCGGCCCAACTTGTGTACGCATGACAGCACAATTGAATACTTCATTAGACAAAAGACATTAATCTGTTCTTCTTTTTCTTCCTTTTTCCTTCACGTTTTGTTTTCTAAGTCATTAAACAGTTGGCTCTGCGTGGGATTGTAGTTGATACCCAGATTGATATGAGAGAATGATCCTGCCAGGAAAGCAAATCCTAGATGGACATTTTCAAAGATGGCTTAGTGATTATCACCAATCATCCTGGAGATTTTCTAAAACAGCATGTACAGAATTGAATTTAGCTCCATCTGGGTTCTAAGAGTTCATGGAAAAGTTTTTATTTTATTTTCTTTTCTTTTTTCACAGGAAAAAGCTACACAGGCACTGACAAACAAAGAGGAAGGTACCTGCAGAATTTGGCAGAAGTTGAAACTATTAGGTGGGTATTGTATGTCTGGAACAGATAAGACAAGATCCTCTTGTAGTCACCAAATTGAACACCAGTGTTGGGATCAATGAAGAGGGGCACCTGCATGAGAAGAGAAAACTAGTGGGGTCATGCTTAAAGTTCCCTATCGGTGGAAAACGCACATGCGGACGATCATCATAAATATCTTCAGCATACCATGAACCATGTAAGAGGTAGATGATCTCCCCCCTACCCCGCAACATAAAAAAAAAAGAGAGGACTTTCTCTGTGTATGCGTGCAAGTATTACCACCTCATGATGGAAGCAGAGATAGACTGATAGTGTAGAACCTCAAGGCCAAAGGAAAGGCACAAGTGACTAGGATATTCATAAAAGAAAACTACTTGCCAACTGAAGTTCTTCTCAGCCAAAGCACACTCATCAATACAAATTATGGATTGCCTAAATGTTGCTAACCTCTTTAGATCCAGATGCATCAAGAAGTAATTTTGTCCGCTGTGAACCTTCGCCCACATTATGGAGGATATATGGAAGCTCCAACTCACAGAGTGCCTCACGCATAATTCGTGCATACTGGAAAGAAGAGAGAGGTCAGGAAAAAGGAAGTCAAATATATGGTTTTTCTAACAACTGTATTGCGACAGAGACCTCAGCTGGCTTAATAATTGACCCATTGGCAAGTGAGTAAAGAGAGATTGAATAGATAATTCACGATAAGGAGAACACAAATTACTTAATTGTCCAGCATACTAAGATGTCAGCAAACAGGAACCATTTAATGTATAAAACAAGATCATCTAAACCACAGGGGGACTGGAGTACTCTTGTCTTGTCAGATTTTTTTTTTGTTGAATAAACCGTGTCATCTTTGTATACTTTTGAAATGCATATGAGAACTATAGACCCCGTGCAAACTTCTATGTTATTAGCTTTCACTACTTGACAACTTACATGCTGTTTTGCATAAAGACAGAAGTTACCGTACATTATACACCTCAAACAATATATCAATATCATCTTGAGGCATATGCACACTTGATCATTGATCATCATAAAATATAATCGGAATAACCCTGAGGGGTTAGCTCGGCTGGTCAGGCCCTGGGTATGCTCCCCAGAGGTCACCAGTTCGAGTCACCCTAACCATTCGACAGTCGTAATCCTCGGGGCCCGGGGTTTACCGTGCGCTCCCACCAGCCACAATGCACTCCCCACCTGGCTCAAGGTCTGTCTTGACCGGGGCATAGGGCTGGGAACGGGTTTCTCTTGTTACCAAAAAAAATACAATCGGAAGACATTTTATCCCACAGCAATTAAAAACTTCAAGTTTCCAAGTTGCATTCATTAGAATACTCATAAGAAATTTCCAAAATCCGATACCTTCCCAAAAGTCCTGTCGATGGGCTTCTCCCAGCATATTGTTTGAATAGATAATTCACGATATCACCTATCAGCAGAAGTTAGAGAATGCACGTTAAAGACCATTTGCACTAGGTGAAACTGGGTCCAGAAAGCAAGGGGCCTCAAGACAAATTTGATTATAAGAAAAAATTTGCAGGGTAGACCTATAATCTTATTTCTTAAAATTGTGTAGGAGACGGCCGAAAGACGCACAAAATAATCACATCACATATCCTTTAGGTGATCCATAAATTCAAAATAAATCTCAAATGCAGAGAATGATTCTCATCAATCAGCTGAGGCAACATTATTTCTCCATTTTTTGAGGGGAAAAAAACGATGTAGTTATCATCAGCAATACTGTGACGGTTCAAGAGATGGTTCTCAGATCCACTTTATCCAAAAATCCAAATCTTCATTTTTGCTTGAGGTTATAAAGCCCAGATTTCCCGTTAGTACATGTATGCATTGGTGCCTAAGCAATTGTCTGATTACCCAATCAGAGTAGGTGCTTCAACTGTCTAGACCCCTCCATCAGCCTCTTTTATGGCTCCATAAAAATTATAAACAGCTTTATGTTAAGAAGTGTCACTAACTGGCAGTCCAATAACTGACCCTATAAGCCATACACGGGTTTTACTTATTACTCGTGCTCACTCAAAGTTGTCCAGTTAATTCACTGATTCATGCTATCCATCTTGCCTATCCCTTCACTGCTGCAACCAGTCAACCAGGCTCCTCCCTCTATTTTTTTTTTTGATAAGTAAGCCGAATTTATTAAAAAAGGATCAACAGTACAAGAGAAAATACTGAAGAACCATAACCCAAAAGAACAAGAGAAATTACAGAAGAACCATAACCCAAACACCTACCCACCCAAACACAAACACCCACCCACCCGCAACCCAAGAGAAAACCCACCCTACTCACCCAAAACCCCCAACCGACAAGATAACCCAAAAGAAACCCTTAACAGTGAAGCCCATAACTCTTAGTCTTCCGAGAGACCGAAGAAGACCCCTCATAGATGACCGAAGACTGCAAACCCTTCAGCTCCCTTAGCAACCTCCCACCAGATTTCCGAGTCTTTTTCGAACTAAGCGGCAGCCGGTCACGTTCCAACACAGCAAAGAGATCCCTCAGCTTATCGTCTTGGCCACCACACGTCACCCCAAGCAGCTGACCCACAGAGGACACCATATCCAAAACCCATGCCGGAGAATCCATCCGCTCCTTCCCCTTCACAGAATCCAACGACGGGTTCGCAACCACCAACCCATCAAGAGGAGCAGCCTCTGTTTCCACACCAAGAGACCCACACCCTTCGGGAGAAGGACCCGTAGAGTCGACGCCCATAGGGTTGACCCGAAGAGTCAACCCTGCAGACCCATCTGCCAAAGAACCCACCCGATCCCTCCCATCTCCCTCCTCGAGACATGCTAAACCCAGCCGACAAGAATCGCCCTTAGGCTCACGGCCTGCCCCTATCTCCCCCACGACAGAACACCTGCCCCCAACTCCTTCTCCCGAGGACTCACTGCCAACTCCGACACAAACCGCTAAGGAAGAGCCGGCGACCTGGTCTGTGCCGGCGACAACATGATCCGGCGACGAAAACACCCCCAGGGAAGAAACACGCGTATCGGGTAACTCGGGAGCATAGATCTGCGCCAACTCCGTCGCCGGAATGGCCTCCGGGAAGCCACCCCTCGCCTCCGCAGTCGCCGTCGAGCCTCCGTCCTTCGCCGGGGGTCGGTCATCCTCATCGGCGGCTCCTTCATGCTGACCGACACCATCCTCTAACATAAGACCCGGGTTTAGATGGGTGCCCGACACTGACCCAATAAGATCCGGCCCATGAAGACCCACCGAAGGAGCCACCTGAGCTGTAGCCAACGCGCCTGGGCTTGGGGGCAGAGGCTCCGGCCCATCCCCCAGCACCAGCCCTTGCAATGGGCATTTGCACTTACTCTCCCACCCAAGTGGACCCAGCCCATCGACAGCCCAATTGAATCCTATACCCGGCCCACCCTCACTCCCTAACAGTTGTAAAAGCGAATCAATCTCTTCCCGCAGCCCCTGCAGCTTCTTTCTCCAAAAAGACTCGACAGGCTCCTTGGACAGAGAGTCATGCTGCACAGCCTGCTGCTCCACGCCACCCTCAGGCCCCTCTACGCCTGTCACAGCTACCTCCCTACTCCCCACGCTCTCCCCCTTCATCCCTCCCTTAACAGCTTCAGCGAAAGAGAAACCCCTGCGAACAGGATAGCCACCAAGGCCACCACCTCCATTACCACACTGACCAAGGTAAGAAATCACACCCTGAAACACAGAGGCGAGTTCCAACCACCCTGACGCCCCCGTACCTTCCGGTACCATTACCACCCCCCGACGACGCCCTCCACCAAACTCTGCTAAACAAAGAAATCTGCCTGCCTTGTTGCAGCACCTCTGTGCCACAAAGGCCCTAGAAGCTTCAACAAAGTTCACAACAAACTCTCTATTCATATCCTCCAGCAAACTAGAAACCAAGTTAAACAACGAAACAGCTCCATCTCTCCCGAAGAAGATAGAACTCTTAGCCTTCCTACTCCACTCCGATAGCTTCACAACACCATTGCCTAATACTATCACCTGAAAGACCTTCGCTTCAACACAGAATCTACGGGAGAAGGACATCGAAACCCCGAGCAAACAACCAACAGAAGGACGCTTAGATGAAAAAATCTAACCAGGAACTAAAAGCCGACGCAAAAAAAGGGAAAAGAGGGAAGAGAGAGAACGGAGAGAACATGGTTCCTACAACCACAGCTAGGCTCCTCCCTCTATTTATACTAACTAAAATTCTTAAACCTTTATATGGAAGATACTATCTTACTAGTCAGCAGTTGATAGCTAGGTCGACATTGTATATTCCAATTTAATGTGTGAAAATAACACCATTTTCCCTACAGGATAATATACTGCCTTTGATATTCCTTAGCCAACCAAAGCATTATGATGGCAATAACCGTGTTTGCTGTTAGAAGTACACTGGTGTTCTCCCCATGTGGCTCACACCCTACTGACAGAGACATTGTAGCCAATGAGACCATAGATATAGTTGGGATTGCTCAACTCGATGGATAACACCAGTAATTTAAAGACATTTAGCAATCACCTTTGCAATCATTATGATATCCAATAAATGGATATCTGAGGCATCCATATTTTCTAATTCACTCACAAAAAACCTGATCTTATCCACAGAAACTACGTGTAAATAAGACAGCATGAATGCATGTGAAAATTAAGCTTCAAGCTTACCACTTTCGTACAACGGAATACCAGTATTTGGATCAACGAGGAAAGGAAACCTGCATGGAAATTCCATAATTATACATAATTCATTAAGGTAAAGAAGAACCAAAAGATGGATGACACGTTATCTGTTTGAGTGATGTCTGAAATAGATTATATCAATTAACTTGATCTCCTATTCGACCATAGTATAAATGGTGTTCAAAATTGTCAGAATATGTGTGTTTATTTACATTCCGTTAGCATATATGATGGCTTGATATGCATAAGAACTGATGATATCTACATAGGAGTTCTAGTCTAACTTAAGTAATAGCACACAGACCAACAGCTTGATGTTATACAATCTGGTAGAAAGAATTGCGTACTGTTCTTTGCCACTGGATCTTCTATCTGTGTTTTACAGAGCCTTTTGGACAGGGATAGACCTATGTATACATGCCATTGAGTTGAAATCAGGAAAGATGACAAAGAAGTTAGCCACTAATGCAAAGTTAGAGTATGGAAAAAGTTATTGCACGGTACTGGTGAAAGAGCGGATCCAACTATAAAAAATGATAAGTCTAGAAACCTTCTTCATTCCCTTTTTACTATAAGCTGGTGGTCCAAGCATTAAGTCCATCAATCTCAGTTTATGCGAGGGCTAAAAACTTCTATAATTTCCTTTTTGAATGAATTTCTCAATAAAGAATATGCATAAATACTTGGTAATTTTATGCAAAGCATCCATTTCTCACCTCTACAGAAAGATCTAGCTCAGTCATGGCCTCTCGAACCCTCCGGCAAAACGGGCATGCCTCTGTTGACACATTATAATGGAAGACTTAAACTTCCAGAAATGTAACCAGTCGCTGAAACAACTTGCTCAAACTACTGAATAATCATTAACAATCTGCACCGCATAGTACAAGAAACTGGTTGAAGTATCCTATCTTGAAAACTATCATGAGTATCTCAAGTATTAGATGACTTGCTTCTTCATTATGGTCTAAACATACCAATATCTAACTGTACAGCCATGATTAATCATAGGATACCTTCCAAATTGCAAATCATTGTTCCAAAAACATTCTTGATCCTCGTAACTCAAATACCACATGAGACAAAATGTATTATTTCCCCTTGCAATAAACATCAATCATGACTGTCATGAGTCTTCAAATACCTGAATGTGTAATCAGGAAGAACCGTACCAAATTCAAAGAGTTGCAAACGTAGAGGAGGATCTAAAGTGGTGGTCTCTTGGCTGTGTAGAGTCTCTGATAGCACTTTTGATCTCCATGGAAGTCTTGCCAAGGAGGACATTAAAGAAGTTGCTACCTACATACAGAAACAAAAGCAGAGGTATCTGAGTAAGCTAGAAGGTGAAACTTTTCAAACATCAAAGCATACCTAGAGCAAAATTGATCATCCAAGTATACTACACAAGCGCATGCATGCACTCAAACATACTTTAACGTAACATATGCAGCGGCACAACAAAAAAGCATGCAAACAACTGAATTCTAATGATAATGGTAATCAAAATAAGTTCTTTAAGTATTATCTTCTACGCATCTAGAATATGTTCATACCAAGTGATGCTTAGTAATTCCAAAAAAATTTATCCGCCTTATCTTTTTATTCCTCTTGATTTCCACATCTCCTATACGAGGAGATCGAAGGAGGAGGCACGGCTAAGAACTGAAAAGAGTGAGAACGCGGGGAGGATAATAATTGAGAGAAAAATCAATAAAAAACAATATTGAGTACTGAATTGTGAACCAAAAGAATGAATATGGAATTCTAAATTCTGAAAACACAACAGCTCTTAAGTCTCAAAAGCGATTACCTCCAAACCATAATTCCGTTCTCGAGAAGGATCTCCTCCCTGCAAGAAAAAAGAAAAACTGAAGAGTTAACAAGACGATGGCCGATGGGTACTACAGCAAAAGGTTGTACAATCCAATCTAGAATAAAGCAAAAAACACATACAACAAAGCTTTCGCGAGAAGTAGAGTAGTTAATGAATCGCCACGACAGAGATATAAATACTCACAGAGAAGAGCTTAAGCAGGGGACAAAGCAGGGACAACAAGCTATTCGATGGGTTGCTACCACTACTGGAAACTTCGTGCGAAGATTGGGCAGATGGCTCGTGGTCGGGTTCTGAATGGGCAGTTTTTGCACGAAATCTGCTTCTTCTGTGATAAACCCAATCCTCATTTCTGAATAACCTACACGAAAATGGAGAGACTTTCGAACTAGAAACCGGAGTTGAAGTGCTTGGGAACGGAAAATTGTGAACCCTTGTTGGAATATCTTGAGGTGGCCAAGTCGAGAAACAGGACTGAGAGCATGTCAGATATAACAATGGCATTCTATCTGTATTTTGGGTGGTTGGTGGCGCCTCGTCTGCTTCCCTGCCCGAAAAAATACGGCTTAGGCTGTTTCCATGGAATTGACCGTCCATGGAAGATGGGACCGGGCGTTCACTTAAGCCGAACTTGACGTGAGTGATAACCAAATTAATGATAAATATTAAAAATTAAGCAATTATAAATATATATGATAACACTAATCATAGTCTTAAGACACTTTTCTGCTCTCGTTATATTCCCACGCCGACATTTTGGCCGCGGCCCGCGTAACTTCTCTTTTCCTCGGCTTTCAGGGGAGCCAAAACAAAATAGAACCTTTTTTTATCTTCCTTGGCATTTGCCAAAAGAAAAACAGTACGAACAAAAGAAAGGAAGAAATGAGAGCTCTCACTCTGTTTCAGAAAAGCTCGCTGTCACTGTGGAGAAGAGGGAGACAATTGCCGTACCTTATCTTCTCATCCGGTCTTTTTACGGACACAACAACCGCCACGCCCAACATCGATGAGGACCAGAGCTCAAGGGTCAAGATCTTCGATCGCCACCTCAAGCGGAAACAGGTCAAGTCTCAGTTTTTATCAAAAAATTTCTTACTATTTCTTCTTATTCTAAATTCTCCAAGGCACCGTTTTGTTGCCGTCATCCCAGAAATCACTTCTTTTCGGGCTTTTACGGATGACCAGGAAACCAAGCTTTTGTTAGATTTGCTTCTAAAAGAAATTGAAGTACTTCTCCGCAATGCTTTCCGAACGATGAGCCATTTTCCGCGAGAAGTAAAGGAATTTGGTATTTTGAAGATTTTCACCATGTTTTATATTTTCTGTATGAGAGAATTTGTCCGAAAGAAAAGGGAATACTATGGCTAGATTCGTATGTTATAGGTTTCTTTTCGTTCATAATTAAAGATAATTCAGAAAGAAGAGGAAAATAGTTAGGCGTAGAATTTTGCCACCAATTTTTGTTTGGTTTGGAAGAAATGTGGGAAAGGAAAAGAATGTCGAAGTTGGAGTTATTCTCTAAAGCTGACGCCTTAGTTTAACATTTTTTGAAATACTGTTAGGGATGTGCGTGAAGTTGATACATAATTGAATCCTTGATAGTGCAGTGCTTAAGTCCCAAAAATGGTGCAGTGCATAGTTGATACATTTTTTGTTATTCTAATGTTGTTTGTTTCTTGGTGGCAGCGGGATCGAGCGGCTTGGTTGATGCATCCAAAGGATTGTTTTGTTGATGCTGTTGCTGAGAATTTGTTGGATCGCTTGGAGGTAGAAATAAGCATCTACTGTGTATTTGGATGCTCTCCATGTTCTTCAGTGTTTCTAAAGGGTTCTATGGCCTGTACAACTATGTTTTTGTGTCATTGTTATTTTATTGTGCCTTTAGGTGCTTTCGAATTATGGCTATTATAATAGGTAGAACTCCTTTTCAAGTAATATCTGAATATAGGCTTGGAAAATTATTCTAGTAGCTGTGAGTTGCAAAAGAAAAAGGCGGTAATTTTAGAACCTTCACGGAAAAAGAGTCTGAGAGACTATTTTTTTTTTGCCTGATAAATTATCAATCCTATTATTTTTCTTGTTGATGTCATCATTATTATAATTGTTAATAGAAATTGCTTCAAAAACTTCACCCATTAGATTGTTCTGTCATCTGTGATAACTTATTTGAAAGCCTCTGCCAGTTTTAATAGTACAACCTAGTGCAATGGCGCATTAGAGAGTGGTAGTATCCTAATACTACTGGTTGCTCTAGAAAATGCTTTTTATGTAACCCGTTTACAATGGTACATGAGGCCTGCCTAAAAGCCTTTTAGGATATGCCAATATTTACTGGATAACTTTTTCCTGCAATTGGATCCTCATTAATTGAGTTTTGGTAAATTTTTCTTTTCTTTGGGCTTCACTCTTTGGAAATGCATTTTGTTTTCCTTTCTCTTTTTCTCTTTTTTCAGTTTTCCTCATGCCTCTTCCTCATTTTTTCAGTTTCCATGAAGTTATACAGTTGTAAAAAAAAGGATTTGATTTCCTGGTGTTTACTTTTTTTTTGAAAAAAAGAATTCTAATGAAGATACAATTGACATGATTCCATTGATAACATTGTTCATAGCAATTTCCATATCAAATTTAAAAGCAAGGCTCTAATGTCCCATGCCCATTATAGCTTCAGACTGTGTCCTTTTTAGGTTTATGTCAGCTACTCGTCTTACAGGATTGTAAAAAAGCATTTCCAAGAGCATTATGTTCGGGGGGTTCATTGGAAGCGATCAGGCGTTTGTTACGTGGTCATGGTAAGACCTGAATAATATTTTGTCCCTTCCAACCATATATCTAGCTTTTGCTTACAGGTTGCTGTGTAAGTAGTTATTTTCAATCAGTAAGTAAGAGAACTTTTCAGGATGTGACTTAGGAAGAACTAGGAGATCCTGGATTTGATACTTTGGAGATGATGAAATTCCTGGAATAGAAACTATTGTAATTCGAATCTGTGTGAAGGCACCATGTTTAAGCTTTTATGCATTTTTTTTCTGTGACGAAAGTCTTGATGCAGTGATCGAGGAAGATGCCAAGTGTACATATAGAGCTAGGTACTTATATAAAAAAAAGTACATATAGAGCTAGGTGGTCTGTTGTCTTTGTATTTGTATATTCCACCATTTTGTACGTTGTTTACCTGTCTTGTTTTTTCTCCTCGTGCTGTTTTTATGTATAATACCCTTGTAGATTGTAGTAACATAAACAGTTTCCATATTGTCAGGTGCCATTGAAAATCTCATTATGATGGACACATCATATGACATGGTCAAATTGTGTAAGGATGCTGAGAAAGATATGGACAATGGAAATATTGAAACCTCCTATTTGGTAGGTGATGAGGAGTTTTTGCCTGTCAAAGAAAGGTGCGTGTAGATCTAATTTTCTGTTGTAGATTCAAGGGAAATGAGCTTATACTGAGGGAGCTCTATTTCACTTTGAACTCTGTATTTTTTATTTGAAGCTCTGTAGATCTGGTAATTAGTTGCCTGGGGCTGCACTGGACAAATGATCTTCCAGGAGCCATGATACAGGTACATCATCTCAGTTTCAGTTTTCTTTTCACATTATGCAACAAATTCATCAAATTTGATGGAAACAAACATTCAAGAACTGATGTAATATAACGTGAAAGTGGCATGGGAACAAATGTATAACATCTGTATTTGTATTTTATTTTGTGTGTTGCAGATGCACAAATAGTGAATACACATGTCAAAGTTACATGTTTACGAAAACAGTAGGCAATACCAAAGTTTAGTATTTCCATTTGATTCTTCATCTTTATTCTGCAAATTTATGATTGCTGAATATTGAACGTACACCTTTAGCAAATCACATTGATTATTTTCTTTAATCTTTTAAAATCTTTGAATCTTTTATGCATAAATCAAATCCGAAGCAATGCCAAGGCTATATCATTTAGGAATTTTAAAAAATCCCGGTTTAGACCCAAGTGACACTTAAGAGGTGAATGAGTGTTTACCTCCAATTAAAACTCTATGTGATAGTTTCTGAACACGTTCAAAATCTATCAAGTCTAGATTTTTGATGACGGAGTGGAAAAATTTTGAAGAACTATTAAAAAATAAACACTCCAGGCTGTCAGCGTCACTGAAAATCCATTAAGAAGAAACTCTTACAAACGGTGACTTGGGAACAACAAAACCTTTGTAGACTCTAATAACCCGATGTAATAATTCAAATGACCCACTCAGACCAGCACCAAGCGAAAACAACCCCAACAATTGCATAGGAAATATTGTAATGCCTCTGCATCGTAAATCTCGAGAATTACCAGTATTTAAAGGTATTCAAGTGAGATAGTCCTATTAGGACTCAAAAAGATCATTTTAATCGGGATAATATTGTATTGTGTCTCTTGGTGAAGATCTCGAGTATCACAAGTGTTTATCCTTATCTAGTGATGCAATCTCATTAGAATTCAAAAAAATCATGTTTGAACACTTCGTGAAGATACATAGTACAACTCAATTTGAACTACCATTTGACATGCCAGTATTCAACTATACACTTACATATTTGATAGCAAAAGTATATACATGGCATCCTTGATTCTGTAACAACGATTCTTGTTGCTATGGTAAAACTGATTTCAGAAGTTTCCCTGTAATTAGCATACATTTTTCGTTTTTCCTTTTCCTCACTAATTTTATTGTCGCATTTCGTCAATATTGCCTCGGGTAAATACGTATATGGGTGTGGCTTTGTCTAAGACACGTTTAACTTTGACAGAGTAGATTGGCATTGAAGCCAGATGGCCTATTTCTCGCAGCTATTCTTGGTGGAGAAACGTTGAAGTTGTCTATTCCCTTCTGCTTATTTGCCTATTTAACTTAATTGAAGTTTTATTAATACGCAAATGCTGAAAATTTACTTAATTTCCCTGATTGCTCATACCTGTGACTAGGGAGCTGAGAATAGCCTGCACAGTGGCGCAAATGGAGCGTGAAGGAGGCATCAGTCCACGAGTATCACCTTTGGCACAAGTATGTTTTGTTGTTTAATTCATTTCGTTATCTTTATTGAGAAACATACTTTCATTTATTCTTTTTAAATGAATCCTAGCTGTAGTATTTTTGCATTATAGGTGTCTTTTATCTGTACATCATTCTCGTACTTACTGTTTTATGTCCTTGATTCAATTATATATCTTACACCTATCATTACTACCCAAAAGGTTAAAATGGATTAGAAGTATGAATCATTACATTGTGTGTTTTGGTTGACAGATTTTCTTTTTGTCTTCCATAACCACTTGCAGACTAAGTTTTGATCTTGACTATTGCGATTTCAAAATGTTCTGAGAAATAAACATCAATTATACGACCTATGCGACACTGAGAGACCAATCAATAGATTTTTGCCTATCTTGGTTAGGTGAGGGATGCAGGCAATCTTTTGACTAGAGCAGGCTTCAGCCTTCCAGGTGTTGATGTTGAAGAATATGTTGTTAAATATCCAAGTGGTAAGCATATTGCTATCATCATACAATGTTTGTTAAGCATAAGTTGGCACCCCTTACAAAACGTTTCATGATAAGAACAAAATTGACTTCTGGTTTACTATTTTTCTTTTTCTTGTTCTTGTTCTTCTTCTCTCCTTTTTTTTTAAGTGTATTTAGAGAAGCCTCGCTTATTTTCTTCTTAATTCTTTTTATTTCAAAAGATTTTAACCAATTGCAAGATCTATAGCATTTAAGTCCATCTCTCTGTCGCCCATGTGCTTTTTCTATCAGCTGTGATACTCCATGTTGTGTATATTGTGAGATTGATGCTCAGATCTAATCAAGCTCCTGCAATTTATTTTCATAAGAGAGGGTGAAGTGTTGGTGAGGGGTCAATATAGTTATCACATGAAATATTTCCATAGAAAATGACATTCGAATCATTTCAAAGTCCATTTTGTTGTCAAAGAATGCACAGGTGCGACAGAAAAGTATGTCCTCATTGGAGTGTCTTGTTGAGCGCCGGAAGTGGTTGGATTACACACTTATTGCTGGAATTTGGATTACACACTTAATGCTGGATTTTTTTTATAAATATATTGCTGGAATTTAAAAGTAAATCGAACCTGGAAAACTTGGGAACCAGCTTGCCACGTAATGTACTTGATGCAAATCTACATGTGTCATTGGATCAATCTTCTATGAAATATATTCTTGTTATCCCTTTCTGACATTCATGGAATTTTGATATAATTTTTTGAATGATAATTACCTTTTATGTCTCCACTATGACTTCTTCTTAGTGTTTTTTAATATATTTTTTCCCATCTGTTTAGTGTAGCTCTGGAGCTGATAGAACATTTGCGGGCAATGGGTGAAACTAATGCTCTTCTACAAAGGAATCCTGTGCGATTCTATTTTTTTCTTTTTGAATGCTAAGCATCCTTTTTTCCCAATCAAGTCTGATTTGAAAGTTGATGTTTTTATCAATGAAAACAGATCCTAGAGAGAGAAACGGCCCTGGCAACTGCAGTTATTTATGACTCCATGTTTGCAGCAGAAGATGGCACCATCCCTGCAACCTTCCAGGTGAACATAATTTCTTACTTCACTAACAACATTTTCCTTGCTACGTTCTAATGAAACTATGGAGATTGAAAATAAATGTTTTCTGCAAGGCTAAACAATTTTAATGTGAAGCGAGATATTACTCTCTTTAGCAATTTAGGGAATACACAGATCAAGACTAGAGTTCTCGGTGATTAGTAGATCGTTTGCCAATAACCATTGTATATGTGCATAGCCCAGAAGGAAAGTATCACAGAAGGTAGATGTGCAAAGTTTCAGTCCACAGTGATTATGTGGTCTGTACTTCACATCGAATCTATTTGGCTTAAGTAAGCAGTAAAGCAAGTTCCGGTCTATATGTATCCTATTTTTGACGCGGCTTGTGGTTGTAGGTTATTTACATGACCGGGTGGAGGGATCATCCTTCTCAGCAGAAGGCCAGAAGCAGGGGGTCTGCCACCATATCCTTCAAGGACATCCAGCTGCAGCTTGGAAGAGAGAGTTGACCTGGGTCTCTCTTTCCCCATTTTCCTTTAGATGGAATTTTGAACCCGAGTGTCAACAGAAAGCTCTAATACCTTATTTCTTCTTCATTGCCATGCCTTTTTACTTTTTCCAGTTGCCCACTTGTCAGACTAATTAACATTTTCAATGATATTCTTCATGAGATGGTTAGCAACGAGAAGAGACACCCCATTGTATGGAAACCTTTGATGATAAATAAGCAAATATGGTATTTTTGAAGGATTAATATTTCATACCTTAAAGTTGATTTTGGTTATGTACTTTGTTGCATCTCTTATTTTTATTTTCTATTTTCTAAACGTTGCATCTCTTATTGAATTGCTCATAGAACAGGTTTCCAATCAAAGAAGAAGAAGAAGAAGCTAAAAACAGCATATTCTAAAGCGACTCATCGTTTGCAGATCGGCTAAAACAAAATAAAAGGCCGAGTCACTGACTAATGAGATTCATAAGTCCGTCTGTCCGTGTTTGTATTTACCTGTGAACGACTTGTCGTCAATACAAGTGAATCGAAAAACAGCACGTAGGATGATAATGATTGGAGGAAAAAACAGAAAAAGAAAAAGAAGGAAAGGTAACCAACAAAGGAAAAACGGAAAAAAGGCAGACGTGCAGTGCGGGGTCATTTTACCCGCCAGCGCACAAATATTGAACACATAGCAAATAATGCTAGTTTACGCGTCCAGTGCGCACAACAAAATCCTCCACACAAACACACTCGGAGTCGGGACCCTGCCCCTGACCCCATGCACAGTCACACAACACAATTCGGTTTAAATAAGCATTTTCTCTCCCTTTCTTTCGTTTCCCTCACTCTGTGCGAATTTGTGTTTGTTTGTTTATATATATATCCGTTACAGATTTTCTCACCCTTCTTTGTCTTTCTCATCGTTTCCAACGTCAGATATAGAAAGAGAGGAGACACTGAGAAAGGCAGAGAAAATTTGAGTCCATTTTCTGGGAAAATCGTTTCGGACGAAGGATGGATCTGTGGGCCGTGCGTGTTAAGACCACCACTCGAACCCCTCTCTTGCTCAGAAACTCGTTTCGCGAGACACCCATTTTGTGTAAGCTGGGAAGAAAAGCCAATTCTTCTCGGAGAGTAGAGGATTGGGGGTCCTTTGAGATCAGGGTTTCAAGGAGGCGCATGGTCTCCTCTGCTTCCTCTTCGTTGGTTGTCAGAGCTATGGCAAAGAAGAATCAGGAGAACTCCGGTATCCAGTATTTGTCTTTTTTTTTCCACTTTTTTGTTGTTCTGGAGTTCGCATGCAATCTTCGTGGAATTCGGATTCTCGGATTTGGTTTCAATTATAGGTTTCTCTAGGTTTAAGTGATGTGTGTGAGGCTTTGTTGGTCTTATTGTGTCGGATTTTTGTTCGACATTTCCAAGGTTGACTTTTAGCATTGTTTAGGAGCTGATATAATTGGGGGAGGATATAACTGATGATCATATAAAAATACCCATAAACTCAATTACCTTTTATCAATAGTTGTGTGTTTGAAAAGAGCCACAACAAACAAATTAAAACTTTAATCCATCTTTTTGGGTTTTATGTTTGTGTAGTTGTAGGCAACCAAACATGGCTCTTTTGGGTGGGATAGAGAGTCTGGAATAAGGTTAGCAAGAAGGAATTGCGCCTGCAACTGTTAGCACATGTGAGATCACTCACTACAGAAAATCATTTAATTTTGCGAGTCTGGAATAAGGTTAGCAAGAAGGAATTGGAACTGCAACTGTTAGCATCGCATGTGAGATCGGTCACTACGGAAAATCATTCAATTTGGCTGGAGCGTTTGAAAATGTGGTGAATGTAATGGTTTTGTTTTTTCAAGGTTCAATTATTTAGGTATTTGAGTGAGAGGTAATGATTCTGATCGTTGGAGAATGTAAAGATCTATTGGGGCAAGTTCAGTGGTTTATTAGTGAGGTTTAAATCTTAGAACCATCACATATTTCAAATATCAGGAATTTATTTAGTATTGAGGGCTGATGTGGAAAAATTGAAGGTCCCATTCATTTTTCTTTTCGTGGGATTTTTTTCTCCTTTTGAGTGGAGTTTTTTTTTTTATTCCAGGAAAAATCTGAACCAAATCTGTTAACATTTAAAATTGCTTGAAATAATGATGTCCGGGGTGAATGGTTAGCTAAATGAACTAGCTTATTTAAATATGAGGTTGGATATTTTGTTGCATGGTCGACTTTGTTTTTTGTTTTTGCTTTTTTTGTATTTAGTTGATTGAAGGTTTAATACGTTAAAACATAGAGGCCATCTTTTATGTGGAGAGTAGGAAATGGTCATGTTCTGTATGCTTGAAGCAGTATGGATTCTCTTAGATTGTCTGTCTCAGTCAACGTAAGGAATTTGACCCAGGGATGTATCCAGAGGTTAAAAAACTTGGTCAGTTTGGCATTTTTTGTTACT
The DNA here is from genome assembly GCA_963930655.1 of Myrica gale. NCBI lineage: Eukaryota > Viridiplantae > Streptophyta > Magnoliopsida > Fagales > Myricaceae > Myrica > Myrica gale. The sequence goes on along the minus strand of OZ005600.1, from coordinate 6,281,012 downwards.
TTATCTAAACATTTCGGTACAGTCGTATCTAGTTAGTTTTGTAAAGCTGAACAATGCAATCAGTCCGTGGTGACTCCTGCATATGACTAAACAACCTTAGCATATTTCTTGGAGGTTATCTTCTATCAATCCTACTTTACTCCTCATCTGAGTGTTCATGTCTTATATTCTATTTTTATGGAGGTTCTTTTTTCCAAATTTTAGTCCCTTTTAATAGGCATCATTTAATTGTTCTAAATTTAGAAACACATCTCTACATGATTATACCACTATAATTATGTAGGTGGTCTGGTGGTGTACTGCCTACATCCTTTTCATGTAAATATAAACGGAGCTCTTGCTCATCTTCTAATATTCCCTTTAATATTACCCTAGTTCTTTCTCTGTGTTTGCATTGGTTTCCTTTAGTCTAGTAGTAGCTAGGTCTCCTAAATATTAGCTTTGCAACTGCATGGTAGCAAACAACGACCTCATCTGGCAAAAAATCAATGACTCGTACAAAAAGATGGGGCTTTGTGTAACCCTTGGTGTAGTGTTGGTTATTGTGAATGGCCATCTCTCCTTTATTCATTCATATGGTAGCAGTAGTCTCTTATACTCATGCCTGATGATGTTTATATATTCTCTTGATGCTTCTTTAATGCTCCACATAATTGTTTCTGTTGGAATCATATTTGTAGTTCCCGTATTTATCACTCAATGCATCAGGCGGTGGCTGTCTTCACCCTTTCTCCCTGAATGCCTCTCTCTTTCCCAAGAAGGAACTTTTATTCCTTGGTTACTGGCACCACCTCATACTTTTGCCTTGAGAATGCTTAACAGTCAACTGATGCAGTTGCAAATCATTGTTTCATGATATCTTTTATACTTTAAAAATTCACCTTAAATGTGCATATTGACTAAACTTTTGCTTCCTGAAAGATTATCTTTTTCGAATGCCAGAGTGCTCCACCAGTTGGGGGAAAAAGACATGTTTTGATCACCACGCGAGAATTTGACACTTTAGTGCTTGGTTGTTGACTAGATGCTAGGTACGGACTCCACTAAAATTTTCTGCCTATGTCTTGCTTAAGCTCTCATCTGCTATTTGGCAGAGTAGTTTCCTAACAAAGCAAGGCTTTTTATCCAGTTTGGTGGGTAGAATTTAGGGCAGCGCCAGATGGTTTTATCCTGTTTTTCTCATCAACAACATATTCCTTGCCCAAAAATGATTGAGAAGCTTGAACACTGATCGAGGACTATGGGAGGGCAGGTTTTTTCTGCTTTTGGAATTATGAAGTTGATTCCATGTTTATCTAGTTATTGAGTTTGGCAATCAGAATGTGCTTCTTCAATGTCGAATGGAACATTATTGCAAATGTTAACCTTTGTTTGGTAGAAATGCTCATCGAGTATAGAGTAGAATCGCTTATTTCAGGCATATCAGAATTTCTAACTGAGTAACTAAATGGAACTAATAAAAGGTTGATTTTTTCCTGAAATAAATACAGGAAATGGTGATCGCTCTTTTCCAGAAGGTGATGGTAGTAAAAAGAACAATTCTTCTGATGGAAACAAATCCCAGCATGTTAAATTGGATTGGAGAGAGTTCAGAGCAAATCTATTTTCTCAGGAGCAGGTGATCTATTTCTTTCTTAATGACTTGTATGGCTGTTGCCTACCTCAAAAGGAAAGGTATTATTTTAAGTGCCAAAGGTATTATATTCCCTATATAATGCTATACCCAGTATTAAGTTGGTGAGATAAGATCTTTATAGAAGTACCAATTTGTATAGTAGATTCATTCTCATATGTTATGGGCTTGTTTGGTGTGTTTTTAATTGTGGGAGGCTTCCACCTAGGGTAGGGTAGGGAGGTTAAAACTTCTGACATGCCCAAATCCTCACCTTCTTATTAGATTTTTCTGGGGTTTGTTCACTGTTGCTGCCTGGTGGAAATCAACCTGTTTGTAACCATGCTATATATTCTTCAGAAAGTTGGATTAAATGAGGTCAAAACTTCAAGCATAATGTGCCTGGAAAAATATTCCCTGTTCTACTGATACTTTCAGGTCTCATGGTCTAAATGTGTATGCTCATGTCCGTAACTAGCAATATTGTTGAAGAGTTGAAGATCAGGCTCCATAAAACATAAAAGTTAGTCTCTTACATTTCCTATAATTTAAAATTTACACATCAAAATTATTATTTTTCAGGCAGAAAAGGTAGAGTCTGATGCTCACAATGAGGACGTGAAACCCCATGAGTCCAAATCTCTTGGCCTGAAATGGGCCCATCCTATTCCAGTACCTGAGACTGGCTGTGTACTTGTCGCCACAGAAAAGCTTGATGGAGTGCGAACCTTCGAAAGAACTGTCGTTCTCCTTCTCAGATCTGGAACCAGACACCCACAAGAAGGCCCATTTGGGGTTGTCATCAATCGCCCTCTTCACAAAATGATAAAGCACATGAAACCCACTAATCTTGATCTAGCAACCACTTTTTCTGATTGTAACTTGCATTTTGGTGGTCCCCTTGAGGCGAGTATGTTTTTGTTGAAAACTGGGGAAAAACCAAGGCTCCCTGGGTTCGAAGAGGTGATCCCTGGCCTCTGCTTTGGCGCTCGTAACAGTCTGGATGAAGCTGCAGGCCTGGTGAAGAAGGGTGTGCTTAAGCCTCAGGATTTCAGGTTCTTTGTTGGTTATGCTGGCTGGCAGCTGGACCAATTGAGAGAGGAGATTGAATCTGATTACTGGTACGTGGCTGCTTGTAGCTCAAATTTGATTAGTGGAGGTTTATCAGATTCTTCGTCAGAAGGTTTGTGGGAGGAGATTTTGCAGCTAATGGGGGGTCACTATTCAGAATTGAGCCGGAAGCCTAAGCAAGATATGTAGCTATCGAATGAGCCTATGGATGCTCACCATAAATAAAAACCAATCCCAGAGTTGAAGCTGAGACATTAAATCAAAGTATAAGTAAAGCCAATTGTACAGGAAGTTCTGTGGCTTTTCAAGTCCGTAGATCCTCTTTATAGTTCTTAAATCACTTTTCTTTTGTTGATTTTGTTCCCCCCTTTTGTTTTATTTTAGTTTTAATTAGAGACCTTCAGATATATGGTTTTGTATGTAACGACACTTTTTAGGTTACCTCATCGATGAGAAGTTACCCAAATACAAATCCTACTGTTATGGTAGCCATGCACTCTATTTTTTTAATTGCTCAAGCAGAACGAGTACTTCTTGACAGATAACAGGGGGGGTCTTCATATGATAGCAAAGACCGAGAAAGTGGAATCTTCTTTCTGGCTGCCACTGCGGAGGTCCCAGGCATCCGACTGCACAAGGCAAAAATGTGTATGTTTCACTTGAGAAATTCGAGCAACTTTGAAAGGCCTCCGGGGAAGGAGGTACTAAGGAGCCTCGGGGAAAGGAGGTGTTGAAGGCTAGAGCAGGCCAGCAAGAACTTGAAATACACGAAGCTAAATGATCATATCAGCAGCCATCGAGAGATCCACCAATATTACCAACACCGATTTTGTGCAGGACCAGAGCGATTCAATCCAAAAAAGCTTAATTTGTGAAAATTGGATTTCGATTTAAAGTTTCAGTGTACCTTCCTCCTTAACAAAAGGGTATTAATCTGAACACTGGCGTGTGAAAAACAAAAAACAAAAAGGACTTGAATCTATGTAGCTTAACGTTAAGGGTAATTTTTCTTTTACTTTTCAGTAAAATTATCACTGTTGTATAGTAGAAGGTTAATGTGTAACATAAAATTGGTGTTTGGAATACGAAGTTCATGTACTTGAGGAAGAATGTGACAATAATTCTTAGGGAGAAAAGCATTTTAACCTCGTAATATAATCTAGACTAGGACCATTTCCATGCTTCCAGATAAGTTTCATTTATTTTTTCTTTTGCTTTCAACTGACTTTTCAAATACTATATGTCATGCCGGAAAACACAAGAAGAGTTCAAGACTAAGATCTATTTCTAGTAAAAAGCCGGTAACTAATGCCAAAAACTGCTACAGAGGTTTATATTTCTTATTTTCTTGTAACCACAAATAGAACATGGAGAAAGAAAAAGAAAAAGAAAAAAGAATATCTTAAACCGTAGGTGTATATACTGGCTTTCTATTGTTCAAACTCGCGCCGCGATCCACGCGCTGTGCGTGGATCTGACGCGCCGACCGCCTTAGCCGCGCGTGGCAGCCCCTCTGCCCCCGGTTCCAGCTCTTCTCCTCCGGCGTGGATAGTGTGGCCCTTGCGCTCCATTTTCCACTTCGGCTCCCTTCTGTCGTCGCCCACGCGGCGCCGCCTCCGCCTCACGCGCCGTTGCCGCCGCCGATTTCAGTCCCGACCAGTAATAAACTCGTTTGGGTCTACCCCTTTGTTTAGGACTATTCTTATGTCTTGTTGTCGCTTGCTTGGGTCTGCCCCTCTGTTTAAGGCTCGTGTTTGGTCGTGTTTTCGCCCGTTTGGGTATGCCCCTCTGTTTAGGGCTTGTTGTCTGTCTTGTTCTGTGGTTGTCTGTCCGCCCCTTCCGTGGGCTTATCCGAGTCCTTGTGGCTCTTTTTCGACCCTTTATTGGGTCTCGCTACGCGTCGCTTGTGGCGCTTTCCCGACTTGTCCAGGTCCTAGTAGCTTTGCCTACTATGTCCGGCCATCACTCCCTCTGCCCTGCATAGAGTTCATAGTGGTTCCTCTGATCCGTTGGAGGGTCTTGTTGGTTGTGTCTGTGTTAGTCGTTTTTTGTGTTCGTTTTTTAGTTTTTAATCTATTGGTTGTTTTTCGAGAAAAAAAAAACTCTTTCACTATACAAGGCAACGACCTGCTCTTACTCTCATAGCAACCAAAGAAATTCCCCACAGGTCCTCCCAACTTGATAAATTTAAAGCAAACCCCCACAATAAGCATGACCATCTCAATGCCTCTCTTTTTTCCCCTTTGGAGCGCCGGGGGAAGAGGAGGTGGGGGGGGACACGCAACTATATCACCTCACTCTGCGTTAAACTCAACAGCATCTTATCTGCAACAGTATGGGTTGAACATTAAAGAAGCTTTCAGCTTGTTTGCAGCAACAGTATGGGGTGATCATTAAGGAAGCTTTCTGCTTATTTGCAAGTTGCATTCAACCGCCAGCAGAAAGCCAGGCCATAGAAGTAGAGGTATCCCTTTCCACCACAGCAGAGAAGTTTCAGATTTTGGAAATCACAGAACATTTCTTTCATGGTAATTATCAATGTTTTTATTGGTCTTCATCTTGTCAAGGCGTGCTTTACGGACTGCCTGTTGAATTTGTCTCTCATGCTCTTTGAGCATTTCGTCAATGTTTCCCCCACCAGGCATCAATGGTCCAGAGTAGTGGATTCTGTTCTTCTTTGGTACATATCCCTGTACTCACGAGGAGAGTCAGTGTTGTTAAATACTCAGGAATAAGTAGATAAACGTACAAAATAAATGACAACATGAAAAGAACATAGACAAGTGTACATGAACAATAGAGGAGAACAAGGCACAAATTCTTCAGTCGGTTAAGTAAAATGTGAAGTGTATTAATGTGTATTTCCAACATGTTTATAACATTTTGTTTATATTTCCTTCATGAAACTCAGGAAACAATAAAAACAAATTTACTGCTTGAACAACAGTCTCAGAATATAATTCATCCAATTAATGATGAAATTAATTCCCAGTCTGATTAAATACTGCCACTAAAAATGGGATAAAAGGTGAAGAAGTTATTCTTCTATACTCAAGCTTATGCCCCATTTCTAGAGGACTATTGTCTTCGCAACCTATCAAGACATCTGTTTCTCCTTTGATGCTGACATTACTTCTCATCGCTCACACAATGCATTGGAGAGAGGGAAAATAGACAAGTAATAAAAAAAAAGAGCAAATCAGTAAGATAACTAATTATTTGCTGTAGTTAAGGTAACAAAAGATCAACACATATCAGATGCACACAAGCATCTAACAGTTTCTGAGATCTAGAGAGAGGAAAATGCTAAATTGTCAGTGTACTGTATAGATCATCGGCTACATGAGCCAACACAATTTTACCAAATACAGTTACAAGTTGTGCATCTAACCGGTTCTGAGATCTAGAGAGAGGAAAATGCTAAATTGGAAGTGTACCATATGGATCCTCCGCTACATGAGGCAACATAATTTTATCAAATAACTATAGTAATAACTAGCTTATCTTACAGCATGAGGTTTGAGGTCTACAGTGTTGACGTGTGAAAAAAGTAAATCTTAAGCAAGGGATGTAAGCAGAAAGAGTTAGGTGTTTATTTACCATTTCAGGTTCTTTTCCAGACATTCTTTCATCTTTCTTTAGAGGAGAGTTTGACTGGTCTGCAGCTGCCTGAGGCATGTGAGACTTCTGCACCTTTTGCTCACCATTGTTTCTTGAGGTGGCTACTGTCTTGTTCAATGCTGATCCTACTGCACTAGGGTGTACCATTGAACTAGAAGGACCATTCTGGCTCGCTCCTGTAGGTGGCTCCATCCGGAAACCAGACCCACCATCCTCCAAGAGATAGTACTTATGACTGGAGGTTTTGGAATTTGACTGTCCCTGCCATGCAAAACGTTGGAAATATAAGTGGAATACAGAAATGAAACGTACAAGAATGATGAATTCGAGTCTTCCAAGCCTTAAGGTACCTTCAATGAAAGATCTCCCTGGGTATTGAATTCTGGTGTGGGCACTACCTTGGTATCTCTCGAACTTTTTCTGACAGATTCAGAACCACGGCCTTTTCCAGTTTCTGCTTTTTGCCTGAAATTGAAAATGAAACTGCATTTATTGGGAAATTCCAAAAGACCTAACGAAAAAGGACCCCATCAGTCAAGTTATGCAAAATGTTCCATTTGAAGCTTCCACGCAAACAATGTCCAAAAGCAAAAGGCAAATATGGTGACACTCAGCTTTAAAATTATGTTTCCATACCAGTTTCAACTTCCTTTTCTTTTGGGCATTTTTATATGCAAGAGCCAACTAAGCCACTGCAGTCCAGGTCTAATAACACAAACATACATAACATAGCAAATATAAACCTAATCTCACATTTGCAAAAACGCGTATGATCCATTGACTATATCATGGTGCATCACGGATATTTGGAACTAAATCCAGTTCAAATAGATTAGGATAATTTAAGTTTAGAATGTATAAGAAAAAATCATCATCAGCCTGTATTGGATGAGTCAATCTATGATGGCCACTTATGTGTCAGCTGTGACAAATCTCGCTGACACTGGAACATCAATGAGTTACGCAATGATAGAAGTTTAACTTTAGGGTCTCCTCATAAAACTACAGACTCAAGTATGAAATTTAAATACAGTTAAACTACAATGTCCCATAAAAATTTTCCATTCTGCAAATGTTTGCAGTTAAGAAAATAGCATTTGTAGTGGATATTTTGCTCAAGAAAGAACAGAAAGTAGTGTATGCTAACTCCAAAGTTTGACTTTATATCATGATTCCCACTTTGCCCTCACTTCAACTTTTGGAAGTTAAAATATACCTCACAGGGAACATAATCAATGCTGATGACAAAAGTAAAGGATCTTTGATGTTTCAGAGCAGACCAAGATTATGATATCACACAAACCAGGAGATGCAGACTTTTTTGTTCCTTTGGGCAAGTAGATGTACTATTGTACAAATGGAGGGAGTAGATATTTTAACTAGTCAGTCCTACCATATTACCATCTGGCAGAGTATGTTCATCCTAGTGGACGAAGAAGTATTAAGATACAGCTTGAGCTATTCATGGATGAATGAATCAAACAATTTTTATTCTGCTTCTGCATACAAGAAAGAGATAGTGCCCATCAATACCATACCTTCTTGCTTCCTCGTCTCGAATCTTGGCATCAATCTCCTTGCTTGGAGGATATATTGGTAAACTTGATGGGTCACAAGGTAGGGGCCTTGTTGTGAAGAACTGAAATGTAGTAGTCAAAATTATAAACGTAAATCCAATAAATGCAGAAAATTCCAAATGAGGCCAGAAAAATACGCAAAAGTTCGGGATAAGGACTAAGAGGTACAAGGGAACTCAAAGTCACCTCGCTTCCAAGTGCAGAAGCAGTTGATCCTCGATTCTCTGGTTCCACTGAAAGGAGTTTATCAACAAGAGCCAAAGCTGAAGCTGGATAGTCTTTGAATGTCTCAGCAACACAGCGCTTGTATCGGCGGTGAGGTTTGAAACTTGTTGCATGAGGCAATCTTGATCTCTGCCAGTAGTTCTCAGAGGGTGACCCACAAAGCTTAAAAATCTTATGCATTTGTTCCACCTGGTAATAGTTGGGATGTTTTTTGACCACCAGTAAAAAATAATTGAAGGTCGAAATTATGACAGCTACATTAACGCTATAGTAAGCTCTCAGTTATCAGCGCTGATTAGCAGGCATATGGGCATATATAGTGGGAAATTGTACTAATTGAGTATAGACAAAAATGTTCTTACGCCCGATAAAGTATGCATTAGATTCACCAAACTAAACCTAAAAAGACATTACCTCCGTTCTCCCAGGCATAATAGGCTTCCCAGCAAACAGTTCCGCAAGGATGCAACCAGTGCTCCACATATCAATAGCAGCTCCATATTCAGTAGCACCAAGCAAAAGCTCTGGTGCTCTATACCACAGAGTTACAACACGACTGGTCAATGGCTGCTTTTGATCAGGCTCATAAAAGGTGGCCAGACCAAAGTCTCCAATCTTAAGAACTCCATCATTGTTTATCAGGAGATTTGAACCCTTGATGTCTCGGTGCAGGACACCACGACTATGACAATGCTCAAGGCCACGAAGCAGTTGTTGCATATAGCATTTAATCTGCAAGCACAGCACACAGATACCAATCTTAGCCTAGCATCATTGAAGGCAAATAAATGTATGACTTACATGGATAAGCAAAAAGAAGTTCGATGCCAATATTTTTCATGTATTAAAATTACAGACAAGAAAGAAAGTGCACAGCAAAAATGTCAATTCCTATTTGAATTGAGACTTTTGGTGTTGATTGAAGAAGTGGAGGCCAAAAAGGACTATAATGGGATGGGTCACACATCTGTCCAAAGAGAGTTTCCTCCCTTGCTCGTTTTCCTGGAAAGGCTGCATTTATATCTCAGATGATTCATTGAGTTGGAGTTCACTGTGAAAGTTTAAAGCCAAATTTCTGGTACTCATTGACAAGGTGGGGCCACTCATTTCTTTTCACTGTCATCACTGATTTTAGTCCAAAAATTAAACAAACACAATACGTGAAGAAGATAAAATGGACAAGGCAGAAGCTGTATTATGTTGATCATAGCAGAAGGAAAATGAATGCAATCGAAAGCATCACATATCTTCATAGATCGTGGCTTTGTCTATCTCAACAGCAAGTTGAGTATGCCACATAACTTCTTTTATGAACAATGCAATGTCCACCCAAATTCCTTTTTGTTCCTAAGAATGGGTACCTTGACATGTTGTGAGTGTGTAAGCTAGAAGCAAAGGTACCTGAGGTTCAGTGAATTTGATGCTTCGTGTTGCTGCAAGCCCAGCAAGGTCATGCTCCATGTACTCAAAGACAAGGTACAAGCTGCTTGACATCCTTGAAGTAACTAATCCCTCAAGCTTCATGACATTTGGATGGTCAAGTTGACGCAGAATATGGATTTCCCTAGCCATGAAACGTACACTTTCTGGATCCATGTTTACAAATCGAACTTTCTTCAAGGCGACAATTTTGCCAGTTTCAAGGTCACGAGCCTTATAAACACTGCTGTAGGTTCCTTGTCCAATCTGCATTAAATGCATCCATTTAAATGTTCATCTAGGAGATATGGAGTGAGCATATAACTGAAAATCCAATGGAATGCAATAAATGGATACTTCTAACAACCACACAGACAAATATTTTTTCACCTGATAAAGCATGTTCAAATCTGCACTCAAACTAGAACACGCAAAAAACGAGAAAGAACACAAAAACGAAAACAACCTTCTAGTTTTTTTATAGACCTTATTATTACATATAACCAATCGATATCCACTTGAGTAACATGTAAACCATACTGTACTGGTGTCAGATTGAGCCAATAAACTTGGACTTAAACCTCAACATTAAGGACAAAACTAGCAATATCTCTATAAGCTTTTATTATACATTTTAACAGAATTCAATCACTTCAGATCTCATTTGTCACTATCCTTGAGTGTATTTAAATTTTGATATGTTGTTAAGGTGGTGTTTTTGTGCCAAAATTTTGAGGTATGAGAGTTGGTGAAAAAAAGAAGAGAGGAGATTTGAATGAATTTTTTATATTTATTATAGTGGAAAATTATGATTTGATGGGAAGAGAGAAATTATTTTGTAGTTTTTTTTATTAAGCCAAAATTTTGGAACTCAAATAAAGTAAGAGTTGCAGATCATATTTTCTACATATACTTGTCCTGTACCACCAAGAAGTTTTTCTTTCAAAATCATTACATTTGAGAGACAATAATTCTCAAAAATCCCATGCATTGAAAAGATAATATTGTAGATAGGCAAATAACATGCAGATATTTGTTGTTATCTAACTCATGGTTCAAATGATGCCGAAATCCACTTCATATGCAAACAAGATTTATCTAATTAAACTGAATTGTATCTTGAAATTGCATATAGTTAATCAGCATCGCAACTTGCACTTCTCCCTATGGCTAAAGGTATTTAGCAATGCAGACAAACAGAAAGAAGCTATTAATTCAAAACAACAAGGAAGGCTATCTCAAAAAAGGAGCCACTGAAACAACAAACAAGGACAGTATTAAGACAGGTCTTGCTTTTTAGAAACAAAGGGATCGAATATCAGCAACATAATCAGAAGGCATACATCACAATAAAAAGAAACATACAAAAGGGACCATAAAATTTGAACTAACTTTGTCTAACTTCTCAAAGGACTCTGCCCTTCGGGGCACCAACCCTTTGATGGCATCTCCTGCAACTGATGTTAACCAAGACGGCCATCCGGCTAAAACTTTATCTGCTTTAGCACCCTGGGGCATGCTAACTATTCTAGGCATATCCGACTGACCTCCACTTGATCTCATATCCATTGTTGCCCATCTATGATGATGGCCGCTAGTTGCTCTTCCCGCAACTATCCTCTTCTTCTCTTCATTGTCCTTTGCTGCCATTAACGACCCCAAACTCGCTTGCGAGGCTGTCTTAGCAAGTGGACGCATAGAGCTATCAGGCCCTCCACCACCAACAACCCCTACCACAAACTCCGGTCTCTTTGAGGGAGCAGGAGCCACCACTTGAACCGAAGACTTGTTAAGCTCCTTCCCTCTTCCATACTCCTCAATTATTTCCTTGTCCGGGGCTTCTTTGGTGCAAAGGCAACCCATATTCTCAACTTAGAATGCCTTCTTATGCTCGAAAAGTCCTTCGCAAAGTTGCTACCATTAACCAAATGTGAAAACCAACAATTTTCTTGGGAAACCAGGATCTTCCAGTTTCAGACGTTCATAATTCCTCAAATTCTCAATCTGGGTACTCCAAAATTCAACCAAAAAGTCAATCATGCTACCAAAAGAATCAAGACACTTTTTTCTTTTTTAACAATCAAAACCCGCCCTATTGAAGAATGCTCTGCGTCCTGATTAACCACATGTGGCCAGAAACTCCTGAGAAAAAGGAAATTGCAGAACAAGTCCTAGAAGTCTCTTCCAACTGATAAATTGCTCCAAATTGTATAACCAAATTGCAAAGTTTCAATCTTTAATGAAAATGGAGGCGTAAAGGAGATCAGTGAAACAAAGAATTGTACAGCTAAAAAAAAATTCTGTAAACGAATGCCTTCTTTTTCTTTGGGCAAGTTAAAGAATGTTGCAGAGACTGCAAAAATTGAAACCTAATATTTTGCAATCAAAAAGCAACACCCAGAAATATAATTTGAAATGTTACCATTTGATAATGAAAAAACCATACCAGAGAACCCTGCACTAAACATAGGACTCATATATGAGAGAGAAAAAGAAGGAAAAAAACGATGTTCTTGATGCGCAGGAGTTTCTGGCTGGCATGCCTTTTCTGCTTTTTTATTTCAGTCGAAGAATCAATCAAAAGAGTCAAAATGAATTTCTTCTTCGTTTTGTGTAGGTAGAGATTAGAGATGGAAGGAAGCAGAGGACAATAATGGAAAATCAAAAAACATAACAACGAAAAAAAGGTTCGAAAAAAAAAAGTAAGGGAATTGGAGATGATTCTGATTTGCAATACGGGTCAGGTGAAACAGAAAGGGAGAGAGAGATTTGCGGGAGTGAGTTAAGCCTAGAAATGCGAAAGACCAAACATTTTCGGGACTGACAGCTTGGAGGTTGTATGGCTGACCCAGCTCTCTCTCATCTCTCGGGAGACCGAGAGAGGAGAGAGTCTGCCAGGACATGTATATATCTATAATCTATTTACAGGGAAAAGAAAAGAAACGAGCATGTTTGAGATTCTGATATCGGTATGAGCAGAGAGAGTGCGTTTGAGACGAGGCTGACTCTGCTTTGCCAAAATATGCAGACGTGCGCAGCAGCATGTAGTGCTTCCCTTTAGTTGACTCCTAGGCTCCACGTTTTTTTGGGTTTCTATTAACTTATGTATTTTTCCTCCCATGAATATTTCGTGTTTTCCATCTTAATTTTCCAATAAGAACAATGGAAATATCGATAATAAGGGGAGCATGCAGATCTGCCGAGATTGAAATTAAAATTAAGGCAGCCCTCCGATTGTGAATATTTACAACATGATTCTAGAGAGAAACAAACAAGCACTTACCCAAGAGAAACAAACAACACAAGCCATTTGAACAGGTCCAATATAATTAAATTTAAAAGACATATTTCGTCTCTAAATTTTACACTTGTTTTAAAAAATAGTCCCTATACTTTCAATATGATCACGTGCCCTTAGATTTTTTTCGTTTTTGTCAAAATTTTCTTCAACTAGTTTTAAGTCCGGTCACTAACGGTGATACACATTATGACCAATCAGGTTTTGACATGTATATATTTCTCTAATCCAATTTCAACACGAGTACACGATCAATTAGGTGACTGTATTTGAAGTTAATGAAAAAAAAACATAAGGACTATTTTAATAAATTAAAATACTAAGAGATTATTTTTTTAAAAGGGTGTAAAATCCGGAACTAAAAATTGTCTTTAATCATAATTTTTATTCTATCCTTTCGTTTTCGAAATTTTTACTGTATCCTTTTTTTTCCTAGGATAAGCCACTAACCATTGTGCCTACTGCCTTGCCACCATGAATTTCGCTCCTTAACTTTGTCCTTAATATTTCAACAGCTTGATTTCATTTCCCCGGGAGATACAACCTTGAAATCTAATTCACATACATGTTTCCTTTAATTTAAAAGTTCTAAACGATCAGGGGAGCTACTTTACTAGTTCTAGCTCTACAGTTTGCAGTTAGGAACTTGTCTAATGATAAAAACATCAATCTCACTTTTACATCATGACTCGAACTTGATACCTCCGACACATAAAAACCTGAACTCCCAACTATTAGATTAGTGCGAGTAATTCAAATGGAGTTGGACAGGTGTTTGATAAGTCGGTGTTACATCCAGCTAAATACCTGCAGGGGTTCAGCGGAATTCACGCAGGAAAATCCAAAAGATCACTCTTCCATCCGTCACAACGTGAGCCTGCGACCAACACGTGTGCTCACAGCCCTCATGCATGTAATCATGGTGTTGATCAGCTAGCACCTCTCTGACAAAGCCAAGTTCTCCTTCCTTATCTCCTCCATTTCTTTCTTTCTGTGTTTCTCTCGTTTCGCCTCCCCAGACAAAAGCAATCTCTTCCTCTCCCGTTTTTGCTTGAAAAAGTTTTTTTGGGTATGGATTTCTTCAACTCCATCTTGAATTTGGCGGTGCCTCCGGCGAGCATGGTCATGCTAGCCTTCGCTTGGCCAACTCTGTGTTTCATCAACGCTTGTGAGTGGCTTTACAGCTCATTCTACTGTGAAAATATGGAAGATAAAGTGGTCATAATCACTGGAGCTTCCTCTGGAATAGGGGAGGTAAGTCTCCCTTTTCATCAATTTTTGCAAATTTCTTGATTATTGAATTACTCTCCGTATGTTCAAATTTGATAAAAGGTTTTTATAACTGTAATATCCTTAAGTGAGTCTTAAAGTTGATAGCACCTAAATTGAAATTGAATCCGAATTTTGCTTAAGATAGGTGGGAGGATAGATGGATGGCTTAATTTTGACTGATTGGGACTGGTTCTTGAATCATTTTGCTCCCAATGGGTTCATGTTCCTAAGACCGTGGTAATAAGCACATTTGTTGAAAAGATTCGAACATAAGACCTACACCTAAATCATTACTGGTTAGGGGCATAAACCTATAACTTGCTCTGTCCAAGAACACAACTTGCAAGAGAAAAACTCACTCGAGTTTCCGATGACAGAGATGAGCATGGCAATGAGGCTTCGCTCCTCCAGCCTGAGGTGACTGCTTTGATTTCTAGCTGAAAATTGCAGTCTCTTGCGACTCTTGTCCTGTAGCGAGTTCTTCCTGTTTGATTCTGGTGACGAAAATTTGGACAGGGGTGAAGGGGCACTCACAGAGGGGCTGCACTAACTTGCTCTAATCATTTTCTTGTAAATTCGGCCAAAACTACTCGTTGAATTGCAAGTATTGAGACCCAGAAATGTGGTTCATTTGAATCCGCTTACAGGATAATTTACAGTGTCTTCGTTAAACTTATCTCTTTGTGCGGGTAAGTATAGCTCACGCCATCTATGGCTCCCTGTGGATGCAGCAAATTGCATACGAATACGCAAAGAGAAAAGCAATTCTTGTATTGGTGGCAAGGAGAGAGCAGAGGCTTCGATTGATCAGTGAGAATGCGAGGCAGATGGGTGCAAAGCAAGTCGCAATTATGGCTGCAGATGTTGTGAAGGAAGATGATTGCAGAAGATTTGTTAACGAAACAATTAACTTCTACGGGCGTAGTATGTCTCTCAACTCAAATACTGTTAGATTAACTTTGATCAATGCAATATTAAATGCCAAAAGTTAAAAGTGAGCAGGGAAGAAGAAAACGCTAGAAGGAGGGGTCGAACCTCCGACCTTGTGGTTAACAGCCACACGCTCTAACCAACTGAGCTATTCCAGCTATTTGCAAATGGAATTGTATTTTAAAATAATATTATAATTATCTTATTAATACCCCAGATTATTCAAAAACATGTTTTCACAACTTTTAGATCCTACTGAGTTTCTTCCAATTGTACAATGTGTGCGCTTGGATTTCGATTTGACATCACGTTAATAAGTAAAGATATTTTACTTAATAACTAAACTTAATTGTGCTCTATTAATCTATTGTATTGAAAACTTACGGTCCCATTCTCTTTATTTGTTGACATTTTTATCACGAATGCTGCAGTTGATCATCTTGTAAACACAGCAAGTTTGGGGCATACATTCTACTTTGAGGAAGTGACTGATACGTCCGTGTTTCCGCATTTGATGGTAAGTGTTGTTGTCTTAAGACTGTTCTTAATAATATCTTATAGCTTTTTCCTAATTTTGGTTTGAATGATGCTTCTAATTAATACAATCTGCGCCTCAATAATTTGTGGTTTTGGACTTGTTTCATTCTCAGGACATAAACTTCTGGGGAAATGTATATCCCTCATATGTTGCTTTACCCTACCTCCATCAGAGCAACGGTCGAATCGTTGTTAATGCGTCGGTGGAGACCTGGTTACCTTTGCCAAGAATGAGTTTATACGCTGTGAGTACAAATGACTGATCAACCGAGCATGTATTGGTTTTCTAAAGAATTTGAAGCGAATTAAGTTCCATATTAGAATGATAATTGCTAGGAAAGAAGAGTTCAACAAAGATATTCCTGAAATCTAATACTATCTCACAAACATTCTTTTCCATATGCTAATAGACTGATCACTCTTATAAGCATGTCAAAGTTCCTGGTTCTGCAGAGGGTAAAATTTGAACAAAACATCCCTAGCAGCTCATGATCATAGAATAGACTTCATTTATTGTTTATACAGCACCATTTGATTGAGAAACATGCACTTTAACTAGTAGTCAGATTTTTCGTGCAAGAATGAATAGGGTATATAAGCTGACAATTTCGAAGTCTTCCTACAGACATATATTTGAATATTGGATCATCAATATCGCGTGCATGCACATGTTCTCACGAGCATACTCAAATTAAGGCCTATTTGATTTGTCCTTTTCAATATGTTCTCTTTTGTTTTTGGAATAGTTTTACTATTTTTTTTAATGATCTCAGCGGATGCGTTTTCTCTTTCATCGGGTTCATTTGGTCGAGTTTTCTTTTCTTTTCTTTTTTAATTTTGAATCGCTAGGCAGCTAAGGCAGCTCTTGTGAACTTCTATGAGACCCTGAGATTTGAGGTGAAAGAAGTTGGCATAACTATTGCGTCTCATGGTTGGATTGGAAGTGAAATGACTGGAGGCAAATTCATGCTAGAGGATGGAGCAGAGATGCAATGGAAGGAAGAAAGAGAAGTAAGATTTTAATCGATCCTTATCTCCACCATTACGCACATTAATTGATTTGTTAAGAATGAACAGCTTACTGTCATTCTTGTGTACATCTGTATATGCTCGATCTCTTCTGTGCTTATGGCATGGTTACTCTGAATTTGATTCACGGAAGAAGTATGCTTATATCAAAACTGAGGACTTCAATGTCAACTGCTTTAATTGCTAATTGTATATAGAGAAAGCCTTGGTTGTAAGAAATTACTAATTAATGGGGTTTTATTATTACTCAACTGCTTGATAATTACCTTTCCATGCATATTGTAAATGATGAATTTGAGGACATGGAACTATGAGACACATATAAATAATCGTATGGTTTTTGTTTTAGGTGCATGTGAATGGTGGACCTGTAGAGGAGTATGCAAGGCTGATCGTATCCGGGGCATGCCGAGGAGATGCATATGTGAAGTATCCAAGCTGGTATGATGTATTCCTGCTTTACAGGGTTTTTGCACCCAATGTTCTCAATTGGACACTCCGCCTTCTTCTTGCATCCCATGGTACAAGAAGAACATCCCTCGTGGGCACCGGGAGGCCTTTTTTGGAGTACACTGCAAAGCCTCAATTGGAGGGCCCCCCTCCAAGGAAATTTCTTACAAGTCCCACTCAGCATTCCCAACTGCAGTATTCCCAAATGAGTCCTCAGCTGCAGCAAAAATGGGAATAAAAACTTGCTTAAAAGTACCTCCTCCCAATTCAGTCCGGCCCCATGGCTGCGATTAAAAAAAATGTTTTCAGAGGGTATTATACGCATGTAACTATATATAGTATAGCATCTACTAGGTCGAGATTTGGAGTGTTTAATTTGTGTTTATAGCTGTCCTGCTGGACATTTCTGACATAGACATACTTTGTCCGATAAACAATAAATGTCAGTTTAATTAGGGTTCTTTCAGGATAATTATGAATTCAATTCAGCTCCAGATGTGCTATGCTCGGATTTTCTGCCTCAAATTTCGGAATTCTAATGGAAGATCATGACCAGGGGCCAGGGCAATAACTCGGTCCCTCTGAGTACATAGAGACGTTCATGATGGATCAGATTTTGACCCATATATAACATAAAACATTTCAATTGGAGGTGTTTAACCAGGGTTGGTTTGCACAGAAACTTTGGAGATGATTTTTGATTAGGAATTAGTTTACCAAGAAAAAGTAGAGAATAAAATGAGAGGAAATAATTAGAAAAATATCTATCAGAAAAATAAAGAATAAAAAAAACATGTTTATACGGTGCGGTTGTAACAAGCAATTAACCAACCCATCTGCCGATCACAGGCCGCCGATACATGCGGCCCCGTGTTCTGTTGGGGCTTTGTGAGCCTTTTTTGGGTTTTGAACGTTGGGTCCTTCTGCTATATCGTAGGCGGCTTATAGCTAGCCGATTTTGGAGGTTGGGCCTGGCGGTGTTCTGTGTTGTTGTACGAGTGTTTTTTTTTGTAATTGAATAACAAGAGGGAAGCCAGCTAGGACTAGGAGGCAGGACCTGTTCTGGTTTTCTGAAAGAGAGGGCTTGGGGGGGGGGGGGGGGGAGAAGAGGGAAGCCAGCTTGAAGAAGCACAACATGAGGACCGGATTGTGATATAACATCCGATCGACTTCTTATGGCTATAGGACCACTGCAATTACGTACTCATCTTAATACGCAAAAGGAAGTCGGAAACAAAGTACATGCTCAACAGCTCAAGCATTAATGGTGGAACCAGCTAGGACCACTTGTTAACGAGGTCACCAGCCCATGGCCTATAATTAGTAAGTGCAGTGAATCAGCAGAGAGCAGCAAAGAGGCCGGTATCTAGAATCTTCTAGTCCATTAGCTTCGTCGAAAGTTCGCCGAGTCAATAAATACCAGTCTAATCTTAATGGCTCAGTGGATGAGGTGGACCAATCAAGCCAGGTCCACGTACGACTTAAAATATTCACTGATCACTGGTCTCCACGCGGTCTCCGTTCACTGGAAAGATCCTCATATACTCCGGACCACCCTGTTGTGCAATATACGCCTCCCACGTCTCCGATGGCCTGCAAACGAAAGCCAAATATCAAGGGATTTTTTGTGTGTGTGTAAGTGATGTCAATGGATTTGAACTCGAGGAAAGCCCCACCAAAAAAAAAAATGAATACGGAAATAGCAGAAGGTTTTGTGCGGAAGCCTGAAACTTTTATACTAGCAACTTCTAGATTAAAATGGCAGATTATAGTTCTGGCCATTGCATACATCTATATACACTGGAAGAGGGTTGATATATAAAATCAAAACTAAAACTTGATCACAGATAATCTTCAACGGAAATGCTGAAAGCCTCTCCTTCTTTCAGCTCGCTTCCTTCCCACGACCCACAGTTGTCTCCAACAAATCCCCAACACCCTGTCTCCGACCCAGGAGCTACGCCACCTTTATCTTCCTGCGGTTCAAAATCCTGCACCTTGTTCGCGATCAACTGAGCATCAATAGCCATGCCGGCGTCTGAGGCCACCTTTTGCACCGACCTCGGTGACATGTCAGTCCGGACGCTGGAAGGCAACATTAGCGGGAAGTTGAGGTTGTCCAACGTGGATGGTCTGCGAAGACAATAGAAAGCGATGTCGCGGGCCACCGCGGCAGCCTCTGCAGTAGCATAGGAGCCGAGCCAAAGGCGATCTTGCGTGCCGGGGACCCTGATTTCGGACACCCACTTGCCCCATTTCCTTTGACGCACTCCCTTGTACCTCTTCTGATCATTCGTGCATGCACCATTCTCTTCTGAGCTACAACTCATTTCGGCTGAACTCTAGCAAATGTGAGTGGACAGAGCTTAGCAACTGCACAAGTCCAAACTTCCTAGAAACGTTATGAGCTGTTTTTGAAAGGAAACGTGAGGGAATTTTCCTTTATATAGGTTGAAGAAAGTGAAAGTCAGAGGGGTTCGTGACCGGATCATAGGGTGAAAAGGTGGGATGGTCCAAATGCCAAGGGTCAACATTTTCAAAGGTCAAAAGTGAAGGGATGGTTTCAATATTTAAATAAGAGAAAGCGGACGGTGGGATTTACGGTCGTACCACGTTGGAGGGCAGCAATGAGATGTGGGTAGACTTGTAGATCTGAGGCTGATGCTTTGCCCAACAAAACGTGTTGGATAATTTATAACCACAACCATAGAAACCACAAGCGGACCCCGGGTTCTAGAAACCACAAGCGAACACAAATTCATTGTTGCCGTATTGCAAAATAGGCAATGTTTGTTTCCCAAATATTAGGGCTGCGTTTGCTACCAAAATTTTACCCAAAATTTTATCTCTCCTAATAAAATACTCTAATATAATCTCTCTCCTATCAAAAATATAAAAAATTACACAATATATAAAATATTATCTCTCTTCACTTTTTCACTAAATTCAATACCAACACTAAACTCAATATCAAAAATTTTACAACACAAACACACTCTAGAGGTGTATCAACAATTACAACTTAAATAAATTTTAAAATTTTTAACTTTTACACATACACCTTTTACTTTTCATAAACTTCAATAAATCTTAATAAAATAATGATCAACAGAATTTTAAAAATATTACTCAAAATTTTGACAAACAAGACATTGCCTACCTAAGACATGACGTCACGAGCCAAAGTGAAGTCAATCTCTTGTTAAAGTCACGCCGAAGGGAGTCAAAGAAAATGAAACCCCTAGCTACCAGCTCATTGGTGGATGCATGCCTCGTCGGTAGAGACAGCTAAGGCAACTCCAATGGCTATTAATTTGTAAAAGTTCTCTCCCTTGTCCTTGGCTGCAACTTTGGGCGGTGATTAGTTTATGTTGGCGTATCCCAAAGGCTGTGTTGTTGATGGGGTTAGCAGTGACATCACAGGACGTAACATGTCTACAACATCCTCTTTTGTATTCCCAAAGGAAAAGTTTTCTATATATTAATCCAACATGGTGTAAATTTTATGGCCCATAACCCAAATCAAATAGACCACCACCCAGCTTTATCCCGTTATTTTATGTGAATGATCTTTTTAATTATTATTTTTTACCAATTCCTCTTTTTTAATTAAGGCCGTACCTTTTATTAAAATGTATATATTTAGTTGTTTTTTTAGTATACAAGTTTGATTTGATTTTTGAAAACAGAACGTGCCAATAGTATAAGAAATTGTAAAATTACTACATGTATCTATTTTCATTTCTTTTGTTTTTAATTTGAGATAGTTAACAAAAATTAAAAAAAATTTTAAAATAGCTGAAGCAAATCTTTAACAAATAGTCCTAATTCAAATCCTGCCAATCTTTAACAAGGTTTATATTTCCATATATATAGTTAGACATATAAAGGTGGATTTAGTCAACTAGCCAAAGATAATGTGTTCATAATTGACAGAACTTGGAGAGAAATAGTAACAAATGGTTCAGTCTAGAAGATCTACTTCCATTTTGAAAATTATCTATGACTGTATTTTGTATTATATGAGTGCATGCAGATTACAAGTTGAATGTATCTATTTATAGAGACAATACAAAGCATAATTAAATTTGAATATTGGTAACATATCAAAGATTTGATACAGTGATAATCATGATATCATATCAAAAATTTAATATTTGATTATGATATTATCTCTAACAAAAATCAGACTGATGATTTTTTACCATTTTAAAATTAGAGGAAAATTCTATCGTTATATATTGTTTGATATTTCCGAAATTTTGAAAGTTTTTGAGGTAAAGAATATCTGAATAAGTATGCGCATGCACAATCCCACACTTTTTTCTATTGTTTTCTCCAGCAATTTTTGTTTTTTTCTCGCTTCCTAATATTCTCTGTACTTTTGACTTTCAAATTATAATCAGAATATTTGAGAAGAAAATTTATCACGTAAATTCATCAAGAAACAGAAATTAACATAGAGTTAGTACTTCCATACGAAGAGACTTAATCCTGCATTTTACCAATTCATCAGATCCGGAATTTTGACTTCCGGAAGGAGTTCAGCGTTGCCTTTTCTGAACCCAATAGAACGAGAATTTCTCGATCGATAACTCAGTTCTTAGACCTTCGGGGCATCCAAAGGCTGGTTTGACCAGATCGTACGTACATCCTATGTAGAGTAAGGGACGACGTTTATATTAAAATGTATTAAAATCGATAAAATTCGATGGACTTATAAGCAAAACATCACGTACGGCTGACTTCGCTGGCTCGTCTTCTCAGCAGAGTTTTTGCCTTGGTGGGATTGATGGCTATAAATTAATAAGTTTTATGAAGTCGCTTTCAATCATGAATCTCGGGAAACAATTTTCTTCCGAAAGAGACTGCTCTCTGTTTTGATTGTTTAGCTAGCTTGCCATTCCCCCCGTCCGTTCTCAATAGTTCTCTCCCACGACCCACGTCTAGACTTCAGGATTCTAATCCATCCGTATACTGTTCTACGTTTAATTAATAAAATTAAATATATTATTGTAAAGGTACATTGTGATGACCCGGTCTTAAAAAAAAAAAAAAAAAAGATTATTTTTGTAACGCAGATATAAGAGATGAGAGGAGCAGCACATGACCGCTGAGGTAACCGGCGCTTTAATTCAATGAAGTTTTAATTTATTTAAACTTTTTTTTATCAAAATTTTATTTTAATTTTGTGTTTTGAATTTTTTTTCTTCCTCAACTCTAACTTTTCGAATTATGCAACAGTTTCATGTCTATTCGCCGACCAGCTGCCTCACTCTCATAAACCACTCTCCCTCTCTTCATTTTTCTCTTCCATTATACCTCTTTTTGCCTAGATTTCGAAGCATATTCAACTCCTTTGCAAATATCTCAAATATTCTTCATAAATAATATGATTTATCATGTTTTATTGGAGATTTCGAAAGGACATCAGTTTCAAGATTGTGAAATGAATTTTTCGGTCAAATCTTGAGTTTTCCTCACCTATAAAAGGGGAGCTCGTTCAGATGTCAAACACACCTCTCAAATGTGAATCTTCTGACATGTTTGAGATCTCTCTCTCTCTATTCGGTCATTTGTGGAGTTTGAGCATTTTGTTCGGTTCTTTGGATTGTTGTGAGACGTGGATTCTAGGGCGATTCAATTATCGTGTAAGTGGAGCTACTATACTGTTTTTCTTCGAAAATGACGAAAAAGTTTTCATAAAAAGGATTTTGTGAAAATTTGTTTTATTGCAAGCTTATGTTATTTTAAAAACAAAAGTGGATTTTTAAAAGACATACTGAGATCTATTTATATTACTGTTCTGAATTCTTATTAAAGATTTCTGTATTTTGAAAATTATCTATGACTGTAACGTACGTGGCTAAGTCTTAGTAGGATAAACTACACTTGCTTTTGGCTTAATTCGGTTTGGCCGCCAGTTAAGTCGTTGCACAACCCTGCCACATGGGTCAATGTGGCTTACTGTTGATGCCAAATGAGATTTTCTGATAAAAATATTATATTTTATTTATTTCGGTTCAAAGAAAAGAATATATATTTTTATTCTCTGTTTACTGAGTTGTCGAACTCACTCTGTTATTATTTTTTCCACTTTCAGAGATTTTTGAAGAACATATCAAGGATCATATTTAGTTGACATGCGGATCGGAGTAGTAATTGTACAAATTTATGTTTTGAAATGCATTAAGGTTTTGATGATGTTTTGTTTTGGCTAAAGGAAATACTTTTCTTCTAATTTGTTTTATTAAAAATTCGGCTGTTAATTTTTAGGGCGTGACATACATAGATGGTAATTCAGGGCTGCTTTTTATCGGCAAGTGTGTATACTTTCCATATTATTGGCCCAACTTTGAATCTACGGACTTACCACCTGTCATTATAAAAAGTTCGCCGTATTATGAACAGTTAGAGTGGAAGAAAAACTAATCCTTGACAGTTTGAGAGAAGTTGTCGGCTCATTGACCACGTGTTGAAGCATCGTATTAATTAATTAGTTATCAACTAATCCTGGACAGTTTGAGTGGAAGAAAAACTTCTAACAGTATTCCCATTTCCCACAATCAGTAGTCACCTGCTCAATCTTGACCAATTTTGCGGCCGAAAAGGATCAGAATTTCCGCCTTTTATCCAAGAAACCATTCCGATTCCGATTCCGATTCCAACCCTTTTGCTTTACAACAAAGCCGCCCACGGGATGCACGCACGTTTCTACTCTCTTTCTTCTTCCTTCTGTTTTTTCGGTCAAAGATAAATTCCCAATGGTATGCAGTCAGACATATATACATTACCCTACTGGCCTTTTGGTAATTTTAATCGAGTTATAATTTTTTAGAGAAGTGGGTGTAAATGATGAGTCATGCATTGTGAATTTTGTGCGCTCCAAATTTAAGGATTTCGAACGACGAAGTATAAAATAAATGAACAAAACGGATAATATATATAACTCTTTATAAAATTACGGAGAAAATTAAAGTATCAATATTAAAATTGCACTAAGAGAAAAATAGACGAGAATATAAAAAATAATAATTAATTAAAATTGCCACGCGACCCATTGCGCCTGAAAGATAGCTCACTCCGGCCAAACAAGGCAGGCCACTCGGCGACATCACTTGGGTTTCTTGTTTTTTTAGGCTTAAATGCATTGTAGGTCCTTGGGGTATCACCTTTTTACAAATTGATCCTTGTGGTATGAGTTTGTACTAGCTAGTCCCTAGGGTAAGCATCTTGTAACAAATTGTTCCTCCCGTTAGATTTTTGTCTACCCACTTAACAGCCGAATCTGACATATCAAAAAATGTAACGTCATCAACGAATGTGGTGATGCCGCATGTCGAGAGGCAAGCAGGCTGAGTTGCTTGTGCTCAAGATGCTCAGGATGCCAGGGCTCGGTCTGTGCTCGGGATGCTCGGTCTGTCCTCTGTTGGTACTCTTTCATTGGTGCATACGCGGAAAATAATCCACGTCAGCTTTGACCGTTAAGTGGGTCGACGGAAATCTAACAGGAGGACCAATTTGTTACAAGATGATTACCTCAAGGATTAGCCAGTACAAACTCATACCACAAGGACTAATTTGTAAAATTGTGATACCACATGGACCTATCGTGCATTTAATCCTTTTTTTTACACAGATACGAAGGTGTTTTTTTCTTAAAGGATGCCCAGCGGGACCTTCTACAATCCTCCCTCCAACACGAAGCGTAGACCAACAGGCCAATCCATTGAAATTATTTTAGGTGAATGTAACAATGCGTTTAAATAAATCTTTTGAATTGAAAATAGTTACTTAAAAACACTACTGGGATTTTTTGAAAATGTTTATCTGATAACACCATGAAAAACATTACTAAAATTTTGTTTCTTCATCTCACACTGAAAAGCTAATTGATGATTTTCTCTAACTACGTGTTACAGAAAAAAAAGGAAAAAAAAGGATTGCTAAATATTCATTAAAATATAGCATTTCCAATTTCCATTTCGAATGTCGTGTACAGACTGCTTAGAATCATCAAATGCATGACAATGAAGGAGGATCAACGGGCCTAATTTCTACAGAATATACAATTACAGACGAACATATCAAAACTGTCAAGATGACCCAACAAACTGTTGTGGCTAGACAGCTAAATCTTCCTATGAATCAGACTTCTGTTTTAAATAACTTCTCTTCTCCTTTTTTTTCTTCTTCTTTTTCTTTTCCTATTTTCAACTTCCTGGCTGCGGCTGCTGGGGAAGACTAACACCTTTGATTCCCTGAAAGGAGGACAATGACAACGAGCATCTACTTGAAAGATTTCGAAGCCGCATAGAGAAAGTCCAAGAACCCCGTTCCCTTGAGAAGACCTTTACCAGTCAAGAGTTCGAAATCTAACAATAGCAGGAAGCCAATTACAGCTGCCTTCCCATTTATGATTTCATTCTTCCCAGTGAAGCCAAACCCCCCTTGATCTTCATCAACCACCATTCTAACCTAAAAACACACAATACATAGAGTAGATGAATCAGAAAAATAAAACCTGAAAGTAACAACTGCTTACTTTCTTGCTTCCAAAGAGTCCAAAAGAGTTTTATAACTAAAAACTGGCGCAGTGGTGACCTAGTTACCTCTTCCACATTGACATCACTTGCAGTTATACCAGGTTTAGCCTTCCCACTAAAAATGATCTCAGCAGATGCATCCTCTCTTACACCTCCTCTCATGCTGATGTAAATATTTTCTTCATCAGTCTTCACAGGATACACAAAAAGCTTCCTCAAAGCGGGAGTGAGAGCTCTCAGCACAGGATTTTTTGGATACCATTCCCTGATTGTTCCAGTTTGGAGATCAAATGTGCTATCGGTTGTTGGACAAACTATACAGCCATCCTACAAAAAAATAAAATAAAAAAATAACGCAAAAGATTATTAATTTTTTTTTTTAAAACAGACCAAATCAGTTTTTTGTTTCTCTCCATAAGTTTCGAACTTCACAAAAAGACAGTTGATTGCATATGTTGACACACAATGAGTTTGCATATGTATCTGATAGAATTGACAGAGTTCCTACTGCTGAACATAACGTTCTCCAGGGTACATCTGAGAACCAACAGGGTCCTTAAAAAGGTAGAATCCTACTTAAAATTTACCAAGGCCAACACCACGCAATGTTAGCCATGAGGAACACAATATTTGCGGATGAAAAGGAACCATTCAAATATTTCTCAACAGAAATGAATTGGACAACTAGAATGCTGTTAAGTGGCCGTTCACATGAGCAAGAAATTTCGATGAAAAAAAATTTATAGAAGCTCCTAAAAACAAGAATGAGAAAATAAAGATTACACAGCATAATTGATGTGAGCACTTTCAGAAATAGTGGAACTTTTTAGCAGCATTTGGGCTCTCATCGTCCACATTGGTGCGATTTCCAAGTTGTGATGCATATACAAACTTCCAGTTGATGTATCAAATGAAAGATATATTGGCAAAGTGTGGAAGTGGGGAAGAGAGAGGGAGAAGTGGAGAATGCGGCATTCATGGCAATTGTCTTTCATCTACCAATCCTATTAGTTATTCAGTGTTCTTACATCTTCATTAATGGAAAATTTCCATGTAAGAGTAATAGCTCTGATTGCTCTTGCTGCTCAATAAATGTTGATTAGGCAGTTTCTATGAACATTATGCAATGTTTTCTTCTTTGTTTGCAGTATATTATCCCAAAGAACCAAGATCTAAAACATGTAACAAAGACGCTTTTCCACCACTCACTCTATCACCAGTTAATTATCTCCACTTTAATCCTTGTTTCATGCCCGCATTTGTTTCTCCTTTTGTTTTCTATTGCATACTCCACTCTTTCAGTGTAGCGTCTTGCCAATATAAATTAAAACAACAAACTAGGGCCATATTTTCTGTAGTCACCAGGCGCGACATTTGGGCTATTGGCATCAAAATTCACACCCAAGCACCAGGACAGAACCTCTGCCACCAGGAACTTGAGACAATCACCGAGACATCACAAATATCGTCGATGGGACATTGTCCTCCAACGAAACACTGCCTGGTCATGTCTCTCTTTGGTCCCTAGTGTTGCAGATAGGGATTTCGATCATATTCCCAAAGAACTGACATCGTCTACTTAAATTCTCACGCTTTTTCAGCAAAACAACATTGGAATATGCGCATTTGTGGCTAAAATGAAAATGATCGATAATACAGAAAAGGAAATAGAAGAGGGAGCAATAGCGGAGAAAGAGCAGAAGAGAAACAAACCTTGGTGAGCTTGGCATTGAGCAAGCCCTCACTGTAGGCTCCCTCAGCAGGGGACCGGTTCTCAATAGCAAACACCTGATCCTTATACCACAGCAGCAATATAGTCTCGCTATCTTGCACTATCACGCGCCGCTCTCCCCTCGGGAGCGCCCCCAGGGGCACCACCGGCACCCAGTTCTCTTCTCCGCCGCCGCTGGAGGCCGAAGATTCCTCTGCCACCGAGACTTCCGTGGCCTTGCAAGTAGTAATTCTCCGTTTGGACGCAGGGGCAAACTGGAAATTTCTTGATAGTTTAGGCGAGGAAGAGTGGCCGTAATTCGTTATCATGTGGCGGAGGAGGGCCGGCGGGTAAGGGCGGCCATTGGCAAGGGAGTAATATCGGCGGAATGCCGGGGACAATGGAGGAGTGAGATTGAAGGATGGTGCCGTAGCCATGGAGTCGTCGAGCAGAGAGAGTGAGGTGAGAGGAGAAAGGAAAGAGTGTGAGGAGGACAGAGAGACACAGAGAATGAAGGAAGTGCATGGCCATTGGCCAAGGTCCACAGGAAGTGGATAATGAGAGGCAGAGAGAGGAACGGAGGTATGGTGCCCCGTGTAAACATCTACTAATTTCAGGGGTATTTAAATTTTATTTTATATTTATATAAACAACTCAAAATAAATTTTTGGGTTAAATGCATGTCATGCCTCTGTGGTATGCGATAATAGTAAATATGCCCCTGAGGTAAACAAAGTCATTTTCATACCCCTGAGGTAAACATTCAGGCGCAAATATGCCCTTCCGTTATGTTTACCTCAGGGGTATGAAAGGACATATTTGCTCCTGAATGTTTACTTCAGGGGTATGAAAAGGACTTTATTTACTTTAGTGACATATTTGCTATTACCGGGCATGACATGAATTTAACCCTAAATTTTTAGCGGGTAAACCAAAATAAAATTTTGTTCATCGCTGGTCCAGATCAATTTTAGCAAGAACTTTGTGATGCAGTAACCAAACCAAAGGCCGCTTATATATAAACGCACCAAAACCCTAACTCGATCTATCATCTATCAGAACTCTTATTCCCGTAGACTCTAAGCAACAAACCTTGGAAGAAGAAAAAAAATACTGATTATGTTCGGACTCCTCAAGATAGTTCCACTCAAAAGGCCATCTCTTTGTTAAATTGGATCCGCCAGGCGGTGTCATTACCTTCACGTAGCGTTAGGCTCTTCAAATAGCAAATCCAGTGAACCAGCTACATACATTAATCATGGAAACCAGGGGATCCAATAGAATAAAGCTTTTCCTTCGGGAAGAGGAGGAGCACGCGGAGCCAAACGCAACCGTGGAAATCTGCAGCACTTCAAAGAGAAACAAGTTTCTAACCCAGGAAGAAAACAAGCACGTCGGTCAAAACGAGGACAGGTTAAGCAATCTCCCAGATGACGTTCTGTACCACATCCTCTCCTTCTTGCCCATCAAATCCATAGCACAGACCAACCTTGTATCCAAGCGGTGGAGTTATCTCTGGGCTTCAATCCCCTGTCTATACTTCCAATGGCGGATCTAAGATCAAAATCTAAGGGGATTGAACTTTAAAGGTAAAATGACAAGAAATATTTTTTTTTCTTTCGTAATGCAAAAAAATTATTTTAGAGTTACATTATCAAAAATTAAAGACTAAAAGTATTAAAAATATTAAAATACATGTACCGTACTATGTACTGCTACTAAAAGTTGACAATTGCATCCTATGTTTTTGCATCTTTTGAAAATGTTGTAAAATGGTTTTGTTTTCAATAGTTTTAAAAACTTCTTGCTTAATGTACACAACCATGCAATCATTCATCCAGTCATCTCACATCCTATTACGCAAATCACTCTTGATGATCTTCATGTGCACCAACATGTTCACCAAAAACATCTACTGCATTTTTCCAGTTGAATCCCTTATATGTAAACTTATCTCCCCCATACTTCCCTCCTCTAGGTCGCCTAAACAAATAACATCACAAGCAATATGTCTCATCCTCTGATACACTATATTTCAACTAATTAAAATCTTGAAACCATATCTCCCTGAAACCCCTCATTTCTTGCTCATATTGTTTCTTAGGAAAATCATAGCCACGTGGTTGAAAATTATCTTTGATCAAGTACTCCCTACGAACTTGATCCATAATCTCAATATCATATTCTTCAATGGGTTTACGTAACCCTGGGTTAGCAATAATATCATCCGGACTAAACATCATGTGAGGTCTTGTTGAACTAATATCCGTTTCAGAATTAGTAGCCACGTTAAGAGTATTAGACGACCTCACGCTGTGTGGCTTTCTTATCACAAACTTATCCATTATCTAAATAAAATAAAATAAAGTGAAGACAATCAATCAATTGGATCACAACCGAAACATAAATAAAACTATAGTACCAAACCGAAACATAAAACATTTTGATTCAAAAATATTAAATGTAGATTTTCACATATTCTCAATGGATCACAACTCAAAAATCCCAATTCCAATCTAATTAATTCAAATCTAAATTCCAATATAATTAAATTGCATTCAATTGACATTACAATCAAATTAATTAAAAATGATACTACCGAAAAAATCCTCAATTTAACAAAATGTCAAAATCCATAATTCAAATCTAATTATATTACACTCAATTCAAATAAATAGTTTCACGAATCACATATATCCAAATTCACAAACCACAAATATCCAAACCAATTTAATCTCATCCTCCAATTCACAAACCACAAAGATCAAAATCAATTCAATTTCATCTTCCAATTCAATCTCATCCTCAATAATTTCACAAATCACAAAATTCTAAACCCTAGAGCATTTTTAGCATACTAAATAAATGAATTTCTCTAAATGAATTGTAGAGAGAGAATCTTGGATAGGGAGACATACTACGGGTCCAGCGAATGCAATTTGCAATTTCTTGAAACTGTCAATAGTCAAAGACTCAAAAATCAAAATCATGAGATTTAGAGAGCTGAGAGTGAGAGTAGAGAGAGAGAGAGAGGGGCAGAGAGCAAAAGAGAGACTGAGAGGGAAATAGAGGCAGCGCCCCAGCCTTACTAGGCCGTGCGGCGGTGGTGTGGGTCGTGCGGTGGGCAGTGGCCAGTGAACGGGATACGAGATAAAGAGAGAGAGGTGCGAGCCGTGCGGTGGCCGGTGGGCAGGCAAGCAGTGGCGGATCCAATAGCGTCCGACAAGTGTGCGGGCCTAGGCCGTGCGGTGGTGGGCAATGAACGGGACACAGTGGTCGGCGGTGGGCAGTGAACGAGACACTGTCACAGGGTGGTGCGGGCAGAGCGGTGGGCAACGGGCGCGAAAAGAGAGAGAGGGAGAGAGAAAATTTTTAGAAAGAGAGGGAGGGTTAAACACGAGAGAGAGGGGGGGTCAAGGGAGGGTTGATTTTTTTTTTTCGTTACACGGTTTCGCGTTTAAATTTTTTTTTTGACAGAGGGTGAAACGATGTGCATATCAAAAAATAAAAGGCTTGGGCCTATGGGAGCGCAACGGGGTCGGGCCCCCATTCGCCCAGGCCAACTTACGAATAATAAAAAAAATTATAGTTTTTTTTTGGGATGCAATGGGTGGCGGCCGCGCCCCTGCATCCGCCATTGTAGACTTCTCCGAGCTCTCCACTCCTGTAATCCCCACCAAGCGTAAGAGAAGAGTAGCTATAAATGAAGTCCTTGAGAGTCAGACTAAGGCCATGGAGTTCCTAAAAACCGTATTGGCTCGTCGCCATAAAAACTCCAATATAAAGGTTTTCCGCGTGAAGGGTCATCTGAGTCTCTCTTGTTTGCGTGACTGCATTGGCAGCTTGGTAAAAAATGGTATTGAAGAACTCGAACTGGACGTCTCGTTGATCCATTGGTTTCCTTTGCCTCGTTTTCTTTTCAATTGTGATTCACTAAGAAGTCTCACCCTGTGGACCGGTTTACCGAACCCCAGACCGTGCTATGCAGATCCACGGTTTGTATTTTCCTTTCATAATATCACAGAAAACTGCGCCTTTCGTACAATGAGACATTGTTCTTAAGGCGCGTAAGTTTCATTGGTACTTCGGCCTTGATATTTTCGGATTCTTCATTACCTGTCCTAAAGGTATTGGCCCTAGGGCATTTTCAATTAGGAATGGCTCAATATCCCAATATTGGCTGCCCGTACCTACAATCTCTGATTCTCTGGTTATCGATTGCACACCGATAAATGGCCTGGACATTTCTTGCCACAGACTGAAGCTAGCATTTGGAAGTAAGAAAATCCTTCTACAATGGCCAAAACGAAAGCTGGGTTAAGATTTTTGCGCCGAAGCTAGAGACTTTCCGTTGGGAGCAGAATGACTTTCGAAAGAAATGTTCAGTGGACAGCTTTCATTTCCTGGAAATTTTGTCGCCTTCATTTTGCTCGTTTCTTAGACATGGCAAACATTCATAATATTGCAGTCAGCTTTCTGTCAACATTCTCCTGTGCTCGACACCTTTCTATAAGCTATCAATATATATGTCCAGGTCGATTTGTCTAGCCTTTTTTTATCTACTTTAATTTCTTATTAGATTGAAGTTAACAGGATATCTTCTATACATTAATAAGTGTTTTTGGGTCCATTATCATTGTAGTTTTGATATATGCTTAAAGCAGCTAATTGTATAACATGTGATGCTCTAAACTAGATAGAAAGTGTTACAGCACGTTGGCATCTACGTGAAAACAAAGAAGGGCTGTTTTGTAAATTGTGGGTTTTCTAGAAGGAAAAAGAAAGAGCTGAGACGTATGGACTTCATTAAGGGCTTTCTTGTCTTTTCCTTTGTTTCTAGAAGATGTGAGAAGTGAGCTGAATTGGTGGTTAGCCTCTCACGCGTGAAATTTCAAGATTGGGGGAAAACAGATTGGGGGCTTGTGCGTATAAGTTCGGTTGCTGCCATTTTGGTGCAGAGCTCTCCTCCCCTGTGTTTTCACTTTTCAAGAAAGTTCTCTCAAGATGTGTGTTAATTGATGATGCTCTTGTGCTCTTGTTGAAGCATTGAAGTTTTGCTGAAATAGAGAGAACAGATCGTAGAAGAGGAGAGCTTGGTTCTTTGATCACCGAGATACATTCATTACGATTGATTGAGGCTTCCAGAGGTTTTGGAAGAGTGGTTGCTGGAGGTTCCGGCAATGGCCATTGATTGCACAAGGTTTGTGCGTGAAGATCAAGAGGCGTTCGAGATCGGAGTTTCCGTTTGGATGTAGAGGTTCTACGTCGGTAAGATTTTAAAGTGGGTTGATAGGCTAGGTTAGTCGTTTCAATAGATCACTTTGTAAATCGATTGGAAACTAGTGGATTCGAACGGCCTACGGGCCCAGAGAGTTTTTCTCCTTAAGGACATTCCTTAGGGAGTTTTCTCTTCGTAACCATTTCCGGTGTTACGTCTTTATCATTGTTTTCTTGCTTTGATTAATTGTTATTTTACTAACCAATTGTTTTCTTTGTGTTGTGAGTATTCAACTGTGATATTTGGTAGATATACTCACTGATTTGGTTGGTAAGTATTCTTTGTGATTTTCTGGTTTAAGGTTTAGATAAACTACTGATTGTGTTTCGGCTGTACAAGATTAATCTGAAAAATATTGGTTCTGTCTAGTGTAGTTACTTCGGAGTCACTTGAAGTATCTTCAGTTATCTTTGTTTTTCAGATTAGTGTATCTACTGTGTATCTATTCTTTATGCATATCTGATTTGTAATAAGATAGTAGAACCTTGTTAAAGATTGATTGAGTTTATATTTAAGAGAATAGGTTGTGTTTTGAAAAAGGAAATTGTTGTTCAATAAAATTTTTAGTATACCTATTCACCCCCCCTCTAGGTATTTTCCGCACATTTGGGTCTAAATCGGTTAGTTCATAAAGGACTATGAAGAGGGATATAATCGCTCCTCTGGGACTTACCAATTTAAGCATTTTGAGTACAGTTATTGAATTTATTTATGCGGGAATCATGAATTATTTTCAATTATAGATTGAAGTTTTAACATCGCACGGTTTATATACCAAACAAATATATTTTAAAATTTTCTACTTTTACACGTACATTTCAAACTTTTTACAAACTCCAATAAAGTTTAACGTTCAAAAGATTCATGGCCAACAGCATTGAAGGGGTGAATGGTGTGGCTGATCATGTCACGTGCAAATTGATTCAAGATGGAGCTGGGCCCCAAACCAAACGATGTTACCTAAACCAACGAGTGTGGTAGCCCAGTAATTAGGACTTTCGTGCCCATAAAATTACAGGCTCAACCCAGAAGCATTTGGGTAGAAAAGCTTAAGTGGGGTCAAGGTCAGGTTATGGCTCAATAACACCTACTTATCCCGGTCTAGACTCCTAGATTATGGTTCTACGCTAGTAGTTCCTACTGTTAAAAAAAACTTTTATATATATACAATTTGTCCAAGATACGGTATAATTTACTAGGATGATTGAACTATACCAGACCGACTGAAGATGCTCATTGGTCTACAAATCCAAATGGGATAAGAATTGAAACCAGCACCAAACTCAGGAGAAAACTCCAAAAAAGCCCGGATAAGATTGTGCGTTTTTCTGCGTCCAAGATAATATATTATAACCAACGTAGTTCCCACTCAGGAAACAACCAGGAGTGGCTTCGAGAACACCCTTCTTTTTGGCTTGATTTGACAGCTTTGTTTTGCTAAATATTTGGACTTGACACTTCTTTCAAAAGGAAATGATATCCGCGCTTCAAGTTTTTTAATCCGGCGAAAAAGAAGAGTTGTTGAAGACCGGACCGGTCCGATCCTTCATTTTAGATACAACCGAATTTTCGGTTGTTGCAGCCCTACTCTGATCTGGTCCTCTATTTATTATTATTATTATTTTGTTTAACAACCGAGCAATATAAAAGCAAGACATTTTAAAGCTGTTTATTCTGTCCGTTCGCTCTAAAAATTGGGCCCCGATGATGATAAGATAGCACTAGAACTAGCGGAAGTGTATCGTACGTGGACCCTATCGACACAATTAGCGAAAGACTTCTTGACAGAGTCAAGTAGAACAAGCACGAGAAACATGCATTACTTATTAACCCAAAGAGAAATTAAAACGTGCGAATGAGCTTCCTTCCACAATGCTTTAAGAACTACTCATTGGTGGTGAAGAAAAGTTTTGATCTTTTCCGATATATATATGTATATATATATTTTTTCTTTTTTCTTTTGGGACGTTCATTTTGATGTTTAATTGGCTCTTAGTAATTAATCCTCTTCCGCAATATATCTTGTAATTGTAGATGAGGATACAAACGAAAACTTAAACAAGCAAATATTTTATACTAGCAAAAATCTGGAGTTTTATACATGATTTTGCACTCACCTTGTTTTCAATAAAAAAAATCAAATAATAAAGTTTTTCTATACGAATCAATTTAAACTTTTGGCATATCTTGAAATTGTTTCACATAGAAGGTGAGTAGTTTTTTTTTTT
This sequence comes from Myrica gale, assembly GCA_963930655.1. Taxonomy (NCBI): domain Eukaryota; kingdom Viridiplantae; phylum Streptophyta; class Magnoliopsida; order Fagales; family Myricaceae; genus Myrica; species Myrica gale. The sequence goes on along the minus strand of OZ005600.1, from coordinate 6,246,208 downwards.
TCACAGGCTTTTAATCCTTGGTAACCGTCTCCCTCACTGGGAAATTCTTCCTTTAATTTGGTAATTATTTTTTCTCGTCTAATTCTAATTCCTGCAATTATCGACCATTGTAAACTAGGGATGTTCGTTCGGAGTAAAATTGTAGGATTCTAATAGAATTGTGAATATTTAGGTGATTTTAGAGTGGTATTGATATGCGTGCAAAAAATTGTTAAATTATATTGATGTGTGTAAAAAAAGTAATGTTGGATTATATGAGAATGCGTGTTTTTGTAATGTTGAGATTGTGAATGTGAAAAATATGATGCAAATCCTAAAAAAAAGTGAGAACCGAACATGTCCGATCTCTTTATGGAGCAAATAGATACAAAGTTAGAATTTATACATTTTGGGGCTATATATAAACTATCTTTTGGGAGGGTCATAACTTAAAAACAAAACTACACTTTTTATCTTCAAATTCTGATCAGACTAATAGTATTTAAATACTTAAATTATTAATTTTATTACATTTTATTTATGATATCTCAAAATTCATAAAAAATATACTCTTTAAAAAAATAGGCTGTCAAGATTTGACCACGCAAGTCAATTTTTACTCCATACATATATATATATATATATATATATATATATATATGATATAATGCACAAAAAGTGAATGTATCGAGAGAAACAATCCAATAGAAGAAATTTAAAGAGAAAAAGTTTTCAAAGTATTTTGCTGGAATGTGGGATTGGTGCGAAGTTTATTCTCTAATGAGTCTGCTGATGTCATTTTGAAGGTGCAAATAGGAGAGGATGAGGCGAGAGATAAACTATTTTGGCCTTTGGAAGCCGAACAACTACATTGTCTCCTTTGCAGGCAGCTCAATGGAAAGACCTTTGGCAGCTAAAAATGCATGATCGTTTAAAGGTGCTATTGAGGAAGGTGGTCTGAGATGTGTTACAGACAAAATGAAAGGTGCTAATCATATACATGATAATGAGATGTTGGCTGATGATTTTGCTTCTGTGTTGTATGGTGAATATCTTAAATCCCTTCATCAACTATTGTTGGTCTGCCCCTTTAGTCTGTCAGTTTGGAGCGAATCACCGTAGCATCTGAACATTATGGCGTTTGGTGATGAGTCGGTGGCAAATTGGGTTCAGAAAATTCTTCATTCTCATCAACTCATTGGGATTCCATTGGAGGATCAACACTTGTTTCAAATCTTCGCTGCCAATGCAATGGATTTGCTCTGGGCTGCAGGAAATTAGTTGGTGCACGGACGCAAGCGTTGTGATGTAAGGGAGTTAGCTCATCCCGTGTGCCGGCTGAGTTGGGAGGATAAGGCTGCTTGGCAAAACCAGCTACAACCCGACCGGTTGAAAGATTGGAAACATCCACTTGCGAATACAATAAAAATGAACGTGGATGTTGCAATAAGAGAGCGCTATGTGATCATTGCTGCTATTGCTCGAGATTGCCAAGGTGTGATACAAAGGGTTGTGGCTTAAAAAATTACAGTAGTTGATCCACTGGAAGCTGAGGCAGCTGCTGCCAAGTTGGGAGTGGATTTAGCACTGGATCAAGGTTATCGCGTGGTGATTCTTGAAGGAGAGTAGCCACAAAAAACTGAGTAAAGAATTCATTCTGTTGTGCAGGAGATTCATGAAGTGTGCTAACGGTTGCAGAGTTGGCAAGTTGTTCATGTCTATAGAGGTGCTAATTAATGCGTTAGCGCACCACCTTCTCGTTGGGCCGCCGCTGAGTATAGCTCAATGGGCAACCCCCGTTGTTGTGGGCATTTACTTGATTTGTCTTTGTTGTATGCTAATATTGACCCTCCTTATATTGTTGTTTTTTTTATCGTTTCACTTGAAATAAATTGAGCTTTTGTTTAAAAAAAATAATTTGGCTTTTAGTAATCCTCTTCCGCAATATATAATGTAATTGTACACGAGGAAGCAAACGAAAACTTAAACAACTAAACAAGCAAAACGATGAAGGTTGGTTTCAGGATATCATAGAACGACTATATATATATATATATTTTGCTAAGTAATAGGGCGACTATATCATTTGGTCTATATATAGACCTATATATACACGTGTACACCACAGTCAAAATTAGGCCTGACATTGATGTGAAAATTAATAATAAAAAAACGTAAATATCTTATCTCGTTGCCTTAATTTGGTCTTATTTTATTACTCTCCCTACCTTTCTGCTGTGACTGCTAATTAAGGGCATGTTTGAGACCCCAAATATTTGGGGTCTCAACAAATCGAACAAACTAAACAAATTCCAAAATTTTTAACTTTTACACCTACACACTTCACCTTTCACAAACCTCAATAAAGTAAAGATTTTCAAAATTTCGAGAATATTCTCTAATTTTTTGACAAACAAACATCCCCTAAAAGTCGTGAGCCAGCCGAATTAACCTAACTAGACCAGTTATCTCGATCGATCGAGCCAACCGTCGTAATAGAGCAGTACTATATATTTATTTATTTATCTTCACGACAACCGATCGATCGAGCGCTAGGTGGCAGCTGTGATTTAAGTTTACGTCATCAGGTAGGCTAGATTTGAGGTGAATCTTATATTCAATCTCATGCCAAGCTTGTAGGTTAGATTTGATAGCTGCCGCGACGAAACTGATCATATTATTGTTTATCAAAAAAAGGGACACAGTAGTAATTTTTTTTGGGTCTTTCCAACAGTCGTAGACTATGTACCGGTGATGGACTTAATTATCGAGCAATTTAGATATTCTTATAAGATTTATATATTATGATTTTCTTTATCTAATAAGTTAGATCATTTAATTTATACAATAAATTTTAAAAAAAATTATCTGATTTTTAACCCTTACAAATACATGACTAGATTGAATATCTAAGACTTTTTCTTTTTTGAGGGTAAAATCTATCCTATGATGCAAACTAGCTATTTAACCGGCTCTTACTATTCTGGGGTTTTATTTTTCCCTCTCTAGCCAGTGATCTAATCAACTTGCAACTGAAGTGATCAGTTTCATCTCCACTTCCCTCGGTTTTCTAAGAACAAATTATTCGTCATTATTAATCAAACTTCACTTTTCTTAAGAGTCAAAATTACGCAGATAATGATAAGTCTTTTAGTACCAAAATGAAGAGTAATGGTCCGGTATGCATGAGACGGGTGGACAACAAATGTCTTAAAAGATTTGTCCAAAATCCTTCTCACTGTATGGTTATATATATCTTTTTTTTCTCTTAACGTATGGTTATATATATCAGTTGGCGATATATGTATATTACAAGATTTTACCATAAATATCTTCACCCCCGATCGATTTACGATTAACAGCTATAAGTGGGAAATGGAATAACTATGCGGTGGTCACGTGGCTTTATATGCTTTATATTTAACGAAAAACATCAAAAATAGATAGAGGTAAAAAACCTTTGTCTGATCTCTCTGATGTGGCAAACCCTATTTATACTCGCCCACCTCGTTCTCATTTTTTGCACGCAATTAGCAAGAGTGTTTTTCTTCCTGCCCCCACCGTTTTTGTCTTTCGCTCTTTCCTTTTGCCCGTCCTTCAAGAAGATGGGTGTTCTTTTTGAAGAGAAGGCTCTCGGCGAAATCAACATTCACAGCCTTGAAAAGGAAGTTTCTGTGATTCTCGGCGAAGATATCGGCGAGTCGAGACGATCTTTGGAGGGCGAAACGGAGGAATATGAATCCGATTATGGCAGTGACTCGCATGACCCGGTTGAGAGGACCTTGTACTGGGAATCGCAAGAGGCCTTGCTTCAGGTATATATATATATATATATATATATATATAACGCAATCCTTCTTGTGACATGCATATATATGTTCTTCACAATCTGCAGAAACAACTTTACTTCATATCATGGATCGAGCTGGTATCTTTGTTGGCATTTAATTCACGTATAGTTGTAAGAATTGGGTTCGTGTTTGTTTCTTCTTTCTCTCCTTTATTTTGATGAGCTCCTTATACGACAACAATTTGTCAGTCGCAATAAGATCATCATCAGGGTCTGATTTTCTCAGGGTATAATCTGCACCGCCAGTACTAATAATTCGAAGAAAACGACGACAAATAGAAAGGGAGACAGAAACCAATAACCACTAGCTAGGTCCTGAATCCTGATCGGATTAGATGTTCCTGTTTAATTAAGATAATAATTAATTTCTTGTGACAATTTTAGCATATTTAAAACTAATAGTTGGAGTAAAATTTGGAATTTCATGAGGTTTGAGGCATTTGCGCCCCGTGGAAGCTTAATTTTGGCAGGACATGAAGATAATTTTAATGGGTGATAGTGAAAGAAAATGGTCATGTTCAGGATATGTATGTGTGGTTGCAGCCTCACATGACATCCTACTTTCCTCTGTTATCGCCTTCCCCGTAGAATTCTTTGTTAAGCTAGTCGGCAACTCCCGCGCTCTTTAGGCCACCAGTCTTAACGTGGTTATTGTCAGTCACATAAATACGATATTTAATTATATTCGTCGAACAAAACGGCAGGACAGAAAAGGCAAAGAAAAAGATAAGATAAAACGTCGCAAAAAATGAGGTCAATAATTTGGTCATCTTCTATATATGAAAGAATCGCACTGTTAGCATATACGGCAATAAATACAACGAAATAAAACAGAGTTAAGGATTTTTTAGGTGAGAAATTAATACTAAGATAATAATAACATTTTATTCTAATATTATCATTGATTTGTTAATTGGCTGGCCCTAAAATGGGTTTTTTTTTTTAAAAAAAAAAATTCTTTTTGCAGGAAATTTTAGAGCACTATAACCTAACAGCATCAAAGTTCCGGCAAGAGATCAGCAGAATCATTGGTCTTGCAAGAGAGTCGGCTTTCTGCAAGTGCTCCAAGCCAAGCTCTGATGGTTGCACCCACTGCCTGCGACGAGGAGTTGTCGACTTGCTTTGTGACAAAGGATTCAGAGCCACTCGCTGCACCTCAAAATGGAGACACACTAAAAAGTACCTGGGAGGTAAAACCTCAATTCAAATTTCTTGCATGTTGGGATAGATTTAATTACATGGCAACTTGGCAAGGTTTGAAGTTAGATATATTCACTGCAGGACGTTCCTGAAATCTTACGCTTTTCTTTTTCTTTGTGCGTTTTTGTTGTGTTGAAATTCAGGGACACATGAGTATATTGAAGTGATAGCAAGCACACCCTCTCGAAAGAAGCAAATACCATTCCTGATCGAGTTGGAGTTCCGGGACCAATTCAAGATTGCAAAAGCTTGTGACGAGTACCAAAAACTTGTAAGCCAATTACCAGAATTCTACATAGGGCGACCTGACTACCTTAATGCCATGCTTCGTGTCGTGTGTGATGCGGCCAAGAGGTCGATGAAGGAAAAGAAAATCCATATGGGTCCGTGGCGAAAAAGAAGCTTCATACAAATGAAATGGTCAGCTTCAGGTACTTCTAGTGAGAGCCGGCGGTCTACTCTTGATGAACCCCTGAACAAACCTCCATCGTTCTCCTTCAGACAAGCAAGTGAATCATGCTTGCACTACTCCGCGGCTCCGGCTGTGGTGGTCACCTGAGATTTTGCCGGTACTTGACACGTCGGCACCCACAATTTTGTCTCTTTTTTGAGTACTACTGCATACAATATTATAGTTGGTGGCATATATAATTCCAATATAAAATAAGCTTAACCTACAAGAATAAAGGCCATGAACAAACCAACAAATTTCAGATGCCCAGCAAACACCTGGCTAGTGATCAACTTAACAAGCAAAAGCACAGAAAGTCGGCAGCAATAATCGCGCGCATATATATATATATATATATATATATATATATATATATATATATATATATGTATTTGTCAATTCCTGACAATTAGACCGAGTGAAGCTAATTATTAACCACGAAAAATGAAAACGTACGGCCTAAGATAATAAACCAGACAATACTGTATATATTACACGCATAATAAACGAATTTTTTTATTATTATTATTTTAACGAGTATATATGTGGGCCAATTCGAACGTATTGGAGAGCACGATTGAATTTTGTTTTCTTTTTCTGGGGGTTATTAATGATAGGCTATTTGGAGGACGTACAGAGTTTAAGTATTGGCAAAATTCTGTATCTACTCAATAATTTTAGAATTTATTTTAAAATTGTTATTAATTTTTAAATAGAGGGCCAGGTACTTAACACATACATATTCTCTTCCCCATGCTTGCAAGTTGCATGTATCCATAAATTAAGTAAACTAAAAAAAATAGAAAAATAAAAGGCCTTCGATCGTTAACAGAAAAGTTAATTAATGTTAGATAGCAAAGACAAAGAAGCTTTATGATTGAGTTGTGTACTGACTCAGACACGAAGAGACACTAGTATGTGATGTGCAACCCCTTATAGTACTGCTGAACCGAGACAATTATGTCAATAGTGTAAGTTTAAGGTGCAGAAAATAATTTTGTCTAAACTTTTTTCCATTCAAATAATTTAATTTCATCCCAAACATAACTAATTGAAAATTTTATGACTAGGAATTTAAATTTAAATTTTTATTTTCACACCAAAATTAGGACTAACAACAATTTTTTAAAATTCTAAAACCATCTCTATTTTCCCATCAAATCATCTCTATCCATCAAAATAAATATAAAAAATTTAATCAAAATCATCTCTCTTTATTAATGAAAATTCTCATCCATAACATGTTAAATAATGAAATTATTTAACAAAATTATCCCTTTAAATTTAAACTATTAGGTTGAGGGACAAATAAGAGTTTCTTTTCATGATTGAATAATCATGGGTAACTTACGAGGAAATTGTACTTTTATCATGAAATCTCCGATCGAGGAGCAAAATAATGTATGCACTTCCCTTTTCGAAGAAATTAACGACGTCCTATACTACTTGATCAACGCGGCTTAACAAGTCTTTAACAAAATGATCCCTTTAAATTTAAACTATTAGGTTGAGTGACAAATAAGAGTTTCTTTTTCATGATTGAATAATCATGGGTAACTTACGAGGAAATTGTACTTGTATCATGAAATCTCCGATCGAGGAGCAAAATAATGTATACACTTCCCTTTTCGAAGAAATTAACGACGTCCTATACTACTTGATCAACGCGGCTTAACAAGTCGAACTCCACGCCAACCCAATGTATATATACCTCTTCTTTCGCAATATACATGTACCCTTTGAATATCCTCTTTTATAATTCTCACAATTGCAGCTGAAGCTCTTTCTTTTTCTCTGTCATGGCAGATCCCCGCGGATGTCTCTCTAAGAACTCATGTTTCAGGTGCAACTTCTGCTGCGTTTTCACGACTACCTTCATCTCCTTCTTCGTGTTCTTTTTTTCCGCGCTCATCTTCTGGATCAGCTTCAGCCCACTCGCAGTCAAGTTTTATGTTACTGAAGCTACGCTCACTCAGTTCAACTTCGCCACGGCCAATACCACGCTCAACTACAACCTGACGCTCACCATGGTTGTCAGAAACCCCAACAGGAAGATCAGCATAAGCTACGATCACGTGAAAGCCCTTGCTTACTACGGGAACCGTTGGTTCGACACCGTTTCTTTGCCACCATTTCACCAAGGACACAAGAACACGACTGTCTTGCAGCTGGCGTTTGAAGGGCAGGAATCGGTGTCACTTGATGATCGCGAGCTTTCCGAGCTCAACTCGGAGAAGAATGCTGGGGTTTATAATATTGATATTGATCTAAAGTTCCGAATAGCCCCCAAGTTCGGGAAGATCAAGACTGGCCATTACCACCACACAGTCGCCTGCGAGTTAAAGGTTCCTTTGAGCTCTAATGGGACATCTGGGGGCGGTTTTACGAGGACAAACTGTTGGGGTGGAAGTTTCTTTCTACAGAAAGACCAGGATGACAATAGTTTCTCCTTTGGCTCATGATAGCTGGCTGGTTGGTTCTTTCAAGAAGGATCGTGCTTGATGGTTATTAACACTATAAATTTTTAATTTATTTTTTTTACATTTTATAAATTTTAAAATACATGAATTCTTGTACGCAGTCCAATTTGGCCGTCAGAATATAGTGTGATCAATGAAATACTCCTCTAATGATTTAAAAAAACAAAAATAAAATAAAATAATTTCTACATTTTTATTTTAAAAATATTACCTTTTATATATATTTTGAGTAATCTTGTTCTAAGGAGACATTTGATTATTTTTCATCTGGTTTAACGATGAAATTGAACAAAGAGCAGAGATTGCTGTTTTTTAAAACTTATGGGATGTAAAAAAATTAATTAATTAAAAATTGATGAAATCCAATTTAATTTTATCCATACATATGAAATGTTACATTATATGTAATGATGAGTGTGATGGTCCATATGATGCGCGGCCTCATGTAACTTGGAAAGCTGATAACATGTCTAAACCGCTAAAGCCTGGGGGCTTACTGCGTACATTTGTAAACACACAAAACGTCACCCAATTGATCATCTGCATTTTCAGTACTCGAAGTTGACCTTTAATTAATAATTCCAATGAATACCAAGTGGAGGTTGTCATGCCCTTCTTTTATTTTTCGAATAGCATTTCTTCATTTTAAAATAATCCTTACTCTCCTTTCATATATATATATATACACGAAAATGAACAATTCTCCAGGATTTCCGATATGCATCCCCGGTTCTAGAGAAAGAAGGCTTTCTCTCTAGAATTTTTTCAAAACCCTCACCTAACCTTCTCCTTTTTCCTTCCGGCGCCGGCTCTCCATTCCTCTCCCGATCTCCCTTTCTGGCCAGCTTTCATTGTTCTCTCCCTCCCTCTCCTTTGTTCGGAATCTTGGTGGTTCGTTCTTGACGTTTCTGTTTTCCTTTGGCGGACACCGCCCAGCTAGTCGCCATCTCCACTTCTAGGCGAGCTCAGCCCTTCCGGTCTAAATCCATTTGACTGGCGCGTGCTGGTCCAAACGCCCCACGCACCCGGCTTTGTTCTTCATTTTTTTGAATGTTTTTGGTCTTATCTGAAGGTCATGTGCCTCTTTGAAGGCTTTCACTGCCTCTGGTGAACCCAACACCCCTAAGTAGCTGCTTTTTCAGCCTCACATGGGTCCCATGCGCCGCTCGTTTCCCCCCACTTCGCCGGCGTTTTTGGCTCTTCAACACCTTTTTGGTGGTCCTATGTTTCCGGCTAAGTTTTTTTTAATCTTTTGTTGTGTTTTTGTTTGTTTCAACGTTTGTTTCGTCCTTAGTTTTGTTTCTTATGTGGTTGTTCCCGGCTCCTCGGCAGGCTTTTTTCTGATTCTTTGTTGATCTTTTCTTACCCTCCATTGGAGCTTTGTGGTGTCCACGTTGTTTGTGCTTTCATTACTAGCCCATCTAGATTATAGTGGCTAAGTCTACTACTATCGGTCACCCGCACCCTCTGCCTAGCACGACGCATATAATGATTTTCCTAATCCCTTTTACAACCTGGTGATTATTAGGCCTTATGTAGAATTTCCCTTGTATGGTTTAACTCTTAAAATGCAAGCCTAAAGGCATTATTCAGAAAAAAAAAACTCATGTACGGTGCTGAAATCTACTAATTTGTTGAAATACTCAGTTGATTATACTTGAATTAGATATAACCACAAATTTTTACAGAGGAAGTATAGGCTTACATATCTGATTACAATTAAAATCCTGTCAAGTAAACGACACGCTATTAAGCAAATCACTCCTTCAAAGCGACAGCGGAATGGCAGTGAAATTGCCTTCGCCTACTCTTGTTCCCGCTCCACTTTTCAGCTCCTTGGTGTAGAAGTAAAAAAACAATTAACTTATAATTTTTTAAAGTTTTTTTCTTAATTTCTTATTTTTTTTAAATAATTTAGAGTGATTCGAATCGTGGAACCATTAACTTTAACAATAAAATTTTAAAAGAATAATTTTTTTGACAAAAATGATAAACTTTAAAGGATCAATTTGAAAACGAAACACGATTTGTTAAATGGGGTTAAAACTTAAAGACAAAATGGGTACTAACCTTTTTTTTTTTAAAACAAAACACAAATACCATGCCAGTGTTTAACTGGGATACAGCCTGGTCTTTCTATTACACCTTCCAGTTGCACATTGAATCTTTTGGGAGAGAATTGGGGGCCGCCGGGGGGGGGGGGGGGGGGGAGGAAGAGAGAAAATAACCGTCTCCCACACATGTCAGCATTTCGTCGAACACTTGTAAAACCACTTTGGGTTACAAAATTTGAGCTTTACCCAAACAAAAAAAAAATCACTTGCAAAGCTGATTAAAAAAAAGCGTTCGTTCTCTTCACCACCAAAACTCCCCATTCCCTTGAACGAACAATTCGTATTTATATAATTCAAAAAAATAAAAGTAGAACCTCCATTTTTTACGTGCTTTCATTATTTATTAACTGTTTTTTTTTTTCTTTTTTCGCCATCGTTTTTTCATGCTGTTTTGCCATAAGTCGCAGTTTACGTTAACAAGAGTGCGAGACAAAGAAATGTCAATAATAAATAAATAAGTGGGGGGAAAACTGAAAAAGCTGAGGAGGAGGGAAGGGCAAAAAAGTTAATATACAAAATTGTTTGTGATCCAGTAGGATAAATATGGGTAAATTCTTCTGGTAGGAAAGTAAAAGACATACATACAAAAAGATGTGTTGGGGACCCGCTATCTCTGAACTGAGAGTAAGACTAACTCTAAGATCCCTCTTACGTTTTGACTCCCCCGAAAGAAGAGGAAAGAATTGTAAAAAGCCCATCGGGGTTGTCAGCATGTACCTGTCGAAAGAAAAATAGTTTGATCACTGGGGGCAGTAGAAATCGAAAGAAAGCATCCCAAAATGCAATCCATTACTCGAATCATTGCACAAACTGCTAGTTGTATAAATGCAACGAGTACGATTTCTCTCTTTCCTCTTGAGTCACAGTTTCTCCAGCTAAGAAACTTCCCTCATGTGGAATCCATTTAAAGATAACGCTTGGAAAGAATTATCCTAGTGGAAAATTTTGAATGTTAAGAACCAAATATAGTAGTCGTTTTCTTGGCTACGTAGGCTCTAGAAATCTTTGAGAATATTAACCCTGAAGATCAAATGCATTTGATTTTTCTAGTTGATAAATTTGTTAGTGGACTTGAGGCATATAAATCATCCAAACCTGCTCGATCCTAGTGCTTTGAGTTTGGAATGAGTCACCCAAGCATCCAACCAGCGAATAGGACACGTCAAGTGGGAGGAGAATATTGAGTTCGAAAATATTGCTACCAACTATTGTGAGATTGTGCAAGAATTTCAGGACTGGCAACAGAAAAAGGGGATATGGTTCTAAAATGGGTAGAGAATACCACATATGTTACCGGAAAGAGTACATGAAAGCAACATACCCAGTGTCCAGCATCTTCAAGGACATGCATTTCAACTCCACCTCCCTCTTCAGCAGCAATTTCCTCAGCAGCATGAATCCTCTGGAGATCTTCAAGAGCCCACCTGTGCAAGCTTCTTTCAGCTTTCAAAAAATTGATGTGAACACCTCGAGGCACCTCTTCAACAATTTTCCTACAATTATTCGAAGCACATGAAAAAGTTAATTCTAGGCTCTATATCTAAATGCTTTCCGCAAGGAGAAAGCAAAAGGTTGTCTTCTGCTTTTACCATCTTAAATTTAATTTGGCTAAAGAAAATGATTTGATGGTACACAAGTTAGTTATCTGTAAAACTATATTTACTTATGAGATTGTGCCCACTCGTTATATTCATGGCAAAGTATCTCCTCTGAAATCAAAATATCGGATATGGATTAAGAAAATGAGAAGCAGCAGCATGCATTGTTTGTATCAAGGGCAACTTCGAATTTACAGTCCATGATATCAGCAAAGTAACCACATATTAATACCACAAATTTGTTTCTTCGTAGGATCGAAACATTTCGGTAATTCCCTTCAGGTCAAAAACCCATGAGAAGCTTGATGGCAATGAACCAGGAGGGCCAGTTGGTTGAAGGTTAGTTGCCACCCACTGCGCACGAAAACAGAAACAAGAAATTATTTCCATGAGGCATCCAAAGTACACACCCAAAAGCAATAAAAGAAACCAGGAACTAAAGGACAGACACAACTATAATGCTTTTTCGTTTGGGTATTCTTGTAGTGCTTGTACCATGACTCGTTGCTACTCATTTTGTAAACTTTATAAAAATCTAAAATCAAAATTTGCATTACAAGTGGCCATTAAAAAAACAAGAAGAAAAAGAAGACGCAAATACGAAGAACATTCATTAACTAATGAGTAGCATGGGTACTTCAAGATGAAGCTGTATCCTATAGAATACTTAGATGCTTTCCAGTATGAAATCTGCACACCTAATCTATATACAAAAGATGAAAGTAGCATCTGTTACACAGTGGACAATGCTGAACAATTATTAAATAGACCTCTAGCATTTGATATTTAAACTTTCAGTTTGTAATGAATATAATAGAAAGGAATTCCAAGAAATCAGGGTTTATGAGTTTGAAATGAAGTTAGAACATGCTGTTGTGACTGATGCCTTCTTTCTCGAAGAGTGTCCGTATATATAGCTTAAGGATGCTTGCATAACTAAACCAGAATCTGTCATAACTAAAAATAGAAAGAAGTCCTGAAAAAGGAAAAGCTTCAAACAACAAATACTTGCTAATTCCAGAAAGGGTAGAAACGTTATATCATCTCTACCTTAGAGATGAATCTAACCAACTGCCATTGACTGATAACAAAATTTAGTTTGCAAAGAAAGAAAGAATTGTGAATATGGAATATTTTATTTCAATATATGAGCTTAATTGTTGAATCACAGGCTTCAAATGCCCAAACTCTATGTACTTCATGTATCCAACATCAGAATTGCTCATCTATATATACCTGGGCGATGTCTTTGGAAAACCCTCCTCGAATAAGAGCCTCTACAACGTCCCTCTTTGAAGAGACCTTCATCAAAAGAAACATTATAGCATTGTGGAAATTAGGCTCACAAAGAAAACAAGAAAAGTTCGGTGGGTGGATATGTAAAATCTAGACTCTGTAGTAAGCATAAGAAGCCCAAACTTGTTCTTGGTAACAACAAAATACGCAAACAGAATCCAAACCCAACAACATGCAAGTCTTAATCATGACATTCAATTCAAACATAAGGAAACTATGATATAATAGATGTCTGAAAAAAGGATATGACGCATTTTAAAACAGTAGTTCACAAGCGACTAAAATACCAACCTCCTTTGGCAATGTGCTTAAGAGGGATATCAGTTCTGCTGGATGGTCTTCTCCATCTCCACCAGGTCGAACCTTTCCAGGAGTAGCATCTAGAACCCAAACCTGTAGGATATTCTCTGTTACAGTCAGTGGAAAGGAAGACAATGCAAGATAGAAAACCTAAGAGTTATACAGATATCTTTGTGTTTGGATTTGCAAGCTACATCCGGTTGGATTTGGATCTATGTGTATGTAAGGGTTAGACTTTCTTCCCCTAAGTAACATTTTGTTACTAAATGAATCTGCATGCTTACAAAAAGCTAGAAAATTGAAGAGGCAGAAGCACAACACACCATTTGTTCAGATAATTCAATTCCTAGCATGACAACCAAGAATCATGTATCAAGTACAGAAAAGAATTCCAAGTATTGAACAAGCTCAGTAACTTTAAATTGGCTGTCCAAGAAAAATCAACACAACACTTGAAAACTGGCCAAAATTTTCCTTGATTCAAATCTAAGTTCCATAAACTTCCACAAGATTTTCCTTTTAAAAAAAAATATAGATTAATTCCATAACCATATCTAATGGAGAAAAGGCTCACTTTAACTGGTCGTGCAAGAGGCTTTGCAGCCTGTTCCACCATGCTCAATACAACTGCAAAGAAAATTGCAGAGCATAAATAGCAGCTTTGAGCCAGAATACATGTAATATGACTACTATGTGTCATAGTTCTCAAAACTAAGGCACATTACATGTTAATATAATAAAAGGTACCTTTCCCTCCAAAACTGTGGCCAACTAGGACTCGGGGTGTTATTTTTAGCAGACCAACCTAGCCAAAAATGAAGAACTAGTGAAAACAAATAATATAGATAAATAACATCAACCCCATAACTTACCTTCTTATAAATCTAAATTATAGATATTAAGATCTAGAGCAGTTGAATAGGTTTTCAGAGCACTTCAGTCCGAGAAAAGAAGATGAAGGAGTCAACAGTTCTTACATGCCCAACCGGATGGATTTAGTGATTAGCGATTTAGCGCCACGACCATGCATTGCGATGCCATGTTGGGCGCATACCACATTTTTTATTTGGCAGATGCACAAAATCTCTCTCACACAGATTATGTCAATACTGAACAAACATGTACTCACTAGCTTTAATACATCACGAGCAGTGGATGCAACACTATGGGGACCCCTTTTCTTAATCAATGCTGAATCACCGTGACACAGGAGATCTACCAAAAGAAACTGTTCACAAACAGGTAAGGGAGAAGGGGAACATTGTCAATATCAGGCAACAAATGAAAGATGAACAGAAACATTAATAAACAAATTTGCTAAGAGAGCACAGGCAAAAACATAATATATTCACTGGCAGGAAATTAGTGGCACTAGAACCCACATTAAATGCAGTCTAAAACACGGAATCTTAAGGTAAAAACTCAACTCCTTACAAACTAAAGAAAATATTTTGTATGTAGCACCCATAATCATGAAAATGTAATTAGTAGCAGAAACTATGTGAACCCAGTACACCCTCACAGAGAAGTACCTGCCAGGTAGGAAATTCTTGGGCCAACTTCCGTGTAAAGGTACCTGTAATATTAGCCATAGACCAACTCATCTCAAACCATTTATGCACAAAAAGGACCTACGGATTAGTTTCCAAACAAACTTTAATGATAGGATACACTACAAATGAGAAAAACAGAAAGTTAGGAAAGAATGAAAAGATGCTGAGGAAAAATGAGATTCTGTCCTCTGCTAGCAGAAAAACCAAAACAAGTGCAACACATAATAGAATCATGGACCAATTTTCTTCTTAATGGTTCTTACAACTTAGCCTTTCAATATTGACACAACACAAGACTGAAAGAAAAGCTCAGCAGAAATTCATTTAATTATTCAACTGATGTACATATCATCATTCTACTGAATTTGAAAAGTGGAGGGATTGCAGAAACTATGACAACATCATGCAACACCATACCTAGTTGCTGGCAAGGAATGACGTCACATGAAAATTATTCCTTTTTTTTCTCTATTTTGTGACGAATTTAATGAGAAATTGGAATTATCTAGAACTTATGTGAAGTAATAAGTACACACCCCAGTTCTTCCTGCTACCCAAAATGCCATGCAGGAAAACAGCAGTCGGTGGATCAGGTAGTGACTTATCCATAACCGAACTCCATCTTACCTGCAAACCAAACCATCTTACATACAATTTTACACCCTTTGGAAGATATCTACAAAGATCTACCAATATCTACAACCATATCTCCTTAACTAATGCTATGTTCTACCTCTTCATGTTTTCTGACTCTGTGCTATTGTAAAATTGTGCAACTATAATGCTCATATTTGATATACTTAAAAGATCTTCCAGCTTCTAACAGATACAAAATTCTTAAGCTTCTGATTCAAAAACATCCAAAGAGAATTGTTTTCATACTAAGTGATCATTTCCATCCTGATATAGTTTTACCAAATATATTTTCCATATAGCATAGCGAGTCTCCATATTTGATAGCCACTGTGATTGCATGCTCATCTGACATATTTAACGAAGCAATAGTCTCGAATGTGACACTACTGAAAGAATGGAAGCATGTTGAGGAATACCCTGGTCACACAAGTCAAATCCCTCACCAGCATACAAGGCAACAGGGTATTATGAACGTGAACCAGCCAACCATGTTGAAGCATTGACATATTGTGGATATAGCATAAGTCCAGGTACTATAGTAGCATAACTCAAGAAATCACCATCAAGGAAAGCTGAAAATTATAATGATTACCAAGACTATCAAGAGAGGTATTTAATTGCTCAGTAGTTACTAAGATCTAGGCAACAAAAAATCGGTGCAATGTGGTAATCATAGCTGTTAACAGTCATTATAGAAGCTACAATGAAATTGAAAACAGAACTAAGGTAAAAGCAACCATTTATTCACACAATCTGATAATTTAAGAAATACAGCAGATAATTTGAGAAGACTAAAGAACATGTAAAATTGAAATAAAATCTTTTTAGAGGATTGAGAAAATGGAAGACTTACAAGTGCTCCTTGAACAAGATCATAAGCCTGCAAAGAAGAACATCATAATTCAGCCAAATTCGTCCATGGCTATTGGGAAAACATATATCAGCACTTCAGTACTTTGAAAGCTACTGATTATATTACACACCAACACCAGCAACTAGTGTTAAGCATACTCATGGGCACCCTAGATTCGCATTGTAAACGTAGATTGTGAGTCTAGAAGACATTCAGTTACCAATACTTCGGAAGGCTTGGCCACTTTTCCGCTACGAGCTTGCCTCTGATCTACTAGCGCCATACATATACTTGGTTCTTTACTTGCCCTACTGGAGTGATGTGGCAAATCTAACCAAGAGAAGCGCAGCATGTCTTTCTACAGTAAGGAGTAAAAATCATGCACTGTAATAACCGTTATCAAATAACTTAAAAGAACATACAGTCCATATATAATTCAGGATAGTTCCCGAACTACTTTGAATTACATTATATAAGCAAAGGCCATATTGGAAATAGTCTAGCAAAAACGATATGACGTTAAAATCATTTTAAAATGCAATAGCATAAGAACGTCCTTAATAAAATAACGCTACTGCGGTACATTGTTAGATATACGAGTAAAGGTAGTACACCGGCATCTTCAAGCACAGAAACATCAGCATATCACAAGATTAGCCTAGCTAACACAATACATCACTGACATGATAAACAATTATCGTCATTGAGATTGGACCAGAAGTGACCACAACTAAATTGTCCGAAATTTCTTCCTTACCCCCGAGATCATTGTTCTCGCTTATAGTTTCCTCAAATAGAAAAACAAACATCACTATATCAACAAAAATAGAGTAATCTCAAAGCAAAGCGTATGATTCTAAAAAGCACCTCAAAAGGCCTACAAATCCGAGCCGTGGCCCCCCAATTGATCCCGGCACTGGACCGAAGCGTCGAGTCCCTCCGCACAGAACTGACCGATCTCCCGCAGGAACAGCACGGCGCAAAGTTCGAGGCCACCGACATTCTAATCCCACGGCGTTTTGGTGGAACCGCAAGATCTTGCGAGATAAACGAGAGTTAGTTTTGAAAGGAAATATGATCCGAGTTACTGAGTTAATTTAGCTTTGAATAATTAAGAGACAGTTAGTAGCTGCAGAATAAAACAATTTATAGCCGAGCGGAGATACCAAGGGGAGGCTGCTTCGATGTCTCAGGGCCTCCCTGGTGCAGTGTCCCCCCTCTCGTTATAGTTTGTGGTCGGTGGAACAGTAGAACTTTCCGTCCACTTCAAAATGACCAAAACGCCCCCTACTACATCAACGGTCCTGACGCATGCCGCGTGCGTGCGTGCTTGCTTGCGTTTAGTGCGCAACCTGAAATCGTGTTGTTAGGCTTATAGAAGAGGAATTAAGGAGATCCTATCGTTCTTTTTTTTTTTCTCTGTCATCGTATCGTTCATTAAACTCAAAAATTAAAAAAAGACAAAAGACAAAACATGGGGCGTTGACCGCAATAGTTACCTGTTATAGATGATCTAGACGTGTTTTGATAGTATTAGGCGTACACGAGCTGCATGTTAGCACTTACTTCAGTAACCAAATCAGATATATCCTGAGCAAGAAAGACTAAAGAAAGGAGAATAAAAATGAGGCAAGCATATTAGTACACGGTTGCCTATCAATTAAGAACGATAATAAATGAATGAATTCGCACCGCACACAAAGTGCAAGCCTAAAACCCCAGAATTATCGCCCTTGAGATTATCATGGCAATGTAAAGATTGGTGCAGAGCAAGAGCTTGCTGAAAGTGATCAGCTGACTTACCAGGTTAATTCCCACTCAGTTGAAGGTAACATACTTCATATCAAAAAGAATGACAACGCACTACAGAAGTTTTTATTTTTCTCCCCTGATAACCTATGTAAAAAACACTTAAGCTACAAGGTTCTGCCGTTTCCTAACGAGGCATCAACCAACAAGTGAAACTCTAATGTATAAGGTGTAATGAGTTGTGCCTCCCATATTCCTTTGTGAACAGTATTAAACATGATGCCGTGATTCATTACACAAAGCAAACGAGCATAATTAACAAGAAAAACTATTGGAGCCTTTTTTTCTGAATTAATATTGGGAATCGCAAAAACACAAGCTTTTTAGAGATAGAGGATGCATCTAGATGTCCCGACATTTTGGAATGATTGCAGGATGTAACGAGTCACATTTGTTGTCAGAGTTATGTAATATTTTTCTTTGCTTAAGGCAAAGGCCACAGGTACTATAGTTTTTAAACCCTGACAGAGCACCCAACCAAGTAGGAAGACACTGGAAGCATCACATACCCATAACTGCCCCAATGATTTTAAGAAGACATATACAGGTGGGAGCAGGAGACAAAGTTCCCAATTAGAATTCATATTTGAACAAATACAGAATTCATATTTCTCAATAAGGAGCATCAAATTTTCAAACTCCAATAAATTTCAAACTTTACAATATTTTCAAAACTCTAACAAATTTTCGCAAACTCCAATAAATTTCAAACTTTACAATATTTTCAAAATTTTAGAAATATTCTCCGAAATTTCGGCAAACAAATGAGATAGGTACTTGTATCTATGATTTTTTTTTGGCCTATTAGGCAAGTACGTCGTATAATATTTTTATCCTATTTTAAATCTAGAATTACACCGTATATTTACTCGTTAAATATCTCAGTTACTTGGAAGTTAAGTATTATTATATTTTTTCTAAATTACTTGGAAGTTAAGTAAAGTTGTCGTGAAGTAATTAATTAGCATTCGCGTTCATTCTAATGATGTTATAAAAACCGGGCTAGACAAACAATATAAAAGCTTAAACATAGGACGTAACGAAAACATTTCCCCCATCCCCAACCAAGTACGAAGAGAGTCGGGTTCCTTGAAGTTGAAGGTTCCAACAGGCACCATGTCTCAGATGGACGAACTCAGCCTCCCGGAACCCGATCACACTGGATTCTATCACCCTTTGGTGTGCCATTTTCTCCTCCGGCACCGACGGGGACGACAATCCCTTTGCCACCATCTCATCCGATCTCCAAGCATGCGACTCGGAAAGGTTCTGTTATTCCGTATCCGCCTCCGACCGGGCCGGGACACGGGCCCTTCGTCTCAGACTTCTTCGATCGCTCCCTCTACGATGGTTCTCACACTTTCGACGTCCCGGATCAGGTTCGGATCCATTTTTCGAGTTCGAATCCGCAAATGGCGGTGATTTGTGGTCGGATCATGTGGAGGTGCTACTGAGGCTAGGGTTTGTATGTGGGATTGAATCTGATATGCAACGCTCACATGGCGATGATCTCTGTGTTGCCGGACCGGATTCAGAGTCGGATTCGGGTATGGAAGTCAATTAGGAGGATTCGAATATTCATTGCAACAAAATTTGTTTGGAAGATCATAGGAGTGGATCCGAGGGTTTCGAATGGGAGGAAGTGGAGGAAGGCGTTTTTAATCAGGAGAGGAAACCTAAGCATAATGATCGAGGTGGTCGAACAATTGTCGGTGGCTTCCTATGAAGTAGCGCAGAGTTGTGATATCTGGAGTAGGTGTTTGTAACGGTGGCACTGGCGGTGGCA
The DNA here is from genome assembly GCA_963930655.1 of Myrica gale. Taxonomy (NCBI): domain Eukaryota; kingdom Viridiplantae; phylum Streptophyta; class Magnoliopsida; order Fagales; family Myricaceae; genus Myrica; species Myrica gale. Next base: position 6,226,303 of record OZ005600.1, on the reverse strand, counting down.
CATCGTGGGGATGGGCTGATGGGTTAGTTGTGTTTCCGTCACTATATCTTTTTCGATTTTTTTTCGTATTTTTAATTTATGTGACATTTTCATTTAATTTTTGTTGTGCAACTCAATTTCTTTTATATTTCATGCATAGTTCCAAATTTATAGAGCAAATTCAAAAAAGAAAATGATAAGTAACCCCTTATATCTGCTGATTGATGTATAATTCCTTTTTCTGTTTAATTTTTTCCTTTTTTTTAGAATTATTTATATTTTTAAAGTTGATTCAGTTTTTTGAATTATATATTATTTTTTCTGTTTAAAGGTTACAATTTGAGAAAATGCATAAAAATAAAATAAAAATTACACAAAGATGAAAAAAACTATCAAGCAGCAAATAAAAGGTTAGAATTTGTGAAAATGTATAAAATCAAAAAACAAATAAGTTCATAATAAATATTTTTCTGTTTCTTTTATATTTTTCCTATTGTTACTGTGACGTTTTCATTTAATATAATTTGTTCTGGAACTCAATTTTTTTTTAATTTGATTTATTGTTCGAAATTTGTTGAGTAAATTCAAAAAAGAAAATGATAAGTAACCCTTTATTTGCTGATTAATATGTTTTTTCCTTTTTTCTGTTTAGTTTTGTCTTTCCTTTTTTAATATTCTCTTTGTATTATTTATTTGATCTTATTTTAGTTCTTACTTGTTTTGTATTTTTACTTTATGTGGTATTTTTTTATTTAATTTTCATTGTGAAACATATTTGTTTTTTGTTTTGTTTGCATTTTTCCAAATTGTACCCTTTTATTTGTTGATTGGGATTTCTTTTTTCTTTTTCCTTTCTTTGGTTCACTTATGTTGTGTTCGGTTTGTGTTTCTTCTTTGTTTCATTTTATGGGTTTCAAAATTTGCACCCCTTTATTTGGTGGTTGTTTTTTTTTTCAATTTTCTATTATCTTTTTTGTTGGTACTCTTTATTTGCTGATTGATATGTTTTTTTTTTGTTTTTCTATTGTGCCCGTTTATTTGCTGATTGAGATTATTATTTTTTGTTTTGTTTCACTTATGTTCTGTTTGGTTTGTTTGTCTTGTTTGTTTCATTTTATGGTTTTCAAAATTAGCATCCCTTTATTTACAGGATTTTTTTCTATTATATTTTTCGTTGTTCCTCTTTATTCGCTAATGAATTTTTTTTCTTTCTATTTACGTTTTCGCTTTGCAGTTTTTTAATGTTCTTTTTGTAATATATTTTTAAAGTTGTTCTCAGTTTTGAATTTTCTTTTTTATATTTATTTTATTTGCACTTGTTTTTCATTCTCTGTTCAGAATATTACGTTATGAGAGATTTTCACTTGATTTTTGATGTGTAACTAATTTATTTTTGGATTTTATGCATTTTCTCAAATTGTACCCTTTTATTTCCTGCTTGATATTTTTTTTTTTCATGTGTAACTTTTTTTGGATTTTAACGTTTCGAAAATTTGTGTCTTTTTATTTGCTGATATTTTGTTATTTTTCTATTCTCCTTTTTGCTGTTGTTTTTATTTGGGGTATTTTGAGTTCAGTTTTGTATTTTTGTTTTGTTTAGTTTTAGTGTATTTTTCTATCCACCTTTTATTTGTTGATTGAGATTTTTCCCTTTTTTGTTTTGTTGTACTTATGTTCTAATGGAAATTACACTTTGCACCCCTGAACTATAGACTCACGATCTTCTGATTTCTGTCGATTAACACTCTGAAGCTAATTTAGCCGTTAATATTGACGGTAATAAACTCATGTGTCATACACGTAAGCCACTTAAATTTTTTCTTCCCGTTTTACCCTCCTTCTATCCGTCAAGACTTGATTCCTTCCGATAGTTCTCCATTTGCACTAACGCTCGAACTTACCCGAGCAAGGTCTTTGACGCCATTACAATTTCTTTTCTTGGCAACTCTGGAGTGTCACATTCTCTTTTTCTTTCTTCTGGTCGGATATCAAATAACAAACAGAAAAGGAATTTGCATGCCAAATAAATCTCCAACGTCTGACAGATTCCCAATCCTTAAAAGGTTGAAATTTCTAAGACCATGATATTGATCAGAGGCGGCCGATGCAACTTATCCGAGGAATTGGTGGGTTTTTAAATAACCTTTTTTTTTTTTCTGGCAAATCATCCATCCACCTCTATTTCTACTGAATGCAATAGCCAAAAACAACATTAAGCTATGACGGCTATGATATATAAAGTGTTTACATGCCACTCGAAAGATGTACATTTCACATTTCTTTTGAACATTTTTTTTACTTAAAATGTTTTAAGTCAGAAATCTATTTATGCCAAAACCAACCTATTTACATTTTATGAGGAAAATGACTGCTCAGGGAAAACATTTTACATTTCTTCCCAAAACATTTTCACAAAAATAACTTCTCAAGGAAAACATTTTGCAGAAAACGTCTTACATTGAGTAAAAATTATATACGGATTCTCAGAAAATGTTTTCATTGAAAATGTCCTATACCGGAAAAGCTTTTAGGTTTCGTTTGGAAATACTTGCCTCAAAAAACTTGTGAGGTCTCCTGAGGAAGCACTTCTCGGGTAAAAGGAATTTGCATTTCCCTCCAGAGTAACATTGGTGTTTGAGTTGTGGACTCCTTGCTAGATAACTTTCTGACGTCTTATTCTGATTATTATTACATTCACATATTTCTTTCAAGTCAATTCATTTGAGTGTGCTCAATGAAGTTCGACAGCTCTGACTGTTGTATTTATTTCTTCACCGCTTGACAGTACGTTTTAGTAAGAAGTTGTCCAGGTACAGTTCTGGGAGTGCATGTGGGCCGGGCCATCGATTCTGCAACAATGGATTTGTTGTTCTAATTTCAGTGGTTGTAATTTGTTTTGCCTGGAAACTTCAATTCAGCTAGCTCTTGCATTGCTTCATGATGATCTGTTTTCAGGTAGGAAATGAAGCTGGCAAAGCAAAGACAGCTCTAACTTGTTCACATAAAAATGGTGGCATTAGAATATCATTTCGAGCATATGTGAACTCCGAAGATGAGAGATAGAGAGAGGAGGTGAAATCAATCTATATGATCTGCAATTTTCCATCGAAAAAGTCTTATGAGCATGTGTGGGGGGAGTAGAGCTTAGAGTGCTTTCTTGAGACCTCGTCGACAATTCTCAGCTTTAATTTTGCAGGGGATTAATTGCATTCAACCCATAATTGATTGAATTAAGTAGCTTTTGAATTTGACAAGCAAAAGTTGATTCACTTGATTGCCACATGTTGCATATGTTGGAGAAGCAATGCCGAATGTTCACACCGATCATGCTAATAGAGAGTAGAGAGAGCAAATGCAACTATAGTGTATGCCGCCTTTCTCATCCCAGTTTTTCACAAGAAGTCTCTCCACATCTCTGATCCATAAATTAATTCCTAGAAAATGGAAACAAGGCACAAAACAAATTGATATTATTTTGTGGGAAATACTGAGACCACAATCATAATACATACAAATTGATTCAAAGATTCAATTTGTACATTTCCGAATGCTGAAATTTTAATGCCGTGATAGAAAGGGCTTTTTCAGCTTACTCTTGCTACAACAGACTATTAGCAGGGTGTCGCGGTTTGTGAGCTTGAAGGACTTAGCGTCGTGACAAGTGGCAGTAGAGCCAAAGGTTAGGCCAAGTCATAGCTAGTGGGAAAAACTCGTAGGCTAGTGCCGTTGAAGAGGCTCGACGGGAGCGGACTCGTAATCGTGTGGACGCCTTCTTACACAACTGAAGGGACTAATTTCCAGCGGGCGGGTTGCTTCTCTGGAAAAAAATGGGCTGGTTAGGCGGACCATGATGGAAGGCCAAGGATAGGGGGTCGTGGAAGTGTTCCGAGCTTTACTAATAGATAGGGGTGGCAAGCTTTAGAGAGTAGGGGCGAGTTCCCCGTACTACAGAAGACCGTAAGCAGTGGCTCGACGGAGATGATGGTTCGAATCAAGCGAAACACAATCATAATACATACAAATTGAATCAAAGACTCGTATTGAACATTTTCAAATGCTGAAATTTTAATGTCGTGAAGTTAAGAATTAGATATTACAGTTTGTCTTAAACTGTTAAGAATAGACTATTAAGCTTAGTACTTCCTACTAATTCCTACTTTCCCGCACGAAGTCATATAATTCCAAATGTCCCTGGCTTCCTAATATAATAATATTATGTTTGGGAGGAAAAAGATTTTTGCAGTACTTTAGGACAAAATTTATCCGTCACAAATAAGAGGAACTATTGTAGAGACTTGCTAAAAGTTCTAAGGTCAGAGGCCATGGCCCTCCTTGACCAGTGAGTTTGCTCATATCATGTGTCAGCGTCATTAAGAGACTTAGATGAGACTAAACATAAGCCACAGCCTCACCCCAGCATACAATAACTCCCTTGAAAGCTATTAGTTAAGTACAGTTTGATATGAACGTTGAATACTTACCAAGTATCTACACTATAGATGTGAGGAACAAGAAGCTTGATGACTTCTATCAAAGCCAGTCCTCCAGCTGAGGAAATTGTTGCAGAAGCCGAGTTATAGCTCTGATAGCGACCTGTAATCTCAAAAGGCTTTGATTCAGAAGGGTAAAACTTATGCATAAGCCTAATCACTAAACTAATCAATTAATCACCCTAAAATTTGACCTTCCAAAACCATTTTTTTCTCGAGTTTCTTGGCTTTGTAGTCTCCATCTTAAGGCATTTATGGCAACAAAATGTGTGTGAACATGTAATGGCTACATTACATACCAAAGCTGTCTCCCCAGGTTTGATTGCAGGCTCTACGCTATCTCGCCCGTATCTGTTTTTGGAGAAAGCCAAGGTCAGTCTCCAAACAAAACCGATGCATTCTTTCCAAATAGCTTGCAGGGTACAGAAAGTTAAAAAGCGTCTTCACTTATGTTGACATATAACCTGAACTTGTATATCTGAGAAAAATTTGGTAGATTTTATGATGGCGGAAAGGCAGTTTACAGCAATTACTAAGTTTAGATCAAGGAAAATGAAAAGTACAACATCAAAAGTCAGTTGCTTGCTGAATCCTTTGAGATAATATAGAGACTCACTTACATTATTTGCCTCTTTTGATTCATGACCTCCAACCGATAGAAGCTGCATCCTTTGCTAAAGGGAAAAGGCTTCTTCTTCCATTCTGAAGTTATTACCTATATTAGTCGTGTTGAACAAATCTCAAAACATGTACCTACGACTTTCTAAATGGGAGGGAATAGTATGAAAAGCATAGAAGAGTCGTCCTCAACATACCCAAATGCCATGTCACCCCAACTGCCGAGGAATCCTCCGTGGACAAATCATCGATAACAAATTGGAGGTCTATCCTGACATAATCAATGAACTTCTTGAAGAACTGCAGAATTTCCTGCAAAAAAAAAAACCCATCCGTGGGATTCAAATTCTTGGCCACCAGCATATGATGTGCTTGGCCTTGGCCTATCGCTAATATTGCAACACTCCGCAGGATGTTTTCAGAAATAGCAGTTGGGACTCGTTCTGGTAGTCCTGTGTTTAAGGAATATGAATCCCCAAAACGAAAGGAGTTTAAGGTCAAAAGGTTGTCGCACCTTGCGACCAACGAAAGGACGAGAGAAGATAAGGTCCTCGTACACGCAGTTTTCGGCAATGAGGTCCTCCACGGAGGTCAAATCGTGGGCGTTAATTCCGGCATAGAAGTTCCTTACGACGTCGGCAGCGGATTCAATGACGTCCTCCTCCTCCTCATCATGACCATCCGCTGATGTTGGCGATAATGAAACGGCGACTGCCGGATTCTCCGAAGATGAGGCCCTGACAACGGTCCGAGGGACCCATCCCCTTGTTCTACTATCGCCTCTGTTAGAAATACAGGGAGTAACGGAATTGAGACGGATTTTGTTGGTGAGGTTAGGGAGAGGAGGTGAGGGAGAAATGTAAAAGAAAGAAGAATTCAAAACCATAAGCATGGTTAGCTCGGTGACTGGTTGGGTGATTGCTCTTTAAGCACCTCAGCTAGCCACAGAGTACTGCCAACCTTTGTGGTATCATTGTGTGGAGGGAGCAAAATCTCGATATTTTGGTAAACTATAGCACAAAGTGGAAAGGAAAGGGATATCTGCTCATCTCTTGGGCTCCAAACTTAAGTAGCCAAATAATTCAATGTTTTTATTTGGGCCAGACAACTTTCGAAACATGGCCCGTAAACGCATCCACAATGTGAAATAAAATTGGACCCTTCTTACTGGGCCCATTTACTAGTTGTTCGTTTTCCTTTCAATCAGAATGGTCCATTTCTGTCGTGTATCAGCATATGGTTCTGAGCCCTCTTGTCTTCTCAGAATAGCACAAGTCTGTTTTGTTCTCAATTCAAAAAGACACGGGCATGGACGGCACAGTCTCGTGCACTCTACCTCTACACCTTCACAGTTTTGTCCCAAATCCCTTCACTAACAGAAACCACAAGGTCTTCAGAACCAGAGCCTCAACAAAATGGTTACCAATCCAAACCCATGAACCACCGTCTCCACCTCCTAACACCCAGAGGTATAAAACACAGCCCCCCAAATATCCAGCCAAAAAACCGCCAGAACCATTTGCCACAAAAGATGCATTCCCGGACTCGTTGCCACTCCACACCAAAAATCCGCGTGCCATTTACAAGGACGTCCAAAGATTCGCTAGGCAAAACAAGCTCAAACAAGCCCTCGCCATTTTGGACTACATGGACCAACAAGGGATCCCGGTTAACCCCACTACATTTTCCTCCCTCATCACTGCATGTGTTCGAACCAAATCCTTGACCGAAGCGAGACAAGTCCACACCCACATAAGGATAAACGGGCTCGAAAACAACGAGTTTTTGCGTACAAAACTCGTGAACATGTACATGGCATGTCGCTCAGTTGAAGATGCACAAAAGTTGTTTGATGAATGTTCTACTAAGAATGTGTATTCGTGGAATGCATTGCTTAGAGGCACTGTGATATCGGGTAAGCGACGGTATGCTGATGTGCTTTCGATTTATACGGAAATGCGGGAATTGGGGGTCGGATTGAATGTTTACACTTTCTCTAATGTCATCAAGAGTTATGCTGGAGCGTCAGCACTTTGGCAGGGTTTGAAGACTCATGCCCTTTTGATAAAGAATGGTCTTTTAGACAGCTCAATTCTTCGGACGACTTTGATTGATTTGTATTTTAAGTGTGGAAAGATTAAGCTTGCCCGTCATGTCTCTGAAGAAACTGATGAAAGAGATATTGTGCTGTGTGGAGCAATGATTTCAGGTTTTGCACACAATAGGCTGCAAAGGGAAGCTTTGGAGTATGTCAGAATGATGGTAGAGGAAGGAATATGGCCAAATTCTGTTATACTGACAATAATACTTCCAGTTATTGGAGAAGTTAGCGCACATAAACTAGGCCGAGAGGTTCATGCCTACGTGATGAAGAGGAAGAATTACTTGAGGCAGATATTCATTCAGTCTGCCTTGATTGACATGTATTGCAAGTGTGGAGACATGGGATCAGGGAGACGGGTCTTTTATGGCTCAAGAGAAAGGAATACTATTTGTTGGACTGCTTTGATGTCTGGTTATGCCTCAAATGGAAGGCTCGAGCAGGCTATGAGATCAATAATCTGGATGCAGCAGGAAGGGTTTAGGCCCGATGTCGTGACGGTTGCCACCATTCTTCCAATTTGTTCAGAGTTGAGGGTTCTGAAACAAGGGAAGGAGGTTCATGCTTATGCTTTGAAGAATTGGTTCCTACCCAATGTATCAATTGTTTCTTCTCTGATGGTAATGTACTCAAAGTGCGGCATCTTGGAATATTCTTTAAAACTGTTTAATGGTCTGGAACAGAGAAATGTCATCTTGTGGACAGCCATGATTGATTCGTACACTGAACACGGGTATTTAAATGAGGCGCTTTGTGTGTTTAGGTCGATGCAGTTGTCAAAGCATAGGCCAGATTCAGTTACAATGTCAAGGATATTGAGTGTTTGTGGGCAAGTAAAACTTTTGAAACTCGGGAAGGAGGTTCATGCACAAGTCTTGAAGAAGAATTTTGACAATATTCATTTTGTTTCGGCTGGAGTCGTCAAAATGTATGGGAATTGTGGAGTAGTTGATAAAGCAAAGTTGGTTTTTGATGCTTTGCAGATTAAGGGTTCAATGACATGGACGGCAATTATAGATGCATATGGATATAATAACCGGTTTCAAGATGCAATGGATCTTTTTGATCGGATGAGAACGGCTGGCTTCACTCCAAACCATTTCACTTTCGATGTAGTTCTTTCTATTTGCGATCAAGCTGGACTTGTTGATGACGCGTGCCAGATACTTAATTTAATGTGTCGTAGCTACAAAATGAAGGCATCTGAAAACCATTATTCTGTTGTCATTAGACTTCTTACCCGTTTTGGTCGCCTTGAGGAGGCTCAAAGATTTGTACAGATGAGTTCTTCCTCATTATAAGAAAGAGGGAATTGAACCCTCCACTTTCTTGTTTAGGTCTATTACTTTTTCCTGATGCTTCCTCACTTCCTTCTGGAAAACCTTATGTCTCAGTAATGTGCAAATGTATAGACCTCTTTTGTAACTCAAATGTATTCCATTCTTATCCATCGGTTATGGTAATTTTTTTTCCTCTTTGAGAAGAGCTGACGTGGAGCGCTCGGCCCATCTAAGCTGACGAGTTGTTCAAAGCCCAAAGAACAAGCAAACTTTGAGACAACATTTATCATGACTAGTATGGTCTTGTTGGGTATCACTGAAGCCCAATCATATGAGACGTTGTACTCCAAATCTTATTTTGCTTCGGCAATTCACTGGCTTCCCAGGAAGCTTAATCAGCAAGCCCATCTCCTTGCTCAATGGGCCGCTCGGTCAGATGTGACCGGTTTTCGTGATTATTTTTCTATTCCGTCTTTCATTTTGTATTGTGATTCAGACTAGGGCTGTCCAAAAAACCGGCCGGACCGGTTTTGACCAAAACCGGTTGACCAACGTATTCCGGTCCGGTTCCGGGTTACCCTCATGAAAACCCGGGACCGGTCAGGAGTATACTTCTCTAAACCGGCTCAAACCGGAAATTGACCCAAAATGGCAAGGCCCAACCCCAAAACAGGCCCAAAATGACATGACCCAACCCAAAACCGGCCCAAAATGACATGGCCCAAACCAACCCAAACCGGCCCAGACCGGACCGGCTAAACCAAGGACCGGACCGGACCGGTCTACGTGCTCTATAAAACAGGTCAAACCGGACCGAACCGGCCCGGACCGGATCTAGGACAACCCTAATTCAGACTATGTTTGCTTAGTTTCTTAATGAAGTTTGTCGTTTCTGAGAAAAAAAGTACTCAAAGCTTGTGGGCCTTGGGAATTTGGTCCCTCGCTAGCATCACTTTTCGCTTTCCCACGTTGCCCTTTCCAGTTCTGTCTTTCTTGGTCGAGAACTTAGCGGCATAGATCGTGGGCATTACACTTCAACGCTTAACAACGACGGGCCCAGATTGGCAATAAAAGTAACACTATCTACAATTTTCTTATATCCCTATCTAAATCAGCACCAATTATAATTTTGAGATATCAATTAAATATTTCGTTTAAAATTTCATGTAGAATTTTGACTCAATCAAGAAAAAAAAAGAAAAATTAAAAGAAGGAATCAGTAACATTTATGACTGATTAAGATCCTCTCTAATTTATTGTCCGAATTTATTCATCCAATAAGAAGAAATTAATCACTGTACAGAATGAACCTTGAAATACTCAATGCATACTCTATCTTATTACCCTTTTTTGAGTTTCCCCGACAATATGGCCACGAGCAAGCTGAACCAGAAGGTGCATAGTTTGTAAGATTCAATTGACAATATAATTACATGCATAAACTATATCGATTAGGAAAATTCTTCAATATCATATTTAAGACTTGAAATATCCCTATAGTAAATCGCACTCCAAGTTCAATTAGAACCAACCCTAGTGTTTTCTTATTTTCTTTTCTCAAATGTTTAACAAATGGTAGTGGATTTGTGTTGAGGTGGGTGGTTGGACCCACAACTCAGGTATCTTGATGCAATGGATATATCGAAGTATCAAGTTCTTAGAACAACAATATAACGAAATTAATTACCAAGATCCCAGATCCCACATAAAAAAACATCCAAATCCATCTAAAAGTTGTCCCAACAGGTCATAGGAGGGTCATGACAGGTAAAGGTGGGGGGGAAAAGGAGAAAATCAGCATTGTGAACACTGCCCTAGTCAAACACCCAAAACATGCATTTCGTCAATCTTTGTCGGTCCTATAGTAATCTTTAGGGTTAATTATAATTTGTAAGTTTGTACTCTTGTGGTTTCATGATATTTACACTTTCCACCTCGATATATCATTTTTAAGACATTGGACCCATATAATTTTGGACGTTTTACGTTTTGCACTCCACCATCAAATTTTCTGTGATTTTTGGCAGAATTGTAAATTTTTTTTGGGGAAAATACATTTTCTATCCACAAACTACCGGGGTAGTGACGCATTGCACAACAAACTATCATCTTTAAGACATTGCACCCTCAAACTACCAATGTTAGACATTTTGCACCCTAAACTACCAATTTTGACACGTTACACCCTCCAACTACTAATATTAAAAACTTTGCACCCTCCATTTGACAATAATACACTTAAAAAATTAATAAATTGACAACAATATCTTTACTATATACAAAATGGGTCAAGGACATTATTGTCATTTTAGTCTCAAAATTTGAAAAAAAGTGTAAAGTGTCAAAAATTGGTAGTTAGATTGTTTAATGTATCAAAATTAGTAATTTAGGGTGCAAAGTGTAAAATCTATGGTAGTTTGTAAGTGAAAAATATATTCTCCATTTTTTTCCATTTTAGCCTCCTTTATTCCGTCCAAAATCACATAAAATTTTGACTAAAGTGCAAAATATAAAACGTCTAAACTATATAGGTTCAGTACAAAATATAAAAATGATGAAAGAGTGTAAAGTATAACTAAACTATGTTCGTTTTAAGAAAAAATGTAGGATTTTGGAGAAGTTGTGAATTTTTATGTTGAATAGTGTTTTATTGGTGTTTGTGTAAAGTGGAGAGAGAAATGATTTGATGTAATTGTTTAATAAAAAAGTATTGGAGTTATGTGAAAAAGTATAGAGAGAGAAAATTTATGTTGAATAAAAAATTAAAAAATTGTTGGAGATTGTGTAAAATGTATTGATTTTTGTGTTTGAATTCTGAATATGTTCGGTGGTAGAATTGTGAATATATTTAGAATCCTGAAAAAATGGTGAAAACGAACATGACCCTAACGTTTAAGATTTTGGCTTCCCGCATAGTCTGTCGGGGTGCAGTCGAAGGACTCGAATCTGCCCCCAGATCCGGCATTGTAGCTTTACCCCGCAACAACACCTGTGGATAATGCCCAGGTGGACACTTGCTAATGGGCTATTTTATTTGCCATTTAGTCAAGAGTCAAAGGTAAAATAATGTCGCTTATCAGTTATCAGTACACGCTACAAAGCTGTTCTCTCGTTGGTCAATGGGAAAAAATCTACATACCTCTCGATATGTGTTGCAGCTGTTTCCCTCTCTATAGTCTATACTCTATACCCTGAAGTAGTTGGCTTTTAAATATATTGTAATCAATTGAGGTCTTAATAGTAGGACATGACCCAGCGGAACCAGTGCTTATAAGTCCTAAACCAAAGGCCCACCAAAAGGGAAGAAAAAAACGAAGGGTAGTTTATAGTTTTATCCAAAACATAAGAGACACGTCAGTTTTGGCATCTTATATTACTTTTGTTAAACAAAAGAATGTTGTCGGTGGACAAAAGTTTTCGTTCTTCATTCGGTGAATGATGATCAATGACTGGGTGGGAAATCGACCGACTGGTACTGGATCATTAGATTAGGAAAATTAAGCCGCATTTTACTCAGATCACTTTCTTTCTTAATCATAGGCTTTAGGATAATCGATCTACTAGTAATATGTTATTCTTTTTAAGTATTCCACTGAATGAGATTCAGTGGTTAAAAGGAAACAAAGCATACAGTACTTAAGTAACACCCATTTCAAATTTGTACAAAATCTTGAAAAATTATAAAAAAAAAGAAAAGAAAAAAGAAACACGTTTAATAATTAATTAAAATTGAGAGTCAAGTTTCCTGACAAATTTGACTGGTAGCGTATGAAACTTAGGCTGCGTTTGCGTCCTAAAATTTTACACTCTAAAATTTTAATACAATAAAAAATTACAATATAATCTCTCTCTTCTTCATCAAATCACTACTATTCACTGCAAAAAAATATAAAAAATTACCTCTCTTTACTTTTTCACTAAACCCAATACTTAAAATTTTAACAAGACTAAAATTTTACAACACAAACACACCCTTAAATTGTTGAGAAGAAATAGATTTTCTTGTTTAAATTATATTCTTGAAAAAGATGCACCCGAGACTCAATCTTCTACCAAAAAGAAAACAACCTGAAGGCAATACGCACTAGTAGAAAACATAGCTACAGCCACGTTTTAGAACACGGTCACCAACTTCACGTCAGCAGAGCGTAAGCTGCGTCCACGGCTAAGGGATATCCGTCTCCGTTAAGTTTGAAGAACTCGACGGCTTTTAAACGTCGGGTTTTGTGGTTGCATTCCGCTGACATCACAGATACTGTAACAGTAAAGGTCTTTAGAGACGGATCTCTTAATAACAGAGACGCGATGGATTGTCGTGATTCTCTAGTAACCCGACGACGCTTACCTTCTTTCTGGGTCCGTCGAGACAGATGGAAGAATCGGCGCAACTTCGTTGTTGCCGTTGGTGAAGGTCCATTGTTCGACCTCCCCTGTTTTGCTCGAAGAGGAAGCCCGACTCATTGACAGGTACCATCTTGGATCCACCGAATTTGGGTACATGCCAAGGAGCCACTGTTTATTTCGTCTCTAGCCACTGTTTATTTCGTCTCTACATATTGTTAACTTTAAGTGTTGCTGCTGAGACTTGAAGAGGACCAGCTATTTGTGAGAATGACACACAGACAATACATAGTTTGCCACGAGGACCCACTGTTTATTTCTATCCCATTAAGTATACGTTTTTAGCAAGTTCTCTCGCATTACACTTTATGAGTGCTTTGAATATATCTATGAAACTAATTATAGTTCGTTCTGATTCTCTTGGGGGCTATGTAAAACCTTTATGCAGCTTAGTTTTGGTTAAGTTATGTCAACCGTTCCATATTTTTCCCTTTGTTAAAGAGATTACTTTCAGTGTCTTTCCATGTTTTCCCCTAATTTATGTGAGTCTCAATCTTCTAATAATCTCTGTGCAAATCCATGGGTCCCTTAATGTCTCTTTCTCTTTTGTTCTAGCTACCACAATTGTCAAGTCACCTATCTCTCACAGGACATTACACGTTCAAGATGTGGTTCTGTTTCAATCCGATATGGGACTTTTGGTTGTTGTTTTATTACTTTTTCTTTGAGTCCACGGCAGAGAGTTGAAATTACATAAAGATATTTGAAGCTGATTTCTATATTACCTTTCTTTTTCATTCCATTTATATTTGCAGATTGATATACTATGCATGGGACAGAACTTGTTACAAACAGAAATTTTGAAGCAAGTAAGGGATGCTGTTTGGTTGCCTCGATTGTTAAGACTATTTGATTCCTGTATATTGAATTGTGAATCTTTTGTATTTAGAGAATTCTATTGTAAGCGAATACACTTAGCACCTTCTAGAATTTTGATGCACATGATATGTTTGTTAGAATGACCGATACATTTTAGGGACCCATGCCCAGTTCAAATCCCTCCCAATGCTAAGTGTATTCCCACCATTCTGGTTTTCTCTCGCAGGGCTTGCTCCATCCTTGTTTTTCTGCCATTTGTGATCTTCATCGCTGCTTAAAGGACCACATTTAGGATGCACCTGCAAGAAGTCATCCATGTCACAGAGAATCATCAGTGAAAGGTGAGGTTTATATGAAAATGCAATATGAGCATAAAATAGACAAAATAGGATGTATGGGAGCTGTATATCATGTCTATACAACAAACTTTTGTCCACATTTTCTTCAATTTGTTAATTTCATTTCCATATAAATTTAGCATGGAATTTCGCTTGACAGTGAAATTAAGAACTAACATGAATGATTGCCTACACCATTGTCTTGAGATCCCGTGATGGGGTCCTTCAAAATTAAATTGAGATGTTACTGAAGAGGATAAAATGTTGTTTTTGCTTTATTGTACCCTTATATACTCCATAAATTGTTCCATTTACACTTCTTGTTTCAAATTTTTTGGTTGTGCTCATTTGTTTGTTGCAGCAAGTTGAGTAGAAGGTGAATGCGTAGGTAGTTGTCAACGATAAAAAATTTGGGTTGTACACTTATTAGGATATTCCCCAGGCACGTGCTGCCTTATACGAGTTATTCATCTTTGCTTTTAATCTTCCAGGACAAATTTGTTCCATTAGAGTATTATTGACAAGCTTTTATAGCATGGAAAAGAGTTGGATCAACTCTACCACCAGGTTTAAAAGTGCTGAATTCGCTAAGGGTCTAGAGCAATTCCTTCGATCGGCACGAGATCATGTAGACGGGGCCAATAGGATAAGGTGTCCATGCCGAAAGTGTTGTAATCGATATTACAAGGGCATTGACGTAGTGGAAAACCATATCTGGGTAAATGGATTTGATCAGTCTTACACGGAGTGGATCTTTCATGGGGAGAAGGAAATATTGGGTGGTCCAGTAGTGCACGACTATGAGGATAGCTCTTATTTGTTAGATGATGTGGACGAGATGCAACCATTGTTAAATGATGTGTTTATGGGGACTTTTGCTGATACCAATGTCGATCAACCTTCTACTAGCTCTACTTCTCATGATCAACCAAATAGTGCTCCCACAAGTTTTCTGCGGTTGTTGGAGGACGCTGAACGACCACTCTATCCGATTTGTACGAAGTTCTCGAAGTTATCTTTTATCATTAAGCTGTTGCATATTAAAACCGTCAACAATATGAGTATCAAGGCCTTCGATATGATGCTTAATTTGTTAAATGCTGCATTCGAGGAGGCGGGAGTTGAGCTGCCAAAATCACATTATGAGGCAAAGCAATTGCGTCGAGGATTAGGCTTTAGCTATGAAAAGATCCACGCTTGCAAGAATGATTGTATACTTTTCTGGAAAGATCATGCCAACCGAGAAGAATGTCCTATTTGTGGGGAATCTAGATGGACTTTTGATAGTATGAGGAAGAAAAATATTTCGTGTAAGGTTTTGCGATACTTTCCGTTAAAGCCACGGCTTCAGAGGCTATTCATGTCTAAGCCAACAGCCTTGGACATGAGGTGGCATCTCGAAGGTCGATCCTCTGATCCAAATACTTTGAGGCATCCAGTTGACTCACAGGCATGGAAAGAGTTTGATAAGAATCACCCTTGGTTCGCTCAAGAGCCTCGCAATGTTCGCTTAGGCCTTGCAAGTGATGGCTTCAATCCATTTGCAAACATGAGTACGACTTACAGTGTCTGGCCAGTAGTGATGATACCATATAACCTCTCGCCATGGAAGTGTACGAAGGATCCATTCCTTATGATGAGTTTGCTTATTCCTGGGCCTAAAGCACCTGGGAACGAAATGGATGTCTACCTTCGTCCCTTAGTTGATGAGTTGAATGAATTATGGAGTGAAGGGGTTGATACATACGACGCACATACCTCGCAACACTTTCGGCTACATGCAACATTGCTTTGGACTATCAATGATTTTCCAGCATACGGAAATCTTTCTGGGTGGAGCACAAAAGGTAAATTGGCATGTCCCACGTGCAATGGTGATTCTAGTTCTGTATGGCTTAAACATAGTAGAAAGACATGTTACATGGGCCATCGGCGATTCTTACCACTAGGGCATTCATGGCGGAGGAAAAAGTCTGCGTTTGATGGCACTGAGGAGCGTAGAGGCGCACCGGCTGAACTTGTTGGGACCGATGTATTGGAGCAACTGAGGAATGTTCGAGTTGTCCCATTCGGTAAATCTCCTAAGTTCAAGAAGCACAAGCGCACCCCAGATGAGTTGAATTGGTCGAAGAAGTCTATTTTTTTTGAGCTACCTTATTGGTCAACTCTGAGACTTAGACACTGTCTGGACGTAATGCACATTGAGAAGAACATATGTGACAGTATACTTGGCACTCTGATGGGGATTGAGGGGAAAACCAAGGATACCATTGCTAGCCGGAATGACTTATGTAAAATGGGGATAAGGCCTGAACTTCATATTCAGAGGGATGGATCTAAGGGATCAATGCCTGTTGCATACTACACTCTATCGAAGAAAGAACGAAAGTCATTTTGTCAGTGGTTAAAAGGTGTAAAATTGCCTGATGGATTTGCCTCCAACATCTCCCGTTGTGTCAATGTGGCTGAGTGCAAGATCTCTGGCATGAAGAGCCACGATTGCCATGTTCTTATCTAGCGGGTGCTCCCTGTAGGCATTCGTGGGTATATGCGAAAGGACATTAATGACGTATTAACCGATCTCAGTCAATTTTTCCAGGAGCTGTGCTCAAGGACAGTGAAGGTAGATGATGTCACACGGCTTCAAAGTGACATCGTGACAATCCTCTGCAGGTTGGAAATGATCTTTCCACCTTCGTTCTTTGACGTTATGGTACACTTGGCGGTGCACCTACCGTGTGAAGTCTTGTTTGGTGGGCCGGTACAATTTCGATGGATGTACCCGATGGAGAGAATTTTGGGACGCCTAAAGCGTTTTCTTCGCAACAGGTGTCGTCCAGAAGGGTCTATCGCAGAGGCATATATCGACTTCGAATGCTTGAATTTTTGTTCTACGTATCTTCGGGATATTGAGTCAAGCTTTACTCATACTGAAAGGAATACAAAGAGCGCAACAGATAATGTTGAGGGAAAGATATCTGTCTTTTCAGAAAATGTACGTCCGCTTGGAGCAGGCATGGTAAAACGATTGAGCCCTGAATTATTCACCAAGGCTCAGTGGTATATCCTTAATAATTGTGAAGAGGTTGGGCCCTACCTAAGGTACATCTTGCTTTCTTTCTCTTTTTTTCTCATGACTCCTTTTACCATATATACACATTGTAAGTCTTACCTGCATATTTTACCCTATACGTGGATTAATAATCATTTTTGTAGGGAGCACCGTGAGCTCCTTCATGGAAGCATGTGTACTAATGTGGGTTTAAGCCACGAAGCCGAATTTCCTTCATGGTTTAAGAACCACGTAAGTCCCATGTTCTTCAGTTAGTATGTTATAAAATACGCTTAAATTGCTTTTGTTTCAATCTGATATCATAATATGGAGGTAATCTTGCAGATTAAGATGTCCCATAGTCAAGCCATCAGTGAGGTAAGACAACAAATGTATGCGTTAGCTTGTGGTGCAGACCCCCGTGCCTATTCATATGCTGGGTGTATCATGAATGGGGTAAGATTCCACACACGACATTCTGAGCAACATCGGCGCACTCAAAATAGTGGTTTGGTTGTGGAGGGTTGGCATGATTCGAAGCTAGTAAACTTCTACGGGCAACTGACTAGTATACTTGAGCTTCATTATATGGGGGCAATAAGGTGTACTTATTTGAGTGTGAATGGTGGGATATTGGGGACAAGAAGAGAGGGATACGCGTTGACAGGCATTTCATAATACGGATGATCCCTTTATTTTGGCTACACAAGCGAAGCAAGTTTTCTACTTGGACGACCCTAAAGAACGGGCTAACTGGCGAGTTGTCCAGAAATTCACCCCAAGGAATGTGTATGATGTCTCCATGTTGTCCGCAGTGCCTGTTGACCCGGCTATTGGAGAGCCATACCAAGAGGAAGAACCGGGACACCATTGTCCTTTCACGGGGGGAGATGTGGATGGGTCTCTTAATCCGTTGCACAGAGATGATCTAACTCTTGAACTCGTGGACATGTCCCCCATGGCTGAAGGAGATGTTGATGAAGACGATATAGCAGGACAATATGGCAGTACCACCGACGAGTCAGAATTTAGCTCTACAGCCTTTTCTGATGATGAACCACCTGACATGCCTAGTAGTGGGGAATTCAACTCCGATTTAGATGTTTAGGGTTGGAGTTGTTCTCGGTGGCAATGGTTTGGATCCTGCATATGACTCGTACTTTTTTCTTTCATCTGATGTGGATTTTTAAAAATTAGGACATCTGGCTGTCAAATTCATTCCTATGTTGTGCATATTGCAGGGATGGTATATTGCTGCAAATTTTGGATTTGAGCTGGGCAAAAGTTGCCTTTTGGTGGCACAACAGAGGAAGCTAAATCGTTGCTTTTTGAATGTAAAATTTGTGATTGCTTGAATCAGCTGCAAGATACACATATTTTGGTGTTCTGCTGTGCATATTGCAGGTCTGGTATGCTGCAATTTTAAGCCATCGTAATTGTTTTCTCAAGTGAACATATTTGGTTTTGCATTCAAGGATACTTGTGTTTTTTTCTTCATCTGTTATGGTATGAGTGCCTAGCTTTTCAATATGTCCGATTGTCTGCAGCTACTCTTGCATCATTAAAGGTATATGTTTGTAGAATAGTCACTCCATATGCACATTGTATCTGTTTGAATATCTTATTTTTTGGGTTTCTCTGCTTTTGCTGTCTACAGATGTTGAATCATCGTCTTTTCCCTTATGCAAAGTTCTCCACATATTGCCAAATCTGTCTACAGAGAGCAAGTATTTGTGCCAACTTCCAAGCCGTGAGCTAAGTGTGTAAGAGACTATCATGCACAGAGATTTTGGTTTTGCCCATAAAAGGGAAAGGGTGAAGGAATAATATTGTATTCCTTCCATCTCAATTCAAATTTCTGCTGGTTTATTATTATGCATGTCAACTAAATACCTCCCCTCTTCAGTCTCTTCATGCACCTCTAATAATTATTATGATATTTTTTTCAAGCGTGGATTCGACTTAATTGATATGAGAAACATCCACACATGTAATGGATGTCAGACAACTCTGCTGCAAATTCATGAGAACTACGTAGAACACTATGCAAATTCATGAGAACTACGTAGAACACTATGCAACCTTTTAAAGAAATATTTGTTTCAAGCCTGGATTATGCTAAAGCTTCACGTAAAAAGAGTAGTAAGCCATAATTAGTTATATTTATTTCAAATCTATAGGAAAATTTCAGCAAGCGAAAGTCAACTTGCAATCCCCAAATAATATATATTAACGTCGTATATAGCAAGTGCATTATATATATATATTAGACCCATTAAAAGGGATAAAAACAGTAAAAGGTACCAAGGATACGAAGAGAAATGAAAGAGCCGGTTTTGTGAGGGAAAATTTTTGGCCTTTGGGCGGGAAAGAGCTGCCGCTCGCGGAAAGAAGCGAAAAATTTGCTTTATGGGCAGACTCGACTTTTGAAGCAAATATCACTTCAAAACTTGGATTTTTACTAAGTCTTACTCCTACACTCAGTTTTACTCCTACACTCAGTCTTACTCCTACACTCAGTTCACAGAGTCTTACTCCTACACTCAGTTCGCAGAGTCTTACTCCTACACTCAGTTCGCAGAGTCTTACTCCTACACTCAGTCTGCAGCTACTCTTGCAAGTTGGATGGCATCAACTGCTAAGCGAGGCAGGAAAGGGGGATGTAGTTCACAACGATCCTCTGAACAGATTCGGGGTGCTAAAGCTTTGCAACCGCGATCATCCCGACATTCCTTGCAAGACAGACCTCTGGGGTCTTCAGACGACTCCACACAGCCACCAGATGGATGGCTGGAACAGGGAGATGTTCGCAATGATGAGCGTTATGAAGGTAAGTGTAAAATATGTAACTGGAAGTAGCTTGACAAAGAGATGAAGAGGGAAGAAATAATATTCATTCATTTCAACTACATGTCTAACGTAGCGTCAAATTCCCACCAACTTATTCCGGTTTTCAAAGTACTTATAATTATCAATAATCTCGTGGTGCTTACTGGCAGAAAAGATTATTAGTAGGGCCCAAGGTAGATAATTATGTTCCACCTTCTATTGCCTCCTGCATAATGTGACTTGAATCCTAAAACTTAATAAAATAGTTAAACTTTTTTATTATAATAAAGTAATCAATGGAGGAGCCTACTTTAGCCTAAAGCATTGACACGTTGTTTTTTTTTAACACTTTTCACTCTTAAGAGTCTTTGTTGCCGTCCGCAGCCTCTGTAATGAGGTGATTATTGTGTAGTTATTCTGTGAAGTTCAAATTTTGCATGCGGATGGAGAGTTTTTTTTCAACTATAAACAGAGTTGTCAAATACTAGAATATGTTCAACAATAGCATTTCTTACCCACCAAATGCATTTTGGATATGTGTTCACCAACTGGTTTTAGTTTTGTATCATGAATGAAATTTATTGTTCATCTTCGATGTTAGCTATGTCAAGGGGTACTATGCGGCGTCGAGGAAAGGCCAAAGGCACAGAGTTTGCAAAGCTCCGAAAACTGGGACGTGTCCCTGTGAATGTACCATCCGGAGCAAGAGGGCCCTCCTCCGACAATGCTCTAGTACTCGCTGCGAGGGTGACATATCTTGTGCGTACTTTTGCCAATATGAAGCACAAATGCTGGACGCTAGTTCCTAAAGAGGATAAGGACGAGTTATACACCCGAGTCTTGGTGAGTTTGAAATTGTCTATTTATGTATCCTCTAGTGTTTGCAACTTCCTCTTCCCTGCATTACGTTCCCTCTAGTGTTTGTATGTTGGGTGCATATTTAAATTTGATTGGTTCGCTTTTCTATGCTATGAAATGGCCTCTGCACAGGGGGATTTTGAACTTAATTGGGATAGATATGAGGATCGCGAGTGCATCAAGACAAAGTTGGCCTGTAGTTACAAGACATATAGATATGATTTGCATAACATTTTCAAAGGGTTTCCAACGAAAGCAGCGGCCCTGGCTAATCCTCCGGAAGAAATGCGTGCGGAAACATGGAAAATCATGTGCGACCAGTGGGAGGAGGAGGGATACAAGGTGAAATATATGGTTGGCTGTGATTTTCCCAAAGTTATGTGCGGTGTTGGGTGGATGAGTTCTCCTACCTGAGTTGAATGAATTATGAGTGCAATTATTTTTTGTAGAAAATCTGTCGGCGAAATGCGATCAATAGGAGGAAACTCAAAGTGCCTCACACCTCCGGCTCAAAGTCTCTACAAAACCTACGGGCAGAGCAGGTAACAATTAATTAGTTTAATCAAGTGGTACTTCCACATTATTTTGGACTAAGTCTCACATTATTTTGCAGAGTGACAAAGATGAGAATTTGATCGCATTTTACAAGCGATCACACTTACGAAAATCGGATGGCAAGTTCATCAATGAGGTGGCAGAACAAACATATGTGAGTATGAGTTGAATTTAACTTCACTTAGCAGCAGCCCAAGTTTATCCACTTATTCCCTATGCTAAGATTGCAATCACTCAAGTATGTTAAAGTTTGCATCGAGAAGCTTGTGTTCGTTTTACCACACGATTCAATTGGTGATGTTTTTCAGGTTTTGTATTGCTTTGAATCACATTCACTTGCAAGTAGCAGTTACATACTTGTTAAATAATGTCCAGGAGGAGATGATGAGCCTATTTGCAGAGAGGGATCCCCTCAAGTCTAATTTGGAAGTGGCTGAAGAAGTATTTCATGAAGTGTTGGGTTTTAAATCTGGGCACGTCAGGGGGTTAGGACTCTCAGCAATTCCAAAGCCATCCCCAACTTCCCGGTCATCTCATGTCACCCACCTAGCTGAACAGGTAGAACAATATAAAAGTGAGTTGGAGTCGTGCAAAGAAAAGTACGATGAATTGTGGGTCCATATGAAAGCGATGATGGCACATATTGGCTCATACGACGATAAGTTAGACAAAATCTTGGGATCTCATACAGCCACACAAGGAAATGAGAGTCTGGGACAGGGCTTGGAGGCCTAAGTCGGTACTGTGGATGAATGAGGCATATGAAGAGCTTTTTGAGAGGTATATATGTCCTTGACCAAGAACCTGCACATTTAATTGTGGTATGCATATATTCAGTAGCACACATGTTTTTCGCAAAACGGATTGTAGTTTTCTGATGTACATGCATAAAATTAATACTGGAAGAAAAATTCTGGTATACTTACAAGATAAACAGAAGATTCATGTCTGATGTCTTCGTAGCACATGCTGAAATATTTGGACCCTGCAATCAGCTGCAGAAAATCCATGGACTTGTACTACTTTTAATTCTCTGTTTTCTTGCATGTATTTGAGAAGCATTCTTCCATGACTAGTCAATGCCCACAAGTTCATAGCTAATCAAGTGAATTTACTTTTTGTTGGTATTTAAATTATCTGCAGGAAATACTACTAAGGTTTTGGATATATGATCTGAGATGAACTCCCTGAATCAAGACAACATTTCTATGTGATGCAGCCAACATAAGAACAGGGGTTGGACACAAGTCATTTTTTTTGTAAGTAAAGCAATGTTCATGTTTTGAACTGACATGGTCAGATTGCCCAAGGAGTTCAAGAGGATCAGGTGGTTACCGCAGTTACAAATGCAGCTAGCCTCACTTTTTAATTTTTGTAAATCTGAACAAACTATGATATTGCAAGTAAATATGTGATTCAGTAAATCAAGTGCTCTGTTCTTTGAGTATATAAAATTGTGCTCTGTACTCTGTAAATCTCTACTTGTGGAGTGCTGCAAATTTTAAGTTGATGAGTGAAAGAAATAAACAAATGTAAGAAAATGTGACATTGAATAAATTAAGCAATGAACAATTGTAGAAATGTTGACGTCGTTATCAAAGCAATGAACAATTGTAGAAGGGCGTATCAAAGCAATGAAATAACCATGGACGTCGTTATCAAAGAATCTGCTGCATGCGCAAAATTAAATCGAAGCAGAAATGTTGACGAGATAAGAAAAATTCGTCGTGGCCATTGCCCATTGCCCACAACATATAGAGGTCAGCAAAACTCTTCCTTCCTGTCAACGTTTGGTTAGTCCAGATTCGTGACCACCTTTCTGTCGTCTTCAGCTCGTCGACAAAGAAGAAAGCCAGCATCCTTCACGACATAGTCATCGTCGCCGAAGGCAGAGGCATCCTTGACGAGTTATACCACGTCAGCAGTGATGGACTGCAACCTTCACGTCGAAGTCAGTCGTCGGCAGAGGCACTGGCATTCTTGACGTCCTTCAACTCGTCGGTGAGTGAGCAACGGCGACCAGACCGTCATAAGCGCATGACCCTTCATCGACGAATGCGCAGAGGTTATTCCGACGTGATTTCTCATCGACGTAGCATCTGATTCCCGACGTGGCAAAAAGGTGGTCATGACAGGCCAATGTTGACGCTACAATCTCGACCGACCTTCGACGACTGAAACCCGTGGTTGAAAAGCAACTCCGACGACTTTTGCCATGTCTGTCTACGGAAGCCTCCGTCGGCGATGACCGATTTTCTACTAGTGACGGATAGATACCCTTCGCCATGTGGGTCAAACAAGAGCCGCCCCTGGTACGTACTGATCAACGCGGAGTTTTCGTATGTACGTAAAGATGGCACTCCACGTGATATTGATGGCAAGGTTGGTTGATTACGAGCATTTACATTTTTTTGTTCATAAATTTCTTCTTTGTTTTATTTTGTTTGAAGCTTCGTATGATTCAGTTGTTCCCAAACATCATCTAATTAGTCAGAAAAAGCTCTTTTAGTTTGAAATATTCATTCTTCAACTAGAAATGTCATGCACAGACAAACTTGGATATGATACTGAGTTGTTAATTTCCCGAAAACAGATAATAGATATTGACTTATGAACGGAGGGATTGGTACATGCATGCGTCAGCTAATACGCGCGCCCACAAAACAAGTCCTCATACCTCTTTACCAGGCTTACAACAATCACATCTGGACATTTGATAACCCACTAAAATAGACACAAAGTAATGTAATTTGGTGTCAGAAGTTTTAGAAACTGTAACCTTACAAAATAGTAAAAGAATATATAATTAAAAAAAAGAATATACTCATAACTTTGGTACTTTGCAAAGAATTTAAGCATAAATTAGTCCTATAAAATTCAATGATGAATCTGACAAATCGTTGTCTATGAAATGATATATATATATATATATATATATATATATATATATATATATATATATACACTTTATTAAGTTACATATCTTTCATACGTTCGTATGTATATATACTCGATCGAGTAGGTGTATAATTGAACAGTACTGAACTTCTTTGAAGGCTAACAGACTTGCTGCTAGCTGCTCAGGGTAAAAAAAAACTGTACGGTCACATTTCCTAAACTATATAAACTATCTCAGATCAGGACGTAGTAGGTACGACGTACCGGTATATATACTGCTGAAAAACAATACTATAAAAAGAGTAAGGTGGAATATATATATACTGCGTTTACCATGCATGGTTTGGTTCTTTAAGCCAACTGAGGTGGTATCATATATTCCAAGCCTGATCAAACTTTACAGACCTGATCTCAAGTATTCTTATGAATATTGGAAGTGCACGCGGATATTTTTCTGGTTCTATTTTTCTCGGTTTCCGGGCCAACTAATATAGATATATGTCGTTTCTGTCTAGGAAAGAAACAAAGAATGTACCTTCTTCTTCATCGCTTCCCCAATACGAGAAAGCTTCTTATAATATTTGTTTCATTCATTAATGATATGGTAGTAGGTCGTAGCATATATAACGTCTTCATGATGATTGTCCGATAGCTACCGCCCTCTCAAATCTGAACAAATTAAGTTGTTATCATGATTCAGCTTTGTACTGTCAACCGGGATCGCCACATTAACGCAACAAAACAAGACACTATTATTTCTTTCTTGCAAAAACAGACAGCACAGGAAGCTTGATATATATATATATATATATATATAATATGTGCTGTTTAATTACCAGTTTCTGTCCCTTTTTTTTCTCCGTAGCTACTCCAGCCAGTTCTCTTCACCAATATACATCATTGACTAGGAGAGCTTAATTTGGAGAATCAAGAATTATCCAAGTTGCTATGATGATCGGTTGTTGTTCTTTGACGACTTGACTTTTTGATCAATCCGCTAGAAAGGAAAGTTTATTTTCCAGTTCTATTTTTCCTTAATTTGTTTTATGCTTTTAATTTGGGGTAATGATCAGATGTGCTGCGTGCATTTCTCTTTCTTTTCTTAATCAAATGAAGAGACGTGTAGTGTAATTGTAATTTGTAGGAGTAGTACTCCATCTTCGCTCCAGTACAAAGTTGTAATTAAGGTCTTTTACTTCTGGTAATTGGAGATCGATTGAGCGATCCTTGTCTTTCTGTCTAGGCAGGAGACGCCAAACCAAAAAAGAAAAGGTTCTGGAGTTGTCCTGCGCCTCTCAACCTTGATATCCAAGACTCGAACATAGATCTCATAAGAACCAACAACTAAAGTCAAGCTGATCATCAAGGTCGAATTTATAACTATTGGAGAAGGTCACCAGGCTTAAAAAAAACATTTGTTACATCGAGGAAATTGATATCATACAAGCAAGAATTGTTGTTAATTACAGAAACTCTTCTAGCAATATATAGAATCCTTCTTTCGGGGGCGATGAGATTCCAAGGCCATCATATGATCCTATGAGAGGTCATGCCCCCTGATGCAGGGGGATTCGAGTCAGACGACGCTGAGTAGTCATATTGCATATTGATGTAGCTAAAATACCTGGAGCGGGCAGATCAGCGTAAGGATGACAAGAAATCTTGATCTAGCCTAATTAGGGCAGTTTCCGTGCACGTGTCGGTTTTTTGGCCATAACTTTAACTACAAGTTTTCGATTCGTGCCCGTGACCCCAATTCGGAAAGCTATTTTTGGCGCGCATGACATGACCACCACATCATTGACTAGGAGAGTTTAATTTTGTGAATCAAGAATTATCCAAGTTGATATGATGATCGGTTGTTGTTCTTTGACAACTCTTGACTTTTTGATCAATCCGCTAGAAATGAAAGCTTATTTTCCAGTTCTATTTTTCCTTAATTTGTTTTATGCTTTTAATTTGGGGTAATGAACAGACGTGTTGCGTGCATTTTTCTTTCTTTTCTTTATCAAATGAACAGACGTGTAGTGTAATTGTAATTTGTAGGAGTAGTACTCCATCTTTGCTCCACTACGAAGTTGTTATTAAGATCTTTTCCTTCTGGGTAATTGGAGATCGATTGAGCGATCCATGTCTGTCTGTCTAGACAGGAGATGCCAAACCAAAAACAAAAAAGGTTCTGGAGTTGTCCTGCGCCTCTAAACCTTGATATCCAAGACTCGAACATAGATCACATAAGAACGAACAACTGAGGTCAAGTTGATCGATCAGGATGATATATAATTTTTTTTTAATCAAGGATGATATATAATTGATTGACTTAGTATAATGCTATTAGGGGTATGTATCTGGAAAAGCGGATACAAAAAGCTTAAACAAAGACAATCATCGAGGTCGACTTTATAACTATTACAGAAGGTCAGCAGGCTTAAAAAAAACATTTGTTACATCAAGGAAAATGATATTATGAAAGCAAGAATTGTTGTTAATTACAGAAACTGTTCAAGCAATATATAAAATCCTTATTTCGGGGGTGATGAGATTACAAGGTCATCATATGATCCTATGAGAGGCCACGCCCACTTATGCAGGGGGATCCGAGTCAGACGACGCTGAGCTGTTAGATTGCAAATTGATGGCGCAGAATTACCTGGAGCGGGTAGATCAGCGTAAGGATGACAGTAGATCAGCGTAAGGATGACAAGAAATCGTGATCTAGCCAAATTATGGCAGTTTCCGAGCACGTGTCGGTTTTTTGTCATAACTTTGGCTACAAGTGTCCGATTCCCGCCCGTGACCCCAACTCTGAAAGCTATTTTCGGCGCGCACGTCATGGTCACCAAATCATTGACTAGGAGAGCTTAATTTGGATAATCAAGAATTATCAAAGTTGCTATGATGATCGGTTTTTGTTCTTTGACGACTCTTGATTTGATCAATCCGTTAGAAAGGAAAGTTTATTTTCCAGTTCTATTTTTCAATAATTTGTTTTATGCTTTTAATTTGGGGTAATGAACATACGTGTTGCGTGCATTTTTCTTTCTTTTCTTAATCGAATGAAGAGACATGTAGTGTAATTTTAATTTGTAGGAGTAGTACTCCATCTTCGCTCCACTACAAAGTTGTTATTAAGGTCTTTTCCTTCTGGGTAATTGGAGATCGATTGAGCGATCCATTTGTCTGTCTAGGCCGGAGAAGCCAAACCAAAAACAAAAAAGGTTCTGGAGTTTTCCTGCGCCTCTCAACCTTGATATCCAAGACTCGAACATAGATCTCATAAGAACCAACAACTGAAGTCAAGCTGATCAATCGGGTTGATATATAATTGATTGACCGAGTATAATGCTATTAGGGTTACGTATCTAGGAAAACGGATACAGAAAGCTTAAACGAAGACGATCATCGAGGTCAACTTTATAACTATTAAAGAAGTTCAGCAGGCTTAAAAAACATTTGTTACATCGAGGAAATTGAGATCATAAAAGCAAGAATTGTTGTTAATTAAAGAAACTCTTCAAACAATATATAGAATCCTTATTTCGGGGGCGATGAGATTCCAAGGCCATCATATGATCCTATGAGAGGTCACTCTCCCCTGATGCATTTGTTACATCGAGGAAATTGATATCATAAAAGCAAGAATTGTTGTTAATTACAGAAACTCTTCAAGCAATATTCTTTCGAGGGCGATGAGGTTCCAAGGCCATCATATGATCCTATGAGAGGTCACTCCCCCCTGATGCAAAGGGATCCGAGTCAGACGACGTTGAGCTGTCATATTACACATTGTGGCACTGAATTGCCCGGAGCGGGCAGATCAGCATAAGGATGGCAAGAAATCGTGATCTAGCCTAATCAGGACAGTTTTCGTGTACGTGTCGATTTTTTGGCCATAACTTTGGCTACAATTGTCTGATTCGTGCCCGTGACCCCAATTCGGAAAGCTATTTTCGGCGCGCACGTCATGGCCACCTAGTCACGCTCGGTGTACCTCGTTTCGAGCCCTAAATCTACTATTTTCCTTTTCGAATCCCTATTTTTAGTTAATTTTTGTTATTTATGGCATTCTTCCATTTATCTATTAGGAAGTAATTATAAACCCGATTTGGGCCAGATTTTTGGCAGTCTTTTGATTTCTTTCCGTATTTTGTTTTGGTAAGACTTTTAGGGTTTTGCTATTTTTGGTAAAATCCTATTAAGGATCGGTTTTAGCTATATCAACCCGGCTTGTGGGTTGTTTTTTTATCTTTCCTAAGTATTGAAAATTTTATTGAATCCCAAAGTTTTCTCTGATTTTGTTGGGTCAAATTCTTTATTTTCTTTACAAATTGCTTATTGCACTAGCCTACAAAATAATCTCTATTCTGTTCGGCGTCACCCTTACAATACGACAAGCAATAAGGTCACGGTCAAGTACCATAATGGACTCGTACCTCTCTGTATGAACTTTTAGGATCGGTTGCAAAGTTTTGTCCTGGGGGCTTCATTTCTCTTTGTACTTTTGTGATTCCTATTCGAACTCCTTGTTTTTTTCACTTATCAGTAATTCCAAGTTATATATGAAGTAATTATAATATTCTTTTTTGTTTTTTATTGTTGTGCGATTTGTAGTCCCAGTCAACGGTGTCATAATCCTATTAGGATTACGTATTTTTCATATTCTTTATTATATTTCCTCCACTGCCAACAACTGGACCACTTCTGAAGGAGAAGAACACATCGACCGAACTCTCAGCAATTACAATACTTTCTGTAGGCTGATCTAGGAGTCACCCTAATTTGGGATTAGTGGGTCCAAATTATTTCGTGCCACCTGTAGCGAAACCGCGTTAGAAACAGGGATGATCACTACTATATCTATTTCCTCGATATATCTATTTGTTTCTTCTAGCAACCTAGTAAGTTTGCCCACATGTACAAATTCCTTCGTTTTCCAAATGGCCGCATTCAAAAGTGAATGCGAATATTTAAATCCTTGTGGGTTTTTTTTTCTCTCTTTAATTTTCGTTCTTTTTCTCTGGGTTCAAGTAAGCATGAATAAATGTTGACGACACATCTCTTTCAGTTGTGCACCTGCGTGGAAGCTCACTTCAACGCACACGTTTCGATCGGATCACCTATATCCACTCCTTTAAATACTTCTAACTGGATGGCACTCTCACTAACGCATTTTCTTCGAAGTTTGACAGATTGTTAAAAAAAAAAAGAAAGTCAGTTCATGGGAGAGCCAAATAGCCATATTGGTGCTTCCAGTTCTAGCTATAGGGGAGTGCGCAAGAGAAAATGGGGTAAATGGGTCTCAGAAATCCGCGAGCCTGGCAAGAAAACCAGGATTTGGTTAGGGAGCTTCCAGACACCAGAAATGGCTGCGGCAGCTTACGATGTCGCTGCATTCTACTTCAGAGGACGCGAGGCACGTCTCAATTTTCCTGAACTGGTGAATAACCTTCCACGACCCGCGAGCTCAGACCCTGACGATATTCGCATGGCGGCTCACGAGGCGGCCTTAATGGTTAAAGACGCTGCAGGAACAAATGAAGTTGGCGGGTCGAGCTCGAACCTAGCACCCGTCACGGTAAAGCTCTCGCCTAGCCAAATTCAGGCCATTAACGATGTCCCCTTGGACTCGCCAAACATGTGGATGCAAATGGAACTGGAAGAGACCGTGCCATTCCCCATGGAGATGGACGACAATGAATTGAAAGATATCCAAAATGAGTCACTTTGGGACCCTTAGGTAACATTTACCAATATTTTTTAGTACATACATATATATATATATATATAGTAAGGGCACAATTTGACTAATCAATAACGGTGTGTAGAAAGAGTCCACGAGAATACATACTCGATCGCTAAAAGGAAATTAAGGTCCATGAACTAATTGCTTCTACGTAGAGCTAGGGCTTTGTAGGGCATTTGTTCTGTAGCAGATTTAAAAGGATCCACTATTCCATCGAATACTACCAGAGGGCCAACGCGTATTATTGAGGGAAGGCCATTTGGATGGATTGTTATATATGATCGATCAGCAAGAGATATTTAATTTGCTGCGTATTTAATTTGTATTATTAGTATATGATGTGGGAGGGTGTGATGTGATGTATTTTTACTTTATATTATTGTTTTCAAGTAATGGAATATGATTTTGTCATTAAAATGAAGTTTCTAAGGTGATTCTATAATCCACTTTCCTTCCCCATTTTATATTCATGTTGATTTCTGGTGGTACTACGACGTCCCCTCTCTTATCTTCATTTGTTAATTTATACAAAACCACGTGGCATGGTATGGGATCCTTAACAAATAAGACGTGGCATATGGGAATTAATAGGAAAATCCATATGCAGACCAGACAACACAAGAACACGAGCCCCACCAGAAAACACCCAAAACTTGGATTGAGGAGGACCAAGTCCAAGAGGCCAAGACCAACAACCAGCGTGTCTTTCGGAACTGGAAAAATTGTAAAAAGGTAGAGGATGTAAAAAGTTCCCCCTGGAAATGCTGGGGAAGGATTGATCACTTTCTATAAACGAGAAAAACGACATCGCATTATATCCAAATCCTAAGAAATAAGGTTGTTATGTTTAGCAACAGTGATATGAGCGCGCGGGACAACCATGGGGACATGAATTATGACATAAAGACGCGCCAATATAGAGTCGCAAGTCCATTATATATCATTCTACAGAATACATATTTTTCTCTTTCGAAAACGGAAGTTAACGTATTTTCTTTTTGCCTCAGAAAAGGAAAATTAATAATGGAAGGAAGAAATAGAGAAAAGAGAAAACGGGCGAATTGGCATGGCTGAACGTTGAAGCCTAAGACCGGTAGCTTCATAACTGTCTGAATTGGCTCGAACATGCCGTCCTATAGAAATGGGTTAATTAGATCAAAGTGAGCTATCAGTCCGATAAAATGCGTCACTATAATTAAATATTGCATATATTGAATTGGATTTCTCAATTAAAGAAAATATAAACCACGCTTAAAGAAAGTGTTAGAGAATACAATGTGATGTATATCATATATAATAAAATATATCCCTTCCTATCACACTCTTTTGAAACAAGTAGGAGATTCCCATTTTAGGCTGCCTTACTCTGTGACTTGTTGCTTTGTCGCTTTATTTCATAATTGAGCTTTGTGCTGTCAATCCTCACACATAGACGCAACAAATCAAGCTAGCTACACTACAAAAAAACAGGTCTATAGCGGCGTTCAGTGACCGCCGCTATAGACCCCCTTTAGTATCGGTCTTTTTAGCGACGGTCAGTCCCATGTCGCTTTATTTCATAATTGAGCTTTGTGCTATTAATCCTCACACATAGACTCAACAAATCAAGCTAGCTATAGTACTATTTCTTTCTATCAACGAAAAGGCAACCCTCGAAACCTAAAATTATAGTATAGGAAGCTTGATATTTTGTTATATATCTTTTATACGTTACCATTTTCTATCGTTCTTTTTCTTCTTCTTCTCCTTATAGCTATACTACTAGTTTTCTTTACTAAATGGCAGGGGCTATCTGGAGAATCAATAATTATCTTAGTTAGTGAGTTGCTGTCGGTTGTTCTTCTTTCAGGTCGTAAAGGACTAGCTTTGACTATTTTGAGGGATCAAGACCTTAGAAAGAAAATTTAATTTTCGTAACTTTTTCCCTCTGTTTTATTCTTTTTTTGGGCAATGCAAAGACGAGTAATTAATGTACTCCATCTTAATTTGCTCCACAACAGGCTCCACTAAGGTCATTTTCTTCTGGAACATTTAGGAGGGGCGTAAAATTGGAGGGTGACCCATGTCATGATAGGCAGGGCTCTCAATCATGATATCCAAGATTCGGAAATAGATCTCATAAAAATAAAAAAATAATAATAATTGAAATGCTCTGTACGATATCTAATCGCACGGTTGACTGAGTACAAAACTTATTTGGATTATCTGGAACAAGAAAAACCAGAAAGTTAAAGCCAAAGATGATCAGCGCCGTCTTAACTCTTAACTATTGGGAGTTTTAAAATTGTTATTACATCGAGAAAATTGTGGTCATTAAAGCAAGATCTGTCGTCGTTGCAGAAAACGATCAAAAAATTAATCCGGTGCAATATAGATATCTACGATCCCTATTCAGTATTCAGTATCTGATTAATCAGAAAATTTCTAGTAGAAAAATTGGTAAAAATGTAATTTATTCATGTTGAATAAAAACAAAAATTTCAGCACTACTGGCCTTTGAAATACAGCCAGGAGGAAGCGAATGACTGGGAAATTAAAATTTTCACCTGTTGTTCCAATTACTGCAAAGATCGTACTCTTTAGTCTCGTAGTTAAACATACATGGGACCGTCTTCTCTAATCTTCCAAAAACACTTCCCGCAGACTCCACGGTCTCTCTGGAATATCAAACATGTGCAAGGGAGAATCTGGCCATCGAAAACCACAGAAGTATAGAATAGTCCCAAAGAAGTTGGGTCGAAAGTTGAGTATAGAAGCCCTTTAGTTTGGGTAAGCGACCATAGAGACCGGTTATTGTGTGAGTGAAGCTATTGTGTGAGTGTGTGAGTGGACGAGTGAGATTAGAAGTTGAGAAATCTAACGACTGACAAAATGTCACGTCAATTAATGAAACCGGGTCGGTTGTGCGGGTCGGGTTCATTAATTGACGTGACATTTTGTTAGCCGTTAGATTTCTCAACTTCTAATCTCATTCGTCCACTCACACAATAACTTTTGCCAACGACCATATGGACACCGAGATCACTGTGCCCTGATTTGCAGTGGACGGTAAGATTTAAACCCCCCTCCCCCCCTAAATCGTTGAAGATGGTTACACGTGCCATCTTACTGTCCAAGAAATTCGGCCTTGTGGCTGAGTCATTCTTTCGGAGTCAGATCTGCAGCAACAGTAAACCAAGTCATAGAGAACGCAAGCAGCATTACTAGCAAGAGCTGCAAGACATTCCTGCTGAATGAACTCATTGTGTTTGCTTGGTGACAGTTTGGGCTTTGCATGCATTTCATTTTATAGGGGCTAGATTGGAGTCCCACATTAATTTGCCAGCATAATTTTTATCTGCAGATTTGGTTCGTTTTGCCATAATTTGTTTATATTTATGGCCTATACAATGTATAGTGATTATCTATTTCTTTAGATAGATTAAGAATTTAAATGCTTAAGCTGTTTTGGGTTCTCTGTGCAGGAAAATTTCGACTTATTTGGGAAGCCAAGTGGGCTTCTGATGAACATTCCATTTATAAGTTCAAAGACAACAATGCGTGAAAATTGTCGTATCTTTCATTGAAGATATCAAAATGTTACTACTTTAAGCAAGACAAAATCCAGATTGTCTTTGTTTCTTTGGTAATTGAAAACTCCAAAGAAACCAGAATACCAGCCAAATTAAGTTGAACTAGAGAAACAAAAAAAAAAATCAATAAACCCTGGATGGTTAGTGTATGTCAAGATGAGTCTTTGAGATCGGCTTATGAGCATAATGCTTTATCAATTCAACTCACTCGACTCTGAACTATGAGCTCTGAATCTCTTTCAAATATCCTCTCTCTTGCTTTCGAGGCCTGCGATTTCCAAATAAATCTAGCTAAGCATTCAAAATTGGTTCCTTGTTTCACTTACCAAAAGAAGTCTAACAATATACAGATTCGAGCTACTAACCTGTTTTTGCCAATTTGTGAAGATTGTTCTGAGAGCAAGCAGAATTGCTTGTATGGTAGACCCTGTCAGCAATCCGACCCAAAGGCCTTTCCCTCTCAAGTGTACCACGAAGGCCAACACAGCACCAAGAGGAGTCCCAACCAAATAGTATGCACCAAGATTGACATAAGCTCCTATATGCTGCCACCCACTTCCTCTAGCAACGCCTGATGGATTGGAGAAAACACAACACTTATGGGCCTATTGGTAAGCAATAGTATAAAGCTAGGGTGATTCATGACTGCTATAAAGACTAATAACAATAAACTAGTCGAAGAAGATTACATCAAGGGTAAAGTTTGATCTTCGTAATATCATAAATTGACTTGGATTGACAAGAAAACATTCGAGACTAAATATAAGAATATGCTTATTTGATACCATAGCTAGAACCGAGGGCAAAAAGTGACTCCTAAGGTTCTTATCCAAAAACCACTGCTGTCTCTCTCTTAGACAATAACTCAAAGCCACTACTTTAGAGAAAGTTACCCGAAAGAACAGCTTGTAAACCATCTGTAATTATTGAGAGACACATCAAAGATCCCATATCTGCAATGCGATCCACAATCTCCTTCTCTTTGCTGAAGGCATAGCCCAAAAGATGACGACAAAAGAATAGGATCATGCTTACAATAAGCATCTCTGTAACTGCAAGAACCATTATGGCCTTAACAGCCACTTCAGCTGCCTGCGGATTCCCAGCTCCCAACTCATTTGAAACCCGAGTGCTACAGAATGATTGATGTGGTTCTTTAAAGTCATTAAATTCATCATGCGTAGACAGAGGCATATGTTTTAGAATAAGTTATAATGCAAACCTCGCTGTGGCTCCAAATGCATATGGCACGTAGTAGTGCAAATAAGTAAACGCAAAGCTGCACACCATCTCAAATTAGAGAAGCATTATATTGAAAACATTTGACAGTAACTCCAGAAAAGGAGCTTACCATATTGACAGCACCGATGTCTCTGTCTTTGGATTTGGTAAAAGCCCGGAAAGCAAAATAAGAACCTCATATGACCACCACTCAAGACTAAAGGTTTGCCATGCCGACAAAATATTAGAGACGGAACATTGTACCAAAAAAATTGATAATGCCAATTTTTCAACAGAAAAAAACAAAACAGAGAATTACCAAACCATGCCGGCAGAAGGAATTGCAAGGCGAAAGAACTCCTTCATGCTCAAGAATACATCCTTTGAGAACACGGCACGAGTTTTTTCACAATAAGAGGAGTACTTCATGTAGAATCCAAGCAAGAACACATTCAACCAATATGATAAACCAATGGCTAATGCAGCTCCTGCGCTTCTCAAATTCACTTTAAAAACTAGAGCCCAACAAAGAGGTATATGGAGACATAGAGTTGCAAATGAAGTTAAGAGCATCGGAATGATCAAGCTTTGAGCCTGAAAGTAGCGAATTAGTGATTGTAGTATAGCGTATGAGAACAGGCCAGGGATTAGCCATAGTGAGTATTTGTGTGCTACAGTGGAGATTGAATGATCTTGGCCTATGAGTATTAGTAACTTGTCTGTGAAGAGCCATAGCAGAGATATTGGGATACAAATAAGAAAAAGAGAAATTATGGAAGTGTAAGTATAGATTCCTAGCTTTTGATACTGCTCTGCCCCATACGCTTGTCCACAGAGTGTCTCCGACGCACCAGCCATCCCAAACTGCTAAGTAGTCAAAGATTCAGTTATCATGATGCTTGAATTATTTTCTTCAAGACGATAAGAACAATGACGGTGGTAAACCTCAAAGAAATAAATAAAAAAATTAACACACTTCTGACAAATAATTTTGTTGGCCCAGTACATTAGCAGATGCTAGGATGTTTTTTAGTTTGGGATACATTTAGGCTAGTGAAGAATCACGAGCTCAACCAACACACAACAAGAATGAGTATGAGATGCATGGTCTCCATATGGAGGAGGAAAAGGGAAACATAGACTTTACAAGGAGACTGAAGCCAGTTACACTGGTGAAAGAGGCAGCGACAGAGACCCCGGAGAGCGAGAGTTCATCAAGGTGTCCCACCATAATCAAGGAAACAACTTGCAAGAGGTACTGCATTACTGTGACCGCAATCATTGGTACCGCAACATAGCTCACCATCTTCAGTTCTTTCACAACCACCCTCCACTTGCCCCCCATTTCGTGCGTTAGTTCTTTCGGAGACAAACAGTACTGCCTCCTCAAATTTCTTCCTAAAATGCTGAACCTGCCTACACAACAAACTTTGTTCCTCCACCGGCTGAGAACACAACAATTGAAAGACGGAGAAGGGAGAATCTGCCAATTTGACAGCACGTATGATTGGTGTCAACATCCGAGCCCCCACAAGTGGCGGATTCATGCTCAACCATGTTGGTACGTGGGACCACAAAGGTGGAGCGGAACCGGGTGAGTGCGTCATCCACTTCCCCTGTTTTTTTTAATTAATTCATGAGGAACCTACAACATGAAAGTAGGTATATATAAGTACTAATACTATTGGTTCTCTGCATGTAGGGATCCGACTGCCGCGAGCAAAAGTTCACAGTCGTTGTTATCCCCGATTCAATCATGTGTGAAATATTATGATTTTCCTTAGTTATCACTATTACTTATGAGTATAGGCTAATATTATTGCTAAGAAAACAAATTCTCGAGCAACCTGCCACACCCTGTGCAATTCCTACTGTCATTCCCAGTTGATGAATTGGAAAGTCACGTTTCTTTTGTGAGTGCTAATTTTGCATAAAGTAAATCAATGAAGCACTTGGTATTAAAGGCCGTCCATTTCCAAAAAGAAACCTTTAGTCGAAGTTGATAACAAAGTGATCAGCTTTATTCTTTGGAAACAAAATCGAAGTTTGAAATCCATACAATAATGAAGCAGACATGGAGCTACCCGAAGGACAGAGAGAGAGAGAGGAAAAAAATAGTGCGTGTAAAGTATGGTTCTCTAGCATCCTATACAAATTAACGGAGTTCATTTACGTTCACTTCCTTTGCCACCATTTTTTTCTTGGTCCCGGATCTGGTATAGGTGAACTCAACTCGGGCCAGCCCACCGGCGAGTATAGCCACCATCCAACTCTCAGTTCACATATCAAAGAGGTCAAGGAGGAGACCGGGATAGAACCCAGAAAGATAGAGAGCAGTGAGCACAGAATAAAGCCCATTGCGCACACTAATGGGACAAACCCAACCCTCTTCATTTTAAACCAACCCGACCAAAATCGAATTATCACAACCTGGTTCACCCTGAGCGAGATTATTCTTTCTGACTCAATTGCTTCTTCTCAAACTTCTCTAAAACAGCTTATTTTGCCTCATAATTTTTTTCTCACGAGTAAGTTACAGCAGGCTTAAAACTAAATTTATTTATCTTTTTTATTACGTACATTAAGTAACGTGCTTACTCTAAACTACAATTAGCGGAAGTCAAAGTTCAAATTGGAATCGAGAGGGCCCCCAGCTGCATTATTGACCATACCCTTCAACTCACAGCTTGTAGATCTGAGAGGTCATACCAGTGCGAGCTTCTCTAGCTACAGTCAACAGGCTGCCGCCGGTGTACGCGCAAACCGCACTCGTGTACAGGATGGGGCGGTGCCAGTGCGATGAAACTTTCGCTTCATCAGAGGTTGTTGGGGGACAAGACAGTCCCATTGATAATTGAACGTTAGCTTGATCCAGCTGTGTTGATCCTACTTTTTTCGTTGGTTTGTTTGTCAAACTGTGTTGATCCTAATTGACTATGTGTTTGCGTCCTAAAATTTTACACACTCTAAAATTTTAATACAATAAAAAATTACAATATAATTTTTCTCTCCCCCATCAAATCACTAATATTCACTACAAAAAATATAAAAAATTACCTCTCTCTTCACTTTTTCACTAAACTCAATACCTAAAATTTTAACAACACTAAAATTTCACAGTGAAGTGCTTGACGTGTACTGCAAATACTGGCTTCGATATTCACTAATTTGGAAGATGGCATGTCATATCTTTCCAAGTGCTTCACGATGATAATTGAACGCTTTTTGCCTTTTTCGGCAGCCACTTTTTGGTTGTTCACGTTGATGTACGGGTTTTTCTGTCGTGGCTTTTTTTTCTCTCTCTTCGTTTTTTTTTTTAAATTTGTATATTTAAAAGGAAAATATTTTATAAAATATATCAAGATTTTTGTAATTTCTTGTTATAATTTAATAATGTAATTCAAAAGAATATAGACATAATAATAAATTTATGGTAGAGCCTGTATTATTAAAATTTTACCTAATTAATATTATATAGGTTAAAGTCCACATATTATTTCTATTTTTATTCAAATTTAATATGCAATTAGAATAGATTAAGAGGTCGTTCGGTTATGGAGTATTTTGAGAATTTTTTGTGTTTTGATAATTTTTAAGTGATGTTACTTTTATTGACATGCGTGCAGTAGTTATTTTTAAGTGATATTAAAAAATATGTTCGATTTATGTATTTTTATAATTAAAAAAATTCTAAAAATTTAAATACACCAAGCAAATCTTAAAGATAACATCTCGATCACTGTAAAATATAAACCTAACGACTGGTTCTTCAGATCGCGCGGTCACGTCAATAGGCGCTTTTTCTCATGGGGAAAGCTTTTTCGGAACTGACCTGTCGAGTCAATCTTTCTTTGACCAAATCTTCACTATAAACATTTTGGGCGGTGATTTTATCTCAAATATTATAAGTCGGTTTGAATGGGTCATAACTCATAAGCATCGGCAATTAAAACCTTTTCTATTTTGTGAGTTTTTTTTGTCTTCCATTTCCTGGTAAGTAATATACTAGAGGTTGAGTTCATACTACACGATTCCAAATCCTTTTATTTGTGAAACCACTCGGGACATGTACGGTTATATTTATATATTAATATTATAAAATATACGTATTTAATATAACATTTTATTATATTTTTTATAAATATCAATCAATTTTAACAATTTATGCACGGATGTCAATACAACTTTAACCTCACTTAAATATTCATAATTTTATCAGAATCTTACAAATTTCTTCCAAACAAACATCACCTTAGATTTATGAAGTTGTTTTTTTTTGTGGACAAACCATACAAGCTTTTACTTTTTTTTTTCTTCCCTTGGCGCCTTGTTTACGACCATGTACCTTAAACAAAGTAAACTTTTTATTAAAATTAAAATTAACTCGTACTGCCTGTCGAAAATTGTCAACCAAAGACTATACTCCCAGTGGATCGTTGTGCGAACAATGTCTTAGGTGACGCCTGAAACATGGAAATGAGCAAATTTAAAAATACCTCCTCGAAGTACTATGGCTACGGGCTATATAGTTTAGGAAGAAATTAAATTGGGAAATTCAAGAGGATAAGGTCAGTGGTGTCCACTTTAATGCCACCCAGAAACCGCGTCCTGAAATAGGAACCCATCCCCTGAAATTTGAATGGCCATAATAAAAATTATCCATGAGTACTTAGCTACCTCATATGTTTTAGGTGGTTATATTATACAAAGTTTGGTTTCAAACATGCACCTAAATTTTAATTTAGTTATTTACAAATTAAAATTTTGGATTGTCACAATTTTAATTTATAAAAATTGATGAAAAAATTATAGAAAAATATGATTGAATGAATTTTTTCTATTTATTATAAAAAATTATTTTATTAAATCAAAATTTTAAAATATCTGAAACCAAACACCACCTAAAAGAAAGAAGGATGGTGCTCCTTTCATACTACTCGCGAGCCTCTGATGTGTCAATTAAGGGTATGTTTGAGGGTGAAAATTTTGGGTATTGAGATTTGAGAAATATTATAAAGTAAAGAAATGTTATGAAAGTTGGTGAAAAAGTGAAGAGAGAGAAGATTTTTAATAAATATTATAATAATAAAAAATTATGTGGTGAATTTTTTAGTAGTAAACCTAAAATTTTGAGCCCAATTAATTGGGGCTCAAACATGCCCTAAAAGAAGTGTTAGGTGAAGTATCAATAATCTTAATTAGCAAACTTCGTTTACTGCAATAATCATCAACGTGTCAAAATATATTCTCTTGACTAAACAAAGATCTAAACACAAAACAAAGCCAAAAAAAAAACCCATGTGGAATGCTATGATTCGATTCCCAGAAATTGAAAACCAAAGGAAACGTGCGCATGCGCCATTGACAGCATCTTCCCACTTACGTAAGTACTTGGAAGCTCACGTCCTTCTCGAAAATCGTAACTCTATCTCATTTCCTTCAAGCCAATTAGACTCTCCCTCCCTGTATTTATATAAATAGCATTGTATTTATTTGAGATTGCTTCACACTTTTCTCTATTTTGGAGAATGTCTAGCTCCAACTGAAAAGTACTGAACAATCGCTCATAGAGCTCACAAAAATGGAGGAACAAACCAACCAAAATGTGGTTGTTCCGACGTACAGAGGTGTTCGAAAGAGAAAATGGGGGAAGTGGGTGTCTGAAATTCGCGAGCCGGGGAAGAAAACTCGCATATGGTTAGGGAGCTATGAGGCACCTGAAATGGCGGCCGCGGCCTATGATGTGGCTGCATTGCACCTCAGAGGACGCGGGGCGCACCTCAACTTCCCTGAACTAGTTGATAGTTTGCCGCGGCCGGCAAGCTCGAGTGCGGAGGACGTGCAGATCGCGGCTCAAGAGGCAGCATTGCGGTTTCGAAGGCCTGTGGGCGGGGTGTCGGCAGAGGTGGGAAGCTCCGGGGCTCACGGCGTGCCTGCTAGGGTGGGTCTCTCGCCGAGCCAAATTCAGGCCATAAACGAGTCACCTTTGGATTCCCCGAAGATGTGGATGGAACTGGCGGGGGCTCTTTTGTGGGACGAGAACAGTTTGGTATTGTCTGACACTGATATTGATCAGCGAAGCGAATGGCAAGAAATACAATACGAGTCTATATGGGATTCTTGAGGCACAGAAATTAAAACATATAGGATAACAAATAATAAGCAGTTAGCAAAGATGGAAGATTAATATTCCCGAGAAAATTAAAAGATACAAAAATTCACAATAATATTTACCTATAGTTACAAGAACTTTTACTATTTCTCTTCATTCTGTAAGCGTTTATTTTGGACATTTTAGATTACTTCAGTCTTCAATATAGTTTTCATCTTCAGTTAGAAGAGAATAGCTCAAATTCAATCTCCTGAATATGTACGTCTTCTAGGTACAAAGATCTTTGTAGTTTAGATAAATCTCAAAATTAGGGGATTTTTTTTTGTTAGCTCACATGGTAGTCCATGTTTTTCTAGGGGGTCTTTTTCAATATTCCCCCCAATTTCAGTCCTGTGTTATATGTGGCAACTGCTAGAAATGTTAGGCAATTTGTTCCACTTGTGTAAAAGTAGTGCTGTGAAATGAAAGTCCGTACATTCTTCTCTTCAATATTTTTTATTTTGAAATTGAGTGTTGGTTCCGGTTTACGCGCACCTCAACTAATTTTCAACACGTGCAGTCCATCATCCAAGACAAATTGAACAATTAATTATCAAACAAAAAGCCTGAAAATGACCTTAAAGATTTAATAGCACCTACCAAGTTTTGAATTTGGTAGCTTGGAGGTTCTTAAACCAATATTCTTGATCAACACCAGTTCTAGCAGACTTTTCTACTCCCTAAAGTTTGATCGTATAGGATTGGAGGCCAGAATGAATGTTGGGGAAAGTGTTGTATATTTTTGGCAAAGGAGGATTGGTGTAGCTTCAAGGCATGCATGCAGCTTCCTAGATGGGAAAGTCTTAATGCCAGGCAGCTAAAAGGGGATGGATTGTTGAACTAATTAATTCCCAAATGGATTAGGGAGCGGAGCAAGACTTTCGATAAAAAAAAAATTAAGCATAGACCGATGAACTTTCCACCACGACGAACGGCCCCTGACTTAATGCTATCAGTATTTCAAGTCCTCTAATTATATATAAAAACTCTACACATTTTCTGGCGCATTTTTGTATTGTACAAGTTATGAATACCCTTTAAAGTTATAGCCTGAATGGGGTTGCTGATTAAAATATTAGTCCTTATGGCTTGGTATGTCGACGTAGAAGAAACAAACCAAGGGATCGAATAAGTTTTTCGACCGACTTAACTAAGGACGCAATATTGGAAATCAGTTCTCGCTAGCAATTAAAGTACATGCAATATGACTCGTTTCTGTTTAGTCACATATTTAATTACTTATATAACAATAGACAAACGTACCACGTGAGTGGTAGCCCAGTTGGTTTAGGATCTGAAAATGGAGAAGCGGGAGTAGAGGTAAGAGATTTGCAGATCGAATCTTCCGCCTCCAAAACTAAGTTCACTATTGCAGAGTTGCGGTGATGGTGTCATTTTTACTCGGATGTGTAATTATGAACATCCTACAGAAGATAAAGGTTTATATGATCACACTCAAAAGAAGTATGCTAGATTGATCCCTCTTTCTACCATTTTTTATTGGAAAAAAAATGAAAAATAAACTAGCTTTATTTTTGTAAAGATAACCTTTAGATTGTAGTAGTTTTCTTAGATTTAACAAACCTTAATTATAAAATCTGCTAATAGTAATATAGTAGGTAATTTAGCTTTTAATCAGTTGTTTAAGCCAACTCATAAGATCTGGAGTACTTGGATAGCCGCCCAAATCTCTTTTGGCCCTACAGGGCACGGTTTAGGTGAAATTAAAAGCCGTTAATTGGTCTCCTTTCACCTAATCATCTTCCTTAAGCAGACACTCCGCCAAGTACGTGCTTGGAAAGGCCAAACGTGGACCTTTCTCTACGATCGTACTTTGAAATATATGTCACTCTTTTA
Source organism: Myrica gale (assembly GCA_963930655.1). Taxonomy (NCBI): domain Eukaryota; kingdom Viridiplantae; phylum Streptophyta; class Magnoliopsida; order Fagales; family Myricaceae; genus Myrica; species Myrica gale. The sequence goes on along the minus strand of OZ005600.1, from coordinate 6,183,541 downwards.
TTAAAAAATTAGCATGGTGTCGTAAGAGCTGTCAACCACGAAGACTAACCAACCTCTAATGAGGAGACCAGATTGTCGAAGACAATTTTATTGTAATCTTCTTTTGCCTAAACTGAGTTAATTAACAAAGATGGACGCAAATTACAAGTCAGAGAATAACTTAGTCAAGCTGCCGAGTTCCTGCTTTTCCTTCTCCAAATAATAACAGTAACTGTAATTACATTTGCAAGTTGGGACAAACCTATCATCCTCTTGTAGTTTAGGACTTTGGCCTATTTTCATTTCGTCTCCCTTTTACTGTTTAGAACCTCGAATAGGTTGGATTAACATCTAACAATATAATGATAGGCACTAATCACATCTCGTTTCTTTTCTTCCTCTAAGCGAGATTTGGGTCGATTGTCAGGCCCAAGCTCTAACATGACATTTCAACCTTTCCTTTTTGGTGCACATGTCTAGGAACGTGTTTTTCTAAGCACGTGCATAAAAACGTTTTACTTAGTACGAAGAAGAACACAGGTTTTTGACTATTTATAGGTGGACGGACCCAATGAATCTAGATTCCTGATAATGGCATTCACACTGGCTTTTGACGATCCCATGCCCTGATCAAGTGGGCCTCATGGAAGGCCCGTCTTGTTAACATACTTTCTCCACGTGGGAACTCAACGACCATTAGACTAGAGTTAAAATGAAAATGGTATTTTATTTTATTAGATAAGATTCTTATTTAAAGAAGATAATTAAGCAAAAGAAACCTAAGGGCTCGTTGGAGCTGCTGAGATCAACGAATCAAGATGATAATGTCTCGACTCACTGACCAATAGAAGCCATCCACGTTATGATACAGATGTTCACAAAGGTCGCGCGCCTGCTTGTCCTCATCAAAATTTTCGCCACGTGTATTAGAACTGGCGGTGAACCTGAATCCGTCGACGTAGATCCACATGTATCATAGCTCAATGACGGCGTGGTATTTACCGTAATTAAACCGGGAAAAGGCAGGGGTTCAAAATCAAGGGTACGGGTAGGGGGTTTCATTTGCACCGGCGGTTACCGTTTTAACCGCTAAAACCGTTACCGCTACCGCTACCACTACCGTTACCGGTAAGGACAGTTATTGTGCCTTAGCGATGCGGTGACGGTATCAAATATATGATCCTGTCAATTGCGGTGACGGTGACGGTTTTCGCCAAACCGTCACCTACACTATCGTTAACTACCTCTAGTTGGGACTTGAGATGATTATTGATTATGTGACTTATTTTTGTTGGGCTTTTGTTGGAATATGTTAGTTAGTTTATGTCACATTGTTGGACACTTTTATTAGAATTTTGTCTTTATATTTGAATATAATATTATGTTATACTTTTGGACAACTTTATATTTGTTATGATTATGATATTATATTTGAATATGTTATGATATTATATTTGAATATGTTATGATATTTGTCCATTTGATATGATTATTGATTATGATATTATGTTGGAAATTTAAACCGCCTAAAATAGTGAAAGAAATAACAAATCTCAAGGAATTTATTTTTTTGCATAACGGTTATACGGTTTAAGCGGTTATTGTATAACCGTTACCGTTAATACCGTCACCGACAATGACGGTTATTGTGACTTAGCGGTGCGGTGACGGTATCAATTATGTAATTCCGTCAATTGCGGTGACGATTTTTTCCAAACCATCACCTACCCTCCTGTTGACCACCTCTAAATATAGGCGTGTTCATTTGCGGCAAGCGGGCAACGTGGCGTTCGTAGGACCCAGATGCATAGAAAAGCTGTCGAGAAGCAAAGCACCGAGGCCACGTGGCGTTCGTAGGACCCAGTTGCTTGCATTTCTCCTTGTCTCCACAGTTTCCTTCTATTCTTCAGTGTCACGAGCAAAGCACTGTACTAACGGTAATCTGGAGAGAAAATACAATAGAAAATAGAATCATCCACCCAAAAAGCTCCTAAGAGATTCTCAACGAGTAACAGTTGCATTTTTCAGTTGTATATTTTGGATCTGGAAGCTCCTGTGCTTGAATCTCTGTAGTAATCCCTCCCTGAGTTCCAAAGAGTAATCAGAAATGGCGACTGATACTGATCATTACCATCATCGTAATCAAAGCTACTGCGGCAAAAACTGGTCGCAGTCCGAGATGCCATCGGAGGTCGAACACCCTCGGGTACACTCTGACATTCCTCTTTTCACTTCGTTTATTCATGACCATACTTTCTCTCTCTCTTTTTCTCTTCGGAGTATCTAAAGCTAGCCAATCGCCTTTGCAGTTTCTGTTTTATTTGCTAAGTAATGTTTTGTTTCTCTGGAAATATTCATCTGAAAAAGCGGTTAAGCGATAAAAAGTGGACAACTTGTACTTTAAGTTCTAATGGGAGCCTGTTTCGAGCGATTTCAAAGCTCGAGAAACGAATACTTTTATTCTGTAGTGTAAAACGCAATAGAAATTGATAGTAGTTTACATGGGCATCTTAACGATTCTTAAGCGTTATACTAGGATATTTCAGAGTACAATATCGTAAGATACTACCAACAAAGTTTGTTGACTTTGCGGTGAAAGTGGTTTAGTAGTAAAGGTCTACTATCATGAAGATTAGGTCCGTTGGAATGGAGGTGTCGGGGTATGCGTCGACCCTATTTAGAGGATTTGCATAGCCCCTCCAGTGGGGTGCCTTCACGGGTAGGGTGCTCCTATGCAGAAGCTCTCCTTCTGTGGCTATACATATGGGAGGTACCACCACCACTTAGGCACTCCATTCACCAAATTGGTGAAGGTGTGTGGTATACATTGCATGACAATGAAGCGGCCATTTTAATTGGTAAGCCAAGTTGTCAGAAAAATTCATAGTCCTATAGCAATTTTCCATTCTTCAGTCGTCTACTTGGCTTCCCCAATTATGGAGGAAAAGGAAACGAAATTAACTAGAGCTTGACATTTCTTGGGGTCTGGATCCATTTCTTTCTCTTTTATATACGGGACTCCAAGAACTCAAGGTTATGGTTTTGGATAGTCCCAAAATAAGCTTAGAAACAAAGGGGTACAAAGATTTTATTTTTCTTTCTCTTCTGCATTTCTGGCTTGCTGTGTGACGTTTTGCTGTATGATTTTGTTACCTAATCCATATTTCATTTGACGAGTAGGCCATGTCTATCTCTGACATTCTGGACCATGGTTCGATATCTTTTGGAAGATTTGCTGCGGATTCACTTGCATGGGAAAAGAGGTCGGTTTTCTCCCACAACAGATGTCAGGAGGAGCTGGAGAAGTTCAAAGCCCCAGGGTTTGTTGCTCAAAAGAAGGCATTCTTTGAAGATTATTACAAAAGAGTTAGAGCTATGAAGGCATTACAAGCAGAGCAGCAACAGACCTCCCTACCTGTTTCAATGAGCAACACCACGCAAGATGAAAATGCTGTTGATGCTGAATTAATGAAAGAGGGAAAAAAGGCCTTTGATGTCACAGATTTTGAGAGCTTAGAGAACGACCCCACTGGTGACCTGGACTCATCTGGGGGAGCCATTGTTGAGAGATCAAAAGAAGCTATCCAAGAAGAATCATATTGTCTATATGATGACAATGCCATAGTTAAGATAACAGGTGGAACTTGTGCTACCATATCCGCCATTGAACCCGGACATTCTGTAAAAGAAGCTTGCTATTCATCAGTCAATAGGATATCTGAAACTGCCCAGGATAATTCCTCTGTCCCGCAAAAAGCCAAGCATGATGACAACAAGCAAAATAAATGAGCATAAATTCTAAAGGCTAAGGTAAAGTGTTGGTTTCTTATTTCTGTATCCCATTTCCCCAAACTCAAGCCATTAGAAAGAATGATCTCTTTGCAAAAGGTCCTCACTTGACTATGAAGAGTAGTAACAAATAATCCTGATTATTGGGGTGTTGGTTGAATGAAAGCATAGAGCTGAATGAATGCCATAGTCAATGAACTTTTTGTATGGATTCAACGTTGCAAGGTGGTGGTCGCAATTGATTACACTTAAATCGAGGCTCTTATTTTCTTCAATTCGTTTGACATGTATGGGAGATTGGTAAGCGAGAACTGCTATGAATGATACTGAGACATAAGTATGGAAATTGCAGAGTTTAATTACCTCATAATCATATGGACTTCTGCCGAAAGTGACCTCACAGTGATGACTTTGTCACGCTGGTGGATGCATTGTTATGTTTATTTGGAACTCTCTTGCTGCATCAATCCTATGGTCTTGTATCTTTGTTGGACTTGTGGTTAGATTGTTATAATTTGCATTATCAATATGCATTAGGTGGTGCCACTCAGTTTTAAGTTGTCACTTCTAGCAGGTGACGGGTTATTCCACAGTGAACAAAACACAGTCGGACTGCAGAGTTACAAAAGGTGTTGTTAAGCCATTGGAAAATCTGAAATCATCTCTTGATACTAATACTACTGGAAGGAAAGAAAGCACCCTTGTTTCAAGCAAAAGAAGTACGCCTAAGACTGCAAAATACATTACTTCCAACTATGTTTCTTCACGTGGAAAACGTACTGAAGTACAATCCAGTGCCACTGGTCTGACCAATTCCTTAGCAAGGGATATGCGGGTGACATTTCCTTTTAGCATTGGTGGTCAGTTGAAGGACAATTCCACTTCCAAAGGGTTGTTAGACAAGTTACCAAAAAAGCTACCGCTTCAGGCTCAATCCACTCAGGTAGACTATCTTGGTTATGTTCATCTTGGAATTTTTCGGTTAGGTCTTCTGCTGATTGTTTGCATTACGGTTCCTGGGCATCTATGTATGCAGGGTGTTATAAAGGAGAATCGTATTAATTCTGGGTTGAGGAAGAAGCCTCTAGATAACAGGAGGTCTGGCTTTAGCAATAAGAACAAGTACTCTCTCTCCTTCTCCTTCTCTTTCTCTCTTCCCCCACCTCCTATTAGATGGAATTGTAAACTTGGATTATTTTCAGGAACTGTGATGCAGATGGTAGAAAGTCTTTAGAGCATAGTGACCGTCAAATGCAACCCAAGGGTGAATTATCTATGAACCGGAGACCACACGTCATGTAATTTGTTTTATCCTGCACACTTGTTTTCATCTGATATTGTCACCACCAGTTTTTTTTTTCACATGTTTGATATTCCATCGGTTGGTAAATGCAGGACTATGAACCTTCCTGCTCAGAATAATTTGAAGCATAATTATGAAGTTGAATTTGGGCACAGGAGTTATGTCAAAGGACTGCAGAAAAAGGTAATCCTTATCCTCATTCGATTTGGCTATGCATGCATGTGCATGGGCTTGTTTCCAAATTTTAAGGAGATCTTCATTCATGTAATTCAATTCCACTGGGAAAGTTCTACATGCATTCACTAGGAATCTCAGGACCTCAGAGGACTTGGGTTTTCAGGATTGCAGTTTCAAGTTCAATGCATGAAGTCGCATTATTAAGTATTTGCTTATGTATCCATGGGATTCTAATGATCACTGGGCTACATAGTTTCTTCTGAGATCTTCATTTGCTAATTTTGTGCAGCCTTTCAAATATTTCCAAGTTCACTTTTTATCTTTCATGGGTAATCCAGATACAGCCTTTTCCACTTCCATCACCTGAACCACTCGAGTGGCCTACCAAGATGTCAACAGAGCATGATGTTAGCAATTGAGCTGTCATGCTTGAATTTTAGGTTCATTTCTGTGAAGAGACATTTGCCATGAACGTTGATATGGCTGCTCTTTTATTTGGAAGGTTGAGAGCTGCTAGCATTTGTTTATTATAATACTTATGTCACCTGCGAATCTCTCATCTTAAAATGCCTAAGTCATGAGTATTCTGTGAATCCAATAATGTTTCTAGTATGTTTGGTTGGAAAAGGTTTGCTTGATGATATTGGATAACCTTCTGTTTGATGTATAAACACTAATCTTCAGAATTGAGTGTGCAGATTATGCATTTATTTTGTAAACGTGCAGGTAGATGAGAAACGCTATGCTGGACTTGGAAAAGAACCAAAATCTGCCTCATCCAAGTTGTCCTGTGTTCGCAAGGCCCCAAGTCCAAAACCGGTTGCCAAGGTTATATCTCTCTCCCAAATCCCAATCTTTATTCTGCCTGCTATAGGGTTTCGAACTGCTGGAACTGAAGGAGAGCGCCGGGGAATGATCTTATTCCTCAGTGTTTCTATCGTATGATAGTCTCTGTTAGTTAGTTAGTTGGAATAATAGAACCCCGGGTGTCCAAATTACTCAATTTTGTTTTTCTTTTTCTTTGTCTGATGAATAAATCCAGCAGGATAAAAACAATTTGATCGACAATTTCAGGTGCTTCAGCGGGATTTCTAGACCTGAGACATGCACAAAGAGAACCAAGGTACTAGATGTTATATTTTACACCGCAATTACAATTCCCCTGCTAAACATGAACCGGATTAGTGTATTTTTTTTAGCATCTTGTGCACATTTCATTGTGGTTATGATCTACATTTGGAGAAACATGCCTCCATGTGCACAAGATGTTCTGTCATCCATGACATTTACTGCAGGTGGTTGTCGGAGTGTCCGGGCAATTCGATAAGTATATGCTTTGTGATTCTTACAGCTTGCGACTTGGTTGCGATGCAGACGATGCCAACTTGGCAGAGAAATTGAAACTTAAGGGAAGTCGGGAATTATTTGTAGCCCACTCAGTCTCTATGGACAGGCGCAAACGAACATATATGCAGAGAATATTTGGATTTAGGAAAAAGATTGAAAAGAGGCACAATCTTGGAAGCAAGAAATTGCGAGAAAATGGAATGAGAGCCTGAAGAGGGGGAATTCAAAGCATCTGAGACTGAGATTGGGATTATGTATAAGCGGGTAAGAAAGTGTATTAGTAATTCTAGTCCAACTTCATAAATACAACTTTAATATCCACAAATTAACAAATAAAAAATATATGGATGTTTTTTTTTAAATCAAAACTGCTTTTATTCTCACTGAAAAAACAATTACAAAAAAAAAAACTCTAAGGAGGATCGGTTCCTGCATACAACCAAGAAAAATCTAGAAGAAGCTCAGAATTGCGGGAATTGCTCACCAAGTTGAACTTGATGGCAGCCCAACGAGCAAGGTGGTGCACCATACTATTGACACCTCTATAAACATGAACAACCTTCCAACATAGCAAATGAGAACAATTATCAAATACCTCCTTTCACTGTCGAGTCAATACGCCAATCAACAGTAAGTGGCCAGCAATTAAGAGCTTTAATGACAGTCTCAGAATCATCTTCTAGTATTACTCTTTGATAACCTTGTTCTCTTGCCAACATCACCCCAATTGGGCAGCTTCTACTTGGCCTTCCAGTGGACTGACAGGATCCATCAACTTGACCCTTGCACCAATGATTAAGTCATTATTGTCCCTAGCAATGGCAGCTGTCACCACAAAAGTATCTCGAATAGCCATATCCACATTAATTTTAATGAAACCCTCAGGAGGAGAAATCCAATTGAGCACCCGAACTTGAGAGACTTTATTTTGCCGAGCCCGTCTATGCTCATTGGTAATACGACACACTCTACGTGATAAGTCCTGGACACTAAAAAATTACAGACATGAACCTTGTGTTTGGCTACAGTAGTGATGAAAGTAGACGCCCGCGCATTTTCACGAGTTTATCAGTCAAAATACCCTCAAACTCTATCGGGATGTAATATGATAAAAATAATAAATTGAGGTGTAAAATATTAAAATCTTCATAATTCAAAGGTGTAAAATTTATTATTATTTTCTCTAATATAACTTAATTAGGGTTATCAACATAATAGATGGAAATGCACACTTGGCTAACGGTTTACACGTGAAAATTGACCACTCGATTAAAAAAATACAGCTCAATTGTAATGTTACACGTGTCAATAAATAAATAAAAAAATTCTTAAAAAATAATCTAAAATAAATATATATATATAATTAATTTTTTATTTTACTTAAAAAGAAAAAGGATCGGAGACCTCCAATCCTTTCCCGGTGGAGGCCCCCTCCATCGGCCGCCCAGAACGCGCCCAGACTCCCCCAGCGGCCGATGGAGGGGGCCTTTACCGGGAGGATCGAAGGTCTTTTTTATCTTTAAAAAATAAAATAAAATAAAATATATTTTTTAATTAATGTTAGATTAATTTTTTTATTTATTTACTGACACGTGTCAATTTCACGTGTAAGCCGTTAGCCACGTGCGCATTTTCGTCCACTAGGTCGACAACATGATCTATTAGGAAATGTGTGCAAACCCCAAGAATAGTTTTAGGGAAAATTGAGCCCTAAGGACCAATATGAAAAAAGGTCAAACCCCAGAGCGTGCAGAGTAATTTAGCCAAAAAATGATACTGAGATAACAAATTGCTCGATCATGCACTTAGAATTTTCTCGTACCTCAAACATCAGAGAATTAAACCTCAGCCAACAATGCGAGGACAACTTGTTATAGTTAGTATAGATGCCGCCCTACAAGATTTTTCTGAATTTGTTAAGGTCTAATTTGTCGTTGACTTTACAATGTAATCATGTCTAGAGAGTTGGAATACAAAAGAAACATTGATGGCTACTGGTTACGTCATGGAAGTCATGTTTTTTCCACTTTTTGAAGGAGCCTTCATGAATACTTACATCATCGAAGTCATGTTTTTTTCCACTTTTTGAAGGAGCCTTCATGAATACTTTACGTAAAATGCATTTTGGTAGAAGTTGTACGTAATTTTTCTTTTTCCTTTGAGTAAAAGATGCAGATTCTTAGTAGTGAAAAGGTCAAAAAAAGGATTAAGAAAGAAAAAGGTCAACAGAATGACAGATATTGTTATCTTTCTTTGTCAATTTATATATGGTATGTTTGCATGTACTCGCCCAACGAGGATGGATTCCCTTCGAAGGGGACACTACAAGAAAGTTGGGCTTCAACGACGATATTCTTGGGTGCGGCTCCAATCCCGTCGCTGAAACCTTCGCAACAACGACCGGAAATCAACTCCTATAGGCAATAACGTGATTCTTGGGTGCGGCTCCATTCCCGTCGCCGAAACGTTCGCAACAACGACCCAAAGGCAATTCTCGTAGGCGATAACGAAATTCTTGGGTGCGGCTGCATTCCCGTCGCCGAAACGTTCGCAACAACGACCCAAAGGCGACTCCCGTAGGCAATAGATGAGAAAGTGCACCTTCGAATAGTCGTCCACCATATCTGTCTACAATATTCGGTATGTTTGTCGACCCAGTTGGAATCCTTTAAAATATCCTCCGCTCCATCAGTCGTCGTTGAGAATACGAAATTGTCGAACGGAGCTAAATCTTCACTGAAGCTGCAATTAGAGTCGGTCACCCAGCCTCACAAAATCTGCCTCTTCTTAGCGCCATCGTAAAAGGGTTTTTGTTGTTGATACTAACAGGGTAAAAATCTGGACACTCCCTCAAATTCCCTGTGCTCAAATTGGTCAGATCTTGCTTCGGTAATCTCCCTCTCTCTGGTTTGATTCTCTAATTTTCGAAATTTCCACCGCTTGATCATTAACGATGTTGTTTGGTTGCTTTGAGAAATTGATAACAGATGAAATTGTATACCGCTCAATTCTTCTCTCTTTCTCTCTTTCTCTCTTTCCCCCCTCTGTCTTTCTATGTATCTATATTGCCATCATTTTAATCAATTAAGATGCCTAGTTACTGATATTGAATCTGTAACTGATTTTTAAGTTGGAAAACAGGATTTATATTTTCTTTGTTTTGTCTCCGTTACCAATACAGAACACTTGCAGATCACTATATTATTAACATTGGACCCTTGTTTGAATCTGGTTGATGGAGGTTATTTAGCGCCCATTTATTGGCATGTTTTTGTTTTGGTGAAAAAATGATGTGCTTGTAAGAGTCGTATGCTTTCTGATCAGTCTTTCTGTGGTAGCCAGGTGTTCTGTAAGAGTCGTATGTTGCAGTACTTATTAGCATGTTTTTGTTTTGGTGGAAAAATGATGTGCTTGTAAGAGTCATATGCTGCAGCTCAGTAGTTAACAACTATATTTGTTTCAACATGTCTCAATTCTCACTGTTCTGTTTTGGGTGTTCTGGTTTTGGTTTTGTTATCTCACTCTCTATCGGTCATGGAGAATACACATAAATAGAAAGAGCATATAATCTTTTATTGGGTAAAAAATCTTCAATGTTTAGATGCACAAATACGAGTGTATAGTTCACTTTCAACTTTGTTAGGCGAAAAGCATGTGGCCCAGTTTTCAACTATTGCAATGTTTGTGGAAATTAGACATGTCAAAAGGAATATAGCGAGCAACAAGAGGTATAAGCTTTGGTAGTGGCTGACAGGACTGCAATTTGATGAATTGGGTATCGCTAAATTGGTGGTAGAAGCCAAACTCACCTTTGGGGGGGACGACAAAAAAAGACTGCCCCCTTCTTCGGGATGCTCGACAATGAGCTTCCACATATCAAAGTTGGCATATGTCTCCTACAGTTTTGCAGATTCTGGGGACAAATAGCATCCTTAAAATTTTCATTCTGTCTAGAGTTCAAAATTAATACACACAAATAATGCAGCACCCTCATCACACACTCAGAAACCTTGCATGAAGGCCCAAAGCCGCTTATTCAGCTTGATGTCTAAAAGAGCTTGTTTGTGGATGCTCGCTGCTGTGCCTGAGAAAGAACATTCAATTAAAGAAGAGTTTTGTAAAAAGCATATATGCCAAAAACAAGAGTAAAAATCTTCACTTCAAATTTAGAAACCCATAAACTAAACAGATTGTACCAGAATTATCAGTGAAATGTCTTAAATGCTCTTTTGACAATGTCGTTGTGTTTGGAATTGTTGTATGTTGGCTTTCTATGTTTACTTTTTCTGGATATGGCATATTAAGAGTCAAATCTGCTTTTTCATAATGGAGTTGCCCGAGTGAAAATAGTAAAGTTATATCTAAACATAAGTCACCTAAGAAGATAATAACTCAAACAGTCAATTATATTAGAGTTCTTAAAAAAAATGCATGATGTGGTAAATACTCTCAAAGGAACTGCCATGGATGTATAAGAGAAAACAACAATCCAACTTATTTTCATTTGTAACTAAACGCATTTCAGATTTAGTTTTGTCTAGTCTCTTCTTGGTTTCATTTTGTGGTTTTGGACCCGTATTGGTTGGATGCAGATTGTGGTATGGGTTTATGAATTGGCCTCGAATTCTCAAAATTATATGTGAGCTTTCAATTTGGGTGCTCTAGAAGTGTCTACTTAAAGCTCAACAATAGTGTTATGGCTTTATGAATTGACCAGAATATATTTCCACTAGTCCAGGAATTTGAAAGGACCAATAAGTGATTCGTCCTTGTTACAACTGGGACTGTTCAGGACCAATTAAAAGCTGGAGCTAGCTAGCCTACAAAATTCAGCTCCATGTAGGACGAACCATACTACTTGTATCTAACAAGAGGTTTGGGCTCACTTCTTGGACTGGTCAATGCTCATTTTGAACGATCCTTGAATGATTATCTCAAGCCGTTATTTGTGTCAATGCTTCTTTCAATGTACATCTACTTAAAGTTTAGCTTATTTATTTGTGTCTTAAATGTTGATTGTTACTGCTATTGCGTCCACTGTTATGGGCATTCTCTTATCACCTTGCTTTCCTTCAAGCTTGCAGTAGAGAGAGTATTGATTTCTCCATCAGACTCTTTTGAGTACATCTATTTTAAGTGTTGATAATGATCAACCAATTGCGTAAATTAATTACTTCTTCTTCTTAGATTCCTTTGATGATCCAACTTCACTTTTTCACCAATCTTTACTATGTTTACAATGATTTTCATTTGTGTTGTTAAAGGCTTAAAGCTGTAGATCTTCCATGAACATCTACATAAGATTGACTAGCCTCTGTGGCATATCAAAACTTCCAACAATCATGATTTCTGACTCGGTTCATATTTTCTTGCTTACCTTTCTTAGGTGGTACAACTTTCATCGACATGGACAGATCTTGGATGAATGCGTGGAATAGGTTTAAAAGCCCTGACTATTGTGACGGGGTTAAGGAATTCATAGGTTTTTTGCAAAATGGATCAGGCAGGGACATCACAATATGAAGAAGCAGTAGTACCACATGAGATAACTGATTTGGAGGAGTCTAGCTCGCATTTCAAAAATGAAACTAGTGGAAGTGAGTCACAATATTGCTAGTATTCCCGAACAGATTGTCACCTGTGAAGATCCTTCTTTGTAATGGTTTATTTTTATGCTAGTCACGAACTTTCTGAGAAAAAAAAAAAGAAAAGAGTTCCTTCGGTGATCTCTCTGTTCAAGGAAAACAAGAAAGTGCCCTCTCTCTTCCATATACAACCACATAAAGTTCTCTTAAGTACTTTCTGTAGGCATAAATTGTTAATGTTTGTTTTAATTCATTAGCAGTCATGCCTGTACTTGGCTTTCTGGCCTTTTTGACTGATGTGTTGTTCTGAGTTATCATGATTCAGTAATTATACATTGAAGCATAGGTGTCATGATTTTCTGATGTTCTTGCAGCATACAGCATTCTGAACTTGTGCGCTCAATCAAATGCAGGTTTTTTTAGCACGCAGACTTCAGCTTGAGAAAACCAGCAAAGCCTATATCCTAATAGTTTAGGAACTGGGATGGAGACAATGTGCAGTTCAGTGAATTATGTTAGATTTCATATTGAGAAGCTTTAGCTTTTTGGAATAGTAGGGAAATATTTTGTCATAATTGAAAAGAAATAAACAGCCCCCCATCTTGTTCACCGGGGCTTTATTGCTTTTTCAGGCGACCTTATCACAATTATGGGGCATTAGTACTTATTGGATGTTTACTCATTTTCATTTCAGCTTGTTGCACATTGTATATTGGACCCAATAAAGAGATGGGGTGAGAAGCGCCATCTTCTCCTTTGTTTGAAGGCATGCACCCCATTTGGCGCACCTATTCTTTGTTGTGATCTTTCTAGGCTTTGTTTTTTCTATGATAAACGATATTCTATTAATCGGCAAATGCTTGATTTCAATGTCCATTTACTTGGTGGAAAGAATCAACGGAAGGGGAAAAAAGAGAGTAAAATCAGTGTCTTACTTTGTTGCAGCCTGAATGGAGCCTGAGCTAGTGTTACGACTACTCAACAGAAATCTAAATCTGTATTCATTTATCAGATGCCGTAAGTCCAGCCCCAGGACCATGTTGGATCTTTCTAGTAGCTGCTATTTCTACACTCTTCTCGAGTAATTGCATTTATGAAGACTCCTCTAATCGACTTTTAAGTTTACTTCCATCCTTAACGCTTAGCAGCATAAGGAAATTCCAAGAAAAGGATGAAAAACTTTGGCAATACTCAAAAACTTTGAATCTTAACTAATTGTTCACACCTAATTTCTTGGAGTTAACTGTCATAAGAAAAAAAGATAGAAGAGAAGGGGAAGAAAAGAACGTATAAATAAGAAATTTTAAAAAAATAAATTATTAGTTTAAATTAAGAATAAAGAATAAAAAAGGTGATAGGTGCTTTGATCCGTTATTTTAAAAAATATAAATGAAAAAGGTGTTTGTTAGGATATGTGAGAGCTGCTTTCATGACGTCGTGGCTTATATATTTTGCACTGAAGGAAAGTAAAGTTGCAATTTACAAAATAAATCGTGCGAAAGATTTAATAACCAAATAGCGGGAATTAATTCGCGCCCAGCGCCCTCACCTCTCAAGCAAAGGAAAAAACAAATCGTGCAGGATGAATAAACTGCCAAACAGTTTTTGAAGAATCTCAACCTAGGGGATTTTGTGACAGCAGGTACGTTGAATTCTCGGGGATTATCTCTCTCAGCAAATTTTGTCGAGTAATCAGATAGTGGATGTTGTTATGCTAATGGGAGTTCCCTGTATATTACTTACTCTTCTGTCTTTATAATTATCAGATTCATATATTGTAGTGGAATGGAAATGGACGTAGCATAGCGGAAAGTTAACTCCCTTTAGCGAAAGTTTCATAGATGATTTGGCCGTTGTTCTTCCTGCACTTTCCTTTGGACTTAATTCAAGTGGTTTTTGATGTCTTCCAGTGCAATTCTCAATTTCTCATGCGAAATTGTATGTTCTGTTATATCGCAGCATTTGCACCTATCAATGGCGAAACTTCTTCCGACTTACCTGATTCGAACTCACGGACGCAGCCATTTGATGCTCAGAGATATTTCTCCCAAAGTGAAAGTGACTGACGGGACTGCACTACCTAAAGAAAGAAGAGGCTTGCGACATTTTTTTCTTCAATTCGCTCAAACTCTGTTTTGTGATCCTTCTCTTCAGTTTGCTTTGTACACAAAGCAAGAAAGCAAAAAGGATTCGTGCAATATGAATCCCCTGGTTACGACAAAAGTATACTTTGCAAGAGTGGAACCAACAAATCATCCCTCGACATGTATGATGAAAGCCATCGCAATTTTGGGCTCATAACAGTTGGAAGAAAAGATTAAGAAATTGGTGTTCTTCATTTGCCAAGGTCACCTCCAGTTTGTAGGGCCAAATCTATAACGGCGGCAAAGTCTGTAAACTTCAGCGGCAAGGTCCGCAAAATGCAAATCCATTAACAACATAAAACAGAGGACGTCGACACAGATAAAATATCTCCCACCACGACAAAAACAGAGGACGTCGACATAGAACAGAGTGATAAAAAAAATTTCCACGACAGCCGACAGAGGACGTCGACACAGAGTGCTAAAAATTTTCCGTCGATATTATGTGACGATTGTAACAGATCTCGACTAATTTTTTTTCCGTCGGAGATTATGGGTCGACGACTCTAATACCGTCGGAGATAAGCTGTGGACCATAATGAAGCTGTCGGCGTTGAATTTGTAACGCCGACCACCCCCACCCAAAGCCGACGGAAAGACTGTTTTTTGCCGCCGAATATAACGGTCACTGATAGTCGGGTATGCAGCGACGATGAAGGAAGGTGGTGCTGACTTCTAAATGTCGACGCAATATCGCCGACCGTTCTTCGACCACCCCTAACCGTCTCCATTGACAAAGCCCGACGGAAATAAGAGTTTTCAACGACAATTATATCCGTCGTTGAAGATAACAATTCTTGCGGTGGGAATCCATCCGGATGACCGAATGGATGGCTGGAGGTCATCCAAGGGTCAGCAGCCCTGTTCGGGCAGGTGTAGGTCCCGAGCGGGACCCACACTCTTCCTTGTTTCTGACCCTTGGATGACTGAATGGATGGCTTCCCGCCGTCCATTCGGTCATCCGGATGGATTCCCCTTCGGAGGGAATCCATTCTCCTCGCCCAACATCGTCTCCTTCGTACTTTGTTCTTTCTTGGTAAACCTCTATGGATCTCTTCGTCTCCTATCTACTTCAGCTTGCAATCCTATGCATTTCTCTAGCTCTCATCTTCCGTGTTTATAGACACAAATCTCCTTCCCCAAAACTTCCACCCGGTAGAAAAGGATGGCCTATCATTGGTGAAACTTTGATTTATGGAAAGGCCTGCCTAAGTGGTAACCCGTTGGAGTTCGTTGCTGAGAGAATGAGCAACTACGCACCAGAGGTGTTCCGAACCTCCTTGTTTGGAGAGGATTTCGCTGTGCTCTGCGACGCTGCTGGGAACAAGTTCTTGTTTTCAACTGCGAACAAGGATGTCACCCCGTGGTGGCCGCGCTCAGTTGTTAAAATCTTGCATTTTCCTTTAGACGTGAAATCTTATATAGAAGAGCTATTCAAATTACGATCCATGCTCCCAGAATTTTTCAAACCGGAAGCTCTACAACGTTACATATCTGTAATGGATTCCATGGCAGAAGAACATCTGCAGCTTCGGTTAATGTGTGAAGCTGAGGCGTGTGAAGCGGCGTGAGGCAGCGGTGAGGATAAACCCGCTGCCCATCCGACGGTCAAGATGATGCCACCGAATAAGTGAGATGGGTAGCCGGTTTGAGAACTTTATTTCCGGTCTGAGCTTGAGGAACCCGGTCCAGCGAATTTAAAATACCCGTTTTAACATTCGAATTTTATATCGGGAGGGCAGATTCGAATTCGAATCCCTCCGACTCTCTCTCTCTCTCGCAGAAGCGCCCAGCCCCTCCGAATCGCTCTCTCTCGCAAGGCAAGCCACACATCAGGTATGTCTCGCATCCACGCCATTTGTTCTTCTATTTTTGAATGTGATTTTCGTTGGGATTGAAACTGTTATTGGATGGAGAAGATTTTGGAAGTAGGGTTAGTAGCTGGATTAAGGTGAAATGTTTGGACTTTTAGAACTTCGATTTTTATGGCATAAATCTGTGGGTTCTTTTTTCTTAGTAGCAAAAATTTACGATCCAGTATTATCGGGTTTTGCCCCTTACACGTATCTACCCTGCTACAAGCCAGACCAGTACATTTCATACGCAGGCTCTATATCTTCCATTATTATTATTTTTTGGGTGTCTTAATATTTGGGGTTGAATTTTGAGTGATTGTTTTCATACAGGCTTGGAATCTATATCGGGAGAAGAAACTAGGTTGTAGTTCTTATCCTTGCTGGAACATCTTTGCCTACTGCCTGGGCTTTCCGTTATTTATTTAAAAATCTTTTAGCAGCAAGCGATTCACTAAATATCTGTCATAGGTTAAGATGGTATTGTCAATTTGTTACTTATTTGTATTTTAACGAATGAAATTATTGTTGTCGTCCCGAAAACAGAGCACAAGAACTGTCAAAGTAGACGTAGGGAGATTTAGGTTTTTTTCACTCTATTTAATTACAAGTGATTCACTAACCATTGCAGCTGGTCATGATTAGTTGTTGGACTTTGGAATTTTCATTCTTGAAAGTCGTAATTGATCTTACTGATGCTGGTCATGGTTAGTTGTTTTATTGACCAATGCCAATTAATCTGCAGAGCACATGCAAGATATCATTGGGTTGCTGCTCAAATATATTCACCTTTGATGAGGTATTATCATATACAATTTTAAAGAAGCTCTATGTCCGTACATCTTGTATTATGAACTTGAGCATTTGACCATATAAACAGTATCAGAACCTTAAATTCGTAATAGCAAGGAAGTCAAAACTAGTTTCAGGGATTGTTACGATGAAGAGACGGTAATGCTTTATGATCATAAAGAGGATATACGAACTACCATTCATCAGATTAGCTTTATTAAGTTTAACTTTGATGGTGCACCACTTGCAACCAGATGGAGCCCACCCTGCCCAATCTTACTCCTGATTACAGAGGGGGTTGGATCTGTAGAGACATAGTCATGCAACTTTTGTTCAACTCTTACTGATCGACATCTTTCACTGTGTGCCAAGGTGGCAGACTTTGGCTTTTCAAAATATGCTCCTCAAGAAGAGGACAGTGGTGTTTCTCTAGAAGTGAGGGGGACAGCTGGTTACCTCTCAACATACACAGGCCGCGCAATGAATGGAGTTTGGTTGAATGGATGTGTGGTTGAATGGAGTTTGGTTGAATGTTTCATCGATATGTGAATTATGTTAATGATGATTGTTGTTCTATTCACGTGATATACTTGAATGATAAAAGAGAAAATGGGTATTTATCCCCCAATACTCTCTTTTGAGTGTATGCATCTGTATGGTTAATTTCTAGTGAATTTAATTCACTCAAGTGCTGTATAAACATACCAAATTTTAAACCATCACTATATCTTTATAAACAGTTCAAATATCTCTCATTTTCTGTAACTGTTGCCCGTAGATTTCTTATGATTATGAGGTTAGTCTCGCATCCTTTTGTGGAAGGGGTGTGAGGAAAAATCTCTCCTTCTAAACTAATTTTTAACCTTCAAGATCACTTAACATGAAAACCCCCCCCACCATTTGCTGCTTTATTAGTAGTTACAATTTTGCTTGTTAGGGGAGCATTGTTGATAAAAATGTCCAACGAAACTAGGTGACATCGAAAATCATGCTGGTTGTACAAAGTTAGACTTAGTATACATTAAGAAGGTTACTGAAATGATTTTTAAAGAGCAATTGCAAATACTACAGAATCTGCTCCTGATCTTAGCTTTTTGTCCAGTTTGATCAGAGGCAGAAGTCTATGGGACTTCCAACTAGTGAGGAGATGCAGAAACAGGAGATTCTGAAGAAATTCATGTCTGAGGTAAACATGGCCTGCTAATTATCCTTTCATTTGCTGCAGCATCCGGAGATGGTCTTTTCAAGGGCAAAGATAGCTTAAATAGGACCTCTTCCAAAGTGTGATCTCTTTTTGGGTGATCTGTGGTCCTGTAATGTACTCTGGCATTCTCATCTATATGTTGGTGGAACCTGTGGGCATTTTTTTGTCCTGTAATGTACTCTTTTTTGGGTGATCTGTGGTCCTGTAAACGTTTTGACTCTGTTTAGTTAATGTACACGTGCTCATTTTCCACTATGAGGGCTGTTTTGGCAGTGTATATTCCTGTCATATTGCTGGCTTGTACATATTCCTGTCATTTTGCTGGCTTCCAGCTCTAAGTCAGAGTGGTTTAGCAATGGCCATATATGGGTTTTTTTTTAAGAATAGGATTGACAAAGGAACTTTCCTCGCACTTGATCAAATAGAATACTCTGGTAGGAAATGTGTGATCTTCTTCTTTAGCTTACAGGTTAGTTGACTCAGAATTTAAAACAGAGTTATAGTCCAGAAAAAGAAAAAAAAAAGTCATTCTTCAGTAAAAAAATTGAGATGAGAATCAGTTGAACTTTGTATTTGATGCTTCAAGTGTTTGTGGAAGTGATAGATGAATTGATACTCATTCTTCAGTAAAAAAATTGCAGCCCCAAAGAAGAAAAAAAAATCATTTTTAACAGACATTTAAAAATCATTTATTCTCACGCAATTATTCAGTTTTCAATTGTCAACAAATTTCCCTCAAGATCCAAAACTTGGATAACACCAGTCACGTAACCTACATAAATTCGTGTCCCAGAAGTGCAGACGCATTGGACAGAAAAAGGATGGAAACTAATTTCTTGCAGTCGATTTCCATTCCCATCCCACTGCACAAGTAAGCCACTTGCACACCCACTCCACCTCATACCATCAGCTGCTAGCACAAGTGCCTCTGTTTTCTTGGCATCTTCTGCAAATGTCCCAGTCCCCTTAGTGGCAACTCGACCAACAGCATCTGCAGCCCCCATTATGGCATTACGCGACCGTTGCAAAAAGCTACTTTGAGATTTCTCCTTTTTTGACGTGGAAACAAATTTCATCTTCATCTCATCTTCTACTGCTGGATCTTGCTGCACTGGTGACATGTCAATTTTATTCTCCACCTGACCGTCTACGTTAAATACTTTCAGAAGCTCCCTCGTACGAGCACCTGTGGGAACACCAACTCTTGATATACGTAAGATGTAATTTGGGATATTATAAGCATTTCTTCACAACTTCGAATGATATAACTTTCCTTGAAAAATTACAACCTGAATACGCTAATGTCCGGCAGACATTTTTTTTCCCCCAATGCAATCATCCCATTGGGAATTCAAGTTTTTACAGGGTTAAAAGAAGAAGCACGCAACAACTAAGGACAGATCTGTACATTTGCCCATGATAGCGATATAAAACATCCAACAAATATGCTTCCAAGAAAGAGGAACGTACCACAGTGAGAAGGACAAGAGACAAGCACACCAAACTTTAGCTCTAACATGATCTGATAACAAACACTTCACGTCTTGAGCAGCTATACTACAGGCACCATTAACAGTTACTTGGCTCCTTAAGTCAATAAATGACCTTTCCACCAGTAAAGCAGCCATGTGCTTTTCCTCTGGTTTTAGAGAAATAGACTTTATTATGGATTCCCACGGCCAGATTATAATAACACCACCTTCAAAACCTGACCATAGATCACCTGGATGAAAGCAATACGAGTAATTAAAGGGGTGAAGTTGTACCTCAGACGCATACGAAAACATATTGACCACACAGAGGGTGGGGGACGTGTTCGCAGACTCATGAAACGGTGTCGCATCCTCATCCCCCCTCCTCACCCTTCCACCAAGCCCGCAACCGGGATCGTACGCATTTTGGAGAGCCCACACCCGCACTCCAATCAATACACAAAGCAGGTCTTCCGTAACCCGACAACCCCAATCTCCCCCAGCTACCAATCAATACACAAAGCAGGTCGAATGCTGCGGTGGCAGAGGCTGTGGTGGTAACGGCTTGCCCTGCGAGAGAGAGAGACCAGTCGAATGTGGAGGAAGCAGTCGGATTTCCAAAATGGGGAGCAGATCTTGGGTTCAATGGGGAGAACGAGATCCCCAATTCGATAGTTAATGTTTGAAATCGCTTCAAACCGGTTTAATGCTCACCGGGTTGGCAAAAACCGCTTCACACCGAACCGGGTTTGGAGGGCAGCTGCTCATTAATTTGCTGGCAGATAGATGGCCGTCGGATGGCCTCTCCCCTGATCATGACCGCTGCCTCACAGTGCTTCACACCAGTTCGCTTCACATAATAACCGAACTCGAACATCTGCAGATAGATTGGGCCCCATATAAAGAAGTGAAGGTTTTTCCACTGGCAAAGAAGTACACGTTCGCAGTATCTTGCCGGCTGTTTACCAATATCACAGATCCGGAGCATGTGACCAGGTTGTCGAATCTGTTCAGTCTTATTGCAGTTGGCCTCCTATCCGTCCCTGTAAATCTTCCAGGCACAACTTTTGGCACAGGCGGAGGGAGAGGGGCGAACCGGGGCCATTGCCCCGGTTGGCTCCCCCAAAAATTTTGTTTACATGGCATTTTTTTATTTTTTTTATTAGGTCTGCCCCCATTGGTCAACTAAAAATTAAACTCGCCCACCTTGACTGCCTAGATGAATCAACTCGCCCCCCTTAATTAAGGCCTAAGCAGCCTAGTACCTCAAAATCAAACTAAAAGAATAAGCAAAGAGATATTTATTTGTGTCAAAACTTGAAATCCTACCTTAACTTGTTTACGTTGTCGTGAATTTTGCGACGAATATTTCATATACTTCTCCTGAATCCTGATAATCATCGTGTGTTGTAATCCTTGAAATAGATATTTTCGCTATTCTAGTGCTGCTTTTCTTTTTGTTCTTTTGCCTTTTATGTTGGACTTGGTTGAGAATTTGGATATCACAAATGCTGAGAAAAAGGGTGGTGTGCTCTTGTTAGATAAGTGATAATTCAATTATTCAAGTGTGTTGCGTGTCTATCTTTACCTACTAGAGAATCATTGGTTATATCATTTTATTGTCACTATCATCATCTAATTTTACATGTCTGACTTCTCGACATTTTATGAAAATCCAAAGTTGAGGTAAGACTCATTTTCATCTCTCTTTTGTTTGTTTAGGTCTGATTTTTCATAGCTCATGAGATTAACTTGTTTTTAATTGTCTTTCTCTAAAGGTGGAACTTCTTTTCCATTGTAATTTGTGACGTTTTGATCAAGTTATAGATATATTTCTTCAAAATTTTAGTCATTAATTTAGCTAGGTAATGAGCATTTTGAACTACGATTTTTTGTTTTTTATTTTGTAAGGGGAGTAGAATAGTTATTTGGATGTTAAAATTGAACTTTTTGTCTAAATTTTTTTCTATTGTCATTTACCAAGTATGTATTCCACCTTGCAATTTCGGATTATTTTATTGTTGATAGAGATTCCACTCCTGAGAAGCTCGTGTTCAATAGTACTGTCACACTAAAAAACAGCTATAGCAAGGGTGAAAAGTATCTTTATGCCCTTGGAACTTGGATTTTTTTGAACTTTAGATCTTTTGGCTTCTTTTTCCAATATGCTTCGTTTTGCTATTGTTTCTTTCAAGAATAATAGAAACACAGTAATCGTTTATTTTTCTCATTTATGTGTTATGTTTTCTTTTTACAGATCCCAACAAATTCAGCAGGACTTTTTGAGCATAGGGCACATCCTTTCTGGCAAAAAAAGTAAGTATTTCATTTATGGAAGTAAATAGTTATATTGCTGAAAATACTTTGTTTCATTTATGTGTTTTGTTTTACAAAGAATATATATATATATAAATACTTTGTTTGTGTGATTAGTTGGTGCTCTATTGGTATCTTGAACAACAAGAATTTAATCTTTAATGTCACCTTTCAGTATCAGCAAATAGTACGGTATGTGTATTTCAATTTTTTTAGTATTTTTAGTCCTTAATTTTTTATATTTATAGTGTTAAGACATTTTTTGCCTTACTTAGAAAATTTTTTTTTTGTCATTTTTCCTTAAGAGTTTGCCCCCCATTGATTGGGTTTCTGGCTCCGCCACTGACTTTTGGTCATGCCGTTAAAGGTGGCAAACTCGTCAACAATGAGCTTCTAGCCCTCGTTAGACACAGAAAGATGGAGCTCTCTCAGAATAAAGGGTCGGCACAAGTTGACCTGTTGACTCGTTTGCTACTTGTAAGGGATGAGAATGGAATGGAATTAATGGATGAGAGGGTGGTCGCCCCTGTCGTAACAGGTTTCTTCTTTGCCAGCTTTGATACATCCGCTTCAACAATAACATCTGTCATGCATTATCTTGCAGATTATCCCCATGTCTATAGTGAGGTCGTAAGAGGTAAGATTCTCCATTGACCATACCTCTACTGCATGTTTCAACTTGCAAGGCCAAGGCATTCCGTTTAATTTGATCATCATCTGATCAAACATAAGAATCAAATATATAATACATACTTGCTCTGCGGTTATTTTCATTTGATCATCTGAAAGTGGTTTGCTTGTTTAATAGAACAAATGGAGATTGCGAATTCCAAAGGTCCCGATGAGTTGCTGAATTGGGATGACATACAAAAGATGAAGTACTCTTGGACTGTGGTATGTGAAACAATGAGATTATTACCTCCTGGTCCAGGATCATTCAGAGAGATCACAACTGAACTCACTTATGCAGGTTACAAAATTCCAAAGGGATGGAAGGTAAGTAAATATATATAACTATGCATGCATGTACAAGCTGCCAATTGAGGGCATGATATAATTATAATCGGGATGTAAGGCTTGGGATTTATCTTTCTCGCTGGCCTTCTGGACAGTAAGTACACACAAAGATCCCGAATGTTTTCCCGATCCAGAAAAGTTTGATCCCTCGAGGTTCCAAGGCAAGGGGCCCGCACCATACACTTTTGTCCCATTCGGAAGAGGACCTCGAATGTGTCCAGGAAAGGAATATGCACGAGTGATAATCCTCACTTTCTTGCATAATGTGGTTACCAAATTCAAATGGGAGAAAGTTGATCCGAACGAAAAGATTAAATATGAGCTAACACCTGTTCCGGTGAATGGTCTTTTGGTTCGCCTCCAAAAGAATTAGCATCGCAAATTGGCCGCCCAACCAGGTTTAATAAAGGTTCATATAACAGCAGGAGCTCAGCCTCCCACCAAAGGGTTCGGTGACTTTTAATTTTTTTTTTCCTTCTGTTGTTTTGCTGTGTATTTACCTTTCTTGTGGAAGCATTTAAATTATTTTTGTTTAAAATTAGTCATGTGACACTACTCTAATAAAAACCATAATGGAAATTTGCAAACTAAATTTGTGGGTCAGCTGTTGGACTGCACCATTGAGGTAAAGGTGGCAAGAAATATTTGGGACAAATAAAGATAAGATGATTCAGTATTGATTGCTTCACCCTCTCAAATGATATTCTCATATTACCAACAAATCTGGATCACACAGTTGTAATATGAGATCTGGGAAACAAAACAATTTTATTAGCTACGTTGATGGCAGATGCCGTCCAATATATTCGAGTTGGGATGAAGCTTTAAGAGGCACAGACAAACGCAGCGGTTATACAAAAAAGTCTGCATAAAATTCCACTCTTTGACCTACCATCTGAGCCCTGCCTAGTTCTCTTCTGCAGTTGTTGCCTTTGTTATGTGGAAACCTTCACAAGCATGAAGACACAGCTTTCAATTGCATTAGTTTTGTAATGCTCCACCTTAGATTTCATGCATGCACCGTGAACGCGAGAACCCAGCCTCCAAGTAACCCAGAGGCATCCGTTAGACAAACAGAGACATTAACGCTAGGGCATGAACATTATAAGAAACGTAATTTCGCCTGTTTGTGTCAGTGAGTGAATGAGATAAACTCAATCGTCAAGGTATTACTTACTAATGCAAAAGGCATATGTGTGGGGTCTGGTACTTTCTTTTCCTCTTTTTGTGTGAGAGAGAGAAGAAGAGGGAGAGGGGGAAGGGAGGGGGGGGGAGATATACTTACTCAAACTTGTGGAAATTCTAAAGAATGGTGTAGTCCAGTGATATTACAAAAGAAAAAATGCATTGAAATAATCTGTTAGTGTGTGCCTTGAAAAGAAAACCCTGAGGCTCAAAACAACAGCATATGTTATCATCCAGATTACACGGAAATAAAATTCCTACAACAAGTGAATGCTCTTGAGCATCACCACTTGTTCGTTCAAAGTTGAAAAATAAAATTATTGCCACTTTAGCTAAAATGCTATACTGTGCAAGTTTACGAAAATACCAAGATCCAAAACAGAATCATTCAGTTTCGGTCCTTGACGGTAAACTCAGACCGGAGAACTTGCTCTTTAAGTCTCTGGCCATGTCTTCCCTGCCTGACTTCTGTAGATGCTTCAAAACTCTCATATACACTGCAAAGTTCGGTCTAAGACCCTTTTTAAGCATTTCAAGAAGAATATTTCGGGCAAGGAACACTTTTCCTTTCTTCTGCTGAAGGCTTGCAAGTAAGCTGTAAATTGAATTGCCTGAGCACCTATGCTTAACACTGGAATCAACCACATACTTACATGCTTCCTCATATCTCATCAAATCGAAATAGCCTTTAATAAAGGCAGCATGAGTGGTAGGACGAGGTTCAAAACCGTTTGAAATCATTTTATCAAGAAATTCAGATGCATAATCAAAATTTCCAAGTTTACACCAGTAATAAATAAAAATTTCAAAGGTTAATGGATCAGGAAGACAATCACTGTCCTGCATTTCTTCAAGCACTCGACAAGCTTCAGCCATTTTATCATTCTTGACTAAACTACTCATTAGATAATTGTAAGTATTGACAGTTGGATCACAACCCACTTGCCTCATTGTACGAATCATTTCCCTAGCCCCTTCAAAATCACATCTCCGACACTTCTCCCTAATCAAAATATTGTAATAACTTGTCTTCCTCTCCGTTATCTCCATTACGAACTCGGCCATCTCAAAGGACCCCAAATCGCTGAACATTTCGATCAATGAGTGAACCCCAGATGTTCGACATGATCCCCCTACTTCATGCAACACCTCTACCACTCTTCTTACTGAACACATAATGGAATCTTTGTTCGAAACCAAAACAGGTAAGAACTTAAAAGCCTTTTTGGTCAGACAAATTCCTTTCATCCTAAAGAAGTTCAGAAGACGCAGCATTGCCTTGTAATCATCCAACCACCCGCAATTGTCAATAACCAAACTACAGACATCCGAATTACCATAAAGATTAGGCTGTGAGCCTCCAATCCAAGCAAAGAAACGCATAGCGGACACTCTTTTCCAATTCAGAACCCGAAAAATCACAGTAATTGAAGCAAGAGATAAACTTGCATTCATAGCATCCAACTTGGACTCCAAGTCATGCTCGTCCCTCATAATCCTGTCAATTATTTCCAAAATTTGCTTCGGAGTAGCATTTGTTCTAATCCCATCACTACCAACTCTTCCAAATTTAACATGTTCAACGGAATTCGTCATTTCTAACCCAGCTGAATCCGAAAACAATCGAAAGCATCTATTACTGTAAGGTTTAAGCGATTCTAGATTCATGATTTGGTATCTATATTTATTATTGTCGCATCTAAAGCAATGGAAAAGCCG
The DNA here is from genome assembly GCA_963930655.1 of Myrica gale. Classification (NCBI taxonomy): domain Eukaryota; kingdom Viridiplantae; phylum Streptophyta; class Magnoliopsida; order Fagales; family Myricaceae; genus Myrica; species Myrica gale. The sequence goes on along the minus strand of OZ005600.1, from coordinate 6,157,659 downwards.
AGAAGATGGAGGAAAGGGGTGTGTTATAGGAGTAAACGAGGATAACCTAGTTGAGGAAATCAGCGGATATGGAGAATCAGAAGTCGGTATGTGAAACACTGAGATTACTACCACCTGGTCCAGGTGCATTCAGAGAGGTCAAAACAGAACTCACTTATGCACGCTACAAAATCCCAAAAGGATGGAAGGTAAGTAAATATATATAACAAGGCATGTACAAGCCTATTGAGGGCATGGTATTATCGAGATTTAAGGTTTGGATTTATCTTTCTCGCAGGCCTTCTGGACATGTAGTACACACAAAGATCCCGCATGTTTTCCCGATCCAGAAAATTTTGATCCCTCAAGGTTCCAAGGCAAGGGGCCCGCACCATACACTTTTGTCCCATTCGGAGGAGGACCTCGAATGTGTCCAGGAAAGGAATATGCACGAGTGATAATCCTCACTTTCTTGCATAATGTGGTTGCCAAATTCAAATGGGAGAAATTAGATCCGAACGAAAAGATTATACATGAGATAACACCTGTTCCGGTGAATGGTCTTTTGGTTCGCCTTCAAAAGAATTAGTTTCGCAAATTGGCAGCCCAACCATGTTAAATAAAGCTGCTTATAACAGCAGGAGCTCAGCCTCCCAATTAAGTCTAAGGGTTCAGTGACTTCTTTTTTTTTGTTTTTTTTTCCTTATGTTGTTTCAAGGTGATCAACACATCATGCTCCAGCACACTTTATGTTGATTACTTTGAAATTGAGATGTCAATTGACAGTATGGTCGGCCCATGCTTCTAGTGCACCTGGAGTGCTGCATATTTTATGATGGAGACTTCTGATTTGTGTTAAATAAATATCCTTTCAACATTCTCGATGCTATTATTGGCAGGTAGGAGAGATTATGCTCTGTGAATTATATATCCCTCAGTAAAATTTTTGGGTGAATAGGGGAAAAGTTAAAGTGGTAGTTCAGCCAATTACTGGATCTTCAAATAAAATCAAGGATAGTGGCCGGTACTGTTGTGGAGATAATGTCCTCCGGTGAACTTTTGAATTGATTAAAGATTTTGAACTTGTAGAATGCCAATCCAAGTTAAGACAGTGAAAGTGAAACTTAAGGAAAGTAAGGTCGAAGTATTGCAGATCACTGAATCTCAGGTGGACCTGCGCAACCGAATGGATCTGCAGAGTATTTTAGAATTCAGGGGAAAAGGTTGCAAACAGGCATAAAATCTAGGTGTAGAAATTGCCAGAAATGAGAATGAGAACCTAAAGATGGGGAATTCAAGAATTTGAGATAGGGATTTTGTAGAAGCGTCGTTCAGATCACGATCCATGCTCCCGAAATTTTTCAAACCGGAAGTTCTACAACGTTTAATTTGATCATCATTTGATCAAACATAAGAATCAAATATATAATACATACGGTGATTTTCATTTGATCATCTGAAAGTGGTTTGCTTGTTTAATAGAACAAATGGAGATTGCGAATTCCAAAGGTCCCCATGAGTTGCTGAATTGGGATGCATACAAAAGATGAGGTACTCTTGGACTGTGGTATGTGAAACAATGAGATTACTACCTCCTGGTCCAGGGGCATTCAGAGAGGTCACAACTGAAGTCACTTATGCAGGTTACAAAATCCCAAAGGGATGGAAGGTAATTAAATATATATAACTATGCATTCATGTACAAGCTGCCAATTGAGGGCATTGTATAATTATAATCGAGATGTAAGGCTTGGGATTTATCTTTCTCGCAGGCCTTCTGGACCGTAAGTACACACAAAGATCCCGAATATTTTCCCGATCCAGAAAAGTTTGATCCCTCAAGGTTCCAAGGCAAGGGGCCCGCGCCATACACTTTTGTCCCATTCGGAGGAGGACCTCGAATGTGTCCAGGAAAGGAATATGCACGAGTGATAATCCTCACTTTCTTGCATAATGTGGTTACCAAATTCAAATGGGAGAAAGTTGATCCGAAGGAAAAGATTAAATATGAGCCAACTCCTGCCCGGGCTCCCAACTATTGGATGGTCGAGCCGTCCATCCGGCCATCCGGAGCGGTTATACAAAAAAAGTCTGCATAAATGTGACACGTGTAAGTAAATAAAAAAAAATAAAAAATATATTTTTATTTTATTTTATTTTTTAAAGGGAATAAAGATCTCCGATCCTTTTCTGGTGGAGGTCCTCTCCACCGGCCGCCGGGGGAGTCTGGCCGCCCAGCGGAGGGAGGAGGAATTCCTCCTCCACCCCAGGCGGTAGTTGTTGCAAGATGGGGGAGGTCCCCCTACCTGCCCTAGAGTCAGGGTGGAGGAGGGAATCCCTCCTCCATCCGCTGGCCGCCCAGTTCTGGGCAGCCAGACTCCCCTGGCGGCTGTTGGAGGAGGCCTCCACCGGGAAAGGATCGGAGGTCTTTTTTTCACTTTAAAAAATAAAATTAAATTAAAATAAATTACATTTTTTTATTAATTTTAGATTAATTTTGTTATGTTTCTTACTTACTGACGCCTATCAATTTTCACGTGTAAGTCATTAGTCACGTGCTCATTTTCAGCCACTAGGTTGAGGGCAGGATCTATTTGGAAATGTATCCAAATCCCAGGGATAATTTTAGGGAAAATCAAACCCTAAGGACCAATCTGGAAAAATGTCAAACTCCAAAGGCGTGCGGAGTAATTTAGCCAAAAAAATTATACTGAGATAAGAAATCGATCGATCTTGCACTTAGAATTGTCTCGTACCTCAAACATCAAAGAATTAAACCTCAGCCAACAATGCGAGGACAGCTCGTTATTATTAGTATAGATGCCGCCCTACAAGATTTTTCTGAATTTGTTAAGGGCTAATTTGTTGTTGACTTTACAATGTAACCATGTCTAGAGAGTTGGAATACAAAAGAAACATTGATGGCTACAGGCTACATCGTGGAAGTCATGTTTTTTCCTCTTTTTGAAGGAGCCTTCATGGATACTTTACGTAAAATGCATTTTGGTCCAAATTTTTGGGGCTCAAACATACCCTATATATGGTATGCTTTGCAGGTACTCACCCAACACCGTCGTCTCCTTCGCACTTTGTTCTTTCTTGGTAAACCTCTATGGATCTCTTCGTCTCCTATCTACTTCAGCTTGCAATCCTATGCATTTCTCTAGCTCTCATCTTCCGTGTTTATAGACACAAATCTTCTTCCCCAAAACTTCCACCCGGTAGAAAAGGATGGCCTGTCATTGGTGAAACTTTGATTTATGGCAAGGCCTGCCTTAGTGGTAACCCGTTGGAGTTCGTAGTTGAGAGAATGAGCAAATACGCACCAGAGGTGTTCCGAACCTCCTTGTTTGGAGAGGACTTCGTTGTGCTTTGCGGCGCTGCTGGGAACAAGTTCTTGTTTTCAACTGAGAACAAGAATGTCACCCCGTGGTGGCCGCGCTCACTTGTTAAAATCATGCATTTTCCTTTTGACATGGAATCTTTCAAAGAAGAGCTATTCAAATTACGATCCATGCTCCCTGAATTTTTCAAATCGGAAGCTTTACAACGTTACATATCTGTAATGGATTCCATGGCAGAAGAACATCTGCAGATAGATTGGGCCCCATATAAAGAAGTGAAGGTTTTTCCACTGGCAAAGAAGTACACGTTCGCAGTATCTTGCCGGCTGTTTACCAATATCACAGATCCAGAGCATGTGACCAGGTTGTCGAATCTGTTCAGTCTTATTGCAGCTGGCCTCCTATCCGTCCCTGTAAATCTTCCAGGCACAACTTTTGGTCATGCCGTTAAAGGTGGCAAACTCATCAACAATGAGCTTTTAGCCCTCGTTAGACACAGAAAGATGGAGCTCTCTCAGAATAAAGGGTCGGCACAAGTTGACCTGTTGACTCGTTTGCTACTTGTAAGGGATGAGAATGGAAGAGAAATGGATGAGAGGGTGGTCGCTACTACCGTAACAGGTTTCTTCTTTGCCAGCTTCGATACGACCACTTCAACAATAACATCTGTCATGCATTATCTTGCAGATTATCCCCATGTCTATAGTGAGGTCGTAAGAGGTAAGATTCTCCATATTTCGATCTACTGCATGTTGCAACTTGCAAGGGCAAGGCATTCCTTCGTTTAATTTGATCAAACATAAGAATCAAATATATAATACATACTTGCTCTGGGGTTATTTTCATTTGATCACCTGAAAGTGGTTTGCTTGTTTAATAGAACAAATGGAGATTGCAAATTCCAAAGGTCCCGATGAGTTGCTGAATTGGGATGACATACAAAAGATGAAGTACTCTTGGACTGTGGTATGTGAAACACTGAGATTACTACCACCTGGTCCAGGTGCATTCAGAGAGGTCAAAACTGAACTCACTTATGCAGGTTACAAAATCCCAAAAGGATGGAAGGTAAGTAAATATATATAACGAGGCATGTACAAGTCTATTGAGGGCATGGTATTATCGAGATTTAAGGTTTGGATTTATCTTTCTCGCAGGCCTTCTGGACATGTAGTACACACAAAGATCCCGCATGTTTTCCCGATCCGGAAAATTTTGATCCCTCAAGGTTCCAAGGCAAGGGGCCCGCACCATACACTTTTGTCCCATTCGGAGGAGGACCTCGAATGTGTCCAGGAAAGGAATATGCACGAGTAATAATCCTCACTTTCTTGCATAATGTGGTTACCAAATTCAAATGGGAGAAATTAGATCCGAACGAAAAGATTATATATGAGGTAACACCTGTTCCGGTGAATGGTCTTTTGGTTCGCCTCCAAAAGAATTAGTATCGCAAATTGGCAGCCCAACCATGTTAAATAAAACTGCTTAGAACAGCAGGAGCTCAGCCTCCCAATTACGTCTAAGGGTTCGGTGACTTCTTTTTTTTGTTTTCTTTTCCTTCTGTTGTTTCAAGGTGATCAACACATCATGCTCCAGCAGACTTTATGTTGATTACTTTGAAATTGAGATGTCAATTGACAGTATGGTCGGCCCATGCTTCTAGTGTACCTGGAGTGCTGCATATTTTATGATGGAGACTTCTGATTTGTGTTAAATAAATATCCTTTCAACATTCTCGATGCTATTATTGGCAGGTAGGAGAGATTATGCTCTGTGAATTATATATCCCTCAGTAAAATTTTTGGGTGAATAGGGGAAAAGTTAAAGTGGTAGTTCAGCCAATTACTGGATCTTCAAATAAAATCAAGGATAGTGGCCGGTACTGTTGTGGAGATAATGTCCTCCGGTGAACTTTTGAATTGATTAAAGATTTTGAACTTGTAGAATGCCAATCCAAGTTAGACAGTGAAAGTGAAACTTAAGGAAAGTAAGGTCGAAGTATTGCAGATCACTGAATCTCAGGTGGACCTGCGCAACCGAATGGATCTGCAGAGTATTTTAGAATTCAGGGTAAAAGGTTGCAAACAGGCATAAAATCTAGGTGTAGAAATTGCCAGAAATGAGAATGAGAACCTAAAGATGGGGAATTCAAGAATTTGAGAAGGGATTTTGTAGAAGAGTCGTTCAGATCACGATCCATGCTCCCGAAATTTTTCAAACCGGAAGCTCTACAACGTTTAATTTGATCATCATTTGATCAAACATAAGAATCAAATATATAATACATACGGTTATTTTCATTTGATCATCTGAAAGTGGTTTGCATGTTTAATAGAACAAATGGAGATTGTGAATTCCAAAGGTCCCCATGAGTTGCTGAATTGGGATGACATACAAAAGATGAAGTACTCTTGGACTGTGGTATGTGAAACAATGAGATTACTACCACCTTGTCCAGGAGCATTCAGAGAGGTCAAAACTGAACTCACTTATGTAGGTTACAAAATCCCAAAAGGGATGGAAGGTAATTAAATATATATAACTATGCATTCATGTACAAGCTGCCAATTGAGGGCATTATATAATTATAATCGGGATGTAAGGCTTGGGATTTATCTTTCTCGCAGGCCTTCTGGACCGAAAGTACACACAAAGATCCCGAATATTTTCCCGATCCAGAAAAGTTTGATCCCTCAAGGTTCCAAGGCAAGGGGCCCGCGCCATACACTTTTGTCCCATTCGGAGGAGGACCTCGGATGTGCCCAGGAAAGGAATATGCTCGAGTGGAAATCCTCACTTTCCTGCATAATGTGGTGACCGGCCAAATTCAAATGGGAGAAAGTAGATCCGAACGAAAAAAATTAAATATGAGCCAACACCTGTTCCGGTAAATGGTCTGTTGGTTCGCCTCCAAAAGAAAGCTGCATATAACTGCAGGAGCTCAGCCTCCATATTACTAAGGGTTCGGTGACTTCATCTTTTTTTTTTCTGTTGTTTTGCTGTGTATTTACCTTTCTTGTGGAAGCATTTAAATTATCTTTGTGTAAAATTAGTCATTTGGCAGTACTACTCTAATAAAAACCAGAATGGAAATTTGCAAACTAAATTTGTGGCTCGGCTGTTGGACTGCACCCATGAGGTAAAAGATCATGGCAAGAAATATTTGCTACAAATCAAGAGAAGATAATTCAGTATTGACTGCTTCACCCTCTCAAATGCTACTGATCTCATATTACGAACAAATCTGGATCTCACATTTGTAATATGCAGATAGATTGGGCCCCATATAAAGAAGTGAAGGTTTTTCCACTGGCAAAGAAGTACACGTTCGCAGTCTCTTGCCGGCTGTTTTTCAAAATCACCGATCCCGAGCTTGTGACCAGGTTGTCGAATCTGTTCAGTCTTATTGCAGCTGGCCTCCTATCCGTCCCTGTAAATCTTCCAGGCACAGCTTTTGGTTATGCCGTTAAAGCAGGCAAACTCATCAACAATGTGGTTTTAGCCCTCATTAGACACAGAAAGATGGAGCTAATCTCTAGTCAGAATAAAGGGTCGGAACATGTTGACCTGTTGAGTCGTATGCTTCTTATAAGGGATGAGAATGGAAGGGAAATGGATGAGAGGGTGATCGCTGCTCTCCTAACAGGCTTATTCATTGGCAGCTTTGAAACAAGCACTTCAACAATAACATCCCTCGTGAATAATCTCGCCGATTATCCCCATGTCTATAGCGAGGTCTTAAGAGGTATGATTCTCCACATCTCTAATGCATGTTGCAAGCCTACATTTGTTTATGCAGCTTTTGGAACATAAGATTAAATATACAAACTTGTCTGCAAGTATTTTAATTTGATATTGAAGTGTTAATTCGCCTATTTACTAGAACAAATGGAGATTGCGAATTCCAAAGGTTCCGATGTGTTGCGGAATTGGGATGACATACAAAAGATGAAGTACTCTTGGACTGTGGTATGTGAAACGATGAGATTACTACCACCTGGTCCAGGACCATTCAGAGAGGTCAAAACTGAACTCACTTATGCAGGTTACAAAATCCCAAAAGGATGGAAGGTAAGTAAATATATATATATATATATAACAAGGTATGTACAAGCCTATTGAGGGCATGGTATTATCGAGATTTAAGGTTTGAATTTATCTTTCTCGCAGGCCTTCTGGACATGTAGTACACACAAAGATCCCGAATGTTTTCCTGATCCAGAAAAAGTTTGATCCCTCAAGGTTCCAAGGCAAGGGGCCTGCACCATACACTTTTGTCCCATTCGGAGCAGGGCCTCGAATGTGTCCAGGAAAGGAATATGCACGAGTGATAATCCTCACTTTCTTGCATAATGTGGTTACCAAATTCAAATGGGAGAAAGTAGATCCGAACGAAAAGATTAAATATGAGCCAACACCTGTTCCGGTGAATGGTCTTTTGGTTCGCCTCCAAAAGAATCAGCATCGCTAATTGGCCGCCCAACCATGTTTAATAAAGGTGCATATAGCAGCAGGAGCTCAGACTCCCACCAAAGGGTTCGGTGACTTTTAATTTCTTTTTTTCCTTCTGTTGTTTTGCTGTGTATTTACCTTTCCTGTGGAAGCATTTAAATTATCTTGTGTGTAAAATTAGTCATGTGACACTACTCTAATAAAATCTCATATTATTTACAAATCTGGATCACACCGTTGTAATATGAGATCTGGGAAACAAAACCATTTTATTAGCTACGTTGATGGCAGATGCCGTCCAATATATTTCAAGTTGGGATGAGGCTGTAAGAGGCACCGACAAAGGCAGCGGTTATACCAAAAAGTCTGCATAAAATTCCACTCTTTGACCTACCATCTGAGCCCTGCCTTGTTCTCTTCTGCAGTTGTTGCCTTTGTTATGCAGAACCTTCACAAGCATGAAGACATAGCTTTCAATTGCATTAGTTTTGTAATGCTCCACCTTAGATTTCATGCATGCACCGTGAACGAGAGAACCCAGCCTCCAAGTAACCCAGAGGCATCCGTTAGACAAACAGAGACATTAACGCTAGGGCATGAACATAAGAAACGTAATTTCGCCTGTTTGTGTCAGTGAGTGAATGACATAAACTTAATCGTCAAGGTATTACTTACTAATGCAAAAGGCATATGTGTGGGGTCTGGTACTTTCTTTTCCTCTTTTTGTGTGAGAAAGAGAAGAAGAGGGAGAGGGGGAAGGGGAGGGGGAGATATACTTACTCAAACTTGTGGAAATTCTAAAGAATGGTGTAGTCCAGTGATATTAATAAAGAAACAAAATGCATTGAAATAATCTGTTAGTGTGTGGCTTCAAAAGAAAACCCTGAGGCTCAAAACAACAGCATATGTTATCATCCAGATTACACGGGAAAAAAATTCCTACAACAAGTGAATGCTCTTGAGCATCACCACTTGTTCGTTCAAAGTTGAAAAATAAAATTCTTGCCACTTTAGCTAAAATGCTATACTGTGCAAGTTTACGAAAATACCAAGATCCAAAACAGAATCATTCAGTTTCGGTCCTTGACGGTAAACTCAGACCGGAGAACTTGCTCTTTAAGTCTCTGGCCATGTCTTCCCTGCCTGACTTCTGTAGATGCTTCAAAACTCTCATATACACTGCAAAGTTCGGTCTAAGACCCTTTTTAAGCATTTCAAGAAGAATATTTCGGGCAAGGACAACTTTTCCTTTCTTCTGCTGAAGGCTTGCAAGTAAGCTGTAAATTGAATTGCCTGAGCACCTATGCTTAACACTGGAATCAACCACATACTTACATGCTTCCTCATATCTCATCAAATCGAAATAGCCTTTAATAAAGGCAGCATGAGTGGTAGGACGAGGTTCAAGACCGTTTGAAATCATTTTATCAAGAAATTCAGACGCATAATCAAAATTTCCAAGTCTGCACCAGTAATAAATAAAAATTTCAAAGGTTAATGGATCAGGAAGACAATCACTGTCCTGCATTTCTTCAAGCACTCGACAAGCTTCAGCCATTTTATCATTCTTGACTAAACTACTAATTAGATAATTGTAAGTATTGACAGTTGGATCACAACCCACTTGCCTCATTGTACGAATAATTTCCCTAGCCCCTTCAAAATCACATCTCCGACACTTCTCCCTAATCAAAATATTGTAATAACTTGTCTTCCTCTCCGTTATCTCCATTACGAACTCGGCCATCTCAAAGGACCCCAAATCGCTGAACATTTCGATCAATGAGTGAACCCCAGATGTTCGACATGATCCCCCTACTTCATGCAACACCTCTACCACTCTTCTTACTGAACAAATAATGGAATCCTTGTTCGAAACCAAAACAGGTAAGAACTTAAAAGCCTTTTTGGTCAGACAAATTCCTTTCATCCTAAAGTCGTTCAGAAGACACAGCATTGCCTTGTAATCATCCAACCACCCGCAATTGTCAATAACCAAACTACAAACATCCGAATTACCATAAAGATTAGGCTGTGAGCCTCCAATCCAAGCAAAGAAACGCATAGCGGACACTCTTTTCCAATTCAGAACCCGAAAAATCGCAGTAATTGAAGCAAGAGATAAACTTGCATTCATAGCATCCAACTTGGACTCCAAGTCATGCTCGTCCCTCATAATCCTGTCAATTATTTCCAAAATTTGCTTCGGAGTAGCATTTGTTCTAATCCCATCACTACCCACTCTTCCAAATTTAACATGTTCAACGGAATTCGTCATTTCTAACCCAGCTGAATCCGAAAACCATCGAAAGCATGTATTACTGTAAGCTTTAAGCGATTCTAGATTCATGATTTGGTATCTATATTTATTATTGTCGCATCTAAAGCAATGGAAAAGCCGAGAAGATCGAGGAAAGGGGTGTATTATAGGAGAAAACGAGGATAACCTAGTTGAGAAAATCAGCGGATATGGAGAATCAGAAGTGGGTTTTGTGCTAAAATGGTCAGTATTGAATAAAAATATTGGGGAGGGTTTAATAAGAGAGAGTAGGGCTTTAGCTGAAAGAAAAGAGGGTGGGATGTGAGGGAAGAGAGAGTGAAGAGAGAGAGAGTTCGAAAAGTACCTGAGCTTCTGGAACAGGCTGGGTATTTCCATGGTGGATTATGGTCTCCGAATCGGCATTGATTTAGAGATCACAAAAACCACAGAGTCGAGAAGTGAGAAAAGAGAAGCGAAGCGAACAATTTTTTTTCCCCCTTTGGGCCGTGTTTGGCCAGCACTAAATTTAGACTTCACGTGGCTCGGTTGTTTTCTTACCAAGCCCATCTTTGGGCCGTGTTTGGCCAGCACAAAATTTATTTTAGTAATTTTCTCTCTTCGTACCTCTTTTTTATATATATAAATTCTAACACCTTTTTTCAAAGTTACAACATTTTTTTAAAAATTTCAATATCTTTTAACAAATTCTAATAATTTTTTTCACAAATTCCAATAAATCACCTCTCAATATTTTTTTTCAAGCCATCTAACAAAGGCCAAGCAAAGAACCAAATGAAATAGGGAGAGAGAGAGTCGGGGGAGAGAGAGAGCGAGCTAGGAGGACACTATTTTTTTGTCTTGATGTGTGCTAAAATTTTGGCACACTCTAAAATTTTACTTAATGAAATAATTACAAAATAATTACTCTTCCCATCAAATTATTTATTTTTACTATAAAAAATTTATTCAAATCATGTATCTCTTTATTTTTTCACCAACTCTCGCATCTTAAAATTTTAGTACAAACACTGCTCTGATTCTAAAATATGCAACTTGTAATTATGGATCAGGATATTTATTTAGACTCTAGTTATCCGCCAATGATTCCTACAACATTGAAAGCAAATTATATATTTTTCTTCCTCCATTGAATATCTTTCTGTCCAGGTGCAATAGTCCGCATCTTCACAGACATTTCTATTTCACCATAATCTAATTTTGACAAACAAAAAAAACTCTTAATTTTGTAATTATATATCAGCTAGAATATATGATATTAAGATGTTCTCTCTCTTGTTTTTTTCTCCGGTAGACATTCCTCTATGTGTAGTGTAATATTCATAAACTTCACTTACCCCACTAAAATAGAAATTACCAAAAAAAAGTATACTTAACTCAATTGACCGATTCACCTTTCAGCCCAAATCATGGAGCCCGAAGAAGCGGAGCTTCAAAAGTGAAAAGACTACCAAAGGGCCTAGAACAAAGAAAAAGTACTACCAAAGGTCGGGCTCTTCAAAAGAGAGGAAACATGGCGGAAACCGGTGACAGGTGCCTTTTTTTTTCCTAAATAAAAAAGTTTCTTAGGGGATGAATCATCTAAAAGTCAGGCTAAAGTCTACCATCACTTAAGCTCAAAAATTCCGCGTAGCACGAAAATCATTAGAGCATAATAAGGCTACTGTGATTCGAACCTTCATTAGGAGCATGCCCTAGAGGAAATACATTATTATAAAAGTTTCTCTCTCTTCATCAGATCATTCTTTTTCATTATAATATTCATTCAAATCTTCTCTCTTTTTATTTTTTCACAAACTCTCGTAAAACTATCTACATTTTTCACAAACTTTCATACCCAACATTTTGGCATTCAAACACAAGAGGGAATACATAATTTGCTTGATGGGAGATACCGATATGAGAATCGGAGGTGGTGTATAGTGGCTGAATAGAATTTTTGATGGATAGAGTCTCGAGTTTATATCCATCGTGTTTGTACAGGTAGGCGCACAGATTACATGTTTGATTTTTCACTAAATGAATATACTAATCAACTTAAGTGAGGATCGCAGTGGTGTAGATGGATTCACTTTGGTGACTAGTGACCAGCTGCGCAGATTTTCTCCTCCTTACAAAATAAAATCAAATCAAATCAAATTCTTTTATTTGCCTCGAATAAGTTATCAAAACCAATCACAATCTTTCAAACCGTTTGTATAAGCAGTTGCCTGGTCATGGTGTTGTCTCATAAGACTGCTCAAATTATACCTTTAAATATAAACTAAATATTAATTTGTTTTTGGCTCTACCTTTAAATGTAAACTAAATATTAATTTGTTTAACTTAAAACTGATATAATTAACAGGAGCAACAAGAAAAGATTGGGCCACTATCTGTTGATGTGTTACACGTCTTCCATCCCATGGCATTACCTGATCACAATACATCACGAATTTGTTAATCTTTCCCATTCGTCAATCATGGCTTTCGGTCTTCCTTTTTTTTTTCAAAAATCAGACCGTATGTGAAGCAGCAGATAGTATCGTCTCATTCACCTTTTTTAAATAATATTGCCCCCATTTATTTAATTATGAAATAAACTATTTTTTTACCAACGGAATATATGCGGTGAGTTCGGCCAGAGGAGAGATTAGAGAATAAATAATAAAGAGACAGAAATTTAATAGGTTTAATTTTAAAAAATTTATTAATTATAAATGTTATATATAATTGTATCTTATATTATAAGTACATAAAGAATACAAGAAAAAATTTATATTATAAAATAAATAAAGAAAAATATGATAAAAATGTTACATTTAAATTTGAATATATATAATATCTTCGATAATCATATCAAATCTTATAAATTAATTACGATATTATCTCAAATAATATACCTATTTGATTCTTAATTTTATGACATTTTTCTAATGGTACCATTGTACATCAAGCTCTCTTTCCCTTAGGTACTCTTCTAAGTTCCTTTTTTATGACTATTTTTATCTTTAGACTCTAGATTTTAACCGCATACTTCTTTTGTACATATATTTTATTGCACAACATAAAAAATGTGGGAATTTGACATTTTGGTCATTGAGTTTATATCTATTTTGCAAATGATTTCTTCACTTTCAAACTTCAAATTTTTAGTCCTAGAGTTTTATTTGTTTGATGAAATGGTAATTCCGTCAGTCTGTCGTCCATATGTTTAACGGACCTTTTTGACACGTCAGCAAATTTAAAGCGGTCTACTGGGTATATATTTTGAACGTGTGTGGTCAACCAGTACATGATGCAGTCGACCAGTAAAATTTGTTTACTTGTCAGAGAGATCCGTTAAGCATATGGACGACAGACTGACATAATGACCATTTCGTCAAACAAAAAAAACTCAAGAACTAAAAATTTAAAATTTGGAAGTGAAGAAATCATTTGCAAAATAGATATAAACTCAATGACCAAAATGTCAAATTCCCACCATTTTTGAAGAAACCATTTACAAAAAGAGTATAAACCGGATCAAAATCACAAATTTCTAAAAAAAAAAGATCGGGACAAATTCTTAAGGAAGCCTGCCTCTCTAATGTTCCAGCGCATCTTGTAAGAAAACGGAACTAGGCCACGCGAGCTTGAGGTTGGGGGCCTTGGGGCCGTCAAATACAGAGGCTGTGAGTGGCCTATGGCACGCCAACGCTGCCCGTCTTCTGGAATATTCTTCCGTATACGTTTCTGCCTAGAAGTTTCGTCTCAAATAAAACCCGCCCTAATAAACAACTCTCTCGTTCGCTCTAATATCTCTTCTTCAACTCTCTCCGCCTCTTGAGAACCAGGGAGGACAAACAGGAAAGCCGAACCGTGTGGAAATGGCGTCGTTTTCAGAAGCTCCGCCAGGCGATGCAAAAGTTGGAGAGAAAATCTTCAAAACCAAGTGCGCTCAGTGCCACACCGCCGAGAAAGGAGCTGGCCACAAGCAAGGTAACTCTACAATCTGTGTTTATGTGTGTCTATATTATCTTCTTATGTATGTGTATACATATGTTGATACAGTAACCGTGTGGGATTTGATCGCGGTGGATTTCGATCTCTTGCATTCAGATTCCTCGGCTTTATATATGATTCTATTGTTCTCTTTTTTTTTTTACGATTTAGCTGGTACTCGTCTCGTGTTCGGATCTGATATTTTTTAGGCTTAATTTCGATGCCGTGTTTAGTGTTGAGAGTTTAGGCAGAGGAACGTGTTCAGATCTGACTCACTATTCTAGGTCTGGTAGTACACTTGAAGAAAAGAAAACGGGAATCTGAACTTTAAGGTCCAAACTTATCTGAAATTTAAGGAAAGCATTTGTATAAGCTGAAGTACTGAATGAGGCTGGATTCGCAACTAATTGTGTCTTTCGTTTTTATTCATGTCGGATCTAGTAATACAATTTTTCTGTTGCAAATACTGCAACATCTCATTACGATGTATCGTATATGAGATGAAGGTTTTCTGGGTTTGGAAAGTACGAGTTGTTTAAGCTTTTAGCTTGTGTGTGGGCATAGGTGTAAATTGTAGATTCGTTTTGCATTTTCTTTGATTGTTCGTGTATAAGAATTGAGATTGTTGGTGTTGCCACACGATTTCTGTTTTGAGGAGTTCTACGAAAGATTCACTCAAGAATGATATTGTAAAGGTTCATGCTTGGAAGGATTAGATATCAAAGCAATAAACTATGCTTTTGTATTTTGTTGGTTGATCAGTCATTGTGGCTTGATTTCAAGATATCATGGTCTGAGTTTCCAGTTTCTTAATCAGATGGGAATTATATGCTTCTAAGTGTTTCATGCTTTCTACCATTTTGCCACGTTCAGCTTCTTTTTGCTCCTTTGTTTGGTTTTTTTCCTTCTTCTTTTTTTCCCTAAAGCAGTGGTGTCATCCACATCAACCTTATGGAATTTTCAGGACCCAATCTGAATGGTCTTTTCGGAAGGCAGTCCGGTACCACTCCTGGGTACTCTTACTCTACTGCTAACAAGAACATGGCTGTGACTTGGGAGGAAAAGACGTTGTATGATTACTTGCTGAACCCCAAGAAGGTATGAAATAATGACATTAAGTTATCAACATCATAATTGAAAATGCAGTTATCTATTGTGCTTATGATGTAATTGCGATGAATTATGTATCTAATATGGCTTTATTAACTACCCCGTCAGTTACATATTGATGGTCCTCTGTATTGTACTTTGAGATGTCTACGAGCTCACCATTTACGTGAAAAATTCAATACCCCTTTTAAGTTTGATTTATTTGAATCTAAAATAAAATGGTAGTTTTGGAAACTAATATGTTTTTTTTGAAAGACAACTCATTAAAGGGACACCCTTGAAAAAGTTGGATTTTTAAAACATGTCCCAATGCTTGGGATTGAGTGTATAAAATTTCCAATGTAGCTCGGACTTTTTTGGTACTTGGGGAGAAAATTCTATTGGTCCTATACAGTGTAGAATACGATGGTTGAGGACCCTATCAATTGATCTTACTTGAATACAATGATGGTCAAAAATCGGAGATACGGTACAAAGGATTGCAAGTCTAGTTAAGTCAGTGCAAATTATAAATAAAAAAAAGTTAAGTCAGTGCAAATGATCAAATAAGGAAAATCACTTGTGCCCTGACATTTTTTTTTGCTCACTCTTCTGAAGTATGAGTGGTGAAGCCTCTCTGTTCACTATTTCAAGGAAACCATAGAGAGAGAGAGAGCCTTCAATTGAGTATCATATTCTAAATGAGGTTTAAGGAACACCCTTGATGTTTTTGTGCTATTTTTAAACACGATATAAGGGCATTACATAATAGTGGTCTCACTTAAGTGGAGTTCGACAATAGTATTTTGAAACATCCCACCATCCAGCAATTTTTGGCACGCACTGGCTGCTCTAGGACTTGAATGTGTGTCCCTACTCGTAACAGCTAGGGTCTTCTACCATAGATTCCGACAATGACACTAAATATTCGTTTGAAGGGGAATCCTTCAGAAATTCAATATTTCTTTGTTGGGAGTTGATTGTATCTGCATGGGCATGCGCATGTGGAAAGGGTCAAATGAAGTTCGATACTTCGTCACTTCAAAGTTCTGGGAAGTATTTGAAGTGATGAAGTTGAAAGCTTTGAAGAGGGATCTTAAAGTGTGGAATAAGAAGGTCTTTGGGGATCTTAATTTTCGAAAAGCTTCGTTATTTCATGAGCTTTCTTCCCTTGATGGTTTGGATAAGAGTCGCAATTTGGATGAGGGGGGTGAGGAGAGGAAGTTGTTTGTTTCTAGGGAGCTTGATTGGTTGATTTAGTTGGAGAAAGTGAGCTAGAGACATAAATCGCTGGCTCTTTGGCTCAAGGAGGGGGATCGCTATACTAAGTTCTTTCATAGAGTTGCTAACTCTAATAGGCGAAATAATTCGAATTCAAGTTTAGAACTCGAGGGAGTTGTTGTGGAGGACCTTTCGTTGATTACCGGGGCGATCATTGATTATTACTCTACTTTGTATAAGGATTCGTTTGGTTGGCGTCCTCTGTTGGATGGGTTGGAGTTCGATAGCTTCTTGGGGGAGGACACTGAATTCATTGAGAGACCTTTTGAGGATGAGGAGGTGGCGAGTGTGGTGCAAAGCTTTAATGGGGATAAGGCGAAGGGCCCAGATGGTTTCTCTATGGCTCTCTTTCAAACTTGTTGGGATGTGGTGAAACGGGATGTTTTGTTGATGCTTAATGAATTTGCTAGGGAGGGGATGTTTGTTCGGAGTTTGAATTCATCTTTTATTGTCCTTATCCCTAAAAAAACCAGGTGCGGTTGATCTTAAGGACTTTGGGCCTATTAGCCTTGTGGGCGGGGTGTATAAGGTTTTAGCTAACAGATTGAAGTCTGTCCTTGGCAAAATAATCTCTCCATCCCAAAATGCTTTTGTGAGGGGGAGACAAATTCTGGATTCTGTGCTTGTGGCTAATGAATGTATTGATTCTAGAATGAGGACGGGTGAACCTGGTATGCTTTGCAAGCTGGATGTGCAAAAGACTTATGATCATGTGAACTGGAACTTCCTTTTGTACCTTCTCAGGAGATGTGGTTTTGGGGAAAGATGGTGCCGTTGGATTTCCTTTTGTATCTCGACTGTTAAGTTCTTGGTGATTGTCAATGGGTCTCCTGAAGGCTTTTTCAGTAGTTCTCGTGGTTTGAGCCAAGGGGATCCTCTGTCCCATCTTTTGTTTGTTATTGTGATGGAGACTTTTAGTCGCATGATGGGGAAGATGGTGTTGCTGGGGGGTTACAAGGTTTTAAGGTTGGTGGGGGGTCGGGTGTGGGGGTGTCTATTTCGCATCTTCTTTTTGCAGATGATACCTTAGTGATGTGTGGGGCGGATGTGGATCAATTTCGGAATCTTAGATGCCTTCTCTTAAGTTTTGAGGCGGTCTCGGGCTTAAAGGTTAATCTCTCTAAGTCTGAGGTCATCCCTATTGGTAGGGTGGAGTATGTGCGGGAGATGGCGGGTATTCTTGGGTGCTGCATCTCCTCATTGCCTATTAGGTACCTTGGTTTCCCATTGGGTGCTTCTTTCTAAAACACTCATATTTGGGATGGGATTATCGAAAGGATGGAGCGTCGGTTGGCGGGATGGAAGCGGATGTACCTCTCTAAGGGTGGTAGGCTAACTCTTATCAAGTCTACTCTTTCGAGTTTACCTACTTACTTCCTTTCTTTATTCCCTACGGCGGGGTGGCGAATAGGATGGAGAAGATCCAGCGGGATTTCCTCTGGGGTAGTGATGATTGTGTTCACAAGTTCCATCTTGTGAAGCGGAATATGGTGTGTTCTCCGTTGCATGATGGGAGGTTGGGCTTTCGCAATATCAGAATGTTTAATATGGCGTTACTTAGGAAATGGTTATAGAGGTTGGCGTTGGAACGAGATAAGTTGTGGAGGACGGTGATTGCTGAGAAATATGGTTGTTCGATGGGAGGTTGGTGTACGAGTTCTGCCCGTGGCTCTTATGGGGCTAGTCTGTGGAGGTACATTAGTAAAGGGTGGGGCACTTTCAGCAAGCATATTCGGTTTAAGGTGGGGAATGGTGTTAGTATCAGCTTTTGACATGATATTTGGTGTGGTGATAAGCCTTTGAGTCTTTCTTTCCCATTGGTTTTCTCTTTATCTCGTTGCAAGGAGGCTATGGTGGCGGATTGTTTGGTGGATGATGGTGTTCATGTGGTGTAAAGTGTCCCTTTCTCTAGAGCTGCCAATGATTGGGAGATGGAGGATTTTGGTTCTTTCTTTGCTTTGTTGTATGGGGTGGTTGTTAGCAGAGGGGAGGATGATGTGATGGTTTGGATGGGCAATAAGGATGGGATGTTTTCTGTTAAGTCGATGAATGGCTTGCTTAGAGGTGGGTCTAGTCGCTCTTTCCCTTGGAAGGGGGTTTGGAGATCCTTGCATCCTATGAGAGTTTCCTTCTTTGTGTGGGAGGCTTCTCTTGGTAGGAGTTTAACTATCGATAATCTTCGTAGAAGGGGTTTTATCTTGGCAGATTGATGTTTCTTATGCCGTGGTGCTGGGGAATCCATTAATCATGTCCTGTTGCATTGTCCCTACGCGAGTGAGTTGTGGTTTCGTGTTATGTATTTAGAATCTTCCATGGGTTATTCCAGAGACTGTGGAAGATGTGCTGTGGTGTTGGAAGAGGAGGCTTAAAAACCCTTTCACTAAGGCTATTTGGAAATTGATACCCCATTGTATCTGGTGGTGCCTTTGGCGGGAGCATAATTATAGATGTTTCGAGGATTGTTCTTTGTCTTTGGATAGGTTGAAGGGTGTTTTGTTGTCGTTACTTTTCTGTTGGGTGAACTCGGTTCTTGGTTGCTCTTTTTTAGATTTTGTTGATTTCCTTAGTTTTCTTGCTTGTTTGGAATATTGTTGTCGGTATAGTCTTTTGTACTGTTTTCACTATTTCTAATGAGATTGGCTTATTCATAAAATAAAAAACAAAAAAGTATTTGTGTATAAGATTTGTTGATAGGATTTTTGTATTCCGACTGTGATAAATATTTGAATATTTTACCCTTTGCCTTATTTTCACAACTGATTCTTGTGGCTCTTTTTTGTGCAGTACATTCCTGGAACTAAGATGGTATTCCCTGGACTTAAGAAGCCGCAGGACCGTGCTGATCTCATTGCATATTTGAAGCAATCTACTGCATCCTAAATACTGGTCGATTCGTCTTTTTCCCCCCTCCATTTTGCAATTGTTGGGGATTGTTTCACACAAAGCAGATGACTTACTATTTTTTTGTACGAATAAATTAGACCAACTAGGTCTGAGGTGCTCTTTTGTTCATTGATCATTGCATCTCAAGAGGTTGCCGTAATTGGCAAATGCAACATTAATTCAATTAGCTGGTTGTTACTGTCACATGAATATTTGGGTGAAGGAAACATTTTGCTAATGACAATTTTTGTTAGCTTCTTGATGATAGTGTCTTTGTGTTTCACTGTTGGTTTCTCTGTTCTTTTTTGTTGAACTGAATAGCTTGGTGGATGCGGGTAATGATTTAGAGAGCATACAAATTTCTGTGGCCTGTGAAGTTGGCTGGGCCTGTGATTGAGAGCATACAAATCTTGGTCACCTATGGAGTTGAATAGCTTGGGGATGTGCTTTATGATTTAGCGCGGTCAGGAATTCGGCTGCCTGTTGGGATGTGAATAGTTCCTTGCTCATGGGAGTCGTAGAACTGACCCCTAGGTTTGTGGTTCATCGATAACGAGAGATATCTGCAAGAGTTCAACGGATATGTTGCTGCTAAGGTGTAATATACAGCAGGATTCTTCAAATTGCGACTGGGAGAAATGGTTACTTTTGGTAGGCTTGCGAAGTCTATAGATGAGGACAGTGTTAAACATCTTTTGAACACCGTATTACATTGATTGATTGAAAGAATTCAAGGACCAAAATGATCCGAGGCCAAGGGTCTGAAAATTGAACTTACAGTAGAGCGCTCGTACTGTACATTATACTTTTATACACCCACAGGAATCGCAATGTGAAAATCGAACTTGGAAGCCAAAAGCAAGGCCCGATACGCGAAAATAGTGAATCGTTTGAGTGAAAGCGAAGGGTAAGCAACTTAACGAATTGAGCTCCAGTCCCATGGAGCCAGAATTCCATACAGAAATCAAAAGATCTCCATCAAGTCCAGCACCTTAGATGAACTCTAGAGGATTCTGTATGTAATGGTAAGTCCCGTCTTCTGTTTATGCTGTGACTGAGGTAAAATCTAGACTAATTGCAACGGATTACTGTACTTTAAGGATAAGTCAGTCGTCAAACTACTTTAGTAGTAGCTGCAGCTATGATCTGCAAATCAAGATTGAGCCTCTAGAAAGGAAATGGGCTGAAAATATTTACAAAATATTTGGCACATCTCAGAAAATGCATGTCTTATTGCGTTTTGTCTTTACCTCTGTCTACAGTATCCCCCTTGCCCTACCAACCCGGAAGGAAAAAAAAACTCCAAAGAAACAGGAAAAAAAAACCGAACAAATCACTCAGGAAACTGCCAAACCCTATAACGTCAGTCCGTCATTGTGGTGGTTGTAGTCATCACAAGATAATCCATTTCATTCATGGTCGTGACTGGGATGGCCGTAGGAGACCTGGTATCTGCAACATGACTTACTGATATAAGTTAATACGTAAAAATGACTAATGGGGCCAGTTACTTTACACATGAAAAATTACAAGCACATGGTGCAGTTTGAGTTGAGGCAAGGCACTAACTAATTCTAGTTTAAGTGACATCTAACTATAAATTGGAGCCTCACTTGATGAGGAATGACGAGGTGACGTCTCAGAACAGGTGGCAATCATGAGTGCCACTATAACCAACAAGTAATAGACCTAAAGCAAGCCCCTCAGATATGAGGAAGTAATGCTAACAAGGCATGTGTCTCTAGTGAACCTCTGAGTTTGGAAATGGAAGCCTTAAAGAGAGAGGCCCAGCCCCGCCGCATGACACAGCTTACATATGTGAAGCCTTGAAGGTTACAAAATTTTCAATCTCTAAGGCGGAACACCCTACTGGATTTTGAAGAACTTGGACAAGCATCAGTCTGTGGAGTAACAAATCATTCTCACGGATACCATATAATTAATTATATCTGGTAAAAGAGTATGGATACCAACCTCGATTCCACAAGGGCCTATTCGGTTGCGAGAGATGAAATTCAGGATCAGAGTAGCAAACTCTTCAGGTACATCTTCCTGCAACAATTGGAACATGAAGGTTACAACTGTTTAGAATGCAGATTAATGGATAAACAAAAGAAGAATACTGCAAAGAATGCCAGATAACAACCTGTATAGCATGGCCAGTGTGTCTGACTACCACCATTTGAAACTTGCCTTGCATTTGACCAATTGTGAGAACTCTGTCAAGAAAGAGTGCAGATAATTTCCTAGATTGTGAGAGCTCTGGACATATGACCAAATATTTCCACCGCAGGCTAAGACAATTCAATTCGACATGTCATTCATTTCTAATTTTTCCACCATTAGCGACCTATTGAAACTATACTTTCCTTATACATATGCAAAGGTTGGCTTACCATGGGAATCTGCACAAAAGACATTCAGCTTCACGCTAGTCATTCTATAGTGCATGGGTTAGATTTGTGCAGGTGTCATGTATAACAAGAGAGAGAAATCACCCCCTTCCCCCTCCACAAACTTTTCATTCCCTCTTTTGATTTCAAAGCAGTGTCATGAAATATGTATAATAGCGAATATGATTGTATCAGACTTCCACAGATTAAGTAATGCAAGTAGGACAGAGAGAACCTGTCTAGTCTGTCTGTTCCAGCTAACAGCAACACCTTTGGAACAGGACATGACAGAAACTTATCCGAAAGGCCTTCGTACCTGAAGTAACTGATTTCAGTGGTTTGATTTGCAAATGACATGCTACAAAAGCTAGTACAATGTAAGGTAACTAGTTACTCCTATGAGTAGGCTTTTGATCCACAGGCTACCAATGGCAAGAAAATATTTGAGCACACAAAATAATCATTTCATCCCATGTGTGTGTGGAAGATTTTATAAATGTGGATACTAATATCAAATATTATTGGTACCAGCCTCTCCAATATTGTTCTGTCTTTTCCAGACGTGCTCGGTAGGTATAGCTGCAGTACAAAATAGAACTGCCCGTAAGGTGCAGGACTATGATTCACAGTGAATCAAATAAAAGGCTACAACTGATCATATAAACAGAAAAATTTATTGAGTCTAGAATCTGTGGGATACGCAAAACAGAAAAAGGGATCAAAGCATTTACCATTTCTTTGAATCATCATACTTTAAAGTTGAAGGGATGGATACACGAGCTGACTCCACATTTCTCGAAGAGCCCCCTTTTAAACTGCATTCAATCTACACACAGAAACTTTGAGCTTCAAATGACAGCCAAACTTCATCAGCGAAAATCAGCTTACACTAAAAAATACATATAATTTCAACTTAGAGCTGCCTATTCAAACATTGTATTGGGAAACTGTATTGGCCCAAAAAGTGGCGGACCAGTGCATTCTCATGAGGCAGATTAGTGCATTGTAAATTTGATATTTATCCATATAATGCCATTCAATTCAATCATTTTTAGAAGAAGTCCTTCATGATCTGGTTCATTTATCCTCTAGATAAAATCTTCTGGCAAAACAACATTAACCTTCTTGTTAATCTTAAGGGAGAACACCTTTAACGGTGGTGTATAAAGATATTGTAAAGCTACAATAGTCTCAACACTATGTCGACTAACATAATACACTAGATGAGAGAAGTACCGCTTTTTCGAAGCTTGAAAAATGCTGCATCCTGTTGGACAGGATTTTCTGCATGTGAATTAATGAAGCCATAGCTGTTCCCTGAAAAGTTTTGAATGATAGTTAAAATAGCTTCAAAATGCCCTTGTATATGCAAAATACCCGCAAGATCATACTGTAAAAAGCAACCTCTACAACGTCCACAACAACCAGTCCAGCTAAGCTAGGTAACGATTTCTTTGCAGCAACATGCACAGCAACTGAGCCTCCCATGCTGTACAATGATTAAATAAGTCCAATTACCAAAAGGAGGTATGTATACAATTAAAACAGATAAAATTAATGTTTCCTGTGGCGAGATGCTTATGGGCGCATGTGCTGAGTATCCTTAACTATGACTGGGTTATGCCTCGGAAGGTGGTGGATGTTTTGTATTGTTGGAGGAGGAAGTTTAAGAATCCTATCGCCTCAGCTATTTGGAAGATGATCCCGGCTTGCATTTGGTGGTGTTTGTGGAGGGAAAGGAACGAGAGATGTTTTGCGATCAAGGCCTTGTCTTTGGAATGTTTGGGGGGTTCTATGTTGTACACTCTTTTTCTGTGGGCGAATTCGGTTTTAGGTTTTCCTTTTGAGGGTTTTCCGGATTTCCTGAGCTTTTTAGCTTGTATACTCTAATGTTTTCATTATATTCTCTTGTACTGTCAACTCTCTTTTCCTTAATAAAGTTTAACTTACTTATTAAAAAAATTAATGAAATTGGAGAGAAATAAATGCTATACACATTCACAAAGCACCGGGACGTACAATATAAGAACACTAGATAGAAAAAGCGCAACCTGTGGCCAACAAGCACAATTGCAGGGGGCGAATCTCCGTACATTGCCGTCAAAACGGCCAAAACATCATTGCACATAGTCTGCATTAGAAAATTTCCGTTTTGATGAATTATGCTCAAAGACAAAAAAAAAAAGCCTATAAATACATGACCAGTGGAATTAACTAGTTTACATTCGTACCTCAGTAGATAGGTCAAGATCATTATCTGTCACGGACTTACCGTGTCCTCTCAAGTCCAACGCCACTACCCGAGCTTTCTCCTTGATTTTACTTGCTGCCAACGCAAATGAAAGCCTGGCCAAAATGAATCGCATTGTATAACCATGTCAGAGAGCCAGAGCTTGGCTACCAGCATATATATGCATACTTTTAGATCACACATTATATAAGCTTATCCCAACAGCTCGCATGCGCATTCGGCATATTCTCGTGTTCAGAGACCACAAACTCGAACAATATTTGAGAATCAATACCACACAAATACGAATTTGATTATCAGAATCATGTTCTATTTATCAAAGCTTAATAGCACTTACAAATGAATAATGATTATAAACTGTTGCAGAAAAAAGAAGAATAATGACCACTAAAAAGTCCCAGTTGAATAATCTAGATGGAGCAACCAAACATACCCAGAATAACCACCCCCATGTAGACAAAAAACAACCGGTCCTTCTGTTCCTGCCATATACACGTGAAACACCTGAAATCACAATATACATATCAGAAAGGCACTGGATAATCACCAAATTGCGTTTTGTCAAATGTAGAGTAAAGGAACAGAATTGTCAGACAACGAACATTATCTGTATCCGGGATACGGATATCGTCCTCTCCATCAAAATAGGCCGACCAATCCAACGGTGAGTACTTCTCCAACGAGGTCCTGCAAAAATAGTAACACAGTGTGATAGAAATTACAAGGAAATGGTGCAAGAGTATGATCCGATTCACTGATTGGTTAGAAGGCTTAGTTCGAGTTAGTGAACTCACTGAGTTGGTGGGCGATGAGGAACGGAGGCAAAGGCAGAGAAAGGTTGTTGATCTTGTTGCCGCTCTTCCGAGCCTGAGGTCTCTTCCTCGGGAAGCGCAGTGAGGTTCGAGGAATCCATTTTCCTTTTTGATCAGTTTCTCTTGGAGTTAAATAATACCATTGACGCACTTACATATATATTTTTCCGTTATTGAAGAAAATATGTATATATCTAAGAGGAAAAAACATAAAAAACGATAGGCAGACTTGGGCTCACTTGTGGACTGAGAAAAACGTAGGAACGTACTCGATATTAGGCCCATTGTGCTCATTGAATTGGGCTGATCATTTTCGGCCCACACAGAAGTCTGATTTGAGGTGGTGTTGCTGCTCGGAAGGTACTCTTGTTACGGAGCCCATTGCCTTTTGTGAATGGAGCTTACCATGGCCGGGCTACTCTAAATTCTGATTGGAGGTGGTCTACTGATCAGACCATATGGCGACCAGAGGGGGCTAGTTGCCTTGAACTCCATAGAAGCATATCCACTTTGTATGACACACCCAGAAGCCCAATACTCATTATACGAGCAAAACCGTTAAGCCCAACAAACTGAGTACAACGGACATCCGTAGTTTTTTTTTTTTTGGGTTAATGACTTTTTTCGTCCTTAGGTTTTGACCCCTTTACCAATTTCATCCTTGGGTTTTCTCATCTATCACACGTAGGTGGAACCAGTTTCTACCTCAAGCATAAAGATATTGGATTTCAGGCCTCCTATTCCACTTTTTGAAATCCATATCTAAAGGTCTAAGTCCGTAGTACTAAATATAGAATTCGAGAATTTCTAGTTCATACTACAAGGCTTATCCTTCATTCAATTCTCAGAAGAAAATAAGAGTAGGGCAGTAGAGTACACTCGCATTCTCACCATAATCTTCTCAAGAAAAATGAAACAAATTAAGACTAAATTTTTCCTCGAGGTTCATTTCCAAGACATTGATACTTTACCAAAGTACGGCCAACAACAACTAAGGTTCATTAAAACTTCTTATTTGATTCTTAGCTCCTAAAAGAGAGATTTAAAGAATTAAGAACTCCATTGCTTTATTTGAGGACTACTAAGCCATTTAATACCTTCTCCTAGTCATGATTTCACATTTTCTCAGCAGCCAAACAAGAAATAGAACAATCCAAACACTGAGAAAAAAGCAGCAGAAAAAAAGATAATACCTAAAGAGTATCAATCAACTTGGCTCGGTCCTCATCGGCCTCCGAAGGCTTCTCGAATATGGTCGATGATGGCCACCCGTGCTCACCAAAGTACCTTCATAGTCCCAAAGCCGAACCAATCAACAAACACAAGAGGAAAATAGAACAGAAACAGGAACAAAGAATAAAAATTTGAGAGAACCATTGCATTTTGGGTTTGCCGCCTCCGATGCAATTCTGGAGCTCGTCATAGAAGTCAGAGCCCCAATTGAGAAGCTGTGATTCAGAGGAAGAAGGGCAACGAATATGGAAGCTCGTAGCTCGAGTGACACCTCCTTCCCTTTAGGAAGGGCTGATCCCGGGTTTGAATCCCGGTGTATGCAGCTTTGGCTGCTTTCCCCCACCCCATTACCTAGAAAAAAAAAAAAAAGAGCGAAGGCGTCGTTGTAGGCCTGACGGTGCAAGTGCTCGGACTAGAGGATCACGCCGTCGCAGTCGAATACCAGCGCTTGGAGAGTCTGATAGAACACTTTGTGGTTGGCACGAATTGCAAGTGAGGGGTAGGATACCTATAAAAAAAATATAACTGGGGGGGGGGGGGGGGGGGGGGGGGGGGCTCTCTCCGCGCTGCTGGCGCTCTGTCGATAGCTATATATGGAATGGAGCATCTTTATCCAATATGTGGTTAGATTATCCTTGGTTATTTCAATGAGATGACAGTTGCAATATTACACCGAGCTCTAAGGCGGAGAGTGAAGATCGTAGGGTTATTTCAATGAGATGACAGTTGCAATATTACACCGAGCTCTAAGGCGGAGAGTGAAGATCGTAGTTATTCTTCAGTCCAGTCTACTTCATAAAGCCTGCGCATATCTGTATACGCATCATACACGAAATGCATGGAGGAGACTGGAGGGCTTAGGTAGTGACGTGACACGATTCTTTGTTTGAAAATAACAAAAAGCAAGTTTTCACGTAGTAATATATATTTCTTTCTTTTTTGACTGAATACGTAGTAATATATATATACAATAGAGGAAAATGTCTCTTTCAAATAGACTATTGTCAGGTCTCTCCGTGATAATGCGAGGTTAGTTTTATAAAAAGTAGTAAGATTTTTATAATTTTTTTACGATAAGATTGTGAATATTTACGTAGATTATAATTTTATAAATTTTTATGTAAAAATTAATGAAATTTTTTAAAAATATTTAATTTTTATGAAAGTTTAGAAAAAGGTAAATAAAGAAATAATTTGATGTAATCTTTTTTAATAAGAAAGTATATTTGAGTGTGAAAAGTATGGAGAGAGAAATTTTGTTAGAATTTTTTTGAAAAGATATTGGAATTTGTGTGAAATGTTATTGGAGTTTTTGTTAAAGGTATTGGTAATTGGTGTTTGTGTTAAAGATATTGATGTTTGTTTAAGATTTTTTTGATGTTTGGGGTGTTCGTTTTGTGAATTTATTGTATTCGGACGTGAATCTTCTGCAATTTTCTGTCCAGATTGTATGATGTAATTCGAAAAGAGATGGACCGACTAGGTGGACTTCACATCATTTAATGTTATTCATGTAAAATTTCAGTTACCATAAGTCATATAATAAAATCTACATGATCGATCTATCTCTCTAGAATCGCATGTCCAGACAAAAAATTACATAGCATTCTGATAAGTTTTATTCATTGTCTTTATAATACTTTCACAAAAGGAACATGCAAACGCGTTTCTTTCGAGTTGGTGGAGAATCTTGAAAAACTCGTCTCGTGTTTCTTTGGGCTACAGTCTACACCGACGATGTGACTGAAGAACTACAGAATGTTAAAACTAGAATCACAATCAACCAAAAGGGACTGTGAACGCAGTGAAATAAATAAAACAAAAAAAGAACTTTATCTCCAGCCATCTTGCTCAGCACTAGGACAGAATCTCTGTAGAATAACTTTGTGAATCTAAATAATTCTTCGAGAGGCTCTTCCAACCTATGCCTATGCTTTTCAAAGATAGTGTAATAGATGGTATAAACAAACCTCTATTTATAGGCTAGGTGAGGGACCCTCAATATGATATAGATTCTGATTTGTTCCTTCCATCAAGGAATATATCAAATCAGAATCAATCAAAATCAAGTTGACACTAATTCCATAATCTTATTAATTTACACCATAATCTTTACTTATTAAAGATTGTTCTCATATGTCAACTAGGTCACCTAAAAAGAAATATTCTAACACAGAACACCCATCATTTTTAAGCTGCTAATCCAGAAAATAAAGAAGAAGATTGAAGACTTCTCAACTGAAAGGCTGAAAATTGAAAGACTTTCTCTACGTAGAAAAAAAATTTTAATTTCAAGTGCCAGGTGCTAAGGTTTGGATGTTAAAAATTTTTAAAAAAATTCACAATAATTCTTTTTACCAATTTCAATACTTTTTATAAATTGTAATTATTATTATTTTTTATAAATTCTAACAACTCTTTACCAACTTCAATAATTTTTACAAATTATAACAACTTTTTCACTCATCTCAAAATAATTTATATTAACTTATTTTCATCCAAACACAGCTCATATTAAAGTTACGAAAAAAAAGGAAATTAAGGAGAGAGAGACAGTACCAATAATAAACAGACAATATAATATATTAAAAATGAATAGTTTGTGGCGTATATTTTTCTTTAAAAAAATATTCCGACTTGCAAATCCAGAAAAATCCATGGAGCGGATTGCTAAAGTACAAACCTTGCAAAACATAGATGATATTTGAAATTTTATGGAGAAAAAATAAAAGGAAAGAAAACAAATTAAGTTTAATAATATAATTTTAAATTCATACAACTTTTCTCTCCCTTTTTTTCTAAGTTTTTATTTTTATTTTCTAAGCACGACTTTTCTCTCCCTTGTCTACATCAACGCTGTAATGGTGTCCCATGTGGCCTGTATTTGCTCCGTAACTGATTTCCTACCAATATTTTTGATATTTCCCAGACAAGATGGAAAATGGTGTCAAAGATGAAGGCGAAACGGAGCTTCCTTCAACTTTCCTCCACACAAGGTAAGCTATCTCTTGGTACATTCACAATGTTCAGTCCACCATGCAATGGTGTCCCATGTGGCCTGTATTTGCTCCATAACTGATTTCCTACCAATATTTTTGATATTTCCCACACAAGATGGAAAAATGGTGTCAAAGATGAAGGCGAAACGGAGCTTCCTTCAACTTTTCCTCCACAAAAGGTAAGCTATCTCTTGGTACATTCACAATGTTCAATCCACCATGACTGAATCGAATGTGCAACTTCTGTGCTTAACTAACTTGGTTCTTTTGGATTATTTGACGCATTCCATCAACTTTTTGTTGACTTGTTTAACTCTTGCATTCTTTACTCAAAACCCAGGTCTAGTCACTAAAATCATGATTTTATCAAAGTTACAGTTATTGCTATTGTTACTTTAATGATCATTGATTCATTCGTTTGTCAGGTTGACCCAGGGAACCCAGCTCCCCTGACTTGGCAACGTAACTTAAATTTTCAGGGAAAGGTGCCGTCACAGTGCACAACGACTTTTCGAGACAAATGGAGATGGTATGGCTGTAACTGCAACCATCTTTGCACCTGTCAAAAATTTATAAACAGGATGTTGCCCAGCTGCAAAATGAAAGTGGGGCTAGTGAGATAAGTCATGGAATTGATTTGACTACTGAGAACAGAAATATCAAGGTTGCCTTCATACACGGATCTTTGAATCTATTGCGACATTTCTTTCTGTCAGAAGGGATGGTATAGTTGGAGAAAAAAATGAAGATGCATTTTCTACATGGTTTAATTTGTAACTAAAATGATGTACCAAACAACATAGTTCAAGTCTAATTCATTTGGATGACAGTAAAGGTGCGGTGGTTGAAGTAAAAGGTCTGGATGAGAGTCACCTCTGAGAAGGATGAATTGTCAGCTTTGTCTGAAATACTTCAACTTATTTGTTTAACTTTTGCTTCTAAATTACAATGTAAAGGATGGCTATAATCTTATCTGATGCTGTTGTATGGTTTTTGAAGGCTCCCTTGGGCATACGATTATTTCATTTTGCCAATCAAGAAACAGCCAAAGGAAGAGTAAATATCTCAAACTATTTTTTTTTCTTCTGTTTTGGTGCATTGCTTCATCATTTGAAATTGGATTATATTCCCTTCTTTCTCTGTTTTTGGTTCTCTACTTTTGTTTTTCCTCTTTCTTACAACCACTCGTCCTTCTATCAGATGCCAATATATGACTTTTCAATAGGCGCCCGACCCGGTTTGCATGCCACCATGGTGTTCCCTTAGGTGGCATTGGGTAGGTATTTCAAATTTCAACCACTGAAAACAGACTTATGATAATTGTTGATATGGCAAAGTAGGTTTTTTCTAATATAGTGGAACAGAGGTTTTTTAAGATATTAAGATTGGAAACACACTGCAACATCTAATAGTTGAAGCATATGTGACAACTATTGGCCTGTCTTCGTGGCCACACAATAGCATCTGAGGCAGAGTACTCAAGAGTGCACTTTGTGACTGGAACCTTCAAACAGCAGGTGGGTTAGAAAGGACAGGTCTCTGCCTAGTGTGTCTTGGCAGGAAGACTTGAGTCCTCATGGAAAATGGTCTTATGCTCATGATACATTATCCATAAACCAAATACCCCCCCCCCCTCCCCGATCAAATTCAATATCTATACAACCTCAAACAAAGTTAAAGTTTTCTCTGACAGATCTTTCTGACCATCTTGATGAGTGATACCCGGTCTAATGACAATAACATAGCCAACCCCTTGCACATTCCTGGGACCAACATGATCAAAATCCCTTTACTATGGTTAGTTCTTTTGATACCATTCTTGTCTTATTGGAAGCATTAATTTTAGTGCAGGAAGCATTGGAAGAAGCTACAGAGGCGAGTTTCAACGTTTTCAACTGTTCCCGGGACATTGTGAAGAAAATCCTGTTTTAGCCAATCAATTTTCTGTGAGTCTATTTGTGCTGATGCCATATCTGTCTTATCCCCTAAACAGTGTAAAACTACTGAAGGGTTGCGTTCATATTTTTTGCTGATATTGAACATCATTCTGAACGTTGAAACAGAAAGGCATATTAGCTAACAAAGTGCCCAGAGGAGTGCCACTAGTTGGCTAAAAGATTTGGCTCCAAAGAGCTTATTGGGATTGAGTTCACTATTTCTGTGACATATTTTGGTTGTTATAACATAATGTCTGAACAATAAAATGTCCATTGGAATATTGATTTGTTGGAGAACTCCAAGTTATGGTGATTACACAACCACCGACAGAATTGAATAGATCATCAGGCCAGTTGATCTCCTATGTTCACTATCACCTCAGACAAGATGAACACTAGTAGAGATTAATATAAATAGTGACGTGCCAAATGACAATTGCACATATCAAATGCAGGAACTCTGCAAAAGAATAGAAATTCATTTTGCAGCAATAATGTCTATCCATTTGCAGATAGGTATTGTGTACGTCCATAGTTTCAGGAAAGGGGACAAGAACTTCTCGTAGTTCAACACCCTGCTCTTGACATTCATCATGACTAAAATCTGTTTTTTCTATCTAAATTTTATCATATGGGGGTGAAAGAACAAAAATAAAGAGATATGTTTACTATTTAGGTTTAGTTTCAAGCAATTAGTGACATCTGGATTTCCTTTACTCATCTAGGTTTTCGTTTCACGCCCTGCTTCTAAAAAAACATGTACTGTATTGTGCACTGGGGAACCAGACGTACCTAAGTAAGTCATGAATCGTCCATGACTTGTATTTCGTAAACGTTTTGAATTGGTTTATATCCTCCAAAACCCTTGACTTATCAAAAAAAATAATCTCCAAAACCCTTGATGGAAAATAACATGATTTGAGTTATGAAACGTTATGCAGAGAAGGCATTGGTTCTGGCATTGAAACTTGGGATTGGAATTTGAATGGTGAGAAGTGTACGTACCATGCTTTATTTCCAAAGGCTTGGACAACCTACGAGGGTACCAAATTCATGACCAGTGGAAACAGTTCAAACTTGTGATATCATTCCCGCCTTTATGTATTCTGTGTTGACTTGTCAAAGCAGGTGAACCTGACCCAGAACTGAGTATTGTTTCTCGTCAAATTTCACCTTTTATTCCCCATAATTAAAAGGAGAGCAGTTTCCCAGTATCGGAATTCACATTTACGGTAGGAAAAGGAATTGGAAATTTCATCTGTAAAAGAAATGTTTTTTTCCGAGTGCCTCAGCTCTAAGGAGTTGCTTTATGCCTTTTTCAGCTATCTAATAAGGGAAGGACTTCTGCAGATGTCACCTTGCTCTTTACATGGGCAGTAAGTTGACAAGTTCCTACTGCATATTCGTTTGACCTATTTTTAAGATGCTCAATTAGCAAGGGTTATTGATCACAAAGATGGGAAAGATTTCCATCTTATAGTTGAAATTCCAGACTGAAGTCAAACATCTCCAAACGATTTGCTTTATCCTTCTTCTCAATATAAATTGATAAGAGATCAGTGCATATTTTCCACCTAATCATAGGGTTCTCCAGGATCTATCCTATTTTTACTTCTTTATTTGGTTTACAATATTGTTAAAAAAACTGAAAAAAAAATCCAACATCAATCCTGAGAGACATTTCATAATTCAGGATAGTGTAATGGTTTAGAGTCCTCAACCAGTTATCAAATTGGCATGTTTTATGAAACTTATCATTACATCTTACCTGAATTACCTATTTGTAACTTCTCAGAATTCCATAGGCGGGATCTCAGGATTTTCCGGACATCACATCAACTCGAGGATGGTGTAAGGAAATGATTACAATGGGCTTACATGATTGTCTTAGTTTTTATTTTAAAGTAGTTTTTACATGAAATGAGTTTTTGTTTTGTTAATTTTCTGCATTCTACTTCAATTTTATGTCATCTTAACAATGTACCAATTTACCAGTACTTAATTTCTACAGGGAAAAAGATGGAGTGCATGGGGTACTTTTACACCACCAGTGAGTCTTTCAGGGCTTCAAATGATTTGTCCTTTCTATAAAGCTAAGATAATAACTGGATGAGTTATCTCTAAATAGAAGTACACCTTTCAGGACTGCATGTGAACAACCTCCAGTTACTTTTGCTATCGCAGCAGAGGAAATGGGTGATGCTCACATTTCTGAGTGTCCTTGCTTTTTGATTTCTGGCGATTCTGGGGGTATCACTGCTAAAGATATGTGGCATGAAATTAAAAAGGTAAGCTGACCTCTCATTCTTGCATGAACATAAAAATGAAAACATCTCAAGAGTTTCATATTAGCTTCCGTTGGTGCACACCAGAATGAATGCAGATTCTGTGAGATGTGAACTGTAAGAGTTTGTTACTGGTTCCTATGTCAATGATAGGGTCAAGGGAGAAGGATAAAAGAGAGGGAGCAAGAGAGAATGTTTAGAGAAAATGCATGAGAAGGGGACTCTATTAATTCTAGTTAATCACATGCATATCTATATATATTGAGGGAAAATAAGAAGATTGGTATACTGGTCTATGGTATACTTTTTTTTTTCAGATAAGTCCTTTGTGGCATAATAACCTGCAGAACCTGTAAATTCAATACCAGACGCATGCACATATCTCATGCATTTGACAAGGTTTAGTCTTGCTTGAAGTTGATTCATACATTGGGAATTAATTGCATGCCAAGTTTTCCAATCCTCTTGCTCCATCTCTGAATAAGGTTAAATGTCTATATTATGGGGCTACCTGCTATTGTATCAAAATTCTGTTTGAACACTTTCATTACTACTTGTGTGGGATGGGCGTGGCTTCTTTCCTGTAAATGCTTCTGCTATGCTAATGAGCACATCAAGTCATGGATAGTTATTTATCTCTCCAACAGAGACTGGTGGTACTTTTTAATCTCATGCCAGTTTCCTTCAATTTGAAGTGAGAGAGAAATTATCTTCCCCGGAAATTGTTTTTTTAATTCAGTACTGTGAAAACCAAAGAATAACGATAGTGGAGAGCAGCAAGGCCACTGATGTTTTCCATAAACAGAAGCTTATTATGGACGGAGATCTTTTGTTCATCAGGGTCATGATGACGCTATCCTCTAAGAAAATCTTGAGCCCTTTACTTCTTTTCTTGTAGCATGGGTCATTTGACCACCTTGACAGCGATGAAACACCTATGCCTTCAAAACCAGGATCATCTATCGGAGCCGCCATTGCAGCCTCTTTGACAATTCCTCCTGATTCTATCCGTAGTGTCACATTTTCATTGGCATGGGACTGCCCAGCACTGAGATTCAATCAAAAGACTTACCACAGGTGGGTTTCCCAGTCCCCAAGCACTCATGGAGAAACCTAGTCCCTAAAGTTTACTGAGTAATGTATCAAAATATGTTGATGCCAGGCGCTACACCAGATTTTATGGCACTCAAGGGGATGCTGCAGCAAGTATCGCACGTGATGCTATACTAAGTATGTCTGCATTAGCTTTATAGTATCTTACCATACTTGTGCATTCCCTGGGAACATGGTACCTTTGTTTTATGGTGCACACTTTGTGGTCACCACGGAAAAATTTTGACGACAGTTTTGTATTTGTCAGTGAAGGAACACCTTTAATTTTATACATTTCTTCTGCTTTGTAACTAGGGCATGCCCAATGGGAATCCCAAATAGAAGCATGGCAAAGACCAATTATTGAAGATAAAAGGCTCCCTGAATGGTGAGATAGTTTAAAACCTGTGCTAAAAAATGAATATGAAATCTTGCCACCTTTTGACAAATTCTAAATGGTTGGTAGTTCTTCCCCAGGTACCCAATCACTCTTTTCAATGAGCTCTATTATCTCAATGCTGGGAGAACAGTTTGGACAGGTACTTGTGGAGTTTAACCTATTCTAAGGAATCTGCGTCAATCTTTTTCTCGAAGTTCACATTTTCCTTTCTGCAGATGGATTACCTCCAATGCAAAGTTTAAGAACTTTTTACGAGAAGAAGTTTTCCCTTGATAGGTGCAGATCAGCTCTTAAGAATACAGTTGATATATCCAATCAAAATGACACTGCCATCAATATCCTTGAAAGGATGGCATCCATACTTGAGCAATTAGATACTACAGTAACGTCAAATTTTGCTCCTGGAACCTATTTGCTCCAGAATGGAGAAGAAAATATTGGTCAGTTTCTTTATTCTGAAGGAATGGAATACCTCATGTGAACACTTACGACGTCCACTTCTACTCATCGTTTGCATTGCTCATATTGTTCCCAAAGCTTGAACTTAGTATACAAAGAGACTTTGCAGCAGCAGTAATGATGCATGATCCTGAAAGTATGAAAATTATGAGTGAGGGAAAGTGGGTACAACGCAAGGTTCTTGGTGCTGTCCCCCATGATATTGGGCTCAATGACCCATGGTTTGAAGTAAATGCTTATAATTTGTATAATACAGCTAGGTGGAAAGACTTGAACTCTAAGTTTGTTCTCCAAGTTTACAGGGATATGATGGCTACTGGTGATAAAGATTTTGCACAAGCTGTTTGGCCCTCAGTCTATGTTGCAATAGCTTATATGGATCAGTTCGATAAGGATGGAGACGGGATGATTGAGAATGAGGGTTTCCCTGATCAGACATATGATGCATGGTCTGTTAGGGGTGTAAGTGCATATTCTGGAGGGCTTTGGGTGGCAGCCCTCCAGGCTGCTTCAGCCATGGCATATGAATTAGGTGATAAAGCATCTGCAAATTTATTTTGGAACAAGTATCAAAAGGCAAAAACTGTATACAACAAATTATGGAATGGTTCTTCAGGTTGCGTTTGCAACCCAAAACTTTACACCTACTAAAATTTTAACACAATAAAAAATTACAATATAATCTCTCTCTCCCCATCACATTATTACTTTTCACTATAATAAATATTAAAAATTATCTCTCTCTTCACTTTTTCACCAAATCCAATACCCTAAAATTTTAACCTCTCCAAAATTTTAACACTCAAACACATTTACTTCAATTATGACAACAGTGGGGGTAATACGAGTGCATCTATCCAAGCTGATCAATTGGCTGGACAATGGTGAGTAAATTATCTTATGTATAAAGTAAACATATCTGAGACCATAAAGGAAACACTATGCTGGTGATTACATCATACATTTGTTCTGTGGTATTGGTTATGCTTGGGGTTTCATCTAGACTCTGTTCACCATATGGCATACTGTTTTAAGGTAATATATCCAGTGCCTTGTCCAAAATATATGGTGTTTTCGAACAAGAGAGATTTTTCTCACATTTTAGTCTGTAGAAACCATGTCCTTGGATCAAACTAGAGGATTTTAATTTGTTGCAATAAATATGACATGTCAGATTGTATTGACAATTCCTCTCACTCTCCCCCCCCCCTCTCACCCTCTTCTTGACTGCATCTTACACACCCCTGCTCGACTCCTAGCCACTTAATAGAATTTTTGTTTCTTTAGAATCCTAACCTTTTAGATTCTCACCTTTGCAACGGTTATTGTGCACTCTTATGTTTGCTCATATTTTTCTTTATAAAACATGGCTGATCTGATCTACCACTGGCCTCTTGCTTTGCTTTTGTGTACTTTATGAAGAGTTTTTAAGGTCTTGGTCCTTGACTTTGGCTTGAAACAATAACCACATCCTGTTCAGATCATGCACCCTTGACAGGCTCTCCAGGGCCTCAGAGCTCATTTCACGTACAAATTCATTTGGATGGGTCTTTTTGCGGTGTTCAAGAAAAGTGTTTTAAAGAACAATAACTGTTCACTTTTGTTCTTCTTGTGCACGGACCCTGGTATTGAAGGTGCTTATTGAAGAGAAGGTTCCACTACTTATATCATGTCCACTGATTTTAAGAACTCACAGATATGATGTCAAGTGACATTTTCGATCTAGCACCTTCCTACTAATTTATGACAAACTTGTTACATCATCTTTCTTAAAAAATGAATAATATGATCAATTCAACAGTCACTTTAGCTAAATAATATGCCCCTGAAAAAAGTTACATTTACTAGTGTGGCTTAGGAAAACACAACATAGTGGTCTGGAACCAAGAAGTGAATCACGATCCCAGTTCCCCCCTCCTCTTTCTCTCTTCTTTCCTGAACTATATAGATATCAGCTTTCTGACAATTGGGCATGCATGCACGTATTATTACCTCAAATTACAGGTATACTAGAGCATGTGGTCTTTCTCCAATTGTCAATGAAGTGAAGGTGAGAAGTGTGCTTGAGAAGGTTTATAATTTCAATGTCTTAAAGATTAAGGCAGGCATGCGTGGGGCAGTGAATGGGATGCTTCCAGATGGAAGGGTTGATATGTCATCAATGCAATCAATGGAAATATGGTCAGGGGTTACGTATTCGGTTGCTGCTGCAATGATTCAGGAGGAGATGTTGGAAATGGCATTTCAGACTGCAGTTGGCGTCCATGAAGCAGCCTGGTCCCAAGAAGGTCTAGGGTAAGTTAATTTTTCTTGAACTTTGATGAATTGGGGTAGATGGTAAATTTTACTTGCTTTATCTGCACTACATATACAAAACTTGTGGGCAAGTACTATTGTGAACGTGAAAATCCAAGAGCAAACAAGAAAAAAAGAGACTGTCATCTATCGTCTTCCGTACTTCAGTTTTCCAATGCAGAGTAGGACATTGATGATATATGAGAAAGCACAATCCTAGCATACCTTACATTTCTGTCCAGACACCACTTTGGGCTATGAAGCTCATGGTAAAGCTTCTTCTTGGGAAAGGAAGATTTTTAATCTCTTAACGGCATTAGAACCGTTTGCGTATGTTTTTATTGGTACATTCGTGTATATAAAGACTTGCACTTTAAGACAAAGGAAATTATTAGGAAACATTTGATTTTTGGTGATTGATCCACAGTGATGCTCATACTAGAACATTAATGCAAGGCGTTAAAAATTGCAGAACATGGATCAGTTCAAGTTTCATGGGAAAAATGCTCATCTTTAGTTAATACTATGTTTGATAGTCGTCTAGACCCTGTATGGATCCCTCTTTCCAGTTCACTGACATTAACTTCTGGCCCAGTTACTCGTTTCAAACACCAGAAGCCTGGGACATGGAACCTGAAAAACTATGTTACTTCTTCAAATTCTAAAGAAAATGAGGAGTCATTGTAAGCTCTTAAGGAAAATGAGAGAAGCTGATTCCAAGTGGAGGAAGAAAAGGGACTTGTATCCTCAGAAAAGCCAAACAAGATGAAGAAGAAGATGAAAGGAACTTGAATCAGCAAGTAAAGATAAACATTTCCTTCGATTTTCCTAGGAAATTAGTTCATGCTCATCCAAAGAAACGCGGATGCTGGGAATTTGTGTGTTTTTGGGTAAGCTACCTTACCAATGCTGAGAACTTGAACGAAGGGCGCAACCCTCTTCCCTCATTGGCCAAAACAATTCGTTACCGTGTGAGTATATAGCCTTAAGTTACATTGCATACCTTCTGCGTTCCAGGAGAGTCTTCCTTGGAAACATTGTTCTATAGTATAAGATTTGCAGTTTCTTCTCTATTCCTATGTTAAGAGTGTTGATTGATAAACAAGGTTACGTTAAACAGCCCTTGGCAAGCAGAAGCCTTTCACGAGGTTCTTGTGATCAGAGGACATAAAAGAAAAAAGAAGCTCTTGACAAGGCGACATTCAATGAACAGACAAATCAAGTCTTAAAAGGAAAAAACCCTCGGAAAGATTTCAAGGGTTTCGAGGCAGATCTGGTAATTTTATTTTGAGATCTTATTGTCATCCATTTGGAGATTTCTGCAGGTTAAAGTAACCGATATTACTGCAGTGAAAGAGAAGAAAATACTTACCCAAAAAACAAGAGAAAAGAAAAGTATAGCATCGATAGAAGTGGACGTAAAAACATAAAATTTTAGTATTTATTTACGTTGTGTTCGAGTGTTAAAATTGTGGAGAGGTTAAAAGTATATCGTATTGAATTTGGTAAATAAGACGAAGAGAGATAATTTTTAATATTTATTATAACGAAAAATAATGAAATTTAAAATCATACTTACGAAAGAAAATCCTGAGACGTTCGTATCGCCTTAACAAACTCACTTGGCACCGCTGCGAGTACCTTCACAAAGTTGACGGCTTTGTAGTATTTGGGAAGGAGAAGAAGATGCAGGAGTCCAATGAGTCGAACCCGGAGTTCCGAGTTGGCCATCGAGTCCACTTGGCCGGCGATCCCCGCAGAATCGGTACTGTGAAGTATGTTGGATCCATTCAGGGCTACTCAGGCACGTGGGTGGGAGTGGACTGGGATAGCGGGGACGCCAAGCACGACGGGTCAGTCAATGGCATCCGATACTTCCAGGCCAGGTCTGACGTGTCTGGATCATTTGTACGGGCCAAGAATCTGAGCCCGGGCATTTCGCTGCTCCAAGCTCTCGAGCTCAGGTACCGAGGCGACTCCACCAAAGAAGAGGAAGGTATATGTTAATGATATTCGTCCGAGTTTCTGTTTGTTTGCTGAGAAAACATTGAAAACTATAGGAAAATAAAAGAAATAGAATTGATTTTGTTGTGATTTCAAATGTGAGTTACATTTTTTGCATTTTGTACGGTGAAAAGAGAAAATAAATAGAAGGTTATAATGCATACTCTTATCCGGATAACGTTAAGAAAATAAAGAGTTATGTTTAAACTTTTGTTCTTGCAACCAATTTTCTCTTCAAAACTGACCTATTATGGAGAGAAATTTTGGATATTTTTTCGTCGTTCTTTGCTTTTCCCTTCTCATCTTAGTCATCTACTAGGTACCGTTACACAAAACTAGGTAGAAAGTCTATCTTTTTAAAAAGCATTTTCCCATTCCATTGGAGTGCTGTTAGTATTTGAATGGAGTAGAATGTTGCTAAAATGTCTGTATGGAATATCATTTAAAATATTTTTAACAGTATTACAAATAAATTTTGGTGAAATCCTTATAGTACGACAAATTTTTTGCTCAGTGGAATTACTGTAGAAGATAGGAGGAACCTCTTTTCTATGTCTGTTTGGCATCGTATTTAATTGAACTTTGCTCACCATCAGATTTCGGGGTCCAAGAAGAATGCAGATTTATACTCACCTGATGTTTAGAAAATGTATCTGATATGAAGAATTTGACTAGAATTTAAAGGCATGATTTGTCATTTTGCTATTTGTTACAACTAACATTCAGTAAAACTTGGGAGTTTCTATTTGATTTTGTGCTTATTCTCATGTTGCAGATGAAATGTATGTCCTATCGGCTAGCAACAAGCGTGTATCGATTCAACTTCTTGGTAAAGATAAAATTCAAGACAAGCTAAGTCGATTTGAGGAGTTAACTGGTGCTTCAATATCTTATATGGGTGTTAGTACTCTGGGAGTTCCATGTCATATTGGTACAGTTGTGCCAAGTAAGTTGGTTATACTCCTTCCCGTTGTATATATGTTTTGTGGGTATTCTGATTTCTTCCCCACTCTTCTTCTTTGAATTATTGTTCTTCCATTTATTTAGTTATGGATTATGATTTCACTCTGTTTTCGGTAGATGTGGTTGTCCATAAATCTGGGGAGCTCATATAGCTGATTAAGGGTTCACTGCATTAACCAATATTAGAGTCAATCAATACCCAAGAAACAACAATGATTTTGTAGTTGGGAAGTCACTACTCAGTTCAACTAAGCCTTAATGCCAGCTAGTCGTTTGGAATTTTTAAAAAGAAAGCTGCACACGTGCATGTACGCGCACAAAAAAGGGAGGAAGAATTGAACTCAATAAGAAGCTATGTCATGTAACACAACTTGCCAGACTTCCTAGATGTGTTCGATACATCTACCGGGGTTATGGAATCATTTTCAAATTATGATATGAGAATAATGTAATAACGTTTGCTGCCAGTGCATAATTGTTCTCTATACTCAGTTGAACTACTTCAGATGGCGGGCTACATTCTTGGTCAAAAGCTGGTAGGGATTCAGAAAGGAACTGGTTTGATTAATGGTTGTGGATTACTTGAGGAAATTATGGTTGTCCAGGATAATAAAGAGTACCTTTTTCCTGTCACTTTTACACAGTGCACCTAAAATAACTGAAAAGAAAAAGAAAAGAGTGAGAAAGGTTATGGGAATGGAGTTGGCAAAGTCTTGTAGCGATTCTCAAGTAGAAATAAGGGTTGAAAAATAATGGGAAGAAAAGCACATGGCAATTGGGTAACAGAGTAAACACAACCAAAATATTCACATCCAATCACATTGCTGGCTTTGTGCTTAAAAGCTGCAACTGGGCCTTAGGTGCCTAGGTGGGGGGTATTTTTTGTGCTTGAGAATACTTATTTTAAACTGGTCTAGCTGCAGCAGGACACGCTCATTCTGACTGCTGTCGCTTCAGATTAGATGCCCTTAGTTCACGTCAAACCCCTGAAACCCATACCCATCATCGTGATTATACTCGTCATTTTTGGGGTTGTCCCCTGAGCAGCCTCATGATGAGCCTCGACGCCCCTCTCAGTTCTTGCTAGATAAACTAAATGTTTCCTCTTTTATTTTTCTTTCTTGGTTTCTTGTTTTGGCTGAGGATTACATAAGTTAGGTCAAATAAATATTCTGCATATTAAAAATGGATGTGACCAAGGTTTGGTGGATCCACGACTGAACAGGAATAATTGTCTGCTTTTAATTTAGTACATTGAAAGAGTAGGCTAAATTGTCAATGAAGTCTAAATTAGGTTAGCAAGCTAGCTTTTGTCATGCCTTCTACAGTTCCTTCTTAATGTTTGCCTGCTAATGCGCCATAAAACCAGTCACTTCCCAAATATCTCTCCTGGGGATTTTGTGTTTGCTACTGCATAAATTATATTTGCAGTTACTTTCTGCACCGTTATATAGTGTTTAATACTTTTATTGCAGAACTAAAGGAGCTTGACTTGACTGGAAATTTGCTTTCAGAGTGGAAGGTAATTTTTTTAGACACTGATTGATGCACCTTTTTAGCCTAGCTAAGGCGAAATTTGAGTAAGACAGCGATTTGTAGATCCAAATATGTGGTCACTGCAGATTACAGGTTGTGTTCCTAAGTAGTTTCAATCCACATTACCATGTTCCGATGCTTATTGCTACTTCTTCCTTTTACTTTACTTTTTGTGAGTGCTCCTTGAATTTGGTTTTGGACCTCATGGGGGTCCCTATATTGTTTACAACTAGTGTTCATTGTTTCAAACTTCTTTGCTTGTTAATTCTTGATTAGCGCTGAGTGACTATCCTCTCCTGCAGGATGTTGGCATCATCTGTGAGCAGTTGCCAGCTCTTACAGCCCTCAATTTATCAAACAACTTGATGCTACTAGAGATTTGTAGGCTGCCACAGCTAAGAGGCATCCACATTTTAGTTTTAAACAATACTGGCATAAATTGGACGCAGGTTCCCTTCATTTCCCTCCTTTTTGGTACCCCTGTTGTCCCTTAAATGTGCCATATATTTTATCGTTGACTGTGGCAGATTGAAACACTTAAAGATTCACTCCCAGCCATTGAAGAGCTACATCTTATGGGTAATAATATAAGCACAATACAGGTACATTATTTTCCTTTCTATTATGCTTGCTGACTATGGTAAATTCCAGTCCTCAACGGGGTTTCTGTTACATCTTTTGAATACTTTAAAATAACATATACTCGTAATTATACGTGATAAATGTTTTTTTGTGGATTATCGATTCTATATTTCCCTTCCAACAAATAAGAACTTGTTTGAAAGGCAAGTATAAAATGGAACATAGATTGTAGCTTGGCTTGCAGTATGTGCAATAGAAAAAGAAACACAAAATGTGAATACATACCCCTATAGGTACGCGCTCTGGGATCTGAACCTAAGGCACCTTCAAATTTGTATACACTTTATCAACAATCAACCCTGAAATTTTTCTCAGAACCTTGAATTCCTTTTGATGCATTGGGAATCACACAGTTCTTACATGAATGTCTCTTTAACTAATGGTCTCCATACCCCTTAAGAATATGCTTTCCCTTATTTCCAATGGTTATAAGTGACTGAATAGAAGGGGAACTGATTTGTGATGCATGAAATGTTTAGTGCACCACAATTTATCTCTTATGGTTTTTTTGTTGCTTTTGATCTGTAGAGATAATAAGGTATCTGTAAAAATTCAAGTGTTGGATGATACTGTTGATCATCTCTCCCTGATACCAGCAACTGAGATGAGTAACTGCAGAAGCAACTCTCACGATTATGTGATTGTCAATCCTGTAGTCACCTGAAGATTCAATACCAAATTTATTTAACCTTTGGGCATTTTTTTAGGGAATTTTTTTTAACTTGTATAATCAGAAACTGTTTAGATTTTGATGGTGTTGTTTAACTTGAAAAGAAAATAAAATAAAGTTTTAACTCGAGCTCACTCTTGTGCCATCAGAGCTTAATGACTCTTCCAAGTTCTCAAAATTAGTGCAAGGGTTTTTGTTGTTTTCCTTGTTTTGTTGGGCTAATGCAGTTTTAGGGGGCTTCTTTGTCGACTTTGATGATTTCCTTAGTTTTCTCGCTTGTTTGTCTTAAGCGCTTTCGGTATAGTCCCTTGTACTGTTCTCGCTTATTTTAATAAAATTTCCTTACTTATCAAAAAAAAGTTCTCAAAATTAGTTTTAAATCCATAGATTCATGAAGATTTTCTTGATAGAGAAACTGATGCATTCTATATTGGATTCATGCCTTTTTTCTTTCCTTTATTTTATTAATTTTTGTGTCCGATTCTCTTGTCCATTATTGCTTGTATGATGTCGTTTTTTCAATTTATTGAACAACTTACTGGCTTTGACACTACATCCCTGTTTTCACTGTCATTTTGCTTTGCAGTCTACTGCTCCCTTTGTAGTTCGGGGTTTTGATACTCTGCGGCTTCTGAATTTGGAAGACAACTGTATAGCTGAATGGGATGAAATCTTGAAGCTTTCACAGCTTCAAAGGTAGTGCGATCTTTGTATTCTCCAGATAGTATCATTTACCATCAAAATCTCTGTTCCATTACAAATTTAACTGAGAAGTGTTACATTCTTGTTCAGCTTGGAGCAGCTGCATTTGAACAAGAACAATTTGAACCGCATATTCTACGCTGGTGACAATAAGATGCATGAAGTTCTCGGTAGTAACGAATCACAGGAAGGAAGTTATCTGCCATTCAAAAATTTGCGCTGCCTTCTTCTGGGTAATATTTTAACTATATTCACCTCGTGCCTACTTAATTTTGAGTGTCTTATAAGTGTTTCTGGCTTGTTGGCTTATTCATTGCATGCTTCAGGGGGTAACAATATAATGGATCTGGCCTCTGTTGACTCATTAAATACCTTCCCCAAGTTGGTGGTAAGATTTTGTTATGTGCATCAATATTCGTCCCTCAAACATGTTTTGATATCTTACTATGTGTGTTTCACATAATGCAAGACCACAATTAGAATTCAGCTCAAGTGCTTG
Source organism: Myrica gale (assembly GCA_963930655.1). Lineage (NCBI taxonomy): Eukaryota > Viridiplantae > Streptophyta > Magnoliopsida > Fagales > Myricaceae > Myrica > Myrica gale. The sequence goes on along the minus strand of OZ005600.1, from coordinate 6,113,215 downwards.
AACCAAATTCGGATTGTGCGGATGCTAGTTATGACTTGTTGTAGTTCTAGAGCCTGTTCACTTTCTTGTTCTGTTGGCTCCAGGTCTTCAAATTGCCAAATGCAGCTACTAGGTGCTCCTATTTATTGGACATTTTTTTATTTTAGCATCATACATAACTATGGACTCGCGATCCTTTGTTTTCTTCTTGCTCCTTGCATACTTATCTTGACTCTCATCCATGAAGCTGAGTGCTTAGATGATAGTTCTAGTCTGATGTGGTTCATTGGATGTCATTTTGTTGGGTAATATATGGGATAGATTTCTCGTGTTCTTATCTCTTCTTACACTCATAATTAGATAAAACATAGAATATAGGTGGCAGGAAAAAACGTACTTATCTGAAATCAGGTGTACTGGTCCCATTTGCTCCCTCAGTTTTAAACTTATACATTCAGCCTTAGAACTGCTGCTTGTAAAAAACAAGAAGCTTTCCTCTTATTCAATATACTCATCCTATGTTGACTTGCTGTCAAATGTTCCAGTCTTCTTATTCTACTGCTATCTTTACATACAGGTTGTCACTTAAATGATCTCAAGTTCAAATATTTGCTTAACTCAATAATTATGAATTCGACACATGGATCTCAGTTTTTTTTTTTTTATAAGTAAGAATAATTTTATTAAAGAGAAAAAGAAAAGAGGCGAAATCAGTACAAAGATTGTACTGAAGTCACTCAAAGCATACAAATAAAGAAACTAAGGAAATCATCATAGTCCACAAAACAACCCCCCAACAAAGCATTAGCCCAAAAGAAAAGAGAAAGAAACACATCGCCCTGCAAGCTCCTTAGTGATCTGTCCGAATCTTCGAAACACCTTCTATTCCGCTTCTTCCAAAGGCACCACCAAACACACGCTGGAATCATCCCCCAAATAGCCTTGGCTGAAGGATCCTTAAAATTCCTACCCCAACAGGATAAGACATCCTCCACCTTTTCAGGCATAACCCAATGAACATTCAAGATACCAAGGACCGACGTCCAAAGACCTCTAGCAAACGTGCAATGCAATAACAGATGATGAACTGATTCGTCATCTCCCTTACACATATAACACCAGTCTGTGACATAAACACCCCTTCTTCTGAGATTATCAATAGTCAAAATGCGCCCATGGGTAGCCTCCCAAACAAAGAAAGACACGCGCATAGGGACCTTGGCCTTCCAAACCCCCTGCCAAGGGAAAGAGACAGAACTAGCATAACCAGAAAGATAATCATAGAAGGATTTAACAGAAAAAACACCATTCTTCGAACCCACCCACCACATCACATCAGCACTATCGCTACGCACCCTCTGCTCATAGAGGAGAGAATAGAAGACATCAACCTCCTCCAATTCCCAATCATTCACAGATCTAGAGAACTGCAAATTCCACACTAAGGAAGAAGAGTCAAACTCCAAACACTCCACCACCATAGCTTCCTTATAGGAGGACAAAGAGAAGACTAAAGGGAAGGAACGACTTAGAACTCGCCCGCCACACCATCTGTCATGCCAAAAACTGAGACGCTAACCATCTCCCAAAACAAACCGAGTATGCTCTGAAAAAGAATCCCAACCATTACTGATATGTTTCCAAAGGCTGACCCCATAGGAACAGCTGGAAGACAAGGAGAGCCACCCACCACCCGCAGTACCATATTTTGCAACAATAACACCTCCACAATTTATCCCTCTCAATGCCAAACCGCCACAACCACTTGCCCAACAACGCTTTATTGAACACAGCCACAACCACATGGATCTCAGTTTTGGGGCATATATTAGGAATGTTTCCTTGTTCCGCCTCTATTTCTTTAAAAAAATAAATGTTGCCAGCTAGGGACCTGAGCACGAAACAAATGCCTAGTGATATTTGTTGAGTGTTGCTGAGTCATATTTGTTGAGTGTCAGGGTATGAATAGATTTAGCTTGGCATTCAGCTTTATTATTAATTGCAACCTTCAGTTCTGTCCCTGTGAAATAACTCAAGATATTCTGAGTGAACCTACTGACTACAAATGCTGGGCATGTAATCTATTGTTGGTAACGCAAAACTAAGACCCTCAGCTGATATGGAAGACCAAGTGGTTTGTTAAAACCACACTATGATGTTGATTGTCTTGAACTCTAATATTAATAGTCTCATTGATTTACATGAAAATATTAAATAGTTCTCTTTCTCCCCCACCCCCTCTCCAAGCATTCTCTCCCGGTCCTTGTGCAGACTCCTTTCTGATCACTACTTGTGTTCTGACTTTTTCTCTTTTTTGTTTGTTCACATTTAAGGATATCAGACTTTCTGATAATCCAATAACTGATCCCGGTAGAGGTGGTATTCCAAGATACGTCTTGATTGCACGTTTAGCAAAAGTTGAAATACTTAATGGGAGTGAGGTAAACTGTGGAAGTTTTATGCTGTCCAGATTTGCTCTCCTTTCATTGTTTAAGTCAATATTGATGTACTCTGGTATAATGACCTTTCAGGTAAGCCCTCGTGAAAGGAAGGATTCTGAGATTCGGTATGTTTTTCCTGGTAGTTGTTCAGCTTGTCTTTATGCATAGAAGGCATTTTCTTAGGCAATCATTCTTACCTTTGCATTCAGGCATATTTGTAACCGGTGCTCCCCCCCTGTTATGTCCTTTAGTTTTTGGATCTTTTGAAGGCCACTGGTTGTGGTTTTTATCTATAGTTGCTTCTTATTGTGGTAATCAGGAAAGCCTGTTGTATACACCGTGTGTACTTGATCTAACTGCTTATTTGTTTTAGTCGTATTATGCTGTAATTGGTGTTTGATAGAGGGACATTCACATGATTTCATGGTTCCCAAGTTTTTGTATATTTCTGTGGTTACAGAGGCGAGAGAAACTAGGTGTTTATGGTATATATTGCAGGTTATTTATTTATACGGTAGATACTTTCGGCTCATGATCTCTCTTGCAGGTATATTCGGTTAGTTATGTTGAAGCTGCATGACAATCCTGAAGAAATCCAACGGACTCATCCCAGGTAAATTTACTCCAGGAAAGTGTTTTGTCTAGTTTGGCTTCATGGCAAAATTTTGCATGGTTTTCATATTGAGCATGGTTGTAGTGCTTACATGTCCTAATATATAAGCTTGGAAGTAAGCTCAGGATTGCTCCATTTTGCAACAGTTTCATGATTCCATTATGAGTTAATGGTGTCAATCATGTTAAATTCACTGCTTTAGTTGGCTCATGGATTTTCATGCATATTTTTTTTCTTCAGTTTGTCTGAAGTTTTAGACACGCACTTCAGATAGTCAGATTTCAAGGTATTAGCATCTCTTAAGCAAGATGTTAGCCTTATGTTGGTCCACATGTCGAGCACTATTGTTTCAAACTAACCTTTCTTGGGTGAATCAATCATGTTTTCGCAAAACATGATGAATAAATGTAGTAACTCAGATGAGGCTCAGTTGCTATGCCTTACACGAAGTAGTGTGCTTTTTTTCATTATCAACAGAAAAATAATAAATGGGTGAGCTTTTTCTGTTTTCCTGCAAAAAGAAAGTAATCCTCCCCCTCCTATTAGGGAATTTTTTCCTTTTCTCTTTAAATAAACATCTAGTGGACATAAGTATTCTTAATATGTCAAGTTATGAGCTCAAGTCTCCTAATGCTAAAAACCTCGTTATGGGAAATGAATAGTTTAGTCGGGTTTCCACCTTCAAAATTCCCTATGCACATAAACTTACAGGTTTGCAAAATTTAATCGAAGTCACCATCTATCTTGAAGTAAGCCGGGGATGTGCGACCTTATGGAGTTATCACATCTGATACGATTTCTCTTTGGCTTACAGAATTTATTCCTGTTTTGACATTGGAAAATTTTGGTAGATGGACTGATGCACATAAACTTACAGGTTTGCAGAACTTAAACATGGTCATGGAATCGAGGATGAAAGGCCATCAGTGGGAGTGGCAGGCCCACAGAAAATGGCTTCAGGACTCCTGTGTATGAGTCTTACATCCCGATTTCAGCTTCTCTTATGCTGACGAGTATCTGTTATCATCTACTATGTATGTTTATGCAGCTATCACTTTGAAATGTGTGGGAGCATCTATTGGCGAGAAGCCTACGTTGACAAAGAAACTGCCAGCAACCACCACGGTTATATTCCAAACCTCTTTCTGGATTGTCTGGTTGGATGAGTTTTCAGATTTAAGAATTAAAAAGTAAAATTTGTTTTAGGTTGGGAAGCTGAAGATTCTTTGTGAAAGCTTTTTCAAGCTGAAGTCAATCAAGCCCAAATTGTTTCTGCAAGAAGAGGTTTCTTTTCTCCTAAACTTAATTTATGACCATTGATTCCTATAGTCATTCCATTTCTTAAAAGGATGACATCTGAACCAATACACATGCCCGGGTTTCTGCCTCTTGTGTTCTTTAAAAAGCATATGAACCAAGAAAAATTTTCTTCATTAATTATACCATAATCTACACGAATGAACAATTATGAATCCTAGTTTAACGAGTTTCTTTTTGTTCATTAATTTTCAGGGTTCTCCTTTACCAATATTGCTCGAGGATGAAATGGCATCTTTGATGGACCTCGGAGTTGGTTCTGAGTCCAAAATTCTTATAGATGAAGAGAGTTGAAAGAATTACATCCAAAAGTTAGTGGAGAAGTAAAGATATGCATACATAGGTTACTTTTCCAGTTTCCTACAATTTCTCTGCATGCACATGTGATGCTCTATGGTTTGTTCCTGACGTTATACTTATTCTTTTGCCTTCTGATTACGTACTCAAGAATTCAGCCATTATTGTAGGTCCTTTGGTGCAGAGCGTCTACTTAACAAGTAAGTTGTGAGTGCTGGTGTTTTGTAGTATCATGAAATTGTGAGTGCTGTTCTTACTCCTGCAGTGTAGTTGTTGACAGTGAAAACTGATAACTGACTTTTAAGTTTGAATTAACAATAATGTAACGATATACCGATTTTATTGTGATCAGTGTGAAGTCTTCCATACGTTGCACGAGAAATCTTGGTTCAAGAGTGATGAATGGGTAGATGCAGCCATATTCATGAACACCGAGCAGCTTAGGACAAGAACTTATGCTGGAGATTAGCATGGCCAATAATATATAACCCAACAAATAAATGATATACCGATTTTATTGTGATCAGTGTTAAGTATTCCATATGTTGCACGTGAAATCTTGGTTCGAAAATGATGAATGGGTAGATGCAGCCTTATTCATGAACACCGACAAGAACTTATGCTGGAGATTAGCATGGCCAATAATATATAACCCAACAAATTAAGTTCCGTTTGGAAACTTGAGGCATCCATTATCTGAAGTAATGGTGCTTCTAAAACTCCATTTAGAATTAACCTAGTCAATTTCTAACCGGCAAATATGTCAACAATCTGCTAATGTTGGATCGGATTGTTACCAGTCCTATGGTGACTGCAATTGTTCCTCAAGTAGAATGATATCAAGACGTTATTTCCGTTCTAAGGTCTGCAGTGACCGATCTCCCTCTCTCTTCCCTTTGTTTGCAAGTAGTTTGGGAAAGGTGAGTTCATCCTAGATGTAAAAGCCTCATTGTCAGCATTGGTCTGCAATACTAGAGACCTAAATCTATACACTTGTAAATAGAAAGAAAAAGAGGAAAAATATTGTTGCGTCGAACGCACGGAATCATGTCAAGGCCCCTTGAGACACAAATCAAGACCCATATGAAGAAGTTATCCTGGCTATAAAATTAAATTAGCATTGGGGGAAACAGCCAAACAGGGAGGGAGGAGGTCAAAGAATTGCAACTGGATGGTTTAGAGCAATCATGTAAAGGATACAAATCAGATCCTGATCTTTGATTCCTACAATAAGCAATTAAAATCACTATTGAGATCAGTACTTATTGCGAAACAGGGAGGGAGGTCAAAGAATTGCAACTGGATGGTTTAGAGCAATCATGTGAAGGATACAAATCAGATCCCGATCTTTGATTCCTACAATAAGCAATTAAAATCACTATTGGGTCAGTACTTATTGCGAGAGTCGACAAAAGCCAAAATCAGTACTTATGGCGAGAATCCTCGGAACTTATTGCGGGAACCATCCGTGACTGAACCTTTTGGGACCCCATTGCAGAAGCCAAAATCAACTAGATTTTAATAATTCCTTGTTTCATAGTTCAATATAAAATGTTAGGATTACATGGGAATTAAAAAAGAAGCCCCAAGTTCCATCAACACTTGGAGATACCTACAGAAACGAAGCTAATACTTGAGACACCTAATACAATTATCCCCATGGATCTAATGAAACGCATCAATATTATTCAGCGAGGTGCAGCATACATTTGGGTTGAGTCATACTGAGGATAACCAGGCTGCGGTGATAAAGTTTTCCCATAAGCAGCCGGAGCACTTGCTGGTGCACCACCGTAACCACCTGACTGTGGGATTGACTGATCATAACTTGCTTGAGTTGATGCTGGTTGAGCATAACCCAGCTGCCCACTTTGTGCTGCACTATAGGCTGCCGCAGGACCACCACTGTAAGCAGAAGGGTCTTGAGGCCCTTGGTAACCATAAGCTACATTGTTAGCGGCTGACTGCTCAGGATAACCTTGTTGCGAAGATGCGTATTGTCCGTAAGCCCCAGCAGGACCAACCTGTCCATAGCCTTGCACCTGCTGCTGGGCACCAGGCTGACCATAACCAGGCTGCGCTCCTTGTGGATAAATTGGGCCAGATGCAGGTGGTGGCTGACTATAGCCATCAGCAGCTGGTGCAGAACCATATGGAGGATATGTTTGTTGCATCTGAGTGTTGGATGGATATTGATAAGGCTGTTGAGGTGGTGCATTCGGGCCATATGATTGGGCAGCAGCAGAGCCTTGATAAGGCACCTCCCCTGGTTGAGCAGCCCTAGGAGTGCCATATGATTGGGGAGGAGGTCCCTGTGCTGGCATGCCATATGATTGTGGTTTACCATACTGCTGCTGTGCAGCATAACCTGGCTGAGTGCCTGCCTGTGGGTAAACTGGCTGAGAACTTCCATGTGATCCATAAGGATGCTGTGTTTGACCATGATTTTCATATTTTGGCTCATCGTATCCATGGCCATAGCTCTGCTGAGGATGTGCTCCCTGAGAAAAAGTTGCTGAATGACCATAATCTGGTCCCTGAGGCTGTCCATAATTGTAACTTGCCTGTGAAGGGGCTAGACCCCCAGCAGGAGCAGGGGAGGGGCCAGAAGCATATGAAGGGAGGGGAGTAGACAGTTGGGCAGACACAGGGCCATCAGATAAATGCCCTCCTTGTCCGCCATAGTAATCATAACCACCAGAATGTGGGGATGGACCCTGCATGCTAGCAGGCCTTTGCTCCCAACCAGCACCATATCCTCCTCTAGGAGGCATTTGTTGAGGATAACTCCCATACATTGGATGTAGATACTGTGAATTATGAGATGGATATGATCCTCTATGCTGGTAATCATACGCTGTAGGACGAGGACCCCATTGAGGCGGACCACGGGGCCGATAAGCCTGCTGGTTAAAACCACCGGAGAAAGATGAAGGTCTCACAGGCTATTCCAAGCAAGCAAATACATAAAGAACAAAGTTAGAAAGCAGAAACAGTTCCATTCACAGTTAGGAATGTCAATAAGGTAGAGGGACACGAAAGTTGCTACTAGAGCTTGGTAACCATGTCTCCCCTTCAAACCATTTTTTTTTTTTGGAGGGGAGGGCTGGGTGGGGGGGATCCAGGGCATCATTGGTCTAAGAAGAAAGAACAGATCTATGGAACACATTACTTGCATAAAATCACAGAGTAAATAAAAGCTGAGATCACATCAAAGTAAATAGAGATGCAGTATGAGTTTCAATGACGTCAATAGTGCAGTTTCTAGAGCAACTTTGGCAAAACAAAACAAGACAAGAATAAAACGAAACAGATAATAAAAGATATAGTAGGTAGTCAAGATACAAAATATGATATGATGCATATCACATTCTAGATTCTGTAGCCCACTGGCACAATGAAATGCTAAAACAAACCATGAAGAAGGGGGGAAAAGAAAAGAAGAAAGGTTAACCTACCAGATTCAATAAATTTCTCAACTTGCATCTATAAAAATCAAACATGGCCACAGAATCTATCAATTACACCAATCAGTCCAACATTTCCATTCATTAATGAAACTCCTTCATTCATTCTACAAGGCAAGGAAATATCTATGAATGTGAAACCCTAATATCCATCAATGGCCACTACTGACCTGGTCCTAAAAAGGAACCATCATGTTTCTAAATATATATGCAGGGATAATCACCTGCAACAAACTTCAGGTTCTTTACATGTTTCATTCTTTTCCTTCATTTCATCTCCTCATTCATTCAGTTCAAGCATCATTTCTAGTCCAAAAAGATTTAAAATCCAGAACCCAACATAGAGATTCAGTACTAAGATAAAGCTGTAGATATGTTTACCTTCATCTGGAGAGTAACTGAGGACGAAACCATGGCCATGATTTATTGGGACATGAACATCCATAGGAGTTAATAAGAGAGAAGAAAGGGTTTTACAGAAAACAAATAATTCATATCCACTACATCTAAATGCATTCAAGTGCATTGTCCCGAGGATATCATAATACTCTTCACAACTTTGGGTGACATTAGACACTTCTGAGTGACACTCGGAAAAGAATTGTAACACAAAAGCAAATGCAAAAGGATTTATTATGCGACACAATATGTAGTCAATTTCTAGACCAAAAAACAAAAGCACCATTCCATGGTTCTCTCTCATCATTGTCATCATTGTGAATGCATAAATATTGACAGGACCAACAAGAAGAAACAGAGAAAAAAAAATATGGATATAGACAGGTTGAGTTGATACAAAATACAAATTCGTTCAGCATCACATCCAATTATAATCATAAATCAACCAAATTTTCAAGAATGAAAGGCATTAGCATTAATGCAGCTTTTGTGATTCAAAATCAGCAGCTTCAAGATAAACAAATTATGGCAACCAATTCGAATTGATGTATTCATACATCTTCACACTAGCTAAATCACAGTTGTAAGTAACATACACATGCTTCAAGATCACATGAGCTCAGTTCTCATTGGTAACACAGCATGCCAGAGGCTAGGTTATAGAATGGAAAGCTCTATTCTCGCGTAGATCTCAAGTAACCATGCTTTAGAATTTAAGCTGGACCTTAACGTATATCAGATGACACGTATGAGTTTCTCCATACATAGAATAAGACTTGAGGCTCGAAGTAATCTCCAACACATTGTAATTACTTTGACTTAACCAGATCATTATGTTTCTCCAACACATCTAATTCATGGAACATGGTTGGCACTAAAGAGAACTAAGGTTCATATATACATTCTTGTTAGATTATCATTTTCTCAACTTTCAAGACTCAAAGCAATCTTACCAACTATTAACATCCTGCAATCGCGAGATTTAATGCCTGATACCTCTCTTTCGTGGATGAGAGTGAAGAGTGGTTGTTTATTGCTACACCAAGAAAGCAATGCTGAGCCCATGGAAAAGGCAATAGCCCAATCTGCATTTTTAAAGCCAACCAATTCGAAATCGGCACCTTCAAGATAAACAAATCATGGCAACCGACATCTTGGATTGAATATATGATCTTCCTAATAGCATTCAAGTGACCTTGGCATGGATCATTCATCAATATCACATACTCTTATGAACACTATTCAAGTGTTCAGTCTCTCACTCCCATGGCAAGATTTCCAAACAATTCTAGCCTAAAGAATGGAAAGATGTCACAAACATGCAAATTCAATTGTTTGGACAAATAATCATGTCATCACCACGGTATAATGGGAAGACATAGAAATTCTGCTAAACCAATCCAGTGAGAAGAAGAATTCTGCACTAAATCAAGACATTTACCAGCAATATGGGACAATTGATAGGAATCCTACTCCATTAAACCAAAAGACAACAGAAGATAAAAAATAACACCACCACTGAGTACATAATCACCAGTCTTTTATTTTCCTCTGCACTATTAAAAACAATTAAAAAAACAGACAGAAACATCCACAGACATGAATTAAACCGACACAATTCTTCTCAAAAACAATGCCTTTATACGTCATACATCCGTAGCTAACATCTAAACCATTATTGATGAACAGCTATGCAGATATTATATGGCAGAATTCTCTATAAAATTTATCCTCACTACTACTCGGCAAGACAGCCTTGCAGGTAGTCTTACGATTTACATATGGCAATCCACTAGACATTTACAGGCACAGGTTATCTTACAATTTACAGATAGCACTCCACATCAATGGACACTTACTATCATACTCCTCCCTCAATGCATGCAAATTCATCAACCTCATAATTACAATATATTTCAAAAGAAAATATTTCTAATTGTTACTTACATAGGACATGCCAGGAGCCTTCCGTAAAATAAAAATCAAAGAATAATTCACACAAATAATATTTGAGCAGAAAAAGCTAATTTAAATATTAGTGAAAAATGTACAACCATAATAGAATTAGCAGGATTGCTAATGTAGAAAAAAGTACTATCTAGAAAACAAACCTGATTCATAACTTCCTTTATCAACTCTTTAGCCATTTCAATTTGCTTCTTGTCACCAGTCACCCGTACAGTCCTTTCTTTAGATTCATCTCCTTCTGGAAGATGTTGAGGTATCAACTATATGGAAGAGACAAGGTGAATCAGCCCATATGATGCCATCATAACAAAGTAAATAAAAAATTTCATCACCCTACTCCAGTCTACACGAAGTTTAACAAATATCAAAGGGTGTGGTACACGATATCAACTACCTGGATGCGTGCTCCTGTCCTGGTCTGCAGACCTTTAATGGTCTCCCCACCTTTGCCAATTATTAAACCAACCTGGACCCACAAAGCCTATGTACATAAATTATCATTCAGATTATTGATACATATACATCATCAAAAGAGAAACCAACTAAAAACCTTCTCATTTGGAACTTGTATCTGGATTTGTTCAGAAGCTGCAGCAGCCTGTGCAGTTGTGAGACCCCTGGCTATAAGGGAGGGAGAACCCCCTGCATCAGCCTGCGGATAAATTTATAACAATGGAGCAAAAATCAAACAATCAGTTTCACCTCTCTGAATGAAACAACATCAACCAGAACCAAATGCACATCATCATAAGGAGAGGAGTAGCAGTGGGAAAATATATCTAAGTTCAGACAGCATGAAACCTCTGCGATGACAGCGCTTATAAGTTTCTCGGCCTTATTTATACTATCCAAAGTTCCTATTATTTCCACAGGCCGTGTTGGAGCATACGGATCAGCATCGACATCCCTCATGATTTGAATTTTGGCTCCTGAATTGATCTGCAAATAACGAATGGTATCCCCAGACTTACCAATAAGAACTCCAACCTGCACCAGCACTCATGCAAAACTTATCAGAAACCTAGTCAACTTTATAAAAGTTACAGTACAAAAATATCTTTCTACTTTTCAACAAGCTCCCAGAAACAGTCAAAACAATGGGAGGCTTTTTCAACCTGCTGCAGTTGCTTGCTTATTTGAATTTGGCCACATAATGTAAGATACATTTGGTATACAGAAAAGCCCTTATCTCATCTTCAAAAAGTATTTACAAAACTAAATGAGGTTATCTCTTTCCCCAACCACCCAATCTACATTGAGGCTATCTCATCTACAGGTCATCAAACCTCAATAGGCTATCTATGCAATTTATAAGTGATTCCTCAACACACCTTATTATTAGGCACCTCCATTTTGCGTGTCATGGCTTGAGAAACATCTTGCTGAGAAACCTCTATAGAGGGTTCCTGATCTTCATTTTTAGATGGTTCCTCAGCAGTTTCTGTCGCAGAATCTTCAATGGATGGTTGTTGATTGTTAAGCATTTCTGAATCTTCCACTGAAGGTCCTTCATTGCCTCCAGTCACCGTTTGTGGAACTTCTTCGGCAGGAGGTTGAGCATCCTCGGACTGGAAACCCTCTACAGAAGGTTGTTCAGCGTCCTCTCCCATGGGAACATCTTCATTATCCTCCTCTTGGCGGCCATTTCCATTGGCTGTAACAGCAAAGTTAAGCATATGAGTCAACAAAACAGATGACTATTGGAGAATTGAAATCAGGTGCATAAGAAACATGTTATATTGTTATTTTTTTATAAGTAAGAAAGTATTATTATTAAAAGAAGAAACAAGTATGTTGTATTAGGACACGTTTGCTTCACTAATACAGAATAAGAGGGTCTCCATACATATGTACATGTCTGTGTCAAATCATTTTTCTCTGCTGGTAAACACACGAGCAGGATAAAATTCTACAACTTACTATTAAGTGCATCACCTACTATAAATGCCTATCCAATGTCGATGATGACCAAAAAAGTCTTCATACAAATGTTAGCGCTCTTCCTCTTATCATTCAGGCTTGAAAGGTCCAAAGACACGTCTCTCTGAGTACTAGATCGGTGAAGGGATAAAACTCAAGACAAATAGAGCATATGTAGAAAAATGCAATATCATGATTCTGTCACTCCCTTTTCTTTCATTGCAATATACCCATCAATAATCTTCCTAAAATAAAAAAAATAAAAATAAAAACAGAAAATCTCACTCCCTTTCTTCCTTCTCCATGTGGCAGAGCTTCAAAAAAGTAAGCTCGAGTCTTGTCAAAGGTTATCCATAGACTAAAGAGGGGCTTTTTCACATAATGATCTGGTCTTCTTTTTCCTTTCAACCAAAAATACGTTCCCATCAAATTATACACATTGATCATGAAACTTCTCAAAACAAAACACCTAAAAAAACATGTTTGTTCCGTCCAGAAAAGAAACCTACACAGCAGTGGGGGGGGGGGGGAATCCCATCCCTATGAATATCATGAAACTTCTCCAAAAAACACCTAAAGCACCCTGTCTTCCGTCCATTCTCCAGAAAGTAACCTAGACAGTCGTAGGGGGGGAGAAACTCCCATCCCAATCAATATCCAGGCATCAATTTTCCGTTTCTATTTGTATTTCATATGATTGCCGATTTTTTAGGTTAAAACACCACAAATAAAATAAAATAAATGAACACCGTCTATCTACAGATGAACACACGCCGAAATTAATAGACACAACACAACCCCTAATTTGAGGTGAACAAGTTCCTCTGAAAGTACCTGGGCCATCGAGTTTGTCATCGAGGCGGGCCCGTTTCACATCGGGCTCGCTGTAGGGAGCTGCCACCTCAGCTTCCTCGGCTGGGGCATCATCAACAGGCTCGGCATTCAAATCGGCCAGGTGGTCCACGCTCGCCTTGTTTGGTTCTGGGGCTTCAGGTTCCAAATCCTCGAGCTTGCGCTTGTGATCCGAAGGTGCAGCCGGGCTCAACTCAGCCACTAAAACCTGTTCCTCCGCCATATGGTTCACGGAAGCTCCAAACTACCGCTGGATCGAGACTAATATGGGTTTCAGTCACGTCAGTGAGGTTGCAAGTGAGCGATGTGGATTGTGGCTGGGAGGGTAGAGAGGTTTAAGGCTTTTAAAGGGAGGTGTCTGGGAGACTCGGATATTTTCAGCGGGGAGCCAGCTTCACCTTGACCTCTGGTTTAGGTTACCGGTGACGGGTTCGTGTAGCGGTTACAACTGTGGGCCACTGGGCCTATTATCTAAGCCCGTTATCCAGTCACTATTGAGGCCGATTGGTCGCTACAAAAACGGATCCAATTAGTCATGCATATAACTAGAAGGTAGTATTTCGGATCCAATCTGACTTCAAGCCCTTCCATTTTTTAATCTACTTACCACGATTTATTATTCCGTGTAATTTGGAGAGAAATAATTATAATATATAATCTCATAATATTAATGAAATTTATAAATATATTATATACATATATCTCTCTCTGAATTGCACGATGCAATTCAGATAGAAAATTGTAGAGGATCTCCATCATCTTCTATATCTTCATGTTGGTTTAAATTAATTTGAAATCTGCACTGGAATAGTAACAACACTATATGCAGGTTGAAATCCACCTAAGAGCCATGATATTTTTGTTACATTGGTGCATGTTTCCATTTATATATATACATTAATTCCCTTTTGCTTATATATTGAGCCTGAATCGATTAAGCCCAATAGATCAGATATTTTTATTGTAAGCAATCAAGAAAGTCATCACATCAAACAATATTTATATTTGTTTGTAAATTTTTGGGTAGTTAAAATTTTGAAGTGTCGTAGTTGGTAAAAAAAAGTTAAGAGATAGATGATTTAAATAATTTTTTATATATTAGTGTGTTGAAATCGGTAAAAAATAAAGATAAAGATAATTTTGTATAATTATTTTATTATGATTAAAATTTTAGAGTGCCCAAATTTTTTAAAACAAATGCCCACCGATAACTACAAATAGTCCAATTTTCGAAAAACTGCCAACGACCTAGCGGTTATCAAGGATAGAAATCGGTCATAGGGAGTGAATGAAAGGCTATTAAAGCAAAAAATAAGAGCATTCAATCATCTATAAGCCCTGCGAAAGCTAAAAAAAATCATCTAAGCCCTCTTTGGACAGCACATTTTTTTTTTTTCATAAATTTCAATAAAAAAAATCAAACTCAAATATTTTTTTTATAAACTCCAACAATTTTTTCACAAATTCTAAGAGAATCTACCATATCTCTAACAAAAAAAATTCATTAGTTCAAATACAATAAGGCTGCGTTCAGCAACCAAAATTTTGGCTCTTTGAAATTTTATCATCATTACAAAAAAAATTTCTCCTCATTTTTTCACTTTTTCACCACCTCCTATAAAACTTTTCATTTTTTTCACTCTCTCTTCACTTTTTCATCAACTTCTATACCCCAAATTTTAACTATCCTAAAATTTTGTCACTCAAACACACCCTGTAAAATAGCCTTGGTCATTAATTAATTAGTACGAGATAAATGTCAATAGAATAATCAATCATTTGAGTAAGTTTGAAGATAGATGGTAAGTTTAAGTTAAATATTTTTCATTGACACTGTAATTTTATGTGTAAAAAAATGTACATCATAAATATTAAAGTTTATAGAGTCCACACTACTCGAAGCTTAATACGTACATAATTAATACTTTAAATAATGTACCATCCACTTATAATGTCTGTGTCTTTGAATTACAAGTCCCGCAAATTATAGAACAACCTTATTAATTATTGGCTTAATAGCATTACAAGTCCCTGTGGTATACCGTTTTTACAAATCCGTCCATGTTGTATCACTTTGTACAAAAGGTCCATGTGGTATCACTTATAAGCAAAAGCTAGTCCCTTTATCCATCAGGCGTTAACATACAAATGGAATGAGAGCCGGTCGACCGCTACAAAGAAGCAACTTGCAGCGGTCGACCGGTTAGTGTAGCGATTGACCAGTTAATGTAGTGGTCGACCGCATCATTTCATTCGTTTATGACGTGGTTAATGTAGCGGTCGACCGGTTTGTCATTAGTGTGTTAATGTCTGATGGACGGAAAGACTAACTTTTACCTAGAAGTGATACCACAGGGACCTGTTTGTACAAAGTGATACCACAGGGATGAATTTGTAAAAATGTTATACCACAGGGACTTGTAATACAATTAAGCCTTAATTATTCTCAACGTTAGCATATTGCATAAGGGTATTATATAGTGATCATCGTGCTTTACACGAACCGCAAAACCCGTCGAAACAACTACCAACCCGCCTAGGGCTGCACAACCCCGGTGTAGGTGTCGGTTTGGCCAGGTTTTGGCCAAAATCGGCACCTACACCGGGTAGGCCGGTTTTAAAATAATTACCACCTACACCGTTAAGGGCAAAAAACGGCCCTTAGCGGTGGCGGTTTTCGGTAATCCTACATTCATATAGGGTCATTTTTTTAACATTTTACACACTTGGCCCAATGTATTTTTTCCTTTTTTCTTTTGGTCCATTAATCACACATCATTAAAATCTAAACTAATAAAATCCAAAATCAAAATTAGAAGGATCTTTTACATCAAAGCAAAGATCGTCATATTATGCACAATCATTTAACAATGGATATGAGAAACCATAAATGGGTCAATAGACATATTCTAAGAAGTGTAAACTCGACCCAAAATGTTCTCTCTAATCAATTTAAATCAACTAAGGAAACCAAGGTAAGTAACAGATGAATAAGAGCAGAACAAAGCTATGACATTTTGACAAGGGAGTAAGAACTAACTAACTAAAACACGGATTAGAGAATGGACTCAAGAAAAAAAAACAAAATTCAATCTTTATCATACAAAACCTAAATGGATCTCTTAAGATGCTTAATTGTGAAAGCTTCAGAGTTGAAATTTAGACACATCAATCAATACTATAGTTTTGCAAGCCCAAGTGCTTTTTAAGTACCTGTTGAGAATCGTTGCCTTTGGCCCAAAGAAAGAGAATGACGAAGAGAAGCAGCAAAACAATTGAGACGAGTGACAACAAAGTATAATCAGGGTTATGTTCATTTCCTAAATTTTTTCAGGGTTCAAATATATTCATAAAACTACCACCGAACATATTCATAATTCAAACACAAACATCAATACATTTTACATAATCTCCAACAACTTTTTTAATTCAATATAAATTTTATCTCTCTATATTTTTTCACATAACTCCAATACTTTTTTATTAAACAATTACATCAAATCATTTCTCTCTCCACTTTACACAAAACACCAATAAAACACTATTCAACATAAATATTCACAACTTCTCTAAAATCCTACATTTTTACATCAAATCATTTCTCTCAAATATCAGCCAAGCAGCCAACGTTATCATCAATAATCCCAACGTCACATTCTTCTGTTTCCAAAGTATCACATCTGCAACTGTTCCAACAAATGCTAAACATGAATTGCCTGAAGCCCATGAATCCTAAATCCCGTGAAAATATTTTTACTTGGTTGGTATTAATTTTATACTTCTGTATTCCTGGACCTCAGTAGCACAGGGATCAATGCAAAATCCACTCACATTCATTCAAAATCTAAAGTGTGCTAAAAGTTTTTCTAAAGATCTAACCTGCCCACTGTAAAATGGTCCAACCCCAATCCCTATAGTAGGAATACGAAGAGCTGATGTAGCTGCAGCAGCCACCGGTGTAGGTACGCATGCCCCATCACTGCAATTCCACATGCCCTATCATTGCAATTCCAGCTTAGAAGAGATTCCTCACAACAAGAATAAAAGATACAGAGGCTAACAACTTTCTAAAGCTTCAAATTACAGAATAAATTGAGTTAATGAGATATTCTTATGCTTCACACTTTTTTTTCCATTTGTTTTACAACGAAAAGTAATTTCCAGGTAAAACCTTCCACAATAAAAAGTACAACATACTATGGAAAATTTGAAGCCGAACTTGAAAGCTTCTCCGGCGAGCACCTTTTAAGTGAACCATAAAAAAGGGCAAGAAAAAAAAGCAGCCAATTGAAAACAATTTTCCCTTTTTTTTGGAGAAAAGTATCTGTGAAAAACAAACAGAGGAGTCAGCAGAATGAGTTCCTACCTGGTGTTCTCTGGCGAGGGTTGGGCGATCGCACACGAGCCACCATGTCAGAAAGACGAATGCGACGATAATAAGTGCCAACCATTGAGGTCTCTTCAGGTAATACTGTTGGTTTATATATCTCCGCAACCCACCCCCTAACTCTGACGACGACGACGACCAAGATTTCTTTGCCATGGTGAACCAAAGGAAGTTCATAATCGAAATATATAGTAGCAAAGGTTTTAGAGTAAGTGATGAAATGAGGCTACTTGTGAGTTGAGGACAGAAATATGGGGAGGGGGCTTTAAACTAAACGGGTCTTTTTGTTTTTTAAAAAATTATTGGGAACCCAAAAATCGGGAATGACACCGAATTTTGTAAAAAATATAAAACCGACACTGACACCGGGTTTGTTGGTATCACCGACACCGGTGAAGTCGGGTGCCGGTGCCACCGAAAAATTCCAGTGGCACTGAGCAGCCCATAAACCCGCCCATTAAATACTGTCCGCGGTCCCCGCCCCAACCCATCAAATAGTCGGGCTCCCAGCTTTGAGATTTACATTGGCCGCGCACGTTCTACGGATTTTCAAACCCTCCACTAAAACATCAACCCCAATAAAAAAACAGTAAAACAATGCAAGTGAGAGAGAGAAGAGAAGGGGTCTGATCCCCCTTAGTTTGGCTTTTGTTATGTATATCCTTTGTAGTAGGGCTATCCAATGGCCGGTCCGAGCCTATTCGGTCCGGTCCGGCCGGCCAAACCGGTATCTAAAAATAGATCTCATACCAGACCGATCATTCTAATAGAACCGGTCCGGTACAGTCTCCGATTTCACCGATCCGGGTTGGACAGTATGGACAATGCCATTTTAGGCCTTTTTTGGGTTGGGCCTCTTAGCATTTTTACTTTTTTCCGGCATTTTTTTGGGTTTTTTTGGTTTTTTTTTTGTAAGGACTGGTTTGGAGTGGTATACTCCGATTGAGTTCCGATTTCTATATGGGTAACCCGGAACCGGACCGCAGTACACCGATTTCGGTCCGAGTTGGCCAAAATTGATCCGATTTTGGTTCGTTTTGACCGGTCCGACCAATTTTTTGAACAGCCTTACTTTTTTTTTTTTTGTATGAACAGCCTTACTTTGTAGCTACTATGTTTCTGTTTTTTTATATCTAATATAATATAGCTCAGCTTGATTAAAAAAAAAAAGGCGAGAGAGAAGGGAAGGGGGAAAAAACCGCAGGTCCGCAATACATATATATAAGAAAGGAATAACGAGAAATGGCCGTTGCGGTGCTCGTTGTTGGTATTGTTATTTTCTACCTGACATTCAACACCGAGCGGTCATTCTTTGTTCTGGACAACAAACTCGTATTTTTCCTTTGTCTGGATTTTGTATTCTTCTGGGTTCTGGGTTTTTCTATTGCCGTGAAATTCCAGAAGTTTTCTTCTCCATCCGGGCTCCGTAAATTCCCTGGGATTCATTCCATTGAAATTCTTCCGTTGTGCTTTATTATCTTTTGTATCGGCTATATTGGAAAGGTTATCGTGAAATTCCAATTTGGAAGCTCATTCTGGGTCATTCCAATTTGATTTAATGGTTCATTCTGTGGTGTAGTCTTTGTCTAGTTCGCGCAAGAGTCGGTTGGGAGTTATATGTATTTTACACGATAGGCGAATACTGGTTTGGATTCGGTGCTTAAAAATAAACCAAGAATTGCCTCCGAGTTGCTTGTGATGGCGGGATCCGAGTCGACCCCAGTGTTAGTTCCGGGAGCTACTAGTTCTTGTGGGGTCGAGGAGACGTTCCCTGATTTACTCAAGAACACTCCATCAAACATTGCTAGATTAGAGGATGTAATTGAGCACTGTAAGGGCAGGCAGAAGTATCTTGCGCAGACGAGGAGTCCTTCGGACGGGAGCGATGTTAGGTGGTATTTTTGCAAGGTGCCTTTGGCAGAGAACGGTAACCTTTTTTTTTGTATTTTGACTTTCTCGGAGAAGGTAGCCTTCACTCAGTCTTGTTCGATGCATTTATTTGTTTGAGAGTGTATTTATTCCTTATTGGAAAGTTAATAACGTAACATCCAAAATTTGTTATTCATTTTTCTTACCTTGGGTTGCTTGGTGACTGAGTGGAAGAAAATTGTCGAAGTTTTTCCCTCTCTTTGAACGTAATTTGGAAGGTGACGCGAGCTATTGTTTATATGCTATCTGATTCGTTTTTTTCTAGGATGGGACTATTTGTGGTTGAAAAAGGGGGATTAAGTTGGAGGAAAAATGTGTCCTCAAACGTTGTATGAAACCCATTAGACTTTAGATGCTTAAGTGCACAATTACATGGTGTTTCACATGATTTTTTTTTTTAAAAAAATTGTTTTTGGATAACAGAATCAATATTTGCAAAGATTACTTTTTCAGCTGTTTTGCTGCAATTAGAAAACAACTAGCGAAATGAATATTTGGTCCATATCTCAGTTCCAAACAACTCAGCTTCCATAATTGTTTGGTAGTACAATTTTCTCCGTAGTTCATATATATTGGATATTTTGGTTAACAAAAAGACGAAAAAAGAGAGAAATGAAAAGTCCGGAGTATCTTGTGCATAAGGTAGAGTTCTGGCATCTTCAGATATTAAAGTTTTAAACTTTGTCATGAAGTAGGAATTATTGAAGCTTTTGGTTTGAGTTTCATGGTAGATACAAATAGTTAAATTTCGTGATGTGCAATACAGCAACCCCAGCACCATTTTGGTGGATTTACCTATAATTGGATTTTATAAGCTGCAAAAAAAACTCCTTGTATTACACTAAATGTATTAGCTTAACTTTCTTAATTCTATATGTTATCCTCATAAGAGCCTTTTTTCTGTTTGATCTGACAAATACACCTTAATCCAGATTCGGTCTGTTGCTTAATGATTTGAGTAATAGGATGTTGATCTGACTGATACACCTTAATCCAGATTTGCTCTGTTGCTTAATAATTTGTGTACTAGAATGTTAGCATTTCCATTGACCTAAGAATTGTGCATTAACAATTTATTCAGAGTGATATGTGTTTTATCAAAAAAATGACAGGAATAACAAGCATATGTGTATTCGCTATTATACGGGATAGTGCTTCTAAATTCGTGAACAAATTGATATCAACCTTATAGATTCATGTTCAAATAATTAATCTATTGCTTAATGGCACACCTCTTTTGTTGATGTATGTGGATTTGGTTTTCTTCTTTAATTTTTGGTTCCATGAACATTAGATACCCACATCAATGACATCAATGACATATATACATCTTTACAACATTCTGCTGCTTTGTTTCTTCAGAGCTGGCTGCCTCAGTACCGCACACTGAGATAGTGGGCAAGGGTGACTATTTTCGTTTTGGGATAAGGGATTCTCTTGCTATAGAAGCATCTTTCTTGCAGGTCATCTTTCTATTGTTTTTTGTCTGTTAAATAATGCTCCCTCCCATGTTAATCTTTTATTGCTCGATAACTTTCAGAAACTGTAAGTTGCAGAACTCTATAATGATTTTTTAAAATACTAATAAGATTTTCATTGTGTTAGTCATGAAGTAAGATATTCCAAACCTTATCTTTAGAAGCTAATAACAGATGCTTAGGAAAAGAATGCTGATAATGTTGTGTATCTGAATTGTGGTTATTGTCATATCTTGAGTTGATTAGTTCTGTTAGTTGTGTTGCTGAATACACATTTACAGAGGGAGGAAGAGTTGCTCTCTAGTTGGTGGAAAGAATATGCAGAATGTAGTGAAGGTCCAACTGGACGACCTAGTTCGAGTAAGATGGTGGATAAGCAGCGAAGTGAATCATCTTTAGAAGGGAGCAAAGGTGTTCCCTCAGCGCAACTGTTTGAACTTGATGAAGAGAGAGTTGGTGTCCCCGTGAAGGGAGGACTCCATGAGGTATCCTTATGTTAATGTTCTTGTTTCTGCCGTCTGTTGTGTCTTTATGATCTTTTTCAATTGTCAATTACTCTGTAACATAAATTCATTCCCTTTTCCATTTAGAACACTTCAAATACTTTTCTAAAATTTTGCTGTCTTCGATATTCTTCTAGCAACTTCTTTCCCTGGACAACGCATCCTTGAATGAAGGCGACTACGAATTTGGGGTATATAGGTATTCTTTGATCAACAGAGATGAGAAGTTCAATAGGACATTTGAAAAAAAGAAGAAGACAAGTTATATGGGTTCTTTAACTTCCAGCACCAATTTCAGTATACCTATACCAGGACTTACTTGAAATGCTATAAAGATTCTAAAGATAGGCGAGGAAATAATTCAGGATTTTATAGATGATTCTATTCTTTGAGAGCTTTTCAACTAACATGTTCTTGTGGAAAATTTGGAAAATGGAAGAGGAAAGGAAATGAAAATCACCTGGAAGATTGTGTTACCTCATTGTAATGTGCGGATGTGCTTTTAGTATATGGTATCACTTATCAAGGACCAGTTTGTCTTGTCAAATGACAGGTTTTGCTTAGTTGACCTGTATCTTGTTTCTTGAGAGCTGTAGTACCAGCTTGATTGAACTTTGGTGTATGATTAAAACCCACATAAACCTCTGTCGACAATCTCACATAAAGCACACAAGTCAGCACAAAAGTTTGATCTAGCCTCGTGGCTGGGGAAAGTTCAACTGAAGTGCCCAAGAGCATCCATGAGTTGAGACTGGCTTTTTAAGTCATCATTTGCATCAATTTGGAATATGTGACTTTTTTTAGCTATCATGATATACAGTACCCCACAGTGATGTATAAGATGTCAATAGCCAGCCTCTATACTATCCTTGAATTTGGACCAAGGAATGAACTTATCTCACAGTGAAGAAATTAACATTGAATTCAATATTTTGCGGTTGCGGGAGGCTGTTTGATGAGAAAGGGGTTCATGGGTCCTCTTCTCCTCCTTGTTCGGAGCTTCCCCTTTGTGTTTCAATGCTGAACGTTGACGGTGAGGTCAACTTATCCAGGGCTCTAGTGGTGCGGCCAGATGATTCTCCTCTCTTGGCGAGTTCTTTATCTATTGGGGAAGTTCCTGGGGAGGCTTCGCAGGCTGTGTCTGATTTAGCTCTGGTTAATTCTCCCCAGCCCGTTAACTCGGAGTGGGTGCTTAGTATGATTTCCTCTTTCAGGCACTTGGTTGGTGTTTCGTGTGAGGACCATAAGGAAGAGTTGCAGACGTTGTTTGCTGCTTTAGAGAAGGAGAGGACTTTGAGTTTTTCTAAAACCACTAGCAGAGTTGGTTCTCGTGGGCTCAGAGAGCTCAAAGGGTTGAGCACTTCGGTTAATTATGAGGGGAAAACTTACGTTTCAAGGAAGAGTAGGCAGGCAGGGAGGGGACAACTAATATCTTTATGAAGCCCCGAATTATTAGCTGGAACGTTAGGGGGCTCAATGATCGAGCGAAGCGTTGTAGAATTGGCAATTTGTTGAGGGCTTGAAAATCTGATCTGGTTTGTCTCCAGGAGACGAAAGTGGGGACCATCTCTCGGGCTTTCATTAGGAGTATTTGGGGGGGGTCCCATGTTGGTTGGCGTTGTTTGGAGGCTCTTGGCGCATCGGGGGGTATCTTGATTCTCTGGGATACCCGTGTTCTTGAGTTGGTGGACTCTTGTGTTGGTTGTTATTCGATTTCGCTTATTCTGCGAAATGTTGAGGATCGGGTTCTTTGGGGTTTCTCCGGGGTGTATGGTCCTAATTTGGATAGTATGAGGAGAATTTTGTGGGAGGAGTTAGCCGGGATGATGGCTTGGTGGCATTTACCTTGGTGTATTGGTGGGGATTTCAATGTTTCTCGCTTCCCGAGTGAACGTTCGGGATCGGAGGTTTTTAGTAATGCTATGCTGGAATTTTCAGAGTTTATTGATGAAAATCAGTTGCTTGATGTTCCATTATTGGGAGGGCTCTATACTTGGTCGAACGGTAGGTTCACTCAATCTTGGTCCAGAATTGATCGTTTTCTTTTCAGTTCTAGTTGGGAGTCTTTATTTCTGGAGGTTAGTCAGAGGAGGTTGCCTCGGTTATTTTCGGATCATTTTCGGATCATTTTGGAGAGTGGGTTTGTGGGGCGAGGTAGGAAACCCTTTAGATTCGAGAACATGTGGCTTAAGTCTGAGGGTTTTGTTGATAGGGTGGGGTCGTGGTGGAGGTCTTATGTTTTTTCTGGGACACCCAGCTTCGTTCTTGACTCTAAGTTGAAGGCTTTAAAGAGGGACATTAAGATTTGGAATCTTGAGGTTTTCGGGGATATTGCATCGAGGAAATCTTCTTTGTTACGTGAGTTATCTTCCCTTGATTCTCAGGATGAAGGAGGGCTGATCTTTGAGGATGGCAGAATTAGGAAGTTGGAATTTTCAGCGGAGTTAGATCTTTTGATCGATATGGAGGAAACTAGTTGGAGGCAGAAATCTCGTGCTCTTTGGCTCAAAGAGGGGGACAGATGTACCAAATTTTTCCATCGGATGGCCAATTCCAACCGGAAGGTGAACTCTATTTCCTCTTTGGAGGTTGAGGGGGAACTTGTGGAGGATCCTGCACGCATTTCTGAGGCGATTCTCAATTTTTACAGCTCTTTGTATTCGGAGCCTCTCTTTTGGCGTCCTTTGCTGGATGATTTGGATTTTGATTCGCTTAATGAGACGGATGCGACTTGGTTAGAAAGACCCTTTGATGTAGATGAAGTGTCCGGTGTTGTGCGGAGTCTCAATGGTGATAAAGCTCCCGGTCCCGATGGTTTCTCATTTGCTTTCTATCAATCTTGCTGGGATATTATCAAGGGTGATGTTCTTTCCATGTTCAATGAGTTTGCTCATAGTGGGAAATTTGTTCGCAGCATTAATGCCACCTTTATTGTTTTGATTCCCAAGAAGCATGGTGCTGTTGCGTTGAAGGATTTCAGACCTATTAGCCTTGTGAGAGGGGTCTACAAAATTCTGGCCAAGGTCTTGGCTAATAGAATGAGATTGGTTATGGACAAAATTATTTCGCCTTCTCAGGGAGCTTTTGTGAGGGGTAGACAGATCTTGGATTCGGTCTTGGTGGCTAGTGAGTGCATCGATTCTAGGATGAACTCCTCCGTGCCTGGCATGCTTTGTAAGCTCGACATCCACAAGGCATATGATCATGGTAACTGGAGATTCCTTCTATATTTGTTAAGGAGGTGCGGTTTTGGCGTTAAATGGTGCAAATGGATTGAGTTCTGTATTTCTACTAGCAGATTCTCGGTGTTAGTAAATGGATCTCCTGAAGGTTTTTTCGACAGTTCTAGGGGTCTGCGCCAGGGTGACCCCCTTTCGCCCTTTTTGTTTGTTATTGTTATGGAAGCTTTGAGTAGGATGTTGACCAAGTTGGTGGTGACTGGTCTCATGGAGGGTTTTACCGTGGGGAATGGTGGGGTGAGTATTTCCCATTTGCTCTTCGCTGATGATACCCTTATTTTCTGTGGGGCTGAGGAGAGTCAGATCCGTAATCTTCGATGTCTTCTTCTCTGTTTTGAGGCGGTGTCTGGGCTTAAAATTAATCTCCAGAAATCTGAAATTATTCCCATTGGTGTGGTGGGCAATGTCCAGGCGTTGGCTGATCTTATGGGTTGTCGGGTCTCTTCTATGCCCTTTTTGTATCTGGGGCTACCTTTGGGTGCGCGCTTTAAAAGTTCCCTCATTTGGAACGGCATCCTTGAGCGCACGGAAAAACGGTTGGCTGGTTGGAAGCGAAGCTACCTTTCGAAAGGTGGTAGAGTCACTTTGATCAAGTCTACTCTTGCTAATCTTCCGACCTATTTCTTGTCTCTTTTCCCTATCCCCTCTGCTGTGGCTAGTAGATTGGAGAAGTTACAACGGAATTTCTTGTGGGGCAGTGATGTGGATCTGCATAAGTTTCATTTGCTCAATTGGGAAAAGGTTTGCTGCCCTATTCGTTTTGGTGGTTTGGGTATTCGACGCTTGCCCACTTATAACAAGGCTTTGCTTGGGAAGTGGCTTTGGCGGTTTGCTTGTGAGAGTAATTGTTTGTGGAGAACTATTATTGCGGAGAAGTTTGGTTGTGAGGAGCGTGGGTGGCGGACCATTCAAAGGAGAGGTTCTCATGGTGTTAGCCTTTGGAGGTATATCAACAAGTGGGGGGATTTCTTTACTCAACATATCCGATTTATGGTGGGAAGTGGTTCTAGTGTTCGTTTCTAGAGAGATCTTTGGTGTGGAGATAGACCTTTGCGGTCCGCTTTTCCGCTTCTCTTCGCCCTTGCTAGAGATAAAGATGCTTTGGTGGCTGATTTTTGGGAGGGGAATTCAGGTTCTGGGGTTTGGAACGTTCCTTTTGTTCGGGCAGCCAATGATTGGGAGCTTGAGATCTTTTCGTCCTTTTTTAATCTTCTTTATGCCACGGCCTTACGGAGTGGGGTTGCTGATCGTTTGTGCTGGTTGGGGTCCAAATCCGGCAAGTTTTCGGTGAAGTCGATGTATGGGCTTCTTTCTAGTCGTCCCTATGTTTCGTTCCCTTGGAAGCAGATTTGGCGCTCCATGGCTCCCATGAGAGTCTCATTTTTTGTGTGGGAGGTTGCGCATGGTAGAGTTCTGACCATCGATAATCTTAGGAAGTCGGGGTTGTGTTTATTGGATTGGTGTTTTCTTTGTCGATGCAGTGGATAATCTGTGGATCATCTTTTTCTTCATTGTGAAGTGGCCAGGGACCTTTGGGCTCATGTGTTTAAAATTTTGGATTATTGTTGGATTATGCCGCCGAAGGTGATTGATGTTTTATTTTGCTGGAAGAGGAAGTTTGATGATCCTCAAGCTCTTTTGGTGTGGAATATGATTCCCTCATGCATTTGGTGGACTTTATGGAGGGAAAGGAACGATCGATGCTTTGAGAACACTTTTTCTTCTATGGAGGGGTTGAGGAGCAAATTGTTGTCTTCTCTTTTTCTTTGGGCCAAAGCAGTGTTGGGTTCTAGTTTCTATGATTTTTCTGAGTTCATTAGTTTTCTAGCTTGTTTGGTGTAGGTTTCAGTATAGATCTTTGTACTGTTCCTTCCTTGGTTTTTCAATAAAGTTTATTCTTACTTATCAAAAAAAATATTTTGCGGTTGCTGAGGGAAAATGGCTCTGTTTTTTGTTGTCGTTTCATTTGCAGCAAATGAATTGTTAACTAGCTTCTTAAAATCTAGAATTTCCTTGGGAGCTTTATTTCCAGATTGATGCCATTTGAGGCGATTTCCATTCATGGTTATGTTTTCGGACCTATCTTAGAGAATTCCATGGCCAAAGTCAAGTCGAGTTTGTTAAGTGACCAAATGGTTTATAGTAGTGTGCAATTCCATATAAGTGGAAGGGTTTATGCAATTCCAAACATGCGGAATGAATCCTTTCTTACTTCTTAGTAACATGATTCTTTGCCTTTCTTTTAGGAATTCCTCATATCCTAGGCAACACCCCCTTTTTTCTCTCTCCTGCTTCCCCAACAAGAAAAAACTAGAATAGTTGGGGGGAGAGGTGGGGTGTTCGCCTTTTGAATCAATCGGCTTGCTCTGGTTGTTTGGTTCAAACCCCACAATTGGCAAGGTAGGCTTCTCTCAAGCCAACTGCTTATGGAAAGCACCCATTGGCCTTCCCTCTCTTCTGATTCAAATTTTGTTTTCTATGTGATCTCGTCTTATATCTTCGCAATTAACTGAAACCCTAGTTGTTCTTTCATACTCTTTTAGTAATATTAGATTTAGATTTATTTGTTTTACTGTGTCAAATTTCTTGGAACTGATATTCCATGACTTCATTTGCATTTTTTTTAAGTGAAATTAAAAATATATGCAGGTAGACTTAGTGAGGAGACATTGTTTCCCTGTGTATTGGAACGGGGAAAATCGGCGTGTTTTACGAGGTCATTGGTTTGCTCGTAAAGGGGGCCTTGATTGGTTTCCGCTTCGTGAAGACGTTGCTGAACAACTTGAGATTGCATATGGTAGCCAGGTTCGCTACTGTTCAGGCTGTGGTTCTTATTAATTACTTTTCTTGGCCAGAAGGATTCCATTGTTTCCTATCCATTAATACAAGGATGGATTTGTTGTATCCAGGTTTGGCACAGGCGAACATTTCAGCCGTCAGGACTTTTTGCAGCTCGGGTTGACGTGCAAGGCTCTACCCCAGTATGTAGACTGTCCCTTGGAGGGGGATTCTGTTTTCTTTATTGTTCATATCTGGTGTATAACAATTTCTCGTGGTTGTTCTTGTAGGGGTTGCATGTACTCTTTACCGGAGAAGATGATACTTGGGAGGCTTGGCTCAATGTTGATGCTTCTGGTTTTTCTAGTGTCATTAACTTAGGTAGAAATGGTATTAAATTAAGGAGAGGCTATTCCAAATCTCACTCGGCAAAACCCACCCAGGTTTCTATATTTTCTCTTCCTCGATGTTATGTTGGCAGAAACCTTAGTATCCTTTTCTTTTCTTTCCTGTTTATGTAACACATTGCAACTAGGGCTCAAACAAAATCCCTTCCCCTCACTATAAAAGGTTGAGGGTGAAGTTACGTGGTCCAGTTGTATCTGTATATAAGGATTTGTGTGCACATAAACACAATTCACACACCATATATGCACACCACATATGAAGATAGGCATGCACATATTATATAGGAGCCACTATCTACACTCCCTATTGGGGTCTCTGTGGCCTTCCCTCTCTTATAGTTATAACTATTTTTTTTTGCTCTCTACCTTTTTAGGATGAATTGCATCAGCAAAAGGAGGAGGAAATGGACGATTTCTGTTCACAGGTATGCAACGTAGCATTCTGTCTAGTGCATGTTTGTTCATATTTGTTTCCTTGTTTTTTTTTTTTCTCTTTTATGCTAAATGGATGATATATGTGTGTTCTTCACCAAGTGTGCCTATTTTTGTACTCAAAACATATCCTTGGAAAGACTTAGAGAATCTTACGCTATTTTTTAAATTGCACTTACGATCGTGTGCAAAAACAATCTATGAGTGATATTTCTGTTAAGTAGGCATTGCCTCAGGTTAATGGACTACAAATTTGGGGTGTGTGATGGGACCATGGTAGCTGATAAACTAGCCTTCTGTTCTCACCAAGGAAACAATATAGTTTTAGAGTCACCGTGATTCGACTGCTGATATGTAAATTGTAAGGTGTAGTTAGAATTATAGTCAACCAACAAAGTCACAGGCCCCACAATCTTATAATGAACTTACTTTTTAGCAATTAGATAGATAATGTCATTTTGACCAAAATTGCTGCAGAACACATAATGTCTAAGAGAGGCTAGTTTTGTTGCTGTTATAGAAACTATGATTCCACAAGAAAGAGAAGAGAAAGTGATTAACCTTTCTCCCTCACACATTCCATATAAATAGTGTAATACACGCTAGAGCAAATAAGGAAAATATGACCCACAATAAACCCCCCAAATCCTTTCCATAACAACACAAACCCTAATCTTACTTTCCTTAACACTTCTCCTCAAGTTGGAGCATATATGTCATATAAGCCCAACTTGGAATCAATATACTCTATCCGAGTACGACAAAGAGATTTAGTGAATATCTCTGCCAATTGATCTCCAGATTTCACATATTGGGTGGATATATCTCCAGCTATTATTTTCTCATGAACAAAATGACAATTAACTTCAATATGTTTGGTCCTTTCATGGAAAACCGCCCCCCCGCTTAGTAACGGGGGCGGTACTGATTGTCATTTTCACCCATTAGCGGTGAAAATGGCGGTGGCGGTGAAACCGCCCACCGTTGGGCGGTTCACCGCCACCACCGTAATTTTTTTTACAAAATATAAGCTAGGGAGAATAGAGAGAGGTGCGGGGGAGAGAGATAGAGAAAAGAGCAGAGAGAGAGGAGGATGAGAGAGAAGAGAGAGAGAGGTGTTGGGGAGAGACAGAGACGTGAGAGAGAGGGAGAGAGAGACAAAGAGGGGGAGGGAGAGGAGTGAAAAGTGAAAGAGGGGAGGGAGGAAAGGTCGCGGGTGCGCGTCACGCGCCTTGGCCGGTTAACCGCCACCGGCACTGGTATAACCGGCATTGGTCACCAGTGCAACCGGTGCCGGGGGCAGTTGGGGTTTTGGGGACACCGCCGATGCACAACCCTAACTTGATTATCACAATGCAATGGGATTGAAGTTGTAGGTGGAAAACTAATCTCCTGAAGAAAATGTTTCATCTAAGTTAGCTCACTGGAGGTGTGAGCTATGGCCATGTATTTTGCTTCTACACTAGATCTTGCAACTACTGTCTGCTTCTTTGTTTTCCATGTTACCAAATTACCTCCAAGAAAAGTACAATACCAGTAGTAGACCTGCGATCGGATGGAGAACCTGCCCAATCTGCATCAATAAAAGCCCTCCACAATAAGATGCCCATTTGGTCTATACAATAAGCCAAGTCCAGGAGCTTGTTTCAAATAACGGATAATGCGTGTCGCAACATCCCAATGAGGCACTGGAGGAGCTTCTAAAAACTGACTCACCACACTCACAGCAGAAAGGCCCTGACTAGGGGAAGGGCCAAAGAATGGAGACAACTCAGGCTGAGAATTTGAAACCTGATGAGTGGAACCAGTAGGTTGACCATGTAAATCCCAACAAAAATTAACAGAATGATTGGAACGTCCACAATGAGTACATTTGCGGGATTCTCGACCGCCACTACGGCCACCACCACAAGAATCACGATCACCCTGGGAACCACGAAAACCTCTACCACAACGTGAACCGCCATGCGCAGCAAAGCAGACCGATCACCACTCACATCCAAGAGAATAGGAGCCGAGTTGTTGTTCAAAGTAGCTCGTTGGAGGCGAGAGCCTCAGGAACGGAAGGTAGAACAGAGCTCCCCAAAATCTGTGTTTGGATGGGCTCATAGTCAGATTTCAAGCCAAGAAGAAAACGTACGACATCCACATCCTGTCGTTGTTTCTGCATACTGGCAACATCAGTGGAAAGGGGCTGGTACATGTTCCGCTCCTCACAAACACCCATAACGTGAGAATAATATTCCTCCAAACTTTGATTACCTTGTGTCAAACCAAAGTATTCCTTACAAACTTCATAAATGCGCGTGAGATTCCCAGATCCAGAATACATTTGTTGGAAACGCTCCCAAATGGCATGAGCAGTTTGGAGGTAGAGCAAGGTAGAACTGATATTTGGCTCAATACTAGTCAGCATAAGTGACATAATCTGAGCATCCACTTGGGTCCAAAGTTGAGTGCGAGGATCTTGCTTATCAGCTTTATCGGAAGTCAAATGTTGAGCAAGGCCTTTACTGGTCAAAAAGATCTCCACAGAGCGAGCCCATAATAGATAATTCTTGTCATTGAGCTTGACCGAGGTAATGAGAGCATTAAACATAGAAACTTGAGGCGTAGACTTAGATTGGATTCCATAATATCAACAAGCAATAGGGATCACTGACAAAATCCACCAAGAACCGGCTGAGAATTACAATATCGGTCGAAAAACACCAAACAGCAGCTAAAATACACCAGTTCCGGCCGAAAACACCAAATACCTGCTGGAAAACTTTGAGAACCGGCCGAGACAAGTCGGCTGGCCGATACAAGTATGCTCTGGGAACAGATCCGGGTCGGGCTTGGGTAAAACCAGACGGTTCAGCCCGGACCAAGGCTGAAATAGTGAATGGGCAGTCCAAAACGTAACACAAACAAGCCCAACTACCAAAAGAATGCAGCCCGGCCCAAACATGGAAGCCCGAAACCCAATAGGCATATAAACGAGCTTGGGCTGACTCACTTCAACCCAAATCCTATGCAACCCGAGCCCACTCGGGTTTCATCTTCTTCACCCGTGCGGAATGAAGCCACAGAGATGACCCGCCGATGCTCGAACCGCCACAAACAACGCCGGAGAGGCTTCTGACAATTGGCGACCACTACAAACTCACCGAAACTACTACTTAACGCCGGAATCACCACGGAAAACACTGGTACTACCACTGGACACGAGAATCACCAAGAGACGACTGACATAACCAAGACTTCACCCACAGAACCACCATCGAAACTTCAGATCAACACCAAACTCAAAACTTCAAATGCCAACCTTGACAGCAGCCATTCTCGGATCTGCTAACCATCCTATAGGCACCAACGACAACAGCAACCACATCCCAGGGACATGGTGAATGTGGTGTCTCTCACAGCCAAAGAAAAAAGACTCAGGCTAGTGAAAGAAACAAGAACAGAAAAACAAAAGAGGTGAAGGCAGCAGAAAGGAAAAAAAAATGAACGTGGAAAATCTTAATGCTACCATGTTATAGAAACTAGAATTCTACAAGAAAGAGAAGAGAAAGTGATTAACCTTTCTCCCTCACACATTCCATATAAATAGTGTAATACACGGTAGAGTAAATAAGGAAAATATTACCTACAATAAACCCCCCAAATCCTTTCCATAACAACACAAACCCTAATCTTACTTTCCTTAACAGTTGCAAATAAAGCTAACTAGGGATTTCATTTTGAGGCTTGGTGCCTGCGTGTTTTGTCGATGAATGACACCAACCTGAGCCTGAACTGATGGAAATCAGCTTGATTCAGTTGCAGCCCTATCCCTCTGGCCTCTAGTAGACCTCCAATAACATTTCGCAGTAGGGGAATCATTAGGGGAAATAAAGGAAAAATGTTTTCCTTTTTCTGAATTTTCCCTGTTGTCTTCTCTTCTGCTCGTTGGCATCAATTGTATGGCACAACAATGTGTGAAAGACATGTACCATACACGTGTTACCATCATATTTTTTTGAGACGAGTACTTTTGGGTTAGGTGACAAGTCCATATGAATCATTAGGTTTCATTTGTTTTGTTTCAGATTGCTCTTTGATTTTCATGAAATGTTATATCATTTGAATTGGATATGATATTTTGTTTTAAGTGAAATTGTTGATCTAGGTACCTGTGCGACACCTAGTTTTTATGGTTCATGGTATTGGTCAAAGGTTGGAGAAGTCTAATTTGGTTGACGACGTTACCGAATTTCGCGATGTCACAGCAAGTCTTGCTGAACGGCACCTTACTTCACACCAACGTGAGACTCAGAGAGTCATTTTTATCCCATGCCAGGTAAAATGATTATTGTGAGAATTAATGCGGAATTAATTCTTTTGTTAATCAAATAGATGTACAATATGAATGGGTAATAAATGGTTTCAACTGCATGTGATCTTACTGAGATCAGATGATGCTTGCTTTGAGGAAATACTAAAAGGAAAGTATGCATTTATAATGTTGGACACAGCAATTTGTTATAGTGATTACTATCTTGTTTCAAATTGTTGAAAAGCAATGAGAAAGTGTGACTATTAATATGTTGGCAGAGTATATTGAATCATTCATCAAGTCTGTGATGATGGAGTGTGGGTGTGCTTAGTATTTCCTCAAACTGACACGCAACTGCAGAAGTTGGAAGCATGGTCCATCTGGATCAATATAGAATATTTACCCATCAGATTATAGGATCTTTTTTTGCTGCAATATTCCTGGGCATTGCAGTTTGGGTTTCTTAAAGATAGTGGTGCAACATAGTGGCTCAATTTTAACTTCCTAATTGGAAAACCAATGGATTTGCAATAACAGTAAAGTCGTCCCTGTTGTAGTGCCCACACATTTTGTTTCACCTAGCAATTCATTGATGCAAACCTGTTTAAACCATCACCTGAGAAATGGAAGTGGCTAGATTGAAGCAGAGAATCGAATTCATGACAAGGGGTACTGTATAACCTAGTTTGTGGTTATTGGATGTTTGGTGAGCATTTTCAAAGTGCCTTTCTGGTTTTAAAGCAAACGAAAATGGTAAAGGGATCGTACTCTTTAGTGGTGTATTTGCTTTATTCTTTCAAGTTCTACAGCTGGTTGTTTGCACAAAGGATAATGATTCTTCTGTCCCATTTTGTAAAAGAGGAGTACTTGGTTGGGGTGTATATCTCGTTGACTTAGCACTATTACTAAAACTAATGGGATGGTTTTTGTTTTCTAGTGGAGAAAGGGTTTGAAGCTTAGCAGTGAAGCTGCAGTTGAAACAATTACTTTAGATGGACTACGAGGTCTGCGTGCTACATTGAGCGCCACTGTTCATGATGTATTATACTACATGAGCCCCATCTATTGTCAGGATATTATTGACTCGGTATTGCTCCTGCAAGTTCTTGTATACTATATTTTCTTTCACTGTATTTACCGGTCCTTTTGGAAACTTTATCTAGTTGCTTGTATTCTTTTCTTTCCAGTAAAAATTTCATTTATTGGAAACCTTTTTATTCTTGCAACTCAGTACTTCCAACTATCCCAGTAATTGCATGCTTTAATACCGTTGGAGATAGTTCTGCTGTTTTTTGGTGGTTAAGCACTTTCATCCTATTTATAAATATATCTGTATCAGTAGAAATTTTTCCTCCTACCAGCTCGAGAAAATGGAAGCATATTGAAGTCAGTTAGTGGCGAGTTAAATTAATGCGTTCGTTAATATTGCGAAATAGCAGATAGTATGAGGACTTCCTTACGTGAATTGGTGAGCAGTAGGCTGGGAATGAATGCTTCACTTGTCCTTATGCCGAAGCAATCTCCATTATTTAAACTTTGTAGCTCTGTTTTTGCAGTTGTTGATTCTGTTGGAGCTTTGGACTTCCAAATGTTTTGAACGTCCATTTTGCCCCTACATTTGCTTCCTAAGAGAACTGCTAGAGTCCCCCCTTCCCCAGCCCAAAAAAAGAGAGTAAAGAAGAATAAACTATAGGTGCAATCAGATTTCTTAAGGAAGTGGGCCAGTGATCTCAATATATAGTTTGAATTAGCATTCAAAAAAATGAATATGACAGTATTCATGACATTCCAACATCCAAATGCCAAATGGTTGTCAATTGCAGCTTATGGCAATAGGTGAACAAGATTCATTTTTGCCTAAAATTCCCAATTGGTATGAAGTTGTGACCTATTCTTTTTAATAGAATTGCATTCTTGAGATTTTTCCTCTGAGTGTTGTGTCTCACACTAAATATAATGGGCTTCTAGAGTAAACTTGATGAGTATGATAAACACATTGTGAAAAAGGTACCATAGGCCTGGTGCAGGGAAAAGGTGCCTCTGTCTAGCTTATGCAATACTAGCCATGAAGAGTTGGATTTGACAATAAAGCCACAGATTATAGCAGAAGATATGGCAGGTTGGATTGGACGTTTCAAAATGAATATCTATAGATGTGTTTGTATTAGGATAACTATTGCTATTTATGTTTTCTTTCTCAGTGACTTGCTCCGTTGCTTTGCAAAAGTAAAATTTTCATTTCGAAGTGACTAACTCAAGCTCTTAACAATATTTGGAGGTGACAACATGATTAAAGTGTGAATTGATAAAAACTGTTCCTCTTCCAGGTATCCAACCAACTAAATCGGTTATATTTGAAGTTTCTGAAGAGAAACCCAGGCTATGATGGAAAGGTTTGCAGTTGAAGAGTCTGTTTTCTCTTTTTCTTTTCCAACTATGCAAATTCTGTGCATTGTCTTTACTGTGCTAACATTTGTATAGGTTTCCCTATATGGACATTCTTTGGGAAGTGTTCTCTCCTATGATATTCTCTGCCATCAGGAGAATTTATCCTCTCCATTTCCAATAGAATGGATGTACAAAGAACATGCCAAACATGAAGACTCGCCTTCTGATATGAACACCCAACCTTCTCCAGGCGACTCTTCACCAAAGCAGGAGGATAACAACTGCACTGTAAATAATGAAACTGAGGACAGGGTGGGTGAGTTTGAAGACAAGATGAGTATGCAAACAACTCTTTTGCTAAAAGAGGAAGGATATTCTGAAGATATTTCCACAATTGTGGGTCCTATCACTTCAGATTTAGATGAACTGTCTGTAAAAGCTAGTGATTCCCTACAACCAGGCCGTGAGAATGATGTTGATACATTACTTTGTGATTCTGGTGACATACTTTCTCCAAAAAGGGAAGGCTTAGGTGAAACTGCAGACACCAATTCTGGACTCCCCATTGGTGGTTTGGTCAATATGGCTGACTGTTGTGAAGATATGAGCAATCGAGACAAAACAATTGAATTGCTGCAGCAAGAGGTTGGAATCTATAAAAAGATCCATTTTCTTTGCATGGTTTTTGATTGGTACCCCTGGTCTAACATCTAATCTTTGCTGCTTCAGATCAATTCCCTAAAGTCCAAGATCTTGGAATTGGAAAAGCAGTGTGGTGATGGAGATGCAAGGTTGCTTCAAGGTGATCACAGATTTCACATAATCTTTTCGTTCTTGTCCATATCTTGAGCCTGTTTTGTGTGGATATTGACGTTTTGTATGTAACAAATACAGGAAATGGGGAGCTTCTGGCAACCGTGCAACCCATATGTGAGAAGCTACCGCCTGGGCAAGATGATTCACCAAGGAATTACACTCCATATATAAAGTACACGAAGCTTGAATTTAAGGTAATGAAAGGAGGTTTCTGGTCCCTTGATTGTGTTATTTCTAGTCTTCTTTTTCCGTTTTTTATGGCATGATATAGTACCTCGCTCTATACTTTTATCTATGGCTTCTCGTTCGTTTGCACTAGAAATTGTTGGTCTCTCTGAAGAAGAATGAAATGGGTCCTTTATGAAACTTTATTTCAGATCACATCTATTGTTATTTTGGAAGGGGTATTTGTTCACACTTGACTTTAATATTTATACATCAGGTTGACACATTCTATGCGGCTGGATCACCTCTCGGAGTATTCCTTGCCATTCGTAACATTCGTATTGGGATTGGTAAGATTCAATACGCATGGGGATTTTAGGTGCTCTTATATGTGGCTGCATGAATATCCTACATAGCGCCTGAAGTGTTGATATACTTTTTGAAGAAATCTTTCAAAGTTCTTAGATGTTTGTTTCATATGATATTGCAGTTTATTATGTGAGGTTCTTGGTTCATACTGATGGTATAGCTTTCTTTTCCAGGATAGGGGAGTTTAACATCATGTGGTGAAAATCTGAGTAACATTTTAATTTCTTAGGACTAAAACGTGCTAAAATTGACTTCCAAAGCTCCTCTGTTGATGGTTGTTCAACTTCCTGCCTGTTTGTCGAGAGATTCTGCATTTTGTAATTTTGAATTAGACTGACTACTTTTGCTTTCTTTACATGTAATCTACCCGCTTAACTCACTGAGCTCTATGCTGAAAGTTGTGTTCTGTATATTTGAGTTTGTGCTTTCTGTTATCCTTCTCGTAACTCATAGCCTAGGTTTGGTCTAAGTTTAGGTAGATATTAAAAAGTGTCGGTTCTTTGGTATTCTGTGTAGCTTTTGCTGTTTCTGGACTGATAAAGTACCATTAATCTCAATAACTTAAGCTGATAGGACACCTTATAGTGAAGAAATATATATTTATATTCTGCCATCCTTATTTATAACCAACGATTCACAAATGAGGGGGAAAAAAAAAGTTTCAGATAAAATGACAGTTTGTGAAATTCATAAAATCCAGTTCCAAAAAGTAGTTGTTTTTCTTTGTTCCAGGCAAGGGCAAGAGCTATTGGGGAGAAGAAAATATAACTGAAGAGATGCCAGCATGTCAGCAAATGTTTAACATTTTTCACCCATTTGATCCAGTGGCATATAGGTATGTCATAGCTTCTTTATCTCATTTTCGTTGGACATTCTTGTTTTTATTTTGTTTGGTTAATAGACATCATGGTTTGTGGAGTTGGAGTATATGGAGGGCGGGATGTACTTTCAACCAGCTGATTTTCATCATCTTTGATTTGTTTGACACCTTAAATTTTAAGTTCTGGTTTCTGATTTTTTTTCCTATTTATTATTGATTCGTATTGTAAACTTGATGTGTTCTTTGGTCATCCTCAATTACCTCCTAATGAATGTTTTTTTTTCATAATTACTCTTGATTATATTTGCTTAAAAAGAAAAGGAAAAATGGTGCATGCAGGGCATGACTTTGCTTACTTAAAAGGAGAAACATGGCAAACAGGACATTCTTGTTAATGAGTCCCTACCAAGACTGCTAGAAATCAAATGGGGAAGCTCCCACTCTCCACTATTCCCTTACCCTCTTTTTGCAAATGAGTTCACACACGCACATGTGCCCACACACTCCATCCTCTCCTTTTCACTTTGCACAAAAAAAAGACATAAAAACCTGGTGATATACATCAGTCATATGATTCATTATAGTGTTACTATTTCCATCTGATGTATCTGGTAAATGTGGTTAGCTATGATGGTTTTATAACATATAATAGATAGCTACTTATCAAAAAACATATAATAGATAGCTACTTGGACTTTCATGCAGAATAGAGCCACTTGTCTGTAAAGAGTACACAAGTAAACGCCCTGCTCTTATACCTTACCATAAGGGTGGAAGGCGGTTGCATATTGTATTTCATGTAAGGCTCTTTCACAGCACATAATTGTGGATTCAACTGTCTCCTCTCTCTCTTTCTCTGTTTTAAATATGCTCATACTGTGGCATAGGAATTTACTGAAGATTTTGCGGCTCGTTCTCAGGCAATAATGGATCATATGCACAATGTGCGGGTAGGCTCTATTAGACCTTACAAAGTTCTCCCTCTCTAATTTATCTTATATGCAGGAGTTGGATTTTTAGTTATAGATCTTAAAGTGAGTTTAGATATGCTAGTCACATGACTCGGTTGCCATGATCTGGTCCTCTTAGAATCTCTCCTTAGCTCAGCATCATTAGAATTTACTCTACTTGTTCTGTAACTGCTTTTCTAAACGCACTGTTTAGTAGCATAACATCCTGAGGAGCTTTAAGATTATGTAACTCCCACGATATTTGATAAACAGTGGAAGGTGAAGTAGACTGCAATAGAAAAGTGACTCTGGTATGGAGTCGCGGCCTTCTTTGAAACTTTTCTAGCTTCTGTTATATCTTACAACTGTCATTATCTGAAATTTTGCTTTTACTTCTCTTGGGAATTGACCAACACCAGCCTTCTGATTTAGTTTCTGGTCCTTTGAGGTTGCTTTGAGCTAACAGATTTCACTAGATAATATGGTTTCTCTTTGGAGATCAGCGCAGTCAATATTTTTACTTTATCTATCCCCCCCCCCCTCTATTTCTCTCTTCTGCAGAGACAACGATTACGAGCTAACAGTGT
Organism: Myrica gale; assembly: GCA_963930655.1. NCBI lineage: Eukaryota > Viridiplantae > Streptophyta > Magnoliopsida > Fagales > Myricaceae > Myrica > Myrica gale. The sequence continues at coordinate 6,074,411 of OZ005600.1, read as the reverse complement.
TTTTTATGGTTAACTTCAGCTCCTACTTTCATAAGCATGACCTCAATCAGGTTCCCATTTGTAATCTTTTAATAAAGGGAGTGTATATGCATCCAAACTTACTACATCTGGTTGAGTTGCGAGTTTTGGAGGATAGAAGTAATCATGTACACAGTGATACATATATCTAGGTTTTTATTTGGCTTCCTTGTTCTTGTATTGGTTTATTTTACCCAGTTGACTTGAGCTCTGGTCGGGTCCGTCAATCCCTGGATCACACATACCCATGCTACTAAAGTATAATACTCTTATGTTGTTGGCTTTTCCAGTGATGTCCAAGATGCTCAAGTCCTAACTTGTTTGCTGTTTAAACAGGTAAAAGTGCTCACAGTTTGCCAATCAAGAAGCGCAGATAGCCTAGAAGGTAACATAATCCTTCACCATTCTGGTTTTCATTTCTTTTCCTTTGTTTTATTTTTTAATTCCATCCTTGTTTTCATCCTTCATACTGCCATCCTTCTGTTCATAAGAGTAAGGAGGCATTGGAATATACCTTTAGCAGAGGAACTGGTTTTCCTGCATCTGCCTTCCATTCTCCCTGGATCACCACCACAAGAGGAGGAAAACAGGGAGAAGAAAATGGACCACATTGGCACCTTAAAACAGAACTAGAACTTTATTACTATAAACTAGAGCTGCTTAGTCCCAGTCCAAACGAGTTGTTATTTGTTATGTCAATCCTTATGCTGCCATTCAAGTGCTAATGTTCCCTCATCTATGTTTTTGAATAAATGTAAAAAAAAAATGTTGCAGAAGGGGGAGAGGATTCCCAAGGAAAAGAAGAGAGATCATATGGTTCTGTCATGATGGAGAGATTAACCGGAAGTGAAGAAGGACGTATTGATCACATGCTTCAAGTGCGTGGTTTCTCAATTTGATGCTAACCCTTAGACACATACATTTGCATGTCCACTGTTCATTACCTACACAAATACTCACCGATATCTGCATGGATATTTATGTTGCTAAGTAGTGAGGAAATATCATGTTGCATTAACAAGTTCTAAAATGGATAAGTTAGTATTACTTGTACATAAAAGGACCTAATTTGATCAAGGAGCAGTTTTCTTGCTACATCGTACATGTACCCTGCCATGTTGGGTACATTTCTTAAAGCAATGGTGTGGATCAGTGTAGTCAGAGCATATTTAGGTGTTTGACAGGGAAGCCTCATGATGAATGGCATAAGGTGAATGTCCAGAGGATTGAGATGGATAACTTCATTGAAAGGAGAATTTTCCTTTTTATATTGAAGGTTGGGGGGGGGGGGGGGGGGGCGTGCAACAATATGGGAGTCAATAAGATGGTTCACTCATGCAATGAAAATTGAAAGGAAATTTTCCAAAATATGCAAAGAGTTATGACCTTTGAAGTATGAAGTATTCAATGATGGACTAGATTTCAGTAATCAATTGACTTAGTTGAACCGAGTCTTACTCAAATATTGAAAGCTCTTTGCCAGCATGCTGAGTTCTACCTGGTTGCTTACTTCCTCTTGATTTGGGGACAGGATATTTAGTTGGTACTCATACTTTTATTCTTCCAGTAAGAATATTGATGTTGATCATGCAGGACAAAACTTTTGAGCATCCATTCTTGCAAGCTCTTGGAGCACATACGTAAGTATTTACCCTCTAATTTGTATGAAAAATCTTGTTTGTACACAATTCCAGTGCTTCAGTGATTGTTGTTGTATTTAGGAAATACAGCATCTTGCAAGTGATCTTGATGTAATTTGTGATGTCGCACAGAAAATGTGTCAAGTGTAAAGCGTTGTGGCTGTAGTCACGGGAATATCTTAACTAACGACGTTGGTCTATTTGGGAAACACCACACAGAACTGTCCTGGGATCTGCTCCCATGAAGGGTGGCATAGTGTTCTTTTTGGTTGCCTAGGAAAGGTGCTCTAGATGGTTCCTTTGCAACAACTCATGAAGGTCCAGTATCCCTCTTGCTTGCAAATGGGATACATGGCTTCGTGTTTGTTGTAAGTGTCGCTGTACATCCCTCAATATGCAGTATAGGCCACCAAAAAAATTGGTTTTCAAGGGAACTGAGCTTAAACTTATTGTCTGAACATGTTCGTGCCATTGTTATCCTTGCAAATGGACTGTTACCTTCTATTGCTTTTCCAATTTTTTCTCTTCTAGTAAGCAAGTATTAATATCTGTCTTTCATCAATAACTTATTGTGCAATAGGCACAAAGCATTCATCTAATAAACATGCGGTGATTAATGTATCTGATTTCACCAAGATATACTTAAGCAGCATCTATATTCCTATTTCTTTTACTTCATCATAGGTAAGAATGCAAATTGGAAAATTAAGAAGCTGGAGAATCCTATGAACACAAATTCAAAGCTCATGGTTCCTGGAGTCAAAACACTTCAAGATTTAATAGATATATTATGTTTTGTGTGCATTCTTTGGAATACGAAAATAATGAAGGATGAGTAACTTGAGCCTGGATTTTATGTTGCTTTTGTCTATTCGCTCTAGTTTTAGTCTGTGAAACTTGTTATGCAGAAACTATTGGAGGGATTCCGATACTGCTCTTTTCATATTAAGACACTTGTATCGTGATATACCCGAAGACCTCAGCTCACCTGAGGAAGCTAGTGGAGGCAATTCAAAAGAAGATAGTGGTTCCACACGCTGGTCTGATCAGCGAGAGACTGTTGATGAAGAGCTTCCTTTGACATTCTCGGACAGTTCCATGGTTAGAAAATTTTCAAGGAAAGCCAAGAAGGTTCTGAAGTAGCGCTGAGGACAGTGGCATTCAGTTTCTACTTGCATGCCTTAAATACAAGTGCAGGAGGCCCGGAGGCGACAGTTGATTCAATTTTGCTCTTATCATATCACTGCGTTCTGACCTAATTATTTCATATTCTTTACGTCGCAAAGATTCCCATTAATTATGTGGTGAGTCTTGATGCGGAGGCAAGAATCATTCAGAGTTACATTGGAAAGGATATGAAGTTGTCCGCACTGAGACTATCACATCAGAGGTAAAGAGGGGCAAAAAGAAACCAAAAAACAAGGGGCGGTCGGTGGTGTTGGGCTATGTAGAACAGCAGCTGTTAGTTAAGTGGCAGAGCAATTTCTCTGTACCTAAAAGGAATTATAGGGGTAGGAACCCTGTGGGTTCCGGTGACTTTCAGAGGAAGTATATAAACACTGTATAGTGTTGAAAAACACACGGACAGAATGGAATGATATAGAGTGGTGTTATTTGAAATATCTCCTCTCTTTGAAGCCCAGCGATTAATGTTTGAATGGCATTTTCACTAACATCAGTTGCATATTTCTGCCCTCCTCTACATTACTGTCCCATATGAGCATGCAGTTGTTGGTCACTTCCTGCTGCACGGCGAAAGAAAGCCATACACAGTGGTGGGACGCATGCACATTCGACATTCTGCAGAACTAGTGCTGACCCGGACATTCATGATTTTAATGAATCCTTCTTTGTTACCCAGGAAAAATTATTATTGTTATTATTTCAAATAAATTCAGGCCCATGTTGTAATCATTTTAGTGGTTATGGCCGCGACCCTTGTTGCTTCGGCATCTACTTTTACTTTCCTTGTAGCATATATAAAGAAAGTTCCTTAAAGAAAATTTCCCCACAAGAACCGTGGGAGAGAGGTTATCAACGGATCTCAATCTGTAACGTACAGGAAGTCTTCCTAGAAGAAATTCAGAGGGGCTGATTGCAACTACTGTCTTGAGGAGTAAAATAGGAAAACACAAATGCCTCGATTCTCCTTCATATGAAGCACGCAGAATCGGATGAAAATTTTCAACCGCTTCCCATTAGATATTGAAAGAGATCAAGAATTAGGCTCGAACAACATGCGAAAAACCTCGATTTTTGTCAACTGCTTCTCAATTTTTTTTTAGAGAAATCATCCGTTAAGTGAATTCCTCGAGGTAGTCGTTGCTGATTGCCCACGACCCATTTGAGTTTCTGTTTCCATTCACTTTCCTCTTGCCGAACGGGGCAATATATATACCATTAAGTGGTTTTCATTCATTATTTACCCATTACTATGACTGAATGAATTTCTATTTCTTCCATGAAATGCCCTCATTTTTTTTTGCACTCTTCAGTACGACCAAGCTAAGTGGTAACTTTTGCCTTTCATCAATAAGATGCTTTTAATGGCAACACATTTAAGCCACGCCTTCACTATGTACCTTCTGCTAAATGGTTAGACCTGTGAGGTATTAGGATATATTATTCCTAGGAAATTTTTAATTTTCCTTTTTGCATTTCACCTTCTCAGCTAGTAATGTACACAGTTTTTATACTGTCGACAGTTTCTTCTAAGTTCTCGCAAAATCAATGAATTTTTATGTCATGAACAAATGAAGTAACAAGAATTTGCTCATATATTACCCTTGGAGGTAGCTTGTTTCTCCAATACTTATTTAACAAATACATCAAACAAAAATTTCTGCTTCAAAATAGGATTACAATGACAAAACAGAAATGTGGCATTCAAGGCTCAGGACTTTTGGTTTCAGAAAAACTGATGTTCAACGATGACAACCCAATAGTATCAGGACTCTTGAGCTGATCGAGCTGTTTCTTACCAAGGCGAAGTAAGTACTCAACGTAGAGAAAATTTTTGCGATCTACTTGCTTGGAATTACGGTGGAACTCAGCAGACACACTATTGATTCAATTTTGAGTCGATCTTCAGCAGATTTGGAACGAGCTGCTCGCAAAAACCCTCTATATAGACTGAGTACTTGCTTCTGCATTCCAGAAAGCCTTGGACCACCGGAGGCTCCCATGGCATCTTCTCGCTAAGATCGCAATTGGATTTGCTTTTCCAAACAGTAAGGAAAACAATCTACTATCTTCTTATCCTCAGCACTGCAAAGCAACACAATGGAGTTCATCTGGAAACTTTTAAGAGCTAGATACAAATTTATGAAATTCAAAGTCCAATGAAGAAACTATATGGAACCCAAAGAGTTTTAGGTAAGATGCAAATCACGTTCTATGAACATAACTCAATCCTGAAAGTAGCTGTCTTGAAACAGATTTCAACACTAACAAACCAAGATGGTGTATTGGAAAATCTGTTATGCAAGCTGACTAAAGACCATAGGATAATGGCCAAACCTGCATTAATAGAAGGCAAAAACTTTAAGGCCTCAAAAAATGCATCCCATCAAACTAAAGAGCGCAAGCTACGAAAAATCAACTGGAAACTTTCTCTAAACTTGAGACAACTAATTTTCCATGCACGTGTACGAACTTAAATAGAAAAGGCCAAAAAGCATAAAAATATAGCATGTCTATGGGTTAGTACTCTGTTCATTTACTTTTTTGATAAGTGCTCTGTTCATTTACTTGGTACAAAGGTTAGGAGAGATACATACCCAAAAAGAAAAGGTTAAGAGACGTGCAAAAAGAAAGTAAGATCCAAGAGCTTCTTCCCAAAAACAAAAACCTACTACCTTAAATGTTCTCCCTCAAACAACTATGTCTCAGCTAGAGAGGAATACCCATGAGATGAAGTCAAGAAGATTACTTCAAAGGCCTCAATGAAACAATACAGGTGCACGAAACAGAGGACAAGAGATGTCCAATCCAACCAATGGCAACTAATATAGAAGCTCAGTATGCGGGACAGACAATGTGAGCGGCTGAGCGCTAAGCACTGAAACATCTTATATTAGCAATCAAAACAGAAAAATTGTATTATTCATCTGACTTTGTCCTTATAACTATATCTCAGATTCTACAAGACGCAGCATAAGCACTTCGGAAGAACCAAAAACAAAAAATTGTAACATTGGCTAAACTGTTAATACCAGAGTTACATAAATACTACCAAAATCAAATACAAGAACCCTCTACTCATAAAATGGAAAACTAGAAGCAAGATCAAGATAATTGAAATGCATCAAAGACTTGTACATAGCGAAAATATCCAGCAAAGCGTACTGGATTATACTGGTCACCATCTTGTCTATTTCAGTCACACACTGTCATATTGAACTTTTCTCGAACATATGGGGAGTATTACATTACAAATGCAAAGTACCAACCTATATCCATTCGTACGTGCATAAACACATAGACGCATGCGTCTATACGTCAATATTCAGTATTCATTCACAACCCAGGAAACTGATGCGCTCAAGCGAAAATAGTAGCTTATACAAGCTCCAAATATTCAAGGATTTGTACGGTCGTTTAACTTCAAAACTTAGCACTTTGAAATGACATGTAAAGTTATCAAACAAATCATACCAACGTAATTTGGGAAATTGAATTACATATAAGCTCATAAAGAAGAAAATACCTGTAGAACGGGATTGGACGCCCAGCGAGAGAGAGAGAGGAGGAGGAGGAAGGGGGGGGGGCAACTGGGAGCGACAAGTAGAGGCGAGCTCGTTGAGCTTGGTTACGTGTCTGACTATGACAGGAGAACAGAATAGAAAACTAGGGTGCAAAGAGACGGTGTGGCTATATCCACGATCCAAAGTTTGTGCCAGACGGTGTGGCTAAATAGAAGGTGCTTTTTATTTTCTAAGCACATGGAAGGTTAATTGACATAGAACAAAATTGTCCATCAAACGAAAAATGAAAAAGGGAAGAAAAAATATAATATTAGGCTTTATATTTATGAAGTAAAATTAAAGTCTCTTTCAAATTTTAATTTGTCTGATTATACTCCTTAAGTTGAAAAAAAAATAAAAAAAATTGTAGCCTTGTTGGATTTAACCGTTAAACTAGACGAAAATTAACAAAAATGCTCATCAAATATAATTTTTTAAAAAATAATAAGTGATATAAAATAAAATTAATATATATATATATATATATATATTATTTTTTTAAAATTTGTCTTAAAGGAGCATTTCGATCGGTCCATATTTAACAGTCAAATCGAATTGAAGGCGACAATTGATTTGTTTGTAACTTAAAGTGCGAAATTAGACAAAGTAAAATTTAAGGAGCACTTTGATTTTACCCCATAAATACAGTCAAACCCTAATGATCGGTAAATTAGGATTGAGATTTCTCTCATTTGTTATCTGCATAAAATGATTCAATTTGAAGAAAAATTGGATATAATAAGATGAAATGGTGCAAGGCTCACAATATTTGGTATTTTTTAAACGTATTGAATGTTGTAAAATCTACACATTATATTTATCTCTCTTCAAAGTGTACTATTCAATCCAATCAATAAATTAAAGAAGATAAAAGATAAAAGACACTTATAATGTTACTAATTTATGTCTTTTTATGTAATTTTTTCAAGTAAAAAGTGATATCATAAATATTAAAGAATAATACCCTGAATCCTTCAAACTCAGCTATATGTTATAGCGAAAAATCCTCAGTCTAACCATGTCAATTACATATAATACTTATGAGCTTTTTCAATGCTGTGCGGCTCTTGCTTTCACTAATTTTCTTTCTCAAGGGTTCTTACTAGAAAGTGAAGGAGAGGAGTTTCAAAGAAATTCCTACTAATGCATAGGTCGTAAGATTTCACAACAAAAAACAAAAGAATTGGTCATCCAAACAGAGGATCTCAGAAGAATTAGTATCTGACAAAACAGTTAGCTCCATGCGGCTGTCAATCCCGTAGTCATTCCAATCTTGCCTCACCCCCTTTTCCTATCGTATTCCCATTCAACATATGCTAGTAGTACAAATCTTCAATAATTCAAGCTTGACAAAACCTCTACCGAGACATCAGACATAGATGTTTCACGACAAAGGCATCAGCAAGTTAAATTTGTTCGAAAATTTTACTAATACAGAGAGGGGAAAGCAGCCACTTGAAGCAGTAGATAGCTAGTTAAGTAGTAAGTAACAAGATAGCCGGGTACTACTAGAGTCGCTGCAAGCAATTTCAAGAACTTTCAGCTGTGCCATTTGATTTTCTTTGCATGGATTCACCTCAGCCTTATTTTCTTGTCTTCAGTCTCTAGAATGAGTAAATGACATGCAGGTTCTGTAACAGACCACCAAATACCATTTTCAGGGAAGCAGACTCGGCAGACTTTAGGCAAATGATGGAGAGCAGAGTAGCTTCAATACAGAGAGAATAACTCCCTTATTTTCTTGTCTTCAGTCTCTAGAATGAGTAAAAGACATGCAGGTTCTGTAACAGACCACCAAATACCATTGTCAGGGAAGCAGACTCGACAGACTTTAGGCAAATGATGCAGAGCAGAGTAGCTTCAATACAGTAAGAATAACTCTAGACTATAAGATACAAATTTTCTATTGTTAAAAGTATCTACTATCCCAAAAAATTAAGCTATTAAAAAATGTTATTTTAATTATTGAAGTTATATTTCTAACACGTCTGAAATTAGATCAACAAAGTTAGAAATTTTTATAAGTGTGAAATGGATTGAGCAAATGGGTATGTAGGCCATATCACCTTGACAATCAGATGACATTTCATAGAAGCATAAACCCACCAGCATATAATCTTTCCAGCCAATCGTACAAAACAAGGTTATCACCCTAAACCTATTGGTGAAGCAGAGGAGCTTACCTGGAATAAGGATGATACTTCACTATATAATAGAAGTTTCCTGTGAGAGAAAGTTTACCTTCTTTCGTAGGAATTAGGAAAAGTTCTCATAATGCCACACAGATGATGAGCAGTAGTAATGGTTGATTTTGGGGATCTTCGAGACCCTTGGACGATCCACGCTTGTTTCCCCCCGTAAGCGTTCTAAGAGTTCTTCCAAAACATTTATTAGAGTAACTTGTTGGAGATTGGCAAGATGCTCGATACCCTGAGGCAGCATCTGTAACTGCATGCACTTGCTGATCCACAGGTTCTCGAGACTCGGCATAACCCCTTTCTCAATGACTATGCCATTCAACCGAGGGAAATTACGCAAATTTAGACTCTTTAGAGCACGGAAACCTGTACAAAAGCATAGCTTGTTTCCCAAATAAGCATTGACAAGAGTAAGCCTCTTCAGACTGGGTAGCGATTCTATATAGGGAAGTGGATCTTCACTCAGTCTTGACCAACTTAAAAACAGAGCATGAAGGTGTTGAAGTGAGAAAAACCATTGCGGAACTTTGCCCAATTTTCCAATCAAGTTCAGTCTCCGAAGGTTGGGAGGAGGTGATGACAGAGAATCCAAATGGAGGACTTCCTCCTCACTCGAAGCCATTAACGTTAAGTGGCAAAGGAGACTCAATTTCTCAATTGAAGAGCACAGAACCCTCTCGTCCACTTCTCTTTCTTTGATGAGTCCCATGCATGTGAGTTGGGTCAATTTCTCCACATGTCTAGCTGAAGCACCATTCACTTTGACAAAATGTAGAACTTGCAAGCTCTTTAAATTGCTCATATCTGATGGTGCCCGCAAGCCATTGACATAGTTGAAATCATCAACTAATTCCAGATTGTACTGGCACACAATCAGATACCTCAAGTTTCGCAAATTCGCAACTCCACTCGGAAGTGCCTTTACTTTTGTTTGATAGATATTTAAGGTCTGCAGGTTGTGAAGTCTCCCTATGGATTTTGGAAGCTCCTGTATCCATGTGCCCTTCAAGTTCAAGTACCGTAGGTTGAATAAATTCCCTACTTCATCCGGCAACTTGCAGATTGGCACATACTCCACGTCTATGACCCTTAGAAGCCTAAAACCAGGTGGAAGTGAATAAACGGATGGTGGAGAGTCAATTTTATTGGGGAAAACAAACAAAGATCGAAGCTGAGACATGGATGACCATGAGTATGGTTCGTTGTGACGTGTTTGAATCGACAAGCGACGTGCTCCATTCTCTCTTAATACTTCGTGCCCAGAATATACCAAACAAATTTTCTCTCTATCTGAAATTGAGAGAGCAAGTTCTCTCATAAGATCATGCATCTTACATGACTTTGGCCGCCCGGATTGGTTCTTTACTACTTGAAGCAAGTTTCGGTGACCAAGTTCAATGAGGTAGTTCTCACCTACTTCTTCTGGTGTCAGGCCTCTAACTTCTTCTATAAAACCTTCTGCCATCCAGAGCCTGATCAGTCTTCCCCTTCGTATCAAATAATCCTCAGGGAAAATACAACAATACAAGAAACAATGCTTTAGCCGGTATGGCAAATCATCAAAGCTAAGCAACATCACTCTCTTGATTACTTCTAACATTGGATTGCTGCTTAGTTCCCAACTCATGCTATTTAAAACCTTCCTCCACTCGAATTCAGACTTCTTGGAAGCCATAAGACCTCCTAAGGCTATAATTGCAAGAGGTAGGCCTTGACATTTCTCCGCGATGTCCTTAGCTATGAATTCAAGCTCAGGGGTACAGCATTTGTTAGGACTGCTCGAGAATGCTTTCAGACAAAACAGGGCCCAAGCCTCATCCTTTCCCAATGGTTGCACATGGTGAATATAGCTTTTGACTCCAAAAGCGGAGGAAGCAATATCTTCTCTACGAGTTGTAAGCAACACCCGACTTCCATTGCCACAATCTGGTAGTGACACTTTAATTTCCCTCCATAGATTCACATTCCATACATCGTCTAAAACAACAACGTACCTTAAAGGCTTTAGGAAGCTGGCAAGCATCTCCACCAACGGCCTGAAGCTCAGAGTGCTGAAATCCATCGGTAAGAATTCACTTGCAGCTTGGTAACAGTCCTTGACCATGCGTCTAAGCAAGTCTTCACTGTCATAGGTTTGGGACACGGAGATCCACGCATAGCAATCAAAATATTGCTTCACTGTGGGGGTGTTGTAGACCTGGGCAGCAAGGGTTGTCTTACCCGAACCGCCCATACCAACAACAGAAATAACAGCGCGGCCTGGTTCTTCATCCATCAGTAAGTGTAACAGCATCATTTTATCAGCCTGAATCCCCACAAGCTCGTCCTTGCCGGTGTATAGAGCTGACTCGCGAAGGTTCCGCACCCATTTTTGCTCACCCTGAGCTTGGATCCCTTCACCATGATTAAAAACATAGCGTTGGTGTCTTTCTGGAATAGCTGTGATGACAGTATTGATTTTTCGTAACCTGTTTGCAAGGTGATGCCTCAGTCATATGTCCCTGGGAAACTCCGCGATTTTCTGGAGGAACCGTGTGAATTTGAGATCTTGTTGAGGCCTACTGGCATGGTTACATCATGTGCTACTTCCCTCACGTTTTCCACCCAAACTTTTTCTCCTTCAGTGTAAGCTCCTTTTTTATCTGCATCCTCTAGAAAGGACCTCATGCTTACGAACTCATTCCTAATTTCTTGAAGCTCATAAGGAATCCCTGCTAACAAGGACATCTCATTCTGGAGAAGGGAAACGATCTTGCTAACAGTGTAGTCTACTGGAAGTGCAGCCATTTTATCTTCTCTACCTAGCTCGATCCTTTCCCTCTTTGCACTTCCCCCGACCAAGGATAATTTACTTTACAAAGATTTAGATATTTGATGAAGCCCGAAGTTCTTGACCACCACAAAAAAGAAAAAACGCAGAAATACGGAGATACTAGAGGGGTTACGATGTCCCTTATTTGACACAGTGACGTGTGAATCCTCTTCCCCTTTCCGAGAAACTGGGGACTCAGAAAAAATTGAAAAACCTGTCCGAATCACCGAACATTTATTGATCACCGAACATTTTTTCCACGGCAATAAATGTTCGGTAGTGACATAAAACCCGTGACGTGAACTGTTTAGGTGATTTTTTTTTTTTAAAGATTAGGTGAATGTGGGCCTCTTGCCACTAAAGTCACCCCTTACACCATTCGTAGTAGCTTATTCAAATTTGGCTCTCTATTTTAACCAAAAAATACACTTCTCTATTTTAACTATCAACTTTTTAAAAACACCCACAACAGCTTCTCTATTTTAACCATCTACTTTTACTATTCTATTTAAATATTATTATTCAAAGATTTCTTTATTATTTTTCTAACATTTATATTTTTTTAATATTCGTTTTATTGTAACGGTTATATTTTTGAATATTTGTCTTATCCTAAAAAGGGTGGATTTTTTAATTTTTGTCTTTTCCTAACGCTCAGCATTTTTTAAGTTTATCTTATCTCAACGATTAGATTTTTAAAAATTTTTCTTATCTTAACGGTCATATTTATAAATAGTCGTCTTATCTTAACGATCATATTTTTAAAAATGTATTAAGTTAGTCTTTATTTAGTTTAAAATGTATTAAGTTAGTCTTTATTTAGTCTAAAATGTATTAAGAAAAGAGAAAGAAAAAGAAAAAAATAAGAAAAAATATTAATATTTTATTATAGAGAAGTGAACAGTGGTTATCTAAATATAGAGAACCACTGTTCACATGTTAAAATTTTTAGCTAAAAACTGTGAAAATAGATAAGCTGTTAAAGAGTATTTTTTGACTTTTTTGTTAAATTGGTTCTCTATTCTAACCAAAATGTTAGAATAGAGAACCTACTAGGAATACTCTAAACGACAGATCCAATTTTTTTTTTCAAAAAAATGCTAAAATCTTTTTAATAATTTTCTCATCAGTACTTTCACCTTCCAATGCCATCCTCATGATAGGACTTCAATGACTGCGAGTTCATGGATTTATTTTAATCATTGTTGAATGATTTGAGTAGAAAAGAAAAACATTATTAAATAACTGCCCATTCAAAGAATCCGCCTAGCCCAAGTTCTGCTCTGGCTTTCTCTATTCACAAAGCTCAACAGATTTGGCTCTCTATTAACCACAGGCACTTCTCATGAAGCACATTTTACAAGCTCTACTCGGTTTTGTCCCAGAGATTTCAAATGAAATATTTAGAAAATTTAAATCCAACACAGAAGAGAATGATAAAAAAGGAAATGGGCAGTAAAAATAATAGGTAGTGGATTATAACCTTACTAATTTTATGTAGCACATCGCTGATGATACACTTTCAAAAAAAATCAAAGGTTCCTATATCATCTGATTGAATAAATACTACAATTTACACGATTGATGCACATGTTTATGTTGCAATTAATTTGTTATCTACTCATTGGGAAAAGCCTTTGTTTGTATCTACTCAATGTCTTTTACAGCATCCTGCATTATAAGCCATCAGAATGGGAACATGTCAGCGTGGTGGAAAAATGAGAAGCACCATATGCATTAAACAGTTCAGAATTTAATATCATTAATAAGGGAAATCACATTCTCCCATCTCACACGGATCATTCAGCAAACATTTTCATAGAGAAAACTATGACACCAGATCGTGGCACGGTTCAAAAACAATCTCGATGATTATATAAGGGTCACTAGCACGGAGACGGGGGCAGTACAAATTCGATGCTTAGAGAGGCATATGATGTGCTAATATGTTTTGCACTAAGGTTGCTTAATTCAGTTGGCAAAAAAACAATCAGGACAGTTACCAACCACGAATATATACATTTTTCTTTTTTTCCGAAGTGAACCATGAACATTACCTTTGCAAGCCGCGTTACATAAGTTGCAGCCAGTGCTGTGGCCAATAGTCCAAGCCCAAGCGTTAATAGCTGACCATTTCCTCCAGATAAACCAATCTCAGACTCTTCTTGCTGAAATATCACCCAGAAAAAGCAAAAAGATTGAGAGGCACTCTGTCAGAGTGAATCAGACCACAAATCATCGTCGAATAACAGAAGATCTTGATTTAAGAGAAGGGAAGAGACAAATTTACTCTACAATGTGCTAAAATTGAAAACTCGAGCACGATAGGTGGCAATTAATCAATTAAAGCTAAATTTGTAAAACATTAAAATATAAGAATCGTATTAATTGCTAGGATAAGCATTAACTGTCGTTACTTATTAACTGCTGGTGTGTGCGTGGTATATATATAGAATAGAGGTAATATTCGTGCAATTTGTGTAAATACGTAAAGTAAGAGGAAAAACCATTATATACTTACAATAATCGCACGCCCAAATGCTCCAGCACTCACATATGCCCATGTTCCTGGAAGCATCCCCAACCAACTGCAGAACAATAATGGTTTGCAATTGAATTAGAAAGCACAATATGGAAAGGGTTGTACAAACTCATATGAAACAAATGCCATAACCTTCTCTCTTTTTTCCTAGAGCAAGTTTGTGAATGCTATAGCAATCTTAGCTTTTAGTTTGATTTTTCATTTTGCACCACGCATGTGCCCACTAGCAAGATTTCACATTAGTCATTATGATATGTTTATGCCCTCTTCTTCGAGAAGAAGTAACTAGTGAGTCAGTTGATTGCCTTCATAGTGCATAATACCCTCCAGTTTGGGTTAGGTTGATTTCCACATTTTGATGTACTAACAGTGTCAAAATTCGAAAGCCATTCGGACTTTTTGAACAGACTAAGTCTAACAAATGGACAAACTAAAACCTAACCCCATATATATTGGCTACTGAATTGATAACTGGAGCCATAATTCAGCAAACAATGCATAGCATACTTGCATTCTATTTGGTACTGAAGATTAGTCAAAATAACAACTCAACAAATTTCTAACTGACGGGAAATTGTTTCTATGTTCTGGAAGGAAATCATCCTGAAGAATTCCGATCTCCACAAACATGGCATCAACTTCAGTCACACGAAAATCCAGCAACAACAGTTAGATTAATCCAAAAAAACATTAGTCATAAGCACTGACAATTATAACTGGATCAACAAGAAGCACACCTTCCCAATACATATGGCACAAACTTCACAGATGTCAATCCATATAAATAATTCCCCAACGAGAATGGAAGTAAAGGACTCAAACGAAGGAGGGTAACAACTCTGAAGCCATTTTCTCCAATTGCTTTGTCAATTGCTAGAAATTTTTTGTTTCCTTCAACAAGTTTAAGAATCCGCTCACGAGCAAAATATCTAGCAATCAAAAAGGCCACACTTGCTGCCACCTGTAACAGTTCAAATATATTAGGCAACGAATTTAATTCTAAACGTCATCATTTTGCCCTCTCTAACTAATAGAAGAAATTGACTCACTGTGCCACTGATTGAGACAATGATAGTGCCAATAAGAGACCCAAAAAGAAGACCAGCTGACATGGTCAAAGGAATGGCTGGAATTGCAAGTACCTAAGAACAGAAACTACTCAAAGTCAGTTTTAGAAGATACCAGATACATACTTGTGTTTCCTTTTCAGTGAGTTGATAGCAATGGATATTGCTGGGTAATTTAAGCATTAATGCAAACAAGGACATACAAGGTCAGAAGTGTATGGAAAAACTTTGTTCTTGGTCAAATATAGACTTTAACCTTAAAGACTACATCAACCTGGCACAACTGTCCACTCTTGATCAGCCAAATAGAAGTGCCCAGCATAAGGACCAAACACAGTTACATAACTCCTATAAAAACTCTATGAACGACAATAACTAGCTGCACATGGGTGCCATTTTTCAGCCATTATTAATAGCAAACATATGCCTTTTCGACCATTTGGTGCTTGATATTCATCTTTAAATTTAAACATTAACATGAGATGTACACCAAAATTTGTATTTCAATTAATTAATAAACATGGCCCAATCATATAGGAATTGCCATTTGATTTGATCAATATATCAGTATTGGGAAATATATTCAAGAAAGAGTTTCAAGTGCATACTTCCAGTCCTGCATAAACCGCGACAAATAAAGCATATCCAGCCACACCATAACCTGTTCAGTGAAATAAGCTCAAAAGTTTAACATCGAGCACATTATTTTATAAGGACAAGCTAAAAAGTGTATTGCCCTACAGATACCAGATAAAAATGCTGTGATCAAGGGCTGAGAAGAATAAACCCAATGTAAGTCAGAACATGAAAAACGATATTTGCTTTACACCTCATAGAGCTAGACAGATGAAAAATTATATGCCAGACCGGTAGTGAGTGAGGGTGTTTGACAAGAGTGAAACTTTTCAAGGGAATCCAAATTCCTCCCTTTGTGATTTCAATTATTATTGGTAATCAAAAATATCCACCAGAGCTCACAACCCTTCTTTACACGAAATTACAATTGGTAGAGGAAGTACCATTTGAGCTATAGTTAATAGGCAACTGTCCACTCTTCTTTTTTCACTTTTGGTCTCTCTATACTACCTATGTAACCAACTTCTGTAGAAGAGAGAAGAGAGATGCAGTTAAATGTAGACAGGTACATTCAAGGGATCCCCTTCAATATGGATCCTCTGAACGTGGAACTTAATGTAGGCCAACCATTGAAAAAGAGACTGCACTTTCCCTGCCAGAGAGGAGGTAGTTATCATAACCAGCAGGATTCGCCACTCTATTCTCCTCAATAGGTCTTGAATTTCAAAAAACAACCAAGGAAAAGGCCCAGATTCTACCAAAAAGATGTAGCGCACACACCAATTTCTTAGGAATCCGATAGATTTTCTAGCAGATTACTATACATTGAGAGGCGGATCCTAATATCAGCCAGGACAATTGCTACTAATTATGAAATGGGTCTCGAGTTCTTGCAACGCATAATCAGAACCAGAATTCAGAATCCCAACAACCATCAACAAAAACCACCCCAAGTTCACACAAAAAAACCATTGTCAACAGGTTAGAGTATTCTTCTTAAGGAACTAAGATTTATGAAGCTGAAGTCCAACCCTATTAAACAAAATCCATAGAAAAGTCACATAAAGCCCGAGAAAGATATGGAAGTCTTATACCACTCAACAGAACCACACCGAATTCATCCAAAACCTCAAAAGTGTGGGGACATCCATAGAACCCATTCTGCTGATTCCCATATAAAACAACAAAATCCAACCCACATAGATAATAAAAATCAAAGGGTGCAGAATTTTCGCGAGATTACCTTCGATAAAAGTCGAAAATTGATTCAAGAACGCATTGATCTGATCCTTAAAAATATACCCAACAGCGGCAGACCCACCAACCATACCCACCAGAAACACGCCAGCCAAAAGGGTACCCTTGAACGCGGTGTCGCCCTCCAACTCCAATCCACCCTCCTCACCATCTTCCCCTCGCTTATCGTCACCGCCACCACCGCTGCCACTGCCTTCTTCTTCGCCCTTTGTATTGCTAAAGAACCACCTGAGGCTCTGTGGGGCAGTGCTGGGAGCAGTACTACTCTTCTGCTTCTTGGTCTGTTTCAAAGAAGAGCACGGGGTGAGGAAGTGGAAGCGCTTGTTGGGTCTGAAGTTGAAGAGGAATGAGGAGGACGAAGCAGAGGAAAGAGGAGGAGAGAAGCTGAAGAGGCATGGTGGTGGAGGTGGGAGCGACCTGAGAGTGAGGAGGGTGCGCATTGCTAGAAGTGGGCGTGGTATGGGATAAGAGGAAACTGCTCTAGTCTTGGGCGTCGAGGAACCAGTGCCATGTATGGTGAGAAAATGAGGGTGTATTTTGTTTTACCACTTTTGGTTGGTTTGGATTTGGAGTGGAACTGGGAACTACCGTGTGGGGGCTGTGAGTAAGATAACGAGAAAATATATTTGTGATTAGAAAAAAAAAATGAAAATTGGTTTTGTTTCTCAAGATGGATTGAATTTTCATGCTTTTAAGTTTTCACATCATTTCACAGCACGTGGAACCTTGACGCAAAAAGGGGCAAAATGAGAAAACTATACTCTTTGCGTGCAGTCCAAAGAGAGAGAGAGGGAAAAAAAATAAAAACACTGTGAGTCTGCGTGGTGCAGGTGCAGTACACGTTGGAAGAGTGGTTGACAGGGGTGCCAGGTATTTCACTGTTTTGTGTCTAGCTACAAGGGGGTGCCGTGTTTTTATCTGCTCCTGAAATAAAAAGAGACTTTTACTACAAAAAAGAAAAAGAAAAAAAGATGCGTATATTTTGCCTACTTTGTGCCACTTCCAGTCTTCCACCACTAGTTTTTGGTTCAACAACACGCCCGTCTACATGTTCTGATCTGTTCTCGTCAGCCATCCCACGAGTGCCAGTCACTGCTAGCAGAAAACCTGATGTTAAAATGCTATTTCCAGTGCTTAGCGGCTCACGAATATGGTTTCGTTTTTAGAAGTGGGCGTTTGATGGTTGATCATTTCATTGTCGAAATAGTGGCTGAGAGTGCTCTCAAGCTTCTCCTAGTCATAAGAAAGTGCTTATAATAATGGAAGTTTCAAAATCTGAGACCACCTTGGTATGTGTGTCTCTCATTCCTTCAATGAATCCATGTTTCGAATTAACAGAAGCAATCCAAAAAGCAGGCCACAACAGATCAGTGTGTCGCAGGAGACATTATTTTCGCACAAAAATATATCCTCTATATTTGCAGTAAAAAAAACTTCAAGGTTCATTATTAGAGATCATAAGTCAATCCAAACACACGACCAGAATCATCAAGGACTAAGCCATCTAGTTTGCTGTAAAATTCAGTTGCTACAACCTGGAAAATCCATCTACATTAGCCTAAAGTCACGCAGGATAAATATTTCATGTGAAGGGGATTGGTCCAATCTGATTACTTCAAGACATTTGCGATTCACTGCTTTCTATATGTAGATGGGAAGAGCAACCAGTAGCATGCGCTTCCAAATTTCCTTTGAGAAAGGATCGGTTGAATTCTGGTTTCTGCAAGGTCGAGATGAATTTTTTAAGGCCATCATTTTGACCATCTGGCAATACCTCTGGCATCAGCGGTTCTGTCCTTTCAAGAGCTTCAACTGTAGCACTTGCTGCAAGACTAATCTGTGAGGAGATGGAAGGAAACATAAAGTAAAATCAAAAGTTCATTATTCTTTCACATCAACGAAAAAGCAAAAAAGAACTGGCCAATTATACTGTGGCGAACAGATTACAACCAAGCAATAGTCCCAAATGTATGCGTGTATGTATTAGACATAATACATACTTTAAAAGCCGAAGGACTGACTACAGCAAAAGGATATTGGAAAGCAGTCTCAATAAAAAATTGGTGTTTCCAAGTTATCTTTCAGCAGCTAACTAGAGACAGGGTGAAGGGGGGTCCAATTTGCACACGGATGTGAATCACTAAAGATTTCGTTGTGAGAGTTATAACAAGGTTATCTAATTAAAAAAAAAAAAGCGGAAGACATGTCCGACATATTTTCTCTTTACTGTACTCCACATTCATATACCTCATTACATTTTTCCCAGTTGACTTTGCCAATGAATTGGGGAAACATGAGTGAAATAGAAATTTATCCCTTCTTACTACATGAAGCACCTCTCAATGTTACAGATGCATTGGTCTTCATAACAACAAAAAGAAGAGACTAGTGCTCCAAGGAGACATATATTTCAGAATATATCATGTTTTCTGCCCAAAGTCTACAATTTGTGCTTCTCCTCAGTCTGTTTCCTCCTCTAGCATATATTCTCTTCTGGAACTTGCTGCTCTTTTCTAAAAATTATTTACTTGTATGAGTTGAAGGAGGTGGGGTTGGATGGGTGGAAGAGGTCTCCCAAGGAATGACTCTTAATAGGTCAGAGAAGGACATTTCACGCTCAATAGCTAACAACTACACAGACTGTCTGGAGAATTATATAAACAGAATAGGTACCATTCCACTTTTCACTGGTAAAAAAAGATGAAAGATATTGGTTTGAAAAGGGCCTCTCTCATTATCTAGCCGCTGAATTGCACGTATCACTTGATACGAACACCTCACTCATACAGCTAATACAATGCCTCGAATAGACTTGGGTTACAGTCAAATTTAGGACTAAAGAAGCAAGCCTTTGCTAAAGCAACTAAAGCATTAGGATCTCGACATATAAACTGCTTAAAAATACAGCAACGTATAAACTTGAGAGAAGTAGAGAACGAAGACACTTAAACCTGATATAAGTGACTAGAGAAAGTGAATAATAGTGTACAAAGATAATAGAGAAGTCTTCATACCGACTGAGAAACCGTCTTCGTCAAAGCTTTTGTTAGAGGCAGTATGCAAAACCTTTGTTGGGTGGGGGGGAAAAAAAAAAGAAAAAAAAAAAAAGAGCATCAGATTACAGGATACGGATCCTCATTTCTCTATTTGGTTGCTGAGAAATTGTAAATTTGTATGAAAAGGGACAGGACATGGATATAAGGATTATTAGGCTTAGTTGAACGGGGTTTTGCCATTCTTCTTCCTTTGATTAAACTTATCCTTCCTGAAATCAAAATAACAACACGAATAGATTCCAGAATTTTGTCTCGTTTTCTTTTGCTTCCTCTTCCTCTGTTGTCTCAGTAACCAAAAGAACTGTAGATGGACAAAAATGGCTAAAGGAGAAAACTCACATTCCTCGGCCTCCAGCTAGAGCTTCTTTCGATGGGTCTTTCCATTCGTCAATACTGCCAAGCAAAACTCGTCATATCATGCTTCTTATATCTTTGTGAGTGTATATATACACATATAAATATAGATAGAGAGAGGGACTTGGAAAAAATATATAGAGAGACAGAGAGAGAGATTTACACCCAACCATAACGACGGTCGAAAAGGAGGCGCTTGGAGGGTCGTTCTGAGGAGTCTGCCATGGAAATTGGGGAATCCATCGCCTTCATCAAGTCACGAGCGGCTTCTTTGCTCTGCTCCCACAGCACCAGTGGAAGACAATACTAGAGGAAGTGGTCCTCTTTCCTTTTTTTTTATATCGAAATTACCGTGTTGGATCAATGCCCAGTGGGCTTTCCTCGCCAGCCCACCTTCTTCTATCTTCGTATTTTTTCACAACTTCAATATTTTTTATTAAACAATTACATTAAATCATCTCTTTATATTTTTTATAAATTTTAATAAAATTAAATATCTTTTAAGCTTTTCAAAAACCTTTACACAAAAATCAATAAAACTCAAATTTAAAAATATTCACAATTCTATAAAAAAAAATTATAAAAATCTTAAAATTTTTTATAAAATAAATATCCCCAAAATTATTTTTCTTCTAAGCTGGTCTTACGTTGAGTTATCATTGGTAATATATAAATAAATGAGGTGCGTCACCGCCAAAAGTCCGGTTTGGTAACAAGCAACTATTTGAATTGGAAGCCTGAACACTGAAGAGGCTTCCCGCTTCCTTCAAATCTCTGTCTCTGTGGCTAATTTTTTTCTCTTCAGCTTCACAAATGGCGAATTTCGAAACAGGCTACAGAGATCCGACTGCTCAAAATCCTTCAACGTTCAAGAATGCAGGTTCATTTCCCTCACATTTACTTCTCGCTGTGTTTTCATATTGCTCCATTCGCATCCAGTTGCGTTCCGTTTGGTTCCTCAGAAACCATCGTACCAGAGACTACTGACTTCCAGTCTCACTGTTTTGTAATAAATGCAAAATGAAGAAAGCAACAGTATGTTTTTTCTTTTTGTGGATGAGTAAAAGCAATAAATCTGTTCGAGTTCGTTTTGGTATTTTGATAATCGAATTCATTCTCTCCGTTTCCCTGTAAGATCTATCAGCAACCAAACAGAGCATTACTTTTCGTTTGGTTCCTCTTGATTTCCGCGCGAACTGTGCTTGGTAAATTACCAAGTTGCTTTGTTCCGCTTTTTTATTCTCTAACATTTCTTTGATACTATTTTAATTTCGAATTCTTAAGCATCTGAAATAGAAATACTGTCAGAAATGCTCAACATCCTAGAATTCACAAGTTATGTTCCTGTTTTTTCGCAAACGATAGCTACTTTCTTCATTTTTTACCAGAAGTAAAGAGGCTGGTAATTTCTTTCCATAATCAGCTTAGCTGCGAGCAAGGTCATGATTTTCACCGAATGTTTCGTGTTCACAGATTTCTCCAAGGAGGATCGTTTAAATCTATATAAAGAGAAGTCCCGAGAATTACTTTGCCTAGTAGCCTCTCTCTAGTAGTTCTTCTCCCCCTTCCTCACTGTGCTTTGCTTGACTCGAGTTTGGAAGAGTCATATTCACATCCCTTCTGAAGTTCTGTAGAACTCCCTGTAATGCTTGTTTTCCCTTACTAAACCAATGTCCTTATCGTGTAAAGTTTTTAGCTACTTCCCTGTAATTCTTCGAGGACTAAGTTTTAGTGTGATCTAACTCATAGTTGTTTGAATTTATTGATCTTCTGTGGATTTGAAGCTTATTAAACAGTTGATGTAGCATTCACTTATATGTCCTCTTGAACTGGCATAGTGTTAGCCACAAAAAGAAAAAAAGGCCAAGTGTGATCTTTTTTTTTTGGTTTTTCGTTAATCAGGTGGTGGTGGGGTCTGCATGATGAGCACCACATGGAAAGATGAACAACACCCGTCTTTCATCAATTTCATCTCCTCCTTTCTCGGTTCAAATTCATTCCGTCTTAACATTGTCCCAATTGCCCCGGTACGTATGAATTAATTTGCTTATCATACATGTAAAGCTGGCTCATCACTCAATTGGACGGTTCTATTTGTAGGACTTCATTTTCAATTGTGGGGGTGTGTCAGTGGCCTTCATCTTTCTGACAAACTTGGAATCCAAATACATGTCACCAATGTTCAGCAGGTAACCAGGCTGCTGTTGTTTTTTACCCTCTTGCTTGGCGAAATGCTCAATCTGATCAGTTCTATGCAGAGTTCAGAAATTGAAGGGGCAATTTGCAAATCTCTATGTTGTTGTTGTCCTCCCAACAAAGGATCAAAATGATTTGTTTGTTCGCTCTTACTTCAAGTGAGTCACATGAAAATGCCCTAATTGATTGTTCGGACATCTACGGATTTTAAAGAACTTGGTTTGTTTGGCTCTGTGAAAGTTATGGAATGGAGCTTGGCAGCCCAACCTTTGTGCCAGTACAAGACCTAGAGATGGGCTTTGAGAAGATTGTCAAAATAGCTCACTCTCGCGGGAGTAAGTGCTTACTCTCAGAAGTTCACTTCAAGGGACTCTTCCCAGTAATTTCCCTAAATAAACATGTGAATTGCAGTGTGTAAACGACAGGATGCTATAACAAAATTGAAAGCTGAGGTCAGTTGATAGAATTACTCTCTTGCTTTAACTCAGTACTTGAAGTATGGATAGTAATGAAAGTTATATATAATCATCGTTTTCAATACTCACCTGACATTTCGGTATGTTCTTGCTTCTCTTGTTTGTAAAGAGAAAACGTTCGGTGCAGGGGATGGACAATTTCCTCAGAGTGGTCACATCCATACCAGGCATTGACAATCATGATGCAAATGCAGTAATTTTAACCCTCTAATAATGGAACCAACCTGTTCAATCCTATCATTTTTTATCCTGCTTACTTCCATTCATGCATCTTTCTTTAAAAACTTTGGTGTCTAAATTATTTCGGACTGTCATTCAAAGAAACATAGCTATACTCTGCATTGGTTTATTTTCATATTTTCCACTTCCGACCAAAGTACACAATTTCCTATATGTTATATCATATTCTGTGCCCAATGAATTGTATCAACTAGAGGAAATGATCCAAAATAGAACTATTATCTGTTACATTGTGAACGTGTCTGGATAATATTGATTCAATAGTGTTTATCCCAAGTCTATACTGTTGGCATCTTGGGGTGGCAGGCAGATTTGATCCCTAATTCCAGATTCTTGCAAATTCCAGCCGAGATGTATAGATCCAAGGGTCTACATATCTATATATGATCCCTGTTTGCATATTTGTTTCTGCCGTTCTCTGGGTCTCTCCTCTCTTTGATCTAATCAGTAAATAACTTCTGAAAGTCCCAAATTTGCTGACAGTTGTTCTAGAAACTCAATGTAGTCTCGACTCTCGACAAAACTAAATCCCAGCTCTCTGATTATTTCGTTAACATACCAAGTCTGGGTCAGCCAAGTCCTCAGTTGCAGCCAGCAATTTCCACTCTTGAGACTTTGCTTTGTTCACATCAAGTGGTCAGTCAAAGAATATTATGTCTAAATCACAAAAGTCCATGCTGCTTATAAGAAGAATCCGGATAGGCTCATTCCTGTATTGCAAAATATACTGCCATTTAACGGACCTCGTCTTATCAATAAAACTTTTGCAACCATCAACGGGTGGTAGCACACTTCCCGTTGCTCCGGGCATATGATGTGATTTTTCAAGGCATTCTTATTTTGACATTTCTCTTCAGCTTAATCAAGCGATTGGTTCGATTGAAGCAATAGCAAAGGCCTCCAAGGAGTACATTCTGGGAAACACGGACCTTTCAGCTGACAAGGCAGAAACAATTTCTAGGTTTTTCAGGGATCCAAAGTTCTACCTTAGCCCCAAGATCAATAGATCGGAGAAACAGGTGATTTAAATAAAATTCTGATATATTTTGTTCACCAGCCCGAAGTTGATATCTTTTAACCTAGCAGTGCTAACTGAGATTTGAATTATAAAAACGTTCCCCCAATACTTTATTAGTAGAGGAGCCATTGAACATCAAGGTTAACATTGTTGGTTAACTCTAGCTTAATTGTTTGCAACTTTGGGGTAGAATTACGCTATACATCAGCTGGTTTTCTTTGTTCTATTGGGGCGGTTGAGTGCTAGCATTTTCTGACACGGATTCAAGGAAGAGTTGAAACTGCTTTATAAACGGCCTAAATTGCTTAGAAAAAAAGGACAAAAATAAGCACATGCTCAGAGCCACATGTTCAAGAGTCATATTATCTGGGTATCGGTTGTTGACTGTCGGGGCTCACCCAGTCTTACCCTGTTTGTTCCAACGCTATGGTAAGCTAAAAGAAAGTCCTAATTTAAGTGTTTACAAACTAATAATAAAAAAAAGTGTTTACAAACTAATTTTTTTTAAGAATATTGTAAAAATTAAGAAATATTAAAGTTTTAATGGATTTAAAAAAAAAGAAGTGAAAAGTAAAACTTTATTAGTCAAAATGTGAAGAAAAAAAAAATTTTGAGTGATTTTTTTATATTTATTATAATAGAGAGAAATAATTTAATGAAATGAGACATGATTTTGAAATTTTATTATTATTATTTTAAACAAAATTTTAAGGCTTAATTACTCTATTTGTCCTGTGATATTTTGAAATCCCAAACTGGTGTAATTCAAGTAGAATATTAATGTGTCAATATAGCCCCCCATTCATCAGCTAACACCGGCAGTTGTATATAAATAAAAATTTTACATGGCTAATGGAACACGTCCTAAATTTCCCTTTTGCTGTCCAAATACAAGTGCTATATTGATACATTAATATTCTAAAAAACTACTTTCTAGGGACCGGTTTGAGATTTCGAAATACCATTGCCATAATTAAGTAATTAAGCCTAATTTTAAATCATTTGAATTCAAAATTTTTAAATGGGTCAAATTTAAATGGCCGAATATACGGAAAAGTCTGTTGACAAAACGGTGATCTCAATGGTACCATACACAGTAACCGGAAAGTGCAGCTACTGAACCTACAATTAAAAACTACACTTCCAAAATTGCCTTTCCTACTGTTACAACCTCTTCCTGGTTTTAAAGCCGCTTCAAAGAGAAAGCTACTAACCACAAAATAGGACAGCAAGGTACAAACTAGGAGGCCTAGAACATTCCGAGCAGGCGAAAGCACATGAATTAAGGCCTAGGACACAGGGATGCTACAGGCGGACATGGCTTTTGAATGGTGTTACTAGGATGGGGCACCAAGGTAGGAGGCAAGCCGCAGTATATCACTGAATATACCACCAGCTGTGACTTGGGCCCCTGCACCGGGTCCTCGGACTATCAGAGGTTGCTTTTCGCCGTATCTTGTTGTTGTAAAAGCGATGATGTTATCTGACCCAGAGAGGTGTGCAAATGGATGGTCTTTCTTGTATGTTCGCAGCTCCACCACACCTTTCTGCTTAACCAGATCCACAACCCCAACAAATCTCAAGACCTTCAAATACATGACAAGCTCGTCAGGAACACAGGGAAGGGACCCAGAGCATAAATTAGCAAACACAAAAATCAAAATAGAGTCCTAGTAATTCTTTCCATATATTTAGCCAAGGCTGCCACAGCGAGCTGGCTGAATAAAACCCTGCCTAATGAACTCCCACAGTCTTACAGATCTTCTCATAAGCAATCATGGAAAATCTTGAAATTCATGGCATACTCCCATAGGTTCTTAGATCACACAAACGCATGCATTTTTACAATCCATACTACAACAATCAACATTTCTTATGCCTCTTCTTTTATTTTACTCTAGATTTTTTATTTTTCTCAAATGATAAAGACACAATCAAATGCTTTCTGGTTTCAGGAGATGCCCGAGTGAGACTGTAACCACTCAAGTTCATTCAACATATAGAGGACTAATTAAAGCTTTATATCATGGTGTGAATTTTTTATTTAAAATAACTGGTTAAACTAGTAATGACAGCTAGCTACTCTTTCAAATAGAATATTGGGCTGGGACATAAGACCCCACCATTGGGGCATAAGCGCACTCTTGCTAACCTATGCAATGCGAATAAATAAGCAGTGATGTTCTATAAATACTCACTTCCCCTGCATCCTCAGCATCCTTTAGTTTGTTGGTCATATCCTGATCAAATTGTGGCAACTGCCGCATGAACTCCTCAGCTGAAGCACTAGCCTACGGCAGATCGTGGGGATATCAATACCAAAGGTTTATTTATGCTCTCAAATCCCTCAATGTTTTTCAAAATTAGGTCTTACTCTTAATGGTTCTGGTACAAGGTTTTCAACAGGAATATCAGATAGTTCTAGCTTCAAACCAGACTCCCTAGCAAGGATTATCACCTGAAACATGACAAGAAAGGAGTCAGTTCAGGATTAAGTGTGGGTCTTTACTAAATAGTATCGAGCAGCTGAAAACAGCACATGTAGTTAGCAAACAAGCCTATCAAATAATCACAGCCATAACTTCTATATTCTCCACAATGGGAAAATATCAGCCATCTGGCCAGCTCAAGGACACTCACAGAAACAGATTGAAATAATAACTGCAGAAGATGTCAACAAGTGTTTAAAAAAAAAGAACAAGCTCCACTTTGATCCGTAGGCAAGCCTGGAACAAAATCAATTTTCTTAGGTGTGAAATGGAGACAAGCTGCTCTCAAGTGGATATCCAAGGGATGGTACTGGTATAATGCACCTATTTGACATTTAGCAATAAGTGGTGGCAGACACAAAAAGGAAAAATATGACATTCTGTTCTTACTTAAATTGTAGGTGATATCAAGTAAAGCACGCAGTACCTTTCTAGCAACATCTATTCCTGAAAGATCATCCCTTGGATCTGGCTCAGTGTAACCAGCTTGTTTTGCTTCAGCAACTACCTCGCTGAAAGCTCGATTACCTATAAAGCTGTTGAAGATGTAACTCAAAGTCCCACTGCAACAGCAGATTAAAGTTAAGTATAGGGTACAAATGTAACCCTTAACACTCTCCGTCTTCAAAACACACATTAGGTAGGGGTGGAGGATGCCCAATGTTGTGTGGATTGCATCCCCACCCTCAATAATTGATAAAGACAAAAAAAAAAAAAAAGGAAGGGAAATAAGGTTCTATTTGACAAGACCTGAAGACGCCTTCAATCTTCGATATTTTGTCTCCTGTTTCAAGGAGACCTCGTAAAGTGCTAATGATTGGAAGACCAGCTCCAACAGTAGCTTCATAGAAGTAATGTGTATAGGATTGCCGTTGAAGAGCTCTCAACTCCAAGTACTGAAATGGGACAGCAAAGATGTGGCAACATATTCCCAAATGGAATAATTAGTTATAATAAACCAGATGGAATATATAGTTCTAGTAATTATCACATGGATATTATACAGGAACGAATTCTAGTGATTATCCTTTTTTCTTTTCCCTATTTCAAAATCACCATTGGCACCATTTTCTACCCTTAGTGATTTCATTTCATTGGCAGTTGATTCTTCTCCTTCAAGATCTAAACTGAGCGCTTACTGATTCCTTGAAGCAAACGATTCATAATTTGTAAATTCTTAGTTCTATATATACAATATAAAAGCCTACTAATCTTGAAAAGGCCTATGACATCCAACTACCAATATTACCTGATCAAGTGGTCCTGAATTTGCCTTTTTGTTGGGGGTGATTACATGAATTCCTTTCCTCAACCAATCATAATAATGGCTTGCAACAACAGAGTCAGCTGTGCAGTCTACCAAAACAGTATTTGGAATAAAATGATTCCCATGCACATGTTGAACAAATTTTTCCAAATCAGCTGCTTCTCCTTTTTCCTTCTGAAGTTCTCTCCATCTGGATAACTCAATACCACTACCACCAGAGATGATAAAGATTCCAGATTAATAGCCAGAGGATTAAAAATGGCTCAGTATCTATGATTAATGGAAGAGAGATAAGGCATCTAGCTAATACACCAAGAAGCCCAAGTGTACATTGCATCTAAGTGAAACCTTCTCTTCTCTCTCTCTCTCTCTCTCTCTCTCTCTTCTTTTTCTTTTTAAAGGACAAAGCACAGTGGCAGGTATTCATTAGAGTCAGAGTGAGTTTGATCCAGGTATAGAATTTTCAAGAGAAACAACTCTTATATGTTTACTGAAGACAGTGACAAGTGAGAAGATTAATGCTCTGAAAGACTAGTTTGTAAGAACACCATTGACGAGGGCTGTAAAGCCAATAAAACTGCTATTATAATGAATCCCAACGATGAATATGGGGTCAAAACTAGTAAAATTGCCTTCGGCAACAACAAACAGGCATAAATCTTCTTCCCTGGTATGAAACCGAACTTTGGAAAGCAAGAAATTTTTGTAATTGAAAGCTTTGAACTTACATATCACTCAAAAGCATTGTCCTTGAGCCAGTGATTCCCATAACACGCAGATCGATGTTAAATTCTTCCTTAAGGACTGCTGCCTGCACCCAAGGCAGAAAAAAAAAGAGATAACTAACTGAATGAATGAAATAATCTTCTATAATGAATTTGGGTTCAACAATGAAACGGCCTTAAGGTTTTACTTTAAAATCCAAAACACTTAAGATCCACTGAAACACCAGTAATTTACACCCTCAGTGACTACGCAAGAACGGGGGGAGGAGCATTACTGCGCCAACTATTTTTATTTTATAAGTACTGCGCCAACTATTGATAGTAAGTGTCTTTAAACAATAAGGCTAAAACTGCATCAATGCAATGAATAATAAACTCAAAAGATATACATATGGGATAACCCCCAGTTGTACCAGGAAAGCGGACTGATTTGAAGAGATGGCATATTTTGTTTTTTTTTATAAGGAAAGCTTTATTGAGAAAGAAGAGAGAATACAAAACAAAACAAAAGGAAGCGGGACAGTACAAAAAGCTGTACTGACCCAACTACAATAAACAAGCTAAAAAACTGATAAAATCACTGAAGTCTACAAAAGGAGAACCCAACACCCCGTTAGCCCACAGGAACAATGGATTAATTTAACATCCAAAGTATGACATTGTACAATGTATACTAACATTAAGTTAAATATGGTAGAACACAAAATGAAGAATGGGAAAATATTTATCCTAAAAAGTACCTGATCCCGTAGCTGCTCAAGTAAAGTGCTACCAATCAACCCAGGTCCAATAATGCCCATTGCTATGGTAGTTCTTGAAAGGTAAAATCTAGAGTGGACAGCTCTTAGGGCCCTTATACAATCTTCTCGCTTCAAAACTACAGTAATATTGTACTCAGAACAACCTTGAGCTATAGCACGAATATTAATATTTGCCTGCATTAGTTAGATTAAGAAAGGAGTTGGAATTACACAAGGAAAATCATGCCGCAATGGAAATAACAAGTTCGATTTGTCACTAATGAATACAAGTACACAAAAAAAAAAAAAATGAACTCGTAAATCAGTAGTTGAGCATACATACATAAACCAAGTCCCAAGTTCCAACAAAAACACTTCCAAAGTTAGAAGTTCAAAATTAATCCAGATGACTGCCGTATTGATTCGCCAAACATAGAAAGTAACCTAACCTTTGCCAGTGCATTGAAAAGAGTGGCACTAACACCAGGAGTACTTGCCATCTTCTGGCCAACAGCTGCCAATATGCTACAGTTTGGAATGACTGCAATCTGAGGAAGGTAAAAAAAATTGTATTTGATACAAATACAATCAGCCATATAAAAGTGCTATATCATATCCAAGAAATAAGCAATGCATAACATACACAGCTTTGAGAATCATTCTGGAAAAGGGGCCACAGCTACGGAAGAATTAGCCTACGATGGTGTCTCTGATAAGTTTGAACATAATAACTTCGTGGATGGTAAGCACTTAAAGTAGGAAAAAGCATGAATGAGCTGATTTTAATAATCATAAAATTCACCACAGAAGATTGATGGTCTAATCATGACAATTTTTCAAATTCCCAGTTATACAATAATATTACTAACTGGGATAAAGGTTTACTTGAGCTGAGTTTGAGCATTATCCAATAATTTTCTAGTAATCACAAATAAAAATATTTAAAGTATCAGCCAAATATATTGCGAGATGCCTAGAGACCATAATTGTATTCTGCCTTCCCAAATTGTTGTATACCACTGCAAACCTTCTCTCAAGCAATGATGGCATACGGAAAATCTTCCACGGTTTGAGGAATCCTTAACAATATAATCAGATCAAAACCATAACAATGTAATAAAAGTGACTTTCTATAGAACCATGGAACCACAAACCACCCTAAACAGCATAATACAGTTCTTTCCACTGAATTAGAATAGTCTTTTTATACACTAAATCTCTTGTAATTAGGTCAAGAAATTGAAGAAATTGTAGCTAACCACCTTAGAAAGACGTCCAGCATCCAAAGCTTGCTGAAATCTAGACGTTAATGCCTTGGCAACTGCCGCCACTTCTTTCTCAGGCACGGCAAAGCACACAGAATGCTCGCTACTAGCCTACCACCGAAGTGATGAGTATCTTCAATATTTTACCACAACAAAATACCATAAAATTAAAGGACAAGATCAAGGAACCTGAGATATCATAATAACATTAGCTCCAACATCTTTTACAGCACCAAAAATAGCATGAGCTGTACCTGGAACACCAGCCATTCCAGTTCTGGAAAAGGGGAAAATGAAGAGTTAGAAGGGATATTGCGAATACGGGTAGAAAGTAAGCAGAAGACTTATTTTTTTGTGTAAAAGGAAGACATTTAATAAACAACCAAATAGGAGGCAACCATCACCAAAATCCATGGCTCACCCCTCAACATTTACAAGAGCCAAGTTGTCTATTGTTGCAAATCCTTTGACAAGAGACTCCACACTTTGGCCATGTTCTTTGTCACTGACTAAAGGGTGGCAAATCTTCGTTCCAGGAGCAGAGAGGTCGAAGATATTCCTTATTATAATTGGAATGCTATATTGCATAACTGGAATTATGGTGCGCGGGTGTAATACATTTGCCCCAAAATATGACTGCACATTTTTTAAGAGGTTAGGTTAAATATGGGGAAATTCTATAGAACTTCAAGAGAGATGGGTTGTCAAGCTCACCATTTCCCAGGCCTCTTGATAAGACAGCGTCTTCAGAATCACTGCCTCACTAACTGCAGAAGACAATCCTCAGCATTAAATTATTGCTAATATGTTAGAAAAGCATCGAATGTGGGCCAGTACAAACCTTTCCTGGGATCTGCACTGTACACACCATTAACGTCTGTCCAAATTGTGACTTGACAGGCCTTGAACAGAGCACCCATGATAGCTGCAGAGAAGTCACTTCCATCTCTCTTTAAGGTAGTAGGAATATTCTGTGGTGTGCTAGCAATAAAACCAGTCGCAATGATTATCTTAGATGGATTTTGTGAATACCACTTCTCAAGTCTTTTTCCAGACTCCAAGTAATCAGGATCAACTTGATTGGAACTAATAGGGTTTACAATAAGGACTTCCCTTGTATCCATCCATTTGCAGTCCATTCCATTCTGCACGAACCAACGGAAAATACAACAGCTGTACTTAAGCTGATTGGAAAAAATCGCATTTAGCAGATACTTTACATGGTAAGCGAACAATCAACCGACCTTTCTAAGAAGAGATGACAACATCTGAGCAGACCATAGTTCTCCATGCCCGACAACAAAGTCGGTAAAAGATTCTGTTGCATGACCAGCTGGAAAGCATGAAGTATGTGAGTCAACATCACTTGTGAAAAAGCTAAGTTTAACCAAAAAATTAAAAATATATACTGAGTGAGCGTGCATGAAAGTCAGTTAATGAAATTAAACAACAGTTTGTCAAAAGGAATCATTCACAAGCAAATCTTAGCTGCAGCAAAAGAAAACTTCCAAGGGGTTCTATACAACAAAATCATGACTTTAAGAACCAAGAATAGATCTCTTAAATCTGAAGCTATATCATAACCACAATACAAGGAACCTTACATATCGTATGCTAAAACTTTGACTAAGATAACACAGAGAATTGTCAGTGTGTACCAGGGAAATGACCTGTACACTTCTGAGCAATCACGTATGTTTGGATTTGCACAAACAACATACCTATATACATTGACCTGATTTTACACAAATACACACCTAGATATTTGTATTTTCATTCTCACACCTTCTCCAACATGTAAGAATGAAATTCACTCGTCAAAATTTTGATCCCAATGAGGAAGGGTTATTAAATTTGTTTCCCTTTTTTTTTGTCTCATTTAGGTGCATTAGGAGTCATGTTCCCCATCGTAAGGTTGGCTGAACTCTTCTTTTCCTTTTTCTAGATGCATTTTTGGATTACATACCAAAAGTTCACGCTTGAGTCCTAAAATTCAACATGTATCCCACATATATGGCGCACTATTGAAGAAGTACTAGATTACCCCTTTACGCCATGCTAGCTAAGCAAATTCATGAGACACCTACAACATGAACTGTCTGTTTGTTTACTAATAGATTCAAGCCCATCGTTTCCATGAACTCTACTCAGATGCAATTGGTATGGCTGATCATTAACAGGCTAGGGTTATGATCTTTAAGTCAAATAGGACAATATCAGTAGTGGATTTGAGACATAGTAAATTACTAAAAGGATGGAGGTCAAATCCCTCCCAATTATGTTTGTTCTAACACATTTAGACGCACACCAATAAGAGAGATCAAGAGAGGATAAAGGGATACCTATATAAATTGCACGAAGCATCGCTTTAAGGTTACTGATGTCATTATGCAAATGCGATAAGAAACTACCAAGATCATCCCCGTCTAGTAGGTCAAGTGCAGTTGATCTATGCTTTTCTAAAACAGCATCTAATGCAGCCAAATAGGAATTATCCCTTGATTGAGCTTTTTCAATGAGATCATACATCATATCTGTGACCTTTGACATGGCGGAGACAACTGCCAACTTCCTTTCTGAATCATCACTCATAATAACATCTGCCACACTCTTAATTCTCTCTGAGCTTCCCACACAGGTACCACCAAACTTATGAACAGACCATGTATCACCTTTGGGAAGCTGAACCTTTGCTGGGGATTCATCAAGCAAAACATCTGCCAGTAAATAGAGAAAACAGTAGAATTATGTTCTGCAAAATCATAAGCATGAGTTCAAACATATTGCGCACAGAGCTTGAAAATTAACCTGTAACAGAAGTAAAGCTGCGAGCATTTGTTGTCTCTCTGCTCCCCCAGCTAGAAACAAAACCCATTCTGAAATAAAAAATTTAAGAAAAAGGCCTCATGAAATATGTAAACACAATCTTTACCCAAAAAAGAAATATGTAAACATAATAATGTTCAACGCAATATTTGCAGTAAAACTAGAAGGTAAGCTTTGATCTTCACCGGATAGCTTAGATGTTGAGACACAACAAAATTATTGGAAAAAAAACAAGGACAACATGAGGATGTTAACATGCATTCACATGAGATATTAAATTTCCAGCTGTACAGCAAGATACAGTTCAATAAAGGAATTGCAGCAACCTGTTATTATGAATGATTCAACAACACAACTAGAATTATCAAGCATGTGCATGACATTAAACAACATAATTGCATGACTTTTTAAAATGAAGTAACCTTTCATCTGCCTCTATCAAAGAAACCATGACAAAATCTATACAACAGATGAGGCCTTCGGAAATTTTCTAATCCTAGGATACATGAGTTCAATTACCAATTGAAACAAAAAAAAAACATCACGAAAAATCAATAATAGCTCCTTTCTCTTTTCCAACCAAATTTATATCAATTTCTGTCTATTAAACATCACTAATCTCCCTCTTGGTTGCCCACATCAAATTCAACTTCTCTAGGACATACAACTTCAACTCAATTTCGATCCCATCCAACAGATCATTTCTCAGTGGTACTCCTGGGAATGAATATCTAGATACAGTCATTATTCTCAAAGCTGCACTAAATTATTGTTTCAAAGCAGCTTGGTTTCGATTTATTCGCAATTAATAGGGATTAGGCTGGGCTGTAATTCTATCCTGTATAAAACTGTACTATGTGCTTCTCTGTTTATGACAAATACTTTTGTCACGTCGATCGATCTTGTTTGAGGCCTTTCTCTACCTATTTTTCACTGCTTTGCTGAGCTAAAGCATTGCTTCTGATTTTGCATAAACAAGCCATTCCCGAGAGGCAATCCTGCACACTTCTCTTCACAGTCCAATACTGATACCATTGTACCAGATAAATGGCCCTTACTTCTTATCCGATCTCCTACATTAATTCAACTCTAGCTAGGTTCAGGTTCCACACCATGACAAAGCTTTAGCACGAGTCAAAGGTAAATAACTACGGAGATAGAACGGCCAAATCAATCTCATTCATAAAGCATCAAACCAATTACAGTACAAATCTTCAGGTGGTCTCTGAGAGCATGCAGGAAAATCAACCACAACGATAACTGAGATCCTGCAGGCATATATAATTCCTTCTTTTTTCTCCTTAAAAATAGACAGCTCTCTGTTTTCTGAAAACAACTATTAAACAGAGCATAAAGGACATCGAAATCTCTTTCTGCTATCAGTTTTCGAAGGCAATTGTTACAATTGTTAATTATTTTTCGTTCCCGCGATACTGTTTGCAAACAATTTTTCGTAACTTATTAATTGAAAACACACATTTCTTCCGCACGTGGGCCCCATTACTAAAGTGCCAAAAACATGCGAGTGCCGTAGGGAACAGAAAAAGACGATAGACGGAAACTATTTTTCACTATCTGTTCAATCGTTTTCCTTCACTTTCTCGGGAACCAAACAGGATTTAAAGCTGGAAAAATAGTGAAGGAAGGTGAGAGATAAGTTTTTATATACCGGAAAAAAGGGGAGCGTCGCGGAAGGCGGAGTGAACGGCATTGCGATTGGTAGTTATTCCTGGGCTTCGTGTCGTGAGCTAATGAGTTCGCAGAGTGAGAGATCGCAGCTGAGAGCGAAGCCATGGCTGCGTTCCGAGAGAGAGAGAGAGAGACTTCGGCTTTCCGTGTGTCTGTTTGGCGGCCTCTGGTTATAAACGATACCGAGGGTGTTGCCCGTTCGTTATAAAGCTACTCTAATGTGCAGTGAACTTGTGAAACTTTAATCGGTATTTTTCATTGACGTACTAATCTCTTTTCCTGATAATTTCAGATATATTTTATATGTAAATTACATTACCTAATTCAAGATTCATTTCTTTTTTCAGTTAAATCGATCATTAATCTCTCTGTACTTCCTGCACGCCACGGATCAGCCCCAGCTTGTTCTGCGAAATGTGGAACAGTAGGACCTGAACATGTCTGGTTTAGTTCTCAGTTTTGTGTTCCATTTTTCTCTCCTTTTTGGCCCCTCAAGTCAGTTGTCAGTGCTTCACTTGGATCAGTCCTTTTTGGCCCTGAGCCGCTTGCGTCACGTGCAAATGCAATTGTGTGGGGCTCGTTTGGAAGTGAATCCCGTGAAAGAGAGAGAAAATCTGAAAATGAGCGGTATATATGTTGGCCAAGAAAAAAAAATTAAATACATTTTATCTCCCTTATCTTTAATCATTTACATTTTACACCCGGTATATTATTTTTTACACATTGAATCCTTTAACTTTTCACATTTTTACAATTTGGGTACGGATCCAAATTTAAAAAATACCTGAAAAATAAAGGGGCAAAATATATTTAACTCAAAAAAACGAACAATATATATTTGGGAAAAAAAAAATTACGGTGAAGATACTAAACTATTTACTTCCCTAAAGTTAAAAACGGAAAAAAGAAAAGCTTAAATATCTCCACAAGTCTCTGAGGTTTGACATATTCTCGTATTAGTCTTCAGGATTCATTTTTCCCTAAAAGTATCTCTGGGTTTTGACCCAATCTCATATAGATTTTGTCATTAACTTAATGGACGAAATTGCACACGTGACTAACTGCTTATACATAGAAATGGACAGCTTGTTTATAAAATAATAACAAAAGATCAAATAGAAAGTCACGCTTAAAGAACTGGCCAAAATTCCAAAAAAAAAACCCCAAAACCCTAAAATCCACCTAGTCACACCCAAAATCTCCGTAAAGGAATCGTAATAAGAATTTTGGTCAGTTCTTATGCCGTGGTTTTTTATTTAATCTTTTATTATTATTTTTTAACTGAGCTGTCTATTTCTACGTGTAAATATTTAGCCATGTGTACAATTACGTCCATTAAGTACATACTCCAGGAATACTATTAGAAAAAAATGACACTGAAGATCAATTTGAAAATAGGTCAAACTTGAAGAATGTGTAGATATTTAGCTAACAGGAAGGAAAAATTGCACCTCTCATTTTAAGAATCTTTCATAATTTTCAGCTCGAATTCGACTGTACAATTAATCTCACTTCTTTCTCTTCTCAATTACACCGCACAATTTGAAAATCTTAATTCCACTTCTCATTCTTTCCTACAAGGGGAAAGAACTAGGAAAGAGAGAATACACGTAGGCAAAGGGTTCAAGCACGAAATCCATCTCACCTTATTATATGGGCTTTCTTTCTGGCCTGCCACTTATGTGGGTTGCAGATCAGATCAGATAGCGGACCATATTGGTATATTTGAGGGTGTAAATTTTGGATATTGAGATTTGTGAAATATTATAAAGTAAAAAAATGTTATAAGAGTTGGTGAAAAAGTGAAGAGAGATGAGATTTTTAATAAATATTATAATGATAAAAAATTATGTGATGAATTGTTTAGTAGTAAACCTAAAATTTTAAGCCCAATTAATTGGGGCTCAAACATGCCCATAATTTCAAGCTTAAGCCCACGGACCCGACTTTACTCGAGATTCGCTTAGAAATAAAAATTCCTAAAATCTTGTAAGCAAAGGTATTAATTTCAAAAGATTCTTCTTCCATTAAGTTCAAGATCATACGATACGAGTACAGTTCCCCGGTCAATTTAATTATACCTGGTCAACCTCGGTTCTCGTTGTTAGTATTTTTTACAATTTTAAATGTGTCTATCGAGAATAATACGATTCTGGATAAAACTATAACTGACTGCCAATATCTCAAAATAAATTAACATATAATTTAATAACTATTAATAAATAGCACATTATACCCCAAGTTATCTCAATTCACCGTATCAAAACTCAGCTTTAGCTGGACGGTCTCAATATAGATCTGACTTAATTCCTTACCAATTGGCCTCTTATTTCTCGGTAGATCTAAACAAGCCAACACTGAGTGGATTTTAGATGTCTTTTAACCTAGATTGGAATTCGTATGTTTTAAATTGATTTTCCTCTAGTTAAAAATTATACAAATTAAATTAAATTAAACCCAATAATGCCTAGCAAACACTTATATAATTATTATTTTTTCTTATCATGCATGCACCTTACCCCACCCCCCAATTGTATGAAGAAAAGCCTCCGCTAAGAATTATGGTACCCAGTTGTTTTTACGTAGATGAAATTAGGAAATGGGTAATTGAGTGGCTGAAAACGCGGTACGCTTGAGAATGCGCTGGAGCATGCATGGACGAATCTGTAGAGGAATCCCATTGAGGAAAAAGCTGACGTTGTCGTGCTACAGAGTCGTACGTTAGTATAAGCCGTAGTTGGTTCGACCATCCGCATGACTGTTTCTCAAACATTATGACAGGCCTCGTCTCACCCACTTGGCTACGTGGCAAAACACTAATTTGCTTTGTCATCTTGGTTTGTGCGTAATTAATTTGTAGTGATCTGAGTATTTAGTTAAAAAGGAAAATTAAATCCAGGTACTTTTTATGGGATTTAGAGCTGCGGTATTTATAACCAAGTCAACAAGCATATCCCTTTTTAGGAAAGTCAAATCGCCCCGTGACCCGTGACCCGTGAAAAAGTAAAACCAAAAATCGGATTTAAAAAGGTTTGTTCATCTCTGAACAACAGTTTATATACGACTTCTTCCTTGGCATTGAAAGCTTCAAAACCTCCTGATTTGGGTTTCGTTGTAAAAACTGTTTTGAATTGTTGTTGGATAGGGTCTACCCGTCCATCATCATCAATATCTTCTCTTGTGCCTTTATAATTTTCCTCTTTTAAGGACCTTTTCAGTGTTCACACCCCAAATCATTTATGAAAGCCGAGACTTTTTTTTTTTGTCAACAGATCCATCACCTGCGTTTATTCTCTGGCCGACATCAACAATTAGGACACTAGAGAATTTCACCCATATGATAAATATGCAATAACTTCTTTGGGCTTTCTCCGGCATCTATGATCTATCTCGTTTCATACTTTCTTCAAGGACTCCGAACGGTAATTCGTACGGCTTTAGCCCTTAGTTCCTCTCAATCCTATGCCTTGTCGCCTCCTCGTTCATGCGTCGGCAAGGCTTTCGGCGGAATAAAAGGGGGGTCGGTAGTCTTTGAAGGTTTGAATTCCGAGCCTTCAAAAGGCTCAGCTTCACTCACGAAGAAAGCCCTCGAGATAAGAAACCATCTTGCGTTACTGCATCCCAAGAAGAGAATACGCGACAGGGATATATAAGTGGTGCAACAACACCAGAGAAATCTGGTAGTTTTATGACCGATATAGCATGTCATGAAGGGAAAGCCAAGCGGCAAAACACCCGTCCTAAGGCATTTCAAAAGGATTCTATAAATGATAATTGCACGCAAGAGGAATACAGTGCTTTGGTGAATGATCCAGGATCGGATTCTTTGGAAATGGTGAAGTCTGGCGGGGTTACGGAAGATCTCAAGTTGAGAAGGAGGCCGGCCAAGCTGGTTGTGCCGGCATATTGTCCGGCGCTAGAATTTGTCGAAATGGATAGGAAGTTGGAGAACAAGGAA
Organism: Myrica gale; assembly: GCA_963930655.1. Classification (NCBI taxonomy): domain Eukaryota; kingdom Viridiplantae; phylum Streptophyta; class Magnoliopsida; order Fagales; family Myricaceae; genus Myrica; species Myrica gale. Next base: position 6,035,257 of record OZ005600.1, on the reverse strand, counting down.
TTTGAGGTTGAAGGAAGAAACTTCGTTTTGGCAAGCAAGAAAGGAATAAGAACGGCCATGGAAGATAGATATGGGGTCATGCTTGATATTCTGGGAGATCCCAAGCAGGTTGGTAATCATTATATGTTCTTTCTCGAGTACTGATACTTTTATTCAGAAATTTTGAATGCTGAGCGATGCTATATCTCAAAAATTAATCGAAACCCTATGTTTGTTTGTCACATTTTTTTAGGATTTACATTTTACATTTTTTTTACAATCCAAATATCACAGGACACACGTATTCCAATATAATATTTTATTAACTTTTTATAAACATCAATCTCTTTTAACAACTTCTACATGCATGAAAATACAACTTTAACATCATTTAAATATTCACAATTTTATCATAATCCTATAAATTTCTTCTAAACGAACATCTACTTTAAACATGTCCTATGCAAATTTGTAGATGTATATTAATATTACTCTTTATTTCGTAAATTATTATAAGATATTAATCTTTGGGCCTCCTAATATCCATTAATCTTAAGACTGCAATTGTTTCTAATTTATCGTGATACATGACATGGAAATCTTCCCCTTTTCGTTGTTTCCAATTTCATCATGAGTTTTACCGGGCCCCTTGGTCTTGGGACATGGCCTATGTTGCTATATATATATATATATGAAGAGGTTGATGACTTGTTTTTTTTTCTGAGTATGAAGAGGTTGATGACAGTTGTGCATATGTTTCACCAGGCATTCTTCGCTGTGATTGATGGGCATGGAGGTCATGCTGCCGCGGATTACGTTGCTAAAAATTTAGGCAGGAACATTGTAAAAGCCCTTGAAGATGTCAATGTAGGAGAATGTCAATTAGAGAAGGCAATTCGTAATGGCTACTCTGTCACAGACAAAGGATTTCTTAATCAGGTACCGGTCAACTGCATTTAATTACTTTACTCTTATATTGAGGCTTTCAATGCTATGCTTTAAAAAACTCTTAAAATATTTTACTCAGCTTTTAGATAATCCAATAGCAATGAAGGAGAGAATTCCACATTTATGGTATAAAGGATCTACGAGATGATTGGACCGATCGAGTTAAATATAATTAACCTTCTTAATTCTTCCCTCTAAAAAATAAAAACCACTCCTAGCAGTATGTTGACGTTTCACTCTATGCCGAAAAAGGCATCCTTAGCATGAGTATGCAAAATCAAAGAAAACAAAAAGGAAATCATTAATGGTCTTTTTTCATTCAAAAACAATTTATCTTCGAGACCAAACTATTGGGACCAGATCAAAGATCGAGAAAAGCATTTGAAAACTGCAAAAATCTCCTTAATTTACTTTGGGTTTTGTTCTTAAAACTACCAATATTTTGAATATATAATACATGTTTAATCACGATTTAAAATGCCCAAAAATCCAGTCTTATATATTACTTTAGGGCAAATATTGTTGTTCAATTTCCTCATGAAGTTTTTCGTCACAGGAGATAAGTAGTGGAGCTTGTACAGCTAGCGTGCTATTAAAGGACGGAGAGTTACATGTAGCAAACGTGGGTGACTGCCGAGTAGTCTTGAGCAGAAACGGATTAGCTACTGCATTGACAAACGACCACCGTCTCAACAGAGAAGATGAGCGTCTTCGAATTGAGAACTCCGTAAGTTAATATATAGTTTCCTTCCGTTAATTGTTTGCCGAACTTTTTGTAATACTTTCTCCCTAAGCTAGCTGGTCCAATCAAGCGAGGAGTATTGAACTTATAAGCATGATAATTCCAGGGCGGTTTCGTGAATTGCCGGAACGGAGTTTGGAGAGTTCAAGGGTCGCTTGCAGTCTCCAGAGCCATCGGGGACTTGCATATGAAAGAATGGATCATATCTGAACCGGAAATACGAAAGCTTCGTTTAACTTGGGACTGCGAGTTCTTGATACTGGCTTCTGATGGATTGTGGGAAATGGTACGTATGTATGGAAACATGAAAAAGACCCTAAATATATACCCTTTTATGAGATAATTAGTTGAGTCTGTGCTTGTGATATGTTCTAACAATATTGGGTCGATCAGGTGAATGAGCAGGAGGCAGTTGATGTGGTGTCGGGAGAGAAGGATCTGCTGATGTCTTGCAAAAAGCTTGTAGATATGTCTTGTAGCCGAGGCAACATGGATGACATAACTGTGATGGTGATCGATCTTCACAATTTTATGGTACCTGGTTGTTAATCGTGACGTGCCTGCGATGGAAGCGAAGACAGATTCCGTGTGATCGCGCGCTCATCGCTGAGTGCATGGGAGAAGGACGCGATAGGATGCAGTACAGGGCTCGACAATATCAGACTGGAATTACAATTTTGTCAGATGAACAATAGGAATAGCACTTACGTGACATCGCAAGTTATGGGGGCTTATTCATCCAGCCTCGGTTAACAACACAAGGGGAATACGAACAGGATTGATGAAGTTAAACGGGGTAGTTTCATTGAATTGATTTAAAAAAAAATAGTTTTTTTAATTATCTAGCTAATGTGGAATCATTTGGTATAAGATGGTGATTTTATACCAAATGATATGGTGAAACTCTATATCAATGTCTATACTGCGATGTGGGTATACTCAATTCTTAAGAATGAATTTTGTGCAAATTTGTATAAGATAGGTGATTTTTTTGAGTTTGTAAATCTACCACTCATCCCAAAAGCTTAAGCTTATAGGAAGATGAAGATTTTATTATTTGAATTATATTCTCTAACACTCCCCCTCACGTGTGGGCCGGACTCTCCTCTAATTGGGAGGCCCAAGACGTGCAATATTTAATTGAAATTGGGATAGAGTGCAGAGTCAGGCCTCGAACATGGGACCTTGGCTTTGATACCATGTGAATCTACCACTCATCCCAAAAGCTTAAGCTTATAGGAAGATGAAGATTTTATTATTTGAATTATATTCTCTAACAGAGTTATATATTAGAAAAAAGTATTATTTACATAACATCTACCATTATTGATAATTAGCATAAATACATTTTGCAACTTTCAATTATGGAGATTTTAAAAGACTTTACATTTTTGTATCACATTACACCTTTACTTTTGACACTATACACTACTTCAAAAAGTGATTTTTTTTTTGCGAAATAATAATTTTATCCCATATTTTATGAGAGTAAAATCATCATTTGAAAGGCAAGAAATTTTAATTTCGAACAATTTTAATGAATAACAAACTGTTAAAAAAATCGAAACTTCTAAGGATATAAAGGTGGTATTTATTTGTGGAAATTTTGGGGTGGTGGAAATGTTGGGATTGGTGAAGAATTAAAGATATTTTATGATAATTGGTGAAAAGTGAGGCGAGAAAAGAGAGAATATTTGAGTGAATATTATAATAATAAAAAAATTATTTGATGTAAAAAAATTATTAATTTATAATTTTTTATAATATGACCAAAATGTTGGATATGGGAAACAACGTTACACAAATATATTTATGTTTAAACGAGCCTTTAAGATCATGGTGTGAAGAAGACGAGACCGGATCGAACAACGCGAGGTTTATCCGTTATCGGTCTAAACTGGTGTCACCCCTCTAACTCATGGGCCTATGACTCGTTCCATGGCTGCCTAACGTTTGTTTATTTACAGAAATTTTGGAAAATGTTCTCAAATTTTTGGAAATCTTTTAAATGCCGAAGTTTATTGGAGTTTGTGAAAAGTTTGAAGTGCACGTGTAAAAGTCGAAAATTTTGAAATATCTATGTTTTGTTAAAAATTTTACTCTCCAAAATTTTAGACAAACAAACACCACCTAATTAGAAAGCGACGCCCGTCTGTTGCTTACAGAAAGTATCTTATATTTGTGCTGTCGAAACAACTTTTGTTAATACGATTGTCTTTGGTTCAGTAGAATTGTTCAGTGAAATAATTGGTATTGGTGCAATTCGTGACATTAGACTACGTTTTAAATAAAAACATATATATATATAGAATTGTTTCTAGAAAATGTTCAGCCGTTTTTTTCTATCTAGGACACTATTTTCGGGGATCTTTGATTTCAATTATTTTTACTGGCTTAGCTCTAACGTTTGACTTGATCAAACTTATTCTACAAATTTTATTATTGGCTGATTATAATAAAATCTATTTACTTAGAGAGCCAATTTAGCAGAAAAAAGCTCTAATCATGGATCGACCCCATTCGAAGAATTTTGCTCAATATTCCAATTACCTCTAATAAACACCAACCTAAACATTGTTTTTAAAAATTTGGGGATTTGGTCATTTTTAAACATATCTAGAATGTATTGAAAAGATTAGGCCTTTATCCCCTAACTATAAACATTGGAAAAATTCAATTTGGATAATAATCACTTGGAATTACAATATCTTTATAATGTGAAGGCTGTTATAAATATCAAAATTGTTCATCTTTTTACCTCCAGCAATATTTGTTTCAAAATAAGAATACTTCACGATTATAGATTATAGATTTGGATACCGAGTTTGAAAAAACTTGATTGAGCTACAAAAATACACTGATCATGTTATAACACACAACTACAAATTTTATACACTCAAACCGGCATATCTAAATGTTAGGGCAAGATAAATGCCTAATTCAATGAAACATTGGGTCTTTTATTCCTAGGTTTATACATTTGATCAAACAGTACTCTTAAGATTTCTCCCTTATTTATGTACTATTATATAGTAAGGTATATGTACTAGAAAGGTGGAGTAGCTGCATATCAACTAACACAAAAAGTATGTACGTTTAATAATTAAGATGTCCTATTAAAAACACTGGTTTACCTGTCTGAAAATCCTCACTCGAATCGTGGGGTAGATATTTGTTCCTTATGTCTCAAACGTGAAACGTACCATCTTTTAACAAATATAGTTTTTTTTATGAAAAAAATATTAACAGAATAATATTTAAGAAAAGTATCAAATATGCCCCAAGTGGCCGAGCCGAGAGCGAGAAAGCGAAAAACCACAAGCCCTAACGCCTACGCAGTGCTGCAGCCGAAACACTTGACACTGTGTCCAAGCTCCAAAAAGCCATGGCGGAGAGAGCCGAAGTCTCTGTGATTTCCCTGGGAGGCAAGGGCTCATCTCTCTCATCATCCTCACTTTACGCCATTGCGACTGGTATCGCTCAAGTGCGCATTGACTCATCAGCGCTAGATAGGCTCGCCTCCTCCTCCTCCTCCGCCAATCACCAGCCGCCATCTATCAATTACCGAATCAGCCTCCCCGAAACTCTAAACCTACTTGAATCCCGATCTTTCTTCACCGTCCTCCTAAACAAGCTCCTCATCTCCAGTTCCCCTAACATTCGTACTGTCCTCCCGGTTCGAATCTCGGAAGCCTTGAATTCCAAGTGTCAAATAGAATTCGAGCCCCTCGATGTGACCCAGGAGGAACTCTTTGTGCTACAGAATTCATCCGCCGCTTTGCACGGCATTTCTGCCATTTTGGACCATGAATTCACGGCGTTATCGGCCATTGTCGATGCCTTCGCCGCAATTTCGTGCGAGGCTTCACGAGCCGACGTGGCGGCATTCAATTCTATGGATTCGGGGGACGGGGTTTCAGCTAAGGAGGAGGTTGGGGTTGCCAGTGATATGAAGGTTTTGCTCAATGGGTCAAAATTGGTCGGTAAGGTTCAGAGCGAGTCGTTCTCAAAAATTCCCAAAGTTCACGGGAGTTGGAGAGAGATAGTGAAGCTGGTGCACTCCAAGACGCGAGTCGAGTTGAATTCGAGCGTAAAGTTGGCGAATGCGGAGGGTTTGGCGGTGCGGTCTGTGTTGTTGCCGCTGTATGACTTGGGGAAGTGTAGCTTGAACCGCGCGAAATCGAATTTGGATTCGATCGCTGACGTGAATTTGCGGTCAAGTTTGGCGGGTTTGTTTGAAGGGAAATGCCCGAGTAGTGCGCGCTTTACAAGTGGGTTTAAGTTGGTTTCGGAATTGGGGTTGTTGGAGGATCATGAAAAATTTGTGCACGAAGTGAATGTTTTGTTGGGAATGGTGTGGAACATCGTGGCGTGGGAGGTGATAACCGCTTTCTTTGCGCTTGAGGGTGTGGAATGGAGGGAGAAGAGTGAAAAGGGTGTTGAAGCGAATGGTGGAGGGAATGTAAAGGTGGAGAAGAAGAGTGAGAAGAAGAAGAAGGTGGTGTTGGGGAAGGGGACTAGTGTGATTGTGCAATTGATTAAGGACAGGTTGCAGGGTAAGGAAGGGGTTGCAATTGAGGGTTCAGGGTTGGAGAAATGGGTGGAGGATCTTTTGTTGCTTTTAGACCCGAAGGACCAGGATTTTGACACTTTGTTGCAGAAGGTGAAGGAGATTGTGGAAAGCAATGAAAGTAGGAGACTGCCCAAGCTACCAAAGGTGATTATCACATTCCCGAAATCCATCATTCAAATTCTTTGGATGGTTTTGGGTGATTTTTACTTTACTTTCTTTGGAGAAAGTGGGGGAAATAAGATACTGAAACCATTTGTATTATAGAAACTGAACGGTAGGATTTGAATATTATCTTCTTGCTCTTTAGTGCAAACAATTAAAGCATGTCTATCTCTTCAATTGATGGAGAGTTTTTGGTTGACAGTGTTTTCTAGGGGGGAATATTTGGATATGTTGACAGCATAATGCTGTTTGTGTGCTTTTAAGCTAACATGTTGAGGCTATTGCTGAAATAGGTGCCAGTTTGAGCTGTTTTTTTTTTCAAACGTTTTGGTTAATAAAATTTTATTTCATGGATGATAAAGGAAGGATATAGCAAATTCTCTACATCAATCGAATTGCAATCCTCACACTCTATTCATTTTAATTTATGATAAATCTGTTGTCTTCATGTTTGGTTTTGTTCAGTTTTAGTACTTTCTAGCTGTCTTGTTGTCAATTTTTTTCTCCCCTTCAATCCATCCTTAGCATTCTGACTGTAAGCATATTCTGGAAAATAGGGTACTCGTGATTTTGCAAAAGAGCAAATGACCATAAGAAAGAGAGCCTTTTCAATTATTGAGGAGGTCTTTGAGAGGCATGGTGCTACGGCCTTGGATACTCCAGCTTTTGAATTGAGAGAAACTCTCATGGGAAAATACGGGGAAGATTCAAAGTTGATTTATGATCTTGCTGATCAGGTAAATGTTTGATTTTTTGTTGGTTCAAGTCAAGTCATATTTCTTTACCCATTATTACGTTTTTATTGGTTTTAATTTTCCTACAATGAGAAAGGGAATTTAGTCACTCCCTTTCATCTTTTGGCACTGTAAAATGATTTTCGATTAAAAATCTTGGCAGGGTGGAGAGCTTCTTTCTTTGCGGTATGACTTAACTGTACCGTTTGCTAGGTATGTGGCTATGAATGGTCTCACATCGTTTAAAAGATACCAGATAGCTAAGGTTTACCGGAGGGATAACCCATCTAAGGGAAGATACCGTGAATTTTATCAGTGTGATTTTGACATTGCTGGCCAATACGAAAAAATGGGGCCAGATTTCGAGGTTGTTAAAATTTTGACAGAACTCCTTGATGAACTTAACATTGGAGATTACGAGGTAACCTCAATTTCTTCTGCTATCTGGGTTCGTACAATTTTCAATACATTGGGCCCGTGTGATATTCATACTGATGTTCAGTTATGCATAAGTGATATAGTTCTTGCACCTAACATCTAGTTTTGTGGTTCAGTTTTCTAACAAGAATAACTTTAGTCTAGTTACCTATTTATTAGAAATTCGAATCTCTATAAGTTGTTTTTATCACTGAAGCAGAATCCAAGATGCATCCTACATTCCTAGATTCCTTTTCAGCTATGTGATGACAGCAATGCCATTGAACTTGAGTTTTTAAAGCCTAAAACAATTTTGAGCTATTTGGATCTTTGGATCCAAACATATTCTTTGTACCATCAGCTCACCAAAGATCCTAATTCAAAATGTTCCTTGCATAGTCTGGTGGAAAACCTTCTTTAAAGTGTTTTCTAGAATTTTGCTAACATTTTTTATTTGTTTATATTCCTCTCTGCAGATCAAGTTAAATCATCGGAAGTTACTGGATGGAATGTTGGACATTTGTGGAGTGCCATCAGAAAAGTTCAGAACCATCTGTTCAAGTATTGACAAGTTAGATAAGCAATCTTTTGAACAGATAAAGAAAGAGATGGTAAGAGCAGTTGTACGTATATGGTCTGATCTTCCGTATATATGTGACATAAGGCCTACCCTGCTCCTACTTGGAGGTAGCAGGCTGGAAACATGTATTGAAGACCTAATAAGTTGTATTTTCTGTGGAAACTGTTGCAGTATTTTCCATTTTCTTACCTCTATGAGGGTAACTGTCGAGAATAATAATGGACCTAGTAATTCAACATTTCCACTAGGAAGCATAATTCTATAATCTATTATGAGCTCTTTGTAACCATGTTGGTATAATATATTTCTTACATATTCCTTTTGCTTATTATAGTATGCCGTTTAAATGTTTGGTGATACGCATTTCTTGTAAATTATTGCTAGGTGGATGAGAAGGGCTTAACTGCTGAGATAGCAGATGCAATTGGTACTCTTGTGAAGGAAAGGGGATCCCCTTTGGAATTATTATCTAAACTGAAGCAGGAGGGCAGCAAGTTCTTAGGACACAGTGGATCTGTTGATGCTCTGAATGAACTGGATATTTTATTTAAAGCTCTTGATAAGTCCAAGTGTATTGATAAAGTGGTTTTTGACTTGAGTCTTGCCAGAGGTCTTGATTATTATACTGGAGTCATATTTGAGGCTGTGTTTAAAGGTGGTACACAGGTAATTTGTAAGAATTGCCTGGATTTTTCATTGTTCATCTTGCTTTCTATGGAAATCTGTATAATCACTCCTCCCATAATAATGCCCATGACTCTTTTATAATATAAACTGTGGGTTCTTTTCAATTGAATATCATCGTAGTACTGCTAGTCTGTAGAAGTAGAATCAACTGGCCAAAATACTAGACGAGAGAACCAGTAGATGTTGAATTAACTTGTAATTTAACTGCAAAGGGAAAATGTGCCTGTTTCTTGCTACATTGTTGTAACTAAAGAGCGGGCATGGCTAGTGCATTCCCTCCTACCAGATTTCTATTTGTGGTCAGTTTTGTATTGGTTGCATCATATATTGAATAGTATATATCAAAACTTCATTGGATTTCCTCGTGTAGCTGTCGTGGATGTCCATTTAAAGATCTTGGATGTCCATTTATCTCTTTCATAGTTTAAAGATCTTGTGCTCAAGTAAAATCTGAAAATGGACTGGCTTTAACTCTAATTTTCAGTTTGGAAGAGTATCCCCCCCCCCCCCCCCAATGCCCCGGTTTTCAAAAAATAAAATAAAAATCACTCTCCTCAACATTACTCGGGTTGCAAGCCATAGGGATTGTCATCTTGTAGTTGCTGCCTTGTATTGAATATGTATTGTTCCAGGTTAACGTGATTGACTTTCTCGTGACCTCAGGTTGGCTCAATTGCTGCCGGTGGACGTTATGACAACCTTATAGGGATGTTTGGTACAAAGCAGGTTCCAGCAGTTGGTGTCAGTCTTGGAATCGAGCGAGTATTTACCATAATGGAGCAGCTTCAGAAAGACCAGAACCAGGTACTGCGCTTGATGTGCTTTTCTTAATTTGTTTAGCTCTTAATTTGGATTTTTGATTCCGGTATAGTCCTTTGTACTGTCTTCACTCTTCATTGAACTTCCTGCCACTAGAAAATAGATGTTTTATTTCAGTTCGAAATGGTCAGCTGTCTTTGAGTTAAATAACACTTTCTCCTCCCTAAAAAGCCATGTAATACAGAATTAGCATATGCTTTTTTATAATCTTTTTCTATTAGTGATCAGTTTGGCACGCAAATATCAGATGGTTCTGTGTAGTTTATGAGTGCTGTTCGCTCTTACAAAATCCTTTCTAGCAACAGTTGCATTTGCCCAAAAGTTGCTGATGTGTTATTTCCGTCCACTTTTTGGGTGGTTTGGCAGACAGCACGAGCAACAAAGACGGAGGTCCTAGTGAGTATACTGGGGGATGACCTGACTCTAGCTGCAGAGCTGGCAACCGAACTGTGGAGTGCCAAAGTGAAAGCTGAATATCTCGTCAATAAAAGAGTGATGAAGCACATAGACCGTGCTAGAGAATCAAGGATCCCATGGATGATTATTGTTGGGGAGCGGGAACTGAATGAAGGAACGGTGAAGCTAAAAGATGTTGAGGCAGCTAAAGAGGAAGCAATTCCTAGAAGTAGAGTTGTCGAGGAACTGAAAAGACGGTTGAACCAATGAACAAACTATTGAGCATATCATAACTCACAGCCAGATATTTGGTAAACCGTCCACCATTTGTGACATGCCTGTGAAGGTTATGTACTCTCTTTGTAGCACCAGAAGTGCGGATATTGGGGGCAATTTGGTTCAAAGAATGCCATTGATTATTTTGGGATCAATTGCTTCCAAAATAAGGTTTGTAAACTTGCATAGTTTAATTCTGTGTAGGATTCAAAGTTTTGTACATTTTATCTGGTGCTCATAAACTAATGATGCTATGATACATGAGATTATTGAAGGTTTAATTACTCTTCCACCTCGACGAGAATCGGAGGCAGGCAGGCATTGTCGGACATATAAACCAAAATTGGCGCGAACCTTAGGTTAGGGTCTCGTTCTACCAAGCTTGACCACTCCTACTTCGATTGCCAAACTCAACATCATGAAATTTGGTATTAATGGAAGAAAATGGGACACTTCGAAGTGATATGCCAGAAGGAGTTGTGCTCAATTAATCGCCTCCCTGAGTCGAACCAATTTGGAGGCAGAGATGGCGAGTACTTTTATAGTTAATGGGCCGGTGATTTAATGAGAAAATGGACCGCTTCAACTTCCGCCACACATTCTTATTAAAAGTTCCCACGTGTAAGGCCCATGACATCTTTCATTATATATACAGAGATCTACAACGTATTATATTCGGGGGGTGTGGGCACCCCCACTTTCTGGTTATTTCTTCTTTACGGAAACCTTTCCAATTAAAGATGCTAACGTAACGGGGAGAGCTGTCCTGGAATAATTGCCCGGTAAAGTTCAACTATTTTAAATATATTTAATGTTCGTACTTTTATGGGGGAGGAATTATAAATTCAATGAGACGAATAGTTCTTTTCCCTGTGGACAGGCTGAGCTCCATGGACCATGCCCTTGGATATATTTAGAGCCCACATAATGTAATTTATCTATTGTGTTTTGCTCTTCCTGGTTTGTTAATTTTTCCTTAAGCATGCATGAACATAGTACGTAATATATAATAGCACGAAATTAATATGGTCCGAGATGCATACGTGTTTTATAATTTTGTCCAGTTTAACATTTTAGAAAAAATTGACAATTTAGTCATTAAATTTCATTTTTTGACAATATGATCACTGAGAATATATAATTGTGATAATCTGGTATTTCCGTCAAATCTCCGTTAATTTTTAACGGAATATAATGTTGTCGTAGAGGTTGACCGCTACAAGTTACCTTTGCCTCAACGGTAAATAAACCGATTGACCGCTATTCCAGTTAAAAATTTAACGGAGGTTTGACGAAAATACTAGATTATCACAACTATATATTTTCAGTGACCATATTGTCAAAAAATAAAATCTAGTGACTTAATCGTCAGTGTTGTATAAACCTAGTGACCAAATTTTCAATTTCCCACATTTTAGAAATATGTAAAGTTTTTCTATTTTCAGATAAGGTTAAGATACGAGGTACATGCAAATGGATATATTACGAAGGAAAATCGACCGCTATCCCTATAAATTTCGTCACGTTGGATTGGGTTTTGGGGGGGACAAAAAATTATATATGATTTATTTTCTCATAGTACTAGTAGGCATTTAATAGTCTTAAGTATTGTCTTTATTAAAAATCATACACCTGCTTGTTTGATGGATCGTTCTATTTCATTAGTGTCAGTAGGCTCGTTTCCCCTGCCCCAGTTGGGAATTTGTTTGCTTTTTTTTTTTTTTTACTTTGATGTGGCTCAGAAAAAAAAAACCATTACGAATATTCTTTCCTTGTTTGAACGCTTCAAGCGGCAGTTAAAGTAGAAAGGAACTGCCGTATGATTTTACAGGTCCACTTTGAGAGGCTTAAAACATGTCACAAAACATTATTATTTATATAAGATTTGCTTCCATTTAATATTCCAAGTGTAAGATAAGAAAGTTTGAAAGGACTTTTGACATTTTGCATTTGCGTTTTGTTGCTTTCTGGTTTTGGATCAACCGTTGACAAAGTTCTTGACCAAAAGAAAAGAAAAAAATTATTAAAAAAAAGGAAAAGAGAAAGAAAAGCTACCAAATATTCTTTAAGACTTGAATCCAATCCCATGGTTTTATTACTCTAGGATTAGGCCTTCAGGGGGTCCGACCGGCGGCCTCATCAACGAATTTAAGGAACTGGAAGCTACCCACCACACCCAACAAAACGGCATAATAATAGTAAGTGGAAAAACCGACGGTACCAGAACCTTCCGTCTAATAAAACAGCTTATTAAGAGTAGAGGAGTTAACATTGCAGAAACTGTCCGTCTACCTTCTCATAAACGGTGAGTTTCACAAAACTCATTCCAAACGTCAACTCTCAAACATCTCTGTCACCAAAACCTCTGATACATTATGCAGCAATTGAACAGATGGGTATATACCGTTCTCCTTGTCTGCCACTTCCCGTCGAGTTCTGAACACAAAAGACGAATTGGGAAGGTTAAAATAGTTAGGTAACACTATTCGTCGTCTGTCTCCGTTCAATTGGGCAGTCTCAGCTATTTCCCAATAGCCCCTGTCACCTTATCAAAACCTTTGGACTTTATCCTCATCTTCGTACCTCTCATTAAACTTTGTTGGTTGTCTTGTTCCCCCACCCCTTCTATATTCTCCTGTGTCAAGAAAACTTAGAAAAGTATATCCCGGTAATTTTTGGTAAAATTCCGCAACTTCTGATCTCACTCTTATGCATTGCGTGTCTCAAGGTCATTGGTGTAGATTCCAAGTGTGTCCGTGGAACTATGTCTTACCTTGTATGAATGGTATCTGAAGTGAAACGTGGTTCATTTTGAATACTGTAGCGCATCTTTGATTATTGCTGTGGGCCGTAGACAGGGAATCCAAAGAGTAAAATCTAGTGAGAAAGTGGGGTTGGCTTGAAAACCATCAGCGACCTTACCTTTCCTGCCAATAAGAAGTACTTCAATGTTAGGGTTAGGGATTGATTTCTTTATATTTTCGGTTTGATCCTCCAAAACGAACGAGATGGAAGCAGAGGCTGGCGAGTTCCAAGACTGGGAGGTGCTCCATAACTCGGACACTGGCCCGATGAGCTTGGACGGTGCTGACCTGGTTGACTCCTCCGAGTCTGACGAAACCCCGAGGAATTTTGATGCAATCGAGGGTGGCTCGGAGGGCTTGATCAGGTCCGATTACTTCTCGCTTGAGAATCAGGATAGGTATGCCAAGACTCCTGCGGAGGGTGATGTGAGCGAGGTTGACTCGGATAATCCGAGTTGGATCGATCCCGGGTCTGAGACACGGTATGCGATGAAAAACTCGGGCGAATTCTGGTCCGATTCGAGCAGCGATCGTTCCGAGGAGCGTAAGGTTGGTGATTTCGATGCTAAAGGTTTTGGAGAAACTGCAAAAAGTCAAGTGGGTTTTGAAGGAACTGAAGAAATGAAAGCTGGTAATGAAAAATTGGGTAAGTTCGGCTCCGATGACATTAAATTTAGCGACTTTGATTTGATGCAGGAGTTGGGTTCCACGCAAAACGCGAAAATCCAAGTGGGCTTTGAAGAATTCGGAGAAATCCAAACCGAGGATAAGGATTCCAGCAACTTCTGGGCTGATTCTAGCGCAGACGGAATGGTCTCGATGAAATTGGGGGATGATTATGAGAAGCAACGAGACGTTTTGGAGATTTCGGGCGATTTGGATGGTGTAAACAGCTCGATGGAGAACAAATCTGAGGTGGTTGCAGAAGTGAAAGATGCAAAATCAGATGGTGAGGGAAACAGCAGGAGGGTAGTTTGGTGGAGAGTTCCTCTTGAGATCCTGAAGTATTGTGTTTTTAAAGTTAGTCCGGTTTGGTCTTTCTCCGTGGCCGCCGCAGTGCTGGGATTCGTTGTCTTGGGGAGGAGACTGTATAAGATGAAGAGAAAGAGCCAGAGCTTGCAGCTGAAGGTTACTGTTGATGATAAGGTCAGTTTTTACATCTATTTGGCTCTCTTTGTTTTTGTTTTTTGTTGGGACTTTTTCTAAGACCAAGAAATTGAAAATGCGAATGTTTTTGAAACTATGCAAACATTTATTTTGAGTTAATTTCCTTGTTATTTTAGTTTTTGTCTAGTGGGAAACCTAAGGCTTCTGGTTCAAAACGTCGTGCTCTTGGAAACCATCATAAGCCGTGTCTAACTTGTCGTTTGGGATGGGAAATAGACGAAAGTTGAAGTCGTGGATCAAGCATGTACTGGATGTTATGTTGGGGATGTGTTATACTTTGAGCAGGAGGATGAGATATTCATTAGATTTAAGGAAAAGTGATAGTTGCGTTGGAAGGAGGTTTCCAAGGTCTGCCCAAATATTTAGGTTTGATTCGTTTTGTTTTCTGGTATCTGAGGCCTGAGACTCAGTTGGTCTTAAACTTTTAGCCAATAGTTCCACATCTATTTCAGGGAAACTAGGCTCATACTTTGATTAACTTATATTTTCCTTTGATCTGGTGGCGGTGAGAGAACTTATGTTACCATGTACAACCTCTTTCGTTTCCTCTTAAATTAATATAAATATGGAAAACACCTGAGACCGCAAAGTATGTTGTCATATGCATCTGAAGAAATGTGCTCTCTTCCATATTTGCATATTGTGAGTTCCATGGGGTTTTGCTTGATTTGCTTCTTGTTGCGTTGCATGTGAGTGACTCAATCACTGTGGCTCATCCCCCGGTATAAACTTATAGAACTTTCTGTTTAAGATAATCCTATGACATTTGATTTAAGGTAAAGGTAGACTGTCAACCACTTATATTTTACTGAACACTTTGCAGAAGGTATCACAGTTCATGAGCCGTGCTGCACGTCTTAATGAAGCCTTTTCGGTGGTGAGACGGGTCCCTATTATACGACCTGCGCTGCCAGCCACCGGCACGACTCCATGGCCTGCAATGAGTTTGAGATGAGCTCTAGAAACATAGACGGGCAAAGAACGCAGTGCGTCTATCAGATGATATCTAAGGTCTATATGTCGCTTTGTATGTAATAGCGTGAACCAACTTTTCCTTTATGTATGATCTCTGAAGTTGTGAAGCCACTCTTGAGTCCATTCGTATACAAGGGCAGACTATTCTCTCCTTCGGTGTATAAAGTTTCCGTTGTTTTTGAAATGATTTGTCCGAGTTTCATGCCAATATCTGAAACTAGGAATGTTGTTATGCTACTGCTATGTGATGTGTTATAATCCCCCGGCCCAAATTCTTAATATTTTTCCGCTCTGCTGCCCCGGCAGAAAAGGATCATGTCTTATACATAATTTGCAGTCAAATATTTCTTATTTTCTTCGAGTTTCATATTCTATTTCTTTGTGGGGGCAAGGAAGGATGCTTATTCGGTGGAGGAAAAAATGAGAAAAAAAGGAAGATCGATGACTACGAACCAAAAAAGAAAAGAAAAGAGGGGATTTTATTAGATTGGATTTTGGAGATTATAGCATTAATACGGGAACTCGTGAGCATTTAATACTTACAGTATATCTACTGTGTGCAGACAATTATGGAGAATCTTTAATCTAATTTTAACAGCTAACCCTTTAACCCTTCAACTTGGTAGATGGTAGACGACATGCTTTTTGGGCGTAAGGTCAAAAAATGCAAGCAAATGCTTGACTGTATTTCAAAATCACTTTTAGAGTGCTTTTCAAACGTTCATTTTCTACTCCAGTCTTCATTGGACAGGTTTCTGCCCCGAAATTTGGAAGGTAAAAAATTCAAGATAGGCAGCCACTTTTTGGTTTTGTTTTTTGTTTTCTTCCTTCGTGACCGACGTAATGATGCTTTTACTGAATCTGACCAAATATCTAAAATCAACGAAAGTAAGATATAGTGGCTTTGAAATTCTCAATCCTTTGACTTGGGATATATAACTCCACCAGACATTGGACTGAAGTTACCTTAACCTGAAATCTGTGGATTACTATAAAAAAAAACAATAAAAATTGTCCTCAATAATAATGACCCGATATCTCTCAAAAAAAATGAATCAGTTAGTTAAAGAAGGTCAATCAACTGGTTGTGACCCTAAATTAATTCTTCATAGTAATAATGAATTAGTTAGTCAAAGAATGTCAATCAACTGGTTGACCTTAGGGGTGTTCATTTGCACCGACAGTTATCGTTTTAACCGCTAAAACCGTTACCGGTAAGGGCGGTTATTGTGTCTTAGCGGTGCGGTGACGATTTTTGCCAAACCGTCACCTACACTACCGTTAACCACTCCTAGTTGAGACTTGAGATGATTATTGATTGTGACATACTTTTGTTGGAATACGTTAGTTGGTGAAATTTAAACAGCCTAAAATAGTGAAAAAATGAAAAAGCTCAAGGAATTTTTTTTTGCACAACGATTATACGGTTTAAGCGGTTATCGTATAACCGTTACCGTTAATACTGTCACCGGCAATGGCGGTTATTGTGCTTTAGCGGTGCGGTGACGGTGTCAATTATGTGATTCCGTCAATTGCGGTGACGGTTTTTGCCAAACTGTCACCTACACTACCGTTAACCACCCCTAGTTGACCCTAAATTAATTCTTCATAGCAATAATGAATCAGTTAGTCAAAGAATGTCAATCAACTGGTTGACCCTAGGGGTGTTCATTTGCACCGGCAATTACCGTTTTGATCTCTAAAACTGTTACCGCTACCGTTACCGATAAGGGCGGTTATTGTGTCTTAGCGGTGCGGTGACGATTTTTGTCAAACCGTCACCTACACTACCGTTAACCACTCCTAGTTGAGACTTGAGATGATTATTGATTGTGACATACTTTTGTTGGGCTTTTTTTGGAATATGTTAGTTGGTTTATGTCACATTGTTGAACACTTTTATTAGACTTTAGTCTTTATGTTTAAATATGATATTATGTTATAATTTTGGACAGTTTTATATTTGTGTATGATTGTTAATGATTATGATATTATATTTGAATATGTTATGATATTTTTCTATTTGATATTATTATTGATTATGATATTATGCTGGAGATTTAAACAGCCTAAAATAGTGAAAAAAGTGAAAAAGCTCAAGGAAATTTGTTTTTTGCACAACGGTTATACGGTTTAAGCGGTTATCGTATAACCGTTACCGTTAATACCGTCACCGGCAATGACGGTTATTGTGCTTTAGCGGTGCGGTGACTGTGTCTATTATGTGATTCCGTCAATTGCGGTGACGGTGACGATTTTTTTCAAATCGTCACGTACGCTACGGTTAACCACCCCTAATTGACCCTAAATTAATTCTTCGTAGTAATAAAATTAGCTATGCGTGTGGTAAGAGACCGTTGCACATGTTCAATTTCAAATTTTAATATAACCCAATTATCCGGTTGCTTAGAAAAAAAAATTATCCGGTTGAACCCAATGCATTAGAAGTATTACGGATTGTCGCTAATTAGACAACAAATACTATTGACCGAATTATTTATGATTTGGGTTTGTTTGTTTTTTCCCACTATAAAATGACGTTATTTTGTCAGCTTTCGAAAAAAAAAAAAAAGTTGCGTGTGCGCAACCAGTTCATCTTCTCACCCAAAAAAAAGTTGTGCACCCTAAGGTAGGTTCGAGCTCTAAATTTTTGTAGAATCCACATCTTTTTTTTTTTAACAATCCAAACATCACAAAACACCGTATTTTAACACAACACTTTATTACTTTTTTTACAAACAACAGTCACTTTTAACAACTTTTACACGCATTTTAATACAACTTTAATATCACTTAAAAATTCTCAAAACACTCTAACATCATACAAATATTCTGAAAGCGAACATGCCCTAGCTAAATTGAAACATGACTATTATCAACCACTATGATAAGTCGATGAAATTCTAAATTGCATTTTTTTTTGCGAGAAAAATCATTCTTGTTTAGATTGACAATTCTATGCGTATGGGCAGTTGTCAGACATAAAAACAACCTTTTAAATATCTTTTTTTTTTTTTGGCTTACAATGACCTATCCTTGTTTTTATGAAAAACATCAACCGCCCCTTGTTCAACTTGTTGCAGAACATTAAGCACGAAGACACGTCAAATTTGTTGTTCAACTCCACACGGTGGCGTTTTCTGTGTACCTCGAGGTAGCACGACGTTTAACATAAAACGACCAATTATTTGATACCACTAACAGATGGACGGACCATCTTATTTCACGCAGTAATTCAGCCCCGAAGATCCGTTGCCGATAATGTTCGAAGTTATCCTAACGTAGTACATAATATCAATTAATCGGATCCTAAAGGTACATAATAGTTACAATCACATAACCGATAACAGTACAACAAATGTATCTTCAGGAACTACATCAGGGCTAAACACTAGTAGCAGTTGCTGACATGATTCTGCAAAAAATAACTTAAACCCAGAAGAATTGGGGAAAGAGAAACTCCAATTCGCAGTTAGGCATAAAGTGCTATAAGTTAGTTGAACTCACTTTAGAATAGGTGGCTGGGCTAGCAGCTGCAGCTGATGAACAACATGAGACATTCGGGGGCGCATAGATGGGACATGCTGTGTGCAAGCATAAACAAGGTCCACCACCTTCTGAATTACACCGGCCTCAGGAATATCGGAGGAAGAAGAAGAAGAAGAAGAAGATATGTGGGGATCCAAGAGATCAGGGTAGCGATGAGCCTGAACTAGAGGTGTGGCCCATTCAAATATACTCTGCCAACCAACTGAATCAACTGCCTGTGCAGGCCTACGCCCACTTACAATTTCAAGTAGCAGTACACCGAAACTATAAACATCACTCTTTGTTGTAAGCTCATTTCTGTACACAAACTCAGGGGCTAGGTATCCATATGTGCCACCAGCCATCACAGTCCGTTCATGCATCACTTCATAAGGAACAAACTTTGAAAGACCAACCCCCATTAAATGTGCTCCAAACTCTTCGTCAAGCAGTACATTACTGCCACGTATATCTCGGTGCACAACATGTGGCTTAACCTTGTCATGTAGGAACCTACGTTGAATGTAAAAAAGGTGAGTATCCAATTAAAAACACAAGAATTATGCATATGCTAAACCACCACACCCCAAAAACAAATTACTTGGTCACATTTTAACAAGTCGATATGAAGGAATCTCTACAAAAGAACCTCTTACATTTGTTTTTCTATTAGATATTGATGTTATCAGCGTTCTTTACCACGCTGATTATTATTATCCTTCTCATAAGATATTTAGTATTCTCATATGAGTCTTATCAGTTTCGTTTATGATGGCTGAAGATTGCAATGTTGGGAACACTAACATGTCAGCAGCAACAACCAGTATGTCACCTTGAATACATATTGCACAATTAGTTTATAGAAAATCCAGTCAAAATGTAACATTGTTGACGCATACCAGGGTATCTAAGATATATAATTGGAAACTATGATCCTCTTCAGATAGTAACTACATGTTTATTCTAATACGGTCTAGTTTCTGCTGCTTCTTTTTTTCATTCATTTTTTAAGATTTTCCTTTCTAAGACAATTTGGCACATAGAGAACAATGGGAACCCTAGAAAGGAAAAGAAGAAAGAACTTGAATAAGCGAACAGAGCTTTAGGGTTTAGCAAACAGATGCAGAACCATGAAGACAGTACCACAACGTGAGAAGTTTTCTTTTACCAAAGAATGAAGAATTACTTACGCAATTCCTTGAGCAAGAGTTGTTGCAATTTTCATTCTCATTGCCCAGTCTAAGCTCCGACCCCCCCTGGGGATGTGGTGTAGCCATCTATCCAACGGCCCATTGACAATGAACTCATAAACAATGTAGCGGTCACCGTGATCATAGCAGCATCCTTTCACAGCGACTAAATTTGGATGGTGAAGCCTTGCAACCCTTCCAATTTCAGAATAGAACTCCTTTTTCCTCTGAAAGCTAGATCTCTTCAACCTCTTAACTGCCACTCTTGAGCCATCAGGTATAAGGCCACTATATGTGCCACCTGTCTTGGCATCTCCAACTAGACGGTTTCCTTCACTAAAGTTCTTTGTAATAGACTTTAGTTCCTCTTTGGTGAAGACTTTCCACGATGGGGGAATTAATGCAGAAGCTGCTGGATTAGATAGTTTGCGAGATCGCTTGCGCTTCTTGCTCCGCTTATACGCAAGAAGCCAAACTACTACAGCTAATGTGGTAAAGAGGATCAACCCGCTTACGACTGCAAGGATGATTAGATACTCCCTGTGGCAGTGCATGTGGTGGCATATGCTCCCTGTAAGAAATAGAAAATAAGGTCATCTCCACAAGGTTAGCATAATGCCTAGATAACAAAAACAATATAATAGGAGCGGCATAGACAACCTGAGAGAGAAAGAAAAAGTACCTACCGATATCAATTTTGCATATAAAAGCATGAGACATGTTGCATCTCTCACTAATGGCAGATGTTGATCCGTTAATCAACAATGTACATAGACCAACGGAATTGTTGGTGTGGCAAGCAAAACCAGTGCAATTGGATTGAACAAAAAAGATTTTTTCGTTCCAAAGTGAAGTATTATCTGACCACTTCCAACCAAATCCAATAGTAGAGTTGATGCCTCTTCCTCCAACCCAACAGCCATTAACAACTTCCCGACATATGCCACGAGCAAAGTTAAGTTCTTCTAATGATGTTAATGCTGCCAAATGTCCACGATAGCCTTCACAGAGTGCCTCTGATTCTTTCCATGACTGTGGACTTCTCGTGTAACGAAAGCATTTACTCCTATCAGGACCAATTACCCAACCGCTAGGACATGGTCCTATCCAAGAAAGAATGAAGCGCTTCAACAAAACGACTTGCAGAAAATTGAAAGAAACCGTAAAAAGAACCCAAATACAAAATGGAAGAATGATATTTCCATGTCTGAAGCTACTTGGATTACCATTTATTCTGGACTATAACTGCTTAATGGCATAAACAACAGGTTGTTATTAGCGTGCAGGATTACATTAAAGAACCCAAATTGAGGAAAGGGCAACATCTACAACTTCCTCTCTTAAGCCAGCAGATCTTCGTAAAGCAATCTTGACGATGTATTTATCCAAAACAAAACAGTTCTTTTCTTCTTTCAAACAAAGATATAATCATAATGCGTCTTAAGTGTCTACCAAGTCTGCTTAATTTACATAAGTTTTCTATTCTTTCAGAACAGCATGGGTCTGTCCCATCTAAAACTTTTGCTGATATGTAGTACCCACCTATCCATATTCAAGGTTGGATAAAATTGAATGCCTCCTAAATATCAAATTATCACGCCCAGCTCACATGGGCAGAATTCTATAAATGAAAGAGACGCTTATCATAAGTAGAACACATGAAACATCAGTCTCACAGTCAGGTAAAAGGAAGCTTCACTCATTGTGATCCGATTGACTATTCTATATTCTAGTCCTCTCTTGAGCCAATTCGTTTACAGCTTCAATTGATCTCTGTAGCCAATAGCTAAAAGCAAGAGACAGGCATTGTAAAGTCCATGAAGAAAGGAAACTGAAATACATGAAACGAAAGATATCTCTTCTAACAGCAAGGACTTCTAGAGTGCAAAACACGTGTGCTACTTCTGTTAATTTTCTGATCCGTTGAATATTTTGTTTAATACAAATTTCTTAAGTACAAAAAAAAATACACATTTCATTTTTAACGCGATAACCAAACATTTTCGTGGAAACAAAAAAAGGAAACAATTCAGTTTTCTAAAAGATTTTCAAGTACAGACCACAGCAACTAACCGAGGGAAACAACTTGCAATGGTAAAAACCAAAAAGAAAACAGAAAATAGAAAAAGGGAACCAGGAAGTAGCACTTTTATACGAACCTTTATCGGCTTCACTCCCTGAAGCGCCCAAGTTCCCAGGAACCGACCCGTTAAATCCCTAAAATCCAACGACATAGCTCCGGTTCAGCTTTTAACAACAACGTGAATTCCTTCAAACGTAATATACAAAGGAATCTTGCTACCGTATTTACCGAAGCTTGAGCGTGGAGCACAGCACCAACAATCAGAAGCAAAACAAGTTGCAGAGAAGATAGTCCAAGTTGCATCAGAACCATTTCCACAAACCCTAGAAAGGATAATTGGAACTGTTACTCACTCAATAAGTTGCAGAGAAAGAAAAAAAGAAATCCACAAAGTAATTACCTACAAAAGCCAGATATCAGGACATTTCGCGTAAAATCCTCTTTCACTTCCTCGGAAACCAAATGGAGCAGTACAACAAAGTTAGCAGTCTCTCAGAGCCTTTCGCAACTATTACCCTTTTCTTTCAGTTGGTCAGTAAACACTGTTTGTAGTAGCCAACCATGGGTAGAGGTAGGTCTGACCATGAGCTGGGCTGGGCTAAGTCCGGGCCCCCGGTAGCCTGGTCCTTGGAGAAAAACCCGCCCGGTCCGTCGTTTATTTTTTTCTCTCCTCTTATGAATTTTCCTCTGTTTCACACCGCAGCAAAACAGGCAAAACAACGAAATATAAACGGACTTATTACCCGGGTAAATATTTATATCAAAATTCAAAAGGACTAATTATCTTGCTACAGGATAACCATTATTTGGGAAGGAGAGAAGAAAGCCGTTTAAATTTTCAGCGCAGCAGAGCCTCTTCGCTCCATATCTTGAGGAAGCTCGACTGTTTCATACCGCAAACGCAAGTATTAATTGTTGGCAGTCGCTTCGAATATACAAGTAAATAAGTAAAAAGAGATGCTTTTTATTTCTTCATTTGTTTTTGGTACACAGAAGCAAAACAACTACTGATCGAAATCAGGGAGTTTCTAAACATGGTGCCAACGAAAACTAAACCCTCATTGTTCACATCAAATCAGAAGCTTACAAGAGTGAAATATTGAACGGGGCACGTTTTGTAATGAGGGGATTTTTCCCGCTAAGCTTTGCCGTGAAAAGAACTACCCACCGCTTATGGGAGGTATTATGGCCAACTCATCCTTGTCTTTAAGAATTGCGGACTCAGTGGTGTATTCCTCATTTAGAGCAAGAACTATACATCCACGGATCTCTTCCAAGCTTGGAAACCTGGTGACGAGATCGTTTAAACAATCATTGGCAGAACTACCGGCTGACATCTCTAATGGCATCTCAGTCAAGCCAGTAAGATCTCGAGCTCTTGCAAAGAACAGAACCTTTATCTTGACAGATGAAACTTCATTTGCCTTGGTTGTAGTGTCCGTAGTTTCAGCGTCTATCTTGCCTTCTGCAGTATCCATTGCAGAACACCCAGCCTAATAGATTATTGGAGAATACACATGCCTTCCCCCAACAAAAGTAAGACTGAAGTAGCAAAATTTAGAAAGCAGAACAACGGTTAGATCCTCTAAATTAACTGCTAGATTACAATTGCAGAAGACAAAAACAACGCAAAAAGCAAATTAGTTTTCATGTACCGGCAACACACAATATCAGAGTTCTTTGGATTGAAGGGAAGGTGAGAGGAAGACGACGAAGAAGCTCAGAGAGCAGAGTTGGAGAAATTCTTTCTATTCATTTAATTGTATATTCGTATTCTGTACAGGAGCCTTTGCTACATACAAAGAAACTTTTGTAAAGGTGGACCACTAACTAATGTACACGTCGTAGTACAAAGCTGTATTCGACAGAGATGCCTTGCATATGCAGCAGGTGTTTTCCCTGTAATTCCTTTATTATCCTCAGCCTCTATATGTTGTAATACACAAGGAGCCAGGAGGTGCTGAACAGATACCCCCATAGCATGAAGACTAAATTACAAATCCAAGACCCGTAAGTGAAGTCTAAACAGAATGATTGCCAGATGATAAACCCATCTCAGAGCAATCAATTTTCAAAATTAGGTAAAATCAAAGCTCTCGCTGAAGAAACAGGTTTGATTTTTCTCTATTATTGCTTGTCATATAAGAAGGCAAAATCAGAAAAAAGAAACACCCACCTCAGGCAACAGGACAGAATACTACATTGTCATGTGCCTGGCATATTACTTTCAATGCCGGCATTTTCACCCTGAGCATGGATACTGTAACCAAGGAAACTAGTAACCAATACTACAAACAGACACAAATGTTTTGGCTGCCACTGGGAGGAGGGCGGAGTGCGGAGCAGATAGAATCTAACACATCATTATCTGTACAAAACTTCAGAAAGGATATGTAAAATGAAGACCACACTGCTAAGAACAATAAGAGCTTGTCTCCACATGGAGCTTCCCAATGAAAGAATTGAACCTCTATTTTGATTCAAGGTTTCCAATCAGGAGAGAAATCTACTCTCCTCCAAGGTCATAAGTGAGAATAGAACGAGAAAAGCAATAAGGATATGAAATAGTTGCAAATATGAAGGAAAGAGAGATTTACTGCATTAGCTAGCGAATAGGACAGATCTTGATACACAATATCAACACAGTTGTGACACAGAAATAAGGTGCGACCCAGAGAACAGTTTGAGTTTCCATACAACGCCACCACCCTACACATTGTTCATAAAATGTTTTTAAAAAGGACAGACCATGTTAAGAGCGTCCTGCATAACTTGTTTGCAAGTCTCTTCTAAAATAGTTTTTGTTCCTCGCAAGCTTGTGAGCTTGCACATCCCGCATGACACATCTTAGTACAAGATGATAAAACCCATGGTTTAAAATGAGCCAGAACCATGATTCTGATAGAAGAAAGAGGTTGAAACAATCTTAAAGACAATTGAATCTTTCACGAGACTGAAGGTCTACAGAAACCATGAGATAATGAAGGCTATGGAAATTATGTCATATTCATGACATATAGTGGAGAATAAAAAAAAAAATTGCATTTGGGAAAAACTATATACAGAAAGGATTTGCTAAAAATACCGTTACACACATAGGTGATAGGACGGTCCCTTACACCCCCTAGGTATTTGTTTAAGGATATAAGAGCTCCTTTCGAGAACATTCAATCATGGATGCACCTAACAATTTACCATAGAGAAAAAATAAAAATTTGACGTTAGTAGCTCAGCTCAGAACATAACACAGGAATTAACCAAAAAACTTCATCATGCTTTTCCAAATCAATGGGGTTTGTTTCTACCACTCGAATAGTTCTCATATAATTGAAAAAGTACTATGGGACATCAAAAGCAACTAAAAGCAGAACAGTCAAAAATAGAATTGCAGGTAACATTTTCATGCCCAAGTTTCTAACATAAAAGCTAATTGCCTATGCAGTGCTTTGAAATCTCCCTTTTCAGCTTCACAATTTAGAACCTAAACTGAAAGGCTATTCTCGAGATAACATAAACTTCCACAAATATATTATCCACAATATAGAGTCACGATTTCGTATGAAACTAACATCTATCACACCCTAATACGAATCTCCCTTGTATGCATTGTATTTCTGAAATCCGACCTTTCCTTGTTCAAGATAGATATGGCAGTTCTATAAGCATAAGCATGTGATGGTTTGATAACCAAAAAGAAAAGTACAACGGACTGCAATTTCTCAAAGCCATGAGTTGGAAGAAAAACAAACAGATGACTTCGTCAATGGCAGTCATCCCATATGCAGGAAACAACAATCAGCAAAAAAGAGACAGCCTTTTAGTCAGTACAATTCATATATAGAGCCTTCGAAGCTGAATTACGCAAAATAGATGGAAAAAATTCAAGCTTTAGACTCCGTCTAAATGAGCAACAGTCCAGACCGCACTTGTTCCAAGAGTCTCAAACTGCAGTAATTGAAATCAGAAGTCACTTTCTTCGCCCCGCGATCCCAATACTCTTAACTGCATAGGTAACAGGAGACCCAATTGAAAGCTGACGTTGGAAGAAAGAAAACTCCGTTTCTGTTTTCTTCAAGAACCGGAAATTTCCATAGCGAGGAAAGCGAAAAAGTGCAGAAATTTCATCGGCAATCTTGGGCATTAGAATCAATCAAACTAGTACACAGAGAGAGAGAGAGAGAGAGAGAGAGAGATCACCTGAAAGCGGAACAGGAGGGTGTGCAAGAGGGGACGTCAAGCGGGTGTGGAGGAGGCAGACAGAGATTATCGGAATATGTAGATGCCTCGTTTACTCAGCTGTTTCAGGCTGATGTCCAACGTAGATCAGATTGTACTACGTTGACTATTGATGTTTGCCAATGGCCATTGGCCACGCTTAGATATCAATTACACGTATTTAAGGTCTCAGCATTCACACATGAGACACTTTCCCTACGATAAATTCAGGCCGTCCACTTCATGAATCATGCTCTTAGTTATCAATATCTGCTTGAAAAGCCCAAAATAATAATAATAATAATATCTGCTCCAAAAGCCATAAATTTTCCCTTTCAGCAAAACATTTCCAAAAACCACATATCTCTACCATGTTAATCAACAAAAATAACAACCAAAAGTGCTTATATGGTGGTTGGTTTTTTTTGCATGTCTAGCAGTATGCTATGGCTTGTCTTCTGTTTATTTATGCTCCTTTTTCTTTTTCTTTTTTTCTAAATTCTGTTTATGTATGTTCATTTCGTCTTTTGGTCTGTAATGCCTCGTTAATAGACAGTCGGTTAATGCTATCTTTTATTTCCAATATAATATACGCTCGATTACAAAAAAAAAAGAAAAAGAAAAAAAGTGCTCATATTATTGGGTTCTCCTATCCTAGCGGTATCTCCACCGACATCATCGTTGTACACTAAGCTTTGCATGGTGCTAGCGGAGGCCCGCATAAACAGTCATTTCCCAGAAACGCACTCGCCGGGTACTTCGTAGCCGGAAGCTCCCCACACAGGTGATTGCTACTCACACCCAACTTCTCCAGTCCTGAAACCGCCTTGGGGACTTTCCCAAATACCAAATTCCTTGACAGATCCAGGTACTTCAATGTATTCACAATCCTCAGACTCTCCAAATTGAACCGTAACTTATTCCTTGAGGCCCAGAATCCCACCAGGTCATCGGTCCGATTCAACAACCCAATAGCACTCCCCGAGATTTCATTCTCCGAAAGATCAATATAGTCATAGAAGTAAGTCTGCGAAGGCTTCCAATCGTCCAACCTCATTTTGATCCCGCACTTGGCGAGCTTTAAAGAGAAAATTATTGGCGACGAGGTGACCCATTTTGGAATTTGCTTGAGATGAAACTCGTTGTACGATAAATCCAGGGACTCTATGCCTTTCACATTCATCTCGGGGAAAGGGTCGATGAGGCGATTACGAGACAGATCGAGGTTAAATATCTTCGTCAGATTGCGGAAGCTTCTCGGCACGACTCCGGTGAAACCGTTTGACGAGAGATCCAAAGTGTCAAGCGCCTTGAAGTTCCCAAGAAAGTCGGGGATTTTACCGTTCAGAGCATTGTGGCCCAGATCGAGGTAAGCCAATTTCGGCGCGAGGGCGGAAATGGAGGACGGGATTTTTCCGGAAAATTTGTTATGGGAAAGATTGAGGATTCGGAGATCCGGGAACGACGGGACAAAATCTGGTATGGAGCCGGAGAGGCGATTTTGGTCGAGAGACAGTAAGGTTAGGTTCTTTAGTTGCCGAATCCCGTACGGGATGGGGCCAGATAGGAGGTTTTGGCCGAGTTTGAGCTGAGTCAACTGGGTCAACCGGGATATCGAACTCGGTATCGGCCCGGTAAATCGGTTACCGGCTAGACTGAGAGAGTAGAGTCGTGTTAGGTTGCCGATGGATGCGGGTATTTGACCAGAGAGCTTGTTGTTTTCGATGTAGATGTATTGGAGATTTGGTAGCTCCGAAAGGAAGCCCGGGAACGGACCCGAAATGTTTCGGAGATCCTGGAGGTAGAGTCCGTCTAAGGATTTGAGTTTGGAGAGGGAGGGTGAGATCCGGCCCGATAAGAATGAGTTGGCTTTGTCGTGTTGGCCCGAAATAGATATACTTGTGACCCGGTCTTTGAACAAGCAAGTTATAGACGCCCAGGTGCAGCAGTCCGTACCGGGTTTCCAGGAGCTAAGCATGCCTGAGGGGTCTGCTGTAATGCTGGACTTAAACCCCAGAAGACCAGTCTCATCGTCCACGTGACAGGTGGTTGATGCTACTGTGAAGTACTGGAGGGTGAAGATAAGGAAGAAGAAGAGGAGGAGGAAACGAAGCGGTCGGGTAGAGAAAGAGAACTCCATGTTGGTCAGTGGGATTGAAAGTGGGAGATTAAACTGTGGGATTTTATAGGGATATACGAACACAGAAAAAGAGGTTTGATCTGTTCTTATCCCACCCATAACTCATTTTATTTTTCCTAAGCAACTCGTATTATCATTTTGTTGCGGGACAGGGACAGCTGGAGGAAGTACCTATGGCGGCTAATATGGCAAAGCAATATTTTCGTCGTCGCGTTCCCGACATCAAATGGGTGAATGGTGGCAACATCTACACGTGGTCTACGAGTCTACGACTCCATCTGGTTGAAGTCAATCTTGTCGGCTAACAAGACATCCCAGTCAAACTATCAAGTTCTTTACCAGTTGCCACTTTGAGGCGTTACCAGCGTGAGGTTGATTTTCGCCTCGATAGATAACTCTTGCAATTACCGTTATGAAAAAATATATTCCCACTTTACAAAAAAAAAAACAGTCAAGACACTGTAATGAGACATCCCTACCACTTGACTGATACTTGAATTATAATTAATTCAAATATTTGGAATTTATTTCTGCGTTTCCTGTCCGCTCACTATATTTCCAAATTCCAGCTCGAGTCAGGTTGTTATGAACCGCGTGCTATAAATTTTTCTCCCTTTTAAAATATAAATATATCTATATACATTGAAAAGATTCAATATTGTACAATCATTTTATTTATCAGGGACTACCAGCAGCAAAAACAACGTTAAAAAGAAAAAGAAAAAAAGAAGCACAGTAGTTCAGATAAAGTACTGATTCAACCTGCATGGTGCCAAAAATTGGTTTAGCCTAACATATGTGTAATGGGCAGCTTACAGACCTTCCTTTTTAAATATGGGATCTGCAAAACAAAGATAGATAGAGCGAACGGAATTCTCCCTGGGATGAGCCTTCAGTATTTAAGTAAGAATTTAGAGAATAGATTTCTGTGAATAGATTTTCAGCGTGTGTTTAGAGTATATACCAAGAGGTTTTTTATATGAATGGCCAGGAGAGGGAACGGTAGTGCCGAAAGGATGTGTCACGTCTTCTCATGCACGCGGAATCTCTTGCGTCTGCAGGTGGAAAGGTTAGACGCAAGATTGAAAGGTTTCATGCAGAAGCTTGGACTGGTCAGGAGGGGGCGTCCGTACGTGTGGAGGCTCTTTTCAACAGATGGAACGCGAAACTGCAAACGATGACTTTCTATGGGCTTTTCCCAAGACCTCCTATTTGGACGTCGCTTTGAGCTTAGGGCCCTTTCAGGTAGCCCGCGGCCCATTGTTTCTCTTTAACCCATGGCTCTCTTCTCACGGGGCTTTCCCCAGCTGCTCTGGGCCAAGCTTTCTGGGTGGGTGGAAGATCCCATACTCATCACAACCTAAACAGTAAACACGTCTTAACAACAGAAGAAAAAGAGTCCTTCCACTTGGGAGGAAAAGAAAAAACCAGTACTTCCATGCAAAACACGAGCACATCTGGATATATTGCTTGGGTAAAGTGCAAGCAAGTAATTTAACTACGTACCGCTACCCAGTTAAGGACTTTCCTGACGAAATTAAAAATGAAGAAACGAATCCTACCATGCAAAACACGAGCACATCTGGATATATTGCTTGGGTAAAGTGCAAGCAAGTAATTTATTCTCTCATTCTCTTGTGTTTCCTTGGAAAACTTTCACTTTATATGCGTGACAATCCTGCATCTTCAAAGCATTCGGAATATACAATCAATTATTTAATCAGTCTGTCTTTCATCAATTCTTATCACTCTTTCTTTCATCAATTGTTCAAGAGAAGTGAGGTAAGTTCCATCTTTCCACCTTCTGCATATACAATTAGGGTTGTGCAGCAACCCGGCGGTGTCGGGGCGGTTATATTTTCTGCCGAATCTTGGTGGTATTAGTGGTGGTGGTGTCCCCTCCACACTGGCTGGAGACACCGCCACTATAATTTTTTTATTTTTATTTT
The DNA here is from genome assembly GCA_963930655.1 of Myrica gale. NCBI lineage: Eukaryota > Viridiplantae > Streptophyta > Magnoliopsida > Fagales > Myricaceae > Myrica > Myrica gale. The sequence goes on along the minus strand of OZ005600.1, from coordinate 6,004,893 downwards.
GTAATTTATTGATCAAAACGGTGCCCGTTTCTCATTAATTAGAAACTACGTCGTTTAGATTAATACACTTAAATAAAATAAAAACGCAACGTTTTAATCCCCAAAATCTCCCCCAGTACAATCTTCTTTATATACAATCTTTTGCTTATACATAGATTAGATAGTGTCTGACTCTGACACTTAATTTGAAAGTGTTTTAGGAATAAAACAATTTTTTTTAATCTTCAATCATCACAAAAACAAACTACAAAAAAAATTTCCCAAATGTCACCAAATCATCCAATAATTTATTATCGACCGGTTGCAAAATTATACTCCAATCGATTAGTTTAGTTTAGTTTTTAATCATTTGTCTTTGATGCAATGAGCATGCTTAAATTAGAATATATATGCCCTTATTGGTAAACTATTGCTTTCTCATATTGCTTATATGATTTCTCTGATTTCCGAATTATTTTCTTCCTTGTCTAGCTTTTGTTTTCATCTACTTAATTACAAGCATTAGGAATGCGTTGGAGGCAAATTAAACATATGTACATGTTTATGAGCTAGCTAGGGCCTGTATGAGAAAGCATTGGATCATACGCATCCTTTAGCTATCAATGGTAGCTATAATATCTTGTTAATGGCGGATCTTGTGGCTTGGTAATTGCTGAAAGTTAACTCTTTGGAATTTGACAATTTTTAATCATTACTGATTTCAAACTTTTACTGAAAGATTCTTTGACAATGAAGTGCATGCAGCTATATATAGACTTTTTTAATCAATAATAGTGGACCAATTAGCACGAATTGCATCCTGATCTGCACTATTCTTAACCTTAATTAACAGCTCCTTTGTCTTCAACCCTTCATATGAACAGGAAAGAGTGCAGAATATTATGAATCCAATTCCAGTTTGGGCAAGGAAATTATGGAACGCCTGGGACATTCGGTTCATGATTCTCCTTAGCTTCATCTTACAAGTAACTCTCCTCATCTTAGGAAACCGCAGGAAATACAGTGCCAGTACGCGGACAGGTATCGTTGTTTGGGTTTCATACTTAATGGCTGATTGGGTGGCCACAACTGCCTTAGGCAACCTTACAGAGGCCCAAATTGGTTCCAGTAATGATGTTCAATATCCAACCAACGAACTAAAGGCGTTGTGGGCGCCATTGCTTTTACTGCACCTTGGTGGACCAGGTACCATAACTGCATATGCCTTAGAAGATAACCGTTTGTGGCCGAGACACTTGGTTGGGATGATTGTCCAATTGGTCCTATCCATTTATGTCGTCATTTTGTCTTGGACTAGTACTTCTTGGCTCTCCTTCCTAACATTTCCTCTCATTTTGGCCGGAGTTATTAAGAATGGGGAGCGGGTCTGGATTCTTCGCTTGGCGGGCAGTGGATATGGATGTCAGGCAATATACCTTGTTTCGAATTGGAAGATCAAGTGGCTCTTTCTGAAAATTATCTTGACACACAGGATGTAATTCTGACCAACCTTGATTCCCGCAGATTCTGGCTATTCAGGCTAGCTGTTTTCTATGTCATCTACGCAAAGAAGGGCAAGTTCACCATTATGCTACCTGGATTAGGTTCAGTAAAAGGAGATATCAGCGATATTCCCGAATTTGTCAATATGGAAGAAGAAATAAGATCAATGGGAATAGGGATGATTGAAATGTTTGAAATAATAGAGATTGAATTGGGTTATCTATTTGATGCGCTCTACACGAAGGCCATCCTAATGTACACTTGGTCGGGATGTATCCTCCGCTTTATCAGTTCCTTCTGTTCCTTCTTCGCTTTGTTAATGATTTTCTTAATTGTCTTCGTGAAGGAGAAGTCATGCCATTGCTACTCAAATGTTGATACAATTATCACTATTGTCCTCTTGGTTGGAGCTGTTGTACTAGAAATCTATGGGGTAATTTTGCTTCTTTCTTCAGATTGGCCAGTGCGACTTGGACAAAACTGGTTGCCAAGTGGAATCTTTAGAAGGCTTCCTTGGCTATTTGAAAAGCATAAAAAGAAGAGGTGGTCACATTCATTGGGACAATATTCTCTACTAGCTTCTTACTTCAATCATAGAACAGAAAAGCTTAGTGGAGTCCTAGAAAGGCTTGGCATTACAGAAATGTTGGCCAGGTTTCAGCACAACGCTGAAGTGCCCGTCTCTTTAAAGTCAGTGATCATTAATCTATTAGTTAGTACACGGTCACCTTCATTTATTTCATCGAGTGGTCGAGCGGCACTCGAACAGCATGACTGTTATGACGAGGGGCTAAAAAGTATCAGCGATAGCAACTTCTCGTTCCCTCGAAGAATTATCATGTGGCACATGGCAACGGAAGTTTGCTACCACCATTCTGATCCCAACACAGGACATAGCGATGAAGAAATGCAAACGAGTAAAGTCCTATCTGATTACATGATGTATCTTCTAGTCATGCATCCTTTCTATGTTTCTATCTGCAGCCCAGCAAGAAAATCTTGGCAATGGTGAGCTAATTACACGGCAACGATCAGGTCTGATAGAGTCTTACCAGATATATGATAAATCTGGAAGATCACCAGATATAAATTATCTGATGGAAGCGTTGAGGGCCGCTCCTGTGGATAACCTAATGATAAATCTCATTGAAGAGGTAATAAAGAGAGAAAACAAGTGGCAAGTGATGCAGTCTGTGTGGGCGGAGATGTTGTGTTACGCAGCAATTCACAGTGAAATGGTATATCATCTCCAAGAACTTAGACACGATGGCCAATTTCTCACTCGCCTCTGGCTCTTTTTCTCGCGAAGCGAGCTGCGGGTGGTATACCGCTAAGGGAAGATTTGTTTGAAAATTGTAGGATTGTGATAAAATAATGAATATTTAGGTGATGTTAAAGTTGTATTAGAATGTTGCAGAAGTTGTTAAAAGAGATTGTTGTTTGTAAAAAAAGGTAATAAAATGTTGTATTGAAATACATGTGTTTTGTGATGTTTGGATTGTAAAAAAAAAAGTAGGATGCAAATCCTAAAAAAACTTAGAAACGAACATGAAAGAAGGAGGCACACACAACCTATCCAGGTGGCCCACCTGTTCAAACAAGACGGAGACCACTTAATCTAAAAGTTTAAGCCTATAAATTTGGACCAACCATGCTACATTAAACATAAGCACTGACTTCTTTCCCATGTGAGACAAGCTTTGTACCTCTTATACATGATGAAAGAGTTTTGCATACCTTCTATCGAGAATTGCACGCTTGCTGCTTCTTTCAATGTAACTTGTGTTCGGATACCTTCTTTTCTCTCCATTTTCATTTTTTTTACGTCCGTTTATACAGTCGGCAATGGAGCTTTAATTATTATTTTCTTTCTTATCTTGTATTTGTTTTTGTGTGTTTTGTGGGTGTTAAAATTCTAATTCTAGTAGAATTGGGATGAAGACTTGTTTGTTTCCTGTTGGGATCGGGTAGTGTTTCCCTGGTAGGATTAGAAGTCTTAATTTCACTTGGCTTCTAGATCGTAGTCCTATGTTATCTTGTACACCTCCATGTATCTATAAATAAAACTATACTCATAGCATTTTGCATTGTACCAAAAGGTAGCCTAAAGCTTGGCTGCTTGAAAGGGTGACATGTAGAGAGTTCCTTGTATTTTTCTTTTTATTCTAGTGAAAAAGAAATACCTTTCTTGATGCCTGTGGACGTAGGCCAAACCACATTAAATTTTTGTGTCTGCTTTTCTTTCTCTCTTAATCTTTTGTTGTTGTGCTGCAGATTCTAGCATTTGGTGTCTTTTTCTTCAACGCAGTGGTCGATATTTGGCCCCAAGTTTGTTCCAAGCCTGACCGATCCATAAGATAGCCCGTGTGGCCGTGTCCATGTGTAGTTCATCGACAGAAAACCCTCACTCGGGCCTCTCCATATTCGTTTTCCCGCTGGACTTTGGCTCGAGTTCATTGAGCCCACCAACTATCCTCACCTTTGGTGTCTCCCACGTGTGCCCGATTCATCCCACCTAAACGAACAAATTACAAAGAAGAAAAAGATAAATCAAATAATCTTCAATTTTAGCCCATAAACGTAATAAAGAATCAAGCCAACCGAAAACAGCAAATGTATTAGAGACGGAGAAGCTGCCATACAATTAAAAAGTCAAATTAGAAAGGAAACAATACGCGTACACTCCCACCCAGTCGCGGAGAGGGAGGGAGAGGTGGAAACGGCAGCCATCTTCTGATCCACGAACGGAAATTCAATTCCCTCCGCCTGTCTCCTCCTCCCCATTCTTCTTCTTTTTCCAGAGACACAGACTCTTTGTATACCAGCAAATATCCGTACAAAAATTGCGTGTGTCGATTAATCATTGCGGCATATAGAAGCAATCAATCGAACAAGGAAAATGTCTCTGAATATGAAAACCCTGACCCAAGCCCTAGCGAAGACTGCTGCCGTAATCGAGAAGACCGTGCAGACTACAGTACAGGAGGTCACCGGACCCAAACCACTCCAGGATTACGATCTACTCGACCAGATCGGCTCCGCGGGTCCTGGCCTCGCGTGGAGGCTGTACTCAGCCAAGGCGCGGGACTCCACTCGGCCCCAACAGTACCCCACCGTCTGTGTCTGGGTCTTGGATAAGAAGGTGCTCTCGGAGGCGCGCGCACGCGTGGGGCTGTCCAAGGCGGCAGAGGACACGTTCTTCGACTTGGTTCGTGCTGATGCGGGAAAGCTGGTGAGGTTGAGGCACCCAGGGGTGGTGCATGTGGTGCAGGCCCTGGACGAGAGCAAGAACGCGATGGCGATGGTGACGGAGCCTCTCTTTGCGTCGGTGGCGAACGCCCTGGGGAATGTGGACAATGTGGCTAGAGTGCCTAAGGAGCTCAAGGGGATGGTAGGTAGCAAAGCCCTCGCGCGCTAATTTCTTTTTGTTTGACTTTCTAATCTCTTATAATTGAGAGCTTCTGTCTGATGATTTGAATGCTTTGTAGGTGATCCAGTGAATACCTATTTGAAAAATGAATATCTCTTACTGGTTTTGTTAATACATAATCAAGGTTCAGTGCTAATAAGTATTCATTGAGTGTCCATTTGAATAATTTTACTGGATTTAGATGAGTTAGTGAATGCCCGTTTGACGAAGTTCAGTAGTGTTACCTGATTTTGTGAATGGCCACTTGAATAGTGATACGTATGAATTCCAATATCTTTTTGCGATTTAGTAATTGTCCATTGGATACAGTGATGGCTCTGACATTCCTGGGTTCACGTTGGGACACCTCAAAAACACAGCAGCTTTTCCTGCATGTTTTTCTGTCATGATATATCATGTTTCTCATAACTCCTGGTTAGACGTGGGATCTTGATATACATTTTGATATGCCCAGCTATTTTATGTTTTCATCCAGTTGGTTTTTACATATTGATTTCACCAATATTGAATACTATAAGTTGAAAAGGATGACTTCATTTATTCACTTGATACTGTATATGTACACAGTAGTTGAATAGGACAAAGGTATTTTAAAAGATTTTAAAGAATTTATAGTACAGGAGGGGTTGGTGCGTTTAGGAGTGAGGAAAGAAAAATTGCAACATGAGAGTTTGACAAAATATTGCCGAAAAATGGAAAATCAATTAGATTTTATGGAAAAGTGACTAATCATACTAGTCTTGATTTTTTCAGTTAGTTATTTTCTGTTTTGGATTGTTGTTGACGGCTGTAGTTTTCTCAGGGATTTCTTGTAAGTGTCATTCAGTGGAAAAATGCCAATCTTTATGGACTAAGTTTTTTCTGCGGAATCAATCTGGTCATTCCTGTAGATTACTGACAGTTCTTTTTACTTGGCAGGAAATGGGTTTATTGGAGGTTAAGCATGGTTTGCTCCAGATAGCAGAATCCTTGGACTTCCTCCATAACAATGCGCATCTTATTCATCGGTCTATATCTCCCGAGGTTACCACCGGTTTACTTAATTTTCGTTTTCTTCCCAGTTATTGTCAAGCTAAGTGGGAGTGATAATTTGTTTCAGTTCGAGTCAAGTATTTATTTATTTCCTTTTCTTTTGCGAGTTGTTATAGAGAAGAGCATACTGGTTCATAAGTTTTTGTTTTTATTTGCGTAAGTAAAGATAACTTAGTTGAAGGAGGAGAAAGCACACATCTACAAGGAGTGTATCAACGGTACTCCAAAATGACAATATCCGAGAGTTAGAAGAGATAAAATTACAAAATGGTTGTGAAATCAAACTACCTAAAGCAGTCAGCCGATCATATGGTGTCTGAGTGGTAAAAACTTCAGTATTATACTCATAAAGGAAAGAGCTTTCCAAATTTTTCCCTCTAATTCAACTTAAATTCCCTTGCCGACATGTGTGCATCTAATCACGGTCTCATAGGAAATCTTATAGTCATAATTGTCATCCAAAATTTCTGGTGTTGGTCCTTTTAGCTTAGGCTCCTGAGATGTTTGATATGCATGTGTGATAACTAAGTATATACTCTGCAGAATGTTCTTATTACTTCAAGTGGAGCTTGGAAGCTTGGTGGATTTGGTTTTACAATTTCGACAGATCAGACCTCAGGAGATATGGCGAGTGTGGCTTTCCATTACGCTGTGAGTGAACCTTCCGATTGGGTTGCGAAATAATAGATTCCAATTTTTAAGTGTCGTATAATGATTGTTGATGTGACTGTTGATTCTGTGTGGTTTACTTTAAGTTTAGCTCATTCGGTTCCTTCATCTATATGCATAAGAACATTTTGCTGATCATGACCATGCACCTATGATATAGGAATATGATGTTGAAGATTCTGTACTGCCCCTTCAGCCATTACTGGATTACACTGCTCCTGAGCTGGTCAGGAACAAACCATCTTCAGCTGGATGTTCATCTGATATTTTCAGTTTCGGGTGCCTTGCCTACCGCTTGATAGCTCGCAAGCCTTTATTTGGATGCCAGAACAATGTCAAAATGGTATGTGAGTTTACAAGTCTAGCTTTTCTTAGATGTTATTGTTTAAATGATTTTCTAGCTTCTAGAGTTTATAGTTAGATGTGTCTGTCAGGGGGGATTTCCTCTTAACTTTTGTCTGCTACTTCCCCATTTATCTTCTTCTCTATAATAATTTTTTATGAAATTGTTGGCATAATATTCTATAATGTTTGTTTAGTCTTTGTTTCATCTTTAGTCAGGCAATTGAGACGATTCTTCTGCGAAATCTATGTGGGTTTATGGTTCTTTAAAAATAATGGATGTTCGGTTTGTAAAAACTTGTAAGATTTTTAGGATTTTGATAGAATTGTGAACATTTTTGTAGATTGAAGTTTTATAGGTTTTTGTATAAAAGTTTGTGAAAAGTTTTAAAGATATTTAATTTTTATTCGAGTTGGTAAAAAGGTGCAGGGAGAGATGATTTGGTGTAATTTTTTAATAAAAAAATATTGGAGGTTGGTGAAAAAGTGTGGAGAGTAAAAATTTGTTAGAATTTTTTTTAAAAATGTATTGGAGTTTGTGTGAAAGTTGTTGGTGTTTGTATAGGATTTTTGAAATTTTGGATGTTCGTTTTTGTAAATTTTGTTGCATTCATTGTATCCTAGAATACTTTTGCAAACGAACATGCCAGTTTCTTGTCCGTTCACTTTGTTGTTTATTATACACAAATGAGCAATGTTCTCAGAATTGGTGTATACTTCAACCATTGAACTGGCAACCGCATCTGATAGTGAACTGTCGGACGCCCTAGACTTCTGCAACCTGTCTTTGAAAGACTGGTGTAACTAGTACAGATTGCAAGAGATCAAGATCAACAAGACAGACTTTATTTTATATAAAGTATCAACATGTCTTGGACTCCAAAACTTAAAGTCGGGCTGATTTATCCACCTTAACTTGTTACTAAAAGATGAATGAAAAACAATATTAGCATGCAAAGTAATCAAAAGGCAGTATCTTTCTTTTGACAAGCAATACAAGTTTTATTGAAACTAGAAATCTTAAATTCAGTGCCATGCTTTTTTTGGCTTCATTTTCTTTCCCCCCCGGGGGGGTGCCTAGCGCTGGGAATTTAGCAGTGCTGTCATGTTGCCTTCTGCAATTTTTTAGGTGTGTACATCAAACAATTTGTTAAAGCACAAACTGATGGATGTAAAAAAACACCATCCATTTTAGCTTTTCTTAGTATAATTGTATTATGTTTATTGGTGTTATATGAAGAGTGATTTCTGGAATTATGAAGCAATATTGGAGAAAGGTGTGCATTTGCACTGTTATGATAGTGAAGGTGACTGAACAAAGATAGGACAAGTAGACCCATCTTCATCAAAATTATTTTTGTATCTGTCTTAACTAATAGTGCTTGCTTCTTCTGTTCCTTTTCTGCAGTACATGAATACCTTGACTTACTTATCCAATGAAGCCTTCTCCTCCATTCCACCAGAGTTGGTTCCTGATTTACAAAGAATGCTTTCTGCAAATGAGTCTTTCAGGCCAACAGCATTGGATTTTACAAGTAAAACGTTAGCCTTGTGGAATTTATAATGCTTAACTGTTGTCCTTGTCTCTTTGGTCTTAAATATCTAGACTAATGCAATAGAAAGCATACAGTGGAAAAGATTGTGTTACGCATAAACCTCTTTTTATCTCTTGAGAGAGTAAACAATGTTTGTACTGGAAGGTTAGATACCCTGAAGAGCATATAAATCTGTCCTTACCTATTTAATTAGGTGAAAGGAGTCAAAATTATGGGTGCTTAATAGATTTTTTCTAGGAATCCCATGGCTGTTCAACTAAGGCACGCCTTTACTAAGGCCTTCCCTTGCAGCTATCAATGGTTTTGCTGGTTGTACTCAGTGGTATAGCACTAAATGTAGTAGATTGAATTGTGCCTGCAGTCTTAGGTTGTTTGTCTTAGTTGTTCATCAAATGAACTGTTGCTATTTAACTCATTATTGGGGCCTTTTTGTTGCTTTCTGAGATCTATCTTTATTCTTTGCAGGTTCTCCATTTTTCCGGAATGATACTCGGTTGCGTGCTCTTCGCTTCCTCGACCACATGCTTGTATGAATTTACATTTTAGATTTGCTAAGACTTGGTTCTGGGATGTTGTCAACCAAGTACTGTGCTCTGTACCAAAAGTATGAGTAACCTAAACTTCATTGTTGACGAACTTCTCTTCTTGCAGGAAAGAGATAACATGCAGAAGTCTGAATTCTTAAAAGCACTATCTGATATGTGGAAAGATTTTGACTCCCGTGTATTGCGGTATAAGGTTTGAGTTTGTTTTCTTGTCCTATTGATAAGAGGACCATTCAATTTTTCAGTGTGATGTAGTTTTAGACTCTTAAATAGTTTTTTAAGTCTTTGTTGAGTGTTAAACATTAATATATAGGCTCGGTTTGTTTTATAAAATTTTACACATTCTAAAATTTTAACACAATAAAATATTACAATATAATCTCTCTCCCCATCAAATCATTACTTTTGACTACAAAAAATATAAAAAAAATTACCTCTCTTCACTTTTTCACTAAACCCAATACCTAAAATTTTACTTCTCAAACACAACCATAGTCCTTGATCTTATAGAAATTTGGCAAAAAAAATATGCTGAAAAATAGAAAGCATCTGTGATTTTAAAGGCCATTTTTTGCTTACCTGGAGGTTTTGAAATACTTTGCCCAATGACTTGAATGATGTCATTCCCATACTGTAATGGAGTCTCGGTATCTGATAATTAATAGAAAAGGACTCTGGTACTATAGTAATTATACTGCAGTTTAATTTAGTGGAGTTTCTAGGTTGTTGAGATCAGTGGGCTACATAATAATCATTTTAGCATTTTCTATTGTGACATTCGGCACTCATGAGCAGCTACCCGAAAAACCTTTTTTTTTTGTTCTTTTTTTCTGCAGGTGCTTCCTCCTCTTTGTGCAGAGCTTCGGAATCTGGTAATGCAACCAATGATTTTGCCCATGGTTCTCACGATAGCAGAGTCTCAGGTACTATTTGTTTTCTTGGTATTTTGAAATCAGAAGTTCCAACATCCTCGTAATGGAAAATTCACCCTGTTTCCTGTCAGTTTAGACTCTGAAATTCAGTCTGATACTTTTAAAATTATATCGGATTTGCAGATGGTACTGTATCTCTTTATGTTTGGTCTATCTTCATCAGGGATTGACACTTTACTTGAAAATATCACGTTCTTAAAATTGTAGGATAAAAATGATTTTGAGCTCTCAACATTACCAGCTCTTGTTCCCGTACTGAGTACTGCTTCAGGCGAGACGTTATTGCTGCTTGTGAAGCATGCAGACCTTATAATCAACAAGGTAACTATCAATATGCAGTTGTTAAACTAAAAACGTTGAATAACATGCTCTTAAGTGTGAGGAAGTTTGTGCAAGTCATTGAGATGGGTTTCTATAAACAAAATTCTTGGAGGGCTAAGGCCCATCTGGTTGTAGACTAAATTTTCTCAAGTGTATCTTGATACACGGAAGTTATTTAATTATCTAGGAGATGTTCCTGGATGGATATAAAAGTTCATATGTTTGTTCTAATTGAGGCAGCAGCACACTGGCATAGTGGTGCTGTTGGCGCTTTTACTTTTTTTTTGGGGGGGGGGGGGGGGGGGGCTTCCTCCCTTAGTGAACATGCTTAACACCTTGAACATTACCCAATTAAATACTCTCTTTTTGGGGCTATTGTAGACTAGCCAGGAGCACTTATTATCACATGTCCTGCCTATGATTGTCCGGGCTTATGATGATGGTGATCCTCGAATACAAGAGGAAGTTTTGAGGAAGTCTGTATCCCTTGCTAAGCAACTGAATCTTCAGGTGACTGCCACTTATTACTCTTGAAGCAGTTTTTCAATTTTCAGATCAGAGTTGCTTTTGTGACAGTACACATGCTTTCAGATATGTAGCTCATAAAAATTGTGAGATGATACCATACATCATTGTGCCGAGTTACTTCAAGCATGAAAAAAATTGTTGGATAATGTATTGCAGCCGTTGCTTTGATTAGACAAAAAAATATGTGACTAAATGGTGTATTTTTCTTCCTGATGTTCTTTATGTTTAGAGCCATCAATGTTGATGGGTACTGATATATTTCGTTCTTGCCAGCTAGTGAAACAAGTGATTTTGCCTCGTATTCATGGCTTAGCTCTCAAAACAACAGTTGCTGCGGTATGTATATTTCTTATTCTTACCTTGTCGTTTTACCTATTTTGGATATTGTTTGGGTGCAGTTACACATTCATCCTAATTTGTAATAGATTTTTTCCATGATAAATATTAGCTTTTTCCATTCCTCCCGAAGAAGAGTCATGTCTGGCCACTATGGTTTGAGGCTCTGTGATCTTTCTGTGTGTAGTAGCTGTGTAGGATACTGGTTTAATTGAAAGTTGATTGCCAATTTTTGACAACCTTACTGTCATACTCTGGCCGTCTCTTTCTCCTTCGGCGAAAAACAGTGCATCTTGGCAGAAGTTGTGCTGTAATTCTTATTTTAGTGCTGCACATAAATTGACTACGTTAGTTGTGTATATGCCCTGTTTTTGCACTGATGACCATTCGGATTACATGCTGGTCACTCTGACCTTCTATTTATTTATTTATTTGGTTATTCAAATAAGTTGGAATCACTCTGCACTTCTCATCATTGGTATTTGTTTGGTTGAGTTTGGACTCTTAAATTTTCGTTTTGCGGAATCAAATGTTTTATGGGGGACATCCCACAATATTGTCCTTTTGAATGAGAAGCTGTAAGAATTAGAAACAAGTTCAACTCCAGGGAAACAACAATTGGATGGGAAGGACTCATACATGAAAAAAGATGGAAAGAACACTCTTTAAGAGTGATCGATTTATTGAATCTGCACCATAGTTTCAAATCAAATCTCAAATTGAACATGGGGAACTGCTAAAACTAGTTGATTGAAGGATGCAAGTAATACTAGACTTATTTATTTGTATTGCATTAGTAGAGCGAATTGGCCATAAATGTCTCTTTTTGCGCATGACAAATTAACTCCCGTGTAGGATCCATCAGTGGGTAATCTGATTGATGCGAAATTTATCTCCAATTCTACACTGGGAAAAAGGAAAAAAGAGAACTGTCCATTTCTTTCTTTCTTTCTTTCTTTCTTCTTTGTTTGTGAAACTCCTTAGAATGCAGGGATACGTAAGAAAGAGGAAGGAACACATGTATGACACTGATGTTTCTACTTGTTCATCTAAGTTATAACTTCTTAATACAGGTAAATCAGGAAGTTATTGTGTGAGATATTGGGAAAAGTAAAGGAAGAAATTGGATATAAAAAATTTCTGAAGCTTCTTATTTATAATTTGGCTTTAGCTGGTATTGGGAAGCAGCCAATGGATGGTGGCATACTGTGGCTAGATTTATTAGCAATGCGAACTCTTCTTGTTGCACTCAAAATTTTTGACCCGTTCAAAATGAAATTTGAGGGGGGAATTTTTTCCCCTCCCGTGTGGTTTCCCCAAAATTTAGATGTGCAGTCTGAACCTTTTGGTTTGCTTCCATTGACAGGTGAGAGTCAATGCTTTGTTATGCTTAGGAGAGTTTGTTAATACACTCGATAAGCCTGCTGCTTTGGAGATCTTGCAAACAATTCAACGTTGTACAGACGTTGATCATTCTGCTCCTACCCTTATGTGTACCCTTGGTGTTGCAAACTCAATGCTTAAGCAGGTAAACAATATCCAATGTCTGACTGATTCTTTGTGATGCTTTAGCTAACCTCCATAAATAGTATGCCAGAATTTTTTTATATATATGACAGCTCATTTTCCTGCTTCTCAATTCATGTTGTACAGTATGGAGTAGAATTTGTTGCGGAGCATGTCCTTCCCCTACTCACACCTCTTCTTACAGCTCAACAATTAAATGTTCAGCAGTTCGCTAAATATATGCTCTTTGTCAAGGATATTCTCAGGTACTACTTCACGTTTACCAATGCATGTGCTTTTATGAGAAAAATGGACTATGATTGAATCTGTTGAGCCATCTTGATTTTATGACAGGAGGATTGAAGAAAAGCGGGGAGTTACTGTCACTGAAGTAAAACCATCTCCTCCTGATAATGGAATAACTTCCCAAGCCATGAGCAAAATAACTGGAACTGTCAACTCTACAGCCAAGAGCAACCCCACATGGGATGAAGATTGGGGTACAAGGACAAAGGGACCTGCATCTTCCCTAAAAAATTCTACAAACAACAGTCACTCCACTCACCCTGATCTGGGTTTCCTACCAATTCAAGTAAATTCACTACAATCGCAATTTTCAACGATACCTGCAGTATCTAGTCAGCAAACAGCTGTGTCATGTGCTCCGGTTGATATAGAGTGGCCTCCTCGGGCTTCTTCCGGAGTTACACCTCAACTAGGAGACGCTGAGAAGCAATTGAATACAACAATATCATCCACTTCAAGTTTTGATGGTAAAGATCCTTTCGCTGATTGGCCCCCACGGCCTTCTGGCTCAGTAAATGGGGCAGGAAATTCAAACAATGGCACAATAGAACAGCCCACTAACAAATATGGGTCTAGTCCAATCTGGAATGCACCAAACAGTATGGGCTTCCAAACGAACAACAGCAACAGTTGGGCCTTCGACATGCAAAGCTCTATTCAGCAAATAGGACAGAGTCAAGGGAATCCTGCTCTTACTAGTGATAGTCTGGCAACTGGGATTTTCAGCCCCCAAAGTTCTATTGGGTTTCTGAAACAGAGTCAGGGTATACCAGCTTCTAGTGGCCACATTGACAAGAAATCCACAGATCTTGGATCCATATTTGCTTCCAGCAAGAATGAGCTCTCTGCACCTAGGCTTGCTCCGCCACCCTCAACTGCTGTGGGTAGAGGAAGAGGAAGAGGGAGGGGAGCCTCTTCAGCCTCTCGATCTAGTCATGCCAAATCACCATCTGAGCAGCTGCCCATTTTAGATTTGCTATGATACGCAAGGTTGTATCTTTAATGAATTGAGAAGATAAAGAGCGGAGGAAAAAGCAAGCGCGGATGGGACCTTGTAGATCAGCCATCCCATGCTGGGGGGGGACAGATTTTGTAGTGTGTTGGAGGTTCGAATTCCTGTGCATATGCTCTGGGGAAATGCAGCAGCCCTTGGGGACGGGCAGGGTTTATTATGTGGTCGATGGTGTGCTTGCTTGTGGGTTATTGTGATACTTTTTGTCATAATTTCTCTCCTTAAATGCTTTCTTGTTAGATTTTGTATAAGTTGCACGTTGAGTATATATTAAAGGATGGTGCATTCCTCAAAATGAGTTCAATTATTGGGTTGGAAATAATAAAGTTTAACCCCCTCTTAAAGGTTTGTTTAAGCTGATTGTTATTACTAGTTTTTGGATTGTCCAAAGAGTACGGCCACACTTAAATCAGTTGGGCATGTTGATCTATTTTGAAGTATACGCATTGAAAGTGATCGCTTACACACTAAGATCTATGAAGATAAATTTGTGCTATTATTTTTCTTTTTTGTAAATTCTTTTTGCTGGGCTAGCAGTTTGTATTATATGGCATCTCTCCGCTGTGGAACACATTAGGTGAAGGCGTTAGAAACAGAGCTGTCTGAGTCTTATCTTGACACGAAACCACTGTTGACAGAAACCATTGGACTATCTTTAGATCTGTGCATTCATGCTCGCAAGCACTGACAGACGTTTGTTGTCTTTTTCAATTCCATAACTATACAAATGAGGAAATGCTTGGATTAGAAAGTCTGATGCTTCTAATTAATTGATGTTGCCATGAAAGCCTACCATATATCAGGCCCCTGTATAATTAACTGTGGTCTAGATAGAGAGACTCCTCACTCTCTCTAGAATCTCCTTCCCCTTCTTCTGAATGCATCTCCCCCTTTGTTGTTGTGGCTGGGGGAGGAGCTCCGACTCCTCTCCCTCCTCTCTTTCCTTTTCTCCGGTCACCCTTTTGGTGGCCGGAGCTTCTCCGATTTAGCTTTAGTTTTTCTTTTGGTTGTTAAATCTCGGCCTTTCCAGTGGTCTTTGGTGTGCACGACCTTCTTGGTGACCCTCCTCTCCTTCCGGCGACCATATCTGGCCCCGAGCAAACGTATCCGGACGGCGCGTGAGCTTTCACGCGCGCCCGCCCTCATATGCTTCTCTCCCGGCGGTTTTGACCGTTTTTCGGAAGACTCGACTTGCCCCTCCGTGCTTAGCTCCCCCTGGCGGTCTTTGATGTATTTGTCCGACCTCTCCTTGCCGGCGCATGTAGGCCACTCGCGGTCGTGGGCAAGTGTGCCGCCTATATGTGCGGCGTTTTTGGTTTCTGCCTCCTTTGGTTACTGCCATTTTGTGATGTTTGGAGCTATCTCTCTTCTTCCTCCTTGTGTAGCCCGTCTTTGCATGAAGTTTCTCTTGAAGGAGTCGGTTCGTCGCTCTGCTCGCCATTCCTCTAGCGGAAGCCGCTATCGCTTTGGGCGCTGGTTGTGTTGTGTTCCGGTCCTTGTGATCGGCTTGTATTTGTCTTGTGTGTTGGCCATTGTGGTCTATTTGTGTTGGTTTTGTGTATTGGCCCTCGTGGCTTGTTTGTTGTTCTGGTGTTTGTTTCACAGTCCTTGTGGCTATTGGCTAGCGGATGTTTGGTTCCAGTTTCTTATAGGGCCTTTTGGTCCGTTTAGGTCTTTTGCTAGCCTTCGACTCGGTTTTATGTTTTGTACTGACGGTACCTTTCTCGGTTTTTAATATATTGTCTATGTTGCCTAGAAAAAAAAATATCAGCCCCTGTCTGTGTAAGCTTGCTTTTGTATCGTCAGTTAATGTGGAAATACATTAGGCATATACAAATAGTAATCAATAAAAAAGAAACAAAATTTCCAGACAGAATTCGTATACTGCAAGGAAATTTAAGATGAAAATTTTGTCTTATTGCGTCATTATAGCATCTACCAAAAATCCTAGATCCCATGCACCATAACTCTAGCAAAATTGCGAAAGAACATTCTACCTTACAGAGGAAGTATTCTGTGCAAAAAGGATATCTTGTTTCATCTTTCAATCTTTGTTTTTTCCCTAGTAATGTGGTCGGCTATTTCGCTTGCGCGGTATCTTACCTTGTGAGCTAGTCAAGGAGTGTTCTAGCTAAGCTAGTGCCGTCATTTTATTAGATTGTTGAGCAATGACACTTGTTGAAGATGGGTTTTGGGACAGAACAATCTCGTACTCATAATGGGCATATGATCGAGGGCGCCATGGCTGTACCTCCAGTTTCCTTTTCTACGATTGCGATAGATTTTGGATCTCGAGTGCTATTTTGTGCCACGCATTTTTCCTGTGGAGGTTTGGCAGCTTTAACGTAAGATATTGGATGCAGCTTAGCTCAATAATTATACAGAAGATTCATGCAATCCACGTGCACAAGTAGGATATCTGCAGGCTATCCTTTATCTTCCCCTTTTTTACGGCAGAGTGCAGGTATACTTCATGCAGATTACACGGCGTTTGTGTTGTTAAAATTTTAACAAAATTTTAATAAAATTTTAGTAGTTGGTAAAAAGGTAGAGAGACAATGAAAAAGTGAAAAGTAAATGAAAAAGTGAAAAAAAGTAAGTGAAAAGTTAAAAAGTTTGTGAAAGTTAAAAAGTGAAAAAAGTAACCGTGGGCCGAACCGAGAACATTTTGGGTATTGTACCTTTTTTTAAATAATACGCGGGGGGTGAGACGACGTCGTCTCCACCCCAACCCAAAACTAACCCCCGACCCCGAGTCCTCGACAGTAGACGCCCTAGCCCTCTCTCCACCCGAGTCCTCCACGCCCTAGCCGTCGTCGCCGCTCAGCCTCTCTAGGCCAATTCTCCCATCTCTCTCTCGGTCTCTCTCTGTCTCGGCGTCTGTCTCTCTCGGCCTCTCTCTCTTGGTGTCTCTCTCTTGGCCTCTCCCCCCGCGAATCCTCAAGCCCTCTCACCCCTCTCTCAAAATTCAGACCTTATATAGCCGCCCCCCCTCCCATCGCCCCCTCCCATTTTAAGTTCACATTGCAGGGTTCTTGCAGAGCCAGCTGAAGACCGGTGTTATCGCTTGGATCTCGGGGGGTGGCTCATAGTAGAACGGTGGGTTGGCTCTGAAGGAGCAAATAGATTTAAAAGCTATGAATTGTTGGATCTCATTAGTTGGCTTTTTGTCTATAAGCTGAGGATGAGGATTGTTGGCGCTGCTCTTACTCTCGATTTTTCTTGGTGGGTTTCTGCTTGTTGTGTGTGTGCAGGTTGGAGGACTTCTATTACAGGGTATTGATCAAGCTTATGGTGGTTGATTGTGGATGACGAAGTTGTGGTGGTTGTTGGTGGTGGCCGATGGCTGTGTGTTTGCTTTCTGTTTATTCATCAATTTGGGTTTTGTTTTTTTCATTTTTGGTTCTTCATTTTGATTTCTGATCTGTCATTTGAGTGCATAGGGACTGACCAGCCGGTCTAGAGACCTCTCGGTGCGGTTGTCGGTCCCTATTTTTTATCAACCAAATCCCTCGATTCGGTTGACGGTAGGGGCTGAAAACCGCACTGAGGGGTCGGTTTTCACCCCTAATTTATATAGAGCTCAATTTACCTTCCCATATCTTTTCGAGGATGGTCAAACTGGTGTACTTTTTTTTTTTGTTGGTTACGATAGGTGTAAGAGCTGGCACCTCACATGGCACCGGAACGCTGTCAGCAACGTGTATACGCTACTTTGGCTGCAAGGAAGCAATTACTTCAATCAGCTAGTTTCAGGCAACGGAAATCTATATCATATTCATTTGGGGTAATAATCAAGCTTACATCAGTCATGGATAAGCTTAAACAATGTATTTAAGTACCATACAAAAGTCGGAAGAGGTATCCGAGAATCCCATAGAATTGAAAACTTCAGAGACTTCAAGTCGAAATAATCTGTCCGAAATAATTGTTATTACGAGGTGGATATCATCTTCAACGTCGATGATCGCTAAAGAAAGTATCAAAAGACGGAAGAGGTATCAAAGAATCTCATAGAATTGAAAACTTCAAAGACTTCAAGTCGAAACAACCTCTGCAAAATAATTGTTATTACGAGGTGGATATCATCTTCAACGTCGATGATCACTAAAGAAAATATTAAAAGACGGAAGAGGTATCCGAGAATCCCATGGAATTGAAAATTTCAAAGACTTCAAGTCGAAACAACCTCTGCGAAATAATTGTTCTTACGAGGTGGATATCATGTTCAACGATAATCGCTAAAGAAAACTATCAGATTTTCCTTTTATCAAGATATATATATATATATATATCTTAATATATAAAGATTGTATTCATGGTTCTGACTAGAACAACAATGCAGGTTTGTTTCCAGAATTTTTGTGTTGGCGTAAATTGTCAAAAGTATCCAAAAGGATGAACCCATGATAGCTAGCCGTCATCTCAGCCAATCAATCTTTGGTAATTTGAGCAAGCTATCTGGGTACGTAACAGTTTACGTCGTCAATTCTATGCGGAAGCAAAGGCATACGAAGGAGCCTCGTAATTAGGTCAAGGGTCAAAGCAAGCCCCTAATCTAATTAGATGTGTTAAGCATGTATGCCCTTCCGTTATGTTCCCTTTCATACCCCTGAGGTAAACATTCAGGAGCAAATATGTCCTTCCGTTATGTGTCATTTGAAACACTAACGTTAAATACTGACGTGTCAAAATTCGACACGTCAGCACCAATCACAACTCGACACCTGGCATTTTCGAAAAAAAAAACCAAGGGGAGAACCCTGAGCGGCGAAGGGTGGCCGCCAGGGTGCCACCCCGCCCGTCGCGCGATCGTCGCTGGCGCGAACGGCGCGCGCGCCTCGAACCGCGGCTCCCCTGCTCAAATCTAGGGCCGCGGCCACCCCTCGCGGCCCCAGATCTGGGCTCCCTTCACCGCTCGGGGGTTCTCCCCCTGGTTTTTTTTCCGAAAATGTCAGGTGTCGAGTTGTGATTGGTGCTAACGTGTCGAATTTGGACACATCAGCATTTACCGTTAGTGTTTCAAACGACACATAACGGAAGAGCATATTTGCTCCTGAATGTTTACCTCAGGGGTATGAAAATGACTTTGTTTACCTCAGGGGCATATTTGTTATTTCCGCATACCCCAGGGGCATGGGCCATGGGGTGCATTTTACCCTTTAGTTTAATTAAGCTGTGCCATGATGCAAGTAGAATTATTTGTAATATTAATCTACAATATACGCAGAAGGGTAATAGAAATGGTTAAATTGTATAATTAAGCTTACCACAGTAGCGGTTAATTAGGTATGCACATGGTACTGATCTTTCTCCAATTCCATGCCAAACAGAAACATTAATTTACCCAAATACAACTATTTATTCTACATATATCAATTAATAATCTAATAGTTCTCTAGCTCGTTAAATGACTTTTCTAGGTCTAACCCAGACAGACTGGACATGAGAGCCAATGCCTTAATTAGTTTATCCTAAAGGGTAATTAAGGATTAGAGCAAGGGCAGAAAATAGTTCTGAAGCCAGCATGGGAATTAGTGGATAATGAAACCAGCTAAACACTAGCTAGCTAGAAGCTTAATTAACGCTCATGTCATAATTCATTGCATGCCTTGGCGCCGATGTTTTAGCTTGATTCAAGGAGTACTACCGGTACTAATGCAGTAAGACACGCCATTTGCTCCTCCTATTTACTCTACACATTTGAAAGAAGGAGCACTTAACGTAGGATCAGGAACAATTTACAAGCAATATATATTGGTGCGCAAGTGATCATGTGTTTCTTCCAAATAAGCTCTAATGGGTTCAATGACAACCAAGTGCTAGCTAGTAGTATATATATATATATGTATATGAATTTTGTTTTATTTCATTTTAACATTGAGATTAAAAAAAAGGATAAATACATAGTTTTGCACGAAAATTTAATAAGTGATCTCTAAATATTTTTAAATCCATCAAATTAGTACGGAGTTTTTAAAATACATCAAGAATTTAATTATTCCTCAACCTTTCAAATGTGTAGGATTTAAAATTTTAAGGATTAATTTGATGAGTTTTAAAATTAAAGAACTTATTTAATTTTTGTGTAATCGTGGACTAATTTTGTATTTTATCTCAAAATAAAATAGCGTTTTAGAGCAGCACCAATAGAATCTATCTATGTTGGTCCACTCTCGTACGTACGTGTTTCAATCAGTTACCAAACTGTGAAAAACTTGTACGTGCACACCATTGTAAGCGGACGGGGACGAGGGGGTTGATCAGCCTATGGGATTTGACCAACCCGAAAGGATTTGGACAATATATATGCGTAAACATCTCGAAACCCTATCCTGAAAGTAACATACTTAATAACAATTGTATTTTGTGTTTAATTTATTTGCGTTACGTAGCGATTGACCTTACTCGATCTTATATAAAGGCACGTACGTCCATGTCTATTACAAGTTAATTTGAACAAACAAACCATACTTAGTCTTTAGTGCTTGCACGAATACCAACCGAAGTTATGGTAAGGGCGGCGGCTTCTTTCTGTCTGATCCTGTTATTCTCGTCTTTTTTTGTTTTGAGCACCGTTCAAGGCAATCCAAACTACAGAGATGCCCTTGAGAAGTCCATACTATTCTTCCAAGGCCAGAGGTCCGGGAGGCTCCCTATAACCCAACAAATTAGTTGGAGGTCCGACTCCGGGTTATCCGATGGTCAGCTTGCCTTATATGTATGTAACTACCTCTGTACATCATCACTGTTTTGTTTTCCTACTGTCCCGATCGGCGATCAGCCTTAAGTTTTGTTAACTAAAAAAAAGTGCTTCTAGTCCATGTAATGCTGGTTCGACTTTGCTGTTTATTATCTGGCAATTGGCAGGTGAACTTGACCGGAGGCTACTATGATGCCGGAGACAACGTTAAGTTCAACTTTCCAATGGCCTTCTCCACCACCATGCTATCATGGGGCACGCTTGAATATGCAAATCAAATGGGCTCCCAGTTACAGGACGCAAGGGCAGCGATTCGATGGGCTACCGACTACCTCCTAAAGTGTGCCACGGCCATGCCTGGTAGGCTTTACGTTGGTGTGGGCGATCCCAATGCGGACCACAAATGCTGGGAAAGGCCCGAGGATATGGACACGCCCCGGACTGTCTACTGGGTCTCCCCTACGAACCCTGGCTCGGACGTGGCTGGTGAAACCGCGGCTGCTTTAGCCGCTGCTTCAATGGTTTTTCGGAAGGTGGATCCAAATTACTCGCAGCTCCTGTTGAAAACGGCAAAAAATGTCATGCAATTTGCCATACAGTATAGAGGGGCCTATAGCGACTCTCTCGGCTATGTTGTCTGCCCATTTTATTGTTCATATTCTGGATATAAGGTATTTGAAAAAAAAAAGATTCAAATTTAAGTTTTTTAGAAATATATAGTTAATGCTTTACCAAAGTCAACGTCCGTTTCCTCTTGAGACTGTTACTCTTCTTGTGATTAGGAAATGCTTACTTGTATTTTCTTATTGAAATGGAAAAAAATATATGGAAGAATGTTACTAAAAGCACGTTTTTTGTCAAAATAAAAACAGCCTTTTAAAGATTAAAAAAAATACAGCCTTTAATTTAGAGCGTGAAAGAGAACCAAGGTAGGCAAATTACCTTAATGAAAAGAATTGTCAACTTTATACTTATGACCGCTTCTTCATTATTGACACTGATCTCTTTTTCCTTGTAAACTTTTTTAGGATGAATTGCTGTGGGGAGCTGCATGGCTTCTAAGTGCCACGAACGATGTTTCATACTTGAATTTCTTGAACTCACTGGGAGCGAATGATGGGGCAGATATCTTCAGCTGGGATAACAAGTTCGCTGGTGCTCGTGTTCTCCTCTCAAGGGTACGTAAAGGATCCGGAGCAGCTAATACATTGCGAAAATCATGTTAAGATGAAATCTTTTTGGCTCTATTCATTTTCAACAAATTTGATTTCGTCAATTTCAACTTCTCGATCAGCGTTAAAGAGTGCATCTATGATCTTCTGTATCTTTCCCTTACTTATAAACTCTTAGAACTGTGATGTACGTGCTGGTTTCCTTCATGCAGCGAGCTTTGCTTAACAATGATGGGAACTTTGATCCATTCAGACAACAAGCTGAAGATTTCATGTGTCGGATTTTGCCCAACTCTCCCTCCTCAACTACACAATACACGCAAGGTAAATGCAGCTAGTCCAAAATTTCACGTCTTCATGAGCATCATATTTCCGACAGGATTTGATAGGATCCAATAATTAATTATTTACTTCATTAGATCAGCCTACAGAATATTGGTATTGTTATTTATTTCCTTACGCATTTTTTACCATCAAATCCTTTGAAATGAAGGTGGGCTCATGTACAAGCTACCGGATAGCAACCTTCAGTATGTTACGTCCATAACATCCTTGCTTACAAGTTATTCCAATTACATGGCCGCCGCGAATCACACATTCAACTGTGGCAGTCTTTGGGTCACTTCAAGTACACTAAAAAACCTTGCAAAGAAACAGGCAAGTCATGATTGAAGACGCAATGTTCTTGGGGAGTAACTATAGTAATTGGGTCGCCTTTTTGGTCCTCTTTTTTCTGATCTCCGTCCTTTTTTCATGTAAAGAGAATATAAATATGTATCTGGTGGAAATTGCAGGTTGACTATATATTAGGAGTGAACCCGCTAAAGATGTCATATATGGTAGGATATGGGACATTTTTTCCAACCAGAATCCACCACAGAGGGTCGTCCTTGCCCTCTTTGGCAAGCCAACCACAATTCATAGGCTGTGACAGCGGTTTCCAGTACTACTATGCATCAAGCCCCAATCCTAATATCTTGACTGGAGCCATTGTTGGGGGTCCGAATCAGAACGATGGCTACTCCGATGATCGGACTGATTACAGTCATTCAGAACCTGCCACATATATCAATGCTGCTATTGTCGGACCACTAGCTTTTTTTGCTGGTTGATGGGATTTTCTTAGACAAGTGTTCATGCTGTGTATGTATATATATATAATTCGTCTAATTTTAGCCCAAAGAAGATGTGCACCACCAGAATAGGTGGAATATGTGAATGTATTTGAATTCCTTCATGTGTAAATTTGGTGATTAGATATATCATATGTGTGTGGCGCAGAAAAAATCTGAAATAGACTATATATATTTTCCAGGATGATTCAAATTTCAAAGGCTTCAAGTTGCAGCAATCATTAAAAAGTGCCTCATATCGTTATTATGAATTTATGAGAAGGAGATCTTCAAGGATGATTGCTAAAGATAATATATTTTTATCTTTTTTCTCCTATCAAGCCACGTTAAAGCCTGCATAAGCGGGTTCGGCCAGATAGTTTTGTTAGCTTCCCCTGAAGTAGAGAAAGAACGTTTTAGGTCAATGATTATTATGTGAGAAAGTTGAAAAACTGTTACAAAACCACGGAATTTTAGATTACAATAAAGTAAATCCCACCACAATTAAATTAGCCGTTCTCTGTTTCTGGGTTAACATTCTCTACCAGCTGCTTGGATCTATCTTGTAAAAGTTGTCAATATTCTGCTCACGTTTCAAAGTTTGCTCACGAGGTTGAATATTGTCCCAGCTCAGAAGCAGAAAAAGAGAAGGATTGGCCTAAATTGTCAAAGGATATCCAAAAAGATGAATGCAGCCGTATTCTCTGCAGTCAATTATTCGTTCACAGCTTCGCTAATTTGCGAAGCTTTTCTAGCTGATTGAGGTCATCTGTCGCTAACTAATTATAGGAGCATGCAACGACAGACGAAGGAGTCTCATAATTTGTCCAAAGCAAGCGTACAATGTAAAACGTGTCTTGCGCATCCTCGCAAACATGACCCCAGTCCTTGACACTTATAGGTAAAAGTGCCAACCAATATAGTAAAATTTGTACGGTATGCGCCAGGGCAAATGATTATGGTTAAAGTTGAAGGTGCAGTCGCGGTTAGGCAGTATCTTTTATGCCAAATTCATCCGACTTGGTTCTTTACTTCCTTGAAGAATATCTCTAAGGTTCCTCCTTGGTATAATTGCTGTTTTGTTTTTGTGTTAGTTTCATGCAGTGGGGGTGCATTCCTTAATCCTGATGGCACTGAAAAAGGATCATAATTGTGGCACATAGCAGCAGTGCAATCCGTGGTATAGACAAAGGGAACAAAATTTGTCACATGCTGGCCGTGCATTCCCCAATTTCCCCCAGTATTGAAAGAGGATCTTTCTTGCTCTTTCCTTTTGGGTCTTAATCCTGCAGGTGGAAATCGTAAATATCAAAGGCTTGGTCCTAAAGCATGGGAAGAAAGTAGATAAGATCCCAAGAAAAAGAAAAGCCATCAAATGAAAGCAACAAACTAACAAAAGCGGAATTCTCTCGTCCCCATACCTCCCCAATCAATTTTTATTTATTTTTTCGCCGATCTCTTAGCGTGATGCAAGGACCATATATAAAAGCGCGCCATTTGCGCCTCGCCTTTACCCATTTGCCAAAAAAGAAACAGGGGAATATAGAAAACTCCCCAAAACTGTAGCCGTTATTTTTGCAGTTTTTTCGGTTATGGTTTCTAGCTTACTCGCCCCCTGTACAGAACAAGACCCACAATCAGGGACCTCACTTTCCCCTCCCCCCATTTAGAGGCATTCTGTACATGAGTGGTCGGGCAGATATCAAAGACAAGAGGAACACAGTGCAAGCAGTAGAGCAGGAGTGAATCGAGTTTGTCGATGAGCAAAGTACATAAGAAGATATAATTTATCTGTTCAATTTTGCCCTTTCGATGAACTTAGTTTCTACATTATGATTCGTGACACAGAATGGGTTATTGTGTCAAAAGATAGTATATGTTGAGAAAAAGAAAGCCGATTCCAAAGTCATTAGGCCATTGAAACTGGAGTGGAATGTGGGGCTTATCTGTTGGGATTTAGCCAAGCCGCAGAATGTTAAGACAAAATATGCATTGGATTATCAAACCCTGATTTGAAACTTGAAAGTAACAATTTAATAGCAAGAATAAACAAAATATTATATCTGAGGAAAAGCCTTAATTTGCTGTAGATACAGTACTACTGACTGGACTTCAGCTTCTTATACAAGGGAGCATGTTGCCACATTTGGTGCATTGGCAAGTACCGATGGCAATGATCAGGGGAGCTTCCTGCTTCTGCCTATTGTTTTTCTTATCGTTCTCTGTTTGGACACGGTCCAAGGCAATCCAAACTACAGAGAAGCCCTGGCAAAGTCCTTGTTGTTCTTCCATGGCCAGAGGTCTGGGAGGCTCCCTAAAAGCCAGCAAATTACTTGGAGGTCCAACTCTGGCTTATCAGATGGTCTGCTTGCCCATGTATGCTCATGTCGTTCCGACTGTCTTGTGTATTGTCGTTATTTGCTTGAATAATGCAGCCAGGCAGACCATATATTGTCCTCCTCCTGATCCTACTTTCCCTTTTTCAAACAACATAGGCTTAAAGTAAACATTTTTGCACGTTTTCCTTTTTGGGAATTGGCAGGTGGATTTAACCGGAGGTTACTATGATGCCGGAGACAACGTCAAGTTCAACTTTCCGATGGCTTTTACCACCACCATGCTATCATGGAGCACACTCGAATACGGAAAGAGAATGGGGCCCCAATTACAAAATGCAAGGGCCTCAATCCGATGGGCCACAGACTACCTCCTAAAGTGTGCCACGGCCACGCCCGGAAGGCTCTACGTTGGTGTGGGCGATTCCAATGTCGACCATAAGTGCTGGGAAAGGCCCGAGGACATGGACACCTCCCGGACCGTGTACTGGGTCTCCCCCGCCAACCCAGGCTCGGACGTCGCCGCTGAGACTGCAGCTGCTGCCATGGTTTTTCGAAAAGTTGATCCGAAGTAATCGCGGCTGTTATTGAGAACGGCGAGAAATGTGATGCAGTTCGCAATGCAATATCGTGGTGCTTATAGCGACTCGCTTGGCTCTGCCGTCTGCCCATTTTACTGTTCATATTCTGGATATAAGGTAACAGAGAAAGATTAGTTTAGACTAGGCAGCTATTTTCATATTTTCTTAATAGTTTTAGGAAAACATTTTCTGTTACCTTATAGTTTGGGATTCAATTCGTAGCTATTTAGATCCTTATTTTTTTTATTCGTAAACAATATCAGGATGAACAGCTGTGGGGAGCTGCATGGCTTCTAATGGCTAATAATGATGTTTCTTACTTCAATTTCTTGGAATCACTTGGAGCTGGTGATTCAACGGATACCTTCAGCTGGGACAACAAATACGCTGGTGCTCGTGTTCTCCTATCAACTATCAAGGGTACTCGACTAGAGTTAATGGATTTTAAAAATTTGATAAAAAAATAACAAAAAATAACTACTCACGAACATCATTACCAACTCATCATGGGTACTGCAACCTCCCAATACTAACCAATAAGATAAAATTTTCTTTCGGATTTCACACAGTTTCGAGACTGAACATCTCCGTCATGAACGCAAAAGGAAATGCTTATCTTGCGTTTTATTTTATTCCGTTATTTGCCTCTTAACAATTCCTATGCTGGTAGTTTACTTCACGGAGCGAGCCTTGCTTAACAATGATAAGAACTTTGACCCATTCAAACAAGAAGCTGAAGATTTCATGTGCCGGATTTTGCCCAACTCTCCCTTTCTCTACTACGCAATATACTCAAGGTAAAGACTGCTTAATTAGTTTCAATTTTTCATGGGAATTTTTGCTTTCATCATAATCTCTTAGTATTTTTTTTTTTAGAAATTTACAAATAATTTACTGAGTTTTAGCTTATTTTTTAAAAATTAACTGGATTTTAAAAAATTTCAAAATGCTCACTAGTTTTGTCATTTTGGTATCAAAACTCACTGAATCTAACGTCGTTAAACCTTTTTAACAAAAAATTCATTCCTTCCAATCACAATGTGACACATGTCATTAAATAAATAAAAATTAAAAAATATTTTAAAAAAATCTAAAATTAATAAAAAAACGTATTTAAAAAACAAAAGAAAATTTACAAATAAGTCACTAAGTTTTAGCGCTCATTTAAAAAACTCATTGAGTTTTAAACAATTTCAAAACACTCACTAAGTTTATCATTTTGGTATCAAAAATCACTGGACCCAACGCCTTTAAACGTTTTAACGGAAAATTCATCTCGCTCAGTCACAATGTGACATGTGTCACTAAATATATAAAAAAATAAAAATATATCTAAAATTAAAAATATATATATAATTATTTATTATTTTAAAAAAATCGGAGACACCTGACCCTTTCACGGTGGAAGGTTCACCTCTGGCCACCAGTTCTGGGCGGCCAGAGGGAGGGATCCTCCACCCCGGGCGGTGGTCTGGGTGGGGGTTGCGGGACCTCCCCCGATCTCGCAACCCATGGGTTGCAGGATGGGGGGAGGTCCCCCACCCAGAGTCCACCCCTGGCAGCCCAGAACAAGGCGGCTAGCAGAGGGTGGAGGAATCCCCAACCCCCACCCAAACCACTTGGGGTGGAGGGGAGAGATCCTCCTCCCCCAGCGGCCAGAAGTGGAAGGGGATCCACCACGAAAGGATCAGGGGTCCTGATTTTTAAAAAAAAATAATAATAATTATGTTTTTTTATTAATTTAGATTAATTTTTTATTTATTTAATGACATGTGTCGCATTGTGATTGAATGATATGAGACGTTGGGTCCAGTGAGTTTTGATACCAAAATGACAAATCCAATGAGCGTTTTGAAATTTCTTAAAACCTAGTGATTTTTAAAAAAAAAATATGCTAAAACGTAGTGAGTTATATGCAAATTTCTTTTAAAAAAAAATTACTCTTTTTTATTAATTTTAGATTTATTTTTATTTAGAGAAATATTTTTTATTTATGTAATGACATGTGTCATATTGTGATTGAATGATATGAATTTTCCGATAAACAGATCTAACGATGTTGGGTCCAGTAAATTTTTGTACCAAAACGACAAACTTAGTGAACGTTTTGAAATTTTTTAAAACCCAGTCAGTGGCGGAACCAGGATTGATAATATCCAAGGGTGTCGAACTTTAAAGGAAAAATGACTAAAAAGAAATTTCCTTCATGATGCAAAACTTAATAAGACTTCTCCTTCTTTCTGCGTCAACTTACCTGCTAAAGCTCCCACCTGCATGATAAGTTGATAGTTGACGACTATTACTTTCTGATTATAGCATAGCTTACCAAAAAACACATGTAATATCTTCTTTCCAGACACATTAGACAAATGTAATAAACCCAGGAAAGTGGATAATCGATGAAAGCGAAATTTGGGTGATACTTCCTAAAGCGCCTCAAGTCCAATTCAAAAAGAAAGTCAACCTAACCACTTAGGGTGTTCAAAGGAAATTACAAAACCAAAAAACAAAAAGGAAAAAATGGAAGACAAGACACAAACTCTACAAGCTAAAAGGAAAGCAAACCCAACAACAAGTAGCCAAACTCTGACATAAACTAGAAGGTTCAATCAAACACTTCTACTTATATAGGTAGGCCAACTAATGTAGTTAAAGTGACCAAAGAAGTAATTGATCTGCTAGAACTGTAATTTGTCAGCAAGAATTTTGTCAAGCATGAATCTTGTGTACTGTAGAAAATAAGCAATACGTATGTTCTCAATCCATATATTCAACATTTAGTTTCATGTTGTTTAGAGAAAGCACAAATAAAATAGGTTTGACTCCTTAGAGTAGCTTGTTTACATAAGTATGTGTTCAAATATGTTTCTTCGGTGCTCATTCCAAACAGGAGGAGCGTTAGGTTATGCCCTCTACAATTTAATATAAGAAGAGATAATAATTTAATTAATCAATGAAAAATGGAAGGTAGCCCCACATATACATACCATATTCATTATGCCAGAACCCAAGACAAGTGAAGCAGAAATGTCCATCAAACAAATTCAAGACATCATATTCATGTCTTTCCTGGAACAATGCAAACTTAATAAGAGTGAGCACAAACCAATTTGGAAGGATGACCAATCAGTGCAATCACCAAGTCAAACAAACTCCTTGTAAACATCCTACTAATTATGAAGGCAGACTGGATAATAACTACTCAAGCTAACTTGCATCAGTCACACTCGGTAACGACCAATAAGACAATCTTAACAACTACTGCAACTCGTGTTGTAAGACAGCACCATTTCGAATCCCCTTTTTCAAAGCCTACAACTAATTTAAAGAAAAAAAAAACTAGAGAAAGAGGGCAGCTCTCTATTGCCAGCATTTTCTAAAGTACGACTTAAACATACAAGTTTCTTGGAAAAGACCGACCATACAAAAACAACAGTAAAAGAGTTGTAAAACCAAACTAGAAACACACAAGCATATCAGCATATGGCGATGAATGCTTCCTTACACATGGTCTGTCACACACAAATCATACGAATTAAAGCCAGAAGTTCTATCTTACAGTCACCTGCCTTACTACTCCTCCAAAGCAATAAAATATGAAAATGAGGACACCAGAACAGAGAATACAATTGTGGACAAGGTTCAACAATTTCGATGTTATCCACTATAACACTCAGTGACTCAGAGAAGAAAAGATCATGTAGTATGTCTAATTCGACTGCAAGTCACAATCCCTCTACGGTAGAATGAAAGATCAGCATGCGTTATGGATAACAGGTGAGTATGAGGAATACCATGAAAGTTATGTGAAAAAAGATGGAGGTAAATCAGAGAAATTTAGTAGCCAGGGTTATGAGCTTTCTTTGATTCGAAATTCCTCTAATTTCTCCGGCCCTAATTGTCTTTAACCACTTAATCATGATTCACTCAAATCCCTAATTCACAAATGATCAAATCCCTAACCTAATTCATAAAATTCATCAAAAAATCACAACAATAAAATTACTTACCTTGGCTGAGTGATTCTGTCGAAGAGAGAAAGAGAGGCAGCGTGCGGCGGTGGCTGGTGAGTGTGCGGTGGCTGGTGAGAAAGGCCAAAGTCTTCTTCAGATGCAGTCGCAGAAAAGAGAAAGGAGAGGGAGAGGGGGAGCGGAACGCGCGTTTCTGCCTTCTGGGTTTTTTTTTTAAAAAAATTCTGCAGAGGGTGAAACGACATTATGGGTAAAAAAAGATCTGGGCCAAGGGGATCGGGCCCAGGCTTTATGGGTAAAATATGTTTGTAGTTGGTCTGGGCTTGAGCTGATGGGTGTCGGCCCAAGCCAACTTATTTTAAAATATATTAAACCGAAAAAAAAAAAGATACAAACACAGCCACATGATCCACCTAGTTTTTGATGGTGCATGCCTGGTTTGGGCTATAAATGAAACACAGAATGAACTGCTGTCCACCAAAATCCCATCACCTAACGTAGCTCCCAGCAAAGAATGCTAGAGGTCCAACAATAGCAGCATTGACAAACGTAGCAGGTTCTGAGTGACTGTAGTCAGTCCGATGTTCCCATTACAAGCATTAGATGTCGAAATAGACGAGTTGAAGTCCCAAACACCTGGGAGACAACCTCAGTGAGATTAAAGTCCAACAGAGTCATCGTCCCCAAAGGTCATCAATGAGGTCGGCTATTTTGGTACAATGAATTTGGTACTAGTTTTTTTTTTGGTGGGGTGGGGTGTTACGTAATTCGAGTCCAGATGCATGTCTAATGAACGAATTGAGCCTGAACGAGCAACGAGGAGTTAGTCGCACAACAATCATAAGCTTCCGCAGAAACCCCACAAAGCAAAAAAGGCATATCCAAGACAAAAATGATTCCGAAGTTTTAAGACAAACTGGGTGCGGTAGGCTAAAGCAAAACAACTTAGAAGGCAAATCCTTTTCTCATGTTTGATAACCCGGCACTTAGTCGGAGAGAGATTCTGGAGAGAAAAAGATTAGTACCGAAATGTGCCTTTCTTTAACCCTCTAAGATATGGATTCCCTTTCCCTTTCCCCTTCCCCAAATTATAAGAACGAAAAAAAAAGAGTACCGAAAGGTGCTTGTTTCAAATGGGAGACGCTAGAAATATTAAGATTTTTTTTTTTGGGGGGTGGTGTTGGATAGAAGCCACACCTGGAAGCCAATTCACTCGAGTTTTCATGACATGAAACCACCTTGCATCTGGCAGATTAACTCCCTTTCACGCATGCCAAACACCCAGTGATGTCACTTGGGGCCAAGCAAGACCGTCACCAAGTACCCATCTGCAAGGACGTGTTAATGAACTTCACGAACGTCGTCTTTGAAGAGGATGCTGCTCCAAAATGATAGTCTCTTCTTGCTGATTGGATTAATGGTCCAGATTGGGGGATAGCGTCTTAGAGTAACGTTTCCTCCTAAATCTTTTCCTTTCTTCGTCTTAAAGCCACGTTTCAAGCACTGCCGGCCCAAATTCGGTTCTCTTCCCATCTCCTTTTGCGAAGTGTTGTTCAATAAAATAGAGATCGTTTTGGCCCAGATCCTCCTCTTTCGGACTCCAGAATTTCGCCAGAGATCTTAATTTCGATCCAGTGCTTAAATCCAAAACGACCCGTTGTATGAGCGTGTCCTATGCTCTAGACTTCATGGTCAGACCATTTAATTTGCGACTTACAAGCAATTGAGACACAAACTCACTCAAGTAGCAACCAGTCACAAGAACCCCGAAGAGACTTATATTGCACAAGAGTTCTCTAATTTATTATTTTATTGGAGATAATTAAGCAACTACTACACCAAAATAATAAGCAAATGCTCAAGCAAACTTTATTTTTTGGTAACTGGTAACTGTGGTTGTATTAATATTACCAAACGCCCTACATGCTCAAGCAAACTTGAAGCTGACTACCTTGGACGGCTCAGGGAGGATTAGAGTTTAATAAAAACAATTATTATGCAGAAGTGAAATGAATGGTCACGAAGTACACAGGAAACATCAAACATATCGAGAAAAATGGGCTCCTAAACAAGCATTTGTTTTATATTCTGCCATTCATGTCAATAGGCAAGACTTGAACATTATAACCAATGTATTCATAAGACGACTTTGGATACTAGATCAGTCCAGCTTTGAAAAGTGCAATAGTGTTGTTCTTGTCATCATTTTCCAGATTCCAAGTCTAATACAAATCCAATCAGGCTCATCTAGTAGACCTCTTTAAAGGAGCTTAACTCCAACTTAATTCAACCATACCAAAGCCATAACAACATCATTTCATGCCAGAACTAACACCTTGAATCCCTACTAAATGCATGAGGAACAATAGCTAGAAGGCAGTATCTTAGAAGTCCCACATCTTAAAAGAATGGTCAAAATTTCCCCCACTATATTGAGCATGCATGCTTTTTCCTGCATTACATGCTATACTACACAATTACACCAACTTAGGGGCCCAGCTATGTCAAATGAGGAAGCATATACTCCCAGTATATAAAACAGTTATTCACTTGGGCAAGCCTGTTCTCACATCCCATCAACATTCTTTAATCTCTAGAAATACGAAGTCCAGGAAACAGTAATGCTAGTACCGGAACACCCCCCACCCCCCCCCCCAAAAAAAAAAAAACCCAGTCCTTACCCCATCCTTTAACACCTTTTCTCTCCCCCTCGGCACATGACGAAGGGGGCCCTTTTTTAGGGGGGATGGGGGGAGGGGGAGGAGAGAGAGAGAGAGAGAGAGAAGCATTCAAAAAATTAATGACAAAAGGTAGAAGATACAGAATAGCATGAATCTACCACCAAACAGACCAGCTGCTACAAAGGTTTAAGAACCAATCATTAAGAAACTGCTTTTGCAATATCCGATCTGACAGCAACTTTAACCCTTATATAAAACCACAGCTTGGAGTGTAAACAAAGGACTACATTTAATAAGTCTATGTCTAGGAAGAACCACAAAACAACATTAGTACAACCTACAAACACGGCTTAGTGCCAACACAAATTAACTTACAGATTAGCATCTTTCACTATGCTTATACACAGTTAGAACATCGTACCACTTATGGTTATAAGATTATCAGGAAGATTCACCAAGGTGGGAGTTTGATCTCTAACACTCTAACAGTAATTATCAATACGAGGGATAGTAGATTGGGTTGCTTGTATCATGGCGGCGTGACCTAAAATGGCTAATGCTATCCAACGTTGTCCCCAAAACTCTCCGACTGTATTCGTAATTGTTGCCATTGAAATGTGATCCATACCCATTAGATTGATTATTTACACCAGGGGTGACAGGCACTGTATTAAAAAGAAGCATTTTTCAGAACCTATACAAATAGATTTTTGGGGGGTAGTAGGAAAAGCAAAAAAGGAATTAGGGAGAGGACAAGAACACATGACCTTGAGGAGGATTATCTTCATAAGCTGAAAACCTACAGGCTTGTGATAATCTCGTGGACTGCTGAGAAATTTCCACATTATTAACTGGTACAGGGTGATGCCTTGGTTTGTGAAACGAACTCGAAGTGGGTGTGACTGCCATGGGAGCTGAGGGCTTGTCTTGCCCGGATATCTGTTCACCAAGAAAAAAATGTCATAATCAAGAGGATTAATGAATCTTGGGTTCCAAGTTTTCAAAAATATATAATATCATATCTTTTCCCTTATATCTTTAGACTAATTTTTCCAATAATCCTGCATATTATATCCTATTGACAATATTGGAGATCACCACAACAACTGAATAAGCCTGTCATATCACCAAAAGAGCACACATTCCTCTGATAGGTTAACTGCGGAATTAGTCTCCATTAAACCGTTGCACACAGATAATTGCATGCAAGCTGGGTTAAATTATAAGGAAAAGAACCCCACAACACAATCGAGCAAGGGAGTTTAAGAAAGCAAAGACATTTATACATAACAAAATGAACTCCTAGAAGAATAAACTATTCGACCCAAATGAGACAATCAACAAGTTATAGCAAGAGAAAAACCATAGGTGATGGACATACCGCAAATTTCAGTGTTCGGTTGTACAGAGTCACGAGGCCAGAGAAAAGCCGGACAGCATAGCCTGCAACCTCCACAGTTTCGTATTCTGCAAACGCATAACCTTTGGGTTTATCTGTTTCCTTGTCCCGGGGAATGTACAAGTCAACCACCCGCCCAGCTTGAATCAAAATATCATACAAGTTTCTATCAGTCACCCTCTCATCCAGGTTACCTGGGTCAAATTGAATAATAGAAAAAGTCAGCACAAATTCTGCTCACGAATAACCACTACGGAAAGAAGCAAGAGAAGTTAAGTGTCAGTGCAGTCAATGCACTCATTTGTAGATATAAATTAAAATAACAATAACCAGGAGCGAACAAAATTAACGGACAAGCAAGGTCAATGCACCAAGAGAACTAAATGCTTGTGATAGGACGAATTATCACCCAGCATCAAAGCGTGAGCATTAAAGTGGAAGAATTCATGGCTTCCTACCTTCCTTCTATGCAACCAAGTACAAATAACTAACTCCAATGTCTATATAGATAGACAGAGATTTCATAATAATTTTGTGTGCTAAGGATATCAAAAAATAACACTCTGGCCAGCAGAAACACAACTAAGGATCTGCAATTGGCAGCAGGGAGTTCAACAATTTTTAAGGAAAGTAATCAATAACTTCCTATAGACATGCGTATTTTATTGAATCAATAGAGTTGACCTGGCACGCACACAAATATTAGTAAGGATTCCAATACAGACTCGGCACAAATTCCTATTCAACTTAGCAATTAACTCTTCAAATGCCAACGAACATAATTTCCACGGGTTTGTAATCAGACAAACAGGAGAGAAGTTAAGAAATTAATAAACCTCCGAAGCCATCAACAACAAACAGAACAAACTCCCGGAATAACTATTCTCCCGGGAAAATCTTTCCATACCTACGTAAACGGTGCAACCTGAGCTTCCTGACATGGTTGGTGTCCTTGCTTTTGGAACGTGATCCGAAACCCTAGAACGAAACGACGCCGCGCAGTTATATCCGCTGTATCCTCTCCTCCCGAAAGATAAAACGAGCCAGGCGTACGACAGACAGACAGACAGACAGCTCCCGACGCCGCGCAGTTATATGTAAGTTATGTTGTAGATCGAGTCAAAAGTACAACCGGTTTAGCCTATTGCAGGGGGAGCACGTGGCTTGGATTATCTATGCGCTGTTCCCAACGTATCTAGTATTTGATTTTTTTGGGGGTAATTATCTAATTCATGATTCGATCACTGATTTTAAATTATTTCTGAATTTCTATCTAATAACTATACAGTATACACGAATCGGTTGCGAATATCACAAACGGATTATATTTAGTTTAAATCTCAAAACAGTTTTGTGTTTGTATTTTTTATAAAAGTGTGTAAATTTTTTTAGAATCGATGAAAATATATTAAAATGGATGAAAAAGTGAGTGAGAAGTTTTTAAAAAAATATTTTAGATCTAAAATAAACATAAAACTCTTCCCGAGCTACATGGGATAATTTTTTATTTTTCTGTACGTGAAGAATTTTTATTTGATTGGAGGTAATTGTCAGTATAGCGTGGGAGAATTTTTAAGACAGCGAGAAAATTGTGATAATTGTGGTTTTTTTCCTTTTCGATAAAGTAATGGTCCAGTGACAAAATTCTGATAATCCTGTTTTTTGACCTTTTTGAGAAAGTGATTGGTCCAGCGGCTGGATTCTTGCATTTATATCGTATGTCTGTCTGTAAATCAAAATTTTGGTAATTTTGTAAAATTTTAATAGATTTTGAAGGAAAGTAATAAAAAAAATATTTTTTTATATTTATTACGATAAAAGATTATTTGACTAAATTATTCAATTTGAGAGAAAATTATTCGATAATAATTTTTTACTTGCCATTTTGATAAGCTTATTTACTTTCTTTTTTCTTTCCGTTGGGAGACCCAAATAGCATTCTTTATGGGTATGTTACTTTAATTTCAACCTCTCCAAATTTTCAAATAAGTCTACCCAATTCCAACTTTTATGATATTTTTCCTTTTATATTATTTATACTTTATCCTCAATTTAAGATATTTTTACAATAAATACACTTTTTACCCATCAACGTGAAGAATTTGACACATTACACCATAAAGTATCAATTCTGACACATTAACACTCAAACTATTAATGTTAAACATTCTGTACATTTAGTCAAATTAGACCGAAATTGAATTATTCATACCGACGATAATACCCCCACTGACTTTAATGAAATAACAACCGTACCCTCAATCATATATACACATATGCAAAATGGTCATGGTCAATTTCGTCATTTATGTCTAATTTGACATAATACTTTTAACAAATTTGCAAAGTGTGTGTAAAATTGGTAGTTGGATAGTGTAATCCATTAAATACATTGTAGTTGATAGTTGAACAATTATAACTACACCTTTTGCCCTCCCAATATTGGAGTTCTCACACTTTGCACTTCAAACTATCAATTTCGTTACATTTCGCTCATCAACTACCAATCGTTTACACTTTGCACCCTCTATTATTACTTTAAACGAAAATTATTATTTTTGTTCAATGAAATGACAAATTTATTTCTATTAAAAATATAATTATAAAAAATTATGAGGGTAAAATTTGTTATTTCACTGTACAACAATAACAATTTTCATCTAAATTAACGGTAAGATGTGCAAAATGTAAATGATTGGTAGTTGAGAGATGAAATATAAGGAAATTGATAGTTTAGGATGCAAAGTGTCAGAATCTCAATAGTAGGGGTGAAAAGTGTATTTTTTTTCCATATATATATATATATATATCCCACAATTTTAACAGATGATGGCAAGTGTTTGAAATACATAGTTGATAAATATACATAGTGTTTGTTTACCCACAAAATTTTACTAAAATTTTAACTTTTTCACATCCTCATTCTCTCTCTTACTTTTTTCTCTTACTTTTTTTTACTTTTTACCAACTTTTTCACTTTTTCATTTATTTTTTTATTCTCTCTCCTTACTTATTATTTAACTTTTTTACACTTTTTACTAACTTTTTCGCTTTTTCATTCTCTCTCCTCACTTTTTCACAAACCCTAAAATTTTACTTACACAAACACTATCATAAAGTGATAGAAATTATATTTTTTTAGTATAAAATAAGACCATGTAAGATAAAAAGTGCAAAAGTGTATTTATCATTTTTAAAACATACATTCCAAAATAATATCACATAGGAAATTAATTAGTCCACTAATAACTGTCAGTTTGTATACCGAAAGAAAACAAAAAAACAATAATCATACAACAACAATGCCCATCCCGTCAATGGCCATATAAGTCGCTCTCATCAACTGGCAAGTTTTTCCACCCATGCCTTGCTTTAAATTCGATGTCTATATGATAATATAATTTTTCTTGGTTATTAATTGGATTCCCGAGTAACTGAGCAAACATTTAATATGTTTGGCAAGTCTATAGTTTTGTTCGCCTCAATAGTTTTTTTTTTTTACATTTATTTACATTTGTTGTTACAATCAGCAAAGAGTGCAAACTGATTGTATGGGTTAAATCAATAAGGTCACATTTAGTCCGCAATTTACTACATCTTTCAAACTGATTGTATGGGTTATTAGTTTAATACTAGGGAAATTTACTTTTTAGTCCTTAGGTTTTAATCCCTTTTTATTTTTAGTCATGAATTTTAGTGGGTCAAAATTTTAGTCCTTGAACTTTCATCTCTGTAAAATTTAGTCATTCCGTCAGTCTGTCGTCAGTTTACAGTCAAATTTGTACCGGTTGACCGGTATATGAAGCGGTCGACCGCTACATGAAGCGGACGACCGCTACATGTATCGGTCAACCGCTCACTTTCAAAATATATATCCGATCGACCGCTTCAAAATTGGCGGTCGACCGGTACAAAAATTGACGGCAGACTGACGGAAGGACTAAATTTTACAAAGATGAAAGTTCAAGGACTAAAATTTTGAAGGTTGAAAGTTAAGGACTAAAAATGAAAAAGGGTTAAAATCTAAGGACTAAAAATCCGTCAGTCAACCGTCAATTTTTGTACCGGTCGACCGCCAATTTTGAAGCGGTCGATCGGATATATATTTTGAAAGTGAGCGGTTGACCGGTACATGTAGCGGTCGACCGCTTCATGTAGCGGTCGACCGCTTCATGTAGCGGTCGACCGCTTCAAATTTGAGGGCAAACTGACGACAGACTGACGGAATGACTAAATTTTATAGAGATGAAAGTTCAATGACTAAAATTTTGACACACTAAAATTTATGACTAAAAATAAAAAAGGATTAAAACCTAAGGACTAAAAAGCAAATTTTCCTATTAACTAAGTCGTTTTTAGAGGATGCTATTTCAAAACTCCAAAAGCGTTACCCTTGGTCCCTTACATTAGCCGCTCTCAGTTGCCTCTCGGCTCTCGTGTTGTAAAAGAACAAATAACGGCAATTATAGGGGTGGAAAAAATATTTATCTATTTTTAAATACGTTGGATATTTATGGATAATAAATTAATCGAATTGTAATTTTGTATGTTTATGATGTTTTTAATGATACTTTGAAAAATTCTTCCGTCCCCTCCCCAACGAGAAAGGGGGACAGATAAGGCCACGTCACACGCGCAATACAGATGCGCCGAGCGTTGAGTCAATTGGTAGATGCGCGTGCCGATGACGCACTTACAGGACATTGGACAGACGTGAAGGCCAGTTGTAAAAGTTCCTCTTTTCGTCACTGTCTGCAAGTGACCAATAGCTACCGACTTGAAAAAGAAAAAGAAAAAGAAGACCAATAGCTACCGCGTTAAGCTGTCACCGCCCAGTCACGTGGCATCTCTTGTGGCGCAATTAATTTGTCCTACGCTGCAGACTGCAGCAATTAACATCGTCTTCAGTTTTCTACGTTTAGACATGGAAAAAATTGTTTAAGAAATATGAAAATATATAATATTTTTTCTAATAAAATGTAAAATTTTATAAAATCTTTTAATTGTTATTTCAACCAAAATGACCTCAACTACCATAATTGGAACTATGCTATCATATAATTATTTTAATTAATTTTAAAAAATCTTGGTAAAATAATTATAGACATAGATTTTAACAAAATCTAATTCATTATAAATTTATAAGAGAGCAATTGGAGTGAGGTGAGCACCAAATATTTAGGGATTAAGATTCTCTTGAGTTTCTTACCTGAATTGCATGTAATCTGTAGAAACATATACATAAGAGGTAGATCTTATATTATTTAATATTTTAAGTGTAAAAATTTTAGGACCCTTATTATGGATCTACCCGTTATGTGTATCTATCTCGAAATCACAAGGTGCAATTTAGGTAAGAAACTGCACAGATCCCGATACAATATTTAGTTTATGAGTGAAGAATATAGTTGACGAGTACAACCACTAGAATCTTATTTATAAGGTAATTATTTCAGCATCCAGCATTAAGATGTGTACCCACTTGATTTACCAACTATTGAATGTCCTTAATCGGAATTAAACTCAATTTTTTTACAATGATTTTTTTTTTCCTTTTATTACTCATAAACTGTGTATATATTCCAGTCTTTCATCTCACACATCAAAATCATCTGCTTACCCATTTTCATTCTGTCATAAAATATTTTTTAAAGTTTTGGAAGTTGGACATCAACACCAATTTTTTTGTTCGTGTTAACCATTCAAAAAATCATAGATACAAATTCGCATGCTTTTTGAGTACTCTACCTAGGCAAACAAATTTGATCTAACCCCCCCCCCCCCCCCCCCCCCCAATCATTTAGAGGAAAAAAGTCTAAACAAATATACAAAAGGGTCACCGAGAAAGCCCAAAGGGTGTTTTTGAATTTCATAGTTGAAGAAGTGTTGCGTTAGAAAGCAAGCTAGAGACAGAGAGAGAGAGTTGTATGGTACGGGACATTCGGTGGAAAGCAATAGGAGGCCGTTACTGAAGAAAGTGACAGAGGAAGAAGAGGAATTGACGAGTATAAAAGACGGCGAGGATGCCCAGCTCACAAGGCAGCGTGGAGGAGAATCGCCTTACACTGCGGAGTATCCACGACGCTCCCTGCCTCCTTTTTCCTCTTTCTACGATGACTCGGATTCTGCTCTCTCTGATCTCGAACATTCTCGAAATAAAGAATTGATATCGGAGTTATTTTTGCCGTTGTCAATCCCGAAACGAAAAAAAGTGACAGAGAGACTCTGCCTGACATAACGAGGTGATTTCAATTTTACTCTCTTGTTTGTCGCCATATATGCTAATCAGAATTCAAATTGGTTTCCTCTTTTTTTTCTTTTTTTCTTTCTCTCCCTCTCTTTTTGATTGAAGTTTTACACTTATGCTCCTGTTAGATCTAAAAGCAGTTGGATTTAGGTACTTTAGCTTAATCACCAACTGCGATCTCTGTTCTGTCTCTCTATATAAGCTTGTGTTGTAATATGTATGCATGTAATGATTGTTTAATATCTTATGTTTACTGGGTGGTGACGAAGTTGAGGAAAAGAAAAAGTAAGATTGCCATGTTTTTAGTGTTTTGGCCATATGAAGGCAATGAAGAGATTAACCCAATCAAGGGGCGTAATTGTGTAAATGTTTCTTCTTTAATGGGTTATACGTGGGAGGATATGTTAGATTCGACATTTTTGAATTTTGTTAGGCTGTACTTCTACTCACTTTACGTTTCCTCTGCAACCAAACGGGTTTGGAAAGGAATGGGATCTCATTTGTTGTGAATTGTGCTTCAATTCTGTTTAGGAAACTTGTTAGGTGTTGTCTTCTTTCGGTTTTCACCATCGGTTTCGGTGAGTCAGCAATCTTCTGAACTAAGCGTGATTTTGCTTGCCTGCTACGACTGTATATCTCTGTGCAGTACCCTCTTCAATTTACCAAGTATCTGTGTACAGTTGAAGATCTATTGCGTTGCATAGAGTCTTCAAATTATTTGTTTTCTTTAGAAGAAGGGCCAATTTTGTATTCTTCCAAACGTAGAAGTGAGATTGATAAAAAAAAATATGTAGAAAATTGCTGTTGTTTGAAATCCTAGAAATTTATTTTGCCAAATCTACAAGCTAAGTACTTTTTTTTTGAATTTAAAGGTGCTCTTTAATCTAAACCTGATTAGTTCTTAATTTACTATAGGTCATTTATATGTTCTTGATTTCATTATTTTTACAAGGTTTATATGTCATTTTATTTGTCTATTTGTTGGCAGTGTGTAAGTGAAAGAAGATTTCTGTATTATTTGTTGCAGGGGATCTCTTATTTTCTTTAATTGTTCAGCGGTCAGCATTGGACTGGATTGATGAGCGATGCAGAGGTCACGTAGAGCTATTCTGCAAAGAAGATCTTTGGAGAAGGCCTTAAGTGGAAGAAATCGCTTGTACAAGGTTTCTCTTTCCTTAGTGTTTATTTTGTGGGGGCTTCTCTTCCTTTTCAGTTTATGGATCAGTCATGGCCATGGTTACAGAGGTAAGCTTTTTAAACTAAATTTTCTATACACTTTTGCTGTATCACCTTATAGAGTGGTTGTTGAGAGCTTTAAACAAGTATATAGGATGCTGAGCTGTTGTACCTATACAATATGTGAGGGATATGTGAGGTCGCAGATTAGAGGTTACATGAGAGGTGGTTCAGTGATTTGTCTTTTTTCTTCCAATGGCTAAATTGGAATGCCTATACTTAGGGGTATGAATTACAGTTGGCAATGTACAACTTTCATTTCTGGCTCCTTGTCTATCCTGTTGTCTATCATTTTAGGGCAAGTATCATCTCCTGATTTCTTTTGCATGAAACTGTAGCCTGCTTGTCATATTGCAACCTCCAACTTACTTGGATGGATCCACTTAGCCATATTATGCTGTTTGCTGTATGCTGCTTCTGTTGAGTCAGGTGCTAATAAGCTGGGTTGTGATGCACTAAAAAGGCTGAATATTTTAATCTGATTCAGTATCAACGCTTGGCCAAACTTTTGGGAATACTAAAGAATTTAATATTTCTGAATTATATCATCAAGTTAAAGTATCCAACTCTAAACAGAAAATTTGATGTTGAATACTGCAGTTTTTATTTATTTATTATTATTATATCGTGCTGAGAAATCTAAGCTTTAGGACGTAATAACTCTCAGAATTACTGAAAAAGGGAAAGATACGATAACGATTACGATAAATAGACCTCATTTTTTATACTCGAATAGTCTCCCTGACTTATTGGGATCAATTCTTCCTGGTTCTATCCTTTGTCCTTGTATGTCTGGTACACATAATAGTTTATTCGTATTCCTTGAAAAATTTCTGTATAACCTTAAGTTATTTTTTTTATTTAGTTATGGGCTGAAAGTATGTAGTATTTTCTCTAGTGCTATATAATTTAATGTTTTAAAAGTTTCACATGTATATTGATAGTGCTATTCACCATACCAAAGATGCAACCTTTTCTAAATTCGAGTTTCCAGCTGTACATTGTGGAGTTTTAATGTGAGCTTACTTTCTTGCTCGCTACTATCTTTTATCTTCATTTGATTAGGTGAGTATTTTCCATGACTAAAGATGTGTTTCATAACTTGTTCTTATGAGTTGCTCTCTATCTTTTCTTCTGACATAGATGATTATGCTATACTGCCGGTTGGCATATCAACTTTGGATGAAGCTAAGGTGGGAAGTCATAAACATGCAGATACTGCAGATCATCATCCACCAGAAGAAACTCATTCCTTTTACTCTTCTAAGGCTGTGTGCGCAAATGGTGCCGAAACTGGAGGTTTTGGTAGCAAGTATGTTGCTGGCGAAGACGATATAAATTATGTCCCAGTTGGAAGGAGTGGAAATGATTTTGCAACGCTTGCAGAGCAATCTGCTCTGGGGAACTTTGATTCAGCTCTAAAATCTGAAAGTGATACTCGAAAGACTGACCATCTATCTCATAATGTTCCACTTGGTCTTGATGAATTCAAAAGCAGAACATTTAATTCCTTAAGTAAACCTGGAACTGGGCAGGCTGGAAGCGTGATACACAGAAAGGAGCCTGGTGGTGCTGAGTACAATTATGCTTCAGCATCAAAGGGAGCAAAAGTTTTGGCTTTTAACAAGGAAGTCAAAGGTGCCTCTAATATCTTAGGTAGAGATAAGGACAAGTATCTTCGAAATCCATGTTCTGCAGAAGAGAAATTTGCTATTATAGAGCTTTCAGAAGAAACGTTAGTAGATACAATTGAAATAGCTAATTTTGAGCACCATTCTTCTAATTTGAAAGATTTTGAGTTGCTTGGCAGTTTGGTTTATCCAACAGATGAATGGGCTAAGCTTGGGAATTTCACTGCTTCAAATGTTAAGCATGCTCAAAGGTTTGTTCTTCAGGAACCAAAATGGGTTAGATACCTGAAGTTGAATCTTCTTAGCCATTATGGTACGGAATTCTACTGCACAGTTAGTTATGTTGAGGTTTATGGCGTGGATGCTGTTGAAAGAATGCTGGAAGATTTGATATCTGCTCAAGAAAAGAAATTGTATGTACCTGATGAAGGAACTGGTAGCCACAAAGGAATGCCCTCCCAGCCTGATCCCACAAAGAGTGTTGATCTAGATCAAAGCATTGCGGAAACTGAAATTAATTATGCTCGTGAAACAATAAAAACTAGTGTGCCTGATCCAGTAGAAGAAATGCGTCACCAACAAGTTGGCAGGATGCCAGGGGACATGGTTCTCAAAATATTGATGCAGAAAGTGCATTCGTTGGATTTAAATTTTTCGGTCTTGGAGCAGTATCTGGAAGAGTTGGTTTCTAGATATGGCAGTGTTTTCAAAGAAATCAACAAAGATGTAGGACAGAAGGCTATCATCTTAGAGAAGATCAGAG
Organism: Myrica gale; assembly: GCA_963930655.1. NCBI lineage: Eukaryota > Viridiplantae > Streptophyta > Magnoliopsida > Fagales > Myricaceae > Myrica > Myrica gale. The sequence goes on along the minus strand of OZ005600.1, from coordinate 5,961,064 downwards.
AAGATATAAGGAATATTCTTGACAGTCAGGAGGTCATTGTATGTGAAACTCTTCTCTTTTTGAATCTTAATTAATGCTCTGAATATTTTTTGTTGTTGGTATATATGTCTAGATAATTGTTAGGAATATGATTATCTGTATAATTAATTTTGCAATGGTTTAATATCAGGCTACAGATATTGGCGAGCTTATTTCTTGGAGGTCCCTTGTTTCCATGCAGTTGGATAATTTACACAGGGAAAATGCTGTTCTTAGGTAAACTCTATATCTGAGTCAAATGGTCCCCAATCGCTGTTACTTTGATAGCTTTTTTATTTTCATAAAGAATGTAGTTTCAGTTCGGGATTAAAAATTTTAAAGTACCTTTAAGCATTCATATTCTACAGCTTGTTATCTGACTATCTTTTGGTTTGTGGTTTCGGGTATTAGCTTGGAGGAATAAGGAGAAGAGAGTGTAATATGGCATAGCTGCTTCTTATTTAGGATTATGGTTTGTATAAACTCTGGTGCAAGTTGGGTTGTTCATTATGTGCGGGTTGAGATAGCCTTCCAATTCCCTGTGTAAATTTCACTTTACTGTTAACTAGAAAGAAGAGACCCTGATAGGATGCTTGATCAGAAATGATAGGCCCTGTGGGTATGTCCGCATTTCTATCAGAGAAGAGGTAATTGAAGTCAATAATATTGAGAGGGAAAATTCGGAGAAAGGAGGGAATAATTGGTAGCTTTAAAGACGAGAGGAGAACATTCATATGCCATCTTTACTTAATGTTGTGTCCAAGTTGTATATTCACCTTTCCACATATGCTGGTTTCCTCTCTTAGTTGTTCAATGCTGACTTATATGTGTATGGTTTTATTTATTGGTTAGCAATGCAAATAAAAAAAATTAGGTTGGGTGAATGCCATTGCTGATAAATGACATTTCTTTGCAGGTCTCAGGTTGATGAGGTCCAGGAGTATCAGATGTCTATGGAGAATAAGAGCATCATAGTATTTTTTGTATGTATAGTTTTTTCAATTTTAGCTCTTGTGAGGCTATTCCTAGGGATGGCGATGAGTGTTTATAGGGCGGTGAGTGTTCATAGAACAAATATGTCCGGGAAATTTTGTTGGATGAACTCTTCCTGGCTGTTCTTACTATTGAGCTGTAGCATTATTATTTTCATACTTTCAATATAATACATATCTCTGGGTGCCCCAGCTTTCTTGTAGTGGGCGCCCATTGCCCCCTCAATGCACTGTCATAGATTATTAGATTTGTTACCAGATTCACCACCTCCGTCGTTCTCAACTATTTCTCTGCTGCCAGCAGAAGAGCATCACAAACACTTTGTCGAATGAAAAAATATGACTGGGATGTATATATGGGTTATTTAGAACGCCACAGGGCAATATCTAGCATAAATACAAAAGGCAGCAGCGCAGCTCTTTGGGAAAAGGGGCGTTTGACAATATTTGCCGACTGAATTTTGAGAAGATTTTGTAGCTAAAAAACAAATAAATCATCCGTTGGTGGCAGGGATCATGGAAAAGTCCGAAGGAAAAGAGGCATTAAGACAAGATTGAGAAAGGAAAGAGATGTCGGTAAGCGATCGAGATAGACAAGGTGGAAAGAGAAAAATTATGTCATGTGAATGAGGGAAAAATAAAAAGAAACATGATATTCTATCTCAATTATAACCTCTATGAGTCGGCCATTTGAAACCCGAAGGTCCCGACTGCGGTAGTGGAGGTGGCAAGCGATTAGGAGGATGTCGGCTGCTTGAATTTGAACCAGAGTTCACATCAACATTTTGAGCTGAGTCACTGTGATACCGGCTGTGACAATTTGATCTTATATCTAGAAGAATCACTGGAGGAATTATAGTCAACAGAACCTTTAGCAGCTGCATCAAATGCAGATCTCCAGTCATCATGATCAAATGGGCCACTGGTCTTTAGGGCTGCTTTCTGCAAAGGTCACAGAGATTGTAAATGTCCAAAAACTTCTTCAGGTTTAGTTGTACTGAATAATGGTTCAAACACACCCTTGGTTGTGTTTGCAAACCAAAATTTTGGTCATTCCCTTGCCAACCTTTTATATAGTGGATTCACAGTCGAATTTGGTGAAATTTGTGATTGAATTAAACGAGCTTCCCTCACACCATTTTCCTCTCTTTCTGGTTTGCCAGCTCCCTAGGATTGTTGAGCTAAGTTTTTCAAGTGATTGAAATTTGCTCAGGCTGATTAGTCAGTGGGTTTGAATTTGTTGCCTGTATTCAGATGGTCTTCAATGAGAGTTTAGTCCATTTGAAGTTACATGCACCTCTTTGGAGGATGATATTATGCCAGTCGCTTAGCTTGATCATGAACTATTTCAGGATGTTGAGTTTAATCAAATCTTCTAGACGCCGAAATATTTGACATTAATTTTCTAGATAGTGGCAGATCACAACGATCCGGGTGTCTAATCTTCTTGGGTTTGGGTCTTCTATAAAACTCACATGTCATGTCTTTTTATCTTCCTCCAAATTATATCATACAATTTGAACAGAAATTACAAAGGATATTAATTCCTCTCTCTTTTGTCTCCTTCCAAATTGCACCTTATCTCAATATATACCAGAAACCGCTAAGTCAATCACCTCATTTTCCATTGTGTAACCAAGAGATGAAAATGTCTTCATCGGAGGCGATCCAATTGAGATGGGCATTTCGTCGAGCAGCTCTTTTGCTATAACGAATCCATAAAGAGGGCATACCTTTTACGTAGGCGACAACGCAGTAGAATGGATTTGCGCTTTGGGAGTGACTAAAGTTAGCGTCTTCAAGTATGCAAAAGGAAGAAGCTGGTGAGTTTCGGGGCGCACATGATAGTTTTGGCTTTGCAGAGTGGGTGAAATGATAGGGTCAAAAATTAATCTATCTAAATGATTCACCGTTTCTATTTCCTAAAGGAATTAACATAGTATTGTTATTTGTTTTTTCTTAAACGACGTATCATTTCTAACCATAGCCGACTCGTGACTGTCGTTTAGAAAAGAAATTAAACTCCCAGCGGGTACTTTTTATTACAGATCCATTTTATTTTATTTTTCTAAACAAGTATGTTTTATTGAAAAGCATTATAGACACGAAGGAAGTTTAAATTGTCCTTTTTATTTATTTATTTATAATCACATTACATAACAACCTTTATGCGATCACAAAATTGAATCTAGGACACATTACTCCATGAAAATAAAACGATCGATCTCGAGAGACCATTTGATGACAAAGCTGAGCAAATATCTTTATTTCTTTCTTGTTGGAGCCATGTGGTGGAGCGACATTATTGGAACTCCTGTGATCTAGTGCTTATTGGAACAGTCCTCATAGCAGGAGGACACGTAACCTTTTACTTCTCTTGAATCTGTCACAAGAAAACCAGTACCTTGATAAGATTAATTGATCGTTTTGTGGAGAAAAATAGAGAATCAATTAGCAGAGAGAGAGAGAGAGAGAGAGAGGGTTGGAAATTCTCATACCTGCAGGCTTCAAACTGGTGATCTTGGATCGTGCACAACTTTCAGTACAACTATAGACAGCTGCATTCGAAGGACTAGACTTGCATTTGTCATGGCATATAGCGATGCATTGGGCGAATCCAAGAGGGTCACCTATTTTCAATGCACATTTGAAATCACATTTGAACTTGCACCAGAACTTCTTGCTGTTCGGGGAAAGGGCACGAGATGGCGGGGGAGAGGGATCATGAGAGTAGACATCTTGCACTACAGCAAGTAAAAGCATTATAACAACTGCCACATTTTTTGTGCGAACAGCCTCCATATATAGCTAGCTCTGATTTCTTACTTCAACTCTCGACAATATTTTCGGGTCTCTGAATATGCATGTCAAATACGGAACCATGCATGCACTATTTATAAGGAATCATGTCCGTCTAATTCCACTGAATTTGCTTATGTGGTTGCAAAGCGCAAGCAGAGATTTATTCTGAATAAAATATTACTTTATTTGTCGTAGAATATACCCTACAATTTAAGTGAGTAATTAAGTATTATCATATATGTCATCACTTTCTTAAGAAGGCCGTTTTCCGGTATTGGTTCCCAACATAGAATGTCCATTCCAGCTTGCCTGATTTGCATTTCTTCTAAGATTTGAGACGCCTTGCTTGGCTAATCCTTTTCAACTGAATGCACTTACCATTCTGATTCTTTTTGAAATAATTGTACGGAAGATATTTTGGAAGGAGATTAATTTGTCTTCGACTTAACGGTGCTACACTTCTCAAACAAATATGCAAATTGAAATCATTCTCCCTCTTTGGTAATGAAGCACCAAATATTGCGAGAAATTAAGCGCGCGGTTATTATGTTTTGGCAGAGGTTTCCAATTAATCTAATCGTTTCATCTTTCATTAGAATAGACATCAATGAGTCGAAATCAACTCATAGTAATTTGATTAATTGCCCGACAATTTTTTGTATCAAAAAATGGCATGTATGGTAGGTGCATGTTTTCGTCTTAAGTAGTACATAAAAGCAAAAACAAAAAACATTGAAATGTAAGGCCTGACAGCTGCTAGCTGTACCGATCCTACAGATGCATGCAAGAATTAATGATCAAAAAGACCTAGACACAATATTTAGAAAGGTAAAATGAGTTACACTCGGGATGGGATTGGAAGCTTTGCATGATGGCAACAACGTTAAAATACAAGCAATCACACTTGATTTCTTTGTACCTGTCAATTAATTTGAGTATTAGCGTAATTCCGTATCAAACTAATTTTTAATTTAATTGTAATTTTTATCAAAGAAGTTTTGAGTTTAAGTGTTTAAAAACATAAGCATGATCTTCACGAGTTTTGATGAGATTGCATAATTGGGATAAGGATAAGCATTTAGAGTTTTGATAAGGATTAACAGATAAACATTTGGATTTGGCTGTTGGAGTTTTGGTGTTGAAAAATGAGTTTGTTCATTAAGAATACATAAGAAGAACTTCAGAGGTCTGAACGGGTCGGTTGGAGGCCTTAGTAAAAGGTCTGCATCTTACTTCACCGCGGTATCATTGTTCGATAAGTTGGAGGCCCCATTAAAGGCTTATTATTGCGTCACGACTTACTCAAAAATCCAACAATTTTCTCAGACTTCTGGTGCCCGCCCATGAACATTACGCGGTAACAAACAAAATATGATGGCTACGAAAGGAATTTTATGAGTTTTTGGACTAATAAATCGCTAGAATGGGGAGTTCTTTTTTTTTCTTGGTTAATTAGGGGAGGAAAAAAAATCACATCATATCATTGAGGACTAAAGAGGTGGACTTATGAGGCAAACCCACACACCATCTATAAAGCAACCTAATTCCGGAAGAGGTGGTTGAGACTTATAAGTTATTATCGGATCATTATTATTTTTTCTCCGCTAATTAGGAGGATAAGAAAGGAACCTTCGTTGGAAATTATAAAGGATATTAATTTCTCGACTGAATCTTTTGTCTCCTTACAAATTGCACATTATCTCAATACTAAAAACCTAAGTCAATCACGTCTTTTTCCATTGTGTAACCAAGAGAAGAAAATGTCTTCATCGGAGGCCATCCAATTGAGATGGACATTTTGTCGAGCAGCTCTTTTACTAGAACGAATCCATAAAGAGGACAGACCATCCAATTGTGCATGCTTTGGGAGTGACTAAAGTTAGCGTCTTCAAGTATGCAAAAGGAATAAGCTGGTGAGTTTCGGGTCGCACATGATGGTTTTGGCTTTGCAGAGGGGGTGAATGATAGGGTCTCAAACAAAGATCTAAATGATAATTCATCATTTCTATTTCCAGAAGGAGTTAGCATAGTATTGTGATTTGGTTTTTCTTAAACGACGTATATATCATTTCTAATCAAAGCCAATTCGTGAATGTCGTTTAGAAAAGAGAAAACCCCGCGGGTACTTTTTATTACAGCTCATCCATTTTATTCTATTTTTTTCTAAACAAGTAGGTTTTATTGAAAAACCTTACAGACACGAAGGAAGCTGAAATTATCGTTTTATTTATTTCTGATCATCACATTACATAATAACCTATATCTATCACAAATATTTGAATCTAGGACATTATTCCATGAAAATAAAGCGATCTCGAGAGACCATTTGATCACAAGAGCAAATATCTTTATTTCTTTATTGTTGAAGCCATGTGGTGGAGGGATATTATTGGCACTCTTGTGATCTAGTGCTTATTGGAACAGTCCGCATAGCAGGAGGTCACGTAACTTTTTACTTTTCCTGAATCTGTGACAAAAAAACCAGTAGGTTGATAAGATTAATCATATTTGATCGTTGGTGGAGAAAAAATAGGGAATCAATTAGCAGAGAGAGAGAGAGAGAGGGGGGGGGGGGTTAAGGGAGAGAGAGGTAAAGATAGAGATCAGGGTTGGAAATTCTCATACGGTCATACCTGCAGGCTTCAAACTGGTGACCTTGGATCGTGCACAACTTTCAGTACAACTATAGACAGCATTCGAAGGAGGCTTGCATTTTTCATGGCATAGAGCGAGGCAAATGAAGTATTTATCAGGGCTTATAAGTATCAACGCTGAACATTTTAAATCACATTTGGTTTTGAAGAAGAACCCGCCGTTCGGGGCAAGGGCAGGACTCAGGAGATGGCGGGGGAGAGGGAGCAGAGTAGACATCTTGCACTACAGCAAGCAAAAGCATCATAACAACTGCCACATTTTTTGTGCCAAAAGCCTCCATAGCTAGCTGATCTGATTTCTTCAACTCTCAACTGTATTTTTGGTTCTCTGAATATGGTCAAATACGAAACCATGCACTATTTACAAGGAATTTTGTCTGTCTAATTCCACTGAATCTGCTTATATTGTTGTAGAGTGCAAGTAAGGATTTATTCTGAATTAACTATTACTTCATTTGTCATAGAATATAACCTACTATTTAAGTTAGTAATTAAGTATTATCATATATGTCATTACTTTTATTTTTTCCTTTTTGATTTATGGAGATTTGTTAAACTTCTGATTTGGGATTGAATATAAAAGATAATTAGTTTCATTGAAATGCTTAATGTAATTAAGTATTATCATATATATATGTCATTACTTTTATTTTTTCCTTTTTGATTTATGGAGATTTGTTAAACTTCTGATTTGGGATTGAATATAAAAGATAATTAGTTTCATTGAAATGCTTATGGACTACCTTGCATGCTGCATGTCCTGGGTTGTTTCCTTCTCTCCAAATGACATATACACATACAGTACTGAGGCTGCTGGCACCAATCAGCTGCCAGCTTCTGGCCTCCACGATTGTTGGAAATTTGGAGCTCTTGCAAATTACAGAGATCCTGTTGCAGAAAGGGTAAGAGATCGATCTCTGTGATGCCACAACAAAAAGTGCATTTGGCTTCCTGGACGATGACCTAGGCTGCTATGATCCACCAGAGGTACTATTTTAATCATTTTTTGTTTCACTTATTAAACAAATAATTAAAGCACATGCTTAGTATGGCTCCAATGGCAAATGTCCTCTCGCGCGTTCACTCTTGACAGAGAAGGATCCAGTATGGGATCCCAACCATCCAACTTTAGAATGTCCATTGCTTGCCTGTTTTGCTTTTCTTCTTAATTTGAGACGCTTGGCTAATCCTTTCCAACTGAATGCACGTACCGGATTGCTTACCATTTAATTTGTTCTAAAGATTTGATGTTTCCTAGTATACATTCTGATGCTTTTTGAAATAATTGTAAGAGATTTTGGAATGAGATTTATCTTCGACTTAACTGTGCTACACTTCTCAAACAAATATGCAAATTGAAATCATTCACCCTCTTTGGTAATGCAGTACCAAATATTGCGAGAAATTAAGCGATTATAATGTTCCAATATAGTTGAAAATTATGTTGGAGATCATTGATACTATACTCAGTTTTGTTTCACATAGTTTTGCATGCCAACATCTGAAAGTTTTGGACGCGCGCGCACATATATATATATATATTTTGATAAGCAATATTTCATTACCAAATGAAAATTAAGAAAGAGTACAAAAAGTCAATGGGATCAGCCCCCAAATATACCCAGGGATAATTAACAAACAACTCGAGATTGTAGAGAACACTACTCTCCAAAAGATAGAAGATAGCCCAACCAGCAATATTGTGCGTTAAAGAATTTACACTACGAAAAAAAACTAAAGTCGTACATGACTCAAAAACAGAGGCAAACGATTTGGACTCGGAACAGATCGCATCGATTTTCCGAGGGCAGTATATATTTGTTTGTACTACAACGACGGTACTGTAGATATTAACTTAAAATAAAAACATTTTTTTTTTTAAAAAGAAGAAGTTAAAATATCGAAAATTCCTATAGGATGTGTGCGATATTGTAGGATGCATGTGTACGATATTGAAGGATGTGTAATCCTTGCACCTTTTTTTTTTCACTGCCCCATGCATAGGGAACAAGTGTAAGCTTTGTGAGGTTTCAATTGAGTAGTGTTTATATATATATACATCATTGAGGTTACTGAGTCGAGGCTTATCTTGATTACGTTTTGTTTCAAATTGACATAGCGTGAAGCGCGCGGGTGTTTATACACGAAAACAATTAATAGTGGTTTATAATTTTCACAAGGCGTGACAGCTAGCTGCTAAAGTACCGAAAATAAAGCCTATTTTTGCATTAAACAAGAATAATAAAGCCTTATTTCTGTTAGATATATTTGGTTTACAAAAATATGTGTTATTTTTAGAAACATAGACACCCGGATCCACGCGTCAACCTTATCTTTCATCAGAAAGCTCTGTCGAGCTGAGTGCACAAGTCGGTGCAATGAATTTCTGTCCAAAATTTACAAAAACCAAATATATTTATTTATTTATTTATAGCTGCAGCCATGTGGTGGAGGGATATATTGGAACTCTTGTAATCTAGTGCTTATTGGAACAGTCCGCATAGCAGGAGGCCACGTAACTTTTTACTTCTCCTGAATCTGTCACAAGAAAACCAGTACGCTCACGCTGCTAAGATTACATTTATCGTTTGTGGAGAAATATAGAGAATCAATTAGTAGAGAGAGAGAGAGAGCTAGAGAGGGACCGGGGGAGATAGAGATAGAGAGGGTTGGAAATTCTCATACCTGCAGGCTTCAAACTGGTGATCTTGGATCGTGCACAACTTTCAGTACAACTATAGACAGCATTCGAAGCTGGGGACTTGCATTTTTCCTTGCATTGATAGAGGCAATTGAAGTAATCAATAGTACCTATTTCAAATAAACATTTTACATGACATTTGAGATTGCAGAAACCGTTCGGGGCAAGGCCAGGAGATGGTGCAGGAGAGGGAGCAGAGTATACATCTTGCACTACAGCAAGCAAAAGCATCATAACAACTGCGACATTTTTTGTGCGAACATCCTCCATAGCTAGCTCTGATTTCTTACTTCAACTCTCAACAGTATTTTTGGTTCTATGAATATGGTCAAATACGAACCATGCACTATTTATAAGGAATTATGTCCGTCTAATTCCACTGAATCTGCTTATATGGTTGTACAGTGCAAGCTGGGATTTATGATCTGAATTAACTATATTACTTTATTTTCTTGGAATATACCCTACAATTTAAGTTAGTAATTAAGTATTATCATATATATGTGTCATTACTTTTATTTTTTCCCTTTTTGATTTATGGAGATTTGTTAAACTTCTGATTAATTGGGATCGAATATAAAAGATTAGGACCATTGAAATGCTTAATGGCAACGTTGCATGGTGCAGGTACATGGGTTGTTTCCTTTTCTCCAAATGACACAAGACACATACAGTACTACTGAGGCGGCTGCTGGCATCAATCATCTTAGACAGTACACAAGGCTTGCAAAATATTTAAAATGTTTGAAACACAGCTCGCGAGACAATCTGGATCGACTGCACTTCGACCTCTTTTAAGGAAGTTTTGCGTGGGAAGGCGATGCTATACATGCAAATGCAAGAATTAAGGATCCAAATGATACACAATATTTAAAAAGGTAAAATGAGTTATTTTGGAAATAATGCGACACTCGGGATAGGATCAGGATCCACGTATGTCAACCTCTTTTAAGGAAGTTTTGCATGGCGATCGAGAACGTTAAAAGGTAAGGATTCGCACTTGATTTCTTTATGCCGACGTTCTATATATGTTTAGTAGCAAGTTATAGTGCCCGCCCGATAAATAATTAATGACCCAGATGATATTATACTAGCCTAGCTCCTTCCTAGTTCCTCCTTCACCAGCTGACCGCTTTTTAGTTTGCACAAGGAGTGACAGCAACCTGCTTATCCGAACAATTGATGAACCAAAGACTTTGATCGATCTAGCCTAGTGAAATAAAATAAGACTGAAGAAATTTTCGTTACACAAATTTTATATATAACTTCTTCTGCTAAAGTACGTACGTACCCAAAAATAAAGCCTATTTTTGTATTTAACAAGAATAATAAAGCCTTCTTTCTGTTAGATACATTTGGTTTACAAAAATATGTATTATTTTTAGAAACATAGCGACACTCGGATCCACACGTATGTCTACCTGAGCTTTGATCAGGAAATTCTGCGGAGCAGAGTGGACAAATCAGATCAGTGCTATAGATTTCTCTAAAAAAATTATAAAAATTATCAATTTTGGCGCCTAATCAAATCCAAATCTTATTAAATATTTCTTGTTTGCCAAACTTTTGAGTAGTTATAATTTTTTTTGTATGAAAATTGGTAAAAAAAGTGAAAATAAATTATTTATATTTGTTATAGAGAAATGGAATGATTTGACCAGAAAAAAACTTATTTTATAATTATTTTATTAAATAAAATCCAAAATTTTAGCAAACATACTCCACCAAATTCGGAAGTTTCATGAAGTCATAGTATATAGAAAGAGAAAAAGAAAGAGACTTTACACCAAAGAAAATATTGTCGTTGTTATATTTATTAGAGTTGAGGCCGATTGCGTTTGCCGTTTGTATACGTAACTTTTCAACGTTTTGGGCTCTCAGATCTAACGGTGAGGACTGAGCAACCTTGACGCGTCCAGACGAGGAAGCGAAATACGTACGGTTAATGTTCACTGTCACTTTCATTTTTCTCGGCCGGTCTCTATCAGCTTAGCTGCGATGTGCGGTCATGACAGCCGAAACTGACCCAGCGCTGGTCTCTCAGCTCTATCTGCTAGCGTTCTAATTTGTCTTCATATCTGTTTTTTCTTGGTGTCGCGCTCCGTTTGCTCTCTAATGGAGAATTTCAGATTCCCACACTGAGAGCACCTAGAGATGCGAGTTTCATGCATCGACTACTCTCTCACTCGGTGGTGCTTGAATGCGAATTTGTGGCTTTTGGCTTCCGGGTACGTATAATCTTTTTCATCATTTTAAGGGCTTTAACTTTACTAGATATATCTGCATACGATGCATCATGTCAACTGAGTCTAATGCAAGTTTTAGTGTTTCTGAGTTCCTGATGAACAACTGTTAGCCACTGGATTGTCATTTTCAGTCGTTACTATAAATTGATCGAACAGTACCATAGGCTACAATCTTAATGGTTACCTCTCGCCCCCTTCTCTCTCTCTAGTTTTCCTTACCCGATTACCCCTATACAGAATGGAAATTATAAGGTCTTGTAAATTTACTTTCATTTGATTTTCATGGAGTACTCTTCCTGACATGTTCTTCAAATATGCAGACAGTAGTACTAGCTCCATTCGCGAACATACTTTTGTTTTGTTCTTTTACAATTGAAGCTCTAAAGGTATGCATGGTTCATTAATTCAAATTCTTGAGTTAGATATTGCTGTGAACGATCATATGATACAAGCAATTTAGGAAACTGAAAATCTTGTCCTATTTTGGAAACAATTCTGGCGACTATATATGGTCTCTGGTTGACACATTTTGTTGTATTATGCGTATGAGGCATGACAGCTAGCTGCTGATCCAAAATGGAAGGAAGCCTAGAAAAAGAATAAAGACGGACGAAATCTTCTGGTGGAAAACTTATATATATATATATATATATTTCTCTTCGGCTACAGGACCCAAAATAAAAGCCTATTCCGCATACAACAAAAATATTAAAAAGCTTACTTCTCTTCGATACAAAAAGGTCAAAATATTTAAAAAGGTAAAATGTGCTATTTTCAGAAACATAGCGATACTCGGGATCCAAACGTCAAGGTAACCTCTTTAAGGAGGCTTTGCATGGCGAGAACATCGAAAAAAATTGAAGGTCACCAAACTTCCTCTGTGCGGCTGTGCCCCACTATGTTTAGCACTGCGCAATAAATAATGCACCTACCTTTGAAGAATGTAATAATATCCTTCGTATACTTCGGTCTCCACCAACTCACGACCACTTTTAATTGCATAAGGTGGCGTAAATATCGTGGACGTATCCCGGAGGACAAAGGATACAGTCTAGAGACAGAGATGCCCTCTTCTGACAGGCCGCCAGCCTTCTGTTCGTCTGTCCGCCCATCGTATTTTGTTTGGGTATTATTGGTTGTGGTGCCTTTCTCAGTTGTGGTTCGCACTCTGCGTACTGATGCAAGGCCTTCTCTAAGGACATGGGGTAACGTCTCCGGTTTTGGTTCTCCAACGCTAGCTCTCGCTCCAATGCCTTCTGAATCTTTTGAATCGGCGGATATTGCTCCATCTAGTACTTCCTCCCTCACTCAATCAGTAAGCAATTTTTTTTTTCAAATAAGCGTACTGTTTTCAATTGATGTTTTCTATAATCAGGGTTGAAACTCTCCCTTACCGTCTAGATTTAGTTTTCCGGATTCTAATTTTTTTTTGCTTGTTCTTTAGGGAGAAAGGCAAGAAAGAATAGGGAACAATACAGAGTCACTTATAATCAATATGACTACAACGGAGAGTACAGAAAAGAGACACGGTGGATTGGACCAGATTGAAGCCAGTTTGGCTAGAGCTAGGTTGGCGATTAAAGAAGCTGGTGGAGTCCAGAATCTGACATCAACCCATGAGGACCCCGACTATGTTCCTTGGGGCCCAATATACAGGAATGCAAATGCTTTCCATAGGTAATGTTCTATTCACTATTTATGCACTTTTTTTTAAATTTTTTTTGTAGATATTATGGTTTGTTATTAAAAGAGGAAAAAAAAATTGTAGGAGTTACTTAGAGATGGAGAGGATTTTCAAGGTATTTGTATATGAAGAAGGAGAGGAGCCATTGGTTCATTATGGTCCATGCAAGAGTATATATTCGACAGAGGGAAGCTTCATTAACGCGATGGAATTGGACAAGAATTATAGAACTAGAGACCCCGACAAGGCTCACGTATATTTCCTGCCATTTAGCGTGGTGGAGATGGTTAGGTACGTCTTCGTGCGAGATTCCCACGACATGAGTTCGATTGGAAATACACTCGCCGACTACGTCAACTTCGTTGCCGGTACACGACCCTTCTGGAATCGAAGCCTTGGTGCCGACCATGTCATGGTCTCTTGCCATGACTGGGTAAGCATATCCCCCTAGTCTATCTGCCCCCTCCTCTTCCTTGTTATCTTTCTTAATTTTAGCTTAACCTATGCATCGAGGGATTAGTTTTATATCTCCTTTTTCCTTCCTTGTCTTCTCAGTTTGTTTAGTTTCTATAAAAAAAAATTGTGAGATTACATGTTATATGTAGAACCCAGGATCTTAGCTCTGATACCATGTAAGATTGTCATTTACCCCAAAAAGTTAAGTTGTTCAGAAGAAATAAAATTTATTATTGAATTATATTACTTAATAATTTAACCTATTGAGTTCTGTCATAGGTAAAAGTATTAAAGAGAAATAGTAAGAAGAATAGTATTGTGAGAAAAACAGCTGCCGGTTTCAATTGGGATCGAGTATAAATAATAAGTTACACCAAAATTCTAGTCAAATTGATATGCTGACATTGCTCATGGCTTGTTAATTTTTAGGGACCTCATGTATCTTCATATGTGCCTCATCTATTCAACATGTCTATAAGAGTATTGTGTAATGCAAATATTTCTGAAGGATTCAGCCCCTCTAAAGACGTTTCGTATCCAGAAATCCATCTCTTAAATGGGGAAGTTGAGGGACATCTAGGTGGACCCGCTCCCTCTCGCCGACGCCGACCCATTCTAGCCTTCTTCTCCGGTGGTCTACACGGGCACATCAGATATGTTCTTCTGGAACACTGGAAAGAAAAGGAAAAAGATGTTGTGGTGTACGAGCACGCTCCCCAGGGAGTGAACTACTACTCGATGTTGAAGAAGAGCAAGTACTGCCTATGCCCGAGTGGGTTTGAAGTAGCGAGCCCAAGAGTTGTGGAAGCAATCTACGCGGAGTGTGTTCCGGTGTTGATTTCAGACGGATATGTTCCGCCCTTCAGCGATGTTCTGAACTGGGAATCGTTTTCTGTCCAAGTGGAAGTGGAGGACATTCCAAATATTAAAAAGATACTTTTGAGCATCTCTCAAAGGCAGTACATAAGGATGCAGAGGAGGGTGAAGCAGGTGCAGAGGCATTTCGTGGTAAATGGACCTCCTAAGAGATTTGATATGTATCACATGACTCTTCACTCCATTTGGCTTAGGAGATTGAACATCCGCTTGAACCAATCAGGCTAACATCAGACATACATATCAAGGAGACTGCAAAAACTCTCTGATGCTGGGAAAAAAAAGCTTTTGCTGAGTGTCTGAGACAGTGTCCATCCAGTGATCAACATAGTAGATTGATTTTGTTCCTTTATTCTTTTGACAAAAGAAAATGAAAGAACAAAGGTTTATTCACCGCAACATACTCGAGCTACATGCGTTAACCCACCCCCACAAGATTTCTGCATACCACCAGCAGTTGCCAACACGTGGCCACAACCGCTTACACTTAGCTTAGCCTACCGAAATATTTCGGAAACCACACAATAGCTGTTAGAAAGTTCAAACTCCGAATCTATTGGCCCCCAATCCCATATTGCATGCCACAGAAAATAGTAGTTTATACGAATCTTTGCGCTGGTTGAAACCAAAGGTCAAAAATCAGAAAAGATCCAGCGGACATAATATAATGGGAAACAAAATATAACCCTTTACTTAACAAGATATCTCACATATTACATGGCCATCAGAAACGGAAAGTACACATGACAGACATCCAAACCAGTACAGGCAAATACATCTATAGCATCCAAAAATGAGCGGCGAAATGAAGATAAAACTTTATGAAAAGGAAGAAAAATTGAATAGAATATAATAAATGGATTTCAAGTGAACCTTGAATCCATGTGACACCGTACCAAGTCATGGGAGCCTGATACTGAGGAGCTTTTAGTCTTTTCTGTACACGCACACTCTCTCTCTCCCAACCCCCCTTTCTTTTTCCTCTTGCTAATGATTCTAACAGGAACGTAGAATTTATGATGACCCGAATGCCTGAATCATGAAGTGAGGCTGAGTGGTCTATCCCACAAAAAATGGAATGCAATAGGAGACGTCAACCAATATGAGTCAGCCATTTTAATAATATTTGTGACCCGAAGATCCCGACTGTGGTGGTGGAGGCGGCATGCGATTAGGAGTTCGCCGGCTGCCGGAATTTGAACCAGAGTTCACATCACCATTTTGAGTTGAGTCACTGTAATGTCGGCTGTGACCATTTGATCTTGATCTAGAAGAATCACTAGAGGAATTATAGTCAACAGAACCGTTGGCAGCTGCATCAAATGCAGATCTCCAGTCATCACCAGCTGGACCACTGGTCTTAGGGCTGCTTTCTGCAAAGGTCACATGGATTGTAAATGTCCAAAAACTTCTTCAGTTTTAGTTGTACTGAATAAAGGTTCAAACACACCCGACTAAATGCACCTTTCAGAATGAGATTGAATAAATGCATCTTCAAAAGTTCTTCTGAATTATAATGCTTAGAGAAACTTGGTTTCATTTCTACTATGTTGTCTTTACAGATGGAGAAGGAATAAGAAAATACGTTTATACTTTAGTTTTAGTTAATTGTAAATAGTAAACGAATTCCATTTTGCCATTGTCCATCAGAAACAGACATCTTTTTAGTGTTTTGAGAAGGTCAATAACATAAACCAGAGTGTCTGCGCGTAAGAGAGAGAGAAGCTTTTAAACACATACCTGCTCCACCACCATTAGACCAGCTGGAGGCAGCAGAAGCTCGGTTGTCATGAATGCTAAGCTGGCGTGTTAGGTTTGAAAGAAGAGAAGATTGTTTTTGGTAACGCTCCCTCCTGCGCTTTACATTCTGGTCCTCTTGGAGCAACTCTTCAATCCTACCTGTGCTTTGTGCACTATCCAAGCACATGAATAAAAACTATTAATGAATTTGCTCTCATATGAATACTCTTTAGAACTTTTATAATCTTATTAACTGAGGGACTGCGCAATCACTAGCCACTTGCAGGAAAGTAACGAGGAATATTCACCAGAGAGAGTTAAACCACAAGGGAGGCTCTCATGGCCACTTGGACAAGTGCATGCTTGAAAAAACATCAATGTAGTGCAGTGAAAAGCAGAAATGTTGAGTAATAGACAGCATTCAACCTGATGGAGCTATACAATTGAATTAGCATCTCTTCCTTTGCTTTCTCGACTTGGCAAAGAACAACAGCCTGCCCAACAAGCAAATACCAAGATTATTAACAATTTCAAAATTTGATTGCAGGGACGGAAGTGGAAAGTTGATCAAATAAGCTTACTTTAGGGACATTTGCAGCCAAACTGTTCAAAACTGCTTCAACATAACCACGTACTTCTTGAGACATCCATCGAAGCTCTTCTTCAGGATCAGCAGGTTTCCGAGCCATCATATCCTTGGAGGGGGGAGGAAGGGGGAAGGGGAAAAAATACTTGAGAAATTTCGCAACTTTGTGCAATAACATTTATGGGTTGTTCTTAGGAATATTAGGCTAATAATCAAAGAAAACTAAATCAGCAACCAGGAAAGTGCAAAATCAACAGTCCTAATACCAAAAAACTGAATCAGAAAATGGCAAAAATAAGCAAAATTTGTCACTGGAAAAGAAAAGGGACAAAGGAGATACGAAAGCAGCTATTAGCTGAAACACGGTAGAGCTTGCATTACAACAGCCACAAATCAGTAACTCACAAGAGAACCATCAGAATGACTTTGTCGCAGAGCACCATCAGTGGACGCACCCTTCATTGGTCCCTTAGAAGGCTGAATAACGTTTCTTATCTTATTCATCCATTCTACCTTATCTGCCATACTCTCAGCCTTCAATAAAACTTCACTATGAGCTGCAAGATACAGAAAGTATTGAGTTTTTAAAAAGAACTTGAAACTCTAAACAAGAAACATGGGATGTAAAAGATATTCACATCTAAGAAACTAACTGTAGAAAGAAAGACATGCCTTTCAAAACAGTTTTATATGGAACCTTGCTTGTAATCTTGAACACAAGACTGGGTGCCTTTCCAGCATCTGGCCCATTAGCCTTCTTATCCTTTGAACTCTTTGGTGGAGGAGCATCTTCCTCATCTGGGACCTCTTCAATATTACATTCCTGCATGGTAATAATTATGAGATGTGTGACCATTGCTAGTAGTATGAAGTACACTTAATGAATTTCTGAAGATGACCTTTTCTTTTCTTTTTCCTACGCAATAACAGTTATGCTTACCTCCAAAGTGATGACTCCACGAAAATGTCTTTCCTCTTGCTTTTTGGTGTAACCAAGCTGTGGAATAGAGTAGTCAAAGTAAAATTTAGGATGACAATTTCAATAATGGTAGTAGCTACATAAGCAGGGAATACACATCTTATATTGCAAAAGTGGATGTGTCAGAATTTGGCAGCTTGGAGCTAATGTTTCAAACCTTTCCAGTCTTCTCATTCAAAACAAACCACCGCCTGCTCCATCCATTAGTTTTTGCACTTTTCTTTAATATAAAACCTGCATATAATTGGCAATTAGAGAGAGGGATAGAGTGATGTTAATTACTACCTTCTTGTTGGAAGAATTATTAACTCATTAATTGTTCGACACGATATGAAATGTTAATAGATTGCCACTCTCAACAGAAAGTTGGGCTATAGCTCGAATAAGTTTTTCAGTTTTCTCAAGTTATATAGCCATGTACATATATGAACCAAAAGCTAGGATGGATCTACGAAACGACTATGCTAATTGCCTCAATAACTCTGTTTCAGCAAGAATGCACTTTCAACATGCATATGGAAAAAATCACCCAACAAAAGGGGACTTAGGCCAGGTAACTTTGCAAAAGATTATCATTTCACTCCAAACTAAATCCAAAAAATCTTTACATGTGAAACATTTTAACTATGCAATATATTTCACTCAATCTTAACAACCAGTTTCAATCTCCATAAACCAGAAAAGTTATACCTTTTTTAATTGTTAAATTAAGAAAGGAAAATTGGGTATCTCTTCCAGCTTCCAAAACTCAACACAGAAAACATGCTCAAGTTTTCGAATATATCTATACTGTGGATTTTCCATGGACTAATAAAGATAAATTAGTCCATCACAGTAATGTCTGTAACAGATAAATTAGTAATAGTATCTACACGAAAGAAATATCTGAATGTCGGACTATGGAAAGCTGCTATCCAGATTCAGATGTGAATAGAATCTACTATCATCACTTGCAGGTAATTTGCATAACAAACCTGCTGTTATTTCCCCTTCAGGACCTGCAGTCTTTAAACCTGAATTTTCCTGAACTTCTTTCTCTGCCTGTCCAGATTTGTCCTTTACTGATTTCAAGCTTCCACCCGTCTGCGGACTAGTTGCCTAGAACAAAGAAAGAAGAAACATATAATCAGAACAAGAAAACAAGAGAAAAAACCAAAGCAATGTACTTGTTTTCCAAAAACTCAGATCCAGTCCACGTCAGAGAAACAGATCTCCCACCCTGTTCAGTGTTGCTTGCTCCACATCTTGTCCCTTTTTTGAGGGTCTAGTTTTCAGTTCCTCCTCTCGGCGCTGTCTCTCCATCCTAGAGAAAAACAAAAATTAACAGATGATCCTAGTAAGATGTAGTTGTAAATTGCACAAGGACAAAAAAAAAATTCACAACAGAACTGACAGCAAGAAAAAACACATTCACAGAAAAGAAAAAGACATACATGTGAGAGAGAGGGGGGGGGGGCAGGGGGGGAGAAATATTGTATCAACTGATACAAGACAGAGATAAGTGTGCCATAAAGGACAAGATATTTGAGTTAACCTCAACAGTTTTGCACAAATCACAAGCTTTTAACTAATGCCAAACACTTCTCAATCTGAAACTGAATGCTACAAAACTTATTTTCAGATGAAAATAAATAGTAAGAATACCTCCTTTGCACCAAACGGATGAAATGTTGGGGGGGCACAAAAGCTCGCTCCATATCAACAAGTGCAACAACCATTTTCCTTGCTTCATTCTTAAACTCATCTAAGGCAGCACTTGCAATGGCCACAACCTTGTAGAAGATTAATATCGTGTAAATTAACAACACAAAATTAGATAAAGAATTTCAGCCTCGACAATATAATTTATAACGGAAAAAGGGGAGAAGGGGTAGGGCAGGAATTGTTACAAGAAAATGAGGCATCATACCTCTCTCTTGAAAGGAGGGTATCTTCCAAGACCAGGTGTTGCATTTGCAGCAGACGAAATTATATCTACCAAGACACGGTGTACCTAGTTCATCAGCCAACAATAAGGTATAAGCATTTTATTTGAATTTACACACGTTCAAATAAATATTATAAACGACCATAGAAGGAATGCCATGGTAGACAAGCTATTCCAAATCAAATAACCAACACACAATTCCAAAAGTTTAGCCACTCTGATATACCTGAGAAGATTTCGAAGCTCAAGAATATTTCTAATAAACTAGTATAAAAGAGAGTTTCAAAATACATATATAAATTGCAAGTTCGAATCTGGATGGTGCTCATCTACGGATATATAGGTACTGAAGTTAAAGAAGCTGAAATCATACTGCAGCAAAAGGCACTAAAAACCTTCACTTACCTCATCAACGCAAAGCCGTGATGGTTCTTTTGCAAGCTCCAAGACACCTTTAATTAAGGATCTTAAACCCTTTTCAGGGGATATAAGATATGGCTGATAACCATCCGCTTCCAACACAATCTAGTAAAACATTTAAAATGACGGGTCATACAAACACTCCCCAGAGTAACCTTGAAAGCAATACAAGGTAAGCTAGAAAAAGGCAATTCGGGAAAAGCAGGACAAAATATACCCTCTTGACATTGTTGATATCAAAATGCCTGTCTAAAGGAAGCTGCTTTATTCTATTTGGAAAGTTCCCCTCAAAACTGGCAACAATTTTCCAACCAGCACCCTTCAAAAAACAGTAGCAACAGCTAAGGCTCGTGAATCAAGAAGCTTATTCGCAATTAACAAAATGAATAACACTTATGACCATCATAAGGATCTAGTTTACTGCTGAATGCTGCAACTAGTTTCAGTTACTGTAGAAAATGAGGCCATTGACATTTCCACAGTCTACCCAAGTGTAAGACTGAGTACCATGTGAAGAAATGTGGGACTGGCGCCAAATAGGAATTTGACAGAAATTTTAAACTTTCACCAAATACAAGCACTGGGAAGTAAAATGCCATGTCATACACAGAGCCTCACATTGGGGGGGAAGTATGGTATATACACGTGACATTCTTGAAATAAAATTCAAGTGAAAATGCACCTAAAGATCCTCGACTTGCACAGTTTATTTGGTGGCTTATGAGAGGACCTTTGATTTTGAAAGTCACTCTCAGGTTCACACCCAGCAGAAACTAGGCTCATTATCTTAGCAGTTCTAAAATATACATCTTTCAAATCCCTATTGCAAACCTACCAGCTTTGGAGAATCTGCTAAACTGGAATTTCCTTCCCTTCTTTGAGGGAAGCTTCTTCCCTTCTTAGGATTCTAGGACTATATTCTCAAAAATTAATAAATTATAAATTAACCATTAAAAAACTCACCTCCCCAGATGTGACATGCTGGAGGAACTTATCCTCAAATTCACGGCAAAGTTCCAAGGCTAGAGCTCGGGTACCCTCAGAACTTTGGACCATTTGCTCTCCAAGCCTCACCAACTCATCCTGAACTACGTGAGACTTCCCCTGTAACCTGCAAAAACATAAAGGACATGCATTGATAAGAACCAAATTTATCATGCTTAATGTAGGAAGACTACTACACACATCAATTCCTACGGAGGTTTTTCAGAAAAGGTATTTGGTCTAAGCACTACATGTAAGCGATAAATACTTTTACAAGCCTCTTAATAAACCAAATTTATGGGTTCAATGCAACCTGCATGTCAGCAGTTCTTGGAAGTGACAACTCTATGACCAATTTAGACAGCTAAAGCTTAGGTAGATTCACACGAATCAGTATAATAATTAGGCATTTGACAACTTCCTCAATAAGTTGTGTCCGGCATGCCTTTTAACTCAAAATCCTAAGTTCTCGTCAATCATGATGAATAATGAAAACAAAGTCACATTAATCATAATGAAAAACATTAAGTGTTTCCTTAATTATCCTCCTAAGCAGACAAACAACAATCTATAAGATGCATCAAAAGCAACAACAAAAACAAAATACAATACAACATTGGAAACCACTCACCCAGAGAGGAGATTTGGAAGCCGAACTTTCATACGATTGCGAATCTGATGAGCCAAAGCATCCACCAAAGCTATTCTCCCAAGTTTACTTTGTGGTGCTCCAGTTAGTATAGACTTGAGACTTTCACTCTCTGCCCTCCAAGCAGTTTCCAAAGAACTCTCTGAGCCAACTGATCCAGATTGCGCAGAGGCTATTGCAACTGATTGGCCTATTAATGCAACCCATGGGATATCGGATGCCCTTGATGGCCCCTGATTTAACAGGAGAGCCTGAACTGCCGCAAGAGATTTCTGATCTGAAGCAGCTTGATCTATTTTACTAATTACACCAATGGTTCTGGTACCTGTGATCAACATTCAATTTGCACTTAGATACTACCAGAACCAAATGATTATTAAAGAGAAATGAGGAGAGGAAGAGTATGAAAGCCTTAGACATCAACGGGAATAAGAGCATGTGAAAATCTGGACAGAAACGCCTCATATGTGCTAGTACGGCACCAGCAAATCATAATAGTGCCAAGTATAGCTAAGAAAAAAAATCAAATTTAACCTCGCCCCCAGAAGAAGGTTTCAAAGAGAGAAGTATGTTACCATCTCCATCATATTCCTTGGCAAGTCTGAGGGCTCGAGATGAAGCAACTTCAGGTGCCTGTGCGGCAGGTACTATAACTAGCAAAATGGCATCGTTGTGCTCAGCATATTCACTAACCTAAGTAAGGACCATTGAAAACACCGTCAAATGAGTCTGTTTCATTTCAAGCACTAATTCGAATTCACTAAAACTATGACAAGGCAATTCATCAAATTAGACACAAAGGAAAGAATCCATTGCAATAATGATGAGCTCTAGGGCCTAGGCGACATAAATTATTGAAGAAAAGAAATGTCTAAATGTCCTGCCCACTGCTTACCAGTGAATCATCCAAGATCCGTTGATCCAGCCCAGGTAAATCAATCAACTTCAGGGCAGGCGCTGAGGGAAAATCATGTTATATCAGACGTTTTCGGGCAAGAAACAGATAAAAAAAAGTAATTAGATCAAAAAATTGATTGCTTTTCTTATTTAATTTTTTTTTGGGGGGGGGCAGAATAAGGACTGATATAGAGGAAGATTTTTGTAGGAATTCTAATGAAATAAATCAAAGATTCCTTTTACGCAAGATAATATATATGATAGCAGGGAATTAAATGAACCCTGCACAACCCCGATACAGATAACAGTATAACCTGGAGTACACTCAAAAGTATCCTGAAGATGATAAGAATAACATACATATGCAAGCAAATATAGAAATCTCACCAAGTCACACTTAGCGTTATGATCCAGGACAATATTTGTGAATGGAAAAAAAATTTTCAAGGTGCACATTCTGCCTATGTACAAAGTTCAAATGTAACACCATGCATAGAAACACCTAAATATTTGATCAGCAAGTTTTCACACAATAAAATGGTTTAACTTCATACACAGAACAATACATAAAGCCCAAGAAGATAGCCAAATATTCCTTTTCAACTTATACAATGTAAAAACAGAAATATCTAAGATAGTCTCGTCTATCTTCATATGTGGTGGGACAAAATACAATGAAACATTGACTACAAATTCTTCTAATATAAAATAGCTTGTCACTATCACAGCTACTTCAACTTAAACATTTATCATTGAAAGAAACCATAAAATACCAGTCCAACATTTAGCAGTCTCTTTGCCCCACAAGAGATTGACATTTAAACAAATCATAGAAAATCCAGATACTAATTTCTTCTCAACATCCAAATGTTGATTGATGCCTCTCCAAATTTTATAAGCATGCACAGGCTGCCTCTTGCAACAATCGCCCAATAAATTTAGGAAAAGCTTCTCATTTGGAAATTAGAAAGTTGTCCAGAAGACTAGCATTTCTGGTAGAACCTTCGACCACTTAAGTTAAAAGAGATCAAAGACTATCAGTTGTGAACCAACCTGTACTTGTGCGTAGCTTCAGATATATCTCATCTCGACTCTTGCCTGAGGAACCCCTACCCAACCTATCCTGCAGAGAATGCCGCAAAGCACCTGCACAAGAACCATGGCCACCAAATAAAGCCCATCAATATGTTAAAGAGAACGTAAGAACAACACTTGAATATTGCTCAAAGAATAGATACTTGAAACATCCCCCAGTGTTTGTGATGCCTGCATCACAAGGCACTGGCTCGGCATATTTCATTTCTCATTCTAGTACCACAGGGCAGGTCAATGGTACTCTTTAAGTCCTCAGAAGGGGCTTCTGTCATTTGATATTTAAGCAAAACCACTTGCAAAACATGATGTTGGAGTATTGACTACTAATTATAGTTACTAACTTGCAGAAACTTGTTGAGATTTATTGTCAATCTGCAGAATAATAGATTTGCTGCTCAAAGACCCGTCCCTCTGTAAATCAATGCTTATGGGAGCACGAGTAGCACCATTTTCACCAGTTGGCTGGATAAAGAAGATAAAGGAAGCTTAAGAATAAAGAGAAAGATTAACTATGCTCTTCACAAGTATGAGAAATAGTAAAAGAGTAAAAGCAACTATATAAAATCAGTACTTACCAAAACAGGATGCCCAATTAAACTGTTTAAAACTGCAGATTTACCAGCACCCTATCCGATATGTAGCACACCATGAGAAGAAAGTACATGAGAATCTCAAAGCAGTGAAAGCACTATTGCACAGACATAAGAACAGTTAGAGCAATAACAAAAGAAACCCTGAGTCTGGATCTTCAATCATTTTCTTATAGTTTCCGAGCATAAATTAAACCCAATAAATTCGGAAATATAGATTCCACTTGATGCTTGATATAATATCCCAATAGAATTCTTCACAGAGTATTTAAGTGCGAAATGTGATAGCCATCACCATTAGCCACCAATCCAAAAAGAACTAGTTACTGTTACCCTAATTCGAGTTCCAAAATTCCTTCATTTCAAGTAGATATTCGAAAACAGTTTCGTCTTAATCACAAAGGCTATCACCATACTTTTCAAACCCCAGTAACACTTTTGGGAATAGAACTGCAACAACCTAAGGAGAAGCCGCTCCTATAATTTCGTACATGGATAAAGTCACGGAACACACGGCAAACGCAGTGTCGTTAATACACATATGAGGCCACATCAAATACAGACACGAGTAAATATCCCATATCTCCCCCTTTTCTTAGAAAAGCTCAAAATCCAAGAACGTACTGATAAAGAATCGAAGCGATCTCCCTCTTTTAGACACGTGCATCTAATAAAGCTGGACCTCACGCGGCAACAGAACTAGATTAAGAAGAAGAACGGGTGTACTTACAACATTGCCAAGGGCCGCAACATTGAGGAAACTGGAGGCCCTTCTCGAAGAACCGGAGGAGGAGCTGGAATTTTCGTCAACTTCTTCGTCGGCAAGCAGAGATGTGGCTTGCCGCATCGACTCCGATAGCTGAGCCAACTCATCGATCGCGTCCATCGCCGGGAGCTTTCCAAAGATCAAGGATCCGATCCCAACAGATGGATATAGGAAATCCTTGTAGATAATAAAACCCGAAAATAAGTGAGAGAACGAGGTGGAGGGGGATCGATCGCAGTGAAACCCTACGAGAAGGGAAATGGAATCGTAGAGATCTGAGGGAATTAGATCTCTTTTTTGCTCTCTCTTTCTCTCGTATGGATGATTTAGGGTTTGAATTTCAACGATTCAGAGGTAAAAAAGGACGAGAGGAAATGCGCGAGAAGAACCTGTCTCTCTCTCTCTCTCTCGACACACTCTCTCTCTCTTATTTTGAATCTTTTTTAACTCTCCAGTTTCCCTTTTATCAATTTTAAATCCGTCCGCCAGTTTTTTTTTCGGATCTGGATCCGTTTGTCATTCTTTTTTTTCTTTTCCCTTCTCTAACCATTTAAAAAACATTTTGGTTCGATTTCTAGTTCGCCTTTCCGTTTTCTATTTTCCTCTGCCTTATTACCAGTTTACAAGACCTCCACTCCAGCCTCTTTTCCTTCTTTTCTCTTTTCTTTTTTCCATAATATTTGTAATCTGTGTCGTTTCCTACGTAGAGGCAACCTTTCTCCCTTCTCAACCAACAAATTCAAAGCCTAGAAAAAAAAAATTACTTCCTCATTAAGCAATATACACTAAGGCCAACATATAAATAAGGAATACTTTTTTCTTATGCGACGGGCAAGTAGATGCACAATTCAAAAGCAACAATAATAATAGAAAATCCATCAACCTAATAATGTAATTGGGTAGATTGAGCAATGTCTTCTATTGATCGTACCCTATGGTTCAGTTTTAAAATTGAGCTATCCACAATTATGATAATAGTTCTCCATCTTTAACAAAACAAACTATACGTTAGGGCTGAACAAAACCGACCGCAAACAAAATTTGTGGTCTTACTGGTACAAGTTTGAACCGAGTTTGGAAAATCTGTTATATCTAGTTCGGTTCGGTTCGGTTCGGTCCAGGCCTTTTGGAAAATGGTCGAGATAGAATTTATTAGTATAAATAATAATTTAAAAAAAAATTATACGAACTTAAAACTTTTACTCTAAAACTATGCGTTTTGAGTTATTTGACCTGGCCTTAATTCTGTCATATGAGATCTAGGGTATTATGAATATTATGCAAACCATATTTAGGGGAAAAAAACCCAATCTGGACCATTTATAAGTGGTCCTTTTTAGTCCTTCAATTTAATACCAGATTTCCGGTTGTGCAGCCCTAATATACGTGGTGTTTGTATGTCAAATTTTTTGGAATGTTAAAATTTTGAGGTATAAGAGATGGTGAAAATGTGAAAATAAAGATAATTTGAATAAATTTTTTATAGTTATATAATGAAAATAGATAATTTGATAGAGAGAGAAATGATTTTGCAGTTATTTTATAAGGTCAAAATTTTAGCACACAAACCCTTAATTTCTAAATTGTTCAATCTGATTAACCCTTGATATATTTACCGATGTAAGGCATGTTTGAGCCCCAATTAATTGAGCTCAAAATTTTAGGTTTACTACTAAAAAATTCACCACATAATTTTTTATTATTATAATATTTATTAAAAATCTTGTTTCTCTTCACTTTTTCACCAACTCCCATAACATTTATTTACTTTATAATATTTCCCAAACTTCAATACCCAAAATTTTCACCCTCAAACATTTTAAATATTTTATGGGAAAGTGTTTGTACATTTTGCAGGCACCGGTCAATACATACATGTCTCTGAAATAAATTTGTTTTGAAAGATAGGGATCGAATTAAATGAATAGTCCTGAGAGCTACATCTTATGGGTCCACGCAAGTTCTAAAGATACAATTGGACACTCAACCGAATTTATCCTATCACGCACGTCGGCGAGTAATGACACAACCAAGCCCACAAAATAGGAGCACTGTATGAGAGTGGCCACATTCTCACCATTCATCTCAAATTAAGGGGTGGAGATCCTGGTCCGTATAAAGAGTAGGGGTAACTTTAAAATAAGGTGGTTTGTCCGACTTTGTTGGAAAATGACAACTTCTCCACTCGAAAAAAGTGCTAACCATGGGTCGGGTTTCCTAAAAGGTTCAACGTTGAATACGTGTATAATGATCCAACGACTTGGGATTGTTATAGATGAATTACCCAATTTATTCGTAATTTTTCTAATGTTTTTAATTTTCTTTTAATATTTTCGGTTAAATTTTATAGTGTGATTAATCTTTGTATCACCGTGGAAGAAGAAGATCAATAACAAAAACAACCAGCTGCAGTGCTACAAGCAGTAGTGTCCCATAAACTCAAGAAGAAGGCAAGTGGCAAACTCAAGCTGCCTCTTCCTCCTCCCTCACAATTTGCTTACATTTTGCTGCACAGTTTTCTATTGATATGGTTTCCGTTTAACAGAATTACGTGAGGTGAAAGCATTGAATATTGACTTATGTTATTTCCCTCCCCGACCACAGCGGAATTCGGGTTCGAGTGATTAGTAGAGCAGATGTAAAGGATAGATGGTCAAGACGTATGCAAATTGATGGAAGAATGTCTTTAGACTCGACGCGCGGGGGAGCTTGGAGAAAGATTTACTCCATCATTGCTATTAAATAATCCACCGTGTCACATTGTTTGTAATAATCAATCTATCCAGAATGTTATGCTAGCAATTAGCTATTGTAGTTAATGTCGTTTAAGACGTGGCACTCTCCGGTTTTGTTGGGCGTTGGGGACAGAGAACGAGACACGCGGCTCTTTTCTCTTCTCTAAACGACAACTTCGGGTTGGCTCATAGAGTCGTTTAAGAAAACGGAAGGACTATCCTATGCTAATTCCTCGAAGAAGCAAAATAATAATGTCTTAACGAAAATCTATGGCCAAATCTCCAAATACTCCAAAAGGTACAAAATATCTTCGCGTGGGCTCCAAAATCCCCCAGGCCCCAGAGCCAGAATCACTCCTACCGTCCTTTAGTTCGCGCAGTCCTGCTCTTTCTTTAGCTACGGCGCTGCAAAGGAAGTGCTCGACAGAATGTCTGGCTCAATCTGGTCATCCCAGACGAGGCAGCCAATTCAAACGGAACTCTGTCTCCGTAGTTTCTGGGAAAGTTCAACGGAACTGACGGGGTTAACCAGATGCAAGTATTTTATTTCAAATAAATGCAATTATTCTATTCATAGTAGCAATCAAATCAGGAGTTCGCGGTACGCCAAACTGCATCTCTCTCCCGCAACATTCCCCATGAGTCCATAAATACCGAATTCCTTCTGCTCGGCACCAACCTGCACCATGGCATTAGCGACATCTTTCTTGCTTTTCTTGTCCTTTACCTTTTCCTTTTGCTGTGTTGCATCAGCGGCTCATGGACCGCCAACTACTCCGTTTGTCTTCCCTGCAAACAAATCAACAGTGGTTCCAAATCCTCGCCGTTTCTTCTCAGCCCGTCTCCTATCGGCTCCTCTTCCCACCAACTCGTTTTTCCAGAACTTTGTCGTCGGGAAAGGGGATGAACCCGAATACATACATCCGTACCTCATCAAATCTGCATCCTCCTCTCTTTCTCTTTCTCTTTCCTACCCATCTCGCTTGTCCAACTCATCTATCATCGGCCAGGTCTTTGTCCCTGACCTCATCATCACTTCCTTGAACAAAACCAGACCATCTGCTACGTCAAGAACACGGCATAGAATCTCTGCTTTCAGTGATCTCAGCGTCACTTTGGATCTCCCTTCCAATAATCTCCGATTCTTCCTTGTGCGGGGAAGCCCTTTCTTGACCTTTAGTACCATTTCTCGCAACACCACACGTCTCTCCATTTCAACCATCCATGCCATCGTCTCGTTCTGCTCCGCTGATTCTCTCACCAAACACACCGTCAAGCTCAACAACGGCCAAACTTGGCTCTTCTATACTTCAGCGCCTATGCGTTTGGCTCATAGCACGTTCCAGATTACTTGTTCGAAGTTCTTGGGAATCCTACGGATTGCTATCTTACCTGATTCAGACTCAAAACATGAGGGAATACTCGATAAGTACCGATCATGCTATCCAATTTCAGGACATGTGGAGTTGACTATGCCCTTTCGGTTGAAGTACAAGTGGGAGAGAAAGGGAAGAGGAGAACTGCTGCTGCTTGCACATCCTCTCCATCGCCGACTATTGTCAAGGACCGATGTCTTAGAGAATTTCAAGTACGAAAGCGTCGACGGGGATCTTGTTGGTGTTATAGGACATTCATGGGTGTTGAATCTGGAACCAATTCCAGTGACTTGGCATTCTATTGGGGGAATTAGAAAGAAACACTTTCCTGAAATTGTTTCCGCTCTTCGGGAAGATGTTAAAGGTTTGAATTCAACGACAATAACAACAGCAGCATCATATTTCTATGGGAAATCAATTGCAAGAGCTGCGAGGTTGGCGTTGGTTGCGGAAGAAGTGAGGTTTCCCCAGGCAATTCCGCGGGTGGCAAAGTTCTTGAGAAATGCAATTCAGCCTTGGTTGGATGGATACTTCGATGGGAATGGGTTTTTGTATGATCGTCAGTGGCGCGGTCTTATCACTGAACTAGGATCGTCAAGTTCCACCGAGGATTTTGGGTTCGGAATATATAATGATCATCATTTCCATTTAGGCTACTTTGTTTATGCCATTGCGGTGCTTGCAAAGATTGACCCGGCATGGGGCAGAAGATATAAGCCACAGGCTTATTCACTCATGGCTGATTACATGAACTTAGGCCTTGGATCATTGTCCTATTCTTATTATCCTCAGGTTAGATGCTTTGATATGTGGAAATTACACTCTTGGGCTGCAGGACTCCACAATTTTTCGGACGGCCGAAACCAAGAGAGCACTAGTGAAGCAGTGAACGCATATTATTCAGCTGCATTGCTGGGGTTAGCCTACGAAGACAACCATCTGACGGGCATTGGGTCAACACTTGCTGCGCTGGAGATTCTGTCTGCCAAAACGTGGTGGCATGTGAGAAAGGAAGACGATCTCTATGGGAAAGAATTCACCAGGAACAATAGGTTGGTGGGCATCTTGTGGGCTAACATGAGGGACTCCAAACTTTGGTTTGCACCAGCTGAGTGGAAAGCTTGCAGGCTGGGAATTCAGGTCCTTCCTATATCCCCAATTACTGAGACATTATTTTCTGATGCTGATTTTGCGAGGGATGTTGTTGAGTGGGCATCCCCATCTTTGAGCTTGAGTGGAGTGGGAGAAAGCTGGAAGGACTTCGTCTATGCTTTGAAAGGAATCTACAACTACACTAGTGCCTTGAACAAGATCAGGAAGTTGAAGGTACACGACGATGGAAATTCCCTCGCCAACCTTTTATGGTGGATTCACAGTCGAAGCAGATGAAAAAATTGTGATTAGATAAAACAAGCTTTCCCATACACCATTTTCCTCTCTTTCTGGTTTGCCAGCTCCCAATGATTGTTGAGCTAAGGTTTTTCAAGTGCTTGAAATTTGCTCAGGTTGATGATTAGTCCCTCGGTTTGAATTTTGTTACCTGTCTTCGGATGGACTTCAATAAAAGTTTAGTCCATTTAAAGTTACACCTCTTTGGATGATGTTATGCCACTCGCTTAGCTTGATCAAATCTTCTAGGCGCAGAAATTTTTTACATTAATCTTCTAAATATAGGCAGACAGCGATCGGGGTGTCTGACCTTCTAAAATTATTAGTTGTAGCGTTTACACTCATGATAGAGTAGAAATCTAGAGGCGTGCAAAATTTAGATATCGACTCCTGGGGGAACTTCAATCACACGGGGTGGCACTGTTGTTTTCACGGACCTTAATCTTGTTCACAAGAGCCCTCGTTTGACTCTAACCTAATCTGCACCGAACCCACAAGTTGTGAGTATTTTATGAGAAAGAGAGACCGAACAAAATGTAATTGGTCTAGTGGTGCCCATCAACATAAATTAACCACTAACTCGTCTTAAGGGGAGCTCGGTCGGAGTTGGAGCTTAATTTTTATACTCACAAAAGGACGGAGACCATTTCATGCAACTCCGGCAGATTGAGCAGCACAAACGGGACCACTATTCTAATTCAAATTTGGAGTAAAAGTCACGTTCCAAAAAGGGTCCAATCAATTAAACATGTCAAGCATTTATCCGTTGGATACCTGGGTTAGTTTGCATTACTTTAATAGCATGTGCAAGTATCCGTTGCCCTAAAGGTTTAAGGCAGTTTGAAAAAAGAAGAAGACAAAATTGATTTAAAGGTTCCAACATACTATCATGGTTTCTGCATTCTCCAATCTTCTGGCGGTGTTTGGCTTTTTCGAATCTTGAATGCTGTAGTATCCGATATTAAAAGACAACTGGATATGGTAGTAAAACACCAAATTGTCGAAAGGTTAGAGAACAAGATTTCTTTACATCTGTATTAAACGGTGGAAAGAAGACCATTCTTTTTCTTTTTCTTCTTATTTCTTTGACCAACAGTGATGACCAACGGCCTTCTGCTACACAGAACTTGTTTTGGTCTCATTGATCTGGTAGACGGGACTTGCAAACAGGCAAAGTGGAGCTTAAAGAAAACATTTTTGAATAACGAGTCAAAAAGAACGAACATCACCAAAAAGGGAACAAATTGCACATACTTTCTGGAAGTGGGCTTGTAATGATGCTAGGCTGTCAGAAGGGTTATTGTTTTTGGGTTTCCACCCAATGAAGAGGGCCTTCGAGTGGGCTTGAGGATGGTATGCATGACGAGAAAACGAGTTAAGGATTAAGGGACAAGACATTCCTCTGACAAACGACTGTCGTTTCTAGCCCACCTCACTCTTTTTTTTTTTTTTTTTTTTTAAACATGTCACAATCCTAATTAAACACGAAGAACAAAGTGAAGGGGAATATCAGAACCCATATACAGCTAACGATAGTTATCAAAGAATTCAAGTTTGAGAAACACCTTCATCATAGCATGAGGAGGCGACCTAAACAAACAATATCTTGAGATAAAGCCAGACTCAAACATACCTAAAAATTCGCAGTCATCTATATATGCAGTCTCTCTATATTAAATCATTTTTGTCAACAAAATAAATATATAAAAAATTCAATTACAACATCTTTCTGCCTTTATTATCCATTCCCATAAAATTCTAAAAAGTTCTAACATTCAGCCAACACATATTACAAAATTTTAACTACATTTTTACGAATTTTTCTAAACTCAAATTTTCTAAAATTTTGGCAGTATCCAAATATGATCGCCTTTGTTTAGAGGGAGTAGGTTTTTTTTACAACCATTTTTTCACGTGACTCTAATAACTTTTCATAAACTTTAATACATTTTTATAAAATCCAATTTTTTTTCATAAACTTCAATATAGTTTTACAAACTCCTACATACTTTTTAACAATCCCTAATAAAATCTGGATTAGAATCATCTCCAATTTGTTGTTATAATTGAATAGTCTAATTCGAAGATAGATAAATAGAGCATGTAGGTCCCACAACATTCAACTCTGTCCATATTAATTACATGATAGTGCCAACCTTTTTGTAGGACCAGTATATTATGTCTATCTTTATTGGAGAGAATTTATAGCATATAATCTAAACTACTTCCAATAATTTTTTTAAAAAGAAAAATATTTTTAGCCATCCAAACTATGCAGTTTCTTAGAAAATATATTTGTTTTAATTTTGAAAACGTTTTTTTTAATATAATGATTAAAAAAAATTTGAGATATGTTTTTTAGGTGTTTGTGAGAATGATGAAGTTCAAATTAAGTTTGGAAAGAAAATGTTTTTTTTTTAAATTATTTTCTTGGAGAGTGTGAGAGTAAAAAAATATAATTGAAACTAAATTTTTGTGAGATGAGTTTTTATGGGTTTTAGTATATTTTATTTTTATTTTTGTGTTGTTTTTCACGTAAAATTAAGATTGAGGTAAAAAAATTTATTTAATGTTAAATTATTTTTATGTGAAAAAATCATGTTTAGATCTTAAAAGTTTTTAAAATAAAAAGAATGTTTTGAAGAAACTTAACCAAACATAACATATTTCGAAGGGTAAATTAAAAAGAAAAATCGACAGCCACACCGACCCACCTCTTCATAAACACAGTTACACACGTATAATCTATCGGTTAGGGGAGGAAAAAAAAACAAGAGAACACACATACAGGACCCGCTCTCTCTTCTCCCTATCTCTCTTGCACGGACGCGCGCAGGAACAGAAAAAAATGTTCAAGAAGGCAGTGGAGGCCAAGTCACACCAGAGGCTGTCAGGGGCGGACAGGAAGAAGCTTAAACGAACCGTCAAAGAGCGCTTCCCCAGAGGCTCCGATGCCGATATCGATACTTTGCTACCTCCCAAGGTCTCTTCTTTCTGTCTGTTTTTGACTGATTAAAATTTTGGAATATACTCCTGCAATGAAGTTTGCGCCTGTTGTATTTGGCATGAAATTTGTTATCTTTTTTAGTACGGAATAATGTTACTGCCAATGGGATGATTTGGATTCTTGGTATTCACGGTTTTATTCGAGTGTATGTGTCCATACGTTGTGGTATGTCTAAACCAAATCCATTTCGCTTTGGGTGTTAGGAGGATATGCAAATGGGATCATTTTTAGTTCTGGGTATTTATGCTATTACTATTAGTTGCTTGTGCCACGCCGGTGGGTACTAACAAGTTTAAGGCCATTTTGTTTTGGTGGTTATCATTTCTTGTAAATTATTCTCGCCCCAACTTTTGGCATGTGAATCCCTTCTATGAATGACAAGTGATGTTTTAATTATAATAAGGCACGGCTGGATGTGCCATATGAGTTACATCGTTAGATATTAATAACCTTGTCACATACTTTACTGTGAAATTTAATGTTCAGGAATGTGTTTTTAGTGCATAGTAAAGGAGCACAATGTAATTGGTATATTGAATCTTGCAAAAGCTTTGACGCATTCACAAGATTTGTAGTTTTGGATTCATTATATGATTAAAACTTGATGCCCCAAAGATCTTCATTTGGGTTTTGTAATGAGGGTGAGAGAACAAAAATGTTCAAGCTTGCTTGCTTTTTTAGCACGACCTTATCATGTTTTCTTTTTGTTTGATCACTAGTTGTAACAAAAGTTTAATCAGGCTTGCATTTAATCATTTAATTTATATTCCACACACACTGCGTCATGTGTCAGCTAGTGTTTCCCTTAATAAGTGGGTGCACATAGAATGCCTAACTGAAATAGGGATCGAACAGGCAAATTATGGTTTAAACTCAAGATCATTGTTCTGATATCATCATATATTCGTGCAAAAGCTTAAGTTGATAGGAAAAAATGAATATAATTATTAAATTTATACTCAATAGTACTTTTCAAGAAATGAGAGAATATATTTTGGTTAGGTGCTAATCTGTTGTCCTTTTTCTTAATAATAATATATCAGGCTGAGATAACAGTTTCAAAGTTCCAAAATCGAGTCCATGTTTATGGCGTAGAGGGAGGCTTTCCTATGTTTTTTGATATTGATGGGAGAGGCACAGAAATATATCCCACAGGTATTTGATCGTACTTCAATAACTGATTGTTTTTCCTCTTCTTCTAGCTGTTCTTTGAAGTGTCCAACATTACATGAATGACCGCCATTCTTGTCCCTTGTTTTACTGATAATGCAGTTTACAGTGTAATTCCCCTTGATATTATCTGTTTTTGTTTGTCGGCTATGGTCATTATTAGTTCTTTGAAGAGTTGTAGAAATTATGTTAATTAGTTCCAGGGGGCATACACTTTTTAAGTAGTTTATTTCTCTCTGCATTGCAAATCCTCATTAAAAGGAAAAATAGATCCAGTCTCAAAACAACGTAAAAGGGTCCCACATCATTGAAGTGTTGTGAAGTTGACTGGAGAAGGAAGGTAAGAAAGTGATTTGTGCTTACAACTGTGGAAAAGTTAATGGTGAGATAGGTTAGAGCCATTCGCCAACGAAGTGTTTGCTGTGAAGTGATGAAGTGTGCAAAATGATCCTTTGTTGCTGTACTTAATACTTTTTGTTTTTACCATCACAGTCTTTGCTCTATGGACGGTCCCTGAACTCTTGCCTGCTTTCATGCTGAAGGGGGGTGAGGTTTCACGATTTGTCATTGGAGGTGCGGATTTGATGTTTCCTGGCATCAGTGTACCTGCAGAAGGTCTGCCTTCATTTCTAGCTGGGGAACCATGGGCAGTTAAAGTCCCTGGCAATTCAGCTCCAATTGCAGTAAGTATTTTGCAATATTTTCTATTCCTTTTCTTTGGGAGACAAATTACAAACTGTGATTATGCTCCAGTGCTGCCAAAACTCTAAAATTATACCTACCTCCATGTGTGATTGAACTTGATGCAGGTTGGAACAACCACTATGAGCAGTACTGAAGCCTTAAAAGCTTGTCTGCGTGGAAAGGCATTGAGAATAACTCATTATTATCATGACTTACTCTGGCAAGTATCACTGGAGCAATAAATTTGAAATTGATTTAGAATTCTAGACAACTTATCCCTGCTTATGGACCTCTTTGACAGGGAATCAGTAGAGGGCTGCTATGTTCCTAATGCTGGCTTCTTAGAAGATGTTGTGTTTGAGGATCCTGCTTTTCTGCAGTCTGGCGAAACATCTGAGTTGTATGAAGATGCTGCAAATGCGTCAAATAGTCAATGGAACGGCAGTGATAACAACAAAGTGGGGGAGCCTAAATCTGATGACCAGTCTGAACGTAATCAAGCTTCAAGTTCATTGACTCAGATTGATGTCGAGAATGCTACTGCTGCAGAAATTAGAGTAGGTGTTGGTGATTTGAAGTTAAAAGAAAATGTTTCTTCCGAGGAATCGAAGGACCAACATACCCTATCCATTGAGGATGTGGATGCGCTCTTGGACAAATGCCTTTTGCAAGCCTTGCATACAACAGTTAAAGACAAAGACCTTCCCATGCCTGGAAGCACGCTATGGTAGGAAGAATGAGTATAGGTTTTTGGTTTCTTTTTTGTTTTGTTTCTCTGTTACTGTGCTATTAATTGCTCGTTTACTTTTTATTCAGTACACTTTTGGCTCTCAGAGGGTAGAACATGCATTAAATGCAAGTTTTATTTGGTGTGGCCTATCTATTCCTCTTTAAACGAATGGAAGTCAATCGTATCGTTGTCATCTTGATGCCCATTATTTTACGGAAGTAAACTATAGTCTCTAGCATGGACATTCTAAGATGATAATATTTTCTTCTTCTCAAAAAGATGGAAAATGGAGCTTAACCATTTAAAAAAAAAAAGAATTTAATACTTTTTTTTTTTGGGGGGGGGGGAGGGGTTGTAATCAATCTTAAAAAGTGATTGTCATCTCGCGCGTGTGTGTTCTATTGTGCATTGCACATTACTAATTCGTTCTTGTTCTTGAGATAAAAGTTTCCACTTGTAGTTGATCGCTTTGCACATTAGTTATTCATTTTTGTTCTCAAGATCAAAGTCCCTTACAAGATTTTCTCACTATATCTGTTACTTTTTTTTATAAGCCACTATATCTGTTACTTGTTACTTCATTAGGTCATTGTTTTGTGTATTTCTTTTCTTAGATATCTAACAAATCCTGTTCTTTTGTGCTGGTATAGGTCGAACCATGTATTACCTTGTAGGCCTTCAGGAATCACTTTAGACATCAAGAAATCTTCCCACAAAAAACTGTCGAAGTGGTTACAAGCTAAATCGTCCTTGGGACTGGTGTGTCTCCTACCACTTTTCGTAGTGTTACTATTTAGGTTTCCTCTCCCTAACAGAAATGTTTTTATGATGCATTTTTTATTACATAAGAATTTGAAAACCTAGTAGTTGGTGTTTAAAGATTTCGTAAGTGGAGTCAGCATGTGTTTGATTGGCATAAAATTACAAATGAGTCATTTTGGAAATGGTTTTGTGATATGGTATCTGGAAGATGAGTTTTACTCCCTTTGATTGCAAAGTCTTACCCAGACAAATGCACATCTATAGTTTCTGAAAGTTAATAGTCTACTGTACTAGTGACCCTGGCCAACA
This sequence comes from Myrica gale, assembly GCA_963930655.1. Taxonomy (NCBI): domain Eukaryota; kingdom Viridiplantae; phylum Streptophyta; class Magnoliopsida; order Fagales; family Myricaceae; genus Myrica; species Myrica gale. The sequence goes on along the minus strand of OZ005600.1, from coordinate 5,923,840 downwards.
TTCGCTAGCATAGCAAGAGTCCAAAACCTTGGTGGGAGCTTTTATAATTTTTTTGTTTGCCTTGAAGTCTGAGCTATTGTGCTTTTGCACCTACTTTTGGATTGTGTTCTTTGAGTATCTGCATTTGCCTGGATTTGAAATGAGGTGTTTGCAAGTGTGATCCAGATAAGTTAGTTGTTTCTTTGTCATGTGGTGATGCATGATGATTTTGTGAAAGGGATGGGTTTCCTCTGCCATTTTGAACTCCATAATATGCTGTCATCATACTGGAAAAAGTGTAAAAAACCGAGTCCAAATGTTGACTGTATTTTTAGTCTCTACTTAGTCTTTTGAAAAATTGTGTTTTGAGGTGTTTATGATAATTTGATAGACGTCCTCCTCATTTTGTTGGTTTCATGGTAAATAGTACCTTTCAGTAGGGAAAAGATATTGTTGTTAATGTGGCCATATAAACTAAAACATCCTTGTTGATTGCAAGGACAGTATACAATTTTCACTTCTATGGAAACTCTTGCTAATGATTTAATTTGTTTGAGATTGTAATGTAAGATGAACCCCATTCACATATCTACTTATTATACTTTTCACAAGAAACTCCGCTGAGAGGTATGTGGTTGGTGTCCTGGTTTAGTGGATTAGAAGTGAATCTAATTGAGACAGTGTTCTCGACTTCAATAGTCGAGGGCCTTTTATGCACCATTATTTTCCTTTACATCCATGATTAATTATTACCTAAACTGTCTTTCTTTCTTTCTTTCTTTCTTTCTTTGCGATTATCCTTCTTGGACAGATCTCAGTGAAAGAAGATAAATACAAAAAGGAGGTTCTCCTATTTTCTGTTAACCGCAAGCATGAGGAGTACTCATCCTTCAAGCCGGAGAAACGACAAGTAGAGAAAAATGATAAGATCACCGATCATGCTGCTAATGAAAGCCAGTTGCATAAGATGCTTGAAGTGGCAGAGGTCTATAAAACAAGTGTACATGTCAATCCCGTCTTTGCTTCTGTAGGAGCTGACAAGGGAAAAATTTTCAGTGCCTCAGAAGCTTCTGATATTGTTTTCAAATACGTAGAGAAAGAAAATCTGGTAAAGCCGACAGACAAGTCTACTGTGGTTCTGGATGCAATGTTGTGTGATGCACTGTTTAAGGGGACCGTTAAGAAAGGATCAACATATCCTACGGAAATTCATAAAAAAGATTTAGGGCCAGCCTTTGTAAGCCGGATGCAACCTCACCACATTGTGACTAGAGGAAGTGAGTCAGTTGTTCGTAAAGGTGCTGTGAAAGCAATTCAGATACTGACAGAACGGCGGCAAGGTAACAAGAAGGTGACTAAACTTTCAGGCATGGAAACATTTTTGGTGGATGCTGAAGCATTGGCATCAGAGCTTCAAAAAAAATTTGCTTGCAGTACATCAGTGGCAGAGCTACCAGGTATCTTGTTTTGTCAGTTTTGATGATGTGAGAATATCTTCTTTTGTGGTGGTTATCAGTTGCTAGACATGGCTACATATTCCAGATATTCTATTTTCTATTTCCTGGTTTTTGTTCATCCTGTAGCATAATTCAGCAACACATTGTAGGAAGAGACATTAATTTTTGAGGCTATGGTGCTTCTGCCTCCCCCTAGAAGAACACAGACCTACTTTTTTCTTTGCATGGAAAATGATGATTCAATTAGTTTCTTTATATCCGGGCAGTCTACCTGTCTCACCTAATAAAATTGGAAGGTTTTGCTTCTGTGACTCATATCATGTGGCAAACACAGAGAGAGACATTTCAGTTGATATGCGTTTTTCATATTTTCTTTTTCCAGGTAAGAAAGGACACGAGGTTCTGGTGCAAGGTGGCGTGATTGATGATCTTGCAAAACATCTTGTTGAACAGTATGGGATCCTAAAGAGACATATTGAAGTTCTTGATAAAACCAAGAAATGAGAGGTGGACAAGTGGTTAGTTCTCTCCCCATTGTCCAAGTTTACATGCACAGTAGATTTCTGCGGGAAACAGAATGCTGGTGTGAGCCTTGATCTCATGTTTTCATGCTGCTCTCGTGGTGCTACCTTTTTTATATGCTATATCTATAAATGGGAAAAAAAATATCAACGTCTTCAGCCAAAATCACAAGTACCATCATCAGCAGGGAGCCCTAGTAGTAAAACACTGGCCTTATATGGTGTAATGTTAGAATCTTGTACTTATATTGATCAAACTTTTTTTCCTGGCATTTATATGTGGTTGTGCTGGTAATTTGGAATAATAAGGTGATGATGTTCCTTCTAAGATAGTTTGGTTGACATTCCAGGGATTTTGTTCCAGTATGATGAATCTCTACAAATGACTTATTTCTTCAGATGGTATCGATGTTCTGTGTCTTGTATTTTCAAACTCACTTTACTGGTTTCTATGGGGCTTGAATATCATTCAGATTAACTGGTTCTTTTAGTACAAAGGGATTATTCCTTTTCTTGGTTGTTTAGTGAATGAAGTGTGTAACAAAGTTTCCATTTTGTCGTATTAGGAGTAAGACATAATTCTTGTAAGATAAGTTCAACTGACTCAAAGGTTTACATTTATCTTTCAGGTGAACAAGCGAGGTTGTGAATTAGATGATCAATGTCAGTGGCGGATTTAGGGGAGGCCAACCGGGGCCCTCAAGCAAAACCTTGAATTTTTTTTTATATATAACTTATATCTCCTGTTAACCAAGTTGGCGTCCCTTTTCTCCTTCCTTAATTTTTTGCAGTCATGGTTTATATAAGGATGATGTATTTCATGTCACCTTCTACAGCCTTTTATAATTGTTTCCTAATTTTGCTGTCATGGGTTATATAATGATGAGATATTTCACAGCCTCTTTCTTTGATTTTGAGAAAGTTGTACTTCAAATCCTTTTTCATATTATTGTGGCTATTGGTTATTGACTTAGTTTTGAAATTATATTGAAATCGTGACTAGACTAGGTTGTGAAATTGTTATTAGAACCTTAAGTTGTGGCTTGTGAAATTATATTGATGAATTTTGTTTTGTTTTGTTTAGATAATACATTGGTCTTACCAGTTACAACTGCAACCGTTGAAATAATGTTCTTTGCGATGAAGATTATCAAAACTAACTAGCGTAATAAGATGACTGGATGAATGATGGTATAATATTATATATTGAGAAGAGAATTTTTAAAACTATTGATAACGAAGTCATATTGCAACGTTTTCAGAAAATGCAGAACCCTAGAATCCAAATGTTATATTTCAGTCTCAGAAAATAATACAAAAAATGTATTTCAACATAATATATATTTAATATTTTAGTCCTTAATTTTTAATATTTTATCTTTAAAACATTTTTTAAAATTACGTAATTTTACCGTCATTTTTCTTGAACAGTTAGCCCCATGGATTCGTCACTGATTGAACTCGAAGCACATGCAGCAATGCCCGTGACACAACTTAGCAGAGAGTAGTTCTACTATCTTACGTGTATCAAAACAACCACCATCTTACGTGTATCAAAACAATTTTGACAGTCAATCAGTTAGCTGGTCCTATGTAAGAGAGTAGTTCTCCTGTCCTATTCAGCCTTGCCGGCTATTCAAGAGAATGGGTCCCGTTCAATTTGTCCATATTCTCAAGAGTATTTAGAGTTTGATTTGATTTCCATGTGGAAGTTTGAATTACTTGCAACCTACAATGTAGAATATGCGCATGAAGTGATCTTCAACAGCTCTACTTTTTTTTTCTAGGCAAATTGGGGGAGCAGGACCAAGCCTGAGCAATTCTGGCTATGATTTGGGATGGATTAATCAGTGTGGATCGACTTAGCAAAGATAACACCATTGAATTCCACGATACCATTTACTTGGGATCTACGACTCGTGGTATACGAATAATAATACGTGGGCGTCTCTCTTCCATGGGTGCATTTTGAACTGCAAGGAAATAAAATAAAAATAAAAATAAATAAATAACGTTTGTACGGGCAGATTGTCAGTTGAACTTGAAAACAAGCAACTTGTGCCAACTACCGAACTCCTTCATTATTAGACGTGCCCATTGCATTGACTATACATACCCGAGACCAACCCAGAGTTACTCAGTGTGAGAGAGATGTCTGCTGAAAGTGTCAGGGAAAGCGCAAGTGGCAAACCCAACCTACCATGGAAGCTGAAGCTCATTCTCAAAGTAGCGTCCTGGATCGTCGACCCCTCTCTCCGCCCCAACATGACCGTCAACCGCCGCCTCCTCAACTTCTTCGACCCCAAAATCCCTCCCTCTCCCAATCCCCGCTACGGTTCGGATGGCGTTGCCTCCTCCGATACCACCATTGACCCTTCTCGCAACCTGTGGTTCCGCCTCTACGTACCAACCCCCGGTCCCGAAGACGTCGTCCGCATGCCCGTCATCGTCTTCTACCACGGTGGTGGCTTCGTCTTGGGGCAAGTCAATTCTTTGCCGATCGAAAATGCGGCACGCCGACTTGCCAGGGAACTCCGTGCTGTCGTTGTCTCCGTCAACTACCGCCTCGCTCCGGAGCATCGGTTTCCGTGCCCCTACGAGGATGGATTTGACGCGTTGAAATTCATTGACGAAATGGACAGCCACAATTTACCGGCCAACGCCGATCTTGGCCGTTGTTTTCTAGCCGGAGAGAGTGCCGGGGGGAACCTGGCCCACCATGTGGCTGTCAGAGCCGGGAAGCACGCCTTCAAGAGGGTGAATCTCCTTGGTCTTATAGCGCTACAACCATTTTTCGGAGGGGAAGAACGAGTCGAATCGGAGATAAGGTTTTCCCGCGGTCCGATTCTGACGTTGGAGTTAACGGACTGGTTCTGGAGGGCTTTTTTGCCGGAAGGATCGGACAGGGACCACCATGCAGTAAACGTATTCGGACCCAATGCCGTTGACATCTCAGGCCTGAGATTCCCCCCTACGCTTCTGTTCGTCGGAGGGTGCGACCTTTTACGGGATTGGGACATGAGGTACTACGAGGGGCTGCAGAAATCCGGAAAACAAGTGCATTTGGTGAACTATCCGAATGCTGTCCACGGGTTTTCGGGTTTCACCGACACGCCAGAATCTTCAATGTTCATAGGGGAAGTGAAGGATTTCATGCAAAAGCAAATGGCCTAATGAGGTACCAACCAGATTACGTGACCAGGATTGCGTGCGAAATTGCTTTAGAGAAAAAAAAAAGTACCTGCGAAACTTGTAGTACTTTGTAAATTAAGTGAATGAAATACTATGTTCTCCTTGCTTTGTTTGCTATCTTAAATGAAAGTTAGACATTAATCTAGGACAGTACTGGTAATTTTGTGTATTGGTTGAAAATGCTATAATTCTATTCATTATTATGTTGACAATATCCTAACCATCCGTTAGGATATCTTAGGACCCTAAGATTAACTCTAACATTCGTCTTATGAAAGGATATGTACGCCAGATTCAGTTGTAAAATCAAGGAAAAGGCGCGGGGATTCTAACGTCAGCCACACCAAACTTTGCAGAGGTTTATGGGCCACGAGATTGGGTTTGTACCCTACTTTTCCAGCCGTCCCCCGTCCCCCCTTCAACTGAACACAGCCTCCACCTCCCCTGCCGGGCAGGGCCTTTTCCCCGACCACGCCTCTTGTCGCCGGAATATGTTCATAGTGCTCTTTTTCAGTTTTTTTTTTGGCCTTTTTCTTAGAATCTAAGGAGGTCAAATCTCGGAGTCTCCGGTACTCTTTGGTGTGCACAACCACCATTAATGGACTCTACTCCTCCTCTCGCTCAGTGTATACGGTTTGTGTTCTTTATGTTTGTCTTATAGCCTTTGTGACCATCTATGACTCTGCAGAACTTGTGGCTTGATTAGCTGTTGAATCCTTATAAGGCCTTGGGTCCATTTAGATTTTTTTTCTCTAGTCCTCCGCTCCTAGTTTCTATTTGTCTTTTTTCTCGGATATTAATATATAAATTACATTTTCTTAGAAAAAAATACCTACTCAGTGCTCTTGATTATATATTTCGTGCAAAAAAAATCTTTTAGCACTTTCCTGGTGAAAAAGAAGCCTAGTCTAGTGAGCTTCGAGTTCTAAAGTGCAAACAAACCTTTTAATCCTTTCCCCTTTTGAGTTCTATTCCTTGTTGCTTTAAGGGCATAAATGGATGCATTATCTATCTGTTTCAGAAATTAGACGCAGTGTCCATTTGAAGACATCCGACTCAATCTGCAATATGCAGAACCCTATCAATTAGTCGCGTTATGGGTGTTAATCCTGCAAGCGATCAACTTAGCCCACTTGATGGGGGCCAGAAACCCAACATCATAGCGTACGTATCGTGTGAGCAATAGTCTGCAATCTTCCATTAAAATAAGCACTTGACGGCATGCTGTATGAAACTTTGTGAAAGCAGCCACCAACCTCCATGGAGACGTACGTTTAGAGGAGATGGGGGAAATCAAAAGTCAAAAACCCGTCTTTTTAATGGCTACCATTGATTTATTTTTCCAGTCATCGAACCTATTTTGTAGAGCAATATCTTTCATCTGCATCAAATATTAGAAATAAATCTTGTTTTCAGAAATATTTAATTTTCGTTGAATAGATCAAGACCTCCTTAAGATTCACCAGCTCTTATGAAAATCTTGACATCTTATTCTTTCATTAGTGGTTTCATTTTTAGAGAAAATTATATTTTACCACTCTAAACTAACACTTCATTTGAATTTTATCCCTTTAAACTACCATTTTTGACAATTTAAACCACTTAAACTACAACTTTACAATTTGTGGCTAATTTAAAGATCTAATAATTGAAATTGTGCTAATTTTTAATGTTTGGATCTTCAATTGAGGAGTAAATTGCAAAGAAGCAGTAATTTACAAATGATGCGGTGGTTTACGGTGGTAAAATGCATTTTCTGATTTTTTTTTTTTTCTATTTGCATTTGAAAGAGAGAGGTGGAAAGCTTGGACTTTACCGAGCTCAGGCCGCTCACAAGCTCAGTCCAGCACCGTATAATCCGGGCTTCATGGAAGTGCACTTTTTCGGGCAAGCCCAAATGTAAGTAGAGGCGGGAAGTCGTGAACCGAACACAACGCAGCCCAAACGCTTTGTCCAAGTTGAGAATGTTGCTACACATATCCATTTGATGTGAGGAAGTATCTCTATTCAAGGAAGTGTTCCATGAAGCCCGGATCATTAATAGGACAGGATCTGCAGATAGCTTGGGATGATGCAAAAAAGCAAGCAAAACGGCGTATAGAGCGTGAACAAGGCCGTAATGAAGCTGCAGATGATCTTTCTGAGCTGTCGGAAGGCGAGAAGGAGAAAGGCGATGCCAACACCTCAAAATCCGTTAAGGATATTTCACGGATCAACTCCGACATCCATATTTGGACAGAAGAGGATAATGCTAGGCGTCTTTACATTGTCCTCATCAGGTACCACTCTGCATTGCCAAGCCTGTTCATTTTAGAAAAAGGTTGGGTTGGTCCAACTTTCTCCCCATGATCTGATCATATGGAAATTAAAAAATTAGAAGGAAAACTACAGTACTGCGCGATAGTCTTCTATATGTGTATGGTGGCTGTGAGAAACTCAGTTTTTAATATCATAGTATGTGTTCTTGAAGTGTTCATGGATTGGTGCGAGGAGAAAATATGGAACTTGGAAGAGATTCTGATACTGGGGTAGTTAAATTTTAGGAAAATTTACTTTTTAGTCCTTAGGTTTTAACCCCTTTTCATTTTTAGTCATGAATTTTAGAGGGTCAAAATTTTAGTCCTTGAACTTTCATCTTTGTAAAATTTAGTCCTTCCGTCAGTCTGTCGTCAGTTTGCCGTCAAATTTGTACCGGTCGACCGGTATATGAAGCGGTCGACCGCTCACTTTTAAAACAAATATCCGGTCGACCGCTTCAAAATTGGCGGTCGACCGGTACAAAAATTGACGGCAGACTGACGGAATGACTAAATTTTACAAAGATGAAAGTTCAAGGACTAAAATTTTGAATATTGAAAATTAAGGACTAAAATTAAAAAGGCCCAAAATCTAAGGAATAAAAAACAAATTTCCCTAAATTTTATGACTGGCGCCCCTTCTTCCTTTTCTCTAATCCATGATGATTTTTGCATGAAATTAAATGCACTCGCGAGTATTAATAGAAAACCCCAAAAACTTTCAAACACTTTTCCCGCAAGTAGATACAAATATAATCCTTTTTTGTTTCCAGAGCAGCCCAGTCCAAAAGATATTGGGCTTATTTCAGTTTACTTATTCCACAAATAGAAACTCATTTATAGCCCTTGTTCTCAACCCACACCAGACCATGACTGAACCAAGGTAGTCTTAACAATCCGAGTCTTGTACATCTAGGTTAGGTTCGTTTTGAAGATTTTTGTAAGATTTGGAGTGTTTTGATAATTTTTAGGTGATGTTAGAGTTGTATTGGTGTTTGTATAGAAGTTATTGAGGTGTAAAAAAATCAATGATGATGTTTAAAGTTGTTTTTTTAATATTTGAAATTTATTTAATTTTTATTAAAAATAGAATATTTAAAAAGTATTTAAAATAAAATAAGAACTAAAAGACAAAATGAAAAAGACCGGCACAGGGGACAGCCGAGCAGGGGCTGCAGTGGTTTTTCTATTAGAATCCACGTTTCACTTTCGTTTTTACCGAACATAAATGAACACAGGATTTGGATCCTAACTTTTGTGATAAACCGAACATCTCCCTAGTGTTGGATGAGCAAAAATTTTGAAGAATTTTAAATTTGTAGGAAATTTTTTTTGAGTTTGACTGATCACATCGGGTTTGTAAAAATGTTGGTGAAAAAGTTGAAGAATGTTTGATTGTAAAATGATTTTTATTGAAGTTCGTTAAAAATTAAGGAAATATAAGATTTAATATTTTTTTAATAAAAAGTAATGAAATTTGTTAAAAAAGTGAAGAGAGAATATTAAATGTATTTTTTTAAATGAAAATGCATTAAATTTGGTGTGAAAGGTATTAGAATTTGTGTAAAAAATTTGAGATTTTGATGTTTAATTATAAAAATGTTTCGAGTTTTTGAAATTTTTTATCAAAAAGTTGAAAATATTTCATATCCATACATCATTTTCAGACTGGTGTATGTATTTTTAGTCCTCCACATCTAACACTGGTGTATGTCTTTACATGGATTAGGTGAAATATGTCGTAGAACTTGCTCGAGCTCTGGCCGAGACCAAAGGAGTCCATCGCGTTGATCTCCTAACTAGACAAATCACCTCACCCGAAGTAGACTTCACCTATGGTGAGCTACTGAGCCCATAGAGATGCTGTCATGCCCATCTGATGGAAGTGGTAGCTGTGGATCGTACATTATCCGCATCCCTTGTGGACCACGTGATAAGTAATTACAATTTTTTTCTTTGCCTGAAACGTATAATAATTAAGTTAATTACCCAATAAAAGAAGTCAAAACCAGTATCAAAGAAGAATCGAGTCTCATAGAGAAATTTGTGAAAGAAGAATCGAGTCTCATAGAGAAATTTGTGACAGGTACATACCAAAAGAATCACTCTGGCCTCATATACCTGATTTTGTTGATGGGGCTCTACACCATATCGTCAACATGGCAAGAGCTCTAGGTGAACAAGAGAACGGGGGAAACCCAAATTGGCCTTACGTGATTCACGGCCACTATGCCGATGCAGGAGAGGTGGCGGCAAAACTAGCCGGGGCCTTGAACTTGCCAATGGTGCTAACAGGCCACTCATTGGGGAGGAACAAATTTGAGAAACTGCTAAATCAAGGGAGGCTTTCTAGGGAGGACATAAATGCGACTTACAGAATAATGAGGAGGATTGAGGCTGAGGAACTGAGTTTGGACGCAGCTGACATGGTGGTGACTAGCACCAGGCAAGAGATTGAAGAGCAATGGGGGTTGTATGACGGATTCGACGTCAAGCTGGAGAGGAAGCTCAGGGTTAGGAGGCGGCGTGGAGTTAGTTGTTACGGACGAAACATGCCGAGGATGGTGGTATGGAGAATCTCTTTATTGCTTGTGGTCTTACCTGCAACTGAAAGTTTATATTTTTTCCTATCAACAAAGAACTGGAACTGTGCAATTCTGAAGAAATCCCAAGCCCAATGCTAATGACTATGTGGCAATAGATTATACCTCCGGGCATGGACTTCAGCAATGTCACAGCCCAAGATTTGGAAGGTGATGGCGATCTCAAGTCATTGGTTGGCTCAGAGAGATCTCAAAACAAGAAGCACCTTCCTCCAATATGGTCCGAGGTTGAAATTCTTCTAATCTATCTTAAATTCTTACACCATTTTGATACATGGGAGATGTTTGATGGTTTGTTACGCTGCAGATAATGAGGTTTTTCACGAATCCTCACAAGCCCATGATTCTGGCATTGTCCCCGTCCTGACCCCAAGAAGAACGTCACCACATTGCTCAAGGCTTTTGGGGAATGCCAACACCTTCGAGAGCTAGCTAAATTGGTAATTTTGCATCTCAGTTAACTCCGCGATGATGCAAAATATATGCTTCGTGTAACCAACATAACTCTTAGCTGATTTCTTTCTGGTTGCACTTTCTGACTGCAGACGCTAATACTTGGCAACAGAGACGACATTGAAGATATGCCTAATAGCAGCTCGGTTGTTCTCTCGACGGTACTCAAGCTCATTGACAAGTACGATTTGTATGGTCAGGTGGCCTACCCCAAGCATCACAAGCAATCCGAAGTCCCTGACATTTATCGTCTAGCTGCAAAAACAAAGGTACTTTAGCGTGTGACGACAAATTTAATGAACGCCTTAGGAGGGTCAGGACCAAGGATTTTTGCTAGTACTTGTATAGTCTTATAACTTGGCTCTGATGAATGGTGGGCTCTGATTTTCCGTCTAAAACGACCTCCTACGGCTCAATAGGTCATAAAGATAATGGCCCACGATTTTTTAGCCTAGATTACTGTCTCAAACGTTGTCAGATTTTAACCTCGTATTCTCCTCGCAACACTTAAATTTGCTAACAGTAAGACTTGGCGATTGTCTCTTGAAGGGAGTTTTCATCAACCCAGCTCTCGTGGAACCTTTTGGTCTGACTCTCATCGAGGTAAATCCCGGTTTACATACTTGCCGCAAAATCTTGATCCAATGAGAAATATCAGATTTGCCATTATTTACTCCATTTGGTATCTTGCAGGCAACTGCTTATGGTTTACCTGTGGTCGCCACCAAAAACGGAGGACCTGTTGATATTCTAAAGGTAATAAACAATCACCATGCCTCATTTTTCCAACCTGGTGGAATTTTATATTCAACCTTGTTTTTCAATTCAAAGTTTCCTCCCAATAATATTTATTATTCCACCCCGTGGGTTGCCCAGGCCCATACCGTCGATCCTATTAAGGAAAAGTCGACTATATGAACCTTAATTTCTCTCAAATAAATGAGTATGGCTTTCCATTCAAAATCAACTTGTAACTTCCTCGAAAGGTTTGTAAACTATCAAGCAATTTTAATGGAGAGATAGTAGCCTAGTAGATCAAGTGTCTTTACAGTAGTCCCAAGGCTGCCCTATACTGCATGCACTGTAGAACTCCCGGTTTTGGATTTAGACGCACTCAGGACTTTGGAAAATACGTCTACGGTACTACAGTGTTTATCAAGCCCTACTTCTACAAAACGTTACATGGCTATTATTCACCTCCCTGACGTTAGACCTAAGTACCAAAAGATCCCCCTCATCGTTTCCTCTATTGTAGCAAGGTACTGCATTTCCATCACTATTTCAATTTTTCGCTGCTTATGTTTATAGTCAGAACTCAGAATGCACTAGGAATCTATTCCTCTCCTTCGGTCACTCAAACCTATGTAATGGATGGTTCATTCCATCGATCTAACAAAGGACTCTGATCTTCCAGGTACTAAACGATGGACTCCTAGTTGACCCACATGACCAGAAAGCCATAGCAGATGCATTGCTAAAGCTGGTTGCTGAAAAAATCTTTGGTTCGAATGCCGAAAGAGTGGCCTAAAGAATATCCACCATTTTTCATGGCCAGAACACTGTCGTAACTACCTCTCCCATGTTGAGCATTGTCGGAATCGCCACCCCACCACTCGTCTTGAGATCATGCCAATTCCTGAAGAACCAATGAGCGACTCTCTAAGGGATGTGGAAGACGTTTCTTTGAGATTCTCCATGGAAGGAGATTTAAAGATCAATGGAGAGCTTGATGCAGTAACCAGACAAAAGGAACTCATCGAAGCTATAACCAGAAGGGCTGCTTCCAGTGGCAAACCCAGTGCCAATTACTTCCCTGGTAGAAGGCAGTGGCTATGTACAATAGCAATAGATTCTTATAACAGCACTGGAGACTGGACTGAAACCTTCCAGGCAATTATCAAGAATGTTATGCAAGCTGCATGCTCAGGTTTGGGCTTGGGTCGCCTAGGATTTGTACTGTTAACCGGATCGAGTTTACAAGAGACAGTAGAAGCATTGAAGTACTGCCAAGTAAATATAGAAGCCTTTGATGCATTGGTGTGTAAAAGTGGAAGTGAGATTTATTACCCTTGGAGAGATATGGTAGCTGATGTGGATTATGAAGCCCACATAGAGTACAGATGGCCAGGTGAGAATGTGAGGTCGATGGTGACAAGGCTTGCCACGATAGAAGGTGAGGCTGAGGATGACATCGTGAACTATGTGGGTGCCAGCAGCTCTAGGTGCTATTCCTATAGAGTGAAACCAGGAGCAAAGGTAAGACATTTGAGATAGTATGGAACTGAGAGGTGGTACCTTATATGAAGCATTCCTGATCTCATAACATTTCTAACTATAACTCCTATTCATAAACATGACAAACTCGAAGGATAGATGACCTCCGCCAGAGGCTGCGGATGAGAGGATTCCGATGCAATCTTGTGTATACGCATGCAGCATCAAGGTTAAATGTTCTACCATTGTTTGCATCAAGAATACAAGCACTAAGGTCAGGCCACCTTTCTCTACCGTGTAAATGTATGAAAAACTTATGCACATACATGCACAATAAAATAGTTGCGGTACCAAAATGAAAATTGAAAGGAAAATTACTTGTGTTATATAGGTACCTTTCAGTTATATGGGGAATTGATCTGTCCAAAGTGGTTGTATTTGTGGGTGAAAGGGGGGATACTGATTATGAAGATCTGCTTGCTGGCCTCCATAAGACTCTTATTCTAAGAGGTGCTGTGGAACATGGCAGTGAGAAGCTTCTTCACAGTGGAGACGGTTTTAAAAGAGAAGATGTTGTCCCGGAAGATAGCCCCAACATCACGTTTGTAGAGGAGAGTCATGGAGCCCATGATATCTCAGCAGCTCTAGAAACCCTTGGGATTAAGTGAACAAATTTTCCCTTTGTTTGTCTCTCTTTTTTTCTTTCCGACTATTCTTGTCACTGCTACAATTTTTTAGGGTCTTCCAAGCATATACTTATATAGATGACTCAAAAATGAGATTGTAAATACAGATGCAAGAAGAATATTAAGTCTCAACTTCTCGTAAGCATTTCAATTTGTCTATGAATATAGATATAACCTTTTCAAGAATTTCATCATGTGTATCTAGCATCATTATCTTTTGATATGATTCATACATTTACCACGAAAGCCACCTACATTCTAGATATTCCTTTGCATAAACAGATTTTTTATTTCATTTTCAGCATTGAGTTTCAGATGTAGCATATAAATCTTTCATAATTTAGAATCACTGTTAAACAATAGATAACGTGGACTTAAGGTGGATGGATCTTTGGTGTGCATTCAAACAGATGTTTCAACAAATCAGATTTTTCATAATCATGAATCATATGTTTAGAGCAACCCATATTTGGCTTCCTAGCAGTTTTTTTTAAAAAAACATTTGATGATATGGAAGGATTTTTATGTATAGAATTACTGGCATTGTTTTAACCTGCGATCTGTACAGCTTTAAAGGATGCCATTCCCTAGTAAATTCTTTCCCATAGCTACATTACCTGTACAGCAAGGCACTTATTCTAGTCACTACTGATCGGGTTCTAGCTTTCGAGATCTTTCAACCAGCAGTTATTTCCAGTTTTTTTCACGGACAGATATCCACACCCACCTTGTATTCCTCTCCGCAAGCACATTTAACAACATGAGAAACTCCCTGCAAAAAGCACAGGCTTTTATAATGCAATGGGTCGATTTTTGCACGGAAGCTGTGAATCAAGTCTATGAATTGCTGAAAAAATGGTTCTTCCATAAAAAGAATCAAAGGTAAAGGTGGCTACAAAGAGTGTCAAGCAAAACATTCCATCCTTCTCAATTATCAATGATTTGCAGAGCCTTCACATTACCAGGAAAGAACGCACTTTCTAGTTGACCAATATATTTTGTTAAAAAGGATGTTGCACACAAGTTCACAGAAATACAAGAACACACTGAGCTAGATGAGTTCTATCTTTATACATAGATCAGGCAAGAAACTTCCATTTTCGGACCCAGCTTTAGGAACATTTATAGGCCACTTTACTTTTATGAACTCGTTGCCAAATATTGCCTACTTTCAAGACAGTAAACAGCAAAAGCTAATCACTGTATTTACCTTCAGTTTTCCAATTTGGTCTAGCAGAGACTGCAAGTACTCAGTTTCTCCAGCTTTATCTGATAAGAGGGCATTGCGTTCCTCTTCCAGGGTCTTTACATCCATTGCTCTTAGTTCTGGCTGTAGTCAGTCACACATTGGGAAAATGCTATAGATGTAAACATAATACAAGAAGGTATTGAATATATGAATCAAGATCCTCTGGATTCCCAAGGACAAATCTGCTATGTGCATTTCTTTGAGTCTCAACCATTAATTTCAAAGTCAACGATTGGCATCTTGCATATCAATGTATCATTTTCAAAATATTCTAAATATAGGAAAACACATGTTAACTATTAAGCTGTCATAAGTGACAAATGCTAACATGGGCAAGATCCTAACCCTTAATTAAGAATAAGGGTTAGAATTCAAGAACTATATCATGCAAAATACCCCCAAATTTTAGGAGCTCTCAATCCTGAATATTTCATGGCTAATTTCACTTAAAAGGCTACCAATCTGAACCATTTCCTCTAAATTACATCAAATTGCAGAACACAAGTAACTAAATGGGTGCGAAAACAAAATGATGCATGAGGTGACATCTTCAGGGACTTATTGTTTAGGCATCAAATAAGTACATTAATTATCGCACTACAATGCAATTGAAAGCACACGCAACCCTAAATATGTGCCCCTATTTGTGCTGAGTAAAAAACTGACCTTAAAATCATTTGCCCTGCACTTTACTTGCTCAAGAAGCTGCTTCATCTGAAACGCGAAAGAATGCATGTGTCATGATTCAAAATGCCCAGATAAATGAGCAGCCTTTAGTTTAAAGATATAAGGAACATAAGCTCCCCTCTGATACAGTCTTCCTACTAACTTTTGTTTGTAGCTTTGTGTCTTTCTGTTTCCTTTTTTGTTGTTTGTTTTTCTCTTCTGTTTTTTTTTTTAATTGAGTGGGGGAGAAGAAGGGGCTTGGTGATTTGAGGGTCATGGACATAGTTCATATTTCCTTCCACTAGAGAAAGCATAAATTATTTATGCTCTAAAAATACTCTTTGCAAAATTAATTTACGATTGAAACTAAGGAACTAGAAATAGTGACTTCTTAAATCACAAATTGGCAATCTCATCTGTAGTAGGAATAAAAGATAGTTATCTACATGTGAGAAAATACAATAAATTTTAGCCAATTAAATCAACTTAATTCAATTATGTAATTTGACAGACATTTTATCCTTTGTAAAATGAAGTCTTTAAATGCTTGATACAAATCAATAAACTTTGGTGAAGTTTTAGAGTCTCTAAATATGTTCCATCTCAATTAAATATCAGAGTATGTATCTGAATTTGATAGACTGATGAGTGTATAGACCAGTAACCTTGTTGTTCTCCATATAAAGTTCGGATCTCATCCGTGAAATCTCATTGAGGTTGGCTTTTGCAGAGTCTAATCTCACCATCAGGTTCATCTTTGCTTCACTCCCCTATCAGTCCAATCATAAGTACAAAAATGGCATCCCCGTAAATATTTGTGTCCAATGTAAGTATTGTACCAGATTATCAGCAATGATGTCACTATGAATGCTATTCTTCCCTGCAAGAGAAGTCCCAATATAAGAGAAAGATGTGGACATCTGCTTCAAGTAAAACTGTCCCTCAGAAACTTGGTTTCAAAATATGCAACTCCTTGCTTGCAACCTATGGAAAGATTTTCTTGTGACTATGGATCAAGTATAATAACTCAAACAAAGCCGAGCTGCCCTATTTATATCATGTTTGCTTTGGTTGGTTTCAAACCCATTTCTCATACCTTCCAAATTTAAAGCTCTTCATGATCTATTTCCAGATTATCCAGCATCCTTTACCCCTAATCGAGGAATCTAAAGACTTACTGAAGGTATAATTCCAAACGCCAAAAATTTATGTTAGCAATTTGATGCTTCTTCAGGAACTGAATGGTCCTATGACCATGTTTGCAATTGGCAGCTTGGCTGCAGAAGCAGCAGCTATATACAGATATTTTTGGAAGCCGCGTCTTTAATGCTCCAACTAGATTGCAAAAAGGAAATGAGCTTCAAATGGCACTTCCTCCCCCTATGAGAATGGGTTGGAGTTTGAGGTTGAGATTTCAAGGCCTACTAGATGCATGTGGATTTTACCAAATGGACAATATACCAAAAGAGAAATGTGTAGCAAATAGGATATGGATGCATCTTTAAATCTACCTTGTTTCATGGGAAGGAAACAACAGCTTGTGTTTGCTTGGATCTAAGTGTGATATACAGGGAATTAACAACCAATGTTTTAGAAGAGTTTCAATGTAAGAGATTAATTTCAGAAAACCGATTAGAATCCCAGATGGTTCCTTGTACATTAAAGACGACTTCAAAGGCCACAACAAAATAAAAATTAGGCTGCAGGTCACCGCGGATGGGCGAGGTCCAAATGAGTAGTTAACAACTATCTCATCAAGGATTTCAAGAGCCCTACCTTCAGAATCACCTGTGGGCTCATCAATTCCAACTTTGACCTGTATAAAGTCTAATTAGTACTCTACAGCATTATCTTATACTGCAGGACTTCAGAACCTTCAGACGTATTTTATGAAATTAAATGCAACAAGGTAACTGAAGAAACCAAAAAAGCCCAAAATGTAGCGTCTTTAACAAACAGCACTTCATGTAGGTTAGCTTATAGATATGCAGTTATCATGTATTTATTTAAATCTACAGACTAATAAACACGCACACAATCACACACTCATAGAGATAGAGAGAGCGAGAGAGAGGTGAAAAATCTAAATATACTCAAAAATCAGCACACACATTCTAAAACTGTATTCAGGAGAGGACTTAGTATGAACAGTTCCAGACAAGATACTGGGGAAATTCAGATTTGGCATTCATCAGATATAGGCTCCCAAGAGTTTGCGAGCCTGTGATACAACAACAGATTCACAGACACACATGTATCAGACATGGCTCGTTATCGCATAGGGGATGTCTGTTGAATACTACTATTCCGATGGTAGAAATTCCTCAGCCCATTCATCGATTAAAGCATTACCAAAAGTTATATAAGTGAGGTGTAGGAAGAAATGGTAATAAAGTAATCTAGAAAGAAATCAAAAAACATATTCGAGCTCTTTACCGTCAGCTGATCCACTTGGGGTCATAAAGGTCAGCTGAAACTAGTATGAGAATAGGAAAAACAGAGGCAAAAGTAAAAAAAGTGTGATCCAGAGGAAAGTACCGATCCCTGCTCTCCCAACTCTCCACAAATTTTGTGAGAGTTAACCCAATCCTACAAGAAGTTTGAGACCATCACCTGAGTGTTAGAATGTTGATCATAGCCTATTAAAACTTACAAGAAGAGAACTTTCAGAATCAAAACCTTTTGTTGCTGTAATTTGGCATTGATATCCTCTGCAACCTTTGTGTAGTAGGTCCTGTAATTGATTATCAATAAATAATATTACATGCATCTCAATTGTTGTGGCTTGCGCTATTACCTCTTCTCTATGAGTTTGGCAGATAAGCTGGATTTCTCTTGTTGAATAAGCTCCAGTGTCTGTGTGTTAAAGATTCAAGGTTAACACCAAGAAAACAGCACATGGCTTCCTTGTCCAGTTAGTGGAAAAAAAGGGGATACTATCCTGAGAATGCTAAATATTGCTTTTCCACATTAGGTAATCCCAGAATCATAGGTCTCTCTCTCTCTCTCTCTCTCTCTCTCTCTCTCTCTCTCCCCCTCCCTCCCTCCCTCTTTTTATGAATATCATGTGATAAGTCTTCTTTCAAACATTATTCACGTCTTTGTATATGTTTCCACTTTATCTTGTGCAACGACGGGCTGGCAACTAATGCTTGAACACGTCTTCATAAACCCATGGACACACAGGCATACCCACACAAAAATTAGAAAAAGAGAAGTCAGGGAAGGAGGTACCTGTGTCAGTGTGGACGAATCTGTCTCCAGAGAGGCTATTTTTCTCTTTTTGTCCAAAATCTGCAAGCATATCTGACCGTTTGCCTTCAGCATTTGCTCAGTATCTTCTTTGAGTTTCTTTGTTTCAGATTTTGCTGCAAATTAATGATAGCTCACGAGGTCGTGGCAAACATGGATAAAGATCTATAACTTCAATACAGAAGACATTCAGATGCTTTTCATTCCAGAATTTAAAAAATCTATTTAACTTGGGCTGCTGAAAATGGGAGTGCAGAATTATCTTTATTCAAACACTAACAGTTAAAAAAAAGTATTAGTAGCAGACTAGCAGTACTAACGACAACAATAATAACAGTTCAATATTGATAGTGAGCATAATAATAATGACAACAGCATCAACAAATATTTTACAATATTCATCACACACATGACTGAAAAATTATGCAAAGAAAAAATAGGACTGATCGCAAACCCCTGTGTACATAATCATTGCCTGAGGACCTAAAGGTCCTAAACAACTGAGAAATGAAAGAAATAGCATGCAGACGGTACAGAACCAAAGAAGGCCTCTACTACTTCCTTAAAAAATACAATTCTCTGTACACCTTAGACTATTAGCAAGCGGCACCGGAAAATTTATTTTTCTTTTTCAACTCTACAGTAATAGTTTCTTAGAAAATTTTCATTCAGATAATTCATTCAGTCAACAAATGTAAAAATGATCAGCTTAATATGCGGCCACAATATTTCAGAGAAGTCACCAAGAAACATATACGCTTGCTTTTTGTTACAATCCTATTCCTACACACATGCATTCAAGAATCACATTGTGCATTTAATATATTAAGCCTTAATATAATACGTTCGTGCAGCCACGCATTCATACAGGCATACATATATACATCCAGGAAAACAATGTGAAGAAGAAGAAGATAATTAAGTAGACTAACCAGAATTTAGATCATTTTCCATGGCTTGAATGGTTGTTAACTGCATTTGCTCTTGGACAGAAATCTTCGCTGCTTTATCCTCCACATCTGGTTATTAACGTTTCAGCTACCGTTACAGATTTCTTTAATTCTCCCTGTTTTTAATTTTCTTTAGTTTAGAATAGAGATGGCCGTAGGTACCGTTCATCTGAGAGCGCAAGGTCTTCATGTACTGCAGGTACTCGTCCATCTTCGACTCCCTGCAGATTCACAGAGAGCTTCGATTCAGCTAGGATTTCAGTTCCACGAATTCAAACCAAATTCGGTTTTACTGATAGAGAAATCGGAAAGATTAATCCAATCAACCTTCAGATTGCTCCACAAAGAGACGGCGGTTAGCCCTTTTAGGCCTTTGGGAACTGGGATATATATATATATATATATATATATATAATATAAGAATGTAGAAGATTTTGGAGGGAAAACACAGTACCGCTCAGGGAAGGGGGAAAAAATGTAAACTGCCCGAGTTGTTTTACTGTTACGGTTTGATTTCAAATAAAGCCCTCAGCCCCTCACGCCCGAGAAAAATAACGTCCACATAGTGCACAATTCACATATATTTTGGATCAACTATTTAAAAATTTGGTTTCTCGTTGCTTTTGCCTTGTGGAGTATCTTTTTCAATTATATGATTAAGAACAAAAAGACTGTTCCTAATGCTTTTCAACCAGCAATAACAGATTCAACAGAGGACTTCGCTCCAAATGTAAAGGTAGGTGTAAAAAAAATACCTTCGAATGAGAATGGGTACTCGTACTGGTACGGATGAAATTATTCAGATTCTGATTCCTGTTCCATTACTCATTAGAATGCAAAATTTAGTTCTGGTTTCATTCTAGTTACTCATTCAAATGCAAAATTTAGTTCTGATTCGTTTACTAATATGGAACCGAAATTTCTATAATTGGAATCTAGGGTGATGTTCGTTTTGTGAAAAAAATAGGATTTGAATCCTAATTCGTTCATGTTCGGCAAGTAATAGCTGTAGTTAAGGATTCGGCATAAAACTTTCCAATTATGCCCTGCAGAAATTGACGTTAAATGACTACGAGATCCTCCAGCAAAACGTAAAGAGTAAAAAAATCAAAGGATAAAATTGGGTTAACTACTGCCGCACTTTTTCCCCCTGTTGTACCCTGTCACTGCCATACCTGCAGCTTGTCAGCATCGTGTATCACGCTTCCTCTCTTCTTTTTTTCTTTTGTTGCTCCTCATAGCGTGAATCAACTTGTTGACTTGTTCTCTTATTCTTTTTTTTTTTGTCGTTTTCTTATTCTCTTTTTTAATACTATCAAATATTTATATTATAATAAAAAATAAAAAAATAATTCGAATTTATAATAAAATATTATAAAAATATTATTTTACATTTTATCTTCTTCACTAATCCCAATAAAAATAATCTACAAACAACTTTAAAAAAACATAATTGATTTTTTAACCAACTTTTTTATGGGTTGGAATTTTAGCTAAATTTTTTGCTGTATTTAGGTTGTGTTTGTGTTGAAATATTTTTGGTATTGAGTTTAGTGAAAAAGTGAAGAGAGATGTAATTTTTTATATTTTTTGTAATTTTTTATGGGAGAGAGAGATTATATTGTAGTATTTTATTAGGAGAGAGAATATTTTGGATAATATTGTGTTAGGAAGCCTTAGTAAATTAACAATAAATAAAATATAAAATAAGATTTTATTCAAAATCTACCGTAATCATTCATCTAAATTCTAAATAAAATTATAGCATTTGATGAGAATCGAAAAACAAAATCCTATTTATTTTTTTTTACAGAAAAAACAGAACGGTTCCGGAAAATGCCAAGAAAGCATTGTGATGGGATGGTTAGCTCATCTCATTGGCTTGCTAGTTCATATGGAATAGGTCTCTGCCTTGCTTCTGGCTTTTTTGGCATCATGGATCATTAACTTTCCCGTCTCACAATGTTGCAATTATTCCTGTAATTTCTATATAATTAGATATTAACATTGATGTGAACCATATAATTATCGTAAATGGAAAATCAATTGCAAAATCATGATCTTTAGAAACAATGACTCGCAAATATATGTACAATATCCGGTCTCGCACGACGAATTGTCGCTGTAAAATAGGTGATAGTAACGCGCAAAGTATTTAGAAAACTCCCGTTACAACAAATTGCCTTATCTCTATCTGGTCGTTTGGAAAATAGAATGGCGCCTTAACAACACCATAATCTAAACTCGATGCCTTCAATTATTTTCGGTATAAATTCCGTTTCATATCGCGGTATGCGTACGAGCTCAAAATTGCTCGCGTTCTTTTGCACGAAGTAAAAGAACCTCTCAAACAAGAAAATCGAGCGCAAACACTGAGAGAGAGATGAAGATGGCGACGTCAGTGAGAATGGGAAGGAGACGGGGAGGACAGCAGTTCCTACGGAGGCAAGTCGGGTACGGTGGTGGATTCCTTCATCGCATCAGATTAAGAATTTCTTCGCAGAGACTCTTCCGTACGATTATCATAAGCCTGGCCTTCATCGCTCTGTTGCCTCCACTTTTCTTCCACTTCCGGCTCAGGCGCTTCCATCAGGTCTCGCAGTTTCGGAAATTTCAACTGAGATTCTTATTTTCGTGGAATTTGGATTCTCAGAATGACTGATTTTGCTTTTGCTACATTTTCGCGAACAGATGCAACAGAGAAAGTGCGGTTGGCTGAATGATCCTCCTCTTGTTTGTGCTCACGGTGGTGACTCAACTAGGGCCTCCCCCAACACGGTAAGCATCTCAGTGGCACGAAATTAAACTTTGAGACCTCCTCCTAATGTTGACTTTCTTCACAGATGGCTGCGTATGATATTGCACTTCGATCTCAAGTAGACTGCATCGAGATAGATGTTTCTCGTTCTTCTGATGGGATTTTGCTCGCGCTGCATGATAGGTACTTTACTCTCAAATATTTTTCATTTTAGCGTTTCACCCATATCATCTAGTATTTGCGAATTTGTCATCATCCTAACACCCAATTAAACAACCTCAGATCGGTTAATAAAAAGTGCTTTCTGTATCGGACTACTTTTTTATGTCTAGTATGTTATGCCGATGGGACTTGGTACGTCTTAGGTTGGCATCTTTTGATGGTTGAATTCGTTTTATTTATTGCGAGGTATGGTTGTTGGGATATCACAGATCTAACTCATACGCCAAAATAATGTAGAGAGTAATCGGGAAAAGAAACATACAAGAGAAGGATCATTCGGAATATCTTGGATGTATGCGAAAAGGATAATGTTCGGAAACATAGATCACATAAGATTGTGATATTTTTGCATAGTCTTGTGTATGATTGGAATAGCACTTACTATAAGTATCTGGGACTGACAAAGAAAGTTAAACCTAGCTAGTACTGTCTAAAAGTGTCAAACACATTCATGTTTGAGTATTACATTTCCAGATTTGAATCTTTTGAATTAGCTGCTTTGGAGATTTGATTCTCACGACACAGGCAGGGATTTGCAGCGGATATCTGGAAACAATACTTCTAAAGTTGGGTACTTCAGCATGAAAGAGGTGACACTTGGTGACTTGGTATCCTTGTCAACTGGTTCAAGTAGCTCCTCAAGTATTTGCATTATCACTTGACTTTGTTGTCAATCTTCTAATAATGAATCTGAGCCTCACTTATGGATGTTGTAAGCTTAAAGTTTATAGCCATGGAGTTGTCAATAAAGGTTCAATTGGTTGGTTGGGTTGGTTTACCAGGTGTACCAATCCTATACTAACCAACCACCTATCTTCACGATTTTGGATCAGTCACAGTAAACACACTGATGAATACTGAGCAAACCAACCAAAAGGGAACAGATTGCTTTGTTCTTGGATTGAAAATTTGGGACAGGCCAAGTTGGTGGATCAATGTTATTATGGGATGCATGCAAATGGAGAAGTTACATACCGATAAAATGACACTTTGTTATAATCTGTATATCAAACTTATGAACCAGAAGCAAATACAATGTTGACATTAGGCTAGTAAAGTTCAATGTTTTTAACTACAGGCTGGCAATTGGAACTCAAATCATACCCTGGGGTAATTCTTCTCTTAGTTTGACTACAAAATCTTCCTGGATATAATTTGTGTCGTTAGGTGTTAATGTATACGAGTTTCGTTGACTGAGGTTGTGTCTTAGTTTGTGATTGTAGATAAAAGAACTAGACAGTGCTCATCAAGTCATACAGAAGTTTCATGATGAAAGCATTCCTACCATCGAAGATGCTTTGAAGGTATTTTTCAGGATTTCTCTTTGGTCAAATGATGTCCATTCTCCTCATTTACTATGGTCTTCTTGATAAACATTTTGATATATCTCACTGACTCTATTGTTTTGCCTCATGACATTATTCAC
The DNA here is from genome assembly GCA_963930655.1 of Myrica gale. Taxonomy (NCBI): domain Eukaryota; kingdom Viridiplantae; phylum Streptophyta; class Magnoliopsida; order Fagales; family Myricaceae; genus Myrica; species Myrica gale. Next base: position 5,899,915 of record OZ005600.1, on the reverse strand, counting down.
TGCCAGCTATCTAGGTATTCTGTTTCTTTTGTCCCATTAAATTTTTGTTGTTTACTTTCCGTGACCATGGTTTTTAATGGATGTATCTAGTTGATATCAACTTCAGTCCGACAAGTGATTCTAGATGCTAAGGTTGGACCTCCATCATATGAAAAAGGGCTTGCGAAGGATATTCTTTCTGTTGTAAGTTTGTTGTTTGCTTCCTTCTAACTTCTATTCCATGTTTGTACTTCCAATTGTAGCATGGATATTACGATCTGAAACTCATTGTTAAATAACAACGAACTTCAAGTTGTATGGAAGCAGCCACCTCCAGCGAATATGAAGTTACCTTCTGGTTTTGTTGTTTGCAGGCATTTGATTTTAAGTCCTTTAGCCTTATGGTTTTCAGTGCCTTCTTTTACAGGTTGAAAGGACACAGTGTAGGAATTGCCTTGTATGGGCAAAAAGTGACATTTTGGCAAGGGACGTAATTAAATTATCACCAGACATTCTGGTAAGAATAATTGATTTTGCATCTTTGTGATCTTCTCCTAATTATTTGATTTTACACTACTTGTTTTGTCCTCTTTGCTGAATTTTTTAGTGCTAATCAGATGGGGAAGATAATCACTTTTGAAAAAGCTTTTGTGAAGTTTGCTGCTTTGAAACATGAAATTGTGATGTGTCTGGCCCAGTAATCACTTCACTTAATTGTGTTTAACCATTCAGAGCCTGTGTGGTAAAACCACAACTCTCTGATAGTCTTGTTTGCATTTTGATTGGTGATCTTCCCACCAGCAGTTTTTCAATTTATTTATATAAAATTGTCATGGTTGTTATTCACTTTACCAGCCTTGATTCTCATTAGGTATTCTTTCTTTCCCTCTTGGTTCCTCATTTTTTTTTTAAAGAGACCAGAAAGCCATAAATTTTTTGGTACCTAGGTCGGTGATGTTTGTGTGTGAGTTGTTTCATTGTTGAAGGGGAACTTTCATTGCAGGTGGGCTACATTGTCATGAAAGATCCTTCTACCGGGGCCAGAACCAATTTACTAAGGATGAAGGATGCTGGGGTGGTTGGTGTCTATCACCCTTTGATCGATGAGAAGCTTGTGACAATTCTTCATGGGTATGAAATGAGATTGATGGGTTAGTATTTGCAAACCGATGAGCATGTGTGCAGAGTGTGTGATTTCGTGTTTTACATTGGCTCTTAACAGGAGGAATAAAAAGGTCTATGCCTGGACTGTTGATGATGTAGCTTCCATGGAAAAGCTGTTGTTTGAGCATGTGGATGCAGTTGTTACTAGCAACCCTACTCTGCTTCAACGTCTAATGCAAGATATCAGAACACAATGTCTCGAGGAAGGCTTTTCGTTGTCACGGTGACATCAATTTTGCTCCATGTACAGAACTTAATTCTGTTACAGAGGCTTGTCTTCCACTTTTGCGAATGGCAGAATATGCTGAATTATTACATATATTTAACAGTGACTTGGTCATAGAATTAGATTTAGAGTATTATCCCTGCCATGACTGTACTGAGATATATATATATATATTTAAAGCTGCTTGCTGGTATTGTATCGAGAAAATAATCTGCAATCTGATACAAAAGTCATTTATATGGCATTTGTTGTGTTGACATGAGTAAATCATCATCATCCTCCCCAATTTGATGCTTTTAGTGCTTTAAACTATTTTGTGCAGCTAATTTGCTTGCTTATCCTGTTATTCCATTGCTATGGATAGTGCAGTGGTTGATACGTTGATCTTCAGGCTCTAGTCGTTGACATGGTGCATTGGGTTGCTACCTCATGCAATTTAGAGTTGGCCTCAGATATGTAGTCCTTGAAAAAGTCCTGGTGTGAGTCGGGAAACAGTCTGGTCCACACCAAAACACAAATATTTGAAGATTCTCATCTCAAACCCAAAATTAGATGACGGTAATGAAACACTGGTGTGAAGCCTATGGGGATATCATCCCTCGAATATATCTAGGTGTCACATCTAATCCCATGTTTTGGATGGACTAAAAATTTTCAAACAAATTTTTATCACTACTTTTTAATAAACTCTTAACAACCTTTCTACAAATTTCAATAGAATCGGCACTACTTCACATAAAAATATTCCAACAAAAAAACAAGTATTTTGTCCATCCAAACAAGCAGGTAGATGTAATAGACTTCATTCTAATATCTATATTTTGGATATGCAGAAACAATCTTATAATACCCATTGCGGGCCTATCTTTAGTGTAAACTTGTGCTGGTGTGGGTGGGGAAGGATTACCTCCTAAGAGGGAATTACTTAATATGTCCTAACAGGCTGTTGGATGGATGACAACACATTAATGAATCTATCTAATGGTATGTATTAAATGTTAAAAAAATACAAAAGAAAAAAGAAAAAATTTCTTAATTGATTCATTAATGTGCTTCATTAATACAGACCATTGGATGAATTCATTAATGTGTTGTCATACATCCAATGGTCTGTTAGGACACATTAGCTAATTCACTATTAGGAGGAAATCCTTGTCCGGTGTGGGTAAGCATAGATTCAATAACTAACTTAAGTGAGAGTTGCAAATGTGTGAATGATTATGTAATAACTTTTTGAAATTTATTTGTGAATTAGGTGAGTTGAGTTGACTCCTACAACACATAATTTCTTCTCATTATATAAAAAATAAATAAATGGTTTCAAGAATAACAGCCACACGTTTTTTAAGAACACGTTCGTTTACAAAAAATCCTCAGAATTTTTTGAATCCTCACAATTCTACAATCAAACATCATTTTTAACACCACATAAAAATAATTATAACACGCATATTAATAAAGTTAACATCACATAAAAAATTTCAAAACACAAAAAATCCTCACAAAACTTCTTAACTGAATATTCCTAAGAAATCTTTCCAAATTGCTATCGAGAGTATCGTAGTTGGCCTTAAAAAAAAAACACGGATGTTATGGTCGTGGGTCTGACTCTGTAACTTTCCCCTCTTTAAATATTGATTAAACCAAAGCTTAACCCATAAATCTTAACTGCAGGAAAACTAATATGTAAACAAACACAATAATGAATTGCCAACCATTATTCCTTTAAGCTACTTTATTCGACCAGAGAAAAAAAAAACCTAATTAATTCAGAAAAACAGCCTTTAAACTAAATAAAAGAAAAAGAAAAAGAATTGCCTAACCCTTAAAGAAAGAGGGGAGTGGTGTCTTTGTCATCCCTTCTACACGTGGTATGCAACTACGTCGTTATCTGTCTCGCTATCCATCAACTCCAGAATGCATTGGGCGCTGTACAGTGGACCCAAAGTCCAGATAGATCAAGACGTGGAGCCATATTAGTCTGTGTTTTTTCGGTTTATCCCTAAGCTGGAGCTGGACCCTATAGTATTCGTATGCCAAGTATTACCGTGGGCGTGGTCTTCGCCCCACCAGATCCGGGCTCTGTCCATACTAGGCTTACTAGCCGACAGATCCATCCTCCATCGCTTCTCTGGCTCTGGTACAAACTACAAAGAAAAGAAAGAGCTTTCAACGACCTGTCTGTGATCATATATATGCTAAGAGTTTTACGGAAGTATGGTCGAAGCATTTGTGTGACTGTATTTGAAGAACAAAGGAAACCAAAGGGGACAATAAAATTAAGGGAGTTCGAGGAAAGATTCTCATTTCTCTAACTGAATCCAATGACCCCTGGATGCGTGTTCAATTCATTTGTCTAAGAATACGCATTTTAAACAAGCCCTAAATAAATATAAAAAACGAAAGGGGTTTCTTGGTTGTGGGAGAACCCTTAAACTTGATTCCTTTATTTCAACTTCTTTTGAGAGCAAACTTTTCGGTCACAAATTTCTCTTAGAATATTGGGAGAAGGAAGGACATGGCAATGGCGAAGGAAGGATCGGCTTCTTGGTTCCACAAGAAGATTATCGATCCCCTCCTCCAAATCCTCCGCAGGTACTCTCTCTCTCTCTCTCTCAAAAGATTTTTTCTTTGAGTCAATTCCTTTTTCTTTTTTTTTTTGCTTGTGCGGTAGGTTGAGCGTAATTGAAATACAATATGGTGGGATTTTATTGGGTTTCTGCTTGATTACTCATTGCTATTAGTTTATGTCTGGTTATTCATTTCGTGTGCTTAATTTTACCAACTTGTTTTGTAACAAGCACTGTAATGTGGGTTGAAACAATTCAGAGATCTAAAAATCTACAATTAATATCGATGCTTTTTGTTGGTTCCTAATTTTATACTTTTCCCATGTTTGGGCATTGAAAAATCTAACCCTTGTTTGACTATTAGACATTTCAGTGTTATGTTTTATTTCTGGAATAAGAAAACCAGTGGGAAGTCATGTTCCAAATTATTTCGGTTTACATTTACAGGAGCAATAAGCCTCCAAATCCAAGAAACCATTGCAGTTTTAGTGAATTTTTCTTCTATCTCTCAGGGGAGCTGAGCCGAAGCAACTGGCATTCTCTGCAGCGCTTGGAACTACGTTGGGAGTATTTCCTATTTGCGGTATATTGTCCTTCAGGAGTTCTTTATTTCTTTTCTTGGCTCTTTTTCTCTTAAAGTAGATTTTGTTGTGAAATTTAGTAGTTGTGCTTATTGGTCAGTACTAGGGCTGTCGAATGGCCGGTCCGGCCGGCCAAACCGGTATGTTTGTAAAGTGAACATACCGGACCGGACATTCTAATAGAACCGGTCCGGTCACCTGTTTCACCGGTCCAGGTTGGACGGTTTGGGTCATGTCATTTTGGGCCTTTTGTGGTTTGAGCCTCTTAGCATTTTTACTTTTTTAGGCATTTTTTAGGTTTTTTTTATTTACCGGTCCGGATTGGTTTGGAGTGGTATACTTCAATCTAGTTCCGGTTTTCCATATAGGTAACCCGGAACCGGACCGGAGTACACCGGTTTCGGTCCGGGTTGGCCGGTCCTACCGGTTTTTTGGACAGCCCTAGTCAGTACTAGGGAATCAATCTTATATGTACACTGTGCTTGTGCGTAGAAAACCATGAACCTATTGATTACACTGCGGGCTTTACTTAAATGAACTAATGTCTGATTAACAGGCGTCACTGTTTTTCTATGCGGGGTGGGTATTGCATTGCTTAGGTCTCGTTGCCATGCCCCAACTGTAATGCTGGCAAACCTTATTGCTACTCCGATAGAGTTGAGGTACAGCTTCAGTTCACATGTGTTCTCATCATTGGTAATGCAGGTCAGTTTTTTCCATCTTTCTGCTCATTGGTATATTTTACTTTCCAGCTTGCTGGTACCCTTCTTGCGCTTTGGTGAAACTCTCTGTGGCAGACCTCAATTTCCATTGACATCTGATGCTTTGAAGAAGGTTTTGACTGGCCAAGCTTCTCGTGAAGTCCTCTTAAGTATCGCCCATGCAGTAAGTTGCTTAAACTGGCGTCATGTTCTTTTCTACTCTCTCTCTCTCTCTCTCTCTCTCTCTCTCTCCCGCACACCCGCATCTGTGCTTTTTTGAATGTACTCATTCATGCCCTCAGTCATCTCTGATATTGACACTTCTGAGCTTCAATTGCTTGGTCTTTAGCTCACATGTCTATAGTTTCCACTACTTTTAATTTACGGCCTTGGTTCGCACTGGTACTTCTCTTTGGTACCTGATAATGAAGCAGTTATCTTCAATTGCTAGCTGCGGAGGCTAGGATGATCTGGAGCATATTAATTTCAGAGGATCTTTTGTTACTAAGTCTGTCTGCTAGGGTAGGGAAACAGTTATGTTATGTAACTTGGTCTTTAGCTCGTATGTGTTATGTTACTAATGTTTTAACCAAAAGTGTGACATGGAAACTCTGAATTTTCACCTGCAAATGCCTAAATATAATTCTCGATGGTCTTTCATGAGGCTCGAGGTACTAGTGCGGCCAGTGATCAATTTGTGTCGCGAGTTGGGAATTCAACTTGAGGATTTAAACCTTTATTTCTTCGTAGTGGTAGGGGGGGCTCTGTTAACTTCAAATGAGTCAATCTGAATGTTTATTAGTTTGACTCTGTTGCTGCACTGGTTTTTGCTACGCCTGTGATAGTTATCCTGCGGGTCTACGTAGATCAGCAATGGTGTTTTAAATGAAGTGGGATTTGAAGTAAAATCGTATTAAATCCATGAACCAGATATGATGACTTTTCGGTCTTCCCAATTCGGTGGTGAACTGGACAATTCATCAAATCTTTTACAAAGAAAGGAATTTACAGCGACAGAGGTTCACAGACTAATATCATTGCTTCTTTTAAGCTTATATTCCCTGTCAAACTAGTTGCCTGTGCATAGAGCTATTCATGGTTACAAGTGAGAATCGCGAGACAAAGTTTATGGGACAATGGTGCTATATGGACCGATAGCTGTGATTGTTAAATCTTGAGCATTTCAGTCCTAAGATATCTACTTCTTTTATGCATGTCCTTTCTTCAGCGTCCTTTGATGTTTTAATGGCACACTCAAGATGTAAAAGCTCTTTAACTATCAATCTTTACAGTTGTTGGGATGGCTTGTTGCGGCACCCTTTATCCTGGCAACACTCTATGTCATACTTCTTCCATGTTTCAAGCTCTTGGTGCACAAGTTCAGCCCTGCTCCTTTAAGCCCAAAGAAACAACCTAATTCACACTCGGATGTCAGGCTCAAGGTAAGGGATGTGTGATGGACCAACTTTTGATTGGGTTTGTGTTCCTCATTCCATCAACAGAGAAAGATTGTTATTTGTTTCTAACTAATTCTTTCTACATAGAATACTGTTGTGGTCAAGGTGCACAACGATGTTTGTACCAGTGTTGTGCTTGATAAGATTGTTTGTATCAAATGGTGGAGCCTAGGCCACATTTGGATGGAACTAATGGAAGTATGAATCGGATTCATGCTTATGATGGCAATTATTGTGCGCGTGCCTTTTTGAGTTGGACTCAAGCTTCTGTTCATGCTGTTGAAGTGTCTTGAAATACAATAGAGTGGTCGTGATCTTGTTTTGTTTGATCCAATAGAATAGGGTTATATATATATGCACACACTCTTAAACATGGTTTGCGCAGGGAGCTTTCGACGTTCCTTTCGCTCAATGGATGAGAAAAGGATTTCAAGGAGGATGGGAAAAAGACAAGAACAAAATGATGAAAAATAGACTGGGAGAAATAGCTCCACAATAGCTCACTAGAGCTGAAAATTGCGCGTAGCAAATATGGGCTGGATAAGATATGGCGACCGATGTTTTGTTATTATAATAACTATTGTTTTTCATGACGTGCTCGTCACAATAAAGCATTGCTCTCATGTGAGGGAGTTTTGATCTTTATTTTTTATTAAAATGGTTAAATTTGGTTTCTCTCCTTGTTTAACGCATTTTCTACGTCTCGCTCGCCGAGACTGAGGAATCTTCGATTTTTTTTTTTCTAGGCCCGAAGAATCTTCGATTAAACCATGGTTTGACTTTTATTAACATATTAATTATTTTCGATTATGATTACCGGCACAAATGGGACTTCTTTTTATCGCTTTCTCTTTTTTTATTTTTGGTAATGGTATCAACCGGATATATAGCAAAACCTCCTATCAAGTTAATTGAAAGAATCCATCAGAATCTCCTATCAAGTTAATGAAAAGAATCTATCAATACTACACAATGTTTATAATTTCCCTCTAATTGCCCATAAAATTTGGAAAGAGAGTAGATAAATTTTATCGTAATTCGTCTAAAATTTTATATAGATATGGACAGATATTAGAGATTATCTTAATTCAGTTTTTCCAGATTTTGTTATTGGCTCAAGATGAATGAAAAAAAAAAGATCCAGGGGTTTGATCCGGTGGTAAGACAACGGCTTGAGTTCTCAAATGTTCCAAGTTTGAGCTTCAACATCGTCATTATCGCCCCTGACTTATCTAGAGTGTGTTGAGTGGAGTCCTGACACATGCCCTGGGAGCTCCTGAGTTATATAAAAAAAAAAAGGAATGTAAAAAGGCAGGGTATTGTTGTAATTTGTTGCAGCCTCGTTGGATGTTGTTAGGACGGCAATAACTTGATTTCGTATATCCATGTGATATTGGTCAGATACGACGCCAAAGTTGTAAACTTGGTGGTTTTTCTGACTACCATGATATCATTTGGAGCATCGTCTATAAACTAATGCATCCCACTAGTAGATTATGTCCTGCAGTCGTAGGATGCCAATACCCCATTACTCAAATCGCCATCGATGCATTTTTAGATGAGAATGCCAACAAAAGAATGCGTATATGGGTTGAGATAGTTTGCTTACAGAGGCGTTGATACGGCTAACATCAGCCCTCGAGGGGCGTCCGAGGATGTTTTACCTTTGACGAGGTCAGCCATTTCGTTTCTTTTGGACTTTCCCGTTCTGCTTCTAATTTTTATGAAACCACTTGTAAATCCTCACATGCTCTGTTCAGGAAATAGTTATTTTATGACTCTGTTTATCTTTTTTATTTGTGATGCTAAGTTTATTTATACTGTAGGAATTGATAAAGTTATTTTCGCATGTACTTTGTTTATAAGCATATCGCATGGTGGCGATAAACAAATGATTAATATTAATTGTAGGTGTAATAATAATAGTAGTAATAATAATAATAATAGTGTTCGTCTACTCCATTCCTGCCCTCTTATAAAATTAGTTTTCCATCCAGTGACTCTTCGAAGATGGTTACCGACATCCTCTGTAACCTGGGTGATATGTGGCTTTTGAATTCCCCGACGGGTCAGAGTTTCGAGCGTTGGTAGAGGGAGAAGAAGAAGAGAGAGAGAGAGAGAGAGACTCGTCGAAGATGGTTGATCTTGCACTCTGCACTTAACCTTTGTCATCCATCTGAAGAATCTGAATCTTGAACCTACCGCACCTGCCTGAGACTCAGTGATCTCCGAGCTAGCATTGTTGAACTTTTTTTTCTCTGTATACTGGGTCACAGCTCTAAAATAATCCTTTTGGAGTTTGTCAAAAGAAATGAATTTGCTGATGGTTTAGATTACTTATGGTTCTTGACGGGCGCCAGAACCTCTCTCTCGTTCTTAGTTTCCTTTCTTTTGACTCGATTTCTCAAGTGTATTTTTTGCTTTGATCATAATCTTTCAAAGTTGTTCTCTTATGCTTGTATAAGATTATTGGGTTTCTTTGGAACACTATCAATGATGTCTTATACCCATTCAGAACCACCTTGTGGTTTCACAACAAGAGCTACAACTGCTCAGAAGCTTTACCAATATTTTATTATCTCTATACCAGTCTCCTCTGCTTTCGTCATCCTCCTCTTCTTTTACCTTTGCTATCTTTGCCGTCAGAGGGTAGATTGGTCGTCGCTTCGAATGCGAGCATCTTATGCCACCAACGACATCTCGAGGGTAAGGTTATTGCCCTTCCCCTGGTTTTCGACAATTTTTGTAACTTACAGGCCAACGTTTTAGTCTGTGTAAGTTGTAACCGTGTCTTCTATGGTTGTGGTTGCGCAGTCCGAATTGGGCCTACAGAAAGAAATAAGAGAGATGCTACCCATAATTGTTTACCAGCAGAGTTTCTCTATCAGGGATACACAGTGAGTTGACTTCAGCTTTTGTTAATTTGGTTTGTCTCATCGTCTTATTGCAGTACTGGTGTACCGAATCGCTTTCAATTGAACCTCTATATTAGGATTTTGGTTACTTGATCACAAGGGTCCAACTGTTTAGCTTTCCTAGTTAAGTCAAATTAACACAGATTTTTACTTTATTTTCTGGATATTCTGTATTGCTCGGTAGAGATTACACCTACATTTTTCTACGAACATAATGACATCCATCCTATGCTGCTATAAAGAGGAGCAGCAAATTCAACAGAAGGTGCACCTTGATAGGCTCCAATATTTGGCAACTATTGGACGAGACTGGTTGTTTTAGACGATTCATTTCTTTTGAATTGAGTTCCAGAATGGAGATAGAGACCCAATTTCAGTATTGGAGGCTCCTAAGTCAACCAGTGCCTTTTATCTTCTTTCCTGGGAAATCCATTGAAGTAGTTCATAAACACTGTATCTATAGACTGATGGAACTAACTTTTTGTTATTGGTAAAATGTTATGTGGGGTTTGTTCTGTCTAGGAATCTTTAGCGAGTAGATGTTTTGTTTCCTGTTTTATGGTTTGTAGGTTTGACGTCTGAACCTTATGTAAGTTTGGTATTGGAATGCATGCTTGCTTTTAAAAAAAACTGTTTTCGCACTTGAATTTATTCTTGTTTTGCACCTTGAGGCAGCATCCAAATAAGAAAAGATACTGGTTGCTTTGAAATATGGAATTCACAGAGACAGCTTAGTGTTCAGAAAGAGTAAGGGACTGCCATTAGTGAGAGAAATTACATTGCAAGATCGTGTATTAGATGTAATTTTCAAATGCGACTGAAGCAGGAATGGTTGACTTTGTATCACCATAAAATAGGTCACTTTAAGGGACCAAGAGGCAGACCTTCATAAAGTACTACATGGATTTAACATGGCTTGAGTTCGACTCATTTTACTTGTGTCTTGATGTTAAAAATGCTGCTTTGCTATATTTGCTCTGGTCTATGCACAGTCATTGTTGGGAATGGACAATGATAAAGCATCCTTGGGCAAGGGTACTAGGATGAGTGACCTCTTTGGAGGTCCTTATCCTGCCTTACTTTTATCTGACTCTCAATTCACTAGGGATTAAGGCTGGATTGAGTTGAGTTGTATCTAGAGATAGATTTATAGATCCCACATCTGTATAATTTTCAAAAAGGTAGTCGGAGGTTGGATACACGTCCATAGCTAAACTCAAAGCCGTGTCATTTGAGTGCCATCAAGATGAATATCCCACGTAGGTTGGTGTTTAAGCCTTATCAGCATGGTTCCAAAGGCCAAGGTTCAAAACCTATCAGTTAACAAGCATCTAATAGTATGATGGTCGCATATCATAGTATGAAGGCATTGTTGACTGGTACTTTCTTCAAATGCTTTAGAAGGCATGTGAAACAAAATGGAAATAAGTTTTTTTAGTTTCTCTATGTACATAATAAAAAAAACTAAAGAGATTCATATGACATGTCATTTTTAGATAAATGAATGAGTTTTGAGTTTATGGGATTGCAAATGATGTTATGTTCTTCCAAAATGGGGTAACAATGATTAATAGCTTGACCGCATATTTTTCGTGGATGTATAGGTTAATGCACAAAGTTTTCTATAAATTTAGGGTGTTGAAGACTTCGACCTGTAATTTCTGATCTATACCCTCCTATAGTGGGAGTAACCTCCTTGTTCCTGCAGATGCTCAGTATGCCTTGCGGACTACCAAGCAGAGGATAGGCTTCAACATATACCTGCCTGTGGCCATGCATTCCACATGGGCTGCATAGACAACTGGCTCACTACGCACACCACCTGCCCACTTTGTCGTCTCTCTCTCCTTCCCGTGGCTAAAACTTCGACTGAACTACCTTGTCTGCATGTTGAAACTAGTCAAGAGAATTCTGTTGCAGTGAATAGGGACGATCCATCAATTCAACAGAGTCCCCAGGCTTCTGAAGAAACACAAGCTGTACATTTATCTGAATCAAGGCATGAAGAGGAGAGAATTCTTCAAAAACACCCAGTGGGAGATGCAAGCTCTGATTGTGTTGATCATGAGAGAGAACATAGAGGTTCGATGAAGGATATTGGACATCATGAGTCTAATGATGGATTTTCTGGTAATCTCTGACTTCTTGTATCCTCGTGCGCTTTGCCATAGAAGTGTATTTTGTATAGAATTTATTCTTGGCTTGTCTTTCATTGTTTTGATTTGGTTCATTTACACTTTTGACTGTACAATTGATTACATATCAGGTGAACTACTGTATGTTTCCACCGGTGTCCCTTTCTCCCTAGTTTGATGCTGGGCTGTGCCTTGAGCTACCTTAATGCATTCCTTCAATGATGAATGATGTTGATGTATTAGAAGTATGAAAGATATTTTCTCTTGCTGACCATATGGAAAAGAAAAGATAATCACTAGTTCTCTGTGTCTATCAAGGGTTGACTTGGGACTCAATTTATCCTTAAGAGCAGCAGTGGTAGCAACTGGTAATAGTTTGTTTGAAAAAGACCCGCACAGATATTATCTGGGTCTATCACAAATAATTTTCCTTGTATTTCTAGCAAATCACCAAGCTCCTACTTTTGCAAGTCAAAATATCTATGTAGTAATATATCCCGTATAATTTTTTCTAGTGGATGATGTCTCTTTTGGTTGTTTTTGATCAGATAGACCTATCTCAAGAACTGAACCAGTGGTGCTGGAAATGCCATCTCGAATCACTTAGAAGCTGCATCATGCGTAATGCTCTCCGTTTTGGATGTTAAGAACAACCAAGCCTCAGGACTCTTGGCCAGTTTTGCTCTAGAAGGCAAGAAAAGGCTAAAGAAACCTTTCAGAAATTGATAAAAAAAGAAAAAGAAAAAAAGGGAAGTTGGAACTTCCGTGAAAACATTCTTGGATATTTTCAGTTGTATTTTTGTTGAATTCATGGAACTGCTCAGAGTGCATTGCGTTCCTATCTGATTGACAAAGATCCCCATGATCGCCAACCGAATCTGCTTAGGGGATCGCAATTCCCACATGTTTCTCTATGAAGAGCCAGCTCTCGCTAGAGTAGTGTGCTGAGTGAACAGCCAAAAGGGTTGCAGCTTGATTAGCACTGATAAGAGAGCTACACTAAATCTTGAACATGGGAATCCCTGTTTTCGAGAAGAGTTTAGAAGCCTCGAAGCACCTGGCTTCTGTGAATGTAAATATTGTTGAAGGTGATTACTCCATAGTTTTTTCGATGTCAAGAGAGGAGAGAGAGTGAGACCTTAAGGGGGGGGGGTACTCTGTCAAATCAGGAACTTCTTCGCATTGTCTTTGTTTTTCCTGTTCGGTTTCAAATCTTTGCTGGAATTTGGGTAGTTTTAATTGGAATCCAATCTAATAGATAGCCAACTTCCAATTGATTGATTTGAGTGTTATACGCAACTTGTCAAGTCTAGAGCTCTAGAGTCCCTTCCCTGCTGAGACCTAACAGCCCCCCTTTTTCTTTGTTCTCTCCTGGGCGACGGGAGTAGCTTTGCGCCTTTGCCTCCTCCCTCTCCCCTGACTGGCCACCGGTCGGTCAGGGCTGTACTTGCTATTTTTATTTTATTTTAATGTTTTTCCTTTCTTCTTTAGCAATTTTCTATCTTGGTTTGGAGTTTACAATAGGAAAGGGCCACGAGGCAACCGCACTCTTTTCAGTCTTTTGGTGATCTTGGGTGATGTTCGTTTTGAAGGTTTTTGTAGAATTTATAGAATTTTGTGAATTTTTAGGTGATATTAAAGTTGTGTTGGTGTTTGTGTAGAAGTTGATGAGGTATAAAAAAATGAATGATGATGTTTATAGTTTTTTTTTCGACTTTATTATTATTTTTATTAAAGTAATAATATTTTTAATAAAAAATTAAAGAAAAAACGAATTTTATACTCAATCCGACAATAAAGCCGTGAGAAGAGGAGGGCAGGCGACATGTCAGGCGCAGCTTTCCGTGGACTTTGGCAGGCGACATGCAGGTTGTTTTGAAAAATGCCAAGTTTGCCCTTATGTGTTTTTAGTTATTAGGTTGTGGTGGAGGGTGTTTTAGTAATTCAATATTAACTTTTTAAGGGCAAAAAAGGAAAACAAAATGCCGAATCCTTGATTTTTTTCTCAACTCTGCCGAACATACTTCTTCAGGATTCGATTCCTGCGTTTTTTAACGAAACGAACATCACCTTGATCTTGATCTTTGGCAGACACGGCTACCTCAAGCGGGACAATTTGGTGGTTGTCATGGTAGAATATTTTCTTAAGGCGATCTAATCGACATATGTAAATAATCTTTTAAAGTTTTAAAGATTATGATATGAGTTAAATAAGATTATGAAATCAGTAGCAGATTCAAATTTAAAACTAATTGGATAAAGATTGCAATTTGATTTTTGATTTAAAATTGGAATTCAAATTGTAACCAATTAGATAAAGATTGCTATTTGATTTTGAATTTGAATTTACTTGATGGAAGGAACAAATCAAAATCTAAAACAGATTGAGGGTCCCTGACCTAGCCTATAAATAGAGGCATGTGTATACCATCTATGGCATACTCTATAAGGCATAGGCATATATTGGAATAGCCTCACTAAAATACTTCATATTCATAAAGTTATTCTGCAGAGATTCCGTTCGAGTGCTGAGCAAGATGGCTGGAGGTAAAGATGCTGCTTTATTTTATTTCGTTGCGTTCACAATCGAATTGGTTGATTGTGATTTTACTCTAATAGTCCACTCTTCCACCATGTTTTGTCGAAACCACCATGGTGTTCCTCTTTTTTGCTGGTACTGGCGTGGACGAAACTCTAGGGAAGTGAGACCAAGGTGCTCGAACGTCCTCTCCTTTGGTAAATCATTGTCCATGGGGCATGGCGAGTAATAGGTGTTGTTTATTTGCCAAAATTTTGGAGAATATTCTCAAAATTTTAGAAATCTTTACTTTATTTAAATTTATTGGGGTTTGTGAAAAGTAGAATGGGTAAGTGTGAAAGTTAAAAATTTTGAAATTATTTTTGACTTGCCTAAATTGTTAGAACTCCAAAATTTTGGCTAAACAAACATGTCAATATAGTTTCAAATCGGGTACGTGCCATGTGGAGCCATATAGGATGTGTGGGCTCTTCGGCCTAATTGTTAGCGGCTTTACAGCCGGTAGGTTCATGACCTTTGAACCAATTGGTTGATGGCCCTTTGGGCCTTTTTATCTCACATATATTGGGCTTTGTGCCCCTATACTTTGAAATCCGTCTGACACAACGAGACACAAGTGTGAGATCATGCATTGCCGGTGAACTCCTTGACCCCTGAACAACGGAGGAGAGAGACATGCAAATTTCGAAACGACAGCTTATGGGACAATTGTTTTTTAGAAACGACAGAGCTCAGAGATGGCAAGTTCCAAAAAAGAAAAACTGAAAAGCAAATTGGCAGTCAAAAAGTGAAACACTGTCCTCGTTGATTAATACTACTACCTCAGCCCCTTAAAGAACTCATATTTCATGACACTTCTTTCGTAAAAGACTGTAAATAATTCCTGAACCTATTAATACTAATAACCTTAGACTCCGCCTCCCTATCTCTAATTATTTCTCTGCCGGGCGTCTAATCCCACCGCCCCCGGCTTTGGAGGTTTCTTTGGAATTCTAAAGGTAAATGCTTAGATGCTCTATTTGGCAGCCGAGATCACGGTTGAAGGATTTTCTTGTATGTATTTGTCGGCCAAATATCTGTACAGGACATAACTTTCGAGTCTTTTTTGTTTTTTTTTTCTTCTTCTCTGTCCTGGCAATCATACAAAGGGTTGATTGTTGTACTCGTTGACTTTTTTATTGTTAATTGTTTCGTGGCTTTGGATCTTTGGAGAAGTATTTTGGGATTCTCGCAAAAGTTGATTTCTTTTTCGTTTTCGTAATACGTTGTGTTTTATCTCATAGATTACAGTCGTGGGCACTGTTGGGTTTTGGACATGTATTGGGTTGTTTAAAACCTGTGGTTGTCATTCTTTTCATTAAAATTTCCAAAGTTGGTTCTCGAGAATGGACGTGAATCACTTGGATGTCTGTTTAAAGTTGTTGATATATTCTCTGATTATCTCTACTTGTGGGTTCTGTTGATCACAGAGTGCGTGTCATGGCGAAGTAGTGTTTTTGAAATGTTTATGTGGGTGCTTATGATGCGTGAAGAGCCATGGGAGGGTATAAAGCCTTGACTTTGAATTCTTAGCTGAGGGACTGCTGGTATTTATTGGAGGCTTTTGACTTTGTAGCAGACGAATTACTTGCACTTTGTTTGGTTATTGTCGCTTTGGTTGAGGAGTTTATTGGGTTCTTCTTTTGCAAAATCTTGATTGCTTAGATTTTTCAACATCCCACCACAATACAGGAAGGCATTGCATAGTCCTATATCGGAAGTGTTTGCTAAATTGTTAAATTTTATGATGTTGAGAATGCTTGGTGTGGGATAGGGTCAAGTGGGTGGTTGAGATCTGGAATCTGGAAAGAAAGAAACAAGGATTATGTGTGTTTATCATTATAACCTTGATTTCAAGTAGAATTGGCTGGAGGCCAAAATTGAGGGAGTTTAATCACTACAATAATGGATACGATACAGAATACAGTGCATTATTGTTGTGTTTCCAAGGGTAACAGGGTTTTATACACGTATAGTGGTGGAGACCATGAAATTGAGAATTTGGCTTCCTTGGCCTTGGAAAGGACTCCAACATTCCATAGGTGGTATTTCGTGACAACACGTAAAAGGACTTTTGCGTTTTTTATGGAAGATGGTTATGTTTATTTCGCAATTGTTGATGAGGGTTTGGGTAACTCGGGTATTCTTCGGTTTTTGGAGCATGTGAGAGATGAATTTAAGAAGGTAGCTAGAAAAGGATCAAGGGGAAGTTTTTCTAGTATGAGCTCAATTGGTTTGCAGGAGCAGTTAGTGCCTGTCATCCGCCACTTGATCACCACATTGGAGAATATTTCTCAAGGTGGCAGTGATTGGACAGGTGAAACACCCTTGCCTCCTCATGAAGGTTTGCCCCCTTCACCAAGTAATGCAAATGGGCCAATTGAAGCTGCCAGTTCTACGAAAGCCCCTTTGTTGGGCAAATCTAGCAAGCAAGAGAAGAAGGCTAAGGACCATGTGACCTCAATGAGAGACATTGAGTTGGAGGAGCACCGAAGATCTACAGATAGAGGAATGAAGACTGATTTGGAAAGTCTAGATTTTCATAATCAAGGTTCCTCACAGAAGGATTTGGGCTCTATGAGGAGCAGATCAGGCTCTCAAAGTTTTCGAAAGAAGTATTTGCGCCAAATACGAATTGTTCTTGCCATTGATGCAGCTGTCTGTCTAGTACTGCTCGTGATTTGGTTGTTGATCTGCCGTGGTATTTCTTGCCTTCGTTGAAAGATTTGTCATTACTGTGAGACTTTAAAACTGCTGAAATGTGGTTTCAAAGTTAAGTCTGAAGTTTGCTCTATCACAATTCGGACGACTGCAATCCAAACTTTTTGAAGATTAGGTACCGGAGAGAAAAACAGCACATAGCGATCTTCCTGCTGACATTTAATGTACATCTGAAGGTATGTTTCTTAAAATTACACATTCAGCAGACCAGATGTACTGTATAGTTTCATACTTTAAGTATATGTATATGAAGTACTCTTGAGATCATCAAGTTGTTGCTTTATTAATTCTATATTGTGATTGGTGAGATAATTTGAGATGTTTTGTAAGCTAAAAAGTTTCTTTGTTGGTTACGCTCTTTCTATTAATTTTCATGAATAAAAAGCATCCTACTTTGTTTTCACTCCATTGATTTTGTTTTTGAACCACTTTCCTTTCATCATCATGAAGTTGTCCTCATGTTGAAGTTGGTAACTATTTAATCGATATGGGATCATCGCACAGGACAGACTTACAAGTCTAGTTGAGAACTAGAACCATGAAGTTGATTGCTTGAACCTATATATGTATGTAGATGATTGATTGTGGCAAGATCTGTATACATCTTGAGGGAGGAATACAAGCTGTTTTAGGAGTGCAAAAACGGTCTTCTCTTCACTTTTAACAGAAATACCAAAAGAAAAAAAAGGTTGCTCTACATCTGCTTCGATGGTTGCTCACTGCTCGTCATTGAACATTGGCCACAATTCAAAATCCACTCGTATACATAAAGTTTCCTTATTTGTGAAATGCATTTTCGTTTCTGACTTCTTTTGGCCAGTAGGCTACACCAATACTGCCAAGTATTAGATCAGTAACCTTTCCTTCAATTCCGCTAAAGGTTTTTGCATTCATCTTAATTACGCCTCCCTATCAATGCTATGCCCATTGGTGGTTTGGATACACGACGACGTATTATGATCTTTTGCAATTTTCTTCCCGAATTGTACCGTGCAATTCAGAGAGAGAGAGACACAACAAGTTGACTCCATTGTAGGGTCAATGTTGTCTGGAACTTTACATGGACAATATTAAATAGTGTGAGATCCACCTATTGTGTCCATATTTCCCTAAATTGCACATTCATTGATGAAGTTATTGTCCATATGAGAAGTTGGTATGTCTATCAGAGGAGAAAGTACTTCAGAAAAACCTCTCATGTTTTATCTTTGCCAATTTTAAACTAAAAAGAAAGAGTAAATAAAGAGACTCGATTCACAGTGGCCAAGAAAGTTCTGCCGCAAAGAAATATGGTTTACTGGTTTAGTAAGAGATTATCCCAAGCCTTGATTATGGGAGTTGAAAGTACGCCAAAAGCCTAATCCCTATGAAGTAGATACTTGAGGGCGTCAAGCATCACCAAACGAGATGAAGAGAACTTCTTTACCCACTTTTCTCTCTGTAGTCTTTTGGAACTGCACTGCCTAAAAGGAAATACCATTATTGTTGGCATATAAACCCAAAATTTAACCCAAACAATACCATGCAATTCTTAAATCCTATTTACTTACAGATCTGGAAAACGAATGCTTTAGATGCACAGAAGAAGAGGCATGTAAGATTTCTCTAACTTGACATAAATAATTTTTGTCCTGACCGATCCCAAGCCAAATATGAAGGCTCAATTATCAGCCATCCATAAAGGAAAGGGAGAAGAGAAACAAGCAGAATTGTTTCCTGTTAAGGAAAAACGAAAAAAATAAAAGGCTCTGACAAATTGACCGCGTACAATGAAAGAGTTCATTTCAGTATCCAAGGGCCTTGTATCTATTTGACTTTCACTTATAAAAAACATGGAAAAATCACATTAATCTTTTTCCAGATATCAAATATGAGGAACTTGAATGTGTATGCATCCCTAGCATTATCAGCACCTGCACCACTCCTCAATTAGCCAGTCATACTTCGGTTAAAGCTTCACACCTACCACTTCTTCAGGCAACAAGACCCTGAAAACAGCATAGTGATGGTTTAAGCTTTTCTCTCCCTGTAATCTGTGAACGCTGCCCAAGGCACCGGCATGGGGATTTGTGAAAGCATAAAATATTCGTCTAATCCTTTGATGGACAAGTGCCATTGCACACCTAAAAACAGAAATAGGAGGCAAAATATCAGAGAATTCGATATCATTGAAGAGGAAAGCCTTGATAATATTGTAAAAATAATATAACGATTTTGCAGTAGATCAATAAAAATTTTCTGACAAGGAAAATGTGTTTAGCCCTAAAGGATTAACGTATATAAAAATCAAGGATGGTGGTCCAATGGTCCGCAGTCAATCCAACAGGGCATGGTGGCTAGTAGGTCTAGTGTTCAGAAACCAGGGGGCGTAATTCTCGACTGTAGCCAGGCCATCGTTTAGATTCTTCAGTGGTGTTGTGCTACTCCAATCATGTTCTGCTGAGTATTATATATAGTCCTATTTGCGAATTGTTTGATTCCGCCACTGTTGCTGTGACCCTTATATTTGCACCGTCTCGCAGCCTAGGCATAATTCATCCTGCTCATCATCTTGGAGTTTGCGAGTCCTATTCATCATCTTCTAAATGACCTTATTGGTTCAGGCTTGGGTCAGTTTGTTCATTTACTAACAGAGTGAATCTTGTGCCCAAGTTCAGCGTCACTAAATGAGCTAAGCTTGAGTTACATTAAAATCTGTTTGTATATTTATGGGCCGCCATGTAGTGTTTCAGAGTCTTCTGTGACTTCAACCTCTCATATCAGTTGCGCAAATCAGCTGCCAGCTTTGACAGCATGAAGGGACAGCACAAGTAGTGGAGATAAGTACTCCTTTTACCAACAAAATTAGTAAAACAACCAAGAATTAAGGAGACCTACTACCCTAGCTCTACTTCTTACCCTTGTTGAACCTCTAGGCCAAACCCTACAACCTTGAGTTCTATGGTAAAAAAATCGATAAAAAACCACCTTATTCTAAAAAGTTAACATTAAGATGAAAACTTCCTTTAAGACTGACGAGCTTACATTGTGCATGGCTCCCAAACCAGGTAGATGTCATACCCAGTGCACAGATAAGGTCTGGCTGCTATAGAATGATAACCTTCAGAAAGAGTATCCAGTTTCTCATGATCCTCAACCTGAAATAGCACAAAAAAAGTGCTCACATTTATCTTCGAACACTATGAACCTTCCAAGAGAAACCTAAAAGAATCTTTTTGACGGATATAGCTTTTTCTTTTGGACAAGTTATTCAAGTGATATATTATTGCCCCATAACTGCTTTTTCTGTACTTTTACTGGGTGTGTACAAGGAAATGTTCAAATGTTTAATCCCTTCATATTGCTGTGGAAGCCAAAAATACAGTTCTACTTATGACAGGCCCTGATACTACTATGTCATATATAAATGTACGAGTATTGAAGGATCTCTCAATAAACTGCAAAATTCAATCAGAAGAAAGATCCCCTCATTAAATTTCATAAGTTGCTCCATATAGACGATGAAGCAACTCAAAATGTTTTCTGTCTTTGAAAATACCAAAAGCAAAGTACTTTTTGAACCCAATTGTAAATATGTACTGTAAGTATATCGGGCATAGCCACCCATACTTAGTGCAATCTTTATATGGTTATGCATGCATCAGTCCTATTAAGCAGATCCCATAATTGGCCGAATATAAAGTTCTCCTATCTCAGCAGAGATAAAGGTAACTCACATTTCTAATATAAATTTTTTGTCTTTTTGCTGGAGAGCTTGTGGAAGAAGACTGCATGTGTTCCAAGTCCAAAGACTTATCTTCACCCAAACCAGGGAAGAGTTGCCTGTCCCTAGCAGCAGAGGATTCAATGGCTACAAGCGCAGCATGACGTAACGGGTGCCAAGAACAAGAATTCGAGGTACATAATTGTTGCTCAGACCACTGCCATGGGTACAAACAAGAAACACCAGCACATAATTGTTCGAGTTCATTGGTTGAACCATTTGATAAAGCGCCATCTGTTACTACTCTATTGGAATTGGAGACGCAGGCTTCTGTCTGTTCAAAGGAGCTGGTCTGAATGCCGGTGTTGTTCATAGAACTATTCCAAGAGAAAACTTCATCACGTGCACTGGCAATTACTTGCTTAGTCGAAGGATCCACAATTACTGCAGCATTCACTACCTGAAAAGCAGAGGGGAATATGCAGGTAAAAAAATTAAAAGAATTCATCATAGCCTCAGGTATGTAATAAGAGAAAGTGCTTATGAGTGTGTGCTTCAATATGCAAAATTCCCTGAGTTACTGTGCTACATAATGTCAAAATACTGCCAAGATTGACTGGGATTAAACATCAAGGTGCTCAGTACATCTTCAAATACACTGCCAACTTTAGACTAGCCTAATGAACATGTAAAAAAAAAAATCTCCTTCTCTACCTGGGAAAAGAAACTTATAAAAAATCTTCATCTCATCAAACCAATCTGATACAGAAATTGTGTAATCCAAGATCCAAATTGTGCATGTTTCAAGCCATTTACCGACTGCGACATAAGTTGACACCTCGAACAACCGACACAACCAAGTTTGCCAAACTACTTTACTGTGTGACAAAATTCCCGTGATGTACAAGTGAAAATATTTGATGGACATGTTTATTTGTTGCCAAGCTTATTAGACCAACACAACAAGTTCACAACATGCAAGGAAGTAGAGTATTAATGTAAACCATTTTGGTTTTAAATGGCAAATTAGTCCCAAGTCAAACCAATTTTTCTACCCAAGTTTAACCTTGCTAGAAAAAACGTCTGAGAAATTAAATTAGCCCGCTAGAAAAAAACAACCGATAAGTTATGTCAGCCTTTAACTTCAGCGGAATGAGCAGAAGTGGTAGTCCAATAGGTAAATCATCCATTGATTGAAGGGCTTTGTTCGTGTAACTGAATCAAGTAAAGTTGCATCATCCCAAACGCATAAAACTAGTTAGCAAAAGAGAAGTAATTGTACCAAACTATCACCAGATTTTGCTAACTCAACAGTGAATCTGATGAAGCTGAAAACCAATTGTGAGTCCTCTTCACTAAATCCCGTAATGCCATCAATATTGCTGTAATTGGAAGAAAAAAAATAGCACAAGCAAGTCAGGAAGGTATGTGACAGAGAATTACTCAGACAAATATACCCTAAAGCCCCAAACCCAAACAAGCATGGCGAATGTTATAGTTGGACATTTGCCAAATACAAATCCTTCTTTTTCTCTCCTAACACGGGGTCGTCGGGGTGTTATATTATAGACTGTACAGAAGATTTAAAAGATCCATGAAGCATGTTAGCTAAGCTATTAGAAACATCTGTGTCCATAAAACTCCCCAACACATTGCAGCAAATGATGCACTGCAATATCATCCCCTATACAACAAAAACAGCCAACATATTCTGTAGTGGAATCATTAACAGTGCCAGAACCAATTTACATCTTAAGCAGCAAACGAGTAAGTTACTCATAAGCTTCCCTGGTGTGGCTCGTGCAGCAGTTCAGCCCAATTTATTTGTAAGAAATATAACTTAACCAACCAAAAGATGTGTTTGTCTCAGGTCTTTGACCAGTGCTTAACAGAATCTTGTCTTTTCATTAACACATGCATGGATGGAACCTCAAAATTCATCTTCACCAAGCCAAGCTCAAGCTCTCTTAATTTTGAAAAAGCAGAGGTAAAAAAGGTAGGTCTTCAGCTTTGCCAAGGGCACCGAAAAAACAACTTTACCAACTTTTTTTTTTATATATAAGTAACAACTTTACCAACTTGATCTTAGCATAACGATTGAAGGACATGTAAGCTCAGAGAAGACCTTAAAAATCACAAATCTTGCTTATTTTAACAACTCAGTTAGAATTTTAATGCAAGAGAATCATACAAAAAAGAATTTTAGTGCAAGAGACTTTTAGTGACAATGGATGATTGATAAAAAAAATGTAATTAAAATGATGGCAAAGAGCATACTAGGTTGGTGGATGATAGGATGTAGGCCAAAGCTTGCATTGTTCTTCCCACTGTTCTTTTGAGGATGCAGCAAATTTGCTAACCTACAAAAAAGTAAAATCACAAATAAACCATACCAGTCTTATCAAGGCCTTGACATACAACATAAAATCGGCTTTGTTTGGATTGGTAAATTAAACAGTAAAAATCTTCTATGGGTGAGCTTATGTTTTCCAAATTTGAAAAGTCCAATAATTTTGAATAAACAATTCAATTACCACGACTCACTTGATAGTGAAAAGAGTAACACCATCGAATAACAACAAATTTTCAGAACCTTAAGCAGCAAAGAATGATTTTTCGTCCCATATAATATATCCACCATAGAAAATCCATCTTTTTAGGGAGGCCTTCATACAAAAGTTAAAAAGTGTTAAGTTTCAAAGTTGCTAAAATTATGTCCATTGACTTCTCCAAGTGGTTCAATTTCAGGATATCTCATAATAAATGTGCACAAACAATATGAGATGGGGTGGAGGTTTTCAGGTGATGTTATCTTAAGAAATGGATTTATCGTTTTCCCTTGCGCTTAAAAAAGAGTTTTAAAAACAAGCATTAACATAAAATTTGAAATAACAAAAGGAAGACCCACTTTTGTAATAAAAGCACTCAACTGGTAGGATTTGACTAGCTCTTGTACATCAAGTGGCATGCTGTCCAACTGATCATTATTTTTACATGCTAGACACAAGACCACCGATAATTGAATTTTCCCTATCAAAAAAGTTAAAATTCACCATTATATACTGCAGATTCTAAAATAAATATATGGTGATATGTTTAAAAAGTTATATACAAAGAAAGAAGAACAGAGTGAGAATTCTATGGGTGCATCACATTCGCAAGAGTAGTTGCATTTACCTCCAATATATTTCTTCTGCAACCCGCTTCACATGGCGATGATTTTCCAGAGGTGCTATTTGATTTAATTGCCTAACAAAAAAGACAATTTTATTCAGAATAGTATGTATACTCTCATACACCAAAACTGTTTATGCCGGTGTGCAGGCAGCAACAAGATCCATTGATAACCTCTGAACATCACCGAGCACAGATGATTGATTTTATGTGCATGGCTGCACGAGTGTTGACTATATGCATGTAAGAGAGATTACAACACAAACACAAACACAAAAATTAGAATCAGAATCCAATCAAGAGAAATTATCAGAAAAAGTTCCAAAACAGCGGCACCAAAAACATTACCTAAAGTGTTACCTTCTCTCTTGCCAACAAACAAAAAAAATTAAAAAAAGGTGTGAAGAAACGAAAGGAAATGTTCAAGGTAGAAATAGAATGCCAAGAAACGTAGGGAATTGAATCTAACCTTACCAGAATGTTGGCGAACTTGGGTTCAATGACTGAAGCAAAAACATTCACTGTGCACACACAAAAGAAGGAAAATAAAGAAAACACCTCAAAACGTTTTTGAGGATTCTGGAAACAAGACCATAAACAAACTGCATGCAGTGCATGCTAAAAGCAGAATTATGTCAACTAACCGGTGGGTTGTTGGTCAGGTGGTATTGGAGGCTTGTCTGGGATGTGAATGATTTGCCACGCCTCCGTGTTGTTACTCATGGGCTTTCTTGCTTTATCCCTCAATTAATTTACTTGCCGAAAATGATGCGAAGCCAAACTAGACAACGAGAAAAACTGTTAGATCTCCGGGAAAAGGGCTTAGGATAATTTTGTGTGTGCAAAATAGTGGAGTTCCCAGCACAGTTCTAACTCGGCAAAGGTATGGTCAATTTCTGTAATACCCGTGAAAGCACAACTAAAGCAAAAATGCCAAATACGTAGAAGCCGTTAAAAGAAACCATACCTGACACTGCAATTTCAGTTGTCACAGCTCAAAGTGGCGGAACCAAAGAAGCAGCCCGGCGGTGGAACGAAGTGGAAACTGTTACTGTTGGAGAAACACGTCCAGTGACGGCACTCCACAAAGCAAGCTTAGCTACGTCCGTCTGTTGTCGCTGCTGGCTCACATCCCTGAGAAAGCTTCGCGGGCTCAAGAGATGATTCTGGTCTCGATTACTTAGGATTTTGGCCCTTATTTGATTGGGCTCTGGAGCCCACCGAGCCGAACTGTTCTGCGTACATAAGCTGTTTGGACTGGGCTTGTTGTATAATCAAATGAGCCTGAAACAAAACTTAGCTCAAGCCCAAGCCGAAAAGTTGAAAAGTATGACGACTATTTCATGCATCCGATTGTTTGGAGTAGGACTGCAAAATAACTCGGAGGCGACGCCAACCAACCCAGTATATACAGCTCGACTCTAAGCCGACTCTGACTGATTGGAGTCGAAGTCGGCTTACACTTAGTTGGAGTTGAACGTGATGTTTGTTCGTCGAAATTTTAGGGTGGTGGAAATGTTAGGGTCAGTGAAAAAGTTAAGATATTTTATGGAAGTTCGTGAAAAAGTAAGAAGATAGAAGATTTGAGTGAATATTATAATAATAAAAAATTATTTGATATAAAAAATTATTATAATATGATTTTTTATAATATGCCTGGAATTCGGGCAACAAACACCCCCGAAAGCGAACTCCGAGTTCAAAGTTGGATATTGCTTTTCCGACACCGATAAAGTCAGTGAACACCATAATTTGGAAACTAATATAATGTTAGACGAGTAAGAGACGAGGTTTCGGGCAAGCTCCACCCACCAGCTTGAGGAAGAGATGAACTAGCTTCGTCCTTACCATAGGCGGAGCCAGTATTTGTCAAACTCGTGTGGGAAGTGAAGACGACTACTTGGAACATAAACTATGTCCTTCGACAGCAGTACGCCATTCTTTCTAAGAAGAAGCAAAGCGTACAAGATATATTCCCCATTTAACACCTCAAGTAGATACGATGTATCATTCCTAGTGGAGGCCATATGAGTGAATAAAGTAGTTTTGAAGTTAATCAAACGAAGAGAGGGAGATTGAGTTATCAACATCTCAAGCCATTTTAGTCTCCTTTCTTCTTCCCCTGGGGTCCAGATAGGATTCAAGCAATTCTGTTCAGAGCCTCTTAACACATACACTCGGAGGAAAATCCAGCAAAATTGAGAAATTTACTGATCACAACTTAGGGTTTTATGAAATTTTTAAAAAATATGGCTAGAATTTTATAATTCAAAAATTATTGTATGAATTTAGGTCACTTTGTCAAAGCATCATCTGTCAAATTTTTGTTCACTTTTCTGACAGAACTAATGAGGTAGCATGTCACTAGTCAATATATAATCATGAGATATGCCACGTGACTTAAAGTAAATAAAAATTATGATATGTTATGTTTTTAGTGTTCAATATATTTTATTTAATCTATGACTTCTGTTAATTTTTGTTAAAAAAATATTTTATTATTATAATTATAATTTTTAAACGTGACATGCCATGTCAACAATTAGGTTAGAAATGTGATGGAGTGATTGTCAAATTTAACCTCTAAACTCATGTAGTGATTTTGTTAATTCTAAAAACTCGTGTATGTTTTTAAAATCTTATAAAAATTCAGACAACAGCACAGTTTAGCAAGCCCACAAAACAACCCTTTTTTCTTGACACAAAACGGCCGTTTCAGGAACAGAGACAATGTGGAGATCATTCTGCTTGATTCTTGGCCAGCTTGATTTCATTTATCCCACTCCGAATCCAGAAGTTGTGAACCAACCTGTGATGGTGGCCCCTCTATGCGTCTCGGCAGCTGATTAGTCAACCGGTCCCAACCCAAGAGGTGGGGCAATGCAAACTGCGAAATAAAACAAGTTAATCTTAACCCGCAGAGGAAAATTAAATAGGAAAAATAGAGAATTTTTTTTGTAAACTCTGGTAATATTGATCAGGGAAATCACTCTCTCCGGAATGTTGATATGATTATGATTGACCCTTCCCACAAAAGCCCCAATGTAGTC
This sequence comes from Myrica gale, assembly GCA_963930655.1. Taxonomy (NCBI): domain Eukaryota; kingdom Viridiplantae; phylum Streptophyta; class Magnoliopsida; order Fagales; family Myricaceae; genus Myrica; species Myrica gale. The sequence goes on along the minus strand of OZ005600.1, from coordinate 5,872,961 downwards.
CATGTCATAAATTACGAGAGCAAAAGATTGCCATGAAACTCCAGGATTCCCATTACCCAGATAAAAACATTCATGGCTATGATTACAGTTGAATGAAAGAGAAGGAAAGTAGATAAAGTTCTTTATCTGGTCATACGCTGCAAGCTGTCTTCATTACTGTGAACTCGGCAGTTGTGATAGGAACTGTGAGATGCTCCCTAGTCTTAAGAATGTTGTTGGTAACAACTGCAAAGAAAAGATGCATAGAAGTAATTGGAAACATTGTTAAGAACTTAACAAGATCAAAGGGAATTAATAAACTCATACTAGCATCACTTACTTTATACCTCAAAATTTCCACAATTAAGTACAATCGGCTTATTGTTCGCAGAGAGATCCGACTTCAATATAAAAGCATGAACATGGTCTGTCCATTTCTAAGCCTCTGCTTAACTACTCTAACCTCCCTAGAAATCTCAAGTCTATATAATAACATAAAAAAACATCAAATTTAGACAGCACTAGTTCAAAAAGCTCCAAGCTATTTATATTCAAATGTCATTGGATGTCCCTGACGGGACCTCTAAAGCTATAAACACCATTGCTTATTTATTCACTTGACAAAGGCATGTCCAATCAAAAGGAGGAGGAAATAAAACCTGGCTCAGTGCTAAAACTTAATGCAGTAGTCATGTGAAATCTAGGAGTAAGAAGCAGTTTCAAAGCAGCTTTACTTGAGAAAGTGAAAGGTCAACTACTAAAAACGAATCTAAATGACAGGATGAACAATCCGGAGGTAGAAATTTGTTCGAACAAAAAATTTCTGATTTAAATCTTCCAACCTATATATCCCCCTAGTATCTCCCTGTTAATCACCGTTGAACAACTTCCATACTTAAATAACCCCATTTTTATCCCCAGCCATGACTTACACTTGTTACTATGCCCTTTTATCTTTCAGAGAAAGCTTGTTCACTCTATCTTAATGAAGTTCCCTCACCTGATACCTTGATCTCTTAAGTTGACAGTGCATTTTGAGAAATTAAGCAGAAACACTGGAAGGTAAAATAAGCTCACACAATCATGCACTTGGCCACTTGCATAAAATAAGCAGAAACACCGGAAGTAAAATGGAAACGCTAACTGCTTTTTCTTCCTTGACTGGGCTATGGCTAGATAATAGATGTCCTTAAATAAAAACGAGAGCACCATAAGCACATTCTTCAATCTCAAACACACAAAATAAGATTGCACCCCTTAACTATAAACTCAAAAAAATTCCCCATAATTTAGATGTGAAAGGAACTCTGGCAAAAAGCAAATGAATGACATAAAATGTATGAAAACGATAGTCAAAGAAAAAATGCGAGTATGAGCAAATAGAGTTCTTACTCAAAGAAATGAGATAGCCACTACCATCTGCATAGGGCTTAATTGATAAGTTCTTCCTGACTTGACCAGCATTGCTGTAGTGTAAATTGCTCATCAGAATGAAGCACTTACAATACTTGGAATAGCATAAAAGCTGTGGAGAAGGACACTTGCGTAATGAAACAATAGGATGACCCCATATGAAAAACTTGATTTAATCAAAGTATGATTCTTCCACAAGAGTAGTTTGTCAGATGAAATCCACCTTGATAGCATTGATGGGTCATGAAAGAGTTCACAGGAATCATTGGGACCCAAGCTTATCAAAGACCCAACCTCTGTCGCCGACAAAGCAAACACCTACAGAACAGCCACTAAACCAGTCAGTTAAGCTATATATATATATAGCGAGAGAGAGAGAGAGAGAGAGTCTGAGGATATATAGGCTAGAAGACTCATAAATTAGTCCTGTACATCCTTGTGGCAATTAAACAATAAGATAATCTAGACACTGGTTGTCCATGTAAGAGGTGAGATTGAGAACCAGGGGCTCTAGCTTATAAAGATGAAGGAACTAAGAAAATTTACCTGTCTCTTGTCCTTATCATACCTGCGCTCACCCATTGCAGGTAAGAACGACATCATCATGGCACCCCGGCGTTCAACTTTAAGACCACCAGACTATGTAACAGTGAAGAGGTAAGTGAGGAGAAGCACTATCCCACCCCACATATATAGGCGCATCTGAGTAATTGTAAAAACAACATAAAACGAAATCGTACCTCCAACTTGGTGAAACTTGGGAGAACAGGAGTCATAGAGAAGGCACCTTTGCCCTTGTAAACAGAATAAGGAGCAAATATTTGTTGTACAGAATATCCTGCATATTCAGAACCAAAAGGATGCAGATGTCCCAGCAGACTTGCTAATTAAACAAAAAGGAAACAAATAAAAAAGAACATGATGAAAATGCTGACAGAGATAAATTTACCACCTCTAGCAGCAGCATTCTCTCTGACAGTTGATATCCCAGACTGAATTGTGAAAGCATACAACCATGAAGCAGTGTTAACATCACCAGCTTTGCCAAATAAAAGTTTTTCAGATAACCGGTTCCTGTTTTTCACGAAATAAATTAGTAAGTCAGCAATAAATTTCAAAAAACCATTGAAAAAAAGGTCAAAGTGCATGTGGCTAGGGGGCGCAAAAAATATTGTCCAGAACGTGGAATATTTAAGGAGTTTAACCAAGACCGTGGTTTACATATGTCAGAGCCAATGAATTTACTTTTTTTTTTTTATAAGTAGAGCCAATGAATTTACTAAGGCAGAAAGATCTCCACTCTACAATAAAAAAGCATATAATTATTATATTCAACCGAAAAAATATTTTCAATGCGTATACAAAAGCCATTGAAATCCCTTAAAATGGTTAAACACGGTGTAGATACTATCCAAGGAAAAACTATAGGCGCTTGGCTAAGTGAAAGCATCCACACAACGAAAACTACCAATTAGAGAAGGCAGAAACTTTGTGTACAACAACACCAATAAGTCTAACAATCTCTACCCAGAACGAACTGATTTCCCACGTGGAACGTGAACAAACAATGTAAGGAGTACGACAATCATGCTGCAGAAGGGGCCACATCCAAATTTTCTAGCTGCCTTATTCATTTTAAGTCGAAATGCAACAAAATAATTCACGCTTCTTACGAGGGGGGAAAATGCGTTCTCATTTTTCTTTCCTAAGACAGATAATTCAGTAGCTAAAGTTCAACTAAACAATAAGTGGATCCAGCCTCAAGGTGTGGAATGAAAAATGAACAAAGGAAAAGAGCAAACTCAAGAGCTTGGTCATGTTTTTCAACTAGAACAAAGTCTGTATCCAATGCCTTCACCCCAACTAGTTCGGAAAACCATCCAATTTAGTTGGGCGCCTTCCTTTTTCCCCTGAAACCTAAACAACTTGAAGCAAAAAATTCAGAGGAATGACTGGAACCCATCAGGAGACAGCAGAACAAAGAAATCTGAAATCTCAATTTCCTAGACGGTACTAGTACAATCTTGAACATAAGAGAAACCGAAAAACACAAGTTTTCCGTTTGATAAAAGCCGAGACTGCGAAATGAGATACCAGCAAAACTTCCACCTTCACTATCTTCTGCTTTCCCAGGGGCGAAACAGAGAACGAAGATTCATTTCCGGCGAAACAATCAGGGCTACAAAAAAGTACGCTACAAATGAGTCTTAGCTTGAACAAGATGGTACCTGGATGGTAAAAGGCGGGAGAACTTCATCATCTTGACGGAGAGAATGTGCGTGTCTGAAAAGGGAGCCACCTAGCGAGAGGTTTTGGTACTGAGGTATTTGGGCGGTCTCTTGTTTCTATTTTATCCGCCAATTCGGGCGGTCTTTTTAGTATTTTTTTTCCCTAGGAGAGTTCTTAATTACACAGGGTGCTGGTTTTGGGTATACGCGCATTTTGCATCGCGTGGAGAAACGTGTATTCTTTCTTTTTTCTAAAATTAAAGGAAAATTATCATTTTATTCTTTAAATTTTAGCACTTTTTACGTTTTAATCCTTCATTCAATTTTCAAAATTTAGGTCCCTTCAATTTCTATTTTTGATAAAAGAACCTTTATATCAGTTTCTTTAATAGCAGGCTGCCACGTCAACAAAACGTAGACACAAATATTAATCCACATCATTCCTAATCAACGACCAAATGACAATCATTTTGGTTAAAGTGCATTCATTCCCCAAATGCGTCCAATTCATACAGCTGGTTAGGGTCGTACCCTCCATTGCCACCTCCACTGCTATAGACAGTTGTCTAAAAATAGATACAATCCTTGTCACCGTTAAGGGAAGAAACCAGCCCTAACAATGGCGGTAGCGGTTACTGCCACCTACACCGTAGATCACAAAAATTACAAAAAAAAAACAGAACAAATTGCAAAAAAAAATCACGACAAAGCAAATCGTAACCAAATCACAAAAAAAAAAAAATTCACAAACCCAGCAGCAAATTGCAACAAAACTGGAGGGAGAGAGAGAGAGTGATGAAGTTGTTGCAGAAAGGAAGATAGAGCTAAATATGACTTGTAGCCATTGCTTATTGCAGAGGGGGGTGCGGCTGAAGAAGAGCTGCTGGGCGGTGACAGAGAGTTGAGTGAAAGCACTGAGAGGGATAGAGAGAACTGAAGGAGAAAGAGAGGCAGGTAGGGCACTGAGGAACTGAGGGGCGAGGGCTACGCGAAATGAGAGAGGGTGGGTGAGCATGTCGAGGGAAAAAAACCCTAAGCTAGTAAATGAACAACGTCGTAGTGTCTTTTAACAAAAAAAATGGTTTCGCGTTGAACCGCCCAGCAGTGGGTTGTTTCACCGCCACCGCCATTTACACCGCTTTTTGGTGAAAATGGCAACCAGCACTGGTGAACCGCCCTACCGCTGGTTGCCCTTTTTCTCTTAAATGAGAAATTATTAAGTACTTCTATAGAAGAAAGGCCCAACGGATCATGGAAAAAAAGCCTCTGTTGGAGTTGGGCTTGCAAGTCTTGTTTAACTACTTTGCTCTCCGGGCCCAGAATTGTGCCGAAGGCCGTGGGGTTGAAAAAGAAAAAAGGGCGTAAGAAAGTTAAAACAACGAAAAAGAATGAATATCTGGCCGGAGAAGGAAGGCTGACTGACCCGACCCATCTGGCGAGTGAACCCGACTGTCAAGGCTCACAATCATATGATAGTAATCGGAACAAAATTTACCGATCTGATCTGAGCTTTTCTTCGTCTTCAGTGCACTCAAATCTGAGCATTTGCAACTCAAAAAGCTCTCTCAGGTGCCATTCAACCTCAGGGGCATTTCGTTGGTTCAATGGCTATGGCCGATGTTGCGACGAACAAAGTGGTATGGTCTCAAGTCTAAATTTTCGGAGTGATTGGCTTTTAACTATGATTTATAGGTTGTCGGATTGCGAGGAACCTCAATTTGGTACGAGTTGTATGATCTGAGAGCTTGTACGCTCGATCTCCAGAACGTGATTGTTTTTCTTCTGCTTTGTTTTTTTGACGAACCAACCTGACTCATTCAGTCAATAGAGAAATGCTAGAAAACTGTCAGCAAAATATATGTATACTGGCAGAAAAAAGCTGCAGAACAAACTCTATATTTTTTGAAGTACCGAGAGAGCTGTGCAATCGATAAATAAAGAAAGGAGTCACCACAAACTATGAAGAATCCTGTTCCGGATGGAATTCTCAACTTTCTATCTTACAGAAACTCCCGTTCTTAGAAGATTCATTTGATATATCCTCACGTTTCAATCACTCCAGATATAGTAGATAGTTGCTTACAAAGTGCGATTTTATGCTCTTTCCTTTCAAGGAGTTGACTGTCTTAAAGAGTTACTCATCCTGATCTCGTATTGACCTTGGGATCAAACTGTAGTTGGATATAGTTTGCCACACCAACTAATTGAAAAGGCACTTAAAAGACAAGTGGTCCCAGCTCTCCAGTTCCCTTATAAGCCCAATTAAGTTGCTGATCACTTGTTGATCTTTATTTCTGCTTGCAAGCTAGCATACAGGAGCTTTTGGGTGAGTGTTGGTAAACCCAGCAAGCTTCCCCCAAGAAACAATTCGAAGTGTTTTCCAAGTTGCAGTCCAAAATTTTTTACATCTCAGACAGCCAAATAACTGAGTACTCGTACATTGAATAGATCCCAATTCCTCAGACATAGTGGGGTTTCAAAATCAGTTGCCGTAATTGAGATACACTTAGAGCTTTGCTGACATGTTACTCGTAGAGCCATGCACTGCCCTATGGCCATATCTAGGATATAAAGGTCGATACAGATGCTAAAAATCATGGTGAAGAAACATAGAATCTCCTTGGCCTCCTAATAATTTCAGGAAAGCTCTGGCATTACTCTTCAAAGTGAGAAATTTCTCCATCCACATGTGGTCTCTTGGCCAAAAGCTTCTTTCTCTAAGCAGATTAAGCTTTGACCATGCTACCCAAGTAGAACCTTCCTAAGCAAATAAATTCATGCGTGACACATAACTCCAACTTTATTCCATTCTTCAAGTTTTACTCCTATCTCTTGTTTGGGCATTAGGCACACACACTGAAGCCCAATAAACTTTTGCACCTGTAGCAGCCTCACCAAAAATGCATTAAGTTTGTGTTCAATTATCGTGATAACTTTATTAGGTAGGATGAAAAACCTGTCCACCTTTGAAGAAGCTTTCTATGATCTTTTCTATGTGTGCAGGGGGAGCCTTATGTCGAGACAAATGATGTTCAGAAAAATGTATTTGATTTAGGGGCATTTGTTGGGGACTTGACTATTGAGGAGGATGCCAGCAGGTATGATGCTTCCTTTTATGGTTGAATGGATTAGTGCTATTTGTCCAATATTCCATCTAAGCACATTGCCGTGAAGGAATATGCTGTTTTCAATCTTTTGTTATGATACCATCGTCAGTTTCATTAGACTCTAGTCCATATATGGTATCTTGAAAGACATTTGATTGCTGTGTCATACAGCGATGATATATCATTGGAAGGCCTACAGCAAGAACTAGAAGAATGTAGAAATGACGAAGTAAGGAGTCTCATTATCAGTTTCCATGGACTTATTGATTCCCTTTGCTACCTATTTATGAATGCTTTTCAAGCTGCAATCTTTTTTTCTTTTGTTTTTTAGATTGTATATTTATGTCGTTTTCTCCTTGTACCTTCTATTCTTGCTATTTTCTAAATCTAATTTTGTGCTGACTAGAAAAATGATTTCTTATGTTCTTTCTAGAGGCTTACATATTTATGATACCCTCCCTCATCTCTTGTCTCTTGAATATCATAGGTAGTTGCAAACATACTGTCTAAAGGTACAAAGCTAAGGGAATATACAAAGGGGGTCGAGAACAATTTACGGCAAGTTGAATTGGACTCGATTCAGGTTTGTGGTTATTAAACAAGATTTTTCTGTGGTAATAAGTAGACTTGTAATTCATAGTTACTTGATTTATGATCTTGAAGTTTTTTCTTCTCGCCTTTGCTTGATTTAAGGTAACCTGAAAATTGCCTTATGTAGCTCATACTACTGTAGTGTTCGCAGCATGAAGTGCTTGACTCTTTGTTGGACCCTGTAAATATGGTGAAAACAGTTCTCTATTGTAGGAAGTCTGCTTCCTTCAAAATCAACTGTTTTAAACTTCTTAATCAGAAAATATTGGCCAAAGACTTAAATATTGTGACAGTGCATATCTCTATTGATTTTCTTCTTGAGCCAGAGTTTTGCTTGAAAGGTACTATATTATTAGATGGATAATTATTGTCATTTCGAAGTTTGAGTAGTTGTTGTATGATGGAGATTGATAAATAGGCCGACCAATTCTTTCTTGCACTTTAGGACATGGAGGATTGCTTTGAAGACAAAAACTATATAGGAGGATACCTTTAGTAACATGTACTTTAGTTACCACATCTTAAGTCTTGACCATTACACTTGCATTTGCAGATCTCCTATGCCTTAGTGGGATAAGTGTCATTGATGTTGCAGGCTATCTCCTTTTACGTGGGTGTGGAAGTGTAAACAAGCATGTGTACAAGACACTTTTTACTTGTTCAATTGTTTATCATCTTTGATATATTGCTCTTCTACAGCACTATCTTAAAATAGAAACACTGTTTAAATGATTAGGACTTCCATTATAATTGTGATTTTTTTGCAGTCATTGTAATGCTTTCTATGGCAGACTGATCTTCAAAATCCATTCGAGTGTTTGTTCTGTAATTTTAGAAGTTCACTGTTCTTGACTGCATTGGTACTTCTACCTTTCCCACTTGCAGGATTACATACAAGAAAGCGATAATTTAGTGTCTCTACATGATCAGATTCATGAGTGTGACAGCATTTTGTCACAGATGGAAACTCTCCTAAGTGGATTTCAGGCATGTTGGCCCTTGCTTGGCAATAAGCAAATGTTTTGTTTTCAGCTTCACTGAGACTGTTCTTGTTCCTATTTTTTAAACTGATGGGAAGGCTTGTCTCACATATTTGTTACAAAGTAGTCACTTGAACAGTAAATGGCCATAAATGTAATCGATCATATCTATAGTATGATGGCCAATAATCATAGATTCTTGATATCCCTGTCTTTTTTCCCTTTTTCTGATTAGTAAGTTATGCATCCAGTGCATCTTGAGCTCACAATCTCCAACTGCATTTTTCTGCTTTAAGGAAGGAAGTGCCTGTAGTGGAGCTCATTGGTATTCCTGCCTTTTTGGACAATATCAGAACATTGCTACGCTAAAAGTATTATGTTGTGATTTCCTGTTGTAGTGCAACTGTAGAAACTTTCAGCCGTAAAATCAAGCAATTATTCTGTTTGAGGGTTCATTTTGATGATCTTTTCTTCGGAACTTGTGAGAATAAATAAAGAGAGCAAATGAATAGCAGAAGAATATCCAAGTGCAGACCAGTGCATGGCAGAGTTGGCTATTTTTCTGAGTTGCTTCCTGCATTAATTTCTGGGTCTGGTAAATATATAGCACCACTTGGTTCTCATATCCCTGGAATCTTACATGAGAAAATAATTGAAATCTACAGAAGGTGTACTTAAAAGTGTGATGTTGTTCATGAGCGGGCTGTTTTTAAGCTGTGAAGAAGAAAACTCTGATTTTTTACTCCAGCCTTATTTTGAATCCCAAAGTGTAGATGCATCTCAAGTTGTGTACACTCTATTTGTTTAACTGACATTGTGTACACTCTATTTAATGAAAATGCCTTGTTTCTATCCTTTTCTTTTCGTGGGTTGGCTTTCGTTTAGTACATCCCAAGTACTTATTTTTTCCCTTTTACTTTTCAAGGAATTTGTTGATCGACATTTTATATTTCCAGGCTGAAATTGGTTCTATTAGTTCAGACATAAAATTCCTTCAGGAGAAGTCTATGGATATGGGTCTGAAGCTTAAGAATCGCAAGGTATCATTTTTTACTGAGAAGTTATGCTTCACTGTTCATTTGAAGCTTAAATTACGAGAACCAGAAAAATATGGCTTATAGATCATATCCGTTGTTAACGATACTTGTCATCTCGTTACTAGGCCATAGCACAACAAAAACAGAGGAACAATTGTACTAATGTAAAGTTCCTTTTAGGGTTTTTTTGCACTTTGTCAAGTATAGGGGACATTTCTGAATACAGGTAATGAAGCAAGCACAGTAATGATTCTTCAATTTGTGCTTCATGGCCTGATTTGACCACTTCCTCCTTTTTTTTCTTCTCTTTTTTTTGGGGGAGGGGGGGGGGGGGTTGATATACTTTTTGCCTTTATGTTTTTTGTACTCTGATAGTGATTTTCATTTTTGGGAGTCACATAGGAAACAACTGAAAGAAGTGTGCAAATTATGGTGAAAAACATTTCCTAAGTTTCTCTAGCAATTTTTGCTGTATGTGAGCCATTTGAGAGATGCCAAAGTGGCGTCTTATTGTTTGTAAACCATTCCATTTTCCTCGGGTGCTATGATATGTATGATTGTTCTTTGTTCTTTAAACAGGTGGCAGAATCAAAATTGGCGAAATTTGTTGAAGATATTATAGTCCCTCCAAGAATGGTTGATGTAATTGTTGATGGAGAGGTATCACTGGTTTTCTTGCAATGAAGTTCTTCCTTGTCGTGATCATCCATGTTGTTACTTGTTTGTCTTATTTTTGCAACTTTCTCATATTTGTCCAAAAAATTACTCTTGTTTAACTGTTCATTTTTTTCCTGATTCCAAGAGTGTCCTTGATTCACCTATCGAAAAGATTATCAAATTTTGGAAGCTAAATTATGCAAGATTAAGAAAAGAGAGAAAAGATCCAAAGTCACGTGAGAGTCTATATCTGTGCTTTGCCCATTTTGGTTTACACAGCTCCTAATTAGAAAGTTTCTTTTTGAATCTGTTGCTGCAAGCTTCACCCTTTTTGAGTGAAAACTAAATAGATGCAAATCTATTTTAGTTTAAATAATTAATGTTGCTTGTAGTTTTTTCCCTCTCTCCTTCTTGTTTTAACTGTATTACCATTGCATGAGAGGATACTGTAGCTTGATTTTGGAAAGCTCTGGTCATGCCCTTCATTCTCTATCCATGTTTTTAATTCATAGTATTGACATGGTTGGCCAGATGTTTTCAGATGTTTCTTCATCTTCTATATGTAATAAGTGGGAGTCTGTGCACTAGCTATTATATGTTGGCTGAATCTGTAATAGATCGAGCTACGTCATATGTGCTTGAATGTACAAGCTGCACAATTCATGTGCTTCCTGGTCAATGTATGACTTTGGGACTCTCTTCCGACCTCTTTCTTTTCATTGCTGTTAACATACTAGCAGTGGAATTTTTGTCCAGGTCAATGAAGAATACATGAGAACGCTTGAGATTCTAAGCAAGAAGCTGAATTTTGTAGAAGTTGATCCTATGGTCAAAGCTGCAAAAGCTCTAAAAGATGTTCAACCTGAGCTAGAAAAACTACGGCAGAAAGCAGTTTCAAAGGTTTTTGACTAGAATACCAGATGCATTGGCTGATGAGGATTCTTAATCTCTAGTGATATTGTCCATTTTTCATCTCTATGATAACAAATACTAATATTCACATCAATGACGGTAATAATGATAACACGAGTATCCATTAGGTATCCAATAATGTCTATTGATCATGTAACAACAACACCTCTTTCAGTTGTTTTCTTCTATATTGTAGGTCGATTAACAAGTATATTTATCTTTTTGCAGGTATTTGACTTCATTGTTCAGAAGCTTTATGCATTAAGAAAACCCAAAACAAATATCCAGATCCTTCAACAGAGTGTTCTTTTAAAGTACAAGTGAGTAGTCTAAATAACTCCTTTTAGTTCTTACGGCGATTCAACATTGTTTTATCCTATTATATATTTGTAGTCATGTTATCTTTATTCTTTTTAGGCTTGTTCTTTCGCTGTGGCTTTCCCCTACTATGGCTGACCTGTTAGTTATGCAATGGCTTCTGTATTATTTAATAATTTTTGCAGTACATGGCAATTGGTTGTGTTCTCTTTCCTTGCTATCTTTTTAGCATCTGGCTTGTGAGTTTTGTCATATCTAATAGTTAGAATCTGACTAAGCTTCTCTCTATTGTTCCAAGTATGTTCTTGATGGTCACATAGTTTTTAAACATCCAAGGACAGTGTTATTAATTGAATATATTGTTATCTAACTAGCTTAAAAATTAGCATATGTTTGTAGAGAGAGCTACTGATCCAAGGAAAGTGTTATTAATTCAACGTGCATGAATTATTTAAGATTTTATTTTAGACTGACATTAGGTGTAAAATCTTCCTATTTCATTCTTCGAAAGTCTATTTTGTATGGTATCAAATGGTAAGTAACAATTTCACCTATATTTACTTCATTACTTTGTCTGTCTTTATATTATATGGTCATTGTATTCCTTTTTTTCCTTATCAATTGTTCGCCTACTATAATATATGGAACATAAACATGTAGGTATGTTGTTTCCTTCCTCAAAGAACATGGCAATGAAATATATATTGAGGTCCGTGGAGCATACATTGACACAATGAACAAGGTGAATACTCCTGAATCCATTATCTATCTTTTAAATTAGTACTGTCTTGATGAGGACTGAAATTTTCACCAGTACAATTCTGTTTTATATGAGGTTTCCCAGTGGTGATTTGCTCTTTAAACCATTGGCTTTGATTTCAGCCTCTGCTTTTCTTCCTTCATTCAGTAAACTTGGTGGTAGTTTGGCACACGTGCTTACTTTCTGTAGAGACGGCAATATTGGAACATCTAGCTAGGATGTAAACATCCTACATAAAAATTCCTTAAAGAGTTCTGTATTGTCATACTAATTTGAAACCTAACCATATGGATGCATCAAAGAGCTTGCACACTGTACTACCATACTTTGAACCTATATGGTTCTTGTGGTCCTACCACTAATTTATATATCTGAAGGACTTTTTAGTGAAGGGTTTCAGTTTTAATTCAAGCTGGAAGGCTTTTTTTCCCCCATGAGAAACACCCATTATTAAGCTGAGAACGTAGCTGCTTGCATACAGCTTGTACCTTGATCTCTGAAACTTATTTCTCAGGCTAAGCATGTTTGGATCAATCTCAACTCGTTAATTCATATTGATGAAAGACCGACCTCAGGCCTAGTCAGACTGCGCTTACTTCTGTTTATCAGGGCTAATGAGAGTTATTGTATAATTTTCCTTTCACAGCCAGACATCGACCAAAGAATTGCTTTTCTGCAGGAATTGTGGTTAATATATTTGATTTGCTGCCGCAGATAATGGTTGTAATGCTACTGCTGGTTCTGTATTATTCACTACCTTGGAAGTTTCTGAGTGTGGATGTACTTTAGAGATTTTTTTCCAAAGTCATTTTATTAGACCTGGCTGTCCGATTGCTATGTGGATTCTCTGTCACGTTGTTAAATGCTAGTCCAATTTTGCATATCTTTAACGAATTACGATGACTTTGTCTTATGCATGGATGTTTTTGGAGATATTGACGTACAGCTCCATGTTCTGCAGGTCTTAAGTGCACATTTCCGTGCTTATATTCAGGCTCTGGAGAAACTACAATTGGATATAGCGACATATAGTGATTTGATTGGTGTGGAGACAAGAAGCACTGTTCTGTTTTTAAGAGGAAGGGAACCGCTGAAGAACCGGTCTGCTGTTTTTGCTCTAGGGGAGAGGATAAAAATTTTGAAGGTTTTTCTGAAAATAATTTTTTAATATATTTTCCCTGCCACCTGTGAAAATACTTTGTTTTATTAATTCATGTGGAAGTAATGCATGCAGTTTCTCTTGCCAACTGATCTGTTAATTATATCTCAAGTTCAACTCTTTGGGCATTGACCTTGTTTTTTCTTCAACTTCCATTTGTTGCTTCCTTTATGTTATATTCCTATTAGCTGAATTTTGGGATTGTAGTTGATAAAGGAGTAATGGTATCACATTTCCTGTGTATTTAAGTTTCCTCCTTTTCCTAATAAATTCACTTAAAATTACCATATCTAGTTTGTAGTATGGAACTTATTCAAACCACGAATGACAGATGTGTTGAGTTCTTGACATAGCTGTGTAACTGGTAAAAAAAGCCAGTTAGTGTAGCTGTAAATGATTCTTATGCAGAGGCTTCAAGTGATAACTGTTATTGAAAGTGATAAAGACACAGAATTACTATGTTGCAAATAGATTCTGTTCTCTTTTTACAAATTTGCATCCTCTGATACTTGTCATGAGCTACATTTGGCAAAAAGCCGAATTTCATCATCTGATTAGTTGAGTCCAAGAATCCAAAAGCAAAGGAGGAGGAATATTTTGTCCAAAGTATTTCAGTCTCCAACCAAAAACCAAAGCCCTAAGACGTCCTGTAAAGAAATCACGATCGAGTCCATTGTGAATCTTTAGATGTATTGTTGCAACTTGAAAAACGCATCTCAGATAGTTGTAGTGGACACTATTATTTGATTGCTTACTAATTCCATGGAGTTTAAATTATCAGGAAATTGATGAGCCTGCTTTAATTCCGCATATAGCTGAAGCAAGCTCAAGCAAGTACCCTTATGAGGTCCTCTTCAGGAGTTTGCACAAGCTGCTTATGGATTCTGCTACTTCTGAGTACGGTGGAGTTTGCTCGGCCCCTTGATTTTCTTTTTAAAATGATAATGCATTGGTATCCTATAATCCTGTGAACATTGATATTTTTATATGTATAATCATAGGTATAATTTCTGCGATGATTTCTTTGGAGAGGAATCCATATTTTTTGAAATTTTTGCAGGTAACTTTGATGGATGTTACTGCATTATTTGCGTTAATGACTACAAAGAATTGATTTCAAATAGAAATACTTCAGTGGTTCTTATCAAATTTTATTTGACTTTCAAGTCATAACAGAGATACAAGTATGCAGCATTGGGCAGTCTACTGAATGACTTTTGTTAGATTCAGATCCTCACTTTTACAACTAGGATTGTGTTACCCCCTTTGAATGAGCTAGACCGGGTCCGTCCGAGCTCGGTGCATGTGAATGGGTGCCCGAATTTCCGTCGTTATAAAAAAAAATGAGCTAGCATTCTCATGTGCTTGGGAACTGATTTATATCAATAAATTGAGCTTCATACGAACATGAGACTATTCGTGAACACTTGAAACATGACTTGTGCAATTTAAGGGGAAAAAACCTTTATTTAGAAAAGAACAAGGCATTGAAGGTCCGTGTCCTATTTTTCTTGTCCGAAGCAATTGGAAAGATTAGTGATTTGTCATTTGCTCTTGGAGATTATCAGGTCCGTTTGCTGCTATTGATGAACACTTTAATTCAATACTTCCAAATTGTTACGATGCTATTGGCCTAATGCTCATGATTCGGATAGTACATCAGCACCAGGTATTGTTCTGAACTTTGGTTTTGGTCTTATTTTCTAGCTTTGTTGTTTAATGTCGTACTTTGATTATATCATAAGTCCTTAAAACTGGTACATGTTAGTGGTGGATCTTGAGGAGGTTGCTTGCTGTCACTGTTTTTTTTTTGCTCAGAAAACTACATGAGAAAAATGATCATTCCAGAAAATGACAGGATCTAGAATGATCATTTCAAGGAAATAACGTTTTAAACAGTGTGAATTTGATGCCCCATGTACTTGTTCTTTATTGCTGCTGTGTCATCATGTAATATTTGCCTTTTTTACAGTAGATGCTGAACCACATCTGCATATCTGCATTCTGGATGGTTTGCTCTTAGTAGTTGACTAAAGTTGATACCTTTCTGATATAGGCTTTGGATTTCAGAAGTGCCTGGTGTAACCGATGCTTTCTGTTCAATACAATGTTTCAGTTGCGTGGCTGTCAATTACTTAGGCATCTGCATTGCTGTGGGTTTAGCGTTGCTGTTCTTCATTTGTTTGAGTTAGGGGTTACTCCATATTTATTGCCTGTTTAACAGTTGAAATATATTGTACATTGAAATTTCAAACCACTTGTAACATCAGGATTTATTCAAGAAAATGCACATATGTATTAATGTTTCTATCAAGTAAACAAGAATCTTTTTGAGCATCCAGGGGGAATTGAAGGCCTTATCCTAATTCGAATAATTTCTTTCGCAGAAAACTGTAGGCATTTTTTCCCCTGTGTGAAAGGATTGGTTAAAGTAAGCATCGACTATGGTTGATCTCTAAGTGGGATTACATATCGAAGAGAGAATAGAATAAGTGTTTTTTCGAAGAGCAAAATATTTACCCTCTCATATACTTTTCAAACACATTTCAGCCGGTCTTAGAAACAGCAGTTTCTAAGTGAAAGTTGTCATTACTCAAAACTGGCTTGGCTAGATTGTTACTGATGTTGTTTTCCTTTCCAGCTCATAATGTCGCGGCGGAGGATTCCATGCTTGGATTTATACTTAGACAAGGTTCATATCTTTTCAATCAAATTATTATGTTTTTATTTTGAGCTGCTTGGTGATGATACAAATGTCAGCCTAAAGACACAATGCCACAGGATTTATGACGAAGAGACTGCCTCTGTTCTAGAAAAGGAGCAATGTAACTAGAAGATGTTAAATAGCAAAACATAAGGTCCTTTTTCCAATTATTCTATCTATAATTGTGATCGTAATAGAAATTTTAGGCATAGATAAAATACATAAAAATCTCCGTTTATTCTTGAGAAGAACTTACCTTATATGAAAACAGAGAAAGAAAGTACCATCCTTGAAATGACATGCTTTTTGCATATAAGCTCTAGCAAGCAGCACCTGAAGTCATGGGTCAACAACTATGGGATGCATTTATACACTACCTAGCCGAAGGATGAAAGAGTATTAATATTTTCTTTGCCTGCTTGTTGCCTGCCTTTGTCGTGGTAATGTGTCTAAAAAAAGTAGATGTTAGAATATTAATCAAATTTTCAATTTGTCTGCTTCCGTGAGTTTAAACTTTTGGGCTTATTAGTAATCTAACATAGTATTAGAGTATGACCCCTAGTTTGAATCCCACCTCTATTATTAATTAATATTTCATTTGATTGGCCCACATGTTAAGGAGGAGTCTTGCCGGGGAGGGGGGGGGGGAGTAATCCAAAATTATTAGTCAGTTTAAGTTTGTGGAACAATCGATGATTTAACATAGACAACTTCTATAGCAGCATAAAAAATATCTTTTGAGTAGAGGTTCATTTATTCATAGGGAAAAGGTCCAGTAAAAGGCTAAACTCATTTCATTCATTTGTAAATGTCCTTATAACCTAATAGCATTCTCTCGTTCAACTGCTCACTTCTAGGACTCTTGGAAGAAATATGGTCTTCCAGGAAAGGAACATGCCTTTTTGATAACACAAACTATGTTGATACGTTGAATTTCTTCTGGTAGCAAATTCTTACCACGAGTGAGTGCATTGATTGGATGGTGTCTTCTTCCTGCTGGTTTTACTTCAAAACTCTGTAAATAGACCAAAACAGGGCTCTTTATTGCCTAGGAAGCTTGTTTTTAAACTTCAGAACCTGGCACTATCTTACAGATATGTTTTAAGAGATCATATCCTTCCTTTCTTGCTCTGGGCCATTTGAGTACAAATGGCTTATTATTTTCAGCCACGAAAATTTGGATGTCAAAAGATGGAGTCCCTTCACGGCATTGACAAACTTGTTTCTAATGTTTATCCTTGCAAAAACTTTTAGCCCCTTTCTACATCAGCAATCCCTTGGAAAATGACTGTCAGATTTTGATACTCTTCATCAAAATCTAGAGGGTTATTTGGTAAATCAAAAAAGTCCTTGAATGAACAAGTATAATGGGACATCCAGAAAAGGAAAGGAGGACCAGCAAATAGGGGCAGGAAGAGATACTTGTTAAAATTCTTCTGCTGTTTTTTTTTCTGGGATCTTACCTTGTCACAAATTAAAATCCTACCTACTCATCACAACATTTGAGCAGGTCAATATTGCCCTATGGCCACGTTTCAAGATGGTATTTGATATGCATCTCAACAGCCTGCGCAATGCAAATGTGAGGACCTTATGGGAAGATGACGTTCATCCCCACTATGTCATGAGGCGTTATGCTGAATTCACAGCTTCTCTAATTCGCCTCAATGTTGAATATGGAGATGGGCAGGTTAGACTCAGAACTGAAGTCGTACAATGTCTATATGTTTGATTTCATTGTGAGACCAGTTCCTCAAAATATCCTCAACATTGCAGCTTGACCTGAATCTGGAACGACTGAGAATGGCTGTTGATGACTTGCTGATCAAGCTTGCAAAAATTTTCCCGAAAACAAAACTTCAAATTGTGTTTCTGATAAACAACTATGATATGACAATTTCTGTTCTGAAGGTGAGGATTAGTATCTGGAACATTGAAATCTACTTTAACGTGAAGGTAGAACTTATGGTGTCAAGAAAGAAAGGTTTCCAGGATGAATTCTTTTTATCCCATAAAGTATTGGACAACTTTGCTTCCACCGTGATGCCCTTCTAGATGACAGCCTAACCGGTCCTATCTGTTGCAATATAGTCTGTTCTTGAGCCCCTGCTATTTTTATATGTTTTTTGGTGCAATTTCAGGAAGCTAGTTCAGAAGGTGGGAAAATTCAAATGCACTTTGAGGAACTGCTGAAGAGCAACACAGCCTTATTTGTGGTAACCGTCCACTAAGAGCTTTAAGACCTCGTTTAAATGCCAAAGAGAACTTCAGTATTGATCTTGAAACTAATTAATTGCACCTATGATTTCTTGTTTAGACCTCCTTTTTGTTTTTGTTCTCTATGGTTACTAGGGAAACATACAAGGGAGCCATAGGGTTAAAGAATTGCTTTTAGAGACAAAAGAACTTTTGAAGCATCAACGATGGTCCTTGTACTAGTATTAATTCTAAGATTGAGGGGAAGATACCCTGCCCCTTGCAACCTATGTCTTGATTCCTTTTTCACCTGAAATTTGGTATTTCTAACTTTATCCTTCTTTCAAAAGATTGTATTGCTTGAAATACTGAGACTGTCGCTGTCTTGCATCAGTGGCTAGAATCACCTAATCCTCTCGAAAAGCTCCTTTGGGTGGGAACTAGCTGAGAATATGTGCGGAAGTACCATTGTTTATGCAAATGCCAGATACGAAGTTTGAAACAATCAAATACCTATACTAGAGCCAAAATTGTCTCCCTTAATGCCGTCTTTTGTTCAGGCCTTTCTTCCCTTTTCCTGTCTTTTGGGTTCTTGTTTGCGTTATTTTAGTTTGCCTAATTCTCCTTGCAGGAAGAACTGCTGCTGGAGCATTTCAGTGATCTGATTAAGTTCGTAAAGACTCGAGCCTGTAAGTGTTTGGATAAAACCAACTTATCAATTTTTTGTGATGTTGTTTGAGGAAATGAGCTAATTTGCAAGTTGTTCATCAGCGGAGGACCCAAGTTCTAGTTCTGAGAAACCCATAGCAATTGGCGAAGTTGAGCCTCTTGTGAAGGACTTCGCAAGTAGATGGAAAGCTGCAATAGAGCTTATGCACAAAGATGTCATAACTTCTTTCAGCAGCTTACTCTGTGGTATGGAGATTCTGAGGGCTGCATTGACTCAGCTTCTGCTATATTATACCAGGCTCTCAGATTGCATTAAGAGGGTTCCTGGTGGTTCTGCACTAAACAAGGAGCTCGTGTCCATATCTTCAATCATGTACGAAATTAGGAAATACTCGAGGACCTTCTAGATCCTTCGGGTTGTGTATCGAGAACCGGAATTTTGATTGTGAATTTTGAGGATTCGAAATATTTAAACTTGAAAAGCGTTGCTAATATTCCTTCTCGAAGGCCTTGGAAATTGAATAATTCAATCCCATACTTCTTCGTTTTTCTCGCTTGCAGAGTAACGTGAAAGGTCTGAGCCTGTTCGATTAGTGGTGTAGGCAACTATTCGCGTCTAACGTCTGTTTATGTTTGATAAAACTTGTGCCCTTTTTTCCTCTTTTTTTTTTTCTTGGTCCTGGCGTCAACTTTAGCCTATCCCGTCAAACGGAGAGGTCGTCTTTGACATCGATGCGAAAACTATTACGTCCATTTTTGCCTATTCTGTCAAGTCTTCTTGCATCTACGACGTCTCTGTGTACCGTACGTGTAATATGATATATTTATCATATTGAAATCTTGTTGTACTGGATTCGTGTTTTAGAATTGTACTTTTTATATTTATATTATCCATGCATGATACACAAAATGTGTAATACTGTACAGTTCCATCAATATCCATGGTACAACATTTTACAAAACTTCGTGCTGCGACGTCGTTCAACTTCTCTCGTTTACAGCTTTATTTATATTTCCAATTTTTTGAAAAGCTTTTTTTGTGTTATATGTGTTGGGCTTCATCTCACCCGAGTATGCCACTTTATTTTCCTCACTGGGTAGAAAATAAAAGCAGGTGAGTTTTTCTTTACTTTTCTTTTTGTACTCCATTTATAACACATGGGGCACATTAATGTCACTTCGGCTACTAATTAAACATGGATTGCTTTCTTTTTTAATCTTTGCTAACAATGATCGCTATAACTTTTCCTCCTATTTCGTGGATTACTTTCTTTTACATGAAGCAGTTTGTTAACGAGGGGTAAAAGAAAACAAATTCACTCACCCAATTGGGAACTTGAGATAATTCTCAGGCATATTTGCGTACGTACGTAGCAACTTAACTAGTAAAAAGAACAAAAAAAAGAAAAAGAAATTGGCAGTTGAAACCAGGACAAGATTTCCGACTTTGGGAAAATTCAGAATTGATTAGCACTGGCATGGACAGATATCAAGCACTTGGCAGAAGTAATTATGCATAACAGTAGTCTCAAATGAAAAGCATATATAGGAGAATTAAGTATCATATCCATTCTCAACATGCATGGATGAAGAATGGATCTTAGTGGTCCTAAGTAGCATCCCTAATTACAATCCAATCCATAGGCTTATACAGATAATTAAAGAGTATCAAGTTCCATCTCCAAGTAAACTTGTTGACGGAAAGGGCGAGAGTGAGAGAGAGAGAGAGAGAGTGGTCGGTGGTGATGATGCTGTTGATGACCGATGATGATATGAGAGAGAGAGAGGGTGACAAGGGCGCCTGACCTAAGTCCTAACCATGGTTGGTGGGGGTTAGTGGAGAATAACCCAAGGGAACCCAAATATCTCCCCGGGTTACATGCAGATATTTGAGCTAGCTCCACATCCATAGATGGAGCTCTCAAAAATGATGATGAAATATACCAAAAGCTAAATGCACTAAACCAGACACTATCCCTCCTAAAGTTGAGTTACAATGGGGCTAAAACTCCCTGTGTTTAGCCACAATGAATTTACAAAGTGAAAAAACAAGAGTTTGTCAATTGCCTCCCCTTACCCTAAGGGAAGATGGTTGATCAGACACTATTTCAAAAGTTGCAGTGAAGTTGATAAAAGCACTTTTAAAACATGACTGGTCCTAGATCTAATATCCCAAGACTAGCTAGCTAGATTCGTTAATAGACAAAAAAGCTGGGGGCTATTTCCATGAGCCCGTAAGTTTTGCTAAAACTGCCTCTTTCCTTAGAGGTGATTAGCTTAAGTTGGAGGGATTAGCCATTCCAAAACTTAAATTTCCATAAGTGAGGGGGTTCGCTTTATGAGTTTCGAAAATTTACAATTTTTGCAAACCATCATGTGTTTTTTTTTTGCTTAGCCTTTCCTGGGCTAAAGTTTAAAAAAAACGTAGTTTCTTTTTTACTCGGCCTTTCCAGGGCCAAGGATTTCAAAAACTATTTTCCAACTTGTAAGCTATTTCCAATAGCTTGAGAGTTGGTGGTTACACATGCTTTGGTTCTCTTCGAGGAACCCTTTCTTTTTTCACAAAGATGCAAAGGGGGAAAAATGCATGACCCTCCAATTCCAGAGGGGATATTCGGCCCTTATTTGGGGCCATTATATGTGTGCAAAAGCCCAAATGACATGAATGGGCTTTTTGTGTTAAGACACTGACAGAGTGACAGAGAGAACCATGGTTAGGCCGAAGGTCGAATCAAGACTTCAAGAAGCAGCTGAGAAGTTTGATGTAGCTAGATTGAGATCATGAATCACTAGCGATGAAGAATTGGTGCATGAAGGGCCATGGTCACGCCTGAGGCACAGCAAAGCACACTGTCAAAGATGTTAGTAACTCTTTGAAATTAGGACAAAGAAATAGAAAATCAAGATTAATTTGAAAGAACAACCATTTTAAGTGTAGTTCGACGTAAAGAATCTATTCAAATTGAGCTTTAGTTTGGTATATAAATAAAACCCATTTTAAGTACGTAGGAACTTCAGGCAGCAGGTTGAAGCTTTCGAAAATTAACATGGATGAAATATGGTTTTGCCTTCACTTTTACGATTTTGTTGACTATATATATATATATATATATATATATATATAGTTCGAAAATTAACAGATACCAATCCAAAAAGCAAACTGTTTATGAAGTACAAACCTGATTGCAAGGCAGGAGAGGTTGCAAGAGACATGGGTGCACCATAGTGCTGCGGGTACGTCCCCCCAGTAGAGTTGATGGGCGGATACTGAAACATGTGGTGGGGGTAATTGACGCCATAACCCTGTCCAGAAGTGTAGCCAGTGGCTGCTCCACCACTCCCTTCCCCAAACTGGAGATACGGGTAGAAAGCTGCCGCCCCCGCTCCGGTGATCACCCCGCCTGGCCCGGTTCCGTACATGGGAAATTGAGTTGTTGCCCCTCCATACACGTTGTAGTAGCTCTGCTCCATCACAAAATTCCAACCTAGCTAGTTAGTTTTTCTCGTAAGTAAGAATAGCATGCAGTTTTCGGCTTATATATGACGTTAATTGCCTAGTGAAATGTGAACTGCGATGTGGTTATTGCATGCAAAAATTAAGGGTCCAAAGACGAGTCACATTTGGAGACATCATGTGTACTTAGGCATAACATACACATGCAAATTCCAAGACAATTTGCTTGCGTTTGCCGTTCGTAGACATGAAGTTAAATTTCAAATTGCGTCTTTTAGGCTTAGTTTTTCGGTTTTTCATTTTGGACAGTACCGCCTTGGAGGTTATTATATGTCTGGTTGTTAGCTAGCAAGGTACAAGGTAGACAGTCCAAGTTTAACTTGCTTGCCTATGTTTTACTGCCCAGTACTCAACGTACCTGGCATTGAGGAAAAATAATTAAGGGGTTCAGTACTGCACACTGGACTTTTAGAAGACCGTGAAAGCTTTAGCTGAGATGGTGGACCACATGATGATCAGGTCCACAAATCTCTTATTTAAGATGCATAAAGAAGACAGAAAAGATAATTGGCCAAGGCCGCCGCTTTGATCGATGTTTCCTTCATACTTTTGTTAACTGTAGTGATGACACGTTGATGCCCGCTTTCTGTGAGTCGCAGTCATAGATATAATAGTACTGCAGCTAGCGTTTGTGAGTGATTAGTGTCCCATTTTCTCAAGTGATCTCTTTTTCGTTATTATTCAATATCGCATACGGAAAAAAGGAAGTAAAGCTAATTATTGTTCGAGAACAGTACATATATCTACCTATAGGCCAGGGTATCGATCTCTGTGTGTGTGTTGATAGCTACGTGTTTGATCAGATCAGCTACTAAGGAGTACTGGGACATTATGAAAGCAGAGAACTTAAGTAAGAGATTATTCTTCATTAAGAAATAAGAAAGTTTAAAGATATGCTAATCGATATTCGAAACCTGTTGCAGGAAATGGTGGCAACTGGGTGATATAGTAAACCTTGGGATCACTGATGGATGGAATTTATTGATGCTGAACCTAACCGATTGGAATCCCTAATTAAGCGTCACCAATTATGGGCTGAATCGGTATTTTTTATTTTTATTGAGCTTGAAAGATATATAGTATTAATTAGCTGTTGTGAATACTTATTCCAAAGGCTTAAAGAATATTCTAGAAATTAGCGTAAAATCTACTCACAGGAAATTTTTCCTATTGGCTGAAAATGTTTGACCATTTCGGCCAGATCAGGCATCTTAGAAGCCTATAGATATTAGCATGCCTTATTGGTTTTTGAAATCCCAAAATATGTGTTGTTGGTTGCGTGTTATGAAGTTGGAAAGTCATTGTCTCCTAAAGAGTATGCTTTAAGAAGCATCCTAAGAAGTAAGAGAAAAATTGGCCAAAAAAAAAATAAAAAAGCAAAGGAGAAAAGGGTGAAATTTGTACAAACCGTAGGGTAAGTGTAATCCGGCGAGTATGGAGAGTACCTGAAGTACCGATTAAAAAGAGAGAAGAGACATGTTAGAATGTGAAGCTTGTGAAATAAGAAACTCAAATTAAAATTCCAACATAAACTGGGAACATGCATGCATGTGTGCTCTAGGATTGCAAGAGGGACCATGATAATGGTAAAGTACGAACAAGTGAACATGTAAGTCTGGAGAGAGAGAGAAAGAGAGAGAGAGAGAGAGTATGAGAGTGTATAGCTCGCGTGATCGATTTAGGCCTAGTTTAATGATCAGCTGGTTGGGTGGGTCTGCATAGGTTGGCAATGCACGTGCATGCAGCTTCCCATGTTTTAAGAGAGAAGAGGTACAAAATGAAAAGCATATTCATACCCATAAAGATTATAAGGTATCCCTTGCTGGATGGCATAATGAGGGAAGGTTGCTGCTGAAGGAAAAGCTGTTCCCACTCCCCCTCCAAACCCCGTCTGAAAAGAGCCCATTACCTTAAAGTTCCTGCCTGCTCCTCCTGTCCAATTCATTAGACAAAGTCAATACATCCATCCATTTTTCTGAAAAAAAATCGCCATTAATGATAACAATAACAATGAACTCTTTTGAAAACCTATACCACGTTTAAAAGGACAAGAAGAAGAGCATGGAAAGAGAATATGTATGTGTGTGTGTGTCTATATATATATATATATATATATATATGGAGAGTTTATGTCAGCATGAATATGCATTACATACGGTAGTATAAATTGTTTTGTATGGCTAATTATTACACAAAGTGGACTGGGTCTGGGGTGCTTGCGTGTCGTGGAAGACCAGTTTCTTCATCTATTTCTGTACTGAAACGCGCGTACAGGAATTCTTCCATCGAAGGCAGGCAGAATATAGAACTTTTCCATGTGTAAGAATATTCACGCTGCATTTGACAATCTCTTGAGTGTTCTAAAACAAGAATATTTTCGGATGGCCGATCACTAGATGACATTAATTAATTTAATACCAATAATTAGATAGGAATATCCATAACAACTAAGCTTGTTTGCAGCGTCAACGAATAATGGTGCTAAGAGATGTGAAATCCATATCATATCTACAAGTAAGACAAGATTTCCTGGAACTATTTCCAGATCTGATACATCAAATCACCCAAAACCTAATTCAGGAGAGAGAAGTACTGTTCAAACAGAAAAGAAAAGAAAAGAAAAAGTGGTATACCATTCTTTGGTGTTGAAGGTTTGGATCTCTGAACACCCAAAGAAGCAAGATTGCAATTGGCCCTCCTACCATCTATCACAGGAGCAGCATCAACACAAGCTCTCATGGCGGCATCGGGTTCACAAAAGGTTACCTGAAATAGAAATATAGATAATTCTGTCTCACCAGAATGATAAAAATCTTAACCACAGATAAAATCTTTTCTTGCTTGTTTGTAATTCCATTAGGTTGAGAAACTCATTACGAGATCTTTCTTTTGCTTTAAGATTTACTGATAAAGAGGACCAAGGTACTATACAGCATAGAAGAATGAGACGAGTTCCGCGATCCATGTGCAAGGAAATGTGAGAGAAATTAAAAGATTATAAAAGAGAAGAAGCATATCATACAAATCCATAGCCCTTGGATCTTCCAGTGCCCTTGTCGGTGATGACAACAGCCTCCAAGATCTCACCAAACTGTTCGAAGTATTTCTTCATGGTCTCCTTCTGGGTCTCCCAAGCCAACCCTCCAACAAACACCTTGGTGTAAGTGGTATCGCCGAACTGCCCTGCCAAATTAGCTGGAGTCATCTTTGCGCGAAAGTCACTTCTCAAAATTCTCTCTATCTCTTATAGAACCCCTTCCTCCTCTTCTGCTTTCTCGATATTTCACCTTCCGAAGTCAGCAAAACTTACCTGTACTCTGCGTGCTTGCGTGTGTGCTTGTGTCAATCAATGAGTCCTATGTAGCAGTACTGTGGCACAAAAATGGATCTATCTACCTAGGTGGTGTGTGGTACAAGATTGACGAGGAAGACCCACTAAACCTAGATGGATCTTTCTGAAGATTTGGAGGTGAATTCGTTGGTGTGGACCGTGCGGTGGTAATGGTGTCGATAAGAGAGACAATTAGGTCAGAGATCAAAAGAGAGGGAGAGGGAGAGGGAGAGGGAGAGGGAGACAGGTAGAAATGGGAGGGAAGAGAAAGCAAAAGTTAGAAAGAGGAAAGGCCCTCTCATAATACGGACATGAATTATATACACAGCAGCCCCCACCTCCTTGCATTATTTTGTAAAATCACTCTCTCACGCGCCATTATAACGTGTGGTTGCCACGCGAATATGATTACCCTTGTATTATTCATTAAAGTGCGAAACCCACGCGCAATGATGGGCGTGGGAGTGGGTTTTTGTAGTATTATTATGTCCCTCATGGCTATGCTTTGGTTATTTTTAAGTGAAGCTCCGGGTGACTAATTTGCCCTGGCAATCTTCTGACAACTACGTAACGTACCATGGAAAACAGCTCTGCCCTAGTGGCAGAAACGGAACGGGAAAATACGGAAACGGAGGGAAGGAAAAATAACAGGAAAGTCAACGGTCAACCACCCTAATGCGACTGTATGGCTAGGAAATCATATTCAGTACTAGTAGATATCTCTTTGATCTCAATTAGGTCACCTCAACATAGCTAGGGACCATATTCTTTTATAAATTAATGTCTCTACATTTATTGCCAAGAAAATAAATAAATAAATAATGTCTCTACATTTTGATTAAAGAGTATTGTTTGTATTAATGTGGTCTTTTTCGTTTTCTACAAAGTTCTAAATAATGGGTCAGTACATCGTATTTAATCTCGTGCCTATGTCGTCCCTACTCTAAAAAATATATATATTTTTTAAAAAACTAATAAAGAGTAGGATCTATTCAGATATACTTTTTGATTTTGTCCTATGTTGACTTATTTATGTTTCAGAATATATTATAGAAGTAATATTGCTCTATGATATTCCATCTGAAAACTCATATGTGGCTACATTAATAATGTAGGCTTATTTATTAAATCGCTAAATTAATATAGATTTTGTGTCAACTATGTCAATAAAATTAATATAGAACTATGTTCTAATTACTCGATCAATGTTGGATAAGCACCTGTGATTTTCCCGCATCACTTCTATTTTATAGACTCTTTCTTTACATGATCATATAAGCTCCTCTTGGCAAGTTTTTCAAGATAGTTTTTCCATCTATAATATCTTTTTGAGGAAATATCATAGTATGTCCCACATGTTATTGGTAAAAATCAATCAGCTTCTCTCAAATTCTAAAATATTTTATTACGATCCATATGTTTCAAGAACAAACAATCAAGGCCTTATGTTTGATTTGGTCGTTAAGTCATATGAAAAGTTATGTGAATTGATAGAAATGCTACTCCAAAATAAAATTTAAAATAAATAAAATAAAATTCAAGAAATTAATTAATTAATGAAAATAAAGTTTCAATATTTTTATTTGAAAAATATTAATTTTTATTTATATATCATTTTTTATTTTTTTAATGAATTTATAAATATTTATAATAATTTTATCTTGGAGGAACATTTTGATCATTTTACATGCAATTTAACGACCAAATCAAACAAAAAGACGAGAATTAATTATTTTTGAAACATATAGGGTGTACGTAATAAAATATTTTAAAACTTGATGAAAACTTATTTGATTTTTGTCCATACTAAATATGGGGCATACTGTGAGTATTATCATGATGTTTCCCTATCTTTTCCTTATTATTTTTGGTCCTAAAACAAGCGTGATTTTGGAAGCTTCTATATAAAATAGAAGGATTTGCTGGAAAAATTGGAAGAAGAATGAAGAGTATTTTCAGAAGATTACATTTTTTCCTAAGCATCTATATAGACAAATCACAACTAAGTTCACTAAACAGACGCTAAACGACATGAATTAATTACCAAGAATTAAGATAAACGCTGTACACGTAAAATGATTAACAGCGCAGCTACAACATGGGACATCACTGTCCTGTCATAGACATCAAGCACACATGTAGGTAGGGTACTACTGTGATGAGCCTGTGGCCCGTCGGTACCATGGCATTGGCCTAGCCAAGAGCCATTTTGTCGGTTCTATGTACGTATATATGTCTCTGATCTCTCTCTCTTTCCCAGCTTGTCAATCATACTAAAGAACAAAATTTGCTGATTATATACTCTCTTTCTATATATATATCTTATATATCTTTTCATTAATTTGTCACATCGATAGCGCGCAACTCTGTAGGGGACGTGGGGGAACGATTTTATATATCTCTGCGGAAGACATGCATATATATATATATATATATATGTGTGTGAGATCATCCTGTACGTGTTCCTGATTTGATCAATAATAATTTGCTAGACAGTTAAACTTCGTTTATATATTTTCAGCTTATCGCCTATCTCGATCGGGGCAGGAATATATCTACCCATAGATCTGTCTCCTAAATTATTAATAACTTCACAAACTGGGCATGGTGATCATCATGATCTGCAGGTAAGGTTTCAGAAATGCCGAAAACGACGTTCCACCCTTCACTTTGTTCTCTTAATTAACTAACATTCTTAATTTGTATGCAACCTACAATTATCTGTTAATATCCCATCATCAACCACCTCACCTGGATTATCAATGGAAATTATCCAGATTTCTGACTTACGTAATTTAAAACATAACGCTTTTGCAACTTAATTAATTGTCTTGCTGGTATCATGATAGCCTTACGTGGCATATATATAGACATATATAAACAACCCTTGCCTTCAGATCATGAGAGAATCCCTAATTATTATATCGGGCATAATATATAGTAATTTATATGCCGGTTGGGAGAAATTACGTCATTCATGCTAATCCACGCTTTAATTTTTCTCTTAATTTGTTTAGTCCGATTAAATAGACTACAATATCGATAGCTTTAAATTAAAAGTTACATTGGAAAAAAAGTAGACTTATAGTACTCTCTTAAACAAACTCTATATTTACATTAATGTGGCTATTAAGAATATCGTATTAACTTCTCAAATATTAGAAAAATGAAAGAATGGATTACAAACATATAAATTACACGACCCAACATAAGTACGTGCGTAATTTCAACATGATCAGTCACGAAATTATTTTTCTGTAGACATTTTGTGGATAGCATTACCAGTACGATTATGCGATTAAAAAAAGACTCATTGTAGCACAAATATCCATATGTTAGACCAATTTCAGAGTAATGCATGCTTTTTCAGTACCGCATCATGATGGTGCAGCACAACTAGCTAGCTTTTTCTTAAGCATGCAATATCGAGACCTCACATATATTCAAACTCTCTTCCGAACCCTAAAATTTAATCCAACTAGCCACAGATCGTAGCTAGTCCAGACAATGTCTGAATAAAGTCACATGAACTAGTGAACTTTGGAGCTGCAACGAATAGAGATATTGGCTGTAAAGCTCTATTAATGCACATATGTATGGACATATATCCTGTCAAAACTGATTCCGTAAGTGCTTCGCCCTCTACTCAATCAGAAGTGAACTGGTCCCCTAGTCTATTGATCGAGTACTTGTATTTTTATAGGCTATCTGTAGCATGCATGTGCAGCTTTCTTCTGTTCACCATTTGACAGAAAATATTACTACTGTGAACTAAATATTACGTCTTAACTCTTTCGTGGGGTATCATATTAAAGTGCTTTAGGCACAAAAGTGTCCAAGCCCCTGCAGGTTGCATCAATTCTACCTGCTACGATACGGATGAAATGATCTTCTCGCAGACTCGCAGTACGATGACAAATCAAATTCCTTCAGAAACAACGACGTATAAGCTAAGCCGTACTTAAACGTAACAGGACAAGTCCATCTTCTTTTGATCTCTCAAATTTTTGCATGTCCAAATCGAACGGCAATTAATTCTTTCACCTTCTGAGAAGTTCAGGTATGCAGCAACTTCGACTCCCTTTCGATCGGATAGTTTCAGCATGATGATCAAGGCTGCACGTACAAGAATCTCTCATTGCACATGCCGCGAAAACGCATCAATCAGTTACTATTCTGATCAACAGGTGACGGGCTACTAGATTTATCTGTCTCGTCCGTATGGCCTATGGGGGATGATGACAGGTCTATTACACTGCCTGCCGGCTGTCACTGGTCATAAAATTGTCCAGCGAACACTATTTTGGGGTGCCAGGTTTTCTAGTTCTGGACTAGGCTGACTAAAAGAATAAGAATAAGAAGGGAAGAAATAACAATTTGCGGACTGTTTCGCCAAGGCAAATACCATTAAGTTGTCGGTTTATAATCGCGAGGAGGTTAATGTTTTGGGGTAATGATTTTCAACCTGGTTGATCCAATACGGCCGAGCCACGTGCTTCGAACAAAGGAGTTGGGGCGATCGAAGGGGATGGCATTGACGAAATAAGAGAGACGAACAAGCGTGTTTTGGTAACAAGAAAAAGTTGTATGAACAACTTGGGGGGCATCCAGGGGACCCTTCACAGTTCACACTGGATCTGACAGGCCTACCACAAATCCCTTCTGCATTACGATAATAATCCAAAGGTTACTAACCATCAAAAGAAGATACACGATACATCCCAGCTCGGATATATTTGACCCGCCCATATTCTGTAAGATTTCTGTACCATCGGATGAGGACGAACACGTGAGGAGCATGGAATCAGAGCAGAGAAAAAGGAGAACTGCGGGAGGAGGGTGGGCCAGGTGGGGTATGATCTGGCAGCTGTCTCCAACTTCTTTGACCAGAGAAAGTGACAATCACGCTCACGACAACGCACATTCACTCTCTCTCTCGTCCCTCTGTGTCTCGTAAGGAGGACTCGCACAGTCTGTGCCTGTGTGGGGTGTGGGTGACCAACTCATACACGTGCCTGACCATCAGCTTTTATCCCCCTCACACTTCTTCGGGGCCCACTTCCAGCTCAGTTTCGCTCACACCCACTTGGGGCCTTTCTTCTACCGTAAACGCATTTATTTTTCTCCGGTTTCTGTCACTGTACTGTCAGGGAGTGTTTTTATTATTTTGCCCTTTTTTTTGGCCAAAATTTAGGGAGTTCAACCTTGCCAACCCAACTTTTTCTGCTGCATGAAGAGAACTGTTGTACTGACTATATGTTTTTTTTTTAAAAAAAACATTATTTATAACCAGATATTTTTAGTATATTTTTCCGTAATATATCGTCCTTAATTAAGGAATAAATATAAATTTTATTGGGTAAAATATATAAACAGTCCTTGTGGTTTCACGTTCTGATAAATTGGTCCCTGTAGTTTCAACTTGAACACATTAGTCTCTGGGGTAAGCATCATGTAACAAAAAGGTCCTCCAGTTAGATTTCTATCAACCCACTTAGCGGTCAAAGTTACCGGGAAGACCTTTTTGTTACATGATGCATACCTCAGGGACCAATTTATCAAAAGGTGATACCACAGGAACTTTGTAAAAAGGTCCTCCCGGAAGCTTTGACCGTTAAGTGGGTTGACGGAGGGACTGCATTGCAACAACTTGCTGACCATAGAGACTAACGCGTTCAACTTGAAACCACAGAGACTATTTTATCAAAACGTGAAACCACATGGACTCTTTCAGTACTTTTCCCAATTTTATTTACGTAGTTTGCGTGAAAATTAAATATATTTTAAAATTTATCAGATTAATAAGTTTAAAACACATCTAGTCACTCTTCAAATGACGAATTTTAAATTTAATGGATTTTAAAATTTAGGAGTTTTTATTTATCTCGTTTTTTAATAATAGAGTTGATATTTTCAATCACACAGCCGACTTCGCATTCCGGCAACTATAACCTTTTTATTTTATCTCCTCTTTGATTTGACCGAATTGGCCGCAAAACTTGTAGAATTCCCGTCCAGATTCAACGAATTCAAGGACGAGACAGAGATGTATATAAACTACTTCAGGCGGGGAAAAAACCGAATAAACGACTTCGTTTCTCAACTTTTCCATCAAAGTTTAGCAATATGCATCACTAAGCCAATGAAACATAATAGTCTAATTATAATTATCTCTATCTTTTTTTTTCTTGGTTATAATTATCTCTATCTAATACTTTGGACTTTAACTTAGACTATAAGGGGTTGAGGAATGTCAATACCAGCCGATTTTTTAGATCAGAAAAACAGAGGCAACGTATATATATAATAGTATGTCTCCTCTGAGTATATATATCTTTCTTTGATAGGTGACATCTGCGAAATCGGTGTGAGTTTGAAATGAAAGTCACCTCTTACCAGTATGAAGAAATGCAGCCGGTGTCGGCTTATAGGAGTATGGGCCTCATCCCAAGCAGATCTTACCAAATACCCAGATGAAGATCTCTAGTTGGCAACTAGGGCCCAAACATAGGACTACTTGGGAGATTCTTTTGTAGTTTACGTTTTACAAAATTGTTACAATAAATATTACAGCAGAGCGTTCAATTCAGGTATATCTGAGAATAACAGGCAGAGGAAAGAGAACAGGTTTCTGACTTGCTGTTACAAAAATAATTATTTTAGGATAAGAGTACCCACAGACACCTTATAACTCTGAGACAAACAAGCCCCATCAAGCCATGATCTAAGTATGATTTCCTCTAGTGACAGTAACAAAGTGTTTATCCAAAAATGACTACAATTCAGATAGCAAACAGAGTAATTAAGAATGGTTCAAACAACACAGAAATCCTATTCCAGAATGAGCATATTACAGAATCAGATATGCCTCCACAGATCTAATGCGCTAATCCTACAGTGATTGGAATGCTATGGTCGATGTAATTTAAACTCAAAGGCCAACCCAAAGACAGCATATCTACTAACTCGATTAAAAATGCTGGCTCAAAAACAGTGCCTGATGCTCCAATAGCAGTTGTATGTTACAATATACATTAACAGAAAACCCAAAAAAGGAAAAAAAAAAAAAAAACACGCGCACACACAAGCTTTTTCTTCTTGCTTCCATGACACTGCAATAAAACCAACCGAACTGAAGCACATTATGCAGGATTGCCTTGATCCAAATAAAGATACACTTCAAACTTGCATGGCACGAGCCGAGCATCTTGCTACGACATATCCTCATGATAAAGATGGAGCCCAAGTCCAAGGCGTGCACAAGCTCGACGAAATGCCATTGCTTCTGCCTTTTGGACAGGATCCCCATAACCTGTGTCATCTACTGAAGCAGTTCCGGTTGATTCCCTAAATATCTTGAGGAAGAAAGGAAAAAACAAGTTAGCTGCTCTCTTCTGTTATATTAGAAATCTCCCTATCCCTGTCTCTCTTCACTAGAATCAGAAAAGGACCAGCTGAACACATCATTATTTGCAATAAAATAATCATAACGTTCCCACAAAACTCCAGCTATTGCAACATTTGCATAAAGCACAACCCCATGACTTAAGTCACAAATAAACCACCTAAATGCTGTTATCGCATGGAATGCAACTACAGTAATACCACATAAAGAAGATCAGCTCGAAGTGTGTTATTAACAAAATTCTCTCAACCAATGAAAAATTAACCAGGAATGCCAGTAATCCATGAAGAAAGGACCTACCCTTAACATCTAGTTAATAACCATCCCAAAAATCATTAATAATGTACCCTAAATCTTTTCATGAAGGGACTCCGAGACTGGCCAAAATCCTACTTGATGCTCCATGAAACCTTAGGAATTTAAATTGAACAAATCATTTCCCAGCAGTTCAAGTTCCCTAGCCCATCCTATTTATTGCATATCTCAGTTCCTACTATTTTAAAAAATTGGAAGATCCCAACACATCTTAGAGCTCAATTTCTACGAATTGAAAATGCATAAAGAGGAAAACTCCCGAACTACAAACACTGTCCAAGTTCCACAAAGGAATAACTTTTCAAAATGGTCAGCCACATAACCACCAAACTGAATTAGGAGTAAAATTTCATGTAAATTGCATGAATGTAACACCATGAAGCGAGATGGACCATGCATGCATAAACTGAATGTGATAATTGCATACCTCTGCATCAGTCCCATAGATGGTCACACGATAAACAACAGATACAGACCTGCCGTCAGCAGAATAGGTAATGCTTCGAACCTCACCGGACCATTCTACAAAGAGGTAACGAATAAACCATCTGAGGAAATTTGATCCACCAACAATTTCAGTAAGAATAAAACAATGACCAAAATTTGTATGGAAGTCAGTATAAATAACATACCCGGAGCATGTAAATTCATAATCCGATTGACAATATGCCTACATTTACAAACATTAAATAGAAGCGTAAAAAAGATTAAAACCCGAGAGACAGAGAAGAGAGAGAAAACAAAAGAAGCACAAAATAGAAGTGCTTGCAAATTGCAATACCAGGGAACATATTTCATGGAGAAGCCATCTTCCAAGCGGGTCTTGATGAGGGAATCGGGAACTTTCTTGTTCAGCTCTTTGAGGACTTCGGAGAGCGGCCTGCTGATTCCCGAACTCCCCGCTGCAACGTCTTCGTCCTCTGCTTCCCTAGCTTCATTAGAGAAAGAAGACGAAGACCTGGAACTGGAACTGGAACTGGACCTGAACCTGAACCAAAAGCAATATTTGTTTGGATTTTGCGCTGGTAAGAGCACCAGCAGTGGTTTCGAAGAAGAAGAATAACCAAAGGGAAGGAGCGCTTTTCCGAGAGATTTCATTGAAGAAAATGCCATTTTCTTTTCTCAATACCGCGAATTTGAAATCCCTCTTTTACAGCACTCTTGTCTCTTCAAGCGGCAACAGTGTCAGTGCCTGTGAATGTGACTAGTAATTTAGTAGAGACGAAGAAAAAGAATGTGATTAGTGGAGCTGTCCATGGGCCGGACTAAACCGGGCCTAGACAACCCACAACAACAAAATTATATCCAATGCAGATTGGGCCTCACAGAAATAATCTAGCGCAGATCTTATCATTGGGCCCTTAAAAATCTTTTCTCTTGATAAATCATCTTTTCGCGAGATCTTTCCTTGTGATTTGATCTTTATATATATATATTTATAAATCACCTTTTCTTTTCTTTTAAGCTTTCAGGTAAATAATTTTCATGACCGATAATTAAGCTTGTATATAGTTCTTACTTCGTAAATGCTCCATATATTGCTTATTATCAAGTTAAAAATAAGGATTAATATAATTACTAGAAAGGATCATCTTCTACCTCTAACCTACCACTCTACTTCAATGTTCAGAAAGAATTTCTTTTCCATCGCCCCCCTTCACTCTTCGGGTATGAATTATAATTCAGGCGTTACGACAAACACTAGGCATATTCATTCAGGCGCAAACCGAGATAGGAAATTGGAAACTTATTGGATACACACATGAGTAAGCA
Source organism: Myrica gale (assembly GCA_963930655.1). Classification (NCBI taxonomy): domain Eukaryota; kingdom Viridiplantae; phylum Streptophyta; class Magnoliopsida; order Fagales; family Myricaceae; genus Myrica; species Myrica gale. The sequence continues at coordinate 5,837,913 of OZ005600.1, read as the reverse complement.
ATAGCATAGGCTAACTGTAGCAACTCACACGACCAAAAACAAAAAACCTCTCAGATTAGAGACATTTGTTGCACGTTGATTGGGTAAGCGTCAGAGGGTGAGCCCGAGAAAACCCGCCAGGCGACGATGGCAGTGGCAACTGCTGTGGGATGGTAGGCGTCAAAAAACACATACTGGCTTCTGTTCAGGCATGGAGTTAGGAAGGGGAGACACGTTATCTGTCCCTGGTTCTGGATTCCACAGCAACCCCTATCAACCACGCTGAACCCTGCACTTATGACGTACAGTCCTTGAGGCATGCTCAAATATACCCGAAAACCAATCAGCAAGAGAATGGTATATAAAAACATTGCTGCTTACCATATGTGGCAGGGTTATTGAGGATGTCACCAAACGCACCATAAGTATTGCAGTAGACAAAGATGGCATCGGGGTGGTTGCTGTTGAGCTGGTTGACCAGAGATTTGAGCCCCTCGTTGAACGTACCAAGCATCTCATTGACATTGTCCACGCACCTTCCCGCCGGGGCTTGACCGGAGGCTCTCTGGTAAGGGATGCAACCAAGCGGTCCAACCCCCGCTAGCACGAACTTCCTTAATCCTACACTGCGCAGCGCCTACAACATTTTGGAGAGAAAAGATTGAAATTGAAATAATTAAACGCGCGTCTTTGTTCCAATCCAAGATGAAGAAATTAAATTATGGAGCAAATTCGAAAATACCAGAATTTGGTAGGTATAGCGGTTGAGGAGAAAGTTGGCGAAATCTGGGGGGTTATACTTTTGGGTGGAAGGATAGAGGGAAGGCATGAGGTAGTTGTTGATGTAGTCGTTGCTTCCAAACACCAAAATGGCTATCGATTTAGCCAGGTATTGCTCCAAGCTCGTCCCATTCATTAGTAATCTCAGCCGAGATATCGTGTTCTCAAAATTCAGCACTTGCTGGCTCAGGCTGTACCTCTCTCCCTGCATGCACCGGCCACATGATAATATTAATTGCTCTTGCATTAATTTATTAGTGTATATTTAATCAAATTGCTTCCCCCAAAAACTAAAATAGGCTTAGCATAGATAGATTTATAATTAATACTGGATTATTTTTTTAATTAACAGAAAGTTTCTGGTGATCGATTGATATAAATTATTACGTAGTGTTGGCCGGTCTCATCAAGGATGCCAGCAGCTGCTGAAGCATAGTTCACTCCATTAAGTATTCTGGTTCCAACCGTGCTCGGATCTGCAAAGGCTGGAAGATATGGAATGCCCAACAGCCTGCCTGCAAACAACCAGAAAATTCAACAATAGGTTATAATATATTTCCTTTGCCCCTAACAGGCTTAGTACTTGCTTTACTTTTTTCGCTTTTCAATTAACTGGGTCAATGAGTCTCACTCCCCGAATTCATGAACGGTGCAACAATTTTTCTACAAGTTTAACCACTCAAGAAGCGGATCACAAATGCCCCTTTATTTATTTATCTATTTTTGAAAGCAGGGACAAAAGGCAAAAATGGATTTACTTGATTTTCAAGCGTATAGGGACTGTAGAAGGTTACCAAGCATATCAACCAAGGTTTCGCCGTTGGTGAATCTCCCAGTAGGGCGACCGCCTTGGAAGTCACAGCCATAAGGATAGTAATTGGATTTTGCCAAGGAGCTGAGGAAGTTGTTGTTACCAACATCGACCAAAGAGTCTCCAAACACAAACATTGCTGGAACCCGTCGCGACCCAACAGTTTCCCCATTAGAGCACTGCAGGATCAGAAGGATCATATTACTGGTGGCCGTGAGCCACAGCTTTTGATTGGAAATTGTAGCCATTTTCTTTGCTTCCTTCCCCGTTCTTAGTTTCAGCTAATGAAAATAACGAAAAGAAAAGAGAAAAAAGGATGACGATATATGCTTTGGAGATGCAAATGGATGCTGGCGAAGGGAGGCAATCTTTATCCATTCTGAAACGGCTAACTACGTAATGTAGGTAATATCCACGCTATGTTGCGTTTGCATTGTGCTTTCACCTGAATTCCGGACACTCTTTTCACTTTTGGGTGTCTGTTTCATGCTGCTTTTCACCTAAAGAAGGGTTCTAGTAGCTAGGCAGCCGGATTATGAGCAAATGGGCCAAACGATCAGCCTAACAAAAACAAAGTTAAGGTTCTCTCCACATTCGTCAGCGGTCTGGTCTGGTTGAGTTTTGGAACATTAGTCTTTTTTTTATTTGCAAGAGTGAAATTCATTTCACATAGGATTACAAGATAGCTGCATACAGGCTTCGGCCAAAGCCGATTACCGCGCACAGGGCATAAAGCCCATGACAACAGTATTTAGGGCACAAATGGTCATACAACCAACGGCTTCAAATGCCTCATACAATTGGGCCATAAAGCCCGTAATTCCTACTCGGGTTTAAAGACCCGGATCTAATCTAACCAACCCCATAAACTTCTAGTCGTCGTAGGAAGGGTGGACAAGCACCTCTCTCCCGCGAGCGTCCGAACCAACAAAAGGGACCATGCGCAAGTGATTCCCGGCAAAAATGGCAAAGGAATAATCTGAATGCCATTGAGATCTGTGGATCACACGCGTCGCCCCCGTGATGTTGGACGCTCTTGTCGTTGTAGATATGGGACCACTGAAGTTGACCCTTGTAGTGAATTGAGCTCTTCCAATTGAATTATCTTTCCGCCAATTTAACATTCAACCAGCGGGATTTTTCTTCTTCTTCTATCTATGGTGTTCTCCTGGTTCACAAAATCTAAAAGAGTATATAGTAAGAAGCATGGTTATTTTGAACAGTTAATTACGGTTCATGGCATTCAATGGGCAGGTTGGCCCTGCTGTTAATAAATTTAGTGCTTGTCCATTCATTTCAGCCCAATTGTGTTGAATTGGAGACAGTCTACAGTTGTAATGCTGACTTAGGTTTGGAGAAGGGCCGGGTCCAACTTCGAGGCCTCTTAAATCAGGAAGCTCTGAATCTATTGGTGGGAACCGAGGCGCTGCGAGGGATCAAATGGGATGAGAAAATTGGCGTCCCTACATTAACCATCCAGCCAAGATTTTTATGGTTGGTTTTTATGGCCTGTTCACATTCAGAGGTGCGCCAAGCACCAACACTTCACCGAAGGTCCTAGGGTCTGAGGTTGGAATTGGGTTAATCTTTCGAGCAGAGCAAGATCTATTTTTGGGGGCACAAATGGGTGGGACAGCAGTAATGTTCTTCGAAGTTAATTAATATATATTAAGCCAAGTTTTAATCAAGTTTAAATAAGTCTCTCTGTAATCTCTCATCCACACATCAGTGAGTATACTAATTTGTCCAGCTAAGCCTTCACACAGTGAAAGTACGTCTATAGACCGAACCACTTAAATCTCATGTCTCACTTCTCTCTCCTATCTCTCTTAGTCTTTAATTATTTTTTCTTTTTTATTTTATTCTTAACATGGTATCAAAACCATTTCGATCCTGTGACCCAATTTGGCTCAGGCTGATCAGTACTCTTGTTGGCCTAGTTTAAGCCTAGTCCAGTCCGGCCTTATTTAGTTCTTTTCTTGGGCCTTCCAGTGCCCGTCCGACATCATTCTGCAAACTTTCGACATCTTCTTCTGGGCATTCCGGCGGCCAGTCCTGTATCACTCTAGCGACCATTCTGGCATCTTCTCTCGGGCCTTCCGGCGCCCTTTCTGGCATCAATTCAGTGAGTTTTCGACATCTTCTCTCGAGCTTTCCGATGCCCCTCTTCGACCACATTCAGGCTCATCTCCGGCCACATTCAGGCTCCTCTCCTGCCATCTTCCGGCAACTGTTTGCCCTTCTCCGGCCATCCTCCGGTGCCATTTTTTTCTTGATTTTGTGGGGGAGTATTAGAGTTATTAGAGTCTCACATTGCTAAAGCTATTATAATCAAAGGCTTATAAATAAGACTTTCTATAATCTCTCATCCACACATCAGTTAGTACACTAATCTGCCCAGTTGGGCTTTCACACAGTGGATGTAGGTCTATGGACCGAACCACTTAAATCCTGTATCTCACTTCTCTATCCTCTCTCAATCAGTCTTAAATTATTTTCTCTTTTATTTTATTCTTAACAACTATGCTTTCGGATATGAAGGTTCACACTTCTCTTCAGTTGATGTATGCTTCTCACCTGTAAGCTTAGAGTGACTGGAGAGGCTGTAGTTTCTTGCCCTATCTTTTCCCACGTTTGAGAAAACATGGAAAGAAGTACCTAATGGCTACTGAATGATAGTTGCGTGCCATTATAGCCACACACAAGACATGGAGAGTCTCGCGTAATGGCCACTATGATGCAAGTTGCATTAATTAGGACAGTTTTAAATAGGGCTTCCTCAAAAGGGTCAAAACTCAATGGATGTGTACACCGTGAAGAGAACGTAGAATAAGAGCATTATCAAGCATTTGTGCTTCTCGAATCTAACCAGCTCATAAACAGGCTTTGAAAGATGTAAACTTTCACTTATTCTTCGTTTTACCAAGTGTGTCACCACTATTAATCTTGTTTGATTCTCTAATTCTTTTTTTCACTCATCTCGAAGGTGGTTCGTAAGACAACCTCTTCCATCTTCTCCCCACTATCTAATAAATATGTTTCATTTACCATTTTAATCTTCAAACTAGTACTTAATACTTATGTTCGGATAAAGAGATTGTTATAAAGATAAAAAGCTTGGGACAGCATTTTAGACACCATTGGAAAAAGGGAAAAATTGCTGTTTGAAAGACATACATTCTACGGTTGCGAGATAACTTTTCTTGTCTGGCACCTATCCACTTAAGCTATATACCGTGGTGTGCAATGTACTGAAAAGCACGAAATCTGCAGATCCGAAATCTCTAAAGCACTACTTTTGAGCCAGCCCATGTAGTCAATGAAGTTAGCAGTTTCGTCACCACTATCATCTTCTTGTTCGTCAAATATTATGCCATGATTGTTTTCCTCACTTCCATCACCATTATCACCCAAATCAAGCTCCAAGCTCCTACAATAGGTTATAAGCTGAAAGAAAAGATAAACCCTATGCATAATTGAAAAGTAATGCGCGCGAGAAGAAGATAAAGAGTAAGAAGACAAGAGATTTAAACTTGAATCTCTCTTATCTTGATAACGATATCCAACATTTAAACACTAGAATTATGATAAGGATGATATCATATAAAATCTTATAAATTGATTATAATATTATTTTTAACAAAAGCAATATATACAAATCTACGTAACTCTCTCGGAGGGAAAGGGACCAAGATGACAATCATAGCCTAGAAAAGAGCTGGGTGGGAATTTCGCTTCAACGGGCCCTTGTTTCCCTCATCCTATTTTGCTATAAGTTTGTCGTCACAGAATATATATATATAATTTCTGACAAGGAAGTCCAATTAGCAGATCGAGTGCTAGGGTCCCTATCTTATAGGTATGCGAGTGCCACTTTCTCCTGAGACTTTAAAGCAATGGTTAAGGGAAAGCGTTGGTGATTGCTCTTCGCCCAACCTTCTTATGAAGAGATCACTTGAAAAGAAATACAGCTGGGACTTTTTCAAACGAGCGGTTAAGAAAAGATAAGTGTCATTCTTTCCTTAGAGTCTTCATTATAATAATTATACTATTTACATAATCAAGAATAATCTCACTTTCAGTACTCTCTCTCTCAAACAGACATACACGCGCGCACAGGGCTGTGCTTACGATCGATCTTGATATACGTATTCTTACGTAAGATTGCGAGTCTAGATATTCTTGGACACGGAAAGGGGTAAGATAGAGGGGCATAGGGCAGATGCTTCAGTCTTCAGATTAGTACGTAGACAGCTAGAAAGTGGAAATAAGAAACATTAATAGTCAATGACAATTATGCATGCAATACTCTAATTCCAAAGACTACAAGTACTTGTTCACAATCCCCCGAGACTCGTAAAATAATGTCAAAGAATATCATAATCTCGGGTATTAAAACATCTGCACAATCTTTCTTGATCAAGGAAAAAGAAAAGATATCTGCACATGCCCAAACATAAGGCCGATATTCCGACCATGGTCCTATGCATCAGAATGATGCACAGTGCTGGTAGATGGAAATGCACATTCCCGGCTCGTATAAAGGCCCATTAACTTCCATGTCTGGCTTTGATTTCCGCGTAAAATCTATTTGGGAGATCATATGTAAAAGAACAGTGTACACTTAAGATCACTGCAAGAGCATGCATGTTATATATCCCTCATATACGCTTCAATTCACTTTGTCAATCTTGGATCAAATGTAACACCCAAGTTGCAATAAGTAATATAACATGGCGTGCTCTCTACATTCGATCACGAATGCCACACGATGGAAATGACATAATCTCATGTTGGAAAAAAATAGAAAGACAGAATGAAAGTGTCTGGTTGACACTAAACTTATAAAATCAGAACTTAATTATATATACTTCGTAGTCATAGGTGAATTAAAAAGTCAAAACGGTTAATACATTAGGTATAATTATGTCGATAATCTTGATCTCTTTCACGATCGATATTCATCATGCCACTAATTATTTTCTTGGTGACTCATCTCCTTTCATCTGGGTTTAATTTTTGTTGAGGGGATGTTGTATAAAACCAATAGGAAACCGCGAATGACAAGCTAAGATCTGCATCCTAATCGGCATATCTATATCTATATCTAAATCTGGTTTGAGTAGGATTTGGTGTGTATATATATATATACTTAATATTTCAGATCTTCCTAATGTCTGACATCTCCGAAGGGAAAATGAGTGGACCACTACAGTTGAAGCCCAATACTCGCCTGCCGTCGCCCAAAAACACCCGATAGGAAAATAAAAATGGCCAAAATTTCCATTAGAATTGTGGCAGGTAGGTAGCAGCTTCCTTCCGGGAACGACAGTCTTTTTCTTCTGACGTCTAATTTAAAATGGGTTTGGCAATAGTGAACAATTGTCTCCCACGAGCGAGCATTCTCCCAGCCGACACAAACCGAAAATTGACATGTGGACTACACTATTTTTTGTGGGTCGAGAAATACCATGTAGCATAGCCCGGGCATCGACACGAGCTTGAGGACGGCCCTCTTTGCGGGCTATGGACATGTTTGTTTGTCCAAAAATTTGGGACCTCAAAAATTCTAACCAAACAAATATATTTCAAAATTTTCAACTTTTACACAAATATTTCCAACTTTTTACAAACCTCAATAAAGTTTAATATTTAAAAGATTTCTAAAATTTTAGGAATATTCTCTAAAATTTTGGTAAACAAACAACTCTTAAAATCAACGAAGCAACTTCTGCTTGTTAATCAAGCACATTATAAATGGAGGAAAAATTTGAAATGATGCTCTAAAATAAAGTCTAAAGCCTACTATCCTCATTTTTGTGGAGTATTGCTGATGTGCTTATGGCTACCAAACTTCAAAAGCAATTAGAGGAAAGTTTCAGGAAGGAAAGAATAATAATCCTAGCTTCGTTTGACCCTACCAACTAATCTGGCCTACTTCTTTTGACCTCTCCTCATGGGGATGAAATTAGTGCATTTAGAACAAAAAGAGGTAATTGTATATTTAATAAATAAGGAAAGTAGATTTTAGAGAGATTTGTTCGTATGGTCGGCTGAATTAATTACTATGCCCACTATATAAAGGTTGTTCAACACTTTAGGGGTGTGTTTTGGCACACGCAAAAGTTGAAGAGTGAAAGTGTTTGTAATGTTGGCATAATTTTCCATGGTCAAAACAATCCTTTGTTAAATGTAATTTTCCATTTGTAGATGTGTAAATGCAACTTGATTAAGTCTGGAACGATGTGGAGTTAAGGAGAAAGTTTCTGGAAGGTGATGGGTGCATCTAGAATGGTTGGAAGTTGGTTACGGAGCTGTTAGACAGATTTTCAGTCGGCTGGGTTAGCCTTGGGTCAGCTTAGCGGGAAAATTGCAGATAACGTAATAATCTTCTAGAAAATTGCCCAGTCATCATAACTTTTTTGTTTTGACTTATTTACCCTCACTAAAGTCATATACCACTTTCCCAAATGCTTTGGACGTACTTACTCATCGTCTATTCTCTCGAAACTTCAAGAACTCTCTCTGTACTCGATTTCCCCCATTTCTCTCTTGTGCAAAAATCTGTTCTAACCAGATCTGATTGTGAGAGTGAGTAAATCTTCCCTCTGGTGGAAGATCAGTGAGCCTTGTCGTCGACTGAAGGCTGGAAGTTCTTAGTTCGTTGCTATTGAAGATTCACATCACCAAGAGTTGAGTTTCTTGAGTGGGTTCTCAAGAAAAGTTGTTGCTGAAAGTTTCAGAGGAACCTCAAGCCCACGAGTTCGTGGGATCTGCTGTAGAACGAGCACCAGAGTTGCTGGTCTTCGAGTGGGTGCTGGGCACCAACCCAATTCGGTGGATTTGGGTGATTTTACATAGGAAAAGGGGTCTTGAGGCCAAAAGGTTTTTGGTTAGATCACCATTGTAAAATCCGGACGTTCTAGTGGAAAGACTTGGTGGAAACACCCGGAGTGTTTTTTATTTCTCAGAAGACGTTCTTCTTGAGAAATTTTTCACTTCGTTACCAAAAATTTCTGTGTTGATTCTATTCTCTTCTTTCTTGATATTTTTGCAACTAACTATTTCTTGTTGATTATTTTGCAGATCTGAAAGATATTGGTAACTTGAAATTGTCAACTTAGTGACTATTGAATTCTGTCCGAATCTTTGTTGGTTATTAGTCTTAGAAGTGTTGAATATTGTTGCTTAAGAGTTTGAATTTGTATTGTTGAATCTGAGAATATTTCTTGTGTGAAATAGGTTCAAGAAATCTTTTATACGTTAAGTGTTGCTTGCTGAAATTTGTATAGGCTGTTGTTGTGATATTATTTCTTGAAGTGCAGATTTTACATTGCTAAAAAATCATAATTAAGTTGATCATATTGTTGCTGACTATATCTCATTATTGTTAATTGATAGTTGTCAAAGTTACATGTCAATCTTGATTTTTCTGTTTTGAGTATTTGATATATTGAGTAGTGATTGCTGCTGTAATTGTTTTCTCTAACAGCTATTTGGTCAAGATTGAATCATTCTTAATTTGATTGTTTGAGGTTGCTGTTAAGTGCTTATATCATATTGTTTGAATAGGTTTTAATAGTGCAAGTGTATTAGTTTTTGAACTTGGTTTTCTGTGGTCTTGTAAAGAGAGGTGTATTAGTTTTTAAATACCTATTCACCCCCCCTCTAGGTATATTCTAGGGTCTAAACGTAGTTTCAACTGGTATCAGAGCCTCATATTCGATCCTTGACCCTTAGTTGTTGTTATGGAAAACAATCAATTATTCTTTGTTTCTCCCTATTCTAATGGGAGTAATTATGCCTATTGGAAACCATATGAAAGTGGTGAAAAAGGTAAATTTAGAGAGTTCAAAAAGAAGAAAAACTCTCAAGAATTTCAATGTCATGGCTGCAAAGGATATGGACATTTTAAAGCGGAGTGCCCAACCTTTCTTAAATTGAAGGGTAAAGCTATGAATGCTACATTGTCTGATACATATTCTGATTCATCCTCTAGTCATGATAAATCAAACTACATTGCTTTTACTTCTTCTATTAATAGCATTGGTGATGTTAGTTTAAGTGATGATGAATTAGAGGATAATGTTGACATTGATGAACCTCTTCAAATTGCCTACAATAGTTTGTTCGAAGAAAGCCTTAAGGTGAAAAGAGAGAACCTTGTGTATTCAAAAAGGCTTAAGAATTTAGAAATTGAAAAAGAAGAGTTATTGGCAAAGAATTGTGAACAATCTATCTTAATTGATAATCTGAAAAATAGTAATGCCTCTCTAGATCTGAAAGTAAAGAACTTGGAAATAGAACTAGAGAAGTCCAATTCTCAACTGAAATATTTTTCAAGTGGTGCAAAGAAACTTGACATGATGTTAAGTCTAGGAACTTCTTCTAATGATAAGCGTGGATTGGGTTTTAAAAATTCTGATTCTAATGCTTTAGTTGCTAACAAAACTGTGTCTGTTCCTGCTATTACTAAAGAAAAATTTTCAGATGTCAACAGCCAACCAAAAGTGAGTTTACACACTGCTGCTCATGGTAAGAACATCTCACGGATCTCTTATGTAAGTTCAAGGTCAGTCCCTACTTGTTTCTATTGTGGAAAAAGAGGTCATGTAAGATCAAAATGTTTTAAATTGAATTCTAGCAAAAGTAAGTTTTCGAATTCACTTTCAATTTCAACTTTTGATAAGTTAGTTTCTCAAGTCTCTACTTTGTCTAAACAAGTTGAGTTTATATGTCAGAAAATTGAGTTGAGCAATTTAAATTTTACGAAAAAAGTTTGGGTAAGAAAAAAGGATGACACTTGAACATATTATTGCAAAAAAAAAAAAACCAATTGGTTGATTTTTTTAACAAACCCCTTGATGGAACAAAGTTTGAATTTTTAAGAAATCAATTGGTATTTGTTTAATGTTGAAAGAATTTTTTGCATTATAATTGATGTATTATATGTTGTTGTTTAAGCTTTAAGAGGTTGTTTAAGTTCTGAAAAATTTGAGTTTTCAAGAAATTTTGATTTGTCTGATGAAATTTTGATTTGTTGAAAATCTGTAATTTTTCATGATAATTCGAATTTTATTTAGTCTAAGGTTTGCTATCACTGACAATAGTCAGAAATAATTTTGTCAGAGGTCAGCCGAATAATGGTGTAAAATTGTGATGTTGTTCAAATGGATAAGTTTGTATTTACGGTATATATGTGTTTTACCTTTAGTTACTTTTTACCACTCATTCCACACTTTACCATTTTCTCTCTATTCTCTCAAATGCTCTCTCCCTCTCACAAATAGCTTATCTCTATTTTGCTCATAACATGCTCAAATCTTGATCATTTTGCGTGATTTTCGTTGGGTTTTGTTCAAGATTCTGTCATCTACGATCTCTAAGGTAATATACTTGATTTTTGTGAGATTTAATGGATGATATATGCTAAATTCGAAGTTCTTGAAAACCCTTATGAGTTTTGTGAAAATTTCTTAGATCTACTTTGTTTTCTTAGCTAAATGCTTAAGAAATCATATGGGCTTTGTATGTGGAGTCATTTGGAAGAAGATTTCATCATTTATATCTCAGATCTACTAGTTTAGTGCTTCAAATTTCAATGTTTTTTGAGAATTTCGGGTTTGACATTTTTTTTGGAAATGGAAGATTTGTCTTGCTTAAATGAATGGGTATTGTTTCTTCTTTCCTTATAGTGACTGAATATGTTATAAGAATGAGTAGTTTGCATTTGTTGAATATAAAATGAAGTCCACTTCTATTTGTGGAGTCATTGTTCATACAGGGGGTTACACATTTTTGTGCTTAAATGCTCTCTTTTGGTTATGTGTTCATTTATTCTTCATCTATATTGTTTGCAAAATAATGGTTGTTGAATAATTGATGAGGAGTGATGAATATTGCACATATTCAATATATTGAGATTACATTGAGCATATTGTATTGTCTATGTGAGCTGAAAATATATAGTGATGAGCTGGAACTATATTTTGATGTGGATTTCTTGAACATGTTTTATTGTCTTAAATGTAGATGATATGACTTTGTATTGAATTTGTATTGTTGAATCTGAGAATATTTCTTGTGTGAAATAGGTTCAAGAAATCTTTTATACGTTAAGTGTTGCTTGCTGAAATTTGTATAGGCTGTTGTTGTGATATTATTTCTTGAAGTGCAGATTTTACATTGCTAAAAAATCATAATTAAGTTGATCATATTGTTGCTGACTATATCTCATTATTGTTAATTGATAGTTGTCAAAGTTACATGTCAATCTTGATTTTTCTGTTTTGAGTATTTGATATATTGAGTAGTGATTGCTGCTGTAATTGTTTTCTCTAACAGCTATTTGGTCAAGATTGAATCATTCTTAATTTGATTGTTTGAGGTTGCTGTTAAGTGCTTATATCATATTGTTTGAATAGGTTTTAATAGTGCAAGTGTATTAGTTTTTGAACTTGGTTTTCTGTGGTCTTGTAAAGAGAGGTGTATTAGTTTTTAAATACCTATTCACCCCCCCTCTAGGTATATTCTAGGGTCTAAACGTAGTTTCAACTGGTATATTTCTATGAGCTGAAAGTTATATTCAATTTGGAAATGTTCTTGAAATTGATTAAGAACTTTCATGTGTTGGCAATGTGCAAGTATATGTTGTGTGTTGATTGAGCTTACTAATTTCACATATTGTGGTTTGTTTTGACTTCAACATATTTGGAAATTTATTTTGAGATGTTGTATTGAGCTAGACTTTGGTTTAATGTTCAGTTGGTATATATAAATGGAATATGTACATGAAGAAATGTTTTACCATTTAAGTTTCATTCTCCTTCATCTATTAATGAGCATCTTACCTCTGATGAGTTAGATCATGGTAATATGAGTGATATGGAGGATTAACTCCTTTTTCTTTTCCATGACAAAAAGGGGGAGAAATTAGAGTAAGGGGGAGCTAAATAGTAAAGGGAGCTGAAGCTTATAAGGAACTTATTCTTTGCATATGTAAGGGGGAGCTAAAGAATAAGAGAAATTGGAGTAAGGGGAAGCTGGAGCTTATAGCTTATCTGGAGAAATATTTTGTTGAGTTTGCTGATTTTGGTGTAAGGGGGAGTTTGAAGATTGAAGTGATTATTTTGATCTCATCTCTTTGCTATTAGTCTTATTTTGTGAACAATAGTTCTGTTGTTGTCTTTGATGAGTATTTACTTGATGTTGATGAGATTAGATTGCTAAAATTTATAATTTTAGCTAGCTCTCCATCTGATTGTTTAATCTGATTTTTATAATGATTGGGGGAGTCATTATAATAAATGCTTTTGATTGATATATGATATTGTTCTTCCTTCGGTTTCTAGTGGTTATATATTCTTGTTGGAAGTTGCAATATATTTTGTAAGTGATCTTATATGTTCAGAATTGACTATATTGAGTATATTGATCACGGTTGTGTTTGAGTGTTTTTCTTTTCAGGTACTCAAACCATTAATCAAGTTGCTTAGGGATATTGTTAGAATTTATCTAGGCTGCTTACTAAACTGTAAATCAAGTTCTGTTTTGGTGATGACAGATCTTGGGGTAGGTTTAGGCTTAGCTTAAGGTTTTGTCATGGAAATTGCCAAAGGGGGAGATTGAAAGTGTTTGTAATGTTGGCATAATTTTCCATGGTCAAAACAATCCTTTGTTAAATGTAATTTTCCATTTGTAGATGTGTAAATGCAACTTGATTAAGTCTGGAACGATGTGGAGTTAAGGAGAAAGTTTCTGGAAGGTGATGGGTGCATCTAGAATGGTTGGAAGTTGGTTACGGAGCTGTTAGACAGATTTTCAGTCGGCTGGGTTAGCCTTGGGTCAGCTTAGCGGGAAAATTGCAGATAACGTAATAATCTTCTAGAAAATTGCCCAGTCATCATAACTTTTTTGTTTTGACTTATTTACCCTCACTAAAGTCATATACCACTTTCCCAAATGCTTTGGACGTACTTACTCATCGTCTATTCTCTCGAAACTTCAAGAACTCTCTCTGTACTCGATTTCCCCCATTTCTCTCTTGTGCAAAAATCTGTTCTAACCAGATCTGATTGTGAGAGTGAGTAAATCTTCCCTCTGGTGGAAGATCAGTGAGCCTTGTCGTCGACTGAAGGCTGGAAGTTCTTAGTTCGTTGCTATTGAAGATTCACATCACCAAGAGTTGAGTTTCTTGAGTGGGTTCTCAAGAAAAGTTGTTGCTGAAAGTTTCAGAGGAACCTCAAGCCCACGAGTTCGTGGGATCTGCTGTAGAACGAGCACCAGAGTTGCTGGTCTTCGAGTGGGTGCTGGGCACCAACCCAATTCGGTGGATTTGGGTGATTTTACATAGGAAAAGGGGTCTTGAGGCCAAAAGGTTTTTGGTTAGATCACCATTGTAAAATCCGGACGTTCTAGTGGAAAGACTTGGTGGAAACACCCGGAGTGTTTTTTATTTCTCAGAAGACGTTCTTCTTGAGAAATTTTTCACTTCGTTACCAAAAATTTCTGTGTTGATTCTATTCTCTTCTTTCTTGATATTTTTGCAACTAACTATTTCTTGTTGATTATTTTGCAGATCTGAAAGATATTGGTAACTTGAAATTGTCAACTTAGTGACTATTGAATTCTGTCCGAATCTTTGTTGGTTATTAGTCTTAGAAGTGTTGAATATTGTTGCTTAAGAGTTTGAATTTGTATTGTTGAATCTGAGAATATTTCTTGTGTGAAATAGGTTCAAGAAATCTTTTATACGTTAAGTGTTGCTTGCTGAAATTTGTATAGGCTGTTGTTGTGATATTATTTCTTGAAGTGCAGATTTTACATTGCTAAAAAATCATAATTAAGTTGATCATATTGTTGCTGACTATATCTCATTATTGTTAATTGATAGTTGTCAAAGTTACATGTCAATCTTGATTTTTCTGTTTTGAGTATTTGATATATTGAGTAGTGATTGCTGCTGTAATTGTTTTCTCTAACAGCTATTTGGTCAAGATTGAATCATTCTTAATTTGATTGTTTGAGGTTGCTGTTAAGTGCTTATATCATATTGTTTGAATAGGTTTTAATAGTGCAAGTGTATTAGTTTTTGAACTTGGTTTTCTGTGGTCTTGTAAAGAGAGGTGTATTAGTTTTTAAATACCTATTCACCCCCCCTCTAGGTATATTCTAGGGTCTAAACGTAGTTTCAAAGAGTAATGTGGTTTCGCAGTTCATGATCAGGTTGACTCAATGAAAAATTGGTAATCATCATGATATTGGAACCACTTCGAAAAATGTACCCCAAACATATTTAATGTCAACGTACGTGCGCTAGCACTAATTTGTGTCAATAGACAAATGCCAAGGTTTCTCCATTTCCTTGGCATTTAATCAACATTAAATTTTGCCTGCTTAGTTCAAACAAACATCATGTCATATACTATAAATTAAATACTCGTATTGGGAAAGACGGACAATATCCTTTATAATTTATTTTCTAAATTATATGATATAATTAAAAGAAACAGATATATCAATCATTAATTAAATATGTTCGTTTCTTTTTGCAAATTGTAACATAAAATTTATAAAAAGAATTATATAAGATTCGAATCATCTGATTGTGTAAGAATCAATTGACACTCACAATCTGGCAGCGTCTTGTCAAAAAGTGGAGTTCAAAATGGCGATTTTATCGGCGGCCAAAGCGGATGTTTCCGGCACTTGCACATTTCATGTTTGCCACTTCTTACGTACTGACTGTGAATTGTCATGGACATGTCGGCCTAGAGAGAACAAAACCATGATAGGTCATATATTGTTCCTTCCCTTTGTACAAAAAGCATCCTATATCCGATTCGGTAGCTTAATTGATAGCTCAGGATTAATAAACTTCGGCATCTTTTAACTGTTCATGACGTTATCCACTACACCCTCTCTATCCAAAAAGGCTAAAAAATGTGAGGGAGACCAACCAAAAGGTTTGGAATGTTCAAGAATGTCCTCTTGAATTCAATCTACTCTCTTTCTTCTCTACTAAGAAGCAATGTTAAGCAATATTGATGATATGGGAAACTTATAAACACCCTAATCTACACCCGCCGCTTGATATTTGATTCTTCGTACCACTTTAATATCAAATAAGGTAAAAATTAACTCGCAAATGCAGATGGTAAAATTTGAAAAAAAATTCATGCCATGCCACTCATTAAAAAAAGGGTAAATTAATTATTTTGTCAAAAAAATTGCTAGACGATTTATATATGTTAATTGCGCCCCCATGGTCCATATACTACACAATCGAATATTAATATATATATGTATTCAGAAAAAAAAAAGAATATTAATATATATGTTGCCGATAGAGGGTGATTGTTGACTGTTTTGTTGTTGGAAGAAAACAGGAACATAGGCCAGCATGTACAGCGAACCGAAACAGTGGTGATTTGCTACAGTGACAAGGCAATTATTTGGATTCAAATGTGATTGGGAGGAATCTTGCCATTAGATAACCACTGCAAGGTTACGGGTTTGTCGGCTGGACACCTCGTTCTAAATTTTTTTGGGAAAAGTTCGTTCACAGGTTCTGGGGGGACAAGGCGCTAAATAATGGACTCAGCCAATTAGCTTGTAAAAATTGTTCTTTAAAGTAATCAAACGAATGAATGAATAAATGTGGGATATATCTCTCCTTAAGCAAGATTTTGCCAACTTGAGTTACTAAGAAGCAAAATGAGGGCTTTCTCGAAATATTTCACAAATTCTTTGAAACGTACATTTACCTGTCGATAGTCATCATTTTCAAAAGCATATATGATTATGAGGGCTTTCTCGAAATATTTTAAAAATGTTCCGTTTGACATACGATTTAAATTATAAATCACTAGGTGAGATTAATCATTGCCCGTTAAATTAATTTGCTATTTGCATGAAATATATATATATATATACACACACACACGTTTTAATCGGATGGACTCACCACTCTCAACTAAGAACTCGAAAGCCACAAATTAGAAACCAGGATTCAATTGGCTCTCTCTTTCACGAATCACCCATACTGTTTTGAGGCATAGTATCAGTACACCTTCGAGTATCTATTAGTGTCACTTTTCCCTTAGGCAATATGTACACCAACTTTCACACACAGTTAGAACCCTCTCTCTCTCTCTCTGTCTATCACCCAAATTAATGCCATTTAACAGCTTGAACTACGAACTAATCTCATTCAAACCTCAAACTATCCAAATATATCAGTGTTAGCTTTTTAATAGGACTATATGGTTGAAATACAAAAAAATATAGGTTATATTCGGTACAATATTAAAGTTTGATCCCAGTACAAGAGTTCATAAATTTTGATAGTTTGAATGTTTAATGTAACAAAATTGATAGTCTGTAGGTTTAAAAAGATATTTGCCTATGAGTCCAAAACGAAAAAGTGATATTTTTTCTATGCAAAAAATTTGCAATGTGTAGTACACTGACCGTTTCAAATCTCATCATGTATGCATGTTGGCAGCCAAATTTAGCACAAGATATCCACAACAATTTTATTGATCATAATTTGACTGTACGTGCATGGGTCGCACTAAAATAGAAGTTTGAAGTCGAAGCCGAAGCCACCTTTTTTCCCGGAAGAAGGCCTTAAATCTCGTAAATGGAACGCACCACGTGGGATATATACATGACTTTAAGCAACTTTAAGGGACAAGCCTGACAAAAGGGTGATCGGAATTCATCTCATGAGAAGACTAAAATAGAATTATCATAATTTTCCGCAGGAGTACAATAATTACTTATGTTGCCTTGCTTCATGTCTCAAGAAACTCCCACAAGTTAAAAGGAAGCTCAGCATCCGTTGAGAGCGATGCTGAAGAGATTTTCAATTCCTTTTTGTGGTCCTCTTTTGGATGACTATAGAAGCTCAACAGGAGTATAATTATGAATGGTCCCCTTGATTCATCCTCCGGCACTCATAGATGGATGGGTTAAGTGAATGTATTTGGTCAAAATTTGGTTAGGAAAGTGTCTCTTGATGCATATATTGTATACCGAGTTAGATAATAGGTAAATTTTGGGATTTGAAATTGGTTGGAGTCTTAAATATCGAGTAAAATGATCGAGGATTTGAACCTCGTAGCTAGCAATGTTAACAATTGACCACTTTCGGGTTTGACCCTGGGAATTAGCGACATCCTTGCAGCCAGAGCAACACAAAAAGAATACGTAGATAAAAAGGTCCTGTTGTAAGGGGAAGCACAAAATTAGCAATTACGTACCAAAAGACAATTTTGTAGGCACAGACTGGAAGTTGATTTAAGCACAGCACTGTTAAAGCACACTTGGGAGTTTTGGTAGAGCAGACAAAGTAGTGGAGTTAATGCTCCACTCGGACTTGTGGGCTATGGCCCACTTTGAGAGTCCCACTTGAACAACCTGATATGCCGTAACACCGCTTTGAGAGGTAACAAGCCAACTAGAGCGATCATGATTCATGAGTTCCTGGTGCTCGGCGAGCAAAAGTACGGTCTATTGTACCGGGAAGCGGGAACCACCCATCTGTTGTGTTGGGGGGCTTGACTTGTGTAGCTGAGTTTTGAGCATAATGGGCCATGCCACTACAGCAGCGTCAACTTGGCGAGGGCTTCAAAGGCCAATGAAAAAGATCAGCTACGAGGAAATGTAAGACAGCATTATAAATAGGAGGCTAACCCACTTGTGAGCTTGTCCCAAAATCACACGAGAGAAGTCTTAGGCAAGAGAGAGCTTTGGGTTTCAACGATAAATATCCTTCAGTGTTATAAGAGTTTTTTTCAGGAGATTCTTGTGTCAAATAGACAACAACATATTAGTTTTGAGTATCATATAGATTTCAAAGAGACGTTGTGGAAGAAATGAACCTCAAACGAGATTCCACGCCTGCTTCTGTCGAGGAGGAGACGTCTGCTGATTGGAGAGGCAGACCCTGCAAGCGTGATAAGCATGGTGGAATGACTGCAGCTTTTTTTGTCCTTGGTCTCTCTCTCTCTCTCTCTCTCTCTGAGCGGAGCGCGCGTGAGTGGTGTGTGTGACTTGTGACCAAAGATATAGAGAAATTACAGGGTCGGATACATATAAAGAGTTGTTATATCGGTAGTCATGTGACTCTTGTCGTACAACTCTTCCTCTCGCGGATTGAGCAAGAATCTACATTGTTCAACCCCATGCCCTACCAGTATCTCTGTGTGTGCTTAAAATTCGTTAATCACCTATGTGCGCTCGTTCGTTCAACTAACTAGGTAGATTAGGGTGAAGCCATGTAGTACTATAGTGTCAATCCGATACTAGAAGTTTGTTTTAGATATCCAGCCTCCATTGATGTTTTTTACGTTTCATAAATACAGGGATTAGTGGTATTCTAGATCTTAGAAGTGACATGTTTCAGTATCCATGTGGGTGACACAGGTCTCCAAGCATTTGAGATGATGGCAATTGCTGCGGTTGGGAACAATCTGATAACGTATGTGTTCAATGAGATGCACTTTCCTCTCTCAAAGTCTGCCAACACAGTAACGAACTTTATCGGCACAGTCTTTCTCCTCTCTCTCCTTGGTGGGTTCCTCTCAGACTCTTATCTTGGGAGCTATTGGACTATGTTGATTTTCGGCTTTGTGGAGCTCTCTGTAAGTTCTTTCTCTGACAAGTCCCTTTTTCTTACAGTACTTCTCAATATTTCATAAGTTGATCAAGCACTAGGGATCTCCTCTACTGGCATATTCTAGACTCTCTTCTCTCTTGAGATCTGAATCTCTGTGAAATTCTTCAAGCTAATCTCAATGTAATACTGAAATTTCTGTAAATGCAAAAGTTTGAGATTCGCACCGTTCCAGTCCTGGGCAAAACAAAACGTTGAAAGTGTTGAGTTATACAGTAGTATAGTAGCAGTAGAATAAGAATTAGTGTTGATATTTCAATGATGTTTTGTTGATGTAAAGTTTATTAGTACAACCAAATATTCTACAAAGGAGGTGTTAGATCATACCAAAATATTTATTTTAGCATAAAAATAGAGAGTAAACAGAACTTGAAGAATTTATCGCATAAAATAGCTGTCATCAATGTTGCAGGGTTTCATACTACTATCCATTCAAGCCCACCTTCCCCAACTCAGGCCACCAAAATGCGACGTGTTGCTGGACAGAGGCCAATGCGAGGGGGCAAAGGGTTACAAGGCTATGATATTCTTTGTTGCACTCTATTTGGTTGCTCTTGGAAGTGGGTGTTTAAAGCCCAACATAATTTCTCATGGCGCTGACCAATTCAGAAAAGATGACTCCAAGCAATCCAAGACGCTCTCCTCTTACTTCAACGCCGCCTACTTTTCCTTCTGCATGGGGGAGCTTATTGCACTCACAGTTCTCGTTTGGGTGCAAACGCATTCTGGGATGGATGTCGGATTTGGAGTCTCAGCAGCTGCCATGGCAACGGGATTGCTCTGCTTGATCTCGGGTACACATGTTTACAGGAACAAACTGCCCCGCGGAAGCATCTTCACCCCAGTTGCCCAAGTAATCTCGCTCACCTTTTCTAACTTTTGCGTGAAGGCCTTTATGGGGTTTCTTTTTACTTCGCGTTTCGGATACTTAAAAGAAACATTTTCATCTTTTAAGTTATTCCTCAGATTCCAGACTAGTTAAGCATCGCATTTTCGTAATCAGCTGTCGCCTAACCCATTGTGATAAACAATTTCTAAGAATTGTAAAGCAAAAAGTAATAAAGTTGTTTACGCTGATGACGTACGAGATTTCCTTTCCTCCCCCCCCCCTCCCTTTCTTCTCTTTTTCTTATGTTTTATAATTTTAGTGTTGACTCAGGACCTCAGGTTCTCTCGCTTGTTCCAAGTTGCAGCAATTCTCTTCAGGGTTGGACCGTACGTACAATATGGCCATTCAGACAAGTGTTATGGTCTTGCTTTGTAGATTTAATACCAACCATTTGCATATCTTTGATGGAAGCTTTACAAATACAATAACATTTAGTGATGTTTGATGATTCTTACTTACATCCCTTCCATAGAATTAGATTTAAATTTTGTTCTTTTCCTATCCTTCTCCAAGAAGATACGGCCTAGCTCTAGGTAAGAATTTGGCAATGACCTCTACTAGTCTTTTATTTAAAATTAAATGCATGATAAATATATACTTTATCAGTACTTTTTCCTCAATTTCTTATATTTCCTCTTTGTCAGGTTCTTGTTGCTGCATTTACTAAGAGAAAGCAAATATCCCCTTCAAATACAGGGATTCTTCATGGATACCAAAACAATGTGCTAGCCCATGTTTTGCCCATGTCACCGAACATCAGTACCAATCTACTCCATTCCGAGAAGTTGAGGTAAGAGATGCTACATTCTAATAGCAGACTGGGAGATTAAACCAGGCCATGCTACTGAAAAGGTTATGGACAAAAGTTGAAACTAGTAAATGACCATGAATACCGTACTTGGTTTCTCTATAGATAAATTGCCGCACATGAAAAATAGGATAAAATGTTAGAGAATATAATTTAAATAATAAAATATTCATCTTCTTATTAACTCATGCTTTTGAAACGAGTAGTAGATTCACATGGTATGAGCTAAGATTCTGAATCCATGACCTGATTCTGCACTCTACACTAATTTTAATTAAAAGACAGTTCGGCCCACATATAAAGGAAAGTGTTAGAGAATATAATTCAAATCATAAAATATTTATCTTCCTATCAGCTTAAGCTTTTGAGATAAGTGGATAAGTGTTACATTCATAAAAAAGATTGAAATGTTTCAGACTTAAACAAAGTAACTCCGGCGTTTGGTAGATAATATTTTGCTTGTGTAAATTATTCTATAAGAAACAAATGCAAATTTGCAGATTCCTTGATAAGGCCTGCATAAAAATTGAAGATGGAACTCGTTCAAGTGAAAGTCCATGGAGACTATGCACCGTGGCCCAAGTCGAGCAAGTGAAGATAATAATCTCCGTTATTCCCATATTTGCCTGCACCATCATCTTCAACACCATTTTGGCACAGCTCCAGACGTTCTCAGTCCAACAGGGAAGCGCAATGAATACCCACATCACAAGAAGCTTCCACATCCCTCCGGCTTCACTTCAATCCATCCCTTACATTATGCTAATTTTAATTGTCCCTCTGTATGAAACTGCCTTTGTACCACTTGCTCGAAAATATACAGGAAGGGACTCAGGAATCTCACCTCTTCAAAGGGTTGGCATAGGGCTCTTCATTGCTACTTTCTCTATGGTTTCGGCTGCAATGGTGGAGAGAAAGAGAAGAAATTCGGCTCTTCATTTGAATGAAACTGTCTCCATCTTTTGGATTGCCCCTCAGTTTCTCATTTTTGGCCTGTCAGAGATGTTCACAGCTGTGGGGCTAATAGAGTTCTTCTACAAGCAGTCTGTGGAAGGGATGCAATCCTTTCTAACTGCCATGACTTACTGCTCATACTCGTTTGGCTTCTATTTGAGCTCCCTCCTTGTTTCCTTAGTCAACAAAATTACCTCAACTTCTTCTTTTGGAGGCTGGCTTAGTGACAATGACCTCAACAAGGATAGGTTGGATCTTTTCTATTGGTTGTTAGCTGCCCTCAGCCTCATCAATTTCTTCGGTTACCTTTTCTTGTCTAGATGGTACTCTTATAACCCATCGGTCTCTCCCACTCCACCAGAACACCAATCATATGCACTAGAAGACCCAGAAAACCACAGGCGCTTGAGCTTCAACTCCGCAAAGCAAGTTGGGTCTGACAATGTTGTACCTTGAGTTATAGCATCTCTCTATTGATTATATTCTAGGCGTATCTCTTACTCTTGTGAATGTATCTAAGAAAATAAAACCCTAGACGAATTACTGTCATAGCATTAGACGACCCACATAGCGCATGCACCTGCTAGGTTCATTAAATTGCCTTTTCCTTCTACTAAATAACTGACTCTGTAAGGTGGACTTCTGATCAAGGGTCGTCCCCATATGTTCTTGAGTTGATGTCTAGGATCTATACGAAAGTTAGGTCGAAACCCATGGAACAGTTCACCAGAAGATCATGCAGCGCACTCTCCTTGTCCTCCTTTTTCTTTTGAAGTGTCTCTCAGTGGTCATGTGTAAGGAGGACCTCTTCTCAAAAGAAAGATACAAAGTGGGTGGGGTCTCTTAAAAGCAGATGTGATCTCTTGTGATGTGATTCATGAATGTAGACGATATTATTGCATCCAAGCTTTGTATGAAATACAAATCAAATACATATATATTGGAATAGAAAATAGTATTAGAAACTCATTTCTAGCTTCCTAGCGAAAAAGTACTTCAATCTTTTTGTCTTCTTCTCATTCGCTTATCGTCTTCAGGAAAAAAACATGTCCGGGCTGCATGTTTTTTTATGCAGAGCTAGGGCCATGCAATTCCCTGCTATTGCCCATCTCCATCAGTACTCTCTCCCCCACCACCACTGGCTCTGGCTGTGAGATTGTCATTGTGGTTTCCCATCATATATAGCTTCTATCCCTGTGCTTGCTAAAAGACTCATTGTCCCCAAAAGCAACAGACGTTACCAACAAAGTTGGCCCTCAGCTTTACTGTTGACTATAATTTAATGATCAAGTCATGGCTTAAGCATTCAACTCATATCTCGTGAGAAGTACTAACGTGGGCTTAACCAGCTGAAAAACGCGACGAATCTCCTACAGCTTGTTACAAAGGAGCTGCAATTGCTAAACGAATGTTTGATCCGAATCGGAAGGCAAACTTGCTGGACCTTCGACCCTCGATTTCATATTGTCATACCAGTATGCAATATTATATCTTCTCGATAGCGCTTCTATCAACATTTCTTATGCCCGTTAAACAAAGCTCAATAACTTTTTAGAGGCCACAAAAGCTCTATCATCTATTAGTATCAGTAGCGTGATACTGAGCTTTAGGCCCAAGTGGAACACGCCTGCGTCAGCCCATCTACAACAACTTCTATACTGTCTGAACTAACAGATGATAGACTTTCTTATTAGAAAAAAGGAAAAATTCAAAATAAGTTCCTGAATTTTTGCCTTTCGGTTGGAAATAATATTGGTCCTTGGATTAATAAAATTGTAAAAATAAGTCCCTCCTGAGCCTTTGACGTGGTATGCCACGTGTCAGCTACAAAAGCAGTGACTAACACCTGGCATACCACGTGTTGAAAATTAAAAAATAAGTTTCTAAATTTTGAAAAAAACAAAAAAAAAAAGTAACGAGTTTCCCCAATTTTATTTTTGAGTCAAAACCCTGGTCTACGACTTGGGATTTGGGAATAGATAAGCACGTAGGTGCGTTAAAGACAGTGGGCATATGTTTCTGGAATATCGAAAAAGAGTCAACACGGTCCGATGATATAGCCATAAAGGTACGTATTGCCACCCCACCTTACCCATATCCAGCTGGTTTAACGCGTTTCATTAACCATGCTGATGCATGCGCTATTTTGTCTGGGCAGACTCGTACACCTAAAATTACCCAATTATCCTTCCACACTATCTTTTCTTCTCTATATTATTTTCTCTCCATCGTTATTACAGTGTTTACAGCATATATCAGAAAAAAAAAACGAAAAATTGTATATATTGTATGTTTATAACATGAGAATCTATATGATTATTTCAACGTAAATTTTTAATATAATATATCGTATGTACTTTATCGTCAAAATATAAATAGACGAAACTGCGTTCATTCCACTTCGAGTGCGAAACGAAAAAAGAAAGATAAGTGGGCAGGTCATTATCGTCATTATGAAGTTCAACATAATGCCAATGCCAATGCCAATGTGTACTCTTTCAATGTCCCTTTCGTATCCAGAATGCACACAATCACACAAATTTTGCCAGCTATTCCCATTTACCGATTCCCATTACCTAACCATACTTGAAACCATGTCGGCCTATGAACCTGTCCAGCGGCAGCCTCTCTACTACTTAAACTATCCCCCCTTGTCGTCAGTCACAATAATCACTCACTCACTCCCGTACTCTTTCATTCATTTTATCAAACACATGACATACCCACACATTCACGATGTCTGTCACTGAAGAAGGAGCAGAGCCTACTGAATTCAAACCCACCCGCTGCTTCGACTCGGAACCGCCCTCCACAAGGGGGTCCAAGAACAAGAAGCGGCCTCGACAACGGCTAGAGGACGCCCCGTTCCGCGGGGTCCGTAAAAGGAGCTGGGGGCGCTATGTTTCGGAGATACGGCTGCCAGGTGAAAAGACCCGTATCTGGTTAGGGTCATTCGGGTCACCCGAGATGGCAGCTCGGGCTCACGACTCGGCCGCCTTCTTCTTGAAAGGCCACTCGGCGTGTCTCAACTTCCCAGACTTGGCCGAGTTGTTGCCTCGGCCCATGTCGTGTTCGAGAAAAGACATACAATCCGCGGCGGCTAAAGCGGCTCTTTTTGAGCTTGCGGGTAATGGGTCTGGGCTTGGCCCAACTGAACCAGAAACGATTGGTTCGAAAGACTTTTGGTACGGGTTAGATATTGACGTAGATTTGGACTTGGGAACGACGTCGTTTGAAGAAGTGAAAAACACTCCTCTACTAAGCCCACTGAGGTTTGAGTCGTATGACGACTTGATCACCGAAGAGCTGGGTCAGTTTATGGATGACGAGTATTTATTGACGTCCTGTTTCCGCTTGTAAAAAAGGTTTTAGTGTAAAAAGTTGTACGGTAGTCGGATCTCCCTAAATCCCCTAATTGTCTCCTATGATGTTCCTTCTAATTTTGTCTTGAAATTTTTTTGTAATACTTTTTGCATTTGTTTATGATATTATGTGTAATGTTCTTTCGTGGTGGGCCGGGAATATAAAACAAATGTGCTACTTGTCCACCGCGTTATACGCGTTATAAGGTGTTAAAGTCATCCCGGCGTTATTTATTTTATATTGTTTTCCGCTTTAAAGTTTTATTGTCTAAGTGAGCTCACTTAGTAAATTTGGGAGAGCTGGTACATATTCATCTATATTACTGCGACTTTTCCTTAATATTTACTCCACGAAGAATCGAACACGTGACCTGCTCAAGTGTGCTCTTACGATTGAGGCAGTCCCGCCATGAATTTTATTTTCCTTTTTCATTATAGAAAGATTCTTGGGTTTGCAAAACACAATGGCATAATCGTCTTCGAAATAACTCATGAGGTCTAAATACCACCATGTATATATATATATATCTCGCAAGAAAGGTCTATTTAAGGCTGAACAAAATCGGACCGCGGACCGAACCGGACCGGTTTTAAAATGCGGTTCGGACCGGTCCGCATTTATTAATATAAATAAAAAAATATTTTTAATACAAAATACAAACTTAAAAGGTTTAGTTTTAACCTAAACTAAAACTCTATATTTTTATATGTCATTCCCTCTTCGAAATTAACCTAAAAAAATTTATTTAAAAAATGAAAAAAATGAAAACGATCCAGACCACTTAAGTGGACTGGACCGGAGCGCATTTTGTTAGACCGGACCGGACCGGCCTGTCCTTTAATTTAGGAGGACCAGAAATGTGGTCCGGACCGCATTTTCGGTTTTCAGCCCTAGGTCTATTAAACCGTCCTAGTAAGCATTGATTAGAGGTTACAACGTCATACAAGCAGCATTTTTTTACAAGTATATTGTGCTGTAATTGCAAATGATTGTCCAACTTCAGCCAGTGTTGAATATTTGTCTAGTCTTCCCCCTCTTTTCGCGTATGTATATGTGAAAATAGCACGTACGGCGGAGGTTGATATATATATTGCAAGTGGTGAAGAGTCTGGAAGACCGTAGGCATTATAACCTACGGGGAAGAAATAGAGAGAGAGATGTTTATCTCGTTAATTCACTCCTCACGAATTTGATATGTCAAACCTACGTAGAAAGCCCTTTCGGTGTGCCATGCGAAAGCGTATACTCTTCTACTTGTCTATCTTTTATCAAGAGCGGGAAGAAAAAGGTAGGGAATTAATTAAAATAATACCCATAACTGCATGTGTTTGGTCATGCCAACCTCATGCCCACCCAAATCGGCTTTCTCCATCAAGAATCGACGCTTCTCCCACATGAATTGACGTGATCATTAGTGTCAAGAATTTAGATACTGTTCTCAAATCCTCTAGTGCTCCTAAAAGACTTATAGTACTGTAGGCTGTAGCATTATGTGAATGAATGTAACGAAAAGATCAAAAATTATGCACCATGTTTCAGCCTCGTCCGCATTAATGTGTGACAGAAAAAGAATAACTGTCATTAATATATTATTTAATTCAATTTGAGTAAATTGATAAAATTTATTATATATTAATGTCATAAAATTTGTTAGGGGTGAAGCTGACCCAAACATTCTCGTAAAAAAAGAGCAAAATCAGGTATATGTCCCGTCAAGAGTTCAAATACAAATTTCGTGCTATTGTCTCCCTGTCAAAACTCTTATCTCTCGCTGTGACACGCTTCACAATCCCGCACAGAAAATTTTCAAAATACGCGTAAACGGTCGTAGAGGGATCCCACACAAAGAGATACAAGAAGCTTTTAACTTTATTAGACGTAAGTTCGTTGAGCCATGAAAACCACATGATTGAACTGCCAACCCAAGCAATCAAAGCCCTCCATCTAGCTGTCAAGGATAGAGGAAGAGAGATACAACTGATGAAAGAAAATGAACTCAGGGCCGGCCAACCCTAGATATTATCGTCCTGTAGTAATTAACCACTAGCCATATGATCCCGCAATCACACAAGTCTTCCTAAGGTAATGCCGCGCGTTGTCCTTTTCCATTTACGTTAGTGTTCTTCGTTTAGTTCCAAAAAAAGTAGAAAACAAATCTGCACATAGTGTGGGAGAGGATTCTTCTCACGAGAAGTGTTTTTGTTTTCTGTCGAAGTACTTTTTACGAACTGAGGAATGGGTGGATAATTGTCCTCCGTCAATCTTGTCTGTTTCTGAGACTGTCTGGAATTTTCTTTTGGTGTTCATCGTTCTCAAGCCTGCCTATTTTTCTGCAGCAACGTTAAGTTTATATTTACATCTCTCTCCAAACTGCATTTAACTGACTCATACTATATACGCATAGGTTATAGGTAGGGTTGCCAAGATTGTGACACACATCTCAAAACCAAACAAGTTGGTTTTGTTTGTGAAGCTATTTTGATTGAGATGATTCTCCGGAGTTATTTGTTTTTCCTTCTTGTTTCGATATGGAATAGCTTTCTTCATCTCATGTACGAGTACGTAGAGAAGTTAATTGGCTCCATTTATTAGTTGTCGCTTGAACAATATCCCACATCTTCTCACATGACTTGTTTTTGACCAACTTCAATTTCATGGTACTAGTCTTTAATGGCTATGGGATTGAAGCTAATTAACATCAAACAATAATTCCAACTACTTCCAATCAAACTCAGACGAATTAAGAAGATTGTAAAATTTTACTGAGACGAGATTTCTTCATGGCTTCTAGTTTCATCCAGTTTCTGTAACTTCTGAAATTCTAGTACAAGATATGCGGCAATATGTATGTCTGTGCCTCATTTATTAAATCAGACATTCAGATCAGCAAACACTTTGATCAATCAAAATTCCCTCTTCTTTTTGTGTTTATTTTCCATGGAAATTTTCATCAGGCTCTCAAATTACCTACAGGTAGCTGCCATCGGAAAGAGGGAGGTTGCAGGGATTTACGTTTGACACTCTCCATGTTGCCCTGGCAGCTTGACGAGTCTAGGAAAATGAGGGGAAAGCCAGTTTCAGG
Source organism: Myrica gale (assembly GCA_963930655.1). Classification (NCBI taxonomy): domain Eukaryota; kingdom Viridiplantae; phylum Streptophyta; class Magnoliopsida; order Fagales; family Myricaceae; genus Myrica; species Myrica gale. The sequence goes on along the minus strand of OZ005600.1, from coordinate 5,809,567 downwards.
AAAAACCCTTTTTATTCTATGCCTAGGGAGCTTTCTTGCAGGATCACTCTTTACGAGTCAGACGTGGACTCAATCTTCCCAAACTAAAGAAGCTCAGATACCCAACATACCAAACCATGTTAGCAGCCTCGAGGCAGTGACGCAAGATCGTGATCACGAGCGGGTAAGCTTGGTATACTCAAATTAATCTACCAAATCCCTCCCACAACAAATAGATCTCGACTGTTGATATGTATTTTTCCAACAGCAAGTAGCCACGGTTTTCCAGTCATTGTTTTCACGTTTATTTTGTTTATTAACTTTGTAAACTTCTTGAGTGTTGGCTCTTTTACTCAATGATCAGAAATTGGTTGAAGGGAATTCCAGAGATATCATGGGAGAAGTCTCAAAAACCCATCAAGCTATCATGCAAGTGAAATTATTCTTATAAAGTTCCTCTTTTTTTTTTCTCTCTCTCTCTTCTTTAGCTTTAGGGGGATCTCATTGATTTACTTGTGCATTGCTAAAGGTCACTGGATAAAACGATTTCAACATTGGAAATGGAATTAGCAGTAGCTCGTACAAGCCAGACAGGCGGACTCCAACAGCTTCCATTAGAACGAGGATCGACTAATCACAGCTTACAGAAGGCTTTTGTTGTCATCGGAATTAATACAGCGTTTAGCAGTAGGAAACGGCGAGACTCGGTTCGAGAAACATGGATGCCGAGAGGTCATCTCATCTCCTTTGCCATCTCTTCTGTCCCTTTTTATCTCTACACCTCAAGTGCTGGGGTACTAGAGGAAGTAACATTCTTTTTTCCCCATTTAACATGTGTTGTTTTTTTAACGCTTTGAAATCGACCAGCATGTATGTACCAATTAACATGTTCGTGACGTGCAGGAGCTAAGCTAAAGACATTGGAGAAGGACAAAGGAATCGTAATCCGGTTTGTGATTGGACACAGCGCCACCCCGGGCGGGTTGCTAGATAGAGCAATCGACGCAGAAGAGGCGGAGCACAAGGATTTCCTTCGGCTCAACCATGTCGAGGGCTACCATGAGCTCTCCACCAAGACCCGCTTGTACTTTTCCACTGCTGTCTCCATCTGGGATGCCGATTTCTACGTGAAGGTGGACGATGACGTCCATGTAAACTTGGGTAAATAGCGTCTCCCTAACATTTCTGCCATGGAGGATTAGTTCATAGCGAGTATAATTAATCCTCCAGGACATGCTTGTTGAACGCTAACACAAATATCCTTGATACCGCAAACAATTAATATACGTGTTTGTGCAGGTATGCTAGCGGGTAGGCTTGCACGGCACAGATACAAGCCGAGAGTTTACATGGGGTGTATGAAGTCTGGCCCTGTTCTATCTCAAAAGTAAGTCAACTCGGATAACAGGCAAACAAACAAAAAATTTATACTCCCTCTCTAAGCTAAGCTCCAGAGGGCAGAGATTAACATCATAATATTTATTTGGCAGGGGGTTGAAATATCAGGAGCCAGAGTATTGGAAATTTGGTGAAGAAGGGAACAAGTACTTCAGGCATGCCACTGGCCAAATCTATGCCATCTCCAAAGACCTCGCTGCCTACATCTCAATAAACTTGTGAGTACAACCAAAACTCACCCTACACGTGTCCTCACGTGGTTTGCATCCTACGGTGGAGAGTTGTTGATCAGAATAAACTACCCCTTTTAAATTTGTTTCTCGTATTTATTCGGCCTGTTGATATGGTGCATGTGATTTGGGTGGGCAGGCCCATATTGCACAGATATGCGAACGAAGACGTGTCATTGGGCTCCTGGTTAATCGGACTGGAAGTTGAACACGTCGACGACCGTTCCATGTGCTGTGGCTCCCCTCCAGGTATGCAATTTCAACACAGTACACCTTGATCGTTCGATGTGCCTCGTTGGCGGTCCTAATGAAAAGAACAATGCTAATGTTCCCTACTTACCGCGGTTCTTCTTGTGTCGTGGTTGTGAATCTGTGATAGACTGTGAATGGAAGGCGCGGGCGAGGAATCTATGCGTGGCATCATTCGATTGGTCCTGCAGTGGAATATGCAAGTCTGTGGAGAGGATGAAAGTGGTGCATAACACTTGTGGAGAAGGAGATGGAGCGGTTTTCAACATTGATCTTTGAGTTAAATCACATGGCTAGAGAGAGAGAGAGAGAGAGAGGGGCCTTCGTAGTCTAGTATTTTTTATATGATGTGTTGGTAGTATTTTCAAGCACTTTTTTCACATATTGGCTAGCGAATAAATTTGAGGGTCATGCCATGCTGATTTTGTCTCTGAGACCGAGTTCTTGATTCTCAAGCGATTTATATTGAGTAGGATATAGCAAGGTTTAAGAGAGAATATTTGAATTTATTTATTTATTATTATAGAAAATGATGATTTAAGAAGAAATAAATTATTTTATAGGGTTAAAATTCAAAATTTTAACATTAAAACACTACCAATATACCTCAAAATCTTGACACTGGCATGTGGTGTTTGACTCCCAAAATTTTAGGAATTTAAAAATTTTGGTATATAAAAATTAGGGATAAATGCAAAATTGGTCCCTGTGCTATAAGTAAAAATCGATTTAATCCCTGTGATATGAAAATCATCGATTTAGTCCCTGTGATTTCAGAAAGTGATAAAATCAGTCCCTGATGGAGGATCAATAACAAACGAAAATAGAATCACAGGGACTAAATCGATATTTTTCATATCATAGGGACTAAATCAATTTTTGCCTATAGCACAAGGACTGATTTTGTATTTATCCCTAAAAATTAATGATAAATTAAAAAAATTGATGATTTAAATGAATTTTTCATTAAAAAAATGATTTGATAAAAAAAAAATAATATTATTAAAACAAATATTTGAGACTCCAAATATTTTGGAAGTTAAACACCGACGCTACCAACTGGATAGACAGTTTGAATCCCACGGAATCCATACCCGCATTCCCTTTCATTATAACAATACCCTAATGAAACAAATTTCATAAAGTACATATAAGCGACAACAGTAGCATATGTATGATATATGTTGTGAAATTTTAATGTACTCGCAAGCGCACGAACCGTACCAAAGTATAGTTAGGCAAGCGCGAGGTCGAACCCACAGGGACTTGTAAAAACTCAGGAAAATTAACCAAACCTCAACTAAATGAATCCTAATCTAGTTCAGAAAAATGGTTTTTGTTTCTGAAACTAAATAGCACTAAAACCGAAACTAATCCAAACAAAGAAAACAATTAATCTAATACTCGAACTAAGAAAACAATTAATTAAGCAAGACAATAGAAAAATCTGTAAATTATCAAGAGAAAGGAATTAAGGTTTTCAGAATCCACCTTGCTAATTCATAACAACAATTATTCATGATCATTAGATTTTTCCCAGACTACTGCATGATAATCTAGAATTCAATCTCGTTACCATGGAAAATATTATCATCAAAGTTCATATATAAAAATCCAAAACATGTTCTTCTTCGCTTAAAGATATAGAATTAAATCATCTCATGTATAAGTTAAAAACAAATCACAAAAGATATTCAATTCTAAAATCAAACAATTATAATCCAAGCAATCAATTGAATCAGACTATTCTAAATCATGAGAAAAACATGATTGAACTCATATTCAGAAAATCATCTTAATCAATTCATGAGAAGCAAGAACAATTTAATCATTAAAGACACATTCATGGGAAAATTCAAATCTCATGAATAATCATTGATAATCCTCAACAAGGTTTCATCCTCAACCTTAATTAAAAATTTAGCTACTCATTATCATGAAAACAAAATCCATAATATCAATACTAATCATTAAAAAGATAAATAAAATAAACTAAATCTCAGAAGAATAGTCACTGTGCTCTCATTAGAAGAAAAGCCGAGCGATCCACTTTTTCTCTTCTTTTTCTATTCGGCAGCCCCACTTTTTCTCCATTCGGCAGCAGCACCTTTCTCCATTCCGCAGGCAGCAGTAGCTTCCTTTTTCTCCACTCTTTTCTTCTCCTCGGCAGACCCTCTTTTTCTTTCTATTCGGTCAAAGCCTCCCTTTGCACTTCCGTAGGTCTCCCTTTTATTTTGCTGCAGCCCTCCCCTTTTATTCGGCCAGCAACCTCTTTCCTTTTATTCAGCCTACAACCTCTTTCAATTCTGTTCCGTAAGTCTCTCTTCTTTTCTTCTTTGGCAGCAGCCCTTTTATTCTATTCGTAAGTCTCTCCCTTATTTTGTCATGTAGCCACCTCTTTTTCTCATTCCATAGGTCTCCTTTTATTTTGTCATGTAGCCGCCTCCCTCCTTTCTCTTCACTTCCGTAGGTTTTTTTTTTCTATAGTCAATTTGCTTCCTCTTTGTCTTCTTTCCCTAAATGCCCTTTTAGTTGGGTTTTCTTCTCTCCTCCAATCTCACGTGCTAGACTTCTCTTCTTTATTTTATTTTATTTTTTCTTTTCTTTCATTCATCCACTTTGGGTTCTTCACTTAGACATCTTTTGTTCCAATTTTGTCAGAAGAGTTCTTTGTTTGTTCAACCCTGAATTTAACTCCTGCAACATAAATATTCTTGTATTAATATGGCATTTTATACTCAAGAAAATATAAAATACACATTATTCCACAATTAAGTAAAATGCAAGAATTAAAGTAATGTACTCATGATAATGCTTAATTTAATAAGAAGAATTATGCATATTTAAGCTATTATCAATATATATAGTGACAACATTAGCCAAGAAAGAAAGAAGAAGAAAAAAAAAGACAACATTAGACGTAACGGAAAACTCCCGGCCCCAAACTCCGGACCTATCCATTTATTCCAGAAGAGACTATTACTTGAGGTTCAAGTTTCTGGTTACTTAAAGTTCAAGTTCCTGAAGGTTTTCAGTTCCACCGGGGATATATATATAGAAATATAAGCGACAAAATTGGACGTAACGGAAATCCCTCGAGGGCTCCAACCCAACCTCTGGCCTTTCCAAACAATCCCTTTAAATCGGACCTTTCCATATATTACAGAAGAATCAGGTTACTTGAAGTTCAAGGTTCCTGAAGGTTGCTCAGTTCCATCGAGTATCAACCTCCCGGAACCGCGTGGCCGTAACTATAACAGAATACTTGATCCTATTACCTCTTTGTCACAGACTTCTATGCGACGCGACCTCTTTGTCATAGACTTCTTCGATCGCTCCTCGAACGATGATTCACACACTTTCGATGTTCCTGGATCAGGTTCGGATTCATTTTCCGAGTTTGAATTCGCAAATGGCGGTGAGTTCCGTTTGGATTACGCGAAGGTGCTACCGAGGCTAGGGTTTGGATTTGAAATTGAATCTGATGCGCGTGTCGATGGCCTCAGCGTTGTCGGAATTTATTTAGAGTCGGATCCGGATAAGTAATTCAATTTGAAGGATTCGAGTCTTCGTTGGCTCGTTGGAACAACATTTATTTGGAAGAGCAGAGGAATGGGTCTGAGGGTTTCGAGAAGGATTTTCCGCGGCAGAGTAGTTCTTCGATACCAACTTAGCTGCCCGCCCGGCGTTGCTTTTGGCACGACAACTGGTACAAAATGGGAGCAAGTGGAGGAAGGCATTTTTAGTTAGAGAGGAAACCCAAACATAAAGATCGATGAGGTGGAACAATAATCGATGGCTTCCTTTGAAGAAGCAGCAGAGGTGCGAAATTCTATTAGGTATGAATACGGGTTTAGAGTGTGAACCTGATGCAGGGTCTGATTCGGATTCGTATGTAGCAGCTGTTCAGGATAAATATGAGGGGATACGTCCGAATATGACGCGATTAGTGGAGAATGAGAGGGATAGGCCTCCGGCGGCGAAAAAGTTTTCAGATAATTTTCTCTTTGTGGAGTTAAAGGCAGAAGAATTCCGAAGAAGAGCTGTGGTTTTACTGGTTTGTGCAGAAAAGAGGGTTAGGAGGCTTCTGTGTTCTCATTATTATCATGGGGACTGCATCGTGCATGGTTGAGTATACAGAGTACTTGTGCCGTTTTGTCGATATGAATTGCAATGGCGATCCTGAATAGAGATTTTGTAATGATGGCGCCGATGGATGCACATTGTGAGGCTGTGCTAGCAGGTTAGTTATGGTTTCCATTGCTATATTTGTAATTCGATTGTTGTGATCTTGTGTGTTGTTGCGCCATCGTAATATAATGGTTCATGCTAGATTGTTGCACTGTTTTACCAATCTTCTCAGTATTTATTTATTTTTGGATTTTATACATTTTTTCAAATTGGTATTCTTTTATTTCCCGATTGATGTATTCTTTTATTTTCTGCTTACTTTTTTTTAGTTTGATTTATATCTTCCTTGTTTATTTCATTTTAACGTTTATTTTAGTTGTATATTGTATTTTCTCCAAGGTTAGCTTTAATTATACTTTATGTGACATTTTCTTTTGATTTCTTTTGTCTAATTGATTTCGTTCTGAATTTTATATAATTTTTCAAATTAAAATTCTTTTATTTGTTGATTAATATATATATTTTCCTTTTGCCTTTTTATTTTTCTTTTGCTGACTAATATTCTTTTTTGGCCTTGTCTATTTATTGTTTTGTTGTGTTATGTTCTTCTTCTTTTTTTGTCTTCTTTGTTTATTTTAGTTAATTTTGTGTTCCTTGATTTATAATTCATTTATCTTTAATTTTTATAAAAAAATTCCCAAGTTCTTTTCTTTGTTGCGTGATATATCTTCTTTTCACAATCTTCTCAAACATTCATTTAATTTGGACTGTATTCATTTTTCCAAAGGGAAAAAATGAATATTAATTAGCGAACAAAACAAAAAATAAAAATATAAAGAAAAAGGAAGAAGGAAAAAAATTATATTAATCAGCAAATAACAGAATGCCAATTTGAAAAAATATATAAAAGCAAGAATGAAATTAAAGTATAATTAAAGCTAACCTCGGGAAAATACAATATAAAACAAAAATAAACATAAAAATGAAATAAAAAAGAAACATAAAAAGAAAAACTAAAACAAAAAGAAAACATAAAAAGGAAAGAAAACATATAAATTAAAGAATACAAATTTAGAAAAAATGAGTAAAGATATTCGTTTTTGCCCTTTTCTTTTTACTGTTTTGTTATGTTCTGTTTCATTTTTGGGTCTTCCTTTATTTTTGTGTGTAATTCATTTATTTTTTATTTTTATATTTTTTTTTTTCAACTGGTTTTCTTTTCTTTGCTGAGTGATATTCTTATTTTCCCAAGCTTCTCAGTCATTCATTTAATTTTTGAATTTATTCATTTTTCCAAACTCTATTATTTTATTTGCCGATGCATATTTTCTTTATATTTTCCTTTTCCTTTTTGTTTTAGTTTTTATTTATAAGTTTCTTGTTTATTTTAGTTTATATTGTATTTTTCCCGAGGTTAATTTTAATTATACTTTATGTGACATTTTCGTTTGATTTTTGTGTCAGACCTGATAAGGTGAACCACGACCTAAAACCCTTTTGTTTTCAAAATGATATGATTCTTGACATTTCATTAGCGTGGATGTATGGTTGAATGATTTCTAACAAATCAAATTCACAAATTGAGGTTATATACTTCTGATTGTTCACATTATTTGGATGGTAAATTGGAGACCCTCGAAAATCTCCTAGGCTATGATCTGCGGTGATACTTTAGAAATGAAAATTTTCAAAGTAATATTGATCATTGTTTAAGACCCGAAGTCCATTGGCATTTAAAGCTCCAATTTGAATTCGAGTAGTGTGTGCCTTGTTGATGTAGCTAGATTGTTTTAGTGTGATGAAGATTAGAACTTGGATTGAGGTATGAGATAGAGTTTTAGGAGGTTAGATATTGCTCGAGGTATGGTGGAGAAAGTATGTTGTACGCAAAGGCATATACGAACTTGACTAGGAAATATATCAGTACCCGCCACTTCTTTGATAAATATGGTTCTATCTATTCTGAGGTATGAGAAATTGATTGTTTACAATTTGGTGCTCAAGGAATTGGCATATGAATGTGAAAGCAAACTAGGATGGACCTTGCGTGTGATCAAAGGATAGAAACATTCTACAATTGGCAAAAGTTTTAGGCAATGATTGTACAAAACTCATGTAGTGTGAGACATGCATGTTAAGGTGAACCGTGACCTTAGAACTTGTTTTTATTAGTAATACGACTGATAGAGTTGTGATAACGTATAAGTTTATTTTATTAGAGTACGTCGCAGTTATGTGGTTACAATTAGTTTAAATTCATCAGTTGAGATTAAGGACTTTCAATTGGTACTAGCAACACCCTCCTTTGGAATGTAAGTTGGACACCCACAAAAAATCTCCTAGGCTATGATCTATGCTGGTCCTTTAGAATGAAAAAAGTGACAAGCAAGTGATCATAGTTTAAAACCCAATTGAGTTTTTGGCATTGGAGGTTCTAGTTTAAATTAGTGAAATGTGATGCCTAGGGGATGGGGCGAGACGATTTTGGAGTAATCAAGATTTGAACCCTGAAGGATATATGATAAAATATGTCCCAAGTATCTTGACTTCCGTGATAGAATTTGATATGTTCCAGGGCTGGATAATTGATTATTGCAAATTTGGTGAGATGGGAGAAATATCAATGATCCTCAATAGAAAACATTTCAAAATGTCTTAAAATTTAGCAAATGAAAATGCAAGCTCGATCATTGCACCCTGAAAATTGTCCTAGCTTTTAGAGGTTTTTCCTGATGTTGCAGACCTAGTGTATCAAATAGAGGTGGTGATTTAACGATTAGTCAAAGCAAGGTCATGAGATGTTTGACAAGGAATCAAAAGTTGTCTGATGAAGTATGAATTTTAAGTCCAAAATATACCGTGATGACATATTTGTGGAAGAAGTGAACATAAGAGTCCTAGTGAAGTATTAAGGAGGAAATCGAGATAATTGAGGATGTGAGGAATTGTTGAAGAAGACATGACAGGAGATCCAAAGGACGACTTGAAAGGACTTGAGGACGAAAGCTGAGGCGTCATATTCCCATTGAAAGATTCAAATGAGTTGCGATTTGTAAGCTAGCGAAGATGACAACCAACAAATGAGGTGTCTAGGTTTTGATTCCGCAACCAATGAAAGTCTAGACCTCACAACAAGGTGTTGACATTTTCTAAGTAGAAGCCACCATATAAGGAGATCGGAAAGTTCCCACCTTCATAGGTGGTTAGAAGAATTGAAAGAAACAGTGAACAAGAAAGAAAGCTTGAGTAAAGAAATCATGAAAATGGAAAAAGCTTTGGTAGAAGAGAAGGTTACGAGGCTTCTGTTCTAGGCGTGGATGAGCATAAGGTAAAAAAAAACCTTTGTCTGTTAGAGGTTAGGTATACTTCTCCGAGACGTTTTATGCACCAATGGTTTTGCGTTAATCACAAGACTTCCATTTGTAGTGGAATGGACATAGGAATGGGAAAATCCACCGATGGATCATGTATGAGATCTAAGGCTAGAAAGAGTCGACATGGTCTGAGGTTGTAGGCAATTATTTGGAATGACTGATTTTGGGTCAGAGTGGATAAGGTGAACCATGACGGATCAACTACGATGTACGGTGAACCTTCATGAAAGAAATAGTGATTGGTACGTGATCATAGTGTACTACTCAAAATGAGTTATTTGAATCTGAAGCTCTATTTGAATAAAAGATATTGAAATTTAGTGAAAAAGTATAGAGAGGAGATTTATTAGAATTTTTTTTAAAAAATGTATTAGAGTTTGTTTAAAAAATTATTAAAATTTCTGTTGAATTTTTAAGATTTTGAATGTTTGTGTGCTATAATATTTTTGTAAATGAAAATTCGTCTGGAAGCCAAATATTTACACCCTCATATCTTGAATGCTTGCTATACTTCCATAATATGAAAAACAACCATATAAATATCAAGTTAATTAAAAGGGATAAATACAATCTTTATCCCGGTAGTTTGTGTGAAAATTAAATAAGTCCTTAAACTTTAAAGCACATAAAATTAGTCTATGAGGTTTAAAATAATTTATATTTGAATGGTTCTAAAAGGACTAAATTGTTAATAGATTTTAAATTTTAAGGATTAATTTGATGAGTTTTAAAATGTAAAAACTTATTTAATTTTCGATCAAATACATGGATCAAATTTGTATTTATTCATATTTAAAAATTTAAAATAGAATTAGAAAAAAAAGGAGTCAAGCTTTTAGGCCTAGGAATGTGGATCCTATCTGTAGCCCTCGAGTAGAGGAAATTTGTATTTATTCATATTTAAAAATTTAAAATAGAATTAGAAAAAAAAGGAGTCAAGCTTTTAGGCCTAGGAATGTGGATCCTATCTGTAGCCCTCGAGTAGAGGAAATTTGTTCCTTTTTTTTTAATTGAGGGTCTGACGGGATAATTTACTAAAGAGGATGTTCGGTTAATGCGTTTTGTGAGAATTTTTTGTGTTTTGAGAACTTTTAGGTGATGTTAATTTTATTGGTATGCGTGTTGTAGTTATTTTTATGTGGTGTTAAAAATGATGTTTGATTATAGAATTTTTTGTATTCTGAATATTCAAAATCCTGAAAAAATTTTATAATCGAACGGGACAAAAAAAACTACGAAAATACGTAAATGACCCGAGCTTCCCGCCTCGCTTCTCGAACCACGAGAACACCCACCTCACACTCACAGCATGGAACACGAGAACAGCGATTACTAATAATTTCCACATGTCAGGAAGAGGAAACTTTTTCTAATTTTCTTTTATCCGGAAGTCTTTTCGAGAATAAAAAGAAAAACAAGTACAAATTAAAAGGAAAAAAAAGACTAGGGAGAGCCGAATCGCCATAGCGACCTTGATGAAATAACAATTAACAAACCCGGAACCACTCAACGTGACTTTTAATACCCTCTTCCACAACTGAAGTCTCCTCGACTCTCACTATCGTCTGGAACCCTAGATCGATTGACCTTCAGGGAGCGAGCGGATATGGTCGTGAACGACAGGCCCTTGAAGAGGATGATCTTCGCCAATCTCTACGACTTCTTTAGCTTCCCCGAGGCGGCGGAGGCGAAGAAGGCTGTCGAAGGCCAGCAGCCCTTCAGGGACAGCGTGTGGGTTTTTCTGGAGAGGCACACGCAGCTCACGCTCGCGCCTTCGGTGCTACCTTCTCTGCTGACGTGGCAGGTCCTGTTCCGGGTCACCAACTCTCCGGTCCGGTGGTCGTTACCCTCTTCGTCGTTGAGGAGGACGTAACCGGATCTACCAGGAGTGTGATCAGTGCCGAGTCGTTGGTGAGTCGACTCGCAACCTAATGAGTTAATTACATGAGTATAGCTTAAAAAGAAAACGGAAAATCTTTTAACATTTATTTTTTAGTTAAATACTCGCCTTTTAAAATATTTAAAGATATGCTTAACAAATAATAAGGAGGATGACAAAACAGTCCGTTCCCGAATGCGTATTCGCTTACCTTTCCTTTTCTAACAATGAAGAAACTACGTTGTGCTTTCTACAGGATGGAGCGGGCATCCATCCGGTTTGCCGAAAGCGATACCATTTCATAATAAGAAGGGAAGAGAGTGGGCTTGCCATTGATGGATGCAAAAGCTCATGTTCGAGGTGCGGAAACCGTTCCTATCTCTTTGAATCAAGGAGTAGATGCAAATGTGGCAGCTATGAGGTTACAGCGGATGAAGATTTGGAAGACTGGGTGCATCTTCAACTTGAAGATCACACTCATCTTCTGCACGGTGTTGTGCACTCCAATGGCTACGGCCACCTTCTTACCCTCTATGAGAGGGAAGGCGGCTCCAAGCTTTTAGCTGGACGGGACATTATGGACTTCTGGGATAGGCTTTGTACATCACTTGCTGTCAGGTCTCATTTTTTTCTGTTTCTTATTTCGTATCTTATGCTTTGTTTTGGATTGAATTCATCTCTAATTGCACTCAATTTCTGGGATGCGGTCTATGTTTTGGATCCTTGCCAACACCACCATGAATCTTTAACAAGGAAATTTCCATCCGTTAATGGGGAGTTTAAGCGACCACTAAAGCTTTAGACACCATCCCTTCGTATAGAACTGAAGGTTTTGAGATTTTACAAAATGTTAAAATAGTACATGTGCGCGCTGTAAACCAAAAAGGGCTGTTTGTATATTGTGTAACAAGGCCATTTTAACATTTGTTATACCCTACTAACTAGTACGGGCCTGATGATTGGGGACCCTTTTCCGTAGCATGTGTGTTGCTATCAAATCTCTTTGGCTGGCGATGCGTCTCCATACTTCCAACCTTTGGAGTGTTTGGTATTTCCATGCGAAACCTTTTCCTGGTCTGATTCAGAAACAAAAATAAAAAATGAAAATTAACCCCAAAAAGCGATGCCATTGGTATTCATATTGAAGAGAATAAATAAAAGGCAGGAAATACGAAAATTAAACACAACATAGAATAGAGGAGACGAACTTTTCCACATATTTCTTTCATGTCAACCTCTCTCTCGCTCTTTCTGTGTATGCGTGCACGTGCCTGTGTTCTCCTAGCGTCATTGAAATTTATGTTTGTTCGTCAGGAAAGTTAACGTGATGGATGCATCAAAAAAATATGGGACTGAGTACCGATTACTTCATGCAATCACCAAAGGGCATCCGTGGTATGGTTAATGGGGTTACGAATTTGGTGCGGGGAGCTACGCTCTTACGCAAGAGGCTTACCGGAAAGCTGTAGATGAGCTGTCCAGCATGACCTTGTCGTCATTTTCGTTCCAGGGGAGAGGACCTCGAACTCGCATGCAGGACAGACATTATTGCTTTTTACCAGTCCCTATCAGACGAGCAACTTCAAACAATCAAAGATCTTTTCGCCCATCTGTTGAGTTTGATACGAAAAGCCCGTAAGGCAGCGGCACCTAGTACATCTGAGAAGCCTGAATTCAGTACCTCAGATACGCTGATTTCATGGACTAGGAATGATGTCAAGTGCGTGGAACAGGCAATGATTAAGGTGCTACTTGCAGCAGCTGGCGAAGCCAGCTGGGTGACAAGACGTGCTCTGAAGGGTGCAGTGTGCAAGTCAGCCTCTCCAGAGCTTCTTGATTATTGCCTGAAGCACTTGGGAGGGAAGATAGCAGCCAATGGTATGGTTGTTCTGTCCCGCTACAACAGCATTTCTAGTGCGGTGGAATTCAGGTATTAAAGGTGAAGATTGTTTTCGTACAGGCACTGGTTCTGTTCCTGCCTAAATTTGATAAACTAATTTTACTACTATCTACATTGGCAAACAGGCTTGAGCCTTCGAGTATGGTGCACAGTGTATCTGATTTGAACTCAAACTACCCATCAGCGGAACAAATTGTTTCTGATCTTAAGTTTCTATATGCTTCAATTCTACACCCAGACACCATGCTGAATTTCAGACCTGAAGAGATGCGGGAACGTCTCATTGACTCAGCAACTAAGCTTCTTGACTGAAAGCAATTTATGAAGGACTACGAACCCAGTAGAATGGCAGCAAATAACCCTTTTGCTATACAGCTCTGGTGTTATGTTGAACTCTCAGATCAGGCTAAAGATGACCTAGTCCTACCTCCTGAGCTAGTTATCTTGCCCCTAAATGCCACCTTTGCTGACCTTAAAAATGAAACTACTAAAGCTTTTCAACAAGTATATGCCATGCTTAAAAGGTTTCAGGCTGAGGAACAACCAGACTTTGGCTCTATAGAGGATTCTATTACCCTAAAACTTTTGGTTGGATTAAGTGCATCAATTCGAGTTCAAGGACAATACCCTGCTAAGTATGGACTAAGCGGATTCCCTATGGAGAGGGCCATAGAGAAATGGACAGTTGATTGTGCCTGTGGGGCTAGGGATGATGATGGTGAGAGAATGTTGGCTTGTGATACATGTGGTGTTTGGCAGCACACAAGATGTGCTGGAATTGACAATTCTGATGCAATCCCGACAAAGTTTGTTTGTGCGCGATGCTCTAAATTATACAGCAAGGTATCTGAAAAGGTCACCGATACAGGCAGTGAAACAACTGGGGGATTGTTACCCAGCACTTCTTGCAGGGATGCAGCAGTAGCAACTGATGGTCTTGGATTTGTCTCTAACATGAATTTGACATTTGGTGTACGCTGATTGTTTCTAGTGTATAGTTACTCATATATGTACAGTTTCGTGTGTAACGGATTGGATATAAGGCACTCTGCCTTGACGAATGCTATTTAACAGTTTTGTCCCTTTCTTAGGAACTCAAGCGAAGAAAATTTTGTTTGCCACCGGGTTCATGAATGAGTTGCTAACGTTGTGAATTGACTTTCAAATATCACTATCATTCAATTAGGATCCAATACAGCCAAGGGAAAAAAAGGACCCAACACAAGCAGCAAAGAAGTTCTAGCCAAAAAAAGGCACTTACCTTTTTCGTTTCAGATTTCATGATCAGCATTTGCATTTATTCCCTCTGACCTTGTTAACAAAAAACTGGTTCCTTCTGATTGAGGAACTGCGGGTTCTGTCTTGGATATAGAAAGGTGTCTAACAGCTGTAGACAGATTCGTATATTTTGTAACCACATCCTTGTAAAGACTCAATAGTCTCTCCACATCTTCGACTGTCAGATCACCTGCCTCTGCGTCCATGTAAGGATAATTTGATCTACCTAGTGCAATCAAAGGCATTTCAGGAGGTATTAGAGTGTCAATGTAGAAAGTAATACAATTTTCTCCCTCTCAAGGTGAGAAATTAAATTATGTTTTTAACAACTAGATCAATGACTCATGCATGGGGTCGTAAGCAGAAACTGCAGCAGGCAAATGGCAGCGGAATAAATAGCTCAATGCAATAGTACATACAATAGACCATTTGTAAAATATAATAAAAAGAACAAGAGTTTGGGCGTACGTACCACTTACATCTCTCTCTTTATTGTTCGTTCTTCTTGGAGGGCCAGGATCCATTTGACCTTGCAATGTAGGAGAGGCATCGATTTGTGTTGCTTTATTAGTTAATCGTGCTGCTTGCATGCTCTTATCAAATTGGATTTGATCCATAGAAAGAGATTTAGCACTTAGATCAACAATAAATGTCTTGGCTGAGACAAGATTTGTGAAATAATAAGCTGCTTCTGAGACAAGTTTGGCTTGCCTCCGGTACAACTGAATGAATTTCAGGTTAGAGTGCAACTGTGGAGGATTGGCCTGTTCATAACAAGTTTAAAACTTAGTAATACTATTTAAGAATTCATCTTAGTTCTTGCTATAAGTAAATAAAAAGGAATTTAGCATTTTAGTCCTTAGGTTTCATTTTTTCAAATATTAGTCCTTGGGTTTACATTTTTTTACAAAATGGTCCTTCCGTCAATCTGACGTCCATATGCTTAACGGAGCTCTCTGACACGTCAGCAATTTGAAGCGGTCGACCGCTCACTTTTTACACATATACCCGGTCGACCGCTTGATGTGTCGTTAAGCATATGGACGGAAGAACCATTTTGTAAAAAAATGTAAACCCAAGGACTAATATTTGAAAAAACGAAACCCAAGGACTAAAACGTAAAAGCGTGTAAAACCCAAGGACTAAAATGATAAATTCCCTAAATAAAACCCACACCATTCGCTAAACAAAATAAAAAACATAGATTTTTACAACTTAAATGATGGCATCAATCAAAATGTAGTCATGATTTGCAGTGTCATTTCTTGGATGAATTTAGTAACTAAGACAACAAAGACTAGACCTTGAGCAAAATACATCAATAACACCCAAAATAATTCAGGAAGGTCCAACATACATCCCCCCTGTTCTGTATCAGTTAATTTTCACACACTAGTTTTTAATTCTTGACATTTCGACCCAAGTTATCACACATCTCTAATCCAAGCCCTCCGAGATATTCACTCAAGTTCAAAAGGGAAAATTTGTACTTCATTTCCTCCAATTTCTCTCTTCTTAATCTCTCTCTCTCTCTCTCTCTCTCTCTCTCTCTCTCTATTCTTATCCCTTTGCCCTCAATGGCAATATAGGAGGAGGTTGCCGCGGCTCTACCCACCCGACAATGGTGACTGACCCTTCATTTCCATTGCCATGGACGTGGAAGGGAGAGGGGAGAGACATCCGGGGGTATATAAAGGAAGAGGACAAAAATTGGTGGCCTAACTGGGTCTTAATATCCAAATATTAGAAACAAACATTTGAAATGTTGTTGACCTAGTATACATGGGATATCGGATCTATTTCCCCTATGGTCAAACGTGGACCTAGTCCATGGAATCAATCTTGATAGCTATAGATAAGCAATCAACATGGATGTTGATTGAAAATGATGGCAGCCTTCACTTTGCTTATTCATGTCAAAATGGAGAACAAATCAGCTTTTTGTTAGTTACGCTTCAATAATTCTATCATTATGAAGATCACTTCTCACAAATATATGATGAAAAACTGCCAATAAGTAAGAAATAGAATCACCATCAGCAGAATGGCTTATTACCAAGGAGAGCTTGCCTTGATCGTAACATATATGAGAACGGGAAGAAAGTCATCAAGCCCGGCCAGTACATGATTTTCTGATATTGATGCATTGAGCAACAAATTGTTGATGACCCTACAACAATTCATAATACACAAAAGCTTCTCACGAGGAGCTTTGAAAGTGTTGATCTTCTGCAATTCTTTCTCTGCAAGCTGAGTCAGAAAAAGAAGGGGGAAATTATTAGTAGTCCTTTAGAGAAACAGGTAATATTATTACAACTGGTTGCAGGTATGGAAACGATGATGGGTTTTACATTAGTGATAAGGACAAATAAATAGGTGAAGAGGTTGCTCCAGGCACTTTGAGTAACCTTTGGAAAATAAACTTCTGGAACAATTAGGAGCTCTTGACCATGTATATAGTTATTTGAAAATGAGACTCATAATATCGATGCATTGTAATATCAGCGAAAACTTTCTTATGAGCTATTTTTTCACTATGTTTCTTATTCATTTAAGGGAGCTGGTATAAAATACGTTTAGCATTTTGATTGTACCCATTTCCCCTAACACATTGCTACTTCCACTGGCATAGATTTAGGGTCTCTTCAATAAAATAAATTAAAAAAAAATATCAGGTTTGGACAAATGTTGTTCTGAAACGCATTTAAACAATCCAATATAAGAATGCTACTCATCTTCACAAAATCAATCTCACCAGGGCAACATTTTGATCTGTTTCATTGCTAATATTTATAAGTTGTTTCCCTAAGTTCAACAAACAATATAATGAAGTGCTCAATACTAAAGCAAATAAAGCGTCCCAATGAAACAAACAAATGGGATACACCATGCCAAAAAATATAAACCAAGCATAGTACATCAAAACTTGAAATAAAAATAAATAAAACTTTTGAAAATAGCATAGCATAAATAACATATGACACACATCTGAAGACTTAGATAATGCCAACATGCATACCAGCCATGACGCTTCATTATGAAGAACTGCTGGAATATCTAAATGCTCGGGCTTCAAAAAGGTCTGCAACAAAGCTATCTTCTCCAAAATTTCACGATCAATCTTCGCATCCTCTGGAGCAGAAGCAAATGTCCGGGAGAACAACTTTGTCATCACATATTTCTCTAAACCCTGCAATATGTATCACACAGAAGACAGTATATCTAGATCAATATGCCATCTTACATTTACAAACTAGGCAATTGCTTTACTCCAGTTCAAGTTCTCCACGAGAAAACAATCATTTTAGCCTATTCTAAATTGAAAATACAAACTTTAAAACACACAGTTCAAGATGAAATTCTAACAATTTGAGAAAAGTCGCAATTAGGGCGGATGTAAAATTAGCAGTACCTCCATTGCACAGTCAACTTCTTCATCAGTAGCACCCGTCCACAAAGGATGTTCCCTAATTGCAGCTTCCATTGTCAAGAAGAACTCTTGCACTCTTTTGCCATCATTCTCAGGGTTGGCAGCGTAAAACGAAAACGATACTATGAAGCTGAAAAATGATATATTCATATCCAAATTTAGACTAGGGTTGCAATTAATTAAAAAGGGAGAAGATAAATGTTCTTATATTCTCCTCCTAATCAATATATGTGGTAAAAATCAAAAGTCGAAGAGCTGAATTCACCTTTTGATGGACCGGACGAGATCGAGGGAGGCAGGATTACGCATACGATCCAGAAAATCGTAGAAAGTGATGGACGCTGCAGCACTGGGCTCCATCGATCAATTTACTTCTTTGCTCCCGCTATTCATCCAAACTCAACAAAAAAAAAATCCGCCGGCAGAGCAGAATGAATATTGCATACGAGCCCTTTCTGAGGCTTAGAAATCAAAGGAAACGCTATATTCCCACCAGCAACTGGATTCTGCGATAAGAGGAAGCAGTGACCAGAGTGAACGAAGAATGGTAGGTTTGGCACGTGACACAGTGAATTTGACTCCTCCAACGCCATCCTCAGTCCTCACTATTCAATATCCAATTCCACTGGGGAAGGTTAAATAGCCCAGAGCGAAAGAAAAGAGTGGCTAGGCCTGGGCATATTGGGTTTGGTTGGGTCGGGCTGATAGCTACGAGTTAGGATTTGTTTTTTCTTAGTCCACAACTTTTAACTAAATGTCAATTATATGTCTTAAAATTAAGAAAATATTGGCTATGTTTGGTTTAGATTTCAAAATAATTTTTGGTGTTTGTGTTTTTTTGAAAATAGCGTAGATTTTCTTAGTATTGATGAAAAATGTGTTAAAAGTTATTGAAATTTGTAAAAAATTATTGAGATTGGTGGAAATATATTGAAATTGATGAAAAAATGAGTGTGAGAAGGCTAGAGTTATGGAAATGCATCAATTGCTCTGTTCTAAGATCCAATCGTTAAAGTGTGTCATGTAGCTTATTTTTTATATATTTCAAATATAAAAACTAGATAAATGAGATAATTTCGTAATTCAAATATATAAATGACACGAGCTTAAAAATAAAGCTTTTTTTTTTACTATATTTGTTTTGTTTATGATGTAAGTATCATATAGTTATACTGAAACTAGTCCAACTATGATCTGATTAATCAGGTACAAAATTCTGCAAAAAATTAGCTTTAATCTCTCCTTCTAAATCTCTTTATATAATTTATAAAACCTGAAATTGTCCAATCCTTATAAAAATAATAATCAAAGTTATATAGGGCATGTTTGAGCCCCAATAAGTTGGGTTCAAAATTTTAGGTTTACTAATAAAAAATTCACCAAATAATTTATTATTATTATAATATTTATTAAAAATCTTCTCTCTCTTCACTTTTTCACCAACTCCAATAACATATATTTATTTTATAATATTTTTCAAACCACAATAATCAAAATTTTCACCCTCAAACATATCCATAATCTTATCAATCCTTTTTTTAATAACTAGAAGAAATTCAACTGCTTATTAAAATGGAACTCACTTAAAAGGACCGGTAAATACAGTACCCGTGCACGTTACTGCTTTCCTTTTTATGTATAGCAGTGAAACTAGTACATTATAGAAGTCAGAACATTGATTTGGTAGCCACCCTAAAATGCTACGCGTCTTGAGTGCTGGAAATGGTCGACTTTTGCTTCAATTGTTCAGTTCTGGGCATCATCGTCCGTCGACTTCTGCAAGCAACAACAGGTACTCAATTTGCAGTCCTTGGGGATCACTCTGTCTTCATATACATATGCCATGTTTAAGGAGCTCGAGTTTTCTCCGGTGCTGCTACGTGCCGTTTTAGAGCTCGTCTTCGTTCAACAAATCAAGCAGTGCCAGTGCCTGCCATAAAATTGATTTGTCTTGAGTGAAAGATATGTAAAAAAAGATCTCGCCTGGACTCTCTTATCTTTTGAGATGGTCTGAGTGAAGACAGGCATAGAAGCTTACCTCAGGCACGGTGAGCTGCAATCGGAACTTTGGGCCGTCATAGTGATGTAAAATTGGCCTAAATGCGTCCTCTTCTAATGGTTTGCATTTCTTCTTGATTTGTATTCTAACCTGAAAAAAAAATTCCGACCATTTTCTTTCAAAATCTAGTACAGGAGAAAAGTTGAAAGAGAATATGTCGACCATATTACAGAGGGGTTTTTTTTTTTACCTGTGCCGGAAACCTTGATTCCCCTTTGCACTTCTTGTCTTCCCATGTTGTTGGGTCTATGTTCGACCCTCCAAAACTCATTGCCTTTTTATTCGTTTCAAAAAAACAAAATAAATAAAACGAAAGACAGGAAATAGTCCTTTTCTGTGGAGTTCTGCTTTTTGAAGATTAAGGCCCAAGCAAACGACTGAAAGCAGAAAATAAACTCGGCACTGATAGAGAAGATGTGTAGCATCCAAACCTGGAATACTCCGTGCAGCTGATGCTCTGTGTAGTTATAAAGAAAAAGTGGTAGGCCAGGGGTTATCGCCCTGACAGAGTCCTTATATTTCTGAGGCAGCCCTGCAAAGAAAATTAGACCAGCAAGAAGATTCAGTCAGCATTCTTGCCTATGACTTCTAGCTCAAACTATTCTGTATTTTCTATAAGGGATGAGAGTGAAGGGTCTGTGATTGAGTGGTATAACTTTTCTCCCTCTTATATGTTTTGACACCCTGAACACATTGCAGATGTAAATTATTAGATTTTGTACAAACGATTGGTGTTTGGACGATTGAGACATGATTTTGAAATGGAAGTGTCTACCAGTTGTTAGAGAATATAATTCAAATAATAAAATCTTTATATTCCTATCAGTTTAAGTTTTTGGGATGAGTGTTAGATTCACATGGTATCAGAGTCAAGATCCTGAGTTCGAGATCTGACTCTGCACTCTACCCCAATTTCAATTAAATATTGCACGTGTTGGGCCTCCCAATTAAAGGCAGCTCAATCAAGCTCTAATCAGCTCGCTTTAGAAGACACTGAACAAAATCTGCAATTGGATGTCACAACACTAGCCACTGACCAAGTGATTGAATCCAATCCAACAACCATTGTACCAGATCCTGAACCCACATCACCACCAGAAGCCCAAGACCAAGCCTTTGAATCTCATCCACCACACATCCATCTGAAATGAGTTTCATGCCTCCCATAGCCACAACCACATCCTCTCATAATTCACACCCCATGGTGACTCGATCTCAATTGGGAATACACAAACCAAATCCGAAGTATGCTCTTATAGTAGCCACACATGATATTCCCCGAGAACCACGCACAGTGAAATTCGCCCTCAACATGTTAGCTGGCATGCCGCCATGCAGGATGAATTAGCAGCTCTTCATCAAAACCAGACTTGGAAACTTGCTCCTCGAGACCCTTCCATGCACGTTATAGGATCCAAATAGGTCTTCAAAACCAAATTGAAAGTTGACGGTACACTTAATCGTCTTAAGGCTCGTTTAGTTGCTAAAGGATATGATCAAGTCGATGGGGTTGGTTATACGGAAACATTCTCTCCTGTAATTAAGCTTGAGACGATCAGGATGGTTATTAGTTTTGCGCTCATACATCATTGACCCATCCAACAACTGGATGTTAAAAATGCCTTCCTCCACGGACTTATCTCAGAAGTCATTTATGTCGAACAACCTCCAGGCATGCCAGATCCAACTTTTCCAACCCATGTGTGCAAATTACAGCGAGCTCTTTACGGCTTAAAACAAGCACTGAGAGCATGATTTGATCGCTTTAGTACTTTTTTACTAAAAAATTGTTTTTTTTTGCAGTTTAGCTGACCCGTCTCTTTTTATTCTTCATTCTTCTCATGGTATGCTAATTCTTTTATTATATGTTGATGATATGCTTCTCACAGGCTCAAATTTGTAGCTATTGGACAATTTTTATTAAGATATTGAATGATGAGTTGCAATGAAGGATTTAGGACAAATTCATCATTTTCTTGGAGTTGAGATCACACCAACTCCAGGTGGGTTACATGTATTACAATCTCATTATGCTTTGACCATTCTTGAAAAAACTCAAATGACAGATTGTAAACCCATGAGCACACCTATTGAGGCTAAAACAAAAGGTCCTGCCACTGATAGCATGCTCCAAGATCCAAGTTACTATAGAGGAATAGTTGGGGTCTTACAATATCTAACACTAACTCGCCCAAATATATCTTATAGTGTTAACTTTGTCTCCCAATTCTTGCATGCACCCACCATTGCTCATCTCAAGATGGTGCGACAAATTTTGCGTTATGTAAAAGGCACAATTAATTTAGGTCTTAACTTTACTTCACACTCTACACTTGATCTGTGTGCTTTTTCTGATGCAGATTGAGCGGGTTGTCCTATCACTAGACGTTCCACCACTGGCTACTGTACCTTTCTTGACAGCAATCTAATCTCATGGTGTGCAAAAAAACAGAGTACTGTCTCTCGCTCTAGCACTGAAGCTGAGTATCGAGCCATGACCCACACTACAGCTGAACTCACCTGGTTGACATTCATTCTTCGTGATATTCATGCCCCGGTTACAAAACCCCCAATTTTGTTCTGCGATAATGTTAGTGCTCTCCATTTAACAGTAAATCCGGTCTTTCATGATCGTAGCAAACATATTGAATTGGATTATCATTTTGTTCGGGAACGAGTTGCACTCGGTCTACTTGTCACTCGATATGTCTCCACCACAGTCACCCGAAACCAGTTTCATTTGGAAGTCACTCAGACTAGAAAATCGTGACAAGCAACTTATACTTTGCTGATCATGTCCTAGTTTTAGCTCAAAAAAGTAGAGTATTAGGCATCAAATTCAGATGGGACGGATTTGTTTGGGTTGAGTTCAATTCGCATGGCTGCTTTTGGTTGAGGTGGTATTCAATTCTGCTTGTTTTCTAAGCTTTAGCCGACTACAGCAGTGATATGGGAACATCAGAAAAGTTTGTAGATTTCCTGACCAATGCAAATAAAGTCAGAACAGAGGCAAGAAGAGTTGAGAACTTACCAAAGAGTTGGCGCCGGAGATCCTCTTGCATCGTCTCATTGTTGCAAACAAAAATAAAGCCTCCCAAGGCCTCATTCCTGTGCAACATTTCAGCAGGGGGCAGCGTCTTATACCATTTGTCAGGCTGCTGGATTTTCATCTCAGAGAACTTCAGCGACATATCAGAAAACTGATACTTTCGGCAAGGACCATCATCATCGATGTTAGCATATCTTTCTGCCATTCTCAGTTCATTGTCAAATGGAAGCCTCGATGCCACTGACCTCCATCCTTGGTAATCATTTGCAGTGGTCACTGCTTGATGGAACAGGAACTCAGTGCCAAATTTCCATAGAGAGCTTCCATTTGTAGTGCTGCTGAGGTGATTATTGTTAATCATTGACGTTGTGTGTGAGTGTCTGAGAGAGAGAGAGAGTGTGTCAAACTCTTTTGTTACCTAGAAATGAATGGCCTTTGCCACCTTATAAAGATCTGAGGTAGTCCTTTTGTTTCTCTGTCTTGTTTTATCTTTACCCAGAATTTGAACCAAGAGTCTGCCATTGCACTCCATTAACTAATTCTGTAGCATTCCCGTTTGATTTTTAAATCTCCTTCCAACTTTCTTAGAAAGGCGATCAATGCATTCATTAGAACTGTCCCATTCGGGTCCACTTTCCCACAATTTACTAATGTTTGGATCCAGACAATGCAGATGTGGACTGCCAGGAAATTTTTGAAATTTTGAGCAGTCAAAATTTGACAGGTAATAGTCTTCTCCACAATTATGCTTGTCCTGTTGGATCCACAACTACCTAGACACTTTTGGTGCGCTTCTTGATTGCTGCTCAATTTGTATATATTGTTTCCTAGACCTACTCACCCTAACCCTAAAAGCATCCAAGTCTGGCTTCCGTATTTTTTCCCCCTAAAAACAGAAGGTTCATTAAACCATTCTATCCGTGGCAAAAGATTCTTGGATTTCACTTAATATGCTTAGCAATTTACATGTTTCCAAACAATTCCTTTGAGTTCGTCTAATTATTTTTCAACTCGTTTTCCATGTTTTTCCTTTAGTAGCAAACCCTGTTTTTATCTAATTCACTAGCTTCAAGGTCAGAAGTTCGAGTCAGGATATAGGTTGAAATCGCTTGCGAAAGTAAAACTTGACCTTGAGCCTGTTAAGACTAGTTGATGGTTTGCTGGTGATGTGGTGACGGGCTCACCCAGTGGGCAGTAGCTATGGCTCAAAACGAACATTCTATAGTGGGGATACTCATATGATCACGCCCAGGGAGGGTAGCTACACTGTTTGCCGCCTCCCAACCACCAAAAAAATAACAATATACCCCCAGTTTTGTGTTAGTGTAGCTGAAAACAGCCTCTTCAAAAAGGTCGGTCATAATCTTCCTACATGTCTGTGGAGAAGCAGCAGAGGCCAAATACTAGGCAAACATAAGACTGATGAATCAAATCAGAGGTCCAATCCCGTAAAACAACATAGAAAGATGAGTCGAATTCATCAACACTAGATGAGCTATTGATAATTGAAGAACATTGGACAACACCGGCAATATTATCTGTAAGCATTGTTGAGGCCGCTGCGAAAGGTTACATGCCTGGCAAGTGCGTTTTACAAACTACTGCTTTTATTCCTACTCCAACAGCTAAACTTCCCCTACACTTCTTGTAAGCCAAGTACTGCAAGCATAAATGTCTTAGAGGCGGCCGCAGTCGTATTGAGTATGAGCAGTTGAGTCACGAAAGAGAACCATCAATAAGATTGTACATAGAAGTTCTACTAGCAACCCTGGAGTCTCAACCAGTAAACTGCAGAGATAGGTTTGCGTTGTCAACCACACCAATCTCATCCTCCGTTCTTTCACATACTGATCCAATCCTTCTCCAATTTTGTGCATTATCACCAGCCTTTCTTTTGTTTTAGCGTCAATTTCATGCATCTTCTGTGCCAAGCATCTTACTATGACGATTGCATCTTCTATACATGCTGCGCCACCCTGTCCCAAAAATGGACCCATTACATGCATGGCATCTCCAGCCACAGCCACAGTTCCTTTTCGGAAACTTCCTAGTAGTATATCCCAGGGTGCACGATGTCTCAGGCGTGCCCAAGAGACTGAATCACGGTCACAGTTCCGTATCATGTCTATCAGTTCTGTTGGGAAATCTTTGATTGACTCAAGAGTCCGTTGGTGAATGAGCTCTGCATCCTTTGCAACCATTGAACCTGTTCCTGCACCAAAATGAACACTCTTGTGAAAATTCAAGCCTCTGGCACAATAACAACAGGATTACTGGAAAACCAGGAAATACTAGCACGGCAAGAGAAACACTCTTGTGTACCTTTAGTATTCATTTTCTGTGTTACAAACCAATAGACCAACTTATTGTCCACTGGAATCCTTCCAATTATACTGTTCTCTCCCCAGACTTGGACAAATTCATTGTTGAAATCATGCCCACTTAGATACTCAGTAAAACCTCTAACCTCTGACAATGAGAAAAACTTTGGTGGTTTTAGCCCAAGAAAATCTGCTACTACTGAGTTAGCTCCATCACATCCAATCAAAACCTGTGATATAGTTAGCAAACGATGTAAGTTACTTCAAAAAGTGTCCTGTACTTAGTAAGAGGAGTGGTTGCGAATCATGTAAACCGTCACAATACGGGGGTGAACCTATTAAATTTTCTTTCTAACTGTAGGCAACGAGAGATCGAAGTTTAAAGTGTACTGTTTTCAACTTTATATTCAATGTAATTGTTATATCCCTTGCAGAACAGCAACCTTCACTCCTAATGATTCAGCTAACGAGTTTTTCATTGTTCCAAGCAATTGATTGAGTCAAATTAAGCTTTCCTTTGCACACATTAATGTTTATGTCCACTTCTGGAGAAAGCTGGTAGTGGTGTGGAAACTAGTTTTTATGGAAATGACAAGAATTCTTTTCCAGAGATTACAAATTTTTCGCAATGGCATGGAGATCATTTCTTTTGAAGTGTGGTTGGAACTATGAGAAATGAGAAGTGATGTGCAGAACAACTGAGCAGATAAAATTTCCAATTTGATGGAGCAAAATGATTAGGATCCATATTAGCTAAATAAGAAGTGAAACTTAAGGTTAACGAAAGGATACCTTAGCCTTGATGGCACTTCCATTTTGGAGTTGAATAATCGGATAAGAAGTTGGCGGGTCTAGTGTAACTGAGAGGATTTGGCATCCCAGATGTATTGTGCCATGAGGTAAGCTTTCTGCTAGGCTTGTGATGAGATCACTCCGCCTCAAGCATCGAGTTTCTGCGCCTATCCTGTAGATATCTCGACAAATTCTCTTAAAAAGGCGTTTTTTTTCTTCAAGAAAATTCACAAATAAAATTTAAAGAACTTTTTTGTTGTATTGCCAGTTACGAAGATATCCAAAGGAAGCTGTCTTAGAAGGAGATAAAGGAACCGAGAAACAGAAGTTGATGTTGCCAAAAAAAAACAGAGAAAAAGGAATTGTGTACACGAAGCAACTGGTTGGAACTCGAGACATTATCAATATATCATCTCGTTTGCTATGAAAAGTTAAATGCCATCGATTACTTTGAAAATTAGTGAGGTGAACTTCGCAATTAACAGATACGGCCTCTGCATATACTCAAAAAGATGGCGAAACTACAAGCGAGCTTACCCGAGTGCTATTTCTTGTCGCTTGCCATTAGAAAGCCATACGTCGTGTGCCCTGCGTTCAGCAATATCAATTGGAGAAAACAGGAAAAATGTGTTAACTCTATGGAACATACAGATTTGGATTTGAACCACTGCATCCCTGATCTTTTTCTTTTCGTTAATTTGTAAGTTTGATAGGCTATGCTTTTATTTCTGTTGGTAAAATAAACTGCAAAAAATTGCCATCTAGTTGTGTTTAAGGGCAGCCTGCAAACTAGCAAGAGCAGAGCTCCCATTGGTGATATATCGTTGAAGAAGGTCGTGTCTTGCCCTGATGAAAAATAGCAACGCCATTTGGTTTAGGGTATACCAAAAGCATTCAGAGCTTGGTTGGATGAGTCCCATTTCCCGTGAAAACAGCTAAGCACAAAAGGGCTCTTGGGTGCTGTATTCTCATTTAACCACTCTCCTTATGAGAGAAAAGGGCATACCCCTTCACAGGGAGGGCAGTTTTTCTAAGCTTTGAACCAACGCCAAGCTGATCAAGGGCACGCCACCCATTTGTCCGAATAGTGATACCTGCTCCGGTGGCGCGCAGTGACTCCGATTTTTCGAAAACCACGCTTTTAATACCCTTCCTACACAATTCGCACCTCATGAAAAGCTATTTCCAAGCACAGACTGTCTAAGGAGGCAGGAACAAAACAAATAAGAAGAAAACCTGTGAAAAGCAAGAGCAGTAGCCAGGCCACAAATGCCACCGCCAACAATTATGATGTCTATCTCTTCCATTTCATCCAATTTTTCAATCCTCTTTTCTGCTTGCTCTCCTAGGCTTAACTCTGTGAATGGAGTTGACGAAAACGAAAAGACAACAGTTTTTGAAGCATAGCCAAGATTGTAAAATGATCTCTGGACCCACTTGCCATTTGTCTTTGCAATGGTGTTGCTTGGAAGTGTGTAATGACACAGCAATAGTTGGAAAGCACCCGTGAGTTTATAGACGAAAATCTCTTGATTAAGAATATTGAAATTAGTACGAATAACGAAGGGGTAGTTTTTTTTTTTTGGGAATTTGGTAACTTAGTCCCTGAGTTTATACCTCTTTGGTAAAAGGGTCATTGGATTTCAAATTTAAAAATTTTAGTCCTTGAGTTTTCGTTGTTTTACAAAATGGTCCTTCCGTCAGGGATCCGTTAGTTTCCCTAACGGAAGGCCACATCAGCTGACAACTCAGCAGCTGATGTGGCAATGAAAATTGACAGTTTAATCCTTAAGTTTTACGTCGTTTTATATTTTAGTCCTTAGGTTTAATTTTTTAAACTTTTAGTCCTTCAGTTTACATTTTTTGACTAAATGGTCATTTCATCAAAAATTACTGTTCAAATTTTGAAATACAAATTTTGGCCTTGAATATTGAATAATAACATGTCATTTTTAGTTTTGACAATTTTAATAACACATTTAATAGGACTAAAAAATTCAAAATTCAATTTAAATATTCAAAAATCTATAATTTTCATTAAAACTCTATCTCTTGAATAGTAAAAAGTTCTAAAATTTACAAATATATTTATTTATTTTTAAAGAAAGAGAATATGAGTGTTTTCTCCTTTTTAGTATTTTCAAATTCTTTCTTGTCTAGTGTTTGCATACTCAATTTTTAACAACTATAAATGCGTTTTATATATTCTTAAGTAAAAGAAATTAAAAATATTTTTCAGAATTTTAATTGTATTTATATAAAAAAGAAAATAATATACAAAAATAAATACTATAATAATAATATAAAATAAATATATTTGTAACTCATATTCTCTTTCTTTTAAAAAAAATTGTAACTTTTAGAACTTTTTACTATTCAAGGGATAGAGTTTTAATGAAAATTGTAGATTTTTGAGATTTAAATTGAATTTTAAATTTTTTTAGTCCTATTAAATGTGTTATTAAAATTGTTAAAACTAAAAATGACATGTTATTATTCAAGGCCAAAATTTGTATTTCAAAATTTGAACAGTAATTTTTGATGGAATGATCATTTAGTCAAAAAATGTAAACTGAAGGACTAAAAGTTTAAAAAATTAAACCTACGGACTAAAACATAAAACGACGTAAAACTTAAGGACTAAACTGTCAATTTTCATTGCCACATCAGCTGCTGAGTTGTCAGCTGATGTGGCCTTCCGTTAGGGAAACTAACGGATTCCTGACGGAAGGACCATTTTGTAAAACAACGAAAATCCAAGGACTAAAATTTTGAAATTTGAAATCCAATGACCAATTTGCTAAAGAGGTATAAACTCAGGGACTAAGTTGTCAAATTCCTTTTTTTTTTTTTTCCTCTAAGTAACGAAGGGGTAGTTACCTCCAAAGAAATAAATAAACTAACGCCAGGGTAATTCACGAGTCCTAGAGAAAAGGGCCGAATGCAGGATTTGTCAAGAGTGGAGTAGGACCAAACTTCACGAGTAAAACAGAGCAATTGATGTGGATGACATTACAGACGGAACTGTTGAACTAGAAAACAGCCGAAACAATACAGGCAAAAGCATATTTAACATCTTTGGAGTTGGCGTCCACAATGCAGTTTACACCCCATGACTCCAAGCAATAAAGTAATGCAGGTGGACCGTGGAGTTGAGCTCTATTAGCAATGGGACTTAAAGGCGGCCACAGTCATATCGACTATGACCAACTGGGTCTCTGAAGAGAATCAACACGGTCAAGATGACAAACAACTTCATTATCAATGGCGAAGTACCAATCAGAAATAAACCCATAAGATAAGTCTGTGTAGACAACCGCACTAGTCTCATCCTCCTCTCCTCCAAATAAGCGTCCAATGCGTCTCCAACCTTTTGCTCCATCATCGTCGGTCCATTTTTTTCCAAATTTACCTCATGCCACGTTGGTGCCAGGCATCTAGCAAGCACAATAGCATCTTCAACACCTGCTGAGCCACCCTGACCAAGGAAAGGACCCATTACATGCATCGCATCTCCTGCCACAGTCACACTTCCTTTCCGAAACCTCCCCAATAGGACATCCCATGGCGCACGATATCTCATGTGTGTGAGAGACAGTGAATTCTGGTCACTGCCACTAATCATTTCTATCATCTCTGCAGGGAAGCCTTTGACTGACTCCAGAGCAAGTTGCCTAATAAGCTCTGGATCTTTCGATAAGTTTGAATCTGCGGAAACAAGTAACCAGAAGTAACTATTAGGAAACAAGTCTGCTGCCACATTAACAGCCCATTATGTAGTAACAACATAACTTCCTAGAGCTATATACGTAAAACAGTATGATTTCTTGCCCTCCAACAGAACATCAAGGTTGGAAATGAGAGTTTGTACGAGAAATTTGTGGAAGAGGATTACATAAAATGGAAACTTGGTAATCAAATCTTTCAGAATCATTGTTGATTTAACATTCGGTAATCTGCTGCTGGTACAAGTGTTTTCAAGCTTTTCACTTTCACTACCACAAACCAAAAGCTCATTCTGTTTATCAGTCACATCTTAATCTATTTGGTGGGCTAATACTAGTTTTAATGAGGTTCTACATTAGCTTGTTCCAAAAAACAGGCAAATGAATTTAACTAAGCACAGGATATATAATTGCACCTTTAGGGTAAGCTGGCAGAACTACGAACCAAAAAACCAGCTTGTCATCAACAGGAGCTCTTCCAAGCAGGACTTGACCTTTTTTCTGGCGTATGTATTCAAGGGCCAATCCGTGGCCATTTGGATAATTTGTAAAACCTCTCACCCCACATGCAGATAAAAGCTTCGGGGCCTTTAGCTTGAGAAAATTTGCAATGACCGAGCTGGCTCCATCGCATCCAAGCACAATCTGTTGCAAGAATATAGCCCAATATGAGTTAAAACAAGAAGTACAACTGTACAACCTCTCTTTTCTTGTATAATTAAACATTCATTTCTTATTTTTAAGGTTTGACAGTAGGTTTGCCACGGCATCCAAATAATGACAGTGGAAAGTGTAACTGTTCTAAAGAAAAGAATTAAAAAACAGTGAGAAAATCAGCATATGTGGTGTTGTTTTACTTTACTAAAAGAAGAAAAGAAGAGTAAATGATACGCGTTAAACGTAATTCTAATCTTTTAAATTAAAGACTACCTTAGCATTAATTATTTTCCCATCATGCATCTCAAGGATTGGTTTTGAAGTCTGTGCATCCAACATTACTGAGATTATTTGGCATCCAAATCGAATTGTGCCAATCGGCAGCTGAGCGGCTAGCAGTTCAATTAAGTCGCTTCGTTTAACACAGCGAGCTTCTCCTTCACTGCCAAAATCAGA
The DNA here is from genome assembly GCA_963930655.1 of Myrica gale. Classification (NCBI taxonomy): domain Eukaryota; kingdom Viridiplantae; phylum Streptophyta; class Magnoliopsida; order Fagales; family Myricaceae; genus Myrica; species Myrica gale. The sequence continues at coordinate 5,778,660 of OZ005600.1, read as the reverse complement.
AAAATCTGGTAATTGCTTACAAAAATATTTGAATTTTGACCCATGCCTTTTCTCCCTTTCCAAGTAAACATGACTCATATCACGCTGATTAATGCATCGAATAACAAACAAAAGGCGAGTGGGGAGGGGGGAAGAGGAAAACACTTACAACAATATAAAAATATCTTTGATCATCTAGTGGCACTCTCAGGGGAACATTGTTAGGGTGATCATACTCTCGACGAAGAACAACAACTATGGATTCAGGTACGCGTTTATTGCATTAAAGAATTGTGAATAACATAATGATGAATTGTGAAGAACATAATGATTCGAAGATCCTATTGAGAAATATTCAATCTAATCGTTTAACAGCTATATGATTATATGGCTTAATAAACTAAAGTTGGTCTTTTATGCCGCAGAAAGTTACATGCAATTGCTGAAATGACTACACACGAGTTGTTAAAAATCGATTTTCAAAATGAAAAGGAAGAGTTATAAACTTACGAGACGGGTGATTCTTGTTGCTTGCCACTGTCGAGGAATATGGTCCGTGCCCTGTAACCAATAGTAACAGCAGATGAAACAGGTACAGTTCTCGGGCTTGTATATCAATCCGTGTGTGTTTTTTCTGACGATTAAAGAGACAACTAAACAAACAGAACGTATGCAGCATTTATACTGTCTAGTTGTTGGCACCATATAAATATAAAATTATAAATGATCAATTTGATAAGAAAATCCAGTGCTTTCGTTGTCTAATGCCTGCAGGATAGGACATGCAAGTGGAACGGAGAAGGAGAGGGTTAAGGGAGCTCGGGCTTACCGCTCAAGAGGGAGGGCATTTTGTCTGAGCTTCGAACCAATACCCAGTTGATCAAGGGCACGCCACCCATTAGTGTGAACAGCAATACCAGCTCCCGCTGCTCTCAGGGACTCTGATCTCTCCAAGACTACACTCTTAATACCCTTCCTGTGAAGAGCAAGTGCAGTGGCAAGCCCACAAATGCCACCGCCCACTATTACAATCTCTATCTCTTCACCTACTTGCATTTCGAATTTTCGATCTTTCTTTTCTCTGTTTTCCTTATCAATAAGCACTCTGTTTCTCTCACTTTCTCCCTTTTCACACAGGATTGCGTGGACACTCACAGATATCTGTAGTATAAGTTTAAGAGGGCAATCTTGGATCCCAAGACAAGTTCCGTGTTCCTCCTCTTTCTCCAGAGAAGTTTGATACGCTCTTTCTTAGAAAAAAAAAAGAAAGGAAGTTTGACACGCTCCATCGGCATCACCTGTTATTCAAACGTCTAGATAATACATTCCGGTTTTTCTTCTCTTTTATTCTTTTTTTCCCTTCCCGGACATTTTTGTCTATATTACAGCTTTTCCTGCTGACCTCTCAAATCAGTCAAAGGCAGCATGCTGATTGCTGACCAATGTTAAGGAACCTTCGGAAGCCAATTCTGTTTGGAGCGAGACAAACAGCTCTCTCTTTATCTTTCACCTATGCAATACCTAGATATTGAAGAGTAGCCTGGTCCTTGTAGAGTAGCCTGGTCCCCATCCACGAGGCCACGACGTCCTTTGCCTTCAGCGACCGCATCCACTTAGTCAACGTGAATGTCACTTTCCGTATATGAACGGTCTACAGGACGTGAATTTCACTGTCCTACTTCCGTATTGGGTGCGCGTAGGCGCGTAGCTATAATACGCGGCATTTTACAGGCGCCATTAACATCGCTCTTCCTCTCAGCCTTTGGGCCGCTCCTTTTGTGTTTGGACGTTGGGACCAGTTCTAAAGAAACTTGAATTGGACTTCATTCCCACTACCTTGGGTAACTCGACAAGGGCCAGAAAATTATTTCGGACCTAAAATACGTCACCCAGCCGGCCTAATTGACTAAATTTCGGTGACGGGCCAGTTAACCCGACTCAGATCCGAGAGAAGAACTACTTGGGAAAGAAAACGAATCCGAAAGAAGGCGAGGAAGGGAAAGAGACGGATGGGGAGCCAATTGGTATGGAAATGGTATGTTGGAGTGAGATTTCGTTTGGTCCGTGCAGGACTTCGTATGATTTTTGTTGTCGATCATCTTCGTCGTCGCCGAGCTCAATCTTTTTCAAAGCTTTCTGTCCTATACCACCTCTAAGGATAACGAGGGAAAGAGGAACTACTTGGATGAGGTCGCTGCAAGGACGTACATTTACAACCGCGACTAGTAATAGAGACAATACTGATGACGATAAGAAGGCGGTTGGGAATTGGAAGGGGAAAGAGTATCTGGAATTGACGGACGAGGAGCTGATGAGACGGTGCGAGATGAGCACCTTCAAGGCGTCGGGCCCCGGTGGTCAACACCGCAACAAGCGTGAGTCTGCCGTCCGCCTCGAGCATCTCCCTACCGGCCTTATTGCCCAGGTCCCTCCTACTCCATGTCTTAGGGTTTTCTTTTGAAATTGGATACTTGGTGTTCAAATTGCTAATAAATTACTTAACATTTGAAGAAGTTGGCATTTGCATTGCAGGCTGTTGAGGATCGATCGCAGCACATGAACCGCGCATCAGCTTTAGCGCGCCTCCGCATGTTCTTGGCCCTTAACGGTAGGTAGGTTAGGACCGACTGAGACCACATTCATTCTCTCCGTATCTCTCATACTTTTGGCCACAGTCCACTCTGCGTCTTATTTCCTTTTTTCTAAAATACAATTCAGTGAGGAACAGTGTGAATTTCGAGTCTTATTCACCTCCTCCAGAGCTCCTTCGGATCCTTCCTCGTAAGTCCACCGTTAGACCTTCCGATTATGGTCCCCAGATTGGTCACAACAACCCCAAATTCCTTTTGGTATGCTTTCTTTCTGCTTTTCTCCCCCCCCCCCCCCCTTTTTCTCTAAAATCACGTTTGGAGGAGGAAGAATCAACTCTTTTTGCTCATAGGGATTGCAAGCTCTCTTGGACCTAATCTTCGCAGTTGAGGGCTCTGTATCAGAAGCAGCCAAGTTTCTTGGGTATGCCATCTTGTGCCGCATATTCTTCAAATTCGCTTTCTTGCTATATACTGCTATATCCTTCAAACACGCTTTTCCAACCGGTGAACCCCGCCTTTGCTTGATCTTAGCACACTTATCTCAAATGGTAGTAGTATTCATCTTTAGTTTGAGTACTAACTTACTAAAGGCCAAGATATGGAGTATTGCCGCCTTTACACTGACTCGGCCTTTCTAAGTAACATTGCAGGTTAAGCACGGGTGCGTTGTCACGACTAATACTATCAGATGATTCTCTTCGGATGGCCGTTAATGATCTGCGGGCTTCTAAGGTACATCACCCTCTGCTTGTTACAGGACCTTTTGCGATGGTTCTACCTTACTAGTTAATGTCATATACCTGAAGATTACCTACTAATACCATAACAAAATTAATAGGACTTGGTAGGAAAGTCAGTTTTAAGCTTGATATTCTGGTTGGGTGTTTAGACACAAGATGCGAGTCCCTTATTAGTCTAATTAAGAGGCTAGGCAGTCATTTACATGCAAGCCCAAATCCACCCACCAAAAAAAGAAAAAGCACCCTCGAAATGGAGGATTTTTTTTTTTGTTAACTTAGCTTAGCAGTCTTAACCGGTGATATTCTTACTTGGATGTTTTTAGGCTTGACTTTGGTGTATGGGTCTTGGTATGAAGCTGTGGTTTGTGCAGATCCCCCAACCACAGTCATTTCTCTGGACTCTGAAAATTGTTCTGAAATGCTGATCCTATATGTTTCCCGAAGTATTCATCTATAAACATTGAATCAAGCAAATTATTTTTTTTCTTCTCGTGATGAATGAATATGGTGTGCTGTTTCATCGTCTTCTCACCAAGTTTTGCGCGAATACACTATATTCTTCTATTTTCTGACCAAATGTGCAAATTTAATGGAAACTAGGGAGTAGGGACAAAAGTATTAGAGATAATGATGCATTCCTAAGGCTATTTTTGGAATCTGGCGACCTGAAGAAGATGACATGACTTTTCAATTAGAAAGAATGAAGAAGTAGTAGACAGGTGACGGAAGTAGACAACCATAAGTATCAACCAACAATGGAATCAATTTCATAAAAGCCCTCTGTTTTTGTTCAATATGCAAGAGGGTGAAGGCAGAAAAAGTTACGGAATACAATAAACAAAGCTATTTTGTTACTTTTGCAGGGTATGAAGCCTCTCAAGTAGGAGCTCTTGGGTGCTAATCGCCCATGTCAGGTACAATTCTTTATTTTTGATCTTTTCAGGCTAACACAACCATTTCGCATGGAAACTGGTCTTGCTGATTACAGCACCAGTACCGTTTCCATGGTATGAAACATGGAACCATAAGCTGCTTTTTTATTCGGTCAAGTTTAAAACCTGAAAAAAATAATAATTGAATTTTGGAATTTTAGGAAAAGCTGCCTCATTTACATCTAGGTCTGGAAATGGAATAGCTGTCTGATTCGTTGTCTTTATTTCAATCCCACTGCATCCTTCTTTGTGTAGGTTTTCTTCTTTTTCTAAATATACATGCATATATTTAGATTCTCTCTTGTTGATCTGGGCTTCCTTCTAATGCACTAGGGGTATAGAGATGCGGGACATGGGAACAGTTGCTGCAGCATCATTTTATTGTGTACCTCCAATTGGAAAAACTTGGGTATAGCAGCCAGAGCACCTAAGGAATGGGGAGAACACGTGGTGGAATTCTTACCAGTCTGATGTTCCCCATTAGTGCTGACACTTGGAGCCTAAAAAGGTTGGAAGTGTACATCACCAAGATATAGTTCAGTGTCAAGTTCAGAGGAAGGTTATTATGCAGTCTTCTTCGGTTGCAGCTGTTGCTAGTATTTATTATTGTTCTTGTATTCTCTTGGGGAATTATATGGCTCAATGCTTTCATGTTGGGGTTAATTGCTGTTCCATGGTTTGCCTACACCACTCGCGATATTTATTTACAACCAGCAAGAAGGCTGCAATGGCGCACTTGTTCTGCCTTGACTCTTGTACTTGCGCACTTCAGTCCATATCCAGGACTAACATGGGCTGCGCACCAGCTTGGAGTTTTAGACAAGGAATTGTCTAGCTAGAGCCAGAGAATATCGATTACAACAGTCATAACAGCGAACCAGAAGCATCCGAGACTGCTTTCCAATCCATATGATATACAGGGGAGTGGGTCTAATGGTATGATTGATGATTCCTGTCAAGCAGAGCCGCATATATAACTGAATTATGATATAGTGCTGGTAATTATAGCCTTTGTAGTATTGATTTTTTTTCTGGCTTTGTTTTAAAGATAGTGCTCTATCAGGGTCAGCGTCTCAAGCTACATCATTCAGTCTTCAAGCAAAATTCCCGTAATCCATATGAGAGACCCCTTTCCTGATATGATTGTACTTGAATGGACATGGTAGTGAGATTCTGCTGTTAATACCAAGTATGAGTTTACAGGAGACATTTTGGATAATTGATAGTACAGAATATGACAAAAGCACCTTTTTTTCCCTATTTACTTTGTACCCCAGTTGAGTGGGAGTTCAATTCAACCTCCCCCCCCCCCCCCCCCCCACAAGAGGGATGAAAGAACTCGTGGTTGAGAAAAGAAAAACAAAAACAAAGATTTTCCGAGGTCAGAAACGTTGTTTATGGTGTGATGTTGCGAATAGGAGGAGCGCTTCAAGCAGGAGAATCATATTCCTGAGGAATCAGGTTCTCTCACACCCCACCACAATTAAACTTTCCTCTCTCGTTGACTCTTTTACTCGTTTGTTTATTCATATCGAAGAAAGTTTTTTAGAGTGCCTTCCAGGACACTCTTTTGTTATTCCCTCTTTTCTCTCCCTTCTTGTTTGGTTTTCATATTCATAACCATCAAGTAACCCTTTTTAATGGAGTGGAGATGTGGGTGAACACTTTTAATTAGGATCGATTAAAAAGAGAATCCAAGGCTTTTTAGTGGTGTGGCCAATCACTATTCACTAAGCTAAAGTGATCCCTTTTCGTTTTTTCCTTTAATAAAATATGAAAGTCTTCTTTCTCTATGCGTTCTAGCTAGAGTTTGGCTTGATGGGGTCCGCCATTTTTTTCCCTCTCAATGAAGTATGGAAGGAATTATTTGCAGTACACTTTTAATCGATTTTTAGTACAGTTCCCGTCCTTCCAGAAACACATTGTACAACAGTAACCATTGCACATGTTCGTGGTATTTGTGTGACAAAAGTTTGGAGTATGGAAATTGGTAAAAATAAATAAATATGGTTTATGTAATTTGGTGAAAAAGTGAAGAGATATATTATTTGAATAAATTTTATATATTTATTATAGTGGAAAAAGATGATATCATAGAGAGACTATTTAATAATTATTTTATTAGGATAAAATTTTGGAAGACAAAGGGCACCTATATGAGATGTTGTTTGATCAAATGGACCATTTTAAAAGATCTCATAGATCTAAAGACCCATCTGATCTTAATAATCTCAATCACTCTAATTAAAGATTGAACTTTGAAATGTTTTCGATGCAATCTTAATTTGTTTATATAACGTGTGTTTTCTTTGTATAATATCAAATTATTACCCTTTTAATAAGCAAACATATTTTGGTGAAATCGGTATCTAAATCCTGTGAGATTTAAATCAGCTTTGATGTGAAAGTGATTGAAATGTTTGTCTATAGTAGTTCTTTTTGGTACGAACCCAAAATCCATGCACTCGCCCGTTTATATATATATCCAAGTCTCTCTCTTTTTCGGATTTTTGTTAACCATTTAGCAGCATAATCTTTCATTTCTACAGTCCTCGTTGACTTGCTTGTGAATTACTTTTCCAGAATATAGAATAATGATCGTTGTAGGGCCTCAAGACTCTTGGAAAATTTATAATTTTTGTGAGAACATTCTCCCCCCCCCCCCCCCCCATATTGTCTCTTGAGGCACTCGGTCATATTTTAAAATCCAAGATTTGATTCCTCATTCCTTGGCAATTTCCGTGGTGTCTCTGACCCCGGCCTTTTATATAGCTGTACTCTTTGCCCAGCTTCTCTCTACACAACAATTGCTCCTATGCATTTCTAACCCAGGGAGAGAAAAATGAGGGTAGACATCCAGGGAAAGCTCCGGCTAGCTCTTGGATCAGTGAAGGATCACGCATCAATCGGCAGGGCCATGATACAGAATCATCACGATGGCTTTTCCAACATAGAGATTGCAGTCCTGCGTGCTACCGGCCATGATAATGGCCCCATCGACGACAGGCACATGCATGAGATCCTCTTCCTTGTCTCTAACTCTCCCGGATCCATCCCTTTTCTCGCTGAGAGAATTTCCCGTCGTCTTTGCAAAACCAGAGACCGCGTGGTGGCCCTCAAGACCCTTGTGCTGATCCATCGCCTCCTACGTGGAGGCAACCGTTGCTTTGAGCAACAGCTGCGCTGTGCACGTGCTTCCGGTCATCTCAAAATGAGTACCCGCCGGTTTTCTAATGATTCTGACCATTCAGTTTGTTTTCTACACAAATATGCAGCATATCTGGAAGAAAGGATGGGCTGGCTCATCAACCAAGCAGGCAAACTGCAACCCATCATGTCAAAAAGCTTGGAGTTTCGATGCTACGAAGAGAAGTCCATCGATATGGTATTTCGCAAACTGCCAAAATGTCAACTGCTTATAGATAGGGTCTTAGATTGTTCACCATTGGATATTTTGCCTTCAGATAACCTGGCTCAAGCAGCTATGAGCAACACCTTGAAAGAGAGCTTTCAAGTATACTCGGAGCTATGTGAAGGCATCGCGTCTCTTGTTAATATGTTCTTTGATTTAACAAAGGCCGCGAGGGCTTTAGCCTGTAACATACTCAAGAGGGCTTCCCACCAAAGTCAAGAGCTTCATGATCTGTATGAGATTTGCAAAAGGGTTATTGAAAATAAGCACCTGGAGTACCCTTTGGTTCAAATTATCACCACGGAGCATGTTATGGCATTGGAACAATGCTTGGGCTGTCCTCAAAACCCTCCGGCTATATCCTATGGCTCGGTATTGAGCAAGACTACTTATCCAGCTCCTCCTCCTATCTTGGGCTGTCCATCAAAATCGACCAAGCCGCAAGTGGTAATAGCAGCAAACGAAGGCAAAAAGAAACAAAACGAGAGCGATATTATTTTTTCATCTACTCTTTTCTCATGCGCTCTCGAGACCAAAATAAGCAAGGTGTGGGTGGTGTTTGATGAAGATGATCATCCCAATCAATTACAAGTTCCAGTCGACAGACTTTTAAGTGGTACGGTGGTCTGTGATCTTTCTGCCCAGCATAAACTAGGGGATTTAGTGAATCTTATAGAGAGTGAGCAATGGAAGCCTAGTGGTTTTCTAAACCCATTTACAACGTGTCTCGATACAAATAGCATGGTACCCAAGGTATGAGTTCCGACCAACAAGTTATTGTTTATAGTAGGAGTGAGGTTTTGTACTTTTAACCCAATCTTCGATTGTTCTTACATATATCTTAATGAGAATTCATGGTGCTTGTTTCTTGTTCAAGATGGGAATTCTAGGGTGCATATATCTGAGCAAAGCAAAAGTACTATTGTCATCTCAAGGTTGATTAATGTCACAAAAGCAAGCAAAATACTGATATAGTTTAAGAAAATTAGATATAGTTTGCAAAATACCGATCAGTCCAAATTGCCAATTCCTGAAGGAAATCTTGTTTAGACCTAGCAATGCCATGCACATGTAAGAAGTTCAGACTAGGGAGTACTACTACTGCTAATTAAACGCTTGAACACCAGTCTATATGGCCCAATGGTAGTTCTCCACTTCTGAGAAAAGGAAACATTCAGACTCAACCATGGGAAGCGATCGCTTGGAGGACGAGCAGTTACTTTCTATTAATGTTCACTATTTGGGAAAAATTAAAGGAAAAACAGGCCACAAAAGGAAAGGAGCATAAACTCGATCGAGAACAATATGGCAATAAAGTCATCTCATTTGAGCCATACATGGGAATAATCCTTAGGATCTTCCCTATGGTTGGCTGATTTGGGCTATTCCTTCGTTCTACAAGGCTTGGAAGATTGGCATAACTTCTTCAAAGGGAATCGCCTCTTTAAATTGAGACTAGGAATAGATGTCCCATTTAGAACTCAAATTGATGAGGGGTACAGTTATTGTAATCTGCCGGCAGCTGGGTCGGGGATGATTCGCTTAATTTTGTTCTCCTTCGACTATTCTCTTCTTTCTCAGCCTTTCGTTATAATATTAATGCGAAGTGGATTTAACCAAACCAACTAAGCATTCATCAAGGTGAATCTTGGACGTACTGATCGATTGCTAGCTGAACGAATCGTGAATTGTAAAGTGCTAATGCTGCAAGTGACGCGTATAGCATATATACCAGCTTAATTTTTCATTAATCTAGCGGATAAGTCTGCGAAATAAGGATTTATACACAAAGCTTGCCAGAAAACGAAAAAAATACATACAGCTTAGCCATGGCCCAGAAAATTGGAGGAAAAAAAAAACACCCTCTATCAAACTGCATGACAAAATAAAGACAGCAATAAGCAAAAGAGGTAAATAAATTTCGTTTTGAGGAATTAGTGTGGGGCACAATTTGGTATTGAGGAAGTGGGACTTCATCGAGGAATTATTCTTGATGACCCAACTTCTGAAAATTCCAAGCAGTTAAAATCCTTTGTGTCAAATATCTCATCCAATGACCAATGAGGTCCGGTTGCAAAATGATGTTCACTAGGGAAGGTAGCTCTAGCTTCTGGGAATGCAGCTTCAACTCCCATCGTCATCGCTATGTCCCTGCTCTCGTTATCGGCAAGGAAAGTGAAAGAACCTGCAGTCGACATTGGTGAGCTTGATTTTAGGCTATAGCAGACGATGTCAATATTGTTGCTGATCGTAGATTGAAGGGCGACATTGACTCCTCCAATGAGAAATCGTTGGTGGGGTGATGCGTAGGGGTTTCCCATATGCGTCGCAATGTCGCAGTGCCTGCAGAGTAACACTCTATCTTCTAAGCAGAATAAGTACCCATTTCTCCCCTGCATGCAGAATTCACCATTTCATGTGTGAGCCTCTGAGAGGGATACATGCGTATCTATGCTGGAAATATAAAGCAGAACAAAAATTGTCAAGCAAGAAAAGGAACAAAATTGTAATTCAAAGGGGCAGCCTCCACCGGAAAATGTAATGAAAATAAATGTTGATGTGGCTATAAGGGCTGAGTTTGCAATCGTGGCTGCCATTATTCGTGATTCAAAGGGGCAGTTACGTGGGTTCAAAACTGCTAAAACTGGGGCAGTTGAGCCCGTGGTGGGGGAGGCCGAAGCTCCCAAAATGGGTGTCCAGTTAGCTCTTCATCTTGGCTTTCGGAATATTATGATAGAAGGTGATTCTGAAATTGTGATTTCTGCTTTTCAAAACTACCCCCAGATAACAAAACTGGAAAATCCAGCCCCTTGTGGTGGATATTCACAGCTCTCTTCAGCAGCTGCCAAGCTTGGCAAGTTTGTCATATACGTTGTGGTGCTAATGAGCCAGTGCAGAGGCAATCTTGCAGTATTGAGCAATTTCCCGTTTTATCTTGGCTGTACAGGGGGGTTTGATCCCTATAACTCTATGGTGTTTTTCTCATGAATAAGATTTGTTGTTCTGATTTTAAAAAAAAAAACATTTGTCACCATGGGTCCCTTGAGAAAAGGCCACTTTCCAACTTCCAAATGGGAAGGCTGGGAAGCCATACGTATTAATGGGATCAACCAGACGTCGAAAACAACCTTCGTACGGGTACTCTTCTTTATCAATTGGGAAGGGTAAAAAACTCACAAGGTTACGGCAAAAGGAATGGAAATAACGCTTGAAGTTATGAGTACTAATATTTACTGCGTCTTCCTTTCTGCACTTGGCCGTAAACTATGCAAAAGTATTACTCCTACAGTAATCAATCCTACAAGACTAGTATATAAAGTAAGCAAGTAGCTAGCTGTGCCAAGCATGATTGAAAGTGAGGTGCTGTGGTTCAGTACTGCAATCACTAGTTTCAAAACAAGTAACTTGTTGCTTAGTTTTGTTAAGGAACGAACAAGTAACTCTGGATTTGTTGTTTCAATGAGGTGATTGGTTTACCGTTATATTAAATGCATTGCTGATATTGACTCCAAAAAAGAAACGGTAGTTACAGCTAGTCTTAGAACAACCAACCATCTCACTCTAAAAATGGGATAGGTTATATCTATAATCATTGGGCCTTTTATCTATAATTTATCGTTCACGAACGTTGATAAGATCCTTCCATTTAACAACATTTTAGGATGACATAATCTTAAAGTTATGGACGAGGTTCAAACGAGAAAATGCTTGCGGTAGATAACTAGGCACCGAGAGAGACGAGGAAGGGTGTAGTAAAAGTAGGATGTAGGATAAAATATTTTACGGGAAAGATCGATCTTAAGTCGACATAACAGATAAACTAGGGACAATTTTTTGTCTCTCTTGACGCATGAAAGCCCACACGCCACGCATGGATCTCACTCACTAACTTTGTTTCCCTTGAGCCGCGCCGTTTCCAGTGGTTTAAGGAGGCAAGCACGAGCATCTTTGCAAATCAAAATATCTCCCTTTCAAATTTTTTATTTGCAAACATAATTAACTCAAAATTTTGGTCAAATAAAATAACTTCAAAATCATCTCTATATTCCCAATAAATCATCTCTTTCTATTACAATAAAAAAATAATAAATTTACTCAAATTATCTTTCTTCACTTTTTTATTAACTTCCATAAAATTCTATTTTTTCACTAACTACTCTCTCTCAAAATCCGACAAAAGTCACAAAACTCTAATCCGCTTGAATCTGTACATCAATCCCAAACTTTTCATAAAATTTTGGTTGGCAAACATGACACGGGCTACCTTTTGCGATTCTGGTTAAGGTTGTACCATGGGTGAGATATTCTTGTTTTTCTATTTGTGTCATGCAAGCCTTTCGGCAGTTATGAAAGAAAAAAAAATTTGAAGGATGGGCCCCTAGGGAAATTAAATAACAAATTGGATTTATGCCCACTGGAGGAAAGTTTTGGGCCTTACATGCCCAAAAAGAGTCTCCCTATTGGGATTACGATGGAAATGAGCCAGAATCTTCTCGGGCCTAGCGGAAGAGCTTTGCTGCCCTCTCAGCACGAGTTTGGCAGCAGTTGAGTTGGGTTTTCAACTTGAGAAGGCTAAAAAGCCAATCGCAAATACGAAAGAATAGGGCATGAAGACTCTGGAACAAGTTGGAAAGATCTTTCACTCTCCTCCACTGGGAGAGATCGTCATCACTTCCACCAGAAATCAAGCTAGAACCTTCCCTATTTCTCCACACCTCTCCAAAGTTCTCCACGGCCCTCCACGTCAAATCCTTTGTTCCTTACTCTTATATAAACAGCATAGCATCCCCTCTCTCACACAGCAAGATACACAGCAAAACTACTACCCTCATAAACCATCGACAAAAGCCTTTTTCCACGTTCCAAAATCTCAAAAACTAGCCCGTCTAAAGATCCAAATATCTGAAGAAAAATGAGAGCACAAGTAGAACGAGTTTCCCTTGCTTTGTTTCTCTTACTGTGTCTTGTTCGGTTCTCTAATGGGTCTTTACTGCCGTTCATAGATCGTCCGGGGAGTATGTTTGCTGATATTTGGGCTGACCCGTTCCGAGTGTTGGAACAAATCCCAGTTGGCCTCGAAAAGGACGAAACCGCAGTGGCAGTGTCTCCGGCCAGGGTAGACTGGAAAGAGACACCAGAAGGTCACATTATAATGATGGACGCTCCGGGTCTGAAGAAGGAAGACCTGAAGATAGAGGTGGATAACGGGGTGCTCAGAGTGAGAGGAGAGGGGAAGAGGGAGGAGGTGAAGAAAGAGGATCATTGGCACAGGGTGGAGAGATCCTATGGCAAGTTTTGGAGGCAGTTCCGGTTGCCTGAAAACATGGACTTGGATTCTATCAAAGCCACGTTGGAGAACGGCGTGCTCACCGTAACATTGTCCAAGTTGGAAACTGACAAGGTTAAGGGTCCCAAGGTGGTCAGCATTGAGGGAGAAGAGGAGAAGTCTGCCAAGCTCAGTGGGAGTGAGATCAAGCAGGAGCTTTAAACCTTTGGAGAACTTCTGGCATGAGCATTGAGCACTATGTCTGAGACTTGTATGAGTCATGAATAAGGGTTTCACTTGATCTTTCTTCGTTTGTTTTGTGTGTTGTCACAGCCTTTAATTAATGATGTGATCTCTACTACGTACGTGGTAACTCCGGAGTCTTCCTCATAAGTTAATTTAATCTCCCCATGCTGTATCTTCTCAACTTCTGGCGCCACTCGCCCCTAAGCTCCATTCTGTACAAGTATCCCCAATTACAAGGGGGAAAAACATCTCCTTTGCTTTTGCCTATTATCAATTTGTCTCTGTAAAATCGATTACGCACATTTGCAGGTCATATCCTAGTCTGACAACATTATACAAAGAGACGTTATCCACTTTGCCAGCTTGCCGTGCTGCTGCCAACATGATGAACAACAACGGACGCGCATAAATCTGCAGAGGGTTTAGTGCAGACGCGCATAAAATAACAAAAACTTGGGCAACTCTCCATTCGAGTTTGTCGATCACCAAATTTTGTAGAACGTGTGATAAATTTGAAGCGAATGATTTAAACGTCGGATACATTATGCATTGAGTGTATACAATCAGTCAACGTTTCAACTAGCGCAAAGCATCAACTGCGGAGCATGCTTGATTTCTCCGCACGCTCAATTGGCAGAAATCAATGGACCAGGAAATTTTCGGGTCACTGTGGACAAGCTGAACACGGGTTAGCGTCACTCTGCACGAGCTGAATACAGGTTTAAGGGAATGAACAGCGTACAATCCTCAATGCTGTTCCACTATAAGAGCTGAGCTTGTGCACGATTAAGAACGGAGTCTCAGGCGACAAAGCCCTGCACATAAAATGAAAGCAAACAATTTGGCATATCCCGATATAGTATATGTCTATCAGAATAATGTAATTAAAAAAAAAAATCTTACTAGAGCTAGCGTCTGTTCTTCCACCTATTATTTAAATTGCATATAACACGACCTTCATGGCCTTTGATGTAACTACTTTCCCCTATTATTTAAATTTCTCTTTCTTTCAGTCAAACCCATTGGCAGAATTTCTTAGGGCACTGAAGAGCACGAGTCGAGTATTTTCTAAAAGGACTCATAGTGCGCAATTCATGAACTAGTTTTATAATTTGGGCAAAAGAATCAAACATTCTTATTTGAAATTTGATCACATCAAAGCACTTTAACAACAACGACAATGATGACTATAACTTGTCTGGAAAATTTATAAGCAAATGAGAGAACATTCATTCCTGGGCCAAGGTCTGAAATGACTCATCAGCCACATCACTTGATCGTATCATAACCTGAGGATATAGACCTCGGGTTCACCAGAACTCTCATTTCAAACTATTTAAAGCTCCCTTTTGTATAATGAAATTGAAGGTGATTTCTCTTTCTAATTTATCCGCTATTTTTTTCCCTTTTCAGCAAGTGATTTCTTAGCTGTCATGTCCAAATGGTGATTTCCCCAGTTCAACAACATCCAAATCAAAAATCATGAAATGAGTTGTGTTGATTAGATGTAGACCATGTAATAAGAGACTAGGAAAGAATACCATAACAAAGATAAAAATCATGGGATGCACTACATAATTAGATGCAGACAAGGTAATAGGCGAGTTGGAGCAAATAGAAGAACACTGACTCATTTAGTAATGAACAATCAGGCAGCATCCACACATGCTGATTAGGATGAGAGAGAAATTACATTAACGGAAGCCCATGTGCAATTAGAGCTTGGTGGAACTCTCTAGTGCACTCCGAGAATCTAATTGTCTGCCATATGGTCACCTTTTTCCATTATATTCTCTCCGAACATGAATAATGCCCTCAAATGCAACCAAACCCAAATCCAACCCTCATCTCTAAACCCCAATTTGCCAGCCTGGTTCTGAAAGGAGGATAAATCAAATAGAAGTATGAGGAGATTAGCATGTTCGGAAGAACCCAAAGCAAGCCAAACTTCAGTGGAGAGATAACGGAATTGAAGCTCAAAGTTCAAATAAAAAAAGCATGTGGGGGTTCCTATGGCTCCGATGGATTAAAAAAGAAGCAAATCGCCAACGAACTCCAATCAATATCCACATCAGCAAGATGGCCTCTTTCCAGTTGATGATGAAGACCACAATTATCAAAACAAAAGCAATCTTTCGAAGTATTTCTAAAGAACTTAAGAGTTGAAAATCTTACCAGAATTGGATGATTACAATCATAGCTTCCACGAATTTTGATGCAAGAAAAAAAAAAAGCGTGCTTTCTTCTGCCCTCATTTCCTCTTAGTTGTAAAGGAAAAAAGAAAGTAGAGCACTGAATAAGAGAGAACCCTTTCCTGACTTCAATTCAGACTGATAGAATCAAGCAGAGTTTCTAACATTGTATATATTTCTTCTGTTCTGAAATGTGATTTATCAGCAGAATAAAACTGA
The DNA here is from genome assembly GCA_963930655.1 of Myrica gale. Taxonomy (NCBI): domain Eukaryota; kingdom Viridiplantae; phylum Streptophyta; class Magnoliopsida; order Fagales; family Myricaceae; genus Myrica; species Myrica gale. The sequence goes on along the minus strand of OZ005600.1, from coordinate 5,763,083 downwards.
TAAACTTGGTTATCAACCTCAATCCAACTGCATCCGGGAGTTTTATAGGCATTCTGCTCCTTCAGCGTCTTTCTTACCTTCCGGACCTCATCCCACTTCCCCAGCTCCCCATATATATTGGCCAACATTATACCATAACCACCATTATTTGGGTCAATCTCGATCAGTTTCTTGACTGTAAATTCTGCCAGATCTGTACGTCCATGAATTTTACATCCATTAAGTAAAGAACCCCAAACAACCTCATCAGGTTCCATACTCATTCCACTCACTACTTCCATGGCTTCTTCAAATTGACCTGCTCGACCAAGAAGGTCTATCAAGCACCCATAATGCTCAATTTTGGGCTCAATACTGTATTCCTGTGTCATCAACTTAAAATAAGAAAGTCCTTTTTTGACCAACCCTTCGTGAGTACAAGCATTCAACAAGCCAACAAATGTAACCTCATCTGGTCTGACATCATTCTCATGTCGCATCATCTCCTCAAAGACGCTAATTGCCCTCTCACTTTGGCCATGAAGAGCGAACGAATTGATCATGGAATTCCAGGCCGTCAAGCTTTTCTTTGAAGTCATGTCAAAAACCCTTCTTGCTTCCTTCAAGCTCCCACATTTCCCATACATGTCTACTAGGGCATTTGAAATAAATGTATCCAGATGAATTCTATTTTTGAAAACATAACCGTGTATCCATTTACCAAGCTGGAGCATGCCAGTGTGGCCACAAGCCGAGAGCACACAAACAACTGTACTTTGATTCGGCCTATTTCCTTGATGCTGCCCCTCCTGTGCAACTTTGATCATTCTCTTGAAGAGTGAAATTGCCTCAGGGAACAAGCCGTTTTGAGTGCATCCTGCAATAACAGCATTCCAAGCCACAACATCTCTCTCCGGCATTCTCTCAAACAATGACATAGCATTACCAGTCTCCCCAATTCGAGCATACCCAGAAACCATAGCCGTCCATGAAACAACATTTTTCTCAGACATTTCTTCAAATACCTGTCTCGCACTTATAACGTCAGAACAAATCCTCGAATACGAATCGACAAGAGCGGTCTCCACAACCGAGTATCGACCGAAACCTGATTGTAAAATCTGGGCATGCACCATTTTAGTGCCATGAGATTCCGGAGCCTCGGGACAAGATCGCAGTACGTGCGGGTAGACGAAATGATTGGGTTCAGGCCGTCCCCTACGAACCATGTTGCGGTACAAGACAAAGGCTGATTCGTGGTCGGGCCGAGAAGCGTATGCGGTGATAATGGCAGTATAGAGAAAGACATTAGGAGAGTGGAGATGATCGAAGATGAAGCGGGCGTAAGGAAGGTTGGCGAGAGAGAGAGCGCAGAAGCGGACCAGCTTAAAAGCGTAGAACTGGGTTTGGCTGTGGCCAAGGGTGGTGAGAAAGGCTTGGACTTGCCTGAGATGGTTGAGGTGATTGCATTTTGCAAGTACAGCTAAGACGTGCTCGTTAAGGTTCAGTTGGCTTTGAACAGAGTGCATCGTTCTTCAGTTGTCATTGGGGTTCGCTTCCATTGCTACTCGTTACTTCCGTACCTCTTCTGAAACAGATGTTAAGTGTACCCGAAGGTTTCCGCGGACTTCCAAATTTCCAATGGCTCCCACATGTCGTGTGACGCCGAGAATGCAGCACATACGAGTGAATTGTCCGCACCGGTATGTTCGTATGGAAAAAGGCCTGGATAATGATACTATTTAACAAATCGCTCCTTGTGATTTGTGAAATGCCTTTTACTTGCTCGACATTTTTCTGAATTTTCATTTTCTATATTGGAGAATAGTGTTAAATATCCTCTAATGTCTTTAAATCAATCTGAACATAAATACTTTCAAACTATGCTCATAAGATTTGAAGAATTTAAAATATATATAAAAAAGTAAATTTTAAATGAGAAAATATATTTAGGTTTGTAAATTGTAATGTGAACCTTTTCAACTTTGACAATAATTTACTGCCCAATTATTTGACTCAAATATTGTACTTAATTGTTTCGAGAGCAACATATAACAAATTGATTCATGTATTCTATTATCTATATACACAAAAATAAATGATTTGGTGTGAATATGTTGTATGTATTCATGCATACCAAACTTTTAAGATCAACTACAAGGTGAGATGTCTTACTTTATTTACACGTCTTGAAAGATTGTAATATATCACGTACTCACACTTGATTTATTTATCTATGTATTCACACATTCACACATATTTATTTTTTTTCCCTAAACAACGATATTTTATTAATAAAAAAATCAAAACTCCTTCAAGACACCCGTTCTGCCTAAGCAATAAAGAAGGTAAAAAGTCTAGTGGAATACATCCAAAAAAAGGGACAATCTACAGCCCATTTAACCAAAGAGTCAGCATGGTGATTTGCTTGACGTGAGACTTTTAAAAATCTCAACAATGGTCTCTACAACGCCATATCTCTAATGACTTAAATAGAGTAAACATATTCTCATTCCACTAAAATATTCAGATCATTAATACCCATTATAGCAGTAAAATAATCATTCTCAAACATCACTTCCTGTAAACCTCTTGACCAAGCTTCCCTTGCAGCCATTCTATGCACACATATTTACTTATGTATATATAAGATAAAGTTCAAAGTGAGATGTCTTGCTTTATCCTATGATATTATATGAATTATAATCGTGTATATTAATATATGAATTAATTTCTTCACTTATTTTAGTAATTCTATTTATTTCTTATGGGATCTCTGTAATTTTGTAGGACTCTCTTTAATTTGCTGGCAGAATTACATTAAAAAAATAGACATAATAAATAAACATTATTATAAAACTTATATTATCGAAACTTTATATAGACAATATATTAACAGTGGAATATACTCGTTATGTCTATATCCTAATTTATTTTGTTTCTCCCCGCTAATGCCAGTCTTTGGAATTGAAAAAGGCACTGTGATAAAATCTACAAAATTATAAAATTAACGAGAGAAAAAAAAGGGAAAAAGGAAGAGACTGATTTTACCTATAAAATCGTATTAAAGAAGGAACACCCAAAAGAATATAGTCCCTCTGGCGTCGGGAAAAGAATAAACGCTACTGTGGAAATGGAAGCGGCGGCAGCAGGAGGAGGGGGGAGTAGTACGCTGTCGGAGTTATACCAGAACGCGAAGAAGGTGGTGATTAGGACGAGGGACGCGGTGGAACGCCTGGAGCGCCTCGAGTACTCCAGCGGTAGCATTGGGATGGACTCTCCGGAGCTCTCATTCTCAATCACGAAGGACATTACCCACATCCAGTCCCTCTGCGTCGAGATGGACCGTCTCTGCCGCTCCCTCCCCTCCAAGTCCCACCGCGATCTCTGGAAACGGTGAAGTTTCTTTCTCCAATGAATCTTGTCCCGATTGCTTTGTTGTGGGGACGGGGATCTAGTTCATTATTTAACTTAGGGTTTGGGTTTTCTCTGTTTCCTTGTTGGCGTCGATTCTTTTTGTTATAGTTCGCTGTAATTGTTTTCTCCGAAGCAAGCTATTTTATGAATTTTACGAGTGACCATTCTGTAATTGTGTGGATTACGCCAAAGAAAAGTGGATTCTCTTCAATTCCATGCGGAAGGTTTAGTTCAGCTTATTTTACCTTGGATGACCAGATACCTTGTGAAAGTAGTGGTTGAGAGTTTGATTTTATGCAGATTGAGCTTTAGCTGAGATCCTTTCAGCATTTTTATGCTAATTATACTTTCACGAGTATTATTTGTCATATATGCACTTCCAGCATTGGATCTGTCACTAGTAGGAAACTCTTAACTATATCGTGACCGTTTGTGGTAATTTGATCATTGGATCTGTTGTTTGTATAAATTCTCACGGTATGCAGTAACCATCGAAGTGTTGCTGTAATTTGATGCTCACGTGTCTTGATGGGATGCATTTGTTTTTTCTAAATTCATGCAGAAAAGTTGAACAAGTAGCAGAAGAGGCTGACTCTTTGAAACAGAGTCTGGATAAGTGCTCTTTAAGGAATCAGAAGAGGACGATGGAAGCCAAAGAAAGAGCAGAATTGCTTGGAAGAGCTGTATGTAATTATTTCGTTATCGGGTGCATTAAGCCAGTAGTGAAGATCCCTTTTGGTTAGGCCACTGAATTGTTTTTGCTGCGGTATCAGTAAGACATATTTTTATGTTGTAGAATGGGGATTCTCATGTTTTGAGAATATTTGACGAGGAAGCACAAGCAAAGCAGTCAGCTCGGAATTCGGCCCGGATGTTGGAAGAAGCTAGCTCAACTGGAGAGGCCATTCTATCTGCAATGTCTGGGTCAAGGGAACGTCTAAAGGTATCTGTTATCAGCTCCATGCGCTCACCATTCTGCGCTCCCATCTACATATATCTGCTCACATAGATTGATAATGTACAGGACTAGTTTTCAGTTCTTTAGTTAACTTACTCTTATGCATCGATGGTTTAATGAAAGTGTTTCCAGCAATATGGGTTTTTCTTTTGCCTCTAACACCCCTCAAAAGAAGAGCATTCAGTTGGCTCCAAAATATAGTTGATTTATAATTTTGTGTATGTCAGTATGTGGTATCCGATTCTCATAATTTGACTTGGCATATGGTATAGGAAAATTAAGTTAGATATTGGTCCCAGAAGGTACTTTCGTGGAATAAACCTGTAATAACTTGTGATTTTAACTACTAATTGGATGTCATTGGAGATGCTGCATGAGAATTGGGGAACTTATAACATGTTCTTCTAGATTTAGTTAACATAGGAAAAATCGAACCGATGTCTAAATAATTTGTGGCAGCTCTTCTCCTGGTCAAGTAATTGTAGGGACATGGTGACATGAATGTCGTAGCTGATTTTAACTCATGTTATACAAATTTTGCTTGTTCAGAAAGCACACCGGAAAGCACTGGATGTTCTTAACACGGTGGGACTCTCCAATTCTGTTTTGAGGCTGATTGAGAGGCGGCACCGTGTGGATAATTGGATTAAATATGCAGGCATGATATTAACACTTATCTTTGTGTTCATCACGTGGAGGTGGACGCGATGATCTTCTCTTCGCTTATACTATCCGTGCAGTGCACTTCATCCATGTCTACTTTGTATTGTTCACTTTACGCTGTTTCATTTTGGAAACGTAACGAGTGTAAAAAGGCCAATATTTATAAGAAACACTTTTATCAAATGAGTTTACACACAGCCTATCTACCGTCTGATGCTTCTCGCCATGTCCACTTTTTCAACTATTCAATGCAGTACGGCTACACTGTTGAAAACATTATTATACATCCCCTGTTGGTAGTTGGTACAACCGTGAAGCTATGGGTCTCCATCTGCAAAGTGGTATTGATACCGGAGTGCGTCTAACCGTAAACCGGGGGGCCGGGTAAGTAGGATTATTTGGGTTCATCATTTTTTAAGCCTGATTTTTCCGTAATAAGTGCCATTGAATCCACCATACTGTTTATTTTCCCACAAAATTCCCGTCTAAGTACTTTGGATGGGATTAGTCTTCCCAAACTTAAATTAAGATTAATCTCGAGTCAATTTGGTTTGGGGAAACCCAATCTGTTAGTTTATTTAAGAACTAATTAAATGTTCTGAGGAATATTAACATAAAGATGAATATTAACATAAAGATGGTTCAACAGAAAATGTCGATATAGTGCATGATTTGAGGATGAGGTATTATTAACTCTTTCAAAAATAAATACTCTTATCATTTTTTGCTCTCCAAATAATTTCACAAAGATCATTAAATTATATATATATTTTTAAATATGTATCATTGATAAAATTCTATTTAATTTAGGACGATACAAGAGATATATATAAAATAAATTATAATTTGTTTTAAGAGGAGAAAGCATAAGTAGAATTACCTCAAGGGTTTGGTGTCATGGTAAGGCTTCGACTTGAGATCTAATATGTCCCAAATTCGAGCTCCAACATTCCCAATATCGTCTTTGACTTACCTGCTTCCTGAGTTGTGGGGTCGATCTAAGGGACCGGGATTTATACTTCAAGGTTGGACCAAAATGGTCCGAACTTGGAAAATTTTCTCGTCATTAAAAAAAGAGGAATTTGCTTTTTAGTCCTTAGGTTTCAACCCCTTTCATTTTTAGTCATGAATTTTAGAGGGTCAAATTTTTAGTCCTTGAACTTTCATCTTTGTAAAATTTAGTCATTCCGTCAGTCTGCAGTCAAATTTGTACTGATCGACCGGTATATAAAGCGGTCGACCGCTACATGAAGCGGACGACCGCTACATGTACCGGTCGACCGCTTAAGAACTAAAATTTTGAATGTTGAAAGTTAAGGACTAAAATTAAAAAGGACCGCTACATGTAGCGGTCGACCGCTTAAGAACTAAAATTTTGAATGTTGAAAGTTAAGGACTAAAATTAAAAAGGTTCCAAAACTTAAGGACTTAAAAAACAAATTTATCTTTAAAAAAACGTAAAGTAGAAAGTACTCATGAAGTTCTTAATTAATATCCGAAGTAGAGTAGTAGAGTAGGTAAGACGTTAAAGGAAGACGAGTAATATTCTCTCTGAGAGCGTGAGCATATGGTTTTATTGTGCTCTTCCGCCCCCGTCGCGTCGCGTGCGCCTAACTTTCTAATTCCGTCACGCAATAGAGAGAAAGAGGAGTTGGATCACGAGTCGTCCCATACGGTCCGACTCTCAAATATAGCAAATACAATCTTCCAACCCGAAACGAGGAAAGGCAGAGAGAGAGAGATTAGGACAGAAAGGGAAGGCCTTGGTTTTGGTGAGTCTTTTTGGTTTCTTAATTCATTTTTCTCTTGGCTTATCCTTCAAACACTCCAAGTCCAACCTCGCAGCTTTATCTTATTACTTCTTCCTCAATTCGCTTCCCTCCATGCTTTCTCTTCCTTCCCAATTAACTCTGTCGTGTTCTTTTATTTCATTTTCTCTCTCTCTCATTGAGTATGTTTTTATCTGTCCAAATATAATTTCCAACATTTTATCTCTCTCCTAATAAAATACTCCAATATAATCTCTCTCTCTCCCATAAAAAATATAAAAAATTACAAAAAATTATAAAAAATTACCTCTCTCTTCACCTTTTCACTAAACTCAATACCAACACATATTCCCATACCCAACATTTTACAACACAAACACAACCTAAGTAGTCTTCCTGCCAAAACAGAATAAGAAAAATAAAAACTCCCTCTTTTCAACGGATTACTCTATCTCTCTCTCTCGGGTAGCGGATGTCTGGAATCTGGAGATGGAGGAGCAAGGTGGAGCGAATGACGCTTCTGCTGACGTCAGAGAGTGGCTCGTCCAACCACCACCACCGGTTCACTCAGGTGTCGACAATCTCGACCCACCTGAACCACCTCCAGGTGGGCATGCACCGCAGGCGGGAGTCTCTTATCGGAGTACAAGAGCGGTACAAGTGGGACCACGGTGGCTCCGATAATAACGATGGCCTCAGGAGTAACCAAATCCGGAAGATTCGAGCCGAGGCCAATTGTCCTCGCTGCTTCAAGCACATAGATCTTCTATTCTCCTTCTCCAATCGGCACAACTTAGCTCCTCCGGTTCCGCTTGGTACAGTCGATGTTGGCGATGAGGATCCTCATGCTAAGACTGGAGGAGCCGTCAATCTCTGCCCCAATTGCAAAAGCGCTTACTACTTCCGCCCCCACGGGATTGCCCCTCTCCAGGGCAGCTTCGTCGAGATTGGCAGAGTCAATAAGGCACCCACCAGAGCCAGGAACAACAAGAAAGCTAATGGCAATGGTGACGGTGGTGAAGATGATGATTATCGGAATAATAACACTACTATTAACACGAATAATAACTTTAGAGGCTCGTTTTGGGACACTTTAAGATCGTACAGTTCTGGTGGGGACCCGCCCGAGAATTGGGCGCCCCCGCCTTCAGGAAATGGCTTGGCGGTACATACTCCTCCCGGACCGCCGTTTACGCCTGGTGTTAATGTGGTCCGGGCGTCGGGGCCCGGTGGTGGTGGTGCTGGTGGCGGTAGTGATGGTAGAAGTAACGGAGAGAAAAATGAATGGGGCGGGTCGAATTTGGGCAAGGATTTACCCACTCCAAAGGAGATCTGCAAGGGGCTCGACAAGTTTGTTATTGGCCAAGAGAAAGCCAAAAAGGTCTCGCTTTTTTCCATTATGCTGTCTGTGCTTAATCGTATCGATTCACATACTCTTGCACTAATTGAGTTCTGCAAAAATGCAAAAGATTTCTACCCTATGCAAGGGAGATGTTCATTCTTTGCTTTCACATTGTCAGTCCTCTGAGTTTTGCATTTACTATAACGTTTCACTTCATTTATTGTTGTTCACATTTTCCACACATACAGGATTGTTCCTTTTACTTACCATTCTCTGCAACATTTTCAACATTGTCAGGACACATGTTTCATGTCCCGCTCATCTACTAAGTTGAATACACACAACACAAAGACAGACTGAGGGAGAGGAACACTCTACTAAAAGGACACACCTGTTGGATGTAAATAACTCTTAGGATACTCAACTAGGTGGTAGAGTTAGAGACATGGGTTCATTTTTTGCAGCACTGCTTCTTTGGCCTTAGCATTTGTGAGAAATGGATTGCACATTCGGTCAATGAAGTGCTTTATCTTAATCACTTTAACTGAACTTATGCCATGGTTGCTTTATGTTTATGCTGCAGGTGCTGGCAGTTGCTGTATATAACCACTACAAAAGAATATTTTATGCATCCCTGCAAAAGGGGTTAGTTTTTCACGTGGCATCTTGTTTACTCCGTTTCTGACATCTATAATAACTGATCTGGAACTCATTAACAGAAACACATATTTTACAATTGGGTGAATAGTTTTCTAGCACTTTTTAGTCATTTTGGATTTTATCTAATAGAACTGAATTGCTGAGTTCTAATACATACTAGGTCAGGAGCAGAATCAGGTGTTCCTGAGAGGATAGACGATGATGATAATGTTGAGCTAGATAAGAGCAACGTCCTTTTGATGGGCCCAACTGGCTCAGGTACAACTCTAGCTACATTTTTTTCTTTTTTTTTGACATGCACTGACAGCCATTGGGCTCCATGTGATTCTTTGATGGCCTTGTATTGAGTCTCTGAATTTGATCAAGCTGCCATTCTAACCTGAATATCGTGCAACAGGGAAGACATTGCTTGCAAAAACTCTAGCTCGATTTGTGAATGTGCCCTTTGTCATTGCGGATGCGACAACTTTAACGCAGGTGGGTCTGTTTCTCATTTAGAAATTATTGAGAACTGTGAAACATGGAATACTGGCTACTGAACTTAAAAAACAGCATCACGTCATGGTTTTTTTTACTTATTTTTTTCCTTTCAGTACTACCAACTTGTTTTCTTCCAGCAATAGTAATTAGTGAGTCATGCTTGCTATCTATTACTAACTGCTCAGTTGCATGCCAATTTCATGTTGGAAAAGGAAACTCGGTTCCCGCTATTGTTGTTTTACTAATTTTATGGGGCTACATTCTTCTAGGGATGGGTTGGTTCTTTTTGTCTTTTTGGGTATGTTACATTCGATTGAAGGAGGCAAATAACAATTTTTTTCTGTTGTATTAATATTGCAGGCAGGCTATGTTGGAGAAGATGTTGAATCAATCTTGTACAAATTACTTGCGGTATGCTTGATGTTGTACATTTTCAGATTAAAAACTACAATTTTTTCAGATCAATCTTTGGAGCATATGGTTATTGCTAGCATTTTTCTTGTTCTGGGTATTCTACGAAGAGCTCTTGGTCTTTGAAATAGTTTAATTGCCTTTGCTCTTGTCGGTTGTTTGTTCCTTTTTTTTTTCCTCTACTTGTATTTCCATCTGGTGATCAATTTTTTGTTTCTAGGTTGTTGTTCATTTAATATGTCAAAAGGGGAGGTTGCTTAGGATATTCCCTTTACTTGAAATGAATTTTTTTCATGCAATAAAGACTTTGGCTCAAAACTGTGGAGATAAAACTATTTCTTTCAAACCATTGAAAAGCTTGAACAGAGAGAAGTTTGGCTTGGGGAGATCCATTCCTTCATTTTTGTGCTGCTGACACGATCTCTTAGATTATTTAGTTTGTGTGCCCATAAAGTAGTAAATTTTTTGCTTTCTCAGCTAAAAAAAAAGAGATTAGAAAAGATTCCAGCATCTGCCTCGACTAGTAAGTAGGTATGCTCCCCATGTTGTTCAACTGAGTTTCGAATTATTCGACTTACCTTGTGCTTGGTGTGTGACACCATTTTGGGTACCCAAGATTTACCTACGAATAAGTACTGTAGAAATGTAAGTAATGGGCTGTATGTTCAGGGTTCTCCTCATTATTCAAAAAGAGGGAGAAATGCAAGATGAATGTACAATAAGGTGGTGTTTGAGTGCCAAAATTAATTTTGGCTTAATAAAAAAAACTACAAAATAATCTCCCCCCATCAAATCATTCTTTTCCATTATAATAAATATAAAAAATTCATTCAAATATTTTTTCTCTTCACTTTTTCACCAACTCCCATACCTGAAAATTTTGAACACCCCAAAATTTTGGCACACAAACCCCACCTAAATTTGTACTGGACCTACCTGTAGCCTCTCTTGCTGATGTGCTTGTAAACCTTGGAGTTGCATATATTGTTTCAAGTTGCCTATTGTTTAGCACAACCGACCATAATAAGTTGTCAGTTGGATTCTATTACCCCATAATTGTGGTCATAAGAGCCGGTGAACTAGTCTTTCGATAACATTTCTATTTCTTGTGAGGTAACTTCAATTGTATGTTGCTTCTGTAATTGGGCTGTGCCCCTTGGTTTCTTCTAGTATGGGCTCATAAAACAATTGGGAAAGTGGGCGTTACACCTCTCAATTGTACTTAACGAGATCTCTTGGTCACTTGTAATACTTTTAGTTCTATTTGTTTCTGCGGTTATATTTGGTCTGTATCCTCGTTAGTGAAGTTTTCCTTCTCATTATAATCCATCTACTAATCTTCATATAGGATTAGGCTTCTTCTGAAGATAGGAACTGGCCTGCATGTGGGTGCTAATCCGAACGGGATCTTGTTGTGGGAGTTGAAGTAGCTATATAGGTTGAGAAGAGGAAAGGCATGAGTGTAGTACAATATTATTTTGGCTACCTGAGTTGCAAGATTGATCCAAATAAAATCCAGAGAAAACGAAAAGGAAAAAAAACAGAATAAAATCATTTTCAGCAGAATAGTGTGTGAGCATCACGTCTGGCGCTCCTCCATTTTACATCTTCTGTGGTGGTAATATCTTCAGTTTGTTCTCACCTTTCAGCTGGATGCTCTTTTTGAGGAATGCATTTTCTCTGCAATATCATCTCATAATTTAGCTTTCCTAAACGTCGAAACATCAAAATGCAGCCTCTTTAGCCTTTCAACTTGGGCTTGCCTTTTCATTATCATTGGACTAACGTTTTGTGCTTGTCAATTGGCATTTAGGCAGCTGAGTTCAATGTGCAAGCAGCGCAACAAGGGATGGTATACATTGATGAAGTTGACAAGATAACTAAGAAGGTTCTTAGATGTTAAATGATTAATACTTTAGGTACTTTTTGGGGAAAAAATATTCTTAACTGTGTGTCATTTCTCAGGCTGAGAGCTTAAATATTAGCAGAGATGTTTCTGGTGAGGGTGTCCAACAGGCATTATTGAAAATGCTTGAAGGAACTGTGAGTATTTTTTTCTACACTGCTGTCATTCTCTCCAGTTTAGTTATTTATTATGCTTTTTTCCATCCCATCTTTTTGTATGAACTTTTCAGAACTGCTGGTTCTGGTTTTTCTACTATATGCTTTCCCGTGGGTGACTTTTAGAACCACAAACACATGAGGATTACTGTAAATACACACTTTTGCCCCAAAGACCGTCCCTTGTAGAGAAATCCAATATCACTTTTGTGCCTACAGGCTCTCAAGCTATATGCTTAATATTGAGTTTCTTTTGATCTGTACGAGAGTATGCAAGTCAGCATAGACCGTTACTGGTACTTTTGATCTAGGGACTGCGTAGAGAAGAATTGAAATGGAAAGAAAAGAACTCCTTGTGGTTATACTGGTTTTACTTAAGATTCATAGATAAATAGAGAACTGGAAATATGCGTTGAGGCAGTGGAACACGTTCTTTGGGATCCAAACTAGCAGGAGGAAATTTTTGGGAGAGTAGAAGCCAACACATTTGGGACTGAGTAAGTCTTGAGAGGGGGGGGGGTTCATCGAAGAGGTAAAGGTGGAGAAAATTCTTGCCTTGACCAAATACTATATTTACAAAAGTGATAAGAACGTAAATTGTCTCCTTTTTTGCCTGGGTTGGGGGGGTTGGAATACACGTGAAACAATTCATTGGACAATAAATCTACATTACTAAATATGATATGGTGGCCGTAGGACCCAACATTGTATCGAGTGGAACAAATAAGGTTCATGTTAACGTACAGACTCTTAAAATTGAATCAATGTTAAGTACACTAGATAACTATGATCCCATGCATGTGCTCTTTGAGTGTGGACCCTATTCTCAGAACTGTTGATCTGTAAGCTTTGATTTTCATCATCCTCTCATTGTGAGCTAATCACTAGACGGCTACTCTTATGATTGTGTTTGTTTTTGTACATCTATAGGACTCGTCTGACAAATCATAAATCGATTTCATTTTGCAGCATCTGCTAATGTTTGCTGGAGTTTTTGCATTTTTTTTGTCTCTTTGTTTGTAATAGGTTTTCATTTCCCTAAGGACCTTTCTTGTTTTATGATTATTAGACCTTTTTTAGTAGTCTAATATTGTATTAATTTGTTGTTGTTCTAGATAGTCAATGTTCCTGAGAAGGGGGCAAGGAAGCATCCTCGGGGTGATAACATACAGGTATACTAGGCCTAAATATGCCGTTTTCTGTTGTATCATTTCAAGTTATGTTTCTGTTCAGATGTTTCATAGTAGAGTAATCAGTCTTGCATTGCCTATTAGAACCTAGATTTTACTGATTTCATTCAGGATTACCTTTTTAAGTAGAAGTGAAAGATGTATTGGCTCTTATCAACCAAATCAATGAGGTTCTCTGGATTTAACTTCTGCCCCTCCCTTCATGTGGTGGTTGGTTTTTGTACCTTCTGCCCTTTTTCTTTTGGGGTGGAATTTCATTAGGAAATGGCACGGATGGCATTTGTTTTTACTCCTTTTGGGTCATTAGTTCAAAATATTTCAGCTTAGCTATCCCTTCGATTATATTATTGTCTTGAATCTTTTCTATTTTTTTTGCAGATAGATACAAAAGATATCCTTTTCATATGTGGTGGAGCATTTATTGATCTTGAGAAAACCATTTCAGAAAGGTAGTTCCTTTTTAAGTTTTCTATTGCAATACTACTCATTCATCTGTTTTTGTTTCCTTGTGGTGTTTGAGGTTTTTTTTAACCATGATTATTCACATTACGAACCAGGCGGCAAGACTCTTCAATCGGTTTTGGAGCACCTATTCGTGCAAACATGAGAACTGGTGGAGTAATCCAAGCAGCAGTGACCTCATCCTTACTTGAGTCGGTAAGAAGAAAGACCCTTGAAAGTCATTGAGATGGGGATTTAAATCTGCATTTTCATCTCTTATCGACATTATTGTTGCTTGGTCTGTATTAAATTTGTCTAGGCCAGAGAAGTGTGAAAGTAGTTGTTTTCATTTTCAGGTTGAAAGTGCTGATCTTATTGCATATGGTCTCATACCAGAGTTTATTGGACGTTTTCCAATTTTAGTTAGTTTGTCGGCTTTAACTGAGGACCAACTTGTACAGGTAATATTGCATTAGACTTCATTATTGTACTTTGATATGGTTTTTGTTTTCTAAAGCCTTGTTGGTGCAGCCGTAGGAACATGATATAATTTGACCCTAAGGGGTATCTTGGTAAGGTCCTCCTTGGGTCCTGCTTGTCTTCATGGGCTTTTTGTTAGAGTCCCACATTGATTAGGGACCATTTAATATTGTACTTCATATACCTGTTGGGCCACCTCTTCCCATTGCCAATTGGTATTGGGATGAAACTTAACATGGTATCAAAGCCAACTATTTCTAGGCTTGACCCACTTGTTTGTCTTCCCCATTTGTTGTCCACGTGCATGGACCATGTTCATTCGGCCTGCACGTGAGGGGGAGTGTTAGAGTCTCACATTGATTAGGGACCATTTAATATTGTACATCATATACCTGTTGGGTCACCTCTTCCCATTGCCAATTGGTATTGGGATGAAACTTAACACTTTTATCCATGGAAAGGCTACTAAGAATATTTAAGTAGGAAAAAGGAATAGATATCCTAATAAGTGAAATAATCTTTTACACATAATTTGGGATGTTTTGGAATTATATGGGAATTGTTCGCATTTGTGAAGGATTTAAGATCTGCAAGACATGTTTCTTCACTTTTTGTGAAGTCATTAGGCTACTGACTTTAGTCTGAGTCATCTTAATATCTCACATCAACCTTTTGTTAATGGCTCTAGGAAGGGAAGATTTCATAACTGCAGCCATAGTAAATCCTGTATACCTGTTTAGTGCTGCTTTTGGTTCTCTGTAATGGATTCTAGTTATCAAACATCTTTTCACTTTTCTGACAAGGATTAGAAATTGAGCTCCAGAACCTGCTGCTCAAGTTCTATGCCCGCACCACTGTGGTTATAACGGAGTTTGTATGTTGTGGTATCATATGTTTATTTTTAAATGGAGATGGGCAGACCAAACTTGAGGCTATTACCATCCTTTTTTCATTTAATGGATGGTGTTATTCCTCCTATTTGATGTATCAACTTAAATTTCTTTTGGCTTTACTGTGGTTCTGCAGGTCCTCACTGAACCAAAAAATGCTCTTGGTAAGCAGTACAAGAAATTGTTCAGCATGAACAATGTAAGCATTTTGCCTATGCATGTTGTGTTCTGGACTCTCTCTCTTGTTGTCTTTTGGCTTCTATATGTCAATTGTATAACCTCTCACCCAATTTCAGGTGAAGCTACATTTTACAGAGAAGGCACTGAGACTGACTGCCAAGAAAGCATTGGCAAAGAATACTGGTGCCAGGGGTTTAAGGGCCTTACTGGAAAGTATTCTTACTGAAGCCATGTATGAGGTATGCAATTTTTAATTTCTTTTCTTTTGTGGAGAGTGAAGGACTTGTGCCTTAATTAATTAGTCAGCTACTGCTAAGCCTCTGATTCAAGCTTGGAAGTGTTGTTATATAACTCTTCACTAATAGAATCACACGAATGCTTGTACAATTCAGATTCCAGATGTTAAGACAGGAAATGACAGAATAGATGCTGTTGTGGTCGATGAGGAGTCAGTGGGTTCAGCAGATACCCCTGGTCACGGAGGGAAAATTCTTCGTGGAGATAGTGCCTTGGAGCATTACCTAGCTGAAACCAAGTTGAAAGATTCAGGGGTATGAGCTCACGCATTCTTGTTGTGGGGGCCAACTCTCCCACCTATGCATCTTTTAGAGTTTCTAGGAATCTTTTCTTCTAATCAATTATCAACGTGTGATAGCCACACCCACACCTCTGACAATGCATTTTAGAAATTGGCTAGTTCATCTTTGCCATGAGAATAGCAACTGTGCCCATAAAACAGTATTTTTTTTTCTTCCAAAAAATGCGGACGGAAAGATAGATTATTCTCCCAAACAGATGGATGATGATTCGGATAAACCTAGGTAGTTGGTGCCAGTGAGTCAATGACACTCCTTTCCTGATAAGAACAGGGTGGAGGATGTGGCTGTAGATTTATGACTCATTATATACATGTGTAACTAACCAATGAAAAATAAAGGCAGAGTGATGGCCTATTTAATCTAGTTTTGAGCCCTTGACGCTACTTCAGAGCACTGGCACTCTGCTGTTTGTTTTGGTAAACTCATTGCTAGTCTTTATATGTTCCAGGACAATGTGCAGGTGGCTGAGGGAGAGTTGCAGGAGGGTGAATCAGAGCTGTCATCAAGAGCCATGAGCATGTAACAGTATTTCAAACATACTTATTTTTAGGATATGGCAAATTTCTCTTTGATATTAATAGTGATTTGTAAAAAAATAACATTCATAGTTTGGTGTAATTATCCCCTTTGTAAAATAGTAATTGCTTATAGTTCATGTTTATTGGATTAGAGGGAGAAAAAAATGAAAGAAAAATGTAGCTTTGCTAATTTATGCAGGCAGCACATTATTGCGTTTGAGGCTTAGTCACAATCAAATTATTTTCCTGCATAATTCGTCCTGTATTGTCAAATTCAGTGCGACTTTTTTCGGGTGTATTGTCCGGCGGTCAGCAAACATGGCCGGAAAGATAAATAAGGTAAACACTAAAAAGAAAGGATTCACTTTATTATCAACGTCTGCGCAGTTGAGAGAGATCAGAGGTTGATGGAAAACCTAAAACAAAAGGTGAAAAGGACATGCATTCGGCCTATTTGGCCCTGGAGTTGCTAATGAGCTCGTGAGCAGCGGAGGTGGATGGAAGAGCTGGAATTGCTCCTTTCTTTGCTGTACAAATTGCTCCACAAGCATTTGCAAATGTCAGAGCCTCTCTAAGTTTTGCTTCATCCTACATATAAAAAGAAGAGATTAACTCGTTAGAAGATCATGAAGAGTGGAAAACATTATATATAGAAAACCAAGCAGAAAGGGAAAAGTAAATAATACATGAATGATATTTGCATCCTCGGCCATGTGAACTAAAAGTGCACCAACAAAAGCATCACCGGCACCAGTTGTGTCAACAGTGTTCACAGAGAACCCAGAAACCTTTCCTTTAAAGCTCTGCAATCATACATAATTATTAATTGGTATCAAAAGAGAATGGGATGGTGATTGGAAAGGAAGCATGATAAAGAAACTGGGACTGGACCATATCCAAAAACCAAGAAGGAAGAATACCTTGGTGAAGTATCTGCATCCTTTTTCTCCATCAGTAACGACAAGCAACTTGAGGTTCTCATGCCAAAGGGTGAGAACAACGTCTTCCTTGTCAGGATCTCCTTGCGTTAGGAATTCAACCTCATCATCACTCACCTATACCAATTAATACAACAACAAAAAACCATTTAATCACCCGAGTCAGATTCCCATAAAAACAACACCAAGAAAAATCAGTAGAGAATGCTAGCAGTAGGCCGGAACATCTTCTTAAATACAAACCTTGATGAAATCAGCTTGATTCCAGATGCTCTTGATTCCATCTCTAGCAACATCAGCAGAAGGCCACAGAGGTAGCCGGACGTTTGGATCGTATGAAAGCAATATGCCGGCTTCCTTAGCAGCTTTCATGGCTGCCAAGTGAGCCGACCTGCATGGCTCAGATATCAGGCTTATGGATCCATAATGGAATATCTTGGCCTGCTTGATGAGATCCACATTCAACTCGGACTCTTTCAGCAGCATGTCCGCACTTGGATTCCTGTAAAACATGAACTCCCTCTCCCCGTTCGTCTTCAAAGTCACAAAGGCCAATGCAGTTCTGGCATGGGGATCAAGACAAACCCCATCAGTGTTCACCTTGTTCTTCTTCAAGATATCGACTAACATGTAGCCGAACTCATCCTCCCCAACCTGTAAAATTGTTAATTAAACTGCTTCATTGGAAGTAATTATATTTGTATCTTAAAACTTATTTGCGGGGGAAAAAGATTTTTGAAGTTTAAGAACAGAGAGTAACCTTGCCAATAAAGGCAGAGTTACCACCCAGCTTGGTGATGGCACAAGCAACATTGGCAGGAGCACCGCCGGGGGCTTTGACAAAACCAGTAGACTCAGCCAAGGAAACTCCGGCTATGTCAGGCACAAAATCGATGAGCATTTCACCGAAGGCCACGATCAATGGGCATGGACTGGTGGCTGTCACAGTCATCTTGTCGCTTGTCTTTCACTTTTGGATCACTCTAGCTTTCTCCAAATATGATCCGTTCCTTTTCGATAATAAAACTAAGCAACAGGGCTTTATATAGGGAAGGGTAGCTAACTTTGGGAGAAAGAAAATGATCAGCCTAATGGATAATAATAGCTCTCTTATCTTCTCTGTCCATATTTGGATAATTCAATTTGACGACTTTCAAGGCCGGCTCAAAATTTTTAGGCCTTACAGTCGTGTTTGTTAGCCAAAATTTTGGAGTGTATTCTCTCTTCCCATCAAATATATAAAAAATTTATTCAAAACATCTATCACTTCAATTTTTTAAAAAATTGAGGTATTTTGGTTTAAAAAATAAATTCAAAATTAAACTATAAATTCGGGTATTATATGCAAAATTAATAATCAAACTTTTGTATTCAAATTTAGTCAATAAATCAATTTCAATAAATAAAATTGTTAAACCATTTAATCTATCTCTTGAGACATAGTTGTTCATAAATAATTTTTTATAATTTTTAGTTTTGAAAAACTTCTTTTGCATATGCAATTGTAACATGTATATATAGTAATTAGTATTATATATGTAGTAAAATAATTTGGAAAACAATCTAGTGCAATTTCTAGACATTTTTTTTTTTTCTAAAGTGAAATCATCATCTATCGTTTTAGACATTGGTTGCCATTATACCTTAGAATTTAATTTTTTAAGAACTTAAGTTGGGTTAATTAACAATAAAGTAGACAGCTGTGATGCTAGATTTTAGGAGAATAATTTATTGGGAATGATGCTATTATTTTGAAAAGAGACTTAAAAACTGATAAGAGTCAAACTATTATTAGATGATAGTGCTAGTTTCTAAGCTGTCTAGTTTTTATTTTAAATTTCAATTTTGTAAACTCATTTTGAAATGTTCTTATTCTGTATGCTTTTATTAAGTTTTATTTCAAAATTTTAGGCTTTTTTTTCTTCTTAATTTTAATTCTGCTATAATATAGGGACCTTAGGAGATTGGATTCTTTGCCACAATTTCAGGATTTTCCATAAACAAATCCCGAATTAAATGGTAAGACATGTCCTACTGCAACAATATATATACTTCGATTCAAATATTCTTATCCTTATCTCAGAAAATGGAGTTCTTAGTAAACTTGAATTTCAGATACCGTTAATTTTTTCTCCAAGTACCATCCTCTAGGTCCCTAAATTTTAATTGATATTTTCTTCATGAATTAGAATTTACAAGAGAAGTATATAAGATTGTATCTCAGCCAGTCAAATGTCCTGAGGCCCAAACTTTATATTTGTTTAAGAGGCCAATTTTTCTCCAATTAAATTTGATGTAGCCGGCCCAACAATATAAAGGGTCTGGGCCCAATAACTTCCACAGCCTGTTAGAAAGGTAAAAAACAGTAGAATTTCTTTAATATACTAAAAGTCCCACCTCTCCTACATCTTCGAAGTATATCAGGTCCTTGGTTTATCAAAGATCAAATAAAAATAAAGATAGATATCTCCTCTTATCTGATAAGAGTCATAACCACTTAAGCAGTTCATTTCTAGTAAGATTGCAGCTCTACGGGTCTATAGTCGATATGGTACACCCCCTTAATATTACTAGCTTTCTTATGGTTACTTTAGATCTACAATCTCTCTGACTTAGGCATGGGAGGAATGTCACCACCAATTCTCTTTTACAGATTCGACCATTAGATTGGGGCTGCTGATTGTTCGCTCTTCTGGTGGTTTTTGGCATCATCAAAAGACATGAATCTACCCAACAAATAGTATCAATTTCATACAGCTAAAAATTATCATAAAATCGATAGTGCTATCAGGATCAAAGAACAGAGTCTCAAGCAACAGCGGTTGGAGGCTTAATATCCATTACTTTTCCAAGCTATAGTGCTTCTTCACGGCTTCAGTGATATCCCAAGTTACCTTCATACCTTTAGGGAACACAACCAAATCACCAGCCCCAATATCAAATGATTCATCGTGGCCATCAACATAAACCTTGACTTTGCCATCCAGCAGATACATAGTCTCTGTGGCACTGAATTCCCATGGGAATTTGCTTGGCTGCCCTTCCCACCTATATACATATCAAAGTATTGTCTCAATCAACTATATCATGGAAGGATTACTTAATGTAAAGAATCCCATACATCAGAGCTTTTTCTGTAAAGATATAATTCCTCATGAATGCATGTCAAATTTAAAGAGATTATAAGTATTGGCAATCTTATCAATTCAATATATTTAGTCATGGTTCTTTTTCCATGAAACATAAACATAATCATGCAGCAAACTCAATATGCCAAATAACTCTTGCTCAAACATCACCTCTCCCCTTTGTATAATTTGTGTGATAAAGGCCACTGGATAGTCTCATAATTTACCAATTAAAAGTACTAAGAACTCAGTAAATTTCTTGACACCATGGGGGGCAAAAGTACTGGAGAAACAATGAAATAGGGGTTTCCTTAACGAGTTGGGATGCTAGGGAGATTGATGTAGTCGAAGAGTGGGTGACAGCAATCTAAAGCTTTGTTTAAAGTTTTTACTAGTTCTTTCTATTTCCACCAGAATTAGTTTAGTGGTTTGTTTTCTTCTTGGAAGAGTCCTCCACACTATGTTTCCTTGGAGTTTTATTGAATACGAATTTTATTTAGAGAAAAATAATAATAACGAGTTTAGTTGGGTATGGAATAAATTATAAGCTTAAAAATTGAAAATTTTGACGTGTATCCGAAAATAAATCCCTTATACCAAGCTTAGAATCAAAATGAGCAAAGAAATGCCCATATTCCTGGAGAAAGCTAAGTGAAAGCTAAGCTCCTTTTCTTCTGGTGCTTTTTTCCTTTCCTCAGTTCAGTTCTGTCTAATGGAGTTTTACCTATTAAAGAAAGACAGGTAATGTATCAACTTAAAAGCTCACTTCATTAAGCATACCCTGAGGTGTTCGGGAAGAGAGCTTTCTTTTATTCTAACAAAGCAATTCCACAATAATAGTATCAAGCAGACATGTTCACCAAACACAATCAACTCAAGGGAGGTTTGGCCGATTCACAGACGAAAATTCAGAGCGTTTGCTTCAAGATATTATATCATCACCTCTGTTCCCAGGTATTAAGAGAACCCAGAGACTCTCACCTCTGTTCCTAAGAATCGATAAAACCACCCTTTGCTCCTTTACCTATTCTGACAGTCGATCCTATTTGAGATCTCTCTGAGAAAGTATAACAGTATGGTTACCAACTATGAGGAAAGTCGATGCCCTAACAGGTATCCTAAACAAGAAAATTTATTCTGAGCTACCAAATTATGTCTTGCAGAGACAATAGCGTGCATAAAATGATTCTTACGCGCCGCGCTGCAAATCAAACGATGGCGTCGAACTAAATAGAAAAAAATTAGCACAGAGAAAACAAATCCAGAAAAAAGGGTCAAGGTTTGCGAGTCACATACGTGGACCATGCCCTCACACCGAGTTCAGTGAGTCTGGATTCAGGAGGATTCCTTTCAATCTTCACGCCATATATCTCGGTGGCCATGGCAGTATTTTCTTGTTCAGATCCAGTGAAACTGATTTCCTTCGTTTTCGGCTTCAAAATAGCAAACGAAAGAAAAAGAGGGAGCGCCGCTGCCACTGCAACTAGTACTACCGTTCGGTTCCATAGAATCTGCGACATTTTCTTGGGAGTTTCTGACATCTGACTAGAGAATAGTATCATATACCTCGTTTCTTCAGATGGACTGGGAAATACCTCGTTAAAAAGAAAAAAGATTGCAAGAGTAAAGTGGACTACAACAGTCCAGACAGAGAAAGAAAAGGGAGAGAAAAAAAAGTGGGCTTTCCAAAACGAGTAGCAGTCAGGTCAAGTTCGTTTGACGCGTCTGGAAAAGTTTGGGGTGGGATAGTCATATCTCCATCGCGTAGAAATTATTGGTGGTCTTGGACTATTGATACGATGAGGCTACGAAGTTTAACAAAAATAAGCTCTTTAAAACCTTCTGCTCTCTTTGTAAAATGATAAAGGCATTTAAAAATCAGTGATACTTGGACCCGGAAAATGTCCTGCCGCTAGTTGGGGGCAGGGACGTTCCCTTTCACCGCATTTAGGCCAAACTAATGCACTTGTTTTCTGAAAGTCTCTACGTCTACTAGAAGGCTCGTACAGTTGTGCATATAACGAGACTCCCTGGGATGTAGCACAAAACCTCCAATTATAAGTTCCTCATTTTCCCTGTGGAGTACATGAAGGGATGATAAAGCGGCACACTGTATGTATTTTGGATTTCCTAGGACTTCTGGAACGAAAACTTGGGAACTTTCAACGGGAAGCATCCATATTACTCTTCTTAGGGGTTAGCTTAAACCCCAAACCCAGTGTCAAAAGTAAATTCCAATGAGAGTTCCCCGAGACCGCCCTGCACTACAAACACATCCAACTAAAAAAGAAGAAAAAGTACTGTCTTTAGAACTTCAAAAATACGTTTCCATCAAATTTGACATAGAAGTGTCATATTGGTTCAACAGCAGATGGCATGCACTAAGGATGAAGACCATTACACGTTTTAGTTGATCCGTATCTATAACAAAATATGAGCACAAGGCTCTCAGTACGTCACTAGCCCAGACTATAATGCTTATCAACAGCTACTGAGACATCCCAAGAGCAGCTCATTCCTTTCGGGAACTCAACCAAGTCACCAGCACCAATCTCCACTGACTCGGAAGACCCATCAGGGGTAACCTTCACTTTTCCTTCAAGCAGATAGCAAGTCTCCTTCGTGTCAAATGTCCATGGGAATTTGCTTGGAGGGCAACTCCACCTGTAAGATTCCAAATGCAGCAGAAATTCACCTTAATCTTGCCAGAATGAAAAATGCCACTGCGGTAAAGAAGCATGTCTACAGCAAAATGACAAGAGTCAAAGTTCTTGTATACAAGAATAATAAATTTCAAGCACATGAACTTGTCAGCGGGGACCGCACTTCAACTGTTTCTTCCTCTCAGAAGTATCTAGATGAGGCTTAAATGTATCAGATTACATTGTACTGGAACTCATAATACCCAACCTTGTGTAATCCATATCTATTTAACTCAATCAAAGAAGGTTGCTCCTCAGGTTGGAATTTACGAAAACCCAAAGTTTGAGAAGGCTGTTGGAGTCAAGTAAAACTTCCTTACATGGAAATGAAGCAGTCCCCAATCAAGAAGGAAGTCTCAGGAAATTTGGATGAGAAACCAACTGATGCTAAACATTAGTATTTGGCAACTGGCTAGGAGTTCTACATATTGGTGATGGGCAATTCATATTGGACAACACAATTTAGCATGCCAAGAGTTTGATCATCACGCATTGAAGTACTGTAATTTCCAGAAGAAGCTTAACTCGCATCATTCATGGTGTTGCTCTTTCCTTCGAGAATTCAAGTTTTAAATAAAATACAAAACCAATAAGTCCAATGAAGTAGCAGATGCTTTAAGTAGATCAACATTGTTGCCAAAAGTGATGAAAACCCAAGTTACAGGCTTTGAAGAGTTGAAGAATCAGAATGAGAAAGAGATCCATATTTTGGTCAAAAGTACTTCCAATCACAAGAACTAACAGGATATAGTATGCTGCCATAAAAATAAACCCAAGGAGCTTCTGCTCAGGCAGTGTTGTGCACAACCAGTTTTTGTGAACTCCTCTCACTCAATTGGCCTGCTTGATAGCACCTCACCTACCCCTAACATCTTTATACATCTTCGGCCAGAAATAACAATCAGTTAGCATGGCCAATGTCTGGACCTTGCCAAAATGTCTCTCCAAAAACTGGAAAGGGACATGACACTCTCCTGGGACTCTTTCAACCGAGAAACAGATCTTTGCCATTACAACTTCAATCTTATCTCGTCTGTTATGGTCGTTGTTATTTCGGGCAATTCTTCTCAAACTTGTTTCTACCGAACGGCTTGAAAGATGATCTGATTTGCACCAGATCTAAGCTTTTCCTGTTGCATCAAATTTGCAAAGATCTATCTTTCTCCCGCGAGCTACAATCAATGCAGCGGTTGCTTTTAAAATACACATAAAAAATTTGGTTTTAAACTTTGGTTCGCCCTCTGCCAATAGTAATCACATTCTATTAGATGAAACAAAATCGGAGTACAAGGTTGTAGAATGTAAAGCAGGAGAAATCTATAACACTTTGGAATGAAATGCAGCTATTGTTTGTGAGTATCCCGTGTATATATTTGTCACAGGCATCCTGTTCCCGCATACATCATTTTCATAAAATATAGAGCAAAGGCCATTCATTTCTAACCCGAAAACCACCAAAAATTCTGCACGACCACGTATTCAACACAACTTAACGAAGAAATCAAGCAAAATAGAGAAAGGAAAAGAGCGGGGCGCGTACTTAGGCCATTTTCTGACACCAAGTTGGGTGAGCTTGGACTCGGGAGGGTTACTCTCGATCTTGATCCCCAGTTTCTCAGTAGCCATAGTCTCCGCTCTTATTGAACCAAACCGCCGCCCTATCCTGTTTCTCGAACAACTCAAGGAAGCAGCAGTAAAATATAGCGACGAGTGTTTGGTTTCGGTGAAGAGTAAACACTGGCTCGGTGATACCGATACACCACCAACACACGCCATGGTTTTATAGCTGATGTCCCTAGCTGGTGCTCGACTTCTGTAGAACGTTGTTTATGGTATAATATATTTATTTATCTTTGCTTTAAAAATACACACACACACCATGTTGTAATGATTTGTTGGGCATTTCATTCCTCATTATCCGCTTTTATATTTAAAAGCACAAAACAAGAAAATTGCCGTTTTTATTTCCATTCTTTTATTTTGTATTTTTGCTTTCTTCTCATTCCTAAATTTCTCAGCCACTCACGCCTTAATACCTTATCTTAAACCTTGAAAAAAATTGTCGGGTCCTTGTTTGGGCTCGGTGGGATTTGGAACAAAACAGGGAAAGCGTCAGACGATTTTTTTTTCATAGCCGCTTCCATTAATAAAAATAAGGGGTTTAAGAACCTCAGCAAGCTCTAAAGAGTTTGTGGGCCAACGAGCAGAGTGACCCAAAAGTCATACAGATACCCACAAGGGCACAAGGGGCAAAAAAGTCACAAACGGCAGCAAACTAATATGACTAAAAAAGGGAAACAAATAACATAAAAAGCCACGACAAGCCTTAAACAAAGAGGCAAGCCCGAACGGGCAAAAACATAACATAGGCATCGGAAAAAACTGAGCAAACAAAAGCCAAAATGTGACCGGAGAAGATGGTGGTGGAGACGGCGCGTGGGGGCGAATGGAGGAGATCCACGTCCTAGAGGAGAGAACAGGAGCCACAGAGGCCAGTCCGGGGAAGTGAGGCAGGTCACGGGAGGCCTCAGATGCAGCCAAAGTGCTCGGCGCGCAAGATCCAAGCGCACCGCGCGGGGCGCGTGAAAGGATCCCCAATGATAACATAGGTCGTGACAACCATGCGTGGGAGGATATGTGTCGAGATGAGGCGTCAGTGGCACCCAGGGGCACCTTTGACATGCCTACAGCGCCCGCGATGACAGCACCACAGCCAAGCCATGGCATCAGCGCTCGCGCAAGCTAGGCGCCCCAGTGCCTCTGACAAGGCATGACGCCCCAGCAACGCCCATGCCTGGCATGCCAGCCAGCCTGCAATAAACATGACATGACAAGCTCCTGACCAGCACATTGCCCTGCCATGACATGGTGCTACAATAAGTCATTGGCCACCAGCCAAGCTAAGCAACAGGAGGCAAGCAGACATAGGAGTGCAAGGAGTGGCCACCACCACCTTTAGCGGTGCTAGGTGGAGAATGGAAGAGGAAGGGCTAGGGAGTCAAAGGAGTATCACCACCCATGGTGGTGCAAGCCGTCGTAGACGACGACTAGATCCAGACTTTTATGAAGGTATCGTAGGAGATTAATTTCCTTTTGTGTTGAGTTGAATAAATCATATCTTCTAGATTTAGGGATCCTTTTCTAAACTCTAGAAGATCCATTTCCTTTGAGTTTATCTTTATTTAGCCATGTAATATCAATTCTCCTTGATTAAAGGAATTGATTCCTAAAGATCAGAGAATTGATTTGGATTTGATTTGATTCTATTAGGATTTGTAAGCACCTAAGGATGTCTATATAGACATCCTTAGGTGCATTAGTGTTATTCATTCAGAAGAGTAGAGTCTTGGAGAGCTTGAATGCTTTTGGTGAGTGTTTTGGCCAAACATAGGCACATATATACTAAGTCGGTGTCATGACTAATAGTTTTATCATTTGGGATTAATTCTAGGCTAATAACCTAGTTTGGATACTCGTTCTTGAGCTAATTAACCCTTAATCAAGATTGTTCTTGGGCTAATTAACCCTTACCACGTTCTTTGTTCTTTATCAATAATATCTCGAGTGTTCTTCATTTTGTGTTAGAGCTTATATTTCAGCTCGTGTGTTGGCAAGAACGGTTTAGGAGGATCGGTTGCCGTGATCATGTTCGAATCACTTGGCGGTAGTTGGTGTTGTTAAGGTAGTCTAGACCAGGGTCCCTAATAGTGAATCGTGTTGGTGATCGTGCTCGTGCTGGAGACGCTTCGCTACGGAGATCAGGGCCAGCTGAGTGCATCCATGCGGCGCGTTCCCAACAAAGCTTGGCGGAAGCCATCGTAGGCTGCTCCTAAGCCACCTGTAAAGAAAAGCAAAAAACCAACCAAAACCACCGGCCAAACGAACCAGAGAGGATGAGAGGATGAGAGGGGAGAGGGAAGAGGGTGGAAAGTAAAAAGGAAAAAGAGGAAGGAGAAGGAGGGAGTCGAAGCTCCCACCCTCCCCAAAATAGACGCTGGGTTCGGGGAAGTAGATAGAGTTTAGAGAGAGGATTCCTCTTGGGGCTAATGCTCTGTTAAGCATCATACTATTTGATTCAAGAGAAAACGGCCACGGGCCGAGGTGCAGTTTAACATTATACCCAAAACACAAGAGAAATTAAAGAAGATTTTAAAAAATTCACCAGAGACTAGCTACTTTGAGAGAATTATGATAAAAATTCCTAGCTGTGATTCTAATATGAAAATTCATCAGCATAATTAGCACCTATATCTTTGTTGTTAATTACTTGCAACTTCACATCTCTCATCTGTAGATCTCACTCTTTTTGAAACTGGCGGGAGGAATGCCTTGTTGATTATGGAAGGCATTGTTTGTATCTACAAGTGTCTTGGCTCTAACCAATCTGTCATAGTTCAAGAAATATTTTCCCCCCCAACGCCTGGCAATCTCTACAGCATCAGCATCCTTAGGTGGAACACTGGAATTGATCACTTCCATCACCCCAAGGTCAAAGTCCATGTAATTAATATAAGCAGCTCTAGGACCGGATGAAACAAAGGCTGTCATTGAACTATAAAGTGCTCTTACCCAATTTATGTATGTATTCGGGGCTTTTGCTATTGTCTTTTTCTTGCCAAGACACCAGATACTGAATTCCGAAGAGGTTGCCTTCTCTATGAGGAAAAAGGGATGGATTCACTGCTTCTAATCTGCATGATCCCACCATAGGGGTTTGAGATGACATAACCCTCGGCCTGTTTTTCAAGAAAGTCTAGGGCAACCCTTATGCCCCTAAAAAGTATCGGAGCTCTCACATAGTCTGCTTTGGCCTTGAAGTATCTGTTGTCTTGCAGATACCTATTTTTCAAGTCAGAAACGGAGCTGCCATTGCTTAATCCGGAGAAGAATACAATTGACTCAATCCAGCTCATCTCTGTGCAATCTTTTTCCATAATATCCAGCTCCGGAAACACCGCCTTTAGAATCGATACGGCTTTGCTCCTAGCTAGGACCTAGATAAAACCCTCTAAATGTGGCAGATATTCCAGTAGTAACAGATTCTGGCAGATCAGCACCAACGAAACATGACAGATAAAAGTCATCTGCTAAGTAGGGCGCAACATGTTGCCACTTGTTCACTAATTTTGCGATATAGCGTTTGGTGCCAGGTCTGGAGACGATGAAACCAGGCACTATTTTTGGCACTTCTAGCAAACGGATTTTCCAAGCATAGACAATACCCCAAACACCGCCACCACCTCCTCTAATTGCCCAAAACACATCTTCTCCCATGGCTTCCCGGTCTAACAACCGTCCGTTAGCATCAATAAGAAGTGCATCCACTACATGATCGGCTGCGAGTCCATACCCCTCGACAACAACCCAAAGCCTCCACCACCGAAATGCTCACCAATCCCTACAGTCGGGCATGACCCAGCCGTGAACCCGTGACTGTTGCTTGACTCAGCAATGGCATAGTAAGTCTCGCCTAGTGTTGCACCCCTTCCACCCATGCAAGTTTGGTTTCCAAATCCACCGAAACTTTGTTCAAATTCATCATGTCGATAATGACAAACGGAGCTCCATCTGCAGTAATGAATGATGCCCTTCATAGCTGTGTCCGCCACTTCTTACTCTGATTTCCCAAGGCCCTTATCTCGAGCACAATACCGTGTGCACTAGCTGCTTCACTGGAGCGGATTCCCTCCGAAGGAGGGAATTTCGAAGGCCATCGAAGGGAAGGTAGAGATTAAAAAAGAAAGAAATCAACGGTTAATAGAAGTACACATTATTTAATGAAAAAAAATTAGAGATGGTTTGTGGCTCAGCCTTTCTATTCACAAACTCTCTCTAATTTTTTTTCATTAAATGATGTGTACTTCTATCAACCGTTGATTTGTTTCTTTTTTAATCTCCACCTTCCCTTCGGTGGCCTTCGGAATTCCCTCCTTTGGAGGGAATCCGTTCCCTGTTATGAACAGTCAAACAAGAAGTTAGTTGGTCTGTGAGTCCTGCAGATTAGCCATAAACACCAATAGAGAATAGGAGGAATATCATGACTAAAGGAGATGAGTTTCTCTGGGAGTTCACATGGCTCAAGCTCAAGGTATTAGTTTTAGAAGAAGCAAACTGCGATTGCAGAGAACAGGAGGGAGCTGATCAGTTTTTATTCAGAAATTTGGGAATAATCTGATACGTTGAGGACGAAGTACGAATGGAGAGATCAATGCAGGGGAGTTCATATATTATGTAGCCGGCCATTTATTTAGGTATTGGAAGTTTGAGGAGAGTGGAACACTTCCACAAACGGTTTAAAACTCCCCTGGAAAGTGACAAAGCTTGGCTGCATGAACTCAAAGAGGCTAGTGTAGCGACAGAGAGAAAAGAGAGTTTGCGTAATCTTCAACACGACAATATAAAATATGAAATTCAAAATATATACATACATATATTTCATATCCACGTCTGCCCATATGTTTTTTAGCTTAAGTAATAAACATCAACAAGATCACTTGGTGATCTCGGGCTCTCGACTCCTCCAAGTCCAAAAGTTGGAAGAATGAATGATACATGTTTATGGAAGCTATCTCGTGATGGCCAGACAAGCTAATACGAGGGAAACAATGGTTTTACTTTCACAAACTCTGGTTTCCTTGTCCTCAGGCGAGACAAACCCACTTGGGTTGCGTAGCTTCTGAAAATACGATAAAACAAGGATTTAAGGAACTTGAAAATGTGTTTTAATTCCCTGCATGCCTGCACCCTCTTGTCATGTTCCTTTTTCTGAAAACTATAAAAGCAAGTCAGTAAACTAGTAAAACAAGACCCATTACGCGGTAGCAGACATAACTTTACGACAAGATTCATGTTGGGAAGTCCCAGGGTATGTTCGTTTTCACCATTTTTTCAGGATTCTAAGTATATTCACAATTCTACCACCGAACATATTCAGAATTCAAACACAAAAATCAATACATTTTACACAATCTCTAACAACTTTTTAATTTTTTATTCAACATAAATTTTCTCTCTCTATACTTTTTCACATAACTCCAATAATTTTTTATTAAACAATTACATCAAATCATTTCTCTCTCCACTTTACACAAACACCAATAAAACACTATTCAACATAAAAATTCACAACTTCTCTAAAATCTTACATTTTTTCTCAAAACGAACATCACCCCAGTCTTTTACAGGTCCAAATCAGCTCAGTCGCCCACCACCGCTGATCTATCTTTTCCATCGCTGCCACCAACTGCAATCCATAGTCATTGCTGTCACACCACCGCTTACAGTTATCCGCCTCCAACCGCTACGCCTACACACCGTTGCCATCGTTGCCTCTAGAATGCAAGAGAGTGAGAGACGTTGCATATATCACTTCTTCTTCTGTGTTTGTATTTTTCTAGGCAAGTGAAACTTTTATTAATACAAGGGAGGCCCAGAACCACAAATGGGCATAAAGCCCTATGAAAGCAATTAAAGTAGGCCAACAGCCCATAAGCGAAAATCAAAACAAATTATAAATTCAAAGCATTCTGCACAAATATTTTTACTTATGAACTTTCATTATCTACGAGTCTCTTACCAACTGCTTTTGAGCTTTCATTTTTGCCATGGACAAATCTGTGTTCTGTTAATTCAAGCTTGAAGCCTGGCGATTCAGTGCTTGTACAAATAACCTTAATGAATCCAAACGACGTCGCGTGTCTTTACTGAAGGCATGTGTATTCGAATTGACGAATAAGATATTGGCAACCAACAGTTCATGGATTGGATGGTTTACAACCCCATATCCATATGGTGCTTCTTCTCGATCCCGAAATTAATTTCCTTCAATTAGAGGGACTTCACAAATATACACAAAAGGCATGATATACTGAGGATAAGTGTTGAAAATGACATAAAAAATAATAATTGATAAAAAAAATGAGATAGTAATTTTTGTTCTTTTTTGGGGAGATGATTTTTTTTACTGATGGAAAATGCAATTAATTTATCATGTTAAGACCTTTTCAAATATGGTTTTTAATTCGTTAGCTGCATTTATACTATAAAAATTGAATAGCTATAGTCATTGATGGCCTGTGATTAAATATTTAATTATAAAGAGCCAACAATTTGGTAAATATTTAAATAAATATCTATGGTACAAAACGGCCAAAAATTAAGTAGATAGTTGATGAAAATCCTTTTAATCAAGAAGACTTTATAATCCCTTTGAATAACGAGCTCATTAAACCTCTACATAAATCAATAGATTAGATAATTTTTAAAATTAAATTTTTATATTTTACCTAATTTTCAAAAGGTTGAACGTTTTTCAAACTGAGACCGTTAAAAGGAAAAACAAAATTTTCAGGGTCTTCCCATATTGTGGCAGCCAAGTCTAAAGGCATGTTCGTTTTTAGAAGATTAGTGGAATATTGAGTGTTTTGAAAATTTTTAGGTAATATTAGAGGTGTATCAGTGTTTGTGTAATAGTTGTTGAGATGTAAAAAAATGATGATATTTTTGTAAGGTTGTTGTTTGTAGATTATTTTTATTGGGATGAGTGGAAAAGATAAAAGATAAAATAATATTTATATTTATATTTATATTTATTATAATTTCGATTATTTTATTTTATTTTATTTTTTATTATGATACAGATATTTAAAAAAATATTGAATACGTTAACAAAACAAAAATAAAAATAAGAAGAAGAAGAAGAAATCAAGCATGAAAAAATGTTGTCAGATGTGGGAATAAAATGTTGTAGCTCAGGGGAATACAAAATAGAAGAAGTCGTCGCTTGGGGAATAAAAAAGCAGGCATGAAAAGCTGCTGTCAGATGTGGTCGGTAAAATGTCATATTCACTCTCAACACAGAATAAATTAGACAGGTTATTCCGTCTATTTAGATTACCTTTGAATTTAATTCACTGACCGTGTGGGGACCACATATTTTGTACAAACTCATTTTACCCTTCTCCTTTTATGTCCTCAACGTAGTACAATAGGATACTTAGGTAATTCTTAATCAGTTTGACCAGGGAAAATTTGGGAAAAAAAATTAGCTGCATCCTTCGTTTCAATTTGTTCGGTTTGAGTTGATATAAACTTGAATGCGAATTTTCAAAAATTCAGCGAAAAACAAAGCCTAAGCCAGTCCTGCCACAAAGGGTGCTATTATAGTTATGCTCATACATCCGATCTCCACTCCCTTCTTCCCCTTTTTATCAAAAACAGAAAAACTGGTATGCATCTCAAGATCCAGAAGAGGACCCTTTGATGGTGATAAATCTGGAGGGTTCAGCCACCAAATTCATGTTAGTAGATACGAAGAAATTCAGCTACTTTTTTTAACTTTGAAATAATATTTACAACTCCATCTAAGACTCATTTACACCAATTTTGTGAAGAAATGTGCGTTAATTTACAGGAGAAGAAAAAGGGTCACATTCATGGTATGCCTTCGATTTTTCTATTACAACCTCGAATTTGTTATCCCTTTTCCTGACCTGCAAGCAAAAACAGAGTTTTAGAGTCCACACAACTTAAAAGCACAGGCACAATGATATAGAGAGAAGTTTTGGCCATCCAAGAGAGAGGAGAATATGGAAATAATTCCCTAAGGGCTTTCTTTCCAAGCTAAACAAAATAACATATACAACTCATACTAAATATGAAATGAATTGAAAAAACCCAAATATTTGAGATCGCAAACACAAACATTTTTACCATGTTCTGCTCTTTCTAGGGTTTGTTTTGTGCAAGAAAAGAATTCTATTTATTGAAAGATAAAAATGGGCATTGCTCAAGATACCGGGACTATAAAAGAGAGAACCTGGAAGACAAAATTTGGAGTTACAGAACTCCAAGTCCAAAAGAGGAAAAAAACCAACACAGGAGCTTGCGTAGCTAACAAGCCTACAAGCTGGAAGGAAGCAAGCCTATAGCAGAGCAAGGAAGCATTCGTGTGGCTCAGGCTACCCATGTACCACTGAGTGCAAAATGCAGGAAGAATAGTTTGTCACCCATATCAGCTCACAATGCGGTCTCAGAAATAAGAATTTTTTAACTTTGGGTATTGAGACACAGTTTTGGTTCTGTTAACATGTAACAATTCTTAAGGAACTAATAAAAATTGCTGGAATAGAAGAGGGAAATTCTTGTAGTCTTCGACATTTGACAGTCATTTTCAAGAGGAGGACTATGTTGGGACTACTCTAATGTGTATTTGAAAAATCATTAACAGTGAAATTCGGGTCTATTCACTTAATGAAGAAAGAGAGTACCAATTTCCCTGTCTATATATCCAATCAGCAGAAGGAAAAGAGAAGTGAACAAATATAAAAGCATACTAGTAAAGCATTCCCCTATGGTCATAACCCCATAGCACTTATTTTTTGATGGGCTACTATGTATCACCTGTGTCACGGAAAAAACATTTCTAATATGTGCACGCAGACACAACAGGCATTTTCACATATAACGGTAGAGAGAGACAGAGAGAGAGAGGTTCTTAATAATTCAGAAAGGATCATGTGCACTCTGCAATACTAGAATTTTCTTCTGATCAAAACCTAAAGTTTATAAGAGATCTTACATGTAGCTGAGATGCTTCTAATCAAATCGACCAAATTCTAAATGATGTAACTACAGAGGAAATTACCTCAACCTGGGGGCTTTTGCCACGGAGCAACATGTCCACACTCTTCTCTGTCTGCAGGGTGCAAGACAAAAAGGTCAAGAGCTAACATTAATAATAGCATGGTCATAACAATAATGACAATAATAAAGCGAAAAGAATAACAACAGTAATTATAAACATCATGTACTGTTTTTAGACAATACTGTTCCAGTTAATCTTCACCTTAACCATTTAACAACAAATATGATGCCCTCTCCCCCGCCACATCCATTAAACAGTTACAGATTCACTCCTATAATGATGGCTCCCATTTAAACAACTAAGAATCACTGAATAATGACTCCCATTCCAGCATTGTGTCAGCCTTTTAGGAGTGTAAAATATGTTGTATCCCTGCTTTCAAAGCAGTGTCAAAACAACTCGCCAAGAACAATATCTAAGAAACACACTAGAGATTGCACAGAGAAAGTAATAAGGCAAAGGACAAAACCTAGAAAAGGCACTTCAGTGAACAAGTATCATCAATACACAATTAGTAGACCTCATAAGCAAGAAGATAATTCAATATCAAGAGCTCATAAGCTGAGTATCTTCATTTTGCAATCCATGTTAGTGCCCAATCACTATTCAGTCTACACTTCACAATCCGAAAGTTGAAGAGAATGCCACAAAATATTCTAGCGATCTATTTGACACTTCCACCAATTGAATTAACCTCTGCCTCATATTTATACATTCGTAACAAAACACCAGCAAATGTCCCTAAACAGGAAATAGTGTAGCACATATTTTTTAATCACTATGTCCATAAACTATGCCCAAGATTTCAGGCAAACAACATTCCAATCAACGTACCTGATGTGTAATCCAATAGTGCCTGTCTCTCATCTCAATCAAGAAATGAAATGTTGGTGCAGCTTGCCTTTCTAGAACAGTTTTCTTACAATTTCTAGCTCGAGCTTCATCATCTCCCAATGTAACAGTTTCTACTCCCCCAACCTAAGAAAGAAAAGCAAAAAAAAAAATCAATCCAGAATGCATGTATTGAAGTTGCAAACCGATTACTACACAAATCCATCTTGTTTTCTATTTCGCAGCTTCAACAAAATCATTTCAACTTTCAACTTAGGATTATTATGAGTGGCCAAGTTTTTGGACATGAGTTTTTGATAAATTATGTTGTTCCTTTCGTTGGGTCCTCATTGGTTGAATAGCTAACAGGAAGCACACACGTAATGAGGTAATCATCTACCTCTTTAGCAAGGTCATAATAATTTGAGCATGTTATAGTCAATCTACTTTCTGCTCATATGAATATGCAAAATGGTACTAAAAGTATGTTTTGAAATACTTAAGAATAGAATTTATTGACGCCTTCAAGATTTAAGTCTTGGATATGGGAACACAATAAAGCGTAGAAACATTTAGAGAGTCTTTCAGAGATCGCGACAAACCAGGTCAGAGAGAGTAGGGTTTTTTATGATATTCTCAAGCTGCTGTCCATGAGCAGTACCAATAAGCATGACGCCTCTCTCAGCAATTGAGCGACAAGCATGAGTTTCAGCTTCTGTGCCAATCTCATCAACCATGATCACCTCGGGCATGTGATTCTCTACTGCCTCAATCATGACTCTATGTTGCATGGATGGTTCTGGAACCTGCATTCTCCGTGCACCTCCAATTGCTGAATGTGGAATATTCCCATTCCCTCCTATTTCATTGCTTGTATCAACAATCACCTATTCCAGTTGAAAATGTAATGAAATTCAGCTTAAGATTCTCAGAACGTGCAATGTGGCATGGCAGTGCATGTCAGAGAGAGAGAGAGTTGCCACATCCAATAAATAAAAGACTTGACGCACCACTCTTTTGTGGAATTCATCCGCTAAGACGCGGGCAATATCTCGTATAACAGTTGTCTTGCCAACCCCAGGCCTTTAAGAAGCAAAGACACCATCATAAAACAAACATATTAATAGGGGTGAATCTAAGATATTCTATTATGGGGTAGTAGGATGGAGTGAGGTTGTAAAATGTAGTGGTGCATTCTACTGGGTAAATACTTTTTCCAAATTTGACAGCGAACGCTTCTGAAAATTTTATGAAATCTCGAATCTTACAGAGAACGACATTTAACAATGAGAAACATGGAAGCCTGGCAGCAGGTTGACAATAAAAGATATGCATGACATTTTTTTTACTTTTAACCGCAGATGATGATAAACATGTTGCAGAATAACTAATTCCTTTTCTCCTTTCTTTACCCATGAACACACAAACTAAATTTGATTCTAGCGCACTAAGAGGACAATAGAGTTGATCTCATTGTTACAGGATCTCCCAACCTTTAAGGTCCTCCTATCCTTGAGCCTGTATCACAAGCAAATAGAAAAATGCCTTTGAAATATATGTTTTGTAACTTGATACACATACTTTCCAACAAACAAGATGCTCTTCCCATACTGAAGCAGATCATAAACCATGTCAACATGTCCACTGACTGCCCTACCAACTCGGCAAGTCAAACCAACTATAATCCCTTTCCTACTCCTGATTGCAGATATCCTGTGCAAGGTGCCTTCGATGCCAGCCCTATTGTCCCCCCCAAATTCTCCAACAGCATTTTGAGCATGCTCCAACTCTTTCTCTGACACCTAGTTAATAACACATGGATTAGCTTAGTGATCCGAAAAAAAATTATTTTGATTCCAAAAAAATTACAAAAGACGAAGAGAAAGAAGTGGGATAAATTCACCACCACTCTCAGAATTTGAATTTAGTTCAATCATATGACTTGTATTTCTGAATCTTTCAATCACACTGTTTTTTCCTCTGCAAATCTCTTAAGAAGGCCCTTACGTCCAATTCATGTTAACATATCCATTAGCAATGTCAAGTGAGCCTTTGTCAGATACTTTATATCAGATACACATTTTAGCCCCACCCAAAAGGAGGTAAACCCTTTAAACAAAAATCCGTTAAGTGATCACCAAAAACCACTATTCTTGCTGCCATACCAATAGCCCACCTTCATTGACAGGTTCTCCAATTCTCAGCAGAAAATTCTTAAAGATAAGAAACCAAAGGATAAAGGGAATTCAAAGATCAAAGTATCTCCTTTAAACAGTATGATCAGCAATTCTACAGCCACAAAGAACAAATTAAAGGCAAAAAAGACTTTTTTTTGGGGGGGGGGAAGTGCCGAGAGGAGAGAGAGAGAGATAAAAGCATAAAAAAACCGCTACATATTTCTTCACATTAAACACTCAACACACTGGCAGCAATTCCACTCTACACAATGCCGTCCAGTCCTTCCATCTTTGGGCCAAAGACGTTACCCAAATCACTGTCTGCAAATCTATAACATGTGTTCCTCTAAGTCACATCTCCTTCGACTACCATCAAGCACAAAACTCGAGCACCAGCACCAAGCTCAACCTCAGGACCCAAGGCAGCCAGACTCATCTTCCCCATACACAGCCAATCTCATGTTCCTGCCCGGTTTATTATTTTAGGAATTTTACTTAGGTTATGCCTGCTTTCTTGAACTCAGTTCAATTACTCTTCATGCTACAATTGACACATCCGAGCAGCCCCTAGAGAACCATCACCATGAACAAGAAATTTCCGATTTTTTGTCTGAACCTATAAGATGAGTGCCTAACAGATCTTCTGAAAGGTATTGCAGCAATAGCAAAAAAAATAAAAAATAAAACTCATTGCAAGAGGGAAAAAGAGTTACTCCTTTTGCTCCTAAAAAAAAATTCTAACCTTTGAGACTTAAGCATGCATTTACCTCTGTACGCCTTAGATAATGACCTCCAAGTTCACCTAGATAGCGTGCTTCTGGAAAACGACCCAGATCCAACACAACCTACTAAATATTACAGTACGTAAGCATCATTAATTTTTATGACAAACAATGGTGCAGCAAATAAGCATCATACTCTGCTAAAAGCGATAATGTAAGTTACGCTGTTTGACAAAATACCAATTTCAAATTGATTAAAAAAAAAAAGTAGTGGAGTGAGGAGCATCCAGGGTATTGGTAATGGCATGCTGTATATCCAACATTTCATGTGCATGGTGGTGCCACATTTAAGAGGATCCATGTAGCTGTTCCTATTACAGTGGGATGAATGCTTAGTAGAGTTGAGTGAGGGGTGGGTGCACGATGCATAATCAGTATAACAGCAAACAACCGCACATGTTCACCTATAAGAAGGAGAAGACGAAAAGTAAATAAAACGAGAAAGTCACCTCTAAAAGTTGTGCTCTCTTAGGTTCATTTAGGAGGTTCTCACGCAAATCACATGGAAGAATCTGATGAGATGACAATAAGCTCATGTTCATTCACTTCAAAGCAAAGCACATATCCAAATTAAACGTCAATAGCAGAAAAAAGGTCCACATTGAATTCAGAAATTGCAGGGAAAGAACAAACTAAATAAAGACTCCATTCATCTTTCAGAAAAAGTCAGGCACGTTCAATTTAGATCTAGTAATCCTCTACATCCAATATATTGACAGAGAAACCCACCACATACCAGTCACTTTTTTCCTATTTCATTTGTAGAGAGCTCTTTCTTCCTTTACAAAAGGTAACACCTTTACCCCAAGATATACATAATCTTCCTCTTTATCTTCTATCACTTGGCACTAAATTAGGAGTATTAATAGCAGTCTAACATCCCAAAGTTAGTTATTTTCCTAGAGAATCCAGCGTTCCTTAATATTTCGGCCTCAAGTCGACGTTAATTACTATTCGAGTACGTTCAGAAATAACAGATAGGAGTAACCAAGAAAAATGAAACAAGAGGAAATGTAACAGAAGAAAAGAATGGATTAAAACTATCAAATTGTAGTTGTGAACAAACTGTTTGTATAATTGCATGTGTGCACATCAATAAAGAAAGAGCAAAACGAAGGAAAAAAAACACTTGAGCACAGGAGTACCTGCACGAAAGCGTCGAGGTCATCCTGCACAATTAACTGGGCAGCAGCGTCCGACAGTGCTCGACAGAATGCGATAAGGGCGACACTCATGCGTGGCCTCGACTCAAGACAAGAACGACTCGTTTTCAAGGACAACCAGTTCAGACTGATAAGCGGAGGGTTAAGGCTTGGTTTCAGCAAGAATGAGGATTTGAACGACAACATTGTCGTCGAACTCATTCTGCTTTCTCCTCTCTGTGTCTCTCTCGCTGGCTCTTGATTCCTACGTATCGATTGCCTCCTTTGTTTTCGTCCAAGGTCCCTTTTTTTCCCCAGCACACACAACGTCCAGTTGAGGAGAAAAAAATCTGGGCGTGGAGATTTAGCATGGAAAGGATACAGTAATCTCGTCTGTAAAAATGGGGAAAAGATTCAGTCGAAAGCATGTTACTTCAAAGAGCTTCAAAGAAGCGGTCCAGATTTGAAGAAGCGGATCGAATTGTCTGAGTTTCGACACGTCATTTAATGAGGATAACCGGCTCTTTACTCGGCTTAGTCTAATTGGAGCCCAGCTTGATTCAACCAAACTCTTTGTTTTTCTTCCTCTTTTCGCACCCTTGCCTCCCTCTTCCTTGTTCATTTCTCCTTCCCATTGTTTTTCTTCCTCTTTTCGCACCCTACCCCCTCTGCTCAGCAATCGACTTAGCAAGAGAGGTACGCGTGGTATGCCGGTACGAGGGAATAAATTCGTGAGGTTGTAAAACACGAATTTAGTTACTGTGCAAGGCCTTCACATAGCCAGATGTATGGTGTTGGGCTCTCGTTGGTTTTTGTGAAGTTTTCCATTGATGGGTATGTCAGGATTTTGAGTATTTTCTGTTAAATGATTGAGAAACTCAATTTATTGTCTTACTTATATGGTAAAATAGAGCTCAATCTGAAGAGAAATTCAATCTATTGTTATATTTGGCAGATTCTGTATAAGAAATTGTATTTGCTCTGTTTCCAGAATTTTTGCGCATATTAGGTGCTTGATAATATGCCCGAGAATATAGGTGCTAACATATGGGAAACGCTAGTTTCTGAAGTGGTTTCGAAGTTGCAGCTGCGAGAGCGGGAGCTCGTTGCTTTCTATGGCCACTTGATTGAGTCTCACTCCAAGCAAGGTTCACAGAGAGGGTTTGATGCTTGTTACGCTAGTCTGTGTCAGTTTGTCCGCAACTCTGATGTTGTTTACGTAAAACGCCGAGGTTATGAATCAATGGTTAGCGGGTTATGCGCAATAGGTCAACCTCGCGAAGCGGAGAAATTGTTTGAAGAAATGCACTTGAGAGGATTGAGACCATCGCGATTTGAGTTCAGGTCTGTTTTCTATTGGTATGGAAGATTGGGTTTGTTTGAAGATATGCAGAGAATTGTGCACCTAATGGAGAACGAAGGGTTGGGAATAGATACAGTCTGTTCGAATATGATTCTTTCCGCATATGGGGCTCACGATGAGATAGCAGAAATGGTTGTGTGGCTTCGGAAAATGAAAGCTTCCGGCATTCCCTCCTCGGTCAGGACGTACAACTCAGTCTTGAATTCATGTCCAAAGATCATGGCAATGCTGCAAGATATGGATGGGTTCCCGCTTTCGCTTCAGAATTTTTGCACATATTAGGTGCTAACAGCAGAATTTATAGTTATCACCACCTGTCTGACGAAGTTTTTTGCGATTCGGCTAAGGTCTAGTCCTTCACATTAAGAAATGTCATTTTAAGCACATGGTCCTCCCCTTATAAAAAGAAAGATATCCAGATTTTGATATGTGCAAGGCTGCTTCCAAAGATATCCAGATTACATATGTGTGACTTGAGTGCAAAACTTGCGGGAAGAGTGGGGACTGGTCCAGGGAGAAGTGATGGTGTCTTTGAAGTGCAAAATGCTGCAAAATGTCTTGGGCGTAAGGTTTTACTGGAACTTTATATGTCCAATTGTAAACAATGTTCTACATCCTTTTGTACTTTTGGAATTTCAAGTCAATTAATACTTGGATTGAGTTGTTGCAAGTAAAACTTGATTGGATATTTATATGTAGACTAGTATTTTTATATTTTGATTGGATGTAACAATTATTTAAGGTTCCATAACAAGAAAACATTATCTCCATAACAAAATGAGCGATTTTATATGAAGATCCACTAGTTGGCTGATGCTTAGGGATTTTCTCACGAACAGTTTTTCCATGTCTTATATAACAACATTGCTCCTGTCAAAATTGCTGCTCTGTTTTTGGAAATGTTGCTTTGGAGGACAAATAGATTGTGCAATTAAGCCTATTAAAAATACTGGTCTACAACAACAGATAGATTGTACAGCTCTACATGAGATTAGTGCTAACAACAATTGGTACAAGCAAGGAATCCCTCACGTACAACAATTGGTACAAGCAGCAACAACAGGGGAAACCGACTCCTTTC
This sequence comes from Myrica gale, assembly GCA_963930655.1. Classification (NCBI taxonomy): domain Eukaryota; kingdom Viridiplantae; phylum Streptophyta; class Magnoliopsida; order Fagales; family Myricaceae; genus Myrica; species Myrica gale. The sequence goes on along the minus strand of OZ005600.1, from coordinate 5,722,256 downwards.
TTTCCCATCAGTGCCCTCCCTCCCTTTGTAGTTATCTTCAGCCACTGCATAAGAACAGAGAATATGAAGTTATTCTACAAACAATGGAGGCAGAGCTCATAGGAACATTCAGGGCAGCTTCGATGAAGATCTATAATTGAAGTTGCACAATGATCACTGCTACAAGACCCCGAAACATATAAGTCAAAATACAAAGTACCTCAAGAATTAAAAAAAATAGAGAAGAGATGCTCACCAAAAGACACGCTCATTGCTGTGACAAAGGGCTTGTGGCACTTCAATTTCAGAATATGATTTCCTACAAAAAAAATGTTCCCTGTAAGGGACTTCGAAACTTTGAACAGAGAACTCAAACCCATAGCTGAAACTATATACACCTAGAATATTAGCCTCAATCTCTATCTCCTTAGTTTGCTCTTCACAAATTTGTTTCAACTGCGGAAGCAGAGAATGAAGTATGTATTGGAGATGCTGGATCTTTTCACTGTGAGAGATGTCCCTCTTTGAAGTCTGAAGGTTAGGAAGATTTTTTTATATATAAAAAAACAGATTTTTTCTTGAGATGATGTGATTTGAACGCATTTAAAGCACAATAGAACTAAACCATACCTTACTCATCCCACTTGAGTGCAAGCAGGCATTGCAGATGCAATTCCCACGGCAATATGGGCAAAGAGCTGAAATTTCTTCTTCCTTCAAGTGAGGGGTACCTATATACACAACATTCAGCAAGAATGATAACGTTACAAAAAATCTTTTTGGAGAAGAAACATGTCTAAAGATAGTAGAATATAAATAGAATATCATACCATTGCTTGATGCACTGCACACAATACATTTTCTGATTACAGTTGGTGCAAGGAACAACAGTTTTTTTTTCATACACTGATCACATTTTAAAGGATCTACTGCTTTACCCTGTTTCAGATGACAATTGCCATTAACTCGCAGTACATAGACAAGAAATAAAACATGAATCAAAAGAAACAACACTGATTTCTTCATTTGCATAGAAATATACGATAAGAAGAGGAACTAAGAGGGAAAGAGTAAAAACAGGTGAATTGCCTTTGCATTTCGTCCACTGCATACTGTTGGATCTTCTGAATTTAAGTCAGACATAACACTTTCCAAACTCCTAGCTCTTTTCCGTGCTCTTGCCTTCAGGAGAAACCGAGTTTCTTCATCTACTTCAAACTCGTCATCAAACCAATCATCCACCGTGGACGTATGGCCTTGGGCTAGGCGCAGGTCTGGGCAGTGGGGAGGGCTTCGACCGGGTAGGGTGCGAAAAGAGGAAGAAAAAGAATGGGAAGGAGAAATGAACGAGGAAGAAGGAGGTGAGGGTGCGAAAAGAGGAAGAAAAACAAAGGAGTGTGGCTGAGACAAGCTGGGCTCCAATTAGACTAAGCCGAGTAAAGAGCCGGTTATCCTCATTAAATGACGTGTCAAAACTCAGACAGTTCGATTCGCTTCTTCAAATCTGGACCGCTTCTTTGAATCTCTTTGAAGTAACGTGCTTTCGACTGAATCTTTTCCCGTAAAAATGTGTCTAAAAACAAGGGAAAATAGAATAATGTCGGTATCTTTGAACACTCTTTTGATTAAACGTCAACGTTTGGTAAGACCATACTGTACGGTCAACTATTCTTTAATTAGTTTCCTTCTAGAAAAAAAGAAAAAGAAATAATAATTGGGTATTAGGCTCATTCCGAGAAGGTGGCTAGCGGAGCCCAACCCGCGAGGCATTTTTGAAGACTCGAAGTTCGCCGAGGAAAGTCGGGCACCAGCCTATTTGGGCTGGACCAGGGGATGGGTTGGGTAGAAAAGAAAAAAATTAAACCCAAGAGACACAGAGAAGAAGACAGAGATGAGAGAGGGAGGAGAGGAGAAGGGTCTGGACCGTCTGGTATGGAATCTCCCACTCCCACAGGTGAAGTCGAAGCACCTTGGTAAGCTGGGCCCCGCCTTCGGCATCGGCGCCGGCTGCGGTCTCGGTTTCGGCGTCGGCCTTCTCGGAGGTATTATTTTCGTTTTTGCTCAAAAGTCTCTTCCTCTCTCGAGTAGTGATTTCTGTCCGCCATTTTTGTATATTTTAAGTTCTAAAACTCGTTGAGAAACCGCAGTATACATGCGAGACGTTGAATTTCCTGCTGAATGAACAACATTTTGCGCATTTATCAGGTCAATTCAGGATGTCAGATTTTGTTGACGTCAGTTCTAACTGTAAATTGCTACGCGTCTTGTTATTAACGTTGCTGGATGTCTTCAAAGGGAAATCCTCTGTGGGTTGAGCATGCTAAATGCTTTTCCGTTGGAGGCTTCTCTGGAAAAAAGAGACGATTCTCCGAGATTGTATGCTTTTTTTCTGCTTGGTGTAAGGAAGTCAGAGTCAAATTTCAGGAGTTTAGGTACACCGACCTACTTTCAATTGTGACAAAAAATAGGAAGTTGAAAAGGCGCTATAGCAATTGAGAAAGAAGAGCTATTACCATTCATTGATGCTCTCTTGGTTAATTACATAACGATCTTATAACAAGTACATGGATTAAACGCAGACTTGTTGCGATATTTTGTGTCTGAAAGGCTTCATTTATAAATCCGTCTTTTTGCTGAATTATTTTTATTCTGGTCAGAGATATGTGGTCAAGCTCCCTGCAAATGGTGTCGTGTATATGTATGTATGTTGTGGGATGTCGTGCTCTTGATATTAGGCTTAAATCTTTTGGCCTGACTCATGTGGTTGATGTAAGATATTTTAATACACGCTTAGCTGGAACACTTGGAAAAAAAATTCTTGAATAAATGTTATTGTTAAGTGATTTTCTACTGCAGGAGTGGGCTTTGGTCCTGGAATTCCCGGCTTACAAGTTGGCGTTGGATTTGGTGCTGGCTGTGGGATTGGTTTAGGGTTTGGTTATGGCCTGGGGAGGGGCATGGCTGTGGATGAGAACCGTAGATACTCTAATGTTGGGAATCTTCCTCATGGTTCTCTCCCATCTCAGTAAGTTTTTTTGGTCATGTATGTTTGGTGTGTTTCCATATACTCATGCAAAGGGGGAAAATAAAATCTTGGTGTACAATTGCAGTAGAAAGGCTTACAACTTCAAGCAAAAGAGTGAAGTTAAAACTTCAACCCTTCAAACAACACGCCTAAAAGAATCCCATAAAACTTTTCGAAAAGTATGCAAGTATTAGGTCAAAAATTTCTGAGGTCTTCATGCCTTTTATCAACTGTGGGATAAACCCCATGGATATTTTCTGATATGCAAATTTTGCAACTATGAGAGCCGGAGATGTTGATAATACTCGAAAATTGCTATGTATTATTATTCAGTGCCCGGCTGCGGTTGAGAAGAATACATGCATTCCACAGAGAATAAAAGCCTAATAGTGGTTAGATTTTCAACAGTGACAAGGTCTGCACTTAAAAATAAGTCAGGAATATAAGTTAGAAGTTTTATAACTATAAGTTACTGGCATTAGGATTTTGGCTTTTCTATTTATCTCATTGTTTTCTTATTTTGCCTGCTTCTATCAGGGATGAGGTTGGTGCACTTGTTGATGAGCTCGTCATTAATACCAAAAAACTTATCCGAGCAACTTCAAGAGAGATTGACAAGTGGAGAAGATGAGGTTGAGTTCTTGTGCAAACGAAGTATGAGGCTGCCTAGCTAAATTCTGTACGCATGCATTTCTGGATGGAAGTATAGAAATATCAATGCTCTATATGCATGTTTAGTCGTATATTCTTCCCTTTGAGTTACTAGTAGATTAATAAAGTCCCCTATGGCATTCAGGAAACAATTTGTTGCTTTTGGGTGGACTCCTCTAGCCACTATGGTTGTGCTCTCTCCTCTTTGATTTATTAGCTCAGAGCTACGAAAGAACCTCCTCTCGCAAATGAGCTGCGACTGAAAACTTGGCTCCTCGAGGATGAGCCCTTTTGTGGAAATCCTCAACGCTGTTTCTTACTCTTTGAAACTCGACTGGAGGCGACATTTAAGGTGCAGAAATTAAATTGGAAAAAACTTCTCTCCAGTTAATGATACGCACTTGGTCTGGTATCAGATGAGCTATGATGTACTGCATCTATTGCAGTGATGCTGTTCATGAGGGATACATCTTTTTCAATTTGTTGTCCGAATTGAATGTTTGGAGAGAGATAGACATAATATGAGTCAAATAACGTGGGCATCTCCGTTTGTATATGGTGTGTGCCCCTGATTGTGCCATTCTATTTGGATATTGGGCGTCTCACATTTGTTGGATTAGTTGGGAAATGGAGGACGCATGCAATGACATGCAGTTGTAAATAATGCTTTAGATGCAATGGCGGGGGGGTTTCAGGTTGTCTGTAGCTTGTAAACAGTATAACGTTAAAAGGTTTTGCAATTTCAACTTTGGGCCAAAGTAACTAACCCGACCATTACCAGGAAGGTTAGGAGAAACCCAGCACCTCCAACCTCAAAGACACGGACAAATTGGATTCTGATGGGATGAGTGCGAATCTGAATAAAACCTTGGATCGGACATATTATCCACACCGGAGCAATCTACAAGTTCAGGAGCATTCCACGTCAGCATCATCATCTGCCGCATCATCCAATCCACCCTATCATATCGTTGCAATGGATTGCGCATTCCACCATGCAGACCAATCAAAGTCCATGAACATGAATCCAACGTGGCATGCCCACGTCCACCAGCTCAAGTTTATAGTATCTCGTCTCTCAGGCATTTGTATTCTCTACTAAGCTCATCTAACTCTGAATTACCGCTTCACGGCCAGCGGCTCCATTTTTCCGGCGCCACAGAAATGGCTTCTCTGGCAGCTTCCACAGCGGCTGCATCTCTTGGTGTGTCGGAAATGCTCGGAAACCCTCTCAACTTCAGCGGTGCGGCCAGGTCAGCTCCAACATCCTCTAGCCCGGCTACCTTCAAGACCGTTGCACTTTTCTCCAGGAAGAAGGCACCGCCACCAAAGCCAAAGCCTGCGGCTGTTTCTCCAGCAAGCGAAGAGCTTGCCAAGTGGTATGGTAAGTTGTCCGCTTGAACCATGATCTACCTTCCTTATAATATAACGCATACAGGCAGTGCACAGTCTGCTGCCCAGCGCTGTCCACGGAGAGTCTATTTTTGTCGTACATATCAACATTCTGTATGGTGGTTTGGTCAGGTCCTGACAGAAGGATTTTCTTGCCTGAGGGTCTCTTGGACCGCTCCGAGATCCCAGAGTACTTGACCGGAGAAGTTCCTGGAGAGTATGTTTCTTCTTCCTAGTCTTGTGTTCTTTTCTCTCCGAATATATTCCATCGTGCTACGTTTGGCCTTCAATGTTATCAATTGCAATGTGTAATGTACTAGTACTATGTCGACTGACTGATGGATCTTTCTTACTCGTATGGATGCAGTTACGGTTATGATCCTTTCGGGCTTAGCAAGAAGCCAGAGGACTTCAGCAAGTATGTTAAAACTTCCTGTCGCTCTTTACATTTCAGAGGGAGTTTTTCATCCCCCTTAATCTGCACTGGTTAATTTCACAAAGCAAACACATCCATCAAAGAGAAAAATGTCGTTTGGGGATGCTATGATTGCAGATATCAGGCATACGAGCTGATTCACGCCCGTTGGGCCATGCTTGGTGCTGCCGGATTCATCATTCCAGAGGCCTTCAACAAATTTGGTGCTAACTGCGGACCTGAAGCTGTCTGGTTCAAGGTTCTTTTTCAATTGCCCTTCTACATGTGCAGTAGACTTTCATTTAGGACCGAATTCCTCACTCATTTATTTTTTATTTTCGAAAGATCATATGCATTGTGAATGTCTATATATCCAGGCATCATAACAAGCATTCTAGGTGAGAATCGTTACTTGTCCCCATTTTTGGAAGCAATAACATAAAACTTAAATCTGTCTAGTCATTTCAAAATCCTGTTTAAAGAATAATCATGAAAAGCAGCTGTCAAAATCTACCTTAATGTTTTGCTTATCTCAATAAGTATATAAAAGAGTTCGTTATGACAGTGTCCATAGCCACTCGTTTACCTCCTCATACTTCTTAATCTAGCTGAACAAGTGTATAATGATACTCACTTCCTATTGTTCACCTTTTTGAGCTGCAGTGGTTGGGTATAGCTATTACTACTTAATGGTTCCTGCCAGTTTTGCCATCAGTAATTTGTATTGCCACTTGCAGTTGTTCTGGGTTACAGAAATTTCTTGCTGTAGTATACTGTGCATAGGATCATTCCCTTGTCTTGAGGTAAATTTAAGAAATAATAGTTGAATTTGTGATGATGCATTCCGCACATAATGCAGACAGGAGCGCTTCTCCTTGATGGGAACACATTGAATTACTTTGGGAAGAACATCCCTATCAATCTTGTTTTTGCTGTCGTTGCTGAGGTTGTCCTGCTCGGCGGCGCAGAATACTACAGACTTACTAATGGCTTGGTATGTGAGGATTATGTTTTGCCCCTTTTTATCATTAGTATTTGGTGTCAACGATAACTGTCTTTCCATCTATGTACTTCATGTAGAACGAGTGAGCAATTTATTTTAACCATATCAGTACAATATATTCTCTCACTTACGTAAACCATTGAAAAGTCATTTGAAGCCTAATGCAGCAGGTTCATTTGTACCCAATACGCTTCTATTGATGCACACGTGGTGAAAAAAACTTCACTACTAATTTGGTAGATTATCTAAAACACAGTTTCAAGGAGACAGTATGAGATCTGTTTGTTTCTGTTCTTTTGCTGGCAGGATTTGGAGGACAAGCTTCATCCAGGTGGTCCTTTTGACCCATTGGGGCTTGCAGAGGACCCGGACCAGGCTGCAATTCTGAAGGTGAAGGAGATTAAGAATGGTAGACTTGCAATGTTCGCCATGCTCGGTTTCTTCATACAAGCTTATGTCACTGGAGAAGGTCCTGTCGAAAACCTTGCAAAACATCTCAGCGATCCTTTCGGCAACAACTTGCTCACTGTGATTGGTGGAACTGTCGAAAGAACTCCAACCCTGTGATTTGAAAGTTCCTCTCGCTCTTCCCTCAGGAATCTTTAGTAGTGCATTAAGATTGTACATTTGATGGAGACATTTTCAAGGCAGTTAACCTTAATCCTTGGAACTTGAAAGTCCCACCGCACTGTGTTTTGTAGAGATCTGGCGCTGTTCACTTATGGATGTAACATTATAACTATTTTCTTTTCTCCCAAGCCGCATTCTTCTTTTCAGATGATTGTGCTAATTCGCCAACCACAAGTCCTTCACATTTCACAAAGGGGACTTTCTCGTGAAGACAACAACCTTTTATGCTCCTCCTCCCTCAAGAGTACGGTTAGATGTTTGATGCCACGTTAGGACGAGGCCCAATAAATAGTAAAGAGTCAGAGCCCAAGCCCAAACACTTGATGTCTAGGGTTAAAATATGTAAAATATCCTTTAATTCATACCAGGAACTGTATTATATGACAAGCTATCTCTGAATATATATACATGTACAAAGAAGATAGTCTCGTTTTTCCTGCGTACTACTAGTAAGGTGTATACGATATCTAATCAAACAGTGCAATGATCTTTCAAGACTTGCCTAGCAAGATCAAATGCTCCACTTTTTTTGTAGATCAGATGCAGATTGTAAGCTGCTTCTCTGCGGAGGTCACAATAGCCTGGTTTCCGACTTTCCCCATTGTCTGGATTCTCACAAGGAAGCTTTGGAATGGGATAATCTTTCTCATCAGTAGCGAGGACTTTCTCATAATACGAAGCTGCAAGAGTTACAAGGCCAACATGATGATACGCCCGGGCTATGTTATATAGGGCTTCCTGCACAAAGGTTTTAACAGCATGGTTAGTGGATTATATTGTCTTCGCCTAACCTCCATCTCGCAAAACAACAAGATGATTAGAGATTAAGTTGTAAAAGTTCCACATTCAGATTTCTTGTATTGAAACAAGCAAAACAACAATATCAGAAGAGATCAATTCAGTTTTCTTAGAGATCTGAGTAATCCATCTATAAACATTACATCACCCATTGTTCCAACAGTCTAGGATATTGGAAAGAGATAAATTTAACCATTTGATCGATACACCAATATTTCCCCCATGTGTTGGACCCAACACTTTAACAAGTAGATACGTTTTAACTGAAATGGAGTAGGTAGAGTTAAGATTTGAACTTAAAATTAACGCCCCTAATACCATGTTAAATCACAAATGTCTCAACAGATTTTTTGGATAATTGCATGTCTCAACAGCTTAAACTGATGATAAGAGATGAATTTGACTTCTTTTTTTTCTAAGTAATGGTGGAGTTCATTTCATAATGGATCGAAATACAGGTTCTGAAAACAGGACCATCCAGGGCCGGAAACGTTTAAATGGGGCACAACGGCCCACTACAGCATTTTTCATGTAGACAAGAATGTTAACCGTATTCAATAAGGTTGCCCAAAACAGTGTCGCGTGAAGTACTTTCTATTAAAGGAGACAAAAATAGCAGTCTTTTAGATCAAATATGATCCTCTATGCCCCTGCACTGACCGAGGCTGGTTATTGTGTGAGTGAAGCTATTGTGTGAGTGTGTGAGTGGACGGGTGAGATTAGAAGTTGAGAAATCTAACGGCTGACAAAATGTCACGTCAATTAATGAAACCGGGTCGGTTGTGGGAGTCGGGTTCGTGGGTCGGATTCATTAATTGGCGTGACATTTTGTCAGCCGTTAAATTTCTCAACTTCTAATCTCACCCGTCCACTCACACACTCACACAATAGCTTTACTCGCACAATAACTTTTGCCGCACTGACCACAGGTTGATATATAAGAACAGTCCTTCAAAATAGTATTGATTGTCCAAAGGCACCTCTTAACAGAAGCATCTAAGCTCTAAATTTTTTTTTATAAGTAAGCTCTAAAATTGCTTCACGTTTTGTTCCCTCTGCCCCCAGCTTAGAACAGTTAGGTGTTTTGATCAAGATCTTGTGACCATTATACTATTCTTTCAACTCCATTGATGTATTTTAAACAGTTACCAACGTATTAAAGCTTCCTAAAACCACTACCAACATAAGATCATAAAAGGATAACAAATTGAACCTGACTGTTTTCACAAAGACGTAAATTGTTGTAGAGGAAAGCCAAGCCTTGTGCAAGACACTGATGCTTGTTTTGAAGTCTGAATCCCAGTGCTAAATTAATCAAGGAAGTTCCTGTAGTGAAAACAACATTATGTTATGTTTCACGTTCAACTAGAATAAGAGCATAAAACATGCATGTGAGTGTGGGCGCCCGTGTGTCTATGGATGTGTGGGTGCAGTACCTGAATGAATATCTAGAAGGACCAGAAAAAAACAAATGAATAATAAGAAGATAACAGAAACTAAATTGCCTCACCAACACAGAGATTGACTAAAGGATCATCTGGCAGCAGTTTGTATGCTTCAAGATATTTACTTGCAGCATGTTGATGATTGCTGGCCATGGTAAACTGATGCCCATAAATGATAATTGGTGGTACACAATCTACAAGTTTTCCAAGCATGCCACGTAGAAACTTGAAGTGCCTTGAATCGCGATTCTCCAGTCTAGCGTGAAGTAAAACCATCAAGGTTGATTTACAGATGAAAACTCCATGAAGTATACACATACCGCCATAGTCCTAATTGATAGGGTTGTGGACCATAAAGTAAAAGGTCTTGTGCTCTAGTTGAACGTGGTTCAGTCCTCTCAACAACACATAAAAGATACCAAAAGAAGGGGAGCGGCACATTGTTTCAAAGAGACATGGTTGTTATTTACAAGCTTATGAAGGAATAGAAGATAAGCTGACAACTGACAAGGTCATCTAACAACTTTTGGCAACTAGGGATCATTAGTTTCAGTTAGTGAGTTACACGCACCATATTCTATTCAACAAACAAATATTATGCATGGATAAGCACAAACAACACGACCTACTGCACTAACACATCATTCAAATGAAGTACATACCGGCAAGAAACCAAAACCTAACCCACCAAACAGTTACACAGGTCAGAAGTCGCTGTATCCAGAGACTAAATGATTAGAAGAAAATGATTTTTTGAAACCAGTAATGAGAAACAATAGAACAATTAGAAACAGGATGAGTTTAGAGTAACGATTTGTGTATTATGAGCTCATGTTCTGAATATTTTCCTACATGGGCTGCAGATGGAATTTCCATCATTTAACAACCTTGCATTTCTTACAACTCACAATTCCATGTAGCATGTAAAAGAAAACACAAGTACAAATTTTCATGTCAGGCAAATATGTAAAATTTTGTTTAGTTGTGGCATGATTATGGTGCGGAGATACTACAGGAGGCATTTTGTGAAATGTATCAAATTTCACTAGGCGACAGTGGAAGAATGTTCAAGAACGTATCCCAAACTTCTCGCTTCCACTGGCTGGCTGATGTGGAAGAATCAAAACACATCGAACTGGTACCAGCTAAGTACGTTCGATAAAGTCCGAGCGACTTTAGTTGCATGATGTTGAATTAGTATTTTAAATTGCAGTTAATAGCTCAGTTGATAGAGCATTGGGCTTTTACCCTAAAACTATTGTTGGAACCCTAGTAGAATGGTGCAAGAGTGGGAGCACGCAAGCTTGGTTTATTTTGTTGGTGTATTATACTTCACGAAAGTTGAGGGAGAAACAGATGATAAATGACTTGGGTGTAATCTAGAAAACAGACTCGAATCATGAGAGGTACAAAGTCGGTCGCAGAGGGAAAAAGCTCTGCAAAGAATGGCCAACTTAGTTAACAGCATCATGGAAGAATCTACCGATGGATAATTTCGGTAAGAGTAATATATGACCTAGATTGGGGTTGCATGTGCTAATCAAGCATGTGCTCCATTGGCTTAAAATGCTGAGGTTTATGTCTAGCACACTGGTTCATTTGTTGGAGTGGAAAGGAAAGTTTGAAATGCATAATAGACATATTTTGAAGGCTGATCCGTAATGCATTATGTAGTATATATGGAGGAAATAATGAGACAAAGTTTTGAGTAGTGTAAGACTACGGCATTAGAATTGAAGCTTCTGATTTTGTCGATTGGATTGCTATCATTAGTAGATTATCCTAGGTGTTTCTCTTGCATGCATCCAGTGTACTAGAGCTGATCCTCCTCTTGGCTATTCTTTTAACAAATTATTTAGTGATACAAGGAATAATAAAAAGGAAGTCGAACAGAGGACCAACATTTACTGAGCTCATTCATAACAGATGCAGAAAAATAAGGACTTAATGCTGGTCTTGGATGTAAAACTACAGTGATGGAAACTTATTTCTAATCCTATCAACGTTACTGTATTGGAATGCTTTTCGAAAAAAAGACCCACCTCACTATCTTTCTAGATATCCTATACTAGCTTCTGTCCAAGTCAATAACTTTCACATAGAGACCTTTGCTCATTTCTCTAAACTTTTCCAGTAAATGCCAAATTAAAGAAATAGCATCCCTGGGGGATGTAACCAAATTGATTATTTGACGGCACTCTTTGCTATCCTAATCTTTACCGAATCACTCTCTACTATAGTTTCATGTGGTGACTCAGTAAAAACCTGACAAAACAAATGGTGAAATAAAATGTGTGTCTAAATAGAAGATGAAGCTATTTCATAGCAGGAACAATGATTATCAACATAATTTGCCAGTATAAAAGTCAAGTACCTTGAAATTACTTTATAATAGCAATTCCAGGCAGCAATGCTGTAAGGATGCTGCTGAACAATGTACTTTACACAGTCAAATCCGTGCTTAGGATCTGTAGTGTTGTATGCTATCTCTGTTGAAAATTAAAGAAAGTACCCCAACTTAGCAAGTGTGAAAGGTCTCCACTTCCTCCAAAAAAGTATCAAATCAAACTGTCTTTCAGGGAATGTTTTCTTCTAAAGAATATTTTAAATTGGCATTCTGGACAAAATAGCAGAATCTTCAAATTTAAAGAATTGTTGGGGGGTTAGGGGGGGGGGGGTGCAAAAGAAGTACAAGTTCTTCAGAGTAGATGGTTTACGAGCTCCAAGAGATCGAAGCTCCTCCTTCTCCACCGACAGCAAGTTATGAGCCAATCTAAGAGTAAGATTAATAATCTCCAATGCTTCCCAATACCTTCGCAAGGAAGCCAATGATTTACACAACTATAAACAACACAATAACAAAGTCAGATCAATGATAAAGAAAATAAAAGTAATGGAAAGGGCTGAATAAGTACTAACATCTATTATTAGAAGATGATGCTCCTCGTCTTTTAGAAGATTAGGTAGGGGAGGCTCTCGGAGTACTTTTTGCTGAAAGGATCCCATATGAGATGTATAACAGTTGGTCAGGACAGAATCTTAAAATTTATCACGTGAATTGAGTCCTTAAGCAAGTCACGGGATAGAAAAATACGATTTACCGGTGACTCCTCATCTGAATCATCACTTCGCCAGTCAGCCCCTGAAGCCAGTGCCTCAGCTTTCTTTTTCTCCCTTAATGTTGCTTTCTTCTGAAGTAACCGCTTTGCTCTGGTAGCTTTTGACCTAATTTAAAACATTGACCAAAAAATAGTTCATAATCAGAATAGACAATGTACGTACCATTTACATGCATGGCCAAAATAGTAAACAGTAAAGCCGTTAAGAAGTTGGACTAGAGTAGAATAGAGCAGAATTATGTAACTCAAACAAAATAACTTTTTTCAAGGACAGTAATATTCAAGAGTAGATGATAATTTTTTTTCATAAGTAATTCAAAAGAATAATAAGATGGTCAAAGGGGTTAAGTTATGCTGCATGATTATTGGTGACTTCAACAAATTTTTATCGCCACGTCGGAAAGAACAAGAGCAAAGCTATAGCTATTATAGCACATGTAGAATCTAGAATATATGATCGTACTTACACCTGAGCTGACCCTCATATACTCAAACACTGTTTATGTGTCTACTTATATGTCCATGGATAATGTTTGCATCTCTGGGGAACTTGCACCCATCCCGTTGGCTATTGTAGCCAAGGGATGACATCAGCCTTTTATTTGGAGGGTCGGGTTGAACCCAAGAGATCTTCTGCTTGGGGGAGGCTACACTCTTATCTCATAAACAAACCCCATAACACAGGCACAATTTTAATAAAGAAATATTTCACTAAGAAACAAGAAAAGACTAGAGTGCCATTACTTCAGAAATAAAATCACAGTGTTCAAGACAAAACAAGGCGAAAACCAATACTCACAGATCTGATGAAGGAGCTAATGGTCTAAATCCACGAAACACATTCTCAGTTCCATCATCGTCCAGTACTCTAACTCTTTCAAACAGAACTCTTCTCGAGAGCCTCTTTTTCACTTTAACCTATATAAAGCATCAATTATGAGGAAGAGACAAGGCAACTAATACTATATTGAAAGCTTATAATGACTGCTCGTTTTCCAGAAATTATGAGATCAATGACTCCAGGTAAGTCGTCCCATATCAAATTACCCAAGTCCAGCAAACCCCTCATGGTTTAAGCTCAAAAATCACATAAATGATAAACATGCTTCATGTGGAGAGCTGGCTTTCGACATAAAAACACCAGACGTGTCTTGAATAAATATACAAAAGCGGCATTATCAAACACCAGGAGCTCATCAATAGTCTAAAGCTTCACTAAAAAAAATAAAAGAATGGAGCATAAAAACTGACTAACTTGTAACTGGGAACATATTATTAATTAACTGAAACAATAAATTAAGGTGGATAACTAGTATTTCTTTCTTGGCGCTCACAAATTGCTATCCCCGAGAGCAATAAATTCTGCTCAGAAATGATTTCAGTTTTATTTTTGTCATTGCATTTCTCTCCTCTTCTTCTTGTTTTTGTTCTTTTCCAGCAGCACTTGCTCCATATTTTGCATGTACTTGAGGTACACCCCTTTGACACCAATTAAAGAATTAGTTTGTCTATTATTGACATAATATCAAAAAATACAGAACATCCCAATTGTGGATGGTCGTATGTAAAACTTAGACTTTTTTTGATAAGTAAGTCAGTTTTATTAAAAACAAAAAACAAAGAGCAACAGAATCACCAGTACAAGAGAATGTACCGGGGATCCTACCCAAACACAGACCCACAAGAAAAAAGAAAACAAAAGCCCAACAAGAAACTCCCACCCACACGCCAACAAGATCCCGCCCAACAAGAACCCACCCAAACGGTCCCCCAACAAGAACCCACCCAAACGATCCCCCTATCAGACCAACCCAAGGCTCTAAGTCTTCCGAACTATCGAGGAAGACCCATCATAGTTAACTGAAGACTTCAATCCCTGCAACTCTCTGATCATCTTCCCCTTTGATTTCCGAGACTGTTTCGAAGAAGGCTGCACCCGATCCCGTTCCAACGCTGCAAAAAGATCTCTCAGTTTGTCCTCTTGACCACCACACGACAGCCCAACCATATTACCCACAGAGGAAACCATATCCAAAACCCACGCCGGAGATTCACCCTTGAAAACTTTACTAGGGACAGAAACAACATGAGAAGGGACCGCTAGAACTGTTTCAAGAGAACACTCCCCCTCCTCCTGCCCACCTGACCCACGAGTGTTCACACATTCCCCCACTATGCTAATTTTCGGCCCACCCGAGATAGGCCCAGCCAACCCAGCAAACCCATCATGCCCAGCCCCTCCTGCGTTCACAGCCAGAGCCCCCGATGAACCATCTAAGGCATCCGGGTCACCAGTTGTCAGCCCAGCCGAGACCTGACCCCCAAACAAGCCTCCGGGCGTAAACTCAGGCGTGAACTTTGGCGTCTGAAGAGCCTCCGAGCAGTCGCCATCCACCCCGGACAGCACCGACGAGAGGGGAGCCGCCACCGAAGAGTTGGGAGCATCCCCATCCGTGCCTCCGAGCTCGACAGAAACGAGCGGGGGAGTTGCCTCCGAGCTCGAAGAACCGAGTCGTCCAGGCCACCAAGCTTCAGCCCAGGTGAGGGGGCCACTCCGTCGTTCACAACCGTATCCCCCGATACGCCTTCGAAGGCGTCAGAACTGGGTCCCGAGTAGTCGCCAGCGACGACAGAAGGCTCCGAGACCTGACCCACGAGCTCGACAGAAATTTCCGGCGTAAATTCCGGCGCCGGAAGCGCCTCCGGGCAGTCGCCAGCGACGACAGCAGGCGCCGGCGAGTGGGGAGCCGCCGCAGTCAACTGGGTAGCATCACCATCCTGACCTCCGAGCTCCATAGAAACGGGCTGCCCATCCGACGCAACCATGGCCCCCGAAAGCCCAACCGAAACCCCTGGGCCTCCACGCTTCAGCCCAGATGAGGGGGCCCCTTCAAAGAGACGAGGCCCAATTCTGTGAGCCCTGCCCCTCCCAAACCGCAAACCGCGTGAAGAATTACAAATACCCAATTCAGAGTCCAACTGCTGAAGACCCTGACTCCGGGCCACCAAGTCATGATCCAACTGCAAAATACCCAACCCAATATCACTACCCATCAACTCAAGCAGCTTGTCCACTTCTTCACGAATACCCAACAGCTGGTTCCTCCACTCAGACACGTAAAGAGCGAACCTGCCAGCCGCCTCTGCAGAGAAAAGCTGGCCCTTGGAAAACGGCATGTCAGTGTGCAAATTTGAAAATGATTCAGGCGACTCCTTCCGCTTCCCCACTCCATCCCTACTCACTTCCAGCCCCTCCACCACCGGTAACTGGCCCCCGAATCTTTCCCCCAACTGTCCCTGCTTGAGAACTTCAACAAAGGAGAGCTCTTTACGCACTCCAGCCTCAAACGAGCCCTCTATCCGACGATTAAGCTGGCTGAGGTGAGACACTACCTCCTGAAGCACATCGGCTAACTTCTTCCAACCAAGTCCCTCCTTTCCTTCCGGGATCATTACCACTCCCTGCCTGCGTCCCCTCCAAACTCGGCGATAGCAACAAATCTCCCAGCTTTGTTACTGCACCGTTGCACCAAGAAACCCCAAGAAGCTTCATTGTGTTTAACAACAAACTCCTCCGAATTTTCAGCCAACTGCATCCTACGAACCACTTTCACAATCCAATCAACTCCATACCTCCCAAGGAAAATCGAGCTCGTAACTTTCCGACTCCATTCCGACATATGGACGACTCCAGTGACTAAAACAGAGACCTGGAACTCCTTAGCTTCAACACTGAAGCGACGGGAGAAGGACATCTGAACTATCTAACTAAACTGATAAATCATCACAACGTTATTTTGAACCCATCTAAAAACTAGAAGCATCACATCCATGTCACTGTGGCTTTATCCAATGACTCTAACACAATCTTTGTGTCTTTCTTTTATGTCTGACTCAGCTACTATTGGATCTACATCTTGCGAAAACGGAGATGCATAAAAACCGTGTCTTAGGATTCCAGATCTTTTATGCTCCCCACAGATCTTGGTGCACTTGCCTTGCGTGTAGTACAAACACATATAGGCTTCCAACGACTAGTGGTCCCTATCTGAGACGGAAGCGTACGAGGGGACGATTCTTCTTGTTGAATGCTAGAAAGGGAGGCGGAGACATAGAAAGCACGCCTTGAAGTGGTGAATGAATTTGAGGAGAGAGAGCAATGGGAAGGCGAGGGGAGAGCGAGCTTGGGCGAAATGAAGCAGCCCAAATCAAACGTGTGAAATTTCTGCCCAGTACAATCTACAATGAATCAAGACCACAACCATCACAACAGATTCATATGACTCTAATAATCAGGAGTCAGAACCTTTGCTCGGCCTACATCAATCACCCTTTCCTTATACTCATCATGAATTAACATGGGATTTGTGCAGTCAATGGGCACTTCTTAGGGGCTTAAGCTTTTAAAAGAATCGATCTCCAAAGAAGTGTAGCTGGCTTGCGGCAAAGCTTTATTTGAGTCAATTTACATACCTCAGTGTGTCTGTTTCTTTGTTTTGTTTTTGTTTTGGTGGGGGAGGGATAGAGGGAGAGAAAGAGAGTGAGGGAAGGAGAGAATGAGAATGAGGACTTCAAATATACAATTACCTTTGGATGAAGAGCTTCAACATATAATGACTCACGAACCAAAGGGAAGATTGCATCCACAAAGTCCTCAAGCATCCCTTTAGCTCGATATATCTGACCAAGTTTCAATTTCACTTTTTCATTCAACCACCATGGTTTAGATCTTTCGGTAGGTAGGTCAATAGAGTCTGCAAATACAAGCCCAAACAGAATGCAAGAAAGTTAATTTAAGCAGTTGCTGAACAAGAACATAATTGATAAACAGAACTGTTAAAATTCAACACCAAAATTCTCCGGAGGAGTAAGCAATGAAATCGCTTCATCTTCTTTAGCTTCTTCGAGAAGGAGGGAAGCCAGAGTCAACCGGGCATCAACATTATACTCGAGCATTTGTAGAGCTGAATTGGAGAAATTAATTAGTTGAAAAACTAAGTATAATTATTCATAGCAATTTGAAAAGAGAATACGAGAAATACGTTCTATACTAAATACTGGCATATTGACATATAAGCCAAAAAATGAAATAAATTGACAACACGTGAAACTCCATCATAGAGGGACAAACATATTTCCAACATCAAGCAAGCGCTTGGCAGGTGTTTTCCAAAACTCCACAGTAGTCTCAAATTTTAGCCTATAATCTGTAGTTCAAATGCCACACTTTTAGATGAAAGAGCTGCTCAGTCAATCCATCATGGGAAGTCATGTACACATACATCACTAGAAGCTTAGCCTTCATATTTTACCCAGCCCAACCAAGACAACCTGACTTCGACTATTAACACTTGTTCGTGGGTGTCTTAATATTTCTTGATTTCGGACAGCTTGGGTGTCAAGTATATAGCATAGGTTTTCTGACCACACTTAACAACCCCAATTAATCATCCTCATCGTACGTTAATTTCTATTTTTATTTTACCTTATTATATCAACATTTAGCAATTTAAACACACAAACCTGCGCATATTGTCCAACACTACAGCTTATTGGATAAAACACCAAATGGGTAACTAAATCACTTTGGAGACGCATATATGCCCTGCATAAGTTTCTGTGGGAAACTTCTACTTATCAAGATGATTCCCTCCTAGTTGGTTGAAGTCCACCATACCTTTGTACAAGAAGAGAATTGCTTGCACTCTTTCGTTCAAAGATGAGTAACAATGAGCAATTTTTAGATATAAAAACCCCTGCATGAAACAAATGCATCATCAACATATTGGCAGTATGTAACAAATCCATGTCTGAAAGAAAAATATGCAATTCAAACAGAAGGAATCTGAATAATAAACTAGCCAGACAACCAAGACCACTGGAAGAACATTTATTAACACTTTCTGTCCAAGTTTAAAGCGAAAAGCTTTATATCTCTGTTCATATATAGGCAGTTGATTTAAAAAGAGGCTCAAGGAGGCAACCCATGTACACAGGATGTCAACAAAGGGAAACCCCTGAAATGTCGTAGCTTACAAGTAAACAACAAATTTTTTTTTGTGGCCGACACAAAACAGAATTTGCAAGCATAGAAGACAAGCTCTTTCCCCTTGGAGTCACTACCCAATGCCTTAAAGGCACATTCTCTCCTTGCAAAAGCATCAAATCACACAAAGCTCGACTGCAGATCTAGCAAACATATTTGGCACCATTAATGAACTCCAATGTACACACCTCCGTAGAAGAGGAGTGTACATTGCTGATTGGTGCTATCTTTGTCGTAGTAACGGATAATCGGTTGACCATTTGCTTCTTCATCGTCCCATGGCACGTGGGCTTTGGAATCATGTTCTTAGTATTGTGAATTTTCATTGGGTTATGCCGGAAAAGGTGGTGGATGTGTTGTGGAGTTGGGAGAGAAAGCTTTCTAACCCTTTCGTTAAGGCTATTTGGATAATGATCCCCTCATGTGTTTGGTGGTGTCTTTGGAGGGAGTGTAAAAATAGATGTTTTGAAGACTGTTCTTTGCCCTTGGCTAAGTTGTAGGGATTTTTGTTGTTTACTCTTTTTTGTTGGGCTGATGCGGTGTTAGGCTGCCATTTTGTTGATTTCCATGATTTCCGTAGTTTTGTTGCTTGTTTGGACTAAGTTATTTCGGTATAGTCCCTTGTACTACTAGCACTTTTTCTAATAAGATTGGCTTGCTTATCAAACAAAATGAACTTCAAAGTCCAAACAACCTACATATGGGAATGCAGAGTTCCCTAGTTAGTAACTAATGTGAAAGACAAAAACCATCAGAGCTTAAAACCTTTACCCAGGCACCACCAGTGTGTAACAAAGCTTTTTCCCCTTATCAAGTAACCTAATCAGAACAATATGACAAATATTAACTGTATGCACAAAATGCGCTACTTCAAAGGGCACACAGTATGCAGAAAGCCCTTCTCTTCCTTAGTTTGTCAGACAGATTCATAGTATGGCCTGTCACTCAACAAACTCCCCATTTCCCTCCCCCAAGGGGGGGGGGGTCTTTCTTTCCCCATATGGAAAAAAAGTCTTTCCACGCCGTTTGCAATTGTTGATACATCAGATCGCACAGCTTCAACTCTTAGAAAAGAAAAACAGCTATCATTAGGATCTGGTCCAGTTTTGATGGGGCCACCTACGCAAAATGCGAAGAATCATGTGACTAACCAATTATCAAAAGCTAGAATTCCTGAGTTTGTGGCAGCAAATTCACCCATGGCAACTTGCTGAAAAAATTTGTATGAACAACTCATCAGAACTATTACTTCGTTAAGTATCTTTAACCACCTCACATTTTTTAGTGCTACAGAACAGTTTAATTAAGAATGGCATCAGTTCCTATCCATGCAAATTACGAGCAGACCACATAAGATGCAGCATGAAAGATGCACATGTTCCTTATAACGGGCATCATTTTCCTTACATTGTCATCTTTAGCACTTTCTTCCAACATCAGATAGTACTTCAGTGCAGAGCTATAATGCTCAAGATTCATTAATGAGTCTGCAGCTTCAGTGACCAAATCAGCATGATCATTTACAATCTCACACCGCAGAACCCTGAAGAGAATCTGCAAATAATGCAAAGATCCTTGGAAATAGGTAAAATAATTCCAATCAAAAGGAAGAAAGCCTTTGAAATAAGTTTACATGGATTTGATTTCTACACAATGCGCGAAACAGTTTCAAATTATCATCTACAAAAAATCAATTCAACATCACATTGATCACCAGTTACATTAGAGATGAACAACAGGAAAATACAGTAACAATACTTTGATGAAAACGACGGAATCGTTGAAAGCAATTCAAGACTGGAGTCCTAAATAACAATTCCCAAGATGGACTAGAACTTAGGCCTAGTACCTATGAAGGAAAGGAAACCAAACCAAAATTGCATTTTTTGAATTTTCTGAAACCAAAAACCACTGAATTGATCATGCATCTATGTTTATTACTAAGGCTCTAATGGATACAAAAGCTGAAATGAAAAGCTAACATGGGTTTCACTAACAGATCCTACCAATCACAGGAATTTTTTGCTGGACCAAAGTATTCAGTTTTATGTGTATTTTGTTCTTTCAAACATACCTATAGCTTTATTCTATCTTTATCGGCATGTTTCAATGGCCCCCAGTAATCACTCATTTGGCACAGGCACCAGTATTTGTTTGTAAAGTCTCACATTGCCCAATGCAAGTACACCCGTTCAAATCGTGAGTGTGACCAATTCATGTAGAAAATGCAAATGTAGATGACCTTAATTTAACTACTTTATTGACCTTTCTAGACCATCCCCCCACCCCCCCTCTCCTACCACAAACAGCAATGTGAAAGACATTAAAAATTGTTACTTATAAAAAAAAGACATTAAAAATTGCAAAGAAAGAAATTATCAGTTCACCTCGTCATGCGTACCACACTAAACATCAGGCAATCTCATGATGCTAACTAACACTAACTACAAAGCAAATCGTAATAAAGTTGGATGTACAACTAATTAAGCAGAAAGAATAAGTGATTTTGGCACCACTAGGAAATGTCGATACGCAGCATACTCTCCTTCTATCCATTTAACAAATCCATAGGGTATGGCATCATAAGAGAATGTGCAGCCAACCATGAATTATAATCACCAACAGTGAAAATCAGTATGAAATACACATGCAGCAGACCTCTGCCTTCTCCATATTTTTAAGGTGAACATGACAGATTCCTTCTTTTACTGTCAAATTCAGAGGCAGCTCTTTTCCTGGACAGTAGACCAGGTTCACATGCTCAATAAGTTGGAGAGCTCTGTCATGTGCATTACTTTCCATGAATATGGCAGCTAGCAGATCAACCACACTCAAATCAGCTTCGTTTGAATGACTTTTAACATAATCCTCCAGAATACGGACAGAATGTTCAAGCTGACCACATTTTTGGAACAACTGAATGAAAAGCCAGAAAAGACAAATCAAATCAAGAGAACAGACCACATATGTGAGATAAATTGATCAAAATATCAAAATCAGACAAAACTACAATATCCTCTGCAGTTATGTATAAGACAGATACTACCAGAAGACTGGCACTACCAAAATGAAACAGAAGAAAAACCTATCTACCTTTGTCAAACTCCAGACCCAAGGACAATAACTATATATTGGCATATAAAAGCGCACTGCAATGCACTATAGACCTTGACAAGACATTAAGGATTTCAGTGAAAAGGTTTTGATACTCTAGATCACGAAACGGGTTTGTTAATTTTGTATTAGGTGGCTTGAATTGGTAATGCATGTATCTCTACTAAGTCCTGCATTGATGGTATATTAAGTTGAACAGAGCTTTACAAGTGATTATGAAGCTCCAATTATAACTATGGATATACTCCTTTTAAAGTATAGCCTAGATATGGCTGAAGCTTTCTTGGATCACGACAACCGACATATAAATTGTTTCAAAGAAGTATATATTGTCATACTCAGCAAAACCTAAACTATTAGCAAAGAAAAAAAGTGCTTCACAACAAATATACGTAAATAATTATTCAACACACCATCAGGAGAAAGAGAAATATGGTACTGTAGAAAAGAGCACGTCAAGATAAATTTATAAAGGAAAAAGAAAAGACTAAAATAACACAACTGAAAAAGATGGTAAACATATGCAAATTGAAACCAATCATAAGGGTTTTTATTCACAAGGAAAAAGGTTAAACCTTTGCCCCTAATTTGAGTGCTTCAATATTCTCAGAACTAAGTCGATATATTTGTTCATAAGACTCTGCAGCTTTCTGGTAATCTCCAAGCTCATATTGGATTGATGCCCGATGAGATCTTAAAGTAATATCCTTAGGATCCGCCGTGATTGCTTTAGAAAGGCAATAACTTGCTTGACCAATGTTTCCTTGTTCACTGCATTTGACAAATAATCCACAGTTCTCTTCATGCAATTACAAGCAGTGAGGTGAATAAATACCTACTTCAAAATCTTTAACCATATCAAAAATTATGCCGTCAACTAGGAAATATACACATGGCATCCTTCCTATGCTACTTAATGCTCAATAAAGTCATAAAGGGGGAACCTAATGTGGACTAGAGTCGTAGATTCCCTTAATGAGAAACAAATAGAGAGAAGGAGAAGAACAAGAAAGAGAAAAAAAAAACATAGGGCATCAAAATGGAACTCAAGGAGTGCTTCTGGTTTTGTCGGTGATTGAAATAATTTTGTCTTCTCCATAGTACCATATCTCGAGTCAATAATTTTGTATGAAGAACCACTAGAGACGACCAAAAAAGCACTTGCATAAAAGCAAAAATTACACTGGTTGGACGAGATCTAGAAAAGAGCCAGGGAATTTGACGGATGTATTACTTGAAAGCCAAGATTATAATGCTTATGGAAGCCCATTTGAGCTCTCCTAGGAAATGTCCGAAAATCTAAAAATAGAGCTAAATTTTTTCACTCTAAAAAGTCCAAAAATCTGATGGAAAGAGACAGAAAATAAGCCAGACTACTAGGTGGGGTACTTAACGACTCCTTGTCTCCTGGTTTTGCCTCCATATACTAAGGGTTGCAAGAGACAGTCGCCGATTTCAGATTTTAGTTAAAAGATATGCAAAAGCATTTTTTTCGGAAAGCAAATAACCATATGAGGCAGAACTATATAAGTAAAAATAAGAAGAACCATGATACTTTATAAAAAGTAAATTGGCCTCATTTTCTGAATTACGTTGATCATTCATTTTAATGCATCTGTCCAAATCCAAATATAATCAACATGTCAAAACATTGTTGGTTGATGCTGCAAACAGACCAATGGGAAACTTTGATCCAAAAAGTATGTCAGAAAACTAGCTATATTGATTACCAACTCCGTAAGGAAAATGAGTATGAATCCAAAACCTGAAATGGATTTTTGAACAATCCTGATTAGGGCAATTATCTCCATAGAAACCACACAAGCAGATCAAGTCATTTCAAAAGGCGAAAGCATTGATGCACATCCTGACTGTCCCAGGTCTAAAAAGATTTCATTACCCATATTGTAACACAATACATGGACTGACAGCTCATTCACACAGCGATTGTGAATAAACCAATTAGTTTGAAAACAGAAATCTCTGCACAACTATTATATTTACCTAAGATATTCCAGCCATTCTAGGGTGATCGAGGTGTTGTTTTGTTGGAAGAGGAAGTTCAACAACCCTCTTGCTTCGAGGGTGTGGATGATGATTCCTGTGTATTTGGTGGGTTATTTGGAGGGAGCGGAATTGGAGATGTTTTGAGAACTCCGTTTTGTCTTTAGATGGGCTGAGGGGGTTGTTGTTGAGTTCCCTTTTTCTTTAAGCAAATGCTGTTTTGGGCTCTCCTTTTTCAGATTTTCCTGATTTCTTGAGTTTTGTAGCTTGTATGGAGTAGGTTCTCAGTATAGTTCTTTGTATTGTTACCTACTTCAGTGTTTTCAATAAAGTTTTCCTTACTTATCAAAAAAAAAATATTCCAGCCATTCTACTATAAAGGTAATCGGAAGGAAAGGGTGGGTTCCAAATATACAAATCAAGGTGCAAAACTAATAAATCCACAGCAATAAGAAATCTTACATGGACCAGGTAAGAAGCAGCTTCCACAGAGGTGAATCTTTTGGTTTTAAATGTGCAGCAATCATGTAGAAATTTGATGCTTTCGAATCATCGCCAATTGCATTATGGACAAGTCCAAGTGTGTGATACGGATCAGGCAAATTTGGCGCTAGCCTAATAACTTCATGCAACACCGTTATGGCCTGCAACACAATATTTTAGAGGTTTTAGCAGATGACAACTCTTACAGGACAATGTCTGTATAGAACCCCCCACAAAACCTTCCCAAAACTCAATACACTAAAACTGTGATGCCAAAGATCCCACCTCCACTTAGACTTGAGTATACTCTGAAAGGCATTTGCTGCAGAATATTATAACCAAGGACAAAAATGCAATGTTTCACACACAAAGCTTTAGGAAAGATGAAAAGCAGAACATGTAGAGAAAATGGGTTGTGTAGCAGCAACTTGATTTCTAATTTGCATATACTTAACAATCAAAGACAATAAAAAAGTCCAAGAAACAAAAAAGACATTTAAAAAGCCTACAAAACAAAATTATGAATCATTTAACTTTTTTTTATAAGAATTATGAATCATTTAACTAACCAAACCAAGATCTTCCAGATCAAAAAACTGGTTGAGAAGACATATCTTCCACTGACTAAAATTTGATCTCTATTTTCATTGCATATCTTTGTACGGTCAAAGAAACTATACTATATCATCTTCAACCATCGAGTTCAAAAGGCAAAAGCATATAGCAAGGTGTTCTAGTCTTCCTAATGCTAGGCAATAAGACCCAAGGGATGAGAGTAGGCTTCCCAAATTTCAATGTTTTTAAATATGTAGTGTAAATAGCAGGTATGGTAGGGAAATTTTATTTTCCTTTTTTTTGTTTGGAGGGGGGGGGATGGAGCGATACAAACACCCATCTATCCATTTAATCACATAATTAATAGCATACAAATCCCACCAATTTATTGAAGACAGGTGAGATCCAGCCCAGTACCTCAACACACTTGAAAACAAACACACAAGTACACGCACACGCATATGGCACATCCATACATATATGGAAACATAATATATATATATATATACACACATTATTTCATAAGTTTTATAATTGTGCCAAAAGATCCCCAAAAAAAGGGAGGAAGAAGAAGAAGACGCAGAGGAAGAAACAAAAAGAAAATGTGTTCATGAAGCCACAGACCAATGTAATAGGTTCAACCCCCACCAAAAAGAACAGTTAGATGACAACGCCATAGCTATATACAAAGCAGCTGACCAGATTAGTTTCCAAGGGCCCATTGCAAGACCATAGGCCCAACAAAATATTATTTTAAGATTTAACATAAAGTGATAATAATACATACGGAACTCAACTATATCGCAGTGAAAAAGACTGGTATAGTTCAAGTTTGAGTGAAAAGGTTAGATGGAAAGTAACTTTTCTTTTCTTTTCTTCTTTTTTCCGGGGGGGGGGGGTTGGTTTCAGGAAGCTACAACAGACAAATCATCTGTGTTTGAAAGGTATGTATATCCAATAGTCTTATCTATACACATCGTGCTGTAATCATGTCCATAAATGCCTAGGTAAACAGAGTCAAAGAACATGGAGTTGTGATAATGAATAAGAGTGCCTAGCAGACAACATCATTAGTAAAGAAAAAAAAGAACCTAAAAGTGTACATATTGGCTGAAACATATCACTTTTTGTAGAATGAAGCAACAGTATATTACTTTGCTGAGGCTCTACTTATCTTAGAATAAATAATCATCCTACCAATTTGAGTAACTGCTCCAAAAATTGGTGCTCAACAATAGAATTCATGAAGCATCTTACCTCTTCATAATGGCCTTGCGCATAATGAATAGTAGCATCACCAAGCATTCGTGTAATTTCGGGGCTGAGTTTATTCTTTGATCCTTTCCGCCTACCTCTTTTCTTAGGCTGCATAAGGCACGGAATAGAAATAACACACACCGCATTTTCTTTTTTCTTTTTTCTTTCTTTTTTTTTATAGGTAAATAAAAGTTTTATTAAAAAGTAAAAAGAATTAACAGTATAATAGGTTGTACTGAAAACATCTAAAACATACAAGCTAGAAAGCTACAAAAATCTAGAAGATCCAAAAACGGAAACCCCAAAACAGCATTAGACCAAAGGAAAAGAGACTGTAACATGTGACTCTTAAGACTCTCCATCGTTGACGCTTGGTTCTCGAAACAACGAATATTTCTTTCTCGCCACAAACACCACCAAATACAGGAAGGTATCATCCTCCAAACCACCAAAGTTGTTGTGTCGTCAAACTTCCTCTTCCAACATCTCAACATCTCAACCACCCTAGAAGGCATAACCCAAGAGAAGTTCAATATAGATAAAATATGTGACCACAAACATCGAGCAAACAAACAATGAAGTAGAATATGATCAACAGACTCCCCATCACATCTACACAAATAACACCACTCTGTCAAGCAAATACCCCTCCGCCTCAAATTATCTATTGTCAAAACTTTCCCATGAGTAGCCTCCCACACAAAGAACGAAACTTTTGGGGGTGAAAAAGTCTTCCACAACTGTCGCCAAGGAAAATCCACAGGAGTAGCCCCCACCAGAATCCTATACATAGATTTAACAGTAAACAGCCCAACTCTTCGATCCCCCCCAAATTACTCTATCAGAAACTCCACCTCTAACCTTGAAAGAATGTAGAAGGTTAAAGAACATCGAAACTTCATCCAATTCTCAATCATTAAACAGCCGAATAAACTGTATATTCCACACAGGCATGCCAGAGCTAACCTCAATACAATTCTCCACTACCTCCTCCTTACAAGTGGATAACGAAAAGAGATGAGGAAACTCTAACATCAATGCTCGATGACCACAACAACAATCGTACCAAAACCGAACTTTACTCCCACACCCCACCAAAAATTTCACATTTGCAAAGAAAGAATTCCACCCCTTCGAAATATACTTCCATAGGCTAACTCCATACGATCCTCTTACCCCAAGTGTCCTCCAACCTCCCACCTCAGTACCATACTTGGCTATAATAATTGTCTTCCATAACGTATCCCGCTCAGAGACAAACCTCCACAACCACTTCCCTAACAAAGCTTGATTATATAACACCAACCGTCTTAAACCCAATCCTCCCACAGAAATAGGGGAACATACTGTGTCCCATCTAACAAGATGAAACCTGTGATCATCTCCACCACTTCCCCACAAGAAATCCTTTTGCAACTTCTCAATCCTATTTGCAATCACCTGAGGAATAGGAAAAAGAGACATAAAATAGGTCGGAAGACTAGCAAGTGTTGATTTAATCAAAGTAATCCGTCCTCCCTTTGAAAGATAGAGACGCTTCCAACCAGCTAATCTGCGCTCCAATCGCTCAATTATTCCATCCCAAATGCGAACACTCTTAAATTTATCTCCAAGAGGAAGACCAAGATACTTCATGGGTAGAGAAGACACAGAACACCCCAAAATAGCAGCCAAACATGAAGCTGAACTTATGTTCTTTTTTCTCCAGCTTATTGCTGCATTTACGTTCCATCTTAGTCTCATTCTGTTCTTTTTCTTTCTTATTGCTGGGGAAAGGGTAGGGGACAGCAAAAATAAGACAAGTCAACATATTCACTCTAGAAAATCACAATTTGAGTTCTTTTAAACTGTATCACAATTCCAATTAATCCAAACAGAAATCACCCCAAATTTCCAAACAGTACCATATCTCCCAGGACTGTCAGATTCCTACCACAGCAAAATAAATGGGAGAAGAATCCACTTCTCATTGATGACAAGGTTACAACTGAAAAGTAGCTCATGTTTAATACGGGGAAAAAAATTTAAACCTACAAATTAAATTGATTTTTGTATTGACTGTCTGTAAGCTTTAAATTGAGCTCTAGTTTGACCAAATGAAACCAAATCTAATGCTCAGAACATAGTTCTCTTTTTTTTTCTCCTTTGCAATCCTCTTCGTTTCAAGCTCAAGGAGCTGAGAGATAAAGAGGGCAACAGATGACTCATAGAATACATTAACTTCCTTTTTTTTAGTGTGAGTAAATATATCTATCCCAGAAAAAGTGAAAAAAATTAAGTCCAAAAGAAAGCTTCAAGAGGTGTCGAAAATTATAAATAACTTATAACAAAAGGCACCGGTGTACAGGAAGCTTTCCAGCTTCTGGGACATCAGAGGATAGTCTGAGACAATGGTCTGGTTACACATTTAGTAATATGAATTTCGCGCCTGTTTATGATTGTGAGATTTGTGAAATTGGCAATAACAGTGATCAGTAGCAGATTACACACCTTCCTAGATTTCCTTCGAGCACCGTAATTCATGGCTTCCATTAGTTCATCTATGAATGCTCCAGATACATCTTCTTGCCTGGCCTTCTTCGCTGCTTCTTCACTATTTAGAAGAACATGAGATCATAAATCCCAAAAACACTAATTCCGACCTCACATGAAAGCAATAAGAAAAAAAAACAAAAACAAAAACTTCCAAGAGATTTTACCACTGACTATTGGCAAGCGATTTTCGCTTTTTCTCTGCCAGAGCTTCATATTCAAGGCGCTCAAATTGCTCGTAAGGTTGGACACCAGAATCGGCATTATCTTCCACAAAATCCAATGGGTTTATCCCTTCTCTAAATCTGAAAGTATACTCCCCTTCATCTTCATTGTCATCTTCTTCTGCCTCTTCCTCCTCCTGTCCCTCTTCTTCTTCCTCTTCTTCTTCTTCCTCGACATTTACTTCAATGTTGTCTTCAGCGCCCATAGCAAGATGGGACTTATTTTATAATTTAATAGCTAATGTCTTTGTGCAAGTAGTGTTTATTCGTCTCGGATATGGCATGAGGGCATCATGGTGATCTAATATGAACAACTTGTTGGTCTTGATTGCCTGTAACCAGATACAAATTCAACTGTATTGTTCAAAGCTATGAGAATAAAAGCAAGACATTTATAAAGCAACTGCAGACTCTCAAGGGGAACTCCTTCTGCAGGGTAACTGAATCTAGGAATTCAGTTAATGCAGATCAAATCAACAATTCGTAAAAGAAATTTCTAAAACATAACAAACAATATCCATACGAGAGAATTTGCAGATATCCATGATGTATATATATAATACTCGAATATGTACATAAAAATCCAATGGCCAAATGAATAAGCCCAAGCTCCACCACCACCAAGCAAAATCAAGGAATTCGATGTCAACGATAGCTTTCCCAGTTAATGGAACCTCTATTGCTCAAACAAAACCTGATACAACTTTACAAGCCTTTTTTTTTATCTGAAAAGCTGATCTGGTAAAAGACATGCCACCATAAGAAGAAAAAAAAAACAGAACATGCAAAAATGAAAAGTATATGCACAAAACCAGCCAGCAGTAGATCAAATAATTTAGTAAATTTCGTGCAAAGGCATTGTCCATCTGCCTTCAGTATATAAAATAATTCAACTTCAATATGGTTGTTGTTGATTAGAACCATTGTCCACCTAAATTTACCAATTCAATGAACCAAAACCAAGTATTCTGTCAATTGATTCCGTAAGATGAAATCAAACAACCAAACTTTTTGAGCTTTGGCTAAAGTAGTAAAGGTCAAAAGTGGGATTTATTTCCCATTCCAGATTCATCTGATGCTAATAAAAAAGGATATAATGCAAGGAATGAATGCAAATTATCTACAGATCCTTTAACCATCTATGTGGCATTACCAAGCAAAAGAACAATAGATTATACTTTATACTAATACAACTACGCAAAAAGGGGAAAAAACACTCAAACCACTGGATCCATTTTCCACCTTATCCTGCATCCTTCCATTGACAAGTTAACTAGTAACATATTGATGAAAGGTACAGACTGATCTCACATTTGACAATCCTGAGCACTATGGAGACTCTTTTTGCCATTCATAGAGTTAAAATTGAAACCAAACAGTATTTTCTTCTTTCTGCAGCTTTCTTTTCCCTTTCAGTGTTTGAAGCACTGACATATGACTAATTAAATCTGGAAATTCCTTTTGAAAACTCATCATTCCTCATAAAAGCTTATGAAAGATTAAAAAAAAGAGTGGGTCTAACTAAAACAGAGTTAGGAATCAGCATCTTCAGTAATCTAATAGGGGCAAAGCGCACATGATAGCAGAATTAGAAGGTTTTGGCATTTCCATACAAATGCAAGCGCACACAGAGACATGGGAAGAAACACACATATAACGTATTGATCATCTAATCCAAAGAACAAAGGAAAGAAAACTCACATAAAAAGGCTGATGTGCTAAACTAAATATTGGGAAACGCAAAAAACAAACCTATGAGTTATACAAAAACAGAAGCGACTTTTCTAGTTGGTCGAGACATCCAAGACAAATATTATGCAGTGGTAAGACAATAAATAATTTTGAAGCGGTTCTTCTCCACAGATAAATGCCTGAAGATGGAATGTTGTGAAATATCAATAGATCTAGTGGCAGTAAAGAAGATGGAATCGAAGCACCTGAAGATTGGAGAAGTGGGTCTGAGAGAAATGTACCCAGAATCTCTAGAAGTTGAATCACAAGGCTGGACAATCTCAGACGACGACGACGGCGACGGTAGTGAGGGCGACAGCGAATAGTCAGTCGGGTTGAAAGGCAGTGAGGCTGATGCACGTTTGGGGTTTAGGAGAGGTAAAGGGGGCGGCGTTCGGGGTGGAATTTCCATCCCACGACATTTCTACGGTTACGTTTTACAAAATACTCTCTTTCTTCAATTTTTTTTTCATCGTTTCTCCTAATCACTTCTTATAAAAAATTTCACTTTTTTACCATATTTAATAAGCTTTTTCATTTTTTCACCAATTTTTTTACTATTACTGCTCAATTTTTCACAACTTCAATATCTAAAATTTTAACTACCCTAAAATTTTGTTTCTCAAATTTAACCTACTACATAAGTATAAAAATAATTTCTCTCATCCTTAAACTATAAAAATAATATTATAATTTTCAATTAAATATTTTCTCTTCCCTTTTTCATCAAATTCAATAAAATATATTTACTTTTTCACAAATTTTAATACCTCAACATTTTTAATTCCCAACATTTTTACATTCAAACGCCCCCAAAATATTCGATCGGTTGGAATCGAACCTATAGTATATCAAGGCCCGTTGGACTATGGACGGGTTCTAGTGATTTGGGCCCACACACGCACGGCCCGCATGCAGCCCGACACTATTAGGTCGGGTGCAGGTCGATGGCTTTTTGTACGCCCTACTTATTACAAATTCTAATTTTTATGTTATTTAAAAGCATATTGTATTAGAGGCGGAAAAAAAATCACATTTTCAGAAACAAATCATTCTACTTTTTTTTAAGTAAAAGTTTGTGTTCAGCTTTTGAATGCATATAACTACAATTTGCCATCAAAATAAAAGTTAAAACATAGTGAATAATCTTTTGTCTATTGAAATTAACCGCCACTTAATTTCAGCCAAGCTTACAACTTCGCATGCTACGTACTTGTGAACGTTTTTGCAAAGCTCAACTCGGCTTAGAAACAAATTATATACATAAAATGGCATATGGAACTCTTAACATTTTTTTAATCAAGAGTCGCGTATTATAGAATATAATTCAATTAATAAAATCTTTTATCATTTTTATTAGTTTAATTTTTTTTGAATAAGTAATAGATTCACATAATATCAACTAAGATCTTGAGTTCGAGACCTACCTCTATACTCCCAAATTTCAGTTAAATATTGTATGTTCACTCCTTAGCTTCGTCACTCAATATTACATATTCTTGGCGCGATAGCTATTTTTTCTTTTCTTTTGTAAGCTTGGTGTAGAATACTCTACTTTGTTAAGCATGTAATACAAAAACATCATTATAACATGATTGTCGTTCAATTTGAGTGCAATCATGACTCTTAGTCCCGTTTCATTTACACTAAAAAACATGAGAGAGAAAAAGTAGGTTGTTCGATATCTTTTACCATTAATAAGTATATAAGCTTCTGCCACCCCACCCCCTACCCCCCACATGTCAATAGTACTACTAATCAAATAATTAAAGACAGTACGTACCTGCGCAATCTAGGGATGAATACTATGAAAAGAGAAAGGGAAAAAAACTCTTGATTCGAAAGAGACAGAGAGAAGAGATCCGACAACCTTTCAATCAAGTTCATTGTTACAATTACAAGGTTCACTGAACAATGGGACAATATATGAATAAGTGATCATGAGTAAGAAGACGAAATCAAGCCAATAAAATCCAATC
Source organism: Myrica gale (assembly GCA_963930655.1). NCBI lineage: Eukaryota > Viridiplantae > Streptophyta > Magnoliopsida > Fagales > Myricaceae > Myrica > Myrica gale. Next base: position 5,689,874 of record OZ005600.1, on the reverse strand, counting down.
ACTATTATAACTTAGGTTTTCTGTTTCTTTTTTCGTTCCAAATACTTAATTGGTTATTAGAGCCAATTTGTATGGCCAGCTCCTGCATATCCATCCATTGGTTTTCCTCTACTTCCCATAGCCCCAAAAGTCCATCTCTCCGCGCAAAGAGAGCTGATTCATTGGGTGCACAGACGATGTGTTTGCATCCTCGAACCTCGCCCCTTTGGACGATTCTTCATTTCCAAGATGAGAAGTTACAAGCCGATCGAGCATAGACCATTCGACGTTCATGCCATCATGATCTCTGCCTGTCACCATTTGTTGAGTCGGCTCGCACGTGCCCACCTCTAACCCCGGCTCACAAGCTTGGTACCGCAGGCTCTCACTGCCACTCTCACAGTCCCTAGGGTTTGACATGAGCTGCTTGACCATGATTGGTGAATCCGAAGGGAGGGTCGAGTAGTCATAGCCGATCGCGAGGGGCTTGTGGGTCGGAATAAGGGGGTGGGATTGGAAAAGCGAGTACTGAGAGGGTGGCATGTGGGAGTACTGATGGAGTGCTAGCTCCGGCTCAAAGGTAATTGGCTGGTTCCCGTGGTTGGGTTGTAGGCGGGTTAGGTATTGGTTCTCCCTGTGCATGGAAGTGCGAGGCTGATTGATGCTTAATGTGTTGTTGGGCTGTTGATCCGAGTTCATGCTAGAGCCTCCTCCTTCATTCCCAACCTTGAATAGATTCTTCTTCTTGAACACCCTGCAAACCACCCAGCCATCTTCCTGTAGAAATGTATGGAAGGAAATTATCCGAATAAGGTACGTAATCATCTAAAGTTAACTTTAAGCAACAACAAAAAAACAAAACATCATGAAACGTTGTTTTTAAATTGGATATATTTGCTTTTTCAATTTTCTGTCCAGCTTTTGATAACGCTCCTTCCTACGAGTACAAGCCTCGTGGACTGAATTGGTCAAGGTCTATAATCATGTTCGTTCTACATATTTGCAGTAACAAGAGCCACTGCATTTGACTATATTAATTGTATCACGATGAACATTTTTCATGTTGCTCAAGTTGTCCGCCATATTGCTTTGTTACGTGGCAGAGTTAAGCAGTCTGGCATTTGGCTAGCCATCGAAAAGATGGATTCAATAATCAAAGATTAGGCCTTAAGTTTATTTAAATTAGCATGTTTTGACTTTTGACCACGCGAGAGTAACAGCAAGGGAGGTCATGAATGCGACATTAATGCTCCTCGATATATAGGGAGATGCATGCACAGATCCGGTTATCAAGTTCACCGGTCTCGAGTCAAAGTTTTTTAACCCATCAACCGCTATCAACTAGCCCTCTAGGCTTTCACATGTAGAAAATGCTTTTCTAACAGAGCGCGCCTACATGCATGGCCAGCATGAGTCAGATTGATATGCTGGTTAGTCTCACATTAGTTGTAAAAGTGTTAGTAATCAGTTTATAAGTGTAGGAAATCAAAGTCTCACATCTTTAACTAGTTTTTTGGGTTTAGAAGGCTCAAGACCACCTAACATGATATTATTGGACACCGCTTTTACTTTGTGTGGATTTATTTCAGTACTTTGAGTGAGAGAGAAGGAGATCAGAAAGAGATCACTTACAGTGTTGCTTCCTTGAGGGTCATCACCATCTTCAAGCCGGTACTCATGCATGATCCAGTCAGACTTGTGGCCGTGAGGAGCTCTCCCTCTGTAGAAAACTAGCGTTTTCCTCATGCCAATCCTTTTATAATTGTTCCTGATACACTTGTCCCTTCCTGTTGCCTTCCAAAACCCAGCATTTGTCGCTCGATTCGTCCTTGATCCTGTTGGGTACTTCCTGTCCTTGTGACTGAAGAAGTACCACTCGTTTTGTGGTGTTGACCCTATCTTACATCTCTCTGAACAAACATGGCATAACCCAAGTCATAAACAACTTATAGTTACTGATAAAGATTGTGCATATTAAAATTTACACAATATGTGAAAGGTGGGTCTAACTCAACTCCAAAAGACGCCTTGAGGAGTGAGAGATGTCACAACCTTATAAGGAGCACATTGACTAGTTTCTCTAGCAATGTGAGACTTCCAACACGCCCCCTCACGTATGGCGGGAGGACATCCAAGCCAACACGTGAAAACGAGTGACGGTGAGACCACAAACTAGGAACCTTCCTCTGATACCATGTCAAGTTTCATCTCAAAACCAATTGGCAATGGGAAGAAGTGGCCCAACAGGTATATGAAGCACAAGATTAAATGATTCATAGTCAATGTAGGAGTAGGACTCTAACAAATTCTAATACTCTCCCTCACGTGCAGGCCGAATGAACATGATCAATGCACGTGAACAACAATGTGAGACTTCCAACACGCCCCCTCACGTGTGGCGGGAGGACATCCAAGCCAACACGTGGAAACGAGTGACGGTGGGATCACAAACTAGGAACCTTCCTCTGATACTATATTAGAATTTACACAATATGTGAAAGGTGGGTCTAACTCAACTCCAAAAGACACCTTGAGGAGTGAGGGATGTCACTACCTTATAAGGAGCACATTGACTAATTTCTCTAGCAATGTGGTAGCAATGTGAGACTTCCAACAGTGCATGCCATGAAGACAGGACGCATTTGATGGATGTATTCTAGTACCCTAGCATCCCAGCTTTGAGGTACCTTTGGCATTTTTTTGGGGGAGTCCGTGTATATTACAATGCAGGTTCACCACGTGCATGAGAGCCAAATTAATCCCTAGAGAAAGACCAACTAATATTACTTTTGTTTTAATTAGCATGCATACTCGTAAAGAAAAAGCATTATCTTAATATATAGATGCCACTGACTTATTCTTTCTGCCACGTTGAAGAATAAATTTCCTTGAATGTCGTGATTTTTCAAGGCTTATTAATTCAGCAGATATATTTGTTTATCAAAGAGTTTGAATCTGAACATGAGGATTGAGGCATGCACACATCCCTGGTAAATAAGAACGTTTAATTCCCATTGCAAATGCCATGCAGTTGGGAATTTTAACTCAAGCCTAGCTAATTTGGGTTGCGTAGTCCCTAATTAAAGCACTCTAAACCAGGCTCCTCGATCCGAAGGAAGAGATCCACCAACATAGAAAAAGAACAACGCTTTCACAACCCGAGAGCCTACGTTCTTCTGCTAGGTTCAAGAGCCATGGCAAACTGTGCATTTGTTTAATACGGCGAGAAGTTTCGGGGGATAAAACAGTTCTTGAAACTTTTAGCTATTCAGGGGATTGCAGCTCCTTTCACATTCAATAACTACAACTCTTTTATGTCTATCTATACCAGATTTAATTTGCAGCTCATATTGCCTAGCTCCCATAAATGAGATCCATATATATATACCCTTTTGCCTCAGATGCGTTTAGCTAATCAATTAACTCAGTCAGAAAGGGTAATTCGCATAGAAGAGAATGAGTTAAGCCATTTCTATGAGCAATTTTCAGGCATTTAGAGATTAATACTGATGATTAGGAGAGGATCAAATTAAGAATTTCGAGTTTCATGAATTTCTTGTTTAGAATATACGAGGTTTTCAACAAATTTTAAGAATTCTCTGATCTGAATTCAACATATTACTGACATATCCTTGCCATAAAGTATAAAATTTTAAGAATCCTCTGATCTAATTGACATTCAAGATTCTAAACAGCAAGAATTCCCAAGTACAGTTGTTCAAGTTATCAACTAAACAGAAAGGCGATCCAATATTGCACTGGGTCCTCTTCTTGTTATGAATCCACTCGAATGAATTAAGAGTACGTATAGCTAGCACTAATTAATTATATACGCAAGCAAGGCAGCTAGTTCGGCAACCATATGCACAATTAGCTGTTGTTTAAGTTATAAACCCATGATCAACGTATAGCATATAATCTAACCTAAACAGTCATGTATAACGTCGAACTTTACCTTGCAAGTCCCAAGGCTCCATCTTGTTCAAGTCCACCTCTCTAATGACCTCCATATCAAACTTCTGAAACGACACCTTCTTCCTCAAGTAGTAGTGCAGCAGCTCTTCGTCCGTCGGGTGGAATCGGAACCCCGGAGGCACACCACCACTGGATGAAGCCATTACCAAACACCGACTACGTACTAGCTAGGAACAATTAGCTCTTGACGTCTCTCTCTCTCTCTCTTAGACGAGCTATCAATTTCTACACGGGGGTGCCGTCGTGGGGCTTATATATCACCACGCGCAAGCTGTGAAGGGGGGAGGGGGGGGGGCGTGGTTGACGTGGCAAAAGTTGACGGCCGGTGACTACGCCGGCGGGAACGGATAAAGCTATCGTAAAAAGCAAGTATAAGGAATGAGACCGGGATGAAACTTTAGTATCTAGTTTACCGTAGAGGATCGTGCTTCTTCTACATGCTTATATGGAGCGTGCCGTACACCCTCCATTGAATATATACCAGCTCCACATGAGCTAAACTTTTTTTAAATCATCTGTTTGTTTTCTGAATAAATAAGGAAATTAACCTCAACAAAATGTCCTAAACATACAGTAGAACAAGGAAAACACTATAAAGGTACGACGTAGTTTCAACTTCATAACTGAGTTAACAAGTGTTAATCCACAGTCTTTTATACGTGATAGTGTAAAAGAAAAGCATGCACGCAAAGTTATACATGCAGAGAAACAAACTAGCCCACTTATAACACATATTCCAGATCAGTATGATCCACGCGCTGTGCAGGACACTGTGGATTAACTATTCTGACTATCTAGTTAATTAATAGAATAGTACAATTTAAGACTATAAAAATGATCCCGAGAAATTAAGAGGTAATAAGTATGGGATATTTGATTGTTCCCAAAGCAAGGGCTGGAAAAATATAGCTACTAATTAACTCTCTCGGGATTTTCACCACTGATTGGACGGCGGAAATTTCCTATTGGACTAATTGCATGCGTTTTATAAAACTCTAATAACTCATGGTTGGCACTGGTAATGTACAGTTGGAGATGCAGTCGCCATAGCTTGGGCTGGCACATGTAGGGACGACCTTGAGGAGCTTCAGACTACCTCACTTGATTAGAATGCACACTTCCTTTATGGTTTTTTGAACAATTTATTGGACACTCAGATTGAAAGGATATTTGGGGTCTGATTCTTTTGGAGTGGTTGACTAACCACTAATTAGATTCGATTCATCTTAAATTAAACTAATCCTTCATTTTGTTATGTAAAATGATATGAAAATACTTTAATTCCTAGTTATTATTTTTGACTACCAAACCATATCATAATTACTTATCAAAAACAAATAAAAATGTTTTTTTTTTGTCTATCAAGAATTGTAGGGTTGGTGGTTTAGCGATGCGCGGGCTGTGGCTAAGACATAGAGTTTGCTCCCAATGACTGTTTGAATAACAATAATCTCGGCCATTAAACTTTGACGATCTCTTCGCTACGTGAAAAAATAATGGTAGGCTTCGGTATGACTTTATGATAGTCCATATTCTAAGGATTTTTTGCTTAGATAAAAATAAATAAAAATTAGAGTCTTATGCTCTCGATTAACCTCTTGATATATGTAATTTTGTCGTCTTATGTGTGTGAGATAATTAGATTATTACATAATTAACAACACAAAAAATTATTATTTTTGTAAATATTCAAACCCAAAACTATAATTAAAAATATCATATTTTTGTCTTAATTAATGGTTTCATAATTGGAGTTTGGGTGTCGAATGGGAATTCATTTTGGCAGCAGCTACAACCATGTCCAACGCACGTGACGTTCGCAGGTTAGATAACACTGTTCTCATGGGTTGTCCCCGCGTTGCGGGCTGCTACAAGCCCAAGAGATGGAGGAGGCCCAAGTCCCAATTTAAGTCCATAAAATTCAACGCGTTGCGGGCTGACGCAGGCCGAAACCGCCGAATGTGTTATGAAATCAAATACATCATGTACACTGTATTTGGAGCCGGGGCCGAATAAAATACTGTATACTCCAGATATTTCAAAAAGTCGGTTGCCCTCTAACACGGCATACCCACAACCTCTGGTTTTTGATACTAGTCCTCACACTGACGTCCAGACACGCGAATCATCTCCATCTCCATCTCCATCTCCATCGCCATCGCCAGGTCTTCCTCTTGAATTCTTCTTATACTTTTCAATTCTCTCTTGCTTTGCTTATTGTCTTTGGTTGTTCGACGGCTGACATGATCTGAAGACTTCCGATTCTAGTAGTTCTTCGGTATTTCTTTGCAGATTTTTTTGCTTTTCCCTTGTTGATGCTATCCTTGTGTTTGTGTTCTTTATTTCAGTATTACTTTAGCTATTTGGCTGGTGATTTTTTCTGATCTGAATTATGCGATTCTCTGATTCGATTGCCTTCGATTTTTTTTTTTTCCTTTCTGCATCAATTCTGAGCTGGAGTTCGGACCCATGGTGTAGCCCATCGTTCTTGTAATTTCCATCGAATTTTCCTGCATTTTTTTTTTTGTAAATCATGCCATCATCCCCATTAAAACAAACGAAGATAACAGAGTCAAGGGGGTCAGCCCCCATATACACCCATGGATAACTACCGAACAGCTCAACAGAATGGGGAACACTACCCTCAAACAAAGAGGCGGTGGCCCAACGAGCTGAATCGTGCTCTTAAGGAATTCGAACTACGGGGAGAAAACAGGAACTCCCAAGATAAATAAAAAATAAAAAAGAAGCTAAAATTCTAGAGTTCGCAGCAATAGAATCTAACTTCCAGGGACAAAGGCTGGTGTCTTAAGGAACACGATATTGGCGCTGGCGAACAATGCTTATGTAGTGACTTAATATTTCAGTTGAGGTGATTCTTCATAATATTGCCCTTTGGTTTTCTTAATTTCTAGGAGGAGAGCCTAGGGCATAAGATATAAGACTCTGTCTTTAAGTGATTGAGTCTCTGCTTTGAGGTTTTCATTAGTAATGGTTGAAATATGGCGTTGTTAATTCCACTTGGGGAAAATGGAATTCCTTCATATTAGGGGGAAAATCTGGATTCCAATCTATAAATAAAGATAAAGATGATTCATTCTCTACACAAGGGGAGCTAACTTAAGTCCTTAGTGATTGCATTTGTGCAATTCCCTGAAATTGTTGAGGAAAAAGACTATTGAAGTTAAATTCTTTCACGTGCATTTCAAGTCAACCTTGAAGAAGTTCTATACCACCTGTTTCATTTTCCCCTCACGATAAGAGATATTTCTTTCAGCATAACATTTTTCCCTTTCTTAAGTTTGGGTGAGCACGAAATTGATGAGGTCGATAGTACATCCGCTACCTAACAGATCTGTTTTGTCATTAGAAGCCAAACCGAGTCAAACACCTTCCATCATTGGGTTTCCATTTGGCCATCAGCTAGCTTGCTTTTTTGGGCTAGTAATGCGTTGTAAGAAGATAATAATAGAGTGCAGTAGATTGTAATTTTTTCTTAATCTTGCTTGGTTTGCTGTTGGGAGTAGAAGTCTCTAAGGGTTGTTGCTTGTTCTTACTGAAGACTAGACAACAAGCAACCCTCAAAAAGTGAATGTAACTAGTGTGAATGAATTTTTGGTTCTTAAAAATTCCTTGTTGGCCTTTGTTTATTTGGTGAAAATATTGTGTCAATCAATTTCTTTTGTTTTTGTTGTCTTTTTAAAAAGATGAGTTTTAAATGTCCTTAAAGTGTAAGTAACTGATACACAAAATATACGTGATTAATACTGGTGTTGAGAAGCTGCTCTTTCAAAATTATTACAGCGATCATCAAGAGTTCCCTCTTCACATGGTTTGTATTGCCAGTATGGTTATTGTTCGAAGGTTGAAGCTTCACTTCATAGAGGTAGGGCTGTTCAAAGCCACCGGTAAAATCCGGTGGCACCGGTACCCGGCCTAACCGGTGTCGGTGGCCTATTTTAGGAAAAACTCAGGGGTTTTCCCGGTTCCCGGTTTACCCGGCACCGGGTTCCCGGGTTCCAGTAAAACCGAGATCCCCCTCCTGGCCTCCAATTTTTTCTTCGAAAGTTACCCTCTCCCTCCCATTTCTTCGACAATCACCCCCTGCCTCTCTCCCTCCCTCCCTCCCTCCCCTCCCTCTCCTGCGCACAGGCGGTAATTAACCAACTGGTTTAGGCAAGTATCTTGCCCTGATTATCAATTTTCCTCTCTCTCTCTCTCTCTCTCTCTCTCTCTCCCCCAGATTCTCTCTCTCACTCTATCTATCGTTTTGCCATTTATTCTTGCTGCTTTTCCCTTTTTGCAAAATCCAAATCCAAGTTCCGCTCGGCATCCCTCTGATATTCACCCTTTTCATCTTTTCTGTCACATTTCTCCTGGTTATTTTTTCTTGTTTCGATTTTTCATCAAGCTTTCACTTTCAATCACACTGTCATTTCCGAGCAACCACAAATTTCATGCCCTAAAATAACAAAATCCCTTGTTAATTTTAACCCTCATGCACAGAAGAGGCCCAAAATGGGACATGTCATACATATGCTTGAAGCTGAAGATGCACCCTTCAGAGAAGTATGTATGCAGTTCTGCTCAAAATCTCACTTCAACTTCAATGTACTTGTTGGTACTTGAACAGTTACTGTTATCATATTACATACCATCAATTAGTTTTTCAAGCAAAAGATGAATATTTTAGCTGATTCATAAGGAAAGGGAGCCGAAATTGCCAAATGTCAAATTACAGGATCCACAAGCAATTGTCATGTTTCTTTTTTTGGTCGTTTTGAGCATTCTTTTAATCCATTACAGTCTAGTTGGGTCTTTATGACACTGCAATTAGATTATATTATGGCATTTCATTTATCATGTATTTTTTTATAAGTTTCCATGAGGTGTTTAGTGGCTACTTTCCTACTTTACTCTTCCTTTCCTGTGCTTTCTCAATGAGTTTGGCATAAAACTTCTGACTATCGACTGGAGATGCAAAAGAATATCACTTTTTTATCTTTGTATTGTGGCTGATAGGGTACACCATATCACTATTTATCCCAAAACCTCTGGTTTGATCTCTCAAAAAACCTGTACAGCAAAGGGTCTGCGCTTGCTAACGAAGACCTATGCAGCAAAGGTTCGTGTTGTGAGTATTCTCAATGTATGATGATATTTGAAATTCAAATGGAAAGAAACAACATTAGCGTCTTAGACTTTTGGTTTAAATAAGTTGAGATTTGTGTAAGGTTTTATTTCACGGGTCAAGAGGAGGGATTCAAGCTGATAGGAAATTGGTAGCTAAGAAGGTACACGAAAAGAAAAGAAAAGAATAGAATATATGAGCCTCAAAAGATAATTACACAGAACATACTTCAACTGCCTGGCTCCATTGAACTGTAGTTTTCACTGATATGTTCTCTTTTATTTTTCATTCAGTCAGTTGTCTGAATGGAAAAGTGGAAAACTGTTTTCTTTGTTCGGTAGTATTATTCTGCCCGTTTTCAGCTTGGGGCATTTTCTTTTTCTGAGCAGATTTTGGCATTTTGCTTGAAAAAGAGAACGTTGGGAACTTCATTTTTTTAATCTTTGAATGCCATGCACTAACCTTATTACAACTTTTTGGTGTGGTTGAAAAGAGATTTCATTTCGTTTGCTATTTTCACTTTCCATCAGATATCAAACAGGCAGCCACTCTGTGTTGAGGATTTTGCTCTTTTAAATTGCGATTGCTGATTGAATTTCCTTTCTTTTTGTCTTGTTTTGTACGCAGATTGTTGCTTTGCAGCATTGTGGTAAGCATTGTAATCCCTGTTGCATTCATGCTTTACTCCACTGTTATTGTTAATTATGTGCTCCACATGATTGTTGGTTATTGCTATGCTGTCGATAATATGATATATAGTTGATTTTGTTCTCTTATAAATGGTCCAATATGAATGTAAGATAACCGGAAACCGCCACCTCTAAGGGCCGTTTTTTGCCCTAATGGGGTAGGTGTAGGTGTAGGTGGCAATTATTTAAAAACCGGCACCTACACCGGGGTTAAACAGCCCTACATACAGGAATCGGAATACTGTCACTTGGGTAATAGGCAATTTGTAGTTGTTAGAATGTGCTGTACGTCCTAGACATGACTTCAAATTGAGTTTGATGCTGCTGCTTATGACTAGATCGTATGCCTGTGCAGATGTTACCTTTTTCCTGTGCTACACTATCCCCTAGTTTTGTTAGTCAGTGTCCAAATTTGGATTCCTATTACTTCTCCATCTCCGTTGTATCTTCTGAAATCTGTTACTTCAACTTTTCTCATTTTGCAGGTTATCATCTATTGTGTGAGAGTCAATTATCATATCTTTCCCATGGCAGATGGTCACGAGACTGATAAGAATATTGAGATTTGGAAGATCAAGAAATTGGTCAAAGCTCTGGAAGCTGCTAGAGGCAATGGCACCAGCATGATTTCTCTTATCATGCCTCCACGTGATCAAGTATCTCGTGTTACCAAGATGTTGGGTGATGAATATGGAACTGCTTCAAACATCAAGAGCAGGGTGAATCGTCAGTCTGTGCTTGGCGCGATTACATCTGCTCAGCAAAGACTTAAACTTTACAACAAAGTTCCTCCCAATGGGCTTGTTCTTTATACTGGAACAATTTTAACTGAAGACGGGAAGGAGAAGAAGGTCACAATTGATTTTGAGCCTTTCAGGCCCATAAATGCATCTCTTTACCTCTGTGACAACAAGTTTCACACAGAAGCGCTGAGTGAACTTTTAGAATCTGATGACAAGTTTGGTTTTATTGTCATGGACGGTAATGGGACCCTTTTTGGTACTTTGAGTGGTAATACTAGAGAGGTGCTTCATAAGTTTAGTGTTGACCTCCCGAAGAAACACGGAAGAGGAGGGCAATCAGCTCTTCGATTTGCTCGTCTTCGTCTTGAGAAGCGTCACAACTATGTGAGGAAGACAGCGGAGCTTGCTACTCAGTTCTTTATCAATCCTACCACCAGCCAGCCCAATGTTTCAGGATTGATACTGGCAGGGTCAGCTGACTTCAAAACTGAGCTCAGTCAGTCAGACATGTTTGATCAGCGTCTTCAGGCCAAAATATTAAATGTGGTTGATGTTTCTTATGGAGGAGAGAATGGTTTCAATCAGGCTATTGAGCTGTCATCTGAGATCCTGGCTAATGTGAAGTTTATTCAGGAGAAGCGTTTGATAGGCAAATACTTTGAGGAGATTAGTCAGGACACTGGAAAGTATGTTTTTGGTGTGGATGACACACTGAAAGGTTTGGAGATGGGTGCTGTTGAGATGCTTATTGTATGGGAAAGTCTTGATATAAATAGGTATGTGTTGAAGAATAGTGCTACTGGAGAGATTGTCATTAAGCACTTGAACAAGGAACAGGAGGCCAATCAGAGTAACTTTCGGGATTCTGTTAGCTCTGCTGAATTGGAGGTTCAGGAGAAGTCATCTCTGCTGGAGTGGTTTGCTAACGAGTACAAGCAGTTTGGTTGCACTCTCGAGTTTGTGACGAACAAATCCCAAGAGGGGTCTCAGTTCTGCAGAGGTTTTGGTGGGATTGGGGGAATCCTGCGTTACCAGCTCGATATGAGATCATTAGATGAACTTTCTGATGATGGGGAAGTTTATGGTGATTCTGAATAGCAATCAATGAACTTTTTCTTAATCCTGGTGCAGGAGAATGGGGAAAAAAAGCCTGCACCAGAGTGCGCGGGATCGCGCTTGCTTCTATTGCTCCCATGTTGTGGCTCGAGAAGCTTTGCTGAGTCCAAGTCAGGGTTCTAATTTTCTTTCCTCTAGTTGTTCTCTCTGCATCTATAGCTTTTCTGTGATACATCATTGTTTCCCTTTTGATCAGCTGATGTTTATTTTGTCCGCCATTTTTCCTGAAGGAAATCAACTTGTTGCGAGCCTGACAAGTTTAGCCTGATGATTTCAATGGGATTGACATGGATCAGCTGGGTGGATCATGCGGATGAAAAGTCTGGTTACTGCACTAGCTATGTTATTGCTTCGAGGGGATCATGTGAAGTTGCTTCAATTTCTCCAACTTGGGGACTAATCAAGATGGTCGACACCCTGCACTTCAACTTTTGAGAACCCTATTTATGGTTGTGGCATTGTTGGAAATTGCACGCTATCTAAGTTTGGTTATGGGATAATTCTACTTCCATGTTTTTTTTTGGTGGACGTGTTCTGTCGAATATACTTATAATTGATCAGCATTACGAGCATATATGCATATGATATGATGTACTTGTGTTGATGCGTGATGCATCCTACTTCAGATGGTACAATAAAGTTATATATATATATATTATATGAATTCCTGAGACAAGTTCCTCTTTTGACTATAGATGGGCCACGGTCTGGTCCTGTGCTTCCTTGCGTGGCATGTCAATCAGGCCAGTTCTTTATTTGAATCACCTATGATCCCCGAAACCATATTGATTGAGAAGCAAACATAACGAGGGCCTTCCCAGATGAGATATCAGCCTGAAAATGGGACGAATTGAGTGTACGAATGTCGCAATGGATTAACGATTAATGAAGTTGGCCTGTTTGTAATTCCTATCCATAAACAGAGGAGACACGGAACTCCAGAACTAGCTACTATTACAGTAATGAAGTGTAGGTCTAATAAATTGAAGAGATGTGTTATATATATATATATAAACTCGTACTTTCTTATTCTAATCTATCCAAAATGGAAATAAAAAGTAGCGTAATTTTCCTGACATTATAAATTTAAAGATATTAGGTTTATGAGATTATTGAAGACTGAATAAATTTAAAGAAAGGGAACCGACATTATTTTTTTAATTGCTTCAAAACCTGAAATGAATTGGTTAAACATTTTTAAAATGTAGAAAAGAATAACATGAATTTCTGGATCTGTTGAAGTTATACCGAGACATGGCCTTGTCTTTATCACTTCCGTTCTCGAAAGTTGAAGGTCTGCAAATTACTAGAGGTCTTATTTCTCCCATCCCCATGCGCATTAATTTTTCTTAATTCGAAGAACATAGTCAACGGTAAATGATGGGTCCCCGATAGCACGTTACAAGCCTCAGCTCGCTGGCTCACACAGCCCACAGGTGCTAAGAAAGAAACCGAAAAGAGTGGGGGAAGGAGGTGGGAGGAGTGATGAAGCACAAGGAGTTGACGGTGGTGTTGTGCGCGATATGGGCGGCGAGCCTTCTCTACGGCGAGATGTTGGCATTCTGGGTGCCCTCTCTCTGGACTTGTTCCTGGCCCCATCATCATCTCCGCCCCACCACCCATTCCCCTTCTACTTCCAATTCCACGGTAACGCTACCACTACTTTCATTCACTCCCTTGATTTTTTGTTTCTTTATTGTATCTGTTTTCCCACAAAGACGAAAAGTAACACATCCAGACTGTTTAATTTATCTGATCTGGGAGTTTTAGCTGCTGTTATTATTAAAACCCAGCAGTTATGGATGCCTAATTTTTAACTTATTAAACATAGCATGGTTGTTGCTGATCTCAGCAAGTTAAGAGTCTTTGAGATTGGTAGATTTGGTTGTGGTTGGAGGGCTTCCTTTTACTAATAACCAATGCTAGTAAACATCAAGTTTTGAAGCAGGTTCCTGTATCTAATGGCCTGATATTCTTTGTCAAGTAAGGTTGAGACCCAAGGCTTCAAATATATATGTAAACAAAAATGTATACGTGGGTCCCTAAGTTTATACTTAGAAGCAAACTGTCTTAGATGTATGTTCTGGGATGCGCATGCCAATGTGCTAACACTTGTTGTACTTGTGAGTTCAGATGGATGGAGTAAAATATCCAAGTGACTATGTAAAAGTTGCTGTTATCACGGATCCACAGGTGTCTCTTCTGTCCTTGCAAAATTTAGATACATGTTGTGTACTTATGCCTACACGCACATGTAGGAATATGGTAAAGGGTAAATGGCCACATCATCCAGCAATTTCTTAGTCCTGCCGTCCCCTAGTTATATAGTCCATGTTTCTATTTTGGCTATTGTGTAATTCTCATACTGTGCCAAAGTTGAAGTTTCTATATTTGCACGTTGCATGCCATAACACTAGTCATTAGATTCATTACTACCAACATCATTTAATTCAAATTAGAAAAGGGGTAATAATGGAAAGAAACAGATGACACGTAAATAGCTAAGCGATTGATATCCCTTTTCAGAAATGTCTGCTTTATCAACTGGGACCATAATTTAGAATAATCTAGGAACTGAGTTTTATTTCGTAGTTCTATGGACGTATGGTCCTCGCATTACAAGGACCTCTAACATTTAAAATCCAGGTTGAATCATCCACTTCAACCAGCTGGTCTGTGAACTGGTGTGGTTGACCCCTTAACCAAGCAATGAACTGGCCGGTTCACCGGTAAAACCAGCAAACCAATGAACTGATTCTAATATCATCAACCCTGTTAATTTTTCAAACGTATAGATGTCAATAGAATTTAAGTTGTACTACATGCTTAATAGATCTTGTATCTTTTAGATTAATACAAATATTAATTGCATCTGGTTCCCAATAATTTATTAATGTAACTAGACTAGAGTATTTGCTAGTAGTTTAGTTGTACTAGATATATTGTCACCTAACCAGTTCAGTTGGTGGTTGAATGGTGAACTAGTCACCTTTTGGATTGTTACCCATTTGGCTTCAAAACAGTGATATTAACTCCTTGCCTGCGTGTCTACACACACACATAAATGCATTCACATTATATAGTAACAGAGGTATGTCATTAGTTTTTTTTTCTACCATGTCATATCCTAATATTTATTTGCTATTATCAACAGCTCATGGATAAAACCTCTCTACGTCTTGCTCCAAAATCCCTTGCCTTGGAGACTGCACAATTCTATACTGATTTGTTCATGCGCAGAGCATTTTTTTCATCTATCCTGCCTTTCAATCCTGACATGGTCTTGTTTTTGGGTGATTATTTTGATGGGGGCCCTTATTTATCAGATGAAGAGTAAGACTTGCAAATTTTTATTTATACTTGAAAGTTTAATTAATTACAGTATGCTTAGGTCAGATATCGTTTCAGTTGCCTCATCTAATGTTCCTACCAATACACGTACAAAGATTTCGTGGAAAATTATGAACAAAAGTTTGGGGAACTACATGAATTTATCTGGTGGATTGGATGTGTGATACGAACATTTCTGATATGAAGCCCGTGGTGAGCACTTAGTTATAATTTTAGCTTCTGATTTGTGCAACTGTGCCAAGTACTTCCATTGCAATATAATAGTTTTGGAATTCTAAATATGCTGTGCATTGCTTAATCAGCTTCCTTCCTTTATTTATGTTCAAATCTCTACTTTGCATTTGCTGGAATGAACATAATTCTTGGCAAATCTTTGGTTTTAAGTTCTCTTTTCATTTTAGTTTGGGAGATTTTTCTGTGCTCTTTATTCAGCATCTGTTATTAATTTTCTGATGTGAAATGCCCTTGTCATTCTTTGATTGATAAGATGGCAGGAATCTTTAAGCCGCTTTAAGCATATATTTGGTCTGAATGCACAAGGAAACCATGCAAATATCCAAGTTCATTACATTCCTGGAAACCATGATATTGGCTATGCAAGTCTTCACAGTGAAAGGCCAGAGGTATTTTTTATTTTCTAGAGTTACACAATGATTATTATCTAGTGTGCTTTTCTGAAGTGTAAAATCTATGGATGTTGCCATGTGAAAATGAAGGAATCATACTTGATCACCACAATGCAGAGGATCCATACTTAGAATGCCCCCGCAATGGAATAACTATTCTCTGTGAAAATACTTTGCAAATTGAAATATAGATAGTCATCAAAGAGTCGGTATGTAAAACTGACGACTGGGATTGGAATATGACTCCTTTCATTTCACAAGTACTCGGTATTATTTCTAAGGGTATACGAGCGGGAGTTGGTCTTTTTTTAATAGCCATATAAAATATGTAGAATTTCAATCGCATTTCAAACGGTGATGAGTTCAGATAGGGATTTCTAGAGCTCAAGCTCTATTGCAGATTTGTCCATCTCTGTCCCAGTTTAGGGTGGTTGAAGATATGTTGGGCTGAGTTGTTCAGTTTTTGTTAGTCTGACTACTACTTTCTGGTACGCTCGTAATTTTATTCATATGTGGTTTCCTGTTTGTTTCTGAGTGGTTAGTATTGCATTCGTGCAGGTAATCAAACGCTATGAAAAAGAATTCGGGATCAGAAACTACCAATTTTCTATCGGAAAAGTAGATTTCCTTGTTATTGATGCACAAACTCTAGGTGGTAAACAAGGAAGGGGTTAGTGCTTCATGATAACACATTTTTTTTCTATTTCCTGCCCAAGATTTATTTTTCTCTTTCTTCCCAAAACTTTGGTTCTGTTAAGTTTCTTTGTTTTCGGGGTTAGTTGGACCTAATAAGTTACATAAGCCAATGACAGTTTTCTTGTACATGGAATGGTGGATAGTATTTGAAATAGTCCTCTGATTTTCCCAAAAATTGGGAATAGTTGCAAATATGAGCTGTTGGTTAAGAAGCCGGGTTATTTGCTCAATGGCGTTGTAGATAGCTTGATGTACGAATATCAGCTTTGTGCTTTGAATGTCATGCTTTACTTCTTGAAAATCCAAAGAACTCCGGCAATGTTATTTCCATTAGGAAAGTGCAATAGCATATTTTCATTGTGAAATTGATGTTAATGCCGACACGAATCATTTAAACTTCAAGATATTTCTTAGTTGTTCATCAGATTGGTGGGGAATTACTGATTTGTTGGGTTAACTCTACAAGACTACAGTTCTTTGGAATTAAAATTCCTTGTAGAATGCTACCGGCACTATACCCTAGCCAAAGGAACAAAAAAAGGTCAGTTGTGTGTATTCATTTCTGCACCAGAGCATTCAAAGTCATCCCTTGAGACTGATGGTCCCTTTTCTTGATTCTCCAAAATGTTCAGAATGAACGATTCTCATTGAAATGTCCGATTTTCCCATTGTAGCTCGAAGATATCACTAGCAACCTTGATGTGTAAATGTGAGAAATTTAGAATTTGTATGTTGGATTTTTCTTTACAGATTGAGGTTATAGACTGACTAATAATGTCTTAAAATGGCATCTTGTGTGACTGGTGCATTCTGCTTTATGTTGCATGCAGAATGGTTTTAAGATTATGATGACATTTGTATGTATTCATCTTCATTTATTCTATCCCTTGAAACATGTAAGTGCTAAAAGAATTGAATATGTAATCTACAGGTCGTCCAAAAGATCTGGCTTCCCTAACCTGGGATTTTTTGAAGAATGTCTCCATGGGTATATGCTATAGACTTACACATTGGTTATTGTTAAGCTGGGCTTTTTCACTAAAAGTTCATTCATTTATAATTTTTCAAAAAATTCTAGATGTTCAAGTGTACCCAAGGGTGTTATTGACCCATATTCCATTGTACCGGAGGGATGGGACGCATTGTGGTCCTTACCGTGGCTCCCAAGTCATCAATCAGGTATTGTTTTCTCATGTGTAAGAGGTCATGAACTCTTCTCGTTTCTAATAGTCAGTGTTTGTACATATTTTGGGCATTATATTGAATTTTCACTTTTTATTTAAACCCACCCACCCCTGCGGGGCGCCCTAAAAGAAGGAATTCGTATAATGTGGCTGGTTTTGTACCAAAGTGCTTATATGCTCCCGTCGTTTCATAACCTAACAATGCGAGTCTTTTTTTTTCTTGTGCAGCGGGTTTCGCGTGCTGTTCATGGTCAAGAAATAGCGTAAGTTTCTTGTCTCACTTCTGTTTATGGACACGACAACAGTTATTGAAAGTCTGGATGTTGGAATTGAGGGGTCCACTTGACCATGGCCAATAATGCAGGTACCAGAACTACATCACTGAGGAATCATCAAATCGCCTGCTGGAATTAATCAAACCTGTAAGTTTTCTGGGGAGTTTCATAGTTTCAGTGATACATTACTGGTATCCACTTTATAGAAGTGTCCTTAAGAATTGATTTGACTGGGAAGTAAATGTTATAAAAGGAAAAAAAACAGATATGGGAAAAAAAACAACAGTTGAAGGAGAAAAGGGAAAATTTTAGGGGAGCATTTCTTTTGCAATAATAATTTTGCGCTTTTGCAGATGCTGGTTTTGTCTGGTCACGATCATGATCAGTGCACAATCACCCATGAGTCAACTGTTGGGCCTGTAAAGGAGGCAAGTACTGTTGTCTAGGCTTATGTAACTTTTATACTTTACATGACATTTACTCGTTGATACTGTGCAGCACACCGTAGGGACCGTGAGTTGGCAGCAGGGAAACTTGTATCCGTCTTTCATGCTATTATCTGCTAGTAACTTTGGAATTCCAAATGCATCCAGTCCAGATGATGCAGTCCTCACCCATCTGTGCTTTCTTCCAATGCAAACACACATCTACATATGGTAACTCTCTCTGTTTACTGGCGATGGTAACAATACTATGAACTTTTCCAATGAGCTTTTATTCTTAAATTGAGTTGCTGAAAATCTCAGGTATCTTTCGCTATTTGTTCTGACCCTTCTTGCCCTCCTCCTTTGGCCTTCAAGTGGCTTGAATTTTCGGCGCCATTGTAGTGATTTCGTGTCAATTTGCAACACTTTTGGAGGTAGAGGAAAGGAGAAAATTGAAGATGACAACTGTGAATATGAGATGATGTGGGATGCAGAAGGATCAATGCATCTCGTCAAGAAAACCCTGAGTGCCCCAATTACTAATGCCAGTGAAAAGGGTTTGGTAGAAAGGTGCCATTTCAGCTCTGATTTTTGTTTTTGTTGGGACTATAGATTGAAGATGGTTGATACTTAAATTGTGTTCTTTAAGAGAGGTGTAATCTATTATATTATACTAGTTCTTTTTTTTTTTTTTTGCAGTTATACTTGGCACTTACTTTAGACTTCTTTTTATTTCAATTGGTGTACTAATTGTTGCATTTCATCTTCTGTAACAGGGGTAATGCTGTGATGCGGCCAACAGCTAAGAAACACATTTCTCAGGATATAGAAGTCTCCATGAATGTAGACATGGTTATGGATGTTGATCCTATGTTGACAATGCCAATTAGAACAAGCAAATCAAAGACCAGGATTGCGATCCAAAGATCGTTGCGAACATTACGAATATTTATAATCATTGCTGCAGTGAATCTTCCCATCTATATGATGTTACTCTTCAAGGATTGGATTGACTAATGACATCAGCACCGAACATAAAAAGATTTCTGCTTCAGCAGCTTCTTACATTATGCATGAAGGTATACCCACGATGGAAAAGTTCTGCTCGCATTCACGAAGATATAGGAAGCTGAATGATTACATTACTATCACAGAAAATCAGAAGAGCTCAAAGAAAGGTTTTGAAGTAGATCAATGGGAGAATCCAAGATGTTATTTATAGCTGATGGCATGCGAAAAGTTAGCTTCGTGCTTAAGAGCTGAGGTAGAGTAGTTGTAAATGTCACATGAGCTTTCTTGTTTAGTTCCATTGGACCACTTTCGATAATAGGGCTGATGTCACCATCATGGAATCTTCAAACATTTGGTGGTATTGGTTCAATTATTGTTCTTCAAGACATCTCATCAATGCTTAGGAAGGTACTGTTGGGGGGCTCCCAGAAAGGAAGTGTTTTGATCGAGTGTACAATATCATCGAATGGAATCTTGACATTTGTTGTAGTAATGTTTTCTAAGCTTTTTCTTTTTCTTTGTCCTTTTTATTTGCAGTAGTATTGCATCATCATACGTGTATCCAATGGAATCTTGCCATTTGTTCAGAAGGGTAACTGTTATGTCCACGACATTTAATCCTAAAATCTGACTGTGAAAATAAAAAAAATAAAAATTTACAAAATAAAATCCTAAACAGCCTCTCTATAAATAGAAACGAAAGACAAAAAGCCGGTATGGAACTGAACAGAGCAAACCAACCCACAGCCTAATTTTATCTTGGACCAGGCCACTCGTATTCAATTGGGCCCTCTGGGGTGGGTGTTCAAATTCAATCAGTCGCAGGCTCGATCGGAACCCAAGAAGGATCCACCTGACCTGAGATAGCCGTTATACAAATTTGAACCGTAAAATAATAATAATAATAATAATAATAATAATCAGAAAGATGGAAAACAGGACAATAAAATTGAAGTTAGTGGGGGAGAATGAGTAGGGACAGAAGAATGTGATCCAACGACTACTGTCTCTCCAACGGCTCTATTTTTCAGAGAAAAACATCCCGCCCGTTTTGTCAAAATTTGAAATGCTCTCTCTCTCTTAAGCATTTTGAAAGTGTTCTCTTGGAGACTGTACCAGCCTTTCTTCACTTATCTATTATTATGTACCGTTATTAATTCAAATCTCTCTCTCGCTCTCTCTCCCCATGCCCTTTTTACCTTTCTTCTCCCTTTTCCTCACAGCTACTATCCATTAAGCAAGTGGAGTTCTTGCCTCTTGCCACCCTTCTACAGGCATATACGCTGTTTCTCTCTTGGGCTAGGTTTGGCCGCATCACCAAACGCAATGGGTGCCTGTTTCAGCAAGAAGAGAGGGCCTTCTTCTTCCTCTCCTCCTTCCGCTGCTGCTGTTTCTTCAGTAGCAATTGCAAGTCCAAACGATGCTTATGTCCGTAATAAAACACGCGGTAACAATAATAATATCCACAAGGTTCAAGTCGAGAGTGCTGAGCCAAAATTGAAACTGAAGGAGAATACGGTGCGAGGAACACAAGAAGATCAAAAAGTGGAAGGAGATGAAGGCGGCCTCGTCAAGAAGGAGATATTTGTTATCAAGCACCGGAAGAGCCATGAAGATAGAGAGAGAGGTAAAGATTCTAGAAGCCCACCTCCTCGACAAGATACTCCATTATCACCTCATGGGCTTTCCTCTACTACCACGACAACCTCGTCTAATGAAGATGCAGCTGCATCACTGGGTAACAAGGTCACAGCAGCAGGTGTGGGTGTGAGGACCTCAAGCTGCACTAAAGACGAGGTGGATGCCATTCTCATCCAGTGCGGAAGGCTTAGCCGAAGCTCTTCCGGAAAGGCCGCTTCCTCGTCCGCTTCTTGTGACCGTAACAGAAAGTACTCGGGTTCCAAGAGAAGCTATGACTTCGACCGGTTGGAGAACGAGGTTGTCGCTGTTGATGATGACCAAAAGAAAGTCAACGGCATTGAGAACAATGTCTTGTGTGGGGAAGATGAAGAAAGACAGCACCGACAACGCCACCGACAATCTTCTAGGCCTTCTTCTTCTCAAGGGAGGAGAAGAACACCCAGCAGGGAAAGAGACCAACAACAGCGTTCTAGCAGCAGGGAGAGACGCGTCAGTCGATCTCCAGGTAGACGATCATCTGAGACCGCCACTCCTGCTAGCACTACCACTGGGAATGCAACTGCTACATCAAGTGGTGCTAGGAATAGTAATAAGCCAGGAAAGATGGTCTCAGTACCTGCTACTGTTTCATCGTTGGTGATGGATAAGAGCAACAATGGTGGTGGAGGAGGAGGAGAATCTGCAACAGCCGCTAATGTCAAGAGGATTTCCGTAAAGAGAAATGCTGGCAATGATGCGGTAATGGCCGGTTCAAGGAGCGCAGCATCGCCCCGGTCTAGGTCGCCAGCAAGAGCAACTGCAAATGCTAAGATTTCGAGCGACAATCAGCAGCAGCAGCCGTCGCTTAGCCGCAGCTCTTCGAGGAAAGCAGAGCATTCGCCTTACAGAAGAAACCCATTGAGTGAGATCGATCCCAACACCCTAGCGTATCCACAAACGGTCACCAACAGCAGCAGCAAAGTACAAAACAGAAACAAAAATGAAAATGAAAATGAAGGAATTGTTCTTGAGGATTCCGCCAATGTTCTATATGAGGTAATCATTTATTCTATCTAATGTATGCATCATTGTTTCCACCTTTCTTCCCTGAAAATTTTAGGCCTTTATCTAAATGACAGATAAGACTACTTCTCTTAGGACAGGAAAATTTGTGCTTGCAATTTTGTGTTTGTTAGCTCAATACATAGCGATCTCCCACCTGTGATGTCGATTACAAATATTTTACCATCTCGCGTCCTGTTCTTGATTGGGTAAAGTACATCATCTCGCATATTCCAATGCAGAAACCAAATGCTGAGAAAATAAACAGTAGCAACAACAGAGCTGTTGTTCAAGGGGCTAATTACAAAACCAGCGGCAGAGGTACTCTGGACAACCATGTTGTGACTGTAAATTGCATACCAAAGGAACAGCGGCAACTGATTGTGGAAGATGCCAAAGAACAATCGTCAATGATCGGTCACGTCACCATTAAGACCGTGGTTGGTTCAAGTGCTGAAAGCCAAAACCCTCAGACATTAACAAGAAGCAGGTCCTCTAGGAGATCCAGGGACCTAGACCTCAATCCTGAAATTCTGTTGAATCCTCCTAACCCATCGTATACAACGCTTTTGCTGGAAGACATCCATAATTTCCACCAAAAGAACATTAACCCCACCTCAATTTCGCTTCCACCTTGTGTCACCAAGGCCTGCTCTATCCTGGAAGCAGTTGCTGACCTTAACTCCACTACAAGTTCTAATTTGTCCTGCGCTTTCTCTGAGGATAGAAAAACCCCCCTGGCACACCAATCTAATAGGAACGCCTACAATTTTTCTTTGGGCGCTACTCTTGTTGGGAAGTCCGTTTCAGAGAGCAAAGACCCTTTTATAGAATCTGAGGTTGCTGTCACCGACGATGTAATGGAGCCAAGCTTTCACAAGTATGTAACAGTGAGGAGGGGTGGTGCACTAGGCCGAGATATGGAGGACCAAGAATCCTCAGGCAGCAACAGTTTCGTTGGTAGTGGTCAACAGCATTTGGGCTTTTCCTCTTCTTCATGGGAACCCAATTCAGCTGATTCGACTGACAGCTGGACTTCAAGATTACACACCAAAGAGGAAGATCGAAGGAGGCCACTGGGCTTTGAGGGGAATGCCGTATCTGAAACCGGCGGCAATGCGGATGAAGCTAGAAAGAGAGATTGTGATCACCAGCATAGCGGAATTGGGCGTGGCAGGCTTGGGGTCACAAGAAGTCTGCAATAAATTCCTGTTGTTCCAGCTGCTGCAACCACATAAATGTAAGGAACAACTTTTGCCGTGCTTTTTTTCCCGTTTGATTGTGCTCTTGATTTGAGAAGAGCATTCTCCAGTTTGCTTTGTATTGTTGCATACTTGCAACCATTTCTCTAGGTCTGTTTGCACCATTACCACTGAACCAAAGATCTATTCTTTCTCTTTCAATTTGTAATGTTATATTCCTCCCTTTTTTTCCTTTTTCTTCTGTTATTTTGGTGCGATTTTCATGCCCAAATCAAGAATTATGGGTGAACCATGCAATAGTCGGGATCCGAACAAGTCCTTTCACTGTCTAGAGCTTGACTGTCCTATCACTTGCACTTAGTAAGATTTTTTTGACTAAGGATAAATAGAGGTGCATCTTCCAGCTGCATTTAACAATGCGTATCTATTTACTGAGCAGAAAGAAGTGCTCATATATGTAAATGCATACCCTTGAACAACTGTTTTTCTGTACAAACAACATAAATCACAACTTACACCAAATAGATGGGCAAACTTGAGTCATCTTGAACACAGCAAGTTAGAGATCCCCGGAATATATAGGGAACAGCAGTGAGTTCGCGTACAAATTGACAGGAGCATTTTAGTGAGAAACTCCTCCCATAATGCCATGGACTAAATTATGCTTCAACGAGCAATCTACCAGGATACCATCTACCATGATACCAAACCTCTGAGATGACACCAGTCTCCAGAAATCAAGAAAGGGAGCCTGTGTTTATAGGAATGGACTTCAAGGTGCATAGTTTAAGCCTGTATCCAAGTTTATATGTGTACGTATTGCAAACATCCCTAAACCGAGTCATACGGGTGAAGAGCCTAGCCTGCACATGATGCTTTCATTTTGTTTGCCAGTTAAATCAACTCATCATGATAACATACGTGCTTCATTCCATGGCATTCCGGTAGTTTACCATGTATATTGCACCCAAGGTAACAATGTCCCCAACTAGTTGCAAAGGTGAGAAGGTCTCACCAAGATATAAAAACCTGAAATTACAGATCAATGGAGTATGAAAAGTTTTGAAATTCATATATGCCAAAAAGAAAATCAACGATAACAGTTGCAGGTGTGTTCACACTATGGATAGTTTCCAAATTTTGTTTTCTAAGATCAAGCTTGATTTAAATAAGCACTTGACTCGATAGCTAATTTCCTCTTCCTGTACATGGCTGGATGACCTTACCCAAAAATTGATGCAAACATTGGGGTTAGAAAGGTAAGGGAGCTGAGCTTTGTCAAGCCACCTGAAATACATCAGCAATACCATATCAATTCCAAGCTAGGAGCTCAAAATCAACTGTAGAAGCTGTTATGTGAACACAAGTAACTTAATCGAATGGATCAGAACAAAGTGCAATTCCCCTCTAAAGTTCAAAACAAACTAAAGTGTCTATACATGGCAACGGCAAGAGTAGTAGTTGGAGAAGGCAGAAGCAGTGGGGGAGGCAAGGGCAGCTGAGGGCCACCGCCACGACATCATTTTCCGACGACTATATCTGTCGCGCAGAGCCACACGCCCTGGCAGATAAGCGGTAACTGGTAACTGACGAGGGGCTTACTGTACTGCCTCGGCCATAACTTCTCTAACAGAAAACCGATCTCATGCTATTAGCGTCACCGGGCCTTTCCGCTTAACTGGACCCGGCGCTTTCAATACCAATCACTTGAAATCTTATTGCGGCGGAGCTTCGGTCCACCTTGGTTGCCCGCTCCAAGTATGAATTTGGCTTGGACTGCATAACAGTGGCTAAACGGACTTCAGTTACATGAAGTCGGCCCATCCTAATATGGGCTTTTAAGGAATTAGGACGGTCCGACAAAAAAACTCAAGCTATAAATTAATTTATTTTAAAAAAACTTCCTTAGTCATTATAATATATATATATATATATAATATATTTTCAAAAACACAAACAAACAAATTAAGCCAAAGTTTGCCGAGTTAAGTTTGCCCTGCAGCACTGATGTCATGAATTGAAGGACACTTCAAGCTATATATAACTCTTGGCGTCAGACAGAAGATTTTCCACTGTCACATCCCTTTTGATTTAAACTTATTACCAATCAGCTTAGGTTCTATAGAGCCAAATGATCGATATATGCTTGCAAATTTGTCTTTTCTAAGTTTTCTGAACACAAAGCTTGATGGAATAATCTTTCAGCTGTCTCATCAAAAAGAGATTATAAGTGTAGTTTAAGTATATATGTCTTTCCTTACCCCCTATATTTCCAATTTTCTTATGAAATTAGCAATAGATTAAGTACCCTTCTATGAACTTACTGGTCTTATTGGTCAAATGTATAATGGACTAAGGAGATCACATCGTTTACCAACTTTGATAGAATCATTTATCACAAGGCAAGTTTTCAGATGCATGACTGGTTTTAGAATCCATATATATAATCAAGTAACCATTACTGTCCCTTGTGCCTCTCGATTATAAAATGAACCCCCTCATGCACGCACCCAACCAAATATAATAATATACATCAAGGGAGATTAAATTTTTCAATAAATCATGACAATAATTAAGTCCTTCTAGAAAGCCAAGTTAATTTCCAGAGACAGTGCATGTTGAGAGAGAGAGAGAGAGAGCTGCTATCTGGGCAGTCACATTCAGCGCAGGATCTTGTAAGACATATTGAGGGGCGCCGGGGTTTTGAAGTTAGATAAAGAAGAGAAAATCAATTTGAAGAGCACCATTAACCTTGTACGTACGTGTATAGGAATAGTAGTAATGTCCCTTGTTTCCACAGGCAGGCCGCGGCGTTCTGGATAAGAAAGTAGATTGTAGTTTGATGAAGTTAGTCCAACAAAGAATAACGTGAAAACTTAAAGAGAGAAAGTAAAACGAGATGACGATGGCCGCAGGCTTGATGTCGCCAAGGCCTTTAACATCGCCTGCAAAGTCAAAAGAGAGTAGGTATTCAGACGCTCCCAGTGGGAAAGCTACAATATATATGTGATATCTGTGTAAGAGAAGAGAAGAAGTTGCCAATATGTATATATATATGGCTTCGTTGACGAGGCATCTGCGTCTATTTGCGTGACTTTGTCGTGTTTGAGTTCTTTAAGTTTAATTCTTAGCAAAAAAAAAAAGACTTCTTTAAGTTTAAGCACCGCGTCCCTGCAGTGTGACGGGGGATCGTGGAGACCAGAGGCCGGGGGGAAGCTTCTATTGCCCCCATGGTGGCCTCTCCTGAATGCTTAGCGGTAATTAATCATGAAAGAACAAAAAGAATGCTTGGAGTAGATGAACAACGTCTTGACCCAAACTCCATCTCTTTCAACTATACATCTTTCGCGTTCGGACTTTATACATATATAGACACTGATCACGTGTGTATGAGGTTAACTTGCAATTGTATAACTCTCTGGAATTTTTTCCTAACTTTGTGCGTCCTCTTTGGATTGGTTGACTTGGTACTCCTGAGCTTTTAAGATATTTGGACGTGGAAAAAAGGGGCTCGGCATCTTCTTCTTATGCGAGCCAAGGCTAGCTACTTTGAAATATTTAAACAGGTTTTACGGAAGTTTCCATATATATAATATTACGTTCAAATTATAGATATATTTCTTATCACCATAGCTACTATATATTTACAAAAGACTCGTTAAGAACCCAACTCAGTTCCATCCCTCCTGCTGCTTAGAAAAGAGAAAGATGAAAAAATAATCTCTCTAATTTATTGTTTAAATGGGATATATAGCTCAATTCTAAGATAGATGTATATTGAATATTGTAGGGTCTTCCATATTAATATAAATAACATTGAATATAGTAAGACTTTGAAAGAAACTATATATGTGTTTATCTTTCTTTAAATTAAATAATTCAATTTAGATAGCAAATTAGAGAGAATTATATTAATCTATTTACGTTCTTTCCCATAAATCTTCAAAGTTATATATAAATTAGAGTGATTTTGAATCATTTTAAAGACTATATATATAAACACCTAATGAATAATCAAACGTGTACCCATTTGATAAGTTCAGTAGACAAGGTAATTAAGGTTATGTTTGTGTTGTAAAATTTTTGGTATTAGGTTTAGTGTTGATATTGAGTTTAGTGAAAAAATGAAGAGAAATGTAATTTTTTATATTTTTTATATTTTTTTATGAGAGAGAAAGAAATTATATTATAGTATTTTATTAAGAGTTAGGTGAAATATTTTGTGAAATTTTTATCACAGACACACCCTAAGGCAGAAAGACGGGAAAGAGAACTTAAAGAAGTTACCCAATACAATCTCGACAGTAACAATGATACCCTATCTGCTACGTTCGACTTGACAGTCACCACACGAAATCCCAACAAGCGAATCGGAATATACTATGTGAGTGGGAGTCATATAAGCGTTTGGTACACGGACAAGGAACTAGTACAAGGGGCCTTGCCAGTATTCTATCAGGGCCACCGGAACACCACGGTGCTTAACCTGCCCATGTCAGGCACAACGCAGAACGCGACCGGCCTGCTGAGCACAATCCAACAGCAGCAGCAATCGACAGGCAGTGTTCCGCTCACTATTAAGGCTAATCAACCCGTGAAGATTAAGCTCGGGAAATTGAAGCTCTTTAAGATCAGGTTCAGGGTTAGGTGCACCCTGTCAGTGGACAGCCTTACAACTGGTAACCAAATTACCATTGGGAGCAGTAGCTGCAAATTCAGGCCTATGCTATAAATTCCTTCGAATTTTGCTACATCTTCTTATCCCATGCCATCGCCCATGCATGGCTATGTTATTTTTTCATTCATTTATTTTTTTCGTCGTTGAGCTTTCCCTGTTCCGGGAAATAAGTGGAGGATCATGCATAGGTTTTTAATTCCTCCATATTATTTAGATGGACAGCTAAATTGCCCTTTCGGTTCTATTTCTTTGGGCATTTTGCTATTATTTGCAGAGCACATTATTCTTAATACAGCGAACTTATTTCTCTCTGTCTCTCTCTGTCTCTGTCTCTCTCTCAATCTATCAAATAAATGGGTGTTGACAGACGGTAAGAACGAATTGCAATGTCCTAATTAGGATCAAAGCTAATGGCAACTAAAGATATTTCTACTCTATAATTTGCACATGCCCAACACACAGTCATCGGGCAAGTGATCATTTGGTTTGAAGGCTATATTTGTGATCAGTTGTTCAAGTACTACTTGTGCCGGTGTTAGCGCAGGCAGGGCTTCTGTAAGTGAGTACTCATGATCCGATCATTGAACAAAGGGGGCATATTAACACAACTATAATTACACAATTTCGTAACAAGACCCACGCCGGCCGGCTAGATGCCCAGGCAGGCGGCAGCTTATAAAGAAGGCCTCTGAGTCCCCTAAGAACTAAACCGCACAATAAATTGATCATTAATAAGGCCCCGAAAATATACAATTTTTTTTGTCAATGTTAGATCATGTTGTAGATAAATATAATTATTCTTTTTTTTGCAATTTTTTATTTTTGTTACTATTTGAGTGTTGGCAAATTTTTTTGTCAAATTTAAATTTAAATTCAAATTAAATTGTATTTAAATAAATTTAATCAAAATGTTTAAGAGATTAATCAGTGTTCAAAGTTTGAAAAGATAAAAACATCTTCCCAGCTAACATATATTTCTTATCACCATAGCTAACATATATTTACAAAAGACTCGTTAAGAACCCACCTCAGTTCCATCGATCCCTCCCTGCTGGGTTAGAAATGAAAAAGATGAAAAAAATAGGTATATATGTATGCCTTCTTGAAAAGCAATCTAATTAAACTTTCAGGTTTATTAGTTTCTTGAAAATCTTGTTTATAAATTGAGGATAAATAATAATTGGATAGCCCAATTCTAAGATAGATATACATTGAATATTGTAGGGTTCATGATGTTCGATATTAATACGGACAATATAGAATGTAGTAAGACTTTGACATAAACTATATATTTATCTTTCTTTAAATTAAATGATTTATTTTGGATAGCAAATTAGAGAGGATTATATTGATCCAAATATTTATGTTATTTCGCATAAATCTTCAAAGTAATAAATTAGAGTGATTTTGGATAATTTTAAAGACTATATATATATAAACACCTAATGAATAATCAAAGTATATGTTCGAGCGTAGGGACTAGTGGGAAATATCATATCACGTGGACCCATTTGATAAGTTCAGTAGACAAGGTAAAGGCAAAAAGACGGGAAAGAGAACTTAAAGAAAATATAGCTAGCGAATAATTTGAACGTGGAATTTCTAGTGACAGAATCTGAAATCTGATTAGATTTTATGAGTCAAACCATCTGAATGTTTTTTAAAAATTAAATAAATCTTTCAGTCCGTTCCGTGATTACACTCAATTAAAGACAACGACCCCGTACATGATACTGGCCCCTGGCCGGCCTGATCTTCCTCACTAAAAATATCAATCGATCCAGATTATGGTTTAGTTATATTATATATAAGCAACATCATTGTTTACAAAGGCATATATATAATATATATGGTTGCGAATATATGCACAAACGTCCTTTTCTTCATTTTTAAATAGAGATATACGCAAATTAGCTCGTTTGTGAGCAGTTGCATGTTTAGAAAATTAGAAAAGCCCAAGATACAATTTCCTCCATATAAATCGGTTAATATCATTTATTTATTCACACTTTTTAATTTCACGCAATAAACAATCTAACTCGTGGAACCTATTATATGTGCATATGTATATGATGAAGACGGATTATTGTGTGAGTGTGTAAGCGGACGGGTGAGATTAAAAATTGAAAAATCTAACGGTCGACAAAATGTCACGTCAATTAATCAAACTAGGTTGGGTGTGCGGGTCGGATTCGTAGGTCGGGTTCATTAATTGACGTGTCATTTTTTCAACTGTTAGATTTTTTAACTTCTAATCTCATCCGTTAACTCACACAATCACACAATAACTTTTGTATATAAATAAAATACATTACGTAGCAATTCCTTGTAGGCTTGTAGTAGTTGCCCAGGCTTTAAAAAAAATAAAAATCAGAGCACCAGTAACGGAACACATTGCTCGTAATGAATTTTCCTTACCTAGAAAACAAACTAGCTCCGTGCGCAGGAATTAAAAAAAAAAAAAAAAAAACAGCCTCCCTCCGTGTTGAATTTTGAAAAAGCCGTTGGGGGCAGGGCTCCGACATTAGTCACACTAATGAAAAACCGACACCTGTCTCGAGAGATATATTTACACGCACGGTGTACGTTATATTCACATGCACATGCCACTGGACGTACGCTATGACGAAGTTTATGGGTGCGTTTGTTCACCAAAATTTTACTCCCTCTAAAATTTTAACACAATTAAATATTACAATATAATCTCTCTCCTCCATCAAATCATTATTATTTACTACAAAAAAATATAAAAAATTACCTCTCTCTTCACTTTTTCACTAAACCCAATACCTAAAATTTTAACAACACTAAAATTTTACAACACAAACACAACCTTATTTGAAACAAAAAAGGT
Source organism: Myrica gale (assembly GCA_963930655.1). NCBI lineage: Eukaryota > Viridiplantae > Streptophyta > Magnoliopsida > Fagales > Myricaceae > Myrica > Myrica gale. The sequence continues at coordinate 5,659,257 of OZ005600.1, read as the reverse complement.
ATATAAAATAAAATTAAAAGTTAAAGTTAAAAAAGTTGAATAATGTATTATTCCACGGATCTACGTGGCACATTGTATACGGCACATACATGCATGTGTTGCGCATCGAAACGTGAAATTAAAGTAAAGCGAATTTTTAATTGAAAAAGCGTGAAGATATATTATATTAATTACTTTAAAAAAATTTACCCAAAAAAGATAATAATCATCGTACTTATATATATTAGTATACGAAGTGGATGACATTCTAAGAAAATTACTATAATACAAACTAATAATTATCTTAAATTGCATTTTCTAGCTTGAGAGTTATGTTTGGTTTAGCCACAAAAAAATTTCAAAATTTTTTTTTCATCAATTTTAATATTTTTTTACAAATTCTAACAATTTTTTATAAATTTCAAGAAATTTTAACAAACTTTTCACTTATAAGAGAATTTACATTACCTCTTAAAAATAAACATGCAAAATATTTTTAAATTTAAAACAAACATAGCCTAGCACTAAATTCAAACAGTTCTCACATAGACATATATGATATGTTTGTTTACCGAAATTTTAGAGAATATTTTCAAAAATTTAAGAATCTTTTGAATGCTGAAGTTTTTGCAAAATTTAAAATATATGTATAAAAATTATAAATTTTAAAATATATTTATTTTATTAGAGATTTTGAGGTTCAAAATTTTGTACAAACAAGCATGTTCATATGTCCGCAGAGGGCATGCACCCGGTGGATAACTTCATAGAAAGCGGCAAATTAACCTCGAAGAAGTCAAAGACAGGAAGCTTCAGCCGCCTACAGGACTTTAACAAATTCGGCTTTAAATACCTGAAAGAATCCTCTCCTACAAGTCCTGCAATTACTCCAAGACTTTGAGCCAGCCTTGGAATTCTTCCTTCTTTAAGTTTTCTTCCTCGATCTTCCATCTTGGTGGTCGCCAAAAGTTGTTGGTTCTCTCCCGCGTTTTGTTTTTCCCTTCTCATCAACGGAATTCATCAATGGCTGATCACCAGAAAATCCATCCTGTCCGTCATGATCTTGAGGCACCCCAGACCCCAACGGCGCCGTTGGTTCCTCGGGGAGCGTCGAAATCAGATCAAAGCGATCCGGCTGCTTTGGAGGAGAAGTACGTCCCTCCGCCTCAACGTACCATCCCTGTGACGCACTCAAGACCACCAAAGAGGAGAAGCAGCTGCTGCAAGTGCATGTGTTGGACGGTAAGCTTCCTAGTGCTCCTGGTGATTATCATCGGCGCTGCTGTCGGAATCTTGTTCCTCGTCTTCCAACCAAAGATTCCCAAATTCTCTGTGGACAAACTGCAAGTTACCCAATACAATCTCGACAGTAACAATGATACCCTATCTGCTACGTTCGACTTGACAGTCACCACACGAAATCCCAACAAGCGTATCGGAATATACTATGTGAGTGGGAGTCATATAAGCGTTTGGTACACGGACAAGGAACTAGTACAAGGGGCCTTGCCAGTATTCTATCAGGGCCACCGGAACACCACGGTGCTTAACCTGCCCATGTCAGGCACAACGCAGAACGCCACCGGCCTGCTGAGCACAATCCAACAGCAGCAGCAATCGACAGGCAGTGTTCCGCTCACTATTAAGGCTAATCAACCCGTGAAGATTAAGCTCGGGAAATTGAAGCTCTTTAAGATCAGATTCAGGGTTAGGTGCACCCTGTCAGTGGACAGCCTTACAACTGGTAACCAAATTACCATTGGGAGCAGTAGCTGCAAATTCAGGCCTATACTATAAATTCCTTCGAATTTTGCTACATCTTCTTATCGGCCATGCCATCGCCCATGGCTATGTTATTTTTTCATTCGTTTATTTTTTTCGTCGTTGAGCTTTCCCTGTTCCGGGAAATAAGTGGAGGATCATGCATAGGTTCTTAATTCCTCCATATTATTTAGATGGACAGTTAAATTGCCCTTTGGGTTCTATTTCTTTGGGCATTTTGCTATTATTTGCAGAGCACATTATTCTTATATACAGCGAACTTATTTCTCTCTCTCTCTCTCTCTCTCAAACTATCAAATAAATGGCTGTTGACAGACGGTAAGAACGAATTGCAATGTCCTAATTAGGATCAACGCTAATGGCAACTAAAGATATTTCTACTCTATATTTGCACATACCCAACAGACAGTCACCGGGCAAGTGATCATTTGGTTTGAAGGCTATATTTGTGATCAGTTGTTCAACTACTTGTGCCGGTGTTAGCGCAGGCAGGGCTTCTGTAAGTGAGTACTCATGATCTCATCGAACAAAGGGGGTATATTAACACACACATAACTACACAATTTCGTAACAAGACCCACGCCGGCCGGCTAGATGCCTAGGCAGGCGGCAGCTAATTAAAGAAGGCCTCTGAGTCCCCTAAGAACTAAACCGCACAATAAATAGATCATTAATAAGGCCCCGAAAATATACAATTTTTTTTGGCAATGTTAGATCACGTTGTAGATAAATATAATTATTCTTTTTTATTGTTGCATTTTATTTTATTTTTATTAGCATTTGAGTGTTGGCAAAATTCAGTGTCAAATTGAGTTGTATTTGAATAAATTTGATCAAAATATTAAAGAGATTAATGTCAAAGTTTGAAAGGATAAACACCTCTTAAACATGAAAGAGCTACAAAGAGTTAGTCCTACTCAAGCGCAGTCTTTAAGAAAATTTTAAAATTTTAATTTTTATATATTTCCTTATTTTCAAAATACATGGAGAAGCCTTCAAAATACTAAAATAATTTGTTCTAAAATTATTATTAATTTTTAAACTTTTTAAAATAAAGGAATAACACCTATTCAACCGTGTTAATAGAATGTATACAACATTTTTCACTTTTCTATCTCACTTAGGTTATGTTTGTGTTGTAAAAGTTTTGGTATTAGGTTTAGTGTAAAAGTGTAGAGAGGTAATTTTTTATATTTTTTGTAGTGAATAGTTATGATTTGATGGATGAGAGAGATTATATTGTAGTATTTTATTGTGAGTTGGTGAAAAATTTTGTGAAATTTTATTAGCAAATGCACCCTTAATCATATGATATGACGGGCTTGGTGCTGTCGAGCGCTGGTCACCAAACTAGAAAGTTGGCACGTGACCGGACACTGGACAGGATCAAAATCCGAGATCCACTGCGCATAAGCCCAACAGTGATTTCAAGCATGGGCAAGTCTTCTAACAGAGCAAAGATGCAATTTCAATTAGGTCCTTTCACGAATCGGGCTGTATTATGATTTCCTTCTTCTCCATCTTTTGTTTGGTTCCATTAAATCGAAACATTCTGTACAAGCATAATAGACATACCATTTATCCAAAAGTAGGCAAACCCCAGCTGATTACATCAGTAACAAAGAAAAAGCAGTTGCAAAGTACCTAGAAAACCCAAACCAGACGATTCACCAAACTTCAGCTCGGCAATCCCTACACAAGAGGGGGACACCACTTCTATGTTAGGCGATCCATGAAATTTTTCACAAATAACTAGATCTTCACAACAAAGCTTTCTTTCGTCCATCCTCATCAGCAAAAGGGCACGCGGGGTTACGCATAAACAAGCCAACGAGTCACCAAGTTCATGTTGTTTTTTTCTTGGTTTCTGTTTCGGTAGTTGATCTGACTCCCTGCTCCAATTAAAGCTAACAATGAAGAGAAAGTACTTCTTAGACTGGGTAGGAAGTTTGGCAACAAAAATGGATAGTGCTGCTATATTACCATTCTCTACCTATCTGATGATCAAATCTTCCACAAATTTCACCTTAAATCTAATTTAGGTCCCCAACTCTGACAACCTTGGGAATGAACCAAAACCTCATGGAGTTTTATGTTCTCCACTAGAAGGGGCTTGTGCACGTTCTGCAACAAACCTTACTCCCGTGACACAAGTTATTTGTGTAGGATTCAAAAAGATTCTGATGCCCAAATAAGCACACGCTCCTACAGAAATTTTTGGCAGATCACTTGGAGGCATAGAAGTTTTGCACAATTTGTAACCATACTGCCTTAATGATCTTCAACCCTAACATAAAATGTAGAATCAAGAGAAGTCTACCTTCATTAAACATGACTAAGAAGTCCATGAATAGAGCCAGTAACACCGCGCCGCTTTCCCTAAATGATGACAGAGAGAATATTCAGAGTCATGTCATTATTTCAGATTAGCTAGAATACGATAATTTCTCACCTTTTGATTGTTAAATAAGTCTTCCGCAATAGCTTCCATTTGCTTTCGCTTTTTCTCTGCTCTAACAGACTCAACCATTTCCTCACTCCCATTGCCAGAATCTCTATCATCAAAAAACAAAAAATAGAACGAATATAATATGCCAATTTGATGGTCCAAGCAAAAGTCAGCTTAGTCGGATTGATCTTACCTGTATGGGTACTTTGAAAACGGAATTAGATTATTGAAGCTATTCCCAGATAGAGTATTTCCCTAAAATGGCAATCCCAAAAAATACAAACAAATTAGCCACTTTGTAATCCAATCGATTTCGCCATATATATGTTGCAGGATTGAGAACTACGCAGAGTGAAGTACATGTTTTTGTTTTCAAATACCACATGACAAAATGAAGACAGATTGCATGTTATTGGTAGGAATAGAAATGCACAGCTATGTTGAAAGTTAAACTTGATTTAGGGCCCAAAATGTGCTCCAAACTTAGTTTTGGCCCAATGGAGGATGAAGATCTTCTAGAGAGTTCCATAAATCTCTAGAGAAAAGGAAAAGAAATCATCTTTCTAGAAAGTTCTATAGTGCTCTAGATAAAGGAAGAGAAAGAAGTTCTCTAGAGAGTTCTATAAATCTCTAGAGTATGAGATATCAATAACTTTCTAGAAAGTTCTAAGAAAATATCTTAGAAATAAGTAGAAGTATCTTGTCTAGAAAGTGCTAGAAAATATCTAGAAAGTGCCATAGAAATATCTAGATATTTTAGATGAAATGTGTGGCTAAGATTGAATGTGTAAGCCTATATAAAGGGATGTAGCCCCACCATTTTGTAGAAGTTAAAAAAGTGAAGTCAAGAAAGTACAAAACAAGCCAAGTTTGAGAAATTGAAGAGTGTTCTTCCATATCCCTCCTCATTATCTCTTCCACATAAATTTGCTCTACTTTAAAAGCCTTACTCCCTTTGTGTTGTAAACTCCTCTTCCAACAAACTGGTATCGGAGCCTAGGTTGTAGTGAGAAGATGGCAAGTGGAATGATTCCCTTCCAAGTCCCTCAACTCACTAAAGACAACTATGACAATTGGAGCATTAGAATGAAGGCATTGGATGAGAGTATGTTCGAGAAGGTGGCAGGCGCAACAACTAGCAAGGAAGCGTGGGAGATCTTGCAAAACTCTCACAAAGGAGTTGATAAGGTGAAGAAAGTTCGACTCCAAACTCTTCGAGGTGAGTTCGAATCTTTGCATATGAAAGAATCAGAATCAATTTCTGATTACTTTTCTCGAGTATTGGCTATTGTGAATCAACTAAGGCGAAATGGTGAAAATTTGAATGACACTCGAGTAGTTGAGAAGATATTGCGATCTTTAGATTCGAAATTTGATTATATTGTGGTAGCTATTGAAGAATCTAAAGATCTAGATACTATGACTGTTGATCAACTCATGGGTTCACTACAAGCCCATGAAGAAAGATTAAAGAAAAAGGTAAAAGAAGAGCATCTAGATCAAGCTCTTCAGATGAAACTCACCTTGAATGAGAAAGAAAGAAGCTTTGGCAGTGAAAGAAGCCAAAGAGGAAGAGGACGTGGCCAAGGTCGCGGAAGAGGTGCATTCAAGAAGGAAGAATATAGCCAAAGTTCGTATTCTCCAAAAGGACGGGGAAAAGGAAACAATTCAAGGCAAAATGGAAGACAAAGGTACGATAAATCTCAAGTTAAATGTTTTAATTGTCAAAAGCTTGGCCATTATGCTTCTGAGTGCAGAAGTAATATTAACAATGTGGAAGAGAGATCTAATTATGCCAGTCGAGAAAATGAGGAGCAACCAACTTTATTGTTGGCATATAAAAGAGCAGAAAGTGGAGACAAGAGCACATGGTACTTGGATACTGGAGCGAGCAACCATATGTGCGGGAAGCGAGATATGTTTATGGAGCTAGATGAGTCGGTGAAAGGAAATATTACTTTTGGAGATGAATCCAAAGTTCCCGTGAAAGGAAAAGGTAAGATCTTGATCCACTCTAAGAATGAAAATCATGAATTTATTTCGAATGTTTATTATGTGCCCAATATGAAGACCAACATTTTGAGTTTGGGCCAACTCTTAGAGAAAGGTTATGATATTCATCTAAAAGATCATAATCTTTCGATAAGAGATCAAAAGAACAATTTGATTGCCAAAGTGCCAATGACAAGGAATAGAATGTTTGCATTAAACATTCATAATGATGTTGCTAAATGCTTGAAGGCATGTTTTAAAGATTTATCTTGGCTTTGGCACTTGAGATTTGGGCATCTTAATTTTGGTGGCTTGAAATTGTTAAGCAAGAAGAAAATGGTGAAAGGATTGCCCAAAATCAACCATGCGGATCAATTATGTGAAGGGTGCTTACTTGGAAAACATTCTCGAAAAAGTTTTCCAAAAGAAGCAACCACAAGAGCTAAAGAGCCACTGCAACTTATCCATACTGATGTATGTGGGCCAATCAACCCAAGCTCTTTTGGTAAGAACAATTATTTTGTTCTTTTCATTGATGACTTTAGTAGAAAGACTTGGGTTTATTTTCTAAAACAAAAATCAGAAGTGTTTGGGGCTTTTATAAAATTTAAGGTCCTTGTGGAAAAAGAAAGTGGCTATGGCATAAAGGCCATGAGATCTGATAGAGGTGGAGAATTTACCTCGAAAGAATTTGAAAAATATTGTGAAGACAATGGAATTCGTCGTCCATTGACGATACCATACTCACCACAACAAAATGGTGTTGCTGAAAGAAAGAACAGATTCATTCTTAATATGGCCCGCAGCATGTTGAAAAGCAAAAATATGCCCAAGGAATTTTGGGCTGAAGCTGTTGATTGCGCAGTATATTTAGCTAATCGGTGTCCTACTAGAAGTGTGTGGAACAAGACACCGCAAGAAGCATGGAGTGGGAGAAAGCCAAACATCTCCCATTTACGAGTGTTTGGGAGCATTGCATATGCTCATGTCCCAGATCCAAAGAGATCCAAGCTGGATGACAGGAGTGAAAAGCTTGTCTTCATCGGGTATGATCATCGCTCCAAAGGTTACAAGCTATATAATCCTAGCAAGGGGAAGATCATCTCAAGTAGAGATGTCGAGTTCGATGAAGAAGGAGCATGGAATTGGGGCCTCCAAGCGGAAGACTATGATTTCTTCCCTCTATTCGAAGAAGAAGCAGAAGAGCATGGAGAGCAACAAGAGCTCATTAGTCCACCTTCATCTCCTGCATCATCTTCTCAAGGAGACTCATCACCATCATCCTCTCTCGGAGAAAGCTCAAGAGAAAGGACGCCAAAAGTGAGGAGCTTGCAAGAAATTTACGAGGTAACAGAAAATCAAAATGACCTCACTCTTTTTTGTCTTTTTGCTGGTTGTGAACCAATAGGCTTCCAGGAAGCAGTTCAAAGTAAAATATGGAGAGATGCCATGAATGAAGAAATCAAGGCCATTGAGAAGAATGATACATGGGAGCTTACAACACTTCCTAAAGGGAAAAGAGCAATCGGAGTCAAATGGGTGTACAAGACGAAGAAGAATTCCAAAGGAGAAGTTGAAAGATACAAAGCTCGATTGGTCGCCAAAGGCTACAATCAACGCCCTGACATTGACTACGAAGAGGTATTTGCTCCCGTTGCTCGTTTAGAAACTATAAGATTGATTATTTCTTTGGCTGCTCAAAATAAATGGCAGATTTATCAAATGGATGTAAAATCTGCTTTCTTAAATGGCCACCTTGAAGAAGAAGTCTATGTGCAGCAACCATTGGGCTACGTAGTGAAAGGACATGAAGATAAAGTCCTAAGATTGAAGAAGGCTTTATATGGCCTTAAACAAGCTCCAAGGGCATGGAATCATCGAATCGATGAATATTTCTTAAAAAATAAGTTCACAAAGTGCCCCCAAGAATATGCCCTTTATATGAAGGTGAATAAAGAAGGAGATGTATTACTGGTTTGCTTGTACGTAGATGATTTGATCTTTACAGGTAATAGCTCGAGCATGATCAATGAATTTAAGAAGGCAATGGCTCGAGAATTTGAAATGACAGACATTGGGCTCATGGCGTACTATCTTGGGATAGAAGTAAAGCAAGGAGAAGATGGCATCTTCATATCTCAAGAAGGATATGCAAAAGAAGTTCTGAAGAAGTTTAATATGAGTAACTGCAAGTCAGTGTGTACTCCTGTTGAATGCGGAGTCAAGCTGTCGAAGCATGAAGATGGTGAAAAGGTGGATCCAACTCTTTTCAAGAGTCTTGTTGGGAGCTTACGGTACTTGACATGCACAAGACCGGATATTCTCTTTGGAGTTGGACTTATTAGTCGTTAAATGGAGTCACCAACCACGACTCACATGAAGACTGCTAAAAGAATCCTCCGCTACATAAAAGGTACACTCGACTATGGCTTATTTTATTCACCTTCTAATGAGTTCAAACTTGTTGGATACAGTGATAGTGATTGGGGTGGAGACACAGATGATAGAAAGAGCACCACTGGATTTGTGTTCTACTTGAGTGGCACTGCATTCACTTGGAGCTCAAAGAAGCAGCCAATAGTGACACTCTCTACTTGCGAGGCAGAGTATGTTGCAGCTACAGCATGTGTTTGCCATGCATTATGGTTAAGAAACTTGTTGAAGACACTTGGAGTTCCACAAGAAGAACCAACAGAGATCTATGTTGACAACAAGTCAGCACTTGCTCTATCAAAGAATCCAGTATTTCACGACAGAAGCAAGCACATTGATACAAGGTATCATTTCATCAGAGAATGCATTGGAAGGAAAGAGGTGCAATTGAAATATACCAAGTCTCAGGAGCAGATTGCTGACATCTTCACAAAGCCACTCAAGCATGACGTGTTCTGCAATCTAAGAACTTGCCTTGGAGTAGCAAAATCAAGTTTAAGGGGGGATGTTGAAAGTTAAACTTGATTTAGGGCCCAAAATGTGCTCCAAACTTAGTTTTGGCCCAATGGAGGATGAAGATCTTCTAGAGAGTTCCATAAATCTCTAGAGAAAAGGAAAAGAAATCATCTTTCTAGAAAGTTCTATAGTGCTCTAGATAAAGGAAGAGAAAGAAGTTCTCTAGAGAGTTCTATAAATCTCTAGAGTATGAGACATCAATAACTTTCTAGAAAGTTCTAAGAAAATATCTTAGAAATAAGTAGAAGTATCTTGTCTAGAAAGTGCTAGAAAATATCTAGAAAGTGCCATAGAAATATCTAGATATTTTAGATGAAATGTGTGGCTAAGATTGAATGTGTAAGCCTATATAAAGGGATGTAGCCCCACCATTTTGTAGAAGTTAAAAAAGTGAAGTCAAGAAAGTACAAAACAAGCCAAGTTTGAGAAATTGAAGAGTGTTCTTCCATATCCCTCCTCATGATCTCTTCCATATAAATTTGCTCTACTTTAAAAGCCTTACTCCCTTTGTGTTGTAAACTCCTCTTCCAACAAGCTATTGCCTTTCTGAAGCGTTTGAAATTGAGGACTCCGTTGTTGGCCGTAGCATTGACGTTAGAAGGTATGTCCATATCTCGTGCAACTAAATCTTGGCTGTAAATTACTATATTCAGCAATCAAAATTTGTCTGTCAAGCATATATCAATTATCGTATTCCACACCCACAAAGTAAAAAAATGAACCACTTCATTCCAAAAATGTGAATGAAACTACTATTTTACCAGACTGCATCATCAGAATAACATCCAAGGGAAAAATTTCACAATATGAAATAGCTGCAAAATATGAGTTAACAGCACGATTATACCTGGGGAGAAAAAATTTCAGGACATTTCAAGTTAGTTTACCTCAACCCAACTATCAAGAACAATAGGTTTCCTTAGTAAAATGGCATCCACCATATCTTCACTCATCTGACTTAGTTGATTGACAAGCACATGCGTGGACTCTAGAGTCAGACTGTGAGTAATACGAGCTCCTAAAAAGAAAGCAGGATATTTATTACCCATACGGTGTAAAATTTTCTAAAAAGCAGATCACTTTTGTATGCAAGAGATCAGAGTTATTTGACAAGAGTCGGATACTGCATTTAGCAAAACGAAATGTTCCTAGGTCTAATAGTTATATAGATGATAGAAGGACTTGACACTAATTAGAGATGTCATTATGATTTTTCATTGTTGAAACAATAGTGTAACGTCCCAGTTATCCTGCATTTCCAAAACTAACAATTACTTGAATAAGTTCTCCCTTAAGTTATAAGAAATGTAGGATAACCGGGGTACAGTCCACAGAAGACAAGATGATAGCTGCACTAAAAATGTGGAAGGTGAGGCTGTACCCTATCCAAATAAATTTATCAAGTAGCCAAAAGTAAATCGAAAAAAATAAGAGCATTTTTCTCCTTCATATCACTTTTCTGTCTCTTCTGCCATGTGCATAGAAGTTGTGATATTGCATAAGGAAGTCAATTCTAGATATTTTAGACAACTGGCAAAGTTCACAACACAAAAGCAACCACATATTCCTTTGCAGCTAAGATACTTCTTTCTAACCAATTGACGAAATTTTGTCCTGAAGGAATTGATTCACGCGGAAGGACTCCGAGCATATGAAAAATACGAGCGGGATAAAATGAAACCTGCTTAGGTTAAAATGAAGAAGGAGTGAGTATTGAGTAGACCCTGCCAGTGCAAATTTCTATTCAAGGCATCAATTTTTAGCATAGATATTTTGTTCCACTTACACATTGGCCAAGTAACCTAGAGATGGACATCGTACAGTGGGTTTCAACAATTTCCATACATGACAATTGTCTTACAATAGAACACTTCATGCTGCTCCCAGAAAATGTCAGACATGCAGAAGCTAAGCAGAGAAAATATTCAATTACCTGTAGATTGCATTGCCAGTTCCAAAAGAAACCACGTCCCCCATCTTCTAAAGTTGCTTCCTTATTTAAGAACTCATGAACATTTTCCTTTTGCTCAAGATTCCTGCTAATAAATGTTCCATATTTGGAGCAATCTCTAATCCTAAGTTTAGGTGGATGCAAATCGGTCATCGCATCAACAACTATTTCTGCATGGATCCGAGAAACTCCTTTGTCTTTAGTAATAATCACATCACAACCTGCGACAAGGAAACTGTGAGTTTGGAGAACATGAATCAGAAGTTAAATAGAATCTGAAAAGTGGTAAGATTACCACACACAGACACAAACCACAGCATGCCTTTTGAATGGGATTTGGAGAGAATGGCCTTCAATTCCCTTGTGTTTAATTTTTTACTTCATAGGAGATACTCCCTCATTTTCCCAAATATTTTTTCTTTTTTTTTTTTGCAGTGCTCTCATATGCCCTCCTGACCTTGAAGTCAGGCATACAATTTAAGATCATTCTCTAGTTAACAGACCTTAACAGTACTATTCCACCAAGGTGTTTCATCGTTATAAAAATATGAACCATCCGCTAGAACACTTTTGAAGCCCATTAGGGGGGAATTCAGAGGCCAGATGCCATCTGGGGAAAAATAATCATTATGAACAGGCCTGCAAGAGACTAATGAAAAATGCTAATCACCACAATATCCAGGGAAATTTTGTGGAAGCATGTTCAGCATGTAAACGAGAAACTAAAAAATTTCAGATACTAGGTAGTTTAATTCTAGGTGCAGGTGGTAGAATACCTTTGCGACCTACTTTGTAGGTCCCCCTTGCAAAGATGTAGTACTTATCTTCTCCTGTCATATAAATCAGAACATGTTAGACTCGAACATAAACCACCTCTTACAAAAAAGAATAAAATAGAATATTATATGTAAAAGATATAAAACCACTCAAACTGCACAAAAAAGTAAACTTGATTTAAAAGAAAAAAGTAAACTTGGTATTGAGATGCTAAAATTCTGCAGGCCACAATCTCTGTCGTCCAATGATGCCCAAATTATACTAGTGTGGAAAACCAAAGATTGAGTTGGTCTATAAGTCGGTGCCTCCACATTTTAAAACAAGATGACACAGATAACGTGCCACAGCAACATCTGTCTTGTCCAGCACCATTTTAATCCCATATTAGAAGCACCCCATCAGCAATGCTAATGGCATATTGGCATCAACAGAAAACCAATCTACAAAGGTCTAACAAGCACTCCTACTCATCTACGAACATATCCGATTCCCAACCACCCAAACACAGTCTTCACTATAGCCATTGCCCTTATCTACGAACACCAACTCTTCCTTTCAACCCCCGAACTCCATATTCACCCAAATCAACCCCTACTCATAACAACCTCCAACAGAGCCACCCAGAAACTTGTTAAGAGCATAAACACCCTTCAGCACTCGTTTCTTAAACCCACAAACACGTGCTTTTCTGACATCAAAGCTAAGAGGCGTACAATAAACCTACCCGAGAAAGGATCGACGGGAACGAGGCCCCAAACCATAGTTCGTAAAATTCTTCTTCTGATTTTCCTCAGTTCCGTTAAACCGGTAACGGATTTGAATCACCGCAAGCAAGTGAAGAGAGCTTGCAAACCAAAGTGCACGTTGCCCGCACGAACTCAACAAAACAGGTCATACGGCGGCGTCTGGCATGCAGATTAATCCTATACGGCTATACATAACCCCAGGTCCCGTTTGGATGCAGGTTAAAATTCATGTTTATGAATACTCGGAAGATTATTAGTATTATGATAATTACATCTAAATCATTCTAATTAAGTAAGATTTTAAAGTTTCCACCATATAATTATCTAAAGGAATAATCAAACACAATTTAATTATTATTTCCGAATTGGTCAAATCCAAATTATATCATTAACAGAAGAATTTTTAAAAATAATATATAATAATTGATAAAAAAATAAACAGAAATATGATTTGAGTGAATTTTATATGTTTATTTCGATTAAAAAATGAAATGATGGAGAGATTATTTTACTAAACCAAAATTTTAAGTCCAAGTCTTGGTAGCCGGAAACCTTTAAAAAAAAAAAAAAAAAATCCGTAAGAGAATGTTAAATATCCATTGTAATCACAAAACATCAGTTTAGCATTAACACGAGATTAAGAACAAGACATGTTTGGTTGAACTGTCGAAGGCAATTGGTTTTTTAAGTGACATAGTTGCAAAAACACGAAATCATAAAGAAAATGCTGCAAGCCGTATTATGGCTGGCTGTTCCCAAGTATACAGTAATTTCTAATTTCTTTAATTATTCAAATATATATTATTGGGTGTAAACTAGCACAGTGACTGTGAGTACAGTAGTTTGATTGGAAATGTTTCAAATGTAGATTCGATGACTGATATTGAAGAAAGCCATGGAAACATATACACTGGATACTTGAGAGGAGCCAACATTCGAGATCGGAAATGGGAGCTGGGCTCGAGAACTGCTGAACGAAATTTGAGACTTAATTAGAACTTAAGAAAGCATCCACCTTTGCGTTTGTTCCCCTCGAAAGAAATTTCATGCAAATGGGTGGATTAACACCTGCCAAAGCGAGAAATGAACTTGGCAGAGTCCAAATTCCGTCACCACAAATCAACCCACATGCCACTGCAGGTCCAAACGCGTCGGCCTTGGCCTTGTTTACTTTCTGCCACACAAATAGTATCAAGCTCCCCACGCACATATCAATGGCAAAGTATGATCCAAGATAAAAGGGTATTGCCATTGCCATGGGAAGTGGAATAAAGCTAGCCCACTTCCTCCCCACTGCATCTCTGACACCGTTGATGACGATAGCTCCAACGAAGAAAGCACAGCAAAGTGCGAGGCAGTGCCTCGGGAGAGCCGAGAACCCCTCAACCCCCAATATCGCCATATTGCGGTACATCAGAGCATAAGGAGCCGCGTATTCTGATCCGGGAACTCCAAGATCCGAGTAGGCCTTGTAGAAGAGCCAGAAGACACAAGGAGAAATGATGCAACCCATTGCCGTTCCAATAATTTGACTCACAAACATGGACCTCGGTGAAGCCAACGTCAAGTAGCCTGTCTTGAAGTCCTGCATCAAGTCAGATGCTGTGGATACAATGTTCATCATGACTCCACATGCTGCTAAACCTGCCATAACCCCACCATGGGAGGCCCCTGCCCAGGCCCCGATCGTGAAGATCGCCAGCTTCCCGTATGTGGATCCCAAGGACCAGTCTGTCAACCCGGTACCATAAGCATTACAAAAGGCTAGCGGTGGCGCTATTATGTAGATTACCACAGCATAGTACCACTTGAGCTGGGGAAATATGTGCGGAAGTGTCACAGTAGAAATAATCGCGATAGTGACATAACCAGTGACAGCAAACCATGTTGGAATCTGATCCTTGAGAAATAGTCGGGTCCGACGCTGGTCTTCATAAGACAGCGATGGAGTGATCACTGGGGAGGATAGACCTGATGAAGGTAGAACGTCTGTGCCCAAGTCCCTGCTTAATAATTGGCGATACAAAACAAATAGGGTGCAACCCAGGACTTTAAAGAAGTTGTAGAGGCCGTCACCAAGGATCATGGCTATAGCTATGAAGATCTACGACAGAGGGAAAGAAGCAAAAGTTCATAAACTATAAATTAACCTTTTATGTTCAACAGAACCTTGGGCTTTTGAACATGGAAAGAGGAGTTACCCTGTAACCTTGCAGGCCATGAAGGCTGCTTTGCTTGAGCTCTGCAGAGTACCAAGAGCCCTTTCTGGCATCTATGAGAGGCCACATGATACCCCACGAAAGAATTGCTCCCACAAGCAGAGATATGTTAATCAGATACGGACAGATCATTCCAACACCGACATAGGTAGCCGAGAAATCGAAGAAAAACCTGGTTTTCGGCAGAAACAAAAAGAAAAAGGACAATAATCAGATATCTTCAGTGTTTGCTTGACGCCATCCTGACAAATAGGTTCAAACCAATATAAGAACTAAATGAGCTAGCAAATTAACTACTTACACTGACATATATGTGGGTAGATATCATATTTCTTGCTCAACGGAGAAGGATGGTGAGGGTGCTGAGAGAGTGGCATATCGAATGGCAATGTACTATACATCTAAATTACAGCACTCAGAGACCAGGTCTTCTATTTTAATGGTTTTTTGACAAATTTTTTTGTTCTATTCTTTTTGGCCCCTCAAAATATGCTTTTCTACAATTGGCCCTTCGAAAAATGAATTTCTAACTTCGTCCCTGATTACACTGGTGTGATTCCTAATCACTCAATGTCGACTAGATGTATTTCGGAAAATGAAGTACAGAAGATGACGATATATATAAGCACGTACTAAAGGCAGATTTACATACTGGTTTTCATGGGCTTTGAGACCAAATGTTGGAAATTCTTTAAATCCACAGCTATCACCTGCAGTGAAGAACCATTGGAAGAAGCCCCAAAGGAAGCTAAAGGAGAGGAACTTTCCCAATTCTCTCACTTGTTTCCTATAATCAAAGGAGGACAGATATTATGAGCACCATGTGTTGATTTGTAAGTGAACTTAAAAGAAAAGAAATTGCAGCGGTGAGGAGGGCCAATTCACTTTGCTAGCTTGGCACCCTGAGGAGTGTGAAAGCTGTTGATAAGGTGGGCAGTTGCGGTGCCACTTGGATATATCAACTTGAAGTCTACGACCATTATCTGCCACAAACCGTACATTAGTTGTATTAAAAAAATATGGACAAAGAGAGCTAGAAGTTGGACATAGGAACTTGCTTCAATCATAATGTTGTTTTTTCTATTGCAAATCGATGCTGACACGTATGGCACCAGTTACCTATCCCGGACAAAATTCAGGTCCTAAAGTTTCAGTACTTCTAATAGGCTCTATCAGAGTGATGTTCCTGACACATTAATGAATATTATGAATGACTAATTTTTATGAATCTGTTCAATTTTGTCTATTAAAGTTACACCGGATGGATGAAATAGAAGAGAAATTTAGATCAAGGGACTTGTAGACTTGGTTTCAGACTTCTGAGAGAGAAATTTAGTACAGATGCGTGGTCAAGAACTTGGAAAATGCAAATGGTACGTGTTGATTTTGATAATTGGCTATAATTTGACAGTAAATAATTAGATGAACAATTACTTAACCCTACTACATACATAAAATTTAGGGTTAATTACAAATACCCCCACGAACTTATATATCAATCTTAAATACCCTCATAAACTCGAACTCGTTACAACTCGCCCCCACAAACTATACTTTTCGTTACGATTTCATCCCTCAACCAACTGAAGTTGTTATATCGAACGAATTTTGTCTTACTTAAACGACACGTGACTTTCTCCTTATTTAAAAGACGAATTTGACCCTCAACCTACTGAAGTGAGTCATCTTTTTTTGTTTTAATAAAAAAAAATCAGCTAACTACATATTATTTTTTTGCTCTAAAAATTGCTAAAAGCATTGTAGAAGGCTAGGGATGACTCAAACAAGGTTAAATTCGTCTTTTCAAGTAAGGAGAAGGTCATGTGTCGTTTAAGTGAGACAAAAACAGTTCGATATAACAACTTCAGTAGGTTGAGGGATGAAATCGCAACGACAAGTATAATTTGTATGGGCGAGTTGCAACGAGTTCGAATTTATGAAGGTATTTGAGATTGTGGTATAAGTTCGCGTGAAATTTTTATAATTAACCCTAAAATTTATCTCAAAAAAGGGCTATTTAACAAATACTGGGTTGTTAGCATGCTACGTACCTTTCGAAGAGGAACGACGGAAAAGAGGCCAATAAAGCTGACAACAAAAAGAAACGCAATCATCCATCCTATTGCTGGGTTCTTGACATTTTCTGCATCGTTAGCCTCTAGAGATTGTTTGGCAACAGCTTCACTCATTCCGAAGAGGTAACTGCCAAACCCGCCTGCTCGTTCAAACTCAGTATAATGATGGTAATTAAGGCTATGAGCAAGAGATGTATTAACTATAATTACCATCATATATAACTAAAACGTTATAGCTTCGTAAAGCTTCCTGTAAAGGCTACTATATCCTCCTCAAAGAGGACAGACAAGGATCCTTGACACCTACAATTTACCAGCCTTTTAATTAACTGGAAATTAATGGAATACTTTTGAGCTCTAAATACTCCCAACAATTCTACTTAGATATTGATCTAACTTGAAAAATCTATGAATAGAAGTAATCATTTATTTTAGAAGGTGGGGATTATTTTCCTACTATATTTCTTTAGTTAATAAAGTAGCACCCCTTTTTATTATTTTGCTGAAAACAAATCCAGGTGGATTATCTTTTCTTCTGGGCTTCAATTGTACTTATGAGAGAGGTCGTTAGTTTTCTAAAACTCAACGGCTAGCTCTTGACTTTTCTCCCTGTAACCCAAAGAAAAAAGAGGCGACAGAGACGCATCCAAAAGTCTGGGTTACTCGGAGCGACATGCCTAACAGTGAAAAATGAAAGGGACCTAAGACATCGATCGATACCCGAACACACCACAGCCACACCCGCACCCACAATCAAACAGAACAGTACGAAAAGGTCGATGTCCCACGAGAACGACCACCATAGCCGACTCATAATCTCGTGTTGACTCCAGAGTAATTGGTCCAAAGACCATTAGTCTAAACTGGCCCCAGCATCTCATTATTCTCTCGCACACGCGTTTTCTCCTCTATTTTCTTTTTCCCAATTACTACTACTTTTTTTTTCTTTTCCAAGTTACCTTCGACCCGGACTCCTCAGAAAAATATCTCAAACGCCACCAACGCCACAGGCTGATGATAAATGTAAGCATGGTGCAATATATTCAACAAAAATGAGAAACAATAAGTGAAAGTAGACGGCCATTATACCGCTGCAAGCAATGCCGGAGGAGGCAACAACGCATGTCTGAATAACTGTGTTCTCTTGCCTGGTAAAGGGCTGCCTCAGCATCCCCGACTTCTCAAGCATCTTTTTTAATGGAGGTGGGCATACCACAAGCCGTTATCCCCAATGTAGGCAACTGTTTTCTTCCCAAACTCTGTTTATCACAAGACCTCTGCATTTTTTTTTCTTTTTCTCCTTTCCATCTCTTTCTTTTTTCTTTGCCACTTCCCCTTCTGTGCGGGATATTTATTACCCATCCGGTGTAAAGGTGGAGGGTGAGGCTGTACCCTATCCAAATCAATTTTTCAAGTAGCCAAAAGTAAATCGAAAAAAAATAAGAGCATTTTACTCTTCATATCACTTTTCTGTCTCTTCTGCCATGTGCATAAAAGTTGTGATATTGCATAAGGAAGTCAATTCTTGATATTTTAGAGCAAAGTTCACAACACAAAAGCAACCACATATTCCTTTGAAGCTAAGATGCTTCTCACTAACCAATTGACGAAATTTTGTCATGAAGGGGTTGATTCACGCGGAAGGACTCCGACTCCGAGCATTTGAAAAATACGAGCGGGATAAAATGAAACCTGCTTAGGTTAAAATGAAGGAGGAGTGAGTATTGAGTAGACCCTGCCCGTGCAAATTTCTATTCAAGGCATCAATTTTTGGGTTCAGTTATTGTGTTAATGTATGTGAGTAGACGGCTCATATTAGAAAATATAAATTTGATAGCCGAAACAAAGTCACCTCACTTAATGAAACCGACCCATATTATGTTTACAGACCCGTTTTTATAAAACCAAACTGTTTCAAATTTGGAAAACGTTAGAAACCACAAGAATACCCGTATTACAAAAATTACCTTAGGTACTAATCTGGAAAAACGTCAAACCCTAAGAACTGGCGGAGTAATTTAGCCTATTTCTTTGGGTTAAAGAATGATCCCTACTTTTGCCTTTGTTTAAAAAACTAGTAGTTCGATTTTTAAAATTGATCCTACACGTCCTCGAGTTCAGCCAAAGAGTAAAAAGTAATCCTCCCTTGAGTTTGCCGTTCAAAGTCAATGTTATCACATCATATCCAATGTGTCCAATTAACCAAATCACAAATTTTGGACAAATAAAAAAATTTAAAAAAAAACCAAGAAAATAAAAAACACAAACTATAAAAAATAAATGTTATTTATATATTTATTATCAAACATGGAATCTCAAGTTAATTGGAAAAGAACATAATTTCATGGAATATGATATGTCAATTGTTAATTTTGAACGACAAACTAAAGAAGAACTGTTTTATTTTTATTTTTCCAAAATCAAGGACTTCCTATGAGCAATTGCAAAAATTCGAGGGACCATTAAGAGAAAATCAAAAGAGCAAAAGGGCCTTTTAGCCTTTTTATTTTATTTTATGGAGATGACAGGAAAGAGTCAAAATTGAGGCGACTTGAGAAAAAACATATCTTTAGACTTTAGAGGCGCAGAGATTTATCTCCCGTTAAATCTTTATAACATAAGACAAACTACTTATAAAGACAGCTCATACGGCGGCGTTTGGCATGCAGATTATATACCTATCCTGGTTCTCATGTAGGATGCCGGTCAAAATTTATGTTTCTGTTACTAAGTTAACTAATTCAAATTTTAATAATGACTAAATAAAAGTTATAAATATATTATGGAGACTATAAGTATTATCACAATTACAGAAAAATTATTATCTTTTTAGTAAGACAAAAAATTTCTAAGATATAATTACTTTATTGGATTTAAATCACTATAAAGTGAGTAAAAATACCAACTAAATTATTATTTCTAAATTTATCAAATCCAAAACTCCAAGTTATATTCTTAACAGGAGAATCGGTCGTTTCCCTCGAAAGAAATTTGAGACTTTAAGAACCTAAGAAAGTATCCACCTTTGCGTTTGTTCCCCTCGAAAGAAATTTCATGCAAATGGGTGGATTAACACCTGCCAAAGCGAGAATGGAACTTGGCAGAGTCCAAATTCCGTCACCACAAATCAACCCAGATGCCACTGCGGGTCCAAAAGCGTCAGCCTTTGCCTTGTTTACCTTCTGCCACACAAATAGTATCAAGCTCCCTAAGCACATATCAATGGCGAAGTATGGTCCAACATAAAAGGGTATTGCCATTGCCATGGGAATTGGAATAAAGCTAGCCCATTTCCTCCCCACTGCATCTCTGACCCCGTTGATGACAATGGCTCCAAAGAAGAAAACATAGCAAAGTGTGAGGCAGTGCTTCGGGAGAGCAGAGAACCCCTCAATCCCCAATATTGCATAATTACGGAAAACCAGAGCATTAGGAGACGAGTATTCTGTTCCGGGAACTCCAAGATCCTTGAAGGCCTTGTTAAAGAGCCAGAAGACACAAGGAGAAATGATGCAACCCATTGCGGTTCCAATGATTTGACTCACAAACATGGACTTTGGTGAAGCCAACGTCAAGTAGCCTGTTTTAAAGTCCTGCATCAAGTCAGATGCTGTGGATACAATGTTCATCATTACTCCACATGCTGCTAAACCTGCAAGGACCCCACCATGGGAGGCCCCTGCCCATGCCCCAATCGTGAAGATAGCCAGTTTCCCGTATGTGGATACCAAGGACCAGTCTGTCAACCCGGTACCATAAGCATTACAAAAGGCTAGCAGTGGCGCTATTATGTACATTACCACAACATAGTACCACTTGAGCTGGGGAAATATGCGTGGAAGTGTTGCAGTAGATATAATCGCGATGGTGACATAACCAGTGATAGCAAACCATGTTGGAATATCATCCTTGAGAAATAGTTGGGTCCTGCGCCGGTCATCATAAGACAGTGATGGAGGGATCACAGGGGAGGATCGACCTGACGAATGGAGAACTGTGGCCGAGTCTTTTCTTAATAATTGCCGATACAAACCAAATAGTGTGAGACCCAGGACTTTAAATAAGTTGTAGAGGCCGTCACCAAGGATCATGGCTATAGCTATGAAGACCTACAAGAGAGGGAAAGAAGCAGAAGTCTTTACTATAACCCTTCTAAGTTAAACTGTATCTTGGGCTTTTGACCATGAAAAGAGATGTTACCCTGTAACCTTGCAGGCCATGTGGGTCTTCTGGCTTGAGCCCTGCAGAGTACCAAGAGCCCTTTCTGGCATCAATGAGAGGCCACATGATACCCCAGGAAAGAATTGCTCCGACAAGCAGAGATACGTTGATTAGATGTGGACAGATCATTCCCACACCCACGTAAATGGCTGAGAAATCGAAGTAAAACCTGGTTTTTTGCCAAAAAATTATATAATAAAATAACCACATGACTTGAGCGTTTATTTAATTTCATGTTGACTATTAAGCTACCAAGGTAAGAACTACAGAGAAGGATGACAAACGTTTGTGTTAATGCATGCTGTAAAGGATTTTTCGTACTTGTTTTCAAAGGCCTTCAGACCAAATGTTGGGAATTTTACAAATCCACAGCCATCACCTGCAGTGAAGAACCATTGGAAGAAGCCCCAAAGAAAGCTAAAGGTGAAGAACTTCCCCAATTCTCTCACTTGTTTCCTATAATGAAACCATGATTTAAAATTAGGAGCGCCAAATTAATGTGTCAGTGACCTTATATAATATGGAAACTGCAGTGAGAGGGTCAATGCCTTACTTTGCTAGCTTGGCACCCTGAGGAGTGTGAAAGCTGTTGATAAGGTAGGCAGTTGCTGTGCCACTTGGATATGTCAATTTGAAGTCTATGACCATTATCTGCATAAATCTTACGTTAAACATACTCAAAAGAATATTGATATAGAAAGCTAAAAGTTGGAAATATGAGCCTGCTTCAACCTTAATGTTGTTTTCTACTTCAAATTTCTGATGCCACATGCATGCATGGCACCAGTCACCCCCAAATTCTATGGATTGATCCATTGGTGTTCATTTAGAACTCATCATAGAGATGAAAATAAGTGAAATGTAGGTACAGAGATTCTAGAGATTATGTCACAGAGACAACATTAGTAAAAAGTATGGTCAAGGTAGAATGTGCAAACTTCAATTTTCCGTTGCCGCCCACCAGGCCGTGCATTGGCGCAGCAGCCAAGGGTAGGGAAGATGGACATCCCAGGAAAATTTTTACCACTTAATAGGAGTAGCTATAACTCTTTTCCAATCAGTAACAGACTAGGAAGCAACTTGGGCAAGCTAGGTTAGACCATCAGGATGTTAGGTGGTCTCGGGTCTTCTCAACCTCAAAAGTTAGTTATGAGGTTTTCCCTCACATTTATAAACTGGTCACCAGCCTCTTCCACAACCGATGTGGGATAAACCCCAACAATCTCCCCTTCACACATTGGGCCCTGAGTTAGATGCAGACAACTGTTTCTCCCATGGACTGTTGGGTCCGAGACTTGTTGGTAAACCTAGGCTCTGATACCAATGTTAGGTGGTCTTAGGCCTTTTCAACCCCAAAAGCTAGCTCAAGAGGTGAGATTTTCCCTCACACTTATAAATTGACCACCAACTCATTACACAACCGATGTGGGATAAACCCCAACACAGGGAACCAAATCAGACTTTTTACAAGCTAACTTGGGGGTTTTTTACAAGCCCAAAGTAGGCTTGAGTTGAAAAATATCGACCTGGATTAAATACGAGATGGACTATGATCAATGAGCCTCTAAAGTTAAATCGCAGCCCGAGTCATGATCCAACTTGCAAACCAAAGGAGGTTGGTTTTGATTGGCTGTAATTAGTCGGGCAATAATGTAGACCGGTTTGTTTGACTTTGTTTCAGCTGAAAGACATATATTAAGATCAACATTTGATAATGAAGAGGTGTTGCATTTAGCTAAAGAAATGGCTACTGACAAGTATTTTGATGTTAGTGTGTTACCTTTCGAAGAGGCACCACCGAAAAGAGACCAAGGAAGCTCACAACAAAAAGAAACCCAATCATCCATCCTAGTGCGGGGTTCTTGATGTTTTGTGCATCGTTAGTTCCTGGAGATTGGTTGGCAATAACTTCACTCATTCCGAAGAGGTAACTACCAAAGCCACCTGCTCATTACTCGATAAAAGAGGAAAATGATGTTTAAGTTTAAGGTCCAGTTCGAGTACGATTGACGTAAATAAGAGCCAATATCCTCCGTGAACCCAAACAACAGACCCAACACACACACCCGCTCCCCCAAACAACAATGGAGAATCTTCTGAAAGTATGAAATGTGTTCCTCTGATCATGTTATATTCCTTTGAATGACCGAAATGTTCTGCCACTCCCTTAGGTTCTCTACGCAGCTACGCTTTTTCTCTCCCTTCACATATACCAGTCAATCCAAATGCATGATATTTGCCAAAGGTTGCTAGTGAATAATCCAAAGACTAGCACTTTAACAAATGTCAAATCTGATAAAGTAATCTCTACCATGGATATTGATCTAACTAATGTCAAATCGTTAGTTTTCTAAAACTCGACGGCTCTTGACTTTTCTCACTGTAAATATTTTTTGGCTAACCCAAAGAAAAAAGAGGCGACAGAGACACATTCAAAAGTCTGGGTTACTCGGAGCGACGTTCCTAATAGTGAAAAATGAAAGGGACCTAAGACATCGATACCCGAACACACCACAGCCACACCCGCACCCACAATCAAGTACTAGTATTACGCAGAGGAATCTAAAGGCAACTCTTGGCGTTCCAACACCACAGGCTGATGATAAATGCAAGCATGGAGTCTCAGTGTGCATGATGCAATATATTCAACAAAAATGAGAAACAGTAAGTGAAAGTAGATGGCCATTATACCGCTGAAAGCAATGCTGGAGGAGGCAACAACGCATGTCTGAATAACTGTGTTCTCTTGCCTGGTAAAGGGCTGCCTCAGCATCCCCGACTTCTCGAGGAACTTGGTCCACGTCTTGATGAAGAAGAAGCCCAGCAGCCCCGCGGACACGTTGAGGGAGGGTATAATCCCGGTGGTCAGGTTCAGCTTCATCACTATAAAAGCGAACAGAACGCTCAACACGAAGCTCACCACAAAGGCCCTCAGAGTCAGCTGCTTCTGCCACGAAGGCACCTCCTTGCTCGAGAATATTTCCTCTATGGACGATGAATATTCCTTGGAATCCTCCTTCTCCGCTGCTGATTCTTCGAGAACTGCTTTTTTGGTGTTCTTGTCTTCTTCTGCGGACATATTCAAAGCTTCTCTATTCAGAGTAATCTTATCCTTTTTCAATTCCTCGTCGGTCTTCATGTGGTTTGGAGCACTACTACTGTTACTGCTTATTTGTAGCGTCTCTCTGTCTCTCTCTCACACCCTACGAAGTACGAAGGAGTGAGAGGCGTACTTAATTAGTGTGAGAACCAGCAATTGGAAGTATGTTTGCTATGGCGGGCCAGCCCGTTGGAAATTCTCTACTAAATGAGGAAATGGCACTTGAATTTTGCAATTCATCATAGAGGCTTGGATTTGGACAAGAGAGTGAAACATTGTCCTTCCGTGAGTTTTTCCTCCCACTTGTTGGAAATAAAGTCTAGGATTGAGACTTCATATCTAATAAAATTACAAAAAATATATATTTTTTCTATTTTTTATTTTTTATTTGACATGGAGTCTTGGTTAATTGAACACATAACATAATTTTATTGAGTATGATGTATTAATAAAGTAAACTTTTGTAGAGCAAACGGATGACTATTTTTTACTCTTTATCCAAACTAGAAGACTTCTCATAATCAATTATAAAATTGAAGGGCCAATTTTTTTAAATGAAGGCAAAATAAAAATATTAACACGACCTTTAGCCCTTTCTTTTTTGTTGAGCTAGACGACCGGAGAAAAGGTATATTTTTAGAATTCAGAGGCACTGAGATTTATCTTCCATTAGATATTTATAATATAGGACAAACTATTTATAAAGACAACTCATACGGCGAGTTTTGACATGCAAGTTAATTATGTACTTATTTTGGAATATGTTCGTTTTTACACTTTTTTCAGGATTCTAAGTATATTCATAAATCTACCACCGAACATATTCAAAATTCAAACACAAAAACTAATACATTTTACATAATCTCCAACAATTTTTTAATTTTTTATTCAACATAAATTTTCTCTCTCTATATTTTTTCACATAACTCAAATACTTTTTTATTAAACAATTACACCAAATCATTTCTCTTTCCACTTTACACAAACATCAATAAAATACTATTCAACATAAAAATTCACAATTTCTCTAATATACTACAATTTTTTCTCAGAACGAACGTAGTCATGGTGTTCTTAGAGGCTGTTCGTTGAGGTTGAATCCTCAGGATTTTTTGAATCCTCAGGATTCTACAACCAAACATAATTTTTCACACCACATAAATATAACTACAACACGCATACCAATAAAGTAAATATCACATAAAAATTCTCAAAACACAAAAAATCCTCAAAATACACCCAAACCGAACAACCTCTGACAATGCAAATTCTTCTTCTGCGGACACATTCAAAGCTTCACTATTGTGACAACTCATACGGCGATGAATAGTCTCAAAAGTGTTATCGGTTTTGTGACCCAGCAATTGTAAGTATGTTTGCTATGGCGGGCCAGCCCGTTGGAAATTCTCTACTATTTTTTTTTGGGTTAAAGAATCATCCCTGCTTGCCTTCGTTTAAAAAATTGGTCATGCGATTTTTAAGAGGAAATTTATAAATATCACGCTTTAAAAAATTTATTAAGTTTTAAAAAGTTTCAAAACGTTCATTAGATTTATTATTTGGTATCAAAATTCATTGAACACAATGCCGTTAGACCCGATTAACAGAAAATACATTCCGTTCAATCAAAATGTGACATGTGTCATTAAATAAATAAAAAATTAATCTAAAATTAATAAAAAAAGATAATTAATTTTTTTTTTAAAACGACCCGATCCTTTTACGGTGGAGGGGGATCCACCCTGGACGGTGGTCTGGGGGACCTCCCCCATCCCACAACCAGACGCCTACGAGTGGAGGAGGGTCACCCATAGCCGCCTAGAACTAGGTGGCCAGCGGAGGGAGGAGAAATCCCTCTTCTACCCCAGCTCTGGGGCGATCGAGGGACACCCCCAGACCATCGCCCGAGGTGGAGGCGCCCTCCCTCTCTACCGTTTTTTTTAAAAAAAAAATTAATATGATTGAACGAGATGAATTTTTCGTTAAACGGGTCTAATGACGTTAGGTTCAATAAGTTTTGATACTTTAAAACCTAGTGAGTTTTTTTAAAAGGTGTTAAAACTCAATTGTTATTTGTTAACTTTTAACTTTGAACAACAAACTAAAGAGAAAATCAAAAGAGCGAAAGGGCCTTTAACCTTTTTTTTTAGATGACATGAAAGAGTCAAAATTGAGATCACTTGAGAAAAAACATATCTTTAGAGGCACCGAGATTTATCTCCCGTTATATCTTTATAATATAAGACAAACTACTTATAAAGACAACTCATAGAGCGGCGTAGGGGTGGTTAACGGTAGTGTAGATGACGATTTGACAAAAGCCGTCACCGTCACCGCAATTGACGGAATCACATAATTGACACGTCACCGCACAGCTAAGGCACAATAACCGCCTTTACCGGTGACGATATTAGCGGTAACGGTTATATGATAACCGCTTAAACCGTATAACCGTTGTGCAAAAAAAAAATTTCCTTGAGCTTTTTCATTTTTTTCACTGTTTTAGGCTGTTTAAATTTCCAACATAATATCATAATCAATAATCATATCAAATTGACAAATATCATAACATATTCAAATATAATATCATAATAATTAACAATCATAACAAATATAAAGTTGTCCAAAAGTATAACATAATATCATATTCAAACATAAATACTAAAGTCTAATAAAAGTGTCCAACAATATGACATAAACCAACTAACATATTCCAACAAAAGTATGTCACATAACCAAAAATCATCTCAAGTCTCAACTAGAGGTGGTTAACGATAGTGTAGGTGACGGTTTGGCGAAAACCGTCACCTTCACCGCAATTGACGGAATCACATATTTGACACAGTCACCGCACCGCTAAGTCACAATAACCGTCCTTTCCGGTAACGGTAGCGATTTTAGCGGAAACCGCCGGTGCAAATGAACACCCATAGAGCGGCGTTTGGCATGCAGGTTAATTATATACCTATCCAAGTTCCATGTAAGATGCCGGTTTAAATTCATGTTTCTATTACTAAATTAACTAATTCAAATTTTAATAATGTCTAAATAAAAGTTATAAATACTCTTGAGACTATAAATATTATCTTTTTTTTTTGGCGACTATAAATATTATCATTTTAGTAAGACTAGAAAATTTATAAGATAGAATTACCTTATAGGATTTAAATCACAATCAAGTGAGTCATAATCCCAACTAATTAAATTATTATTTCTAAATTTATCAAATCCAAAACTCCAAGTTATATTCTTAACAAGAGAATCGGTCGTTTCTACAACTTCGTCAGAAAACATATTAAGAGAAGAATGTTTCATATTTGGTTTTACTCACAAACATCATTTGAAGCATTATTAGCACGAGATCAAGAAGTAGACATTTTTGGACGAACTCTAGAAGGCCATTGATACAGGATTTTGAGTCCTATATTAATTGCCGGCTATACACAGGCTATAAACTATCATAGTGAATACAGTTATTTGATTGGATATGTTTCAAATGTAGCTTCGTTGCCTGATTTTGAAGAAAACCATGGAAACGTATAAACTGGATACTTGAGAGGAGCCAACATTTGGGATCGAAAATGGAAGCTAGGCTCGAGAACTGCTGAACGAAATTTGAGACTTCAAGAACCTAAGAAAGTATCCACCTTTGTGTTTGTTCCCCTCGAAAGAAATTTCATGCAAATGGGTGGATTAACACCTGCCAAAGCGAGAATGGAACTTGGCAGAGTCCAAATTCCGTCACCACAAATCAACCCAGATGCCACTGCAGGTCCAAAAGCGTCGGCCTTGGCCTTGTTTACCTTCTGCCACACAAATAGTATCAAGCTCCCTAAGCACATATCAATGGTGAAGTATGGTCCAAGATAAAAGGGTATTGCCATTGCCATGGGAATTGGAATAAAGCTAGCCCATTTCCTCCTCACTCCATCTCTGACACCGTTGACGACAATGGCTCCAAAGAAGAAAACAAAGCAAAGTGTGAGGCAGTGCTTCGGGAGAGCAGAGAACCCCTCAACCCCCAATATTGCAATATTACGGAAAATCAGACCATTAGGAGAGGAGTATTCTGATCCGGGAACTCCAAGATCCACGAAGGCCTTGTAGAAGAGCCAGAAGACACAAGGAGAAATGACGCAACCCATTGCGGTTCCAATGATTTGACTCACAAACATGGACCTTGGTGAAGCCAACGTCATGTAGCCTGTCTTGAAGTCCTGCATCAAGTCAGATGCTGTGGATACAATGTTCATCATGACTCCACACGCAGCTAAACCTGCAAGGACCCCACCATGGGACGCCCCTGCCCAGGCCCCAATCGTGAAGATGGCCAGCTTCCCGTACGTGGATGCCAAGGACCAGTCTGTCAACCCGGTACCATAAGCATTACAAAAGGCTAGCAGTGGTGCTATTATGTACATTACCACAACATAGTACCACTGGAGCTGGGGAAATATGTGCGGAAGTGTTGCAGTAGATATAATCGCGATAGTGACATAACCAGTGATAGCAAACCATGTTGGAATCTCATCCTTGAGAAATAGTTGGGTCCTTCGCAGGTCATCATAAGACAGTGATGGAGGGATCACAGGGGAAGATCGACCTGACGAAGGGAGAGCTGTGCCCGAGTCTTTTCTAAATAATTGCCGATACAAACCAAATAGTGTGAGACCCAGGACTTTAAAGAAGTTGTAGAGGCCGTCACCAAGGATCATGGCTATAGCTATGAAGACCTACAAGAGAGGGAAAGAAGCAGAAGCCTTTACTATAACCCTTCTAAGCTAAACTGTATCTTGGGCTTTTGACAAAGAAAAGAGATGTTACCCTGTAACCTTGCAGGCCATGTAGGCTACTTTGCTTGAGCTCTGCAGAGTACCAAGAGCCCTTTCTGGCATCAATGAGAGGCCACATGATACCCCAGGAAAGAATTGCTCCGACAAGCAGAGATACGTTGATTAGATGTGGACAGATCATTCCCACACCCACATAAGTGGCTGAGAAATCGAAGTAAAACCTGGTTTTTTGCCAAAAAAAATATGTAATAAAATAACCAGATGACTTGAGCGTTTATTTAACACCATGATGACTATTAAGCTACCAAGGTAAGAACTACAGAGCAAGCTAATAGCCGACAAACTGTTTATTGATATGTCTATTGGTAGATATCATGTTTCTTCTTCAAAAGAGAAGGATGACAAACGTTTGTGTTAATGCATGCTGTAAAGGATTTTTCGTACCTGTTTCCATAGGCCTTCAGACCAAATGTTGGGAAGTTTACAAATCCACAGCCATCACCTGCCGTGAAGAACCATTGGAAGAAGCCCCAAAGAAAGCTAAAGGAGAAGAACTTCCCCAATTCTCTCACTTGTTTCCTATAATGAAACCATGATTTAAATTAGGAGCGCCAAATTAATGTGTCAGTGACCTTATATAATATGGAAACTGCAGTGAGAGAGTCAGTGCCTCACTTCGCTAGCTTGGCACCCTGAGGAGTGTGAAAGCTGTTGATAAGGTAGGCAGTTGCTGTGCCACTTGGATATGTCAATTTGAAGTCTATGATCATTATCTGCACAAATCTTACGTTAATAAATTCAAAAGAATATTGACATAGAAAGCTATAAGTTGGAAATATGAGCCAGCTTCAACCTTAATGTTGTTTTCTACCTCAAATTTATGATGCCACATGCATGGCACCAGTCGCCCCCTGTCAGACGCGCTAACACAAGAATCCCCAAATTCTATGATTTATCCGTTGGTGTTCATTTAGAACTCATCATAGAGATGAAAATAAGTGAAATGTAGGTACAGAGATTTCTAGAGATTATGTCACAGAGACAACATTAGTAAAAAGTATGGTCAAGGTAGAATGTGAAAACTTCAATTTTCGGTTGCTGCCCACCAGACCGTTTGTGGGCACAGCAGCCAGGGGTAGGGAAGATGAACATCCCAGGAAAAATTCTTCCAATTAATAGGAGTAGCTATAAATCTTTTGCAATCAGTAACAGACTAGGAAGCAACTTGGGCAAGCTAGGTTAGACCACCAGGAAACCAAAGCAGACTTTTTACAAGATAACTTGGGGGTTTTTTCCAAGCCCAAAGTAGGCTTGAGTTGAAAAATATCGATCTGAATTAAATACAAAATGGGCTATAATCAATGAGCCTATAAAGTTAAATCGTAGCACGAGTCATGATCCAACTTGCATATATATCCAAAACAAAAAATAGGATTAGTGGTTAAAGGAGGTTGGTTTTGATTGGCTGTAATTAGTCCAGTAATAATGTAGACAGGTTTGTTTGACTTTGTTTCAGCTAAAAGACATATATTAAGATCAACATTAGATAATGAAGAGGTGTTGCATATAGCTAAAGAAATGGCTACTGACAAGTATTTTGATGTTAGTGTGTTACCTTTCGAAGAGGCACCACCGAAAAGAGACCAAGAAAGCTCACAACAAAAAGAAACCCAATCATCCAGCCTAGTGCGGGGTTCTTTATGTTTTGTGCATCGTTAGCTTCTGTAGATTGGTTGGCAATAACTTCACTCATTCCGAGGAGGTAACTACCAAAGCCACCTGCTCATTACTCAATAAAAGAGGAAAATGATGTTAAGGTTTAAGGTCCCTGCCAAGCGAAAGTTCGAGTATGATTGACGTAAATAAGAGCCAATATCCTCCATGAACCCAAACAACAGCCCCAACACCCCCCCCTCCCCCAAACAACAGTGGAGAATCTGCTGAAAGTATGAAATGTGTTCCTCTGATCATGTTATATTCCTTTGAATGACCGAAATGTTCTGCCACTCCCTTAGGTTCTCTATGCTTTTTCTCTCCCTTCACATATGTTGAAATGTGGTAGTCCCACATTGCTTAGCAATGTGTGGTATTGGAGAATTTTGGCTTATAAATAAGCCACTCCTTGTAACCTGTAATTTCATAAATGAGATGTAAACAAATCCAATTGGGTTTTTCCACAATTGGGTGTCTCATTTATCTAAAGTAATTTTTTTTTTATTTCTAACAACATATACCAGTCAATCCAAATGCATGATATTTGCCAAAGGTTGCTAGTGAATAATCCAAAGACTAGCACGTTAACTGATGTCAAATCTGATAAAGTAATCTCTACCATGAATCCCGATAGATATTGATCTAACTCAAAAGCCATGAATATCATTTGTTGGATCAACCAATCAAGCTTAAACTTGCACGGATCTTAAAAGAGGTGGGGGTTTATGGTGTTTTTATTGTCCTCCCTTTTGAGAGAGACATAAGTTGACGTGAGTGTGTTGGGTTTTAACATTTTCAACTTAGACGGTCAGTAATTCATATTTAGGACTCTGCTGAATCATTTACAAACAGGTTGTTTACAGTTGGTTTGGGTTCAACGTGACTAATTGTGAAAAAAATGAAAGTGACTGAAACAACGACACCCCCAATACACCACACGGCACAACCACACCCACAACCAAAAAGACCAAAAGAAAAGATCGATGGTCACGAAAACGACCATCGTATCCCCACCCAAAATCACTCCTTCACTCCCGTGTAAATGGTCCCACTCCCACGAATCACGATCATTAGTTTAAGAATTAAGCGGTGCACATTTTCAACCCTGACTCTTCTGAAAATATCTCAAGCCACCACACAACCTTTGAGAAATGAAAATACTAGCAAGACATAATTGATCTTCATACTGGATACAATTATGTATAATTCCCTAATCGGATGTTCATAGATCATCTCAATCACTTGATACACAGAACAGAAGAGATTAAAAATAAAATAAATGAAGGAATATTCACAAAGGATATCATGCATGGAGGTCGGGTGGAATCCTATATTCAACCAGTAGAAAGACTACTCTGAAAGACTACTCTGAAAGAGCAGTAAGTGAAAGCAGATGGGCATACCGCTGAAAGCAATTCCGGAGGAGGCAACAACGCAGGTCTGAATCACGGTGTTCTCTTGCCTGGTAAAGGGCTGCCTCAGCATCCCCGACTTCTCGAGGAGCTTGGTCCACGTCTTGATGAAGAAGAAGCCCAACAGGCCCGCGGACACGTTGAGGGAGGGTATAATCCCGGTGGTCAGGTTGAGTTTCATCACTATAAAAGCGAACAGAACACTCAGCACGAAGCTCACCACAAAGGCCCTTAGGGTTAGCTGCTTCTGCCATGGAGGCACCTCCTTGCTCGAGAATATTTCCTCTGTAGACAATGATTCCTTGGAATCCTCCTTCTCCGCTGCTGATTCTTCGAGAACTGCCTTTCTGGTATTCTTGTCTTCTTCTCTGGACACGTTCAAAGCTTCTCTATGGGAAGTAATCTTATCCTTTTTCACTTCCCCGTTGGTCTCCATTTGGTTTGGAACAGTGTTGCTTATTTCCCGTGTCCCCTCTCACTGGTGAGTGAGGCGTAATTTATATGGTGCCGAACTGATGGACAGCGGTTG
Source organism: Myrica gale (assembly GCA_963930655.1). Lineage (NCBI taxonomy): Eukaryota > Viridiplantae > Streptophyta > Magnoliopsida > Fagales > Myricaceae > Myrica > Myrica gale. The sequence goes on along the minus strand of OZ005600.1, from coordinate 5,626,570 downwards.
ACCAAAAAAAAAAACTGATGGGCAGCGGTCAAAGTTTTGACTAAGAGCAATCCTATCAAACTTTCTTAAATTTGACTCTACTTTAACGAAAAACACTGCAAAAACATTTCCAGCCGTTTCTCAATTTTTACCGTATATTTTTACTATTTTATTTAAATATTATTTTTAAATTTTTTTATTATTTCTCTAATATTTATATTTTTGAATATTCATTTTGTAATACTCATATTTTTAAATATTTATTTTATCTTAAAAAGATCGATTTTAAAATTTTTATTTTACTAACGGTTGGAATTTTTTTTAATTTTAAGATAGTGAAGTGAACAATAATTGTTTAAAAAAAAAGATACATATTAATATTTTAAGATAGTGAGGTAATTAGTGACTCTCTAGAAATAGAGAGCTACTATTCACTTCTTCAAATTTTTTGTTAAAATTTGTTAAATTTGAGAGGCTGTTGAGGAGTGTTTTTTGACTTTTTGATTAAATTGGTTCTCTATTCTAATCAAAATGTTAGAATAGAGAGCTGGCTAGGAATGCTCGGCATTCTATTATCCTTTTTCTACATATGACTGCTTTCGTTTTTATGCTTTATTAACTTTTGTTCTAGATTTTTTTTAAAAAGTGGGCGACCAATTGGAAAAATAGAGTGTCCATTTATGGCTGACCAATTGAAATTTTCCCTTTTCTCTCTCTTTTATTTATTCTGTTTGTTTGAAATGACTGAATTATCTCCATGAGAGTGCTTAGTAGCTTTTATAATTTTTCCGCATAATTTCCTATATAAAGAAAATTATGAATTAGTCCATGTGATAAAGTTTTTATTAAAAACACGTCATTTCGTCCATTTTTGTCTCTTTTACTAACAACATAGCCTAATAAATTACGGGGTCTACTTGGAGACATAGCACGTTGTGGTTAGTGTTGACTAAAGTTTCTGTTAAAAATAAGTATTTTCGTCCATCTTCATCTCTTTCACTAACTGTTAGAGAATATAGTTCAAATAATGAATATCTTTTTCTTATCGGCTTAAGCTTTTTGGATGAGTGATAGATTCACACTAACAACATATACTAGTAAATTACGAGGTCTACTTGTGAACGTAGCACGTTGTGGTTAGTGTTGACTAGTATATGTCGTTAGTGAAAGAGACGGGATGGATGAAATGACGTATTTTTAACAGAAACATTACCACAAGGACTAATTTACAACTTTCTTTACCTTAAAGACTAATTTGAAATTGTCTTATACCACAGAGACTGTGAGTACATTTAAGCCTATTTTTTTACTCAAATTATATAATATAATTCAGAGAGAGATACATGATAGGTAGATCTTACACTATTTAATATTGGTGATATAATATTTTTGACAATTTAATATTGTTCATATAAAGTTGTATGAATTATACTATATCGATCTCTTTATCTATCTAATCTTGAGTTATCTTAATGGAAATGCAAACCAAGCTGCATGGCTATTCTAATATTTTTTTTTAATAACAAAGAGAAATTTGTTACACTCAATTTTAATTTTTCAAGTTGGAATGAACCTGGCCTTGTTAGAAAATATACTAATAATAAAGTTTGGAAGCATAAACCTCAAACATTCAAACAGACTCACAATTGACTCTCATGAGTTAAATCATGAATGGGGTCCCAGGCAATAAGATTTTGAAATAATTAGTCCAAGAGTTAAAAGTAAGCGGTGGAACCATTGAACTATTTTCTTTTGCGCGATTAGTGAGTATATTAAGAAGACGACAAAACAGAGAAAAGTTGAGAAGCGCAAAGGGAAGAAAGTCAACCAAGCAAATGTATACACTGTAAAGTAGCACGTTGAAGTCTGAACAATAATAATTTCATCTATACAAAGATATGAAGATGATAAGCATCATTGGGAAGAGAACTGCACAACGAATAATGGGACTTAGGAACTCAAGAAAGTATCCACCTTGTTATTTGTTGCTCTGGACAGAAATTTCATGCAAATGGGTGGATTAACACCTGCCAAAGCGAGTATTGAACTTGGCAGAGTCCAAATTCCGTCACCACAAATCAAACCAGATGCAACTGCGGGTCCAAAAGCATCAGCCTTAGCCTTGTTTATCTTCCCCCACACGAACAGTATCAAGCTCCCTACGCACATATCAATGGCGAAGTACGATCCAAGATAGAAGGGTATTGCCATTGCCATTGGAAGTGGAATAAAACTTGCCCTCTTCCTTCCCACTGCATCTCTTATACCGTTGATGACGATGGCTCCAACGAAGAAAACGTAGCAAAGTGTGAGGCAGTGCTTTGGTAAAGCCGAGAACCCCTCGACCCCCAGTATTGACATATTGCGGTAAACCAGAGCATAAGGGGCAGGGTATTGTGAACCAGGAACTCCAAGATCCTTGAAGGCCTTGTAGAAGAGCCAGAAGACACATGGAGAAATAAAGCAACCCATTGCGGTTCCAATGATTTGACTCACAAACATGGACCTTGGTGAAGCCAACGTCATGTAGCCTGTCTTGAAGTCCTGCATCAAGTCAGATGCTGTGGATACAATGTTCATCATGACTCCACACGCAGCTAAACCTGCAAGAACCCCACCATGGGACGCCCCTGCCCAGGCCCCAATCGTGAAGATGGCCAGCTTCCCGTACGTGGATGCCAAGGACCAGTCTGTCAGCCCGCAACCATAAGCATTACAAAAGGCTAACACTGGCGCTACTATGTAAATAACCACAATATAGTACCACTTGAGCTGTGAAAATATGTGCGGAAGTGTGGCAGCAGATATTATTGCGATGCTGACATAGCCAGTAATAGATAACCATGTTGGAATCTGGTCCTTGAGAAATAGTTGCGTCCGACGTCGGTCATCAAAAGACAGTGATGGAGGGAGCTCAGGGGAGGATTGGCCTGCTAAAGGGAGAACTGTGCCCTTTTCTTTGTTTGAGAATTCGCGATACAAAGCAAATAGGGTGCGACCAAGGACTTTAAAGAAGTTGTAAAGGCCGTCACCAAGGATCATGGCTATTGCTATGAAAACCTACAACAGAGCAAGAAGCAAAACTTCACAAACTAAAAACCTTCTTTATTTAACGGTACCTTGGGCTTTGGCTTTTGAAAATGGAAAGAGGAATTACCCTGTAACCTTGCAGGCCATGTAGGCTGCTTGGACTGAGATCTGCAGAGTACCAAGAGCCCTTTCTGGCATCTATGAGAGGCCACATGATACCCCATGAAAGAATTGCTCCAACAAGCAGAGATATGTTGATTAAGTATGGACAGATCATTCCCACACCCACGTAAGTAGCTGAGAAGTCGAAGTAAAACCTGGTTTTTTGCCAATAAATGATATTACGTCATAACCAGATGTCTTGAGCGTTTATTTGACAACATGTTCACGATTAAGCTACCAAGTGAAGAACAATAGAGCAAGCTAAGAGCCAATAAACTGTCTATAGATATGTATGTTGGTAGGGATCATGTCTCTCCTTCAAAAGAGAAGGATGACAGGGTGGTGAAATGATAGCAGTGGTAATGGTTCAGCATATGTAACTTCAACAACGTCTGTGATTCATATTCATTGTTAGATTTATACGGAATACTTATTATAACAAACGTTTGTCTTAATACATGTTGTAAAGATTATTTATATATGTACCTGTTGTCATAGGCCTTCAGACCAAATGTTGGAAAGCTTGCAAATCCACAGTCATCACCTGAAGTGAAGAACCACTGGAAGAAGCCCCAAAGAAAGCTGAAGGAGAAGAATTTACCCAATGCTCTCACTTGTTTCCTGTATTGGAGAAATTATAGAAAAATTAGGACCTCCACGTTAATGTTTCAGTGATCAGCTTGATAAGTACACTTCCGGGTGGAAAAGGATCAAGGCATCACTTTGCTAACTTGGCACCCTGAGGAGTGTGGAAGCTGTTGATAAGATGGGCAGTTGCAGTGCCACTAGGATATATCAATTTGAAGTCGATGACCATAATCTGTAAGAAAAAGTAAATTATAAATATTGAGGGGGACAAAGAAGAAGATATTTGGAAAGACAAGACCACTTCAATCTTAATGTTGTTTATATTGCAAATTCGTTGTGCACTTCCAGGGACCCATTACCCCTTACATCAGAGAGAACAAGAAAGAACCTTATTATATCAATGAAGAGAACTGAAGATAAACTGAATTAATATAATTTTTTAAAACTTCTTTTAAGTGCCAAGATTTAGCTCAAGATTACCCTATCTTCACCCCTTTGCCATTTAAATGAAGCACCATACCAAAAGAGTCAACCATTAATCAAAGATACGCATACATATAATATATATATATATATATATATAGGCATCTGTGTGTGTAATATGTAGGTTTGTGTTCTATTGACAAGTGTTGGGTTGTTAGTAGGTTACCTTTCGAAGAGGCACCACTGAAAAGAGACCAAGAAAGCTAACAACAAAAAGAAACCCAATAATCCATCCTAGTGCCGGGGCCTTTATATTTTGGGGATCGTTAGCTTCTGTAGATTGTTTGGCAACAACATCACTCATTCCAAATAGGTAACTACCAAAGCCACCTGTTCATTCAAACTCAAGGAAAGATGGAAAAGATATTTCATCGATATTACATGGAAAAAAAAAATTATAAAGATCTACAGGTGACTGCTAAATTTAAAAGTGAAGTATGATTGGCACAAATATAAGAATTATATCCATTGCGACAAATACAATCTCCTCCATGTACGCTTTTATTAAGCCTGGATATTGCATACATATACAAGTATTAAGAAGTTTCACAGCATATCACAGTAGTCTCATTATGCTTTAGTGATCCTCACGCTATGTGGAATTTTCGAGTTTAAGTGGCGGTGAGTTTTGACCTACTTTATTATGGTTAATCCCTGAGGACTTTTTTCCATGAAAAAAAAAGCACACATATACTAAAGATTTTTTCCTAATCTCTTGACCAAACCATATTTGCAGCGGCATGGGCATTTTGCCTTGGGACGCCAAGGGGGCGCTGCTTTTCCTCCTCCTAATTTTGACCATAACAACTCATCTCCTTGTTTTTGGTTGTTTGTTACTTTGTTTAGCTATTTTTGGAAAATGGATATTGTTCAGTTTGAATTGAAGCGTGTGTTTTCGGGATAACTTAGGGAAGGCAATTATTTTAGATTTTGGGTCGTAGCTTTCATACTAGGCCTTTATGTACATGTAATCAAAGAATCAACCAGGAGTAAACATCTTTCGGTCCATCGTCAGAGACAGTGCGAAAACACTAATTAACTAATCAATTAAATGGGACTTGAAACAAAGAATGTCGTTTTCCTCTGTCCTATAGCGAATCCATCCACATCATACCACGAAAAGAGGACTATTGAGTTGTTTCGGGCCCATTTGTGCACGCCGAAAACCAACACACCACGAGGTCAGTTCGGTTCCAAATTGCGTACGTACTCTTTTCCACTCGATGCTCTTATTCCCCCGGCCCTTAACAAAATTCTAATTTCTTAGCTAAGGCTGACAATAGCAGCCCCAAAAAGTGGAGGGCGAAGGCACCGAAGACCTACCAAAAGGGCAAAACGCAAAAAGAAGAAAAGGTTTGATTTACACAGAATCGGCCGCCGTTGCCTACCCAAAACATCACGTCCGGATCCACAATGGACCCACCAGTCTGGGAGTTGGGAACCGTCCACGTGCTATAATCGACATGTTTTTTTCTCACAATTTTCAATAAGAAGGCATGCATGTAGGCCAAGTGGTAGAAATTTTATACAAAAACAAACACTAAAAAATGAATGCAGATGGGCATACCGCTGAAAGCAATGCCGGAGGAGGCAACGACGCAGGTCTGGATAACGGTGTTCTCTTGCCTGGTAAAGGGCTGCTTCAGCATCCCCGCCTTCTCGAGGAACTTGGTCCACGTCTTCACGAAGAAGAAGCCCAAGAGCCCCGCGGACACGTTGAGCGATGGTATAATACCGGTTGTCAGGTTCAGCTTCATCACTATGAAGGTGAAGAGAACAGACAACACGAAGCTAACCACAAAGGCCCTCACGGTCAGCTGCTGCTTCCATGAAGGCACCTCCTTGCTCGCGAATATTTGCTCTATGGACAGCGGCTCCTTGGGTTCCTCCTCCTCAGCTCTTTGTCGTTTTCGGGAGGACGTCGCCAAATCTTCATGGGAAGTAATCCGATCCTTCTCTTCCTCCTCTCTGGACTGCATGATTCCCAATGCAAGGATCGATCTCACTTTTGAAGTCCGGTACTTATTTTAACAGCCTCTCTGCGTCTCTGTCTCTCTGTCTCTCACAAGGAGTGCGAGGCGCTTTATATTGGGTTCCTTGGAACAACCCTCGAGGTGGTAAGCATTAACAAATAGCTAATAAGCGTACTTTGAATGTGAAACTCCAGCTGGGACTGAGTTGCCAGACGGCTGTCTTTCCTGGCCCATCCGAAATGAGGCCCAGCCCGTTGCGGGTGTTCTTTCACTGTTCTGTGGGCATTGGAAGAGTCAAACATAAGCGGTAAATTAGGAGGATCTTAGCCACCAAAATCTTCTATAAGATGGGAGATCTTTTCGAAATAGTTAATGGTAAATGGTAGAAATTCCAAGTTTGAATATCCCACCGAAATCTTGTAATTGAATCTAGAGAGATTCCTATACACTGTAGGAATCTATCTATCAATGGGGTATATCTGTAACCAATATTGAATTATTATTTTTCTAATTTTGAATAACTTAAAATCCGGAGACAATATAGCACTGCATTTAGAGGCTGTTCGGTGATGGAGTATTTTGAGAATTTTTTGTGTTTTGAGAATTTTTAGGTGATGTTAACTTTATTGACATGCGTGCAGTAGTTATTTTTAAGTGATATTAAAAAACATGTTCAGTTTGTGTATTCTCAGGATTCAAAAAATTCTGAGAATTTAAAGTAACCGAACAAGCCCTTAAATTCGTGTCAGCTCAGCCTAATTTCAAAATTGGATTTGATAATTTAAAAAAAAATGAAAAAAGAAATAGGAGACTCCAACTGATGTGACACATCGTCCTCTAGATATTTCTGTTTATGATTGGAAGCAAGGTATGAGGAAAATTCGTTATACTTAATTTAAAAAAATATATATATCTCTTTTGAAAAAAATATCTAATACGATGAAACAGTTTGGATGTTCTTATCTTCTTTATAAAAATAGACTCCAAATCAAATAATATTAAATATGACCCTCCACTTGAATCTTTTTTCTATAATATTTTTTAGATATCTACCAAACACCCAAAAAAATGAATAATTTTAATTACCCAAAAAAAATGAATATTTCTCTTAGAAAGTACTTGCAGGTGAAAAATATTTGTTTATTTTTCTTGTTTTACGTGTAAACAACGGCCTCATTTTTTGAAAAGTATATAATTAATATTTGAAAAGTATTATTTTTAAACAAAATATATAATTTTAAACATTTTTCTTAATATTTGAAAAGTATATAATTGTTGTTAAAGCAAATCGGGTTGTTCAATTGTAAACAAAATATTTAATACAGATGTGAATTTTTTTTGGGTCCTTATCTTATCACTTCTCTATTTATTAGTGTCAGCAGTTGTGTGGACGAATCAACCATCGGCTTGGCGCTTGGGTTAAGAGTAGGCTCTGGACTCTGGACTCTGGAGTCTAGAAAGCAATGGAGCAGGGGATCGAAGTTACGCGGTGTTTGGCTCTAAACTTAGATCAAAAGGTGGATGACCATTTTGGTATTTAGTTTTAGACCCTTTTTTTAAATAGTCCATAGATTTTAAATTTCCTCAAAATGAGTCCTCACATTATTATTATTTATCGATTTAATCTTTCTGACAATTTCGTCTCTTACAAGCACAGATATTCGAAAATGGGTAAAGTAGTTAAGTATGAGGATCACTATGACTATAGCCCTTGGTAAATTTACCAAAGACGAAAATGATTTATTTGATATTATGGATGACTGGTTACGGAGGGACCGTTTCGTTTTTGTAGGTTGATCTGGTCTATTGTTCTTTTCTTGTGCCTATTTCGCCTTAGGGGGCTGGTTTACAGGTACAACCTTTGTAACTTCATGGTATACACATGGATTGGCGAGTTCCTATTTGGAAGACTACAACTTCTTAACTGCGGCAGTTTCCACTCCTGCTAATAGTTTAGCACACTCTTTATTGTTACTATGGGGTCCAGAAGCACAAGGAGATTTTACTCGTTGGTGTCAATTAGGCTCATCTAACGGCGGGACACGTCACACCCAATATGATTTTGCCACGTGTACCAATTTGAAAAAAAAAAAACTTAAAAATTTGTCGATCTTTCATTAGTCGGCTAACTTTTAATAAACAAAATGAGGTACATGTGTGAAAAATAGAACACAAAGACCATCTTGTTCAAAATTATACACTAAAAAATAATTTATTAACATTCAGACCTCTTGTCGGGCTGAAAAATAAGTTAAACGGTGAGTTGAGCTTATTTTAAGTGACTAGGTTGCTGACGACGCTGAGGAGGGAAAAATGTTGATGTGTCATGAAATTACGTTAAACAACTGAATTATGTTTTGGCTGGGATTCGAATTATGTTTTACCCGTTCTAGTTCTATGTTTAATTTTCTGGAGTGTATATGGCGCATAGTGGTTAGAGCGCCCCGAAACTTCATGCACGAAATTGTTTGTGTAAGTGTCGTTTCCGGAACCTGGTAAAAACAGTAGGGAGGTTTGTATCTCTTTCTTCTGTTCAGAACACTGGGAAGGTGCATGGTTTAGAAGAAGCCTGACAATTTGCACGCCCTTACATAAAACCATACAGTAGCGGTACTTTTGGGGTATAGGAGGACATGGGAAACCAATATTTCATACCAATTTTAGTGGGAGCCGGAACGTCTGGTATATGAATTTGTATTTGAAGGAGGATTGGTTTCTAGGTAAATCGTATAGCACGAGATGGATGGATGTTTGGGTGATAGTTTAGCAGCCTATACTTTTTTTTCATTTTCTCTTCATGTTTCTTGAAGCATTGAATAATATATAGGCAATAGTTGATTACATTAGGCTGGTTGGAGGTTTGTACATAATTGTCCAATGAAATTATTTTCCCCGTCCAGCAAACTGTGTTTTCTGGAAAAGTTCTGTTTGTTTGACCTGGTAACTGCCCAGTAATTATACATGGTTGCCCATTAATTACTATAGCTATGGAGTTTGTATCTGCGACGACTGAAGTCTTCACATTTTCTTTGCTTGAACTGAAATCCAGAATTTTGTGTTCTGCATTCGTATACACTTACTAGACATTTCACTGGACCTGTATTACTTCTTCCTTTATTTAGCTCGGGGCTCCGTTATCTGGTTTAGCTTTTTGCTTGAGCACATCACCTGTGAACTTTTTTCCCAATGGATGTCTCTCGAAATTCATGGAGTTGACTCTTTTTTTTTCCCCTTCTGGTTTCTGTTGTTTCTTTTACAGGGAGATGCCGACAGTGGACTGGATCGTCTGTGGCAGAAGAAGAAAGCAGAAGTTCGACAACAGTAGAGAGAGCGGGAGGATACGATGTGCCCTTAAGGATTTTATTTCCTTGTAGTCAGTACACTGAATTTTGCAATTAAATTTCCCCTAATTCATGGGTCGCGGATTGAATTGTGTTAGTTATATGACCAATTGAGTTGCTTGTGTGAATGTTTTAAGGTACTTTAATTACCAATATGTTCGCTTATTCAACATTATGGGAAGTTGTCACCAAAGGCAGCTGCATTGAGGATTCCACTTATAATATAGCAGTTGGTACTAGATGCTTTTTGGTTGCAAATAGATTGTGGGAACCATTCTGCTTTCATACAAAAACTACAAAGGTGGGTCTTTGTCTCGGTCAATTCGGGGAACCTATATTCGGAATATACCAATCGTATCATGTTCCCAGTAGTTTTAATCGTACTCAAACACGTAACTCTAATAGATTGCTTATCTTGGCCTTTGGACAAAACATTCATGCATGGTAAATCAATTTCATGATTTAAAGATGGCTTTCTACAGTAAAAGACGTACCCATCCATATCTTTAGTGGGCAAATAAGACTAGACAGAGCAATAGGATGCCATAAAACATACTTGGACCAGTCAACTGAACTCCTTCGCTCTACATCTGACTCGCCCTCGAGCCCATGCCCTTGGAAATCTCTCTGAGCACAAACTTCTGAATCTTCCCAGTAGACGTCTTGGGCAGTTCATCCTTGAACACCACCGTCTTGGGCACCATATAGTGTGGCAGCTTAGATCTACAAAATTCTATGATTTCCTTTTCGCTTGGCTTCTGAGTCAACCCAGCCTTGATGCTCACAAACGCGCATGGCGTCTCACCCCAAAACTCATCTGGCCGAGCCAAGACGGCTGCCTCGTTAACTGCCGGATGCATATACAGCGCCGATTCTACTTCCAAGTTTTCTCCACCGCTTATGATCACGTCCTTGGATCGATCTTTGATCTCCAGATAACCATCTGAGTGCATCACTCCCACGTCCCCAGTGTAAAACCAGCCATTCTCTTTCATTCATTTGGAGGTGCCCTCGGGGTCTTTGAGATAACCCAGCATCACAGATCCACCTCTTAATACTACTTCCCCTAGTGTTGACCCATCTCGTTTCACACTTGCTCCTGAACTGGCATCCACCACGTCCACTTCAGTCAGACCAAGAAACTTCACTCCTTGTCTTGCCTTCAACCTGGCCCTCTCAGTCGCCGGCAACCTATTCCATTGTGGCTTCCACGCTCACGACACGACAAGTCCAGCCGTTTCGGTCAACCCGTACCCGTGACTCACCATGAATCCTAATGCTTCGGTCCGGAAGAGAACGGCTGCCGGAGGTGGGGCCCTAGCTGTGAGGATATGAACAGGGTTTTGGAGCGGTTCGTTGTTGGGAAAATTGGTTAGCATGTTAAGCACCACAGGCGCACGGCACATGTGAGAGACGCCGTGTTCTTTTATCAGGCGGAAGATTGTGGGTCCATCGAACTTGCGGAGGCAGATGTTCGTCCCACCGACGGCCGCTATGCCCCAAGGGTAGTAGCTCCACCCATTGGCGTGGAACACAGGTAGAGTCCACAAGTACACCGCCCGCTCTGGGACTCCCCAATCGATGAGCGAATTGACGGTGATGATGGAAATCCCCCGGTGGCAGTGGACCACCCCCTTTGGAGAAGAGGTAGTACCCGAGGTGTAGTTCAACACCATCGGGTCCCATTCACTATTCGGTAGCTCCCACCTGTATCCGGGATCACCTTTCTCCACCAAGCCCTCGTAGGTGCAGAAGAACTCAATGTCTGATGAGGAATCCTGGTCCCGATCACGATCATCATCATCGGCATCGTTGATGAGGACGAGAAAAGGGCGCGGGGTATCGGGTTGGAACAGAGAAAGGGCTTCCAGGATAAGAGACCGAGAAAGGTAATCGACGAATACAAGCTTCGATTCGCTGTGGCGCAGGAGTACGGAGATGGTGCGGGCGTCGAGACAGGAATTGATGTTATTGAGGATTGCCCCGGCCAGGGGCACGACGAAGTGGAGCTCGTACATGGCTGGGATATTGGGGGCCAAAACGGACACAACGCGTCCTCTCATGGATGCGAGCAAGGAGGCTACTTGGAGGCATCGAAGGTGGGTCTGCTACCACGTGTAGGTAGTTTTGTTGTAGACGATTGAAGAGCAATCACCGTAAATAGTAGCTGCTCTCTCCAGGAAGCCCAAGGGAGTGAGAGGAGAGGAGTTTGCAGGTTTTGGTTTCAACTCTTCCATCTCTGGTTTGCTGATCTGCGTCCTGAGTATGTGGAGATGATGTTTTCGCTGCCTGTGGAGATAAGATTAATATATAGACTGCGGAGTCTTTGCGAAGATGAAGTCCCTCGCCAAAAGGAATATTTTACAGATTATTATATGTGAAAACATCGCAGTGACTTGCATGCAGACAAATAAAGAATGAATATCTTACAGATAATCTCATCCTCACGATTATAGCAAGAAATTTATTTTAAACGCATTGGTTAATTAAGTTTGCTAGAACTTTAATTACCCAAAAAAAAATTGCGAGAACTACTACTATTGGATAAGGATAAGGTTTGAGATCAGAAAGATCCATGAACAAAGGTCGAGTTAATGCTTGCGTGGCACTTCTGTTCTGTTGACTTTGCTGCCAGGTGGTCATGTTCGTAATATACGAGTTGTGAACGTTCGTAATATACGAGTTGTGAACTATATCATAAGATGAAATAAATCATGGGCTTTCATTTGGTTTTGTCTTGAGTTGAGGTGACGATCTTCATTATCGAATACCATTTAGCAATGATCGCCCAAGCTCTCGAAAAAATTGCAGGAAGATCTGATAGTGCAAAGAGCTAAAAAGCGTACCTGTCCAGAAGAAAATCAGACAGATCCTTATAGTTTCAGTAGAGTTCGAAGGGATTGGTCCAGAAAATCCACTAGCTTTCGATCCTTGAACCCTAAGTCCTAGCACGAGGAACCACGGCGAAGAAGCAGAGACAGAAACTGTGAGCGAGAGAGTGATGGGAGAGTTGACGAGTTCCGGAACCATTTATGAACTATTCGAACTGTTAATGAAGTAGCAGTTTGTAGTGAAACGCTGTTTTCCAAACTCTTCCAACATTTACTGACGAAGCCGTTTGTTGTAAGATGCGCAATTGCTTCAAAATGACGAAGTCATTTAATGAAACCGGGTCGGTTGTGCGGGTCGAGTTCTTGGGTCAGATTCATTAATTGACGTAATATTTTGTCAGTCGTTAGATTTCTCAACTTCTAATCTCACTCGTCCACTCACACACTCACACAATAACTTTCGCAAGTTCATCTTAGTGCGAAAGATGAATTTGGAATCAACAACTGATAGTAATCTCCAAGGCTTTGTTTTTCCTAATGAACTGGTTTCAACTTCTCGGATCCCGACTCTGAATAGTAGCTAAAGTTCATGAAACATAGATGTAATCAGAAGGGAAGTTGAGTAGGTTCCTAAGAGAGATATTTGCTGTTAGAGGTGTTGCCTATGGACACTCGATCGATATCTTCTTCTCTTCCGAAGGAAATGCTTTAGTGGCTCAGGAAGAATTGAAGCACCGTTTGTTCTTCCAAGAATTCTCTAAGATAGTAATCAAATGTAAGAAATTTTAGGAAGGGCAATATTTAGTTTAACCTGCGTGGTGGAAAGTACAAACTTCACCCTAATATGCGAATTTGATGTCCTTAGGGTGCAGGTGGTATTTCAAATTTGTTCCATCATTCATTCGTTCAGAGCAAGATCCTTGCGGATTCTAAACCTCAATATGTTTATACCTTCACTCACAATTTATACTAGTGTATGATCCAAATTCCTTGGTTCTTGATCCTCAAATTCAATAGAAATCTGCGTGATTCTTCTCTCCTGTGATTATTGTTAGTTGGCCCCGGTAGAAGATTATTATGCAATTCATTCACTTTAGCAACATGGCTGAAGGATTTCTAACTCTGCAAAAGCTGAAGTTTTCCACCTGGTAACCCAACATGGAAGGTCGAATTCTAGTAACCAAATTCTTTGATTTTTATATAAAGGCACCAGTTTTGGACGGTCCCTAAGTCAAATGCCCCCTCAATTTTTCCCTTCCTCACATTTTATTTCATCTCTCAATCTTTGTCTCTCATATTTTTCTCTCCACTCTTTTCACCTTTAGGTAGTTAAATATTACCTCAACCACCTTTGCCATAATCCAAGACCATACGTTTGCTGTTCTTTTCTTTGGGCGTGTTGGGATGAGGGCCTTGCCTATTTGGCTTTTTCTCATGCCTCTCAACAAAATATTGGTATGTATGTATCTTTGCGCATTATGTGCGGGCATTTAGACACATGGTGAGACAGACAGAAACTTGTCATCTTCAACAGAAAAGAACAAGGAAAGATATATCACCGTGTTTGATTTATTGACAGACCTAAGATATATTTTAGAACATGAAGACTCATTTCCACATTATGCACCATCTGCTAGGAATTGAGATTATCGTCTGGTATGTTGAGAAGGGATTTCTTGCATTGAGAATCCTCCTTTTGCCATTTCAAACTTGCTTTTTCTAGTTGATGTTTTAATTCGTGACAGGCATTTGTTGTCTGATGGTATTCCTGGCGATAGCCTGCGCTTTTCACTTTTGTTTTTTTTTACTTCTCTCCCACTCTCTTGCGTTGCTTTTTGATATGTTCTGAAAATTGATCAAATAAAATGCAGACATCAAGACCGGAATACAATCAGATCCTTGTAAAGAAACCTGGCGGAGGTGATTGGTAGCGTTACTAGATGGAGATCTTTGAATTTGACGAACATCTTTTCTATGAGCATTAGTTGGAAGATGTCCTGTGTCGACTCTTAAAACTCCCACAGTTTCTATTGTCTGCATTCGTATTTTTTTTTTATGTATGTATAACGAATTGCTGTGAGCAATTATCCACTGATATGGACAAGTATGTGATATGTCAATAGTGCTGGCGAAGATTTCGCAAAAAGAAATTAGCAATGAGAACTATTTCAATCATTCTGGTGTCTCTCTAACATATATCCTTTGTCAGTTTGTCTCGGGGATGGGATGAGGGTGTTCTAGAATGTAGATACGAAGAACTTGACTTGATCATGAGCTGGGTTGTCCCCCTGGCCACAAAGTTTCAGCCCTCATGGGGTGGGTGTAGAATGATTATCATAAATGTGTCCATCAGAGCAACTTTTTTCCTGGGCGTTCATGGGTGCTTGATATATTGGTTTTCATGTTTAATATCTTGGGATGTTTATTACACTTTCCTCTGCTGTTGTGTCCTATACAATTGTTTGATGGTTAGACTGTATCCGGTACTCATATGGCGCCGTCTAACATTAATGGTAGAGATATCGCAGGATTTAATACTTTTTATGAAGTATTTTCTAGTTATCTTCGTTGCAATAGTGAGTAACCTCCACTTGCAAGAAGTATATATCCGGTTCGCATGCACTTGAGTCCTAAATAATCACTTGCATAATTTTAACTTGCCTTTGTGGGTAAGACTAGGAAAAGATTTTAAGTTCTTATAAATATTGGTCAAGATTTAATAAAATAAATCTGACGGTCAGAATTTCGTCATATCTCATTTAATGAGATGAGATATACTTTGAACCTTTAAATTTATTTATTTAAATCATAATTGGTGCTGATAAGAACTTAGAGTTTAGCTTTTTAATAACCTTCCGGCAACATTATCCTTGAAACTGTTTTTATAAGGGATATGATAAACAAAGTGATCATCTTAGGGACATTAGTCTACATCTGTCTTGACTGCTGTAAGCACATGACTCTTAGATGAACAAAATACAAAATCTAGTTTCTGAAGGGAAAAAACGAGAACAATCTCAAATAATTTCCCAACAAAGTGTCATCCTTCATACAAAAGCAACATGACTTTAATACAACATAGGCAACGCAATGGCTGCCACATAAATGAGCAAATGTATACTTAAAAACAATCAATTGTATCAAGTGGCGAGGCAGTTTACAGATTACAATCACAACATCAAACAATGTCTGAGAAACCAAGCGGCGACACCAATAGTCTTTTTCTCAGCAGACACAAATTACAAATGGTAATAACATCCTTGCAAACAACGCGATTCCTGTTCACGTCGAGCGACTACCAGCACGGGCCACGAGTTCTTCCGCAGAAATTTTTATGACATCACGGCGAACTCCAATATCATAAAGCACACGGTTGACACAATACCAGCCATAACCTAGCCCTGTCATCCCACCAATACTGGTAGCGAGTAAAAGGATAGCACTACCAGCAGCTGCAACGGTTGCCACTCGTATACTTCGGTCGATACTGATGCTAGTTGACACAACTAAACTTGTTTTGCAGTATATTGAAAAGTCTACGCAGTTGTTCTCGAAAACGTGATAGACGCCAAAGCCATTCTCCTTCTGGAGAAGATAAGATGCACGGTGAAGAACATCTTCTGGTGGGTCAGACACAGCAAGAGTGCAGGTACCTCCACGACCTTTGGCAACAAACGAAGCTAGTGATACACCATACTCGAAAATGTAGAGATTTCCACCTGCAAGAAAACAATCTATACACCAAGACAAGACTCCGCCATGTATTGATTGATAGCCACATCTTGGGCATGGGTTGTAAGTGGGATTGGCTGAGCTCACAACGATGTTGTCTAGCGGGGCTCCTGATCCACTTCCCTCGCGTGCACTTCGAGTGAAGTGGATAACTTTTCCCTCGCCCACGTATATCCCTGTTGTTAGAGAACAGGAAAGTTGGCTAAGTCATACAACAGATTGATGCAACCAATCCAGATGAATTGCCCATTTCTCAAGAAACTGTTAAGGTTAGTCTCATATCAATGATAAAAAGGGTTGGTAGTCATTTTATAAGTAGGGCTAGGTAGCGGTAGTACCAGAGTCCGGTACGTTAAGCACCGGATGCATATTTTGGCATCCGGTTCCGATCCGACAACTCCTAGAATTCCGACAATCCCAGTATCGGAATCCCGGTAACGAATGCCTGAATTATGGTATGGATTATCTGGTTTAAATTAAAAAAATAAACAGAGAGGTGAGAGGGAAGAGGGAAGAGATTCACAATAAATCCACGATAAACAGATTCACAAAATGCCCACCCCTATCTAAATTCCAAAATGAAAAAATCCAAATCAAAACACAGTTACACAAATTACAATAAACAAATTCACAAAAAAAAATTAGTGAATTTGCTGAAAGAGAGGCGGCGTCGGCAGAGAGGTAGAGAGGCGTAACACTGTGTTGCTGACACGTTGTGGGCTGTCAGCTGTGGAGATCAAAGAGAATGAGAGACAGAGAAAGCTGAGAGAGAAGATAGAGTGAGAACTAAAAGAGTTGAGAGACAGAGGTCAAAGATAGAGAGGTGAGAGAACAATGCTGCAATATGACTTAGTCACAGTGAGAGAGAGGCTCGTCGGAGACGGAGAGCGGAGGGGGAGGAGGTAAGAGAGGTGAGAGATTAGAGAGGAGAGGAGAGAAATGAAATTGTCGCCACAAGGGGGGATACATAACCCTAGACCAAAACGCACAGTTTTGGTCCATCTTAACCCTCCTAGACCAAAACTGTGCGTTTTGGTTAAAATATATATTTTAAAAAAAAAATCCGGTACCGGAATTTCGGGTGGTAAGCGGTGGCCAAAACCAGTACCGGAACCAGAATAGTACCGGCGGACAAAATGCCCACCCCTATTTATAAGTGTGAGAGAAAACCTCACCTCTTAAGCTAACTTTTGGGATTGAAAAGGTTCAATACCAACCAACACTGGTATCAGAGTTTAGGTTTGCCAACAATCTCTAAGTATCAAACCTAACAGTCTATAGGAGAAACAAATTATCTCTTCCCAACCCAAGGATGCGTGGGGGAGAGATTGTTGAGGTTAATCCCACATTGATTTCCAAAATCGATATGACACAGGCTAGTGGTCACTTTATAAGTGTGAGGGAAAGTTTCACCTCGCGAACTAGCTTTTGGGGTGAAAAGGCTCAGGACTACCCAACACTGGTATTAGAGCCTATGTTTACTAATAAGTCTTGGACCCAATAGTTCATGAGAGAAATGAGTTATCTCCTCTCAATCCAAGGCTAGATGTATGAGTGAAAGATTGTTGGGGTTAGTCCCCCAACAAAACTTACATAATTCATAGTTTCAGAAATATGACCATAACAAAATTGACCCAATCGTCGTCAAAACAGAAAATATATGAGAACGCGTCGAGGATGACCGTGGTGGGCGTATATATAGGCGGTCCTCCAGGAGTAAATGTGATCCCCAAGTTTCAGTTGGTTCCTCTCGATCTCTTTTGAAAACAGTGCCATCTCTCTTTGATCTTTGCTTTGCTGCTTCTCGTTATTGTCCGAAATGAAACAATCAAATAGACAAACAGAGTCCAAGAGAGATGGAAGACGAAGGGGACGCAACTCCTCAAAAGCAATCCCTTCCTTAGCCTATACAGATTCCTTCTCAATTTCCCCTGAGAAATGAAAAAGCAATCCCTTCCTGAGCCTTTACGGATTCCTACTCAATTTTCCACGAGAAATGAAAAAGCAATCCCTTCCTTAGCTTTACGGATTCCTTCTCAATTTTCCCTGAGAAATGTAAATTGCTACTTTCTAATTTGGGTTATTAATCTCTCTCTTCACCCTTAGATCTAGTTGTCGCTGCAGTCCCCACACGAAGCTAATCCACTTGGTGGTAATAATAAGAATAAAAGCTAAGGAGTTGTTCAATTGGTGTTGGTCTGAATGTTAAAATTTTGTGTGTACAAATTGGTCAAAACCTAAAATAGTTTATGGGGTTGATAAAAAAATATAAAAAAATATTATAATAAAAATAATAATTTGAAAGGATAGAAAAATTATTTTGTAATTTTTTTAATTAGGCTCATCATTTTGTTTAAATTTCATAATTAAAAAATAAAAGGTTTAACTGCATCAAGGCTCATAAAGTATACAAATGTTGTAAATAAGCATCCGAGGTAACATTTTCACCAATCAGACCTTGAGGTCGAGTTTTTTAAAAACAATAAGTCATTCCGTCTATTTGTCATCAGACTCGGCTGTTGCTGACATGGCTTTAAAATCCACATCATAACCACTCACAAAGTGCCAATTGTACATTTAAAATTCGCATGTCATGTCATTGCCGCGTGTGTCAGTTTCTTTTACAAATAAAAAACTCACTAAACGAGGACTAGCCGTTCAAGAGTGACAACTTCTACACATCGCAAGACGCAGACCCCATTTCTACCCCACTTTCTCCAATCGCAAACCCTAGAATTTCCAAATTTTCCTCTCCTACCTAATCGTCGTTTCGTGCAAATTCCTAGCTTGAAGATGTATCACTGCATCGGCAGATTCTGCACCACGAAACCTAAGCTTCTGAAGATTCACACATCTAAGAGCGAGTGAAGCAGCCATGGCAGCATCGCATTTGTGTGAACGAAGATCCAAAGAGTTCCACAAGCAAGGAAAAATTCCAAGAACCCTCCATGTCCTACAAGTTGATGATAAGGTTGCCCAGTCACGATAATTTAGACAGGAAAATAGTTGATGACTGCGAACCCAATCCATATCCCCTTTTCACTTTGAACCCAAAACCTCATCCTCCCTTTCAGGATAACTTGGCAAAACAACCTTCCCCTTCCTCGCCACCTTCCGCCGCACTCTACGACTCATATCTCAACGAATTCACACAGACCAAGAAACCAATATCATTCAACCTCAAATGCCCAAATCCTATAATCAACGACACAAACCCAAAAACATAAACCACCAAACTCCGAGACCCAACTCCTAAAAACCACTTAAGGAACAACAAAAAGCCCAAAAAGCAATTTTTCGCCTCGAACCTCGAACAAGCGATAGAATTGTCAATATATATCGTACAATTACAGATTGGGTAGGAGAGGAAAATTTGGGAATTCTAGGGTTTGCGATTGGAGAAAGTGGGGAACGAATGGGGTCTCCGTCCTGCGACGTAGTCCTCATTTAGTGAGTTTTTTGGTGGCAAAATAAACTGACTTAGTATACACGCGGTGATGACATGGCATGCGAATTTTAAATATACAGATGACTCTTTCTAAGTGGATATGATATAGATTTTAAAGCATATCAATAATGGCCGTCAACGAGTATGAAGCAAATGGATGGAATGACTTATTTTTTTAAAATTCGACCTCAAGGCTTAATTGTTGAAAATGTTCCGGTTTAATTGTTGAAAATGTTACTGCAGAAGCTTATTTGCAAACTTTGTATACTTTAGGAGCCCTGAGTGCAATTAAATTAAAATAAAATGGAAAATTTCATTTTTTGTCACAAGGATTTGAACCTTTTCACGATTTGGTTGTTAAGAATTTTTTTTTTCCAGTTTTCAGTCACTGAATTTATGACCTTTTTAATTTTTAGTCCTTCTATGAGTTGACTGTCTATTAACTAACAGAATTTGCTCTCCACGTCAGCAACTATGCCCTATCATCCAACAATTCTCCACATCATTCTCTCCCTAATTCCTTGCAGCCTAAACCACTAACCATTATAATGAAAATCAAAACCCACGGCACCGTTTTAGTTGATATTTTATCTAACTTAAAAGCAAAACCTCACCGTTTTGAATAGGAGCAAAGGTAATTCAAGATCAAAACAACATCGTTTTAAGTTTTGTATTACAACGTTTATTCCCCCCCAAATAAAAAATAAATAAATTGTCACCTAAACTGTCGAGACCCTCTTTTGCCCTAATCGTGAGAAACCAACGATCAATCTTCGTGCACCTTCCAGCAAAACTGGTGGGATTGGAGGTGCCATATCAGTCTTCGTGCTTCAGCCTTTCTATTTTTTTGAAATTTTACGTGCATATGTTAACCTTCGAGTGTTTGTGAGCTTCGACCCATTAATTAACCTTCCAACAATCTACTGATGCAAACAGCACAATGAAAGCAAGCATACTAATGCACTACAAAAGGTAAGAGTGAAAGCAATCAATCTATAGAGTGACTCAGAGAGAAAAATTGACTCGATCGTTATCTGTACACATTCTTTCAAAAACCCATCACCAATCATGACTTTGACGAAAGAATGAATTTTTCTTCTTCCCATGAATCAGTACACATTGCTTGGACCACCAAACCAATCAATCAAACATATGTTCTCAATTTCTAACTTAAAGAAATTGAAGTCATGATCCTTAGGCCAAACGCTGTTATTCACAATTAATTTTGTCCACAACAATGAAGATGGCTAGCAAAACCAAGCAGAAACAAAACCAAGCCAAATAAACAGCAACTAATTTTGCCAAACTCGGAAACAAAACCAATCAGCTCTTCATTCACAGCTAAATAATGCGAGAGAGGAGAGAGGAGAGGAGAGGAATAGTTTGGGCTTTGTCTGATTTTCGGGTGTTGTGAGAAAGAGAGAGGAGATGACTTCACATTTGACTAACAGGAGTGGTTTAAAATGGTGCAGTTTGGAATTAAATAACTTATAAGGGCAACGGTCTGTCATTTTATTATGAGTGGGAAGTGACGTGAGCAAATTCAGTTAGTTAATAGACGGTCAACTCACAGAAGGACTAAAAATTAAAAAGGTAATAAATTTAGCGACTGAAAACTGAAAAAAAAAAATTCTTAGTGATCCAATCGTAAAATGGGTCAAAACTTAGTGGCAAAGAATGAAATTTCCCAAATAAAGTTGATAGATAAAGAAATTCTTGGCCCACAGCATATCACAGTAGTCTCATTATGCTCTAGTGATCCCCACACTATTTTGAATTTTCGAGTTTAAGTTTAAGTGGTGGTGAGTTTTGGCCTACTTTATTATGGTTCATCCCTGAGGATTTTTTTCCATGAAAAAAAAAGCATACATATACTAAAGTTTTTTTCCTTATGTCTTGACCAAACCATATTTGCAGCGGCATGTGCATTTTGCCTTGGGACGCCAAGGGGGCGCTGCTTTTCCTCCTAATTTTGACCATAACAACTCATCTCCTTGTTTTTGGTTGTTTGTTACTTTGTTTAGCTATTTTTGGAAAATGGATATTGTTCAGTTTGAATTGAAGCTTGTGTTTTCGGGATAACTTTAGGGAAGGCAATTATTTTAGATTTTGGGTTGTAGCTTTCATACTAGGCCTTTATGTACATGTAATCAAAGAATCAACCAGGAGTAAACATCTTTCGGTCCATCGTCAGAGACAGTGCGAAAACACTAATTAAATGGGCTTCCCCAAATTCTCTGACTCTCTCACGGAAGAGCAACTTAGGCTGCGTTTGCGTCCTAAAATTTTACAGATTCTAAAATTTTAATACAATAAAAAATTATCTATCAATGGGGTATAAAGACAAAAATATGAATATAACATATAAGAAGGCATGCATGTAGGCAAGTGGTAGAAAGATTCCTATACACTGTAGGAATCTATCTATCAATGGGGTATATCTGTAAGTGACCAATATTGAATTATTATTTTTCTAATTTTGAATAACTTAAAATCCGGAGACAATAATAGGCACTGCATTTAAATTCGTGTCAGCTCAGTCAGCCTAATTCAAAATTGGATTTGATAATTTTTTTAAAAAAATTGAAAAAGAAGTAGGAGACTCCAACTGATGTGACACCATTTTTTAACCATCTTGAAAATTCATTTTTAACTTTTTATTTATACGTATAAGGAAAAAAAAATCCTTTTGTTCAGATGGAAAATCGTCCTTTAGATATTTCTGTCTATGATTTGAAGCAAGGTACGAGGAAAATTCGTTACACTTAATTTAAAATATATATATATCTTTTGAAAAAATATCTAATAGGATGAAACAGTTTCGATGTTCTTATCTTCTTTATAAAAATAGACTCCAGATCAAATAGTATTAAATATGACCCTTCACTTGAATCTTTTTTAGATATCAACCAAACACCAAAAAATGAATAATTTTAAGGGAAATTTACTTTTTAGTCCTTAGGTTTTAACCCCTTTTAATTTTTCATTTTTAGTCATGAATTTTAGAGGGTCAAAATTTTAGTCCTCCGTCAGTCTGCCGTCAGTTTACCGTCAAATTTGTATCGGTCGATCTCTCACTTTCAAAACATATATTCGGTCGACCGCTTCAAAATTGGCGGTCGACCGGTACAAAAATTGACGGCAGACTGACGGAAGGACTAAATTTTACAAAGATGAAAGTTCAAGGACTAAAATTTTGAAGGTTGAAAGTTAAGGACTAAAATTAAAAAAGGTCCAAAACCTAAGGACTAAAAAGCAAATATCCCTAATTTTAATTACCCAAAAAATGAATACTTTTCTTAGAAAGTACTTGCAGGTGAAAAATACCACAAGATATATTGGTCACATAGACCACAAAGATATATCATCAGCACATGGATAAATTTTTCTTCAAGTATGCTCACAAAATATATATTCCAACAACCCAACATTTCAAGTTTCATATTTCAAACAAATTCATGAAATCTAAATCATTTCATCTTTATCAGAAATTTGTACATATTTCTCATTTAATGAATCAAAATCATATAAAAATAGTGCACGTTTTAAAATTTAATTTACCAACGTCATGGGATTTAATCTCGCACGAAGACATATTTTCAAATCAATCTCATCTTACAAAATAATTAAACATCTCGTGCACTTAGATTCCACAAAAGTTTAGAGAAATAAAATCTCATTAATAAGCCACTTACTTCAATGCTTACCGAAGCTTAAGATTTCAAAAGAATTACTTAAGAGTCAATCAGCATCTAAAATCCATTTAAAATATCAATCATCTCTTCATCTTAATCCTCACACATCTACATGTAAATCGAATAATAAAATTACACCAACAAACACACCGGAACTCCACTAAGTCTATAAGAATACGTTATTCGTGAAAATCTCCTCAAAACCACCTTTTATTACCCTACAACAACCCAAAAACTAATTAGAAAAATCTAAAAATCTCATATCTAAAACTCCATCAAAAATAGAAACTTGAAGAAAACTCACCCAATGCGTCGACGAAATCGTAGAAGAATCGCGCTTATACTTGAAGAAGGACTCTCCAAAGTCGTCTATAAAACGACATAACCCAAATCAATCCAAAGAAATACAACCCTTAACCAAAGATTAAATTAAACCTACCTCCAAAAATCACCTATCCGCTGTAAAGCGCGTCTCCAACGGTGAAAGAAAGAGAGTTTTGTAAGAGAAAGAGAGCTTTAACTGAGAGAGAACTCACGACGATGAGCGACGATTTTTGAAGATAACAAAGACTCATACTTAAATAATCTCCAATAGGTTTAAAAAGGGCGAAAATGCAGGAGAAATTCATTCAAAATTTGAAGAGAAATCAAATTTCGAAGAAAATGGAAGTTCGGCACTTCAGCATTTTCAAACTGAACAAAATAGTTGAGCTTTCTCAAATGTCACGTGGAAGGGATAAGTCACTTCTCCCTAACGCGTTTCATTTTTTTTTTGGAGTATTACGGTCTCTGTAGTCCATTTTATATATATATATATAGATCCTTTCATCCATTAAAATTTAGTCCACTAATGAGGACATGCTCAAATATAGACTATCAGACCCCGAAAATGAATAATTTGACACCTAACTCATGTCGGTCTTTCATTAGTCGGCTAATTTTTAATGGACAAAATAACGTATATGTGTAAAAAAATAGACCACGAAGACCGTTTTGTTAAAAATTATATACTAAGATTTATTTATTAATAATCAATACTACGTGACCGTAGAGATAGTTAAGGTTAAAATTAATAGAGGAAAAAATTATTTTTAACAAAGCTCGCCTGACTGAAATGGGTTAGAGCATTATTAATAGCTTCTCTATATTTGGATCTCTACTTTAACCAAAAAATATACTTCTCTATTTTAACTACTATTTTTTTAAAAACATCCCCAGCAGCTTCTTTATTTTAACCATATACTTTTACTATTCTATTAAAATATTATTTTTCAAAGATTTCTCTATTCTTTCTTTAACATTTTATATTTTTGAATATTCGTATTATCCTAATGATCATATTTTTGAATATTTGTCTTAGCCTAAAAAATCAAATTTTTAGATTTTGTCTTTTTCTAACTGTCATATTTTTTTAATTTTTTCTTATTCCAACGGTCATATTTTTAAAACTATCTTATTCTGACGGTCATATTATTTGAAATTTGTCATTTTCCCAACGGTACTCCATTATTCGATTTCCGTCGAGCCTATATGCTAATATTCCGTCAAAAACCAGTATATGCTAACGGTAGATGATAGATCTAACTACAAGCGGCACTAGTAAATTAGCGTATGAATCAATAAACAAGAACCAATATGTAAAGAAGACGAGGGCAACCTGAAACTAATTTTGAATGTACGCTAGCAGTGTTGCTTCTGTACCTTGAAAATCTTAGAATGGGAAACAAAAGAAAAGAAAAGGAGAACATTTTTGTTTGCCTGTCTATAGATGAAGTTACATAAAAAGGGCAGAATGTATCCTATGACTACCAGTAGTTGTTTATTTATTAAAAATCGAAAGAAAAAAGAATAAGAATATATGATTATTCGTATTCTATGTATGTGTAGTTTTCTTCCAGTACTTATCTAGGTTTCTTCTTTACCGAAGGGTGTCTTAACAGCTACAGAGGTATATGAACTCTTAAGCCACCGGAGAGAAGAGGGAGAGTCGGAAACCACAGAGGGAGAGTTGGGAGAAGAGGGAGAGAGATAACGTGAGTGAGAAAGATAAAAAACAAAAGAGAAATTTTATTATTATTTTTCATTTGTTAAATTTTTTTAAAATAGAGAAGCTGCAAAACACATATTTTTAGTCATGACTATTTTGATTTTAGCTAGAATAGAGAAGCTACTCATAATACTCTTACAGCGAGGACTGCCAACCTGGGAAGTCCTTCTCATCTCATTTAAGGCTTTCGAGATTACTGTAAAGCCCATTCCCGAATTGCACACTGTTCAGCCCAATTCCAGATCCATCAGAGCATCCTAACTCTGCCACCCAATGACCATGGCACATCAGCCGCATTCTGGGTACCAGGATATAATTGGTATTTTATTCTATTTTATCAGATCTGGAATAGTTACCTTTTAGGCCACTGTGTGAGGAATCTCTACTTCACAAGAGAATATGGACCGTCATACAAACTTTTATTTATTTATTTATTTATTTAGTGGAAACAGATGTAGATTTATAAAATAATAAGTTATGTCTAGGATTAAGGGTTTAGTGGTGTGCAGGTTGTACTTGTAAAATACTCGAGTTTAAGGTTGTTGGGACTTAAATTTTGACAGTGTCTACATTTTTTGGACGTTAAAAGTCGTCTTTGCTGAGTACACATATAATTTCTTATTTAAATTCTATTTTTGAACACCCAAACGAACTTATTCTTAGTTGGTAGCTATAAAATTATGTAATATTTTAATTGAAATGTGTATATATATATAGTGGGAAGTCAAGACAGGGCGTATCTTACTTTAGTACTGTGATCAATACTACTTATTTCAAATATTTAAGACATAAATAAGATTAAATTTTATTATTTAAATTATATTTATACAACTAACACGTAGACAGGATAAGGAGATCAGAGAATGACTCAACTCGTGCGAGTCGATTCAGACAGCAACAGATTGGACTAGATCCGACTCGCTCTTGACGGTCCCATGGCCTTTGCAATGTCCCGGAGCATGAACTTCTGAATCTTCCCGGTAGCAGTCTTGGGCAGCTCATCCCTAAACTCCACCGTCTTAGGCACCATGTACCGTGGCAACTTAGACTTACAATATTCTATAATTTCCTTCTCAGTTGGCTTGTGAGTCAACCCATCCTTGATGCTCACAAACGCACAAGGTGTCTCGCCCCAGAACTCATCGGGCCGAGCCACCACAGCCGCCTCGTTAATGGCCGGATGCGCGTACAGAACCGACTCCACTTCCACGCTGCTCAAGTTCTCTCCACCGCTTATGATCACGTCCTTGGATCGATCTTTGATCTCCAAATAACCATCCGGGTGCATCACTCCCACGTCCCCGGTGTAAAACCAACCATCTCTCAAGCACCTGGAGGTCCCCGCGGGGTCTTTGAGATAACCCAGCATTAAGCACCCACCTCTTAGTACGACTTCGCCGAGTGTTGACCCATCTCGCTTCACACTCGCTCCCGACTCGGCATCCACCACGTCCACTTCAGTCATCCCTATTGTCCTCACTCCTTGTCTTGCCTTTAGCCTGGCTCTCTCGGAAGCAGGAAACCTGTTCCATTGTGGTTTCCACGCGCATGACACCGCGACACCACCTGTTTCAGTCAACCCGTACGCGTGACTCACCACAAAACCAAGTGACTCGGCTCTCATGAGTATACTCGCCGGTGGTGGAGCCCCGGCTGTGAGAATATGAACCGGGTTTCTGAGTGTTCGGCCATTGCGAGAAGAGTTCGAGAGCATGTTGAGCACCACTGGAGCACCGCACATGTGAGTCACACCATGCTTTTCAATCAGACGATAGATTGTTGGTCCATCAAACTTGCGGAGGCAGATGTTGGTCCCGCCGACTGCTGCCATGCCCCAGGGGAAGCCCCAGCCGTTGGCGTGAAACATGGGCAGACTCCACAAGTAAATAGGCTGCTTTGGTACGGACCACTCTATGAGGCCATCTAGAGCTACAATCAGTATTCCCCTGTGGCAGTGCACAACACCTTTAGGAGAGGAGGTTGTACCGGATGTGTAGCTGAGTGTCATGGCATCCCACTCGCTCTCTGGCCGGACCCATTTGAACTCAGGATTACCTTTTTCCACCACGCCTTCGTAAGTATCATGAAAATGGGTTGCTAATTCTTGGGGTGTCGGTGAGACCTCATCATCCGCGACGAGGAAAAGAAGCGGAGGTTGGATTTGCGGTGGGAACAGAGAGATGGCTTCGAGGAGAAGAGGGACAAAGAGGCGGTCGACGAAGACGAGCTTTGATTCGCCGTGACGGAGGAGTATGTAAACCGTGCGAGCGTCAAGACGGGTGTTGATGGTGTTGGAGACGGCGCCGGCCATGGGTACGGCAAAGTGGAGCTCGTACATGGCGGGGACGTTCGGTGCCAGAATGGACACCACGTCACCCCTCTTGATGCCGAGGGACACTAGCGATGAGGCTACTTGGAGGCATCGACGGTGGGTCTGCGACCAAGTGTAGGTTTTGTCATTGTAGACCACAGAAGGGCAATCTCCATACACTGTAGCTGCTCTTTCCAGGAAGCCCAGTGGGGTTAGAGGTGACGAACTTGCCGGGCTTGGTTTTAACTCCTCCATCTCTCCCCAAGTCCTACTCAGACTCTCTGTCTTCCTGCGTATGCTTATCTGCCTCTGGGCGTGGAGAGACTCTGGTTTGCTATCTTTTTTTTTTTTTTTCTACGACTGGTTTGCTATCTAAAACATCTTAATGGACATGATGCTATTGATAGAAGTACCCTGTAGACATCTCAATGTCGTGGCCCTCATGGTCAGTATTTTTTTTGGGTAGGTGGTGTTCTAAAATAATTTATATTTTTTTTGGGTAGGTGGTGTTCTAAATTAATTTATCCGATATATTTTTCAAGGAAGGCTCGTCTGCAATTCAACGTGATGGGTCAGTATTTTTTTTTTTTGGGTAGGTGGTGTTCTAAAATAATTTATCTGGGGCGTGTCCTTTGGTGGACATATTTTTCACGGATCAGGGCTCCTCTCGAAGAGCAATTAGTAGAGAATGAGAGAGGGGGTGTGGGTCCAACAGTCACTGTCCTAACTGCACCTGCAATTCGGTCATCGATTGCATGTGATCCAAGCCCGTTTTTCACATGGAAGATTCCCGTATGAAAGGTCTAGAGTGAGAGACAGCTTCTTCTTTTCTTGGAGCTCTACTGTTTTGAATGACATGAATGTTCACACAATCATATACGCATAAAAGAAAATCATCCTTAGGGCTACGGTTCTCTCTTGCGAAATTTTTTTAGATGTTAATAAAGATGGCGAACCTTCATAAAAAGGAATGGGCATATTATACATAGTTGTTTAGAAAAGAAAAACAAAATTGGGAAACAAAAGTTTGCTCCAAATCTTTTTCCCAAATGTCAAAATTATAAGCAGAACTACGGCAAGCATTTACTCCTTGTGGAAAATGTACACCCCCTTATAAGCCTTTCATACGGCCCAAGGGTAGCATTTACTCCGTGTGGAAAATCTAAGGAGGCTTTGAATGATTGATCAATACGCGGGGAAGGCTTAAGAGGTTCTTCCAGACCCGGACCACTGAAAGCATTGAGATGCATGGAGACCACTAAAGAAATAAACCCCACGCCACGCAATAAAATAGATAATGCCGTTAAAACCCCTTCAATATTCTATTATTGCCTAAAACCACAACTTCACACGAGTTCTGCAACTTCACCAAAGCGGACACAATATTCCTCATAATCTACTGGATGTCAAAATAAAAAGCAAAGACTCGACAATAAAAACTACCGAAGAACAACACATCTATATTGCTTATGAGTGACAATTGCGGATGGAAAACAAAGTTCTTTTTTGATGACACGTAAAGTCTCTCCTCCTGTAATGGAAATTTCACCAATCACGCTTCAACGGTTTGCCTTTGCAACTCTCTCGATCTCATCCTTTTTCTTGATTGCATAGCTGAAACATCAGCAGATACCATCAGTGACCACAGCCAATAAAATACAACAAAACATGGAGAAGAACATCAGAGAAGCAACAAATGGAACATCGAGGCCTCAATTACCTGTTTGATGAACCCTTTGCAGCATTAATAAGCTCATCAGCCAAACATTCTGCAATCGTTTTTATGTTCCTGAAAGCAGACTCACGAGCCCCAGTAGTAATCAGGTAAATTGCCTGGTTAACACGTCTCAATGGAGAAATATCCACAGCCTGACGTCTGACAACACCAGCAGAGCCAATACGTGTAGCATCTTCCCTTGGACCACTGTAAAATGTACTAAATGATAAATACAGGATCATAATCCAAAAAAAGAGTCAAGGAACCTGCAAAAAGTAGTGTTGTCTCGCTTGTATACCTGTTGATTACAGCATCAGTAATCACTTGGATGGGATTTAGGTCTGTCAGCAAGTGAATAATTTCCATTGCATGCCTTACAATCCTCACTGCCATCAACTTTTTCCCATTGTTTCTCCCATGCATCATCAAAGAGTTTGTAAGCCTCTCCACAATTGGGCACTGGGCCTTGCGGAAACGCTTGACCGAGTACCTCCCAGCTGTATGTGGGACATAGTTTGCATGCTTGGCTGGAGCCACACCTATGTAATCACTTAAAGATATGTCGCTAACCTACAAACCATATTGTTAAAGGCCAATCAAAATCAATGCGTGGGTGTCTGATAAACAAATCTCAATGAAAAGAAGTGGCATTAGTCATTCATCATTAAATTCGTCACGCGACGTTAAAAACCCTAGGGATACGAATTGAATGATAACATTGAAGGGCAACATGGAGGCAATTGCAAGAATATGGACTAAGTAGACCCTATCAGAAAAACTTGGAGGAGAAAAAATGTATCACTTTTTTGTCTTTTCTCAAGCAAATACTTCATTGAGAAAAGAAATAGAGATCTACGGGTATCATGCTTGAAGCAGAAGGGATATGGATGGCCCTGAAAGTAATGCAATACATAACCCACTTGCTAATTTGCATGGGGTAGAAGTTCAATCTGAGGTTGTCTTAACGATCCAGCATGAAAAGGATGAAAGAAAGTTGCGACAGTTTTTGTCATTCTTCATTACTCGAAGTGGGATATTTACATTAGAAGTTAAAAATACTTATACGTTAAAGCCAGAACACCCATCATACCTGACTAGCTAATACAGAGAAAAGATTGTCACTATAAATCGGGACGTCGGACTAAACTGGTCATAATCACCTCTAGACTCGAGTGCAGCATATTCAAACCTCCCTCGCAATATATTCGATTAACTACCTTTTTGTCGATGCATATGCATTAGATTGCATCAATATAATAGGCACATAAGCTATTCTTTATTACTATATATTTCAAACAAGTCCTTAACAGACTTGTATGGACACAACTTTTTTTACAAAAGTTTCGAACTTAAAACCCTGGATCAACATCAGCACATTATTCCTTCATACAGAGACCAATCTATCCCCCGGGGGGAGGGGGAGGGTAAAGAGACTGGCACTTTCAGTCGGAAATGTAAGAAGGTACTACACAAGCAATAGAAGAAAAAGGAAACCTGAACATCCTCAAAGGTCCAGCGATTGAAGAGCTTCACATCGTTGGACACGATAGATGGGTCCTGAGCAACCACCACCTGAGCATCCACCGCAGTCTCCATTCTTTCACCTTCAACACAAATCAAATACAGACTAAAATTTAGAAGGAGATTCATAGCCATAAATCTTATGGAGACAAAGATTAACAGAAACACCGATTCTCGCCTTTCTTCGTGTGTGAGAGATTGTAACAGACTCACAGCGGCAAAGAACGCGAGAGAGATTGAAACGGCCTGAAGCTAAGAGGGGAAACCCTAGTTTATCCTATCGACTATCGAGCTAAAACCCCCGCGTAGCGAGAGATCTATCCACCGGGGCCAGCCCGGCCCATTCAGTTTCCCTCAGCGTAGAGAGCCCAAAAATAAAAAATTTAGCCCATTAAGACCGCAGGAAGAGAGTGTCTTCCCGCTATATTCTCGCTCGCTATTGTCAGCCCTTGATTTCCTCATCAAATATTCTGGTTTCTGTTGTTTCTTACAGGGAGATGCGGACAGTGGACTGGATCGTCTGTGGCAGAAGAAGAAAGCTGAAGTCCGACAACAGTAGAGCGAGAGGGAGGATACGATGTGCTCTTCAGGATTTTATTTCCTTGTAGTCAGTATACTGAAGTTTGGCAATTAAATTTTCCCTAATTCATGGGTCGCGGATTGAATTGTGTTGGTTATATGACCAATTGAGGCGCTGGTGCGAATGTCACCAAAGGCAGCTGCATTGAGGATTCCACTTATAATAGCAGTTGGTAGAAGATGGTTTTTGGTTCCAAATAGATAGTTGGGACCTTTCAATACAAAAACTACAATATTTGGTGGGTCATTATCTTGGTCAATTCGGGGAACCTACCTTCGGCGCTGTCTGGTGTGCATTCGGAATACACCTATCGTATCATTTTCCCAGTAGTATGAATCGTACTCAAACGCGTAACTATAGTCTAGGGCTGAAAATGGATACCTTCATTCGATAGTTTGCTAATCCTGGCGTTTGGGGGAAACATTTATGCATGGTAAATAAATGTCTTATTTCATGGATAGCTTTCTACGTAAAAGACGTATCCATCCATATCTTAAGTGGGTATGCCATAATACATTTTTGGACTAGTCGACTGAACTTCTTTGCTCTACATCCGACTCGCCCGCGAGCCCATGCCCTTAGCAATCTCTCTGAGCACAAACTTCTGAATCTTCCCAGTAGACGTCTTGGGCAGTTCATCCTTGAACACCACCGTCTTGGGCACCATATATTGTGGCAGCTTAGATCTGCAAAATTCCATGATTTCCTTCTCGCTTGGATTCTGAGTCAACCCGGCCTTGATGCTCACAAACGCACATGGCGTCTCTCCCCAAAACTCGTCTGGCCGAGCCACGACGGCTGCCTCGTTAACTGTCGGATGCATATACAGCGCCGATTCTACTTCCACGCTGCTCAAGTTTTCTCCACCGCTTATGATCACGTCCTTGGATCGATCTTTGATTTCCAGATAACCATCTGAGTGCATTACTCCCACGTCCCCAGTGTAAAACCAGCCATTATCTTTCATGCATTTGGAGGTGCCCTTTGGGTCTTTGAGATAACCCAGCATCACAGATCCACCTCTTAGTACTACTTCCCCTAGTGTTGACCCATCTCGTTTCACACTTGCTCCTGACCCCGCATCCACGGCGTCCACTTCAGTCAGACCTAGAAACTTCACTCCTTGTCTTGCCTTCAGCCTGGCCCTCTCAGTCGCCGGCAACCTATTCCATTGTGGCTTCCACGCGCACGACACGACAAGTCCCGCCGTTTCGGTCAACCCGTACCCGTGACTCACCACGAATCCTAATGCTTCGGTACGGAAGAGAATGGCTACCGGAGGTGGGGCCCCAGCTGTGAGGATCTGAACCGGGTTTTGGAGTGGTTCGTTGTTGGGAGAATTGGTTAGCATGTTAAGCACCACAGGCGCACCGCACATGTGAGTGACGTCGTGTTCTTTTATCAGGCGGAAGATTGCGGGTCCATCGAACTTGCGGAGGCAGATGTTCGTCCCACCGACGGCCGCTATGCCCCAAGGGTAGCTCCACCCGTTGGCGTGGAACATGGGTAGAGTCCACAAGTACACCGCCTGCTCTGGGACTCCCCAATCGATGAGCGAATTGACGGTGATGATGGAAATCCCCCGGTGGCAGTGGACCACCCCCTTTGGAGAAGAGGTAGTACCCGAGGTGTAGTTCAACACTATCGGGTCCCATTCACTATTCGGTAGCTCCCACCTGTACCCGGGATCACCCTTCTCCACCAAGCTCTCGTAGGTGCAGAAGAACTCAATGTCTGATGCGGAATCCTGGTCCCGATCACGATCATCATCATCGGCATCGTTGATGAGAACGAGAAGAGGGCGAGGGGTATCGAGTTGGAACAGAGAGAGGGCTTCCAGGACAAGGGACCAAGAAAGGTAATCTACGAATACAAGCTTCGATTCGTTGTGGCGCAGCAGTACGGAGATGGTGCGGGCGTCGAGACGGGAATTGATGTTATTGAGGATTGCCCCGGCCAGGGGCACGGCGAAGTGGAGCTCGTACATGGCTGGGATATTGGGGGCCAAAACGGACACAACG
Organism: Myrica gale; assembly: GCA_963930655.1. Taxonomy (NCBI): domain Eukaryota; kingdom Viridiplantae; phylum Streptophyta; class Magnoliopsida; order Fagales; family Myricaceae; genus Myrica; species Myrica gale. The sequence continues at coordinate 5,593,111 of OZ005600.1, read as the reverse complement.
CATCCTCTCATGGATGCGAGCGAGGAGGCTACTTGGAGGCATCGACGGTGGGTCTGCGACCACGTGTAGGTAGTTTTGTTGTAGACGATTGAAGGGCAATCACCATAAACAGTAGTTGCTCTCTCCAGGAAGCCTAAGGGAGTGAGAGGAGAGGAGTTTGCGGGCCTTGGTTTCAACTCTTCCATCTTTGGCTTGCTGATCTGTTTCCTGAGTAGGTGAAGATGATTGTTTTCGCAGCGTGTAAATATCAGATTAATAAATAGACTGCGGAATCTTCGCGGAGATGAAGTCCCTCGCCAAAATGAATATTTTACAAATTATTCTAGGTGAAAACATCGCAGTGGACTTTGCATGCAGACAATTAAAGAATGAATATCTTACAGATTATCTCATCCTCAAGATTCACTCCAGGAAAAAATTAGGTTATAGCAACTAAATTTTTTGCCACCCATTAAATGTAGTTGTAAATAATTGACTTTTAACAACCAAATTTTAAAACGGCTGCGCGATTGAGACTTTTAGCAGTAAATTTAATACGGTAGTTAATTTTTGATGGAAATAGAATATTAGCAACTAGATGATTAGTGGCTAAAAGTTAAAAAACGACGATTTAGTCGAAATAAATATTAGTAACCAGATGATTCGTTGTTAAAAGTTAAACAATGACAACCAATATTTTTTTGGTTGAAATATGATATTAGCAACTAGATGATTGGTCGTTAAAAGTTAAATAATGACAATCAATATTTAATGGTCACAAATGATTATCTTTTTGTTATCATTCTAAGATAAAAAGTTGCTAAAAGTTAAAGAATGACAACCAATATGGCCTTTAACGACAAATTTATTAGCGACAGACCTAATTTTGTTGTTAAAAGTACGTTTTATACAACAAATTCTAAATTGTCGCTTTAACGAACTCAATTGCGCTTGCAAAAACTATATCACAATACAAATAATGTTTTTGCTAAAAAACTTTAATTACAATTTTTTAACGACAAATGTATAATGTCGCTAAAATATATACTAATATGATATAAACATTTGACTGAGATTTCGTCAGTCTCTCTCTCTATCGTGTTTTTCTTCCTTCCGTGTTCTTGCAAGTTTTTTTCATCTTCCTTCTGGATCAAGTAGATCTAGTTTTGTCTACAGTAGTGATCTCTGGATGGATAGAACTTGGTTGAATTTCAGCACAAGTTCATCTGATTAGTGTAGTGCGAAAGATGAATTTGGAATCAACAACTGATAGTAATCTCCAAGGCTTTGTTTTTCCTAATGACCTGGTTCCAACTTCTCAGATCCTGACTCTGAATAGTAGCTAAAGTTCATGAAACATAGATGTAATCAGAAGGGAAGTTGAGTAGGTTCCTAAGAGAGAGATGTTTTGCTGTTAGAGGTGTTTGCCTATGGACACTCGATCAATATTTTCTTCTCTATCGAAGGAAATGCTTTAGTCGCTCAGGAAGAATTGAGGCACCGTTTGTGCTTCCAAGAATTCTCGAAGATAGTAATCAAATGTAAGAAATTTTGGGAAGGACAATATTTAGTTTAACCTGCGTGGTGGGAAGTACAAACTTCACCCTAATATGTGAATTTGATGTCCTTAGGGTGCAGGTGGTATTTCAAATTTGTTCCATCATTCATTCATTCAGAGCAAGATCCATGCGGATTCTAAACCTCAATATGTTTATACCTTCACTCACAATTTATACTAGTGAATTATCCAAATTCCTTGGTTCTTGATCCTTAAATTCAATAGAACTCTGCGTGATTCTTCTCTATTATGATTATTGTTAGTTGGCCCCAGTAGAAGATTATTATGCAATTCCTTTAATTTAGCAACTTGGCTGAAGGATTTCTGACACTGCAAAAGCTGAAGTTTTCCGGCTGGTAACCCAACGAAGGAAGGTCGAATTCTAGAAACCAAACTCTTTGATTTTTATATAAAGGCAGCAGTTTTGGATGGTCCCTAACTCAAGTGGCCCCTCAATTTTTCCCTTCCTCACATTTTATTTCATCTCTCTTTATCTCTCATATTTTTCTCTCCACTCTTTTCACCTTTAGGTATTAAATAGGGGAGCGGATTCCCTCCGAGTGAGGGAATTCCGAAAGCTACATAAGGCATTGTCCAGATCAAGTTTATGCAAATCAACGGCTATTATAATGACACCTCATTTAGTGAATAGAAATGCTCATAGCTTAGGCGGCTCCTAATTCTCCGAATTTCCTTTCACCCTTCTCACGCAAGTTACCTTTTTTCTCACGCAGATTCTTCTCCCCAAATTTCCTTCTTTCTCACGGAAGCTCCCTTCTTTATCGTGCAAATTCCTATTCTTCCATTTCTTTCTCACGCAACTTTCTTTTCTTTTTTCTATGCCACTCTTTCTCTCTCCTCTGTTCGCTGGAAAAGATACTTCTTTTTTTCCCTTCGCCCACTTTCTCCAGACGGCAGCATAGTAACTGGAATGTAGGAGAAACACTAGAGTTTCTTCGTCCAATATATCGGATTATTACCTGATAAATTTGCAACTTTCGCTCCTGATTTTGTTTCTTTTTCTCGGCTGATGAATGAAATTTTGTTGAGCCGACTTTCATCTGAGTAGAAATTAGAAAATGAAAAGGAAAAATAAAAATAAATTAATTTGTTTTCCTCCGCCCACTTTCAGACGTATGAAGTAATCATGTCGTACAAAATTAATTCAAGTTTATTTACTTGAGGGCGCGATTTGATAAAATTTGATAGTTTGTGGGCTCAACGTGTCAAGATTGTTAGTTTGAGGCCCTCTTTGACATTTATGTGCAACTACGAGGCTCAAAGTGATTTTATCCCAAAATATGTATTTGCTATTAAAAATATTTCATAATAATCTCCTCGAGTTCAATCCCCAACCTTAAAATCTCAAATGACAACCAAAAGTTAGAATAAAAGGGGGCAATATGAAGATTAGAATATTAAAGTGCGGCAATACCAGTCCTGACTCATTTTGCAAGATAAGAAACCTCTCCCAAGTGCATTTAGTAGTGCTCTTGACTACGACTAACAGAGGAGAGAGAGAGAGCGGCAATGAAGAGAGAGGATGTTGTGAGAAAGAAGGGAAATTGACTCTCGTGCGGAAAAGGAAATTTGGGGGATTTGAAAGCCATCAAGTCGAGTCATTAAGCCATCAAGCCTTTTTCATTCATTAAATAAGGTGTCATTATAATAACTGTTGATTTGCATGGACTTGATCTGGACCATGCCTTATGTAGCCTTCGAAATTTACTCCTTCGGAGGGAATCCGCTCCCATTAAATAGACCTCAACCACCTTTGCCATAATCCAAGACCATGCGTTTGCTGTTCTTATCTTTTTGGTTTTTGGGCGTGTTGGGAGGAGGACCTTGTCTATTTGGCTTTTTCTCATGCCTCTCAACAAAATATTGTTATATATGTATCTTTGCGTTATTATGTTCAGTCATTTAGACATACGGAGAGACAGAAACTTGTCATCTTTAACAGAAAAGAACAAGGAATGATCTATCACCATGTTTATTTTATTGACAGAGCTAAGATATATTTTAGAACATGGAGACTCATTTCCACATTATGCACCATCTGCTAGGAATTGAGCTTATCATCTGGGTATGTTGAGAAGGGCTTTCTTGCATTGAGATTCCTCCTTTTGCCGTTTCAAACTTGCTTTTTCTAGTTGATGTTTTAATTCATGACAGACATTTGTTGTTTGATGGTATTCCTGGCGATAGCCTGTGCTTTTCACTTTTGTTTTTTTAGTTCTCTCCCACTCTCTTGCTTTGCTTTTTGATATGTTCTGAAAATTGATCAAATAAAATGCAGACATCAAGACCGGAATACAATCAGATCCTTGTAAAGAACCCTGGTGGAAGTGATTGGTGGCCTTACTAGATGGAGATCTTTGAATTTGATGAACATCTTTTCTATGAGCATTCGTTGGAAGATGTTTTGTGTCGACTCTTGTAACTCCCACAGTTTCTATTGTCTGCATTCGTATTTTTTGTATGTAATAACAAACTGATGTGAGCAATTATCTACTGATATGGAGAAGTATGTCAATAGGACTGGCAAAGATTACGCGAAAAGAAATTAGCAATGACAAACTATTTCAATCATTCTGGTGTCTCTATAACATATATCCTTTGTCAGTTTGTCTCGTGGATTGTACGAGGGTGTTCTAGAATGTAGATACGAAGAGCTTGACTTGATCATGAGCTGGGTTGTCCCCTCCCCCCCCCGCGCCCACAAAGTTCCTGTCAGTGGCGGAACCAGGAGTCGATTTGAAGGGGGGTCAACTCTTAAGGGAAAATGACAGGAAATTTTTTACTACTTAATGCAAAAAAAATGTTTTAGAGTTAAAATATTAAAAATTAAAGACTAAAAATATTAAAAATATATTATATTAAAATACATGTATCATACCATTTGCTGAGACTATTAAATGCACCAACATCACTCTTGAATACCTCCTCTCCCTTTTTTTCAATTGCTAAATTCTGTAAATGTAAACACGTCTCACTCGGATATTGATAATTTACTTTGTCTAAATAGATAACAGCACAAGCAATACACCGCATACTCTGATACACTATAGTCCAACTACTCATACTCTTTGAATCATGGCTCCAAAAAGCCCTCATTAGTTTTCCATATTGCTTCTTGGGGAAATCATACCCAAGTAATTGACAAGGACCTTTTATCAAATACTCCCTGACAATTTAATCTCTAATTCTAAGATAATATTTTTTAATGAGTTTACGTAACTCTGGGTCAATAATAATATCGTCCGAATTAATAAAACACGAGATCTTTTGGAACTAGTAGTTGTCTCAGAAGTAACAACCACATTTGAAGTATTAGACGACCACTAATTTTTTTATCGAAAAATTATCAATTATCTAAACAAAATTCATCAATATAGTTTCGCAAGTTACTATCCTAATATCACAATTTTAATATAATTTCAAAATTGTATATTAATAGGATATCAAGTATTGACTTGACCAATTACAAGTTAACATTTTGAAAGGAACATATTATTTATTAAAAAAAAGGGTTAACTTCTAGTATTTGGACTCCTTGCATCCGCCACTGGTTCCTGCCCTCACGGGGTAGGAGCAGAATGATTACCATGTGTGTCCATCAGAACTTTTTTTTTCCTGGGCGTTCGCCGTTCATGGGTCTTGATATATGCTTTGCATGCTTAATATCTTGGGATTTTTATTACACTTTCCTCTGTTGCTGTGTCCTATACAATTGTTTAATAGTTAGACACACATAGTGTTTGCAAACACTACAAATTTAACAAAATTTTACCAAATTTTTAACTCATTCTCTCTCCTTACTTTTCCTCTAATTTTTTACCAACTTTATGCGCCGTCTAACTTGGTAGAGATATCGCAGGATTTAGTACTTTTTATGAAGTATTTTCTAGTTCTCTTCGTTGTAATAGTGTGTAACCTCCACTTGCAAGAAGTATCTGGTTCGCATGCATTTGATTCGTAAATAATCACTTGCATAATCTCAACTTGCCCTTTTGTTGGGCAAGACTGGGAAAAAAGTTCACTCTAGTAGGGGATATTCTAAATTCTTATAAGTATTTGTCAGGATTTAATAATGGACGTACCTCATTTAATGAGGTGAGATAAAGTTGGTTTGGCTTAATGATGACTCATTTTTTATTAAATGATGTGGTTAGCTTTAAACAATTGGAAACTTAATTTTTTGACTTTTTATAACCGAATTTTTTCCAAGCAAGACTATCCTTGTATCTAGGGTTGTTCATTTCCAGTGTAGGTGCCGGTTTTGTCCAAAATCGGTACCTACACCGGAAAGGTCGTTTTCAAATATTGGTCACATACACCTACACCGTTAAGGGCAAAAGCTGGCCCTTAACGATGATGGTTCCCGGTTAACTTGCATTTATATTGAGCTATTTTTTTAGCATTTTACGCATTTGGCCCAATGTATTTTTTTTTCTTTCAGTCCATTGATCATATATCAGTAAAATCTAAACTAATGAAATTCAAAATCAATAAAATTAGAGAAATTTTAAACTAATAAAATTCATAAACATAATTCTTTGTCTAAACATATTTGGAGCTTTAATCATTTGCCTAAAAGTATTTTTATAATTGGAACTCAAAATGAGATAAAATTAAAAAAATAATAAAAAAAATCTATCACTTTAGGAAAGGACATTAAAGAAAGATTTTGCTGGATATTCGATGTGCCAATCTTTTTGAATTCAAATTCTTTTTAACTTCTGCTTGTAACTCAAAGATAATTTTTATGAATTCAAACTCTCCTTAACCTTTGATTGCTCTTCAAAGATATTCTCATTTATATTCAAATTCTCCTTAACCTCAGCTTGCTCTCTGTATCTGAGATATGCTCATTTATAACAGAAATTCTTTCTGTTTTAATAAGAATGACTGGAAATATAGGACTAAAGAGTAATTGGGTTTAATATTCTGTCATTAGTCTCATATTATTTCCGCTAATTCTTCTTGTGATTGGACTGGATTTAACAGTGTTTTTTAGTCAGTGGGGTATTGACAATTAGTTTTGACCGGTTATGCAGAAATTCTTCTTTCCTTTCTGTAGAGTGCCTCTGTCTCGCATTGGAGCCTGAAAATGGGGTTACTTTGGTGGATGAAAGCTCTATTATTGAAGAAAAAAATTGGGATTCGAACAAAGAAGGTGAGTCGTTTAATATATATATATATATATAATAAAAATAAAAATCCGATTTACCGAACCTATTGCTGGGTAAATCGGGAACCGAGAAAACCCCAGATTTTTCAAAAAATATGCGTTTGCGTCCTAAAATTTTACACACTTTAAAATTTTAACACAATAAAAAATTACAATATAATCTCTCTCTCCACCATCAAATCACTACTATTCACTACAAAAAATATAAAAAATTATCTCTCTCTTCACTTTTTCACTAAACCCAATACCTAAAATTTTAACAACACTAAAATTTTACAACACAAACACACCCTACATCTGTTTTGCTTAGCAAAAAAAAGAAAAAAAAAAAAGTCTACATCTGTCTTGACTGCCGTAGGCACATGACTCTTAGATGGACAAAATACAAAAGCCTGTTTCTGAAGGAGAAAAAGGAAAAATTAAAAGGCAACAGAAGAGAGGATAAGAAAATCTTCGGCAGGGGAGAGCCGGTGGCAAGAAAGAAGGTGATGGAGGTGCTGCCACATTTTAGCCGCGTACACCGAAATGCTTCCGACCTTATCAGATGGAAGGAAGTAAATACCAGAGATTGGAGAGATAGCTCTAAATATGGAAAGTCTAACAGAGAATGAATGGAGTAGTACACAGAACAACGCATAGAATGTCACAGGAGAAATAACACGAACGACGAAACAACCTCTACCTTGCTTCAACTGAGTCAGTCTGAGTGAATTGGATGCCATAGGAAACGCTGCATAACAACGTGATTAACTGAAAAAACGAGAACAATCTCAAATAATTTCCCAACAAAGTGTCATCCTTCATACAAATGCAACATGACTTCAATACAACATAGGCAACGAAACAGCTGCCACATAAATGAGCAAATGTATGCTTAAAAACAATCAATTGTATTGAGTGGCGAGGCAGTTTACAGATTACAATCACAACATCAAACAATGTCTGAGAAACCAAGTGGTGACACCAATAGTCTTTCTCAGCAGACACAAATTACAATGGGTAATAACATCCTTGCAAACAACACGATTCCTGTTCACGTCGAGAGACTACGCTGCCTTGGTCATCTCGGTTACAGCCTGCGTCTCATGCAAGTCAGAGCCGGCACGGGCCACGAGTGTTTCCACAGAAACTTTTTTGACATCACGGCGTACTCCAATATCAGAAACCACACGGCTGACACAATACATGACATAACCTACCGCTGTCAGGCCACTAACACTGGTAGTGAGAAATCTAAGTGGTGAAGAAAGGATAGCACTGCCAGCAGCTAGAAAGGATGCCGCTTGTCCACTTCGGCCCACACTGATGCTAGTGAACACAAGTAAACCAGTTTTGCAGTATATTGCAAAGTCTTCGCAGTTGTTCTTGAAAACGTCATAGACGCCAAAGCCATTCTGGAGAAGATAAGATGCACGGCGAAGAACATCTTCCGGTGGGTCAAACACAGCAAGAGTGCAGGTACCTCCACGAGCTTTGCCAACAAACAAAGCTAGTGATACACCATACTCGAAAAGGTAGAGATTTCCACCTGAAAGAAAACAATCTATACACGAAGACATGACTCCGCTAAGTCTTGATTGATCGCCACATCTTGGGCAATCAGTAGGATTGGCAGGTGATGAGCTCAAAAGGATGCGGTCTAGCACGGTTCCTGTTCCACTTTCCTGGCCTCCACCTCGAGTAAAGTGGATAACATTTCCCTCGCCCACGTATATCCCTGTTGTTAGAGAACAGTAAAGTTGGCTAAGTCATACAACAGATCCAGTTGAATTGCCCATTTTTCAAGAAACAACAAAACTTACATACTTCATAGTATCCAATGTCGAATACCAAGAGTCCTAATATATCTAATAAAGTGAACTTCACACAAATAAATATCTTAAGAACAAAAAATTTAAAAATATGTACAAGAGAAACAAAAAAAGAAAAAGGTTGTTAACTGGCAAAGCATTTCTATTATAAATCCAAGCTTATCTTCAATACAAAACCATCACATAATAAAAAGAAGGCTAAGTAAGAGCTTGCAACTTTGTCCTATGGTCTATAAAATTACTTGGGACCTAGACAGTATACAACTCCAAGAATACTTTACTACTTATTCATTTAGCTGTTCGCCCCTGCTAGAGCTCACTTTCTTATACTATAAGAGGCTTGAGGATGCAAAAAACAGTACCCAAGAACTACAGAATAGAGAGAGAACCAATTTTGACGGTAGAAATCAAAACCAAAAAAATATAGCCAGCTTCACTCTAAATACTCACTGAAATTGGGTCCTCTTATTTCCTTACTCATCCTCAACTTGGCACAAAAGAAAACAATAGTTCCACTTTACGCATTGATTCATTTCTTTGTTTGATCAATATGATAGTAAGTTTCAATATACCTACTCATTGTGTTGACTTGCAATGAGGCTCCAGAGAGAAAATGTTGGAGGGACGGGAAATTTTCCAGTAATTTATATGAAGTTGCCCAAGATAAAATGTAAGTACCTCATACGAATAACGCATTGGTTCTCGCTTTCGAAATCCACTTCCAAGACAGAATCACGAGCATTATATCAAAGAACCTTCCGACTCTAGAATAACTAGATAAGATTAATTAAGGATCCATTCTGGTCTCTACATCCTATGTAACACCCAGATTATGAGCCAACTAAAGTGCTAATTTAAGGGCCAACTCCAGCAGCCCCTTAATAATTTTTTAGGAAGAACCCACAGTAACTGCTCTAAACGAATACAGAACCCACCCATATAGCACAGAAAAGCAAAATTTGTCTACTAAGAGCAACCCTTTGTCTTTTTTGTCATTTCTGCTCATAAATGTAACTTTGTTGTTATCCGCCAGAACTGGGGAGGGTGGGTCCCATAAATGTAAGAGCAGCAGGAAACTCCAAACTTGACTCAGCCGAAAAGATATGATCAAGAATGAAATTTGGAGACACATTTCATTCAAACCAAGATAATAATATGATTCAGGGCGGAAAAAAAAGGAGAAGGGTCTAATAGTTTTCAGAAATATGACCAGAACAAAACAGACCCTATCATCATCAAAACAGCAAATAAAAGAGAAGGCGTCTAGGATGACCGTGGTGGGCGTAGAGATAGGCGTTCTTCCAGGAGTAGATGTGATCCCCAGGTTTCAGTTGGTCCCTCTCGATCTTGTTGGAAAGCAGTCCCATTTTTCTTTTATCTCTGCTCTGCTGCTTCTCGTTATTGTCCTATATGAAACAATCAGATAGACAGAGTCCGAGAGAGATGGAAGAAGAAGGGGAAGCAGCTCCTCAAAAGCAATAGCTTCCTTCGCCTTTACGGATTCCTTCTCAATTTTCGCTGAGAAATAAAGCTACTTTCTAATTTGAGTTATTACAACGGATCTCTCTCTTCGCCATTAGATCTAGTGTGGCTGCAGGGCCCACACCAACCTAATTCATTTGGTGTAATAATTCGAAGTAAAAATAAAATAAAAAATGACCTTCTAAAATGCCTACTTCTCCTACGGTTGTGTTTGTATTGTGATATTTTTTGTATTAGAATATGTGTTGGTATTGAGTTTAGTGAAAAGGTGAAGAGAGATGTAATTTTTTATAGTTTTTGTAATTTTTTATATTTTTTTATGGGAGAGAGATTATATTGGAGTATTTTATTAGGAGTGAGATTAAATTTTGGGGAAGATTAGTTTTGCAAACGCAGCCTCCATTAGTTTTCCTCTGGCTCTGAACCACTATGGATTTTTACTTTATCTAATAGATTGTTCTGTAAATTAATAACTTAAATCATATAGCTTTCACCAATTAAAACTAACCTTGTTACATCATGACCTTGCCATCCTAAAATAAAATATAGATAAAATAAGTAAATTGAGATGTTACATCAGGACCTTCATGGAATTTCTCTCTTCCGAATATATTTTTAACAAATCAGATGTGACATTTAGTGCAAATAAAGGTTATTTCTAGATGGGAGTGGCATCTGAATGGCCATTTGCTCTTCCTCTGTTATTCCTCAGTTAGATTGAGCCATTTGGTCGGGTCATATTTCTATCTTATTCTAGATGTTACATATGTTACATATAGATGTTACAGATGTGACATTTGTTTTTCATGAACAAGTTCGATCACAAATATGTTAATGTGCATTTTTGTCAAATCGACAAAGCCAAAGATAATCTTCTAATGGGTAACTAGAATTTCACTAAACAAAAATGAGAGTTACATTGACTTTGAACCATATAGATCTGGCTAAAAACCTCACCCCCACCATATTACTATTCTCCCCCCTCCCCTCCCCCCCCCCCCATAAAACAAGACAACAAAAATTAATAGAACAAAATAGAAAATTTATTGTGGGGTCAATACTTTTTTCACCCACTAATTATAAGTGGGTATGATATTTAAAATTACTCACTTTGATACATTATACCCTTCAATTACCCATCTTATTTATTTTGCATCGTCCTTCGAATTGATATGACTATAACACTCATGACGACCAAGTGAATTGACAATATTTTAAACATATAAAAATTGGGCAATGACACTATTATCATTTTAGTCTAATTTGATAAAAAAAATTAGACAAATAATACAAGTGTATAATATTGATAATTAAAGAGTCAAATGTGTCAAAATTGGTGCTTGGAGTTCAATATGTCAAGCAACTTTTAATTGATGGTTAAAGAGTATTTATTATTATTATTATTATTATTATTTTATTGGTCGAGTGAGGGGCTGCATGAGCCTAAAATTATTTTAGCGCCTAAACTTTTAAAACTTAACAGAAAATGTCATTTGGCCTCCTCAAAAATTTAAATTAGGATTTAAACTCTTACTTTTATTTTTCATTTTTCAAGAACGTAAAGATTACGTGTATTTTAAAGGTAGTTCGCATCTTTAAAAACATAAATCCACTTTTGAGTTCAAAAGACGTTTCAAACCCCCCACCTCGCATTTTTTCCATCCCAAAGGTTTTTGTTCACCCAAACAGATTTGTTTGAGTGCTAAAATTTTGGATTGATTAAAATTTTGACACACGAGAGTTGATGAAAAAAGTGAAGAGAGAAGATTTGAATGAATCTTATAATATAAAAATAATTTGATTAGAAGAGAAATTATTTTATATTTTTTTTATTTAAGTCAACATTGTTTGGCACTCAAACATAAATAGGAGAAATGAGGTTAGAAGTGTGACCATCAGTGGTGTTTGTTTGTCGAAATATTGGCACCCCAAAATTTTTGACATGATTAAAAAAACGACAAAATAATCTATCTATCTTATTAAATAATTCATTTTTATTATAATATTCACTAAAATCGTATCAATTATCTTTATTTTTTCACCAAATTTTATAAATTTCTTCACTTTTCCACCAACCCAATATCCCAAAATTATCATCAACCCAAAAATTCCACAAAACTAAAATAAAATAAATTAAATCAGTTTGCTTATTGTCATGGTTACCCAAAGCAACATTCTCCGTACTAAAAATGTTTTGTCGCATTCGGTATGTTATAGATACCAATCAAGAGGATTTCTGAATTTATGGGCAAAAATGCAATACAGATATAATAGGTAGTACATTTACAAGTATACCAAAATGTAAAATTGCATTGTATACGGACGGAACCTAGCAAAATAAAGTCCGGTGCCCACTTTACTTTCAAAGTCCATTTCCTCCACAATTGATCGCGAACGCAAAGTCGAAGGATAATCTGATTACCCGATCCATGGCCATGGTGTCATTGACTCGGCGACTCCTCCTCCTGCAACTGGTGATCCTCTCCGTCTCAACGATCTCAATCCAGGCCAGGCCCTGCAAGACGCTCTTAATCTCCTCGTACTCCTTCTCCTTCAGGCAAAACCCTTCCTCCCCGGGTTTCGTGACCGTCTTCACTGAGATCAGCCGGATTAATCACAGGCCCGACTTCCAACGATCCTCATCATCAAAGATCTTCCTCTTCCCGTTCAATGATGAGGCGCAGGATCGTCCGATCGAACCCAACGAGTTGCCGTTTGGGTTAGGGTTGAGGAACTCCATGCCATCCTCCTCCTCCTACGATTTTAGCTCACTACGGGATCGCACCAAGGACATCCTCAGCGTCGTCGTGGCTCTGCTCTTCGGTGTCGGTTGTGGAGCCCTCACCGCCGCCACCATGTACCTCGCTTGGTCCATCTTCTCTAACCGCTTTTACGACTACCGCTATGGCTCTCCCGATTCCGATGATGATGGCGGTGAAGACGACCTCAGCCCCAAGAAGATGGGCTACGTGAAGATTCCGGCTGCTGATTCTGTGCAAGCACCGGCCAAGGAAGTGGTATGAGAGTACATAATTGACCATCAATGACTTTAGGGATGATGAAGCTTGTGTGTCTTGTATGGAATGTCCAGGGTTATTCATAATAAAAAAAAAAGTGAGAACAAGTGCTACTTTTGTGGTCTGTATTTGTCAATTTGCAACCTTATCGTCCTACATGTATGATCTATAGTCTCATACTTTGTTCTTATTACCATATATTTATCTGTTTCTCTGCCAATTTCTCGATCTTCTGATGCTGTTTATGTGCGGATTATATGATTGAATCAGGTGAAAGTCCAGATAAGTTTGATGTCAGGTCCTTTTAGTGATATGTTCCTCGAGGTTTTATTTTGTGGTCTAGTTGACATTAGACCTGAAATTTTCCATTATTATTCATAATGGCAATAATTGCTAATTATCTTCGACAATGGCCGATAGAAATTAGCTATTTCCTATTTCTCCTGGGCGCACAGCTACTTTTGCGAGTTTCCGGATTGCCAACCATGTACAAGGTTTTATGCTCGCTAAATTTTACAGAACTCCCACCTCTCATCTTTTGATATTACTTCTGGGTGGTTGGTTCGTTTTTGTCAGCCCTTGACCAACAGCAGTTGTTTTGGGTATTAGCCTTTCCAAATCATATGCCCCCATAAATTCCTTCCTATGCAACCATTTCTAGTTTGACTTGCCAACTTGGAGTTGGGGATTAGCATATCTAGAAACATCGGTGTTGGGCACAATGGCATACGTAGACAAATTTATAAATGCATACTTACTAGATGACGTTCCTATACACATATATATGCATGCAAAGAAGCACGTAGGCATGCATATGATTAGTTTATATGTTCCAAGGATCACGGGTGATGTTTGGGTTTCTGTGTGTTGACTAGGTGAACTGAATTATTGTCTGTATGCTGTTACATCATCATCATTATTGGTGTTATTCCTTTTGATTTTGACAAGTGCATTTTTTGGTAGTCTTTCTGGCTACCCGATCCTATCCCCTAATAGTTGCGGTTTGCGGTAAGAGTTGTGGTGGGTTTGTTGGGGAGGGGGAAGGGGAGGGAAGGATGGCTTGAAATTGAATCCTTTCTGAGCCTGTTGGTGGTAGTTTGTTAACATGATTTAGCAGTGATTGGGAGGGTGAGACTTCCTGGCTGATAAGAAGTTTAGGATCCTCATGGAGTGATGTAGATATGGCGTATTCATTAATGAAGAAATGGATCTTGCAAGGGCGTGGCAGTAGGTTATTGGAATCGACAAAAGAATGTTCACCGTGTTGCGTTTTCTTTGGTAGAATGTGCAACTTTTGGGGGTTAATAACCTCTTGGGTTTAACTCTTGATTTGATCCGCCAATATGTAATGGCAAACTGAGCGACCTTTGTTGGTTGATTCTATTCACTTGTTTCATTCTGAAAACTGTGTGCCATTGTTCTAAGCAGGGTGTGAAAATCATTTTAAAGAGCAAAATTTTATGAATTGCCTCTCTGCATCTCCCTCTCCCTCTCTCGCTTCTGACAAGGAAGTGGAATTGTCTGCCTAGTTTTGCATCCAATGAGGTGGGAATGGATATAGTATGAGATTGAAATTACGAGAGACAATTCTATTTGCTGGTAAGATTCTAATAGTCTTGGTTATTGCAATACATTTTTGGTTGTGGATAAGGTATAAGAATTAGGCGTTCTATATGGTGGATTACTTTCTTCTTCTCTTCGGAGAAAACTATGTGATGCGTTGGGGGTTGGCTCCCAAGATTAAATTAGATTCCGGCTGAGATTCTATGTATTGCCGAAACCAAAGTCCAAGGGTCACAACAGGTTCTGCGTTCCATGGGTTTCGGTGCTGGTTTTGAAGCCCCTCCCAGAGGGAATAGTGGTGGCTTGTCGGTCGTTTGGAAGTTAGTTATGCAGTGTGATGTTGGCTCTAGTTCTGAGAATTTTGTAAACATTCTTTTGAGTTTTGATCCCCCTAACCATCAGTGGATGCTATCTTTTGTGTATGGTCCCCCTTATTGGAATAATAAGGCTCAATTCTAGTATGATTCGGCGTTGTCTGGGCGTGAGTTTGGGGGCCCTTGGGTTTGTGTTGGTGACTTTAACTCTGTTATGGATCAACATGACAAATATGGTGGGAGACCCGTTGGGAATTCTAGTTCCAATGGGCTGCTTTGTTTTGTTCAACAAGAGGGCAGGATTAAGTCTAATGATTTTCTAGAGAGAGAGCGTCTGCCCTCTCTCTAGAAAACGTCATTTTTCCGCTTGACCTCGCCCCCCCCTTTTGGTCTTCCAGCGACGAGAGGAGCTCCTGCTCCTCCCGTCGCTCCCTTCTCCCTTCTTCCTCACTCCCTTTTCCTTCCCTCCTTCCTCTGTCCTTGGGTGTTTTTCTCTCCTTCCCGTGTCTGTTGCTGCTTTTCTTTGGGTCTCTCCCATGGTGAGATCTCCTCTGATGGACACTGTTTTGAAGGCCACGCATAGCATAGGTGCTCGGAGCTGCTCCCGGTGCTGCTCGGTTTACCTTCTCGGAGCCGCTATGTCGGCGCGTGCGGACCCACGCGCACCCATGGGTGCGCGTGGATCTCACGTGCCCGACTCTATTTTGCCTTTTTGCTTGTGTTGGTTGCTCGGTGAAGGGGTTTCTTGTTTTGTGGGTTGTTTTATTCCTATTCTTTCAAATAACTTCATTTTCCTGGACTTTTGTGGAAAGGCTGTTGCAGCGGCTCTGCGTTTGGGTTGTCTTATGGACTTGGCTGGATCTCTCATGTGGCTGGCTGCTTGTTCCTTTTCTTTGTTTGTGCTGGTATAGACGTGCCTTCAGGGATGTGGGAGTGGTTTCATTCGCCGTTCATCTTCTCCGTTTGTGGCGGCTCTGGTATTGGGTTTTTGGACCCACTGTAAATTTATGGGCCTTTTGGTCCCTCTGTATGCGGCCATTATGGCCAGTTGGATCCTGGCTCTTGAGGCCAGACATTGTAATGTCCTTCGGGTTGTTCGTATTGCTGTTTTGGACTCTAAGTCCCTGTGCTTTGTAACCGGCCTTGAAGGCCTCTCTGTACGCAGCATGTATGTTCGTTTTCAGGTGAAATGAAGTTTCACGTTTACGTAGAAAAAAAAAACAAGAGGGCATGATTGATTTAGGCTTTGTTGGGAACTGTTACACTTGGTGCAATGGTTGGCAGGGGAGAGCTTGTATCCAGGAGAGGCTCGACCGTGGTCTCGCGACTGGTGAATGGACCAGATTGTTCCCCCGTGCGCTTATACGACACCTCCCTCGCATTGTTTCAGACCATTCTCCGTTGCTTTTAGATACTTTGGGGGACCAATTTTCGGGCCCTAAACAATTCAGATTTGAAAGCTTTTGGCTGCTGGATAGCTGGAGTACCGGGATTATTCAGAATGCTTGGCAGGTGGAGGTTCATGGCTCACCTGCATATTCTCTGTGCCAACGTCTTAAGGGCACTAAGGAGGCCTTAAGAGCGTGGAACATAGAGGTATTCGGAAACATTCAGTCCAAAATAAAATTCCTCCAGGATGAGCTTCTCAAAACTCAATCTCACGTGGACTACCCCCACCGTTGTCATGTTGAGAAAGAATTATCGTTTCAATTGTGTCAGGCACAAAAGGCAGAGGAGACATTATGGAAACAAAAATCTCGTGTTACGTGGTTTACCTCACCGGACTTAAACACGCGATTTTTTCATTTATCCACCCTTGTGCGTCGACGGTGCAACAATATTGTTGTGCTACAAGATGAAGACGGAAATTGTCTTACAACTAGGGAGGACATTGGGTGTCACTTTGAGGGTCATTTCTGGACTCTGTTTGCACGATCCAATAATCGTTTTTCAAGAGGTCTTCATGGGTTAATTCCGGAGATTATCACTGCATCAGATAATGACTTACTTTGCAAGATGCTGGATGAGCCTGGAATTTGGCTTGCGGTACGGAGTATTGGTGCGACAAAGGCCCCTGAGCCAGATGGGTTTACTGCTCTTTTTTACCACAAACAGTGGAGCGTTGTGAAAACCACTGTCATTCCCATGGTACGAAGCTTCTTTGAGAATGATTTTTTGCTCCGTCAATTCAATCATACCAACATAGCACTGATTCCGAAAATTGAAAATCCTACCTCTGTTGGGCAATTCAGACCAATAAGCCTTTGTAATGTGACTTACAAAATTATCTCGAAGATCCTTGCGGGAAGACTGCTTTTGGTGCTGCCGAAAATTATATCTGGGACCCAGAATGCGTTCGTTCACAATAGGCACATTAAGGAGAATATTATTATGGTTCATGAAGTTATGCATACGTTGCGACGGAAACGAGGCCGCAGAGGTCTACTTGTTGCCAAAATAGACTTGGAAAAAGCGTACAACAAAGTTGATTGAAGCTTTTTGGATGAGACTATGCGTTGTTTTGGGTTCTCGACAAAATGGAGACGATGAATATCTCAATGCATTTCGACCACTTCTTTCTCCATCTTGCTTAATGGGTCTTCATACGGGATGTTCAAACCTGGTCGGGGACCGCGCCAAGGAGATCCACTGTCTCCATTTCTGTTTGTGATTGTCGCGGAAGTTTTATCTCTCCTTTTATTAAAAGAGGAGGCTGCCAATAATTTGCACGGTATCACAATAGCTCGAGGTGCTCCCCTCTCTCCCATCTTTTATTCGCAGATGATCTTATGTTGTTTTGTAGGGCAAATTGAAGTGAAGTGTTGCAGCTGAAACAATGCCTTACAACATTCGAGAGATGGACTGGGCAGCTGATTAATCATCAAAAATCCTACCTCCACTTTAGTGCGAACATGGCCAGTGCAGCTAAAGAACATATAACTGCTATGCTACGTCTTCAATTGGAGCGACCGGATGGAAAATATTTGGGTCTCCCTTTGTGCATTCCTAGATCTCGTAGTCAAGCTTGTAGAGAACTGAAAGCTAAAGTTGAGGGTCGTGTGGCTGGCTGGAAAGCGAAAGCGAAAGCTTTGTCATAAGCTGGGCGTACGGTGTTAATTCAAGCAGTTGCCACGGCTCTCCCATTGTATTTTATGACGGTCTTTCTTCTTCCCAAAGAAGTGTTGCGTTCTATTGACACTACCCTCAAAAACTTCTGGTGGGGCTTCCAAGATGAGCAGAAAAGACGTTATCATCCTAAAGCCTGGAATTCTATCTGTGTCCTGAAGGAGTTGGGAGGTCTTGGTTTGCGACGTATGGAAGATGTGAATCACGCAATGATCGCAAAACTAGGATGGCGCCTTATTACTCACAAAGACTCCTTATGGGCTCGTGCTTTAGAAGCCAAATACTGTCGTAACCAACATTTTTTGCTTCTATAACTGGTGGTAAATCATGGATATGGAGAAGTCTCCTCCAAGTTCGAGATATTATTAAGGCAAGGATATGCTGGCAGATTCGAAATGGGGAGGGTCTGAATATCTGGTGTGACCCATGGGTTCCTAATCTTGCACAATTTGCGCCTAAGCTGAAAGAGGGAGCTCTTGTTGAACGACATGTTAACTGTGTTAGGGATTTGATGCATGGGAGTCAAACTCATGGAATGCACCTCTGATTTGCAATCTTTTTGAACCTCAGTCGGCAGCAACTATTTTAGAGATTCACCTTCCATCTATCCCTGGTGTTGACGTTCCACTGTGGACTTTGGACCCCAAAGGCTCTCTCACTGTCAAATCAGCTTATGCGTATATAATTACTTCTCGAAGTGTCTCCACAGGCAACTTGGTATCTGCGGATTGGAAGAAGATTTGGAAATTAAACATCCAACATAGGCTCAAGCTGATGTTGTGGAAGGTTGCGACTGATGCTTTGCCTCTTCGGGGCAAGGTAGGACTCTGGGTAGAGAATTGATCGGCAGCGATTTGGTTGTGTCCAATGTGCGGCATGCGCGGAAGAGTTTAATGAACATCTATTCCTAAATTGTACTGGCAGCAAGTTCATATGGCGTTCAGAGCCTTGGCCGGTTGTTCATCGTTCAATTGCAGATTGGAAACCATTCTTGCTTAATTCCAGAAATCTCCCTTCAAAATTGCGGGAACATTGGCGGGATATTATGTTGGCGGTGGCCCTTCGGCTGGACATTATTTGGTGTGCCCGTAATCAAGTAGCTCATGGGAAAGATCGCCCGTCTCCTGCCTCTCTTATTAATGATGTGCAGTGTCGCTTTGAGGAACATCGCTTGGCTTGGGCAGACCGAACAAGCAAGCAGGTTGAGACATGGCAACCACCAGATGTTGGTCACTTAAAGCTAAATTATGATACATCGATCCATGATGGATGCTTAGTGTTGGCTGTTATTTGTCGTAATTCTGCTGGCTGGATACTTGAGGCCTGCACACAAAAGATGGTTGGAGATAACCCTCTTAAGGGTGAGGCGCGTGCTGCTCGGTTGGCGTGTCATATGGCTTCTACTTATCCCACTCAAGGGCTGACTATTGAAGGTGATTGTCTAAATCTTGTGAATCAGGTGGGTGATGTGTCCCTCCATTCCAGACTGGGCTATTCTGGGAGAGGTGTTTACTATTCGTAACCTCTTGAGGGAGAATACAAATTGGACTTTTGTTCCGATTCCTCGAGAGGTCAATACCGTTGCCCATAATTTAGCTCGGTGGTGCTCACGGAGTTTAGTGTTAGGTGATATTTGTATTCAGGATTTACTGTCAGATATTGACGCTTGTGATCATGCAGCTCTGGAGAGGCTGCCTATTAATGTATTGTAGGACGTTTGCGTAGAGAAAAAAAAAATTAGATTAAAGGTTTGGGGTACATGCCTTCATCATCCTAGCACGGGATTATTTGGAGAAGCAAATTGGCACCTAAACCCAAAATTCCAAATCATACTATATTATTCTGTGGGGATACCATTGAGGCGACACTCACTAGTGGTATTAAAAGTGCATATTATTGTGGCTCGTAGTCGAACTGGAGCAAAAGCTTTATCTTCTCTTCCCTCTTGTCTCTCTCCCCATCTCTGTATACATATGTATATATGTGGCGTGTGGCTAAGCAACCGGTTTTCTTTCATTAGAGCCTCTTCCCGTTTCCCCTATCAAAGCAATTCTGAATAAGGACGAGTACTTAGGTTGTCTTTTAGTTCAACTTTTGGTTGTGTTCTTTCAATTACAGTCCCCTATCATTAGGATAAATAAATATGGACATTCCTGCAACTTGGGCTCAGGATAATTACGTGATTCTTCCCACTATTAAGGGACATATACTCGAAATAGGCCTGAACACGCAACCACGTAACTCGACCGGGTCAGCTAGTCTTAAGATAGGGCTTGGTAAACTAAATCTACCACATAATCAGTACGTTTTTTAAGACATGTAATTATGACTACGTTTATATTTAGAAACACAAATACATGCAAGTCCAGATTCGGGAAATAGCGGATTAGGTTCCTGAGCTTGTCGAAGCACATGCAATCAAGTATAGGGACCAGTTTGGACAAATTTGGGTAGGTCCCCTTATGTGACTTAAAAATGAAACACAAAAGAAAACTGTATACGGGGGAAATGCATTCATTTCTACGACTATAACACTTCTTTCAAACCTTTTTCATCTTTTATCAGCCAAATCAAGGGTAGAACACCCCAAAAAAGAAGAAGAAGAAGGGGCCATATGTTCACATTTTTGTTTGTGATTCATGTCAATTGATACATACTGAGTAAAAGGCTTCGCAAGGTTCCAATACGATACTAAAGGGGTTGTTTGACTTCAGATGAATTGTATGTAGCTTTATCAGGCGATGCTGAATCTGAAGAAGCTATTCCAGCAGTTTCCATACGATTTCCAGATTTTTGAGTCGTCTCCCCACTTATAATCCATAGTTCTGCAACTCCCTGGCTTTGGATCCATCGTGTTCCTTCACCGAAATCGACGGTAAATCAAATGACTGAAAACAAGAACAAGACCACCATCACATTCCAAACTTATCGATCTTACATGTCTGATTCAACTAACTTAATTAAATACATTACAATGGTCCGTCTGAAATAGTTGAAGCTCCAACCCAATTTCGCAACAAAGTTGATATAAACCAACTCAGCCTAGCAGACATGAGCCTAACTCATACTTTGAGTTTTTGGACAGAGAACTTCTCAAATTATGGTGAAAGTGTCTTCAATTTCAAGTAATCCTAACCCAAAAGAAGATTTGTTTCCTCTTGCCCCCTTTCTCTCTTTTCATTGGTCAAAAGAAATCTAACTTCAACCTTTCAAAACTTTGTAAATAAGATGAAAACTATTTGACAGAATAAAAAAGAAAAAACACTTACAATTTGGCTGACTTCAAGTGATATCGTTTGCAACCAAAACATCTTCCAACACCCTCCCTACAAAATGCATGAGGTGAAGAGGAATCAAAGACACTTAGTACCTGAAGATTAGTTATTGTTGTTGTAACGACTCAAGGGAAGCGCTAGACACATCTGCACTTTAATTTCAAAAGGACTAGTCAAACTCGCTCTTAAAGCTCCATGGATAATTTTAAAGTCCAGTTCAACCTAATTAGGTCTCAATGTGTGGGACTTGGCCCTTATAGAAATCATCTTTCGATCCTTCTCTTTTCCCACTCTATGTGGGATTCGGAGTATCACAGTTGTTCTAGCTTATCACACCATGCACTTGGAAAATGGGAATGGGATTTCAAACCCTGGTGTTGAGATTTCAACTACAATGATACCAACACCAAAAACCAAGTGTTTCTGAAAAATATCCTGTCCTAACAATCATCAAGGTCTTCTTTTTTGGGGTCCACCACCTTCACAAAACCAACATTTATAATAATGATGTCAAAACAAAAATAAATTAACATGAGACCTATGTACATCAAAGCCCCCCTCCCCCGGCAATAATATATTTTTAGATTTCATGGATCATAACTCAAACGATACAGATGAATTAGTTTGCCGTATTTACCAGAAGAAAAAACAAAACAAAAAGACAGGAGGGAAGGGCAATAATAGCACACTTCATGCTGAAATTCCATGTAAAGCATCTAGCAATCTGTCATTAGGCTTTTATTTAACTGTTCCTATCAATGAGATTTCCAGTACATATATATATATATATATATATATATCAAAGACAAGAGGGGAGGGCAATAATAGCACACTTCATGCTGAAATCCCAAATAAAGCATCTAGCAATCTGTCATTAGGCTTTTATTTTACTGTTCCGATCAATGAGATTCCCAATATATTTCAGGCAAGCAGCATGGCAAAAACATATATAATTTTTCACCCTTAAAGGGAA
Source organism: Myrica gale (assembly GCA_963930655.1). Classification (NCBI taxonomy): domain Eukaryota; kingdom Viridiplantae; phylum Streptophyta; class Magnoliopsida; order Fagales; family Myricaceae; genus Myrica; species Myrica gale. Next base: position 5,570,819 of record OZ005600.1, on the reverse strand, counting down.
AAATGTTGTAAAGAGTTGGATGAACCGTCTTCCCTTTAAAATTACTGCTTAAAAAATAAATATAAATCAAGCATTAAATGCACTTGCTATTGAAGAAAGTAACAAGTCTAAATATAAATCAGAAACCCAATTTTCATCACAAGTTTACAAACCTATATTATTTGATCATAAGCAAGCCTTTTCTTCATCCTATATGATATTTTTACCTTCCAGTAAATATCTGTCTTAAACAAATTCTGTGTGCTCTAATATCGGTTCGCTGTTAAAAGCTTGTTCACTAAGAAGGTCTTTTGGCGTACAAGCACTTCAAAAGGAAAACTAACCCCAAAAAAGCCAAAAACAATACAAAAAGGAAAGGGAACTGATTGCAATCAGAATGGCTGGGGCCATGCACCTATTTATCTCACAGCAAAGAATTAGTTGGTTTGTGTTTCCAGTCATTTTACTAGTTGATCTAACCCTCAAGAAAGGAAGAAAAATATTCACATGAAAAATTTAGGATTCTAGGACAATAACGGTTTGTCTATATCTTATTCATTGACGTGTATGTGTGGGCTATTGGTGATCCATGTTGAATACCTCAACTAAGGAGGGAAAGGAAACAGACGGAAGGAAGAGGTCATTCACCATTGTGTCAAGAAACAGGTAATGGGCAAAAATAGCATAGACAAGTGTTCGTTTGCCACAGACTGAGACGAACTAAATTGATTGTTGAAAAATTGATAATCTGATTCTCTCTCTCTCTTTCCAGGGGTGGATGGGTATATGTCTATGCATGGATCTTGTACAAACGCATATTTGTGTCGTGCTAAAAAGTTATCAAGTCATCACATCAATTTGGAACGATTACATCATGTAATATGTATTATGTTATAAAAGACACGTCAAAGGCCTGACCTTACAATTGCAGACCAAACCAAGGAGAAATTGAGTTATAGACAACCCATCCAGGGACCAGAGCAACATAACAGTTCAACGATAAAGCAAGAGCTTGCTTCCACAATGGCAGCTGTGTATTCAGCAACTCTCAGCTCGATGTTCATTATTCAGTTATGTTATGATCTTCATAATCACACCGATGACACTTTAGGTTCCCGTCAATGGCACGTGAAATTAACATGACGTCTTCCATGAACCGATGCGACCTATCTCCAGCTACAAATTCGCAAACAGCACCATCCACTTCAATCAAACTACATCCAGGCACCTTTTTTACCCTCTTCTCTTCCATTCCCTTCCTTACCTTTGCCACATCGTCCCATTCGTTAGCAGAAGCATACATGTTGGAAAGAAGAACATGAACCCCACCATGGTCTAGACTCTGCTGAACGAAGCGCTCAAGCATTTCTTTGCCCAACTCAACATCTCCTTGAACTCTACAAGCATTGAGCAATGCACCCAATACATACGAGTCTGGTTCCAATGGCATCTCCCTTACGACCTTCTTTGCTTCTTCCAGCATCCCAGCTCTTCCAAACAGATCTACCAGACAGCCATAGTGTTGGACCCCTGGCTCGATCCCATAATCCTGGCTCATGCTATTGAAAATTCTCATCCCTTCATCCACCAACCCCATCCGACTGCATGCGCTTAAAACGCATATAAATGTAACTTCATTAGGCACAACTCCTTCATTCTTCATCCTAATAAACAACTCAATTGCTCTTGCACTCAGACCATTATTTGCTAGGCCCGAAATCAAAGAAGTAAAAGAAAAAACATCTTTATTCGGCATCTCGTCAAATACAGTACAAGCAGTATCAATACAGCCGCATTTTGCATACATGTCAATAAGAGCAGTGCCTAAGATTCTATCTAATTCCATCCCATTTCTATCCACAAATGCATGTATCCACCTTCCCTGATCCAAAGCGCCGAGGAAAGCACACGCAGTGAGTGCACCCACAATGCCAGCATGATTTGGTCGAAACCCAGAAACCTGCATATCATTAAAAAGCTCCAAAACCTCTTTGAACAAGCCAACTTGTGCATAGCCAGTTATCATCGCACTCCAAGAAACGGTATTCTTCTCCGGCATTTGATCAAACAATGCCCTTGCAGCCACAACAGATCCAGCCTTTGCATACCCATTGATCAAAGCTGTCCACGTAATGACGTCTCGGCTGACGCTCGCATCAAACAATTTACGAGCAGGGCCCATGCAGCCACAAGTCGCATACAAATGGATCAACCCATTCTGCACAAAGTCATACGATTCCCAGCCCAATCTGAAGACTTGGGAGTGGAGCATTAAACCCAAGGAGGCATCAGAGAGGTCAGCACAAGCTCTAAGTAGGAAAGAGAAGGTGTAGTTGTTAGGCAAGAAGCCACTCTCAAGCATATTCGTGTACAGGGACAAAGCTCTAATGGGTTCATCCCTCTCGGTAAAAGCCCTGACCATGGTATTCCAGATGAAAGTGCTTCGATATGGTAGATGGTGAAAGAGCTGGCAGGCGTAAGTCAAGTCGCCGAGGTCGGACACCACGCAGAAGGAGACGATCTTGTAAGCGGCATGAGGATCCAAAAGGGTGCCCGAAACTGTGAGATGGGATTGAATTTGCTTGAAATGCGTCATGGTCATGCATTTGTTCAACAGGGCGAAAGCTCTCTGACTACTCGCATTCATGTATTCGGAGCCAACCCGATTTCAGATCGCTGGAAAAGGTTACTAGCATTTGAACATGTGACTACGAACCAGATCATGGGCCGGGCAAGGTTTCAGCCTTTAACACAATAACTTGGGCCTACAAGTTAATAGAACAGGCCCAAAATCTGTAGAAGGCGGCAAAGGTTGGGCTTACTTGGATCCAGCTGTTTATACATAGAACGAGGCCTGGCCCGCCAATAAGAAGAAGGCTTACTTAGGCTAGCAAGACGGCCCCGCACAGCAGTGGCTCAAGCTCGAAGTAATGATAAGAAGAAGGCTTAGAAATTGGTGTTGGAGGCAGGAAGGGTAGAAAAGGATATTAGTCTTTTAAACTAAGGGTTTTATAGAATGAAGAGCAGCTAGGGTAGAGTACCATTTATCCCCGTTCGCTATCTTTGTCGCCGGCATTTGCTGCTGCTCGTCTTCCTTTCATTTTCTGCGGTTCATATTTTGCAAAGGTTCTTTTCACTGTACATGCTTTGTCTGAGTATTTGGGTTTCTTTTTCAGCTCAATATCAGTAATATATTTGAGCACAAATCGATTTCCCTGTTCAGATGGATCGGGAGAGGCTTATGAAGATGGCCAGTGCCGTTCGTACTGGTGGAAAAGGAAGCGTGCGAAGGTCTGCTAATGGATTCTCTCATGGGTCGCAACCAAATATTTTTCTTTCCCGTGAAATGTTTTTTGTGGGTTGCATTTTGCATAATATGTCGAATTTAATTGAGTTTGATTTTGTTGCTTTCGAGATTAGAAAGAAGAAGGCTGTTCACAAAGCGACGACCACTGATGATAAGCGGCTTCAGAGTACCTTGAAGAGGATTGGGGTTAACACTATTCCGGCCATTGAAGAAGTTAACATTTTCAAGGATGATGCCGTCATACAGTTTCTTAATCCCAAAGGTTGATCTACTAAACCTAAATTTTGCTTTCAAGGATTGTGTGCCCTAAGCTATTTATACCACCAATTTTCGTATTGCTTTTATTTTTAACAAGTAATGCTAATCATTTACTTTATCTTCTTTCTCAGTTCAAGCTTCAATTGCTGCCAACACTTGGGTTGTTAGTGGTTCTCCTCAAACAAAAAGTATGAAAGCTTGTCCTCTCTTTTCTTTTACTTTTTGCAGCTTTCTTTTGCATCTTTACCTCTTTCAGGATGTTGCTGGCATGGATTTCTGAAATAGTACCGGCTTCATCAAAACTTTGCGTTGTTGCCGGGGCTCTTCTGACCTCTTGCTAAACAAGCCCTTGGCTAATAGCTACAATCATTCCTATAATTACTTTTGCTGCTGATTGTGACTGTTGTACATCTACTTCTCTGTTACCTTTTGATGGACTAGCACTAAGATTTGAATTTGTTTTGTTTCAGAACTGCAGGATATTCTCCCTGGGATTATCAACCAGCTAGGTATGACATCGTTATCCCTATTTGCCTCATCTTAAATCATTAAAAGTATTGACAAATATTGCGAAGTTTCATCATCTACCAGTTCTAGTATGAATAGGATAGGTAATAAATCAACTCTTTATAGTTTAGACTAATTTTGAAGGTTTTGGAAGCTGTCACTGAACCTCCTTCAATTTGGTGTAGATGAAACTATTATATTTTAAATCCCAATTGGTAGATTCTCCTCGTGATGTGCATGTTTCTGTGAAACATAAAATTTACCATTATGGAACATCCAAATGGGTAGAATAGGGGTTTAAGTTACTCAAAGGAAGCAAAAAAATTTCTGTTGGTCTCTGCCATGGAGTTATAAGCCTATTAATGATTTAGTTAGGTCTAATTTATGTATTTCAAGCCCCCCGTCTATCAGGATGGAAAATATGACAACTTTACATTATTCCAAAATACAGGGAGGTTTTTACATCTTTATGGTTAATCAGTTTCCACTGGAGTAAAGGTCTTGTAATGTAAATATTTGAGTTAGCTATCTGTGTATACATATAGAAATAAAAGGGCGAGTGAGAAAAATGAACGTTAAGTACCTAAATGCATTCCTTGTTCAGCACGAACTAACTAATGGTGAGGCTATGCCTGGTCTTCTTTTATTTCTTTTGAACTTTAAATTTTTAGATTATCGTATATTCTATTTCCTTTCTCATATGGTACCATTTTCTGTGTCTTGATATTTGTTGAAATGAAGCTGGAATTCCACTGCTCAATTTTGCCTTTTTGAATTGCTGTGCTAATTTTAGCTCGCAGTTCATTCATTCTCTAAATTTTGTCCAGTTCCATGCTTTCAGTTGGGGTTTTTCAAGCGTTTTATCTGCGTTATCTCTTAGATGGGGTTTCTGGCAGTCGCAGTATATGCTGCAATCATGGCGGCCTCTCATGGTAGTTCACAATCTGAGGCCACAAAATTGGAGATGGTCACTAAATTCTATGAAAAGCCTCGAAATAATACTAGTCTAGATAGCCTTACATGTCATCACCTAATTATGGGGTGAACAAACAAATCATGCTGTCCCTGTCTCAATCTAGTAGCAACTTGCCATTGACGGCCATGGGTTTTAATTTTTCAGGGCCAGATAACTTGGACAACCTAAGGAAGCTTGCGGAGCAGTTTCAAAAGCAGCAGCCACCTGCTGCTGCACAAACTACGCAAGAAGATGATGATGATGAAGTCCCAGAGCTTGTTGCTGGTGAAACCTTCGAAACTGCTGCAGAGGATCATCATCACACTTCTTAGGCTGGTTGTGAGAATGCTTCCCAGTATCAATTTCAATACCTTGCGTGGTCATTATGTCCCTTTCTTCCCTGAATCCCTTTGGCTTCTTACGAACGGTTATCTTGTACTTGAGATATTTTTCAAATCCAGTGAAAGACTTGTAGCATGTATTAGAGTTGATCCTTTGAATGACGGGTGATTTTATCTATAGACATGCAGCCCTTTATTACAGTAATATTGCTCGTTTCTTTGATTTCGCATTCAAGATTGCCTTACGCATGTGATGCCCCAATTCTCCTGGAGAGTTTTGGTAAAAATAAATCACCGAGGGAGGAGTAATATCTTTGCATCGCCAGTAGCCTGGAGATTGGGTTGGGTGCATTTACATTCATACGCGCCTGATGTCAATCTCATTACAGGATTAATAGGCAGAGATGGTCAACCCCACCCAAAGGGCAACCAAAGCAATTATATAGATTCTTTCTTGTTAGTAACTCAATACATTTGGTCTGAGCAGAGTTGCCGATTCAAATCTGCCATGATTCGAATGGATTATAAAATTTTCTTGGCCTGTTTCCCCACTACTTAACAACCAGCTACAGCACAAGCATTTTTATCTCCTTTTTCAATAAACGTGTTGGGTTGAAATAACCTTCATAAAAACCCCGAAGTGTCAGAATATGGAGACCCACAAAGGCGACCTGCGAATTTTTGTCTTGTCATCAGAAGTTTTTTGTTTGTTTGTTTGTTTGTGTGGGTAAGTGTCGTTATCAAGAGTTAAAAATCGTAGAATTTTCCCTTTATGAGGTGTTATACACACGCCGTCACACAAATAAACCATGAGGGCCTCGCTCTAACCCAAGGCAACTAAGGCAATATATAGCCTAGATTAGCAAGGGCAAAACCAAACACCACCTTCCTAGATACAGTCGGGCATATTGCCTTTGGGTACTGATACGGGTTCTGGGGGGGTGTTTTCACTTCGTTGGTACCAATCACCAACTGCATCAAACCATGCAAACTAAACCATTGGATCAATTTTTAATTTTTTTTAATCTCTACCATGGTAATCGTGTCCCAATACAAGTGAAAGAGTCCTCGACTGCTTAATCATAGGGATCAATGGGAGCATCAGAATGAAAAGTGAGATAATATCTACATCAAAATCCACAAGAATGCATCAAACCGTGAGAATAACTACTACTCTGGATAATAATAGCAGTTCCACCGGCATAGTCTCTGGACATAGGTTTACATTTGCTAAGAATTCAATTCTTCTGATCTTATCGAAGTAGCGAAGCAGTAATTCTTTTTTGTTTCCTCCATAAAAGTCAACCCACACACTAGAGTGTTCGCGGAAGAGGTCATACAACATGCTTCTGGGACAAATAAAAGCTAAAAAAGGCACCTAGTAGATCCAATATCTGGATTTTAACTTCATGGTGAGACCTGAAACAATGTCTGGGGAGTGACGAATGGTGTCTTCTTATAGAACTCAGTACTCGAGCATGCCAGGAGATGGTAGCCCAGAGACGAGATCATGAGTTTCACCACTTCTGTTCATCCTTTGGGCCACATGTGGGCTTAAGGATTCAACTGCTTGCTCTCCCATTTTATGGACGTCCTCGGGTGAAAGTATCTTGATACACCAAACATTATTGACAAATGCCCTGCAAAAGGTCAAATGTAGTGAGGACACAGCAAGTAGGTCTTGATTAGTGAGTAATATGAACCCGCCCCTGCCACCGCCACCCCCTTCTCTTCCCTCTCATTTTCCTTCCGCAACAAGGCCTCAGAAAATCTAATAAGCTCATGAGAGTGCAATGACAAACACAAGAAACTTCAACAAATTCCACGTGGAGCTAAGGAGCATTTCAAATCTACAGAGCATCTCAACTAATCAGCAGAAGAAGCCAGTTGCCTTCACAAGGATACGAATGAAACCAGTAAACTGGGAAAGGGGCTACATTCACAGTTTAAGCAGTAAGGTGAGACACCCAACATAACACAAAAGTTCCCAAGCATTTTAATCAATCGAGGCTAGAGCAACACATTAAGATGGACTCGCAAAAATATTTTTCAATGCATTATATGTTATTACAGCAAGTACTTACTCCCATGGGTCGTCACCAAGAAGAAGCACATCATTCTCCCTGTCAACGAATACAAGCTGCCAGCCTGATCTAAGAGGGTCTTCAAACCTCCCCTCAATTCCAAACATCTGAGCCAGCTCTTCACGCAGCTCATTATAGCTGCTGAACCGGGAGATGTCTAGTGAGCGCCCAACCGAACCTGATTTATAAACCTAAACAAAAACAGGGCATCTTGTTAAAAAGAATATGAAGCAACCAATAATTCTAATAAATTGAAAAGACGCTAATAGCTTGCAGCCCATACCTTGACAAAAGTCCGAGATGGGGTTGGTGGGTCAACTTGTCCTGCACTCTGCAACAACTCAGACTCGTCTTGCACAGAACCATACAGAGAATTCTGAAATCCAGAATCCCCTAATGGCATTGAGGACATATCAGCATCAACTGAAGTAGCAAAAGTAGGCACAGTGGCGGGAACTAGAAGTCCAGATGAATCAATGTTAACACCAAAAAGAGTAGGATTCTGGGAACCCGCATTACAATTTTCTGGCTCTTCAGTAGCATCTTTCCTAGAATATGGTGAATGTGACATTGAGTTGGCAAAAGCATTGACCTGTGACTGTGTGTACTTAGTAGCCCAAGATTGTTGGCGTAACTGCTCAGCTAGCATAGATTGACCAACTCTGGAGAAGTTCAAAAAATTACCACTTCCTTCAGGACATATTGAACTGGGAATATTCTGTCCGGGGGACAGAGATGCTGAGAACTTTGTGCTTGGATCCATGAAGTCTGCTTTCGCAAAAGATGAGGAAGGCATGTTTGACTGCAGTCTTTGATGCAGCTGATCACCTTGAACATGGAGAGTATTCTGATAGGTATGTTGCTGTTGCCGTGCCTGCTCCAGTTGTTGGTTGTTAAGTGGTTGGTGTATAAGGTGCTGAGGTATGTTCTCCGTTAAAACTTGGGTTTGTGCCTGCAGGAAATTATGAGGGACTGCTTGGTTTATTGCTGCTTGTTGCTGTTGCTGCTGCTGCAAGAGTGAAGTATGGCTCTCTCGCTGTTGAAGATACTGGAAGGGCTGCTGAAATTGCATAATTTGTTGTCTTAGAAGATCTCCACTTCCTAGGTTCTGCATTCCAGCAGCCAACATGGCTTGGTACTGCTGATTTTGATCATTTCCAAGCAATGTAGGGTCCAGTCTCTGCTGCATCCAGGGAAACAAACCAACACCTTGAAAATTCAGGGAGTTAAAACCATTGTCTCCAGTTCCCCCCCTTAACCACATCAACCCATTAACTCCATCATCCCTGCTATCTGTAACAAAACAAGAGTGAGAACACTAATGATATCAAAGATACTCATCATGCATGGTAATAGTGTTAGAGGTGACCATTTACAGGTAAGGAAAAAAAAAGTTCTACAACCCTGACAAAAAACATCGAAATAAACAGCATTGGTACAGTCAGGTTTCCAGGTCGACTGCTAAGCCCTACCTCTGTTCATATATAAATGAGTATGATGCAAGAATGAACGATTTAGTCACCCAGGCTGTTTTGGCAAGAAATGCAGCTTTTATTAACCTCAAATTTAGTTGCTTAGATTTAACATCCAACAGTAACACACAAGTTTTACCTGATTAAAATTCTTAAGGAAAAAGGTTAAGACAAAAAAAAATGAAAACTCCATCACCAAAGACAAGGGTAAATACCGTGCAAAGATGAGACCCCAGGATGCCAGGGACGTTTCAGTCTGAGGGGAAACAATGACGGATACATGGGGAAAGTTGTCAACGGTTCAATTTCCCACAAGGATACTCTTGGCTGCCTTTCTCCTGCCGTTGACTCGTCCCAACCAACCTATACATGAGGGATGAAAGATGACTTAATTCACAAATAAGAACACTGACTTAAAGTCAATGATGCACAAAAGGAATATTAGGAAAAAAAAAACTGAAGAAATTTCACCTACATGCAATTCTCTAGACTTACATTAGGACATCCTTAAAAAACCTAGTATCTTGGTTTTTATAAACAAAGAGTCTAACTGAGAACGCCAACTGCATATGAACTACATGAAGAGTTTTCATCAATACAATGCACCCTTAAAAATTTACTGTTGTCCAAGACAGGAGACCCACAAAGGGCATCTCGACCTCCACACCCCTTTCCAAGGAAATTATACATAGACTTCATCGAAAAAACTGCTCTTGGAGCCGGTCCAAGACACCTTATCAGCCTCCCCTCTCCTTAACACCACGCGGTACCAGAGAGAAAAGAACTCAGAAAACTCCTCCACCTCCCAATCATTTGCAGATCTCACAAAGGGAACATTCTACACTACATTGTCATCCCTTCCCACCAAACACTCCGCCACCATGGCCTCCTTGCACCTAGACAGAGAAAACACAACCGGGAAACCAAAGACAAGGGTTTATCACCACACCATCACTCATGCCAAAAGCTAATCCTCAAACAACTGCCCACCAAGAATCTGATATGCTTGCTAAAAACATCCCAACTCTTGCTAATGAATCATCAAAGGCTAACATCATAGGACCCCCTACTTGGGCAAGTAAGCCACTCAGCCGCTGTGCACCCATATTTTGCAGCAATGACAACCCTCCAAAGCCTATCACGCTCACAAGCAAAACGCCACAACTATTTGCACAATAGGGCCCTATTGAACAACGTAATACTTCGGAGCCCCAAACCCCCATTCGAAAATGGGGAACACATAAACTCCCACTTCACAAGATGAAATTTGTGCACAACCCCAAAGAAAGTCCCTCTGAATCTTCTCCAACCTATTAGCGACCGCAACCGGGATAGGAAACAAGGAAAGGAAATAGGTGGGAAGGCAGGATAGAGTAGACTTAATGAGAGTAAGGCTACCACCCTTAGAAAGATACATGCACATATCCAACCCGCCAACCGTCTCTCCATCCGCTCAAGAATCTCATCCCAAATATGAATACTCTTAAAACTAGCTCCCAAAGGAAGCCCAAGACATGTCAGCGGCAAGGAGGACACTCTACACTCCAAAATACTCGCCAAATCCTGAACAATATCAACAACACCAATAGGAATAATCTCGGACTTAGACAAGTTTATTCTAAGACCCAAGACTGCCTCAAAGCACAAAAGGAGGCATCTAAGACTCCGGAAATGGCTCACCTTCGCCCCACACAACACCAAGGTATCATCAGCAAAAAGCAAGTGAGAAATGCACACACTCCCCCTCCTACCGCAAAACCCGTTAAACCACCGTGTTCAACCACTTTCCCCATTAGCGACTAAAGGCTTCCATAACTATCTCAAAAAGAAGAGGAGAAAGAGGGTCCCCTTGACGTAAACCACGCGAGCTACTGAAAAAACCTTTCAGGCAGCCATTAACAATCACTAAAAACTTCACCGTCGAGATGCAAAACGAGATCCAACTACACCATTTTTCACCAAAGCCACATCTTCGCAGAAGATATAATAAAAACTTTCAATTCACATGATCATAAGCCTTCTGAACATCCAACTTACAAAGCATACCCAGCACCCCAACCTCAACCTGGAATCAATGCACTCATTGGCAATAAGCACGAAGTCCAAAATCTGTCTCCCCTTAACAAGTGTTTCGAGAGGGAGAAATAACCTTGTCTAACAAGGACTTCAGCCTATTAGCCAACACCTTGGCTAAAGTCTTATAGACACTCCCCACAAGACTTATGGGGCAAAAATCTTTGAGCTCCACCGCCCCCGGCTTCTTAGGAATAAGGACAATGAAAGAGTTTAAGCTCCGAACAAACTTCTCATCTCTCGCAAACTCATTAAACATCAATATCACATCATTCTTAACAATGTCCCAACAAGCTTGAAGCTAAGGAGAAGCCATCCGGGCCCGAAGCCTTGTCGCCATTGAGACTGCGCACCACCTCAGTCACCTCCTCCACAACAAAAGGTCGTTCGATCCACACTGCATCTTCCCCTGTAATACTATCAAACTCAAGACCATCCACAGAGGGACACCACTCAAAGGGCTCCACATACAGAGAGGAACAATAATCAACAATCTCCTCAACAATCCCCTCTGGATCCTCCACCACTTCCCCCTCCACCTCCAAACTAAAAATCAAATTCCCTCTCCTATTAGAATTAGCTATACAATGAAAGAACTTAGTACAACGATCACCCTCTTTAAGCCAAAGAGCCCTAGACTTCTGCCTCCAGCTAACCTCCTCCAAAACAATCATATTGTTCAACTCCCTAGCGACCTCCAACCTCCTATCCTTACCCTCCTCATCAAGGTTACCCCCCCTCATCCAAGGCATCAAGAGACGCAAGCTCGCTCAAAAGAGCCGCTTTCCGAACACTTAGGATATCAAAAACTTCCCAATTCCACACAAGTTTCTGTTTCAAGGCCTTTAACTTTGAGTGAAGCACAAAGCTCAGAGAGCCCCGAAAGACAAAACCAAGCCACCACTCCTTGACCAAGTCCACAAACATGTCCACTCTAAACCACATATTTTCAAAGCGGAATAGCTTCTTACTATCGCCAAACCTACCACTTTCCAATAAAATCAGGAAGTGATCCGAAAACAAACAAGACAACCGTCTCTAAATAAGCTCCGCGTACATCGACTCCCAATCCGAACTAACAAGGAAACGGTCAATCCTCGATCAAGACTGAGAAGATCTACCATTGGACCTAGTGAACAAACCACCAGCCAACTCGAGGTCCAACAACCAAGATCGGAGACAAACTTCGAAAAATCCACCATGGCACTCCTCGAACCCCCACCACCCGATCGCTCACTAGGAAAACGAGTCATATTGAAATCCCCCCAATACACCATGGTAAATTTCACCAACTATGAATCCCCACCAACTCATCCCACAAGATCCTCCTACTACAATCGTCATTAAGGTCGTAAACTCCCGAAAAGATCCATTTGATATCATCCTCCACATTTCTAAAAATCATCGAAATAGAAAAAGATCCAACACAAGACTCAATCAACTCCAAAGAACGAGAATCTCAAAGACACAATACCACCCGACGCACCCTCAACTTTAAGACAACACCATTTAACATGAGGCCCACCCGACAACTGTCTCACCATGGCACGAGGCACCTTCGCGACCTTAGTTTCCTGAAGACAAACTAAATCCCCCCTTCCACCCTCTTAATAGATGCCCCACACTTTTACATTTTCCTTTATCATTCAAACCTCACACCAGCTGATAATTTTGGGCTTCATAGAGAATTAACTAAAGCCCTCCCCACTTTCCTACTCCTAGAGCCAGAGGCACTCCCATCATAATTCACAAAACACTCCAAAGATTTTAATTCTCTAAGCAATTTACCACCTGACCAACTCGACGACTTACTGCCCATCCCCCTCTCCATTTCCAAGGCAGCAAAGAGTTTCATAAGGTCAGCTTCATACCCATCACAAGACACCCCCACCAGGTGCCTAAATGACGACACCATCTCAAAAACCCACATCGACGGACCAAACGACCCCACACCAGCTACCCTTCTGCCCCCGAATGTGCACAGTCCGAAGTGGCTCTGCGCAAGCCTCGTCACCTTCTTCCTCGAACAGCACCAACGCCCCCCCCCCCAAAGACAGGATATATGGAAGTAGTTATTTCGACCATGCCAAACAACAACCATTTAGGGTAAGGGAGATTGCACAACTTACGCCCTTTTTTTACTTCACAAAATATGACCACATATTTGCCCCTCATATAAAAAGGTATTTTTGGACGTTTGCACGTCTCTCTCTCCCTACTCTTCACTTCAATGGCAAACCCCTGCAGGACTCTCCCATATAAAGCTTTCACTAACTACCTTGATTTATGTGTAGGGTCTCTCTCTCTCCCTCTTTTTCTCTCTCTTTTGTCTGTGTATCATATAAACAGCAGAACTACTTATTAGATGGAGAGCTTTAATCATCAAAAAAGTGCAGCTTTAAGCGTTTGCTGTTGTATGCAACCGACATACATGGAAGTGGTATTAGTTCAAACATGACACAAGACATATTGGAGGAGCAATTACTGATTCTTGCTTTACAAATGCCTATGAATGACTACATATACCTACCCCGCCGCCCCCGTGGTGCCCCTCCAAAACAAACAAAAAAACCTGCAAATATGGCATTTTTAGGTGTTCCTATGCGTCTTTTTCAATACTTCATAATTAATTTCTCTCTGTTTCTCCATACTCTTCAAATAAAATGTAAAACTATACATACACATGTATGACACACCCATATAATTATCAAATTAGAGTAAATGTGTAGGACCAATTATCATCTCTCATTAATTATTTACTTGAATAGCCAGTTATGCCCATAAAATCACGCAATATTACAAAAAAAAGCTTTCTACATCCATTTCATCGTACACTCTAATTATAAATCTTCGAAGACATAAATAGATATGTGTGTGAATGTTTCCAAACAACAGAATGATTCAGCTTCTACACTTAATGGGTTTAATGTCTAAAATCCATCTTCAAAAGGTGCAAAAGTAAAGAAGACAGATAATCCATTTAATTATAGACAAACTAATTTTCTATAATCCTATGGCGCAACATATCCTCTGTTTTGTGAGATATCTTTGCAAAAGGATAAAAAGAAGTATCCTGAATGAATGGATAATTCTCTTCTTTTTCATGTGGAAGATATTACTCCAGAAAGTCATCCATTTCTTTTTTGATTCAACAATTTATACAAGACAATATAAACTACTTTAGTCTAGCGTTGAACAAAGGAGAAGAGATTGAGCTTTAATTTTTAGCAAAAATAGAGGTTCAACATGCTTGGGTACCTAAAAAATTAAAAGATTATATTAGTTGTTGATCTTCCATTTGTTTTTCCAATTTTGCAATGTGTTGAGAAAATTACATAAACAGTTATATTCAGTTCCTCAACTAATAAACAAAACAGTGCAGAAATATGGCCGAAATCTTCAGAAAGCTACTGTCATACAATTGGCAATAAGAACCAATATCTGAAGTACTAAAAAGAAATTGCCCATCCAAGTCCAATCATTCAATAAAGACGTTTTTTTTATTGGGGATAGGTGTATGCTTGTTTCTACATGCAAACTTTCACTGTGCACTAAACTTTATTCCTGAGTGAATTTCAAAGAAGAAAGAGAACCGGTTGAATCACTGACCATTGTACATGAAGTCTTATTTTTTTGTGTTGATCATGCATGAGCTTACTAGATCGAATCTGGGAGACCTTATGGGCTACACTTTTTGCAGATGGAAACCTCCAATGTGATGAGACTAGAGTGGGAGTTATCTCCAAGTTGAAAGCTGGGCGGGATACTTTAGATTCAAGAGGTTTTAAGTTAATGAGGACCAAAACCAAGTATACGGAGTGCAAGTTGAGTAAAAGTAACAGCAATGATCGAGGGATCAAAGAGACATAACTCTTTATCTTGGATCACTAGTAAATAATGACGGGGAGACTGACAAGGATGTGGCTCCCAAGAACAATGATAAGATGGTTGAGAAGAGGATTGGGAGTACTGTACGACCATAAGAATATTTATTAAGTTGAAAGGTAAAATCTATAGCTAAAAACTCTGAGAAGCTGAAAGGCATTTAACATGCATAGCCAAAAAACTATGAGAAACTGAAATGTGTGCAACATGCGTATTTCAATAATTAAAAACACAAACAGCAAAACTAAACAGATCCCCTAAGTTTCCTAGATTGACATCTTTTCCATAATTCTATTTACCAGCAGAAACCCACGAAAGAAAATTCAAAACAACTCTTTCCCTCCATAAGCACAAGCATAGATACACAGAATAGTAACACATTCAAAGAAAGGGTAAAGTGAACAGTGGTGAATACATGCATTCCATGATGAGACTTCAATTACCTTAACAGATCTCCAATGAGAATTTGGCCAACGAACAGGATCCAGCTCACTTATTCCAGTAATCGTACCCATGTACCTAAAAATAACAAACAAACCTTACACTTCCGAAGGCACAGATAATATAAGTGGAGGCAGCAGCCCATGAAACCACACTATCAAGAGATAAACAACATGCATGCCCTGTGGTACAGCAACCGTAATCACATACTCGCCAAAAACAAAAACCAACATACATACAAGCTGTTCGCTAGTGTTTGTTTACCATGGTTTTTACTGGAGGATATCATCATTTGGTCACCATTTACTTAATTTGTAGGGGAAAGAAAGACATAAGGCACTCTCTTTCTCTCTTCCCTCCCCCGCCCCCCCTAAATCCAATGCTTTTCTTTTTCCTTTCATATTGTCTGGCACAAACTTAGCTTTGGTAGTAGGAGAAATTTTTCTCAGAGTAACCACACTCAAAGACCTGAATCCATTTCCACTTTCCTTCAATGCAACTGGGCCTTTTCAAATTTTTCAATGGCTCTCCTGCATCTCTGACATAATCCATTTCCACTCAGGAAGTCTGCTGGCGATCTTGAAGTTCCCTTGCTTCATTGCATGAATGAATGATCAAACTACTGCATCTTCTGCATAATGTTCTTACTGATATCAGTATCTCCTACCCACTCCGCTCAATTTATTTGAACATTTTTCTGGGGAGGTCTGGAGGTTTATTTACCCAAGATGAACATAGGAGATCTCTTCACACTCTCAAATGGAAGTTATGTTGTAACTCAGGCATTTCTAAAACCTGGAAAAACAACTGATATTGTACTGTTTGGCTGACATTCAGAAGAAGATACATAAACATTTTAGGCTTATTGGCTCATAGTCACTGTTATTTTACAAAAAAAAAAGGGCACCTATCCATTGATTTACCATAAAAAAGAGAATCAATGAGAGCTAGAGAGCAAGGACAATGGGAGGCTTGTGTAAAGTGTTGACCTCTATGGTTTTCTCAGCATAGGTTGAGTGATAGATTTGGCAGACGGGCAGTAAAAGAGATGAGGGCAAGATGACAAATCAAGCCCGACATCAACGTTTCTCAGTGAAGAATGAAGACTGAAGGGCTAGATGACACTGATGGAGTGGTGAGGATGAGGGTTTGGGAAAGGGACATCAGGCTTGACAGGTGAGTGTTTGAGAAAAGAAAGTTCTGAAATTCTAATAATCTGCGGCAGTCAGGTTGGACCATCGACACCTGACCCAACATTGCCAGCTTTTTGAATCCTAGGACCATGCCAACCTTGCCAGTCACATAAACCAACCAAATCAATTTTGTACCAGAGCAACCCAGTTTTCAGGCTCCCCACGTACATCTACATAAAAGGAAGAGAACAGTACCCACCGAGCCCCCAGATTTGTGATTATAAAAGTGAAAATAATGAAATGGATAATAGTGAGTACGTGAAATAGAAAATGAGGAGCTTTCAATCAAATTCTTATTCATTTTTTTTCAAAGGAATATGCAGCAAGTATTCCATCATTGTTATTTACTTGTTTGGTTGTCTTTCAACTAGCTGTGACTGGTAGTAGATCTTGTAGTCAGCCGTAGAAATTAATAGAAGAACCATCATCAAATCAATAAGATGAAATATGTCATCAGCAATTAACTCTCCGTACCTTCTGACACTTGACTCTTCAGTCTCAAAAAGCATCCGGAAACGCATCCCAACTGATACACGTGTGTGAAATACAGCTTTAACATATTTTGAAAGGGGTACAACAAACTCAGACGGACTAGCCCTATACACAATTGGAAAGGCAAAACAAGCATTACACAAGAAAAGAAAAAAAGAAAGAAAGAACAATTACGCCGAATAAACTATGAGAATTGAGTGCCACCTCGGGTTAAAGAACACAGTAAAACAGCTATTTGTTGCAGCAGCATGAGCAGCAGCAGCCAGGAGCCCAATGTGCATGCTATCACTTGATAAAACAGATGACGGCATCACAGTTTGTGGTCGAGTTGCACGGCGAATTCCCAAAAGAAGCTGATTTTTTTCATTCCTAGTGATAGCAAAGCTTAGAGTTCCCCGCATCAAACAAGTACAAAAGCATGATGTAAGTAGAGAAATATCTACCAGATAAAGAGAACAGAATCGCCTTGAACAAGTCTTTTGGCACTAACAAACACACTCCAGCCTGTAGTAAGAAGATGCCGTTTGGGCTGTCCTGCAAGATGCAAAACAAAATGAAGATGCAACCTTGGGCAGAAAATCACAGGTTAGACAACATCTTATCACATTCTTGGATTATCCAATTGCAAACATTATCATTTCCACCGGTAGAAATACAAGTTAAGAAATGGCACTTTCCTATATAACCTTAACCAGCAGCAAAGGATCATAATGTAAAATTCTCTTGGTACTAGAAAGCATATTGAAAGCAATAAATCCATGAAATACTATCAATCGGTAGATACTCTTCTACTTTTGGTTTTTTTCCCTGAAAAGTACACCCTATTGAGCAACATTTAAATCCACCTCGAAAAATATGCCTAAACTTCCACTCAACATCATGGAGATCCCTTGCAATGAGTTCCTGAGCCGGTGGCTGCAGTGAGAAATCCTGCAGTGCCAAAAGAACAAGTAAATGCAACAGCACATTCAAAATAGGAAGAAGAAAAGTAACTGACCCTACCAATGGAGGGAAAACTTTTTCAGCTGCGCGACGAGGAACAGAGAATCCTCCATGGGTACTAGTGTCACTTGCTGTCAATGTCTTGCAGAAGTAATTGGTGGGCTGCTTGCTTGGAATCCCCAATTCCATAGGGAGAAATGTATCCTTTTGCTCTTCCTATGCACACCACCGGGAACAAAAGAATGGCAATTCCATTCAGAAAAAAATTTAGAATGCCAAGAAAAAAAAGTCAAAAGAAAAAACAAAGATGAACAATAACAAAGTCGGGAATACCGGTGTCAAAGGCTGCAATGTCATTTGGGCATATACTTCATCCGTTTCCACATCTGCCTGAAATTTCACAAAGTATAGGTTGGAAACTCATAGTTCCATTTTGGTTTCTAACTTTTTATTTTTTATTTTTTTTAAACGGGATACAGACATGGATCAAGTAATGCAAAGTTTACAACAGAAAACAAAAGAGCGAGGGAAAAAAGAAAAAGAAAAAAGAACACACATGCATTGTGACATTGTGGAGTTGACAAATCAACTGGGGCGGCAAGTTCGGGTAATTGGGAATGTGTCCATCGACTTCTTTGTTAGTAGTGGCAGCAACCTACAACAAGAACAAGAATTCCAACTTCACTTTTTTGCAGGTAATTTTATTTGCTCTAAATCATCGCACCACGTGTGATAATGTAAGTAATTGATAACAACCGATTATGTAATAACACTTTTGCAAATTTAGCTATGGAAGATTGCAATATTACAGTCTTCAAAAATAGGCTCACCAGAATAAAAAAGACAGTCCTGAAACTTGATTTTAATTTGTTTACTAATATGAAAAATTGAAGGGAGGAGGAAAACAAAAAAATAATCAAAAGAAGAAACCTGCTCGCTATGACCCTGGGGAAAGTAGACGACGCGAGTCCCCGGCGTTGGTAGGGAGACCAGCGGTCCAGCACATGCATGCCATAGCTCTGAATTTAAGCACTTCTTCTCCCCACCTCCTCCAATGATAAGAGAGCAAAAAAAGGAACAATGATTATTATACCTATTTTTACTCTACAATGATAGTAATAAAAAAGGGAACCCGAAAATGACATGACAAAAAAAGTATTTAGATGCTAAAATCAAAGAATAAGAGGAAGGATGTGAGATGGATACCTTCGTGATCCAGCTGACTCAACCCTGACGTTGAAAGCTTCATATCAAGCTTTTCCTTTTTATTCTTCCCTTTTTTATTTTGAGGGGTTAATCAAAATTGTGGAGATATTTATAAAAGCCTAACCCTCACTCATGCATAAAGCTACCATAAATGAACTATGAAAAAAAAAGGTTAAAAAAAACTCTAAAGCTATGGAGTACAACAGGAAGCATCACTATGCAACCTCAAGCCATTGCTCTACCAATCTATTTACTAATTCAGACCATGCTCGCAGATGGCGATTTATGCACAGTAACTCAGAAAGTTTTCAAAGCAGAGAGAGCAAGAGACGGAGAGAGAGAGAGAGACATTTCAGTAATTTCATGCAAACTGAAACCCCATGAGGAAGGGATCCGCCACTCCAGTGACTCCACTATCCAAAACTAAACGGAGCGCGTCTTTCGAGATCGTAGCCATGAAAGAGAGGGCTGAGCTTAGAAAGAAAGAAAAGAAACCCAGTTACTGACCGTTGAACAGTAAGCCCTATCGCTATCGAGGGGGATTCAGAGGTACAGAAAATTTTTGGCGTCAGGTGAAATTGAAAGGAACTTACGGTAGCACGAGAGAAAAAGAGAAATTTAGAAAAAAAAAAAAAAAAAAAAAAAAAAAAAAAAAAAAAAAAGAGAAAAGAAAAGCGAGCGCCACTTACCCTCTCTTATAAAGGAGGGTCCCGACCAACCTGGAGCTGAGAGGGCAGTAGAGAGAGAACAAGGGGGAGTCCGAGAGAGAGGAGAGAGCAATCTGGGCCGTTGGGGGATCCGTACTAGGAAATCTATGACCATCCGCTTTGGAGTGATATGACAGAAAGCATGTGCCACCATCCTTCCAGCGGTCCTTGCCAGAGTACGGATTATGTTTTAAAAATAAAGAAATAAGCGTGTCATAGGAAAGAGAAGGAGAGGATGATGAGAGAAAAACACGCACCCACACCAGTCTCTCTCTCTTCTGCTTGGAAGATGCTGCTCCTAATTCCTATCAACGTTTTATGTTTTTTTTCTAAGCGTATCAATGTTTTAAATTGTGCTGTTAATATTTTTTTAGGTTAATGATCAAAATAGTCCTTGAATTTTATGTCATTTATTGATTTGGTCCCTAGGTTTCCAATTTGGTCACATAAGTCCTTAGGTTATCCTAATTTATCAATTTGGTCCTTGGGTTTTCAATTTGGTCACATAAGTCCTTAGGTTATCCTCATTTATCAATTTGGTCCCTGGGTTTCCAATTTGGTCACATAAGTCCTTAGGTTATCATCATCTATCGATTTGATCATTCCATCCAATTCCGTCTTCTCCGTGCACAGTCAGCTAACGGTGGGCCACGTCACCACCAAAAACATCACGACACGTGTATGCTTTTTTTATTATTTAAAAAAAATCACGTCCACCTGACATATTTGTAAAAAAGAAAAAAAAACGAACGGGGAGACCCCTCATTCGATCGATGACGGTCGTCTATTTTTCACGGAGCGAAGAGATATCCAATCTGAAGCCGTTGGTGATCTTTGAGATTTGAATCGTGTCGTAGATTTTCTATTTGTTGCTCTCTGTTTGCAGATTGATTTTGGGGTAATGGCTCATTTTGATGAGACGTCAAAGTAGAAATTGGACGGAAGGACCAAATCGATAAATGAGGATAACCTAAGGACTTATGTGACCAAATTGAAAATTCAGGGACCAAATTGATAAATGAGGATAACCTAAGGACTTATGTGACCAAATTGGAAACTCAGGGATCAAATCGATAAAGGGCATAAAGCCAGGGACTATTTTGGTGATTAACCCTATTTTTTTTACGCATAAAAAAGACTTTGATGAGAACAATATCTCATAGATATTTTCGTATATTTATTTTTTAATTATTCTTTATAGTTAAGTCTTAACTATGGCTTCGTTTGCAATTTATTCTCTAAAGTATATCTTGAGAATTAAGGTGGGTTTGCAAATAAAATTTTTACACTTTTTAAAAGTTTTAACATAATAAAAAATTATAATATAATTTATTTCTCCCTATCGCATCATTACTTTTCACTATAATAAATATTAAAAATCATTCGGTCATGTTTGGTTTAGTTTTCAAAACAGTTTTTCTTTTGTGTTTTTTGGAAGTATTGTAGATTCTCTTGTGATTGGTGAAAAGTTAGTTAAAATTTGTTGAAATTTGTAAAAAGTTATTTGAATTGGTGAAAATGTACGAAAATTGATGAAAAATTTATTGGGATTGGTAAAAATGTATTGGAATTGATGAAAAGTAAGTGATAAATTTTTGAAAACTTTTTAAGAACTTAAATAAACATAGCCTTCGTCTCTTCACTTTTTCACCAAATTCAATACCCTAAAATTTTAACACTCAAACACAACCTTAATTCCCTTTACTTGTTTTTTTTATTTGTCAAGATCTAACCATTGAGATTGTACCGTGTCATAATTTTTAAGGTTTACTTGTTTCTCGATTTTGATTCATTTTAAAAATTAGTTATTAAAATTTTAAATTAATTATGGAGGTTCATGAGTTTGTAATTTTTATCAACTAAGTCTTTAGTTAAACTTCAATCTTAAACGCTTCAACCGTGTCACCCAAGACTAACTAAAATATTATCTCAATTAAAATTTTCAAGTCATAGAACAATAAATACCGCATCAATTGAATAAAAAACTAAAACAACAAATTATTTTAAACGACAAAAAATAGAAACAAAAAACTAACAAAATTAAAGTCTCGTAATTTTAATTTTGGGTGGCACTTATCAACTTATAATTGGAGCTGATAATCATTTGACAAAACTAACAAACGATCAATTTGAAAATCGAAGACAATTTGTTAAAACGAGTCAAAACATATGGACCAAATGAGTGCTTAACCCTAATTTTTAACGGGTAAATCTTTTATTTGAAGTAAATTAAAAATAAGTGACGGTTTGAGTGAGTCAAATGTGAAGAGTAAAAGTTTTTATTGATTAGTTTAGATGATAAAGCATAAATTTCTCCAAATTTTATTACCACATAACTCTTTAGATCAAGAGCTTCTTCAATTTATTATTGATGGTCTAATTTCGAAAAGAAACAGACACACACGTGAGTTCTACAACATTCAATATTATATATATTAATTAATAATCTCTAGACTTTTTTTTAATTGAATAAGAAGTACCTATTATGAAATGAATTATCCTATAAATTTAAAATGAAAGGATGTGCAGCATAAAAATAATAAAAAGCACCATACTGTTAGTGTAAATTACAAGTATTATTTGTCGTGGATTTTCATTATCGGAGCCTTGCTATTACAAGTAATAGGAAATAGACAAGACAAGATGCGTGTGGAAATTGTGGCTAAAAGGACGGCCGAAACCACGATCCGTGTCTTGGGTATTCTAAGAAACTTTGGAAAGAAGATCAATAGAGAGGTACCGAATTTGCCAATTTTAGTTGAAAGAAGATGATGACTGTATGGGCATTAATGTAATAGCAGCAAGTGTTGCGGTGTCTATTTTTTTAAATTATAAAAAAAAATATTGATCACAGCAATAAAGGTGGAGAAAATGAACAAGAAAGAAAATGTACAATAAATTGGTCCGGGTCAGACTCGGCTAAGGGTGGGTACTGAAACGGACGGAACCAGAATTGGCCATTCCGGTTCCGGTTCCCGGTTCTGGAACCACATTTTTTATTCTGGTTCCTTATATAGGCCTAAAAAATATATTTAGTTTAGGCTCGTTGACCCGAAAATGGATTTTTAAGTTGTGTTTTGTGAGCCAAGTAACTCTAAATTAAAATTACAATTAAAAAATTAAATTTCAAAACAATATTTCACTATTTCAAGATGCCAAAATAAATATAAATTAAAATTACAAATAAATTTCAAAACAAAAAAATATATTAAGAAAATAAACTCTAAATTAAATTTACAAAAAAACTATTAAACAAATAATTAATCATACAAATAAGTAAACAACTAAACATTTACAAAAAATCCAAATTGAAAGAGGCAAACTCTAAATTA
Organism: Myrica gale; assembly: GCA_963930655.1. Lineage (NCBI taxonomy): Eukaryota > Viridiplantae > Streptophyta > Magnoliopsida > Fagales > Myricaceae > Myrica > Myrica gale. The sequence continues at coordinate 5,547,645 of OZ005600.1, read as the reverse complement.
AAATTATAATATTTTTTGAATTTTTTATAAAATATACCGAAACCGGAATTTTTCGGTATTTCCGATTCCGGTTCCGGAATTTTTATAAAGTAGGATCCAGTTCCGGTACCGAAAATGGCCGGAACCAGTACCGAAATGCCGGAACCGGTACTGGAACATTTGCACTCCCTTAGACTCGGCCACACTAAAGCCTTATTAGTTAAGTTGTTAATGTTAGCCCAAAGCCCACGTGAGCTCGAGCTCCATACTCCCAGCCCAACCAGCTCGGACTCACTACTTATTTATCTACGTATAGTGCGGTACGACATCCAAAAGGGCCCTTTGCGTCGTTTAGAAGTACGTGGCCAGGGGTAAAAAGTCGAGAAACAGCGTCCTTGCGGCGGGCAAATCCTCTGTCACGGCTCTCTGAGTCACCTCTTACGGACCAACCAATGGTCACCCCCTAAATCAAACTTTCGGGTATGCGCACTCTCTCTCACTCACTGCACCAGTTCAATATTTAGGTTTCTGATTATTGGCCACCACCTCTATCAAACTTGGTCATTGGCCATTGCATTCTCCAGGAATTTTGTTAACAGCTATATCGCATGGCCTCTGGGGCTTTTGGAGTATGGATAGTCTCAACCATTTAATAGTTATTTCACACTCCAATCTGTCTGGATGAATGAGTTGTTTTGCCACTAAAACTTGTCTGGAGCAAAACATAGACAACTTCTTTTTGAAGTAATCCTCCGAGATATCTTGGACTAGTGGGAATTTTTTTGAAGATATCTCCATAGTTTCTCGAATAAGGCAGACGTTGTTGGTTTTTGTAAATGCTTATATGCTGGCGTTCTTTTGCAGGACTGTTTTGAGAACGAGATTATTGAATGCCGTTACATGTGTAAAAAAATCTTCAGACCTTATAGGAAATCCAAACGACAGATATTGGAAGAAGGTTATTACATCAGATTATATTGGTAAAACTCAGAAGGGGATGGCATTTAGACCATTGGTATTGCAGCCCAACCTGTCATATTATCCGCCGCCAACCTCTACCTGCTGTTTAAAACGCTCTTCTAGGTCCAGAGAGATGCTCCGGAAGGTCTTTCTGGGGCTTAATTTCAATAGAAGAATAGGAGGAATTGCAGCAATGGTCTCCGTACTATTGGCAGGTCAAGAAATTGCAGAGGGATTCGAGCTCAATATGGTTGTACCTGATCAGACAATTGAAGAGGCAAAGAGTGGAATCAGAGTGCATGCAGAAGCTTTGCTAGGAATAAAATCTCTAATCGAGACAGGGTCATGGGGAGAAGCACAAAAGGTGCTGAGAAGGAATTCGTCCTACCTGAAACAGGATATTTATACAATAATCCAAGGCAAGCCTGGAAGTGAGAGGCCTGAGCTAAGGAAGCTGTATTCCAATCTCTTCAATAATGCTACCAGAGTAAGGCTGCGTTTGCATTCATAATATCCCCCAAAATTTTATCTCTCTCCTAATAAAATACTTCAATATAATCTCTCTCTTTACCATAAAAAAATATAAAAAATTACAAAAAATATAAAAAATTACCTCTCTCCTCAACTTTTCACTAAACCCAATACCAACACATATTCCCATACCAAAAATATTACAACACAAACACAACCTAAGTAGTGCTTATTCTTCCTCCTGAAGTATCATGGAATCAGATGCCTTTTCTCAGTGGCGGAATCAGGATTAAAATTTATGGGTGTCGAACTTTAAAGGCGAAATGACAAAAAAAAAATTCATTCGTAATGCAAAACATTGTCTTAGAGTTTTTTTTTCTACGTCATTGTCTTAAAGTTATAATATCGAAAATTAAAGACTAAAAGTATTAAAAATATTGGAATACATGTACCGTAATATATACTGCGACTGAGAGGTGACAATTGGATCCAACGAGTTTGCATCTTCTGAAAATGTTGCAAAATGACTTCGTTCTCAATAGTTTTAAAAACTTTTTGCTCGATGTACACTAACATGCAACCATTCATTCAGTTATTTTTCATCCTATTACGCAAATCACTTTTGATAATCTAATTTAAGTTAATTCTCTACTTAATTCTAAAACTTTAGAACAAATTACAGATGATTCTGATGGTTGAGGTCTTGATGCCATTAGGGGTTGTTTTTCTTACATTTTTTTGTTACTACCACAACTGGGATCTGTCTTTTTTTTTCCTCTTTATTCTTTTGACAAAAGTTTACTTGTGATGCATTTGTAATTTACTTTCTCTGTGTTCTATGGATTTGAAATTGAAAGATATTCACATTCTTCAAAGTAACTTACACACACAAAGCAACAATTGATGGCAAACCATGCTCTAAATAATAAAAATAAAATTTTCAAGATAAACAAGATTTAGTAAAAGAGCTCCTTAGATAAATATATCCCAAAAGTGATCAGAACTTTGGTTTGACCTATATAAGAATTCTAAACAAACACAACATTTTTCGAGGACTCTAATAAAAATGAAGAAACAAAACAACATAGGGAGAAAAAAATGAAGTGATCTTGCTTGTGAAAAATTAGGAGCAAAGAGTAAATAATTTTTTAATAACATAAATTTAGCAAGATGGCAGGAAGTTACTCCTCGGTTGAAGAACTTGTAATCGATGCAAAACAAAAAATTATAATAACTGTATATTTGCCTCAGTTATTATGTAGCACTAGGAGCAAAATCAATGTATAGAAAAAAAATATTTTAGATCCGATACCCATTAAGTCTATTTAACCTGAATTTAATGGGTATCGGACCTGAACTAATGGATTTCGGAACTAGCTAATTTATAAAGAAAAACAAAAAAAACAAAAAAAAACTTAGTGTAATTTTTCCCATTGACAGCTTTAAGTGGCACTGTAATTTGCGCCCGAGAGATCTTATGCTGATTTTCATGGGAACTATCATCTTGTTCTAGCAGTTTGTCCCTTTCCCTCTTACTGAAACCATGTTCAATCTGGCCAAATAAAAGATAAAATGTTTGTTGGTCTTGCGAATTGACGACAATCCGTGGTTAATACATTGCAGCTGGATTATGCAGCAAGGGATGAAGATGCATCACGTGTGTGGCAGTGCTATGAGAACATTGTTGTGGTCCTCAATGGCATTTTATCTAGAATATAATCACAAGGTAACACTCCTTGACCCTTTTCTTTTTAAGATTCTTATCCTTCACGTTAAAAAATTAAATTGGATCTTAGCTGGTTTGTCGAAAATGAGCTAGTTTGGGCTAGAATATGTAGGATTACCTTGTTGTTAAAATTAATCAAGAATATAAAAAACACATGTTGTGGCCGCAGCGTATCACCTTGTTGTAAAGCTAAGCCTTCTAAAGGAAAAGAACAATAATAGTGAAGGAATTTGACCAGCTGAATATTGGCTGTGTGTCCCTTTGCCAACTGCCTCTTGTCCATGCCTGTGGTAAATGGCTTGTCAATTTTGTGCTACTGTAAACTAGCTAGCTGAACAAGTATCCCGGCATCGAGGGTAGGACTTTGGGCATAACTGAAAGTTATTACATAAAGGAACTGATAAAGATGATTTGAAATAGAAAAAAATTGTTGTAACAGGCTGTTAGTGATAATGTACTAATGGTGGGTATGTTCTGAATATCTTGAAACTGGAATGAAAAATCTTTTCGTTTCTTCTAGGCGTATTCTGAAGTGCAGATTCAGTATTGTTTTATGGAATGAAAGACTAATAAGGTATCGATCAATTGGTTCATTTGTTCGACCATTGGAGTATGAATCTGTAGCCAAAGTTAATGTGCAACTATAATTTTATCTGTGTATATTGTTAAATTCAGTGCACCACTTATCTTACACCAAAAAGGTTTGAGGATAAAATGAAAATAGACTAAGGTTCAGCAAGTTCATGGCATGGCTCGGCTAGAAAAAGGGTGGGGTTAGGTCTTAAACTCAAATCTAACAAATAAAGGGCAAGAAAAGAGAGGAAGTGCTCTCTCTCTCTCTCTCTCTCTCTTTCTCTCCATGATATGCATTCTATGTTGTACGCATTTAGTCATCTCTTTCAACTAGTCAGATCTTCTATGTACTGCTAGATCTTCTTACTCTACTAGTTCAAGTTTTTAATTGGACTCTCATACGCAGGCTGTGCATAAATTGCTGGATCAACCAGGTGTGATTTGTTTTTTCATGTCTACGGTCTTGTGAGAAAATATGATATGGTCCAGTTTTAGTAACAGGATTCTGTTCTTTTAAAATTTGCTGTCTTTGTTCCCTCTCGCTGATATTGTTCTTTTAAGCAGATAACTACAAATTCTTATGTAGGAAAATCAAAGGACTGTTGTATATGGCTCTAATCAAAACATCTGGAGAACGCAAAAGCAAAATGGGTAAAACGAAAGAGAAACAAGAGCAATATAGAGAACAATACCGCAAACTCTAGCACCCACTGTTATATTTTCAGAAAGTATGTTAACAAGTACGTGAGCAACCGGGCACATTTATCTCTTGTCCCAGATGTTCATAGAAACCGAAAAGATAAGTGTTTTTTTTAAGAAAAATACATTTTTCACTCGTATCACTTATTTTGTAATTTACACTCTAAACTATCACGTACACCCACAAACTACTTGTCCCGAATATATTGCATCACCGTTTATTTTTTTTCCTTCAAATTATAAATCAGAAAGTGTAATGTCTCAAATGTGGTAACTCAGAGTACAAAGTGCAAACTCCGGACAATGCAGCCCCTCAAAGAATTATTTGTACTTAGGGGATTCGAAATTGAGACCTAAAGAAAAGCACACTATAGGCCTCCTAAGCTTTAACAGCCCGCCAAAGAATTATTTGTACTTAAGGGATTCGAACTTGAGACCTTAGGAAAAGTACACCTTAGGCTTCCTAATCTTTAACCACCCAAGTAAACTTCTTGGGATTGTAAGTAAAGAACTTAACCACAAAGAGAATAAGGGTGGGTTTGTGTTTTAAAATTTTAGTGTTGTTAAAATTTTGGGTTAATGTCCTTTTTAGTCCCTAGGTTTTGGGGCGGTGTTCTTTTTAATCCCTAGGTTTTATTTTTGTTCAAAACAGTCCCTAGGTTATTTACGTTTGTCTTTTTAGTCCTTCAGTCCCATTCCGTCACTCCCGAGCCCAGTCAGCTAACGGCGGGACACGTCACACCCAATAGAATATTGCCACGTGTACTAATTTTTTTTTTTTTAAAAAAAAAATTCCACATGGTTAAAAAAAAAAAAAAAACCAAAGGATGTTCCCGTGGCCACCTCCCCGTCGCCGGCGAAGGGTGGCCTCCCTGGCCACCCTTCGCGCGAGGGAGCCCAGATCTGGGCTCCCTCGAGCGAACGGGGGTGGCCAGACGGGGAGCCCCCGGCCACCACCGTCGACGGGGAGCCCAGATCTGGGCTCCCCGTCGCTCGGTGGTGGCCAGGGAGGCCACCCTCGCGCGAACGGGGGTGGCCAGACGGGGAGCCCCCGGCCACCACCGTCGACGGGGAGCCCAGATCTGGGCTCCCCGTCGCCGGGGTGAGTGCCCCCGGCCACCCCCGTCGACGGGGAGCCCAAATCTGGGCTCCCCGTTCGGTGGTGGCCACGGGGGTATCTCCCTTGTTTTTTTTTTTTTTAAACCATGTGGAATTTTTTAAAAAAAAAAAAATTAGTACACGTGGCAATATTCTATTGGGTGTGACGTGTCCCGCCGTTAGCTGACTGGGCTCGGGAGTGACGGAATTGGACGGAAGGACTAAAAAGACAAACGTAAATAACTTAGGGACTGTTTTGAACAAAAATAAAACCTAGGGATTAAAACGAACACCGTCCCAAAACCTAGGGACTAAAAAGGATATTAACCCTAAAATTTTAGGTATTGAGTTTAGTGAAAAAGAGAAGAGAGGTAATTTTTTATATTTTTTGTAGTGAAAAATTATGATTTGATGGGAGATAGAGATTATATTGTAATATTTTATTGTGAGAGGGTAAAATTTTGTGAAATTATATATGAAAAACGGACCATAAGCCATTTAGCGATAAATGGCTTAGCGATAAACTTGTAGAAGGCAGAAAAGGTTTGGCTGACTTTGACTTCAATCTCCAGGCTGCTTAGAGAGAATTCCTGCAGGCCCTCTCGACCAATGGGCATGTGCTTCCACGTTGGTAGGTGGTCAAGTTGTATACCCCGTTCAATTCGTATCGTTCAATGTCGTGCCCTACGGACCAGGCCAATTCTCTGTCTGCCTCGTGACCGCCAATCATGGGTTGGCGTATAGAGAAGAGAAAAACTATTGAAGATTATGTAATAATATATTGATTGCTTACCTGTAATAATAATAATTCACGTGAACCTTTTTTTCAAAAAATAATAATACATAGCATTCGGAAATTAATTCAAATCTTATTAAACTGATCATATTTACTAATTTTCCTGTACAAGTGTACAAACTTTCATTGATTTTGACTTGTGACCTTGAACCGTGATTGGGTTGGAGTAGTACTCTAGTAGACCCTGACAGTGTTTAGTTAATTTAAGCCCGGATATATTCAACTGATACATGTGGGGGTGAAGTTATTTTTGGTAGTTGATTCCACGCGGTCCCCTACCCTTGATTTGTCCTTATCACCTATGGCCAAGCCCAATTGGTTATTTCTCTCTAAATTAAAGAGTACTCCAGTTCCCCGGCCAATATTTGAAGTTGCTTAGTTTCAAGCCGGTTCGGGCATATTCAGGAATTCCAGTTCCCCATATATTTGCTTGGCTTGATTTTTACTCTGCTAAAAACTCTTATCCTTAAATATCTGAGGCAAAGGTCCGCAAGCTAGCTTCACTCATACATCTGCCTAGCTTGTTCTTCTAACCATCGTCCTGAACTTTTGCGTCCGATATTCTTGAAAAGCTGAAGATGTTTAGGGACCGATACGGAAGGAAATTGCATGGGATCTTGGCTATGACGTTAATATGTTGGGGGTGGTTGCTGGGACAGGGTGCTGCAGACCCACAGATCAATCTCTTAAACAAAGGGTGCAGCACACAGGGTCGGCTCAAGGGTAAGGCAACTTAGGCGGTGGCCTAAGGCCTCACCCTGAGCAAGGCCCCATAAAGATTAAAAATAATTTTTTATTTTTTATTTTTTGTTGTTGTAGATGACCTAAAAATAAAAAAACAACTTAGCTAAGAAAAAAATGGCAAGATGCAATATTTTCATATTTTTTTTATTATGAGTGCACTAATATATTTCTTTCAAGCCTCCAAATTCATTTTTAGATATTTCTAAACTTTGCTCAAAGAGAAAAAATGCCTTGTAAATTTCTTAATTGTTCTAGTCATGGGGCCTTGATGTCATGTATGAGGGCCTCATAAAAAACAATTAATGGGGCCTTTAAATATTTTATATTAAATTTAATAATTTTTAAATATTTTAAATTAAGTTTTATATTAAATTTTATATTAAAAAAGCCTAATAATTTATTTTGCCTTATGCCCCCATTTGGTTTGAGCCGGCCCTGGCAGCACATACAACGTTTCCAACGCGGTAAACTTCTACGCCAATCTGAACGCAACGTTCTCGGACCTCACAGCACAGCTGAGCAACAACAGCAACCCACACTTCGCAACCGCGCAGCAAGTGAGGGGTTCGGTCTACGCCATGGTGCAGTAAAGGAACTACCTATCGAGTGCCGACTGCATGGCCTGTTTCTTCGCCGCCGTGACTCAAATCCGTAATTGCTCTGCTGCCAACGGTGCCCGTGTCATCTACGACGGCTGCTTCCTCAGGTATAGCCTCCATGCTTCCTTTTTTTGTCCTACTTTATTTTATTCTCTCCGTTGGGGAATATATATATATATATAATATATCGCACAATTATTTAAATTCATGAACTACCCAGTCTTGAGTCTACCCTTTTAGAAAGGCATTGGCTCTTGGTTTCTAAAGTTGGCAAGATCGGTATTATTGTGGAACTTCAATATTTTTTTTAAAAAAATTATCTTGGTATGCTATTATGGGCATTGGCTTTGCTGGAATATATCAACCAGACCCGTAAACCCAGCCATCCTTGATCCTACTGTTTTAGCCGTGGAATATTCAACTAGTGGGGACCTCAATAAGTACACTAGAATCTTTTGGGATTGGCATTAGCCTGTCAGGTGGAATGGGAGGTTGTAATAGTGGGGCATTGTAAAGTCGTACGTAGGTCCAAACGTCAAATCAGGATTCCAAAGTGCTGCCGGCGGCTTCTTCAAACATGATTGCCGGGTAAGGACCCACACAATGCTATGAGATTGAATGTGAGGTCGTCGAGAATATCATGAAAAATACGGATTTAATTTTCATTGGAATCATCTTGATTTAACATAATAATATCATCGTTAGTACTTGCGTATTAGATAATATGTTTTGAGAAAATAAATAATTCTCAGGACACGTTCGTTTGTAAAAATACTTTAGAATACGAATATATTTAACATAATTTACAAACGGACATTTAAAATCTCAAAAAATTTATATACAAAAACCAATACATTTTTCACACAAACTGCAATATCTTTTCAAAAAAAAATTATAACAAATTTTCTCTCTCCATATTTTTTTTCATCTAACTCAAATACTTTTTTTATTAAACAATTCATAAAATCATCTATTTCTACACCTTTTTACAAACTCCAACAAAAATTAAATATCTTTAAAACTTTTCACCAACTTTTACATAAAACTTAAATATACATAAATATTCGCAATTCTATCAAAATCTTACAAATTTTTACAAAACAAACATCTTCTTAAACTTTTTAACAGATGGTGACAACCATTTTTTTCATAAATTCCAACAATATTTTCACAAGTGCCAACAAAACCTCAGTAAAATATACAATCATAGGCTTAGAATAGTTGATAACAAACCTCACTAAAATTTACACTATCTCTAATAAAAAAAATATTCTAAGCTTAGAATAGTTGATGATTTAACAAAAGGGATTGTGAAATATGGTAACAATCTTTTAAGTCAAATGTCAACATTTATTTTCATTGTAACTTCATTGGACTACAAACGAGTAGCAATTTTGTGAAAGTTGGTAAAAAAATGAAGAGAGAATTTGAGTGAATATTTTATATTTATTGTATTAGAAAGAAATAGATGATTTGATAGAAAATAAAGATTATTTTATAATTATTTTCTTGACCAAAATCTTGGGTTGCAAACACCACTTTTGCCTTGAGATTTAATGGTGAAAATACATAATTTTCTCAGCCCTTTATCTTTTTTTTCATAGCTGCAAATAGAAGCAATCCTCGAATCGGAAATATGTGTAAATATAATATTACGCATGCTTTATAGTAGTTACATAAAAAAAATGTAGGAGATCTCGATCCAATTGTTTGTGCTCATACATTTACAATATGTATCAATCACCCAACACAATGCTTTATTCAGTATGGCTTGTCCTCTCAGTTCAACCATGTTCCTCAGTTTCTCTGCTCTAGTGGAGCGATAAACAACCTGAGTTTTTGTTTTTTCTAGGCAAATGAAACTTTCGTGTTTGACAGTTCAAAATTTTCAGGTACGAGAGCGCCAGCTTCTATGACCAGACTGTTCTGCCAGGCAGTGAAGGGATTTGCGGGAATCAGACGGCATCGCATTCTACTGCTTTTACCGCAACGGCGGGAGGATTGTTAGCAGATCTCCTAGTCGCAACGCCTAGGATAAATGGTTTCTACGCTGCAAGTACGAGGGAAGTGGCTGTTGGTGGTGGCAATGTGTATGCTGTGGCACAGTGTGTCGAAACAGCTACTGAGAGTGGTTGCCAGAATTGCTTGAAACTAGCGTCCGACAATGCGCGACTATGTCTTCCTGCTACAGACGCTAGGGCAGTTGATGCTGGGTGTTTCCTGAGGTACTCAGACACAGCCTTCTTTGCTGATAACCAAACTACTAATATCAGTCCCGTCTTAGGAAATGGTGAGTCTTGGGCGACTTCTTTTCCCCATTCTAAGTAGTACTGCTCTGTAGTGAGCCACTATAATCAACTGTTTCGTACTGTTACAATATCTTGAAATCTTTTGAGTATTGTAATCGTGACGCCCCATCTTTTATTACAGGAAGTTCAAGCAAGAAGAAAGCTATTATTGGAGGAGTAGTTGGAGGTGCAGGTTCTCTCCTGATCGTAGCTTTTCTTGTCTGGTATAAACTGTCAAGAAGGACCAAGGCACCTTTTAGAGGTAAAGCAAGGAGAAAAGGTTTTCCTGTTACATTTTATTTAGGATGTTTTAGGATTTTTTTTCTAAGCCATATTTTGTGCCCGTTTGTTTGCTAGGACAATTAGTTATAGGAGCTATGGAATTTTTTTTTTCAAACCATCTTTTCAACATTTGTTACATTTCGATGTCCCTTCCTGTCTTCGAAACAGTATTTTTAGTATGGCCGTCTTCTAAAGTATGTATACTGCTGCTTCTCTCGTAAAGCTTTTTCCTTTCATTGTCATCTGCGGCTAAATATTGATTCTGGATACATCCAATTATCTGTAATTACGTACGAGTTTGCTGCGTATATGAGACGACTACAATGGTTTTCCTTCGTAGCAGGTGACATATTAGGGGCAACTGAGCTGAGAGGTCCAGTGAATTACAAGTACAAAGATTTGAAATCCGCTGCAAAAAATTTCAGTGTAGAAAACAAACTTGGAGAAGGAGGTTTTGGTGATGTATTCAAGGTAGAATTAAAGTGAACTCCCCCCGGACACTCCTCCCCTCCCCTCCCCCCTCTCTGTTTTTTTTCCCTGTAAAATGTAAAGGCACTGATGTCCTCTATGTATCTCCATTCGCATTTTTGTTGTTATCATGGTCTTCATCTACAATTAACATTGCATTTATAAGCCTCTCGTTTTATACTGATGAATTCTCCTTCCCTTATCTTTGCATCATTGACTAGGGTACTCTGAAAAATGGCAAGGTAATTGCTGTCAAAAGATTAGCTATAGGCCAATCCTCCAGGGCGAAAGCAGATTTTGAAAGTGAAGTGAAGCTTATAAGTAATGTTCATCATCGGAATCTCATCCGTCTTCTTGGGTGTTGCAGCAAAGGACCAGAACAACTTCTTGTCTATGAATACATGGCAAACAGTAGCCTGGACAAATTCTTATTTGGTAACTTAAGCTCAACTCTCCAATCTTGAGAAAGCTTTGATTGTTGGGAATAGAAAACTATTTTTCACACTCGCATTTAATTAGTTGGAGAAAAGCTCGTGCAAATATAATTGCCGATCACGTATTATGGATGGCCAGATCTCCTTCTTTATTCTTCAATTTCTTGCTTTGTTTATTTTTAGTCCTTTGAGAGGCCAGGTGACTAGTAGAGGAGTTTAATTTTTACTAGTATAGATGTAAAGAAGGTGATCCTAGGATCTGACTTTTGGGGCCAATATGCAGCATCGAAAAGTTCTCAGACTAGTGCTCAGTGTGTTGTTTGACAGACGGATTCAATGAATATAGAAGGGATAGTTTAGGCTGAGAAGAGAATTCAATGAATCTGTGAACTAGGAAGGCCTAACCTTGTGAGAAGAACCAAATACATCAAAAAGCCAGAGGTTTGCATGTTTCTGCATATAATATTTTCTGCTCTGGATTTCGATTTTAAAATGTCCACTCCGTTATGAAAGAATAAGTTTGGCAAATTAAAGCAAGTTTGGGATTTTTTTTTTGGCTGCACTTGCGCTGTCTTTTTAAAATTTTTATTATGGGATATAGGTGAAAGACGAGGCTCTCTGAACTGGAAACAACGATATGATATAATCCTGGGTACAGCGAGAGGTCTTGCTTACCTACATGAGGAATTCCATGTATGTATCATACATAGAGATATAAAGACCAGCAACATTCTTCTAGACGATGATTTCCTGCCCAAGATTGCTGATTTTGGGTTAGCAAGGCTTCTACCTGAGGATCAGAGTCATGTCAGCACCAGATTCGCAGGAACATTGTAAGTCAGACAAGCTAAACTCACCAGACCTCCTTTGGAATTTGCATATGCATCATGACTTCACAGCATGATATGTGTGACGAGCTATGATGGATACTGAGCCATCAGATCTTTTTTTGCTCTTTACCATTATTATATGATAGCTAAGTTGATTTGATCCATCAGAGGATATACGGCACCGGAGTATGCGATCCATGGTCAGTTATCAGAGAAGGCGGATACTTACAGTTTCGGTGTCGTCGTGCTTGAGATTATATGCGGCCAGAAAAGCAGTGAAGTGAAGAATGAACCTGAAGGCGAATACCTACTTGAACGGGTAATTTTTCCAAATCAATTATGGTTCTACTATCCCTAGATCTTAAGAACAAATGAAGGGAATGCATATCTACTGCATAATGCAGTGTAAGGACTTCTAGTAAGTACTAGGTTATATTGGTTTGCACAATGAGTGTCATGGTCTGTCACCTAAGGTTTGATACTTTTTGATCTCTTCTCATTAAGTTGCTTATAGGGGACAAAAATTTCAAGCTGATATATGTACTTCTTCCTAGAATTCTCAGTCTACTTTCAAGCAATGTTTTGTTTCATTTGAACCCTGTGATTCAATCAGATTGCTTGTATTTGTGGGTTCATAATCTGTTTCCTTCTTATTTGACAATATGGACAATAGGCATGGAAACTGTATGAGAATGACATGCATTTCGAGTTGGTGGACGAAACCTTGGACCCAAAAGACTACACAGCAGAAGAAATCAAAAAAATCATAGAGATAGCTCTAAGGTGCACTCAGTCTTCAGCTGCTCTAAGGCCCCCGATGTCTGAAGTGGTGGTGTCACTAAAAAGCAAGGAGGGTTCACTGGAGCATGCTCCACCAACTAAGCCAGCCTACGTTGATTCTGACAAGAAGGTCCGTGGAGACACGTCCACTTCAACCGGATCCGCCACATCTAATGCCACTGTCTCCGTCTCTCAGGTCTCAGGTCGTTAATATGTACGATATCTGAAATCCTCGTCCTCGAGTGTGAGTACAGTATTTGTACGTAAGAAATTTGATCCTTTTAGTTTTGTTTCCCTTTCATTTAAATATGTTGCGTCACGTTTGCGTTGGACATAGGCTGCCGTAATTGTAGGTCCCCATTGCAGCGAAAATACCGTATCCGTATCGATTCTTTTCCTCTTTTTTATTTTTTTATTTAAAAGTACTATCACGATTTTACAGTATATTTCGAATAGGTACCAGTAAGTATATAAGCAAAGAAAATACAGTATATGATTTCATTTTCTTTTGAACCAAAAAGAAAAAATAGTAATTATATTCACCAAAGCCTTATATGGGTTGCAAGAGGCAGATGATGAACGGCCTAAGCTCCTTTTGGAAACACTTGAGTGTGAAGGGAAGGGGAGGGCGGACCCGGCCAGGTGCTAGGGAGCAGTTGGATTGGACTATGCATGATTGAGTCATGACTTCATTACATGAACTGCGTGGCGGACTAGCTATGACGCGTGATCCAATGCGTTAATATATATATATAGCTAATTTGATGTAATCCATCAGCGGATATATGGCTCCGGAGTATGCAATCCAAGGTCAGCTATCGGAGAAGGCCGATACGTACAGTTTTGGAGTCGTTGTCCTCGAAATTATGTGGCCGGAAAAGTAAAGAAGTCATGAAGAATGAAATCGAAGACGACTACCTCCTTGAACGGGTAATTTCCAGAATCCAAGTGGTTTTCCATTTCCTACATCGATCTTAATGAAACGAAAATTTACTTCATTCATATTGCTTTGTATTTGTTGGTTTCATTGCTAATTCTGGTGCAATAGGCCGAGTGGAATCAGTATGAGAATGGCACGCTTTTGGAGTTGGTAGATGAAACCTTAGACCCAAAAGACTACACAGCAGAAGAAGCCAAAAGAATTATAGAGATAGCTCTGATGTGCACTCAGTCATTTGCTGCTCCAAGGCCCCCAATGTCTGAAGTAGTTGTTCTACTTAAAGCAAGGAGGGTTCACTGGAGCATCCGCCACCAAGCCAGCCTACGTTGAATAGGAGGGTCCGTGGCGAAACAGTTGATTTCGATAGGAAGATCCGCCGAGACACATCCACTGCGACCAGATCCTCCTCATCGAATGCTGCTTCAATTGGATCCGCCACATCTAATGCCACTCTCTATCTTTCAGCTCTCAGGTCGCTGATATAAAGATCCGGAATCCCTAAAGTGTGAGCACTAGCAGAGCAGTTGTATGAAAGAAACGCGATCGTTTCGTTTATTTACTAAATGTTGCCTCTCAAGTGCTTGAGAAATAGTAATCATACGCTACAGTAAAATTCCAGTATAGTTTTCTTTCAATGAGTACAATGTTTTATACCATACTTGAACCTTTGAAGGGTTGCCTTGGTCCATGATTGTTGCCTTAACCAATTGAGAAAACATTTTGGTTCCCAAACACAGAGAGAGAGAGAGAGAGGGGGGGGGGGGACTGCCATATGCTCTATTTCCACAAAAAGTTAAAAAGCTCAAAAGTGTGTTAAGTTCACACATTACAAGAACAATACAGTGTGCAAGATACGGAGCATTTTACAAGGAACCATATGGATGTGCTTCAGACGGAAGCCTTGGGGAGATTTTGGAGAAGTTTCCTTTGTTTTTCCTTTGTAACCTCTAAGAAATTATAAAGCTGCAATGAACTTTTGAATCTTTGCCTGCGCACGCTCCTTCTCCTCTGGCCCATCCAAATCACCTATATTGTCATGGAACTCCTGTAGCACATAGTTGGATCCAAAATTCATGAGGTAGAAGAGCCAAAAAACTAATCAGGCGAATGCTCATGGGCCAAATTTGGGGACAATTATATTGTCGGATTTTGAACCCAAGCTTTGAAGGTTCAAAAAACAATAAAAAAAAAGTATAGGGTAAAACCATACCTATGCTTTTGTCAAAATTAGTTTTAGGACTCGTGGTTCCAAAATTTTGGATTCAAAACCCTTGTCAGCACCGTTAATGGAGTAGAAAATCCACCTTAATTTTCATCAATTAAGTGACGAAAATATCCCACGTGACATGCTGGTTAGTTCTCATGTAGGCAGCGCAAGTTGCCATGTAGGATATTTTTCAAAAATCTGGGTGGGGTCTCTAGTTCACTGACGATGTTACCACAGGTCCTCAGTCCAAAATTTTTGAATATAGGTAATAAAATCAAATTTGCCAAAAGCACATGTATGATATTTACATTTGTCCCAAAAGTACAAATTCCAAGAAACAGTTTTTATATCCCAAATTTGCCACTACCGGAGCAGATGGGGATATGAAGACAACCATCGGAACTTTAGTCCAAACTGATCTTAAGCATAAAAATGTGACTCCCAAACATGGTTTGGTTCATATGGGACAAATCAGAAGAGGTGGTGCAAAAGTTTTACAAACACCAGTGTTTCCAAAATATATACGTACATACCAAGAGCAACAAAACAAATCGTGGGAATCATTAAAGGAAAACGGAAACTTTACTAATGAAGTTGTAACTGCAAGCAGCCAGAAGGCATATACCTGAAGTATATCATTGACATCCTTCTTAGTGAGCTTTTGCTGCTTGAGTAGAAGTTCAATTCTTGCTCTCATTTGAGGGTGCCTGCACAGAAAAAACTCAAACTTGTGGAATCAAGACCAGAACAAGAAAGGGCAGAAAAAGCTCATTTTTAAAAATATCTAAAGTTTGCGCAAAATCTTACTCGGAGCACCAAAGATGACCCAGAATTACAGCAATCAACTGCAAGATCATAGGCAACGAGGTTAAATCCAAAAGGACAAATGGTGAACTACAAGCAATAAGGGTGTAGCTGATGGTTACAAAACTGACAAGTCATCAAGCTAAAACCCAGACCTGAAGGGTGTAAAGTCCAGATTCTAGCCTCCGATTGTACTTCTCCTCATCATCCATCTGCAGAATGTTGAGAAAAAACAATCTTAAAAAAATTGAAAGTGAAGTTATTACAAAATTGTATATAGAAATGAGAAACAATAGAGTGATTTACCTCCAAATCATCAAGTTCAAGATTGTTCAGCCGCTCAGTCTCCATTTTGACTCTATCGGAGTATCTGAGAAAAATTCACCATTCTTGAAATGATAATACAAGTTTAGTAAGGCTCACCTCCCATATTATTTTCTTTACTCTTTTTTTTTCTTCAAAGATTAGCCAATCAACTCCTTTACCCTTTCTCGTTACAGAAAAATGATTTTGGACTGATCAAAGAGTACCGATCATGAGATTGACAGAACTTGAAAATATGGCTCTCAGAAAAGCCTTTCTAACTTAGGACACGCTATGTAACTGTAGAATTATGCCATCCAAAGATGAAATGGGTCAACCTCAATGAAAACCACAGATGCTCAGAACTACAGTGTTAATTCACCGCGGCAACGGTGGATGCTGACGACAACGCACATTATCAGTTTAAAGGTCCTTACTGAGAGCCTCATCATCAAATTCCATCGATCCCAAAGAGTCATTTCCTGATCCTTTAATATGAAGAAATAAACCAACAAATGAACCACTCACCTCAAATAAAGTTCCATAAGCCGGTCTATTTTTTCACACTCATTTTCCACAAACTTACTTAACAATCTTTCCCTTCTAGAACCCCTCAAAATTCCACCTGGAATGAAAATATTCAGCAAGGTCAAATGAACTCTATCTACATGCCAAAAACCAATGAAATCTATCTTTGCTCAGAGTTACATCATTGGAATGTGAAGAGAATCATATAAAAGGTAGGATCCTACGTAGGTCTATATTTCATACTGCGAGTTTATGCAGATCGCATCAGAAGTACCCGAAAAAAGAAGAAGAAAACAAAAACCTTATGCAGATCCAAGAAGCATGTACTCCAGAGGGAGCATTAATCCATGCAAACACACGTACAAGAGAAATCTATCAGATAATGATCTCAACACGACAAATGAAGGGATTAAATGAGAACAAACAGAATTCAACTAGGAGAGCCTAACAGCCAAAAAACTAATGATCCTAAAATCTCCAACTTGGTCTCATGAAAATACTGTTCTACACCCTAAAACCATTATATATGATTGGACAAAAAAAATAGATTTTAGTCATCTGACATATAAGTTGTCCAGGCTGAGGTGGGTGGGCTAAAGTCACATTCGATATATAAAACCATCTAACAGCTGGAGTAGTCTATGACAGCAAGTTACTCGAGTATTAGAAATTCATTTTATTCTCAAAACATCTAAGATGAGGCAGGCCAAGATGCAAGTCCACAACAAAAAGGCAAAGGCACAACCCAATTGAGTCACGTAAGGTCATTTAGAATACAAATGATATAAAACAGCTAGGAGCCATTTGCATGACAAGTATATATAAGTTTCTCTTTCTAGACAGCTACAAACACCTCACACAGCCAGACAGGATCAAACCTCTGACTTGCCCACCATCCCCTATTTACATTGAAAGGAGACGCCATTAGTGATAAGTATATGCAACTTCAGTTCCTGCTTACCAAATAATGATGCAATTAGTGACACAATGCGCTCTTCTAACTCCTCTTGGTAGCGCTCTTTCTTGCTTTTCTTACCCATAGGAATCTAAACAATAGAAGATACAACATGTAAGTGTTATGACTTTTCCTGAACGTGTGATCACAATATAACATTTCTATAGAAAAAGAAAATGGGACAAAAGAAAATTTGCAGCTTGCAGATCTACTGCATTTTTAAATATAAAAAACAGGCACAGAGGGTATAGAGGACGCAGATACAAAATGGATTTTGCAGAAGCTTAGGTCGATGTCTTAGCATGAAAGAAACAATCGAACCTTGAATTATGGATTGCTTAATTGGAATAGATGTCTAACGTTGTTGTATGACTGCATGACTGTTTAAGGTAGCATTGAATGTCTATTCATTCAAGGATTTTCACACTATTAAACTTAATCATATTGGAACCAAACACCAGCAGAAATACTCTCTCTTTTTGAGTTTATACAAGAGGAAAAAGAAGCATATAATAGTGGAAGTAGAAAGAAGGCTATACCTTACCCATAAAAGCAGCAAAAGCAGTCTTCAGACCCAGAACATCCACGAAACGTTCGCAGGCAGGCGGGTATTTGGTCATTGCAAAATCAAGCGCCCTTATGGCCGACCCATAAGCCGCCTTTTTCTGCTTCATGATGATAATCATCAATTCCACCCCTTCAGCCTTCATAAACCTCTCCTTGTTCTCCAGCGGCATCAACAAACAGCACAAGCAATCGAACAGGTTCTCCAGCATCTCCTCCTCGTCCGAAGTCTTGGGGTCCTTGGACTTGTACATAGCCACCGCCTGAAGCACCACGTCCACACCATTCATTTGCCCAACCCTCCTCTGGTTGGCCGTACTGCTCTGCAAAAGGATCGCCAATATTTCCGAGGCGTACTGCTTGTTGGAATCGAACTCCCTCACCTTTATCCTACCCAGCAACCACTTGAGCAACTTTGTCCTCTCGCACACCAACTCCGCCACCGCCGGCTTCACCTCGATAAGGTTCTCTAAGGTGGCCAGCGTGCTGTACACTGCCGCCATCTCGTCGGGATCCGACGCGTCACCCGTGTCGGACAAACGGTGCAGGTTCTGTACGAGAAGCTCGAGCACATTGTTCTCTATCAGCGCGTCGACCAGGATCCGCGCGTTCTCTTCGTTGCTATCGTCGTCTTCGTTGTTGTCGGGGTCGGTCAAGTCTTGTAGCAATTGGACGACGTCGATGGCGATATCAGTGTTGTCGTGGGCGAGGAGGTTGAGGATGGAGGGAATGGCGTTGTGATTGACGAGGTCCGGGTAGAGCTCGGGCCCACCGGCGAGGATTTTGAGCTTCTGGAGCTCCTCGTGGAGCTCGAGCTCGGAGTCGGAAAAGCGATCGGGTTGGTTGGGGTACTTGAGGCGGGCTTCAATGTTTTCCTTGAGGCGGCGTTCGAAGGAGAGCACCAATCTCTTCAGAGTCCTTAGGTCGAGCACTTCCACTGCGCTTTGGGATTTCTCCAGCGCCTCCAGGAGAGAAAGGTCCACGTTGTTCGGAAATCCGTTGGAAGAACCCGGAGGAGGTAATACGCCGTCGTCTTCATCCCGTTTGCGTTTGGAGGCCTGCTTCTGAGCGTTGGCCACTTCCATTTTGCTTCTTGCCCTCCCCTCGGCCTCGATAAATTGAGCAGCTTCTCACCACTCTGTTTTTAGTTTAAACCCTCCTCCTCCTCCTCCTCCAGTTTCTATCTCTCTGTTTCTTTTTTCTTTTTTCTTTTTCCTTGAATTTTCTTTTTAGAGCCGGTGTATGGTCCGTTGGGCCTAAAAGCAATTCAATTCTTGAGCACAGCAGTTCACTGAACTTCTTCAAGCCTGGTAAAGAATTGGTGTGGCCCATTCTGAATGAAGACGCGAGACACAAAGGACAGAGACTCGGCCTCAAATTTCAAAATCCGAACAGAAAATTTCAATTAGAGAAAGAAGAATTTGACGGCTGGCTCAGGGTCTCTGAGTACATAGGATTCACTTTAAAAATAGAAGAACCTGAAAAGAACCCGAAAAGAACCCAAGAAGAACACAAAACAGTTCTCTTTCACTTATGTTGATATTTGTCGAAGTCCGTTGTAATGCTTTGGGGGATGCTACATATAATGAATGTTTACCTGATCAAACTCTCTCTTCAACATTTTGGAAAGAATTTTTTTAGTCAAAATAAACAAATAACCTTTATATGTTCCCTTTTAACATGATGGAGAACTTCAGTGTTGTAACGCACTACTAATCAATAAGACGGATGAAATCTCGAGAAAAACCAAGACTCATAAGAATCTCCCAAAGAAAATTCTCAATTCTGCCTATCATAGGCTTTCATCATGTCAATCTTTATGGCTTCTGGATAGCATTGAGTTCTCCTGGTTGATCAATGGGACTGGAGGCCCTTGTGAAGAATAAAGTTCATCTCTGTTGGGCATAAGTGCCGTTGATAAAGGAATCTGTCCAAAAAAGAGCACTGATGCTCAACCTATTAGGAAGAAGGAATGGATATGATGCTACGGGGATTGTTTTTGGAGCTCATGAGGCAGGCTCGACCATGCTGGGGACGATACTCCTGAACAAAACAGAGGAAATCAAGCTTTAGAGCTGCCCAATAGTAACCTCCAAGTCAAAGAATATCTCCCCTTTCCATGGTGGAACTTTGTTCTCCCATATCCTCTCCCTCATACAAGTGCAAAAGTTCAATTCCCTTTTCTGGAAAAGTTCAAAAAGTGGAAAAGGCCATTCTGCCTCGAGAGTCTTACCATTCACATTGCGATACCACAATTAACCTTGCCCTGTCTTTCCTTTCAATTCCAAGAACCAAATCCTCTACACAACAGGACACCGATTGGTAAATTGGCCAACCTACACGAATCTTATATTCCATCTGCTCAAAACATTTTGTCATGTTTTAATTGAAAATGACATATTGCAAGCTCAACCTGTTGTAGTGCCAGGAGGGATTTACTGGACACATGCGGCGGAAAGCGAGTCTAAGATCATGCACCTTCCCTCGGGATAACAATGACACTGATACTTTTCTTTATAAAAGAGCTTTATTTCACCTCCAAAATTAGCATTCAGCTGAAGAATATCTCGAGCAATCTCTGCCCTCTGCCAGGTTCAGCAAAAACTGGTGCATGATTTCACATCCGAGAAAATAAGAATCTAGTATCAATACTTCCTGAGTGGAGAAAAAAGCCCTGATACTTGAAAATGACATAGCAGAAATGGATATCCCGAGAATCAGATCAGACTATCAGTGATGTCCTCGTCTTTAAAGTGCTCAATTTGAGCTGGTCTTAGTGGTCTATGATGATATGAAATGCACCGTAGGTGTCGGGAGTGTTAAGAGCTATATATGAACTGGTAAACTCCTTGAAAACCCGCTGTTGAATCACTAGTTTGATCTCTTGATAGCGAAAAATCGTGGAATATGTTATCGAACTCGAGAGCATTTCGCTAATTCTCCACTCCCAGTTGCCTAGAAAGCTCAAACTGATTGAAATAGAGAGAATTTATTCATTGTAATTTGTATTTCTAACACAGTGACTTTCTATGTTTGGTTACTGAAATGTTTGCGTTAAGGAGATTAAAGAACTTGCAGCGACCTATTTTCAAAGAACATATCTTTTTCTCAAGTCTGAAAAGGAAGCACTCAACTTCCTATTAATATCGTAATCCTCCTGCAAGTTTTGCTTCCCAATCTATCTTCCCATGAAGATGATGGATTTTTCACGTTGCTGTTTACAGTACATATATACTTATGATTGCAGGCTTTTAAACGTGAATAATTTGATTAATTAGAAGTAGAATGTTCGTTATAGAGGTTGGTGAGACAATCTGTGTATTCCTAAGTTTCCTTCTAGACTTATACCATACGTACTTTAGAGCTAAAACATCTTGGAAAACTACTTGGGCACATTATTTGTTTCACGTACAGCAGGATTTTTCTTCTTTTTTTATCTTTTCTGTTCTTCACGTAGTATTATTTACTTCACTTTTGGTTATCCTGACTTTGTAGAAGATATGGATGAGTTGTTCAGAACTGAGATCTGAATTTATTGGCCTGCTTTCATTGGCACACGTGTTGAAGAATGAAGAAATTGTTCCTAGGCACAACCGCTTTACTTTTCTTAAAGAATATCTGCCCCACCGAATTGTTGTTGCGCCTTTAGTCAAGACATTTGTTCATTTGCCTCGATGACATACCAAGCATGATCTTTTATATATTTTCTCGATATAATATGATTTGAGAGTCATATCTCATGTCTCTTTTTAACATTAACTGACATAATTTTCAAATGTATATTTGTCATACTCAATCACAGTGCACACTGAATAGGTTAGATGGGGCTTGACCGCATATGTAGGTTTTGAATCTGTAACCACAAGTGAAAGAGATCATGTTCATCAGATTGAATTGACATTTGTCTAGCTGGCCTTATTCATTGCTCCTCTCAAAGTCAAATGCTCCAAAAGATTATCTCCACTTCAAAAGAAGTTATTACAATTCCAGAAAAGAAAAGAAAAGCAAAAGATGCAAAATATTTAGGGGGAGAAAAAAAAGCAATAAAGTTGCATGCTCATGTCCTTGTGGCATTGAGTTTGACTTTCATTTGGTGTAATACGTCTCTCTTTTTACTCATGGTTTCATTTGGCTAGTTTTGATCTCCCTTACAAAATTAAGGTCTTAAGCCTCTCTGATTGTATTTCGTATTTCACGCACGTATGAAGTTCATATTTTTTAATTATTGTTGTTAAAATCGTTTAGAGACGCGTGACATACAATCAATGAATATTATTTTCCATGATCTTATAATGAGTTTGTCTTGATTTCCTATGCTCTTGAGAATTTTAGTTATGTCTTTTAGTTCCATGATTTTGTGCTGATTTTTGGCATTGATAATTTGTTCTTCTCAAAAAAATTTCCTTATTTCATTCTCTTATTGCGTATTGATATCAGTTTTGGTTGATTGTACTTTGGTTATGCCTTTATTTTTTTTATCTTATTTGTGATATGCAATTCTTATGTTTACTAATGCTCATTTTCATGTTTGTATGCATTTTATTTAGTCAATGAGCAGTTGCATTTTGTTTCCTTTTGTCCATTCGTGACAAAAAATGGGAGAATGTTGTAATGAATAAGTGGCTAAAAGGGATAATAGGTTAAGGGGGAGCAAATACTTTGTTTATGTATTGGTCTAACTTCTATTATATATACTTGTTTGTTTTCTATGCTTTCACTTGGTCTTTGACATTATGTTTTTCAGAGTAACTGATTCAAAGACTCTTAAACATGTGTCTAGGTCATAGGTGAGTTTAATTTGTAAACAGATCTTTGTCTTGGTGATTGACAAAGATCTATGTTTATTTATTTATTTATTTTATATATATAGGTTTTTTCACAGAATTGCCAAATGAGGAGCTTATTAGAATATTTTTGTGTTGGCACTATTCCGTGTAAAAATATATCGTGATCGAGTTGTAATTTTGGTTCCCTCATTTGTTCAATAGTTAGAGTTAATGGTCTGTCCAAAGTCTTCTTACGTTCTAATCACGTTTAACTCACCCTCGAACGTCCTTGAAAAAATTCAGATAGAGTCATCACGTTCAACTAGTGTTCAACAAGCGCTTGAGCGCTCAGTTATAATTTCAGACAGAAATATAGCGCTCGACCCTCGCTCGAGCAACTTCCGACGAATTTCAAAAATTACTGAATTTTTGGATTTTCCTTGTGAAAGCTTCGTAAACCCTACTAGGTTTCATGGGAGACCGTCCTAAACATTATTGAGGCTTCCATTGAGAATATTTATGACTCATTCATTGAGAGAAAAACTCCAGAAGATTTGCGCTTCAAGATTGATGATTTTTTCTCTATTCTTCCTTCAAAAATCTTTGTAACCTTCGTGGTGTTGAAAGCGTGCTGAACACAAGGAAGGTAAAAAAGAACCTAACAGTGGAATCGTAATTGCAAGTAAATAATTTTCAAATGAAAACTTTACATGCATTTACATGATAAGAGAGGCACGAGGAAGGTTATTTGTACAAAATTACTTCGTCATGTATCTCATTAATTTAGACAAATAAGATGGGAAAATACAATATCAGTACTAGAGCTATAGGAAGAGAAGTACAACTCCCATCTGAAGAGGTTTTTCTTTTTCTTCTTCTGTAAGAAGTTTCAGAAGGATGGGACAATGCCATATCCAGTTTCTGCCATCAGTGTCGTGGAGAACATCTGGTCCACTTCAACTTCTATGTCTGTCCTCTTTGCGAACCGGCCCTTGATCCGCGGTCTGGTCTCTGCATAGGCCTTCCTTGAAGCATACCTGATTGTTTTCTCAAACTTTCTTGTTTTCTTTTTCTCTCTGTATCTCAGGACCCTTGCCTCCCTATCCAGTGGGGCAAGTTGGGGAGGCATCTGAAGAGGAGGTCCAGAGAAAAGATCAATTGTGCCTTTAGGAGGTCTTGGGTGAGAGATCGAGATGTCACTCATTGATGATTCTGGTACAACGCCAACATCCATGGATGAAACAGAGACCTAATTACACCAAAGAAAAAGCACAGGGTTATTGATCAGCACATGATGAGTGATGATTGCAAATCGCCATTGTCAAAGATTAAATTAGCAAGCAAAAGCGGTGCATGTCAGAGAAAAAGAACCTCATGTCGTCGTTCTCAAATTAATTAAAATCCCAATGGAACCCTATGAAATAAGGTGATTTACAGGAGCAATAACTTTGACCTAAATGAGCATGAATCCTATGTTAGCATTTAAGTCATATTCATAAGCTAGTGAAGTAAATTTCAGACTGCAATCTTATCCTTTAATAAGACACGTACGTTTTAAAATGCTCAACCAACTTTATGACTTGGAACAAAAAGGAAAAAGAACAAAAAGTGCTGAAACGTTTGTGCGAACAGATTCCACCCTTTAGAGGAGAATGTCAAGAAAAGAGCAAAAGAGCTTATAAAGTGCAGGGAAAATATAAGATTATTCCTATCGTAACTTGTAGAAGCCGAGCAAATAGACTTGTCGTTATTATATCATCCTCTAGCTCAGCGGCTGCTACATGAGAAAGCTAGGAACCAGGTAAACAAACAAACTGACAAAGGAAGACGGAAGTGAAAGTGCTAAAACTTACTCTGTTCAGCTGAGTGGCCTAATCCCTGACTTAAAAGACACCCATAAACAACATCCGATACTTCTCGGAAATTCAGGAACCTGATAATTTCCTCAGAAACGTACTATAGAACCACAGAGAAAAGGTCTTTGTGCAGAGAGGGGGAAAAATGGTATTCTCAAAGGAAAATTCAAGAGGTAGCTTTTAATTAATTGGAGGTTATCTTATTCTACGTCTACTTAATGTTAAATATGGGTGAAATTTAATGAACGACTCATAAAAGCTGGATCTGTAACCAAGACTCTAGAGCGATATAAGAATGGGACCAGAACATGAGGTTATACGCAGATTCGTTAGGACCCAAACTACATATTCAACATAGACTTTCATGATCGGACTTCTAGGAGATTCAGAAGCTGCAAAACATAACACCCGCCGAGTTGTATATATAACAAACAGAACCGTACCCTGTGACTGATGGAACTGTGGTAACTGTATGCAGCTTTGGACGGCTCAAAATCCAACCCCAATTGAAAGTCCTGATGTTTCTGGTGCTGCACTTGACCCTTTGCTTCTCCACACTGAACTGGTACAACACTGTCACCTCCATAGCTCTTCTGTGGAACCCCGTAATGTTGCTGATGCTGCTGGTGGTTATACTGATCACTGAACTGAATCTGTTCAGGACATGAATTGTACTCCACAAAGTCCAGATACTCATCCACCTCCCCACCAAACAAGAACCCATTGTTTTGATTATTGTTGTTCTTCACAGGATTGAGCAACAACCACGAGGCTGCCTCGTCTTCATCTTCTTCGTCAATAGTCTCACCCCCATCGTCCTGGGCTAGAAACCGGTCCTCCTGTTTAGTGTCCGGCGGGGCGTGTGAGGGTCCCGATATGGGGAGAATCGGCACGCGGTGGTGGCGGCGCGCGAGCGGGTTCGCGGAGTGTATGTCAGCGTCGCAGGCGGTGCAGAGCGAAGCAGCGTCGGCTTTGCAAATAAAAGCCGCCGGGGCGCGCTCGCACGCCTCGCAGACCCAGACACGCTCGTGGCAGGACGCCACGCTGTTCGCGGCGTGGATGCGGGAGTCGCACCCGGAGCACAGGTAGGCCGAGTCGGCCCGGCAGTAGACCGTGCAGGCCGCAGACCTGCAGGTGTCACATATCCGTGCCCAGTTGTTGCCAACACTGCCTTCACCACCACCACCAGTATTCTCCTTCATCATATCTCTTTCCCTCTCTTTCTTTTCTCTCTCAGTGGCTCTCGAGTTTTGAGTCTCTGTGAGTGAGCACAGTGAATGTGAATGGGATGAAAGAAGCGAAGAGGGAGGGGGGGTTCCTGTGGGCTGTGGGGAAGGAGGAAGAGAATCTGAAATCAACACGTGTCGTGAATTAATAGGCTGAGAAAAGCTGTTACGTTATCTTTGTGGTTGGGTGTGCTTTTGGGTGGGTCCCGTGCGGTTCGAGTCAGAGGTTCTCGTGGGACCCACTCACACGCTGCTACTTGCTCTGGCTTTTAGGCTTCGCCCTCTCAAAGTAGAGAAAAAGCGTCCACTACTCTCTCTTCCTTGTGATGAAGCTTGTCAATCTAGGGGTCCACCTTGAGTTGCTAAGATTCGGCATCTCCACGTGTCAAACAAGTTTTGATGATGTCTTTGAACTTTATCACGGCAGTACCAGGTGGTAGTGTCAGGTTTTTTCCTACTGTTTAGAATAGACAGTCGCGCCTAATTCTTATCTTTAGATCTCAGAGTTTCTCCCCGTCGTGCGTTTGCCTCAAAAATTTCAAGTAATCTTTCACTTCCGTCAAAAAAAAAATATAAAAAAATTACCACTTTCTTCACCTTTTCACTAAATCCAATACGAATACTAAATTTAATATCAAAAATTTTTCAACACAAACATAACCATAATAGAGATGTTAGATTAAAAAAAATTATAAAATTATAAATATTTAGATGAGATTAAAGTTATATTTATATGAGTATAATAATTATTAAAAATAATTATTATTTATAAAAAAAGATAATAAATCTTATAAATAAAATAAAATAAAAAATAGTAAACCAACGTATGTCTTCTAAAATCTAGAGATCAGGCACTTCGACTATCAAATGTGGGCTTATTTTTTTGCTAGTAAAACAACCTTGAGATAATTACTAACTTAAAAAACGACATTGACACCTGCCTGTAACATGATTGTGTTCTTTGATGAACACACAGATAACTGCATATGTCGGTTAATCATGAAATACAAATGAACTACTCGTAAAGGTATCTAAGAGGAAAGAAAAACTTATTAATATTAAAAGTTATATAGGACCCACCCTTCCTCCAGACAAGTCACGAGATCGTAGGGCAGGTCAAAAACCCAGTCAGATCTTTCGAATCGGACCGATTTTGACCGAATCGGTAACAATTTTTGAAATCGGAATTACCGATTCGGTTCCAAGGTTACCTATATGAAAAATAAGACCCAGTAAAAAAAAATGGAAAACGCACGTTTAGGAAATATAAAAAAAAACCTCACTCGCGCACCCCCTTCTTTTTCTTCTCTTTCCCGTGCCCCGCCCCCTCCCTGCCGGCCGCTGCCACCTCCCCCTCCTCCCTCGCGCCTCCATCACACCTCATGGCCTCCCCCTCCTCCCTCACGGCCTCCCTTCCACCTCACAGCCTCTCTCCCCCTCCTCTCTCACGGCCTCCCCTCCCTCTCCCTCCCCGTGTGTCCCTCCCTCCCCCACCTTACAGCGGTCTGTAAGGTAAGTTATACATTATCTTCTTTTTTTTACATCAGTACATTCAAATTTCAATATCTAATTCTAGTTAATTATTTTGTCATTAGTTTGTAATTTTTTAGTGCCGGTTACGAGATTGTGAGTTTTGAAACTGTGGATTGCATTGCATTGAGGTAAATTTTTTTCCACTTTATCGAGTTAATTATTTATTATACTTCATTAGTTAATTTAGTATTTTAAAATATAGGTTAAGTTGTGAAACTGTGAAGCTTGATTGAAGGATTTGGTGTTTGTGAAACTGTGGATGATGGACTTGATTGGATTATTGATAATTAATTTGTTTGTGAAATTGTGTTGATATTTGCTTGTTTAGTATATCACATTTAGGTATTAGTAATTTAGTATATTGTGACATTGAAGTATTTATTTTGATGCATTGTTTGTTCACCTTTGCTAGATGAATAATCAATCTGAACCAACCATAAAGGGTCAGAGAGCACCGTCTAATAATATGTCTCCTGTAATTGATTTAGAGTCTGGCCAATATGTCATTAGTTCCGCTCCTACTCGTTCCAACCAAAGTCGGCCTCCCAAATGTAAAACATCTATGGTATGAGATCACATGACAAAGAAGACGGATTGTGATTTCAATTACTCCATGTGTTATTGTAATTACTGTAAGAAAGAATATCTTTGTGACAGTGATAGAATTGGTACCTCGACCCTTAAAAATCATGTCTTGAAGTGTGAGAAAAATCCTATGAATAGGATAAAACGTCCGATGGATAAATATCAAACACAGTTGTATGGTAATGCAGCCACTGAAGGAGAGAGTGAAAACGTTGGGCCTAGTTTGATAGTATATAACTATAATGCAGCGGTTTCAAGGCAAAAGCTTGCAGAGATAACTGAAGACTAATTTGATTTGATTTCATGGTAAGTTTTTATCTTTTTTTTTATAATAATGCACACTATATTATTTATTAGTTTATAATAATGCACATTATATTTGATTTCATGGTAAGTTTTTTTTTCCTTTTACAGCTTTTTATGGGAGATGGAAAATTCACAACCGGACAGTGGAATTTTAATGACATGTATTATTAATTATAGTTTTAGTTTGTTGATTTGATTTAATTATTTTATTGTTTGTTATGTCTTGTAATAGAGTAGTGTAGTTAATAATTACTAATTAATTTTACTTGCAATTTTATTTGATACTTTTATTTTAGACTTCCTTTATCATGTAATGTCTATTTTTTTTTGTTGATTTTAAATATATGCTTTAAAGTTTAAGATGTATGCTTTATTATCTTAAAAAAACTAGGATTTAGGAACTCTTTAATTAGAGCTTAGTATTTTCTTAAAATCATATGTAACAACTTTTACAAAATTTGGTTGAAATGTAGGCCAAAGAAAGTCCAAAATAAACCTCAAAAAATTGATGTAAATAAACCTAAAAAATGGTCCCAAAAAGTCCAAAATAAAACCTAAAAAAGCTTAAATAAGTACAAATGCTTAGAGTTCCAAATCAAAATGTAATGGCCCAAATCAGTTCAAATTGACCGATTCAGATGGATGAAACTGGAGACCGAACCGGTCCGATGCAGTAAATTTATTCTACTCAATTTTCGATTTGATCGGTTGAACAGGACCGAACTGGACCGTACAGGCCATTGGACAATTCCCACACGAGGGCATCTACAAAATATTCCTTCAGCAAAACAAGTACCGTCGGATCGTCCATCCGTGATGCCCTCAACAGGCATCTACCTTGACAAGCTTTCTATATATTCCATTTAGAGTAATTATGGACAGCTATAGACTTATAGTAGCCTAGCCAAGGACTCAAGACCAAAAGTCTCTCTCTCTCTCGATTAAAGCAAAAAGCAAATCATCAACCGAACACAAATTCAACGGAGCACAAAAGGTCATATGTTTCAGGTGAAGCGAAAAATAAGGTTATTTTCTAATTTTTCCCGAAAACAATAGGACAAAAGTTTCACTGTAAAGCATACAGTTTCTTCCACTGATGTGGCTAATGCTGGTGATTTGCAGCCTATCAAACTGATCCGGCAGTCTAGCCACAAGTCTCTGCTGCCAAATCCAATCCACGCTGAGTTGGATAACTTCCCTTGCTCTCTCTGTCACGCTCGTCGCTCACGTGGAACCAATCAGTCCACCCAACACGGTACAACGAGCTGACTCGGACACCCCGCTTTTTTCGCAAAATTCTTTTACCCAATAGGAAACTGCCAGGCAAGAAGTGATCCAATTAGGATTCAGCTCCGCCACAAGTTGGTGACCATAGGGGAGGTGCTGTTTCCTGATCCTTCCTAATGGGCTTCTGGTCCATTGAAAAGGGTTTTGTCACTTAATGATGTGCTATTGTCTTGGACCCACCCATTAATGTGTACTCGATCAACCTGGGAGCACAAGTGGACAAATTTTGTGCAGGGTCTAAATAGAAAACACGTTTTTTTTATTATAAATAATTCATTTATACTTTACATCTCGATATATTATTTTTGACTTATTAAATTCATAAAATTACATTTTTTTCCAATTTAAACCAAATACCTAAATTATCCATCAATTTAGACGGATTCCGTAAAAAAATTTACACATTATCCTCTTATCTTTGAAGATTTTTACACATTGCATCCTACGTTTTGACGTAATCCATCTAAATTGACGGAAAATTTGGGTACGACTTACGAGACCCAAATTAAAAAAAAATGTAAGTTAAGGGGTCCAATGTGTCAAAAATAATACATCGGAGTGTGAAATGTAAATGACCTCAAAGATAAAGGACAAAGTGTATTTAACTCTTTTTATAAGTAAGTTTAATCTTTTTTTTATATTAACGTAACAACAAATTTTCCTCTTAAATAAAACCAAATTTGCCATATAAAATCAAGATATCATATCGAGGTTGAAGTTTGCCAAATAGAGTGTACGGATCATTTTACGCGCACATAGACTAAATCTCAAAATCTCTACCGTCCTTTAGTCCCACACAAATTGAATAATTACTCCTCCAAACATTCAACATTCTATCTGTCAATTTGCAGAGGATGAAGATAAGGGTTGGCAAATTGTCAGGACTTGCCGCGCAAACACAGTCACCAGCCGACATCGACCAGCTGGGCTATTATCTATCGAGAATTGATACGTCGTCCCGTTAAAAGGTTAATGGTTCGTATCAGTGGGAAAGTGAAACACGTATGCTCGAGACAGAGTAAAGCTAGAGGAAATGGGGTCAAATCACAATTCAGTTGATTGGTTGGGCTGACATTGGAAAATCGTATGGACTACGTAATTTCAGCCCGTTTTATTTGGGTCGTGTTTGGGCTGTCTCGTGTAGGTTGCCTATTCGAGTCTGCCTTTACAAATTCAATCATATGGGGGGCAGTACGAGACGTCGCTTATCGGATATCCCGAGCTCCAGTTTATCAGGTGTATTCTTGTTCATTCACCAGTGCTCGAGACGATGACTATCACAAAATATGCAGGTCAATGCATGGATTCCAGGCTCTGCGTTTCTGCAACTTGAGCGAGCTTCAGAAAATGTGAATATTATCAGTTTGACCTTATAATTAGCATTGTCTCTTCGAGGCATCCAAGGCCCACGACGCTGTCGATTGTTTTGCTTCAGAATTTGGGCAATCCGAATGACCCGTTAGACAATTATGCAGAGAGGATAGGAATAAGGCTGAATCAAGGCCCAAATGCATTCCTCAAGTGCTACAGTTCCTTCGCCTTGGTGTCTGCCTTTAACTCCACTTTTATGTGCTACAGTAGCTTAAGTTACGAATTGTTTCTTAATGCTGCACACGTGTCTCTAAGCAGTGCCAAGTTCCAACAGTAGCTAATTGCGTTACAAGTTACCATTAGGCGTTCCGAGGTTGTTTTCTTCGGCTACAAGTCCTTTATGTGTCCCACCAAGCATGTGCTACGGGCCTATGGCACAATGTTTTGGTTTTTTAGACAACGAGCGAAATTCAGGCATACGTGCACCGAATTCGGACTATCTAGCCTTCTAATCAGTCCATTTAAGTCGCGAGTTTTTTTGCCTAAGTGATAGTTTGAACCGCTGAGTGTGGGCTTAACCCACAATGTCAGGGCTGCCACTTGAACTACTTGGGTGGGTTTATGGCACAATGTTTTGCTCTTCAAGGAGTCCTTCGTTTGCCCTTTTGTTTTCTAAGCTAAAGAGTGGTTAGGATACTGTCAATTTCGTGAAGCTACAGAGTTGCCTTTGGATGCTGCAATCGTTTCTTGATGCCACCAGTCTTTTTTACCATGCTACAAGTCCTAAGAACTTGACCGCGGTTTGAAGCTATGTGATATTTTGACAATGGCCCAAGCAGAGAGTTTACAATTCTAGCACACAAACATTCTCGAGGATTTCATGGATTTTCTCTTTCCCCACAGGAGTGGAACATAAACAACCAAAATTTTCTATCTGAAAATGTCAGTTACAGAAACCATATTGTCAGTTACAGAAACCATATTCTGTACAATTGAAAACATAACAGCTTTTGGACCTCTGCTATACCACTATCATACAGCATAGGCCCTCGATCCTCATTACCTTCGTAGAATAGCTTCAACTATAACTTGATCTTTCGAAATTCTAATTTTCGTGGAAACCAAAAAGAAAAAATCAATTCCGGAATATATTCACCTCGGGCCAGAGAGTTCCATTGCTTGGACTAGTAAGGAAGAGTCGTCTGTGAGATCAGAATATCTATCTGAAGCAGAAAACTCATGATGCTTGCACTTGGTTGATTCAACTCTTTGAGAAGCTTCCCATCTTTCTGCAAGGCCATCGCCTTCTAGCATTCTCACTACTTCAGACATTTTTGGTCTATGGCCTGGGAGGTATTGGGTACACAAGAGAGCCACTTGAACCATCTCCTCAAGCTCAATTCTATCATAGTTGCTTTTAAGATCCTTATCCACAAGCATTTCAAGCTGCTTCTCCTGATGGATTTTCTTTACCTGTGATCATAAATGAGTTCTGAAAATAGACTTCTAATAGATAAATATGCATAAATAATACTCAAGAGACATATCTGAATTGGACTAGTCAGTCAATGAATACAATGAGAGAAAAGTCTGTAGAATTTGGCTTACCCAATCAAGCATGGCACCTTTCTGGTTAGCTGCCTTGCCGAATTCTAGTGCTCTCTGGCCTGTAATTAGTTCGAGGAGAAGAATCCCAAATCCAAAGACATCTGTTTTCTCGGAGGACTGGCCCGTGGAGAGATATTCTGGGGCTATATGTCCTACTGTGCCTCTCACTGCTGTGGTAACATGTGAATCTTGGTGATCCAAAAGCTTCGCCAACCCAAAATCACCTACCACAGCCTCACAATAGTCATCAAGCAATATATTTGCAGCCTTCACATCCCTATGAATGATCTTTGGGTCACACTGCTCGTGAAGGTACAACAGTCCCCTGGCAGCTCCTAAGGCAATACTCTTCCTCGTGCCCCAGTCCAAGACTGGTTTTCCTGTCAAAGATGAATTGAATACTAAATCAGCGACATAATGCATTTTGCATAACAATAATGTTTTCTTTCCAAATCTTTTAACAAGTTCACCTTTGAGACGAGCAGCAACACTGCCATTGGACATGTATGGGTAAACCAGAAGCCTTTCTGTGGGTGTCATACAAAACCCATATAGCCTGAGGAGGTTTCGGTGCACAGCTAGGCTAATCATTTCGACTTCAGTCTGGAATTGGATGTCTCCTCCAGTGGCATTGCCATCTTTAAGCCTTTTGACAGCCACAACAGTCCCATCTGAGAGAACTCCTTTGTACACATTTCCAAAACCACCCTTTCCAAGTATGTTTTTGCTACTGAAGTGATTCGTTGCAACCTGAAGTTCCCTGAAATGGAACCTCTTCAAGTTTCCAAGGGAAACCTCTTCATGATACCGGTCTGAAATTTCAAGAGATAAGGTATCTGACTTAGCCAATTCTTATCAAGAACACAAACAAGTCGTATAAATGCTTTAGTTTGTGAATGTGTCATCACCAACCTTTAACATCAAAGAACATCTGTTTGTTATGCTTTTGCCTCCACCACAAAATCGATCCAAATCCCAGTACCATCAGACAGAGGCATCCTAGGCTCAAGCCGAAGGCAAGGGCTACTTTGTGATTTCTAGGTCTGCCAGAAGATAGAGCAGCTTAAGGAAGCAAAGAGCTTAAGGTCAGAATCAACACGAGAGTACGGAAAACAACGAAATTGGGGGAGGAGAGGGAACTGTTATTTAAGAAAAACCTCAGCCAAACAAAATCATATTCCGTACTTTGTGAACTGTTCAAGTTCATGGACAGGGGCATGAGTGTTGTCCCGTTGCATTCTGGCTCAGAACCTGTTGGGCAGATCAAAGGATTCCCAATAATGCTGCGACAAGAAGAACAGTTTATTAGTATCCCATTCTATGATTTTCCACTGACACAGAGAGAGAGAGAGAGAGAGAGAGAGAGAGAGAGAGAGAGATTTACTTGAATGTTTTAGCAGGAAATCTGGGTACAGGTCCACTCAGATTGTTGTAGGACAAATCACTGAATGATAAAACCTTGTTCAGAAACATATTCGAATAAAAATAATCACAGAATTATCCAATGCGAAAGAACGGAGGACAAGAGAATTACAGAAAGGCAAGCTGGGTCATGTTAGCCAATGACATCGGAAATGCTCCTGAGAGACTGTTATTGTTAAGTCTCCTGTACCAATTCAAGTGAAGCGTATAAGGTACTGACCGAGGAACAATGGTTATATCGAAGTTGGTCTTACATAGGTTATGAGAATCAAGTAGCAACTCAGAAATCCTTACATGTACTGGAGGCTTCTTAAGCGACCCAGAGAGGGAGGAATTTCCCCATTGAAGAAGTTATTAGAAAGGTCCAGCGTGCGAAGCTTTGAGAGCCTCCCAAGCTCTCCAGGGATTTGTCCTGTAATGTTGTTGTTCTGTAAGAGCCTGCAAAGTAGTGTAGAACGTACTAATTAAAGCGAATTACAAACAAGAACCAATACTACTAAGGGAGTTTACTATTGACTTACACAATCTGGAGATTTGTTAGGTTCCCTATGCTTGGAGATAGAGTACCAGATAAATTCTGGCTAGGAGTACCCCTGCAACGAGACCATCCAAAAAACTTCAAAACATTTTCTTTGCTTTTTCTTGCTTCTTCGCTTTTGAACTTCCTGCTAATTTTTCATGGAGGAAAATGTTCTACAACATGCTTTGCGTCAAAACATTTTTTTTCTTCTCTTTTTTCTTGAAAATAGAATTGCAATGTGACTTACAGGCCGATGACAAAGCTCTCAGCAGAACAGGTGACCATTGTCCAGCTACATGGATCAACTGAGTCCCCATCCCAGTTGTCGAGGACACCATGGGGATCCTTTAAAGAATCTTTTATTCCCATTAGAGCTTGCACTGCCAAAAATAAGAATTTTCTCCATCTATGAACCTCAAGAACATCATTGTTGCAGATTTGAAGGGAAGCAGAAAAGAAAATTTTGGACTTACCTTCAAAGTTTACTCCTTTGGGAGAAAGCAATCCAGTTGCAGAAGCCCAGAAACAGAGAAAGGCCACAAAACGAAGATAAACTTCTCTTCTTGTCATTGCCAGTGAATTGAAAGTTACTACAGCCGGGGTCTCAAAGATAGTCTAAAGCCTGCTTTTGGTGGGTGATGGAGCTACTAGGAAGACTAGAACTCAAAGTGGTTTCTTTTGTTTGAGGTAATATCCAGATCACAACCTGGCTTCCTGCTTTCCATGCCAGAATCCCATTCACCGAAAATCTTATGTCAGACCCAATTAAAAAAAAACACAGTTTTTTGGTCGTAGGAAGGGAACTAGCATGCTTGTCATTGAGCCAGGAGGTTGTAAAGAGGAGAATATATAATAGCCTTCATTTTGAAAGAACAAAACTAGCGAAATCTCGATGAGGAGAGAACAGGAAATTCCCCAGGAGTGTTAATCATGCATTTGCGTGGGATGGTGTGCTAATTTTCTATTCCCACTACTTACATTTAAAGCAAAAGGTACTTAAGCGTGAGAAATAACATATAGCATATAAGAACACTCAAATTAGTGAATGAAAACGAATACTACAATGCATATTATGCTAAAAACCAAATATCAGTTATGAGTTTTTCTTAATGCCTGATACAGCCAGGGTTTATCATTGGATTACTTTTAATTTTTTGGTTTCTATATGATTCGATTCCTCTAACAGAAAATGGTCAGTGCAACTGTGCAAGTATGGGTTAGGGATGGAAATGTTTTGCTTCGGACTGTGGGGAATCCAACATTCCCTGAGTTTGGTCACTCGTAAGTCGTAAAGTCCCAAATACAGTCCTTTTCTTTTCAAAGGATTTGAGAATGTGAGAATCTCAAGGTACTTGGCTCGAGATTGATGATGGATTTGGTCACCCACTATCTATGACCCATGAGGATCTTTGTTGGCTTTTTTTTTTTTTTTCCTTTTCGTTTCTTCCCCAAAATTCTTATACGGTTTTCATGTACAGATGCATCAGTAATATATATGGTCACTTTTGGCTGGTGAAATGTTGGGTGTGCTTTATAGATTCCACGAACCACTATCAAACGATCTCACATGCTTTTGCTTTTTATGTGCCTCAAGCAGACAGTCATTCTTCACAAACTATTCAAAAAGAGTAACCTTTAAAAAGCAAAAGCTGCCATTCCTCCTCCTTTTTCTAGGACACCCTCTCTCTATCAATTATGGAAGTAGGCGACACCACTTCCAGCCGCTGTTAAGGCGCGTTTAACAGATCTTCGGTTTTCGGCAGATTGCGCTGTATTTGTGGGAAAATTACAGAGCGCTAATGTAAGTGTTCAAAAGGGTTGTTTTTAACGTTAATATCCACGTGTAAGCGGGTAAAACAGTGTCACGTTAGAAAGAAGTTACAAATTTAAATCCTTAATATAATTGGGTACAAATTTATAAATTTAAACTTTTAAATGGAGTGATATCCATATATACTATATTATGAGTTTATTAGGAAACTCTTCAAAGTGTTTATCTCCCAGATAAATGATATCAAAATCGATGATATGATCCAAAGAGAACTTGTAAAATTAAGGAAAAAGACACTTCAAAGTGTGAAATGCGAGGTGAATACTAAGAAAGACCCGACTTAAAAGAGAAAAAGATTCGACATTAAAACGACTTATATTAAGAGATGATGGGTTAATATAAGGATAGATTCACGAATGAGAGAACGTCCCACGTTGAAAAGAAGTTATAAGTGTGAATAATTAATATAACATAATTAAATGCAAATATATAAATTTAATTTTTAAATTGAGTAGTGTTTATATGTTATACATTACGGGTCAAAACTTAACAGCATATATATCTCCCAAATACTTTATTAGAACTAGCTCAACTGAAGCCCTTCCTAGAAAAAAAAACTGGAGCCGATCCTACTGTCACGAAGCCCCGAAGAGACCCAGAAATCGGAGTTTATTTATTTTTATATTTATGAGCAGATCCAGACAAACTGTTGGCGACAAAGAGCGTAGACCCAATAAGTTGGGTAATTCAATAGAATATCATTAAAACTTTCTCATTTTGACTGCTAGGTCATTGCACGTGCTTTAGTGGCGCGTGGAGCTAACTTTTCTAGTAGGAGTAATTTCGGAGTTACTAAAGTATAGCCACATCCATGCATAACGGTACGCTGAGGAAACATTGTGCTCGCAGGCTGTGCCTTTGCAAATGGACCGGCAGGCCCGGCCGAATGATCCCTATTCCCTTGGACCACTCCAAAACAAAAAATCATTGGTTTTCACCCTTTAGAATGAATATTCGGAGGTTGAATTTCTTCAGCATGATTATGTGTACTAATAAAAAAAATTGGGGGAGAGAGATCAAACAAGTGGAGTCTAGAACGATTCCGGATCAAGATAAAACTAAAAGGAACTGTAGTTGGTGGTCTTATTAGTGTTGTGGTGACGGACTCGCCCATTAGGTAATAGTTATGGTTCAAACCGAACATTCTGCAGCGGAGATGTTCCTATGATCACGCATAAGAAAGGTTACTACGCTGGTTGACTTCTCTCCTTTTTCGCTTAGCAAAAAAAAAAAGAGGATCTGAAAGGAACTCTAGCCACACCAAAATCACAGCGGAAAAGCAAAATGATAACCAAAAACCTTTTATAACCTCCCACAAAAACACTGTTCTATCCCTAAACCGGCTAGGTTATTAGGAAAGAGAAGCTTAAAGCTAGGGGACCCCTGTTGCTTAATGGCCAATCATACTCTAAGACAAAGCAAACGAAAGTGACCAAACAGAGAATAAAACAGAGTCCTTTACCATTATATGACAAAAATGTCCATGACTTAAGGGCCATATAATAAAGTACTGACAACAGCTAGGCATTTGTTGTCCCTTTCTTCACTTCACCTCAACCCCAAAAGGGGTATCCTCCATTAGTTATAGATGCTCTCTGCTCCAGGACCATAAACTTAAATTTTTTGATTAGGATTATCAAAGATAAGGTTTAACCCACAACTTGTCGGGCGGGCATCGCTGGTCCTTTCCCCCTTTTTGTCTATGGAAACCAACAATTATAGATAGGGTGACTGCTTTCTGATATTTTAATGGCCATTAGAAAACAGTCCTGCTGCAAGAGTATGACTCTGTTGCAAAGTAGTTCTTACACTTTGTGACATGTAGCTTCCTGTGATTATGTTTAGCCTGATTGTATCTTGAAGATGGTGTTAACCCAATCATTGTGTAGTGAAGATTTAAATTCATTTACATAATGAGAAGAAGGATGATGAACATAGCATCCATAATTATCTGAAAATCACATGCAATTGCCCCTCAGGCTCCTCTAGAATTGATGAACTTAATTCAGGCTTCTACTTGAAGTATGTTCAATATTTATTGATACCCAGATATCAGATTATTGCATTGATCAACAGAAACCCATCTGTACGTGTATTTCTTAAGCAAATAGCAAATGCATAAAAGATAAGGATACTTTGGTGATGTGACTTATTGGAGAATCAAAGTTTTGATACTGATTAGGTGACCGACTATCAGATCTCACATAGACCAAACGAGTAAATAAAAGAAAAGAAGAAAAAAATAATCCCATTAGCAGCTATGGCCAAAAAAAATAAAAATTCTCATTAGAAACAACTAGGGCCGTACTCGAGACGAGTATTGGTTGTTCGAACTCGGCTCGTTAGACATATATGCAAATTTGACTGTTCGAGCTTGAATCAAGCTTCTACAGGGGTGCTTGAACTTGGCTCGATTAAAATTTTTCATGTTCGAACGAGCTCTATTAAATATATATATATACACGAGTCAATTTCGAGCTAATATGAGCCAAGCTCAAACTCGAACCAACCAACAAAATATGAGCTTATAAAATGCAGATATCACAAACAAAACTCAAATCAAGTCTTGACATATGGTGTCATAGTTAGGGCTGTTCAGTGCCACCGAAAAATTCCGTTAGCATCGGAACCAGCACCGGGATGTCGGTACCCAGCTTCATCGGTGTCAGTTTGTCATTTCTGCAAAAACTCGGGGATAATCCCGGGTCCTGGTTTACCCGGCACCAGTTTCCCGGTACCTCGGGCAAGGGCGGAGCCAGGGGGTGCCGGTGGGGGCGGTCGCCCCCACTGGCTCCAAAAAATTCATTACACTGGCTCCAAAAAATTCATTATAATTTTTTTTAAACAGGCCTGCCCCCACTGGCCCAGCCGCCCAGGCTTGATTCCTAGGCCAGTGGGGGCGGGACTGGCCCAGCCGGCCAGGCCTGCCCCCACTGACCCACTCGCTGGCCCAGTCCACAGGCCAAAACTCGGCAGTTTCGACGCAGGCAGGAGAAATTGCATGAAGAAAGCTCGAGTGCCCCACTGCCCCTCCCGGTCGGCCGTCGCCCCGATATCTCCTCTCTCTCTCTCTCTTTATTTTTTCCTGCAATACCCATCCCCGATCTCGGCCGGACTCCCGGAGTCTCTCTCTGCTACTAAGCGTCTCGACCTAACCCTAAGGTATGATTATTTTGCTCTGATTCTGAATGTAGAACATTGGATAATGAGAATTGAGAACAAATTATGAACTATATGCTTTAGGTTTGTTAATTTGATTTCGGGATTTAGGGATTGGATTAGTCCAGATTGAGGGTTTTTAATTAATTAATCGTCAAAGAACGATTTCGTGATTTAGGGATTGGATTAGCCCAGATTGAGAATTGAGACTGTTTAGTTCAGTGTTATAGAACGATTCTTGTTTCTCCACCTACAATAAATCTGTGGCCTTGCACTGTACTAGCTTCTTTGTGATTTCAGGAATAACTCTCTGTAAAGATCAGTTCTTGAGAACTCTCTGTAAACGATTCTTGTTTTTCTTCCCTGAACTCTCTTGTGGGTAAATGGAAGCTTAGTTTGTTAATACATTTTGGTTTTGGTAGAAATGAGGACAATAGGTATGGAATAGGGATGTGGTGCACTTTTCAGCGTACATTCTCTATGTTTTGGTCTTGTTTGGTTCCTGTACTTGGATTATGCACTAAGAGTTCTATGCTTCAGACAAAAGAAAGTTGGGATCTTGGTTGTGAATAAATATTCTTAAGGTGAATTTGTACTACCAGTTATCTTCTTTCTTGCTAGAAGTAACACCTAGTCAAATAGTAGAATCAGTTTTGCATACTAGGCGAGCTTCATCTGCTGACACATCATGACGAGCCCAATAGGGATCTACCGCCTGTGAAATGTAGCAACTGTGCTTTTTTGTTTAATGACTATCTCTGAGGAACATCGCTCTCCAGTCTGGTTGTGGAAGCTGGGCCAATTTATTAAAAGACAGGATCGATAGCTCTGGTTTGAGTGAGCCTTCTGGTGATATGTATAATGCTGATGTTGCAACATGACCTAAGGAAGAGAGTGGTGAAGTTGTTTTGTTCCAAAGACTGTAGACTGAGAACTGATCTTGCCGTCGACGATGTGAAATTTTCAATCACAGAACTCTCTGTAAACTCTCTGTAAACGATTCTTGTTTTTCTTCCCTGAACCTTTTCAATCTTCAAGCACGTATCTGTTTCTTCTGGCACCAAAAGCAAGTCTCTGCAAAACAAGAAAAACTGAAAGAATAAAAAATTGATGACCGGTATACCAAGTTTTCCAGTGACCATGATGTCAATTTGTGTATTTATTTAGTGCCATGTTTGCTAGAAGGAAAATAAGGAGAGAGATTCCTTCAGTTCTTAACTGAGAATATCTGGGAGTAGGCTTTTATCCCAGTGAGAAAACGAATGTATGTGGGCTTCATTGATTCATTTGTTGCTACTGCTCGGATATTTGGAACAAGGTATTCTGCAACCTGTTAACTCCCAAACCAGAGAAGGGTATGCTCACAAAGCAAACCACAAAAGCAAAGCCTTGAACTAGCGGATTTTAATAATTTGGTTGCTGAAGCTTGTTTCTTATATGAATTTCAGAAAGGTCAAAAGCGTAGAAGGAAGGTAACACCGAGCAACATTGCAAGCTCTGGAGAAGCATCTGTGGAACGGCAACCCAAGGTTTGTCTTCCTTTTGAGAATCCTACTTGGCTACTTGAGACCTTTTTAGCTGCTTCATCTTGATTTATGACCATCTATTGTCAAATTTTTTCTTGAGTTTGCTGATGTCTTCATAGCTCTTTATTGTTATGGCCATCTGTTTTAGTTCTTTTTTATCTTATTGTCTGTGGATACATTTTTTTCATAATGGCAATATGTATATGGATACTAGGGTGTAATTCTGACATGCAAAAAGACACTTTTTATATTATGTGAATTTTTTTTAGTAATTATGTCTTAAAAATTCGACCCCGCTCAATTTATATCCTAGATACGCCACTGACCTCGGGAAACCAGGATTTTTTTTTAAATTTTTTTTTTACCACAAAACGGAAGAGAAACTACATTGTTTTCATTATCCCCCCAATATTTCTTCGACACAGTTACCCCCCACCCGTGGCCATGCCTCTCTCTCTCTCCCTACTTTCCCTCTCCTGCGCACAGGCGGCACAACCCTTTGCCGACCACCACGCCCGCCGGTTGCCGCGCTTCCTTCGCCGACCACAACTTATTCCTCTTCTCCTCTCCTTCAAGCGTGAATTTCTTCTCATCTCATCTACCATATCTCTCTCAATGCTTGAGATTAATTCGGTATGAAGTTAAAAATCTATGAGTTTGTTGATTTTAATTTGTTTTATTGAAAGTATTGAGACATATATTATTTTTTTATTTGTTCCCCCTTTATTTGCAATTTCTTGGGTTTGAAATTCAATTTTGGGGTTCATAAAAAAGAGAGAAAATGGAAGAAAATAGGGTTGAGATTTCTACTATTCTACTGGTGATTCCTATCAAAACTCTTCTCTAAAGTGAATGCTGGATTTTTTTAATCTAGATTTGATGAATTTGTGGACTGCTGAAATTTTTGAATGCATTTATACGTTTGTAAGTTTGTGTAATTTGTGAACGTGTAAATTAGTTTGTACGTTTGAATGCATTCATGTGTAACTTGTAAATTAGTTATTTTAATTTGTGAGCTTGTAATTTTTTGAATTCATGTGTAAGTTTTTTGTGGACTGATGAAATTTTGGAATATATTTGTGATTTGTACGTTTTCTTAATTTGTGAACTTGTACTTTTTTTAATTTGTGAACTTGTAAATTAGTACGTTTGTATCATTTTTAATTTGTGAGCTTATGTTGTTTTCAGTTTGTAAATTAGATTCTTATCTTATCTTTTAAGATGATATTTAATTTTATTAATTTTAGATTTCATTAGTTTAGATTTTATTAATATGTGATCAATGGACCAAAAGAAAAAATAGAAAAAAAATACATTAGGCCAAGTGCATAAAATGCTAAAAAAATTGTCCAATATGAATGTAGGTTAACCGAAAATCGTCAACGCTAAAGGCCGATTTTTGCCCTTAATGATGTAGGTGACCAATATTTGAAAACCGGCCTACATCGGGGTTGAACATCCCTAGTCATAGTAAATAATACACGACATATCATAAACACTTGACATTTGTGCGAATGTTTGTTAAAAAAATATTTAGATTAATATATAACCTATGTTAATTGGGAAAAATGACTGACAATATATATTTAATATACAGAGGTCATAACAAATCCTTATAGATAATACTCATCCATTCATATATATAAATATAATCAAATGCACATTTTACTAATATATGACTATTAAATATAAATCAACAAATAAATAAGAAACTTATAATACATACAATTGTACT
The DNA here is from genome assembly GCA_963930655.1 of Myrica gale. Lineage (NCBI taxonomy): Eukaryota > Viridiplantae > Streptophyta > Magnoliopsida > Fagales > Myricaceae > Myrica > Myrica gale. Next base: position 5,504,946 of record OZ005600.1, on the reverse strand, counting down.
GAGCTTTTAAATGAGCTCAAATGAGCCGAGTTGAGCTTACACGAATTTTGTACGTGAGCTTAAATCGAGCTGAGTCAGTTTAACCGCATTTGACTTATTTAATATTTGAGCCAGAAATGATGTTTAAACTCAGCTTGTTTATTAAACAAACCGAACTCGAGTCGAGCTTAAACGAGCAGAGTTGGATTCATTCACTAACAACTCAGTACATTTACAGCCCGAAAAACAACCCAATATATACTCCCTTCAACTACAATGTACATAACCCTTACAACCTTGATTGATTGGAGAAAGTAGACACTCAATGTCAACCCTTTACAATCTCAGGGCCAATCTTGATCTTTTCTAGCTACTCACTTCATGATTGCCCGAGAGGGAGCTGAAGGTGGATTTTACTCCCAGAATTCTGGTTTGATGTTTCTCCATGTTTAATAGCAGGGAAATGATATATAGGCGAGCACTAATTTAAACCCCTTATTACTCGTGTTTCTTGTGTAATAATTGACGAGGTTGCAAAATGATGTTTGGTGTAGCGTAGCTCCTAGCAAGGTGGCAGTAGATTGTTCTCTTGTGCTTAATGAAAGCGTCCATTAGGGTACCTATCGTAGGGGACAAAGGCAGACTACTCGAGCATGTTTTTTCTCCATGGACTGCTTGAAAAGTCCCTTGCTCGTAGTGCCATTAATACTAATCTGCACGACCTTGCGCAAAATGGCCGCTTTGTTTCCTTAAAAAGCGTTCTCGTAGCTTACCCGCCTCACTTCATTCTATACCCGGAATGGAAACAGAGCCGGCCTCGAAGCTCCGTGCATGCATAACTTTCTGTATTCTTTTAAGTTTTGGTTTTCTGTTTGTGTTTGTATTTGCTTATTTTCCAACGGGAAAAGAAAGCGAGAGAGAGAGAGAGAGAGAGAGAGAGAGAGGGTCAAACGAGTAGGATAGCCAATCGAGTAGGAAATCATGTTCCCTCCGTAATTGTTGAGGTCTGAAAGGAGGGACTCCCGTTCAAACAATTTAAGTACAAAGAACAGATCCACATGACACTTGCTTTGGCAGCATACTCAAAATTAAGACTTGCAGAGCAGCTCAGAAATATTAGGCCCCATCTTGTCCCCCATACATCAGAACTCACTCTGAAAGTCTTCCCCTCCACTAATTTATGTACCACACAGAACACTGATATCTATCATCATAGCCCTCTTTTCCTCCATTTTTTTTCTTCTTCTCTTCTTAATCTTGAACCCCTTCGCTTTTAGTGATTCTAACAAGAAGTGAGCCGCTTCATGATCTTGGTCTCCATTTGAGAGTATCATATTCCCTGATTGTTTAATTGGTGATATCAAAAGTCTTGAAAACATATTAATGATATTTGTTCATCCTTCATTATGAAGATAAGTGCTTTCCGCGCCTCTAGTTTACTTCTGCCCTTCTTTCAAAGTTTGAACTGGTACTCTTTCTAAAAGCAAGAACAAACAACTTGTATGAGGAGGAAAAGAAGGAAACAGACCACTTAGAACGGAATAGAGTGAAACAAACTGGAACTTTAAGCTCAACGGATTAGAATTCTGTGGATTTGAATTCCAGTTCGTATCAAAGTCATTCACTCTGTTGGCATAGATTTTTCTTTAAACCTTTCAAACACAACGGAACACGACCAGAAAAAAAATGCCATGGAACAAAAGCTTGTCATCCCTAGTGAGGAAAGAAAAAGGAAGAAACCTTAATTAGTGGTATATGTTGTATCATAATGTGACAGAGGCGGGTCATTGACAGGAAAGCAAAAGCAATTCATGTGTACACACGTTGAAAGACAGTCATTGCCCAAAGTTCTAACATGGCTTACATAGAGGTTGTTTGAGGGAACATTGGTGACCCATCTTCCTACTTTGCAGTACTGGTTGATGTTTTAAGATCATGAAAGGGACCCAAAAGACTCATGAACTCACTTTATAGCTGCATAATAATTTTATCTCAGGACCCATTCTCCCCCCTTTTACATATCCGTAACTGTTAAGACAATAATAGCTCCTTCTCTGCCAACCTTGGCCTCTTTTTCTTTTTCTTCCCCTTTTCACTTTTCCCCTAGAAAATCTGCCTCCCAAAAAAAGGATTATTCTCCGGAATATTTTTTTCTTTAGGCTGCAGGTGTGGTGGTGTTTAGTTTATTTAGGTAAATGACTCGAGATATTTAGAATTGTGGATATGAACGTCTTTGGTGGCAAATATTTTTTTCCGATAATACGGGAAATTCTTTGGCAGCCTCGGTGTACTGCACTCAGACGGACTTGGCCCAACTTAGACACATTGGAAAGCTTTAACACCACAAGTAAACCTCGGGAAAGTTTGGACAGCCCACTGTCTAGCCTCCTATTTTATCTACGTGGAAAATCGAACTTAGGACAGTGTGCCTTTACCAGTCTCAAGTTAGTCAAGTACAACCTAACCGCCAGTGAGCTCTAGCTCAAGTGGCACGTACTCCCTATGGGGAGGGAGGAAGGGTTACTTCCAGGATTGAATCCTCTTACCCCCATTCCCCGTGCAGGCTTGCCTGCGTTGCCTAAAAACAAAAAGTACACCCTAACCGCTGAGGCAACCCAGAGTGAGTTTTTTTTTGTGTGACAAATATTAGCTAAAAAGAGCCCAAATTTAAGTTGGAAGAGGTTCCGAAGTTTAGAATTAGAATGTGGAAATCATATCCCATGCTATTTGCTTTACAAAGTCATAAGATTGCGTAGTTAAATGTGTAATATATCAGTAGGTCTTCTACATGGAGCTATCAATAACATTAATTGTAACGAATCTTGCCACCAACTCTTCATAACCATAGCTCTAATTTAATCTTCGAGGCAAATGCAAGCCCACCAATAGATCCATCTCTTTCTAACTTTCGGTCCCCTCCATATATATATATACTTGCTCGTGTTTGTGATCTTCAAATGACCTACTGGCTACTGGAGTTGCAATTGGTTTTGCGGGGGAGGTTCCTTCCTTTTGCCTGTCAATACAAATTATTCCAACGAGTAGTGGAGGTGGACCATCTGGCAGGACATGCCTGCTAGAATAATTTGACAATTTGGACTTGAATTGAGTATCCATATGGAGCTGGATTTGAGCAGCAAGTGTACGAGATCTGCCAGTCCTTGGCGAGCCCGGGTCCCTGTATCAGTCTCGTAAACTGAGACTGTGCATCTCCGTTTAGGATGATTCAGGAGTTGAGAGGAGAGCCAGCTATACCGTCATGCCAAGTGGATGGCAATTTTGTCATGCCCTCTGCAAGAGAAGCCACTCGTCCTATCACCTACATTCCGAATGTTTTACGACAAAGGGGGTTCAATATCACACAGAAGGCTCCAAAATGAACTTCCATTCCATGATTGTCAAGAAAATTCAGTGTACTGTTAAAATGCAGTAAAGAATAACAAGCAGCCAATTCATATGGAATTGATCTGTCACACTCAGTTCGTTTTGCTCATCGATGGGTCTCATTCCGTCCATTTGACAGATTGGCAATGCTGTCTCGGCCTGCAGAGGCTGATCTACTCAATTCAGCTTTCACATAAACGCTGAATCAAACGGGTGAAGAGAAAAACTACGAAATTGACAGAATGAAGAATAGAAATGGCATGAGAGAGTGTCCATGATATATCAACTTCAGTGTACAAATAAAACATAAAAATTAAAATACAGTACAAGAGTAAGGCTGAAATTGCATCTAAGTGCAATTGGAAAGCAACAAAAATAGCGTACAATAGTCTTGTCTTCTCATCCACACACAAGAAACAAAAACAATATTTTTTATTCGAAATAGAACACTACTTTATTTTGAAAATAATCATGCCCATTTCCAAAGTTCACCTACCTGAATCTTGAAACGTTACCATCATGCTGAGCACCTATGGACGTTTGAAAGAAGAAAGGCTACATTAAAATCCTAAGCTTTTGAAGCATAGATTAGTTCTCCAGCTGATGATCCCCAGCGGTTTGCGCTAAGCAGGCAAACCCCATAAAACCTTTGATTGAAACCACAGTGAGAGTGAATGCCCAAAGGTCGACCAAAAAAAGAAAAAAAATTACTAAAGAATAACCAATATGTCACAAAGATGAAATGGAAAAGGTGAATTATCCACTTAACAACGTCCTACGCTAAGGTGAACCATGGAATTGTGTAGCTTTCTTATAAACACTTCCGTTACCAAACAATAGGCAAACCTTACAAATTGCAGGCAGCGCTGCTTTAAAAGCAGGAGATAGGTTGATTGGCGAACACAAAGGAATTAAACTGACGAATGACAGAAAGTAGCCACTTACTACTACTTGCAGAAAGGTTAACAACAGGAGATTATGAGAACACTTCAGAGGAAACAATAATAAACAGCTTCACAGAACGAGCCCATTTAACACAAGCAACAAACGTAAAAATTGCTCAAAAACCTCCACTATCTTGACATCCACCGGACACCCATTGCGGCTACTATAGCATTAAATTAACAACAGCATCAACCTCTTTCCACTCTAAATAAAACAATTAAAAGAACAATACAAAGAACCCTATCAGGATGTGAAAATAAAGTAGCGCTTGAAATTTATATGTTAGCAATCTTGAGTCCAATTGGTGTTGCAGTTCAGTTCCAGGCCATGCAGCAGGCTAGAATATATTTATCCATAAAAGTACAAGCAAATATATTTAGCGAGTTCAACCAAAGCCATGTAGTTTGCCCAACCTGGCCAAAACCAACCAGAATCAGATTCAAGGTAGTAGTTTCTGATAGCTTATTGGTCTGAACTAAGAATGAAACAAAATGAATTTTTTGCACACTTCTTGTAGTCGAAGGAAATATTCCACTGCAACCCTCTAAAATGCACTTGTTTGTCTCCCCACGGTAGTGCACGCACAGAACAACACTGATGGGCATTGACAGGACGGTCTTCAAGTTAAAATGTCCAAGAATTACAAATGTCCTTCCGAAGGAATTTAGGGATACACTCTTTCAACATGTGAGCAGAGAGTTCTAACTTGCTTTCAAATATTGTTAATATGTGTCTGTGAATAGCTCAAAACAAAAACCACATAAAACTGCATAAAAAACCAGGCTCACCATGACCTATATAACCATCAAATATCTACAAACTAAATAAATCAATCTGCCCAAAAGAGAAACAATGTAACAGCTGATTCATCTCAAAATAGGAAATTCGCAGAGATGACAATCAAGTAAGAATATAAAGAAAGCAAGCACAGCGGAATTTCATTGGCTTATTATATAAAGGTCCCAAGAGCACCCTTTCAGGTAAGCCTTTAGGGCTCAGTGTCAAAATTGCAAAGGTAGTTCCAGTCAACTGGTGTCTCAAAGAAACTAATTGAAACTTCAGATACCAGCACCTAAATTCCCCAGACCACCAAGGTAAATAGGATCGCATCAATAATTTAGTCATTTGCTAAGCGCTTGAGTTGTCATGGTAAGCTTTAATTCCCTGCAGCTGAGACAAATATAAGAAAGAGAAAAGCGCTTATATCAAATGCCAAGAATTTTATTAACCACCAAAAAGTTTATCATGCCCCGATAGTCAATCATTTTGGATTATAATAGATAAGGAATTATGGACCAAAATTTCTTCAAGAAATCTCATGCTACATTAACCTCACATGATACAATCACGAGTGCGGCCCAACAAAGCCTAAGCAGACACGTCAGCTGTAGAAGCACCTTTTCTAGGCTTACTGGAACAGAAAATGTTCAAGACATCGGCATGGTTACGAATGTGACTAGGGCATTTGGAAAGGAAATTTTGAGCTTCACGACGCCTTCCAGCCTTGAAGAAGGCTTCAAACATTTGGAGGAACACAGAGGTTGCCGGGAATCTCTTTGAAGTCATTTCCTTCAGAAAGTCAATAGCATCATCACCATTTCCAGACTTCGATACATACTCGATAAATGGATCCACATAAGGTGGGAACCCTTGGTTCTTCATCAAACCCAAAAGACTTAAAGCATGTCTAAACCCACCCTGAACCAATAACTTACTTATTAATTCTTTATAGGTATTATGCCAAGGCTTTAACTGTTTTACATTGACCATATCAACAAGAAGTGTGCATGCATCAATTGCCTTGTTCTTCCGGCAATAAGAAGTCACCAAAATGTCAAATGCATAACCAGAAGAAGAGACTCCCTCCTTTTCAAGCATTTTCTGGAAACAATCAGAAGCCTTATCATGATCGCCAGCTACACAATGCCCCTCTATAAATGAAGCCCACGTTCTGTGATCTATACTAGACCCAGATTTTTCAAAATTCCACACAATTTCACTCGCCTCGTCCTTTTTACCAGAGCTGCTAAGCTTGAACAAAATTTTACTCTGTAAATGACCGCTAGCCACAAACCCACCTTCCTCCAATGCTTTCAAAACCTTACTGCACTCACCGAATCTACCAACACTGGTTAAAGACTTGAGAACAGCATCGAGCATAGAATTTGTCATGACCTGCCCACTTTTGGTAAAGATCCTCACAACCCTAGAAAACAGCTGCAAATCGAATTGTTTACTGACTGCTACTTTCCTCAATAGAAAGGTACAGCAATGCACTGAAGGCTTATGTGCACCAGCCATGGAAAATTCATACAAGTCCACAGCATCCTTAATCATTTTCCTTTTACAAAACCTCCCCAAAACCTTAACATATGTCTCCTCCTCCATCTCGTAGCCCTTGCTCCTCATCTCATCAACAACTTTCCAAAACCTGTCAATACAATCTTCCCTCCCCAACACCCTGGCCATAGCATTATAAGTATGCTCGTTGTGCTTAAACAAATCACTCTCCTCTAGCCACCTAAAGAAAATTAATGCTTTTGTCGGCTCCACGCCAACATTCTCCACTACCATCTTAACCATATCACTCGAGTATGTAACACCCAGTTCCTGTAACCGCCTCTCAACATCATCACCCCACACGTCACTCCGAACAGTCTTACACACCCTTGAACAAACCTTTTCCACTGAATTATCCACCGATCCTGATGCGTACACATCCCTCAATTTTTCAACATCACAATCCAATCCATCCTTTTCAAATTTCTCCAATATCTTATTTTGCACGCCCTTCGATATCCCATACCCCTTCTTCTTCATAGCCTCAAACAAATCCCAAAACTCCTCCACAAACCCATTAACACCCAGAATGCCCAGCATCGAATTATAAGATTTCGAGCTCAATCTCTCGCTATCACTCTCTAAAACCCAATAAAAAAACCTCTTTGCAACATCGGGGCTCGATTCGAGCTTCTTTAACACTCTCAATATCAATTCATGACTAACCACAACATCGCTCAACTCCAACTCTTTTCTTGCATCATCCACACCCTTAGGTTTTGCGAAAATATCAGCTATAACTATGTGATCCGAATCCACCTCCTCAAGGGCTGGTTCAGACGAGAATCTACGAGAAATGGGGGTTGTCTGGTTTGTGAATTGGGAGTCCAAAATGGGTTGCGAAGCTGTGAAGTGGAAGTGCAAAGTGAGCGAGTGAGGTAATAGGAGATTGGGGTTGGAAAGCACCTGGAAATGCGAGGACTGACCGGAACTGTGGATCTGAGAGCGAAGAAGGTGGCGGGGTCGGAGGAGGAGCAATCGCCATTGGTGTCTCATGGTCTTAGGGGTAGAGTTTTGGGAAAGTAGAGAATTTTGTGTACGAGAGAGAAACTAGGGTTTAAGAGAAGATTGGGCTTTTGGAGAGGTGACAGGTTGCGTCCGGTTGCGTATGTACAATGTGTTAGCTCACCAACCATTCTGCGCCATGTATGAACCTACGTCATTTAGGTGCAAATATACAATTTGAGCCAGAACCGTATCCCAGTTCACACGTTGCAAAAAAATTTGAAAAAAATTTGAGTGAAAATTGTGGTAGATAAAATTTTGGAAAATACGATATCCGGTCTTTACAACATTTTACGATTTAATTACTAATTTTCATTTTTTTTACTAAATGATCACTGAGAATATATAGTTGTGACGATCTGGTCTTTCCGTCAAACCTCCATTAGATTTTTAACCGGAATAGCGGTCGACCAATTTGTTTACTGTTGTGCCAACGGTAAATTGTAGTGGTCCACTGCTTCATAAAGAGGTCGACCGCATCATGTAGCGGTCGACCACATTCTATTATGTTAAAAATTTACGGATGTTCACAGAAAAACCAAATCGTCACAACTATATATTCTCAGTGACCATTTAGTAAAAAAATGAAACCTAGTGACTAAATCGTAAGCGTAGTGACCAAATATCATATTTCCCTAAAAAATTTATCAGATAAATTTTGAAGTATGTTGGTAAGAAAATTTAGATTAAAAAAATAGAGATGATTTAATTGAATATTTTATGTTTATTTTCATGAATAAGGATGATTTGTTGGAGTGATTTTGAAGTTTTCTTTTTAAATTTTTAGAATTTAAAAAAATAGAGAAAGAAAAATATTATAGGCCTTGATTGGTGTTAAAATAAAAATAAAAAGTATTAAATTTTCTATGTTTGGTTATGATCTCTAGTACATCTTTTATAAACGGAGGAAACTAATAAGAACTTAGAAAAAAAAATAAAACAAAATTTCCATTTTAACAAATATAAATTTGAATGGATTTTGAAACTTCTAAATGTGCCCTTTTTTTTTTTATTTGCAACTACCCACGCCTTTGGTAAAACAATATTGAGAAGTATATGTATACCTACGAGTGGTATCTCCCCTCCTTTTAATTTTTAAATTTCTTATATTTTGAGTGAGAATGTCAATTTTGGTGGGTGAAGGTTATAGCCTGTTGGTGATTTTGATCTTTCTGCCTTATGGTATGCATGGTATTTTGCGTCTGGATAAGTTGGGTTTTGATACGAACAAGAAAAAAAGTGGAGTGACTTCTAGGCCACATGACAAACTATAGAGCGATATGCTTTCCTAATCCGTTTTTCGAGTGAAAATTCCAATGAAATTATAGTCTCTCCTTGTAGAGTTCATAGTGTATATATGGGGTTTCATGTTAAGCCAATTTTACCTGTTACTCAAATCATATAACATGTCACTTTTTTTTTTTTTTCTACGTAACATGGGAAGAACAGTGCAATACTCTCTAGGTGGAAGAAATTGGGAAATCACAGTGTACAATATGCGACGGTACATCACTAGCTAAGAAGTCCCCGTGACTGAGAGTGGATAGACCCCAATGAGCTAAGCTGTGGGCCAAAAGGTTGCCTTCACGCGGGATCCAGGATAAAAGCCATCGACTGTGGTCGCGAAACAAAAGTCTCAACGTATTAACCTCCCCCTCAATCAACCAATCAGGAGTTTGGGTTACATCCGTAACTTGGTGGATTAGACTTTGTGCATCCCCTTCCGAATGGAGAACGTGGTCAGGAAAGGAAGTTGCAAGGGACGCCGCCAACCGGGCAGCTCTAGCTTCCCCTTTCAAAGGACTGGAGCCAGGCCAAGTCTGAATGCGGATCTGATGAATAGTCCCGTGATGATCTCGACAAACTGCCGCTCCATACATTCGGTTCTCGTTAATAGCTATATCAAAATTTTATCTTAAAAGCACCCGCCGGAGGGGGCCTCCAAGCTCAAGGAATGGACACGGGAATTTGCCAAGCCGCCAGATGAGCTGAATAACGGTTCTTGATAGTGCGAATCCCCACATGAACATCCGGTTCCTTTCCCTCATGCACAAGCTTATTCCGCGTATTCCAGATAGTATCCAGAGTGATTGCCACCGCTAACATTAGATAATTCCATTCTGCCTTCACATGAGCAGGAAGATTCTGACAATCCAGCATAAACAACAACCATTTCTGAATTGGCCAAGCTGCAAACAGAGAAGAATCGAGCGGCCAAGGTCCTTTTCGCCAAAGAATAATACTAAAGGAGCAGCCCAAGAAGAGATGTTCTGAGGATTCAAAATGGGAGCGACACGGGGCATAAAAGCTCACGCTGTGCAATGTTCACCTGAGAGGGCAAAGGGAGTGCATTGGCTATGTCACTCGAATCATGTAAAATGTCAGCTACAATTGACTCCAATAAGTTTGTAAATACCAAACTATTGGCTTTAATTCAAACACCTTTGATGATGATGATGGGAAGAACAACTTTTCTTATTTACACCCGGACTATTTATTGGGTACCCAGAAAAGTGAACCAGCAAGTCCATTTGTTAGCTCAACGGCGGCTCGCTCTCATCTGTTTGGCTTTAAGGACCCTCGATTCATTCCTTTTTATATTTCTAGCTTGTGATTCTATTTTTTAAGCATAATAGCATCAAGGAGCTCTAAAGAGTAGGCGGTCCAACAAACAGACGGACCGAAAGATCTTACAAAAGACCACAAGGGGCAGATAAGCCTTAGACGGTGGAAAAACCACAAACGACCGTAAGCTATTATGCCTGAAATGGAAAACAAACAAACAGAAAAACTACAACCAGTATTAAAACATAGATGCAAGCCCAAACGGGAAAAAGCGAAAGTATGAAACATAGGCCATGGAAAGGGCCGGGAAAACTCTGGCCATAACGGGATCGGAAATGTGGGCGGCGGAGGCGGCGCGTGGGGGTGGTCGAAACAGAGCCACGGTAGCTAGGAAGGGCGGAGGAGGTCGTACGAGCCCCTAAAGAGATCGGCGCACGTGAGTGAACACACTCGGTCGTTGGAGCAGCGGATGAGAGTGAAGACGTAAGAGCTCGGCATACTGAGTCCAACCATGGGACGTGTGTTGAAACTGGGCGGAAGCCATTGATCGGCGCGGGGAAACCACATGCAAAGAAACAAAAAAAACCCACCCAACCGATGCAACGATGCGAACCAGAGAGGAGGAGAGGACAGAGGACAGAGGGAAGAGGAAGGAGGGGAAAAGAGAGAAAAAAAGGCGGAGCTCCTTCACCCCCCTCCTGACCGTCGGCGATTTTGAAGTAGCAGAGAGAATATGGGCGAGAGAGAGAGAGGGGGTTAGTATTTAATGTCAATTTATTAAGAAAAAGAAAAAGAAATATCCTAAAAAATTTGGGATGAAAAAGACGGATCTGCAAGTGAGGAGTCTGCGCATATGATGATATATTCCAAAGTTAAAATTCTTGGGAAAAAAAATATATTATCTAAAACCTGCGGTTCGAAATCTTTATAAACTGATCAAACGAGGGCTACATAAAAGAGACCTCTTCGTAATACAGAGCATGCAGAAACCATTAACAGGCTCCTTAAAGGAGCACCAGATAACAAGGCGAGGACTCGATTCTAGGAGCCTCTTTGTTGAATGAAAAACTACCAACAAGACGTTAAAAGAGGGAGCATCAAGATAATAAGGCCCCTTACAACTAACCAACTTAAAAGAAATTAGAAGACCCAAGTACGACAGAGATGGATGAATCCAGCCCTCATTTGTTCATTCCAGTGGCTTTCTTCACAGAATCAGTAGCTCCCAGTACCTGAGCCTTCACCTGATCCCCAGCGGACAGGCATGCATCCTTGGCGGATTGAGCAGCATTGGTAGCCTGTTCCATCAAGGTGCTGCTCTTCTCCTGAAAACGAACGTCATCAACATCATAATTTTGCAAGGAACAGAGCCATTACCATTCGCATAGTGTAAGAGATGTATTATGCATTTGAAATGGGGATTCAAGTTTTTAACGCAGAGAGAAAAAGTTGAAAAAGCTGACCTGAGCCTTTCCCTTGGCCTCCCCAGCTTGGAAGCTCAACTTCTGAGTATTGTCTGCCATCTTCTTGCTTTCTTTGGAAAACTCTCACAAAAATTCACTATGCTCACAAACACTCCTCTGCTGACTGAGGATGCTTCTCTCGTAGCCTTTTATAGTACTTCAGAGCCACCAGCTACTCCACAAGTGTTCTGCCACGTGGAAGTAACGAGACGTTGCAGAATGTAGTTCGCTCAAAAATACGCGGTGAGAGTATCTCCCTTGAACTGATCCGTTCAATGGATGCCACCTATTTCCAAGACCTTGGGCGGGTTCCGTGTCATTAATAATTGAGAGCAACAGTGCCTTGCCGACATGTAATTCGCAATTAATTTCAGGCTTAATTATTGATACTGTATTGTGGTATTAACTTTTTAACAGAGCAATCATTGGACGTTCGATATAATTTGTTTTTTAGACATAATTTTGAACAGGACGTTCCATATAATTCGGTTTTTTAGACATATGTGTCCTTTCGTCAATCAAAAGTTAGTCCACTGACGAAAAACATGATTCAGGCAAGGTTATCCAACCTCGAAAATGAATATTTCGATACCTAATTCATGTCGATCTTTCATTAGTTGACTAATTTTTTATGAATAAAATAACCTGTATGTATAAAAAATTAGACCACGTAACCATTCTTTTCAAAGTTGTACCTCAGATATTAATTTGTTAAAAGTCAATACCACATGGACTGTAGCTGTAATTAAACTTTAATTTCAAACATTAAAAAATGTAACTCTTAATTAAGGCTAATAAAACTATAGAACAATCTAATAAATCTTATTTTCATCGGGTCATCCCATAAGCTTCAAATCAAGCCGCAGCATAAGCCAACTTGTTGCCAGAATTTTCCTATCGGAACCAATTCTGAAACCGATAGCTCAGAGATTTTGCAACTTTGAAGTATTAACGACTCAGGAGTCAGGACATCATTCTCACCTTTTCAAATCAATGCTTCCAGAAGTATCATCCTTTCATCACTCTCTGGGAGTCTAGAGTACAGACCAGAGACACTACTTTCTTCCTCAGAACATAACAATTCCATATCATTGCTAGATGAATCAATGATGCCACTCTGCCGCAGCTGTGCCCACTCAGCTTTATGATAGTTTTGAGCTTATTACACCAATTCCAACATTCAAAATCAACCATCCAGTCCATGAGAAAAATGATTTTCTGAAAGATGGTACTTCCACACAACAGCTGCTCCACAGGCTACCCGCCCATCCATAGTAGACATCTCCTTAACTGCATCCACCTCAAAGTTTGTTCGCCAATCTCCATTAACATTCTGAAGAGAAGCACTGCTTCACAGACACATACCTAAAATTATGAAAAGAAAGAGAAGTCAAGTGGGGGCCTGTCAAGAAGTCATAGGTTTCGGGAAAGGTTGATTGCACCAGATCACCCTGTCTAGTCTAAAGGACTTCAATAAGAAAGTAGTGGATTTACGACAAGATCGTAAATACCTCAAGAAATTAAGATACATACATTATCAGGTAGCCAAAGCACTTGCCTACAGATTTATAATGGCCGTTCAGTCAAGGATTTTCCTTTCCTCTATTTTTCGATCCCCACTTTCAAGATATTTGGACGCTGTGAATGTCAACTTTATATGACAAACTGTCCAATGAAACAATGGATTTTAAACTATACATTATGAGCATTAAACAGACACCAGAATAGCTGAAGATATTGAAAAAAAAAAAAGATTTTTATGACAAGAGAGCAATCACTCCACAGTTGAATATTTGTTTTTCCAACAACACTAATATTTACAAAGATCATAAGTTCCTCAACTGCATAAAATTCCTCACACCATATCAATATTTTATTGCATTAGGGTCCTCTACTAATGCTTATTACTAATTGTTTTTTTCTTCATTTAACTGGTTTTTAGGGATTCAAGATCGGAGAATAGACAATTATCAGATCATCCAAGACTATTATCAACATGACCATCCTAATTTAAGCAAAATAAATGGGGCTGATTCAAGCTAAATTGGAAAATAAGAGAGGACCAAATCAAGTCTCACCTAGATTTATCTGCGATGTCAAAACACAAGGGGTAGCTTCCTTGCCTAATGAGCTGAAAATGAAAGCAGCGAGAGTGGATCTAAGATGGTTCTGCAACCATAAAGAAAATTACTACTGAAATCGGGGAATAAGGTCCACGAGTCTGGGGATGCATAAACACTTGATACCAAGATTATTTGTGACCCCTCCATTATATCAAGTTCTCTACAATCAGATGCTTGGCTGACCAACACTATGGGGGAGCAGAACCAGGAGGGGTTCCTGTACCATTCCCCTTCTAGCAAGAAAATTTATTCTTCAACTTCAGACGCATCTCCAAGGTTCCTTCATGAAGGCACATTCATCTGCTGCATTTCTTTAACAATATTTTTTGACATTAAGCCTCTCCCAAGAACATGATCCCAAAAGAGAGGTAAGATGCTGATGTCAACAGCATAAGAAGCATTAAAAGATTTATAGATTTTTAGTGTTATCATCAACCTCCTTTCAGCCATTTCGTCTAACATCTTTGAAGCAATGTTTGTGTTCCCTGCTTTCAAGTAAGCATATGCCAGACTCGTATATACAACACTGTCTCCTGAAATGCCCTTCCCTTGCATAAGAATGAATATTTTTTCAGCACAATCAACCCTGTCTATCTTACATAACCTCCTAATCAATGCCCTGTACACCGAAACATCAACACATAGGTCTCTTTTGACCAGCTCATCAAGGAGTCTTATAATTGCATCTTCATTGTCTCGATTGCAGTAACTGTCTATAATCCAAGAGTAGGTGCAGTAACTTGGAGAAAATCCAGCATCAAGCATGTCATACAAGAGCTCTTTGGCACTGTCCATCTCGTGCACTTTGCAGAATCCATGAATCAAAGCTTTGTATGTAAATTGGTCCAGCTTTAATCCAGCCTCCAACATCTTGTTCTTCACTTTCAAAGCAGACCTCACATCTCCTATCTTGCAGTAAGCATTAATCAATGTGTTACAGGTAACATTATCAGGTTCAACCTTTCTCTCACTCATCTCATTCAAGAGCTTATTTGCATCCCTTATCCTGCCATCTGCACACAACTTGCGGATAATTGAATTATAAGTAACGACTCCAGGGTACAACCCCGTAGCCTCCATCACCCTGCGCAATCTTAAAGCTTCTTCAAGGTCACTTACTCTAAGATACCCGTCGATTAAAGTAGTATATGTCACATGATTAGGAGTAGCACCTTTGATCTCCTGGAAAAGCCTTACAGCTTCTCTCATTCTACCTTCTCTAGCAAATCCGTATATAAGTGAATTAAAAGTAACAATATCAGGACTAACTCCTCCTCTTTCCATTCTATCCTGTACAGCCATAGCCTCATAGTGCATACTCCTCTTGCAATATAATGAGATCAACGTATTATACGTAAAAAGATCCGGAAGAAAGCACTTCAATTCCATCTCACTTAACAACATCTCGGCCTTCTCCACATCCCCAGACTTGCAACAGGCATGAATTAAAACATTGTAAACGTGTATATTTGGAACAACCCCCAAACGAACCATCTTCTTATAAACTTTCCAAACCATATCAGTCATCCTATCCTTAACCAAGCAATTCAAGAGCACAGTACAGGCATGCAGATGAGGGATAAACCTATGCGTCCTCATGTGCTCAAACACCTGCATAGCGTCCTGGGTCATCCTCGACTTCCCGTAAAATATCACAAGCCAGCTCAGAACATGCGAGTTCACAATGGGGTCATCGTAATCCCTCACTAGAGCATTCATAACTGCGGGTGACGACAGAAAATCTTTAAGCGCAATTTTCTCAAGCAAGTCTTGTGCGGTTTTAAAGTGCTTGTACGTAGTGAGGATATTGATCATGGTCCATGAACATTGCAAAGAGTGCTTATAGTTGGGAACCGATTCAACCCACTTGAAAAATGCCCAAGGAAGAATTGATGGGCCGTTGCTGTGAAGTGAGAGCTGTAGGAGTACCTGGTGGATGGTGGTTGATGTGAGAGCGGAGCCAATCTTGGGTTTCAAGAAGTTGTCCCAGTGACCCTTCACAACTATGGCACATATAGTTCGAATCAACTGAGTCTCTCTAGTTGAACAAACCATGGCAGCCATAAGTTTCTCGTACAAGTACAACGTGGTGGCCGTGTGTCACATTCTTGAAAATCGCAGGGTGACGTTAGTTTCGAGAAAAAATGTAGGATTTGAGAGAAGTTGTTAATTTTTATGTTGAATAGTGTTTTATTGGTGTTTGTGTAAAGTGGAGAGAGAAATGATTTGATGTAATTGTTTAATAAAAAAATATTGGGGTTATGTGAAAAAATATAAAGAGAGAAAATTTATGTTGAATAAAAAATTAAAAAGTTGTTGGAGATTGTGTAAAATGTATTGGTTTTTGTATTTGAATTCTGAATATGTTCGGTGGTAGAATTGTGAATATACTTAGAATCCTGAAAAAATGGTGAAAACGAACATACCCAGGTTTCTTCAAACGCGAGAATTTCAATTATAAGCATTATATAATTTTAAATCATAAAATAATTTAGAGGTCGTTCTGTTTGAGTGAGTGTTGTGAGAATTTTTTTGTTTTGAGAATTTTAGGTGATGTTAACTTTATTGATATGTGTGTTGTAATTATTTTTATATGAGATTAAAAATGATGTTTGGTTGTAGGATTTTCTGAGAATTCAAAAAATTCTGATGATTTTTTTGTTAAACGAACAGGCCCTTATATTACAGAACTTAAAAGTATTCGAGGGTTGTGCAGAATCCGTCCGGTCCGACCCGTAGACCCGAGTATTTGGAAAAGAACGAACCCCCTTTTTTTTTTGTGAGACTTGCACCGGAAACCAAATAAAACAAGCCCGACCCGACTGATAGGGAATAAGACCATAGCCGAAGGAGTACAACAAGTGCAGGTGCACTGGCGCCCTAAACCTGCTTCCGTATTTCTCACCCCTCTTTCCCAGATAGACCAACGTAACACGCTGTGCGGAGAGAGAGGAGGAAAGAATTATGGACTCGCAGAAGAACCGGAAGAAGAAGAAGCAAAAGATCGAAAAGCTTCATAAGAGAAATCACGAGATGCCCGCAAATGGTTGGTCGCCTTTATGCTGTTTTTTCTTTTTAGTTTACAGTTCGAGTTTGATTATTACTTCCCACGTGGTTTTGTATTTCTTTTTGTTGATATGGCTTCTCGGGTCTATATGCTTGAACTATTTTTTTTTTTGAGATGAGCTTTTTTCTTTAGTTCTATGGGCTCCTCGGGTAGCTTTGAATTTGTGTTTCTTTTCCACGTCAGTGTTTGTATCTCTAATGTACTGTGCCGTCGGCTGAAAAGTGAGAGAAGACGGGATTGTGATTACGTGATTATTGTGTTTAGCAAGGCGTGCTTTTTAGGTATGGGAGTGTCTGAGTGTGATTTCTATGATATCCTTCGATTCTTCATTACTTTATTTTTATGCTTTTTGTATTATTCTTGTTAATTTAAGAACAATATTTCCATTTCTTAATTAAGTTGTGAAGCAAGCTGTCTTGATGCTATAGGCGGCATTCGTACTGTTATGCTTATCTTTACTGTAGTTAAGTTACTTTTTGGGGTTTTCAGATCATGGTGTGACAGAAAAAAGCCATTTTCAGACCAAAGGAGAGATTGAATGTACAGAAGGGCTCAGGGGGACTGATGTTGAAACAGAGATCATAACTCGTAAATATGCAATTGCTTTTGTTTTGTCTCTACTTCACATTGACATTGTTATTGCAATTTTAGTTTGAATGTCATAGAACTCACTGGTATCTCCTTTGTTCTTATAGGTAAGTCTAAGAAAACTAAGAGAAAGAAAAAGGAGGATCGTAGTCCATCAGAAAAGGGTAAGAAGTCACATAAAAAGGGAGAAGCTGATCAGGATGAGGTTTGTCATCTGCCTCCTGGGGATGAGGACTGCTCGGAAAGGAGGTTAGGTATAAATTTTTGAATTGAGAACATTTTGGTTTGTATGGTCAACTGCTCACAATCTTGTGAAGACCAATACTTCCCAGTAATCATATGTTGCTGAATAAGCGAAGGTTTTCTTATAGGTAATTCCAAAAAGAAAGCTAGGATAAAGAGAAAGAAGTATCAAAATTTATCCATGGAGGCTGAGAAGTCGCAGGAAGAGGGAGGAGAAGCTGGTCAAGACGATGTTTATCAGATCTCTTCTGGGGACGAGGACTGCTCAAAAGGAATGCCAAGTATAAGTTCCAGAATTCACGGCATTTATCTGTGTGCTCTTGACTTCTCATAATCCAGTGGCAAGAAAACACAATTTAGTAATCATATGCATTTTTTGTTTTGTTCTTTTTCTTCTGTGGAAAAGCAATTTTGAAAAAATCCGTACTAGAAGGTGTGAAGGAGGGGTAGCTGAAGATTCTAGACCAGCAAAAATGAAGATTCTACTGAAGAAGATTGACAAGATCTACCTAAACAGATATTAGGGGTATCAATAGTATCCTTTTTTGATAAGCAGGGGTGTCAATAGTATCTGATTCCTCTATTCACTACCATGATGGCAACGTGTGCATCTTGATGACCTTTTTTTTTTGGCTTGGCTTTATACCTTAGTAATGCATGTTTCTTTTATGGCTTGCGTCAACCTACTTTAAATAATCTTCATTCCTATAGCCTAACTTCTAACAGGAGATATTTTTCTTCTTCCCTCCTACCCGTGGTGTCCCCAGTCTCGCCCATAACAAAAAAGCAGCATAGATACGATGAGTGGTGAAACTTGCTTCAAACAATCTATTGACTGAAGTCAACTTTCATATGCAATTTAGTCTTTGAGGATTTTTCTGAGCATCTGTTGATTTTTCTTATTGAGAGCTTCTTAACTGCAGAATGGATTAAAGAATACCGCCAAAGTAGGCCAGGGTTAATGGTATTGCAACAAAATATTGATGACTTCATAACTGCTCACGAGGAACGACAAGAACAGGTTTTGAATACCTCCCGTCACTCTGTCAGTGATTCTTAATTTGATATTCAGTATAGTATCCTTTAAGTTATCCCCTCTCTCTGCCATTTTACCTTTGCCCTGAAGGAAACTTTCCTAGTTGCACGTGTAAAAATTTGTAGCATGCAGAAAATCTCTATTCTGTTAAAAGAACTGTTACACGTTCACAAACCAAGTCACATATTCAGAATTCTGTCTCAAAACTATAGATAGTTTTGTGCACATATACAAGAATATATGTGTGGGAGTAAAGCACAGCTGTCGTCATTTGATTGAAAAAGATTTGGATGTTGATATATGTGCTTTCTCCATGTTTGTAAACAATAATCTCTTAGTGGGATGCTTATACGTTACATATATGCTACACACAGCACTACCCGCTGCCAGACTAGCATGTAATGTTCCATGTTGGATGTTGCTGACGTGCTATTAATTTTAGGAAATCATGCATGCATGTTTATGGAAAATTTGTCATGATCAGATGGTGGCTGTTTCTATTCTTATATAATGGATCTCTTGCACTTTTAAAGAAGTATTGTGGTCATTTATTCCCCTAGTTTAATCGATGAGGTCACTACTTTAGTTGTTATTCATCTTGTAACGGTGTATACAGGAAAGGAAAGAAAGAGAAGACCAAGCTGCTGAAGGGGGTTGGACGGTGGTTGTACACCATAAAGGAAGGAAGAAGACAACGGATGCTGAAAGTGGAGTTACTGTGGGCTCTGTAGCCCAGGCTGCTGTGGAGGATAAGATGGCCAAGAAGAAGCATAAAGAAGTTGGCTTAAATTTCTACCGCTTCCAAAGAAGAGAAGCCCAGAGAAATGGTATGATGAATCTTGTTTGGAAACTTTATTTCCATTTTAGTTTCGGGAAAACCAGTTTTTGCATATATGCTGAGGCATGTTATTGAGAATTTATCCCCAGAACTTAGACTTTAGAGGGTTGTCTGCAGACATGCTGAATTTTCAGTGTATGAGGAGCTTTTTTCAATTTATCATTAATAATTGTTTTGTTTCAGCTAAATCTTTACATTTTCCCTTTTTTTAAAGGACTGACATTGTTATTTAATGCAATGGTTACTAATAGGGACTAGGTATGAAAATGATATTGTTAGAACCTGTGGATTCAGGTGTAGTGTCTGAATGAAAATGAAATAGATGTCATATGATGCCTAAAGTTTGAAGAATGTAAGGGGCAATTTTTATTTTATTTTTAACAGCCGCCCACATCCGAGGACACTGTTTTTCACTTGTCTGTAGAATGCAGCATGTCCTCACAGCATAGTTTGTCCTGATGCTGTAGATTATACCAAGTCAAACACCTACATGAAGATTTTTAATCCCTTTCTGCCAAAATCTACTTTTCCGGAGACAGGATTTCAAGGTGTTGTCTTAGAGCCTCTAGCTTATGGTGAATTCAGGATATGCACTCATTACAAGCATGACTGAAGAATAAGTCATTGTCATGGCATATGATTCCTGCTACGACTATGAGCCAGTGTCATGGCAAATGATTTCTGTGGCTGATTTGTTGTTTCATGCAAGGGAGGAATATAGAGCAAATTACTCCGTACTTTCTCGGACGACACTATATAGTGTCTAGCATGCATACAACATAGGATATGTAAATATGCTTAAGATTGCCGCTTTTACTCCTTTTATCCTTGGCAAAATAGCTATGGCATATGCAGATGGTCGTAGATTCATGTGATTATTTCCTTGCAGAAATTATGATGTTGCAAAGCAAGTTCGAGCAGGACAAAAAGCGGATACAAGAGTTGAGAGCCGCTAGGAAGTTTCGACCTTACTGAGCAGTGCACTAAAGTATCAGAAGTTTTGTCCTCGATGTTGCAATTTTGTACTAATTTATTGCGGGTTTCTGCTGCTTGTGAATTTACCGAAGAAATCAGCTGTGCTACTCTATATCCTGGTAATTTGATGACCATAGATTTTTCAGATATAATCGACCAGCAACTACTTAATACAAGGAAGAATTTTGCTGTTGAAGGACATTCTCTCGGTCAGCATGAAGGTTCAATTTAAAAAAAATATATTATCAATCTAAAACGTCACAATTTTTGATGGGTCAATGCTTGTATTCTATTACCTTTATAATGAAATTTTATGTTGTGTGAATTAAAGCTCACTCCCCATTGATAACGACCTTGAAACAATTGAGAAGCGTATTTTGAAATTAGAAGAACTCCCAAAAGAAACGAACTTCCACTCCAAGACATGAATTAAAAAATATGATTTGAAGAGATTATTTTTGTAATTATAATGCAATTGACAGGTTAGATTTTTATTGGAAGCTGAGGTCAAAATCTGTAATTAATTGTGAGAAAATTTTAGAAAAAGAACATAAAAAATTTTGATTTTTTTTTTCTTTAGTAAAGCAGTAAATTAAGGTAGGAGTTTTGTTTGATCTGGGTTAATGTAGCAGAAATGTATTAGGTTGTTTTTGCTCGAGTTCATCATAATCGCTCTGGCATAGCGAAGGAAACAAAATATTAGATTATGGATATATTCGTTTTCACACTTTTTCAGGATTCTAAGTATATTTACAAATCTATCACCGAATATATTCAGAATTCAAACATAAACACCAATACATTTTACACAATCTCCAACAAATTTTTAATTTTTTATTAACATAAATTTTCTCTATACTTTTTCACATAACTCCAATACTTTTTTATTAAACAATTACATCAAATCATTTATCTCTCAACTTTACACAAACACTAATAAAATTTTATTCAACATAAAAATTCACTTCTCTAAAATCCTACATTTTTACCCAAAACGAACCTAACTCATGATTGGGAATAAAGAAAGCCTATATGTCTTCTTTATGCAAAATCAATTGTCTACCTCTGCTTTATGGGACGTCGTATACAGTAGAAACACGGGGCATGACCTAGCACCTCATACTATTTCATGGTTAGAATTTCTTCCAAAATTGGTGGTGCTGGATTTTTCCATTTAAGTATACAGTAGAAACACGTGGCATGACCTAGCACCTCATACCATTTCATGGTTAGAATTTCTTCCAAAATTGGTGGTGCTGGATTTTTCCATTTAAGTATACAGTAGAAACACGTGGGGCATGACCTAGCACCTCATACCATTTCATGGTTAGAATTTCTTCCAAAACTGGTGGTGCTGGATTTTTCCATTTAAATTAAACCAGTCAATCGCCGCATAGCCTAGCCAAGCATCTTCGTATACAGAGCGCGCGTAGCCATCCAAGAATTTTCCATGGCTGTCAATTGCCAAATTATATTTCTTTTCTTGGGTGGCAGACACCTCTCTCTTGGTAAAAGGCATCTGTCTCATGACCTTTTCAAATACAGTGTTTACAGCCACGCCCTTTCCTCCTAACTTACAATCGCGTCTTTTGGCTCTTTCGCCAGGGTCAAGTTTGGCAGGCGGATGCTGTTTCATACAGTGAATGAAAAAAAAAGGCACAAACAAGACAAAACAAAACCAAACCAGACCGACCTAAGCATTCGAAGTTTGCCATCGTCTCACGTTAGTACTCTCTGAATATGTAAATACGTATTGGACAAAAAAAAGACTTTAATGTGAACAGAACATGCTTAATTATACACCTGCCCGATTCAATAAATTCTAGTTAAAAGGAGAAGGAAACAATCGCACAACGAATAGACACAATAATACTAGGAATAGCACGCAAATTTATTATTATAGTGGTTGTTCAATACTTTTCCGGTACCCGGGAAAAACATCCAATAAGCATCTAAAAACGGACCGCAGTGCTTAGAAATGCAGAAATATTCAAACATAATAAAAGCATATACTCAAGACGCTACTCAGACACAGCAATAACCCCACAACTTTTATTCAGGTAAAACAAGTAAAACAACACTACAAATCTTCAACTTCCTTCTCGTCCTCGCTCCAGCAGCATTTAAGGATTGACCTGGGAGATCCACAGCTTTCGGCCTTGTTAAAGCTGTGGTAGGTGACAGACCCGCCAGATCCAAGAACTTCATTACTCTTGTGACCGCAATGGTAGCCATTCAAGTCCAGAGGGAACTTCTTTCCAAGCTCCCTTCCAGCAATGTCGGTATGCACAGCTACAGAGAACTCGGTAGGTTGGAAGCAAGCCAAAACCCTCGCAAGTAGTTGAGTCAAATTCACATCTTCAAAGTCATACCCGGCTGCTTCAAAGCTTGCATAACTGAAGCCATCTTCTGGTGTAACATGGATTGTAGAAATTGCAGAACCTTCAATAGCATTCATGGAATACCCACAGGGATCGAACTCAAAGTCACATATCTCAGATTGGGGAAGAATCTTCCTAATACCAGAATGTTTAGTCATGAGAGCTGCTGAGCTACCATGACTTTTATAGAAAACCGATGCCCTCTTTCGGTCTAAACCGGTCATGCACATCTCGAGTGTGTAAACAGGGTTCGACTGGCTCCCCAATTCTACAGAAGCAGAGTAAACGTGCCATTTCTGTGATTTCTCAGGGCTACCCATCACATATGCCTTGCTGACCAAACCGAGCTTGCCAAAATGATTGTCAAGAACAGATACTTCCTCTGAGAAGCTACGGTGAGGAGATGGCTGAGCCCCGGGAAAAATAAAGCTTCCTCTGGTGTATATCACAGATTTTACTCCAAGGGATAGAGAATTAGCCAATTTAAGGATTGCTGGGATAGAGAGAAGCAATTTGGTAGTCCCACAAGTTTTAATGATAACTTTGTATGGATACACAAAAAGGCTAGACTCAGAGAGGACATAAGAATCCAAATAATCGTTTGACAGTGAAGCAACAATAGTGCACTCAGCGGGTTCTAGGATCTCATCTAATTGAGCTTTTGATAAAGCACGAAGGCCAATGCCCCCAGGGTCAGCGAAGATGCCAGGCTCGAAGAACGATACCTCGAGCCTCTTTTCATATCCTTCAAATCCAATGGCAGAAACCGGCAAGGCCATCTTGCCTCAATGTGAAAAGAATGAAGTTGCAACGAGGGAGGACGAGAGCACAAGTGAAGAAGAAAAGAGAATAGACTGCAGGAATTTTGCTGTATGAATATCCTAAAGCTATGGGTAATTCACAATTTCGGTAATCTCAGGATGGTTTCCGCACGCACTGCACAAAAAGAACACAAAATTCAAAATTAAAAAATCGTCCGTTCGTCCAAAAAATGAAGACTTGGGAACATCAAGTAGCACAAAACATACGTTGGAGTAAGCAGCTGATCTGAATTTCTTGATTCCACCGGCAGGGCGCAAGTCTTCAATGCTATAACCAAGGGGAGCTTCGTAGATTAAGGATTTACTACTACTAGACTTCTTTTTCCCACCTTTCGACTCCATTAGTTCATTCAGTCTTGCCTCTGAAAAATATAGAAAAACATATTAGAAACAGCCATATTTGCATTAGAAACACCAACAGAAAACAGAGAAAGGAGATCAAAATCACATCTTCATTCTCTTGACATAAGAGAGCCTGGTATAAAATCAATCTAATTGCTTCTTTAATGGTTCATTCGGCGGGTAGATTTTTTTTAGGAGTAAGTGCTTCTTCCATTAACCGAAAACACAACAAAGTGTAAAAGCAAACTACCTTTGAAAACAGGAAAGAAATTCTTCACCCATAAAAAGAGAAAAGGATTCGCAAAAATACATAACAGTCTCGAAAAATTTATTAAGAATTGCTGGACAATCAACAAAGCGAAAAAAACATAGCCGAACAAGATTAACGAGCAAATCTTTAAGCTCTTACAGAAACTATTACAAAATCATCCTATAAAACATAAAAGAGACTGAACAAAACATAAAAGAAACGCTAAATCAAAATAAAACAAATCGCAGATTACCTAAAATAAAACAAATCAAGAACGGGTACTTGCAACAGAACTATATATATATATATCAATCAAAAGGTAGATACTCCTCCAAAACTCCCTCTTCTTCCGAAAACTCTATCAAAACCTATGATTGGAACGGATCTCAAGTCAAAACCAGGCAAAACGCAAATCAAAGATACATGAAGAAGAAACAGATCAAAAAATCAAAGCGTAAAAACAGGATCTCACCTATTGATATCGGAAGAAAACGGAATGACCACTAATTCTGGCTCTTTAAAAGGAAAACGAACCCTAAGATCCGGAGGCTAGAAAACAGAAGCTCAAAGAGAAGGCAAACTAGGGCGCAAAATACCAAAAAATTCAGATTCGTGAGTGTAAAGAAGAGCAACGAGGGTGTTTATATAGGGGTAGAGGAGCCCATCAAGAGGACGCCAACTTGTTGTGCAATTCCTGTCGTACCCTTATTTATATATAGCCTACCGGGTTTTTAGGATTTTCTAGAAAATCGGCGGCCGTTGCTAAATTCAGAAAGGACGATAGTAACATTTCTCATTTTCCTAAAACTTCAAAGTATGAGCGGTGATTTTTATTTGTTTGTCTAAAATTCTGGAGTCTAAAATTTATAATAAAATAAATATTTTTTAAATTTTTTAATTTTTAAACATATATTTTTATTTTTTCATAAATTCCAATAAACTTCAACAAGAGATTCTCAAAATTTCTTCATAGTAAGAGGTAGACCACTTTTTCTGGCACCATCTTTTGCCTTCTACTTTGCAAATCAATATATATATTTTTAATTTTTTGAGAATATATTAAAAGTTAAAATAGATTAGAGTTTATTTGATTTTGAAAAAAATAGTTTACGAGAGTGGGTTAAAAAGTGAAAGAAGAAAAAGATAATTTTAGCTAATTTTTTATATTTACATTCAAAATTTTGAATTAGTTATGTTGGCATTCAAAAAATTTGGATTGGTTACTTTTTTTAAAAAAAACTTTGAATTTGTAAATATTTCAAAAATTTGAGTTAATTATGTTTGCATTTAAAAAATTTAAATGAGTCAATTTTTTTTCAAATTTATTAAAAAATAAATCTAAAATGTCACAACTTTATTAACGCTCGTATACACCAAGATATTAATAAAAATATTATTTGGCAGGTCCGTAAGCAGGAGGATAAGAAGGCAGGAGGATAATTAATGCAATTGACAGGTTAGATTTTTATTGGAAGCTGATGTCAAAATCTGTAATTAATTACGTGTGATTATCTCCGAGCGGGTTGACTCATTCAGAGATTCGTTGTGAGATAAGATTTTTAGAAAAAAGAATTTTTTTATATTTAGTAAAGCAGTAAATTACGGGAGGAGTTTGGTTCGATCTGGAACTGGAAGCATGAGAGGAAATCTGGACCACTGTGAAAGAGAATCGAATCTGGTACGCGCGGCTGAGACGTGGAGTGGGAAGGGTCAGATTTGAGTGGGTGCGGTTGACGATAAGACGGATTGTTTGTTGGACACGTGTGGACAGGTGTTTCTGAGCTGTTTCTTTTTGTCTCTTCTCTTTTCTTTGCGTTCTTTCTTGTTTTTCTTCTTTCAATTTATCATTTTAGTGGTTGAATTTTACACGCTTTAATGTTTCAGTAGTTGGCTTTCATTTTTTTTTTTAAATTTCAATTCTTTAGTTTATATTTTTTTATAAAATAATCATTCCGTCAGCCTATCGTCTATATATTTAACGACACATCAAGCGATTAACCGGGTATATGTGTAAAAAGCAAGCAGTCGACCGCTACATGAAGCGATCGACCGGTAAATGTAGCAGTCGACCGCTCCAAATTGTCGTGTCAGAGAGCTTCGTTAAACATATGGACGACAAACTAACGGAATGACCATTTTATAAAAGAATGTAAACACAGAGATTAAAATTTGAAAAAATAAAACTCAATGACTAAAATGTAAAAATGTGTAAAATCTAAAGATTAAAATGCTAAATTGCCTTTTCTTTTTTCTTTTTTCCTACTATCTCGTTTTATTCACCAGATAGGAATTTGCTTTCCCGATTGTCTTTTCTTACGAGATTTGCTTTTTCTGATTTGATTTATTTTTCTTT
The DNA here is from genome assembly GCA_963930655.1 of Myrica gale. Lineage (NCBI taxonomy): Eukaryota > Viridiplantae > Streptophyta > Magnoliopsida > Fagales > Myricaceae > Myrica > Myrica gale. Next base: position 5,478,248 of record OZ005600.1, on the reverse strand, counting down.
TTGATCGTGCCAGTCACAGCGGGGAATATGAACGCATCTCTACCTGAAAAAGCTACTTTGGTGGTCTTCTTACTTTTCTCTGGTGCTTTACTTGTTTTATGGGTTTGGTTTATTTGACAGATAGAAAGAAACTTCGGAGAAAAAAAAAAGACAGATAGAAAGAAAGAGAACGGTTGGATGTTTAATTGCATTGATATATCTCTTGTGGTGGTGTTTTCGTGTTGGCCCTACCAACGTATTATTTCGTCCAAAAGTTGACCAGTGACGACCTATCTTATCTTCTGCTAAATGGGAAAGAAAAGCGAGCATCGACTACACGAAGGCTGCGTTTGCGGTGTAAAATTTTACACCCTCTAAAATTTTAACACAATAAAATATTACAATATAATCTCTCTCTCTCCCATCAAATCATTACTTTTCACTACAAAAAATTTAAAAAATTACCTCTCTTCACTTTTCACTAAACCCAAAGCCTAAAATTTTAACAACACTAAAATTTTACAAAACAAACCCACCCGAAATGTGTAACGTGATCAAGTTCTTCTGAATAATTATGTGTAGTTAGCATCTGATTCCCTTTTCTTTGATTGGAACTTTCTGCGTTCTGGCTAATTGTGTGGGAGCCAACTTCTCAGCATCTATAAATCCGATTCTTTCTTGGCAAACAAGGCTGAATAAGCTTTCGAAATTCGAAGTCTGACAAGTTCTTTGGAGCCCTTCAGATTTTTAATTCAAAGTGGCCTGGAATCGCTTTCGAAGTGCTGAGTAGAGAGATTTTGATCACCACCTTTTTATCTAAGCCAGAGATTTGGACTGACCAACCCTGTGGACATAGCTTTAGATTTGCCGAGTAAAGAGATTTTGATCTTCACCTTTTTATCTAAGCCAGAGATGTGTGGGGCTATTTATCATTTAGGTTACAGGCACTTGAGCGAATCTCAGATTATCGGGCTGTCATGTTGGGTAGGATAAAGGTCTGTACTTTCTTCTGAAACTTTACATGAACAAGTGTCTGTCTCACTAAATTGCAAGGATCAAGTGTCTATGTCTCTCTAAAAATTACAAAGGATCCTAATCCTGTTGGGTATACATGACTAGCCTTCCAATTACTTGTGATACAGAACACAGACTAGAGAGTTTTATAAATGTCGAATCTTCTGGGAAGATGTAATCAGTGAGCATAAAATCATGAAAATTGCCCATTAAATTTTAAAGAGGCTACTATGTACACAATTTTTCTAAATACATCATAAGATGTAGCAAATTATTGGAGCCAATGAAGGAATTAACAAATTTTGCCAAGCCACAGGAAGAATGGGAACTGAGCCAGAGCAATACAGAGCAACAGATAGTGGAGCTTGCTCGAATCGCAACTTCTCACCTCTGCAAAGAGGACTCTCTTCATCGTCCGTACCAAGAAGATACCCATACATAAGCAGGTCAGAGGCATCAAGAAATAGTACGAATATCCCCATATTACACTCCCAAGGACAGCCAAGCACATCCCTGTGAAAGCATAACCCGCATAAGCGACAACGTCCAGTAACGGTGCCTCCCCACTACCCAACGAAAGCAAGGTCACTTTCAGAAGTGTGACTTGCAGAAACCACCCAAGCAATCCTTTGATGAACAACCAGTTCAGAGCCTCTGGGCTAAACCTGACAATATATGAAGATATTTTTAAGAAAAAGTTCAGCCCTATAACAGAAAGAGAGAAAAGAGACTAAGGGTTGAGATATTACAAAAATGAATAATTTTGTGTTTAACATCGTAACACGGGGATATCACCCAAATTGAATCTGAATCACCAAAGTTATCAAATCTACTATCAAATAGATCGCCTAATATTCATTATTTACAGTCAATATTAGCAGTTTGGAGAAAATCGGATTGCTTGTGTGTGTGTGTGTGTGTGTTGTGAATTAGAATTGCAAATAAGAAAACTTCATATAGTATAGAAAGAGAGATAACGCAGCATGATTAGTGCATATAGAAATTTTGCTTTTTTTTGGTATACAAGATGTGAAGTAACCATACCTTGTAAGACGAATTAACACCCCACCACAACACACGCACACCAAAAAAAAAGCAGTCCCTTACTTTCCATGAAGACCCAATGAGAAGCCAGCAAGAACCACGTAGGTACCAAATGCCATAAATGGAATGTAGAGGTCTGGTGCATTTATATCATAAATTGGGGGTTTGTAAGAGAGTCTGCCCTCCACTGGCTCTGATGTCCGTGTCCAGTGGCCCTGAAGAAAGCAAATAAGCAACAGAAAGATTTAAATATAGGGGAAGAAAAAATGTGTCACTAGAAGAAACAGAGTGAAGAGTGCTTACCTTGTGCAGGAAAGGAAACAGAACAACCTTTAATTTGTTCCTCACATATTGGTCATTCACTTGGAAATAGTGTTGCGGATCCGAGAAATACCTACTTACCTGTTAGGTTTGAACACAAGAACAACAATTCAAAGAACTAACAGCTATCAAGAATGACACCAAGAAAGTGCATTCACATATGACAGAAGATGCAAACTTTGATGAATTGAAAAAAAAAAAATCCTCTATCCATTCCAGCTTAGTTGAGGTTACAGCTTAACTGATTATTAATTGTATCTGCTATGGATCTTAGACACCACTCTAGATATGTATTTGTTGCTTAACAATTGTTTAAAGAGGAAAGCAGTTACCGATTCTACATGGGAACGAATATACTCCAGTCCGACCCTTGCTTCCTTTTTCACGCAGTCCCAAAGTATAAAGTTTCCAAACTTAAAACCATATGTCCATTTAACTTCCCATATTGCTCTTAATTTGAATCCAGCCTTTTTCTGCTCATTTAAGGTAATCAGATAAAAAAATGTTTGTTTCATTAGACCAACTGATTTGTAAACTTCCATACGTTCCATGACAGGGTGAGCATCAAAAGAAAAATTACTGTCTTCTTTCAAATTTATGGTCACGTCCCCTACATCCTGCACTATAATGCTAGATAAAACATAGGCCACTTCAATTGACATCGACCCTCATGCCACCATCAAATGAACAGGTTTGGAAGACAGCCAAATTTTGCCAATTCTGCAGCTCTCCAAGATAACTAGAATCTCAGGGTAGGGGCTTCAAGCCATAAGGCTTTCTGTATGCCTTTGCACACCACATTACAAAGACTCTAATTTTCCCTTTGGAAGCTAGATGACCAATCAACAACTTGAATGGTTGCTTGAACACCTTCTGATCCCTCATATGGGCGTACAAACTAGTAAACTTGGAGCACAACCTTATTAATGCCAATAATACAACACTCAGGTCATCACAGAACGGATTTGTTTAAAGACCAAATAGGAACAGCCGCTTATAAATCATAGCTTTATATGCTACTTACGTTGCTGTGCACATATTCAGAGCTCGATCCTAATAGTTTTTCTCCGTATGCACCCAATCCACTTCCGACGAGACCTGAACCTGTACCGTAAAATGCATTCCCAAATGAATTGGGCTGGGAATTTGTCGGCGGTCTTGGCATCCCAGCCTGCTTCCCCACGTTGTTGTGCATTTCCTGTAATTTGGGTTGTGACTTTTAAACAATTAATTCACAACAATTTACGAAGCAGAAGAATTTAAGAGGCGCAACTAACAAGATTCAGAACAAAGAAAATTTTCCCCAAGAAAAAGGGAAATACAAAACAGGAACTACCAGAAAGCAAGGTTTCAAGTGAAGTATGTATAAATAGAGATATCAACAGGGAAAATCACGAACTCACCTACTATAGAATCAGCGATGTCCGAAGAAACCCTAACCTTCAACGCTTCAAAATGAAAACGAGAATCCTCTCTCAGTTCCTTGTCCTCGTTGGCTTCGGAACTTTTCCCAAAAAAATTTCAGCCGCCGATAATTGCAGAAGGACGATATTACCCTTCCCTTTTTTCCTAAACGTACCGTACGTTACGTTCGTGGCGCGAATTTTAACGGTTCACTTTCTTCTTTTCGCCCCTTTTCTGAGCCGGTTCGGTTTTCTTTTTCTTTTTCTAAGCCAGGTCGGTTTTACCTTTCTTCTGTTTTCCATTTCTTGGCCGGATCAGTTTGACAAAAGCAAAAGTGGAAGTCTGAGCAAAATACGCAAGGGTGGAAGATAATAAATAATAATTAATAAGGTTCAACCTAGGATTACGTAAATAGCAAGTCTTTTGTTTGTTTGTTTTTTACCCTTTTGGTTGCCACGTTGACTCAACTAATAGATTGTTTCTCGCGAAAGTTGATATCAATTTGAAATGACTTTCATGGGCTGGTTAGCTTATGATCCAAGTTGATTTCAGTTGACCTTATCATCACGGGAAAGAAAAGCAGGCAACTATCAATTAAACAAAAGAAATCAAATCCTCTAGAGCCTTACAGCCAAAGAGAAATTGATTGATACTCTTAAAGGAGAGAAAAACAGAGTGTGATTAACAAATTAAAGTTCCCTCAGCAAGGTCTATTGAGCAGCAGGGCAGAGCAGTGATGGGATGGGATAACTAGATCATTGTTGATATTACCGGCTAGGGGTGGTTAACGGTAATGTAGGTGACGGTTTGGTAAAAACCGTCACCGTTACCGCAATTAACGAAATCACATAATTGACACTGTCACCGTACCGCTAAGTTACAATAACTGCTCTTGTCGGTGATGGTATTACCGGTAATGGTTATATGGTAACCGCTTAAACCGTATAATCGTTGTGCCAAAAAAAATAGACCTTTTCCTTGCACTTTTTCATTTTTTTTCACTGTTTAAATTTCTAACATAATATTGTAACCAATAATCATATCAAATGGACAAATATCATAACATATTCAAACATAATATCATAATCATTAATAATCATAACAAATATAATAAGTTGTTCAAAAGTCCAACATAATATCATATTAAAACATAAAGATTAAAGTCTAATAAAAGTGTCCAACAATGTGACATAAACCAACTAACATATTTCAACAAAAGCTCAACAAAAGTATGTCACATAATCAATAATCATCTGAAGTCTTAACTACGGGTGATTAACGGTAGTGTAGGTGACAGTTTGGTGAAAACTGTCACCGTTACCGCAATTGACGGAATCACATATTTGACACCGCCACCGCACCGCTAAGGCACAATAACCACCCTTACCGATTACAGTACCGGTAACGATGACGGTTTTAGCGGTTAAAATGGTCACCGCCGGTGCAAATGAACACCCCTATTACTGGCCCTACCAACCCACTATTTCCAGCGAGAATACACAGCATAAGATATGATCCCCCATATATATAACAGCACATAGCAAATTTCACTTATGCTGGTAAAAAGGCTTCACATGTAAACTGGTGAATTCGATGAAGTTTTGTATTGAGTGACAACATGAGCAAGCAGATATGAGCCAATCACATGATGACATCAGTCAATGTTTCTTCATACAACATATCACCGAGACAAAGAATAAAAGAATCGGTTTGTATGGATTAGCAAGTCCTGCTTCAGCTTCTTCTGGCTGAGAAGAACCATTTGCTATGCCTGTTTCTGCTTTTCGTTACATTCTGCCGATTGAGCTGTCTTTCCATTCTTGTTCTCATACTCTTGCTTCATCTCCTCCAAACGCTTAGACACCTGAAAATTATACAAGGCATATCTACATAAATAACCGGAGAGAGAATCAGAAAAGCAAATCTAAAGAGCCTTCATGGAAACTTTACTATGTAAAGTGTAACTAGGCATGTTTGATTAACCTCGACCTCAGATCTTAAGCTGGGGGGAGTATAGCTTCTATCTCAAAGAATCCAAAGTGTCCTTTTATTGTTCAAACAAGTCAGATGGAGTAAAATGCACGCGAAACTAAAGAGTGTCCAACATGGCACTTCAATCATTGTGCCGTGAATAGTGTGGAACTCATCATAAAGGTATCCTCATGAGCTTCTTCAATTGTAATAACAAGAACAACTATCCCTTTCCTTTGCGCAAAACAGGTAACATAAATTTCTAACACTAGCTGCCTATGCACTCTTATAATTCTGCGCCTTGTCCATCCAATTACCAAGCACTTTTCACATATTCTCACGTTTCCATATAAATCAGCAGAAGTTTTAGGTTGACAGTGAAGTATTACTACATGCAATCATTCAAGTAATGCCTTTTGATGTCATATGTTGCTTTCTGTGCTTGTATAAAGTTTCTAGATTTACTCTTTACATTTGATCCTTCTGAGCTAAATTTGAAAATTTCACTTTGCCTTTTGGAATCATATTCTTAGTATTGTGAATTTTCAGTGGGTTATGCTGGAAAAGGTAGTGGATATGCTGTGGAGTTGGGAGAGGAAGCTCTCCAACCCTTTCGCTAAGGCTATTTGGAGGATGATTCCCTCATGTGTGGTGGTTTCTATGGAGGGAGAGTAACAATAGATGTTTTGAAGACGGTTCCTTGCCCTTGGCTATGTTACAAGGATTTCTGATGTTTACTCTTTTTCGTTGGGCTGATGCGGTGTTAGTCTTCCCTTTTGTTGATTTTGACGATTTCCTTAGTTTTATTGCTTGTTTGGAATAGTGGTTTCGGTATAGTCCCTTGTATTGCTATCACTTCTTAATAAGATTGTCTTACTAATAAAAAAATTGCCAATAATTTTGGTATAAGTTGCCTGAACTCATGAATTATGCGAGAGGTTCAGAAAAATTGTTTAGGCATTAAAGTTCACAGTGCATATGTGGAGACAACAATCATGACATAAAGCAACTAAGAATATCAGGTCCAAGCATTAACCAACACCATTAAGGTGGGGGTGGGGGGAGAGAGAGAGAGAGAGAGAACCTTGATTGAATAGGCCATTGGTAATAACGTGTCCGGATCCATTGCATCCTCAGGAAAATTGCGCAAAGCATGTATGAGTTTCTCAAAAGGTAATTTTACCTTAAAAAAAACCATTACAATCAGGAATTATACTATTAATTCTGAAAAAAAAGAATTATACTATTAACTCAAATCTTGAGCAAACACAAGATCCTGTGGTACTCACCAAATCATCAGCACAATATTTTAATAGGGCCAAACCAACCTTGAAAACAATTTTAACACCCTGGAAAATAAAAAAGGATAGATAGGTATCAAGTTCCACACAAAGTAACAGGAGATATAAGAAAACCAAATCATACCAATCACTAACCTCGTACAGAAAGACATCCCAAATTCGAAGAGCCAAATGAAAGGGAAAAGAGTATGAGAAAACAGTTATGAACCACTGGCTTGCATACATGCTAGGATTTATCATTTCTTGGGTAAAATGCTCCCCTAGCTTTGGCAGATGCTCTCTCACCAAGTGATCGAACTGAAAAAGGTACTGCTGTACAAGAGGCAGCCCCTCCTATCAACAAGCATATAACAATAGATTTCAGATACTCAAATACATATTCACTCCAAGCAAAAGACTAGATGGAGCTTTGACTAAATAAGGAAAAAGATACAATTCAACAACCACTAAGCGTAAGAATATTTACCATTAAATGCTAACCTACTTATCTTGAACGGAGATTAGCATCATCCATAATATTCTAGCATTACAAGTTAAGGATACTTCATAAGATTGAAACATGTGGAGCTTTCTCCACCTCTCACCCATTTTTATTTTTTATTTTTGCTCTCTCTTACCTAGTTCTGCCATCTCCATCTAAAGTAGCCATCTCCTACTTCTGTGACAAATATTGGAAGAGGAACAAACGAGAATGCCTAAGAAAAGAAATCTTAGTTTTACTACAGACAATACTTTTCTCCACCAAGCATGTCAAGTAGTAGAAAATCTAAGGATCACAAGATACCGCAGATAGAAATATAATCTGGCACTTAGTATTTTTCCTTTCCAAATTAATTTGAAGCAGCTTCCATATACTTAGCCACTCTCCAGCACTGTTTATCACTGGAAATGTGACGCCCTGTTTCCTTAACCTGGACAAGAACATTAGCTAAAGAAACTGTAAAGCTCTACCCCAAGGCAGCAGTGACATTAAGAAAAAATGTCACACCCAACCTACAATGCCTATTGCTCATGATTGATGAAAGGAAGTTGATGGCGGGCAATCATTCCTTTTGATATTCTTTGAGAATCATAAAATTTGAACCCCCTTTACTTTTCGGAGCACATCTTTGATCTGCTGACTATGTTATGGGATGGTAAAGCTGCTTGACCATATTTAGTTGATTGACCAAACCATGTACCATTTCATCATTTTTTCAGAGCAGTTGCCTCTTCTATCACTATCTAATGAAGGCGAAAAAAAATCAAGTACACTTCTTACATTGATTCAAATCCCCTCAGACTGACCTAGAAGTCTGCCTAAGGTACATTCTTATCACCTAGCTACTTTCAGCTGCCAAGCTAGGCTGAGTACACCTCCAAAAGTGAGAAGAGTAAGTTCTTGATAGACAAAAGCTCACCAGATATAAGCCTTCCATTGGTGCATGGACAGCTCCTTTAAGTAATGCAACCAATAGCCAGAAAGCATCCTCTTCACTCATATAAAGAAGCAACAGACCAGCTAAAAAACCCATTCCCTGCATTTCACACCAATATCATCCAGGATCATAGACACAGTAATTCGTATACTAATGGAGCTTTAAGAATCATACCTGAACATATCCCACATCTCTGTCAAAGACAGAGTATGCCTTCAAAACATTGTAAAGGGACCTTTGACCAGGTCCATGTCTCTGCTGGAAGAAAACATGTGAGGGAAATGTACGTGAAATGTCTCGTATTATGTCCAGTTCTGAAGCTGATGTCTCATATATTACTAGTTGCTGCATGAATACAAAGTTCAGTCAGCGTCGGATTAATAAGTACATTTTTTCGTGTCTGTGCATGTGAGTAAGAAGAGAAGCAAGTGGAAAATAAACCCAGAATGTTTAAAGAATCATCAAAAGCCAAGAATATTGATTCTGTTTCGGAGGGAAACAGAGTGGAGTTTGTTAGGACGCTGAACAGGACAAGAGCACTGCTGTGGAAGGAAATATGAATTAATTGGGTGTCCCTCACATAAATATATACAATCACAAAACATTAGTTCTATGGCATGTGGTTTTTACCCAAAACTTCATCTTTTCATGGTACATTGCACTCTTCGGATGTCAAGTCGAGGCCTCAAAACTATTTCAATGTCTATGCAGGATATAATTTCTAATACTTCTAACGCTAAACCTTCAAATTTGAGGCTTAGAAAAAAAAACCTTCAAATTTGAGAGAATCCTTTTCCCGTGGTCATTTGAAGAATGAAACACAAACTTATGTGGTCGATTGAGATATATCAGGCAGAGTGGCCATCTTACAAATGATATACTTTTCCACTAACAATAATTCTCAAGGCCATTTATCAGGAAAAGGAAGAAGGCATACCTCATACACCCCAGGGTTCATCAGCAAAAGGTCCCGACTTCCAGAGATCAACTGCCAAACAAGACCTCTTAAACAATCAGGGATTCCTTTCCTTATACGCCTTCTAACAACATGGGGTTTTCTCCTGACGTAATGCTTCCAATCACTCCCTCCAGCCCCAATCATTTTCCTCCATTTTCTAACCCTTCTTTCCTCCCTTAAAAGGAATTCATATCCTTGTAAATGAACAAGATTAATGTGTAGAAAACTTGGAACAAATTAAGTGGCCGATCACACATAATCAATCATTCAGCAGAAAGTTCCCTATGATCCAGTAAAAGAAAAGCATACCTCTCATATTCACAAGCTGACCTCCCTTTGATTAAACCATCAGGAGAACTATTAAGTTCCGGCTTTACAAACCCAAATCTATCCAAATGTCTGGGCGAAGGAACTGGACCTGGTTCATAGTCATCGATTCTTTTCTTTTCCATTCCACTATCTCAAACAAGTTTTTGCACGGCTAAAGATAAAGAGATAACTTGGTTTTCCTTAACAGGATGCCTCATTGACCAAGTTAAGATCGGTCCTTGAGCAAAATCTGACACAAACGAACCAGTCTTTAAGAAACAAAACTGATCGATTTTTACAAAAGAAATTCAATTTGTATAGCCATTCACCATGATAACATGCTAAATTACCAAATCGAGGAAAGAGTAATCACAATACAGAACAGCTATCTAGAAGTAGATAACAATACCCAGAAACGAAAGATGCACGGATCATGCTACTAGAAGACAAAACAAGGAATTTTACACATTAAAGAATCACTCGAGAATATTATTCCTTGCTTATTCTAAACATGTTAACCAAACAACAAGTCTAATGACTTGCAAGCTAACTACAATCATTCGTCCAAAGCCTCAACAACACAAATGAAATGGGAAACTCTCGATCCGAGTATACATATCATCACTAAACCACGTTAATCTCAACTTCAACAAAATGCAAGGAGAGAGAGAGACAGAAAGGCAGCGATTGTGAGGATACCGGAAAAAAAAAAAACAAGAAAATGGTAACCCATGAATCTTTTGCACAAAATATCAAATGGGTCAACCGCGAAATTACCAATATCTCAATAGATTGATAGAAAACAAAAAAAATCAAATTGCAAAGCGGGAGATAAGAAAACCAACCTGGGTTTTGGAGCACTGGAAGTCCGGGTGTGGGAGTGATTTGGCTTCTGATTCTCCTTCTAGTGTATGTAAAGTCGATTGTTGGGTGTATGTGTGTGTATCATTGTTCAGACATAGAAGCATCTACAACTCCCACCTAATCTAAGCGTGTTATCAAGTACAATGATCAAGGAATGGTGGGGTTCCTTCCTGTGTCACTCAAGTCTCAAAGCCAAACGGAGCTCTACGCGTGTCTCGGCTTAACAATTGTGCTGATCAGTCCGATGACTGTGACGGAAATGCCTTTTTTTTTTTTTTTTTCCTTTGCTCTTCTGTTTGGCTGAAGAAACTGCGACAAAAACACTCGAGGGATTGGCCAAGGTTTTGTCTAAACGATCCAACGACCCTACAGCGAGAGCAGAGGCCGTTTTAGTTATACCGATTCCAATCACCCTTTAGAAAGAAAAAAAAAATCACTCTTTGCAATCTGCCCATCTAAAAACTACGAGCATGTTCGTTTACAAAGAATCTTCAAGATTTTTTGAATTCTCAGCAACCAAACATCATTTTTCACACCACATAAATATAACTACAACAAACATATCAATAAAATTAACATCACATAAAAATTCTCAAAACACAAAAAATTCTTACAAAACACCTTAACCGAACACACCCTAAGAAAAGTAACATCTATTTCTTTTCTTTTCCCCTTAATATAATTTTAAATTCTATATTATTTTACCTAAAGAAATATCTCATCAATGTAACTTTGGAACCAAATTAAAAGCTCAAACAAATTGAGATTTTAATTTTCCAATTTTTTCAGCTTTTTTTCGATCAATTATTGCTATCTGTTCTTCTTCCTTTTCCTTTTTTTCTATCAAATGACAAAAGTAACGTGACGGATAATTCTTTTTCTCTTTAATATCTTCTGATCTTTTTTGCTCGAGTGAGATGTAAATCTCAAAAATTTAAAATAAGTTTATGCTCCCCTAATTTAAACTAAAATAACCAATTAACAGAAAGATAAAATCAGCTTTTATCCAGTTCTTAATTTCATCTTATAGTTCAATACTTCTTTGTCAAGCATCTTCCAGTTTCCTCGGAGAACATAAACGCGACATCATGAACATTTCGAGAAAGTTTAGGGAGTTCTGGCATATAGTTACTAAATTCGGGAGTAAAATTTTCTAATTCAAATTTAACGGTGCAAGAAGAGATAAATAGAAAAGATGAGACTTTATTATAAGATCCATAAATAATATTAAAATAGCTTAAAATTTATATATTATATTCATCTATTTTTAAATTGGTTTAGGTAAATTTTATTATTTTAAAGAGACCCTAATCTTAAGGCGATGTTTGGGAGCCTACATGTTGGGCTCTCAATATTTGGGACTCAATAAAATAATACCACAAAATTTTATATCTCTTCGTTAAATCATATTTTTTTATTATAAATAAATATACAAAATTCATTTAAATCATTTCTCTTCAATTCGTCACAAACTTAAACACCCCAACATTTTTACTATCCTGATATTTTAACAAACAAACATCACCTAAATTGGATCTCGTTGAGATATTTTGCTTGGTTCCGAGCTGACACGTGCAATTAGCGTGTGGATATCTCTCTTTTTTAAATAAAAAAATCTTTTGGTGTTTCTGTTTTCTACTGGAAGCGCACGCTGTTTCTTATTTTCCTCAAGTGACCCTAATAAATCAAAGAAAATCCCGCTTTTCCACTTCATTTCCATTCACAGAAGCTGATATAACAAGGTAATACCCCCGAAAGCTACTCACTTCACTGGGTCTGTCACAGCTCTAGCCAGTGTTTCTCTCGCCACAATATCTCGTTTTTTTCAATATTCAACCATTTGTGTGGTTTTTGGTTTCAATGTTGGAAAAGTCTCATAGAAGTTCGTACAGCTACCCGGTATTTTAGTTTGATAGATAACTGTTGCTGCGGAAACGGACAGACATGGCTTGTTTTTCGGTTGTATGCAACAATGGGTTTCTTATTTTCCAGGAAACATTAGAAGCTCGAGGTGGAAAAACCAAGTCTCTGGCAAGATATTGAGCTTTTTGTTCTTCATTTCAGTTTCCCCCTCTGGGGTTCTATGACTGTTGCAAATCTCAACCTAGGTTGTTCTTGAACGACAAGCGTAGTTCACTGACTAATGGGAAATGTGGGTTGCGGGATTATAATTGTTGTAAATCTCAACGTGGATTGGCTTGTGACAATGGAAACACTGGAGATAAGCAGACCTACTTGGGAAAAAGAGAAAATGGTTATATGAGATGGAGAAAGAGGTTTTCACTAAGATTTCGCCCGAGGTTAAGGTTGTTAAGCATAAGACTGAAAATGGTCTCAATTAGGTCAATTGTAAGTAATATTAGCACATTTTTTAGGAAGAATATAAGGCGAGTATTTCTTTCAACTTCAATTTCTCTTGCATTGGGAGCATTCTGCTTGTTTTTGAAACTATCTGCATTGCCAGCTCCAAAAGTTGTTCCTTATTCGGACTTGATATTGAGCCTTCAAAATGGGTCTGTTACAAGGGTTTTACTTGAAGAGGGATCTCATTGTATATTTACAATACGAACTTTCGGAGTGCTGCGAATACTGAAACAGCAAACGAGGGATCACTGGCAATAAATGTTGCAACTAAGAGCGGATCTGATAAGGTCGCAACAGATGATGATTTAAAGGCTAGTCAAGCTCTGGATGTGAGCATACTAAGTAAATTTCCGAGGACTCGAGCTTCTAAACCAGAGTGGCAGTATTCCACGAGAAAAATTGATCATGATGAAAAATTTCTCCTTAGTTTAATGAGAGAGAAGGGAATTACGTATAGCTCAGCTCCTCAATCAGCATTGACTTCAATAAGGGATACTCTGATAACAGTGATATCTTTATGGATTCCTCTGATTCCTTTGATGTGGCTTCTTTACCGGCAACTTTCTGCTGCTAATAGCCCAGCAAGAAAGCGGCAACCTAACCATCAGATGGTTGGGTTTGATGATGTGGAGGGTGTTGATGCTGCTAAGGTGGAGCTTATGGAGGTAGGATTTCATCGTTCAAGTTACATCAAATGCATAAATCCTGTCCTCAATCCAAATTGTTGAGACTGTTTACATTTCTAATTTGGTAAGACACACATTGCAATTTTTGGACTATTGTTATGCACTTAGCTTTTTCCGAAATCAGGACCCTTCAGCAGTTCAAAGTAAAGTTAAATGTTTGAGTTGAAATTACTAACCTTTTTGTTGCTGATAAATGATTGATAAGTTTTGTCCTGCAAATAGAACGGATAAAAGGAACGAAATCAACTTTTTCTCTTTGATCAATCCCACTGTTTCCAAATCTTTTTTTTTTCTTTTGTTGTGGCAAGAAGTTGGAACTGTCGAACACCTGTGTAATGCAGGATTTACAAATCCAGTGCACGTAGTCAACATGCATGTTGCTAACACTTCTTGTCTTTGTCGTCTGTTGATTAATATTCCTGTGGAAACTTCTTGACACTGTTGACGTTTATAAATTATAGGTCGTCTCATGCCTGCAAGGAGATGTTAACTATCAAAAGCTAGGAGCAAAGTTACCTAGAGGTGTATTGCTGGTTGGCCCTCCAGGAACAGGAAAAACATTATTGGCCCATTCTGTGGCTGGCGAAGCAGGAGTTCCATTTTTCACCGTTTCTGCAAGTGAATTTGTGGAACTTTTTGTCGGAAGAGGAGCAGCTCGTATTAGAGACCTTTTTAATGTGGCAAGGAAGTGTGCTCCCTCATTCATATTCATCGATGAACTTGATGCTGTTGGAGGGAAGCGTGGTAGAAGTTTCAATGATGAGCGTGACCAAACATGGAACCAGGTAAGAAATTAAATCTACTTGCATCTCTTTCATTATTCTTGTTTGTTTGTTTTTGACTTCTTAGTCGAAGTGCGCTTTTGCATTATTCATCTTATAGAGCATGATTGGATATTATCCAAAAAATTACAGTTGTTGTCAATCCCTAATGAATACACCACATCCCCCCCCCCCCCAAAAAAAAAAGGTGGAAGAAGTGAATTTCCCTATTCTAACACTTTCGGATTTTCTACACTTCTGTACTGTTAATTCAGAAACCTATGCATTCCCCATCAGGAGTTTGCCCCCTTCTTTCTTTCTTCCACATACTATACTGTTTTTACGGTATACTTGGGCTGGCTATCAGGATTATTTCCCTTTATGATCAAAAACTCGATTTTCAATCCTTTCCCAATAGAAGTTCCATTTTGTAATTGGCTATTAAAATTGTTTCTGCTTTTGTAGTTGCTGACAGAAATGGATGGATTTGAGTCGGGCATGAAAGTGGTTGTCATTGCAGCCACCAATAGGCCTGAAGCATTGGATCCAGCCCTCTGTAGGCCTGGTCGCTTCTCCAGAAATACTTGTAGGAGAGCCTGATGCTGAAGGAAGGAAAAAGATACTGGCTGTGCATTTGAGAGGAGTTTCTCTAGAAGAAGATACACATTTAATCTGCGAACTAGTTGCTTCTCTGACTCCAGGTTTTGTTGGTGCTGATCTTGCAAACATTGTCAATGAAGCGGCTTTGCTTGCTGCTCGTAGAGGTAAGGACAAAAAGTAAACACCTTCAATATCATTGAAAGCACTCATCGCTCCCTGCTTTTCTTCCTTTCTCTTTCTTACTTTTTCTGTTTCTTTGTCTTCTCGGTGTATAATGGACCAGTGAAAGTAAATAGAATATCCTTTGAGATGTGCAGGCAATGAAAAAGTATCGATGGAAGATATAATGGAAGCTATTGAAAGGGCTAAATTTGGTATAAATGATAAGCAGCTGGGACCTAGCACCTTAAGCAAGGAGCTTGGGAAATTGTTCCCATGGATTCCCTCTCTGGTGGGAAGGAATGACACCAGACAGAATGGACTGCAAGGTCCATTAGGCTATCAAACTCTCAGCTGATAAGTATGTTTGCTTGGCGTTTCTATATGACTTACCTGCTTTAATACCGTTATATAGGTTTTGGACTCCTCTGCCCTAGATAAATATTTATTGTTGTAAATGCAAAGGTCTATGTGCTATTCCCCATTTGATGAATGCATACAACCCTTGACAACTGTGGGGTCAGAGTCTTGTAACTATAGTCATCTGGCCTGAAAGTTCATCAAAGTTTTGGAAGTAGTCTTCTTTTTATTTTCAAAAATTTATTCCTTGGGCCTTTTGAGAGGTCATCTAGGCACACAACTGTCCCTAAAGTTGAAGTCATTTCGGAATTTGCAATGTTGGCTATAGCAAGTCCTCCGCACCATAATAACTACTGCAGGAACAACCTTCATAGTGCCAGAGCTGCTGCCACTCAACTGGTCCCATGGACAACTTATGCACCAGAGGGGATTACACGTGTGATCTTCTCTCCCTCATTTGTTCATTGGGGATTAGATGTCATTTGGTCCAAGATCATTAAGTTCCTTCTTCTGTTTTTTTTTTCCAGTCAATTGATATAGTATATTAGATTTGTAATAGAATGTACAAGGCTAGGGAGCAAGCTCTCAAGAAACACAGGGAGGAAGCCCTCACCCCTGGGTACTACCCAAGTTTAGGACAACCAAAAAAATGTGACTACAACTATTAGCAGATACAATGGTAACATGCGGAAAAACAGCACAAGAGTGATGTACCAATGGACAAAACCTTACCTATTTCAGCACATTCTCTTATAGCCTCCAATTCTTCACAATCTCTCTGTTCTTGGCTGATGGAGAAAAACCCTTCAGCATGTTCAACTTAATTCTTACAAGGTCTTCCACTTCCTTTAGGACATGGATCAACTTACTTGCTCTGCCCCCATGCAACCTTAAATTCCTTCTGTTTTATTTGTTCATTTTTCTTGTTTTCGTACTCTTGTCCAAAAGAGAATCAAGGAATTGAATCTACATTACAATGAAAAGGAAAACTTGATTTTACTGGGTTCATTATCAGTGAACTTCTCTTATCTATCAAACAATGTAATCCCTTCCACAAACACCATGCACTGATTGGCACTGCTTACACTCAGCTTGGAGTCCCTTATTTGATATTGGCCCAATAGGACCTATCCTTTCTTATTGCAGCTGAAACGTGTTTGGGATACAGATATTTTTTTTTATAAGTAAGCCATGTTTGGAATACAGATGTGCTCAAAGGACGTGTCATTTTAAATGCCAAAAATGGTTGGGTTCCGACAAGCCTAATCTCACTCCGCCTGAACTTCTCTTGTTGTCTGGAAAATATCCTTTTTTTCCTACCCTTTTCCTTTTTAGCTTTTCAGAAATCTTCAGCCATTTATTTCATCTCCTTTTCAGCTTTGTGGTGTCCAGCTTTTCATATGCCAGTCCAATGGTTGGTCCGGTGCGGTTTGGCCGGCCAAACTGGTAATGTTGTAGAGTGAACATATCGGACCGGACCGGTCATTCTAATAGAACCGGTCCGGTCCGGTCCCCGGTTTCACTGGTCCGGATTGGACGGTTTGGGCCATGACATTTTGGGCCTTTTTTTTGTTTGGGCCTCTTAGCATTTTTACTTTTTTAGGCCTTTTTTGGTTTTTTTTACCGGTTTGGAGTGGTATACTCCGGTCTAGTTTAGGTTTTCCATATAGGTAACCCGGAACCGGACCGGAGTACACCGGTTTCCTGGACCGATAAATCCGGTATCAAAATACCGGTCCGGTTCGGCCAAAACTGGTCCGGTTTCAGTCCGGGTTGGCCGGTCCGGCCGGTAACTTGGCCACCCCTACCTACTAGTTCTATTTTCACGTGTGCTACTAACTGCTACAAAGAAGAGGTAAAGGTCCATGCTTACATAAGGTCATGAGATCTTGGATTCCGTCAGCAAGGACCAGAAGGACCTCCACTTGAGTGGAAACATTGTAATATCTGCACTTCAATAGCATCAGCAATTGTGGGAGGTAGCTAGCAGTGGGATATTATTGAAATAAAGAAGGGCCTTTGGCCCATGGAATCTCCAATTTTTTCTGTTTGGTTCCTAGAAAGATAGGATTTTATGGGTGGTGGGAAGTCATTTCCCAAATGGAAAGTGCCGTGCCTTAGTCAGAAAACCAGATTACACTGACAAAACGTATTATCTCCCTGCTGCTGGGATTCCACTTGGGTCGACTTTGACATCCACTAAACCATGTGGTGTGAAGCATAGTATGTGTGTTTCGTAAAGCATTTTGCTTCCTAGTTGATAGAGCAAGATTATGGGGAGCCTGTGCTTATGATCTATGAAGGGCGAAAGTCTAGTTTTCCTCCACACCATTCCGTTTACATCCTCACATCTTACGAGTCCAAGCAAGGGAAAAATTGGGAACTTCCCAGGATCTTGAACTCTGTAGGCCCAGTTTACACATATTTCTCACAAATGTGTTTCATGCGCTTGCCAAATAGTACTTGTAGTAGACGGTCTATCTATCTGGAATTTGCTCATCAATTTTATGTGATACATCACCTAGCTAGACAAGTACTGGTCACCTTTTGCTTTGTTTGTTTATTCTTAGCATCAGTTGTTATCTTCTATCCTTCCCCTTAGGTTGTAATGTCATTTTGCAGAGGTCAGGATACAAACTGGGATGGTGGCTGACTCAGTCTCCATCTCTTTAGTCTGGATAATTAAACTATCATATCCATGAACCAATTGTGCTGTAAATTGCTAGCTTTTCCCCAACAATGAAAATGGATGCATGTAACCAATTAATTGTATTCTTCCTTTAATATTCAGAGAAGTTGGATAAAAGTATTAAAAATTATAATTTTGGGCAAGATGCGTATACAATGAGAAATATCATTCAACTCAGAATTATTAAAAGAAGTTGTGTCTCTGTGAAAGCTATTTATTAATTAATCATCAATAATTGAGAAGTTAAAGAGAGCCAAACCAAATGGGATTACTCTGCTTAGTATTTTACTTCATTATTTCATGCACGGATCATGTTGGTTTGAATCTTTCAATGGCTTGTAGCACTAAAAGGGGAAAAGGAAAAATTGCTGCCACATCTTTCCAACATCAGATGTTATCCCTTGTGGGAATAGCATTCTTTCTTGTTTTAGAGAGGGAGACAAAAAAGATAAGCGTTTTGTACAATATCCAGTACAACAGGCTGTAGGATTTGCAATCTGAGACCCCACTGCCCATGCCATATCAGAAACATGAAATCTGTCAAACAGGTTGCTGTCTATTAGCCCATCTGCTCATCAATATCAAATTGCCGGTGATGTTATCTCTCCCATTAGTTCTGCTGAAAGCTCAATTTCCTATAAAAATGCCGCCTTCGAGTAGCCATGCTCCTAATGTTTAGCGCTGTCAAACAATTCGAACAACACGATCCGAAGGCTCGGTTCTATTTGAAGGCAATTTCGAAAACTGAACCGAGCAAAATCGGTTGTCTTTAAATTGAAATCGAGATCGGCCGAATGTCATTATTGGCCAAAAAAATTGAAGACAATTCCATTCGATCGACCTTTGTTCGGTTGGTTCTGTTGGGCTTCTGGGCTTTTTAGCCCAGGCCCAAATTACTTTTTATGTAGCCCAATTCTCGAATAGGCCATTTTTGACCCAATTACAGGGAAACCCTAAATGACCTGATTACAGGGCATCTCGAGCATTCAGGTCAATTCTGGCTTGACGCCCTGAACGCCCTTCTTATTTCATCCCAAAATTTTCACAGATCATTGATAAGCATATAGCTTCTTTTGATGAAAATGCATTTTTAGAGGTTAAAACACACATCTCACAGTACAAGAGAATACAAACCCAAAGACATACTAAGAGTCTAAGATAACTTAATACATTGCAAAATAAAATGGTTTCATCAAGTCTCCCAAACAGCTCCTCATTTGCAAGCATTCATCAAGTCTAAACTCTCAATGTTCCAAGTATATGCAAGAAACATATGGTAGAAATTATTAATTCTATTCTAAGTATCTATCACAGAAATTCAAAAATTTATAAAGGAAATCAAAACAATATTTATGGTAAAATCACAACCAGCCATATGGCAAAAATATTGAACTAACAATTACTAATAGTGAGCAAATCAGCAAAGTATTTTCCTTTTAGATCTTATCAGTTCATCTAAGAAATGCCACTAAAATCAATTAAAATTCATAAAACTATTTCGGTATTTCCCAACCAAAGCATAGCATATGCATGTGACCAGTGACCACTGATTTTAGCATGCACTGTATTATACAGAGACAGAGGGGAAGAGATTACTGAAAGAGCGATCCCGATTGACTTTTGATTTTAGCACGCACTGTATTATTAAAATTTTACAAACAAACGCACTTATTCTAGCACTTCAGTATTCTTACCAAAAAAAACATGCAGTCACACACCAAACAAAAAAAAAATGCAGTCACTTGTTACAACACCAATGGACTAACATGATACATTTCCGGATCTATTTAACTGTAGAAATTTCAACCGGACAAGTACAACAAACTTTCAGAAACGATAAACTGACCCAAAAAAACTATGATGAAGTCATGAAGCATCATTTGATTGACATTACAGCGTTTTTGTTTTTGTTTAAGAATTCAGAATTAATTGCCGATGACTGGTAGGGCAGAAAGCGAAAGGTATTGCCTGAAGGTATGTGCAAGCAGAACATGCTATCAAACCCTGATTTCTTCCGGATGAAAGGACTGCTTGCCTTATCAGAAGTCAACAAAACTGCAAGCACGATGACTGAAGACACTCGACAGGGATTTACAACGAGATTAAATGGCAGGATTCCACAGGGAAAAGAGCTCAACAAGAAAAAGAATCAGATGGGTGTTCAACAGCGCCGATTGCAGTACAAGTAAATTTATTTTATTCTTCAATTTTCTTATTTATTTACATAAGGAGTGGATGGCATAATTAAGACTCATTCCAAAACACGTGGAATAACATCTTCAGTACACTTGTCTACAGAGCGCTATATATTTCCCCGGTGGATCCAACATCTAAAGGGGAGTTTATGGTTGTTTTTACTCTTTGTCACCGCGCCTTGTATTGCGTCAGATGGCAAATCCTTTATTTGCATGGATGAAGCTGCTGCCATGGATAAAGTTTGTGCAGATTTTTCAAAGCCATCTTCTGCGACTTAAAAAACAGCTGCTGTAAGTCTTCTTTTTAACTCTTTCCTGCACGTGGGGGTGGAAAACAATCAACCTCACGAAGACACAATTTCAAACTTTTCTGCCATGAAAGAAAACTGTTTAGGTTGCTTGTAGAACTGAAGTTTTTTTACCTCATCAGTTGTCTGTCAAGAGTTGGAGCAGATAATAGGCCTCGATTCTCTTCAGCCCTCCTTAGAAGGTATGGGATTATAATATCTACAGGGCCAAATGGCATGTATTTGCTGACCTGAAATCCTGCATTTCTCAAACTAAAAGAAAGCACGTCTGCCATTCCATATAGCTGCGCAAATTGTAGCTTCTGGTTTACCTTCCCAATACCCATATCATGTGCGTTTGCAGATGCCACTCTTCCTGCATGTTATCGTCAATTTTGAATTAGACGAGTTGCTAAAAGAGCAAGGAATATGGATTGGCAAGAAGTAGAATTTCAGAGTCTTTACCTGATTCAACATTATGAGTTGCCAGAACGAGTGCACCGGGCCCATTGGCGATCTTGTCAAGCATGATAGAAGCACAGTCATTGTAGCATGCATGCGTTTCCTGTATGGTATTGTGAATAGGAGATTCGAAGCCCAAGGAAGAGGCTAGTTCTCCTTCACTTGACATATAAGCCCCCCTCACCAATTTGAACCCCATGGGAACTCCCAAGTTGTCTGCAGCTTTTGATGTTAGCAACAGCCTTTCTTTTGCATCTTTCAAGTAGCACTGAACAGTGCCAAACATGATGGGATTATCATCTCTGTTATACAAGATGGCCGAAGAGTACGTCAAGTAATCAATGGCGGGTTGCACAACTGTATGCTCTGCATCAACCGTCAAAGGAATATTGGCATCTACACATTCTTGGCATATCTTTAGCAGTCTCTGGTGGCCTAATTCGAGATCATGCTCTTCCTCTGGGGTTAATGGTTCTGGCTTTTTGAGGGTGTGATATGTGGGGCTTGAATCGGAGAAAATGGGGAGGGTATCCATCTTCCATGGCAGATTGAAAGAAGGGTCTTTGTGTTGCCATCTCAACAAGTCACTGACCCGCTCAAGCAGCTTCTTGGGACAAATAGCAGTGATCTTCACAACGACAAAGCTCACCTTCGGGCAGGAAAAAATTTCATAGTCAATCATTCCTGTTATAATCGAAGTTAGACCAAACTTCATAGGGAAAACGAAAAGGGAAGTAGTGAAGAACTCAAATCCAACCAGCTTTTTGAAAAGTCCAGTGGAAATTTCTCCACCATCCAATTAGTGACACGAAGTAGATCTCCTCATGTGCACGCAAATCCCTATTGCAGACAACAAACCTCGCAATAAGGACTGAAACGATTTCACACTCCTACTTGTCCTAAAACCAACTGTCCTATACTCCTATTAGGGTTTACATATTATTTGCTAGATAAGATTTCATGGTGGGTGGACGCAGTTATTAGACGGTTAGACAGTGATGGGACCCACAACACACGTAAGCTTTCTCTGGACATGGGTACGGCGGCTTTGGAGTTCTGATTTGTCAGAATCTGAGGCAAAACCTAACTCCGCCAGGTCAGAGTGGACAGCTTTTCCATGCTAAAAAAACATGTGACATGATGTGGCTCCACATAGGCACACGGCATGTTGAGGCCATATTTATAACATAACCAGAAAGCAAAAACGTAACGCTCAGGCAGTCAGGCATAAGAAAAGTAAGAAGTAAAGCTCGGGAAAAACACTTAAAAAAAACAAAATAAAAGCAAAGTTAGAGCTTTTTAAAACTAAAAATTGAAAGAAGGAAAGAACTTCAGTATGTCAATCTTGCAAAAGTCTTTGTTCTTCAAATTTTCGTTTCTTTTTGGAGAGATTACGTTGAAGTTACAGAAAAATTAAGAGTGTGTTCGGTTAAGGTGTATTCTGAGGATTTTTTGTGTTTTGAGAATTTTTATGTGATGTTAACTTTATTGGTATGCGTGTTGTAGTTATATTTATGTGGTGTAAAAAATTATGTTTGGTTGTAAAATCCTGAGGATTCAAAAAATCCTGAGAATTCTTCCTAAACGAACATGTCCTAAATCACAAATAGAAAAATTCGTGAAACAAAAACGAAGAACCTATTTTTTTTTCCAAAGATAATATTGCAAATGAAAAGGAAGAAAAACTTACGGAAGAAGAAAAAAAAAAGAAAAGGAAGAAAAACTTGGTCTATGAAAAATGAAGCTTACGGAAGAAGATGGAAGAGACTTGGCAGACTCGACGGTTTTAAGGAAGGCTTCCAGGTTGCGATCACAGGACTCGTTGTCGGAGGCGTATTCAACGGCGTAGACAACCATGGCTCTGAGCCCAGCACGGTGGAGCTTCCGCACGGTCTCACCGGCGGCCAGGGTGTCCTCTCCCGCACAGAAGTGCTCGTAAAAAGTGTGCCTTATGGCTCCCAATATGGCTCCTCTCATCACGCCTACGTCCATGAGTTTTGACTTCATGAGCCACGTCCCGAAATCCACCATGGGCTCGACAGCCGCCGCGTGGAGGATGGCCGATGCACGCAGGAGCCGCGCGGTCGGCACAGAAGAGAAGAGCTTCTCACCATCGTCGAGGTTAAGGGCGGAGGTAGCAACGGTGGAGGTGGGTGGTTTTTGGAGGGCGGGTTCTGAATTCTCTGTGAAATCAAAAGCTATGGAAGAGGGAGAGGAGGAGGAGGAGGAAGAGGAAGAGGAGTTGATTGGCCTGGTGAAGTAGCGGAGAGTTTTGAGGAGCTTCGGAGGGACTATTGCACGGGTTGCCATCCAAATATATATCAACGAAGGTGGAATCTGTAACACTTTATACCTCTTCCCAAAACAAGGGAATCTCCAAAGAAGAGAAATTTCAGGGCTGTATGTGTTCGTGAGGCTTTGGTGGAGCGGATGGTGATTATATAGGGAACTAAAGGGAGACTACGGTATAAAAGAAATAACGTATACAATGTACACGGACGGCTCAGATGTCATGTTGGAAGGAAACTAATGATTCATCCTATTTGCATGGGAAATAAAAAAAAAAACATGTATAATTCCACATACGGACACTGTATGAATAGTATCTAATTCTTTACAAAAAAAAAATAGTATATATATACGAGGATTTTCTTGTAAATTATCCAAAAAGAATGTAACAATCTTTCAAGCAGAATTGTGCCCCCATGGCTTAATGCCTTAATTCTTCCGTTTGTTCCCTTTATGTAAAATCTCGTACACGTGGATGAATGGGATGAAATGGTCAAAATTTTGGAACGGTTAAAACTTTTAACTTATGAAATTTGATGAAAGAAGTGAAGAAAAAAATGAATAATTTTTTCATATTTATTTTAAAAAAATTTAAGGAATTATCAAGTCAAGTTTCTTCCTACAAACACGCACGCACGTACCTGGCAATGCTAGAAGATCCTATAAATTTTCCCCTTCACATCTGCCAACTACGTCACCTAAGATCCTATACCCAGTGCGTGCGTGTTTTCCAGAGAGGAACTGACAATGGAGCAATCTCAGAATGCGAGTTACCATTTACCAAGCTGGCCAGGCCAAAGGCCAAGCTCAGGTGGGCATCCAGTAACATGCATGCATGGTTCTTCTAAAGCCATGTACATAGCATGGATGGATACTTCTTGGCTCTTGCATGAACATTGAAGCAGGGTGACATTTTTTTGGACAGTGATTATGGTGTGTTCTTCCCGTTTGGTCCAGGAAAAGGGAAGCGGGATGATGGAAAAGGCTTCCGGTGCTGCCCAAGGTGCCAAGGATTCGTGCCATGAGGTTCGACAAAGTTCCAACTAACATTTACAACTATATTTTTAAGTCAGAATTCAATGCTTAGCTGCGTTAAAGCTTTCAATTATCTGGTTGATTGTTTAAGCTTAATGGTAATTCACTTTAGCGACGATATTTTCGGGTCACAAAAAATATAGTCGCGAGATTTCACACATTAGCGACTACCACTATGGAGTTAGTTCTATTGCAGGCTACCGAGCAGATGAAGGCCACGGCGCAAGGGGCTGCTGATGCTGTTAGCCTGTTAAGAGTGGGGTCGGAGCACACAAATGAAACTCATGGACCTTGGAGGCTCGAGCTCATGGAGCCAGCAGCTAGCCCTTCCCCAAATAAACTTTTTGCTTTTGATTCTTAGTTCTTATTTTCTTCCATGTTGAACTTTCTTTTGATGTCGCTCTCAAAGAACCGGCGTTAATTTGTCATTTTGGAATTAAGAAAGGAGCTCCTAGCCTCTTCATGGAGTGTTTCAAGTGAATTTCAAGCACAATGTTGCCTAATGTCCTGTTTAACTGTAAAATGTCATTCAATAGTACGGCTAATCTCTGATCACTGCTAAAGGAGGAGTAAAACAAAGAGTAAATGGTTACAAAAGAACCAGTTCTTATTGCTTCATCCGTGTAAACTTCTCAACAATGCGTTCAGTTCTAAATTTACAGGATACTGGAACTTAATCAGTAGGGAAGATATCGAGATTTAAGACTCTTACTCCATAGAGAGAGATGGGAAAGTCAGTGGGAATGATCTTCTACCGACGGAAAATATTATAGTATACCTAACGAAGTCTAGCCTGAATTTTGTTGTCTATGTTGTAGAATGCCATATACATCAACAATGCCGGGAGGGAATGCTGGATCTATTGCAGCTCTTACAGCAACCTCTGCCACTGAAGTCACATTGACTGGAGGGATTAACAATGGACCAACTAGTGGGATTCTGGTTAGTGCTTTCGCATGCTGCAGAACCTGCAATAAGTACAGATCTTAAACACATTATACAAAAATAAAAGCTCATAATTAAAGCCAGATCAATTATGAGTACTTATGTGCACAATGTAGTTGCACTGTCAGAGATGACTACCATCAAATAATACAAGTGGGCAGTCACATTTATAGCAAGCATAAATGAGCATATCTGTCTTTCCATCTACTGTCAAGTATATGTTCCATCAAGGAAAGAATCAAAACAGGCAATTACTTCTTCTTTTTTTTCCTAAATAAAATAGGCAATTACTTCACTTATCAACCATCATCACAGAAATATTTTCCTCTTTGTGCACTGAGAGATGCAAAATGCAACCTCCAACTGCGTAGCCGACGGGTTCCACAATGACAAAAAAACAGATGTGAACCAAACATGAGAACAAAGTTGGATAATCAACATCTATAAATCCAGGCAAGAGAGAGACAATATCTGTAAGCAGCTACATACCATTTCCAGTGGAGCCCCAATTACACTCAGAGGCAACTTCATGCTCCCAATGCGGCGAGTCCCATGTATGAAACCTGGCCTAAGAATTACACCTGTTCTTGAAAAGAAAAAAAATGATAGAAAAGTGTTAACAGGACTAACCTACTGCAACTAATCCATTACCAGAGCTGTCAGAACAAGCAAATTACAGTAATATAAAAGTTTCATCACTTTGCGTAGTTTCCAGCGAGAATATGCATCGATGTTTAGACTATTGAGTATCAAGCATTTGGGAATAGTGTGAGTCATAACATATACTCCGAGTCATGATGAGACCCTAACGATTAATGAGTAATATAGCAGCAGTACTTTGATGAATAATAGCAATGACTTTGCTGGTGGAAAAATAATAGACCAAGAAAGAAACCATATTTGTTATCATGTTTTAGGTCACTCTGGATGGTTAGAGAAATTCGATGACTTCAGAAGTGTATGCAGATTGAATGGCACGTCAGGGTGAATTTTAGAGCGTGTGGTTTCATGATAAATTTGACAATACATAGAATTCCTTGTCTCTTGAAGCTGTAGCAGGCTTCCAACCCATCATGTCTTCTGATTGATGAAATAATACTTTCGAACATTAGTGACAATCATAATATATAGAACTTGTCAATGTGTCAAGTAATTTAAGGTTCCAATAAAATAATACTGGAGCATTGCATAATAATGCCATCTTAAAGATCTTAGTCAGGAAGACAGAACATGAAGATTACTAAGATATATAGAAGGCCTTTGACTTCCACAAGGTATAATTTGTTTTCATGATGCACCCTATGCTAAGGAAGATAAGTCCAGATACCACAAGTATGCTAGAATGGTAGAAACTTGACCTCCATAGGGGAATTTAGTCAGTACCTCCTTTTCAGTCGCCCTCTGCATCAAATCAGGTAGATGGAACCTTCCATCAGAAAGAGAGACTTAAATGGGTACAACAACCAAAAGGTTATGGTGTTAAAAATGAGATATGAAATGCTGTGTCAACTCTAGAATTAGAACTTTGATGAGATCCAGATGTAATGCTACATTGAAAGGTCCTAGTTAAGCAAGGACAGGATGGAGATGTCTATTCCTTGCCGGCCTGGGCTATTTGCTGTCGCAGACAAGTCGCCGACCCTCTCTGGGACATGTTAGCTGTCGGGTGATTCTTCAAAGCTTCCACAATTGCCTGACGCCGAACTTGTTATCGAGATGTTGCCGGTAGTGTTAGGGATGCCTCCGGGTCGCGCGATTTCCTCTATGGTGCGAGAGGTGCATATTCGCGGAGATGAGCTGTCGCCGGTGGAGCCTGAGCTGCTTTTGATTCCGGCGTCTCCTTCTGTTGGGTCGGGAGTGTCTGGGCTATTTTCCCGTAAGCTTGGTGGGTTGGAGTCGCATTTGGATTCTTCAGTCGCTGTTTTGCCAATTGAATCTTCATCGCATCCCATTCATTGTCGTCAGAAGTGTGCTGCTATGGGGGGTCAGTCTCTTGATGGTGAGAAGGGCGGAGATATCTTGGGAGTTCCATTACCGGTGCTGCAGCTTCTTTCTGATTCATCTGGGCAGTCTGTTATGAGTGGGAATCAGTGTGAGAATGCCACTATGACACTGGGAAAATCTTTGTGTGAGGAGGCAGATGTTCGTACAGGGGCAATCGTTATCAGTGAGGGAGATTCTATTGAAGGGGGTTTAGTTGATCTCGGGGAGAGCCCCATTGTTCCTCTCCAGGTCCGTTTCCCTGTCTGTGAGGGGGGAACATGCTCAGACCCTTTTGAGCCTTCTCGGTGGGTTCTGAAAATGGTGTCTACTTTTCGACATATGGTTGGGGTGTCGTGTGATGGGTATGAGACTGAATTGATGAATCTCTTTGAAGCTCTGGAGAGAGATAGGATTCAAGTGCGTAGCAAAACTCCGCGTAGTTTGGGAGGACATATGCAGAGGGAACTGAAAGGGTTGACGTCCAATGTTAACTACGATGGGGGTATTTCATCCACTAGACGGGGTAGGAGAGGAGGGAGGGCTTCCAACAATTGTCAATGAAACCATGTATTTTGAGTTGGAATGTCAGAGGTTTAAACAATAGGGGGAAATACCGGAGAATAGGCAATTTAATTAGAGTTTGGAGACCTGATTTAGTCTACTTGCAGGAGACTAAGCTGGTTGAGCTTCAGAGAGCTGTGGTGAGATGTCTGTGGGGTGGTCCTCATGTGAGGTGGTGTTCTTTAGCAGCGGAGGGAGCTTCGGGAGGTATTCTTCTGTTATGGGATTCACGGGTGTTGGAGTTGGTGGAGTCTTGTGATGACATTTATTCTCTTTCGGTTATTTTTAAAAATGTTGATGATGGGAATATGTGGGTGTTTTCGGGGGTATATAGGCCTAAGGATGATAATTGTCGGCGCATTTTATGGGATGAGTTGATGGGAGTGCATTCTTGGTGGAATCTCCCGTGGTGTATTGGGGGGATTTTAATGCTATTCGGTTCTCCCAGGAACGTTCTGGATCTGGTGGTAGTGTTCGTGCTATGAATGATTTCTCCGAGTTTATTTCAGAGTTGGAATTGGTGGACCTCCCGTTAGGTGGTGGGTGCTACATGTGGTCTGATAATAGGACCGTTCAATCGTGGTCGCGGATTGATCGTTTCCTTTTTAGTTCAGAGTGGGAGTTGTTGTTTCCTGACGTTATTCAGTGTAGGTTGCCTCGGTTATACTCTGATCATTTTCCTATTTTTCTGGAGAGTGCTAGATGGGGGAATGGAAATAAGCCTTTTCGTGTCGAGAATATGTGGTTGAAAGAGGAAGGGTTCGTGGATATGGTTGGGGATAGATGGCGGAGTTATGTTTTTGTGGGTTCATCTAGTTTTGTACTTAGTCAGAAATTAAAGGCCCTTAAACAGGATCTGAAAGTGTGGAATAAGGATGTCTTTGGTGATCTTAATAATCGGAAGCTTTCTTTGCTGGGCGAACTTTCTTCTATTGAAGAGCAGGATGAGGGAGGAACTTTAGATGAGGCCGGATTGGAACGGAAGGTGGAGGTGTTTAGGGAGTTAGATCACTTGATTGATTTGGAGGAAGTTAGTTGGCGTCAGAAGTCTAGGGCTATATGGCTCAAGGATGGTGATAGATGTACCAAATTCTTTCATCGTGTGGCTAATTCTAATCGAAAATTTAATTCTATTTCTCGATTGGAAATGGATGGGGAAGTGGTGGAAGATCCCGTTGACATTACCACTAATATTGTCTCCTTCTACAGCTCTTTGAATGAGTAACCTTACTCTTGGAGGTCGTTGTTGGAGGGTTTGGAGTTGAGTCTATTTCTGGGGACGAAGCGGATTGGATGGAAAGGCACTTTGAGGAGGAGGAGGTCTCTGCAGTGGTGCGTAGTCTTAATGGCGACAAAGCGCCGGGTCCGGATGGCTTTTCCTTGGCATTTTATCAGTCTTGTTGGGAAGTGATTAAGAGGGATGTGCTTTTGGTGTTTAATGAGTTTGCGAGTCATGGCAGGTTTGCGCGTAGTCTTAATGCTACTTTCCTTGTGCTTATCCCTAAGAAGCCAGGGGCGGTGGATTTGAAAGATTTAAGTCCTATTAGCCTTATGGGGGGGTGTTTATAAGATTCTTGCAAAGGTGTTGGCTAATAGATTAAAATCTTCTCTGGCTAAGATTATTTCTTCATCTCAGAACGCTTTTGTGCGGGGAAGGCAAATATTGGATTCGGTTTTGATTGCAAACAAATGTATTGATTCTCGGTTGCGTTAGGATAAGTCGGGTATGCTTTGTAAGTTAGACATTCAAAAAGCTTATGATCATGTCAATTGGGATTTCTTGTTATATTTGTTGCGAAGATGTGGGTTTGGGGAACGATGGTGCCAGTGGATTGAATTTTGCATTTCTTCCGTTAAGTTTTCAGTTCTTGTGAATGGATCTTCATAAGGGTTCTTCGGCAGCTCTAGAGGACTGAGGCAAGGTGACCCTCTCTCTCCCTTATTATTTGTCATTGTTATGGAAGCCTTTTCTCGGATGATGGCTAGATTATCCGAGAATGACATCATTGAAGGTTTTCAAGATGGAGGTCGTGAGGGTGCTGCGATTAGTGTATCTCATTTGTTATTTGCTGATGATACTCTTCTCATGTCTGGTCCGGAGCTTGATCAATTTCAGAGTTTACGGTGTATGCTTCTGTGTTTTGAGGCAGTTTCGGAGTTAAAGGTGAATCTTTCAAAATCTGAGGTTATCCCTATTGGTAGGGTTGATAATGTCAATGAGTTGGCGAGTATTTTGGGTTGTCGAGTTTCTTCTCTGCCTATGACGTATTTGAGACTTCCTTTGGGTGCTAGCTATAAAAGTCTTCATGTTTGGGATGGTATTTTGGATAGGATGGCTCGAAGGTTGGCGGGGTGGAAGAGAATGTATTTATCCAAGGGTGGTAGGATCACTTTGATTAAATCTACCCTTTCTTGCCTCTCGACGTATTTTCTTTCTCTTTTTCCTCTTCCAGTTGTAGTTGCTAAACGTTTGGAGAAATTGCAACGTGATTTCTTGTGGGGCAGTGATGAGAATGTTCACAAGTTTCATCTTCTCAAGTGGGA
Organism: Myrica gale; assembly: GCA_963930655.1. Classification (NCBI taxonomy): domain Eukaryota; kingdom Viridiplantae; phylum Streptophyta; class Magnoliopsida; order Fagales; family Myricaceae; genus Myrica; species Myrica gale. The sequence continues at coordinate 5,447,745 of OZ005600.1, read as the reverse complement.
CACGGTGTGCTCTCCAGTTGAACATGGGGGTTTGGGTTTGAGGAGGTTATTGCTTTTTAATCAAGCATTGCTGGGCAAATGGTTATGAAGGTTTGCTAATGAGAGGGATAGTTTTTGGAGGAGGGTTATTGTGGCTAAATATGGTGTTCAGGATGGTGGTTGGTGTACGAGGTACGTGCGTGGTTCTTATGGTGTCAGCTTGTGGAAACATATTTCTAAGGGGTGGGATGCTTTTTCTGAGCATATTTGTTATGTGGTGGGTTCCGGGCATAATATTAGTTTTTGGAATGATCGTTGGTGTGGGGATACACCCCATTCTATATCTTTCCCCACTGTTTTTTCTTTATCTCAGTACCCTTTTGCTCGGGTGGTTGATTGCATGGAAGTTGGATCTAACAGTTTGGGGTGGAATGTACAGTTTACAAGATGTGCTAATGATTGGGAGTTGGAGGAGTTCATGTCTTTTTTCAGCACTCTTTATGCAAATGTGGTTAGGAGAGGGGGTTCTGATAAGATGGTTTGGTTGGGATCTAAAAAGGGCGGTTTCACTGTTAAATCTTTTTATGCTTTTCTTTGTGGTGTTAGCTCAGTTTTATTCCCTTGGCGTATGGTGTGGAGGTCCAAAGTCCCCACGAAGGTTGCGTTTTTTGTGTGGGAAGTGGTGCATGGCAGAATTCTGACAATTGATAATTTACGTCGAAGGGGTCTTTGTATGATTGATTGGTGCTATTTATGCAGAGGAGCTGCAGAATCTGTTGAACATTTGCTTCTTCATTGCTCGGTTGCGAAAGGATTGTGAGATTTTGTTCTCTGTATCTTTCAGCTCTCGTGGGTTATGCCTTGCAGGGTGGGGGATGTTTTGCAATGTTGGAGTCGGAATTTTGAGGATCCATTGGCTAAAGTGATTTGGAAGATGATTCATTTCTGTATTTGGTGGTGTCTGTGGCGAGAGCACAATCGCTGTTGCTTTGAGGACTCTGCTACTTCTTTGACTCAGTTGAAGGACATGTTTCTACTTTCCCTTTACTTTTGGGCTTATGCTGTCACGGGGGGGGCCTTTTTTAGATTTTGTCGATTTTGTTAGCTACTTTATTTGTGTGATTTGAGTGAGTTACGTACAGCCTTTGTACTGTTTTCACTCTTTTTCTTCTCTTCTTCTTTTTCTCTAATAAAATTAGAAGTTATTCATAAAAAAAGGTATATCTATCTATCCAAAATCTTCAATTGCCAAAATAAAGTTAGGAACGAAGAAAAAAACAGTGCTGTTGTTCCATAAAAACGACACAGGAGTATACAGGTATCTACACATCAGATATAGCAAAACCTACTTGAAAATTCCAGGATTTGTGGAGGCAACTGTCATCAGCAGTCAAATTTTTTGATAATATACAAATGGCGGAAGTAAGAAAGTACCTTTCCCTCATAATACCCTTTCAATAAGTAATTTATTAAACCAAAGTCCGCAGCAGAGATATATATGTATCTGTTTACACCTGAAAGCAGAAAGGAACCCCGGTGTCTAATTATTCAACATCTACCCATAATAATGCACAATACAAGAAAAATAGCATTAAACATCCAAAACTAATATTTACATGAATTAAACAAGATCTTCAAGTGATCATCCTGACTTAAGCCTTTGCATTCACACCCAAATCATTTTTTTCTCATTCACCATATTAAAATTTTACCCCTCTGGGTGACAACTTAAACACAATGACTCATTGATTAAAATTCCAGAATGTTGGAAAAGAAGAAAGATATGGGGTAAGTTATAAGCTAGGGATGGGCAAAAACCTGCCAACCCGAACTCCCGACCCGGATAAGCCCGAACGCGTTGGGTTACCTCGGGTTCGGGTTGATCCCGAAAAATATAGAACAGCAAATTCAATAATAACCTATTATTTATTCGAAAAATAAAGTACAGCAAATTCTTTCTTGTCATTTTTAATATGGTCAGTCCCTAAGAATTTCTATCCAGGCCAGGAATATCAACATGAAATGATATACAGAGCACATTTGTATGTTACAGTATTTTCCTCTGCTGAGAAAAATAAGGGAAGTATTGGAAAACACAAGTAAGATTCAGCTAGTACTTCACAAACTATATATTAATTCCTACTTTGTCCACAACTACAGTCTCCTCTCAATCCTCCACTACCTTTTTAGTTTCTTTTTCTGATATGAGTCAATCAAAACTCTTGTAAGTTCTTTTATATTTATGCCAGAGTTATAAATAGAGGCAATAGCTGAAGAAAAAGCACCCGCAGCTATTAAAATTTTAAAAGAGTACTAACAGACATTGGATACAAAGTTGTAGTCTTACCTTGCTCAGCAGCAGCTTTAATAGCATTTATATTAGCAGTTCCATTGATTCTAAGCATATGAGAGTTTGAGCCAAATCCTCCAACACATGAGATCTATAAAGTTCAACTTGAATTAAGAAATGAAACCGATCTAGCTCTTTCTTTTTGCATATGTGGTTAGAATCAATAGAAAGATGCCAAGGTTCCACATAAAAAAGTATATAAGGGACAAGCTTGTCAAGTAAGAAACATGATAACTTATAGTTGCAAAGGATCTATGGACTTTATCTTGAAGAGAGAGGAGAGAGAGAGAGAGTGATCAGAGTACAAGTAGCTCCTATATATCATCACAAATATTATTCTTATAGTACCCTTAGAATATATTCCTTGATTAATTTGCAGCCAAGTTCTTTTATATGAACGTGTAGCAAATTTTGTATCACAATCACTATTAGCTCAGGAAAAGACCTATAATGATGTGTAACGAACAGGTAATCAGGATGTATTTCTAGAATCCAAAATTTCAACATTTGCACATTCCTGTTGATGGTAAACTCAGATTAAGTGTTATTCTCTCCAAATGATTAAACAGAAGGTGAGTATATCCCAAGACAATAGACATCCAAAACTCTCCACTAAACCCCAAAGAGAAGTATAGCACATGATGATGCCAACACCCACGATCTATTGTGAAACCTAAAATGTCATGCATAAGGTTGAGCACTATATACATCAAAGAACATAGAAGTCATCAAAATAACAAGCTCTGTGGATATAGAAAGAGATGCAGGATATTCATAATCTCCTGGCCTTCAAAACAAACAGTAATATTGTATGTGGAGTTCCTCTATTCTTTTGCTTCGTACACCCATTATGTAATGACTCAAGGAAAGTGTTAGTCACATCTGAGTTTTGACTTCAAAAAGGCTAATCAATGTTGCTCTTGAAGCACCTTGGAATTATTATAAGGCTCAATTAAACCTAGTAAGGTTTCAATGTGGGATTGAGACTTACAAAACTTATCTATCATTCATTCTCTTCTCCCACTCCATGTGGGATTCAGGGTCTCACACGTTATATCTGAGCTTGCCAATACTTAAAACAAGCCAAATTAAGGAGGCAGGCCATCTGTAGATACAATGAAGTAGCTCTATTTGGAAAAAAAAGGAAGGTTGGCAAAATTGCCTGCTTGAGGGTTTCAAAATGTGTTGATGGCATTTCTCTAGCAAGCTACAAGTCTATTACTCGTATGTAAGGAAGCGAGAGATGTATTGTTTAAAGGTATCATACCACAGAGGTCACTCCATTCATTGCATGCTTTATTGAATCAGGTGATAGAAGATCCCCTGTAGTTGAAAAAAGGTCTTTTCATTCATATTGCGAAATTCTAGATGGCTAAAAAACTTATAACGTCCTATTGCCAAACCTTGATTCCAGACCATGCTGTCAGCCCAAGAATCCTGTAAAGATGACCTCCCGGACCTGATAATAGTTATAGGAAAAATAATAAGAAACAGGTACCATCTCTGTACATTTACATACGATAAGTGTATTTAAAAAAACAGGAGTTAGCAATGAAGATTAGAAGCATCCAGCAGAAAATAAGTATTTTATAAAATTTTAACCCAAAAACAAGTTCTGAAGCTGATAATAGGCATATTAGAATATGCATGCAAATAAATATAGATTTTCATATCGATTTATTCTCAAAAGTATAGGAATACACCTGAAAATAATACCTGCTAAGGCTGGATACACTCAAACCCTGGTCTACGGCTGCTCTACATATGTGTGAACCAACAAATCCATTTCCACCCAAAACAAGTAGCTTAATAAAATGCAAGAAAGAGTTAGCAAGAGAGAAGTCTACTAAACAAAACAGAAATAAACGACATTGAAATGAACCATTCATCAACATGTCAACATACCTTCTCTGTTGGAGGTGGAGTGACCTCTACTGTTTCTGCTTCCTTAACTCTCAAAGGTTCACCTACAATGGTGGGATCTGTTGAGAATAATCTTCCACTACTGGACACAGCCATCAAACTGTCTCGTTGCAACAATAACTATGGCGTTAGGAAATTCATCTTCCCATACAAATTTGTTCATCGACAATAATGGCGTGATGAAAATCGAGTACAGTAAATTGTTTAAGACGGTCTGACTACAAAACTCATAAAATCAAGTTTAATTAAGGAAAGTGGGAGAAAGAGGGGGGAGCAAAGAAGAAAACAACAATGATTGCATCACGCTAATCAAGAATATCAATTATACTGTGAGTAATTCATGAATCTACGAGACCACAAAGGATGATATAGCTTATAAGCATATAGAGGAAGGTTGTCATGGCTGTTCTCCCAGACTAAAACAGGAAAGGGAAAATGTAGAATTCAACAGAAGTCAATCAAGCTGAAAGGAACACAGCATAAGTGCTTTCACAGCAAGAGCCCTCGAATTTTATGCATATATTCTTATCCATCACAACAAAGTCAGACAAACTCATATACCGAAATATTAAAAAAGCATGCTTTGCCGAACCCATCTTAGATAACTAAGGAGCCAGCCATGATCCAATAAATTCAGCCAATTAATATAGAATAGAATGCAATCCAAGAAAGAAATCCAGTAAACTATCGTACTATCAAAATCACAGATGGGGGCACTTACTTTGCTCTGGGGAACGAGGAATGCGAACGAAGCAGATGCGACACTACCATGTTCTTTCGTCTAGACTGCGTTTGAGAAATGACACTTAACTGGGGTTGAGTGCTTGTGGAGAAAACTCAAAACACTCTTTAGCTTCTGTTTCTATAAGCATGAAAGCATAATCTGGGGCGTGTCACGGCACCCGCTTTTGGAGGAACAGGACGGAACTAATTTCCATGGCGAGTAATATTGACAAGTATCTACCGAACAGGCCCTATGATCCTAGCTCGTCGGGGTCAAGAACTCTATTTCTTTTCTCTCCTTCGTGCGTGTCTGCTGATCGACATTTTGAAGAATTTCCTCTTCTTTTTTCTCATAAAAAAATGATTTTAGTTCATATACTTTATTCCCTTGGCGGCCCCTATTGGTACAGGTAACGTACATGTAGATCTTGTTTGGCTCGAAAATTTAGGTTTAATAATAAAGAATTTATTACATAATTTTTTATTAATATAATATTTATTAAAAATCTTCTCTCTCTTCACTTTTTCATCAACTCTCGTAACATATCTTTACTCTATAATATTTTTTAAACCTCAATACCTAAAATTTCCACCCTCAAACATTTCCGTAGTATTTATGTGTAAAAATTTGAAAGAGGATAAGAGTTACTGAAATAGTAAAGATATAAGATTTGAATAATTTTTTTATATTTGTTTAATCAGTTAATTTCAATACTACGGCACAATCAGTTATTTTCAGAAGCTTCACTATTATTACAAGTAAAAAACAAAAAGAAAGTGATTTGGATGAGCCAAGTGAAAGGAAAAAAAACTTCTATTACCCTTTTTCTCTTGTAAAGACCACTTATCTCGTCGTTGAAGCCACACCTCGCTTTAACGAACCCTTTCGGTAACGACTACGTGCCCTCAAGAGAAAGCTAAATTCCCACGTCGAGCTTTGATTCTCTTGAGGCTGGGCATATATTCCGGTTCAAATCGGAATTTTCGGTTCTGGTATCGGTTTTGGCTATTTTCGGTACCGAAACCGGATATTATTTTAGAAAAATTTTGGAACCGAAACAGAAAATTTCGGTTCCGGTACAATTTTTTAAAATTTCAAAAAAATTTGTAATTTTAATTTAGATTTTGTCTCTTTTAATTTGGATTATTTGATGAATGTTTAGTTGTTTACTTATTTGTATGATTAATTATTTTTTTAGTAGTTTTTTTGTAAATTTAATTTAGAGTTTATTTTGACAGTGTTTATTTTGTTTTAAAATTTAGTTGTTTAGTTGTAATTTTAATTTAGAGTTATTTGGCCTACAAAACATAACTCAAAAATTCATTTTTTTGCTCAATGAGCCCAAATTAAATCTTTATTTTTAGGCTCATATAAGGAACCCGAATTTCCGGTTGCTGTTCCGAAAATTCCGGTTCCGTTCAGGTTTATTTCGGAACAGAACCGGAATAATAATTTTGATTTCGGTGGGTACCAAAACCAGAATAACCCATTCTCGTTCCGTCAGTTCCGGTGCCCACCCTGTTGGTTTCTAAAATTTTACTTATTTCAAAATTTTGATTTAATAAAATTATTTTTTCTAATAAATTATCTATTTTATCAAAATAAATATAAAAACTTCACTCTAATAATTTATTCTCACTGTTGTTAGGTTGTACATCACAATTTTTAATCTTCAAAATTTTGAGAGGAGAACACCGTACGGAGCCTCTTTAGTGATCAGCTGATAGAGGTCGCAGCGAAAGAATCTATGAGAGCACATTTCCTGTAACAGCGGCGATGCTTCTTTTGACGCAGAAGCTTATAATATAAGCTTCTTTTTCGATATTATCATTTTTTGACCCTCCAACGGACCAACGCTATCATAGAATAAAGTAGCAGGCTGGAAGCGATTCGTCTGTAACAGCGGCGATGCTTCTTTTGACGCAGAAGCTTATAATATAAGCTTCTTTTGAGATATTATCATTTTTTGACCCTCCAACGGACCAACGCTATCATAGAATAAAGTAGCAGACTGGAAGCGATTCGTCTGTAAACTCGATAACCGAAAGGCGCTAGAAGTTTCTTCTTCTTTTGCGTCCAAAATTCAGTCACCAGTGAAGAGCTCTCTCGAGGTCGAGGTAAGCATTATCTACTTCCCAACTCAAATTTTCGAAACATCTTCCCCAACTTTTCCTTGCATGCACTCATGGGTGTCTGAGATTCCCTTTCTTCTCTTCTTTATTGATGGTGTTTTCCCTTTTTCAAAAATTGGAGATTTTGATGGGGTAGAAATCATGCCACTGTCAGCATTTGAAAAGCTTCTGTTTTTTTGGTAATAATGCTTCTTTCACTTGTATAAGTTGTTGGGAGTTTTGAGCTTTGTTGGTTATTTCTCATGGTGTTTTAGTTTAGATAGAGAGATACCCATTTGAATTCCCTCTATGTCTTTATAGATCAGCTTCTAATTCTACCTGGAAACTCATACCAGTTAGTTTTTTCCCCCTCACGAATAAAAATAATGTTATATTTCTTTATTGTTTCAAACGAAAATTTTACGTTTTCGTATCTATGATGATCTCATCCTTTCCGAATTCGGTATATAAAATACGAGTATTGGCCAAGTACTTATATTTCTATGACCGAAACCCCATTTATACGAGTTTATGACTGAACTTCCTACCCAAAATTCTCATTTATTTGAGTCTCCTGTGCTTTCCTGCATAAATTTTCCTTGGCCGTCGAGTCAGGATTAGTAATACAATTTTTAAAAACCATGACACATCCATGATTGTGTGCTGAAGATAAATTATTTATCTTTTTTCACTTTTTTGCATGAAAACCCAACTTTCATAATTACGGGAATCATGATATTCTGTTAGCGGCATTTGTTCACAGCTGATATCATATTATTCCTGCTTTCAGTTACTCTTTTTTGTGTCTGTTTGTTTTTGCTTGGTTGGAAGGTTTAATCATCTGCCCTGACTCTTCTCTTAGCAGCATTCAGAGTGAAATCGGTTATCACGTTTTAGTTTCTTCTTCATTCCAAGTTCCGCTTTGTCTTTCATTCAGAAAGGAAGAAAAGGTGAATATAGTTCTAGAAACATGAAAAGTCCACAACAGCCTAAGAGAAGAGTGGCATTTGTGCTGATTGATGGGATTGGTGATGTATCGCTGCCAAGGCTAGGATTCAAGACTCCTTTGCAAGCAGCCAAAGTACCCAATTTGGATGCCATTGCATCTTCTGGAGTTAATGGTCTTATGGACCCAGTCGAAGTAGGCTTGGGTTGCGGGAGTGACACAGCTCACCTCTCTTTGCTGGGATATGATCCAAGAGTTTATTACCGGGGTCGAGGTGCATTTGAGTCCATGGGAGCTGGTTTTGCAATGTCACCTGGTGATATTGCATTCAAGGTGAGTGCGAATCTTTGTTTACCTTTTGTCCTTTTCAGTTATAGAAATCATAACTGTGGCTTGCTTGGTTACAATTGTTAGCTTTTTCATATAACTAATCACGTGTCATAAAACAATGGTGTAATAGTATGTTTACCTCAGACAATGTGGCTCATGTGAGAACTTTCAACATGCCTGCATTGCCATTTAGTGCTATTATTTGATGTCTATTTGATGAGGAAGCCGACCCAAATGTGGGTTTCCGTTTAGTGAAGAAAACATACTGTTCATTTCGATGCATTTTTCTCTTCACTCTTAAGGTAGGAAGGGCGAATGTTAATCTGATGAAAGACAGTCCTGATGATGATTTCTCATTTATAACCTTTTTATTTTGTTTTATTATCCAAAGGTTTTCATGTTATGATTTTGATTTCGTGGACATTGTGTGATTCTTTTCACATTTGTTTTATTTCCTGAAAACTTAACTATTTCTTCTAAGTTCTTTGGGCTCTGTTTGGCCAATCTGGTCTTCATGCTTGCATTCAGGAGTACCTCCTTAAGCCTTAAGGGTGAAGTTCTCATTGTGGGTGTTCTAGATGATTTCTCAAGCAAGTAGGAGATGTTTAACTAAAAGAGGTATGATAATAGTTCTAAGAGCATTATCTGGGTAGATTGAGCCTTGAGGTCCAGATTTGGGGTATTCTTTGCAATTTAGGATGTTGTAGTAGCTTTGTACTATCTTAAGGGTTAGGATTGTTTTTTCATGCAACCCTCTTTCTTGCTACATGCCTTATTATTAAGAGTTCAATAGGATGCTATTGCTTATCAAAAAGGAAATAAACATACGTTATAAAGTGGAAGTTATTTTTGTTGTTGGCTTTAATTCATGATAACTCATTCCCATATTCTGCCTCTCTAGTCAAATTTTGCAACCTTGGAAGAGAAAACTGGAATAGTTACAAGTCGGAGGGCAGACAGGCACTTTGAAGAAGAAGGGCCCATACTCTGTGCAGCACTGGATGGAATGAAGTTACCATCTTTTCCTCAATATGAAGTCAGAGTCAGGTCCAGATGATTATAGTTACATAATATTGCTTATTATTATTGGTGTATTCCTCCATATCCGTGGTTTTTTTAGATTTTTGCTGAAGACAACCTCCTTAATGGGGAGAACTGGATGAATCCTCAAGTTTTTCATGTTAGTTAAAAGATTTTATACCACTTGCGAGTCTCAAGTACTTCAAACAATGTTTACATCGCAAATTTCTAGGATAAAAGAGGTGGTTTGCCTAATTACCTGTACCATCATGCAGTTCCAAGATATTGTTCCCAGGTTTTAAGTTTGTGGTGGTGATTTGATCACAATTTTGGAAGGTTAAAAAAAATGACCAGAAAGAGGGAAGAGAGATAATCGATACCCTAATTCTTTAGTTGAAGCTTAAGGCTTTGATTTAAGATTAACACACTATCATTTCGTACAGGTATGCAACAGAGCATAGATGTGGAGTGGTCGTCGAAGGACCAGGGTTAAGTGGAAATATATCAGGAACAGATCCATTGAAGGACAACCGCTTACTTTTGCAAGCTGAAGCTCTAGATGATACTGATGAAGCAAGGCACACAGCTGCAGTTGTTAATGAGTTATCAAAGGAAATGTCACGAATTCTGGTTTCTCATCCGCTGAATGCGAAGCGTTTATCAGAAGGGAAGAATATGGCAAATGTAGTCCTTCTACGAGGTTGTGGTATTCGAATTGAGGTCCGTTGTGTGCAAAATTCAATGCTCTCAGCATAATTGATAAGTTGTGTATTGGAGGTCTGGATTTTGTATTTTTGGGTCCATCATTTCTTTTGTGGGGTGGGGAAGAGAAAGTTCAGAATACTATTGTGGGCTCAAACAGCAGCTGGTAGATATTAGGTGGTAGGAAACAGTTTACTTGTGACATGTACTTTTTTATATTCAATACTTCCTGACATTCCGTTGTTCTTGTGATGTACCCCATAGAGGATGTTAGCATGTGGTCAGATTCCATACGCTAGAAATTCCTGTGTGCCTTGATGGTGTTGTGCCAACACTAACAAACTTAAGCTTATGTGCTGCAAAGCATTCTTTGAATAGCTTACTGCTTTGGACAGAATCTCTTGTTCTTATTCTTCAGCTTTTCTTGGCTTCCCGTAATTAGCTTGGAACTTTTTAAAGGGTTTCGGTTATGTGCTTCCCACGTATTTGAATTGCCTTGGTTCTCTACTTCTTTTATTCTTTTAACTTTGTCAAGCAGATACGATGTAACATTAAGTAACTCCCTGGAATCTAGAAAAGGACCTTGAGCAATTTATGTTCAATACTAACATATTTGTTCTATCCATATTTTTGTAATGTATATTGCAGGTTTCTCCATTTGAGAAGAAACAAGGATTGCGGCCGTGCATGGTAGCTCCCACCAAAATTATAGCTGGCCTGGGATTATCACTTGGCATCGATATCCTTGTAGCTCCTGGAGCAACTGGAGACTATCGAACACTTTTGACTTCCAAGGCAGCTGCAATAGCTAAAGCACTCTTAGCTCCTTTGCAGCCTTGCCCCTCGGTCTTCGTACCCGGGGAGGATGAGCACAAACCCGGTCGATCAGATGGCTATGATTTTGGGTTTCTTCACATCAAGGTCTTATCTTCTAGGATTAGGTTTCTTTTCATCTTTATTCTGTTTCACATGCAACTTCAATAGCTCTTTGAAGGGTCACCTTAATATTAATTTCTCTTGACAACCTTGCATCATCATTTTAATCAAGCTGGACATACTAAGGGCGGCTATCGTGCACTGGAGGTTCAAATTGAATTTCAGGATCTCGTGTCCTGCACTGAAAAGAACATGTGCCTCTTCAGTATCAGTGCATGACTAACATGAAATTGAATCAACTTAAGAAGAACTTTAGGATTTGACAGCAAAAGCCTCTATAATGTATGGTCATGGACCCTCTGAAGTATATGACCTAGTGGGCATATTGTCTCCAAAAGTTTTGAAGTTCAAAACAATGAAGTAGATTAATTGCAGAAAATCATTTTACCCATCGAATCTTTTATCATGGATGGCATGCTATTTTCTTACTATTTCATCTATGGACCTAGCCTGTGCATACTGAAGACTGGATGTTGATGGAGACTGTAGCGCTTTGCAATGTTACGACACTCATGGGGCTCTCCTTGATACTGGCGTTGCAGGCAATAGATGATGCAGGTCATGACAAGGCGATCATTTTCAAAGTCAAAGGACTAGAAGCTGTAGATAGAGCTATAGGACAGTTGGCCAGGCTTCTCTGGGAGGGAGAATCAACTGGAAAGTTTCAGTACTCCCTTTGCGTTACTGGAGATCACTCAACTCCAGTTGAGTATGGAGACCACAGCTTTGAACCGGTTCCATTTGCCATCTGTTGGTTGAAATACTTTGTGGGTGCAGTCGGTGGAGAATCCACTGTTTTGGGAACTTCTCTTGATCCATTTCCTCTTCCAACCATTAAGGCCAGTGAGGAACTAGCAGATGATGTGGGTATTGAACAAGAGAGAAGCAAACAGCTTCAGTCGTTTAACGGTGATTCAGTTTGCGAGTTTAATGAGATAGCGGCAGCAAGGGGATGTCTTGGGCGTTTTCCTGGAGGAGAGATGATGGGAATTATAAAGAAGTTTCTAGAATTAGATGCACAAGCGACATCATGTGAAATTTAGCAGATTCATGACCACAGAGAACACTCGTAAGGCTTTTATTCTCTTTTGTCCTTACTGGATGACAAGTAGCCATGATCTCTTCTTCTTTTTCTTTTGTGGCGTGTGTTTGTCGAGACCACTTGCATTCCATCCTTTATGCGGAGACCAGGAAGCTTCTTGTGACTGATCCAGTGGTGGGAGAGGCTGCAGCGTTGGGCCTTGGGATAGAGGTCGCCCGAAGACATAATTGGACCCAGGTTTTATTTGAGGGTGATTCTCTTATTGTTATGAATTCGATTTATCGGGATATGGTTGATTGCCCATGGGCGATTGAATCTGTCATCTCCGTTATTAAGTTGTATGTTTTGCATCATTCTCGTTTTTGTTTTGCTTTTTCTCCTAGATGTGCGAATGTATTGGCACACAATCTTGCCCAATGGGCTGCTTTCTCTCTTAGGAAGGGATGCATTCCCGAGCTGTTAGGGCCTTTGCATAGATATCCTTGGTTGTATGGGTTGTTTGTTTGTACTTGTTCTTGGGCTGTTGCCCATTTTGATTTATGCTAAGGCTAGTTGTTGATTAAAAAAAAAAAGTAGTCATGATCTCTTGGTTAACAGGTCAATAAAACCCCGTCCAATCTTTTTGCGGTCAATCTTTTCGTTTGTATTTATTAATTGCAATTGGTCATACATGAAAGATTTATTATTTTTATTTTATTTTTATTTTTTTACACTTTTGAATAATTGGTGATGCCCATCGCTTTTAGTTGAGAATTGCGTGTGGGGCTAGAGAGAGTCACGCACGCATACAACCTGGAAATTTTGTTGGTCCTGTGACACTGCAAATTTGCAATTTAGAAGGACGAGAAGCCTATTTCTTCTTTTATTTGTGTGGGTGAGGTTTTGAAAGGTAGTGACTATGGGGGGTAGGCAATCATTTTTGTTTTTGTCTTGAGGGAGGCGGTGGCCCTGCCGGTCCCTTGTCTCCGCCACTGGATACAGTACCACCTAACATAAAAAAACAAGACTTCTGACTAAGGGTGCGTTTGAAGACTAAAAATTGTCCCTAAAAATTTTTATCATCATTACAAAAATTTCTCTTTTTACTTTTTCACCAATTCTCATAAATTTTTACACTTTTTCATCCTCTCCCACAAATTTTTTTATTTTTTTTTACCAAATTTCCTAATGCCATGGTTTCTCGGTTGACAGGTCAATAAACATTAAAACCCTCTCAAAGTCTGAAGCTTCAAGTAATGTTGTTCCATTGGCGGTTAATCTTTTGAGTGTTTTGTTCTGTCAGCCCTTTTCTAGCCGGGCGAGGGTCTGCTGCAGTTCGGGTACAGCAACAGTTTGCTGCATTTGTGAGGGGCGGGCGTGGGTCCCGCCCGAGACCCACGCCTGCACTGTTCCTGCCCGAACAGTGTTGTACTGTTCGGGCAGGCGTGGGTCCCAGAAGGCTAGACCGAACTGCAGCAAAACCTCGCCTTTTCTAGCCTTATACTATCTATCTTGACCGCATCCAGGATTTTCAGCTATTTTTACACAACAAAATACAAATGGCCTGAAAAACAAGGAAGAGAGAAAGATGTACGTGACAAGACGTCTTTCGGAGTACAGGAGAGTCCCTAGCAAGCTCTCAACCCCGCCACCCAGAGGTCATAATTTTGGTTATATGGTCATCACGGACCAAGAACTAGAGTGTAAGTCGAGGAGGGGTTGGGCGGAAGATTTCACCTTCCCACAAAACAGGATCCTGACTCTTGCTGTCAATGACACAACAACTGAGGTTCTGACATTCTGTTCGTCCCAGTTCTGGATCAGCCCCTGTCCTCTAACCGTTACTATGTTATCCACGCAACAGGCCATTATGAAGGGTACTGTTTTGACTGTGCACACATTGTTGCCTTCGATTCAATTATATTGCAGCGAATTTTATCGCTAGAAGTTAGCTTCAATTCTTTGATTCTCGAGGGAAATTATTAGAAATATATGGGACTAAAACCCCTCCAATTCTGCTGGCTAGCGTGCAGGTGCGCTAGGGAAGGGGAATATGCGACGTCTTCGTGCTGCTGTCTACAGCTTCAAACAGACGTGAAACCAACAACTTTTGACCCTCGAGACATATACCACCAAATGGAAGTTGTAATGCGGGTCGTACTGGTTTCCATGCAAATTCTGTGATTCCGAACTGTGACCCTCCATTGTTTCTAAGAATAAAAAACTGGATGGTTACCCACACAAGTGCAGGTGATTATCGTTTTGATGATGCTCCAGGCCTCAATTCCTCACTCCGAATGAGCCTTCCAGAAATTGACCTCCCAACGAGTAGCAAGCGTTCAACACCTGTTGTCATAGGGAACTGGTATTCTCTGTTTATATTCAGTATAGAGGGAGGTAGTGTAAAGTTCCAATTTCGGAGGGGACCTTTGTTTTACAAGATAACTTTGGAGTAGTATTGGGAGGAGATTTATTCACAAGAGAACCATGGTGGTAGTGCCAATACTGTGACCGTGGTCCGTGGACACAAATGTGGAGAGAGAAGTCTATGGGCAGGCTGGAGTGGAAGCTGTGAGGGTTATGGATGCTAATGGTTTTATTTGGTTTAGAAAGCGTGAACAGATGAGTGGAGGCGTGGGTTTGAGTTCAGCCGTTCTCGACGGAATGAGATGGATTCAAAAGGAAGGTGGGTGGACTGATGGGGACGAGGTCAGTGCGAGGGTGGGGAGAGTAGAGGAGATTAAAAGCGACAGTATTTGGAGGAGATTTTGTTGTTGTGTGCTGGTGGAGAGCCTTGTTTTGAGGAGAATGGATGGAAGGTTGGTGCTGAATTGTGATTTCAGGCACACCCGACACATCAAATGCATATGGGAATAATGAAATTCTTTGGCTACGCCAAAGTCTATAAACCCTATTATACAAGAAAGATGTATATTTGTGAGTTTTGGCGATGCCGGAATGGAACTGTATTGATGTGTTGGACATAGTCGCTATCTGTTGGGCTCTATGGATCTCCCTGATTGCTGCTGCCTTCTGTATTAACCATGCTATGGCTGCTTGCAACTGGGTTCTTAGATTCTGGCTCTGTTTCAACCAGTTTTGTGTAAGAATAATGCCTTAAAAAATTATTTGTCTGAATAATAGTTATTTAGATGTCACATGTTTATATTTATTTATTGGGTAATATGATGTGGCATAAGATGTTACATAGATATTATTGAGTGACATTGTAGAAAAATTGTGTCAATGATTATTGAATCAAAGGCGAGAAGTATGGCTCTTCGGTTTCTTATTCACTTAATATTTTGTTCTAGACTGAGATACATATTGATGTACGATAGGTCTACACTCGTGCCTCTATTTGATAGAATGATGGACTTCGTTATTGAGGTAGTGACCTTAAGCAAACGAGTGAGTGCAATGTAAGAGTACATGCACTAAACGAGATCAAATATGAATACCTTCTGGAAGTGATCACTTATGTTGAGAAGTCGTCATTGAGGTAGTGACCTTAAGCAAATGAGTGGATGTAATGTAAGAGTACATGTACTAAACATGATCGACAATGAATACTTTCTGGAAGTGATCACTGATGTTGAGAAGGTATTCAACACAATTGGTTTATTGTATCCTTAGACCTGAGAGATTTATATGGATTTATATGTTATGTACTTGTACTTTGACCGAGTCATTTGGTGATGATCTTTCTAGGTCAAATATTCCAGATAACGTTGGGTCTTGTACATAATAAGTGAGTTTGTATAAATGCTCAATAAGGAATCCACCAGTCTCTTGATGAGGCAGTATATTCAATATATTTGTGTAGGGCTGGACTAGAAAATAATCCATTGGCCAATGATATTTTGTGAAAATATTTTCGAAATTAATGTATATATATTATATATATTTATTTGTGAAATTGTTTAGAAACAATTGATAGTCCAACGAGTTACAGATTGTGAATTGAGAATTATATGAGTTAGAGACTTAATCAGTGATATGATTCTGGTCCTATTGACTCATGTGGAATATAATATGGTGGAATGATAAAAAACAAATAATTGTTAGCAAAAGGGATTTCACAAATCAATCTCAAATACTCGAGGGTAAATTGTGATATGTTAATAAACATGATCACAATTAGTATAATCTTTAAATTTGAAATATAAGAATATAAGGGACTTAATGAAAAAAGAGTTTTTCCATGTAATCCTACAGCTGAGATATGAGATTCCTAACGATCTCGCGCTATATCACAACTATGGTTTAGAACAAGACTATAAAATAGCTTTTTCTAGACAATTGGTCATTATGACTTTGAGAAATCCTGTTACGGTTGTGAGGCGTGGAAAGGAAGAAAGCAGAACATTTTAGCTGCTCTAATGTGAAATCAATGACTCAAGGTGTGAGATCAACAAGACCTGAAGATTATTGAAGATTGAAGATTCAATCGCAAACAAAGTTCAATATTATTTGTTAGATCAAGTAAGTATAATTTTCCACAGTCAAACTTTCACTTTGGTTTTAGCTCACGTGCTGGGATGTATAGGGTTTATTGTGTAGTTGATTGCTCAGTGTGGTTGTTTGAGAAGTATGTGCTGTTGATAGTCTGGACTAGGGCTGTCCAAAATACCGGCCAAACCGGACCGGATCGGTTTTGGTCAAAACCGGTGAACTTTTTTGAAACCGGGTTGACCGGACCGGTAAACCGGTGTATTCCGATCTGGTTCCGGGTTACCCTCATGAAAACCTGGGACCGGAGTATACCTCTCCAAACCGGCTCAAACCGGAAATTGGCCCAAAATGGCATGGCCCAACCCAAAACCGGCCCAAAATGGCATAGCCCAAACCGGCCCAGACTGGACCGACGAAACCGGGGACCGGACCGGACCAAACCGGTCATATGACCGGTCCGGTCTATATACTCTACAAAATGTCCGGTTTGGTCGGCCGGACCAGACCGAAACTGGACACGGACAACCCTAGTCTGGACAATGCCCCCGTGGCCCGTCCCTGTGCAATTGTACCTCATATTTCTTCAGTCAATACAATATTTACATACCCAAAGGTATAGATAATAGATGATCTAATGGCGAGTGGTGCAGGAGACGTACCTAATGTGCTGTCAAATCTTTTATGAACTTCCATTACAGTAAGTGCTTCTCTTTACCTTACCTAAAAAAAGTAGTTTCTTCCAAAAGAATACTATTTCGAATTCCACAATGGTCGATGCTCCAAATACAATGCTTACACTGCAATCAGGTAATTGAGACATGTATGCCAAAGCAAGCTCTCTTAAAGATGCCTAGATATTTGATTTTGGAAAATATAATTGTTGCACCATAATCGTAACCAGGAATGATTTCCTTTAGCAGTCATGCAGTGTTCTACACCAAGTCCATCGGGTAGCTTTCACAAAGAAATAATGATCTTGACTGTAGTTTGCAATGATATGATGCATTTACAGTTGTACTACATGCATTATTTTAGCACTAGCACCAACGGGAACATGTGGTAACAAAGGTTAGAATCTGAATGCTAAATTAGCCCAGTTTGGTCTTGGAACCCATTTTCCCAGCAAATCCACTTACAGAAAGAAGCCTTGACAGAAAACCCTGGTTGTTGTTGCAATCACCCTTGTCTCTGCAATTATTTAACTTGCTTATGAGAGACCAGTGTGTCTCAAAGTCTGGCTCATAACCTCTATGTTGCATCACCTGCATAAGCTCTGACGCCTTCTTGAGATTGTTCTCCAAGCGATACCTATTAACTACAGTGCAGTACATCTCCCTTGTACTTTCACCAACCTGAAGCATAGATATCGGAAAATTTTCAGCTTCTGCAGTTCGCCCATTTTGGCAATAGGCATGGACAAGCGTGCCTGAAGTTTTGATGCTTGGCTTAATATCCCTATACAACATCTCAGTATAGAAATCCATAGCTTCACCCAACCTATTTTGAGTACAGAGACCTTGAATTACTGAATCATAACTAGTAGAATTTGGAACATTTCCTTTCTTCAACATTATGTTCAGGAGATCAACTGCCTTGTTCAGTCTCCCATACCAACAAAAGTGCTTAATTAGATTATCGTAATTGATATTGCTAGGTATTAGACAGCTCTCTACCATTCTGTCCAACATATCTTCTGCTTCTTGAAGCACACCATGAGAAAGAAGGCCTTCCACAATTGCATTTTGAATAATTGATCCATGAACCCAGCCTCTTAATTCCATTTCTCGACTCAAGTCCAAGGCTTTTCTAAGATCCCCGACATCACATAGGCTGCTTATTACCATTCTCAAGCTCCGATTACTGGGCCTAAGTTCCTTAGAAATCATAGTAGATATATAGTACGCAGCACTTGATACATCTTTACACCGACAAAACCCGTACACAAGAAAATTATAGGTGAATTCATTCGGTAGCAGTTCCTTAGTTTGCAATTCAACTAGTATTGTCGGGATAAGTGAACTGCTCCCCGATCCAAAAAGATAGAATAAGAGAATGTTGTAGATGATGAGGTCATCAGACTTGCTTCGTCCAAGTATTATCTCCTTGAGATTCAATGCATCAAGGACCCTACCTTCCGAAAACATAAACCGCACCAAATTTCGATAGCTTGAGATCGACAGGCTTAAATTTTTTCTTATAATACCACCAAGTAGCTCCCCAATTCTCCTCAAGTTTTTCACTTGACAATACCCTTGGACCAGCGTGTTATAAATTTCTGCATCTGGACATAGCCCCTTCAACAACATATCTTGAAAGAGAGTGGCTATTTCTTGAATGTTTCCTGTCATACACAACCCTTTAACTACCGCACTCTGTAAAGAAATTGAATCTGAAGATTGATCTCTTAAAGCAATCTCTTTTACGGCAATAGCTTTCTCAAATCTGCCAGCCCTACACAGCTGAGGAATTAATAAAACAGCAACATCCAAGCATGGGGCCAAATTTTCAGTTAGCATATCATCCAATACCGTGAAGACTTCTGAAAACTTTTTCTCCTTAGACAACCCCCTTAAAACATGGCTATAAGCCATGCCCTCCAAGATGCAACCTTGCTTTTGTAGTTCATTCAACAATGCATGAGCAATTCTGGTAAAACTGGTAGTACAAAGCTTTTCGACGAACACCGGCAAAATATCTAACCCCGAGTGAGGGTTATTAACCAGAATACATTCAAGTAGCTGTAATGCTTCCACAGGCATTTCCAGCTGGCAAAGATAATCCACAAGAGCTTTACAATCCTCCAAACCTGGTACCCATTTGTTCCTTTGAGCAACTTCCCAGCAACCTTGAAGGTCCCCCAAATTCCCTTTCTTACATAAATTCATTAATACTGCAGTGTAGGTCTCATTCTTGACAATTAAATTCCTTCGAAGTATCTCGCCAAGTATTATTTTCCCACTGTATGTCAATCCTTTCTTGCTGTATGCCTGGACAAGCAAATTGAGAGTTTCTTGGTCTAGCTGATTAACCAACTCTGGCATTTTCTCCAGAAGCTTAGCGACTGCCTGGATATGGGAATGGGACAAACAAAGACCTCCAACCAATATTGAAAAAACAGATGAAGATAATTCTTGTCCCCACAGAAAAATTTCATTAATCAGTAACAATGCCGTTCTAAAATTTCCATGACCACATTTCTCCAGTATAAGGGTGTTAAAATCAGGTATCATGGAATCATCAAGAACACTGGCGACTGTCCTCTCATACACATCCAGGTCTGTATCTAAATAGAGACCATTCCCAAGATTATCGAGAAACTCTGTCTTAGGAAACCCTACATGATTGTCCCTTTTCAACCTCACAGCCAATGGATTGAACCCCAAAAGCAAAAATGCTTTGGAAAGTAGATCCTCCAATGAAGAAAGCTGAATAAAACCATGGCTATCCATTTGGGAAATTATCCTCTTCACTTCATCAAATTGTCTAGCTTTACAAAACCCGGCTAATAGTATTCTGAAAGTTGATACATCAGGTGGTGTCCCCTGATCTACCATTTCATCAAGAATATCCTTGGCATGCTTCCACATACCTTCCTTAAACAGGCCACTGATAAGAGAATTATAGGAAAATATAGGGGGTTTCAGGCATTTAGACACCATTTGTGCAAAATAAATGAAGGCTTTTTTCAGTTTCCCTTCACGAAAATTCCAACCAATTAATATCCCAAAGGTTTTTTCATCAGGATCGAAACCTAAATCTTTCAATTCTCGTAAAATTAAGTCTGTCCTTTCTGTGTCAAAATTCTCACATAGACAATGTATAATCTTATTACCAGCAATAGCAGTTGGGACACACTTCATATCAGCAAAGAAACTCAGTAGATCCTCAAAGTCCTTCTCACAGTACCCACAAGCAATTTCATTAATAACTGAGCTACTAGGCTCCAAACCGGTAACCAGAGCCTTCTTGACAAGATTTCTTCCTTCTGGATCTTTCCATCTCGACAGAGTAGTCTAATGACATTTTCAAAACTAACCTTCTCCAGATCACTCAAATTAACAATCTCCACCATTTCCCGACAAACTCGATACGCCAATTGAACTTTCTTCTTTTGAACCAAGAGATCAAGAAGACAACGACGATGTGATGCCGACAGCACTAAACCTCGCCCCTTCAGACGATCATACGCTGAAAGAGCTCTCTCTAATTCACCCTCACCAACATACCTCTCAATCAAAAAAGCGAAGATTTCATAATTATCCAATAAAATTCCTCGGCTCTCAATTGTAGAAAGCAAGAATTCAGCTTCTCTGAGCATCCCCACTCGGACGAGCGACGAGGCCATGATCTCACACGACCGAGGAAGATGATTGGAAACCTTATCCTGCTCAACAGCTCACTTGAAAATTCCCCACATACACTCAACTTTCCTCGCTCCAACCCCAACTTTCCCATTTTCGGATTGGATACCCAATAGTATTTCAAGCACATCTTCGGGTTTCAGCACGGAAATCCTAAGAAATCTACGCGCAGTATCTGGCACTATTTCGGATATATCCAAAAGGAGGTCCTTGAGAGAGGCATCGGCAAAGCCCTTGCCTTTCTTCTTTTCAGAAAAATGGGAACACTTCGATATCACAGATTGTGCAATCCCCGTGAAGTTTATAGAAGATAAATCGAAGTGGGTGTTATTGTTTTGGGGTTTTGAAGATGGTGATGGTGGGTTACTGAGAGAAGTGGTGTTGGTGGAGAAGAGGTGCTTGGTGGGGAAGAGTGAAAAGTGGGAGAAGAGATAACGAACCGGTTTGACGTGGCAACTGTGAAAGTGGAGGAGGGTGGAGAGAAATAGTAGCATGTGATTCTGGAGAGCTCTGATGGTGGTGAGTCTTGGCCTCATTGAAGTAGAGCTGCATTGTATCCGGGAGGTGAACGATTGAAACTGGAGTGGAGTCTCAATTGCTTCTGCGGCAGAGCAATTTGTTTCTTGGTACAGAAACTGTAACGGCGAAGCAGTTTTCTACGTCGAAAATACATTCTAAGGAGTCTTGTGTTACAAAACCTGTAAGGTGTAGATATCACTAATCTCACTAGCGCCCTTATAAGCCTCTACCGTATCTTTTAGACGTTGTGTTCATGCATTATAAGTCGTTCACCCTGTAATATATTTGGGAAAAACATCACAGAATGTCCTAAATTTATAGGATAAAATTAAAGTGTCCCTTCAGTTTCAATCTGTCTATTATGTCACTCAAGTTCCATAAAAATTCAATCAAAGCTAGTGTTCGATTTGCCAGTTAAACGAAAAGTAATGTAGACTAAATGAATTGTCCCTCCAAAATAAAATCAGAAAATAATAATAATAATCAACATTTTTAAAAAAATTTCTTAATGTTTTGAGTAATTTTGTTTTAGAGAGGTATTTCAATCACTTTCTTCTAATTTAACGTCAAATTGAACTGACAACAATTAATTTTACTTATTTATTTGAGGAGTTTAACAATTTGAAATTTGAGAGTAACACTTTGATTTTGTTCCATAACCATTGAGCTTAAATATGATGTTTTTTTGTCTATATTTTGATTGCTTTGAAAGTTTGTCTTTGATCAGAAATTTAGATTAGGCACAACTAGGGCTGCAAATCGGAAATGCGGTCTAGTTTTCGGACCACATTCCGGTCCTCCTAAATTAAAGGACCGGACCGGACCACTTATACCGCATTTTCGATTTGCAACCTTAGTTGTACCTAATCTAAATTTCTGAAAGTGGTCCGGTCCGGTCTAACAAAATGCGGTCCAGTCCGGTTTCATTTTTTTAGGTTAATTTCGAAGGTGAAGAACATATAAAAATGTAGAGTTTTAGTTTAGGTTAAAACTAAACTTTTTTAGTTTGTAATTTGTATTAAAAATATAAAAATATTTTTTTATTTATATTAATAAATGCGATCCGGTCCGGACTGCAAATCTGGTTCGATCCGCAGTCCGGTTCTGTGCACCGCTAGGTACAACTTTCCTGCTCAAACACACCCATAGGATTGAATTGGTTTAGATCAAATAATATTATATCAATTTCTCATAATTTTTTTTTATTATGATCCCGTTCAAATGTAAACCACTCAATCAATTACAACAATCATAGCGTATTTAATATATTATCTTCCTGCCTATATTTATTCAACTTTCAACAATGCAAAAAAGTATGTTGGACTCAAAACTGTCGAAGCCAATTGCATGAGGTTTTAAAGCAGCCGAAAATAATCTTAAAAGTTACTACACGGAGCGATAAAAAAAAGGGTGGAAAATAAAGTAGGCAGCGTTTATCTTCTTTTGCTTTATTTCCCTTTACTGAATCCAAACTGGCTCGCACCAATTGGCAAAATCTCTTGGGGCATATGGTGCTTCTGCTCTCAAAAGCACAAGAAACCTATTCATCATGAAATAATTGAGGTATCATTAATCCACCATACCATCATCCATGGAACTCCACTTTCAATTCTTAATTCATAAGGAATCCAGCCGATAAGTTCCCCCACAGCTTCCACTGTGTGAGAGAGAGAAGAGATGTATGTGACAAGGCCTCTTTCTTTGTACCGGAAGTTCCCCAGCACCCTTTCCATGCAGCCACCTGATGCTCCATTTTCCGGTTATCTTGTAATCACGGATGAAGAAGCAGAAGCACAAGATTCGTTTTGTTGGGGTATATGCAGGCGTAAGAAGGTTAAGATGCTACCATTCCCTCAAGATAGGATCCTGACCATTGTTCATTCATCAGAGTTTGGAGAAACATCAACCACTTTGGTTTGGTTCCTCCCAGTTCTTGACAAGCCTCTGTCTTGTAACCGGTACTATGTTATTAGAGCAAAAGGCAATTACAAAGGGTAGGTTCTCTACTCATCGAGCGCTATTCTAGCAAAAGCTCAAATTAAAAGTTAGACTTCAGCTCTGATCTTAGTTTCAAGTTTTGATGCAGGAAAGCATGCAAATGTTCGAGAGACGGGGACGTCAAGGCATGTTGTTTTAGTGACATCTTGAGGGAGAAAAAGCCAAAACCTTTCAATATCAGAGATCTATACCAGCAGTTTCAGATTCACAGACACCAAAGCGGTGGTTTCTTTGCCAAGTCTATAGCACCTGATGGTGTTCCTCCAAAATTCCTAAGAAGAAAGGGATGGAAAGTCCGAAGCTCAAGTTTATATCGATTCCGACTGGGTGAAGCTCTAGGCCTCGATACCTCACTTCGAGCGCTTCTCCCGGATTTCAATTTCCCTATCTTGAGAAGGCGTTCTGCGTCTGTCGTTGTGGGGAGATGGTACTGTCCTTTCATATTTGTGAGGGAGAAAGCGAGCCCAAGACAGCAAATGAGGAAGTCGATGTTTTACTCCATGACTCTCGAGCAAAAGTGGGAAGAAATTTACTCGTGCGGGAATCTATCTAATAGCGAAGACGATGTTGTCATGGTGAATACAGATGTGGAAAGAGAAGTGACATTAGTTGCTGGCAAGGAAGCCATGAAAGACGAGAGAAATAGTGGTAATGGGTTCATTTGGTTTAGAGTTGATGACCAAAATGGTACAAGAGGGGTGGTGGGTGTGGGTTTATCTTCAGCAATTGTAGAGAATATAAAATGGGTGCAAGAAGCAGGAGGGTGGGTGAATGGAGCCGAAAGGGAAGTGAGGGTGGAGAGGGTAGAACAAATTACAAGTGAGGGACAGAGTGGGTGGCAACGATTTGGCTGTTATGTGCTGGTGGAGAGTTTTGTTCTGAGGAGAATGGACGGAAGTTTGGTTCTGAAATGGGATTTCAGGCACACTGATAGGATACGGTGCAAATGGGAATGCGACTTGCATTTGCAATGAGCCTAAGCACGCAGAACAAAGACTTTGTAACCCTCTGTTATCAATGAATCCCTACGTCGTGCCCTGTAGTTTTGGTTGGGAATTGATCTGAATCATCAATGACATGTCCAGCAAACAAAATTTCCAAAGTGATATTAATGGCACGTTATGTCTGTAGTTCAATTATTAATTCGAACAAGAACTGGCCATAAAATAAGACGATTATGGGTGTATGAGGTTGAGACTGATTTTCTGCAGAAAAGTACTGCTTTCGAGGAAAGCAGCAAACTTTAAAGGACACTAGACTGCCTTGTAGACAAAAACAGTATCATCCTCCAATGGAATAGTAGTAGTACGGGCGAACGATCGAGTTTCTGGACCTCCTTCATTGGAGGCCTCCTATACACCACTTTCCGCAGCCAATCTCTCTTTTTTTTTTTTTTTCTCTTTCTTTTAAATACACTTTTCACCCATAAATTACATAGTAACATATTGTATCTCAAACTATCGTATTAAAGACATTGTACCCTCCAACTACTAATATTAAACACTTTGTATCCTTCATTCGACAATAATACCCTTAAAAATTAATAAATTGACAACAATATGTTTACTATATACAAAATAGGTTAAGGGCATTATCGTCATTTTAGTCTCAAATTTAAAAAATAGTGCAAAGTATTAAAAATTGGTAGTTAGAGGGTGTAATGTATCAAAATTGGTAATTTAGGATGTAAAGTATAAAAATTATGGTAATTTGTGGGTGAAAAATGTATTTTTCTTTTATTTATCGTGGTGCTTTACAAAATGGCCGATTGGTCGAATAATATTTTGGTTGGCCTTTGAACCTATCATAACGAGAAGAGAACAGACCTCGAACGAAATCCGCAGCCCGCAGGAAATCCAAGAGTACTCTTAGAGGAAGCTTCTCAGCCTAAGAAAGATTGCTAGACCATTTTCAAGCACCAGATTGGTGCTAGGGAGACTCTGTTTTTCTCTCCCCCCAGAGCCAGTAGCGAGTCTAGCGACTCTTTTACTTATGGTACGTGACGAGTGGGACGTGTTTTCGAACCAAATTTTGGTCAATTTTTTTTTTTAAATTAATTAAATAAAATAAAATAATTATTTATTAAATAATCTCTTTTTATTATAATAATATTTTTTTTCAAATATCTCTCTTTACTTTTTTTACTACTTCTAATAAATTTCTATTTTTTCACCATAAATTATAATCCTCAATTTTTACAATATTTTTAAATTTTAATCTGTAATATTAAGCTTTGACGAACTAAAAATCGATCATTTGCAGAGTTGTGGACCCGCCCAGCCATTTTGATGCTCAACTGAGATTGATTTTATGCATTCTTTTGTTCTGAACTCATAGCGGGCATATTTTCGCATGAAAACGGAATGTGAATAAGTACATTACGTTGAATATGATCAGCTTTTAAAAATTGCAGAAACAATTTTGAATAGAGATAGTTGCCCTGCAAATTTTTCTTTTTGCCAAAGCTTTTGCCCATCATTCTAGATTTAAGTGTCAGTATGACTTATGCCAAGCACTCCAGCCATTTTGATGTGTTGGGCAGAACATGATGAAGAAACTCTAGGAGTGACTCAGACTTACAAATACGCCTTATCAGCAATTTTATTTCACTTTGTTGTTCTGCGTTGAAGGCTAACTTGATGCTACCCATGCTAATCAGTTATCCCGCCAAAAGTTAGTGAAATTCTCCCTAATGAAGCATTCTTTGCCTGGAGAAACTTGTCGTTTATTGTATATGCGAAGGCCTTTCGTACTTTTGGTCTCGAAGCATTTGGCATGAAATTTCTAGCGTTCAATAAGTTTCTCATACAAATGTTGTCTAAACATCTATGATTTTGTAGATCTTGCAGTGTATATAGAATGTAGTTCCTCCTGTTGGAGGTTTTCAATTAAGGGAGTAACCTGGAGTCTGGAGAGCATGTAAACTGTTCCCGTTTCTTTACTCTTCAAGATCATCTTCTACCCTTTAACAGGGATCTTGCATTTTGGAAAGGACGATAAGATGGACGAGTGAATTCTCTCGTATATTGAATTGATTGATTAAAGGATTACAGAAGACTAAAATATATAGTGCTTGCCCAAGAATCAAAGAATAACTGCCTCCTAGATATTTACAGAAAAACCAAGAAACAGAAAATATGCTAACAAACTTCAGCAGAGTCATTCTCTGTATCCAAGTGTTGGTGCGTACTGCCTTGTTGTAGAATGACGTGTTGGCTGTGCTGGATTGCTGACTGAGATGCTGAGTTGGAGAATGGAGGTGATGACGAAACAGAGTTCAATACCCCCCCGCAAGATGGAGAGTGTATATTGCAGACTCCCAGCTTGAGCAAGAAAGGAGTAAGAATAGTTGAAGGTAAAGCCTTTGTAAAAATATCAGCCAGCTGAGAGGAGGTCGGAGTGTAGACAGTAGAGAGAGTACCATCCTGGACTTTGTCACAGATGAGATGACAGTCCAATTCAATATGTTTCGTCCTCTCATGGAAGACGGGATTAACAGCTATATGTAAAGCGGCTTGATTGTCACAATGGAGAACAGCGGGTTGCAGATGAGAAATGGAAAGATCAAGCAAGAGAAACTTAATCCAAGTAATTTCACAAGAAGCAGCTGCCATGGAACGATATTCTGCCTCAGCCGAACTTCTGGAAATGGTGGTCTGTTTCTTCGATTTCCAAGAAATAAGAGAGTGCCCGAGAAACACACAATAGCCAGTAGTGGATTTACAGGTGTCGGGGCAAGAAGCCCAGTCGGAGTCACAATAGGCAGTGAGCTGAATGGCTGAGGAAGAAGGAAAATAAATGCCTTGACCCGGAGCTGATTTGAGATATCGCAGAACCTTGTAAGCAGCTTGGAGATGGGGAACCCGAGGTTGAGCCATGAACTGACTGAGAAGAGTAACAGAGTAAGCAATATCAGGACGAGTGAGTGTCAAATATAATAATCGACCAATGAGACGGCGATAAGTAGCAGGAGCATCAAGAAGAGGACCATCATCCTTGGAGAGCTTCAAATTCTGGTCCATAGGTACTCGGGCAGGCTTAGAGGCAAGAAGACCAGAATCATGGAGTATGTCAAGTGTATACTTTCTCTGACAGAGCTGAATACCAGAAGCATTTCGGGCAACCTCTAAACCAAGAAAATATTTTAGAGGACCCAAGTCTTTGATGCAGAATTGAGAATGCAGGAAGGCTTTGAGATGTGTTACTGCAGAAGAGTCATTAGAAACAACTACAATGTCGTCGACATAAACAAGTAAGGCCATAAAGGAGGAAGCAGTCTTCTTAATAAAAAGACTATAATCTGCCCGAGATAAATGAAAACCATAGTGAAGCAAGGCGGCAGAAAATTTGTCATACCATTGGCGGGAGGCCTGTTTTAAACCATATAAACTCTTCTTAAGGCGACAAACTTGGTGAGGAGATGAGGTAGAATAACCCAAAGGAAGTTGCATATACACTTCCTCATGTAGATCCCCATGTAAGAAGGCATTGTTGACATCAAATTGATGCAACAACCAGCCTTTAACAGATGCAAGAGCAAGAAGAAGACGAACAATAACAATTTTCACAACAGGAGAGAAAGTCTCATGATAATCCAAACCCTCTTGTTGCGTATAACCTTTAGCAACAAGGCGAGCTTTGTAGCATTCAATGCTACCATCAGAATGATACTTGATACGGTAGACCTATTTAGAACCAATGGCTGTCTTACCAATAGGAAGATCTGTAATTTCCCAAGTCTGATTGTGTTCCAATGCAGCAAGTTCAGCATCCATGGCCTGTCGCCAAGCAGGAGATTGGACAGCTTGCTGGTAGGTAGTGGGTTCAGGTTGCAAAATTGAAGAAGAGAAAGCTTTGTAATGAGGAGAGAGGTGAGTAGTAGAAGAACAGTGGATAAAGAATAAAGGGGTGAATGAGAGGATGAAAGAACTTTACCTGAGCTGGAGCAAGGAGAAGGATGAGTAGTAGCGGAATGTTGACATTGATAATCCTGCAAGTACACTGGTGGTTGACGAATTCGTGTGGAGCGGCGAAGAGGCTGAGCAGGAGGTGGTGTTTGGGATGGAGAGGTAGGGGAAGAAGTATGAGAAAATGTAGGAGAAGGTGAGGAAGAATGTTGTATGTCCGAAGGTGGTGTATAGGAAGGTAGTGTGGGAGAGGAAACAGGGTGGAGAGGAAAATTGTTAGGAGAAACAGAAGATGAAGGAGAAGAGTTGGGAATCAAAAAAGGAAAAATAGACTCATAAAAAATAACATCTCGGGAGATAAATATTTGATGAGAATCCAAATCCAATAGTTTGTAACCTTTAACACCGTAAGGGTATCCAAGTAGGATGCATTTTCTAGCACGAGGTGAAAATTTGTGACGATTTCTGTGTAAGGATGAGGCAAAACAAAGACAGCCAAAAACTCTGAGGTAATGATAGGCTGGTGGAGTTTGAAAAAGGAGGTGATATGGAGACATATTATTGGTAAGTGGAGAAGGGGTCCGGTTTATGAGATGTGAGGCAGTGAGCACACATTCATTCCAGTAGCCTAAAGGAAGACCAGATTGAAGTTTGAGGGAACGAGCAACATTTAAAATATGTTGGTGTTTACGTTCAACGACCCCGTTTTGTTGCGGGGTTTCTACACAAGTGCGATGATGCACAATTCCCTTTTTCATGTAGAAAGTAGGCATGTCAAATTCTTTTCCATTGTTTGAACGAAGAATTTTAATCTTGAGCTGAAACTGAGTTTTAACAAGGGAGTAAAAAGCTTGGAGCTGTTGTCTTGTCTGGGATTTGTCTTTGAGTAAAAATAACCAAGTGCAGCGAGTGTAATCGTCGACTATGGTTAAAAAATAACGAGATCCATCATGGGCAACTTGGGAGCAAGGTCCCCAAATATCGCAGTGTATAATATCAAAAGGTTTACTGGATTTAGATTCTTGAAGAGGAAAAGGTAAACGATGCATTTTAGCCATTGGACATATATGACAAGGAGAAATGGAGACAGATTGATAATCAGGTAAAACATCTTTTAATAAAGAAATTCGAGAATGAGAGGCATGGCCTAAACGTAAATGCCAAAGGTCTGAAGAAGAATAACATGAAACAGATGCCAAAAACAAAGGAGAGTTACTGGAATTTAAATTCGAAATGGCCAGTGCAGCAGGAGGATTATCAGTCAACTGCAACTGATACAAGCCATTGATGAGCTCACCCTTCCCAATCATGCTCCAGGAGGATAGGTCCTGGATAAAACAACCATTAGAAAAGAAAACAAAACAGCAGTGGAGATCTTTAGTCAGTTTGTGAGCAGAAAGGAGATTAAAGGTAAAAGATGGAATGCAAAGTACATTTGTGAGTAAGAGTGTAGGAGTAAGTTGAATGGAACCAATGTGACTTACAGCAGCCAAAGAACCATCGGGTAATTTGACTTTGCAAGTAACAGAGGTTGGTGGTGTAGTGTAAAGAGAAGGACAACAGATCATGTGATCTGTTGCTCCGGTGTCGATAATCCAAGGAGGTGAGTAGTATTTATGTTTAATAGCTTGAAAGCATAGAGAGATACCAGTCATGGATGATGTTGGAGGTGCATTAGACTCAGATGGAATATTAGAATGAACATGGTTGGCAGCAGGCTGTCCAATCTGAGGTTGGAGAAGAGCCAACAGATGCTGGAGATGCTCCTTTGGTACTGAAATCTGAGAGGGATCATCACTGGAGTCCGGAGCTGAAAGACAGATCTGATTTGCAGAAGGAGTGGCTACTTTGCTCTTCCCATAAAGTTTGTGCCCAAGTGGAAACCCATGTAATTTGTGGCATTTCTCAATGGTGTGCCCAGCAATATGGCAATGAGAGCAGATGAGTTTTTCGATGTGTGGATTTGCTTTAAAACATCGATCAAGAGAGTGGCCAGAAATCTTGCAAAATGAACAGTAATATCTATCTCGTTTGTAAACAGGGGTTTTGGAATAAGAATTTCCTCGAGCAGCTAGAGCCATTGAATCAGTGGGTAAAAGAGCAGAAGAAATTTGTTTACGTTTCTCCTCTTGTTGAACCAAAGCATATGCCTCACTTAAAGTGGGAAGAGGTTTGATAAGAATGATCTGTGCTTTGATGTGAGCAAAAGAATCATTTAAACCCATTAAAAATTGCATAATCCAACTGCGCTGTTGATTTTCAATAACAGATTTCATAGCACCAAAAGTACAAACGGGCATTGACTCAAAATTCTGCAGTTCATCTAGCAGTCCTTTTAACTTGGAAAAATAAAGGCTCACAGTATCATCACCTTGAGAAAGAGAATTGAGAGCATGTCGTAGTTCATAAATTCGGGGCTCATTGTTTTGTGCAAAACGTTGTTGCAGCTCATTCCATAGCTCATGAACAGTCTCTACATAGACAACACTGTTCTTGATTTCAGGAGAAATGACATTTTGAATCCAGGTAACAACCATGTCATTACACTCGAACCAAGTCTCAAGAAGAGGATCAGTAGAATCACTCGGCTCAGAAAGTGTTCCATCAATAAATCCAAGTTTCTTCTTGATACGAAGGGAACGACGTATAGTACGTGCCCATGAATGATAATTTTCAGAAGTAAGAAGATGAGTGGTGAGCAAAGTTCCTGGTCCATCGTTGGGATTAATGTAATAGAGACTTGCTGGGTCTTTGGGATTTTTGTTAATCGCAGCCATGGTGAGGCTGGAAAAAGAAGGAGAAGGATTGTATTGTGGAAGAGGTGAGGTAGGGATGATTGGAGTATCAGAATCTGAATGCTCAGATTCTGATTGCTCTATTTCCGATTCGCCTACCTCTGATACCATCTTGCATTTTGGAAAGGACGATAAGATGGACGAGTGAATTCTCTCGTATATTGAATTAATTGATTAAAGGATTACAGAAGACTAAAATATATAGTGCTTGCCCAAGAATCAAAGAATAACTGCCTCCTAGATATTTACAGAAAAACCAAGAAACAGAAAATATGCTAACAAACTTCAGCAGAGTCATTCTCTGTATCCAAGTGTTGGTGCGTACTGCCTTGTTGTAGAATGACGTGTTGGCTGTGCTGGATTGCTGACTGAGATGCTGAGTTGGAGAATGGAGGTGATGACGAAACAGAGTTCAATAAGGGATTTCTGATAATAATACCAGCAAGACTACTCTCATTTAGATTGTGCAAAAACCTAAAATTAGTCGTTGTGAAGACATATTTATATTGTTTTACTACTTGTCATTAAGTTTAGTTGGAAATCCATAAAAAAATGTGACATGCTTTGTCTGGAGTTGCTGGTTGTAAACTAGTTATTAGTGTATGTTTTCATTTGGGGTTTTAGTAACATCCTTCATCTACTTACGTCCCTTCAGTTGAGAAGCAATGGCTTGGGAATTTTGCTCTAAAGACAAAGCCAATGCAAGTGGGTCTTTCAAATGGCTATAGAGCAAGAGCAGCTTTGAGTGCTGATCTAATACCAGTTGAAATTCCACGTAGGTGGTATAATCTGATTGCAGATCTTCCAGTGAAACCTCCTCCTCCGTTGAATCCCACCACTTTACAACCAGTAAAACCTGAAGATTTGTCTCCTTTGTTTCCTGATGAGTTGATCAAGCAGGAGGTGACCAATGAAAAGTTCATAGACATCCCAGATGAAGTCCTAGATGTTAACAGGCTTTGGCGCCCAACGCCTCTCATCAGGTTTGTTTTGCTACCATAGAATTTGCCCGTAGAAATTGTCTACATCTGCTTTGCTAACAAGCAGCTTATCTTTTTCTTTGGAATTTAGAGCCAAGAGGCTGGAGAAGCTTCTCGATACACCTGCCAGAATTTACTACAAGTATGAAGGTGGTAGCCCTGCTGGATCACACAAACCCAACACTGCAGTTCCACAAGTCTGGTATAATGCTCAGCAAGGAGTCAAGAATGTTGTAACTGAAACTGGTGCTGGTCAATGGGGAAGTTCATTGGCATTTGCCTGCAGCTTATTTGGGCTTGGCTGTGAGGTAAGTGACACTTAAATTCGTAAACGTTGACTCCTTTCAGAAGATTGAAGAAGGGTCAACCGTAATCGGGTTTATTGATCTGATTGGCCTGCTCAACGGGGATAACCTGTTCAATTTATGAGGTTGAATCAATGGAATCTTTAATCCATTAAAATATCTAGTCATATATGGAAAATATATAGCTAAGCTAAAATTAAGTATTCTATTGTGCTCCTAGTCAGGAGCATCTCAGTGAATATGTGTGATTCTATGGACCACGCATGCTTATTTCTTTTATTCTGTGGGTACATTTCTTGTCCCGGCCAATGAATTATGGTCCAAATTGTGCCAGTTGAGTCTGGGATTGAAGTAGTATCATTTGACTCCTATAATTATCCTTAATATAAAGCACCTGACAAATAATCCAATTCCTTATCAGGTGTGGCAAGTTCGTGCCTCTTATGATCAGAAACCATATCGAAGGATAATGATGCAGACCTGGGGTGCAAAAGTGCACCCATCTCCATCCACTGTTACTGAGACTGGTAGGAAAATACTTCAAATGGATCCATCAAGCCCTGGAAGTCTCGGAATAGCTATTTCAGAAGCTGTGGAGGTTGCAGCGATGAATGCTGATACGAAGTATTGCTTGGGGAGCAGGGGCGGACCCAGGCCCGGGCGAGCCTGGGCGGCCGCCCGGGGTCCGCCCCAGAAAAAAAAAAATTCATATATATATATATATATATATATATATTTTTAAAATAAGTTGGCCTGGGGCGCCCTGGTTGGCCCAGGCCAACATAGGCTTAGCCCAATGAAATGCGGACTGGGCCTGATCCTCAGGCCCAGTCCGCATTTTATTTTGGTTCAAAACAAGGGGTGAAACGACGTCGTTTCACCCCCTGTTTTGAACCAAAATAAACCTGCGAATTCTCCCCCTCTCAGCCCTTTCTCTCCCCTCTCAGCCCTCTCTCCCCCCTCTCAGCCCTCTCTCTCTCAGAGTCTCTCTCCACTCCTCAGCCCTCCAAGCGGTTTGTGAACCGAGAAATTTGAGTTCTTCACGTTCACCGAATCACCAGCCCTCTCAATCTCATGCGATCCCCACTCTCTGTAAGTCTCTCTCTCTCTCTCTCTGTTTCTTTCTGAGGTGGACCGTGGATGCCGATTGGAATTGTTGGCGTTGACTGGGTCTGGAATTCTTTGTATGGAAAAATATTCGCTGGAATTCTTTGTATGGAATTGTTGGCGTTGACTGGGTCTGGAATTGTTGGCGTTGACTAGGTGTCGTTTTGAGTTTTGTGTTTTTCCTGTCTGAGGAATTCCCGAGTGAAAATGTGAGATGTTGCCATGTTGGTTTGGTTACTTGGTTAGTACTGGGTGTAATTTGTCAATGAAATACGAGGGGATGCATTACCTTTAACCATAACAGCTTGTGGGTTATTACCTAATGCCCATCACAAGTTTGGTCATATTTTTTATTTCCCAGATGGGCGTTCAATTGCTGATTTAGAATCTTAATTCTTGGATTATTTTGGTACTTTGTTTGCTGTGGAAGTGAGAATTTAATCTTTAGATTCTAGATGACAACCATATGGATTATGGAACAAAAACATGTGCAATCTAGTGTCCTAAAGGTCCTTTTCTTTTTGCCAAAAACTTGTCACTATCAACAGTAAGGCCATACTTGATGGATGTAATCTTTTGTTGGTCAAAGGTTAGTTAGAAGGAATGCCTTCTTGCTGGAATTTTGCTGCTTGATGTCCATTTTTATAGACGCAATCATTGTTTTATTAATTCCATCAGAACTTGGCGGTCAAATGACCAAGTAGGTTATTGTTTAAGTAATAGAATGTATGAAGGTTGATC
The DNA here is from genome assembly GCA_963930655.1 of Myrica gale. Taxonomy (NCBI): domain Eukaryota; kingdom Viridiplantae; phylum Streptophyta; class Magnoliopsida; order Fagales; family Myricaceae; genus Myrica; species Myrica gale. The sequence continues at coordinate 5,413,535 of OZ005600.1, read as the reverse complement.
ATAACTTGAAATTCAGAGGTCAGTGACATATATTCCACTCTGTAGCAAAAACATACTTAGGTTTTAAGTTCCGAGAGTTTTCTGGCAAAATAAAGGTGGTGGTGTTTGAATCTAAGGCTTTTGAGTGGGTAAGACTCGTGTGTTATTTACTTTAAACCCAAAAAGACCCAAGGAAAGAAAGCCTGGTAGAATTTGTGTTTGGTAGCAGAATATGAATAGAGGCATCTCTTTGGCATGCAACTATTATGAAAATTAGGAAAGTGGTGTTTAGTTTAACATGGACAGATGAACAGAAGTTACAGAATAAGGTTAAATGGTGAGACAATAGCTGCAAATCAAAATAATCAACATTTTCAAATCATTTGAGAGGCGCATTAACCCTTTTCTCTGTTTTACTTATTGAAAATGGTTAGATTTGAGGTGCTTAGGTTTGTCGTTTTCAATGAAAGGTTTCTGTGTTGCCTCCCCCCTACTTTCTCTCCTTTCTCCCTCTGTTTGTTAGTTTGGTACTTTAGCCATTCTACTTGTATTCTTATTTCAGGGTTCAAGTTTTGCAGACGTTATACAAATGACTGATGTTTTTGAGGGTAGTATTATTAGAAGTGCTAGAAGGCTTGATGAATTTTTGAATCAGGTAACTTGATGATAAACCTGGATATGTCATTTATTGTATCGAGACTTGTGGTAATATAAATGGGAAGTATTGGATACCTCTATACTTCTCTCGCATAAAGTTCTTCAATTTTCAGTTTTGTGTTTGGGTCTTCCATCAATCTGTATGATTTTATTTTATCTTTTCCAGTTTTGAGTTTGGTCTTGCATGAATCATTGATATTGCATTTGGTACACAAACATTACTGTATACTAGTGCGAGAGAAAATGTGTAACTACACAATGTGTTTCCAGAGATATCAATGTGTTTCCCAATGGGTCCCAAACCCATGAATGTTCTGATTTGGGCTTGTGGTGGACCCAATGGCCTATGTCTGCTCTACTTTATGTTGGTCTATATTCATTTGCCATGAACTTCACGTGTAATCTCGAGAGATGCGTAAATTGCTGTGGTAGTAGTTGATCATTCAGTTGATATTATAATTATATTAAAAAGCAGTTTGTCTACTTATAAGGTGCCCTTGTATTATGTTTTTAGGTACTGAGAGCCGAGAGGGACAAAGGGGGTGTGGCTTTCTGTTGTCTTGTTAATTTGAGATGGGATACTTAACTTATTGTTCTCTATGTGGATTTGTGTAGTGAAGATCAAAATCCATTGCTGGAAGCACATTTGAACTTTGCCAATATACTTGCTTATTTGCTGGAAGGACATTTGCGGTAGGTAATCTCCTTTCTTTAAAACTTTTTTTCATTTCTTGCTTAACTCTAGTTTGGATTGTGAAGGAAACCGGAGGAAGGGATTCTATTTGTGTAGTAGTTTTTAGGTTGGATTGTGATGCTGTTGAGCCTAGGACAACCTTAGTTGAGCCCAATCTTGGTTGTTATTATTCTTAATTGTTCAAATGTTGATATTTGGTGCCATCACTATTTTATTATTGAAATATCTTGTTTGTCATGGAATTTTAACATTGAATTAGTATGATTGAGAATTGTATGATTAATTTGGATAAATTGATGAGTTTGGGAAATTTCTTTGAATTTTGTTTTGTTTAGATAATGGAAAAGTTTTATCCAAGAAAGCTACACAGCGTTGAGTCATCTACTCCTAACGTGGCTACTAGTTCTGAAATGGAATCTAGTTTGAAAAGACCCTGCATTGAGTTTAGTCCGGATGATATTATTGCTGATCCAGAGTTACGTAAACCCATCGAAGAATATGATGTTGGGATTAAGGATCAAGTTCGTAGGGAATACTTAATTAAAGGTCCTTGTCAACCACATGGCCACAATTTTCCTAAGAAGAAATATGGGAAAGATAAGAGGGGTTTTATGGAGTTATGGTTTAAAGATTATCCATGGTTGGAATATAGTGTATCGAAGGATGTCGCGTATTGTTTGTGGTGTTATTTCTTTCGGCGACCTAGAGGGGAAAGGTCTGGGGGAGGTGTGTTTACTTCTCTGGGATTTTGCAACTGGAAAAATGCAATCCAGGTTTTTGCTGAGCATGTTGGTGCACATGATAGTGCTCACAATGAAGCTAGAATGCAATGTGAAGCATTCGAAAATCAGCGACAAAGTGTGACGCACATGTTATCCGCACATGAGCATGATATAGAGAATGCTTATCGCGTTCGCTTAACAGCGATTTTAGATTGCATTCGGTTTCTTTTGGTGCAATGATTGGCTTTTCGTGGTCATGACGAGTCCGAGGGTTCATTGAGAAAAGACAATTTTCTTGAACTTTTGGAATGGTATGGTAAGCGTGATGAAAAAGTTGCTAAGACAATTAATAGTAATGCTCCTGAAAACAATCAAATGACTTCTCCAAAAACTCAGAAGGAATTGGTGAATGCTTGTGCAGCGGAGACCACACTTGCCATTAGTAAAGATATTGGGGATAGTTTTTTTTCTATTATGGTTGATGAGTCTCGTGATAATTCAGTGAAGGAGCAAATGACAGTGGTTTTGAGATATGTGAACAGACATGGACACGTGATTGAAAGGTTTCTTGGTGTGGAACATGTTCCTGATACTTGCTCACAGTCTTTGAAAGATGCTATACACAAATTGTTTGCAAGACATGAGTTGTCAATTTCTAAATTGAGAGGTCAAGGGTATGATGGGGCCTCAAACATGCGAGACGAGTTCAATGGGTTAAAGTCGCTCATTTTGAGGGATAATCCTTCCGCTACCTATATTCATTGTTTTGTTCACCAACTTCAATTGACAGTTGTGGCTATTGCAAAGAATAATTTTCAAGTTGGAGATTTTTTTAATTACACTTCTTTGATTGTGACTATGGTCGGAGCTTCTTGTAAAAGGAAAGATAATCTTCGGCAAAGTCAACATGAGAAGATAGTGGAAAAGTTGGAAAATGGAGAGATTTCTAATGGAAAGGGTAAAAATCAAGAAACTAGTCTCGCACGACCAGGTGATATAGTCGTTGATTACTATATCTCGTTTCAATACTTTAGACCATTTAGTCTTTCTTTCTTTATTTATTGATTTTTAATTCCCATAACATTGTAGGTGACACTCGTTAGGGTTCATACTACATCACAATACTGCGTCTCTTCACTATGTGGTCAGCCGTGTTAGACGTTCTTGAAAACATAAATGAGGATGGTACTTGCCCAGAACAAAGAGTCATGGCTAGAAGCTTGATGGATAAGATACAAAGTTATGAATTTGCATTCACTATGCATTTGTTGAAGAAAATAATGGGAATTACAAATGATTTGTCACAGGCCTTACAGCGAAAGGATCAAGATATTGTTAATGCTATGAGTTTGGTTGGAGTTGTGAGGGAACGGTTGCAAGAGTTGAGGGAGGAAGGATGAGATAAATTTTTGGAAGAAGTCAAAACATTTTGCCTGAATAATTTTATCAATGTGCCCAATATGGAAGACATTATACCAACTCGCGGTCGTTCGAGGCGTGGAGGGCAGACGATTACTTATTTGCATTATTTTCGTGTGGAAGTCTTTTGTCAGGTTATTGATTTGATTGCTCAGGAGATGAATAATCGTTTCACAGAAACAAGTATGGAGTTACTTCTTTGCATAGCATGTCTTGATCCAAGGGACTCATTCTCAGCATTTGATCTTGATAGATTATGTCGTCTTGCTGAATTTTACCCTGAAGATTTCTCAACAATTGATTGCGTGGTACTTAGAGATCAGCTTAGCACCTACATTAGAGATGTTAGAAGAACTAATGTTTTCTCTGGGCTTAAAGATATTGGAGCTCTTGCTGTGAAGATGGTTGAGACCAGAAAGAATATTTTGTATCCATTGGTTTATCGTCTTATTACGTTGGCATTGGTCTTACCGGTTACGACTGCAACCGTTGAGAGAGTCTTCTCTGCGATGAAAATTATCAAGACTGATTTGCGTAATAGGATGGGAGATGATTGGATGAATGATTGCATGATTGTGTACATCGAGCGGGAAATTTTTGAAACTATTGAGAACGAAGTCATTTTGCAACGTTTTCAGAAGATGCACAACCGTAGAATCCAATTACCCCCTCTCAGTCGTAGTACATAGTACGTTATGTGTAATTCAATATTTTTAATGTTTTTAGTTTTTAATGTTTTGATATTGTAACTCTAAGACAATTTTTTACATTACGTATGGAAAAAAAAATTTAGTCATTTTGCTTTAAAAGTTCGCCCGGGTTGGTTTTAATTCCTGGTTCCGCCACTGTTGGGGAGTGTTCTCAATCATGTTCTGCTCCACCAGACTGTTATTGGTGAGGAGTGTTTAAAACAAATGGAGGCAATAGGTGAAACACCAGATGTTATTATCGGGTGTACTGGTGGTGGATCCAATTTTGCGGGGCTAAGTTTTCCATTCATCCGAGAGAAGCTCAATGGGAAAATCAACCCGATTATAAGGGCAGTTGAACCTGCTGCATGTCCTTCATTGACCAAAGGTATATACGCCTATGATTATGGTGATACGGCGGGGATGACTCCACTGATGAAGAAGCATACACTTGGTCATGACTTCATTCCAGACCCAATTCATGCTGGTAATATATTGCTGGTGTGGAGAACTCAGATTTATTTTTGCCATTTTGTTGTTCATCAGCGATGAATTTTTCATTCTACAGGGGGGTTGCGATACCATGGTATGGCACCACTTATTTCACACGTCTATGAATTGGGTTTCATGGAAGCTATTGCAATTCCCCAGATAGAGTGTTTTCGAGGTACATTATATTTTTCTTCACGCACTCTAGATCTGAGACCAACTTGTGGAATGTACTGGAGCAAGAGAAGACAGGCTAAGATTGTTCCTTTACTTTGTTGTAGGTGCCATACAGTTTGCAAGGTCTGAAGGGCTGATACCAGCCCCGGAGCCAACACATGCCATAGCTGCCACCATAAGGGAAGCTCTTCGTTGTAGAGAGACCGGGGAATCAAAGGTTATTCTCACAGCAATGTGTGGACATGGCCATTTCGACCTGCCAGCTTACGAGAAGTATCTGCAAGGAAATATGGTTGACCTGACATTTTCTGAGGAAAAGATACGAGCATCACTTGCCAAAATTCCTCGAGTGGTGGTTTAACGTAATGCCAACCGGTACAATGCTGCATTCTATGCACTTCAGCACGGAATATGCATGGCGCAAGAGTTGATCATGTTGGAAAATTGGAATCGAGGATGCCGCAACGCAAGGAGCAACATAAACTCAGTTCTCTTCTGAATTCATCTGATAAAAGTATTATGGATCTCAGGAGAGACAGAATTTCGGGGAAAATTTGATGACATTTCATCTTTTATGTTCCTGTTCTTAGCATACGAACTTTTTGTGAGGACATAAACATGTTCAAGATGGGTCCGTTTTTGAAGTACCTCGGATATTTTAACGATATGATCTTTCTTAAACATGAAAAATAAAATGGTCTTGCTAAAAACTCATCATGGTGTTATTAAGTTCTTCCATTTGACTGTGATTCTCTTCTAGAAACAACAGAATCCGGGACAAAGGAAATCCGAGTCCACCCAAAGGAGTAGCTGTTGGTAGTTTTCATCAAGCCAGCTTGACTATTTTTCATAAATTTTAGGAGAAAATACAATTTTTTCACAAGGCTGCATTTTGTTCTCTAATCTACCACGCTTCGACATTATACCTATAAATAACCAATCTCTAATACATTGCACGTACGTCTATTTTTTTCGTGTAAAATATAAAACAAGTAGTAGCCGTGGGTGAAAGTGTATTTTTTGTATAAATTTAACACCAATATGTTGAGGGCAAAAGAAAAAACAAAAAGAAGTAGACTTTACGTTAGGGGATGAAGCACTTTTGGCAGACAACGTAGGGCAAAAAAGGAAAATGAGTCTAAGCGACGGATATCTAAACACAACGGGTCTGAAACGATGTCGTTTATTTCATTTACCCGGTCACCTTTCATTTTGATCGTGGCTCGTATCATAGGTGGGGGTTTGCTCGCTGCGATAGAAAGAAGCTCCAGAGGTCTCTCTCTCAACGATTTCCTGTGAATACTCGGTTCAGGTTGGCTGAAACGACGTCGTGATCAATCTTTCAACCTTGGTCTGAATGCCCTATATTTAGCTTCAGCTTAGAAAATGAAAGCACTTACTCTCGCGACATTATGATTTCTATTTATTTTTTCGTTTTCCCCTTCTATTTTGTCACGGCGCAGTGGAAATTTTCTCAGTTTAAGCATATCACAACTCGGTGTGATTTCATTAGTTGTATTGGTCCCCAAGGAATTGTAATGTTCTTGACTTGTAAGGGATTGGGATTATTGTGCATTTTGCGGTCTGTTATCAATGTGGTTGCGTACCTGGTGTTTGTTAAAAGGTCCAAAATAAGCAAACGTATTAAAGCCCTTAGGCGTCGGATTCGAAAGATGTGGAATATGGTTTTAAGAAACTCCAAGAATGTGTTTTATACTCCAGAGAGTTGACTGCCTGGTGCTGCATGTAAGGATATAGGAATACAGGCTCAAATGCAGCTAATGGAGCCTGCAACTTGGTTGAATTTGGGTTTGTAATAGAGCCTTGCAACTCTGTCTCAACGGGGTTTGGGCTGGAAAGTACTTGCGTGATATGTGTCAGGGTCATTGTACTACCAATATTTGAGCTCCTATGTTTACTTCCCAACTTTCTGATCACCTATATGCTAGTTGTGAACACTATAACATGCTTTCTTTGATTTTTTTTTCGTTATTGTAACCACCTGTGATGCATGTTACACTTGAACTTTTACATTTAGGGATACATGGAAGTACTTTGTATGGAAGGGAGAAGTCATTTTGATGATTTGGGATGATGTGCTTTGTGTGATGCGGTCTAGAAATTTGAGCAGATTAACGTACTTTCTTTCATCTTGCTCAGTTATTCTTCTTGAGACTTGACACCATTGTGATTAATATCATTTCGTTTCTTCAGATTAGAATCCTTTCCTCCACCGGTTTTAAGTACCATTTAGATGTTGTAAATACTCAGATCTTGTACTTTGTAGTTGCATTTATAATTGGATGCTTTTGCACTTCCTTTGTACTTGGAGTAATGCTTGTCTTTGTTTTTTAATGTTTTGGTCGAGAATAGATTATTTAAATGTTGAAAATTAGTTGAATTGCTATTAAGTTGCTACTCACTTCACTTGGCATGCTGATAGCTCTGTTATTCTAAATTGTTGTTTTCCTAGTGCAGGTTACAATTAACTACTCAGAATGGGAAGCAAAGGTCGAATTCCACCTCCTCATCTAAGACGTCCTCTTCCGGGACCTGGAATGGTGCATCCAGAGCCATATGGTCCAGGGCTACACCCTCCACCAGGTGCCTTTCCTCCATTTGATATGTTGCCTCCCCCTGAAGTTATGGAACAGAAGTTTGCTGCACAACACGTAGAGATGCAGAGACTCGTGACAGAGAACCAAAGGCTCGCTGCCACCCATGGGACCTTGAGACAAGAGCTTGCTGCTGCACAGCATGAGCTACAGATAATGCACGCTCAAATAGGAGCTGTAAAGTCTGAGAGAGAACAACAGATGAGGAGTCTTATGGACAAGATTGCCAAGATGGAAGCTGAACTGAAAGCAGCAGAGCCTGTTAAGTTAGAGTTGCAGCAGGCGCGAACAGATGCCCAGAGCTTGGTTGTAGCAAGGCAGGAACTTATTGGTAAACATCAACAATTATCTCAGGATCTTCAGAGGGCCCACTTAGATTGTCAGCAGATTCCTGCTCTCATTTCAGAACTTGAGACCCTCAGACAAGAATATCAACACTGCAGGTGCATACAATGTTCTTTGTGGCTTCACCATAGAAATTTCAAAGTTGGCTTCAGTTGACTGGTTGAAGGCTATTTTGCAATGTTGTTACCATTAAAGTGGTGTCCTGGGAAGGGACATCTGAAATGCATTCCTAGCCTTGAGAATTTCTACCTAAAATAACCACTTGCAAGAATTGAACCTGAGCATTCGTGCTTGAACATCATGAGAATTTAACAATGGTGCTAAACAATAGGAATAATTGTAGTGTATAGGCATGTAGTTTCAACCAGTGCATTTGACTTCTGTCAATTACTCCTTTAAGGCAAATTTGGAAATATATTATACCTGTGACTATTACTCAAAGTTGTCGAAATGATAATTGCTTGTTTTGGTATGTTAAAATTAAAATAGAGCTGGAATATGAATGGTTATCATTAGAAATCACTATTTCCTGGTATAATTTAGTTTTTCTTATATTTTATCCATATTTTGCTGGTGACATGCTTAAGTTATCTGAATAGTTTAGAACAGGTTCATTGAACATCCAATGAGGGGGCTCTCTGTTCTCTCTTTTAGTTTTTGTCCTTGTTCCTAGGCATCGTCCCTGTTCTTTGTCATCGTTAGTTTAGTTTCCTCTGTTCTCAGTTGTTTGGTGGGTTGTCCTCAATAGTGTTTTGAATGGAGTTTTTTTGTAGCTTGGTGATTGAAGCTAAGCCGTTTCAGTTCTCAGTGAGTTCGTTTGACATTGTCACGTTAACCGAAAAAAATAGGAAATCTCAGAGTGTCATTCGCTTTGGAAGATATGGGGTGGTCTGGTTGACGAACTTGTTTGGAAAACTAGTGCAGACAAATGACTAGAGATTTTTCGGAGAAATTCAAAGGGTCCTCGCGTGCATTTTTAGCCCAGTTATGTTCGAATAGAGCGGTAGATACTTTGCTCTTGCTGAATTTGGGGAAAGACGCTGACGTGGGGTTGCAATGGTTCCGGAAGGGAAGTCGAGAGCTGGGTGGCAGTCATTTGCTATGGCCTGTGAAGAGATTATTTTGGTCATAGGTGAGCTCAAACGCAAGATATGGGGTCTGTGGCTGCTCCGGTCAGGAAAGGTTTGTCCTTTGCAGAGATGGCGAAGTCTGACTTGCTGGAGAAGAAGGCGGAGGGGAAGTGAGAGCTTTGCAGTTTTCAGGTTGACGTGTGTAGCATGCTAAAGCATCGGTTGGGTTTGCCACGGCGCTGCATGCAAAGCTTTATGAGGAAATTGTGATTTCCCAAGATAATCATTCGGATGGGCAGTCTGCGTTGGTGGCTGATTTTGACAGAGAACTGTAGCAACATTTAATGAAGTTAAAAGCTGAGTTGGATTGGGTTATTGGGCTGGTCAAAAACAAGAAGGGGATTTCGGAGCCCACGTCTGAGCCCATTCTCAATTTAAATTGCTTGGTCTGTGGATTTAAGCTGGAGGCCCAGCAACCTGTTGTGGAGGCCCAACGAGATGATGTCTCCTTGGGTGGGTCGCATAGATTGTGTTCGGGCCTTGGTTTGGGGCAGTCTGGGGTGGGTCGTGGGCCTGGTACCTCCTTAGATGGGACCGGGCTGTTTATCCAGCACGATGAGGACGTCGTCAAAGAGCCTTCCTCGCCTGGGCTGGGCGTTGTTGGTCAGATCCTTGCCGATGGAGACACGGGATCGGATGAGGGTGTTTCATCTCCGACAATCGTGGTGGCTGTCTCCGACAGTCATGGAATGGCTGACCGAAGTACTAGTCACATTGGGTCGACGCAAGTCAGGGAGGAGTCTTCCGCGTGTGACGTCACTACTGGCCAAGTGGTTCGACTGGTTGGATTCACGTCGGATGGAGGTTTTGTGAGTGGCGAGGCGCCGACAGCTTCAGGCGTGTCCATGTCGCCTGGTGCCGAGAAGGATGTGGGACTATCAGCGGTTTGTATTTCAGATTTGGGGGGTGGATTACCTGCGGGCGTATTGTCGGAGGCTCCTCTGCTTCAACAATCTTATAAGGTTGGTTCTGGGGGGCGTTGGTGCTATTCGAGGAAGAGGGTGATGAGGCTTGCACAGAGCCACTTCGGATTGTGCATTCGGGGGCATAAGGGGTAGCTGGTGTGGGGTTGTTTGTTCCGTTGATGTGGGTTTTTGAGATGGTGTCGTCATTTAGGCACCTGGTGGGGGTGTCTTGTGATGGGTATGAAGTCGACCTTATGAAACTCTTTGCTGCCTTGGAAATTGAGAGGGGGATGGGCAGTAAGTTGTCAGGTAGGTCAGGTGGTAAATTGCTTAGAGAATTAAAAAATTTGGAGTGTTCTGTGAATTATGATGGGAGTGCCTCTGGCTCTAGAAGGAGTAGGAAAATGGGGAGGACTTTAGTTAATTCTCTATGAAGCCTAGAATTATTAGCTAGAATGTGATGGGTTTGAATGATAAAGGAAAATGTAAAATGTGGGGAATCTATTAAGAGGGTGGTAGGGGGATTTAGTTTGTCTTCAGGAAACTAAGGTCGCGAAGGTGTCTCGTGCCATGGTGAGACGGTTGTGGGGTGGGCCTCATGTTAAATGGTGTTGTCTTAAAGATGAGTGTGTGTCGGGTGGTATTGTGTCTTTGGGATTCTCGCTCTTTGGAGTTGATTGAGTCTTGTGTTGAGTTTTTTTATGTTTCGATGATTTTTAGAAATGTGGAAGATGATATCAAATGGATCTTTTCGGGAGTTTACGACCCTAATGACGATTGTAGTAGGAGGATCTTGTGGGATGAGTTAGTGGGGATTCATAGTTGGTGGAATTTACCATGGTGTATTGGGGGAGATTTCAATATGACTCGTTTTCCTAGTGAACGATCGGGTGGTGGGGGTTCGAGGAGTGACATGGTGGATTTTTTGGAGTTTGTCTCCGATCTTGGGTTGTTGGACCTCGAGTTGGCTGGTGGTTTGTTCACTTGGTCCAATGGTAGATCTTCTCAGTCTTGGTCGAGGATTGACCGTTTCCTTGTTAGTTCGGATTGAGTGTCGATGTACCCGGAGCTTATTCAGAGACGGTTGCCTTGTTTGTTTTCGGATCATTTCCCTATTTTGTTGGAAAGTGGTAGGTTTGGGGGTAGTAAGAAGCCGTTCCGCTTTGAAAATATGCGGCTTAGAGTGGACGAGTTTGTGGACTTGGTCAAAGGAGTGGTGGCTTGGTTTTGTCTTTTGGGGCTCTCCGAGCTTTGTGCTTCACTCAAAGTTAAATGCGCTGAAACAGAAACTTGTGGTGTGGAATCGGGAATTTTTTGGTATCCTTAGTGTTCGGAAAGCGGCTCTTTTGAGCGAGCTTGCGTCTCTTGATGCCTTGGAAGAGAGGGGTAACCTCGATAAGGAGGGTAAGGATAGGAGGTTGGAGGTCGCTAGGGAGTTGAACAATATGATTATTTTGGAGGAGGTTAGCTGGAGGCAAAAGTCTAGGGCTCTTTGGCTTAAATAGGGTGATCGTTGTACTAAGTTCTTTCATTGTATAGCTAACTCTAATAGGAGAGCGAATTTGATTTCTAGTTTGGAGGTGGAGGGGGAAGTGGTGGAGGATCCAAAGGGGATTGCTGAGGAGATTGTTGATTATTAGTCCTCTCTATATGTGGAGCCCTTTAAGTGGTGTCCCTCTGTGGATGGTCTTGAGTTTGATAGTATTACGGGGGAAGATGCATAGTGGATTGAACGGCCTTTTGTTGTGGAGGAGGTGACTGAGGTGGTGCACAGTCTCAATGGTGACAAGGCTTCGGGCCCAGATGGCTTCTCCTTAGCATTTTTTCAAGCTTGTTGGGATATTGTTAAGAATGATGTGATGGTGATGTTTAATGTGTTTGCGAGAGATGAAAAGTTTGTTTGGAGCTTGAACTCCTCTTTCATTGTCCTTATTCCTAAGAAGACGGGGGCGGTGGAGCTCAAAGATTTTCGCCCCATAAGTCTTATGGGGAGTGTCTATAAGATTTTAGCTAAGATGTTGGCTAATAGGCTGAAGTCCTTGTTAGACAAGGTTATTTCTCCCTCTCAAAACGCTTTTGTTAGGGGGAGACAGATTTTGGACTCCGTGCTTATTGCCAATGAGTGTATTGATTCCAAGTTGAGGTCGGGGGTGCCGGGGGTGCTTTGTAAGTTGGATGTTCAGAAGGCCTATGATCATGTGAATTGGAAGTTTTTATTATATCTTCTGCGAAGATGCGGCTTTGGTGAAAAATGGTGTAGTTGGATCTCATTTTGCATCTCGACGGTGAACTTTTCAGTGATTGTTAATGGTTGCCCGAAAAGTTTTTTCAGTAGCTCGCGTGGTTTACGTCAAGGGGACCCTCTTTCTCCTCTTCTTTTTGTGATAGTTATGGAAGCCTTTAGTCCCATGATGGGGAAAGTGGTTGAACACGGTGGTTTAACGGGTTTTGCGGTAGGAGGGGGTGTGTGCAGTTCTCAATTGCTTTTTGTTGATGATACCTTGGTGTTGTGTGGGGCAGAGGTGAGCCATTTCCGGAGTCTTAGATGCCTCCTTTTGTGCTTTGAGGCAGTCTCGGATCTTAGAATAAACTTGTCTAAGTCCGAGGTTATTCCTATTAGTGTTGTTGATATTCTTCAGGATTTGGCGAGTATTTTGGAGTGTAGAGTGTCCTCCTTGCTGCTGAAATATTTTGGGCTTCCGTTGGGAGCTAGTTTTAAGAGTGTTCATATTTGGGATGAGATTCTTGAGCGGATGGAGAGACGGTTGGTGGGTTGGATGCGCATGTATCTTTCTAAGGGTAGTAGGCTTTCTCTCATTAAGTCTACTCTATCATGCCTTCCCACCTATTTCCTTTCCTTGTTTTCTATCCCAGTTGCGGTCGCTAATAGGTTGGAGAAGATTCAGAGGGACTTCCTTTGGGGTAGTGACGGGGTTGTGCACAAATTTCATCTTGTGAAGTGAGAGTTGGTGTGTTCCCCATTTTCAAATGTGGGTTTGGGGCTTCGAAGTATTACGTTGTTCAATAGGGCCCTATTGTGCAAATGGTTGTTTGCGTTTTGCTCATGAGCGTGATAGGCTTTGGAGGGTTGTCATTGCTACAAAATATGGGTGCACAGCGGGTGAGTGGTGTACTTGCCCAAGTAGGGGGTCCTATGGTGTTAGCCTTTGTCGATTCATTAGCAAGGGTTGGGATGGTTTTAGCAAGCATATCAGATTCTTGGTGGGCAGTGGTTTGAGAATTAGCTTTTGGCATGAGTGGTGGTGTGGTGATAAACCCTTATCTTTGGCTTTCCCAATTGTGTTTTCTCTGTCTAGGTGCAAGGAGGCCACGATGGCGGAGTGTTTGGTGGGAAGGATGACAATGTAGTGTGGAATGTTCCCTTTGTTAGACCTGCAAATGATTGGGAGGTGGATGAGTTTTCTGAGTTCTTTTCTCTCTTGTATCGTGTGGTGTTAAGGAAAGGGGAGGCTGATAAGGTGTCTTGGACCGGCTCCAAGAGCGGTGTTTTTTCGGTGAAGTCTATGTATAATTTCCTTGCTAAGAGGAATAACTTTGTCTTTTCCTTGGAAAGGAGTGTGGAGATCGAGATGCCCTTTGAGGGTCTACTTCTTTGTTTGGGAGGCTATGCATGAGAGAATTCTCATGATTGATAATCTCCGAAGAAAAGGAGTCTACATTGCTGGTTGGTGCTTTCTTTGTCGTGGTGATGGGGAGTCGGTTGACCATGTGTTTCTTCATTGTTCTTTGGCACACGGGCTATGGAATCATGTTCTTAGTATCACGAACTTTCATTGGGTGATGCCGGAGAAGGTGGTGGATGTGTTATGGAGTTGGCATAAGAGGCTTTCTAACCCGGTCACTAAGGCTTTTTGGAGAATGATTCTATCGTGTGTTTGCTGGTGTCTTTGGCGGGAGCGCAATAATAGATGTTTTGAAGATGTTTCTTTGTCTTTGGTGCAGTTGCAAGGGTTTATGTTGTTTTCCTTGTTTTGTTGGGCTAATGCGGTGTTAGGGGGCATTTTTGTTGATTTTAATGATTTCACTAGTTTTGTTGCTTGTTTGTACTAGCATCTTCGGTATGGTCATTGTACTGTTTCGCTTTTTCTAATAACATTGTCTTATAAAAAAAAAATAGTTTTTCTTATTTTGTGTTTGTCGTAGCAGTAGAGTTAGGATAATTATAAATACATTGTCTCATTTAACATTCATTCTCAAACTTTTCATATAAGTAGAATCTATATAAGCTTATAGTTGTTAATTCGTATGATTCCTTTGGTAGAAATAGTAATAGACAAGTTAAAGATTGTGTTGTATAATGTCTTTGCGGTTAAAGACGACAATATATCCTATGAGAAAAAAGAGCATTGTGTGGTATAACAAATGAATATTTGTGATAATTTTTCTCTAATTTCTATTTTGGTTTAGGGGCTATTTATAAAGGTAATGGATAATAGTTATCAATGTTATCAACTAAGCTATCCTAAGGTATTAGCAATAACTATTTTCCCCTTCAGAGGAAATAGTAAGGAATGCCTATACCATACCACTCATCAGAGGAAAATAGATATCTGTAATAGATGTTTCACAGAAACAAGTGCAGATGTTCTATTGTAAGTCATTATTTCTTGGACCCATTTTTTTTTTACCCTCTTTTCGCTAGATCAGTACGCTCTTAGACATTGCTTTGCTCTGTACGAGTTCAACTACCGATCTTCCTCCATTTGAGTTGTTCTCCAATTTCCTGTTTGTGTTTTCCCTATTGGTCTTTTGGTTGCAGACGGAAAAGTTGTGATATTCTATTCTTTTGGTGTGCAGGGCAACTTATGACTACGAAAAAAAACTGTACAATGACCACCTTGAGTCACTTCAGGTGATGGAGAAGAACTATATTACTATGGCCAGGGAACTTGAGAAGCTTAGGGCGGAGTTATCGAATGGTGCTAATGTTGATAGAAGAATGGGTATTTCTATAATCTACTCTACTCTTTTCTGAAGCTCTTTGTTCTCTTAGGTTTATGTCGACGGGGATGTTTGAGCCCCAAACCAATTATTTGGGGTTAATATTAAAAAAATTCATCACATAATTTTTTATTATTATAATATTTATTAAAAAATTCTCTCTTCACTTTTTCACCAACTCCCATAAAATATCTATACTTTATAATATTTCACAGACCCCAATATCCAAAATTTCCACACTCAAACATACCCGTTATCTTATGGATGGATGGCTTGCCTTTTTCATGAATTTTAAATAAATGCAGGTGGTCCTTACAGTGCCACGCCTGGAAAAAATGAGAGCGAGGCTTCCGTGAATCCTGTGGGGCAAAGTGCTTATGAAGATGGCTATAATATCCCCCAGGTCTGTCATCCTCGATGTTGTGTTCCACTATCTTGTTTAATCTTTAGTACACTATCCTGGTATTACGCTTCAGACTTTTCCCCTTCAGTTGGAAGGGGCAAGGAACTAATTTCAAATCAGGCATTAAAGATTTCCTTTAAATTAGAGTATTTTTCATCTTCTGCACTTAATTTTGCTAACCGCTACTCTATTGGAAACAAGTTAGAGAGCTAAATTTTGCTTGGAAGTTATGTTACGCGGAAAGTAGTTATTCTTGGCACTTAGAGGGTTTGATGGTGATCAAAGAAACAAGAAAGTAAATTGTACTGCACTAGAAGTGATTCGAAGGGATCTCACTTCTTCAGAGGCCAGCTGTTAATAATGAAAAGCTGACCTTTTTGCTACCTATAGAACATGGAAGTGGAAAAATGATAGTAGTCTTTGCATTGTGTATAACAGGGACGTGCCCCTCTTCCTGCTGGTGGTGGTGGCGGTGTTGCTACAGCTGCTGCTGGAGGCACTCCTGCTTATGTTGGAGCTCAAGCTGCTCCTGCTCCTGCAAGGGCTGGTTATGATGCACCTAGAGGACCTGCTTATGATACATCCGGGGGGCCTGCTTATGATGCACAAAGGGGGCCCAATTACGATGCACAGAGGGGACCTGCCTATGATATGCAGAGAGGAACCAGTTACGATCTACAGAGAGGAACCAACTACGATGCACAGAAAGGAGCTATGTATGACGCGCCGAGAACTGGTTATGATCCTCAGAGAGGACCTGGTTATGATACATCTAGGGGCGCTAGCTATGATGCACAGTCCAGAGGTGCTGCTGGGCCTCATGGACATGCGGCACCTGCTAACAATGTGCCTTACGGGTCTGCAACACCACCTGCCCGCGGTTCAACTGCATACGAGGCACAGCCTCGAGGTGGAAACCCTGTTAGGAGATGACTTATTGTCCATTGCTCTAATATTTAAGTCGTTCATTTTGGTGATTTATTGTATCGGATATTCAGTATATTGATTGTTCACGGTGCTGTCATCAGTCTTCGATATCTCACACTTCCTTAAAAGACAACCAAAATGCTCTGGTGTCGTGCTTCTTGCTGCTGCTTCAAAGCATTTTTGGGATCAGATGCTGTACACATTAAAGACGGTGGTTTGAGACAAAAACAAACCCAAACCAAAGATATAGAAACGAAATTAAACACAATCAATCTCCTGAAAGGAGGCGAAGATTTAGAAGTGAATGAGTCTGGTCCAATTTGATGTTCAATCTCTAGTAGTTACTGGGTGGGTTTTGGTCTTTATTCTCTCGGATTGGAGGATCCTCTTCTTTTTTTTTTTTGATGAAACGACTAATAGTATAAATTGAAATCACAACCAAAACTTTGCTAGAAAAATAAGAAAAAGAACTCAAAAGGCCCGCGAGAGTTTAGGAGTCAGCGACTATATTAAAGGATACAAGGTCTTTTACTTATAACGGTAAATTGTTTTAGAAAGTTTAGGAGTCAACAGTATAATGACGGATACAAGGTTTTCAATAAATAAGTCTTTTACTTATAATGGTAACGGTAAATTGTTTTAGAAAGTTTGGCAGAATTTTCTTTTACTCTGAAATTCTCAATAGTCAATTATTTATTTTCACTGTAAAAATTTTTCTTTTTCCTTTAACGTTGTGGGATGGAAAGGCTAACACTCCATATTTCTCAACATACTCTTTTTTTTTCTGGGCAATTATGGGGTGAGACTGCGATTCAAATTATCTCTATTTTTTCTTCTTTTTTTCACAAATTTCAATACTTTTAAACTCCCAAAATTTTAAAACTCGAATACAAAGTAGTGGCATACACGTGGGCCTTGGGATCTTCTCGTCATCAAAATTCAAAAACTTTCTTCTTTCCCGGTAAACTTCCAAGAGTCCAGCGGAAGAAGAAGAACGATCCGCTTCAACGCTAGCTTCCCCCTTGCCCCAGCCAACCCCACTGTCTCGATCTCTCTCTTTCTCTCTCGCTCTTTCTCTCAAACGTAATTTTCTTGGGGTTCGAAGTGGTGCCGTTTGGCTGTCGAGAAATTTAAGGGTAAGAGAGGAAGTCGTTTTCTGTTTCAATCTTTGATTCTACGAACAATTTAGGGTTTTCAATGGTAAGACTTCCGATTGTTTTGGACTCAGAATAGAAAATTTCGATTCAGCATATGTGGATTGTTTTGGACATTTTTTTAAAGGTTGGGCCCAAAATATTTTTTAAGCCAAAATTTTGGAAGATTTGTCATTTAATCATTTTAAATTAACAATAAAGGTAAACATTCATTTAAAATTTAGATTTTAAAATAAACATTTAAACAAATTACATATGTTATTTTTCAAATGAAAATAAATGCAACCAGTGAAGTGGGTTTTTGATAGATTTGGGACCACCAGGAAACAACAAATGAAAATAAATAAATAAAAATCATGCGCACATGATGAATAATCGCTGAATCACGAACTGTGAACTGAGGAATATTGACATACCAGAGCTGTGTTTGGATGGGATTCTACATGTATAGCTATACTGGGATGCGCCATTAATAGAGTGTGCTTGGATATAAAGATCTAAGAAACTGACCATTTAACTGAAAAAGTATTGCCCCCATGAACATGGTGTCGTAGGCAACATGACGCTAGCTCTTGTTCCTTTCACTTTTACGTGATCAGATACTGTATGCCGATTCATACCCTCTAGATTGCAAGAAAGGGTGTAGTGGGAATGGATGTGGACTTGCTTTTTGAGGAAACGATAATGTAAGCGTTAAAGGTGTAAAGTGTGGAGGTTAATGTCCACGCTCAAGCTTCCCTTGTCATCATGTCCAGACAAGTGCCAAATGAGGAACATCTTTTCTTCCTTTGGTCTTTTATCCTCGGCCTCCTATCTCCTATTCTTAATCATCTCAGACTTAAGAAGGGTCAGGTTCTGGATACTTTAATGTTTTTCCTTAATTTTGTTCTTCTTGAACTATCTTTATTAATGGTCTTTAATCAATCCTAAGAAATTACTTCACCAACTGCTTACGGAAAGGGAATAAAGGCTATACCCATTTTGTGGTGAACTGATCAGTACTATAGCTCTGTTACATGGAGAAATGAAGTCTGGGAATTTAATACAAATAATTCAGATGACTGTCACGTATCCTTGGAAACTGAATTCTTGAGCGAGTTTCATATTTGCTTTCAATACGATCCGGAACTCAGAGGAAAGAACAAATGACTGGGGTTGTACATGATGGATGCTGCTGTGCTTAATAATCTACCATTAAACAGGTGCATTCCTGTATTATTTGAGAGAATAATGCTAAGATTTTTTGGATAGGAACACATCAGAACCATGTTACTTTCTAGCTAGCTAGCTTCATTTGTCACTTTGCGCGCGCGCGGCACCCTCCCTTCTGATCATTTGAGCGAATAGGCCGTGAAACCCAGGGAATAAAATTGCTGAATTTATCCACAGAAACTGGCATAATTGCCCCATCTATATATAAAATCTTAAAGCATTACGAAACACCATATATGTTTTTTCAAGGGCTTGTATGCCTCGTGATGCTTAGACATGAGCTTCCGATCAGTAGTAGCCAAATCCAGGGAATTAGGAGATGTACAGTATCGTATCAGCTTGATAGGTTTTTCTGTGAATGGTTGAGAGCTAGAGAGCAAGAGAGCAAGAGATCTTTTTTTTTCGTGACCACGAGGACTAAAAGAAAAATCTTATACCATTAATTCGTGTAAATCACAACGGTTAATATTAAAAAAAAATTGGAATTAACCAGCCGCATGCATGCCTGCTATTCATACTCCAGTCTCCAGATCATTGGATGAGAAACACTCAGAAAGCAAAAGACTTTGTCTTGGGCGAATCCGCGACTTTCAGGGTCTTCTCGATGAGCTTCCGAGCCTTCCTGCTGCTTATCTCGACTCTCATGCTCTCGCTCTTTTCGATCTTATCGTAAGGTTTCTTCATCTTCATGGACCTTATCTTAGATTTCAAAGTCACCAGCAATCTCTCCAACCCCATCATCATCATATCTAAACCTGTATCTACAATAAAGCGTTCAGAAAACCCTCACACTAATGCACGAAAGAGAAGTCTAAAAAAACAAAAGATAATAGGAAGCTTGCATGACATATGAGGATATATAAACATGTAGATATGGCATACGAAAAACCAGAAATTGGTTGAGAGTAAGAAGAGCTGGTTGAGTGGCAAAGAAAGCGCACTTTTTGTGGCCCTGATAGAGCGCGCAACCAAGAGAGAACACCAACGTCCGTCCTATCCAAGGGAAGCGTTTAGAGTAGGAGAGAGGAGGGGGAGGAGAAAGTACTACTGTGGGGAATTAATTAAGTGAGACTAGTGATCATAATATATGTATGGGTGAAACGGTTGGACGTCACACGAAGAGCTTGGAAAACAGGACCACGCAATAGTTAAGAGATCAGCTTAGCTCAGCTTCTGGCTTCTTCGGGAAAAGATATAACCATTAATTAATGAATATATGTATGCTAGCTGCTTTAATTATTTCTTTTAGCTATGAACTCATATATAAATCTAACGTCTTTCAAAAGGAGCGTTTGATATTTATTGCAAGGGAGAAATTAGGTAAGAAACATATATAGGGAAAAGAGCCAATTGGTTAGGGTATTAATTAGTTATGTGCATGCACTAGGGAAAAATAGACTGGTACCAGTACCACCAAGTGGTGGACCCAAGGGACCAAGCCTATGTGGTATTTGTGGAAGAAAACTCTGCTTTGGAGATAGCCCCTGCTATCTATAAAAGTTGTTTGTTTTGGTGTCCATATATCTCGTTCAAAGCCACTTTCAAGGGGAAGCTTTGGCTAAGCATTAATGGAGATGGAATAATGCTCGCATGAATTTCTTTGCTTTTATACCAATTCGGATCGCAGGTTTCCTAATCAGGTGGAAGGTATTAAGTATTTTTAAACTTAAGGGCAAGATCAGACCATTTTGGATAAATTCTACAACATATGAACAATATTATTGCATCGGCTTTTAGCTCTAGCTAGGGATCACCTTTTTTGCTAATATCTTTTAAACCTTCTTTTAATTGGAGTGACATGGCTAGCTAGCTAGGAATCATGTTCTACTTGTACATGTCCATTAACGCAGCCAAAGAATGCACCACCAAACTATAGTACTCACTGTCAAGGTACAAGGTATATAAATAAGTGCACAGCCCAGATTATACTCGTATATTCTATGATGCTCTTTTACCTTTTTCTCTCTGTAACACTGACAATATATTTGGGATTCGTTTTCGCCAGAGAGAAACTTGGTTTGAATTCAGGCCCAATAGGGGTGTTGATGGGCTGGCCTGGCCTGGAAGAATTTCTAGCTGGAAATGCAAAAACCTCCCACCAGTCCAGGAAAACTATGTTGGGTCGGGAAACTAAAATGGGCCAGATAAGTTGATCCGTGGGCTTATAGGAGGTCAAAGATGCAGCACGTGTGGATTTACCCCAACTGATGATGTGTTAGCGATTGAAGCCTAGCCTGGCCCAGTCACAGGCGTTGCCGATATGGTCCAATTATTGCCCGAATGGAGTTGTGAAATTGAGGGATAATGGGCTTTTCGCGAGCCGAAGTTGGGCTGCCACCGACTCCAACTTAGGAGAAAAGGAGAGAGTCCAACGCTACCAGGCTCTTGACCAATTGGAAAAAAACAACAAATAATATTCAAGTCACTCAAAACTAATTGGTCTAACCAATTAGCTCAAATGGGATCCTTTGTAACTTCATACTACGGTTTCCGTCTCAAAATTTTGGTCTAAAAAAATAACTAAAAAATAAAAATTTAATTCAAATTATCTGGCTTTATTTTTTGGGAAATTTCATTTTTGGTCACTAGGTTTTGACTACTTTTACGTTTTGATCACTAGGTTTCATTTTTTTACGATTTGATCACAAGGTTATAACCATATTTACGATTTGATCTTTCCGTCAAACCTCCGTTAATTTTTAACGGAATATAACGAGGTCTACCGCTACAATTTACCGTTGCCACAACCGATCAACCGCTATTTCGGTTAAAAATTTAACGGAAGTTTGACGGAAAGACCAAATCGTAAAATTTGTCAAAACCTAGTGACAAAAAATGAATTTTCCCTTATTTTTTTATCAATTCTCATAAACTAAAATTTTAGTTCTCAAACACCCGCGAGTGCCTCGTATTTAGGAGAAATAGGTGATGATTCTAATTAACTGGGTGAGTTTATAACTGAAATTTTCTATGAATCTTCCGGAGTTAGCATGCTAACACTCCATTTCTTACCTTCAGGGGTTTCCAAAAATATTAAAGTCAGCATCAGTGACCCTAATATATATTTGATCAAATAAAGTAAAAAACCAGGACACTAGGACTGCATTCACTACCAAAATTTTAGTTTTATTACAAAAATTTATCTCTCTTCACTTTTTCATCAAATTCCATAAATTTTTTCCACTTTTTCCCCACCTTCTCATAATTTTTTTCATTTTTTTTACCAAATTTTTCTCTCTTCACTTTTTCACAACCTTCTATACTCAAAATTTTAACCATCCTAAAATTTTGGCACTCAAACCCAACCTACATCTCACCCGCTAATTAATAAGAGAAGATTATCAAAAATGGGAGCTGGTAAAGATAATTGAAAGAAGAACAATAGATGATGATATAAATCTATAAGAGTTGTGAGCCCGGATCCAGTTATCTATAAGACATGGTTATGAGTAGACAAATTATTGTCCATATAAAAGGACAGTCTATCCTACGGATTTGGACATTGTTGTGCGTACTTATAACAAAGTCGGCAGAATACTATTATTGTCTATTAAGGTGGTGGTTAAGAATAATTAGAAGCTATATCCGACCTAATTTTTCAGCATCAATTGGTTCATTTATCAAAAATATCAAGTTGTACTGTCAATTAGCATCAATTGGTTCATTTATAACAAGGGCGTGTTATTATATATATATTAATCCAATCATATTATTTTTTATGGTTTATAATTAAGAAGCAGGTATAGTTTACCTGCAAACATTTTTTTTTTTAATATTTTGGGTCCGAATGAAGCCATGTACGATCTGAAGTACATGACAAGTGAACCAACAGCCAATGACCGAAATTTCATTTGTTTACACTTTACTCCATATGCATCTGGGTTGTTCAAGTCAAGAAGCTGAAGCTAGGATCTGGTCATCAGGTCATGTTTTTTTAATCCGAAACAAACAACAAAGTTTCGTGCGGTTTTCTTATTATTGTTATTTTTGATGTCTTGGAGCTCCACATTAATTATCGGTAGAAAAATGGTTTAGGTGGCATTGCGTAAACCGAAGCCATTTATCTGACCACCACATGACATTATTCTCGACTGACTCTATTTCTCAACGCCTACAGGCCTGCCTCTCTCTCCGGGATCTTCTCCACCAAATGAAGCTCCAGTCCTTTGAGCTTCCCCTGGGAAAAAACCAGCAAATACCCAAGTCCCCAAAGATAGTTCTGGTTGTAGCCTTTACCTTACTTTTTCTCGTAGTCGTCTCCTATTACACTTTGCTGAACTATCCTCTATACCTTCTCAAGAATCCTTCAGAACCGCCCTCTTCATATGATTCTCAGGATGACTTAGTAAGCATATCGTCCAGCGACGACTGCGACATATTCTCTGGAGAATGGATTCCAAATCCGAAGGCTCCATACTATACAAACAATACGTGTTGGGCAGTACATGAGCATCAAAACTGCATGAAGTACGGGAGACCGGATACTGAGTTCATGAAATGGAGGTGGAAACCATCTGGGTGCGACCTGCCTCTTTTCAACCCAGCACAGTTCCTAGAACTGATGAGAGGGAAGTCATTGGCCTTTGTTGGAGACTCTGTTGGGAGAAACCAAATGCAGTCTTTGATCTGCCTCCTATCCAGGGTAAGCGCCTAGCTCCTTTAGCATCAAAACTTTAATAAGCATGCTTCCTAGCAATCATATAAAGCATATCCCATGATTTTTACACATCGATTCAAATTTTGAGTGCTTTATTTCGTGCAACTTTCAATATAGATCACAATGTTCTACTATGCTTGTGTGCCTTATCTAGGTCGAAGACTTTTAGGGTGATATGGTCCGACAAACTTTGAAGTATTAGGTTTGGTGATTGGTATCCAATTTGATCTTAATCTGTTTCCACTCTCGAGCTCACAGCTAGTTTTAGTGCCCACTGAGTTGTTGTGATTAGGTTCAACGTTAGTTGGCTTAATGCATTATGTTGTTCAAGGATTAGGTAAAAGGACAGGACCCAAATGGTACATCGGTTACCATATAGTCATATACCTAGTAGCAAGCTAGCAGCATGGCATGGAATCTTTGCATATACAGCTTAATGCAATACAAAATCTTGCATTTCAAATTTACATATTAAACTGCTAGACATTAAACATGTAAAGGTCTTGAGTCCAGCCCCCTTTTCTCTCTCTCTCTCTCTCTCTACTCCATGTGAACAGTTAAAATGCGACACGCGACATGATCATGATCAGCCCCTTGCGTCTATAGCATCAAGTATATGACCCTCCCTTTGACTAAGAACAGTAGAAGGATATAACTATTTACTAAGGAAAATGAACAAATAGTAGATGAAATCCAAGTTTCAGCGAGATTGCTCTCCTTTTCCAAATGCGGGTCATGATTCGCTCTAATTTTATGCTTGTGGGGGGATTGATTCCTGGAACATTATGCTACAGTTGCAACATGTTGAGGCAATTAGCTAAAAGGTTTCAGAATTTAGACAGATTAATCATCTAGAGTACAAATATTGGATGCACAAATATATCTTTTTCCACGAAGACCTCCAAAGAATATAAGTATACACTTAATATGCAACTATCTATATAATATGCATACGTACGTACATAAATGATCGAGTATAAAGTTTCAGCCCTTAATTGAAGCTAGGGGAGTACTGTAGGCAGGGAATTAGGCCGCTTACTTAGCATACAAATGAGGGTTTTTTTCCCTAAGCAAACATTTCAATGAATCTAATAAACATACACATGAAAGCACAGTAGTAACCAGTCTATATATATAAGTGCGCGAGCATATATATCCGATAATTAAGTTTAAAGGAAATAAACGACTAAACACTAGTCCAAATCTTAGCATATATAATCTTCGTTGAGTTCTCTCCAATCAATGTTCTGCTATCTTTAATTATCATTGTATTAGATTATTACTCTTTGTATGCGTTAGTGGATTTTCACGTGGATTAACCGCTACAGCACATTCGATCGACAAGAACATCGCCAGCTAGCTTATAATTAATATGTAACTTTTGCATTTGCTTGACCTAGAAATAGGTAACATGCACCCTCACTTATCTAGGAAACAACGCATGAGCGATATATATAATTATATATACCTGATCTAGCTACTCTTTTGTTTTTTCTCCTTTTTATGTCAGATCAGTAACAGCAGTATATATAAATTAAGTTATTAACAGCTCCATCAGTACTTCAAAGCCATGGTTTATCAGATCAGATCCCCCGTCTATATAGAATTAGAGGAAATTTCAGTACTCTTCCTACAGTGCATTAATTAAGGGAGAGTATAGTCTATATATATATATCGATCCGCGCGCCCTCATAAACTATATAATTATCAAATTGTTGTTAATCAAGTACAGTTATATAGGTATGCAAATTATTCGTCAGTCTCATCTAGCTAGCTAGCTATATATATATAGTCGTTCCCCCACGCCTTCTTTTTTCTTTTTTGTGGGTTTCTTTTTTCATTCTATTTTTTCCGTGTTTGTTCAGGTAGAATATCCTATAGATGTCTCAAACACACCAGATCAAAAGTTCGCACGTTGGACATACACAAGCTACAACTTCACCATGGCGGCGCTTTGGACACCCCATTTGGTAAAATCCAAAGACGCGGACAATGACGGTCCGACCCACAGCGGCCTCTTCAGTCTCTACCTCGATGAGTTTGATGAGACGTGGACGACACAAATCGAAGAATTTGACTACGTGATAATCTCTGCCGGGCAGTGGTTCTTCAGGCCAATGGTATACTATGAGAATCGCCAAAGAGTTGGCTGCCACTATTGTCTCCTTGACAACGTTACGGACCTAAATATGTACTATGGCTACCGGAAAGCATTTCGGACTGCCTTTAGAGCCATTAACAGCTTAGAGAACTATAAGGGCATAACCTACCTTCGGACCTTTGCACCCTCACATTTTGAGGGTGGGCTTTGGAACCAAGGTGGGGATTGCGTGAGAACTAAGCCATTTAAGAGCAACGAGGCTAAACTGGAGGGTCAGAGTTTGGAGCTATACATGGCCCAAGTGGAGGAATTTAGAAGGGCAGAAAAAGAAGGGAAAAAGAAGGGTTTGAGATATAGACTGCTTGACACAACACAAGCTATGCTATTGAGGCCAGATGGCCACCCCAGTAGATATGGACATTGGCCGCATGAAAACGTAACCTTGTACAATGACTGTGTGCACTGGTGCTTGCCAGGGCCCATCGACACCTGGAGCGACTTCCTGCTGGAGATGTTGAAGAGGGAGGGTGTGAGATCCTATGAGGAGAGGCTTCAATTCTTAAGCGACAGAAAATTGAATGCTAGATAACTTTAGTTATCCTTGTACGCTATTTATGTTTCTTTTGTTGTTGTTGTTGTTGTTCAGATCGGTTGTGTTTTGGGGTATCTCAATTCTCGAGTCATTGGTTTAATATGTAAATGGTGGGTGCGAATGGAGAAGAATTTCCAGAAATAAAAAGACAGTAAGGATTTATCGCTGCTGATTGATGAGTCAGCAAGCGCATATATAGCTAGCTCCAATCATTATCCCTCTTTAATTTCTTGTAATTAGCTGACCCAAAGTTAGGAAAGAAATTCTTAGTGTATTGGAAGCGTACATATATGATGTTAGCTAGGATCGATACTACAATATATAATCATGAGTTTCTTATAAATTAAGCCACGTCGAGGCCCTCAGCACATTACCATTAATATCTCGCTGCGTCGAGGAGAGGGAAGTCAGTGGCCTCTGCTGGAGACTTTTTGGGAAGAAACCAAGAACGTACAAAAAATTATGGCCTTTTCTCATTTTCTTACCCTCAGCCTGTTCCATCAAGAGTTATCCTTACTCTATGAGCGCCGGTTCTCCTACTTATTCCCTTGTTATACTCTTTTTATTGTCTGAATAATGCTGATAATCTTTCATATATTGCATATTAGAACCATATTACAAAATATATCATAAAGCACAAAAACAACTAGGGATCCAAGTAAATCAAGTTGTTAAATCAAAGACTAGTAGGAACCATTATTCTGACGAGCCCAGTCATGAGTGGACATCTCAGAGAAAGACATTCTCTATGTTATATTCTCAGCTAGACGATGGTTCTTTGGACCCCAAATGTTTTATGAAAATGGGCAGCTGGTTGGGTGTCATGCTTGCCTCAAGTGGAGGAGATAAGGGCAGTAGAGAGGGAAGGAAGGAAGAAGAGTTTGAAATTTTGGATGCTAGACACAACTGAAGCTATGGCAACGAGGTCAGATGGACAACCGAACCATTCTGGGGATTGGCCGCATGAAAGTGACTGTAGCTGAGTATGCCATTAATTGGTGCTTGCCTGACCCTATTGACACTTTTTTTTTGAATGAGTTCTTGCTTGATGCTTCAGTCTTTAAAATGGAGGATGAAGATTCTTTTGATAGAGAGAACTTCAGAGAAGTTTTGGATGAATATGGGAGGAATTTTCATGGATCTGTCACCTTAATCAATGTCTCTGCTTCATTTTTTTCCTTTTTCTCTTTCTTTTTTCCCTTGCAATAGTCTAGGTTGAAAAGTTCCGCTTAGATTAGAGCGAAATTACCAACCTATTCATCAACTATGGTCAACTACAAAAAACCCAAGATAGGCTCCTAGTGAGTTTAAAACTCATAGGATTCAGAGCTAAATTCAGACTTGTAAAAAAGGCAGGTTAGGAAGTTCGAGTCAGATTTCCAGTTAAGATATATTTCTCTAGAAATAAGGAACCACCGACTGATTGGTGGAAATAATTGAAGGATTATGATATATATCCGCTATGGACCATTTGAGTTGGCTTGTTATGTCAGTATCTTGGATATTACTAATAAAATCTTAGAGCTAATTAATTATTATTCAGAGCATGGTAGTTGATGTTTGTCGTGTGCTCAATTGTCCAATATCTCTTTGTCTAATGGCATTGTTTATTCTCTAGCAGTCGCAGACAGCTTAGATTAGATGGTATAACATGCATTTCAGGTATCCTGTTTAGACCTCTAGCTTTAGGCTTCGAAGCATCCCCAACTGTCTTCTAGGCTCCAAAGCCAAAATTCATTTCTTTCTTTGACAGCGAGAGTGCCTAATAAAACTGGCTAGAAGTTTGAGGAGCTAAAAAAAGCTAAGATAGTAAAGATTTCATGCACGCCATAGTGGCTCCAAATGATACTCAAAATGATCTGAACGTCTCAACAGATGGGGGGGGGGGGGGGAACTGAACACGAGCCAAAGGAACCAATTTCCAAGCACACCCATGCTCTGCCACCTCTCCCTGGGAGTTTTTGGTCCCTTCAATGCCTTCATTAAGAGCGATCTCCCAATTATCTTGTTAGACTAGTCTTCCCACATTTCTGTGCATATTTGAACATCCAACAAGTTACAAAAACAACCAGAAATCATCAAAGGACTAGTAAAATATACAGAGGACAGCACTAGATGAGCTTTGGACACAATACATTACTTCTTTTTTTAAAGCATCTGATTCTTTGAGTTGGCAAATATAATCTGAAGATTTCTTTAGGGAAACCAGACAAAGTACAGGCCCAAGGAAGAACAAGAATCATTTATGCGTGCGCCTGAGCATAATGCATATACTCGAAAATGAATTCACTGGTGGGTTGCCATCTTATCCAGCTCCGTCCCACCTCAGTGACAGATGCTCAGTTTAATATAACTTTGAAGTTCTATTATCCAATAGGTCCCATATTATTCGCGACAAAATTTGCAAAATAGACAGACCAACAGCCCTCTCTGTCCAACCAAAAAGAAACGTGAAATGTGACGGAAATAAGCCTCGTTTAAGAGCATTCACTCTGTAATCATCTATCACTTCGCTATCAAGCCACGCCAGAGACACTATGGTTGCTTGCTGGATGAGCTGAAGATAGAAGGCCTCGTCATTATTCTCTCCCTCGTAATTATAAAAAGGAAGATTTCTGTTTTGCCTTGCAATTTGGCTAAAACCCTTAAAATTCATACTAGTTTGGGCCTTTTACTACACAGAGGAGGAACATAACTGTTGTAGTCTTAAGACAACCAAAAGTATTGTATACAGCCGACAGAATTAGCATCAAACTCACATGTAACTCAGTTCTAATCAGTTGGCTCCCAACTGGCTACAAGCATCAGTTAGTACTTGTGGTATGGCTTTGCCATTTTCCCGACCACAATGCAATATCATTTCATGTGGTTTCTAAGAAGATGTGTATGCGTGGATATGTGCAAAATATAAAGGAAACCATGGAGGAGAGACAAAAATAAAAGACTTTGGAAAGCTGGCATAACTGCATTTCCAACATAAATGCAACAGGGATCGATGTTTTCTCTAATTTTATACCTTCTCAAAGAATGTGCAAGAACAACTTGGACATAGATTTATCCACAACAGAGGCACAAAACCAACCTACATTCTTACGAAAATACAATCTGAAAACCAGAAGAGACGATTGAGTCACACAGACCAGATCTATGTGAGACATGAGTAAAAAAGAAACATAGAGAACTCTTTTTTTTGTTTGCTAAGAAAGCAACCTCCAATTACTGAAAAGAAAATGGGGTAAGCATATCACAATCCCGGATATGCTTGGGAATACAAGAAACAGAAATAGACCCAACCGAGTTACCACTAGCCACCCATTTCGCAATCAAATGGGCTAATCTATTACACTTTCGCGACACCCAAGCAATCTTCCACTCCCGAAACTCCGCAAGATCTCTTCTAATCAGCTCCACGGACGCTTCAATAGCCCAGTAACTAGTTCGTTCAGCAGAAAGAACCTTCTTGCAAAGAATCAAAGAGTCACATTCAAAGTCCACGCAAAGCCAGTTGTTTCTCCTCACCAACGCCATAGCCTCAACCATCGCCAAAGCTTCACCAAAAAGCGGATCCATAGAAGCAAAACGTTCCGTGTATACCATACAGAGAGAACTGAGAGAATCTCGAAGCGAGATAGCTATGTAAGACCCATTAGGACGGAAAACCAAGCATGAGCGTGTTCAAAATACTGCCTTCGAATCAGAGAGATCAGAACCTGTGTGTCCACCTGAGCATCCTCATGAATGATCTCGTTACAGGTAAGCTAAAGAATTCTAGCATTACGGATAAAAGCCTTCAAACTACCAGCAGCTATATTAAAAACACTATCAGCCTTTAGAATAGCAGTAATAAGAGCCGCAGGAGAAAGAAAGGATAGAGAACTCGATGAGGAGATGGAAGGGAAGCAATGGTTTCATAGACAAAGATGAATGTAGGTGGTCGTGGCCATTGATGGAACCACTGATTATGAATACTTGGGCACTTGGTTTGTTCAATTTCCTTCTCTTTTTTTAATTTACAAGTTAGTGATAATTATGAAGCATGATGCCTTACCAGAAAACAAAGACCAGGGTGATGCGGTTGGTATAACCAAGCCTCACCTCTACTACCAGCTTCAAAGAGTAGATTACAATGTATAACTTTATGTCTTTATCAAATGTCTATTCACGCCAACCCACTTCATTATTGAACCAATATATATTGACCTGAATGCAAAGTATCTTCCTTGACTCTTCACCACCATGAAGTTTCATGCCAGTGAGTTTTTCAATGGAAAAACCACATCACCCAACATCTCCAAACAGGTTTTCCAACTAGCTCTTGCCTTGGTCCTACTCACCATAATCCCTCTTTGCTTAATCAGAAATCCCCATTCACCATTGCCCTCTCCTGATATCAATATCCATGGTTCACAAAGCACAGAATTTGAAAAGAAGTGCGATATATTCAGTGGAACATGGGTTCCATTCGCCGAGGGGCCTTATTACACAAATGCCACTTGCAATTTGATCTTTGATCAGCAAAACTGCATGAAGTTTGGGAGATCGGATACAGAGTTCCAGAAATGGAGGTGGAAACCAGATGAATGTGAGCTACCTCTCTTTGATGCAGTTCAGTTCTTGGAGCTTGTCAGAGGAAAATCATTGGCCTTTGTTGGTGACTCGGTGGGAAAGAATCAAATGCAGTCATTGGTGTGCCTCTTGAGCAGTGTAAGTGTCCTATCACTCCCTAGCAAAGTTCTTTCTGAGTCAAGAATGCTTGCCTGCTTAGATACTAATCCACGTCTAGATAAAGGTTAATATATTATTCGTCTAACCTTTAAACCATTTGACAAAATTCTGTATGGACATAATTCAAGCCCCTTCCCCTCCCCCTCAAAAGATCTATTGCACTCAGAGATAACCGTCATTCTGCATCTTTCAGGTGGTCTATCCCGAGGACGTCACTCTCAAGTACACATCAGACACAAACTTCAATCGCTGGTTTTACACAGATTACAATTTTACCTTAGCGGCACTCTGGTCTCCGTTTCTGGTTAAAACCAGTGACGCAGACTCCAGTGGTGACACCTTCAAGGGCATATTGAACAGCCTCCACTTAGACAAGGTCGATGAGGCATGGGCAGCAGAGATTACAAAATTCGACTATGTAATCATCTCAGCTGGACAATGGTTCTTTCGACCACTACTGTTTTATGAAAATGGTCAGCTCGTAGGGTGTAACAATTGCCAACAAGAGAATATCACAGACCTTTCAGTCTATTATGGATACAGGAAGGCCTTTCGAACAGCTTTTAGAACCCTTCTACGCCTCAGAGATTATAAGGGGGTGACATTTTTGAGGACATTTTCTCCAGCACACTTTGAGAATGGGGAGTGGAACAAAGGAGGAAATTGCGTGAGGACAAGACCATTTACCAGGGAAGAATTAAAGGTAAATCAATATATTAGGGAGATGTACTCCACTCAAGTCGAGGAACAAAGAGCAGCTGCAGAGGAAGGGAGCAAGAGAGGTTTGCAATTTAGGCTGCTAAACACAACTGAAGTTATGTTGTTACGCCCAGATGGGCATCCAAACCATTATGGGCAATCTCCACATAGGAATATGACTTTAGCAGACTGTGTCCATTGGTGCTTGCCAGGTCCTATTGACGTATGGAATGAGTTTTTGCTTTATATGTTGAAGAGGGAAGGTCAGATAGCATTCGGAAGGAAACTACAGGAAATTGGTTAAATATTGACACTATACTATTTAAGGATTTTTTTTTTTCTCTAGGACATCTTCTATAATCTACGATTGTAAAGGTTGTTGGGTTGCACATGTACTTGCAGAATCATTTATGTAAAAATATCTTCTTATATCACAAGAGATGAAGCGTTACTGCATACAACGTAAGTTCTATGTCCGTTCTCCGCCATAAGCGAAGGCTTCCTGTCAGTACTTGCAGAATCATTTATGTAACCATATCTTCTTATATCACAAGGGATGAAGCGTTACTGCATACAACATAAGTTATGTGTCTGTCTTCCGTAATAAGTGAAGGTTTCCTGACATTGCATACAACGTATGTCGTATGTTCTGTCCATCCTCCGCCATAAGTGAGGGCTGCCTGATAAATGAACCGATGCATTATAGAGGACGAGACCATGTAAATTCCTTACGAATTCCTTAATATCCAATGGACTATCATTAGTCAGGTTTATTATCATTGGAACAAATATTGATAGGATACAGATTTCTCTTCATAATGAGATCTTGATGAAGACCAGTAAGTGCAGAGCAAAAATGTAGAGTACAAAAGTAGACCTCAGCAGCATAAGTTTCTGCTGATTTTCAGAGCGGCCCCCAGGGTAATATGTAGATTTAAGATGAGCATCAGCAGTATAGTCTGAAGAAGCAGATCCTCTTTCGGATGTGCTTCTACCAAACCGATTCCTTGCAGTATTGACGTCTATATTGCTGTTTTCAACGATCCTCCACAGTCCATTCAATCTTTCTAGCTCCATTTGTTTTACATGGATTTCACTCACAAGGCTTTCTGCTTGTGCCTACATGGAAAACAGAAAACATTGAATGTTGTCGCTCTCCACATATGACATTAGGACTGGACGAGTGAGAAAATTTAAAGTATAATATGAGAAGCATAAACCTCACCTGTTTTGCTGCCAGCTGCTCAATTAGGCTGTGAAGCTGTCTATCCAGTTTCTTCTCCCTCTGAGCTGCAAAATAAAAATTGCTAGAAGTTAAAATACATCTACAAGCTACTACTTAGACCAGTAATCACACGTGAATTTTCAACCACTACATTTCACAAAATCTATGCAATAAGTGCACTTCAAAAAAATTTCATAGCATTATAGGTTTAAATGGAAATAAAAGCGAACAAAATAATTATCACTAGGTGCTCCTCTAGTGGGTTGCTCGGCCCAGAATAATTACTTCTCCAACATTCTTTGATTCACTGCCCATCAATCATAAATCTGCTTCCCTTTAAATTTTGCCACCTCAAAATTTGCAACAAAATTTCAATTTATCAGACTTTGCATCATTTACACTTCCTTTCTGAAATTAGATCTCCCAAGATATAACACCTGAAAACTTTAAGTCCAACTACCATTTTTCAATGGCTAATGTATTGTAAACCAGAAGCTTATGAGACTTCTAGGAAAATGAACAAAATACGAAAAAATGTATCGATAAAGAGATACCTGGGGAAGGTTGCTTCAACGCCTTATCCTGAACTTGAGCCCATCTTTTCTCCAAATCTTGAACAACCTCCTCCATTGAACTCTGCAAGAATCAAACCATATATGACCAAAACAAACTAAAAATTCAATATCGATGAAATCAAGACTGAAAGATAAGAAAAGAGCTAAAACAATATTAAGATCAATAGGAAAGATTCAATGTACCAATTCTTTTTTCTTGTTCTCCAACTTCTCCAGAAGAGCAGACTTTGACGCTTCCGTGTCTGGTCCATCTTCAACTGCCATATTTGGTTGAACTGAATCACTGGATCTGGCCAATTGGCTGGTAATTAAAGCAGCTTCCAGCTCTGCTCTAAGATTCTTCCCTATCTCATCCATCTCCTGTAAACATCAACCGGTATAGAGAAACTTAATGACGCCTTTAACTCCTGGAAATCATCAGGAACAATAGCCTGGATATAGATAACCAGAAATGTCAACTTGTAAATGTAAAGGTACTCTAACAAGATGTAATAGATGATAAATTGCCCACAACAGATTTCTTTGAAAACAAAGTTGATGTTACAGAAGCAGGTGCCATAACAATAACAAGAGTCTTCTGGTCGACGTTGTCAGTTCCTCCGCCTCCCGTGACGTGCTACTCTCCTCAGGACCGATCGATGCGGCTCCTGCTCTTCCCCCTTGGTTGTGGACCTTCTCCAACCGCCACCATGCGCCGTTCCTACCACCAACAGCTCCTGTTCAGATCTGGCCATTGTTTGCTTGTCTTTGTCTACTACATATGTCAGCTTACCGCCCGTTTGGGCTTATCCGTCCTTATGGGCTTACCTGCCGTGTGGTTGTTGTCTGTGTGTAGTTTTTACAGTTGGTATTTGCATTTGAAGTATTCTAAGGGAGCAGGATCGACGCTACGTTCGTCTTTCCTTCAGCGGCAGTCGCCATTGTCTTGTGCAATGGTTGTTACTTTTATGGGTTTTTGCGCCCATCTCTTGCGGGTCTCCCCGCTTCCTCTGAGGACCTTGAGTCCTCGTTTATGGGCTACGGCCCTCTAGACTTGTTGCTGACCCTTTGGGTCCTTTCCGTTGTAAGTTTTCAGCTGTAATTTTCTATACTATGAATAAAATATGTCTTGATTAAAAAAAAAAAAGAAGATAGGATAGAAAGTTATAAGCATGACAGGAGACATATAATACAATCATGGAAAACAAAACAAAAAAGCAATATCTAGGTATAAGTTTAGAATATTGTAACTTACTTCCAATTTCCTCTGAAGGAGATCTGCCTCCTGCATTTTCTCCTGTATTTTATTCTTGCAATTTGATAGAGCGTTTTCATATGCAGCATTTTCTTCCTGCAGTGTCACCTCTCTGAACTGGGCCTGCATATTGTAATTGGTACCAACTATTAATTCAGAGAAGTAACCATCACCCATTCACATCGAATTTGATCAGCCTCTAGACCAAAATCTATCCAACATAACTAACTTCATGTGTGACAACCGATAACTTAGGACTGGTGAATTACTAGGAAGTAGAACATTATCGACAGAGAAATTTTAAGCTATGCTATTTAACTTTCATCAACCATTTCATATCTGCATCATTTCTTACTGATCTCCTCAGGGTTAAAGCAAAACTACACATCAATTTTGGCACACCATATAAAACACAGATGCATCTGCTACAATTTAGTTTCCCTCAAGACCGTCTAAGGCTGGCAACAATAAGATAGAAGTAGTGGAATCAAAACGAGATTTAATTTTGCGGTGATACAAAAGGAAAAATAAACATCCAATCTGTAAAGTGACTTAGCATGAACGTTCAAAAACCCACACAAGAAACGACGTTAATCACTGGAAATCAGTACCCGATACACTAGTCCACGAGAAGTACATTAAAAACCAACCCACATATCAAATCCGTGAAATGCGATCAAAATCCAAAGACCCGTATAATAAAAACCCATACTTCAAGTATAACACCCACCAAAATAGCCATATAGCCAAAATTAACAACCGAACTCAAAGACCCAGATAAGAAAAACCCAAGAATTCAGAAGCGAACCTGTTCTCGAGTAGCCGAGTGAGCGTTAAGCTGGAGAGCAAGAGCAGCGTTGGAAGCGATAGAATGGGCGTGGAGGTGAGGGAGGCGTTGGGAAATGTCAGGCGGAGGCAATCTCTGCCGTAGATCCTGGATGACACGGCTCAGAGAAGCCGCTTTCAGGTCCAGTTCCTGCACGTACTTTTGCTGCTCCCCCGTGAATACTATTGGGATCGAATTGGGGTCGTCTTCCTCATTGCTTTGGGAGCCACCAACTTTCACTACATCCGCTGCCCAGGCTAGTAAACCAGCCATCTTTCTCTCTCTCTTGATCTCTCAACAATGGTGTTGAAACAGAGAAAGGTTGCGAAACAGTTCCAAAATGAACCGGAGAGGAGGCCGAATCGTACTGAAACCCAATGGGCTTGGAGTTTTTTATTCCTCCTTCCCTACGGAAACCCAAGTCCAGGGTTAAATACAGATTGGGCTTACAGGTTGCCAAGTGAGGCAAGTTGTTTAAGAAGCCCAAAACGCTTACTTTCGGAGAAGTAAAAACTAACAATAAATCATTCAACTCCCATGCACCTTAGAAAAAAACAAAAGGCTAAATACATGGGCTTTTGATTGCGGAACAAAATTTCGGGCCTAATTAAAAAAATTATAAAATAATTTCTTTCACTCGATCAAATAATTTTTTGAGAGTAAAATTGTGGCTGCCAAAAAAAATTATAATAACAAAATTACCTTTTTGTACATTCAAAAATCATTTTCCATCTAATTTAATCAAAAAATTTATCAAGAAAATAGCCAACATTGGCTGCTAACATCATACTACTCTTCAAAATCTTTATGCAAATGAATATTCAAGGGGTAGGATTTAAACACCAAATCTATTAGTCATTTTGTTAAATGAGGTGGCCAAATCCTGAATCTTGAATATTCGTATTAAAATCAAAGTCGTGACTTTGAATCTTTTGCATAGTCTTTCTTTGAAACGAATCCATTCTCCAAACCAGAATTAGGGTCAGATTGAAAATTAGGTTCTTTATGTCAAACAAAAAGGCATATCTAAACGTCTCTAGTCCATACCAGCAAAAGCTTGGGCAGGACAGCATTTTCATTTTCTTGCCTCCCAAACATCCCCACCTTGATATACCTTTCTTCACACCATTTGTATTCGGAAACCTTTGCATAACTTAAACTTTTCCAATATCCCCAGTTTCCTGATGTCTCTCAACTTCACTTCCAATCCAACCTTCGTCTCCCTCT
Organism: Myrica gale; assembly: GCA_963930655.1. Classification (NCBI taxonomy): domain Eukaryota; kingdom Viridiplantae; phylum Streptophyta; class Magnoliopsida; order Fagales; family Myricaceae; genus Myrica; species Myrica gale. The sequence goes on along the minus strand of OZ005600.1, from coordinate 5,377,195 downwards.
TACATCTACCTTCCCTCATTCCTATCACCAAACCATTGAAGCCAAGTCAAGCCCAAACCTAACGCCCTCCTGAATTTTGGCCAAGACTGGATGCAAAGAACCTGGTCAACTCTTCTACTGCCTCCATTTTGTCCTGAGTTCCACTAAATCCAAGCCAACTATCCACCTCCTCCTCATAATTTTATCCACTCGGTGTAATAAATATTTAAGTCATACACAACCTATAATGTTGAAGAAGGTCACGAGAAGAGTCAAAACCTTAATCACCAAGAGTTTTAAGAGACCTCGCAAACCATATAAACCCCCAACACCCCCACAATCGCCACCACCACCTGAATCCCCCATCATGCAGCCGCCTCCACCACAAACCCAGCCTCTGCAACCATTCCTCTTCCCCAAGACCCAATCCACCGTCCTTCCTGACCCCTCGCTCTTCTTCTCCCCTACCCTTCGGTCGGCACCTCTTCCCACAAACTCTTTCTTCCAAAACTTTGTCCTAAAAAATGGTGATCAGCCTGAGTACATCCACCCCTACCTCATCAAATCCTCCCTCTCCTCTCTTTCCCTCTCCTACCCATCTCGGTTCTTCAACTCCGCTTTCATCTACCAGACTTTCAACCCTGATCTCACCATCTCTGCCTTAGAGAACACCCACCCAGATTCACAAAAAACACACGTTATCTCCTCCTTCAGTGATCTTAGTGTCACTCTTGACCTTCCCTCTTCCAATCTGAGGTTTTTCCTCGTCCGGGGAAGCCCGTTTCTGACTTGCGCCGTCTCCGGTTGCACCCCCATTTCGATATCTACCATCCACGCCATAATCTCATTCTCTTCAAACACAGCTCTCACTAAGTACACCGTCAAGCTCAACAACAATCAGACATGGCTTATATACACGTCCTCGCCGATCCGTTTGACGTACAGCCTCTCTTCGATCACGTCTACTGGATTTTCGGGCATTATTCGGATTGCGGTGTTGCCAGATTCCGATCCCAAATACGAAGCGATCCTCGACCGGTTCAGTTCTTGTTACCCGGTTTCCGGTGATGCTGTTTTCACTGAGCCATTTTGCTTGGAGTACAAATGGGAGAAGAAAGGTTGGGGGGATTTGCTTATGTTAGCTCACCCGCTTCATCTTCGGCTACTACCCGGTGATGATTCTGGCGTTACTGTGTTGGAGGATTTTAGGTATAAGAGTATTGATGGTGAACTTGTTGGTGTTGTTGGAGACTCTTGGCAATTGAAACCAGCCCCAGTGTCTGTAAACTGGCATTCAATTAGAGGTATCAAAGAAGAATCGTATGTTGAGATTATCTCTGCGCTTTGTCAGGATGTTGAGGCTTTGAATCCGACGGCGATAACTACCAATTCATCTTACTTTTATGGGAAACTGATTGCAAGAGCGGCAAGGTTGGCATTGATAGCGGAGGAAGTGGATTTTCTTGAGGTGATTCCTAAAATACGGAAGTTCCTGAAGGATACAATTGAGCCATGGTTGGATGGGACTTTTAGTGGGAATGGTTTCCTATATGATGCAAAATGGGGTGGAATTGTCACTCAGCTAGGGGCATCGGATACTGGCGCTGATTTTGGGTTTGGCGTTTATAATGATCACCATTACCATTTAGGTTACTTTGTATATGCAATTTCAGTGCTTGCCAAGATTGATCCAGCGTGGGGAAGGAAGTATAGGGCTCGAGCTTATTCGCTTATGGCGGACTTTATGAACTTGAGCAGGAGATCAAGCTCAGATTATACACGTCTGAGGTGCTTTGACTTGTATAAATTGCACTCTTGGGCTGGAGGGCTAACTGAATTTGCTGATGGGCGGAATCAAGAGAGCACGAGCGAGGCAGTGAATGCTTACTATTCAGCGGCATTGATGGGATTGGCCTATGGAGACACACATCTTGTTGCCATTGGATCAATGCTTGCAGCATTGGAAATTCAGGCTGCTCAAACATGGTGGCATGTGAAAGAGGGAGACAACATGTATGAGGAGGATTTCACCAGAGAGAACAGGGTGGTGGGCGTATTGTGGGCTAACAAGAGGGACAGTGGATTATGGTTTGCTCCACCTGATTGGAGAGAGTGTAGGCTTGGAATTCAGGTGCTACCCATATTACCAATCACCGAGGTCTTGTTCTCTGATATTGGTTTTGTGAGGGAGCTCGTGAAGTGGACTTTGCCTGCTTTGAAAAGAGAGGGAGTTGGAGAAGGATGGAAGGGATTTGTCTATACCCTTGAAGGAACCTATGACAAAGAAGCTGCTTTGGAGAAGATCAGGAACTTGAATGGTTTTGACGATGGGAACTCACTCACTAACCTCTTGTGGTGGATCCACAGCAGAGGTGATGAAAAAATGGAGGGAGGAAAATACTGCTGGTTTGGTCATTATTCTCACTGAATTTAGTTTGTCTTATGTCGGGGTTGAGTTTCATAAGACATGGCATGATTGTACTTTATAATGTTTGTCAAAACGAAGTGAATTAAATCTCCTTACTACCGTATATCATGTTTTTGTATTTTAGCTGCCCTGCATTCCTTAGCATTGCACATGGCAAAATGCAAAACTGGTTGCTCTTTCCAGCCGTTTTTCTTTTCTTTTTTTCTTCTCTCTTTTTTTTCTGCTTTTCCTTGTGCAGCCTTGATTTGCAGAAATTTATTATCATCTGCCCTTTTAGCATCATGGTGTATTAGTCTGATTGCAAATCTGAGTTGCCTTTTAAGTTATTCCGCTACATTGCATTAATCTACCAAGGATAAGAACGTAGATTCTCAGGATATTTTCTATAATTACTACAAAATATTGTTCTCTTGGCCCTTGGGAATAGAGATGTACTATAGTAACTCTTCTGCCGGAATGAACTACAGAAGAGTAGACACAATTCTGCAGAGAGGTTAACAATGATTTAGAGAGATACGATGAGATGAAAACGATCCTGGACAAGGATTCTCTAGATCTCGAGTTCTAGTACCTAGAGAGACAGAGAGACTGGGAGGAGAAAACCCAACTGCCTTCGGCCAACAGAACGTGTGAAGCTACCAATCCGACTGTGCCCATATGGTCAAAACCCAAACGGCGTACAGGCCTTAGGCCCTAAGCTAGCTAATGGAGGAGTTCTAACATATATAACAGAAAACGAAAGAAAATTGTCCGTAATTTCTTCTCCAAAAAAATTTGACGGGGACTCAAATCAGCATAACGCCCCCAATTGCGCCAGTTTCGTTGCCTGGAACAACACTAGTTGCCCGCGACTCAGAAAGAAAAAAAGTTCTTTCTGTAATTTCAAACTTTCACATGATTTTTCTCACACCTTTATTTCGGAATCTAATGAGTCTTTTTCGGTGGGTTCAATCCATTATGATGTGGAAGTCTAACTTTCAAAACAAGCAAGCATTTTTCCACACAAAGGCACATCTGTATTACTAATCTTAACTCAGTTTTGCTTACCGAAACAAACACAAATATTAAACTCTTTTGGTATTTTTTATGTTTGTCCCAACATTTACAACTTGGACTAATTGCTTTGGAGGTCGCTGTCATCGAAGGATAGAAGGCATAAAAGATAGGACTCAAATCAACACCCAATCTCCTTAGCTTGTCACCACAAGAAAAAGCTTCCTTCCATCATTAGCTCAACAAAACACAAGGCTTTGTATCGAAGAATCCGGTGCAGGTTAAAAGGAAAAGCCTTCACAGACAACACCAAAAACACAACCTCCCAATGATCCTCCAATCCCAATCATGGCGACACAATAATTGTTTATTTGTTGCTTAGTCAAAACGATCACGTTCAAACAACATGGCAGGTGGAGGCTGGCAATGGGAATGAGATCTGAGCCCAAACCCAAAGAAAAAACAAAATCAAGAGGACAAAAAATCAAACTACTCTATATATTCCTAAGCACCGACTATTATAAAATCTTAATCGAGTTTTCCCAACGCGGCATTCCTGTTTTCATTGACTTCTCTGAAATTGGTTTGTTCTTTGTCACGTCCAGCTTTCATTAGCCTTTAAATAATTTGTATTTCCAGGCCTGTTTTGCGAGACTTCCATTTCCTAAGCGCACATGTTCATCTCTCTCCCCTCTCTCCTGTGTTTTGTTACCCTACTCATGGTTCATGAGTTCGGCCTTACCAAAATAATGAGGGATTTTCCCCCCACGAATTACTATGCGCTTTGCATTTTGCACCCTACACTACCGCGTTTGAGAAATTGCATCTACGAACTATCCATTATTAACACATTGTATCATGAAAATTGAAATTTTTCTTAATACGAAATATCAATTATGTCTTGTTACATTTATGGGTATAATTGTCCTTTTATTTTTTAAAAAAGTTAATTTCCGTCCAATTTGATAAATAAATAAATGAGAATGCAGTGTGTTAGAGTTGATAGTTTATGGGTATAATGTCTTAAACGTGGTAATTTAGGATGTAAAGTGCAAAATTTACAATAATTTATGGGTTAAAAATATATTTTCCTCCAAATAATCTTGCTTATTTAAGTGAAGATTTTGACCTACAGCTCACAAGTTTTTTAAGCTTATTGAGATTTATTTATTTATTTTTAACTAGAAAAATATCATAGGATGCACGTACTCAAGAGTGATGTTCATCTAACATACAAGCAAACTACAGAGAGACTAAAACAGGAACTCACCACCCAATTTGTTTAAAATTACAGGTAATTTATATATTTTAACAAAGAATTACGGAATCAAACTTGGGATCTATATTTATTTCAATTTTGAATGACATATCCTAGAGGTCAAAAACTTAAAATATTTAGATAAAGGGTATGTTTGAGAGTGAAAATTTTGGGTATTAGGGTTTGAGAAATATTATAAAGTAAAGATATGTTATAGGAGTTGGTGAAAAAGTAAAAAAACAAAGATAAAGATTTTTAATAAATATTATAATAATAAAAATTTATGTGATGAATTTTTTATTATTAAACTTAAATTTTTGGGCCCAAATTCTTGGTGCTCAAACAAAACCTTAATCTCGATAACCTTTTTCCCCCTTTTATTATTATTATTTTTTGGATTGTGGAACTTACTTTGGAATTTTTAAGGATTATCCGTGTCAAAGATTCCCAATCATATAATCACAATTTTAACCTTAATTGATGCTCACACTTGCCCAATATATTTATTCTAATATCTACCGCGAGAAATGAGGGGATAGAAGAACACAAATACGTGGTAAGAAACCTTAGAAGTTCTAAGAGTCTTAATCCAAATTTACATTAGCCTTTACAATTATATTTTTAATATCTAAACTCATATTGTAATAAAATAAATAATCCAAGCCTTTCACGAAAAAAATAATATATTAAAATAATTGGTATCCAACGTGACTGAAGGAATAGAATTGATCATCCTTATATATTTTATTAATAGTAAGGAAACTTCGTGACATTCACCCATCACTTATTAATTTAACTGGCCCATCAATCAATTTTTAAGAATATATGTTCTTGATAAACAGCTAGAAAATATCTTAAACTTCGAGTTTAATTGAAAATTGGAAATATTCTAGATTTGAAAAGGGAACTGAAAAAAAAAAAGGAAATGGAAAATGGAACGGCTGGAACGTCACATAAGCTAAATTTATGGCGATCTTATTAAGGATTGAATAGAAAATGTTTTCCTCCCTGTGCATGTGAAGACGGAGGAAGAGTAACAGGAGTATTAATCGGAAGTCGCCCCCACGTTTGATTGCATATTTTACGGGTAATACATACAACCTGTTTTGCCATTTTCCACTAAGGAAGCTTTCTCGGAAACCCCATCGGAGTTCGAAGTTTCCAACCTGTTAAGTAAAAGTTCCAGACCACCTACAACCGAGGATGAGGAGAAGGTAAGGATTTATTGAGTTTTTGAGCGTTTTGGTGATGTGGGTAACGCTGCATTGGCCCATTCCGGTTGCAGGCTGTTGACTGATGATGTAGTCACCGTGGACTGTTCCTGATCTGAAGTTGTTTAGTTCGCTGGTATGGTTTTGTTGGCCGAAGGGATTTCTGAACGGGTTTTGGTTAGTTTTTGTTGAGCTTACGGGTGTTTGGAGAGTAGGGGTATTCCAAGCAAAGGAATTCTGGTAGATTGGTTTTGCCTGGTTTTTCTGAACTGGGATTTTCTGGCGTGGTCAATTCTGAGGGGTACGCCTACGTTTGCTCAGTTTCTATGAGGAAGACCATTTTTGGTGCTGAACTGTGCTCTGGAATGACTTGGTGCTGCATGTTCTTGAGTGAAAATGGGACATTGAGATATTACTGCTTATTCTGATTGTTCAAATTTGGTATTGAAAGCGTAGTGGTGGGTTGCAATAATCCTTAGGTGAGATTCGTAGGAAGATGGGTGAGATTCGTAGGAAGATGGCTTCTGCAGCCCCATCTCCAAAATCTTCTGCGAATTCATCAACTTCTCCTGTTACTGTTACCTCACCATCACCGCCTTCTTCCCCTTCTCCATCAAATTCTTCAACTTCACCACCTCCTACGGCACCTTCAACCCCCACAACCCCACCTCCCCAGTCTCCTCCGTCACCGGTAGCTGCTGCTCCTCCTCCGTCGACGCCAGCTTCACCCCCACCAGCATCAACACCACCCCCGTCACCGCCAGCATCCCCACCAGCAACTTCACCCCCACCGCCTCGAACTTCACCTCCACCATCTGCCCCTCCTCCAGCTGTCACTTCGCCACCACCACCATCAGGAGGTTCTCCTTCACCCAAAGCCTCTCCTCCACCTACGGCACTATCCCCACCTGGAGCTGTTGCACCTTCACTTCCACCTCCCCCACCAAATGTCCCAACACCTTCCTCCAATTCTCCACCTCCACCCGAAGCAAAACCACCAAAAAGTTCACCTCCCCCACCTATGCTTACACCTCCTCCGTCTGAGTCTGCTCCTCCACCCTCATTGGCATCACCTCCTCCTCCTCCAGTTCCTTCATCCTCGTCACCTCCTCCAGTTCCTTCATCCTTGTCACCTCCTCCAAGTAATTCCTCTGTTAATAGAAATCCCAATAAGTCGACTGTACCTTCTTCTTTTACCAATGTAACAGAAAACCCAACATCTACAAATACAGGTGGGATGAAAGGGGGAGGATCCGCAGCAATTGGTGTTGTAGTTGGGATCCTAGTGCTTAGTCTCGTGACGGCTGTGTGGTTCTTACACAAACGAAAGAAAAGGGTGACTGGAAGACGTCTACCCTACCCCACACATTCTCCATTTGCCTCCTCCCAGAATTCCGGTAATACATTTTTCTTAGTTATCACCATATTTATTTACACGGCATTTAAGTTCTAGTAGTTTCATTGCTTCTTAATTTTTGATTTGTTAATCTTATACCTGCTTTATTGATATTTTTTTTTTGATAAGTAAGAAGTTTTATTAACGAAAAGGAGAAGCATCAGTACAAAGATTGTACTGACAAATTACAACATACAAACAAAGAAACTAATGAAATCCTGAAAATCAAGAAAAGGGCCCCCCAACAACGCATTAGCCCAAAGAAACAAAGTAAGCAACAAACCCCCCTGCAAATGGTCAATGGAGAACGAAGAACCCTCAAAACACCGCCTATTCCTCTCCTTCCAAAGGCTCCACCATATGCTTTATTGATATATGTGAGGCTTATTGCTTGAAGCTCCATCAACTTGTGGATTTTCCCCAAGATATAGATAGATTGCGTGGTATCTGGATAGAAACTATAGTTTTCTCCAAAAAGAGTTCATATTTATTGATCATGTTGGAGGGAAAAAGAAATGAAAAGCAAATTTCTGGAGGAAGGAGGAATAATAGTTACAGTTCCTTCAGGAAAGAATTGTAATCAAAGGTGATAACAAGGTATTTGTCAACCAATAAAAAAACTGATGTTCTGGTCTTGTGCTATACATGCTAACTCTGGCGTTTACATCAGCACCTCCAGATGGTCTTTTTATAATATTAGGGATGATTGAAATTCACATCCAGCAAATCTATTCACAAGCATCTATTGCATTCCGTTTCAATTTGGCATGTTCTTTTGGAGCCTATGGTTGCAATCTTACTCATTCAGGTTGCTTTCCATGTGCTGTGATCATTTGGGCCATGGAGAAGGTCTAGTGGGGTCTAAATGCCATTTTCTGATTTTTTGCTTGGAAAATTGAATATCATTTTTTTTTTCTCTCTGAAAGACATAACACATATCAGTTGTAATTTGATTTTGTGAGTTAGCTGTAACTTAATCAGGGAATGAATTCAGTTAATATGTCTTAATGGACTTGCTTCTGCTCTCCAGATTCAGCATTCATGAAGCCGTATACTCCACCTACCCATGGAGGATATAATTCTGGTGGCCTAGGAGGATATAATTCTGGTGTCCTAGGAGGATATAATTCTGGTGCCGATAATGTGTATGCACCATCAGAGGCAGGAAATGTAAGCAATTCAAGGTCACACTTCGCTTATGATGAGTTAGTCCAAGCCACAGACGGGTTCTCAGCAAAGAATCTGTTGGGTGAAGGTGGATTTGGTTGTGTATACAAAGGTGTCCTGGCAGATAAAAGAGATGTAGCTGTTAAACAGCTAAAAATTGGTGGTGGCCAAGGGGAACGCGAATTCCAAGCAGAGGTCGAAATAATTAGCAGAATACACCATCGTCATTTGGTTTCCCTGGTGGGTTACTGTACTTGTGATCGTCAAAGGTTACTCGTTTACGAATACATCCCAAATGATACTCTTCATTATCATCTCCATGGTAAGGAATACTTCTCAGATGAATTTGGAAAGAAACATCTCAAACTTGATTACCGTTCCATCCATAATCAGTTGAGCACCATAATTTTATGCACATGTCTTGCAAATAGAATAGTTCTAAAAAAGGTTAGTTTCTGTTTGATCAAACTGATTCAATCATGGTGGGTCACTAAGAATTTCTTAGGAGGTGGCCATGGTGTGGCAAGTCCTGTTATATAATTTCTACTTGTTTTGTGCCCAGTTGTGGTCCTTGAGAATCATCCAGTTTCGAGTTCTACAGCATATGGCTTCCCTGTTAAAATGGTAATAGCCCTCTAACTACACATATATCCTTACCGATATTTGCAGGTGAGGGCAGGCCCGTTACGGATTGGGCAACCCGACTGAAGGTTGCTGTTGGTTCAGCTCGTGGACTAGCTTACCTACATGAAGACTGTAATTCTCCTTTTCTTCTGGGCTTCTTCTGTGCTGTGCTTTTCACTTTTTTCATGTCATTTGTGTAGTCAACTCTGGACACATACATGGGTGTTAGGTCAGTCGTGATATTTCAACTCCCTGAAACAGTGACAATGTCCTTTTTTTTTTAAAAAAAAATCATATTTTATTGTTTAATATTTGTCAAGGAAGTGTAATATATAGGTATTCTCCAGATATTGTTACCGGAAATGTGGATGTTCTGATCTGTGTTACTGCTTTCTTACTGGGGTAAAATAGTGTCTCATAAAAAACCTTGGGGGGGGGGGGTCAAAAATTTGGATATCTGTGATACTTGTAATTAATCTACAATCAGGAGTGCCAGCAAGCTGTGAAAAACATATGTTGGGTACTTATGAGTGTCCACTATTGAAGGGAGAAGTTCAGAGCTGCCTTTTCTGGAGATCTGGATTGCAAAGGCATCACAGATGAGATTCCAGGACCTGTGTCATGGTTCCTAGCGGGTTCTATCAATCCTAGTAACTTACCTCTACATCAAAATTGACATAAGTTGGCAAAACCACCTTGAAATTGTTTGAACAAGAGTAGCACGTTATTGTGGGCAGAATTGAGATGTTTTAGAATTTCTATCAAGGAAACATCATACCGTATTCCCTTTATTGCATTGTTCAATTAATGCCACTCATCCAATAAAATTGCTGGTCATTTATTCTGTTCTTCAGGACTTTGTCAGGTCTGAATTTATTTCTACCATCGACGGAGGAAATTTTTTATCTCTTCTCTCTAACATTCTGTGTTAAATATCAGGCCAACCCCGCATCATTCACAGGGATATTAAATCATCAAACATCCTTCTTGATAAGAACTTTGAAGCTCGGGTATGCCTGTCTCTGCAACCTCAATTTATATGTGTCCATCCGAGATGGTTTCCCCACCCCCCCTTCCAGTCATTATACCCTGGCAGCTGGAGTTTCTCTCTCTCCTGTATTTCGTGTTCCTAGTTATTTTTGTTCCTAAAGATTTGTGGTCTCTCACTTACAGGTTGCAGATTTTGGGCTTGCGAAGCTAGCATTGGATACAAATACTCATGTAACCACTCGGGTGATGGGAACCTTTGGGTAGGTAATCTTTATGTACGGACTTATGATGTCTTCTTTGTGACCAAATGGAAATTCTTGTAGGTTTTTATGCTGTTTCGACGCCTTGTAAGGCATAAGATAAGGATGTATTTTCCATGGGTATAGCTATCAGTATCAACAATTTAGAGGTCCACAGTATAGATGCCTTTGACCGCCATGAGATTTCATGCAAACCATACAGTTGACATTGGAAGGTTTTCAGAACAAATTTTAAGATTTGATATGTTTTTGTTCTAATCTCAAAGGCATCTTGAAGCAAGCATCTGGAATAATGTCAACCTGCGATGTATGCCATGGTCCCATTTCCGTATTTGAACGTCTCTGATTATTTTAATTTTGTAATTCTGCAGTTACATGGCTCCAGAATATGCGACAAGTGGCAAGTTGACTGAAAAGTCTGATGTTTATTCCTTTGGAGTTGTGCTTTTGGAGCTGATTACAGGCCGCAAGCCTGTAGATTCCTCTCAGCCCTTGGGTGATGAGAGCCTTGTTGAATGGGTAAGTTCCCAAGTATTGACATGTTGAAGCAAATGCTACACCAATTCTTTCTTTTTTTTTTCCTTATAGACTAGTGCTTATGATCTGAGTTCATTTGATCAAAGATATCCTGACTTCTGTTGGTGAAGACTGCGTGAAGGGAAAGTTAACTATTGGCTTGGATGTGGCCAATAACTTTACTTTTGGGTATCCGTTAGTTTTATGGTCAAGAAACCCACCATTAATCACTTTTAGGGATGTGGACCTTAAAACACGCCAGCAGACTCGGATGGACCTTAATGTAGACGTATGATTGCTGTTTTATTGCATCTCTCATCTATGTTGGAATAAGTAAATCGCCTTTCATAGTCCATCCTTTTTGTGCTGTTTTTGAAAGAAGATGTTTCTGGAGGGAAAGGTATGATATGGAACCTTTGATGAGTGATTGGAGCGGACAGTTTGATCATAATTAAAACTTGTTCTTCAGGCTCGATCATTGCTTACTCAAGCACTTGAAGATCAAGACTTTGAAGAGTTGGTAGATCCAAGGCTAGAAGATAACTATGTTGCAATTGAAATGTTTCGGATGATTGAAGCGGCTGCAGCTTGTGTTCGTCATTCAGCTGCAAGAAGGCCAAAAATGGGTCAGGTAATTATTTTTCAGATGGGAGTATATTTGCGGTATTTCAGCTCTACTCCGCTGGGATTTAGTATAATTTCTTCTTCGTCCTTCCCCTATCTCAGGTGTTGAGAGCTTTGGAGTCTTTGGATGAAGTTTCTGATCTCAGCAATGGAATTAGACCTGGCCAAAGTGGAGTATATGATCAAGCGGAACAGTCTGCACAAATCAGAATGTTTCAGAGGATGGCATTTGGCAGTCATGAAAATAGTTCAGAGTTCTTAAATCACACACAGAGTAGCTGGAGGAGTGGAGAGCAGGGTCACAGTAGAACCGCATCATCTGCACAAGGATCTCGGGTATGGGGCAATTGAGATGAATTTACAGCTAGTATCATACTTTCGATTTATACTTGAGAAGGTGCGATTTTTTTACCATCTTGGGATGAGAGTGAGGCCCAAAAGTACATCGGAAACAGGTCTTGCTGCCTGTTTCATGTAAATCTCTTGCATATTATTTGCTCTAGTTCTTTCTTCTCTTTCGCCTAACATGATTTTTCTAGTGAGGGGTGCAATGATTTTTTGTATTCTTTTATATACAGATACTTCATATAGCATTTCATTCTATTCTTTTTGTTCTTTTTCTCCTGAGCCATTCTATTCTATTTGTTGGTTCAACACAACTTCTCCTTTCCTCAAGTTCTGTACAGTGGGATGGTGATGGAATGAACAAGACTGAGAAACCCAAATCAGTCTGAATTGCATTCATAGCTCAAAGCTTTATCCCACGAAAGAAAAGGATTCCAATTTTTACGCAGCATGTAACTTACTTAAATAAACTACAGTGGTAGCTCAGTTGGTTTGAGGGTCTGAAAATAAGGGCATCTAGGAGCTGTTGTGGGGTAGGAGATTTGCGGATCAAACTTTTCATCTCCAAAATTAAATACACTCTTGTAGAGCTGTGGCGACGGTACTCCCTTCTCGAGTGGGTAACTATAGCCCAATTCAAAAATTCTGCATTGGGTGGAGATTCATATGTTATGATTAAGGGAGTAAAATTTTCTCCGCTTAAATAATAATAATAATAATAAATAAATAATTGAGAAGAAGAGAAACCCAACGAGAAAAGTAGATCACATGAGTATTTGTCCTCCATGTAGGGGCACATCACAATTTACTAGGCATCTGACTGAATCTCTACCACTCGAATTTTAAAAAACACAACTAAGCAATGGTTATGTATCACAAGTGATACACATATATTTAATATACACTATAAACAATTTGAATTTAATATATATATATATCTATAATTTGACTTTTGGTTGTGGATCTTTTCCTATATTTTGATAATAGCAAATGAGGATAAGACCTTCCCCACTTTGAATCAGATCAATCGTTTTCTTCTTTTACAGCAGAAAGTAATGTGAATTGTTCTGATACAACGGCAGATGAAATTTGGAAAACATACTTTATAAATTAAAAAAAAAATATTTTAATATTACATAAAATACACTTCACACGTTTAACTATGAACATTTTTTACCCTTTTCAAAATCTCATGATAAGTCTGAAAAGAGAGAGAGAGAGAGAGAGAGAGAGCTCAAGCTGCATAGTAATGGGCTATGCTGTGTTAAGAACTTGTAAAAGTCTCCTCAACTAAATGATCAACTATTTTTCTTGAATTTATGAGGGAAATTTGTTGCACTCAGCTAAGCTAATGCACTGTTTGAAATCAGGCCTATCTATATTAGATACGGTTAGCCAACCCCGAACTATTGGTGGATTGATATTTGGAGTATTTCTTGGTGGACCTCTGAACAAAGGACTCAGGAGGCCAGACGCCTAAGCCCATTCCCGACCTCATCAATGGGCATGCTTAGGAATTCAAAGCCGACAGTCTTGAACGATAAGCCAGCCCTTTAGGCTTTAGTTCGGCCAATCCCAGCGCTACAATAAGAGCACCACCCAATGATTTTGTCCCAACAACCTTTTTCCAAAGACTCTAAAGAGACAGAATCATTTGACTTTCCTTCCGGTCATTACCATCATCGATATGTCTAATTGGTTTCCCCTCATGTGCGCCATGGATCATTCTCTCACGGTCCTAATCATTTCGTCGTTCAAGTTCAATTTCGCTTTAAAAGCCCGTACTCTAATTTCTCTGAAAATCAAAAGTAATTTAACCTCGTTTTATTAACGGAAGCCTCTAGCCCATGACTCTTACAACTCTTTTTTTTTCATAAATATTCTGATTTTTCAGATAATTTTGTTCATCCATCTCGGATGCATCTCGTATACATCACGGCAGATGAAAATTTGGAAGGCTTTTATCGTTTTTGTTTTTGGCCCAAGGGAAGAAGCTTGGCTATTAATGATAAAACTGCACGAACACGGGTCAAAAGTAACTTGTAGAACCCACAAGATTCCGTCATCCAATGGAATTATGCCTCGCACAAGCCTCTTCGGAAAATAATAAAGAACAAAATTTAAAGAAAGCAGATGAGTAAACGACGTCGTCAACGAGGTTTCCTCGACGGAGAGAAGTCGACTCAGACTAGGAATAGTAGATGTGTCAAGGGTGAATCTTTTTGGGCATCTTGTTCAGCAGGGCAGACTGCAGAGTAGTTAGTAGGAAACATCAGATATTATTTGTGACAGAAAGAAAGCGAAAGAGGAGGCGGAGAAGAAATATGGGGGAAGAGAGAGAGGAGGATCCGCAGAAGTTAAAGAGGATTGCGGCGGCCGCCTACGACTACGAGAGCGACCCGAGATGGGCCGACTACTGGTCCAACATCCTCATCCCTCCCCACATGGCATCCCGCTCTGACGTTGTTGACCACTACAAGCGCAAGTTCTATCAGCGCTACATCGTCCGTACACTCATTCCTCCACATAGTTCATCTCTATTATGGGTTTAATTTCACAGTTGGGTTCTTTGGAATTAGGACGCGGGTCTACTCTGTAATGCTGTTGGTTTTATTGCAAATTTATTTGAGTTGGAGTTAGGACTTGTGACCCATGAATCCCCATCTGGGTTTTAACTTGTTTTGTTGGTTGGGTTCGGTTGTTGACTATGTTTGGTCTATAATTCGTTTTGTGTGGATGATAAAGCTTTCAATTTTATCTTTTTGTATTTGCTTGCATTCGATTGTGTGGAGGCCTGTCACTCATGAATTGCCGTCTGGGTTTTATTTGTGTTGTATGTTGGGTTGGGTTGGATATATATGTTTGGTATTTTTCAGGTGACAAATTTCTTGAATTCACAACTTTTTGTTATCTGTCTTTGATTTTGTGCGAGTTTCCTGGAATTTTAGCTGTAGCCGTGTATAGTTAGGTGTGGGCTGTTTGAATACTTGGGAGAAAAATCCAGGAATCCTATGTGGTTTCGTCCACTTTATCTTCTGGGGTTTTGGTTCTAGGTCATCTGAGACAGGTTGCAGCTGGACACTGTTCGTAGTTGGCTGATGTTATGCTTGTTTTTTTTTTTTTTCTTTAGATGGTGTTTTGGGATTACTTCTTGATTATGACTATATTCGTTGCTTGTGAGACTCCAAGTTGTTGATACTCTATTTGTTTCTGTTTATCTTGTGCTAGGTTATTGAATGGTTGTGGGTAATAGAACCGGCTGTGTTCCCACTTGTATTTTGTTTTGCATTTGGTCTGTGGAACTCCAACGTTTGAGATTTTGTTGTTTTGCTTTATCAATTGCGCTTGCATACTATTTTATCTGATAGAGATATTGAGTTGTCTTGTTTAGGACGGGTGAATAACGGGAGATTGCTAATGAGTGATAGCTCAAATGACACTTCCCGACCCTATTCTTGTAGGGAAAGGGTGAGATCATGGGCTTAAGACATACGTGGTGTGTGTACGACTTTCCAATTAAGAAAAGCTATTATCTTTTTTTTTAGCAAGAAAAGCTATAATCTGTTATTATGCTTTTAAATTTGTGTTGAAGCTTATGCCTTATTATATCTGAAGGGGATATGTACACATCGACTTTCTTTACTGGTGATTCCTTGCTTATTAAGGTACAAAAAGGGAAATTTCTTTTACTGCACCTAAAAGCAGTGGCTTGATTAAAGACAATTTTTAGGGTTGAGTTTCAATCGCAGATGATGGGATAAGAAATTGTGTTGTAGGTTATGGAGTATAAGAATGAAAGGAACTAGTCCAATTCCATCTGGTTCTATCGTGGATGAGGAATAGCTTCTTAGGTTCATGCTATTTGTAGTGTAAATTCGTAATTCATATGTTTTTTAGAGGTCAAAGAAAATAAAAGTGCTTGTATATTTTTGTCACTTATGCTCACTTCATTCGGCTTTTCTTTAACTCTTGCACCTTGACCATCATTACTGATACTTGGATTACCATCTTTACTGATACTTGGATTTCATAAGCAGGATCCAGATTTCATGGTAGAGGCTATGTCTTCTAATAGCTCTTCTCAGCCATCCAGGCCATCAGGGCCATCCTCAGCATCATCAACGTCTTCGAACGAGCAAGCTCGTTCTCGTAATTCCGGTGAGAAATGTGGATTTTGCTATTAAATGCCTGATATAGAAATAACAAATTACAATCTTCCCAGTATGTAGATGTATTCTTCTTCCTTTTAATCAGGATTAAAATCGCTCCTGCTGTTGGATTGGACCTGTAGGTTCAGCAACTCGATCTTCAGGGACATCGACAACTACCAGTCCCAATCCAACTTCCCTGCGTTGGGATCGGCAAACGATTCAGTTCTCTGTGAATGCTTGGGTACAGTTAGATCTCTTCATGCATGCATCCATGTACTTTGACAGTCTCATAAACTTCTGCGTGCATGCGTGTGTGAGTATATATATGATAAACATCACAAATTTTTGATGATTTTCTACACCCCTTTCTTGGCTTTAACAATTTTGTAATTGATTATTTGTTCCCTTAAAGCTGGCTTTTCCCTGCCTCTAGACTCTAGAACTTAAGTTCTTACTGCTTCTGAAGAAGGGGGAAAATGGATCCCAAAACCCTGCAGCAATTCTGAAACAGGAGGAGAGTGAGATATGACTCCGTTTTTGAAGGTTGTGAATTTCTCAACGTTAGAAGACAGGCTATTTTGGAAGTGTTGAATGATCATCACTGTTGATTGACTGCATTCTTGTTCTCAAATTACCTACTTATTTACTGGTTTGAGCTGTTGGCTAAATTATACATCATATATGCATGTGTTCCTTATTGTGTTTCTAGGCTGGAAAGTCCAATTTGGTCTGCTTAGATCATTTTTCTCTTGGAGGTGTGTTTCTTCTTCTTGGAAGAATTTGTCCCGTGGAGAAAAAATGGTTATATTGTTAAAGTAGTTTAAAATCAATGATTTTTTGGGCAAGTTTGACTGGAGTGTATATTGTAATTCTACAGTGCCCAAATTTTATAATTTTGCAATTGTATCTTTTTAGAAGCCTTAGAAAGAAACTGCTAATAAAATAAAATAAGTGAGTTCAAATTTCAGTAACTACATTTTATGGTTGTAAGTAAAATCCACGTATCACGATCATTCTGCTTATACCGGGACTTCTTCTAGTTATGTAACTTCTGTTTCTTCTGTTTTTTTTTTTAATTGCAGGTGTTTGTTGTGGCTGTGCTTGCAATTTTTCCACTGGTACCTAGAAATTTTTCACAAAGGGCGTATCGGCTTTCCTTAATGGGCACTGCATGTTCCTGTCTGTATTCTGTGTATTCGTTATACGGGGTATGCTTCTATTCTGTTTCAGTGCCCCTGTAAATTTTCACTTCAACCTTTGGTATTATCTCTTCGAGTTGATTTAACCAATCGTCTATTGCAGAAACCCAGGGCATGGAATCTGCAGGCTTTGCAAGTTTACTTTCAGTCTGTTATTGCAACCAAGGATTTTATCTACTTCATCTATTGCCTTTCCTTTGTGACTTCAAATCTTTGTCTCAAGTGTGAGAATTCCTAAGGCTCTTTCTTTTTGTTTACCATCCATTAAGATCACTAAGTTTGCGTTTTATGTTCTCTGATCAATGTTGTTGAATGTGGCTTTTCACCTGGTCATGCAAAATCTTATGAGGTGATTTTTTTTTTTGCAGTTGCTTTGATTCCCATTTTATGTCGAGCACTTGAGCATGTTGCAAAGTTCCTTAGGCGTAATTTCAGTGGCTCTTCCTTGTACAGGTAGGAGAGTTATGAACCTTTCTAATGATATGTGTAGTTGGTTGGTTGGCACTTTTAGTTTCAATTTACTTGATTGCATTGTTTGTCGTATTTGGTTTTTCTTGTTCAGGTACTCTTATTGCCCATTTAGCAATACTTCACTGAATACCTTGTAGCTTCTGCTAAAAAAAAATATTTGCAAATATTTGGCCATTAGCACCACTTTAGGAATCTATTGTTGTCTTACTTTTGTTTGTGTATTGATATTTGAACAGGGTGGTTCCTTTTTCATAATTTTCACAAGAAGCTGGATATCCCTGGGAAACTCCTGGCTAGAATAATGTCCACTTAGTCCCACTGCCCTTCTGTCCTCCTTCCCCCCTCCTCCTCTTGCTCTTATTCCTTCCCTCTTAAACTGACCAGTGTTGAAGGTCCTGCAATCATTTTGACAGCCAGAACATTTTTTATGTGGTAGAGTTTGCCTGCTTGCGGACTTTTTTGTTTTGATAATTAAGCCAATCTTATTAAAAAGAAGAAAAAAAAGTACACGCAACAACGGAGTCAACAGTACAAGAGAATATACTGAAGAAACCAAACACAAGCAAACCAGAGAAGCCAACAAGACTCTCCCGAGAAACAATAACACCCTCAACCCACTAGCCAACCAGAGTCTCCCAAGAACTCCCACCCGCCCTCAGTGCCAACAGGACGCCACAAATGAGTCCCCTAGCAGTCCAGCCCATAGCTATTAGTCTTCTTAGCGAGCGAAGAAGACCCTTCATAATTAACCGAAGACTTCAACCCCTTCAACTCCCTGAGCATCCTCCCCCCTGACTTTCTGGACTTTTGCGAAATAAGCGGCACCCGATTGTGTTCCAACGCTGCAAAGAGATCCCTCAGTTTTTCCTCTTGACCACCACATGACACCCCAACCATCTGACCCACAGAGGAAACCATGTCCAAGACCCACGCCGGAGATTCCCCCCCCCCCCCCCAAAGCTCTACCAGGGAAACTGACCGTCAAGGGTTGAGATTCGAGAGCTGGTTCTACCACCTCCACCAAAGACAACTCCCCTCCTACTGTGCCCGCTGCTTCTAGCACTCCCACCTCGGGAACTCCAACCTCCAACTCTAGAGAGTGTGAACTCTCAACACAAGCTAAAGTCTTAGACAAACCCCGAGAACACTCCCCCTCCTCCAAACCACCGAAGATAGCCCCCGCAGAAGGATCCAACACTGACCGCCCCTTCTCGGCAACACAACTCTCCTGAGCGTGGAGCTCCTCCCCTGCTTGCGGACTTTCTTCAATTCTTCTGTTAAAATGCAGGATTAGTTCAAATATCCTCATGTGAGCACTTATAGTGTTCATTTATTTGGTTTTTCAGTTGAGTAATATTAACATTTCCTCTTTGTGTTGACAGGAAGTACTTGGAAGGGCCATGCGTTTGGGTGGAGTCAAACACAACTACCCTTAGCATTCTGTCTTCACATGCTGAAATTGGACTTGGCTTCCTTCTGATTATCTCCTTATTCTCGTGAGATTCCTGGACATATTTTTGTTTTTCAATTCTTGTGGCTATTTATTTCCTTCCCTTGTTTATGTGTTTGCTTACTTCCGCAATCTCTATAATTATGCAGGTGGCAGCGCAACCTAATACAAACTTTTATGTACTGGCAGGTTTGTCACAGTTGTCTGTTATCATATATAGAGTCGTTTTTCTTCTTGGCAAATCAATATTGTTGTTAGATATCATTGAATTCTTTGGCTGTCAAGCCAACACAATCAGAAAGAAAAAAGAAGAGAGAGAGAGAGAGAGAGAAATATTAGTAAATTATTGTGTATCTCTTGCTTGTCTTTTGCTCGTGGGTGCCATGTGTACTCAAGGATTAGGTAGCTGAATGGCCTAGATTTTTGGTATTTCTCTATAAGGCATCTTCATGATACTTTCTAGAAGGAAATCAAGATTTCTTGAATTCTCCCGTCTACCCCACAAAATTATGATTTGGCGATTTGTGGTCTATTCCCCTCGAGGTGATGGGGAGTGTAGTCACCATCTGTTTGCCCTTTCAAGTGTTTGTTTGGTAGAGAAGATTGGGCTTGCAGAGATGGCAGAACAAGAGTGTGGTGGTGGTATTGAATGGTGCTGGACAGTGTTGCAATAGGCTGAGACTGGTGCTGGATGGCGGTCTTTGTTTTGATGGCAGCTGAGCCAACTAGGCTATGGGTTAGAGGCCATGATAGAACTCTTTGGCTTTTAAGCACTCCAAAGAAGTAGGGGGACAAAAGGAATAGAGCTAGAGAAACAGAGAGAATGAATTTATTACACTTCTTGCTTGCTTTTAGCTCATACAATGGATGCTGAATAACCTCAAAGGAGGAGGAAGATCTACAACAGAATGGGGAAATGTTGGAAATGGTTCTGGAAGGAATTTTTGCAATTAGTTTCTAGAACGGAAGTTGAATAATGTCATAAACTCTCAATTCTGCTTAACATATGATGATGTGGCCACTTGTATAAAGCTGTAGCGAATGTGATGGCCCACCCTTGTTCTGTCTTAGATATCCTGTTTCTCAATGACTCGTTTTTCCTGCAAAGCCTTGGGCCAACTGGTATCCTATCAGTTTATTGAGACAAAGACCGCCGTCATTGTGCCTACTGCCTATTGATTTCACTTGTGTGAAGATATTAGTAGAGTTGAAAAGTGTTCTTGAAAAACTGTATTATGCAATAATTGTTTCTTGATTTAGGCTCTTCATCCACTCCTCCCATTTCTATTAATTCGATCTTCATAATTTGTTAAGACCTATTTAGATTGCATTTTCCTTACGCAGTATGATGTTTCAACCTCATCTGGGTTGATTTTTTTCCCCCTGCTTTTGACTCTTAAAACACTTTTGACAGCTATTGAAGCTCATGTATCATGCCCCTGTCACTGCCAGTTACCATACTAGTGTCTGGGCTAAGATTGGGCAGATTGTTAATCCACTCATCCACCGCTACGCCCCATTCTTGCATACTCCGATTTCTGCTGCCCAGAAATGGTGGTTCAGGTAGAAAGAAGCCTCAGAGAGAAAGGGGAGGAGCAGACAAGTTTTCCACCTGGGATCATTTGAACTGTTCATCTGGAAAAATAACTTATGTCGTATACATGACATGTCTTTCGTTATGATTGTAACTGGAAGTGAGTTATTGTTTGGTCCCGGAGCAAGCATAAAATGTTACAGCGAAGTATGGGTTAATTAAGATTGTGACATAAAAATCACGGTTGTTAAATTTTGGGGTTTTTTTCCCCAACCTTCCCAACTCTTTTCACTCTCAGTAACATTATGAAGTCCACAGAGATGTTTGGAGAATTTCGTGAAGGTAGGAGTTCTTCCATTTATTTTTTTCTCCTTAATATGATTCTGCAAACCTTTTCGTGTTCTTGATCTCGAGTTCTATGTGATACAAAGAAAGGTCCTTAGATAATTTGGCCTGTTTGTGCATCTAATGGGAGATTTCTCTTCCCTGCTCAAGGACGAATGGCTGCCTAATTTTTGGGGTTATGGGTGAAATGTATTACGTTGATGGAATGTCTTCCATCATCTTGATTCACGATGAGACCGAAGAATCTAGTGCGTTAACAAGAGCTGAAACCCGGAATCTACGTTCTGAGACTCTGTTAGTGCACGACTTGGAAGACGTAGCAAGAAAGACGTTCAAAACTTCATTGAAGAAGTGCGTCTGCCATGTGTCAAACATCTCTGTTCCATTATTGCCAGCAGTTTCGCACCAGAGAACTACAAAAGCTTGGTAAAGCAGTAACCAGTTTAGCCTGCGCTGGTTGTGCAAAATGGCTTCCAGTTGCTACAATTGCACTTACGAGAAGGATTTTCTTCAATTTGCAGTACAATTAGGCCAAATTGATTATCGAGCAATGGAGTGAGACTCGGATGATGTATCTCTTCGAATTTAAAAAGCAAATTAGAGAAGATTTTTATTGGGACCAAGCCAACCCAACTCCACAATTTTCAAAGAGGCTTACGTGATGTGATGTGTTCATGTTGCTTCCACGGGTCCCTTTGGAAATCACTGTTATTTTATACAGGCAAAGAAGCTAGTTGGGTCACGGCAAGGAAACGCCTCGTCATGTCTTGTTCTGATTTGCACTTTATGACACCTCTTCGTTGAGCTGGACATTATCATACTCGGTGTCATACTTGTGCATGTGCTCCTAACGTGTTTTCACGACAAAATTTGTGTACCACGGCATATAGTGTGACAAAAATATATATATATTTGGAAATTAATTATATGCAATTAAACGAAAATATTGAAACTTATTTCAAATATATATATATATATATACCGATGGATTTACCAGATAGATCATGGAATGAAGATTGGTTACCAAGGAGCTTACTTTGAAAGGACCAAAACGGTTACTGGAGAGTTTATGGTGAAGACGAGTCATGGAAGAAAAGAAGCAGAGAAAATAGCAGCAGATAAAATAAAATTAATTTTTAAAGACCTCCTGTGAGGGAACAAGCTTCGTTAAACCCAAAGGTCGGCAAATAAAAGGCCAATTAGAGGGTATCAACTTGCAAATGGTCTTAAAATAAGTTTACTTGAGAAAACAGAAAATAATTACTTAAACCAGCCATGAAGGCGGTATGCATGAAGCAGAAATATAATATATATATATATATATTTGGAAATTAATTATATGCAATTAAATTAAAATATTGAAACTTATTTCAATATGAAAAATAACAAGTCAAGCTTAATATTTAGGGATAAATACAAAATCAGTCCATGTGTTATACACAAAAATTGTTTTAGTCCTTGTGATATGAAAATCATCCTGTGATTCTATTTTCGTTTGTTATTGGTCCTCCATCAGGGATTTATTTTATCACTTTCTGAAATCACAGGGACTAAATCGATGTTTTTCATGTCACAGGGAACTAAATCGATTTTTACGCGGATTTTGCATTTATACATAATATTTATTCTAAAAAACAAGAAAGAAAAAAAAACAGAAACAGAGAAGGCATCTTTTCCCGTAGAGTTTCTCCATACAAGTGTCTGGAAAAATTCCTTAGATTCGCTGAGCTTCTGAATTGTCGACCACATTGTAGAGGAAAAGAAGCAAAAAAGGGAGGGCTGGACCCACTTCTCGTGGCGAGATTGCTATAAAAGCTTTTCTAGAGAGCTCCAGATCGACGTCGTCCTCTCCACAATTCGAAAGTTACAGATATATATTCTTACAAACTTACGAACAACTGCACAACAGAACACACCGGCAGCAAGATTCCGTCTCGTAAAACCCAAGTTCCATGTCCAAGCCCAAAACTCACAGTTTTTTAAACGGTGACCGGACTGATCTCGACCGTCAGCTGTTTTCAACGGTTAAGGGGAACATGAAGGACGTGGATACCAAGCCCTTGCTTTCTTCCAAGGTTTCCACCTACACCGATGGCGCCAAAAGCCACGAGTGCCGGCGCCGAGCCACCGGAAATCCTGACGCCTCGCCGCGGAGCCCCAGTCGGTCTCAGACTATCAGAGAAGAGATCGAGCACGCCGCCGCCGAGACTTATTTGCTCACCCGCCTCACCTTCATCCTCCTCGGATACCTAGGGTACCATTCTTCAATAACTCAGGCGTGTTGTGTTTGTAATGGATTGAACATTTTCCCTTTATTTCCCAGATAAACTTGAGCAAGAAAAATGGATGAGAGATTTGAAAATTGACATTTTCGGGTGTTTACTTTTAACCGAGAGATGGAAACTTATAGCTAATAATAGCATAAATATATGTTGTTCTTTTTTTTCGGAAGTATTTTTCCTATAATCTCTCACTAACTAATTGCATAATTCGTACAATATACGAGTCCAAAATTGTAAATATTTTATAATATGACAATTAGGTACAAATTAATGAACTTTCTTATGACAATTAGGGAATTTCTTTTCTTTTTTGTTTTTTCCTTGACCTCTTTTTGCGTTCAATTCTTGGACCCTCTACATACAGGGATGATTGTTTTTTAGGGAGAAAAAGAACTAAAGGTGGGATGAAAGGGTTCTGCTTTTGTTAACCATAACGGATGCGGTTATATAGAAAATTTTCCCTTTGTTTTGGCTAAGTTTGCATGTAAATCATTTTCTAATCATTTATTTTCATTCAGGGTAGGCTATCGGTGGATCAACAGATTATTTGCTCTTGGTTGTTATGCCTTGCTACTTCTCCCGGGATTTCTTCAAGGTTTTTGTTATCTTGTTGCATAAAAGTTGTTCCTTGTCTTTTTTTTTTTTTTTTACTCGTCTCCTTTTCCTTTTATTTGATTATTTAAGGAAACTAGAATTGGGCTTCCTTGGGTAAGCCACGCACAGAAAGGAAAAGAGTTTCATAGTTTCTGGATTTTGTTCAATGTTGAAAGGAGAAGTATGGTATTTTAGGATGTCTTCACGTGATCCAAATAAACAGACCTTAACTTGCTTGCCTATTTTCCTCAGTGGCATATTATTATTTCTTCTCAAGCCGGGTCAAGCGAAGTATTATTTATGGAGATCTACCCAGAAATAGGTATGTAAATGTGGTAGAGGTAATTAACTTATTACTTTATTTTCGTTTTCAAAGCTACAAACTTGCTCATGTCGCACATGCAATTGCAAATTCATACTGTTGCATCTGTGTTTTTACCTTTTTCCAGATTGGATCTATTTTTGCCTGCAAGTAGTGGTGAACCGAAGCCCGTTGTGATATTTGTAACTGGTGGAGCTTGGATTATTGGGTGAGTGATTTGACATAGCTACTAGCTTTTTCTTTTGCTTTTTTTTTCACATTGAAATTGCTGCATCGTATTATCTTATAAAGAAGAAAATACTGTTTGGTTTCAATTTTAACTCTAAGAATGGCAAAGGGAATCTCCATAGTGCTCAGGATTGTCAAATAAGAGATCAGTCTGTACCTTTCAGCGAGTATTACCCATCTGTACTAGTTAACTTGTCAATGGAAGGATGCAGGATAAGATGGAAAATGGATCCAGTGGTTTGAGTTTTTTTTCCCCCTTTTTGCGTAGTTGTATTAGTATAAAGTATTTAAGATAAATTTGCCACTTTTTTACTTGGAAGTAAGACTTAGGAAAAGGTGAAGCATCCTCGAAAACGTTGGGTACCAATATGATCTCATTCATTAACAAACATTCCCCCCCAAACAAACAACAACACACACAGGAAAATCCTGGTCACACTGTAAACATACAGTGCCGGTTGGTTGAACCTTGTTATGTTGACAAATTCTAACCATTTAATCTAATGTTCTTTCGCTTGGTAATGCCACATAGATGGTTAAAGGTTCTGTAGATAATTTTCATTCATTCCCTTGCATTATATCCATTCTGCTTCTTAAATTTTTTCAGCATCACTTATCCATGTTTTTCCTTGGCCCGATTTAGGTACAAAGCTTGGGGTTCTCTTTTAGGACAAGAATTGGCAGAAAGAGACATAATAGTGGCATGCATTGACTACAGGTACTTTTATTGATTTTTTTTTTCTTCTCTTTCTCCTTCTTCCCCACCCCTCCCTCTTTGTTATTAGCATCAGATGAATCTGGAATGCGAAATAAATCCCACTTTTGACCTTTACTACTTTAGCCAAAGCTCAAAAAGTTTGGTTGTTTGATTTCAGTTCAAGCAGCTCCACACTGGAGTCTAGTTCATCTTTTCCTAGCAGGCATGTATAATCTTAGTTCTCTAACAGAATAATTGAGGATAACAATTGATACTTGTGGAAGACTATCTTCAACTCGGTTCCAATTTCACCCCACCCCTCCAACTCCAACCACAAAGCGAGCAAACGACCATGTAAAGACGTCATAAAAATGGCTTGATACATCTTATTGATGTAACTCTTAAAAGTATGCAGTCTTATACAGTTGTCTGTCAATTATGGACTTGGAAAATTGATTCTCTTGGTAATTTATACAAAAATTTGAGCTGCACTTATATATTAGTGATCAGAGAAAGTTAAGCATTTTGCCAGTGACCAAATATAGCTCCCTGTATTGGAAAGTGTGTTGCCCAGGTACTCAAACACCTAACTTGACTGGTATATGATATGTAACTTTTATATCTATTGTAATTCGTCTCTTATGTACATCTAAAAGATAATATGTGCATGCAGAAATTTTCCCCAGGGAACTATGAGTGATATGGTAAAAGATGCTTCTCAGGGCATTTCATTTGTCTTCAACCATATAGCTGAATATGGGGGTGACCCTAACAGGTGACAGACTGATTTCTCAGTGTTGTGAACTCGTCATCTCATGTCCAAATCATGTCAGTGATCTTATTGTCAACGGTTGAGTAGGATATATCTAATGGGGCAATCGGCTGGTGCACACATTTCTGCTTGCGTTCTCGTGGAGCAAGCTATCGAAGAATCTAAATCTGTGAAAGGACAGAGTATTTCTTGGAGTGTCTCTCAACTAAAAGCTTATTTTGGTTTATCTGGAGGGTAATTTTTTTTTTATCTCCACTTTTTGTTGTGAATCTTGTGGAATTTTACTGAATCTGATCATAGCCCCTCAGTTTGTCTTATGTATTGAATGTACTGTCTTTTTGCTAATTACCAATTGGCAAAATAAAAGTTGTTAATGATCAAAAGGATCATCCCTGGTTTTTGACTTTTGTGAACCCAGATGAGAAACACCTAGCTGTGGAACCAGTTCATAATGAGAGGTTGAGTTTCATGAGAAAATGAAGCACTGCCACTGGTGCTTTTTTCCAGTTTTGGTCAGTGGTGGTTGATATGTTCTTCATTCCATAAATCCTAACTCTGTTTTTGCTCCTTTTGCTCTGTTGTTAGAAGGTTCAAATCCTGGGTACAAAGCAATGTGCCGTTGGCGTTTTGTGTGGCCTTTTTGGATACATGACATTCCCTTCTCCATTAGTTTGTGGATGCCATAGAGCTTTATGTCTTCTATTTGAAAGATACCATCTACATCCCAATATCATTCAACAACTTTAAGGCACCAATAAGATTAAGGCTTCACAAAATAGAGTCAATTAAGACAGTAGGCAGGACAAAAACCCAAGGTTATGGAGTTCTTATGAGTGTATTATGAAAGGCAAATAGTATGCGTATATCTTTCAGGGCAGTGCTTTGCTGTAAAAAATTTCCCACCTTCCCCATTGGCTTTGGTCCCTATCAGTATAAGAAAGATAGGACTTCTTTTGCTTTCATATCTTAATGATGCAAAACCTGTCTTCGGACGTCGGTCCTTGGTATCTTGAATATTCATTGGGTCATGCCGGAAAAGGTGGAGAGTGTTTTATCTTCTTGGGGTAGGAATTTTAAGGATCCTTCTGCCAAGGCTATTTGGGACATGATTCCAGCGTATGTATGGTGGTGCCTTTGGAGGGAGTGGAATAGAAGGTGTTTCGAAGATTCGGACAGATCTCTAAGGAGCTTGCAGGGCGATGTGTTTCTTTCTCTTTTCCTTTGGGCTAATGCTTTGTTGGGGGGTTGTTTTGTGGACTATGATGATTTCCTTAGTTTCTTTATTTGTATGCTTTGAGTGACTTTAGTACAGTCTTTGTACTAATTTCGCTTCTTGTCTCTTTCTCGTTAATAAAATTTTTCTTACTTATCAAAAAAAAAATGATGCAAAACCTTTATGAACTGTTCAGAGAAATGCGAAGAGTGTATATGGTTTCATAAGATTGATAAGATGCAACAGATCTCTTACTTTGCTTCTGTATTGTGTTTGTCATTCTACTGGTGGATGCTGACAAAAGCTTTATTTCTTCCCCCCTAAATATTTTTTGGCAGGTACAATTTACTTAATTTGGTCGATCACTTTGATAACCGAGGCCTCTACCGCTCCATTTTCTTAAGGTACTTGCAAAATGATATTTTATTGTGAACTGATTGCATACACTAACTTGGTGTTGGGGTTTTTTTTTCTTTTTCTTTTTCATTGTTTATGACCTCATACATTATCCTGTAATGTTTAATGACAGCATTATGGAAGGTGAAGAATCATTGCAAAGATTTTCTCCTGAAGTTAGAATACAGGACTCAAGCATTGGAGATGCGGTTTCCCTCCTGCCTCCTATTATTCTTTTCCATGGAACCTCAGATTATTCCATTCCATCAGATGCCAGGTTAGACTTTCCCTGAAACAAGTGCTCCAAGTTCACTATATGTCTAGTATGAGGGATGCAAGGTAGCCAATGAACTCTAGCGCAATGGCATTTACTCAATTAAGAATGGAGTGGACTTGGTGGGTGAGGTTATGGTTTGATATGTACCAAGTGTATGTATAATATTACCCAAAAAAAAGTACGTTAGAAAAAAAGAGTGATGCAAAGTAGGATGAATGGAAGGGTGGGGGGAAGGGGAAGGAGGAGGTGTAGTGAGGGGAGTCCGCATTTTCCTCATGTACTTGGATTGGAACAAAAGAAAAGAGGAACGATTGAGAAAATTAAGATGTACTCAACATCTCTTCCCACTAAAGTGAGGATAAAGTTGAAACTTCTTATAGTAAATGTATATTAATGATGGTAATCAGCATGAAAGGCACATCATACTTTTTAAGTGGAAGGGCATATCGTACTTCATGTAAAAATTTGCATGTGAATAAATGAAGAGCTAATCGTGAGAGAAATGCTTCAGTGAAGTTTGAGTTAATGACACTTCAATGAACTGTAATCATTCTTGCCATTTGACAGGTGAATAGATGATTTTGGTTAGCCTACAATTTTTTTTTTGTACGAGATTCTCATGCGCACTTCAGACATTTACTTCGTGTCTTTTGCAGTAAAACTTTTGTAGATGCTCTTCAAAGAGCAGGAGCTCAAGCAAAGCTAGTTCTATACGAGGGAAAAACACATACAGATTTATTTCTTCAAGTAAGTGAGAGGACTCGGAGTATCGTCTTGTTAAGTTGGATTGACATATAATTAGTTTCCAATGTGGTACATATGCGCCAATATTTTGAAATTGGTACGAACCAGTATATTGGAACTCCAAAATTGAAATCTTTGTATACACCGATAGATTTCATGGATATTGCATGAAAGCTGTTATCCTTCCAAGCAAGCCTCAAGCTTTTAGCCATTTTATGCAGGATCCTATGAGAGGAGGCAAAGACGAGCTGTTTGACCATCTAGTTGCTGTGATACATGCTGGTGATGAGGAAGCTCTTGCCAAACATGCTATGGCTCCTCCAAGAAGACGCCTTGTGCCTGAGCTTTTGTTACAGCTGGCTCGCAAGATCAGCCCCTTCTAACCCCTGGATAGTTCCCAAGTTGTATCACTATTTTTATTCACGCTGCGTTCGTTGCTTAGGTCATTGTGTATTCTTTTTATTCTTTGGGTGATATTGTTCTTCCGTTTTATAACAAGTCTCTAGTGATTTACAAGGACAAAACTGGCTTGTTCTTTTTAAAAGAGTCGAAGAAGAAATTCTCGATTTAACCAGTTAGTTTATTGACAGGTACTATATAGGCTGTTGGAATATCTGTAACCATGCTATGTGGGTGCTGTGGCCCATGAGTTTTCTACTTATTATTGGTAATTTATGTTCCATACGGGATGTCAAAAAGTTGGGGACAATTTTTTTTTAAGTAATTTGAGAGTGGACAAACGCTTGCAATTGGATATTGGGATAAAAAAAAAAGAGTGACAAAATGAAGTGAAATATCTAACTTCTTTATTTATTTTTTAAAATTGAAGAACAAGCGGCTAGAAACAAGGCAATCTTTCCACAGAAGGAGACGAATTTGAAGAGGAAAAAAGAAGCATAACGTGGAAGACTTGTCCACGTCGTTATCTTTGCACCTTTCTTCCACCAAAGACTGCTTTCGTAGAAGCACACTCTGGTTCTAAGCATTTGGAAGGCAATGTTTTTTTTTCACTTCGCTTTAGGAAGAAAGAATGGTTCGAGTCTCTCAGGGGATTAAAGATTCGATAAATAGCTCATTTTTCAGTTCTTTTTTTTTTTCTCCCATTTTGACTGCTAGAAACAAATTGTCTTTATTGGGTTTTTTTTGGTTAAGATATGCTAGTTTTTTTAAAATTAAACTAGTTTGCAGGTTTTGAAGCCTTATTTTGGACCCATCGTTTGGTCTGTTTCAAAAGAATCAAAACAATAATCTCGATCGTGCTTTTATAAAGGCAGTTTGATAAGAATTTGATCAAGTTCTTGACTTAATAAAATCACGGGGAAGTTTCATAAATAGTACTTGTGAATAAGACAGCAAGATTATTGGAAGATATAATTTGGCACCATGCTATATTTACTCGACTCTCGAGTAAAGTACTTCCAGTTGACGACTTTAAAACTGAGCAAAATGTGTTTTTTCCTTCTTTGGGTACTGATAATGATCGTAGTTAAGTAAAGCAGGCCTAATTTGAAGAGTAGGGAAAGCAAGAATTCTAACATAAAAAGCGACGAATATCGAATGGACAAGGAAGAATTCTATCACTGATCATATCTATGGTTCAGTTGATCCACAGATATGATGTGATTAGTTCAAGCTGTGAATGTGCTGAAGAACAGATATCGAATGGACAAGGAAGAATTTTTTTTTTTTTTGTTAAACGACAAGGAAGAATTCTATCTCTGCATGAGGCAACGATTTTGAGGTCGCAAAGACAAGGAAGAATTTTTTTTTTGTCCCATGCATGATGCATGGTTTCTTTTAGCACATTCACAGCTTGAACGAGTCATAGCGTCATGTCAATGTCATGCAAGTAGCATTAATATTCCTAATTGACTTGGCGGTCGTCGCCTTTGTCTTTGCATCCTTCTTCCACCAATTAGTATTGCTTTCCTCACACACTGCTTCTGCATCATGTCTGTACGGCCCTCCTTGATTTGTAGGTCAATTTCACTTCGCTTTAGAAAGACTGTTCTACGGACCCCAAAGATACATAGCTCGATCGGTTTAGCATATTCTGCCTTGGGTAGGGGTGGAGAGTAAAACACACAAAGCTCGCATGCATGCGCAGGGACACGTACGCTTCCGATTAGGCTATAAATAGGAGAGAGTATCAGATTGGGTGAGTAAATAAGGCTAACGTACAATATCCTACTTCTCCAATATGAAGGCCTTTTTCATAGCATGCATTCTGATGGCTTCCTTGATCTTTCTTCCTTCCTCCCTAGCAGCTCGAGAGCTAACGGCGACTGGTGAGAATTTTAAATGACGTTACTATTGCTCTACTACTTTTGATAACGAAGTACGACCATATTGTTTATCCCTTGTGCAACAGAAGAGTTCAGTCACTTCAGTGGTAAATCTGCAAACCCAAACAAGCCGGTTCAGGCTGTAACTCCATGTACACAGGATCCAAATCGGAGCTGCCTGCTGTTGGAAAAAGCGTCACGAAAATTCAAAGAAAATGAACACCAGATTTACGTGGTTCGGCCCCAATCCGGCCTACGTCCACCCCAGAGCAATTTTATTAAGAAAGCCTAAGAAAATTACTCTGCCCGCCCCAATACAATAGTCACACCACCCTCTTCCTCTTCCTCTCTCTTTGCCCAATGCACACGATCTCACGTGCTCACGTGTCTCTTCTCCTATAACATAAGCCTCTTATTTATAGGGAAGAATACAAAGAGAAAACCCTAAGAGAATCCTAGATAAACTAGAAGTAGGGAGCAAGTAGACTTCCACAATAAGTCTACTTCTATTCTAAGTCTATCTCTTATGGGTGTGGACCCCAACAAATCTCCCCCTCCATAACCATAAGAGAAGAATTTGTTCCTGACATTTTTCGGTTGAGTGCTACCCGGGTTTCCAACAGTAGAAAGTTCCTGCAACTTGGTGTCTGTTGCTCCCCTTGCTCACCACCCCTTGCAACCTTATTCTACTAGCACTCCAACCTCGTCCTTGTCACCAGACGACCACACTCTCATCCGAGTTTCCTGCACCCCCGCATAGGGTGCCCGCATCCCCTGCTTGTACAGCCGGACCCATGTAGAACAGTATCTCCCCCTGCTCTTGCATCTCCTCCTGCTGGTACCAAGCACCTTCGTGTGCTACACGAAGCCGGAATCATCAGTCACCACCGAGGCTTCTGATGAATTCCTTTTCTCTGCTTTGTACTTTGGACAGTTCCGCTTGATATGTCCCTCTTGGTCACAATAGAAGCAGATAATCTTGCGACCTCTTCCTCTGGATTTATCCTGGCCTCCTGTATTCCAGCTGCTGCTTCTTCTGCCTCTTTCTGTGATGAGAGCTTGTGATCCACTGTAGTCATAAGTCCCCATCTCCTTCCTTCGTGCCTCTTCACTGAATAGAGCGTCTTTGACCAACTCCATGGTCAATTTCCCATTCGGTGCTGAATTTCCAAGAGAAACAACAAGAGTCTCCCAACTATCCGGCAAGGAACGCAGAAGCAGTAAAGCTTGAACCTCATTTTCGAAAGTCATTTCGACACTGTTCAATTGATTTATCAAGTTTTTGAACTCACTGGTATGTTCCGCCACCGACTTCTCGTTTCGCAGCTTCATATTCACTAGCCTCCTCATTAGCAGCGCTTTATTCCGCGAAGTCTTTGACTGGTACATTGTCTCCAACTTCTCCCATAATTCAAAAACGCTCGTCACTTTGGCTACGTGATGGAATACCTCTGGCCCAATCCACTGTCGAATCAACCCTATAGTCTTCCGGTTGGTCTTATTCCACTTTGCCTCGTCAATCCCCTCTGGTTTCTTTCCCTCGTTCTCCAATGGATCATACATATCCTTTGCATAAAGGATATCCTCCATCCATGGCTTCCAGCTCATGTAGTTTGCAGCAGTCAACATCATCATACCGGTAATCATATTCTCCGTCATCTTAATTCACACTGATCGAGGCCGAATTTCACAATTCTGACTGCACCAATGGATCCGAGATGGCCTAAAACCTTAGGAACCGGTCTGACCTGCTCGAAAACCGGCCTAAAAGCCCCTGAACCGGCCAAAAAACCACACTGAACAAACAAAAAACCGGAATATTCCCCTGGAATATTCTCTGATGACGTGGCACGCCGACCCTGATCCCCCTGCTGACGTGGCGGCTGACGTGGCACTGCTACGAAGAACTCCTGGGACCCACTGCTGACGTGGCGATGACGTGGATGCTGACGTCACAGGACACGTGGCAGGATCTTGTCGCTGGCGCGTGTGGGGTGTGGAGAGAGTGAAGCCCACTCGCCCTGGCTCTACTCGGCGCGTGCGGCGCGTGTGACGCGTGGCGGCGCCTTTTCTTCTTCCTGCGGCGCGTGGAGGCGCGTCCCGGCGATTCTGACGACGTGGTTTCGACCAACGGCTTCGTCTCGATCTCCTCTGCAGGCTGGTGCTCTCCAATCTCAGATCGGACCACTTTGAAGTTTCGGACCTTCTCCGCTTCTCTCCGAAAAACCACTCCGGCTCCTCGAACCAGGCTCCGATACCACTTGTTGGGAAAAGCGTCACGAAAATTCAAAGAAAAGGAACACCAGATTTACGTGGTTCGGCCCCAATCCGGCCTACGTCCACCCCAGAGCAATTTTATTAAGAAAGCCTAAGAAAATTACTCTGCCCGCCCCAATACAATAGTCACACCACCCTCTTCCTCTTCCTCTCTCTTTGCCCAATGCACACGATCTCACGTGCTCACGTGTCTCTTCTCCTATAACATAAACTTCTTATTTATAGGGAAAAATACAAAGAGAAAACCTTAAGAGAATCCTAGATAAAATAGAAGTAGGGAGCAAGTAGACTTCCACAATAAGTCTACTTCTATTCTAAGTCTATCTCTTATGGGTGTGGACCCCAACACCTGCCTCCTAAGCCGCCATGCAATCCTTACAAACGCAATTGCCCTAGAAAAGGGCACCTCCGGTCTCAATAATGAATATGTTCGAGTTCGACAGACTATATATATGTTACTATGTACATGTCGATCGCTTCCTTGCTGCTCTAAAACTATGTACGTACTACTTTGATGTCGTATTTGTACAATAAAATGGAACTGATGAAAATCAGTCTATTTTGCTATAATTACGAGCAGTGGCGAAACCAGAACTCAAGTGAAGGGGGGGCAAATTCTTAAGGCAAAATGACATCTCAAAAAAATTTCATACTTAATACAGAAAATGTCTTATAGATAGAATATAAAAAAATTAAAGATAAAAAATATTAAAAATATTGAAATACATGTATTGTACTATGTACTGTCACTACGAGGTCACCTTCCAATATCAACCAACAATCTAGTGGAGCATTTTGTAAATTTCTAATAGGGTTTAGGATACAAATTACCTGAATGAGCCAGCAACCAAGCAAAATTATAGCTTCAAAATTAACCTGAAAAAACAATTCAGCAAATTTGAGTTGTTCACCTGTTACTTATTTACAAATTTTTGAGAGTTTGTAGAAAAGTAAGGAGCTATAAGATAAAAAAAAATCGAATGAATTTTTAAATATAAAAGTAATAGAGTTTCTTACTAAGGAGAGATAAAATTAGATGGAATTTTGTGAAAAAGTAAAGAAATAAAAGATTTATATATATATTTTTTGAAAATGTATTAAAATTGGTATAGAAAGACGTTGGAATTTATATGAAAAATGCATATATATATATATATATATATATATATATACATAAAGATTTTTATAAAACCAAGGGGTGGCAGCTGCCCACGCTTGCCACCCCCTCGCTCCGCCTCTGATTACGAGAAATTTCCACGAAATTACTCTCAAGCATGCATGAAGCTTCTTCTGCATGCATCATATTAACTGACTTGCGCAAATGTTAGAAAACGGATAGTTGCGGGGTACAAGGACAGTATCCATTTTTTAGTATCGAACGGGAAATTCGCCAGTTCGTTGGCAGGAACTAGACTCTTGGAATATCTGTGACCATGCAATAGGGTTTGACGCGACTAATCAGTTAGCATGAACATGATCAACATGTACGATTTGCAAGGCTTTCATTCGTAATTTAAGTTACATACAAGATGTCAGAAAGGTTTAGGCCGGACGTACAATCTCTTAGTAATTTGACTGCCACAAATGCTAAAATTGGATCCTTTTTTTCTTTTTCTTACAATTTGACGGATAGAAACAAATTAAACCAATTGGATCTTTTATTTATTTTTAGTCAAGATATGCTACAATTTTATTTTATTTTTTTGGGTAAGTGGTAAGCTTATTGTATTCCCAAGAAGAAGAGCTGTACAAGAGGCCAACAACCCTAACCAAACCGGCCTAATTTGAATAATAGAGAAAGCATGCAATGATTCCCAGAGTTCGGTTATTGTGCTAAGCACTATTGTGCTGAGCATACTGAGCGACGGCTGAGATTAAAAATTAGAGATCGGACGGTTGTGATTAAACACATCGTTTAAAATATTCAAAACATTTTAATTGATGTGGTGTGATATGAGCCTTTGAATTTTGAAGCTTTAATCTCAGCCCTCGCTTAACATGCTCAACACAATAGTGCTTAGCACAATAACCAGACTCATGATTCCCACACAAAAGCGACAAATAAGGAATCGAGGAGGACAAATTATGAGAAGATTGATTATGGCCAAGATTTCTTCTTCCTCTCCCCTCTATTTGTCCCAGGAACCCGGATAAGTTTTCATTTTTCTGAAGCCGAAGGGTGAATCGGGTAAAATGGAAAGCCGGAGAGTCTCGTGTAACAAGCGTCAACATAACGTCGTCAGTTCGTCCGTGGTGTGATTTTTTATTTTTTAAATATGATTCTCGCCGCCCATTAACGGCTGAAAGGGTAGGTTGATGAGACAATATATTACAGTCTAACCTCTCCTAATTATGAAGACTCTCTATTTTGAAGGTCATATATTATAGTTGAATTATTATTTTTAATTATTAAGTCTTTATATTAGAGCAAAATTAAAATTAAGAAGAAAAAAAGTCTAAATTTTTTTAGATAAAACTTAATGAAAACCCTACAAAAAAACATAATATTTAAAAATTAGTTTATAAAATTTTAAATTGAAAATAAAAAATACATCCTAGAAATTATCACTATCAAAGTCTCTTTTCAAAATAACCCTACTATCAACTTTAATTTTCAAAATAATCATCATTCACAATAAATTATTAGCTCCTAAAATCTAGTACCACAACTGTCTAACACATCTACTTTATTGTTAATTAAGTTTTCAAACAAATTCTGATATATTTTTTTAAAGACACACCAAATGTCTAATTAATCTAATAAAAAATAATTTATTTTCATAATTAAAATTTTTAAAAAATTATAAAAAATATAAATTAATACTACACTCGAAATACTTAGTCAAATAAAAGAACTAGATTGTTTTCTAAATTTTTTATTTAATATAAAATACTATTTATTTACCATATCTGTTACCGTTTTATACGGAAAAAAAATTCATCTAAAAAATAAAAAACAAATTTATTGTTTAATTTTAAAATTTATTAATTTTCAAAAAATTAAAAGGCATCCATTTTTATGACCTGTCTGAGGCACAAGACATGTTGAGCGGCCAGAACGGTTGAAAACAGTTATCATTTCAAACTGAGTAAAAGAGCAGGCTACCCCTGTAAACATATTTTCGCTCTTGCAAAGTCTCTGTCTGCAGCCTACTCCAATGCCGATGATCCAATCCCTTCTCTTCTGGCTCCTGCTCTTTCTATCGGCTTCCGCCACTTCTCAGTCGACGGTATTCCGGAAATACCCCGAGAATCCTCGCTTTTCAACAGGTCTCCTTCTATCTCTCTTAAAAAAATAAAAAAAAATCTCGATCTTAGAGGGGACCCATGGGATACTTCTGGAGAAAAATTAAATGGGTTTTGATTTTCTGCTCAAGGTTTGAGAGTTCTAGGTTGTTCAAGATTTCGGTAAGTTTTTGGTGCTCTCTTTCTCCTTTTTGTTTTCTAACACGATCATTGCGTTTTTAGCACAAGAGCCTTCTAGAAGTGCCGCGCATAGGCTTTCGAAACCTCTGATCGGAGAATATGGGAGGATCTATGCTTGTTCAGAGAATATTTTGTGTGCGTTTGAAAGTAATGGCACCATTGCTTGGACCATAAATTTAGGCTATACATGCCATGCTGGTATAGCTCCAGTTCATGGTGGTCAAGGGAAGGTACACTTGATTTCTTATGTTTGAATGCAAGTTCTATATAACAGCGAACAGTAGCGTCCAAATTTGTGAATTCAAAGCCAATGGTGTGAGGGAAAATTTCAAGTACTGCCTGCTAAAAAGCCACAAGGAAAATCCTATTCGGATTTATAATACGAATGAACTCAAGTACTTGAGATGCATCTTTTCATGTTTGTGGTGCCTTCATTTGCTTTGAGTGGTATAGCAATGCACTTGCATATTGTCATTCCTTCATCATTCTTGCCTTGGCTATCAATATGCTGTTGTACGGCGCATGTTCTGCCATAACTTCTTTTATGTCTTCTATTTCTGCAAAATTTGTTAGTGTCAGTCAGGTCATGGAGCACGTATATTGAGCTCCATTCTCTGTGCCTGGATGTTTTTGTCCAATTCTTTGAATCATTAATTTGAGACACTACTATCATGGACACCGTTCTATCATTAATGGCTTGCTATATATACCCAGATATATTTGGTCGCAGAAAACAGAGTACTGAAGATCGACTTTTTAAATATTGGAACTTCTGAACCTCCTGCAAGAGTTTTCTTTGGTCCAGTTCCAGATCAAGAGGGTCTGCTTGATATTATTGGGCTCTCAGTAAGCACGCTTAGTTCCTCTGTATTTATCAACATTAAGAATCGGGGTCTCTTTGCATACATTACGAGTGGACAACTGCTCTGGAGTGCTGGACCTGTGCTTTATCGATTTGGCTTCCGTCAAGGTTGCAGAAGAAATTCAATTGACTGTTATTTTACTTCTGTGCCCATGGTTGATCAATGCGAAGCTAGCATATATGTAAGGTCCGGTCATCCCTTGTTTCCTTCATCTTTGTTGTTTCTTTCTGGGGCTCTATCTGAAGATTTGATAGATCAGTTTGGAGTTGTCCATACTTCCAGGACTAAACTCCCTGATATGTAAACTCTTTCAAGCTTATGGGTTCGACGTTTTGCATTGGCAGATTTCAAATACTGAAGGAGAATTATATGCTTTGTCAGTTCGCAGCCCTGACTTCAAATGGATCCAGGATTTTAGTTCACTTGACAAAGTTTTCACCGTCACCTCCGGAAACAATGGCCGTTTATACGTCACTGTACCAGCTAGAGCCCTCGTGCTGGCACTAGATGTTTCTTCCGGTACTATTTTATGGCAGAGAAGTATTGGGCCGTTGAGTACAACAGAATGTACACCAGTTGTGGATTCTAATGGTGATTACATTTTTCCCGTATACATATAGTGGGTACATGCTGTGTAGTACTGAAAATTTGTAATCCTCTGCAGATTTGGAATTTAGAATTGGTTGGATCCTTGAATGTTCAAGACTAGGAAGCATGTAGTCGCACCAAAATTTGATAACCATTTGAGTGGACCGAGTATTGCCTACTAGGGTCTGGGTAGGGGTGTCACAGCATCTTTTCTTTTTTAAAAAAAAATCATTGGTAAAAGTTATTTATTCTCCCGTTTCTGTTTTCTCATTATCGATGTTCTTTACTTTTGCTACTAATTGACGTACCAGGTTGGATATCTATTGGTTCATTGGATGGGTTCCTGTACTCCCTTTCACCGGCAGGGATGCTTAAGAAATTTTCTAAAGGAGATACACAGGATCTTGTGGTTCAAGTTGGTCCACTGCTTGATTGCTCCGGCTATGCAGTTTATCTTTCTCAGACAGTGATGGAGGGAAAGATTAGCCACACAATTGGTGAATATACTTATGTCTCAGCAATGCGGCCAAAAACTATCATCTTCACTTTGTTGGTTCCTTCAACTGGGTCCATCTCTTGGTCTGAAAGCTTTCCTGGTAATTTTTTATTTTGCTGATATGTGCTTAAATTTGAGACTTCTTTGTACAAACTGGTTCCTTCTAGACGTAAAATGGCCATGGATTCAGATGCTCAGGCTTTCAGTGGAATGTATCAGGTCAGTTCTCATCCTTATTGTCCGAAAGTGACGTTGGCCAATTTGTGCTGGATGAGGGGATCCTTCTTGCTTTCTTTGCTGCTTCAAGTGAGATTCTCCCTATCCGTTACTTTTTCTAATTATCAGTACATTGGAATACATACCATATGATTGGGAAATGACCAAGGCTAAGTCGAAAAGAGCACAGTTTGTACCAAAGAATCTCTGATGCTTTCAACAAGACAACCTCTTTAAAGTAGTTTCAAAATTTATAGTTTAGAGTCATCTCACCATATACGGTTACCCTAAGAGATTTATTTCGTTGCAGAATTTCTATTTAAGCCACATAAACAAAAGTGAAGTCTTGAGAGGATGCATGCTCAAACAAGGCTTTTCTGAAATTGGATTTATTTCCCTTTTAAGCACAGACGAAAGATGAACAGTTTAATCTCTTACACCTTTCTACTAATTAAAATCACCCCAAGTGAACTTTAATTCTGAGTTTCAGCCCAGTTTTACTGACATCTTGATCATTGTAATCGTGCAGAGATTGGCAACCCTCTGCAGTGTCGCACCAAAAGTAATCATTCTTGCATTATCCTCCACACTTCATATTGTGCAGTGTATCTAATTCGTACTCATTACTAGGCCAGAAGCTTGCATCCAGCTGCTCCCAAGCAAGGTCAAAGCATCTCAGCATCTACACGGGTAAGTTGCTTTTGCTTCTGTTAAAGAGAATGAAAGAGTTCCCGGAATTGTCAGAAATACTCTTTCTTTTCAGGTAATGAAAAGGCAATAATGTTGTTCCTACTATTTGAATCTGCTGTGCTGGTCATACTGGTGGGGCTTGTGAGATTTTGTTGCATATTTTGGAGGAAAAAGAAGCTTCAAGTTCAGGACCTTGGAAGTTTTCTAGAAAAGAGAGTAAGCTTTGTATTCTTATATTTCGCTAAAAGAAGCGGTGGGTGGGGTGAGGAGAATGCCTTTTGCCATACTTCTCTGCTTTCATTATGAACTAGTTTATTTATTTTAAGAAAGGAACTCTCAGAAATTCCATTTGCTTTTTCAAAACCCTGCCAATGTTCATTATCTTTCTCGCCTTTCAGCGTTCCCTTCTGCTCAAAAAGAAGGTATTTGATAGGACAATTACGGAGCTCGAGCAGAAAGCAGCAGCGGAGGCATTGGCCAATGAATTTCTTGAGAAGTTGCGCACTTTGGTACGAGAAAGGGAAGGTATAGAAAGGAAGCTCTCAACAACGTACAGCTTGGGTAGGGATAGGCCCGGGTCACAGTCGACATCCCTGCTTCCAGTATATGACAGGAAAACAAGGAGCTTCTCGTTTCAAGGTGCTGAGAAAGAGAGCGTGACAGTATTCCACACACTAAGTGATACGTCTTCTGCAGAAAACAGCGGTGAGAAAGAGACCGGCTGGGGTTTTCGTGAAGAGGAATCAGAAGCAAAGGCAAAAGCAAAGGCGCCCATTGAAGCAGAGAGTTCAGGCGATGATGGGAGTTTTGAAGAAGACTACTGGCGAGGTCCATCAGAGACCACATCAAGTTCCAGAGGTGTACCAATCCATTATCAAATAACGGACCAAGAACTGAGGGAAGTGAAATTGCAGGAAGAGGAAGTTGAATACAAGCAAATTGGTAGCAGATTAACCAGAAGAAAGGCTTCGTATTCAAGCAAATTAGAGACTGGATAATTCATTAAACCTTTAGATGCTAATCTATATTCACAGAGGAGATGAACTAGTTTGCTAATCTGTTGATTAGGGTCTCTAAATTATCTTCGTTGATGCAGTCTTGGTTATTCTTCCATCTTTTTTATGAGCAATTTAATCATTAAATCCAGCATTGGCCTTGACATCTTTTTTACACATGTATATATACTTTCTTTAGAGCGGTTAAAATAAATACTCGGGATTTTTTTGAATTCTCACAATACAAAAAATTCTACCACTAAATATTATTTTTAACACCACATAAAAATAACTACAATACGGATATCAATAAAGTTAACATCATCTAAAAATTCTCAAAAATCAACCCAACCGAACAACCTCTAGTCTTATATGATCGGTTGGAATAAAAGTGTAGGATTTTAAAGAAGTTGTGAATATTTATGTTGAATAGTGTTTTATTGGTGTTTGTGTAAAGTAGAGAGAAAAATGATTTGATGTAATTGTTTAATAAAAAATATTGGAGTTATGTAAAAAAGTATATAGAGAGAAAATTTATGTTGAATAAAAAAGTAAAAAGTTGTTGGAGATTGTGTACAATGTATTGGTTTTGTATTTGAATTTTGAATATGTTAGGTGATAATTTTGTGAATGTATTTGAATCCTGAAAAATGTAGGAAACGAACATAACCCAAGTTATTCTACTATTTCATTAGTTATGCCTATCAAACAAAAACCAACACCGTCCGAGTTTCGAAACACGACAAGTCGTGCGTGCCCCTTATAATATAAGATATGCGTATACTTGAAGGTTAAAATGGCCAACAAAAAAGGGGAACAAGGTTATTTTGGTCATAGAACACACCAGCACGCAGACGCGATCCATGAAGCGCGAACGATGAATATGATGGTTGTTCTTTTTCTTTTTCTTTTTTACGTAAAAAGAGAGATAGAGTAGCTATTGCTTAGAATGTTGAGCCATAATTATTGTTTATTAAACAAAAGGATAAATACAATATTGGTCTTTGTGGCTTACTTCAAAATTAAACAAGTCCTTAAACTTTAAAACACATAAAATTAGTTCTTAAAATTTAAAATCATTCACATTTGAAAGGTGCTGAAAGGACTAGTCATGATGAATATTAAACTTTAAAGATTAATTATATATATTTTAAAGTTTAAAGATTTATTTGATTTTAGAGTAAACCACAAGAACTAATATTGTATTTATCCCTTGAACGAACTACAGTACCAACCTAATAAATATTGGATGATATCAAATTACTCTATTCAAATTTCAATTGATGTTACTCGAATTTTGTAATTTTCCGTACGAATTAAATATGTCTCCCTATTGTATTCAAATTATTCCTTAACTGTCTTCTAATCACGCCTACAAATTATTTTTTTTGGGAAATCCGCGAAAACGGACGGCCGCCCTTCGGAAGTCAAAAGCGCAGCGACGGCGTGAGAACCTACGCTGTGCCTAGACGCAGCCAATCTTATCTCTTCCTCGGACGCTTGAAGAAACCTCTCTCGTGTGAGCGTGTACTTTTTTTAGCCTTCCTGAGATATCTAAGGTGCAGAGAGAGAGAGAGAGAGATCCATTGCGTAGCGTTGATTCAGCTTGTGATCTTACCTTGGATTCTCTTGCCAATTGGCTAAGGCTTATCCACTCAAGGTAACTCCACTACCAAGAACCCTAATTTTCTCCTTCTCTAAGCTCTAAAGTTTCTCTATTTCTCCTCTTGGTTGCTGAGAAACGTAGAAAAATACGAGGAAGTTGGGTTCTGAGTTCCGTTCAATGATACCCAAGTTAGAGTTTAGAGTTCTCCAATTTATGTTCTTCATTATTTTCTTGTCGTGCCCTTTCCTAGCAACCAAAAGGAGGCATTGTTAGTATTTCCTTTGGTTCTCTGAGCGGAGGCATTATTGGTTTACTTGTTTTGCACTTCATTGAATTAGTTCACAAATTCATTGCTTTCTTAAATTTTCATATTGGAAAGCAAAGCTTATAGATCAATATTTCTCTTTGAGCTTAAATTTTCTTTTAATCTTTGTTTTTGAGTCATTTTAATGCAGCAGTTTCGTCTTGTTATAGGAATAAAACATTTAATGATGCTCTAAATTTCAAGAAATTTGGGACTAAAATGATTCCTCACAGTGCTCGTCTTCCTACTAAAAATTTTGTTATCGCAGGCATGCCTGTTTGTAACTTTGTATGGAATCTGCTCCCATTCTATCTCTTTGTGCACCATACTGTTTGTCGTTGAG
This sequence comes from Myrica gale, assembly GCA_963930655.1. Taxonomy (NCBI): domain Eukaryota; kingdom Viridiplantae; phylum Streptophyta; class Magnoliopsida; order Fagales; family Myricaceae; genus Myrica; species Myrica gale. The sequence goes on along the minus strand of OZ005600.1, from coordinate 5,334,640 downwards.
AAGTTAAAGGTTGGTAGTAAGAAAAAATGTCTTATAACTTACAGTTGTGTAAAGTAGTCCTTTTTATTGACTGGAATGGCGAACCTTAATGTTGATATGTATGTCTCTGTCCTTTTCTTTTGTTGGTTTCTTTTGTTCTGTGATAACATAGGTTATATTGCACTTGATAACGAACCCACCTGGGGTGCTTATTAATTGCTAGGTCCGTTGTAGCTGCTCATTGTGTTATTGATAGTATTAAATCATCGTGAAAAATAAAGTTGCTTTCAAATGAGATTTAGCTCAAATGGCAAAGGATCAGAGAAAAAAGAAGGACAAGAACACCGACCTTTATGCTCCAAAAACATGCTGAGAGTCATCTATATTTATGCTATCTTTGAGCTACAAGATAGAATTCTCCATTGCATTGTAAACCTTATTTACAGCTTGTCAGTTTTATTTGTTTTGGTATCACCATCATCTTGCAGTTTGTGTTTTGTATGTATTTCCATTGATTCTGATTAAAAAGGAGAGAAAGAACTATGAATTTGGCTGAAAGGAAGTACATAAATGCATGCAGGACCTACTTGCATGCATACAGATGTGAATGTTGTTGATGCGATTGTCTTCATTAGCGTTTCTTGGTTGAGGGTGATGTTGAACTTACTTTTGTGCTTCACTGATAATTATTCATCTTGTGCAGAATTACTTCTTTGGTTTGCTCACAAGACCCACCAGAACAAAAGTTTTTTTTATCAGAATATGGAAATTGAGGACTCATCCATTGACTATGGCCATGGGAGTGAGAACAATGAACTCCATGATTCTGATTGTGGGCCCATTGAGGATGAACCTTCAAATTCTGTGCATAAAGAAGATGAACTAAATAGTGAGAATCGTTTTCATGAGGGCGATTCTCAATGTGAAGACAGTCACGTTGTAGCAGAAGCAGACCTTAAAGAGGATTTGGTCGATAATAATTCAGATATGGAAACTGAAGACTTGATTAGCATCCCCGCTTCAAGAGATTCTGGGTGTGGTGGCATTGAGGACACCGAAATTCATAGTCCTGGTCACAGACCTAGTGAATCTGTTTCTCAACCTAGTAAGTCTGCAGATAGAGAACTCATGCTTAACTGTGAGAATCTGGATGACAATGGCAGTGATATTCTCTATGAAAATGACAATAGCATACGGGAGGGGGCTCTTAATAACAATTTGGTTGACCGTCCATCTCTTATGCAAAGGAGTGTTGAATTGACTGAAACTGTTACGGTTGCTGGGGAGTTGAATAGCATCAGCTCCACAGTGCATGCTAAGAATGGTTGCCTTGCTGTTCGAAATGAAAGTCCTGTTGTAAGCCACAAGATGGATGGTAGTCGTATCCTTGTTTCAAATTTGATTTACGAAGGTTTTTCTATAGTCTTCAGTCCTAGCAAGTTGAAAACTAAGACATCAGATTTTTAAGTGCAATAATTTTCTTTAAAGAATTAAACTCATAAGTTTTGCAATCATGGGAGATTGTTTCTATCTGTGATTCATGATGGTTATCCTGGATTCTCTGTTCTCCTTCATTCAACATTCTAGCTGTATCCGGTGTTAAGAGAGCCCGGATGACATTTGATGAACAGAAACCCTCAGTGCGTGTCAAGTATTTTTCCTTAACAAGGTTAGTTGGAGGTAGTGATCTGCACAGAACAGAACAATTTTTTTTTACTTGCTTTCTGTTTCATATCTAATGACCTTGTCAGGAGCACAATAAAAAGAAGAAGAGTGTCTTCTAGAACTAATAACGCAAACCACATTTAACCGAAACACGTCCTGAGGAAATAATGGTGAAATCTCATGGGTAATAGGTTCTTTTACTTTTCCCAGAACTAGCAGACAGAAGCTTGAAGAACTATTACAGCAGTGGTCACTGTGGCATGCGCAACATGGTTCTTCATCCCAGGTAATTACCATGTCATTGTGCCTTTAAGTCTGTAAATAAAAGGAAAGACCTTTGTTGGTTAATAAGAAATGCCACGGACTTGTATCTCGGACAAAGATATTGTTTTCTGCTAGTATGTTGTACAGAATATATTGGCAGCCTTGTTCTTTAATCATGAAACCCATATTGTCTACCCTCAAAGTTTGAGAAGAAGGTTTTGCACATTAGCATTATCTTAGATAAATTGTAACTGATGAATTAGGATAGCACTAGCACTGCTAGCTGTGCTGGAGAGAACATACTGTCAAGGTTTTACGAGGCTTGATCGTCGGTTCCCAAAGTTGCAATGGGTAGGCTAGGTTATGAACTTTTTTTCATTGATGATAAGTGATAATGAACTAGAAACTTTGCTCCCTTTCAAATTAGTATAATCCACTGATGTTGTTGCTTGGAGTGAGAAGAATTATGATGAATCAATTCCACTGCAATAATGGCATTATAAGGTGTACCACTTCTTTTACACAATGTGAGGCTTGAGCATTATAAGAACCATTATGTCATTGAATTCCCCAATACTAGGTGGTTGGGAGCAAATTTAAGCTATAGGTGAGCTCTTTAGGGTTGTGCTGGGAGGGCCTTTGATTCTCTCATGATAGGGTTGTATTTAGGAGTCAAGATGAAAACAGATTATTCAGATTCAACTAACGCACCTAAAGATTTAAACTGCCCTTGGTTAAATCAAATAGACAAGGTGTGTTTATTCCATCTATACTGGAGGTGGAACCCAGTGAGTCTTCTGAACACAACTTTCATACTCAAATGGCTGGACATATTAAGAGAGAAGGGGAATCAATGTGGCAATTGTGGCAAAAAATAAGCGGATCGTGCTCGTCATGCGCACTGCTGAGGATCTTAATTCTTGTTCTTAATGCTGTGAAGTGGAAACAGGGGCTTCAGAAGTACTACAAAAGTTTAGACATAGCTAACATCAGATTTGTGGTTGTCTACTTTGCCTTTATGAATTTTCTGTGTCTATGCTTCTCAAAATATTTGGAGATTCTTTTTTTCTTCTCCTTGAGGATTGAACTTTTGGGGGTTTGTTTTGTGTTGTATTGGTAGATTGAAATGAGAGGGAAGATATCTTTTTGCATTCATAGGGACGATAGAGCACTTCTTGTCTATTTTTATTTGTTAGCCTGAATAATTTATCTGCTTTCTAAAGTTTAGGTTTCTGACTACTTCTGGAATGTTGTCGTTATTTACCATTGGTTTTTATATTGATTGTTCTAGGTGCCTTTCAGATTTTATCTAGTAACAGAACGTCCTTGTATTTATCTATTAAAGGAAAACCATTTGGATGCTTTCTCTATTATTTTTTTTATAAGCAAGATAATTTTATTGATAGGTGAAAACAGTACAAGGGACTATACCGAAATCACTCATCCAAACAAGCTATAAAACTAAGGAAATCATGAAAATCAACAAACGGGCAACCTAACACCGCATCAGCCCAACAAAAAAGAGTAAACATAAGAAAGCCTTACAACATAGGTAAAGGCAAAGAACCATCCTCAAAACAGCGATTATTACGTCCCTCCATAGACACCGCCAAACACATGATGGAATCATCCTCCAAATAGCCTTAGCAAAAGGGTTGGAAAACTTCCTTTCTCTATTATGTAATTAATGTGTTTCCTTTTTTTCTTTTTCCTTTTTCTTTTGTGTTGTTAACACGTTCTGAACATTGATTAGAGCTTGTCTTATCTATGTTGTGTTAGGATCCTAATGAGGTGTTAGAATCTGGTGAAGAAATGTTCTTTCCTGCTCTGCATGTTGGCATGGAGAAGAAGTCTGCTGTGGTGAGTTTCCTGTTTATGTTTCTGAAACCTTCATAGATCCAGATTGTCTTGAAAGTTTTAGTTCTATTCGTGTGAGTGAACTTTTTACTTTATGGAGTTTGGTTTTAAAGTTTGTTTTGGACCGGTGACTGCTCATTTTCACTGATGCCAATGCCTATTTTTTTAATCCATTACTGAACATTTATACAGTGAGATAAACACAATGAACTTTCTCAATTATAGATTTGATAACCTTTTTGTAATATTAAGGGCATGTTTGCAAACCAAAATTTTGGCCAAAATTTCTCTCCATTCCAAAATTTTGGTTTGCAAGCATAACTAACTAAAATTTTGGTCAAGAAAATAATAATAAAATAACTTCAAAATAATCTCTCTCTCCCCCATCAAATCATCTCTTTCCATTACAATAAACATAAAAAAATTTCACTCAAATCATCTCTCTTTATTTTTTCACTAACTCCCATAAAATTATACTCTTCACTACTTTTTTTCTTAAAATACAATAAAATTATATTCCACATCAATTTTTACAACATTCTCAAAATTTCCATAAAATGTTGGTTTGCAAACATGGCCTTTTCTCACAAGTTTGCGAACTTCAGAGAACAGGGCTTCATGGGAACTACCTAGAATCAATTTTTAAGACAGATCATAGCATCAACGACTGGCATCATTTATGTCCTTTTAATTAATAAGTACAATCCAAAAAGTAGCTCTAGACTCCTCTAGTTATTTACCACAAGATGACTTGCTGATTGTTGTGTGTTCTCTCCGCTAAAGCATAAAAACACTTTCTGCCATTGAAGAAGCTGATATATCTCCTGGATTCAACCCAATAGAGATGCTTGATGCTCTCTCTAGTGTACTATGATGGGGATGACGTACTGTTAGCTAGTGTATGCGCAAAGCACTTCTCTTTGTATGTTGTTGCAGCATCTGATGAAATTTTGTGAGTTTTTATTGCTTACTGTGTATGATATTTCACTTGCAGTCTTACTGGATGGACAGCCAAACAAGTAAGCAGCAGAAGAAGGAGTTCATTCCTTTGGATGGTAACTCTGTGCCTCTTTATGATCGTGGCTTTGCGTTGGGTTTGACCTCAGTTGAAGGCTCAAGTAATGTGGAGAAGTAAGCCCTCTTTACTTCTGTTTTGGATTGATGAAACCTTGCTATTGGTTTGACCTGCTTAGTTTGAGATAATGGTACGTGTGACAATGGGTTGTGACTGGCTGAAAAGTATGCTATTTTGTTGTAAATTTGAAGATGCTTGGAAGATTAAAATTGAGGTCAATGAGATTTATGGTCTGTGAGAGATGTTTTGTAGGTTGCAACAAATTTACTTGGCAACTTCTGATGCTAAGCATTACTGTTCATTGTGGCCGTTCAATATCTACAATATCACAATAGTTGCCAATCCGTTTACCTGTTTTCTGTTAATTTGGCATTCAGTTCCTCATGAATTGTAACATCAGTTGCCAACCTTTGTGGTTCATAAGAGTCCTTGTGTTTTGATTTTCATATTTGGCTCTTTGAATCTTTAGAAGATGAAAGCAGGAGAGCAAAAAATGTAATTGTGACAATGCTAAGATGAGAATTAACAGTAATAACAAGAAAAACAATGGCAATAATATTTAAGGTATAAGATACTTACACCCATTGGGTGTCTCCAAGGAAGTGGGCTTGGTTTGTGCAAATGTGCACATTGGTCTCTTTGGGCCAGAAACCTAGTATATATTTGTTTGCTGCTTTCAGTTTCTGATTATGTCTTTCTAGAGGTCTTAATAAATCATGGCGCTGCTTCATAATAGTGCTTGGCAAGTGTAAGTCAATCAGGAAGAGAATGATAGTTCGACTTATAAATGTCAAAAAGTTCTTCGAGATTATGGAGTGCTCAATGGATGGCAGCCATTGTTGCATCACAAACTTGAACTCAATTGTGTGGAATTAATGTTACCCGAGGAACGATGCATTAGTGAAATCCTTGGACCCCTTATGGTTCTGGTCTGCTGCTGAACTTCCAATCGATCAGCTGTTCCTTCACATATGATAATTATCCTTGGTTATCTCTTTGGTGAAATTGGAACTTTCAACTTTGTTCCTTACCAAAAAAATAAAGGTGGAACTTTGTTCTTTTTTCACAGATGGGTGAAGAATTGCTTCTCAACAGCTCTAAAAGATGGGAGAAGGAAAAAACATCACTTCAACCTTGATATTTTTTTGGTGGACTAACTTAGTTTTTTTTTTCCTGTTTCCTTTCTTTTGATAATTGTAGAGGCTTGGAGATAATTGATGATGCAAGTCGTTGTTTCAATTGCGGTTCTTATAATCATTCTCTGAAAGAATGCCCGAAACCTCGTGACAATGTTTCTGTCAACAATGCTCGCAAACAGCTTAAGTCCAAACGCAATCAAAATGCTGGTTCACGTAATCCAACTCGATATTATCAGAATACTCCAGGTGGAAAGTATGATGGTTTAAGGCCGGGTGCTCTTAATGCTGAAACACGGCATCTTTTGGGCCTTGGGGTGAGTTTCTCATGATGAAAGCCTATTTTTTCTTTCTAGAGTGTTTTCATGGTGAAATTGAGTGTTACCAGGCACATCAGTTGTAATTTCGTAAAGCAGTCCCTATTGGTTGGTTTGATGTCAAGGAAGATGGCAGATAGAAGGTATTTTAGTTCTCACGTCCTGAAATAAGTAAAACTGACTGGCGGAGAAAAAATTAATGTAGGGCTGACCTAAGTGTTGTTATAAAAGCTGACTTTACTCAAAGCTTTCTTCCAAGACATTTTTACCCTGCTGAATTCGTCATTCAGTCAGGGTAATCTATACCCATGACCAGAGCTTTCCAATTCAACTAATCGCAGTGTATGCCATTATCAGCATACCAATACTTCATCAGAGGTATGCTATATTCAGCTGGTCTGGATATTTGTTAGCAACTTCTGAACTCTTTCATGTACTTGTATTGAACTCGGTCCTCCATATGTGATTCACTACTATTTAGTCACAACTTCAACTTGTGCAACTAATAAACGGAAAATTGGATAAAATCTTAGGAGAGATTGAAGATAGACTTTTGAAAACATTTCCGTGTTTTTACTAGTTGGTGTTTTGAATGATCTGTTCATCATCCTCAGTCACCACTCAATTAGCAGTAAAATAGAGTACAGTTTATGAGCGATGGACTCCAGTTTAGCTAGGAATATCACACTCGAGAAAGCTGAAAGTTGAAAAAGAATCAATAGCCTAACCGAAGTGTAAGGCTTGATTGTTGTCACTCTCTTTTTAAACAATCTCTCGTAACATGGCATCAATGCACATTATTGTCTATGACCATCTATACTTGCGATGGACCTGAGTTGGTTTTGTTTGGCATTTCGATTAGTTTCTATTGCTCTTATACTTGAGGTATTGGAGTTGTTAATTAGAGCTGCTGGAAGATAAAATTTCTAAAGATGAAACTTCATTGGTTATTGCAGAGTTCAGCTTCTTTTTCAGGAATTTTACATTTGTTTTTTATTTTATTATGCAGGAGCTTGATCCACCCCCTTGGCTTCACAGAATGCGGGAAATAGGATACCCACCAGGATATCTAGGTATTTGATTATATGTTGCCTACTTTCTTCTTTTTTCATGTGAGCTTCACTTAAGAGTTTCAAAGTCGCAACAATTAGGTTCTGAAAGGCTATAATGGCAGGAAAATGAAATGGTATTCCTTGATGGAATATGGGTTCAATTCTATCACATAGCAGTGGAAGTTTTTTTTTTTTTTGGTTCTCCTTTCCCTGCTGTGCCTGTTTCCCTTTTCCTTTAAGTGAGTATTGGTCAATTGTGCAAGCGGAAAAAGGAGTAATCAAGATTGACTTCAGCTATTGTCAATGAATAGCTCAAAGAAATGAGTATCATCATTCATTATTGCTCAGATATGATGTCTATATTCTAGAAAATGTCATTTGGTGCATATTCTTCACGTTGGGTTTTGTTCCTAAAAGCTTGGGGTTTTGGGGATTTGTTTCCGTACAGAGGATGAAACAACAGGAGATAAGAGAGAGTTTGAGCCTTATTCGACCAGTATAATTTTTCTATTTAAGTGTATTCTTCTATTGGTTTTCTTTGACATGTTTGGAATCGTCCTCTTTTTTTCACTTTTCATTTTGGTATTTCCACTCGTAACACATCGTTTCATTGTAGATCCAGATGATGAGGATCAGCCATCAGGCATTACAATATATGCTGATGGGGAAAACAAGGAAGAACAGGAGGATGGTGAAATCATTGAAACAGACTATCCTGAACCACAGAGGAAAATGACAGTTCAATTTCCTGGAGTAAATGCGTCAATTCCAGAAAATGCTGATGAAAGACTTTGGGCAGCTGGGCCTTCAAGTTTAGATCTTTCCAGGAACAGAATGCACCGCAGGTTGAATCATTACTCAGAACCTATCAGCAGAGGGAATCATCGCGAGCAAAGGTGGTCCAGGGATTTCCCAGATGATGGGCCTCCTGGCTGTGAACCAGGGTACAGCTCGTCCTTGTCTAGTTACCTTCCAAGGTACAGTGATTATGATTCTGGCTATGATTCTTACAGTCCAAGAAGCAATATTTCAAGACCAAGAAGCCCTCCCTTTGGAAGGTCCATGTCAGACAGAGGTAAAAGAAGCCCTTTGTTTGATGAAGGTCCCTTAAATGATCCTCTACGGCGGGATTATGTCTCAGGCAGATATGAAAATAGGACTCATGAAGCCCGGAATGACAATGGCCGGGACATCTCATCTCATAGTAAGGATACACAAGACAGGCATCATTATCGCAGTAGGAGGTGAACTATTATTCATGCGATTGTAGAAGTAATTTGTGACACGCTCTTTCTTTCTCCTGACATTTTGGCAGGGAGTGTACAAAATTTAGATGAGCCTTTGTTGAGATAGTTTAGAGGGCTTGTTACCATGTACTGTTGTGATTCTCCAATAGTTATAACTTATAAAGGTCCATTGCTTTTCATTTAAACATGGATGGGGTTCCTTCCATATGGTCAAGACGTGAGATATTTATTTGATTGGGTTGATTTATGGAACTTGGATTTGGTAGTAATTGTGGGAACATTGCTAGTGGGACTCTTTTTTATTAATAGAGTGAGGAATTATTTTCATAAAACTTTAGGTAAATTTATACATCTCCCAAATCCGTAGAATACGCTGATAGTTACCTTAAAAAGAAAAAAAAAATATTCACGAGTTGTCGCCACGCGACCTCGCGTGCAAATGTTAGCCATACCAAGTCAACTCCTGTTGACTCGCGAAACGCGTAGTACGATACATGTTAGGTGTTTGTGCAATTGCCTAATTGAAAAACAATTATGGTTGACGGTGAGTCAGCTCTGATGTAGAGCTAGAAGTTGAGGTTGCAATGCGAACCTTACGAGTTACCTTGAACATTGGAATCTATTTATTAGTTGGGATGGTTTAAGTAGGACACCTTCAGGGTCGGCTCAACAAAAAATGAGGTCTAAGGCCATAATAAAAATTAGGCCTTTTTATATAATTTTTTAAAAAATATTTAAAATTTTATTTAAAAATAATTTTTATAAAATTACTAATCAAGTGGGCTTAAGGACCTTTTTATTTTTAATTTATTTGTTCATCATGTATTTAAGGGCATTTTTATTTATTTATTTTTCTTTCAAGTTGTGGGGCCTTAGGCAAAGTTGCCTAAGGGTTGAGCCGGCCCTGGACACCTTTTAGACCCTACAAAAGAGGGTGAGTAGGAATTTTAAAAATGTCAATATAATCTAACACGCCCAAATGCTCAGGTAAAAAAATCTTTTATGTGAATGCTAAAGTGAACATGAACAGATATGAACAATGTCAATTAACTCTAAACACACTCAATTGACACATTTTTTATCAATTCAAAAAGTTTTAAGATAATTCTTCATTTCGTTTATTCCTTTTAATTTAATGTATTCTCTTGATCAAACTCATCTAAAATTACGTTTCTTTACATAACACTTGATACGGAACAAAGTCAACAATATATATTAGAAACTAACAATTTTGTAGGTCGAGTTAGACAACTAGTAATGTAGAATGGAGATGTTTGTTTGCTAAAAAATTGAGGAATATTCCCGAAATTTCGGGAATTTTTACTTTATTGAGATTTATTGGGGTTTGTGAAAGGTGAAGTGTGTAGGTGTAAAAGTTAAAAATTTTGGAGTTTGTTTGGTTTGTTCGATTTGTTGAGACTCCAAATATTTGGGGTCTCAAACATGCCCATTGTCTCCTCAAGCCAAAATCGAAATTATGGATTTCGGTACCGGAATTCCAATTATATCACTGCTATATATCGGTACCTGATTTAAAAAAATATATTAACATGGACCAAAATGTGTGTTTTTACCAAGGTGTCCTAATTTGTGGCCAATTTTTTTGTCCAAAAATGCCTAAAAATTATTTTTAACCCATTAGGACACAAAACAAATTTTGTCAAAAAGGTCAAAATATTGAAACTGATTGGAACTAAAACAAAAAAAAAATGTGATTCCAATTGATACTAAAAATCGAAATTGAAATAGTCAGATTTCATCCCAACATGTTTTTATTCTGACATTTCACGTTGTATTATTTTTGTAGCTTTGGAGACTGCCAAGGTGTTTAAGCTGTGTTCATATTTAGTTGTCGTGCTAAAAAAATAGACATTGTACGGGAAAATGAAATTTGAAAAAATAAATATTTTACTATTTTTTTTATAATTGGTTCTAATTTTCTAATTAAAATATTTTACTACGAATGACATATTTTCTTTTATTTTTTTTAAAAAAATGGCGGCGGCCACGATTTAAAAATTGTGATATATAAAAAAAGGCAAACACCTGAATCTGAGTTACATTAACAGGTGCTCAGAAAAAACAAGAGTTACATGAGCAGCTGTGGCCCACCGTGGAAAGAAAGCGACTGTTTTTTCTCCGGCCCCCAGGTAAGTTCAGGTCTTTGTTTCGTTTCTTCTTTCTTCCTTCTGTTGACTCTGCAGATATCTTTGTTTCTTAAAAAAATCAATTAACTATTTAAAAAACACAAAAAAACAATATAAAGTTTTTTAAAAAACAAAAAAAAAATAGCGAAGGGGGCGGTGGCCACCCCTCGCGGTCGGGGCCCAGATCTGGGCTCACCGTTGCCGGGGCGGCGACACCCCCACCCCTCCAACTAAGTGGAGCCTTGGCGAGCGGGGGTGGCTCCCGGCTCACCTGTTTTTTTTGGCAATATTTTTGTTTTTTGTTTTTTAAAAAACTTTACTGTATTTTGACAAATGCTGAGAAATTAAATCTCCAGTCAAAAAGTAGTCTAGATGGCATGTACATGCCATTTACCATGCCTGCAACACAGGTGTTCTTGAATTGCCTTTCCATTTTTTCAAAAGGATTCTAGCATTGATGTAACTAGAATAACATGATGAATAAACCGCATTGATGCAATTAGGCTTCATGAAAGGTGTCCGATATGGCCCTTTCAATTCTACCTCGGTTAAACAATTTTGTACTCTTTTTTTAATTATCTATTTCTGTTTTTTAGAGGATTACTGCTTGATGGAAATGAGTAGGAAGATGGTAATTTGTGTTTGTTGCTTGTGATGTAGAGAATGTGATTTCGGCAATGGGCATAAGGAATCTCACTAGCGAAATGGTTCTTGCTCCTGAGGAGACTCAAATCATCAATACATTTTTTGATTCGGATGACTTGTTCCAACAAGATGTGTACAATCCAATCTTGAGTAAAAAAGTAGCCAAGGATCTCATATACATACCATTGGCCACACCTGCAACAATGCCAGGCTTGCACGGATACTTCAACTCAGGTGTTCTTGAATCTTCTACCTATTTCTTCAAAGATGCTAGCACTGAATATGGTGACAATAAACCACACAGATTAGTTATATTGTCTTTGACTATATCTACTACTAGTTTTTAGAGTACTACTTGTTTGGTTAAATACTTATTTGATCCCTAGATTTTGGTCTCAATTCAAAATCGATTCTTGGTTTTCAGTTTGATCATAGGCAGTAAAGACACTTTTGAGTGTGGAACGAGAAGCCGTAGCTTTCTTTGGCTTAGTTATGTTATGCCTTTGTTTCATTTTCGTAGTATTATGTCCACTGTCATCTCCTTTTCATTAGTTGTAAGACTTTATATTCACAAGTAGTAATGAAATTGTCTATACATTGATGAGGAAAAAAAAATCATCCTTCCATCTAACTTTCATCAAATATTTAACGATGTTTTGTACTAGTCAATTAATTTATTACACTTGTCTCATCTAGCCATTTCACACCCACATGTTTAATCACTGCCATTTCATTAGGAAAATAGGAAAATTTCTTCAAGGATACTAGCACTGATGCAACTGAACATAACATGGTGATGTTAATCACACATATCAATTAGACTTCATGAAAGGTGTCCGATGTAGCCTTTTCAATCCTATTTTGGTTAAACAATTTTGTATTGTCTTTACTTATATCTACTATTATTATTTTTAGAGAGTGACTTTTTAATGGAAATGAGTAGGAAGATGGTAATTGAATTTGCTATTTGTGATGTAGAGAACTTGGTTTCAGCAAGGCGCACAAGCAACCTAGCCAGCGAAATGGTTCTTGGTCCTGAGGAGACTCAAATCATCAGTACATCTTCTGATTTGGATTGGTGTTTTCTCCAGCAAAATGTGAACGATCCATTCTTCAATCAGGATCTCACATACACGCCATTGACCATACCTGCAACAATGCCAAATTTGAGTTTGCCACACGGTTACCACAACTCAGGTGTGCTTGAATCTCCTTCATATTTCTTCAAGAATGCTAGCACTTATTCAACTGAGCATAACATGGTGGTGATAATAAACCACACACATTAATTAGGCTTCATGAAAGGTGTTCGATCTAGCCCTTTCAATCCTATCTTGGTTAAACAATTTTGTATTGTCTCTAGTTATATCTACTACTATTTTTTTAGAGGGTTACTCTTTAATGGAAATGAGTAGGAAGATGTTAATTGTGTTTGCTGCTTGTGATGTAGAGAATGTGGTTTCAACAATGCGCATAAGCAACCTAGCTGGCGAAATGGTTTTTGCTCCTGAGGAGACTCAAACCAGCAGTAGATCTTCTGATATGGATTGGTGTTTTCTCCAACAAAATTTGTACTATCCAATCTCCAGTCAAAAACTAGCGAAGAATCTCACAGACATGTCATTGGCTATACCTGAAACACCGCCAGCTTTGTGCTTGCTAGACAATTACTTCAACTCAGGTGTGCTTGAATCACCTTTCCATTTCTTCAATGATGCTAACAGTGGTGCAACTGAGAATAACATGGTGATTATAAACCATAAAGATTAATTAGGTTTTGTTAACTCATGTACCCATTTCAATACTATCTTGGTTAAACAAATATGTATTGTCTCTATTTGTATCTAGTACTTTTTAAAAGGTTTATGTTTTAATGGAAATGAGTAGGAAGATATTAATTGTGTTTGCTACTTTTCATGTAGAGAATGTGGTTTCAGCAATGCGCACAAGCAACCTAGCTGGCGAAATTGTTCTTACTCCTGAGCAGACTCGAACCATCAGTACATCTTCTGATTTGGATTGGTGTTTTCTTCAGCAGAATGTGTACGATTCAATCTTCAATCAGAAAGAACCCGAAGATCTCACATACACGCCATTGACCATACCTGCAACAAATCCAGATTTGAGTTTCCCACACGATTATCTCAACTCAGGTGTGCTTGAATCACCTTTCCATTTCTTCAATGATGCTAACACTGGTGCAACTGAGAATAACATGGTGATGATAAACCATACAGAGTAATTAGGTTTCATTAACTCATGTACTCATTTCAATACTATCTTGGTTAAACTATTATGTATTGTCTCTATTTGTATCTAGTACTTTTTTAAAGGTTTATGTTTTCATGGAAATGTGTAGGAAGATATTAATTGTGTTTGTTGCTTTTGATGTAGAGAATGTGGTTTTAGCAATGCGTACAAGTAACCTAGCCAGTGAAATGGTTCTTGCTCCTGAAGAGACTCGAACCATCAGTACATCTTCTGATTTAGATTGTTGTTTTCTTCAGCAAAATGTGTACGATCCAATCTTCAATCAAAAAGTACCTGAGGATCTCACATACGCGCCATTGACCATACCTGCTACAATGTCGGATTTGAGTTTGCCACATGATTACCTCAACTCAGGTGCGCTTGAATCTCCTTTCCATTTTTTTAAGGATACTAGCACTGATGCAATTGAGCATAACATGGTGATAGTAAATCACACAGATCAATTAGGCTTCATGAAAGGTGTCTAATGTAGCCCTTTCAATCCAATTTTGATTAAATGTTGTATTGTTTCTACTTATATCTACTACTATTTTTTAAGAAGGTTACTTTTTAATGAAAATGAGCAGTAAGATGGTAATTGTGTTTACTGCTTTTGATGTAGATAATGTAGTTTCAGCGATGCGGACAAGCAACCTAGCCGGCGAAATGGTTCTTGCTCCTGAGGAGACTCGAACCATCAATACATCTTCTAATTTGGATTGGTGTTTTCTCCAGCAAAATGTGTACGATCCAATCTTCAATCAGAAAATATTTGAGGATCTCACATGCACGCCATTGACCATACCTGCAACAATGTCGGATTTGAGTTTGCCACACTATTACCTCAGCTCAGGTGTGCTTGAATCTCCTTCCCATTTCTTCGAGGAAGCTAGTATTGATGCAATTGAATACAACAGGGTGATAATATACCACACATTAATTAGGCTTCATGAAAGGTGTCCGATGTAGCCCTTTCAATCCTATCTTAGTTAAACAATTTTCTATTGTCTCTGCCTATATCTAGTACTATTTTTTCCGTGGGTTACTTTTTAATTGAAATGAGTGGGAAAATAGTAATTGTTCTTGACACTTGTGATGTAGAGAATGTGGTTGCACCAATGGGCATAAGCAACTTTGCTGGCGAGGTTCTTGGTCTTGAGGAGACTTCAACCATCACTCTATGTTCTGTCGATAAGTTTTATGCCAGTGTATCCTCTAAGGGAGGACCAGACTCTCCTCAGGGTAATCAAAAGTATAATTCTGAGGCATCGTCCAAATTCCATTTTCAAGGGCGACAACTCGATCATGGTATGGGTATTGAGATTTCAAACAAACTCTTCCAAACTTTCTTTATGCTTTATTAATGTTTCAAGATTTGGACACTTGCTATTAAAAAACTTTGGTAATAGTTTGAATTATGGCGCTATGATAAAAGAGCATGCGTTTTTAAATTACATTGCCAGTTTGGACTTTCAATCTTCCACCCCATTGTCATTTTTACTAACCAATATGGTTGAGTAGATCTTATCTGACAGGCTACTTACCCCGGTTTTAAATTTATTAGTCTGTGCTGGAATTAGTATCAAGAGATTCGTTATTTGATCTGTGCATTGAACCACTAATTAATATTTATTTGCGTGCAGTAGAGTATTACAGAGAAACATGGCCAATTTCGCGTGTGGATATCAATAAAGGTCTTGATGAGCCCAATGCTGAAAATTGTGTAGACATGCTGCCTCCATCAAAACGTCTGAAGCTGGAATATCCTTTATATACCTTTGCATATGAAAATGAAACTGCTCATCTTTTGGCTCCATCGGTGGTTGAACCGTGTGCTCCTAAGGGACTTCTAAGCCTTCATCAACAGCCTAAATGTCATGTTTTGCAAAATAGAAATGCAGATGGCCCCCTAAGGGATTGGAATTATGGAGGTCTTGATGGGCCCAATGCTCACGATTCTATAGACATGCTGTCTCCTTCAGAGAATGAAACTTCTCATCCACAGGTTCCATGTTTGGTTCAAACCAGCTCTCATACAGGACTTGTAAACTTGCAGCAGCAGAGTGAATCTCCCGTTTCTATTAATTTGGAGGCTATGAAAGTGGAAACAAAACCATTAACAAATTCCATGCGTGATTCTGAAGGATTTGTGTCTTGTCATAAGCCAGAGGATTTATACCCTAAAGAGCTTAGCATTGATCACAAAAAGGATGGCGTACAAGTCAGGACTGAGATGTACCAGACAGAGCAAGAAAAAGAAAATAAGTCTATTGCACTGGAAACTGGTTGTGAGAAAGTAATACTGTCTGAGTATGTAAAGATTAAGGGCGTCTCCTTGACTGAGTTTTTCACAGCGGAGCAAATAAAGGAACATATACAAAGTCTTAGGCAGTGCGTTGATAAGGTCAGTGCCTCATACTACTTTTTTTGTTATGTTGTATACTATTTTAGTGTTACTTTTAAGTTAAAAAAGAAATGCACTCTTAGCAAGCAGTGAAGTCATGAACACCTTCTCTAGTTGAAAACATGGACAGTTGCACAACAGTCCATTATACTCGACATATACTTACTCTAGCAGCTTGGGGTTACATTCAAGATCCCTTTCTCACTTACCTGCATAGTGTTGTATCTCCTCTTAATTTTTTCATCTTAGACTACTTGTATTTCTGGCCTCCCTTTCCTTTTAGCACATCTTACCGGAACAGCTTGAATCATGCCTATAATTCCTTTTCTGATGTCCGATATGGTGGTTCTGAACCAGTAAGATTTGGGCATGTGGAAGTGATGAGCTTGATTGAAAGTCTTGCTCTTTTGTAGTCCTTCATGGTTATATTTTTGTTCTTCAATGACTGACTACTTTTATTTACTAGACTTGCTTTTTGTTTAAATGAGCACGAGACACTTATTTGTCCTTTTCTAAAAGCAGACTATTTCAAAAGGAGGGGGAAAGAGTGAGAATTCATGCCAATTGTGTGCATCAGAAAATCTTGTGTTTGCCCCTGCACCAATGTATTGTTCATCTTGTGGCTTCCGTATCAAGCTCAATGTAAATTATTACTCCACAACGGGTGAAAATGGTATACATCATTGCTTTTGCACCTCATGCTATATGGCGTCACGAGGTCGGAATATCACACTCCATATGATGTCTTTTTCCAAGGCAGAACTTACTAAGAAAAGAAACGATGAGAGACTTGAGGAGCCGGTAATCTATTTCTTCTATATTTTGATTTGTCAAAATAGAAAATCATGATTCATGGTCTCATTTCTTGTGGATGTTACTTGCAGTGGGTTCAATGTGATAAATGTGAAGGCTGGCAACACCAGATATGTGCTCTCTTTAACGATAAAAGTGACTTGGAAGGAAATTACAAGTACATATGCCCTAACTGCAGGGTACAAGAATTAGATACTGGGGAGTGCGTGGGATTACCCAAGGTTGCTGTTTTTGGGGCAAAGGATCTGCCTTGTACAAAGCTTAGTAATCACATAGAGCAAAGACTTTTTAGAAATCTGAAGCAGGAGAAAGAAGAGAGAGCAAAGGTTGCAGGAAAGAACCTTGATGAGGTAATATGCAAACTTCATACAAGGATGATTCATTTCAGCCATCATGATCTATTTCGTTATGCATATATTACCATCTTTGTGCAACAGTATTATCTGACTATCCATTATAAGTATTAGATTAGAGATAGAAGTTAATTCAAGAAAAGAACGTAGTATCATTTATGCAAACACATCCGCAATAGGAATATTGCACCAGCAAATGTTGTCATTGTTTAGCATTTCATGTATTGCTTATTCTAACTTTTTTCCCCTCTTATTACTGAGCTGCTCATATTAATTATTCCTGTTTCTTATATCCACATTGAAAAGTGATTTTTTTCACTAAACCTCCTGCTTGATTGTAATTGTATAACGTTCATCATGCCAACTAGGTTCCAGGAGCAGAAGATCTTATTGTCAGAGTGGTGTCATCGGTTGACAAACGAGTAAAAGTGAAGCAGCAGTTTTTAGATTTCTTTGTCGATGAACAGTACCCTGATGAATTTCCATACACCTCAAAGGCAAGACAAATACTTCTCTTAAGAATTTCGTAGCCAATTATTTTCACCGTGTTGCATATCTTTCAAGATCTGAGATTACTTTTTTGTTTTTTCTTTCAATGAAACCTAACAACATTCCTTCTTCCATTTTTAGGTGATATTTTTGTTTCAAAAGATCGGAGGAGTAGATGTATGCCTCTTTGGCATGTGTGTCCAAGAGTTTGGCTCAGAATGCAAGCATCCAAATCAGCGATGTGTTTATATCTCCTATCTTGATTCTGTTAAGTACTTCAGGCCTGAGATAAAAACTGTGACTGGAGAATCTCTCCGGACATTTGTTTACCATGAATTACTGGTAAGTTACTTTTTTTTTTCAACTAGTTGTTTTGATCATCTGGTTACAATTGATGCAACTAAATTGAGCATTGGCTTTTTCTTCTTTTTTGGTGGGGTTCATCAGATAGGATACCTTGATTATTGTAAGAAAAGAGGTTTTGCATCCTGCTATATTTGGGCCTGCCCACCTTTGAAGGGAGAAGATTATATTCTGTATTGCCATCCGGAGATTCAGAAAACACCGAAGTCTGATAAGCTGCGGCACTGGTCTCTCTCTCTTCATCTCCTTCCCAACACCCCCCCCCCTCCTTTCCTTCCCTCCCGATTTGTATATGTCCTCACATATGTGTGTCTCTCTGTCTTGACTAGACTTTTCTCCACATTTTCAGGTATCAGCTGATGCTGAGGAAAGCAGCCAGAGAAAAAATTGTGATTAATTGTACTAATTTATATGATCATTTTTTTGTTCTTACTGAGGAATACCAGCGCAAGGTAACAGCAGCTCGTTTACCATATTTTGATGGTGACTATTGGTCTTGTGCTGCTGAGAATGTGATCAACAGTATTGAAGAAGAAAGCATTAGAGACTCTCAGAGGAAGGTGAAGCAAGTAATGACCAACAGAAATTTGAGAGCCATGGAACGTGCAAGTCCTGGAAGCACCATGAAAAATATAATACTCATGCAAAAAGTAAATCTCCTCTCAACTTGATTGAATCATTTTGCATGGTCAATGGAAACCACCTTAGGGCCTTGAAAGTGACTAGAAAATTCCAATGAGTTAACCGCCTAGGTTTGCACGACCTTACCAATAAATAGGAACAGTCTCGACTCTCATTTAATTGAAAATGACTAGCCTCCATAGGTAGGGTTATCTTCATGATATTTGAATATGGACAAGAGTTGAAGTGAGGTTTCATACATCAGGGACTAGAAAAGTCCAATGAGTTAACCGCCTAGGTTTGCTCGACCTTACCAATAAATAGGAACAGTCTCGACTCTCATTTAATTGAAAATAACTACCCTCCATAGGTAGGGTTATCTTCATGATATTCGAATATGGACAAGAGTTGAAGTGAGGTTTCATACATCAGGCCACCACAAATCTAAGAATTATGGACGTATATGGATACAGGTATATGACCGTCAAATTGCATCCACAGGAACTATCTACACAGAAACTAGTTATGAAAACAAGAGTATCCCGTTTAAAAGAGGGGGGGGGGAAGAGACAGGCTGAAAAAGCTAAACTCTAGGCTCTGATACCATGTTGTAAACACTAGAGTTTTGAACAGTGAGATGAGAGAAAGAGATATCTTCCTCATACTCGTACACTTCATTATATAGACAAGGTCATAGACATATTTTTACCTCACATTTACTACAGAATAATAGAATATATTGTTCTCATAAATACCAACTTCCCTAGTTCTTAACAAGTATGAACTGTTATTAAAGCTTATAGTGGACCTTATTGAGGAGCAAGCAAAGCAAATTCACACAATAGTATGACTGGAGGCCCGTTTCTAGATTCTGTAGATTTCCTCAGTTTTCTTGCTTGTTTGGAGTAGTGGTTTCGGTATAGTCCTTTGTACTGTTTTCACTAGTTCTAATGAGATTGGCTTACTTATAAAAAAAAATGACTGGAGGCCAGAATACAATGCCTTGGACCTAAGAAAGAGAATGTATGCGCTCTTCTAGAATTTCTGAGACTGTTGGATCAGATGGAGCTGGTCAGATGTTATATATACTGTTCATACAACCTTTTTAGGTATCATAGCTGATTTTCTCTCTCCATAGATTCTAATATTCTGCATATTTTCTAAGAACATTAAAGAATATGAATTTGTACATAAAACATGCTCTGGCCCGGATACTCTTTCATAGATTTGATTCAAAGATTGAAACCTGCAGTAGTAATAAGCTGGAAGGATAAAAAAATTGCTTCTCTTTCTCTATATGATTGACCCAGTTACTAATTTTTTCCTTATGTTTCTCTCTCCTTCCACAGTTAGGGGAAAAGATCCTACCCATTAAGGAGGACCTGCTAGTCGTGCACTTGCAGTCTGTTTGCATGCACTGCCAAGAAGTGATATTATCTAAGCAACTATGGGTTTGTAGTCAGTGCAAAAATTTTCGTCTGTGTGAAAGGTAACAATTCTATCTGAAACCGCTTTCTGTGGAAATCTTCTTCGTATCAAAATTACCCATAGTCATGGCAGCTGTATTGCATTGGACTGGCATGCAACATTGTTAATTGAACCTCGTTACTTGGCCTTTCATTTATTTTTTCTTGCAATACCTGTAAGAAGTGAAATCTATCCCATAGCCTTCTTGTATTACATTCTTATTTGTTGTTCGTTTGCATCCTACCAAGAAATTACTTGAGGATACAAAGTGTGACCTCAACTAAATAACTTTTCATCATGTGGTATGGCTAAAACTTGATGTAAGATCTTAGCATGTAGTTTTGTACCTAATTATTATGTGGGCAACATTTAGATTGTGCAAACATTTGCTATGACCATTTCAAAGCAAGAGTATACCCCTAAATCAAAATCAAACATTAAAAGAAAAAAAATAGAGAGTTCTTGATTCCCCATTCCACTAATTCATTCAAGGCTCTTGTGTTCCTAATCCAGTTATTTTGAAAAGAATAACAAATGTTGGTCCAGGCAAAATTAGAATCAGTCTCTTAACTAATTCAGCCTTTCAGGGGTAAAGACTGTTGTCTGTAGCTTACTATCGCTTGGTTGAACATGCTTGCACATATTGATTGAATGTCAAACTCTTTTTTCCTTTCATGCTGTTTTTCGTTGTTAGGGATCATCATTTTCTTGATATTCATGCTAAAGTCCTCATTATTGCCCCCTGATGCTAATCCTGTTATCTGTCCACAACTTTCTACTGCTAATCAACTGTGGTCTATTGAAAGGATTTGTAATAGAAAAGAATGAATTTTTCAACATGTGTTGTAGATGCCATGAGGTGGAGAAAAGCCTAAACAGGATGGACAGACACACTTCAATTTATGGAGAAAAGCATGTACTCTCTAAGGTGAAATTATAGTGTTGAAATTTCAATCAACAGCTTTCTAATTACAAGGTACAAACAATTAGTATGTATTCATTTCCACCCTCTATTTAATATGAGTCTCTTTCCATTTTCAGGTCATGGTTGATAATGTGCCTTCCAATACGAAAGATGAAGATGTTAGTTTTGATACTGAACTATTCAAGAATAGGCCTGCTTTCTTGAGTTTCTGTGAAAAGAACAATTATCAGTTTGATACACTTAGGCGAGCCAAGCATTCCTCGATGATGATTCTGCATCATCTTCGCAATGCTACACCTAAGACCAATGGGATTGCCTGCAGCAATTTGCCATAAGGATGCTGTGGTTGACCAGAGATGGCAATGTGAGATCTGCCTGGAGTTTGTTGTTTATGCTGCATGCTATCAAGAAAAAGGTGTTTCTTGTCATGTTCATAAACTGGTTCAACAGGTTCCCAGTACTCATCATGGAATAGGGAGTAAAGAGGCGCCTCAAAAGCATCACATGTTCATACTTCAAAACATGAGGAGGTAAGAAAGTCTCTGTCGAGTATCAACACTTAAAATGGTGGCGTAACCAATTCAGAACCCACTTGTTCAGGAGCGAATTCTTCTCACTTGATTTATAGAGTTCCTATATTGTCGAAAGCTTTTATGGAGTTAGAATGTGGATAATTTTCCTACCCTTCTCTCTATGTAACATGTTACTTACATCGAAAAGATTGTTCTTTAGGTTGTGCAATTTATTGACTAAGGATGATGATGCATTATGGTATTCATCTCATGGAACTGTTGCTCAAAACCGTTCTTTGTCGTGATGACTTAAGGATTACAATGAGCATGGTGTTGCAGATGGTAAGGGATTTGCTTGCTGTTTTATGACATTCCTCAGTGCAAAGCACATCCCTGCTTCATCGACTGCCTTAAAGTGAAAAAGCTATTCTAGCATGCAAAGAGTTGCCCTGTTCGGATTGCTAGGGGTTGTCAAGCCTGTAGAAGGCATGGTTGATAATGTACACTCAAGCAATTGTACAGAAACAGATTGTCATGTTCCACGTTGCATGTGCGTTGATTCTTCCATTTACAAAGGCTTACTCATGATTCTTGTGTCCAAGATTTGTTGGTCATAGAAAATGAGATAATTGTTTCATTTTTTATTTGCTTTTTTTTCAGGGATCTGAAGAAGCAAGCAGAGTTGCTGGCACTGCAATCAGATACACTGCAAGAATCCCATTGCAGATTTAATCAAATAGCAAGAACTAAAGGTTGCTGAGAACAGTTGATCTCTCCTAAGTGTACAGATAGAGCAGGAAGATCACTAATAGCAGCCAATTAAACAGTTAGTCTAGATAGAAATCCATATGTACAGTTAGGTACCTTCATTATTCTAGTACAAAATTGTGGAACTCAAAATGTTCCGATCTGTATACAGCTTGACAAAAGTTTTGTTTATCCTTTTCTCTTGATGAGAGGCTATTTTCTGTTATAGTAGATTTTTTTTATACAGTGCGTATACAAATTTGTTTTTCTGAGTTATATATTTTACATCCCAATAAAGAACACAATAGGCAGTTTACGTGTTCAACGTCAATTAGCCCATGAAATACTCTGAAGCTATGTAGTGGAAATTGAGTTGAACACAATTGTATGCGCTTTGTCTATGCATAGGAGACGCTTCGACACCAAAAACATAAGGAAAAGTAGAGAACATGAGGGGAAAAAAGAGAGGTTTTGATAGTATTCTTCACTGAGAACCGAAATTTATAAAAGGGATAGAAAGAGGGAGAAACCATGATGGTCTAGACTGAAAAAATAGAGTTAATTTTAATCTATTCCAATAAACTCTATTAGTCCTGCTATGTAGTAATTATCAATGACACGAGATGAAATGAAATGGAATTGGTTCCTCAAAACAGGGACGAAGCCAAAATTAGACCTTAGGGGGGGGGGGGTCAGTTATGCAAAAAATGAATATTGAGGAGCCAAAATATAAAAAAACAGAAGAAAATCATGAAAAAAAAAAACATATCTTTTGTTAAAGGATACTGGGGGATTAGATAGCCTGTTGATTGGAAGTATTCTAATGGATATATCTTCAGGTGGATCTGCTGCTGCCGCTTGCTTCAATGACGCACAGAGGACGACCAAACTCTGATGCTGCACGTACGGCTAATCTGGGAGTTTCTCTAACATGTTAATGATCCTACTGCGATTTCTCTTTGGCATATTGGTTTCACGAGAGCAGCAATGAGACAAGTTCTTGGTGTTATGGAGGTTGGTAATGGAGTTATTTTTTGAGGGGCTTTCTACATCTGGGGATACCCTTCTGGGTAGGGATGATTGTCATGAAAGAGTCGTTGATTAGTTTGTGAAGGGACTTTAGGACTCGAGAGACGAGAGGAAGTAGACCCTTCTTGGGCACAGTGCTGATTCAGCTGAAGTGGGGTATGAAGTGGAGCCCATTCTAGGTCCGCAATATTGCTTGGAGACACAAATGTATTACAAGAAGGGGGCAACAGTCAACACACTCAACCATGTGCAAAATTTTTTTTTCTAAGCAAATGTACATTTTATTATATTAAGAAATAAAAGTAGAATTTCAGAAAACAGACATTACAAAATTACTCCCAGTACACAATAGCCAACTCCAACGGGATAACCCAGCCGTTACAGCAACCAGGTGATGAGCACAAAGGCAAGCAATGTCCTCCGCACCCTACAGCTCTAGAAGCGGCTAGTGATTCACCTCAAATCCTCAAGTGCACCCATAACTAAGGTATCAAATATTTAGACTGCATTGAATGATTATTGGTCTTCTCTCAATACTTGACATTCAATCCACTACAAATATACTGCAAGCAAATCCTTTTAGCTCAAGACCATAAGGAGAGGGAGAGGGGAGGAGGCCTAACTTGGATCACATGACTCAAAACCAATCATTCCAGTCGGGATACTACAAACATTTGGTACAAACAATTAGGGTGGAAGTTGAGAAACCAGTGTTAAATATGCACTGGGTTACCACTACCTCAAAATATCTGGGATCGTCATTAAAAAATAGAACACCCCCCTTAATCCTAAAAAGAGAAATAGAGAGGGCAGAGAAAAACTCATTCCCCAACCGGAGTACTTCCGAGCTTCTAACTACATTTGAATTGTTGATACACACTGCTAACATCAGGAAACTCCTAACAGCATATCTAAAGGAGCAAATACAGTCAAGATCCACGAAAAGCCCATCATATGGCATACAGGAATCAGCATCATCATGTTGTGAAGAAAGTCCAGAGCTTCTTCCCTATTGAGACTTCACCGGGATGTTCAGACTCTTCGTCGTTGTCCTCATCATCCCGATCCCCTATATCACCCCCAGCAGCGTCATCGCCAAGAGATTTACTCCTGTACTCATCTTCATCACCATACTCGCCTGCTCCTTCTGGTGTCCCATTCACCTCTTCACTCAAGGCCAAATTTTCAGCCACATTTTTTGTTGTATCCGCATCACCAGCCTGAGCATCTGCAGCTTTTCCACACTATTGGACAAAGTACAGATGTTAAGTCAGAAAAATCAATCCCGACAATCAAGAGCCATCAGCAACACACAACCACTCACATTGGGAGTTCCATAAGTTTCAAGAAGGATGATTCTAATGGCATAACCGGATAACCCACTCAACAAAATGTGATATTATACAAGGAAGTCTTTGAACTAGACGATTAAAAAAAAAAAGACAAACACATTTATGCATGCAAACACTACGTTCCACCAAACCTAATGAGATTCAGAAGAAACCCAATAGAAAACCCTTACCCGCACAAAGTGAGTACTTCCACCATTCTCACTAGCAGCTCCAATTGAATGTGCAGGAGCAGCTTTGGAGAAAAGAATTTCCTCCTCCATCAATCTAACACCATCAGTGTTTTCTTTGCTAAGATCAGACCTGGCTCTGGCAGATGTCACAGCAGCTCCACTGAAAACATTATCGCAACATCAATTACTTTGCATGCTTAGGAAAAGTTAATAGAACATGTTGTAAAACAATGAAATCGAGGCCAGTAAAAGAAAGACAACAGATAAACATGGCAAAATACTAAATCATTAACTGGAGTAATCTCTCTCTCTCAACTTATAAACTCAATATAAAAAACCAATTCACCTACATGGTGTACACGACCCAGTAAAACCACACACAGTACTCTCCTGTCCTAGTTCCTCTATGTTAATTAAGTCGCCTTCAACAAAACATGAGTGAAGTCTGCCATTAAAACTAATTATTGTATTCTCTTTTTCGTCTGGTTCTTTTTTTTTTGGGGGGGGGGGGGCACATTATATAGCAAATTGGAATCATCCATATGTTAAGTAAGAAAACATCCATATTAAATCGCCTTCAACAAAACATGAGTAAAATCTGTCAATTAAAACTAATGTATTTATGCACATTATGGGAGCTTAGAACCCCTTTTTCATCTAATGTAACTTGGAATAAACTGACTAGTGGTGAAAAAATCTATAACTTACATTTTGGGTTTCCTGAGATTATATCGTTTTTCACCAGGAGTTTGTATAGCTGGAGAAATTTTTCTGTCTCCTTTTCCTGAGCTGGCCTGCCACAACACCATCAGAACACCCTTCACTGTCTTCAGCATCATGCTCCTCGCCCATGATCTGAGATGTCTGAGCTCGGTTACGCTTCCGCACATTTTTTGGTAGTCTTTTATCAGCAAGACCAGAATCACCATGACTTTCAGCATTACAGGTCGAATCCTCGGCATTCCCATTAGGATAGTCACTCTGATTTGCTTCTAAAGCTTCCCCAAGTATAGCTTTCGCATCATTGACAACTGCCTTCACGGAGCGTGTTCTATAAACTCTGGGACTTCCCCTTTTGCGATATTTGTGCTGACCACCATTCAAATCAGACAGCTGGGAGTCTTCCGCAACTTCTGGTACCTTGCTGTTGATGTTGCTCCGATCATTAGCTGATGGATCTTGGCTGGCTTCTACCTCTCTTATGCTGTTGTCGGATTGGATCCTCTGGACATCAAAAGAATCAGTCGCAACACTAAGGGATAGCTCTGCATCATTATCCGTTCTAGATACTCTCCTCGTTGGTTCTTCCATATCAACATGCTGGCAAGGCAATGGTGCGTCCTCCATCGAATTCTGAGCCGCAGTAGCCTCAAACTTTTTAATTGGAGAGAATTTAAAAATCTTCGAGGTGCATTTGCGAAGCCAAGATACAGTTCCACCAGAGACTGGAGATCTTGAGCCACCAACAACTGGAGGTATTTGACTGTTTTGCCTCTCAAAAGCATCTACATTTCCATGAATATCAGCCAGTCTTGGCCGAGAAAGAACCTCTGCATTCTCAATTTCCACTAAAGATTCCAAGTCGGACAGCTCAAACTCAGAGATGACTTGAAAATAGTTATCACAACCCTTGAGTTTTTCAACAAAGGAAATGAAGCGTTGCCTCTCCTTAATAAATTGTTCTCGCTGGTCTTTCAACTTCATGCTAAGTTCAGCAAGCTCATCAATGTCCTTTCGCATTTCCACTTGGTGCTTTTCAAGATGCTGTCGGTTTTCCTCAGCTTCTTGTCTATCTTTTTCTATTTTAGCTCTCTGAAGTTTTATTCCTTCCATTTCCCTCCGAGCTACTTCTTTCAAATAATTAATATTCTCCAATTGTCTCTCCCTTTCTTCATTAAATATCTTCTCCCTCTCGCGCAGGTCTCTTTCCTTGTCCTCCAGCTGATTTCGCATATCAGTCTCAAGTTCTTGCCGCCTTACCTCAAGATCATGAAGCATTTGGCTTCTCTCACTTTCAGCTTTTTCAGCAATTTTTATATTCTGATGCTCCGTTTGAGCTGCAAAAGATTCTTTGGCCAATATAAGATCATCCAGCTCCCTTTGTATGTACTCTTGAGTCGCCAATTTCTCATTCTTTAGACTTTCTTCTTCAGAGTGTTTCAGCTTTTCTACTTCTTCCTTCTGTTCAGTCACTTTTCTCTGCTCTTTCTCGATCTCAGCTCTTTTCTCATCAAGCTCATCCCACTCTCTCTCAAAAGTCTCATTTTGCAGCTTTAAATCTTCAGCCTCCTTCAGAAGCAGTTCTTTCTGACGCCTATAGTCGTTTATTTCCTGCTTTAATTCTGACTGCAAGTGAACATATTCTAACCTTTCTTCTTCACTTACTTTAAGCCGACCCTGCTCTTCATGTATCTTCAGTAGCTCTTCACCATTTTTAGCCCTCGTCTTCTCAACTTCAGCCTTAAGAGTAAGCAAATCCTCTTTATCAGGAAGCATTTGTTTGTTCTCATTCTCCAAATTCTTCTCCTCTGATCTGATGGACTTCTCCCTTTCCCTCATATCTTTCAATTTAGATTCATGGTCCTTCTCTTTCTCTCTAAGCTTCTCCCATCTCTTTTCCAATGCCTGCTCTCTCTTTGCAACTTTCTGCTCCATGTGATTCACTTCAGCTTCCCTTTTCTCCACATCAACCACCTTGCTCTTCAACTCGTCATCCAAAGATTTTCTCTTTTGATCAATTTCCAATTCAAAATCATGCTTCTTTGCATTAGACCGGAAGTGGTCCGGTCCGGTCTTGTCATTTATGTACAACCACTTAAAAAACGCGGACCGAATTTCCAATTTTACAGCCCTTGAGCGGAGGTGCTTCAGGCGTGTTCTTTTGTATGACGAAACTACCCGTGGTCGGTAAAGCCGCTCCCAGATAGGGAATGGTTTATAAACTTTTATAGTGGGTATGAGAAGGGTGGTTTGGTAATTATGAGTAATCTCATGTTTCAGGGAAACCGGTATGGAAATGCCACGGTGTTTAGGAGCCGTTAGCTTGGGAAGTTGGCGATTGGGGTCTTGAAGATAAGGAAGCATGGCTTCTTGGCCATCATTGTGGACTGAGGCTGAGCACTCTCTCTCTCTCTCTCTAACAAGGCGAAGGGCTTTTGTGAAGTTGTACGTTGTAAGCAGTTTTCTACCCGATTAAAATACAGGGAGTCCTTGTGCTTCAAATAAGTTTTAAAATTTATCAAATTAGTTTTAAAATTTTAAAATTTATTAATAATATAATCTTTTTAAGAACATTCGGATGTAAATGATTTTAAATTTTATAGATTAATTTTATATATTTAAAAATTTAAAAATTTATTTAATTTTCGTCCAAACTACAGGAACCAAAATTGTAATTATCTATAAAATAAAAAACAGCTTTCTACCCATGTTTAAAGTGGGGCATCTCGATCCGAATGGAAACAAATGGGTTAAAAAGTGGGACACGGAATTAGGGAGGGACAACGGTAACATATGGGGATGTACTTTTGGGACAATAATTGTTGCTGACACATTCCAAACAAAAATTTAGGATGACGAATTCGGATCACTTCATTCAATTAGGGATTATGTTTTGTCAAAGTTAGAGCACATAACCATTGGGTTGAGCAAGCAATGAATTATGCTGAGAGAGATTGATGGCAAAATAATGATATAAGGAGGTGAATCATTCTTATTAAAGGTTATCATTAATTTTAGTTCAATCATTAATTCTTTAATCATATCCAATGAGTTGGTAAAGTAATAGAAGTAATGCGGATCAAGATTCTTTGTAATTTTTTGTCTATTGTATGTTAGAATTTAGAGAGAGATAAACACAACAAGTTGACTCTACATTATTTAATATTATCCATATATGTTAATATAAAGTTTCGAGCAATGTGGACCCTACAATAATATCTACATGTTGTGTCTATCGGGTAAAGAATTGCAAATGATTTCAAGCCCTTATGGACAATAGTTTTCAAACTCTTACACACATTAGTTTATGATTTACAACTTAAGATCGTGATAAGGAAAAATCAAAATTTGAAGGGCACTTTAATTTTGATATGATGCTTTCCTAAAAAATCATTAGGGATTATATGATCACTAATAGCATCCAACCATATACTCATACTCGTATCGAGTTGATTTTAAATGCTAGTGTGAGTGTTAGATCACCATATAATTGTCTCACACTATCTTATTTTTTGTGAAGGGTTACCATATAATATCAATTGGGTACATATCATTGTCATAAAAATCAAATTTATTACAAGGAGAAGTTGCATGTTTACTAGGGACAAAGATATTCTACAATTTGTTACTTAAATTTAATTGGTTAAATTCAAAAAGAGATAGACACAATATATATTTGAGTCTCATAACATTCAATCTCTCTAATGTTATGTCTATCTCTCTGAATTAGTCTATACAATTCGAGTAACAAATTAGAGAATCTCAATTAGCTTACAAGTAACAAAGAATTAAAACAGTCGTGAAGTTATCTACAAATTTTACCTTATCTTTCAGATGTGCTGGAAATTATAAGTAGATTACAAGGTACAATAAAATCGACAGAGACGTTAGTATAGCTAATGAATCCACAACCCACGACAAAATAAATGAACCGAGAGCAAAAAAAGGAAGGGAGTTTTAAATCACTCGCTCTGATCTGAAGTATAAGCAGTAGGGCTTAGATATTCTTTGCTCCCTCCTTTTCCTTTCTCGCT
This sequence comes from Myrica gale, assembly GCA_963930655.1. Taxonomy (NCBI): domain Eukaryota; kingdom Viridiplantae; phylum Streptophyta; class Magnoliopsida; order Fagales; family Myricaceae; genus Myrica; species Myrica gale. Next base: position 5,305,007 of record OZ005600.1, on the reverse strand, counting down.
TTGCCATGGCAGCAGCAACAGAAGCACCCAGATCTTCAAGTGGATCCGCCGATTCCTATATCGGCAGCTTGATTAGCTTGACTTCCAAGTCCGAAATTCGCTACGAGGGCGTTCTCTTTGACATCAGTACCGAGGAATCCAGCATCGGCTTGAGAAATGGTATATCAAATGGCTTGCGTGTATATAAGTGTAATGGCTGTTTTGCTTTCTGGGCCTGTGCTATCTTGGGGCTCTGGTAATTTATGGTGGTTTACTGTTGCGTTGCTGCGGAGGGATAGATTGAAGCGATTTTAATGTTTCCTTTGGAAAATTAAGGATCCTTAGCATTTGACTACACGTACGATACATAGACATATATGGATACGCGTTTACCGCGATACACCTTGTATGTTATCAACAGACACAGTTTCATCATTAGTTGTTTGTTGTAAAAGATAGATTTGTGAAGATGATAGTGTCTTGGAATGTGTGCAAATCCGATGGAATATGGTTGGAGATAGGTTAAAGGTACGCTGCAGAGGAATTGAAAATGTCGGATTCTGTAACCGTGTCAGCAGAAAAATGTGGCCATGGAGTGTATAACCCCAGTGATTATGGAGTCGAACATAGTGACGCTGTATTTATTTTCTTCTTTTTGTCTAATTTACACTAATAATTTATTTATATATTTTAACCCAAAAAAAACACATATTACACCTGCATGCAGTTATAAAAGAAAGGGGGAAGAAAAATAAATGTCTTATAGTACTCCCTGTTTCGTGTTCTTTAGTTCTGATCTGTATTGGCTTGTCTTGCAGTGAGATCATTTGGAACAGAAGGGCGAAAAAAGGATGGCCCCCAACTTCCTCCTAGTGATAAAATTTATGAGTACATCCTTTTCCGAGGAAGTGACATCAGGGTACGGCAAATAATAACATTTTTGCATAATGATAAAATGATGCCTATTTTTGCTTATAAATCACTGTGGATATGGAAGTTGATGCTAGTTGCAGAATTAGAGTTTAAAATTGAGATCTGGAGTGGCTATGCCGGATACCAAGCTAATGCTTCAGACTTGGTGGAATCGTTTTGAAATATGTTAATTCCATGGTTGTCATTTTTACGTTATACTGTTACTGCTATTGTTGCTGCAGTTTTGATTTTTCTGCGATGTAGTTAATTTTGATTTTTAAGATATTTATCTTCAAACTTGTAATGATGTAGTTTATACTTGCAATGACATAATCATCTGCAAATGTAAATAGAGGATTCATGTCCTATGTTGCAAACTGGTCCTTTTGCTAGTGAATTTTTTTTATGATATGGTTTCTTTATGATATCAGCCTATTTATATTGTTGAATTGCCTCCGGATGCAATCTTTGGTGCATCTATCTGGCTACAGGATTTGCAGGTCAAATCTTCCCCACCTGTTCAGACGACAACTAAACACCATGATCCTGCAATTATACAGGTACTTAAAAAGAAAAATAATGTAGGCTGCATTTGAAATATCACGAGATTAGCAGAGTACTTTGATTTATTTGTATCTCAGGCTTGAGTTACAGTGCATAATGCAGTAGTCAACTTTACTCACCTTTATCTAATTCCTCAAGCAGTCTCATTATCCTCAAGCAGCAACTGCATCTACGAGTTTGCCTCCTCCTGGTACTGCTACGGTTCCTGATCTTAGTGCCCTTAGTGCCCATACTTCGCAAATGGGTCTCCCTCGGCCAACATTTCATGGCAATCCTCCCTTATATCAACCCAGTGGAAGTTTAGCGCCATGGGGTTCATCACCGATTCCTCAAACCTCAAATGTTAGTGGGCTTGCCATGCCAATGTATTGGCAAGGGTACTACGGATCCCCTGGGTTTCAAGCCCAACAGCAATCTTTGCTTCAACCTCCACCTGGCTTGTCAATGCCTCCTTCCATGCACCAGGCTATGCAATATCCTGCTATGAGTGCATCTTTACCTTCCGGATCTTCCAACTTGCCAGTGCCATCTCTGTTAGAGTCACCCTCTCCTCTGTTGCCAACCTTTAGTCTTGGCACCCTGAATTCACTATCTTCTATGCCTCCTGTCCACTCTTCTTCACAAGTTTCAGACTCATCCACAACTTTGATTACGAATAAGGCTTCTACACAGACTCTTTCTACTGCTACTCTGAGCACCAGCTTTCCGTTGGTATCTCCGTTGACTCCTGGTTTCGATAAAACTGCTGCTTCATCATTAGCGTCTGACAAGTCTATAATCCCTAGTTCTGTGATGCCATTTGCAACTATTTCTGAATCTGCAACAGCCGTTGCTGGAACATCAAGTTCAAGTCTGAATGAGGGAGCAACACCATCTTTGGTGACCCCAGACCAGCTTTTGCAGCCTGTACGCCCCACAGTATCATCATCCCAGCCTTCCCAAACAGCTCAGAGGGACGTCCAGGTGGTGCAAGTTTCATCATTAGAATTACCATTATCCACAGCAGTACCATACTCACAAGAACCTATATTGCCTCTGCCTTCATCTTCTGTCAATAAGGTATTCTTGGCAATATTTGACAATCACTGCATGACTTCAAGTTTGATTAATACCTGCCTAGAAAAAAATTATGACATGCATTTTAACATGTGCTTCTTTGTTGTTGATTTGCCCCCTTCACTTCTAGCTACATGGAGCTCCTATACATCCTCATACAAGTAGAGGAGGACGTGAAAGAGGAAGAGGCGCGGTATGTGCTGCTTATCTATTCTCTTACCTTCTTTGGTCCTATATACTGTAGCCATTTAATAATCTGAACCTTCAAGAAGTAGACTTAATAGTACTAAATGTTGGACAAACCAAACAGGAAGTTTGTGGAAAGTGTGTTACCAAGCATGCGCAGGCTTTAAATTTCTATCTGATTTTGTCCATTGCTTATTATTGTAAACTACAAGTTCTCAACACTGACCGGTCGTTACATCTTAACCCTCATATTTGGCATCAAATGTATAAATTTGTTAATTTATTTTTGATTATATGCAAGACATTTACCTCTATCATTAGTGTGTGACTAAGGTTGAACCGTGCTGGTTTTACTGGTTTGTTGTTGTTGTCTTTCATTGTCATTTAAGTCTATGCTGGTTAATGATTCAGTCCACATGCAAACTGCTGGATATATAGCAACTTGTAATTTATGGTTATGGGAATCTTTCGAAATCTGAAACAGATACATTTCTACAGCCACTGACTTCTAAGTTTTCGAGCTTATTGAATCTTGGATTCAATATGCATTTTTATTATCTCTCTCTAGGTGCTTTTGTTTTTGGGTAAGTAGTAAGAGTCGACTCAAAACATCTCCATACCCAGTTGATGCATACTGTTCTTCCATGAGAGCATCCGAACGTTGCTTTGTTGTTGAAATCACCTACGTTGAGATTAACTGATATAATGCTAGTCCTAATATCTTGATGCAACTTATTTGTGGAGGTTCCAAGGGACATAGGTTGATTTGATTTCACTTCTATCTGAAGAAGATGGTAGACTCAATCAAGATAGGACAAATTACATTAAGAATAAAAGAGGGACAGAGGGACTGTATTTATTAAGTCTGTTGACCCCTTTTACCGAATCTTATGTACAATACTGTGAATCTCTGAGTTGAAGCAAGAGACCTGCATCACATGAATGATCCCAGCCCCCTGCCTGATATGGCTGTATGCCTATAACCCCATCCCCAAAAGGTGAACTGCCAAAAGTTGGTGATACACGTTCCCTTTTTTTTTTTGTATTCTCCTGTTTAAGTATTATTAAGTCTGCTGTCTCTTGTGAATTGATGCTCAGGAACGAATGTGACTTTATGGTTCTTACATGGTTTACTGTACCATCATTGTTTCTATCAATGATTATATGTTCATACTCATGTAGATATATAGATTGAACCATCATTATTACTCAGAAGTTCAATGAATATGTAGAAATAAGGTTTGAACATGTGTTTTTCTGAAATTTATTAACTGGACCACATATGACATTGGATGAATCAAATCATACATCCATCAGCTCATCATCAACCTCATTAGGGAAGTACGATTTGAACTAGAGCCAATTGGTAACTCAATTTGGTTAATATTACCTATTTTCTTGATCCATCTGAAGACAGTGAACCCTAAGAAATCAAAATCTACACGTGCTTTTGAGCAACCCAAAAAATCTCGTTTAAAGTGCACTTTGGATCTGGATTAGTTGCTTGGTCCCATAAATGTTAAAAGTTGGGGATTTTGCATAGGCTTCAACTAGTTGAGATTGTGTTCTTGCAGATTTCACGGTCTGTGACCAGATTCACTGAGGAGTTTGATTTTATAGCCATGAATGAGAAATTCAACAAGGATGAAGTTTGGGGTGATCTTGGTAAAAGCAATAAAGCTCAAGAAGATGCAGATAATCCTGTACAAGTGGACGATGGAGTTTCGAAATGTGAAGTCACTGTAAGATAATCCTCTCTCTCAAAAGAGAAAAAAATACATAGCCCAGTGGTTTACTGATGGCTCTTGTTTACTAAGTCTTTCATATTCTGCAGCCTGTTTATGTTAAGGATGACTTCTTCGATTCCTTGTCTTGCGATGCTCGCGATCGTGAATCACGTAATGGCAGGACCAAGTTTTCTGAACAATTGAGAAAAGATTCTGAGGTACTTTTAACGTTGTTCCTGTTTTTCCAACATAGATTGCTGTTGCAATACGTACCCATTGCATCTCTTTCTCAGCATCCAGTGTTGGTATTGTTTGTACTAAATTTCCTTTGGTGATGATGATCTCACAGACATTTGGCTATGTCCCAAGGCATTGGGGTGGTCGAGGAGGAGGCCGTGGACCTGGCCGAGGCGGCCGGTCACGTGGTAGTTATTATGGAAGGGGCTATGGCCATGTCGGGAGGGGTCGGGGACAAAGCTATTTGAGCCGTCCCACCTAGTAAGCACTGACTTTTCAGTGGATCTACTAGGTCTAACATATAATCCTTTAGACTGCAAATCAAACCAGTGAGACCTAAGAAAGGGCTATGTTTGTACTATCTGTGCTGCTTACATCCTTGAGATTATGCTAAAAAATAAGTATACCCTGAGACAAAGAAGGGATTTGTATTGCTATTCCAGCGAAGCATATTATGACTTGGGGAAATCATTCAAATTGTCAAGGCATATTTTCCCTTCTTATGCAAGTGTTGAATCTATTCTTCTCTATCCCATGTTGATTGGGAGAGAATATATGAGGTCCCAGCAACTATCACATTAGCGATGGATAACTACGAAGCTTTCCTGGGTACTTTTCCCCTCTCTAGCCTCTTGCCGTCTTTTGGGCCTGAAAAAGGTTCCTTTCAGGGGCACCCACACTCTGCTCTTCCCAGTGCTCGTCCTTGTGAATGCTTCGTTTGATTAATTAACCCCTTTATGATCCAGCATCCAAGGCACCAAGCTCTGAAGCACAAAGATTACAGGCGACATTTTCATTCCCAACCAGAAAATGCTCGAGGCCCTGAAAGTTTTGTAGAAATCTGTTGGGAGATTGAAACGGTGGTTCCATTTGTAAGTCGAGCCGAGCTGATAACCCCGGATTTTAGCAGAAGCCTGCAAACTTTTCCGTTAAGCCGAAGAATGTCTCCTATTTTCTGGGCCTGATTTGGAAAGAATAATTAGTAAAAAAATATTCGGCAGTATTCCTTTGGGGATCGTATTATTTCAAAATATACATAGAACACCTCAAAAGGCAGAATCTTTTGAATTTTAAACCTTATTTTCAAATAAAACAGTTAATATTTTGACAAATTATTGGTTGCTTTTGGCGCTATAAAACAATTTCGGAATATTTTTTTATCTTTAAAAAAATTGAGAAAAATACATTTTTTTTCACCCACAAATTACCAGAGTAGTGACACATTGCATTTCAAACTGTCATCTCTAAGATATTTTACCCTCAAACTATCAATATTAGACATTTTGCACCATAAACTATCTATTTTGACACATTACACCCTCTAACTAATAATACTAAACACTTTGCACTTTTAATTTGACAATAATATCCTTGATAAATTAATAAATTGATAATAATATCTTCAATATATGTAAAATGGGTCAAGAACATTATTGTAATTTTAGTCTAAAAATTTGATAAATAGTGCAAAATGTAAAACTTATGGTAGTCTAAAAAAAACATTCTCGGAAATAATAGCAGTTGATTTTTTATGGTTTGATTTTTTTTTTTAATTAAAATTTTGAGGTCAATCAATAGAAAATTCTCAGAATCCAACGTGGCATGGAAGAATCTCCAAATTTCCAATGGTCTGACGTGCTGCGTTTGAAACTTCTTCTCCGATCTGAAGGAAAGTACAGTCCAGAGATCCCAAGAAACCAAAAACCCTAACCCAAAGTAAATCCTCCTCCGAATTACTTAGAAAAACAACCACTCCCATCTCTCTCTGCCACACACTTTCTCTTTGCACGGGTCAAGAAATGGCGGTTCCTGTAGTGCGGTTCCCGATCTTCCCGATAATACGGTTGATGGGCGTGGTAGTCACCGCTCTGGTGCTGACCTGGACCTTCCATTACCGAGGGGGCATGGCTCTCTCTTCCGCCGACAAGGCCCTTATATTCAACGTAGTCTCTCCTCCTCTCTAATTTATTTTTTTGTTCTCGATAGCTATTTTCATTTCACTCCACTGATGCCTTTTGTGGTAAAGAATATTACGTTAATGAAGTTATCGTTGTAATGCGCGTTGCAGGTCCATCCTGTTCTAATGGTGGTCGGGCTCCTACTATTCAATGGCGAAGGTAAATGTAGCTTTTTTGGTTTATTGAAGCTTTTGAAGAAGCTGGCTTTGTCTTGTTTGAGACATGTTGCTGGACAGAAGAAGTTAATTGTGATATTTCAATAAAAATGCATGAATTTGTTTAAGTTCTAGCTAGAGCGATACTGTAAAACCGAAATGTTATTGCTATTGTTGGATGTTGGATCATAGTTGATGTGGTAGTGGTGCAGATATGCTCCATGTTGTTAATTTGTTTTGAGCAATATGAGATGGTGGAGTTTGAGAAAAGCAAGCCAATGTCCCTTGATGTGACCCCTCGTATTGACAAAAACAAAGCTGCCTTCTATAATTGTTTGAGGATGGAGATCAGTGACGTGGGATTATATCCAAAGGGGACATAAAATGGTTGGATGTTCATTACAGACTTCAGTAGTGGGCTGGATTAACATTTGGCTTGTGTAGTGTCTGTTTGTATGTGTGTATTATCAACCATACTTTACATTCTGCAGACCATATGGTGTGAGTTCACAAAAGTATCTTTCTGATTTCGTGTACTTTAATCGGACGGAACCTGATTGTTGGTCCTGCCTGATTGTTAACCTCTATGAACTTTTACCTAATCACCTTATGATGTCTCAAATTCTGACATGCTTTCCCTCTTGATTATTTTTGGGTTTATAAAGTTGCAATATCAAATACAATAGAAGGCTTGAATCTATATATAGATGTTGTTTTTCTAAAAGCTCGGAGACCACTTGTAATCGTTCCGCATCTTGTGCTCCGGTTAGAATTCAGTATATTTTATCTTTCTGTTAGACACGGCATATGTTCTATTAGCAACCTCTTGCTTGCAAACCTGGAAAAACTTTTGCAAGGGCCTTTGACTAGAATACCTTCATTACCCAAAAGTGGACATTATTGTGTGTGAAGTCAAAGTTCATACAATTTCTGAAGGTAATTGTAAGCGTGAATGGAGTCATCATTCCTGTAATGATGGTTTCTGGAGCTTTCCTATTTCTAATGTTGAGTGTGGATTTGTGCAGCCATGCTTGCATACAAGACAATTCCAGGAACAAAAAGCTTTAAAAAATTAGTTCATCTCACGCTACAATCCCTTGCTTTCTGTTTGAGCGTCATTGGTGTATGGGCTGCCCTAAAGTTCCACAATGAAAAGGGCATTGACAATTTTTACAGCCTGCATTCATGGTTGGGCCTAGCTTGTCTTTTCCTCTTTGGCATTCAGGTCTTTTTCTAAAATTCTGTCATCTTTTTCATTACAAGTTCATTTTCTTGTGCACATAGTTGCTGCGATCACGATAGCCTAATTTGTTTAACCATTTCTTATGCTTAGTGGGCGGCTGGATTTGCAACCTTTTGGTATCCAGGTGGCTCAAGAAATAGCAGAGTAACCCTGCTACCATGGCATGTGTTCTTTGGGGTTTACATATATGCCCTAGCTATTGCTTCAGCAACTTCTGGGTTTTTAGAGAAGGCTACATTCCTTCAAACCAATCACATAATATCACACTATTCAACAGAAGCTTTTGTGATCAACTCTCTGGGTATTTTGATCGTTGTCCTGGGTGGTTTTGTTACTCTTGCAGTTATTACTCCCGTCAATGGCCTGGTTGATGCTCACAAAGGACAAGCAGAGTAGGTGCAATTTGTGTACTTCTACAATTCACAAGTGATCAAGAGGTGTATTTTTATTCCATATTTCATAAACAGGGAAAAATATTGTTACCAAGTGGATATATTGAGATCAGTAAGATGTTATTTATGTTCTGTTTGTTCATATATCTTTTGGAAAATGCAATTACTAAGTGTTGGTCTCACAAAACGAGGGTCCTGGGAGAGGACACAATTTTGACCACCAGCAGTTTTGCAGAAAGTGGTTTTCTCCAGTCAAAAGAAATGTCTACTCGTTGATTGTCTGAGCTTTCTGTAACACTAGATAACCGCTATATGATTTTTCTAAGCTTTCATAACAAATAAGTATGGGTTTTCAGCTTTCATTTTCCTCTTAGGTGTCGTTAATGGCAGAGTTTAAAAGGTATTTAACTCTTTTGTGCTACGGAAAATTGATGGCCGTTAATCATGACCTTCAAATACACCTTCGTGTTGGCCTTTTTAAATTATCACACATTCTGGTAACAGCTACAGTTTGTTTCAGTGTTGATCTTAGAGCATATTAGACCAAGGACAGGACGTAGGAAATGCTACTTCCATAGCATAATTTTGACCTCGTAAGCCTATGCCTGTGCTTCCTCTGCAGGCTGATGTTAGGTTCAATGTGTCGGAGGTTGTTCGTGTAAGAGGTCAATGGCTGCCAAATGGCATGTTTTATGTTACTGGAATGTCTTTGCTATATCCTGGAACAGAGGAACTGTTTGAAGCGAGCAAGTCCCTCTATTGTCTCGGTGGTGTTTTGAGAATTTGGAAATTCAAATTGTGACCCACGCAGAGTTCAAAAGTCTCCCTTTTGCATTTTCCATTAAGGCAAGATATGGCTTTCTTAACCAACTCAGAAAACAGTGTGTATCCTCCAATGATTAACCCCATCCAACGTTCAATGTTGACCGGGTGTGCAGGACTGGCAACAGAAAACGGTGCCCAGGATTGGGGCGACCTAATGATATCCAAAAAAAGCAATTCAATTACAAATGTAAGTAACCCTTTTAGCAACAAAATTGACACATATCATTGGCTGCATTCGGCACTCACAGAACTGAAAATAAATGGAACAAATTGTTACACCATTTGAGAACACAACACCGATCTGCTCGGAGAGGCAAATGAACCGGCACTCTTCACTGAGTCAGGTTAAATAGGTTAAACGAAAAAGGCTAAAATTTGATGAGGCATACAATATTATTCCCAAAAAGACAGAAAAAGAGAGAAGAAACCAAGTAAGTTGTTATTGGCTACTCAGCAAACAAAATTTTGGAGAAAATATCCAAGCTATCTATACCCATATGTGTTCTCTCCGGTATTCTCGCACAATGACAGGCACACTGGTGGGTGGGACCTGACAGACACAAAAACGCATATATTAGATTGCTAATACTCCGAATACCAAAAACCAGACATATTAGACAACCGATTTGGGAAAACAAAGTGCGCATATATTAGATTGCTAATACTCCGAATACCAAAAACCAGACATATTAGACAACCGATTTGGGAAAACAAAGTGCATGCACTTAATGCAGCACTCCCTCTCCCCATGATCTAGCTCAGCATCAAGCAGACAAGCAAACTGCTGAGTTGTAAGGCTACATGCCTAGTGTCTCCCATAGCTGAATCCACGTCGAAGTATTTCAACTTCATCCAAGTATATTTCACAAGTTGAAACTCAGAGCTCAGACCACATAGAATTTTTTTTTCATTTTTTTTATGAAATTCAGTAAATTAACTGAGTTAGTAAACTAACTTACCATGCCATAATCTGTGACTATCATCGACACATAATCTGAAGGTGTTGCATCATAACTGCCAATGACAATTCAAGAAAGAAACTTGAAGGTCAGTTGGGGAAACACATCACTTGCATTGCCTATCACCTAGATCATTAATACTTACATCAGATTCAGAAGTTGCAAATTCTCACTATTAGTGCAACCATCTAAATAGTTAATGTCCTCTCTACAAGGGACTTCTGAAAGGATATCTGGATCACCTGCAAGAGATAAAACAGATACATGACCCATAGTTGTGCTCTATGAAGACAAAACATAGACTAAGAAGCGCCTTTCAACTGTAGATGAGCATACCTAATTCGTTTGAGCAAATTGAATCAAGCTGTACCCTTTCATGAAATTTATATGCCTCACAGCATACTAAGACTGGTACACGAAATTCATGAGCAACCATAGCAACACAGGCAGTTCCAACTCTTGAGTAGACTGTTCCATTAGCCAATACTGATGAAGCGCCCAGAAATATTCTAGTAACTTCATGCATGATATATGATATGGCATTGATATGAGTGTAAGTACAGCTAAGGCCCTTCCCCACCAACCTACGAAGTAAAAGTTGCCCCTCAAGCTTTGGGCGAGAGTCCACTACCACAACACGGAACTGCTTGCCAATCTCATGGGCATGTAATAGAATCATTTCAACAGCAGAAGATGACCCATATGTAAGAAGAACATCACTGTCCCTTATTTTTGTAACAGCGTGGTTGACTATCACTTTGTCTGCAAGTACAATCTTCTCATTTATGAAATGCTCAATAGCTGATCGGAGAGATGCTTTTGCTTCCGACTCTGACAGAGTTTGAGGTAACTTCGCAATGTGACTCTTTAGAAACCTAATTGCATTACCCATGCTGATTGAAAGAGGCCTGCATTCATTAAGAAATGACACAAAACTACTTATTTTTGCTGTCAAGTCTCTACTTAGATTTTTTTCAGCTGGTGTTGAGTAGTCTTTGATAGCCTCTTGAAATGCCTCGAGCATTGAAATGCAACGAGCATTGCCACCGGAGATATTTCCTGATAAATACTGTAATCCAACCTGACAATGAGAATGAAAACAAATCCTAATTACACTGGAGCATGAAAAAACTTGGTCGTCTAGCAAATAATGGTCGTTTGGCTCCTAGGCAGAATGACATAGTGGAAGAAATACAGAAGCCAGTATTACATATCTAATTAAGTTCATCGATTTCCAAAACCTCAAAAATCAGTCACCAGATCTTATGTATACTTACTTTTCACTTGTTTATTATCCATCAAAGGGGCAACAAAACAAGTTCATATAACTACCTTATAAACAGCCGGATGCATGGGATCAAGTTGGAAAAACTTTGACTCAAGATCTGGAAGTTGAGTTCCATGTTCATACTGACGTAAGTGCCTAAACAATTCAACTCGGTTCCTAGCTTCAGTTTGTTTCATCACTGCACGCCTTTTTGCCTTTTCCACTCGGGTCTTATCATCATATTGCATGCGTGGATGAGGGGCATCCTTCTTTCTATCCTTTTCAGATGGGCGGTCACCTCCCTTCTTCTCAGAAGCTGCAACTGAAGTGTTGTCATTCTTTTGTGAAGGAGGCTTTGTGGCTTTAGTTGGTTTTGCATTTGGTGGTGCCACAACTCCCGAAGAAGCAGATACTTTAATTCCTTCAGCTGAATAAACAATGTCATCAAGAAGCATGCAAAACAATAAGATCGTTAAAATGCAGCATTCAATGACATCAATAAGCAGAACTAAAACTATCACAATTTTCTATTTTCTTCTTTAAGGAATGTTACATCTGGGTGTGGACAACACATTGTATGACAAACGATAGAGCAGACAAATCACATTCAAATTCAATCTATAGCATGATAGGCCATCAAACAAAGAACAGACGAAACATATACACCTTTTGCAGCTCTTTGAGCCTCTTGAAGGGCACGCCTTTCAGCTTTCGAAGTTTTATCCTTCAGTGGCTTGGAACTTGCAGGTCGGTCATTTTGCACTTCAACTGATCCTCCTACTTTTTCAACTATTGTTTCTGTATCATAACATGCACCAATTGTGAATACTTTAATGTAGCATGTAACCTTCCAGTTCAAGATTCATAAATGTGAGACAGTTACATGTCTTTCATACGAAAGAGGAATCTATCTCTGGCCATTGAGATCCAGATCTTACTACCAATCAGTTGCAACTACTTCCAGACAAACTGCAGTCACCTGAACAAATCGGCGTCCCAGTTTGGGACTTGCCAAAAGCCCTGCCTACTTTTTATGCTAATAAATGTGACACTTTGAAAGGAGAGTTGACTACACGTAATAATATCATGTAATCCCATGAAAAAATGGGCTCCTATCTTACCAGTTTCTACTGTATGATATCATTCATCTGTTACCAGGAGGTTCTGTAGGTTCTTTTAGGTACAGAATGGTGTTCAACCAAAAGAACCCTTGTTTCAGTTATAAGCGGTCTAACCAAAAGCGCTGCACTTTCATATCTCTTATTGTTTCCGTTTGCAATTTCACATACCAACAAATTGTGCAATTACAAGGTAATGAACGATATGTTTACAGTTCACTGCCATATCACCCTCCATTCACCAGCTGCCTAGATCATCCGTAGGCATTGATAGCATGATACCAGAGGCAGGAAAGGACACGACTATACCTAACTACACCGTGAACATACAAAATTTGGAATCTAGGACACTAGATGAGAGAAATTGAAGAGACTAGATTTGTATTTGTAATACATACTTAAGAGGGGTTAGAATATCCAGTCCTAAAGAAAACAGAAAATTGTGAAGAATAGAATAAAGGGCCGTCCAACATGACCAAATTGTCTACAAGGACAACTGAAATAACTTACTTGAAAGTTGAAAGCATCATAAGGATGCAGCTCAGGACAACACACAAAAACATGCAAAATAGAGGATTTTGACTCCAAAACGGCTCCGGAGAAGTTCTCTGTTTGTAGATGTCATAACACTTTGCGAGACTTGTTTTGATAGGTCATAAGCTCTTAACTCCAGTGGGAGCAAAACCTTTTGAGTTTCTGAATTTTGTTATGAAACATTTTCTCTATTATGGGCAGAGCCGCCCACTCCTCTCATCACCTCCAGAGAGCACATGGCAACTTCTTCAATCGTCAAAAACTAAATTGTAACTTCCCCTTGAACAATGAAAATAACACACAGATAAACCATATTGAAGAAATTATTCCCGTTCGCTAAACAATAAAAAGCTTCCCACATTAAAGAATGAGGTGCAGCACCTCATTTGATGAGGCTTTACAACTCAAAGTCAACATTTATAACATAAAATGAATGTATGTAGGGTATAATGGACTGATGAATAACTCATATAACACCAAGCTCCTGACAAGGTGGTCGAAACCAAATTTGCCCATTACAACGAAAATTGGAACCAAGAATGCCAGAAATACGAATATGACGAAGGGAAGATATATTCCAAAGCTTAACATTAAGGAAAACAAAAAATAAAAAAATAAAAATTTTGTTTTCAGTTGTAAATCAGCTGAACTATATGAGTAGTCAGCTTAATTTCGATCTGAATGCTATTACCAGTAATACCAGGAGGCAGCGTCTTCACCACTGACACTGTCGTCAAGCCACTCGCAGGGACGCTACTCGCCTTCACAGCAGTCAGATCAAATCCTCCACTCGGAAACGACGACGGAGCGGCAGCCACTTTTACCGAACTGCCCCTTGCGTCATCGGCAAACTCCGCATTGCCTACCATCTTGCCGGCATAGGAGGACGACACCGTTGTGGACATAGCGGAAAAGTACTCCGAGGGGTTGTTGTAGCTCCCCCCGACGGCCGTGGCGAGGAAGTCTCGGCGGAGAGGGGAGGCCGGAACCGGAGGGAAGGGAGCCACGAGGGAAGAAGAGGAAAGGAGGAGTGCGTGGTCGGCTGAGGAGTGACGCGGCGGAGGGATCATGACCGGAGAGAGGGAGTTGCCGGAGGGGGAGAGGTCGGATGCCGGAGGGGAGGAGGATGAGGCGGCAGCCACCGGGTCGGGTGGGCCCGAGACGGAGCGTTCGGGTGGAACCCCGGGGGCGAAGAACCCCACATGGCGGACCTTGGGATCGATCACGGTGCGTGGAGCTCGGCGGGGCTCCATCGGAGCATGCAAAGGGTGTTCAGCCAGCAGGAAGGAAAATTTTCTCCGGAAACGGAAGCTTCCCTAGGTAAAAAAAAAATTCCTTTCTTACGGGAGAAGCATGGGGACTGGGGTTCGGATCGATAGGAGAGGGTTTTACGGAAATGGAGAAAGCCACACGAGAGGGAGTTGGGAGTAGAGAGTAGTACGAACGTGCGAGGCCAGAGAGCAGCTGCTCAGTGCTCAGCCAAAAGAATTAAATTGAACAAAAAACAAAAACATAGCGAGAGACAGATTTATCCCTATTTTCGTTTTCCGTATCATTTCTGTTCTTCTTCGTACTCCTTTTCATTGTTCGAGAAATTGATTTCAGCGTTACATAAAGTTCAAGAAAAGAAAAGCAAATCTAACCTTTTATTTATTAGTAAAGTTTCTGTACATTATTAATAAGAGGAATTTTAAACTACTTAAATTAAATTAAATTAAATTAAATTAAATAATTAGAGAGAAGGAAAATAACAGTTGCATGAAAACTGGTGATAAGAGTCACGTCAATCACGAAAAAAGGACAGTCTATACTGCCAGTAGTAAAGTCATTATTGAGTCCTGGATTCGGTTCCGACTTGATATGTTTAGACTCACGGTCGATAGACGGAAGTTCAAAATTTAATCTAGACTATTGGTCTGGACATATTCGGACCGTATGATCGGGACCGAATCGCGCTCCCCATACGGTGACCCTACTTCAGTTTCTATTCCAAAGCAAAGGACTCCGCATCTTTGGTTTTTCCAGCCTAACAAAGATAATATTATTTAAAGAAACTTTGGTTTTTCCAGCCTAACAAAGATAATATTATTTAAAGAAAAATTTACTCTTTGTTTAGACCAGAATAGAAGGAGATTCGGCCAAAAAGATGAGTGAATTTATGAGTTTTTTTGTTTTCTGAATGGAGAAGTGGTCTCTATCCAGACAGCGTGGTATACCAAAACAATGTCACATATCACCTTCTAGGGTTAGGAGGCTCTGTTATTTCAATGAAAGGGACATCCAGCAGGAGTATGAAAGGAATTTCGATGCTCGATTGGTGGCGTTTGTTTCTCGATTTTTTCAATCCTCAATATTTTCAAACAATCATAAAATAATACCTATCTCCTCATTAAATGATAAAATAATATTATATTATTCAATTAAATCTTCTCTCTCCTCACTTTTTCATAAAATACTATATTTTTTCATAAACTCCAATACCCAAAATTTTCAAAACCCCAATATTTCCACAAACAAACACCGTAGAGTGCTGAAACAGTTTTCTCTTTTCCAGCGCAAGTAAACAGGAAGAATTACGGAGGGGAAAACAAGAAAGCAAGGGCGTTACTTTAATTATAGGGATAAATCTAAAATTCATAATTACTATTCTATCCGATTAGTCCTTAAATTTTAAAATATAAAGACTAATAAGATAAAATGAAACCATAAGGACAAAATTGATATTTGTCTCTTAATTATATGTAGTAAAGGGAGAGGAGGACAGTTGCAAAAATAGTAAAAGGATCGGACGGACCGGAATCTAGTGATCAGTTGGTATTTTAGGAGTTCATAGAAAAATTAAATGAAAAAGAATGTAAGAAGGACCACCAGTTATTATGAACACAAAGCAAAGGGCAAATTATACTCCGTTACTCTAATTTCGTAATCTCCTTTTCTCGATAACTAACAGCTTGAAAAGCAATTGTAATGGCAATTTGCCGAAAGTAGGAAAAGCTCAGTCATATCCACCATGGACACCAAGATCACATAAATCTGAAATGGTAGAAAATTCGATTACATTCTAATACGGAACACATAATATCCATAGCACATACTTAAAGTCCATGACCAGCCACTGCACTAAGTGCCACTTGATAAATTCCTTTTCTCCCGAGAACTAAATGCTTGTTTTCATATGAAACTTGGGCAGACTGGTCCCTTTGAAAGACTAAGGCGAACTTCCATCCCATGATGCATGTCAAGGGGTCCGAAAGTCTCCGACTCACGAGGGTCTGCAACCAGAAACAACAAAAAGTTATAAGAATCCAGGACATTCCAAAATGATTCTAGAAACCAGGCACTATCATAGTTATTCATTTGCCAACATGGCTTTAAAAGAAATTCTCCCCATTCTTGAACAACAAAATCCTCATGAATGTCTGAGATGGGAACAGGATTGTTCCCCAAATGGAGATAATATTTCTCATAAAAAGAATGCATCATTTCCATACTCCTGATGGGCAATTTTACTTGATAGAACAAACTCTTCCTAATTCCACACAGAAATGCATGCACTCACACCAAATCTTCAATGTAAAATCACATGAATTAGGATGCGTAAACAAACTGATTCCCAAAATGAGAACTTTAAAAACTTAAATTCAGCACAGATCATTAAGATTGAAATTTGCAACAACTTACTGTCTTGACCAGCGAATGCCATCACGGACTCATGAACAAATAATCAGTGATTTCTTTAGTTTTAAACAATAAGTAAACATCAAAACCAATCTCAAATCATATGTGGGGAGAATGCATATATAGATATCTCAATCCTCATGAGGGATGTTAGATCTTTCTGCAAATTTTGAGTCCTGAGAGGATGCAGATAAATGTAGAAGCTGATTAACTTAGAATATGAGAATCATAGAAGATGTTCATCAGTTATTAAAGTTCAAACAAATCTGAATAGAATATCAACTGCAACAATTCACCGTATCACTTGGTTTGTTTATGAACATTTTTCACTTACCATTCAGATAATCCTCAAAACCAAAGTCATCCAAGCTACCTGTAAGAGCGTCCAAACCTAGCATTGAAGATGGTATTCCTCCTGGAGGCCTCTGAAATCTGCAATTGGTTCCAAACATGAAAAAATAATAAAAAATGGAAAGGAACAAAGTATACAATTCCAACACATCAAAATCCCAAAAAAATGCAAAGTCATCCGTATCATTAGGTTTACAAATTAGGGCACAAAATTGACACGCACAAACAAGGCCACAGAAGGGGGGAGGGATAAAGGGGGCAGACAAATGTTGAATCTGCCACAAAACTTGCGGAATATGCAGAAGTAATTAATAATAAGCATTCACTACGTGGTGGTATGTGGACTGAGGTTCATCAAGTCTTAGGAACGCATAATCTGCAACACAACCTATACATATATGACTGTATCCTAGTGATAAAAAGCAGAAGCACAACAAATATCTAATCAAAACCTAATGAAACAGTTATATGGTCTACAAGACAAGCTTTATTAAAACATTCAATCATTCCCATTATTGTTTTTCTCCTATTATCACATCTCTTATGCCTAGAAGGCAAAGAATCCAAAATTCACAATTATACAAAGCAAGAAACGAACCATGCGCTTGCATCATTTTGCATGGAGAAGTTGCTTGGGAGAATTCTGACAAAGCTTGAAATTTGGGATTTGTTTTGTTGGTTTTTTTTTTGTGGGGAGGGGGGGAGCAAGGGAAGGGACCATATTTCCCATCTATGACTCATTTGTTTCTTCATTCAAACTTTGAGGAAATAGACAGAAAATTGAAAATAATGCACATTTCTAGCTAAACAAATAACCTAACTGTTAACCTAAGTATTTCAATTTGAATAATTACCCAGGTTCCAGTGGTTTTGGGGCCAGGAAGATGACATCATACACCCTTTAGGAATTCTGTCTGGCGGACATGGTTGAAGACAAAAGGCTGTTCCTCTTCCACTTATTTGTTATAGAAGTGCAAACCTTGGGCAAGTACTCGTATACAGACTATTCTTCTATAACCATTAACAAGCAAAGAGGACTCCAAGCGAGGTTTTACTACTCATTTATTTAATGAGCTCATCACCTAAAATCCTTGTTCCCATTGACTACAAGCAAAAATGTTCTTTCCTAGAAAGCATACCAAGTAAATGTTTCCGTATATAGGAGATCCCATATACCAAACAGATGGATGCTGGATACCAACCTAGTATTCCTCAATTTCCCATGTCTCAACACCTAACCCCCAAACCATTTAGCATTACTTCAGCTGAACAATACCATTAAAGACCCATATACAATCATACATGGTTGGGTTTCATGTATCAAAAAACCTCAAAGTATAACTTCAATCTCTGACCACCATGTATTGCAACTTTGCAACCATGCCCTAGCTCATGATATCATCACCATTTAACTGTCCTAAGATGGGCATTTAAAGTGTCCCTGGTTATGCATATTATTCCCAGGGCACTAAGCTTTTGCATTCCAGCATAACCAACATAGGCTTATATGATTCAATGATAATCACCAAAAGAAAAAATTCCCAAATAATTTTTTCACCATAGGCAAGCTTTTTAATACTTTCTGAAATTCAGTGGGATCGTAAAGCGATCAATAAACAAGGGATCAAAAAGGCATACCGAGAAAGAATTTGTTTGTCAAGATCCATCTTCAGTGGAAACGCACTTCCATATGTGTTCGTCAAGATCTTCCTCTTCATCTCCTCCTGTGTCCTCGTTGCCTAACAACGACCCCCCCCCCCAACAAAAAAAACATAAAAAATAGAAAATCAGTAGGTCATAAAAGCTAGAATGACACAGAAGCTTCGCTCAATTTGTTCCAATGAAATTTGCTTGGATGACTTTTCTTAAGGCTCTATCTACCAGGACAAACACCGCGCAAAATGTTTCAGAAAAACATTTTCTTTCCTCCCAAATACAAACTGAGCTCAATAGGATATATATATATCTGGTGCATCTGCATAGTTGCTTCAGAAGTCCCGAAAAGAAGAAAGGGTAAGGTTAAACAGCTTAGAAATATTTTCGTTTCTCCTAAGTCTTATCGGGAACCAAACAGCACATAAGAAAAGTTGTGAGAGCTGAGAAATTAGATAGCAGGGAGAGAGAGTGAATACAGATTGGCAGGCGGATTCAAGAGGATGAGATCCAACGATGTCGCTCTTGACGCCATGGAGTCCAAATCGGAGTGCGTCGTTTTGGATCCCTCCGATTTCGTGTGCTATAGTCTTCGGTGCCTCCATTTTTCCCTCTCCGATCTTCTTCCTTTCTTCTTCAGCGAGTGATTTTGCAGGAACTTCTAGGCCAAGCAATGAAAGTCGTAAAACCACAGACGGGAGCGTTTGAGGTTATATCGGAAGAGAGACTTCTGACTCGAACGAAAAGTAAGCATTCAGCAAAAAAGAGCGAAAAGTTTAAAGCTGTGTGGAAACACGTCGTCGTTTGAGTGCAACAATCTGAACGATGGGCCGGAAATAATGGTCTTGGGTTCAGACCCTATTTCACCGAGCAGACCAATTTGGAATTTCTAGGCCCAGATTAAAGGATTTTGGACTACTCTGGAGCTGGCCCAGTGTTCGGCCACGACGAATACGTCCTCAAGGCCCAAACTATGTTGGGCTTTGATATTGGAAGACTAGCTTATATTCAAACCTGTCTAAATTCGTAGGCATCATGCGACTTCTAGGCTGCATGTACGTACGATATCTAACAGAGAATTTTATATTCAAATGATCAGGAGGAAACGGTAATATCGTACCTGGAGAAGTTAATGGATGCAAAAAGGCAATCTTTTCCGTTGATTCTTCCTTAGTCGGTCAGAGGCCATTCAAGAAGAAGATTTTGGTAGGGTGGTGTATTAGATTTTCCCCTGTAACCTCACTGCCTGCGCAGGAATTTTGTATTAGAATATACTGCGAGGAGCATTAGTTCGTACAGCTTCCACCTTATTCTCCGGAAGACGCCTCTGATCAGACTGTCAAAGCCAACGAATCGTACCCCCTCCTTCCCTTGTCCACTGATACGCACCAATGCCAATGAATGAGTAAGTTCATGGAAAATAGAGCTGACCATGCTGGTCACTGATTACTGCCATTGACAAAGAAAGCTCCGGATCAGACTTTGCAGTTCTGCACTCTTTTACACTCCACTCCACATGCTGGGTCACTACGTACGTACCTGGCCTCTTGTTGTTCAAGATCTCCCCTTTTAAGTAACTCTTGCTTCTTGTGTGTTTTGCAGGGTGATCAGTGGATCTCTCTAGACTCTCGTCTCGGGTTTTGTCGTCTCCACCGCTTCGATTGTGCCTATGGTCGAGCTTTTCCTTGTTTTGATCCTACTGTCTATTGTCGTCTTGCTGACACAGTACTGACCGGCTGCTAGTTCGGCTAAACAGGTATGTAGTTCTCAAAAACTAAATTACTCAGAGCATGCAAGACTTCCCATTTAGAAGTTCCGTCCTCTGTTGATATAGCTGAGTATTATTTATTGGTCCCAAAAGTTTCTACACATCCATACCTGTAATAATATTGTTCCTGCAGGTTGGGTGCCTTGTTCGTCATCTTAATTTGTTGTTCCTTCTGTTGACTCATGATGCCTAGTGATGATTAATTTACCTTCAAGGCGTTTCTGTAACCTCGCTAAACAGGGAAGCAAGTTTGTCTAAAACTCTTTTTTTTTTTTTAAAGTAAAAGGCTCGAACCTTTCTATGGAAGTGATGCATTGTAAATATCTATTTGTGCTGTACTCCAAAACTCTCCACGCTTCAAACATGAGCCCGGCCCTCACCCGTCTGATCGTTTGTCCTTTAATTTTACAGGTGTGGTAGTGCGAGAAGAACTCGATCCTACAATGTATGTGACAATATCTAACGTGTACTCTTCCATTAATTGAAGCCATATCTTACTGCATATTTCAGGTCAGATTCTGTCATGGGCTGATAGCACTTCATTATATAAGTTACATCACTGCCTCTCGCACATTCTGTCCTTCAGTTGATGCAATTCAGTGATATTCATTAGAAAAAAAAAATTTAACAGATGCTAAAAGGATTAAAGCAAACACCTCGTTAATGCAGAAGCTGCATAGGATACTTAAATAATTTGTTCATTCTGTGAACTTGTTCTACAAAGACATATATAAAATGCGGCCGGAGGTCCTAAAGCCTGGCCCTGTTTGTCCACGAACTTGCAGAAAACTCGGGTGCATGCTTGTTCTCTTCTTTGCCCGGCCCTGAAATTTTTTCTATGCATTAGTTGGCAGAATTAGATATTATATATCACCTGTTTCCGTAGCTGGTTAGATGTTATTCTACTCAAATTTCATCATCTTAAATTAATTTCTAGTTGACAAATTAATTCTACTGGACTTGTGCCCATCTAAACCCGCTTGCTAGCTTTCTGTACGTGTTTGATAAGAGATAGAGTCGTCGTTCCGCCATATTATAATCATCGATGCTATCTTTTAAACAAAATAAAATGCATGCACTAGTAAAAAAAAAGAACAACAAACATTGCAAGTGAGAACATGTACACGAGTGAAGGATATATGCTCAAATGTACATATCTGTACTGGGCGTGAAATACTGCAACATCATTTCCATCAATGGCTCATTCTTGGGCCAAATAGAAAGTACAGAGCTAGAGTCAAGATAGAAATACGCAACAGCATATCATGTCAGCTTATCTTTTTTTTGGGCGCCAGGCCTGTTCGTAGGAATTGTTGAAAGTTTAACTTGATTTGGGCCCAAGAGTAAACAATGAGCTCCAAACGTTGCCTTGGCCAAATAGATGATGAAACTTTCCAAAAAGTTCTATATATAAATCTCTAGAGTAAGAAAGAGCACCCACTTTCTAAAATTAAGTGGAAGAACCTTTTTTAGAAAGTGATACAAAAATAGTAATAAATATCTAGAGTTTTTTAGAAAGTATCATAGAAATTTTAAGATATTTTAATTGAAATGTGTGACTATAATTGAATTTGTAAGTCTACACAGAGGGGTAAAGCCCCACCATTTTGTACAAGCAAAAAAAAACCAAGTTTGATAAATCAAAGTGTGTTCTTCCATGCCATCAGGGTTGTAGCCCAATTTTGGTACCACCTACTAATTCAGTAGTAGCTCGAAGGTCAGGAGTTCGAGTCAGGATATTAAAATCGCTTGCGAAAAATAAAGCCTAACTTTGGGTCTAATGGATGGGCTGAGACTGGCTGGTGGTCTTGTTGGTGTTGTGGTGACTGACTCGCCAAGGGGACAGTAGTTATGGTTGAATCGAACATTTTGCAGCGGGGTGCTCCTATGGTCACGTCTAGGGAGAGTTGTTATATTGGTTCCTCCCGAGAAAAATTTCAGTTCTAAAGCTTCAGTAGTGACAAGTTCTAACAAGGTTGTGATGTTGCAAACACATTAATGAATGACATCAATGGTCATCAATAAGATTGTTTAATGCGATCTGGGCCGTTGATAAAATTTATTAATGTGTTGGCAACATCACAACTCTTGTCAGGATACACTACAAGAAAAGGTTTTAGCGGCGGTCACGAAAACTGTCGCTATACAACACATTGTCACGGTCACAGTAGCAGCGGTTAGTGACGGCCTCTATAGCGGCGGTCACGGACCGCTGCTAAAGACCCTGTATGGTGGCGGTCTATATGGCGGTGGTCACTGATCGCTGCTATAGAGAGTATTTCGAGCAAGTCACAATAGTGGCGGTCTATTCACAGACCACGCTATAGACCCCTTGTTAGCCACGGTTTTGACGAAACCGCGGCTATAAGAGTTAGGGATGTTCAGTGCCACCGGAAAATTCCGGTCACTCCGGTGCCGGTTTGATGTTTTTGGGAAAACCCGGGGGTATTCCCGGTTCCCGGGTTCCCCGGCACCGGGATCCCGGGGACCGGGAAACCGGGTTTTCCAAAATTTTAACCCTTCCCCTTTTTCTTTTCCCTTTCGACAGAATCCCTCCCCCCACAATTTTTTTCCCTCCCCGAATCCCTAACTCATGGTAGCTCTGTAAATGGCAAGAGAGCGTGCTAAGAGCGAGAAACGGAACAAAAAGGGTGAGGTTCGTCTCTTCCGCTCTCCGTTTGCGAGGAAGATGGGGAACTCGTCGAAGGACGACTCGGCCATTGGCGACAACACTTCTCTTTGTCTCCACAGTTTCCTTCTAGTCTTCAGTGTCACCAGCAAAGCAGTGTACTATGGCTATTCAACCCACTGCGGCAAAAACTGGTCGCAGTCCGAGATGCCATCGGAGGTCGAACACCCTCGGGTACACTCTAGCATTCCTCTTTTCAATATTTCAAAGCTCAAGAAACGAATACTTGAATTCTGTAGTGTAAAACGCAATAGAAAATTATAGTAGTTTACATGGGCATCTTAATGATTCTTAAGCGTAATACTAAAATATTTCAGAGTACAATATCGTAAGATAATACCAACAAAGTTTGTTGACTTTGCGTTGAAAGTGGTTTAGTAGTAAAGGTCTACTATCATGAATATTAGGTCCGATGGAATGGAGGTGTCAGGGTGTGCGTCGATCCTGTTTAGAGGATTGCCTCACTGGATTTGGTTTCTATAAAGTTTAGCTAAGTAATTAGCAAAATGAAGTATGGTAGAGACTGCATGAAATCTAATTGTTGCCCTAAGGACAATTGATTTTTGCATGATTTCCATCAAGGACATGTCAAATGACTTGAATATGATGTGTTTCCCATTTTTTAATATGTAGGAGCAACAAAGAGCTTGTAAGGCATTTGAGTAGCCCACCTCCTGGTTCACAAGATCTGCATTTTCCAACCAGTTTTTCACAAAAATGGTTGGGGGCAATTCAAATCTTGCATATGGAAACAACACTTGTCCTCTGGAGGAATCCTTCATACAACTTGATGTGTATAATGTATACACTGGTATCATCCTTTGTATTTGGAGTGTTATTTTGGAACCACGCAAAGGAAATGTAAGTGCTTATTTCTTATATATCCATATTCTACTTTATGTGGGAAAAAGTTTATGTCAATTCGACTGAACTGCTTAAGTACATAGTTCCTTTTAAGTAATGTTCTGTCCATGAACTGAAGTTTCAGATTCAGACAGAGTAGTACGTAGCTAATTTGATTAGCCTCATCCCTAGCTTCTCTATATTACACTGTCAAGCAAACCAGACAATTATATCATGTGGGCTCATGCACACACCAAACAAAAAAACAAAGTGCAGGAAAATGTTCTGTCTGAAGAACTTTTTGGTTAGTTTCTTAGTCATTCTCTAAGTTAGTATGCTTTATGGTTGAGGTGCTGGATAAGTGACTCCGCTGTAATATTTGATCTCAATGTCTGACTTTTACTGTCTTTCTAGTTGTAGAATGTTGTGAAGTTTGCTTAAGGATACACAAAGGGATGTAATTAAAAGAACTAGTGGAAAAAATTAGTAGTATTTCTTCTTATCAGTTATGCTATGCTTAAGGGTTATAATCAGTTGCTTGTTTTGTGTTGTATATCAGCCTCCATGGGATACAGAAGTTGGCGAGAAGCTTATAATTCACTACACTTATGGATGTGATTATAATTTGAAGGTAGTTTTCTTTTTCTCTTATTATTTATTTTGTGGATGCTTCTCTATTTGTCAGCTTCGGATAATTTGTTTCCAATTAGAGAAAAGAGTGGAAAAATATTAGATTTTGGGTTGGATTATTGATTTTGGATTAGATTGTATTAGTTTGGATTAGATTATTGATTTTGGATTGGATTGTATTAGTTTAGATTGTATTATTGATTTTGGATTGAATTTGATTGTATTAGTTTGGATTGGATTGGATTGGATTGTATTAGTGTAGAGTTTATATTTTCTATGTGCGTAATATGTTAAAAAAAATGGTTCAATATGAATGTAGGATTACCGAAAACCGCCACCGCTAAGGGCCGGTTTTTGCCCTTAACGGTGTAGGTGTAGGTGACATTTTTTAAAAAACCGGCATATCCGGTGTAGGTGCCGGTTTTAGGCAAAACCGGCACCTACACCGGGGTTGAACAGCCCTAATAAGAGTTATCTATAGCGGCGATCTGTGAACGCCGCTAGAGATATAGCGTGTATAATTAAACGCACGCTAGCTCTCCCAAAACGTAAACTCAAATTTCTCCCTCCTTTTTCTGAATCTGCTCTCCTTTCGTCCCTCCTCACTCGCCTGCAGCCAGCTCCGTCCCTCCTCACTCAACCGTCGCGCCGCCTCTCTCACTCTGCCTCTCTCTCTTCTCCTACGGATCTCCACAAAAAAGTTTTCTCTCTCTCCCTCCCCTCTCTGCCTCTTGGCCCTCTCCAGCTCCAGCCGAAACCATCTCTCCTCCTCCACTCCGTTGTGAGCTCTCTCTCGCGCGAGTTGTCATTTTTTCTAGAGGTAAGTTGTCTCCGGGGTTGAGGTTAAACCTATTGGGCTTTGTAAGACTGGAATCAATTAGTTTGCCGAGTGGCCATTAAAGACTGCACTTAAAATTAGTTGTCTTCGCATTTTGAGTAGTAATCATACGGATATAGTGTACTATAATTTATAAACCTTAATTGTTATAAACGTAGTAATCATACGGATACATTGTACTAGAATTTCTTTACTTAATAGAGCTTAGCGTACTTTAGAATTTGATAGACTACACCATTTTTTGGTTGTTTATGTTTGGAACATCACCGTCTGTGTTACTTTTTGGCTGTTTATGTTTACCAATGTCTTGTTCTAAGGATGTGCTTGTTGTTACAACCTTTTATTTCATTTTGCTTGAGATTGAGTATGATTTTCCCTATGGGCAATCTGCATCTCTCTCTCTTTCTCTCTTGTAGATTATAATTGACATTCAGTAAAATATGTATGTTTGCCTTTATAAAATTTTTTTTCCTCTTTCAGGTCAAACTTTACTCGTCTCAACTACAGTGGTTTTCTCCCTGTGATACTTGAGAGAGGTGATGAGATCATATCTGCAGCATCCATTGGTTATTTCTTCATTTTCAAGATTGGTTGTTAGTTTTTGGGTAATTTGTAGTCACATTGTTTATTAAACTGTTCTCTGTAAGATTTCTTGGCCTTGTGAAAATGCTTCAAATCCAATACATTGGTGCTTTTTAGGGAAGGGTATGAATAAATATACTTTACTACTCTAAACTTTTATATATATATATAGCTTCGAAAAAAATTATGTTGTGAGATTTAATTGAACTCTGAATTATATTAACAAAAAATAATTTATATTTTGTTTTCAATGGAATATGCTATGTGCTATGTGTTTTTTTCGAAGCTTAGAAACTAATTTCGGTATATTTTTAGATTTGGTTGTTATTCCTAATTGAGGGACACTAGGTGACTTGCCGATAACATATTACTCTTTCACAGGTCAGTGGTATTTTGAATCTCTTCATCAATTACTTTTGTTTGTTCTTTTTTCCTTTTTTTTTTGGAGATTGGAGTTTGTGGATTTTATTGGAAGGCGGAGGGCATGACTAACTATTACTTGTTGTTGGTTCTGTGGAGTTTATTGGAGATGTTGTATTTGCGGGTTTTGTTAGAAGGCGGAGGGTAGGGCTAACTATTATTTGTTGTTGGTTCTGTGGAGTTTATTGGAGATTGGAGGGGTAATTGTTATATGATGTTGATTATGTGTTTTAGTTGAAGATTGGAGGACAATGTTTGTGTTATTCAATATTTAATGTTTGTTTGTTTATCTATGTTTTAACTTTTGAGATCACTTCCTAGTAGATACCTCTACACTGACGTTGGAGGTCTAACCTGAGGTGAAACGAAGTCACTCCTCTTTAGGGAGGGATCTTTAAGTTTAATAATGTTGTACGTTGTTTAATGTTAGTTTTGTTGGTATTTATGTGTGTTTGTTTATTAATTTATGTTAGTGTATAGCAAAATCTTGATAAAATGTGATGAACATTAAAATGATGCATAATCTTTTTTGTTGCATTTCATATAGTTATTACTGTCGCTCATGGACAAGAGTTGGATGAAAAAGAAAGGCAGGACAAGAGAATATGTGTTGTGAGTCAATGAGTTTCTAGGTTTTGCATTTAAGAGTATGGGTAGTGATGGGAGAATTTGTTGTCCTTGTGTAAAGTGCGTCAAGTACAAGAGGTATAACATCAGTACGATACATGATTATTTGGTCCAATATTGGATATCTCCGGGTTACGATTATTGGTTTGCGCATGGTGAATTGCGAGATAGGGCAGCATCTAGTAATCCCTCTATTTCTATTGAAAATAATCAAATGTGTGAACTATCATCTGGGTTGCATGAACTATTAAACGAGGTATTTCCATTAGTATCGAAAACACAATCCCATAATGTACGAGAACAAAGAGAATCGCTTCCTACTGAAAATACTGCAAAGTTTTATGACATGCTTAAAGATGCAGACGATCTTTTGTATGAAGGGTGCACAAAATTTAGTAAGTTAACTGGGAGGTTGGAGTAATACCTATTTTACGTGGTTACTCCAAACACTGGTTGGAGTTTGAAGTTTGTTCAAAGTGTGGAGCATCAAAATGGAAGGGCAATGGGGAGAGAAATATTTTGTCACAGAATGAAGGTGGATCATTCAAGAGATCCAAGAAAAAATCGGCGAAAGTTTTGCGGTGGTTTCCTTTAAAGCAGCGCTTGCAGACATTATTCATGTCCTCAAAAACTGCTTCTACATCACGATGGACGTGTAAATGATGGGTTGTTAAGGCATTCAGCCGATGGTCAAGCTTGGAAGGCATTTGATGCACAATATGCTGACTTTGCTTTTGATCCTCGTAATGTTAGGCTTAGGTTAGCAGCAGAAGGGTTTAATCCTTTTGGGAACATGAGCACTAGTCATAGCACATGGCTAGTGATATTAGTACCATATAACTCGCCTCCTTGGGTGTGCATGAAACGTTCATTTTTAATGTTGTCATTACTTATTCCTAGACATAAATCTCTTTCTTTCAAGATAGATGTACATCTAGAGCCATTGATATTGGAGTTAAAAGAGTTGTGGGATCTTGGATTAGATACTTATGACATTGCTTCGAAAGATATGTTTAAGATGTGTGCAACATTGATGTGGACAATG
This sequence comes from Myrica gale, assembly GCA_963930655.1. NCBI lineage: Eukaryota > Viridiplantae > Streptophyta > Magnoliopsida > Fagales > Myricaceae > Myrica > Myrica gale. The sequence goes on along the minus strand of OZ005600.1, from coordinate 5,276,771 downwards.
TTTGTTTAACTGTTGTAGGAAAATCAATGTTTGCAATATTGGATAATCAAGTTTCACCAGTAATTCATAGATCATCTCATGCAAGTAGGAAAACGAGTGCTGGTAAGATACTAACATAAATTAATACTGCCATTAATTTAATTTTAAGTGTGTAGTAAGCTCTTTTGTCTTTGTTCATGTTATTACTGTTTGTTAATTTTCCAATATTGCAATAGCAGACAATGCCAATGATGCAGAGAGTGCATGAGCAGATGGTGCTGATGAAGATGCTGAAGGTGAAGATGATTAAATTTATAGTTATTTGTTGTTAAATGTCATGACTTGTTAGTTTTTAAACTATTGAGAAATTGCCCTTCACTTATTTTTGTTTGATGCAAAAATTGTAAGACATGGTTACAATGAAATATATTTTGTTTTATTACATTTTTCTTTGTTTGCATCAATCAATTAAAATCTATAATAAAATTTGTATTACAGGAAAATATATAAAAAATAAAATTCGAATATAAAAAAAATAGCACACCTGTAGCGGCGGTCACTGACCGCCGTTATATGTAAACCAATGGAAAGGGTTATAGCAGCGGTCATATTACCGCCGCTATAACACTATAGCCATGGTCATTTGACCGCTGTTATAACCTGTAGCGACGGTCAACTGACCGCCGCTATAGAGCTTCTGCGGAAAAAAATCGCAACCTCAGTTGGGCCTATAGCGGCGGTTAGACCGACGCTAGATGACTGTCGTTGTAGAGCGGGTGGTCTTCGCCAGCGGTCGACACTGCAGCTAAAAAACCGTTGCTATAAACTATAGTAGCGATTTTTGGACCTTTAGCGGCGGTTTCCGACCGCCACTATAGGTGGGTTTTTTTTTGTAGTGATATGTTAGGACTAAAGTTTTAGGACTGGAATGCCCTTTTCTCTTTGCCCCCACTGGCCCCTTTTGCTTAGAGAAATAAAGTGTATTCTTTTATATCCTTCATCATTGTCTCTTCCATAATTTGCTTTACTTTAAAGTCTTCCCTTTGTTTGTTTAGAAAAAAAAATGTATTCTTTTATATCCTTCCTCATTGCCTCTTCCATAATTTGCTCACTTTAAAGTCTTCCCTTTGTGTTGTAAATTCCTATTCCAACGGGAATGACATCTATATATGTTCATCTGATGAGGTTTGGTAATTTATCCAACACAAGGATTATTTACCCATGACTCGGATCCTCTGGCCGAAATATATATATATAATTATCATGGGTTAAATAATCACGAACTTAACAGAAATATATTCTTTATCCAGCCGGAGATCGACACTGATTCATTAACTAAGCTAATTCCGGCCGGTGGAGGACGCTCATTGGTTACCTGCAATTTCTAGTGAGAACAAAGCTCGATGGCAACTTATAGGTACGTGAAGTTATACGTAGCTCGTTATTGCTTTCACTCATATATGTTTTGGCATTCATTTTGCTATAGTAGGTAGAATACCATTGTAATAATCAAATTTGGCCGGCTACAAATAAAACACCTCAAGCCAAGCTAAAAACCCACAAAATACCTAAAACAAAACCAGACAACGCAATCAGTTATTATAATTTACGTTTATATTGTATAGATATATCGCTACAAGCTAAGAATTAATAAACCATGGAGATGGAAAGCAATATTCATAAATTATGGATGAAGATGATCTAGAAGAGTTTCGAACTCTTTGCTATTGGAATGGGTAACTTAAAAACTGAATTCGTCAGACCTACAAAGATACACACGTACATCAAAAACCAGGAGAGACCAACGTTATACGATGGTTATTCGTACCAATGTGAATGTAAATTCATTCGACTAGGCCTGCAAAGGAGACAAACAGCCATCTGCTATCTTTAACAAATCGCAAGGCTCAGGAATTCCATGTCTTTAATATGCTCAAGTTTACTCTAACATAAAATGAAAACCCCTGAAGAGTAGTTTATAATTCCTCCTAAAATATGGAAACTTTGAAACGAATACAGATCGAGCAGTGACAGACGAAAATAAATCGTACGTCTATGAAACACACAAGATAAATAACTGATCTTATTTAAACCGTTCATGAATGAAATCACCAGCTTGAGACGTTTGTTTCCTTGGCTTTTGAAGACAAAAACTAAATGTAAACCTCTCTATCACCATATATATCTGACAAGTTCATTAATGAAAACATAGACCAGCCCCTAGAAACAAAAATTTCCTTAAACTAGCTAGGCTAATTACTTCATAATCACTAAATTTAATGGAAGTTTTCTATGAATATTACGTATGGATCACATAACTTTGTTGCCACGTAGTGAACTCTAGTACTAAACTTTCTTTAGTGCTTCATTCAAAGCAAAGGTAGCTAGGTAATAGTATGGTTAAAAAACTAAGGTGCGAGAATATCTCATATGAGTCAAAGGTGAACAACTAATATAACATTGTTTTGTCCCAATAAGTTCTAACTTTGAAATACATATCGATTCCTTACCAGCAGGCTCTCCAAACCCTTTTTCCCCTAACAAATGGATCAATGAGATCGACTAGCGTTGGGAATGGTGGTAACATATATAGCCACTTCCCATAGGGTACTTAATTCATCCTCTTATCCATCATAGAGTCTGACTAAATTAAGCATGAAGATTACTGCATGGTTGTCGTGAGCGTTTTGCTCATGGATCCGGGTGGTGTGTGGCACTTGGTAAAGAGCTTTTGCTCGAGGACTTTGACTCATTTGAGTTAATGTGATGTCACAGGGACTTCATTAATTCCCAAACAATTAAGAGTATAATTATTTGAAACTTTCCTAGCTATACTGAAGATCAAATCGAAAAATATTGCTAATAGTATCATTTGAGTTATGTGATGCATGTCATGATCTATATGGACATACTATGCCCACAATTACTGGTTTAATAAGTTATAGTTTTATCCTTAAAACCACCTACGTAATCTTGTCTTGTTTGGTTAAAAGCCTGTAGAACTTAATTATAACTCACACAGCTAGCAAATGTATATATTCACAATCCAACCATCCAACATTGGACTTATAGAATCTCCTCCACCCAAATTCAGACTAATTTTTTGTCCGGGTCTAAGTTGCTTTGTACCTAGCTAGCTAATAGGTTGTAAAACTGAAAATTCGGTCCATTTTTTGGACAGAAATCCGATCGGACCGGATTTTCGGTTGTACATAAAGGACCGGACCGGTCCAGTCTAATGCGGTCCGAACCGGTTTCATTTTTTTTTCATTTTTTTATTTTTTCAATTTTTTTAGGTTAATTTTGAAGGGGGAGGGCATGTCAAAATGCAGAGTTTTAGTTTAAGTTTAAATTAAACTTTTTAAGTTTGTAATTTGTATTAAAAAATATATAAAAATATATTTTTTATTTTATTAATAAATGCGGTCCAGGTCCAAACCGGTTTTCAAAAGGTCTGGATCGGACCGGATTTACACAAACAAAACCGGATCGGACCGCAAATCCGGTCTCAGGTCCAATCTGCGGTCCAGTTTTGTTCAGCCCTACTAGCTAGCACTATATTATGACATAATTAGGTTAACTCTAATATCATTAATTTGTCATAACATATGGATAGGTCAATCACATTTTTGCTACACTTATAAGGAAACAGTCAATGTTCGGCCACTTGTAGTTTTCTAATTGGGACTATCTGTAAAGTCGATCGAGCTCCACCTAATGAATAACTAATGCGGGACTTAGCATTCACTAAATAGTTTCACAATCCTTTCAGGCATCCACCTAATTGGGACTTGATCACAATCTGAGGTATATCATACAGGATATGCTACCTTGCTAAATGTTCTATCTCCTGATCGAACACCAAAAGTATTTCAATTGCACACTTGTAGCTATCAACATCATGATAAGGGGAGAACAAAAAACAGATTACGCCGCAGAATTGTTAGCTATAATCATTTGATGCGTCTTCAGTTTAATCATGCCTCATTGAAACTCTTGCCAAGCTCGACATGCTATTTGCTGAGCTCATCATTGAGTTATCAGCTTAATTATTGACTTATTATGGTAAGCACGCTAGTAATTAAAAGTAAGGAAAAATGGGACAAAAAAAAGTAGATAAGAGATAACAGACGAGTATCTTCATGATGATTCCAAGGCTTACACACCTGAAGTGATTCAGAGATAACTATGCATAAGCAATATTAATTCTTGGATACATGACACAGTTATAGCTTACAGTACTGCTAATGCGCCGAGCTTAGACACCAGGTTAATGCAAATGTTGATCATTGGCGCTGCCTTCCAAAAGTTTCCCTCAGATTTGTAGTTCTGCAATTGAGACTTGAATTTATTTAACTATGTCTGAAGATATTTGACAACAGTTTCTGTTCTCGAAGAAGTACCTTAATAAGAAAGATTCATGTTGGTAACGGAACAAAAGCTAGAGCGTGCAATGGTGCTATCGATGTCCAAAGGTCGAGGTAAATTGGGAAAGTAGTTGCTGTTCCCAATATTGTTGGAGCTTGGATCTTTCGTGATCACCAGGTTTGGCTGATAATCCAATCTCCCAGGCGGCCGGTTCAACTTCCTTTTCCTCGATAATGTTTACTCTTGGACCTTGAGGATACGCTAACAGGTGAGAGCTATGATCTTCAATTTCCGCCACCACCTTTGTGGATCTTTCACAAGCTTCGAGTAAATTGGGAAAGTAGTTGTTGTTCCCATTGTTGGAGCTTGGATTTTTCGAGATCACCAGGTTTGGCTGACAATCCAATCTCCCAGGTGGGTTCAACGTCCTTTTTCTCATAACAGATTCCTCGATAATGTTTACTCTTGGACCTTGAGGATCCGCTAACAGTTGAGAGCAATGTTCATCAATTTCCGCCACCAATACCTTTGTGGATCTTTCAAAAGCTTCGAGCTGACTTGGTGGCCTCAAATATTGTGGCACCATTTGGGTGCCTGCAGGACATTCTTTCGACTCGTTAAGCCTTGATCCAGGGCACATGTTGTCCTTTGTCCTTTCCCTTGCTCTTGCCTTAGCCCTCGACTGTTTGGCAAGAAGATGGTGTTGGATTTAATGTCCCACGTGACTTATATTATGGGAATATTTGACGTTATTTGAATTTTAAATAAATAAGGTAACTGCTCTAAAGGAAGTTAACACACTATCTCTTAGTGAGATTTTATAGGGGAAGTTATTTTCCTTTTGCCCACTCTGATGGGGAGTGGTCAGTTATTTTTAACGTTGGAAAACTGTCCTCTCTCTACCCTATTTAACTGTCAGGATACCCATTAATTTCTGTCGATAAAAGTTCAAAGGGTGAAGTGAGAGAAATAGTTTCTACGCTATTATTTTACAGGTTGAAACAACAGAGATAGAGAGAAGGCCAAAGGAAAGCAAAAGAGGTTTCATCACATGGATTCCGGTTTGTCTTATTATTGATAATTAATTCCGCATTATGATTATTGATACATGTGAAAATCATGATAGTTGAAAATCCTGTTTAGATTATAGATCCAAAGTAATTTTAACATGTGGTATCAGAGCTATTGTTGAAACTCTCATGATTTTCCGATTACTATAGAGATTTTGATTGATATTTTACAATCAATTTTATTTTATCATCTCTGTTGTTTATCATCGATAATCCATGTTGATTGTGATATGAGTTTCTGTTGGAAACTTTATTAGGATATTATGTTTCAATTGAAATTCTACTGTGCGAATGCTGAATACATTCTATATTCATGAGTTATGAGTTTGTAATAGATGGCATATTCGGTTTAAAATTTCTTAAATTTTTCATAACAGATATATGTCGTTTGAAATGTGTGGTTATTTGTTGACCTTGTAAAAGAATGACGTTGGTTTGTTAAAAGGTGTAACAAACTTTTAAACAACAAAATGGTGTAGCAAACTTTTAAAGTTATTCATTTATTTAATGAATACTTTTTAACAAATCTTTCTCTGTAACCGTATGTTTGTTACTGATTTCTTTTTGTTTGTTTTCATTAAACAAACGCACACCATTTGAGAACTTCTGAAACCAAATCACACCATTTTGTTTTTAACGCCATTACGTGATTTGAAAAGTTTTGTAATTCTGTTTTTGAAACCGAAGGTAGTTTATCTGGACAATCATTTCGGGAATCTACTATCACAGTTTTGGTTTTGGCTTTTATATGTCAATTTTTAAATTATTGTCACATGTCATTAATTGTTAATTGATATGTTATTATTGATATGGGCCAAATTAAATTCTAATGGATTTCTTATTGACACAAATATTATTTGATAGATTTCTATGTTTATCTGAGTTAAACATGGACTGACTTTTATTTTGCTAAGTCATTATCAATCAATATTTACATTATGGTTAGCTTGTCATCACCAAAGTGAGCCCGCTAGAAAGTAGGAAATATTTAATTGAATTATGATTTTGCAAAAATTATAGAATAATTATTTGATTATTACGGTTTGACCCAAAGGTGCACCAACTTTCAAATAATTATTAAATAAATGGGATAATTGATAAAATTAGTAGTGCTATTGGAATGGATACCCGAAGGTAACAAACCAATTGAACTTTGAATGTTATCAATTATGCCTAGGTGAGTTAGAACCACCATTAAATTTAACTGATAGTATATTGCATTTGTTAATCCAAAGATTGAACGCAATAGTACTAATATAAGGTTTTCTCAAAGCACTAATGTTGTAATTTGTATTGCAGTGTCACTTCCAGTTTCGCTTCATTCGCTAGCATCATCTGTTCCGATCTTTAATGGATCTAATTTCTCTGATTGGAAAGAACAGATTCAGTTTCATCTTGGTGTTCTGGATCTGGACTTAGCACTGCGAACTGAGAAACCGACTGCTATTACTGAAACAAGCAGTGCGGAGCAGCTGACTTTGTTTAATTCATGGGAAAGATCTAACAGATTGAGCATTATGTTTATGCGAATGTGTATTGCGAATAATATTAAGTCATCGCTTCCTCAAATTGATAATGCTAAGGAATATTTCAAGGCTGTGGAAGATCGTTTCCGTTCAGCAGACAAGTCCCTTGGAGGGAGATTAATGGCTGAACTTACCACCATGAAATATGATGGTAACCGTGGAATGCACGATCATGTCCTTGAAATGACTAATCTGGCTGCCAGACTCAAAACACTGGGCATGAATGTTGATGAAAGTTTTCTTGTTCAGTTTATTCTGAATTCCTTGCCTACTCAGTATGGGCCATTTCAAATTCATTATAACACTATCAAGGAAAAGTGGAATGTGAATGAATTGGCAAGTATGGTTGTTCAAGAAGAGGCAAGGCTTAAGCAACAAGGACATCATTCAGTCAATGTTATGAGTCATGGGGTTGGAAAGAAAGGAAAGAAACCGTATAAGAATTTCAAGAAAGATCCATTAAAGGTTGCGGGGCCTTCTCATGTCATTGAGACTCGCAAGAAGGAACAGAGTGGACCAAAGTGCTATTTTTGTCATGGCTCTGGGCATTTAAAGAAAGATTGCCTGAAACGTAAAGCTTGGTTCGAAAAGAAAGGTGAGCTTCTAGCTTATGTATGTTTCGAATCAAATATGACTCAAGTTCCTTCAAATACTTGGTGGATTGACTCTGGCTCTACTATTCATGTTTCAAATTCGATGCAGGGATACCTTTCGATCCAGAACATAAAACAAAATGAGCATTTCATAGTCTTGGGAAATGGAGTTCAAGTACCTGTTGTTGGTGTTGGAACTTTACGCTTGTTTTTAGACTCAGGCCTTTATTTGGACCTATTTGATACTCTTTATGTTCCTACTATTTCTAGAAATTTAATTTCCATGTCGAGACTTGATTTTGAAGGATATTCCTTTGTTTTTAAAGACAAAGGTTTTCAGTTTTTTATGAATGACTCATTTGTTGGTTCTGGTATCTTATATGAAGGTTTATATAGTTTTAATCTCAACCAAAAATTTGCTCAAACTCTTTTGACCCTGAATCATAATGTTGGAACTAAACGAAGCCGAGTTAATGATAGTTCTTCTATCTTGTGGCATAAACGACTGGGTCACATATCCAGAGAAAGAATGGAAAGATTAATAAAAGACGAGATTCTTATGAATCTTGACTTTACAGATTTTGATGTATGTGTGGATTGCATTAAAGGAAAGCAAACCAAACATACAAAGAAAGGCGCCACAAGAAGTAAAGAGCTTTTGGAGATTGTCCATACTGATATTTGTGGACCTTTTGACTCACCATCTTTTGGTGGAGAAAAGTATTTTATAACCTTTATTGATGATTTTTCACGTTATTGTTATGTCTATTTGTTGCACGAAAAGTCTCAAGCATTAAATGCTGTAAAGGCATATATTGCTGAAGTTGAGCGACAATTAGATAGAAAGGTGAAAATCATTCGATCAGATAGAGGTGGTGAGTATTATGGAAGGTATGATGGAATAAGACAATGTCCGGGACCGTTTGCTGAATTCCTAAAAGAGCATGGTATTTGTGCACAATACACAATGCCTGGTACACCTCAGCAGAATGGTGTAGCTGAAAGACGTAATCGTACTCTTATGGAAATGGTTAGGAGTATGTTAAGTAACTCCTCAGTACCCATTTCATTGTGGATGGAAGCTCTTAAGACCGCCGTTTATTTGCTTAATCGGGTTCCTAGTAAGGCAGTTCAAAGGACTCCTTTTGAACTGTGGACGGGAAGGAAACCAAGTTTGAGACATCTTCACATTTGGGGTTGTCCAGCGGAGGCTAGGATCTACAATCCACATGAAAAGAAATTGGATTCTAGAACTGTGAGTGGGTATTTTATTGGATACCCAGAGAAGTCCAAAGGGTATAGGTTTTACTGTCCCAACCATAGTATGAGGATTGTTGAAACCGGAAATGCAAGATTCCTTGAAAATGGTGAAATTAGTGGGAGTGATGTATCACGTAAGGTAATCATCCAAGAAGTTCGGGTGCCAGTCCCAATACCCGTAACTTCAACGGATATTGTTGTTTCACCAGTTGTAGAACAGCATGACAACGTTGAACAACAATCTGGTGGTCAATCACGCCATAATGAGATCATCACCAATGAACCAATTGCAGAACAATCACAAGAAATAGTATTAAGGAGATCTCAAAGAGAAAGGAGATCAGCTATTTCAGATGATTATTTGGTTTATCTGCAAGAATCTGATTATGATTTCGGGACTAGTAAAGATCCGGTTTTGTTTTCACAAGCCATTGAAAGTAGTGATTCTAAAAAATGGATTAATGCCATAAATGATGAGTTGAAATCAATGGAACAAAATGAAGTTTGGGACGTCGTTGAATTACCTAAAGGTTTTAATACAGTCGGGTGTAAATGGGTCTTTAAGACCAAACGTGACTGTAATGGCAATATCGAACGACATAAAGCTAGACTTGTTGCAAAAGGTTTCACTCAAAAAGGAGGTGTTGATTACATAGAGACGTTCTCTCCTGTATCGAAAAAGGATTCTCTTAGAATCATAATGGCAATGGTGGCTCATTTCGATTTAGAATTACACCAGATGGATGTGAAAACTGCTTTTTTGAATGGGAATTTAGATGAAGAGGTCTACATGGATCAACCTGAAGGTTTCTTGATTAAAGGAAAGGAGCACATGGTATGCAAATTAAAGAAGTCAATTTACGGACTTAAACAAGCTTCCAGACAATGGTATCTTAAATTCAATGATATCATCACGTCCTTTGGATTTAAGGAAAACACCGTTGATCGGTGTATATATCTCAAGGTCAGTGGGAGCAAGTTTATTTTCCTGATTCTGTATGTTGACGATATATTGCTTGCTACTAGTGATCTTGGTTTACTTCATGAGACCAAGAAATTTCTTTCAATGAACTTTGAAATGAAAAATATGGGTGAGGCATCCTATGTGATAGGAATCGAAATATTTCGTGATAGATCACGTGGAATGTTAGGATTGTCTCAGAAAGGATATATTGATAAAGTTCTTGAAAGATTTAATATGGCTGATTGTGCAGCCACTCCTGCTCCTTTCAATAAAGGAGACAAATTAAGTGCAAATGATTGTCCACAGAATGCTATGGAAAGGAAGATAATGGAAACTATTCCTTATGCATCTGTTGTTGGAAGCTTAATGTATGCACAGACTTGTACGAGACCAGACATTAGTTTTGCAGTTGGTATGCTCGGGAGATACCAAAGTAATCCCGGAATGGAGCATTGGAAAGCTGCAAAGAAAGTGTTAAGGTACCTGAAAGGAACAAGACACTACATGCTCACGTATAGAAGGTGTGATCAGTTGGAGGTGATTGGCTACTCCGACTCAGATTTTGCCGGTTGCGTTGACAGTCGGAAATCAACTCTTGGTTATGTGTTTCTATTAGCTGGAGGAGCAATATCATGGAAAAGCGCCAAACAAACTGTCATAGCAGCATCTACTATGGAAGCTGAATTTGTGGCATGCTTTGAGGCCACAGTTCATGCTTTATGGCTACGGAATTTTATCTCAGGACTTGGAATTGTCGATAGTATTGCCAGGCCGCTGAGGTTGTATTGTGATAATTCCGCAGCAGTCAGTTTCTCCAAGAACGACAAATATTCTAAAGGCGCTAAGCATATGGAGCTCAAATATTTAGCCGTTAAGGAGGAAGTTCAGAAACAAAGAGTGTCAATAGAGCATATCAAGACTGAGCTCATGATTGCAGATCCTTTAACTAAAGGGTTACCACCAAAGACTTTTAAGGAACACGTTGATCGTATGGGTCTTGGGTACGAACCCTGAGGTATGTTTTTGGATCTTTATGTTTTTTGCTCTAAGACATTTCTAGAGATCTCATTGACTGTGTTTCTGTTTCTTGTTTACCATCAATTACGTAATTATAGAGATGGATTATTGATAACAAGAACCGTCTTTTGACAAAGACATTATAGGGACTTTATTGGTACTTCCCATTATGAATCATAATTGAGTGATTTACTAGTATTGTAGTGCATGGAAGGGAAGATGTCACTTTAATGATGTTTACCGCCATGACTCGTATTAGTGAATTATTTAACTATGATATTAACGTAATCACACTAAGGTGTAAATGAGCTGATATTATGCGCATATTATGTTTACCTTATAAATTCAAGTAATTGTCATTGTCACATGGGCCAAGTGGGAGAATGTTGGATTTAATGTCCCACGTGACTTATATTATGGGAATATTTGACGTTATTTGAATTTTAAATAAATAAGGTAACTGCTCTAAAGGAAGTTAACACACTATCTCTTAGTGAGATTTTATAGGGGAAGTTATTTTCCTTTTGCCCACTCTGATGGGGAGTGGTCAGTTATTTTTAACGTTGGAAAACTGTCCTCTCTCTACCCTATTTAACTGTCAGGATACCCATTAATTTCTGTCGATAAAAGTTCAAAGGGTGAAGTGAGAGAAATAGTTTCTACGCTATTATTTTACAGGTTGAAACAACAGAGATAGAGAGAAGGCCAAAGGAAAGCAAAAGAGGTTTCATCACATGGATTCCGGTTTGTCTTATTATTGATAATTAATTCCGCATTATGATTATTGATACATGTGAAAATCATGATAGTTGAAAATCCTGTTTAGATTATAGATCCAAAGTAATTTTAACAGATGGGTTGCAGATTTATTGACCCCTTTCATCTTCTTTGCCTTCGAAACACTTTCCTGGGACTTGCTCTTTGAAACTCTTCCTTCTATTTTCTCGCTGTCTGCAGTGATGCTATCTCCAGAAACCACTTCACACTCGGATGTGCGTGACAAACTCGTGGCACACCCACTACAGGTCTCCTTCATTTGTGCTACTTCTTTGATCGCTTTCCTAGACTTCGACAGTAGCCAGTCTAGGGTTGTACTAGCTTTGTCAAACCCTAGCATGTCCTGGAGATCAAAGAACTTGCGGGCGATCTCAATGGACAGTCTCACCCGTCGATCCCTCAAACCTTGAGACGTGTAAATCTTGCTGTGCCGATCGTTCTTTGGAGGTTTCTTGGCAAGAGAGTTGTAAACACCAAGCGGATTTCCATTGTCTCGCCGAGTCATAGTAGGATATTTTGAAACAGCATTAAGACCGGTACTTCCAAGAAATGGAGCATTGGGGGATAAAAATGGACCACCAAGCGGATCGTGGTGGTCTTGGTGAAGGAAAATGTCTTCGAGTTCGTGGCTAGAAAAAGGAGCAGAAAAATTAGGATGGTAAGCAGATGAGGGAAAGTGTGGATCAGGATTGAGACTATTGATGGAAGAAAACATTTGTGGCTCGGTATCGCAGCTGACAAAACCCTAGCTTTTTTGCAATAAAAACTTCAAAGGTACCTTCCCTTTGGAGTTCTAGACCACAACCCTTTATATCTTTTCAATCTTTTCCAGATTCACTTCTCTGCAAGCAGCCAATTGAAAGTGGGTTTTTACCAAAAACAATATGGATACTGACACGGAAGGAAATAGCATAGAGGAAGAGCGATAGTATTAATTCATTGGCTCTGGAACTGGAAGTACAAATAAGTATACATCGATCGGAGATAGGATGTATTTCTTCACTTATCAAATGCTTTTGGATATTTATCTTTAGGGCTAGCAGAGCTAAGGTAGAGCGGAGAAGAGAGAGAGAGAGAAACACTGTGAGGGTGAGTGCTGCACATGAAAGTTGAAACAAAACGTGTGGATTTGTGCCACTTTTTGCGACAACAGCGTATGATTGTAGGGACTGATGGGAGTCTGGCCATCTAGCTTTTGAACCCGTTAAATTCTACAGTTGTAATCCATTAATTTTCCACGGATAAAAAAGAGATCAGAAACTTTTAGGATGAGGTTTTGGTTTCCGGGAATTTGAAGAGAAGGATAGGTTCGGTTAACAATTGTGGGTATAGTAATACTTGGTGACATTTAGGGCCTGAATATGTAGGTGCTTCAATTAAGGGCCGTGAGCTCTTTGTGGTGGCCGGACGCGCCTTTGTAGTAAGTATCAGCCTATCAGGTATGTGAGAGGCTTGCACGTGCTTCTGTCCAAAACCATTAACTCAACAGAAAAGACAATTTTTCTAATTACGTTTGAAACAGAAGTCATCGAGTCATCGACTGGCCCATATCCACGCATGTCACTTTCAAGGTTACAATCTCATTTATTTCGACCACCATCAGTTGCTTTGTCTGATGTGTCTATTAGCCCACTTGTGGTAGTTGAATTTCTGAACATCTGGGAAAAGTTTAGGTAACCTAAATCGTTCCCTTGTACATGATGAGAGGTCAGTCATTTCGCACAGGATCTCAATCATGTACATCGTATTCGGCCTACGTACCTTAAATCCTCAGCACTGAGTACTATTACTCCAGGAATTGCATTCATATGCTTAGGCTACAGCCTACAGATCGTTGATGTGCTGATATGCATGGAGGGCACTAGGATTGTACTGTGTTCTTTTTTCACAAACAAATATCTGCTATCTAGAGAGTTGATGCGCTGATATGCATTGATGACACTAGAATCGACAAGGACATCCACAGAAGAGTATTGATCAAACTGGCTCAAGCCTATTCGAGATAGGAGATTTGGTGGCGATCTTCAGTTGACAAAGAAACAAGAAATTAGGGGATAGTAGTGATTAAAGAACACCTAGCAAGTAATCTGACATTAATGGAGTAATATGGAACTTCTTTTTCTCACCTGGGCCTGGACAGAGGAGACTCGCGCGCACGCGTGCCGTGAAGACTAATTGTTCACCTGATCATCAGTTCCTGTATATGAGAAAGTTTCAGAGAAACCTAGTCCTGATAACGTTTATCATCTATATCTTTGGAATATCAAATTTCGCTTTCTGCCCACAATTCGCCTTTGCAATACTCTCGACTGCATGCTCGTCATTTAATTTTCCCCTTTTGTTTCATGTTTGAACGCACTTCATAATAAGTCTTGCTTTGGTTGCCTGTGTTGATTTTTCAGCAGCCTATTTCCCATAAGGTGACATTCATAATATCCCCATACCCCGAGCAATATTGTCCTACCACCTGACCTATGAAGACTCGAACCTAACCGCCCCGCTTTTGGAGAGATCGATGACGGAGATTTTACTCGACGTCTTGGCCCATCCTTATCTGAACAGAATATGAACTGAATCAACTGATATCCATTGCAAGAAAAGGACAGATACAAAAGTATGAGAGGAAAGTTGATAAGCCCATTACAGATGTTAGGTCAGATATTGGTATCATCAACCATTGCTTTCAGCATGTCAATTTCCTAGTATTTCTACATATGAATCTGAAAGTGTCTGCCATTTTAGAACTACAAAGTGATACGCAGTACTCCACTTCCACCATCGTGCCGTGCCAATAGTAGTTCCATACGAAGTCAAATGGGGAGTACCAAAAACCAAGCATCTAGTTCCAGCCTGTAAGATCCAACCGTACAGTATCAGTAAAAGTTGTTCGTGCAGAAAGTGAAAAGGAAGAGATCAGTGATGACCAAGTAGTACTAATAAGGGCAGTTCAGTCAAAATTACAAATTGAAATTCATAAAAATCAGTGGACAATCCACCTTCCACCTCATTGATCTTGTCCTTATGTTTGCCGAGAAAAACAGTCCTTTCTATCTCAAATGAGTGCCTTCTGTCCACATCTGGTGAAGACTTCTTGGTCATGTTCTTATCAGTTACATTTACCTTTTGGCTATATTGATTTATGTTGGCTGTCCTGATGGAGAGAGAAGTTTCTTCAATGGCTATATATAGCTGGACAAAAGGGCTATTATGGGCCTTCAATGAGTTGCTGTACTGTACCGTAACCCAGAAGTCTGATACTCCGATTTGCCCACAAATGAATGGATCCCCATTGGGCATCAAACAAAGGCCTCTGCCCATTCCGAACGAGTATACTGCATGCTACTACTAAATCAGCCCATCCATACACCAAACCGAAACCTGAAAATATCATCCTACAAGCATCTCCATGTCAATCGGGTGCAATCAAAGAATCCGCCCGAGTTAATTCACTTTTTGACTTCCCATCTAGTTATTTCCTTGAGAAGAAAGAGAATGGATTGCCTCCGAAGGCAAGTCCATCCGGATGACCGATCGGAGGCAATCCATTCTCGAGAAGAAAACCCTTAAACAACTCTTGTTGAGGGCCTTGTATAAGCCGTATGCTGAAGCCGATAAAACCCAAGTTCCAAGCATAAAAGAAAGCAAAAATGCTGCTCCTTGGGTCTAACACAGCCAGAGAAAGCAGGGGAAGACAAGCTTCTAATCGCCTCTAGCATTATTTCAAAGCCAAAGTGGAATTTTTGAAATCTTCAGATGAAGCTTGTGGCTCCAGGAGGAAGAAAAATACAGTGACTAGTTTTACAGTCAAAATATCCAAATATGCTTGGGGTTATTTGTCGTGAAAGCACGAATATTTCCGTCTATGTCCGATAAAAGACATTTCAGGAGCAGCAGTCGATGGTTCACTACTGGGACTCAAGAAGAATGGAGCCACATAGTATTTTCAGTGGGGCATCATGTTTCTCTTCTATGAATAAACTAATTTTAACATCGATGGTTTGACAAAAGGGTATGTACCTATCTATCTATTTCTAATAAATACACAAGAGAACAGACTGTGACAAACATCAAGTGATACTTTCGTCAAGAAAGTTCTTTGAAACATTATTATGGTTTTCTATACGTGGATAGCTTTTGGACATATGGGAAAAGAAATCAATTAGGAGGTGCTCCATAGGATATATAACATAGATGTTACATATGATAAGGTATCATTTTTTTCCTCTAGAGACCTGATAAGGTTAATTTCCTCTCGGAAAAAAGGGAACAAAAGTAGCTAGCCCAAGATCTTTCAGGAAAAAGACTAGGTAGCATTGGGACACTGTACTCATCTCTAGCTAGGTCCTAATTCCCTGTCGACTGAGACCGCCAAATCTTTCAACATCGGATGTAATTCGGTGCTTGACATGCATGTGCTAGTCTGATAAGAGGATCAAGATCCTCGAATAATCAGGGAAATGATATCAAATACTTGGGAGCTCACCAGCACCCAAAGTAGCTGCTTAAAGCCGCATGATGAATAAGACCCTTTATAGCAAAATATCCATGCGTTAATATATTGACTTTATCCTCTGATCCACTTTGCAGCCTCTAACCCCGTTTTCATAGGTCCTCAGACCTCTTAACCTCCCGGGGGAGATATAAGTATGGGCAAGTGAAAGTAGAAATCAGTACCGGAGCTTTTGTGAAACCCTATCCGATTGAACCAGTTCATATATCTTTATCTTCTTTGTTGGCCAAGCATTTGATTATCCCCAGCTAGCCCTACTCGGCTACTCTCTCTTCTTTTTCTCAATTTTCTCCCTTCCAATCTTGTTCAATCTTCCTATAGTATAGACCTCCCTTTGGTTTGGAAAACAAAAATGAGAAGTGTGGAAATAACGAATCCAATATCAAGCAACTTAGATTTAATATTGGGATCAAATATTAGCAACTTATAAGCTAATCATGAAATTAAATTTTCAGCAACTTAGATCTGCAAAATATCAAACAAGATAATGGTTAGGACATTTAAAGATCGCAAGAATAATGAAAATAAAGATGGCACCACGATTTTGTTTACGAAGTGAAAATCTGTTGAGGATAACTTCCTCCAAGAGACAAAAACATTCCAGATGTGCGAAGGCGACACCAATTGATCCACTAAGAACTCTCGAACATTACAAGATGGTGATCTTAAGCAAACTCCCTTTACTTTTCAGATCCTCCAATCTTCAATAAAATCCACCCAAGAAACCTTCTTGAGTCGGTGCCCAGCACCCAATTCCTTAACTAGCAACTTCGGTCAGTTCTTATGGATGTCGACGAACTCGTCAATCCTTCTTCAACTGAAAACCTTCAGCAGCGATCAATCTTGAAAAATCCCTCAAGATTCTTCAATCTTGGTGATGTGATCTTAACAGCAACCGTGTAGGAAAGAACAACTTTTCAACCAGCAATTTTCCACACTAACAACCTTCCACCAGAGGGAAGAAATCAGACTCTCTTAATCAGATGTGAACAGATCGATTTTTGCACAATGAGAAAAACAGAAGATATTCGTCGATATGAGATTTTGGGAAGCAAGAATATTTAATGGTCTACATAATGAGGCTAGGGCTTAGGGAAAGGTTTGTATGCTGTTTTAGTAAGGGTATAATGGTAAAGCGAAGTCAATTGAGGGTTTAGACGAATTTCTAGAATTTTAATTTCAAAGTTTGTTAAAATCCTGTCAGGCTAACCCTATCAACAGAAAAACCGTTCAAGTACTGCTCTGCAACCAATCCCAAACTTTCCAAACACAACCAGCACACTTCCAGCATTTTCTACCATATTCTTTTTAGGCCTGATCACTGGTACCGGCGGTGAACACCGTCCACCGGCGCCCAGCGGCACCGGTGGCGGTAAGCAAAATCCCCTGCAAGCGGGGATTTTGCCGGTGGCGGTGAAACCGTTCACCTCTGGCGGTTTCACCGGTTCACCGTTCTTCTCTTTTTTTTTTTTAAGGTTATCAAAACGACGTCGTTTTATGTTAGATATTTGATATTTAACTTTAACCCTAACCCTACCTCTTTCTCCTCCCTCTCTCGAGTTTGTCTGATGCCGCTCGAAGCCTCGAACTCTCCTTCATTTGCACAGCGCCGACTCCCCCTCTTTCTCCCTCTCTCGAGTTTCTCTGATGCCGCTCGACCTCTCCTTCATTTGCACGGCGCCGACTCCCCCTCGGCACCAGGCCACCAGCAAACATTAGTTGTCTCTCTTCTCCAGTGCCAACCAGCAAGCATCGACGCTCTCTCTCTCTCTCTCTCGCCCTCTGTTTTCTTGCGATGTGTTGTGTTTGTAAAAATTGTTGGGTTTGTTGCGATTCGTTAAATGGAGACTTGCGGATGTGGTTTGTTAAAACATCAGTGTTTGTAAAAATTGTTGGATCTTTAGCAAATGGAGACTTGCGGATATTGATGTTTCTTGCGATTTGTTGCGATTTGTTGGGTTTGGGATGTGGGTTTGCGATTTTCTTGAGATGTTTGATTTGGATTTGGGTGTGTTGGTGGGGTGGCGGTAACCGCCACCGATACCGTCAAAACCGGCACCGTTAAATGCCGGTTTCCTCCCTTCACGGTGGCGGGGACGGTGTCCATTTTTGGACAACCGCCCATAGCGGTGGCGGTGGAGGTCATAACCGCCACCGCAACCGCTTATGCACAGCCCTAATTCTTTTGGCCTCCATAATTTTCATAGACCAATGAAATTGTTATTTACATTCTAAAAAATAAAATAAAAATTATTTTGTCCATAAAAATTAATGTCATTTACGTAAACATTTTCAATAGCTACTGTTCTTTGTGCAGTTTTTTGTCCATAAAAATTAATGTCATTTACGTAAACATTTTCAATAGCTACTGTTCTTTGTGCAGTTTAAAGTTGTACTTGTTAAAGGGAAAAGATTCGGTCCAACCAGTTTAAGAGATGTAACAAGAATTGGCTCTGATTTAAAAAATAAATAAATTGATTACATCGTTGAAAGATAAAAAGTTGGCTCGACTTAAATACGCCAAGCTATTTTTTTTTCACTTTTTTCCTCCTCGTGTTCCTCAACACCCCTACACGTCCCGTCTTCATCTACGCACGAGGACTATTTCTAAATCAATCAGATACTATTGCACTATGATAACATTGGTGCTCAGTGCTATCTAAGACAAGGGAATGCGGAAGGTTGGTGACAGAGGCGAAAGAATCTTGGTCAGCGCACAGAGCAGCAGCTGGGAAGCTGGATAAAACGGGGATAGAAGAAGAAAGGAGAGAGACGTGTTCGGCGAGAGAAGAGGAAGGGCCGAGGGGTGTTCGAAAAAAGGAAAAAAAGGAGAGCCAGCTAGACTTAAGCTGAGGCACTCAACTGGTTCTTTTCATTAATTGAACTGACGATTAGATTGTTGGATTTGTTTTTTCGATTCTGACGGGTGCTTATAACATCTTTGAAAAAACTTTCTTTGAACCGAATATTTTACCTTTGCAAACATGCAGGAGTCTCATTTTGTAAGTTTACTATTTTTTTCATTTTGTGAATATCTGAGTACTCTATGGTTGCATATTACATTATCTAGAAGAAGATATATAATAAGGTAACATATAAGTGGTTTCAGAGAGAGGGGGTGGGGGTGCAACGAGGTCGGTTATTGTGTGAGTGAAGCTATTGTGTGAGTGTGTGAGTAGACGATTGAGATTAGAAGTTGAGAAATCTAACGACTGACAAAATGTCACGTCAATTAATGAAATCGGGTCGGTTGTGCGGGTCGGATTCATTAATTGACGTGACATTTTGTCAGCCATTAGATTTCTCAACTTCTAATCTCATCCGTCCACTCACACACTCACACAATAGCTTTACTCACACAATAACTTTTGCGGGGGTGCAACTGTTAAAACACTCGATCCTTGTAAAATTTGCAATGATTCAAATTGAAACTCTTTTATTTACATTGCAAGCTGAAGCATGGTCATGCAAAAATTGGTCCTAGCATGTCTCTGATCTGCTGCTACTTACATTTCGAAAGGGCACACAACAATCACCAAAAAGAGAGAGAGAGAGATGGCTGCAGTCGCGGCAAGGATCGCCTTGCTTTAGAATTGTGGCATCACTTCGGAAGAAAAAAAGAAGACTAAGACACAAATGGTCACCAATATAATGCTCTTAGTCACGCCAACAAAGAAGCATGACTACGCATCTCCTGATTATGTTTCTGTTCCTTAATATACCCTCCAAGCTTTCTGCAAGACACCTTTCTCTTAGAGTCCCTCATTGTTGCACTGCTCAGATTCATATCTACTTCCACCTTGTACTATATTCCTTTCTCCGAGAGAGAGAGAGAGAAGCGAGTATTTGGTACTAATGTTGGGAAACGCCTATGAATCCCGTAGTAATGTATGTGATATATAGAGCCAGGAAGGGTTCGATATATATAGAGGGTGTGAAGCTCCTCCCATTTTGGATTCCATGCCCTCGAACTCTCCCGCTAATTTTGTGCCACCTCATCCCCTCTGCACCAGCATTTATGTGGGCATCAACCAGCAAGATAATTGGTCGGACATTAATGCATGCATGTGTGTGTTTGAGAGAGAGAAAAGTCCACCCTATTAATTCTTAGATATTTGGAATGCCATGATCAGAGCGTCATAGAACTATAGAAGTAATCTCGCGAAGTAACTCGGATGTTTCCTTGACTTGTCGTCTGACAGCAGACTGTGCGCGTCTGTTCTGATGCACGTGTGTTTGCATCAAAAATATCACAATATTTTTCACCAACTTATAATAAAATATTATAATATAATCTCTCTTTTTTATAAAAAAAATAAAAAAAAATTACCCCTCTTCACTTTTTTACTAAACTCAAAACCCAATATCAAAAAATTTTCAACACAAACACAACCTTTTACCCGGAGTACACTCTATTTAGCAAACATTATTTGGAATCAGGAGCAGCATGTTAACTGCTCGAGTGCACCCGTTGAAAGGGCAAAGTTATCAGTATCATCTAGTATTATGCAATCATATTACTCACTCCTGCATAGAAAATTTTAACCTTGGATTTGCGAGATTTTCTTGTTCTCCCTGCAATGGAAACAACCCTAATGCGGTGAAATTATCTGCAAGCAATCAAATCTTATTTAAATTCACCCCGATTGTCCATATATCGATGCACCTAATTAATCTTGTGAAATTAATAATATTATCAGCATTTAACCTAAACACAACCGCCGCACGTACGTACATCCCGTAGCAGTACTAACATACTTCACCCACATTAATTGGGTTTCCCATGGGCTTCATGAGAAGCCAAAACTCATATGATCATTTCTTGAGAAACTATATTATATATCATTATGCAAGAAGCTCTGAGATCAAGAGATTGCAACAGGATCTGCACTTCTCAAACCCGGCAAATGTTTACACGCTTGTTCATTTGCTTATCCAAACGATGAAGCATAACCCCACCCGGCCACCTGCTTTCTCTCGTGCTCCTCCCAACTCACTTTCAAAGCAGCTTCCGCTAACATTTATGTAATGAAGTGTGTTCTTGTCTGACCTTGCAACAGATTTTCGTGTCGTGAAGGAATTTTTGCTCGACTATTAATCTATCTAAACATGATATTATGTACAGAAACTGCTAAGGTTGTCAACATAATGTCTGTTCTGGGGAAGTAGTCGATACTTGCTCAAGCCAGAACCCACTTTTGTAAAATATGCAAAAATAGTTAAACATACTCTTTTATATACCTACCCCCAAGTATTAGGAGGCGTTACGATCACCATGAGATGGATGTCATGAGCTTAAACTATACTTATTTGGCTCAAAACTGTAGGGGAAAATAAAGAACATTAATAATCAAATCAAATGGCGCCCTTGGTACCCGGATTTTGTCTAACTATACTGAGAGGAGGGTCAAGGGAGGGGACAACGCCAATTTTTCTAACTACTCCTAAATGACTCCATTGTCAATATTGGGGGCTAGGATTTTGTCTCAAGACCGGAGTGTTGCTTGGCGTTATTTTACTCCTAATGTCAGAAAATGACTTCACCGAGAGGACAGGTTGGAGACAAGGAAAAAAAATTACTCCATATACCGCCCCTCTCATATTTTTTTTTAATCCGCCCATGCAACAACAAAATTTATGGCTCCGCCAGGTGCACACGTGATATGTCACGAGCGACATGGTCACTGGCTTTTGCATATTAATTAAGCGAACTAGAGTTTTTGCTTGGTATCCTTGATCATGGCAGTCCCCATGTCTACCGTACGATGTTTCATCGATGTTTCTAATCCTCTTTGGGATTGAACTAATTGGTCACATAGGATGAACCTACTGATCATCGTATCACTGTCTCGATTAATTCAAAGATTATGCAAGTCCGGATCCGGAAACCTCCCAAGTTGTTCTGTATATGGGATTAAATCGCCTTGATTACACTTTACGCTTAATGAATCTGGATTATGACCAAACTTCTGGTCTAATTAACTTGCTTACTAGTTCAAAGGCAATTCTAGAAGATTAAATTCAATGTGAAGTAGGGATGCACAATCCAAAATCCGGTCTAGTTTTTGGATCAGGATTCGGTCGAACCGAATTTTTGATTGTGCCTAAATTAAAGGACTGGATCAGTATAAGTGGTCTAGTCCGGTCCAAAACAGTCGGCTGGACAGACCGATTTCTTTACTTTATTTTTTTTGTTTTTGTTTTCTAAATATGGTTTGCATAACATTTCTAACACCTTAGATCTTATATGGCAGAATTAGGGCCTAGTCAAATAACTGAAAACACATAGTTCAAAGGTAAAAGTTTTAAGTTTGTATAAAAAAATTAAAAATTAAAAATTAATATTTATTATTTATATTAATAAATCCGGTCCGGTCCAGACTGTTTCTCTAAAGGCCTAGACCGGACCGAATATAACCGATTTTTCAAATCCGATCTGGTTTGATTTTGTTCATCCCTAATGAGAAGTATTATGCGTCTTGACAAGCTAAGCTTTGCTAATTAATATTAGATTTTAGTACTGCTTCTTCTTTTTTGTGGTTCGCAGGATAATTTTTGTAATTTGATTTCTTCTATTTGTGTTTGCGTGTCTTGTCTCGTTTTCAATATAATCTTGGTATTTCTTTATAAAAACTGAGAGTACTTAATAAAAATTAGAGATACCAAAAAAAAAATCTAGAAGCTTACTAATCATTGGCAAGGCCATCCCAAACATGATGTTGCGGCAGAATTCCGCTGGCTTTTGCCAGGATCGAACTGGGGACTTTTAGTGTGTAAGACTAACGTGATAACCACTACACCACAGCAACACCTTGGCTTTTACTCATGTCTGTTGTTGTGAAGTTTACGATTATTGTTTCTGGCTTTATGCTGAAGACTCCATGGAAAACAAACTCTTTCCTGAAAAATGTAGAACAAAGTTGCCTAACCTGTAATTTTAAACCATTTACGTGTTCATATTTTATGTTAGGATCTCAACTTGCCCCCCTCCCCCTTGTTTCTGATCAATGGAATTAAAAGATTTTTTTCCCAATTAATCCCCCCATCCGGCATTTCCTTAGCCATATAGATTCTAGAGATCACTCTGAGAGAATTTCTGCAGAATTTTGATTTCAAACTCTGAAAGTAGGTACTGATAGGTGCTCATTAAGGCACAAATTGCCACTTAAACTCCCCATTTTGTAATGTAACTTGCCCTGTTTTAGTTCTCAAAAACAGAGTAGTCCTTAGCACTCTTTTTTTAGGCCCAAAACAGTTATTCTTTATTCAGTGTTGGATAGGTCCTCCAAGTAAAAATGGGCCGGGAAAGTTTGTTTGTGCACCATGCTCACATTGCATTTGCCAAGCCCATAACAATACCTGACTGCAGGCTGCAGCTGTCTTCCCCAGCATAAAGTGGGTATTAGGAATAAATTCAGATCCATTTGCCTTGAGTAGAACAATACGACAACATGGAGATGTCTATACGAGCACCTGCATAGGCTTTTTTTATTGTGTGAAAAGCCAAAAACCAAGCCCTTTTTTTTTTGCGATTTCAAGCTGACACCCAAGGATATTCTGTGTAATTTCCCCTTTAATTTGGAGGCCGTAAAATGATCCAGCTGATGTGAGGTGAGAAAATAAAAGGAAATTTAGCAGTTTAGATTTAGGTTTTACACGTTTTTTTCGTTTTAGTCCTTAGGTTTAATTTTTTCAAATATTAGTCTATGAGTTTATATTTTTTTATAAAATGGTCATTCCGTCAGTCGGTCGTCCATATGCATAACGAAGCTCGCTGACAAGTCAACAATTTGAAGCGGTTGACCGGTACATGTACCGGTCGACCGCTATATGGTCCATTAAGCATATGGACGGCAGATTGACGGAATGACCATTTGTAAAAAAAAAGTAAACCCAAAGACTAATATTTGAAAAAATTAAACTCAAAGACTAAAACGTAAAAACGTGTAAAACTCAAGGACTAAACTGATAAATTTCTAAAAGGCAAAGAAGTTTGTTTAATAGAAATGTTTTGACGACCGAGCCAAGATGTGGATTTGTGAGCCAATTTGAAAATTTAACAGCCACAGGAGAATGGACTCGTCCGTACCAATTGTGAAAGATTATCTAAGGCTGCGTTTGTCACTAAAATTTTACCCAAAATTTTATCTCTCTCCTAATAAAATACTCCAATATAATCTCTCTCTCTTCCATCAAAAAATATAAAAAATTACAAAAATTATAAAATATTATCTCTCTCTTCATTTTTTCACTAAACCCAATACCAACACTAAACCCAATACCAAAAATTTTACCACACAAACCCACCCTTAGAATCATCTGGGCAAGTCTCTGATATACAGCTATATTTTAACATGCTAGTTGTGGTTATCAGGTTCCAGTGCATGAACAGACAAAGAAACCAAAACTGATTGCTCGAATTAGGATAACCTGCCAATGTTGGGATTGGATACCGGATTCCCTAATAGTGATTTGACACAGAAACCAAGTTTGAACCTAGATAATAGGACAAACCAATGTTGAAGGCCGCCAATTAGACAATGACACTTGTGTCTTTGGGAATTTCAACCAGCCCCATCCATGTTGGAGAGTCCTCTTTCTCACTTCATTTACTGCAATAGATAGGCCAAGAAAAAAGAGGAAAAAAGTTATCCAGAAGAAGGAATCTGATATCCCTCTTGAGTCTTGGACATGTATTTGGAAGAGAAAGCCGACAGGTATTGGCCAGGTGGGATAAGGTTGATCTTGATCTAGTTTTCAGGGGGGATGAACTTGAACGAAACAAGGTCTGGCTGCACTCATGTGAATCCCATCAACTTTTCTGATCTGGGTCCAACTTTTCATGTAATTCCCACAACTCCCACACTATGAAGGGATGAATAAACCACCAACAAATGCATTTGATAACCATGAACTATCTCACTTCCACCACCCTATAAGTTAACCCACAACCAATACACCCGATACGTAATCATTTGTGCCTTCCTAAAAATCACCCTCAATTCACCCAACTAAGCTCCTAATCTCCAGTCTTGTTATATACCCGTCTTCTCCAACTCTGTTCGAAAACCTACTACTGAGAATGGCCATGAGTTACTTAGGTGAGAGCAGAAGCGGTTCCCTGTCAATTTTGTCGCCAGCATCCTTTTCGACCCTGGAGGACTCATGCCAGGTAGTGAACGGGAATAGCGCGATACCAAACTGGGACATTGGCATCGATGCGGAGTCGAAAAAGCTACAGTCTTCCAAGTACAAGGGTGTTGTTTCCCAACCCAACGGCAGATGGGGAGCACAAATATACGACAAGCATCAACGCGTGTGGTTGGGAACTTTCGACGAGGAGGAGCAAGCTGCCAAGGCCTATGACATTGCAGCATTTAGATTCCGTGGCCACAGTGCCATGACAAATTTCCAGTTGTATTTGGAAGGTAACGAAAATGTCATGGAATCACATTTCTTGAATTCTCACTCCAAGGACGAAATTGTGGACATGCTCCGGAAACACTCTTATGCACATGAGCTTGAGCAAACTAAGTTCAATACTTGCACATGTTATGGGACTGGGAAAAGAGAGAGATGTAACGGACTTGGGGATATGCCTGGGTCTGACCCATTTGATGTATCCAGGGAGTACCTTTTCGAGAAGGTGGTGACACCGAGTGATGTGGGGAAACTTAACCGCATGGTTATCCCAAAGCAGCAGGCGGAGAAGTATTTCCCATTGCCTGTTGAAAGTGCGGCTAAGGGCGTTCTACTGAATTTCGAAGATAACACAGGGAAGGTATGGAGATTTAGATATTGCTATTGGAGCAGTAGTCAGAGCTATGTTTTAACGAAAGGGTGGACCAGATTTGTCAAGGAGAAGAACCTGAAAGCAGGGGATAGAGTTAGCTTTCAGCGATCAATGGGGCCTGAAAACAAGTTATTTATAAGATCGAGGCCACCAAACGGGTCGAGTTTTGCCAGAATGGCCGACACGGAAAACTCTTCAAAATCACTTGAAGCTCGAGGACTTATTAGGTTATTTGGCGTCAACATTTTAGAAGCACCTGCTAGTCATGTTAGGTAATAATTGTTGTGAAAGCCCTTCGATAAGTCCATATATTTCACCTCTACAGCTTCCAATTTCTGTTGGATTTTTTTTTTCTTGGCAATTTCTGTTGGATTTAGAATGTCAAAGATTGAGAGGGTTTTTTTCTCTTTTCTTCGAAGAAAAAACAGAACCAGAGGAAAAGGCTGCCCAGTCGAAATATTATTTTCTTTTAAAGAAAAATATATTTTTTTATCTATAAATATAAAAAATAAACAAATGATGTAATACGTTAGAGGTGTAAAGTGCCTTTTTCCCCCTCCTTCCTGTTTTTGTTTTTCCGGTTTCTGAGAGTCAGGAATTGAGCGGTGCGAAGGAAATCTCAGGTGACACTTGAAAGAAGCGAGTGGACTTGAAAGCCTTCGTATTGCGCGTTGACACCGCACATGCTATTCCCCCGAAAACCCATAAAAGGTCCAGTGAGTGGTCTCTGTCACGAAGGACGACATTACATAGCGTAGCGCCATATGGTAGCATCTCAGAGTCCTTCAACCATCCATCACCAGACAAGGATGGTTCAGTCAGTCACATGGGCTCCCATCCCGTTATCGCTTTGTCTGCGTTACAGCAGCAGTTGATTGAATCCAAAACCGAAAAGAGGAAAAGAATTGCAACAAGATGATCAAAGGATCTGTATTCCCACGAGGGTAATTTCCTAAGGGCCTGACGCCTCCGAAAGCTGGGTAAAGCACAACTTTAATGCTAGCTAACGATAGTTACGATACGATATCCTACTGCAAGGCTTTAACATTCCTTGCAAGACTCGACAGAAACAGAAGAGTAATTGCTTAGACCGGTCTTGTCATATGATGGTGTCTCTATCTGGCCCTGGTCTTCTTCTTCTTCCCTGTTGTAATGGACTTGTCGAAAAGGTAAGGGCAGTCGGACATTATTTACTTCAACGACAATGTGATATATAGACTCGAAAACGATAAAATTTGGAAGTAAACATCAAAACCAAGTGGAAAGCTTTGTCTAAACCGAAAAAGTGCTACAGCATGCAATACAAGAATCGACAATAGAGTTCATCACCAACATCGTGTTACATTGGGAAATTGATGGATTGTAGGAATGGGGTTTAGTGCCCGCCCTTTGGTGCAGCGAACCCATGACTGCTACAATGGACTAACCCAATCTGCTCGACAAGCTTAGCCAGCTTCAAATGCTTGCTGCACCAGGCCTCCACCAACTTAGCCTCTTTGCTCTCAGCATCTCTCTGCAAAGCACTAAGCTCGTCTCTGTACTCGTTCTCAATCCTACCTAGAAACGCCACCTCTTCCTCCCTCAAAGAAATAATCTTCGCCTCGATTTCCTCCATCTTTTCTCTTCTCTTCCTTGATTTCTCCGACTCCAGCTGTTGCTCCAGCCTGCTTAGCCGCCATGTGGCCTCCTTTTTATGCTGTACCCAGCTCTGCCTACCCTCCTCGAGCTCCCTGCAGTACTGGATCATGCTACCAATCTGCTGACCCGGCAAACTGCGGGTTTGATTCAAATCAGGGTCAATAAGCGGTTCAGACGGAGAAAGCGATAGACTAACAGAAGGAGATGGCGTCGACGACGTGGTAGAAGATGACGTGGTGACCGTACAGGAAGGATTTGTATTCAACCACGAGGGAAGCACCGACGACGTCGTCGACGAAGAGGTCGCCGACCAGAGAGAGAGGACTGGACCCGGATCGGGTACAGAAACACCGGGAAGAACCGGAGCCATTCTGTTATTCAGGGACCGGAAGGCGTAGAGCTTCGGCTGCAGAACGTACTTCTCAGCAAAAGTCTCCAAAATGTGATCATAAGGACCCTGAGCGGCCTTGTCCGGGGAAGCAACCCCTTTACTTTTCCCGTCCGTGAAGTCGGAATGTTCGGCGGCGCTGTTGCTATTGTTCTTCTTCTTCTGGTTCTGCTGTTGTTGCTTGAGCTGCTTTTCCTTGAAGACCTCCCACCACTTGCCGAGGCGTTTGGGCGTTCGGCCGGGTACCTCGGCGGCGATCTTTTTCCACTTATTGCCGTACTTGGCCTGGAGGGAGACGACGAGGGATTGTTCTTCAGGTGTGAGGGAGCCCTTCTTGAGGCCGGGCTTCAGGTAGTTCTTCCAGCGCTCGAGGCAGGACTTCGGGTCGCGGTGGTGGGGCTGCCCCATGCGCTGTGAGACGAGGTACCACTCTTTGGGGCCATATTGCTTCACATAGGCTCGGAGGAGTGCGTCTTCCTCTGGCTGCCACCGCTGACGCTCCTTCATTTCAACACCATCTCTGCTTCTGTGATGATCAGTATCACAGTGACCCTCCTCTCTCTCGCTCTCTCCCTCTCTCTCGCTCTCTCCTCGCCATTCTACCTATTCATATATACGCGTGCATCTATCTGTCTCTACCTGCGAGAGGCGTATAGAGAGAGGAATTTATGTAATACCCAGGACCAATTTTGGGCTTTGCAAAGGAAAAAAAAAACACCTACTGTGCGTTTCAATGAATGCAATGAATGAAGTCCTTTTTTTTCTAACACAATACCATTTTTTAAACTCCCTGCAATTTTTAATTTTTAGATTAAATTTTTAAGAGTTTGATTTTTTATTTTTAAAGTGATTTACAAAAAAACGTAATAATTTTTTTATGAATATATAGTTGTTTAATAATTTTTATTGGAGTTTGTTAAAAAATAAAGAAATAAAAGATTTGATGTTTTTTTAAAGTATTAAAATGAGTGTAAAAAGGTTTTCAAATTGTATAAAAAAAATTAAGTTTCAGATGTTTTATTGTAAATATTTTAATTTTTTTTAAAAGCATAAGAAGTTCATAAACACACATTAATCTCTATAATTGTTTTTGAAATTTAAACATTTACTTCCAGAACTCATGATTAACGTTGTCTGCAAAAAGCCTAAATTTACATTCTTGACGCCAACAAACTAGGGTTACGTTTGTTTTTAATTTTTTTTCAGGATTTAAATATATTCATAAAAATATCACCGAACATCTTAAAAATTCAAACACAAACACTAATATATTTTACACAATCTCCAACGACTTTTCATTTTTTTATTTAATACAAATTTTCTCTCTTTACTTTTTTACATAATTTCAATACTTTTTTATTAAACAATTACATCAAATCATTCATCTTTCCACTTTACACAAACACTAATAAAACACTATTTAGCATAAATATTCACAACTTCTCTAAAATCCTATATTTTTACCCAACACGAACATATCCTAGATTTTTTCTCTCTCATCTGTTTTAAATTCGTCCAACCAAGCCACAATGAGTGAGGTTACACCCCTTCGATTTGTCACTTAGGACACGTTCGTTTAGAAAAAATCCTCAGGATTTTTTGAATCCTCACAATTCTTCAACCAAACATCATTTTTAACACCACATAAAAATAACTACAACACGCATACCAATAAAGTTAACATCACATAAAAATTCTCAAAACACAAAAAATCCTCACAAAACTCCTTAACCGAACATCCCCTTAGAGAAAATTAGATAAATTATTATTTTCTTAATTTTTAGTAGATGTAATTTTCGAATTTGCAGAAAATTATAGTTGAACGAGTGAATATAAGTTTTGATAGATGTTTAAATTTTTATAATTTGAGTATCTATTGAAGATATATGAAATAAGTGATTTTTCAACAGGATTTTTACTTAGTAGAAAGTAAGTGTATAATATGTCAAGAGAAATGCTTTGTGTACTTCTTGGATTCTTCTTAGTTCTTCTGGGAAGAATCTAACGGCTCAGAATTAAATCATGAGCAGTAGGATTCTTTCGAGGAAAACATCGGAAGAACCCAGAATCGACGCCAATCATTTCTCATATGTTAAGTTTTATTAAAAATTGAAATTGATTTAGAAAAATGTCAGTTGTGCGAAATTAAATTTTTTAATATAGAAAATGTTATATTTAAAATGTGCACTAT
Source organism: Myrica gale (assembly GCA_963930655.1). Lineage (NCBI taxonomy): Eukaryota > Viridiplantae > Streptophyta > Magnoliopsida > Fagales > Myricaceae > Myrica > Myrica gale. Next base: position 5,246,697 of record OZ005600.1, on the reverse strand, counting down.
CTTTGATATTATTTGAATGTGATATATAGGGAATTGTGCAAATTTTGATAATATTAAATTGTTAAAATTTTATTAACCCATTTAAAATATTTGAACTTGACAGCATTGGGTGAAATTTAATTTATCAGCATACTATGAAAATTATTATTGCGATTTTTGTTACTCGATGTTTTTGTGACATTAATAAATACAGACGCTTCATTTACGAGTAATGCTTTTGGGCGTGGTGCTCCACGTCTTCACGTAACAATTTCATTCTGCGACGCGTTAACGAACGAGGAACTAGTGCGCGACCTCAATCTGAAGTGTCATTTCACTACCCCCATCAACAGGGGATGCTTTTGGTATTATCCAGTAAAAGGTCTGGGTAGACTTGCCACTCTTAGGAGTTTCTCATCATGCAACTGCGGTGGGTGTCGGACGCATTGGCGCCGCGTGAGAGAAACGTGCTAGTGTGGAAGGATTCTGGATGAGGGGTCGGTACTCGGGAGTGACGAGTGGGTAACCATAGAGTGTGAGTGATAGACTCGGGGTGTGGCGCTGGAGAGGTGGGGAAAAAGGCCGCAGTGGGCCGGAGGGTTAAGCGGTGTGGGGGCAGAGGGTGCGTCAGAGCCTAGAATGGGTGGACAATACTGGACAGAGCTCAGCGTACTGTGCAGCGAGACACCTATACTATGCATGTGTATAATTCGGTAAGAAAGATGCCGAATGGAAATGGGCTATATACTCAGGTTTAAATCGGGAAAAATATCATGGAATTGAAAGAACCACACAATTGCTATATTAATAAAGCCTGACGAGTGAGCAAAAAAATCGGGAAAAATATATTGGAATTGAGCTATATATTCATTATTCAGGCTTGCAACTCGACCGCAGGACTCGGGTCAACGTCTTGGGTTGTCTCCAAGAGATGCCCGGGTCAAGTCATTCTTTAATATTATCCTTTTTGGCCCCAATAAGAAAAATTTATAAAAGCTTCAAGGCCCGTGGGCCGTGGATGGGCTCCCCACCAAATTGTAAGTCCCATGCCCACTATTTTTGTTTTTGTTTTCTAACCCGCATGCCTACAGTCTACTATCGATACTCTGATATAATACTTTAAAACCCCAAGGCTGCATCAGAAATACCTATTCGCATTTAAAAATACCGCATGATCACTAAACGCCTCTGTACTAAGTCTATATAACCTTTTTTTCTGTCAAGCAACTTTCCCTTCACCGATTGTTCTCTCTCTGATCAGACGCTCTCATACCCTCCAAAAGCAAACCGCATCAATGGCTTGTTATAGCTCTGCTCCGAGAACCATCTCTTCCTTCGACAAAATATCCAACCTAAGATCGTTGCCTTCTGCTTCACCCACCATCAAGAAGCTACCCTACTGGCTCTCAAACCCCCCTGTCCCCCAGAGACTCAAACTAGTTCTCCATCCCGCCACACCAAAAAGACCCAGCTTTTACCTTCCCAATAGATCACTCACTTGCAGAAGCCACGCTAATCCCACAGATTCTGAAATAACCAGTTAGTACATCCACTCTTTCCAATCCCAATCTCTTTCAGTCTAACAAAATTGGACATTTTGGAGTTTTTTAGGATGACCCATAATTCGGTTTGTTTGTTTTGTTTTTGCAGCCAAAGTTCAAGAGCTGCACGTGTACGAGGTCAACGAGCTTGATCGCGGAAGCCCTGCCCTCCTCCGATTGAGTCATAAGCCCGTCAATTCTCTGGGCGATCTCGTTCCCTTCACTAACAAAGTACTTTCCCTTGGAACTCTTTCTCTTTGGACAAATAGTATATTGGTCTTTATCTTTTATTCCGGGATAGGATACAGGCTTATGATGTCACTTTTGCTTTTTTTCTCCCTTCTCCTCTCTTACGAAGCTGTTTACCGGAGACCTGAAGAAGCAGTTGGGGATCACACAGGGACTGTGCGTTTTGATCGAACACAAACCGGAAAAGAAAGGTGATCGGTACGAGGCGACGTATAGCTTTAACTTGGGTGACTACGGTCACATGACGGTTCAGGGGGAGTATTTGACCTACGAGGACACGTACCTCACCGTGACCGGCGGCTCTGGGATCTTCGAGGGGGCGTACGGGCAGGTGAAGCTGGAGCAGATCGTGTTCCCCTTCAAGATATTCTACACATTTTACTTGAGGGGCATCGGGGACTTGCCGGAGGAGCTTCTTGTGAAGCCTGTATTCCCCAACCGACTCATCGATCCCTTTCTGTATTATGTTTCGTATTGGAAGCCTATTTTACGATTTTCTCTTTCCAAGTTTTTTGCACAACCGAAAGACCCGTCTGTAAATCAACAGAGCTCGTGAGTTGTGCGATTCTTTAAACCAATGAAATCGAATGCAAATAAATAAAGTTTCTGATGATTATCGTAGAATGTTTGTGCTCTGGCACCTATCCCACCAACGAGGAAAGTCAGGAAACCACAAGTGCAAACAAGCTTTCAGAACACAGAATAAAATACTCTCGACTACGAGATATCTCTTATGCTGAAAAAAACACTACGAGACATCTTTGTTTTTTCTGGTATAATTGAGATGCTTGGAACATATTTAATATGTTGTTCCAGAACTAATCAATATTGAAGCTTGAATCTTAAACGTGATGTAGGTTCCATACCTACGGGTCAAAGTTTGCGGCTTGCAAACTTTGCATGCAACTCGAGATTTACCTTGCAACATGCAGATTTCCATTAAATGCAGCAAAGCATTAAATGCGACATACGAATTTCGGCCAGCAAAATTCGCATCAGGCGTGCACTCAATTAAACTGCAGCAGTCCAGGCATTTATGAATTGCAGGAGCAGATTTGCACGCCACCGCAAATCTGATAATTGTTGTGATCGATTTCACACTCTCTCCCTCCCTCTATAAATTAAACTTCGTGAATGAGAGAAAGTACGGAGAAAAATTGTAGAGAGTGCAGTGCGAGTTGAGAGTGCAAGTGAGAGAGTTGCAGAGAGCAACTGTGAGAGTTGAGAGTTGTAATATTTTTGGTTTGCTGAAATCAAAGTTCTCTCCTCTGTGGACGTAGGCACATTGCCGAACCACGTTAAATTTTGGCCTCCTTGTCTTTGTTATTTTTGTTCTGTGCTCAACACGTGATTCATGATGAATGCTCGAAGGATTACACAGGAGTTAACAAATTACAGGATAAATCTGCTTACTTTTGCTTATAGATTATTGCTTCGGTCCTCCAATGCCCTTTGAGTCACATGACCTTGAGTTTCATTTGAATTGTATGTCCCGGATTTTGAATGCTTTTGTTTTCCATTTTCTTTTTTTGTAATTAGTAATAACTTTTATGTCGTAACTAACCTTTGAAAAACTACTAGTTTGTAGAAGTCCACAGTCCCAATTTGAATATAAATTAGTAAATAAGAGAGGACAAGATGTCCCTCTATATAGCCCATGTTTGGGCTGACAAAAATAAAATCGTCCATCCAAAAATTTATCTTTCCTCGTTCTTCAAAGGTGTTTCTAGTCAAAATTTCTTATGTCCGAATTCAGACATATGAAAGCTAGTGGGGAACAAAGGAAAAACATAAAGCAGCCTTGTTCTTAACATCGTGTTGTATCTTAGGAAAAAGAATACCATCATGTGTAAAACAGTAATTGGGCTCAAGAGGACGAAGAATTGGGGGGAGGCAATCTTCTCTCTCTGTCCTTTTTTTCCTTGAATACCATCATGTGTAAAACATTAATTGGGCTCAAGAGGACGAAGAATTGGGGGAGGGGAGGCAATCTTCTCTCTCTCTGTTCTTTTTTCCTTGAAGGTTAATCGTAGAGAATCAAATCAACCCGCATCTCAATCAACTCCCAATTATGACGTGCCAATGGAGCCCATTGCTCGTTCTTATCTTCACTTATTTATTACCAAAACATTATCTCCTATACCCATTTTTTTAGGGTTAAATGCATGACATGCCCTCGTGGTATACGGTAATAGCAAATATGCCCCTGAGGTAAACAAAGTCTTTTTCATACCTCTGAGGTAAACATTCAGGAGCAAATATGCTCTTCCGTTATGTTTACCTCAGGGGTATGAAAAAGACTTTGTTTACCTCAGAGACATATTTGTTATTATACCGCATACGACAGGGGCATGTCATGCATTTAACCCTTTTTTTTATATCTTTATACAAATGACATACAACTTGTCTTATCCCAAGATTCACATGGAAAACCAAAACCATCCAAAGACGTAGATCACGTTCATTTTGGTGATATTTTTAGGATTTAAGATATTTCGAAATTTTTTAGATAATGTTACGGAATTGTATTGGTGTTTATGTAGAAGTTCTTGACTTGTATTAATGAGTGTGAAAAAAATTATGATAATTTTTAAAATTATTGTTTGTAGATTACTTTTTATTGAAATGTATGATGAAAATAAAATATAAAATAATATTTATATTGATATTAATTTATAATATTTATTATAATTCTGAAAATTCCTTCCGGTTATAACTTTCAGTTATTTCAACGAATTCATAATCACCTGGGCTATTTCGTCAATTCACGTTCCTTTCGAATTTAATGAAATGAAGTGTGGGGGCCACATATTTTGCACAACCACATTTCACTTTTCGATTTTTATGCCCTTAACGCACTACTGCAGGATACGTTGGTCATTTGCCATCAGTTTGTTCGGCAAAGGTGAAAACTTATTTGCTACCTCCTAAATCCAAACATGTTCGGTTACCATTTCGAATCGGATTCAAATTCTCAGATTCTCAGCGAAACGAACATCCCTGAAATCTCCGTCCAAATCCCAAACCCGCCGACAGTCTAGGGAAAGTTTGAGAAAAAAGAGGTTAATTTTCCTTGCGAGACATAAATGAGTCATTGACCAGACAAGACCCTTAAAATTTTTCGGTGGGGCTTTTCGGATGGTAACCAGCGTCATTATCACCCCCAAAGCGTGGCATTCTATTTGTGTTCCAAGGATCTTGACGGCCTGGGTCTCAGAAAAATTGGAGGAGATCAACAAAGCTATGTTAGATAAATTGGGTTGGAAATTTCTTACCGAACCAGATTCTCTATGGGTTCAGGCCCTCAAGGCTAAATATTGTCGGCACGATGATTTTTTATCCATCCAAGAGTCAAGGGGTAAATCTTGGCTGTGGAAGTAGCTTTTTACAGGTTCGGAACATAATAAAAGCCTGCTTCTGTTGGAAAATTCAAGAGGGTGGTCATTTGAATCTCTGGTGTACGCAATGGTTCCCAGGAGTTGAGAACTTTAGCCCAAAATTGCAACCGGGTGTCTTGGTGGATCGACATATTAATTATGTGAAAGACTTGATGAGACCAGGTGCCATTACTTGGAATGATACCTTAATTTGCAATTTATTTGATTCTCAATCGGCACATGCCATTCTCAACATTAATTTACCTCCAGTTCCGGGGGTTGATTATGTGGATTAAAGATTATGAAGGGATTCTTTTGGTTAAAGCAGCATACAGATATATTGTTCAGGCTGGGACTGCAGATGTTGGGAACCTCTTACAAGGAGAGTGGCAGGATCTATGGAAAACTAAAATTCAACGTCGTCTCAAGTTAATGCTTTGGAAGATTGCTGCAGAGGTCTTGCCTCTTCGGGGTAATTTTAGAAGAGGAATACTGGGATGGAAGAGCACTGTCTATGCCCTGTGTGGCCTTTAAGAGGAGACGTATACCCATCTTTTTCTTGATTGTCCTGGCAGTAAATTCTTGTGGAGAACAGGACCGTGGCCCATGGTAACGGATGATTTTATATTCTAAATAAGCAGCACTTTCCTCGGCGTATACGAAACCAATGGGCATGAGATGCTCATGGCAGTGGCTATTAGATTTGATGTTATTTGGTACGTGAGGAACCAAGTGTCCCATGGTAAAGAGCTGCCGACTCCAGCCATGATGATTCAAGATGTGGATCGACGGTATGCAGACAACCAAATGGAGTGGTCGGCTATTCTGAGGGAGGAGAAAAAGATTTGGAAGCCCCCTGACCCTGGACAGTTGAAATTAATTATGATGTTGCGGTGTTGGCAAATAATTTGTGTTTAGCGGCCAGCTGTGGCAATAGCCTGGGTAACATTATTAGTGCCAGGCAGCAGTGGAGGAAGCCCGGGCGGCTCGTATGGCTTGTCAAATGGCTATTATATTTGTTTATCATGACATATTATTGAAGGCGATTGCCTCAACTTGGTTAATAAAGTGGTGGATGGTGATGCTGTTTTGGATTGGGACATTACAGCCACTACTATCCGAAGACTTCTATAGGATCATTTGTGTTTTAGTGTTAAAAGTTTTAGAATATTAGAATGGACGAAAAAACGAAAGATAGATTATTTGGATAATTTTTTTATATTTATTATAATAAAAAATTAATAATTTAATTGAGAAGAAATAGATTATATTATAATTATTTTATTATATTAAAATTTTAATAAACTTTCATCTGGATTCCCAGTGAAGCGAATATGGCTGCTCATAATCTCGTAGAATGGAGTTCCTCTAGTTATGTACGTGGGGAGTTTAGTCCGTCGGAGTTACCGGTTGATGTATTTAATTGTGATAACGAGGCTCTTCCGAGTCTTCCTTCAAATGTATTTTCAGGATGCTTGCATATAAATAAATAAAAGAGAATTTGACATTTTGGTCCTTGGGTTAATATCCTTTTGGAAAATGAGTCATTCACTTTCAAATTTTAAAATTTTAGTCATTGGGTTTTCTTTGTTTGACGAAATGGTCATTCCGTCAGTCTGTCGTCCATATGCTTAACGGATTTGAAGCAGTCGACCGGATATATGTGTAAAAAATGAGCGGTCGACCTGTACAAATTTGCTGACGTGTCAGAGAGCTCCGTTAAGTATATGAACTAGAGTTGTCCAAAATACCGGCCAGACCGGTTTTAGAGGAAACTGGTGGAATTTTTTGCCATCGGGTGGACCGGACCGGTATTCCGTTCCGGTTCTGGGTTACCCTCATGAAAACCCAGGACCGGACCGGAGTATACCTCTCCAAACTGACCCAAACTGAAAATTGACCCAAAATAGCACAGCCCAACCCCAAAACCGGCCCAAAATGTCATGGCTCAACCCAAAATCGGCCTAAAATGGCATGATCCAAATCGGCCCAGACCGAACCGGCGAAACAGGTGACCGGTCCGGTCTATATACTCTACAAAATGGCCGGTTTGGCCGGCCAAACCAGACCGAACCGGCCCGAACCGACACTTGGACAACCCTAATATGAACGACAGACTGACGTAAGGACCATTTCGTCAAACAATAAAAATCCAGAGACTGAACATTTTAAATTTGAAAGTGAAGAACCTATTTGTCAAAAAGGTATAAATACAATGACCAAATTGTCAAATTCCCTAAATAAAAAAACCAGTCCCATATAAGTCGTGTTCATTTAGAAAAAAAAAAAAATCGTGATGGCGAGTAGTCATAGAAGTCAGCCTAGTCAGCCGTTTGATCTTTACTCTCCGTCCTACATACGCAGTTCCACCGTCCATCCGTGCACCCAAATACGAGCACATGATTAAAATCTCCACCCGCCAGCCTCCCTCTAGGCTCTATATAAACAGCGACCGCCCCTCTCCCTTTTTATCAGTTTCCTTACTTTCTCGCCGACCAAACAATTCCCCCAACAACTACTAAGGAAGCGAACACACACTCTCTCTCTCTCTCTCTCCAATGGCTTGCTCAGCCTCTGCTTTGAGGACCGTGTCTTGCCGTGTGAAGCTAGCCAAACCCAGATCACAACCCACTTCTCCACCTACCAACTCACTCCTACCCTTCAAGCTCTCGAACCCATCTCTCGCCGGAAGCCTAAAACTACGGTCAGCCCCATCACTATGCCCAAGCTTTTCGCTCTCCAAAAGATCATTCACTTGCAAAAGCCAGGCCCACCCATCAGACTCTGCAAGGCCCTGTAAGTATCTCGCTTGCCCAGTTATTCTTTAAACCACAAGGCACAAACTATGACCGTTTGGTTTGATCCTCTGTGACCCTTTTGATTTTCTCTCTGTTTCTTGCAGCCAATGTCCAGGAACTTCACGTGTACGAGATGAATGAGCGTGATCGTGGAAGCCCTGCCTACCTACGTTTGAGCCAGAAATCCGTCAATTCCCTCGGCGATCTAGTCCCTTTCAGCAACAAAGTAATTTTCTAAAGTCTGTTGTTTCCTGAAAAAAAGATTTATGTTTGACCGCAGAATTACAAGTCTTTGATCTACCACGTTTCTATTCAATCCGTCCAAGATAAGAAAAATCATATGCTTTTTTTCTATTTTCTGTTTGTTTTCCTGGATAATCTTCCTGTGAGAAGTGGATAATACAGAGCATTACTTTTGGACTTTAACGACCTGTTCTATCTTTTTCTGCGCGTTCATCGATGATATACAGTGAGGGGCAATATTTTAAGTACATTTTCTTTTTATATATTCTTTATAGTTGTATACTGGAGACTTGCAAAAGCGGGTGGGGATCACAGCGGGAATATGCGTTTTGATCGAGAACAAACCGGAAAAGAAAGGAGACCGGTACGAGGCGATCTACAGCTTCTACTTCGGCGACTACGGTCACATATCGGTGCAGGGGGCGTATTTGACCTACGAGACCACGTATTTGGCGGTGACTGGTGGGTCCGGCGTCTTTGAGGGTGCGTACGGCCAGGTGAAGCTTCAGCAGATTGTGTTCCCCTTCAAGCTCTTCTACACGTTTTACTTGAAGGGTATCAAGGAACTTCCAGAGGAGCTTCTTGGGAAGCCGGTGGAGCCCAACCCCTCCGTAGAGCCCAGCCCAGCAGCGAAGGCTTGCGAACCCAGCGCCACCATAGCCAATTTCACTAACTGATGTCCATGGGGAAAAAAAAAGACAAAAAGAGAGCAGCTTTTCTGGAGCTTTGATTGTGGTGCGCACTTGGGAGAGGAAAATAAATTAGCCTGGTTAACTTTTTGCTTGGAATGTGAATCTAGATGCATTTCTTACGGACTTTAGAAAAAGCATGTATTAAGTAAATGGGCTCTTTTGACTGAGACGAACAAAACAAAACGCAAATGGTCTCTTTCGAGATTATCAGCATGATGGTGACTGCCAACACTATTTTGTCATTTTCCTTTTGGTTAATTGATGCATGCACTAGCCCGCACGTTGTAGCCCAGCTGGCCTCCGCTTTAAGATTCGAAATTAGTTTGGGATCAAATTCAGATTTGTAAACTGGCATAGTGGGGTTAAGGGGCGTTCTATTCGTCTGGAGTTTATAAAATAGGGGTGGGTATGAAAGGATCTGCTTTGATGGTTCCTCGTCGTTAAAAAAATATGATGCACTGCCTTTTTATGCTCGTCTCTTGGAAGAAAAACGTGTATGTTGTGGTGTGATGGAGGTATGTATGCTTTCCGTCGTGTTATTGAGGGGTTAGAATCTAGTAGGGCTGAAAAACCGGAATGCGGTCCGGTCCGGACCGCATTCCGGTCCTAGTATATTAAAGGACCGGACCGGATTGGACCACTTGTAAGTGGTCCGGTCCGGTTTTAATTTTTTTTCAATTTTTTATTTTTTTAAAATTTTTTCAAAATTTTTTTTAGGTTAATTTCAAAGGAGAAGTGTATATAAAAATGTTAAGTTTTAGTTTAGATTAAAATTAAACGTTTTATGTTTATAATTTGTATTAAAATTATAAAAAAATATATTTTTTAATAAATGCGGTCCGGACAAAAAGAGGACCGGATAACCGGATTTATCCGGACCGGACCGCATTTTAAGAAAAAAAATCGGACCGGATCGCAAATCCGGTCCGATTTTTCGGTCCGATCCGATCTGCGGTCCGGTTGTGTTCACCTCTAGAATCTAGAGGGGAAAGCAGCATGCACTTGTATCAACTATTTCCTTTTCTTTTCGTTTTGTGATAGTTGGTAGGCATGTGGACCAACTTAGAAATGTGATGTGTCATGTATGGCGAATTTGACTGAAGGATGCGAGCTCTGTATGCTTCTTTTCCTATCTATTTTTTGGGGGTGGCTAGAAGAATCCTGTTAATGGGTTCAACGACTATGAGTAAACTGGAGTTTGGTGGCATCAGAGTGGATCTAATTCGTATCTACGGGTTGGATACACTCATCTCCTATGCCGAAAATATTAGGGTGTTAATAAATTTTGGAGTTTGATTTTGATGTGATTTATAAAACATTAGTTGAAATGTTTAAGAATGTTTCATCGGACAATGATTATTTTTGAAAAGTAAAGAGATGGATAAAAGATTTGATATAATTTTTTAATGAAAAATTAATGAAATTTGTTAAAATAAATAAATAAATAAAATATTTGATGTAATTTTTATATATATGAAAAAGGATTGTATATATTCAAATTTGTGTGAAAATGTTGAGATTTTATTATTTAGTTGTACATATTTGTTACTTTTAAAATATTTTTTTAAAAAGGTTAAAAACAATTTTATCACCAAAACATCACCTAAATTTATCAAGTTTAAAACGCTAACCAAACAAACACTAGAGAAAGTCGAAGAAGGAGGTGTCTAATAACCGGGTAAGAAGAGATAACTTACCTTCACTAATTGTCCAATAAGAAATTTGTCCATATTCCAAAAAAGTGTCACCTTATTTGCAATGTGAACCTTTTTAACTATTAGTTTTTAATAATTAATCCCCTAAACTATAACAATTAGCATCCCTTATAAAAAAAAGGTTACAATAAAGTTATTTTTGATTTTTTTTTAAAAAGAGGGAAGAATATGTTTTTTTATTATCTCAGAATTTATCAAAAAACAAAACTCATTCAAATTTTCAAGCTTCGTTTGTTTTTTTTTCTTTATTTGATGAGGGCAGACTGAATTCTATTTTTTTTCAAATTTAATGATCAAATTCTCATAAAATCTGCTTATAAGTATAGGCGTTGGTCCACGACACTAGGGGTTGTTTGTTTGCCAAAATTTTGGGAAATATTCTCAAAATTTTAGGAATCTTTACTTTATTAAGATTTATTGGGGTTTGTGAAAAGTAGAGCGTGTAAGTATAAAAGTTAAAAATTTTAGAGTTGTGTTTGGCTTGCCCGAATTGTGGAGACACAAAAAATTTGGCTAAACAAACAAGTCATATATATATATATTTCACCAACTCCTAATAAAATACTACAATATAATATCTTTTTCCCATAAAAAAATATAAAAATTACCTCTCTTCACTTTTTTATTAAATTCAATACCAACACTAAATCCAATACAAAAAATTTTACAACACAGACATAACCTAAGTGGGTTATGCAATTTTAAAAAATTTGAGCAAAAAACATAAAACAACTTCCAGCATGTGCCAGCGCCTCTCTCTATTCTGCAGATTCAACTCCCCTGCCTATTTATTTTCATTTTCTTTATAGCGTTGGGTTCAGTTAAACAGATCTAACTAGTTAGTTAGGTTCAATAAATTATTTACATCAAAATGATAAACGTTTGAAATTTTTTTAAAATCGAATAAGTATTTTAAAAAGACTTTCTAGTGCAGTATTTGTTAATATATTTTATTTTTATTTCAGTCGCCTTTTTAGTTTTTACTTTCGGCCTTAAAATTTAGGGTTAATGTCCTTTTTAGTCCCTAGGTTTTGGGGCGGTACTCGTTTTAGTCCCTAGGTTTTATTTTTGTTCAAAACAGTCCCTAGGTTATTTACGTTTGTCTTTTTAGTCCTTCCGTCCAATTCCGTCACTCCCGAGCCCAGTCAGCTAACGGTGTGACACGTCACACCCAATAGAATATTGACACGTGTACCAACTTTTTAAAAAATAATAAAAATGTCCACATGGACAAAACTAAAAAAAAAACAAAAAAAACGGGAGAGGCACCCCCGTGGCCACCACCGAACGGGGAGCCCAGATTTGGGCTCCCCGTCGACGGGGGTGGCCGGGGGCACTCACCCCGGCGACGCCACCGGCGACGGGGAGCCCAGATCTGGGCTCCCCGTTCGGTGGTGGCCACGGGGGTGCCTCTCCCGTTTTTTTTTTTTTTTTGTCCATGTGGACATTTTTATTATTTTTTAAAAAGTTGGTACACGTGTCAATATTCTATTGGGTGTGACGTGTCACACCGTTAGCTGACTGGGCTCGGGAGTGACGGAATTGGACGGAAGGACTAAAAAGACAAACGTAAATAACCTAGGGACTGTTTTGAACAAAAATAAAACCTAGGGACTAAAACGAGTACCGCCCCAAAACCTAGGGACTAAAAAGGACATTAACCCTAAAATTTACATAGGCGTAACTTGGCATATTGACCGCCCACGACCACCATCCCTCCCCCCGCCCCACTAGCTTGAGGAACATCAGAGTTTTGTTTGGTCAAAACTCCTACGACGTTAAAAAGTCTCTCGGATCTGCCCCGTTACGCACAGTATGCTCTGTCCAACCCAATGCGTCCTCTTCTTCTTCTTCTTCTTCTTCTTCTTCTAACTCCGATCTCAGTGGCTCCAGCTGAACTCTCTAATGGTTGTTGTCGAAGCTTCCAAGCTGAAGCTCCCCAACCCTTCCCACTTTTCCTTCCCACCGCGCGTTACCTCTCTCCTCTTTGAATCCCATTCTCGCTCCCTCGCTCTTATGCATTCCGACTCTTCCCTCTCTCTCTACCCCTTTCTCTCCCCTCTTTCTATTTCCTCTCTCCCTTCCCCTCAAACCCTAGTACCTGCTCCTTCTTCCTCCTCCACCTTCCTTCTCCTCCGAGACCACGACCCTTGCCCTAACCCTAACACTACTAATCCACGCACCCTCTTTGTTGTGTCGGGCCCGTACAGAGGTGGGTCCCAGGTTCTCCTCCGGTTCTATGTTCTGCTGCAGAAGAGCAAGTCATTCGCCAGAGCTCGGGTCGTCTGCAACCAGAGAGGTCTTCGGTTCGATGACAAATTGGGGGTTTTGGTGGATGTGAATCACGGGGTTTCGGTCCGGCTATCCGGTTCGGTCAATTTCTTCGCGTTGTACTCCGTTTCGAGCTCGAAAATTTTGGTTTTTGCCGTGAGAACCGTAGGCGACGATGGTAGTGGCGGTGGTGATGATGGGGTGGTTGTGAAGTTGATGAGGTGTTCTGTGATCGAGTGCTTTCAGCCTGTCTTCTCGATTAGCGTCTTCTTCGGGTCCTTGATTTTAGGGGAAGAAAATGGGGTCAGAGTTTTCAATTTGAGGTCCCTCGTGAAAGGGCGGGTTAGGGAAGTTATGAATCCGAATTTGCATAGAAGTTCGATAAATGGGATGTTGAATGAGAAATCGGATGCTCGAGGATTTCATTTGCCAAATGGGGCGATAACCGATGATTATACCAAATATAGAGGTGGACGAACCAAGGATGAACGAGCTACACTGGTTACATGGAATGGCTACTTGGATGGGAGGATGGATAAGCATTACGGTTCTGGTAAGTGTGTGAGTTGTATAAGATACAAAGTTGAATTACTTGTCTTTGCGTTCGGAGTGCGAGTGGTGTTGGTTAGTTTGAAAAGGAATTGATTGCTTTCGGTAAGTAAATTGCATTTATATTGTAGAACTATTAGGTTGAGGTAATTGCAATCTATTTGGAATACTCGTTGGACAAATAGATGTAACATTATGATGTTAATAGCTTATTATGCATGGAAAAGGACACTTCTTATTAATTCCCTTAAGAAGAAAATGAAAGGGTATGGCTATCACGAAAAAAAGTCTTATCAAATTGCTAAAATGAAGCTTCTGGAATGCCATGATCATCAAAACGCCATCATTCTGCTCAGCCAATTTATATAGCTGTTCTTCAATACAGTATCTCACTTAGGATGGAGCTATGTAGGGTCAGAGGGCAATCTTTCAATGAGAAGAGCTAGTGGTTTTGTTGTATTTGGGTAGAAGCTTCAGTGCTGTATCCATTCAAAATGGGGAAACAAGACTAGTTCATATGTGATAAGTAGAGACGTGTATGGTGTTCCAACTTCTATGCAAAGAAGTTTTAATCTGCCTGGTCGTTACTGTGGCCTCAAAGTACGCTACTCTTGTTCGAACTTGTATAATCAGCAAAGTCATCTTCTCAATCGAACTTTATAGACACTCGCAACTGATTTATGATTCATTGACAAATACAATACATGTAATTGTGAGGTTAACTTTGAAAATTTTGATCTAAAAAATCATCCCATTTTTTGCGGGCTTTCTTTTTTATTTATGCTTTTAGCTTTTATGAATTGAAGAACCTTAGTATTACGATATGCAATTACACTTATAAGTTAAACTGTGTCTTACCATAAATTAACCCTGGTCAATCCTGCTCTACATACTTGTGCACTACTTGCAGTAAACTTATGTTTTATTGTAAATTTTGCTGACAAATTTTTTTTTAGGGATTTTTGGCCAGGTGCTACCTAAGCAAGTTGCCGTTCTTTGGTTAATACATAAGGGTGCCTCTAGATGGTAAATTGCTAATTGTAGGAAAAGAAAACTTTAATGAGGGCTATCTCTCATTATTTTCTTATCAAAATGAAATCTCTAGCTGCTAGACGACTTACTAAATCCTTTTTTTCTTGATGCTTCCATATATAGGTAATAGGTTACATGATATGTAGTAGCCTGACTATATGGTCACATATTTCTGTATTCAACAAGGTTGCTTCCACTGGATCTTAGTAGTCGGAGCTTATTTTGCATCTTAATTTGCAGTGAAGCCAAGTTCCATTAAAGTCAGACAAGACTCCAGTGAAGGAGTTGCATGTTTTGTGGCATTCAAAGGTGACGAAGTTGGATCCTCGACTTCTAGTAGGACGCTACAGATGTCTGTAAAGGCAATTTCCATCCAGTCATTGTCTTCAAAAAAGTTTGTAGTCTTGGACTCAGCTGGAGATTTACACCTGCTGTTCCTATCTAGTTCTGTTATTGGATCGGATAACTCCTGTCACATGAAGCAGTTGCCCCACTTTATGAAAGTGCAAAAGCTGGCTATTCTTCCTGATGTTTCTATAAGTACGTTTCACTTCTTTCTCCTGAATGTCTTGTGGACATTTTCATGTTAGGCTGCCTCTTGAAGAAATGTGTTGCGATTTGTAACGGACTTGTGGCTTGAGAAGGGGGTAGGGGGCATGTGCAATGGGGGACTGTTCGCAGTAGAAACTCTACATGTTAAGTGCGTTTGTTATTGGTAGAGAGAGAGAGAGTACTAGCCTTATTGCACAGATGTTATGTAAATGATCTCTAGATCTATTCCTTTTGACCTTGACTAAAGCTATTCACTGGTCACTATGTATGTACTCTCCAGTCTCCACAGCTAAATGATGCTGTTTGCCATCTTGCAGGAACCCAAACTGTTTGGATATCAGATGGATTTTACTCTGCGCACATGATGGCAGCATCCGAACCGGACACTTCCGTTGACAAGAATGACAGAAACAAGAGTCAAGAAGAGTTGTTGCAAATCTCAGGTTTTTGTAATTCCATGCTTTTCTGAGTTTATGTGCAATGGGCCATTTGCACATCTTGCTTTTTCATAAGAATTTGAAATTTTAGCTTCTAGTTTTTGCTCCTCTCTTTCTCAACCTCCTGTTCGATTGAAGCGATTTTAATTAATGTTTTTTGTCTGTCAGTTAGTGATGCGATATTCACCTGTGAAAAGATAGAAGATGTTATACCTTTGGCTCCAAATGCTGTTTTGATTCTTGGAGAAGGTAATCAATCTATGGATTTATTTACTTAATATTGCTCCGTAAGGTAGTGCTTTAGAATTTGAAATATTTAAAACTGCTGATTGTTATCAGAACAATTTACCTCCTTTGGTGTCCTCCTGGGAAGTGAAAAATGCACTCTATTACCTACCTTGATCAGAAAGTGTTTGTAATGGAAATCCTTTGTGTTCTTAATGATATTTAGTTTCTTCCCCGGCACATGCTGCTGTGATCCCTAAACCTCTTTTATTTCTTGTTTTAGCTAATATTACTCCTGTGAACCAGGAAACTTATTTGCATATGCGATTTCCTGAAGTTGCTCAGGTTCTCAGTGATTACATCATTTTCAGTGGTCAGTAGCTTGTCCTGTATTTCTGCCCCATATTATATTTCCTTTCATTGGTCGTCTAACCTGGCAATTTGCAGGACATCTAAGTTGCAGGATATAGTAGCTGATGTCTGCCTAGTTGAATGGGTTCCTGGATCAATTCTTATCTATAAACAGTACGTTTATTTTTTCAGGTTTATCTTTTTCTTTGGGAATTGAATCACATCTAGCAAAGTTCTCTGTAAATACATTATAACCTACCAATTGTGGTTAAGAATTTGACTCATTTTGTCCTGAATTTCAGTCACTATTGCGTGTCCTCCAATTCCCATGGTTTAGCTTCCTTATCTTATTAAGTCATGAGCTGCAGCTGCCTTGTTCGTTTAGCTGTGCATGACACCTCAAGAACACAGAGCGCTTGAAGGTATGTGTAATTACTCTTTGTTTTTATATAATCAGACATTCGGCAGCTTTAGAATATAAAGCTAAATGATGCTGACTTTTTTAGCCGGGATGATGCTATATGAATGCAAAGAGACCATGCCTATATCATAAACAAAGGCAGAAAGATGATAAACTCTAAGACATTATTTTCAGCCCTGTCATGCAATGCCGTAGACTTGGGAATTAGCTGGATTGTTCTCTTAGGTGGTGGTAACTGCATGCAGTGGCCCTTTAGGTTAAACAAGTAGACAAGGCCATCTTTAGTTTCGATTAGAAATAAAACACCACCTTTGGATGCTTAATGCTTAATGCTTGGTCTTTGCTTTTACTAATGGACATTATTTGACAAGACATGCCAATTGTCCTTGAAAACTCCCTTTCTTTCTGAATTATCCAAATCTGTGGCTGCATCTTGTCATCATCGTTTTCCATAGGGGGAAGGTAAAAACTTGAACCTCCTCTCTCGTGAGATTACCAAAACTTTTCTCTTAGGAAACAATCAAATTTTTGTGCATGACAATGGGTGAATTCAATGCTGCTATTTGTTCTGATCCTGAGCATGCAGAATGTATATGTGTTTGTGGAGCGTTGCCCTACCAGTACTTTTGAAGGAAAAAGTTGGGAAACTGTAGTTTATTTATATATGAACTCTCATTATCATCATCCAAAGAACAAGGCGAAGAGGGGATGTTTGCTGCATGGATCCTTGCAAGAGTTGGGTTATAGATTCTATAGGCATATCAAACTATAAATTTGTTTGTTGAAGGTTTCCTTTGGTCTATCACAATGACTCGATTACATTGCTCCACTGCTATTAATGGATCCCAAAAAGCTGTAATTATGCTTTCCTTCTTGGGGCACTGGGCTTCTAAGATTGGTTGGATATTGCCAAATGCATCAGGAAGTGGATATATCAGGTGTCAATGTATGGATGTTTCGCACTTGTAACATCACTTAAGTAGTCATTAAAACTAGGTTTTATGAGTGATTCTATTGTCCATTTACTTCCAGAATTCTGCTAACTGAATGGTTGTACGAAAGCAATTTCTTTGGTTCTTTCTTTCTTTCTTCTGTGTTTTTTCCTTTCTCTGAATTCGCTAAGAATGGCTTGCATCAGATGCTCAATTTCATGAAATATTATTGGTATTATAACGTTTGTGTCTATGCTATGACTTTTAGGAAGTACAGAATGATGGGAACCAGGTGGATACTTGTCACGGGGTTCTGGACGCTGAAGATCAAGTCTTGTAATAACTCAAAGCCACTTCTGTTGCCTGCTCCCGTGAGCTGCAAAACTTATTATTAACTGCAGATTTGATCTTGCTTCTGTTGGTTTATCTGATTTCTGCAAGTTTTTGGGGGCATGCACAGAGTCTTAGGTTGTCCATTGGAGGGCTAAACCAGCCATCAACATAATTGGCGGTGATTTGAGAGAGCCCGGGGTGCTGTATCTCCGATTTGGATGGAACTCCACTATAATTCTCGTCGCAATCAGGCCTTAAAAGTCTTTAGGTTTGTAATTTGTCCAATTCCGAACCTACAAAGATAAATTGGGGTGGTCACTCCTAAACATGTGTTAGTTCTTGCTTCTTCTTTTGCCCCCCTTGCATGGGGTAGTTCTGGTTCCTATGTTGACTAATATATCTGGTTGTTTTACTGCAACTCTTGTGATTCATTTATCCATCAACCTCTTGTGTCTATTCATTTCTGTTAAGATTATAAGTCTGCTGGGAGGAAAAAAAAGCGAAATGATTATATTAGCCTTTTGTAAGTGCCGTGAAACTCTTTTGACAATCTTTTTCCTAAAGTTTTATATATAAAGTGCGGTCAATCATCTCTTGTTCTTGTATTTAGGTTAGCAACATTACAGCAAGGAGAGGGTGATTTTTTTTTTGGGGGGGGGGACAGAGGGTGAATGAGTGTTGGTAAAACTGTGACTTACGGTAAATGTAAACATTGTGTAAAAACGAATAGCGAGATCGACAAGAGAAAGATTAGAAAGAGAAGAATTGGCACATGATGTTGAAAGCCTCGAGCGAAGTAGAATTAGCCAGGTTTTTTCATGTTCTTCGTTTTGGGATAATCGCATAGGGTTGGCTTAGTGGAAAAATTTACTCCCACATAATTTGGTGGATGGGAGGCTATACTCTATAGATTCGAGGCTCCTTACTCATTATTTATCTGTTCCTTTACCGAGATGGATAGAATTGGGGTTGACTCGTCTTTGAGGAGAGTATTTGCGACATGATGAGGGAAAATACTTGGCGCGATTCTCTGTGGGTTATCTATATCCTTCCCGAAGGATTCTCTCTCTCTGGGAAATCGTTGTTAAGTCGAGGTAGAGATAAGTTTTAGTCGCACCACTTGGTCCCCCCCTCCCAAGCAAAGGGAAGAAATATCAATTTTGTGAACATCTTACCTTTACCTAGGAGGTGGTGAAGAAAAACTATATCCCCTCGAGAAGAAAAACATTTTAGAGATTAAATGAAGCAGATGGACCCAAGCTGACACCCCGCAGAACCCCCCGTCCCTTTCATGAAACCAACCTTGCATTCGCGTGACAAAAACTGATGGCCATGATGAGCCCTACGTCGGGCCCTCCCCACAATGTGAGGCCTTTTACTCTCACTCGTTTCCAGGGCGATGATGACATGCACATGCACATACCGTAAAGATACATTACTCACTTCTTTCGCGCCCCCCCCCCCCCTCCCTAATCCCTTCTTTCCTGCTATCCACTATTTTCCTGTTTCCGGCCCACTCTGAAAACAACCCAACAGCAATATCTACACGATCAACTTGTTAAGGACCATATCCTGAGAGAGTGGGAATCAGATGGGCTCAACTCTACTGGTTTTACGATGTGTCAAGGTCAAATTGGCTTCCAAAAGGTGAGTTCAGGGGGTGTACAACAGTACATGTAAAGCCTTATTTTCTGAATTCAAAATTATTCAAAAAACCACAACTGCTCTCTTAGATTATGTGGGTTTTCATCTCCCTCTGACTATAACTTGAAATCTTGTAAGGTCAGCCTTCAGGCCGGTCCCGTATCTTTGTCTGGAATAAGGGCTGCTGGTTTTGCTCTGAGTCTGTTGCAAATTTGAACATTTTGCAGAGGAAAACTTTACTTAGAACCATCCTTTCTGTTGGTCATCAACTCCCTAATCGCTATAATTCATACGTGCTTTTTGATCTATTCATGGCATCTGGATCGTTAGGTTCCATCGAATCATTAAAAGCAGTACATGCACCACTTTGTCGGATGCCCTCTATTAGCTAGCTAGTACTCTACAATCTACGGAATTCCGTTTCCATAAAATACCCCATCATCTACCCACGATGTCCATTAAAGCAGTATCCTACTAAGGAACAGAATTTGATTGCCTCAACGTCCTTGTTACAAAATGCGGTGGACCATTGTTTCTCTACATTGAATGCAACTTATGCATTAAAAGTTTATTTTTAGCTGACATTCAGTTCTGGTCCTTTTACTGAGCAATGCTGCACGAAAATGGTGACCCGCGAATTGAACAGTCGTTGGTACCTAACCCATTAAACATTAATTTCAAAAACCTTCTGCATTCACTTCTTATGCAGAGTGTGGATCCGATATAAATAATTTGCAGGAGCTCAATTCTGTACTGCATGTATAAGGTACTCCTAGAGGTCGACCTTTTGCCAACATTGGCTAGTATGCTCCACAAGCTCCGTGGCCTAAAGGTTGTGTCTTCTGATCAGATAGGACAGTGTGTGAGTTTGCTAGTTGTGGCTGACTAAACGCAGTTAGTCCTCCACCTAAAAAGTCCTGGAGGTAGTCTGTGAATAACACAGACGATTCAGGTTTCGGAAAAGATATGTAGCGTGGCAATCAGGATTTAGCCAAAGCTAGCAAAAGAAAAAAGGAACCCTGCAACAAGACAGTAGAAAATGACCCTAACTTCTCAATAAAGCATCTGGCAAGCTACTTTGTCGCGATGAAGTCACGAGTGGCTCCGAAGCATGAAAGTTTTGAAAATACAGAATCTCTCACAAGTCATAAAAAGCATGTACGTGAAAATGAAGTAGAGACCTAAAACTTAGATCAGGAAGCTTACAAAATCCACAATAGTTTTTCGGCTAATGTTTTGGTGATGTGGCGAACTTTTAATATAAAGTTGCGCACTTCAAAAACTAACCAAATTGAGAGGTTGGAGTACTGAAGAGTACTGGAAAGCATTCGGGTCCAGTCTAGTCGCTGCTGCACTTTCCATGGCTGCCACCACGGAACAGTCCCGTCGAAGAGATGAATCCGAATTCAATTTGAGAGAATGGGCCCTCAAGGCACGTATCAGTCGCGAGAACACGAATTCCAGACGGTTTTCAGCATCATATATCAGAAACTTTAGAGAAGACACAAGGTCTTTCAGATCAAACATAACTATTTCAAGCACTGCTTCATCACCTGGCTACCCCTCAAAAGGTACCGCACTACGTCTTTTATGCAGCGCTTGACTTTCTTTCACTATTTCTCTATAATCCTCCCTTATTTTTTCGCAGATGAAATTGACCCTTCAGCATATTCATTTACCACTGCTCTCAAAGGTTCAAATTTAACGAATCATGATTATATAGTATATCTTTCTTCTTCTTCTTCTTCTTCTTCTTCTTCTTCTTCTTCTTCTTCGTCTTATTTTACTTCTCGGTCGTAGTTTTGATACATACGGTAGCGGTTTTTCTGCAGCATTACAAGCAAGGTCGGGCTATAATAGTTGGGAATGCTCATCCCCAGACGGGTTTGCTTTGAACTCCAAGTGGAATGAAGCAGAAAGATATATATGCAACCCCCTTTCGGGAGAGGTTCCAATGGAGTGTTTGTCTGCTAAAACACTAAGCGGAAGATCCTTTCGTAACTTCACAAATAGAATTACCATGTCCGCGCCTCTAGTTTACTCTTCACATTCGAGACTGCTCCAACCAAAGCCTTCAACTTCTGCACAAGAAGGTCTCCTTCTCCAATCACCAATTCCAGGTTCAAAAAGTTTGCCTCGTGCTTCTTTTCTTATGTGTCCTGAAGAGGGAGTATGCGTCGGATAATAATCATAATATTTATTATCTTTTTTTTTCTATTCAGAAAGGAAAATAGAGAGTACTACTAGAGATGTGGGGACTCAAAGCACACCCCCTGATCTTAGTTCAAGCAGTCCTTCCCCTGCTTCAACCCCTTCCATCGCAGAGCGATCAATAAAGCGATATGGACTAGAAGGCGGAGTTTCACCCAATTCAAGTGCAAAAACTATACCCGAGACACAGGTATGTTGTTCTAGATTTTTCATTTTGCACTTCTAAAGAATTTTAATAAAACGTCAGTGTTGCTCTTGTTTGGCTTCCTAAATTTTGTTAATTCTATTGGAGGCAGGGGATGGGGAAATTTGAATGACAATCTCGTCGACAGTCAGTAGGGTCGACAATGGATATTACATTTTATGCTTTATCTTGTAGAATTACTCATCCTTACTTTAAGAAATGGTTTTCTCGTTGGGTGGTTATCATACCAAAATATTCACTCTAGTGTTAAGACTTCTTAAGCCAAATTCTAATGTCTTGCATCCTCCCTTCCGGGAATGATGGCGCGTTTCTCAAGTTGGGACAATCAAATCTGGATTTCCTAATTTGTGTCATATAATTATCCTAGTGTTCCCTTACAAGGTGGGGACTACTAGACTGTCTAGGTCCTCCAATCTGTTTTGATGCATGTGCCCACGTCCCTTCAGTTTGGCTCCTATATGTTTCTCCTCCAAGTAGCCTGGCTTTCCAGCCATACAGTTGTGTTTGTCCAAGCTTTTAGTAAGCATTTTTCCGGAAATAAAGCGTCTCTTCGGATGCCAAAAATCCGGATGACCCTTCTAGGCACGTACTTGGAAGGAGAAAGAAAGATCTAAAATAATTGCCAGCTAAATTTACCGTGCCTTTTTCCTCAAAGATTTTCGTACTCTGTTTTCTTGTTCTATCCCTTCTCTTTGTTTTGCATGAGCCAGTGGAGATTCTTGAATGCAGATGAAAGAGGTCTCCTCTTCCCCATAGATTTTGGGGTTACTATATTTCAATTATTTGGGTCTGAAACGAAGATGCCACATCACTGCTGTACTGTCTTTCTTCATTTTAGAAAACTAGTCAAGTGTTTCAGGCCTGGCCATTACACATGATTGTACCAACCAAACCATTTTCGGGAATCATTGCATCTGCAGACTGCATTCACTATAGAGACACACAATTAGACCAGCTTGACGCCAGAAAATTTTAACCCTCAGGAATGGCATTGCAGCCTTGTGGTACAGCGGGTGCGTGATTGTTAATGCAACGTTTAGAGAGGAAAACTATAAAGCGACAACATTATCGCTTACTGTCGGTGAACGTATATATATATAGTGCAAACACAAAAGTAGACGTCTAATCAGATATGGTATCAGCAACAGGGAAAAGGGTGGTCCTTGAGTTGAACGATTTAAAAGAGGTCTGCGTGCGGATTGATTAGAATATGTATACGAAACCATTACAAAGAAAGTGGATCCGAGACAAACACATAGCGACCAATACAGCTCATGATATTTCAAGAAAACATTTTCAAGCTTGCACAAACAAAAAACTTGTCCTATTGTTCATGCAGAAGAGGTTGGATCTGCTAGCATGGTCAAGGTTAGCTTGGTGCAGAGACTTTTTCAAATTCACACAATACATTTCTCGTATACCCTTTTCCGTTATTTTTTCTCATTCAGATTTAGAGGAGATTCATACAGAAGCTATAGCTGAAAGTATATTTTCAGTAGAAATTAAAGGAATTTAGTTAATGCAAAACTTAGATTAGAGCTGCCTGGGTCGCCCTGACATTACCCAGCGGTCCCAACCTAGACCCATATTACAGTAAATCGGACAATATTATATTTACCTTACCATTCCTACAATTTCCCAGCAGAGAGTAGCAAAATGGACTTTCGTATTTTTTGTGGAAGCTTACGTTAGGTGATTTATATCCTAATTTGGCCAAGTACGTGACAGCCTTTAATTCAGAAACCTACTATCAAATACGACATTGATGTGAGTGTACATGGAGCGCAGGTGGAAGTGAAAGAAACAAGAGGCTCAGAAGAAACAAAAAGTGAAAAGGAAGAGAGAAGGAAGAAAGATGAGCAAATGTGCAGGCAAGCAGGTGGGTGCTACTGCTTGCCATGGATGAGAAAGAGAAGGCATAGAGAGAAACAAAAACCAAGAAGGAATAATATCTTTCTAACGCATCTCCGAGGGTGCTAAGGAAACGGCTGAGAAAGAAAAAATGGTAAAAGAATATTGGTGGCAGGGAAGATTCTCTTTCCTCACTCTTTTATTTCAGGGATCTAGCAGGGTCACTGAGAGCGACTTAAACGAAAAAAACGAGAACAATCATGAAGGCATGGGGTCTATGACTCTATGGTGGTCATTTGCATTTTGGTTTTACGTTATATTTTGTTCTTGTTGTGGTTAGGATAGGCTGACAGCTTGGGATTCACGTGTATACCTTTGTTTCTGCGGCCTTAACCATTCCATGGTTGTCATGGCTCTTCTCTCTCTCGCTCCCCCCCCCCCCACACCACCACCACCACCACCACCACACGTATGATAGAGACAAATCTCTACGAGGAACAGTTCACTCCCAATATTTTGTCGATCATCTGTTCCCTCACGTGTTGATGTTTAAGATTGGTATTGTGCACAAACAATTTGAACTTCGCGCTAATAAAGCTTGGATTCTCTCCCTCACATGGCTGCACGCGTATAGAAATAGATTACAAGAGGATTATTTTAGAGTTTGTAAAACGATGTCCAAGGTTGTAAAAAAGGTTAAAAAATGTGGCAGTAATTTTTTTTTTGGTACATCCAATATTCCAAACATGGGCGTAGTACTATGGATTTTACATTATTGGTTGATAGTTGAATAGTTGTTCGACATACCCATCATAAATATACTTTTATAGCTCGATTGGAATCATAGTCAGCATTGTGTTTTAAGGCAATACATGTGTTGACCTTCTAATTGGCAAAAGTTATTATGTGAGTAAAGCTATTGTGTGAATGTGTGAGTGGACGGATGAGATTAGAAGTTAAGAAATCTAACGGCTGACAAAATGTTACGTCAATTAATGAATCTGACCCACGAACCCGACCCGCACAACCGACCCGGTTTCATTAATTGACGTGGCATTTTGTCAGCCGTTAGATTTCTCAACTTCTAATCTCACCCGTCCACTCACACACTCACACAATAGCTTCACTCACACAATAACCGGCCTCCTTCTAATTAGGCTAAATTATAAGGCTTGCCCATATAGTATTCACCTTTTTCTAGAAATATCTTTAAGATTTTCTTTTTGTCCGTGTCTCATATGTCAATCACATCGAATTTCTGTTCACAACATAACAAAAATTGTTGACTTGTTACACATTATATCCTATTAAACTACGACACGTGTAAACTTCGATGACTGGGTCATCACACGGTACATGTCAGGCTAGCCAAGATGATTGAATTGACGTTTTTACCCCTATCACGTCCATTATAATTTTTCACATAGACTAAAATAACCTCATCCTTCTTCGGCCATGTTCTCCCTTACCCGAGCATAAAAATTTCGCCCATATTTTCCCCAAATCCACCACCAACCCTAGCTCTTCCCCAGAAACTCGCCTATGCTTGGCACCGATGCAAATGCTCCTGAATTAGGAGCAGGCGCATGACTTGGAGACCCCTTGGGCATTCGGAGAGGGCAAAAATGAGGACATATTGGGTGCGGTTACGTACAGTAAAACAGCTGGAGAAGTTAAAATTGCAGACCCAGTTACTTCAAGGGACGCGTTATAATTTAGCATTCTAATTATAGTAGGTTTGACAATGATCAATACAAATATAATCGCTGATCAGTTACTTCAAAGGATAAAAAAGAGGAAAAAAATATTGTTCCGGCCATTAATCTTTTTTTCTAAGCAAGTTTCGGCCATTAATTAAACACCCCTTTATAAGTATTGTCATACAGTGTACTCTTACTGTCAGAGAACTTGTAATTCCATTGACTATGTACCTCCTATGACATATCCAAATGCAGTTCGTCCCTTCTCACTTGCAAGGGAAAATCTAAACGAAATTGTAAAGATTGCTAAACTGCTATGAAAGACAAGGTATTGGGTTAAGCTCAAGTATATACATACATCCAGAGACATCCAAATTAGCAGAATATGCGAATTACCGCAATAATACCAATTGCAGACTGAAGCCCCTGGATTCCCAGCTGCGTTTTTGCGTACTTCTCTCTTCAAAAAATTGAGTTTGTTGCCACAATGCCATCCCAGCTGATTCTAAACATTACACAAATTTGACAAAGATTAGATTGCAATGCAATGAGTGAAGTCAAACCAGAAGGCAGAGTTGGATTGAATCCATCATACACTGCATTAAGGAAGATGCACTGGGGTCTGTTTTGGAAAAGAGTCGGACTTCATATAGATCATTCCCACTCTTTCCTGCGAGCAGAAGTTATATTAGTTGAAAAGGTTTGCCATGTAGCCGATTTGTCGTCCTTCTCAAGCCATCAATAGTTCAATCAAATCAAAGCATCTAATATGCATATGCTTACCAACTTCAGCCGTGATCCCCGGTCCAAAGAATGAAGCAAATTTTGCCTAAATCCATCATCAGAAATGAAAATTTTGGTATGCAGTTAAGACTTCACAGTTATTGCATTAAAGATTACAAACAAAGCTATGGAGTGCAAGGGTCCAAAGCTTCTTTGATTAGACGATTTTCATGATTCCAGTACACAGAAGAAAGTGCTGCAGGCTCACAGTATTGTTTTACCTGTCTTTGTTCAAAATCTGACAACTGCAGAGCTCTGGCTTCAAACACCAGTACTAGACAGTATTTACCATCTTCCGTGACCTAAGACATTGTAGCAAAATAAGGCAGCATAAAGTGGGTAACGGTCATCACATACTGACATCAATTCAATTAAAAGCATCGACTAGAAAAACTAATTTTATAAGCAAGGCTTTCTGTCATATTGTAAAGAGTCTCAAGCCAAAAAAAAAAACGGTGCGTAATGCATAGACCATGCATAAAGTACTAGAAAAGCTACCAGTGACATGTCGTAAGAGATGCCAACATGATAGGAACTCATATCAGGAGGCTCAACGCTATGTAACGATGCCCAAATGCATTTAGGCAACCAAAACGGTCAAAAAGGCTTCTCTTGCCATGGACATGAAAAATCATATTGAAGTGTAACAGTTTCTACGCTTCAAAAATTATTGCTAAGGACTGAAGAAGTATCCACCCAAAATGACATCGATCTAGTGAGAATTTTGGTACAGGGCAGACAGTAGATAGTAATTCCTTTAAAAAAACAGAGAAATGACAAATAAATAAAGGTAAGAGATGCATACTTCTTCACGAATCATTTGTAGAATAGGAGCACTCCTCCTTGGAATTCCTCCGCCCTGAATTACAGCAGAAAAACCTGGTGTCAAAGCATATATAGGGGCCAGTCATGGACCATGGGGAAATTCACTCAGAGACAACAGTGATAATAGAACAAAGTAGCATCTACTGTGTGCTGGTAGAAGCGCAACACTATACGAACAATACAAATCAGCAGAGCAAGTTGGTTCTTTTGAGAGGCATTGTACCTTTGCGGGCAGGAGCAGACCCTGGCCCCTGAAATACCCACCTAGCGAAAGCAGTGATTGTGAAATTGGAAACTGAAAAATTATCGCACTAGCCCTCAATAATTGCTCCCTAGACTTTTAACTAGACATTTTTTATGTTTTACTCTTTGATAGCAGTTTTTAGATCTTTAAGACTAGGGAAGGAGAAGCAATGGGGAAATTCATGCGACTACATATCACATTGCTCGGAAACTTTTAATTGTTAAGAGATGGCAACCAGGCATGCTATTAAAGAAGTACCCCTTCAGAAATTTAACAACTGTCGACGAGACATTTAAGTCAATTGGTATCATAATTGGGGACCCACTCTACCAGGATGTCCCAACTACTGACAGAGGCCCACACCTGTGTTTTCGTGGGTGAATGAACAGGACGTAACATCATTTATATATATATATTACAGCATAGCATGGACACTGGAAATGTGCAGCACGTTTCTTAAAAAGCTACCAACCAAAGACTACAGGGTACTACCTAAAAGCATGCATTTGATAGCATTAGTGAATGTCAGAAAAGTTACTTGACCATACTGAAAAATCCGTTTCAATGCCTCATCCAAATGCTGCTCATCCCCGTAGCGATATCTTATAACATCATTTCTGACCTATGGGAAAAAGAAAACAATGACAAATATTTGGGCAAACGCAAGCAGATTGACGTAAAAATTCCTATGAAGCGGTCAAAAATATATGTACGGTAATGATAGGGAGCAGTAACTATAAAATGTCCAAAATTATACAATAGAGCAAAATGTCAGAAGGCTTAGTACTGTGGGCATGATGCAGGTATATGCCACAAGATCACCACAAACAGGAGTCCGCTGAGAATTGAATGCGTATGTTAAAAAATGACTACTTGGAGAAAACATGTTGGCTATATGCTCATTGTAATCACCATATGCTGAGTAAATAGAGAAGTAGCAATAAATGCAGCTTTGATATCCCCCCTCTCTCTTCAAAAAAAGAAAAGAAAAGGAAACATCAAAACAATGGCACTATGAGTACATGCAAGAGAAAAAGATCCAAATTGTTGAGACCTTGATGACATTATGGAGAAGAACAGTTACAGCAATAAAAAAAGAACAATGTGAGCAAATCTGCAAAAAATTTGTATAAGCTAAGAAGAGTTAGTTGATTTAGTTAAAAGTACCTGTTTAAGAATCGGAGTGGCGCATGTTTCTCTCAAGTTTTGAGCATCTGAATAAGTCAAGCATGGCACTGGTTTGAGTTCTGCATACTGCAAAATGGTCGAAAGGCCATACCATGATGCAATACAAAAAGAAACATCTCTTGATTCTCATCAATATTAATTAAAAAATGACACTAAACACAAAAGACAGTATGACAAAGCCCTCCTGAAACCAATTTGAGCAGACCATGCGATGGTTTAGTTTTATTTTGAAATATGAAGTATTTCACCATCAAAATAAAGGTTATATCCTGTGGAGAAACTGAAGTATGCTCGGTTCACTTCAACTGCTAAACTTTTCCCCCTTCACGTGCCAACTAAAACCGCTTATAGCATTTCCCATACAATGTTACTATTAACTAATACAAATGAAACAAATATGGGAATCCCGAATGGTTTTTTGGTATGTAGAAATCCATATGACATATTGGTTTATCTGGAATTACAGCAAGTAACGTTAACGTTGGGTGAAAGTTATCATGTAACAAGGACCTACATAGGTATTAATCCATGGAACTAAGATAAAGACAAGTGCTCAAGGACAAACCACTGAGACATGAATGAAAAAAAGAACTAATGCAGTCATTAACAAAAGCTCCATTCCCTCCAGCAGATGGGGGTGGAGGGAACCGATTTACCTTGAGAGCCATACCAATAATTGCAAGAGGGAAGCCATATGTTAGCATTAATGCAGACCATTCGGATCCTGGGAGGATATTAAAATACGCCCCGAACCCATACCTGTACATTGCAAACAAAACAAGTTGACAATTCCACGTATACAGTAACGAGTGGTGCAAAAATTTCCTAGACTGTTTACATGCACAGGACAAGTAATTATTGCAAGAAAAAAAAAAGAAATCATTTGCCTGAGAGTATTAAATAACTCACGATAAGAGTGTAACCCCAACCCCGAGTCCAATAACGCCAAATGAAATCTGCAAAAAGATTAGGCGCAAAAACTATCAATGCTACAGTGATTGTAATATCTTAACAATTTTGCCAACTCATCCACTTCGATGCCAGAGTTTTCAGTTCGTCAGATTTCTCAAACAGAGTTGGAAAAGAAGAAACATCACACTTTATCCCCTAAAGAAGCATCAGGGGATCTACGAAAAAAATTTGATAATTTAGGATTAATTTCTTACGGTAGCTTGCTTGAGGACTCGCCACAAATAGGTTATAGTTTCAAAGATAAAGTTCAATTGCCTCTTAAAACTGAATTTTTTTTAACACTAAAAACTGATTCAAATGAAAGGATAGAAAGCAATAAAAAGGGCCTCGTGGCACGCGCGGAATACCTTGGCAAGCGAGAAGTCGTCGTCGGTGACAATGGTTTTGTCAGTCGAAGAGGAAGAGAGGGAGGTCGGCTGGGTTGATTCGGCGGCTCTGAGGACGGAAAGGCGCGGTTTTGGAGGAGAAACTAGTTTGGAGCGGGTATAGAAACTGCTGGGGGGTCTTGGTCGTGTGAGGTGGAGACTGGGTGGTTGCCGTGGGTAAGGGGGATGAAGGGGCAGAAAGCAGAGGCGCTTGCAGAGAGTGAAGTGGTTGTGGGAGCAGAGGATCGTTCCTCCTCTAGCTACTGATATTGCTTTCATTCTCTCTGCAATCCTTCGTCTAACAGAACAGTGCGTTCAGTCTATCCGAATCTAAGAGAGGCGAGGGCACAGTTTCGTGAGGACCAGAAGCAGTTGGGCTGCTGTCAACCGCCAAATTTGAGATTACGTGTCATCATGATTTTCTCCCACTTTTATAACCAGAATATAAGATAAAAGATAAAAGAAAAAGAGGAGGGCCCTCCTGGTTACACTTGTTTATGCCTGTTCTGCGTACTTTAATGACCAGGAAAAAATAACTTTGACAAGGAAATAAGAAACACTTCAATTTGTTAAGAATAAAATTTTAGACTAAAAGAGAGAGAAATGAGAAGTGAGACACAAGATTTAAGTGGTTCGGTCCATAGACCTACATCCACTGTGGGAAGGCCCAAATGGGCAAATGTGTGTACTCACTGGTGTAAGGATGAGATTACAGATAGACTTTATTTATACGCCTTTGATTGCAATAGCCCACATTGCTTTAACAATGTGGGACTAACTCTAATACTCCCCCACAAAAGCAAGGTGGATACACGTTGAGTTTGGACTAGAAAAAGAAATTCCACATAAGAAAAAATGGCGCCGGAGGATGGTCGGAGAAGGGCAGACAGTCGCCGGAAGGTGGCCGGAATCTGACCGGAGAGAGACCGACAATCGTCTGAAGATGGCCGGAGAGGGTCGCCGGAATGGGGAAGACGCCGGAAGGTCGCCGGAGGAATGCCGGACGGGGCGCCGGAAGGCCTGAGAGAAGACGCCGGAAGTTTACCGGAATGATGCCGGATGGGCGCCGGAAGGCCCAAGAGAAGAACTAAAATAGGCCTGACTAGACTAGGCCGAAACTAGGCCAAGCTAAGCCAACAAGAGTGCTGACCAGCCTGAGCCAAAATGGGCCACAGGATCGAAATGCTCTGATACCATGTTAAGAATAAAATTTTAGACTAAAAGAGAGAGAAAGGAGAAGTGAGACACAAGATTTAAGTGGTTCGGTCCATAGACCTACATCCACTGTGGGAAGGCCCAAATGGGCAAATGTGTGTACTCACTGGTGTAAGGATGAGATTACAGATAGGCTTTATTTATAAGCCTTTGATTGCAATAGCCCACATTGCTTTAGCAATGTGGGACTAATTCTAATACAATTTCTGTTTGATTTAAATTAAGACTGAGAGCAACAATTTAACCTAGATATTATCGAAAAAGATATCTTCATATCTTCTTTAACCTAAGTTCTCAAATTTTCTGTAAAAGTAGACAGTTATAATGTAGTCTTTTTTTTTTGGTACACAAGCAGCAAATAGAAACCAAAAGAATAAAGAGCAACCAGCTCGGAATTAGAGATTGAAAGCAAACATGGAAGCTCAAGACAGGATGTTTGGGGAACACAGCAATCCCACAATGGCGTACATATTTCCCAAGGTTCCAATCCAATAAGTTCTCAGATTTACAAGTGTAGTTGGAAGCCCAAAGACCTAAATATCCAACATTAGAACAGAGACTTGTTTCCGGAGGCATACCCAAGATATACATATTGCCCAATATGCAATAATCTACTTTTCGAATTTGCAGGTGGCAAGTATCCAAGCATTTACTTACTTCCATTTGCCAGATTGTGAGCAAGACCATTAACCTGTAGCCTCTTCGACCTACAAGCAAAGCACTACACATTAAAATGGTGAAGCGAATTGGTAATCGAGCAAGAATCGTATCTTCTGATTATAAAGTGGATAAAAGAAAAACCACCCAAACCCTCAAATAGAGCTTTGATGAAACAGAAGGTTCAACTGCATAAAAGAAAAGGTGGCCATACCTCAAGGAAGAAATGTACTCCTCAATTGCTTGTTTCTGCTCAGCATCATACGCGAACCATTCTTCACTAGATGCAACTGCATCCCAGCTCCCCATAGCTGTATGCGAAACTTGATAGATTTAGATGTACTGGAATCGTGAATACATTGCCCATTGCACGGTCAAGTACTAGTTTGGGCATTAATGTTATGATCCATGGTTCTTGCCTTCCGCATTTGTAGAGGTGGGTTTCGCCCTCCCTCTCCAATAACAGACACCATTAATACTTTCGTTTGAGAACAATGTCCAGATCAACCGATTGTGTCCCTTATGAAGAAAATTATACTATTAAAAAACAAAACAAACCTTGAAGTAAAATATCCTGTCCGCCAGTATAGCCTTTCAATTTCCAGAATGCACGACCATTAACATCCAAAAAGATAGCCTCTGTTCTAACAGCATCAGATTTTTGCCTCCCTGCACAGATTATGATAAAGGCAGTGTCAAAATTGTAGGTATAAGAAGTATTTGAAGTATACATTTGTAAATAGATATCTCTACAAAGAGAGGTCCATAAACATGATTACTAGAGCAATATGCAACCCCAATACATGTTGAAAGAAGATAGATAGTTTACTAAGGTTAAATTTCCTGAGTCTATCCTTAACGTTTTAGTAAGATTATTTGCTTTCTACCCATGCGTCGGCTATATTTTTTACCGTACAATATATGGTCTTATGGGATACAGCCAGCGCTGCCCTAACCTGGAGATTCATAATGTAATACTTTTGCTTCTATTTTCTTCAGATACAACATCAAAAGTATACTTCTTTTCGTGCATGATAATCCAGAGACAATTCTGATAAGCCATTGGCTTGTTAGAGAGCAGTAGGGAAGATCTCTAGCATAGCTTTTCAGTCACTTTCCCTTTTCTTTGGGATGAATTGCCTTTTTCGACAAAAGAGGAAGACTTTTCAAAATCCAACAATGGCTAATTATTTTTTACCAAAGCTGAAGTCTAAAAAATAGCTCCTCCACCATATCGAAAAGTTTCACTGTCTGCAGTTTGAAGCATTGACTCCACAAGCAAAAGAACAGCTCTTCCTGCTAACGTTTTCAGTGAAAAGACGCGGCATCCAGCATCCTTTGAAATATTATAAGCTTTAAAAATTAGAAACCCTAAACTTACTCTTAGATGTTATGCCCATAATATCAAGCATCTCAGCATGAGCTTGAGCGGCTTCACTCTTTACTTTTGAAACTATAGCTTCATGTTCTGCAATTGAAAGAGGAGCGCCACTTTTTGCGATTATAGCTTTGGCTACATCATCCTGCAACTTCTGCTTGAGACGTTTCTCCTATGAAAAAAATACAGTTTTCACATTACAAACCTCATCAAGAATAGTATTTATAAGCTTTGAAGGAAGCATGCCATGTTGTTTTCGTTACCTTATCCCTTGCGGCAATAAGCTTTTCTTTTGCTACCTTCTGTTGTTCAACAACCTTTGAATTTTGATCGTCGATCCAACTCCTTAACTTTCTAGAATTATGTTGAAGAACTTTCTTGTCATGTCACTCTAAACAAGAAGTATACTTTTCTTTATGAGAAAAGAAAAAAAAATTCCAACTTCAAATCCTTTCACTTACTCTGTGCCAAGAGCCTCATCACAAAGGAAGTTTAAGATTCTGAGTTTCATCGAGAAGTCTAACTTGTCATATTCATCAGCACCACTACCAAAACAATCTGAGTACAGTTCCTTCAATACACATTTGGACTCAGAAATACATTTCCCCAGAGCTTGCCACCATGACTTTCTTCCATTTGTAGGACTCAAAGAAAGAGTTCTAACCAGAAATGCCAGCAGATAATCAACCATTCTATCCAAATTTTCAAAAGCGAAAGAAAAAAAACAATTTATTGTACACAGAAAGTTAGTAAGCAATATTCGTACTCTTCCCCAGCATCCTTCTGTATTAAATACAAAAGTTGGATGTGAAATTGAACCGTCATTGAATATTGTGCTCGCCGCCCACGTCGCCCATATCTTAACTCTCGAAGTATAGCTTCACCTTGTCCTTTTTTAATATCAAGAACCTAATGAAGTAAAACAAACCAAATAACCATAAAAAAATGACACAAAACCAAACTGAGTGTGATATCAGACAATTGATTGCCAAACAATTACAGCTCAAATTGAAATAATCTCCTTTATAAAAGGTGAGTATAAGTCTCCCGTCCATATTGAGGTGCTTAGTTTACATAAATCGAGGTTAGCACTTAAAAAAATTTAGTGGTGGTTAGATTATTGAAAAAGAAAGGTGGTTGAATCTTGGTAAATCTTACAATCCATGCAAATTTGTCTACTGCCTACTATGAGTATTAATCACACGATCAAATAAAGTTGAATTTCAGCAGAAGGAAAAAAACTTCAACTACAATTTAAAGAAAAAAAGATACGGCAATCAGTTACTAGATTAAGATATTTGTATTGGGCCTATCATTTAATAAGCACCAGCTAATTTACCTTTCCAAATGAGGCACAAAATTCTAATAATTGCAACGCATATCCAACATCTCCAGGAGGTAAGTCAATGTCAGCCACTGTTGCTAAGCTGGCACCCTCAGGCAAAGCAACGTTAGCATCAACTTCTCTGTTCTCGAGATTCATGGTACATTTCTTCACTTTACAGGGAGCTGGAACTTTCTTGGGATTGGCCTTGGCATTCTCATTCTTCACAGCATTCAGCACCCCTTCATCTTTCCGAGTTTTACCGACTTTTTCCTCATCTGAATTAATGGGTCTCAAACGAGCATCCTTCAAATCCCGTGTCTTAGAATTTTGATTCGCGGAAAGGGAATTTCTATTGGTTCCACCTCTTTTAACTTCCTTTTTAGAGATGTCCTCAGGACCTTTAGGCTTAATTGGGCTACTCTTCTTTGTCTTAGCACCTTCATCCATGCTGCCATTACATACTTCCTTCAATCCTTCCCGCTTTATTTTCTTTGACTTCTCATCATATTGTGTTGCTGATTTCTGAGAATTCGAGTCCGCATCGGTCTTTCCATCAAAAGAATTTTCCTTCCCCAGTTTCCTAGGTGGAACAGCTTTAGGTCCCTGTGAATAAACCCATTCCATCAAAGACGCCTAAAAGTAATCCTGCCGCATAGTACTGAAAAAACACTAGCAAACCTTGTTTGAATCAATCGGATTTGTTGGCAAAACAACCACATTTTCCATAACCTTTCCATGACCCAAATTGTCAGAACCCGCGACATTCAGCATTTCTGAAACAGATGAATACCCTGCATTCCTGGCTGTTTGGAAGAGTTGGCCCGTGGGTTTGTGACCCCTTTTCTTCCTAGAAAAGCAGTTATCCTTAGAATCACCAAAACATTAAATGTAACAAACACAATAACAGATTTGCTCACATCATCGAACACTTACATGCAGAAACTGCAGTTGCAAATCCCTCTGCACCTGGGGCATCTCCAGTCATCCAACATTTCTACCTCTTCTGCTTTCTCTCCATATCTAAGTCAATACGAAACCAAACGTATTGGCAGATAACAAGTAGAAAACCCGTAGCACTAACTATTCCAGGAGATTAACTTCCAAAAGAAGAAAAAGAAATTTATTACCAAATCTAACCTGTTCAATAGGCATTTGTGACAGAACTTTATTGTACAAAGCTTGTCCCCTCTGACGTTCTTACACGATGCGGTAAAATCCATTGTTTTTTGACGACACTTCAACATCATATCCAGAAAGTAACAAAAGATTAGTATATTTGCCAAAAAAAATTCAACCAAGAAAAAGTTCAGGTACTTAAATTTGCTGAGAAGTGAAATGAATCTTCAAAATAGATAACACTGAAACCTAGGTTTGTAAGTATAATTATTTCCGCAACATCTAGTAACATACTAACATTCTGTTTCTTGACAACTAAACAGAACAAGAACGGAGAATTTGAAATTCAAGCTGAATTACCTGGTGACAGGTCTTCCCCTTCTCAGAATCGTAGATTCGGTTCCCGACTACGAGAACTCCGGGGCACTTAACTCGTTTCGATTTGTTTCCACTACCATCGTCGGCGTCGACAACGGCGATGGCTTGGCTCCTCTTCTTTGTTTTTTCGCTCCCATTCTCCTTAGCCGAGACTATGTTTCCAGAGGTTGAAGAAGAAATGGCCATTATCTGGAAGTGTTTTCTGTAATATTACAAGGGAAAACTGCCTTCTGTTTCAGTAAGATAGTTGGGAGAGCATGCTAACTGGGCGCGTGTGCTTCTGACCTTTGTGTGATTTTGTTTCGTTTCGTTTCCCCTGTTCTTGAGAGTTGGCGGGAGAAATTAAAAAGGACCGAAATCTAAGGCGGAGAAACAAATTCCCGGTTTCAGAATTTTGGAGCGGCCATTGACGGCGCCAAATGATTTGGGCCCAGCTATTACTGGACCTCAACGTCCATTGGCGGCTCTTGGCCCGGTCTCAGAATGAGTTGAACACTGACCTTCATACGGTTTAGCTAGAAATGGACCTCACCGTTCATGGGAGGCCCAAACTCCATCGTACAAACTGACGTTACTTCTCATTAAACGGATCCAAGACTACAAATTCAAAACTCTACCTACGTTTGCCACCTCAGATCTTATAAGAAAGTTTAACAAATCTTCTGAAACTCGTTCTCTCTTTCTTCTGTCTTTGCCTCGTCAAGCCTCCACCTCCGCACTGATCGTCCTTCGCCATTGTTCCGTCTGGATCGTAGGGTTGCGGGTTCCTCCGCGGTTTCAGTTTTCAGCCGCTTGCTCCGGCCACACAGCTCAGCCACCTGTTCGGCGACATCCCTACTTGCTACCGTGCTCCTCCGTTTTTCGCCGTCACTTGAAAATTCTGCTCAATAGTATCAAGAATGAGAATCATTGTCCCTCTTATCTCTATCCGCATGACCGCATTAGCTATCGGAGTTTCGAAATCAATCTCAGTCGGAGTTTACGGTGTTGGCTCTTTTAAAAAAATTGTGTTTGAGTTCGAGTGTATTAAACGTGACATCCTTTTATAAAGGGGATAAATCGATTTTTGCGTATAACATAGGGACTGATTTTGCATTTATCCCAAAACCGTGAGACCCACACTCTGTGTCACTCTCTCTCCTCTATTGCACCTTCTGCATAGCCGGATCCAAAAATGTCTATAATACCCCTGCCACATCATTTAATAAAATTTTCTCTCCTCTATTGCACCCTCTGCATAGCCGGATCCAAAAATGTCTATAATACCCCTGCCACATCATTTAATAAAATTTTGTAATCGATAACATACGTCGCCCATGGCAGATCTGGAGACTCAGCGATGTGGGTGCTGATCTCCGAGAGAGTCCTGGAAGTTCGACTTGGTCACTTGTTTCACGCTCCATTGCCAGGGGGTTTTCGTGCATGGGAACCGTCTCTGCAACAGAAAAGGCAGAGCCCCCATTGATAGCTATTTGTCCGAAAAACAATCAAGAATTCATGGCAATCATTTTAATTCCTTGATTCTCAATTGGAAACGGTAAGAATTCAGTTTTTAGCCCACTTGAAAATTTTACACAAAATCTCAACCTTCCTAGCTCCAGTCCCAGTTTTCTCTCTCTTAAATTGAAGACGCAATTTCAACCGCACCTTCTGTTCAGCACTCAAAAACCCCATATTTAGTTCCTTCTTTCCGTTAATCAGCCCCTTTTTAGCTCCTATGCTCCTAAACCAAATTACCAATACCCATAAATCCTTTCGGCTGTGCGGCAATGACTCTGGCAGATATGTAACTGTGGTTTTGGGTTTCGGTTGTGGCCCAATGGTGCAGAGTTAGGACATGGCAAGAGAACAAGTTCCCTTTACTAGCTCCGGCAAAAGTTATTGTGTGATTGAGATTATTGTTTGAGTGAACAGGTGAGATTAGAAGTTGAGAAATTTAACAGCTGAAAAAATGTCACATCATTTAATGAACCCGACCCACGAACTCGACCAGCGAAACCGACCCGGTTTCATTAAATGACGTGACATTTTTCAGCCGTTAAATTTCTCAACTTCTAATCTCATCCGTCCACTCACACAATAACCGATGTCGCCTAGCTCCTCCCCTCCAATTATTACAAAATACATTTGACATTACATGAAAACATTCGAAACCCTCCAACAGAGCACACAACACAGAATGCGCACAAGTAGTCATAGATTCGACGATTTTGGTGAAACATAATGAAAATAACATTTTTAAAAAAGTCATATTCGGAACAATAGGTCACAAATTAATCTCCCGCAAGAAAACACGTAACTTAAGCTAGAAATCTAAGGGAAAGCGAAGGTAACTTGCAAAGCTAGAAGCTCAATGAATCATCGGATGAACTTAGGGTGGGTTTGTGTGGTAAAATTTTTGGTATTGGGTTTAGTGTTGGTATTGGGTTTAGTGAAAAAGTGAAGAGAGAGGTAATATTTTATAGTTTTTGTAATTTTTTATATTTTTTGATAGAAGAGAGAGAGATTATATTGGAGTATTTTATTAGGAGAGAGATAAAATTTTGGATAAAATTTTAGTG
Organism: Myrica gale; assembly: GCA_963930655.1. NCBI lineage: Eukaryota > Viridiplantae > Streptophyta > Magnoliopsida > Fagales > Myricaceae > Myrica > Myrica gale. The sequence goes on along the minus strand of OZ005600.1, from coordinate 5,208,380 downwards.
ACAAACGCAGCCTAAGAAGAATATGGGCGACGTTGAAGTGAAGAGTTGCTTTAGTCAATTGCAACATTTTATTAAATGTCGTGGCAGGAGCGTTATAGATATTTTAGGTGACCTCGTTAGCTTGACATGTACATTAGATAGAGATGGACATGTGTTGAATTATTAATGGACGTGAAGTGGAGAGTGTTTAATACGTCAGCAACTTCTGTCAGTTTTTGGACGAAAGTTGGATGTAGAGACATGACTGAGAATAACATTAAATCTCATGGATGACGGGACAACAAAACATATGCTAAAAACATTTATAAGAAAAAGTTAAATATAACAGACACGCTTTATGTTTTAGGGAAATTTGATTTTTAGTCCTTGAGTTTTAATCTCTTTTCATTTCTAGTCATGAATTTTAGAGGGTCAAAATTTTAGTCCTTGAACTTTCATCTATGTAAAATTTAGTCATTTCGTCAGTCTGCTGTCAGTTTACCGTCAAATTTGTACCGGTCGATCGGTATATGAAGCGGTCGACCTCTACATGAAGCGGTCGACCGCTACATGTACTAGTCGACCGCTCACTTTCAAAACATATATCCGGTCGACCGCTTCAAAATTAACGGTCGACCGGTACAAAAATTGACTGCGACTAACGGAAGGATTAAATTTTACAAAGATGAAAGTTCAATGACTAAATTTTACAAAGATGAAAGTTCAAGGACTAACGTTTTGAATGTTGAAAAAATAGGATTATAATTAAAAATGGCCCAAAAATTAAGAAACAAATTTTCCTATATTTTATCTTAAAAAAATAACATGTTTTGCCAAAACAAACGGCGGAAAATGGCTCAGGAAAAAAAAAACGGTGGAAGAATGAAACTTTCAGAGTTCAGCGGTCTCTAACGTCGTTAGCCACGACGATTTTACACGGATCGATGACGTGGCCACGTTCTAGCCATTTATTATGAACGAACGGTCTCGGTTTTAAGATTTTTAAAGACAAACGTGGCAGCATCTAAATGGGCCAACAGAGATAAGGCAATGATCATTGGATTACGATTCCTGTCACCGTTCTTTTAAATCCTTTCCATTAATGGAACTTAGGAAGTACAAAGTACTAAGAAGTACCAAACAACCTCGGGAAAAGAGACTTCGGAGGCTATGCAGGAATCCCAATCCCTCCTGACTCCTGGGAATTCATTATAAACAAAAGCCAAGTTTGTTTGGTCTTCTCCAACGGTAATGAACCAGCACTACTTATATTCATGGCATTTGTAACTTCATCTTTCTGGTTTTCTTTTTGTAAACTTAGCTTTAACGTCCTCTGATTGATTGCATGGAAAGCTGATGGGAAGGGAACAGGTCGCTACCTTGAAATACTTCTGTTTGTGTTATTGCTGTGGCTTCCAGGCCGTGAAAACACCGTCCAAGTGTCACTTTTAGTAACAGTGGACTTTTCGGTTTTCTTGAGGATCCTTCGGAGCAGCTTAGATTGGAATGTTGTAGTGCTCTTCATTTCTTATGCTTCTTAACTGCTAAATAATGAATAAAATGATTATTCATTCTAGTTTACATGTTTTGAAATGAATATGTACTTCTCGATAAATAACGGGTCTTTAAAATTAGCGTCTCCCCCCTCTTGCGTTTTCACAAAAATGGGGGGTCTATTTCTCAAAAGGTTTGCTTTTGTAGATATCGAGGACAGTAATGGAGTTCATATGTGTTGGGGTCCACACCCATGTTATAGGAGAAGAGGCACGTGAGCACGTGAGATCGTGTGCATTGGGCAAAGAGAGAGGAAGAGAAAGAGGGTGGTGTGACTATTGTATCGGGGCGGGCAGAGTAATTTTCTTAGGTTTTCTTAATAAAATTGCTCTGGGGTGGACGTAGGCCGGATTGGGGCCGAACCACGTAAATCTGGTGTTCCTTTCTTTGAATTTTCGTGTCGCTTTTCCCAACAAGTGGTATCGGAGCCTGGTTCGAGGAGCCGGAGTAGTTTTTCGGGAGAAGCGGAGAAGGTCCGAAACTTTCAAAGTGGTCCGATCTGAGATTGGAGAGCACCAGCCTGCAGAGGAGATCGAGACGAAGCCGTTGGTCGAAACCGCGTCGTCAGAATCGCCGGGACGCGCCTCCACGCGCCGCAAGAAGAAGAAAAGGCGCCGCCACGCGTCACACGCGCCCGCACGGGCCGAACAGAGAAGGGCGAGTGGTCTTCACTATCTCCACGCGCCACACGCGCCAGCGACAGCAGATTGCCACGTGTCCTGTGACGTCAGCATCCACGTCATCGCCACGTCAGCAGTGGGTCCCAGGAGATCTGAGTCGGTAGTGCCACGTCATCCGCCACGTCAGCATTGCCACGTCAGCAGGGGGATCAGGGTCGGCGTGCCACGTCAGCTTTGCCACGTCATCAGAGAATATTCCGGGGGAATATTCCGGTTTTTATTTGTTCAGTGTGGTTTTTTGGCCAGTTCAGGGGCTTTTAGGCCGGTTTTCGAGCAGGTCAGACCGGTTCCTAAGGTTTTAGACCATCCCGGATCCATTGGTGCAGTCAGAATTGTGAAATTCGGCCTCGATCAGTGTGAATGATGGCGGAGAATATGATTACCGGTATGATGATGTTGACTGCTGCAAACTACATGAGCTGGAAGCCACGGATGGAGGATATCCTTTATGCAAAGGATATGTATGATCCATTGGAGAACGAGGGAAAGAAACCGGTGGGGATTGACGAGGCAAAGTGGAATAAGATCAACCGGAAGACTATAGGGTTGATTCGACAGTGGATTGGGCCAGAGGTATTCCATCACGTAGCCAAAGTGACGAGCGCTTTTGAATTATGGGAGAAGTTGGAGACAATGTACCAGTCAAAGACTTCGCGGAATAAAGCGCTGCTAATGAGGAGGCTAGTGAATATGAAGCTGCGAGACGAGAAGTCGGTGGCGGAACATACCAGTGAGTTCCAAAACTTGATAAATCAATTGAACAGTGTCGAAATGACTTTCGAAAATGAGGTTCAAGCTTTACTGCTTCTGAGTTCCTTGCCGGACAGTTGGGAGACTCTTGTTGTTTCTCTTGGAAATTCAGCACCGAATGGGAAATTGACCATGGAGTTGGTCAAAGACGCTCTATTCAGTGAAGAGGCACGAAGGAAGGAGATGGGGACTTATGACTACAGTGGATCACAAGCTCTCATCACAGAAAGAGGCAGAAGAAGCAGCTGGAATACAGGAGGCCGGGATCAATCCAGAGGAAGAGGTCGCAAGATTATCTGCTTCTATTGTGACCAAGAGGGACATATCAAGCGGAACTGTCCAAAGTACAAAGCAGAGAAAGGGAATTCATCAGAAGCCTCGGTGGTGACTGATGATTCCGGCTTCGTGTAGCACACGAAGGTGCTTGGTACCAGCCGGAGGAGATGCAAGAGCAGGGGGAGATACTGTTCTACATGGGTCCGGCTGTACAAGCAGGGGATGCGGGCACCCTATGCGGGGGTGCAGGACACTCGGATGAGAGTGTGGTCGTCTGGTGACAAGGACGAGGTTGGAGTGCCAGTAGAATAAGGTTGCAAGGGGTGGTGAGCAAGGGGAGCAACAGACACCAAGTTGCAGGAAGTTTCTACTGTTGAAAACCCGGGTAGCACTCAACCGAAAGATGTCAGGAACAAATTCTTCTCTTATGGTTATGGAGGGGGAGATTTGTTGGGGTCCACACCCATAAGAGATAGACTTAGAATAGAAGTAGACTTATTGTGGAAGTCTACTTGCTCCCTACTTCTAGTTTATCTAGGATTCTCTTAGGGTTTTCTCTTTGTATTCTTCCCTATAAATAAGAGGCTTATGTTATAGGAAAAGAGGCACGTGAGCACGTGAGATCGTGTGCATTGGGCAAAGAGAGAGGAAGAGAAAGAGGGTGGTGTGACTATTGTATCGGGGCGGACAGAGTAATTTTCTTAGGCTTTCTTAATAAAATTGCTCTGGGGTGGACGTAGGCCGGATTGGGGCCGAACCACGTAAATCTGGTGTTCCTTTCTTTGAATTTTCGTGTCGCTTTTCCCAACAATATGGTCTGGTACTTGGGTTCAACTTAAATTCGAAGAGCTGTTTTTTAAAAGGATTCTTTCTGACATCATTTGCATCAAGTCAGCATTTTTAAAATCCGTATTTCTGTCGTACATTCACATTTTTCTGACTTTAAAATTGTTCTGAAATTTACTACGATTTTAAGTTTCAATAAACCCATTTTTTCTCTACGGATATTGCTGATTCTCCTATGTTCTGTTCTTCTTTCAGGTTGGGATGGCTGTTGTTCCGATATGCTCCAAAATGCCGTATAAAGACCAAAAGGGCTTCATTTGTGGGTGCATTGCCTCTTCAGATGGCCCTAGGTGCTTTGCTTCAATTGCTGGTGACATTTGCAGGAGATGGCATGTCTCATATCGTACTACTCATATCATGACAAAAACTGAGACAAGAGAGGGGAATGCCTCTAGACGATTACTTTCTAATTTTTCCAAGAGCATGACTGAAGTAACTTTCCTACGAAGGGCATTTCTTACAGAAAACCATCTAAGATCCACTTCAGACAATGATTCACCTCAAGAAACATTTTCCACGGTTTTTTATGCATCAGATTCCAGTTCTAATGAGAACCAGCTGAGATCATTAGATACTTATTTTGGAAAACTTGAAGATGATGCCAAACTGTATCCTTCAGATACTTCACACATTCCGAAGCAGTTACTTAGAAGACGTGCTCATTTAAAATCAAAGAAGGGGTTGGAGTCTCTAAATGCCTATGTTGGAAAACTTAGTGAAGGTAATATACCAGTATCCTGACATTTTCCTGCCTTTGTGGTGATCGGGTTAGTTTCAATAACACATGCTTGTGCATCAGTTCAGCATAATGAACTATGAACCGCTGGTTTTTATAACCTATACATCTTGGACCTATTGAGAAAGAGGCCTAGAAGTTTCAATAGGTGGATAATAATGTCATCATGCTTCTAAGTTCCTTTAGACTTTGTTAGCCTTCTACATTCATTGTGTTGCATGATTGGAGAAGTTGAAAATCAAAATTGATGAGATGGAAAACTATTACTTTGTTCGACCTGAAATCTATTGATTTATGATGTGAGTCAAACTAGAATCTATTAAATCCTAACCTTTGGTGATGAAAGTTGTGCTAACATTCTTGATCACACTTTTATGTTGCTCATCGGTTTATCCCCTTAATCTGGAACCTTAACTTCCACTTTATGGGCTCAGTTTCACATTTTCTGTGATTTAGGTGGCATTGGGCTTTATAATGGTGTTTAGAAGCTCTCATTGAAACTTTGACTAGTGAGTTTGGTGATAGTTATAGTGAAACTGGGTAATTGCTAGGCTGTAACAAGGATGTAATGGCTCTGAGTAGGGAAGGTTTCGTGTATATGTTTTAAGTCTCACGTCACATGGTTAGATTATGAAGGGGTTTCATGTATGCTAAATATCGCATTAGTTGTATACGAGATGGAATTGAAGTTATTTTAGGGAGCTCATGTTGTAACTTTGACTAATTTTTCTGGGATTTAGCCTAGATGTGATTACTGCTTCTGCAGGTTATGACATAGCATCGCCAATACTCTTTTAATACATGCTTAAACCTTCTCATGTTGTGTTTATGTTATCTCTTCTTGAGAGAACTTAAATGTTCCCCAGGACGCTGACCAACCTTCTACGCTATTTTCTCTCATTCACCTGTGCATTCTCATCCTCTGGACTAACTTGCAGACAAATGATCCACTAACTTCCTAATACTGTGCTTCGTAGACAACAGCTAATTTTGTTTTCGTACTATAGAAGATTCCAATAATGTTGGTCACCCAAAAGTGGACTTCCCCCTACATCCCTGTCTGCAACTTGCTCATCAAAATTATTGTCCTTTGGAAAGCCCAAGCAATCTTTAAGGATATAGGTGGGATCTAACTCAACTGAGTCTTTTCTCCCTAGAGACACTTCATGTAACCATATATGGGTTTTTTTATTTTTCTGTTCCAAGAGCAATTGAAGAATTTACATGGAATAAAATTTGTAGACTTCGGAAGCAATAAAAGGAAGATCTGTGGTTAAAAAATAGTGATACTGTGATTAGAACCAACCACAATCCTTCTTCTTCTTTTTCTTATTAGCAGTGTGCACTTAATTCTGCCTTTCAGTAGATGTATACTGCGCGGAGTTATTTATATGAAGAAAAGCTATCTTATATTGTTATCATTCCTTCAGATGCAAAACCAGAAAATAAAGACTCCTGTACTTTTGTTGAGCATACTGCCAAAGGCAATCAAGTACAAAATCAGTTCTCCGTCAGTAATGAGGAACTGAAGAGTTACGAGGAAAGATCTGGAGAGTTACGGCAGTCTGATGAAACATCCAATCTTTACTTGATGTGAGACCCTGATTGTCCTACTGAATTTTTTTATGTTTAATATAGCACCAATTTACTTGCTATTGTTTTCATTTCAAGTTCTATACAATGGCTAGAAATAGTAAAATTCTCAGATGCTGCTTTGCTCCTTCTTTTGGATGCAGTGGTGTCTTGGTTTCTATGAACATTGCTGTTTTTCTGTTTGAGATAGCAAGTCCGATAAGAAACTCTGATTTGGAGCTCCTTTCTCTTCCTTTAGTATATGGAGCGAAAATAAATGATTTGATCTTGGTTGGAGAATGGTGGAGGCTGGTGACACCAATGTTTCTGGTACAAGATCAATGATTGGATTCGTCTTTCCATTCTACAGTTTTTGGGCATTAACTTTGTTTAACACTAAATGACTATTGTCGTAAATAGTTTGCCTGCTCAATTTTGATGACATAGGTACAGTATGGGGTTGGTCGTTAAACACTTTATCTTCTCTCTTCATTTTAAGACACATGCTCATCCTTCACGGTGGAGCTGTTACAAATCAACGGTATAGTTATGGCAGAGGATTGGTATTATAGCTAAAAAAAATCAGTAATAGCAGATAAAATTAGAAAATATGATGCATCAGATGACTTGAATTTATTTTGGAGTTTTCTATTAATGCCTATGAAGAGCATTGCAGTCTTGTTTTAAAAGCCACGGGAGAAATGGTGGCTTAATTAAGTTTAAATCAAATGTTCAGATTCTACGCTAGTAGTAGTTGGGTTTTTCTCAGATCTCATATTTGCTGCCTCTCAATATGTTCTCTTGTGTGCAGCACTCCGGAGTTCTTCACATGGCTCTTGGCTGTTGGGGCCTTCTTACATTTGGGCCTCAAGTTTGTAGAGGCTACGGTTCGTTTACATTTTTCTTGATCTATGTCCTTGGAGGAATTTCTGGCAACTTGACAAGCTTTCTTCACACACCAGAGCCAACTGTTGGTGGGACAGTAAGAGAATTGCAATTTCTTTCTTGCAATAGTTTGAGGATGCTTTACTCCTATTTCCTTCATGGTAGATCATGTGAAAGATCACTATCTCTGAGATATAATATCCACAGTTCTTGCTGTCAAATTATGAACCCGCACTATTCTTGCTTAAACTAAGTTTCACATTTTGTTCGATATAAACTTAATTGAATCGCTTTATCATTGCAAAACCACTCAATTTAGAGGAAAATCAGCTGGCAGCTAGATATTCATAATCTAATTCATACACATAACCCATACAAACTGGCTTCTTGCTCTGCTGTGGCATATATGGACCCAACTCCTGCATTACCTAGTACAAAATTTTCCTACGCATGTTGAATGGGATGTGGATGCCCACTTTTTCCATCAGTAAAAGGGACAAAAAACGAAAAGCAAAGGAAGTTGATCAACAGAACTACAAATCTGCGGATCTATACATACTAGCATGGGCAATTTTCTTCCTTTACATTTTTGTCCAGAGGTTGATTATAGTGTGATCCATTTTAATGATTCTCATCCTTTTAACTTTCACCTTTGTGTATTTAACTAAGTCCATTACAAATGCAGGGACCAGTGTTTGCCATAATAGGAGCTTGGCTCATCTATCAACTGCAAAATAAAGATGTGATTGAAAGAGATGGTTTAGATGGATTTTTCCAGAAGGCAATAATTATTACGGCTTTGGGATTCATATTAAGTAATTTTGGTCCAATAGATGACTGGTACGGTTTCTACTTTTTGAATTGCCGTTGAATTATATAAACTAAGGATTTTCTATTCTAGTATAGATGAGGAGAAATTTGTTGTCAACGAGCTCTAGATATGAAAGCAACCAGTCCTCTATGAGAAAAAATTAAAGCTGTGTTTCAAAGTCTTATGATCCACCAGATGCATGTGTAATTTGCAAATTAGGAATTAGAAAACAGGTCACATTACGGTTGGTGTAATTTTTTGGTTAAATTGTGTATTGCACTTAATACCATTTACTCGACTTGAAAAATTAACAATTCTCCTGCTGGATTACATGTTCTTTCTGCATTACAGACATACTTTAGATCTCATATCAATTAGATATCGTTTACTGTTGGATCCATAAACTTGTATACGTTTCAAAAAATGTAGAAAACTATTTATGGAATTTTCGTAGATAAAATACTCCTTCATTCGTGTTCTTCTCCTATTGGTTAGCCCGAAGATCAGTAGAGAAGTATTTCACCCCAACGCAAGTATTAAAAATACTCATGCACTGAAATTTCTGAAGAGGTCCAATATCAGGAAGAGCTACATTGGGTGTAACTTGAATCTAACCCTGTATGTGGTGACAAAATCATTGGCCACTTGAGAATGCTTCGATAATACTTGTGCTTTAAACGTCATGGGATGGCATAGACATCATTATGCTATGAAACACTTCAATGGCCTTTGATATTTGAATCCCGATTTTGGATAAATTCTGTAGGACACATTTTGGAGCAGCTTTTACTGGGATAGCATTTGGTTTTTTCACATGCCCAACACTTCAATTGGATGATGCATCTTCCAGAACTGGCCAAGAAGAAGGAATTACACTTGTTAGACGATATGCCGATCCTTGTAAATCACTTATTTTGTTCACTATCTTCATTCTTGTTTTAAGCTCCTTACTTTTGTTCATTGAACCTCCTCTAGATGCCCTAGCATTTGACAACTTTGAATAGATGTGGACACAGGATGCAAAATATCCACGTGTTTCCAAACTCAATAGCAATATGTAAAGGTGCAGTCTTAGATGGAAACCAAAAGAAAAGTATATGTACATGAAGAATAAAGGTCTTTCTTCTTCTCATTTCTGTTTTTTCTGTTTTCTTTTATCCTCCCCTGCTTTTGCCAGTGCTATCGTTTTCACTGTGGACACCCTTTCAAACCTGAAACCTGCTGAAAAGGAACCAAGTTTTTGACATGGCGGAAATGTAGTTGTCGTAGATTTTGTATGCACCAAATGATGCAGGAATGCTGAAAATAAAAAAGGGAATTTATTAAAATTTTGATGCACGAGGTTTCTTTTCTATGCTTGAATCAGCACGAGGCTTTCCGTTCTAGAGGTAGCATGGTGTATCTACAAGGTGGGATCTTAGGAAAGGACCGGCAAAAAGAAGTGTTATTATTATGGTTGCGCGTAAATAGCAAGCACCGAACTGGATGTAGACTCTTACAGAAGGTTATAGATCCATTCAGAAGGTTAATTTAGTCAGTTGATCAACCCATTTTTTGTCCCACGTGCCGCCCATTTAGTTCTTCTGGATAATGACTCCGCCTCGCGACCTTTCCACGTTACTAAAAACACACACCTGTACATATTCTGCATGTCCTAAACAAGCTTCCTTCCGTCAACTTTAAAAACCCCCCATAGACCTTCTCTGTCTGTCGGTCGGCCTTCACCTGTCTGCATGTTTGACGCAACTGGAGCTTGAGCAGTGAAATGGCCGCGGGAAGTCGTAGTAAGGACCTTATCGGTCCTCTTTTGGTGGCGAATCTGGTGGCGTATCTTGTCGTTCTTGGACTGGCTGGATGGTCTGTCGACAAATACATCAATGGAGAACAGAATCACCCCCGTATGCTCTCCCTCTATCCCCCCCCCCACACTCTCTCTCTCTTTAATCGTTGCTTGGGTAACTCTTTAAGCGTTTGTGTATGTGCTTCTTTTTTTGATATTGTTAACAGATTTGGGTGGGAATCCAGCAACAACCTTGATGTTGATCTACGCTGTGATAGCTGGGGTGATTGGGGCTTGTTCTGTGCTTCATGGGCTACTGCACCTTCGAGCTTGGCGGAGTGACAGTTTGGCTGCGGCAGGAGCTTTAGCAACTCTTGCCTGGGCTATTACAGCTCTTGCTTTTGGGTATTTTACACAATCCTTGCTGTCGAAAACCCATGCATGTGTTTTTGTAAATTACCAAACCTGAATTTCAACCTGAGCCAGAATAGCTTATCGTCAGAGTTTCTATGCACCAATCTGGTTTTCTAATTATCTTTGTTGGACTTCTCGACAGTATGGTGTGCAAGGAAATAATTGTGGGAGGACACAGAGGAAAACGCTTGGTAAGAGATCTCAAGTAATAGCTTGGACAATTACGCTTTTTATCCAAAATTGTTTATGGTATGCAAGAGAAGCAAAAGCTCTTTTGGAACTTGCTAGCCGAACTATATTCTGCCATAATAACCTGATATTGCAGAAAACATTGGAGCTCTTGATATTCGTATCACTTCTGAGTCAGTTACTGTATGTGGGGATTCTACATGTTGGAGTGTTTGACAGCAGCTATGGACCAGGTTATCGTAGCAGCGACCATGACCATGGGGGTGGCATTGTCGGGGCCCAAACCCCCGAAGACAGAGATTCCCGAGACTGAAATCTGAAACTTCTTACGCACGTTCTTTAGTGCACATAGATGAAACTCCCTAAAAGTTAACATGTTTCCACTTTCCAAAGCTCTGGCATCAAATAGAAGCATGCCCCTATTGTTTGTTCTGTGCATGATTTCTCAAGGACACGACCTTGCAGAGTAACTGTAATTTGCTACCAGAAGATGCAAGCAAATAAGCAAACGCCGATTAACTCTAAATCAGATTGGAAACATTTAACAAGCCCCGCAATGTATAAGACGGTGATCTGTAGAATGTGATTACCCACCTAGTAATCTGATCAAATTGTTCTCTACATTTTTTTTATAAATAAAGTATACGCAGACCAAAACTCATGATGATTGCCTGTCGTCTATCACTGTTTAGATTCATCAGTCTTCCATTCTACGATAGCTAGAGTATGGCGTCCCCCACAAGCAACCAGTTTAGCAATCCAACGCCCCTCGGCTGCTCCATCTCTTACATTCTGCGGCGGTGGGATGCTTATGGGTACTTCCATTGGTTGACCGGTAGTCACCTTCCGACCGTATCCAAGACGTCCATGGTCACCTCGACCAAACTGCCGAAATCAAGAGCAGGCACCATATTAATATTTCCGAATATTGCCCCCAAAATGGAAAATGGAAAACAATCGTGCAACGGTGCTAGAATTATGAAAAAAAAACAGGAAAAAAGATAACGTAAAGAAAAAAGTCCATTCAAGACCAAGACAAACTGGCAGTGAGGAAGTGCATATTCACACATGTCTACCCTCTCATATCAAATTTCTACTCGTCCGGCAATGCAATCATACAAAGGTAAGTTCAAAATACTTACTGAAAACATGCGCCCATCCTGTGTAAGTGCAACCGAGTGCGTGCCTCCACAAGACACCTGCACCACAGATGGACAAATTACGCAAGACTTTCGAGAAGAAGATTCCGAAGTATGGGAAATACATTCCCATGATTGACTAAAGAATCGCTTCTAAAACAAAGATTTATGCCTTAAGGTATTATGGGATGCAAGAAGTCCTTCAATGATGATTGCTTTCATTATTCCTTTGGGAATCCATACAAATGGTCTAAAAAACTTTGCTTATTTCTAGACGAAGAAATAAGATATCCTTATGTTTCTTTGTCAATGGTTCTTGAGGTGATCCTCTGGCTTTTTCTTCTTCTTTTTTTCCACTTTTTTGGTAGATGGATGGAACGGTGGTTGAAAGTTACAAAACTTGTGGATTTTATTTCTCTTACTTACCCAACACTAAGCAGATCATGACACCATATTTGACAACTGAACTGATTGGTCTCAACACCACGCAACACAATGAAGCTAGTCTATAGATAGTTCTTGGCACAAAATAAATTGACGTACCTGAACAATGTCCTCACCAGCCAGAAGATGAACCCTCTGAGGCACCATTTTACTGCTCTTGTCATTATCTCCAAGTCCCAGCCTTCCATGTTCACCTCTTCCCCATCCATACACCTGCAAGGAAATGGCTAATAGTCTAGAGCAATAACCTTGAAACCTTGAGAGCAAATTAGCTCCTTTCCCAGAAGCCAATGGCTTTTCAACTGAAAGGCCTTTATCATTCATAGGAAAGGGACTAGCCACAGAAAATCAACTGTTTATGAGATAAGAAGTATAAAATTAAATACAAAATGCTAATTCAACGAAGGTCACCAGATTGGATTCTCATTTACTCACCCCATCTTAGAAGCTTCAGTTTTCAATTAAACACTGTTAACAAATACAAATAACAACACAATAGGGGAGAGAGAGAGAGAGAGAGCACCTCTCCTTCAGCCGTCAATGCAGTAGAGTGCCAACCTCCAGCTGCAATATCAACCTAGAGGTAAATTACAGCAAAGAGGATATCAGACTACTCAGACCATGAACCTGTAAATAAGCACAACTCTAACTACGTAACCATCAAAACATCTTTACGACATTGGTTTCAATCTTAAGCTGAATGTCAATAACAATAGTGATAGATGACCTAGTAGAGAGGTTGAAGCCAAAATAAGATCTTGAAACCTACAAGAAATTCAAAACTGAAAGTAAATAGAAGCAAACATTTTGCAGTTTTATATCAATTCAGGTAGTGTTTGTTATCTTAAGTTACAAACAAAGCCTTTCCACAAAGGATTTATTGGAGAAGAAATGGAAGTAGAGCCTTCAACCCTTTCTCGAGGATTCATTTGCTTTTATAGTATAAGTGAAATGATGACTCCGCACAGATGTTTCTGGAATAGTCCTAGAATGGGCATTCAGCCTAGTAGGATGGAATAAAAGAATATATTGGCTGGATAAGCAAATTTCTATTTTGTTAAGAACAGGCACAATAGGCGAAATGATTCGATCTCAAAACCCACCTTCAGCCATAAGGATTCAAACAACAACACATTGTGTTGCGGGCTTCTGCACATACTTTTAAGGAAGCATGCATGCATATGCGTGCAAGTGTCCACACATCATACCGGAAGAAATTAGCCACGCGACAAGTGTCCTTGCAGAATGCTCACCAATAAAACGAGGTGGAGATGAGGTTGTGGGTTCAACATTCATTTTGTGTGTATGTTTGCATACCAATGAAAAAGAAATTTTTATGGATTCAAAACGAAACACACTCCATGACAATCTGATTCTTAAGTCCTCTTCCTTCACTTGCTTTGACAGAATATTGTCACGGCTCAAGGCACACATGGACAACACCTTACAGATCAAGTTTCCAACCATGAACTAAGGTTCTGCTTGAAAGCCCAAAAGCTTGCAACCAGATGAAGCATAGTAACTAGGTCAATGCATGGCTCTTTTTTTCTTTTTCTTCTTTTGTGGCAGGTCAAAGCGGGGGTTTAGCAGCACCAGCCTTATGCCTGAGCATGCTTTTTATTCATTTCAACTTAAAACCAACCAGCAGAATAATTGTAATTTTCATTGATATTAGTAGCCAGGCAACATTGGAAATAAAAAAAGAACATAATGTATATAGATAACTAAATTTATCGTTCCTTATCAACTTCATGAACTTTCAGAACCTGCAACCTTCAGATGAAATTCAGAGGAACCATCCATGGTGCTACCCACTAATACCTAATGGAAACAGAACATACAGATAGAAAAGAAGGATTTTAAATGATCAGTCACAAACCAACGTAAGACCAGAAAGCCCATGGACAGGAATGGGTTGTGATCTTGGTTGGGTATCTCCAGTACCGAGTTGTCCGTATTCATTATTACCCCATGCCCATAAAGTTCCATTTTCTTGGAGAGCCAAATTATGAAACGCCCCAACTGCAATGAGCCTCACACTTTCAAGTCCTTGAACTCGAACAGGAACAGAGATCTGTTTTCTGTGAATATGACAAACAATGTGTAAACATGAAGTAGAGACTTTGAATTTACAAGTATGCAGCAAGCTAACAAGCATGACTGTATGAGAAAAGCACACTGCCTAGTGTTTGCAACAAGCCCACGAGTTTTATAAATTAGGTAAACAAGATACATTAACATGAAATACAGAATCTTTAAGGGGACTTTACATATCTCCAGGAGGCCATGGCTGACCCCATGTCCACACATGCCCATCACGTGTAAGTACCACAGAGTGAGTTCCTCCTGCAGCTACCTGTGAATTAAGTGATTCAAAGATTTCATTACGCAAATATGGCTAGAAATGCAAATATGCAGACACAGGGAAAAGTGGAGGAGACAGGAAAATTCATACACCATGCAAGTTTAAGAACCTATAGACCCGTGTAACTTATAGTGCATATCATTAATGTGCTTATCAGTGCATTATAAACCACAAGAAACTCATTTGCATACGATGAGGCTTAAATAAAGTTCATCAAAATCAATATCTACAGTACTTGCATGTGGAGCTCATGTACTTAAAGCATATCATAACAACTTTCTGAGAAACAAAATACAGCCAGAGGATCTAAATTATTAACTTATAGTACACAACAACACAAGATGCATTGGCAGGACAATAAATCACCTGACGAACTACAAGCTTTGGCGCACAGCACTGCGGAATCACTATATCCCTTCTCAATGGCTTACCAGTCTCATCTTTCCTCTCTGGTTCTTCCCCGCACTGCCCATACTCATTGCCTCCTGCATTATTTCGTTCACATTAACAAAATTTCATTAACCCTCTCTTTGGGACAACAAAGCAGAAATGAAAATACCAAAATCATGTCTAGTTTTTTAACGGGAAATTTTTCCAGAAGGTTACACACATGGCCTCAACCTTGCTAATTTTAGCACTCAGGCAAGTCGTATAACCCTTTTATTTTTCTTCTTTTGCTAAATTATAATGAATAACCAATATCATGATGTAGTTTCTTTTTCCTATAGTATTTCGGCAAACAAGCAAAGAACAAAGAAATCTTCGTTTTAATACCCCAGGCATAAGCTCGGCCTTGATCATCAACTGCTAAACAGTGCCACCCACCAATGGCCGCCTAAATCAAATCCAAAACCACCAAAAAATCAGAATAGCCAACGGAACAAAGGATAGCAAAAAATCAATCTTTCCCACATTTTAGATCCAAACAATTTCTTCAATACATTATAGCAAATTACCTGAACAATTTTAACATTGGCAAGCGCCTTAACCTGGCTGGGAATATTCTGTGTCTTGGTCTCTGGCGGGTGCCCCAGTGTGCCTCTCTGGTTCCACCCCCACGTAAACAACTACCAAGCAACCAACCACCCGACCCAGATAAAGCAAAATAAAATCAATACCAATAGCAGTAGTTGTAATAGTGAAAAAAACAACCACGTTAATAAGCAATAAAAGAAGAAGACGGCTGTAGAAAATCTTTGAGCAGAGAGAAGAAGAAGGGACCTTTCCGTCGTCGTAAATGGCGAGGGAGTTGCGGCTACCGGCCACGACGGAACGGACAGAGTGGGAGTCAAGGGCTTTGGCGACGCAAACCCATTCTTTCTCTTCGTTGTTCCCAATTCCCAATTGCCCGTCCTCTCCTGAGCCCCTGGGAATCAAGAAGATGAAAGAGTTCTTTCTACTGCATTAGCAATACCTACATAGATGGAGAGAGAGAAAGAGTACGGACCAGACGATGATGGCGGAGGTGTTCGAGGCCATGAGAGGCTATCAGGACACCAGTCGAAGTTGAAGCAGACAGTGGGGAGTGGGGGTGCCTACTATGACTGCGCTTTTCTTTTTCTTTTCTCGATGTTGAAGCACAGTGTTGGGGGAAGGGGGGGGGGGGTTCTTTTTCTTTTCTCGATAATATAGATATAGACGAGTCAATTCCGCATTTTGCCTTTTTGGAGTTCTGCGATTCGGGAAAACCGAACCCGATTCGAAGTTGCGTATGGCTGATCTAGCGGAAGATGGTAACGAAGGGTAGAATATATATATATAACGTATGGTAAGGTCAACGAGTTGGGACTTGGGGGGACCGGAGACGGAGTCATGGGAGTAAATGGCTTAAATTTTATGAAAGTTTATCAAACAAAAATGTTGGGTTTGAGTTATAATTACTGTTTATAGTTATTGGGTGAACTCATCAATACAACAACAATAAAACCATCAAGGGCTTGTTTGTCTTCGGGTTCTAGTTCTGGTTCAGGTCCAGATTTTGGTCTTGGTTTTATAAGTTGGACCCAGGCTCGGAATGGGGTTTTCCTGCCACAGTCCTGCCCGACAACTTCATTAAATCATCTCTGACATCATAAAAAAATGGTTAAACTTTGTTAACAAACGTTATGGGCAAATGTTTACGCGCTCTCTCTCTCTCATTCTTTCTTCGTTTTCTTTTTCCTTTACCTCACCAAGGTCAGGCCCTCTCTTCACCCACCTTCGTGCTTCTGTCAGTTCTGAGTCCTCTTTCAATTGGAAGCAAACATGGCAAAGAAGAAGAAAAAATTAGGTGCAGACATGTGTTTGACTTTGCCAATTTTTTTTACCTTCGTGTTTGACTTTGCCAAGTAACATCAAACAAAGCAAATATATCAGAAGTTAGGGGGATCCACCCATAAATGGCCAAGGATAAGAACGAAAAAGAAGCTCAAGAGAATAGCAAATACTATCCTGAACGAGCAACATTGTCAGAACATTGTGAGTTAAGGAGCACTTCGCACTACAAGAGGAGAACTGAAACTCCCTATAGCGGAAAAAGGCTTTAGCCTCAAAGCACAATGCTTCAATACGCCATGGCAGCACAGAGGGTCAAAAAAAGCAACAACCACCGCCTGAGAATCTCCTTTCAGTGAAAGTGACAGACTCCACGCTGAAGAGCTTGTTGGATCCCAAACCTGGACCTGCACTCTCCCAGGACAGCAAAACGTTGTTTCTCTCTTTCTCTCACCTTGCTCGTGACTTGCTCTCTCTTTCGCTCGCGCTCTGGAGCGACTGCCTCTATTTCTGTTGCGTCTGTTATGTTCTCTCTTTCGCTCGCACGGAGGCTCTTTGCGTTGCCTCTGTTGTGTTTTTTATTTTTTGTTAAAGTCACTGCTGGGTTTTTTGCTATTTGATTCTTTTGCAACTATATATATACAACACTTTGTATTTCCTATTAATTCAATATACTCATGACAAATTTCGTTGCTTTCACTCGGCATGCTATTTTTTTTTCCTCTGCCTCTACGGAAACTTTCACTTTATACCGATACAACCAACGCAAATACCAATACGCATGATCCACGCCAATACCACAAACCTAAGAGAACAAAACCAGGACTCGCGAATGGCACCATGGAATTTGTGGTCAGAGTTCATAGTTGCGTACTCCCTAAATATGTTTTGACAACAACTTCCCAATATTCCTTTTATAGTAAACGGTACAGTCCTTACTCATCCTGTCGAAGAAAATATTTTAATATAATATCAATTAAACTGCCACTGATATTAAAACCGAACCCCAACTGCTGTGGGCGCATGAATTTTGCAATGGCCCAAAATATGTACTTCCTTCTATTTCGACATGTAACTCTCAGGAACAACCGAACGACCTGAGGGAAAATGAGTCCAACACATCACTATTTCAAGCATTACCGTTGTCCCTCAAGATGGCTCAACACAGATGAAGGCCAAAAAAAATCCAAATATAATATTGGGAGACCACTGACTACCTATAACAAAGTTTGAACCTAACGTTAGCCCCATCCTATTTACCTAGCATCATGCCAATATAATTCATCCTCCCCACTTACAGGACCACCTTGATCCACGACAACCTACCTATTTACCAATCAGAATACCAATTAAGAAAAATATAATAATTAACAGCATCACTATAATCAGCTTCATGTGATGATCACCCTTCTTGCGGCCTCCGTTTATCCCAAGTTCCGTAACCCTCCCAACTTGCACTGTCTCTTCATTTAGCTCATCTATTCAGTAGAAGCACCCTGGGTGATCCTGTAGCACAACGAACAAAATCACCAGTACCATCAATATCTAAACCACATTCACACAAAATATTAGTATATACATCAGTCCCAAAAATATATCAATTATCTTTAAACCGTACTACTCTGGCCCTGGGCAACATATTACGACCAAGTAAAAATAATTTATATACAGCTCACCTCTCCTAAAGGACAACGGTAAAACAATCGCCCGTAATTTTTCGTTGTCCGCGCCTGAAGGATGCGCATGCGCCCACCGCCACAGCTGCATAATGGTCGACGATGCATCTGTAAATCCTAGGGCTGCACAACCGGAATGCGGTCCGGTTTTTCGGACCGCATTCCGGTCCGGACCGCATTGCGGTCCTTAAATAATATAGGACCGGACCGGACCACTTATAAGTGGTCCGGTCCGGTCCGGTTTCACTAAATGCGGTCCGGTCCGGACCACTTAAGTGGTCCGGACCGGTTTTAATTTTTTTTAAATTTTTTTAATTTTTTAAAATTTTTTCAAAATTTTTTTAGGTTAATTTCAAATGGGAAGTGTATATAAAAATGTTAAGTTTTAGTTTAGATAAAAATTAAACGTTTTATGTTTATAATTTGTATTAAAAATATAAAAAAAATATATTTTTTTATTTTTTTAATAAATGCGGTCCGGTCCGGTCCGGACCGCATTTATTATTAAAGAGGACCGGACCGGACCGGATAACCGGATTTATCCGGTCCGGTCCGGACCGGACCGCATTTTAAGAAAAAGGACCGGACCGGACCGGAAATCCGGTCCGGTTTTCCGGTCCGGTCCGGTCTGCGGTCCGGTTCTGTTCACCCCTAGTAAATCCTCAAATTAGACAACACACAAACTACCAAATGAAAGGACTTATTTCATTTTACCATGCACATCATGTATTGATTAAATATCCAGAATGAATAATCATAGAAAATTGGAAATATGTTTGTGACCAACAACACAAACACGCATCCGACAATAGAAGGTCCATGTCATAAATTCAAAGTCTGCACCCCATAAACGTGCATGACAACAATCCTCCCAAATTTATCACATTACAATGCAAATCATGTCACAAAAATTATTCATAGTTTGTTAATGCTCTTCGGTGGGTACATCCAACATCTACACTCTAGAGTTCCACATCATGTTCGCTAATTCATCTCTCTTGCGACCCATTTCTCTTGCCTCCTCTGGGCTTACGTCTACCTCCGTCAAATCATGCCTAAATCCCCCTTCTCCTGCCACGTTTTGCTCATTGGCATTGAATTCCATAAATATAGAGTCACTCGGTTGATATATCCGACAAAAATTGTGTAGAGTACAACATGCCGTTACAACACATGGTTGGCGGATTGGTAGATAGCGTGGCATAATGTCCAACACCGAAAATCTATTCTTCAGCATTCCAAAACATCGCTCAATGATGTTCCTTAGCGACGAGTGCTTATAATTGAACAATTCTTTCTTGCTCCGTGGATTCCCTCTCCCACTAGAGAAGCATGACAGGTGATAACGCGAACCTTTGTACGGAGGCATGAATCCCTTCATCATCGGGAATCCTGAGTCTACCAAGTAGAACTTACCTACCAATCAAGAAGTGGGTTAATAATTACAGCCTTTCATCGATCAGTTAATGAAATCAGAACTTCATTTCATGCTTAGTAATAAATAAATAAATAATCTTACCCTCGAGTGGGAGTGGAAATTTGTTTTCACTCCGCGACACAGCGTCGTAGAACACGCGAGAGTCATGGGCAGAGCCCTCCCATCCCGAGTATATAAACGTAAAACGTGCATCAAAGTCACACACTGCTAAAACATTCTGTGATATTCTCCCTTTTCGGTTCTTATACCTTGAGCTTGTATGGGCCGGAGCCCATGCAGTAACGTGTGTCCCATCTATAGCCCCAATGTAATCCTATACACATGACCACAGTCGGATGAGGATAATGTCCAATTATTATAAGACAACTACGACTAATGTCACATATACAAATTATAGGTCCTACTCAATTTATTCATATGGGAATAATGCAACAAGACAATGTGAAAAATTGATTAGATAGAATGTGAGTACTCATTACCTTAAACCATGGGTAGTATTTCGGATTATATTCGACGTATGGATGGACGTTGGTGTTATGCGATGGCGCCAACAATGTTTTTCCTAGTCGGCATAGCGCCCGCATCACTCTTCGAAAGTGTCGTGATATAGTTTCAATGGAGTGTTGGAATCGATCTGCTGCAACGCGGAACCCCAGCTTCTGGCAAACAACATACAGAAATATGAACACAGCCTCCTCCACGTGCACATTCTTAGATTCTTTAATGTATTTCCCCTCCCTTAAAGTGTCACATAGGAGACAAAAGTTTGGGCGCTCTAAGCGGAACACCTCATAGCATGTGTCGGGGTAAAGACCGGACATAAGCTCATACACGTACATGTGGCCTCGAAGCATTGAAGTCCTTTGCGGTGTCTTGCATAGTTTTTCTCGCTTTGCCTCTTCCCAGCAATACAGGAAGAAGAATTGTGAATCGATCCAACAATCTTCCTCCAATGACATTGGGTGCATTGGGTCATCGAACAATACACTCTCTACATCTGAACTCATGACATCCATCTCTACCTGTCATCATCCATGACCATTACTTATACCGGTAATATACATAAAATATTTTCATGGATACTCTGACTATTGTCATCGCAATCGTATCCTCCTTTTCATTTTTCACCTCAAAGAGCGGTTCTCCACTAATTTTTAACAAGGAATACGTCCCCAGTTCCATTTACATGTGTCTCTCATCCCAAATCCCGATTACGTCAAGCTTACGGCCATTACAGCATCTTCATGTCACAACTATACCCCGACCCTGAACATTATTCAAAGCAAATACCCCACTGCAATAAACCCATTGGATATTGTTCCTACCTTCGAATCGTTGAATTTCTGTTCACCATCAGATCAAGCCCAAAACAGAAGTGAGTGCTACCCAAACTAATTTTCATCTGCCCTATATTTGCATCTTAACACCTACCTTCCCCAAATGTGTAGTCGAACATCATTGGCCTAATTTCATCTCCCCTACATTTCGATCGTAAGTACACCTATCTGGAGCTGTAGCACGCAACTCATATAACTGAACCTATAATACTCACGATCAAAAAATAAAAAATAACACGGAAACAAAAACCATAAATCCTAATAATTTATACCACACATACCAGTAATGTCATCCCATCCAGGAGAAAGAATGATTACTATTCAAACAGTTGACTCATAAAGTTTTTATTTTGAGCTGAGTTTACCTACCGCAACACTGTTACCCTGAGGTTTCCTGAAATACAGAACAACAATCGCCCTCACCACCGTTGTTGTCGCCGAACGTCCTCGCAAGATCACTGTATTCCCCAACCCAAGTGGCTTTGTCGTAAAGAAACTGTCGACTACTTACAATAATCCACTACCAAAGACTTCACCGTCCGCACGCGAGTTGCACGTGGTCATCCCGCTTTAAGGACATAACTTTCGACGTCATTAATCTGCCTGCTCCCTGACCCGTGAGTCAAACACTCACTCTTGTTGGACCCAGTATGCGGGGGAGCGCGCGCCAAAAGGTAGAGTTCTCGTCAAGTTTCGTACGCCCCTGGCCCCTATTTTCCTCGTCGACGGTGTGGGTGATGTTGAGTGCAAATTTTCGTACTCAAGAAATTAACACAGCTATAATGAGTCTCTCGTGCCTACTGTCCGATACGTCACATCACTTTTGGCTCTATTACGTTTTCTACTTCTTGTGAAATCGAACACAAGCTTAGTATCCAACATGGATGCGGGGACAAAAGGGGCAATTCAGTCCAACACAAGCAGAGCATCCAACGCGGTTTTAGGTACGTTGTATGAAGATGAGTTGTCATTTACGAGAAAAAAATATTAAAACGAGATTGTCCAATAAAAAATTGACAATCCCTGAAAACGACCAGTTCAATCAGGTTGATAATTCACTGATGCAGGAAAAAAACGTTTATCCATGAAACCGGTGCCTTCATTAATTGCATTTACAGTGCAACATCGATGCATGTTTATCACCACTGTGAAATGTGTTATCGCTTCGTCTGAGATCCGTACATGAGAAGACGGGCATAAAGTCAGGAGCATACTGTTACGAACAACGCTCACTTGGATAAAAAAAAAAGAGTTACGAACAACGCTTCATTGCCATTGGATATTATCTACCATAAGAATAGTGGCTATTCTCAATGCCATTGGATATTATTTAAATGGCCATTAACCCCCGTAGTTAATGACCTTGTCGACTACCACCATCGTTCCTTACGTTTCTTCTCTTACATTGAAGTTGCAATGGCACGGCAACCTCGAGGTTCAGATGACGGAACCCACGACAACAGTGACCCATCGACAATTCTAATATCAAGCACCTGCAGTTCTGAGACCACTGTGAAGAGTATCCGTCTTGCTTCCACCGGATATAATGGTCCCGCTTCTGTCAGTTCCAGTCCGACAAGCCCTGTAATGATATTATGTCATCCTTCCACTGGATATATGAGTCCCGCTTCTGTCAGTGCCACCCCAAACAGGGGAAATGACAGTCCAGTAGCAAAAAAGTGATTGTTATCGAAGATTCACCACCTTCAGTGAATACATCTTCCAAGGCGTCTGGCCTCCAGAGCAGAAAAGGAGTTAAGCACGAACTATACGGTAAGATGAATAGCATATCGCCAACCTGCAAGAAGGTCAATGACACAGCAACGCCGATATTGGTTGAAGAGTCCATCTCACACACCAGGTAATCATAACGCAACACACACACGTGCTTATTTCGTCACTTATGTCACAGTGCAGAACAAATAGTTTATACGATATTCTGTTTTGTTGTTCTTAGCGTCGCGGAGATTTAAGGCGGCCCCATCAGAGGCGCCGCCTGCAAAGACAGACTGATTTTCGCAAATCGCAAGGGTTGGTTCCAGTAGAGGTTACAAGTGCTGATCAGCAACGGAACTATTAAGGATGACTTCCTTGCTTTTTTATATTTTGAGGTCTATACTTCTCTTTATTTTGAAATGCCTCAACGCGGTATCTGAGCTTACTAATGCCTTGCAAGTATGATTATTTGTTAGAGTGGCCACAATGTTTTGTATGACCTAAACAGTACTGGAATTGTAAGACCCTGTTGCTCTTAAGGCCATGAGTGCCAAACGATGTATTCATGGTTTTATTTGGTTCATAAACCTGTTCTGGAATTTGTTATGTGTTGGTTCATATGTGCGTGCTACGAACATCGTTCCTTATGAGAAATTACAGTTTGTGTTGCCATATGAGAAATTTCGATCCAAACGCGGTAATGGATATATTTCCTCAGTTGGTGTTGTAGCAATTAGGATCTAACGTAAAAGTTACATGTAATTCATAATAGCAATGTACAAAATATGCGCTCACATGAGGCAACATTTGTAGCTCATATTAGGGTGTGACTATTTGCAACCCCAACATCGGCCGACGTTCGCCAAGGACCAAATCCTACATTCATTAACGTGCAAAATCTGCACACATGCAGTACATCCCGTGGTTCGACAATGGGGGCATAGGACACACGATCTATGTCCATCGCAAATCAACAAGGGTGAAGCATCATACATCCACAGAAGATCTCCTCCACATGCTCAGGATATCTCTACAAAGTCCCCGAATGAGACTTAAGCAAAGGCCCGCGCAGATGTCGATTTCGACATGAATTTTATTTTCGACCTGGACTGTTGTATGAAGTTAGGCAGTATAAATCCAATTTCTATCTATTGTGAAACATTTATCAAAATATTTTTTGACAAAATTACTTACATAATTAATAATAGAAATGTAAATTCACATTGCGTATATTGTATTGTAAAATAATTGCAGAGTTTCATGTTGCAATAAATGGTTAGATAGTGCGGGGTGCCATCGTACCTAGTTGCGGAGAATTCTATTGTATATCGAAATTAAATGTCATGTAACATAAGGTCGTAAAGCGACAATAGAAAGCGAATTGTTTTTTCGCTTAGTTTTCCATCATCTATGAATAGCATCAGTACATTAGCAAAGAGTGTATTCGAGTGTTTTTCTTGCTTCTTACATGGGGCTTTCGAAATTCGAAAGTGCCGCATACTGGAATGTATGCTTGCTAAACAGGAGTTTCCATGATGTATGGATTTTTACGTTGGGAATCCAGCAGGAGGAAGTCTACTACAAGTGTATTTGTAACCTCTAAGCAGGAGTAACAACTCCCAAATTGCAAGACAGACGGTAAGCAAAAAATTTTTGTTGTAGGAGATAACTTATGCAATGGTAATTATAACAATATACCAGAGCAATGCCACAAAGCCAGACTCGAACATTAGAACATGCCTGAAGGTAGATAATATTCATAACATACGTCAATTAGCAGCAATAATCATCTAAACTATTGTGCCAAATCAAGATAGAGTCAAAGAGACATCACAACTCAAAGTCTGGCATACTCCCACAGCGGGAATGACATAACAAGTAACATGTTCAATAATGTAAAATGAGACACACAATTTCGAACCTAGAGTCAAAGAGAATATAACCAAGACTTACGCTGTTCATCGTCATGATTGAGAATGCCTTCTGTGCGAAAACATTTTCAAGCTCTTTGCACCCCTTCAAGAACACCTTGTGCTCACTCTCTGGCAGAACAGTCTGCATTATACGAAGGCACTTCGTATAAAGTTCATTTGGATCAGAGGCATCATCTTGGGCGGGGCCAGTCATGCCAAGTGACTTACTCTTCTTCATTGTCATCCATTGTTCCAAAATATCATTGCGGTGGTCCTGAGCACTGACAAACTTGAGAAGCGCCATACTATTTGCATCGGAGGCGACCGACTTCCCCTTACCTTTTGCACGCTTCATGCGATGTTGGACACTAGATATGGAGTCAATACCCCTTTTACCCGAAGAGGTACACGGTGTCGAAGGGGGTTGTGCAGTAGAAGCATCACCTGTGTTGCTTGGATGATTACTATCGTCCACGCCCAACCCAATAAAGTCATCCTCATGATCGCGTTCGTCGTCTGTGTCGGGGGGGCTGGTTGTAGATGCGTGATGATTTTTTCCCGTAGCAGTTGATGCTGAGAATAGTTCGCACATTAGTTCGTAGTTGGGTAGACCTTTTTTCCGAAAGGAGGATGCATTTTTGTGCATCTGCGTAAAAGAGGAAACATAATAGAAACATGAGAATTTATCATACAGTCGGGGATAAGCAAATAAAAGCGGTAGGGAAATGATACCGCTAGATAAGACGTCCACTGGGCGGCTGTCCCGGTCACTTTATTGTTCTCAGGATCCCATCCGAAGCCGGTCTCGTGGTGGAGCAATTGGTAGAACCGTCGCCACTGTCTCTTCATCCTGCGGAGCTTCTCTTGCACTTGGGCCATCGTCTTTGTCAGCGCTATCGTTTCGTTGAACTGTGCTACAATTCCGGGCCATATTGCAGAGTGTGGAGAACAATCCTGAACAGTACCATCAACTATCTTGTCCTTGAGGATATTCAGGAGCACGAGCTCTTGATTCGCAGTCCAGTCCGAACCCTTCCCCATCTGCAAACATTCTCCAATGAACGTTCTCAAGTGACATTAATGTCATATATTCATGTGGGAAACTCTGAGCCATTGACAAGTATAAGTAATGGACATATTGTAAAACACATAGGTGACCATAATGCAATGTTGCGAATGTGATTGATTCGGTTCATTTGCAAGAACCGAACCTTGAAAGCATGTTGGACTGAAATATAGAAAGTAATACACTTTATACCAATTTTCGCCGTGTGGGAGGCTTGCGAGTTTTTCTTTCAATGACAGGTACCTTCGAACGAGGCCGCAAGTAGTACTTCTGTAGAATTTGATATGAGCAATGAATGTCATGAAACAGAAATTAAAATTGGACTCTGTCATAGTAAAGCATTGGTAAGCACCAATATTACCAACACACAGATGATCTAACCAAGATAATCTTTGACCTTACCCGATTAAAAGCACAATCCTGCTAATCGAAAACATCGATTACTTTGGCACTTGCAAGTGACTTGTGCAACAACATGTGGAGGAATGTTAATTTTACCACTGATACCGCTGATACAGTGCATGTACCAACTGAAAATCGCTTGTGGGTTTGCAAGTGAAGTGTGCAAATGAATATAATTTTGGTCTATTTTAATATACTTTTGCCATAATTATTATGCATTAACAAGATATGGATAATGCAGTTTGTCATGGAAAAACCAACTATCTTCTTATCAAAAAAACAGCTTCTATGGTTGACACATTTCGCAGAGATATAATGTCGAACAGCAACAATGCAACCAACATCTCGACATCAAAACAGGTAAGTATCTAGGAGTGGAACACATATGTATCAGCAAAATGGATACTCCTATATGAAAGTGCTATGACATTTCCTTATAAATAAACATAGACAATCACGTAACAGAAGGGAATGGAAACATACCTTCGACCTGGATCGCGTTGTGGGAGCCGTTGTAAGTGTTGATGGGGGAGACGACCGACGCCGATGTCGGTGCCGTGAATCAAGGCTGTTAGGCATTTTCGGCAGTACCACTGATGGTGACGAAGGCTGGACACCGGAGATTCCGCTGGACAGAGATCTTCCTATGCGGTTACTACCGATACTGACGCGCTTGGGCATATTTGTAGGTGATGTTGAGCTGTGAGGTTGTTAATGTCAAACGTACAAGCTTTACGGATGTCAATGGAAAGGAAATTTGTGTTGTTGGGAGTTGTTTCGCAGGAGCCAGGACAATCGGGCATCAATCCTTCAAGCCATCAATCTTGAAAATGAATGCTGAGGTGACAATATAATCGGACGAGATATACTGCGTGCCACCTCCAGGCTAAGTGAGAGTCGTTCCAATATGATTCAACTAGTTGATTATCTGAGCTATGGGTACAGAAGTAGACATTCAGCTTGGTTGAGAATAAAGAATTGACAGGGGAATCGGTACAGGGAAGATGTGGGTCGCTGGAGAGTTATTAGGGAAGAAGGTGGTGACTTCGAAAGTGTTGGGTATTAAAGAGGCAGTTGGAGAAGGAGACAGTTTAAATAAATAAGCACTTAGTTGGCAGCCATGGACGGCGAGGAAGTGAGGGTGGAAGGGAGAGAGGGAGTTCACTCGGCGGCTTCCTGTCGAAGAGTGCAGGTTCAACTCCTGGCACGCGTAGATATTTGTTTATCTGAAAAATTGTCAGAACGTAGGAATTGATGCGGTGCTTTTGTCTGAGCAGCAAGTAGACGTTTCAAAGTCGACAGAGACGATGCAATGGGCAGGTGACACGTAAGTGGGTCGTCATAATTTTGAACCAATCCAAACGTTGGTTCTGGTTAGTGGGTTCAACTCCCGGTTTAAACCCCAAAACCAGGACCTGAACCCACAACCAAACAAGCCCCAATTCTATCTCATCCACTAGGTCCAAGATCAAACTCTATTTTGCAATATTTTAACTCATGTTCTGATCTAGACTACAACCCTACTAGCATGTCATTTACCCTATTTTCAAAATTGCTTCGCTTGTCTTAGAAATTGTGAAAGAAATCGTGCTCCTACGTGTAATCGAATGGTTTGTTTTGACCTATACATATATATATATATAATAATTGAATGTTCAAACTAATCATGGGACTTGTGCATTACCTGTCCTATACAAAACCGACCAATTTATCATGCCTAAAGCTGTAGAGTGAATCCAAAGGGTGGATAACACCTAAGAAATTTTAAACTTGAGATTTTAAAAGAAACAAATCATCAAGACCTAAATTTTAACCACTAAACCAACCCCCTTGATTATATATACCTATAATTACTCTGCCCACATTTTGATCTCCACCTATCATGGAGCACCCAAACATATTGGCTGCTTGCTGTGTCAGTTCAGTTCTATAAACCAAAGTTTAGCTTCAGCTCTCTTAATCTCTGCCAAAGCGGTTCTGTTCACGGATTCATACCAGAGGACATTGATCGTGCACCTTCTCCGCCTGTTTGCACGGACACTAGCACGTGCATGCATGTCCCAGCGCCCACGCATCCGTAACCTTTGCTGGCGTTGGCGTGTGCCCATAAATCATTATATATATATTAATGACAAGGGGTGCCTACGGCATCGTGAAGAGAACAGTTTCTGGGGAACTTCTGCAGGGGTAACTTTGCCACCGTTAAGGCGGGCCAAGGAATTCCATTTGAGCTTGCCAAGAAAACGACGAGCCTCAACAGAATACGCCAGAAGCGAAGGTAAAAACAATGCGGACCATAACTTCAATGCACGTTATACTGAAAAAGGCACCAATTTCAACACGAAATCATTAACACATCACTCAAATAACAAGCTCATTCTTCCCATCAATAATAAAAAGCACATTCATATATGTCGCGGACAATTCAACCCCAAGTGCTGCTGTAAGCACTCAATATCATCAGTTCATTACGCAATCATACTACAACAGCCCACATGCCAGCCATGTAGGAGGTCTCAAGATTAAAAGTACAGCGCACATATCCTATCAACTTATCACTGCTGTGGCTGGGACTGTGGCTGCTGCCCGTCACCTGACGTGCCACGTTTAGGTGCCTCCTTAATCTCGTCCCCGGCCTCATCCTAACATAGAGACAACATATGCATTAAGAAATAGCTAAATGTCACTAAACAAACTTCAAGGCAATGACCATATGCAGCTGCAGGTGTGCGCCCCATGCACCCAGTCCTAATGATAGGGTACAACTTGAATTGATAGGTAAGTGATCAGAACCATGGCAACCAAATCTTGGGCAGTTTTCACAACACCACTAACTAATCTTGAGATGAGGATGCTAATGCAATGAGGAACAATTTTAGAGCCAGGTAACACTCATTACAAAGTTCAGTCTTGGATGACATGGCCACCCATACTAATGTTGGTTGCGGGTTGGGCCTACAAAAAAGGGTGCATGTTGGAAACATTGTTGATCATGCTTTTGAGAATACTCCAGGTTTAGAGTCAAACCAACCAAGCTCAGACCACCTATCATTTGGTAAATGGAAATGCAGAGCACACAAGAAAACATAAGAATTTAATTCTCAAAGATTAAGCCGGTGAAAATGCCCTTTAAGTAGATTTCCCTAGTCATGTTAACTTGGATGGCATCCAATTGCAGTATCAAAAGACACAAATAGACACCCACCCAGACACAGACACAAACAAGGTTGGCACACTTGCACTGGGTATGAATGCTTGTGGGCTTACACATGCATGCAAGCTATTATTATGAGAGAGAGATACCGTGATGTCAGAAGTCCACAAAGTCAAATTGTCTCGGAGAAGTTGCATGATCAATGTACTGTCCTTGTATGATTCCTCACCCAATGTATCCAATTCTGATATGGCCTCATCGAAAGCCTGTCAAACAAAAGAGAAGAGAATTAACAAAAAAAAAACAGAGAGATATTAAAGCTATTGGTAGACATGCAACCTCAACATTGGATTTCAGAAAATTCAAATATAAGGTGTAATTATGAAAAGAAAGTTCGCAATAGAACAATCTTCTCTGAACAGATTTAGTTGCTGAAAAAGAAGCCAACTCAAACCAAACAGAATGTTTAAACTAAGTAAAGCAAGAATGTATCGATTGAACTCCCAGAAAGGGAACTGCAGGAAGCCATCAGTTAACATACTAATCCACATCAGGCTAAAGAATCTTGAGCTCTACCATCACCTGCTAACACACATTTTAGCAATACTGATCCCAGCCAAAAGAATGACCAACAATTTCAAGAAATCACGCATACGTCTATTGGCAAGTAATAAACATGTACCCATGTACAAACAACTGCATGACAATACATAAGAACAGTTCAGTAAAAGCACCTGCTTTGCAAGATTGCAAGCACGATCCGGTGAGTTAAGTATTTCATAATAGAACACAGAGAAGTTAAGTGCAAGACCCAGCCTTATTGGGTGCGTAGGAGCAAGTTCAGCCACAGCGATGTCCTACATCATAGAAAACAAAGTAGTTCAGAAATCCCTATCTCAATTAGCCCTTAAAAATAGCAAACATAATAAAAGAGCCTCAGGAGGTACCTATGGTTAGCCAACAAGACTACCAGAGCAGATTTGTAAGCCAAAAAACCTACCAACAGCACAAAACCTACCTGAGCAGACTTGTACGCCAACAAGGTGCTCTCAGCAGCTTCCTTCCTTTCAGCCCCAGTCTTAAACTCAGCCAGGTACCTGTGGTAATCGCCCTTCATCTTGAGATAAAACACCTTCGACTCAGCAGATGAGGCCGATGGGATCAGATGTGACTCAAGAAGGCTCAAAATGCCATCACAGATCTTGCTCAGCTCTGACTCGATCTTGCCCCTGTACTCCTTGATGATTGAAACATGATCTTCATTTCCCCTACTCTCCTCCTTCTGCTCAATGGAAGAGATGATCCTCCATGAAGCCCTCCTGGCCCCAATTACATTCTTGTAGGCCACAGACAGAAGGTTCCTTTCCTCCACAGTCAACTCCTCAACATCCACTGTCTTTGCAACTTTCTCCATGAACTCAACCATTTCCTCATAACGTTCAGCCTGCTCGGCCAACTTCGCCATATACACATTCTCCTCCCGGGATGAGTCAGCTGGTGACATCTTTGCTATAGCAAATAATTAATTTATCTGCAAATCAAAGAAAACGAAGGCTTCATCGCTATCGTGATCTTGACGTCTGGATAAAAAAATAAATGGCCACTTGAAGTAAGACCACTTTTGTGGTTGCTAATAACTATTAGGAAGCAAATCTATAATCAAAAGTTGAACAAGTTACAAGTTGTTCAAAGTTTGAGAAACATCGACTTTAATACAGGCTGAGCCTTGCAGCCAAAATTTTTATTCTGAAAAAAAATCAATTGCAATCATGAACAAGCAAAGGGAGGCAAAAATTATCTGTTCTCCGAAAATAAAACTTTACATTATCAACCTATACTAGATGTGCCCAAAAGAAAGACCTTTCTCGTATACATTGCATATTATCCTTTAATAAAAATATCAAGAAATAATAAATCAACCAACAAATGGTTGCCAACATACCCGAGAAAGAAGACACAGAAATTTTGCATTACCAGTAGTTCACATAAATCTTTTCACACATGCACGCCCCCCCCCCCCCCCCCCCAAAAAAAAATCCTCGAATTCTCTCCGCAGCCAAACAGATCAGATCACACTTACGTCATCCAAAAAAAGAAGACCCGCCCGGAAACTGACAATCTATTCCAAACAGTCATTTTACACTGCCTGGAGCAGAGGCCATCGTACTCTTCTCTCAAACAATAAGTGAACTCCGAATGTTTTCCTTTACTCTTTCAGAGAGTTATTTGCAGCAAACCAAACAAGTCATAAACAGAAACCGCAGTCGTTCTCCGGTCAAAACAAAAGGCATGAAAAAATAAAAACTCAAATATATCAGATCCAATCAAAAACTTGAACCAAAAATAAGCTAGTAACAAAAAAAACAAAACAAAGCAAACAACAAATGGAACAAGCAGACCATCTAGATCTCAGGCGGCCAAACCCGAAAACACATACACAAAAACCAACAAAAATCCACCAGATCTAATCCTAAACTTAACACGAAGCCTATGCCTACATAATAAAATAAACAGATAACAGCATGACAGACCGTACCTCTCTGGTGCACGAAGAGTATCCTCTCTCTCTCTCTCTCTCTGAGTGCGTCAAATAAGGGGGAAGAAACGCAATGGCAAGGTAAAGTAGGGAAAGGGGATGGTGCTTAAAAAAGGTCGCCACGAGGGGGAGACGAACGGAGTGGTCCAATAAGAACTCGACATGTGGTGGGTTGCGAAGAATCCGTATGTATTTTGTTATTGTTTTCGTGTTTTCTTTAGAGAGATTATTATAGATATGATTGTCTATGTCTTGAGTCTGAGTCTACGATTGTGTGTGTGTGTGTCACGCTGGCGTTGACGGTCAACAGGCGATTGGGCCACATCATTGTTGCGTCTTTGGTGGGGGGAGGGCGGGCTTGAAAGGTTTTCATTCACGACTAAGCGAGTGGCAACCGCACGCGCTGACGACGATGGAGCCTCTCTCTAACCGCCGTGTTCTTGCCGTTTTCTATTTCACTGTCCTCCTTTTTGTCAATTTAGAAATAAAACTGAGAGTTGCTCTTTGGGTATTAGATTAATTATTTTATTAATATTTTATCTTTTGCCTTTCTGAGCTAACGAAGATTGTATAGTTCGTAGGGTTTGGATATGGCCATTGAACTGAATGCCCTCTTAAAAATGCAATAAAAGATGCAACCATTGGTGAAATGTGACAGCAAATTATGTGTCACGACTCGACTTGCTGCTAAAATACATATGAGACTCGATTTTTATTGAAACGCACGAGTCATATCTTACGGGTAGATAGGATACAGCTTATGCATCATATAATAAAGTTTTATTGAGACTTGTTTTCGTTGATTTATAAATGTTCAAACAACTATTGCTCGAGCCATATAGGACTCGTTGACATAGTAGGTGGACACCTATAATTCTTATACTATGTAAAGTTATTATCTATCTCAAAAGTTTTAATTGTTAACCAAAATTAAAATTTATTATTAAAATTATATTGCCCTATAGTTATGTTCTTATGAGCCACGTCATCGCATTAAATCTTGCGATTGAGCTGGCAATTAGCGAGCTTAATTAATAGAGAAATGGTGAGGGGTAGCACTCAACCCTTCGAGTTAGGATAGGAAACTGGGAAGTCATATGTTTATAGGCATCCCATTTTCTCGACAAAATATATTTGTTGGTAGAAGGGATATATAATTATTGGATTCCGAAGAAGGGGCAATAGACAATAGTTATATGCAATATCTAATCTAGGAATTTTTTCATATATACCGCTAATTTTGGAGCTGGCAGAGGTGGTCCTGATCCACTTTATGTTTCTGGCCCAGAAGTCAAACTTATCATCAGACGCAAGCTTTAA
Organism: Myrica gale; assembly: GCA_963930655.1. NCBI lineage: Eukaryota > Viridiplantae > Streptophyta > Magnoliopsida > Fagales > Myricaceae > Myrica > Myrica gale. The sequence continues at coordinate 5,175,149 of OZ005600.1, read as the reverse complement.
AGCAATACATAATTATTATGTTTCTGGCCCAGAGGTAGTCCTGAGTCCAAAGTCTTTAAAGCAATACATAATTTCAGGAAGAAAAAAAAAACCCGTAAAATATTAACATTTTATTTGATAATGACGATAGACTTGGTAGTCTCGCGCATGCCGGGTGCATTTTTTTTTTTTTTATGTATTATAAGTGCAGAGTGTAAGGTTGCGTTTTGTTAACTAAAATTTTAAGTTTCTTAATATTTTAATATAATAACAGATAATTTATCTATTTTCTATTATATTATTATTTTTTATTATAATAAATACTAAAAATCACATATCTCCACTTTTTTATCAAATTTAATACCTTAAAATTTTAACATCTCTAAAATTTAAACACTAAAACACAACTTTAATTAGTGTTTTGGAATAAAATTATAGGACTTACCAAAAAGAATTCTTTTTTTTTCTAAATAACCAAAAAAAAAGAAAAGAAAAAAGACGGATAACTAACCGGAAAGTGGTTAACAAAGATAAATGGGTTCATGATTAGCGGTTATATATGTTGGGTAGGATAAACTTACTGGATCGGGAGATTTTAGAAATGACATAAAGCTACGGAATCCAGCCGGTTTTAGGATTATAAAGTGGTTTTCAACTCCACTTTAGTATGGAATTTAGGTCTGAATGACCGAGTTGTTTTTTGAATAGTATGAACGAAATTCAGATATTCAATTCATGTGTATCGAATTCGACGAATTTGATTTATTAACCGTACAAGTTGAGGTTCAACATCACGACAAATTAATATTTAAAAAAATTAAAAATTTAGTCACTGAATTTTAGTATCGGTGAAAAAATGGTCACTGAGAATATGTAGTGGTGATTTTTCACTCTATCTGTCAAACTTTCGTTATTTTATAACGGAATAGAAAGCGGTCGACCGCTTCATGTAGCGGTTGACTGCTGCAAATTGTCGTTGACGAATAGAGTGAACAGTAGCGGTCGACCGCTATTCCCGTTAAAAATTAACGGAAGTTTGACGGATGGAGTGAAAAGTTACCACTACGTATTCTCAGTGACAAAAAATAAAAAATAAAAAGTTAAAGTGACCATTTTGTCAGTAATACTAAAATTTAGTGACCAAATTATAAAAATCTCCAATATTTAAGATTGACTTATCAACCCTAAATTTTGTAAGTAAATAATAATTTAAACCTTAGGGCTTGTTTGATTTACATGTATTCTCAGAATTTTTTGAATCATGAGAATACACAAACTGAACATATTTTTTAACCTCACTTAAAAATAACTATTGCACGCATATCAATAAAATTAACATCACCTAAAAATTTTTAAAACACAAAAAATCGTGAAAATACTTTGTAACCGAACAAAGTCTTGATGTGCAGTAAAGCTTGCTACCTGAGCTACCATATGAGTTTGGTTGGTATGGGTCAGGAATGGTCAAATCGTGTACATGTTAAATTACACCAAAAATTGATAAGATGGGACGCGTGATGTGCTTACGTAACTCCACGAAAAAAGAGCGATGGTTTTTTCTTCTTCTCAACGGTGTTACTTTCTCTTATCTTACAAACAAGCGTTTTTATGGTTCGTACTCTGTTTCAAAAATAAATAACGAGACGTATGTGCTACGTACATAATTGATTGCCGTCAAATATTTGTTCGACTTGAAAAAGGTAAAACTCAATAAAAGTGTAATAAATGGGGGCAGCTCGTAGTGGGCTGGCGGCCCTCCCTTCGACGGTGCAGTAACGCCCGGCTCTGAGGCTGCTTGCATTGTAAAATTTTACCACTCTTAAAATTTTAATACAATAAAATATTATAATATAATTTCTCTTTCCATCAAATCATTATTTTTCACTACAACAAATATAAAAAATTACTCATCTATATTTTTTCACTAAACTCAATACCTAAAATTTTAACAACTAAAATTTTACAAAACAAACCCACCCTAAGCCAACATTGTAAATTTGAAACATGTTGCGCATTTAAGACCCAAAAGCTTACAAAGAAGAGGAGGCTATATAAACGAAAAAATTCACTTGCTTCACGTTCGCATCACAATTTTTTAATGACGGTGCAAACATATTTCTCGTGTTGATTGTTTAACGAAATTTTGGGGAATATTCACAAAATTTTGAAAATATTTTGAATGTTAAAATTTATTGAAGTTTGTAAAAAATTTGAAGTGTACGTATAAAAGTTGAAAATTTTGAAGTTTATTTGTTTTGTTAGAAATTTTGGGCCCCCAAAATTTTAAGCAAACAAATAATACCTTTGTGTCTTCCCATGTGCTTATTTTTACTTTGTAGAATTTGTAGAATTGGTAGGTGACTAACAAGCTCGGTTTTTTTTAAGGTCCCTATTGATTGGTTGGGCAGGATAGGGAGAGTTCAAACATAATATCGTATTAATTGTTGAGTTGATGGGATGTACCTACAAGAAAGTCTGACTTTCAATTATACATATCGAGATTCTCTATAATTTTCTATTCGAATAGTATCATGCAATTCAGAGAGAGATGTACACAACACGTTGATTCTATTATAAGGTCAATACTGTACGAAATTTTATATGGATAGACATGTGCAATATTAAATAGTGTACAGTCCACAACTATGTTTATCTATTTTCAAATTACATTCAGACAAAGAATTACTAAGAAGACAAATTGCAAGTGTACATCGCCCCTTTAATCTAAGCTAGTTTCCCTTTCACATGGGGTGAAAAGGTTGGCCAGTGAGATCCGGTGGGTCAACGAAGCGAAGGGCCTTGTAAGTCATCATTGTTGATGACTAAATTACTAATGTAAAGATGCGTGTACATCAAGTTGTGATCAGATCCAATGGCAGCGGCCTGAGGGGCCACCCCACCAACTTGAAAATGAAAAGGTATGGTACTGAGATTTTGGGCCAGTGCAATATGGGCCAAGTATTTTAGAAATTCCTGAAAAAGGGAAGTTGGGCCTGAGCTTCATATAAGGCCCAATCTGACAGCCCTGTAAGCTGCAGTAAGATCACCTAAATAACAAATAGACGGACGCAGCTGACGCGCAGGTACTCTGAGGGCTCCGAGACCCAGCAGCTTGAAGGCTTGACATGGTGTGTCAATCAAAATCTCTCTGCTCTGCAAAGTCAAAGCGACGCTAGGCCACTGGCATTACAAATCTTGAAGACTTCGAAAGCTTTCTTCCTCCATGGGATTCGTACAGGAAGCACGTGAGAATCATGTGAAGAAGAAAGTAGAAGAAGGTAGATAAGTCTTCTTCACGTAAAACCCTATACCCCCATGTCTGGTGGCGGAGAAGAAAAGGAATAAAGTGTGGCAAGATGATATAAAGGAAAAGTAATTCAAGAGAATTATCTACTTTGATTTCGAATAGTTTTCATCATCGGGGACCTGGAGACCGAAAGCAAGCGGGAAAATAACATTTTATAATTGCCTTTCTTGTATTCTCTCATCGGTTCTTCCAAAATTTATCACCGTTGATGCTTTATGACCTAAAGATCCTTGCAAATTTTCTTTCATTTAGCCTTCTGACAGAAACATTAACCGAAATCGTACATCTTATGCACTTATCTTTACATTCTGCTGGTTCTTTTTCATTAGGATTAGTATGTATGTTAAAAAATTGTGTCTGGAACTAGTTGTAATCGTAGATCCCTAAATGAGCTATGAAGTGTCTGTTTTATCTGATATATCAGCTTTAAGAAGCAAAATGAAGCAGAAGGCATTAAAGGAGTGTGATCAGTACGTCGCAAAGTATGCTCAATGCGCTTCAGGAAAAACATTATCGGTTGTTTGGCAGTGTCGGAAACAAGCTAAAGAGTTGAATGGTTGCCTCCATCAATAGTAAGTGTGATTCTGTTTGTCGGAGAAAAGTTCTTCGTATTCATATCCCGCTTCATTCCATTGTTTTGAGATTTTGGAACGATGCTAGTGATACAGAATATGTTTCTTTGAATGTTATACACACCCAGTCAGGGACTGATTTTGACGATGCCCAGATGATGTATGACTGGTCTTGTCCCTATTTAATATATTTTGTAATCTTTATATATTGAGTTGTTTCATCTAATGTGTTATATTATTCTTTGCTGAGAAGAAAATGATAATGGAAGAATGAAATATATTTGTGTAAAAAGTTCGCTTTCCTGCATAATTCACTTGTATGAATCACCGATATTATTTTTTCATTCGATCCGAAATTGAGTGCGAAGTGTCTAAGCAAATATATCTTCCTGTTTATAGCTTGCTGTGACTGTTCATTTTTTGTTCTGTGGGGATGAGCAGGGGAGATTGCTAAAAGATTAACCGCATTACTAAGATTTGAGGTGCTTTTAATGGTCTTGCAAATACACTCCTGCTCAGGCCTTGCGTAAAGTATTTCTACACACGCATCCTCTATATACCATGTAAATGTTCAAAATACTTGGAAATCATTAGAAGAAATTGTCAGTCATTTGACATTGTGCCAATATATCTATTTGGTCGAATACTTCTTAGGAGGATATTCATGTTTGGTGGGTTCTTGGAGTCATGCATCACCATTATGAGGGACAGCGTCTATCGCATAATCAGGGAACCAAATTCTTGTCACAACATAGAAGTGCCACTTTGACCTACGTGGTGAGGTTTCCTTGGGCATCGGGTTTATTTTCTAGACACCTTGGGCAGTGGGTGGTTATGATAGAACCTTGGTCAGCTACTTATTGTTGCAAACTTGTAGATGACCAGTAGATGAGAGTAATATTCCCTGCACATTTTGCTAAAACTTCCAGTTATGCAGTCACTGGCATGCATGGTTGACTTCCATAAACTCAAAACAGAAGGTGCCTTTGATCCTGTTCTGTGGCCATCCTGTAATACATATGCTACAGTTGTGATATGGATGGCTATGTTGCCATTGCCAAATTTTTCTTTAGATTTGCTCATTAAATTGTCTAGGGTGTTTCTACATACCAGCTTTTCAAGTGTACATATTGGATTCTTATCATTACAAATTTGGTCATGATTGTGTATGGGTACTATTAACATGCTCACCTTTATTTGTGAGGCTAAAAACATGATTTTGGTTGCTGGGGTGGAGTAATGAGCTTTCCAGCTTAATGACTCCTGAAAAATTCTCTGATGAAACAAAATATAACTGAAGTGTTCTTCTGATAATAAAAAGGAAACTCAATGATGTAGTCTTAAGTAATCTTTTTACTTTTTCCCAAATTTTCCAAGTACGCATGAGCAAGTGAGAAAAATCCAGTTTTGCCATTTGTTAAATGATTATTAACATGGTGTGGTTTTGTTCCCTGTCCAGTTAGTTTTTGAAGTTGGCCAAAACACACATGAATGCCAACTACTTGCATTCATGTGTACTGTGCAAAACCTAGTTTGGAACTCCAGATTCTGACATTCATGATATCTTTAGGCCAAATGTGGTACTACTTGTACATTGGTAATGGGTTCGATGCATTTTTTTAGCTGTCCTAGTTAAGCTTTTAAGAAAAGATTTGTTAACTTGTACATAACAGAGCCAACTGGTGATAGACCGATGTAAGAGTAATTGTTGTCATTTTCTGTAACAGTTACTTGTACAAGTCCCACTACTAAGGCTGTGTTTGTGTTGTAAAATTTTAGTGTTGTTAAAATTTTAGGTATTGGGTTTAGTGAAAAAGTGAAGAGAGAGGTAATTTTTTATATTTTTTGTAGTGAATAGTAGTGATTTGATGGGAGAAAGAGAGATTATATTGTAATTTTTTATTGTGTTAAAATTTTAGAGTGTGTAAAATTTTAGGACGCAAACACAGCCTAAGATGCTTAAGATTCTGATAACCAGTGTCTGGCTTTTATTTGCTTTAGTTCAGGAATTAAAGCTGCCGTACATTCATGCAAAGCTCATTTATAATTGTTTGGCAATGTGTTTGTACATAGTGAAATGGAATTGAAAATTAAAATATAAGAAACGCAAATGGAAGAAAACGTCAGGACTACTTTGAGTAAACCTTTATGGCTAGTGATACTAGAATAGGCTACATTTTGTTAATTTTGTTTTGCTTTTGCAGCACCAATGATGCCGTTCTGGAAGAAATGAAGAGAGAGTATACACTTCAACAGGATGTTAAGGGAACTGCCGGAGTAGTCTAAGCACATTCTTTTCGTACGCCCATTTCATGGTGAACGATTTCGAAGAGTTTCTGTTCTTTGGGGTGATGCATATCATGCTACAACTGTGTTTTCTCTTCACATATTTATAAGTTTCATGTTTAATTTTCTTCTGAACTGCAGGGGTAGTCTGCGGAATTGATATCAAGTATTAAGCAACATATATCAATTTGGAGTTTTTATAAATAGAGTTTCGGCCGTTATTAATTGCTTATAAGAGACTGTTTAGAAAACCTAGCAATTCCTTCGTCGTATATCATTCACGCCTGGATTATGAAAGCGGTTTGATCTCTTCTCCTCAGCCCCAATGCTTTTTCCTTCTCTGCGCTCAATTAAGTTCCGCTCAAATTATCATCCCTCCATATTTTCTCAATCACTGACATATAAGGGCTGCAGGCACGGAAAATAATTCCGGGGCATTGCTGTTTACATGACTGCTTGTCCACTAATTGAGAAAAAAAAAAGACTGCTTGTCCTCTTTGCATAAATAGGGACCGATCCAATCGGATTGTCGCAATCTGTTTTCTCCTTTGGATTGCCCTTCAGAAACCCACAAATGCAGACCTCGTTTCTAGACTTATTAATGCACACGAAACCGGAAACACTATCATCCCGCTGGCACTAACCCCACATCAAGAAATTTCCTTGTCCTGGTGGACCGATCGAGCGCTGTAGAAAGCATGGCATCAAAGAAGATGTCCCTTGTGCATAATAAACCGAGTAGATTCCGCACCTACTATATTCAAGTTCCAGTGGGGTTTCCCTTGAATAGTGATGGGCAAAAGGAAATGTAGACCAACCTAATCCTGATGAATGGCTGCCCATGCAAAGAACCATGTCCACAGACAATCAAAAGTTCTGAAGGATTGAGATGCTCAACTGCCAAACTTGACAAACAATGATCACATAAAAAGCAAACAATCCAGAAAAATTCCCCAACAGATGCAAATGGAGCAATAATAATCCTAAAAGAGAGACCCTCTTTTACATCAAGTTAGTTCAAGATTTCTCGCATTCAGTTGAGCTGGCCAGATTACAAAAACATGTCCCCTCAAGCACATAATGAGCTAATTTGGCTTCCGCATGTTTCGCCCAGCACGTATCACTTCATCCACCAACAGCAACTGGGATGCAATTACAGGCCTACAAGAAGAGTAGCAACACCGCATTTGTTCATTTATGAAAAAAACCAGAAAACCCAAAGGCAAAGACAGAAGATCAACGGCTACAAGTTTGAAAACGAACTTGGGAGAAAAGATTTTCCAATTTGGTTCTGTTTATATGTTTCGGCTCAGCTGAGGCGAAGGTAGTAAATAGACTGAGGTGAAAACTACTCCACCTCGGACAGGTTTGGCACATTGAAAGAGAATGGACCAGAATTGAGATTTGCATACTAATGGAGCAGGTACCACTTTATAAACAATAAAGGAAAAACTTCACTCAATGTGATGCTCTGGGCACAGCACTGCCAAGTGCCATCCCATCGGGGCTGAAAGAATAGATTTTAAGATCGAGTCTGTTCCCCCGACATGTTAAGTTGGGGAAGAGCAAAGCCTGATTGCACTGCCCACTAAGTTTTGCCATGATTATTGTAGTGGAGAATGCTACCATTCTTAGCTCTTGTGATCTAACTACGTGCAAGCGACCGTTTAATATTCTGCGAAGGCCGTCTTTTACGCATTTAAATCCAACAAATTGATAAATTCTCAGATTATTTCCTTGTTCAAATTTAGCACCACAAGCAGACTAGATAGCAGTTAGAAAAAGGATGAAGAGGGCACAAGGATAGCATATAAATTCACATAATAGTTGCCACATACCCTGAGTTTATGATCTGGCGCTTCACGGAATAGTTATCAAAAATACCCTCCATTTGAGGGTCAATGGGTTCTCCCGTATGCTGGTTTAATCCTACAACATTTCCCTGGTCGTGCTCTCCCTGAACATCAGGATGGCGGGACAAAGCTCAAATGTACTTATTTAATAGAGAAAGGAAGTTAAAAGAAATCATGGATAGTTTCAAATTGTATACCTTAAGAGCAATAATCACATCTTGAGTGTCAAGGCCAGAGTTCTCAGCAAGTGTCTTGGGCACCACAAGAAGAGCGTCGGCAAAAGCTTCAACACCAAGTTGAGCACGCTGATCCAAGTTTATAAACATTTAGGAAGACGAATAAGGATTAAAAATACTTCGAGTATGCAAAATTTGGAAACATTTTGTTACCCCTTTAACAGTCTTCTTTACTTCGTTAATTAGATACTGTCTGGCTGCAACTTCAAAAGCTCCAGCACCCTGAACAAAAGACAAGATACATATCTCAGCATCCAGAATATTTTTTTTTTATAACCTAGGAGCTCCCAAGGTCGGGCCACTTCGTATACCCGGTCCTACAAGCCAACCTGGGGGCATGTGTCAGGACTCCACCCAACACACCCCAGATAAGTCAAGAGCGATAATGGCGGCGTTGGGGCTCGAACTTGGGACATGTGAGAACCCAAGTCGTTGCCTTACCACCAGACCAAACCCCTGGGGGTAGCATCCAAAATATACACCAGCAGAATATGCAAAGCCACTTTTCCCAAGAAGTACTGACAAAAGCACAGGATAAAACTTACCTTAAGAAGATAACCATCTATAACATTCAAAAGAGTCATTGATATTAACAGCACAATCAGTCCCTAAACAAGCAATTAATTCATAAATTGTTCTAGTTGCTGACATATCCCTTTCCTTTAGCCTGCCCTCTTTATATATCGATTCCTTGTTTCTAGTCTGGGGATATGAAATAACAGTCCAGTACCCAAAGCATAACCAGAAAGTCAACAGTGTTAAATGCATATAGCTTTGACAATTCCTAAAATATATAACAAAGAATTGGAAACTTACTAAAACGACAGATGCATCTTCAATAGTATTTTTTACTGCCCTCAAGCCATCACGAACAGCATCCTTTATTTGGGCAATTGTATGGTCGTTTGGCCCTGCAACATAAAAGATTGCAAAGAGGAGTAAATCACAACTGGACACAACCAATGGCAATCCAATAGTGCCTATCATACAATCCGCACCAACAAATGTCACTGCAATAACCTATAGGTCATATAGTTGAATTACAAAATCGTCTACTTTCTAACTGTTCGGTGAAGCTGCAAGAATGGTTTAAGTACCTTTTATCAAGATTGTACAAGAATAAGGGTTCTTCACATTTTCAACAAAGGTGTACTTCTCTTCCCCAAGGATATGCTCGTAGACTAGTCCAGCCCAACCAAGGCAGTCAGGAGTCAAATCATCAACAGAATTTACAGCCTCCCCTCCACAGGCCAGAACCAATCGTTCCATATTTCTCCTTTTTGCTCTCCGAAGGGCAATTATCTAGCAAAACAGTGGATTTAACAAATTGCAAACAAGGTCCAACACTAAACATTGATTGAGGTTTAGCTTTGGCAACAAAAAGTTGACAGAATTACACACAACATAGGACCCAGACTAATCTTTACTTACATACCAATAAATAAGAAAAAAGGCAACCTCAATGGTCCAAGACTTACCCCTGCCCTTGCAAGAAGGTCCAGAGAAGGGGGATCAATTCCCTTTTGATTGATGACAACAAAGTTCTTGTCATTACCAGAGCACACCTGCATCCAACAATAAGGATTAGCAATATACTATTAACCGCTGATGCTAGATGCCTAGGCCACGCTGATGCAAGGTAAAAAATAAACACAGTTTTGAAGTAACTACCTTATTTTTCAGTTCAATGATTTTCCGCACTCTTTCATCAACCTGACGCCTTTCGGCCACAACCATTGCCTCTCTCTGCTCTGCATTTGAGTAGAAAAAGCCTGAATTTATCTCACTGCAAGGGGGAAAAAACACGAACGGCTTAATGATGTCCCCAAAGAGTAGTGGTAATATCAGGACATGTTAACTTCAGATATGATGGAACAAAATTTCGACTTCAATTTCAATCTTAATTGAATATCCAATCAACAAATTTCAACAAAAAGAAAAATATGACATGACAAACTAGACTACGGATTTCTAGTCCTTAATCACCAGACTTGATTTTTACTTACTGGACAAACAATTAGCTAAAGAAGGAAGATGGAAGATAACTATACTTTTAGGACAAATCCAATTGTAAAGGTGTGATGATCGAATGAACAACCACCACCATGTATGGTGATCATCACTCAAATAACACTGCTTCAGCCAGTGCTAGTAGCTCCAAAGAGAGTGAAAGAAATCAAGAGTTTACATATCAACTCCCCTATCATCCACCATTAAGCATCTCATGTGTGCTAAAAACCTCTGAACCATATATGTTAAAAATAATAAAACAACAGTTGTCTGTACACTCATGCACACAGACACGTACATGTTGATGTTTGTGTAATCAAACAAATCAACACAAAAATAAAAAAATATTGAAATAAAATAATTTTAAAATCCTTCAATATGTCAACTTTACAATTCCTTTCCTTAACTGAATTTCATTTTCCCATACCTTTTCTCATACTCCAAAGAAACGTTGCATGTTAGGATGTAACAGTTCTCAGCTCGCCGTTTCATATCAGGATGTCTGGAGCCATGATCAAGAACAAGACCCTCAACCTAGAAATGAACAAAAATTTATATGAGAAAATACAGGGAAATGAAAAGCAGACTAACACCCCCCCCCAAAAAAAAAAGGAAAAAAAGAAACAGCAGACTGCTCCTACAGAACCAGGTGAAAAATCGCAAAAGCAAGACTACCAATCAAGCAAGGATCTACCAACTGTCTTACGTTGACAAAATACAACTTCCTTTGGCAAGTAAAATTAAAAAAATTCTTTACTTGAGATCTGGAATTTTTTTGCAGAGAACTATCTATATTTTATTCATTGGAAAAAGGACAAAAAAAGCAGACCAAACTGTAAAAGCTGAACATACCAAGCGCGTGTCTACATCAAATTTATGACGCATGTGCATGATCTCCACCATAAATAGATCAATGGATTCCTCAGGCTTGCGAATGCATAGCACCTGTCATATACAAAAATAGTCCACTAAAAACTAATATGAAAGGGCCTACCAAAAATTGCTAACTGCATAACCCAGTTAACAAGGAACTAAAATATTATAATCAGCAGTCTGTTGTGCAGCGACAAAAAAAATCCAACTGCATCAAACTCACCGCATTAACGACAATGTCAGTAAGTTGATCTGCAAGTGCTTCATACAACTGTAGACAGACCAATGTGTCAGAATCAAGTCAGGATTACTGGATAAGCTAATACAATTCATAAATACATATGGGTACGAAACCCATGACCTTACTCTCTACCCTTTTTGGGAACACTCCCGGAAGAAAGGGGGAGGGGGGGTCATTTTATCAGAAGACCATTTGAAAAACAACAGGACACACTGTTGAAAAAATAATTTTGCTGACCAAAATTGATAGCCAAGACAGACCTAACCCCATTCCACCTCATCCTTTCAAAAGGAGAATCAAAAGAAAATAGAATCACAGGTTACCTTTGTCCTGAGCGTTGTTCTTGCTACCATTTTCAGTATCTCTTTGTCAGGCTCCTCACCCATAACCACAGGAGTCTTAAATCTTTCAAGAAATTGAAGAGTTGCTTTTTTAGCAATCTCAAAACCATCAACCAAGATACGGGGATGCATTCCTGAAACAAGTATAAGTCCCACGATTTTAAATTATAAAGGATACACAAGGGGAACAAAACTGAAACAACGCTTCTAGCTTTTCTTTAATGTAAAAGCTCATAACACTCATGAGTGGAATGTAATAAAATCAAAGATGCTTTTAGCACAGGACAGGTTCAATCAAATTAGGGCTATCTATTTAATTAAAGAACTCTTAAGAAAGTTTTGGGAGCTAGGGTGAAAATCCATCTGTTAACCCATTAGCAAGTATGGTGAGCCTCTTGAATACAACCTATTAGCCAATAATATGGATCCCTTGTACCAGTATTTCCTGTATCTTATTTGTTTAATTTGTGAGATCCTAGATAGAAGTTAACTTCTAAAAGTCTGAATACTTAAGAACTGGGCATATGATTCTATAGGCAGATCAACAACATGAGAAACCACAGACAGTAACCTAACATTACCTCTATGGCACAATCCACTAATACACAGAAACTGTAGCAATAAACAGAAGAGAAAAGAAAGGGGGATGCAGCAGCATAGAGGGAAAAGGAAGAACAAAAGAGCACTAGAACTGCCATAACTGACCTTCATCAATGTACCGTTCTGATTGTTTCATAAGTTCACCAATAAAGAGCACAGTAGAAGTTGTCCCGTCTCCACTGATGTCGTCTTGGGCAACAGCTGTTCTTGCTATCATGATTGCTGTAGGATTCTGGATTTGCTGCAGTCATTGACAAGATGTCAAGCAATACGCACAATTTGGAAATTTATACACTAGCATGGCTATCACAGTAAGAAGTGTTAGTGCTCAAATTTCAATCACATGTTAAGCATCTGACTGATGGTGAGGAAGCAATAATCTGCAATCACTCACATTCTATAACATTTCTCTTTTCTAATACTCCAATGTCTTCAAAATAACCAACCTAACCAGACATTAATCATAATAAAACTATGGTCAGCTCAACTACTCAGAGTCAGTCACATGTATTCTTTTCCATTATTCTATCCATTCCAAATTCTTACTCGTTCCCTTGTATTTAGCATTCCTCCTTTCTATCCCCTGTGCATATACGGAAACCCAATCAACTATCAAGGAAGATAATGTAAACACCCATTCTTATGAATGGGCTTCGCATGTTAAATTTAAAATGGTTAAACAGCCTGAAAGCCAACAGTGGCAAGCTTTTAAATCCTCAGACGCTCAAGTAAATAGCATTTCCTTGAAAGCAACTCTGTCCATATGATCGCATGACACAGCACACGCCATTCTTCCATGATACAGGCGGGTTAGTGAGAATTTTCATAAAAAAAACAAAAAACAAAAAACTGCAACAAAATAATGGAAATACCCTCGTAAAACTCGAAACAGCGTCTTACTTGTTTAGTTCAATTTTATGACTCGAACTTCAACAAAGTTTGGAATTAAGTACAGAAATGCATACAGGGTAGTATATATCACCCAAATAAACACGCGATTATTAAGAAACTAACATATGAATAAGCGCCGCAGTGCAGTGCAGTGCAGTGCTAGTACCACATGCAGTATAGCTTGCAACATAACTTGAAGAATCGACAGGATCTAAGGCTTACAAGATAGATAGAATGAGGGAAATAGAGAACTGACCATTTCCTTAAGGAGAGTGTTGCCGTCTTTAGTGAGCTTAATATCACCCGCCCCACCAACAAGCCTGGAAAAGGAAATGCAAAACAATCAGAGAGTAAATCGGGAAAATAGAGAACAAAGAGAGAGGAAGCAACATACTATTACTAAAACAAAATTCATACATCTTGATGGTGCCCTTGGGCCCGAGGTTGGTCTTGAGGACGTCTTGCAAGCCCTTGGCGGCATTGATGTTCATGTGCAGCGCCGCCGATTTATTCAGCACCTCGGCGTTCGGGTTCAGCACTCTCAGCGACATCCTCGGCTGCTTTTCTAGAGGAAAGAGAGAACGAGGGGGCAAGAGATGTACTTCGTGTGTGCGAAGAGAGGGAAATGTGTTTGCGTACTGAAGAAGGGGGGTGTGGGGGGGTTTTAGGGTCTTCCAGAAATATATTTCGCATTTGTGTAGAGGGATTCCTCCAGAATTGGACCTCGAAATATGGAAACGGGTCGGTTCGAGTTCGGGTAATTCTTAAAGTCAGGATGCATGTTAGTCCATCATGACAATTGGGCCAACAAAATGGAAGCCCGGAAAAACAAAAGAAAAATGAAATTAATTTTTGGAGATTGTCCCATTTATTAATCTTAATCTTATTTTATAACCGGGTATTGCAGCTGATAATGATTTATAGCCAAATTAATTAATTTGGGACCTGAGATTTCGCCTTCATTGCTAGTTCAGTTTAGCTTAATTGATAATACAGCTACTATCATTTCAGATAGCAGGCTTCTTTAAATAAGCCAACCAAATTTTGTAGAAATTTTTATTGGTTATGTACCAAAATTTTGGTCTAATAGAATAATATATCACTTTATCAAATAATCTATTTCTATTATAATAAACATAAAAAATTCATTCAAATCAAATAATCTATTTCTATTATAATTTAAACAAAAAAAAACATTCAAATAATTTTCTTCTTCATTAGAGAAGTACGAAGGGTGAGTACCGAAACGGATGTGTATTCACACGAATTCAATTTTTTTATTCCGGTTCCATTCCGGTATTTTACCAGAATTTTCGGAATCAGAATCGGAAATTCTGGTTCGACATGTGGGCTTTTATGGACATATTTTTTTGATGTCCTAATGAGCTAAAAATATTTTTTAGACCGAATTTTTGGAAGATTTCTCTATTATTCATCATAAATTAACAATAAATGTAAACATTCAATCAAAATCTAGATTCTAAAATAAATATTCAAACAATTTCGGTACTCATCATATGTTATACTTTATTTTGAGCCCTAATTTAAAAAAAAAAAACCAAAAAGCATCGAAAAATTCAGTATTTTTTTAATTATTCATAATAAATTAACAATAAATGTAAAATTTTCATCCAAAATCTAGATTTTAAAATAAACATTCAATCAAATTATATATGTTATATTTTATTTTGAGCAATTTTTTTTAGAAAAATAAGAATCCGAATTTTCGGTTTCCGTTCCGATTCCGAAAATTGTCAAAAATGACTTCCGATTCTGGTATATGCTAGAATTGTAACCGGATTTCCGAAATTGGAAGTGGAACCGACAATTTCGATTCTTACTGAAATTTGTTCTCACCCTTAAGAAGTACTAGTGGCAAACTGTGCAAAGGTCATGTTTTCAAACTGAATTTTTTTTTTAAAAAAAATAGGAATGTTGTAAAAATTGAGGTAAATAAACTATTGATATATGATAACAGATTATGTGCAAAGCCGTGTTTACAAAGGTAGGTCTGGAATTTGAAGATATAAATTTAACATTTCAAGACTGGAAACGTAATTTAATGAGTTGATGAGACAAAATAATATACTTAATGTTCCTCCTTCGGACTGACATCCATAATTAGGAAATAATTGTAACAAATTTTAGCTACATTTTAACTATATGTCAATCGTGGCCCCATGGCGTGTAGGCTCGCCCTTGGCAAATGGTCAGTTATATATTGGCCTTACGAGGGAATTGCCACTTGGTACCCGTTCTTGAGTCTAATGGTTATCGCCTTACAGGTGTACGTACGTTATGGGGGATCCCTCTTTTTTCTTGGGGTACTATCCCTATCTCGATGCATGGATAGAGGCGGTCAAAAAGGAGGGGAAGATCAAAAGAAAGGAATATTATAGCTTGAAAAAGGCTGATTTCTGGTTGGGTTTGAGGCGGAAAAGAATATAAACTTTCACCGTCACATAAGAGAGTTAAGTGCAAGTGAGTCTAATGAGACAATGGGGCTCCAAAGACTGATTTCTGGTGGGGTTGGAAGCTGAAAAGAATATATATAGTCTTTCACCTCATCGTTATGCAAGCGGAATCTGAACCATGATCACTAGTGGTAATTCCCACTCTCGAGTGACTGCAAGATCTCAAGGATTTGAATTGTTTGAGGTACGTACTTTGATGACCAGGAGAGATCACCTTTGAGGCTTAAGAAATGATCCCTATCTGATTAGATCCTTGGTATAAAATCTTCTCTATCGGGGTCTACATGGAATTGTCATCTTTAAGACCCCCAAACATACAGTGCTGCTTGTTAATATCACGAGTATTTTTTTTAATAGAGGAATGGTATCTTTCTTTTCATGAGTTTCAGCCATTGTAGATTAAGATAACTGAAGATGTTAGAGCATTTTTATCTCAAATATCTCATCAGAAAATTATGTATATCGGGAATATTGGTAGAAGCATTAACACTTGGGAGAATATATATATATATTTTGCAGCATTTACTTATAAGGGTCTGTCTAATCTATTAATCTGATCTAGATAACTAAGAATAAAATTATAGCTAGGTTGCCATCAATATCAAGAGAAGGACGTTGAACCCACGACTTAACACAAATATATTCAACAATATAAAGTTTCATCAAAAAACCAATTGATAATGGAAATAGGTAGTCCAACAGGTATATAAAGTATAAGATTAAATGATCTCTAATCAATGTAGAATTCTAACAGATTATAACAAGCAGGGAGGGAAAATTGTATTAGAGATAGGATTCATAAGAATGCTGGCCAAGAAGAAAATGGTCCTGGTAAAATCTATCATTTTTCTTTTCTTTTCGATAGCAAGCTTCATAGTGAATCTCTTTTGCAGAAAGGCATGCAAAAAGCAGTTTGAATGGAAGATGAGTCTTTCCTAACTTTTGTTGGAATACCAAATTTCATTTTGCCCCAGGAAAACCCGAACGCTCATGACTTTCATGTCTAATTAAGTCGGTGAATGGAATATTTTTTTTCAATCTTGTCGCAGTTCTGGAAAACAGAGAATCACGACATGAAGACAGATGGAAGGAAAGGCAAATGCAAAGGAGAGCTAAGTTTCTAAAGTTCAATTCCCCTGCATGCAGCTAATTAGTTTTTAACCCCATAGATGATCTCCTCAAATAGTACTTGTGTATCGCTTAAATTTGGATCTGCATGTGAGCCTTCTAATATGGAGATTCAGCTCAGGTTTTCATCTTCGATCCGAAGATGAAGATGATCAGAACGTTTCATTTATAGTTTCTTAGAGAGTACTACAGCAAAGAAATTCAAAAACAGGCCCCCTCCCCGTGCGTGCCCGCAGGAAAAGACAAGCGAGGAAGGAATAACTCGGAAATTAGTCAAAAAGTAATTGAGAAGAAAGTGGGATATCTGGAGAATAAAGTTGACTGTCAATTTGCGTGTACTTGGAATTTGAAGAATATCCATTCTGAAGTCGGCAATCCACTCAAGAAGTCTTCCATTAAAGATTTATCGAAGAATAATTCTTTGTTATATGGAAACAAAGTTGAAAATTTTATCTTTCTGGGTAAGTGAATTCAAGGAATTAGTTCTAGATATATAGACGGATTTGCAAATTTACAAAGTTGAAAATTTTATCTTTCTGCGGTTATCTCATACTCCGTGACGGAGACACTAGTGGCTTTGCAAATATATTGAGGACTCAAGTCCCAAAATATTACGAGATATGAGGAGGCCGTTACGACATTGTTTCTACACCAGGAGAAAGATGAAGGAATATTGGGAAGGAATAAGCAGTCCCTTGAAAAGTTTGTTTTTTTTTTTGCGTTTATGATCTGTTTGTGCTTTGCTCCAAAATCATCTCATGGGGCAATATTCCGGACCATCCTTGGAAAAGATGCTTGGTTATCTCTTTTCCATTCACATTGGGGATAAGATTAGAATAAATGAACTCCCGTCGATCAGATGTGGCCTCAAAGTTCACGTACATAGATGTTGTTCGAGTACTATTTGCTAATTAATGGCCAGAAAGGCACAGAGATCATGAATTATATTGCAGTTCTGAATTGCAAGAAAAGGTGTCCAAGGAAAGGATTAAGGAAAGGCACCTTTTACCTCAGTGAGAATCCACGTGACGACGTATGGTGAGTCGATGGCCCAGTTGTCAGAAAAAGATGGGGAAGCTTCTTTCGCCTCTAATCTTCTGATTTTCTATATAAAGAGTATCCCTCACGGCAATAACATCCTCACCACCAAGACCATCTCTTTCAGTTTATGAGAAGCAAAAGAATGGCTGCCATTTCCCTTGAAAGGTTTAACCTCCAAGTTGGAAAGAACCTTCACCAACATGGTGGAGTCGTTGAAGAGATTGAAGGTCTCATTAGAGTTTACCAAGATGGACGCATCGAAAGGCCTCCAATCGTCCCTATAGTCCCTTGCACGATGGGATTAGAGCGTGGAGTGACAGCAAACGATGTCGTAATCGATAAGTTCAGTAGCTTATGGGCACGCATTTATGTCCCCAGCTGTCCTGGCAAGCTTCCATTACTTGTTTACTTTCATGGAGGTGGATTTTGTGTCGGCTCTGCTGCCTGGAGCTGTTACAATGAGTTTCTGTCCCACCTTGCTTCTAAAGCAAATTGCGTGATCATCTCCGTGAATTATCGTTTAGCACCCGAGAATCGTCTCCCTGCTGCATACGAGGATGGTTTCAACACTCTTATGTGGGTGAAACAGCAAGCTCTTAACGGTTCGAATGAGCACAGGTGGTGGTTGAAGCATTGCAATCTTTCTAGCATGCACCTAGCCGGTGACAGTGCAGGAGCTAACGTAGCTTATAATGTAGCCACACGGCTAGGGTCAAGTGGTGCATCTGAATCCACCATTAGGCCACTGGGTCTAAGGGGTGCCATCTTGATACAGCCTTTCTTTGGAGGAGAAGCACTGACTTGGTCTGAAAAGTATTCCAATCAACCACCTAATTCAGCGCTAACCCCAGCGGTTGCTGATGTATATTGGCGGTTATCCCTACCTCTAGGGGCAAACCGTGACCATCCATGGTGCAACCCTTTAGCAACTGGCGTAGCCAGGTTGCGTGATCTAAAGCTTCCAAACATAATGGTATGTGTCTCAGAAATGGATATACTGAAGGATAGGAACTTGGAATTTTGCTCCGCATTGAATAGCGCAGGGAAAAGGGTGGAAACAGTGCTGTACAAAGGTGTAGGGCACTCCTTTCAAATTCTGCATAACTCTCAGCTCTCTCAACCTCGAACCCATGAGATGATGTCTCACATCAAGGCTTTCATCGGTGAATGAGATCGCTACCGCAATGTGTTTCTCTTTCTTGATCGTTTTATTCTTTTACTGCCTGTCTGCGCTTACGCTAGAAATGTTGCTGGCTAGCTACAGTCTGTTGTTCCGATGGCTATGTACCTGTGCTTGTTCGAATAAAAACTTAGCTTATAGTATCTCCTTTTCTTGAAGAAGTTAGCACTCATAAAACAGAGACCAGCATATTACGAGGGATTCTAATTATCGTCGTGTAATTTTGTTCCTTCGCTACAAGTACACAGTGTCCACGATCGAGTGGCCATAGGGAGAAAGCTCCTTATTTTAGCCTCTTGCGCTGTGAGGCCGAGCCGATTGAGCCAGGCGCGCTGTATGCAAGGAGGAAGGATCTATAGAGAAGTCTGGACTCGTACAGTCTTTTTTTTTTTGTTTGCAGACAAGCCTGCAAGGGAAATGGAGGTAAGGAGATTCAATCTCCAGAAGTAACCCACCCCATAGGGAGGACGTGCCACTTGAGCTGGAGCTCACGGGCTACAGTCTGGTTTGAATATATAATTCTACTCGTAGCTACGTCCGAATAGTAATGAACAAAATTTAAAAAGAGGAGGCATACATACATTTGTAGTAGTACTTCTGGATAACTCTTAGTAGTCCTCTCAGTCTCGAATCCGTGCTGTATGATGCCTCAGATAAGGCTCTGATCATCAATGAATTATTACAACTAGAACGTTCTGATCTCCTTCCTTTCTGTCTGTCAGTCGTTCTTTTCTTTTTTAATTTTGTACAATTGTACTGCTTGTTTGTATTGGCGATACGAACGTTGCCTGCTGTTGAGTCTGTAGTTTCAGTTTCCATTTACTTGCCTGAGGTTCTAAAACACATGACCACCTTACCTGATCTAGAGGGAGGCCGTATGATCCTTTTGAAATTTTAATGCAAAATTCAGTGACCACAAGAATCCGCAAGAGCTATTCCAACCTACACATGAAGATTAGCACCAGTACCAGGCTGATCATAGAAAGATTACCAAACTTTGACTCATTTGCAGGATATCATAGTTGTTGATTTTCTTGTAATTACCGTCTGTTTAATGTATGATCATTCATGACTCTTTAAACTACAGGCCGTTAAACTCGGCGTTTAACTCCATCAAATCCACAAAGTAAGTACTAATCTCGCTCTTTTAAATACAAACTATAGAATGGTTAATTTCCGCGCGCGGAAAATACAATGGGAATTAGGGCATGTTTGCATATAGGAATTTTTAGAAAATTTTAGTGATGCGGTGAAAATTGAGGTAGATTGGAGTGGGGCTGCAAACCGGATTTACGGTCATACTATCGGTCCGGTCCATTCAAATGCGGTCCAGTCCGGACCATTTAAGTTGTCCCGGACCGGTTTTATTTATTTTTCTTTTTTAAAAAAGATTTTAGGTTAATTTTGAAAAGGGAAATGCCATATAAAAATGTAGAGTTTTAGTTTAGATTAAAATTAAAAATTTTTCAGTTTGTAATTTGTATTAAAAAATATAAAAAACATTTTTTATTTATTTATTTTAATAAATGCGGTCCGATCCGGTCCGGACCGGTTTGTCAAAAGGCATGGACCGGACCGCATTTAAAAAATAGGATCGGATCGGACCGTAAAAAATATATATGTCCCCGTAAAAAGTAAAAAAGTAGTAAAAAGTAGTAATTTACCAACATCGGATCCGATCCTTTACCAAACACGGGGGGCATGCTTAAGATGGCGCCGTAGTAATTTTTTTGAAGTAAACATACCCTTACTCAGAGATTAATGGTTCAAATGTTGGTGACGTACGGCGCCATCTTAAGCATGCCCCCCGTGTTTGTCATTCGCAAGATTAATCAATATATGTCCTCTCAAACGCTGTTTTAGATATAAGATTTTAGTATAGCCTCTAGATATATATGACGTTCAACATCGGCCTCGGAATCTCCAAAGTTGCAAATGCATGTGACGTCGAATGCTGGTGTTTCTATATTACCCAACTTCATGACCTTATCACCTCCAGTTCCAAAAGATGGTGAATGCTAGCTAGCTTCATGGTCCAACTTTTGCTTTTGACTATAAAGTATTACGTTTGACTCTTATACTGGTCTAAATGACATCCAAAAAAGCTGGTCCATGTTTGATACAAAGCATCTTTTCGGACCCCCCCCCCCCCCCAGGTTCCCAACCAACGTCTGTTCTGGGTTTTTTTCCACACAAAACGTCGCAATACAGGCTCCAACAGTTGTTGCACGATGCTGGACCATTGCTGTTGAGTTTTCTGTCAAGTATCATTCTCTTTCTTTTGGGACATGGAGATTGTCCATCGTGCTTTTAATTTCGCGCAAGCTTTAATTATACGAGGGATTTCTATATATAGATAAACCTACTATTGGGGGCGTCAAGTTACCAACAAAAGCTTGGGTGGGAATTTGGATGTGCTGTTTTCGGGGGCTGTTCCTTGAATTCGATCCGTTTCGGGCCTAAGAGCCCAACTGAAAAACGTTGAAATGTTCAGACCAACTCTTTTTCAGAAGCAAAAACATTAATTATAAATTTGAGCTCCCTGGCCCCCTCGGTTAACGCTGCAGCTAACCATAAATTTGACCCTAAGAGAACGCCGTCGGTATTTAATTTAGCTTTCATACTTTTGAATCGTTATTGGTTCAAATCAGAAACAAAATTGGGAACTTGCTTTGGGTGGGGTGCGCCAGGCCGCGCTTTAGTGCAACGCACGGGCGACGCTCGAGAGGCCCAGCAGCAAGCTACTGTGGTGGACTCTCCCCCACAAGAAATTAATTTAATATCATGTGGCCCGATGGACCACATATCAGATATTAAACTGATAAAAATAGATACTACACTTACAGTGCGTTTGTGTATCAAAATTTTAACCCCTTTAAAAAAATTTAATAACACTAAAATTTTACTAACACAAACACAACTTTGATCTTAGCCAAAAGGCTGAGAAAGGTACGAGTTTTCAACTGAAGCAAGCCAGTTTTTATGACACAACTCGTCCAGCTGCATCTCCCGTGCTGGCCGTGTGGGATAGCCCTGCCCCTGGGAAACCTTACAAAGCACAGACCTATACAGGACTACTGCATGTATAGTCCAATGTCACGTACCGACTAGCAACTAATTGCCTGCGTCGTGTGATACACCACACGTGACATTAGGCTCCCACTTTAGTTTATGGAAAGCAGGGAGGATTTGGCACTTCCATGGTACTACTGAAGTAAGAGACGGTCCTTTGTCTTCTAAAGAGCAATATATATCAAGGATTTTCAATACAGCGAAATATCATGACTTCATGGAAAGTGATTAGGACATGTTCGGCTAATTTACAATTCTATGATTCTTTAGAATACTATAATTCTATAACCAAACATGTTTTTAACATTAACATCACCTAAAAACACTTTTTATATGCATATTAATAAAGTTTAATATCACCTAAAAATTTTCAAAACACTTCAAATTCTCAAAATTTTAACTAACCGAACATTCTCAAAATCTATTTTGTTTTTTTTTTCTCTAGTTGGACATGACATTATGTCCAATGAGGGTCTAGAAATTATTAGAAGCTGATGGTTCAAGATTATAATGATAAATAGTAGTAAAAATTATATTTTCCTCTCTTAAACCAAGTAGCAATGTGCACTCAAAATTACGAGCCTCGATATATTTGTATTCCAAACTATAATTAGTATAGTGTAATTTGAGTCTTCCACTTTCAATTAATGAAAAATGGGCCATAACAAATAGATCTTAATATGGGTTCTAAATTAATAATTATTAGTAGGTAATGATATAATATGTCAAGGTTGATAAATTTAAGTAGGCATTATAAAAATGTGTTAATTTTTAGGTGCAAAAAATAGAAACAAAAAGGGATTACAATTTTTACCCATCAATTTTGGGTATTTGACACATTGCAACATAAATTACTAGTTTCGATATATGTTATCCTCTTACTACTAGTATTTGACACATTGCATCCTTCAACTACTAATTTAGACACTTTACACCATCCGTATGATAATAATATTCTTAATAACTTAATGAATTACAACACTATCAGCAATATATAAAAAGTAGATCAAGAGTATTTTAATTTAAAATTTTGACTAATAGTTAGATGGTGTAATGCTTAAAATGTGATAGTTTAAGGTATAATATGTTAAATGTATGGTGGTTGACCAGTGAAAAATTGTATTTATCACAAATAAAAACAATTTATGAAACTTTATAATGTGGTGCTCATAGGTAAGTTGTCTCGCGTTATGTAAAATTATCCATTTTGTGTTTTTTAGAAGTTGTGTAGATTCTTTTAGGATTAATGAAAATTGTGTTAAAAGTTGTTAGAATTTGTAAAAAATTATTGAGATTTGTAAAACGTTATTTAAATCGATGAAAAAATTATTAAAATTGATAAAAAAATGAATGAATTTTATTTTTTTAAAAAACTACTTTTGAGATCTAAAACAAGAATACTTTGCTCCCAAAATTGTTTCGGACCTGACTTGTACGATGGTCTTGTCTTTCCGATAGGTCCCTTCTATTTTTGGATGAATCTTTATTTAAGTTTTTTAACGTTATGTTTGTGTTGAAAAATTTTTGGTTTTGGGTTTAGTGAAAAAGTGAAGAGAGAAGTAATTTTTTTTTTATATTTTTTATAGCGAAAAATTATATTTTGATGGAAGAGAGATTATATTGTAGTATTTTATTGTGAATCGGTGAAATATTTTGTAAAATTTTCGGTGAAAGCCTAATTCCACAGATTTCCATTTCTTTCCAGCTGAGCAGTGAGGTATATTCTTCAACGATCGCCTTCTTCTAGTTCTCACTCTCTGTCACTCGGTAACTTGTGGTGCTGGTGGTGGTGACTGTTGAATGGCGAGGAAGTACGTGGGCGAGAGCGTGCCGCTCTCGCGGTTCGGAGTGCTGGTGGCGCAGCTGGAGTCCATAGCAGCCTCCGCGGCCCAGCAGCCTCCGGAGCCCCTCCTCTGCTTCGATCTCCTCTCCGATCTCATCTCCGCCATTGAAGAAGAGCCCAAGGTCCCTTTCTCTTATATTCCGCAACCTGTCTTTTTAGGTTTCAGATCCGTGTGACGGCTTGTGCTCCACAATGCGTCTTATTCAAAACTGGACTCCAGTTACTCTGCTCCCTATTTTTATCCAATTCGCACCTATCTTTTAGAGTTTTGTATCTATTCACATTTGAAACGAGTTGAAACTGTGTTAGACATTCTGTTTAGACTTTATGTTTTGGGATTTTAACCATTACGTAACCATTTCTTGTAATATTTTGGTTGATTTCTCTCGGGATTTTACGTTAGTGGCACGCTTTCTTTGGTTTTGAATGTTATAATTTTTCACTTCAGGAGTCTCTATTGTTGTGCCAAAGAAAATGTGAGGACGCGCTGTATTCTTTGCTCACTCTTGGTGCTCGACGTCCTGTGCGTCATCTGGCGTCGGTTGCAATGGCAAAGATTATATCCAAGGGAGATGCCATTTCCATATACTCCAGAGTGAGCAGTCTTCAAGGGTTTCTTTCTGATGGGAAGAAGAGCGAGCCTCAGAGAGTTGCTGGTTGGTCATAAACACTAACTCCTGTGGTTGGACTGTCTTATATGCTTTAATCTCTATATACTGGCCTTTCTTTGAATTTGATCCATATGTTAAATGTGGTTAATGCGAGTTAATTTTCGAATAACCTTTCCGATGATTGCTTGTGAACAACTTAATTTAGACCTAAATGTGCGGAAAATACTTAGAGGGGGGGTGAATAGGTATATTAAAAAATTATCAAAGAACTCTTTCCTTTTAAAACACACAACCTATTCTCAGTTATATGAACTCAACCACACTGTTAACAATATTCAAATATCTAATTACCAATCAGATATGAACATATGACAAATAAACTATAAAAACCAAATCTGAAAAACAGGGGAATCTGAAGAAACTTCAAGCGACTCCGAAGAAACTGCAACAACCATATCAGTGAGTATGTTTACCAAATCTTAAGATTGAATACTCACAACACAAATATCACACTTGGTTAGTAAAAGAGAGACTAATCAAAGCAAGAATCAATGAAAGAAATATAACACTGAAAATGGTTACGAAGAGAAACTCCCTAAGGAACGTCCTTAAGGAGAAAAACTCTCCGGGCCCGTAGGCCGTTCGAATCCACTAGCTTCCAACGATTACAAGGTGATCTATTGAAGCCTAACCTAGCCTATCAACAACCCTTGAATCAAACCCGATTTACCAAACCGAATCTCAACTTGAACATAGAACCTCTACGTCCAACAAGGAAGCCACGATCTTGAACGACACTTGATCTCAATGCACAAACCTTGTGCAATCAAGGGCCACGGCTGAAACCTTCAGCCACACCGATTCAGAACCTCTGAATCTTCAACTTCACGAAGTCGAAAGGGGGAAAGCGGTGACCGTCACTAGATCCTTATCAACAACTCAATCAACACCAAAGGAAGCTCTTCAAGAAATCAGTACACCATCATCAAGAAGGAGACAAAGCAGATCTATACACTCGAGCTCTCTCAATCTTGAAGCCAACCAAATCTTGAATGCACGAAAATCAGAATCTCGCGTGAAGTCCCTTGCACCCAGTTTCAGATCTGTTTTGTATACCCGTGAGATGCAAAACCAACTCAGCTTCCTTCTAAAATCTTCTAGAATCGTAGGAAATGACTAGATAGCCCTTAATGAGGACTTCTTGATGACCAACGGTTCAACACTTCATTTCCATCTTCTAGAATCATTACAAAGGACAAAAATAACCCTACTACAAAAACTCACGTGATGCCAATTTGCCGTAACAGCTTGAAAGTAGCACAGTGAGCTGATGCACTGATTTTTCGTTGGAATTAATTTTTTGGTTAAACAAACTTTTGGTTTGTGCATACCGATGGCCCAATTCATGTATGGAACGTACTGTGGTGACTGACACTTGCATGGGATGGAGTCAGGCCTTTTAGTCCTCATACGCATCTTTATATCTTGACCTCATGAGTTGTGCTTGCCTCAGTGGCTTAAGAGCGATCAGAGTGCTCGGATATCTAGAGACATTGGGCTTCTTCTGCATCTTCTCTTTGTTGCTGAAGAGTATATAAATCCAATAGCTAGGCAGGTTTTATGCTTGAGAGTCCCATAATGCTTGTGGTCTCTTGTAACCCAAGATTTTCTATATGGCTGGGCCCATTTTTGGTAGTGGGCTGCTGCTGGGCCTTAACGACGAAAAATCACCATGCATGAACTGTTTGTCTCTCTATTGGATCATGTTTATGCTACGTGTTTCCCTTGGTATATATAAAGTACGAGTATTTTGTTTTGAGAAAGGAATCTGTGTCATTTACTTGCTGACTGATTTGAGTCTTCTGTCTGTTTCATGGTTAGTTACCTATTTATGCTTTTTCCTAACTTAATTCATCTATCAATTTTTGTAGGTGCTGCTCAATGCTTAGGGGAATTATATAAGCATTTTGGAAGAAGAATTACTTCTGGTTTACTTGAAACAACCATGATTGCAACTAAACTTATCAAGTTTTACGAGGTACACCGTTCAATCTGTCTATGTCCTTATAATTTCGTTCATGCTTTTGATAACAAACATGATTTTCGTTAGGGAATGATTGAAAGAGTGGGGAAGGAACTTTGCCTTTTTTGAGCAAATATGATATATTCTCAGTCTGATGTTTTGATTGCTTCTCTCTTCTTTCATAATGGACTGTAAATACATTTCACCTTTTCTAAGTTGATCTCCGATTAGCTGTTTTCTTAGTGAGATGTAGGAAAGGAGCGGGGTTCTTCCAAGGCCCCTGTAACCTGTTTTAATGCTCTCCCTCTCCCTCTGCCCGTCTCATTCTTTGGAACATGATCCACCATGTTTAAACATTTTTATGGGGTGTTGATTGTTGCTTTTTACCTCGTGGGTGTTTTCAAACTTATAAATTTTTAGTGTCTGTGCTTATGTTTTGATTTCTGTTCTCTGCATTTTTTTCTCAGTTAGTATAAAATGTTAGAGAAAGTGAGATAATGTCAATTTATAGATGAAACGTAAAAGGAAGAAAGGTCAGGACAGCATAGGAGTTCCATGAAATTCTCCTGATGAAGCCTCTGTTTAATATAAATTTCTGAGGCGATAATTGATTGATATTTCGATACCAAGAAAAGACAATCTGATTGGAAAAAAGCATGTTTGTTTTCGTTGTTGTCTTAGTTTTGTTTTCTTTCCTATGTCCATGTTTGAAAGGAAAATTTGAACTTTTAAGAGAATGAGGTTCTAAGCGAGGCAAGTGAAGTGATATTATTTCATGTAGAGGTCAAAAATTCAAAACTTCCGTACATTTTCCATTTTCTTCTCTTCCGAGTCTCCTAAGTAATTGTAACAAATTGAAGCCCAGTTGCAGTATACCTTCAGTGCGCTAAGACCTTGTGATGCCAGGGGACTAGGCATGTGAGATTTACTTGTCCTTGAAGGTGATGGGCACAAATTAGTGGTTTCTGTGCTTATTTGTGTGTGACAGCAACAGTAGATTGTTTCAGGTTTTCTTGTTCTCTTTGGAAGTCAATGCTTCCAAGGTACATAATATTCGAAATGCAGTGGACTACAGCCTTGGCCAATTTTTGAAATAAAAAGGCATCTTCCTGAGGCTTAGTGTAGCTGTGATAGGCCTCGGACCTTGTGGTTTCTTCTATTGGAATCTTTGGGAATCTTTAGGTGCTTTAAGAGGCTTGAGGTTACACAACTGAAGTTGGTTATCGAGTTTTGCAGTCAGTGTTCATTTTGCTTTTCATCTTCTCTGTTGTATAAATTCTAGATAATATTTCCTTGAATCTCAGGAGTTTGTGAGACAAGAGGCTCTATATATGCTTCAAAATGCTCTGGAAGGCTCTGGTGGTAGTGCTGCTTCTTCAGCATATACTGAAGCATTCCGTCTTGTCATGCGATTTGCCATTGGGGATAAGTCGTTTGTTGTTAGAATAGCTGCCGCAAGATGTCTGAAGGCCTTTGCCAACATTGGAGGGCCAGGCTTAGGAGTGGCTGAACTTGAAAATTCAGCCTCTTTTTGTGTCAAGGCAGGTTTGCTGTTTCCTGTTCTTTGTGATGCTTATGACCTAGTTTTTTTTTGTTTTTTGTTTTCCAGTGATTGATCTCAATCTTTTAAATTCTCTAGTCAAAATTGTCAGTTCAATATTTTTATGGCTACCCTTCATAGGCACTTGAGGATCCTGTTTCATCTGTTCGGGATGCATTTTCTGAAGCTTTGGGCTCCTTGCTTGCTCTTGGAATGAGTCCTGAGGCACAGGTTCTACAGTTCTACTTCTTGTAGCATTTCCTCTGTGATCCACCTCCAATCTCAGTTTCTTTCTCTTACTAGGTTCAACCTAGGGGAAAAGGTCCTGTTCCACCAGCAAAGAAATTGGAAGGTTTTTTGCAAAGGCATTTGGCATTGCCATTTGCAAAAGGTTTAGTCTTGCTCAGATCATATTCTCTTGTTTATGGTGTAATTTGTATCTTGATTATGCCTTTTGAATGTCACCATGTTCTTATAGGGATACGTGATTGGATGTGTTTGAAATAACACAATTGTTGAGATAGTGGATAGAGGAAGTTTACATCTTTACACAAATAGAGAATATTGATTGGGTTTGGGCCCCATGATTGGGTCAGGTAACGTATTGCCCCAACCTTTAGTTAAGAGATTTTTTTAAAGGCTAATAACAGGCTTCGACGAGTGAGCTTGGAGGGGAACGTTTACCTAGACCCGATATATATGTTTAAGCTACCTGGACCAAAAATTTACTTAAAAAAAGGTTTAATGTCCACTGATAGGGAGATACAAACTTAAGTGGGGAGGTGTCATCCCCTCTACCTTAATAAAATGATAGCTTGACATGCATGGAATATAGGTTTTCACCCATTGAATAGTTTACCGCTTGACAAACAAGGCCCCCTTTTTCTCTCATTTGGAAAACTGAGAGGGTTAAAGGAAGAAACAGAGGAAAACAAGGAAAAGGGTAGCTGAATTGATTTGGTACATGTTGTAGAAACTTTCCCAAGCTTTTACCTTTGGTCAAACCTGTTGGTTGTGACTGGACTTGCAAAAGATGAATTCCAGAGTTGAGCTGTTAGAGATGGTGTCACGGCTGTGAGTAGCTCAGAAAACAGCAAACTGTTTATTGTGGAAAGTTAATTGTTGTATGTGTTACCGATTTCCCTACACCTCTTTCACCGGATTATATAGGGCGAAATGGAAGAATTAGATTTAGGCTTTTTGTGTTGTTTATTAGCAGTAGGTTGTGCAAACTTGGTGAAGAAAACAAAGTTGGTGTGGTAAACCTGATGAAATTATGGAATCTGTTGTAGAATGTTATTTTAGGTTAATCATGTGCCAATAAAAATTAAAACCCAAAATTCAATTTTGATAGTTGGTGCTATATGAACACAAAGATTAGCTGGGTTTGACATCCTTAATTAGATCAGTCACACTATTGTATGGATAGATTGCTTTTGGTAAGGATGTGAACTTACTTCATGGTATAACTTTTTTTTTTTTTATGTAAGTAAGATCAATATATTAATAAAAAGAAAAAGGTGAAAATAGTATAAAGGTTTTACTGAATTCACTTAGAACATACAAGCGAAAAAGCTAATAAAATCCTGAAAATCTTGACTATAGATAACCTTCGGAGGAGGGGAGTTTATGTCACGGATTGGTGTTATTTATGCAAGAGGGATGGAGAGTCCGCAAACCATGTACTATTTCATTGTTCTATGGCTAGAGCACTTTGGACGCATGTTTTTCGTATAACGAATCTTCATTGGGTAATGCCAGAAAAGGTGGTTGATGCGTTGCTATGTTGGGGAAGAAAGTTTGCGGATCCTATGGCTACGATGATTTGGAAGATGGTTCCATCTTGTGTTTGGCGGTGTCTTTAGAGGGAACGAAATTGTCGATGTTTTGAGGATTTAGCATCATCGGTGGATCGTTTACAGGCCCTTTTTTTTGCATTATCTTTTTCTTTGGGTTCATGCCATGTGGGGGGGGGGGGCAACACATGGTCGAATTGTTTGATGACTTCATGGTATAACTTCAATTGTTTTTTTATAAGTAAGCCAATCTTATCAAAGAAAAGAAAAATGGCAATACAAGAGACTATACTGACAAAAGCTAAAGCATACATGCAAAAAAATTAAGAAAATCCGGAAAATCCACAAACGGACAGCCTAAAACCGAATTAGCCCATAGATAGCAACACAAAACCCCCCAATCTAGCCAAAGACATAGCCCTGTCTTTGAAACACCTCCCATTCCTCTCCCTCCATAAACACCACTAAATGCAAGCTGAAATCATCTTCCAAATGGTCAACGCAATTTCTGAGGAGGATAACTTCAATTGTGGAAATCCAAAAAGTTGCTTTGATTTTTACAGATAGTAAGGTAATGGAGTTAGTGTTGCCTCCCAACTGTTTGATGATATGTTAGAACACAGTGACTGGACATTGATTTTTTCTCACGCATGTAGGCACTTTAAATGGGCATTTTTTTCATTAGAACCCTTTCTGTCAGTGTGTAAACATACTAGGACTTCTAAGAATTTCAGAACATGAATAAAGTTTCTTCACGAGTTTCAGCCCCATGAATATTATAAGATGGAATTGTGATATTGTAACCACCCTTGCTTTAGTCAGAATATGGCTATGGTGTTTATGGGTATTGTTTTCATGGAGTACAGCCATTTGATTTATGAAACTTGAGATTTTTGATTTCACAATGTTGTTTACAAGTTGGATGATTATGCAAGTTAGTTTCCAATCCATTTTTGTTAAGAGCTTCAAGTGCTTATGTTGACTTTGGATGTGCTATTGTTGATGAATTGAGTGGTATTAGGAGTATCATAGACTCTGTAAAATTGGACTTTGGTAGTTTTCTTGTTCTGTTACAGTACGGAGTAGGGAACTTCAATAAATATCTAGGCAATCAATCAGGTTTCGTAAACAAGGCTTACTAATTTGTTCTAGCATGATACTTTGAATCTCATGACAATTTGGTACAATTTAATGAGGTTGAAGGTTAATAAGCAGAATCAGTGGGAGTAGTATTGACGTGTATGAAATAGATTGGGAAAATCCTTGGGACCCAAACATTTGAGGTGCATGGCAGGTGTTTGATGGAAAGCCAGAAAGGAGGTATGAGACGATCTTTCTTGAGAAAATTTCTCGGGTAGGATCTAGATTTTGAAGTTATTTGGTGATCCATGAATATCGACTTTGATATTTAGGGTGAACATAAGCTGGCGGTGCTGTGCTTTTATGTTAAGTAGTTGGATACCTAGTCTTAGTTGATTAAATAAATTGGTTTCATCTTATGCTTATTAAACTGAAATTGGGTAGTGAATTCTGAGGATCAGCTGGAATTTTCTCTTCTTTGAACTGCTGGTGATGAAAGAAACAGCCTTGTTTGCTCTTTGTACACAATCAATAAGCATACAAATAGAGGACAGAAGATTTTTTTTTGAAGTTGTGATTGCTAAATTGAGTTTTGGGTGATGTTGAAATAATGTGCAGTAAAATTCAGATCTTGATATTTGTAATGTGGGAGCAATCTAGATGTATGATGAAGTTAGTAGGGTTGATCTGATAATTTTGACAGATCAGTTTGAGTAGGTTCAGTAATAAAATGGTCGCAGCTTGTGAATAGAGTACAGAACAGCAATTGGTTTTCAATATGCTCAAGGTGTGGAACAGTTAAGTTGCTCATGATCTATACATGTTGCAAAAACAGGAATGTTCTTTGGGGATTGTAGATTAAGCTTCAGTACACAGTTAAGCTAGAGTAAGAAAGTCAATATCAGGAGTTTTCTTATTGAAAGGCGCGATCCCGACCTGGAAGAGTGAAATGCTTAGCTGTTACATATGCTTTAAGAAGAAGAAAAAACAATAAAAGTTTATTTTTTTGCTATTAGTAGCTCTTGGATGCTGAAGATGGGTATAGATTTCAGTTTAGCACGATTTTTGAATCTAGTAATTAGTAATAGGATGATACAGCTTATAAGTCACGATCCATAAAACTCTAAAACATAACATTACCTGCTGAAGGTAAATTGTGCAGTTACTCTTCTTTAATAAAGCTTATCTTACTTATAAAAAAAAATTGTATCGTGAACCTTGTTCTTTTAAAAGTACGAGGGAGATTTTGAATGCCCAAAATTTGTGTAGCGTGAACCTTGTTCTTTTAAAAGTTTGCACTGAATAGAATATGCTGTGAAAACCTGTGGGAGTTATTATAGACAGTATTGATATTAGTTTGAGGATGGATTGTGGCATTTAATTAATGACTCTGAAGGGGGAGGGTACTATGCATTACGTAGCCACAAGATATATCATGATATCTTGAAACCCTTGTACCCTCAGAGGAGTTTATGGAAGTAGAAATGAGAAGGCAAGTATTCTACCTTTAGGGTTGAGAGGAAGTGCACCATATTGAGGTGTGGCCTCCTAGGGTTTAGTTTTACTCTATATAAGACCGAGTATGGAATTAAGCTGTCTAAGTTTTCATCCAGAAGAGAGGTAGTGTACAGAATTGGGAGGTAGTGCACGATACCGAAGGATATTGAGGTGTGGCCTCCTAGGGTGTAGTTGTACTATAGATAAGCCCGAGTGTGGAATTGAGCTGTCTAAGTTTTTGTCCCAAAGAGGATCCCGAAGAGAGGTAGTGTACTCCTTTCATAGCACTAGCTCTGGGGTTAAGCAAAGAGATGATAGAAAACCAAGAGCGCCATTTCAGAAAATATATTTAGGTAGTGAAATACTCTGTTATAAGTTAGTATTTGAAAATCTTTTATTGTGTGTTGTTAATATTCCTCTCACAAGCTAGACAGTATGCTAAAAGATGGCTTGGATGATAGAACATGAGATAGAGGAAACTCTTGATGACTATGTACTGTATATGGCAACCTACTACTATGAGTGGCCAAAATTTTGGCACACAAACGCCACCTATATTGTCATGTAGTTTAGAATTCTTGTAGAAGTTAAGGGCGAACATATATTGGTTGAAGATGCCCTCATACTTTATAGCATATGCTTGTCTCCATAGAACTAATGAGATTGACAACAAAAGTATCAAGAAAATAAATGTTTTTCGGTAAATTTTATAGAAGGGGGGGCTCTTACCTAGGAAGGATATTAGGAAACATTTTCCAATGTTTTTTTGGGCAAAGACATTCAAGGAAACAAAGGTAAAGGTGTTTGTCAACCTGAATGATGGCTGCGAACAATTTGTCGTCGGGTATTCTGAAGTCTCTATGTTCGTTGTATCATATTCCAGATGAGGAAGAAGGCACGGAAATTTGAAGGAAGACCGAATTCTAGAATTTTGAATTGAATCTATAGCCCTTCACCGTGGAAATTTCTCAGAACTAGAGGAAAGGGCTATGACTATGGCACGAAGTATACAAAGATCATGTTTGCATTCCAAGATTTTTAGAGAATTTTGGTGGTGTTGTGAAAATTGAGGTAGATTGGAGTTTTATTCGATTTTGTGAAAAAATAGTGAAATTTTTTATGTATGTTTGGGAGATGGTGGAAAATTTTTATTGGAGTTGGTGAAAAATCAAAAAGAGAGATGATTTGAGTGAATTTTTTATGTTTATTGTGATGAAATAGATGATTTGATGGGGAGAGAGATGATTTTGAAGTTTTTTTTTAATTATTTTTTAAAATTTCGAAATTAAAATAAAAAGAGTAGAAAAATTATTGTCGGTGTGAAGACCGAAATGGTGAAAAATTTCTTGACAAAAATTTTGAGTTAGTTATGTTTGGGATTGAGAATTTTTGAATTGAGAGAATTTTGGCCAAAATTTTATTTACAAACATGACCAAAGAAATGCAGCAAGACTTCTGGAAAAAATAAAATGGTTATAAGGTGAGTTCAATAATTGCACATGGAAGCTATTCTTCCTAGGCTAATGTTCAGGGATCCCCATGCCCTAGATGTGGTTGGTTTCATTGTGTGGAATGCAGAACTAAAGAAGGTGATTGTTATCGTTATGGAAAACCGGGGCATTGTGCCTGAGAATGTAGTAACCACCATGTGGTAAGAGCATTTAGAATCAACAAACGGGGAATATCCAAAACTCTATAGAGGACGGAACCAGAAAAATACCACTCAGGCATGAGTGTATGCGTTTACTTCGGTAGATGCAGAAAAATCTGAGAATGTAGTAACCAGTACAATTCCCTATTTGCTAAATGGCTAATGGTGCTATCTGATTTTTGTGCAGCACATTCTTTTATGTCTGCTACACAATAGAAACGGAGTCATTCAGAGATGCTTTAGCAGTGTATGCACGGATACGAAATTTAGTGTTGTGTACTAAGGGACTGAGATGTATTACCTTACTCACTTCGACAACTAGTGAAGTCTTAGAACAAAGTGAATTGTGTTGATAAGAGGAATAACTCTATTGAAGGTTGATTTGTGATCTTGTGGCTGTTTGTAAGGACAAGAGTAGAAATTCCTACAAGTAGTTCAGTCACTCTTTGGTGGTTTTGCATTACCCTGTTTGAGGTTAATATTGCAGAAGTATATCACAAGCTGTGGTGTTTGATCTGTTTCAAACAGAATTAGGTTTATGAATACATTTTCTACATCCGGCTGTTGAAATTCTCTTCATCTAGTAAAAAACTATGTATTAGATTTCACGGACGTGAATAGAAAAAGAAAGAAAACTCCGACAAGGATTGGGGAAACATGCCTAATACTGTAAACGTGCAAGTTGTTTTATCTATTAAAACAAAGCATTTTTTTTTTCTGTGAGCTTCTTTTTAATAAGAAAGTGCTTTGCTTGCAATTGATGAGAAACTTTATTTTTTACTCGCTTCCAACCATTTCTCACATATCTTTTAAGTTGCAGCAAGTGGAGCTCGCTCAAAGGATGTACGAGTTGGCTTAACCTTATCTTGGGTGTTCTTTTTACAGGTAAAGTCTATTATTCTATCTGTTAGCCACTTTGGTCCTTTATTATTGTACTTATGGAAATTTGCAATTTGATTTGATTTATCTGCTACTAACTTTGCTTAAGCGCAAATAAAAATTCAACATTTTTGCAGCTGCTTGCTGTATTGAAATGAGATGTCAACTAGTTTATTTCTTGTTTAATTTTTCACATGAAAATATTTCTTATGATCAAACTGTTGTATTTTCGTTCTCATTTATCATTAGTCTGAGATATGTGACAGTTCTCTATGTTCCGAAGGGTTTTGACTAGTTATCGTTTGAAGTACTTGTTTTAAGTTTGAGCGCTTTTCTTGGTTCTGGTATAGCGTATATTCTTTTTTGGTCAGTTTGTAGTCATACCTGAACTGTCTAGAGCCTACTAATTTTGGAGTGGAGGTGCAGTTATACTGTATTTGTAATAATGTTTTTTTCTTTGTGGAATAAATTTTGCAGGCGATCCATCTAAAGTATCAGCATCCGGAAAGTGAGCTTCAAACCTTCGCTTTGCAGGTTATGGACATGCTTCGTGCTGATACATCTGTTGATGCCCATGCATTGGTACTTCTCGAACAATTTTCTACATTTAGAGTTGTTTTCTCCATTCTTCTCAGTTTGATGAGAATGTGATATATTTGACTATCATATGGCATCAACTTTGGGCGAACAAAAAAATGTTCTGCACTTGTGTTAAGTTAATGGTAGAAAAGAAGGAAGCAAAAGAGGAATGAATTAAATGGTGGAAAAGATGACAGACATGTTCTTACCTTTGTTCACTGTTAATTTTTTCCTAGGCAACCTAGGTATCTGATATGTTTTGCATAAACCTTAGTTCAATTATTGCTGTATTATCTTTCATTCTCTCATGGTGCTTTGTAGCAGACCCTTTGTGGGAGATACTAATGTTTTAGAGAACATGAAGCAGTATACGGAACGTATATATGTAACGTTATCAAGATTGTATTGATAGCCTCTGCATGAACTCTCATGCAAGAAACGTAAATTGGTTCAAGACTAATTTCTCTTGTAGATCTTAGTATGAATTAAACTCTTATTTAGGTTGTTGTTGCTGCAGTTGAGGCATAAGCCTGACTGATTCCCATATAAAATTTGGTTTACTAGAGAAGTATTGTAGGGGAATATTGGCCTATCTGCTAGAACTGGAAAGGGTGAGAGTGCTAGGATTATGGGTTCTATGGTAGTTCTCTTTGTGTAGCTCATCTGCACATGGATAAAACTATTATTTTAAGCATTGCAGCTGGATATGTGTGGGCTGAATTCCTGTAAATTGTAGAGCATCTTCTAATTTTTTTCACAATCTGAATATACAATGACTCGTGTAAGTGATTATAATGGCTCAATTGGTTGCTGTCTTATGATCAAGCACCTAAGTGATGGCTACTGACCAAATTCTTTCATGGTTTACTGAAGGCGTGTGTTCTTTACATACTTCGGGTTGGTGTAACTGATCAGATGATGGAACCTACGCAAAGGAGCTTTCTTGTTTTTCTTGGAAAGCAGGTTTCTAAAAGTGAATCAACTGGAGGTTTGATTGTTTAGCATTATCTCAATTTTGACATTTGAAATGAAGAAGAATTTCTCTTCCTACTTTGCAGCTTCAGTCTCCTGATGCCAGTCCTTCCATGAAGATTTCTGCTTTATGTACCTTGTCCTATACACTGAAATCGCTGGGAGAGGTGAGGCATGTTGTGCATATGTTATTAATATTTTCCAAGAAGAGCATGAAGTACACATTGTAATTTCCAAAGATTTTAATTTTGTAAGTAATTAAAAAAAATTATGCAATAAGACTAGAGTGATTTGCCAGCCACGAATCTAAAGATTAAAGTAGTTGTTTTGTTGTCTTTTTGAAGAATCGGTGGGACTAGACTGATTTGCATTTGATGAATCTGATGATTACACTTAACATGCTTAGTCTCTTCATGTCGCGTAATCTTCTTGAGCTTGCTCGCAATACTTTCGTTTGAAGGAGGAAAACTTGGTGAATATTTGTGGTAAGTGTTGAGAGATGTGGAGATAGACGAGGGATAGTACCGCTTCAGGAAACATGATAACATGCTATAAACTATATGATTTCTACACTATAAAGCTTTTATTGTATGTATCCCTTGTGCATAATACAGGTTCTATGAAAGAAACTACTACCTTTTCTTCAGCATTGGGTGCACTATTTTAAATAGATTAGTATTGGCAATAGTACTCTTCGAATTGAGCACATCATCATGGCAGAACAACCTTCTTTTAGTCATTTTTCGTGGTTATGGCAGTGTTGTAGTGTCTTGGTTTTTAGTACCATTTCTTCTCGAATAAACACCAGTTAACCAGTGTGACCTCAGTGTGTAGAGGTGTCTATGCAATGTCATGAAGCTTGTTTGTTTCAGAGGAGGTACATGTGACTTTGGTTTCATACATGGCTCTAAGTTCTTGATTTCTGATAACTCATTGTAATTATATGCTGAGTATCCATTATTGGAAACCACATGGCAATTCGAAAGTGGAGAATGTGAACTGCTATCAAATGTTTTACTTAGGAGGGAGCCCAGGGATGAAAAAGTGTCTCGAAAAGAATGGTGTGTTCTCGGTGAGATCTTGGTATTCGCTCCTTGTTGGGGGCGTTGATGTGAGCTTTCCTTGGAGACAGATTTGGAGGTCTTTAGCCCTGCCTAGAGCGTCTTTCTTTGTTTGGGAAGCCACTCACGGGAGAATCTTGACCACTGATAACTTGAGGAGGGGAGTGAATTTGCTTCACTGGTGCTACCTTTACAAAAGTGATGGGGGATTTGGAGAGCACATTTTGCTTCATTGCATGGTTGCTAGGGAGTCGTGGTCCCTAGTGCTCTCCATTATGGACTATGATTGGGTGATGCCTAGGAGGGTAGCTGATGTTCTGCTGTGCTGGAAAAAGGGATTTTAAAGACCCTCGGGCTTTAGCTATTGGGAGAGTGATTCCTACTTGTATTTGGTGGAATATCTGGAAAGAGAGAAATGTAAGATGTTTTGACGGTGTGACTCTGTCCATGGAGTGCTTGAGGGGCAATTTTTTGCAGTCCTTGTACTTGTGGGTGAATGCGATGTTGGGCTCTCCCTTTTCGGAGTTTTTGGATTTCATTAGTTTTCTAGCTTGTCTGGTTTAGGAGCTTCAGTATAGTCCTTTGTATAGTTTTCCTATTCCATTTTCTTTCAATAAAATTGCCTTATAAAAAAAAAGTGTCTCGAAAAGAGAAGTTATACAAAGACAAAATGCAACCTTAGAATGACTTTGAATGTGTAGGCCCTCCTCAAACGGATCAAGCAAGTTTCTTGGGTTTCTCTTCTTGAGTTAAACCGTTAAATGTCAACTCAACTAAATCCGAAGATTTAACAAATCCAAAAATTTCGAAAAGAAGCAGAAGGTTCAACTTAGGCATTGGGTGGAGAATTCTGGTTTGGGTGCTTGAGATGTTCAGTTTGTGAGGGCAGCAAATGATTGGGAAGTGGAGGTGTTGTCGACCTTCTTCTCTCTTCTTCATTCTAAGGCCTTGAGGAGTGGGGCTGAAGATAAGATGTGCTAACGGGTACCAAGAATGGTTTATTCTCGGTGAAATCGATGTATGCGATTCTTATCTTGCAGCCCTTATGAGTCTTTTCCATGGAAGTAAATTTGTGGTCTCATGTGTTCAGCATTACGAATTTTTGTTGGGTTATGCCTTCTAGGGTGATGGAGGTGATGTTTTGCTGGAAGAGGAAGTTCAATAACCCTCTTGCTTTGAGGGTGTGGATGATGATCCCTATGTGCATCTGCTGGGTTATTTGGAGGGAGATGAATGATAGATGTTTCGAGAATACCTTTTTGTCTTTAGAGGGGTTAAGGGGAAAATTGTTGATTACTCTTTTTCTTTGGGTCAATGCTTTGTTGGGCGTCCTTTTACTAATGTTTCTGATTTTATTAGCTTTGTAGCTTGTCTGGATTAGGTATTCAGTATAACTCTTTGTACTGTTACCACCTTTGTTTTTTCAATAAAGCTTTTCTTACTTGTCAAAAAAAGGTTCAGCTTAGGCATTGACAACTAAATTCTGTTGGAGCTTCAGAGCATCAATTTTTTTTTCTATCTAAATGAAGTGTGTGGGGGCATAAGAGGAAAGTATTTCTATTGCACTAGCCTAGTGCTACCGTGCTTCTCTGATAGACCAACATATTCTGTCCAGGGAAAAACCCACATAAATCCAAAGAATGAGTGTAAACAGGTGGCCCTTGTTCCTATGTACTAAGGCTACAAAGTAAGACTTGTTCTCAGTCTCACCCCAATCTTACACGGAACACTATTTAAGAAAAAATTGTGCTTTCTTAGATTATCAACGATTAGGACTTCTCTAATGCCATATGCCTGTAAGGAGCTTTTTTGCTTTTCAAACTCTCTGACATCTCTTTCCCCCATAAACATGGGGTGTGGTTTTTTTTTTTAAATTTTTTTTTATTTAACCTAATAGGGATTAAAAAGAAGAATAGAGAAAACGGATGGGTATTGAAAGTGAAACTACTGAATCGATGAGTTTACTGGGAGATTGCTTTTTATTTTTGGGGGAGGGGGGTGGGTGGGGGTGTAGTGAAACCTCCATTTGTAGATAGGCAACATTATTGACATAAGTAGTACACTAGAGGGTTTATTAGTCCCTGTAAGCCCACACCTGGGTACAAACCCATTTTTCAACACCTGCGGCACAAACCCATTTTTCACCTATTTGTCCTAGTATCATAAGCGATTGAATGGCTGCCTCCTTGTACTAGACCAATAAGTTATAATAGTTCCATAAACACCTAGCAAAGATATGGCAAACAAACAAAGTTTCCTCTGGAAGGCCTAGACTGGTGGGAGAAGTTTCCTCTGGAAGGCCTAGACTGGTGGGAAGGGGGTTGGAAGCCTGTGTCTTCAGAGAGGTAGTATGATGAAATTAATAGTACACATAATTATCTTGGGAAAATCTTTGGTACTTGCACGATTACCAAGCATATCAAGAAGAGAAGAAGAGTTTTAGTTTCATCTCCATGAACTTATGGAAGTGATTAGTGTGGTCTAGAATGTACTGAGATGGGGTTCTCTCGTTTCTGTCTCTCGCTCCTCGGTTTCTTTCTTTTGGCCTTAGTGCATGTACTCCGATTTTGTTAGGCTCGACTCTCTTGTTTATTGGCTTTGTGGTCTGTCAGAGTGTTTGAATTCTTTGTTGTAGTTTAATGGCGTATTTCCGCAGTTTAGTGATTGAGGCTAAGACCTTTTATTTTCGGTTAGCTCGTTTGGTTTGGTGACATTAATGGAATGAAATAGGAAATCGCAGTGCTCAATTCGTTTGGGCAAATATGGTGTGGTTTGGTTGTCAAACTTGTTTGGAAAGCTTGTGGAGGGAAAGGAGCCTCCATATTTCTCGGAGAAGTTCAATGAATCGACGCGTGCATTTTTAGCTCAGAAATGTGCGAACATGAGTGGTAGATATGTGGCTCTTGGTGAGTTTGGCGAGAGGCGTCGGCGTGGGGTTGTGATGATCGTGGAGAGGAAGATGAGTGAAGGGTGGAGGTCCTTCGTTGTGATCTGCGAGGATCTGATTA
Source organism: Myrica gale (assembly GCA_963930655.1). Taxonomy (NCBI): domain Eukaryota; kingdom Viridiplantae; phylum Streptophyta; class Magnoliopsida; order Fagales; family Myricaceae; genus Myrica; species Myrica gale. Next base: position 5,134,525 of record OZ005600.1, on the reverse strand, counting down.
AGGCTATCGGCGAGCTTCAGCGTAGAAAATTGGGGCATGTCGTCTCCTCAGTCACAAAGGAAGTTTCCTTTGCCGAGATGGTGAGGTCAGGGTCGGGGATGCAGGAGAAGAAAGAGGCTGGGAAGAGCGTGTGCCTTCCGGTTCATAATAACGTGGGCAAATTGTAAAGTCAGTTGATGGTTGGAGTTTCTATGGCGACCCATGCAAGTAACGTAGAAAAGTTAGTGAATCCCCAGGATAATTATCCTCGTGGGTTTACTGCGTTAGCGGCTGGGTCAAAAGGGGTATTGTGGGTGCAATTAATGGAGCTGGATCGTTTAATAGAGCTGGCTCGTAAGTGTAACGTGGGTGAGGATCCTAGACTCGAGTCCATCGCGTTTAATTGCCGGGTTTGTGGATTTAAGTTGGAGGCCCAAAGGCCTGTTTCTGTCGTGCATAGGAAGGATGCTAGTGGGCTGGGTGGTCTTGGGTTGGACACTGGGCTTGGACAGCCAGAGATGGGCTGCGGACCGCAGAACAATCCTTATGGGATAGGCCCATCCTCTCTATTCGACGAGGCTAGAGGCGATGAAATCTCTTTGCCTGGCACGGGCTTTATCGGCAAAGTCTTTACCAAGATTTCTAGGGATGTCTTTGATCTGGGTGTTTCGTCGCCGGAAAAGTATAGGGCGGAACCCGAGTCACCTGAAGTTGTTGATATGGGTTGTGGAGGTTTTGGGCTGCCGCAAGCCATGCCTGGGTTCACTGAGAGTGTGACCTGTTCTATTTCTGTGGACCAGCAGTTCGGGTTTCTTCCCGAGTCTGAGGTGGGCGACGTTCCTTGCCAAAGTACGCCGACGTTGGCCCCTAGTGAGCTGGATTTGGTTGGCTCTGGGTTAGAGGCTTTGGTGCTGCCTTCGGCCATGGGTGTTCCTCCCATTATCGAGGTAGAGTCTTCTCTTCCTCTAAATTCTTTGGGTAATGATTGTTTGGAGTTGAGTTTGATTTCTGGGGGAGCTTTGGTTAGCTGTGAGGAAAGGGTTATTGAGGTGGGTGCTGTTCCTTTGAGAGTGTTGTATCTAGTGGGTGAAGGGGTTGAGGGTGAAGGGTTGGTTAAACCTACAAGTGGGTTTTGGAGATAGTTAATTCTTTTAGGCATCTAGTTGGAGTCTCATGTGTTGGGTTTGAATCTGATTTATTGAAACTACTTGCTGCCTTGGAGATGGAGAGGGATATTGGCAGTAGGTCTCCGGGCAAATCTGGAAGTAAGATGCTTAGGGAGTTAAAAGCCTTGGAGTGCTCTGTGAACTATGATGAGAGTGCTTTTGGTTCTAGACGGAGCAGGAAGGTAGGGAGGGCTTTAGTAAATTCTTTATGAAGCCTAGAATTACAAGATGGGGTTTGAACGATAGGAGAAAATGTTTGAATGTTGGCAATTTATTGCGGGGGTGGAAAGAGGATTTAGTTTTTCTTCAGGAAACTAAGGTTGTTGAGGTGTCCCGGGCGTTGGCTAGAAGGTTGTGGGGGGAGGGTCGCATGTTAAGTGGTGCTGTTTGGAGGCTGATGGTACATCAGGTGTGATTTTGTCTGTGGGATTCCCGTAGTTTGGAGATGGTTGAGTTTTGTGTTGGTTTATATTCCTTATTGATGATTTTTAGGAATGTCCGAGGATGGTGTTCAATGGATTTTTTCAGGTGTATATGGTCCTAATGCTGATAATAGTAGAAGATTTTTGTGGGACGAGTTGGCGGAGATTCAGATTTGGTGGGATTTACCTTGGTGCAATGGGAGAGATTTTAATGTGTCTCGCTTTCCTAGTGAGTGGTCGGGGGTGGGGGTTGTAGGAGTGCTATGGTGGAGTTTTCGGATTTTATTTTCGACCTTGGGCTCTTGGATCTAGAGTTGGCTGGAGGTTTGTACACTTGGTCTAATGGTAGATCGTCCCAGTCTTGGTATAGGATTGACCGTTTTATTGTTAGTTCGGGTTGAGAATTGGTATCCGGATCTTGTCCAGAAAAGGTTGCCTCGTATGTTGTCGGATCATTTCCCAATCTTGTTGGATAGTAGCTGTTTTGGAGGTTTTAGGAAGCCGTTCCGTTTTGAAAATGTGGCTTAAAGTGGATGGGTTTGTGGATTTGATTAAGGAGTGGTGGGAGGGTTTCCATTTTAGGGGATATCCAAGCTTTGTTCTTTACTCGAAATTGAAGGCTTTGAAACAGAATCTTCAGGTGTGGAATCAAGAGGTGTTTGGAGACTTAGGTGTTAGGAAGTCGAATCTCTTGGGTGAGCTTGCGAATCTTGATGGTTTGGATGAGGGGGACATTATTGATTGAGGTAGGTAGGGATAGGAGAGGGGAGAATGATAAGATGTTATGGACTTGCTCTAAAAATGGTTTGTTTTCGGTTAAGACTGTACAATTCCGTTGTTTTTAGGAGCAGATTTTCTTTTCCTTGGAAAGGAGTGTGGAGGTCGAAGTGCCCTTTGAAGGTCTCTTTCTTTGTGTGGGAGGCAACGCATGAGAAATTTTTTACTTCCGATAATCTTCGAAGGAAAGACATCTTCATTGCTAATTGGTGTTATCTTTGTCGCGATGACGGGGAGTCGGTTGACCATGTGCTCCTCCATTGTCCATTCACGCGGGGGCTTTGGAATCATGTGCTTGGCATTATGAATTTTTATTGGGTGATGCCCGAGAAGGTGTCGGGAGTGTTGTGGAGTTGAGATAGGAGGTTCTCGAATCCGGTTGCCAATGCTATTTGAAGAATGATTCTTTCGTGCATTTGGTGGTGTTTTTGGAAGGAACAAAATAGTAGATGTTTTGAGGATTGTTCTATGTCTTTAGTGAAGTTACAAGGATTTTTGTTACTCTCTCTTTTTAGTTGGGCTAATGCGGTGCTTGGCTGCCCTTTTGTTGATTTTCATGATTTTATTAGTTTTATGACTTGTTTAGACTAAGTGATTTCGATATCGTCCTTTGTACTGTTTTCGCTTTTTCTAATGAGATTGGTTACTTATATAAAAAATAGTACACATATTTTTTTTGATATGCAAGTTAGAATATTATTGAAAAATAAAGAGAGTTAACAGTACCAAAGACTACTAAAAACATCTAAAGCATACAAGCTAGAAAGCTACAAAAAAGGAAAACCCAACACCACATTAGCCCACAGAAAAGAGACTGCGACATATACTGGAGGGAAACCACAACTGCCAACTGTGATACCTTGATGAGCTCTAGCTGAAATGATGCCTCTTACCCTTCTAAAACCACGGTACAGGGTGAGGATTTTCGTACAGAAACTCTAGGTTCATGTAGCTTATCAGTATGGAAATATTTTTTCTTATGTTGCTTAAAGTCTAAGTCAGGCAAAAATGGTACTAACTTTCTTCCGATAACTCCAATCGTGAATGGGATTACAATGTGTTTACCTTGTCACTTTTTGTATTCAGGGGTTTAGATGTACTTCCTATGTATATCACGTTCTTATTGTGTTCATTAAGGGGAACCCTGATTAGGTTATAATAATCTGAAGTAGCGTAGAAGATAACTATGCTAATTGAATTAGCAATTAAATGCTGGTATGTTTACTCGAGGGACATTGTCTAGACAATAATCCCACAATCCTTTGTTTGGTTCTAGCATACTGATTTATATGATAGGTTTACTTGGTTTTTTTAATGATTTCATTCTTATCTATAACATTAATAATTAGGTGCCAAAAAAGGTGTAGTCATCTGATTTGGTGGTGCTTGATCTGTCCATTGGCAGGTTCCATTTGAATTCAAGGAAGTTCTTGATGACACGGTTGTGGCAGCCATATCTCATCCATCACAACTTGTAAGCCCTTGATTTTTTTCTCCACTGTTTGAAGCTTAAACTTTGCGATTGTTTGGGGGTTCTGATTTACTTTATCAAACTTCTGTTGGATTTTTATAGTCACCAACACTAGTTTGTTTGGAGTGATGAGGGGTAAATGATAGCTGAAAAAAAGGAATAGAGGTTCTTTTCCATTTCATTCATGCGATGCTTCTGTTGCTTAGAACTATGGAAGTAAAATGCAAATATCTTGTAACTTCTGAATGGCAATCTTCTATATATGTTATGCTCGAGCTTTCCATGAAGGCGTGTTGACAGAAGGAAATAAGAGAAAGGAAGTGAGGATTTGAGGATTTAACCCTTTGTCAGATCAATTCTATTAATTCAGATACCTTGAGTTGGGTGTATATTTGTAAGGCCACGTCTTTTGTTGAAAGCCCATCAGTGCTGGTAATATCTTAATTAAGGATTGGTAGGCCATTGTTTTCCAGTTTCTTTTTTTGTCTATTTTCTTTTCTTGAGCTATGATCATGATTGTTGTTATGGGTTTACCTATTTGTGGAACTTTCTCATATCCAAGCGTGATGTAAATATTGGGGTTCAGGAGTACCGATATGTGTTGTTGTTGAAGTAACCAGAATACCTGCAGACATCAGCGACTGTTTTACTACAATTTAGATGAACTCCAGAGTGCCCATAGATGTTCATTTTAGTATGAAGTGAATTGAAAGTTTCTGCTCTCAACTATCTTCCTGCTTGTTTTCCTGTTTAATATATGTCTTCAATCTCCCATCCCCTGTCCTTTTTCCTCTTTTAGTTTTGTACATAACTTCTGAGTATCATGCCAAGGCATTCAGTTATGGTCTTTTTAACGAGATTCAACTTCGAAAGAGTTTCAATGGTTTTGTTCTTTTATTTCCTTGATATTTTCTTCATTTTTTTCCTTCCCGTAACACTTTCTTGAGGTTCAACTTGCAATTACTTGTGTTTTTAACTGATGGTAAACAATCTCTTATCGGCTTTTGTGAATTGAACTTAACTGTGCATGATGATTCAATTGTATTTTAGTTATTTTCACAATGGTGATGTTTTTAATAAGTTTTCTGTACATTTAATAAATCTATGGTTAGGTGCGCATTGAGGCCTCTTTGACATTACGTACATTGGCTGAGGTTGATCTCACTTGTGTCGGTGGTTTGATTTCTTTTGGGGTGACCACGCTAAATGCTCTAAGAGAGAACGTTTCTTTTGAAAAGGTAAAGTTGGTAAATTACAGGAAACCTTTTATCTCACTACCATTTGTTTTATTATCCATTTGGTTGTTTACCCTTGATTTGATTAGATACCTCATGTCTATAATTCTTACTAAAAGGTGCAGCTATTTTCTTTATTTTAGCTCTATTCTTTTTCTGATAAAACTTTTTATACTAGCATAATGCCTTGTCAAGTTTCGCACATTGGTGAACATACAGGCATCTATCAACCACTTTGGGCTATATGAGTTTCCCATGGCAGTGCAATTTTTAAAACTACTCCTGATTGTAGAATTTTTTTCTCACTCCTATTGGTAGCTTTTCATTGTTGTGGTTCCTCAGAATGCTGCTTCATAAACATACATGGGATGTTGTATTTCCTTAAATGAACTGATTTTGAACCCTTTGGTTCTGTTGTTGGACTCTATTGCTGTGATCTCTGACTCATGGTTGTTTGTTCTAGCTGACTTCAGTTGAAGCCATGTTGACGGGGCTGTCTAAAAAAGAAAGTGGGGATAAATATGAGTACATAGTTAAGTAGGATGGTCTTTGGGAGTAGTGGCTGGTTCAACATAGAGATGGGAAAATATGGCCTCAAATTCATTAGTCTTATGTGTTAAATGGCATTCTCAAGCGGTGAGCTTGGGGGATGTAAATCACTTGCAGAATGGGGGAAAATGACGTAATGCATTCTTTGTTTAGCAATAAAACTGAAAGGCCATTATGAGAGTTGAACAGATGAGATCTTAAGTTTGCTAAGTGGTATTATGTATAGTCTCTAACAAATAACTCTTTCTCGATTGTGAATTCATCAGTTTAATCCTAAGATCTTCCCTAATCTGTTACATAATAGTCCTTATAAAAAAATCTATTACATAATAGTTGCTACACCCACCTTCGAATTGTGGAGTTTTGATGTACAAAAATATTTCATTTACTTGTGCTTCTTCAGATGTTAATTTTTGTTGCAGGGTTTATTTGAAAAAAAAGCACATTGAATTACCTGGCTCTTTTATGTTTTCTGTAGGGAAGCAATTTGCAATTTGAGCTTGACTCTTTGCATGGGCAAGCTTCTGTGTTGGCAGCTTTGGTATCTGTTTTGCCAAAGTTACCTCTTGGTTATCCAGCCAGGTACTGGCCATTGTTTTCTTTTGCAGTTCTATGACTATAGTAACCAGCGATGTTGCATGTGCGCTTTCTTGCCCGTACACACACAGACCTATAGATAATAATATATAGTATTTCTTGGTCATGTATGGTACAACCACATGATTCGAGTCTTCTTATGAGATTCATTTATTGTTTAAGTTTTAAACCTAAATTTTAAGGCTTTGTAGGTGTTGTCTTGGCCTCCCCTATAAAGTTGTTGAGTTATATCACCTAAATTGATGCACAGAACCTTACAGCAATTGGATATGCATAATTTTCTCTTCTGTTTTTTATTGTTTTTGTTTGGGTTGGGGGGGGGGGGCTGTGTTCCTTGTATGTTGTTGTTTCTTGGTTATTTTGAACTTCAACGATGAGTTTGAATATATAAGTGTGAGTGAAAACATTGTCAAAATGGACTGGATTGTTTAGATTCCATATGCATTGGAAAATTTTGTTTTTGGATGGAGTGCCTTGGTGTCTACCTAGTTGTTATTCATGTATCCACAGATTCATCAATCACTCAAGTGTCCCAACTTCAACAGTCTTCTTGATCTTATCGATATATCTCAATATATGGCATGCAAGAAAGGTCTATGAACTGCAATGTTAATGCATCCCTTTCATCCCTTCATATGTTGTTTTTTGGGTCATGACTATTTATCCAGAATAAAAAAGCTCAGTGTGATGGAAGTTTTTTCTTCTTTACTTTTTTTTTGATAAGTTAGTTAAATTTATTAGAGATAGAAATGTGTCAACAATACAAAAGACTATACTGAGAACACCTAGACTATACATGCTAAGAAACTGAGGAAATCCGACAAGCCCGGAAAAGGAAAACCGAACAACCCATTCACCATAAGAAAAGGGACTGCAACATCTTGCCCCTCCTCCTTAAGTTGTCGATAGTCAAAATCTTCCCATGAGCAGCCTCCCACACAACGAAAGACACTCTCCGGAGAGCAAGGGTCCTCCATAACTGACGCCAAGGAAAATCCCCAGCCGAACCACTAGCCAGGAACCAGTAATAAGGGCCAAAACAAGTTAGTAAATCACAAATTCAAGTAGGACTTTTTTAACTTTGGGTGGAGGAAGCATGGCAAGGAAGATGGAGTCGTCTTTGTACTCGTAAAAGTTTTTTCTTCTTTACTACCACATGGAACCAGTAATAAGAGCCAAAACAAGTTAGTAAATTGCAAATTTAAGTAGGAATTTTTTAACTTTAGGTGGAGGAAGCATGACAAGGAAGATGGAGTCATCTTTGTACTCGTAAAAGTTTTCTGTCAAATCAAATCTTTTCATTTTTGTCACTATAATGCATTGGATTTACTTTGCCTATTCTTTGTTGTACTTGTATTTGTCTTTTTTGAAGGATACCTCATCCTTCTCTATGTATATTCTCCTTTCCTACTAAAGTTTGTGTTTGTCATCAAAAGACGAAGATACTTGTAGTACAGTTGTCTGACCTTATGTGCGAGAGCTGCTACATATGATTTCTCTATGTGCCATTTTGGAAAAGCCAATTTGATGATTTTGAATATCAAAAGCTGTAGTTGCTGAAGCATAATTGATTCAATGGCCTGCATGATGGATATGTCTTGGTACATGAAGAAAATAGTAAACGTGTGTCATCTCTGGTATAGGTATTTAGATGGTCTGGTTATCTTTATCCTCAGCTTTGATTGCTTTTCTTCTTGTGAGTTTCACACTATCATTTGTTTTGCGAATGATTGGCTATTATAGTTAACATAGTTTCCAACCAGGGTAACTTACATGTAATCTGGAACCAGTTACATTAGCTTCTTTTTTTCAGTGTCTTCCATCTGATGTACATTGCCTTTGCTGGGAGTCCAGTTTTATTTAACAGCACATTGGATTTGCTCTTTGCTTTTAAAGTTGAATCCTGGTACTGTCATGGTGATTCTACAAATGGTCTGTTAGTTCCTTTGTTGGTGTACAAAATGGGAGATGGTGCTTAGAATGCTAACAGGATAACAGTCCTCTTTTATAGTGTTTCTTATGCTTTCTTTTGCCTTCCATGCCTTTTGTTGTTGTTTTATCATTTGGTACGGCCATTGCTAACTCTCTCTTTTTTATGTTCTAGTGCAGCCATTTTTAACTTGCTTTTGTTTTTCCCCCTCTCTTGGGTCTCCACTGAATAGTGAATTTTGGTACACGATCATGGTTTTCGGAAGCTCGTGGTTATAAGCAGTTGTATTTTTTTTCTCTGTTGCAGACTTCCCAGATCAATTCTTGAAGTGTCTAAGAAGATGTTGACAGAACCTAGTCAGAACCTTGTGGCCGCCGCCGTTGAAAAAGAAGCTGGATGGTTACTTTTGTCTTCACTGTTGGCTTCTATGCCAAAGGAGGTACATAGTCATCTCTATAATCTTTCTTATACCATTTCATGTAAGAATCGTATGTGTATGTTGATCACTAGTTTTATGTCAGCAGGAGATTGAAGATCAGGTTTTTGATGTTCTTTCCTTATGGGCATCTGTCTTTAGTGGAAATCTGGAACAGGAAACCAAACAAACTGGAGATTTAAGATCTAAGATATGGTACATCTACACATTACGTACAGTTAGTCTTTATTTGCTTTGATACTACCTATTGGGATTTGTTGTATATCCGTATTAGGTGTAACTCCTGCCAAGATGTTGCAATACCTTGCTTCCTAGCTGACCTATAGCGTGTGTCTGACATTAGTGCGGCTATGCTGCATCTCAAACTTACTTAAGATAGTATTACTATATAGGAAAACTAGATAGTGATGTGTTTTCATTTCACAATAGTTTACAATTTAATAAAAGGAGAAAAATGGTGTGTTTCTATTATGGAATAATTTATAATAACAAAGAGACAAAAGGCAATGCAATTGCAATATCTAGGAGAAGATGAAATTGAATTTTTTCTGTCGAACTCTTGTTGTTTGTTTTTTGGTGTTTCTAAATCCTGAAATGTGTTTTGAGTTGTTTGGTGGCAAGGAGGGATGTGGTTAGGATAGGTAAAAGAAGTGTAGCTTAGAGGGGAGCACTTTTTTGTTTGATGGGGTCTTATTCAAGTTGATTGAACATGAGAGCTCTGGAGGCTGTGGACATGGTCTATAATCTCGAGTCATTTTTCCTTTAAGTCTCTTGATTACAATGCGTGATGTTAGTTATGTTCCTTTTGTGTTGTGTGCTTGCACACATTGTGAAAAACTGCACACTGCCACCTATATGTACTTATATACACAAAGAAAGAAAATGCTGAAGATAATCATATCTACATATATTTATTTGTGTTTGTATACGTTGCTTGGCTTCGGTGCATGTTACTTTTTGGCAGAGCCAAATAAAAGACTAGTAATTGTGGTCAGTCTGTCAAAGTCGGTTCTTATATCCTATGATGTCCTTGTACAGTACGTACTGTGGCATGTACAACCCCCCCCCATTGGAAGGAGATAATAGATCTCAATATATTTTGCCATCACTTATAATTTTCTTTTGATCTTGTAGTGTGTGGTCTGCTGCTGTTGATGCACTTACGGCTTTTGTACGGTGCTTTGTTTGTCCTAATGCTGTCAACAGTGGAATCCTACTTCAACCAGTGCTTGTATACCTCAGTAGGTATGGTTACTACTATTTCCAAATATGAGGCCAAGAACATCTGTTCTTATTGTATTCGTTAACATTCTCTAACATGTCTTGGAAGGCAGCGCATTGTCGTACATAACAGTGGCAACAGCTAAAGAGATGCCAAATGTGAAGCATGCACTAGACATATTTGTAATCAAAACTTTAATTGCTTATCAGTCGCTTCCTGATCCATTGGCATATAAGAATGACCACCCATGGCTTATGCAGTTGTGCACAACTCCATTTAGGTAATCATTTGCTATGGTTTTTTTTTTGTAATCATTTGCTATGGTTGTTTATGCTGCTTTACCTTTTCTATCAGTTATACTATGCTGAAGGTAAAAATATGATGTCCTTTAACTTGCATACTTGGGTTCTTTGTCTTTTGTCTTACTGATTTCGTTCTTTATTCCTTCTTGTTGGGTGAAAATAAAGAGTTGCTTCTGGATGTGAGGAAAGCTCTTGCTTGAGGTTGCTGTTAGACAAGAGGGATGCATGGTTGGGTCCCTGGATTCCTGGAAGGTGTCTTACTTTTCATTTCATGCCTTTGATTGCCTAAAACAATTGTCAAACTTTATTTTCCCATCAGTTAAGCTTCTGAACTAATTTCATTGTGAGTTTGATTATTTCGCGTAGTGCATCATTTTTTAAGTTAACTTTTGGCAAGTGCAGATTCTTTTATTCTGTTCTTTTAACTTTCAAGAGTTATTCATATCTTGTTAATTGCATTTGTTTAGGGATTGGTTTGAAGATGAACTTCGGGCATTTCAGGGCGGAAAAGATGGCCTAATGCCTTGCGTATGGGAAAACGAGCTTTCTAGTTTTCCTCAGGTGATTGTTATTTTTCTTTAGTTAAATGGTTTTCACTCCTTCATATTGGAAGCTGTGATTTTACTTATAAGAAAAAAAAATATTGGAAGCTGTGATTTTGATTCTCCTCAATAACATAACGTGTCCATCACGTTCGCCAGTGGAAAGAAGAAAACCCAGGAATTTGGTGAAAGGACTAACAAATTTTCAACTGTGCAAATCTGACTTAAAAAGCCTGAATGATGGTTTCTTATTGAGAACCTAGAATGCGTGGATGATATATGTTGAAGTTGGAGTTAGGAAACATTTTGGGTGATCCATTCTTTTGAAATCTTGTTTTTGTTACTTAAGTTCACGCTGGTCAAAGCTTTTCTTTAGCATTCTGATTTTGAATTGTTAGATTTTGCACAGTTTACTGCTTAGTTTTTTTTTCACTTCATATTCTGAGGATTTGGTTCAACCATGAAGCCGGAGACGATAAGCAAGACATTGGTGAACCAGATGCTCCTCTGCTTTGGAGTAATCTTTGCTTCTCAGGTTGGGGAATGTAGTAAATGGCTTGGTATTTGCAGATTTCTCTGCTGTGTTTGAACTGGGTCTAAAGACGATTTTGACCTGGATTTACCTATCACAGGATAGTGCTGGCATGCTCTCACTTCTTGGGATGATGGATCATTGTCTGAAAACTGGAAAAAAACAATCATGTCATGCAGCCAGTGTCACTAATATATGTATAGGGTTGCTAGCTGGGTTCAAGGTGCTCTTTATCCTTCTTTGATCTAGTCAAACGTTTTCTTGTTTGAGGTGTGACCTTATAATAATGATCTCATGCTTTTGCTCAGGCTTTGCTTTCTTTACGTCCTCAACCACTAGCACCAGAAATATTAGGTTCAGCACAAGCTATTTTTCAGGTATGAATAATTGTGTTGGTGATATGGATGGTGATGTTTATTGTTCATATTCTTCTGTTTGGTGTTGGCATCTTTATTATTGGTATTCTGTCATATGTTTGCCATATCACCACATTTTAATTTGGCAGAGTGTTCTAGCGGAGGGAGACATCTGTGCATCACAGCGTAGAGCATCATCTGAGGGTCTTGGTCTTTTGGCTCGCCTTGGAAATGACATGTTTACAGCAAGAATGGTCAGTTCCAGGGTTTGGCGTTCCAAGCAACAATTTCATTCTTTTATAATTGCCCTTGTATTATTTGATGTAAAAATGCATACTTTTTTCACCCAGGAAGAGTTCAAATTTAGAATTTGTCCCTCTATCTGTCTTTCTGCCTCTCTTACCATATAGGGTGATGAAACAGACTAGATCGCTGCTTGGTGACCTCACTGGAGCAATAGATTCCAACTATGCCGGATCAATTGCTATTGCACTTGGCTGCCTCCATCGCAGGTGACTATTGAGCTTCTCTTTCATAATCTTTTGATCTTTTTTCCCTATTCTAGGACAAGCTGATTCATATACAAGAGTCAGTCTCTTCATAAACTTGTTTTGGAGGGCATATATGAAAATAAAAGCTTACTCGGTTACAAAGAGCCAGTGTCGAAGGATAGCAAATTGCTTAAGCATTTTGTTATTCATTTCAAATTTATTTTGGAAGTTGGTATTCAAGAGCAAGCAATCAGCCTTGAGGCTTATATCACACTGCTAAAGCCTCATGATCTGCAGTGATGGTTTCACGGAAATTTAAGACCTTTTGAAGCGACACATTCATTATATGAATTGTACAAGGCTTGGATTGCTTGTTATGGTTTTTGAAAAAAAAAATCAGTCTACTCCGTTCTTTTATTTGACAAGATTATTTATTCTAGGTACTATAAAGTTAAGAATAAGTTCAATAATCTCTTGCTTGCTTCCTTTTTTGCTCATAATGTAATAGCATTTTCTTTTACCTAAAGCCCAATTACTTTCCTTTTTTTATCCCTCATAATAGGAATATGATCAGAGAGTTGTTTAACAGTGCCAAACTTTTGTGAACTTGTAAGAGTTAGTTTGGATTTGAAGTATAGAAAGGGTACCAATATATGATTCATAATATGTGATAAAGACATCCCATTTCATCACATAAAGAGTACAGCAATGATGAAACAGAAGTGCATACTTGACCTTGTTCGCCCATTTTATGACTTATTTACCTCTCAAAGTGAAAGCTCGGGAGCTTTCGACGATTACGATTTCATTTATCTTTATTTTCTTTCCTGAACGAAAACATATTGATCTACTTAAAATTTTAAGTTTTCTAGATTCTAAGGGCATGTTTGCAAACCCAATTTTTTTAACAAAAAATTCAAGTTTTAAGAATTTTTAGATGCAAACATAAATTTTGTGTCTAGAAATTTTTAACTTTTTGGTTTTCACACCAAATCAAGGGCCCACCATAATTTTCTTTTTCTTTTTCTTTTTTTAATTCTGAAATTTAAAAATATTTTTTTTTGATAATGAAGAAAATTTTATTAGAAATAGAAGAAAGAAAGTGAAAATAGTACAAAGATTGTACTAGATTCACTAGAAAATACAAGCGAAGAAGCTAATAAAATCATGGAAATCTAAGAAATGGCCCCCCATTAGGGCTGAAAAATCGGAATGCGGTTCGGTTTTTCGGACCGCATTCCGGTCCTCTTAAAATAGAGGACCGGACCGGACCACTTATAAGTGGTCCGGTCCGGTCCGGTCCGGTTTCACTAAATGCGGTCCGGTCCGGACCACTTAAGTGGTCCGGACCGGTTTTAATTTTTTTATAAAAAAAATTTAGGTTAATTTCAAATGGGAAGTGTATATAAAAATGTTAAGTTTTAGTTTAGATTAAAATTAAATATTTTATGTTTATAATTTGTATTAAAAATTATAAAAATATATATATTTTTTATTTTGTTAATAAATGCGGTCCGGTCCTGTTCACCCCTACCCCCCATATGAATCACATTCACAAACTTCGAACTCCATTATGAAAATAGAATATCACCCGTCGCACTCATCCCCACTTGGAATTCCTTAGACTCAATGAGAAAACAACGATGAAAAAGCGACATCACCACGACTAATCTCACCACTAACTAAGCAGAAACACACTGAAATTTAAAAATAATAATAATATAACTTCAAAATCATCTCTCCCTTTCCATCAAATCATCTCTCTTCCAAATCATCTCTACGTAAAAAATAAACATAAAAAAAATCAATCAAATCATCTCTCTTAACTTTTTCACCAATTCCTAAAACTCCAAAATTTTCGTTACTTTTTCACAAATCCAATAAAACTTCAATCTACTTCAATTTTCACAACACCACTAAAGTTTTCTAAAAATTACTAAAAGCAAACGTGACCTAAATCTCTGTTAGGAGGATTAAGTATTGGCTGATTTCCCCTAATCTCTCTTAAGTTTACTTTTAAGAGGGACGTTTTGGCTATGTTTGATGAGTTTGCCCAAAGGGGTAAATTTGTTAAATGCTTGAATGCGACCTTCATTGTTCTCATTCCTAAAAAAACAGGTGCCATGGAATTGAAAGACTTTCGCCCTATCAGTTTGGTTGTAGGGGTTTACAAGATTCTTGCCAAGGTGTTGAAAAATAAGTTGAAATTGGTTCTTGAGAAAATCATTTCGCCTTCTCAGAATGCTTTCGTGAGGGGGAGACAGATTTTGGACCCAGTTTTGATCGCTAATAAGTGCATTGATTCGCGATTGAGGTCGCATGTTCCAGGATTAATGTGCAAGCTTGATATTCACAAGGTTTACGACCATGTGAATTGAAATTTATTATTGTATCTATTGAGGAGATGTGGGCTTCGGGAGAAGTGGGGTCGTTGGATAGCATTTTGTATTTCTACGGTTAATTTCTCCGTGATGGTTAATGACTCTCCTAATGGCTTCTTTGGGAGTTCTCGAGGCTTGTGTCAGGGTGATCCTCTCGCACCCCTTTTATTTGTTATTGTCATAGAAGCTTTCAGTAGGATGATGAATGAGGTGGTTGGGAGGGGTGCTATTAAGGGGTTTGAGATTGGGAGAGGTGGTAGTAATGGGGTATGTATTTCGCATTTGCTTTTTACTGATGATACGCTGATTTTTGGTGGGGAGGAGGAGATTCAAATGCGGAACCTGAGATGCTTGCTTTTGTGTTTTGAGGCGGTGTCTGGTCTTAGGATTAACCTTGGCAAGTCCAAGGTTATTCCTATTGGCAGAGTGGAAGATGTTCAGGGGATGGCGGACATTTTGGATTGTAGGGTGTCGTTCATACCGATGACCTATCTTGGCCTTCCTCTTGGGGCTAAGTTTAAGTGTGTGAGCATTTGAGATGGCATTGTTGAAAGATTTATATCTTTCAAAAGAGGGAAGGTTTAACGTTGATTAGATCCACTCTAGCTAGCCTTCCTACGTATTTTTGTCGCTTTTTCTATTCCGTTATCGGTGGCTAAAGGGTTGGAGAAGCTTCAAAGGAATTTTTTGTGGGGAAGTGGTGGTGACGAGCACAGGTTTCACCTTGTTAGGTGGGCTAGAGTTTGCTCCCCTATTAGTGTTGGAGGATTGGGGCTAAGAAGGCTACTTTTATTCAATAAAGATCTTCTTGGAAAATGGCTTTGGCGATTCAATTCTGAAAGAGACAGCTTGTGGAAGATTGTTATTACGGATAAGTATGGGTGTGAGAAAGGGGGTTGGAGCACTTTGGCGTAGGGGTGAACAGGACCGGACCGCAGACCAGACCGGACTGGATTTCCGGTCCGGTCCTTTTTCTTAAAATGCGGTCCGGTCCGGCCCTCCTTTTAAATAAATTATAAACATAAAACGTTTAATTTTAATCTAAACTAAAACTTAACATTTTTATATACACTTCCCATTTGAAATATTTTTTAATTATTTTAATACAAATTATAAACATAAAACGTTTAATTTTAATCTAAACTAAAACTTAACATTTTTATATACACTTCCCATTTGAAATTAACCTAAAAAAAATTTTGAAAAATTTTTAAAAAAATTGAAAAAAAAAAAAATTAAAACCGGTCCGGACCGCATTTAGTGAAACCGGACCGGACCGGACCACTTATAAGTGGTCCGGTCCGGTCCTCTATTTTAAGAGGACCGGAATGCGGTTCGAAAAACCGGACCGCATTCCGGTTTTTCAGCCCTACTTTGGCGGCTTAGGGTTATTATGGGGTGATTTTGTGGAAATTTATTAGCAAAGGGTGGAACTTTTATAGAGAACATATTAGATTTGTGGCAGGGAATGGTTCCAAAATTCGGTTCTGGCATGACAAGTGGTGTGGTGAAAGACCATTGAGTGTGGAATTTCCTCAATTATATTCTCTTGCTAGGCGTAAGGACGCTTAGGTGGCTGATTGCATGGAGTTGGGATTTGGAGAGGTAGTGTGGGATGTTCACTTTGAAAGAATGTTTAATGATTGGGAGATGGAGGTGTTTTCAAAGTTTTATTCTTTACTCTATTCGGGGAGTAGGAGGAGAGGGATGGAGGATAAAATGCTTTGGATGGGTTATAAGAGCGGTGTTTTCTCTGTGAAAACGATGTATGCTTTGCTGATGGAGGGCTCCAATGAAGATTTTCCTTGGTGTCAATGTTGGAGGACCTTGGTTCCCCCTACAGTTGCTTTCTTTGTTTGGGAGGTCATTCACGGAAAGATTTTGACAATTGACAACTTAAGGAGGAAGGGAGTCTGCTTGACTAAGTGGTGTCATTTGTGTAAGTGTGATGGAGAAACGATTGATCATCTTCTTATTCATTGCTCGATGGCTAGAGGATTGTGGGGGCATGCGCTGAGCATTCTTAACTATGATTGGGTTATGCCTAGAAAGGTAGTGGATGCTATGCTTTGTTGGAGGAGGAAGTTTGAGGATCTAATTGCTATGGCCATTTGGAAGATGATTATCTGCTTGCATATGGTGGAGTTTGTGGAGGGAAAGGAATGAGAGATGTTTTGAAGACATGGTTGTGTCTTTGTCTAGTTTGGGCTAATTCGGTTTTGGGTTATCCTTTTGTGGGTTTGCCATATTTTCTTAGTTTTTTAGCTTGTATGCTTTAGATGTTGTCAGTATATTCTCTTGTACTGTCATCTTTCTTTTTCTTTAATAAGATTGACTTATAAAAAAAAGTTTACTTGAATGTCCCAAGTGTTCTATTTCTTGGTTATAGTTAATCTTCATGCTATGACACATGATATACTAGTGAAAGACAAGACGATATAAGTTTGATTCAATACATATACAATAGTAATGGCCGAGTCTAGTTCTCGTGTGGTGAGGATATCTGTAGTTCTCCTGAATTCATGAAATACTATGCCAACATTAGCTTGTTTATCATATTTGTTCATTTGTTTGGTTATTATTATTGCTTTCTTTGGTTGTACAATGATGCTTGTCGATGGTAGGTTCTATATTGTAACCTTTAATGGTTCAATATTTTATCATTTGTTCCTATCTTATATATCTTGCCTGCAGTGCTGGAGGAATGGCTTTGTCGACTTTAGTGCCTGCAACTGTGAGCTCAATCTCTTTGCTTGCAAAAAGTTCAGTGGCTTCTTTACAAATCTGGTCTTTGCATGGACTTCTTTTGACCATTGAAGCTGCTGGCTTGTCGTTTGTGACTCATGTCCCGGTAATCCAATTTTTACCATTTTAGTGCCCTCATAAAATAGAAGTGACTTGTTTTCTATTTGACCTACTTGAATGTGCTATTGGTTTCTCGTATGCTACTTTGAAACTTGATCGAATTTGGGTGCTCTCCCAATAGTATATCAGACTGAAGGAAAATCAACCTTGATGTCTTTTGCGGCTTCATATCTGTCAGTGACGAACAAAACAAGCAGATGTAGACAGACACTCCTATGGCTAGAGTGATGTGCATGGATGTGATGGGGGCAAACCCGGGGCAGGGATTTGGGGGTGGGGGTGCTGGTGTGTCTTTGTGTGTTCGTTCATATTTTGTCAATACATTCAATGATTTCCTTCTTTTCTATGAAAAATGGACCATTAAGAGCCTCAAGATTCTTAAACCTCTCACTTGATTTTCATAGAATTCAGAGTTCAGTTCTTGTAGTTCGAAGAACCTTGGTGATGTTCGTTTTGAAGGTTTTTGTAGGATTTGGAGGATTTTGTGAATTTTTAGGTGATGTTAAAATTGTGTTGGTGTTTGTGTAGAAATTGTTGAGGTGTAAAAAAATTAATGATTATGTTTAAAGTTGTTTTTATTTTTTTTCCGAATTTATTAAATTTTGAATATTATATTATATAAATTAAAAAACAAAAAAAAACAAAAACGCAAAAGCATAAAAGGACAAAATTTTGCAACGAAAGATGACTTGCTTTCTCCACCAAAACCACAAAAGGCAAGCTGCCTAAGTCAGCAAGGGCGGCTCGCAGGGGGACAGCTTCAGGGAGCGTCAGAAACTTGGCAGCTTTGCTGCAGCGGCATACAGATTTTACTTTCGAATTACTAACCTGCCCTTTAATTTTTTTTGTTCACAATGCTTGAGTTGAGGGTAATTTAGTAATTCTTTTTAAATATTTTGAGGGTAAATTCGGAAACAAATATACAACATCCTCAAATTTTTCTTGTTTCGCCGAATGTGAACTGTGCAAGGTTTTGAATCCTCAATTTTCTCACAAAACGAACATGCTCCTTGTTTGCTAAGTGTCTGTTTAGTTTGATGTGAGTTGAAACATACATCTGGGATTCGAGGAGAGAAAGAGAGAAGAAGTTTATCAAAGGGCGCAGAGAGAGTTGAGTATCCCTTCTCATGTACTTGTATTTACATTTCAAAATGGTTGAGAATTACATAAGTCCTTCAATGTTTCACCCTTTTGCAAAATCGTGTATGATGTGAAAAAACCAGTTTAGATCCTAACAACACTTAGAGGGGGTGAATATGTGTTATCCATTTAATTAACAAATCAATAACAATTTTAATACGTTTTAAAATTGGTCAGCCTAGATATGCATAATAATCAACTCAGTCAACAAATAGGAAGTGGAAAATTAAATAAACTTCATTCACACAAAGAGACAAGAATTTGGTGACGAAGTGGAAAACCTTTGAAACACCATTCAAAGGAAAAACCACTCCGGGCTACCAGCCACCTAGAATACACTAAGAAGAAAACCTTACAAACAGTGATTCAGACACGAGCAACCCCAGTTGCTTGACTCTGACAACCTTGATGTAATAATCTAAGTCTCTCTGCCTAGACCCGCTTTGTGCGGCATTCCCCTCAGACCTTGAGGTTCTTCTTATGGATTCTTCACCGAACACTCTTGTTCTTCAGCACGCCTTTAACACCATGAAGGTTACAAAGATATTTGATGGAAGAATAGAGAAAAACTCATAAATCTTGAAGCACCAATATTCTAAGGTTTTTCTCTCAAGGAAGGAGGCACTAGTATGCTTAATGAAAGCTTCAATACCCTTTAGGACAACCTCCCACGAAACTTAGTAGGGTTTCCTAACATTTCAAAAGGAAATTCTAAAAATTCAGGGATTTTTGAAATTCTCTGGAAGTCGCTCGAGCGCTGGTCAAATGCTATGTTTTATCTGTCAAACGCTCTTCAAACGCGGGTCTAACACTTGTCAAACGCTGTGACTCTGTCTGTATTTTTTCAAAGGTCGCTCGAGCGCTTGTCTAACGCTGGTTGAACGTGATGACTCTGTATGAATTTCTCCAAGGCCGCTCTAGCGCTTGTTGAACGTGATGAAGACTTTGGACAGACCATCAACTCTAACTCTTGAACAAATGTGGGACCAAATATACAACTCGATCAAGACATATTTTGACACGGAATTATGCCAATACAAAATGTACTAACATGATGAGTTGCTTTATTTTCTAATTCTAATTTTTCTCATAATTTGGGGAAGATTCTAGTTATGAATATGATATTTGACAAAATTCAAAAGCTACAAAAGTGGGATTAATTCTAGCTAATGAATGTATAGATTCGAGATTGAGATCGAATGTGCCTGGTTTATTATGTAAGTTGGATATTCACAAGGCTTACGTTCACGTGAATTGAGATTTTCTGTTGTATCTTTTGAGGAGATGTGGGTTTTGTGAGAGGTGGTGTGGGTGGATTTCGTTTTGTATCTCTACTATCAAATTCTCGATGATGGTTAATGACTCTTCTCATGACTTCTTTGGTAGCTCCCGCGGTTTGCGTCAGAGCGATCCTCTTTCTCCTCTCTTGTTCGTAATAGTCATGGAAGCCTTCAGTAGGATGATGAACAAGGTGGTTGGAAGAGGTTCTATCGAGGGGTTTAAGGTTGGGAGTGATGGTACCATTGGGGTGAACATTTCGCACTTACTCTTTGTCGATGATACACTCATCTTTTGTGGGGTTGATGAAATCCAAGTGTGCAACCTTAGATGCTTGTTGTGTTTTGAGGCAGTTTTTGGGCTTAGGATTAACCTTGGCAACTCTAAGGTTATTCCTATTGGCGGAATCGATGAGGTTCAATTGATGGTGGACATTTTGGGTTGTAGAGTGTCGTCGCTTCCGATGACTTACCTGGGTCTGCCTCTTGGAGTTAAGTTTAAAAGTGTGCATATCTGGGATGACATTGTGTAAAGAGTCGAAAGACGATTGGCATGTTGGAAGTGCATCTATCTGTCTAAGGGGGGGGGGGGGTAGGATAATGCTTATAATTCTACTCTTTTTAGCCTTCCCACATATTTTTTGTCGCTTTTTTCTATTCCGATGTCGGTGGCTAATAGATTGGAGAAGCTTCAAAATGATTTTTTGTGGGGTAGCGGTGGAGATGAGCATAGGTTTCATCTTGTCAGGTGGGCTAGAGTTTGCACTCCTATTAGCGAGGGAGGACTTGGTCTAAAGAGCATACCCCTGTTCAACAAAGCTTTGCTTGGGAAATTACTTTGGCGGTTCACTTATGAAAGGAGCAACTTATGGAGGACAGTTATATCAGAGAAGTATGGTTGTGACGTGGTGGTTGGTTCACTTTGGAGGCTCAGGGCTCTTATGGAGTTAGTTTATGGAAACTCATCAACTAAGGGTGGAACCTTTTCAGGGAATATATTAGGTTTTCGGTGGGGGATTGATCCAAAATTTGGTTCTCACGACCATTGGTGCGGGGAGGATCGAGGTTGGAGTTTCCTCTCGTATACTCTCTTGCTCGTTGTAAGGATGCTTGGGTGGCTGATTGTGTTGAGGAAGGATCCAGAGTAGTTGTTTGGAATGTCCACTTTGAAAGGTCTGTTAATGATTGGGAGATGAAAGATTGTGCAGCGTTTTAGGTCCCTGAGAGGGCTTAGTTGATACATGATTTCTGTTTCGTCTTTCGTTTGTTTCGATAAATATATCAATCAATTCAGATTCTTTCTTTTTCTATTGATTCTTTTCCGATCGAGATGTATGGATCCATGGCTCTATTTGCCTCTGCCATTCTATGAGTCTCTTCCTTTTTACGTATGGCATCGCCATTCCCTTTGGCAGCATCCACTAATTCGGAACTTAACTTGAAAGCCATATTTCGACCCGAGCGTTTTCGGGATGCCCCTAATAACCAACGAATGGCAAGTGGGTTTGGAGGAGTGGGGGTGTGGATAAGCTGTTATGGATGGGTACTAAAAATGGGGTCTTCTCAGTTAAATCTATGTATGTTCTTCTACTACATGGCTCCAGAGTGGTTTTCCCTTGACGCCAATGTTGGAGGAACTTGGTTCCCCCTAGAGTTGCTTTCTTTGTGTGGGAAGCTTCTCATGAGAAAATTTTGACCATTGACAACTTGAGGAGGAGGGGTATTTGCGGGATCGAGTGGTGCTACTTGTGTAGGAACGATGGAGAATCAGTTGATCATATCCTTCTTCATTGCTTGGTGGCTTGAGAGTTATGGGCGCATGTGCTGAGCATTTTTAATCTTCGCTGGGTTATGCCTTGGAAGGTGGTTGATCTGTTGAATTGTTGGAAGAGGAAGTTTGAGGATCCAACTGCTTTGGCTTTATGGAAGATGATCCCAGCTTGTATTTGTTGGAGTTTGTGGAGGGAAAAGAATGGTAGATGTTTTGAGGATATGGCGTTGCCTTTGGATAGTTTGAGGGGCTCTATGTTGTTTTCTCTTTTTCTCTGGGCTAATTCGGTGTTAGGGAGCCCCTTTTCGGGTTTCCCGGATTTTCTGAGTTTTTTTGCTTGTATGCTCTAGGTGTCAGTATAGTCTCTTATACTGTTACCTCTTTCTCTTTTTTTTTTCAATAAAGTTTTCTTACTTATAAAAAAAAAACAAAAGTGAGATTAAGCCAATTGGGTGTCCAAGGTTGTATGGTCAAACATGTTGATAATTTCTTCCTGGTGATGTTTTGGTTATGTCCTAAATTCGGGAACGATATAGAGACACTGGGTTATTAGCAAACTCAAGCTAGAGATGTATCGCCTGAGCTTTGCGAGGAGACGAATAAAAAAGGGGTGGAAAGCCTTATTTGGAATTCTGATAGATTAGCAGAGATTGGAACCAATTCAAGGAGGGACCAATAAAAAAGGGGTGGAAAGTCTCTTAGCATGAGGTGTTAAAAATTGGAAAATTGAACACCCAGGTCTCAATTTCAAAAGGAACGAAGCACAGGGTGTCTACGTTGGTTGGTTTAAGCTTCAGGGAGATTATCAAAAGACCACCCTGGGCTCCTGAGGCTGAATTGCTCCATTTCTAGGTCCCCTTGCCGATCGGTAATTCGTGGTTTTAATGTTGTCTTCACGGGTACAGCACAATATGTTTCCAATGCCTAAATGATACGACTAATTTGCATCGTACTTAGATCCTCCCTGTATGTGTTTTTGATCGACAAGAGTTTACCTGCGCTACTATGGATCTAACACTTGTTAATATGGGTATATAGGGGTAATATTTTTTTTTCTCCCCAGGCCTAAATGAGTTCGGTAGGTTCTTCTAGGTATGTAATTTATAATAGAATGTGCTCAGTAAAGGTTTCTCTATTTTTATGCTAAAATGCATTTTTAGTTGTTGCCCTTTGGAATTATAGCTGACCATCATATTGGTTTTGCACCTCTGTTGTTTGAATAGTTAATTGTTCCTTGTTCTTCTCTTGATCCTTTCCTCGTCCTTTCTAGGCCACACTTGGCCTTGCCATGGACATTCTTTTGTCTGACGAGAATGGATGGGTGGAGCTTCAGCAAGGAGTTGGCCGTCTCATAAACGCTGTTGTTGCCATTATTGGTCCTGAACTTGCTCCAGGGAGCATTTTCTTTTCACACTGCAAGGTACTCTTCAGTGTATTCAGTTACCTTAAAAATTATTCAGGTTTTCTACTGTCTTAAAACTTCTTCGTGGAATGATTTTTGAAATGTTCTGCCCTAAATGTTCTTAGGGCAGATACTGAGCGCGATATCCTAGATTCTTGAACTCATTGTCTTTATGGTTTCTGTTTGTTATGCCATTTTGTTTGTATGTTTTGTTAATACTTCTAGTTGATGTTGGATTGTGTTACTTGTGATGAATTTTGCATCCAGTCTGTTGTTGCAGAGATAAGCTCCTGCCAAGAAACTGCCACAATGCTTGAGTATGTGATCCTAAGTTTGCTCTTCCTTTTATGTTTTTTTTTCTCCTTTGAAATTCTTTTCTGCAGCTATTGGTTTCATGTATCACCTTTTATTTACCTAGGAGTGTTCGCTTTACACAACAACTTGTTCTTTTTGCACCACAAGCTGTTTCTGTCCACTCGCATGTGCAGTCTCTTCTCCCAACATTGTCCTCTAGACAGGTTTGTTCCCTGATAATGAGATATGTTCTTGAATGCTCTCTGGTTTGATCTGTGTCATAATTTCTCTCACACACTCTCTCCCTCCCTCCCTGAATTGTTGAATAGCCGACTTTAAGGCATCTTGCTCTCTCGACTCTGCGACATCTCATAGAAAAAGATCCGGTGTGTCCTTTCTCTTTGTATTCCTACCTACTTAATGTTTATTTTTATTTTTTTTATACTGAATACTATTTTTTCACAGGTTTCCATCATTGTTGAGGAAATAGAAGATAACTTGTTCCATATGCTGGATGAAGAAACTGATTCTGAGTATGTCAAGATGACACTTTGTTAGTGTTGCCTGAGTACCTTTTTGGCTCATAAATGGATGATTGAATGTCCAGTTGTTTTCTCTTTCTCCCCCCCCCCTTTCATATGGTCCATCCATATTTTCCATTGTTGTGTTTGCATTTCTCACTATGGTTATTTCACTGGAATATTGTAGTTCAAAATACTTGTTGAATTTTCCTTTTGTCAATGAATCTGGCTCGTGAAAGTAGCATTATGTTTCCTTTGATATGTTATGAAGGATAAGCAATTGTCTGCCACAAAGTCATCGGAATGTAAAAGTTACAGGTTGTTTAATAGTTAATGGGTTACAAACGCTGTCTAATCTTGTAGGATTGGGAATTTGGCACGTACCACAATTATGCGATTGCTTTATGCATCATGTCCTTCACGTCCATCTCATTGGATATATGTATGTCGCAGCATGGTAAGCTCTTTTCCTTCCTCCAAGTGTGGGAATTTTTTGAATTTGTTATCCAATGCTTTGAAAATTGTGTAACCAAATACGATGGTCCAATGCACGTAAAGAAAAGAGCTAGATATTCAGAACTTGCGAGGGAAATTATAGCGCAACTATGTGGAATATCTAATGCCATCTTGAAACAGTTTTTGTGTTCTTATTATTTGAATAATTTGTAATGGTCAATCTGTGGATCACATCTTTCTCCATTGCGAGGTCGCCAGAGATCTTTGGTCTCATGTGCTTAGTATTTCGAATTTTTGTTGGGTTATGAGGGTGGTAGATGTGTTGTATTGTTGAAAGAGGAAGTTCGACAACCCTCTCGCTTTGACAGTGTGAAAGATGATCCCTTTGTGCATCTGGTGGGTTCTTTGGAGGGAGAGGAATGACAGATGTTTCGAAGACTCGGTTACGTCCCTAGAGGGGTTGTGGGGCAAGCTGATGAGCACTCTTTTTTTATGGTCCAATGATGTGTTGGGCTCTCCTTTTCATGATTTCTTGGATTTCATTAGTTTTGTAGCTTGCTTGGCTTAGGTGTTTCAGTATAGCTCTTTGTACTATTACCCTTTCTACTTCTTTAAAGCTTTCCTTATAAAATAAAATTTGCAAATATGATTTATCGCTCTCATCTAGAATAACATGGTTTTTCTGGATGGAAGCATGGCTGCCCATGACTTTAGTTAGTATCCAGATAATTGGGGTCACAACTTATTTCGTGAATGCTTATTTTGAATCCAAATAATCTTCCATGTGGTGTACATAGAAGTTAAGGGCTATCCAAAAGACCTCTTCCTTCTTAGTGAAGTAGGTTCCTTGGTTTGTTGATTTTGATAGCTTAAGCTGTGTCCATAAGAGGTGAGAATTCAGTTTGGGGACTTTACATATGCACTTAATGTGCCTTCATTTGTGATGTTATGGTTTGGTTTAAATGTCCTTCCAAGGTAAGATGTTCTTATGTTATCGTCTTGTCCTGGAAATAATTTCACACATCATTTTTTGCATGGTAGATGTGATCTGCCAAAACATTGTAAAATATCGTTGGCCCCTTAGGCCAATTGGAGTTATTGAGGTGCCTTAAAAATGCCAACAATAGCTTTGCTACCACAATATTTGAGCTAATCGAATGAACTGTTCAAACTTTTGCTCAGGTTCTTGCTTTGCCAACTAGGAGAATCGACAATTATAAAAAGGTAATGAATGATCCTTCAAATGACCCAGATGGCGAGACCAGGCAAAATTTGGGAGATGATGATGAAAACATGGTTTCTAGCTCTGAAGGCATGAAAAGACAAGGTTATAGATTTGAATCTTCCAGCATGATGTCAAATCGAGAGAAGCACCTCAGATATCTAACCAGAGTGTTTGCTGCTGAGTATGTGATGGATTTTTTGTTCCTCTGTTCTTGTTTATTATTTGAAATAATGAAATAGGCGGTAATTCATCTAACACCTTCCATGCCCGTGGATGTACTTCGATGCCTTATCCTTTCTTTGGTACTGTGTTGTTTCAGTCTCTCTTGAAATGAAATGGAAGGAGTTCATCATTTTGAGACTTGGGGGTTTCTTATATATTATCTTCTCAATAGAAGAATCCCACATTACAGAATGTTCTTTCAGGAGCTTGAGTGAACTCAGGTCTAGTTGGGGCTATATGCTGCTTGTATACATAGTTTCTGTTTCATATGTTGGCTCCAACAAATTAATTGGAATGGAGGGTCATTAGATCAGCTGCTTGTGGGTGGCACTGTAGTCAAAGTAGTGCCGATATTTTGTTATTTAGATTACTGTTGATTTCTAGTTTTGCCAGTGAGGTATGCTTGTTGCAAGTTTTTTTGGTTGCTTGTATTTCAGCATAAAACCCATTTATATGGACTCCTTAAAGGTGTACACGATGGTCTTAACATGCACCTGGCATCCCTAACCTGGAAGTTAAATGCCCTCAGCCTTTCAAAGCATTAATCCTTATCTAAGTGTTTGTTGTTGATTGAATCTATTATATATGTGTAGCATGGGATTTTGTGTATGTAGGTATCTAGTATTCATTCCGAGGTTATCTAATTTTAGTTAGTTGTTGGTATATAGGTGTTTGAGTCATATACCCGGAGCAGTAGGGAAGAATCCAGCTCATTTTGACCTCTCTTTAGCAAGGAAACAACCTGCGAATAGACAGGTTTCTAGTGATTGGCTGGTACTCCATGTCCAAGAGTTAATATCACTTGCTTATCAGGTCCTTAATATGAACTCACTAGCATACTGCTATATTACTTTGAAAATAATCGGAATCCTAAATGCATGTTAAGACTCGTGTTTTTACATTTTTGGTCTCAGATAAGCACACTGCAGTTTGAACACATGCGGCCAATTGGTGTCGGGCTTCTGAGTATGATTATAGATAAGGTAAATATTCTGCAAGTTCTTTTGGCCCTTTATGGATTTCATCCGTGTGTATCTTAGTATTCTCTTTGTCGCATTTATTGTAGAGTATGTTCTAAAATGAGCTAATGAATAATGCACTTTTAAACCAGGGCTTTTACTTTGACATTATGCTGCTATGGTGATGAGAACTTGTTAAACTTGAGATACGAAACATAACATTTGTATTTCAAAATTGAGATACCAAAGCCAGTTCAGACACAACCTGTGGAGCCTCCCCAGCAACATCACCATCAGGTAAAGAACTCACCATGAGAGGAGAATCTTCCGGCCACACCACTATAGCCCTGGAAAAGTTGATCTCACCCTCAACGTTCAGCAATGAATCATAAGGGGGAGGCTCCAAAAAAGGAGGAGTAGAGGTCCCATTAGCCCCGTGCTCAACAAACAGCCTCCTGAGACCAAAGAAGGGCGAAGAGTGGTCTTGAGCCAAAGAAACCGAGACCTCCAAGTCCCCAGACTCCCTGAACTTCACAACTCCCCTGCCACCCAACTCAGTGACATCAGATAGAATCTCCTGCCCCGACAAAGCCTCCACCCGAGAGACACTCACCTTTCCCACCTCCGTCCCCTCCAACAACGATAGAGAAAAATGCTCTGAATAGTCACCAGGAGTACCGCAACTATCAGAAGCATGTGTCGGCGCCGACAGAGCTTTAGTGCCACCCAGCAACTCCACAGACGTGGACGACGACTTCATTCCGACCTCCGGCTGCACACACAGTTGCTCAGAAGAACCAACAGTGATCGCATGATCAACATAACCCATCATCAACTCCGGCGAGAAGCCAGCGTTGCCCACCTCCCCCTCATACGGGATCGACGACCCCCCCACCTCCAAAGTTCTGCCTCCAGGAACAATCACCGGCTTACTCACCACGTCGGGAAACACCACCTGACCGATCTCGACGAACTGGGCATCAGGCTGGTCAGGAGCCAAGTTCTGGGGACAGAGATGGACCCGAGCTTGGGGGCTGATCAAGAACCAAGAAATGGGCCTCGGGCTGTGATGGACTCGAGCCCTGTCCAGATAGCCCACTCGAAGATGCCAAGGATTTATGGGCCACACCCATAGAATTCTGGGCCACCAATTTAAAACCACAGACCCTGCAACAAAGGTCCATCATAGGCCCAACCGAAGGCACCGAACCTACCTTCATGTTTTTAACCAGACCAATTAAGCCGTCCAAGTCCTCCTTTAACTTCATAAGATGCGCCCACAAAACACCCTCAGACCCAACCGCCATTACAGATTTCCCAGAGGAATTATTACTCTCGGAAATCACCATCCCCTCGACGAGAGGTGCATGCAGCGTCAAGGGAACACCAACAGACGCATACTTTTGCATGATGCCCACGTCAGCAGAATCTTTACAAAACTTTCTCTTCTCCACTGCTGTCTTCTCCGGCAACCCAGACTTAGTGATATCGGCGAAAGAAATACCATTTCTGACCGAAGAAACCACAAAACTCTTCTTCCTCCATGTAAGCTCACCAATGGCCGATATGACTTCTTCACAGGTCAGAGCAAACGCCTGCCAACCTTCGCTCGATCTTCCTTCCGGTATCATCACAACCCCCCGACGACGCCGATCACCAAATTCTGCAAGAGCCACGTAACGGATTACTGGTTTGAGCATAACTGAGCTAAAAATTGCACGCCGGGGTTCATTGAAGCGCTACGATAAATCTCGAGAATCCTTTGACTCCACAAGTTTGCCAAATATGTTCGCCAACCAAACCACTCCATATCTACCGATACGAATAGAATTCTGAGACTTCATATTCTGTTCCGATAACGTAACTAAACCAGAAGAACTAACGGAGAACTGAAATGATTTAGCCTCGACCACCAGACTACGGAAAAAAGCCATTAGAGAGCGACGATGAAAAGACTACCGGCAAACGACTATCACCTCCATAGATGACTCTGGCTAACTCCTTCTCTGACTCTGGCTAACTCCTTCCCTCACCTCTCCCAGACGGTCACAGGAAATTGACGAGAGATATCATTGATACATCAGTTCACACTTACATATTTAGTCTGTCACTGTTATTCTTGGAGATTAGTTGTGGGCAAATCTTTGGCTTTATCTTGGAACTTACTTTCCATTTGGTTCTCTGCTTTGTCTTTTGCTAAAATTCTTATTATCTATCAAAAGTTAAGTTGTTTTTGTGGCTTTGTGGGCAAATATTTTGCTAAAGCACTTACATATTTTGTCTATCACTGTTATTCCGTGCTCTGTGGCTTCTAGAATTGAAAAATTGCAAATGGATTTTTTGTGGGGTAGTGACTTGGAAGTTCACAAATTTCATCTCATTAAGTGGGATAAGGTATGTTTTCCTCTCCCTTTTGGGGGGTTGGGGCTTCAGAGATTGTCGGTGTTCAACAAAACATTGCTAGGCAAATGGTTGTGGCGCTTTGCTATTGAGAGGGATAGTTTGTGGAGGATTATAATTGCGGTGAAATTTGGAACTTCAGAGGGAGATTGGATGACTTTACCTTCTCGAGGCTCTTATGGGGTGAGCCTTTGGAAGCATATTAGTAGAGGATGAGATTTGTTTCATGAGCACATTCTGTTTGCGGTGGGTAATGGGCAAAGAATTTGATTCTGGCATGATTTTTGGTGTGGTGATAGACCATTATGTTGGTTGTTTCCTCTTTTGTTTTCCTTATCTCGATATAAGGACGGGGTGGTGGCGGATTCTATGTCGGTGACTAATAATTCCATTGTTTGAGATGTTCAGTTTACGAGAATTGCGAATGATTGGGAACTGGCGGAATTTACGGCGTTCTACTCTACTCTTTATGATATGGTGGTTCGTAGAAATAATGAAGACAAACTGATGTGGAAGGGTTCTAAGAATGGAGTTTTTTTCTGTTAAATCCTTCTATGGTCTTATTTCTGAGGATCAATCTGAGTCTTTCCCTTGGCGTAGAGTTTGGAAGACAAAAGTTCCCACAAGAGTTTCTTTCTTCGTGTGGGAGGCGACACATGGTAGAATTTTGACTACTGATAATCTTCGGAGGAGGGGAGTGTGTGTCCTTGATTGGTGCTACTTATGTAAGATGGATGGTGAGTCTGTTAATCATGTTTGCATTGTTTGCTTGCTAGAGGGCTTTGGCAGCATGTTTTTGGTATAACGAATCTTCATTGGGTTATGCCTGCAAGGGTGGTCGATGTCCTATTATGTCGGGGAAGGAAGTTTGTAGATCCTGTTCCTAAGGCAATTTGGACGATGATTCCATCTTATATTTGGTGGTGTCTTTGGTGGGAGCGTAATAGTAGATGTTTCGAGGACTTACCTTCTTCAGTGGAGAGATTACAGGGTGTTTTTATGCATTCTCTTTTTCTTTGGGTTAATGCTATGGGGGGGGCATTTCTTAGATTTCCATGATTTTATTAGCTTCTTCGCTTGTATTTTCTAGTGAATCTAGTACAATCTTTGTACTAATTTCAGTTTCTTTCTTCTATTTCTAATCAATTTTTCTTAATTATCAAACAAAAAAGAAGAAGTTAAAGTTGTTTCTGTCTTGCGAATTTGCATACAGTTTGAAAGAATACAGGATCCTGAGCTTCCGGGACACCTTCTGCTGGAGCAGTATCAGGTACATTGATGGCTGTTGCTTGTCTTTTTCACCTCACTGACATAATTCCATAGGTCAACACCTTAGATTATTGATTCATGTTACTCATCATATTTGGGAAAGATTTCAGAGTGATTGGTGCATTATGTACTTAGTTGCTCTTAAAAGAAAAACTTCCGAGCGTCATCAATCTGTCATTAATTGAGATTATATTTAGGCCCAACTAGTATCTGCAGTTCGCACTTCCTTGGACTTATCTGCTGGCCCTTTACTATTGGAAGCGGGCTTGCAACTGGCTACTAAGGTACGACTATAGACAGATGTTTCTTCTTTTTACATTACTTTTCAGTTTATGATGTATATAAGATGCAATGACACAATATGAAAAAAATTCCAGATACTGACGAGCGGAGTAATTAGCGGTGATCAAGTTGCAGTTAAACGCATATTCTCGTTGATTTCTCGTCCATTGAATGATTTCAAAGAACTTTATTATCCTTCTTTTGCTGAATGGGTCTCATGCAAGGTATATCATTCAGTTGCTCTTCTGATGCTTTTCTGCATTATCTGGCATATCCTTATACTAATATCTTAGTGACAAAAATTAGATCAAGATAAGACTTCTGGCTGCTCATGCCTCACTCAAGTGTTACACCTATGCCTTCTTGAGAAGACATCATAGTATGATTCCGGATGAATACCTAGCACTGTTACCTTTATTTTCAAAGAATTCAAACATATTGGGAAAGTACTGGATCCAGGTTTTGAAGGATTACAGTTATGTCTGCCTTTGTTTGCATCGCAAGAAGACTGTAAGCTTCCTTTTTCCTTCTTTCACTACCATCTTTCACCTCAAGACTTAAGTTTCATGTAGATTGAACCTTTCTGATGTCTCTATGGCATACTAATTTAAGTTGCAACA
The DNA here is from genome assembly GCA_963930655.1 of Myrica gale. Taxonomy (NCBI): domain Eukaryota; kingdom Viridiplantae; phylum Streptophyta; class Magnoliopsida; order Fagales; family Myricaceae; genus Myrica; species Myrica gale. The sequence goes on along the minus strand of OZ005600.1, from coordinate 5,103,434 downwards.
CTTTATTCAGTGGAGTCAGTTCCTTGAGGGAATCCAATCACCTTTGGTTTCTTCAAAGTTGCAGCCTTGTTTGGAAGAATCTTGGCCTGTAATTTTGCAAGCACTTGCGCTTGATTCGGTTCCTTTGAATCTTAGTACTGATGAACAATCCAAAGCGAGCGTTGAGGATATTGCAGGAAGCTTAGTATCTGGATATAACATGGTTGAACTGGAGCCAGTGGAGTTTCATTTCCTATGGGGCTTTTCTCTGCTTGTTCTATTTCAGGGACAAAATCTAACCCTTGGTGAATCTAAATTGCCATTGTTCTATGCTAAAGCAAAACATGGTGAAGACTCACCAATTGAAGAGCTCGATCCCCCAGGCTTCAACTTATACGAAATTGTGCTACCAGTTTTCCAGTGTCTCGCTACTGAAAGATATTTTAGTGTGGGATTTCTCACTATGGATATTAGCAGAGAATTGTTACAGGTGGCGATCTTTCTCTTCTCCTTTTGTTCTCATAACATGTGCAAAGAAGTTGGTGATTCAGTGCAGGCTATATCCAGATTTAGTTTCATATGATTTAAGTATTTGAACTTGCTATCTTGAATTAGGCCATTTTGAAATTACAATAATTTATGCACTTGGTGGAGCTTACTTGAAATGTCGTCATTTTCTAAATCCTAAATAGATCCCCTGATGCTAATATTCGTGGTTTTTCTTCATTGGACTGGCGCGTTTTTTATGGTATATTTACAGCAGCATGTGCTTTGCGTTCAAACAATCCATCAATTTCAATGAGATAACCAAACTTCCCTTTCCCTTAAGTGACTTAATGACTATTCTATACTTATTTCAAAGAGTGTGTGCAGGCATAGACTTAGCTGCAACAGTGTAAGTTACAGTGCAGCATATGATTAGAAAAAGTACATGTGCATCCCAATTGATATGTCCTAAAATGCAAAAACTAGTTTGAGACTGCTTTACTAAGACTTGGTTGAGTATTTGCAACTGCGTTTTGATCTTGATAGTATGGGTATCACTGGAATTGGTAGAACTCTACTTTCTGAATTTTTTAACTTCTCTTATTGATTCTCATTGTCGACAAATTCTTATAAATTGAAAAGACTGCTTTTGCCGTCTACCTTGTCACTGCAAGTTATCACAGACATGATTAAAATACGTTTGAGTTTTTTGAATGCTGACCACTAGTCTGAAATATGCCCAACAGTATTTGTGCTACAAAAGGGTGACGACCTTCAAGGTGTAATGCTACTGTGCCATATTCATTGAGCCATGAACCCATCAGAATTCAAAGAACCAAATGTGTTCCAGTTGAATATATTGGTGATACTAATCTCAATATGTGAAATACATGGCAGCACTAAGAAAGTAGTCCACCCATGGGGTTTGCACTAGCTACTTGTGCAACCATGAATTTGTATCCCTTCGCTTATTTTCAGTATTGATGTAGAATAGATATTGATATAATATTCTGAGAAGTAAACTTTCTGACTCCGATCTTATCGTGTATCTTCACAATGCATAGTCTCTTCTGGTCTCTCATTTCATGTTACCCTCATTCTGATCTTGCTGTAATTTAAATCTAACTAGGATGGATGGCTGTTACCTTATTGGTAATGCTACAATGATTCCACTTTGCTATTTTGAGTGAGGTGATATAATGAGCGTGCTTAAGAAATTTTCAATGCATGCAGGTTCTCTCATATGCCACATACATGGATAGTTCGTTTAACAGTCTGGCGATATCTGTTCTATCACAGGTAAACATTAGGTAGTCTTTTGAGATAAAATGTGTAATTTTTTTCCTGATTTAAGAAGTATTGGTTCTTGCATTAATGTTGCGAGCATTCAAATCTACAAAAGCATAAGCAAATAATACAAATGAGTTCTACTTGTCCATCTGTTCAGAGTGTTTCCTTTTTGAGTTGTCATTTTTCTAAGTTTTCAGGAATGGTGGTGTGGTCAGTAGCTAGCCCCCCTGCAGCATTGCACCGTTTTAATGCAAAAACATATTATTGACATCGACATCTACTTTCCAGACTTGGTTTTTGTACTAATATTTGTCATTGTATTTGCAAAATAAGTAGCTCCTGCTATTTGACATTTTTGAAGTACTGTATTGCTGTAGTCACATTTGTATCAAAATTATTTGCATGGTATGGTTCATCTGTTTGATTTATTTGCATATACGTGCCAGCTTCATTTTCAAGCAGAGATGCTGAGTTGTTTGCATCAATTTCTTACAACAGGTTGTGCAGAACTGTCCTGAAGATTTCCTTCAAATAGACAATTTTGCTTATTTGGCAATGGAACTTTGTTTCACGTACCTCTTTAAAATGTTTCAAAGGTACACAATATGCTATGAAGATTAAATTTCATGTCAGTTCTTTTCTTCTTTCTGAAAATATGTGGAAGTGTGACCTCATGAATATCTTTGGCTAACCAGTCCCAACTGTTTTGAGCTCAGTACTGCTGCAACTTCACCAGATCAGCCAAACTGGTATGAATTGATATCCTCATTATTTTTCACGGCGAAGACACTGTTGAAGCGTCTAGAAAGTAAGGTGGGTAAGGTGTGTCCATGATAAGATCATTTTTCCCTTTGTTGAATGCACTGGGTAAGGCATTTGACGCTTTTGTAGCATGTCACATATGCGTTGTCCTCCATTACTATGGAACTGTCTTAACTGCTGAGTTTCTTCTTCTTTTTGAATTGCATGTCTTCAGTTACAGAAACAGTTGGAATCAGTGGTGTTGGCATTTCTTTTAATTGGTTTCAAGTGCATTAGAGAAGCCTCTACTGACTTGTGCTTTTCTGAAGTCAATGATTTTGTCAAGTGCACTATTTCCTCGTTGGAGAAACTTATCAGTGGTGAGCATTTGATGCTACAACTGGATTGGCCAATGCTCAGCTTTCTTTTATAATTACCTATATGTGTTATTTTTTCATTTACATTTCACTCATCTGATATTTAATGGTATAACTTTTAGTTGATTTTAGTTCTAGAAGTGATTTTCTGGATGAAAAACATGGACTGCACGGATTGTTTCTTCATAAATTTCTGTACATTCTAGATTTTTTTTTTCATGACTTTGAAAGGGATATTCAGGTTTTATTTCTGGGGTTCCAGAAGGACAGACGCAGTTCATCATGTCTCAGTAGATGAAGCATGTCATTCTCTTTTTGCTAGAACCCAACATGCCTATCAAACACAGATAGATGCATCCAAATGTTCCTGTTGCAAATACCCTTGTTACATTGCCTATACAGTGCATAAGCCTATCTGAATATAGTGGAATTTGTCCTGCAGAAAACTCTAAACTTGGTGACGAGGGTAGTCACTATCCGATAGCAATTATTGGAACTTGTCTGAATGTGTTAGCTAATTTGATTAAGGAATGCATCAAGAGCATCCATCTTCTGGACAATAAGAGATCAGACTTACGCAAACTCCTGCGAATGAAACTTGCTTTCTCTGTTGAGCAAACTATATGGTTTGCCAAGCTGGTTCATGGAATTCATTGTCTTGGAAGCAACGGCGGTGGTGCTATCTATTTTACTCTGCTCAAGTATTGCACGGAATGTATCCGAATGTCACTTGTGGACTCAAATATACAGGTAAATAGATCTCTATCTTTGAAGTATCTAGGTATGGTCATAGTTATTACTTAGAACAGAATGACGACTGATGGGTTTTTCTTCTGCACAGCTTCAAGCAATTGGGTTACAAGTGCTAAAGACTATGGTGCAGAGAGCCTTGATCCCTGAAGAGAATACATTTGTAATATTCTTGGTCGGAGAGCAAATTGGGGATATTTTCACCTTAATCCAACAGATGTTGAAGGTCTTTGTTTTTTTGTGTACTTCTAAGTGAGATTACTTTTAGAAGCCTTTGATGTGTTCAACTTGTGTGTTTTATCATTCTAAAGGATTCGTTCAATTCTCTCAATCACAGAAACCTTTGACTAAAGAATCTGTGGCCGTTGTCAGTGAATGCTTGAGAATCTTAGTGCTTCTGCAGACACTGTCCAAAGGTAGCAAATCTCAGAGGGGATTTATAAATCTGCTTTTCGAAGCCATTGTAATGGTATTCTTGGCATCAGAAGCTGAATTTTCACAGGTAATAGAGATAAAGGGCCTCTAAATTGGAAGTTATCTCTACTTGAATTTCATCTCTTTTTGACCTTCTGACAATGTGAGCTGACTACAGGAGGTCAGTGACCTAAGAAGCATCACCTTAAAGCTGGTTTCTCATATAGCTCAAATCCCTTCCTCAGCAGTCCACTTCAAGGATGTCTTGTTGTCAATGCCTCCAATGCACAGGCAGAAACTTCAGGTGCTCCTTGCTATATTGCAGTATTTTATATATCTGATACTGTGCAAATGGGGAATCTACAATTTGCACTGCTGAAGAACACCTATTTTTCAATTTAGTCACCAGACTAGCATGTTTCTGACATTGCACCGTAAAACTGCCATTTCAATTCAAATTGCATCCTCAGTCAGTTTTTCATCAGAATGGACAGCAGTGCAACCTATAGTTTTCACGTCCTTCTCCACCAACGTGGAACATATGTTTGATGCCCAATGGACCAGAAAAGACAGAAGAATCCTCTCTTCCCTCTCCACCTTCTCTGCTTGCCATCTCCCTTATCTGCATGCAACATCACGTAACCCTTACAAGGTCTCTCAGCAACCAAAAGCACAGGTAACTTAATATCCAAATCTTGATTGAAAAGCCAAGAAATCCATCAAACCCACTTCCCAAATCCAAGCATTCACCCAAATTCACCATCCCCCCCAAAACCAATAAAGACCTGCACCCACATTCCCATCCTGATTTATTCACTAAATGTTTCATATGCCAAATCAAATCCACAACCCAAGTCCCAAACCCCCAAAGACGCATCAAGTTCCAGAAGGAAAAACAAATAAATAATATTCATAGAGCAGATTATGGGACTCTGCAAAATTACGGATCCAAGTTCCTGATCCTCGTCAATTGGCCTACACTCCTCATCACCTGGAGTTTGTGTGTGTTGCCGAGGTCAGGAGGTTGGCCAAATTCATGTGGTGTTGGTGGCAGTGGTGGGAAATTACATGTGGTGAAAGAGACGATTGGGGGGAGGGGAGTGGGGGAGATCAATGGTGTGGTATGGAGGGTTCAGGAGGAGACAGGTGTATTTATTTATTAATTTATTGTGACCCTTCATTTTTCCGGCATGTTGGGCATCAGACACCCAGCTCACATCCAATTTACCTGGGGTAATCCATCTGTCTTAATTTGTGGAGACTCTCAGGTTGACATGGAAACCTTGATGAAATGACATGCTTTTAACTGCTGAAATTTGAAACCAAAGATCCAGTAGGATACTCGGGATTAAATTATGGTGTTTTTTTTTTAAATTTCCCCCAGCATACAGAAATACCCAACGGTCTGCTGTGGCAATAAATACCTGAGTAGCGAGTTGAGCTTTATTATGATTTCAAAACTACCTAGAAGATTGTGGCCAAAGAATTATTAGAAATGAACTGCCTGGGATATTGTAGGTGAGATGCAATTCAAGAGTTAGCATTGTTTTCTTTTAGAGTAAACTTGGACATACTCAACTTGGCTAATGCTTATTGAGAGACATTCTATTTGACCGGCCGTCTTTGCTTTCAGGGGGTTATCCTTGATTCTGTATCACAAGATCATAATGCATCACAAATGAAACCTTTGGCACCATTATTAGAGGTAAAATTATCAGTACCAACAGAAGGAACTGAAGAGAAGCATTCCCCAGAGTTAGCCACCACAGTGCCCTCAGATAAGAATAACACAGAGGAGGATGGAGAGGATGAAGATGATTGGGATTCTTTCCAATCATTTCCTGCCTCCACAAATGCAGCTGGAAACGAGTCAGGAGTAGTGAGTTCTGCAAAAGACCCTGGCCCGGTTGAGAACTCTTCTATTCTGGAGATTGGTACTGGAAGTGATGACTCTAAAGAATATTCAATCTCCAAATCTCTCAATAATGCAGAGCATCCAGAGGCTGGTGAAGAGGAGGTGATAGCGGATAGCCCTGGCAGTCAGGTCTCTCCACAGTGTGATGCACCAAGTAACAGAATTGGGATGCATGAAATCCATACAGTCACTCAGCCATTTCATGACCAACTTCAGGAAAAGGAGGAGGAAGTGGTGCAAAGCCAAGGCAAAGAAGCAATTTCATGCCAAGAGAATGAACAAATTTTGACTGACCGTCAACCTGTTGAAGTTGTAGAAGGATCAGTCGGACTGAATGTTGCGGAGGATCATGAGGTGAGTAAGGATATCCCAGATACCAAACTTGATCAGACAGTCAGGCTCTCCTCTGCCTCTACAAGAACTTTCTGGTGAAACTCATAGAGAAGGAAACCGGCGGACAGAAGGAGAACCGGATGAAGCTAATGAAGCTACCCAAAAGAAAATGGATGAAAATAATGGCACCGACCAGCAGCAAGACAATGTGGACAATTTGGAAATACCGCGAAGTGAAGAAGATAATGCTAAATTATAATCCCTCCGTGGGATTGATGGCATAAGAGGTGTATGAAATGATTAAATTCTAAGTTGTCCATTACCTTTTACACTCCACCAAGCGCAGGGCATCTAATTTTGTCACGTCTAAATAGAATATTTTCTAGTCTGACATCATGGTAAATATCGTGGTACGTCTCCCATTTAATCCTGGTTGCACAAATTTCATATGTCCATTCACTTCTTTTGTTGTTCCCAGGCAGGACCCAAACCTAATCCTGAGTCGAGTGGGCATTGGACCCCGGTTCTACCTTCGCATTACCACAAAGGTTCAATTCATCTTCTTTTTTTTTTCTTTTTATCCGTTCCACTTTTCTATTTACTTGGTTGTACTTGTTTGACATGTCCAAATATGTGCTGGACTAGCTGGTCTTTTGCTTGACTTGGTCATTCGGGAGGGCGGATATTGCAAATTTTTTGTAGCGATATTTTAGTGATCTAGATCATGTGCTTGGAAAGTTTGAGATGGTTTAAAAAAAAAAAGAGCTAACGTAATTGCTTTCAATACAAATTAAACTGCAAGTGTTAATTACAGTCCCCTGCATATATAATTATTAAAGCCCACCTCCATATATAATTATTTTTCCAACTTAAGGCAAATATAATGATACTATTGGGGTGAATTTGGATGCCTAAAATAAATTAGCTTTGTTCCATGGAAAGTTGAATTCAAAATTCATTATTTTGTGGTCTCATTTATAAAAAAAATGCAATAAACAAGAAGTTTTTCCTCCCCATGCTTTCTATTGTATGAAAAGAAAGCCTAAGCGATCCATGACAGCAGTGGCAATGGTAGTTCGGTGATAATCGTGTGAATTGAGAGGTGCTTTAGCTAACGTGGTGGTAGGTTTTCACAACTTGTCAGGCCCATGGATGAGAGAGTTGAAAACGAGGTTTTGAGAAATAAATAAACCACCGCCTCTCAACCACTGAAATTATTTTCTCAAAAATGATGTTCTATTACATGATCAATAGCGTACAAAAATTGCATATATTGCTATTTTGAGATCCTTGACCTAGTGGATGCTGAATTAGTTTTAGAGAAATTTTACCACCACCTTAAAAACCAATCATTCTATCAATCTTCGGTCAGTTCCCTTAACGATAAATCTCACCACGTCAGCTTACATATCCACCTCATTCAACCAATCCACGTCATCTGCCAACTAAACGATTTTGGCTAAAAAGACGCAGCCCAACCATCCTCCCTAAATCAACTGCGCATAGGGTTCATGAAAAATTTCAGAATCTGTGAGAAAATATCAAAGTCTAGGGATGACGGTGCGTTGAGCAGTTGATATAAGGAGGATGGTTGGACGATGTCATTTAGCCAGGAGCCAGAATCGTTTAGTTCAAAGATGATGTGGATTAGTCGAATGTGGTGGACATGTAAGCTGACGTTGTGGGGTATGCCGTTAGTGAACGAACAGAAGATTGATAGAATGACCAATTTTTTAAGCGGGGTAAACTAGACGATTTTTATAAAAAAAAAAAAAAAAACTCAAAAGGCATTAATTAAACAAGCGACGGGATGGCTCTGGCTCGGTTAGGGCTTTGGTGAAGACTTTCTCCTTCAATTTCAGAGATCTCTGGGCTTCCTCCATTGGTGCTGCTCCAGGGAACTTGCAGGTGAGGTATGCTTTCTGAAGAAATTTTGGTATCTGCTATGGAGAAGGATTTTTTTTTATTAAAAAAAACGTGCAAAAGCTAAGACTAAAAATGAAATTCCTCTTAATTTTATTTAGAAAAAAAATAAAAATAAAAATATGACACTTGATATCAAATTTTGGTGGTACATAATGAATAAGGCATTGATTGACTCTGGCAAGTCAGCCTCGTCGAAGGTCCGAGGTCGAGGTACTCTATTTATCTACCCTCCTTATCCTCGGAAAATATAAGTGACTTGCAATATCTTGCTCAAATGAGTGTTCCACGTAAGAACCCTAGCACATAAAGCTCAGCTTATTTTCCTGCAAAATTATAAATAAAATATAGGCATTAGATATATATCTTAGTATGACAGGTGAAAAATAATCAACTAAGGAGCAAGCTGGAAGAAAAATAGAAAAGAGTTAATGCATGCATGAGAACTTTTGAGAATATTCTTGGACGTAATTTTGTTCCGTATCTCATTTTTAAGTGTCGGTATCATGCAAATACGATATTTAAATGTTTAAGAAGAAGACTGAATTATGTAGATTAATCTTCCCGTAAAAGTTCAAAATTAGTGACATGAGTCCAACATGAAATGACTAATCAAGTGTTCGCGGAACTACTTAACGCGCGTGATAATTAATCAATTGATCAGTTCCAGAAACCAAACTTAGATGCAAATTTCAGGCAGGATCCATGAAAGATCTGACCGATCGAAAAGCGTCCAAGCGCAAGCAAAGAAAAGGGTAATCTCGCGCGGTCCCTAAAGTTCTGAGAGATGGAAAGAGAAGGAAGAAACGAACATGAAGAGCTGCGAGAAAGAAGAGAGATGGAGTGCTTATAGAAACATTGTTACAAGGAGATCTCAGATGTACTCTTAAAGATCCATATATACGTACAGATGCTATGTAATGTTCTTCAGCCAGATCAGTAAAACCGCGTAACATGATAGCGGCTGTAGTTTAACAGAAACACATTCTAATGCTTTGTTTTCGAACACGCGATGTTAAGATATATAACATGAAGAATTTATACAAACTCAGGGCTTATGAATCTCATTCAACATGAAGTTATAAACACGAGTATCTGTTTTGGGATTACTACGCTAAGTTATGGTATTTTTTCCACTGATATCGTCAAGCTAGCCCGGACATGGCGCAGCAGGAATGGTTACGGATAGAGTTAATTAGAAGAGTTAGATAGATCTGTTTGACAAAGATTAGGAAAACAAGAGTAAAGAGATGATGAATGGCTGGGGCAAAGGTTCCGGCATCCATAGTTTTTGGTCTGCAAGTTAATCAGAACATCCTCTAAAGTAGTGTACAATGTTAATTATGTTTCAGAAAGAAAGATCGGTTACCTTATTTTTCATCCTTCGTAGATATGATGATCGATAATCATCATCTACTGCTGCATCTTGGCCTTGGTCGACATTTCGAGAAGATGAGTACTCCGGTAAACAGAAGGATAAAGAGAGATTCATGATAGGGAGATGCTCAGATACTCTTTGAGCTTGAACTTTCTGGTGCCTTGAGCTTCTATTTGTAAGCCTCGTAGGATGTGGTCGGATTGGTCCATACAGCGGTGGGGTGGCCATGGTCCCCCCTCCCCCACAATCTGTAAACCTATCCACAGACCACAACAAGGACGACAGATTATCAATGCATGCACAACACAGGTGAGCGCGTTCTGTACAGCGTGACAGCTGCATGGCGACGTAGACGCTAGACAGGGATCGAACCATAAGTCCCCCAAAATTTTCCAAAAGTTTGTTGCATTTTATAGCTTTATATTACTTCTCCTGGGTAATCTAAGAGAACAAGATCATGTATCTCACTAGAATCGACCAAACAACGTACGACCCGAAAAAGTTATCGTACTAGAATCGACTCCAACCACCCAATTTAAAGTTGCAGGATTGTTGTCCTGTTTTTTATCCGACAAAATTAAAAGATAAAAACAAAAACGAGTGTCTTGCTTATTTCAAAAGGCCAAGCGACGTCGACTAATCGAATGGTGAATTATGGTACAAGGGTACGACCTTATAATGTTCTGGGGATGAAGTTGCCCCTCAATTCTGGCCACTCATTTAAATTGAGAGGTGCAGATCACGACACCCTATTGATCAGTCAAAAACTTGGTAGTGATTGTAAATTAGGGTTAATGACCAAAATAGTCCCTGAGTTTTATGCCCTTTATCGATTTGGTCCTTGGGTTTTCAATTTGGTCACATAAGTCCTTAGGTTATCCTCATTTATCAATTTGGTCCTTGGGTTTTCAATTTGGTCACATAAGTCCTTAGGTTATCCTCATTTATCAATTTGGCCCCTGGGTTTCCAATTTGGTCACATAAGTCCTTAGGTTATCTTCATCTATCGATTTGATCCTTCCATCCAATTCCGTCTCCTCCGTGCACAGTCAGCTAACGGTGGGCCACGTCACCACCAATAACATCGCGACACGTGTATGCTTTTTTTATTATTTTTAAAAAAAAACTCACGTCCACCTGACATATTCGTAAGAAAGAAAAAAAAATCGAATGGGGAAACCCCCCATTCGATCGACGAAGGGAGCCCAGATCCATGTTTTACCAAAAATCAGTCATGCCGGTCGTCAATTTTTCACGGAGCAAAGAGATATCCAATCTGAAGCCGTTGGTGATCTTTGAGATTTGAATCGTGTCGTGGATTTTCTATTTGTTGCTCTCTATTTGCAGATTGATTTGGGGGTAGTGGCTCATCTTGATAAGACATCAAAATAGAAATTGGACGGAAGGACCAAATCGATAAATGAGGATAACCTAAGGACTTATGTGACCAAATTGGAAACCCAGGGACCAAATCGATAAATGAGAATAACCTAAGGACTTATATGACCAAATTGGAAACCCATGGACCAAATTGATAGATGAGGATAACCTAAGTACTTATGTGACCAAATTGTTAACTCAGGGACTAAATCGATAAAGGACATAAAACCCAGGGACTATTTTGGTCATTAACCCTGTAAATTATGATAATTTTTATAAAATAATAATAATAATAAATATTTTTTCTATTAAATCATTTATTTTTATTATAATATATATATATAATTATACAAATATCTCTTTTTATTTTTAAAAAATTTTGAAATGCCCAATTTTTTTCTTTACAAACATCGGCATAAAATAAACTTTAAAAGTTTTAAAATGACATCAGGTCCTACCTAATCTTTTAATCATTACGTGGCACTATCCTTGCCATATTCATTTTGATTGAAGGGTCAGAATTTGAAGAATCGTTAAACATTGCAGAGTTGTTAATCATTATGCAACATGTCGATTTGATTGATTGAACATTACCCCTACCACCGGTCCACTGTTATATATATTATTAATTAAGCTACCAATATTGTTTAGAAAAAAATAAATGAATGTGTCATCGATTAATTATTTAAAGAAGGTTATAAAAAATTATAAAAATATTTCTACTATATATATTTATTAATAATTGGAGATAAAATATGTTAAATTTGGTATTTTTAAGTACATAATATAAAATATGTGTTGGTCGAGTATATTTTCTTAGTGTTCATGTGGACAACCGGCGGAATATATTAAACGACAGTCGTTTATAATATATATTTTTAAAAAGGCTCTTCCCTCTCCCCCATACCTTTGACGCCGCCCGCCTTTCTCTCTCTCGGCCAACTCTCAAACAGGCATCGGCAAGTTCGGTTACTGTGGTCAGTCGATATCAAAATTTGGCCATCAACCTTACTGATGTCAATGTCGATTTTGGCCCGACAAGCACCATTTTCACCATTACTCAGCCCTACGCTATGGTATGTTATATTATTTTATGTTATCTGGAAACTTTGTAATGCCTTCAAATCTGTATTTTAAAAGAGATAAACACGTTAAGCTTGCTTCACATTATGTAATGTTATATTTGTAAAGTTTTTGAATAGGGCAGATTCCACCTTATAGTCTACTTATTGCGATTATTTATCTTTAAATTATATAGTGTAATTTAGATAACAAAATTATAGATAATTATGATCCATATATGGTGAATAGTCAAACTCCAAGTAATTGAAAAACATGATTTGGATGTTTTTAATATTTATTTTGAAATAACTACACGACAAAAAGTTTTATCATCAATATATTGGTATGTGGAATATAAAAATTAATTTATAAACTTTTAAATTATAAACCTCAAATATCACATGTGACAACTTTTGGTGTAAAAAAAACCCAAACTATTATATTTGAATAATAGTTAATAATTATTCTATGGACTTAACCCAAAAAAATTCAATGGTAATCCTTTTCTTGCATAACTTGAAATTTTTATCTATTATTGGTTTGCTATTTATAAGCTTGGGACAATGAATAGATGGATGTACAAGAATGACCTTATCAGTTGAATATCACAAAATAGTAAATTCCATCACATTGATATTTACGGCTAATAAATAAAAGGCTTAATTGCACCAGAGACTCATGTGGTATTTAAAAGTTGCAAATGGGCCCCGATGTAAAGTTTTCAACACTTAGGCCCCTGAGGTCGAGTTTTAAGAAAAAATAAGTCTTCTTATCCATTTGTCGTCAGATCCGTTAATGCTCATCATTGGCGTAGTTTTAAAATCCACGTTATCGATAACCAACTAATGACACCTGTCCCATTTAAATCCCTCATCCACTCGTGCACCACATGGCAGATAGCTCACACTGCCTTCCAACAAAACAAAAAACCATTTAGTCCAGAGAAACACCCAAAAAAGCCTCTAAAAAAGGATTGGACTTGGGCCTAGATACACTGTGGAAGCTCAAACTGAGAAGCTTTGCTTTATGCACGACCCAGCCCAACCCACGAAAAGGGAACCCGTCTCCCCCTCCGTCTTCCTCGCTCTGGTTCTGAAATTCCAGAGTGATTGGCCAGTTAAACACTAATAGCTTCATATAAATTTGTAAAATGCAGGTTATCAGCTACTTAAATCTTTAATTTGTTAGTTAAAAAAGGATTTATAAATCGGGGGTGAGGTTCCGCTTAGAGGAATGGAAGACAGACCTAAGCTCCTGATACTGTACGCAACTCAAACGGGTAATGCGTTGGACGCGGCGGAGCGTGTGGCTCGAGAGGCCGAGCGCCTAGTTTGCCCCGTCAAGCTTCTTTCTATGGACGAATACGACGTCGTAAGCTTCCCACTTTTCCGTTCATCAATTTTCCGTTTTTGGTTTTACACGTGTTCTTGAATTCTTGAGAAAAGAAAAAGAAAAGAGAATGTAGGCTAAAACATTGTTCTTGCTTTGTTTTTTTTTTTGGTCCCCTAAAGTTCTGATTGATTTCATGGCCTTTGATTATTTTTCTTATCGGAAAGGTTGAATTTGTCTTTAGGACTTGAACCTATTATCCGAAACGATTCAAAAGGCGTTACAAAAACGTGGCTTGCCAGATTTTTTTTTCAGTTGCCTTCTGTACATGTCACTCTCTACAATGTCTTGAAACCATTGCTTATTAGCTTGTTGCTCGTTTATTGTCTCAGAGTTCCTTACCTCACGAGGGCACCGTAATTTTTGTTGTTTCTACCACAGGCCAGGGAGATACACCAGATCCTATGAAGGTTGTATGACATCGATATGAGAATTATTATTTCTGTTTTGCAAGAGGCCCATGTGTCTATGTTTGGGCTTACCCCTTTCCTTCTCCTTTTCGCCCTAACATTCCCACATGTATCTGTAGGTCTTTTGGAGGTTTCTTCTGCAGAGAAATTTAAGTAAAGATTGGCTGGAAGGTGTTCGCTATGGCGTGTTTGGCTTGGGAGATTCTGGTTACCAGAAATATAATGTAAGAACTCCTATAGTTAGATACTAGTATGTACTGTTGACACGTTTGGGATTGTTTTGAAGTTTAGGTCGTAAATTGCTCTCCCTAAAAAGTGGGAAGTGTATAACCTCCTCATTCCTGCAGTGTGCTATAGAACTGTTTGTGTAGATTATATTTATGACATCTAAATATAGGAGGTCATATATTGATGTAAGAGTCAACTACCACATGGAAGTGGAAAAAGCAAAGATAATTGGGATGGAAAAAGCATACCACTTGGATTAACATGGAGTGACCTTATCTTGAGTGGGGACGAGGAGAACCAGTTTCGCAATCTTCGGTGCCTTCTTCTCTGCTTTGTGCCTTCTTCTTTGCTTTGAGTTGGTGTTCGGACTTAAGATCAATCTTTCGAAATATGAAATGATTTCCATTGGTGTAGTGGGCAATGTTTGATACTTGACTGGAATTGTGGGTTGTAGAGTTTCCTCTCTCCCTATCACTTATCTTGGTGTTCCTTTGGGAGCCCGTTTTAAAAGCATTCACATTTGGGATGACATTATTGAACGAACGGAGAGGAGGTTGGTTGTGTGGAAGCGGTGTTATCTCTCGAAAGGTGGTAGAGTTACCTCGATCAAGTTCACTCTTGCTAATCTCCCGACTTTCTTTTTCTCTTTTCCCTCTCCCCTCTTCCGTGGCTTGTAGATTGGAGAAGTTACAGAGGGACTTTCTATGGGGTAGCGATGGAAATGAGCATAAGTTCCATCTTCTCAAGTGGGATAAGGTGTGCTGCCCTTTTAGGAATGAAGGGTTAGGTATTAGGCGTCTGTCCACTTTCAACAAAGCTTTGCTTGGGAAGTGGTTGTGACGCTTTGCTTTTGAGCGTAACAGTTTGTGGAGGAGCGTTGTTTTGGAGAAGTATGAGAGTGTGGTGGGTGGGTGGAGGACCCTCCAGAGTGGAGGTTCTTATGGAGTTAGTCTTTGGAGGTTCATTAGCAATGGGCGGAATCCCTTCAGTGAGAACATCCGTTTTGTGTGGGTTGTGGTAGCAGAGTTCGTTTTTTTAGTGATCTTTGGTGCGGGGAGAGACCCTTGAGACATGTGTTCCCGCTTCGTTTTGCCATAGCTAGAGATAAAGAAGCTTTGGTGGCGGACCATTGGGATGAGTATTTCTGGAAGGGGGCTTGTAATATTCAGTTTGTTACGGCGGCTAATGATTGAGAGTTGGAGATTTTTTCGTCCTTCTTTTCGTTACTTTATCCCAAGGCCCTTATAAGTGGGGTTGAAGATAGGATGTGTTGGGTGAGATCCAAAACTGGAATTTTTTTTATAAGTAAGAACTTTATTGAAAAAACAAAAAGAGGTAACAGTAGAAAGAGCTATATTGAAGACCTACTCCAAACAAGCTACAAAGAAGCAAAATCAGCAAACGGAGAACCCAAAACAACATTGGCCCAAAGAAAAAGAGAACTCAACAACAAACCCCTCAACCCTTCTAAAGACAAGAAAGAGTTCTCAAAACACCTCTCATTCCTCTCCCTCCACATAACCCACCAAATACACAAATGAATCATCTTCCTCACCCTCGAAGCAAGAGGGTTGATGAACTTCCGCTTCTAACAAAACAACACCTCAATCACCTTAGAAGGCATAACCCAACAATAATTCATAATGCTAAGCACATGAGACCATAAATCCCTAGGGACGACACAATGAAGAAGAATATGATCCATCGATTCCCCATCGCACCTACAAAGGTAGCACCAATCAAGTAAGCAAAGACCCCTCCTCAAATTGTCTGTGGTCAAAATTCTCTCATGCGTCGCCTCCCACACAAATAAGGAAACTCTCGTAGGAACAAGGGACCTCTAAATCTGCCTCCACGGAAAAGACATGACAGAGCTACAAGAAAGAAGCCCATACATCGATTTCACCGAGAATATGCCATTATTGGTGCCCATCCAGCGCATCTTATCTTCAGCCCCACTCCTTAAGGGCTTGGAATAAAAGAAATAAAAAAGAGAATAGAAAGTCGAAAAAACCTCAACTTCCCAATCGTTTGCTGCCCTAAAAAACTGAACGTTCCTAGCACCCAAACTAGAATTTTCCTCCCAATAATCTGCCACCCAAGCATCCTTATTACTAGCAATAGAAAAGAGGGACGGGAAGACATGCCTCAAGGGTCTCTCCCCACACTAAAGGTCACTCCAAAAGCGAATTCTATTACCACAACCAACCTCAAGCCTTATGAAGTGGCTAAAAGGATCACACCCTCTGCTAATAAACCTCCAAAGACCAACTCCTTAACTCTGAAGGGTTCTCCACTCACCCAACTTACTCCCAAACTTCTCCACTATAACATTCTACCACAAGCTGTTACTTTCGAAAGCAAAGCGCCACAACCACTTTCCAAGCAAAGCCTTATTGAAAGTGATTAAGCACCTAATACCCAACCCTCCTTGCTTAATGGGGCAGCACACTTTCTCCCATTTAAGCAAGTGAAACTTATGCACAGACTCATTGCTACCCCGCAAAAAATTCCCTTTGTAACTTCTCCAATCTACAAGCCACAACCGAAGGATGGGGAAAAGAGACAAGAAATAAGTCGGGAGATTAGCAAGAGTGGACTTGATCAAAGTGACTCTACCACCTTTCGAAAGATAGCTCCTCTTCCATCCAGCTAACCCCTTCTCCGTTCTCTCAATGATGCCATTCCAAATAGTAATGCTTTTGAAGCGAGCCCCCAAAGGGAGACCAAGATAAGTGATAGGTAGAGAAGCAACCCTACAACCCAAAATATCAGCAAAGACTTGGACATTGACCACCTCAGATTTCAAAAGATTAATCTTAAGGCTAGACGCCGCTTCAAAACAAAGCAAAAGACAACGAAGGTTGCGAAACTGGCTCTCCTCAGCCCCACACAAAATAAGAGTGTCATCTGTAAATAGCAAATGAGAGATGCTCACCCTGCCACTGTCAACCGTGAACCCCTCAATGGATCCCACCTCAACCAATATATTCAGCATTCGACTCAGAGCTTCCATGACAATAACAAATAAAAAGGGTGAGAGGGGATCGCCTTGGCACAAACCACGGGAACCACTAAAGAAGCCCTTAGGAGACCCATTCGCCATCACCGAATATCTGGGAGAAGAAATAAAAAACTTCATCCATTTATACCACTTAACTATAAGCCTTATGGATATCGAGCTTGCAGAGCATTCCAGACAAATTAGAGTGCAGCCTAGAGTCAATGCACTTGCTCGCAATCAAAACCGAATTCAAAATCTGTCTACCCCTCACAAAAGCACTCTGAGAAGGCTAGATAATGGAACCCACAACCAGCATAAGCCTATTAGCCTAAACTTTCGCCAAGATTTTGTAGACCCCTCCCACAAGGCTAATAGGACGAAAATCCTTAAGCTCCACAACCACATGCTTCTTCAGGATCAAAACAATGAAGGTGACATTGAGACTTCTAACAAATTTCCCGACCTGAGCAAACTCATTAAACATGGAAATGACATCACCTTTGACAACTTCCCAACAAGATTGAAAGAAAGCTAAAGAGAAACCGTCTGGACCGTGGGCTTTATCCCCATTAAGACTCCTCACAGCACCGGTCACCTCATCTTCATCAAAGGATCTTTCAAGCCCCAAGTCATCTAACGAAGGTCTCCACAAAAGAGGTTCCTGATACAAAGAGCCATAGAAGCTAACAATCTCATTAGAAAATACGCTCGGTATCCTCCACAAGTTCCCCATCAACCACCAACGAAAAAAATATAATTAACCTTTCTATTGGAGCAGACCACCCGATGAAAAAACTCGGTGCACCTATCACCATCTCTGAGCCAAAGAGCTCTAGATTTCTCCCTCCAACTAGCCTCCTCCATATCAATCAAGAGCTCTAACTCCCTAGAAGCTTCCAACTTCCTAGCTTTGCCATCCTCGTCAATAAGCACACTTTCTTCCAAAGCATCTTGTCATTCAAATCATTCTTGCTTGGAAAAAACTCGAAAGGCTCTTCAGAAATAGAGTCGTTGGCCCCAACTTCAGCAAACAACTTGTTGAGCTCAAAGGTCGACTAGTCCTCCATGGGTGAGATACACGAAGCTTCCCCGATCACCTCTGAATACTGGGCAAAACCACGCTCCAACAGCTGAGAAGAAGTTGGCGCTGGTGGCCGGGGCAATACAGGCAGGCCACCTGCGAGACTCTCCTCTGGTGTCGGCGAGGCACTTGCGAAACCCACTTCCATCGTCGATTGGTCCACAACAAGCGCCGACTACAAAGAAGAGGGAGCTGGCGCGAGACTAGGATTGCAAGAAAGTATCCTAAGATTTCATGGATGTTGTTCCAAAAATCATGTCTCTGTCGCATGTTTACACCCTACTTAGGTTGTAATTCAGCAACTTCTACTTTTATTAAGTAAAGTTTGTTTTTGTCTGTGTTGATGGCTGCAGTTTGCTGCTAAGAAGCTTGACAAGAGACTTTCAGATCTTGGGGCGATGGCGATAGTTGAAAAAGGTTTGGGAGATGACCAGCACCCATCAGGGTATGATTATGGTTCAATATGATTGCAAACATGAGTTCTGTTGAACTGACAGAAGCATTTATAACTCTCTCCATAGAATTTTTTTCTTTTCATGGTCAGTGTGGTTTTCAGATGCAACATCATTGATTGATTTTGACCAGCAAGCACCTGCTAATAGAGCATCACCGAATAGGATTGATAATTGGTGTGTACGCTCTTGTAAGAAACCCATCGTGTATTGTTCCATGGGACTGAAACTTGAATCATTCTTCTAAGTAATGATAGCCATTAGGAGAAGGTGGGGGAGAGGTAGAAACTTTCAGATGTGTTCTCCTAAATACTGTCTATCTTTTGCCTAATAATCCCTGCTTCATTGTTCCATAGAATTATGGAGAATCTTTGTAACACCCCGAGCCCAAACTCCAAACGAATATATTTTCCGTATAAAATAAGGTCTTTTTCACCATGGAAAATCATTTATCTAGACCCCAATATTTCAAAACTAATTTTGTACAACCTCAACAAAATATTCATAAACCGTAAAAAGACCCAAAAATATCAATCCGAGCACTAAAATTTACATTAGAATATCCAATATTTCCAATATCGATGAAGATCTCCCAAAATAATACAATATCGAATTCCCCAATATTAATCTCCAAAAGTACTCTTGCAAAACACGCATTCGAAACACAAATCTATCTAAAGCTCCTCGAACTTCTCTAATTCTGGCAACTCTGAAAAATATGAGAATAAAGGGTGAGCTACGACTAGCTCAGTAAGTAGTAAGTCAATGGGGGTTGGGGGAAAGACAACTTTATCACAATAATCGAAATCCAAAATAAAACACCGTGAGACATACCAAATCCAAAAATACAAGTTTATAACAAAAATATCCAAGGCCGCACAATATAGGGAAATCACCAATGGTCACACAGACCTCCAGGCCACAAAGATCTCCAAATATCAGGCCACACATACCTCTAGGCCACAAAGACCTCCAAATTGGCCACACAGACCACAAAGAAATATCACCAGCGCAAGGATAATTTTTACAGTATGCTCAAGTAATAAATATTTCAATTGAGTTTCACGAAAATCACGACAATCTCATTTTACCCTATTGTTTTATTGTGATACCCCGAATCCCACATGGAGTGAGAGAGGAGAATGAATGAGTGATTGATTCTATAATGGCCAAGTCCCACATTGGGACCTTGCTAGGTTGAACTGAGCTTTATAATGATCCAAGAGGCTTCAAGAGCAACCTTGACTAGTCATTTTGAAGTCAAAGCACAGATGTGGCTAGTGCTTGTCCTTGAGTCGTTACAATTTTAGTCTTTGAACCTCCTTCTGAGAAGTATATAGGGTTTAACAGCAAGCAAGGATTTTTATGGAATTAATAGGATTTTGAGATAATTTTAATGTCTACTTGGTTGGTTTAAGTATGGAAAAGTTCAAGGTTTTCAGGGTTTGAAGTCTACCCAATAGGTGGAGGATTTAAGTCCAAAGGATGGCAAGAAAGAAGATTCTTCAAAGCTGTGAACAATAATTTTAATGGTAACATGCTTATATAGGCTCTAGATCTATTCTTAATTATTCGACTCTCAGTTAGTATAGCGAAAACATGCTTATATAGGCTCTAGATCTATTCTTAATAGGATTGCAACTCCTGTTTCAAATTAGTAAACTAACAGCCCAATCCAAATATAACTAAGAAAAGCCTTAAAAACAAGACGATTTACAGGAATATTTGAGATTATAGATCTACCATGTACATGATATCCCAATCACTTTTTTTTTTATAAGTGACATGATATCCCAATCACTCATAATGACACAATTTAGAATATAGGTTTTGCTTCAATCAAACATCTATGATTGCCCCATACACGAAAAGGTCTCAAGTTGCCAAAATTTAAGATCACTCTTAAGCAACTTGACTTTGATTCCATGGTTGCATCAATTTTTTCTTTTCCTCTCTAAGTGCACTCTGTTCCAATTGCAACAAAAGCATGACTGCATGCAGTTAATCATGACACACCCCTTTGGATAACTTTAAGTTTGCTCAAGATAGATTTATGTTCAAAGGTACGAGGCTGCACTGGATCCATGGATGTTGTCTCTGTGGAGTATGTTGAACCGCATCAATCCTAAGTTCTTCCCACACGGTCTAGACTTTGCGATTCCTGATATGAAATTGGTTGATCAACCCAAAGTTCAGATCACGTATCATGGTGATGACAAGGTGGATTCACAAGTTCCACCAAATTCAGATAACTTACTTGGTTAGAGTTCTTCTCATGGTGAATGCATGATGATAATTGAGAAAGTTTAGCTTTCTTCCTGTATAGTTTTGTTTTGTTGCCGATTATTTTTCCCCTTTCCATATTATGTTCCTAGAGATAATATCCTAACTGCATATTTTACAAGAATCAGCGTTTCATGAGCCCGTCCCACGAAATGATGTATTTGGATCAGAGATGCAAGAAACATTATATATTTTACTTTTCACTTATTCATGGACTTATTTTTGATTGATAACTTTTTTATTTTATAAGTATTATTTTTGATTGATAACAAATGCTTGAAATTTTGAAAAGCAATGAAAAAACGTTGTTCTGTTGTGGATGATATATTTTCATAATGGAGGGCTAAGTTGAATAGTATCTGTTTAAGGGCACTAGAACCATTCAATCCTAATTATGCCTTTGTTGGCTGTTTGCATCATGCAACACTAGAAACTACTTTATTGCCAAACTTGGATAGTCACAGATTCTTTCCTTTGTATCTTCCCCCCCTGTATTGAGCGTAACATAAGCTTTTTTTTTTATAAGCTTGAGCGTAACATAAGCTGCAATAGAAGCCAAAGAGTCTTTGTTTAAATGGTACGTCCTCTCCTTTTGAAAAATTGGAGTGGACAGTGTGGTTGTAATTTGAAGACCCATTGGATATAGATCTACCAATAAAAGAAGAAAAAGCTGAAGTGTCACCCTTTGGGTTTTCGCACATTCATTAGGTTGGTAGAACATTTCAGTTTATGGGGACTCCATGCTACGGGATTTGTTTGTCTTAATTGTTTCATGTTACGGGATGTTTGATTTTTTCAACAACACTTGCGTTCGCATTCTTCTAGCTTTTGCTTTTGTACAATATCTGTCTGAGAACTACAATTTGCCACTGATTTAGCTGATCTCAGTTTCAATTGGAACATAAACTTACGAGTCTAGAGGTATACTTATTTTGTATGTGAAAATCATATTTCAGCAACCTACTGTAATTCCAATTATAAGTTTTCATCGTGCTACTATTGTCTCTGCAATTTCTTAAGGTTTCAGAAATATGTTTATGTAAGTGACTGTATTCTCTATTTCCTTTGGATGCACAAGAAGCTTCAAATTTTCAGAATGCTGTTAGGAATTATGACCTGACTTGAAAACGTGTGGCATGTATTTGACGTGAACATTCAGTTGCCACGTTGAACAATGTCTGCTATTGTCCAAATTCCATTGCTGGGAGGGCTACTCATATGGGCATGGCCAGATTAATCCTTTGCCCACTAGGAATTGAGATTAAATATAATGTGTTCATTCGGGTATTTGACAGCAGGTACCTATTTGTCAATCGAAAATGCATGGCATTATTGACAGAACAATTTTTGCAGTGGTAATGTGTCATGTAAAATTCCATTTGTACCATTATGACCTAGTAGAAGAAGTTGTTTGATTTCAAGACCAATTTAGGTGCTCATCCATTGTTTCACATCAGTTTGATTTATTCCAAATATCCAAGTTGACTTTGAAGATCATAGTGGCATGATTATTTCGAAGGAAATGGGAAACTGACACACCAAATATTCCTTGTGGTTGTTTCAGATTTAAAATGGATTGAGATCCAAATGGAGAAGGCTCGTTCAATGTCTCGCGGAAAGTTTGCACATAACAAGAATAGGCCCGACTGCTTTCTTAAAATGGTATTTTTGCCTGCAGTATAAGCATACAGAAAATTGTGTTTCGTATTTTATAGTTGGACAATTTTTTACTCACGGTTTACTGCATCAGTCAATATATAATTCAAGACATTTTATCCTTTTTTTTTTAAAGTTTTTGATTCTTGGTTAAAATGAGAGAAGATGATAGAAATTGCTATGTGATGTGCAGTGCAGATGCTCTTTGTTATTGCTTAAACTGCTAGTCAGTTCCGTTGGATGTATTAACTAGCTCTAATACGCAATGGTTCTGCATATGGAAATCAGTTTTAAATGCTATTGCTAAGGGTGGGAGGTTTTTTGTAACTATCAGCACCCCCCCAAGGGTCGCATTTGGGTTTGTGAAATTATCCCTATTATGAGTTCTTTGGGCGTCTCTAAATGTTCAAATTAGTTAGAATAGTTTGGCACCTTATCAAGGTTGGTTTTGGTCATTTAATTTCTTTCAAATGGATTTCTGAAAATCGTTTTTTATAAATAAAGTTAAATGTAACATTGTTCGATGCATTTGTCTGATGAGACGTAATCGGAACCTTGTTTTCTACCTCTGGAGAGATTATTTATTGTTTCATGGTTCAAGGTATTAATTTATTTTTGTTCTTTTTGCCATTATCTTGAGTTGTACTACAAAATAAAAAAAATTACCGCAGATGGTTAAGAATTGTTTGACATTTATGTTGCCCGTGATTTGTACTTTCTCGAAATTGGGTATGAATCTCTACTGATTGCCTGTAGTTTAAGAAACTTTTTCTCTCACTCTCTCTACCGCCAGCTTATTAATTCTCTTGAATTCCTCAATTTGTTGAATTCTCTCATGTAGATAAAAAATCAACCACTGACCAGAGCAAAATGCGGAAAGGATGTGCGCCACTTTGAGTTTGAATTTGTTTCTTCAGTAAGTTGTTCGCTATGTGTTCTTTAACTGCAGAGCAGTGCTTGCTCTTTGTCTTTTGGTCAGAACCTAGTGCTGGACCCACTTAAGTAGATTCCTAGGAGGAGTTGCTTGGGATGTCCTACCTTTCAGCATTTCTGCTTGCAGGGGCTGAACTTGTGGCAGGAACCTGCAAAAAAATTTGCACGTGGCAGCCCAATACTTCTACTGTTATATCAGATAATAGCTCACTTGGGATTCCGAGTTGTAATGTTGCATAACGTTAACAAAATTCATCATTTTTCCTTTCTTTTGATTTTCAGGCTATTGAATATCAAGTTGGTGATGTTCTTGAGGTTCTCCCTGGTCAGAATCCTTCTGCTGTAGATGCTTTCATACAGCGTTGTAACTTGGACCCTGATGCATTCATTACTGTAAGTAGTTTCCTTGGTTATTGGCTGAACCTGAGGCTAACTTATAAAATTCTCACATAAACATGTAATTACAGGCCTTGACATTAAGTATATGCCATTACAGGCATGAGTCCTGTTTTCACAAGTCATCCATTCTTTAGTTATTGTCATGGAGTTTCCTGGTTCTTCATACTTCCAATTAATGCATATGTTTTTCACCCATTCTTGGGCTCGAGAGCCAAGTGAATTGAGAGATTCGTGTTTGGGTCGGGATCCTTTGGAATTTTAATTGAACTTTTCAAATATCTCTGGACTTATGTCGGCTTGACTAAGGTATAGTGTGAATCTTCAATTCATGGTTGCTTACTAATTTGCTTCCCGAGGTATCAATTCACATTCTCAGTCCATGAAAGTTTCTTCCCATGTAGTTTCCTCATCTTTCTCTCTCTCTGTAAAGCTGTGCGCGTGTATGTGTTTTTTCTGGTTTGCTGTATGTTTTTTCTTGGGACCCGCTGACTGCCAATGGTCATGCCATTCTTTCTCATTAGATGAATTGCGTATGAAACCCTAGTCATTACTACAAACACTTAAAAAAAATTATGCAAACAATTTCGTAGTTTACTGCCAAAGAAAGTACACAAAAGTAGATAGAGTTAGAGCTTTCCACCCAAAAGTGACGGAGAAGTGAAAAGAAAAAAAGTTTTGACATAGCAGATTGTAGATGTGAAGTGCAGTGTAATGCAAGTGCTCAATGACCATTGTGCATCTGGTCGTCGAATCGCATCATAAGCACTTGATATCAAAATCCTAAATTATGCTGAAGTCGATCCATATTGTTCAGAACTTATGAGATTGGCCTGAGACCAAACCCAACATGTTATGGCCAAGGATAGGTCTATACAAATGAGATGTCTTGCTTTTAGGGTGCCCTAAATCTTTTTAAATCATTAATCAATTCTGTACGTTTAGTGGCCATCATTTCTATAACGAACATTTTGCTTGATTACAGGTTCATCATAGAGACATGGACAATCACCTTCTTCATAGTTGTACAATTGCCAAGGTCCCAATCAGATTGAAAGACTTTGTGGAATTGACAATGGATGTTGCATCGGCCTCCCCTCGACGCTATTTTTTTGAGGCAAGAACCCTATATGTTTGAACTCTGTTTGCCCCCCCCCCCCTCCCCCTCTTCTCTTCCTGCCTCTCTCCGTCTCTTTATATTGGAATTTTCTTGAGAAAATTGCCACTGCGAAATTATCTTATATGTCATTTCTTTCTTGCTTAGTTTCATCTTCCTCAAAGTTGGTAATGGCTATTGATCTTTACTGGTCATTCATATCTGCATTTTACATTTAATACCGTATCCAGATTCAAAGAAAATGAATTAGGAATGTGAGGAGAACTGGAATCGATGTTGTACCTTCCAATTGCTCTGCTTTCATGTGAACTTGTAGAATAGGAGTTTGGTTAACCGCAATTGTGCTGCTTCCAATTTGCTGAGGAACAATAGATGCTTTGAAGATACGGAGTCGTCGATGGATAGTTTGAGGGCTTTTTGTTGCAATCTCTTTTTCTTTGGGCTAATGCGGTGTTGGGTTTTCCTTTTTCGGGCTATCCGGATTTTCTTAGTTTTTTAGCTTATATGGTTTAAGTGTTTTCAGTATAGTCTCTTGTACTGTTAACACTTCTTTCTATTTTTCTTTTATTAATAAAGCTTAACTTCTATATAAAAAAAAGTCTTGGTATTCTCAAGGAAAAAAACAAAAAATAAACAAAGAGTAAAGAATAAAAATAAGAAGCAAAAAGGAATCTTGTTGATTGTATTCTTATGAATGCATAGTTATATGATTGATAGTTACTCCAAAATTTTCCAGTTTTTAGAGGAAAGAAATTAAGCAACTGATGTTTCATCCACCAATATTCTACTGGTCAGAAGTATTTGTGCCATTCTATTTGTGTTCCATATTCATACAGTGAATTTTGCAGGTCATGAGTTATTTTGCAACAGCTCCACATGAAAAGGAAAGACTTCTATATTTTTGTTCACCTGAGGGAAGAGACGATCTATATCAATACAATCAGAAGGAACGAAGAACTGTTCTTGAGGTGATTTCAAGCAAATATAATTGAGACACTGCACTGTTCCTCTTTTCGTAATTTTTCCATGTGTTGCCTGATTGTATTGTGCTGGTATAAACTGTTTAATGAATCTGCTGAACACCTGCATGAGATGCATCACGCGTCAAGAATGTGGGTTTTGCTAAAGAGAGAAGAGCATTAGTTGGTTCTTTCTCTTGCGTGTCATATTCCTGTAACAAAAGGAAACTTGTCGCTTTGCATAGTTATCTGTTTATCATTTTCTGGTTATTTTGGAGGAAACTGAGACTTCGACTTCCTTTATCTGAACAATCCGAACCCTTCATTGTCTACTCTTGTGTTTCTCTAACATACCCCAAGTGAGCTTTGTCTTGCTTTCTAATGAAATTGGTTTCTTTGTAATAGGTATTAGAGGACTTCCCCTCCGTACAAATGCCATTTGAATGGCTGGTGCAGTTGGTTCCTCCATTAAAAACCAGAGCTTTCTCCATATCTTCCTCCCCTTCAGCTCACCCCGATCAAGTACACTTAACTGTCAATATAGTGTCATGGACAACGCCTTTTAAAAGGAAGCGAATTGGCCTCTGCTCAATGTGGCTAGCCAAACTTGATCCTGAACAGAGTATGGCATAAATGAAACTATCAAAGCACATTGTGAATTAAGCTACCATGTATATTACTTGTTAAATACACTTGACTATTTGTTCTGTCATGAACAGGCATTTATATTCCAGCCTGGTTTCAGAAAGGTTCCCTTCATCCCCCACCACTATCTCTTCCCCTTATTCTTATTGGACCTGGAACCGGTTGTGCCCCTTTTCACGGATTTGTGGAGGAAAGAGCAATAAAAAGTGAACCTGGTGTAACTGCTCCAGTTATATTTTTCTTTGGTTGCCGAAGTGAGGAGGATGACTTCCTATACAGAGACTTTTGGTTGTTGCATTCGCAAAATGGTGGGGTACTTTCGG
This sequence comes from Myrica gale, assembly GCA_963930655.1. Classification (NCBI taxonomy): domain Eukaryota; kingdom Viridiplantae; phylum Streptophyta; class Magnoliopsida; order Fagales; family Myricaceae; genus Myrica; species Myrica gale. The sequence continues at coordinate 5,076,530 of OZ005600.1, read as the reverse complement.
AAGCCAAGGGTGGAGGGTTTTTTGTTGCTTTCTCAAGGGACCAGCCACAGAAGGTTTATGTACAGCATAAGATGCGGGAAAATTGCCGAAGGATATGGAATTTGCTGAGCGAGGGGGCTGCTATTTATGTTGCAGGTTCATCTACCCAAATGCCTTCCGATGTACTGTCTGCTTTTGAGGATATTGTATCCAAGGAAAGTGGGCTTCCTAAGGAATCTGCCGTGAGGTGGCTTAGGGCTCTGGAAAAGGCTGGCAGGTACCATGTCGAAGCTTGGTCTTGAGCCCTGCCTTATTGTTATGTTATGAGAAGATTAAACCCCAGTTTTGTCGTGGAGAGATTTTCAGTAATAGTCATTTGAGTCATTTTAAGCTTATACAACAAGCGGCTTAGGTAGAGGAGATTGGGTCCTCAAACTAAGCATCTGTGACAATTGTAGAATATTGTTCAATAAGCTAAGGTTGTTTCAAAATGTCTGAACCATAGCGTCATTTGCTAAGGTTGTGAATTGTCAATAAGGAAGATAATTTAGTAGATTCCTACTGGACTGGATGCTATCTGGCCATATAAACTTAAATAATAAATACTTTATTTTGTCTTGTTCAATATGCCGTTTGATTCTCAGGAAAAAAAATTGTCATTTAGATTTGCACAAAAAGCGGCCGTTCATCTCAAGGTAGTGGGTTTACATCTGGGGATTAGGATCTATAATTTTTTGTCCAGTGTATAATAAATAGACACATAAGGTAGATCTTATACCATTTCATGTTACATATATAAAATTTTGGACAGCATGAGCTTTACAATGGGGTCTATCTAATGTGTCTATTTGTTTTCAAATTGTACTGAGAAATTCGGACAGAAAATTATAGATGATTTTGAATTGCACAGAAAATTTCAGAGGATCTCATCCAAGCCTGAGCAAATATCTCAATATTTTTAGAAACTGAGCAGCTGAAGGAAAGGAATTGTTGAAAAATTGGGACGTAACAACTCGCAAATGTTTGAACCAATTACCTAAGTATTTCGTAACGGCACCCAATATGCTTATTGCCCTTATTTTTTCTCGTATCCATAAAATGGGAATAGGAAAAATACTAAATGGGTCGGAATCATCCGAAGATTAGTGGGTTGAAATTGACACGGATCCGTCACCCGATTTTCCTTATCCCGAAATACAGGAGCTTCAAAGTGGCTCTCTCTCTCTCTCTCTCTCTCTCTCTCTGTGAATTTCAGATAAGATGTTACCCATGGCAGTTCAACCAAACCTGAATGCGTCTCTGAAGCCCATAGCGTTCCCTTGCCAGAACTTCTTCCTAAAACCCTTTGAGAAAGCCTCAATCTTTGCAAGGTCGCGTTCACACTCGCTGTCCGAGTTAAACCACCCGAGTTTCCACAGTTACAGTTACAGTACCAGTCAAAGAATGAGAATCCGCAAATCGGCCTCAGCGTCAGCAGCCGCCACCGATGTAGCTGTCAATTTAGATACTCTTGCTGATGATGATATCCGCTCCGAATCCCCTCCGGTCGAATCTTCTCCGGATAAAGAAGTAATTTCACTCTCTCTTCGCGTGTGGTTCGTTTTTTTTTTTTGCGTGTTATGTTTGGTTCCTGAGAAATGGAGGAAAACCCGAAAATACGAGCAACTGAAACTGGTACGCAAAGAGAGCCTAATCGAACTACAAGTTCGCGCAGTCCAGCTGGGTTTCATAGTTTATAGAAACCGATTGAAAATTTAAAACTTTCCCTATATATTAATCACCTTTTGTGTACACATACAATCAAAGCATCAGCCTTTGAAGTGCTTTATTTCTATGATATTTGTAGAAGCTTGGGGTGGTTGTGAAGTCGGTGGAGAAGCCGCGGCTTGTGTTGAAGTTCATCTGGATGGAGAAGAACATTGGCATTTCACTCGACCAGACGATACCGGGACATGGCACTATCCCTCTGAGTCCATACTACTTTTGGCCAAGGAAAGATGCTTGGGAGGAGCTTAAGGTATTACTTGAAAGCAAGCCCTGGATATCTCAAAAGCAGATCATCATTCTCCTCAATCAGGCTACAGATATCATCAATTTGTGGCAGCAGAGCGGGGGCAATCTAACATAAGATTCAATGTAAGAAAGCCTATTAGGTTATATAGGTTGTCTCACATGAATGTACCTATAGCTGTTGTAACTTGTTGTATTAGAGCTCGTTTTGAACTACTTGTATGCTTGTTGTTGAAGTAAATGGAATACGGCTTTCAGTTAGTAATTTGAATGTTTCATAGTGTGGACTTTATAAGCAGTACAGGATTAATTTATTGAGGAAATTGTGTGACAGGGCTTTTTTTGGTGATGCATATTAACTGTGCTCTCTTTGGAATTAGTTTGGTGGATGAACTCAGGGCCATACACCCAAAACCCAAATTGTGAGGTCATTTACATAGCTAGAGCGGGCAGAAGATAGTTCTCTTAGAAGAAAAGCTTTCTAGTTTAACAACCAGAACAAGAATCTCTACCACATCTGCCACCATGATGACCTCCACCCTCTCCGAACATTCTGCCACTGCCACCATATGTATTTTGCATCAGAATTCGTGATTGCAAGTGTCCTGGTCTAGGACCAGCTGGTTTCATGATATCTTTTCCAAGATGGCTACGTTCCAGAATTCTTCTTCTTCTTTTTCTTTTGCTTGAGAGCTGTTTCTTTGCTGATATTGATTGTCAGTAGCTCATGCAAAGTAATTACTAAGACAATTATTGTGCCAATGAATTTTGACTTCGAAAAATAAAAAATAGCCAATCCACTTCAATCAAGCATGCAAAGCTTCTTACCTTCATTGCCAGTGTCAGACTTACGAGTTCAAGAACAATATTCAGCATACACAAGAATTTCGAATTCTATTTCCAATGCTAATGAAAGGGTACAACGATATTAATTTCTAGTAGCAGTCAACAAATCAAAACTAACTATATCCAATGCCTAATCTTTAATTGAAGCTTTAGAACTAATAACATGGAAAGTTCTCCGTCTTTGTACTCATGCAGTCATCCCTTACGCTATCTTCTTCTCCATGTTTGCTTGCTTTGTGTGTAAGTGCTCAACAAAATTTGAGATACAATTGCACGGCAATTCCCTCTGCCTCAAGATGTCATCTCCCCCATCTGAGACCTATGATTTGGTTGTTTTTGTCCATTTCCTGCATTCTGATTCTGAACTGAAGTTGGTAGTGAAGTGAATATTTTCAAAACTCAAGTCTTTATGGATGCTTAGTCTCCTACATATGACGCTGCATGTCCATCACTTTTTGTATTTAGATCTTATTGACCAATCGGATATTGGAGTCGTTCGTGATATCTTGTTAATGAGCTGGACCACTAGGATCATCTGGATCACTATCAGGGGATTCAGCCCTGGAGAGTTCAACAGCTGCTCTGGCAGCTGCTGCTGCATATGCCGCTGATTCAAAAGCCTCTTGAGCAGCTGTGGCTACATCCCTGTACTTCTCCTTGCTTTTCTCGATTCAGAGAACTTCCCATTCTGAATTATCTCCTCTGCAGGTGATTCATGGCCATCACCCCTAAGATGAGGATCCAGATTCTTCTGCTCCTGGCTGATATCCTGTTTCTCCTGCATTTTGATTAAATATTGTTCCAATGTTCAATATCGAAATTTTATTCCCTGTAAATAGTTTCTGTCATGTGATGTGCAACTTTTCCTACCTCAACAATCACAGCAGATTCCTTCCCTAAATGCAGGGTGACTCCAATCTCAGAGGCAATTTCTCGTAGCGCTTTCAGTCTCATCTCCAAGCTTGGCTGTCGTGCCGAAAGCTTCTGCACCATCTAGAGAAATCAATCCAGAGACAGTAAGATACACTTCGAGGATGACAACCTAGAACTTCCAAGTCTTTACCTTAGGATTCACTCCGCAGTTGTTTCGCAACTCATCCGCACGATTAGCGAAATCTTTCCCAAATTTTGACGTAACAATCTGACGAATTTTTTGTAGCTCTGGGAATTCTCCGCATCTTGAAGCTACAAAGATCAGGCTTGATATCCCCTCTTTGAGCTCATCATGACACTCGCTGCACAAGCACATGCATACATACGCAAATCATTAGTAAGGCACGGAAGTAGTTGTTAGTTGCCGATAACCCTATAGTACCATCATCATGGGACTACTGAAATCTTGAACTTCGATAAACTCGGGGAGAACTAACTTGCTCTTTTTAAGTAGCGGAATCCTTTCTATTAAGAGATCACAGTAGTCTTCTATCATAGCAAACACATCGAACATGTTCTGCTCCTTTATCACATGCTCAACCTGTAAAAATAGATCAGGTCAGACTCCGGTTACATTAGAGAGAGAGAGAGAGAGAGAGAGAGAGAGAGAGAGAGAGAGAGAGAGTGAGAAATTAATCGTAGAAGAGCTCGATCTTGGTGACCAAGCTTAAGGAGTTCACTGACATCAGACCAGGCATGGGAGCACCTGACTTGGCGCTGGTTCTTAAGGATGGCGATCCTGGAGAGTGTCAGTTTAGCTAGGGCTTTGAATTTGGAGGTCTGGGAGTTCCTTCCTAGCAAAGCGTCCAGTTTCCCACCCATCTTTGGCCCTTGCTTATGCTGCTGCTCTACACAAATACATGGACCTCCTGGAGTACTTGGAACCTCAACAAAGGTGGTACCAAAAGGAATGCTTATAGACTTTTGAAATTAGACACCTCTGCCCGGATACGGTCTTTTCTGGCGAACGTGGTACGTATTGGTCAAATCTTGGTAGCTTCTTTTTGTAGAATAGACCCGTAAACCTTCACTTCTCTGTCAAAGACCTTTTGTTTTTCTGCTAGCAAAATGACCATATTTTGCCAGAAAACAAAGAAGTCGCCCTCTGCTTGGAGGCTGAGAAAAGTCCATGGGCCAGAAAAGTAAACAACTTTAAGCCCCAGCAACCCATTCCTCTCTTAAAAATATCATTTAATTTTGGAAGATTCTGCCATTATGGCTTCAGGACCAAATTATATCATGTCAGATGCATGCACATTTGGATGTTTACTAGAAGGGGGTGAAATCAGGCCACATCATCACGTGACTAAAGGTGGTGTTTGTTCGTGGAAATATTGGAGTTTTAGAAATTTTGGTTATTGGAGTTTGTGAAAAAGTATAATATTTTATGGAAAAGTGAGGAGAGAAAATTTAATTGAATAGTATAATATTATTTTATAATTTAATGAGTAGAGAGATTATTTTATGATTGTTTGGAAATTTTGAGGGTTGAAAATATTGAAAAACAAACGCCCCCTTTTGTACAATTTGATTGAGTCAAGATGAACGAATTTTGAGATAAGTTATTAGATTAACAAGGGAAAATGAAAGTGACATTCGAGACACCAGCAGAAAAGGCACAGCGATTGACGCCCACCAAGGGATAATGGCTTCTTCAACGAACGCCAATTGGCTGCAGGAAACTTTCACCTGAAACTTCAGGTGGAAACTACTTTGTGCTAAAGTCTTGGTCCTATATGCTCGGAGCCTCGGAGTACCCTTTGTTTTTTTTTTTTTCCTAAAACCAGACTGCTTCACAAAATTAACTAGACACAAAGGATCGAAAGACCACGTAATGCTCGTCGGGCAGAGAGCGGTGTGAAAAGACACGGTAGAAGGGTACTACTGAAATTAACAAGTGCTAGTATCAATATCTAAGCGCGTCAACAATCCGGACACAACGAAAGAGCGGGCCGGCAAGTGAATTCCATGTTTACTTTTTTTTAATCTTGTTTTATGGCAGGTTTGAAGTCCGAAAACAAGCCAAAAAGGACCTACGTAGGCTTAGCAGTTCTAGAATCATCAATGACAATGATATGGAAAAGTTGCAACAAATTGAATCGATCCATTTGTATAATTATCTTAAGATTTATTATTTGTTCATCTTGGCCCTTTTGAACAAGAGAGCAACTAATAGAAGAAGTAATTCTTGATGTGCTGAAAGTCAGCCTCGAATTGCTACAACATGATGATATCTTAGTTACTGGTCTTTTGTGTACAGGATGTAGTATTTCACTTATATGGCTTGTGACAGGCACAAAGTTCAGGAGACAATGGGGAACATCTGCACAACGGATTATATGTTTACTTGATGTGCTGACAGTCTGCATGGAAATGCTAAGGTGGTCTAGATGTCTAATAGACGCATAAAGATTAAACAGATCTGGGCAGGAAAAAGAACCATCATTACCATATTCCAACAGAAGACCATGTATTAATAACATAATCAATGTTTAGAATAAGAATCTGCAAATGCTATGTAATGCAAAGGATGGGAAGGGAGACATGAACATCTCGACTCCAAAGACTCCACAGGACAAATCGGTGGAATAAGACACTGAAAGATAAACCCAATTGACCAACAAGGGAGAGAAGTCTGACATTAACAGGAGGAGAGAAGAAAATGAAAAATGATGACCACTATTATCAGTCCTCAAACTCATGCATGTGATCCAAAAGATAGTTGGCTGCCAGCTCCTCGTTCTTGTTGCATGCAAAGAAAACCTCCAACACTAGGGCTCGGTCAAAGCCCATAGCTTCAAGCTGCAAAAGATAGAAATGTTAGCAAGACTGCATGAATAATCAGTCATGTAATTCTTCGCAGCAACTTGCCTCCTAAGACTAACAAGTCTATCTCAAAAAAGAAACCAAAAAGACAAACAAAAGAAAAGCATAAGCTTCTAAGAAATTGCACACCATAATTTAGTTGAACTTGTCCCCAGTGCCTATGAATAGGACTAATTTTCACAAATAATCGTATCCAACATTTCTTTAGAGAATTCGAAGCTACAGGAACTTAAGAAATTGAGCATATCATTCATCCAGAAATTCTGGCATAGACAACAGAGAAACTATGTATGGTAAACCCTTAAAGTACTTATTCACTGAATTCCTAAAATATGAGAAACAACATTCGAGTACACAGGACAACCGGTATGATTATGTTGATTTCGCTCCCCGTAAGATCAATACCAAAACCAATGAGGTCTGCAATTTTTACATCTAAGTAATACCCGATCCAATAGTTTATGATATAGATTGGTAACAAATTAAATAGAAAAGGGAGAAATGTGATATAACTTGATAATAATTTCAAGCATGATGCCCCTGACCCCTCACTGATTCTCTCTAAGTGCAACGACCATTGACAGTTAGATCGAAAAGCTGCAAATAGGAGCTAACCAACTTACACGTTCAATGGCTTGACCCTCCTCAGGGGTGACAGTCACAGCCTGTGGCATTGCTGGAGCCCCCTGACCGAGTAGGTTCCTGATTGTACATTAACATGCAAATAAGCATCCATGCATTCAACTTTAGATATACATAGAAGCCAAGTGATAATTCATCTCACCCTTCTCCTTCGACAGGTTCATTTATCAGGCGCAAAAAGTCGGCCTGATGCTCCTGAATCAACCGCATTAGCTGTGGATTTTGCTTTCCTAGCTCCTGAAGCATAGGCTGCAAATGGATGAGAGTGTCAGAACTAATCAATGTTAAGCATAAGCTATTACGATGACCAAATTGACCACAAAAAGGACATATGACATAGAGTACCTGCAATATTTGGGGGTTTGCTTGCACCATAGCTCGCAAGGCTAGGAACTAAAATGAAGAGAAAAAAAATTATTTATAAATCTCAAGGAAGTAAGTAAGTAAACAATACGCCAATATCCAGATTAGAAAAAGAAAATCATGCATTATCTACCTGTTGACTGTTACGCAAGAAATCCAAGGTGCCTGCACCAGCATTTGCACCCAAAGTGGGAAGACCCTGATTAAGGAAGACCAAAGTCCATTACACAACTCCAATGTATTCCATAAGATATTGATTAAAAGGTATCTACCTGTGGAAACAGATCTAAGGGGTTTGCATTGGGCCCACTGGTAGGTGCTGCTAGTTGTGGAGCCTGGGCTGGAGGGTCCACTGCCTGCCCACTAGCAGGAACTCGAGCAACTGGTGGAACATCAGCTTGCTCAGGAATACCCTGAAATGCATTAATTCACATCTGACTCAGATAATATGATACAAACAGATGGTGAACCCAAATACTGGGGGAAGGACTCACAGAATAGAGATATTCGACAGCTCTTTCAGGGTTGTTAAAAGCAGCACGTAAAGCACGGACAACAGTGTCCCGATCCCAGCTTCCTCCACCCATATCTAGAATCTGCTGAACGGTAGCCTCTAAATTATTTCCCGCAACAAGATTTGATGCCGCTAGGCCATAGACATCTGATTCTGAACTGCATAAATCCAAAACAAGAATAATCAATAGAAGAACAAAGGCAAAGAAATATCACATTATTCAACCCTGCTTTTAATTACTTAAGACTCATACAAGCGATTTGGAGTTCTCTGCATTATACAATCAAAAAAGATTGGAAGGTTAAAACACAAGGTCTTAACTGTCACCCATGGGACTTATATTCAGAGACTAGCAATATCAATACTCACGAAACAGGAGGGACTTCCACAGGAGTGCTTTCTGGGGCAGATGGGGGCCTGCACAGTTCGAAAAAGAGAAGCAGATGAGGTGGTTAAAAGAGTATGAAGAAAACTGCTTGTTTACATGAAAACACCTTCAAACTAGTATAGCTCAGCAGTGCCAGGAGTCAAAACTTACGGTACTGGAGCTGAGGGAGGAGGTTGAGATGCTGGTGATGGTTGTGTTGGGGTAGGAGGTGAAGAACTTGCAGGTTTGGCCTACACAAGTAAGTGGTTCAACTATATCAACTTCATATTGCAATAACAAACTACACCCCGATGGCACCAACAACAGATCTTAACAGAATGGATTCTAACAGCATCATCTGTGCCTACCTCGCTTGTGGGTGCAGCTGCTGTACTTGAGGCTGCACTGGATGAGACCTTATTCTATAATTGTTTCAACATGTATACATTAGTACAAACATTAAAGCACTACCTACCTTTAGGTCTCTAAAATACAACGAAATTAAAAAAAAAAAAAAAGAGATTGTAAGAGCATGTAAGAGAGCCGTATAGCTACTTTTCATCTAAATCACACCTTCAAAGCAACATAGAAGACCACCGTCATTGAATTTAGAAAAATAAATGGTTAAGAGTAAACATGAAAAAATAAGGTGATTCTCCACAAAAGTGAGGTTTCCAGCATCTTCTTGGAACCTAGAGACTACATTTGTACAAATGCAGGCACTTAAATATGGTATCAGGTGAAAAGGCAGGAGTCGTAGATTCGATGATCTTAAGCAGCAGAGCGTTCTCCTCTATCGTGTTGCATTTTCTCTGCCAGTGTAGTTGCACCCTCTTGCAGGGCACAACATAGGTGGAGATGGATATTCTTAACAACTCTAAAACTTGAGAATCTAAGAGTCAAAGTCTGAAACAGCCACCACATTCAGACAGAGGTTGAAGTGTGAGATATATCAAAAATACCCTCGCCAAGACGTTAATTAAGTCAGACCAGCCCTAGATAATGACCATTATCTAGGGACAAAACAATGTCTTGGTCAAACAACAGCTAATCCCCGAAAATCTCTGGTTGTTTTTCAGGCCTCTACTGATAGCCAAACTGACCGGCTGTCAGTTGGCAAGTTTTTCCACCGAACCACATGCTGTTGGGTACTCATTGAACCAACACCCTTAATGGTACTATCTAGGGACAAAACAATGTCTTGGTCAAACAACAGCTAATCCCCGAAAATCTCTGGTTGTTTTTCAGGCCTCTACTGATAGCCAAACTGACGGGCTGTCAGTTGGCAAGTTTTTCCACCGAACCACATGCTGTTGGGTACTCATTGAACCAACACCGTTAATGGTACCGCGAAAGAGAGGTAGAGATACAGATGGAGAAAAGATGAGGAACAACAGAAGCACACTAAGGTGTGGCAAAAAGTGGCAAAAGGGAAGAGTTGTTGTTCACCCACGCGGGAGGGGGGGGCTAGGCATCCAACTTAAACAAAAGTGAATTTTTTAAGAAATAGTATCTCTTGAGGGGTGAGGTATTATGCGATATCTGGCCCACTGGTGTTATATTAAGTACCACCCAACCAATGGATTAAGAGGGAAGGAAATCGCCCGCAACATCATCAACCCCCGTCCCAAGTGGAATTTTGTTTAGCAGAAAGCAGGCTGCAATGTGGTAGGGTGCAAAACAATTACACTCAAAATAAAAGTGTGTGCGCCCAATACCACACATTCTTACACTAGTTCCAACCCCAAATAGTCATTCTTTCCCTTTTTCCTAAACAAACTTGAGTCCCGAGAGCTACCCTTACTGAATTGGAAATTTGGACCTAATACACAAGGTTCTGTCCGGTTAATAAATTCTACATTGGCACAAAGAAACATATAAGAAAACATTCCAGCTGGTTCCCGAGAAACACACAAACACATCGTAGATAAGCCTACCAACAGTTAATTGATATGAAAGTAAAAGAAATGATTTAAGAAATTTACTTTGAAAAGCAATCGTTACACCTGCCCTGAAGTGCATCTAGTGGAAACAACCGTCATACATCCATTTTCTACTCTTTTAAGCAAATCTGTCTTATGTAAATAGACATCATTATATGTTCACATTTTGCTCAACATAACGTGATTTCTAGTACCCCCACACCAAAAGGAAAGGGACACGGCAAGAGAACAGAGACGGTAGACAATCAAGGTTTCTAGTCTAAAGATTATTCACTGTCCGCTGCCTGCAGAAAGTGTTCACTTGCCAATTAAAAGCCTCACACTAACATCAATCACCTGTAAAATAAGAAATTACAACAAACTCGAATCATATGTCCCCATATGCCTTTCCTTTACTTTCCTTTCCTTTCAAAGTTCACAAAGATAAACCCATATGTGAAAAACATATTCACCTTTGTTAACATGATGACAACAAAACTATTCTCTGCAACCTTACTTTCCTCTAGGGTTGTGGGATCCTTAAGAACTTTCCCCTGGTGAATAAGCATCTGCTGTGCAGCAGGGTAAACATCAGAACCCTGTAGTGACTCTATATTTCTCTTGACAACAGCAACCTGAAAATATCATTTTAAAGGGGAAAAAAAGAATTTAGAAAAACTGAAACTCATTACATGGACAACAAGAAAGCAATAGAAGAAACATAGTTTTCAAACAAGAAGAAATTAACAATTGACCCCTTTGTAAAAGGCAGCACCATTTATAACAAATGGGACCGTGTAATAAAAAGTGCACAAAAATTCAAATACCATTTGATAACTTTACAATTGGTTCAATGATGCTTTGAACAGAGAAAAGGACATGTTTCTATACACTTGGAAATAAAATGAAGCAATATCATGATTTGAGCAACACGATCCAACTAGAGAAAAGGGAGGGAAAGACAACTGCCATCTATCTTGTGATTGTATTTTCTGACCTATGTCACTTTTCTAATAACTTGGTCTGGTTTTCCTTATTATATTCAACAAGCTCTTCTACAGGCCCGGACAGCACCTAACCATGCTGATGATAAAAAAAGTTCTGGCCACTAGGTTTTCCCTTGCTGAATAGGAAATTTCAAGAGTATAGACAATTTATTTTGTAACTCTAAACATCAAAGGAAGCAAAGCCAACTATTGCCAGTCAAACTAAGCAAAATAATGATATTACAATTGGAGACTTGGACACTTGGTGATGTAGGTAGGTTCATAGAGTACTTACTACAAGACTAGCAAGCACGATTGAGACCATCACATCCAGGAAGAACGAATAGCATAGAACATACACCCTGTCCTGGCTAGTGGTAGTTCGCAAATTTAACAAAAAGTTCATTCATTTAGCCTAACTAGAGCTCTATACCACATTCCATCTGTAAAGGTATATAAGTGTAAACCATCTCAAAAGAGATGTCAAAATCCCAATAAAGCCAACACTCAGACTGTCATTAGGAGGTATAAAAGCAGCTTAGAGCTCACCAAACAAGCATAATTGCCATGTATCACTGTTAGGCAAACACTTGAAATCTGTAAATTTGAATGTTTTCCCTTCTAAATGCAACATAATACGGATGCCGAACCTCAAAAAATTACTAAAAACACAAATCATACAAGAATCTCTCAAATTGAAAATTCTTAACGTATAACATCTGAAATTGCACTAAATGCAACTGAACCTGGTTTCTGCAATCCCCGCCAAAGGTACAATTTTGCGGAATTCAAGGATAGTTACCAAAAATCAAATTCTACGATGACGTATCACCAACCACTGGAGAGATATAAAAACCCAATCTTCATCAATATATGCAACACAAGAGGGGACGAACCCTAAGTGACACTTAGTTACAAAAGTAACAGAAATAAAACCCTAATTACGTAACATCAACCAGCAATCAGAACAGTAACAAAAAAAAAAGGAATTTCAAAAGTTCAAGAGATTAAGAGATGTATCAGTACCGTGTCTTCGGGTTTCACTTCGACCTCGAAGTGAGTACCCTTAAGAGTCTTCACGAAGATCTTCATGTTCCTCAACGGCGCCCGTCTGTATGGAACCTGCCGGGCGGCGAGCTCGGACGTCCCCGCCGGCGATACGGTACAAACACGCGGAAACACCGGAAGAAAAGTGAATTAAAGAGAACCGAATCAGAAAGGCACAGCTCCGGAAAGCTTGAGTCTTTGCTCGGTTTATGTAGCTAGACGATGGGCAATAATCAAGTACTAGCAATACCTAGTATAATTTTCTTGTCATCCAATGAGTCAGGGACACACGGGATAGCAGGCAACTTTGAACAGGTGTCATCTTGTGACTGTATTGTGATATATCTGTTACGGATACAGGTTATTTCAGAACCGGAAAATGGAAAGTAGCATGAGTTCGGTTTGAGTACAAATGTAATTTTAGATAATACAGTGAATATTTCCGTTGAATAGTATTTTATTGTTGTTTGTGTAAAGTAGAAAGATAAATGATTTAATGTAATTTTTTAATAAAAAAATATTAGAGTTATGTAAAAAAATATTAAGAGAATAAATTTATGTTGAATAAAAAAATAAAAAATTGTTAGAGATTATGTAAAATGTATTGTTATTTGTGTTTGAATTCTGAATATGTTCTGTAATAGTTTGTAAATGTATTTAAATCCTTAAAAAATGGTAAGAAATGAACATAAACCTAGATTTCTACTTTTAGCAATTTACTACGGAAGAAGGATTTTTAGGAATATCCGTCACACGTGCCACGTGTGCCAAACAGGCTTTGTAAAGAGGCAGCTTAATTGAAACCTCGGGCTATGTTATCCTTGAAAACGTTTTTTTTTTTAATTTCAAAAGCGTTTTCTAATCTAAATATTATTTTTTCACACAAAAAATATATTTAATAAACAAAACTTATTTAATCATCAATCTTAAATTTTTATGAAAAACAACACAACAACCATTGATTGCTTTTACGACCAAAATTAGCAACAACAAAAAAAAACATATTGTAGAGAAGCAAAGGTGTCAATAAGACCTCATTTTCCTGCAAAATACCAAAAAGGTCTTAGAAATCTGTTTAGCAAATTGTTGGGCCTTACCGTGTGAGCTGTTGCTGGCTTTGCTGCTAACGTTGTCGAGAAGAATCTCTCTAGGCCGCTCTCTCTCTTTTGGAGTGAGCTCTCTGGAGATTTTTCTCCCTCCTGCCTGTTTATCGGGCTACGTTGTCCTCCCTCGGGTTTCTGTGGCTCCTCCTCCTTTATCCTACTCTCTCCCCCGTTGTTTATCTGTGCGCCTCCCTCCTTCAGATAATCCTTTCCTCCCTCTCTTTTCTGGCCTTTTTTTCTTCCCTGGGAGTCTACCCCACCTACCTCACCTTCCCCTTTTTTAGTCCTTTTGTGGTGTCTTTTGTTTTCTCCTGGCTGATTCATGGATCGTCTCACCTCTGATATGGACACTGTACTTGGCGGTATGTCTCTGTTGTCTTCGTGTTCGGAGGACATTTCCCAAGATTCAGGTGTTTTCTCCGAGGCAGCCAAATCTGAGGCGGCTACCCTTCTTGTGGGTAAACTGTTGTCAGATAAACCTCCTAATAAAACTGGGGTTCGGGAAGCCATTCAAAAATCGTGGAGTTTTGTTCGTGACCTCTCTATCTCTGATGGTCCGGCGGATCTCTTCATTTTCTCCTTTCCCAACACCTCCATCAGGGACCGGGTTCTACGACAAGCTCCCTGGAATATTAAAGGTGCTATGCTGGTGCTGCGTGAATGGGATGTGGACGCCTCTCTGCAGGAGTTGTCCTTTACCTTAGCCCCTCTATGGGTCCAAATGCATGGACTTCCTCTCGGCCGCATGACTCACGCTATGACGGCTGAACTGGGTGCTAAGGCTGGGCGGGTGTTGGTTTGTGATTTTGACACCAGTAAAAAGGTTTGGGGGATAGCATATCTTCGTGCTCTGGTCATGGTGGATTTATCTCAGCCTCTCTTTTCGGGGTTTTTCATGGACCGACCCAATAAACCTCCCTTATGGATTCAATACCGCTATGAGCGGATTTCGGATTGGTGTCATCTCTGTGGTCGTCTCAGTCACCTACAACGTTTTTGTCCTCATCCTCTACGGTCTGATAGGACCCAGGAAGCCCTCTCTAATCTGAAGGCCATTGAACTAGATGGGAAGCGTTATGCCATGCCTGTGTCAAGTAGCTTCCCCTCCACATCGCCCCTTCCGGAGCGCCCTTTTGCCTGTCCGGAGGAGGGAAAAACTGTCGGGGCCGGCGATGGGGCTGAGTCATCTTTTCCAGGGGTGCCTATCATTAGCGTGCCTTCCCACGCTGATTTTGTGGGCCCAGCCGCCTCGTCCCCTGTCTGTCAGTCTGTCCCGCCTGCACAAGTTGTTTTGCATACTCAGCGGGCGACCACTTTGTCAGTGCATGAAGCCTGGGTTGAGCACGCGAGCTTTATCCTTAATTTGAACAAAATGATTCGTCGTGAGCAAGGGGAACTTTTGAGTTATGACCCGAATGATGTGGAGCTTTATGACCTCCCTGGTGGTTTGGGCCCGCTGGGCCAGACGGATTTGAGTGAGCCCTGTCAGCAACATGCGTTGGGGGCAGGCCCGTGCCTCTCTATTACCGACGTAACCGACGATTTTTCACAAGCTGGACTGGACAACATTGTGCAAGGTCAACAACCTTTGTTGGGGGTAGGCCCATGCCCCTCTATCACTGATGTCACCGACGACTCTCCACCAGGCCCTGAGCCTAGTGAGCCTGTTGTATTAGGCGCTTCGGCTCTCTCACCCTTGGGGCTACAGCCCACTGTCTTGGGCCACAAACGGGCTCTCTTGGTCTCAAGAGACGAGCAAACGACACTGCCCCCCAGCACAATGGGCTTCATCCTCCCTTGAGCCCTCATTTAACGAGGATTCTCCCCTCTCTTCATGGAAATTGAGTTCCCCTCAGCGGCGCCCGCGAGGGGGTTCACGGGGAGGACGGGGTCGACGCGGGGGTTCATCCCAACTGAAGTCACGGAAGCACCCGGATGCACTGTCCGCGGTTTTCACAATCCAGGCTGAGGAGGCGGGTCTTACCAAGCCCCCACCCCCTCAATGTTAGCCCTCTTTTGGAACTGTCGGGGGTTAGCCCGCCCCGCGGCAATCCGTTCCTTGAGGGCTGTTATAAGGCAATACAATCCGGATTGTATTTGCCTTGCGGAAACAAAAGTTGGCAATGCTCAATCATATCTCACTCGAGTGGGTTTTTCTGACTCTATCTCGGTTCCTTCCGAAGGTCTTAGTGGAGGCTTGACTTTTGCATGGCGTCCGGGGATCGAATTTGATGTAGTAGTAATGAATCGTCATATTATCAGTCTAATGATCTATGGGGAGCCTAGCTCTCAACCGTGGGCTCTCTCATTTGTCCATAGTCCGGTGGATTGGCATCTGAAGGAATTGTTCTGGGAAGAGTTATCTACCTTGGGTGATCTATTTGTGGGCCCTTGGGCCCTCATGGGTGACTTTAATATGGTTCTTTCTCAGGGAGAGAAATCTGGTGGCCGGGCTATTTCTTCCTCCTCTCGCAATGGGCTCTCTCAACTCATAGCGAATCACGGCCTGGTCGATTTGGGTTTCATAGGGCCCCAATATACCTGGTGTAATGGCCGGAAGGGTTCAGGACGCATCAAGGAAAGGTTGGATAGAGGGTTCGGTAATGTTCTGTGGACAACAACATTTCCCCGAGCTTCCATCTCCCATCTCCCTCGCTATACATCGGATCACTGCCCGATTCTTATGCACCTGAGGGGGACTAATCCTTCTGGCCCCAAACCCTTTAGATTTGAACAATTTTGGTTGAAGGAGAAGACCAGCCATGATGTTATTCGGGGATCGTGGCAGCAGGATTCTCTTGGGTCTCCAGCGTTTCGGCTGGTTCAAAAACTCTCTGCCACTAAAACAGCTTTGAAGACTTGGAATCGTGATGTTGTGGGTCTGTTGCCACTCTCTATTCAACGCCTACAACACCAGCTGAGATTACTTGAAGCACAACCTCCTTCGGAATCCATTGAGGAAGAGGCAAGTCATGTCCGATGGACTTTACAAGAGGCTTTACGGAAAGAAGAACTCCTTTGGCAATCAAAATCACGGGTGCAATGGCTAACCACCACCGATCTCAACACCCGATTTTTCCATGCCTCTACCATTGTTCGACGGCGGAGGAACGACATTATTTCCCTTAGAGATTCGATGGGGGTATGGCATTCGGACCGAGAGTCGATTGGGTCTCTCTTTAAGGGCCATTTCTCATCTCTTTATGCTTCTTCACATCCTCCTTTGGCCTCTGATTTGGTAACTCTTATCACCCCAGTCATTTCGGAAGATGATAATCAGTCTCTCTGTAAGGTACCTTCGGATGTGGAGATTCATCAGGCTGTCAAACAACTGGGTGGTGCAAAGGCTCCCGGACCTGATGGGATGACGACATCATTCTACCAATCCTACTGGCCGATCGTCTCTGGTGCGGTGATTGGGATGGTACGTTCGTTTTTCTCCTCTGGTTTTTTGCTCAAACAACTTAATCATACCTTCCTGGCTTTAATTCCTAAAACCAACAACCCAGTGACTGTTGACCAGTTTCGACCGATTAGCTTATGCAATGTCTGTTACAAGATCATTTCCAAAATTCTTGCCTGTCGGCTCAAACTGTTACTCCCTAAGCTCATCTCACCGACTCAATCTGCCTTTGTCCCTGGGAGGCTTATTCAGGAAAATTCGGTTTGTGCTACTGAAATTTTCCATTCTATGCGTCGAAAATCTGGTAGAGGGGGCCTTGCAGCGATCAAGTTAGATATGGCACAAGCCTACGACAGATTGGAGTGGAGCTTTCTTTTGCAGGTGCTGCGTTTGTTTGGTTTCAGCCCTCTGTGGATTCAATTTATTGAGCAATGCATCACCACCGTTTCATACTCCATATTGCTTAATGGGAGTCCCCTTGGGGTGTTTCACCCTGGCCGGGGTTTGAGGCAGGGTGACCCCTTATCGCCATTTTTGTTTATTCTTGCCTCTGAAGCTCTTTCCCGTCTCCTGCTGCGAGCTGAGCGTTCTGGTGTGATTCATGGAGCTATGGTGGCACGGAGGGCCCCCACGGTTACCCACTTAATGTTTGCAGACGATCTCCTCATCTTTTGTCGGGCCAATTTACGGGAGACTAGGGTTGTGAACTCTATTCTGGAGTGCTATTGTAGTTGGTCTGGACAGCAACTGAATAGGACTAAATCGTCTGTCTATCTCAGCCCCAACACACATCCTGATGTGGTGGTCACGCTACGGGAGGATTTACAGCTTAAGTTGATGACTTCCGATAGCAAGTACTTGGGATTACCGATCTTTATGAGCAAGGGTAAAGCTAGACATCTCTCTATGCTCAAGGAGAGAGTGGAATCAAAAGTGGCAGGGTGGAAAGCGAAAGTTTTGTCGCAAGCGGGGCGTACCACTTTGATCAAATCTGTGGCGACATCACTCCCCCAATACTCCATGCAGTCGTACCTTTTTCCAGTGGGCTGGTGTCGGGAAGTGGATCGGCTTCTCAAGAACTTTTGGTGGGGCTTTCTACCATCCAAACACCATAATTATACACCTAAAGCTTGGGCTGCAATATGTCAACCAAAGGAGGATGGTGGATTGGGTCTTCGTCGCATGGAGGAAATCAACAAGGCTTTTATTCAGAAACTGGCTTGGTACAATTTAAGCCACCCTCAGCTGTTGTGGGTGCAAATGCTGAAAACTAAATATTATCCCAATACCTCTTTCCTGGAAGCCAGATCTCGCAGTGGGGCTTCTCTTTGCTGGCAGGGCATTTCCAAGATGGTGGTCTGTCTGAAGGAGTCCATTTGCTTTCTTCCCCGCAATGGCTCTTCTATTCGTCTCCGAGAGGATCCCTGGATTCCTATGCTTCCCGGCCATAGACCGGTTTGGAGTGTATCTGCCCCTCCATTGGATCATCTCAATTTTGTGTCTGACTTGGTGGATGAGAACTCTGGGTCTTGGGATGTTCCGCTTTTGCGCTCTATGTTCTCCCCGGAGACTGTTACCGGTATCTGCAAATTGCCACCCCCATCATCCCAGGGTTATGATGGTGTGCTCTGGACCCCACACCCGAAAGGGTGTTTCTCAGTTAAGGAGGCTGTACGTCAATACCAAGCTTCTCGAAGAACTGTCCCTGCGGCTCCACACCTTCGAGATTGGTCCAAGTTATGGAAATCTAGGTTGCAAGACCGTCTGAAACTCCTTCTTTGGAAGATCGTTGTGGGGGCATTACCTGTGAAAGTTCCTTCCTTTGTTGGTGCAGACTCTGAGATCCAGCCTCATCAGTTGTGTGGTAATTGTGGCGCCTCTGCTGAGACCATTCTTCATGTCTTTCACCATTGTACTGTGGCCCAGCATTTGTGGCGCATCTCTCCTTGGCCTTTGGACATTTCCCTTCTCCCGGCGGCTAGCTCTTGTGACTGGATTAATGCTATCCTCAATGCTGATTCATTTCTGGGCATGCGTCTCTCTTCGCTGCCTCTTTTCATTCTCAATGCGGCTCTCCTATGTGATTCTCTCTGGATGGCTAGGAACAAGGCTATCCATGAGGGCCTTGCTGTTGATCTCTCGGACCTTCGGATCACTTTGCGTTCTCGTTATGCAGAACACTCTCGTGCCTGGGATTCTTGTGGAAAAAGCCTCTGTTCTACCTGGCTGCCTCCTAATCCTGGTTGGATGAAGATCAATTTTGATGTGGCTATACGTCAAACTGGATCGATCATAGCCGTCTCGTGTCGAGATACCTCTAGCTCCCTCTATACTGCGTATATGGAGCGCTCTTTGGCTATGGACCCCTTAGTGGGTGAATCTTTAGCGGCGATTCGGGCTGCTGAAATTGCTGTTCAGTTTGGTTGGACACATGTCCTCTTTGAGACTGACTCCCGCCTTCTGTTTGAAGATATTGCTTCCGACCATACTCCTTGTTGGAAGATTGCAGATGTGATTCCTTCTCTGCGTAAGGTGTTTAAAGATCACTCTGGGTGGACTATCTCGTGGGTGCCGCGCCAAGCTAATCTCCAAGCTCATTTACTGGCTCAATGGGCTGCCCGTTCTTTTGTTTTTGGCTTTGTCACCTCTGCTTCTGTCCCTTTGCACATTTTGCTCTGTGATACTCTTTATGGTTTGTAACGGTTTTATTTGCTTCCAATAAATTGGTTGTTTCTTAGAAAAAAGAGAAAAATCTCTAGGCTTGTCTTCTATTGTCTTTGTCTTGACCGTTAAAAGGGACTTTTCCACTGAGCCCATTGAAGTGTCGTTTGAAACCAACCAGACAATAGGGCCCGTAGGATTCTCAGAGGTGTAGAGGCCGTGAACTGAACAGAGAATATGTCCAAGTGTGGCAATTCCAAACCGAATGCCCATGGGTTACTCGATTTGGACAATACAGTATCAGAAGAAACTTTTTAACTTATTTTGAGCCCAAAGGACAGATCCAACAACTTCATACCAATTCCAAATCCCCTTCTTAATTTATATCCGATGCAGTTCAATAAGAGTAGGAGGGGCTGACATAATACATATGGCAGAGCTAGATTGGAAAATGTGCTGAGCAGAATTTTCATAGAGTGATCTCTTTTACTTAAATTCTATATTTCTACTTCTTTCTGGCATGTGATCTTTAACTCGTAGAATCAGGCCAAACGGAGTTCGAAATTGGTGAATACACGACTAAGCTCACTGCGGACATAATTTCCAGAACCGAGTTCAATACTCACTGCGAGAAGGGAAAGCAAATATTCCACCTCTTAACAGTTTTGCAACATCTCTGCGCCCAAGCAACCAGCAAGTTGTACCTTCCCGGGAGCCGGTGAGTTGACAAGTTGTGTGCGCATTTTCTTTAGAATCTTGACATAAAGAGGATATATCTTTTACGTACGGGGTCGAGTTTCCTTTATGGATTCCATCTTTTTCTTTAAGCTTCATTCCTCTTATCTTTGATTTTTGTCCATCACTTTCAGGCTGGTTCTATATATTGTTCAATTTAAACTGAATAATTCATCTCCTCCAAATTTGTAATCTAAATCGTTTAAACCGTGATATGTACTAAATTTGATTCTTCTTCCAGATATTTTCCAAGTATAATAGAGAGATAAAATTGAGGGAGATGGAGGTGGAGCTAGAGGTTATTAATGGAGATAATTCAAAGCCGGAAAGCCTTTGTAGAGATTGGTCGGGATCGAGCACTTCATACGGGATGATTTGCTGGTTATCCAGCTGCTTGATGAGATGCAAAAGAAGAGAGAGAGTGGGTTTAGCCTAACTTTACAGCTAATTATGGATGAATGCAAAACGTTTTTCTTTGCTGGACATGAAACGTCTGCCCCTCTTACTCACATGGGCCGTCATGTTACTCACTGGCAAGCAACAGTACCTCTTGGCAAGAAAAGGTTCGGACTGAGTTGAAGCAGGTCTGCAATGGCGAAACTCCCTCTGTTGATCTTCTCTCCAAACTCACCTTGGTAAGAGCAGAATATAGTCTTCTTATTTTATTATTACCATTACAGTTTATTTGTTATCGTAATTGGTTTGGGGTCCTGGGGAGAAAACCTAAAGGCGTAGTATAGGGACATGATATATATGCCGGTTGCCACTTATGAATAATATGCCTACCAGATACTGCTTCTAGCAGTAGTTGCACTTACTATTATATATATCTAGTCATACACTCGAGCATATTCACTTTGAGTTGAGTGTAAAGAAAGCGTAGGTTTTTAACTTTCTTTTTTTGGTAAGCAACGAAGGTTTAACTTCGTAAAACATACAAATGGTTTTATCACACACTAATTCTAGGTTTATACACCTAACTCTTGTACCTTTTCGCTAAGATCAAGTTCAAAGTGCATGCAGTCGACATGCATAGTCCCATTTTTCTTTGACGAGCAAAATAAAACGAAAAGGGAAAGCTATACATTTATATATATAGACCCGAGTCCTTTCCATTACTTATGACTCCCCACTTCAAAATATTGTTCAAAGTGCTCAACTTATTGGAGAAAACCATAATATAAAATTTGGAGTGTCGGCATGATTCTTTTAGCTAGAGTCTTAGGTGTGGTGTTGAACAAAGAGTCAAATGGCCAATAAAGGCATAAGAAGACTTGGCATTCCCAATTTGTTGAGGTAATCTAAAAGTTATATAAATTGCCGATCATGCAATAAAAAATTATGTTTGCCTAAATCCTACCTTACCTGTCTCTCATTTTATCCTATACATTTGAATTCTTGCTTCCAATAATGATAAACTTACTCTAGGTTTTAATTTACCACTGTTTGCAGTTATATATGGTAATAAATGAAACTCTTAAACTCTATCCATCGGCTACTGTTCTTCCTCGATCGGATGGCTTTAGAAGATATTAAATTAGGTGATCTGCATATCCCAAAAGGTCTATCAATTATATGGATTCCAGTTCTTGCAATTCATCATAGCAAATTAATAACTATGGGGTGAAGATGCAAACGAGTTCAACCCAGAAAGGTTTGCTTCCAAATCACTCACATGATCTGGCCGGTTTATCCCTTTTGCTGCCGGCCCCAGAACAAGCTTTTGCCACTATGGAAGCTAAGATCATATATATTAGCCATGCTTATAATCTCGGGGTTTTGCTTCACCATTTCAGAGAATTATCGCCATGCTCCGGTCACTGTTCTCACAATAAAACCTAGGTACGGTGTTGATCAATTACGTTTGAAGCCCTTAAAGTACTACCCTCAATTTGTTTGAGATGAGGCTTTTGATAAAGATTATGATTGTAATTATTTTTTCTTTTCTTTGTTCCCTACATTAATTATCAAGTTAAAGAGATAAGAAGTAACTATGCTTGTAAGTATTATATACACACACAAAGGAATAGAAAGTTAAAAGAACCATGATGATTTTGTTATTTGATAAACCTTACAAGATCTTATAAGCTATTATATTTTCCTCTCTTTCTCTCTCTTCCTCTCTCTCTCTCGCTCGACAAACAATATTATAAGCTAATGTATGGATGAAATGATTCCGCAATTAACCACCCTATATTATCATATTTGTAAGCTCAGAGAACACTTATAACACAAGCGTCATCTTCTTTCTTCTTCTTCTTCTTCTTTTTTTCCTTCTGTACGGAGGCAAACACGATGATTAACGTCTAGCAATTTGCTCACCGTCTTTAAACTGATTCTCCAAAAGTTATCCTACTGGACCAAAACTGAAGGAGTCGTGGGTTTTTGAGGTCTCGTGGAATAAACAGGGCTTGAGATGAAAATTGTAGGAACCATTTTGGATTGGCATATTTTTGTGACAAAGGTTTACTTGTAAATATCTTGAGAATATGGAGAAGAAAGGTCAAAGATTGAGTAGTCTGCTTCAGAGTTTACCTGTAGTCTGAGGTAGTTAGCCGGGAGCGCAGAAACAACAAGTCTACTTTAAATAAAAAGGCGCCCCACGTGTAAAAGAAAGAGGTGACTTGGAGACTCGAAAATAAAGAAGAGAGAGGAGTTATAAGAGGCTGACGTACCTGAAAAGGGGTCACCGAAACAGAAAATCATAGAAATCAAGATTCGTTGAATGAAATCGAGATAGTGCCGAAACTCTAGATCTTCTCTTCTCGTGCTTTGATCTTTCGTGTGGTGAGGATTCATCTTGAAGAATACTTCCAGATCTGAAGAATCCTTGGTTGTTGATCACTTGTCCTCATCTGTGATTGAGGAATCTCGAACATCGGACGGTTGAGCGTTCTTGGACGGAATCGTGGTAGCTTGAGTGGCTCAAGTGGATTGTTGCGAAGAGTAACTTGGGAGTGGCTGGGATCGATGGTCTTCATCTCCTGCAGAGGCAGATTCAAGAAGGTTTCTTGAGTAAGGTTGTGTGTACTGTAGATTAACGGGTTTGTTAGATCTATAAGATCACGTTGTAACCGAGGTCATATCCCTAGTGAAGTTCCGTTCTGGACGAGGTCCCGGAGAGGTTTTCTCTCAAATAGGTTTCTATTTGAGAGTTTCTCTTCGTCAACAATTTTCGGTGTTGTGTGTTTGATTTGTGCTCATTATTAGTTGATTTAGATTACGTTGTTAATTGCTAACGAATCTTGTGTGAAAGTGTTTCAAGATTCACTATCAAGTGAAATCTTTATCATTGTGCAAGAAGAGTTCAGGTAACGATCTGATCTGGATCTTGTGTTAATTCTTAGAAGATATATTGCTATTGTTAAAGTGTGAAAATCTTAATACGTTAGGTTATATTGAATCTGCTGTGAGTAGACTATTGCTGGAATTTGATTGAGTTTACTCCATGATTAGCTTAAGTTTTTACAGCAGAATATATGTCTAAGAACATGGTTCAAACTTGAATATTATTCTTACAAAATTGTATAAGAGTACAGATTTGTTTGTATGCTATAGAGAGTTGTTTATTGTGATTCTTTTATCATTTTAATTACTGCACTTTATTTTAAAATACCTATTCACCCCCTCTAGGTTATTTGGGTCTAAAACAGTTTGTTCAAAAATGAATGGGCCAAACTGAGAAAACTCAACACCAAAGGCTTCTACAGAGGTGGAATTTTTTTTTCCTTTTTTGAATATGAGAGTATTTCTAATGGCTTTCCTTCATTAGAATTTACCTTCTTAGTGAATTTGACTTCGAGAAGGTTTCCTTTTTCTTGCCAGAACCAGCTAAGTGCGTATATGCACGGGACAGTTTTCTTGTATTCTCTTCTCTGTCTTTTTCTTGGTCGGTGGATTTATATAGGAGATGGTCAAACCACTGAACCAGCACTGCAGCATAAGTTCTTAAATCATTTGTTCCAATACAAGACACGAGAAAAATATTTGGCTGAAAAAGTTTATTTACCGAAATATGTTAATGTAGGGCCGTGCATTCACTAAAAACTGTTCACCCTTTCCCTGATAAATCCCATCACGACCGTACATGATTCTCTGCTGTCAACAACATGATGTGCGGCCAGGATCGAAACTGTCTTAGCTTTCTTCAGATGCCAAAAAACAAAGACCGTGTTTTAGCTAATTGTTTTCTACTTTATAAACTTTGTGGTACTCTGCCCCTATTAAGGGCAGGCAACCCCTCAGGAATATATTCCTTCTTTGCTTTCAGTAAAGCGTTCCGAGAGAAAAATAAATACGTCCCTTTTGGATCTTTCCCTTCCTTTTTGACGGATTCAGTCGACAGTTGCTATCCTTTCCCACAAATCAAAACGCAGAACAAAGCAACTAAAAGGCGAAATAATGATTAGCAGCATTATGATTCTCTAAACCCTTTCCGCCAAAGATGACATTTTTAATCTTTGTTAACTGCATCCACATCTTGTAGAAAACTAACTTTGTGCTCCATTTTACTATATTGATGGATAGTTTTGACGCACCGACTCACCAATCACTACTGCCCGATTAGCACTACTAATGGATCGATCTTGATCGAATCTATCAGCAGCTGATACGATTTAGATTATTCCAATTAACTGATTCTAACTACCTCTTATCTTATAATTAGCAGCTCTTGATTAATTCTTAAAGGTAAGCTTCTGTTTTGGGGCTAATTCCTAACGCAAAGATTTATGCAGTTTGGTTAACTTTCGGCCAGGTTCTGTATATGATTCTTGACCCACTTGGGTGAACATAGAACTAAAGAATACCTTAAATCCTTGATGCTTTGAAAGAGCAATGTCAAACAAACTAAATTACCCTCTAATCACTAATGGCTCCTAAGCATGCAGTGCCGTGCTTTCATATATATTACCCTTGATCATGTGCATGTGCCTTGCATCTAAGCAAAGCAATGTTATTGCTCTTAATCCCAATTGGGATGCCTTGGCAGATGGAGTTTATGTTCAGATGAACGAAAACGAATTCACAAAGCAAGTATTCCTTTTCTTCTGTAGCTCAAACAATTCTGCCGAACTTCCTTTTGCCCCCGTTATTTTACTAAACCAGCACGTGTGCCCATTACGTAATTGATTATCATCTATCTCTATTTGTTAGGTTTGCACTTAACACTTTTTTTCAGATGGAAGTGCTTCTCCAGCACATTGGTTTGCTACTACTTAGTCTATTGGGTCTAGCTTAAGAGTTACTATAGAATCAACAGTATACTATGCGGAATTAACAAATCAATATGGACAAGATATTGCAGATTATCAATACTACAATATACTCAAGACTTTCTTTCTTAATCAAAGAAACAAAAGAAAGACAATCCCAACAACTAACAGAGTGATGACGAAGAGAAAAATCATTTGAAAGAATCTTTCAAGGGGAAAAAACTTTCCGGGCTCGTAAGCTGGTTTAAGCGAATCCACTAGAACTTCAAACTCGATACACAATTATTCTATAAACTACCCAACACCTCGTTGTTAGTCTAACACAACTGTTACCTTACATGGAATACAACATTCAGCTTTGCACCATATAGGAAACGAGGAACTCCTCTTCCATTTGAAATCTTGATTCCATAAACCCGATCTACATAGCCAAGCTAATCTTTCCAGACACCCAATGGCGGAACTAGGATTAAAATTCAAGGGGGGTCAAAATTTAAAAGGCGAAATGACAAGAAATTTTTTTCCCTTTGTAGTGCAAAAAATTGTCTTAGAGTTACAATATCAAAAATTAAAGACTAAAAGCATTAATTACATTGTATTCAATTGACATTACAATAAAATTAATTAAAAATGATACTACCAAAAAAATTCTCAATTTCACAAAATGTCAAAATCCCTAATTTCGAAATAATTGCAGTGCATAAAAATTAAAATTATTTACCTATTGTGATTCTGTGAAAGAGAGAGAGAGAGAGAGAGAGAGAGGGAGCCAAGAGCCACAGGCCACCGGCTGATTGATTCTGTAAGAGAGAGAGAGAGATGTGAGAAAATTCGAATTTAAAACAAAGAAACCGGTGGTTATATACCTGGTGGCTGGTGCGGTGTTGGAGCACGAGCAACTGAGAGAGAAGCTGGTGTCTGGTGCGGCGATGGGCAACGGGTAAAGACTGAGAGAGAAGCTGTGAGAGAAAGGGAGAGACGAATTTGAAGAGAGAGGGAGAGAGGGTCTCGAGAAATATGAAGGATTTTTCAAAACAGATTGAAATGCACCGTTTCACTCTGTTGTAATTTATTTATTTTAAGCAGAGGGTGAAACGAAGTCATTTCACCCTCTGCGTATTAAAAAATAAAGGGTCTGGGCAGAATAAAACGTTTGGGTTAGGGCCACTGGACTCTAGTTGACCTGGCCTATAGGGGTCGGGTCCAGGCCAACTTATAAAAAACACATGTATATTTTTTAGCGGTGCAATGGGTGGTGGTTGCTCTAGTTCGCTACCCCTTGCATCCGCCACTGCACACACTCATGTGCAATTTGCTTCTTCATAACTGTAACACTCAGTCTTGGTAGATCTCCAGCAACCTCTGGGTTTAACCTTCTTAATCAAGTTTTATTTTGGTGATCGAAATTCAAACTAAGATAATGGGGGAAAGAAAAATCCCGCAGGGTTTGAAGAAACAGTAACATGGAGAATATCTTGAAGAAGGCTTTGGAAGTTAAGTCTCTCAAAGTTTTGTTTTAGAAACGTAATGAATAATTGTGAGAAAATGACTTTTATACTCTGGGAGTCGGAGGGAAGGTTTTCACTAAGTTTTGAGACTTTTTGAATACATCTACAAAAACTGATGCTCTGATACTCTGGGTTAAAGCCGTTACAACAGTCTTTCGTCAACTCTGATCAAACTTCGAGTGTTTCACAAACATCAGCGCTTCATCTTCGCGTTAGTAAACTATACGTAGACTTCAATCAAACCTTAATCATTCGACATACGCCAATTAGGAACCACTTGATACAAGCAGGACATCATTAAACACGAATATCAGGAATAACTAAAATACGCCACAAAATTTTTATGTCAACTAAAATACATCTACAAAAACCGTTCGACATAACAACTTCAATAGGTTGAGGATGAAATTGCAACGACAATTATTAACTCATATTATATATACACATTATAATTAATATTTGATGTTAAAATTGTGTTATTTGACACATTTTTAATGGATTTATCATTCATGTCTTTAGTCCAGCTTCATGATAACTTCATATAATTAATGTCCTCTTTTTTCGTTTTCTGCTTCCAATATGATTAATATACTAGCTCTAGGCAGTCAGCTCTCTCGAATATATTGAAAACAACAGGATTAGAAGACATACATCCACTGTGAAAGTTCTTTATAGCTTTGTATTATGAGTGCATACAGATTACAAGTTGAAGGTCAAAGCATGATAATAAAATATTCCTACATTTAAATTTAAATATCTATATTTAAACTTGCATTTCTGAGATTTGATTACGATATCATATTTAAACTCGATATTGTGATAATAATATTTGATTATGATATTATTTATAACATTTATTTCATTTCCTCGGCCTCCTCCAAAATTTCTTTGTAATCTTTCTCTTTCTAATTTTTTTATTATCTTTTATTTTTCTCTCATAATTACTTCCCTTGCGGATCTCTTTTTCGTTTTTTTCCCCTATCTCACTTTTGTAACAGTCACAGATGATCAGTAGAAATTACCAGCCTTATTTAATGCCCCGCCTCTCCGGCAACCAATCATCAGTGGCCTAAGCCTTCCGAATCCGCGGATTTCCTTACTCCAATTAATAATTGTAAAAATTGTAAATGAGAGCATCTGTCAATTAAACTAATGACAGACAGACGACAACGTCACGTTATAAAAAAAGGTCGGAGTTATATATAAAATTAAAGTAATGAGATTCTTTGTAGACGCTAGTTCCTTATGTCTGATTACTATTACTATTGTTATTTTCAAAATCTTCTGAAATATTGCTCTCATAGAGTGGTCCATTTTCGTACGTATTAGTTTCAAGGGTCGTTTGTTGTTTAACTTGTTTTTCCACGCAACTAAGAGGTCCTACTTTCTCAACCTATACTCTTTCCTACTTTCCCTGTTTTTTCTATTGTATTTCCAAATTTGGTAGAGCTAGAGGAAATTTATATAAAGATATATATACACATAATGCAGACACTACTGTAATATTTACACTGCCGGTGAAGTCCACCTATTATATATGGCTCTATATTCTTAATTGCACAGAACAATTCAAGTAATCGTGCATTGTTTAGAAAGTATAATTAATATGGCAGTTAATATATATGATGCAGAAATAATTAATGTCTACGTTGTTTATATGGTAAACTCCCGACGCAATTAATGAGGTACATTAAATAATCTTGTCTATAGATAATTAGATGCATTTTCAGGTGCTTTGTATATAGTTCCTACTAAAAAAAAGTCTCTATGATTCTAATCTAGCCGTGAAGGCTCAAGATTATCCAAAAGCAAGTAAGGAAAATAATATGGTATATATAGAACTATCATGAAAAGAAATCCATGAATCATGATTTGTTTTGATTCTGTGACAATGCATATATGAACCTATTAATGAGTTGCCAAATTAAGCTGCCTTTCAAGCCTCATTTAGAAGTACGTACTTTTTTTTAATCATAATAGCAGCACCTTTCATTAATAAAATTAAGGAGGTTGAAAAACCTCAAGAACACGCTCTAAAGGGCGAACCAGACACTCCGAAGAGTCGGCAGGCCAACGAGCAGGGTGACCAAAAGGTCATACAAAGACCCACAAGGGGTAGAAAAACCTTATCAGACAGCAAACTAATATGATTAGCAGAAAATGAAAGACAATAGCGAAATATGGTGGCACGAACAGAAGTTGGAGGCGTTCGCCAGTTGGCCGATGTAGAAAGCCTCTCCAGTAGATGTAGATGGCGTCTCCGCCGATTGTGGTTTTCAAAAACCTCCAGAATAGCGTAGATCTAGCTACCAAATTCGCCGGAAAAAACCCCTAAAAGTGGACGGAAATGAGGATTTATTGAGATATCCGGGCACATAGGACAAGAGTAGAGGAGGAGAGGGGGACAGATGAGTTTCACCCGCCGCCGGAGAAGGAAGCAAGATGAGAGAGTCAGGCAGCCACAAAGGTGAAAATATAGAGAGAGAGGCACTCTAGAATCCTAGAGAGAACTTTGATATTTAGAAGTACGTACTTAAAATATATGAAAACATATTTGTATGTCCAAAGCGAAAAAGATATTTAACCATCAACACTAAAAGGATTTTGTTTATTCATATATATAAAAAATAATTACAATAGAAATTTAATAACTGACCGATGAATGCTAAAACCTTGGAAAACATAGAAGTAACAATAAATGGCACGACGTTTCATGTGAGGTTGGTTATTTAATTAATTAGCTGCCTAACATAGTGGATTCTTTTCTCTGAAGCAGAAATAAAGAGGGTCAAACTGTGGTCTGCATTAATCCATTCCCCTAACACTCGAGGACACGTACGTTCTGCACTCTATCAGTAAAACATTAAACGCCGCTAGCAATTATAGTTGTCAGATGGAGGAATATTTTTTTATCTGTCAATAGTTATATGCTCCTTCCAATTTAGGTAAGATTAAGAAAAACAAATTTACTTCTGTCGTGGATAAATCCAGGTAAAATAACATGATTTATAGTACGACCATGATCTGTCTTCGTTAACAATAAAGGTTAAATTCTATTCCCTCCCTCTCTATTTTATAGAGCCAAACGGTGTGCCTCTTTAGTGTACCTGGGGTTCTTTTCCATTATAAATGAGCCCTCTCGTTTCGCTAATCAACCAGCCCTCTCTTTTCACTAATCAACTAACCCTCTCGTTAGCTCTCTCTCTCTCGTGGGTGTGGGATTCCATCTGGAGTACTGGTACGCTTCTCTTTGTAGGTGTGTGTGAAGTAGAAGTACTCTTGAAATTTCCGGGCTTTGTCTTTGACCACCACCATCGCCATGGTGGTACTTACAACTCTCCTGGTCATATTCCTCTCTTTCTTCATTAAGATTGCTCATGACGGTATCTCATGCTACTTTTTAAACCCAAGACGCATCAAGAAAATCATGGAGAGGCAAGGAGTGCGTGGCCCCAAACCCCGGCCTCTCAAAGGCAACATCTTGGACATGGCCTCCCTTGTTTCCCAAACTACCTCCCAAGACATGAAATCCATCAATCACGACATCGTTGGCCGCCTTTTACCACATTACGTCGCGTGGTCCAAAGAATACGGTATGCTACTCCGTTCATTGCATATCAGTTTTCCCTTAAACTGGCATGTATATATGCTTGATCTTGATCACCTAAACTTACAGACTTCTTCTTTTTCTTCTTCGTCTTCTACTTCGTTGCGACAGGAAAGAGATTCATATTTTGGAATGGGGTGGAGCCCCGAATGTGCTTGACGGAGACTGAATTGATAAAGGACTTTTTGTCCAAGAACAGCACCACATCCGGTAGATCATGGCAACAACAACAAGGGTCCAAACATTTTATCGGGAGAGGTTTATTAATGGCGAACGGCAAAGATTGGTACCATCAGCGTCACATCGTTGCTCCGACCTTCATGGGAGACAAACTCAAGGTATGATAAGATCGAAGATTCTCAACGATACTGGAAATATTAATGCCATCACCTCAACTTTCACTTCAATTCTATCCTTCTGCTTCTTTCTTTTTAAGTCAGCAATTTTAGTGCGAAAAAAATAAGAACGTTACTGGTTGGCTTTGATTTTGTAAAGAGCTATGCGGGGTACATGGTGGAATGCACTAGGGAGGTACTCCAATCACTGCAAAATGCTGTAGAATCAGGCCAAATGGAGTTCGAAATTGGTAAATACATGACTAGGCTCACTGCGGACATAATTTCCAGAACCGAGTTCAATACCCACTACGAGAAGGGAAAGCAAATATTCCACCTCTTAACAGTTTTGCAACATCTTTGCGCCCAAGCAACCCGCAAGTTGTACCTTCCCGGGAGCCGGTGAGTTAACTAGTCATGTGCGTATTTTCTTCTATCTGTATCAGTTCTTTCACGATTCTATTTTTGACATAAAGGGGATATATCTTTTACTACGTGGTCGGCTTTCCTTATGTTTCCTTTAATGGATTCCATCTTTTTCTTTAAGCTTCATTCCTCTTCATCTTTTATTTTTGTCCATCACTGTCAGGCTTGTTCTAGTACGCTTTAAACTGAATAATTCTTCTCTGAATTGGTCAAACCGTTTAAACCGGGATTTGTACTAAATTTGACTTTTCTTCTAGGTTTTTTCCAAGTAAGTATAACAGAGAGATAAAATCTATGAAGATGGAGGTGGAGAGGTTATTAATGGAGATAATTCAAAGCCGGAAAGACTGTGTAGAGATTGGTCGGAGCACTTCATACGGGAATGATTTGCTGGGCATGCTGCTTGATGAGATGCAAAAGAAGAGAGAGAGTGGGTTTAGCCTAAATTTACAGCTAATTATGGATGAATGCAAAACGTTTTTCTTTGCCGGACATGAAACGACTGCCCTCTTACTCACATGGGCCGTCATGTTACTGGCAAGCAACACCTCTTGGCAAGAGAAGGTTCGGACTGAGGTGAAGCAGGTCTGCAATGGTGAAACTCCTTCGATCGATCATCTTTCCAAACTCTCCTTGGTAAGAGCACAAGATAGTGTTTTTTATTAATATTTCCATTACACTTTATTTGTTATCGTTTGGTGGGGTTGAAATCCTAAAGGGCGTAGAGTTGGGACATATGCCAGTTGCCACTTACGAATAATATAATGCTTTAAACACTCCCCAACCACAACTATTTAATCCGAAGAAATTTATACCTACCAGATCCTACTTCTAGCAGTAGCAGCAGTGCTTACTATTCAATAGAGTCATACACTCAAGCATATTCACTTTGAGTTGATCAGTGAAATGTCAACGAAGGTTTAACTTCCTAAAACATACAATTGTTGTTTGAAAAAGACCGCTCTGATCATATCAAGATGTCAATTATTTCCGTGCCGCACATCATGTGCCGTTATTTTGCAGGTGTTGATTGTGGTTACCCACTAATTCTGGATTTGTACACCTAATTAACTACCGTTTCTGCTAAGATCAAGTTCACGTATAGGCCTTCAAGGATAAACACGACTGTGCAGTAGACACAGTCCCACAATTTTCTTCCATGCGCAAACTAAAACGAAAAGGGAAATTAGCTATGAACCCGAGTCCTCTCCATTATTTGTGACTCCCCACTTCAAAATATTGTTCTAAGTGCTCAACTTCTTAGAGAAAAATATATATGGCAGAAAACCCTTAGGTCAGGTGCCCTCTTGAAGCTTCTTTTGGTGTCTTAATTAGCTGGTGTTGAACAGCGAGTCAAATGGCATTCCCTTTGTTGAGGTCTAAAAGTTATATGAATTGACAGATGCCATAAAAAGTTTTGGTTGACTAAATCCTACCTTAGCCAGTCTCTCATATTATCATATTAGAATTCTTGCTTCCAATGATGATAAACTTACTTTAGGTTTTACCACTGTTTGCAGTTAAATATGGTAATAAATGAAACTCTTAGACTCTATCCGCCGGCTACTGTTCTGCCTCGGATGGCTTTAGAAGATATTAAATTAGGTGATCTGCATATCCCAAAAGGTCTATCAATATGGATTCCGGTGCTGGCAATTCATCATAGCAAAGAATTATGGGGTGAAGATGCAAATGAGTTCAACCCAGAAAGGTTTGCTTCCAAATCATTCACATCCGGCCGGTTCATCCCTTTTGCTGCCGGCCCCAGAAACTGTGTCGGCCAAGCTTTTGCCATTATGGAAGCTAAGATTATATTAGCCATGTTGCTCTCGCGGTTTAGCTTCGTCATTTCAGAGAATTATCGTCATGCTCCGGTCACCGTTCTCACAATAAAACCTAAGTTCGGGGTTCAAGTATGTTTGAAGCCCTTAAATTCCCTCGAAAGCTGCTGATTTTGGCGTCATAGAGTTGATCTTGTTTTGGTGGAGTTTGGGGATAAGCCTTTTGATAAAAATTATAATTGTAATTTT
The DNA here is from genome assembly GCA_963930655.1 of Myrica gale. Lineage (NCBI taxonomy): Eukaryota > Viridiplantae > Streptophyta > Magnoliopsida > Fagales > Myricaceae > Myrica > Myrica gale. The sequence goes on along the minus strand of OZ005600.1, from coordinate 5,043,074 downwards.
TTTTTTCTTTTGTCCTACATTAGCAAGTTATATATAGTGAAGAGATAAGAAGCAATTATGCTTGTAAGAGTTACAGACGAAGGAATAGAAAGTTAAAGAACCATGATGATTTTGCTTTTAATTTGTGCGACTGTCAAGGGGCCAAAAAAAGTATTTAGGGGTCAAAGCTAGCACCGAAAAAGGTAGGGGCAAGCAAATTGAGGGTCTTTTAAGATAAGTCTAAAGTCCTGACAGAAGAAATTACCAAAACACAAAGTGCTGGGGTGCATGAATAGATCAGCTTCCTCTTTAGCTTCGATGCTCCATAGCATTATTGGATTAAACAAAGTGCTCAGCTTTCAACATTGAAATATAGCCAACTTGTAGACAAAGTAGGGTCAGGATCATTTTAATTTTGAGCTGAAAGGGTGCTTTCCACCCACTACTTCCTACAGCAGTCTGCGATTCTGCATCTTCCACTACTTAATTTCTCATTTTTTTTCGTTTCAGCCTCCATTGAATTATTTCGCCTCACTGCCTAATATGCTATGTACGATCAGTTCTTTTTCCACACTCCAGAAGCGGCGTGTAATTAAGCACCATTCAACTGTAAGGTAAGTATTGCTTACATTTAAAAAAAACAAAGAGAGAGAGAGCTATATATACACTATGAGATAACACTGATAGTTTTGCATAAATATGGTCTGCTGCATTTTCCTTTTAATTAGCTTAGTGATTGGTGTTAAGCCCCCCTTGACGACATCTACAGGGAGTTGAGAAGGTCTAAAATATATTTTATTCAGTGATTAGTCCTAAGATCACCTTTAGGAAATATAATATATATAGATAGGGATCAGTATTGCAAAGGCAAAAAACTAATGATGGTTTGTGAGGTTCATATATATGGACCATCAACGAGGAATTGGGACAAGCACGGGCACAAAACCATTAAGTACTATTGTGCAAGAAAGACCTTTAATTTATTATCTAATTGCCTGATGACGAATATATATATATATGTCTTAATGCTATAGGGCAGTCTATCTCGATGGTCAGGAATCGCCATATATATTTTTATATATATATATACACCAGTCAACCACTCTCGCCTGGTGGATCATTTGAGTAGGCGATATAGACACAAGAGCTAAAAGAGAATAGTGTTGTTTATCAAGAGAGCAAATTGAATATAATTGTGGCCCTCGATGGACAAAGACAATGCATGGTTTTCTAACTTTTAATGGTACCAACCATGTGTTGCTGGTAGTGATCAGTCAGGCTGTCCAATATCTGACCATTTAGAGGGAAAAGAAAAAGAAGAGAAAACGGCATTTTCCAAGACAGGTATGCTAAAAAGTTGTTGACTTGATAAAGATTGAGGCGCAAAACTACAAATAGATGGGTAGAACAAATAATAAAATTACATTAAATGGAGTGCCAGTCTAGTTAGGAACACTTCTTATTGATTCGATTCTCATCTGTTTTCTAGATAGTCATTACTACTTATATATATACTAAGACTAGGTCACATCAAGGCCTTTATATCTGAATTACCCATGAGCCACGATGTAAAAGTCTCTGAGAAAAAGAAGTACCTAAAGCCAAAAGCTTGTAAATGTGTAACACATTAAAGATAATAAATAAATAAAATTAAAAAAATCTACAGTTTAGACTGAAAGTAGACAATGAGATCATCAAATCGAAAAGCACGTCCAAAAGTGTCATGGCAATTGCTTTCAGAAAACGGGAGAAGTACTGTAGAATTGAGTGCATAGCCGCATAGGGTCAGAACACTCGTTATGAATTGGGAAACATCAGAAAACAGTCCCAAGTTTATGGGAGCGCAAACAGATTCACACTAGCAGTACAATTTCTGAGAGTACCCATACGTAGACTTGGGCATGCAGGAGTTGATGATCAAACTGTGTCTGCAATGCTAATTACGTACCCGGCCTCTCATATTATGTGCGTATTCTCTACCCAAACTTGCATGTGTAGGCATGTATCATGTGCAGGCATCAAAATGCTTCTTGGCCACAGTGCCGGCTCAAGGTAAGGCCACTTAGGTGATAGCCTAAGGCCTCACCCTGAGCAATGCCCCATAAAAGAGACCGAAGAAATAAAGAGACCTAATTTTTTTTGTATAGTAGATGACCTAAGAAATAAAAAGACAATTTAGCTAAAAAAATGGCAAGATGCAATATTTTTATTTATTTTTTTATCATGAGTACTATTTTTTTCTTATTGATATGTTTTTTCCAAGCTTCATAATCCTTTTTCACATTATGAACTTTGCTAAAAGAGAAAAAAAAAACCCTATTATAAATTAACTATACAAATTATATGAATGTCCTATAAATTTCTTAATTGTATAAGTTATGGGACCTTGATATTATGTATAAGAACCCTAAAAAAATAATTAATGAAACCTTTTAATATTTTATATTAAAATTTATATAAAAAGCCTACAAATTTATATAGCGCCTTGAGCCTCCATTTTGGCTTGAGCCAACCCTGCTTGGCCATGACTTATATTAACCATTTAAAATATTAAGCACTTAATATACAAAAGTACTATATTAGTGGATATATGGCCCTCAAATGCAAAAGTGGAAGTCAAGTCACAATAAACAGCCCCACAAAAAGAAATCAATAATTAGATTACAACTAGGTCAAATGTGTCGACAAGACATGATTGCGAAATTGATTAATATATTTGATAATTGTACGTGTTAAACGAATTTGCATTGACGAAAGGGAAAGGGGGATTTGAAAACTCAAACAATTGAAACAAATTATCCGTGTTTCTTGATTCAAAAATGATTAATTTGTATTGTTTTTTTTCTTGTAAGCGATATACAATCCATATGTATAGATCATAAGTATGTTTACCCACCAAACGATCGTATGATCGATAAATCAAAATATATTTCAGTGAGTTGAAATTACATAACAAATTGAATTGTTTTTTTAAAGATATTGTCAGTTCCAAAGATATATACAAAATACCTTAAACAAAACAGAGAGAAATTATTGATGTGGAAAACTAAGATAGTCTACGGATATGATAATAGACCAGCTAGCTAGCTACTCATGACCACATGACTGGAAGTGGACTAATTAGCAGCTTGCCATCACCCGACCTAATCGCTTCTGTTGCAAAAAGGAAAAGTTTGTCCTTTAATGTACGTGCAAGCTAACCATGGTTTATGCGCTAGTCTTTACAATAAAGCAACTTGAAAGAGTCGATCTACTGCATTAATGCACACGTTTGAAAATAATCTGCTGTACTTTTATAGATATATGCATCTAGGATATAATTCGATCCAAATCGTACTTTTATATATTGCGATAGAGCATGCCGGGGTTTCAGTGCATGTATAATAGCTACTCCTTTCACCTTGGAAAATAAGTAGAAAGTCAAGAAGGTGACGATACGAGATTTCTCTTTAAACAAAAGCAATATCTTAGTCCGGATGTCAAAGATCTTAGTGTGTTTGAGTACCCCTTGGGGTGTGGTTTTAGACCTCCATTCTTTTTCTTCAAAGAATCTCTCTTATTAACAACCAACTACGTACTATGCAGAAGGAGGTAACAAGAGAACCAAAAAGGTGTTGATCAAGAGTCTAAGACTCAGTCAAAGTCGTCTAACTTTATCGCAATCAGCAATATTATTCCAAACCAAGAGAGATGTCTCGATGGGAAGGACCAAACATTCAAAATTCGCGCCTATTCTAGAGAGCGCTATCTCTCTCTAGAATTTCTTCTCATATGTTAGAGATAATATCATAATCAAATCTCAAATATTTGATATGATATTATGGTTACCACGATATCAAAGATTTGATATTGTTATGAAGTTTCAAATTTTAAATTTTAAATTTCAAATGTAGAGATTCAAATTTAAATATAGGAATATTTTCTTATTATGTATTATATATATTGTCTTTATAAATAAAGATATTCAATTGTAATATGAATGCACTAATACAAAACAAAGTCATAAAGGCTTTTATAGTGGATCTATATTTTCTAAACCGAACCACTTAAAATATCATGTCTCTTATTACTATTTCTCTCCCCTCTTCACTCTTACCTTTTTCTAATACCCTATTGCTAGCTATCCTCCTCCCACCACTCTTTCCGAAGCTCCTCCCGCCTTTCCTACTCTGATCTAGTTTTTTGTAGCCAGAACCTCTAATAATCTTCCATTTCCAACCTTTTTTCAGGATTTTATTTTAACTTGATGTTCAGATCTACGTGATTTTGGAAGTTTTTGAAGATCACCACTTCTGCATCGATCCGAGAATGCGTCTGCACTAACCACAACTGACCTCACGCGCCCTTGCTTCCTCCTCCAATCTTTGCTAATTAAAACTTAAAAGACCAATTGAAACCATATACCCCAAATTTTTGGGAGCCACTACTGATAAGACTTACGAAAGACTTTGCAAATTATTTGGGGCCGGGGTGGGGGTCTCGATCTGACTATTTATTCTATATATATATATCCCCTCCCACGAGTGGGTTATATATAGTGGCCGAAAAGTACTGGTGGGATCCTCTCTCTTTCTCCAGGAGGTGGCATATATATATATATCTAAAACTATCAATGAATATCAGTACCCTTCCGTAAAGAGCTTTTAAGATATAGTAAAAAAATATATAATAACCCCCTAGTACTCAATCTTAAGCACTAATTAATTCTTTGTCCAAGTTAAAAAATTACCTCACGTATCAAATCATGCGCCACAATTACTCTCACCCCCACCCACCTTCTCCTCTCCACCACTCCCTTCGCTTCATGGTGCATCTTAATGATAACTATGTTTGTTTTTATCTATTTTTTAACAAATCCGAAAGTGCTTCGCGTAAGATTTAGTAATTTGACTTGGCTAAAGACGTACAGCGCCTAGCGATTCATATTAGTCCATTTGTGCTTTGGTAAATCCCCGTTCAAGTGGCTAACCACCAGCATACTTTTATGTAATGGCTCGTGCAGGGACCATCATAAATTTCAAAAATCAGAAGCCCTACCTCAAAAGTTCTTTAACAGCTAGTGATTAGTTTATACAATAGTTAGCCAGATCGAGCTTAGCACAATACCTCGGAAAACTTATAGGATGATCACGAGATTATTTATAATCGCCTTTTGTTTTTATAGTCTTGTTTACGCAATGAGGCCGTACACGTGGTTTTGTACGTGTCATAATCGTGGGTGTGCAGGCAGCTTATGCGATTGATAGGCTGCAATCGACAGGCACAAAAGTTCTGATTTTATAAAAAAAAATGGTTCTGCTTTAAAGTTTATATTCATGATCTATTTCCTCTGCAAATTAAGTCTGTGCATTAATTCACTTTGGACTTCACTTTTTTCCTTTCGTTTTTGGATGTTTGGGTTTGAATATGGGAGGAGCAGGAAGATTTTCGCAGTGATTAATTTGTCCCCTCAAAGTTCATTTAATTTTATAATCTTGGAAACTGGATTAGGAGGATGCATGCAGGTGTCAAGTACCTCACATACCTCTAGACTTGTAGTAAAGCTTTAATTGGAACAAGAGAAAGTTAATGTTGCATTTTTTTTTTGCGCTCTGTTCGAACTCCTGTCGATGAATACTTAGATTAATTAATGTTTTGTTCAGGAAACCCATTTACCTATTGGGAAAAGATGATATCATTTGTCAAAATATATCGTATGTCTGAGACCTAATTAGTTAACTACGGAAATCGCTTGGAAAAATCCTTTTCAAATGCCTCAACAGGAAATCCTTTTTGCTCGTCATTATTTGACATCAAGGAAGTCCTACATATAGCACCACAGTTGTGTTAAAAATCAGCACTTACTTTTCTAAAGAATTCTGACCGTATTCTCGAAAAGTGAAGAAGCAAATAAATTGTTGAAAATTCTAGAGGACTAACAGAATTTCCTAGAACATAGTCACTTGCTGCCGACTTGGTAAATGGACGGAGAGCTTCTTCGTGAAAGCTGCAGACTTTTCTAGAAGTCCATCATTTGCCGACTTGATGAACCCACCGACCTATTGTGCCTATCAATAGGAGAAGACAAGTGTGAAAGTAGTGTGAGCCGTGTCCTAGAGTAGAAAGGAGTGTGAGTTGTGTAGAAAAGTAATTAGAATTAGAGGTGAAGCCGAAAAGTGGTGTGTCCTAGAGTTGTAGGAGGAAGCCGAAAAAGATGAAAAAGTGGTGTGTGTGTCCGTGAGGTGAAAAGTGGTGTGCTGTGTGGTAAGTGTAGAAAAGTGGTGTGGTGTGAGTGAACGTGAGGCAAAAATGTAAGAAAGTGAAGCAAAAGTGATATTGTGAAATTAAGTCTTTTTTTGTCTTACGTGAAAAAGCTTCTTTTCACTTTATATAATAAGTTTTTGTTCAAAGCCTATTGGTGCTAGCTCACTCAACAATTTGGTATCAGAGCTAGTCGGTCAGGGATCGGTGTCAGAGTGGGACGATTGAAGTCATTTCGGAGTTGTGCAGTGAAAGAGTTGTTGGCATAGAATCAAGGCGGTCAGGGACCGTGTTAAGGTGCTACTCGAGAGATCATTGTTCGTGCACAATCTGGGATTGTGAAGCTCGATAGTCTGGGACTAAGCTTGCTTGGGAGGACGTGAGACGACACCAAGTCACGATGGCGGATCTCCAATTTGTTGGCACAGTGGAGAAGCTTAATGACCAGAATTATTCTACCTGGCAGACGTGCATGGAGTCATACTTGCAGGGTCACGATCTCTGGGAGATCGTTGGAGAGAGTGACTCCAAGCCACCACCTGCGGAGAATGCCGTTGCACTCCGAAAGTGGCGAATTAAGGCTGTGAAAGCTTTGTTCGCGATTAAGATAACCGTTCATAAAGAAATGTTGGAGCACATCCGACACGCCACCACACCGAAGGATGCATGGGACACATTAGCAGCCCGTTTCTCAAGGAAAAATGATATGAGGCTTCAACTATTGGAAAATGAGCTCATGTCAACTACGCAGCGGCAGCTCACGATTAATCAATATTTTACTAAAGTAAAATCTCTTTGCCGAGAAATTTCTGAGTTAGACTCTTCTGCAAAAATCAATGAGCAACGTATGAGGAGAATTATTATCCATGGGTTAAGACCCAAATACCATGGATTTATAACTGCGGTCCAAGGTTGGCCAACCCAACCTTCCTTGGAGGAGCTAGAAAATTTACTGGCTAATCAAGAAACCTTAGCAAAACAATTAACTGGGGTTTCAATAAAGAATGAGGAGGAGACATTGTACAGCATCAGGAGAAGAGATCGACATAAGTTTCGAAAGGGGTTCCGACTTTAAGAAGAAAGGCAAAGAAGATGATGAAGAAGAGGAGCGAGACGAAGAGTCTTCGAATCCTCAAAGAAGAGCTCACAATCAGGGGGAGCTCAGTGGAAAGGCAAGCAATGTTGCAGACAACGGAATGATGCATGTTATAATTGCGGTCGCAGGGGACACTATGCTCGAAATTGCAGAGTCAAGAAAGAGCATGTTGAAGGAAATTGGGTAACATCCGGCAATTACCAAGGTACGTATGATAGTGACGATGAGTGAGACTTTCATGCTTCCTTTGCCACTGTAGATAACAATATATATGAGAGTGAAGATGAGTGGGATTTTGAAGTACCCTCCACTCTGGTAAGCCTTGGAGATAAAGTCTACTCAGAAGAAGAGATAGGCTTTGATGAGATAGACATATGTGTTATTGTTGAGCCAGAGGATGGCCAACAAGAAGATGGTCAGGTAGTGGAGGAACTCATATCTCTAATCGGTGGAAAGGAAGGAGAGTCGGATATGTCGGGTGAACAAGAAAGAGAAAGACCGCGGCAGACTGGTAAGTATAAAACACCAGATGAAGAGCATGAAGAAAAAGCGTGGAGAAAAGACATGTAAGAGAAAGTTGCTCTAGAGGTGAAGAATAAAACTTGGGATTTGCCGTTAAGAAATCTCGATGAAGTCAAAACAACATTAACAACTGAAGAATCAGATGATAGCAAAATATTTGGAGAATCGGCAGATATCAAGACAATAGATGATGCGCTGCCAAAATTAAGTACCGAAAAATTATGGAAGCTCTGGCAAATGAAAGTAAAGAATGCATTCTTGCATGAATTGCTGGATAGAGGAGAAGTAAGTGCTGAGGGAGGGTTAAAAATCAGCACTTACTTTTCTAGAGAATTCTGAACGTATTCTAGAAAAGTAAAGAAGCAAATAAATTGTTGAAAATTCTAGAGTACAACAGAATTTCCTAGAACATAGTCACTTGCTGCCGACTTGGTAAATGGACGGAGAGCTTCTTCGTGAAAGCTGCAGAATTTTCTAGAAGTCCATCATTTGCCGACTTGATGAACCCACCGACCTATTGTGCCTATAAATAGGAGAAGACAAGTGTGAAAGTAGTGTGAGCCATGTCCTAGTGTAGAAAGGAGTGTGAGTTGCGTAGAAAAGTAAGTAGAATTAGAGGTGAAGCCGAAAAGTGGTGTGTCCTAGAGTTGTAGGAGGAAGCCGAAAAAGATGAAAAAGTGGTGTGTGTCCGTGAGGTGAAAAGTGGTGTGGTGTGAGTGAACGTGAGGCAAAAGTGTAAGAAAATGAAGCAAAAGTGATATTGTGAAATTAAGTCTTTTTTTTGTCTTACGTGAAAAAGCTTATTTTCACTTTATATAATAAGCTTTTGTTCAAAGCTTATTGGTGCTAGCTCACTCAACAAGTTGTCTGTTACACACAACTGTCCTATGTTCTTTTCTTCTGAATCGCGTGAAGGATTTTTCTTCTGGGTGAGGGGACTCTTCGTGTTTACCTGCTGTATGCACTAAACACTAATGTTCCAATTCTCTATGTCGCTTGGGCTTTGATTGCTAGGTCGACAACTTCCCCCACCATCCGGCCTCTACAAAGTAAAATGAGAAATTTCGAAATTTTTTATCTTGGCCAATCTACTAGAGTTGGAAGATTTGTTTTGAAGAAGTCATGATTACCTTTGGATTGGGGTATGCTTTGGACAGATCCTTAGATTATCACTGGCGTATCTTATAATATATTGGATTGGACGGATGAAAGCCAATACAGCATGCATTTTGATGTACGGACAGGTTGCATATCTAATAGGAGTTCTTGTGCTAAGCATTATTGTGCTGAGCGAGCTGAACAACAATTGAGATTAAAAGTTATAGATCCGACGACTGTGATTAAACGCATCATTTAAAATATTTTAATTGATGTGGCGCGATCTGAGCCCTTAAATTTTGAAGATTTTAATCTCAGCCGTCGTTTAACATGCTCAGTATAATAGTGCTTAGCACAATAACCAGACTCATAACCCTTAATCCCACAAAACTTACCGTACGATATCACTCATTTTAGGATCATCAATCCAGAATCCGGATACTCTAATGATTCATCACTTTGCCGAAGAAACTTAAAACACTATAAAAAAGGAAAGTTGAACACTTGATCATTATTTTAAAACTCACCCACGTAACAAATCCTATCTGATCAGCATTCAAGTTGAAAAGAAAAAATATCAACGAACCATGAAACTATTGGTTTTCAAATTGTTTAGTGACCTGTAGTGTAATTAAAACCCAATTCAAATCTTGACATGCTTGTGTTCTTTCATTCGTACGCATGCGCACCAAAGGGCCTGTCTCGCTCAAAATGGATCATTGCAGTGTTCTTCCCGGCCCACCCCCACCCCGGTGTTATTTACGTCTCGATCGAAACCTAGCACTGCGTCAATCCCATCCCACGATCTTCCTTTTAGTTTTCTTCTTCTGAGAAAAACATCCTGGTATTGTTACAATGAAAGCCATCCCCCGGCCATGAACAAGCAGATTAATGAACTCTAGCAAGTACCCTAGTACGTACGGCGGTGCGTCGGTGAGCCTACCCACCCATCGGGGATTGGTTTATACCAGGGCCACCTCTAGATCATGGGATACTAATGTCAGCCTGAAGTTGAAACGCATTACTTAGTAACTGTATTCGTGAAAATGAAAGAATTTTCAGAGCTTTTCTATAACTTAATCCTCGAGAGGTTCCCGCAAAGTTGATTCGCATAGGCGGCCTAGTGCGTTGTGACCTCTGGCGCAATTAGTATAGTTTCCATTTGACATTAGACTGAGTATCGATCCACAAAAATTTCCACCACGTTTTCAACCCCTAATTGAGACTAAATTATAATCAATTAATTACTTTCTCCATGTCGGCCTATCTATTCCGAACTCCTGGAAAAAAAACCCTAGGACCACCTTCCATATGCAGTCTGCATATAGTTTTGCAACTTTACATGACCTAATTCTCTCCACAAGTACCCAATGACTCGTTATTTGCCTACGAATAATCTTATTGACTGCTCACAAAAAAAAAATTTATTGACTATTAGATCAGTTAGACCCACTTTAGTCCAGAAATATAACTGTTGATGCGAAAAGATACAAAGACAAACGTTTTTAATTTGGTTTCTTTTTCTTCCAGCCGACTGAGCCAATCACTCCAATGAATCCAATCAACAAATCATAGTGTGGAAAGATGGTCCCATGTGCTTGCAGCGTTCTGGCCAAAAGAACAAGTTGGTGGGTCCGGATTCAGTCTAGACCCTCGCTCTGGATTAAATCCTACGAAATGGACAACAGAGAGGCCTCTACATCATTTAATGAGGTCTCTCTGTCGTCGGCTTGGCTTGGCACTTTGCTAAGCTAGCCAACTCACGTTCAGTACCTTTTTGTCTCCACATCTGTACCGGTCCTACATTTTAGTTTTCCACCCATTTCGAAATCCATCAAATCCCTCCCATTTCAAAATCCCTCAAATCTCACCACTTTTTTAGTTTTCTTTTGAAGAGCGGAAGAAACCACACATAGTGGGTCAAAGTGTGGTCTTTAGTTCTGTCTCTATCTCTCTCTTTATGGTCTTTCACTCGATTTACTAATATTTTTTATTTGATTTTATTTCCTGTTATTTTCTGATCTTCTTGTCAAGAAAGTGGGGATTTTGAGTTGCTGTAGTGGCCACATTAACGGTAAGCCCTATATAATTTTTGTTTTCTTTACTCTAGAAATTGTTGATTGTTGGGGTAACATTTTGACGTTGATTTTATCTCATTTATCTATTTCCTATGGACATTATTGTAGCTGCATACATGGTTGGGGCTGTAATGTTCATCATTTCCGGTTAAAACTTGTACATATTGTTTAACTTTTAATTTGATAAGTATTATTTTTTATTGTTCTTCTAATGGCATGGGGCAGAGTCTATCTTTGTGGCACGGGATGGTACCTTTTTTGATCAACTACATGTTGTTTGTACAATAAATGAGTGATTACTTAATTGTCGATTTCCAAGGATCCATCCAAGTTAGTGTCATTCCCTCCCATTTCGAGTATGTTGCATATTTTATGAGTACTTGTAGAAACATCATATGGGTATCGGTACTAAACAAGTATATATCACTTAAAGAATTGCAATTTTCCTATACTTTGGAGAATTGTAAGTCTATCATTTAATTGGTGCTTCAAGAGAATTGGGTAGTACCTTTGCCTTTTTTCTCAGTTTCATGTCCAACACGGATGGATGCACCACGATTAGCCACACCCTGCAGTTTGAAGGTTTAATAGATTTTAATGACAGAAATATGAAAGATACTTCTGTATTTTCTAATGTTTTCAACTCATAATTAAGAAATATTTTGGAGAAAAGAGTACCCAGAATTGATAGATTCAAAATTGCCTTCTTCATTTCCTTCTCCATAGGCACTTATATGCTCTTTGTGGCAAAGTGACAGATTCAAAAACAATGCCTTCTTGTTTTGTTTGCTTTTGTTGTACAGCTAGCTTAGAAAAGCTTGGAAAGCCCACATATGTTAGGCAGGACCTCCACTGCTTGAGGAAGAAATAGTTTTCCTTCCGCTCTGCAATCTATTTCAGTCCACTGAATTTTCCATTTAGAGTACCTTACGTTGGCGAAAATCACGTGGACATGAATATTTCCTTTAATTTTGTTTCTAATAAAGAAAATAAATATTTTAAGGCAACAACATTGAGGGATTTTCCATTTAGAGTACCCCACGTTGGTTGATGTATGACTCTTTCTAATTTTGGTGTCACTGTCTAGTTTCTATTTGTTGTTTATGTGTAAGTATATATATGTCAATTGTTTATGGGGCATGTTTAACTGATATCTAATTGGTCTGTTGTTTATGTGTAAGAATATCAAAACAAAATTCCAACAAAACTCCAATTCATTAATATATGGCAATTTATATATATATATATTTGGCCTCGCGCTCGGGACGCCTGGAATTTCAATGGACCTCGCGAACGGGGAGTCCTTGAAATTCCAAGACCTCGCGCACCGGACAGCATGACCATGAATATACGCTCTGCAAATTCCAGGTCGTCCCGACGCAAGGCTCTGGAAAATCCAAGCCCTCGTGCACAGGGAGCCCTGGAAATTCCAAGGCCTTGCGAACGGGGAGCTCTGGAATTCATGGGGCCTCGCGCGAGGGCCTGGAATTCCAGGTTTTCTAGGACGTCCCGCGCGCGAGGACTTGGAATTCCAGGTCTCCCAAAGCGCGAGGCCCTGCAATTTCTATTAATTTTCAGGCTTCACAAAATTTTCAGGTCGTCCCTATCGACCAGTCCGGCGCGTGGGCAAGGCGAGCCAGTGAACTTCGTGAATCTCTTGGCTCTGCTAGTTAAAACTTCAATTCTCCCGTGAAGGAGAATGGTAAACATAAAAGAGTAATTTCTATTCTCCCGCGAAGGAAATTCCAGGTCCTCGCGCTCGGGACGCTCTGGAATTTCCAGAGCCCCGCGCGCTCGGGGCCTTGAGCAAGTGTCGCGCGGTGGAAAACCGAAAGTTTCCAAAGGTTAAAGTGATTATATTAAAGATGTATTTGATTGAAATACATAAAAGATTGTTCAAAATTTAATAGCTCATAACAAAAATTGTTCTACAAGTTGTTAAAAAGTAAATATTTAATACAACACAATTATAAAATACTTCACTAAAATCCCCTTCATTTGCATCCTCTTCTTCGCTGCCTGCCTGTAATCTCTTCTTCGTTGCCTGTAATTTCAAGGAAAAATAGTACATCAGAAATAGTAATACTGCTGGAGGTATTTTGTTTTCATATCCAAAGGCATGTGTTGATGCGCTGTTGTCTAATACTGTTTCAACTGAGTAATGAAGTGCTTTGGCAGTTTGGCTGCGAAAAAAAAAAAGAGTAATGAAGTGCTTTGGGGCGTTCGAGGGGGATCGAAAAGGGATTGAGCGAGAGACAAGACTTTTTTCCACAAATGACATCTATTTTCTCTCTCTAGAAAACTGCAGGTGCACTTTTCTACCGTGGGAACTTTTCTTAATTTCTCACTAGGTAAGCAGACAACAATATTGTTTGCATGGAATATATGGTTTGAGCACTGAACGGTTGAAATAGTTAATCAACATAGTGCTGCTTCCTGTGGTGATGTAAGCGTTAAGACCTATCAGTGAAATGACAAGCCATAAGCCCTTACTACATATCTTCAATCGGATATATAAAGCGGAAAGTGCTCACACTGAAATCCGAGAAATTTATACGCTTGGGATGATAAGGCATGCAACAATAACTTTCAACAGGTCTCGCCACTATTTCTCTGAGAAGTGGCCAAGTGGGAGGAGCACTTTCCTGATTGAAGTTTGAACATGAGAAATGGCCATCTATGAGAAACCCGTGCTTCATCGATCATGGTTGTCTTGAGTAGTACGCGTTGCCATTTCCGTATTGCATGTTTGAAACTGTCTCAATTGCTCAACTGTCCCTGAAATGACACGGCAGTAAAATTGTTCATAAGCATTCCAAATAGCAAACCACCGCAATATTAGGTCAACCATTAATAGACAAAGTGGCTCTTCCATGCGCATAATGGTTCTTGAAGGTCACATAGTGGGTGCGACTCGTAAGAAAGCTTTATATTTACCTCTATCAAGTTGGCCGAGTGTTGGATTTCACATCCCTCAAGGAAATTTGGAAGCAGTGGATGCTCCTTTAGCAGGTTCAGCGCCTGAAAGACATAAGTGCAGGGGAAACGTACTAATTCAAGAGAAACGAACTTTCAAATAAATTCATTATCAAGAAAATTTTGAGGACTTTGATGAAATAGGATAAGAATTCTGATCTGAAAGTGAAAAATGTTCGACATGTCTGGATATTAAGTATTTTCTTTTTCTGTTTTGGGTAAGCGAATAAATAATGAATCAATGATAAGGAATTTCGAGAAAAAGATTATACATTTATTGGGTTTTTTCTTATATTGGATTAGCTGTGGGAGCTTTAGTTCAGCCCAAAGTAGATTCAAGACTATGAACTTGGGGGAGTCCTTCTATTTCAGCCTGGATCTGGGCCTTCATTGCTCGGGTTCGAGCTTTATAATTGGATCGTTCTAGTAGAGAGAGTTGGCGGGTTGTGATTGCAAGTGGAAATCGTAGTGGACTTTCAAAAAGGAATAAATCGTTCCAAATCGATTTTAGAAACCAAATTTTAAGCCAAAATGAGTTCTTTACGATTTTGAAGTTAAGAATCACTGGTGTCCCATTAACTCCGGTCCTGGCGTCAGGAACTCCAAGAAAATTGAGACTACAGTTAGCAGTTCACACACCAGAAAGAAAATAGGTGTTCAACTACTGAGAGAGGGCTGTTCATCGCTTCGGCTTTGGGCATCAGAGTTAGACTGTTAATGCACCTGATAACATTCCTGACCAAATTTTGACGATCTTTAGCTCAAACGACACTTGAATTGTCTAGACGGGAAACCTGATATTAGAAAGCTATTTGCAAATACTCTGGTACTGCACGAAGATGCTTACAAGTTCCCCAAGCAAGATCCGGGGACAAGTGTTTATTTTACTTCACATCTGTATCACCTCAAAACAGTCTTGTCATAACCGAACCTCTAAGCACCCTGTCAGCAAGCTAATTGGGGGAATAAAGCTAACAAATGTAGAGACAGGAATAAATTATGGTACAAAATTGCCAAAATCAGCGTCAGTACTGGTAGCCTTGCTGTGCACTGACATTGTAGTAGGACCCTTGCGGCACATTAATATCTGGATAAGATCCTTGTAGACCACCCAATTGGTAGGGACTTTGCTGAGCATTCATGTTCGCGTAGGAGCCTGGGTAGCTTTGCGGAGCATTCACGTTCTGGTAGGTCTGCTGTGAATTCATTTTTTGTCCAGCAGAACCCATGAAGGGTTGAAGGATACTCTGTGCTCGATTTAAATGCTCCGAACGGATCTCGAGAACACTTTCTGAACCACCAGATTGAGAGTTTTGGAGCTTCGCTCTTGCTCCACCAACCTGAACATCAGGAATTCAAAATTTTCAAGAATTCTGCATATGACGTTCTGAATAAGGCTGTATCATGTTTAACAAGTTGAAACCCCTGATGGACGACAAGCTGATTATTCCAGAAAACAAAAAGAATAATATATCGGGAATTTGGCCATTCTACAAAAACTGAAATATTTGCTTTTCATTTTCCTGGCAATTGAAATCACTAGACTCAAAGTTCTTTGAAAAAGTAAGGTCTTCAAGAGAATTATAAACAACAGGCCAACCGCTACAGTTGGATTTCATCTCTATGGCGTGTCAATGCAACCCATAGAAGTTTACCAAAATAAAGGTTTGATATTATGACATGACCTTATCCTGTTTTCACTGAATTAATCATGTTAAAAGACATTACCAACACTGCAGGGAAGGATGGGGAGGAGAAAGGAACAGTAGATCAACAATGAATAGGAATTTGACACTGTAGCGAATGTGCAAGAAAAGGTGCACTAAATCAGTAAACCCGTCAAAATTTCAGCCTCTGCAGACTCGGTTCCAGAATGTCTCTTCAAAACTGGAAACAAATCTAGGACCATCATCCTTCAGTCTTTTTCATTCTTTTTTTAAAAAAATTGTCAAAACTGCCTCCAGTAATACAGTACAATCCAGAAAAGGTATTATCCAGTCAAATTTGCAGCCCTTTACAAAATTTCTACCCTCCTAATAGACGCCATAAAATTGCGGTCACATACCTCACCAATACTGGAAATGTTGCTCCCTCCCGATCCAATAAGAGAACTAACTGCGCTGTTTGGAATCTTAACATCCAAAGCACTATTGACATTTGGGAATCTGGAACCAAAAGATAACAACCATCTCAATTATGCTGATTAATCAAGAAGTTTACCTAAATAAAGATTCAAATGTCACACTACCCTGGAGCAGTTGGTGGAACTGGATAGCTCTGAGGTTCATATTCGTGTCCATCAACCTTCAAGAGCATAAACAATAATTCAGTTATCATGGGTGCATATATAAGTATCTTAATCAGCAATAAACAAGAAGGGAACTTTTGCTCACAAAAAATAATAAGGGTTAATTACAATTTCTCCCCTCGAACTAGTACCCCATTCTCAAAAACCCCCCACAAACTATGACTCGTTACAACTCACCCACTCAATCTACGTTTACTGTTACGATTCAGTCCCCCACTCAAATTTCCCGTTATGTGCAATATTTCCCATCACACATGAGCAACACGTGGGACCCTCATGGCGTGAAAATACCAAATTATATCTCCTTTTCCCACCTAGCCCTAGAAAACTGTGGTTTTGCCTCTTAACGCAAATTTGCCCAAATCTGATTTTCTGTTTGGAAATGACACTGAATTTGAAAAAGCAATAGGTGTGGGTGATTTGGTATTTTTGCACAAAGAAGGTCCCACATGTTTGTTCATTCGAGACGGAAAACGTCTCACAGAATGAAAAAATATGGGTGGGGGACTAAATCGTAACGGTAAATGTAGATCGATGAGGTTAGTTGTAATAAGTCATAGTTTAAAGGGAGGTTTTGAGAATGAGGTGCTAGTTCAAGGAGGAAAATTGTAATTAACCCAAATAATAACCACCAAGGGTGACATTATAAACCTGAATGAACCAGAAGCTTTATACACGGGACTCAGTCTAATCAGACATATATGGCCTTCCACCAATCCCTTTAACTATAAGTCAATAGTGGTACACAATCAGACGTGCTCAACAGAAGATGGGTGGCAACAACAGAATGCAAGTATGACCTAGTTATCTCTAAGGGATGCCTCGTTGTCTTGTCGGCGCCGGTATCCTCTCCGGATGCCATGCTCTTGGGCCCGAATGGGTCTATTCAGCTCCCGGAGTCGCTGGAGCCGCCGGATATGGTCTGGATGCCAACAGATCCTGCCGACGACCTATGTGAAAAGGTTGTGGCGCCTTCTTTTGTTCCTGGTGGGCACCCGGAAGTGGTTTCTCTCTTGGGGGAGGGTCGGGCTTTGCTGGATGGTAGCCATGGGTGCTCATCTCCTACAGTTCTTGTTGGAGACTCTCTCCACAAGGCAGATTTTGTTAGTGAAGAGGGCCTGCCGAGTGTCAATAAGGCAGAAGGGGGGGGCGTTGGTTTTAGTGGTAGATGATGCTCTAGAGAGGGCTCGGGCAGGGGTGGACTTCTCTCCCGGGGCTTGTTTGGGTGGTCTGGAGTTGGGGGAGTGTTCGCGTTTAGTTTGTGTTGAGAGCTCAGTTGGACCAGATTTGGCGTCAATTTCTCAAGATTTGGAGTATGGGTTTGTGGATGAATCGTCGACCGAACCCTTGGCGATTAGTTTCCCTCATAAAGCTTTGGGGGGAGAATCTCCGGCGTGGGTCTTTGACATGGTTTCCTCTGTGGGTCAGCTGGTTGGGGTGTCGTGTGGTGGTCAGGAGGAAAAGCTGAGGGATCTCTTTGCAGCGTTGGAACGCGATCGGGCGCAACCTCGTTCGAAAACGTCTAGAAAATCAGGAGGGAGGATGCTCAGGGAGTTGGAAGGGCTTGAAGTCTTCGGTTAACTATGAAGGGTCTTCCTCGACCGCTAGGAAGACTATGAGCTTTGGGCTGGACTGCTAGGGGTCTCGTTTGGGTGGCTATAGGGTTGCGGGTGGGTGGGAGTTCTTGGGAGTCTTTGTTGGTTAGTGGGTTGGCGTTCTATGGGCCTTCGTTTGGGTGGCTATAGGGTTGCAGGTGGGTGGGAGTTCTTGGAGAGTCTTTGGTTTATTTTATTTTATTTTTATTTTTTTGTGTTAGGATTCTTCAGTATTTTCTCTTGTACTGTTGATTCCGTTGTTCCTTGGGCTTTTATTCTGTTTTCTCTTTTTTTAATAAAATTGGCTTACTTATAAAAAAAAATCTCTAAGGGATGCCTCCAGCATAAGAGTCTTATCCACAATAATATGACAGATCTGAATTATTCTATCGTACTATATTTACTAAACCACTGTTTTAATATTAACGACCAGCATAGTCCTTCAAATAAGGACTATATATGGCAAATGCTTTTGAACACACACCCCAGAGGGGAAAAAATACCTTTAGAGGATCATATCTACTAGAGCCCCCACTTCCCATTGTTCCAGATGGTGGGATCCCTTTGCTAGGTATGCTTCCTGAACGACCAAATCTCTGGGCAGGCCCAACAGGAGCAGTTTCTGCTCCAGAATTTGCATCTCGAAGAGTTCTCACTCTCAGTCTAGATGCAATCTCTGCCAATGCATCTTTGGCAACACCAAAAATCCCAGACACCTGAAAGACCCAAACATAGGAACTACTGTGGATCATTGCATGGCTCTAACAATTGAAACAATCCAACACAGAAGCTACCAAAAATTATCATGTGGAAGAATAGATTGCAAAATTGCAAGTTTCAATCCCACACCTGCACAAGTTCTTCATCTTCAGCTGCACACTTTGGCTTGTCATCTTTGGAGTAAACACGAATGTCTGCCTGGGTTCTTCTTCTCATCTCATTAATCACATGGCCTCCTTGACCAAGAATGCAACCAACCTTACTCGATGCGACAAGAAGCCTCGTACTAATATTACCTTTATCAGAGTATTCACTAACTTTATTTTGAAGCAGAAGAATAGCTTCAATGGTTTGTGATCTTGGGTCCCAAAGAGCCTGAAACAACGCAAGCACAATGATCCACCACTAGTACATTGGCAGCGACAAAACCCTCAGACGAACCATATGATAAAGAGACATAAAAGAGGAGACTGTCAACATGTACAGAAAAGGCAGACCTCAAAAGCAGAGACACGAATCACACGTTCATCCGACTCAGCTGACGCATCCTGAACATGTATACTGGCCCCTGTCTCCTGCTGTAACTGTTTTACATTAAAGCCTCCCTTGCCAATCACCCCACCAATTCTCCCAGCTGAACACAAAATTTTCATAGAGAACTCAGCCGAAGGTTCAGCAACAGGTCCAGGAGGAACACCATTGAAACCCCTTGGTGCAAATCCTGAATAGTGGTTTCCATACCCTTCCACCCATGGCGCAGGTGGCATACCATGGGAAGTAGAATTCCGATGGGACCACATTGGATTTCCCAGTGGAAGCATATTAGGCAACGGACCACCAGGAGGAAATCCTTGGCCTCCGAAGGGCATAGGGAAAGTCAGAGGTGTTTTATCCTTGCGTGGATTCTCATGCAATAGAGTTGATACTTGATAAAGTGCTCTCTTTGCCACATCGGATTTTCCAGATATCTGCAACAGGCCTTCTAAAATTACCAATTGTTGGGAGTTCCAAGAAAAATCACAGTTGTCCACCACAAATCTCCAACTATGAGCATGTTCAGGAATCCAAAACGAAAATTGGAGAAGGAAATAACAAACTATCATAGATTTTGAAAACCAGGAAAAGAACAAAACATAAAAGTATGCGACAAGCAAGGCAGTTGATATTCCCAATAAAGCATCTTTACATCAAGAAAAGAATCTTACATGAGGCAAACTTCACTTCCCAGCATGTGCACGTGTGCATGTGCGCATATATCAACTGAAACGCAGAAGCACTCTTATAGACACAAGAAATATAGATTCATTCTCTTCCAGGATTAAAGGTAATTGTTTCATTTTCCTGCCCCCAAATTCATTCTGTAAGTCACTTTTTCTGTTCAGCAAGAGAGTTACATTCTGTACTGGTAAGAACTCAAAGTATCAAGGTCATTACATGCAACATAGACTACAACCCCGGCTTTGTTAAGACAAACACCAAAATGTAGAATTCTGACATAAGAGAAGTTGTGATCATCAAGCTGAATCACCTCAATTCAACTTATAAATA
Organism: Myrica gale; assembly: GCA_963930655.1. Classification (NCBI taxonomy): domain Eukaryota; kingdom Viridiplantae; phylum Streptophyta; class Magnoliopsida; order Fagales; family Myricaceae; genus Myrica; species Myrica gale. The sequence continues at coordinate 5,022,914 of OZ005600.1, read as the reverse complement.
TACAAGAAGAGCAACAAGAACCGTATTGTCCCAACAAAGTGGGGTCTTTAAGGGGAATAAATGGATACTATGTCGATACTGGCACTGAAAATTCATTTCAGATGCTAAATAACCAAAATATATGCAGGAAAACGAGCAAAAAGTAGAAACCTTACCTGAACCAATTCATCAGTGTCCATAGCACATGCAGGAAGATGATCTGCAGGAAGAACACGAATATTTGCACCTGTTTCACTCCGTAATCTTTGAATAACATCTCCACCTTTGCCAAGAAGACATCCTACCATGTAATTTGGAACTAAAAGCCGGGTCGTGACACTGTTGTTATCATTATCATCATCAAATGACATGCCACCAAAGAGATCTTCCTCAACTATCCTGTCATGCACTTTTAGAAGAGCATCCTGGGCAGCACAGTGAGGCTCCATAGGGTACATTACATCCTCGCCAGCTGAATCTTCATCATTCTGTTTCCTTGAAATTTTGTCAGGAGGACTATAAATAATAATCACTCTCTCATCTGAGCCAGGAACAGAATCAGCAACTGTAATCTTTGCCTGTGTCTCTTCTCTGAGAGCTTTGACTATGCCGCCACCTTTCCCAATAACACCACCAATTTTTCTTGAGGGACAGAGTATACGGTAGACAGTGTCAACAGGTTGAGAATTCCCTGTAGACTGTTCCCGGCTTGAATTATTCCACTTCCCTTTCTTATTTCCCCCTTTTTTCTTAAATTGGGCGTTGGAAGGTTTCTTGAAAAAATTCCGCTTGTTCTCATCCATACTCCTAACAGAATAGATTCTAGAATAGACTCTAATTGAACAAGATCAATCCCTACAAAAAGATCAACAAAAACTTATAGAAAAATAATAAGAGAAAACATGGATTTAATACTTGTCTAAAGTACTTGTCTAGCACTGTGATTAGCACTCCCGTATCGACATTGACCACTAACCACAAAATAGAATTATGCAGGCAGCCAGAAGCCATTTTCGACATGATCAGTATTATTCCACAGCAGATATCAAAGGGCTTCTTTATTTTACAAGTTTCGTACATGCCACGTACTTTTGGTCCATTAAGTCTTGCGTTGGACTTTTGTTTATATACGGATTTTTTTTGTAGGTAATACGAGTCATCATTATGGAGCTTATTGGTCAAATCTCTTTAAGTTCAGGTCTTATTAAGGCTAGGTATTAATTCTCCGTATAATATGAGAGTAGAACGTTTTCCATTCAACAGAAATATTTCTGCTAAATTTCGAAGCCACAAAGCTGATACAATCCTTCTCTGCAATTCCAAGAACACCAAAACACTCTTCTCTGATTACCGTTCATTTTAGATCCTTTTCTCATTTCCCTTGAGCAACTCCAAATTCCATAGTCCTTACTTATCTTTTGTCCACCACAATCATTTTCCCTAACCATCATAAAACCTCAAAACCCGCTGCTTGTATAAAGATACCCAAACTATAGAACTGCATAACCTCAATATTCTCCATAAAGGCTTCCAATCCATGTAGATGCAGAACATCATTTTTATTACTTCCACCACAAGACGAATTATGACACCAGAGAGAGGAAAGTGTGAGAATGTAATTCTTGAAACTGAGATTTTTCCAACTATAGGATTTCATTTTCCCCAAGATGGAACATAGCACAACTAGCTGACTTCCTTGGGGTCCCTTTTCAGTCTTAAGAAAGACGCATAGCTAACACCAATCAAGATTTCTTACAGGGCTATACTATCCACAATCACATGCACAAACACGCAACGGAAACCTCTTAATATCCAAATCGGAATTCAAGCCCAGAAATCACAACGACTCCAACGAAGGACGTAATGCCTGTCGTTTTTTGGCATTGCCATCTAATTTAAACTCAAACTTCGTTTTCTCAACAAAAAAAAAACTTCATATGATATACGTATCGGTATAGTCACATTCAAAGATAGAAATGGAAATTCCAGAAAATATAAACTGAGCTAACTTCTTGAGTTTTCAACAACAAATTAAACCATTTTTGCATAAACTTACCGGAAAAAGTAAAGAGAAAATTCACTTATGTTTTATTGTACTAATAATGGGGTTAATTTTCGGAAAACAATTCAATTTTCGCAATCACAAAGTTCCAAATAGATGAAACGAAACAGTAGAAAGAACTTAGGGTTTTTCTCCGGGGGGAGAGAGAGAGAGAGAGAGGTGTACGTACCAGAAACGAAGAACGGGAATGACAGACTTATTCGAATAGAGAGAGAAGATTGGGAGAGACCGAGAGGAAGTAAGAAAGTAGACACCAGTGCCGCTCGCCGGGTCGAGTGGCCGGGGGCAGAGCGAGAGAGAGACAGAAACAGAGAGAGAGCTGTCCATGGGGCTCATTACTTGCTTTTAATTTTCTTGTTCTATGTCGAGAAATAGAATGGGCCTGTCCCTTTCAGATGTCTCAATTGCAAGTAGCCCAGCTTGAACGCATTTTGTGCCCCTCTCCGAAAAATGAAATTCAACAGTTTTGGGCCTCTTCGGGCCTACCCTTTCCTTGGGCCAATAACCCAGTGATTTAAAACTTCGGCAAAACGTTAGCAGTTCAAGGACCAGTGAAAATTCTGACCCAGAAGAGATGAACATATAGGAATTGAAAATCTGGAAGTTTATCCATTCGGCATTCAGGTACTCCTCGCAAGACTCATGCTACCCAAAATTATTTTACCCAAATTATGCAATTTGGAAATAGATAGACACAACAGGTGGACTTCATTATAAAACCAACGCTACCCTAAATAGTAAACTTTATATGGATAGCATTATATATTGTAGTGTCCACTTGTTGTATTTAGGTGGACTCCTTGTAAGACTCATGCTACCCAAAATTATCTTACCCGAATTGCATGGTACAATTTAGATAGAGATAAGACACAACACGTGGTCTTCATTGTAAGACCAATACTACCGGACAAGAAAAACCTTCAATCTCAAAGAAACGACAGTTCAGCATAGTAACGCTGCGTTTGCACTCTCAATTATCCCCAACATTTTATCTCTCTCCTAATAAAATACTCCAATATAATCTCTCTCTCTTCCATAAAAAAATATAAAAAATTACAAAAATTATAAAAAAATTACTTCTCTTCACCTTTTCACTAAACCCAATATCAACACATATTCTCATACCCAACATTTTACAACACAAACACAACCTAAGGATGGCTAATAAATAAATGCGATATGAGCCTGGTTTAATTGCAAATGGACGTGATTTGGCCCATTTATTATTTCATTCGACTCGGCCCCTGTCCGAGTCCCTAATCTTCTGATTGCAGGGAGTTCAGTGCCTATAAAACTGAATTGGACAACGCGAGTGGACCCTCACGAGCCTACCCCAGGAAAATAGCGGTCACCTTTTCAGGCCCCAGAACTAGGGTCACGTTCGTTTTCACTCTTTTCTTAGGATTCTAAGTATATTCACAAATCTACCACCGAACATATTTAGAATTCAAACACAAACACCAATATATTTTACACAATCTCCAACAATTTTTAAATTTTTTATTCAACATAAATTTTCTCTCTATACTTTTTCACATAACTCTAATATTTTTTTATTAAACAATTACATCAAATCATTTCTCTCTCCACTTTACACAAACACCAATAAAACACTATTCAATATAAAAATTCACAACTTTTTTAAAATCCTACGTTTCGAACATAACCCAATTCACCGACAATCCAAAATACAAACAAGAGTCTTTGCATGCGCGAGCCGGTTAATTTGTATCGCGTGGACTGTGGCTGATCTTTTCATGTTCTCAACAAGAAAAAGAAAATCCGAGTCTGACGCAAAAGGCAAATCTTTGCCTAAGATTTGGTCATTATCTAGAGATCTAAGTCCCAAATACAGAAGACTTTTAAAAGGCTCAACAGAATACTTCGCAACAAGTTTCCTTCCTCTGTTCATTTACCGCTTCCTATATTTGCAACCACATTTGTACATCTCATCATCGCAGAGGGTAAAGAAGGAAAGAAGAAGAAGTACAGTCAAAAGGAATAACGTCCCAAAGAAAATTTCAAGAGCGAGAAGAAAACGAGGGGTCATAATCTCTAAAATGGAATAGACAATGCCGATCTCAAACGTCAAAACTGGACTTTGACTCTTTTTGCCTTTTTTCCGACTTGTGCTTCCCTCTAACGCTGATAATCAAGCCCCAGCTCCATCTTACAAGCGCCGAAACTAGCCGAGCCACCAACAGACAGTGGCGGAACCAGGACTCAAGTGGAGGGGGGGCAAACTCCTAAAGCGAAATGACATCTCAAAATTTTTTCTTACGTAATGCAAAATGTGCCTTAGAATTAAAATATCGAAAATTAAGGACTAAAAACATTAAAAATATTAAAATACACGTACCATACTATTTACTGAGACTGCAAGCTGGAAATTGGATCCTACGGTTCTTCATATTTTGAAAACGTTGCAAAATAGCTTTGCTCTTAATAGTTTCAAAGATTTCCCTCTCGATGTATACTACCTTGTTATTATTTATCCATTCATCTCTCATCTTATTACGCAACTCAGTCTTGATAATCTTCATTGCAGAGAACTCTTTCTCCTTAAGCAGATAAACTAATAGATATAGAGTATGATTTCTTGTTTCAACCATCTTCATAGCAAGATCTCTAATATCTTGAAGCCTAGAAAAATCATTAGTATTTCTCACATTATCAATATATGTGTGAAGTTGATGTCTAAGAATCATACGATCAGTTGCTGAGAAATCTTCTAGATAAAGCTCAACATGACGAAGTAACTTAGCATGATCAAACACTGAGAACGAGTTTCTTGGATTAAGACATGCTATGCAAAGAAGCAACTCCGTGCTTATTTTTGTAAAACGACGATCCATCTCCAGAGCGATCATATCAATAACTTGGCAAAACACTTCCACACGAAAATGATGAAAATAAGTAATTGTTTTTCAAAAACTTATCCATTATCTAAACAAAACAAAACGAAAATAAACAATTCACAAATTCAATTTGAATTTTAACAACTTCTCAAAAACCAACATAAGCTCTTACCTCCAACCAACAATCCACTAGATCATTTTTAAAATTTCTAATAGGGTTTTAGGATACAAAGTACCTGAATAAGCCCACCACCAAGCAAAATTCGAGCTTCAAAATTAACCTGAAAAAACAATTGAGAAGTGTCTAAAAATTTGAGCAAATTGCAATATAATCTGAAATATAAAAAATTAAATAAATCAACAACAATGTCAGCGTGGCCCAAACAATATAATCGGATTGAATGGTCTAGTATTTTAGAACAAGATTTTATCAAATTTAAAGATCGAAAATCTAAATCAATATCAATTAAACAATACTTAGAGTCCAAACATTGTTTTCTTTTTGAAACAAGCCCTTAGACTGTTAGACACAAAAAAATTAATTATTTACATCAATTGAAAGTTGAAACCAACACGTTTACACTTTTAGACAATAGTCAACATTCAACTAAAAAAATGATAGTAATAAAAACAAAATTACAGATCTAAGGGGTGGCAAGCGCCCCCCTTGCCACCCCTTCGGTCCGCCACTGCCAACAGAACCCTCCACCCTTCTCTTCTTCACGGGAACGACGTGATTGGCCCGCGATACCGGCTCAAATCCTAAGGTCAGTTCCAGGGCTACCTCGCTGTCCTGACCTTGCTCGTCCGGGTTCAGGGGAGCATCCGACTCCGCACGGAACAAAACCGAAGCCTCGGCCGTTTCGACAGATATCATGCTCTCGGTCTCTTTGCTCTCGCCCTCCACGTTCGCGGCCGGTTCGGACTGGTGACTAAGCGACGACTCGTGGCTGGTCGACCTGTTCAACTCATCCGTACAATACCCACCATCCCGCTTGGGCTTCACGTCATTAGACGACTCGTCAACCGCACCGATGCTGGCCTTGCTGGGCTTTGGCTTGATCACGGAGCGCTTAAACCTGCACCGAGTCTTTGCCCGGTGGGGATCGTTGGACGCGGCCGAGTTCTCGTCCTTGGACACGTGACGAATGTCGTATGCCTTTAGAGGTGGTCCATGCTCGCTCGCCGCGGCCTCGGAGGTGATCGGGATGACTGGAGCCCCCTTCAGCACAGCTTCCACGGCCGCTTGGCAGAGCTGCCAGCTTCCGGACCATAGCAACCCGACCGACCCATAAATCGGGTTCACAATCCTCCCACATGCCTCGTACAGCAACGACCTGAAAATCGCTGTAACCAAAAGCAAAAAATTGTAAAGCACTGCTTCTCTATTCAATAATGCATACAAAATCCCTCCAAACTTCTCGACCAGTTGAACAAATATGAAGGGTTAAACTTTTTAAGCCTTTTGATTTTAAATCATATACGAAAAGAAAAGAGCGACAATGGGATGGGAGGCTGACCAGGGCGGAGATGTTCAGGACCAGCGTTGATGAGGTTCATCAGACCAGCGCGGCCGTAGAACTTGGCAAGGAACACAGTAGCGTTGGATTGAGACTCCGGGCTCTTGATCCACTGCAAGCAAGGCCTGATACTGCAATTTTCACTGCAGCCCTTGCGTAGGACTCGACACCCATTGCAGCTCATACGCATTTTCGCTCGAAAATGACGAAAGTAGAACACGGGAAAAGGGAGCTTAACGAAGAAGAAAGAACAGAAGAGGAACCAAAAGAACGCTGTGTTGGTATTTAAGATAAGTGATTGTGGGGGTTGGCAAAGCAATGAAGATTATATATTTTGGGGGCCGCAGGGTTTTCAGGTACAAGGGTACGCAGTTGTTTTTAGGTTTCCATATTCAAGGAAGGTTGGGCATTGAACCACTTTGGAGCTCACAAAACCACGAAATAATATGTAATTATACATTCGAAATGCTTCCACCACTCTCCTTGTAGGCGCGTGCCCTCAACTCCCAATCATGGGTACCCGAACAACGTTGCCATTGGGGCGTAAACCCATGGAGTCCGAGTAACGACAAAAGTTACGAGCCCTTCCTTCCAAAACTGAGCCAGACCACTTTTGGCCCTTGTTCAGGAGGGTACAGTGGTAATTTAAGGAAGAACAAAGACGAACCAACTGGGACAGATGAGTTGGGTGAGACTCTGAGAGGAGGATGCGCTGGAGGTCGCCATGCAAGTGGATACAAAAATTGAGAAAAGAAGAGAGCGGCGCGTGGCAGGCACGTAAAGGTGTCAGGGGACGGTCGAATCGCCACATATTGTGGCGTTCCTGCCCCCAACCTGGACCTTCCGGTTTTCAAATAATTGAATAAAAAATAAAAATTGAAAGATTAAAAACCTTAAAAAGGGCTCCTGGTTTTCGGGAAGTCGTATTTAGGTCTAAAACTGGTATTGAGCAAAACCGGTGACCGGTTTCCGGTTTTGGTTTGGGACTGTGGGCGCGCTAGAAGACCCATCAGCCAACGGTTTTGCTTCTCTTTTATCTTTCTCTCTCCTCACCACTAATTTCATGCTTATCTAGTAAGACAGGACATCAAAACTTGGGATATGTGGGGGGTTAAACATGACCCACGTGAAAATAATCTACATGGGAAATTCCTTTAAATATATATAAAAGATAATACAGTTACTGCAGGTCAGTCCTACGTCATGGGCCTTTTCAAATTTTTACATCTACAAGTTAATTTCTGGATCGTGCTATTTACTTCACAAATGTTTGGATATTTTAAAATATTAATTTAATAAAATAATTATTTTTATCAAATTATTTTTTAATTAAAACAAATATTAAAATTTCATTTAAATTATTTATCTCTTCATTTTTATCAATTTTATAAAATTAAAATTTTAACTAAAATACAACCTTTTATCTACGACTACGAGTCTCAAAGAAAGAAAGAAAATGACTCCCACCTTCTTAATATCACATCTAATTTATACAAGTGTAAAGAAAGAACGTTTGGAAATATTGACTATGTTTGTCGTAAAAGAAAATGCTCCGGTAAAACGTCAATATTAATATTGATTAGGTTTGTGTTTGTGTTGTAATATTTTTGGTATGGAAATATGTGTTGTTATTGAGTTTAGTGAAAAGGTGAAGAGAGAAGTAATTTTTTATAATTTTTTATATTTTTTTATGAAAAAGAGATTATATTAAAATATTTTATCAGGAAAAAGATAAAATTTCGGAGGAGATTAACTTTGCAAACGCAGCGGCTAGTGGATCATGAATCAGAACGAGAAGAAAAGGTAGTGATATGCCATGCAAAAGCATCAAAAAGTCGTGGGTTAGGCGGGGGTAGCGCGTGGCAATCACATGCAGGCACGTCAGACTCGATGTTACACTATTCACGTGACACATATCGTGGAAAACGCCAACTCTTCCAAAAGCTCCTGTTTTTTGGGAAGTCGTATTACGAATACCGCCTTTGGTGAAAACCAGGCGATGGGTTTGAGGGTTTTGCTCTGCACAAAGTTGCTATTTGCTAAAACCAATAAGGCGCGACCAAATTTGGAAAACTTTGCGTTTTCTGAATTTTATACGCTTTCTCTTCCTAGCAATTTGGACCCACAGTTCGATTACTATTCTATAATGGAATCCCACCTCCCTGATCTCATCTCAGCGTCTTCAGTTTGCAACTTCTAGATCATTGTGTAAAGTTTTAATAGGAGGGCTTCAAATTCCTTCTTTTGGACCATTCACCAACTTGGTATAGAACGTTTGGGTATAATATTCTAATCAACCTTGTGTACGATAATACACAGTTATATACCCCCACTGAGAAAAACAGTAAAAAGATCATGCACGTTTGCATAGTAAAAGGATATAGTATTCCAAAAACAATGTTACTCTGTAACTAGCACGTAATTAGTTTAGATTATAACTCTATGTGCTTGTTAATTGATTCATATTATGTGAATTTTTATTTATTTTTTAGGTAATATCATGTTCAACAGATCTTGATTAAATTGACCAATGCTGATTAAGAAACTTATGGAGAGTTATTATTTGTATTGACGAGAAAAGTAAGAGTCGAGTAGGTCACACAAAAAATTATCTATGTTTAAATTATCATGCTTATATATAAAAAAAAATAAGATGACCAACTTGTAGCATACTTGATTAGTTTATTCCTTCTATCTCCTTTAGACTTTATTAATTAATGTTATATATAGCCTAATAAATGGGTAAGGAAACAGGGCATACCTAACATTATGTCGATATTCCTGTCATTGTTGCATTTGTTTAGTTCTTCAACTTGCATATATTCAATCTCCAAGCTCGTAAATGTGATTGTTTTCATCTTAAAAAGATGGTAAACTATATATGTGGAAACTCTGTCTAGTACTAGTTTTTCAAACTTCTACACGGAACTGTCTCCTTGTGTACTTGGAATCTCCGAAATTGCATAAATTTTTAAAGTTCACAACTTCAAGTAATATATATATATATATATATATATATATATATATATATAGAAACATAAAAGATCAACTAAAATAGAAAAATAAAAAATATAATTAATTCACATGGTTCTTTTCTATAATGGTCGACATCTAAGCTGGTGGATGAGAATTCGGAAGACGTACAGTTCCACCTTCTTCCGTTCCTCGATATCTTATGTATTTCCACCATTTTTTTTTTGGTGGCTACGTACCTTCTTTAATTAGGCTCAACTTTTTGTTCTAGATTTCTTTAGGCTCAACTTGCAACGTCTACATAAGTTATTTCTCTCTTATAAGGCCAACTCGTGACGTTTCTAATCCTTGTTTTATTATTTTGTTCCTATAGCTAGGTTTACTTCCTGTCTCAATCCCCCACCGCCACCGGTAGTACTGTAGATACATTACGAGTAAATAAAAATTAAAGAAAGTACAATTCTCGAGGACATATATAGGTTGTGTTTGTTTCCTCAAAATTTTGGGGTTCCAAAATTTCCAACAAAACAAACAAATTTCAAAAATTTTAATTTTTACACATACACACATTACTTTTCACAAACCCCAATAAATCTCAATAAAATAAAGATTCCTAAAATTTCGAAAATATTCCCCCAAAATTTCGAAAATATCACAAACAAACACCACAATAATAAAAATTTGTGAAACGTCCGCATAAATATTTGGAGATTTTAGTTGAGGGAGAGAATAGTTTAATGTGGAAAAACCCAATAGACGTGTCGATCTACATGAGGAGAGACTCCAGTACACGAGCCACGCCATTGCCGGATGGTCCCAAGTCTAAAGTATAGAGGTACTACTGTGGGGAGCGCCCCCGTTTCCAATTTGCTCCAACCTCCATTAGGAAGTGGCACAAGAAAGTGCATCAGTAGGAAAAACCAGAGACCGTTTTGCTGGTTTTTGAGAACGTTGGGCGACGGACTAATTTCTTATGTAGCCTAAAAATTTTAGACTTTGGCTCACCGTCATCGGCACATGCACGTGGTACGGATACTCGGCATATAATTTACGACGAGTTCAAAACACTCGCCTGAATTCTTTATCCTATTATCGCCCATTTTTTCTGTTAGAATAATAAAGAATTTCTTGATATTTTGCTCCACCGAGCATTTGCCTACTCGTGAAAACCCGAGATATCTGTATTCTTCTTAATGGGTCCTTCGTGATCAGATGCTGATGAAGTCGAACCCACGTGGTAGTTAATAGTTTGGCCTCGTATAATCATATTATATATTGGATGATTTGAAATATTTTTTTCTATAGCTAAATTTACCCTAAAAATATTGTTCGAGCTTCTAATTGCATTAATAGGAAGCAAACCCTTTAAAGCTCGATCAGGATTTTGTAGAGTGCTGGTCTTTTCGATCGCTTTCGTGGATGTTGCTTGAGATGGAGGTAAAGTCGACGGTTGGTGAGTGTCGATGCTTGTTTTAAAATCTAAGATGCGTATAAGTTGCACTAATTAGGGTTAACTAGACCCATTAGACGGTCCATAAGGCGTACATGCCAAATCTTATGCTGGCAATGAAGTAGCCAGCCGGCGTGATCCCCAGAATAATGCATTCAATGCTCTCAGAAGCCAGCATTTTGCAGCTCGAAAAGAACTTATGCGTGCATGGTAGAGTTATTTGCATCTTTAAGCTAAGAACAACGTTGGGGTAGATATAATTAATGGAAGAGGTTTATGGATGCTCCCATAATTACAAGAAGCTGCTGCTGTATGTAGTAAATAGCGTTTCCCATGTGAGGTTTGTTGGGGATGGGTATCAGTTACTATGTGGGGCTGGGACTAGTCATCCAGAAAAGAAAAGAAAAAAAAAAATCTATGTTTGGACTATAGATCAGTAGGTCCATTGTCAATTCATTACTTGACCAAATTGAAAATTTAATTATTAAATCACAACTGCACTCTATCTTTAATACGTTTTTCTAACCTGCAATTGTTTAATGTCCTTTTTTTAAATGTATATTATTCGGTTCATTCCCCCTGGATATTGACATTGAGCTAATCAAGGAACTAGTTGGCCGGAGTGGGCCCACGTTACTGCTTGAGAATCCGACGGGTTAGGCGCCAATCGCTTAGCGGATCTTTCCACATTTTTATTTTTGTATATTTATTTTCATAATATTCCGAATATTTAAACACGGACTTAACCAACTAGTATTTGTCCTAGTATTGAGTGCTAATAATATATTTTCTTAGTCCCCAAACAGCGAATCCTATTTCTTTGTAATTAACCCAAAACAAAAAGACTATCTCATTAGATAGTCCAATCAGTGGAAAATTATAAAAATTTCATTCTTAGAATAATCTTAAACTTTTTTTTAAAGCGTCCAAGAATGGAGGACTCCAGTGCTATCTTATAGTCCCGAGGACAATATTGAACCTCAGTTAGCTGGCTCTACCAAAAGTGATCCCATTAACCTGCACAAACTTTCGAGCACCCTTTTGTTAATTCTTTAATTTTCGCATGCCTATAATTTTTTCTGTACCGTTTTCTCGAGCAATGGGCTGGTGGGAATTGAAACCTAAGAAGGGAGTTCTGAAACACTTAGGACACGTGCAGGACGAGGAAGAAAAGGTATAAAATGTGCCATCCATGCAAGTGGGTCTAGAAAACTTGAGGACTGAAAGGACAGCACGAGGCGGCTAAGTTCGAATGTCAGAGTGCGGTCCAATCGCCACATTTCGTGAAATAAAAAGCTTCGGCGTTTTGGCCTTTCCCCTCGGGCTCCTGGTTTTTGGGAGACCCCTTTCCAAAACCGCTTTTGAGGGGAAAAAAAATCACCGGTTTCAGCATTTGGTTCGGTTCCTATGGGCGCCTAATAAAGTAACAGGGTCAGTGGTCCGTGGCTCCGTGCTCGTTTCCTATTGTTTCTCCGTAATCTCATTGTTTATTAGTTGATCCGAATCAATAGTTTGGTAGCTCGTGGTTTCGTCATTACCTCCTAATTACATGTAAATAACTTGAGTTTAAATCAAGATGGAGTTTATCATTATTGGCGCAAAGTTTCGGGACCATTACAAATTATATTAATTAGTAAGAAACACAATTTCCAAACAGGAACGTCTAAATTTTTTAGCATTTCCATGTGCTTATAGTAAAAGATTTGTTAGAGATTTTATCATATCAATAATATTATGATTATGATGATATCAAATATAGATAATATCATTATGTTTCAGTTATATATTGTTTATCAAATTTTATCAAGGTATCAGAGACTGTGATCCTTCAGCCATAAGTTGGGTCTAGCGCTCTAATTTCCACATCTTGCACTATCAATGGACATTCTAGCGAGTCTCTATGTCTTAGATCTGACACATTAATTTCAGATCCTTCAATTATCCAACTGTTTTTATTGTTGAGGTGAGTGTTAGAAAAAAAATGTGAGTTAAAAAGAAAGAAGAAAAAGAATAATAACAGAGAAACGGAAAAAAAAACAAGAGAAAAAATAGAAGTTATTTTTGTCGATGCTTTTATTGACTATATTTGGCCTTTTCTATTGTTATTAAAGACGCGGCTTGGTCCGTTGACTATTGTTATTTTGTCCGGTTCACTTTTCAATGATCATGTGCTTAATAATATTCAGGGTCAGATTAATTTTGTTTTTCAAACACAATATTTAAAAATTATATATCTTGTGTTTGAGTCGAGCTATTAGAGATAATATCATATCAATATTTGATATTATATTATGATTATGACGATATTAAATAATATCATAATAAGATTTTTATATGTTATTATGGTTATGACGATATCAAGTCGTTATCAAAATTCAAAGTTTCAAATTTTAAATATAGGAGTATTCTCCTTTCATGTTTTGTATTGCCTCTATAAATAGAGACTTCAACTTTGTAATCTATATGGTTTTATAATACGTATACAACCATAGTGCTTTTACAGTGGATGTAGGTACTTTAGTCCGAACCACTTAAATCTCTATCTCTCCTTACTCTTTCTCTTCTCTCTATTATGTTCCAGTTATGCACAGTTTATCAAAATCTATCAGATTTCATTCGAGAAAATCCACCGGAAACAAAATTATTCCTTGCTTATTATTCCATTGGAATTAGTTTTGAAGAAACTAATGAGAATTTTTGTTATGCAAAAGGATAAAATTAACAGATAAGTGATTCAACTAGATTTAAACTAGTAAATATTGGTAGGATAAATAAAATAATAAAAATTAGTGCGTGTTAATAAAAAGATAAATATTTCAAAACTGCTGATCTCAAATTTATAAAATCTTCTCCTTCTTTTGTTATAAATATTGAATCCATAACATTTGCAATTTCCAACACCTTTAATTTGGATAAAAATAGACATAACAAGTGGACCTTACATCATTTAATATTGCTTATGTAAAGTTTGGTGCAGCATATGTCCAATAACAAGTGGACCTTACAACAATGAGATATAACTGTTGTGTCAATACTTATTGGAATTATAACACACAATCCAATAAGAAATTAAAAAGAATCATGATACATCAATATTTTACAAAATCTCCATCTTGCACCTTCCTCTCAGCGTTCTGAGAATTGCGAATCCTCTCGTGGCAGGATTGGTTGGATTGTCTGAACCGAATTCCCCTCCAAGTTAGCTTGAGGTAAATGCTTTGTTTCCAATATGAGGGAGGTTATTTAGTTTGGTCGTTGTGAAGGTGCAGCTAATGCGATGGGGGAAGTTCTGAACTTCTGATTGAGTAAGCCGTACCTACATGGTAGGTCTGCTGGATAATGGGTTTGGCCACTTTTGGGTGGTGATTTTCTTTTGGGTACCAAATGGGCCTATGTATTCTGCAAAGCCTTAACCGGGGTTTGGTGTGGCCCGTGGGAATCAAAAAACTGGACTAGCAATCTCTTTTCTATGTGGGCTTTAGGGCCCATCCAATTGATTTGTTTTAGTGAATTTGACAGAATAAAAAAATTTGACTTCTTCAGATGAGGAGGGACCAGGGATAATATTGAATCAATGAATTCAATGCCACAGAATAAGTCTGATTCCCAAAGAAGGAATGGTTTCAAAAGGTGCAGTACATAAAGATGCTGGCAAAATCTGAAAGAGAATGCAAGAGGACCGAAAAGAAATAATCTTTAATGTAATGAAAAGTAAAATGTTATTTTGTTGAGATTTCAACATTCTTGCTCTCTGCAAGCCAATCCTTCCCTATTGAACCTCTCGAAAACCCTACTTCATTTTCTTTCACACCCATAAGAAATCCGCCTCTCAGGGTTTATCAAGAACCCCGGGAGGTGAAGAAGAAGAAGCCAGAATGACTATATTATACGCAGTGGGGTTCATATCGGCCCTGGCAGCCTCGGCGTCGGCCTCCTTATCATCGTAGTCCCATTTGGCTTATGCTGACAGGACTTTTAAACTTCCTTCATTTTCCACTAATGCCAAAAAGGTTAGTTTTGCGCTGTTTTTTGCAACTGGGTTTTCATTTCCCTATGTTTTCTTTTTTCTTTTGGTTGGTGTGATGGTTTGTCATTTTCTAATGTATTGTCGATGGAGATTTGTGGTCTTTGTGTAGTTTCTGTAAATGATTTTTGTTTATTTTAATGGATTCCAATGGAATTTGAGGTTTTTGTGTTGAGGAGTTGTAAATGGGTCTCTGATGGAGGTTCAGGTTCTTATGCCTTTTTGTTTTTCGAAATTGGTTTGAATTTAGTAGTTTCAAGCCTTGTCTAGTTGGAAAGAAGCAGTAGAAAGGAAATGCAAGGAAATGAAAGAGCAGAAAAAATACGTGTTTTTTTTTTGTTGGCATAATTCATACTTCTGGAAGCAGAAATTTTTGGAAGTGCATTAAACAGCTCTTTGTTCTGTTGGCTTGATTGGAATTGATGACTTGTGGAGGAAACTTCGTGGTTGCCTTTTGGTGGTATAGGTGTTTGAAGTTATAAAGAAGCAGGAAGAGACAAGGCAGGTAGAGATGGAAGCAAAGGCTGCAGAGTTCAAGGCAATGCAGGCTCAAGCTGAAACCGTAAGACACTCTCTTCTTTTCTTTCCTTCCTGACTACTGTGCTTGTAGCTAAATAAGAGCTCCAACCGAGCTGCACATGTATCCTATATTCTGTATGTATATATAGGCATTTTGCCTGTATTCTGTATGTATGAAGTTTTTATTTCTTCAGTGCAAAACATCTAGTCAGTTCTGATTATGTCATGTTTGTGAAAGCCATAACCCTACTGAAAAAGAGTGATCACTACCATAAAAGTAAAAGGTGAAAGATGAAGGGTGAGGTCTATACTGAGCCGCACATCTATACTGATCGGTCTGTGTGTCCTTTATTCTGTGGCTTGCCAGGAGAGACAAAGGGTAATTTATGACGAACAGAAAAAGCTAGCTCAGCATCAAGCACAAACAAAATCCCAAATGGCTCGCTATGAGGATGAATTGGCCAGGAAGAGAATGCAGGCAAGTTCTTCATCCTGGGTTCTTGCAAGGTTATTTAAGGTGGAGAACTAAATCTTCATTGTTGTGGTGGCAGGAAGAAAATGAATAGCAGAGAGCAAGGAATCAAGAACTTGTAAAACTGCAAGAAGAATCGTCAATTAGGCAGGAGCAAGCTCGACGAGCAACAGAAGAACAAATGTTTATGAATTTTGGAATGCCCTTCTATGTTTATGAATTTTGGAGTGTCTCTAAAATGCTTCTATGTATTATATATCTATTTGTTTCTTTTGTTCAAGCTATTGGTATATTGTTAATTTTTTCTTATCTCGTTTCTCCTTTTCAGTGGCAGAGTTACTACTTGGTGAATATGGTGTTGGTGCTGATGGTGTATTGAAGCTACTTTTGCTAATGCTAGGATTAAAGTTATTTTTATTTTATGTTAGAAACTCGTATAGACTCTTGTGTTGTAAAACTGGTAAGACTTGTTATTTAATCAATGATGAATTATATTTGTTTTATTATTCTTGTTCTTAGCTTTTTACATCAATGAATTATGATATTAAAATAAATTTGTATTACATATTAAAAATGCAGATTTTTTTTTATAAATAAAGTTGTTATAATGTTTTTTTTTTAAAACACGCTAGGTCCATAGCGGCGTTTTCGAAAACGTCGCTAAAGAACTGCAGCAGTGTTTAAAAGAAACGCTGCTACAAAATTCAAAAAAAAAACTTGGGTCTATAGCGATGTTTTCTAAAACACTGTTAAAGACTGTAGTAGTGTTTCAAGGAATCACTACTAAAAAAATTCAAAAAAGCGCTACAAGTCAAAATTTTCAAAAACCGTCGCTATAACCTATTGCGACGATCATATAGCGGCGGTCACGGCGGCTAAAACTTCGTAGTGAATAAGCCTATAAAAATTGTAAAGGAAGAGATTTCTTCCGGGCCCAAAATTGATTTCATTATTATACAGTGAATTTGGCAATAAGATCTAGTACAAAACGCAAATATGGAACGATATTTATCAGTTTACTAGATAGGTCCACTTTTAAAGCTGTGTAAACAAATGGCACAGCAATTAATTATAATGAAGGTTCTATCAAAAAACACTAGATTCTTAGTTATCTTATTTCTTCATTAAATAGCAAGCTTTTTAACTGTTTTAATATTGACACTGTCAAAATTAAGGAAAATTAATTATGCTATTTGTCATTATATTCTTCTCTGATCCCCCACTCCCAGGGGGTCGGGGTCGCGCCGGAGGGGAGGGGTAGACTTTGTTCAAGTCAGTGACACGTTCATGTACGGCCACAATCGACATCGATCGGCGGCCACAGAAGTATGAATATTGGGATAGTTTATAAGTTGTATCCAGCGCTAGGTTGGAATCTCATGTTATGAGCAGCATCAGAAGTACCCAAATAGAGTAATTAATTATACAAGAAGATAAGAAGTTCTTATTTACTTTTAACTTATTTAGCTGTTACAAGTTACAACAAAGCATAGACCGCTCACTCTCACATGCAAACCCAGATCCAGATACACATACGAGTTTCAACCAAAACAAAAACTAAACTCCTCTCTTCAGAGGGACGCGAACAGACACATACATACACAAACACCTAGCTACTCTTACACTTGTAAACTTGCTTCACGGTTTTGGACCTTCGTCGATCATGTCGTCGAAATTCCAAATATCATATTCCCAAGGAGCCTCTTCATCATCGAGCGGCGGAACATACCACTCACCGCACACCGTCTCCAAGGTAGGATCGTAGCACAGCAGGCCTTCCAACCAGATATTGTCCAGATCATCAGTGTTGTCCTCATTAGTAGATGCCCAACGTCCCATTTCATCCCACCCTATCAGGTCAATCTCTTCCTCGCCCATCTCCGACACTCCACCCATCTGCTCATTCGCCTTTGCCCCAACACTCTCGTCACCCACCTTTTCCTCTTCCGCCACTTCAACGAAAGACTCTCCGGTGGCTTCCTGTTGTTTCCCCTGCTCCTCAACCAGCTTCTTTTCGGCCACTTCCCCAGCCTCTTCAATGGCTTCAGGCTCTTTTCTCTCCTCCCCTGTCACTTTCTCATGCATCACGACCACTTCGCTCATCTCTATGCCCGTAAACTTTTCACTCACCATCAGCGCCTCTCTGTACCTCCTTTCATTCTCCATTAGCATTTCTGTCACCCTCCTTCTCCTCGTTGCCCTACCCTTGGATCGGGCATTATTCTTTTTGAAGCCGCTCTTTCGGGCCCTA
Organism: Myrica gale; assembly: GCA_963930655.1. Taxonomy (NCBI): domain Eukaryota; kingdom Viridiplantae; phylum Streptophyta; class Magnoliopsida; order Fagales; family Myricaceae; genus Myrica; species Myrica gale. Next base: position 5,004,806 of record OZ005600.1, on the reverse strand, counting down.
CGGGCTTTCGCGCTCATTCTCGCCATTCTCGAGCTTTCTTCTCGTCCACTGCCTTCAGCGTACACAGAGCTCACCTTAGCGTATTTCATGGATGCGAGAGAGAGGGGAACACTGTATGAACTAAAGGAAGAGAGGCTGAGAGAGCTGGAGACTGAAGAGGCTGGGTAGGAGGGTGTGTTCTTATATAGAAACTTTGTCTGGCCTGGAAGGAGTGAGAAACTCCTATTTCTCAGTTTCTATGCTTTTTCTAGAAATTTTCGCGAGAAGATCTTTTCTGTCAATCAAGAAAAGACTGGGTTGTCAAGAAATATATACCTAGGCATACGAGATAACTTGACGATATTTGTCCTAAAAATTATCGCGAGAAAAGTGGGACGTGAGCGTTTCTACTACTGTTTTATACGTGGCCATCCGCTACAGCCACGTAGACATTAGGCCGTTGAAAAATGGGCCCTACAGAACGACAGGTAGCACTAAAGTTGAAATTTCTTTGGAAGTATTCCTTGGCAATACCTCAGCCGATTTTGCATGTGCCTACCACGTACGTTGTTGCCTATGTTTGCATAAGCAACCTTTCACTCCTTTTTCCTCTTTTTGGGCAGGAGACTCGAAATCTTCATTAATGGCTTGAAATATTGCCATTTTACTCGAGCTGTGCCTTTTTATAATTTCCTTTTACCTCCTACGATTTTACATTATTTCCTGTTTATCCCAAATTGGTCAATAATTCAGAAAAATTCCATTTAATTGATATTCATCTTATAATATTCAAAAATAGAAAAGGCATAGTTCAAAAACTCGAGTTAGCTATTTTGGCACATCTTTCACTTTTAATATATTTCTCCATACAAGGGTAACTGGACATGACAATGTACTTTGATTGTTTAATCATTGCATAATTAAGCTTTCGACTACTGGACTCTCATTGTCTACATCATTTTTAAAGAAAACACGGATCAAAATTCTATTGATATTCTATCTCAAAAACTAGTGTTAGCTATTTTGGAACATCTTCCAATTTAAATACATTTTTTCAAGCCACGGCTAACGATTCGAAAAAGCGATACATTGGCGGTTTGTAGACATGACAACCTACTTTGAGTACAATCATTATACAATGATACTTTCAACTACTGGACTCTCATTGTCTATATTTGTTTTAGATATTCGTGATCGAACAGAAAACACGGATCAGAGTTCTAAAGATACTTTATCTCAAAAACTTGTGTTAGTTATTTTGGAACATCTCCCACTTTAAATACATTTCTTCAAGCCACGGCTAACGATTCGAAAAAGCGGTGCATTGGCGGTTTGTAGACATGGCAATGTACTTTGAGTTCAATCATTATGTAGTGATGCTTTTTGGCTGTTGGACTCTCATTGTCTACATTTGTTTTAGATATTCATGGTCGAACAGAAAACACGGATCGGAGTTCTATAAATACGCTATCTCAAAAACTTGCGTTAGCTATTTTGGAACATCGTTCACTTTTAATACATTTCTTCAAGTCCCGACTGACAATCAGAAAAAACGACACTTTGGCGGTTTGTAAACGTGGCAACATACTTTAATTTTTCAATCATATTACATAATGATTCTTTCGGTTACTGGACTCTCATTGTCTACACCTGTATTAGAAATTGACCTAGCGAAAAACACGAATTGAGATTCTATAGATAATCTACCTCAAACAAAAGAAGTAAAATGAATGATAGGTCAATTAGATAGGTTTGAAACGAATAAATAATCATCGGCAAGCCGATAAAAGGATGTTAAAAGCTCCACACTGGTCCACTTGCAACTTACACAAGTAAATTCCACTATATTCGATATAAAAAAGAACACCCCATAAAATAAAGACTTTCAATTATTACAACAGAAAGAAAACAAAAATTTACATTTTATCTAGGGATAGTAATTCAAAATCTGCTTGTTGGAGAGTCGATCTAACATGATCACCCATTTCCTTTAATGGAAGAGGTTAAGGGAGAAAGATTTCACTTGAAGCAGGTGGAAATAGTTATATCCCTTTTCGACCAAAAGGATGCCCACTTATCCAAACTTAATTCCTCAACATCCACCGCGCAAACAAAATATAAAAGAGTAAGTACTCTTGGTTAACTTGAACATACAAATGTACGAAGAATGTTATCGAGTAAGTGACTGATGTGTCAAAATAGAGATGACTGCCACTACCATCTCTTGCATTAGCTAGATCGATATTTTTCAAATCCCTCCTTGATAGTGTTAAAAAATATAATTCAAATAATAAAATGTATCTCTTCCTATCAGCTTAAACTTTTGGGATATGTGATATATTCACATAGTATCGTAGTCAAGTTTTTGAGTTCGAGACTTGACTTCTCATTTCACTCTAATTTCAATTAAACATCGCACTTGTTGGACCGAAGATTAACACATGCTATCTAACTAATTCATGCAATGTGGAACGCAAACAGAACCCCTAGACTTTTAGTTCATAAACAACCAAACCTAAAACCGAAATCCCAATTGCGTTTAGAACCCACTTGAACCAACTTTCGATCTCTATTGTGAAGGCTATAAGTTATTCAAGAGTGTTATGCATCTAAATATTCGGCCGACGCTTGAGCCCTCATGCACGCTCACGCGTGGATCTCATGTGTTCGGTTACTTTTGCCTCTTTTTCGGAAGAAACCACCTAGCTAGCCGCACTCAGCACCTCCAGGCAACTACTTCTACCCTATTCCGGCACCACCTCGGTGGCACGTGAAAGCGCACACAGGGAGGTTTTTCCCCCTGACTGGTCCGAGGTTTTTATGCCCTCTATGCCGCCTCCCCCTGTTTTGTGGACTGTTCCAACCGTTTTCCTCCGGTGGGACTCCTAGCCGCCGCTGTTTTCTGTTGCCCTTCCTCCAGTGGAAGCCGCCATCACCATGTGCAGTGTTCTTGTTGTGTCTCGTTCTTTTTGTGCTCGATCCATGCGGTCGGTTTGTTCTGTGTCCCAGCCCTTGTGGTTGGTTTGTGGACCTTTTGTAGGTTCTAACTTATTGTAGGGCCTTTCGGTCTGTTTAGGTACTTCCTCTAGCCGTTTGATTTATTTTATATACTGTACTGGTTGTATTATTATCTATTATTAATATAATACTTCTGTTGCGTAGAAAAAAAAATGGCGAGCGAGGACAAGCTATAGACTATGAATGAAGCCACTGCGCTGCATGGTGTCGAAGGTCAAGTCGGTACACTGGGGGACTTGCTTCACAGATATTATGCCACATAATATAGGCCCATTCCGAGAAAACACTAGAAGCGTTTGAGAAGAAGGGTGTGATCCAACTGAGGATCCATGTATTCAGGTTGGGCCGAAAATTCCTACCCAATGGGCCTTGCTATTCCAAATTTTCAGGCCCAGTGAAGTTTTATAACAATTGTCCATTGGACACCGAAGTCATGAGCTGAAAGGGCACACGATTGAAAAGAAGCCCTAGTGGCCGTGAAGAATATCATCCTCGGGTGTCTCATTCGTTCGTGACAGATTGACCCATTACAAATCGCTTAGCACCTAGAATATTCTTCCCTATATTAATTTTCGTCCATGCATTATGCTTTAAGGTGAAAATTCCCTATTTTTTAAAGGAAAATACGGTGAAGCTCATATAATCCGTCCAACCATGGAATCGACTGAAACGGTCCAAAAGAAAAGCCTTTTCGGGGCAATGATCCATTTGAGTTTCTGTCATTGTTGTTGACAAATGAGTGCATAAAAGGTTTCTTGGATAGCTGGATAAGCACCATTGCGAAGAAATAGACTAGCCAGCAGCTATATTTGAAGAAATCGTTTGACTGGACGTTTTCCACAAGCATCCTAGTTGACAAGACTTTGGAATAATAACATTTTCCGTTGTAAATGGATTTATACAATGCCTTTGAAGTTGACATCTCCTTTGAGATATCGTCACTCTCTAGAGCCGGACGAGGATAACAGGTGCTCACGTTTTATAACCTTTTTAGCTTGCCAGACCAACGACTTGTAGTCGGAGATACTTTATATAACTTGCACCAATTCAGAAGAATATACCAACGTCTGTGGAAGTTATAACACGTATGGGTGCCGTGTTGTTTTAGAGGAAGAAATAAATTGTATGATTTGTTGTATTTTTTTACTTGCGTATTGGGTTAGAAGTGTTTCTTTTCTTCTACTTTAGATGAGAGGTGGCGATGAGATTCCATTTAGATAATAGATAATATTCCTCAGCTAGCTTTTTCTTCGAAGGTTCTTCACGAAATTTCTGGCATCGAATTTTCTTTCAGAGGATAAGACATAAACCTACACTGATGAAAAGCCAAGGGTTTTTTTTCTTTTTTTTAAAAAAAAAAAACTTCGACAAAAACCCAATAAGTTTTTACACCAAACCCTTGGTCCTGGCTTTTCATAATTTGAAAGAGCACTTCTGCTTGACAGGGGCTGTTTAAGAGGAACATTAAAAAAAAAACTCCATTTAATATAGTTGTTCACTTACCGATTGTCTTTTCGGCTACATCAACTAGGTTGCTAAATTGTACAGCATAAACGTTCCGAAAAAGTCTAGAGAGCGAGAGGTCCCCCCTTCTCTCTAGACTTTCCCCACCCTTTTGTTCTAAACCTTCCCCTCTAGCACACATCTCTTGGTTTACCGTCAGTCAGTCAGGAGTTGCTTCCTTTTGTTTTCATGTTTTAAATAAGGATGGTTTGTTCCTTTTTCGTTTTGGGTTTTTGTTCCAATGAAGAGATAATATCGACCATCTCGATAGGACATTTTCCGTCGAACACGCGCCACTTGGACGGCATCAGCGGCTCTAAATTTATGTCGCCCCTATTCGCCAGCACAACACCGTCGCCTGGCACCCCACGCGCCACTCCAGGAGCGCATGGATATGACACGCTCGGTGTTTTTGGGCTACCGCCCTCTCTTCCTCCTTTTTTAGTCTGAGATTTCCTATGTGCCCCTTTACTACAGTGTTGGTGCGAGCGCTCCTCCGGGGATGCAGAATCGAGGTTCACAACTACCTCCTCCGAAGACGAAAACCGCCACCGCCTACCACAGCGTGGATGTGTTGTGGCCCAGGTCTGTAAACCCGGGTTGAGTTTGTGGATCTTTAGACCCGGTTTGGCGAGGCCCATGTGGTCAGGTGTGTTGGAACTCATACGGTACTTAAGTTTGTGGCCTTTAATGCCTTCTGGTTTATGACTCTCCGAGCCCTTGATATTACTATAGTAGGCCTATGTGCCCCAATGAAACATAACCGGTCTGGTGGTCCTGTATTCAACACTTGTATTTTGATCCATTATGAAATCTCCACCCAAAAAATAAAACTACAAAGAAAAACTAGTTGCTAAATTCCCAGATTGTCTTTTAGGCTGCCGCAATTGACAGCAACCAGGGTTCCTGATAATGTGTCAAAACTATTGTAACATCAAACTGCGACAGGGGCAAAGACAACCCACGGATCTGCAGTAGGACAATAAATTACACCAATGCAAGGCAAAAACAAAATAAGAAACAGGACAGAGCATTAACAATTATCAGAACACATTTACAGCGTAATCGACCAAAATTAAATCACCATCCGCCTCTATACAGAACTTTTTCCACGGTGATCACCTAAAAAATCACTACACTCCCCACAATAGCCCATCTTATATTACAAAACAACCGGAACCGTCCGGCATATTCAAACCTTTCTCAACACAAGGTTTGCTGCCCTCTTTAATCTTCAACCAAGCTACTTACAGACATTAGCAATGAGATGATCACCAATAAACATGGAATATATATACACTACTAACCGAAGATCTTAATACTCTCCAAAAATAGGCAAAGTTCCCTCTTCTTGTAAGACTGCTGTGTTTATGAATTCTGGTGGCATTTAGCTTCCTTCTATGTACACTTCCCTGTAACGGACTTCTACGCGACAGCAGGGATGCCGGAATTTTGGCGATCCCTGTTGAGGCAATCAAAACCTTCTACTCTAACTGCAGCGGGCTTAAGCCCAAACTTCACTCTGGTGCACCCTCCTTTGCGCGAAGATGACGATGGCGATGAAACACCCGATGGAGATGGCATTGACAATGGCGAAAGGGAAATGAATTTTTCATCTCCAAATCGAGCATCTTGGATCAAAGGGTTGGCTGACCTGCTTGGAGGAGACCCATAAAAAAATGGTGGTGATGAGCCAAACTGGTTTGTAGATTGTTCCAGCCCAAGACCCTCCTGAGGAAACCAAGTTATAAGGCACCATCCAAAACCAGGTCAGTGCAAATGACATGCATGACAAATTAACCTAAATAGTCCAGCTAAAAGAAGAAGAAAAAAATAGCAAATGAGTGGTAGCAAGGAAAAAAGCAAGAGGATAACTGATGGCAGCTTAAGACAAATCTTTGAAGAGAAGCAAAAAAAAATCACTTTTGTTCCAAACTAAAGCCTCATCCAAAAAAACATCTCTGCGAATAAAAGACTGGAGGGCACATAAAACTAAAACAGTATCCATATAGGAGCATGAACCCTTAAAAATTTGTCACTCCATCCATACAGAACGTGGAACGCTTCTGAACAAATTCACAAATTCCTTTCACAAGCAATTTTCCTGAGAAAACTTTCACAATTACAGCAAGGCATTAATCAAGCCAATTTTATTTCACAAGTTATTATGTGAAAACAATCAACTATGATCATGTTTCTACACATCAAACATGCAACCATCAGCACAGATCAAGATCATTGGTCATCCCAAAAACAATTGAGAGAGAAGAAACACGAGAGATCTAGCCCACCTCATCAACAACGGTCGTATCCATAATTTATGAATAAAGAAATAAGTTACAAACAAACTAATCCACTCCTTCATAGATTCAATCTTTATGAGTCTCAACTTACAAACAAACTATGTCAATGAAACAACTTTAAAAAGTCCCAACTTACCTTCATGAGTATGATATCCAAAAGCTCTGCTCCAGCCTTCGAATCACAGACCTCAGCTTGATGACTGTTACCCAAACCAAAAACCTACCGAGTTAGAATCTCAGACACTTGTAATATCCAACACAACCATGAAACCGCAAAGAAAATGGTATGGTAAAAAAGTTACCTCATGTGCCATCGCAAGGGCCTCAAATGATTGTTACCCAAAATCCCAACACGCCTAGGCTTTGGGCAAACAACCGGCCCCTTCAGATCAGAGATCGAGACGGAGCCCCTCATCTCTTCGCTGCCGACCACAAAGGCGTTCTGCTGAACATTGAAGTGATTCATCTTTCAAACAGATCCGGGTATCACAGCAAAACGCCTATTTAGCAATTATGACAAAAAAACGTCAGACAATTCTTCACACAAGATTCAAAACTCTCTAAAAGAACAAACTTTAATTAATTTCAATAGAAACATATTTTGTTATTACCAAAACTAGGAATAGAAAAATAGACAGAATCAATATTTGCCGTTAGTTGAGCTTTGAATCTTAACTTTTGCCAACGGAAACAACATAGCGGGTGAAAAGCAAAAAATTTCATTTTCCTTTCGTTTTCTTTCTCAGTTTTCTCACATCTCTCAGAGACCAAAAGGGGAGCTACAAGATTTTCATACCCTAGTAACAGATCTGAGATTTAGACATCAACAACTGAACTTTCCCGTCTCATACGAAAACCAGACAAAATTCCAGAGAATTTAAAGCGTTTTCTCGAAGGCGACTTCTGGAACATATTTGCAGTGTGAAATCCAAGAGAAGAAATTTCCGGTAAGCTGAACAGCTCAGCTGAATCAATCAAATACGCAGAGGATAACATAAAACTCCAACAAGAAAACAAAAACAACTGCTAATATTCCCACAGATCCGTTACAAAAAAGTTTGCGAATAATTGTCCAAAAATATGAAAGAAACTAAAAAGCTCCAGATCTACGAAGAAGACCAACTCTATCTATTAGCAGCAAACGAAAAAAAATATAGTTTCGTAAATCTAATTACATACCACAAAAAAGCAAAGAGAGAGAGATAGAGTACCCGAGGGGAATCCTCCGAGAAGAAGAAAGCAGGAAGGTCGGAGCCACGAGGGAGACAAAAGACGGAAAGGCGCTGAGCTTAATTTATAGGGCAAGGAAGGGATATGAGTTGTCAATGACTGAGGAAATAGAAAACGACGGATTCTACGGTTTAGGTAAAACCAAGCTTATTTTACAACGACGTCCGTCGTCCTCATGTGAAATAAAAGATAATATATGTATAACCCACCCAATGGCCAAGGAAGGACGACATGGGTACCTTAAAAATTGAGGGTCTGTTTAGATTGTAATATTCAATACCCATAATGTTTTGAGACCGTCTCGGCGTTTTATTTTATTTGATATCCTAGATACCCCACATAAATAATTATTAAATTCGTATACTTTAATCTCTTACGCGTTTATGTACAATTTACAGCGGATATAAATAAAAAAATTCATTGGCATATTTGAGCCCCAATTAATTGGGCTCAAAATTTTAGATTTACTACTAAAAAATTCATCACATAATTTTTTATTATTATAATATTTATTAAAAATCTTATCTCTCTTCACTTTTTCACCAACTCCCATAATATTTCTTTACTTTATAATATTTCTCAAACTCCAATACCCAAAATTTTCACCCTCAAACATACCCCATATATATGTATATTTAATAGCGGCGTTAAATACAACTAACAACTGACATGTTGTATGATGCTAAGCTACTAGTGGCAATAGGTTGGTTTGAAGTTCTTTTGATACGTTTAGCTTACAAGAGTAATATAATTTTAGTAGTCGAGGGTACAGAGTATCCAACTTTAATAATTATTTTATATATTATTCGGAGCTTTTGTAGTTTTCATCGATTTTGTTTGGATGTACATGGTACGTTGAAAGACAATTGGGAATCGAGATGGCATATTCCGCATAGAAGAAACACGTGTGCAACTATTTTTTCTCCTTGAAATAAAACTCATATGCTATTCCGGCTTGACGTGCACTAATATTTCATTTCCAACATGAAAAATCGTATACTACTTTATTGTAATATTCTCCGTGATATATTCTTAGGGAAAAGATAAGTTATTTCGGATTTGGCTTCGAATGTCACTTTTTTGTGTGTTTTCTTTTTCTTTTTAGGTAACGAATTTATAGCAGAGACTACCGAAATTGGAGTGAGTGGGGGGGCCGTGACTTCCGGTCCAGCCATCCAAAAAATGAAAGAATTTTTTTTAAGGTCATATTTATTTTATCTTTGAGATTTGCTCTTCTAATAAACTATATTGGTATAATTTGATCAATAATTTTGTTACTATCGTTTGCCTGTGTATATTATTTTGGGTGAATAATTTTTTAGTCCCTATTTTTACATCCTTTCAGAAACTGTCCCTAAATTTTCGTTTTGATTAATTTTGTTTACAGTTTATTTTTGTTTATCAATTTGATCATTTCGTCTACTTCCTCTAGTAATATGTTTGTAAGGGTCATCTACCTCCCATCTAATCAGATAAATACTATAATAATACGTGTATAGAAATTTATTATAAAATACCACATTAAAATTATTGTGCCCCATAAAATATTACAAAAATAATTAATTAACTTTTTATTAAAAAACTAATAATATTAAAGAAGGAAACTATTCCACTCCAGCCATCTATAGAATTAAGGGAAAAATACACTTTTCACCCTCAAATTACCATAGGTTTGACACTTTGCACCTCAAATTACCATCTTTAAGACATTTCACCCTCAAACTACCAATGTTAGACACTTTGCACCCTAAACTACCAATTTTGACACTTTGCACCCTCCATTTGACAATAATACCTTGATAAATTAATAAATTTACAATAATATCTTTACTATATACAAAATGTGTCAAGGGCATTATTGTCATTTTATCTCAAATTTTGAAAAAATGTGCAAAATGTCAAAAAATGGTAGTTAAAGGAAAGGGTGCAATGACTTACATGGTGTTTGTGTAAGTAAAATTTTGGGGTAAATTTTTAATAATAGTGAAAAAGTGAGAGAGAGAACGAAAAAGTGAAAAAAATTAGTAAAAAGGTGAAAAAAGTTAGAGAAAAAGTAAGATGAAAAAGTAAGTGAAAAAAGTAAAAAAAAATTGAGAAAAAATAAAGAGAGAAAATGAAAAAGTAAGGATGTTAAAATTTTGATAAAATTTTATTAAAATTGTAGTGTAGACAAACAACACGTTAAAGATGATAGTTTAGGGTGCAAAGTGTCATAGCTGTGGTATTATATCGGTGAAAAGTGTATTTTTTCTAAAAAATAAAGAATTTTTTTTGGTTATATTTATTTTATCTTCGGGAGAATCACATCAGTGATCAGACTGCACATACTTCAAGGAAAAAGCGAAAAAAAAGGCGTTTGCTTTCCGAACTGCTCACTGAACATTTTCGGCAAAAACAATGCGACAGCTAACTTTATAGACAGTAACAGTAAGGTCATTCAGAGAATCACATCAGACTGCACATACTTCAATTTTTTCTCTCCAAAATTACTTGTACGTGGGAGAACTGGTGGGAGAACTGGTGGGAGAATGTTAAAGAAACTATTTAATATGTATATAGATACTAGCTATTTTGCTCCATATGAATGCAATTTCACCCTTAAACATTTAGACGAAGATAAATAAATTTACAAGTAATTTCAATCTTATTTTATCCTAAGAAATTAGAGGATTGATGCTAAAATAAGTGAGCAAATTTGAATTCTAAACTTTGTATTATATATGACAATTCTGACGTAATAAATGTTAGCATATTTGACCGATTCTGACTTATTAAGATATGTATTAAATGTAAGAGGATTCATATTATCTGATAATTATCATGAATATCAATAAATATGATAGGTTCCACACATTATATTTTTTATAAACCCTTTTGCAAACTTTGACCATTTTAAATATTTAGAGATTAAATTGAGAATATTCAAATTTTATTGACTTTGTCAAAAATTAGTAAAAAAATATAGAATTTTACGTGAGTTGGTTGAAAAATATAATTTTATGGGAATTGGTGAAGACATGAATAATATAGAATTTTACGAGAGTTGGTTAAAAAATATAATTTTATGGGAATTGGTGAAGACATGAATGAATGGATGATTTGGGTGAATTTTTTATATTTATTAAAAAGTAAATAGATAATTCTATTGGAGAGAGATTAATTTAAAGTTATTTTATTTGATAAAAATTTTGAATTAGTTATTTTTGTAAACTAAAATTTTGGATTAAAGAGAATTTTGGTACAACTAATGATTTACAAATGCCTAAATTGCCTTTTTTGGGTAAAAAGAGAAATTCGGGCACCCTACCACGTGCACCGAGCTCGGACGGACATGACCCAGTATACGTACGAGGTGGGCTCAACTCCACGGCAAACCTCGAACCGTGTAGCCCTCCCAAACTACACATGTCTGTTAAGTCCAACTTTGTTGGTGAGTGACCCTATAAAATTATTTGTACTTGAGAGTATTCAAACCTTAGACCTCATAGTAGCAAACTCGAAGGCCCAAAGCCTTGACCGCTCAAACCAACCCTTTGGGATTAATCGTTAGCCTAAATTGTCTCTCCACATAAGAATCTTTGTATAAAATAAAAATAAATAACTAAATAATATTAAAAGAATACGTTCCCGAGCAACACCATTATCAATGTGAATTTCCTTATCAATGAAATAAGTTTTTTTTAAAATTAAATAAAAAAAGACAATGAAAACCAACTGGAGAAGAGAGTGGTGTAGGTCCGGGATCACGTGATACCTTTTAAAAATAGTTATAGCAGAGAGATAATCGCACCGATCAAAACACCTCTGAACTTCATGATAGGTTCAAGAAGCACAAAAGCATCCACTACCAACGAAATATGTGTTCGGCGACCTTCACGACGGGATTTGTGTTCGGCGAAGTTGGGGTCCTTAGGGTTCAGGGAAGTAATTTGGTGGGTTTGGACTTGGGCAAAGTAATTTGGGGATTTTGGGGCATTTTCGGGATCTCACCTTCAAATTATACATGTGGCTTAACATTATATGTTTTATAATTTTTTAAACGTGACAAGTAACATTCTACGTGTAATCTGTTTGTCAGGTCAGCATTTCCGTCTATTAATTTGACGGCAAGACTCTTATGGGAATATGGCCAAACTTTAGAGTTTTTTGTAGGGAAAAGCATACCTTGAGCACGAAATTGGGAAATAATAATACCCCATGGACGTACGGATCAATTTAGCCTAAAATTCAGGAAAGATTTGTTTATAAAATTATTGTAGAATTTAATATATTCAACCAAATTTAATAACAAATATCTAAATTATCAAAGAATCTTATATAAATATCAATAATTTTTATACAAATCACATAAATTTTAATATCTTAAAAAAAATCTAACAAATATTCTCTCTATACTTTTCCACCTAACTTTAATATTTGTTATTAAATAATTATATCGAATCACCTCACTCTACACATTTTTTTACAAATCTAATAATAATTAAATATTTTCAACAAACTTTACACAAAAATCTATAAAAATTCAATCTACATAAATATTCACAATTCTATAAAAAATCTAAAAATCTTACATTTTTTTATAAAACGAACATCCCCTAAATATATCATAAGTCAGGAGTTTTGTTTTTTAATTGGTTGATTTACATAAGTTATTTATCTTGTAAATATATCATAATTAAGATGATGTCTATTATTGTTTAATTAAAAAAAATCAACTTTTTTTTTAAAAAAAATTAAAGCCAAAATTTTTACTTCTAAATATCAACATCTCAAAAATTTCACAAAAATTTTAACAGTTAGTCCCACAGCTTCGATACAAGACTATATTAAATATTTGTTTCTTTACTTTTAAACAACTATAATAAAAATAATTTTACAATCAAAGGTTCTAGAAGAGATAAGTTTTTTGGTGTTTTAAAAAATGGTCTAGCGATGTTTTAGAAAGAGAATGAGAACTTTTTTAAAAATTTATTCACTTGAAGAATGTGATAATAAAAAAATATGTTTGAAAATAAGAATTTTGTGAGATAATTTTGTATGGTTTTTTGTAATTTTTTATTGTTGTGTTGTTATTCAATATTTTATTTTTTGTGTGGAAAAATAATATATGGTTTAAAAAATATTCTTAAAATAAAAAAAATGTTTTCAAAACCATCATGTGTTTCTGAAAAACATTTTTTTGCAATGATTACTAAATTTTGTTGGGTGTTCATGAGAATGGTGTGATTCATAGAAAAAATGTTGGGAAATAAACAGTTTTTAAAATTTATTATCTTGAGGAATGTGATGGGTAATAAGGTTGTGTTTGAGTGTTAAAATTTCAGGACATTGGATTTGGTGAAAAAGTGAAGAGAGAGATGATTTTTATTATTTATTATAATGAAAAGTAATGATGTGATGGGAGAGAGATATTATATTGTAATTTTTTTATTGTGTTAAAACTTTAGGAAGTGTAAAATTTTTGTAATCAAACATAGCCTAAGTATGTTTGAAAATAAGATTTTTGTGAGAAATTTTTTTTATAAGTTTTGGTGAGTTTTTTGTTTAAATTGTGAAGAATTTGTCTCGATGTGGTTAGTTATCCCATACATAGTGCCACAACTAATATTAACAAAGAGACTCTGAGATTGAGTCTTGATGGTGAATATCGAAACGGGTGAAGCCGGAATAACCAATTCCAGTTCAATTCTGGTACTCACAAGAATGCAATTTTTTTTTTCTGGTTCCTTTCCCGAATTGGAACTAAAAATTATGGTTCATCATGTTGGCTCTTTTGGACATATTTTTATGAGCCCTAATAAGTCAAAAATGTTTTTGTACCAAATTTTTGGAAGATTTGTATGTTACTCGTCATAAATTAACAATAAATGTAAACATTCATCCAAAATTTAGATTCTAAAATAAATATCAAGCAAATTCTATATGTTATACTTTATTTTGAGCTATATATATATATTTAAAAAACCCTACAATTTGTATATTTTGTAGTTATTTATCATAAATTAACAATAAATGTAAAATATTCATCCAAAATCTAGATTCTAAAATAAAGATTCAATCAAATTCCATATGTTATACTTTATTTTGAACACTATTTTTATTTTATTTTTAAAAAAAATTGTAACCGGAAATTTGAATAATTTCGTTGGAATTTTTTGTTCCGGTTCTGATTCCGAAAATTGTCAAAAATGATTTCTAATTCTTATCAAAATTATTGAGTCTATAGAAGGATTGAAATTGGTTTGTGGTTGGATAAAGCTTGGGCATAGATGATGAAGAGGAGTTATCTTTTACTTTAAAATTTTAATGCTTGTATTGGACTGGGAAAGTCCTGATCAAGATCCAACTAGAAATGAATCTGATTTGAAATGGAAGTGGGAGTTGAACTTGGTTGGAGTCGTTGGACGCTCAACTTTTTATATATAGTAACGGACTAACGGTTATGAACGTGGGCTTGAGTAATGTTTGAGCAGAGTTGTGGTCCAAGTCCAGGATTAGGCTTGGATGGCGTGATGGGCTTTGAGCGAAAAAGAAACAGGTTCGCTATTCGATATAATTGAGTTGACACACGGGAGATTCCTAAGCAGACAAGAAAGTACACAAAAATCTTTTACAGTTGTATTTGACGTGACGTGACGTGACGTGACGTGTACGAGTCTAGTTCGGTTAACTTTCCGGGATAAATGTAAAATAGTCAACCTAAAAATCGATTTATTCACGTTATATGAAAATTATTGATTTAGTTTTTGTGATTTTATTTTTGTTTGTTATTGATCTTTTATCAGAGATTGATTTTATCACTTTTTGAAATCATAAGGACTAAATCGATATTTTTCATATCACAGAGACTAAATCGATTTTTGCGTAATAGTACAGAAACCAATTTTACATTTACCCCCAATTTTTACCACCGGCTGTGGTAGGTAGGTGGAATGCACATAGTAAAAGAGTACATTGTAAATGGCTAGGAACGAAATAAAGGTAGCCACTTACCCGACAAAAAAAAACCGTCACCCATGCCTAATAAAATAAATTTAAAATAATAGAGTACGTAGAGGACCCAATCGTGGTCCATTCCCTCCTAAAGTAAAGCATTACTTCGATTCAACATTGAGAAAAGGCTACAAATGACAGGAACTTAACTCCAATTAACATTGAGAAAAGAGTGCAAATGGCACTTTGGCTAAACGTTCAAATAGGTTACTGGAAAATAAGATAATTTCATAGAAAAAAGATAAAGGAATCGGTCGACGGTTCAAGCGTCTTGATCAAAGGGAAAATAAACACGTACCAAATTCCAAACACAAAAAAAGTATATGATTTCTAGTGGGCAACAACCTTGAAAGCGACCAAATTAATACATTTTAAGCTTTTTTTTGATTCGCGGAATCGGTCCCTAGTCAAGTGCTCAGGGATGGAAAAAAAAATACATACACTTGGTCCCCATTCAGCTGCAGCCTGCAGCACTATCATATCTACTATATCAAACAGCCGAACCTCAGAAGATTTGACCCAAACAAAAATAATTAAATACTTTATGTAACTGGGTCGAAATAAATAGTCAATTGAATGACGGTCCAATCATTTTGATATTGTAGATCTGTGGGAATTTTTAATATCCCGAGGAAAATATAGCCTTGAGGACGATGAGAAGAAAAGTAGAGTGAGAGCATTCCTAGTAGCTTATTCAAATTTGACTCTCTATTTTAACTAAAAAGTACACTTATCTATTTTAACTATCAACTTTTTAAAAACACCCACAACAGCTTCTCTATTTTAACCATCTACTTTTACTATTCTATTTAAATATTATTATTCAAAAATTTCTTTATTATTTCTCTATCATTTATATTTTTTAATATTCGTTTTATTGTAACGGTTATATTTTTGAATATTTGTCTTATCCTAAAAAGGGTGGATTTTTTAATTTTTGTCTTTTCCTAACGCTCAGTATTTTTTAACTTTATCTTATCTCAACGATTAGATTTTTTAAAAAATTTCTTATCCTAACGGTCATATTTATAAATAGTCGTCTTATTTTAACGATCATATTTTTAAAAATGTATTAAGTTAGTCTTTATTTAGTTTAAAATGTATTAAATTAGTCTTTATTTAGTCTAAAATGTATTAAGAAAAGAGAAAGAAAAAGAAAAAAATAAGAAAATATTAATATTTTATTATAGAGAAGTGAACAATGGTTATCTAAATATAGAGAACCATTGTTCACATGTTAAAATTTTTAGCTAAAAACTGTTAAAATAGATAAGCTGTTAAAAAGTATTTTTTAGCTTTTTTGTTAAATTGGTTCTCTATTCTAACCAAAATGTTAGAATAGAGAACCTACTAGGAATGCTCTGAGAGAGTTTTGAATTTGTGGATGTCAAGTTAATTAAGGCCATACGCAAACATGATAAGGAATTCTTTTAACATACGAAACTACCGACCGAACAAAAAAACTAGTGTGAAATTCGTATTCGAATTCTCTGTGCGCAGGTTTTAATAAATGATTTAAATTAAAAATAAAAATAAAAATTATATTATATTAAGCCGTGAGTTCTCGCCAGTTTCTCCCAAGGTTTCACTAAATTCAAAAATTACGAAGATTGTAAAATGAAAAATCCGTGTAAAGATCTCACAACTCGAAAGCAGAGGTATTGAATGTCATCTGCCCTTCGATTGTGTTTGACCGGAAGATAGAGCTGATTCAACACCGAGTTGTTACCCGAAACAAAGGGAAATCTGACTATGCGTATCTTACCAGCATTCTCGAAGATTATTTTGTCTTATAATTGAACTTTGATTCTCATTTCTTTTCTCTTTTTTTTTTTTTCTAATGAGATGTCCTTCCTTAACTGTTAAGTTGATGTTTATTTCCCTAATATTTCGAGATATAAAAATTTATATCAAAACAAATACATTATAAAAATTTGAGAAAAGTACTGAAAGAGTCCCTGTAGTTTCACGTTTTGACAAAATAGTCCCTGTGGTTTCAAGTTGAACGCGTTAGTCCCTGTGGTCAGCAAGTTGTTGCAATGCAGTCCCTTCGTCAACCCACTTAACGGTCAAAGCTAGGTCCCTGTGGTATCACCTTTTAACAAATTGGTCCCTGAGGTATGCATCATGTAACAAAAAGGTCCTCCCGTAGCTTTGATCGTTAAGTGGGTTGACAGAAATCTAACGGAATAACCTTTTTGTTACATGATGCTTACCCCAAAGACTAATGTGTTCAAGTTGAAACCACATGAACCAATTTGTCAAAACGTGAGACCACAGTGACTGTTTATGTACTTTACCCTAAAATTTTTAACTTTTACACATACACATTATACTTTTCACAAATCTCAATAAAATAAAGATTTTCAAAATTTCGGAAATATTTCCTAAAATTTTGAGAAACAAACCTTAAAACTTCTATCAGTCTTACCACTTTTAGGTTGTGTTTGAGTGTTAAAATTTTATTATACCACTTTGTGTTTGGTGAAACAGTGAAGAGAGATGGTTTTTAATATTTATTATAGTGAAAAGTAATGATGTGATGATGATAGAGAGATTATATTATAATTTTTTATTGTGTTAAAATTTTAAGAAGTATAAAATTTTTACTCGTAAACACATCCTATCCTAAGTACGCAACCAAAATAATAAATAAAAATATTAAAGAATTAATTTATATTGTCTTTCATGCTGTTCCCCGATTTTGACCGTAGACCAAAATTTTCATCGGTAGAATACTGAGTCCTTAGTTTGGACTAACTTAAATGAAAGACTTATGTTACACGTTTTTTTTTTAAATTATTTAAATAAAAGTTACAGATGATTTTCACTTTTAACCCATAAATTTATATCAAAATATTTAAAAGAGGTACAAACTTCCAAAATCATCCCATCTAAACCCAAAATGATCAAATTAATAACTATCATGGATAAAAATTTATATATTGTTGTTAGAATAAAGTTAAATGTAAAATATAATTGTATATTTTACGAGTTTGCTATATTGGTACGTCGGTATTAAAATAACGACAGAGGTGAGACTTCTTCCTGGATGTATAAGCGCCTCATCCGCCCCACCTAAAGGCATGGTTCTCCACTGTGTTTGTTCGTGGAAATATTGGAGTTTTGGAAATTTTAGGTATTGAGATTTGTGAAAAAATATAGTATTTTATGGAAAGTAAGGAGAGAGAAGATTTAATTGAATAGTATAATATTATTTTATAATTTAATGAGGAGAAATAAATTATTTTATGATTGTTTGGAAATTTTAAGGATTAGAAAGGTTGGAAACAAACGCCCCGTTACAAAATGCAACCAAAGGCAAACGTCCCGGACATCCTGTCCTCTCCCTCTCTTGGACCTTTCTACCCAGTGGAACCCAAACGACGGGTCCAATCTATAAACTGGGTCGAGCAAACCAGTGGTCAAAAACGCACAATGACCTCCCCAACAGAGGCGTACACATTTGTGTGTGTGTGTGTGTGTTTTTTTTTTCTGAAAAAGCCAACATATTTCCTTTTCTCTTTAACGCTTATCAATTTCCAAAAGTTGAAAGCATCTTCCACTAAGATCGCATCTCCAGCTCATTTTCTTCTTTCGAACACCTTTTTCTATCTGCCAAGTCGGTTTTTTTTAAAAAAATTCCAAAGAACAAAGATTATTATAAGCCCCCACATGGCTTTCAAATCCGCGAAGGTCTACAGGTGCCACCCGATAGACGGTAGTGCATTTCAGATTGCATTGTTATAAAATTGCAGTCAATCGCAGAACCTTCGACATAGGAAGTTTTTTTTCGTGGTTTTTTTTTTGGCTTGCTTTCTCGTTTATGTCTTTTGATGGTGTCTTAAGAGGTGGGTTTGGGATGTTGTAGTATATAGGGCTAGGGTCTGGGTTCAGTTGAGGAAGGAAAGGAGGAGAGAGGTGACGGTACCGGTAACCATGAAGTTCCCCGGAGTTGACGAGGAGTTGCAGAAGATTTTGGACGCTAATATGGACGAAGCTCCCGCCAGAAGGCGAGCGCGCGAGGCTTTCAAGAATATTCAGCTTGGGATTGACCACATATTGTTCAAGGTACGGTCTTCTAATCAAACGTTGTGAAGAATGTTCCTTTACGCGTATTTGTGTATTCGTGGAATGAATCAAATAGTTCAGGCTACCTTGATCATATATTTTATAAAATAGTGTTTATTTTCACCTGCCTTGAATCGAGTACGAATTCGTGACCTGTAATTCTAATAGCTGGGCCTCCTTCACCTGCTGTACTTGTTTTTTTAGTTCATAAGTCTTAACGTTTTCGAATTATAACGAGGTTGCTATTGTGTTTTTGAATATTTGTTATCAAGCCACATCATCTATGCACGCGAGTTTGAACAATCTGGGACCTAAAAAATCGTAAACAATAGGATCATAAGTGGGTGAAGTCCAACACTTTTAAACCACGGGTTGGCAAATCGCCTCAATCGAGATTCGAAACTAAACCTACTATATCTTCTCGTGTGCAGGGAGAGCTAGAAGTTGAACTTGTGGAGGTCAGGCTGTACTAAATATTTTTCTTCTGTACCCCACTTAATAAGATGAGAAGAAAAGTGCTTAACCAAAAAAGTTTCGGATTTTTTGAGGGGTGGGGGTGGGGGTGGGGAAGTCCTCCTTCCCCTGCTTCGTTGCTGTTTGTAATGTAATGAATTGAATAGTTCAAGATAACTTCAAGATTGCTTTAAAATCTCCAACTGTCTTCCAATGGTGCTGGCTTGTTTTGTTAGTGAATCAAATTTGCGTGTCCTTTTGTTATTCCATGAACATTTCACCTGCAGACCACTCACCACTTTTTGTGACAATCCAAGGGAGTTGACCAAGCTGGGAGCTGACATAGAGTGTCCCAGGGCATAAGGGGTAGGAAGGGGGATTCAATTGTTAATACTCCATACCTATACATGACTATATAAACACCTTGTCCGCTAGGGCCCACCAGGAGGAGTCTAAATTGATTGGCATAAATGGAGAACCATAGGCACTCCCTCGGACACCTTAAAATGCATCAATTTTACTCAAACAACTATTTCTAAGAGATCATTCTTACTTTGATACCCTATGTATAATGTGTATTTGGCTGATGGACTTAGCTTTTTGTAATTTCGACCCTCCATTTGTTTTATGAGTAATATTGATTAGCTTGTATTTCACTGTTGCAGACGCCGTCTGAAGGAGTAGCAATGGAGGAGGTATGAAATGTTACCAATGAAATCTCACGTATATTTCTCTCAATTACAATTTTTAGGAGGCTTTGATTGGAGTTGCCCAAGGCTTGCATAAATTAAAGTTTTGTTTCACCTAAGGTTGTGTTTGAGTGTTAAAATTTTAGGGTATTGGATTTGGTGAAAAAGTGAAGAGAGGTGATTTTTAATATTTATTATGGTGAAAAGTAATGATGTGATGAGGATAGAGAGATTATATTGTAATTTTTTTATTGTGTTAAAATGTTAGGACTAAAATTTTAGTCCACAAAAGCACCCTAGGGTATCTGGTTCTACACAATCAGTCATTGCATCTCATATTTGCACCTCTCTCTCTGCTCCTCAGTGGCAAGCCAATGTTGCTAGAGTTTGCTTAAACATGTAAAGCTGCACCATGTCGATGGTACTGGGCTGACCTTTTTCCTGGGGGGGAGGGTGCTGTGATCAAGAAACGGATGGGCCGTACTTAAGACTATAACTGCTAGTTGTGGAAAAAACTTGCTTATGAGCTTAAGAAGGCATGTTACATGTGCAGAAAATCTGCAACTTTTTCTTTCATTCGCTTGTCAGTTGTTAGAAACAATCTCTAATGGTAATTCTGGTTCTGTTGCAATTAAAAAAACTGTTTGACTCTCTCCATATCCTTATATGAGAAAATTCTTTTTTTTTTTTAAAATATAGTGGTGCAACTTCACTGTTTATTACTTTCCATGATAAAACCGAGTTTTCCTAAATATGTTTTTGTTTTTGTTCAGCTATTTTTCAATTATTAGCTGAAAAGGTTGCTATTATTACCTATAACAAAGGAACAACTACAGACAACTATGACTTAACCCCCCCCCCCTTCCAAAAAAAGAAAGAATGACCAGAGGCAACTGGGCACCTAGAAAGTGAAAGTGAAAGTAAAAAGGTTTTGTAAGAATACCGTTGTTTATGATGTAGCACGGTTATTTGTCATTGCCAAGTCAAGTGTATGGTATTGCAGTGTAGCTATAACTCCTCTTTTCGATCAAAGAGGATCATTTGATATTCTGTGTGCAGTCATATGAAAAGAACTCTAGAGGATTGGAGATTTTTTCAAAAAGTTGGCTTCCGGTCGCTTCTCGCCCCAAAGCAATGGTGTACTATTGTCATGGTTACGGAGATACTTGTACATTCTTCTTTGAAGGCATGGAGCTCTTTTCGTTTTGCTTTTATTTTCTATTTTTTATTTCCCTTGTTGTCTTGTCTTCGGTGAAAGTGTTATTAGTGTTTTTCAACTAGTGGTAGAGATGGATTGTAATAAGGTAACTTTAGTTTTTGACTTGGTCATCCTATGGTTGATAGGAGTTGCGAGGAAGTTAGCATTATCTGGATATGGTGTTTTTGCAATGGACTACCCTGGATTTGGTCTTTCTGAAGGTCTCCATTGCTATATTCCCAGCTTTGACTGGCTTGTTGATGATGTTATCGAGCATTACTCAAAAGTCAAAGGTAAGCTAAATCGTTACATGTCATTCTTGTGGAACTTTTCTGCAAAAAATTCTTACATATGTGGTTTTTCATTTTTATTTTCCTTTATTTTGTTGAGAAAAAGGACTAGGTTTCCCCAAATGGAAAATTGATCCCTTTTTTTATCTAGTTGATAATGAAAAGCAGTCAGTCCAATTTCTCAATGAGTTAGCTTTCATCTTGAAATGTGAATGGAATTTCGGAGTTGGTTTGAGAATCCAGCACTATCGAACTCCCAATTACCTATCGAAGACATAAAGCACCTTATTAAATTGGTTCTACTAAACTATAAATATAAATTACTGTGTACACAATAATGTAAAGTGTCTTAATTTCTTAATCTTTTGAGTCTCATCGAGCCGGTAATCATGAATTAAACATTGTTATGCTTTTTTGGGGAGAATACTTGTCACATTTTATTTGTTTGATTCATGTTCCTCTACTTTTGTTGTCTTTGTTGTGGCGGAGGCTCCTCCATTTGCTCGTAAGTTTGTAATTGAGTGCATTGTGTAAGAGTCTAACTAAATGATGTTTATACAAGGTATATGTAAACATACCATTCGTTATATTAGTTTGTTCACAGTGATTTATGCAATTAATTCAAAGTGCAGAGCGGCCTGAGTTTCGTACTCTCCCAAGCTTCCTTTTTGGTCAGTCTATGGGTGGAGCTGTAGCTCTGAAGGTGCACCTAAAACAACCTAGTGCATGGGATGGTGCCGTTCTTGTTGCGCCTATGTGCAAAGTACTTTTCTGAACCTCTGTTAGAAACCCTGCTTTTGTTGACCTTCACTAACTGGAAATTTTTTGTGTAGATTGCAGATAACATGGTCCCACCATGGTTAGTCACGCAAATCCTGATTGGTGTAGCTAATTTTCTTCCAAAGCAGAAGTTGGTTCCACAAAAGGATTTAGCTGAAGCAGCATTTAGGGAGCTGAAAAAGAAAGAGCAGGTTTATCTCTTCTTTTGACTAGATAATTTCAAGGATGGAAATAAGATGTTAGGTTGTAGGCTTGTGGGAAGGGCTAAGGATGTAGGATGCTTTAGTTTTCTGCTTATTTGCAATAGACCTTTACAGCTTATGTGTCTAAAACATTTCTCTCATCACAGACAGCATATAACGTTGTTGCTTACAAGGATAAACCGCGCTTGAGGACTGCACTGGTGATGCTGAGAACCACTCAAGAGATAGAACAGAAACTGCAAGAAGTATGCTTATTAGCCAACTTTCTCTGAGAACCATTCTACTACTTATTCTAATCTGCCGTATCCATCTTTCATTTCAAGTTTTTCGAATGTCTCTGTAACTTAAGAAGTTAAAAGAGTGCAATGCTATTCTGAAATTGGGAACATAAGCTGGCAAATTTGGTTGGCTCATTGCATCTTCTTATAACAATACAGCAACTGACATGCCTGAGGTGTTGCATAGGCAACACTTAAAATAAGTGGCTTGTTCATGTAGTGCTAATGAGATCATGTGGAGCAAGAGGTTAAGAGTTTAAAAGAATGCAATGCTGTTCCGAAGTTGGGAACATGAGCCGGCAAATTTGTTTGGTTGATTGCATCTTCTTTTAACAATGCAGCAACTGACATGCCTGGTTTTGCATAGGCAACACTTACATGAGTGGCTTGTTCATCTAGTGCTAATGAGATCATGTGTAGCAAGATATTTTTCAAGATTTTTGTCTTTAATATGTTTCGCGAGGAGACAAGCTACTTAGATTACGTGCTGAAGCCTGTGGCTTTCAGTTTATTTGATGAAAAGTTAGTTTTACCTGGAAGGCTGGAAGTCTCAGGTCACCATCTAAACAGTTCTGTCAAAAGAGTGTTTAGTGATTGTCATTCTATTAGCTGACTCATACTTGTTGTAATCACAGGTCTCTCTGCCATTATTGATCCTGCACGGCAAGGCTGATATGGTAACCGATCCATCTGTGAGCAAGGCCTTGTATGATAAAGCAAGAAGTTCTGACAAGAAGCTTAACCTTTATAAGGATGCGTATCATTCTCTTCTCGAGGGCGAGCCAGATGAAACTATAATTGAAGTTTTTAATGACATAGTTTCTTGGCTCGATGAGCGCTGTATTAAAAATACTTCTAACTGATAATTTGTCTCCCTCTTTTTCTTGTTCCAAAGTTGTATTTATTCATTTTTCTGTAAAGAAGCTGTGATCGTCATGCTGATGTTCCATGCACAAAACTGCCCAGGGCATTTATTTTCAAATATTAATAATTGCATTAATGCATTCAATACAGATTAATTAATGGCCGAGAATTTGTACAGAATCTCACGTGTTTATTATGATGCGCTGGACAGACTTTTGGATCTTGGTTTCTTAGAAAGTGGTGCAAGTGTAACAATCAGATTAACTTTGTCGAATATTTTCCATTGATTACAATCTCTCCCGCTTTCTATATATCTAGTTGATTTTTTCAGAAACTAATGAAAGGAAAAATCGAAAAATGTTTTAACATCCTTCTCGTGATGAGAGATCATATTGTATGATTACAATTAAGATGGATTTAAGTTTGAAATGGAGGTGCAACTTGGACAATTACAGCAGTATGCAAGTACGAAAAATTGAATGGAGAATTTAGCTTAAGTTTTAAAGGTCTAGTTCTGCCCATTTCTTGCACTCAAATGGCAGGAATAATCGACTTACAAATCATTTTTGAAGTTGAAGAGTCGAGAAAAACGAGTTGGAATCGGGATATACTCAGATGGTTGTTCGCATATCATGCATCTTGTAGCCTTGCTGAACCTGTTCAACAGTCCAAAATTAGCACTGGAGACGGTCTTTTTTTTTTTTTTTACTCTGATCGGGACAAGGGTCAATTGCAGAAGCATTTGTTTTCCTCAAAATTTCACCTGATCGTTTCCGAAGACCAACATTAGCCTTATTTTCCAAAACACATTTGGAAACTCGGTTGTCGCTTCAAGCACCATGCACCCAAAAGGGCACTCACGTCACGCGGTCCATCTGGAGCTTCGTGGTATTGAATCTAATTAATTGATGACCATAGGTTGGTCCTCAGAAGATTCTGCAGAACTGGCAGGGCTTAACAGGGTGCGATGCAGAGTGTCTAATGACATACGGCCTCTATCATAGATAATGGTCTCCAAAGACAGCGACATAAACAGTAAACGCCGACTCATCCAATAAAAAGTATTGGCCGCCCAAAAAACCAGAAAGAAACAACTGTATTGCAAGTGAGTTATAAAAAGTTGTTCGGTTAAATTTGGTCCACTTTTGGGCTTTTTTTTTTCTTGGTCACTTGGGCCTCACTATTCTGGCCTTGTCTCTGAGCAGAGCGTAATTACCCTGCTTTTCTTCCTCTTGGCTTCCTTAATCTTCTCGTGGTTAAGATCTTTCCTGTTTAGTCCTAGCATAATATCGACAATCCGTCAAGGCGTCAAGTTGGGGTGTTCATTTGTATCGGCGGTTACCGTTTTAACCGCTACTGGTAAGAGCGGTTATTGTGTCTTAGCGGTGCAGTGACGGTGCCAAATATGTGATTCCGTCAATTGCGGTGAAGGTGACGGTTTTCGCCAAACCGTCACCTACACTACCGTTAACCACCCCTAGTTGAGACTTGAGATGATTATTGATTATCTGACATACTTTTGTTGGGCTTGTTATGATATTTGTCCATTTGATATGATTATTGATTATGATATTAAGTTAAAAATCTAAACAGCCAAAAACAGTAAAAAAAATGAAAAAACTCAAGGAAAAAACTTATTTTTTTGGCACAACAGTTATACGGTTTAAGCAGTTATCGTATAACCGTTATCGTTAATACCGTCACCGGTAATGGAGGTTATTGTGCCTTAACGGTGCGGTGACGGTGTCAATTATGTGATCCCGTCAATTGCGGTGACGGTGACAAACCGTCACCTACACTACCGTTAACCACCCCTAACGTCAAGTGCGGAAAAGGATAGAGACCTGATTTGTGACTTTTTGGGTAAATAAAGTTTGTGGAAATAAAAAAAAACCTAGAGAATTTGGTTGGTACTATGCAGTTGTTGAAAACATGAAGGTAAAATGACCAGAAAAGTTTGTGGATTTGGTTTGTTTTCCCTGGAAATTTATAAATGACCAACGAAGTGCTGGTAATTTGGCTCTTAAATTCAATAGGATCCAATAAGCAAAACGTCATCTTTCAAGAATCACAACATGCTCCGGAAAATTATATATTATGTTCCTGAATTGAAGGAACTATATCCAGCTCACCACTCAGTCTCAGATAGGAAAAAGATGCCGACGAGAAAAAGATAACATGGGTGGAAGATGCTGTCATGACCCATGCCTAATTTCGTTTTCCTAAGAAAATAACAAGAGGTGCAAGTGGCTCTTTGTAGTTTGTAGTGCTCTACCATACCAGACAACTATAAGCTAGTGCGCAATTACCCTCTTTTTTCTTTCCCTTTTTGCCGTCCTCTCCACCTAAGCTGCGTGTCTGTACTGCGTTCCTCGGAGTGGAAAGCTGTACCTTTACAGCTTTGGACTGCATTTTTTATATAGTAATATACTAGCCCATGAAGAAGCCATTGGCGTCGTCTTTGTTATTGAAAACATGATCTTCTCTTCTTGCCTTTGCCACTCTCCAATCTTACTCAAGGTGTGCCCTTTTCTGCTTTTCAAGCATTGGCTTCTATTGTCCTTTGTCTTTGCCAGTTGCAGTTTTGTGACTAGTAATTTACTCTACATTGTTTGTTTGGACTTGTAGTGCAGTTTATCCATATGAGTATTATGTCTTCTTCCTTTTTATAGAGCATAATCGTTTTGGACGAATTTCGGGTTGAGTGGAAATGGGTATTCGGCATAGTACGGAAATACCTAGATTTTCTCCAAAAAATCAACTTTATAGTTCGAATGGGGTTCTGATAATAAAAGTCAGGCACCGGATAAACTTTCACATACAGTGATAAACGGTCTATATACTGCTGGGTTTTCTTCCGAATGTCGAATGGGGTTCTGATAATAAAAGTCAGGCACCGGATCATGGAATGTTCAAATGAGTGATTTCCATTTGTCTACTTCTTGGTCTCGAGTTCTGTACTGGATATTCATTTTTCCCTTGCAATGTACTTACGCCAATCACAACATCATGGAATTTTTTACAACTACCTAGGGCCTCTTTGGACGTCTCCTGAAGGCTGGATTGGCTATTTGAGTTCCTGATACAATCATGTTAGCAAGTTCATCCTCAAGAATGGATAAAGTCATATAAAGTCTAAAACTTTTGCATTTTGTAAATTCCTAAAATTGGTCCTCCCATCAGCTAGGCTACAAGAATTACAAACGGAGGCAGTCCATTTCAATAATCGGCCCAAACTGGTGCTCTATATGCAACGACTTTTTAGAGTACTAGGGTGTATCATCTTTACAGTCCTCTGGTTTTTATGCCTGCATTTTTTCATCTTTAGGGTTATTTCCGACATCCAGTATACAATAATGTAGTGCAGTATGTCACATTGATGATTGGGATTGTTGATTACACGGTCATGTATGTGTTTTATGGTCAGCCTTTTATGTGGGATGTCTTCCCATAAGTTTTTGCATAAGATTCTTTCAGTGTCAAATATGCAATAGGATCCTTGCGTTTTTTGTATTGTTATGTACCGTATATTGTTCTCTTGGCTGAATTCTAAATGGGAACTTCTCTATGAGATTTTTGACATAAATGGGTATGTAAGTTGTTTGATTTGAAGTTTAGCGTGGAATGAAAGTAGAATTTCATGGACATTTGATGATGTGTAATGTTCAATCATATCATAAATGTTTTGCTATCACTACAGGGGTTAAACATGTATTCAACGTTATGCTTCTCTTTCCATCTTCCCATCTGTTGAAATATTATCATCATGTTCTGTTGTTCTAAAGAGTTACAAAATTGTGAGAGGATATGTTAAGTAGCCCCTGTGAACTAATTGGTTAGTTGTATTGCATTAATGACTTGATGCATATTTTCTGAGCTTGTACAAATTCCCTACAACTAATGTCCAAGTTTTGTAGTTTGAACACTTGAGGCCGTCTATAGGACCTTGGCGTGATGGCAGAATGGGTTTTCCTCTCCGAAGTAATGGCTCTGAATATTTTGGCCATCCGGTTGCAAGAATAGGAGTAGACATATGCTGGGACTGGAGTTTCGTCGTTGGATCAAGAGTTAAATTTAGACCAAAACTTGAAAAATGTGTTCTCTATCAGAAAGGCTCTGGAGTATATGCTTCATGTAATCCCTTTCTTCACTTCTACTACTTGGTATTTACTGAAAATGCTAACCCATTTTTTCCCTCTATGTATTGTTTTAGGAAAGTCTTAAGAGATTTAACCTCCCCCCCCCCCAAAAAAAAAAGAAAGAAAAGAAAAGTCTTGAGAGAGCTAAACGAGATGAGACGGTAGGATGAAATGTTTCGGCTAGAAGCCTTGTGGACCATTATTTTTTGTATCCTCAGCACACAGGTGAAAAAAAAGGAGAACATGTTGGAAGTGAACACCTGTATGTTACATGTCTGAGGAGCAGTTTAAATGGTACTGCAGAAAACATGGCGTGGGATTAGAGATGCTGTAAATGGAATTTAGAACTGTCATCAATCCTGTAAGAAAAAAATGACACTCATCTGATAGTCTATGCATTACAGGTTCAAACTCAGAGACAGTTGCAGTAACATTTAAAAAACATTAGTATAAGCGAGTAAATTTATTCCTTTAATAGCTATGAAGGTGATCCTTCCTGAGAAATAGAGGCCCTAGGAGCTCTAGTGGGCACAATCAGATAATGTCTGTGCTAAAGAAAGGCAGAGTTACCATCACAGTTTTGGTGACACTTAGCCCTCAATATTAGGTTCTCTGGGCCTTGCATGAGTCTAGAGATATTTATGCGTCCGCAGCTAGAAGTCCAAGCAAATTTGCTTAAAACAGGATGTACGCTAAATCTGAAGGAGCAAGCCTCTGAAGCTTTTAAACATTGGTTAGATGTCTTTTCAGCTGAAATTATCACTACTCATTGTGTTTTTACAGAAAAATCGCATGCATGAGCTTATTATGCAATAAAATTGGTGAAAGTCATTATTTTATAGACTGATATGTGCATACTATGTCATACGTGTATCTACTAGAAGGCAAAGCTTCCAGTTCAAGTCCATTTTTTCATGTCAACCATTGGCACCAGACCAATACGCTATGCGTTAGTAATACTTTTATAAGGAGCTATCCCTCCATAGTTCCGTGCAGATTCAATACTTGGATACTTCCCTAGACATCCACCACATTAGAATGAGAATCAGAAATAATGTTTTCAACCTTAAAAAGGTCTCCTATGTATTCCCTAATCCTTGAGCATTGATACTCCTGCATTGTCGGGATTGATATGTCTATCTGTAGCATAAAACTATCATTGTAAGCAAATGGTAGGAAAGGTTAAAGGCTTAATGTTTTGATGTATTTAAAAGCTAGGGATGCTTGTAGTAACCTTAGAAATGAGTATTACATGTTGATTAGAATGCTTATACACCTGTAGAATAGAAGGTTACATGTTCCAGTAATGTGCCCTCACCCTATGTTACCCTACTTTCTAAGGACTTCTATTTCATATTCTCCACGTTGGTGTGCTAGTAGAGACTATGGTTGATGGTGGTTTCGAAGTATGCTGGGGTCTCAAGTAATGATTCACCAAGGTTCTTTGTGTTTGAATGCATGCTAGAAGATAACGCCAGAGATCACAGCTGGGGGTTTACATTGAGCCGTTACATGTTTTTCAGAACGCATGAAGTTATTCACTTGACAATGTTCTGCTTATGAAAGTTTGAAATGCAATAAAAACTAGAAAATAATAAAATCCCCCGGCCTAAATAACCCTTTTCACCTGTGTGGCCTATTGATTTTGTGTCCGCACAGTGCAGTCCTGTATGGCAGTAGGAGTTGGCAAAATCAGATCCTTTTAGCTTGTCAAGACT
The DNA here is from genome assembly GCA_963930655.1 of Myrica gale. Classification (NCBI taxonomy): domain Eukaryota; kingdom Viridiplantae; phylum Streptophyta; class Magnoliopsida; order Fagales; family Myricaceae; genus Myrica; species Myrica gale. The sequence continues at coordinate 4,975,097 of OZ005600.1, read as the reverse complement.
ATGTGAGAGGTGATATCCTGTTTGTAGCATTCTCTTTACTTCTGAATGAATAGAGAATTGCTGGTCGGCCCTCTTCACCTTTTAACTGAGAAAAAAGAAGAAGAATGAATAGAGAATCATTCAATTATTCACGGGCCTTAGAGTCCTCTGACATTAACAGTCATCTGAAGGTCAGATATGAGCTGTAAGGCCTTAGATATTTGAAAAGCGCCTTGTGCTTTGGTGAGCTGTCCGTATACACATGTGTATATATATACATCTTGGATCCTTGCTTGTGCTTGAGAATGGAACTTTTGATCATCACAAATTTGATGGCTGTCAAGCATTTAAATACGGTTAACATCATTATAAGTTCGAGCAGAAGCTTTCTTCACTTCGTTGTTTGTCGGCATTACTTTGTTGTCCCTATGCTCTACTTTGTACCTGTCTATCCATTTGTCTATTTATTTGTTTTGCAGGGTTGTCAAGTTCTCAACTTGCTAGCAGTGTTTTTTCGTTGGGAACAGTAGCTGTTCTACCATTTTATACCCTTATGGTTCTGGCTCCAAAAGCTGAACTCGTATGTTTCTGGTATTAATTTCAGATTTGTATTCACTGTCATGCTTCTCTTTCGGTTCTTCAACTTCTGTTAATCATGGAGATAAAAGTTATCCACGAATGCTGCTTAGAATTCTGAAGCTGATGTATAGTTCCTGACTTATAACTTTATGATTCACTTCTTTTCTGGAAACCGCATTGATTTCCTTGTAGTTGTGGATGTTCAACATTTGTTAAATAATTTTTCTTCTGGACTCTGGCATAGATCACATGATTCTTGTCATTAAGTGCTTATCACTTCATTAAAACCTTACTTCATCACATTAACAATATAACATTGATTCGTGAGTTTCTATTTTCCTCCCTTCTTTGCCAAATCCATGTTTCACTATGCTTTAGATCCTTAATATCGACTGATGCTCTTAATTGATGTGATCCTGCATAATCCAGACTAGAAAATCTGTGGAAAGTAGTATACCATACGTGGTGCTTGGACTTCTATATGCATATCTACTATACCTCTCTTGGACGCCCGAAACCATTCGGCTGATTTTTGCAAGTAAATACTTGCTGCCAGAGGTGCGTTTATAAGGCCACATTTGGGTTCAACATGATCTTCTGAGAAAATGATATTCTTCTTTAATTTCTTTTTTGGCTGTATACTCCATGTAGTTGACTGGCATTGCAAAGATGTTCTCAAGCGAGATGACTCTAGCTTCTGCGTGGATTCACTTGTTGGTTGTAGATCTCTTTGCTGCCAGGTCTCTCTCTATCTCTCTCTGTCTCTCTGTCTCCCGTACTCTCTTGTTGGTTGTAGTTCTAAAACTTGTTGAATACAGGCAGGTTTTTCATGATGGACTGGAAAACCAAATCGAGACTCGGCATTCCGTTTCTCTTTGCTTGCTTTTTTGTCCTGTCGGAATCCTAACTCATGTCATCACCAAAGCAATGACCAAAAGTTCCCGGAGTTCCTGACACTGCATCTTGAGGATTTGCTTTGCAGAAATGGATTCGTCAGAAGTTAAAAATTATTTCAAAACTCTAATTTAAAGGGATATGTGTTTCCAAAGGCCACCAGACTATAAATGCTGATCTTTGTCGTTTTCTTTAATCGAATACTACATATCCTCCATTTGGTTCATATAATCATTATATGAAGGACTATATAGTACTTATTCCTTAAGTTGTACCCCAAACTTCAGATCAACCTTCTCCATAACAACTGCAATGAGCTCAAGCATGTCTTAAGAGGTTGAGCCACCGGAATTTATGAAGTTGCATGGATGTTGGATTACCATGACCCCCACCACTCTAAAATCCATCTTTCTCAACCGACTCAGTTGCTGAGACTCCCAATCATTTGGATTTCGAAACACCAAGCCTGGGCTTCTTTCCCTTTACGGCTGAGATACTCTTCCAAACCACACCCTTAAGCATCTCCTAGCAAAAATTCTTCTGGGAAGCTTTAACATTTTTTGGAGACCACCTCTCTGGATATTCTTGTGGCCTTCTCTATGTGGATACTGAGGGCAGCCGGAATGTGACTGCACCGATGATCGCCAAGTCCTTCATATATGGAAATGGTGGTGCCCAGTAGCCACAATTATGATCAGTTCCGTGTATCTGAAACCTACCGCCACTTTTAATATCAATGGTAGCGACGACATCAGCAGTCTCCTTCGAAAGTGAAGAATATTTCCAACCTATTTAGTCCCTTCAAACCTGAAACCGTTTCAAAAACCTTTCTTTTGTATAATAAAATTAGTCCCAGAAGTTACCTGCCCATTTGCTGCAGCATTCGTATAAATTGTTCCCCCCCAGTCCCCGGAACTCCTCCACGTACTTCAAGGTCTGTGGATCCTTCGTTTGAACACTGCATGTTCAGTCTTTTAAACCGAAAACCCCTTCCCACTCTATAAATACCAGCTCCATCCTCTACAAGAAGTTAAGAACCCAATCCGGTTCATACAATTTCAGCGTTTAACAATGATGACGAAAATGTTTGCAATGCTCATATCAGTATCTGCATGTTTTGAACAACAAAAATTAAAATTTTCTTTTCACGTGGACTTTTAGGTCAAACAAAATGGAGAGACAAATATATATATATATATATATATTGTTCATAGTTGAGAGGGGGTTTATATGTTCGACTGTAATCTTTAATCACTTGGGATGCTTTACAATTTAAATGGGTTGATTTTATATTCGTCTATATTTATATGATTAAAAAATGAATAACAGCATTTCCTCTCTAACCCTCAGTGCCAAAACAAAATTCCTTGAAGTCTTCGAAATAGTAAAAAGGAAAAAAAACAGAGAATTGTTTGAGAAAAACTCTTACCCTCTACTCTATCCATTCACGAGGTCAGGAAAGAGTCCTTTCTTTAAGTCTCTTCAATCTTCATCGATGAATGGTTTGCTTTCTCTCATTCTGTCCCTTGTCATAATTTTATGAAATTCTTGAAAAATGTTCATAAATTATTTGATTCCTCCAATGTTAAGAGTCCAAGAAAATCGCAGTTTTATCTTCCGAGAAAAGGTAGAGAAACAAAGACGGTCATTGATATGTAATTCATTAAGGGAGCAGTTTCCTTCATGTTCCTAACAAATATGAAAATTTAATGTTTCCCATGATTTTACTGTAAAACAGTCTCAAGTAACATTCCTAGACAAAGGGGTAGAAGACGCATTTAAGCGAGTAAACATTTCCTAGCAAACTTTTAACCTCGTGAGACAGGTGCCGCATTTATGTTCTCTTCTCCAGATACACAAACAAATTTTGCTTGAATCAATCTTGCAATTTTTGAAGTTATAAATAGGCCAAGGGTACACAGGAAAGAGACATGCCCTCTATAATCAAGATGTTGGGATTAAACAATAATGTCCGCCAATGAGTTAAAACCCAAAGCACTAATATTGGCAATTCTCTACTGGTATTCACATGAAAGAAATCCGATTACAAGGACGTGTCCATGGGTTAACAAGGAAGTCAAGGGGATGAGGTAGCATTAACATTCAACAATTTGAATACCTTGCCACTCGCAACTAATTGCAAGCGAGAGGATTCTCTCTCACCCCTCCCAGTTTAGTACAGGAATAGTCTCTCAGCAGATCAAGCGTAATTTTAACTATTGAAACCCAATGGAGCAATATAAGGAAGCCATTTGTAACACCGACCAATCCCCCAAAATGCCACATCAACATCCACACAACCAACAGTATACTTGGGTATGTCCTAGACTTTCAGATACCAAGTATTGGAGTTCCCTGTGGCCGATGCAAGATATACTTTCCTTCCTGCCAAACGCGTTCTGGATATAAAGAACCAAAATGTCCGCGACACGACAAAACTGCTTGTGATATAAATACACTTGAAGATTCACAACTGCATGAAAGAGTAGAGTGCTCAGAGATGAGAAAAATCATGAACTCCCACCCCCAGACCAAAAAAACAGCATAAGCAGCAGAATGATACAAATAAATAGTAGAGTCTACTCTGTGAACTGTCTCAACTCTCACAGCGTTACATTTGTCTCCCTAAGTTTCTCGAGTAGCAAAACCAATGCATATCTTGACGGCCAAAGTTTCCCATATATCAAAATCACTGCAATGTGTGGCTCCCGTGTGTCATTGTGATCCTTGTTTCTGTTCAGTTTACACTGCTCCCATCATGAATTTGTTAATGCAAAGTGTCAAATTCCTTGTTTCATTTGCAATATCTGATCCCCTATTTTCTTACCTTTTCATTGAATAAATTAATGTCAAAACACCGATTATACGTGCATTTTTTTCTTACTGACCAATTTGTGCTCCTAAATGCATCACATTCCTGATGGGTATCTATCAGACAAAACAACTAACTAGTTTTTCCACCATAGAGAGAGATTGAAAACCAGGAAAGAAGCCGCCCATGGTTCTTGTCTTAACAAAATAGTTTTGAATAATAAATTTAAAGAAAGGGAAAATCTCTATAAAAATCTTTTTGTTCTACAAAACATAATTTTTTATTTTGATTAAAAAATTTGAAAGTTTAAAATTTTTAGAAAATTGACACTTTCATCCCTGAGTTTTAACTCATTTAGCAATTTGATCCTTAAAAAATAAACCCTAACAAAATAATCACCATCTATCCTTTTTTGACAAAACACTCCTTCCGTCGGGATTCCATGAGATTGTTTAACGGGGAGTGACTTCAGCTGCCAACTAAGCCGATAGACAGTAAGGTATCGTCTTCTCTCCTAGCTCCCCACGAAAAGCAACAGAACAGAAGGGGAAGCATAAAAGTCCAGGACTTGCGAAATAAAGAAAACAAAATTGAAAATTGATGATGGGTCTTCTCTGGACTCGACTTCTTATCTTCCTTATCCTCCTCCCCCCATCCTTCATAGATCTGAGCAACGAGCTCTGTCTCACCCACCTTAGTCAGTCCTTGGAGGGCCCCACCAAGTCCCTCAAGAACTGGACAAAGTCCACCTTCGCCAACCCTTGCTCTAGATTCACCTCCTACCTGCAAGGCGCCACCTGCAATAATGGCCGCATCTACAAGCTCTCCTTCACCAACCTCTCTCTACGCGGCCCCCTCTCCCCCTTCCTTGCCAACTGCACCAACCTCTAGACCCTCGACCTCTCCTCCAACTTACTCTTCGGTCCCAGGGAATAATGGAAAGATTTATTCGAACTACATTGTCTCTAATCTACGTTTAAATTGACACTGCAATTAGGGGGAACCGTACCTTATATGGTGAGAATGAATGATGCTTCAAACTGCCAACACTTAGAGGCTGTTCGTTTACCATGAATCATCAGGATTTTTTGAATCCTCAGGATTCTACAACCAAACATCATTTTTCACACCACATAAATATAACTACAACACGTATACCAATAAAGTTAACATCACATAAAAATTCTCAAAACATAAAAAATCATCACAAAACACTTTAACTGAACACACTCTTAGACAAGATCTTTGTGGGTTTTTTCTGCGACTTTTGTGAATCAACCAAAAAAGACATAAACGATGGATATGGGTTAATGACTCAGTGGAGAAACAAGAAGGAAAAAAAGACTTACACGTCGTTTCAAAACTAATAGATTTGACTTGCACAGTGACACGTGGGAAATTAGCCAGCACGGAACGTTCTCCCGTTAAAAAATCTCACGGAATCCCGACAAGATGAGTGTTTTGTCAAAAAAGGATAGATGAGAACTATTTCGTTAGAATTTGTTTCTCAAGGATCAAACTATTAAAAGGGGTAAAACTTAATGATGAAAATATCAATTTTCTAAAATTTTAATTTATGAAAATTGGAAAAAAGCGAAGAGAATGATTTGAATAATTTTTTATATTATTTTAATAAAAAGATATTATTTGAAAAAGAAAAAATTATTTTAAAATGTCACGTATCTGAGAGGGGCAATTTTTTTTAGAACGGGATAGTTTGGTAATTGTAGTGACAGGCAACGTCAAGTACTTTTATTGGTGGATGGGTAGTGGACACGTGGCTGGCAGGGAATTGAGAGGCGACTGAATCTGTGAGACTGACGCGAGGGAAGATTCCCAAAAGTCCTCCTTCATGCGGCGCTTCTCACGCCACCCAAATTACAGCTCCCACTTCAAACTGCTTTTTTAATTCAGGGGAAGGCGTATCTAGTATCTACTAGGGTGTTGCAATTTAGACGTGGAATCCAATTCATATATAAAGGGTGCATTTTCTTTTTAAATTTTTTCTGTCTTTAAGGGTCGTTTGTGTTCTAATATTTTACTCATTTTGAAATTTTAACACAATTAAATATTACAATATAATTTTTCTTTCATCAAATCATTATTTTTCATTACAAAATATAAAAAATTACTTCTCTCTTCGTTTTTTCACTAAACTCAATACTTAAAATTTTTACAACACTAAAATTTTACTTGTAAGTAGGTGAGTTCTTTTATTATTATTATTTTTTATTCCATACGTCACAATGCATTTATTCTGATTTCTTACTCGATTTTGTATAATTTGTTGATAAATTATAAATTCCGCTGCAAGAATTTTTTTTCCTAATTGTTCAATCAAGCAAACAAGCAATATTATATCTTTTTGTAACAAATGAATCTCAATCATGCTTACTTCTAAGGCTGCAAACTGGAAATGTGGTCCGGTCCGGTCCACTTAAGTAGTCCGAACAGGTTTCATTTTTAATTTTTTTTAGGTTAATTTCAAAGGGGGAATAACATATAAAAATGTAGAGTTTTAGTTTAGGTTAAAACTAAACTTTTAAGTTTGTATTAAAAATATAAAAATATATTTTTTTATATTAATAAATGCGGACCGGTCCGGACTGCATTTAAAAAAACAGGACCAGACCGGGCATCATTTTAAAAAATAGGACCGGACCGCAAATCCAGTCCGATTTTGCGGTCCGGTCCGGTCCGCGGTCCGATTCTGTGCAACCCTACTTACTTCAAAATCAGAATAGATAATTATATAAGCTCAATCCAGAGTTTTTAAAACCTAAAATTATAAGCTAGCTGTATAATATCGTGATATTGCACGATTAATTTTACGTTAAACAGAGTTTGCCAATCAATAGAAGTACTTGTCTGCCTTGTCCTACGGATCGGAGATCTCCATCATTAGTACGGTCTTAACCCTAACATGCATGTAAAAACCACCAAAAAAATCCATGAAGTCTGAAGACACCGGCGGAGGCAGGGGGCGAACTGGGGCCACTGCCCCGGTTCGCTCCCTAAAACAACAAATTTTTACACCTAAATTTTTTTTTATTTTTTTTTCACTAAATTTTTTTTTTACCATTTTTTTGCCCCCCATTAATCAGCTTCATGCCTCCGCTTATGTCTGAAGATATGGGTTTTCATTGAATTTGTGGCAGCCTAGTAAAGAAAGATCACCCCGAAATTAATTATAAGCATGAATATTTATAATATGACGTACATGCGACCAGCTCACATGCATGTAAAGGCCCCTATTAATATTGCTCAAACTATATACAGCGTCAGATTATGTTCATCTGAGCAAACCATGGGACAAGCTGATCACGGCGGCCTAATTATTTTCTAGTTTAAACTCGTACGAATTACTGATCTTTAACTCCAACTCTAATAAATTTAACTCCGAAATCAGGCATGTTTCTCGGAGGATGAAAAAACCTTTATTTTTAATCATGTTGTGTTAATTAAATTGATGAAAAGCCGACATGGTAACTCGAGGTTGGTAATAATGTTGTATAGCGAATTGATAATCCTAATTATTGAAACTAAATGAAAAGGAAATCGTGCTCTATTGCATAAATAGACATGAACACACAGAAATGTCGATGGACCAATATTTTTTTTTTTGTACATGAATTGTGATGAATAATTAATTAATTAATAAACTGTTAATAAGAGATCAGTGATCAGTTAATTAAGCTTCAGCAATAGAGGGCAACGAACATGGGTGATGGGTTACACTATAGGATCTACAAACATGTCATGATTTCTGTTGCATAATTGATATAGGTAGGATAAGTGGGATTCAGATTTTTGATCTATCCCTCATCATTTGCCTATTCCAGGTAGAAAAATGGACAAAAAAGTCGTACATGAGCTGCATGTATGTCTGTATTCTTTTGGCCAGAAACAGAGAAAAATAGAACAATTGAAAACAAGGGAATTTTGTGAATCCCACATTTTTAGATTAGAAAACAAACACAAGAAAAAAAAAATATACACTAAAGCTCTGCCTTGTCTTTGTCCAAGTTGTGTAACATTAGGCAGGACGACCTCAAGTACACTGGCACTCGAGACAGTACCCATTGATCATGCTTAAATAGATGCCTACTTCATTAGCCCATCACCTTCAATTCTTAGCTTTCCAGGGCTTTTCAGCCCTACCGAAAAATTCGGTTCCACCAGTATCGGCACTGGTAACGCCCGACTTAACTGGTGCCAGTAGTTCCTTCTTTAAAAAATCCTGAGAGTTTTACCGATTCCTGAGAAAACAAGAACTAGATTATCTGGTGACAAGCAAAATCAGTTTTTTTTTTTAAATAATATAAACCGCTTAATTTCTTGGATCGAGCTTGTATGTAACTCCTAGGGTGTTGCAGAGGGTAAAATTCGACAAATCCAAATAGTGCATTTGAGATCGAAGGTTCGTAAAATGCTATCTCATCAATCTGCGTGAAATTTCATATAACTCGTTCAAATTTTAAAAGTCCTTTAATGCTTGTTTAACGTCGTTGCTTGCTGTCTCGAACTTATCTTCTTCTTCCTTTTTTTTTCAGCAGACTTCGAGTTCAAGCTATTAAGGAGAGGGAGAAGGATTCCCTCCTAAAAGGAGGGAATTACCTAATTAGGTAAGTCAGACACGGATGTGAATATTACGGTTCAATGGAATTGTACTGTATTCATAAAAAAGATAAGGTCAAGTTTGAAGCTTGGTCAACCTTCATAGAAAAAGAGATGGACAGGGAGAAAGAGAGAATGCCTAACAATCTCCTAACAGATTCCAACTAACAAAGACGTGAATGAGTTTTCCCAAAGTAATATACCTGGGCTTTAAACATACTAGCCCACTACAAGCCCATTACGAAATACACTCAGCTCAAAGCAATTCAGCTGTCCTACCGCAGACAACGGGATGTTTGAGAGTTGAAATTTAAGTTACGGTTGTTTGAGAAATATTATAAAGTATAGATATATTATGAAAGTTGGTGTAAAATAAAGAAATTTTTTTAAAAAATTATATATTATGAATTTTTTATTATTAAATTAAAATTTTTTAGCCGGAATTATTGGGCTCAAACAAGAACAACATCTCCCTTGCGTCTTCGTGTCTTCGAAGTCTCGAATACCGACTGCTATCCTTCACCCTTTGCAAACCCTCGTCTTCTCCTCTATCCTCCTACCTGGCCGTGTAACAAAAGTATTGTGGAAATATCGTTCGCGACTAAAATTACATATGTATTGTTTTGTGCTAGCGTCAAAGATAAATTGAAGGCATCCAATCGTGCTCCTTTCGGTGGAATTGAAGGCATCGTGCTTCTTACCCTTAAAACTGAAACTAAATCTAGAGTATTTGGCTTCTGGGTTATTTGCTTCTGCGTTATTGAGGGTAAATCTAAACTAAATCTGAAGGCATCGTCCCAATTCGTGCTATTTGGCTTCTGGGTTATAGAGGGCAAGTTTCTTTCTTCTTCTTTTTATGTTTTTCTTTTCCGTTCTATTTAAAGATTTTTTCAGTTATATATACATCATTAAGTTTTTTTAAATCTGAAGCAAGAATTTTACTATATCTGGACCAAGAGGCCAACACTTTCGGGTTGCATAATGAGTGCAGAATTATGTGTTAAGGGCTGCACAGTCCAAATTCTACTTGAGATTGGTTTTTTCATAAACGAAAGAAAAACGTGGGAAGGGTCTTTGTGGGGGAGAAACTTTCTATTGTTCGGCTGAAGTACTGGAGCTTTTTTGAGAAGGTGTTGCACATCATATATAGCCGAAGCTACTGCAAATGGTGCTTGGCTGCTTGCTAGACATTTGATTTGTTGTTTTTCTGTCACTGTAGGGAAAAGGAAGTTGACTATTAGGAAAAATGTCCACGATTCCCAGGAAAAGATTCATATGCATCGGTTCTCTTAGGTACTATGTTTCTATCATTGGTTCTCTTAGGATTACTTTACTTTTAGTGCGTTTAATTTGAAGAATTAATTTTATGTTGGTGTAAATTAAGGCTAATTAGTTCTTCTACCATATATTGATCCACTGCATTATTTATTAGAATACCCTGCCATTTTGTACTTCTTGTCTGTGTGCTTCCCGCGACGAGGTTCTGATCACAATCTCCGGACGTGGGTACTGATTTCTTTGCACTGATATTCTCATTCTTTTGCAGGTTAGTATTCCTATCCGTTATATATATACTACTGCTATTAGCATTAGTTAAGTTTATGCATTTGGAAGAAAATGATCGACAATAAGACAGAATTCCTATGCTTTCCTTTTGATTGGGAAACTTTAGATTTTCACTTTCATAGTAGGCAAGCAGTACCATTTCCACTGTTTACCAAATACCTGCTCTTTTGAATTTGAATTATTTGTTTATTATATCATTCAAGATCAGTTTATTATATGGAGACTTGAATGATTTCTTCAACTAACTTTGTGTTCTATATTTATGCAGAGATAACAGACAAGAAGCTCAAGAACAAGGACGATCTTGTTTGGGCAATAGAGGTTCCATAAAAAACAAGGTAATTTTAAGCTAAAACCTTATTAGAAACTTAGAAAATGATATAATGGAGATTGGAGGTTATGGCATATGTTGGTTCTGTTGGAGATTGGAGGTCAGGGCTTAAGTTGGTTCTGTTGGTTTTTGACAAGTTGTTGGTTCTGTTGGGTGATGAAGTGATTTGTTTTGATATGTGTTCTTTATGATGTGTTTGTTTCATAAATTGACAAGTTGAGAGCTTGTTGCTTATTTCATTTGGCCATTAGATTCCTTAGATAAGCTTCATTTCATTTTTTGAGTGCACTTGGTTTTGAATGCATTTGCTTGTCTATTTCAGAGGATACCAAATATGATTGAATGTATTTGCTTGTCTATTTTCTCTCTCTTTATCTTGTGTGAACTGTGAACAAACGAGTGTTTGAAAGTAGTTTACCCGCTTAATGAACAACACTACTCATAAAGGCATTTTTTTTTCTTTTTTTAAATCTTTCTAATATTTATAAGCATATACATACACCATTAACACAAGATAGAACGTATAAATAGATTAAATAATGAATATCTTTCTAGGATGGAAGATTCGACAACGATCTCATCTTCATTTTCAAGGGTTCAAACGCAAGATGACACATACGAGGAAATTTCAACACCCCTACCTCCTCCTAAACGAGCAATGTCAGTGTCTGGGGTTTGGAAGGACTTCAAGAAGGTTAAAGTAGCTGGGAAAGATCGGCCTGTGTGTATGTACTATAACAAGGATTTCGTACGGTCAAGCAAAACTGGCACCACAAGCGATATTCTAACAGATACTAGCTTGCACACTAGAAGGGATTTTGTGTTTGACGAAGAAAAGAGTCGCTTAGATGTTGCTAGAATGATTATGAAGCATGGGTTCCATTGAAAATGGTTGACCATGAATTCTTTGAAACTTTTGTGAAGAATTTACAGCCTAGGTTCAAGCTTCAGTCGCAAGACGCTTTAAAGGCTGACATTCTTCTTGTATACAGAGAAGAGTAGCTGAAACTCCACGAATATCTGAATATGCTCCCTCCTCCCTTTAGCTTAACAATTAAGTTTTGGACGTGTTATAGTAGGAAGAATGTGTATTGTGTTTTTACTCTACAATTCATTGAAGATGGATTGAGACTGAAGAAGAAAATTCTTGCTGTGAAGTGCAATGATCTAAGACCAACTATGTCTGAAACGGTGCTAAGTTTGTTACAAGAGTGGAACATTGAAAAGAAATTGTGCTCTATAACTCTAGAGAGTTATTTGTCAAATGACAACTTAGTTGAAATGCTAAAAACCCAGCTTGCTGATCGAGGTAATAACCACTGTTGCTTTAGACATTTCTTTCACATTCGTTGCACTGCACACATGATAAGTGGCCTAGTTCAGGATAGATTGCATGAGATAAGTGACATACTGCCTAAGATAAGGAAGGCTGTTAAATATGTTCAGGAGACAACTCTTGGGAAAGAGAAGTTCGAATATGCTGTAAGACACCTCCATAATTTGTAAGGCAAGAAGATTACTTCTGAAGATTTTCTTCCGAGTTGGGTTTCCTCCTTCCTCATGCTTGAGAGTGCACTGGAGTTCTAGGAAGCCTTTTCTTATGTAAAGAATGAGGATTGTGACTTCACAGTGAATCCATCTGGGGAGGAATGGGCTATGACAGTAACATTGCACAAGTGTTTGAAAGTTCTATATGATGTCATCTGCAGATTATCAAAAAGTAAATGTCTTACTGCAAATCTGTATTTTCCCGAGGTCTATCATGTTGGTGTCAGTTTGCTCTTGTGGCAAGAGAGTGAACACCCATATATTCGCGTTTTGGCAAGTAAAATGAAAGTGAAGTTTGACAAGTATTTTTCTGAATGTTGTACGGTTTTAATAATTGCAAAAATTCTGGACCCGCGAACAAAATTAGACACAGTGGAATTTGCATTTGAGCGGTTCTATGGTTGTGATGTTGGGACACACTTGGCACCTATTCGCAATGCCCTTAATGATCTTTTCAATGATTATGTGAAAATTTTTGCCACGGAGGTATTCAGAAATCTTTGATGCTAGTGATAACATGACATCATGTTATGATGAATTCCATTTTGCGAGCAAGTGAAAAAAATCTCAACATAGTGTTACTGGTGCTGTTTCACAAAGGGCAGAACTGGATCGATATTTAGAAGAGCATATCCTTGATACAGAGGGGGAGTTTGATATCTTGAGCTGGTGGCATACTAAGAGCCAAAATTTTCCAACTCTTGGAAAGATGGCTTGTGACATTTTGGCAATTACAATGTCAATCTCTACCTCTAATTATGCTCTCCGTAATGATCAAGAAACAACTGTGAACATTGAGCAGGCCGTTGTCGATCAAGAAAGTTATCAGTAGAGCGTTCGTCGCCCTTGTTAGGGTTGCTGAAGTTCAGTAGAATTAAAATTCAGTCAAACCATAGGCAGACATGTATAAAAGGATCTTCTCTACTAAGATAAATAAAAATTTTACTTACTTGCTCTTGGGCGTCTCCAGCCAATCCTCCCCGCATGTCAAAGCCTCCACAATGTCTGGATCCTGACCATCAAAGGCTGGATTGATTGACATAGCTTGATCAGAACTGAAAGCATAATTAGAGGTACAAATTGACATTGGAATTGCCAAAGTATCACGAGCCATCTTTCCAAGAGTTGGAAATTTTTGGCTATTAGTATGCCACCAGCTCAAGATATCAAACTCGCTATCTGTATCAACGTTACACTCTTCTAAATATCGATCTAGTTCTGCCATTTTTGAAAAAGCAACAGTAACACCATGTTTAGATTTTTTCCACGAGCTTATAAAATAGAATTCATCATAACATGATGCCATGTTATCACTAGCATCAGAGGTTATTGAAGGAGATACCTCCATGACAATATCTTTCACATAATCATTGAAAAGACCATTAAGAGCATTGCGAATAGCGGCCAATTGTGTCCTAGCATCACAACTATAGAGCTTCTCAAATGCAAATTCTACTAGTTCTAATTTTGTTCGCGGGTTCAGAATTTGTGCAATTACTAAAATCGTACAACATTCAAAAAAATACTTGTCAAACTTCACTTTCATTTTACTGGCCAAAACGCGAATGTATTGGTGTTCACTCTCTTTCCACAAGAGCAAATTGTAACCAACATGACAGACCTCGCGAAAGTACCGATTTACAGTAAGACATTTGCTTTTTGATAATCTGCAGAGGACATCGTATAAAACTTTCAAACACTTGTGCATAATTACTGCCATAGCCCATTCTTCCTCAAATGGATTCACCGTGAAGTCACAATCCTCATTCTCTACGTAAGAAAAGACTCACTGGAACTCCAATGCACTCTCAAGCATGAGAAAGGAGGAAACCCAACTCGTAGAAAAATCTTCAGAATTAATCTTCTTGCCATGCAAATTATAGAGGTGCTTTACAACATATTTGAACTTCTCTTTGCCTTGTGTTGCCTCTTGAACGTACTTTACAGCCTTTCTTATCTTATGAGGTATGCCACTTATTTCATGCAATCCATCTTGAACAAGGCCACTTATCATGTGTGATGCAACGAATGTAGAATAAATGTTTGAAGCAACAATGATATTCCCTCGATCAGCAAACTGAGTTTTTAACATTTCAGCTATGCTGTCATTTGACAAATAACTATCTAAAGTTATAGAGCACAATTTCTTGCCAATATTCCACTCCTGCAGCAAACTTAGTACTGTTTCAGACATAGTCGGTGCTAAATCATTACACTTCACAGCATACCCATAATGTCAAGGATAAAGCAGCATTAAGAATGTTATCGTGTAAGGTACCTTTCTTCTGCAATACTGTCGACGTAGAATATCAATATTATTCCGAAGACAATAGTGCTCGTAAAAGCCCAAGGGGAGAAGAATGGTATCTGAAGGTGATCCCTGAGTGTTTCAGCAGAAGGCCAAACAAGAGAAGATAAAAAAAATGTATCATTAATAAGAATAATTTCAGGACCATATATAATTAAACTTACGATAAAAAAAGTTCTCTAAGACTTACTATGATAATGTCCCACATGGCCGCAGGAAACAGAAAGCATGTTGCAGAAGCAATAGTTATAGCATGAAGCCGCCTTTTAAGTTGATTCTGAAATCAGAAAATGGTTAGAATCTGATAATGATGCGGGTAGCAGGCAGCATACATCAATTACAACGGGGAAAATGCCCTCGAAAAAATGGTGACCAGGGGATACACAAGATGCATTTAGATGAAGATCAACAACACCTTGAGAGACGCGCCGCGCAATCACCCTTCTTAATGCTGATAAGATCCCAGCAAAAATGGGAACTGCCATTTCCTTCATGCCCAATACTTGTTCTATTTGAACCTCAGAATCAGGGCTATCTTTCAAAGGTAATTCCAGGTTAAGCTCACACAAAGCTGAAAATATGCTTATTATTGAAGATAAAAAAGGACAGCATGAAAAAAAAAATCAGGGAAAATTTTAAGCAGAGATGCCAAGACAACGAAAAAAACAACATCAAAGAGGATATAGAGTGGAGAATATGTCGCCATGGCCCACCCCTGAGCTAGTAAGTAGAAAGATGCCAACATTGCAATAAGCCCATCTACCTGATAAAAGATGAGGAAACATCCATGTGAGAATTTAGGGAAAATATATCTAGTATCTTCAACTCTCTATTTATTGAAATGTTCCAAACTCCAATCAATTCATTTCATTGATAAGAAGTATGGTAAAGTCATCTCAGAATGAGAACTTGATTAAAAAAAAGACTCCAACACTTCTACCATCCTACTTCAATTCCTGAACAAACAATATATACGCTTTTAAGGTAAAACTCTAACATCCAAGATTCTAAGCAGAAACGAAGAGCGACTCTCGAAGAGACTGATTTTAGTTTCGCCTCTACCACAGGAGAAGCATATCCCTGATTTACAGTCAGGCCACAAAGGGTCTTTACCATAAAAAATGGTTTGCACAAGCCACCCAAGTCTCCCGAGTTCTTAACAACTACAACGTGAAATAACGGATACCAAATCATCGACATTCTAACATCTTTTGATGGATGGAATAAGATGATTCCCTCATCTTTTTCCAATAAATTGCAGAAAGTGACTCTTCGCATAAAGAGAACAGGAGGGAGAAAAAAAAAGACATGAACATTTGCTCATAGATAGACTAGGCACTTGAAAGTACTCAGGAGTACATTGAAATCTTCTTCGAGCATTAGAAAACCTACCTCACTGGTCCACATGATTTTAGGCCTTTTCCCCACATAATGAAGTACAAAGCTGTTATGCCACCATTTATTATAGATGGCACTACCTGAAAAGTGAAAGGCACTAAGTAAGAATATAAAGACAATCCTACAGACTTTGTCATGGAGTCCACAATAACAGGGATGCTTTCACTTAACCTGTTGCAATATCAGAAAAAGGATGGAAGCTGGTACCAGACAACAGAAGAAAAAAAGTATGACTGAAGCTCCTGTCTGAGTCAAATAGAGGTACATGGAGTAAACTGACAATATTCTCAGGAAGTTGCCAATAATATGGATTATCTGCAAAGGGGTGTACCTGCATGAACGCAAGATCAGTGGTATGACCAGTTTCCATTAAAAAGAAGAAGCCGAAGGGAAACATATAAGAATAAGAAGGAACTATTTACTTAATCTATCAAATGATAAAGTTCACCGTTCAAATTAGGGGTGTACAATTTTGGGCCGAAACCGGCTGGCTGATCCAAACCGGCCCGAACACACATGAACACAGAAAATTGCAAATAAACTGTTTCAAACTTCTTCAGAATGAGAAAATGAAACCAACATAATAAGTTAATCGGCCAAAGCGTTACCTAAAACCAACAGAAATTTAAAGCACACCAAAACAACAATCTCCCACACCCAAATTTCACACTAATTTCCTTTCCCATTTTCTTTCACTGAGTTTCTATGGAACCAAACAGAGAGGGTTTAAGGTTTTTGCATTACCTGGAATGGAGAGATCCTCGATCTTCATAGACTTGTCTTGGAGACATCAATTTCCCCCCCTTTTTGGAACGAATTGCTATCCAAAATAATGGATCGAATATAAAGCCCACAAAAATTTTAAAAAAATTTTAACAACAGATTAATTATATGTTTTACGTGCTATAATATTATGCTTCGGTGCTCTCTAAACTCAAGTTGAATCTCTCCGATTCATTTTTGTTTCTTTTCCTCTTTTGAAGCTTGCATGATCTGACGGAAAATTTGTTGTACGGTCCAATTATAGCCGGGCCTAGTCCATTGGAATATGGACCTAGGCCCATAGGAGTCAGTTTTAAAAAAACTGTTCTTTTACAGATCCAGCCATTCAGGTCTGGTCTGATCCATTAAAATGTTTTGGGTCATTCTTTTTCGGGTTTTTTTTTCTTCCAATTTCGGTCCCTTGATTATCGTGGTAGAGCAAAGGGGAAGTTTGAGGGTGAAATTTTTTGGTATTGAGATTTGAAAAATATTATAAAGTAAAGATATGTTATAGGAGTTGATAAAAAAAGTGAAGAAAGAGAAGATTTTTAATAAATATTATAATAATAAAAAATTATGTGATGAATTTTTTATTATTAAACCTAAATTATTGGGACTCAAACAAGACCTTTATATACATTAAGGTCATTCAACACGTTTTCAAAATATATATATATATCGTGAAGGGTAGTAGGGTACATCAATGCCTACGCGCCAAAACCTAAATCATTACTATGGTGATATAAACATACGAACCAACCTCAAAACATAAGGATCGAAAAATTGATTTGTGTACACATGAAGGGACGCACAATCTTCCGAAGAGTCACTTGTATGTCCTTGCCTCTATTACTTCCAGACATGTGTCCGACAGACACATCATAGCTTCTTACCTGACCAAAACAGTAGTGGGCCTAATTGATCTTATACTCCTATGATGCTTGAGGAGCAAAAAGGAGCAATCTTAGGGGCTATCAAAAAAGAAAAAGAACTAACAGAAGGGGCTGGTGTCTAATCAGGGAGTTGATACCTTGATAATATATTAAAAGAAGAAATATGAATCTATCGAAATTTTGAGAATAATTCTTGTTTTCCCACCTTCCAATCACTTATAATAGAAATCTTTTTGGCACAGTAAGAATCTATTCTCTGTCGGTGTATGTACCAGCCATTCAGCCAAGGTAGAGCTGGGTTAAAAGGGATTAAGGTCCTCTATAATTTTTTTATCTGAATTGCATGATACAATTGAGAGAGATATATACATAATAAGTGGAAGACATTATTTAATATTATCCATGTAAAATTTCAGACAGCATGTATCGTATAAAGAGATTCATCTATTATTTCTATCTCTCTCGAAAAAATAAAATTTTGGAGCAGTAAATTACATAAGTATAGTCAATAGTGATAGGTTAAAGAAGTCGAGGATCAGAATTTCATAATGCAGAAGCTTAAAGGTTGATTTGACTTTTCATATTCGTAAGCATATAATGTGGCCCATTCCGGCTGTCCTCTCTCAGACCCCATATCTTTGTATGCGATGCATCCGCTCAATATTGCTCCAAGACTATATAATAACAGATCTTCCCAATCGCTTCACTATTGAATTAGCAAAATTCATACCTTTCTATTTGACCTTTTGTTTGTGGGACACCTTGCTGGTCTTATTATTGTGTTTGTGTTCATTCATCATCATTGTTGGATGTCTGCTTGTCTCTCAGGTTGTAGTCTGCATGTTTCCGTCTGATGGGAAGTCATTGTTCATGAAAAATAGTACTAAAGGCCAGTTGATTCTTTTGACAAACAGATCTTTCTGGATTTCACACCGGAATGCTGAAGTCCATTTCTGGATGTTGCCATGATTTGGACATCATTAACTTTTATGGTGAAGCAATTGATTGAATTGTGGTGCTTTTCTCCTATTCCTTGTTACATCGAGCTATTCTGAATAGTGTTATATCAGAAGATTTCTTTGCAAGCTTCAATCCCATACCAAAAGCAAGAGGAAAGCCGAAAGGGAAGGGGAAAAGAGAAAACCCGAAAATGACCATATAATGAACTGAGAATTATATGAATTCCAAGCAACATATCCAAATACTATTTGTGCTCAACTGGTCTGACAGTGACATGCAGGATACTAGAAACCACAATTTGGTTTTAGACCGTCAAAGACATTTAGCCCTTACAATTTACAAAATGAAAGGCAAAGAGATGACAGAACTTTGTAGTTTTGTTCTCAGTCCTACGCGAAGTAATGCTAACATGGATAACATGTTTGCCGAGTAATTGGAAAGAGACTTGATTCGTGGAAGATAAGAATAGGGAGCATATTCATGTGGCTCGCTGCAACTATGGGAGTAAACGCCAAGAATTCAGTCAAAGTGGCCATGTTGAGTGGAAGCGAGTTTGCTCTCCATATTGTTCCCTCTCCCAGATCTCCATCTTGTGTGCCTCCAGTGGGTTTTTCCCCTGCAGAATAAAGAAACCAAGCATCACTCATCTTGAAGGCACACACTTGCCAAACTTCACAATATATTCGTGTAGACAATATGCAGATATGCATAAAACGGCCTGGTTATGATATTTTGGAAGTCGAAGTAGCCTATAGGCTATATATACATGTGTGATTCCAGATTAAAGCCTTTTGACTCTTTTATTCTATACCGCATTTCCTACCTTCGTCTTGCTATGAAAATTTCAAATTGGTTAGATATAGTCTTGGTTGCGGCTTTTAAATATATGTCGGGTCTCACCCACTGACTGAGTTTTCAAGTTAAATGTTCTGATATGACATAAGAACTAGACTTTTTGTTCTTGCCTCCAACTTTTGGGTTGGACGTTCTAACAGTAGACTCCTAGTATGTTGTAATTTCCCTGGGACAAATAGCAACTAGGATTATTACTACTCTTAGTGAGTTGGTCGACTTAAAATTGGAAAAACAGGCTTCCACTAATTATTTGAGAGGTACCTTTACTTCTTCGGTAGCTTCTGTGTATGAGAACAAGTCAAGAGAACATGCAGCTTCAAGCTCCGTGGAAAGAAACTGGATTTCAGGAAGAAGAGAGAAAAAGTATCTTTTAATTGCTAGTGCTCTAGATTGTAAAGATAACCTATGGTGGTGTCCACACCTTGCTTTCTTGATTTCCAACTTACCTCAACCTGGTTCTTCAGTGAATAGACATAATTGATAATTTCATCCAGCATCGCTGCCATACCCATTGTCTGTGAATTTCAAGCTCATGTTATATAGACCATAGACAAATAAGCATAAAAACTTTTAGTTCCTGCGCAGACACGCAAATACACACCAACATGACAAAAATAGTTATACCTTGTGGCATCCAGGAACAAGGTCTTGCAAACATCTCAACTTGTTATTGATTTTCTGCCTTCTCACCTGATCAAAAGAAATAGTATTGCATCAGCTTCTCACTTCATAATTTCTTCAATCAGGAGGTTAACCTTTCTGCAATTAACATTGACATAAGATTTATACAACAAAAAATTATCACTTTCTATTGAGTTAGTAGATACAGTTTATAATAGTTATCATGCAAAAATACCCTTTCTGCTAAACTGTGACTATCAGTTGCTTGGCCTCTTTTTGCTCTAACATGAATGACTTCGTCTAGTTTGTTCTGTAATTTCTCGCTGCTTTTTTTCTTTCCTTGCTCTGGGCTCTGCAAACATATTAACCATAGTTAAAACTCACCTTTGCCATAGAAAGACAGCTCAATGGAAAGGACAAAAAACCAAATGAAGAATGAAACCTACATTCTTTTTAGCATAACTGGAGTTATCTTTTAACTGATCTCTCGAAGCCGTTGAAAGAAAGGTGTCTGAGCTGCTTGTTGATAGTTCCCTTACTTTTCTCTTTTTGCTTTCGGGGAAAACATCTACTGGTGAAGTGTTGGTATGCACCAAAATTGGCAGTTCATTTAGGCAGCCGGCACGTGAAGTACCAGGAAGATTATGCGCCAAACCTGCCTGATAGTCAGGTGGTTGGTAGCCCGACAAACTATCCACACTGAAATCAGCAATCTCGAAGTTCCCCATGATGCTTGCATTTGGCTCAGCAAACTGGTTTATCATTTGGACATCTGTATCTATTTCTGAGTAAGGCACACAGGGTTGCAAACAATACCGGAAATCTTGTTCAAACACAGCCATGACTGTCCAAACCATATAACTCTCGGAGACTTCTATGGTCTTTAGATTACAGAGGGTTCCAGAGCACATTTTATAGGCAAACGTTCATGATTGTGGGGGAATGTGGAATGTCTAATTTGGGTCTTGCTAATTACCATTAGGGTAACGGTGTAATTATGTTTTCCTTTACAGTTAAGGAAGCAAGAGGGAAAAAAAAGCGCATGGAAGTCTCAAGTGGCAGCTTCATTTTCTGAAGTCGATAACTTCTGGTAGGGTCCCGGCTAAGATATACTTGCATCTAGCCATCTGAGCCAATACGAGAAGCTTTTGGAGTTGGATCATTTATTTGAATATATGATAAATGCTTATTTTCTTTTCATCTTTGCCAACTTTTTTGCCTAAAGAACATGAAAAAGTTTGGAAAAGTAAGAGGAGGATAAGAAGACATTCATGGCCTTTCTTCCTTAGCTCGTCCTCTTAATTTATCTCTGAAGACTATTATTTCTGTTCTGGTCAGGGCGGCTGAAAGGAGTAGACATCTTAGACATTAAGGCCTCCTAATTAGGAAAACCCCTCGTATGAAGGTCATATATTTTAGTAAAATTTTTAAAAAATTAATTATGAAGGTCATATATTCTAGTAAAATTTTAAAAAAAATTTAATTATGAAGTCATATATTATTAAAAAAAATTAAAATTAAGAGAAAGAAAAAATGCCTAAAATTTTTTAGATAAAATTTCATGAAGGGCCAATAAAATAAGAATATTTAAAAATTAATTTATAAAATAACAATTGAAAATAAAAAAACACATCCTAGAAACTAGGACTATCAAATTCTCTTTTCAAAATAATAGCAGGTCAATTTTTAAAATAATCATCATTCACAATAATTAATTTTTGACTCCTAAAACTTTGAACCACAGCTAATTTATTGATAATTAAATTCTCAAACAATTAAATTTTAACTAATTTTTTAACTGTACATTGGCACACCAATGTCTAATTAATCTAATAAAAGAACTATATTATTTTCTACTTCAAATACTTAATCTAATTAAAGAACTATATTATTTTCTAAATTTTTATATTGCATATAGAATACTATTTACCATACTTGTTACAGTTGCATTTGCAAAAATAAAATTTTCAAAATTAACGATAATAGAAAATTATTTACTAACAACTATGTCTATGTCTCAGGATAGCTAATTTATTGGGTAAACTTGAATCTAAAAGTTTAATTAGTAATTTTACCTATAAAAAGACAATAATCAAATTTATGATTTAATGTTAATTTTTTTATTAAAAAAATAAAAATAAAAGGCCTCATTTTTGCCTAAGGCCCAAAACTGATCTCTTATGTAATGAACTCGAAACCCGTGACCTTTGACATGGCTGTTATTTCCAAAAGAATTGCCGCATATAAGTTTGAAGGAGAAGAAAAATCCAAGCTGTTTCTAGTGGGAGTAATGTATGGAGTTTAGTTCTATTTTCTCATTCATTTTCTTTCTCTTCATATAATTGCCACAGGCCGGTTTCACACTGAGTGGTGACAGGTTTGTATGAACTATTAAGACGTCTTTGCTGACAATTATGAACCTCTTAAAATATCACCGACATGCAATAAATTAGCTTTTGCTTCTTGTGATAAAAATATAAAGGAAAGGATGGAAAAGACTCCTATACCTTCCTGCCATTTTTATATATTTAATTACTAAGTGATTAATTGAATTCATAATCATTTTATACTTCCGAGATAATTTAACAACCAAATAGCCTTTTAGAGTAGCGAATCCTTAGTTTGAATTAATTCAAATGGGTTATTTTTTATTATGATA
The DNA here is from genome assembly GCA_963930655.1 of Myrica gale. Classification (NCBI taxonomy): domain Eukaryota; kingdom Viridiplantae; phylum Streptophyta; class Magnoliopsida; order Fagales; family Myricaceae; genus Myrica; species Myrica gale. The sequence goes on along the minus strand of OZ005600.1, from coordinate 4,952,315 downwards.
TGGATACTCTATAATTATCTTACAAATATGATGTAGTACAAGGTTAATATTTGATATTTAAATAAGATTTTACAGTCAGAATATCGGATAATTTCAACCGTGAACGGTGAAACTGACTGGAGGCTAGAGCCTAGAATGACTGGTGGTCAAACGACTCAAACCGCTCGATGGATTAGCGACATTCACTGCTACGGTAGTTCCCATGAAATTATGAATGGTAAAACAGAGCCAAACTGAGATAAAAGCAAAGCTGATTGGGAGTAGGAACGCGTGTTGTAGCTTGATTTCACAGCAATGGCTACTCTTTTATCCCTCCACACCATATCCTTTCCTCAACCAAACCTTTGCTTCCCTAAAATGACCATAGGACCTCGGGCCGTCCTCGAAAGAGCTCAGAAAATGCGGGTCCCCTATACGCTGAAGCAGGGACAATCCCGTCTTTTCCATCAGCTCCCCTCTGGTCTGAACATGGAGGTCATTGCGCAGAAGGGTGTTGTAGACAAGGACCCATACGAGAGAAACAGCGAAAACCCACCTTTGGTATTTGTTCATGGAAGCTACCATGCTGCTTGGTGCTGGGCTGAACACTGGCTTCCCTTCTTTTCAAGTTGCGGGTTTGATTGCTATGCTATAAGTTTGTTGGGTCAGGTGTGTTCTGTCTCTCCTCATACACAATTGCCTATATATACAGAAATTCATCTTTTCTTTTTCTTTCAAAGGTAATCGGGTAACGCACATTCACAGAAGAGGTCAATCCTACATCAATTACTTGTTTTTCTCTGCGACCATCAACCATGAAGCCGAAAAGTATTTGGAAACTTTTGACAAGAACATGGAGAAATAAACGTTATCGGAAATCTTTATGCTCTGTATTGGAGTTAGGCATCGTACATTTTTCATGCACTTGCTAGAGCCTCTTCTTCTTTTCCATTTGGCGCGAGGTGGGTGGGTGTGTGGGGGGGGGGGGGGGACTGGAACCTCTATCAAACTTTCTGGAATTTTCATGTTATGAGTAAGCAAATGTGGGCCTGATTTGGAGTACTCGTATTCTTCATGGTCAGGGTGAAAGTGATGCACCTGCTGGTTCTGTTGCTGGCACTCTCCAGGTAATTTTCTCCATTGGGAAATGGCTCCCTCAAAACAATAATTTTGACTGTAGTCAGTCTTTGAAATGTAGCTTCTAAAAGTTCCATAGTTTCCATTGGAAAATGGCTCCTTCAAATCAATAATTTTCTCACTACAAATTCTGCAGTAGACACATTCTGGTGATGTTGCTGATTTCATCAGAAGCAAAGTATCGTCACCACCAGTGTTACTTGGGCATTCATTTGGAGGGCTAATCATTCAATATTACATTGCAAATGCGAAGAAACACCAGACTTTGGGTAACCTCCTACCTGGTTCATATTTGCTTAAGGTGATGCAATACTTGAGACGGACAAGGCATGAAACAATAAAATTGTAGAACTAGAAACACATTTTAGATCTAACTAAGGCTGCCTAAGTTCAATAAAGCCAAAAGCAACTTACAGTTTTAGTGTCCATCAGTATAATTGATAATCATTCAAAACCTTGATGTCTGAGTTTCTTTTAAGACATCAATGTCTATACATATAGCTCTATCAGCTCCCACCTCCTACTTGATTGGGGTTTTATCATTGGTTGGTCTATCGAATTTAAATTTCTCACTTTTTTGTCCTTTTATATGCTGATTGAGTTTTATTCTAGAAATGGAAAGTTTTTACCCCAAGCTTATGGGAGCTGCTCTTGTCTGCTCTGTACCTCCTTCGGGTAATAGGTGATTTGTTTTTTCTCTATTGGATCCGTGTATGATATTCTATTTTTCTTTTAAGTGAACCTTGCCCAGACTGACTTTCTTCAAACTACCTTCTTCAGTGGGTTAGTGTGGCGGTATCTCTTTACCAAGCCTATTGCTGCTTTTAAGGTATTAACTTTCACTCTTTCGAGGGAAATAGTATACAAGCATCTTTTCCTCATTTATGGTCACAACCAGATATTGAGGAATACATCAGGGCTCCGATTGAGTTGTTGCATATCTTAATTGATTATCTTGAAGAGTGGGGGCCTATTTGTGTTCAGGTGTTCAAACCATAACTTGACTTATGTTTAGGGGTAAAGCTTATGTTCAAACCAATACTTCTGACATCCTTTCATGTTCAATGTCTTCAGTCCATTTTTGTCAGTTCCCAACATTAGAAATGCACATAAGCTGTAGTAACTTGGATGCTAACTTGTGAACTTGAGCAGGTAACACGCAGCTTAGCAGCGAAGGCTTTTCAAACTTCTCTTCCTCTTTGCAAGGAGACTTTTTTCTCTTCGACAATGGAGGATCATCTGGTTCTACGGTTTGTTTGTGACCGCTTCTCTTCGATTCCATAGGCAGTTTGTTTAAAATTGCATCAAACACTATGCTTATATATGCTGACTTTGAGTATCGTTTTTGTCCAAACCAAAACTTACCTTACCTTACCTCCTGATAAACTTCTTCTGCATTGGGAAAGTTGGGTAACTGCCTGTATCTTGAGTCCATGTCTATCTACAAAAACTTAGCTCTTGTGTAACCTCCTCATCAATTAATTTTGATTTTGTTCTGCTTCTAAATCTTGCTTCTGTTAGTCTTTCTTTGATCTTTCAATGAACTCCACTGTTTTCACAAACTGTTGACAAAGCCAGAATTTATTGCGAATTACCTTAATGAAACTGTCTCCTAATCTTCTTGTTCTGCTTTTTTTCTTCTCAAATTCTGCTTCAAAGTGAGCAGGAATTACACCAATCTCTTTACGTCTTTAACAGAATATCTCAGACAGAGCCCCAAAGTTCTAAGACCAACTTTTGGAAGCATAATTATAGAGTAACTAAATTTCCGTGATGTCTACCGTGGACAATAAATAAATTTCCATAAGGATCAACACAATCTAACAGGACAAGTAAACTCCCTGGCTTGGTTTAGTTTCTTATACTATACATGTTGTTTACTATTAGGTGTCAAAATTGATCATGTGCATGAACTCGAAACATATGTACTAATTTCTGCATCTGATAGAGAAAGGTTGTATTATCCTAGTCTGTTTTAGAATTTTTTTTATTTGCCTATTCAATGTTGGGACTTAATCTTTAATCTTTTCTTCAGTTACCAGGAGCTAATGAGAGAAAGCTCAAGGATGCCATTGTTTGATCTGAGGAAGCTGAATGCGGCGCTTCCAGTTCCTTCAGTTCCAAAAGGATCTATTGAGGTTCTTGTGTTGGGTGCAAATGATGACTTCATTGTGGTAATCCAAGTTTTAACACTTAATTACAGAGCTGCTTGTTTTTATTTTTCGTTCCTTTTTTGTTCCCTTCTCTCAAATCTTCTGCTTCACTAACGTGTGTTGATTAATACCTTTGGACTTGCTTTGATCAATTTGAATTTATTTGTAGGATGCTGAAGGTCTCAATGAAACAGCCCGGTTTTATGGCGTGTCACCAGTCAGTGTTGAAGGGGTTGGCCATGACATGATGTTGGATTGTTCATGGGAGCAAGGTGCAGAAGTTATTCTTTCATGGTTAACTGATTTGAGAATATAGGACCTGTAGGGGTTGAAACTACATCATTCAACCTCACCACCTATTTTGCTCCAAATATGATAGTTGGCTTGCTTCCTTGAATGGCTCATGTCAAGGGCAAGACAAGTGCGGGATTAAGCTGTCTTACATGCTTTCGAGTGTTCCAATTTTCATGTATTTGTCCCTTTGTGACATTGGAAAAAAATCAGGATCTCTGGGTCTTTGGGTGTGCTGCACCACCATAGGATAATTGAGCAAACCTAAATGACATCTTTATCAGTGGCATTTCAATAACAGCGTGTATGTTTTATCAGTGTATGTATGTTTTTCTTCGAATTCCGCAGCAGAATGAAATGTCTTCATCATCGTGAAGATTTTGCTCCCCCACCACGAGCAATGTAATATTGGTACAGAATATAGGAATAGCCATTGCACCACCTCGTACTTGGACCTAAAAGCTTGCACCACCTCCACAGCTCTATGCAGCTGCCCTATGTTACCCCATGTAGCGGCCCATACTTCTCTCATCTTAATCGTGTCCATTACCAATAATACGTCACAAAACAAATATCAGGACTCGGCCGAGAATAGAGATTAAGGAAATGTTTAGTTAGGAACATTTTTCAAATAAAATGTTTAAATTTTTTCAAAAAGTCAAAATATTTTTTCATATAAAACATATGGAGTACTCGGATGGGTCCCCTCTTCAAATAGAACATTTTTTAAAAAATTTCAAAAATAAATTTTTTGACTTTAGGCTCCCCATGCGAAGGACACCAGCGAGCAACCGGCCCACGGAGAAGGGGTGACTCCAGGGGTGACTCTGCGGCTCCCATTTGATTTTTGGAATAAATACACTTTGTCTCCTTGTCTTTGGAATCATTTACATTTTGCACTCCGATGTTTTATTTTTGATACATTAGATTCATTATCTTCCACATTTTTCCAATCTGGACCCCGTACTCGATTTGACCGTCTAAATTGACGAATTCCGTCAACACGTGAACCGGTCGACCGGTGCATGTAGCGGTCGACCAGTGCATGTGTTGACGGAATCCGTCAATTTAGACGGTCAAATCGAGTACGGGGTCCAGATTGAAAAAATGTGGAAGATAATGAGTCCAATGTATCAAAAATAAAACATCGAAGTGCAAAATATAAATGACCCCAAAGATAAGGGGGCAAAATATATTTATCCCTTGATTTTTTTTATAAAAAAAATTTATTTGACGAAAAAATTTCTTTTGTAATTTTTTTTTATTTTACTGATGTGGTGTAATAAATTGACGTGACATTTTTAAATACACTTTTTACATGTGTCACTTTTTGGTGGGTTAATATGTAGACATGTTAGTTCACCGAGCGATTTGTTAGCGAAAATGGACTAAATGACCATTTTGACAACCTCGTAAAACCTAAGAATTATGTGTGATAAGCGTGAAAATAATGTTTAGAAGGGATTAAAAAAATAAAAAAAAATGTTTAGAAGGGATAAAAACCCATAACCAAACAGAGATGATGAAAAAGTATCGCCGTTCATAATACCTGTCAATCCAAGGATGAATCTCAACCGTCCAATACTAGGGCATAATATTTTAGCCGCGCCTTATAATGCCCTAGCATCAACTCGCTCGGCCTCCTTCGCCACTCAAGTCCCCAGAGCGTCGAAGCTTAGGGTTTTTCCTCCGAGCGAAGCAGAGCTTAATCCGCCTGGGTGGTACGTACCCGAGAGACGAAATAGATCGCTTCTTTTCTGTTGTCCTGAACTGGGTGTTTATTAGATTCTCGTACTTCGATTCGAATCGGATATTCTAGCTCTTAGTTCTTTCTGTACGTGGTTCCTTGGAAAACGGAAGGAAATAGGACAAAAAAGTACTTAATTTGGATGGATGGCTGTATGGTCTGAGTGATAGTATTGTTTTAAGTTTGTTTGATCTTTTTCATGTGCAAGAAAATTTTGAAATGTTTTTTGATAAATGGGTTTGCTTTCGGTGGAAGTTGAGGATGTACAGGCTAATATGATTCGTTTTACTGCTTTCTTGAATAGTCTAAATTAACTGTCGCTGCGTTGCTCTTCGAGTTCATATGTTATCGTTTAGCTGGAAATATCATACTTTAAATGATACTACTTTCTTATGCGGGGAAGGGTATATCATTATTGTGTCTGCCATTGGAATAGTTTATGTAGATAATATAAAGAGTTTGTCCTAGAGAGATCTATTTGTCAATGTAAATGTCAATGGATGCCTGTGAGTCGAGTTGATAGGCTTCCTTTATCATTATGCGGATCGGAAGGGTTGATGTACGTATAAGTTCTTTGTTGCCTCACAAGCATACAGCTTATGGCCCTAAGTTTCGCAACCGCACAATCTTGAACTCCAATGTTCATTTTGACTATTAAATTGGTGGTTAGGACGTCCATTGTCTACGTGCTTGGAGCAAATAGATCGCATATAACCTTTAGCTTATCCGTCTACAAAATGAACTCTGGAGCTATTATGTCACGTATCTATAAGCTTAGTTGAAGTTTTTGTTGGGGATCTTTGTGGTTTATATACCATCTTGTAAGGAACTTCTTATGGATGTTTCTTTCGTGATGCAGAGATTAAACTGTAGACAATCTTTCGGTTTCTGAATAACAATCTGCATCACCTATAAGGCCACAATCAATAACAACATTGTTGAAGTTGAGCAAAAGCACCCTACTGTAAGTAGGGATGCTAAAAAAACATTTTTTTTGGTGTTCCCTTGGTAAATTAATGCCTTTTTTTACGCTTGATTGACATGAAATGTCACACATTTTTCCCATTTATCAGACCTGTCAACATGTACTCTTCAAGGAAGAAAATCCACAAAGATAAGGATGTGGAGCCCACTGAATTTGAGGATACAGTTGCACAGGTTAGTTTTTTGTGTTGTTTTTTTAATGATGTGGGTTTACTTAATCTCTCAGTCAAATTTATCAAATGTTAATGCTTGATGTATATGCAGTACCTATTTGATTTGGAGAACACCAATCAGGAGCTGAAAAGTGAATTGAAAGACCTCTACATTAACACAGCAGTGTATGAGTTCTGACAAGCTTTTAATTTTTGGACTATTTATAGTTTTTATTTTGCCAATTACGATGACAACATGATTAATTCGACAGTCAAATGGATATTTCTGGAAATCGCAAGGCTGTGGTCATCCATGTGCCTTACAGATTGCGGAAGGGATTCCGGAAGATTCATCTTCGCCTTGTTCGGGAGCTGGAGAAAAAATTCAGTGGCAAGGTAATCTCTTAGTTTTAACTTTATATTCTCTGCTATAACATGACTTCCCAACAATTTCGGGACCTTGTTGGACAAGTGAGGCATCTTCATGCTAGCATCATTGCCTATTTGTGGAATTGTCAGAAAGTTGATGTGTAACTCTAATTTTGAACGCCATATGTTAAAGTGTGGTGTGCAAAGGTTATTTGGCGACCCTTTCTGAAAAGCTTGGAACTCGAAGGTCTCTTAGATGTGCCATGTGTTGCTTGTCATTATGTCGCTTATCATTATGTCAATCTACACATCTCGTTTGCCTGGCTAGTTGCTCTATTTTTATATGTATTGATCTTTTGTTACTGTTGGCAGGACGTTGTTGTGATTGCCACCCGAAGGATTGTACGACCACCAAAGAAAGGCTCTGCTGCTCAGCGACCCCGCTCCCGCACACTAACAGCTGTTCATGATGCTATGCTAGAAGATATTGTGTTTCCTGCTGAGATTGCTGGGAAGCGTGTCAGATACCGAATTGATGGATCCAAAATAATTAAGGTTAATGCAAAACTTGGCGATCAGCAGATGGATGATAATAGATAGAAATTGATTGTTTGGTCCTTCAGTTTATTCCAATTTTTCTAGTTGCTGATAACGGTTGTCATTGTGTCAGATCTTTTTGGACCCCAAGGAGCGGAACAACACCGAGTATAAGCTGGAGACTTTTTCTGGTGTTTACAAGAAGCTCACCGGGAAAGATGTAGTCTTTGAATATCCGATAACCGAGGCCTGAATGGGGTGCTATCATTGGTTCTATGTCTTGGCACTGTTTTTTGATTTTAGGTTTTCATAATTTCCATTGAATGGGATTCTGTTAAAAATTTTGACACCTTGAGATTTGGTATGATGTCTTTTATATGGAACCAGAGACAGGTGGCAAATTCTTCTGTTTTCTATGGGTGTAATTTGTCTGAGCCGAGCTTGTAGAACTTGATAGAATACGATTTTAATTTTTTGTTATGGTTTATCTGCTTCATCGAGGGTCAATAGGTAGGAGGCGTCTACAATGGTACTTGTTGAAGCATGGTGTTCTGCTTTTCCTCGCTTGATGGGTCGTACGCAGTTTTGCTGTGTGTGATTCACAACTAAAATCTTGGATTTGGGAAACTATTGGGATCTTCTGGTGTGGACCGGGCAATTGGACCGTTATTACCCTACTAGAGGGTTTGAAGGCTTCCAGGATTTCTGGGTGGAGCACTAGATCCAGATCATAGGCAGCCACTATGCTCGCATTTCTGACTACGAGTCAGGAATCATGTACGTAAAGATCCCAACCTTGTGTAAAATTGGTTCTACGGTTAGTTGTGTGGTGATCAGTAGAATATGCGCCCCGTATTGCTCCAATTTTTTTGGCTGAAACAAAAAAAATCGAAACTCTTGAGGGATTCCCTTTTCTTTATGCTTATTTGGCCCCTATAACGCCGAACGTGTCAAAGGAAACATTTCGGTCGCTCTCGGTGTACGATTGGAGTTACACTTTTCGTGTTTTTTTTGTGCTATACAAGTAGGCTCGGGGACCGCACAAAACAGAGGTTGGAATGGTCCCGGGCGATTAATGGTTTTATTTTTCGTTAACGTAGAGTGTTTTTTCTTTCTTGAGTGAAAATGTCGAGAGGACAATCAGGGTAGCCTACTCTCCTGCGTGACTATAGGTTCACTTGCTACAAAAATGTTCAAATTGAGTCATAATTTCCAACCATTAAAAGAGAGATCGTCACCCCAACTCTATAAGAGTGGAATTGATTTTGTAAGTGAGGGAGTCCTAATACAGATCTCTAGCCCCACATCCGCTCTTGAGTTCCCCTTTTCAGATCCCAAACTAAATACCTAAATGGGTTACTGCTGTGGAGAGAAGAAAAACATTTATTATCATCGTCGGAGTCTTATTAAATATTTTCAGAGCATCTTTAATCTTCTAATTGCTTTCAATCCGTATTCTTTTGAAATTGAGCGAAACTCAACAAACTGTCTACACAAAAAACCAGCCTGATTAACATGCTAAAAATAGAGTTTTATAAATTTTTAATCCTCACTCCCGAGGCCTATGTCTACTTACAGGTACGTTTGTATTGCTGGACGTCGCCGAGGGGTTTTGGTGTTTCCCCCCAACCTATCGGATCTCATGAGTATGAAAATTGTAATAGTCTCACATTGGCTGAGAAACATATGTAATAACTTTATATAAACTTGGAGTTACCTCTACTTGGTAAGCCTGTTTTCCAACCAAGGTGTGAATCTCCAAGCTTATGTGAGTTTGTTACAAATGGTATCAAAGTCGATTGTGGGCTCCTGTGCTACTCCGACATTGCACTTACGGAGTGGCCGGCCATAAATCCGGTGGTATGGGCACGACTCTAGTCTTAGGAATAGAAGGCACGACCATGTATCCTGTAGAACGGGCACGGTCCTAGTCCGGTGAATAAAAGCCTCATGGTGGTCGACCAACGTGGACATTAGTCTTGAAAAGGTGATGGTGTGTAACAGTCCCACATTGGTTGAGAAACATATGTAATGGCTTATATAAGCTTGGAGTATAAATCAGTCTCACATTAGTTGAGAAACATATGTAATGGCTTTATATAAGCTTGGAGTATATAACAGTCTCACATTGGTTGAGAAACATATGTAATTTCTTTATATAAGCTTGGAGACACCTCCACTTGATAAGCCGGTTTTTCAAGGTGTGAATCTCCAAGCTTATGTGAGTTTGTTACAAAAATGGATTCCGGATAGAAATCACTTGGATTGGCTTGGGAGATGAATTTTGTTGATGGGAAACAAATGATGAGACCGAAAAGAGAGCAAAAAAAGAAGCAGATTTGAATGAAGAACACGAAATACTTTCATTTATTACCACCAAACTATTATGAATCTTATTTCGTACTATTCTTACCATATATTATCATTGCTCATGCATGAATGGCCTTACATCAAAGACATTTATGAACAGCGCTACATTTCGGCGCCCATAATAAATTACTTATTTACTTGATGTAAAGCAAATAGGCGCTATTGCTCTGTAACTCGTGAGGCTTGGAAGAACCTGTTGTTCACTCCAGCTCTATACAACACCAATTCTGATGCGGCTGTAATGCTAATCTCGGTATTAGCAGGTGCAAAAAGAACATCTCCTTCAATAACAACGTCTCCCTTGGATGATCCTGTATGCATCATTCCCTCCCCAACCAAGGCCAAGAAAATGGAAGGGCCTGCCACTGGGGTGAAAACTGTTGATTCTCCTTTGGGAAGAATGCAGCGATCAACCTCAAATTCATCAAAGGGTGGCAGGTACCTTGTTACATATGAATTCAGAGGGACTCCTTGCAGGATTTCAGGCATGCCCTGCAGTAGAGACAAAAAACAATGTGTTCATATTTTTACAATATAGAATTCCATGCAGTCATTTCCCCAAAGTAATCAATAAAAGAAACATTTAAAAATCTCGTTTTAGTGGCAAAACACCGAGGTAACATCATTTCTTTCATCTGCCTACGGCAGTGAAGCTACACCTCAGGCACAATCATTAATAACACCTATTCACTTGTTCAAAAAGGGGACTACCGGAGGTCTATTAGACCATTCATTGATTCCAAACCTTCTGACAACAAGCTTTTGCCGGCTAGATTGAGATAAGGGTTGAAATAAATCCATGGAACCCATAAAAGACCCCACTTGAAGTTTGATAGTACAGATCTCAAAATTACTACTAGATGAGAGAGGATTGATGGCTATGTTTGGTTTATATTTTGAGATATGTTTTTGTGTTTGTGTTTTTTTGAAAGTAGTGTAGATTTTTTTGGGATTGGTGAAAAATGTGTTAAAAATTGTTGGAATTTGTAAAAAGTTACTGAGATTGGTGAAAAGTTATTGGAATTGATGAAAAAGTGTGAGAAAAACGTTTTAAAAACGTTTTGAAACATGAAACAAACGTAGCCATCTATGACTCCACGATTGAAAGTTTGCCATAGAAAAAATATATTTTTATATAAAGCAAATGGACCATCCACCATCCAATCAAAACTATTCAAACCTGTTTGTAAGTGAGCATGGAACAAAGAGCTTGCACATCCCGAAGCTTGGGAGTAAGGCCAGCCCGTACAACATTGTCTGAAGTTGCCATGCATTCAAGGCACTCGCCGCATAAATAAGCATGAGGTTCATTTGCCCCAAGATATAATGCTTCACCAGGATTAAGCTTCACATAATTGAAAAACAATGCTGATATTACACCAACATCACCCGGATATTGCTTTTCTAGCCGCAACACCAGCAGCTCCTTATCTGTCAACTGCCCTACCTGAGGAATTGAAAAAGAGAGGCCTTATGAGTCATGCAGAAAATGAGAGGAAAACCAAAAGCAAGATCACAAATGAAGTTACTCATTATATTTCGAAAAAGGCAACGCCCCTGTCATCATCCTATCTTTATACACATAAATCTAAACACCAGTGACATAGCTGGTGTATAAATTTAGTCATCCCTTTTTGTTGAAACAATCTTTTGTGTATCCTGTTCTCTCTATGCCTGTCATGCTCACAAGACCAAGTTAATCAGGGACCAAGTGTCATCAGATCTAAAGAGTGGAATATTGAAGATTGCGATTTCATCAAATCTCTGTTACACCAGTATTTACTTCAGGGGCTAATAATGACCACAACTGTGTCTTTTATTATTGAAGCTAGCAGTGTAACATTGTTTACAGTCATCTTGGGTTATCTTGGGTTGTGAGGATCGAACATGATGGAAGTCTTTATTACATAGTAATATTCTGGAAAATTGCAGTAGGAAATGAGTATCTTCTCAAGAGGCTAAGCATGACAATATAATCATTCTACATGTAGGAGCATATAGAAGAGAAACCACATACAGAACTCCAAAAATGGGAAATCAGTAATGACTGAAAGTCTCCAACTGACCTGACTTTCCATGTGCAGTCGACTTTTCATCTTGGATATCACTCCCATTATTGTCTCTTTACTAGCCAACATGAGTTTGGTGAAAGTTGACCGGAGAACAGATTTTACCTTTTGTTCCTCATCCTGCTCATCAAGATGCAATATTTTGTTTGCATCTGCGCTGCTAACTACTTCTACAATCTCAGGAACATTAAGAAGCACACCCTTAAGCTCCTGGAAAGAAAATAGCAAGTTGCTCCAAATTTTAGCTCAGGTAGAGGTGCCCATAATACAGGAAGTTATAGATCATCAACATATTTGCATGCATACAATACCAACAAATTTTAGTCCAGATACAAGAATTACCAAATTTTCAATTACCCCAATCATCTTATACACTTCCTCTGTCCGTAGGCGAAAGATTCAATCAACCCAAAACGGCACTATCAAATGGAGAAAAAATGGTGGACCAAGCAGGAGAGAGAGAGAGAGAGAGAGAGAACTATTACCCTTTCCCCTGGACATGCTCAATTGAAACTAAAAAGAAATTAATTTTATAAGATCCAGTTTTTTAAAGTTTCCAGAGAATAGAACTCCATCAGGTATGCTGCACAGACCAAGATTAATGTTTATGACCTCTTCCGATCCAGGTTGAAATGGCTTGATATGAAAAATAAGAACTAATAATGCACTAGCTAGAGCACAAGCGTGCTGAAAACATATAAAAAATATCCTGAATTAATCAACGAAACAAGGTTCTGTCAATTTTATTCACGTAACTAAAAATTTTAATGGGAATCGCTAGTCGTGAATTTATTTCCTACTGAGTGGAGCTAAAATTATTGAAACGGGAACAAACGGAATCTAGATGCCGATAGAAATTCTTATTGTACCCGGATATGTACAGTTTTGTCCTTTTTTAAAGTAACCCATAACAATCACACGCCTTTTATAGCAATCAACTGGCGAGCAACACCAAGTTGCTAATTTCTGTTTCTTTACAATTTTAGCACTTTCTTTTTATCATCCAGAAATGCTTCACAAACCAACAATATTGAACCAATTTCGTGATACCTCAAGACTGATAAACCCACAAAGGGCCTCAAACTCCGTTATCGCCAAAGCCATCTCGGGCTTGTGATTCCCGTCCTTATACAGATCCGGCCGCGTTTTATGCAATGCCCTTGCCAGTTCCTTGTCGGGGTGAGCCTGTATCGACAACGCCTTTCCCACTGAAAGAACCTAATTCACACCAAAGAGTCACAAACCCACACCGTACACAATTTTTTGCAGAAGAACGTAAGTAATCATAAAACCCAGAGGGCTTAACGTAGAAATCCCGGATTCCAGTTTAACATAGACACTTGAACATAAAAATAACAAAAAACTCAAACGAAGGAAAATTGTGTGAGACACAAATATATGCCCACAAACACAGAAGCTTGTGCTTATGGTTGAACATAAAAGCGTACCTTGAACAAGAAAGGGAGATCACGACCCCACTTTTCCGAAACCTTATCACCGAGCACATCCGGATTTTCAGAAATCCAGGACTTCAAGGTCACACCGGGCACGCCATTATCGTCGGTGGTCTGGGCCAAGAAGGAGGGCCCTGACTCGTGGGTGCCCATCCAGAGCTCCGCATATGGCTTGTCGGATTGGATCTCGGACCCCGAGTTGGAAGCGAAGAGGCCGGCGACCCGGGAGTGGTAACCCCGGCGGCCCCAGTCGTAATTCTGGACCGAGCACCGCAGCCTCTGGAGCTTCCTCTGCTCTTGCAACAAAGAAGGCTGGGAATCCATTGGAGAAAGAGAACGCGTAGAAGGGCCTTAAAGGTAGAGGAGGAGGTATGGAAACTGGCGGTGCACCCTGGCCATATGGGAAAAAGCTCGAGTCTAGTTGCTGCTTTTTGAAGCACCACGAGAGAGGGAAATAACTTCAGAGAGAGAGAGAGAGATAGAGAAGGAAAGAGACGCTATAATGTGGGATAGTCTGGAACCGTGCGGGCGTAATTTCTTATCTTTTTTCTCCGAAATTCACTTCGAGCTCTGTAAGAAATTTATATAAGTTTTCCCGAAATCAAACCGTACGAAAATAAGCATACAAATGAACTTTCAACTAATATTGAATAAGCTTGAAATTCTGCAGAAAATATGTATGGATTAAATAATATGTAATTATGTATAGCTATTTTAATTTTTAATTATAAATTAATTTTTTAGCATACGAAAGCAGTATTCTTTTTTTTCCATAAGCACACGAAAGCTGTGAATTTAATTCCCAAATTCTTATTCTTCTGCCCGTTCAATTCGCTTGGCGTATCTGAATCCAGCGTGGTTGTGGAGCGAGAAGAATGGGGTAGGGAGATAGCCACGACGCATCACGACAGAACGTGATTTACAGTTACGGATAGAATCTAGTGCGTCGAGAATGACTGCGACGAGAAACTGTTTTGAGAGAAACTGTTCAAGTCAAAATTTTGGTCGTCAATGAGAATCAAATGTGTCAGGATACAATTTATTTACACCACAAAATCGCTTACTACTAGGATCTGTGTGCATATATATAATATATATAGATATATACACGCAAAATTATTATTTTTAATTATATACCAAATGCACATGTTTTTTTAATGTCCATTTGGCATATGGTATAATATTTCTCCATTCCCGTGTTAATTTGCTTGTCCTTAGAAGAAAATGACACTCTAGATTTCCTTGGGGATATGACCAATTGACCCCTCACATGCCACATGGTAATCCATATGATGATCTGTTACGGGCCCTACGCATCCCGAAAAAGATACTTGACTTCTGACTAACAAAAAGCATCCTAAACTGAACAATCTCCACCGACCTAACCCAACTTCCTTAATTATAACGGCGGAGGGCATTTGCAATGAATTCGATCCTTCCTTTACCGTCATTCCTCTGCGACAGATCAAAGGCTAGGTTTGTTTTAATTTTCAAAATAATTTTTGTTTTTGTGTTTTTTTTAAAGTAGTGTAGATTCTCTTGAAATTGGTGAAAGTTAGTTAAAAGTTATTGAAATTTGTAAAAAATTATTGAGATTGATGAAAAGGTATTGAAATTGATGAAAAAATTATTGAGATCGGTGAAAATGTATTGAAATTGATGAAAAAGTAAGTGATAAGTTTTTGAAAATTTTTTGAGACCTTAAACAAACCTAGCATTTGGTTATGTTTGGAAACGGGTTGTGCTTGAGTTTCATTTTCGGTTTTAGATTTAGTTTTATTTTACCGTTCGGATACAAGTACCAATGAGATTCGAGCTTGATCTCTGGTCCTGACGTGAAACAAAGTTAACGTCGACTGTCAAATTCCACTAAAATCTGTTAGGGCCTGGCTTCCGTTGTGCGCGAGTGCTCGCTCGCGCAAGATTGTTATTATTATTATTATTATTTTTAAACAAATATGCTTCCTTGATGCTACCTAACTCACCCTAACAAAATAGCGTCCAACGAAATATAATAGTCAAATAAGTTTTATTTTAAAACATGACTCCCTCCCTCTTGCTCTTTAACGTGCTTAATCGAAATATGTAAATAAGTTTTTTAAAAAACAAGCTTTCTCGATAGTCTCTAACGTGCCCTAGTGAAATATGTAAACAAATTAACTTTAAAACATGCCTCTTAGGTGCTCTTTAACCTGTCCGAGCCAATTATAATATGAAAATAAGTTTTACTTTAATACATGTCTCCCTCTTGCTCCCTAACATGCCCAAGCGAAATATGTAAATAAGTTTTATTTAAAATATGATTCATTGATGCTCTCTAACGTGCCCCAAAAAAATGTGTAAACAAGTTAACTTTAAAACATGTCTCTAACTTACCCGAGCGAAATATGTAAATAAGTTTTTAAATATATATATATATATACTTTCCTGATGCTCTATTACTCGCCCGAACCATCCGTAAATACGTTTTGTTTTACATACCAAATAAACCTTTTGAATTGTATACACGATTTTACAGTGGAAAAATACTATTTTAGTATACATATGTAAATTTGCAATTATAGATCTATTATTATTATCCATCTTCCCCTCAACTGCACGTCCTACCATTATCAACGCATTCATAGCTCATTTGATTCAAGCAGCTTACGGCGGTGCTGGTGCTTTTTTTGGTACTGTCAGGGAATATCTTCAAATATCTTTGTTCAGTCCCCTCCATTTTGAATCGGCCAGAGTTTTGTGAATCAGATTGATTTGATCCTTCTTGTAAATTCTCACCTTCTCCATATCTTCGTATGCTCGCACGCACTCTACCCACTCTTCTCATTTGAAGCCATGGTCTATGAATGCATATAACATGCACCAGTAGCTTGTTTATCTCTATGCAAACGTTGAGACCCTTAATTCACTGTCATCACTGATTCGCCAGGCAAGTCGAGACATTTTGTATAACTTCTTGACTTCAAACACCACAGTGATAGGACACAAGAAGCAAATCATCAGTGTAGCATTGCAACACTATCAAAACAATGCATCTTTGATATTTATAAGAAAACAAGAGAATTACAAACTAATCAAAAGGATATCCACAAACTAAACATGAGATACATAAAAGGTTGAAATAAACTACATATACATGATCGTCCCCTCGATAGAATATCAACAAAATAAAATATGTTTCAACATAGCTATTATCCAAAGATTATCAAAATTCGTTCAAATTTCGTACATTTTTCTCAACAACCAAACATCAGAGAAAACCACAGGAAACCCAAAGTTCATGGGCATAACACGACCAACAGGTATATATGCACTATCACTATCACAACACTAAAGTACAACAACAATAATCAAACATCACATAAAAAGGAATAAAAGAATGACAAAGACGCGCTTAAGGATTCATAACTGAGCTTCATCTTCGATTCTCTCTTAAATATCCATAGTTAAAGAGACAGAGAGAGAACGCAAGGAGCACAGTAACAAGGAACCCAATGATCAATAAAGAACAAACCACAATTTCAAAACGAAACAAATACACCTTGTAGGAGGAGGAATTCAGGTGATTTGGAGAAGGGTCCTCGAGCTCTATGTGGCGTGTAGGCAGTCACATAGGAGTGAGATGGAGAAAGAGACGGGGAGGAGGGGGTGAAAAACGACGTTTATTTTCTCTTATCTTCTTTTTCTATAGCCATTAGTGCTCCTTTCTGTTATTAAGTTTAAAGACTTAAAAATAAGATTAGCCCATCTAAATATTGATTTAAAATTTTAGACCCAAAATCAAAATTTGAAACTTGAAACTAAGACTCAGTCCGGTTACCAAACATAGCCCAAATGATTAGGGAGTTTGGTAATAGGGGGTTACGTCTACCTTTTTAATTGCTAATATTATACTATAAGAGAATTTAGAAGAATCCCACTTGTAGAATTTCCTGATAAAATAGGAAGCATAATATTAATGGTTTGGTAGCTTTTATGGTTAACCCCTGTTACCATGAATGTGGACTGATCTTTATTGCTGACGAATGATTGAGCTTTCTATTGGTATTAATGCTTTTTATGTAATTAAAAGCCCATAAAAGCTTTAATGCTATTGTTGCTATTTTTGGTAATTGGTAGTATTATCCCTGTGTTTCTGAGTTCAGTGTTTGGGTCCT
This sequence comes from Myrica gale, assembly GCA_963930655.1. NCBI lineage: Eukaryota > Viridiplantae > Streptophyta > Magnoliopsida > Fagales > Myricaceae > Myrica > Myrica gale. The sequence continues at coordinate 4,934,916 of OZ005600.1, read as the reverse complement.
GTCTCTTCGGAAAACATTATAATCTGTTACAAGAGTGGTCCACTAATTCCTTTACTAGAGATTCATGCATATATGATATATACTACTCTAGAAAGAAAAAAATAAAGAAAAAAGAACCCTATGACTATACCAAATACTGATTAATTTAGGGCCTTTTAACAATATTAAATGGGTATAGTTGAAAGTATAAAAATCCAAAATAATATAATCTATTTGCTTTAATGGCTAAATATGTGAATCCCCTTCATTTAATAAACAAATATTAATACATGTTAATCAAAACTAAAAACTACAAAAAGGAAGACGGAAGAGAACTCGGTCACCTTGAAAAATATGACTCTGTTTCGACGAATGATCGAGTCACGCGGCTTCTTAGTTATAATGAAATATGGTTGGGTAGCTCACGCAATTTGAACAAATTGATTTGGAATTTTATATTTGTCTTCATAGTAAATTTGAGATGGTCAAAATTTTAATTCATGAGGATTGATAAAAATAAATGAGGAGTGAGAAAACATGAATAGATTTATTATATTAAAAATAGATGACTTAATAAATAAAAAATGATTTATAATTTTTGTATGTGAGACTTAAACCGCACTGTGAATATCAGGCAACAGGTAAACATTCAGGAGGGACCTACATCATTTCAAGGTCTAACAAAAAAAAGAAAAAAAGAAACAAGATATTTGCACAGAAAGAGAAAATTATTTAATTTTCATAAAATTAGGGTTTTAATTACTGTTAAAATTTTAGAGGGATTAAATTTTTATTAAAAAAATAAATAATTTTTTTTAATATTTATTATAATAAAAAATATCATGAAACGAAGAAATTAGCTAATTTCAAGAAAGCTTAAAATTTTACTAAACAAACTCTCGTAGTTGCATATTCCCAAATCCTCAGCAGTCCGCATCAATGGGGGAATCCATTTCCAGAGCACTCAGGGACGGTGGGCTTGAGGGAGAGCACGCTCCGGCTCTCACCATCAAGGACTCCATAGCCTCACCTTTGGGTTCGACGTTTTCACCCATATACTCACCCAGCTCTCCTCCAACATTTTGGCGGGAAAATCGCAGTCACAGTAAGTTCGATCTGTAAACACCAAAGTACGTATTTTTGTTTTCTGATCCTAAATTATCTGTTTGTTAAATTTGTCAGTGTCAATCTAATTGCGGTGGTCTCGTGCTCGTCGCTTTCTCTCGGAGCCCGTCGTTTTATGTAGAGTTGCTGAAGAGGAGAAGGATAGATGTCCCGTCGTCCCAAAAATGGTGAATCAGCTTTCACAGTCTGCGGGGTTTTATAACTTATGATTATTATTATTATTACTATTAATTTTACGGAGTTATCATTGCAGTGCTAAGTTCCGGAATGTATACCTTATGTTGCCTGTAATTGAACTCAAGTTCTTATTTTTATCAAATCGTTGTTGTTATTATTGACTTGGGGACTTTGAAACTCAAATATGGTTACAGGATTCAAATTTTGGATTGTTATACGGATCCTCTTGGGTGGAAGGAAAAGCTTGTGGAGCCAGGAAATAACGTGCGGATTTCTAACGAAGCTTCCATCGGAGTTTGTTTGTGTAAGACTGTGAAGGATATGGACAAGTTATTATCTTCGATTATCGAGCTGGGGAAAGGTATGGTTGTATACTACAGGAGTATCCCAGAGAATTTACGTAGTTGTTTCAATGAAGTTATCTTTCATCTGCTGTCTTTCCTTAGTCGAGTCTGAAAATAGGGTGCATTTTATTGGTCCCTCGAGGAAGTGGTGATGGGGTGGGATTGTTTTGGAGTAAGTCTTAGCGTTTCTTTCATTTTCTCCGTGGGGGTAGGTCTTGGCTTTGAATGAAATCGATTACCAAACAAAGGGTTTTATTTTTCCTCCTTTCATGTTATTGTTCTTTTTCGTCCCTTAACGTTGATTTCATGGTGGTTTCTTTTTGGTTGCAGGTTTAGTGGGACAAGGCAAATCTCGTTTTTGTGTTGCCATAGACTCGGTAATGATGGATTTTATTGTGTAAAATATGAGTATATATTCAAGGTGAGGTTTAGATGAAGTTCAAGCCAGCTGGTTGTTTATAAATTGAGAATCGTACTTTCTCCGTCTTCTGTGTCCTTGTGGTAGTCAATATCATATGAGAAGTCTATGTATCTGGGTGATGCGCGGAAACTTCCCTTTGAGTACCAAACATCTAAACTAGAAATTTGGATTCTAGGATGAACACATTGAGGAGTCCTGTCCTTTTCTAAGGTTGTGCATGGAAACTTCCTCTTGATTTCCAGTGATCTGCAGTGAAACATTTAATGGCATACTTTTTCCAAGGAAAGTAAATGCCTTGGCGGCTAGTATGTCTTGTTTTATGGAATAAGTTGATGAGTTTCTTCCATTTCTTTAGTTGGATATGCACAGAAATGGCCAGTATGTGTGCTTCCAGTGCGTTGTCCAACTCAGCTGATTTGTATTTGGCATACTTTATCCTCTTTAGAGTCTCATTTTAGACAAGAAGGGATGCGTAGAAAGCTTGTGAATCCCTAACTGTCTGTTGTTTAATATTGGCACTTCAAAACCTACATAATTTAGGAGTTCAGTTATATGGTTATTGCTTTTAAATAAAAGTTGTAACTATCAGTTGTTTACATGGCTCTATATTAGGTTAAAGTGCAACAGAATTTACATTCAATAAGTATCTTAACGTAATATTGGTTTTCGTTTTATTGTTTTCATTACAAAGTGTGTTACTTAGAACAATATTTGAGAAAAAAAAAGTGTTACTTAAAACAATACAACTTAAAAAAGTCCCCTAAATTGACTAGTTTTTGTAAAACATTTGGCATTAATTTAAAACTAAATGGGAAAGTAAAAATTACGGAGAGTCTACAGGTCTGTATTCAACATGTGCAAGTCCTCCTGATATTTTCTGTACTTGTTGTTGGGAGACTAGGAAAATCTTGGTTTTTGTTTTTCCTTTGTTGCAACTTCGTGAGAATTTAAATCAAGGGACTGTTAACTTTTTTTTTTGGGTTAAAAATATTGCAGGAGATAGATTCTATCATGTTGATGCACTTATGCTGTAATGTTCACCTTAGATTCTGGCAATTATCTTGGTGGTCTCTCTGCTTGTCTATGCCAGTAGCATTGATGTTTTTCTTTAACTCTTCTGTATTCTTGCTCTGTTGATGTGTGTTGTGATCCATTGTTCTTACATTTGTCAGGTAAATGAGATCATAAGACACACATCTATAGCCTTGTAAGCAACGTTCGTACAAATGGTACATACACGTTTTATTCTTTCTTGATTGATTACAATTTTACGCTCTCACAAAGTCTAGTACTTATTGCAGTTTTAATCCTATCGCATCTACCGGAATATTCTCGTGCTGATTTATTGCTCTCTGTAATGCTGCAATTACATCTTCGATTCATAGAGTTAGGCTGCCACGTCTTCTTGGCTGCAAAATCATAGAATTTAGTGGCTTTTCTGCACTAGTTGATATCTGATTGTACTTCGATTGAACAAGGTATATGTTGCACCAGAAATGGGTTACAGTTACCCTTCTGTTAGAAAAACAAAAATTGATGCATAAGGTCTGGTTTAAGATTCTTGTAGTTTCAATATTTGTTTTTTGGTGGTTTCAGATCAAGTGTCGAGTATCTTTTGGTTGTCACATTCAGACCTCCATGAAGACAGGATCGCTGCTCTTCTTGAATATATTTCCTCTATGGTGGCTAGTATAGAACCATTAAATGCAACTGGACAGAGATACGATAGGGAGAACCTTTCTCTGACTGAACATAATTGATGGAAAGGGAAGCTTCTAGTCCGGTCCAAGCACAGAAATGGACGTGTTCGAGTGATGGTGATCTCTCTCCCCACCTCTCTCTGTGGAAGAGTCTGCACTTATTTACAAGGTGGAAAGCTGACATAGTCTTATTTAGATCCAGTCTGAAGAATTTCATGTTGAGCAATCAGTCATTAAATTTACGCCCCTTTCATCTGGAGATGAGATATTAAATCTTAGCCTTTTGCCAGAGGTCAGTTGTGTAGCTTTATCGTGACAAAAAGTTTTAATTGAAGTTTTCCCCTCCCTCCTAACCCCTTTAACCCTCTCTTTCACAGACACACTCTCGCACTAGGCACTCAACAATCCATAAACAGATTCAGGAGATCTCTTCTAATTAATCCTGTTACTCCTATCTTCTCTATGTTGCTTTTTGATCTGTCTCCGGTGCCATCAACAGGTGCAATTCAGTCTACAGTTGTCGGAGAAGGAGCAAATTGATAGGGCTAACGTCATACTTCCTTTTGAGCACCAGGGTATGGAACCAGGGATGTGTATCCCATCTGTGTATGCGTGTGTTTTGTAATGACTTCTGCTTGTTTCAGGACATGATAAACACATACAAATTTATGATGGTCGGAGATCTCTTATGGATAGCAAGAACGAGACAGGACCTGTTTCATCTGGATTATCACAAACAAATGAGAGTTGTGGCAAGGGAGAGATAATATACTTTCGTGATTCAGATGATGAGAGGCCAGATTCTGACGAGGACCCAGATGATGATCTGGATATATAATGGTATGCCCACCTTTCTTGATCTGGGCCATAAGTGTCACATGTTGCTAAAATTTTACCTTCTTGTGAGTTATGAATGAAACGATCTTTTAATGATCGAACTGGAGTGATGGAGTGGGACATCGAGCCTTTTATTCTATCTATCAGGGATTGTCTTGATAAGAACCAGCAGTGGTGCTTCAACCATTTTGGCAAACAGCTCATGTTTCTTTACGGTATCAAGTACTGTTTGAAGATGTTCTAAGTGTTCTTTCATGGATTTGCTATGAATAAGAATATCATCAAAGAACACTAGTAGAAACTTACTAAGATAAGACTTAAAAATGTCATTCATTAGACTTTGAAAGGTAGAGGGTGCATTGGTTAGTCCAAAGGGCATAACCAAAAATTCATAGTGGCCCTCATGAGTCCTAAAAGCTGTTTTTGGGACATCTTGGGCAGTCACTCGAATTTGATGGTAACCGGACCTCAAGTCTAATTTAGAAAAAACTGTGGCTCCATGTAATTCATCTAGGAGTTCATCTACTATAGGAATGATAAATTTGTCCTTGATAGTTTGGGAATTTAAGGCTCTATAATCAACACAAAGTCTCCAACTTCCATCTGCTTTCCTAACTAATAGGACAGGTGAGGAAAAAATGCTTTGACTAGGCCGAATGACCCCTTTAGCAAGCAATCCTTCTACTAACTTCTCAATTTCTGTTTTCTGAAAATAAGAGTATCAATATGGCCTGACACAAACAGACTGGGCTCCTTCTTTGAATTTAATGTGATGGTCATGTGTTCTTGAAGGAGGAAGTCCAGTAGGTTCCTCAAAAGACTTGAGAATATTGTTGGTGAGGTTTTCAATTTCTAGTGGTAAGGTAGGTTCTATGGAACTGAAACACATGTCTGAATTGTCTAGAAGTTGAATTACAACCCCCTTATGATTAGACTTAGTAACCTTATCAAACTTTTCCCCACTGGTCAATGTAATACCAGTAGGAAGCCACTTTTTCCTGTAGTCCCAAAGTGAACTCCATCTTTAGCTTTGTGAAATCCCACAAAATAGGACCAAGTACTTATATAAAAAAAAAACAAAATAGGACCAAGTGAGTGAAGCCATTAAACTCCTAATACTGCATTGCATCCTCCCAAGGTTAGGATATAAAAATATGCTGTAAATGAGTTACCTTGTAAATTGAATGTCACTCCAATACACCTCCCATAGCTGTCCATGTTTTCCCTGTTAGCTACCTTGACTCGGAGTCCATTAATAGGCTCAACCAGCAATTGGGTCTTGGTAGGTATAGTGGGATCCACAAAATTGTGGGTGCTGCTCGTGTCTATCAATACCACAATCCAAGCCCCTTTTATTTGACCCATCACACGCATAGTCTTAGGATTAGGAGACCCCATCATAGCATGAATAGAAATAGTTGGTTCCCCCCATCTAAATCCGCTTGATATGCTTGATGTCTGCTATTAGGAGTTGCCGAAAGAATTGACATTTCTTTGGAAACATGGGGGGAATCGGTCAGCAACAAAGGCTCTTGATTTTGATAAGTTGTTGCCTTTTCCTCCTCTTCCAATTCCATTAGTAACAATCTGCCAGCCTTGCATTTGTGCCCCGGAGCCCACTTCTCGTCACAATTGAAACATAGGCCTTTGTCCCTCTTCTCCTTGAGTTGAGCTTGGCTTACTCGTTGAATTGGGATAGCTGGCCTTCTTTCACCAATGTTGGGTGTCACAGGAAGTGGTGTTCCTTGTTGAAACCGTGTCGGGCCTTGGTTGGGTCGAGAGGCACGCTTGAGAGCGACAACGATTTCTTCTTGCAGTCTTCTCATGCCATAAGCCGAAGATAAGGTAGTGGGATTAAACACCCTCACTTGGTACCCTATTTCTTCTCTTAGGCCACTCAAAAAACAACTTAGTTTATAGGCTCAGCTAAGCCCATAAGCTGGTTAGAAATTACCTCAAATTCTGATTTGTAAGCCTCCGCGGTAGTGGTAGCTTAGTGAGTTCAGAAAAGGGGTCTTGAAAGGGTAAGGGTCCAAAGTGGGTTTGGAGAGCCGTCAAAAAGCCTTCCCAACTGGTAATTCCCCCCAGAAGCCTCTAACTCCTGGTACCACGTAAGAGCCTTCCCTTCCACGTGAAAGGAAGCCAAAACCAATCGATGAAGAGGGTTGGTGTGCGTATAGGCAAAATACTGGTTTGCTCTATATATCCAGCCCTTAGCATCATCCCCATTGAAACGGGGGAAATCCTCTCTAGCTGAGCGGATTTGAATTCCCCCAAGGTCCTCCGAGTGTGAGTGTTGATGGGACCCCCTTCTCCACTACCAGAATATTCAATATGTTTGCCTTGTATTTTGAGTAAAGAATCCGATTTGTTGACATTAACTGCATCTGCTGTATCAACTTCTCCAGAGATTGCTGCTGATCGATTTGGGTTTGCTTTACACCAGCAACAGTGTCTGCCAATTGAGAGTAGCGTGTTTCCATTGGAGGAAAGGACACACGACTAATGAACCAAGACTTGTTATTGGGCTTAAACAAAAACTGACTCCAGACTCAAAAGACTAAGCAATTAATGGGCTGAAACAGAGGCCCAAAAAACAGCCTAACCAAGCCCATAACATTATTTGACAGTGGATGCTTAGAGGTTGCCGGATTGGACAAGACAAATTATGGATGCTATCTATTCTCAATCAACCCCCAATGCAAAGAGCGGAGAATCTCGTGATTCAACTGGACTGGGGCCTGGGGGCTTGATAACGAGTGTAGTGTAAAGTTTATTCAGAAGAGAGGTTACGATTTAGCGGAGGGCCGATGAATTTTTTGTTTTTTGTTTTACTTCTGATTTGTTGTGCCTCTATCCATGGGGACCATGGCTATGGAATGAATTCATAGCCATGGGATTGCATGAATTGCTGTTGAACCTCTTTATGGCAATGTAAACTGTTTGGATGATCCACCTTTTCTTCTTTTCTCTCTATTTTTAACTTCTTGAGTTCAATAGGGGGAGTAGGGGGTTGTCAAACCTTCGTATTGCAGTAAAAGCCTAAGATGGGCGTCATGATGTGGTGCGATAAGGGACATCAACGGCGCGTTTCCGAGTAAAACGCGTGACAGCGTTATACTTTTTACTAAAATATACGATCTTCCGGAAGCGAGAGGCAACGAAGAAGGTCGAAAAGGCAGTCGTACAGCCGCGTTTGGTTGTTGGCTTTTTGCAGGAAAATCGGTCCGTAACTATCAGAAAAAGAAAATTCTCCTTTATGTCAATTTTCCAGGAAGCTACCTACCCAAAAAAAAAAAAAGGCTTTCTAGAAACTCGCATGCTAATTCCGTCGTTCCCTCGTTGTCAGATAAATACTCCGAACAATATAAATAGAATCCCAGAGTCCCATATCGGCAATATCTCTGCACAGACAGCTCCTTCCAATTCTAAACTCCTTTCAGGCTTTCAGCAAGGAACAACGACAAAGAAACACTTCTTTCTATTCCCCGTTCCAAGAGAAGAAAATGATGGATCAAAAAATTAACACGCAGGTGTTCCCCTTGACACCAGCAAATCAGTCGACAAAAAGCTGTGAAGAATCGGCGACATCGCAATCCGATCAGGAGCTCCGACGAAAGAAAAGGATCAAGTGGGCTATATACATTGTTGCATTTGTTGTGTTTCAGATACTAGTGATCACGGCTTTTTCACTCACTGTGATGCGTTTTAAGAACCCAAAGGTGAGGTTGGGCGAATTCACAGTCCAAAACTTGACCACCGGCACCCAGACATCACCTTCGTTTGACATGAACATCGCAGCTCAAGTAAAGATCAAGAACACAAACTTTGGTCCCTACAAATATGATAGCACAAACGCCACGTTCATGTACCGGGGTTTGACAGTTGGGCAGGCCACAATTCCAAAGGGTAAGGCCGGGATGCTTTCGACCAAAAAAGTTAGCGTCACTGTTAATGTGAATTCAGATGCGCTGCCGAACACCTCGAGTCTTGAAAGTGACTTGAATGCCGGGGTCCTGACGCTGAACAGCCATGGCAAGCTTAATGGGAAAGTGACATTGATGTTGGTGATGAAGAAGAAGAAGTCCCCGGAAATGAACTGCACCATGACCATTAATTTGACAACAAAGGCGGTCCAAGCTTTGAATTGCAAGTGAACGTACATGTATATATGTAAAAGCTTATTATTAATATATTATTTGTTATTTGACTTTGCTGTGGCTTTGATGGCGGGTGAGACTTGGAGCTGGTTTGCACCAATCTGATTTCCAACAGTATAATATATATATATATATATATATGTAACAGCCAAGATTTGAAGCAATTCTATGATATAAGTCCTAAACAATTCTTCTACATCTAATTTTCAGAGTAGTTTCTGAAGCAGCAGCACATTTTCATTCGGCAGGTCAAATACATGATAGACCTTTTAGACTATGAATTAGTATATATAGAACGGGACGAGGAGGAATGGATGCCAAAGTGGATCTTCCTCAAGCAAACGACCTCGTTCTGCTGCTTCTGTTTGGCGCGGATGGTCGTCAAAATTTGAAAGCTATATCTGATTTTAGGAAATAAAGGTCACAAAAATTGAAAGCTACGAACGTGCACCGTGCACGTACCTGCCCACTGTTGGTGGCGTGGGATTCCTTCAATTTCCTTTATTATTATTGTGCAATTTAAATTTAGGAGTTTCCATCTAAACGTCACCGTAAGATTTGAGCACCACACAACTCTTGAAGAATCAAATTAGGCTGCTAATTAGTTAGCAACTATATATTTTACTTTACCTTTTGCTGTTTAAATACTTATTCGAATATCCTTCTACCTAGCAAAACATATTAATTCTATATCTTATTGTGCATAATATTTGATAATATTTTTTTTGAACTATAATATATGTTAATCGCCCAGACACCCGGTTATATATATATATATATATATTCATTTACACATCTATAAGTATCTTAAGTAATGATTACGCGCAATTGCAAATTGGGAAAAAGAACTACTCCTATCTCTCTCTCTCTCCATTTTCTCCAAAATCCTATCTTTTGACTCTTATGTATCACCACTCGGGTCCTCGTCGACCACCTCCGCCCCGATCTCGATTCGGTTTATTTCGTGAATCTAGCTATTTTCCTCTTCAATTGTATATATTTACTTTGTTGTTATTTCTTATTTTGTCTCAAGGAGTCATATATACTAATTACTAAAATCTGAAGTCATCTAGGAGTTTTTGCCGGCTATGCGACTTAGGCCCTGTTTGCATAATAAAATTTTAACACTCTAAAATTCTATCATCATTACAAAACATTCTATCACCTCACTTTTTCATCAATTTTCATACATTTTTTTACTTTTTTACCAACTTTTTCATTATCTCTCCTCACTTTTTCATCAACCCCGATACCTAAAATTTTAATAACTCTAAAATTTTACTTCTCAAACACAGCCTTAGATATGTTTTCCTCGCCTCTTAATCTGTCATGCTACATATGATCGCTATCGATGTCCTTGGCTTGTGCGTGTGAACTCCACGTGCTTCTCCTTTTTCAATTGTACTTATTAATACTTTTTTTCTCTAAATATAATTATGGATGCTTACTCCTTCATTGTTATAATCCTTTTTTTTTTATCAGGATAGATCTGTTGGAATATAATATTCATAGATCTCATAATATTTGTGATGGAAAATTCTTTCAATCAGAAATATTATGGCCGTAGGACTATGGCGTGGTTATGGTGCGTCTATCATCTGTAATGTCAGCCTATGTATGTTTAATAAGTACGGGGTTTCGTGTTCTCTTTATGGATCTAACTTCGTTATGTTCAGTTCTGTATTCATGAAAAATTTTGAGTTGTGTTTTTCAGTAAATGTCGATGCCATCAAGATGGGCATATGGTCATCAATGAGGATCGGAGTGATGAAGAAGCACCAGATACCCAAAGTTGGGGTCCACCAGATTCTAAAGTTCTTTGGAGAGGCTCTCAAATTTGATCCAATTCTGTGGATAGTTCAATCTCTGCACTGTTCATTACAAGAGGAATTTGCACAATTTAAATCTGAGAGTACAGGGAAAGCTACTCATCAGGCTGAAGCGTCTTCCATGTGTGATGCATTAATAACGCTGATGTTTAAAAGCCACATGGTTGCTGTCAGCGTAAATCCAAGAAAAAATAACACTGTACATTTGAGCTTTGCAGTCGTTCAAACCATACTTCGGTATTCATGATTCATGCACTTTCAATCACACTAAAAGAGAAATGTTACACCAGGTTTCAACCGCCATTGAGTGCAAAATAAATCGATAAAAAAAAATATTTCGATAAAGAATTAACATGTTTGTGATCTAACCCTCAATAGGAAAGGGCTCAAAGAATAAAGCCATGTAAGTAGGAATGGCAAGTCCACACTCTTGCTATCAAATGAATCAAGAAGTGAGGTCTATAAACAGTATTACGCAATCATTGAAGAACTTCAAAAAAAATAGGCGAGCATGGTGGCCCCGGCAATACCAGGAATAGTTAGAACCGGTCTCTGGACCTGGAGAAAAAAGCAGCAGAAGCAAATAAAAATGACGATGTCCGAGAAAGTTTCCCTAAGAATAACCATGAAATTCGTTGCTATAACTGGAGGACGTATGTTCATCCTTATTACATTAATTTCCAATATGCACATGCTTAAGAGAAGAAGAAAACAGAAAAAGAATCAAAACAATATTACAATAGCAACATCAGGAGCTAACTGCTAAGGGCTTTCAGCATCAGATGATAAGCAGAACATCTTCTCATAAAGTAAATGTCTAAGCAAGCTGAACAGGGAACTATTAAGCATGTAGCATACTATTTTTAACAACTAGATCTTGCTCTTGATTGATAAGAAAAGCATTTGGAAACATCATGCTTAAAAATATTTAGGACACATGCATAAAACATGATATTCCTAACTAAACCAGGATTCAGATTATTTATCACAAAGTAAAATCAGTTGATTAATAAGAGGCATAATGAGAAGCTTTATACATTCCTTGGGATCTGATAAAACATCATCTTTCTGCATTATATTCCAGTTTAGTCCACTTGATTTTCTCAGCATCTTAAGTTTCTCCAGACTAAAGTTGTCAATAAATGAAAAGCAATTTGTGTCCTAGCACAGGTCATGGCAGCTATATTTAAGTCTTATTTTGTTGCTGTTGAAAAAATTTGAAATGATAGATCAATGCCTTCAAATGCAATGCAAGTAATTTAATTGTTTTTGATCATTCATATAAATATTCAATAATCAGGTTGCATCAAGAAGCAGGTTGTACCTCAAGATAAGATGACAAGTCCAAGATACAAGGATGCGGAAAGAAACAAAAATGATATAATTCCCCTGCAAGTTAGAACTCACCATAAGACTAATGTAGAAGTGAACATTAACCATGTGTCATTAAGACATCTAGATCCTAGACAATGATCTTTTTTATGCTTGGGTATTCATGCTATTGGCATACTGTGACGCTCACCAAATTACTCCCCATCCAACCCCATTACATGGGCAGGGGCAAACTTCTGCAAACTTCTCAGCATCGCTGGAGTTGACTCTTCGAGATATCAGATCATCATATATATCTGGCCACCAAGATCTATATCAGATGGCTTTTCTAATTGAGTAAAATAACCGGATTGGATTATGAGTACATGAATATACCGTAAACTGAAAACAAACTGTTCATCACACCTGCAGTTTCCAAAATCAAACGTAAGCCATTCCGGTGGAGGGATTAAATATTAAGAAGCAAATTCATTTCTGAAAAACTGAGAGCTGACAGGATCAGAGTGTACCAATGAAGAGAATGACATAGCGAAGGATACGGACTGTTGTTGTTTCTTGCAGAAGCCATACTATGGCAAGTAAAATAATGAATCCTGAGAGATTCAGATAGTATAATATCAATAATGCGAGCATGCTAGACTGCCGATATCATTAAATCAAAAGTCCTTAGCAAGATCATGAAAGCACTCACCAATACAAAGTCCTCGAAGTGTCCACTTGTTGAACAAATGCAATAGCAAGTAAGAGTTCAGAAATTAAAATCTTTAGAGGCATGGTTTAAGGGGGAAAGAGGAAAGAAACGAATAAACCAACAACGAGTAAAATTTGTACACGGTTGAACAAATGCAATAGCAAGTAAGAGTTCAGAAATTAAAATCTTTCTGCCGCTACATTTATACCCATCTTACATTTTTGGCAATAAAGAGCACAACCAACAGAGCTAGTGCAAAACAACCAGCAGCAATTCTTGCAGTGAGGATATTTGTAGATGCCAGTATCAGGGCCATTCCCCAAAAAGATGAACCAAGATCTGGATGACAAAAAGTGTGCAATTTAGTCAGACTATGGCCATCACTAGGAAGCAGCTTGTGTGAAATTGAAGATTACACAATGAACAAAGAATGTGACAAAAAATCAAAGGCAGAATAAGTCCATTGGAGTAGATAGAATTCAATGTTTGAGTCTTTTCATGGTATTAATAAGAGAACAACAACTTTGAATGCATGGCAATTTGGCACTAGAAAGCACTTCTATAAAGGTGTGATGTTCCTTTGCCATATTCCATGTCAGATGTTAATATAAGTGGAGGGCCGGTAAGTTTAAAGTTCATGGAACGGTCCTTACCCATAACACTTATGGCCAAAAGAGTTGAAATTTTGAAGGAAGAAAAAAGTTTTGTGCAAGGGAAATTCAGAAGACTTAGAAAGGAACTTTTCACTTGGGGGATATCTAAGGGGACCGGAATGCAATTTTGTGAGCATTCTGGGGCATATTTTTATGGGTCCTACAATAGATGCGAATTACATATTTTTGATTCCCTAGGGTTAGCAAATAACCTATGACTAATTATTGCTTTAAAGAAAGGTCACAAATTTTGGGTAGAAAGATATTTTTGAGCTTGCTCTGTTTTTCCACTCCTGTCTTCTCTTTCCATTCATTTTCTTTCCCTCCTTAGCCTAGTTGTTGGGTTGACATCTCTCTTCCTCCCTAGCTTTAGTCTTCTCTTCCTATTGCTTTCTCTAAAGTGACCATCCGCACTCTAGGTAACGCCGCACAGAGTTGAAGACAATAGGCTGCCTGAAGCACAACTTGAACGTGTCCTGAACTCCACATTGGGGTATATACTAGAAAAAGTGTGATTCTCAATAAAGAGGCGGCAGAAGGGAGATATAACTCTATGCACATGGTGCTTATCACTACACAGAGAGACTCACACCAACACTCTGTTTCTCGTCCTATTAATGCCTCTATCAATGTCCACACAACATAGCGTGAGCAATAAGATACTTGCTAGGAGGGATGAACAGAATATTACATCCTGCAGGCAAGATCACCCAATAAGCTCCACCACGTGTTCGTGTTACCCCACCCTCATTTGCATGAACCTCCATCCCTTCCACCTGCGTGTTAATTACATCATAATACAATGATTGAGCATATACCAGAACAGAAAGCCAGATAATAGTCAAGTTTCTTGCAATAGCATTTAGAATTTTAATGGAAGCTAGACTTAAAATATTAATTTGTATCTCAACTTGTTCATGCATCACGATGAGGCACTAATCGATGTTAAAATTGATACAGGAAGTTGTTAAGCGTCCCAATTCATAGGTTTAAAAACTGGTGGAGTGAACTTCCAGAATGGAGATATTTAATGAATTTCGATGGAAGTTAAGCAAAAAAATCTGGTACCAGAAAACTTAAAAGTTGAGTGAGGCAATATGGACAAGAACAAGAATATCTCGAACCCATCTGTACTGTAGAAACACTGGTATACAAACCAAAAACTCCACAATGATCACTAGAGAACTCGAAAAATAAAATCTATGTTATTTCCCATAACGAGTGGTGTAGCTTTTGCTGAATGAAAACAGGTAGGAAGGTAGCACCCTGCAGGTGCACCGGGTCCTAGCGGTAGGGGTGGGTGTAATTGGGCATAATAACAGTACAAGTCTGGATAGAACTGCTTTTTCTAGGTGTGTTGGGCCTATTGCTTACACAGGCAAAGTTTTTATAGACTGGTTTTGAAACAGGAATCTAGCAGAAAGTCCATGGAGCATTCAGACTCTTGGCAAATGCAGGGCCGATAGATTTTCATCACTGGGCTGGAAAGTGAGATGGACAGTTAATTATTGCAGAAGAGAAGAAATTCAACTATTAAGGTGCCTTTGCTGGAAGGTACTAATGTACTGGCCTTTTTTTTTTACTTTCTGTTCTCTTTCCGGAAATCTTATTCATCCACACTCTTGGAGCATCTCAGAATGAAACATTCAGGAAACAAGACTTTAAGGATATTGCTTCAAAACGAAACTTTTGTTTAGCTGGGGGGATTAACTATTAAGGCTAGTATGTTCCAGTTCAAAAGAAGGCTGGGCAGCAAGTACAGCAAACCTCCTAAGGCATGTTGATGGCAAACTAATGGTTTATATGTAGAGGTTATAGACACTTGGCATAGGCTAAAGGAAACCAACAAGGGAGCCTCTTTTTGAGATCTGTGTAGCCTGAAACTTTTATTGAGTTCTCCAGTGTTTAGTAGCTTGGTTTTGCAAATTGCCAAGCAGAGAGCCACCAAGGGGTTATTTTTTCTCTCTTGCTAAGATAATTAAGGTGTTAAGTGCAAAGTCAGTCTCAATCGCCAACTCCATTTATGCCAAAGAAATTGCTAGCAAACCAAGTCTGCTACTCTGAAATTGAGGACCCTAGTCATTTTTGCAGCTAGCTGAGAGCTCTGAACTTTGTGCATATAACTTATAAGAATGCGCACAGAGAGAAATGCAGCTCTTTTCTTTTCACTTTTTGAAATTTTTCTACTACATAGGATGTCTTCCATTTGTTAACAAAAAAAGAGCAAGGTATAGAGGAGCTGAGGCCTTGATCTTAAAGAGAAAAAACGGATGTATCAAGTTTATCTCACGACCAAGAAACAGACAGCATTGAATAACACAGTAGCCAAGGGAACACTAGCTCCATCCTTATTCCCTGGGTTAAAGTTGTGAACAAATAAACCAATGACACCATTCGATTGTGCTTAGACTCTGACCAAGTGAAAACTACAATGATGATCAACAACTTTTAGCTGTAGACGAAACCCAACATATTTACTCCAAGGAATCAAAAGACATTTGTGTACTGTACTCTCAGAAACACTTCAAAGCCAAAGATCTATAGCTAACTAACAAAAATTTACTGAATACATTTCTAAAACAATTTTGAGGCAAACTCAAAAGTAGTAGGTTAAATAATTTATGATTATCAGAACACTATCATTCATTGGTATTACACTAGAGTGCTTATTAGAATTTGAGTGAATAGATAAATTTTTGTTTAAGAAGAAAGTGAGGTCTCAGTATTATTCAAGCTATTTGACATAGCATCGAAGCATCAAAGTTTTAGAAAGAGCTTTTTACCTGGCCACACGTGAGTTTGCAAGCAATTGCATGACTTGCTTCATGCAGGAACACTGTTATGAGCTTAAAGGGTGTCAACAGTACGGTTCTCCATAACTATAACCATGGAAACAAAACTTCTGCATCAATTATTGGTGCACAGAAGAAATCCCAGCTCATCTATGATCAATGAGAATAGTGAACATAAGAGCTTCTTTTTCTGCAGGATTACACTATTACATATACTCCAAGAAATTATAGGGTTGAATCCACTAAAACACATCTTTGAAAGTCAAACTCAAATTACATTAAGCCATCTTTGTCATCGTGCTCTTTATTCTCAACCCTATACCTGTATCAGCCTATTAGGTCACAGGACAGGCAATATCTCTTCTCCATAATTGCAAGCACTATCTCGCCTTTCCCTTACCTGAAATTGCCTTTGTTATCAACCTCAGAGATCTTTAAAGCATCACAGGTACTGGGTACGCCTGACCCAACCCCCGGAGTAACTTATTCTCATGTTGTCCTTTATGAGATCCCGCCAACTTCTAACAATGCTCATTTACTGCTCTGTTTGCCTACTGATGACTACGATGATTTAAAGCTAATTGAGAATACATTCTCAAGTCCTATCCAAAACCAATTCATGGTTGAGCATGACTACATCCGTTACCCAATAAAGATATAATTCTAAACAATTATCTTCTGATTGTCAGAATATGGCCCCGTCATTCCACAAACGAATTAACAAAATACCCCCAACAAATATTCCAAACCACCCCAAAAAAGAAATCTTGCACTTTAATATCATTAACCAAAACCATTCGCAGCGATGGGGAATTCAAATTCCAAATCCACAAAGCCACAAGAAAAAGTGAAAACCAACCCAACATGCTCAATTTGTCTACTAGGAAACATACGCGAAAACCAATCTCTGAATCCTTGAGATTTCCCTCAATCAAGCCCAATGCAACTATTTGGCTCAGTTGACTGGAGCTTTCTATTCTTCCAAAAGAAAAAACAAGAACAAAAGATAAAAGCCGAAACTTGCTCTTCTGCTTTTATCGGTAACCAAAGAAAGCCTCAACCAAGTAATGAAAAACCAAAAAGAGAACGAGTGAAAGGAAGTATACCGCGAGGATTACAACGGTGAAGACACCGAGAGTGACCAAGAACGCGACCTGGTCGTGCTTGCAACAGTTCTTGAGCTCCCAATTGGGCATTATGTATGCCTCTATCTCTTTGCTTCGACTAAGCTAACGAAGTGATTTCCGGGCTTAATCCACCCAGAGAACCCTAGACAGCGAGTTTGATCTTGGAATCAGGCTGTTTCGGGGCTAAGGGAGTAAGAAAAAAATCTAGGATCAGAAGGACAGGAAGAACTGCCGAGAAAGTGGGTTCTTTGAGGTGGTCTTGGCTTTCTACGTTAGAAGTTAGAAAGTTGCAATTAGGAAGAACGTCAATGGCCCAATTGCGTGTGGGAGTAAAGTTTCGAATTTTTTTCTCTCTTTCTCGTTTTTACTGTTTTCTGTAGCTTAGCTGTCCAATGGGGATTCGTGACTGGGCAAATTGGCTTTGCAGGATCAAATGTCTGTTGGCTCCAGAGCTGGTAAGTGGGCTTAAGGAATATCCACGGCGGCTTTGTTTTTGCAGTATGTTTACCAATTGAAAAAACTCACAAGTTCAGTAGTTGATGAAGAGTCGTGACTATATGGGGTTCTATGGCCAAACCCAATAAAAAAAAATCGAAAAAATAAGAGAGAGAAAAAGGAGCATAGGTCAAAGGAAAGTTAGAAAATTGGATTATGAATTAACCTATGAAATTCTATTAGGGAAAGTAAGGTGGTGTTTGTTTGTGGAAATATTGGGGTTTTGAAAATTTTGGGTATTGGAGTTTGTGAAAAAATATAGTATTTTATGAAAAAGTGAGAAGAAAGAAGATTTAATTGAATAGTATAATATTATTTTATAATTTAATGAGGAGAGAGGGATTATTTTATGATTGTTTGAAAATTTTGAGGGGTGAAAATTTTGGGAAACAAACGCCCCCTAAATGATCCTGCAAATTTTCTGAAATTTTTTGAGTCTCGGGGACCACGACCCACCGGATTAATATGGAGGTTGTCCCATGAAAAATTTGACGCCTGTTCAAATGAATAAACTTCATTTAGCCCATTAGCATTTAGATTAATTTTGTTGTTTGATATTTTGATAGTTTGTTCGTTTTTAGTTGTGATTATGGATAGGGTATTTTCTTGTTGTTGTCACCGTATTCTTTGTCAAAGTCTATCGATAATAAAGTTTAATACTGTCCTTTCTCTAAAAAAAACCGAAAAAATAAGTAAAATATCAACAACAGGATATACAATTTTGTTACATGTAAACAATAAAAGTCATTTCCCCATGTTTTCACAAATTTCATTTGAAAAAACAGAAGTGAATTTGCCCTATAAATAGTTATAATTTATACTTAACTCAAAGGTTCCTCAACTGGCAACGAGGTCTGACAGTGTGGGTTAGATGCACATTCAGAATTCAAACTATTATTTGCGCTAAAAATTTGAGACTTAAATGAATGATAGGTCGATCTCTTTAAAATTTGTTGTGACGATGAACTTAATTCATGTGAATATTGGACTAGATTCGTCGGTTGTACGGATTTTCCTATTAACCCCAAAATAAAGTTATATCTTAATTTTAATTAGGATTGACATTTTAGTCCCTGAATTTAGACATATTTTTCAATTTGGTCCTTCAGATTCAAACTTCAAATCTAAAGCCCTTATATTTCTTGTCTTTGACATAGAAGCCCTTCCGTCCATAAGTTTAACAGAAGGTCAAACCACGTCAGCAGCATGCCCACGTGGCAAGCTTATACGCCATGACAGCTGCCCATGTCAATCCCACATGCCATTTTTTCCCAAACGACATTGTCCCGTTGATAAACGCAAACCTCCATTCGACGTTCCGTTTTGCCACAGCTCCAGCACCATTTGTGTTGCCACAGCTCCAGCACCGTCCTTCACCGCCCAACTCCATTACCGTCGCTATCCATCAACGTATGGGCGTATGTCAAACGATTTCGATCCCCAAAAGCTTTGAAATTTTATTCATTTCTTCTAGACGTACGACAAGAGGCGCGACAGCAGCAGTCGTAGTGGTTGGCAGGAGGGAGAGAGAGAGAGGGGAACGAGTGGGATGGGAGCAGAGGCGAGAGGGCCAGAGGGGGAAATAAGGATATTTCGGGGGAAGGGGTGGGGCTAGGGAGAAAAAAAGTCAAATGGGGGTTGGGCCCGGGGGAAATCTGGGTCGAGCGGGGGTCCGAGAGAAAAAAGGCTAAATGGGGGTGGGGCCGGGGAAAATGGGGGACGCTTGGGGTCAGGGGGGCCAGGTGAAATGGGGCGCGCGGTGCCCCGGGGAAAAAAAAGGCTAAATGGTGGGTGGGGCGGGGGAATATGAATGACGCTTGGGGGCAGCAGGGCCGGGTGGAAAAAGGCCAAATGGGGAAGGATGGCCTGGGGGACAAAAGGTTGAATGGAAGCAGGAACCAAGATGCCCAACATTGGCTTAGTTTCGTCCCAGACCCAATACCTTCTTACCGCATTGCTTTCTGACAAGACTCGTTCTGTTCTTATTTGCGTTTATTTGCTGGACATCGTCGTTTGGAGAAAAAAAGACATGCGAGATTTACATGGGTAGCTGACGTGGCGTAGAAGCTTGTCACGTGGATATGCTGCTGACGTGGTTTGGTCTTCCGTGAAGCTGATGGACGGAAGCCTGACGGAAGAGCTTTTATGTTAAAGATATAAGATATAAGGATTTTAGATTTGGAGTTTGAATTTGAAAAACCAAATTGAAAAAAAGTCTAAACAAATGAATTAAAATGCTAATTTTCTTTTTAAATCAATGATTGGAATCTTTAACGGTATCAATGTCAAAGATTCGAAATGAAATGATTACTGTGTGGACCACTACTGATGAAGACAAATTTAAGTGGGTTAAAGAATCTCGTTATATGTCATGAAGACCGGACATCTTGCCCAAAAACTAATCCTAAAACCCCGAGACAATTGCTCAATCGTTCACACGGATCCCACGAAAAACTTTACATCACACGTCTCTAAGGTCTTCCTTCCCAAGTCTATAGCGCTCCCCGCCAAATGTGGACGACTTTATTGTCATTGGACAGCACGAGTCACACAGACCCACCTTTTTAAGTCAGGAGGGCCCACGTGACAAGTAGCTCTCCCCGCCAAATGTGGACTCCATTGCCTTTACTCCTCCATAGACTAGACTCCGACATTGCTTTTCTCCGTTGCTCGTTAGACAGAGAATGAGCGAGAGCTGGGGGACGAGATAATTTGGATTTTGGTCACCAGTTGGGTTGGAAGAAGAGGAAGAGGATGGCGGGTGTTGCTTTTGAATGATGCATGGAGATCGAGCATCTCTTTTGTTCCTCCTGGCTAATAAAAAAATCGCAATATAATAATTCTTGCCGGAACAGTACAATCATGCGAGAGAGGTACGTGAACGTTAAATGACTTTTAATTCATCAGGTTTATCAAAAGATTTGACGTGTCACAAATCTAATGGATAAGGGGTCGATTGTTTGAAATTAAAAGTTTCAGAGACTTTTTAAATGATACCCTGCCCAATTAGTTTGTGGCTTGACCTTCCAAATACTGGGAGCTGGCATTGCGTTGGCCCAGTCGTCTCGCCGTGACTGGAACGGCAGCTGTGACTTTCCAGGAACCATCTTTTGAAAATTCTACCCTTCTCCCAAACTTTGGTCAAAAAGTCTAGGAGTTTTATTGTTATGATTGATTGACAACTGAATCAAACTTCTCTCTCTCTCTCTTTTCTATCCCCCTCTTCGAATATGAAACTCCCCCTCCACCCAGCCATCACCCTGTCCTTGTTGATAATATCCATAATCTTGATCCACTTTCCATCATCTCTGTACGCCATTGGAAAGGAGAAATACCCCAACTGCAGCGCACCAGTTAAATGTGTAGGCATGAACCTCAGTTATCCGTTCTGGGGTCCAAATCAACCAAACTACTGTGGTCACCCAGGTTTTCAGTTGAACTGCAGCGGGGACGCCCCACAGATCAGGATCACAACCCTGAATTATCGAGTCCTTGCAATCAATTACTCGTCCCGAACTCTCAAGTTGGCTAGAGCGGATTACTGGAACACGATTTATCCCACTCAGATCGTTGATACCGCAATAAACGCCACCATCTTTTCTTATGCTCCAGACACTACGCACCTAAAGCTCTACTATGATTGCCCAGTTACCAATCAATTTGATTGCCCGGTGAACAATACCGATTTTACCAGTTTCTATGTGAACGCCTCGGCCGTGAACTCATCATTGGATATGTGCAAGTACAACGTTAGAGTTCCAGTTGTGCTATCAGCAGCTCAGACTGTAGCGGGCAAGTTAACTGAAGCTGCACTTATTCAAGCTATCGATGGTGGCTTCACGTTGCGGTGGAATGCAAGTGATACTATGTGCGATCATTGTCAGAAGTCTAATGGGAGGTGTGGTTTCAACACAATCACGAATGATTTCGCTTGCCATTGTGCAGATGGGAACTCCGATCCGTCTAAGTGTGGATCACCGAGTAAGTATCCATTTTAATTTGCTGTTATTGTCCCCCATCAATATGTATAATGCAGAAAAAAAAAAATCTTGGTAGTTCTTGTTTTTGGTTGCATTTGGATTGTCTCTCACTTTGCATTATGGTTGTAATGAGATTCTGGGACAGTTGTGAAAGTAACTGAAAACATGTAGGTCCTGAACTTTAATTTCTTTGGCGTCTCTGTTTATGTTGCTAGGAGCCTCATCTTTGCTTACTCTGTTTTTGCACATCCATTTTAGTGGTAACATTGTCCTCGGCAAGCATATTTATAAACAAAAAGAATTGTCCTCGTACAAAGTAAGTTTTTTTTACTGTGTGTTCTTGTGGCAGAAAAATTTTGGAAGCGCAACTGGCAGCTTATTATTGCCATTGGTACGACAATCAATATCCAATTGAAAAGTCATTTATCTTTTCTTCCCTTTTCTTTGTTTTGAACCTGAAGGGAATACTGAACTTAAGGCATTCTTTGCGCGCAGGCATTCCGGGATTGGGGGCTTTAGTAACCTCTTTTGTAGTTATCTGCAGTCTCAAGAGAGGACACTTGTCGACTGAATCAATTGTCAGAAGGAGAAAAGATGCAAAGAAGGACCAGATCAAAGCAGATGAAATTATGAGGGATTATGGATCTGTAGCCCCAAAGCGATATACTTACTCAGATGTGAAGAGGCTGACCAACTCATTCAAAGATAAAATAGGACAAGGAGGATATGGCGCTGTATATAAAGGGAAGCTACCTGACGGGCGCATCGTGGCAGTGAAAGTCCTGAGCGAGTCCAAAGGTAATGGAGAAGATTTCATCAACGAAGTGGCTAGCATTAGTCGGACATCGCATGTGAATGTTGTCGCTCTTTTGGGGTTTTGCTACCAGAAGAGTAAAAGAGCTATAATCTATGAGTTCGTTTCCAATGGATCGCTTGATAAGTTTATATACGCCAAAGAATCTTCAGCTACTCTCTTGGACAACAAGACCATGTTCGAAATTGCTATCGGTGTTGCCCGAGGACTAGAGTACTTACACCGTGGTTGTCGGACAAGAATTTTGCACTTCGACATAAAACCTCAAAACATTCTTTTGGATGAGGAAATGTGCCCAAAGATTTCAGATTTTGGCCTTGCTAAACTATGCAAAACCAAAGAGAGCATTGTGTCGATGATGGGAATAAGAGGAACGGTAGGATATATCGCGCCAGAAGTATTCAGTCGCAACTTTGGTGGAGTCTCTCACAAGTCCGACGTTTACAGCTACGGAATGTTGGTTCTCGAAATGGTTGGAGAAAGAAAAATTTCTAATGATGGAGTCTCTCATAGCAGTGAAATGTATTTCCCACGAGGCATTTACAGAAAACTTGAGCAAGGCGAAAGGTTTGGTGCCTTTGAGGACACGACAGAGGAGGAAGAAGATATAGTAAAAAAGATGATAATAGTGAGTTTGTGGTGCATACAGACCAATCCTTTGGATCGACCATCAATGGACAGAGTGATAGAGATGTTAGAAGGTACGCTTCAATCTTTACAAGTTCCACCAAAGCCTTTCCTAGATGCACCAGCAAGTTTACCTCTAGATTCTTCCAACTCTTCTGTAAGTATATCATGCCTTTGAGTTGGAGCCAGATCTGAAAGAGCTGTAATTGTGAAGACTTTGCTATAACATGGCTTCTGAGTTCTGAAACATTTATCGCAGCACAGAAAGAAGGAATTCAATAGCTCTCCATGCGATTGAAAACCCTTTACAAAAAACGGTTTCCTTAGGAGTGGCTGTGATGCGTATCTACAGATAGTTAAATTGTGATTGAGAATTAAATTAAGGCCGGACTTTGATGCGTTGAATTTTTAACTGCAACGGTACGTTTTGAACTTGGTCAGGGTGATGAATGAGACTAATTCCTCCTTTTTTTTCTTTTATACCAATTTCTTTTAAGATACATTCATAAGCTATTATCATCGATTGATGGTGGAGCCCAGATGGGGTTCCAACTAATTCCGTGATAAACCATATTTTCAAGTTCTAAGAGCATAACCCATTAGTCATATAATTTATAAAACGTAGAAACGATTGTCTTAATCCCTTAGTCGACCCTACGCCATGACAGTAAAAGTTCCTCTAAACCAGCAAATGAAAGAAGAGAGACACGACGTTTGATACTTGTAGTGGAAGTCTATCTCTTATTGGGTGGGGGGCTTTGTGAGGTGCAGGGGAGAGGAAAGTCTAGACCCTCTCCCTAGCTACACTGCTTTCGAGTCTTGAAGTACGTGACAGAAGAAGAGTACTTGCAGCATGAAAAAAAGCAAAGATTTCCCCTTTCTCTAGCTACACAAACACGAGCGCTTTTGCTTGCCAAAATGACATAAAAGTTTCAGCTACCAAAATGAAGAGATGAGACCAGAGAGGGTCACTCCTCGCTTTTATCCTGATTGAGGAAAGCCTCAGTGTCACAATTCGTGGCTGAACCCAAGTGCTTGCAGAAGTTCTAGCAGTAAGTGCGACTGAACTTTATCTTCAGCCTTGCTCATATGTATCCTGAGTGTTGGAGTCCACACCCATAAGAGATAGACTTGGAATAGAAGTATACGTGTAGTGGAAGTTTACTTTCTCCCTATTTTTAGTTTATTTGGGATTTCTCTTAGGGTTTTTCTCTTTGTATTTTTCCTATATATAGAGACTTATGTTATAGGAGAAAAGACACGTGAGCACGTGAGAGCGTGAGCATTGGACAGAGAGAGAGAGGAAGAGAAAGAGGGTGGTGTGACTATTGTATTGGGGCGGATAGAGTGCTTTTCTTAATAAAATTGCTCTGGGGTGGACGTAGGCCGGATTGGGGCCGAACCACGTAAACTTGGTGTTCCTTTCTTTGAATTTTCGTGACGCTTTTCCCAACAAGTGGTATCAGAGCCTGCTTCAAGGAGCCGGAGTAGTTTTTCGGGAGAAGCGGAGAAGGTCCGAAAATTCAAAGTGGTCCGATCAGAGATTGAAGAGCACCATACTGCAGAGGAGATAGAGACGAAGCCGTTGGTTGAAATCGAGTCGTCAGAATCGCCGGGACGCCCTTCCACGTGCCGCAGAAATTCGGAAAAGTGCCGCCACACGTCACACGCGCCCTTACGCGCCAAAACGAGCCAGGGCGAGTGGGCTTCACTCTCTCCACGCGCCAGACGCGCCCACTCACGGTACATGCCACGTGTATGTGACGTCAGCATCCATGTCATCGACACGTCAGCAGTGGGTCCCAGGAGATCTGCGTCATCAGTGCCCCATCATCCGCCACGTCAGCAGGGACCGGATCAGCGTGCCACGTCAGCAGAGAATATTCCGGTTTTTGTTTGTTCAATGTGGTTTTTTGGCCGGTTCAGGGGCTTTTAGGCCGATTTTTGAGCAGGCCAGACCGGTTCCTAAGGTTTTAGGCCATCCCGAATCCATTGGTGCAGTCAGAATTGTGAAATTCGGCCTCAATCAGTGTGAATTAAGATAGTGGAGAGTATGGTTACCGATATGATTAGTTGGCTGCTGCAAATTACATGAACTGGAAGCCACGGATGAAGGATATCCTTTATGGGAAGGATATGTACGATCCATTGGAGAACAAGGGCAAGAAACCGGAGGGAATTGACGAGGCAAAGTGGAAGAAGATCAACCGGAAGGTTATAGGCCGGTTGATTGTTGACTTCGTATAGCAAGCGAAGGTGCTTGGTACCAACCGGAGGAGATGCAAGAACAGGGAGAGATACTGTTCTACATGGGTCCAGTGGTACAAATAGGGGATGTGGACACCCTAGGCGGGGGTGCAGAGCACTCGGATGAGAGTGTGGTCTTCTGGTGACAAGGACGAGATTGGAGTGTCAGTAGAATAAGGATGCAAGGGGTGGTGAGCAAGGGGAGCAACAGACACCAACGTTGCAGGAAGGCTCTACTGATGGAAACACGGGAAGCACTTAACCGAAAGATGTCAGGAACAAATTCTTCTCTTATGGTTATGGAAGGGGAGATTTGTTGGGGTTCACACCCATAAGAGATAGACTTGGAATAGAAGTATACTTCTAGTGGAAATCTACTTCCTCCATACTTCTAGTTTATCTGGGATTTCTCTTAGGATTTTTCTCTTTGTATTTTTCCTATAAATAGAGACTTATGTTATAGGAGAAAAGACACGTGAGCACGTGAGAGCGTGAGCATTGGGCAGAGAGAGAGGAATAGAAAGAGGGTGGTGTGACTATTGTATTGAGGCGGATAGAATGATTTTCTTAAGTTTTCTTAATAAAATTGTTCTGGGGTGGACGTAGGCCGGATTGGGGCCGAACCACGTAAACTTGGTGTTCCTTTCTTTGAATTTTCGTGACGCTTTTATCCTGATTGAGGAAAGTCTCAGTGTCACAATTTGTGGCTGAACCCAAGTTCTTGCAGAAGTTCTAGCATTAAGTGCGACTAAACTCTATCTTCAGCCTTGCTCATATGTACCCTGAGTACAAGACTGAATTCTCTCCCATCTACCAGAAACAAGTGCAGTTTCATTACGTGGAATGAATGTTAATTTGGACCAAAATTGATATTCATTCAAAATATATTAGTAAAAAAAACATAGGTAAAATTGTCTCTCTCTATGTCAAATACTTTTCTACCTAAAGGCTCTCTCTATGTCAATAGAAGCTTCTGTTGAAAAATTACACCCCCTTACTTCGTCAAAGCCCATAGCGTCATTGTGATGGTTGATAGGAATTGAAATCTGTATCATCTCCACCTTCTCCTTTTTCTATCTGATTATTTCCAACCTCTCTCTCCCTCCCCCCGCCCCTTCTGTCTCTCCCTCTCTCTCTGAAAATGGAGTCCCGCCTTCACATTCCAACCATCACCTTATCGTTCATGATAATAGCCATAAGCTTAATCCACTTCCCATCAGGTCTGTACGCCATTCAGGATGAGAAGTACCTCAATTGCAGCCAAACATTCCCATGTGGAAACATGAAGGGCCTCAGTTATCCTTTCTGGGGATCAACTCGGCCAAGCTATTGTGGTCACCCAGATTTTCAGTTAAATTGCAGCGATGGTGTGGCACAGATGAACATCACATTTTTGAATTTCCTAGTCCTTTCCATCAGCGCCGCGTCATCGTCTCTCACAGTTGCTAGAGCCGATTTTTTGAACATGCTTTGTCCTGCTACAATCGTTAATACCACCATAAACTCCACCATCTTTTCCTATAGTTCAACTGCTACGAACCTGACGCTCTACTATGACTGCCCTGCTTCTCCCACTACCTTTACAATTTCGACTGATACTTTTCAGTTCGCTTGCGGTATAAATAGTACCAACACCACCGGCTACTATTCGATCTCACCGATCATAATAAGTAACCTCCTGGGGTTTTGCAAGTTCAACGTGAAAGTGCCTGTTGCGAAATCAGCAGTTCCGGCAGCGACCAGCGTTTTAACTGAGGCTGCACTGATTGAAGCTATTGAAGGTGGCTTCACGCTGGACTGGAATGCAAACAATAACTTGTGTGATACATGTCAAAAGTCCACTGGGCAGTGTGGAACCGACGAAAGCGCGAGTGCTTTCGTCTGTAATGTTCAAACGGGACTTCTTCTTCATCCACGTGTGGTGGATCAGCAGCACAAGGTAATTGGTTTCCGCTTACGTTACTGCAAATAGCTTAATTATAACTACTATAATTAAATCGGTAATGAAATCGAATTGATCGATCATATTAATTTATACATTATATATAGTCTCCACATATGTATATATTAATTAGATAATTCGTTTATAATTTCTCAGGATATATAACGTGTCAACTATTAATATTATACCAATATAAAACGGAATAGTAGCAGATATTTATATTTAAAAAATATTTGTTTTAGTCTCATTTCTATTTTCGTTGTTAATTGTGATTACTTGTTCTTAATTCAGTTCACGAGTATTATTACACTATAGAAATACCTACTCCCACCCCTCAGATAATTAAGGAATGCTTATTCCCAACTCACACCAATAGCTTTTCCCCTCTATAACAACTTCTCCGTGCATATATATAATATAGTGATAACTATAACCAGATCGACGGCTATATATATATATATATATACTAATGAATCGTATGATCATTTCTTCCGAGAATTTGTGATGCTGATTGGTCAACAGCTTGAATATTGTACAAACTTGGCTAATTCTCGGGCCTCGGCATAAGAAAACGTACTCATGATCAGCCAAAAAAGAAATATGTTTAAGTAAAGAGATAACTAAACACGAAATTGTTGACACGCACATGCAAAATTTCCACGATTAATGCTATTTTAATGGCACGAAGCGTAGATATATAACATTAATCTAGGATGTCTTGTCTGATTAGAGGCAGAAAACATCACATTATTTAGACGTACGTGAGTACGTAGGTCTAGACAAAGTCAGCAACTGAGGGAACAACCAAAATTTTAATAGGTTGCAGATAAAATGGGAAGACTAGGACGGCTCCGAATATGCAATAGGCCAGTGGATCGAGGAGTGTGAAGACGGATTTGCGATCAACGCACATGATGGCGTTTTAGTTAATTTGACAAAACAAAATAAAACTCTGTATACTAAATTAATTAATGTGAATTAGGCTCTGGAGAACCTATTTCTTAACCATTTTGTCCCGTTCAAGCTGGTTGGTTTACTTTACCTTGTTCGTCCAAAACTTAGGAAAGTTACATATGTAGTTTAGTGAAGAATCTTAGATCAACTGTCATTGAAATTTGAAGGTGCATGTCTGGAGAATTTGGTAGAAGTATTGGCTTGACAATGATCGATGCGAACGAAAAGTATAATTGATGCCAGTCTCTACTACTTACACTATGACGCTAATTATGAAAGCCTTTCTTTTGATGTACACGGAACTCCAAAAACTTGGATCCAAACATAAAGGGATTAAGATATCCTAATTGATTGCTTGTTCAACATAAACCTTAAGAAGTCAACTTCTATTAGACTTCATAGCAATTCGGCTTTGCTTTCCTCGCCACGACAGGAGAATAAAAGTTGTAATTATCTTGCATGCTACTAGGATGCAACAAATCCAGCATATGAAATGTGGCTTTTCTTTTGGCAACACTTACCCAGATCGTCATACATATATATATATGAATAGCCTATAGGCGCAATTGTTTTGTTGATCGTCAATGGCCGAGATATTTTTCACTAACCACTGCCATTGAACTTTCGATGGCAGTCGTCATTAAAAAAATAAATAAAGAAACTGCTGTAATAGATACGGGCTAAGAAGCACTGTCTTTCTCATTTTCATGAAGAAAACGACGTACAAATAAACCATGGATGTAGGCAGCGGTTTCTAAGTGATCGCTGTTAATAGAGTGTTTTATAATAGCAGTTTTAAATATTAAAACTTGCCATGAGTAATTTTTTGGGTGAGAGAATATTTATCTGGGTGATGTTCGTTTTGAGAAAAAATGTAGGATTTTAGAGAAGTTGTGAATTTTTATGTTGAATAGTATTTTATTGGTGTTTGTGTAAAGTGGAGAGAGAAATGATTTGATGTAATTGTTTAATAAAAATGTATTGGAGTTATGTGAAAAAGTATAGAGAGAGAAAATTTATGTTGAATAAAAAATTAAAAAGTTGTTGGAGATTGTGTAAAATGTATTGGTTTTTGTGTTTGAATTCTGAATATGTTCGGTGGTAGAATTGTGAATATACTTAGAATCCTAAAAAAATGGTGAAAACGAACATACCCCTCGAGAAGGGTCGGTTTTTGGTACTATTAGTTTAACGGTTGGTCCAATGGCATCAGAGAAAGAGGGAGATGTATTCGGACAATTATATCCATTGTATAGCAGAAGATATGTCAGCTGGGGCGGAGACACACGAAGCTGATCACTTCTGCTTGAGTACTAATTACAAGTTACAAAGTTGGTTTTTAGGTGCAGTACTGAAGTGAGCGAGCCATCTTGCAAACATAACACGAGGCCACCCAACATTCGAGGCAAAGAAAAAGCTTGCACGCGCGTAGGTGAGAAGATCATGAATGTGTCTCCTCAGTGACAATTCTTGGGCAAACGAAGAAAGTTGTACTGCTAAGGAGGTTGGAGGGCGGTGTGATTTTAGTGGAAAAGACAGATTTGGCAAAAAAAAATAACAGGTTACACCAATCAGTTTACCAACAGAACAGATCTATGGGACAAATGCTCAAAGGGATACCTACCCTGTTGCCCCTATAATTTTTTTTTAATGGATTTATTGCGTTCACCGTAAGACAAGGTGTCAGGTAAAGGACAATATCATGTATGGAAAGGAGCTTTAATTGATGAAGGGAATCCAAAGCGGTCTTGAAAAGGTTTCTGCATGACAACCCAGAGACATTACTGCAAAAGTCACAAGGAATTGATGGTCTTGGCGAACAGCTAGCGCTTACATGTCTAATCACCTCGATGGAAGCAGCTTCTTGGTGACTGAGAAGCTGTTGAGTAGAGTCTTGTTGAAGTTGAATTCTATCTTTAATTTCGGATTAAAGGTCGTATATTTTATGAGCTTTCTTTGACTTGTTTCTGCTCTAGTACGAAGGATTGTGATTTGTCCTATATATACTCGCCTTATTAGCGCTCGTAATTGACGGGTCGTAAGCTTCACTGTTGAAGGGGTCAAGGGGGCTATTTTATATGGAGCTACGGCTGTGAGATTAGTCTCAGTCAAGATTGTGGAATTTGCCAACGTGGGAGCCTCTTTCTTCTTGACCGAGACTGGATCATTAACAGAGAGAACTTTCCACCTAAATGCAGAAAATATTATATTGGGCGTTGGCTTATTTTGTTCTAACTCGCATTCTGCGTGTGAGCGGGTGAGGTGGGGTGGGGGGCTTTGTGAGGCGCATGGGAGAGGAAAGTCTAGACCCACTCCTTAGCTACACTGCTTTCGAGTCCCATGGGTTTGGTCCGGTGGTAAGGCAACGGCTTGTGTTCTTACATGTCCCATGTTCAAGCCCCAATACTTCCTTTATCGCTCCTGACTTATCTGTGGTGTGTTGGATGAGGTCCTCCAGATTGACTTGTAGGATCAGGTACACGAAGTGACCCGACCTTAGGAGCTACTTGGTTATAAAAAAAGAAAAGTATGGTCATGTTCGTTTTCACTCTTTTATCAGGATTCTAAGTATATTCACAAATCTACCACCGAACATATTCAGAATTCAAACACAAACACCAATACATTTTACACAATCTCCAACAATTTTTAAATTTTTTATTCAACATAAAATTTCTCTCTCTATACTTTTTCACATAACTCTAATACTTTTTTATTAAACAATTTCATCAAATCATTTCTCTCTCCACTTTACACAAACACCAATAAAACACTATTCAACATAAAAATTCACAACTTCTCTAAAATCCTACATTTTTACTCAAAACCAACATAACCTATGTGACAGAAAAAGAGTACTCGCATGAAAAAAAGCAAAGATTTTCCCTTTCGCTAGCTGCACAAACACGAGTGCTTTTGCTCGCCAAAATGACATAAAAGTTTCAGCTACCAAAATGAAGGGATGAGACCACAGAGGGTCACTCCTCGCTTTCATCCGGATTGAGGAAAGCAGTGTCACAATTTGTGGCTGAGCCCAAGTGCTTGCAGAAGTTATAGCAGTAAGTGCGACTGAACTCTATCTTCAGCCTTGCTTATATGTACCCAGAGTACAGGACTGAATTCTCTTCCATCGACCATAAACAAGTGCAGTTTCATTAGGTGGAATGAATGTTAATTTGGACCAAAATTGATATTCATTCAAAATATAATAGTAAAAAAAGGGTAAAATTGTCTTTCTCTCTATGTCAAATACTTTTCTACCTAAAGGCGTTTGTTTGCCGAAATTTTGGATAATATTTTTAAAATTTTAGGAATCTTGTAAAGTTAGTAGTTTTTTAAAGTTTGTGAAAATATTTTAAATAATTTTTAAAAATTTTAAGGTAGGTATAAAAGATAATAAATGTAATTATTTATTTGTTTATTATTATTATTTTTTAGTAAACCGCCCCCACATGGTTTTGTGTTTTGCCTTGCCTTTTTCTTTTATTCGTTAGACGTTTGAAAACATACGTGGACTTCTTTGCTTTCGTTAACCGCCCACATGCGCCAAGTGATGGGTAATTTTGTAAATAAAAGGGAGACAACACTGAATACATGCGCAGAGATGGGACAGCCTGTTTACTGATTTTCCAATCCGCCCTCCAAAGATGCCAAATGAGTCTATGTTGATGGGTGGCATATTTGATAACGTACATAATTGTTTCAGAGTTAAATACGTTACATTTGGGTTGTGTTTTTGTTGTAAAATTTTAGTGTCAGTTAAAATTTTAGGTATTGAGTTTAGTGAAAAAATGAAGAGAAAGATAATTTTTTATATTTTTTTGTAGTAAATAGTAATGATTTGAAAGGAAGAGAGAGATTATATTGTCATATTTAATTGTGTTAAAATTTTAGAGGGATAAAATTTTGGTACACTAACGCACAGCTACGGTTTAAATGGTAGGATTTGATCAATTGCGTTTGTTTGCGGGTCAAATTCCGAGGAAACAAACGCCCCGATCATTCCACCTTCTCCTTCTTCTATCTGATAATTTCCAACCCCTCTCTCTCTCTCCCCCCCTCCATCCCCCCTCTCCCCCGCCCTCTCTGTCTCTCCCTCTCTCTATCTGAAAATGGAGTCCCGCCTTCACCTTCCAACCATCACCTTATCGTTCATGATAATAGCCATAAGCTTAATCCACTTCCCATCAGGTCTGTACGCCATTCAGGATGAGAAGTACCTCAATTGCAGCCAAACATTCGCATGTGGAGACATTAAGGGCCTCAGTTATCCTTTCTGGGGATCAAATCGGCCAAGCTATTGTGGTCACCCAGATTTTCAGTTAAGTTGCAGCGGTGGTGTCACACAGATGAACATCACATTCTTAAATTTCCGAGTCCTTTCCATCAGCGCCGCGTCATCGTCTCTCACAGTTTCTAGAGCCGATTATTTGAACACGCTTTGTCCTGCTACACTCGTTAATACCACCATAAATTCCACCATCTTTTCCTATAGTTCAAATTCTACGAACCTAAAGCTCTACTATGACTGCCCTGCTCCTTCCAGTACCTTTACAATTTCGACAAATGATACTGTTCAGTTCGCTTGCGATGTAAACAGTACCAGCACCACCGGCTACTATTCGAGGAATATCTCCACGGTCATTAGTAACCTCCTGGGGTCATGCCAGTACGTCATTGAAGTGCCTGTTTCGCAATCAGCAGTTCCGGCACCGACGGGCAATGTAACTGAGGATGCACTGATTAAAGCTATTGATGGTGGCTTCACGCTGGAATGGGATGCAGACAATACCTTGTGTGATACATGTGTATTTTCAGGTGGGCAGTGCGGAACCAACACAAGCACGAGTGCTTTCGTTTGCCATTGTACAAACGGGACTTTTTCATCCTGGTGTGGATCACACGAGCCATTATACGATGAGGGCCCATATGGTAATTAGTTTCCGCTTTATTGTTCTTTAATCCGATGCCAATATCCTTCAGATTCTCAGCTAACTAGCATATAGATTAGTTGATGCTTTTGCTTAGTACAATTTGCATTTAGCTTGCCCGTTTTAATATAGGAAAAAAGCTCCTCAGCAGACGAATTGCTGCTAACTTTAGTTTTTCCGAGACTGAGGATTAAGTCCAAGCACTTGGGAGATACGCCAATTTTCCATCCTATATTCGAACCCCATGAATATGTATTAAAAACATCCAGATATCTGATGATTTTCCTGCGGATACTAGTTTTTGGTTTGATGAATGGGAGACGCAACTTTCACAAGTCCATGATGCCTGCTGCGCCAGAAAAAGGATAAGAGAAAAAGTCCATGAGAGCTGGCATCCGAGAAATTGCCTCCTTTAATTCCTGAATAAATATTTCTTATTGGTCGAAGCTGGACTCATTCTTGGAATTTTCTCCTAAAAAGCGTCCAAGAATTACATGGCGTTTACGAATAAAATTTAAGTAAAATTTTAGGGTAAAAAGTGAAGAGAGAATGAAAAAGTCAGTGAAATTTTTTTAAAAAATAATAATGAAAAATGAAGAGAAATTTTTATAATAATGGATTAAAATTTTAGTTCGGTAAAAGCTATGTTAATTTCAAGCACACTCACGAGTCAAGGGCAAAAAAGCACAGTGCAAAAAGGCCCATTCCACGTTTTCCGTTTACCACGATCTGTGGCCGAGAGGGTTTCTTTTGGGTTTATCTGAAATGCAAACCGTGGCCGAAGATTCAAGAGAGTTAGGATGCCTCAAGGCTCAATCCATATCCTTTTTGTTCATCTCGGAACTTTAGCCCATAATACCTGAGCTTTCGGGTTCATCAGGCAAGAGTCGAGCTGCCCTTGGAGCTGTTCTATGCTCTGTACTGTAGGAAGTGCACTGATTCTCTACTCCTTAGGCTCTCACGGAATAAGCTATTCTCCCAGAGCATTCTACATTCTACAATTCCTTTTTGCTTCGATACTTGTCACTTTCCACCTTCCTTTTTAGTCATATAACATCGTCAATACATATCAAAAATCGAATTAATTTTCTCTTCTTGTTCCAGATTTTCCTGTTCCAGATCGATCTACAATTTCGGTGTGGGTGATTATTCTTATTGCTGGTAAGTACTACCACGATTGGTAGGACAATCAATATCTTCAAAAATTAATTTTCATTTATTTATAGTGTATTTGTCCCTTTTTTTTCCTTAAACGTGACCTGAACTACTTTTGCCTTGCAGGCATTTCAGTAGGAGTGGTCGGGACTATAGTAATTATATACTACAGAAAAAGGGGAATTTTTTCTTGGGTCTGGTGGACAAGAGATGCGAGGAATGAGTATTGTAGTGCAGAGGAAATCATAAATAGGTATGGATCAATAGCTCCCAAGCGATACTCTTATTCTGATCTAAAGAAATTAACCAACTCCTTCAAAGATAAAATAGGAAAAGGAGGCTTTGGTGTTGTATACAAAGGGAAGCTACACGACGGGCGTATTGTGGCCGTCAAAGTCCTGAGCACTTCCAAAGGTAATGGGGAAGAATTCGTTAACGAAGTGGCTAGCATTAGTGGAACTTCCCATGTCAATGTGGTCACTCTGCTAGGTTTTTGCTACGAGAGGACTAAAAGAGCTTTAATCTATGAATTTATGCCCAATGGATCTCTTGATAAATTCATATATGATGGAAACTCTTCCATTGCAAGCCGTCCCTTGGACAACAAGATGATGTTACAAATTGCAGTTGGCGTTGCTCGAGGATTAGAGTATTTACACCGTGGCTGTAGAGCAAGGATTCTACATTTTGACATAAAACCTCACAACATACTTTTGGACGAAGATTTTTGCCCCAAAATCTCTGATTTCGGCCTTTCTAAATTGTGCAAAACAAAACAGAGTATTGTGTCAATGAAGGGCACGAGAGGAACTTCTGGGTATATTGCACCTGAAGTAATTAGTCGAAACTTTGGTGGAGTCTCTCACAAGTCTGATGTCTACAGCTACGGAATGTTAGTTCTTGAAATGATTGGAGGAAAAAAGGAATTTACTGAGGGAACCTCTAATTCCAGTGAAGTACATTTTCCGGATTCTGTGCATAGCAAACTGGAGCAAGGCGAGAATGTCGGGACTTTCAGAGAAAGCAGAGGAGAGGAAGAAGAGATAATAAAAAAAATGACAATAGTGGGTTTGTGGTGCATTCAAACTCATCCTTCGGATCGGCCATCAATGAGTAAGGTGATAGAGATGTTAGAAGGTACCTTTCACTCCTTACATATTCCACCAAGGCCGCGCCTCGATTCACCCAAAAGATCACCTCAAGATTCTTCCACATCTTCCATACGGTAAATTCGATATCTAATATAATATAGCTAGAATTAAAGTAGATTCGTCTAAGGCTGCGTTTTATTTCTAAAATTTTACACACTCTAAAATTTTAACACAATAAAAAATTACAATATAATCTCTCTCTCCCATCAAATCACTACTATTCACTACAAAAATATATAAAAAATTACATCTCCTCACTTTTTCACTAAACTCAATACCTAAAATTTTAACAACACTAAAATTTTACAACACAAATACACCCTTAATACATTGTTCTCATGACTTGTCTATTTCAAGAAGACTGATGATAAAGAAATCTGCAGGAACGCGTAGAGCCAAGTTAGGGAGACTGGAGAGTGGAAGAATAACAAGTGATCAAGTTTGCTAAACTTTATCTCTGGTCACCAAACAATTGATGTGCTTTGATTACCGGTCCAAGAAGAGTTCCTTTCTCCGGTGGATAGTGTATGAAAAGGCAAGTTAGTCAATATAAATTAAAAAATAATATCTATCGATTGTTATAAATGTAAGCTTTTAAGATAAACGATAGATTCACGTATACACAATACACAAATTGTGAAGACTCTATTCTTAATAGCTTTATTTGTTTCTCTATATTTTT
Organism: Myrica gale; assembly: GCA_963930655.1. Taxonomy (NCBI): domain Eukaryota; kingdom Viridiplantae; phylum Streptophyta; class Magnoliopsida; order Fagales; family Myricaceae; genus Myrica; species Myrica gale. Next base: position 4,898,771 of record OZ005600.1, on the reverse strand, counting down.
TTCATTTAATTTTGGTTACACACTTGCGTCCTGGTAACACCAACATCTGCCTCGTTTGTCAATTAAAGCAAATCAGCAAGTTGTTCTCTCAATTTTTCCCTGGTTGCCCTGGCAAACAAGCAAATTACAGGTGAGATGGAATGGGATTTGTCGAACCTAAAGACTCCTTGCATAAACCCATATAACATATATAGCTACCAAAAATTGAAGAGATATGGTAGGGAAAGAATCACTTGACAAGGGCTTTATCAGGATTGAGGAAATAAGCTTCAGGGTGACCATTTGGTGGCTGAGCCCAAGTGCTACAAGTTCCTTGTTAGACTTTGTATTTGTACTTGGTTGGGCCACATCAGACGTTATATGGTCCGAAGGAGAAACGAAAATGAATCTCCAATGCCAGTATCCTCCCCGGCCCATACGTGACTGTCCAACTCCAACTCGAGGTGAGCCCAATAGTTCGACGAGTCCCATTCTTTCAAGTCGCGTTCTACACGTCAATCCAGCGGACTACGCAGTCAAAATCAGCCTATTTTTTATTTCAATCAACGGTCCCCTTTGTTCGGTGGTGGAAATAGCAAAAAAGCTGTGATGGAGGCGGAGCCAGGGGATGGACTTCGGACTTACGTGAGCGGTCGATCTAACATTTATTTTCCCTAGGAGTATTCCAACGAACGTTAGAAATTATTTATCAACTATAGTATCGATTAATATATTTTTTATCCACCTTTAAGGTACCCTAGAAAGGTATAACCATTATTACATTAAGTAAATGCTTATATTTATGGGGATTGTATAATATCGTCACAACCATTACGATATAAACTAGAAAGGAAAAAAAGAGAAAATATTGATATCATCAGGTTAAGATAAAGTGGGAAGGATATGCGATGTCCTACATGCTTGGAAATAACACGTACAGAAATATGCTTACACCTACCAGTAATCGACTAGCAACCGATATTTGGCACTTTGAATAGTGAGTAGGAGGCGGCCATTATCAGAAGCAAGGTGAAGCATATACGGTGCTAGCTCGAGATTAATTACGCCAATTTATTGCGTATATAATTTAAACTAAAAAAAAAAACCCTTTTCTTCTTATGCAACCGATTGTTAGCTCAATTTCAATGCCGGTTTGCTGTCACCGATAATTACAGGTGAACATGAATGAGGCATGTCAGTTTGCTAATTAAGGGGATGGTACGCCGAATTCAAGCGGCCTAGATGACATTAACTTCCAAATTTAAACTTTATATATATATATATATATATATAGGTAAAAGGGACAAAGAGAGCATCCAGAGTGACTAAGGGTGCGTTTGTGTACCAAAATTTTACCCCCTCTAAAATTTTAACACAATTAAATATTACAATATAATCTCTCTCTCTCCATCAAATCATTACTATTTACTACAAAAAAATATAAAAAATTACCTCTTTTCACTTTTTTACTAAACTCAATACCCTAGTTATTCTCATTGACTTAAAATGTTTTAATCAAATCATATCTACTAACTTGAGGTGGGAGGCTACCATCCCGAGACCTCTAGCCTCCTACCCACGTGTGACTTATAATCTCAAGACAAATTGAGCCATCACTCAGTTAAAAACTCTCGAACCCAACTGCTTATTGAAATTTTTCTTTAAACAGAAAATAAGCGAAAAGATCAAAGAGATTGTTATAGATCCTGAGCATCAGATTTATTTGAGAGGACTGAGGGTTTGGTGTAGTGAAAGAGTAGGTGTTCTGTAGACATTAGGTAGACTCTCTAACCAGGGTTAAGATTCAGTTCCCCTGCTGCTGCTGTAATATAACTTTGTCAATTATATAACTTTCGTGTTGATTGATTTTATATAAAAAAAAAAAATTACTGCAGTCTTTCTAATTTATTTATATAATAAAAAATAAAAAGGTCAATTCTATTAATTATACAAGTTTTATACTTGATAGAATTGAGTGGGATGGATTTAAGATGTATTCACAATTTCAACCAATGGTCTCAATTTTCAATTGATATATATATATATTTCATCAGGCTTATTTTATTTGATTTTGACTAGTTAAACATCTGAGGAAGCAAGAGTTTTTTTTGTACGGAGGCTAGACGTGTAGGTCAGATTTAGAAGGCAACCCAAAACTTTCCTTTCATTTAATTCATTGATTAGCTTTAATAATTGTTAAACAAGTTTATTTTTTTACCATATTCTGTCGCTGTCAATCAGTCTTCTTCGACGTCACCCCCGAACATGCGTACCCCCGAACACGGTGGCAGCAGAATAACTTTCCCCGCACACCACACAATGCACACATATAATCCTCATCAGAGGCAGGCTTTTGGTGCTCAAAACTCTCTTCCACGTCTCTTGCTCTCCCTCTTGTAACTACACTGCAGAATTTGGTTGCCTCGTGTTAGTTTATCAGTCTCAGCCTCCTACTCTCCCAAGAAACCACCATATCAAGTTCTCTCACCTTTCGGCGCTTAGTTCGTCTTCATAGCACCATAAATTTCCAAGCCTTGGAAACGAAATTCCCAGATGTCAATAATTTTCTTGGATTCAAAAAGTTCTTTATGTTTCTTTCGCGACTGATGAGACTTTTAATTTGTAGAATACGTTAGGTATGACTCTTTTAATGCCTTTTTATTGCAAATAAAGCGCCAAACTTGCCACAACTTCTTTCCTCCGAATTTATATTGTCCGACATATCTTCCGATTCACTCTTGGCGTTCTTTCAAGGTTCAAGATCAATGGCGATTGACCTCTACTCGGAAAGTTCTAATGCGGGTACCAGTCCAAGGATATCGTTTTCTCATGATTTTTGCCAATCCGATATTGTACCTGTTGAGCGCCGCCCTCTTCGATCGAACTCCTCGGGCTTGAGCCCGAGCATCGATTTTGACTTCTGCGTTCGTGAGAGTTTCGATCAAGAGTCTTCGTCTGCCGACGAGCTTTTCCTTGATGGTAAAATGCTTGCCACTGAAATCAAGAAGAAGGCCACTCCCACAAAGCAAATGGATCAGAGCGGCTCTCATCCACCATTGCCACCACCACGTGCTATGCGTGAAAGTAGTACTGGTAGAGGCAAAAGTTCAAAGCAAGAGAGCTTGAAAGAAAGCAAGGCTGGTGCGAGTAATGAAGTGGATGAGAAGCAGAGTTCCAAGTCCTTTTGGCGGTTCAAGCGGAGTAGTAGCTGTGGTAGCGGATACGGGAGAAGCTTGTGCCCTTTACCTTCAATTTTATCGCGGAGCAACTCAACTGGATCTACGGCAAATGTTAAGCGAGCCCCATTGTCGAATGATGTCCAAAATCCGAAGCAGAGTTCTCAGAAATATGCATCTATAAAAGCATCACAACCTTCTGCTTCAACGAGTTATCGAAAGCCTCCACTGAAGAAGGGTCATGGATCATATGGCAATGGTGTTCGCATTAGTCCTGTTCTGAATGTTCCTTCGGCAAATATGTTTGGCTTAGGTTCAATCTTCTCCAACGGCAAAGATAAGAACAAGAAAAAGTGATCGACTTTTCCTTTCATAACAAGATAATTCCTGTCTGACTTTGCAAATATTCTGGACTGGGTACTTTTTCCTATACGTTTTCTTGGTATCCTTCAGTTAAGAAAGTAAGAAATAAGTTGAAGAGTAAAGGGTTTGTGTCAAGAGGACAAAGTGATAAAGAAGTGCATGATGCAAGAGACAAGGAATGGCATAATTCAAGTGCACATGCTTTGGAGCACAAAATGACAGGTAACGATTGCTTTCGTGGTTGTCCCATGATGTTTTCTTTATGTACTTTTGGTCTTTGCTCACACATGGTGTACATAATTTGATTTGGTTCCCTTATCTATTACCCTTTACATAAGGAGTAAAAAGGACCAATTTAGGTATAGTTCGTTTTATGTGAGGAGTGTTTGAAAGTGTTCTTTCAATTTGATTTGAAGAGATTATGATTTGGTATCTTTTTCTGCTGTACTTGTTTAACTTATTGATTCCTTCATGACAAGGATTCTCTTTTCTAACTGAATTGCTGTCTAATTAGTGGCTTACTATTTCCGCTCTAGAATATGTTATTTTCTGCACTAACCCCTCTTCAGAATAAGGCCACCAGCCTTTGAAAATCCTGATTACTTCAAGGAGGTCATAAACTAGCACTTTATGTTTGTCTTGGCATCATTTTGGACCCACCAATATTTCAAAGCAAATTCTCCAAACTAAATTAATGACTAAACATGAAAGTTGTGAAACCTATTGGGAAGACATTGATCCATAGGTGAAACAGAAAGTTACAGAGCTAATGGAATGGAAGCCTCTCTGCACGTTCCTTCATCAAGTCTCTATTGAGTCAACTTTCTGGTAACCGAAGGATAGAGGCGAATTGTTCAGATGGGAGGGCATTTCGGAGTTATAGTCCTCCTAATATTGTATACAAAAAAATTTACCATGTGAGCTGGAACTAGACAAACACATGGAAGGAAGGGTGAGTGGGGAAGACCTAATCATGTAACCTGCTCTAGGACAACAGGGGCCTATGTATCGTGGTTGTTCCATCTTATATTTTCCTGATTACTTCTTTGAAACTCCTACATATGTGCAGATTTGATTTCAATTCCTCTCCTACATAATCATCTTCTAGAGCAGTTTTGCTTCGTTTCTTTTGGTCCTGCAAAATCACAAAGTTTTTTTTTTCTGCGCAAAATCCTGCAGTTGGGCCCGGTTTTATTCTCTCTTTTATTTTTCTTCTGGTTTTTACTGTTTTTCTTTTGGTCGGATCCTTTTTCTCTTTGTTGTGAACGGGAAAAGATAGTTCCAGTCCTACCACTTACTGGGTTTGGAAGATACAAGTAGCTTTATCCTTTGCAGTTGTTCTCTGCGTTGGAAAGTATGATATGTTAGTTGTACTGGTCCCAAATGCTCATATTGGATGAATCGATAATTAGATGGCCAGTGCCTCATGCTTCAGCTCAATCATAAAATCACGAAGAGTTGGTATCCAGTTCGCCACTTGAAAAAAGAATCTTCGGGGTTAACCAGGGTCTTTATTGCAGGGCAACCTAGCTAGTATAAAGCGTGCCACCTTTCTTTTAGAGGTGTCCCGCCTTAACAAAAGATAGAACTGCTTTGGTCTAACGAAGGAAAAGGTATGATCCTGGCCTTGCATATGATAGTTTTGATCATTTGGGCATATGACTTCAACTAATACCATCCTCAGTGACACCGTGATCGAGGAGGATCCACAGTGGAAACGACTACAGTTGGAAAAACATCTTAAAAAGCCATCAAAAATATTTGTACTAAAAGGAGGAGATTTATAACATACTCCAAATACCCCTCGAATTCACCTTAAAGTTAAGAAAAAATGTTCTGCGGCATAGCACTTCATAATAAAAGAAGTTCTGACCAATGGAAGAGAAGCGATGCACACTGTTCTGCAGAAAAGCTTCAAAGACATGAAATGTTCTACCTACCTTTGTTCAACACTCTCTTGCATTTCAGACAATGCAAAAATTACATGCATTTTCCCTGTTAATTCTAGGACTTTGAAAACTCTGTGCAACTTGTTAGGTTCACATCCTCTTTTTGACCATAAAAGCAAATGCGTTTAGTTTTTCTTGATAACTTCGAAGTTCGAACTGTGGCCATTGAGCTCTGCTCCTAAAAACCTAGCATGGATGCTAGCCCTGAAACTAGTTTTAAATTTCTGCATTTGTGAGAACTCCCACTTATTACGAACCAGCATATTTTCAAAGGAACAAATGGATCAGTCTTCTCCACCACTTCCTGCTTTTCATGACAGTGCGAGTCTTAATTGAAATTTGAAGAAAGATAGCTCAAAAGAAATCCAAATTAGCACTTGTGGGGAAAATAAAAATCGGGAAGTTTTCAAAGTAAACAAAAAACGAAATAAACTACCGCTTCATATTATGTCAATAACACTCTTCATTGTACACCTCAAAACTCCGCCCTCTGTATGGAATTGGAGGTACCAGCACCACCCAAGATTGAACTATTTTGGGCCCACATGGGCCTATTCTAGAACAATTCTGGACTTTTGTGAGCTGGTCTGAGATGCTTCTCATGTCCTAAGTCCAACCAGTAGAAGTGGCCTTTTCAGAGATTGATTGTCATCGTTGGAAAGTGTTGAGCGTGCCAAATAGTTTGTATCGATTCGCTTAGTTCATGGAGTAATAAACAGACGCATCCAGGTGTTTTAGAACTATGAGTTTCATGCGTCTTTCTTCTTGTTTTTTTTTTTTTGCAACCAGATACAGGCATTATGGCTCATGGGTTATATCCGATTTAGGAAAAGCATACGAGGGATAGGAAATGGATCGAGGTTGCGTTCTGGAGATTCAAGGCGAGGCAGAGAGAGAGAGGGTCAAATGATCATATAGTCCAAACGACAATATCACAGGCAGCCATTGCTTTCATGTTGTCTGAGTTGTCTCCTTTCTGGTGTTTGCTTGCACATGGTGAATATACCTTGCTCGATTTTTGTTAGAGTCCCACATTGATTGATTAGAGATCATTTAATTTTGTGTTTTATATACCTGTTGGATCACCTCTTCTCATAGTCAATTGGTTTTAGGATGAAAGTTGATATGGTATCAGAGCCAATTATTTCTGAGCTTGTCCCACTTGTTTGTCTTTCTCATTTGTTGTCTACGTACATAAATCATATTCATTCGGGCGGCATTTGACCGAGAGTGTTGGGATAAAACTTGATAATTTTGATTCCCTCTCTCTCAACTACGAATACTTGTTGCTCGCGCGTGAGAAATTAGAATCCGACAGATTCGTCACATAACTTACTGACATTATTTTTGTAAGAGAATTGAGTCGTTTTTCTTTTATTGATTTTTCTGGTAGATGATTACTTTTTAGAACCAAGTAGTTGGTTCCGACGAGTGCCTTTAAACTGTTTCCATAGTTAGATAACTGCACAGGGATTATTAAATTGTGAGTAATTTACTGGTCTTATTAGATCACCTACTCCAATTGATTATTAAAAATTTGGATACTTTTTCTCTGCTATTCAAAGAGAAAACTGAAAAATTTGCATGTTTATTCACACCTCAAATGCTCTATAGAGCAATGTGAAGAACAATTTATGACAGGATGACTCCAAAGTCTCTTAATCCATTGAATAAAGTACCTATGTTAGACCAAGCAAGTTAATAAAACTTTGTCCATTTTGAAACTAATGACCAAAAATTTTCGTTAGTGACTTTTAAACTATGGCCTCAACAAACCATACTTTCTGTAATTTTCTACTTGAATTAAATGGTATAATTTAAAAAGAGGTAAACATAATATATGAACTCTAAATAATTATACTATTTAATGTTATTTATATAAAATTTTAAACTCTGATCTTATAACGGAGTCCACTTGTTGTTTGTGTCCAATGGAACCATAATAACAATTTTTTTTTAAAAAAAAATCTTAATTCAAAGTGTCAAATTGGTATTGCATTTTCTCTATCTAGGGTGTGCATATCTAAAGTAAAGGGGACTTTTCAACTAGAAACGAACAAATAAAACTCATCTGTAAAGACGAAAAAAGGCCACCTTCTGCAATCGGAGAACTCTACGATCTCGTCCTTTACGAGAGATGACAGATGAAACAGGTTCCGGTTAAAGGCTTCGCTTATGGACATTCAACACATGGCTATACGGCCGAGTCAGTGAGTTAGGCCCTTATAATTTTCTAACCCTATCGCTCCTGCACTGGTACAAAGTAATTGAGATGGGCCCTCGCTTACATCAAGTGGCATTGCCAATTTGGCTTGATTCACCAAACCTACTGAACAACCACAACATGATTGACTTTGTGTCTTTGTCACATCCTAACCAGTTCCTCCAAATGGCATCCAAACCTGGTCTTCATGGATGTCGGTGCAGCTCCACCTCCGTTTGATGCGCACAAATATCTTCCGCCAGTTTCATCAAAGTTTCAAGGCTTACCCTCCTTTGATTTTCATATGAAAGATCTGGATGCTTACGTTCCTTCAACCATATAATTGTTTAGTCTCTGGGAGGAATTCTAACCTTGAATCTTGTCCGATATGGATCAAAAAGGTTAGGCATGTCATATGTGCAACACAAGTCGTTTGTTCCTCTTATTTAGTTATGTATTTATCGTTGGAGTCTCTTGTGTTATGCTCTCTGTTTCTCCATAAACGCAAATACACAGAGGTCACTTGTTTATTGATCTTTGTTTCTACAGACATATCTATAGGTGGTCAAAATCTTTTGGTCTTTACCGTCCATGTCCAACCAAAATATTTAAAAGCCCACTGTTTGGTCCGAGGCCTACTTAGGTTAAAAAAGATCTCCTTTCCTTTTCACCTAAAACAAACAACTTTCACCTCGGTTTGTAAGGGCCCTGCCAGCTTATAGCGACTTACGTCTGCCCTTTGAAAAGCACTTCTACTTTTTTTTTTAACCTTTTCCTTTTCTTGGGTTCTTCCTGTTATACAACTCTGCTAGAGCTCTTCTCAAGAACTGGCACTAGAAACCAAGCGCCTGCAAATTGGGATTTGGGAGAGATTTTCAAAGGAAGCAGACAGGGAAGTGATATATGCTTGTTTTGAAACTCGTCAGTTAGCGGAAACCCCATCTGTCCCCTGTGACTAGGGGTGTTCAACGTTGTGCCAAAATCGACTGGGTCGACCGGTTCGGGTCTTCTGTGTGTTAAAATTTTGGACAGTTTTAATAAAATAATTTATTTTTTCTTATTAAATTATAATATAAAAATTTATATTAATAACCATGAGTACCAAATAGTTCAAGGTATAACTACAACATCAAATAAAATTACATGGATTATTTAGATAATTTCTCTAATTTTTAATTTATTAAATTTTAATAAGCAAAAATTTACTTAACATAAAGTTTATTCATATTTCTCGAACATAAAGTTTATTTATTTATTATTTTTTTTTAAAAAAAATAAGGACGTGTTCAAATAAGTCCGCTGAAGAGGAAAAGCGAGTTCAGAGAGTAAAATCTAGTCGCGGCGTGTAAGCCTCGTTAGCCTAAAGATTACTATTTGGAAAAGCTTGGAAAGTAGAGGCTCCTGCAGGGCGTGAGAGCAGACAGACGTAGACTCAACGGCGTAGCGAGTCGGACACAAGGCTCGGATTTCTCGTATTATCTGGATGCACTCTGTTCCCTTCCCTCCAACTTTTGTCCCTATTCTAATCGCTTTGATTAATTTTCACGTCTCCCATCGGCATTGAAGAAAACGACGCCGATTATAATAATAACTGTTAATTCACTTTGGTTGTTGACTGATGCTCCACTGCGCGTGGGGTGCGCTCTCTGTCCCCGCTTCCCCTTATCCTGCGCACACCCTTTCTTTCACTCTCACACTCTCGCCTCACTCTCTCTCTTTGGCAGAGAAACAGAGGGAGTGCCGTGCTTCTTCAATCTTAGGGCTTTGCGAAGAACCGTCTTATCATGTGATTCCATTCTCTTTCTCCTTTCCTTTTCTCGTTCAGCACTGTCCTGAAAATCACCGTCATCTACAACCTCTCTCTCTCTCTCGGTGTAAGTCTGTGCCTCGTGGAGAGTGCGTCGTTGCTTTGCAGGCTCCGAAGTGTTGCTTTCCGGCTTCAGCTTTATGTTATCTTGCTCACGTTCAGCATTGTAATTGTTATTGCTGCACGGAAGGTTCCTGTTTTTAGGATTTGTGCTCTCGCTGGTTGAGCTCTGGATTACGAGTCCCATTGGGAAATTTGATGCTGTCTCTCGGGGGAGCGATGTAATTGTGTTCTATGTAAATATATATTGGCCACAATGCAGGTTTGGATTTAAGAAATTTGGAGGATTTCGTGGATATTTTGCGTGTTTATGAGAGGCTGAGGGGGTGCTATTAATTATCGAAGAAATGAATGAGAATCCGGAGAAATCGTCGTCGTCGTTGGCGATTGCTACAGAGAAGAGGACGCACAGGCCTGGTGGTTGTGTTGGGATTTTCTTTCAGCTTTTCGATTGGAATCGGAGGTTCGCCAAGAAGAAGCTCTTCTCCATGAAGCTGCTTCCTCCAGGTCACTCTCTTATCCCACTAGACAAACTTACATTTATTTTGTGTTACTTTATCTCTTTCTGTCTCTCTTTCTGAGCACGTAAACATTAAGACTTTCACATTTGAGAGAAAAAATGGTTGATTTTTGAACTTTCCTTTTTGGTTTTGTCTATATTAGTTCGTGGAAAACAAGCTTCTAAGAAGTTTAAAGGGGGTGAGAAGATGCCCATTTCCAAGCTTCATTTGGTATGCATTTGACTTTCTAGAATTCTGGATTCTTGCTCTTCATGTTGCTGTCTTTGTGGGTTTCAAGTTCTTTTTATTTTTGTAATATTGTCTTCTGGTAATGTTTGAAGTATAGATTGCCGACGAGAACAGTGGGGGCTTCCCGAATGTGAAGAAAAATGGGAATCGTCGGGTGGATTTAGAGAAAAAGCTTGAAATGCGGGCTCCGGGTTTGGTTGCCAGGCTTATGGGTCTTGAATCAATGCCGACTGTGCATCGTGATAAGCCTAAGAAACCTTCAATCTCTGATAACTATGATAAGGGAGAAGAGAAATTTCGGGGTAGTCATGGTGAGTTTAATAAGGAGGAATTGAATTTGGAGAAAGGAGGAGCCAAGCAGGAATTAAGGCCTCAGAAGCTGCAAAGAACTGGAACATTTGAGAGTCGGGCAATGACTAGGTTCGGGGCTGAGGCATTGCAAATTAAGAGTGTTTTACAACGGTCAAGAAAACACCATCATCATCACCAAAAGCTTCCTTCTCCAGTGAAGAGTCCAAGAATTTCCTCTGGGAGGAATATTTGTCGGAGCTCTCGGTTAATTGGCGCTGCTACTAGGATTTTGGAACCAGGCTTGCAAGCTACAAGCAGAGCAAAGTGCGCTCTTACTTATTCAAGTTCTATGCATTATTCTCCCATGGATGAGATGGTGACAGAGGGAAATGGGGTTACATCACCCAAGGAATGGAATCAATGCAGTTTTAATGCAGGTACATCCAAGCCTTTGATGGGCCAGAGTTCTTGTCAGAATTGTGGTAATTTAGTGGACTTCAGACCAATTTTTGAGGAACAGCCATCTGCTTTTTCTGCTTCAAGTTTTGTCAACGGCTCTTCTCAGGATTCAGGATGGAATAAATCCAGGCCAGCAGCATCCTGTCATGAACAAGAAAAAGATGCAGTATTTGAGAGAAGTAATGACCAGGCTGTTCCTCTAGTTGCTCAAATAAAGGACAATTTGCGAATCCATAATGAACAAATTACAGGAGCAGTATCTCATAAAGGTCAACGACAATGGCATTTATCAAGCCACGAATGCAAGCCTCAAAAAGATGAAGCATCTCCCATTGCTCTCAAGCACAGGACGCAAACAGACGAGCGTATGTTGTTAAGCAGGGATAGGATTCCACCCAGGTCTAAACTAAGTAATCTGCAGAGTCGAAGAGTCTCATCAGTTGGAAATCCTTCTAGTGAGTCCAAAGATTTTGTTGCTTTGAACCGAAGTCTAAGTAGTCTATCCAAGCCAAGGGTGCCTGCCAAGGTGGATAATTGTAGGTTTGACATAGATAGGAAGGATTGCCATGGACGAGGTGCTTCCACACCACAGTTAAGGACTCCAGGACGAAAAAGGAGGACAATAAATGTCAGTGGGCGAGCTGAAAGTAGAACATGTGTCAGTTCAAATATTGCGAAAGAAAGAAATGTTGAGACTGATACTTTGACTGCAAAATTGATGGGGTCTAATGCCCAATCCATGGACTGTAATGGTAGATTAGCCTGTCAGGGTGATCAAAACAGAGCTGATGGAAGTAAGGAAACTGATATTGTTTCTTTTACATTTAACTCCCCTATAAAGCACAAGACTGGAATCCCAACAGAACTGGAGGAGAAAAAGAGAGTTGAAGATGTAAAGACATCTTTTCAAAAGCCATTACCATTTAGTAGAGATGCTTTGGGGGTCCTTCTGGAACAAAAACTAAAGGAATTGACTTGTCAAGAAGATGATGAGTTGGCAACTGGTGCTCCAAGGAAGACATCTGCTGCAATGATTCTCCAGGAGTTAATATCTGCCTTGACAGTAGAGCAGCCGTGCTCTTGGGATAATCATATGTTTGATAAGGATATAGCTTTCAAGGTGAGTTATTCACAAGTTTGATTCTGCAGTTCAACTTGTGTTGCTTTATCCCAGTAACTCTTTTACTCTTTAGCTATTCCATAACCACACTCCCATAAAGCAGAAAGACATCGCTATTTTAGGTGGAGTTATTGCTTTGATATTTTGCTTTTTAGGTTGAGATCTTCTTATGTTGCAGACTCTTCTATCTGAATCATTATGTTAATTGTGTATGTGGGTTACAAGCATTTATTGTTATGCAACTCTCAGTGCATGGTTACTATGGCAAAGAATGTGAGTATTCAGTGATTATAATTGAGGAATTAACGACAAGGTTTCATTTGCAAAATTACGTACATATTTAATATTTGTTTATTTGTCTTGAATATCTATTACGACTTTAATAAATCCTAGTATATTTCATACAAAGTTGCTCGTTTACTGTATGAGACAGCTTTACTTGGCTAATTAGGGTGGTTGGAAAGCCAAATGACCTGGTATTGACATTACATGTTTGGTCGCATTGCAGTGATATTCATTCCTTACATCATTGCAATTTTGCTTATTTCTAAACAAGATAATTTGGGTAAATTCGGTATAGTACTTTGTACTGCTTTCGCTTTTTCTAATAAGATTGGCTTACTTATATATAAAAAAAAAAGATAATTTGGGTAAACAAAATTTGCCAAGTACTTAGTAATTTAGTTGATTATTGCTTTTTGTAAATTATTGGGAATTTTAATCTTGTTTAAATTGATATTGCACGGATATGCTACTGTAAATTTGAACATCTATTAGTATGTGAAGTTGGGTGCAGGGTATTGAAGCCGAGAAACATAATCACACAGAAAGAAGGCAATATTTATATACATAGTAAATATATAGACATTTTTTAAAAGTGTCCCTTTCCTTCTAGAGTGATGGAGGGCATTGGTGGCTGGTCCTATTGGTTGACATCAATTGCATAATTTCCATTCCATTAATTTGCATAAAAGAAAATCTAACACTTCTCCATTTACATCTTTGGCCTTGTTTATGATTTTCACAAAGACCATCATTTTGGTCATCCTCTCCCAACAACACCCATGGCAACAGTCGATTCACTCAGGGCATGAAAGAAGTAGAGGAAGTGATAGGGACATATCTGAAATTAAATGTATGACGAGGAGAAGTGAGAGGGACATACCTGATTAGGAAGACTTTATCTATCTGCTTATATGATTCTTTAATGGCTTGCTTTGAAGCATTATTACTGTTGGTCCTTTTATGCTCTTGTTGAGTGAATTGTGTTTTTAGTAATCATTTGTTCATAACAAGCCTGGTTTCTATTGTTATTCTCTTCAGACAGAAGCGGAGATTGAAAGGTTAGTTGGAAGTTCACGTGAAAGACATCATCTGAGCCCTGGCTCTGTTCTTGAAGCTTCGTTTTCTTCTAGTAGTCAAGATGAAAGCCCAGGTAGAAATATAAAAACACATTTAAGAGAATGCTAAACACAGAATCTTTTGTAAATCTACTTTTGTCTGATTTCTTAAAAAATCTTTTTGCAGCTCATGACAAATGTGACTTCAATTTCTGCCTATTCATGTTTCCTAATGTCTGTTTCAAATCATTGCTTGCAGTTCCAGGACATAGGTTGCGCCCTGATTCCATGGATTACTCCTATAATCTGTTGCAACCATTCAATTCTGATGCCGATCTTTTGGATTCTGCTACCTCATTGGATAAATGGAGGACTGATACGGAGATGATGACTGGTTTTGTCAGAAATGTTTCTAAAATGTTAATTGATATGAATCTTATGGGGGCCAGATTGGCTGGAACTAAGCTCACTTATGCAAAGGAGGTAATCTTGAATGCTGAGCTTTTGTTTGGAAGTGCAACCCCCCATAATCTGGATGGAATGAAATGTGTTCTCGTTAGTCCTCGTTTCCTTGATGAATTGGAATCCTTTGCTCGTGCGGCATGGATAAATCCAGTTGGCTTGATTGGCTTAGAGGACACCAAAGAGGGAAATCTCCTTAGGAGATTTCTTTTGGACATGCTCATAGAATGTTTAGAGGCAAAATATGGTCGATACTATAGTTCTGGATTCAAGGCTTGGTTAAGATTGCCGTTGTGCACGACTAGGGAGCAGTTGATTCTAGATGTCGCCGAGGAGGTCAGAAGGTGGACAGATTTGGCAGGGATGATTCCTGACAAGATAATTGAATGGGAGATGAGTCATTCCTTGGGGAAATGGACAGATTTTGATATTGAAGCATTTGAGACTGGCACTGAAATTGATGGAGACATACTTCAAGTGTTGGTTGAGGAAATTGTCATGGACGTTTGGGATTGCAGGCCGGGTTCCGTTCTGAATTTTGTATAAGCCTGCTATTTTTGGGGTTTTTTTCCCCATTGGTAATGACTCACCAGAACTTCTTTGACTGTTAACGGGAGCAAGAAGACGTATTTTGTACAAATTGATCAATGCTATTTCTTCAGAAGTGGCTTCTGGGTTTGGATATAAGTTGTGTTGAAAATCCAATCAGTTTGTTTTTTGTTTGTAGGGGTAAGTAAAACAGTTTGTAATGTGTTCTTTAATTATTGTGAGTGAAGTAGGGCTCTGAGGTGGAAATCCCGTCTCCGTCGTATCTCTATTTAAGAAAGCATGCTTGAAGGACTTCTAACTCTAATAGAATGTGTTCTTCCTGTCATACGGTGATAGTTAATTTTGCAATGATTAACCACGTTTTACTGGCTCCTGAGCAGTTCTTTTGTTTCTTTTCCTTGTTCATTTTCCCAGATATATAGTTCGGCCATTCCCCAAGAATTCTGAGCTTACGATATCCTTCTTCCCGACTAATGCGTCTAAAATCGCACCAAACTCGAGGAAGTAAAAACATTGAAGCATTTTAGACCGGATTCTGGTTCTCCTAAATTTAAAGACCGAATTGAACCACTTATAACTTAAATTAAAGGACCGGACCGACCCCTTATAAGCGGTCCGGTCGGGTCCAGCCAAATACGGTCCGATTTTATTTTCTTTTTATTTTTTAAAAATTGTTAAAAAAAAATTATATTGAAGGAAGAACATATAAAAATATAGAATTTTAATTTAGATTAAAATTAAATTTTTTAAATTTGTAATTTGTATTAAAAATATAAAAAAATATTTTTTATTTATATTAATAAATCCAGTCTAGTCCGAATTTGTTAAAAGGCATGCGCCGGATCGCAAATCCGGTCCGATTTTTCGGACCGGTCCGGTAAGCCGTCCGATTTTGTTCGGTGGGAAGGAACGGATTCCATGTGACGTTCACTATATTACTTCTCATAGTCACATCCATAGCTTTGCAATCTTCTCAAGCAATGGAGAAAACAGAAAGAAACAAAATCATATGCGTGAAACAAGCTCAATTTCAATCAGAAAGAAGAAGCAGAGAAAAAGAAAACAAAATCCTATGTAAAACCATCGGCATCACCACAATCAAAACTGTCTGTACCCCAAAACAGTCTTCGCCACCCCTCTACTGCTCCTCCCTCCCCTGTTTTCCCTAGAAATCGCATTTGCTGCGGCCGATGACAGCCCTTTCAATTCCTCGACACTTGCATAGCTCTTCCTTGCCATCAAGCTACCAGCGCCAGCAACAGCACCACCCCTCTTCTCCCCTGCATTTGCCGACTTGCTCCCTCTCGAATTTGATAAAACCCCATTAACTTTGGAGCAGCTCTTTGATGGCGGCGTCATCTCAAGCATTGACGGAAGTGGAATCACCGGCTTCCGGTTCTCTTTCCGCAGTGTCGCTGAGAAATCCGGCACCGACTGTGCAAGAGCAGAAGGCCTTTTGGGCCTAGAGACGAAGTTCCCTTGAAATTTGACCTGTTTTTTCTGAGGGGTTAGCTTGGGCTCATACTCTTCCCGTTCCTGTTGCCGTATTTGCTTCATTCTCAACCTTGATTCTCTCAGTTCAGCATATGCACGGTATCTGGGACCTCTCTCCACGATAAAGCTCTCCATAGTGAGACTGAGAGGAACGGGTCGGTCGGAGTTCGAATTCTGAGAGCGGATGAGAGAAATGGGGTCGAAAGCGTGGAAGAGAGATTGTAGCATGGGATTTGATTGTTGGTTTTGCTGCGGAGAGCCGTTGGACTCTGCCATTGTCGATGAATTAGAAGTTTGGGTGTGCTTTCGTTTGGGGTAGAGCATTGATTGATCAAATAGCTTTTGTAGTTTCTTCTTGGGGTTCTGTGCTTTCCGCAATAAAAAAACACGATTTCGCAACGGTCTACTAGAAGGAGAGATGGGGCGAGAAAGAGCTGCAGAGAGAGAGAGATTCATTTGAGTCACTTTTCAACCTATTGTTTTTTTTTTGCTTTCAACCTATTTCAACGTTCTAATTGAGGTGGGTCCATTTTCAAAATCGAAAAGGTGACTCCGAATCACATTGGATTCCATAGCAACCGTCCGATTCAGTTGGATTTTCATGATGGATTTCAAGACCCATCCGACTTTTTGGGATCCCCATAGAAATGGGAGGGGTTTAGGAATACACCGAGGACGTTGAACCGAGTGAGTGCTCAGCCTCGGTGTCTTTTCTGAAAGGACATTTTTGTGTGATTTTTTACATAAAAGTCGCTCTTGAAGTCGGCCATCCAGAACGCTTTACATATCGCGCATATATTAGGCTCGATCTGACCAAACTACATACGACAATGGATCCAAACTGCACTCTACTGATAACAATTCAGTAAGCATATGCACTTTACGACGATTAAACCCAGAAAAGCTTTTATTCATCCAACTGGGAATATCAAGGACTGAGACTTGCCGGCATCCTCAACCCCCAAAGAAAATGTCTTAAGATACAAATGAGAACTCAAAGGCAGATAACCCAAGGCAGTACATGGAGGTCCTGGGCAAATTGCAGGAGCACATGGAGCTTCCACAAATAAGAGAATATTACAAGCACCAAGAATAAATCTTGTTATGAATAGGAGAAATTCAATATAACCAACAATGTATATACAACAAAGGAAAAAACCAAAGGAGGAAGGGGGATGGGCGAGGATTAAAATTAATGTGGCCATAAAATGAAACAAAATTTATAATGTAAGGTAGATTACAAGAAATTTCATCACCTGGTTCACACATGAGAACCACCCAACTGAACACTCGTGCAATGATAGTATCTGAGAGATGACTTGTACCTTTCTTCAATCCCCTTCATCTTTTAGGATCAAACTTTGTGATACTTGTATTTCTGCCCCAAATTGAATCTATTGATACTCTGGTTAAATCCATGGAGTACTAGGCTCCTGACAGCCTCAACACCTTGTTCCAGAGCTGCATCAATCTGTCCAAATATCTACCCGAGTAAAAATTTCTGCTAGTACTCGCGCAAGATTCAAACACAAGTGCAAATGCACAGGCACAATCGCCAACAGGCATGTGCTACTGTGCACACCTTAATTACTTAATAGCCACATGCACCATACAAATGTGAATTCAACCTAAGAATATTGCTTAGAAAAAAAAAACCTAAGAATATTGTTTTCCTTAGTGGCAATTATGCACATATCCAATGGAACTTAAACCCCACACCCTCTATGCAATTCTCTTATGGGAGGGAGCTGAGAGGTGCCATTGATCCTCAAATTTTAAAAATTTAGAGATTATTCTTGAATTTCAAAACTGCAGCATTCGACAGAATCCCATAATTTATGCTGGAAGACAAAACAATTACAAAAAAAAAGACCCAACTAGTAACATGGTTAGCATCATTGAGTATGATGCCAAAGATAATGGTCTGTCAAACATGGGCCTCATCAATACACCGAAAAAAGCTGGATGTTACTAGATATATCCATTGTATCAGGTACTTTCTAATTAAGACACGTAACAACACCATGCAATATGATCTCAAAAATCATATACCTGTTCTCGCTCTACGGAACTGAACTTCTGGAGAAGAAAAGCTTTGAAGTCCATGGTTCCAGGGGGATTTCCAATGCCTGGAGACATGAAAATTTTGGATTTTACAATGAAGGCACCCATTTCTCCTGAAATGAAGAAAATTTGAAACATGCAAGTGAGAGACCAACCTATGCACAGCCGAGGAAAGTGCCGACAACCATCCAAGTGTCCCATTATACTCCTCACACTGAAACAAGAGATCTGACAAGTTTAGGAGATTAAATATAGGAGAGCTCAGTATCAAAGTGGCAAATGAGAAAGTAAGAATTGGTAGATTTGTTAAATCATTTAATTTAGCAAAGAAAAAATGCATCGTAAGAAAATTATGCACTCTTTTGAAAGAAGATGATATGATATCATTGCTCTTGAAAGTAAATTAAAATCTAAGTCAACTGGAATGGCATAACTGGATACATGCAACAACTTTATGTTAGGACATAAAAAAAACGACACCAAGCAATCCTGATGATGCTCACTAGATGATACAATTTGCATCTTTCAACAAAGATTTTGCATTCAAAATTATTAAATTCTATCTTTCACAATTTAAATGCTTTCCTCCAAATCAAGAGGGCATGACGGAGCTACCATACATCAACACAACTTTTTGCCAGTCAACTAATTACAAAGTATTTAAATCACAATAAGTTTGTTAAGTCAAGGTCTCAAAATTAATCCTTAAATTATGGGCCAAAAGTATATTTACAAAGATAAGTGTAGGGATTATGAACTTACACAGAAAATTATCTCTATCCATGAAGGCTACTATAGTATGGGAAAAAATGGAATTACTAGAAATCCATAGGCATTAGATGAGAACGGAGCAAATTGCAGATCAACAGCCTTTGGGCCAAATGGTACTTCCACCCTCTATACACATGGGGTGCTAGAAAAGGTCAAGGGTTCGAGGGCCCTTGATGAGTGCATCGAACTTTTTCAAGTGGAGAAAAAAAGGAGGGTTGGGGGGGGGGGGGTGGTGTTGGAGCCTGGAGGGTAGGCTACGTTTTCCTTGCTAAAAAGGAAAACAAAAACTTCTTGACATGATACTGCTTCCATTACAAGTAATATCCAGCAAACATACCCATTATGATGGCCATGTCCTCCTTTTGGTTGAAGCCTTAGAACACCATTCGGTAAACTCATCTCATCGTAAACCTTTGTGGGCAAATCAGGATAAGAGATATTGTCAACAATGATTCCGATTAATTGTCATCTAAAGCCATTTATTAACTTGGTGAGCCTGTGTGAAGGTATTAGAAGGCATACCAATAAAATATGACGCAATGGTACTTGATAGTATGCAGCAAGTGGTCCAACCTTAAGAATAGTGAAAAGAAAAGAAAGGTCAGGATAATGTACAAAAGCTGTTCAGGTGCCTAGGACCAAAATACAACCTGAAACTAAGATAGATTGAGATATAGGATAAATAACAATATGAGCTGAAATATAAGATAAGCGCAAACCGCTTCTCCACTGTAGTTCATGTAAGCTTGAGGCTTTGCCAATAAAATTGGCACCTCACCAATGGAACCTGCGCTGGTCACACATAGATATCAGAATAAATATCACACAAATAATGAGAATAGGAAGTTGAACAGATGCAAAAAATAACCAAATTTTAATAAGAACATGACTGAAGACGCACCTATTCCAACTAGGGCCTTCGATTGTATTGTATTCATTAAAATTCCCTCCGCTTGAGAAATTCTATCAATCATTTCAAAACCAACCTGATAGAGAGCATCCCAATTAACTAAGACAGAACAAATAAAAAAAAAACTAGAGAATTGAATCAAACTTGCAGAAGTGCTATATTACATTGTGCCTTGTACCGTGGTACTTATTTCCAGGGTTACCCAAGCCAACAATCAACCAAGGAGTATACTCCAATTTAGCACCATTGGTATTGTCAGGCAATGAAGCACGTATAGAAAGCCTAAGTGGAACCGGAGGCTTTCTGAGAAAATGAGGGCAACTGGATCTTCTTGTATAGGATATGCAAGAGTTCGTGACAGAGACCGCATACAACATTGACCTATAAAGCAATAACTACAGCATTATCAACACGGTTGGTGACCATGCTTGGATAATAAAGCTTTCGATTCATTAGGCACTCCGAAGCTACAAAAAGTTCTTTCAATTGCCCACCCCACCCTCGGCTCAGAAGGCCTCGGATTTTGGAATCAACGAAAGAAAACGTGTGTTTTCGTCTTCATATTTAAGTCGAAGAACGTAAAGACTATCTTTTGGCGAGAATTCCAACAGTTCCTCAGCAACTAAAGGGAGAAACACAAAAAAAAAACATAATTGCAAATTTGCAATGAAGCCCAACATTAGCCCTAGTCGTTCAGATTACAGTGTTAAAGTAAAGCCAAGACATTCCGTTTTCGTTTCTAATTCTATGTAGTGGAACACAAAAGTGCAAAAGATAAGACAAAAAATGAAGGAACAAAAGAACGAAAGCAAGCGAACCTCTTCGAAATTGGGAGACTTTGAGTATAACAGAAGTGTGGAAGTTGCAAGACAGAGAAGCAGAGACTTCGAATGGAGTTTTCCTGAGGTTTGGAAGTTGCAAGACAGATGCTACCTGGAAAAATTGTGGAGAAGCGGACGGCACAAAACAGATATGTTTTATTACGTACCCAAAAAAAAAAAAACAGATTTGTTTTATTTTCATCTGGGCCTCCAAACATTATCCGAGTCCGACCATTCGTGAGGCCCGGAAACTTGGGCCTGTGCCTTCTACTGAATAGAGAGAAGATATCTTTTTTGTATAATATTTTAAAATTTTTAGTTAAATGCCAAATTGTATGTTGATTTGAATTAAATTTTGTACAGTTTTGTTTTTATATATTTCCAAACCTTTCTGTAGAAGAGATATATTTTTTACGACCACTGGGTCCTCTCTTCAACATATTATTCTTAATGTTATTTCCAAATTATGTTAAGCCAATATTAAATTTTGTCTCAATTTAACGTGAGACTAAACGCCGAATCGGGGGATATTTTAATTTACTATTTGGCCAAGTCCCACGCGGCCTCGCGTAGTTTGCGCCTGTTTCTAGTGGGTATCAATGTATCATGGATGAGAGCTTGAAACGTTGGCAATGACAAGGTCAAGTGCAAGAGCTCTGTAATATTCTTTAAAAATAGATCCAATCATTACTTTAAGGTGTATGACTCGTATGTTGTGTCTATCTCTTTCTAAATTGGTCAAATTCGATCAACAAATTAGAGAAAATTATGATCCAGAATACACAATTCTTATCAATATTAACCCTATTTGAATCAAACCAATCAGGTTTATTAAAGGCAGAAATATCCATTTACAGCTTGTTCCAAAACTTGCCACGAAAACCATTGAGTTTTGATTGCTTGGCCAAAAGGAGTGTCATTTCCCATCACAATATCCATCCCAAAATGGAACTTGGATTCACTACCTGATATGTACACATGATCATTTGGGATAAGAGCACAAGTAAATTCGACTCTTCATCACAACCTAAAGTACAGATTAACTTTTTCAAAGTAACCTTACCAGCTAATTAGAAAATGCCAAAAATAGTATCAAACATTGTAGATGATCAAAAACACCCAGGCAAATATCCTTACCATTTTCAATTAAACTACAAATAGACCGTGTAGTTATCGTCCATTTAAGATAAAGAATGAATCCAGACCAAAACAAAACTGGAATCAACATCAATTGATTGCTAAATCTCAGCATTATTTTCTAGGAGAAAAAGGTATCCAACTATAAATATGATGAAACAGACGCCACTTCAAAACGCATCTAAAGTTCAGACAACAATGTAGATGATCAAAATTTTATACCATAAATTCGCAGGTGGATCCTACCACTTCCACCAAGAGAAATTAATATATCTTTGAGCTGGCTTGCGCTTAGCAATCTTTAGAGCACACTATTCTTCTTAAATGGAAAAACGATCCGGTCACTACCAATGTTTTTCTGTTGATACAAGCTAGCCCTCTAAGAGCCAAGAAAAAAACAAAGGTTAGCTCTCTTAGAAAAAGAAACAAGTAGATTTGGAATGTCGGCAGGCAAATGCAAACGTCAGTTTCAGAGAACAATAACTTCTTAGTTCTGTCCCAAACAAAAGGGGGAGAAGGCAATAATGAAAGTGTAGATAACATGCTCTCTTTTTATTTTATTTTTTGTTTCATTTTTTGCGTAGAATGTACATGAAATTGCTTCACTCTTGAAAGCTAGACAATTGGAAGTTTAACAAGCCCAAGCTCCTAACTCCACAAACTTCTCTCATGGCGTTGACTGAAGCCCAAATTATAGGCCAGTGGGGCCAAGACCCAGCTGCAAATCCAGGCCCAAACCTTTGTCGAAGGGAGAACCTTCACCATCTCCGGTGAACCCAGTTAGTCCCGGCACAACTCCGGCATGGTTCCCAACCCCATGAGAGAAAACAGCCATCATAGACTCCCCAACTCCCCCGGCATAGACACGCCTTCCAGGCACCGAGGCAGCCCCAGAGTGATAACCGCCACCGTTTGGCAGGGAGAAAGGAGTGGCTGCACCTGCATGAGACACAAGAAACCATGAGGGCTGAGGTGGCGCCGCCGGAGCAAAGAGATGCGCTGGTGGGGTGAAAACCGACAGCATCGGGTTTTGCCGGAGGTGTGAAGCAGCAGCCAGCTGGTTTCGACTAGCTTGCATTTGTGCGCGCTTTAGCAGCTGTCTTTCTTTCTTGTGGGCATTTTGATGGCCCCCCAATGCTTGTGAGTTTGCGAACTCACGGCAGCAGTACTGACACTCGTACTTTCGGCCGTCACTGGATTGAATAGTTTCGGATTCCTGCGACCCAGATGGAGATTTGCTTGCATCTGAGTCGTTTTCTTCCGAAACGTTCCCAATGTTGAAGCCAAAGAGCTTAAGAGGTGTGGTGGTAGTGTGGATGGTAGTTGGTTTTGTAGGATAATCAATCTCAGCCATGAGAGAGAGAACTAGAAAGAGTCGACAGACAGATGAGATTAGAGAAATCAGTGCCAGAGATCAGAGGGATGCAAGTGCGTGACTTAGTAGTTGCTGCATGTGGAGCTAGCTAGATATATATGACAAAGGGTTTTGACGCTGTATTAATAGGGAGAGAGAACGAGAGATCTAATCATTTGAGGGACAAACAGAAGAAGAGGGACAAGAAAAGAGTGTTAGTTGCGAAAATCCCAAGGAGAAGAAAGCACCAAATATTAGGAAGAACCCAGAACAAGAAAACTGAGATGGTTTTAGATTATACTTGTAGTAGCAGTACTCTTGACTCATAGAGGGAGAAACCCTTTAAATTAATCAACCGCGAGTGGTGTTCTGAAGTACATGTTTCAGTATAATTTGGTAAGTAACAGAGACATGACAATACTTTATGCTAGAGAACAATTAGGGGTTTTTTTTCTAATGCAAATTGTTGACAGTATATCGTTTTCCTTAGGTTGTACTAGCATGCTATACCATCAAAATGATTTGGTACGCGCGTACATAACTATGGTCATGAACCAGCGAGATACGTTTCGAATCTAATACCATCTGTCTCCCATGTCCCACATGCTGTAGACATCATATATGCGTATTGACCATATCCAACATTGGAACCCAACACCGGTAAAGAGGTATATATAGTTCAGAAAAACTGAACCTAACATTATGAATTCAGTGGAAGACTTGCTTCACAAGAGCTTTTGTCAAGTTGCGGGAGAGGATCAGAGGAAGAGTGTTTGATTACCTTGAAGTGATCAGGTGGTACGTGGGTCCACCTTGACGTATCATGCTACCTAGATTAATATCTTGAGCATGTTTGCGTGATTGACGTTTAAAGCCTCTTTGTTTATTAAGGGAAAATCTATTCGAATCTTAGTGATTTAGGTTCAAAGGCTTACTTTCAACGAAGCTTCACATGCTTAATCACACGCTAGGCCCATGGATCCATAGTGATTGGTTCATAAAAATTTTTGTGGTCTCCATATAATTCTTTTTCGCGCGTGGAAGATTCAACAGTTAACAATACGGAAGCAGACATTTAACATTGTCTATCTGTCTTAATTTCATTTGTACTTCAAAGTCGTCCCTAAACCTTTGAGCTTGTCTCATCTTGTCTAAGCCTCTTCCCCCACACTCAGATTCAAAGAGTGACGAGTTTTTTTCCCTCTGTTCTTTGATGCATGTCCAGCTCCTATTGCTTGGGCACCAACAACTCCCACTAGCCGAGATATATAGCAATTTACACTGATGCTGAAGCGATAAACTTTCGGCCTTCTCTTGTGAGTACCCCTACTTCTACGTACCCGACCAGAGAAGTACTTTGCTTCGAACCTTTCACGGGCTTTGGTGGATTTGCAATTGCAACTTGCAGTCTCTGAACAGAAACTGATGAGCTCAATGAATACTCGTCAACAAGTGAGCATGCCTTGATTCTTAGGTCCTATAGCGCGTCTGGTTTGTCCTAACTTCAGATCAGAGCATACCCATTATATTAATAGGGCGGTAGGACCCAATTCAATCACTTCTTGGACACACATATGAAGGTCGACTGCACGTAGGAGATTAGGTAGAGCGCAATAGATTGTTAAACAAAACGAGGCACATGGAGGTATCCCATCATGCATGAAAACGCATGTGATGGGTGGAACGAGCCCTCATCTCGCTCTCTTCACTGTTTATTAACAACCCATGATTCTTGACATTAAGCTCCTTTCCTTATTATGTAATTCCCACCTACCTAATATCAAATTAAACCACACCCCGGAAAGAGTCATTCTCCATATGCTTTCTCATCTAGATTATTCAAGTAATGAACGTGTTAAGTTAAAAGATTTCCCGAACCCCCGGACATGCCTCACTAGGTTCAACCTAGTGAAATATGTAATGCCTACTAGGTTGTGCTTTCAAAGGATAATTAATATCTAAGGAAATGAATAACATGAAAATCCATGTACACAGTGATCAGGAAGAAATATATAATATTCCATTATATATACATATAAGGCAACATTACTTTGAAATATTATATGCGATCCATTAATTACGCGCGATCATAATGCAAAAGGAGCTAGACCGGCTACTAATTGTCTTTTCTTGATTTCCCTACGATCTTAAACATATCTTTCAGAAAATTAAGAACTTAGTTTGGAGTGCATATCACTTCAATGGACAATCAATCCATATTATTCTATCGTTTACACCTCTGGGTAGTTCAATAGAAAACGCGTAGTAGTTAGTTCAAATGGTTTTAACCTACTACAATTAATTGGTGAGGTTGGCTGGAACTTCTAGATGATTAAAATATCGGACCCTTCCTCGCTACCTCCTCTCTCTCTGCTTTACCTAATGAAGCATTTTTTGCCCTAAATATGCGATACCGCGGTAGGCAACTCTTGCCTTGAAATTGTTCCCCAGCAAAATGTGGTCGGATCAATATTGCCTTAAAATGATTTTTTTCTGTTACATTCAACAATTCTGTAGTATACCTAAACTTCAATGAAGCAATTAAACGACTCACCATACATTTGATAAAATAGAGTAGTTACTGCAAATAGCTTAATTACTTATATATACATATTCATTTGTTTGAACTCGGTAATGAAATCGAATTGATCGATCATATTAATTTATACATTATATATAGTCTTCACATATGTATATATTAATTAGATAATTCGTTTATAATTTCTCAGGATATATAACGTGTCAACTATTAATATTATACCAATATAAAACGGAATAGTAGCATATATTTATATTTAAAAAATATTTGTTTTAGTCTCATTTCTATTTTCGTTGTTAATTGTGATTACTTGTTCTTAATTCAGTTCACGAGTATTATTACACTATAGAAATACCTACTCCCACCCCTCAGATAATTAAGGAATGCTTATTCCCAACTCACACCAATAGCTTTTCCCCTCTATAACAACTTCTCCGTGCATATATATAATATAGTGATAACTATAACCAGATCGACGGCTATATATATATATATACTAATGAATCGTATGATCATTTCTTCCGAGAATTTGTGATGCTGATTGGTCAACAGCTTGAATATTGTACAAACTTGGCTAATTCTCGGCATAAGAAAACGTACTCATGATCAGCCAAAAAAGAAAAATGTTTAAGTAAAGAGATAACTAAACACAAAATTGTTGACACGCACATGCAAAATTTCCACGATTAATGCTATTTTAATGGCACGAAGCGTAGATATATAAGATTAATCTAGGATGTCTTGTCTGATTAGAGGCAGAAAACATCACATTATTTAGACGTACGTGAGTACGTAGGTCTAGACAAAGTCAGCAACTGAGGGAACAACCAAAATTTTAATAGGTTGCAGACAAAATGGGAAGACTAGGACGGCTCCGAATATGCAATAGGCCAGTGGATCGAGGAGTGTGAAGACGGATTTGCGATCA
Organism: Myrica gale; assembly: GCA_963930655.1. Taxonomy (NCBI): domain Eukaryota; kingdom Viridiplantae; phylum Streptophyta; class Magnoliopsida; order Fagales; family Myricaceae; genus Myrica; species Myrica gale. Next base: position 4,872,246 of record OZ005600.1, on the reverse strand, counting down.
ACGCACATGATGGCGTTTTAGTTAATTTGACAAAACAAAATAAAACTCTGTATACTAAATTAATTAATGTGGATTAGGCTCTGGAGAACCTATTTCTTAACCATTTTGTCCCGTTCAAGCTGGTTGGTTTACTTTACCTTGTTTGTCCAAAACTTAGGAAAGTTACATATGTAGTTTAGTGAAGAATCTTAGATCAACTGTCATTGAAATTTGAAGGTGCTTGTCTGGAGAATTTGGTAGAAGTATTGGCTTGACAATGATCAATGCGAACGAAAAGTATAATTGATGCCAGTCTCTACTACTTACACTATGACGCTAATTATGAAAGCCTTTCTTTTGATGTACACGGAACTCCAAAAACTTGGATCCAAACATAAAGGGATTAAGATATCCTAATTGATTGCTTGTTCAACAGAAACCTTAAGAAGTCAACTTCTATTAGACTTCATAGCAATTCGGCTCTGCTTTCCTTGCCACGACAGGAGAGTAAAAATTGTAATTATCTTGTATGCTACTAGGATATATATATATATATATGAATAACCTAAAGGCGCAATTGTTTTGTTGATCGTCGATGGCTAAGAAGCACTGTCTTTCTCATTTTCATGAAGAAAACGACGTACAAATAAACCATGGATGTAGGTAGCGGTTTCTAAGTGATCGCTGTTAGCCTGTTATAGAGTGTTTTATAATGGCAGTTTAAATATTAAAACTTGCCATGACTAATTTTTTGGGTGAGAGAATATTAATTATCTGATCCCTCGAGAAGGGTCGGTTTTTGGTACTATTAGTTTAACGGTTGGACCAATGTTATCAGAGAAAGAGGGAGATGTATTCGGACAATTATATCCATTGTATAGCATAAGGTATGTCAGCTGGGGCGGAGACACACGAAGCTGATCACTTCTGCGTGAGTACTAATTACAAGTTACAAAGTTGGTTTTTAGGTGCAGTACTGAAGTGAGCGAGCCATCTTGCAAGCATAACACGAGGCCACCCAACATTCGAGGCAAAGAAAAAGTTCGCACGCGCGTAGGTGAGAAGATCATTAATGTGTTTCCTCAGTGACTTCTTGGGCAAATTGTACTGCTAATTGTGAAGGAGGTTGGAGGGCGGTTTGATTTTAGTGGAGAAGACACAGATTTGGCAAAAAATCAGGTTACACCAATCAGTTTACCAACAGAACAGATCTATGGGACAAATGCTCAAAGGGAATCAAGGGATACCTACCCTGTTGCCCCTATAATTTTTTTTTAATGGATTTATTGCGTTCACCATAAGACAAGGTGTCAGGTAAAGGACAATATCATGTATGGAAAGGAACTTTGATTGATGAAGGGAATCCAAAGCGGTCTTGAAAAGGTTCCTGCATGACAACCCAGAGACATTACTGCAAAAGTCACAAGGAATTGATGGTCTTGGCGAACAGCTAGCGCTTGCATGTCTAATCACCTCGATGGAAGCAGCTTCTTGGTGACTGAGAAGCTGTTGAGTAGTCTTGTTGAAGTTGAATTCTATCTTTAATTTCGGATTAAAGGTCGTATAATTATCATTACGGATAATTAATATTTTATTTATTTATAATTTGTAAGTTTATACATTTATTAATGAATAAATGACAGATTGATTTGAGTTATTAGTTCTTTTGAGAGGTTGAGACTCATCGTTTATTACTGATGAGAATTCAATACGAGGTGAGATGCCACTATTATCGATCAGTGATCGGTCGGTGTCAGTGAGACTATCATTCGCTCTGTATTATGAATTTTTTTCGTCTCTTCAGCATCACACCTCCTCCTAGTCCTAGAAGAGAATCTAGATGGACCAAACACAGTTTTGATGTGAAGGATTCCACTTGGGCTGAGTTCGATACAGAAATGAGAGAGGATTATCAGACAAAGGCCCAGAAAAACGATTAGAGGTCCAGCCATCTACCAAAGTTCACGTACGCCGGCCTTCAATTAAATAACATACCTATGGGCTACATTGTTGATCAAAACATTGTGACAAATATAATGGTCATGTATTCCCAATAATTTAAGTATAATAATAAAAAATTTATCACATAATTTTTTATTATTATAATATTTATTAAAAATCTTCTCTCTCTTTAATTTTTTACCCGCTCCCATAACATATATTTACTTTATAATATTTTCTAAACTCCAATACCCAAAATTTCCACCCTCAAACATCCCTTGTCGTCAAGGAGATTGTCAAATTCTTAATCCCCTCTCTAGACAGGATGATGCAAAAATATTAAGAAATAAATAAAAATGAGTCACCAAAAAAGAGTAGAGAACAGTGAGAGGTAAGTAAAACAAGGAATTCAAATAACAGAATAAACAAGCTCGGTCAAACACTGGTTATGTTCGGTTTGAAGTTTTTTTTTGTAGGATTTGGAGTGTTTTGAGAATTTTTAGGTGATGTTAGAGTTGTATTAATGTTTGTGTAGAAGTTGTTAAGGTGTAAAAAAAATTAATGATGATTTTTAAAGTTATTTTTTTATATTTCGAATTTATTAATATTTAAATATTTTAAATGTATTTAAAAAAAAAGAACTAAACGATAAAAGGAAAGTTATAGGTGCAATGGGATAAGGCAGGGGACAACTTCACTTTTTCACCGGGGGCTACAGGTGGAGGGGTATTCGAATCCTCTTGCTGAACATAAAGAAAGTGAGAATTCGAATCCTCGCTTATTTCAAAAACCGAACATCACAATCAACACGAAATTTGAAAATTTGAGATAGAAAATAAGTTTGCCTAAAGCCTTTGTAGAGCTCGATTGGCAGAGAAATTCGGAACTACGCGCTAACTGTCGAGATCCCCAATCGCAGGATAGAAGAAGGACATAGCCTGGTCTTCTGGTGGGAAATGTGAGCATCAAAATTTAACGTTTTACTTACCAAAAAAGACAAAAATAAAAAAATCATCTTTTGTTTCCAAAACTACCTCTGTAGAGTGGCTCGTGTTGGAATCGACCACTGTCGGTAATGGGGAAATCGAACGAAAAACAGACCATGAAGATTCATAGAACAAAATTTATACGTGTAAAACTTGGGTGATGTTTGTTTTGAAGGTTTTTGTAGGATTTGGAGAATTTTATGAATTTTTAGGTGATATTAAAGTTGTGTTGATGTTTGTGTAGAAGTTGGTGAGGTGTAAAAAATGAATGATGATGTTTATAGTTTGTTTGTTTTTTTTTTTTCGAATTTATTAAAATAATAATATTTTTAATAAAAAATTTAAAAAAATGAAATAAAGCATAAAAACAGACGTTTGTTTCATGCTGCAGCCGGCCTGTCAGCCCCTGGCATGTCGCCTGGCGCAAAAAGAAGAACGAAATTAGCTATTAAAATGCTGTAAAAATGGGAAAGCGCAACTAAAAGTCTACCGTGCGCAGGGGGAAAGCAGGGACACAGCTTGCCATGCGCAGGGGGAAAGACATTGGAATTCTAACTTTGTTTTGTTCTTTGTCGAACGTGAATGTAGGTAGAAATCGAATCCTCCGTTTTTTCAAAAAACGAACATCACCTTGGTATTGCTCCTTTGAATATGTTCAGAATTGCTTCTGTTCAATTACAAGGATCCTTTCGCATTCGAGATCACAACAAATTACGCAGAGAAGGATCCAACTAATGGCATTTATAGCCACACAGGGAGCTCTGTTTTTTGTTTTTGTTTTGCAGTCTAGTTAGTTCATAAATTAGGTAGAGGGTGACTTTCTACGTATTGATTGGTAACATATGTTATCAGATTAAAGTAGATCGTTGAAAATAAATATTCTCACGAAACTAATTCGTCATTGCAAGTAGTTCCTCAAGATTATGTTCCGCTTTACAAGTCGGTGAAATTTCGTGCTCAGAAACTCAATTCTGGTAGTCATTTATCATTCGGAGTACCCTTTCTCGGCGTGCTTAAATTCATTAAATTGGTGAAAATATCATTTTAATTTTGTTTGGAATCATTTATTCTCTTTCTTTAATTGATGTGGTAATATTTGATAATATCAATTTCTAAATATTCAGACGCATGATTGTTTATATTCTCTTATTAAGCTTCATAATATAGTAACAATGGATAAAGATCTTCTATAATTTACTGTTAGATCTAAACACAATATATACATTTCACATAAGTCCATAAGGATAGTATTAAATATTTTTTATATCTTTATGAATTAAATCATATAATTTTAATAAAAAAATTAAAGATGATTTTCATTCAGTAATAATTTCCTCTCCCTAATAAGAATAAGAGTACGTTTGTTTGTCAAAATTTCGAAAAATATTCTTGAAATTTTAAAATTTTTTACTTTATTGAGATTTATTAAGGTTTGTAAAAAATAAAATACATATATATAAAAAATAAAAATATCAGAATGTTTTTATTTTACTAAAAAGTAAATATCACCTAAATTCTATTCGGGATGGATAATAATGTCGATAAATTTTTTTTCTTTGGTAAGTAACGATAGAATTATTTAAGAGAAAAAGGACAACTCGGAGAGGCCTTTTACCAAAACAAAACAAAAAAACCAGAGGACCCACCTTTCAGAGCGGGGTTAAAAAACATGGAGGCAAAGCAAAAGCGTCTCTGTCCCACGTCCACGCTCTGCATCTCAAACGCAACCTCGAATCTAATCCGAAATCTAACGTGGTACGTGGATCTCATCCCAAACAAATAGTAACAGTAATTTCCCCCCTTTCTTTTTCTCTGATAATTTCCAGTTTTAGTTTTGTTTTTGTCGACGAGAAAAGAAATGAAACGAGAACAAAAGGAAATCGAAGCAAAGAAAAGGAATTGAATTCTCCATCAAGTTCGCGGTAAGTCTAACGCATTCCCACTCCTCTGCGGACATTCCCAAGTCCCTCTTTCTCACCCTCTCACTGAATAGCTCGTAAACGAAGCAGTGACAAACAGAGCGAAGCACCAAGTTGAAAAAGCAAGCAGGAGAGAGAGAGAGAGAGTGGGTCATCGCTTGCTGGGTTGGTTCTGTTTCTCTTACTGAAAATGATTCTTTTCAATTTGTTTTTGTTTTGTAAAAAGGCTTTCTGTTTAAGTTGAGATAGTGGATGAGATCGTCCACATAAAAGCACTTATTTCGCAGTTCATTTTCGGAAGAAACAGTCTAAACGGTTACGCGTTTATCTTAAAACGTGATCGTAGTTTTGATTCTAATGCTTTTTGTGATATACCCTTCAATGGCAGTGTATTAAACCTTCTTCTGAAATTGATACATTCTTTTACTTTTTCTCTCTAAACTGGTGCGTTCTTTTGCTTGCTATGCTCTTAACTTGTTTGGGTTTTTACTCTGTTTGACTTTTTGTGAATTCCCAATCAGGTAAGAGATGCAGGCGTCAACATATGCAGTCAAAGGAGACGTAGGTTTTGGGGTTCAAAAGCGCACAAGGGTTTTGAAGCGTTTTGGTGAACCTGGGAAACCGAGTTTGGGATTACGAATGACAGATAGCACTCCTTGCTGTGGTCTACGCCTCAGTTCGATCGCTATGGAGGCTGAACTGACTGGTGCAAGACTGGGTGCTACTGGCATTTTCAGGTCCTCGGCCAAGCCCAGATCAGTCAAGGCTCAGGCTTCTGGTTCGTTCGTCACAGTCTTGATTCATTAGCTTTCTGTCCGATTTCAAGAACCGTATAGTTTTCAGTCGGTCACTATTATCTTCTTCAACTTGAGCAAATTGATTTCATTTTGTTTGTATTATGACTCTTTTATGGTGCGTGTGCTTGTGGCCCTGTGGGGTTAACAGCAGCAGTCAAACCTGTTACTGATCTACCCTTGTTATGGTTGCACGGTAACTCTGCTTTATGGTCACTATAGTTTCGATTTATTTGCGTGAAATTGTAGACTTCAAAAGGCATTGAAGTAGCCACTTGTGTGTTCATGCGTGCGTTGCCAATGGACTTGTATGGTTTTCTTTTGGGGAATCTGCGAAGCAACTTCTACGTCCAATCTTAATGTTGCTCTCATTATCTAGGACATCTCTCTCTGAATGAACTAGTTTTACCTGCCATCATATCATACTTACTACCAATTAAAGTAAACCTTGTTGAAAGCAGATAATGCTGCATGGCCGTGCTTTCTATCATGGCTATGACGAACTGATCATTCATCCTTCTATTTTGCAAGCCTAATGACAAATGCAATTCTCCCTTGGAAATTACTAGATTTATGGCATCATTACCCCCTGGATCCATAATCCTAAATCTATTGTATGCTTTATAAACTTGACAATCCTGTCCTGGTGCTATCCTGGGGACATAGGTCTCTGATGATGCAATAGGCTGGCTTGTAGTGGTATTATGGTCAGCTGTGACCCTTTCTTTTCATTTTGGGGTTTTAATATTGCATCTGTGGATATGGTTTTTTGGGAACTGTCTATATTTATGGAAGGCCCTTCAATGTATCTGCTAGTTTATAGTTTTACCTTGTATCATGATACTCTTGAAAGTTGGATTAATGTTTATATTCTTACACGAACCAGATGAAATTTCATTGCAGATGATCTTGAGAAGCTTACTTCCACTGCGCCTCAGGGCAAATCTTCTGGAACAGTTCTGCCTTATGTTGGCATTGCTTGTTTGGGAGCCATTTTGTTTGGTTACCATCTTGGGTATGTGGCTCAATTTGTTTTGCAAACTCCATGTCCTCCTAGAATTTGTGTGGAATTGCAAATTATGTGCTCTTATGTTCTGAGTAACTGATTCAAGAAATCTATGCAAGTTCTGATTTATGTTCTAAATTAGGTGTTCTTTTGTTCTAGGTGCTGAAAATCTCGTTATGTGACATATAGCTGTTGCGAGGTTATAATGGTTTTGTTCTTTGCTTTGGTTGCACAGGGTGGTAAATGGTGCTCTCGAGTACCTCGCCAAGGATCTTGGGATTGCTGAAAACACTGTATTACAAGGCAAGTGAAGTAATTTTTGCTTACTTAAATGTGTGCAGAAAATTGCAGGGACTCAAGAAAGTCTTCTTTCGCCGAGAAAATTCCTTCCTGTTTTTCATAAGCACTCTCTTTATGTGCCAGAGCATATGCTTAGAAGATTTAGTGAATGCTGTCTATATCACCTTTGACATCCATGTCTGTAGATTATTACCAGAAAATCATCTTTTTTATGATATTGGAAGCTGCAGTTGGATTATTAATTGCTCCTTAGATGCCTATAAAAAAAATCACACTTATTTTGTTATTTTCAAGGTTTAGATTGTTTCAAATTTGCTTTTTTCTTCTCATGATATTCCTGCTGATCCTTTTCCACAATGTAACATCTTGAGTAGGATGGATTGTTAGCGCACTCCTTGCTGGTGCGACTGTTGGTTCATTTACTGGGGGAGCATTGGCTGACAAGTTTGGTAGAACACGGACTTTTCTGTTAGATGTCATACCACTGGCAATTGGGGCATTTCTTTGGTCTGTCATCTGTTGTTGCAGAAAAGGTTGTAATATTTTTTATATCCACTGGGCACTAATGATTTGTATTCAATAATTTCAGTGCCACAGCACAGAGTGTGCAGACTATGATAATTGGACGCTTACTTGCTGGGATTGGAATTGGTGTTACATCTGCTATTGTGCCATTGTACATATCTGAGGTAGTATTTTCGAATTTTTTGTAGGCATAGGGACCACAGGTGTCTGTGTAAGATCTAGTGTGACTGATGTTACTTTCAACACTGTTAAACTGCAGATCTCACCAACTGAAATTCGTGGGGCGCTTGGATCTGTGAATCAGCTATTTATATGTATTGGGATTCTTGCAGCGTTGGTGGCTGGATTACCTTTAGCAGGAAACCCGCTATGGTATTCTTTTCCTTGATTCTTGTTCCTTCTTTCCCTTTATAAGTTGTTGACTTCCTGCTATTTGCAGATAACCGAGAGGAACATATGACAATTTTTCTAGAATTGCTAAATGGTACTTAACAAATAATTTTTAAAAAATCTATTAGAGAATGTTGCAATTATGGTGCACAGTATTTAAGAGGGATGCAAAAGGAATAAAAAGTTAGAATTTCCTCTAAAATTCACCATTGAATTCTGTTAGTAAAGATTGTCCTTATTCATTCAAAGTTAGCGTATATTTTGGCTTCATATGAACATGTCAATGTTAAACCATGTGAGGTAAACTAATTCAACAAATGTCTGGGACCATCGATATCGCTCTTGAATAATAAATGGATGAGGATTCAGAAATTTGAAAATCGACGCGGTTATGCATGGTAAAGGTTACCTTTCCTCCTTTCTATGGAAATGCCAAGAGCTAGTGGCAGGGACATGCTAGGAATTGAAGTTAGGTTCAAGTATATAAATATATTTTTTGGAGGGGCCAAAATGCAAAATATGAAGAAAAGATACCAAAAAAACTAAAAAAAATGTCTGTTTGTGGATATCTAAGAATCACAGTCCTTTCCTAGATTTGGTCTTCTAATTTTATGTCTCTGTCCTTGTGACCTCGTTCTTCACTCTTATTCCATTCTTTCGTTTTTAATCAGGTGGAGGACAATGTTTGGTATTGCTGTTATACCCTCCATACTGTTGGCAGTAGGAATGGCATTTTCTCCAGAAAGTCCTCGGTGGCTTTTTCAGGTTTTCTTGCATAACTTTGGAATTACTTGTTGAAACTTCTATATGCACTCGGAGTTGTACTCTGACTGTTAATGACATATATTATTAAATTATTTGTGTATTCGTAAATATGCTTATACATTATTTTGCAGCAAGGGAAAATTCCTGAGGCTGAAAAAGCTATAAAAACTCTCTTTGGGAAAGAAAGAGTTGCTGAGGTTATGCATGAATTTACAGCAGGAGGTCAAGGTTCTGTAGAACCTGAAGCAGGGTGGTTTGATCTGTTTAGTAGCCGGTATTGGAAAGGTATACCTGGGGCAAATTTCTCTGTTTCTTTGTGCTAACTTCTTTGTTGATAATCATTTGTGGCCAGATGTCTTGGAAGTAAGCAAGTTTGCTAAGAAATATATTTTAAACAGTACTATTTTCAGAAGTCCATGCCTTCATTTATCTGATATCTTGTCCCTATAATTTGTTTCTGGCGTAACTAAGCTCTATGATGCAAATTGGTAAAGCACTTATGTGCGTGCTATGTTCGCTGCAGTTGTTAGTGTTGGTGCAGCACTTTTTTTGTTCCAACAGCTGGCTGGAATAAATGCGGTGGTATATTATTCGACTTCTGTGTTTCGGAGTGCTGGAATTGCCTCTGATGTTGCAGCAAGTGCTCTTGTTGGGGCAGCTAATGTCTTTGGTTAGTTTTCTTGCGAACTTTCTTTCTGGAGATGGGATACATTTTTATGTTATGTTGTTCATACTGTGTTTAATACTACTGAATTTTGAGCTTCTTGCAGGCACTGTTGTTGCATCCTCCTTGATGGACAGGCAAGGAAGGAAAAGTCTTCTAATCACAAGCTTTGGTGGAATGGTAAGGTTATTTTAATATAATTGTGTTCTTCATCTCACGTAGATGAACATGAATCTCCTGATCTCTTCCTATCGTAATCAAACGGTTAGCTAGAAGTCTTGGAATCAGCCCTCTGGATTTGCTTTCTGGGTATTTCTAAAGGTCTTACTGCAATAATGGAACATATTGTTCCAATAATAGGTTAAGTTGTGTAACATTGTCAAAAAGTTAGGCTAGCTGTAATTTGAACTTGACAAATTATATTGTACTATATACATGGAAATAGTTTTGCCACATTTTAGATTATCTTGAAACTGATAACTCTCCCTCTCTCTGTTTGCTTGTCAAGGCTGCTTCAATGTTGCTACTTTCTCTGTCGTTTACTTGGAAGGTCCTTGCACCATACTCTGGCACCCTTGCTGTTCTTGGGACTGTCCTGTAAGTCAAAATTTCTCTTTATGGATTGTAAAGGTCTTCAATCTTTGCTTGTTTTCTGTTTTTTTCTTTCTCCTTTCTTGGAGTGGGAGGTTGAAAAAGCTATTTTTCTTAGCTACGGATGCTTCATGATCAGTTACCATTTCTATTTCTGTTTAACATGTGACCTATGGAATCTAACTTGCATTCCATTCTATCTATACAGCTATGTACTGTCCTTTTCACTTGGTGCTGGTCCTGTGCCTGCCCTTCTTCTACCAGAGATATTTGCTTCTAGAATCAGAGCAAAAGCCGTTGCTTTGTCGTTAGGCATGCATTGGGTAAGACAAAGCATGTTGTCATTTTCACTTTCACGTGCAATTACTTCCTCTAGGCTGTAGCATGATTCAATCTCTACCATATGCTGAGGAAAGTAAATTTGGTAGACTCTTAATCTATTGGAAACCATATGGGATGCATACATAAGAGTGTGCTAAGCAAAATTTCCTTTTCCATCATATGACCTTCTATGTGGGTATACAAAGAAAAGGAAGAGAAGGATAGAAGTTACAGAGAATTACTATAGTTAGATGGGCTAAGTTTGCTGCCTATTGTAGTCTTCAGTTTTTATATTTTCCTTTACTGTTTGTTTCTGCTTTGCAACGGACTTTTTGTCTCTCTTTTGATTCTGGTTTTTCTATCCTGTCAGATCTCTAACTTTGTCATTGGCCTCTATTTCTTGAGCGTTGTGAACAAGTTCGGGATCAACTGGGTGTATTTGGGATTCTCAACTGTCTGTCTTCTTGCCATGTTGTACATAGCCGGTAATGTTGTGGAGACAAAGGGAAGGTCATTGGAGGAAATAGAGCGTGCTCTTAACCCTGCAATTTGATGGACGTATCTTTCTAAAGTGCATGTGGTTTTACAGTCACTGCAGCTCATGATGTTTGGACGGGTGCTCTGCTTCTCATTTTTCAGGAAAGTGTTGATCTAACTTGTTTACTGTTCCAGATTTTGCTATCTCATGCTTGAAGTTAGAATCCGGGTTGTTTTTAGCTGTAGAATAGTGTCTAGTGAGTTCCTTGGTAGTTGTGGCGATATCGACCATCGTCGCTGAGACTGTGATATAAATAAGCAGACAAATTCTGTAACTTGATTCTTGAATTTTTCACATTGAATAAGGTGAATGCAGGGCATTGGTTTGAAAAGTGTGAAACTTTCTTGATTTTGTTCAGAGGCTGCTGCAACCTAACCTTCGTAATATGTCGAGCACTTTACTTTAATGTTCATTAAATGCAGAGCATGGTAATTAAAAGCAAAATGGACGGAACAGGAAAAATCGTGACGCCAATTTCAGTCCAAATTTTCTGGCATGTGCGAAATGGAACTTGCGGCCAATATTTTGTCTAATTCCTTTTCAGCCAATGTACGAATGAAAACAAAATGTAGTTAGCTATGGCTGGGTTTTTTTTTTCCTTCTCTATGAGCATGGTTAGCTCTGGTTTTACCTCTCGTTGCTGCTCTTTTCGTGGTCGGGTAAGTTGCTGCAAAAGCAGCTAATAAAAGTGTTGGCTGCCTTGTCTCACTACTCTGTTATAATGATGTTGCTTAATGCTTGCTTGATTTTTGTAAGTAATTAATGGTTATCAAGAACAGCTCAGAAAGATTAGGAGGGCCAAATAATTTGTCATGCAGCACAGGCCCGACGCCACAGGTTTTTTTGTAGCAAGAAGTCATAGGGTTGTAGTTTTTTTCCTTGGTAAATGTAATTTTTAGATTAATATCCGAGAAATAAAACAGTCGAGATTAGAAAGACTATTGGAGACTCAAGAATCTAGCCTCTTTGATTCCGAGAGAAAAGTTTTAAAAAAAGGCTGGAAATATGCATTTTGAAAAAAAAGAAGAACAAATCTCGGCCACCAGAGGCGTGACCGGGGGCAGGAGAGAGGCAAGGGGGGGGGGGGGGGGGGAATGGGAGATTCTAGAGAGGGGGAGCTGCCATAGGGTTATAGTTGTTCATCACATTTTGCTACGTAACCTGAAAGTCCACGGGCCCGGGCATTGCGAGTGAGATCCCCATCAATGGTGAGGTTATTTTTGTGTTGTAAAATTTTTGATATTAAGTTTAGTGTTGGTATTGGGTTTAGTGAAAAAGTGAAGAGATGTAATTTTTTATATTTTTTGATGAGAGAAAGATTATATTGTAGTATTTTATTGAGAGTTGGTGAAATATTTGTGAAATATTTGGTGCAAACGCAGCCTAAGAGTCATGAGATATGTTGATTGCTCCCAAGATCATAATATGTAGCGCGAATATCTTTGTAGATACCTATGAGTGGTCAATAATGCTTTCCAAGTCCTTAAATTTTTTATCTCGTTGGTCAGTCGTCAAGGCACGCATCAAATCGGAATAATTTATCTGCATTAGATTTCAAAGAGTCGAACCAAAAACTGAGACACGAAGGATAAGAGCATTATTAGTAGCTTCTCTATTTTAGATTTTTAACTAGAATAGAGAACCAAAATAGTTAAATGACTAAAAATATGTGTTTTGCAGCTTCTCTATTTAAAAAAAATTTAACAAATGAACAGTGATTATCTATTTTTAAATAATCACTGTTCATTTCTTCATATTAAAATACTAATATAATTTCTCTTTCATTTCTCTCTCCCACTCTCTCTCATAAATTTATATTTTGGCCCCATTTCTTTTTACATGTCACAAACCGTTTCAAAGTTTTAGTCTAATAAATAATTATAAATATTTTTTCCTTTCCTAATAAATAATTTTTTTATCATAATAAATATAAAAAATTCATTATTCACTAATTTTTAAAATATGACAGTTGGAATAAAACAAAATTTTAAAAATATGACCATTAGAAAAAGACAATTTAAAAAATTCGAATTTTTAAGATAAGACAAATATTCAAAAATATGATCGTTACGAATATTCAAAAATATAAAATGTTAAAGAAAGAAAAGAGAAATTTTTGAAAAATATTATTTTAATAGAATAGTAAAAGTAGATAGTTAAAATAGAGAAGCTGCTGGGGATGTTTTTAAAAAGTTATTAGTTAAAATAGAGAAGTGTACTTTTTGATTAAAGTAGAGATCCAAATATGAATAAGCTGCTAATAATGCTCTAAGCGTGCCACATTTTACATTTTCATTCTCACACCTCGAAAAGTGCTAACATCTATCAACTTCTTCCCTCTCCCTTGTTGTCCGATGACAATCTGTTCATACTCCACTATTAGATATACAAGAGTTTCTGAGATACATCAGCTGATAGAGAAGTGATACCCCGGATGATTACATGGTATCAGCCGGGTTGATGTTCTCTCCACATGCAAGCATATGCGGGAAACCATAGACAACGCAACACAGAAAGCATCTGCAACGGTGTAGATCATGAGATCAACTTGATAGCGTTTTGGTAACAGCTTAAAAAAGTTGCATTTCACTTCCACAGCAATATCTACATGTTAGCTTTCCTTTCCCACCTCTCCTTCGTGTCAAGCCTGCCAGGTGCCAAAAAAACAATAGAGAACAGCTAAAAACCAAAAACCCAATTAGAAAGACAACAACCCACGACGGAAACCAAAAGAGAAAAAAAAGAACGAGTATCATGCAGGAAGACATTTGCTACGAGGCTCTGGTGTTCCAATCCTCCTTTATCTGTAGCATGCAAGACAATGCGACCATGGAAATTAACAAACACGGAAGGTAACTAAGGGTGCATCATACCCCCAATGTAACTTCTGGTGCTTATTTGATTCAAACAGAGCTGCCACGTTATTCTGCTTACTGTTTTGATTGTAGTTATCAGATATGGAGATACTTGACTCTTCAATTGCTATGGTTGAATCTTCATTGGTGACTTTGAGGTCTTTACTGTAGGATTTTCCACTCCCATCTCCAAGCCCTACAAAGATTTGGCCAATTGAAAGAAACCTAAAAAAAGAATAACTAACTAAGCATAACACTGTAAATAACCTCTTGATTTCTTCTTGATAATTGATTTTGACTTTATCTGCAAACGCCTCCTGTGTAATTCCTGTCATTTATGAGAATTCTAGGTGTCATAACGACTTATTGGGGGTGAAAAGAGGAAACAGAAGGAAATCAGCCTAGGTTTGTACTAAACAAACAAAACCATAAATATTAGAAAGAAAATGTCCAATGGCCCCTGCAAACAGCATGTCGTGGGCTATGCATATGGATATCCCATGCCAAGGTTGTTCTGACTAACCTTCTATTTTTGCTGGATCTTTTCTTCTTTTTCATAAGAAAAGACTACCATAAAGTATAGCGATTTCCTTCTTTTCCATGAGAGAAATTCAGTAAAAAAAATACATGACATCAATTGGGGTGCAAAGCTCTGCACAAAGCTGCTTTCAGCAATCAAATCAAATGAGCACACGAAAACCAAGGGAGCAGTTCTTGAGAGAATGCATCTTGTTTTGTCCCCAAAACTCATGGTTCCATGCTTTTAGGGTGGGTTTGTGTGGTAAAATTTTTGGTATTGGGTTTAGTGTTGGTATTGGGTTTAGTGAAAAAGTGAAGAGAGAGGTAATATTTTATATTTTTTTATGGAAGAGAGAGATTATATTGTAGTATTTTATTAGGAGAGAGATAAAATTTTGGGTAAAATTTTAGTGACAAACGCAGCCTTAGTAAACCAATGTATGGTCATTTGAACCCAAAAACAAGAACAAAAAAGGGAAAGAAGAAAAAAGAAAAGAAAAAAGAACCAAAGCTGGAGAGCATTTCGACACAAGAAATCACCCAAGGAGGCGCCCTTTGTGCCATTTCTCTCCGTTGAGGTATTTTACCTGCCTCCCCCAATGAGGAATCTTATAATGAGATTTCCATCGAAACGTCAAACATCATATTCCTCGTAAGACACTCCATGGCATCCTACACCTAAACCCAGACCTTGGAGTTTATGAATTTAGGTAGAGAAAGCACTAAGCTAAGAAGCTGACCGAATTGGACTACTTATCAGAGACAGAGGGAGTCCTTTCTACTAAGGATGATATATATTTCCAGGTTACCAGTTGCATCTAATCCCACTTCTCTAATTTTAAGCTTTTTAATTGCCTATGTATTGTAGGCTTCCCATGATGATAGCTTCTGCAAGCAAAACCACAGAATAATTTAACACTCAGCAGGGGAAGAATACCATAGAAAGGTGTTAGTTTTTTCACCTAATTATTATGAAATATTATATTCCTCCTCATGGCATGAGCTTGGTAATTGAACTCGATGACATGAAATTTATCAAGGCAACTAATGACCTATCAGTTAAGAAAACTTCTTTTGCAATCCGCATGACTGCACTTTTCTATTACTAGCTACTTTCAGAATCACATTTGAAGTTATTTCTGGCAACTCATCACTCAAACAAGAAGCCTATCAAATTTCACTCCGTGAAGCGAGCTCTCAATAAACACATTGGCAGATAACATGCAACTACCAACCTCAATATATGACGTAAAAGACACATTTTTTACTGCAATTATCTAATCCAAAGCACTAGAATGTTAGTCACCTCTAAATTAAAAATATTGACCTTGAAAAACGAATGTGAGATAACATTCCAACAAAACATTCACGAGTGAAACAGCGAAAAATAGAGCACAACCTAGACATACACATGTGTAACACGCATTTTATACGTGTTACCCAACCTCCAATTACCAGTAACCACCAGATTCGTCAAGGACCCAAAGAATGAGGTTAGAATATCCATCCTAAACTTACAGATCCCCTCACAAAATCGATAACTCTTGAGCTCTGTAACACAATGCCGCTTATAAATAAATGTTCTGTACAATATATTCGGCCTACACAAATCGGCGTGTCGGCCGACACCCTTCGCACCCCCTCGTTCTGCCCCTGCTGATATCGCACACCGGGAGCGCTCTGATCACAAAAAATCACCCACATCACAAACTACGCAGAAGTTTAAAAGATAGGTTTCTGTGTGTCCTCCATAAAATTAAATTTCGGCATGCCAAATTGCGACAAATTTGTCGGGGAAAAAAAAAGGAAAAAGAAGGAGAGTAGTGGAACGGTACCTGGAGCTTGGAAAGCTGGGCTTGGGTGATGCCTCCTCTGGGCTTGAAATCGGGTTGCAAAGATGGGGTGGATGCTATCACTTCTTCCCTTCTCTGGTCCCCTTCCTGCTCTTCTTTCTTCTCCGTCACCATCGTCCGGTGTCTTGATTTTTGATTCCTGCTGCGTAAAGATTCGTTCTTTCTCAGCCGGGTAACCGGAGCGAGTCCTTGACTAACCCCGGAACCCGGTTTAATGGGGGTATGCAATTATGCATGGTGAATGGACTTCTCTCTCCTCATTAGGCAATGAGTCTGATTGTACGTCATTCTACCGAGTACAGAGGCGACGTTGGGTTGAAAAAAATCTTCAAAATTTGATATAGCGTGTGTATAGTTTATTAGTTTCATTGGAGGGTTCGTAAAGGTATACAGTTTTAAAGATATTTAATTATAAATTCATTTTTATTAAATTTGTAAAAAATTATAAGTTAATAATTTGAAGAAATTTTTTAATAAAAAATATTAAAATTTTAAAGATATTTAATTATAAATGAATTTTTGTTAGAGTTGGTAAAAAAATATAAAGAGTAAAAATTTAAAGAAAAATTTTAATAAAAAATATTAAAATGTAATGAAAATTTCGCGCATTATTTGGAGATGTGCGGATCCGGCTCCCCTACAATTCCTAGGGTATTGCAGGGGGTGCAATTAGGAGAGAGAGTGACACAAAATGTGAGTCCCACACTGCCCCTACCCGAACAGTATTTTCGTGCAGTGTGGGTCCCACTATGTGTCTATCTCTCCTAATTGCATACCATGTAATACCCTAGAAATTGCTGGGTATCCTGGTCTGAGATGTACCCCTGGCCAGCTGACATAACTGTTCTCACGGGTGCATCATTAGTAGCTTGGATTTATCTTGTGCTTTTTTTTTTGTTCTAAGCTTTGTGCTAGGGGTTAAGGGGCCATGGCTCTCCAGTCTCCGGCCCGCTCAAAATCAGTTGATTTTTTAAAAATAATTTTCTTATGTTTTTTATATTTTGTCCCTCCAGAAATTATTTTTATAGAACTGGCCATGCTAATATACAATCCTAGCTTCGTGGTAATTGAGTTCTATTAATCTAGTTGGCTTGGGGCACACAATTTTAGTTATTACTAAAAAAATCCCTTAAGAATTATCAACTCTAGCTGCAATATAAATGATAAAACGGTTAGATTTATTTACTTCTACTGAAATGTACCAAGAAGTTCAATAGCTGCTGAATTGCAGAAGGAGAAGTGGGTTAAGAAATAGGTGATCAAGAAGGGGTCAGAATATTTAATCAAAAATTAAAAGCTACGACTTTTAGAACTCGTCCTAATTATAGTTATTCTATATAACATAGTGAATCTTTCACTTTGATCTCCAAGTATTAGTTTTGATAGCCTTTTTAGGACAAAATTTCCTGTGTAATTAAGGTCTTCTGCAGAATCAGCACTAGTGTACAACTTATCTAATTGACTTCAGAACTTTGCCTATCTTCCAATAACATGGTTATTTAGGGATTTTGTTCTTATAGGTATCTTTGGGATTTTTGGGAAGAATTAAGGGTCTTAATTGCTCAAATTGCTGTTTTTTATTTTTGCCATGTATACCGGAAAGGAAATTATTTAGCTGATTGATTATCTTGCTAAGGCGAGAGCGAGCGAGTCAAATTGTATTTATTCCTTTATGGCAGATTTTCCTTGGGAGATTGTTAGTTCTATTCGATTGATACGTGAGGATTGACTCAGTTAAGATATAATAGTTTTTTTTCTTGAAAGTTAAGATATAATAGTTGATTGCGATGTTAGTTCGGTTAGGTAGCTTCAATTGCGTAATTTATTTTAGGTTTTCGATGGTTTTTAGTTTTGCTTTGGGTGTTTTATTTGTAATCGGTCAAGTTTGAATGTTACCACGATATTCTTCGGCCATAAGTGAGAGTATTCTAATAAAATTAGGACGTGCCGCCATCCTTCTATAAAAATAATAAAAGAGGCTGTTTAACCTCTAAATAAGACCTTTCCCAGATCATTCCTATATGACAATTTTGCCTACCGAGTTAGGTGGCATCCGCCGAAACCAATATGTTTTGATCTCAACTTTTGTTGACCAGTTATTATTGTAAATAAAAAAGGACTTAAAGAATTTGTTTTGCTGGGCTCAACTGGGGTTTATAGAATTCATCAGCAAGCAAGACAAAGGCTTAAGGGCACTTTTAATTTGGTTACCTTCCTAAATCTTTCCACCCGTTTTAATTTAATTCAGAAAAGTGTTTCCTTGGTTTACTAAGCAAGTAAGCATGCTAGTCATTAACTTTTAATAATCCATTACTACACAAAGACAAGACTTAAGGGCACTTTTAAGCCTAATTTTTAACCTGCAATTACAATATTAGTGGTAGTGGGCATTTTAAGCAACGAGATCAGCCCTCTTCGCGAACTCTCCCCCCTATGACATTTAGTGACGTACGTCGTACTTTGCTTAAAATTAGCCATTTCTCAGTTGAACTACGGAGCTTAATTTGGTCGAATGTACTTCCGGGTTTCAATAAATATTATTGGATAAAAAAGGCGTAAAATGTTTTTTTTTGTTAAACAAAAAAGGCGTAAAATGTTGCTGAGCAAAACATAAGGCCGACGTTCTGTTTTGATGCGGGATTGGCCAAGGTGGTCGGTGGGTCATGTGAAACGATCGGCTAATGAAGTAGCTCATGGATTCGCTAGTGAGGCAGGCTCAACATGGGTTTATTGGAGAGATTCCGACTGCGAGCATTCCTGTCGAGTTGCTCTCTTGTGACAGTCCTCCCTTTCCCCCTTGATTTTTTTTTTCCTGTGTTTTGTACTGAACTTTGTTATTTCCTTTTAGGTAATATATAGTACTATCTTTGACGAGAAAAAAAAACATAAGGCCGACTTAATTAAATCTTCCTTTTGATACATATTCCTTGTCGTAATTATCTAGAAAGCCATACATATAAAAACGCCTAGGGTAGGACTAATACTACTGGCTACGCCCTGCAAGCAGAACTGCAGAAACAAGCAATGAGATTGGTTATTATGCTAAAAAAGAAAGAAAGAAGATGGTACAAATCAATGAAGAGAGAGTTACCATTGCTTGAGTTCCAAGTGACGTTTAAACCAGCTTTTGAGCAATTTATATGACGACCAAATCTAATATTTCATCCTCATGTGCATTGGCGTCTCTGTGTGATTACCATGAGGAACCACAGACGACAGTTTCAATGGTTTTCCCTGCATCTCTTCTCTTTCAACTCGCACTCACATGTAGACTCCCTCCTTCGCGTTTTCTGCTTTGTATTTGGTTTGTCCTTCGGGTTCGTGGTCTATTTATACCTCAAAAGCTTCTCATTTAATTTAGAAGCCTTCGCATTTCTTAGTAATCCACTAGTACTATCATCACCACCGCAAGCACCACTTATAGCAACGTCACAACCAACGTCAATGCTGCTTCCTCCACCAGCCCAACTATCATCGCCCGCACCACCACCACCACCAGAAATACCGCTTCCTCCAGTACCACCGCCATTGGCATTGCTATCACCACTGCCTCCAATTATGCCGTCGCGGCCACCAACACCAATATTATCTTCGCCGTCAATTTTAGTCCCACTATCAAACGAGACAGCCAACGTCCATAGTACTATTGTTTCACTGAAAGAGCAAGGCTCTCTTGCTCATAATATGAGTGACGAGGAGCTGTTCCTGAGAGCATCAACGGTTTCATCGGTAGAAATCCTCCAAAGGAATATCGTCCCAAAGGTGGCTTTCATGTTCTTGACAAAAGGGCCTCTGCCGTTGGCTCTTTTGTGGGAGAAGTTTCTCAAAGGACACGAAGGCTTTTACTCCATCTATGTGCACACAGATCCTTCTTTCAATGAATCAGTGCCTGAAGATTCTGTCTTCCGTGGTAGAAGAATCCCTAGCCAGGTAAAAGTGAATTTCTTGAAACACCAAAATTGTTCCTGAATCATTCTTCCTTTAAGGGTGTTTAAGGATGTTAAACACAAAAAGAGAAGTATTTACATACCATGTTGCATGTTCAGATGAGCTGCAAATTTTATGATCTTCATGAGTGCGCCATTAATTTGTAATTAATTGCAGCCTGTCTATTGGGGTACGGCTACAATGATTGACGCTGAGAGACGCCTCCTAGCGAATGCCCTGCTAGACTCCTCCAATCAAAGATTCGTATTGCTCTCAGAATCCTGCATTCCATTGTTCAACTTCACAACCATTTATAGCTACTTCATGGACTCAAATTTGAGCTTCGTAGGCTGCTTTGACGACCCAAGGAAGGCAGGTCGTGGCCGATATAACCCCAAAATGTGGCCCATTGTAAACATCACAGATTGGAGAAAAGGGTCTCAGTGGTTCGAAGTGCACCGCGACCTTGCCATTCATATTGTGTCTGACAGCAAGTACTACTCTATATTCAAAGCGTACTGTGGCCCGCCATGTTACGCGGATGAACATTATATTCCCACGCTTGTGAACATCTTGTACTCCAAATGGAATTCGAATCGCAGTATCACATGGACTGATTGGTCAAGGGGTGGCCCTCATCCTCGGAGATTCGGGTGGGTTGATATTAACGATTGGCTTCTTAATCATATTCGATTTGAATCAACGTCGTGTGACTATAACGGGAATACTACATCAACATGTTTCTTGTTTGCCAGAAAGTTTTTACCCAACACGTTGAAGCCTTTATTACGGGTTGCTCATTCCTCGCTTGGTTTGTGATCCATAGAGTTTTCTGATATCTTAATATATAGTTTACCGAACACATTTAATTGTGTATTCCAATTGATCAAATTCTGGTACTACCTCTCATCTGTACTTGATACTTCTATCTTCAAATCTTGAAATTGTTGATGATCTATTAAGATCTCCAATAGAGAGAAAATTGTTTTACGCCTTTGAATTCAGATCTTCTGGCGCCTACTTTCTTAATTACTTGACATGGAGCACTTTTGGTATTTGATTCGGACTATTGGGTTCTCCTAATTAATTTTGTTTAGCAGCTATACTTAAGGTTAAATTCATAGCTAGGGTTTCTTTGGATTTCCTATATTATGCACAGGCGGAGGGAGGGGGGCGAACCGGGGCCATTGCCCCGGTTGGCTCCCCCAAATTTTTTTTTTACATGTCATTTTTTTATTTTTTTTATTAGGTCTGCCCCTTTGGCCAACTAAAAATTAAACTCACCCCCTTGTCTGCCTAGATGAATCAGCCCGCCTCCCTTAATTAAGGCCCAAGCAGCCTAGTACCTCAAAATCAAACTAAAAGAATAAGCAAAGAGATATTTATCTGTGTCAAAACTTGAAATCCTACCTTAACTTGTTGACGTTGTCGTGAATTTTGTGACGAATATTTCCTATACTTCTCCTGAATCCTGATAATCGTTGTGTGTTGTAATCCTTGAAATAGATTTTTCGCTATTCTAGTGCTGCTTTTCTTTTTGTTCTTTTGCCTTTTATGTTGGACTTGGTTGAGAATTTGGATATCACAAATGCTGAGAAAGGGGGTGATGTGCTCTTGTTGGATAAGTGATAATTCAATTATTCAAGTGTGTTGCGTGTCTATCTTTACCTACTAGAGAATCATTGGTTATATCATTTTATTGTCGCTATCATCATCTAATTTTACATGTCTGACTTCTCCACATTTTATGAAAATCCAAAGTTGAGGTAAGACTCATTTTTATCTCTCTTTTGTTTGTTTAGGTCTGATTTTTCATAGCTCATGAGATTAACTTGTTTTTAATTGTCTTTCTCTAAAGGTGGAACTTCTTTTCCATTGTAATTTGTGACGTTTGGATCAAGTTATAGATATATTTCTTCAAAATTTTAGCCATTAAATTAGCCAGGTAATGGACATTTTGAACTACGATTTTTTTGTTTTCTCATTTTGTAAGGGGAGTATAATAGTTATTTGGATGTTAAAATTGAACTTTTTGTCCAAATTTTTTTCTATTATCATTTACCAAGTATGTATTCCACCTTGCAATTTTAGGTTATTTTATTGTTGATAGAGATTTCACTCCTGAGAAGCTCGTGTTCAATAGTACTGTCACACTAAAAAACAGCTATAGCAAGGGTGAGAAATATCTTTATGCCCTTGAAACTTGGATTCTTTTTGAACTTTAGCAAGGGTGGGAAATATCTTTATGCTCGTGTTCAATAGTACTTCGTTTTGCTATTGTTTCTTTCAAGAACAATAGAAACACAGTAATCGTTTATTTTTCTCATTTATGTGTTATGTTTTCTTTTTACATATTCCAACAAATTCAGCAGGACTTTTTGAGCATAGAGCACATCCTTTCTGGAAACAAAAGTAAGTACTTCATTTAATATATATATATATATATAAATACTTTGTTTGTGTGATTAGTTGGTGCTTTATTGGTATCTTGAACAACAAGAATTTAATCTTTAATGCCACCTCTCAGTATCAGCAAATAGTACGGTACGTGTATTTCAATTTTTTTTATTATTTTTAGTCCTTAATTTTTTATATTTATAGTGTTAAGACATTTTTTTGCCTTACGTAGTAATTTTTTTTTTGTCATTTTTCCTTAAGAGTTTGCCTCCCATTATTTGGGTTTCTGGCTCCGCCACTGATATTATGTATCTTACCTTGTAAGCGTTCTGTCATTATTAAGAAATAATAAATAAATAAAATAATTCAGTGTGGCAAATTTTGCTTCTTCTTTTTTATCCTTCTTCTGCGCTGCTTCTTACGTTTTTTCCTATTTTATTCTCAACCATGCACCTTGATCCTCCGTGGTCCGTTCAGCCGTTCAGGTGTTGGATTAGGTTTACGGGGAGGAAGACTACCTGTCATGCTTTATGGGCTAGCCTTTGCACTAAGGCGTTTGAAGTTGCTTTAATGGGCTAACTTCTGCACGTCATTTCAATTTGATCATTAATGGGCTAGTTGTACTCTTTGCACATAATAAGTCAGTCATTTCAAGTTGCTTAATACTCTTTCCACATACACATTTGCAAGCCCTTTTTCCTTTCCTGTCGCCGCGGCACACACACACACACAAAACCTTTGAGACAATTCATTGTCATCCAGCGCCTAACGTAAATCAACCTACCTTAATTGATAGGTGGTTCGCGTTGTGTAATAACATGCGTTCAAGAAGGTGAAAGATCTTCACAAATTATAAGTCGGCGGTCCCAACCCATTTGAGGACAACTTATAAGAAATTTTTTTAAGTATGCTATTAATGCTCAAAGAGGGATAGATGAAGACACCATCTTCTTAATTCATGCTTAGCAAGAGAGAGACAATGGCTGAACCAAGACCCAAATTGAAGGGGGCGAACTACTAAAGCAAAATTACAAAAAAAAGTTTCTTATACAAAAAATGTCTTAGAGTTAAAATATCGAAAATTATAAACTAAAAGCATTAAAAACAAAACGAAACAAAATTCATTAACCAATTCAATCTAAAAACAAAAATTGACCTTACTACATATTCAGTGTTCATATAAAAAATCTGGGAATCAGAAATCAAATCACTATCACATTCTTCCACTGCCTTCACAAATCAATTCAAGCCTTAACAAATCAATTCAAGACTTGTTCGCAAGTTTGATACAAAAAAGTTACCGTACAAACAAAATGGAAACTAATGATGGAAATGGGAATGTTGAAGATGGTTAGAACAGATATTCGTGTAGTGGGATAAGAACTAGAACGAGCAGCAAAGAGAAGAAAATGTACCGGAAGGCTTCCCATGTAGACGAGGTGCAGAGTGGGTTGAGTTTTCTCTGCTTTGTTGAAATTTTAGCAATAGGAGAGTTGGTACAGGAGTTAGATTCTAATTATTTATGGAGGCTCAGGGTGTTTGATGAGATGGAAGAAAGGCTAGTGAAGGGTTAAATGAGGCATAAGAGTTTGCATTATATTATTGTATATGTGGGCCTTAGTGTATAAAATATTATGGGTGGATGTCAACAATTTTTCTTGTTATAACTAGAAGGGAGGGTGGGTATTTGTTAAAAACAAAAACATGAAGGCAGTGCGCTGAGAGGGAGAGGGAGAGGCCGTGGGAATCGGGAGGTAAGTGGGGGCGGGGGGCGGGCCTGGGCTAAAGGGGGCAAAACACACAAATAAAAATAAAAAAAAAAATTGGCAGAACCAACCGGAACCGTGGCCTCTATTCACCCCGACTTGGTTCTGCAAACAATTACAAAATATAAGCTAACAACTATCAACAATTAGTTATTTATATAAAAAAAACTATCAACAATTAGTTATTTATCATTGAGCTGAATTGTGTTATTTTGGAAGGGGATGCTTCCTCCACCAGCCCAACTATCATCGCCCGCACCACCACCACCACCAGAAATACCGCTTCCTCCAGTACCACCGCCATTGGCATTGCTATCACCACCGCTTCCAATTATGCCGTCGCGGCCACCAACACCAATATTATCTTCGCCGTCAATTTTAGTCCCACTATCAAACGAGACAGCCAACGTCCATAGTACTATTGTTTCACTGAAAGAGCAAGGCTCTCTTGCTCATAATATGAGTAACGAGGAGCTATTCCTGAGAGCATCAACGGTTTCATCGGTAGAAATCCTCCAAAGGAATATCGTCCCAAAGGTGGCTTTCATGTTCTTGACAAAAGGGCCTCTGCCGTTGGCTCTTTTGTGGGAGAAGTTTTTCAAAGGACACGAAGGCTTTTACTCCATCTATGTGCACACAGATCCTTCTTTCAATGAATCGGTGCCTGAAGATTCTGTCTTCCGTGGTAGAAGAATCCCTAGCCAGGTAAAAGTGAATTTCTTGAAACACCAAAATTGTCCCTGAATCATTCTTCCTTTAAGGATGTTTAAGGATGTTAATCACAAAAAGAGAAGTATTTACATACCATGTTGTATGCTCAGATGAGCTGAAAATTTTATGACCTTCATGAGTGCTTCATTAATTTGTAATTAATTGCAGCCTGTCTATTGGGGTACGGCTACAATGATTGACGCTAGAGACGCCTCCTAGCGAATGCCCTGCTAGACTTCTCCAATCAGAGATTCATATTGCTCTCAGAATCCTGCATTCCATTGTTCAACTTCACAACCATTTATAGCTACCTCATGGACTCAAATTTGAGCTTCGTAGGCAGCTTTGACGACCCAAGGAGGGCAGGTCGTGGCCGATATAACCCCAAGATGTGACCCATTATAAATATCACAGATTGGAGAAAAGGGTCTCAGTGGTTCGAAGTGCACCGTGACCTTGTCATTCATATTGTTTCTGACAGTAAGTACTACTCTGTGTTCAAAGAGTACTGTGGCCCGCCATGTTACATGGATGAACATTATATTCCCACGCTTGTGAACATCTTGTACCCCAAATGGAATTCGAATCGCACTATTACATGGGTTGATTGGTCAAGGGGTGGCTCTCATCCTCGGAGATTCGAGTGGATGGATATCACCGATTGGTTTCTTAATCATACTCAATTTGAATCAACGTGTGACTATAACGGGAATACTACATCAACATGTTTCTTGTTTGCCAGAAAGTTTTTACCCAACACGTTGAAGCCTTTTTTACGGGTTGCTCATTCCTTGCTTGGTTTTTGATCCATAGAGCTGTTTGCTGACATCTTAATAGTTTTCGAACACATTTTGTGTATTCCAATTGAAATGATCTGGTACCTTTCATCTGTACTTGATACTTCCATCTTCAAATCTTGAAATTGTTTTCTGTTAAAAATCTCGAATAGATCGAGAGAAATTGTTCATACACCTTTGAATTCAGGGTGGCAAAGTGATCATCTGCCTATTTTCTTACTTGACATGGAGCACTTCTGATATTTCGGACCTATTGGGGTTCTCCTAGTTTTGTTTAGCAGTATAGTTTAGGATAAATTCATATTTAGGATTTCTTTGTATTTCCTATATTATGTATATTACCTTCTAAGCGTGCGTTCTGGCATTATCAAGGAAGAAAATAAAACAATTCTGGGTGGC
Organism: Myrica gale; assembly: GCA_963930655.1. Classification (NCBI taxonomy): domain Eukaryota; kingdom Viridiplantae; phylum Streptophyta; class Magnoliopsida; order Fagales; family Myricaceae; genus Myrica; species Myrica gale. The sequence goes on along the minus strand of OZ005600.1, from coordinate 4,846,303 downwards.
AAATTCTGCTTTTATTATTTTTGCCTTATTCTGCGCTGGTTCTTACCTGAGTTATTTCCTATTTATTCTCAACCAACCAGCTTGGTCCTACGTTCGACTGTTGGATTAGGTTTACCTACGGTGAGGAAGACTACCTGTCCATCATAAGGCGTTCGACTTTGATTAATGGGCTTGTTGTACTCTTTGCACATAAGTCATTTCAAGTTGCTATTAATGCTCAAAGTAGGATAGATGAAGACACCGTCGTCTTAATTTATGCTTAGAGAGAGAGAGAGTCTCCTGTCCCCTAGGCGCCTCATTTGGGACAATAGAGAGAGAGGGAGCCTGTTTCCTTTAGTTGTTTAAACTTTTTCCTCAGCCTGGCGATGGTATAACAAACAACGTCCTTGCAGTCTATGGTTTGGCAGCCCACTTTTTTAATCATAGCCCACGGTATTAAACCTGTTGTTTCTACATTCTAACTATGTTTTTGTCTATTGGAACTCCAGAGACATTCACGTGCCCTAGATTCTTCCCCCAGGTCAAATTTTGGCACGTTCTTTGCCACCAAAACATAGACAAATGGTTGGGAGAGTTAGCAACAAGATTTCAGAAACATAACAATATGGGGCCCTGCATGCCGGCCTGAGAAATAGCAGTCAATGTAAGCAAACATATGCATGGAGTTCAAGGGGGTGATCTCTTGTCTCAGATCCTGCTATTGTGTTTGGATTTAATTGCAAGAAAGTCTAATTATATAGCACAAGTATGAAGTAACGTCGTCTAGTCCAGGGTTTGACTAACATTACAAAAAGAGATCAGATCCATCTACCAGTACTACTGGCCAGGTGATTTGCATATGTACTCCGAACCCCATGACCTGTCAGGTCGGCCATTAGAAATCCCATGGGAGCAATCAGGTGGCAAAGATTAATTTGGTAAATCCACTAAACATCTTGCTCATGAGACGTCATGATAATTAAATACCCATACACTCAAATGATATCTATCCATCGGTACTGGATCTAAACTTCATATACCTGCCTACCAAACCAAACCATGTTGGAGGTGGTTTGCTTTTTCTTGTTTGGCTGGTGCGTCCGCTGATATTGAACCTTATATCTTAAACCAAAATACAGCGAATCAAACACAAACTCGAGAAATATGTATCGAGGCTTGCATGTTCGAAGGCGAAAATTTAAAGGTATTTCACAATTTCTAATAAGTAAATTAATTATCAAAAATCAAAACCTATTTTAGTCGTGGAAAATATTCCTGCAGGAAGTCCTTTTATAGTTCTTGTGGGGAGAAAAAAAGGAGTTGAAGAAGTCCACTAGCAAAGAAGAGTAGAAAGTTTCTCTGCCGGCCCCGCCAAACAAGCAAAGCACGTCCACGAAAAAGCCAACGAGACCGGCGAGATAGGAAACTGACATGGGACGCAGGGGCGCCATACGTAATAATCCACATCCTGTATGCCTCCAGCTCCAACACCTCACTCTTCAACCTAAAAATTAATCGAGACGAAAAAGCCATTTGCATTTTATGATAATTATCTCTCTTGCTGAGTCATATCCACAACCACTGCTGGCTTTATTTTGTCCTTTAGCATCGTATCTCCTTCTCCTTTGAGTCTTTGACATTATCAATGAAGAGCCAAAACCAGAACCAACAATGGTGTTTTTATATAATGTCGAAGACAAAGATTAGTCTCCGGATGCCAACCAATATCTTAGCACGTTACTGTTACAAAGGAAAAATAATATTAATCAAGCTGGAAGAAGCTGTGATACAGTTCTTTGAATCCCTTCTTTATGTCGTATATTTCTTATTATTCCAGATTTTCTATTCCAGGAATTTAAATTCCATAAAAGTACATGTCTTTAATTAGATTTAATTTCATATTAAATATTATAAAGTTCCTATATTCTAACATAAATAATAAAATATTGTAGGACCATCCGACTCAGTTAAAAACTACAAGGATCTCAATTAATGTAATAGATCATAATTAGCAGAGCAAAAAATGCTTGTTCCAAATATATATATATATATATATATCTACCAATATATATGCCAGCTTAGAAAGAAGAAGAAAAAAAAAAAAGAATAGATGCACACTGAGCCATATGGTGCCCCGTACAGGCTATAAAATCCCCGAAACCAAACACAAACACTTATATCAGATATTCCTTACTCACTGGCACTTGTATCTTTTTCATCTATCACATAATAATCCATTGGAATCTTGTTTTGGTTCCAGCTCAGACTCCCTGTCTTCTCTCTGTTCCATATCCCAGGCCATAATCTCTGGCCAGCCATTGCCGGAACTCGACTGGCCATCCCCGGACCCCTCCTCCACCGCTCATGGAAGACCAGGGTAGTACATATCTGCAACTGTTCGTGGACGAGACCGCCTTGTACAACCGCATTGTTCTGGGGAGCCTCTTGCCAAGCGGGATTTGGGACCCACTGCCTCACTTCTTCCAGACGTGGCTGCGAAACTACATTGGCGGGTCCTTAGTGTACTTGATCTCTGGCTTCCTATGGTGCTTCTACATTTATTACTGGAAGCGCAACGTCTATGTTCCTAAAGGTATGTGCTTCTTTTTCGCTTGTTCTATTAGTTTTCGGGTTTTGGTTGTTTGGCTTGGAGTGACGTGGGTTTTCTCTTTCTTGATAATTCTTAATCTGTTCTCTTCTCTTGACAAAAAACGTATATGAAATCGTGAATGTCCGGTGTTTTTTTCCCCCAAGTTTCTTATATTTAACTTGGGTTAATTCTTCCTGCTGAAGCTTTTTTTGTCAAGTCACTGATACCACTCGGGTTATGATCTATATCAATCTTGGTTCCTTTTCGAAAGAGATTAATTTTTTTCTAGGTTTAAAAGAGATTAGTTGATCGCTGTAAAAATGTATCAATCTGTCCGTGTCTCACTGGTCCAAGTTGGTCTTTGTCTGAATTGGTTTTACTTGTTTCTTAGTCGTGATTCTTGTAAGCTTCTTTCTCTTATATTTTTTGAAAGGATCTTATTGTGGCTATCGTCTAATTTCCACCCTGTGTCTTAAAGTTCTGTTTTCAGTTGGTTGTGATGTGCATCATTTTCTGGTCTTCAGTCTTTAATCTGTCCTAGGGTAAAACTTTCAATTAATTGATGGGTGGAATAAAATTGACTGCCTTTCTGTGTCACTATCCATTTTTTCTTGGTCTCACGTGGGTCTTGAATTCGGTTCATATTTCCGATAGTTGATCGAATAGTTGTCACTATTTAAGTTCTCCTATTATACTCTTTCGTGTGAAATGAATTTTTTCCCTTGCTAATGGCAGTAATAGAAAATACAAAGAAAAAAAACCGTTAGTTCTGTTTGCCTTTCCATTTAAACGTGGTTTTTTTGATAGATTACTGATCAGTTTAACTGATGAAACCTCCACACTGTTAAGCTTAATATGTCTACTTGGCTTAGATGCGGCGAGTTCCTCCTTTCCCACAGGCCAAGATAACTTTCATGAAGTCAAGACAAATTGAAAGACGTGATGCAAAATTCGTTCCCTTTGTTATTTTGTCGAGTTTCTTTTTCTAATCAAATCTGCGATAGTGAATGATGGATGTAGTATGCATGTCTACTCCAAGCATTGTTGCTTCCTCTGTCTCTGTGTTGATGCTTTTTAATCCCTTCACTGGGACAGTAATTCTTTGATTGAGTTGTTATGCCATCTCTAGTATCTGATGTGAGGTGCAGTGAAGAATAGGGAATGCTTCCAGAACATTACAAGAAGTGCAAAATGTGTCTATTTATCCGTAGTTTAATGATAATGTATAATTGCAATAAGTTGAAACTTTTGGTTGATTGATTATATTATGATATGTAACATTGTTCTAATCCCCTCCATTTGTCATAGTACATAAGATATTTTGAGTGTCGATCGTTCTTAGGATCCTTAACAGTTTTCATAACAGTTAGGTCAAAAGACTGGAGAGAGACCCCTTTCTAAGGCAAAGCTTCATTTTTAATTGCATTTTGCTACCCCAATTGTTAGTTTGGTCTGAGAACACTTCTAGGTTACCCACACTCTGATCTTTGATCTCGAGTGGAGACAATCTTCTATATTGAGCACCATTTTTCTTGCTTTTCCTTGGGACCTTGAGCAATTAGACAGGTTCGTATACAAGTGTACAATCTACAATGATTATCCAAGTGCTGTCAGATTTTCAGCTTTCTCATCAACAAGATTTTCAGTTCCACAAATTCTACTTCATAAAGTAAATGGCTCAAGGATGAATGGAGCAATGGTAAGTGCTACGCGTAACTTCAGGATATCTATTTCGAAACTTGAGGAACTCTAGAAATCTGTTGACACATTCATTCCTGATTAGTTAAAAAGTCATGGGTAAACAAGTCTGTATGACCTTCCTAATCGGCTGGGTAACTCAAGAAGCTTGCAGCTAGCAATTTTCCTCGCTTTATGTTGATGAGACTATTCATTCATTAACCGGGGGCACTTGTTAACCTTTTGTTGGGTATGTTAAATACTCTTGCTGCAGATGCCATTCCGTCTAACAAAGCAATGCTCTTGCAAATATCTGTCGCCATGAAGGCCATGCCATGGTACTCTGCTCTTCCAACTCTTTCTGAGTACATGGTTGAAAATGGCTGGACGAAATGCTTTTCGAGGATTAGTGACATAGGTTGGCTTGTCTACCTTCTATATTTAGTGATTTATCTTGTGATGGTGGAATTCGGTATTTATTGGATGCATAGAGAGTTGCACGACATAAAACCTCTTTACAAGTATCTTCATGCTACGCATCACATCTACAACAAACAGAATACTCTTTCTCCATTTGCTGGTAAGTTCTCAATCTAGTGGAAGTCAATCTCCGCGGTTTTATCTCAACTTGATGCTTTTTGGATTTTGGATGTTTGTTTGTGTAATCTTTTTCCTCTATGAATTTTGATGATCTCACTGAGACATTATGGTAAATGATATAGTATCTTGTCTGAAATATCTAACACTAGCAATAATCTAAAGATCACACCAAGTTGCACACTGGTACCATTCACTGTGAAAAGAATGTTCACAGGAAGAAACTAGGCTGTATTTCTTCTTCATTATAACCATTTGCCGTGGAAATTCCAGGGTGAGAGCTTTTATGTAATTCACTTTGTGTGTATCATTCTCAGTTTGCAAGAAAACATGAAAATCTTTTCCAAGGACTAGCTACAGTTACATGAATAAGTTGCAAATAACTATGGCTTTTATGGCAAAACAGCCATTTAATCTTACTGGGGCACAACCATAGTACGCAATTATAGTGTTTACATGGGAAAATAATGGGCCTCAGGATATGGCATTTATCTTAGGTCTGTGACAACTAAATATCCTTCTATTCTTAATCTCTAAAAAATATCCTCAGTTGATTGGGTTTATTTGTTCCAAACATCACTATAAATGTTTGGTCACGAAATAGCTCTCTCTAATGCAAATTTCCCATTCTAACAAAAGTGCGATAAACCAGGTTTTGCTCATTAATTTTGCTACCAGACTACTGACACTAACTTTTATGGCACCACGATAACAAGTAGACTGCATTCGAGGCCTAGAATTCCCACCAAATGTCTCTATCTAAATTTTATTCTTTCTTGTTTTTTTTTTGGTAAGCTTATTCTTTCTTGTTTCTGTTCGTGTTATTGTCGTGGCTGAATTTCTTAGTTGGGTTGCTAGAATATTAACTTACATTTGCAGGCATAGGCATATGCTATAATCTCATGGCTGCCTTTTGCTGGAGAGAGTGAAAACTGAATCCTGGGGAATTTTTGTGGTGTGAGGAGCCTCTGTATAATTCGATGATCATAGGGAGGATGTTTATTTTTCTGTCCTGGAAGGATTTCTTTCTATGAAGTGATCATGTAATTCCTCCAACAGATGTATTCACGACCATTGGATTTACCAGCCTCAATTATAATTCTTGCTCCAGTCACTCCATCTTGTTATTCTAGCAACCCAATTAAGTAATTCAGCAGAAGAAGCCTTCAACAGATGTATTCACGACCATTGGATTTACCAGCCTCAATTCTAATTCTCGCTCCAGTCACTCCATCTTGTTATTGTACACTCTTTGGTTGGTTCATGAAACAACATCAAGGCTTCTTCTTTGTCATGTTTCTCCTGGACTCTTGATTTTGATGATACTTGCTCTTTTGGTTTGAAAAGCTGAAGGGACTGGGGGTATTGCCTAAATGTGGAGTAAGCAGGAGATGCTTCCTCTGCAATTCTGATATTCTGCTAGGTTATTGAAATGATTCCCTGCAACCTCTTTAGATTTTCCATGTGATCTTCGGTGGAGACCAAGTTTATTGTTTTACTTAAGAAAAGTGCAGGATTTCGTTTGATATTGAATTCTTTAAGTTTCAGAGTTCCAGTATGGCTAAGGTTCTAAACAAGCCAAGGAGAGAATAAAGCTATCTCCTCTTGTCTCATTCAAGAGGACACAGCCTTATTCTCAGCTTGGCTAAGTACAGTCACACTTGGCTTTTTACCGCAACCCCTTGTCAGGCTAGTTGTCCATTGTTGATTTTTAAAAAAGATACTCCCTAGTTATGGAAATTCGGTAAACCCTAAGTGAAACATTGGAAAAGCCTGAAGGTGGTATGTACACAGCAGATTGTTATTAGGAGTCTTCTGTAAGGCTGTCTTTCCCCGAAGTTGATGTGGCTTCTTTCATCCATTATATGCAGCAAATACAAGTTCTTATGCCTCGACGTGATTTGAGGCATGCATGTTAGCACCATTGAGGTGGGGGGTTAAACTTTGATGTAAGCTGCTGTGCTCCAGCAATATCCTTAGTCCTTTCTACGAATCCTAGATTGAACTTTCATTTGACCTTGAAAATTGAACTCCTATTTAGAATCTCCTTTCTATAGGATTTTGAGTTTAGTATGTGCTTTTCTTTGTTGCTACTATGGCCAAGCAAAAAAAGGTTCTAGAATACTATACACACTGATCTGCAGAGTGGGGTAGGATTTTCTGGTGCTGTTAGTGTTCAAACTGAAAGATGTTTAACATATTCTGGCTATGATGGAAATTCAATGCTTTTAGGCTATTCTTAATGCTCTGATATATGATCAATGTCGTTGAAGAAGAAATTTCCTCTTTAGTTTTCTAGAGGTCCCATTCTTGAGACGTTATTTGCTTTTTCACTACAGGTGCACCATACTGTAGTTATATAAAAAGCAACTGTGGTGTTCTTTGCATTTATGGAGTTTCTGTATTTGTATAATTTGAAACTATGAAATTATTCTATATTGATGCTTTTATAAGGAAATGGCGTCACCTAGATTTTCTATCCAATCGATTACATTCGTTTAGACATCTACCCTACTATATGAAGATCCTCATTTTCGGAGTCTGATTTTATTTTCATTTGAAGTAATGACTGTGATTCATCTGTTGTTTCAGGTTTGGCTTTTCACCCTCTTGACGGGATATTACAGGCTGTACCACATGTAATAGTCCTATTTCTTGTGCCTACGCATTTTACTTCACATATCGCGCTACTCTTCCTTGAGGCTATATGGACGGCAAACATTCATGATTGCATCAATGCGAACCTATGGCCTGTAATGGGTGCTGGCTATCACACCATTCATCATACTACATACCGTCACAACTACGGCCATTATACTGTATGGATGGATTGGCTCTTTGGCACCCTTCGTGACCCCATTGATGATGGATCTAAGGTCATGTGATGCTGTTGCCTTCTCACCTGATTGGTCCTTCAGTTTTTCAAACTTTAAAATGTTAGACGAATTGTTTCCTTGTATGCTGTCTTTCCTTGTAAATTATGAAGGTTATTGTTTTACTTTGTGTCTCAGGCTAGAGAGTGTTAGAAGTTAGTGATGAGGTATTTTTGGTCTCTTGGATATTTCATCTCAGTTAGTCGCGAGTCACACAAACCCCTGTACTGAATTCAATAAAATCTTTTGGTAAAAATTTGTGGTCTTTTTTCTCCGAAATGGAGACGTCGCAAAGTACTCAAATTTTTCCTGTCCTCGCTGCATGTGCTTCTTAGACCAAAAATGTTAATTTCTCTCTCTCCCATAAAAAAATATAAAAAATTATAAAAACTATAAAAAATTACCTTTCTCTTCACCTTTTCACTAAACCCAATACCAACACATATTCCCATACCCAACATTTTACAACACAAACACAACCATTTCTAGGCAATCCACCTACTTGCATAGGGGTAAAGTTACAGCAAGTGCATAGCAAGCAGAAAGCCCAGAGGGCCAACAACAACCCTATTGGGCTTCAGACCCATAAAGACCAGTAAAGAGGGCCCAATGAATTGGGCTAAAGACCTAAAATGCTATATAGCTAGATATTAGCAAGAATGCCGGTTCGTCGTTAACGAATTGGCAGATCTGAACTCTGACACTAATTGTATCTGATGTGGTATCTGTTATGATACACCTGCATTGACAGTGAAACAGGGAAGCTGGACACTAGTTTTGCTAGTGGAATAAACCAACTGGACCTAATTAGGCCAAACCCAGTTAGCATTTATAGCTAGAGTACCCTGAACAGTAAGAGGCAACTACTGAACTGGAACGAGAGTCCGGGTAACAAAGCTGGGAAAAGGGTGGTGCACTGCAGTCCAATGAAAAGTTTGGAAAACGAAAAGCAAACTAGAATCTGGAAAAATTTTACTGCATGATCCCTGACACTGCTAAAAGGGTTTTTATTATTTTTCACCCAAGTCCTCATAATTCTGTGTTCCTGCTGTAAATTTCCAAAACGCGAAAATGTGCCTCAGCATCTACTTTACTGCGCAAATTTCCAAAAATCATTTGCAAGTTGAAAATCAGAGACTTCCTAAAAGCTTTAATGAAACATCTTGAGAAATCCCCATATCGAGAAGAACAGGGCAAATGCAAAAAGAGATCCAAATTTTAAGAGGCAACAGTAACAAGCCACAAGTCTTCAGCACTCTCAAAATATCTCGTCTCACTCCCAATCCAAACATACACCATCTTCACTGATCGATAGATAGATGATAGCAAGAATGTTGAGAAAGTGAGACCAAAAGCTCTCTCGGTTGTGCAAAAACTCCACCAGCACCCACTCATCCACCACCATGACGGCAACTCTCTTCCTTTTCCCCTCCCCTTCCTACCTCACCATTTCATCCTCATTAAACCCAAAACAACCAAGCAGACTCCCCTCTCCAATCACCCAACCGCCCCAAATCCAGAATTCTCAGGCTCACTAAAGCAGCCTCTTTCGCAATCCGATGCCGTTATTAAAATGCCCACAGCGCCGTGGATGAAGGGCCCTCTTCTTCTCCCACCCCATGAGGTTCTTGAGCTCCCCAAACCCAACAATAAGAAGAATTTTAACAATGCTAGAGTCGAAAAGTCTGATAAGGCCTTGACCGAGAAAGTTGGCTTGAGAGGAGAGAGAGCGGTGAAGAAGATAGTCAGAAGCATTGAAAAGCTTCGAAAGAACGATGACTCAGAAGAAACTCAGAAGGATTATGGAGAATTTGGATTTGGAGATAGCTTGGAACAGCTTAGTGTGGATTGGAGAAATGGCAGGAAAATGCCGTGGGAGAGGGACGAGGGGTTCGTTCTCCGGAGGACGAAGAAGGAAAAGGCTGTGACTGAGGCGGAATTGAGGCTTGACAAGCCGTTGCTTGAGAGGTTGAGGGGTGAGGCACCTAAGATGAGGCAGTGGGTGAAGGTTAAGAAAGCTGGGGTGACTCAGGACGTAGTTAATGAGATTGGAATGGTTTGGAGGAGGAATGAACTTGCCATGTTGAAATTTGATGTCCCTTTATGCCGGAATATGGATAGAGCACGAGAAATCGTTGAGGTTCGGTTTGTTTAATTTGTTTTGCTTCTGTTTCTTCACGAAGAGAACTATAATTGTTAAATTTTGAGTCTTTTTAAGACTTTAGAGATTACGTCGAGCAGGTTTCATTGAAACATATTCCTGGAAATAAGAAAGAAAATAAACTTTTAGGGGACTGATCGAAATGGATTTATATAGTTGGTGTATAATTGGCTAGTTGGATATTTTCTGATAGGGAGAAATCGCTACTTTTTCCTTTTTTTTTTTTTGGTCCGCAGAGAGAATTGCTACTGAGTTATGTACGTGGAACACTAACGGCTCTCATAAGAATAAAACAATCTGTGGTGATCTAGGATGGACTTCAGTGCGTTGGTACATTAGCTCGTATTTAACTGCTGTGGAGGATCAGTTGAGGTCATTTTGCCAAGTACTAAACATTCTTTGGTTTCAGAAAATTAGTGTATGGCTGTTCTGCCATACGAACATGCTTTTCCTTTGAACATATGCTATTGTCCCATGGATGGACAGATATGCTCTTAAAGACAAGGCAAATAGTTTGAATCATTTGGATGGAAAAGCCAATTCTTGTTGGAGGTGATGAAAATTGAGAATGTTATATGTTTCTATTTGACTGCATTAAGATGTCACATTTTTTTGTGAAATTTGTTTATTTGATATATTGATCCTGCTACAATAATTTAATGCTAGGTTGGGACTCCTAATTTCTTGTTCTGAGTTTCATTAACAATAGTTTTTGTTTGCTTTTACTGATTCTAATGGTTGCTTTAGTAATTCATTCCTTAAAAACAGATCAAGACTGGAGGCGTGGTTGTTTGGAGTAGGAACAATACTCTTGTTGTCTATCGAGGTTTCAAATATGTGTCAACTCTGAAGAATTTTTTAAAGACACGTGCTGAGGTTACTGGCAGTCAAGCAGCACCTTATTACAAAACTGGTTAGGGGAAGTTTGAAAGAGACTCTGACATTTCTAGAGTTAACTCCAGTGAAAGTGGTGTAGATGAAAATATGTGCAGAAAGGAAATCAACCGGGAGACTTTGATGAGTAGCATCTTTTCAGAAGAAGATTTGCATTGCCAACAAGTTAGTGGATCACTTTATGAGAGAGAAATAGAGAGATTATTGGATGGCTTGGGACCTCACTTCATTGACTGGTGGATGCACAAGCCTTTGCCTGTAGATGCGGAATTACTTCCTGAAGTGGTACCTGGATATAAGCCTCCATTTAGGCTTTGTCCACCGCGTGCTAGAGCAAAGTTGACAAACGACGAATTGACATACTTAAGGAAGCTTGCACACCCTTTACCTACTCATTTTGTCCTTGGTATTACCTTGCCTCCTGACATATGTCAGTTTTTCCACAAAACATTTGATTTTCAGGAAAATATAATATCAAAACAATGATGACGACAACAATGATAATATATAATAATAATAATAATGAGGATAATAATAACCAGCAAGAAGAGAAGTGGAGGAAGTTAGTCATTTACTGATTGCAAATGCTAGTAACTTGTGCATGATAGTAGTATTATCATATTAAGTTATTATTTTACACATGAAGTCTCTGCTGTACATGGATTCAATGTAAGCCTATATTCATTGACCTTAGAATGAATGGCTCTTGAAGTAATCACAACCTCACAGGCTTATTACAACACTGAGAGCCATTTTTACAGAGTAATGTTCTTATATTGTACTCATAGGTGGATTAATTTTGATGCCAATTGCATTTCAAAATGATTCAATCCTAATCTCAATGTTTGCTCAAGTTTAATATCTGCTGGAAATTTCCAGTGCAGCAGAGTTGTACCATCCACAATGTTTCGTGCATACCCAGAGTGCCTGATTTAGTATGCGAAAGAGTTAAGAAATCTCATTTCTGTATTTGAGACGAATGTATCTTAACTAGCTTGGGTTTAAATCTGGAGCAAGCATGGATTACAGTGTGTCCTCTTCAAAATCTTTGCCATTTAACCTAGTACTATTGCAGAGTCCAGTCTGTTGGACTGCCATATAAATAAATCACTTGGATTCATCCTTACCTATTCCTTGTGGAATTGTTGATGGCATTCCAGAAGCATATGTTATCTATATGAGACTTTCGGCAGTATGGTTAATCCTGTCAAATATCATGAAACCCTTTACTGTTCATTCTATAGTATTGTAATTTGTACCAAATATAGTGTAATTGCTCACAAATAAAAGCAGTCTTCAAAGACAATAAAACTTATGCTTAAAATTTTGGAAAAGTCAGAGAATGATCATGATAAGTCTAGGTGTGTGATAACTCCAGTTTACGTGGATGTCTATGTGATCCATAGTTAACTCCGGTTTTACTTTGATTCTTGAAGGGAGAAACAGAAAACTTCAAGGCTTAGCTGCGGCTATCTTAAAATTGTGGGAGAAAAGTCTTATTGTGAAGATTGCTCTAAAGTGGGGAATCCCAAATACAAACAATGAGCAAATAGCTTATGAACTCAAGGCAAGTTGGATAGAATGTAGAATTTTGGGCTGTAGATAGGTCGGTTCTATTGACATGCAGCATTCCTTTCCATATATGAAAGGGCAAAGTTTGCCTATATTAATCATTGGCAGGCTTTACCATGCTTGCGGTCTTCTGGTGACAGTATGTGCATATTAATGGCCACCTCTTGATCTCCTTCACATGAGTATTATCCTCGTTCAAGTGCCATAGCTGCTGATTCAGTCTTTTATGCATCAATCACCACAGCATTGCCGCAGAGAATGTGGTAGCTGCTACATAAGTGATATGAACGCAAGACCACTTATATTGATGGCTGTTAAACTTGAATTTTAGATGTTTCTTCTGGAAGGATCATGGGTAGGCCGTTATGCCTCTAACGTCAAGACATACTTGCCTACCCACCTGCATCCACAATCTATGCTTTGATGCTGACTATCTTTGCTTTGCGTATGCATTATCTCCATGAATATACATATATTTGAACATTGAATGCTATTGCAGCATCTTACAGGAGGAGTGCTTTTGCTGCGTGACAAGTTTCTAATAATACTTTATAGGGGCAAGGACTTCCTTTCTGGCAGAGTAGCCAAATTAATAGCAGAGAGAGAAACTGAGCTGAAAAGAGGCCAACTTCATGAAGAAGGTGCACGGCTGAAAGCAATTGATGCTGTTTGTGTGGATTATGTAGCAATGGTAAACACTAGTACATCTGGCACTTTATCAGAATCCCAAAATGCCCAAACAGAGTTCAGGGACCCGAAAACTGAAAATACAGAAGTCGAGATTAAATTGGAAGCCGAAAAACAAAGATTTGAGAAGGAACTACGAAACCAAGAGCGCAAGCTTTGCATTGTAAGGGTCAACTGCGGATTTAATTTCCCTGTCATCTTATTTGATTACACGGTTGTTTGTGAAAGATCTATTGTGAATTGGCAGCTTAACATAAAGATTGAGAAAGGAGTTATCAAAGTTGAATGGTACATGGGCACCAGCTGAGCGGGGAAGCAGACCGGGAAATGATAACCGAAGAGGAGAGAGAATGTTTCCAGAAGATTGGACAGAAGATGGATAGCTGTCTAGTGCTTGGTAAGGAAAAGCTTGGTTGTCTTGATGCATAATAGCTCTATCATATATTCCTTGTTCTCTGTAGAATTCAAGATTCTTAGTTAGACTAGTCCAATACCAACAATGGAAATAAGCTTTACTCTTCACGTGAGGATTTCTTATTGCGCGATAATAATTTCTCTAGGATTTTCCTTTTGCTTCTTATGAGCTTTCTTTTTGAGTTTTTTTTTTCCTGGGATGGTAATAAGTTGGTTATGGGGCTGTGGTTTTGAGGCATATGGTGTCAACTATCTCAATAGATTCTTCCTTAGTTGATCTGTGTAGTTTAGCAGCATTACTTGAGACACCAGGTTTTCCTAAAAGGGAGTAACGAAGGGACCTGAAAATCCCATCTGGAAGTGGTATTAAGAAGATTCAGTCTCAGTTGCCCAGTTCTGTTGGTTGACTTTTTCTGCTTACTCATATCTCATTTAATGTTGGCTTCAGGCAGGCGTGGGGTCTTTGATGGTGTGATAGAAGGCCTCCATCAGCACTGGAAATACAGAGAAGTTGTCAAGGTGATTACAAAGCAGAAATTGTTTCGGCAGGTCATTTGTACTGCCAAATTTCTTGAAGCAGAAAGTGGTGGCATTCTTGTTTCAGTGGACAAGCAAAAAGAAGGTCATGCTATTATTCTTTACCGTGGAAAGAACTACAGAAGGTCTCAAAAACCAGGGCCCGAGAGTCTTTTGACCAAGAGAGAAGCACTACATAGATCCCTTGAGATGCAGAGAATTGAAGTGTTCTTGTTTTGTCACTTGTATGTACGGGGCACCATCTCCTGGTTCTGCAAGTTTTTTTGTCAAATCCATTTTTATCATCATGTGGTTAGTAACTCTGATTTGAACTTCTATTTTGTCCCAGTCACTGAAGTTTTTTGCTTATCAGAGACAGCAAGAAATCACATATTTGAAATGCAAATTGGTAATCTCGAACCCTTAGCTTATACATGTATCATTTGCATCATTTTTAACTAGTTTTATAAGCCCTAATTGAAGCAAGCTTCCCATATTTTATTTTTATCATTTTGAACTGAATAGACGACATTTTCTACGTACTCCTACATGTCATGTTTCATTGGCTTTCTAGTTGGTGGGCACTAAACATAGAATGTTTGGTTCATTGTTTAGCTAATGATTTTGCAGGCAGATCTGCAGCAAAGCAGGTCTATAGATACCAGAGAATGTGAAGTTTCACAAACAATTAGGTAATTCATTTGCCTGCCATGATCCGTCTTACATGTTCAGCTCATTCAAAGAAGGATGCAAATATTGCATAGTAGGGGAACTCTCCATCTCCCACTCCCCACATTATTTTGCAAGTAAGGCTTTAGGTTGAACTTAGCTATTTCTTCATAGAAATATGCCTTAAATCAGAATCTTGTGTGGTTTTCCTTTTGTTTGTTTTTGGCTCAGTTTCTTGTATGCTCACATTGTCATCGCATCCACTTTTATGTGAGCTCTATAGCTCCTTGGTGCTCTTATTAGTTAATACTACACATGAGGAAAGCTTTTTAACCAAAATCTCTCACTGGTCTCCAGAAAATGCTAATTCTGACTTTGTGCACTCTTTTTTACCTTGTTCATTTCCAATGGGAAGATTCCCTTCTATATAGCTATTGTCAAAGGTTGAGACCATCGTGAATTACTTTTCCGGCTGTATACAATTTTATTAAGCTACTGATCCATGATGACAGAATGTCAAACTATGACTAAATACTTGATGTGTGAATAATAATGCAATACCATCCGCTTTTGTTCTGGATATCCATAGAACGCATTCGGTAAATGTTTTTTGCTTTTGAAATACTGCTTTTATATCTGCGTTTATGAAATGTTTTGGATCCAGATTTTTTAGTATCTTGCACTTTAGCTTGGCAGAGGATTCTCAAAAGTTTAAACAACTCAGATTGGTATCATTATATCCTTATTCCTTGGCAATTGGGGTTTCCAATATGATTAATAGGGATAAATACAAAGTTCGTCCCTATGGTTTGGCCGAAAATACAATAAGTATTTCAAGTTAAAATCCATCAAGACTTTAGTCCCTCCGTACCCCTTCAAATGTGAATGATTTTAAATCTCAAGGACTAATTTTATGAATTTTAAAGTTTAATGACTTATTTGATTTTCGCGCAAACTCAGGGACAAACGTTTATTTATCCCTAATTAATAACAAGAGAAAGTGCTCGACTTTCACTTGTTTGTTATCATTTATATAATAGTTATAGCTCCGTACTGTGGAGGCTCTACAATAATTATTGAGAAAATGTAGCTATTACTTTTGTTTATTGGCATGTTCTTTCCATGGTGGTTATTATTTGCTATAATGAGGTACAAATTTAAGGCCTATTTGTTTGATCAATTGGGATAGGATGTTCCTTTCTAATTGTCAGTGGCTTCAATTTTGAGCCTAAGCTCAGTACTTTGGACCATGATCAGAAATTTCTCTCTTTGATTCTTCTCCTGCCAATCTGGGGGTTGGGAGGTTCATGTATCCGTCTGCAGCATTTTTCCGACAACATAAAGATGAAGAATTGTCTAAATATTCATCTCCACCCAAAAACAAAGTTGAAGTATATGTACCTCCTGGGCAGAAGCAGATGGGTTGGGAGTAACCGGTGTTATTCCCACAATGCCCACCGGAGCTGACACATTCGAAGATGGAGTGATTGATGAAGAACCGTAGCACAAGGTAAGGTTTCCAAGTCACGGGCATAGCTGAAAAGGTAGTTGAGGGTTGTGTTAACATATCTAGAAGGACAAGTATTATCGTACCAATCTAATCTGGCAATTCTCAGGATATGTTTTCATGGTTGATAGATAAATCCCGAAATCTCTGTCATGATATGTAGGACAGGGATCCCCCCTGAAAGGGTCCAAAAATCAGCCACGCTTGAATGGATGCAGGTGGTGTAATGCCCATCAACTGCAAACATAGATACTGGAAGAACAAGGACGATAGTGAAGCAAAGCTGGAGAAGGTGGAATATCAAGGAGAGTTGGAGGATTGTACTGAATCCGTTGACTTCCCGCTTTGGTGGGAATATATTATTGGGTGGGTGGATTTTCTCCCAATGTTAAGAATGATCTGGTAGAGACGATATTGCCAGTCTATGACAATGCCTCCGTGAGCAAATGTCTGAGAATTTTGATGTGGTGGTCAAACATGGGTTTTCTAATTCAGACACCCATGAAATGTGATGCTGATTTACTTTAAGATGTGTTCCATCCGAAAGTATTTATGGTGTGTAATCATGGATCCTCTTTCTTCAGCTTCCTCAGGAAATTGCTCCTTGTATCGGTAATTGTCGAGCTCGTTATTCGTGAACTTGGAAAATCGTGGAACTTGTAAAAACCAGGTGGTATATAAATACTGTTTAAGATAAAGATTTGTCGCTATCGGTGATTGTCGAGTTGCAAGAACAGATTTCCTTAAATATCGGTTAAGATTTGTCCCTAGCGATTCTCAGGTGGTATACTATATACTTCTTGAATATCCTCAAAATTTCTGTTTATCATAACAACTTCCTGAATTTCATGTGATTTTTTTTTCTCTTTTTTTTTTGTTCTTTTACTAGATTCACGTAGTATTAAAGTAGTGGCTAGATTCACGTAGTATTAAAGTCAAATTCATTTCAATTTCACCCATCAAATAGAGAGGTTTGACTCATGCACCATAAACAATCAATTTTGTACCCTCCATCAAATTTGTTGTCAACTTTGTAGATGAAGTTTAATACAAGGACTTGTTTCATAATAATTACAAACTCAGGACCTATGTGATCAATTGACTCCATCCCTTGGAAACAAATTTTTTTTTTTTTTGCACCACTCTTTGGAAAGACTCAACAACACATCCAATTCTTCAAAATTATTGTACAATCTTACTCACTTTAATTATTGGACTTATGACACCACAAAGGTATATATGGAAGAGTACACAACTAAAAATTCACAAAGGGATGCTTTATGAATGAGAAGATTCTTGAGGTGGCCTTGTAGGCGAAACTAAGGAAGGTTTTGGTGGTAATTGTAGGGATTGAAGGCTACCTTCCAGCATCTCTATCACCTTACTCATTGATGGCCGGTCTGAAGGATTTGTCAGAATGCACCACAAACTCACTGTTATCATCTTTTGTATCGTGTCTTCTTCTTCTCTTGTTATTTCCCCAAACATATGTAAACCCTGTCCCTCTGATCTCCGTTCAAGTTTGGTATAAATGCAGTCTGCAAAATCATTTTCACAGCTCTGAGAGGTTCCATCGCGAAATTCTTCTCTTCGGCCTCCAACCATATCTAGAATTAACATGCCGTAGCTGTAGACGTCAGACTTGTGAGAGACTCCACCAAAGCGTCGATTGAATACCTCTGGTGCAATATACCCAGCAGTTCCTCTCATGCCTGTCATTGACACAATACTCTCATTTGCTTTGCAAAGTTTAGCAAGGCCAAAATCTGAGATCTTTGGGCACAAATCTTCATCCAACAGTATATTGTGAGGTTTTATGTCGAGGTGTAGAATTCTTGTCCTGCAACCACGGTGTAAGTACTCTAGTCCTCGAGCAATGCCAACTGCAATACGGAACGAGGCTCTGGTGTCCAGGTGACAATTTGTATTGGAAGATCCCTTATTAGATAGGAAACTATCGAGGGATCCATTAGAGACGAACTCGTAAATTAGAGCCCTTTTATTTTTGGTCTTCTCATAGCAGAACCCCAAAAGAGCGACTATATTCACGTGTGATGTTCTACTGATGCTAACCACTTCGTTAATAAATTCTTCTCCATTACCTTCTGTCTCGTTCAAGACTTTCACTGCCACAATACGCCCATCATCTAACTTCCCTTTGTATACCACACCAAATCCTCCTTGTCCGACTTTATCTTTGAACGAGTTGGTTAACTTCTTAACCTTTGCGTAAGTATACCGCCTTGGTGCTATTGATCCATAGCTCCTTAAGATTTCATCTGCGTGAAAATCATCAAGATTTGCATCTATTCTCCTCCGAACCTGCGAATTATTTGACCAGCGTCTTCTTCTTCTCCTCAAGCAGGAGCGTATAATCAAACAAGCTACAATTACTACAATCACGATCTCAACTATTGCTCCCGAGACTGCAAGCAAGGAATCATTTAAGTCAATTAATATAGTTCATTAGGTCACACACAATATTACTGTAAAATTTTAGGATATTGGATTTGATGAAAAAATGAAGAGAAAATTTATTTTTAATATTTATTATAATGAAAAGTAATGATGTGATGAGAAGAGTGATTATATTGTAATTTTTTATTGTGTTAAAATTTTAGGAAGTGAAAAATTTTACTAAACAAACATAGCCGTAAAATCAGAAGTATGGAAACAAAATGAAACTTTTTTACACACACAGATCTAATCCAGAAATATCTATATATGCTTTTTCTAATGTTAATCAAGCTCATGAGGCTAATAGAATATTGCCAAGCTAATTATTTTATGAACCCTTTTTCGTGCTTTACTTGTTTTTTTTCGGTTAATGACTATTTTTGTCTTTGAATTTTCATCACTTTTAAAAATTTGTCTCAAGATTTTCACGTAATCACGTATAGTCCCTAGGATTTATGATTGTTAAAATGGTTCTTCAGTTCACTCCTGGTAGTGAATTGTCCAGTCAACTAACGGTCCTACACGTCATGACCAACGAAAAAATAACACATGTAATAAAATGTATTTAAATATGCTACGTCAATTTTATTGCGCCATATCAGTAAAAGAAAAAAATCAATTAACAATTTAAAATAATTTCTTCATAGTTGCTACTTGGCTCAAACTTTGTAAGCCCCTGAAAATTTCTAGGACTCATGCTTGATGGTTTACAATGAGCAAAAATTACTTTTCGTCTCCCAACTATAAAATTAATATAATTTTTAAATCTAAACTACCAAATTCATTATATTTAGTTCTCGAATTAGCAAAATTTATTAACATGCACCATCTCATAGAATTTAATAGTAAAAAATGTGCCATAACATATTTCAATCAAAGGGCAAACATTGATGAATTTTAGTAGCCATATCTAGTAGGGTAAACCGCAAATTAACATTGACCCATAATTACAGAGCAAAAAATGATCTTTCCCTAATTTATAATACTTATTCCACAATGTCATAGAATACAAAAGCATGCCCATACCTCCATTCGCTGGGTGTTCCCCCTCGTTTGGGGCTGGAGATGGACCTGAGACGAAAAGAAAGAAGAAATATTTCTTCGAGACTGAACCATAGGGGTGCATAACATAACAAGTAACAATATATCGTATCCAAGCTCAGACTAATAAAATGATATTTCCCTAATTTATAATACTGATTTAATCAACTTTATGCACTTTCTTCTTTTGCAGAGGTCAAAGGACATTCCAGATTTGATGTTCTCATCCCTATGATCGGTGGAAATTAAATAGCCACACGATGCATCTACACCTATAATTAGTACATAACCCAATTGCATTTTTTCTTAGGGTAAGTAACCCAATTTCATTTTCATACTGCTGCGACTAGCGACTTCACCATTATTTTATCCAGCAACCTCAAAAAAAAAAATTGACCAAAACATAAATAAATAGAAGGCGCAGACCTGTAATATGTTCCATGAACTTCCGTGGTGGAAGTGGAGTTCGGACGTTGACGCACTCAAACGGGTTGTTGCAGCTTACCTACTGCTGGTTGTCATCAGACTCAGCACAGAAAGAGTTTGGTATAGAGAATCATAATTAGACTATTTAAAGCCATATAATGTAAGAACTTCCGCCTGAACAAGCTACGCAGAAATTGAGTGGCTTCCAACGTCTGATTATCTGCGTTTTTCTTTTTTGTTTTTATTCGCTTGGCGAGTTTAGGTCAAGAAGAATTTATTATCCGTCTTTATCCATGCTTTCCAACCACATAAATTATGCCAAAGAAATAAAACCTATCGACTCTGAGCACAAGTTGCGCTATGCAATTTCATAAATGGCCGAAGTTGCCAGTGTGTTTCCTGGTCATTTAAACAAATATCCGCTTTGACTTAACAAGCTTGCTGACCCAAAGAAGCAGCCGAGAGAAAGAGAGAGATCAGGGAGTAATTTTGAGGTATCTTGGAAATAAATGGCTGACGGTAATTATAATCCCACTAGTATTCTTAGCACCCATTTAGCTCATTCCCTCAAACCTAGGTGGCATGTACTAGCTACGTAGTTGGTCCAAAAGAGGCATGTGATAACTAATTTTGCACAAAGCTGCCGTTGCCCTTCCGCATTTCGACCCCATGCAAGCATGCATGATTCCTGGCAATTAATCTGCTAACTGCTCGAAATGGCAATATATATATATGCATCTCAGCCAGTTTACTAACAGTTCTGGACTCCTTAATTGTACCAAAGACTTTAGTACAAGACCAACCCCCCCGCAAACAACGATTGATAAACAATAGAAAGGCAAAAAGGGGCATACATCTGGATTTACCAAGAGATTTACAACAGCAGTAGGTTCCCGCTTCCCTTAACCTGGTAGAATGTCTCATCCAAGTAGAATGCCAACTTAAGAGACTAATAAACACAACTGAAACTGCACGATTTTTGTGATAAGATGAGCCTTGGATATTACAAAAGATTAGAAAAAAGTAAAAATGCAAGATTCCTCTCAATCTCTGAGCATACATACAGTTACAGAAAAAAAACTATATGAAGGATCACACCCGCCCTTGATAGATTACAAAATCAAGAGTGAAAATAGATTACTTTCTCTAGCATACCTTATTTAATTGCTGTACGTGTAAATTAATCACCAGACTAATCCCTTTCTTCTCCTAAACCTGTCGACGCGGTCAGTGCTCATGCGAGACTTTTCAGGCTTGTTTGACTTTCTAGACTTCTCAAGTCGACTGTCTAAACTGTTTCTAGAAATCTCTGGAAGATCCGAACCCAATTCAAATTTATCTGAAGTTCCACTTTCCGGTTTATCCGAAGTTCCACTTTCAGATGGTTTGCTCTGCGAATCAGATTCAACTGTTATTTTCTTAGAAACATTTGTAGCTGCTTTCGATCTCCCAATCGTCTGTACAAATTTCTTGAGATGTTTAATAAATTCTGGGTAAAGCTCAAGGTTGCAATGTCCACCTCCACTTAACCACAATGGTTCAAATTTTTGCTTTGAAAGTTCCCAAAGCCGCTTCCCATGGGACCAATCCACAACTTCATCCGCAGTCCCCTGAACATGGGAATACTATGTTTATTAGTAATTTCTGCAAGCATATTATGGGAAAAAGAAAAGAAAACCTCATGGGGGAACATCATAGTACAAGCCATATCTATGGGCAAAAATCAATAACCCTCCTCAAGTTCCAAAATATTTGATTACGCCTCGTATGTTTCAAAAACAATCAATCCTCACCTTATGTTTGATTTGACTGTTAAACTATATGCAAAATGACTAAAATGCCCCCAAGAGAAAATTACTAAAAATATTATTAAAAAATTATATACAAATAAAAAGTAATGTTTTTTTTAAATAAAAATATTGAAACTGTATTTCATTAATCTATTTATTTTAAATTTATTTCTTGAATTTTTATTTATTTAAAATTTTGTCTTGGAAGGGCATGTCGGTCAATTCACATCACTTTTCGTATGACTTAATAGCCAAATCAAACCAAAGGCGATGATTGATTGTTTTAGAAATATATGGGGCATAATAAAACATTTTGGAACTTGAGGGGGCTGATTAATTTTTGCTTAAAGATATGAGGCTTACTATGATGTTTCCCCAAACTTCATATTGTTTCTTTTGGAAGCTAACAGAAAGGCAATGTGATCAGGAGGGAAATCCAAACCATGGAATAAATCTGCTCCCCTTCCCAACATCCGTATGATGAATAAAATGAAGCATCAATAGACAACAAACTGCTTTATGTTTGATCTATTGTAAAGAAAAACTATCACTCCATTAAAGGATCCATTTAGCTCCATAAATCTGCAAAAAGCTTGACAGATGACATTGGATCTAACTTGCTATGCTTGAAAGTCCAGAACAGCTAAAGAACAACTATTGATCCTTGTAATTTCACAAGGTTCTTTGTGATTCAGACGGAAAATTTTCACTAGTTTGCCATGCTAACTCTCAATTTCTTATGTGAATAAGAGAGCATTATTCTGCCAAACGAAAATATATTTGTCGAAGTCAAGTTACCAACAACGACGTGATCATAAATTTAATTTCACACCCCCAGCCCCACACCCACCACACATGCAGACAGACAGACAGACAGAGAAAATGATGGTAGCAATTATGAATAGCCAAAACAGACTGCAAATGAAAACTAACTACTACTTACATGTATAACAAGGACAGGACAGTCCACCATGCCGATTTTATCGATATTCTGAAAGAAAAAAATGAAAAAATATCAGTGACCACCGACCGAATGAAACAGGCATGTTTAATAGAATCAGTGTTATGAAAATACCTTATAGATATCAAACCAGTATGTCCGTTTGACTGGGTATAATACTCTTAACCCAGACAAAATTGGGCTATGCAGAATCACCCCCCTCAAGTTTGGTATTCTTGAAGCAAGGTCAAGAGTGGGACCACTACCAACAGACTGACCATATAATATTAATTGTTCATCTTTAACTCCATACTGCTCCTTGAGGCATTTATATGCTGCCTCAATGTCAGCATATGTATTACATTCAGATGGCTGTTTCAAGAGAAAAGGAGTGGCTGTTATATTATGAGGATTAGTAGGTAACAATGTCCATGAAAGTAATCAGAAAAATAAAGGGAGTCATTCAAGCACAGACTTGTGCCAATCAGAAACTGTTGATAATCATACATGCTAATAGAACTTAGTTTCGGGATTCCTGCTTCAGATCCTAATGAATAATAACGACGGTTGGATGCATCAAACTACAGTCCAACTTTCGACTCAGTGACAAACAGTTCTACGTATTGCTCAGGCTGTGACCTAGTTCGTGCTGAACAGAGAGTCTAACTCCACCTCTATTTATCAAAAATCAAAGCCCCAAAAACAATAAGCACAATAAAGCTGATATGCAATATCATCTGATACAACAGGCTACAGTATATTTTAAAGTTCTAATAATGGTCAGGAGAATTTTTGCAAGTGTTGCCATTTCTTGTGTGCAGTTGATTCTGAAATCACAATCTTCATGTGTTTAAGTACTTTCAACTTGTGTAGTGAATACCCACAAATTGGACCAGAAAGAACAGGAAATGCAAAGATCATCAGCCTTGAAAATTCTCTCTTTGTCTCAGTAATGAGCTGGTAACTCTCCTCTATTTATAAGGGGCGATCGGCAGTTCAACCCATGGGAGGGAGGATTTGGGAGGCTTTAGGCTACTTCCCATTGAGTACCCCAATAAAATAAAAAACTAACACATAAAAAGGATCCAAGAAAGAAAGGAACAAACTGGTTTTGACAGACTATTTATTGAGACATTACCCATTGATCCCAAGAACTCAAAACAAGACATATCTGGTCACCATACTTTAAAATGTGCAATCACTGGGCATAAAACAAATTTCTGAGTAAATTTCAAGGTCAACGTCTTCCATGCCATTAGAGCTCAGTTGAAGAGGCAAAAGAGAAGGGAGTGGTCGCGTAGGTCCTAAAAATCATACTGTACTTAATCCGATGCTATATATACTTGTTGCACAAACCGTTGCATATGCTTATCATGCACTACATATAAAAATACTTATTCCACATTACACATTGCTACATGCCTAGGAATCTTAGTGGTAGGGCTCAGTAGGTAAAAGATGATAGTCACATACTTATTGACATTCTGCCTCCTTGAATGTTGACTTATAATGTCAGTTTATTGTAAAGAAGGGCATGACAGTATGTGACTGAAGTCCAGAAATACCAAAAGGCAAAAAGGATACCATTATGCTTTTCTATGAGATTTTATTGCAAACAAAAAATAAGAATATTTAAGTACTCTATTAACTGACACCTAGATGGATATAGAAAATTAGAACAAGTCAACATAGGTAGTAAATTTTTTCTTCTCATTACGAAAAGCTGGGAATAGAGAAGCTAGGCATCGAACCTTTCCAGTTGATTGTCCATAGCCAGAGTAATCATACCTGCAGAAGCCACCATGTAAGCAAGGTTAACTAAAATAAACCAATTGACTATATTATTATCAGAGCTCGAGAAAAAATAGTATATCAAAAAGGCTTGCACTTCTGTTTTACTTTCAGCAGTTTCTAATTGATAGAAGGTATCCTTTAACCGTATCTTCATATTTATCCAGCTCCAATAATTGGATCAAATTCCTTATCCATATCACCTGACGAAATCCAAGATACATGCATTGCAAATGTGATATCAGACCAGACACTCATCAAACCAGACAAAGCAGTGACACAGGCAGCAAGAGGCTCATGAAAGAGCAGAATTAAAGATCAGAATCCTTCAAATATAGTTGAACCATGATATGGGGCCAATTGGCAACTCCTCCATAGGATATTAGCCACTATTAAGTCTTATTAATGTTTTTTTTTATGAATAGTCTGAAGGAAAAAGTCTTATTAATGTTATTTAGCATAAGTATCTGGTTCAGTTTTATTCTATTATTGAAATTTAGGAGGCAGAGACATTCTATCAAAATTTCAAGATATGTGCTGCACGTCTGGATCATCAGTTATAGATTTCTAAAGGTTTTTATATTTTCAGTTAAATAGATAACACTCCTCTAACAATCTGCAGCAATTATGCTCTTGAAGTTTGTATGAGATCCCATTCTTCTCTGATACAGGATGCTGGGAAAACGCATGCTCGGTTATTGGGAAAACTGTGTGGATGCTAAGATCTATCCTCTTAGTCTTCATTTTGTCATAATGTTCTCGGATTACTATTCAGAGCCCAAAAAAGCAACCCAGAAACTGTGTTTCCCCTCTGTTTCAGCTACAACCAAAGCCCTTCCCTAACCCTAATTGGAAGTCGAAACTTAAAATATTCTGCCCATGTTTTCCAGTGAACTATTTCCTAGCTTAATTGTTCACAGCCCAGGCACAACCTCCCTAAACTTATATTTTCCTTCTGTTTCATCTCCCAGACATATCCTTCCTTTAAACCATTAGAAATCCTATGTTCCCAGATATCGGCAGCGATTCCTCAAAAAAAAAAATTAACTTAACCATAATTCCCTTCATATATCAGCTGTCTTCAATAGTTTGGCATCGGAGCTTTTGTCTTCTGTGAAGCAGTTTGATGTTCCGCACAAGTGCACTCATGGAAGAACGGATAATCAAATGAACACATTTCTCGCGATGAAACAATTATAGGACACAGGTCAATATGTCTAGAACTTTAATTCCAACCATAGCGCCTGTCCTGCTGTCCTAGATCCCATCATAACTCATAAGATGTCCTTGAACGAAAGCTATCACCAAAACTATCATTCTTATGCTTCAAATATGCTACGAGTACAGTCGTAAACAAGAAGATTAACCATTTTCTGTTCTAAATCGGACGCCCTTTAAAGTAGAACTATCAGCGTTAAGGTTACACATGAAACACCATACTGCGGTGGTTCAAAAACAAACGGAAGCAGAGACGATCACTTATGACTTATGCACTAGTAGTATCTTTAACAACCTAAGTAATGATATCCACAAGCCCTCCCACGACTAAAATTCTAGAAAGACGACAAACATAGACCACGAAACCAGAAACCCATTGATCGAAGTCCAAATTTCAGGCGCAGACAGAAAATTTACTTAGAAATTACCCCCACAACGATTGAAAATAGCGACAAAGAAAAATAACAGAAAAAATACCCCAGGAGATTGACGCGAAGACGAATGCTGATTTCGACAAAGAGCTCGATCATCTGTCCCAAATCAGCGGCATTCCCGTGGGAGTAGAGCAGCGTGGCCGATGCTTTGTGATTCTTCACGTGGATGGCCACGATATCGTTGCCTTTACAGTTCGGGAGCTTGAGGACATCCACGTTGACGCTGTCCCTCCTCGGAGCCTCGGGAATATACAGTTGGCCACCGCGCAAGTCGTCCGGTATCACGGTATAGGACGGTGGGGTCGGCGGGAAGAAGGCAAACTTGGCCGCGATTGACGACGTGATTCCGCCCATTCTGTTATCATCAACGGCCACAGAATCATAAAGCTCACAAACCAAATACAGACAGAGAGACTCACAAGGAGGGGGAGAGAGAGAGAGAGAGAGAGCAGAAAAAATAGGAAAGGGAAGAAATACAGGAGAAAAAGAGGACAATAGATGGGGGGGCTAATGGTACTGGTGGCGCGTGGGAGACATAGTGGCGCGTGGATTGTAATAGGAAGGAGCGTGTCAAAATTTGCCAAGGAATCCAAATATTCTAAACGTTAATCCCCCTTAAATGCGAGAGCCGAGAGGGGGGAGACAATGGGACTGTTCAGTGGCTGGCAATATTATTATAACTGTGGTTTTGACTCTCAATAATTTGAGTCCAAAAATTTAAATTTAATAATAAAAAATTTATTATATAATTTTTATTATTATAATATTTATTAAAAATTTATTTTTCTTAATTTTTTATTAATTCTCATAATATATCTTTATTTTATAATATTTTTTAAATACAATATCTAAAATTTTCACCCTCAAACATAAGTTAAAAGCAAGAATATTCGAAGAAAAAAAAACAACTAAAATAAGATTCTTAATTTTTACATCTCGGATAAAAATAGTATGATATGTTAGGGTAATTAAAAAAATGTATACATTAATATGATTCTTAAAATAGGAGATAGAATACTAATTTCAAAAAAAACTAATCTTTTATTATTCATTAATAAGGTTTAAATATTTAAAATATCTTTTAATGAAGTATGTATCTTAATTATAACCTCAACTATTACTAAAGAGAAGCATTTTTTTTTTTTCAAAAAATTGAAATAAATCAATGGGTAACGGAGTGTCGAGGCGGGACACATACGTGGAGTCGACATACGAAGGAGTTAGTGGAAATGTCGGGGCCAAAAGCACGTTATGGTAATGTGGCTGTTCTTTTATTTTCTTTGGCAGCGCCACTTGCTACACTGAGGCGGTTCGTTTTACGCTCCGAGTAAAGTTGAACAACTACCAGCCAGGTGTCCATCCGTGTCCATAGATAGATAAATGACACGTCAGATCCCACCTGATTAGAGTATGGCCCCCATATGACCTAAATTCGATCCTTCTTTTATCTAAGCGACGTACCGTATTAATTACGGGAATATTTGAGTTTGAAAATTTTGAATATTGAGATTTAAAATATATTATAAAATAAAAATATATTATACAAATTTATGAAAATTCGAAGAAAGAAGTTTTTTAATAAATATTATAATAATAAAAAATTATGTGATTATTATTTTTATTATTAAATTTAAATAATTGATCTCAAATAATTAGGACTCAAACAAGACGTATATACTTGGAAGCATTAAATTTTTAATAATGGAAGTATCATAATCTTTGCCAACCTGCTCTCCGGATAAACTTTAACAATAGATTTAACAGTATTAAACTAGGATGATATGAAATAAAAAAATAAGTAAATAATAAAAAAATTTATTTAAATATATGAAAAATATGAATAACATATAATAGGATAAGAAAAATTCTCAGCAAGTAGTATATTTTACGAAAAGTATATTTTACGGGGCGTTTGTTTTCCGATTTTTCCAATCTTCAACATTTCAAAACAATCATAAAATAATACATCTCTTCTCATTAAATTATAAAATAATATTATATTATTTAATTAAATTTTCTCTCTCCTCACTTTTCTATAAAATATTATATTTTTTCACAAATCCCAATATCTAAAATTTACAAAACTCTAATATTTTTACGAACAAACACCTACTTTATTTTACCCCTTTTTTAGCTCCTTGAAGAAAATATAAACGGAAGTCAAGTCTATAGGCGTGTCGTCTAATCCCAAAACCGTAGAAAGTAGGCTTATATTTGACTAAAAATGTGTGGAAAGTCGAAACGTCAAAGCAATTTCCTGGCGCTTTTAGTAAAGAAGCGTTCGCCCTTTCGCTTCATCGGAAAAGGGCGTTGCCCACTTTTGGACTTTTCTCTTAATTCTGATATATTATGGGCACGTTGGAGCCTCAATTAATTGGGCTTAAAATTTTAGGTTTACTATTAAAAAATTAATCACATAATTTTTTATTATTATAATATTTATTAAAAATCTTCCCTCTCTTCACTTTTTCACCAACTCCCATAATATTTCTTTACTTTATAATATTTCTCAAATCTCAATATCTAAAATTTTCACCCTCAAACATACCCATAGATATGCTTTTAGTTGGACAAGTTGTAGACGACAAATTATTTTCCTTTTAAGTGGATGCATTAAACTACGCAGAAACTATGAGCCTGTTCGTCTAACCAATATTCTTAGGATTTTTTTGAATTATCATAACACAAAAAATTCTAGGGATAAATGATATTTTGGTCCTTGTGGTTTGGGTGAAAATCAAATTAGTCCCTTAACAATTTTTTTCATCAATAAGGTCCATGTAGTTTGCATGAACATCAAATTAGTCCCTAATCAATTTTTTTCCTCAATCGGGTCTCTGATCTTTACATGCTTTTATATTAAGTCATTCCATCTAAATTCGTCCACTGACTTAACGGTAAGTGCCAACCTGATCTGCTCGGGATGGAAAGGTAAGAGGATCGAGAGGCCCGAGCAGGTCAGACTGCTTGTGCTCGGGATGCTCGGACTACTTTTATATAGCCTTTGCACGAGCGGCCTTGCTACTCGGGTCTCTCGATCTGCTTATGCTCGGGATGCTCGGACTGATTGTGCTCGGGACGCCGAGCTACTTGTGTTCGGGATGCTCGGGCTGCTTGTGTTCGGGATGCTCAGGCTGCTTTTATAATAGCCTTTGGCGAGCGACCTTGTTGCTCGGGCCTCTCGATCTGCTTATGCTCGGGATGCTCGGGCTGATTGTGCTCGGGATGTCTGGTTGCTTTTGCGCGGGATGCTCAGACTGCTTTTATATAGCATTTGTGCGCGCGGCTGGCCTACTCGGGCCTCTCGATCCTCTCAGCTCTCCATCCCGAGCAGATCAGATTGACACTTACCGTTACGTGAGTGGACGGATTAGGACGGAAAGACATAATATAAAAGCATGTATAGATCAGAGACCCGATTGATGAAAAAAATTGATAAGAGGCTAATTTGATAGCTGCCCGACTTGCTCGGGCCTCTCGATCCTCTCAGCTCTCCATCCCGAGCAGATCAGGTTGACACTTACCTTTAAGTCAGTGGACGGATTTGGACGGAAGGACTTAATATAAAAACATGTAAAGATCAGAGACCCGATTGAGGAAAAAAATTGATTAGGGACTAATTTGATGTTCATGCAAACTACATGGACCTTATTGATGAAAAAAATTGTTAAGGGACTAATTTGATTTTCACCCAAACCACAGGGACTAAAATATCATTTATCCCAAAATTCTACAACCAAACATCATTTTTAACACTACATAAAAATAACTACAACATGCATACCAATAAAGTTAACATCACCTAAAAAGTCTCAAAACATAACTCAACCGAACACCCTTTATGCCTCCTTTTCCCTCTTATTCCCTATCGCCAAACATAATTATATGACTCGTTTGTTTCTTTCTTTCTTTTAGCTAACAGTGAACTTATACAGCTACTTACCCAAAAATAAGTTCGACGAAAAAGTGTAATTTGAAATCATAAATCAGAGAAAAAAAGAACCAAGAGACTCTTATTTTAGCCTGCTTAGTGCTGAAAGGAACTACTCATACGTTTTTACAACTAGAAGCTACGGATTGGCACAAAATCTGCAAACGGCAGACAGGAGAAGAGGCTGGTAAGTCATGAAGAAATGAAGATTACCTACCAGATCAGAACTAGATAACTCGAAGATGCTAAATTTAAAAGCTGCTGTAGTGTAAATCAGATAGTCCATTGGGTCGCAAATTTGGGTCTTTGTTGACCTGTTTTGAGCCCATTAAATCAATAAGCTAAAAAATTTCGTTTTATGGACCTCCTTGTTTGGCCCATTTGACGGATAGTCGGCCAGTGGAACCCAACATGAAACATGGACTCTAACATCAGCGTGGCCATGACTCTTTGGTCTTGCAACATCTAATTATGTAAAAGCATCATAATATTGCATATTGTTCAAAAACCAAATTGGTCGGTTTGGGACTGGTAGAGTTTCATGATCTTCCCTAAATCGCGAACTGAATAATGATTATGTTTCTAAATAAAGTTAAATTGAAGGGATATTTTCTAATAAGAACATAAAGTATGACTAAAAAAACATTACTTTGGTGATAAACAAATCCAATAAGAAGATGAATCATCTCTCTCTCTCTCTCTAGATATATATATATATATATATATATAATTTCCCGCCGCAGTCCGTATGAACCGCATGTAATTAATCATCGCTCTTGGCCCCTGCGTTGCTTAAAAAAGCAAGATCATTGGGAAGGTCCTCTAAAATACATATGAGAAAGTCAGCGTCTCAGATCTCCCCACTTGGATCTCAAACACCTGAAAATATATTTACGAAGAAAATTCTTTAAAAAAAGCAACTAATTAATTATCATATTGTTCTTTCATTTGTCGCCCATTTGCAGACGAACACTAGATCACAATATGACGGGTTCATTGATGGGTTAGTGATGGGGCACTCTTAAATACTAATCTTTGAAGCATAGACTGATCTGACTCTTCGTGTTAGGTGGGCATATATTCAATACAGGTTTGCCTCCAGTCTTCTACCAAGTTGGAAGGACAGTGTGCTTCACCACCAAACTATATAAAACTCTAAAATTCTTTTACGTGCCTGAGTGTAAAAGAGTCAAGTCTTTCTAAGTTCTAAGAAGGGCAAAGAGGAAGTGATTACTTAATGAAACCTTGTCAAACAACAACACTTCAGTCTCTACTTTTTTTTTTCATCAAGTAGTGCTCCATCACATTTTTCAAAATATTAGGTTTTGTTAAATAACTTAATAATCCCAACCCATTCCATTTTCTCTTAAATCCAACAGGACAAAGAACATTCCTCTAATTTCAGTCTCTTTCTTATTCATAATATGTGATACCTCGAATCCCACATAAAGTAAAAGAAGAGAAAAAAAAATAAAAGATGAATTATATAAGGGTCAGGTCTTATATTAGGATCATATTAGATTCAACTAGACTTTATAATAATCTAAGAAGCTTCAATATCAATTTTGATTAGTCATTTTAAAGTCAAATTACAGATACTATTAGTATTTTTTTGAGTCGTTATAAAATCTAAGAAGAAATTCGTACTTAGCCAAATTTGATGCCCATGTGAAAACTTATTGGTCTGTACATTGGTCAAAACATATTTATGCATTACAGCTCAAAAGAAGGTGCATTTCTTGTGTCCTTTTGCTTTTACAGTATGTCGAAGGACAAGGCAAAACAGATTCCTCTCACCTCTTCTTAGAAAGAACTTGTCGCCAGTTTCGTTGAGAGACTCCCGACCAATACAAAATATACTCTCTAATTCTGTCTTTAGGATATGAACTTAACGCTTAAAGAAGGGCAAAGAGAAAGTGAGAGAGAGAGAGAACAATTCACGTTGCCCGTATCTCTTGCATCCGGGAAATCTAGCCCTTGTGTAACTTGGAGGGCCTCAATTGACTAGTGGAAAAGAACTTGTTTTAAATTCCTAAAAATGGGGGACCAAGGGTTTGAAGGATTCCTAATTGTGGGAATTAGGAATAATCTTCTGAGGTTGCTATTCCTACTTATTTTATTTTTTTCATATTAATTTCAGACTTGATCTAGTATTATTATTCATGCACGTTCATAATGTAGCCTTTACTAAATCATATAAATTTATGAAAAGAGCTTTCCCTGAAGTAGCTCTCCATAACAGTAATCAATATTTTACAAGCTTTAAAACAATCACGCCCTCAATCTAACACTGTTAAAAAAATTGACGGTATACCAGACATGTTGACACGAATTCATGAAATGTTTCCGCTACACAACGAGGCAGTCGTCGCCGGCCAAAGACAAGCACTCCTGAGGCTATTGGGATCTGAAATCTACTCTCTCCGTCCACTTTGTATTATATATTGTTTTACATGTCACTACTTTAGCTGGAAATCCAAAACATTTTTCGTACTTCAGAATAGCAAATTACTGATTTTTTAAAATAAGTTGAAAATAAATAGATTACCCTTTTTTTTCTTTTTGATACGATAAAAAAATTATATATAGTAAGCCCACTAGAGTGAGACTACTTGAAGTTTAGATAAACTCCGAAGAGACTAGTACATAACCTATATTGAAGAACTAGTGAAAGAAATAACATTAAAGAGAAGAATGCTAGATCCTGAAACTGATGAAGATCTTAGCTACACGAGTCAATTCTATGGCAATAATCATACTTGGCATGCCTGCTCAAATCTGAATTAGGTGGAGGAAGGAACTCCTCAAAATCTAACAAGCATGATTACCATGTAGCATTGTGCTTTTTTATTATGATTAAAACCCATCATCAACATGAGGGTCTAAAGTACGCTCGAGAAAGATCATCCCAAGTATTCTTCGCATGAACTTAACACTCGTGGCTGGCATGTGTTACCGGATTGGAAGTAGAAGTACACCCATTTGTTCGTATTCCAAATTGTAATCGGAATGTCCCTAATGGCCAAAAACGACACAAGCAATCTTCACTGTTATGGAAGAATCTCTGCACAACCACACATAAGGAAGCTGCAACAGGGACAGAGCTTATATTAACAAGATGAAGGCAATTAACTTGCTTGTATCTTTTGTCTTCTTGGCCTTGTCCTCATGATCTAGAGCACCCTCATCAAGCCAACCCCACCCAACACGGCAACACCCACACACACACACACCCAAAAAAAAAAAAACCCCACCCAATTCCAACACCAAGACAAAACCGCCTTTAACTCCATTATGTACATTTTCCTTATTTTTAAAATTCTCATGCTAAGAGATGCGCCCCTGTACAGCCCCACGTTCTCTGGTCTATCTTCTCGCAGAGGCCGTTAGGTCCGTTACGGATGTCCGAGATACTCAAGCCCCAGTGTACGTTAGCATCCCGAAATATACAATAATATCCCCTCCTAACTCGCTCAATTTTTAATTTTCCAAAAACACCACTGATGTTGATGGTATTCACCGAAAAAGACAAAAAAAAAATGAAATTATTAACGAAAATTTTCCATACATTGCCGTTGCTTTCTGCTACTCAGGGATGGTGACCAGCACAGGTCGCCAAGCTCTTCTGAGCAATCTATACCGAAACGTCGCCGTGATTGGCCTGAAATAATTTCCTCTTCCGGCTCCGCCTCGACGAGGCACAGCGCCGCTGCCACCGACACTTGCGGTTGCCGACAACAACACTACCAATTGTTCTGGTTCTTCTTGCTCTTCCACTCTCCTATCCGGAACCCTGTCTTCGAGCGGCGGAGAGGACACGAACAGGTCCTTCAGCTTCTGTCGGATCCTCACCTCCTCGTTCTTCTCCTTCTTCTTCTTCTTGTCATTCTCCAGCCTGCGATTGGAAT
Source organism: Myrica gale (assembly GCA_963930655.1). NCBI lineage: Eukaryota > Viridiplantae > Streptophyta > Magnoliopsida > Fagales > Myricaceae > Myrica > Myrica gale. Next base: position 4,812,231 of record OZ005600.1, on the reverse strand, counting down.
CGGAGTCCATGGCGCCAAGCTCCGGGGAGTTGTCTCGGCGAGAGAACCGACCACGTCGATCGGCTAGGTTGAGGAGCATGCGGAGGGTCTTGCGGCGGCGAAGGTGGATGACTGGGCTGGCCCTCGGGCTCCGCGTCGGGCTTGCGGCCACGACGGCGCACTGAGTCGCTAGGAGCTTGAATTTCTGCAAGGTAGCCATTTCTTTCCCCTTATATCTCTGTGAATTGGGAGTACGCGGAATGGGATGTTGCTTGTTAGAAGGAGAAAGTGAGATCTGAGGGCATATGAGTGTGTATGGATTTGGATTCGGTTTTCTTTGTGCTTGCTTTACTCTATGGACTGAGCGAATTCAGCTGTGGATTGCATTTCCTAGAGAGAGAGAGAGAGAGAGAGAGAGAGAGAGAGAGTTGTTGTGGGGGGTTGAAGGGCAAAAAAAGTGAGGAAATGGACGGCTTTCCTTTGTATGCGTTTTTATTTTGGTTTTTTCTCTCGGGGGAATCTGGAACAGCTACGCGTCTCTTCGGGTCTATTACGCTACCCTTACATTAACGGGAGGCTACTGGTCTCCACGTGGCAGACTCTGGTGGTTTTGAAACTTATGCCATAGCTAGAGTCAGCTCGACTTTACTATTCTATGGGAAATTTGATTTTTAGTCTTGGAGTTTTAATCATTTTTTTATTTTTAGCCATAAATTTTAGAGGGTCAAAATTTTAGTCCTTGGACTTTCATCTTTATAAAATTTAGTTCTTCTGTTAGTCTGCCGTCAGTTTGCCGTCAAATTTATATCGGTCGACCGGTATATGAAGCGGTCGATCGCTACATGAAGCGGACGACCGCTCACTTTCAAAACATATATATGGTCGATCGGTACAAAAATTGATGGCGTTTGACGACAGACTGACGGAAGGACTAAATTTTACAAAGATGAAAGTTCAAAGATTAAAATTTTGAAAGTTGAAAATTAAGGACTAAAATTAAAAAGAGTCTAAAACCTAAGGACTAAAAAGTAAATTTCCCTTATTTTATTTTTCCGCGCAGGCGCTAGCTCAATTTATAAGTGGTCACACAAAAAAAAAAAAAGAATTAAGGTTCACTCTCACAGTTACAAGACAAGTCCATTAATGGAGGGAATTTTTTTTTGTAATCCATTAATTGAGGAATTTAGGTGGTTAGAACAATCAATAGCAAACGGGAGAAAACTAAAAACTATCTATTCAATCGGGCAGTTTAAGTTTAAGTTTAAGGTGAAATTCAAGAACTTCCTCTCGTAGACTATCACGTATCACCTCATCTTCATATAAACTAGCAGACTTAAATCTAATGCAAATTACTTACCTAAAAACAAAAAAACAAAACAAAAATCCAATGCAAAATATATTCTACTTTCAAAGGTTCAATGACGATTACCCTTTGGTCTACATATTCAATCATTTCAATGGAATTTTACATGTCTAATCCTTTGGTCTACATGGTGCACTCATTTTACTGTTAAAGATATCTTCTATCTTTTTTTCCCCCACAATTTCTTAACTTAGGACAAAAAGAAGAAGAATTTTGACGTGTTTTAAAAAATCATCTTTATATTTTCAAATTCATCATTGAGGTCCCTAGATTTATAATTTTTATGGAATAAATTGTTAAAACTTTTAGTCTTTCACCCACAAAGTTAATGGTTCATATGTCATCTCCAATTATAAGTTGACAAGTGTCACTCAAAACTATTTTAAAATTATAGGACTTAAATTTTTATTTTTTATTTTTAACATTTAAACTATTTTTAGTTTCTTAAAATAATTACAATTATTTTATTTATTTTATGTTTTATTCGGTTCATGTGGCATATATTGTTATGTAGCTTAACATTTTAAATTAAAGTGATAAATTTATTTAGTTTTGAGTGAGTCGATTAGAATTATTAACTTTGTAGGTAGAAATTTAAGGTAAGGACTTGTTTGATAAAAATTGCAAAACTCAAGAATCTTTATGATTGATTTAAAGACCAAGGACGATTTTTTAAAAAAGGTCAAAATCCAAGAACCGAATAAGTACTTAACCTAAAAAAAATCAAATTAGATTTTCGTTGCAATAACATAAAGTTGAGATTACTGCAATTAATCGATGCAGTAAAAAGACAGCTGATATTACTTTAGGTCAGAAGAAGGCTTTGAGGCGGGGCCTCTGTCAAGATAATATGAAAAATATTGCTTGTATATATTCTATACATATTTGAATCCAGTGGAAGCTTGAGTGCAGGAAGACGAGCACAGAATCGAGGAAAATCTGCCTCAGCTAATTACAGGTAGCGATTTATCCTCGGTTCCCAACTCATATACTATGGCCCCTGCTCCAGACGCCAGTCTTCCATATATGCAACTAAATAACGTGCTTTCCTAAGGCATTAGAGCAGAACATCCTTTAGGCTTCTACTTAGAGTTTTTATTACCTGGTAATAAAAGTGTTTGGAACCAAGGAGTAGGCTCCAGTTGATTGAAATGGCCCAAAGTCACACCAAAATTTTCGAGCAAATGCACATGGAACGAGCTAAACCAGAACCCACTTGCCAGATGTCTAATTCTCTAAATAAATGACACTATCCTTGCCTGCACGTCTTGGATCAAGTTGTCCTTCTGTACAACTGCGTCTGCTATTGACAGAGAGAGAAAAAAACAAACAAAGAAAAATAAAGAGTAGATTTTAGCAGTTGCAAATATTTTAATCATCAGCTTGTCACTACTTTTTTTCTTTTTGTCATTCGAGTCCTAGGCAGACACAGGGCTAAATAGAAATTTCACATGGACTTGGAAGATTACAGGAACAATTCTCTCTCTTTCTTAACCCTAAAGTCAAACAATGTGGGTCGAAATCTCAGATTGGAATATATATTTCTTAAGCATCTGAGCATGTGCATAAATACATCCCAAAATGAATTTATAAGTTCATTGTTCAGAGCTCCATTTACTATGTACATTGCCCAACAAGCATCTGTGATTCTTTTTCATCTAACCCATATCAAGACAAAACAAAACCAATCAATAGTGCAGAAAATTACACACTGACCCGCTCATGGACATCCAATTATGAGTATACAGTCCTTTTACCATCTATCATAGTGTTTAAGAAGAAAACGAAAAGGAAATCTCAACTGCTAGAAGGAGTTGGGGGGGGTAGAGCTGCTAACCCATTTATCAATCACAACCGAATCAGGTGAAAGCGGGGGAGGAACGTTCTTCAAAAGCCCAACAGTATCCTCCTTAATATCCACCACTTCTGCTTTCTCTTCATTCTTGATCGCCCTTAAAACCTCCACTACTTCGTCCATGCTAGGCCTCATATCCCTCTCCTGCTGCAAACACCGAAAAGCCAATTCTGCAACCCCTGTTACCGTCCTCCTTACAACATATTCGCTTTCAAACCCAAGAGATGGATCAACCAACTCATGTACTGCATGATTCTGAATCTTGTTGATAGCCATGTTAGCCAAATTTATATCGTGCTTGTGTCTGTTAGTGTCCACAGCTGGCAATGATGATATAAGCTCAATCAAGACAACTCCAAAGCTATAAACATCACTTTTGTCAGTCAGTTGGTAGCACTGGTAATACTCAGGATCAACATATCCAGGCGTCCCTTGTGGAGCAGTTGACACATGCGTGACATCTGTTGGGAACAACCGTGACAAACCAAAATCAGCCACTTTCACTTGGAAATTATCAGTAAGGAGAATGTTGTTGGTTTTGACATCACGGTGTATCACATCTGTTTTGTGGAGGTAGGCCAGTGCCTCAGCTGACTCCATGGCTATGCTCAACCGAACAGGCCATGTCAGCAAATTAGGGCTCGATCTGTTCCCATGCAGATGATCGGCCACTGTTCCATTAGAAATGTATTCATAAACAAGAAGAAGTTCTCGGCTACGTTTTGAGGTGCACCCAAATAATGTCACAAGGTTTTGGTGCCGAATACGAGTTAGGATCAGAACTTCATTCATGAACTGTTCAACACGTTTGAAATTGTTTTCATACAGGCGCTTCACTGCAACTATGCGCCCGTCGCGGAGCTTTCCTGGAAATGATTAGAAGAATATTTCAGAGAAAAAAACTAAAGGAAACAGTGTGTGGGAGAATGACAACACCGTAGAAGTTATAATCCCACCATAGTAAACTGCACCAAAGCCTCCATCTCCGAGTTCTTTTGAAGGGTCAAAGTTGTTGGTTGCTTCTTCCAGTTCCTCATAGCTGAATAAATGAGCTCCAAAGTACGTGCTCCCCTTTTCAAGATCAGACTTGGAGGAGGGATAAGATGGGGTGGTTTGAGAGAAATTGGTAGAAAAAACAGGTGCGCTGTTGCTTGAAGGAGGTGTAGGCAAGTCTTTGCTTTTAGATTCCACAGCAAGTCTTTTCCTCTTTTGTATTGTGGAAAAGATCCACCAGCCCAGAAAAATGCCAACAATTCCCGCACCTGCTATGCCAATACCTGAACATGAAGCAAGAGTTTGGTTCAATTTTGCTCAATATTCACCTCAATGAAGCTATGCAGTATGGTTCTAACGCCAAAAAATATTACCTACTCCAAGTGATACACCAGAGGCAGAACTGCCTGCAATAGTCAAGAGATAAACAAATATCAGCCAAACGAGAATGAACAGATATTCTAGAGAAACATCTTCAACCTATATAATAAAAAAGAAACATAGCAGCTTAACAATTAATCCAACTACAGTCTTTTCAAACTGATTTTCCATAGGTGGTCAAACAATCCAGCAATCGAACAAAAAACTGTTATAGAGGGGCAACTAGAAGCAAGTGACATATTGGGAACATCAAGAAAGAAACAATTAATCAAAAGAAAGTCGGCGGATTATCGCTTTTTTTCAACGTATCCTCAGGAAATTAAGGATAGACATACTGATAATTTCTACGAAATGAGATAAGCTCGTCTTGTTAGGAGATATAACGGAGATATCTCATATTGGCCAGAATAGATCTCAACTAAATCCCTTCACCGGTCTCATTGACAGTGCGGTTCATACAGTGGGGCAGAGTCCATTTCATGTAAATTTGGTAAAAGAATGAAAGGATCCAAGGTGATTTTGAAAATATATAGCACTTTCATTCACAAGAACTCTAAGAAATTCTGCTGAATTAACATTGTCTGTGCATATGATTCTCATTGATATCCTCCAAGCACCTGTCTTATACAACTGACACAATTGTACCAACAAAGGTAGGGAATTGCTGGAACTGCAATGCCTAAGCTTAGTTTTATATCTTATATATACCTATTTCTAGTTTGTAACAACTTACAATCTTAAAGAAAGTTAACCTTTCAAAACTATCCATGTTTAGGTGTATAAAATCTCCAGTACATGTACATTGCTCCATTCTTTCCACAATCAACAAGGACAGATTTTATAAATTTCACACTTCCCTTGGCCTCATAAAGAGAATCTATCAGCCACTGCAGCTTGAGGCAGCTAAGTATGTTCAACAGGGTTTATCAACATTACTAAAGGGACAATTGTAAACGTGATGGTGTAAAAACAAAATTATATTGGTCTCCTGGTTTTAGTTTCAAAATATAAATAGCACACTCCCCCACCCCAGGCTAGTTTCATACTATTCAGATAACAAAACTTTCCGACTACCAAGAATCAATGTACAGGTCAGATTAACTGTATAAATATTTGTATCCTGAAGCAACTTTAGTCCTAAGCAAGGAGCAATGGTCACGCATTTCATTCAGGAAAGCAAGACAGAGATATTCTGTGTAAATTCAAAATTGTAAAGTGAAAACACAGACATGGAATTCCAAGCCACATGCAACAGTGAGACAAAATCGATTTGAGCACAGACTACAATGAACACAACAATGACTCCGACCGCGAATTCAGGATAGCTGGGGACTCAAACGGAGGAATACTATTGTAATCAGGGATTATGAACAAGGACGGCACCAGATGTTCATTTAGCTGCTGCAGCCACAAACAAGTAGTGGAAGAGGAAGAATGTGACTATTAAATAATGAGGTTTTCAGCGAAACGACATTCGATCAAATTTAACTCAACTAGTCAGGAATAACACAAGAAATCGGAAGCTTGGTTTTGAATTTTCAATACATGGAAGTACCAGAGTATCTGCAAATACCATAATTTTCCGATTGACTAAGACCATCCCACTTGGACCCCATTGTGATTAAGGAAGTGGCAGGGCATTAGACTAATAAGAATACTTACTCCGAATACCTCCGCATCCCCAATTAGACAAATTTCCTTAGCCGGCCAAATTTATTGATTTCCACATCCATTCCATCTCAATGATCATTCCCAATATAAAAGCCAATATTTTTTTTTTTGGGGGGGGGGGGGGAGCTGAATACCTGAGCAAATGGATTGGTTCGAATGCGAATCAAACACACATCGGTCACCGGAACCCACGCACTTGTCGCATTTCTCACTATACGGACCACTGTAATTCACATTGAAACCCTCCATCAAAACCTGCCCAAGGGTGGACTTATTGGCTGTAAGCTCGATGGCCGCTGTTTTGAGGATTTTCAAGCTAACACCAACGCTGCAGTTAATAACAATGCTCAGAACCGGATCGGTCGGAACCGAACCGGTCAGAAAGTAAGCATTGCTCGAGTTCCCATTGATGGTACAATTGAACTGATTAGAAGGCTTCACTTTCAGCGGGGAGCATTCGTAATAGATAGTGAGGTCCTCATTGTCCGTACCATAGGGGAACAAAGTGGCGTTAAGAGTGGAATTAGCGAATACGTGAGGGCACGTGTTGTTCCAGAGGTCCAATCGGGCAAGGGTCATCGTTTTCCCAATCTGGTCGAGACGGAGGACTCGGTAACTGATGGGCGCGCTGCTCAACACGGGCGAGTCGTCGTCGCAAGTGAGTCGGAACTCGGGTGGGCCGCAGTTGTCAAGGAGGCTGAAGGGGTAGGAAAGGTTCTTGAGGGGCCCGCAATCGAAGGTCTGGGGACAGTCGGAAGAGGGGGTGGCGGCGTCATTGGACGGGAACGAGGTCGTGAAGGCAACGGAGAAGAGGAGGACGAAAACCGGAGAAAAGTAGAGAACCGGAGGGAAGGTGATGGCGTGCATGGCGGAGGAGGAAGTGAGGAGAGGAGAGGAAGGGTGGTGGAGAAGTGAGAAGGCATGAGGTAATAGGGGCAGTTGGTCGCTGCAGCGGGTGGAGGGCGGTTGACTGGTATGCAGGCTACTTTAGTTGACTGTGCACTGTTTGCGAGGGACACTTCGAAAAAGAGTGGAATTTGGAGGCTACCCAAAAAAAAACAGATGTTTTGGTTGACCAAAATCACACATTAAAAGCCAAAAAAGAAAAAAAATCAAAATATTATGATGGATCAAAGTTACAGCTATTAATATATGATTAATAATTATTTTATGGCTAGAAAAGATTGAATATGACTTTTAGACTTTGATCATTCCAAAAGGGGGGCAATGAATCAAACACAAAAACATGAGTGATTATAAAAGTAAATTAAAATAATAAAATCTATAAATAAATAAAAACTCATAAACTAATAAAAGACAAAAACAAAAAACAACAGGAGGCATCTACCATTTAAGATACCTACGGTCCGGTTTATGGTCAAAGGTAATAAATAATATATTAGATACCAAAAGGAAAGAGAGAGATTAATAGGTTATGAAATGCAGAAAAAAACAGTAAAAATCCAGGAACATAGCTCTTAGTTTCGAATGATATAATAGGTATTAAGATTTCCTGTAATTCTTTACTCCAATTGTATGGTAAAATTCAAAAGAGGTCCATATGATAGAAAGAAAACTTCAAAGCAAATAATCAGCCAATGGAGCTACTAATTGACCGATTCTTTGTCATTTAAATTTATTTTCCATAAGACTTTTGCAAACCATACGATCAGTCAAAATAACCGGGTCCAAAGGGGAAGTTTTTTTTGGAAGTCATAACATTGCTATTTTATGTCCGAGAGAAAACAATATGATAATTGATAAAGGATACCGGCCGACTGCAGAAAATATAGTTTGATAACAAATAAAGGAAGAAGTCTCATAGTGAAGTTGGTAGCAAATAATACAAGCTATGCAAGATTCTCTTCTGTTGCGCTGCAAATGTCACCTAAGGCGGCTTGCTTTGCTGGAAGCACATAAAAGAACTAAAGATTATAAAACGTGGACAAGCATTCACAGATCAAGTTGGAGTTTTGAATGGAGGCTGTGCTTATGGTGGGGGCAAGAAAAGGATTTGGATGGAATTGAAAGACCAATAAATACGAGTAAAAGAAAAAGCTTGGTTAGGGCTTTCACATGGGAATTGAATAAATTTTAGCACCTACTCATTAACAACCAACAAATAAACAAAAATTGACAGACAAAGTTGGTTTGCGGTCAAAGAAGGTTCTCAAAAAAATCGTGGATCAGGGTGGTTGCCGATGGGAATACGAGAAACTTGGCACCTTATAGTGTTGAAAGTCTTATTACGAACAACCATACGAACAAAACTAACAGACAAAATTGGCTTGCGGTCAAGAAAGGTTGGTTAGTTGAAAAATAGGCTATACCCCCCTTGGTTTTTTTTTTCTAAACTGCTATACCCCCCTTGGTTGCTTCTCCTTTGATCCCACCGAAGTGGTTAGACGAAATCCTAACCATCCATCAATTTAATATCCACAACAAAGAACTGGTCTATACAATTGGCAGGAGGAAAAATCTATCCAAGAATTCAAGGAATCAATTGCTGCGATGCTACGCCGGAAGCAAAAGGCAACACCTCCTACAGATCCTCCACCACAAAAATTACTCACGATAAATCATCACACATAAATCTAGATGCTATCGGGTTCAAATACATGACCGAAGCTATGGATGCCCGAAAAGTTAATTGGGGGTTTTTCGGAAGTATATGCTTGACCTTAATCTCGTCCAGAGAAAAACTTAAATTAGCTGCAAATTGTCTACTGGGGAGCTTCTTTCTTCATTAAAGTGGGCAGGCTATATGAAAATTTTCATAAGCAAAAGGCAGCTACTAATCTGGATGCTGAGAATCTAAACGATATATTGGCAAGGAACTAAAGAACAACAAAGCGGAAACTAATTACCTGATCCACCACACGTGGATGAAGAAGTAGTCCCGTTTGAACAATAGCAGACGAAAGCACTCGTGCTTTCGTCGGTTCCACACTGCCCAGTGGACGTTACACAGCTATCACACAAGTTATTGTTTGCATTCCATTCCAGCGTGAAGCCGCCATCAATAGCTTCAATCAGTGCAGTCTCAGTTAAAACGCCGGTCGCTGCCGGAACTGCTGATTGCGCAACAGGCACTTTAACGTTGTACTGGCATGACCCCAGGAGGTTAGTAATGATCGGGGAGATCATCGAATAGTAGCCGGCGGTGCTGGTACTGTTTACATCGCAAGCGAACTGAACAGTATCAGTTGTCGAAATTGTAAAGGTAGTGGAAGGAGCAGGGCAGTCATAGAAGAGCGTTAGGTTCGTAGCAGTTGAACTATAGGAAAAGATGGTGGAATTTATGGTGGTATTAACGAGTGTAGCAGGACAAATCTTGTTCAAATAATCGGCTCTAGCAACTGTGAGAGACGATTGCACGGCGCTGATGGAAAGGACTCGGAAATTCAAGAATGTGATGTTCATCTGTGTGACACCACCGCTGCAATTTAACTGAAAATCTGGGTGACCACAATAGCTTGGCCGATTTGATCCCCAGAAAGGATAACTGAGGCCCTTAATATTGTCTCCACATGCGAATGTTTGGCTGCAATTGAGGTACTTGTCATCCTGATTGGCGTACAGACCTGATGGGAAGTGGATTAAGCTTATGGCTATTATCATGAACGATAAGGTGATGGTTGGAAGGTGAAGGCGGGACTCCATTTTCAGATAGAGAGAGGGAGAGACAGAGAGGGCGGGGGAGAGGGAGGGATGGAGGGAGGGAGAGAGAGAGAGAGAGAGAGAGAGAGGGGTTGAAAATAATCAGATAGAAAAAGGAGGTGGAGATGATATAGATTTCAATTGCAATCAACCATCACAATGACGCTAGTGGGCTTTGACGAAGTAAGGGGGTGTAATTTTCAACAGAAGCTTCTATTGGAACATCACCCCTGCCCGTCAATTAAGAATCGGGTGACCTAGGCCTATATAAAATGGCAGCTCCGAATATTTCTAAGCGTTCCCTGCACGAAACCTTCATTTTCTACCCGAGTTTTGGAACTTCAAATGTGGAAGGCCTGCAATCAGTTTAAACTCTTACCGAGTCAAACATAGAAGCCGCCCAAGAAAACAAAATCACTCAACTAATCTCTAATTTTTCATATCATACAGCCGTGGCATCTTACATAACCAAAAAGGTCAGAGTCAGAAGGTAAGACTCTTCTGCTCTGGCAAATTATGGTCTGAGGGCTTCTGGAATGCAATATCTCTAAAAATTGGAATATATGGAGAAGAACATATACAATCTGGGGAAACAGACCCAGGGAGAGAGAGAGAGAGAGAGAGAGAGAGAGAAAATTAGTCTTGGAGGGACAAATTGAGGAACTGTCAAGGGCTTCAAATTACCAAGACATGAAAACTTGAAGGATGCAGGGTACGATTAAGTGGAAGGTTCTCTCAACTGCCAAGCCTAGCAAATGAAACTCGTGGGCTCTTTTTTATTACCGAAATTTCCTCTGTGAAGTCCACCATCACTGCTACATGTGCTAACGAGCCCCAGGATCCTCGCGTTACTAGTATTTCTTTTCTTTTTTTTTAATGAGGATGGGTCCTAAGATATTTGCAGAATTGTGGTTCTAATAGGAATTAGGTGAAACGACCTAAAGTCTTAAAGTAACCTAAGACATGCAGACCAATTAGTTAAAGTCTCACTTCCTTTTTCTATGTAGTAAGGCAGGTTTCTCACTTCATCAAGAGTAACACATACAGAAGTTGGTCAACAGCACCCGCCAAACCCACACACCAAAAACGACCTCAGCTCCCTCCGGAAACAGGGACACCAAACTGAAAAGAAACCAAAGAAAAGGCACAACAACAAAAAACCAACCATAAAATGTGTATCTATGTACGGTTCCTGCAAGAAATAGGACTGTCGTGATTACAGCTCCTGTACTCGAGAGAGAGAATTCGAGCCATCCTTTATCCTTGAAATTACAAAGTCAGATCCTAGTATAATTAGTACTTAAGATTAGAAGGAAGAGGGCTATTTGTACTCGTTCAATTCTGAAAGGGACAAGTCATCTAATCCGGTGTTAAGTGCTGGCAAAAGCTCCCAGGTTATGCTGGACAACTAAATGAGGAAACTGGTTTCAGGAAAGGATTTTGAAACCGAAAGCCGGAACCTACTATATATATATATAGACTTCTGTGATTTCAACAATAACTCGCACAGCACAAGAGAGAGCCAAAATGGAAAGTAGGAATATGATATAAGATTTCATTGGATCACCATCATTTAAAAATCAGTATATTAATTATATGCGTAATCCCACGAAGTATGCCGTTGCCATGGACTAAAATATGCTAGCGGACCTAATTACTAAATATATATGCCCTGAATATTATTAGAAGTTTTAACACCTTTAAAATGGTAATAACTATTTACGATATGCCAGCGACATTCGCTCTGAACTGGACTCGGTTCGATTTCGGAAAGAACAACGCTATCACCTAATTTCGTCTCTCTGTGATCTCTGCTGTGTTAGAGCAAGATTATCTGCCATTTGTTTACTTAAATTGCATAGTATAATTTAGAAAAAGATAGTCACATGAGATAGATTTCATTATAGTGTACCTGTTGTCCGAAACTTTATATTAAATAGTGTAGAATTTACATATTTTGTCTATTTCTTTTCAAATTACACTGTAATTAAAGCATAAAATGACCAAATAAGGTGTCAAGTGGCAATCGGATAACATGCTAAGGTTGTGTTTGAGTGATAAAATTTAGTATAGTTAAAATTTTGAGTATGTAAGTTGATAAAAAAGTGAGGAGAGAGTGAAAAAATTTATGGAAGATTGTGAAAAAGCGAAAAAATTTATGGGAATTGATAAAAAAGTAAGGAACATTTTTGTAATGATGATAAAAATTTTGTAAGGAGAAGCATTTTTGTATCAAAGGAATCCTCTCATTTCAATTAGAATTGGGCATGTTAGCATTTTATATTTCAACCCATTAGCATTTTCATCCCATTCCCCCAATTAAAGATTAGCCTATTTTGTCTACCAACTACCGAAATTAATTTGTTTTTCCAAGTCCTTGCTGCAAAGTCTTTGAAGTTTAGGTTAGTTCGGTAATGCATTCTGGTGAAAGAAGAAAGAAAAATGTGAAGTACTAAAGGAACTTGATCGAATCTACTGGCGGGGGAAGGATCATGGACATATTTTGGATCGATTTGGGCAGAAGCAAGTTCTGAGATTCAAACTATAACTCCATAGAGGTAGACATTCCATCTCTACGTAATGTGTTATCCACCTTCCACTTGTTGTGCTTCTGTACGTTAATCCAATTTCACCTACCTTATCACGGGGACTAAAATTGTTTTTAATTTCCTATAAACCCGTCTCTATCAGTCCAAAATTCCACCTACCTAATAGCTCATCCGTTAGTCATATAGCCATTGAAGTATCCATCACAGTTGTGTAAGGGCATTTTGATACTTGGAATACGAAGACAGATTCTCAGCCGATTTGGAAAATACGGGTACATATGCGAGAAAGCAACCCCCCTAGTCCCTACCGAACGTCCCACCACGGTGTGACCTTTTACCTTCCGAGCTTTCTAGGTGAAGCCTTTCCCTCCTTGAATCCGTTCTTCCCCTTAGCTTCTAAACTAGTCTTTCTTTTTTTCTCAGAATAATGTAGATGCTTGCATTTCAAAATTAGAACCATACAAAGAAATATAAGGAAATTCTACCTAGACTCAATTTTAATCGGGCTGTAAAGGAATACTAGCTGGAACCTATAAAAGAGTCTGAAAATCACAAATACTTCGTACTAGATAGAGAAAGCAATGGAGAACATGGTAGACTTAGCTATCGAAATTAATAAGCTAGTAATTGAAGCACAGACAATCCGAACATAACAAAGCTTACGGGAGGGCCTAGATAAGCCTACAAGAGACCCATTAGAGGGGCCGGTACACAACGTAAATAAACAACTACAAGGTAAACAAGGGCTATTAGAAATACAACCATAACTTAAAAACTAAAATTCGAACTTGAAATGAGAGAGCCACCAAATTTTTTAATAAGGTCGTAAAGAAAGATTAATTGGACCCCATAAAAGAAACCTTAGGAGTTAGGACGGTCACTGGGAGACGAAACGGGAGGCCAAATACGAATTCTCTAAGCGCGCCTGTCAAACTTCGGTTGTCTTTTGAGTGTTAAAATTTTTAGGATGTTAAAATTTTAGAGTAATGAAAATGGTGAAATTATAAACAGATCATCTTGTGTTGTTTCTACCCTTTTCTAATTCCTATTAAGGACCCACTTGGAACCCCACAAATCATAAAATTGTTCTTCCCTAAAAACCTTTGTATATTCAGGTAAATTCATACAGGTTTTTTGTTGGGTTTAAAGTGGCCTGGAATTCTACCAAACGAAGTCTAAGTGTCTAACTTGATGGAAATATACATTTCGTAAAATCTATAAATAGTGAACTACGGTGTCGGTGGGTTCCGCTGGGGAACAAGGCGTGGCTGTGATTGTGAAGTGGATGCGCATCAATTGGAGAACTTGGAGTGCGTACCTGGTGAAAAATAGCACGTTGGTCGATTCATCTGCAAGTCATACCCACATACTCCCTTGGATCCCCTGCAGTCTCTGCTACATGCTGCAGTATCCACCTTCCATGTTACCTCAAAGCCGTCCCTAATTACTTGCTCTAATGTCGGCAGAGTCCATATTTCCAATAAGTCAATCGTCGGGACGGGAACAAACACGCTTACTTCACATTCACCAGGGCCATAAGCTCCTAACTTGATTTGCACAGTCCCAGTGGGGCAAGTGATCAATTGCCCAAGCAGAGATATCGAAGAAGCAGCAGCAGCACAACCATAGGCTAATGTAAGATTCCGGTAACCGGAGCCAAAATCGAAAAGCGTGGTATCGAGGGTGGTGTTCGCGAAATCTGGGGAGCAAATTCCTGTCAAGTAGTCTTCTCTAGAAATTTTGAGGGTTTTCGTATCGGGATTAACAGCTAGCACGCGGTACGTGACGTTCATGATGTCTATGGTAGTAACACTGCTCTCGCAGTTGAGCTTTAACCCAGGATAGCCACAACCAGGGGGTCGGTTCTCTCCCCAGAAAGGAAAACCCACGTTGTTGATCTTCCCGCAGTTGAACATATGGCTGCAGCTCGAGGATAAATCATCATTGCATAGAGACGCAGGAATCCACACGAAAACCAAGAACAGGAACAGAAGAGAAGTAGCAATTTGAGACGACAAGTGAAGCCTGGAATCCATTCTCAGAGAGATGAAGGCTCGTAGAATTGATGGGGTCATCTTTTGTTCCAGATACATTTAATGAGCTACCATGGATCACTAGTGCAGTGTGGAGAATAGCTTGGGGAAAGTGAATAGCAGACTTTGGATGTTTAGTTGACTTCATTGATTAAAACGCCCAACCAATTTTTGTCCTTTTAGAGTGCTATCAATACGACATCGTTTTTGTGTGGCTTAGTGCATAAAAGAAATAGCTACTGTAAACTAACACAGACTTTTTAACTGCTACCGGACACGGTATGCGTTTTAACAAAAGACTTTCGGCCTACCAAATATGGCTAGTTGTTTGGCTTGTCTGGTCTATATGGTTTTTTCGTTCTCTCAGAGAATTTGTAGGATTTTAGGGTCCGTTTGATTGTTGGCCTGTCAGCATACGCCTTTTAGAGCCTCCTGAGATATTAAAACCTCTTTGATCCTACCTCAATCCATATGCTATTTATGCCAAAAAAAATATGGCTGGTTGCTGTCCTACCATGCTATTACATAATACAATACAATACTTGATCGACTAATTCTGTATCGCTCCTATAAATTAAAATACTATTTTATACCGAATTAGCATTTTTTTTTTGTTGGATAACCAAGTATCAAGTCTAGTTTACGGAAAGGCTGAAGAAAGAAGAAAAGCATCTGTGTAGTATCCCCTCCCACAAAAACTGTTTACTTACCAGACCAATAATTTTGAGATGGCTTAAAAGAACAGATAGCACATTAAAAAAAAAAATTGGTCACTAAACCAACCGGTTGAATTTGGTCATTTCCAAGGACGAACCGGAAAGGCCGAAGACAGAAGAAAAGCAAGCTTTGACCGTAGCAGCAACTTTTGCGGTTCTCACAGAGTAATTAAAAATGAGGCCCGAAATTCAGGTGGCTCATGGGAAGGAAAGACCATCACCCACCTCTCTCTCATTAATGAGGTGCAGCGTCGGTCCTTGCCCAGTGAGCTGGTCGTTGACATTTGTCTGGCACTTTTGATTCCTGTAACATTTCTTTTTATATTCTGTTGACTCTTCAATGTTGTAGTTCGGTTGTTGTTTTGGTTCTGTAGGTTTAATGAGACAGGCAAAAAAAAAAAGGTGCAGCGTCGGTATGAGGAACACGAACACCGAATGGCATGGGTTGATCGCAAGGGAGTGAAGGTGAAGGTTTGGAAGCCACTGGATCAGATGAAGGAAGACTGAAGATTAATTATGATAGAGCAGTTACTGAGCTGAGGAACACCAAGTGGGAGATGCTTCAATCATCCCAAATTGGGATATAGAAGCAGAGGTGATAACTATTCTCCGTGAAAATGCAAGATGGACTTTCGTCTGGACTCCTCGCGAAGCAAATGTTGCTGCCCACAATTTAGCTCGTTGGTGCACCAGAAGCTTATTGTTGGGCGAAATTTGTACACAGGCATTACCGCCTGATGTTAGCTGTTGTGATTATGCAGTGTCTGCCCACTTTAGTCTAGTGCTGGTCGTTTGCTTAGGAAAAAAATAAATTGCGGCATAGCCTCAAGCCAAATGGAGGTCTAATATAAATTACTAGACTTTTTATATAAATTTTAATATAAAATATTCAAATACCTTAATTAATTATTTGTTATGGGGCTCTCATGCACGCACGACATCAAGACTTCATAACTTACCTAATTAAGAATTTTAAGAATATAAAAAAAGATTAAAAGGTCGGGAAAAATATATCACTCGATGATAAGCAAAAAGATCGTTAACTCAAGATAAAAAAAAATAAAAAAATATTGCATCTTATCATTTATTTTTTTCTTAACTAATTATCGACTAAGTTATCTCACTCTTGAACCGGCCTTAATTAAGCGCCAAGCCTTATAATGGACACTTGGACGGAACGTGTAGCTCGCATACTAGAGCTAGTGACGTGGCTTTCCAGAGTGCTATTTTTAGCTTCTTTATTGTTTTTAATTTGTTATATTTATAGCTATTATTACTGCTTGATAGTTGATCCCAAAATAAACTGTTTATCTTCAATTGTTACTCTTAATTTTTTTCCAGATTTTGATTCTATTTTTTATATACTATATATTTATAGATATATAAAATATTTACGATTTTAAATAAGATTTGTAAACATTTTGAAAATAATGTTTTGCTATTAATGTTTACAATTTGTAAGTTAAGGTGGGTAGAAATATGATAAAATAACGAAAGTCCGCATTAAAAGTCATTATTACGCATAGAGAATAGCTCTTCTAATTAATTTCTAAGTGCCCCACACCCTACGCAGTACGCAGTACGTGCGCAGGCAGGATCGAGCCCCCTCTTAAGTGATATGTCTGCCACTGCCACCAACCGCGAAATTTCCACGACCTTTACTAGCAAAAACGACAAAATTCTCCACAGTTCCTATCTTACACTTCTCTGTAGAGTACTTCAATTCTAGTTAACTGTTAAATTTTAAGTATTTTGAAAATCTTTAGATGTTGTTTGAGTTTTATTAATATGCGTGTAAAAATGTTGACTTGTATTTATATGTGTAAAAAAAATAATAATGAGTTGTATTGGAATGCGTGTTTTTGTGTTGTTGAAATTATAATGTTAAAAGGTAGGATGCAAATCCTAGAAAAATGTTGAAAAAAAAATACCCTTAGACTTCATTCATCAAAATGAAACCTTTTTTTTTTCTAGGCAATTAGGAGAACAGGGGAAGACAACCACTTTAATTTCAAGCGCAAGATAAACAATTAAACTTACCGCGGTCAACCCACACTTCCTTCAAAATGACCTATCAGAATGAATCCCTTACAATATTGCAAAACTAAGTAAAAATTAATTTTCAATTCTTGTTATTTAACTTTTTCCTAATTTAGTTACTGAGTTTTAATTCTTCTTCCGAGATTCTCTAGACATGTTTAAAAAATATTGTTTCATCTAATTTCAGCATTTTGATGGACAAAATATATCACTCACCAAGAACTCTTAAGAGAAGAATTAAAGCTAAGGATAAAATTAGAAAAAAAAAATTAAACTATAGGGATGAATAGATTAATTAAGCCTAAATTTATTATTTTTTAATCTCTAGTATTTAAAGGGGATTATGGAAGTAATGTAATTTGATGTTCAACTCGGCTGCAGTACCCCGCAAAGGAAGAAAGATAGCAGACTAATCGTCCTCCCTTGAAGTAATGAATCCTCCAGTGCATTTAGGAAGACAATTCTTATCTGGTTCATGGCAAACCGATACAATTTCCTCTTTGTGCGGAGTTCTTGGGATACATTTCAGCGGGGAACCGATTTTCAGAAAGAGAAGCAAAGGTAGGAATGGTTACCTTTCTCATGACTTATTGTTTAATATATCGTCGTTGACAATTGTGTGAAGAATCGATTACAACTGGTTTAGGCTCCACCAAAAACTAAAGCCTTTCAAGTCTTTTTTTGCAAAGTTGAATGAGCTGCAAAACATATATAGTAACAATTGACCTCGTTTTCAAAGATTTATCTTGTGACATAACCAAGAATCAACCAGTACTTCTATTCTTGTTAGCCGGGCTCCTCTACAACTTTTTTGTCGTGTTCCGAACTTCATTCATTTTAAGGAAATATGTAATTTGCTCAGTAACACGTTTACGATTTAGTCATTAGGTTTTATTTTTTTACTATTTGGTCACTGAGAATATAAAGTTTTGATGATCTGGTCTTTCCGTCAAACATTCGTTAATTTTTAACGAAATAGAATGCGATCGACCGCTATTTCGGTTAAAAATTTAACAGAGTTTTGACGGAAAGACCAGATCGTCACAACTATATATTCTCAGTGACCAAATAGTAAAAAAAAAAACTTAATGACTAAATCGTAAACGTGTTGTAAATCTAGTAACCAAATTGCATATTTCCCTTCATTTTAATGCCCAGAGTATGTATCTTCTATTACATCGCCTCAACAGAGTTAAAAAGTCCCTTCTTGCCTGACGAGTTCTTCCTTCTTTTCTTGCTTTCTACCGTAAGTGGCATTTGTTCTGCAAATAAAGTTGCAAAACTATCCAACAGCAGTTGTTAAGGGCATGGATGCAACTGACATAGTCACATAGCTGACAGCAGTTGCTTTGTGCAACTTAAATTTTTTACTTATTAAAATTTTATAATCATTATAAAAATTTCTCTTTTCATTATTTTCATATATCATTTTTTTCACCGCTTTCAGTAACTTTTTCACTCTTTAACTCTCTATCCACTTTTTTCATCCATTTCTATATCTACAATTTTGTCGCTCATAGACGATCTCTCGCACTAACTTTCTCGTTCCTTTACTTTTTGGGCCATCAGTAGATATGCAATATTCAACCTCCCAGCACGCACGCACGCACAGCCCATTTACACACCTTTTGAAGAGATGTTTGGGCCGGTTACAGGAAAAGACGAGCACTAAATTAAAAAACAGTAAGCGTCCAGAAATTATATGCCCTTGGTTTCATCGAAAGTAACCTCTTACTGACTTTTAGAAAGATACAGTAAAGGCAAATAAATACAAGTCCATCAAGCAAGATTCATGTGAATCTTCTCACGAGTAGACGAGTAGTCCCTCCTTTGTTCACCCAAAAGCAGGGATAGGGAAATAGGTCAGGATTCAGGGTCATTGACAATGGCCATTTAGCTTTCTTTCTAACGTTTCTGAACAGATCTGTCCCATCATGTGGTAGAAAGACATGAAATCAGACAACTGTTCTACTGACATTTTCCCCATCACACTCCTTGCTAACTTTTCTTTCTCTGCATTCAACTTCAATCTCTCTATGTAGGAACCTGCATTCCTCACTGTTGCGCCCATCTGCTTCAGCCTATCCTGTTGCTGCAAGCTCAGCGCTGTGTTTGACTGCAACTCAAACGAAGAAGAGTAAGAACATGTGCTCAGACAAAAATTGAGAGATGAAAGATTAAAATACAATAGGCAACAAAAAGAAGACTTAATCCTGCTTACAAAAAAACAAAAAGAAGAATTGGAGGAAATAAATTCCAGAAAAATAACTCATCACAGGCTTCTTTGATATATATGTGATATGTCTGTACAATACCTCAAGAAATTCTGCTCCAGCTTGGAGTTCAGATTCTTTCCACGGAAGCGTCCGGCGGCCAGTTGTGTAAATATTTCTGGCCAGTGAGAAACTCCGCAAGATTACTTTTCTTTTCTTCTCCATCTCTTGATCAAGTATTACCGGTCCGGCCGGCACTGATTTTGAGTTATTAAGCCTCTTCTGATAAGCAATAACCGCCTTCACAAATTCCTGTACAATTTACGATACATAAATAAATCCATTCAAAAAAATCGACATCTATTTTCATTGAAATCTGTTCAAGCTCATAGATATGTATTTGCTTTTATATATCTTAGGGAGCAGAAATTACACGAAACTGTAACAAACCAAACCTGATACGCAAATGGACATCCGGGATAGTCAAATTCGTCAGATTCGGAGTGCCTCATTCTCTCAGGATGAAATTGGAGTCCCATAATAAATTTACCCTCGTCGGGATTGTAAGCGGCCGGATCGTAAAACCCTTCAATTAGTCCATCTGGTGCAAATGCCATAGGAACAAACCGCTGAGCCAATCTTTTGACCCCCTGGTGATGATAACTATTCACCAGAACCTCCATTTTCCCTTCCGCTAAAGAATCCTTGAACCAACGATGCAAGGGACTGTGTTCAACCACTTTGACCACATGCCTATGCCCATCATAATTGTCGTAATCAATGTGCTCGACTCTTTGCTCTTCTGGGCACTTCCTCGATAGTTCTTTCTCTATGTCTTGGTAAAGGATACCTCCACACGCAACATTTAATATCTGTGACCCCCTGCAGATTCCCAAGTAAGGTATGTTCCTTTCTAGGCAAAGCTTTGCGAGCCTTAACTCTATCGTATCCTTTTCTTCATCAATAGACGTATCACTGGAATGAAGGCTCCTGATTTGTTCCAATTCTTCTGGCGAAAGACCAGAGACTCCGTCTTCATATAGAGACGGATCGATGTCCTCTCCTTCACAAAGAAGAACACCGTGGATTGGCTCAAAGCTATCTAATAACATATGAAGCCCACTAACACGGGGAACAATTATCGGTACTGCACCGTAGCTTACTATAAGATCCAGATGGTATTCACCTGAGAATAACATACACAGTCTTAGTACTTGGCCGAAAGAAAGAGGGTTTTTCAAATATTGGAGTATTTTGAAAGAGGCGATGATCAACAAAATCAATCATATGATTGTGCGGGACGATCTCTTTGATGTAAAAGAAACGTACCTACAAAATCCACGAACTTGTTTTTGCGAACGGTACGTCTAGAGACGATGAGAACGCGAGGGAGGATCACAGAAAGATCGGAGGCCATGTTGGTGACGAGAAGCCTTCTCAAGTTAGCTAGGCTTCGTAGAGGGTTTCTTTGCATATAAGTTACAACTGAAGAAGAAAAAGAGGACACTAGCAAACTGGGGTTGGCCAGACACTGACTTATAATGTATATAGACGAGTAATACATATTTGATACGTTACTCGTGGTCTGATGCATTAGTAAATTAATATTAATTAATGAAGAGCATCTAATGATTTAGAGGTGAATATGCTATATTTACAAATCTAGATCATATGTTTCACATTATCATAGAATCATTATTCTCATACGTGAGGGTGAATATATGTGTGAATCTTAAGAAAAAAAATACATGTTTGGATGGGTTTTAAATATTTTTTCATAAATTCTATGAGCTACCGACTAATTCTAATCTACACTACTGGAATAAGTAGAGTTTGTGACGCGTGGCTAGGTGATGCATATCTTGGGGGAACGTTCGTATATATAGGACGGGTCAAAGCTGAGGAGAAGCTGAGCTGGAGTAGATAGCTAGGTATATTTAAAGCATGGATTAGAACATGATGTGGAGGAAACGGCCGCATTATTCGGTGGGTGCACTTATCCAGTTGTCAATAGTACTCAAGACAATGATGCATGCTTTGGGGATATGACTAATTACATGTGTTAGTGGATTGCCTAATCAACTAGCAAGGAGTTAATGCAGGTACAGATGAAGTAAATTAATAGGAATGATTACGTGCGTACGTGGATCCTATGTGGAATATCATTCAAGTTTAGAGTCGTTGAACCGCCGGCCGGCAGGTCGACCCTGCAGTCTTGTAGCTAATCTTAATTCCATATATGTATATATCAGATACATGTATTTGCCAATTTTGTTGAATCTGAAGAGTCGGCCCTTACAGATAAAATGATATATATTGATTGGTTGGATACGTACAATAGTATAACTCCTATTCGATCCCAAAGCCTGAACTTTCAATGGATTCTACTTTCAAAAATGACTCTTAAAAGATAGACTATCACGAAGTCAGGTCAAAACTCACCATCACTTAAAGTTTGAAATTTCACATAATGTCGGGATCACTAGAGTATAATAGAGCTACTATGATTCGAATTTTCATTGAGAGCAAGCTTTAAGCCCTATACACAACCTGCACACCACTAATTTACAATGGGGTTTCAATTGCCTTCAATAGTGACTAAATGTGAGAGCAAGTTTGCTTCTTTTAAAATAAAGTCAACACGTTCGTGGGTTGTGAATTGAACCGAGTCTCCCCATCCACTCAAAGTTTCGAACTAGTGTTGGACCTTACCAATAAGCAAGCCAAGTGACAATTTGATACTATTTTTAGTTAGTATAGGACCGAGAGCAAAGTCTCAATGTATGAGAAATCTTAGACACGTCACTCTGATTTCAATTTCAACTACTCCATCCATCCATCCACCCACCTGGTTCAGCCCATATGGAACACATGGAGCCCGTATTCTGGTGGGCCGCCCACGAAATTCGATTTTAGCAGTGGAGACGGCTAGCCTTCAGAAAGCTGTCATCTTTTTTGTTGCAAACTATTTTATGGACCATGAGAGTTACCAAAGGGAAAATAAAGCATTGGCAAAATCAAATTTATTTATTCATGAAGCACAAGTACAAGCAGGAGGGAAATAGACTTCCTCAAATTTCAAAACAGAAATGCAACAAGACACATTATTTAGGCATAACTAGTAATTACTGTTTATTCTCAGGTACCATACCTGAGTCATGGAGGAGCTTTTTTGTCTTTTTGTTTTTTTTTTCTGAGCATATCATGGAAGAGCTTAGTTCTTTATTTGTAATTCGTACGTGTAGAGAGTTTTACTTGTTGCAAACAAAAGGACTTAAAAAGTTCAACACTTGGGGAAGGGAACACCACAGGTGCTAGCAACCTTTCTGGTATTGGGTGAGTTGATGTACTGCCTGAGGTTGGGATCCTTGAGATACCCACAAAGGCAGGGCCTCTGCTCCCTCACCTTGCGGCAGCACAAGCTTGAGGGCGGCGTTAAAGTCGTGATCGCGGGTATGCACACATTCATCTCTATGGGACTGCATGTTACCGCATTTGCCGTGTGTGCTTCGCTTAAGAGCACCGCCACCACCACCATGACAAACAGGGCAGCAAAAGGCACCGTCTTCATTTTCAACTTCTTCAACAAGCGCAGAGAGAAAGGGAGGGAGGGAGGCTATGGTGCATTCGGCCATGGAGGCGTGACATTTATAGACGTGGGCTGAGGGGCACGAGCTCGGCGGGTCAAACGGGCAATTTTAGTGGGAAGTTGCCTGGTGTGCTTGTTAAAGGACTTTCGCGAGAAAATAATCATAGGATTTACCAAAGATACGCCACAATTTGTCAAATAGGTGCCGAACTGGGTTGAAATTCAACGAGTCATATAAATTCTTCTTTTAAGTCCCGGTTCAAAACGGGAGCCTCAGTTGTGTGCCGAACTAGGGTGATAAACAACTACACCAACCAAATGGCTCTTGAAGTCTTTGTCCATCAAGTCACAAGTGAGGAAAGAATCATTGCAGAAAAAATATCTGAAAAAGAAATTTGCCAGGCTTGAATCTTGATGGCGTTTGGTTACTGTGGTCTTTGGTTGAAGCCTCATGAAGTGGTTCTAAGCGCGATGGCTTCAACTTGCACTGAGATTCAGTGCTCTGTTATGCAGGAAGTAAGCATAAATGTAGGTCCCAATCAACTCAAAGCAAATCTGATTAACTTTGGGAACTCAACCTTAACCAATCTATGTTGCTGGTTAACTCATAAGGCCCGTGAATTTCGACAACCCTGTTTTTAAGGCAATCAAATTGTGTAATAATATTGGCTTAAACGAGTATAACCTCTTGTTGCTCTTATACATACAAGAGTCTAACTTTTAGGGTTGGGCAAACCGGGTTCAAGGTAGAAATTTTTGAGCATAACCCGACCCTGAATGGGGTGGAGCCCCGCGCCGGACCGGCAGACCGAGTTTGGCTCGAGTTCGGGGTGGAGGGGCAGGGCAGTGAGAGAGACGGAGAGAGAGAGAAGGGCAAGGCAGTGAGAGGTAGAGAGACAGTGAGAGAGACGGCGACCGACGAGTGGGGCGTGAGGTAGGGCAGAGGCCAATGAGAGGGGAAGGTCACGGGGCAGGGGAAAATGTAGACGATTGGGGCTTGGGGGGGCAACTGTGATGTCGAGGGCTTGGGCACCATTTCGTTAAGGGTATACAAGGAATTCGCTAGGTTTTTCATTTTAAACGAGTCGGGTTCAAGTTTAAATCGGGTCAGCAGTATACCCGAACCTAAAACTCTATTTTTTCTAGGGCTGCACAACCGGAATGCGGTCCGGTTTTTCGGACCGCATTCCGGTCCGGACCGCATTGCGGTCCTTAAATAATATAGGACCGGACCGGACCACTTATAAGTGGTCCGGTCCGGTCCGGTTTCACTAAATGCGGTCCGGTCCGGACCACTTAAGTGGTCCGGACCGGTTTTAAATTTTTTAAAATTTTTTCAAATTTTTTTTTAGGTTAATTTCAAATGGGAAGTGTATATAAAAATGTTAAGTTTTAGTTTAGATAAAAATTAAACGTTTTATGTTTATAATTTGTATTAAAAATATAAAAAAAATATATTTTTTTATTTTTTTAATAAATGCGGTCCGGTCCGGTCCGGACCGCATTTATTATTAAAGAGGACCGGACCGGACCGGATAACCGGATTTATCCGGTCCGGTCCGGACCGGACCGCATTTTAAGAAAAAGGACCGGACCGGACCGGAAATCCGGTCCGGTTTTCCGGTCCGGTCCGGTCTGCGGTCCGGTTCTGTTCACCCCTAATTTTTTCCATAATTAGTCCCTAACCTGAACTCGGTCCAACCCTCCCCAATGGGGACCGGCTGACGGGTATCGGGTAAATTGACCACCCCTACTAACTTGGACGCTCTGTTGATGCACTGGGGGGGGGGGGGGGGGGGTTCAAGTGAGTCTCAAGGGAATTATTGTGCAAGTAAATTCTCGAACGGTAAACCATTGAGTATTAGCTCAAGTGGTACCTCCTCCCCTTAGGGAGGGTAAGATCCGGGGGTCGAATCCCCCTTCTCGCAGGCTCTGTCCTGCCCTGCTGTCCACTTTGACTAAAAAAAAAATTCTCCAACTGTAAACCAGTTCATGTGCTATACCTCCTATCAAAACGCTGTTTCACACTAAAAACTCCCCCTTCTTTAGATTATACTAATTTGTTATCCGATTTTTTTCAGATTTTCAAGCAGTGTTCAAATGCCTTCCTTTTCAATTGCTCTGCATAATCTGGCAGTAATCAATTGATTCCTAAGTACTGTGTATCGTGGAAATCCATTGGCCTCACTGGAGCTCAGTTTCCCGTTTCGTGGGGATGGGCCGAACTCGGTAAGGAAATTCTCGCGCATAGTTCTAGACCAAAGCAAGTTCGGTTGTAGATTACCCTGAAGCATATCACTTGAACGCAAATCATACGGCAGATTCCCAAAAGCCGATATTGCGTTTATGGTGCGCGGGGCCTAATCTCTTTGTTGAAGTTGTTGTATGTATCAGAATTTGGTTCAATTGTGGGCAGATGTTTGGGTATCTGATATATGTTTTATACACCTATATTATTATAGAGAATCCTTCCGAGTTCTAATAACATAAATTTGGAGAGAGAGAGAGACCCAAATGTCAACATAAAGATGACCTTCGTTGCACAAAATTATTCATTACATATAAAGATGACATCCATCCTACGAGATTATTCATTATTCATTCAACGGGTACTCCCTAAGGGGAAGGCTACGAGCCTAATCACACATTTAATTCTTTAGAACCAATGTTTGTTTCTGCGGAGTACAGAAACTCTATAGCAGACAAAGGACCCTGAAATCTAACAACGAGGGAAGGGAACGCCACAAGTGCTAGCAACCCTTCTGGCCCCGGGAGAATTGACATACTGCCTGAAGTTTGGATTCTTGAGATACCCACAAAGGCAGGGGGTCTGTTCCTTCAGCTTCGCGCAACACATCTTAGATGGTGGTGCCGAGGACGTGATGGCCGCTAAGCATGAGGACAGCTCCGTGGGACTGCACGTCACTGCCTCTGCTGTGAGCGGTGCCTCACAGAGAAGCACAGCTACCGCCACCACCGCACAAAGTGCTGCAACATAAGACGCTTTCTTCATCCTAAATTGAACTCTCACGCTCTGAAAGACGGACAAGGGGTGGATGTGGCCTAGGCTTTACCACCCACTTCATTTATAGGACTGGTCCGAGGAGTTTCCACTGCTTGGACTGAACAACTTAGGTCCCACCTCGTTTGGAAGCAGCTCGCGAGATAGTGACACGTGTATTATCAAATAATTTAGTCCTAGAGTGATTAATAAATGACCACTATTTGGATTGGGAAAAAAAAATCTGTTGGCCTTGCATGATTCCAACCATTCAATACGAGCTGTAGCTGCTGTACATTACAGGCATGATGACAACCTACTAGAATTCTTCTGACCTCTCAAGTCTTTTTCCCACTTATCTACAACGAAAGAGGTCGAGCTGCTTGACCTTGTTTTTTTTTTTAATCGACACTAAGGATCCACCATTGCTACTAAGTTAACATCATCGGAGGATCCGTTCTCGTATACAATCAATTGAGATCAAATTGCTCAATTACATATGAAGATTCAGAAGCGGCTCAACAAACTAGTTAGTACCCAACATTATTTACACCCTTTTAATGTGTCGACATTTTCAGTGATCTATCGGTAATCAGGGCTGATTGAGAGGATGAATTTCTTTTAATTATTGTGGATCAGCCAGTCAACTCTCTTTGGAAAGCTTTAAGAGCCTCAATCACACCTTGCGAGACTGCTTGACTTGAAAGAAGATCAATGTTTACCTAACAGTGTTAACTAGCCTTACAGATTCAACCACTCGAAGAAGCTTGCACTGTGCCCAGGCTGCGGGAGAGATCAATCGTGTAATTGAATAGTACTTCTAGAGCCTATGAAATTAACCCAAAATAAATGGAAAAAATTGGGAGATGAAAATAATATCATATCATGCTATATTATCAAGAAAAGAAGATGCATGTGAAACCAGTACAGCAGTCAGCAGAAATGGGGTTTACTTTAAAAGCTGATTCCGCCACGCCAAGTCTTCAATTGTCATATGACCATTACAGCAAGCAACCCAATTACTATTTGTAATTTTTTTTCTTCCAATAATTTGACGAAAGATGAATTCGACCTCAATCATACATTAAAATTGACTATAATGTTGAATCCGAAAAAAGAAAACGGAGAGACAGGTCTAGCTTCATATATAGCTAATATAGAGAAAAAGAATAAAAAAGTAGAAAAAAAAACCCCTTCGAGAAGAGTCCCTCCACACTTAATTGGGTCTTACTTTTGATTTTCGGGTCAATCTCTTTTTCCTTTGTGTTTTTTGGTAAGTATTTAGATGTTTATACACAGATTTGAGTGGAGCATAATATGGTGCAGTGAAAGTAGTGAGAATATAATCCGAGTGGTATACACTGTATACCATAATATATGCGTCCACTAATTTCTCCTACCCTCCTGCCATTTTCAAGCATTGGCTTGAAGTCAGCTCGATCGATCGATCCTGAGAAGATCAAAGAAAAAAAAAGTCGCATAAAAGACACGAACATTGACCATATATATCGATCGTACGTGTATGAAAAAACCTGTTGGAATCTTTTGTTTTCATAAACAAACAACCTTTGAAGCACCGTAACTTTGCTCTTGTGGTTGGAAAACAGAGTACCAACCACCAAGAAAGAAAAACGACTAGCACTTGGTCGGTCATGACTTCTGCAATTTCCATTTACATAACGATCATCCAAAATTCTCTCTCCACAGCTACTGCATGCCCGCGGGCCAGCATTGAATACATTCGCATATAATGAATGCCACAGCCCAACCCCACTAAAACTTGTCCCTACATTCGCATATAGCGTATTACAGAAGGGTTTTGTCCTCATTAACTCATTAAAGCCCTTCTTGGTGCAACAAAAGTAAGCTGCTGAAATGGGATAATATTGATAGGGCTATTACGTATGAGTAGTATTCACTACCTCAATAAAACTAATCAAAATGGTTTGCTTAAATAATTGATATTTTGCCGTACTCTAGAATATTCATTCAATCTTGCCGGTCAAATTTGTGATTCATGTTAGCTATCTGTAGAAGACATTCATTTATTAAATTTGATAGCTTGAGAAGTATATAGTCAAGATGGCCGAGTTGGTCTAAGGCGCCAGTTTCAGGTACTGGTCCGAAAGGGCATGGGTTCAAATCCCATTCTTGACAGCAAAGTGTTTTAAATTCTTTCCTTTTTCTTTCGTGTATTTCCAGTCCTCTGAACCCGAAATAAAAACATCAAATAAAGGCGTCTCATCTTATGAACCAAGTCGCCAAATTGGCTGGTTTAATAAAAAAAATTGGGACATCACACTTGTCCATTTTGGGTCGGGGGCTTTGGGTGTTTAGGTAGATGTTGACACCAACTCCTGCATTTGGAGGCCACGATGTGGCTAAAATGGGCTATTTGATTGATTTTTCCCGCTACTGCCTTTTGTTCGCTCCGTTTACTTTCCAATAAGAAAAAAGTTCATGAAACGACCATTACAGGTGAAACCCAAGCCTCATTCAAATGCCTCATGATTTGATAAGTTTTGTGATCATTATAAAATTAGACACGAGAATGACAAACGAAGTTAGAATGTTTTGAAGCTGAAGAAAAGAAGAATTCTTAAGTTCATATCAAAACAAAGAACATAAAATAAAGGAAAAAAAAAAAGAAAGGTTAGTCAGATGTATGAGAAATCGGAAGCAAGCCGTCAGTATAATTTATACATGGAGCATAACTCAGTGCCCGAGGATCCTAAACCGATGCTGTTGGCAACAAGCTTAGAAACCAAGGCCAGCGTATACAAGCTGATGATTCGACAAGTTTCCTCTTATTTTGTGCCAATTGGAACATCAAAATTGCAATAGAATCTCTACTCTCGCCCTCGTGGGCAGCTTCTTTACTTTTGCTATCCCAATAATGGAATAAAGAAAAGAATGAAAAAAATTTAAAGAAAGTTCCCCGTCTTCATGACCTCGTAAACTGGGAGCAAAATGCACTTCCCGCGACATATTAGGAGGTGAAAAAGAAATTCTCTCCGTAGGTCAATAGAAGGGAAAATTCGAACTTCATTGGTTCTGAGTTTCCTCTTGGCTCTTTACTTTTCCCCTTAGCATGTCTGTGAAATTCCCCCTCATGATTCGACCGAATCTAGTGTCCTCTACTGCCTGTTGTGGCTCTGCCTTCGGGGATTTCTCAGGCTCCTGTGGGGGCTCTGCATTTTCCTTCTTGCCTAACAGCCCACTGTCACCAAAGAAACTGCTCATTGATGAGGCAAGCCCGAGATGGGCACCCATCACCTTACTGATTGTCTCAAAAGTTCCACCTGATCTTTCCTTCATAATGATTTCAAGGGCTTCCTTGTGTGCCGGATCAAGTGCATCTGAGTCTTTTAACAGGTTCTGGACGGCAGGTAAGAGGAAATCTTTAACACTAGCAGCCGGAAGATCTGCAAGAAGCAGAGATGGAAGTGATCCTCATCTATAGCATATAGAGAAGTTGAAACACTAAACAAGTAACAATGGCTACAGAAAACTCATCTATAGCATGTACGGCACTGACAAAGCATTCGAAAGGGACATACAAAATACTCTTTCATTACCTACATAAGACTTCCAAGAAAGTGTCACAATGGCTCAGAATTGTTGGACCCTAAATTTTGGACCTACCTTAGGAATTGTTGTTGGGTACTATGTTTGTTGGGCACTAAGTTTTTTTGCACACTCTCAGACGAAATGGTTTTGGCCATGACTACATTTGTTTTTACCGAAGATATTTCCGATAAGTTGCTGTGAAAATGTTAAGAATCTAAAATACTTGAGAATCTCAAAGTGTATCGCATGATTTTAAATTCCAGTCTCTAAAGAATAAGTTGGCCTGCTAAAGGACAGCAACCAGCGGCAATGAAAATAACCATGCTCTAACAGTTGCCACCTAAATAAAAGGAAATTTCCTAAACAGGGCTGTCATAAATGAAACCTGTTCAAAATGACACCTGAGAAGTATTATAAGGCCAAGGCTGTGATAGGTAGTTTGATTAAAAACGGCAAACTGAGTAATCATTGTTTTATTTTCTTCTGCACAGAAAACAGAATAATAGACAAATATATCTTCATTTACCTCATGTTTGATATATTTAACGTTAATCGTGCTTTGCATGATATAAACAGTTCACCCAACATTTTGTTAACACATTCTTAGCCAGAAATATAACTTGCTACATACACTTCCGTCTAAATTAGGCTACTATTCTTAACATAAAAACAATTTGGACATTGAATGGTTTAAAAGAACTCATGGCTGGTTCTCATACTTGAGTCCATAGATGTGTCTATCTTTTAGGTGCTTAGTCCCAAAAAGAATGTCTACAAAACGCTAACTACCAACCAAATAAAATGGCTATCATCAGATTGTAGACCATTAAGGCAAAGTTCTGATGATCTTGCAAGATTTATGAGATTACTATAAAATAAATAAACCTCATTGCCAAATTCAGATGCCATTTCAAATCAAACACAAACCAAACATAATCTCTGATGTTTTAGGCCACATATTTGCCCAAACATCCAACAGAAAGACATAAACCAGACTTGGGATAAAGTTGATGACTGAAAAAAAAAACCAAAGTGGGGGAAAAAACCTGTAGCATCCAGGGCACGGATTGCCTCACAAAATGCATTGGCTTTTTCACAGCGACGCAGCACATCACTCCCAGAAGTTGGCGTGGCTGAGAATTGGAAAATCTTGGACAAAAGATGTATCTCATGTTAAAGAAACAAGCAGCACAATCTGGTGGCTTGATATTACGAGTCAACAACGAAAATGATACATGCACTTAAAACCATGAGATGATAAGTCCAAAAAGCAATCTTCTAGAGGAAGAAGGTTGAGGATATAATCTCGTAATCTCTCCGTTGTATGTGGTACAGTAACAACCAGTGCACGAACCACAGCAATAGTAGCTTCATGAGATCCATCTTCAAGAAAAGCATCCATTTGTACTCGTATCTTATCAACAATCTGGAATATGTCAAACTTCGATCAGCGAAATGCATTAAAACTGCTACATTAACATGGCAGTGTCAATTGAAGAGCAAAAAATTCATACCATATCATTTTTGAAATGCTGGGCCACAGCTCCAAATGCATCTATGCTTGCATACTTCACATTTAGGTTCTGGTCAGATCCCAGAGTCACTAGGGCGGGCAAAATGTGAGCAGAAGCAACTTTTGCATCGATATATGGTACCTATTAAACAAATTCATATTAAAACTCAAATCTCAAGATTAGATGCAACTAGAAATTATGATTTCACAGAGATTGTATCCTTACAATGACTTTCAACAAATTGGCAGCGCTTATTTTCATATTTACATTGGACGAGACAACCATTTCCCATAGTATATTGAATATCATACCATGATGTTCTTCAAATGTGCTGCATTACACAAAAAAAAACTCAGTCGAACAATGTATTACAAAATAAATCATTGTGAAGCAATGTTGATATACGAACCAAAGAAAACGGATAGCATTGACAATCTCATTGCGCCTTATTGGCCTACTTTCCTCTGTGCTACCTTCAACCAACAGCTTTCTCAAGTACTCGGCTAATTGTCCATGCTTGTTAGGAGCAGCCAAAACACCTGCCAGCAGTATTGGCAGGACACACATAGTAGCGAGTTTTTCGGCCACAGAAGTTCTTGGTTTCAAACCTGTAATCAAGAAACAGTCAAAGATCTGACAATGATGTGAAACAACAGAACATCTTGAGATCCATTACCTTTTATTCTTGATTGGACACTGGAAGGGAAAAATGTCAAATCAGCGTTATCCCCAACTGCTACCAAAAATACAGGGAGCATTATGTGTGTGAGATAAGAATCCCCAAATTGTTCAGAGACGGCC
Organism: Myrica gale; assembly: GCA_963930655.1. Lineage (NCBI taxonomy): Eukaryota > Viridiplantae > Streptophyta > Magnoliopsida > Fagales > Myricaceae > Myrica > Myrica gale. Next base: position 4,780,303 of record OZ005600.1, on the reverse strand, counting down.
AACAAAAACTGCATTACCAATATATAGATTAGCAGCAACTGGAAGAGTACTATTCTCATCATACAACATGTGAAGATGAACAGCCTTAAAGGGTACATATTGGTACCTTTGTAGTTCGATTTCTTAAACTATCTTCTTTCTGAGATAACAAGCAGGCAAGCTGAATCAAATCAGGAAGGCAGTCGACATGTATCCACTCAAATGCAGACCATTCCACACATCCCCTGGTCATGTATAATAATAACTCAGAAGCAAATATGGCGACAAGGCTACCAACTGGAATAATGATATTATCTCTAGAGAAAAGGTTATGTAATAACTCGCACCAAAAATGTGTTCATAAAAAACAAATAAAAAGGTAAAGTCAGATACCCTGTATACAATTCAAGTAAGGAGGTTGAAAATGTTGTTCCTGCTGTTTCAGGACCAGAAGAAAATGGACATGTTTCAACTGCTTTCTGGTAAACGTAGGGCAGCAATTCTATCAGCAATCTTAGTAAAACATCAATATTCCAGCGTTCTCGTTCTCCTAAAACACGAAGATGCGACTCCACAGACCCTTCAACCCCCGAAAGAGGTGGACAGCGCTGGATAATTAGAGAAGTGCAAGAGAAACATATTATAAAATGAAGGGAATAGTTCTTGCTAACAACCGAGAGCAGCAGTAAAAAGAAGCATACCCGAGCGGAGCTCAAGATATGAGAGAGTAAAACTCTTGAAATATGGTCTAATTTGTTTCCCCAATTTAGTACTGCAGGAACCAGTTCTTTGAGTGTAGTTTCGACCACTACTCCAGAAGGATCGCAGACCAATTGGAACATGATCTCCTCCACCTATCAACAAAGAAAAAAAGTATTGAAGAAACTTCTTGTTTTTCTTTTCTTTTCTTTCCCCAATTTTCATTTTCTATTTTCTATTTTCTTGTCACTCATCATATTATGGTAAGGGGAAAAGGCTCCATATTCCCTAGACCATGTGTCATCAACCTGTTCTAGAGCTTACATTGCAGCCAATTCTGTCAAGTCAGAATTCTTCTCCATGACTGCCTCGAAGCATATTTAGTGAGGCTGACCTTGAAATATTTGTCCACATTCGGAAAGTGTGGAAGCAGCAAGGCCAGATTATGAGCAGCAGCCTCCCGGACAACAGTTGCAGAATCTTCAATTAATTGTTGCACAATTGACAAAATAAGAGAATCACGAATCTCAGGCCGGACAAATTCTGCAAGCTCTCCACATGACTGAGCAACTAGCAGCCTACGCTCCTCATACAGGTGATTGATCTGAAACACATTAGAACCAAAGAATGGACACCTATTTGTTGAGGTAAAAGCATTGATGTGGTGATGAAATGTATTGCACCAAGAAGGCGGCAAAACTTACTTGTTCCCAGCACTGGGGAAGCAATTCTGTTTCTGTTCGCATCTCTCCAACATTCTTAGCGAGGCTAACGCATGCCTGAAACAGTTGTAAGAGATTAAACATCAAGTTTACAACTGTATATCCAACATGCAAACATAATTTAGTTCGTTAAGCAATAACCTACATCCATTATTATTCGTCTCTGCAGCTCATCTGGGCGTTTGATTAAATTAAACAATGTGTGGGTCAAGGAATCTCTAGTGCTGCTATCTGGATGGCGCTCAATTGCACATATTATCAGGGGAAGAAGCTCCTGTAGTAAATATACACAGAACCTTTCATTAGAAAATCCAGAGTTAAATTGTAATGCAAAATAAATTTCCTAAAAGCAAACCTCACGATGATTGATCAAGACATAGGGTACAATCTTAGGCAAGGCATCTGCCAAGATCTGTATGGTTCCTAAGCCCTGTCAAAGTACAAATGTGTCAGATATAATGAACAAAGTAGCATGTTGATCCATGGATCCATTGACCTAACGTCCAAATTATGGTAGAAAGAGGTGTTTTTACAACTCAACCACTTAGTCAACTCTGTTAGACTCTAACAATATGCAATTTATTCATTTTAGTTTTTGGAGGTAGGGGATGGGATTTCCGACTTCTTAAATTGCACTTGACAAGTTTGCTATATAAATGGAAGGTCAAGCAAGAACATTAAGGGCACTGCAAGGATGACAACAAGAAAGCCACCCAAAATCCCTGCAGAAAAAAAAGCTTTTGCAAGAGCCCCGAAAGAAAGAGAATATAATGGTGAAAGGCAAGAGAAAAATTGAACTTGCCGTATTTTCGGGAACAGCTCCACCCGATAAATCGTAAGATTTTAGAAGTGGCCTCCTTTCTCCTGGCCGTGGTTCATTGTCTGGATTGGAAACATTTTCAACATTCGCAAAGGTGTTATTACCATTTGAAGTAGGCATTAACAACTCTTGTGAAACTTCCTCAAATTTATTTGTGTTTCCACCAAAAGATTGAGTTGCCTGTAATTGAGCAACTTTATTGTCTACAACTATTGATGGCGCATCAACCGGATGAGATATTATACTTTTAACTTCAAGTATCTCAACAACTTTCTCTTCTATTTGTGCAGATTCTCTCTCTGAATGGACAGAATTTACAGAATCTGGAGCATTCCTCGTTTTCGCTTTTAAAATTTCTATTTCCATCTGCAGGGATTTTATTTCTTCCTTGTATTTTTCTAAAGGCTGGGATTGGACATGATCAACATCACTGGCTACCAAATTCCGTCCCAACTGAGATCCTTCTATGTGCATTTTCAGTGCAGTGATTTCGGCTCTGCAATCGTTGAGTTCCTTCCGCTGCCGCTCCAAGGATTGCTTCAATTCTTGTATCTGAAAGTCAAGAAATCATCAAACTGTTTGCTCGTATAGTTTGAATGAGAATTGATTTCAAAGTGTTCCAAAAGATTCAGTACAACAAGGAAAAAGTACCAGGTTGTTTTTGTCTTTAAGATCCTTCTGAAGAGCTTCTAAGGATCTTGTTAATGCACTTATTTGACCCTCAGCCAAATCTCTGTTCTTTGATAAGAACTCCTTTTCATGAGCAAGCCTCTCATTTGTTTTTCGTAATGCTTCATTTTCACGAAGCATGACAATTTTCTCCTGTAGCACAAGGTGCATTGTAGTTTATGCACGGTTCAGAGCAAACAGAAAATGGTAAAAGTTTGAAGGAACATCAAATGATGTGATTTATGCATTTATGCGAAAGGGATCTTGTATCTATTACCATATTTCTCAATCAACGCACAACTCAGAAAAGGATAGAAGTCATTCCACGCAATGGCAATTGGCAACAAATAACAATTAGGGGAAAAATCACTTTGAGCCCTCTAACTACCAATGCAATTTCAAATAGAGGTCTAAACTACCAATTTTGACACATTGAGTCATTCAACATCCACAATTAATCAAATTGAGCCCTGAAATAAAATCTGAGGGTCAAAATCGTGCCACGTGACTCATTCACAACACACATGGTACGAGTTTGATCGTTGGTTTTTTTTTTGGAGCGCAAATTGATGAAATTTAGTAGTTCATGGGCTCAATATGTCAAAGGTGGTAGTTTAGACCTTTATTTGAAATTGCATTGGTAGTTAGAGGGCTCAAAGTGATGTTTCCCCTAACAATTAACATATGAACAGAATTTACAACTCTTAACCCTACAACTACTATGAATTAAAATCTATAGAACTTAATTTACATATTGAGGTTAGTGATCTATGGGAGAATGCCGCCTTTATGAATGGTGATTTTTCAAATTAAACGTCCAAATCTTTACTCATGCCCTAATTCCTATCACAATGGCCACTGCCAATAGATACATTGATGTGAGTGTCCAATTTCAGATCAACACCTCCTTTATTATGTCAGAATGAATAAAGAGCATAGATACAAAATATCTTTGTGTGCTCACAACGAACATTATAACTTAAATAACACTATCTTCATAGTCAAAAGAGATTTATTCAAAGTTCAAACAATCATCTAAAGTTCAATCTCATTGTTTCGCCATTTTATACTCCAGTTAGCGACAATATATCCACACCGCGGATTAACCGCAAGAAAGAAAAAGAGGTTGCAAAGGTGTTGATCTTATTTTAAAAATCTCCATACAAAGGACTATGAACATATCTTAGAATGTCTTTGAGAGTACAAAGCATTAACTTGCCCAAACGTCTCAAGGAATACCTCGGCAGCCTCTGTAGTGGAGGAAAGATACTGATAATAGTAATGTCGTAAGGCATCTGAAACACGTGCAGGTGTATCCTGCCAAACCTCTAGATTTTGATCTGTGACCTGGAATAAAAAAATAAACAGTTTATTTTAATCCTTCAAGACTAATTCCCTATTAAGTTACAATCATACATTTATAACAGGCTTTAGATTCGCACTGGGGAAACCAAACAAGTTAAAATCGATATGAGATATAGCCTCCACTGCCATCTTTATCGTAAACAGCACCTGAGCAACATATAGCCTCTTTTTTTTTTTGATAAGTAAGATCAATATATTAGAAAAAAGAAAGAGTGAAAACAGTACAAAGATTGTACTGAAGACACTTAGAACATACAGACAAAAAAGCTAAGGAAATCTGGAAAACTAGAAAACGACCCCCCACATAGCAGAAACCCAATGAAAAAGAGAGTGCACAAGAACACCCTGCAAATGAACCACCGACGAAGCCATATCCTCAAAACAACGACTATTTTTTCCCCTCCAAAGACACCACCAAACAAAAGATGGAACCATATTCCAAATTGCCTTAGCAAAAGGATCCCTAAACTTTCTTCCCCAACAAAACAACACATCAAACACCCTTGCCGACATTACCCAATGAAGTTTGGAAATGCGAAAGACATACGCCCAAAGAGACCTTGCCATAGAACAGTGCAATAAAATATGGTGGACGGACTCACTATCCCTCTTAGATAAATAGCACCAATCCGTAACATAAACCTCTAATATCAACCTTTTCTAAAGCTCCTCTTATCTTCTTTACACTTATTATAATGCACAAACATTTCACCATGACCATAATGTCCATGAAATTTCCATTCTCAAAACAGGCAATTCAGATGTTTTGTGTTTATCCATAGTAGTTGAATAATGAAGAGATGCCGCGCTAAAAGTTTTCAAAACATTGAAAAATAAGGGAAAGATAACACTAAACGAAATGAGATAAAGATTTGTCACAGATAGATTAAAATGTTGAACATGCATACATGCATGCGTGTGCCCACTTGTGGGTAAGTGTGTACATATGAACATATATATACATACATAATAGAGCAACCAAAACAGCGTTGTTATGCAAACCACGACCTCAAGTAGTAAACCTCGTAAGCCTAGGCCAAATGGCTGTACCTGTTATAGGAGAAAGCCGAAACCTATATCTATCATGAACCCAATGTACCATGTTGCACATAACTTTTTCCAAGGGTTGAAAAAGAAGAATAAGAAGAAGAGGAGGAGAAAAACTCATGGACAGACTTATTAGAGTGTGTTTTCCCTGGTCAGGCTGGCAAGACAGTTGTTCCAATCTTCTACTTGTGATTGAAATGGGTTGCCAAGAAAAAAGCCAAGGAAATTAGAAGAAAATAACCAGGGAGAAGAAGAGAGATTTGTGCATCTTGATTCGAAATAAGTCATCCTTAGCAAACCAACAGAGTGATAGAGAATGAGAGAAGGGAAGAGAGACAAACAGAAACAAAGAGACAATCAACATTAATAGTCTTGCATACCTCTTCGTAAAATGTCATTGCAGTGAGCCGATACCCTGCTATAAGCAAATATTCCTTTACAGCACAGTTAAGATCCCGACGTTCATTTTCCTTCAAAGGTCCCAAATCCGAGAAGGAAGAATCTCTCTTCTGCCGTTGAAATTCTGGCCCATGACTTGTAGCAACATCTATACTGGACTCTGCAAATTCACCCAAGATAGAAAGAAAACTCAAAATGATAGTGGATTAGACGAAGCATGAAAAACGTAATACACCACTAATTGCTGTTACATAATTGGAGTTACACAAAAACCAGTGTACACTAATTTTAACAAGGGCACAAATACAGGTGTCCAACTCCAATGTCTCTGTTGTTGGTGAAAGAGGAATCTAATCCAGTATAAAAACAGAAGCACAGTTATCAAATCCGTCATTTCCATAAGCAAGAACACGAGAGAGAGAGAGAGAGAGAGAGAGAGAGATGTTTCCTTAGTATTTATACCAAACTCACAAGGGATGCACCTAGATATGTTTGGTAGCTCATTGTGAACATAAAGCTTCAGTGACAAAAGAACAAAAGAGCATGGACACTTTTGTCTAGAGCGCAGTGGTCCATGTACGATTTTATCGTAACAAACCATGAAATTCCAAACAGCAAACAGAAAAATCCGTCTTACAAATAAGCCAAAATGTACAGAAGGACATGATATAAAACATCATGCAGACAATAGAAACTACCTCTCAATTCATCTGGAGGTATTTCTGTTATCTTCTTTAGTTCAGCCTTCAATTTTGAAATGTCCTCCTGGGCTAAGCGAAGCTCATATTCACTGATAGCTAATTTTTCTTCCATTGCTTCTTTCTCTTCTAGCAAACTTTGAGGGTCTGCAACTGCATTTCACAAATGAGAGAGGAAGAAAAGAGAATCAGCTATGCTCTGAATTGAATGAGAAAATCTCAAAAGGGAATTTGGGACTTCAATTCGAGACTTGGGCATGGACTAAAATCATCTAAGGGTTAATAAATGTCTCTTTCTTGTTCTGTTAGTGACACTTACCAAGAAATGCACCGAGCTCTGGTGTTAGAGGAAATATGCTAGTCGGAGCTTTAGATGCTCTTCTGGTTGATGATCAGATAAAATCTAACCTATCTGACCCATTTACAGTATCTTTCTGCATTATCCAACCATGTCATGTAATTCTCCCCACTCTGTAGCAGTTGACAATTCACTACATTGACAAGGCATAATACATGTGGCATAGATGATGGCTAGGTCCTCTGAACACACTCTGAGTTAAAATGAGCAATTTCTCAAGTTTTCAGAAATTCTATTTCATAGAATACATCGTCCCATTTCTCATCACTATGTAATTGGAAGACCATTGAATTGGTAGGCTGAAGTGAACTAAATCGGTGATGTTGTGGAAAAAAGTATTTGCTTTTTTTACTTTCTCTGAATTTGCTTTGGTAGCCAATATTTGAATTCTATCTTTGTTTAGGGTGCCATTAGGCAGGTAATATGGATTACTGATGCCTTCTCCCTCACATCAATACAATCTTCCTAGACATCAACTCGGGTTTTCTTAGTAGCCCAGAAAGGAAACAGTATGTTGCTGCTCCAGCAAAATTACCTTCATACTAGATTTGGAGACCAAAACAAAATGAGGATAAAAACCATGATCGGATCCAATGTTTTGTGCCATTTCAATTCAGAATGACTGAGAGGCTCCCTAAGCCAAGATAAAATAATTTTCTTAGATGAATGGATTGTATTACGTTTTTGCCAGCGGAATGAACCAAACAGCTAAGATCCAAACTTTTTAGTCTCATTCACTTGCTCAACAAAGAGATGGAGCGTATAAATGTCCTGTATATTATACTTGAGATGTAAGGAAGTGGAAATGCCTTTTGGATCATAGAGTTCTCAACCCCGCAATTCGACTACCAAAATTACATGCATTTCTATTGGTAAAAATGCTATCTAGACATTCCGCCGGGACAAAGATGAGTTCTTAACTTTCTAATTACACTTGAAAACCCAGCAAAAACTCAGTAAAAGAAGGAACAATATTCTACAGTACTAAACCACACTGAAATCAAACTCTCCCGGAAACGGAACCGAGAGGACCTCACTTCGATAGGCATCCATTCATCAACAGACTTCCAAACTTTGCCAAAAATAGAGACCTTAGATACCAATTCCCCATTTCTCACATTTTTTCAGCGACCAAACAGCTCCATAGAAATGGAAAGACAGAGAGAGAGAGACAGAGGATGGAGGGAGAGAGGGGGAACCTCTTAGAGAGTTGAAGCGAGAGATCTGATCGGGAGGAAATTGAGATGGATCGGAAAAGAACTCCTTGAGGCGAATGGCCTGAGCGTCTCGGCCATCGTCGAGGAGCTCGTGGAGTAGCTCGAATGCCGTTAGCAAGTACCTCTCCTCCAGTAGAAAGTTCACCACGCAATTGCACAGCGACGACCTCTCCACGTCCATCTCTCTCGCTCTATCAGATTGATAGACCAAAACCCTAATCTCTGCCTCTCTCCAGCGCCATTACAAGATGATAAAAACACTCGTGCTAGATCTCTGCTCCGGTGTGTATAGTTGTGTGTGTGTATGCACGGGGAAAATGAAACAGAGTTTTGTGTGAGCTCGTGCCGTTGAAGGAGAAGTAACGGGGTTAGGGCTGTTCAACCCCGGTGTAGGTGCCGGTTTTGGCCAAAACCGGCACCTACACCGGATATGCCGGTTTTTTAAAAAATGCCACCTACACTTACACCGTTAAGGGCAAAAACCGGCCCTTAGCGGTGGCGGTTTTAGCGGTGGCGGTTTCCGGTAATCCTACATTCATATTGAATCATTTTTTTTAACATATTACGCACTTAGAAAATATAAACTCTACAACAACTGCACATGTAGAAGCACTTGTATTTTCCAACAACTGCACATGTAGAAGCACCAATGCATCATCAATACACTCATGCAGATCTCTGATAATGCAACAGCAATAATTCATTGTCAACAAGAACAACAATTCATCCTCAACAAGAACAGCAATCCATTCTCAAACGACAGTGCCACAAATACCAAGTAGTTTCCATTACAATTAATCTGATACATATATGCAACAGCGACAACGACAACCATAATTCGTTGATGATATTTTTATAAGATCTGAATCTTCTACTGACAAAACTAAAAGCAAAGTAACCCCTAAACATGTTATAATACCTTAAATAACTAATCCTTACAAATCCTGGGGTTTTCAGTAATTCTTGAAACTGTTTTTCACGCATCTATTGAAGAAGAGGTACTGCAGAATGTGCTCCGTAAACACCAAGAAATAGAGACAGAGCTGCCCAGAACGAAAAGAGGCTAAAAGAAGTGTTTTCAAAACTTCCTGCTGATTAGTAACATGAATTTGGACACACACACACAAAGGAACTTTAGGAAATAGGCTGCGAAAGAGGGGGGAAAAGGCATGTGACGGTGATGCTGGTTATAGTTGGATGTCAAAGATTCTACATGATTTAAGATAGAGATCTTATAACCAATAAAGCTGTAGGATCAGGTAATAAAACCTTAGTTGGGTTGCTGTGGTACAATTTACATATAAGCAAAAAATACTCATATGACTAAATTTACATATAAGCATCATCAATAGTTTCTTCCAAAAGAATCATCTCATTTCTAATCCAATGTATCATCAATAGTTTCTTCCAGAAGACACCCCTTCCCACAAGTCAAGAATAGTGACACTACAAATTCATTATGGAAAATGTTGCAGACTTTAGATGCACCAACTAAATGCAAGAAGCCTTATCTGTTGGCCAAAAGAGGAAAACAAACATGCAACCTGTCACTGAGGTTGCATATCAGCAATAAAGTCTGCTAACATTGAGACGCCTGGCCTACTTTGTGCAGTTCTAATTTTTGACACAAGTATCCAGTAAATTGACAAGCTTCAGATCAAATCGTGGAAACGCAAACCACCCACTTGACTTAGCACACTAATACAGCTCTCCATGTCTTATCAATTAAAAAAAGGCCAAAAACAGAAACAACAAACTCATACATCGAAAGACGCATTGTGTGTCTTTTAGGAAACTTTCTCATCAGAAAAATAGTGTTGCAAAAGAAAATGGAAGTCATTCACGCAGTATGATAAAAGATATAAACAACTCTTTTACAGAAGATGTATATAATTCACTTCTTTCTCTCTCTCTCTAGGAACTCAATAAACAAAAAAAAGGTTCAATATTGTTAACAACCAACAGTCTACAAAAATTCTTCCCGAAAATTTTTCATATAACTGATTCTAGACCAAACCAAAATTAACCAGCATAAAATGAAAACAACCCATGTCTTCCTACCGTAAACCCAAACCATAAAACACACGAACACGGACGAAAAATCACACATGTATTTGGTTATTTCTATCTCTACATATGTATATACCCCTGCGAACAAGCTTGAGGGTGCGCTTGCAAATCTTTTGCCGGCAAGGGGTTTGGCAATGGGGGAGACGGCAAGAAGTTTCTTCCTCTCCTTCTCCTTCTGCTGTGCCTTCTCTGATTCGCTATCGCTTCCCATATTTTCCCCTTTTTTTTTCTTCTCCTTCTCTCTTCGAAGCTAACTGCAGGGGAGGCTCAAAGAGGAGTTATATGGGGAGGGGGGTGCTGAACAACAAACTCTTCTCCCAAATACTGCTCCATAATCCTTTCTCTTCAGAGCAAACCCAGCTAAAAGTAGACAAGTGCCGGCGCGGGGGCAAAAATATGGGGAGGGGGGGTTTTAACTAAAGGGGGAACCCGGTTCCCGGTCCCCCGGGTTCCCGGTGCCGGGGAACCCGGGAACCGGGAATACCCCCGGGTTTCCCCCAAAATGAGGCACCGGCACCTACACCGGTTTCCCGGTCCCCCGGGTTCCCGGTGGCGGTGCCGGTGCCGGGGCCGGTGCCACCGGAATTTTCCGGTGGCACTGAACAGCCCTAAACGGGGTTGCGGTGAAACGCATCAGCATTAGAGTTCATGGTTAACAGCAGTCAGTACCTGCCCCCTTGGATTGCCTAATAATGACCGTTGGATATCGCTGACTTGGAATTTGATGTGGATGATGCATATCCTGGCCCCATTCGGTTCAAACTCCAGATCTCGACTAAAAGTCAGCGATACATTTATTATACGAAGAAATACACTTTTTATACACAAATTACTGTGGTAGCGACAAATAATACCTTAAATTATTATTTTTAAGACATTGCATCCTCAAACTATTAATGTTAGACATTTTGCACCCTAAACTACTAATTTTGACATATTACACCCTCTAACTATTAATATTAAAGACTTTGTACCTTCTATTTAACAATAATAATTTTTAAAAATTAATAAATTGACAATAATATCTTTCTCTCACTGTTGCGGTTTGGCATCCAAAGACGTGGCAGATCTTCTGCCTTCGATCCATGACGAAATTAGCTCGATTCCATTCCACGTAGATAACATGCATGTCGTTTTGCTCCCGACCAAAATGTTCATTTTCTGAGGACTCCCTCTACAGCTCAGTGGAAGCAATATATTTCCTTATAAAAAAATAGAATTTCTTAACATTCCCTCTTGCTTCAGAAATTACGGCGCAAACGGCAAAACAGTGTCAAAATAGAAATATCGGGTCTTTATAAGCGGGAGAGGGAAAAATCATATGGATGTTGACGATGCTTCCAACCAATATCAGCCAATCGTTAGGACTCCCTCTGATTTGCAGTTTTATCTTTTCTTTCCCCCTTCTTAGGAGTGCCTACTAAACGTAACATTCTCTCCGCACCTTGATACAACTTCCACCTTGCAACACCAACAGATTCTCTGGTAAGCATTTCTGCTTATGTTATCAATCTCATTCTGTGTCTCCAAACATTATTCTCAGGTTGTGAATTGCACTAGATTGTGGAATATTATTGGGTTTTTTTTTTTGGGACAAAAGCATTTGATTGTGGAATGTTAACCTGTACTATACTTCTGTTCTTGAGTAGCAAGTAGCAACCCTGATGTTGGTTTTTACAGAATTGGTTTCAATCTGGAGCTTAAGAATTCTAGATTAAGTGCATGTAGGTGTCACTTTTTTTCTTTCTTTCTTGGGTATGTAGTTGTCACTTGCTTGGGTATAGAACAGGGAAAATGGATAGAGCAGTGATTGGTAACAGAAGAAGAACTGGGTCAGTTAAAGCAGCCAATAATTTATACGGAGAGCGGATTCTTGAAGGGACCTCTTCAGTCAGGAAACCCCAGGTGGATTTCTTAGAGGTATATTCTTGAGAACTGTCTCAACCCCTATTCCAGCCATTAATTTATACGGTGATGTTTCTCTAATATCGCTCTGTCGTTTGAATTCTTTAGAAGTCCCCTTCGAGAGCGACGGAACTCCATGTAGCCCGATGGGAAATTGGCCGATACGAAGAGAGCAAAACAGCTTATGAGTCAGAAAGAGCTCAAGCAGAATCTGAGCTCTCTAATGCGAAGAAAACGGTGAAAGAACTGTCTTTGTTGATCGAGATGTCGAACTCAAAGGCAAAAACGCAGGTGCGAGACATTAAGACGCTAAACAAAACGAGAAGGCGTGAAGAACGGACATCGGTTGTTAGGAATATTGAGAGTCATCAGTACGCAGAGGCGGCAGAAGTGATGACTGAATTAGAATTTGTGAAACAGGAATTGAGTAAGCTCAAGCTCGACATGGTTTATGTTTTGGAGGAGAAATCACGGATGGAGAAGGAAGTTAAATCCTCGAGTTTGAAAATGTTGCGTTACTCGAACTCTGCACAAGCCCTCAGGAAGGAGATTGAGGAAGCCAATGAGGAACAAGTACTCGTTGAGTTGGCACGGATTGAGGCTTTGAGAGAATTTGGAGCGATTGAAACTCAGAGAGAAAAGGAAGCCTACGACTTTTCAGCAGCAATGGAGAAAACCAAGCATAAGATGACGGATATTATTGAAGAGATTGACCAATCAAAAGAGCTTGAAACCAAATTGGCTGCCACACTGTCCGATGTTGATGTGTTGCAAAATGAACTTAAGGTAGTGAAAGAAATGGACAAAAAAGTTCAGAGAAACGATAGCTTAAAACGAGCCAGTTTTCGAGGAGGAGAAGAATTGGGAGCTTTGCCTTCCTTGCAGTCAATCTTAGAGGAATTGGAGGCAGCAAAAAAGGAATTGGCTTCGGTCAGAGAAGAAGGTTTTCAGTGCATGGCGTCCATGGATGTTATAAGAAAGGAGTTAAAGCATGTCATGGAAGAGATGATTCCGTTGAAGAGTACACAACAGAAGGCTGATTTAACCGTTCAAAATCTCAATTCAAAACTCCTCAGAGCCAAGTCCAAGTTGGAAGCTGTATCTGCAGCTGAGGAAAAGGCTAACTCAATTTTCTCCAGTCTATCCCTCACTGTTGAGCAGCTTAAGACAGAAGCAGAGGCTTCACAGAAAGAAAAGGACCTGATTACATCAGAAATTGCCACCGTTAAGGCAGACACTCTAAAAACTGAGTCAGAGATAGACTTAAACGAGGAAAGATTGCAGGTTGCTATGCAAGAGCTTGAGGTTGCGAAGTCATCAGAAGCTTCAGCTCTTGAGAACTTGAAAACTCTTACTGAGAATGCAATGAAAGCGAGGGCTTCAACATCTCAGCATAGTTCCAAGATTACCATTTCGAAGTTTGAATATGATTATTTGACGGCGTGTGCAGGCGGGGCTGAAGAAATTGCTGATAAGAAGGTTGCAGCAGCTCATGCATGGATTGAAGCTCTAAAGGCCAGTGATAAGGAAATACTGATGAGGACAGAAGTAGCTCAAAGAGAGATCAGAGAGATGAGGATAGAGGAAGAACGAGATGCCTACAGAGCACACAAGTCACTTTCTGGAAAGCGAATGATGGAGGGAGGATTCCATAACCGGAGACAGAAACGTGAGAAGAACACAGAAAATGCAGAAGCAGAACACATGCAACGAGCATTCCCTAGAAACTCTGTGAAAGGTAATGACAACGTGACTCCATCCAGGCGAGCCAAGTTTCGAAAGTCTGCCTCTCCAGCAGCTCGGAAGTCTGCCTCCCCAGCAGCTCGACATATTAATTCTTTCACTATTAAGAAGAAGACGAAGGTGATTCCCAATCTGGCTAAGTTTTTTATTGGTAAAAGGAATGATAAGGATCTTTGAGCCGCCTTAGATTATTCGGGCCTATCTGCGCCTGTTTACTGAAGCTCCTTAGGCAAGTGATTCCAATCCCGGGAAGAGGAAATGAACTGTTTGACATACTTTAAAGGGCAATTGATGTCTTCCGTACAAGCTCTACTCTTCAATGTTTCGTTTTGCTTTACTTGAAAGAAACGAAGCTCCTGGTTCATAAAAGTGATTCCCAACTTTGATTTCTTATACTGTCTGGCTGGATGCGTTCTGTTATGCGCTGTAGCCCCACGCTTTATGTATACCCTGGGTATGCTGTAGTGCAGCTTCTGTTCTGTCAGACCACTCGGTCAAAAGCCAAAACATGTTATCCTTACTAGACCTGATCTGAGTCAAATAAATGGCCTTGAGATGATTGTGACTCGGCAATTAATGATGTGTCACTGTATGAGAAAGAGTATATAGTTCAGAAAGTAATCATCGTAGTGCATAATATAAGAGATGGGCGAAAAATCAAGAACAGGATTTGGAGGAGGCAGAAAGCCTATTACTAGCAGACAATAATGTTAGGATGGAGCCCTGTAAAGTAGAAGGTCAAGCCAAGGCCCAAGACCATCGAATAGCAAATAGCATCAATTAGACAACCAAGGAATGTCTTATGAAGCTTAGAGCAGCAATAAGTTACTGGTTATGGACATTATATCAAATTTCCATACGAAAAGCTACGAGATGCCTCATTATGAATGTCTTAAAGTTAAGAACTAGACTTATTAATTAGTGATTATGATATGCTTAGCCCAAGCACTCTGCCGTTATTGGTGCCGCAACTGACGTGACAAAAAGTTTTAAGTCTTCCTAATAGCAAGTCATTTGAGGTAAGTACATTCTTTCACTGTCATCTAAAGAAACTAGAAAGAGGAGGCAGAAGCAACAGTCAAACACACGCTGCCAAACTGTTTGTGCCACATTCAGCTGCCTTCATACGCAACAAACATCGCCTCCAATCACGCTAAAACAGGTCTGGACCTTTTGAGAGGAAAACGACCCTCGATATGCCAATTGCCACCCAACCCAGGACAACTTTCTTTTGTAAGAGGAAGCAGACAGTGTCTTCTCATGCCTCGCTAATCAGCTCTTGGTTATTTTCTTTGGGTCATCTCCTTTTGTCCTATCATGTTTATGTCTATGTAGAGAGCACTACCTCTGATTCTCTCTGTTTTCAGTCTTAGCGCTTTTTGAGTTCTGTCGCATGCATCAATTCCTGAGGAAATCCGTTTCGTCTTTGCATTGCCTTCAAGAATCGCTCTCCCAAAATATGGATTTACAAATAATGTTCTTGGCATTCCTTATATGCAACTATTTTGCTAGTGCGGGTTCAGTAGATGAGGAAGGTCTTGCTCTTTTGTCATTTAAACAATCCACAAAAGATAGCACAAATGGTTATTTGAATAACTGGAACGCTTCCGACATAAGTCCATGTTCGTGGGTTGGAGTTACATGCAAAGAAGAAAAGGTTGTCGCTCTCACTGTTCCAAATGGAAAACTTGTGGGGTTTATTCCTCCTGCTCTCGGGAAGCTCTCTGCGCTTCGCCATGTTAATCTGGGGAACAAGAAGTTTTTTGGAAGTCTACCAGCTGAGTTCTTCAATGCAACAGAGCTACGAACCTTGGTCCTTTCAGGGAATTCTTTATCGGCGCCTATTCCTCCTGAGATAGGGAAGCTGAAGAACCTACAAACCTTAGATCTTTCACAAAATTCATTCAATGGTTCAATACCTTCATCTCTAGTTCAGTGCAAAAGATTGAAGATACTTATCCTTGAGCAGAACAGTTTATCCGGTTCTCTTCCAGATACGTTTGGAACCAGTTTAATGACTCTTTAGAGAGTCAATCTTTACTTCAACAGACTATGCGGTTCAATTCCTGACTCAATGGGGAATCTGTCAAGCTTGAAAGGAACTCTCGATCTGTCTAACAAATGGTGCCATCCCAGCAAGCCTGGGGAGCCTACCTGAGAGAGTGTATATCTATCTCGATATAACAATCTCAGTGGACAAATTCCACAAATTGGTGCTCTGTCGAGTATAGGACCTACAGCTTTTGTTGGAAACTCTTTGCTCTGTGGAACTCCAAAGGTTTCATGTTCTTCAAGCATCTCCGATTCTCAGTCATTATTGCATAGCCCATCTCAAAATTCAGATGGCAGTTCTGGCAAGAATGGGAAAGGCACTGACTCAAGTTTGGGCATTTTGATCACTGTTGTTGGCAGTGTAATGGTGGGGGTAAGCCTTATTTGGTTGTTAGTCTCCTATGGGTGCAGAAAGATTTCTGCTTGTGCGGCATGTGTAGAAGTCGGTGGCGGCAGTTTTGAGAAAGCATTGATGGTTAGAAAAGAGTTTTTCTGCTTTGCAAAAGACAACCCAGAGACCTTATCAGAACACATTGAGCAGTACAATTTTGTGCAATTGAAACAGGAGCCTAATTTTGACCTAGACCAACTTCTGAAAGGATCCACTTTTCTTCTGGGTAAGAGTGGAACTGGCATTGTATATAAAGTTGTTCTTGAAGATGGACCAGTTTTAGCAGTGAGAAGAGTGGGAGAAGATGAAGGCTCTCACAGGTTTAGGGAGTTCCAAGCTGAAGTTGAAGCAATTGGAAATGTAACGACCCAAGGACAAGCACCAGCCACATCTGTGCTTTGACTTCAAAATGACTAGTCAAGGTTACTTTTGAAGTCTTTTGGATCATTATAAAGCCCAGTTCAGCCTAGTAAGGTCTCAATGTGGGACTTGACCCTTATAGAACCAATCACCCATTCATTCTCCTCTCCCACTCCATGTGGGATTCGGGGTATCACAATCTCCCTCTCATAAACCCTTGACGTCCTCGTCAAGGCCCACCAAGCCCACATTGGTGGTTACTAGGACCGCTCTGATACCATTTGTAACGACCCAAGGACAAGCACCAGCCACATCTGTGCTTTGACTTCAAAATGACTAGTCAAGGTTACTTTTGAAGTCTTTTGGATCATTATAAAGCCCAGTTCAGCCTAGTAAGGTCTCAATGTGGGACTTGACCCTTATAGAACCAATCACCCATTCATTCTCCTCTCCCACTCCATGTGGGATTCGGGGTATCACAGGAAAAGTTAGACATCCAAATATCGTGAGTTTACGAGCTTATTGCTGGTCTGTCCACGAGAAGCTGCTCATCTATGAGTACGCACCCAATGGTGACCTTGGAACTGCAATTCATGGTAAAGTTATCACCCTACCTCACCAAACTTTCTTCTGTATACGAGAACATGAAATGTTCTTTGTTTCCCCTCTTTCCTTATTGTGAAAAATTTTGTTGATTAAAAAACGTATAAGGACTAACAAAGCTGCATGGAGGAGGCTATTACTGTATCCAGGTAGCTCTGACAGCTGCCTATAGTCATCAATAGCGCTTATAACATACAAGAAACAAATCCATAGGCCATTTTGCAAACCTATAAATGGTCCTCTCTTTTTTTCCTTCTTTTCTCACTTCACTGTTTGAATCATTTGGTCTGAGCAGGGAAAGCTGGAATAGTGCCTTTCAAACCACTTTCATGGCCTTTTCGTCTAAGAATCATTAAAGGTTTAGCGAAAGGTTTGGCTTATCTTCATGAACACAGTCCAAAAAGGTACGTCCATGGAAACTTGAAGCCTAGCAACGTACTACTTGGGCACAAAATGGAGCCCCATATCTCTGATTTTGGACTTCGCCGCCTTCTTAATATAGACAGAGGATTCAAAATGGAAGAAACGGCTAAAGTTACACCTCAAAGAAATTCTCCCTATGAGTTTCTGCCAACAAGTCCAACATTTACAGTGAGCTCGAGCTATCAAGCTCCTGAAGCGTCTAAATCCACTAAGCCATCACAAAAGTGGGATGTCTACTCATATGGAGTGATTTTACTTGAGATGATTTGTGGGAAATTTCCAGTGATAAAGATGGGTTCTCAGGAAATTGATCTGGTTCAATGGATTCAGCTCGCCGTTGAGGAAAGGAAACCATTCTCCCATATCTTAGATCCCTTCATGGCTCATGATTCAGACAATGAGGAGGAGATAATTGCTGCTGTTAAAATTGCTCTAGCCTGTGTCCACAAGAGCCCTGAAAGAAGACCTTCGATGAGGTATGTTTCTGATTATCTGGAAAGATGGGCTTCATCCACTTACGGGGCTTCTAATCCTTGATAGCATATTTGCTGATTGTCCATACGAATTGCAGACAGCGAAGTTTGTATTGTATCTCCCCATGAACAAAGTTTCTAATGTTTTTCCAGAAGTCGGCTGCCTTCTGTGTCGGACTACTTTGAAAGTCCTTTTTTTGTTTTCACTTCAATCGAAATAATGAAAGGTTCATTTCCTATTCGACTTAATTCTCTAAATCAGATGCTTTAGAAGCAAAGCATTCAATAATTTCACGAAAACTTATTCGGCAGACTGTCTCGAGTCAACGGCAGCTTCAATTGGTTTGCGATTGGGGTACCATGTTCTTGAGGACATATGCACATGCATGCAACTTGAAAACAGCCCCTGCTAATATATTGTCGAGGCTTTGTACACATGGTAGGATCTGTTTTCATGAAAAGTTCTACTCCCTTAATATCATAATTCTATAGCAAATTATAGGAAGATCTGTTGCAAGCACATACCAAGAAGACAAAAACACTTGAGGCAACCTGCTTTGCAAGTAAATACATTGCCACAAGCCAAATAACAACGTCCATGAATAAGAGACAACTTTATCCCATAGTCATTACTCGATTCATTCAAACCAATAAGAAACACAAAACACATTTCGGGTACTAAATCATGTGTGAGATTATACAGCCAGATGTTTTTATTCATTTTCTGGGAAGTTAAGACACTTTTTTCTTCAGCAAATGAATGCAATGATGCCCCATTCATCAATTATTGCACCATGAGCACTTGAAAACAGAACAATGAAATCCCTGAACAGGAATATTATTAATGGGGAAATAGTTTAATCTTCAAGCACAAAACTATCTAGGAGTTCTACCGCTCATTTGAAACATTACATACCATATACATCGCGAGCAACACAACATTGTAAAGAAAGTAAAGAAAAAGGTAAACAGGATATATCGATTTGTTATTTTCTATCCCGGATGGCTAACACATACCAATAGAGGGAAATGAACTCAAGTACCAAAATTTTTCCTCTCAGTGAATGGAATCCGTGGCTGCAAATGTCTGATCTCTTGGTTTAGAATGAGCAAACGCCTCAGAAAGGAGGTGGAGGCTGAGATTTGTAAATTTGGAAGCACGCAGGGTCATCATCAAGCTCATTACTGAAATTAGCAGATTCCCTAGAAGGAATAGGAATAGATTGAGGTTGGTGACGCATTTGAGGAAGTTGTTTCTGATTTTGGTCATGATGATCTCGCACATGGGGCGTAGCCACTTGAGCCTGGCCACTTCTGCAAACTTTTGAGGCTAAATCAGGCTTGGCAGGAGCTACTGTAGCCTCCTTGTAAGCAACTTGGGGAGCGACCAAAGAAGCGTTTGAATGCATAGGGGGCTGATAGGCAGCAGTAACAGTATTAACCAGACCACATTGCCCTGGCAAATCATAAGGTGCCATCTGCCCAAAAGGCACAAAGTAAACCGGGCAAACCTGATTGGGCTGGTAATGCAACTGAAGTTGTGGCTGCGCCTGATAGACTGGGTAATAAGGTGAAACTGGCACTACGCCCTCAGTGTTATGGGGTATATAGTTGGCACCCACTTGTACAAACTGCACTTGTTGCTGCTGCAGTTGATTTACTTGTAAAGGTAATGGAAACCCAGAAATCGCATGGACACGGGAGGAAGAGACAGAGATTTTACTCTCTGATTCAAGCGGTTTACGAGATAAGCAATTCTCCAGCAAAGAAACATGAACAACTGGGTCCTGGCAAGTTGCAGCCAGCGGGAGTGAAATGGCACTTGTGATACCGTTATCACTGCAAAAATTACACAAGCAATCATCCAATCAAGAACTCCATCGATTAATTCTACCTGAAAGAAAGCCTATAAGCTTTGAAGTTCCATGTTTGTTGTGGAGAAAATTAAGATATGGGAAACTAAACGAATTAAAAAATTGTTAACATCTAACATGAATGTCCAGACCTCCTTACAAATTAGTCTAGTAGAGATTCTTAACCTAATCACAGTGAGATTTCAATTCCCTGAAAATTTTCAATACTACTAACTAAACGGACTACATATGAGACTGAAAAATCATTGCCTCTGTTTTTCCTCTCATTCTCTTGGCAAAGTTCATTGGATAATAGAAAAGGCAAGAAAACATAGCAAAACAAAACATAAGCGACAGAAAATGCAAAGGTGTACCTTGCAAACGAGTCGGAAGACAACAATGCAACCTTATTATCCTGCAGATTGCCCCCGCCATTAGCATCCTCGACCTGAGCGTTAAGCGAAGTCAAATTGCTCGAAGAAGCCGAAGACGACGCGGACCCGAATGACGAACCGGTCTCCAAGGCAATCGACTCCGCACTTGAAGCGCCGCCACTGCTAAAATCCCCACCGCTCAAACTCTCACTCTGGGCCTTACCATCAGCGTCCCTACCTCCTACCGCTCTGTGCATAATCTTGGCGCTCTTAAGCGCATCACAGAACCAGACCTCAGTCTTGGGATGACGAATGACCGAGGGAGGAAAGATGAACAATCTGATGCGAGAAGACGTAGTAGAGGAGGAGGAGGAAGAGAGCCCGTGGAGGTGGTGGAGGAAGAATAGAAGGTCGGGATCGGAGGCGAGAGGAATGAGGGAAGAGAGATCGTGATGGGGAGGGAATAGGTACTTGAGGGTGAAAGGGAAAGAGACAGAGAGAGTGGAGGACAGGAGAGCGGTGAGGGAGGAGAGGGTGGTGGTGGTGGTAGGGTTGAGGCAGATGATCTTGGTGTCGCCGCCTACATAGCAGAGAGAGTTGCTGCGTGGCCTTGGGACTATATGCCCGCCGTAGCTGCACATCAACCGGAGCTTCGAGGTGGTGGTGATGATGGGTGGCGGGTCCATTGTGGTGATGGCGAGATCCAAGGGAAGACGGAGCGTTCTAGTTGTGTTTGTGTTGTAAAATTTTAGAGTTGTTAAAATTTTAGGTATTGGGTTTAGTAAAAAAGTGAAGAGAGAGATAATTTTTTATATTTTTTTGTAGTAAATAGTAATGATTTGATGGGGAGAGAGAGATTATATTGAAATATTTAATTGTGTTAAAATTTTAGAGGGAATAAAATTTTGGTACACAAACGCATCGGGGCTCTGGAGTTCAAGGTTTGGTTTGACAAGGGAAGTTCAAAGCGAAGGAAGCGACTTTAGCCGCAGCTCGCAAGGAGAAATAAAGAGCGAGAGAGAGGGTGTCGGATTTGAGTGAAGTGTTTAAAGTTACAAGAGAGGTGGGCGTGTCGGGAAAAGGGGCCACGTCATCTTCATTAGATTTTACGAGAACAGGGCGTGCAAAGAAGTGAGGAACTGAGGATATTAAGAGGGACCCACGAGAAAAAGAACGACCATGTGTCGACGAGAGAGCTTCCTTTTTTTTTTTTGGAATGTTGGAGAGGCCACATTTTTTATTTTTACCCACCCTTTGTATCAAACAAATAAATTTTCTTTATGGCTAGGGAAAAAAATTATCGTAATACCTAGAAAAAATTTATCTTAATAATGGTTTCGTATTTCCTTGATTATGGATGATGATGTAAATAATCACAACAATGCTTGGAAGTCAAGTGAACCTGCAAGAATTACCGAGGGGTGGTCTCGGATCTGAAGACTCTAACGGTCAAGTTAGATCTCAAGAAGATGTTGAGTATTATGAGAATAGAATTGAGCGTCCCCAATGAGTTTTTATACCTACACTGGCGTCGTAGTCCTGTTAAAAGACTACCTCCTAAGTTAGTAGAGTTTCATTAGGAGAGTGCCTTCTGGAGGAGTCAGGTTGTAGAGTTGTATTATGAGAGTGTCGTTGACCATTCGAGTTGCCATGAGGAGTTCTCGAGTGGCTAGACTTCTATGTGAAATCGGATGTTAGACTCCTATGCGAGGTCGGATAGTCGTGACTGACTAACAGGCTAATGGACCCGAGTCTAAGTGGTCTGATCGGGTCGAGTATTTCATGGCCCATCAATGGATTATCTATATAAATTTTTGGGGTAAACTCATAGTTAGCCCCATATCTTTGGGGCAAAATCAAGTTATTACTCTTATTTTTCAAACCAACAATTTGAGACCCCCTATATTTCAAAATTACTCAATCTTCGCCCCCCGTTTAAATTCACCGTCAAATGAGACGGTTTTTCGTCCTCGTGCGTCACATGTGCCTCTATTCCACCTGAAATGACAAAATTGTTCGTCGCTTTCATCGCTCGCTGTCTCTCACTCCCACACTCTCACCCTCCTTCCCGTCGCTGCTAGCTTTCATATCTATTTCTCTCCCTTTGCTCATTACTGCTCTGGATAGTGCAAAGCTGCATCTTCATGATCGACACCATGGATCCCGCGCATTCTTCTATCCCAAACTACAGAAGTCCGACGTGGGTCTCCTTCTTCCTCTTTGAACACCATGATCAACACCAAGGCTCGTCCTCGTTGAATACCTCTAGCAATTCTTATATCTTCCAAACTGTGCACTCTTCGACTGGAAAGCTTTCGCTTGAGGCTCGTGAGTTTAAGTATGCATCCAGACTGTGCACTTTAAGTATGCATTAAACTCCTGGATCTCGCTTTTGACTTCATCATATGCTAAAAGGTCAGGGACCAAGTCGGTGTCTATCTCATTGACTTCTTCGTCACTGCCAAGGTGGTTGTGGAGTATGCTTGCTTTCCTTAGCTATGAAAGTTTGTGGAGCATCTAGACTGTGTTTATGTTTGACCACATTAGCTATGAAAGTTTTGATCGAAGTCTTCAACTTTTCTTTTTCTGCGCTCTCATTCATCAAAAGAGAGGAAGAGGGGCTGAAGAAAATGGTAAAAATGACCCGCAAATATGGAAGCTCGAGATCGTCGCACATTTTGATCAATATCGCAGCTGAGCTCTCCACTACTTCCACCCACGATGCCGGCTCACCGGGGAAAGGCGGGCCGCGTGGCTGTTTTGGACCACCGGGTAGGGCCTCCACACAGTTTGGAGACCAGCGGCCAGGGACCCGGTGATAGAAACGACGCCGGAGTGAGAGTCGACTCTGGGGCGGGGGCAGGCGACCGGGTAAGGCCTCCAAACGTGGCTGTTTCGGACCTCCCCCGGCGTCATATCTGCGGGTCGAACCACTCAGCCTGACTTCACGCATCATTACCGCGAACGGAGGGCAGGCCTGACTTTTGCGTAATGACCAAAACGGCAACGAGGAGACCAACGACCAGGGACCCAGTGATAGAAACGACGCTAGAGTGAGAGTCGGGCTCAAGGGCAGGGGCAGGCGACCGGGTAGGGCCTCCAAACGTGGCTATTTCGGACCTCCCCCGACATCATATCTGCGGGTCGAACCACTCTGCCTGACTTCACACATCATTACCGCGAACGGAGGGCAGACCTGACTTCCGAATAAAACACAGTAACAGTAAACAACGTACGTCAAAGAGAGCAAGAAAGGCTGAAGAAAATGGTAAAATTAAAAGTGGATATTGAAGAAAAAAAACCCACCCCACGTAGTGGTTCGCTTGATGCAGTGCATGAGAAAGGCTTCAAATGACCAAAACGGCAGCGAGGAGACCAGCGGCCAGGGACCCGGAGTGAGAGTCGGGCTTTAGGGTGGGGGCAGGCGACTGGGTCTGAGTCGTAGGTAGAGATGCGATCGATGGGGAAGGAGTACTAGCTGGTGGAGGAAGACGGGATCCGTACGAGCTTCGGTCGAGGCGGAAAATGAAGAAGAAAAACAACTAGCCGTCCAAGAAGAAATACTTTGGTCTTTGTCTGGGCACAAAGAGAGTAAGGGCAGTCTGGACATCCACCAATCACTTATCAAAGGCGTTCTGGTCATTTCACAAAAAATTGTCTCATTTGACGGTGAATTTAAACAGAGGGCGAGGATTGAGTGATTTTGAAACATAGGGGTCTCAAATTGTTGGTTTGAAAAATAAGGGTAATAAATTTTGCCCCAAAAATATGAGATTAACTATGAGTTTACCCCTAAATTTTTTTGCTTATAGGTATCTCCTTATACATTCCGGTATCTCAAATAAATTTCTACCTTATTCAATTAAGAAATAACAAAACAATTGGTTCTATTACTTACTTATTTTTTTAGTATCTTATTTCTCCATCAACTCTCACAAATTATAATTCCGAGATATTCCACGTCAACTTATATATTTCTATAATCCTCCTAATCAAAGAAAAAGTCAAGGGGGCTGGTGGGGCCATGGCCCCTTAACCCTCTAAAAGTTCCTAAAAGAGGGTATATTATTTACCGTTTGTTAATGAATTTTTAAAAATATATATATTTTATTCGTTTTGACTCCCCAAAAAATATTTTTCATGTAATTAGCCCCCAATAATTAATAATTAATTTCGTCCTTGTTCTTAAGATATAATCTCGCCGCATAAACTAATAAATATTCATATTTATTAGACTTTTTTTAAAACGAAAAACAACTAGGGGACATGAATAATAACTAATTATTGCTCTAATAATGGATGAAATTTGTTTTTCTTTTCAGGAACCACATGAAAATATATTGCATTTTCTGTTTTCTATTATTAGCAAGAAGTATCTAAGAGCTCAGAAGTGATAATCCTTGCTCGACCAAAGAAGATTACCTGAACTGCAGTTGGAAATATATCCCAAATTCTGTGAATCCCGTTATTAACCGCCGAGTGCCATTCACGAATTTTCGCACGTGGCCTCACCTTCGTGCTTGGCACAGCTACACGCACATCCGAACTCACAGTCTCTCCCTCGGACACACTTTCAGACGCACGCGCAAGCGTTGACATGGCCACATGGGTCAGGACCCTCAGTTTGTGGTTTGGAATTTCACTGCCAAAAAAAATGGGAGCCTTGAGATAATGAAGCCCCTTCCTTTCGGAAATTCTGTATGTTGACCGTCTCTTATTTCTCCGTGGGCGTCATACAACTTGTTTGTCCTAAATCTACCTTCTGCGGATGAGACTCTTTGTATGTATTCGCCTTTAAGTTTTCAACCCAGCCATTACGAAGCTTCCTACGGCATTTCTGCTGCCCTTGCGTTTTATCTGAAACCTAATTATAAGGTCAATTATCTAGTGCGCTATTGAATGGCTTTGGTTTGTTTGCAAGATGTCTTGGTGGGATTTGGGATCCCTTTCTCGTTTCGTCTTTCGGGTTAGTGGGGTTTTATGCCTGTTAAAATTCATAGCTTTTGAAAATTGGTGTTTGAGTTCATTTTACTGATTATATAGGAAGATGCCGCTTGGACTCTGGCTGTTTTGATGTATTGCCATTGCTCGTATTCTAGCAATGGGCGACTTATTCATTACAGTCAATAGAATGCTAGAATTTTTATGTTATCGTTAGTATTATTCCGTTCCCCCTTTTAATAGAGGTTGGGGGTGGTGCGGTCTGTACCCGTGATTTTGGTATCCTGGTCCCTGGATTATGTGTTCTAGTGCATTGGCTTAATAGGTTACTAATTGTTACGCTAGAAATATCATGGAGAATCTTGTTACGCTTAAGGTTTTTGACTTGCTGGGTTTAGTTAGTTGATCATGCAGGATGATTACCTGACCCTTGGTGCATGGTGGTTTTCATACGAATGATGCGTTAAAGCGAATTAGAACAAAAAAAATTGGTACATTTAAAGCATTTGAGGAACACGTAAGTGCAATCCTTACTGGGGCCTTATCTTTTGCTCAAGAAAGACTAATAAGACATAAATTAAATGAGTTTGGAGGTGATTAACATGCACACACCAAGTCTTGGACTCATTAACTCACGCACAGGTATGGTTATGTTTTATGGTTGAGACAGTAGCATAGATTTGCAACTTTCTTAGCTGGCCTTTTGGAAAATTACAGATATCATGTTATGAGCATTATATCTTCTATACAGACATATTGTGTTAACCATGTAGGATATGCTCTGAAGTATTGTATTTATAGTTATTTTCAAGATTAAACTAGGTGAAAATGGGGTTTCTCATGATATATGTTCTGAATATTGACCTGTTGGGATTATCTAGGGTGTATCAAGCAAGAGGTCAGAGCTTTCTGTGGTTACCGATGATTCATTTCCTCCTGATGACTTTCCTTTGATAGAACACAAGAATGTAGAGGTACTTGTTAAACTCTCCTAACTATTCGTTTGAATAAGCAACTATATACCTTTACAAGTATAGACACTTCACTGTATCCATGTGTATATGGAATGTCTTCTCCTTGAGTATTATTACTCTAATTATTTGTTTCAAAGCAACTGTTTCTAGGTTACGTACCCCGTAATGATCTGTTTATAGTCCTCCTGCATTTTCTACCCATTCCTGCGGAATCATTTCCTATTCAATTAGATATGGTGAAATGCATGACTGTGTTTATAAGTCATGTATAGTAGGTGCCTTACCAGGAGGAGCTAACAGTCTGATATCATATTATTCCAATCTCTTTGTGGTTGGTCTATATAACAGGAAAGGATGAGGGAAGTCCAGCTTATTTCACATACCGTAAGGTCCCATGGACTCACAGTTGCAAGGACACACGTGCATGACTGGTTGATACTTATGCTTCTTGTGCTGATTGAGATTGTCCTAAATGCCATCCATCCATTTTATCGCTTTGTTGCGAAGGACATGATGACTTACCTCAAATATCCCTTGAAAAGTAATACAGTGCCTGCTTGGGCTATTCCTGTAAGTTTTCATACGTGATGAAACCCGAGTGTTGTAAGTACACTATTGCAGTGGTGAAACTGATGAAGGCTTTGTTGTTCTGTTTTTGTGGAAGGTTAGATTTATTCAGTTCTGTTGCCAATTGCGATTTTTCTCTTCGTCTATCTCCAGAGGAGAGATGTCTATGATCTTCATCATGCCATACTAGGTGAGAAATCCTACATCACCCGATCAATTTATCTAGTAAGATTGCTCTTAGTCTAATGATGGAAAAATGTTTTTTATGCAGGTCTCTTGTTCTCTGTGCTAGTCACAGGGGTGATTACAGATTCTCTGAAAGATGCAGTTGGTCGACCTCGGCCAGACTTCTTCTGGCGTTGCTTTCCTGATGGAAAGGACGTATGTCTTGAATTAAAATTCCTTAATTCTTGCTTTTAGGAGAGTATAGTGTCTGTTTGCTGGATAAATTTCATAACATTGACAATGGTACTTGGTAACTAATTTCTTCTCAGGTTTATGATACCTTGGGAAATGTTGTATGCCACGGTGCTAAAAATGTCGTAAAAGAAGGATATAAGAGTTTTCCTAGTGGCCATACTTCATGTAAGCTACATTCTCATTTGTGCTTGTAGACTGTAATGAAATATTGTAAAAATAAAAATGGAGGGTAAATTACATTTCAACTCAAACTAATATTCCATTCCCGATTTCACCAATGCATTATTGATTTGAAATAATTATACCTTCTGTCCCAACAGTTTAAATCAGACATTTTCCGAGAGCAATTGCAATGTGTGACCAACATGTGTACTTGGAACATACAAAGCAGCTGAACCTCATTTCCAGCAGTGAGAATGTGTACAAGCTGGGAACTTCGACCTGCCGCTACAGAGCCCGATGAATTGGGTTTAGATGGAGGCGCTAGCTTTTTAAGCAAGTTACCATTGAATGGTTGCTGTGTATATCTGGGGAAGCATTAAGTATGGTTTTTTGTTTTGAAGTTTGAGACATTTGGACAGCCCATCAGTGGCATGTTGGATTGTGGCATCATGTGGCAGGCGGTACCAAATGTGGTGGTAGTGAGGTACTTTCAAGGTTTGATTTGGTGTCAACAGTGACGGAAATTGGTGGATCTTGGGGTTTTTGGCAGCTTGTAGCCCTAAGCCGTAGCACGCCAGTGTTTCATGAGGGTTTTGCGGTTATTTTGATTACCTTTTTTCAGGCTCAGTTTCTCTTAGGGTTTGGGGTTTTTTGGTTTTTTGTTTGTTTTGTTTTGTTGGCATATGTTGGGTTTCAAACTTGGTTTCCAGAGTCCCAGATTTTGTTAGGTTGCAATCACTTGTGGTGGGGGCAGGATTGGATGCATTGATGAGCTTTCAGGTTTTGGTAGGTGATGATTTTCAGATAGGGCATTTTGGAGTGATTCAGTCCTGATTGGCAACTGGGGTGGACATTGAATGCTGGGGGTTTGTTGTGTTTTGTGTTGGCAGAAAGGTTGGTGGCCGGCAGGAGGCAGGGACTATGGTTTTGGGTTTGTTTTGGCCCTAGGTGGGTTTGAGTTGTGAGGGCTGGTTGATTCGGCGTCATGGAACTTTTAAAAGGCTGAAAGTGAGGTTCAGCTGCTTCTTGGGTCCAAACTGCACGTGTTGGTCATGTTGCACTTCCCATCACACATAACTAGTTTCTTAGATGGCACCGGGCCACACTGGGGGTGTGGAGGTGGGCGCATTGATATGATTCTTCAAATTGAGGTGTTAACCAATCAAATTGATAGCAAATCATGATTACTAAACCCTTCAGAAGGAATTCTTAGGTTTGAAGAAATCTGGATTTTTGCAGGGTCCTTTGCTGGTCTAGGTTTTCTATCACTTTACTTATCTGGAAAAATAAAAGCATTTGACCGCAGAGGCCATGTTGCAAAACTATGCATTGTCTTTGTGCCTCTACTCTTTGCAACACTTGTTGGGATTTCACGTGTGGATGACTACTGGCACCACTGGGAGGATGTGTTTGCTGGAGGGCTTCTAGGTTTGTGACACTGTAATTTGTCAATTAGTCTTTTGTGACTTCTTAGCCGTCTAGTTTTTTTTTTTCTCTCGGTCTTAGCAGTCTAGTTGATGCTTAACTCTGTTAATTATTGAAGAACACTTTTTTCAGGACTCACAGTGGCAACATTTTGCTATTTGCAGTTCTTTGCACCACCATATCATCCTGAAGGTATACGCTCACAAGCTATTCCTACTCTGGCTGTTTTGGTTTTTTGGAATAATAGCTCTCCTAAAATGGTATTGGAAGGCCCATTGCTGCTTTACACGATTGCTATATTTTTTTATGATAGCTCTTATCTGAAAAAGATTCGAGGTGATTTTTCTGAAATGATGTCAGCATTGTCACCATTACATGGTTCTTCTCCATTTTTCCTTTATGCAAACAGAGAGGAGTTGTTACATAGTTTTCTTCTAACTGTTCGTTAAATGAGGGTGGAAAACTGTACATGTAATGTTTTTTTGTGGTCTCTTCTCAAGAGCTACTAAAAACTTTGCTTCGTGCATGGATAAGGATGCATGCCATGGATTAGGTCACACCACTAAAAACTTTTCAGCTCTGATTTTGATAGACTTGACCAATGACCATTCCTTGTACAATTATGCAATTTGATTTTAATAGGAAAGCACCCTTTTGTTGCTAAGGGAACATGCACATACTGGTTTTATGGTGAGAACGATTAGTGATCCCATGCACTTGATGTGCAACCATGTAAGTTTCGATGTCCTGTAGTGGAAAAGATGCATTCATGCAATAAGCAAGATAACTTGTTGGACACAGGTTCAGAAAGCATCTTGGAATACGCATCCAGTTAAAGAACCGGAAAAGTATTCTTATCTTTGTTGGACATTGCTCTTTACTCGGTGTCTGAAGCTTGACTTGTCTGGTCCATATTCCATTGTCATGCCAATCTGGATAGTAATTAGATTCGTACAAATAAATCTATGGGGGTTGAAATTCATAGCCAGTTGAAAGATGGCCTTAATTGTATATGTATACTGTATGTTTCCTTCTTTATCAGAAGTTTTGGATTTAGCCTCTGTACGTACTGTTTGTAGGTTGGGGGCCTTATGCCTACTTCCGAATGTTGGAGGAGTCACGTAAAAGTTCTCGAGCAGCCAGCGCTATGGATGTGCAGATCGTGGAGGCTCAGGTTGAGAATGAACAACAACAACATGAAAGACAAAGCCGTGGATGTTTGTGTGTATCTCTGGAGCGTAATTCTATTTCCAGATTGGAAGAAATCGAATCCGGAGTCTCGGAGAATAAAGTTCGAGAATTACGCCATTAATATTGGAAATTAGTTGTATCACCTCTTACAACAACAAATTAAACGAAAACGGCATCACTTTCCTTGATGTATCATATTGGCTCATGCACATTTGAAGGAAGAGAGAAGGGACGAAATTATAACGTCCGTCCGTCCAAATTACCAACCATTCTGCTATTCATGTAATCCTTCTAGAACTAGAAATGTTAAAATTGCCTTTATTTTATGTGAAAGGACAATATCATATATGCAAATACTGTAAATAGCTGGTTCAAATTTAACAAGAGTAATTTAGAAATTTCAGTTTCAATTTCTACGTAATACGTGCAGTAAACGAGAGATAATTTGGGAGGCTAATCATTATTTGGAGGTGACATTAAAAGAAACTTCAGAAAGAGCTGTGAGAAGCCATTAAGAGTTACGGTACGTATGTTCTTCCTTTACTATGCTTTACTAATTTATAGAACAAAACCCATACCTTTCGTCATTGTAGTTGCCGTTATTTTCCTTTCCAGTGGTTTGTGTTTCCTTTCTCGACGTACAGTGAATTCTTTCCCGAACTGGTTTTCCCAAGAGAAGGGTTATACAACTAGCAGAAACATTCTTATGAGTTTATTTTGGACGGTGATTCTTGAAGTTTAAAACTTTAGAAAGAAATATGGGCAACTAGGCCAACCACAAGCTCTCACTAAAAATTACTAGCCTTCGTGGGGAAAAGACTGTTAAAGGAGTGTGTTCAGAGTTATTCAAAAAAACAGTCAGGATTAAAAGTTAGAATTTGGCCACTTCATTTAACTAGACATGAAACAAATAACAAAGGTGGCCTTCGAAGGAAAACAAACCATCACTTCGGTCGCCATTTTTTCTTTGTTAAGGATTAGGGTTGAGTACTTGATCAGGGAAAACAAAACATTTCTAATTATTGTTCTTGATGCAGATTGACATGTAGTCTTAATACATCTTTCCCTATGTTATTTCAGGAATGGGTCGCGGAAAACTAACGATAGAACTAATAAGCAAGGAAAAATCTCGTAGTGCGACGTTTCAGAAGAGAAAGAAGGGTCTAATGAAGAAGGCTGAGGAGTTATCCACCCTTTGTGGTGTTAGTCAGTTAGTGTCTCCATGATCATATACGGCCCCAGACAGCGCGACCGGCTATTGGAACTTGATATCTGTCCTCAAGACCGTGTTAAACTTGATATCGTTATCGACAAGTATAAGACCGATACCTCGCTTAAACGTGCTAGGGGAGCCTTCGATCTGTCCGACTTTTTCATAGAAAGGAACAAAAGGGTCGAAGTTGAGGTTAAAAGAATGCGTAAGAATATTTTCCAGGCGAAGTACCCGACATGGGATGATCGCATCGAGGTTTTGACTGAGGATCAACTAAGGATGCTCCTTGATGTCATTGACTCAAAGGTTGAAGGTGCAGTGCTGAGGATTAATATGATGAAAGGGAATCAGCATGCAGTGAGGGAGAAAGCGATGTTCGGAAAAGCAACATCAGGGAAGGCTTATAGCCATGGACCTCAACCCGAGTTATTCAGAAGCCATTTTAATAGCACGCAACCAGCCTTTTACCAAGATCAGCTGTCTACCTTTCCTATGAAGCCATATGGCACTCAGTGGTCTTCTCAATTGCAAACTGACCAGAGTTCTCATATGCTTCCGTTGGATCTAAATCCTATGGACAATAATTTCATGAAGTTGTTTCACGATTGGACTCAATTTGGCACAGCGTCTACCAGCAGTGCTATGCATGCTCCCCCGCACGATCCTTCTGAATACAATATGATGTCCGGTGTTTTGGAGAACACAATCTTGAATAAGCCTGGCGCCTCCGTCAACTACTATGACCTAAGCGGACAATTCACGCCACAATACATGCATGCAAATATTTCTCCTCACATGATGCATGGTTTTCAAGTGAATCATGAGTTATATGATATCAAAGAGATTGATACGAAGAACAAGGTTTTGATATGAAAAACAAGAGACTTTAACTTAGTTAGGGATCTTAACGGGTAGTGCTTGACATCCATCCATGTTTAATGTTTATCTTTGGAGTTGTTTGACCTTGGCTCCTTTCTAGTTCCTTACGAAAGATTTAGATTCAGCCTTGACTGCTAATTCGACTTGCTTGCTTCTTCACATATATATGACTCGAAAATCCTCTTTTAATCTGAGTCTTTTAAATTTTGGAGGTACCGTCCTCTTCCAAATTTTTTTTTTTTTTTTTTATTGTAGTGGTGGTGTTGGCTGTTGAGATGGAGTTCTACTCTTCATTATCACACAGAAGTACAGGTATCTAACGGTGCAGGTATCTTTTTGAAATGCAATTGTTGGATTAACATTAATTACTACCTTACATTTACTAGCTTTAGAGCTCTTCGATTTTAATTTGTTTATTTCATCCGTAGCAAGGTTTTAAATACTAAGGTGAATATAAAATCTGGACCGTTTCATTTAGAAATGATATCAAGAATTTTTTAGGAGCTCTTAATTGCCAATATGACCGCTTTTGTGGTCCAATTTGGTGTCGAGACTAATGTCAAACACTTGCTGCGCAAGTTCGAGTAGGACTTGGTAAATAGTATACTTGATGTATGAATCCATCGCAAAATTCCAAATACGAGTCTTTTTTTTTTCCTAAGCCCAAATACGAGAGTCAAAAGCACTTACATCGAACAGTTTTTTGTGTTTGAGCCCTCTTCGGGCCGAAAATGCTTAAATCACAAATGCTGCACAGGACTCAAATACCGGAGACAATCCGTTCCCGACAATCTTATTCCAATTCATTTGTAAACTATCTGGTTTCAAAATTGTCCGGAACAATACAAAAATAATAAAAAGTCCAAAGAAAAATCCCAATTGTCAGGTAAGAAATTGCAGTTCATATGTCAATTAAAAATTCTCTTGCGTGAATCGGAAGAGCTCTCTTTGGACACGTATGATCTTAAAGAATCCCAACTAAGACCATATCCAATCCCCTGGCCGTATCCGAACCCCACACCCACACCACAACCGACACCAATCCCAAAAGCCAGCTGCAGGTAGTTCCACGGCCAGCCACCGTAACCAACCCCTCCAACCAACCCAAAGCCAATTCCAGCCCCACACCCAATCCCAGCACCACCCCCCGGTCCCAAAATTGCTTCTTCTGCCTTCTTCTGGTTGTTTTGGAGGAATTTAGCAACTGGGAATTGCTTCTTCTCATTCTTTTTCATGTAGCCATGGTTGCCCTTCCAAGTCCAGAAGGAGTCAGTATCAGCTTTGATGCGTTTGGAATTCGTTAGCATGGTGCGAACTGCGAAGAGTCAAAGCAGTGGGTAGAGACAATAACTAAGCTAGCATACGCTGGTCCAATCGTTTTTCATTACCACCTTATCTTCTTCTTCTTTTTCTCGGCTTATGACCACCTTATAAGTTAATGTATGGATTTGTCCTATGCGACCTCCGACATCTAAGAAGTCTTGTCGCATCATCGTTTGCTTGTTTCTGAAGGAATTATTAAGTACCCCTTTTACACAAGCAAATAATTTCAATGCATTCACTCGCATCCGGTGTAAGAGAAAGGATTTTGTGTCCATTCCGCACTATATAGTAAAGACTAACTTGATTACATTAGTTTGACGAAAGTACTAGTTTTTGTCTGCTTCTTTGTTAAGTTGCTTCATATCCCTAGGCCAGCTTGGGTGATGAGATGTTTGAGGGTGAAAATTTGGGTATTGAGATTTGAAAAATATTATAAAGTAAAAAAATATTATGGGGTTGGTAAAAAAAATGAAAAGAGAGAAGATTTTTAATAAATATTATAATAAAAAAATAATGTAAATAATTTTTTAATATTAAACCTAAATATTTGGTACCAATTATCTAGGCTCAAACATGCCGACTTGAAGTAGGTTGGGTAAGCGTTTGCCTCAAGCTACGTGCCTACAAGTAGGAGTGGCACGCCAAATTTGATAGAGACAGAACCCATTTTTTTTGGTCGAAAGTGGGAAACGAGGAACTCACATGGTCATTATTGATAATACCATCCAGCTTTGACAAAAAAACTTAAGGCTGCCCAACATAGGTTTCTGTGCTAGCCGCATCTTTAAGCAGCAGGTTGAAATTCTCAACCTATGAAAGGCATGTCTAAGTTCAGGAGTTTGACTCGACATATATGGGGGGCTTTTGTTACTTTCATCGATCTGGCCACACAATTGGTAGGTGTCAGAAAATTCTAGCAGGATAACTATTTTTTTTTTAATAAGCAGTCCGATAAACTAGCAAGTTGGTCCTTACCATCACGGGATAAAGCAATGCCGCACCCACCAGTCTTTTCTAGGGTGCGGCACCATCCAACTACCACAATCAATCTATCCATGTTCCTAGGCTTTACATCCTCGGAAATTCAGAATTCAACGCCAATAGATTATTGCGTCTCAGTAAAAAAAAGGCAGCCCAGAAAAGGTGCAAAAACACGTCCACTTAATTGGTTAAATATTCTTTAGAAAAAACAAATAATTGGTTAAATATTAGATGGAGACTTCTGTGGTGGAACTGATTGCCTCGGATGCCAATTCTGTCCGAATTACAGAGTAGAAATTCAACTTTCAGCCATTAAGATTAACAAAAAGAAACAGTTAACGGGACAATTCTCCCAAAACAATCACCGGCTTTCTTGACCTGACTCCTTTCTGTTCCACCACAAAAATGTGAACTTAATGAATCTGAATTTGCCACGATTTCCACTTTTCTACATATATCAATATCTACGTGCGTACCCCTTGTCATAATATAATTCAAGGGCCTCCCCCTCTCTCTCTCTCTCTCTCTCTCGCTTCACATGGAGTTGATTCCTAAACCCATACAGGGTAGCTTAAAGAGATTCTGGCGAAGAAAACGATACCAACGACTCCATGGGTCGAAGACAAACCGAAAGATCGTAAAGAAAGCGAGGTTTGGAGACAGCCAGCGTAGAGGTTGGAGAATCAGAGAAGTTCCAAAGCTGCGCTTGAAGATCGGCTCACCTTTGAAACTTTGGGCCAAGCTAAAGAATGCTTATATGAACATGATGCTTAACCTTGCTGGCAATGTTGGGTACTTGAGTACTGGCAACGTCTTCGGAGAAAAACGCATTCCGAAGGCTCGACAAGCTCCCGTCGTTTATTCCAGCGAAGAAGTTGAGAGCAGGCTGATTTTCGAGATTTATAAGGCTTTGCAGTCCTTACAGGCTTCCTCTGAATAACCCACTCGTAGAGAAACTATTCTCGTCTGTTTTCCCCCTTTTGGAACTTGTCCATCAGTCTTGCATAGATCCCTTTGGGAGGTCCGGGCAAGTAACTTTGCGTGTTTCTTATTTCTTTTATATATATCTTTATCTTCGTTTGTAAATCTTTTTCCGTTCATCCCAAGTTTTTTAATGAAAGATCCTTCAATGCCCAAGAGGTCTTGTTTGGCATCGACAATATTGCGCTCACGTGATGAAGCTTGCAGGCACCAAAAAATACGGAATTCGAAATTGTCTAAACAGCACAAAATTTCACCACCAGCTGGTAATTACAAAAATGAGAGCGAAAAGGTTACAAGGCCGGCTGTTCTTGTTCCTCGCATTGCTTTGTTAGTCAACATTGTCTGTCTTTTAGAAGTAAAATTGCTAGGGTTGTTAAAATTTTAGGTATCGTAGTTGATGAAAAAGTGAAGAGAAGTAATTTTTTATATTTTTGTAGTGAAAAGTAGTGCTTTGAGGAGAGAGATTATATTGTAATTTTTTATTTTGTTAAAATTTTAAGATGAGTAAAATTTTAGTGTGCAAACGGAGCAATTGTTTACTGGCCATAGAATTTCATATATTCTGGCAAATATATAGCGACGAGAGAATTTTGTATTAATTTTCTGCCTAATGAAAATTAATTTCATATAAACCAAAATTGTTTATTGCGACCCTGCCCATTTGGATGGCACCTTCAACATTCAGTAATGAGAGGCCCAAAATAAAATTTGAGGCGGCCCAGACCCGGCCCACCTGCGACCATCCTGCAGGACCCCAGTGGCTCCATTTTCTTGCTCGCTCACTCTCGTTCTTTCCGACAGGTTGCCACATTTGTTCAGGTAGTGGGTGCGAGTGTGTTCAATTTGCATTGTTCGCATCCCTAATCGTTACCAAAGAGGGAGGAAGATCATGAGGAACCTAGTCCTAAAACGATTCCTCCAAAGCTCTAGCTCATTCACTCGAACCTCCAGCTCCTCAAGATCGAGCGCTTTCTTGCTCTCCTCCCGATGTGTCAGTCTCTGTCTCTTCTCTCTCGTTCTATGTTGAATATGCGTGTTGAGTATTATGTGAGTTTGTTCTACTTCATTTGGTGCTGGAAATGTTGTCTTACGTATTTCGCTCTTTCAAAGATTTTGGTTTTGGTTCAAGGTCTTATGTGAGGAGTCGAAATTGTGCCTGTTTGATAATTTATTTAGATTATCATCTGTGGTTTTGGATTATTTGGTTGGGATGATTGAGTGAGATTTTTTGGAATATGGTTTCGGTGTACTGTAATGTGGCCCGGAATTGAGATGATCATTTAATATGGTTTCCGGAGTGATCTCTCCACAAACCGCATGATTGGGGGGCCTTCCACCATGATGCTCTGCAGGTTATAGAAACTGCTATTGGGCCAAGGCTCAAATCTTCACCTTCCTGGATGTGTGTGGGTCCTGCTGCTGATGTCTCGAGAACAGACTTAACCACCTACTAAGGTAAAAATTCAGCTTGAAAACAAAAAGGGTAAAAAATTCAGCTTATAACAGCATCAAATAAATTTATACCACGATATTACTTTTTTAAGGATTTATATTCTATTTTTTTTTTCAATCCAAACTTCACAAAATACACGTATTTCAATACAATATGTTATTATCTTTTTACAAATATCAAGTTCTTTTAACCACTTATGCGCGCATACTAATACAATTTTAAAATCATCTAAGTATTTACTGTGAGTTACATTACTGTCACAACTTTTTTATTCTCTCTCGCGCGGATATGCATATGGCGTGAACTTAAAGGTTCTAGGGCTCTTCTTCTGGTGTTGGAACTTGGACCACCAACTAGGAACTCATGTCTATTCGGAGATTTTTAACAGATCCAATGATCCATGAAGAGCGTGCTGAGGAAGGCCAATGTGGACTATCCATTACAACTCCTTCAAGATGAGTAGAGTCCCAATCTGATCCCGGTCCCATTGGAAACATAGTAAGAAAAGGCTGATCACACGCCACTTGATTTACAATATATATATTTTAACCCTCGTGAAGTGACGTTGTACACAAACTATCATTTCTTTTCCCTTGCTCAAAACTACCATACTCTCCCCAAATCCAATTTGTAGGATGCACGCGTTTCTATATAGAATCAATTCCTAGGGTATGTTCCTTTTCACCAATTTTTTCAAGATTCTAAGTATATTCACAATTTTACCACCGAACATATTCAGAATTCAAACACAAAAATTAATACATTTTACACAATCTCCAACAACTTTTTAATTTTTTATTCAACATAAATTTTCTCTCTCTATACTTTTTCACATAATTCCAATACTTTTTTATTAAACAATTACATCAAATCATTTATCTCTCCACTTTACACAAACACCAATAAAACACTATTCAACATGAAAATTCACAACTTCTCTAAAATCCTACATTTTTTCTCAAAACGAACATCACCCTAGATCTTCACCCATTGCCCATTGTTGGGTCCAAAAAATATCAAACCACTATACTGGTACCCCTATGGGTCCTTGAAATCTTTCATTTTATGATCCGAACTATATATATACAGAAAATAAAAAAGAATGCAAGCAAAATTAAGCCCAAATGATTCTCCATGAATAGAATAGCATAATTAGATCAAAAATCTTTTTCAGAAAATAGAGTGCTTTGATTTGCGTTCAGGAGCAGCAATTAGGCCCATGCAGGACCAGCTAATGATACAAAATAAAAGATTTCTCCTGGTTGTTGGTTATGTAACAAAGTAAGTTATCACAATTAGAATTGGATTGAGGCAGTGACACCAACAGAGGGCCATAGAGTTAGTTAAAGTTGTAATAAAGAAGCAAACTATACTACACAATAATTATTGCATTACAACCAACTTTAAGATATATAAATCCCATATATTAAAAATAGGCACGTCTTATATTTATTAGTACACTTCCACCTCGCTACAAGGAAAACGAAAGCGAACCACATCCACCATCTCAAAGACTTCCATGCCACGCCAACATTTCCATCCAACCAAACTCTCTTCCTCCAACTCTAACCCAAGTAGCTCATATATATTCATTTCTCTCGCGGTTAAAGTCTCACATGAGCTCTCCACTATTCTCTCTCTAAAAACGGCCAGCTAGGACGTGGGACAGGCAGGCGGCGGGCGCTATCGCGTCTCTAACGGTTTTGGGCCTACTTTGGTCCGTTTGGAGGGAGCCAGAATTTTCTTGAGAGAGTATCAGGTGCTTCCACGTGTTCATTCGCTTAAAATCAGAGGATAATCTCCTGCACCCTTGTATCACTCCCGCCAAATCAAGCTATAAGTAGCGGTTCTTGATTAGTTTTGCTTCTCTCCCTCTCTCTCGCTTCCGGTTCTGTTCTGCTGTGGCTCAGGTCTGGTTCTAGCCTTCAATCTTATACGCTTTCCTTCTTCTTCCACTACTGTGAATGGCAATGCGAATCCGCTATTTGATTAGCTTAAATAGAGATTTCAAAAACACTGCGTGCTTCGATGCTGTTGCATCCCTGTGTGTGTATGAGGTTGCGACATTGAGGCTCGTTTCCGCTCCGGAGTCTTTATTTCTTGGTTAATTATGGACACTACTTCGTACTTTACTTGGATCTATTGTTCTTTGTTTAAATAATTTGGATCCGCAAATATCTTATCATAACCTGTACGTTATTGATGTGCTCGCGAAGAAGTAGATCCACTATGTTTTCTTGTTGAAAATGCTTTAATAGTAGTTCGATCGAAAGAATCTGCAGTTAGTTAAGATCCATTTGAA
The DNA here is from genome assembly GCA_963930655.1 of Myrica gale. Classification (NCBI taxonomy): domain Eukaryota; kingdom Viridiplantae; phylum Streptophyta; class Magnoliopsida; order Fagales; family Myricaceae; genus Myrica; species Myrica gale. The sequence goes on along the minus strand of OZ005600.1, from coordinate 4,741,268 downwards.
AAAAATAATTAATCCGAAATCGAGTACTTCATCCTAAAGCAATTAATCTTCAGGTGTTCTGCAAATAAGAGAGACAAGCCGAGAAAGAGCTTCGTCAAACTAACTTTATTTGGTGAACTTGTTTTCGGTTTTGCGTTCTGATATTTCTGTTTGATTTTTGGAACTTGGAAAATACAGCCTCGAATGGAGAAGGACGCGTCTCCTCCATCCAACATCAGCACCACCACGGAAACCTCTTCACCGATTGCAACTCACAGTATTCCACCACCTCCCCCGTCATCGTCGCCTCACAACACTACTCGCTTCGATTATGTGTTCGAGAACCAAAATTTCGGCACCGACTTCGCGTCCCTTTACCACTCCATTTTCCCGCCAAAATCAACCTCCATCTGCCTCAGCCCCTCCACGTGCTGCTCCTCCTCCATAAATGAGGACCTTAACTCCGACACTATCGCCACCCAGCAGCGACTCAACCAGGCACGCCTCATCCTCCAGTACCAAGAACTAAACAGCCACTACGACCTCTGCTGCGCTCGCCTCATCGACCTCATCGCCGAGGCCGACTTACTCCGCAAAGAGAACGCCCAACTCCGCGTCATCAACGCCGAGTTCCTCAAGCTTCTTTCCTCCCAGGCGTCCGTCCACAACCTCCTTCTCTCCTCCTCCACCTATCCGGACCGCTCTCTCCTCCAAGAATTTCGTCGCCTCTCCACCGAAGACGAAGACACCCCTACCACCAGCAACAATCAGTTTGATGGGATGAGCTCCGACCGCTTCTCCCTCCCCAAGAGCATCTCCGTTCGTTCCACTGGCTTCACAAAGGCAAAGAACCTCCCTGCTGCAACCAGCAATGGCGCTCCGACTCGCTCCTTCTCTCGGCCACTTCTCCCGAGTCAAATTGCCCCTGGATCGGTGAGTTCAAAACCTTTTGTTTTTAAACCGACTTTTAAAAGGCACGGCAATTCAGTTTTGTTTGCCAGCTTGTCGCATCTCCGATGTTTTGATAATGTGTGCCGCCGTTGCAGCAAAAGGTGTTTGTGCCTGGTAAAGTGGAGGAGGATCAGGAGGCCATGGAGTTGGAGGTGTACAATCAGGGGATGTTCAAGACAGAGCTGTGCAACAAGTGGCAAGAGAGCGGGACGTGTCCATACGGGGACCACTGCCAGTTCGCCCATGGGATAACGGAGCTCCGTCCGGTGATCAGGCATCCACGCTACAAGACCGAGGTATGCAGGATGGTACTTGCTGGAGGCACGTGTCCCTATGGCCACAGGTGCCACTTCCGCCATTCTCTCAACGACCGAGAGAAGTTGCTCCTGGGCGCTCGTTGATTGAATTCTTTCTTGAGGTTTTACGTAATTCGCATCTTAATACCAATAACAATGAGAACAAAACAATAATAATGACGACATAAGACCACAGCCGTTATTTGATGAAAGGGGTTAGTATTTGGTATTACTGAGGAGAAACAGGTGTGGCGCTTAAGGAAATAATCTGTTGGATCTTTGCTCAGAAAAAAAAAAATGATCCGTTAGATATTTGTTATAGAGGTATATAGGCACTCATGATACAGACCTCGGAAACTTTGAATGTGCATTCTGCATTGATGTTTACGCATATGTGCGGTCATTTCCGGTACGTCCAACTAACCAAACAGCCAAACTTCGAAGAATCGGATATGTAATGATAGTTTTTGTGACGGACGACGCATGGTATGCAACTTTCAATTGAAGTTAGTTACAATACATATCTCTCGTCTCGAGGCCCGTCATGTCTAGCTAGTGGATGCATGTATGGTGGAATGCTTGGGTTGTTGATCAAGATATGGCATATTTATCTGCAGTTTATTTGTAATTAATATCTACGAACAAAACTACATTGTTCTCGATCTCTTTGTTATACACAAGGAAAAGGAATTGCTACTCGTTGCAACCACTTGTTTAAACATGGTTATTCAGACAATGTATGTTATTGCTTGTTTATTGTGAAGTACAACAAATGTTCCGCTTAAAGCAGTGTTAGCTGCTAGAGAACTCACGTTGCAATCTTTTTTTCCTCGTAAATTATGACGGTATATATTAATACGCAGGAGAATATAATTACTACCATTTTTCTTCGAAATAATATGGAAATATATAAAATCTTACAAGAAGAACAATATCATTTTCTTCTTGAGTAATAAATGCCCATGTTTGGTTGGTCTAGAGTTCTCTCTCTACATATTTTAATATTTACATTTCTCCCATATATATATATATATATATATATATATACCTGTCAGGACGCGCGCATTGGGTTTCCTCACTGGGTCGACAATCGACATAGCTTCTCAGCGCTTCTTTGCTTCTCTTTCAGCCTGCAAAACGAATTCTTACAAGGTTAAAACTAGTAGAACACGCTTGAAACGCTCGTTAATAATTTACAAGAGCCACACATTCTATATTTCTTACAGCTTTGACGACTCGATCAAAAGCTTCAGGCCCATAGCTATCAATGTAACGCTCGACGGATTTCCTTGCGTCGAGGCTCATCATCTGGAGCACCTTCTTTTGGCCATCCGAATAAACTGAGCTCACAGAGCCCCCAATCTTAATATACTTCCTCACAACATTCTCATAGATATACGCCGCCCCGTTGAATATTGGCAGCACCAGCCACATGCAAAAAACGAGCTTGATGTACGGCCAAATTGGAAACCTGCCACACGGTATACCCTTTTTTTAAGTATATGCAGATTTACCGCGAAAGGAATTAAATCACTTTGAACAGCTTCTGTGTGATGAGAAAATACCAAGCGAGTACTTTCGAACAAGAAAGCTTGAAGAGGGTTGTGAAGGAGTACAAGACCCAGTATGTTAGCCACTGTTGATCGTCTAGTGTCGTTGGACTCTCAATTGCTCGCATCGATGCATATCTGTTCATTCGCGAGGAAAGCATTTATATTAATTAGTCTCGCATTATATATATATATATATATAATCGCTCAAACTAGTTTCTAGCTAGTACGTAAATGCATGCTAAGGATGTCCGCTACTTACAGAGGATATAGAAGCATCACTCCCGGCCTGGTTACAGTACGGAAGAACATAGACGTTAATGTTAGGACTCAAAAAGTATGAACATGCATGGACTCGTTAAACGAAACGCATCATTTTTGTCTCTTCTAGTTTTGAGACGCTCATCGTAAAAAGACAAAAAAAAAATCAATTGAATTGAATTACTATGGGCCGGTATGTCTGAAAAAAAAATACCCGATTAATGCATCCAAATGTCTTGCCATTGCTCCAAGAACGCCCATATTGAAATCTTATTCCTCCACCCAAATCGATTGACAAACTTTACAATACTGTTTGAGTTTGAGAAGAGATGGGAGATAAATGGGGCGCCGTAGCTTTAAGGGTTAGGTGTGGACGTTGATGAAGTACGAATTAAAGAATTTCTGATGAACAGCCTAAAAGTATTCTTTTCTTCACCAAGAAGGAAAAGGAAAAAAACAATAGGATTGGCCGATTGGGAAGCAAGAAAGAAGGAAAACCAGGGAATTGTACTTGCCTTTAATTAGATACAATTTCCTTTATATGCTATTCTCATTCACATGATCACCTCTCAAAGTTATCTGTGTTCGCTACTTTTCTCTCTCGTTTAGGTTTGTCCGTTTAATTATAAGTTTTCAAGGGAATCGAGAGGTTCTGTAAAATCTAAAACTTTTTGTTTCTCAAAAAAGTAATCGAAACCTTTGATAATTCGGTCGTTGATATTAAAGCCCATCAGAGAGGAGCAGACATGTAAGCTCACCAGAGAGGCCGCCAAAACCCTCAAGTTAAATATGATAGCACTGTTTAATTAATAGCCTCACAACCCAAACCCACATAATTAAATATGATAGCAGAAGAGTCAAATCTCTCTTAATTTTCTGCCAACCCAACAACTTCCAAAGAGCCATATTCTCTTTGCCCATTTATGACCTCAGAACAACTTGTCATGCATCCACGTTAAAATGGAAGCAAATCGAATCTACCACTTATTTCAAAAATTTAAGTCGAAAGGAAAATAAATATTTTATTATTTAAATTATATTCTCTAACATAAAATATGATAGACAAAAACTTAAATTATATATTTAGTAAAAATAGTCTTTGGATGAGGCTACCAAATATATAAGACTTGTAAATCAATAAGCTCGACTGCTTGTACACATGCAACTATGCAAGGACTTAATCATGGGGACGAAACTTCGACTTTACAAGCAAAAATTCAGCTCCAAACATAATGATAATTGCTCCCTCCTGAGCTCAAACTTTATTGCTCATTGATTGTTCTATATTTCTCCAGCCACATCCAGGGGACAAAAACATAAGTCGGAGAATCTTTTACAGCCTCTACAATGTAATGACCGCCTCTTGACATGAAAGTTAAGGCAGAAAGGCCCACAAATTTGAATCAATGGAAGGATTTTCCAGCTTCCTCATCGTCAATATCATCTCAATAGGGGCATAACTTCATCCCTGTGCCCTCTCTCATGTTGCCTCATCACCACAAAACAGGCAACGTGGGATCTATTACTTTTGTAGTACTTCGATAGCAGCTTAAATAGTATGATATTATGCTATCGACTGCTTTTTTATGTTATGTACCTTTTCATCTCTTCTAAAAGGATGCTGACCATGATTCCCGGCTGATGCAAGTGCAGAGGAAGACCTTGGAGTTATTTTGGAATCAGCAGTTGCTCCAGATTAATAATACTTCAGGTTCTGTCTTACAGAAGCTAACACTCCCTTTTGGTTTTTATAATTTTTATGAGTAGATTCCCACTCACCAATGGTTGCGTAATGCCTTTGGGTGATGAATTGCATAGTTTAAGAGCCACCATCAACTGCCTCTTGCAAGGATTAGAAGGATCATAGGGGCTGTTCGGTTTGTTTGTATTCTCAGGATTTTTTGAATCCTGAGAATACACAAACCGAACATGTTTTTTAATATCACCTAAAAATAACTACCGCGCGCATACTAATAAAGTTAACATCATCAAAAAATTCTCAAAAAACTACTCAACTATCCTCGTAAAATCAAATGGAGAAGTTTAGGTCTGCAAGGGTTTTATTCTTTTTGATCATTTTCTTTTGGGAAATCTCTTGGAGAGGTGCTTTTGAGGATTATGTTTTACTTTGTTGTCGTTTTCATTATAAAACAAAAAGATCAAATACACTTTTAAGCTTTCATTTTCATTTTATATTTTTCGTGCTAATTGCTTCTCTGAGTGGAAGTTGCGACATACCTATCCTTTGATTTTCTGGTTTTCTGCATGAAAAAGAGTTGGCCCCTTTAAATTTGCAATCTCGACTGTTTTAAAATGAGAAACATGTAGGTTAACATCTCTTAGAATTCCAATTTCATAGGGTGCAACCAAAGAAAAAAAGGTCAAGATATGTTTGGGTCCCATTTTCCACAAAAGTGAAAAGGACCCTACCATACGAAGAATTGGGTTCCTCTTTTTCCATCTTGCTTGGTGTAAAAGCTATCTTTGTGTCTCACAAGCTTCGGTATCAAGAAAAGGAGATATGATTCAATTGGAAGAAAGAAAAAAAGAAATATGCTCCACCTGATTGCTACCGAGAAAATTATATTAGTAAATTTACGGGACACACGTTGTGGTATCTGCTAGTGCAGATCGAGTACGGTCAGTTTCAGAGAAATTTCCGAAAGGTTTCTATAAAGCTGTTGCATTAATGGTCAAAGCGCGTTTCTCAGGCAGAGAGGCAGCTTTATGCTTTTACATGACTGTTTATTCTTTCCATAAACTTTAACCTCTAGTCACTGTTGATTGTCATAATCTGATATAGCCAATAAGGATTGAGACATAAATATGCTAAAGTGAAGTATCATTTCGCTATTTGTATATTGTATGGCTAGTCGGGATGTGGACCATGTGGTCCACGAATCTATATAAAGAAGGGTAACTCCTCCATTCTTACAAAGTAAGTAGTGTGAGAGATTTGGTCGGAAAATATATCCACAGAAGAGATGAAAAATGTGAAGATAGAACTGAGAAGAGGGAAAGGGAGATTGGAGCTACTGGAAGTTGTAGGAATGGGCTTTTTGGGATGAATGAAAAAAGAAACCAAATTTTCAGATTCACAAGCTTAAATTCTTCCCAAAATCGCCCATTCCAATGATTTCCGGCGGTTCCTCCCTTTCCCTTCCGTCTCTACGCTTTGAGGTGTTTCCGCTAGCTCTACTGCTTCTGTTGTCTAAGAGGTTCAAGACATCCTTTTTTTGTGCTATTTTAAGTGTCTTCTGCTGTCTTTTATTAGTTAATGTTGTGTCTAATCTAGTTGATCTCTCACTTCTTTACCTTCTTCCCCTCCATTGAACTGCTTGTTTCATTCTGTTAAGCAGGGTTCTTGTTCCCTTCCTGTTGAAAATCCCATTTGTATCACGGTACAGTCAAGGAAGGCAAAAGAGTAACAGCAACTGGCACCTCCTGGAGAGATTTGGGTAACCAAGCCGGTAGTCTGGCTTGAGTATCACAAGATCAAATGGAAAAGAACCATTTTCAGATTTTAGCACACGTCTTTTAAGAAAGATGGTGCCTGGTGGATGCTTCTTTTGTTTTTCAGTGCTGGGTGGCGGTGGGAGTGTGAATGGAGGCCGGGAACTCTGTTCTCATTCCTTCTGCGTGGTTTGGGGGATCCTGTAAGCTGTGTCGTTCAGTGAGGCTCCCTCAAAGGTTACGATTCAAACAGGTTGTGGAGAAGCTCGGTGATTCAAAGAAAAATGCACAAAGCATGATATGTAAGCGTAGACGTAATTTGTTCCTCCTCTTTTCACCTACTTCCCTGTACAGTACAGCCTTCCACTGGTTGTTTTTTACCAACAGGCAATAGAACCAAGCGATCAATAAACAGAATCGGAAAAGTTGAACTGAATTGAACAAGCAACTCACGTCCGCATATTCCTTTAAAACTTTATACTAATCCTAAAAAAAATTCATAAATGTAATTTATAACTCCAATTTGAATTTACAGGATCATGTTCACTGTTAGTTTCTGATCAATGACAAAATTGTTTCAACTGCATTACTCCAAAAACGCGACTCCGTGAGGTCAGTGTTATTCTTCGAGTATTCCGTACACCCCAATTTAAAGCGTCACAGAAATCTGCAGACATTGGTTCGATATCAGTTGCCAGTGGTTGACTGTACTTAACAATGGTGGGGTATATGGTGGTGATCGGAGGAGCCCTGAAGAAATCGAGCCATCGAGGGGCCTCACAAAGATGATCCTGCACCCACTTCCTTTATCCCTGGTGCAGCATATCACACGGTAATAGGAGCTTTTGGAGGCAAGGGTGCATTTGTTGGTAAGGCTTAGGGTGGGTGTGTGTTTAAAAATTCTGTGTTGTTAAAATTTTAGGTATTGGGTTTACTGAAAAAGTGAAGAGAGATAATTTTTTATATTTTTTGTAATGAAAAATTATAATTTGATGAGAGATAGATTATATTATAATATTTTATTGTGAGATGACGTAAAATTTTGTGAAATTTTGGTTGGCAAACGGACCCTAATTACAGTTAATGTCTTTGTAGTACTCTAATTTTACAAATTAGTTAATGTTGTCTTTGTAGTACTCTAGTTTTACAAATTAGTTAATGTTGTCTTTGCAGTGCTCTAGTTTTACAAATTAGTTAATATGATATGACTTTCAATAAAATAATTCACGTGATATAATTTGGAGACAAATTAGTCTTTTCATCTAACTGTTGTTAGTCAACTAACTGAAAGAGTGTTATATATGTTAAGTCAGTATCATTTATGCTTTTTACACGTATTTTAAAAATAAGGAAAATTAAAAAATTAGTCACTGGATTTTAGTACTGCTGATAAAATAGTGAATGATTTTTTTATATACTTTTTGGTCACTGAGGATATGTAGTGGTGACTTTTCACCACATCCGTCAAACCTCCATTATTTTTTTAACGGAATAGAAAGCGGTCGACCGCTTCATGTAGAGGTCGATCGCTGCAAGTTGCTGTTGACAGATGGAGTGAACAGTAGTGGTCGATAGCTATTCCCGTTAAAAATTAACGAAAGTTTGACGGATGGAGTGAAAATTCACCACTACGTATTCTCAATGACCAAAAAGTAATAAAAAAGTTTAGTGACCATTTTGTCAGCGGTACTAAAACCTTGTGACCAAATTGCAAAATTCCCTAAAAATAAATACGAATAAAAATCAAAAGCCATCTCAAATAATCCTTCTTTTCCACGTCATCTACTCGTTAAAAAAACATAATTAAACTTACCACTATAAAGTCTAGGGCTGCAGGACTGGAAATCCGGTTCGGTTTTCGGACCGGATTTCCGGTCCTACTAAAATAGAGGACCAGACTGGACCACTTATAAGTGGTCCGAACCGGTTTCATTTTTTTAAAATTTTTTAAGGTTAATTTTGAAGGGGGAATGACATATAAAAATGTAGAGTTTTAGTTTAGGTTAAAACTAAACTTTTTAAGTTTGTAATTTGTATTAAAAAATATAGAAACATTTTTTTATATTAATAAATCTGGTCCGAATTGTCAAAAGGTATGGACCCGACCGGACCGGATTTACATAAACAAGACCGGACCGGACCGCAAATCCAGTCCGGTCCGGTTTTGCTCAGCCCTAATAACGTCCTTGAGAGCGCATGACCTTCCTCTTTCCAACTATTTCCTTGACCCTAACCTTAGGCTTCCATCCAGAATCACTGGTCATCTCTTGCACGTGCGACATCTCTAGCCCCAAATCAAACTCTCCTAGAAGCAACCTGTCCATCTTGCACCTCCTGTGTTTTGCAACTCGTCAGACATCTTAGAGTGTTTTTGCGAAATAAAGGTACGTGAAAGAAGATTTAATGAGTAGTTGAAAACATGAGAAAAGAAGAGACACTCATTTGGCACCAAGAATCTCAGGATTGAGGAAGACAAACAGTGGTAAGTTTAATTTTGATTTAATTTCTTTTTTTACTAGTAAATGTCGTGGAAAAGAATGGTTATTTGAGGTGGCTTTTAAATTTCTTTTTTTCAAAAAATACGTGTCTAACGCTTGAATAGTGTTAACGCGGGTACAACACTCCCGTTAGTTGAGTAACAACAGTTGAACAGAGGGACTAATTTGTCTCCAAACTATATCACAAGAATTATTGTGTTGAAAGTCATACCACATGGACTAGTTTATAAAACTCTGATATCATATGGACCTGTACGGTAATTAAACAAAAAAAATGGTTAACCAAAATGATGTCAGAACCTGAAACACCATCAGTTACCTATGCTAAGCAAATACTTCCGATTCAACTAGGTGAATTAACAATACTCCAATGAGTAAACGCATAAATGATGGGCCGCCCGGTGCACCCAGCTCCTTCCCCATTCAATTGAACTGGGCCGGTATTCAACGTAAAGGGGTACATGGACCGGGCTTGCTAAGAGAAAATACTTCCGCTTGCAAAAGCCCAAGTGGACGGAAGACTGCTTTGCATTGTGACCCAGATGTCCCAATTTTGGAATATCTATTAACTATTTGATTATCGTTAGGAATGGCAGATAGCGTGTTTATAGAAAATGAAGTGAAGTCAATTAATATCTTGATCACAATGAAGTATGAGTCAGGAAACTTTTCTTTTGTTTTTAATATACGATCAATAATTATATCTTTCATAAATGGGCCTGAGAATTTTACCACTTTCCCAGTGTGGGCGCACCAGGCCTACATATTTTGGGCCTCATGGGCCATGGCACCCAAAATGACAAACAAGCAGACAGAAAAATCAATATCAGGATTACTAATAGCTCCACAAAAAGCTGTATATCAGCGGCATGTTTGGTGCCCAAATATTTGAGTTTAATCATAAAAAATTCACCACATAATTTTTTATTATTATAATACTTATTAAAAATCTTCTCTCTTTACTTTTTCACCAACTCCCATAACATATCTTTACTTTATAATACTTCCCAAACCCCAATACTCAAAATTTTCACCCTCAAACATCTTACAGATAAAACCAACCGAAGGACAAGAATTCCGTCCTGCATGCGATACACAGATAGATCACTGATCACTCTTTTATCTTTTTACACAAAATCATAAGATCCTGATATATTGATAGGGGGCATTACAAGAGGAGGTGGCGAAATTACACACCTTGCATATACAGCTAAAGGCAAGAAAAGAGCGTCTTATTTTTTCCTTCCCAAGGAAGAATTAGCAACGAGACAAACAACAATCTGATCAGCATCTCTACCCTTTTCGTTAGATATTCGACATCCTCCTAGCAATGAAGTACATGACGGTAACACCCGTGAACATGCGTGGTGTGAGTGCTAGTAAGGAGGAGGAGGGCGATGCCAGGGTGGAGGAGGACGGAAGGGGTCTAGTTATGGCGGTGGAGGGGGACCAGGAGGCGGAAAATAAGGTGGTGGGGGCGGTCCTGGAGGATGATGATGATGATGATGAGGTGGTGTTGGTGGGGGAGGAGAGTAGAATTCATGAGGACGTGGTGGAGGACCGTGCATATGTGGCGGAAGTGGTGGAGGCGGGCCAAAAGGATCTGGGCGTGGAGGTGGCGGTGGTCCTGGTGAATGTCTATGGAAAGGCATCATCTTTTTTGAATCTTCGAAGTTGCAAATAGAATATGGTTTAGGGTCCAGACAATAGACTAACGTTTAAATAGACCAATTAATGTAGTTATGAAATTAAGATGCATCGAGGAGAAGTTTCAAGATAAACAGATTTTGATGGACTGTTTGGCTCGAATGGTAGATGGCGTAGGTGTTTAACTTGCGCACTTAGAATCCAGGAGTTTTCAGCCCAACAGGCCATAGTTGTACCCACAGCTGGTTCTAAAAGAAATAAAGTCCTACTGTCCTGGCCACACACAAACACGTATCGATTAAGTATTCACCATCTCCTGCCACCTCAAAAGAGACTCACTAAAAACGCAGCGGTTTTGGGGTCGAGTGGCTAGATGAGCGATCAAAAGCAAGAAGCCCGGCCGTGGAACCATATATATCCTACAAAAGCAAACGATGCTCATATACTGTGTATGGGACAAAGTGAAAATTACCCCATAGAACTCTCCATTTTGCTTGTGTGAAAGGTGATCTAGGCTCTAGCACAACAGTCGGAAAGGCCTTTTCTGGGAGCGGCCCTGAGGCAACATATATAAGCTGGCATGTACTGTTTCTTTTTTCCTTCAATTTTAAGGAAATGTACTAGACAATGAACCAACTAAAACAAAGAGCTTCACCAAATGGGGAAGGAGAGGTCTAGATTAGGGTTGAGAACTGATCGTGAATACTCAACCTAACCGTCGGTTGTACGAGTTCACCGGCTCCTCAATAACCCAAATATATTTTAGAATTCTGGGAAGCAGACTTCAAGTGTCCTTGTTTATTAATGGTAATATATAGTACAGAAGCTAGCTATATCGGATATTGTCAATTGCTAAAGTCAGGCAGGCTTCAGAACAAAAAAGGGCCTCATTTGAAACAATCCGATTGGTACCAAAACAAAAATTGTTGACTAGGATTTTCCCTCTGAAGAACATCCGGAAAAAAGAAATTCAGAAGTAAACATGAATATAGGTCAAATGGTGTTCTAGTTACAGTTAATTTATAACGTACCAGACTACTCGCAAATCTATTTATTTTTCTTATATTTTTCATTTCCATTTTGCATTGATGTGGGCTTTTATAATTAGTACTTTTTGCTACTGATACCCAGCTGTAAATTCAGGAAATTAATAACTGAGAACTCATAAGCACCAAAAAGGTTCATATGAAGAATTTTCATAATGTGGAACGTCCATCTGTGCAGATATATTCCGTACTGTTAACGCGCGCGGTCAGCAACTATATACAATAAGGGTTGTGCAAAAAACTCAGAAGAATACGAAATAAAAAGCATTAATTGCAGTATTACCAAGAATTCCTCCACTGCACAGATTGAAGACAAGTCCGCATATATATCCAACAAAATCTATTAAAAATGATCATTAATACAATATCACTCTGTTTCAAGGACAGTTCTTCCAAAAACCAAAATATTCCTTTCTTTCTTTATGCAGGTTTCCCATAACTTTCTCGCAGCTAATGTTTGCGCGCATCATTCATATTCCTAGTTAAGGGATTGGATTTCTGTGACCTAATGATTAACTTGTTAAGGTGAAGCGGCCAGTGATGATCCCAAATTCATTGAGGATGCAATTTCGTGCAAGCATATGCCAAACTACCGGAGGAAAGGAAAGGTTCTAAATAGCATACAGGGGGGGGGGGGGGGGGGGGAAGGGTCAAAAAAATGATCCCATCACCAAGAGAAACATTGGCATTCCCCCTTCAAAGGATCGATTTATCACAAGACAAAGTTTCATACTTACAAAAGTTGGAAGTAGTCCAGGTCGAATATGTCCTCAGGAATCACTAGACAAGACGTAACTATTTAATGTTCCACTGCACCTTTTCAGCCAACATTATCCGCTTGGCAATAATTTTATGGCTGCCTTACCCAGTTTCATGAGGGAAGAACAGATCGAAAAACTGGTGCTAGTACTTGCTTTAGCACGTACGCGAAAGCAAAAGTTTCACCACAAAACTAGCATTACCAAGGCTCTCGCAGGTAAAATACGGACCATAGATTTGTTTATTCACGATCAGTCGCCTACTTCTTTGGGCAATAGATATTATTGGATCGTAATTGAAGGGGGGAAATAGATATTTATGGAATCTTAGCAGGACAGTTTAATTAATACACGGGAGGGTACGTATCAACCCTCGTTGGCATAAGCATTTAAGGGGAAAGTGAACAGACTGTATCAATTGATAAACATTACCAAGTATAAAAAAATTAATCCGCTAAAGGCCGATTTTGGAATTTGAAGTATCATGAACATACTCACTCTGATCAATTATTAATTACTTCGATCCTTGAGGAAATGCCACAGGTTTAAGGACTGAATCTAGGAGATGGCTTCTCGGAGATTTAGCAGTTCTCCTGTTTTTTCAAACGATCGAGTGCAATTTTCTGAAGACTTTGTCAGAATCCTCTCTCAAGCCCCCATGCCAATTCTTGATGAGGAGCTTAAGCCATTAATGCCTGAAAACCTAATTGAAAATTCAGCCAATTGCACGAGAGGTTTACCTTTGAATAGAATTTTGGTCAAGTACAGAGCATATATTTAACCCATGAGATTATGAAACAAGGAGGAAAAGCCAGGCCCAAGTTAAGGGTTCGATGAAGTTTACCTTTGAATGGAATTCTGATAATCCTCATCCATGTTAATTTTCTTTATGTTTTCTGGCAAATGAATGAAATGTATAGAATGTATTGAGAACCCAGGAACACAAAGACATAATATTCGCTCCAATTAATCTTTAGTTACATCACATATATACAAGGAGATCTGATGACACGCCGCCTTTCTATATCCAACCAAAATAGTACATGCATTAGGTAGGAAACTAAGCCCTAAGTTTTTAGAGGAAGAATTAACGGGTAACAAATTTCAAGAAACAATGGTTTTACCCTGTAGATCTAGTCCGTCTCCATAATTTGATACCAATTGCTTTGCACCAAAAAGAAAAGAAAAGAAAAAAAAAAGACACGGGTGCCTTGAACATATATAAACGTTCTACATCATGCTTGTGAGGAGGGATTGAGTGTAAATTTCTCTATTCGGTCGTTCCCAGGTTCGAATGAACGAAGTTGCTTTCCTGAGTGCATCTCAGACAGGCGTATACTCTCTCATCAAGAGCAACCAATTGGCAGCTATAGGAAAGTAAGACGGATCCACATGAAAAAACTGTACTCGTATCAACATATCCACACAACCATAGATCCATATATAGTGCCTTTAGATGATCAGTAAAAGTATCAAGTCTAAGGGGTTCTATACGATGGAGGATCAAATTGAAACGGTACCGATAACTGGGCTCAAGCAATACTAATTCTTTTCTGGGGCAGAGACCATGTTGATCTTCTACCGTCTTGCTAGCACGGCCAATATAACCTGTAGGAAAAAAAGTAAGAGCACAACTTAGCGGCGCCTCTAATTAGCATATGATTTGCGTTTTATAAAGGAGAAATACTTAAAAAATGAATCTGAACATAATTGAAGAATTTAATGATCAGGAACTAAATTAATAAAACACAAAAAGATCTAGGGCTTTTGTAGATGACAGAATTTGGGGGGCATAAAAATACTAATACGCAACACTCAGTGGCCGGTGGAGATCGCAAGAACAAGTTTGCACTTACAAGACGGTATAGATATATACTAGAGATCATTTTGCAAGTATGAACTTTGAAATGAGGGGCTGAGGGTGCATGATGACAGAAGACTAGAGAGCACAAAGGAGTGAGATGCTGCAGCTCCATGCATTTCATCATCTGTGCTCTCTATCTTCTGTCAACAACATCACCAGTGCCTCCTCAGGCCACTATTAAGAAAAGAACAATTAATTTCTAAAGAGTACATATTTTACAATCTACCGATGGCTAGACTAAACTTCTCGATCCTTTTCTTATAGAAGAAAAGCTAAGGAGGCCGCAGAGGTAAGGGGATAGGGTTTTTTTTCTTTTCTTTTTATCATTTGTGGTTGGGGTGGGGGTGGGGGTGGGGTGGGGTGGGGTGGGGTGGGGTTGGGGAGCTGAGTGTTTCTGATGAATTTAGGGACTTACTACCCTCTATTTATAGAGAAATAGTGATGTCTATTCCCAAAACTCTCACTATTCTCTCGTGAGATGTAGGGTGGAATAAGATATGACACTATAAAATTCTTTTCGTCTGTCTTTTGTCGCTTTTCTAAGCGATTGAACAGAATCGTTTATGCCTGTCATATCATTTGTTAGAGAATATAATTCAAATAATAAAATTTATCTCTTTCTATCAGCTTAAATTTTTTAGATAATTGATGGATTCACATGGTATCATATCGAAGGTCCTGATCATGAGTTTGAGACCTGACTCTAACATTTCACTCCAATTTCAATCATTTGAAATTTATTCTCTAAAATCATTAGCAATTAGGAACCTTAATTAGTGATTGTTCTTATCACATTAACTAAATCTACCTACTCTCTATGCAAGCTAGTATGTGCTACTTAAAACTTTTGGTAGACTGGAGGCTAAATTCTCACAACACTCTACGTATTACAATTAGTTTGTTTTAGCATTCTCTTACGTCAGTGGAAGAAACAAGTGGTAATTAAGAGTAAAAGGTGAAGCTTTGATTAAGTTGTCGTAGAACATGAACAGCTTTTGTTCTCCCTATTGTAATTGAGATGTATGGAGCCTCAAAGACTGAAACTCTGAAGCAAAACGCAGGTCCATGTGCAGTTGCTTTGCAGGAGGAATGCTCGGATTTTTAAGATGCATGCTAAAAAAAAAAGGCGCCCATGCTTGTTAGCCAGTCGAATGTGAGAATACTATATATGGTTGTCTCTGGTGAATGTTTTCGAGGTTTTACTTGACGGTCTTGTGCTATACTGGCCCCTAATGATGAAACTTAGAAAGCATCCACTTATAATTTTCGAAAATTTCAGCAATCATGAATTTACTCGCTTAAAAAGATAATTGTTGGGAGGTTTGAGAAAGCTGAATAGGATATATATATATATAGCGTCGTCAATGGGTAATTGACTCAGTTACTCAGGAAGCCCTGCCACGTAAATTTTGAGCTTTGATAGCTTTCGTTTGTTATGTCAAAATTTGGGTTATAAAAAAGGCAAAAGAAAATGGAATTTTGCATTATCCTATATACGTAGATTTTGCATGTCATCGCCTGTGGATTATCTTGAAATTGACGAAGTAGTTGCCAGAAGACAACAATTACCTAAAATATGCGAACGTTTCAAGGATACCATCAGAGATTAATTTGTAGTTTGTAAGGATCCAGTGTCATTAGAGCCGTTTTAGATACATGGTTACAACGAGGACATCTCTAACGCATGCGCCGCAATGACGAAATTTGAGGGAAGGCGAACACAGAGGCCAGAGCCATGCTTCCCTACCCAGCTCCCAAGATCTATAAATGAAAATTTTTCTTCGGCCTTTTTTTTTTTTTTACTTTAACCTCCGTCACCGTCAATACATAAAACATAGAGGGTGTACTTTTGTTTTTAACAAAAGAATTGCTGCAGTAATAATACCGAAATGCATGCATACATCGTTTTCACAAGTACAAACTGGCAGATGAGATAACGATGGAGGAAATGACCCCATGGACTGCCTGGAAATGACGAAATTAGAGGAGAATAATAAAGTTAGGGCAATGAGGTCGTTGGGTCATGGCTGTGCAGCCGGCGCTGGCCCCAAGGACTGTGACATATCTATCCAAACGGGCAGCACCTGTCCTCCATTCCTTTTTCTTGGAAAGCATCCTAACGCTTCATTTGTTCTTTCTTTTTCTGCCCCCTTTAATTTGTTTGTTTATAATGAGCAGTACCCTTCCATGGAGCCTGATTTGGATGCCCTCAAATTTTTTTATTAAACCTCGATCTACCAGACCTAAAGAGTCTTGATTATTCGCGTGACGTGAAATTACCCATTGAACGAGAATTATTCCATCCAACATATTCGCATGCATTGCGGACAAGAATATAAGAAATTTAAATTTTTTGCTCTTATACCAGAGCCAGAGATAGTCTTGTTGAAGGATGACACAAAATAGGAAGGGAGGAATATCCACAAGAGACATAGGTCTGCGACAAAGGAAAAGTTAGTAGGGCAGAAGAATATAGTCAAAATGGTACTGCTGAAGCAGCTGAACAGAGAAAAAGCTGATCGATCAACAAACAACAAGGAAAAAGAAAAACTCAAAAGTGAGGGGAATAAAGATAACTACTCCAATCAACGGACGACAATACGATTCTCCTATCCGGACCTTCTTCAAAAATTCCCCATGCTTAATAATTTGCTGAAGCCCCCAATCAATCAGACATACCCTTCAGACACCGCTTCCTATATGCACACCACGCGCTATATATGCAAATTAAAAATTATATACTAGTCGGAAATCTCTCCCCACCGAAGGAAGTTCTTCAAACGCGCTCGCAATAGGCGTTAGTTAGGAGGCTTGGACTTCACTGCTCAAATGAGGAAAGCACAATCGTCTTTCTGGCTTCCAGAAAAAAGATACTGCACCGAATATGGATAAGTTTAGGAACTGGCTCCCATCCTCATGGCAGACCAATTATGGAACATTTCCAATTATAGCCAGCTGCAATGGTTCTTCTGTTCAGACTTAAAATCCACACAGCTCATAAAATATTGGTGAATAACCATATTTCCTGATCTTTCTTCTCTTCAATGGATAGGCCCATAATAAATTGTCTAGAATAGCACCTATTTTGGGTGGCTTGGTCTTCTGGGTCCTTACATAAACAGTTCCTGGAATAAAATCTTATGTAAATTCCAATGGACTTCGCTTATAAGCTAATTCATGTTATGCCATTATAAGTTACGTATCCGATATTATTGTCTTCACAAATCGATACCCACCATGGCCACTGTCACTTCAAGCACACTTATAGAAGATATTCTAACATCTATCTTTAGAAATAAATAGTTGTTCAGTGTTTCTTTACCGCTTTTTCTTTAGTGCATCTATGCAACACGCTTTTGGCCTTTTTCCCATGTCTTTATCCGTTGTATTCTATTATGAAGGTCTAAAATTAAAAGTTTTAAATTATGAAGGTCCTATAATATAGAAAAATTAAAATTAAGAGGAAAAAAAAGCCTAAATATTTTATAAAACTTAATAAAAGGCTTACAAAATCAGAATATTTAAAAATTAGTTTATAAAATTAAAATTGAAAAAAACACATCCAAGAAACTAGCACTAAAAGTCTCTTTTCAAAATAATGGCACTATCAACTTCAATTTTCAAAATAATAATCATTCACAATAAATTATTGGTTCCTAAAATCTAGAACACAACTGTCTACCACAGCTACTTTATTACTAATTAAATTCTATAAAATAATAGCATCATTCACAATAAATTCTTCTCTCTTAAAATTTAAAACCACAACTATCTCCCACATCTACTTTATTACTAATTAAGTTCTCAAACAATTAATCATTTTTAACACACCAATGTCTAATTAATCTAATAAAAAATAATTTATTTTAAGAATTAAAAATTTTAAAAGAAGTTACAAAAACATAAATTAATACTCAACTTGAAAGTATATGACAAAAACTAGATTTTTTATAAAAAAATTTATTGCATATATAATTCTATTTATTTACCCATATATTTACCGTTGCATCTGCAAAAAGAATTTTTTCAAAACTAAAGATAATAAAAAATTAATTACTAACAATTATATCTCAAGATATATTAAGATTTTATCTATGGAAACTAATTTATTGAGTAAACTTGAATACATAATTTTAATTAGTAGTTTTGCATCTAAAAAAGGCAAGAAGCAAATTTATGGTTTAATTTTAATATTTTTTAATTAAAATACCTCATTTTTATGACTTGTCTAAAGTCCCCAAAATACATGATAGTTTAGGGTGTAAAATAGATGATAGTTTAGGGTGTAAACTATCTATCCCTAATTTTGTGGGTGCAATATCTCGTGATAGTTTAGGATGCAAAATACATGATAATTGTGTGTGAAAAATATATTTTCTATTCGATTATATGTTTGTATTAACAACAAAGGTTCAACAATCACGACGTGAAAAACTAATTTTTCAATATGACGCGCTCACCAACATGTCTGGTTTAGGCATGAAAGACAGAAAGAGAGTGCACTGCTGATGTCTGGACCATCGAGTCTGCCTGATCTTTATATGAAGACATTATCATGTTTCCACAAGATATTTTTTTATGAAGATTGAGATATAAGCAAAAGAATCGAAAGCCAACAAAAACAATAAGGGTGGATCTATGGGGTACTGACAGATGGAAGGATCAGTGCCCACCGCCCTCGATTGGTGTTAGCAACATGTCCCAATTGATGATGGGAATGGGATAAGGCTTCCGTGGTGGGGGATTCCCCTGCTTTTTTGCTTTCTTCTCCATGCCTTCTTGGCAACTTGCATGCGAGCCTAATCCCTGACGCCACACCTCTCTCTTTCTCTTCGCCCTATATCTCGTGAGAAGATGATCACCAAGGCTCTCTGTTTCACATTCGGCGCGAGAAGTTATACCCACTGATATTAGCATATATATGCTAGCATATATTTGGCGGATGTGATCCTCTGTCCTTTACTGGGTGCTGCCATGCATACCCCGAGCCCACGATTAGCCAACATCGACATGACCGTCAGTGGCGGAACCAGGATTAAAATCTATGGGTGTCGAACTTTAAAGACGAAATGACAAAAAAAATTCTTCGTAATGCAAAACATTGTCTTAGAGTTTTTTTTCTACGTCATTGTCTTAGAGTTATAATGTCAAAAATTAAAGACTAAAAGCATTAAAAATATTAGAATACATGTACGTAATATATACTGCGACTGAGAGGTGACAATTGAATGAGTTTGCGTATTCTGAAAATGTTACAAAATTGCTTCGTTCTCAATAGTTTTAAAAATTTCTTGCTCAATGTACACTAACATACAACCATTCATTCAGTTATCTCTCATCCTATACACAAATCACTTTTGATGATCTAATTTAAGTTAATTCTCTACTTAATTCTAAAATTTTAGAACAAATTACAGATAATTTTGATGGTTTAGGTCTTGATGTCATTAGGCGTTGTCTTTCTTACATTTTTTGTTACTACCACAACTGGAATCTGTCTTTTTTTTTTCCTCTTTTTTCTTTTGACAAAATGTTACTTGGGATGCATTTGTAATTTATTTTCTCTAGGTTCTATGGATTTGAAATTGAAAGATATTCACATTCTTCAAAGCAACTTACACAAACAAAGCAACAATTGATGACAAACCGTGCTCTGAATAATAAAAATAAAATTTACAATATAAGCAAGATTTAGTAAAAGAGTTTCTTAGATAAACATATCCCAAAAGTGATCAGAACTTTGGTTTGACCTATACAAGAATCCTAAACAAACACAGCATTTTTCGAGATCTCTAATAAAAATGAAGAAACAAATCAACATAGGGAGAAAAAAAATGAAGTGATCTTGATTATGAAAAATTAGGAGCAAAGAGTAAATAATTTTTTACTAACATAAATTTAGCAAGATGACATGAAGTTACCCATCGGTTGAAGAATTTGTAATCAATGCAAAACACTTCAATTTGTAATCAATGCAAAACAAAAAATTATAATAACTGTATATTTGCCTTAATTATTATGTAGCACTAGGAGCAAAATCAATGTATAGAAAAAAAATATTTTAGATCCGATACCCATTAAGTCTATTTGGCCTGGATTTAATGGGTATCGGACCTAACTAATTTATAAAGAAAAAGAAAAAAAAACAAAAAAACCTAAATGTAAATTTTTTTTGGGGGGTGCGATGGGTATCGGCCGATACCCATCGCACCCCCTCCTTCCGCCACTGATGACCGTTAACAACTAGTATGAAAAACAAATTAAGAAATATAGGTCTTTTACTAAATATTACTGCAAGATAGGGCCAAATTCCAACTGTACACACAAGTTTTCCGCATGAACAACTGAACTGCAAGTTAATACCTAAAGGTCTTTCTGCGTAAACATGTACATGTCATATATAAGAAGGCCCAGAAAAAAATATTTCCTAGGTGTGAGCAGAGCCGATCAATAATATTTTTTTTTTCTAAACGATCAATAATATTTAATTCCTTAGACATTTAGATCCGTGTGGTACGATTTCCCTGGAGGTTTAAATGCCAAAACAATTTCACCTCTAGGTTAAATGCTGGGGGAATATTACAGGGATTTCGTTTTGTTGTAAACATATGAAAGATATCCACCATAAGCGGTCTCCTTGTCTCAGATTGAAATTGTATTCAAAGGAGTATATTCAAAGTTATTCAAAAGGATGATCAGGATTTAAAACACTACATCCAAGGGCCAGAATTTGGTCACTTCATTTAATGAGTACGAAACAAATTAATACAAATTTAATTTGGCCCTTGAATGTATTGTTTTAAATTATGACCATCCATTTGAAGAACTTTGAACATACACTACTTTGAACCCAATCTTTTCCGGTCTCCTTGTGCCCAGGCCGTGAAAGCATGGTGCTCATGATAGACAGCAGGCAAATTAAAGGCACTTTCTCTACGATCGATTTTCTTTTCCTTCTGCTTACTGAATTGTTTTGTGAATGAGGATTTTAATTCATTCGTCCTTCTGTCTTTTAGATTAACCCAGCATTACACTACAACATAGGCCGTAGATTACGCCTCGCGCGTGAACTAGAGGTAGGGGTCAATAGTTTACCTCTGATTCAAAGGAAAATAAAAGAGGCAGAAAGATTAATTCATGTGATGGATAAGTCAAAATATATTACGCTGGTTTTGACGTCGAGTATAATTTTCGAAGTGTGAAAAAGATTTACGTGCCCATGCACCCATCTATTCTTTAGCCTCAACAAAGTAAACGCGAAGACAGTTTTTTGTGCAAGGTATAGATAGATATATGAGTTGGGCGCCCTAGCGCGAGGTTTTCCCCTAATACTAACCACAGGCAGCAGGCTCATGGTTTTCAATGACTAAAGAGGTAAATGACTCATAGAGTACTACTTCATCGCTTCATAAACAAAACAGATAAAAAGTAGTCTGCATGTGAAAATTCACCGCACAATTATCACGCGCGAACTAAATCCTACAACTTTTTGCTGACCATCTAATTTGCTCTAAAGATGATCCAAATTTGAGCTTATGTTCATGAAACGCTCGATTATAGTAGGGAGAGCAAAAGCCGTGCATGTTCTACGACAACTTAACCAAAGCTGCACCTTTTACTCTTAATTACCACTTGTTTCTTCTACTAACGTAAGAGAATGCTAAAAAAAATTGTAATATAATGCTGTGAGAATTTAGCCACTGTCTACAAAAAGTTTTAAGTAGCTGCACACTGGTAAAGTTTGAAGGGGTTCGCACAACTAACTAGCTTGCATAGAGAGTAGGCAGATTTAGTTACTGTGATAAGAACAATCACTAAATATTAAGGTTCCTAATTACTAATGATATGGCAGGCATATATAAATGGCTGTTCTATTGCTTAGGGAAGCGTCAACAGACCAGACCAGACGAATAATTTTATGGTGCCATATCTTATTCCTCCATACATCTGACGATAGAATAATAGTCAGAGTCTAGGAGTAGGCATCACTATTTTTTTTTTGGGTAAGTAGGCATCACTATTTCTCTATAAATAGAGGGGTAGGAAATCTCTAAGTCCACCAGAAACACTAAGCTCTCTCCCCCCCCCCCCCTCGCACACACACCCAATGATCCCCTTACCCTCTACGACCTCCTTAGCTTTTCTTCTATAAGAAAAGGATCTAGAAGTTTATAAGTTTATCCCTTGGGAGATTGTAAAATGTGTAATCTTTAGAAATTAATTGTTCTTTTCTTAATATATAGTAGAGGAGGCAACTGGTGATGTTGTTGACAGAAGATAGAGAGCACAGATGATGAAATGCATGGAGCTGCAGCATCTCACTCCTTTGTGCTCTCTAGTCTTCTGTCATCACCCTCAGCCCCTCATTTCAAGTTCATACTTGCATAATTATCTCTAGTGTCTGTACCGTCTTGAAAGTACAAACTTGTTCTTGCGATCTCCACCATAGAGTACTTTTGCATATTAATATTATCTTTATGCCCCCCATGCTTCTGTCATCTACAAAAGCCCTATTTTTTGTGTTTTATTAATTAGTATAGTTCCTGGTCATTAAATTCTTTCAATTTCATTCAGATTTGTTTTTTGGTATTTCTCCTTTAAACGCAAATCATATGCTAATCAGAGACCCCACTAAGTCTTTCTCTTACTTTTTTCCTGCAGGTTATATATATTGGCCGTGCTAGGAAGACTGTAGAAGGTCGACATGCATGCAGGTCTTTGCCCCTGAAAACGAATTAGTATTGCTTGAGCCCAGTTATCGGTAACGTTTCAATTTGATCCTCCATCGTAGAACCCTAAGACTCTATACTTTTACTGATCTAAAGGCACTATGGACCTATGTTTGTGTGGATATGTTGATACGAGTACTGCTTTTTCATGTGCATCTGTCTTACTTTCCTATATCCGCCAATTGGTTACGTGGCTGGAGATGAGAGAGTTATAAATGCCTGCTGTCTGAGATGCACTCAGGAAACCAACTTCGTACATTGGAAATTAACGACCGAATAGAGAAATTTACGACTCAATCCCTCCTCACAAGCATGATGTAGAACGTCTATATATGTTCAGGGGCACCTGTTTCTTTTTTTTTTCTTTTTGGTGCAAAGCGATTGATGTCAATTATGGAGACGGACTAGATCTACAGGTAATTACTGGTTTCTTGAAATTTATTACCCGTTAATTCTTCCTCTAAAAACATAGGGCTTAGTTTCCTACCTAATGTACTATTTTGGTAGGGTATAGAAAGGCGGCGTGTCATCAGATCTCCTTGCATGTGATGTAACTAAAGATTAAATAATATTGGAGCGAATATTATGTCTTTGTGTTCCTGGGTTCTCAATACATTCTATATATGCATTTCATTTGTCAGAAAACATAAAGAAAATTAGCATGGATGAGGATTATCAGAATTCCATTCAAAGGTAAACTCACATCGAACCCTTAACTTGGCCTGGCTTTTCCTCCTTGTTTCATAATGTCATGGGTTAAAGATATGTTCGCCAGGCCTTTGTGATATTGTTCTTTCGCGGTGTCCATTTAAACTATACTTGCACTTCTAGTTACCCAAAACAAAAAAAATGTATGTAATGTCTGAACTATTTATTTTCTCGCGAGGTTTGCACCTAATTTTGATGGCTGTGCCTCTTCAACTCCCGATCAAGCTTCATTTTTGGAGTATTAATTTATGTGCTCTTGGAATAATCTGCCGTAGATGGATGCGATAGCTTTATCACTCCTTATAAGAACGTATATGCCTCCATGAAACATTATTTGCTGGGAGCTGGATTCATATGCCTTACCGTATAAGCAATCAAGCTAGAGCATAACGAATCCATCAGGCTGCCTAACAACAGACTTTTCGTCATTTTATCCAACTGAACGGCTGAAACGTAAAGTTCCAGCCATCCAACGGTCGGGATTGACCGACCAAGAGAGGGGTGTGGGTCCCGAGCGGGACCCACACCTGGCCGGAACAGTGTTTGTTGGACGGTCAGACCGAATGGAGTTCATTAAAATCCCGAAACTTGACAAACTAGATTTCGCCCTTGTCATCGTGCAATTTGCTGAATTTTCCCATACGTTTTTCAGGCATCAATGGCTTGAGCTCCTCATCAAGAATTGGCATTTGGCCGGCTTGATAGAGGATTCTGACAAAATCTTCGGAAAATTACACTCGTGTGGAGAAACAGGAGACTAAAACCTTGAACTACTAAATCTCCGAGAAACCATGATTCAGTCCTTAAACCTGTGGCATTTAATTTCTTCAAGGATCGAAGTAATTAAAAATGTGTCTATTGATCTGAGTGAGTATTTTCATGATACTTCAAATTACAAAATCGGCTTTTAGTTTTTCTACTTGGTGATGTTTATCAATTGATACAGTCTGTTCACTTTCCCCTTAAATGCTTATTCCATGGATTATTAATGTAGAAATGGTCAACCAAAGAGTTATAAGGTCATAAGGCCGTGGGTGATTCCCTCCCGTGAATTAATTAAAGCTCTGTTTGTTTTACTGTATTTTACTTTATGTAAAATATTTTTCATACTTTTAATTGTTTGGAAAGTTTCATAAAATACGGTTAACCGAAATTTAATTTCAGTCAACTGTAAAACACAGTTCCACTTTCCTGAAAGATGTTTGTTTACTTTATGAAACTAATGAATCTTTTTTTTATCAAATTACTCAATTTATTCATAAAAATAAAAAGATACCCCAAAAATTAAGGGGGTTCCGTCCGAGCATACAACCAAGATAAATCAGGAAAATGCTCAATAGTACCGGGATTGCCCCATGAGAGAACCTCAATGGCGCCCCAACGAGCCAACTGGTGCCCTGCAACATTTCCACCTCGATGAACATGCAGTGAAACTTGTAATGATGTAGCTGCCTCACCAAATCAACAATGTCCATGATAATGGGATGGATTGTCCAATCTTTCACCCTGGGTATTGTTGTAGGGCGTGCATGACAACCTCCGAGTCACCTTTCAGTATAATATTTGAACAACCCAAATGAACAGCCAACTCCACTCCAAGTTTTGCCGCCTCAGCTTCTCCAAGTAACGATCCCACAACCTCTATCCGGACAGCTTTGAAGCCTTGTAGCCGGCCCTAAGAATCCCAAATAATAGCAGCAACCACCGCGAAAGCATCACGTACGACAACATCTACATTAACCTTCAGAACTAACCCAGAGACGGGGCCAGTTTCTCCTTTCATGCTCGTCTATGCTCCAAACTCAAGCGACACACACTTGTTGCCAACACTGATGCATCACAGATTTTCTTATCATGCACTCTCCGATTGCGATAACACCAAAGAAGATCAATCGCATTCACAACAAAGAGTTGGAATAGATGTTGCTCTTCTATGGGTAGTCCCATTTGCTGATGAGGATGCAGAATAATTTTTATCCAATCAAGGACCGAACCATTACCGAATTTCAGACTATTAATTTGCCAGGGGGACTCAGACCAAATAGCACGGCTGTAGGGGCATATTAGCAGAAGATGCTGAAGGGTCTCCAAGTCGTCTCCACACAATGGGCACAGCAGGTCTATATCCACCCTTCCAATCCGCTCAGCGATTTTGCTCTTGGTCGAGAGAATATCCCACAATACCTTCCACAATAAGAGCTTCAGCCTATCATGCATTTTAAGCTTCCATAGCTCAGTCCATTCAGCCGGCTGAAGTACACTCACACCCGCTTAGAACAACCATCTTGCGATAAACCGATTTCATAGAGAATTCTCCAGATGGTTCATAGGTCCAGAAAATCTAGTCTAGTTGGTCATATGGGGGCACGCGAAGCTTGAGAATAGCATTCATCAAAGCTTGGTCAAACAACCGGTTTAACTTCTCAACGTCCCATCCTTGCTCAGAACTTGTGAACAAATCTTGAACTTTCAGATTCACGTCAGTAACAACAGCATCATCTCGAACAATCGATTTGAACCCAGCCACCAAGCCGATCCAAGGATTCTGCAGCGCCATAATATGACTGTCGTTTCCAACCTTATAACACCACCCGTCCACTAAAGCGGCTCGGTGCTACATGAGACTTTTCCAAAGCCAAGAGTCAACAACAGTGACCTCAGCCGTCCATAAAGAAGCACCTCTCATATATTTTCCCCCCAACACTCGAACCTAGAGGCTATCACGGTTGGTTAGCATTGTCCAGGACAATTTTGAGAGCAGTGCCGAAATTACATGTGAAGTGAGTCGTATCCCCAAGCCTCCATCTCGCTTAGGGAGACAAATTGTCGACCAAGCTTTTAGAGAGAGGTTGCGAGACTTCTCCACCTTGTAACCCCACCAGAAATTCTTTAGTGCTCGGTCAATGTTGAAACTAATGAATCTTATTTCCTAATCTGACTCTTCCAGTCTTAAGGGTGGTAAAAAATTCATCGACCCGACCTCCCGACTCGAAAATTAGATTACTTTATTGAAACTACTTAAAAAAAGTACCTTCGCTTAAACTGTCCCGCAAAGATTCCATAAATATCTATTTCCCCCTCTAATTAATAAAATTAGATTACTTTATTAAAAATAATGTATTTGAAACTACTATATATTTGAAAAAGTACGTTAGCTTAAAACAAACGGAGCTGTCCCGTAAAGATTTCATAAATATCTATTTTCCCCCTTCAATTAGGATCGAAAGATATCTGTTGTCCAAAGAAGTAGGCGACTGACCGTAAATTCTGTGAATAAACAAATCTATGGTCATATATATTTTAGCCGCAAGAGCCTTGGCAATGCTAGTTTTGTAGTGAAATTTTTGCTTTCCGCTAGTGCTAGAACTCTAGCACCTGTTTTTCGATATGTACTTCCCTCAAACTTGTTACGGCAGCCTTAAAATTATTGCCAATCGGATAATGTTGACGGAAAAAGTGCAGTGGAACATTAAATAGTTACGTCTTGTCCAGTGATTCCTGAGGACATATTCGACCTGGACTACTTCCAACTTTTGTACGTAGGAAACTTTGTCTTGTGATAAATAGATCCTTTGATGAAGGGGGGAATGCCAATGTACGTTTCTCTTGGTGATAGGATCACCCTTTTCCCCCCCTTGTATGCTATTTGGAACCATTCCTTTCCTCCGGTAGTTTGGGATGCTTGCACGAAATATATACATACTAGCTTCGTTTGCTTTCGTAGGATATGGTTCCACGGGATAGCTTCATGCTTTTTATCGCTCATCTAGCCACTCGACCACAAAACCGCTGCGTTTTCAGCGGACAATGAAGTTGGGTCAAATTAAATGGATCCTAGCCCAATGTTCATCTTTGCCCGTCACGCAATTGGAAATATGATTTTGAACTGTGTCAAAACACGATATAGATATTCGGAATCATCGGATAACACGCACGCAGTAACTCCAAAAAGTGCGTTGAGTAACGTAGGCTGCGTTTGTCAATAAAATTTTATCCAAAATTTTATCTCTCTCCTAATAAAATACTCCAACATAATCTCTCTCTCTTCCATAAAAAAATATAAAAAATTACAAAAATTATAAAATATTACCTCTATCTTCACTTTTTCACTAAACCCAATATCAACACTAAACCCAATACCAAAAATTTTACCACACAAACCCACACGTACATTAATTGGGTCTATTTAAACCGGCCGGAGTCTATTGTTTGGACCTTAAACCATTTTCTATTTCCAACTTCCAAGATTCAGAAAAGATGTTGCCTTTCCACAGACATCCACCAGGACGGCAGGACCACCGCCACCTCCGGATCCTTTTGGCCCGCCTCCACCACCTCCGCAACATATGCACGGTCCTCCACCACGTCCTCATGAATTCTACTCTCCTCCTCCACCTCATCATCATCCACCAGGACCACCCCCACCACCTTATTTTCCGCCTCCTGGTCCCCCCCCCCTCCACCACCATATCTAGACCCCTTCCGTCCTCCTCCACCCTGGCATCGCCCTCCTCCTCCTTACTAGTACTCACACCATGCATGTTCACGGGCGTTACTATCACGTACTTCATTGCTAGGAGGATATCGAATATATAAGGGAAAGGGTAGAGATGCTGATCGTAATTTTGTTTTCCTCGTCCCTTCTTCCTTGGGAAGGCAAAATAAGATGCCCTTTTTTTGTCTTTAGCTGTATATGCTAGGTTTGTAATTTCGCCACCCCCTCCTGTAATGCTCCCGGCCCTATGAATATCAGGAGTTTATGATTTTGTGTAAAAAGGTAAGAGTGATCTGTGCTTCGCATGCACAACGAAATTCTTGTCTCTCGGTTGGTTTTTTCTGATACAGAGCGTTTTGTGGAGCTATTAGTAATCTTGATATTGATTTTCTGTGCTTGTTTGTCATTTTGGGGTACCATGGCCCAAGAGGCCCAAAACATGTAGGCCTGGACGCCTGGTGCGCCCACACTGCGGAAAGAGTGGTGAAATTCTCAGGCCCAGTTATGAAAGATATAATTATTGATCATATATTAAGAACAAAAGAAAAGTTTTCTGACTCATACATCATTTTGTATGAACACGCTATCTGCCATTCCTAGCGATAATCAAATAGATATCCATTGTTTTCAAGATAACAACAAAACAAGGCTACTCTCAGAAATTTTACATTATTAAACCCATAAGGCTAAGGAAACAAGATTAGTTGGCAGAAATTAATGCGCAAACCCACCCCAAAAGAAAAAACATCTATTAAAGCTTATATCAATTCTTGTGTTGCATCCTTCCACTTTCTGAACCAGCATAAGGATCGATTGTGACATTTATAACAGCTGGTTTTCGTGCAGAGAAGCATTCCGAAAGAGCAGTCTTCAGCTCTTCGGGTGTCCCAACAAGATAACCCTTGCCTCCAAAAGCTTCCATTACGGTGTGATATGCTGCACCAGGGATAAAGGAAGTGGGTGCAGGATCATCTTTGTGAGGCCCCTCGATTTCTTCAGGGCTCCTCCGATCACCACCATATACCCCACCATTGTTAAATACAATCACAACCACTGGCAGCTGATATCGAACCAATGTCTGCAGATGTAAAGCAAACCGTTATACCACATGAGTTTTTCTGTACATAAAACATGATCAGTAAAGAAAGCCACAATTAGCAAAAACATCGTACACAGTAATAGATAAATGATAACATCATAGATTGTGCTCTAAGGTGGGTTTTACATTGGGTTGTATTTGAGAATGCCCAACGTCCAATCAGAACCAGAAAGGTGTTTGAATATTCTATCGAATTTTCAATTCTTACATTTTCAAACATCAAAATCTTTTAAACCTCGTCAAAAAGCTACATGAAGTACCATTCTCATACCATCTTCACGCTCTCAACAACACTGCTGTTGTCATTGCCCCTTTTGCAACTACCACACCACTACCACTATAAATCCCATTGCCCTGAGCACCAATACTGTCACCATTCCGACCACCAGCCACCGTCATTGCTAATACTACCACTGCCATCACCACTAGCATTGCCACCATCATTATCCACCCACCCCCACCCCAACTACCATTGCAACCATCGTTGCCATCACAACAGCATGATACCATACCACAACCATCACTACTCATTACCACCACCATTAGCATCATAGTTGTAACTACAATAATTTTCAAGTTCTTAAATGACAATTAGTATTGTCCACACAACAGAAGTTTAAATTGATGGCACCAAAACTCCAATAAACTAAAATCCTGCAATCTTGAAAATTTTAAGAAGTTTTACCCATACACAACCTTACTGAATCATAGAAATATATGCAATTGAAGGAGAATATTAAGATTTATTCATTTTTTTGATAAGATTTATTAAGATTTATTCATATTATGCAAGAAGTGGTCTCCTAGGCATAAGAATGCCTAACACAACTTCCAACACTAGAAGCAAAACTTAACATTAATGGTAAGCAACCAACATAAACAGAGTGAGAAACCTCTCCTAACCACCCCATCTTCTGTCCTTACCATTGTCCCTAGCTATTCAAGGAAGCATCAGTCTAACCAAATTGGAACTATACTACAGAAAAACCTGATAAACCTGTTAAAGTTTTCTGCCTCAGAAGCCACCCAAAATGTGGTATCTAAATGAGGCAAAACCAAATGGATCAACTACGCAAGAAAATATGTCCAGTTCAACTTTCTCCATGACCTTTTTGTTCCCTTGGAGTGAAAATAAGCACATTAAAACCTCTTTGGACAAAAGATGAAAGCACCAAAACCCTTGATCAAAACACATACGAAAACGTGCAGTGGGAACAGGAGAAGAAGAGTTAAAACGGCGAAGGCTCAAATCTGACTACTGTTTCCATCCTACTATCACTCATAGGCTCATAGCTCCTATAGGAAGTAAAATTAACTAACATATCCATGGTCCAGCTCATACTAATCTCTACCAAACATCAGGTTCAAACAATGCGAAGCACACGCCAGTATTCTATTGGATCCACTACTTAGGGGGCTTTGTGGAGAGATTAGGCATAGAGCCAGTGATATGTAGTGTAGCCAAGTTAAAGTTATCGTCACACTTCCTTGTGTTTTCAAAGAGGACAATGGTTCCCAGCTGTGTGTAAAAGCATGCAATTCCGTTACATTTAAAAGTCCAGCACGAGCACATTTCGTAAGTCCTACTAGCAAGAGATGTCTTGGTGACCATCTCCATATGATGATTCACGGGCAATCTCCAGTATACATAATATGTCAATTAACATCCACAAAGACTTCAGCTGATATTGGCAGCCAAGTACTGTGATTGTTCTGTCATTGGTTGTCCAATCGAGAGCTTAGTAATAGAGGCACTTATTATGACCAATTTGACCTCTGCTATGGATGAAATCTCCAGGAGCAACTCTATCTAATGACCAAAAGGCATCAAGCATGCCAGTTGCCAATGATTGTCAACCACCTTAAATGACCAATTTAGACCGAACAGAAGCCAGCCAGACAGACCAAACGAACAAGTGACTTGAATAACTACTTCATAGCACTGAATTGTACCTAAAAGGAGAAACCAAATGTCACTTGTATATGAAGGGCACTTCTCTTGGTGGAGAAGCATGATCCACTTGGTGGAGAAGCATGATCCACGTGGGGTGCTATTTCAAGTTGAATACTTAATCTCATAGCGAAACGTATTTGTTTCACCACAATTTCAGGTTTAAATCAAGAGAAAACCAAGAATGCAGCCACAATAAAATTGTAGCTAGACTAATCTTTGTCAATGAAAGAAATTGACTGCTGTACAAAATAAACTAACCCACAAACAATCGTTAGCATTGTGTTCAAGTCCATACCCAGAAGACATCATGGAATGATATTTGCACGGATTAACACAGAACAAGAACTTTGAGGTAGAAAACAGGCATATTTATTAAAGTCAGTTAACAGGCGGTTGAAGTAATCCCAAATGTTGAACATGCAGGTCTGCCTTAAGGACTAATGCGGGAGGAAGCTAAATATTGAACAAATGGAAACAGAAATGGCAAGTGCGGAAACCAAAAAGCCTGGTGACAATTGGTGTGTCCTTATCTAAGTATTAATTTTCCTAGAAAGAAGGACGAAATTCAATCAAAATACCACCATCCAGCTTTATTAACGTGAGTGCGAAATCAGTAATTATGCAAGCCAGAAGATAATGTGCATAATCTCGAACTACCCTAGACTAAATAAACAAACACATCATACAATGCATACAAGTCCCAATTTGATAATCATTTTTGCCAAAAGGAAACATAAATATAAGCATTAACATATAGAAAGAACATACCTCAACTTCTATTGCGCTAAACCCGAATGCAGAATCCCCTTCAACGGCAACCACTAGCCTACCCGGTGAAGCAGCTGCAGCTGCAATGCAATAACCTAAACCAACCCCCATAGTCCCCCAAGTCCCAGCATCTATCCTAGTCCTTGGCTCCGTCTGTGGACCAACACTGCCCGCCCAACATCCATGGTATTCGCCCCTTCCGAAACCAATACTGGCGCCGGACTCCCCAATTCTAGTATCGCATCCCTTATAATCCGCAAAGGCGTGTAGAAATTAAACGGCACCACATCCTTCGCCAGCTGCGCCTCCATTCTCGCCACATTGTCTTTCACTTTCTTCGTTATATCCTCTACCCAAGGATGGGACCTCCCCAAACAAAAAGGGTCGTCCTTGATCGCCTTATTTATCAATTCCAGCATCTTTTTCGCGTCTCCAACTAAACCCACACTAGGTTTCCTTAACTCAATCTCTTCATTGCTTATATCCACTAATATGAACTTCACGTCATTGGACCACTTGGGTGGCTCCCCAAAATGCAACAACCAATTCAGTCTAGCACCAACAACAAGCGCGACGTCGCATTTACCAATGGCTAACGATCTCGCCGCCGTCGCCGCCAGCTCGTGCGTATCCGGCAATAACCCTTTCCCCATAGGAGTCGGCAGGAACGGTATTCCGGTAGTTTTTATCAGCTTCTGCAGTTCTTCCTCTGCTCTTGAAAATGCCGCTCCTTTACCAAACACAATTAACGGTCTCTTAGCATTTCTAAGCAACGACACGGTTTTCTCGATGTCGGAAAGCGGCGGGATCGGGATGGGGACGTCTTCGCCCTTGATTGAACTCTCTGCTGCAGCCAATAATGTATTGGCTTCGGAGCTGGAGATGGTTTGGTGCAACACGTCAGTCGGGAGGTCCAGATAACAACCACCGGGCCGACCCGATTTGGCCCAGTGGAGGACTCGGGCCACGGCATCGGGGATTTCTGTGATATGTTTGGCTTTCACTGAGAACTTGGTGAAGGGTTTCGCGGCTTCGATCTGATCGAGCTCCTGGAAGTCGCCGCGGCCGACGTCCTTTTGGTCGCAGGAGCCGGAGATCATGACCATGGGCCAAACGTTGGTCATGGAGTTGGCAAGGCCAGCGAGGCCATGGACGCATCCCGGGGCCGAGACGGTTAGAAGGACACCCGGGCGGCCCGTGAGGTAGCCGAAGGCCGACGCGGCATAGCCCGCGGACTGCTCATTGTGGAAGGCGATGAAGCGGATGCCGAGGGCGACGGCGCGGTTGGCGAAGGAGGTAACGGGGATGCCCACCACGCCGAACATGTGGTCCACGCCGAAGAGAGCGAGGGACTTGGCGGCTAGGACGTTGCCGTCGATTAATTTTGTAACGGTAGTGGGGTCTGATTCCGCCATTGGAGCTGAGTTTAATCTTTTTTCCGGTGTAGTGTTTGAAGGTATCAAGAGTGGTAGACGCCTGAGATTGTGGAGGATAATATGCGTGTATTTATAGCTGACGGATGGACGCAAAATGAAGTACTACCTTTGGAATCTCAACGACCACTGGCAGTGATGTTTAGTCGTAACTTCTTAATTTTATCTACTGGAAAATTAAGCCATTTTCCGTGTAGAATACTTGAGAATAAATTTTGGGTGATTAGTCTTTAATTACTTGAGAATAACTTGAATTTCACGATCCACTCTAATCCATAAGTAGAGATGAAAGAGATTTTCCATTGCAATTTTTTTTTTTGGCTGCAGTCTTGGAGTTGACAGGATTAAAGGAACGACCGGGGAATGACCGGAATGTGAGGGGTTATCTTAACTGGGGTAGGTGAGTCCCTGTAACCTGTTTCCCCATCAGCTCAGCGGGTGGCAGTCCCCTCTGGTATTGGGTGATAGGCAGTGAGAAAGGTGGAAGCCAAGTTGGAAAGTCGGAGACGCAAAGTCATACTCCACCTTTCCTTTCCCTTATTCTTTCACCAGAAAAGGAAATGACATTAATTGAATTAAAAGTTAAAAGAGTAAATTTTGTCGAGCAAATCCAATTTGTCCATGATTTGGTTAGTACATTCGGTGAAACGTCGATATCGCCTCTCAGTCGTAGCAAATTTTGCTTTCGGAACTCCGGCGTCCCCACCGCTATCAAAGAGCCAGCGGTCGCGTCGGCCAAGGAATCTAAAAGTTGATATACAAAAACAATGTGTGTTGTTTTTTTGCCTCTAAGCACAATGCGCCAACTTGTATATAGCCAAAAAAAAAACAGTACAGCTGGATATAATAATTTTACGTTGTTTGCGATGAACACCAATTGGGATACAAGTAACATAACTGACGTTTCAAACCATTTAATGTAAATTATCTTTTGGTTAAACAAAGTGGCAAGTCGTCGTACTTATGTCAATGCTTAAGCAATACGTTTGTCCTTGTAAACGCCAGGTCGTGTCCTTATATGCTTTTATGTTATATCCTTATCTTGGGATCTCCGAAGACATGCTGTTATTAGCTGGATAAATCGAGCTAAATCACTTCTTTTTCTTTTAGTAGGATTCACATTCTAAAAAAAATTCAAGCGAAGATGATTTAAAGTACTATTTCAATAAGAGAAAGCACTGGACTAAAGTCTAATAGAAAGATAAAACATAATAAACTAACTACATTGAGTGAAAGTTCCACTATAATTACGGTAAGAGTATTGTTAGAAATGTATCCACACCAATGAGTTGAGTCGATCCACTTGGCTAAACGATCAGTCTAGGATATGTTCGTTTTCATATTTTTTCAGGATTCTAAGTATATTTATAAATCTACCACCGAACATATTCATAATTCAAACACAAAAACCAATACATTTTACACAATCTCAAACAATTTTTTATTCAACATAAATTTTCTCTCTCTATACTTTTTCACATAACTCCAATATTTTTTTATTAAACAATTACATCAAATTATTTCTCTCTCCCCTTTACACAAACACCAATAAAACACTATTCAACATAAAAATTCACAACTTCTCTAAAATCCTATAATTTTTTCTCAAAACGAATATAACCTAAAAATTAGTTTCAAACGACCAAACGGTTGAAATTACCCAAGGACGGTGTGTGTATCCATTTTTCTACACCTTCTTCTCTTTTCTTTTGTTCAAGATAATATCATGTCAAGATTTGATATGATATGATGGTCTATCAAATCGTTATCAAGATTCAAAGTTTCAAATTTTAAATATAGAAATATTCTCCTATCATACTTTGTATTGTCTCTATAAATAAAGACTTCAACTTTATAATCTGAATGAATTTATAATACAAACACAATCATAGAGGTTTTTTTTATAGTGAATGTAGATCTTCTAGGCCGAACTACTTAAATCTTTATTTCTTCTTACTTTTTCTCATATCTTCATTATGTTTCAATTATGCACGTTTTAACAAATTCTATCCTCTTTCGCATTTTCCAAGCTGCAAGATATTTGTTAATGATAGTAATTGATTATTTTACGTCCAAATTATATTTATTGTAAACAAGACATAAATTTGAAAAAATTGACCCTCATACACCCAAAAAGGATGAACCTTTTACTAAAAAAAAAAGAAAAAAAAGGAAAAGAAAAGAGAGACTAGCGACTAGGGAGAGAGCTCCTATCTGGCTGCTGCGTAAACCAGAAAATCAATTATTTATTTGACCCTATTACTCTCAAATCACTTCGTTTTTGTTATCAATTTAATCACTATCGTACATTTAGCAATGGATAACCTCTCTCGGATTTTCATCGAACTTAAAAACATTTTATTATAGTAGAATAAAATTAGACCATAAAACAGTTTTTTTTTTCATAATTTTTGTTTTGGTTTTGCTGTTCTACATCTACGCGACAAAATCGCATTATGCAGTTACATTGAAAAAGTAGCGTTGAATCCAACTCCAGCAAAGTTCATGCAAGGGATGGATAAAGTGGATAGAGAAAGAATTCGCTCTAAATTTCTCGTCTTATCCATGGGGGAAAAAATAATCAAACAAAAAAATGGTTTGAAAAGGACTAAAACCTTGTTTGGAATGCCGATAGGTAGTTGTATGGGCTTCAAAAGAGGGTGGGCGGTGTTCCATGCGTCTTGTAAAGCCCATTCTACCCTAAATGTACCCCTCATCGGAACTGGGCTTCATTACCAAAAAATGAACTAGTCTCTCCCAGCTGCCGAAACCAAAACCCCTCGCTCTCTCTCCGCCGTCACCAGCTTCGTTCAATTCAGTGTGAGCGCCTCTCTCTCTCTCTCTCTCTTCTGCGCCTGTGAATACTGTGTATATCATATGTATATGTAGCAGGCAAGAAAAGATGCACATATGAATCTATGATATGATTAGCGTAGCTAGAACATTATAGCTGGGGTGGAAAACTGGAAAATCCAAAGGAAAAAGAAAAATTGAGGAGCTATTTATGAAAAAGTAGAGGTAGCACTAGTGGGTGAAAAACGAGTGAAATGATGTTATGGTTCAGTGAATTGATCTAATACATTCATTTTTTCAGAAAAGAGAAAAAAAAGAGATTGATTTGATTCGAGTTCAGCGGCAATGGGCTTAGGAGGAGGTTAGGAAAAAGATCACAGCTTGAGATTCAGAGGAAACTTCATGATCATATTACGAACACGGGATATGTAGCTTCATTCAATCTTTGTATGTGATGATGGAATTATGCAGTCTACCCCAAAGAGTTGTGGTATTAGACTCTTTTGAGTTGTATAATTTCTGAACGTTAAAATGCAAGGGGCGCACTTGTTTTACTAATAAAGTTGAGGTCTTGCTTTTTTACTCTAATATTGAGGTTTTGTTTTTTGTTTTTAATATATATATATGTGTGTGTGTGTGTGTGTGTGTGTAATTTAGAAGCAGGAAGCCTGTGGTTTTGGGGATTTGTCCCCGAGACCGGCTCTTTCCAATGGGAGCGGATGCCACTTGAGCAAGGCTTAGTGGCGTATCGAGGTCTTGGTTGATTGTGTTCTTTTCCCTGTTTGTTTATCTCAATTAAACTTTGGAGGTATATTGTTGAAATTCGAAGTCTTACTTCTTTTTTCGTTGTAGTATTGTTCAGGATCCACGTCCTTATGTACCCACATTGTTCTCTCTCTCTCTCTCATTATTTTTTCCTAATTTCTACATGCCTCCGTTTTCTTACTAATTTTTTTCATATGTGTTGCATATGCAATCGTATAAGGTCCATTTGTGGAGTCTTCATTGTACGTGTGGGTAATGTGTAACCTCTTCTAAGTCCAAGCTAATTTCTTTTAATGTTCTGAATTCCTTAGTATTTGGTTCTCCCAGTTGAAATGATAAAGAGGCGATTCTACAAACTAGAACATGCTGATAGAGATCAGGCCTCAGATTCATCTTCATCTTCTGACTCTGAATTAGAAGCAGAAGCCACAGAAGAATCAGAATGTGATGTGGTTGCAGAAGTGAAAGAGAATGATGAAGCTTGCTCTACATCATCCGGTTGGTACAATATCATTACATTGTCTTTTTTTCTGTAGACATCAATTGGTTCTCTATAACTGCTACTATAGGTGCAGACAAGCGTTCTTTGAAAACTTCTATGGAAATTCTTTGTACTGCTCTATGTTTTCTTTGCTATAGGATATTGTCTCTGAGGTCTTCCAAGCCCTTGATTCACAAATCGTATTCTATCTTTTTGCTTTGGGATATTTTTGGTATCGGAGCTTATCCAATGCACTATTCAGGCTTCTTGTTGTTTTTTCATGCTGCCGCTGCTTTCACATGTTTTTCCTTTTCTGAAACTTATGCACATACTTCCCACAATTTTTGTTTCATTAACATCTTGTTGCCTCAACTTGAACCATCCCGGTACTGATAGAATTTTTTACCTACAAGAATCTTCTTCTTTCCAATTCACATATATGCCCTTTTTCCCCCTAGCTTCAGGGTATGAGAGTGAGGATAGCTCAGCAAATGAGGTTGATCTTGACTCTTCAGGTAAGGTTTCTCTGATTATTTTCTGCAATGCTAGATTTCTGTAGTCTTGTTGTTGAGGTAAAGCGACATGCATTGATAATATTGCATCTATGAAAACGTGCCTGCTTTGAATTTTGCATGACCATGGCAAGAGGTTTGGCAAAGTCTGATGCTGACTGTCAAAGCATCAGTCTTTCTTTCTTGGATATTCCATCTATCTTGCTGGGTTTTGGCAATTTTCGGAACCAGAATTTCCGGTTCCTTTATTTTATTTTATTAAAAAAATAGGGCTCAAATAAAGTATAAATATGGAATTTATTTGAATGTTTACATTTACTATTAATTAATGATGAATAACTGAAAAATCTTTCAGAATTTCGGTCCAAAAAACATTTTTAGGCCAAAAAATGTCCAAAAAAGCCCACATGCCGAACCAGAATTTTCGGTTCTATACCAATTTCATTCCAGTAAAATACCGGAACGGAAGCAGAACAAAAAAATTGTATTCCGATGAATACCGGAACGGAACCGAAATTGGCCATTTCGGTTCCATCCATTCCAGTACCCATATAAACATGTGTTTTGGCAATTTTCGGAACCAAAACCAGGAATTGCCGGAATTCCAGTTCTGTTTTTTTTTAAAATAAAAAAATAGGGCTAAAAATAAAGTATAACATATGAATTTGTATGAATGTTTATTTTAGAATCTAGATTTTGGATGAATGTTTACATTTATTATTAATTTATGATGAATAACTGAAAAATCTTCTAAAATGTCGGTCTAAAAAACATTTTGGGCCAATTAGGGCCCCCCAAAAAAAGTCCAAAAAAGCCCAAATGCCTAACCAAAATTTTCGGTCCTGTTCCATTTCCATTCCTGTAAAATACTAGAATGGAAGCGGAGCAAAAAAATTGTATTCATGTGAATACCGGAACGGAACCAGAATGGCCTCCTTTCCGGTACCCACCCTTACAACAGTCATATGAAGTTACCATCGTGGTTCTCAATTCTCCTGATCTAGTGACCCCTAGCCATATCTGTGATAGCTGTCAAAATTATCTTCTCATAGCCACTTATGTAGTCCGCATCTACTTGGTACCCGCCTGATGTGTGACTCAACATATGCATCCACACTTCATCCATGCAACTATATTTGCACTTTTTCTGATAAAAAATGTGTGCCCCTAGTAATGCTTGTAAGGTGAATATAATCATTGATTATTGATCATGGTAATGCATGCTTATCTCCATTCCGGAAGATAAACTTTTTCATGGATGTTTGACGTACTTGTTGCTTAACAGGCCTTTCCCTAGGCGATGATGATACTGAAACTGGAAATGAAAGACAAATCCTTACTGACAGTCAGTTGTCTGGTAAACATGGTTCTAGAACACAGGAGGCAGAATCTAATATCACGGTGGAAAATGAATCATTAACAGCAGATACTCCAGCCTGCATATTGAAATGCAAATCAATTTTCAAGTGCAGGATATGCCCTAGAATTGTCTGTTTGAATGAGGAGACTCTAAGGGCTCATCTTCAGTCCAAGGTAAGATGTCGGGCTTAGTTTTACAAGCAGCTGCATCATCCAAACAAATCCTTTTATCATTTATATATTCAATTAATCACTGCTGAATATTCCCCCATCGTTTCTGAGGGCATTTGTGGATCTTGGTCATTGTGGTTTTGTCAAGGATGGTGGTTGGCTCGAATGCTTAATGATAAACTTAGGCACAAACACTGCTTACCCCTTTTTTTATTTCCAACAAGGAGTTCAACGTCAGTTATTAAGTCTTTGGTTCTAGAAAATGATGGATTCATGCAACATGAGGAAGTTAGGTGAAGAGTTATGCTTGGACACATAACTCTTCACCTCAGCCATCACCATCCTGCATTGAACTACTATTCTTCTGCTCCGGGTCACAATGATAACTGGTAATTTCCCACATGGACGTATCAACTATGAGCACTGGGTTGGGCCAAACTTACCTCTGCTCAAATAGGAACTTTGACCCACCAATTCAGATTCAATCTGGTGGCCCCAAACTAACTCCAATCCCAATAGAAGATACCCGAAGGTCAATTCATCATCACTATAGTGTGGTGTTATATTATATCATAAGCTAGTATCATAGGGTTTCTTCATGTTGTGCTAAAAGCTGCCAAGTTGATTCAGATCGTTAGAATCATCAACAATATGTAGAGGATTATAAAGGCTTCCATTGTTTACCTGATTATGACTGTTTTGATGTTTTAGAGGCATGCTCGATCTGAGAAATTACTGAATGAAGGCAGGCTGAAGGCCATGCTCAACAGTGATGGGGAAATTGAGAACCAAGAGACCCCTGCGGAGATGAATGCTCGAATTTTAGCTCTTCCGCTGGTTTGATTTCCTTCATTTAAAAGCTTCAGCAGAGTAGATTAAATATTAGATGTTCATAAAAGAAACTCATCCATTTATTCTGATCTGCCAGGATACTAAAAAAAGGAAGAACAGAAGAAGAAATGAAGAGGAAAGAAGAAAAATAAAGAAGGTAATAAATTTTCTACCCTGATGATTGTGTATTTTGTATTCAAGGTTTATCAAATTGCTTGGTGTGAGATGCAGAAAACAGAATATGATAACATAGGGGAAACAAGGCAATTGACAAAAAGCCCGGCCAAGAAAAGGCGCAAAAATGAGAAGTGACCCCCAACAGCGCCCCGCCCCAACCATGTTGCTCGTGCTGCTAGTGAGATAATATGGACAGAATTAATGAGTCAAGGAATTGACCACTACTAACTTTTGACATCCAGTGTTAAACATTGCTTGGTTTGTTAGATTTCTAGAGTGATCATGTAATACTACTGGTTTTCCTCTGCTCTCTTTCTTTTCCCGTCTCTCCTTCCAGGTTGAGGTGTGTTTCATCTGGAACTGCATGCTGCTCTCTACTTTGGAAAGCAGGGCTGTGGATTTTTGGTTGAATCGAATTCCAAGGTTTTGTTGTGATTATTCTAATTCCAGTCTGAAGCAACTTGATATGTATCCAACCCCAATCCAGTCCAAGTCAAATCGAAGCAGATTTGATGGCTTTCCTACTAGAAGGCTGTTTCAACATGTAGGCACGAAAGTAAGTTTAGATGTCCTCAAGCGCGCCAAATATGTAATGAATAGAGCCCTATCATTTAGTCCTCAAACTACCCTAACACTAAACTACATGAGGCAGCTGCAATTGCATCTTCGGCATATTGCTCTGCCGACATCTAGGACGGTCTCGTAGTACAAATATGCAATTATGTGGAATTGTCTCTCCGTGTTGGCCCCAAAACCACTTTCAAAACAAAGAGACGGTCAAGATTGCCTGTCGTTGGAAGAAAAGTAAGCCGATGATTTGCAAATATGGCACTCCAGACGCATCTGACTTACAATGACCCATCCAAATTATCCAATCCGAGTAGAATAGGAAAAGATCCGGTCTGCATCGGGATTTCCATTTCCTTCCCTTTTCTCATGTTAGACCAAGTGAAGAAGCGCCATAGAGTGGGAGGTTTCTCTCAAGCACAAACAATCATTCACATTAGCTGCTGGTTCGCTTCATGATGTCAACTACTGATCTCAGATGTTCACAAAACTCGAGTTCGGAACCAGTAACAAAGACCCAGATCTGTTATCTGAAGACTGAGGTAATGTAGCATTATGCCAAAAGCATCTTTCTTTCTTTTTTCTCATAATTATTAAAATTTATAATCTCTTACTCAATTGTTTTCCCAACATTAGAAAGCCTCAACCATCTGAAAGCAGCAATTAGTAATCAACAAAGCGTTAAGCATCATGGATGATTAAACACAAAACAATGCCAGGCATAACTTGATGAAAACTACTAGATCCCAGGATCTCTCTCTGTTCGAAGAAACTGACACTTCTATTTGCATCACAGTAATTAGCCTGACAAAATAGGATTATAACAATCCAAAACCAAAATGAAACTCCCAAAGTTTGAGCACCACTTCCTCCTAACCTTTTCTTCTCATTCCTGACAAGTTTTCACTCAGAATTGCCTCCAAAATGAAAACCACAAGATATCAGAAGGTCAGGGATTGGAAGTAGTTCCTGTGATCGAATTGTTTACAGTCCCTGCTCTTCTGAAGGATGATGATCAGGTGAAGTAGGCGGTCCTTCTCCATTTCCATCAGTGTCAGAAGGGTGATCAGGTGGAGGTGGTTGTTCTCTACTTTCACTGTCCTCTGGGTGGAAATTGATGGGGAACTTTGTCACCCTAGGTTTATCAGATAAAATGTTTCTTTGAACCTTATCAATTAAGACCTTTGGCGGAGGCTCCTCTCTCAGCTGCTCATCCTCGTAATCGTTGTTGACATAATAGCCAACTCGGACAAATTCTTGACTCAAATAGGAGCATGTTAACAGCAGCACTGTCACACCAATAATATCTTCTTCACGAATCTTTGATGGGTCTGGCGGGTCTGCCTGCAAATGTCCAACAGAATTACAGATAAATTATTAGATATGCAATTCAAATGCAAAATCCAATAGAAAAAGATGGTTCAAGGAGCCAGTGAACATTGCCTGCAAAACAAAACGATAGTTCCCCACATTGACGGGGCCAACTAGCACACTCTCTAATAGTTGGTCAGAAGTCTCATCCTCGGCTGATCCCACATAGATGAGTTTCCATTCCAAATCTGTACCAAGACAACAAGGTGATGTTTGTTACTATCAGATAGGCAGTACTTAAACTCACCACTTTATGGAGAAAAAAAAATCCACGCATGAAGATGACTTAACACCAATGCTCCCAAATTGAGAGGAGCTGTAAAACATGTCTCTACATGCAACCATTCTTCACCTACAGATCAACTACTACAATGACAAAAACTTGAAATGGTCCAACCAGTTTGCAATCGAGGATAAAAGTCCTTTGTTTTGCACAATCAGACAATTTTTTGACTTGCATCAGCCACAAAAAAATCCACCATCACGGATAGAATGATGGATGCCAAAAGCCTACAGGTTAATAGCATCCACTTCTTAGCATTCATTAGCTTGCATATTAATCTGTGTACATGTCCTCTCCTTAGCATATCCATCAGCAATTTCAGCCAATTCTTTACTGAAGAAGAGAGAAAAGGGGCAATCTCTGTCGATGTTTTGCTCTCTACACTCTTCCTTCACTACTACCTACTCTATCCATTTCACTAGATTTCCATCTGCATTCACTGCTCTTAAGAAACCAGAAGCTCCTCTTGCCATCAAAACCATAAAGACAAGACTTCCAGCTGAAAAAAATGTAATTAAACAAACACCATTCTCTACAGCTCATTACAAAAATTGATCCCCCAACACACACCATCTCTAAGCATTTCATGCAATTGCCTGATCTTCAAAAGGTACCATCAAAGCTGAGAAGATGATGACACTGAAAAAAGTATTATATCAACAATAATCTGTGATAAATATTTCGTTTGTCAACAACAATGAGTGACATCCTCTCAGGAATTGACTAAGTGACTATGACCACATGGAAACATTTTCAGAAGTTGGTTTAACCCTAATTACAATAGTCCAACTGTGTGTTGACATAAAAGACAAGCTCTATGAGCTGAGAATGCCTATTATAAATGAGAAACAAGGTAACAAAAATACAAGACCAAAGAATAGTAAATGGCTGACCCCCAAGGGTTTGGTGTGGTGGTAAGGCTTCGGCTTGGGTTCTAATATGTCCCAAGTTCGAGCCCCAACACCCCCATTATCGCCCTTGACCTACCCGCTCCCTGGGTTGTGGGGTCGGTCCAGGGGGCCGGGGTTTGTACTTCAGGGTTGGGCCAAAAGGTTCCGGCTTTGGGGAATTTCCTCGTCATAAAAAAAAATAGTAAATGGCTGACTGTATGGCAACATCAACTGGAATCTTAGGGAGCAATTGTCCACTAGATGGTCAGTGGTTGCCCCTTAGAAATTGCATAAGGATCAAAATTCAAGATTTCTTGACATGAAAAGCTGCAATCAGCTACTTCTTTTTAGTACAAATACTTGTCACAATGATCGTAAAGTAATTTTTGGCTTTCAATATAAACCTTCTCTTCCTCGAGAAAAGTTCTAGCTTCCCTCATAATATCAGAAACTACTCACTGTAAGGCCAGGGAAGACACCTAAATATGGAAAATTGTGCTCTTCTGCTTTCTTTATATATTCAATCAACTTAGCCATATCATTCCATTATTTGCACTTTCAAAATGCTCAAATTGCCAACTATATCCCCTCTGCAAAGGCCGAGTTTCTACCATCCCACTTCACATCACTATCTTCGTAGGTCTTGCAATTTTCATAATTCGCACATTGTCAATGAGCCATGCTCATAACCTCAACAAACAGCAGCCACATAAAAGAACATGTGGGATTACTTCGAGGCCCCAAAAATCAAATGCATGATCACAAAACCTTGCTAGCAATCCAGAACAGGCCACAAATATTCACGAAAAGATAAGAAAGGGAGGCAAAAAAAACGGCCGGTGAAGTGCATAGCTCAGATGTTTCATAACGACCACTTGTTACTTTTAAACCCTACCCAGCTTTTGGGTCCAGAAAATCAGATGTAAAAAGAAAAGAAATAACAATTACTCTCATACTGAATCAAACCCAACCATCTAGAGCCTTCATTTACAAATCTAAAATATGTTAGCAAACGGCATTTAGTTTTCTATTCTTTTCTTGCACTTTCTTACCGATCAAGCAGAGAAAAAGGAATTCACCTTAACAAATATGAAAGAAAGTTTAGAAAAGCATTAATGTGAGAGAGAGGAGAGGGTACCGTCTTTGAGAGGGGTCACACACTCGTAGGAGATCTCGAATTGAAAGGGGGTCAAGAAGGACGCCGGATTGTCAAGGACAGTCACGTT
Source organism: Myrica gale (assembly GCA_963930655.1). Classification (NCBI taxonomy): domain Eukaryota; kingdom Viridiplantae; phylum Streptophyta; class Magnoliopsida; order Fagales; family Myricaceae; genus Myrica; species Myrica gale. The sequence goes on along the minus strand of OZ005600.1, from coordinate 4,696,353 downwards.
GGTGATATTCACAGCACTCATTGTTGTACCAGACTGGACGGAAACACCGTGCGCTCATGCAGTTGGTCCACGTGCGACTCGCTGGAAACCCTAGCTTCCAGAACCTTCATCCGAGCTCAGAGAGAAACCCTAACGCAATTTAAATCTAAGAAGAAAGCAGAACAACTATCAGAAAAGTGAAATTTTCTTTCCCCCCCCCCCCCGGTGGTTTGCAATTTCGGGTCTAAACGAAGGTTGATTTCTCTTTACTAATGACCTTATTTATGTGGGGAGCGACAGGGTTCATACGCAGGGTTACCGGCGACAGCCGGTTGTAAAATTTGGCGGGAGTTCGGAGGAAACAAAAAGGGAGCGGGAAGAAGGCGAATTCAGATTAGGGCTGAAAAGGAGGAAAGTTCAGGTCCAGTATAGAAGAAGGACATGTGCGGCACCGGGCCGCCCGAGGAAGAACTCTTCTTTATTTTTCTTTATTTTTTTCTTACACATGTTGACAGCATCATAATACTGAAAATCAATTTACTCAGAAGAAAAAAAAAATATTTTGTACAAAGATAAACTAGGTAAAATCGTATAAAGAGACGGTTGTATCAAAATTGAACATGTCATTTAACAAGTCTAAGTTAAAATTAAACTATCATTTTATGAGGTGACCAACTTTAGATAGTTAGATTTGTATCTTTTAAATCATAATCGCCGCTTTACATGACTTTGCACAAAATCCGTTCTCAGGTACGAGTATGACTTCCTTTAGAACATCCTCTCTCAAGTACTCTTTATTAAACTTTATCTTTTATATTATAATCGTCGCTTTACATGACTTTGCATAGAATCCGTTCTCAGGTATGAGTATGACTTCTAGAACATCCTATCTCAAGTACTCTTTGAGTAAACAAATAGGATGAGTAGGCCAGCCTTCCCACTCCCCCATCGAAATCAGTCTTGTGAAATCAAAGAAGGAACCGCTTCATCTATTGGGTTTAAAATGCTACAATAACATATGTAGCAATGGTTTTTTTTTTCAAGCAAAGATGTATTCCTAATCACAATACAGCAATCAAGGTGGAAACCTTGGATTGTCACTAGCCATATATACAGTAAGAATACAAGACGAGGGCTGCCCAATGGGCAATCTTATGAGCTAAAGTGTTCGCAGCACGTTTGATCCAAGTGAAACTCCAGGAAGGATGAAGGGAAAGGAGATGCCGCACATCATCCACATGGGTGCTGTTTTGCCAATCAGGGCAGACAATAGTGCCATTAATAGCATTACAGACCAACCGATTATCGCTTTCAAAATAACAGTTGCCAACCAGACAGTGTGCCTCCTGAGCTGCAAATGATGCTGCCCTGGCCTCACCCATAATAGGGGTACTTGAAGGAAATTTCTTCGACCAAGCAAAGGGTAAAGTGCCTGCTGAATCTCTACAAACAGCAGCTTATGTACACTTTACATTGTTCCAATTACTTTGCACTACAAAAGCAACTTATGTACACAATGACAAAAAGACCATTTTCAATCTTCAGCCGTCACGTCCATCTTTCGAGTCTGAGATTGAAACATGTCAGCTATATCTAAAGCAGCGGTACATTCTTCAGGATTTCTATCACAAACGGAGAGGATGAATCTGGGGAATCTGATTGAGATACCACGAGATGGATGAACTAAACCTATGGCAGCCTCGTGAACAGGTGAGAGTGTTAAGTCCGCACCTCTTATTTGCCAAACAAGTTCTGGCGAAAACCACATATCAGGCACCTCAGCTGTGCGATAATAAGGAGGCTTTTTGGACAAGATCCTGTCCCCACAAAAGAATGCTTTCATCTGTATTTCAGTGAAGAAATTGTAAGTTACTAATTTGATAAAGGAACCAACAGAATAACATATGAACTTCAACCAGGAAAACGAGATCACGAGAGGTTGCATTGAATGAGAAGCAGATGGCTGCGAAACAAAAGGAAGGTTGTCTCAACCGATGAATGGAAGATGCTAAACAATCCTTTATCAAATGGAACAACAACAAAAAGAACAATATGATGTAAAAAAACCATCCTAGATTTGTTGTCACAACCTAACAAACATAAATGTGTTTTCATCAGCAGACATGTTTCAGGTCATACTCTTCAAATACAGCGGGCAAATAGCACGCTCATCTTTTTGTGGGACTGCAAAATGCGCACTTTTTTTTAGTCATAAATAGCTGCTTCCATTAATAAGATCAAAGAGGCATAAGAACATAGAGCTCTAAAGGGTGAGCCAGACACTCCGAAGAGTCGGCATACCAACGAGCAGGGTGACCAACAGGCCATACAGAGACCCACAAGGGACAGAAAATCCACACCGGACAGCAAGCTAAAATGATTAACAGAACATAAAAACCTGCAAAATGCGCACTTATTTCAACTGGAAGTTACACCCCAAAGCAGGTGGATGAGTGGTATTGTGCTCGTTCTCCTCACTTAATTATGGGTACAAATCCCAGGACAACTATTGTGTTGTGGGGTGGTATCTAGCTCTATGGGGCCGGTGGGAGTACCCTTCTAAAGGTTGCCTTCATGGGGCTGCGAGTGCAAAGTCAAACCATCTCCCTCCCACCTTTTGTTAGCCCCTCCCCCAAAAAGATGGGGAAAAATAAGAAAGGAAATCTTGGCTGTAAAACCCCGAGTTCCACATTCAACAATAAAAAAAAAAACCCCGAGTTCCATATAGAGTGAGAGAAGAGAATGAATGGTAAGTGAATAGTATAAGACCAAGTCTCACATTAGATGTTTACTGAGTAAAACTAGGACTTATATACGTTCCAACAGGCTTCATAAGCAACATTGATTAGTCCTTTTGAAGTGAAAGCGCTAGCGCCTTAGGTCGTTACATTGGTTGTATCGAAGTGAACCACAAGATTAACCTTATTTAAGATCAGAATAGATTACCATACAAGTACTAAGAACTAGTGTCTCCAGTAAGAGAAAACCCAGAACCTCGTCAAAGAACTTGGAATGATATCCTCTGGCTGCATTAGCTACAGTTCATTTTAAATTGTTGCCATAACATAAGTGGCATACACATGCATAACCATTAAAGTAGCAACATCCATGTTTACCTCTATGTAAAAAGAATTTGAAAACCCAGACATGACACGGCATACACTTTGGAATTCTTCCGTATCAGGGTTGTAACATGCCATAAGAAATGGACTGAACCTGAAACATAAGAAAATCAAAATCAAAATCAAACATGTTTAAGGACCGCTCCGACTTATTGAGGAACCACATAAGAAGCATTAGCACACAAAATCACATTACTGAATATTGCTTTACTATCAAGCTAAATAATTTCACCACCTTTTTATTACTTCGTACACCTATATCATTATTTATGTACACGTGTGTCTGTGTCTATGTCTATGTGTGTGTTGGTGGGCGCGTGTCTTTGGTTGGACACCACAATGTTAAAGATCCTAGTCCAATCTAATGATGGCTTCAACTGTTAACCTTTTGAACCTGATGAATTTCCAAGGCCCACCAACATCAGGCCTACAGATTATTGTTATTTATATATTTTTATTTCATCAACAATGAATTTAGAATTTTTGTTCCTGATGATACTTTTCTTTCTATCCATTCTTTTCCCAATCCAACGGTTCTAAATTAGAATTTTGTGTCTTAGAAGATGGCGCTATTTGTTATTTACGCAAATTCAAAATTGAGAATTAGAGCAACTAGCTAACCAAAGGCAGCATAGGGACAGGGATAAAAAAGAAAAAGAAAAAAAGAGAGGTATTACCAGCCAGCTTTTCTCCCATTTCCATGCCAAGCACCGATTGGAACTAAATCCAGAGAGTCACATAATCCCTCCACATAGTCTCCCTTGACCTTCAAACAATACAAGTGTAAATCAGATGGCAATGATTTCCTTGCTCCATGTTTTTTAGATATTGAAGTAATGATAGTAACTCTCATATGCTAATGACCTTTAACCATGTGTCACTACGCCTTGATGGTGAATATTCAGCATCAACATCTAATGATTTGATCATGATCCCTTCACATGAGGCGCGGAATGCATCTTCAAGAAAAGAGCTTATCTTACTCAATGTGGCTTCATTAGTCAAACAAGCATCATCTGCTTCGATCTACTAACCAACAAATCGGATAAAACCCCCTTATCCAGTGATTATGTTTCTTTCAAAAAAAAAAAAGAGAAGGTAGGGTCCAAGCAGTTACCGTCATTTCCTTCGCATATTCAAAATATCCGAACTTCTCACCATAAAACATTTCCTTAAATTCTGGGAATTTTTGGCACAAATGGGTTAAAGAATAAGATTACAGCATATCTTCAAAAGAAAGAGATTTTGAATCCATAAAAAACAAACAAAAAAGGAATAACTGCACCATAAAATGTGGAGATGCATACTTTTTCTTCTTTGGCGGAGTGGAAAACCCAACAACCTGCAATTTTGGTAAGAATTACCTAAACTCGTAACATAAATTTCAAACCTTATTTGGCAAATAAGCAACATATTGGACAACAAGAGTAAATCCATTGGCCCTTATTGACACACGAACCTTCCCCCTCTGAGGGAGGAGGAAGTCAACAGCATGTTTTGTGTAGTCCTTTCTTATTTTTTCCCGTATTGAACTGAGGAGGGGGAAGTCATAACCACATTTCATTTTTTCCCCTTGTTTCTCTCCTAAGACATTCGGGACACTACAGTACTGCACTAACCCTGCAACACTGCAGAGCCCAGTCTGCATGTACCACGCAACTTCAGAATAATACCTTAGGGGTAGCCAACAAATGGGAAGTGGTCAAACCCAGACGAACTCTCCATGAGAGTTCCCAAAAACACTAAAAGGAATGATAACTCAAATCCCCCTGGTGACAAAATATCGAATCAGTGATACTCCAAAATGTAAACACTGGCATGATGGTTTTGTCTCAAATTCCCCATGGATATAGATGGACAAGAAACACAAAAAACAATCTAAAGAGAAAGTTTAAGATAGTTACTGCTCTCCATTGGCGAACATGATATCGAAGACAAACACACAAATGTCAACCTGCATGTATAGAAAGCATCAGAAACATATCCATAAATTTAAACAAAACACACTCTTCTTCTATTTCACTTGGTTCTTCAGACTTTTGATATTTGTATTTCATTATATTAGTTCATTGAAGGCATGTGGACCCTGGTGTCATCTCTTCCCTCTCCTGATCCCCTTATCTCTCTTAGTTAACTGCTCAGAAACACTATCCAGTGCAACATTAATGGATTCCAAGATGATTTTTCTTCTTTTTTACTTATTAGAAATTAAATGCTCAAAATTTTTCCCACGTACTTTCAACCCTTGAACCCAAAGTTTTCAGTATGGTGACCACCAGATAAACTCTAGAATCAACCTAAGAAATACTGAATCTTGCCGATGAGATTTGTATTTCTGCAATATAAACATCCCTCTTGGCCCATTAGATTCCTACCTTTTCAACCTATCTCAAACTACAGAACCTTGTCACCTTTCGTAAGCCCTAAAGCCTCAACCTTTAAACCCTTAGGTGCTTCGAGCATGCTTAGCCCAATCGTATGGGCAGTAACCTCTTGTGCCTAATAGTTAGGAACAGAAAACACCGTATCTAATTGTTATGAACATACAAATCTCTTTATGCACAGTAAAAACAAAATGTGAAAAAGCGTCTATTAAAAACAATACAAGTCCGAAATAGACAGACCAGCTTTAAAAAATAGAAGTGCACATCTTTTTTATTTCTGAGCTTAAAATGATACTAACAAACTAAAAGGCTACTATTAAAAGAGAAGGAAGCTTTTTATTGAATTTTCCTCAAGGAAGATAGCAAACAAACAGTTACCAGAATCACTGACATAACAAAAACGAATAGCAAGAAGTTCAATTCATCAATTTGAGATTGAGGTTAAGAAAAATCGTGATGGAAACGAGATATGTATCAAACCTTTATGCTATCCACGGTAATAAGGAAATCTTTACTCCCCCTCCCTCGTGAAGATAGTTCTTGGAAGGACATGAGTTTGCAGCCATTCTTCCTGTCAACAGCAACAACCTGAAACCAGATAGAAGGATATGAAGATAGTAATCTGATTTCTTAATTTGTTATCAATCATGTACAATTTGGCAAGTTTTAGAGTGCTTGATTTATGATCAATCATGTACCACCTTGAAACTAAACTAGCACGGCTTTTAAAAAAAAAGAGAGAGAGAAAGAAAAAAAGTTGAATCATCAGACACCATGTTCTTACCTCTGCATCCAGAACAAAAGCCACTGCAGAAGGCTTGCATGACTCCTTAATTATATTAACCAGATCAGGAAATCTTGATGTTGTTTCATCTCCATTTCTTGAAAAAACGCAAACAGATCCATCAACTAATCTGTGAATTTGAGCACGCTGACCATCGTATCTGAAATTGCAACAGAAATGAGTTCAGCGACCTTACCAATAATAAAAGAAAAACAAATAGTAACTACTGAAAACATATTTTCCACTCAAAATAAAAGGAAAACAAATAGTAACTACAGAGAACCTATTTCCCACTCAATGACCAGCACCAAACTAACAAATTTTCATGAAGAAACTCTAATATATGCTCACTGAACAAAAGCAAAGGGCAACAGCAATGACCATTTCTCCTTTTGATAAGTAAATGAGAGGAGAATAATAACATGAAATCCTAGCTTAAAGTCCCGTACTCTGGATTATCACGATAATAGAATGCTGCAGGAAAAGCTAAATCTAGTTCTCCCTTTCTGGCCTAAAATGAGCTTTTCCACTATACATTAAAGGGAGGGAAGCTGCTTACATGGATGATTAACCCCTCCGCTATTGCTTACTCTGTTGTTCATAATGAATTTTACTACTAATATGGTTAGAAGTCCTTACCATTTGCAACATCTTACTTGCAGGAAATTACTTCATTTCTAAATATTCTAGCGTCAGTAGGCTAAATTTAGGTAGAAATACCATAAATACTACAATAGTGTTCTTGATACCTTTAACACTTGAATACTTCTATTACCCCTAAGGGTTTGGTGTGGTGGTAAGACTTCGGCTTGGGTTCTAACATGTCCCAAGTTCGAGCCCCAACATCCCCATTATCGCCCTTGACTTATCTACTCCCTGGGTTGTGGGGTCGGTCCAGTGGGCCGGGGTTTGTACTTCAGGGTTGGGCCAAAAAGGTCAGGCTTTGGGGAATTTCCTCGTCATCAAAAAACACTTGAATACTTCTATTATCTCCAAGCAACAATTTCAGCAAGACTAATTTGAGCTGTTGATACGTTAATAGGCCTAGTTTATGATATCATAATTGAAACTTCAAATAACTGCAAGGGAAAGGTCATGAGAGTAGAATGTATCGACCAAAGAGAAAAGACCGTACTTATATTCACAGGTAAAAGCTTTATTTTGGAAGAGCTTCAGTGCTTGCGGAATACCATTGGTGATTCTACCACACGGGACAATCAACAAAACAATAAGCCAAAGCAATGCAAATTCATCCTGCACAAACCAAGAAAAGGGAAAACGAGCATCTAGCATATCCAAGAGTGTATACTTTGCAAGCATAGGCTTAATAGGTATTCCTGGAACCATCGACAAAGTTGAAGGAGAAAATTTGATGCCTTTGTCCATGAGAGAAGGAACAACCAGATCCTGCTCACAGTTAATCACACACATCACCTACTATTATCTTCAGCAAGTTTGTCACAACAATAGAGAGCATATGTGTTTTTCAGGAAACAGCAAAATGCGAGATAATGGCTTCTTGTGTGATAAGAGATGATATTTTAAGAATCCTAAGAACATGAAATCAAGACTAATTCTCGAACACTTAAAACCAAGCATATCAGCAACATGGTTATTTGTCACAAGAATGGAGTGCATAAATGTTTTTCAGAAAACAGAAAAATAAAACAAAGATGGCTTTCTCGTGTGATAAAAGATAAAATTTTAATAATTTGACATGCAATCAAGACAAATCCTTGAACACTTGAAACAAACTTATCAGCAACAGGGCTATTTTGTGACATAACAATAAAATACCAGTATTACACAGGCAAAATAATATATTTCTGTAACTTGTTACTTATTCTTCACGTCAAACTAAGTTCAATTAAAAACCACCTACAATGTTAATAATTACCACCAATTATAAGGGTTAAAATCATAAAGAAACTCAGTCAAATAAAGTAAGCAAAGTAATTACAAAATCTCGTCATAACCACCACTAACAACAAATACAAGGAAGCCAGTTAGCGGATAAGTAAATCTATCACTAAAGAAAAGACAAACCCCACAAGACATATTTCCCATCTCCAAACCAAAGGGCCACAGCTCGGTATGAGAAACAGATACCGTAGCAATAATGCTATCCTGGATGAAAGATACCCCACCTGCCATATCCATCTACTTTTGTCATTTCATAATGAAAAGTATTATGCCAACTGCAAACTTTGTATGCTTCCTCTCCATCCGAAGTTAAGGCAGCAGTTACCAAAGTAATGGTTGGATTAATTTCAAACTAAAAGCTATCTGTAAACTTGTTGACATTCCATACAACTTAGAATGATAATGTTTCATGCCCTTTGCTGAAGTCATTCAATTCTAGTGAGTCAAAGTAGTAGGAACTGTTGCTTTGAGATGTTTACACTCTATATTGTACCAAGTTAAAGGTTTTCTTAAAAAGAGGTGAAAGGAGAAATGAAGGATTTATTTTCATAACACCTACAAATTAAAAAGATGAAGGTATGGCTAAAAGAAAATTCAAAAAATTAAGTTGCCAGAGAAGAAGAAAGAAATCAGCAAATAATTTTATTGCTTAACAACAGATACTAACCAAGTCGGGAAGTCTATTATAGGCTTCAACAATGGCAACAGAAAGGCTCTGCAAAGATACCAAAATATCAGGTAACCAACACAAATGCAACAACAAAAAAATACATTCTACAAAGAACAAATTAACAATTGAGTTGATAAGCGAACTTTCAACAATTCTTTTCCCCTAAAGAAGAAGATACCTTTAATTGAGGAAACTCTGCCAAATCTAAAAAGCACCAACTAAATGAACTACTAAAAGAATGAAAGGATGACCAAAATGACAGATTTTGCTGAAAATAGAGGGTAAAAAATCACCTGAAGTTTCTCCTTCAAATTATCGGCTTTTCCTTCATGGTAAAAGTTAGGGGAGGAATTAATAACAACAGCTTGAGCCAAAGCAGGAAGAACAGTTCTCATCATTGCCCCAATCCGTAAGTTCCTGACCTGCACAGAAATAAAACCGGGCACTCACCAAAGATAGTTCACAAAAATTAAAGTACAAGTTTAAGTTCCACCATTCATCCTACTAATTTGAAAATAATACTCACTCTGTTCCACAATATGAGAGGAGAATAATGCCTCACATTTTCAATGAAAAAAAACACCTGCTCAAATGCCCTAACATGAGTGGTGAGAGGTGAACTCGTAGATGCAAAAGAAGACTTCATATCTAAGAGTCAAAATTGGATTTTAAATACATAGATGCTTTAGTATCTGAAAACTTTCATCCATTTTAAGAAAATCAATAAAGGAATACACATCACTTGTTATGGCACACAGGAGTTTGTTTTCTCAGTAATAGAAGGCCATGGTAAAGGGAAAGAATGAAGTGAAGTAAAAGGCCAAACACTTTTCTCAAGGCATCAAAAGCAAATGACTCAGTATGGATACAGCAACTATATCTATATCCTACGTACATCAGCTATCTTTACTCATTGTACAGCAAATATATTTTAGTGCCTTCAGGAAAGAAGTTGTTAAAACACAGAACTTTCAAGCATTTCTCTCTCCCTTATCAGCATATGCACCAAAAGATAAAGTAAAATGAACATGGTTCAAGTAGGTAATATGACGATGAGTGGTTTCAAAATTCACCTGCTGTTTTCTTACATTATTCTTTTTCATAAGGCAAACATTAGATTTAGAATAAAATCTAGACATGCCCAAGCAAAACTAGATTAAAAATCTTACCAAAGTTCTAACAAGAAACTTCATCTCCTTCTCTCTACAAGAACACATGAGATTTACAATAAGGTTTTTCTTTCGAACAGCACTTCCACTGCCTGTTTGGACACTGATGAATAACATATGAGAAGCCAAGGATAACAATAATTTAACATAAAGTTCTTTTTCTTTTCCTTTCTAAACACATTAAAGACATGCTTGTACTTAGTTTTAGTCAACTAAATTCCACAATCAGAATTGTGAATGATAAAAATAGGCTAATAACATGACAGAAATTAGAACAGATAGATAAACATCTCTTGCACAGGCTATTAAGCCAAACAGCACACAAGAATAATAAAAACCCTTCGGTGTAAGGGTGAAATGGTCAAACTCTAGCCAATTCATTAGCCATATAAATCTTGAAGGACAAATTCCAATGTCTATCACGATGTAAATAATAAGGTTGATTCTTTTGCAATGCTTTTTTTAGACTCTCCAAAAATAAGGTTCCGTTTGGCAGGGCCTCTCAAGAGTGCTTAAGCTCAAAGAAGCAGAATGTTATCCGCAAGCTATGTTGGCAACCAAGGATGCTTCTACTTTTCATAGCTTCTGCAAAGCGGTAAGGGCTTCTTAGGTAGGAGTTGAGAAGCAGTCAAAGGGTTGTTTATCAAAGCATCTGAGCTTCTCAAACAAACTGCAGCTTTTGAAGAGCTCGAGCACTCCCAAACTGGAAATAAATGCTGCGACCTACCATCGGGAACAGATAGTAGGAAGAAAAGAGCACTTAACTACGTAAACTGAGATAAACTTTGAGATTTCAGTGTATACCCATGATGTGAAGCAACCATGAGAAATTTTTTCATTTTGTCTTCCTATGCTTCAAAATACATTGCAATAGGGAAAAAGCCCTTTTTGCATTTTCCAGTTTTGCAACAGAAAATGTGGCCACTGTCCTACAATGCTAGACATAGCAATCCCAGAAACAATTTCCAAAACCCATTTCCGAAAATCATTTTCCAGAGTTAGCATACTGCATCCAAAGGGTAACTTTCAGACAAATGTATGATACCTATTTTTGTAATGTCTTTTATCATATTTAATAAAATCCACAAACCTATAAATTTATGAAAAGTCTGTTCTCTGATTTTGAAGTTAAGACAGAAATTGGATCTTACCCTACATCTAAAGAACATACACCCCCACCCCCCCCCCCCCCCATAAAAAAAAACCCATTGTTTTAATAGATGAAGGAGATGCCAATTTGTCCAAAACAATTATTCCAACTCCACAGCATTACGCCTGACTATATTACCATCCACTCACTGCTATCATTCAGCAAATAATGCTTGTTAAAAACTTCTCAAAAAAATCATTCAGCAAATAATTCCCTATCACTTCCAAAAACCACAACTGTATAGTCACCAATATGTCCATTAACCTATCAATTCAAAGATGAACAAAAAACCAAGAAGGATCGTTCATACCTTATTCTTCGGAGCGCAGAAAATACATCTTTAATTAGAAGTGGCGAATGAGGGGCAAGTAATGTCTGTGTTTGTCGGCATTCTTGAGCAACATCACCTTTAGCCAGAATAGACTATTTCATATGTCACATGCAAATCTTGCACAAAGAATATTTGAGCAGACCATTTATAATCATGTGAAAAAGCTGTTCCTACCGAGATCACCAAACTTGTTATACATCTCCCTGATTTTGGAATGGCTTGTGCCACATGCCTCTTCCAGTGCTGATGTAACCAAACTTCCACCAATGTTTAATTCCTGCAGCATTGTTCAGACATAAGGACACGTGTTTGCTCGCACAGAAGAGAAGATGCTTAATGCCTAAAAACTCTCATCCCCGAGATTGGGCAGGTTGAATATTTTCTTAGATTGTCTTTGACAATAGATTGCATGGAGATGAGAACTGGAGAGGTAGTGTGAGATGTTCACTTTGAGAGATTTTTTAATGATTGGGAGATGGAGGTGTTTTCGGAGTTTTGTTCTTTACTCTATTCGTGGAGTAGGAGGAGAGGGGGGAGGATAAAATGCTTTGGATGGATTCTAAGACTGGTGCTTTCTCTGTGAAAAAACGATGTATGCTTTGCTGATGGAGGGCTCCAATGAGGACTTTCCTTGGCGTCAATGTTGGAGGAGCATGGTTCCCCCTAAATTGCTTTCTTTGTTTGGGAGGTCATTCACTGGAAAATTTTGACCATTGATAACTTAAGGAAGAGGGGAGTTTGCGTGATTGAGTGGTGCTATTTGTGTAAGTGCGATGGAGAAACGGTTGATCTTCTTCTTCTTCATTGCTCGATGGCTAGAGGATTGTGGGGGCATGTGCTGAGCATTCTTATCTATGATTGGGTTATGCCTAGAAAGGTAGTGGATGTTATGCTTTGGTTTTTTTTTTTTTAGATAAGGATGTTATGCTTTGTTGGAAGAGGAAGTTTGGGGATCCAATAACGTTGACCACTTGGAAGATGATCCCTGCTTGCATTTGGTGGAGTTTGTGGAGGGAAAGGAATGAGAGATGTTTTGAAGATAGGGTTGTGTCTTTGTCTAGGGGGTTCTATGTTGCATGCTCTTTTTGTGTGGGCTAATTCGGTTTTGGGTTATCCTTTTGTGAGTTTACAGGATTTTCTTAGTTTTTTTAGCTTGTATGCTTTAGATGTTGTCAGTATAGTCTCTTGTACTGTCAATTATCTTTTTCTTTAATAAGATTGGCTTACTTATATATATATAAAAAAAACAATAGAAATTGACCATTAATATGTACACAGAGCAGAAAGAACATTTAAAGCATTACGATTATGAGAAATAAGGCCATGATGTATCACCTATCGGTCAGAGTAAGTCTCATCCCTACTACAGACAAAGTCATTCGTTCAAAAAACAAATTCATCACTGATGTCCATTGGCCGGGCATATATACACCATCATAGTTAGCTACACTTAAAAGTTGGGGTACTTTTTTAAGCAAAGTAACAAGAATAAAACCAGATCCAGCAATGTATGAGAAAAAAGTGAAAATTAGGGCAATTTCAGAATCCATTTAGAAATTAAGCACAGGTCTGAAAAGGGAAGAAAATTTTTTTTTCTTGTCTTACAAACTGTTTTCCTTTTCTAGGGACGGGGAGAATATTAAGACAAACCTGCATTTGATCAACATGAAGCATATATAACCAAAACAAAAAACGCAAATGAGCTCCAACTCCCTTGTGGATTTAACTCATAAGTTATTCAGAAAAACTAGTCAAACATTCTTTACCAACATTATTGAAGTCTAATAGTTAAAAAGTTCCACTCATCTTCCAAAATAAGTTAATAGCTCAGCTAAAAACTATCGATAATGTTGAGGAGCTATGTTGGTTTACTATTCCCGTATACCTGGATTCTGTGCTTTTTCATGAACTAGGCAATATATCATTTTTAAAGTACACCCGCTAAAGTTAATTTACTTGAATCACCTAAATCACGAAACATAACAACTATCCTAGCAATGATATTGTTTATAAAGCATAGAGGACACAACATGTTATTAACATATTCCTTTTGATTTGATTGTTGGCCAGGAAAGTTTAAGTCATCTCCAACTCCAGAAAAGGAAAAAGATAACAGAGGGAAGGGACTCGCTATATTTTCATGGTCAGCAGCAATCTTATTTGTACACAAATACACGGCAGGCAGCACATCCTCAGGCGATAGTTTCAGCAAACTGTCATAAAAACAAATGCAACCAAGGAATCTGCCTCAATTAGCTAAGACTAACAAAATGCAAAGATATAAGTGAGATGTAAGATGAAATCTTCAGCAGCAAACCTTCTGAACATATTGCACAGCATAGAAGTAGCTTTTATCTTTCCTTTTTCATCCTCAAGCTTGTCAAATGTTCTCGAAAGATGTACATATGGAGCAGGTTGTCCACTCCTCCAGCAAGCTGCAAATGTGTCTCAGTAATGTGAAAGATTGACATTCACAAAAATATTTGAATTCAAAGATATGTACTAGAAAGTTCAATATCTTGAGCAACAACTTCAAAAAGTAAAATGACCAACCATGCTCTATGGGATTGTATTTTTCTAGCGGTAGTGACAGAAGAGTTGCATCCACATCCTTTGTCACCAGTGCCTGCACAGAGATGTCAGGGATAAGTTCTGATTTTCCCAAAACATTCTTCTCTTGGCTAGGAGAGCAGTTGTCAACACTGCTCTGTGTCAGAACTGATTTGCCAGAGTCACCAAGGGCACCAGGAGGATTACAGTAGTACATATCCAGTGCCTTATTAATATCTCCTTTTGTCTTATTTAAGATGCTAGCAACATAGCTTGTAGATGATTCATTGCCACCTATTATTTCTATAAACTGATCTATTTCATCCCTGTATAATTTGGTAGCATCATCCGGCAACATATTTGCATCTTTAGGGCATTGTTCAACCACAGTACCGCCTTGGGAAACGTCAGGCAAAACTTTACTGAAGAACCTTGTGATTGTAGGTTGTTTCGACCCACCAGAGTAGAACTTTGAATTGACCTGTACTTTCTTGTTTCGCCTATTCTCAGTATTCATCTTCCTTTTTCCAGGAGAAGTGCCACTATAACTTGAATGGGCTTTTGCTTTCTTTTTTGGGTCATTTTTTCCAGGGGGAATGCCACTCTTAAGTGAATGCATCAGGCTCCCAGACTTGTCAACTTGACTTAAAGAATTTCCTACACTTCCAACAGGACTGCTCGTAGTAAAATCTGCATTTGACCGTGATGTGGAGTCATTAACTGAGCTGCTCTGAGAAGTAGATGCAGAAGCCGTAGAAGCACAGACTTGTTCATAAAATTCAGTTTCACTTTCATAGAAATTGGATACTGCTTCAACAACATTCCCTTCAGAGCTGCTAATCAGATTTAACATTTGGCTTCGAGTGACCCACGCTGGAAGGCAGTCATGAAGTTCCTGAAAGATCTTCTCTGTTTCCTCATCATTAAACACAGATGGATCCTGTGAACCATGTTGTTTCGGAAAAGATGCATCCTCACAATTCAAGACAACTGGATCTAGCGTAGCAGGTTCTTTCAGAGACGGCAATGACACCAAAACAAAATTTGGATCAGTATGTTTAATGGTTTTTGCCTCGGATGTCTGGGGCTCATTGTCCCGGACCAGCCCCTCATTCAACACATTGCTGGCATCCTTTTCAACCTTGTTGACCTTTTCATAAGATCCTCCATAAAAACCCTTCAAGAACTCTTGCTTGTTGGCCATTTCATCAACTAATCCAGCAAAATGCTTTCGCATTTTATTAGCATGCTTGCTGTCAACGTTTTCAACATCCAAACCCACTGTAGGAACAACACGCTTCGGTTTCAACAACTTCACATATTCCCTAAGTTCATCATAGTTTGAATGTTCACTGTACGGAACAAGATGAATCTCAAATGGATCCTTAGACCTTACTGTAAACTTATTGCGCTTCACTTCACAAGTCCACCCTGTTGGAACAAAACCCACGACCTTAGAGTACCCTTTTTCCTCCATGATCTCCTTCATCTTCACAAAATTAGGCCTAAAATACGGCCACGTCTCACCCAATACATTCCACCCAACGACATGAACATCACTTTCACACTCATTCTCTGTGAACACACCGCCCTCGCCGTACCCCAAAACCCTCAAAACCTCCATTTTTCTAGCGTCCACGTGTATCTTCCTCTCACACCTCCGCGCAATCTCAAGCAAAATCTTCTCTTTCCCAACAACATAAGTAGCTACCAGAAACAGAACATTTCTCATTGAACCAGCCTTATGATACTCACCTCCAATTCCCATTATCACATTGATAACATACTCAACGGACTCTTCTTGTGACGGGAACACAAATCTCGGATTGCAATAAGTAGTGTCCAGGAAAACGGCATCCGAGCCGATAAAATCAGCGAAAAGAGGTTCTAGTTTCATCGAATCGCAAAACCGAAAATCGCCCGTGTGAACATACCTCTCGAATTTGCCGTTCGAACCTGGAATTTTGAACAGGAATTGCACCGCACCAGGGCAATGATTCGCATCGACAAGCGTAACCTCGCAGCCGTCGATTACAACGGTTTCTCGGAGCAGTAATGGGACCACGAAAGGTGAAGGTACTTCGAGGACTTCAACGAGGAGACGAGCAGTGGTGTGGGAGCAAAAAATGACGCCTTTGGACCAACTGGAGGAGAGGCCGATGTAGTGATCGTAGTGGAAGTGGGAGAGGAAGTATGAAACGGAGAAATCGCCGGCGAAACGGAAGGCGTCGATTGCGAAACGGGTCTTGGGGATAAGCTTGGACTGGGGGAAAGAGGAGGGAATGGGGGAAGGTGATTGTTGTTGTTGAATAAGCAGTTGGGGGAGGGATTGAAGGGCAGTGAGGAAGAGGTGAGAAGAGTCTAGAATTAGGGTTTGGCGATTCGAGGACCGGAATGCGGCCATGGGAGATGGGTGATGGTGTGGGGTTTTCTTGAAGGGTCACAGACACAAAGGGTGCTGAGACATAGTGGTGCAGGAAAGATGAGGAACGCGCGCCAAAACAATATGTATACGGAGACTTGTTGCTCCAAGTTTAGTGAACGTATTACCCAAGATGATCATGCATTTCTCGTTCAGCTATTCACATGGATTGATTGAGGTTATTAGTTAAATAAAACAGTTTTGATCCTCAGCAGAAGTGCTTGCTAGAAGATTTGCATTTTCAATCATCTTAAATTGACCATCGCATTGAATACGGAGTTTTCAGGCAGAGAATGAATTACTATATATACACTTTCTATTTACACACGATCATTTTACCTTTTATTCCACAGATCGAAATGTTCTTCCACTGGTCCATGTGTGACTTTGGATTTCCAGTGGAGAGCCCCAGAACACAAAATCAATCCAACTGCAAATGTCAACGGACATGAAGCCGCCACATTTGCTTCCTCCAAGAAAAATTCTCTTACTTTTCTATAACCTACCTTAAAAGGAAGGATCAGTACTGTTCACAAGTAAGGTTGTCTTTGTGTTGAAATATTTTTGGTATTAGATTTTGTGTTGGTATTGAGGTTAGTGAAAAAGTGAAGAGAGATAATTTTTTATATTTTTTATATTTTTTGATGGAAGAGAGAAATTATATTATAGTATTTTATTAGGAGAGAGAATATTTTGGGTAATATTGTCCGTGCAAACACACCTTTCCCTATATATATATATATATAACAATTTCAACACAAAATAACATAACTCAGTGCGAACAAACGGGTTCTTCTGCTATGGTCTCTAAAAGTGGTTTCTTTGACCTGCACATGGACAACCTATGCATGAACTCCGGCGTCGAGAACTCCTCTATATCATCCAAATTTAGCTTTGGCACCGGCGCCGCCGCAGTCTCGTTTTCCTGCCAATCGTCCCCTGCTCTCCCTTCCACCAACTTTGGAGCGTCTCCCGACTTAGTTATCCCACCCGAGACCCAGTGCTTGGCCTTGGAGTTGGCGGTGAAAAACAAGGCTCCCATGTCAGCCGCTGTGACTACAGAGTTCACTCTCTTCATGGGGAACATGACGTAAACGTTTTCCGTCTCAAGGTCTTCGTCGGCGTTGAGCGCAGAAAACCTGCGTCCGATGTGGAGAGAGCGAGAGTTTACGACGAAGAAGTTCGGGGTTTCGAGCATGAGTTCGGCTGCCTTAATGGGTTCATGGAACTGTCGGATTTCCCCGCTCGGGAAGATCACTCTTATTGTTCTGGAGTGCTTTCCTCCTGGGTTGCTGGATAGCGTGCAGGAAACATAGTTGCCCATATTTGCCTGTGTTTGCGTTTGGGATTGGGTTAGGGAGGGTTTAGAAGAGTGGAGGGCTTAAAGAAGAGATGGTGGGAAGGTTGAGGAGATGACTTCGTCTTGGAGGTCCGTCGCGAAGTTGATGAACAAGGAGCTGGGGATTGAGTCAACTTTATAAGGTAATAGAAAAAGTCTCAACTTGAAATAGCATTGGAAGATTCTCAAGGAGCCAGTTGTTCATAGATTCACAGTGTCGAGGGTCCGCGTCGGGGAAGGAACAAAGAAAGAACAGCAAGTATTATTATAGAAGAAACAGAAGCCAAGGCATGCATTTCCAGTTGGTAGTTTATTTGCTTAGAAAAAAAAAAGTTGGTAGTTTATTTGTCCTTTTCATATTATTTGCCAACATTCATCCGATTCCGCTAGCAGTACTGTACGTGTAAGACCCACTCCCTTTGGCTTCGGAACGAGAATTTTCTTCCATTTGCTGGGTCCTTCAGAGGAAATGGTCCGTGGTCTTGGAGAGTTTTGCAGATCAGACAAACACAAAATGATCCCTGTCTTCCACGCAGCTAGGAGAAATTTTGTGTGTATACATGTATGAACAGTTGATAAAATCTTACGTTGCGCTAACATGGAGTAATTTAATCTTGCTTGCCTCTCACTAAACTATACATTTATCCAGGAGATTTCTACTCATGTCACAATTAGTGACATAAATCTTAAAAGAAACTTTTCAAGCTTAAGATATGTATGCATGCCTTAAATTCACACGTAATATTATTGACTTTTGGATCCCGGGCAAATATTATGAACTTGCAAGAAGTAGGAACAAATCATGTCAACTACGAATTTTGACCGCCGATGAATAGTAAAGCTTTGCGTGACTCTTTAGCTAATTAATTGTATATATTTCCCTTGCGAGAAGCGAAGGACCGGCGGTGTCCCAATTGTCCAGGTCCGTGCTCAAGTGCATGCAGCTCAGCACATCATGCCCACCGCGTCACCGTCATTGGTTTTTGAGGTACTTCCACATTCCCATTCTTTCCCAAGCATTCCTTGGGAATATCGGGCAATTTAATACTGCATTGCTGCCCAAGTATTATTAGGCATCTTAGTCCACCCTAATATCTGGCCGTACTTACTTCTTGGATTACATCTCATTCTTACTGAAATGCACTCAGTGGGCAAGGAGGGATTTGTATTGAAATTTCTTCCACCCTTTTGTATTCAACTTATATATATATATAAGAAGAGTGGCCATTATTTTATGCCACCCGGTTCTTGATCACTTGCTAGTGTGGCTAGGACGGTACAACATGGTATACAATATTATATTTTGCGGGGAAATAATTAATCAAGACCATAGTTGGTCTCTTACCTACCATTTATCAGTTATTCTTATATGATCACTGCTAGTAATTTATGGATGGCTTTTAAGTATTCAATATTGCGATTGCAGGTTCGAGGTATTAGGGTGGGGGATTGGATTTCCATGATGATGATTCGGGGCATGAAAAAGGAATAAAAATATTACGATAGTCCTCAAAGTCACTCTCTTCGTTTAAAGAAGGCAAAAACTGATACACATTACTCGGCAAATTATAAACTAAAAGAAAAAACAAAAACAGCAAAAGAGAGAAGTGAATAAATAGTAATCGATATCTATTTGATTGGTAATGATCAGTTTCAAGCTCAAGTAATCCTCTTTTGTTGAAGAATGATAATAAATATATAGAGGAGTGGTTGCTTCATGTATTCAGCAAATACTACGCTTGCACAAGGGGCCAAGAGAAAATAGAACGAATCATCATCGAGACAGCTTCAATTGCCCAATTTTGGAGGCCAAGAATTTACAAGAGAATACCAACGGACTTGAAATTTTCAACCTTAATCACGATCACGATATTTTCTCGAAAGAAGAATTAAGAAGGGGAAAAGAACGACAGAGAAAAGATTACACTTACTGCGACGGTTGGATTGAATCGTAAATTATCAAGGAAAGCCCAAATTCATAGTAACATATTCTTTTCGATGTTCTTCAAGATCCGGCTGCTCGGCCTCCTTGGAAGATAGATTCCCTTGTCCACAACGTTTGTCATGCTGCTCATCGTTTCCGTTCTTGTCGGTGGCAATGTGTTCCTCGATGTGCGAATTCTTTTTCGCACCTTATTGCTCAATGGGCCACTTCCTCTTTTGTAGAGGGAGACATCCCCTTTTTTCCGGGCCTTCTTGTTCGTATCCTTGGGTTTACGAGGGATTTGACCCCCCCCCCCCTGATGTTCCGTCTTTTGTGTTCTCTGTATTTGGGATTCTGGTTCTTTTATAATATGTTCTGTTATTTGCTAAAAAAAAAAGGTACAAGCAATAAATATGGCAGAAAAGGGCTGCTGCTATAGCATTGTGGTTAGGAGTTAGGACAACTGGACAAGGATTCCAACCAAGGCACTCGAGCCGCTTAGCCTCAGCTGAATAAGTTATCACCGCAAACGGCAAAACAATCGAGCTTTCCAATCTTCTTCATGGCTAGGACTGCAAAGGTGGACATGACAGAGACATTCAATTACAAACGCGACCGTCGCTGTGTTAAACGCTGTGCCTAGTAGACCAGTGAACCCATCAACGAACTGAAACAGTGTGTTGGGGAAGAACTCAGTAAGGCTCTGCCTCGGCGGGGTTTAGTATGGCAGGCAAAACAGAGGAAAAATTGCTGGTTGCAGGGCACTCTCTCATAATTTTTCTTTCTTGGTCATTGAGTCATAGAGAGGAATTATATAACGTTGGAATCCAAGAATGATCAAGCCTAACCTTCGTTTTTAAATTCAAACGGAAGTCTAATGCCTCTCTTATCTGCGAGAGGTTCCTTGGATTTGCTTTTCCTCTGTGCAGGCCCATCGAGAAAGAAATGAAAGAAAAGCTGAAGTTGCGGTTTTAAAAGGGTTTAGAATGTCCCTAATTTTTTTCCCAAGTCAAATGAGTCTAGCAAATCGTAGGCCTAATGATGGTGTAACATTCATCCAAATCTTCTTTCTCTTTATTTTTTCACCAACTCTCGTACCCAAAATTAATTTTGACACTCAAACAAAATGTAGAATCACAATTTAGTACATGAGGGGGGATATGATCTATAACTGTACAACTGGACCTAGCAGAGAGTGCAGCACACTTAGCTAGCTTGTGTGCCAGCCGGTTTTGCTTCGTTGGTATCCATGAGAGGCTCCAATCCGTATGTTCTTCAGCAATAATATTGCAACTCATGGCTTTAACGAATATCCTCACTTAGGTATCCATCCAGATTGTGACTCCTGTGATTAATAATAGCATTGCAGGCCAGTAGGGATCTACTTTCCAATATCACAAGAGACGATGGTGACATTCTTATGAATGTCCAATTATCGTCCATACAAAGTTAAAACCTATACGTAGGAAGGAGTATATAATGAGGCCAAATTAATAGGACAGTACTTCCTACAACAAAACACAGTAGCAAAGACCATGTCACTTATTTTTCCGTGTTGGTGGAAAAGGAAAAAGGAAAGAAAAATCTGAAAACTCTGTTTCTATCAGATTCAGCACTTCATAACACCCGCAAACAATAATGGAGCTCTCAACAATCAGGTTCCTCAAAAAGGCCTCATTTGTGCGGTAAAATAACTAAGATGTGTTAAATGCAAGAAAAAATGCTAGGGCCATCAAAATAAATAGAAAAATTTAGAGAGTCACAAGGTCCTCAACTTTGGGGCAACATCTTCAATTAACCCCTACCTTAACGAGTGCCCCTGATAAGGGAGCGCCATTACCTCGTATTAAACAGCCTCAGCCACAGGTTCAGATGCGCTGGATTCTTCCAGCCTGCAAATTAAGGTAGCCAGTAAGATACATAGCCAGAGACATTCAGGTCCTGAGCTAAAAAAAGTAAAGATGTTCTGCCAGAGGATTTAATTTTTAAAACTACAAGCCAGCTGCTCTCAATTCAGGCACCAAGAAAAGAGAACTGAAAAATCAGCAAATAACAAAGACAATCAAAACTCTACTTCCAACCAAAAGACCATAAACATGCTCAGAAATTTATTGTTCCCGAATGGAAGGTGTTTTTATCAATCGCAAAGTTAACGATAATGTAAGTTGATCAATTAAGAGAAACCTCTGAGCAACTTTTAGTTGGTAGGCCATAATTTCAGAACTATGATCTTGACCAGGTCCATGGCTATGGTAAGGTGGGATAGCATAGTTGAAGATGAAAATAACGCTGAGATTACAACTTACAATAAAATAGAATTGTCACAGACAGAGAAGTGAAATTAATATGAAACATTTCACATACGACAGATAAGTGAATCTAATAGCAGTTGAAAGTTACTTTGGCACAGAAAATGCTCATTGGCCCGAAGGTAAAAAGTCTCCAATTGTACATCGAACTATATTACAGTATGAAGACAGGACATTGTTGCCTTTGGACAATTTGAGTTCAACGACGGCAATTTTTTGTGTGCTAACGAAGTAAAGAGGCAGATGCATTGAACCAAGTGTATGATCTCTACCTTTGAATTCCCTCTCCAACCTCCATTCTGAAAAAACTCCCTATCTTCACAGGTGAGCCCACTTCCTTCGAAAGATTATCTAATATTGTCTGTAGAGTAGTTTGTCAAACATAATCAGTTGCACTATAATAAATATAAAGGATATATATATATATATATGTTCACATACGTACACACACAGAAAAGTAAGCCAGCACTTGTAAATGTCTGCATGGTATAGAAACTCATACCACATTCCATAGATTGATAAATGACGATTTGTAGTCCAACTCCAACTTAAGGAAACTAACAGAAAAACTATGCTAATTAATTCAATGAGCTCACCCTTCTGTATACGTACACACAGAGAAAAGATGCCTTTGAGGGTTCCAAAAGAGTCCAAGACAATAAAGGTTGTGATGCGGTTTTATAAGGTTGTGTTTGTGTTGAAATATTTTTGGTATTGAGTTTTGTGTTGGTATTGGGTTTAGTGAAAAAGTGAAGAGAGTTAAATTTTTATATTTTTTGATGGGAGAGAGAGATTATATTGTAGTATTTTATTAGGAGAGAGATAATATTTTGGGTAAAATTGTTGGTGCAAACGCACCCTAAGTCAAGGTTAAATTATACGTTCTGTCCTCAAATGATTATTTTAGTGGGAGGCACCTATCCAAGCAAGCAATAGCCAATGGTGTCAAAAGAGACAGTTCATTTTTGCCCTTTTGGTGTGCTAGATAGCCATATTACCATGCGTAATCTGTTTTTGAATCATTGGTGGCCATAATGCAGTATAAACAATAACTATACAATATCCAGTACAAAACCATTAAGGACACAATATGACAAAGCTCTTCAGGCACTAACAAAACTGAACCAATGTTCTGTTTTCAGGTGAAATAGAGAGCAAATGAAATCAATGCTCTGTTTCAAACGCCCATTGTTTTCATTTAAAAGACTCGACCTTTTTGTTCTCCGATAGATTTAGCTCAACAGTCATGCCGCTTGTGGAATGTACCCCCACCCCCCAAAAGAGAGGGAAAAAAAAAAAGATCTCCCAGAAAGGAAGGTGTGAGTACGGGAGATATGGGGGTCATAGATGATGGGTTCCCTTGAACTTTTGGGCTTCCAAACTTCATGACTTATTTAGGAACCAAAAGGAAAACATACTTGTGGGCATAATTGCTGAATGACAAGTGATTTTCGTTTTATTTCCCTTGTTGCGCTATCTGTAGAAAATAAAAACAATATTGATCTTCTTGTTGATATTCACATACCTTTACATTTATGGTATCATTCATAACAAACTTTTGCTCCATCAGAACAACATCCTCGAAATATTTACGTAATCGACCCTCTACCATTTTATCTATGGCCATCTGAGACTTGCCAGTGGTTTCAGCCTGTAAAACACGAAACGAATAACCTCAAAATATTAAGCGACCAGTAAAAACACAAGCTGATTGCATCAAGACCGCCAAGAACCTAAAACATCAACATACTTCAATACTTTGATTGAAATATCTAAACACAGGTCCTCTGATATTTGTGTGTTCATACTGTCAAGATGCTATGCGTGACTGGGAAGATTTCATTTTCATTTGAAGCAACAATTACTATACAATCGTTGACTTAGATTCAGTGTTCACTTCATGTTTAGAATAGGGCAAACTACTAATGCTAAATCATATCATGAAGTACCTGAGACTTAAGAATTTCCCTTTCACTTTCTAATGCATCGGAAGAAACAAGGTCCTTTGTCAAGAATAATGGCTTAGCTGCTACTACATGCATTGCCAATTCTGACCCAACACGTTGAAGAGCATCCAGTTGAGAATTTGCATCCTCTACTTCGAGAGTTAATAATCCAGCAATACGACCCAAACCTGTTTCCAGAACAAATACATAAGGAATCATGCCAAATGAGATAATCGTCTCGGTCCTGCCAAGTTCACCACCTTAACATACACAGAGTGTCTTAGAAGTTGGAAATTCTGGAGCGTCCTTTGTTCGAAAAACCAGAAATGAAATCAGATTCACCCTTCCTTCCATAAGAATGGTGCAGAGGAAATCATGGGTTTAAAAGCGACTGGGTGCCTAGTCTAACTTATCAAGAAAAAACAGAAGTACGAATTACTTTACCTGGTTGGGGGCTTGTATGGAGGTATGTAGAAATAGCACCATTTAAAGAGGTAGACATCACGAATCCCCTTCTAAGTTTAACATTTTCTCCCATCATTGCAGCCACTTCTGTTATCGCATTTTTAACGGTTGTTTCCCCACTAATCTTTGGATGTTCAAGACATAACTTCAAGTTCTGGAAGGATTGAGGACGCATTACCCACTGATCATAGACTCACAAAAATTTCAATTACAAAATTTTTTCATAAACAACTATTGAAATTTTTTCCATTTTGCAGACTAAAACCTGCTAACATGGATCAAGATATCAAGGAAGTGCAAGTTTTTTTTTCTGAAAGTTATTGATCCCATTCAGGGGTAAACAATGACCGTCACAACCTCAACTACGAAATAATTCCATAATTTACATAACCAAAATCAAGCTAGTATTTAAAAGAATGGGAAGAAGGGGGTAGTAAAGACTCCTTTACCACCAAATTCTCAGGTCCAACATAAACGGGGCCAGCACCCTGCTGAGAAGCACCTTCAAACAGCAAAGCCTGCTTCGCCAAACACATTGCCTGCCCAAAGAAGATAAAAAGGGACTTAAGTTAGTTAAAATGAGCATCGAAATTGCCGAATGTGAGGGGAAAAAAAACAGGGCTACAGATACAAAAGCGAATACAGTCACACGCACACACTGACCAAGTACTGAAATATATCATTCCTCGCGACGAAATCAGTCTCACAGTTAAGTTCAATAAGAGCAGCCTTGTTCTCAGTCTGCGCCAGAGCAAGCAAACCCTCGGCGGCGGTACGAGCCGACTTCTTCGACGCCAGCACCTTCCCTCTTTTCCTCAAGTCCTTCTGCGCCGCCTCTGCCAAAGAACACTACTTTTACGTTAACATTAAGAAATACTGAAGAAACAGAAGGAAAATCAAACCGGGGATCGGTTTCAGACCAATGTCCCAATTGCATTGTATAAGGGCAGTCTTAACGTCCTTTATGGGCGCGCTGGTTTGTTCCCTCAATTGCTTTATGAGATTCATTTGGCTCGAAGAAGATGCCGCCTCAGCGCTCAAGCTTCTGGAAAAGATCCCCAAGCCGCCGCCAACGACGCATCGGGAATCGGCGTTACTACAAGCAGTATTCAGCAGCCTGTTATGGAGGATTGTACCGAGAAAGCACTTTGTTGCCCTGGGAAAAGCCATAAACTCCGACCTTCAGCTCTGTGCGGGATAGCCAAAACAGAAGAACTGCTTTAGAAATGAGCCAGAGAACGGCGCCTGAAAGACGAGGGACCTGCTCTCGAAACAGCGACTGCGAATTGCGATATGCCCACGGGGGGAACAGAAGTAGAACTATATAAAAGAAACGTTTTTTGTATTATTTTTGCTTGTAAGAAGAGAAAAACGTTTTTTAGACACCTCAAGTCCTCAAGTGCTGTTTTGACAGAAAAATGAAAAATCACTCGCGGGTAGAAACTTCCGTACATTGATATATTGGGTGTCACAAAGAAGAGATTTTTCACGAAAGAGAGGCGACGCCCCCGATATGTTAGCTAACATTTGGATTTTTTTTTTGGGTAATTTAGTAAAACACTTGGAATTTTCCTATATGATATCGTGAATCTGTCACTAAACTCGTAAAGACAGGAATTTCTATTGGAGCGCAAACTGCAAAACTTGAGCTTCAAGGAATTCTTTCCTTTCCGTTCTATTTTGCACTCCACAGAACTATCCAGACAGGGATGGCATGACAAAAACCATCAAGACTCTGCACTCTTATTGGTCGAGGACAAATTTTGATAGGATTTTACGGTTTGCAGAGACGAGGAGTAGAGGCAGCTAAGGTCCTGACTAACGAGGCTATTTCTTGGCGGTGGAGGATTCAGATCTAATTTGAAGGGGGTCGAACACATAAAGCGAAATGACAAAAAAAAAATTTAACGTAATATAAAAAGTGTCTTAGAGTTAAAATATCGAAAATTAAGGATTAAAAAGCATTAAAATTTTTAAAATACACGTACATACTATTTGTTAAGACTGAAAGTGGCAATTAGATCCTACTAATTTGCATCTTATATATAAGAAAATGATAGTTTGAGCCGCAGGAACTTCACAGAAATTCAAGGGTATGAAAAATCCTAAACAAACAAAAATCAATTAAATAATTAATTCGGGACCCAAAAATATGAGTGAGTTTCTATTTATTTTGGAAAAAAATTAGAAATTTCTAGGTAGAAACCTCTATAGCTCTAAGATATCCAAACAAATTCAATCTCATCCTTCAACAATTTCACAACTCACAAAATTTCAAACCCTAAATCATTTTTAGCATACTAAATAAATGAATTTTTCTACTGAATTGTAGAGAGAGAATCTTGGATAGAGGGACATACTAGGGGTCGGAGGTCCAGCAATTTTCAAGCGTAAAATCTCGAATATCCTGCAAAAATTGAAACCGTCAAAAATCTAAATAATGAGATTGAGAGAGAGCTGAGAGTCAAGGGGGATATACACTAGAATTTTCAGTATCAAGTACTACAAAAATAGTATAAACAAAAATAACTGAGAAGTATTGCATTATAATTCCTATAATAGTATGAAGAATTTGCTGTTAACTATAAATTGCCCAAATTGTTCAATAAATTGCCAGTGTCCTATAGGCTACCAGGGGATTTATCATCGTTAGTATTCAACTGCAAAGACATTAATTAGGTTTGATTAAAGCACTAGTTGCCTCACAATGTCCAGTTAAGATGCAAATATCAAATTGTCAAATCTTCCACGCCAAAGAAATATACTTTAAAAACTAAAAGAAAGAAATAATAAAGAGGCAGCATGTATAACTAAGATACACGTATACTCATTTCCAGGAAAAACAAAACCCAAAAGACTTGATTTCTCTAGCACCAGGTGGTCCAGGTCCACGTAGAAGGAGGTCCATATTTGTCAAGTAAAAACTATTTGACGATTTCTCTTGCACCTTTAACGAGCCAAGACTACTGGAAGTAGAGGCAATCAATACACACTTAAAACTAGGCCTTGCAAGCTTAAAACCAGGGTTGGCCTGGGCCTATGGGAATCGGGCTCCCATAGGCCCATACCAACTTCTAATAAAAAAAATTACATATAATAATTTTTTTTGGCAGGTCCAATGGGGGCTGCCGCCAAGGGCCGCACCTCCTGGATCCGCCTCTGTTTCTTGGAAACTTGATACAAGGAAAGTCCTTTCTCCTTCATCTTCCAGGAAATGGTTTGCTATTGCAGACTTGGGATGTTCGGTCGGACCTAACACAATTATCGCAGTGGAAAACATTATAGATTTTGTTAAACTCAAGTGCCAGTCTTTTGGCGAAGATGAAGAAGCTCTGGAATTCCAGGTGTTCTTTAATGACTATGCCTCAAAACGATTTCGGCATTTAAGGAATGGAACCCTTGGTTCACCCAGCAAGTGAGGAATCTGATATCCAAAGTGTGATATCGATGAGTTGATGAGTTGTTTGATAGATTCAGGAGGAAATTTGGAAGAGTACTCCATCTTGTCACAATCTACTAACAAGAAGATGATCGAATTGTTTGTCCTTCTCAAGCGAAAAACCTATTGATCATTGTGTTATATGATGACTCCCCTGTTCTCAAGACTCTGCACTCTTATTTTTTCTTGGTTTTTTTAGCGGGTGGTTGGGGGGTTGGTGTTGGGCTTTGGTATTATTTACTAGTTTTTCTTCAAGTGGATATTCCATGCATACTGCTTAGAGAGAGAAAAACATATTCCATGCATCTGATGCTATACAAGTATCTGCTTACATCGTTGTGCCCCATCTGCAGATGCTTTAATTGAATCCGGGGACATTTTAATATCTTATAAAATGATTCCATTCCAATTCAATCTGTTTTCATTTTAGCTAATCCACAAATTCATCTTTCAAATTGGAGTGCTTGAAAATTATCACATTTATCAGTGGGTCATTGTGGAAAGTCAGGTTGGTTGCTAATATAGGAGGAAATGTCGATTCTAGAATCCAACCGCAGATGATCATTGATCATGTCTGAAACATAAAGGGTGAAATAAAATATTTTGAAACTTGAGGAGGCTTAATTGATTTTTGCCCAATAGTTACAGGGCGAATTATGATATTACCCCTATTTTCTAACTCTTACACCCTAATTAAAACTCTAGCCAAATCTCCTATATTCTCCACAACCAGAGAAGATCAGGAAGCAAGTTTGGTGCTGTATGGAGCACCAAACTTGCCATCTTACAGGAGGTTGGTGTTGGTATTATCTGTATTTTGCCCGCAGAGCACTCATCTTAGTATGATTTGGATATTTCGAATCTTTCACTGTGCTAATTATCTTGGCCTTACATGACAACGAATGGTTTGATATCACCTAGGGATGGAGGTCCAATCAGTTGTATTGGACGTTTAAGTTTGGGAGGATTTGGAATTTAGCTGGAAGCTGAATCATTACAACTTGGAAACAAGGGGTCCGGAATTATGAACTAGTTTTTGCTTCAGGTGCGTATCGCGCGTATCATGGTAGGTTTTGGATTCAGTCCAGAGCGTATAGGTCTAGACTGATCCAGACTCAATGGACGGCAGGGAGGGCTGCCACCTCATTTAATGAGCCCTCCCTTCCGTCGTCTCGGCTTGGCTCGTCTCACACGCGACTTTCATGATCACAATCTTTCTTTTTTCTTTCTTGAGCAAAAACGGTGGAAGGAGACATCCAAAAATATCACAATATTTTTCACCAACTCCTAATAAAATACTACAATATAATCTCTCTCTCCCATAAAAAAATATAAAAAATTATCTCTCTCTTCACTTTTTCACTAAACCTAATACCAACATAAAATTTAATACAAAATTTTTTTCAACACAAACACAACCTAAATTTATCCACAGTCTAGTTCAGTCGGATATGTAATTTGTCCAATTTACCGAATCTGGAGTATTTGCTCCCACTGACTTGCTCAAAGGAGATCAAGTTTTGACAATATATATCTCAATATCCACTACCAATAATAGTGTTCGAATGCCTTTATATATAGTTCGTTCGATAGCATAGCCCCGTCGATGAGTACACGTAAACACGCACACATGAATTAGAGTGCACATCAAGAACTTTAAGGAAAACTTTTGCTTGGCAAACTAATTTTCTCTATCCGTTACCTACAAATCCATCAAGAGAGTGATGACCGGCGTATCAACTGCATCATTCCCAATGAAAGGGGGAGACGGACCGTATAGTTACGCTCACGATTCCTCGTATCAGGTATTGCAGGCTTTCAGATTTTTTAATGGAATCGAGTACTAAAAGTTTAAGTTAATAGGAAGATGAAGATTTTATCATTTGAATTATATTCTCTAACACTCCCACTCACGCCGGACTATCCTTTAATTGGGAGGCCCAAGGTAAAGTGCGGAGTTAGGTCTCAAACTTGGGACTTTGTCTCTGATACAATGTGAATCTATCACTCATTCCAAAAGTTTAAGCTTATAGGAAGATAATATTTTATTATTTGAATTATATTTTCTAACTAATTTCTCACGTTTTGCATTACTTTCTAGTTTCTATATCAAGGTCGCCAAAGTCTTTGCCCTTTAATTTGGGTTGACGAACTTGCATGATGATGTTGGTCATTAAGGGATATTAACTTTTCCGAGAATTAATCCACATTTTGCAGAGAGAAGGATTGGAGTGTGCCAAGGACTTGATTAAGGAGTCCGTTGCTGAAAAACTTGATATGAAGGAATTCATTTCCTCTTCGTCTTCCCCGAAACTATTCACTATTGCAGACTTGGGATGTTCTTTCGGACCTAACACACTCTTTGTGGTGGAAAACATTATCGATTATTTTGAACTGAAGTACCATTCTTTTGGCCAAAATCAAGAAGCTCTGGAATTCCTGGTCCTTTTTAGTGACCGTGCTTCAAACGATTTTAACACGCTGTTCAGGTCTCTCCCTTCTGATAAGAAATACTTCGCTGCCGGTGTACCGGGCGTTTTCCAAGATCGCTTGGTTCCCAAGGCTTCTCTTCATTTTGTCCACTGTTTCTACTCACTTCACTGGCTCTCAAAGATCCCAATGGAGTTGATGGATAGGGACTCACCTGCATGGAATAAGGGAAGGATTTTCTACAATCACTCCCCTGATGAAGTTAGCGAGGCTTACTCAACTCAGTTTGCCAAGGACATGGAGTACTTTTTGAATGCCAGGGCAGAAGAGCTTGTCTGTGGAGGGCTCATGGCCCTTGTCGTACCTTGTATTCCCGATGGGATTTCTAAACTGGAATTTTCAGACTTCAAATTTATGGATCTTATGGAAGAAAGTCTCAAGGACATGGTGGATGTGGTAATATTCGAAAAACTCTATAACTCCATGTATATATACATACCAAAAACGTCACAGTAGAACAGCTAACAGTCTTTGAAAAAATATAAAGTCTAGCAAAAAAACAAAGCTTAATTGCTGTATTCACTTTTAACAAATCATTAAACGGACCTATCTTGTGGTCAATTTTTTTAATCATAAGACTCTTTTTGTCCACGAAAAATTAATTGACTAACAGAAAATCAAATTAGATTGGGAGTCGAAATAATGCGTCATGCCTGGCCCGTTCTTCTAGTTCTATTTCTCGTACCCATCAGTATATAGAGGTTGTTCGGTTAAGAGTTTTGTGAGAATTTTTTGTGTTTTGAGAATTTTTAGGTGATGTTAACTTTATTGGTATGCGTGTTGTAGTTATTTTTATGTGAGGTTAAAAATGATGTTTGGTTGTAGAATTTTGTATTGTGAGAATTCAAAAAAATTCTGAGAATTTTTTGTTAAACGAACAGCCCCATAATCTTTTTCCAGGACACCATTGGCTCGCTCCTACGTTTGAAAAGAACCTTTTAAGGTATAATCATTTCTGGCAATCGGTTATTTCCGTTGATTTTGATGAAGTCGTTGTTTGATTTTACCTTAGGGATTGCTGAGTGAAGATAAAGTGGACTCCTTCAACATCCCACAATACCACCCAACCCCAGTAGAGTTGGGCGCTTTGATAGAAAGAAACACGCGTTTCAGCATCGAAAGAATGCAACGTGTAGTTCGCCCCGCACGGAAGGTATATGATCTCCGAAGTGTGGTATCGATGATAAGAGCCATTTGGGAAGAACTTATTCAAGACCACTTCGGAAATGATATCGTCGATGAGCTGTTTGACCGACTGAAGAAGAAAATTGCAGAGTCGAACCTCTTGTCGGCAGATATGGTTGATATGTATGCCCTCCTCAGGCGTAAAATAGACTAGTACTGTTTTTACCTATTTTCGCTGGGAGTTCAGATTTGGCATTTTTTGCTTCAAGTCCTATTCTAAGTATATGCTACAGCTACTCTGATTTCAATAACGAAATACGCCAAGAATAATTGGGTGGAATTTTCTATTCCCAATCTTCGTCTCCTAAGATGAGGCGATCTAATTGTGACCCTTATAATCTAATAATATTTTGACTTCTATCGTTTATATTCTCCACAACCAGAAAACAAAAGGGAGCAAGACTGATACCGTATAGAAATGACGTTCTTCTGCTAGATGACAGCAGGCCTGTGTTTCAATTATTTGGATTTGGCCGGCAGGGCAATCATCTTAGTTTTATTTAGATTATTTAAAATAGGCAGGATTGTAACTCTCTTGGAACTAAATACTCAACGACAAAAGGTTTGAGGTCATCTAAATATGGCAGATGAGTCGTATTGGACATTTCTATTTGAAAAGATTTGGACTTTAGCTGGGATTGGATGAACTTTAGGCATAAGAAAGAACGTTTATCCTAAATGAAAATTCCTGTGTTGGCCAAGTTGTAAAGTTCTGATGCAGGGAGCTAGGACCACTTGTTTCCCATGGCTAGCTCATAGAAAGCAACCGTTTTGGCACATCTGAACGCGAGCCAGCTCTTATAATTTCCTAATGCCTCGGGATTCATATAATTGTGGAGTCCTGCAAAAGTAATGGTAAACGCAGGAACATGTATTAGAGAGCAAATCTTGAAGTTCCAATAATTTTTTTGCTTTCTGGTCTATTTTGCACTCGTATTCCCTCAACTCCATCCAGAGAGGGATGGAAGGCATATCAACCAGATCGTCTCCTATGAAAGGGGGAGATGGACCGTATAGTTATGCACACAATTCCGTATATCAGGTAGCTCATTTGCTTTCCCTCTTACTCTTTTAGATGAATCAGTTACTGGTTTCTAGCTGGATACAACAATTATTTCAGGTGTCAAAATTTATCCTGTTTGCATTACTTTTGGTGCTAAAGTTTGCAGAAAACCATGATAATCTGTCATTTTGCTAAGAAATTCGCATGATAAACGGTCAAGGACAAATTATTGAAAATTTTATATTTTCCAGAGACAAGGACTGGAGACAGCCAAGGTCTTGATCAATGAGGCCATTGCTGAGTTACTTGATATAAAGCAAGTCATTTCTTCTTCATCTTCCTGGAAATCATTCGCTGTTGCAGACTTGGGATGTTCTGTCGGACCTAACACACTCATGGCGGTGGAGAACATTATCGATTCTGTTAAACTCAAGCACCAATCTTTTGGCCAAAACCAAGAAGCCCTCGAATTCGTGGTGTTTTTTAATGATCATGCATCGAACGACTTTAACACGCTGTTCAAGTCTCTTCCTCCTGATAAGCAATACTTTGCAGCCGGTGTACCAGGCCTTTTTCAAGATCGCTTGTTTCCCAAAGCTACTCTCCATTTTGTCCACTGCTCATATTCATTACACTGGCTCTCAAAGGCTCCAAAAGAGTTGATAGATAAGAGCTCACCTGCATGGAATAAGGGGAGGATTTATTATATCCATGCCCCGAAGGAAGTCCGCGAGGCTTACTCAGCTCAGTTTGCCAAGGACATGGAGTCCTTTCTGAATGCCAGGGCAAAAGAGCTTGTCAGTGGAGGGCTCATGGCCCTTATCTTAACATGTCTGCCGGATGGGAATTCTATTCAGTATTATGACTTTGCATTTATGGATCTTTTGGAAGCTAGTCTCAAGGACATGGTCTATGCGGTAACATTTGATCAAACTCTACCACTCTTTAAGCCTAACACATATTAGAAATATCAGTACTCTGGATTTCATGCTGTAGAACAGAGCATCTAACTCAATGAATCTTTTGCTCTTTTTATGTTAGAGGGAGTTTATCGCCTCCCTTTGCCATGGCAGCTCACTTTCTACTACGTCTCAACTGAAATTGCATGATTTTATTTCAGGGATTGCTCTCCGAAGATAAATTGGACTCTTTCAACTTCCCACAATACAACCCAACTCCAGAAGAGTTGGGCTCTTTGATAGAAATAAATTCGTGTTTCACAATTGAAAGAATGGAACCATTAGTCTGCACTGCCAAGAGGGGATCATCTGGTATCCAAGGAGTAAGAGCAGTTTGGGAAGAGCTTGTTGCTGGACACTTTGGAAGTGATATCGTCGATGAGTTGTTCGATCGATTCGAGGAGAAAGTTGCAAAGTCCTCCATCTTCTCACAATCCAGCAACAAGCAGATGATTGAACTATTCGTCCTTCTCAAGCGCAAGACATATTAATCTCTATGTAGTGGGGGGATCATTGGAAATAAAAATCTGAACATATGATCATCTTAATAAATGGCTTGCACCTTCCATGCCTCTGTTTCCCGTGTACCATTATGTGTTAGTCTCCTCTGTTTTTGTTCAATATATATACTCGAATAAAATAGCTGCCATTTGCATATGTTTTCCAGGAACATTATGAATTGCTCGCAGGTTGCCATACCACTTGTAATTCAGATATGTTGTCCAGTGTCACGACTCAAACCCATATAATTTATATGATTTTACTAATTAATTCCAATATAAATCTCTTACAATCCATAAACTCTTAAAAAATAAAATTCCAATTTATGAATTTACATAAAAGCACACAACTCAGAACCAAATTGGGTCAAAACAGAGTTATATAGACGATTAGTAACGTGTTACATATAATTCCTTGGAATAGTATATTCTTATTACATGGTTTTGTCTTCTTAATTGAGGCCGTAACAAACCCAATCAAATTCCATCAAACTATAACCTACGCGTAGAATTGGCCTCTGGAATAATAACGTGTTTTTCTGGGGCTTTTCTTTTTGGTGGTCGGTATTTATCCGAAGCGCGGAGAGATGGGGGATCCGAATCCAAGATCCAGACCCAAAGTTCAAAACTAGCGACTCCAGAGACCGAGGAGTCCCACCCCAAACTCCAAAGTTTCATCACCTTCTTTCGGCTAGTTCCTCACAAGTCTCACCCAGGACAATCTCTCGCATACCCCTCTCTTTGTTTGTTCTTTCTCTGTGTAAAGAAATAGAATGGCTGGAATCCGATTGCAGCCGGAGGACTCGGAGCTCTCGTTGCAGCAAAGCCGAGCCGCAGTGGGCGATATGGTCTCGGACGACGAGCGCTCGGTGGCGGCCGACTCCTGGTCCATCAAGAGCGACTACGGCAGCACCCTCGACGACGAACAGCGCCAGACCGATGCCGCAGAGGCCCTCTCCGCCGCTAACCTCCGCGCTCCCTCAGACTACAGGTCTCGTTTCTCCAAACATCTGTAACGCTTCGTTTGGTTCACGAGAAATTTTGTCGGAAAGTGACGGAAAAGTATCACGAACATTGGGATTTTGGATGTTAGGTTTTTGCATTGTTAGCGGTGTTTTCATTTCCGTTGCCGATGCTATACGCAGTGATTAATTGACCCAGATTAACCAAATTCTGAAACCTTTTCAATTTAGATGTGTAGTTTTAATATGAAGTTCCTATAAATGATTAAGGAGTTTTGGCGAGTATGTTAAACAACAAGATAAGAAACTATGTGGAGGAATGTGAAATTCGTAGATTATTTGTCTGATGTGTGGCTCTGGCAAATTCATCAATTATTTAGATTGATTGATGGATTGATCTAGGGTTAATGTGAGGAATATGAAACATGTGGATAGTCTACAACTCTAAGCTTCTGATATACTTTGAACTCTTAGCATTGGTTCCCCCAGCTTTTTGGAGCAGATGACCTATTCAATCAGTTAAAGTTTGAGGAAGAGCTCACTTATGATTGCTTATGTTTTATCATTGATATCTTATTGTGCATGATGTTTAAATCATGTATCGGGTGCAGTTCTGACAAGGAGGAAGCAGATGCCGAAGAAGTGGCGCACTCAATGCTTGGCCTTCAGAGTTATTGGAATGCTGCATATGCAGACGAGTTGACAAAATTTCGTGAACATGGCCATTCTGGTGAAGTTTGGTAAGTGATGATATGGATATTTAGTCACCTATTATCATGCTAAGACTGTTGTCACTTGTGGGCATATATATATACAGTATAGAAATATAAACCCATGACCCTTGTATGATAGAGGAATGGCTCAAGTGTTGCCAGAAGAACAAGGCGGTGAGTGTATATAATTTTGAATTTGATAGAATGTTAGTTAACTATGGGTGGTTAGTGTTGGGTTTGATCTTATGTTTAAATTTCACCAACAAAAATGCTTGCATCTGCTAAATGATAGGAGTATTGCTATGATAGAGGTCTTACAGATATGGCTATCTTTTGCTTCAACAAAACAGAAGAAAAGAACGATATAAGTTGGAGAGGACATTATGTTCTCCCTTGTAGCACCTTGGGATTCATCTATCGTATGGTTTCCCTGTTTCTATAGGTTTGGAGCTGATGTTATGGAAGTGGTTGCTTCTTGGACCAAGAGCTTGTGCATTTACATTTCTCAAGGTCTCTTGCCAGATCATGTTGATGATGTCAGGTCTGAGCCAGTTGAGCATGGTGATAAATATTTGTCTACGTGGAGTGTTCTTGATATTGGGACCGGCAATGGTTTGCTTCTTCAAGAACTTGCGAAACAGGGGTATGCTTTGAAAGTTTGACTGTATTTAGTGTGTGATTAATGCAAAAGATAGTTCATCTTCTTTTCACCTTTCAAGGAAACGTGTATAGGCTATTGTAGATTGATGTATTTAGAAACCTAGGATGACTATTTCCAGAATTCTGAAAACTACATAGCAGATAGCATGGATGTTCTAAAATTAGTGTTGCTTATGTTTGTGGACTTTGGAATGTATGCATGGACAAGTCACGACAGAAGATAATTGTCCCACGAAAAGAGGATGTAGGTGTATTTGCATTCAGTAAAGGAATGCTCCAATGGAAACGGCCAAGCTTTAATTGGTAAACGATTGGAGCGTCTGTTACATATGCTATCTGTAGGCTGTACAAGTTATTTTCATATTTTGGTTAAAGAGTGGAATTTTTATGTGTTTCTAATGTTTGCTACGGCTCTAGTCAATGAAACTAATGGTTTTTTTGTATTCAGATTCTCTGATTTAACTGGAAGCGATTATAGTGAAGGGGCAGTTCAGCTTGCTCAAAACCTGGCTGATCGTGATGGATTTCCCAATATCAAGTTTTTGGTATGACTAAACATTTAGAACATTCTCATATAGGATCATTGATAATCCTGAATTAAATTTTCACTGCTACTATAAATCATTGGTGGTGTGTATAGCATGATTTGCTGTGAACCCAAAAAAATGGAAGGTTTTTCTGCTTTCTACTGTACAAAGAACTAATATGGAGTGTAATATTATATACTTTTCCCATCTCTCACATTTCTTTGACACCTTTTGCGTGAAAAGATAGGATTAATTACTGATACAAGCCTGTGTGATCAAGTGAATTCTTATATTTGATTCTTTTGCATCTAAATCTTATGCATAATATTTCAAGACAAATTTAACCGTGTCATTTATTTGCTTAAAAGGTTGATGATGTTCTTGAGACAAAGTTGGAAAAGCAGTTTCAACTCGTCACAGACAAAGGGACTTTAGATGCGATTGGATTGCATCCTGATGGCCCTGTCAAGAGGTGATATATAGCCTCATCTTTTCTGCAGTTCTGCTAATTTAAACTTCCAACAGAAAATCTATTTACGTTCATTCCCCCCCCCCCCCCCCCGGTGCACATGCTCCCTCAAAAAGAAGGATATGCTTTCTGCTGGATTTTGAGATTGATTACTGCTTAGTGAATTTTACTCTGCATTTTTAATGTTTTGGGACGCTATTACTAAAAATTTTAACAGGAGTAAGAAATATATGCGCTTTGGTATGTGTTGTAATACCTTTTAAGCATTGTTATCATTTGATGATGCATGGGAGTGAGAAAATTGACTTGATGCTTTCTGATCTTGCAGGATGATGTATTGGGATTCAGTTTCAAAATTGGTGGCTTCTGGTGGAATATTAGTATGCAACATTGTTTTAGCTGATATTTGCTGTTGGATTTTGTACCTTGTAGTTTCTATTAGTTATGCCAAGTAATTTGGACTGGCGCTCAATTGTTATGAAGATTTGTGTTATAATAATTATGATTACCTCATTCCTGACTATATTATGTAGCTTCATGTTTTCAAGGATTTCTTGATCCAATGGACAGACTCTGGTTTCTTAGTCATCATGGTGGTTCTTTCTTAGGTGATTACATCGTGCAACAGTACAAAAGATGAATTGGTGCGAGAGGTGGAAAGTTTCAACCAGAGGAGGATTGGTGTGTCCCAGGATCCTGAGATCTCTAAGGACCAAGAAGCATGCAGAGATCCTCCATTTCGATTCCTGAGTCATGTTCGCACATACCCGACATTCATGTTTGGTGGATCTGAGGGATCACGTGTTGCCTCTGTGGCATTTTTAAGAACCTAAATTTCTAGTGTTTGATCGCTGTTGGATGTACTTTCGGCGGAATGGTGGGATAGGGGTTGTGCTTGTCATTTGTATGTGCGTGGGAAAGAAAGAAGTAGAAGGTTACTGACTTGTGTAAATTCCTTTGTTTGAGACCATGAATTTTCTGGTAAGTGTGTGGAAAGGGAATTTTCTCTGGCTTTACTTTGTTAGGAAAATATGGGTTCAATTTGTAATTAAATTGATTAAATTGTCATATTGCCCTTAAAATGTAGAATATTGGTATGGAAGAGAATATTTTACGCAGTAACTCAATTTGTCATTGCACTGCATCCAGCCGTTAGTATGCGATTATTAAATCGTTTTCCCTGAGACTGAAATTTCCGTGTGCGGCTCTTATTTGTGCTTATGGAGAGCTTCTGATTTCACAAACCTGGCGAATTATTTTAACTTGCGATGCGACCAATCATAGCTGCGGCAAATTTTGGCCCGTATTCGTGTGAGTTAAGATTTTTGTATCCCAGTGGGTAGACAGATTTACTGCTATAGGAAACTAGTGTTAGTGTCTCATTGATTAGGGATCATTTAATCTTGTTCTTCATATACCTGTTGGATCACCTCTTCCTATAGCCAATTGATTTTGGGATGAAACTTGACTACTAAAAAAAACAAATGCAATACGCTTGGTGAATGCTGTAGCCGAAGTCAAATTCTCTGCGAATTGTTCCCATTCGATATACAGGATAAAAATGGATTTATATATTTGTATATACATGTGTTGCGTGTCTTGATTCACGACATCATTATCTTAACTGATTGACATCCATAACACGTCTATTTCATCACTCAATTGGGTCGTCCTGCCCTGCTTGGTATTATAAAACAGAACAATACAAGGCTCTGGAATTGAGGGAATGGAAAACAACCTGTGGATTTGGCTAATCAACAATGACCAGTCAGAGGCCCGGAACAATCTCCCCCAAGATAGGTGACCTTAAATGTGTCAATTTTTGTATCCCTCTACCACGCTCACATACTTTAGTATTATGAACAACCCTTTCTCTTATTCTAGCCCTCTAGCCCTCAAAGTCCAATTTCTATGTTTGAAAGGAGTTGGAGATGAGTGAAGGAAAAGCTGCCTCTTGCTGCGCTTCTCCGCAAGGCATTCGCAATAACAACCCTTTGTTGAGCATACAAACACATAAAATGCTACAAAGGGAGCCATTATTGATCTACATTACAAAACTGATTTTAAAAGGCGCTAGGGATGTAATTTGGCAGCAAAGAAATGGCCAACTATATATCTCCTGAATTCCTTACAGGGGAGATGTATTTGGCATCGGAACCAAATTTTAAGAAAGAACTGGGTTAGTGGTATGCATCGCCGAAAGCCTGACACTGTCCTTATCAAGCATAATTAAGCATACTTTAAATGGGTTTTGCCAGGTCATGATGATCATTTGGTTATAATAACTTTGCAGCTCCAAAAAGGAAAAAAATTCATAAAACAGTCATGTCATTAGGCGCAAATAATGTAATTCTAAAGTCAACAAACTCAACAAAGGAGATGTCTTTAGCAAGGCACCAAGTTAATGCCAATTGCTGGAGGTCAAACATCCTTAGCTAGGGAAGTGGATTAGTTGAAGGCTACTTAGGCTAGATACTTCCTTGTAAATTATAGTTAGTTATATCTCCAATATGTGCTAAAAGGCCCTCTTGATTTTCACCGGCTTTGATGACACCAAAACTAGTAACTGTGACGCCAATGTATAGACGGCCAAACGATTAGGGTAAGATCTAGAAGTAATTAATTGTAAGGCCTGGTTTGCCATGTGAAAACTGATACAGAAGGGAAGTCTCAGTTCTCAAGTTAAATTCTTCGGATTTTTTTTCCCTCTCCGGGCATCAGATGGTTACATTACACCGAAAAGAATTGAGGTGGGCATCGCACTGTCAATTGTGGTTACAAATTGAGAAAAGATCGAGCAAATGAAAATGCCTCCAGTGAGGC
The DNA here is from genome assembly GCA_963930655.1 of Myrica gale. Taxonomy (NCBI): domain Eukaryota; kingdom Viridiplantae; phylum Streptophyta; class Magnoliopsida; order Fagales; family Myricaceae; genus Myrica; species Myrica gale. The sequence continues at coordinate 4,656,156 of OZ005600.1, read as the reverse complement.
AGCCTATTTTGCTATGTAGTGTTGTGCACTGCACGTTGTAGTCGTCCTTTTGGTAAGTTTTAAGAGGCATCTCTGGAAAGAATCCTTAAGCAAGTACAATGTTCTCCAATCTATGGAAACAGTTGGGTTCTGAAGGGCGACAAAGATGATTGGATCTCTGACTCCGAAGATGCGTGCTTTTGAGATGTAGAAATTATAAAAATTATAGAAAGTGTTGAAAATGTCGATAAAACGGCTTTTAATAAGTAAACATGGATGCTAGTGCCAATAGATAAGATTTAAGTCTCGAGTTTAATTAATCATCGACACCATACTGTGCAATACGTGCTGGTATAACCAAGGTATCGCCAACCCAAGGGCTATCGAATATGTTGGTGGGTGACGGAGAAAATGAGAGAAGAATCAAGAGAGAGAGATTACATTCTACAAAATCCAACTCACTGAATCAAATGAAGAAAGAAGGAAACAAGGCAAAGACAGCCAACGCCACTAAGACAGGTGAAACCAAGAGTCCCACAAACCAAACCTACAAGCTCAAAGAACTGTGACGTCTCTTTGTGTCTTTTGAGTTTATAATTATACCCAGGGACGTAATTCCAACCATATTCGCGTTTGCAGCACCTCTCGAGCTTCTCCTTCATCTTAAGCAGATCTATTTTCTCTCTAAGGACACTCAAGTTGCCGTCCACGATATTACTTGATCCTGCCAAAGAAAACAAATGAGATATTCGAAGTTAGCTGAATACTACTTATAAGGGCTAAACATACCAAGTCAGCGTGGAAAACACATGGTTAAACTCTTATGGAAGCACTGAATGATAGTAAACCCGGCGGCACAAAATTTCAGGAGGCACCAGGTGATAATTTGTGTTTGTACTATTCTCTCTCCGAAATCACGTCGGTCGCCAAATGGGAGAAATTACCTTCGTCATTAAAGCTCTGAGCTCTCACTTGCACGACTCGAGGAAAAGAGCGCTTGAGAGGTGGTTTTATTGCAGCACATAAGGAAGGCAGACATTCTGCCATGTTGCTGTATACTGGTGCGATTAGATGTAATTCTATAACAATAATGTTCAGTGTTCAAAACAGAGCAATGGAAGAGGCGTTCCTGAATCCTCAGGTGAACAGTGCCATCTTTAGATATTGGATGCTGCGGTAGAGAAAGGGCTTGTAGCGCCGTTGCGGCTAAGAAATTGTGCTTCTTTCATGCCTCGAATAGTTACCAAAGTGGTCAACAAAATTTAAATATTAGTTCTCCCTATGAAACATAATTGGAATGATCGATAGATCAGTTCCAAACACCATATATATATTTACAAAGCACACCCAACGTGGGAAAATGTATGAGATTGGTGGATTTGTTTTTATTAGTTTATACTGCATATGGTAAAGATTAGGTAAACAAACTATCTGCTGGCTTTGGAGTTGCGTATTTGGCTAATTGCCCAGGTGGCTGTTAGCCATTATCTTCATATTACAGCTGTTGGATCAAAAAATTAGTAGTTAATGTGTTCTCTAAGTGACGGTCAAGGTGATCAGTCTGTGCTAGATAAAGTGACATTTAACCGGCCACCACTCAGTTCTGGTGCCTAAAAGAGATGTACAAATGGCCTTAAAGTGACATTTTTCTTTTTAACCAGATCACGCAGCAGAAAACTAGATTAAAAGTTTCACACTATTTAATCATTCAAGAGTCACAGCAAGGATGATATGGCAGAGTGGAACTAGGGTTGTGCATTCAAACCAACCCAATAAATCCAACAAGCATTGTATTGGTTTTTCTCAGGTTCATGGTTTGAGTTCTGGGAGCTGGTTGGAGATAACTACGTGCCTCAAGCTCATTCAAATGAAAATTCTGATCCATGTCGTAATGAATTGTCCTAATTGATTGGACTGCTTAGAACTTGTAGCATCTTCAAGCCATTTATGAAGTTGTCTGCAGTTTCAAAAAGCAGGCAAGTTCATTAATTCAAATCTAAACTCTAGTCAGAAATACATTAACCAGAGCTCCACTACAGCTTCATTCAAAAGGTCGATACTGATTATGCAATCTGACAAGTAGTCACAGCAGCATCTACAGATTATTTGAACATGAACATACATAAGAAAAAGCTTAAGACAACTCAAATTAGATTGATACCTGCAATTTGGGCCCAAGGGCTTCAAGTGGTCCTTTTGGCTTCTCTACAAGTGCAAAATTCCTTTCCCAGGGCCCAATCGGCAGAATCAAAGCGAGCACGTTCATGATCCTGACATCAAACAGAAAACTTCAGATAAAAACCAACTCAAATAGACATCTCTTCCCAACCCCAACATACAACAGAAATAGGTAAGTTCGACACCAGAATCACCTTAGAAATTTCGTGGTGGTTTCTTGGGCATTACTCCCCCATATTTCTCCTTTATTGCCTCCTACATAATTCACACAATGAGTTGACCACAAGCTTTGAGAAATTGCGGCAATTATGCAAATCCTTGGAATAAAAAATTTTCCAAGCACACAATATAGGTTCAATTATAAATGAAACATGTAAAGAAATCCAGTATATCATCACGACCCCTTCTTGAGATGACCGCATGGATTTTTCAGACTCCTCGGGGACATCTGCATCCATCTGTTCCTGCACTTTGATATCCTCCACGCAAGACAAAATGACTGGCAGTCTGGCACTACTCAACAAAACTGCTGCAACAGCACACAATTTGTTAGCTCTCAATTTGTTAGCTTTGACGTTTTGACAATACAAAAATCCTACAACCAAATATAAAAATACCTCACATAAAAATAATTACAACACGCATACCAATAAAGTTAACATCACCTAAAAATTCTCAAAACACAAAAAAATCCTCACAACATTCCTAACCGAACACCCTCATAGACTAGAAGAGAGCAAATAAATACACTTGATATTATCGATATCTATAGATTATAGGAATTTGTTTAAGTATTAAATTAACATAGCAACCTCTAGTGTTGGTTAAAGAATTAATATGAAAAGTACGAAAAAAAATCTGGCATTCTTTTCAATTAAAAATCATATGTTGTCATGATAATTCTCATGATTTGTAGACACCTTGAATTATTAACTTTTTTTTTAGAGGAATGAAATTTGTTTGCAAGGATATGGAATATGAGGTGGACAACTTGCCAACAGAATTAAAAGTTAGGGAAATTAGTATTTTAGTCCTTAGTTTTTGGGCACTTTTTCATTTTAGTCTTTCATTTTCAAATTTCAAATTTTTAGTCCAGAGTTTTCTTTTTTTGACAAAAGCACTCATCTGTCAGTCTGTCGTCCATATGCTTAACACAGAACTCTCTGACATGTCAACAAATTTGTACCAGTCGACTGATATATGTTTTGAAATAGATCTGGTACGTGAGCGGTCGACTGATACAAATTTGTCGATGTGTCAGAGAGCTTCGTTAAGCATATGAACGACAAATTGACGGATGTGTGCTTTTGTTAAAAAAAAATTCAATGATTAAAAATTTAAAGTTTGAAAGTGAAAGATTAAAATAAAAAAGTATTAGGATTATACTGTTAATTTACCTAAAAGTTATAATTTTTTTAAAAAATGGTTTGCTCTTGCTTTTTCCAACAATTTTATTATTTTGATAAAGCTTTTTGAGGTCGCATATAATGTTCAACGGTGGCATTGTAGGGAATTATGATCAAACCACTACAGCGAGATAAACGGTACCTGATGAACATTCCACGCCGACTCACACCCGAAACGACATCACCTTATCCACCACCCTCCAATCTATAGTTATCGCTAGCACCAGGTGACCATTTCTCCTGCTTTCTTCCAATCCTATATAAGAAGATGATTGGTCGATGCTCATTACTCGTCATCCTCTCTCTCTTCCGACTCGGAGTCATCTAAAAACCCTAATATCTCGCAATCCCGCCCTGTAGAGTTATCTCTCTTCCTCTACGTTTCGATCTCGATCACTTGCAGGTACGAACCCTAGGGTTTTCTTGGGGAGTTAGTTTATCTCTTCGATATTTTTCGGTGGTTGTTTTTCTCTTTTGAAGTATCATATCTGGATAATATCTAGATCTTATTCCATCTCAGCTCAATAACATAGATTAAAGTAAAATGCAAGAAAAGTGTGAAATCCGATTATTTGTTATTTAGCTGATTGATCGGAGTTCTTTTATATATCTGGTATTTTCTTTTTTGTTCTGCGCAATGGTAGATCGTTGTTTTGAGTTATTGCTAGTCAAAGAATACGCGAAGGATTTCTTTTTCGCTTTGAGTTCTTCCCTAACATTATCTTGCGGCTGGTAGATGACTTACTAATTGAGGAGTTTTATTATCTCTAGCTGATGTGTAACTTTTGGGAAATTAGTTTAGCATGTTTTATCTTTTTTTCTCCTGAAGATTGAAGATTGAAGATTTGGTTTTAATACTGTCCTTATTGATAATGTTATGCATTGTTTGTTTGAACAAAATTTTGAGCGAAGGCACTTGACTACTGTTTGACATTTATCAATTCTCTAATTTGGTATCTTGCTCAAGCCATTATGGATATATTCTGGTAAAGATTATCAAAATAGTTTTATAATCAAGTTGGATTGAGAACTATGAATACCGTGGGACATCCACAAAGCGTGCTATGAATTCTGGAAGACAAAAAAGTATTGCAATCAGTTTATAAGGACACTTCATTAGTCTTTGTTTTGGTGACCCCCTCCAGGGTCTCGAATGAAATGTGGTCAAGGTTTGTGTTGAACTTCATCATATTGTTAAAGAAATACAAGCGTTGAACACATTTAGGGTCTTATGGGACATTTTCAGTTAAAATTCGTTCAAGTCCCTATTATATATGTATTCAACGTTTGCTTATAAAAAAAAATATATATGTATTCAACGTTTGCATTGAACTTCGTCTCATTGTCAAAGAAAGTTAATATGAAAGCTTGTTAAGGAAGGTTTTTTTTTTCTTTTAATGTATCTAGACTTCTTTGATGTGGAAACTTGTGAGAAACTTGAGTTAATTTAGAAAATAAATATTTTTAGTTTACAGTCATTTTCATTCTTGTAGTCTTCCGGGTTCTCGATCAATCTTTGCCTCCTTGAAGGTGGATATGGGTATGAGCAAATGTGAACCAACTGTTTTTTCTTTACCCTTGCTTTTCATTTTGACATGTTATGGGCGGTGGTCATGTTTCTGTTATTTGCTTGTTGCTTTTACTCGCACTCTAGATGGTTCTTATGTAATCTATTGGAATCCTAATGGTGTAACTTGAGATTGGGAGATCTCTTTGGTATTTGCAATGTTAGAACCTTTCTTACTTTTTTTTCCTCTCCTAATTCGGTTGCAGTTGATACAGGAAGCTTTCTGGTTAATCTGCTATTTGCAGATTCTCAAGGTAAAGGTGTCAACATTGAAGTTTCTTTTATGTCCGAACAGGCCACATTCTATTTGGGAGCAATTGGATTGCTAGGAGAGTATTGTCCTTCTTCAAGGAAAAAGAACAGATCCATATCTCAAAGGATTGGCTGTATGCATCTCGGGCCATTTTTGGAATATCCTGAGTTTTGTGGTTGCAATTGGAAGCAGCCTTTCCTCGCTGCAGAAGATCAGTCATTTTGTGTCCAAAAAACCTCGGAGGACAATTTTGCTGCTCCCTACACTCCAAGTTTTACCATTTGCTCTCTGTGACATCCAGTAAATTTCTTCTGTCCCCTCTGCACCGTAGTCAAGATGGCTTTACAGAACATTGGTGGGAACAATGACGATGCCTTCTACAGGTATAAGATGCCCAGAATGGTTACCAAAATTGAGGGCCGAGGAAATGGAATCAAGACAAACGTTGTCAACATGGTTGATATCGCGAAGGCTTTGGCAAGACCTGCTGCTTATACCACAAAGTACTTTGGTTGTGAGCTTGGAGCCCAATCAAAATTTGACGAGAAAACTGGTATTTCTCTTGTTAATGGGGCACATGACACTGCGAAGCTTGCTGGCCTTCTTGAGAACTTCATTAAGAAATATGTCCAGTGTTTCGGTTGTGGAAACCCTGAGACTGAGGTTCTGATAACAAAAACTCAGATGATCCAACTGAAATGTGCTGCTTGTGGTTATCTGTCAGATGTGGATATGAGGGACAAACTCACTACTTTCATTCTGAAGAACCCGCCCGAACCAAAGAAGGGATCCAAGGAAAAGAAGGCTATGAGGAGGGCTGAGAAGGAGCGACTGAAGGAGGGTGAGGCTGCTGATGAGGAGCAGAAGAAACTTAAGAAAGAGGCCAAGAAGAAGGGCACTACCTCCTCAAAGGATGGAAACACAAAGACCAGCTCTTCAAGGAAGAAAGGAAGTGGCTCTGATGAGGATCACACTTCACCTACTCACAGTCAGGTTGATGAGAAAGAAGAAGCTGACAACAATGAAGATGATGATGTTCAGTGGCTAACAGATACATCACTGGAGGCAGCTAAGCAACGCATACAAGAGCAGCTGAGTGCAGCAACAGCTGATATGGTCATTCTTTCTACAAATGAGCCAGAGAAGAAGCCAAAAGCAGCAGATAAAGCAAGTGAAAATGGAAACTCGTTCACCCAGAAGACACTTGCTGATGAGGTAAAAGATAAGCTCAAGAAGGGAGGCTCTACAAATGAGCCAGAGAAGCCAAAAGCAGCAGATAAAGCAAGTGAAAATGGAAACTCGTTCACCCAGAAGACACTTGCTGATGAGGTAAAAGATGAGCTGAAGAAAGGCGCCTCCGCAAAGGAATTGCTGCCCCTTCTGGGATTACTTTCCGGGTCTGCCCAGGATAAGATGACTGCTCTGTTTTATGGACTATTTGATGGCATTGAGAAAGGGTTTGCAAAGGAGATGATCAAGAAGAAGAGCTACCTTGCCGCTGCTGTTGCTCAGGATGAGGGATCGCAGCTACTCTTGCTTCATGCAATTGAGGAGTTCTGCAAGAACTCGAACAAAAGTGCGGTAAAGGAAGTTGCTCTGATTTTGAAAGAACTCTATGATGCGGATATCTTGGAGGAAGAGTATATTGTCCAGTGGTATCAAGAAGGGCTGAAGGGAGTCAACAAGGACTCTCAGATCTGGAAGAATGTGCTACCCTTCGTAGATTGGCTCCAGAGCGCCGAGTCAGAATCTGAAGAGGAATGATTTGCTCGGATAACACAGGCAACCTTTTTGCTTGCAGGTGTCCTGTTTCTTTGCCTGGTATTTTCAATAAGTGGTTGTCTTCTGGTCCTTGTCATGCGGTCGCTGTTATCTAATTCTAGAGAGTATTGTAGACTACTACGAATGTCTATCCTGTACCCGTACTGTTTTTGTTATCTTCGATCTGGTTCGATGTCAAAAAAGTGCTGTCTTACCTATGTTGGTCTTGTTATCTTCGATTTTCTTCCATACGTTTGCTTGTTGCGTTGTATTCTCTGTTGAAATGAACGTTTTTTTTTTTCCATCACTCGTGCCTTTTCTTTTCAACAATTTGCACGCTTTCCTTTTCTTTAGAGCTTGTTCATGGATTCCACCATAAGTAAAGGATTCTCGAGACACCGGTATTGATTTGCATCTTCACCGCGGCTCCATCCGTGTGGTGCAGAATGCCGGGTAGTTCTACTATTTTTAATTTTTCCATCCGCTGGATAGTTTTCGTTGCTCCATGAAAATGCCGAAAATGCATATAATCGTGATTGGATCAGACTTGTTTGCATGCATCTTTGTCCATGACGGCCAGGTCATGAAAATCTTGGATTTACAATTTTTTTTATATCGAACATTAATATTCACCTTAAATTTTGGCTTCCCATTTTCTCAAGCGTCATTCATGTGTACAGACGACTTCCCCTTTCACCGTACTCCTATACATATATCTCATATAGCATTACAGATGCACTTTGCTGAAGGTTTCTTGCAGGCAAAGTAGTATTGCACCGACCATAACCAGTAGTATATCAGCCACAACTTGCTTCACACAGTGGCTTCTAAAACTGAAACGCTGAATGTTGATTTCCCTCCCATGCGATCCTCTGAACATCCGAGAACTTTTGGATTTCTTCATTTACGGTAGGTAGCTGCAACAGCTACAGAACATGAATAAAACGTGATTGATTCTGTGGCAAGTTGTTGGCCTCATCTGATGTTGCGAGGGAGAGGTGAGAATCCTGGCAAGTAAGAGAAAACACACAGAATTAGTCGCAGTACCCTTTTTTTGTAGGCATAAATATATCAACAAAGTGCTTGCTGACAATGTCTCGAGCACTTGTAATGAACGATAAATAGTGCGGTACAGCAGATGAGAACCAGCTAACGGGCTTCACCAGCTTTGAAAGACTTCAATAGGGTATTTGAAAAAGACTTCTATAAAGTAATTCCTTGTTAAAAATTAAGCTTTTATAGTTGGCAGGATGGTGATTTCAACAAATCCATCGAAGTGGTGGAAGATAGCACATAAAAATACTATTAAAATGGTGAACGTGAATTTTTGCAGCTCATTGTCAGGAAAAAAGGTAACCAGATGTCGTAGAAGCATTAGGAAAATTAGGTACATCACTAACCTGATGGTGTCGTCGACGCTGGATAGCAGTGAATGCTCTAACCATGATATAGATTGGCAAAAGAATCCCAATGGTCCTCAACATCAGTAGCTGCAATGCAAAGAGAATTTTAGAAATTTCTCCGCATTATTAAGCCATTGAATCTTCTTTCACCCGCGTAGGAAAAAAAAAAGAATCTTCTTTCACCCAAGTAACAACAGTCTTAGCCAGCCATACCGTGAGTAATGTCAACGAGTATTCTCCAGCTCCCCTGATTATGATTGGCAGAGTATGACGTAAAACCAGAAGAAGCATAAACTGAAAATAAAAGACAAATAAAACAACCTGATTGTAAGAATGGTAAGATCTAGTAAGACTGTCTAAAAATGTATTCATAATATACAAAAATAGAAAGCAATGAGTATTCCGTCAAAGCCTTTTATGTCATAACATAAAACAAGAATCAAATCACAAGGTATTATCAGAATTTAGAAGCATATAGTCCTTCTGAGGGTAAAATTGAAACTAGGATTCACAAGACACTCCAATTTGATAACACATAAGAAGTATAAAAAAAACCAGGAACAGAATTTAGTTGAATGGAAATTATCTGACTTATCAATGAATCACCTCAGTACAGAATAGAAAGACAGAGGCACCATAACCTATATCCATCAGCTTAGGCAATAAGGGCATGGATGAACCATACATATGAAACGACTCTTTATTTATCAGGCTGATGTTGTAGGCCAAAAAGGTTTAATGTATTTAATCACTTTCACCTCAAAGTGGTAACTGACTATCAACCGGATGCAATGTATCTCTATATCTATATTTTGTCGCAACTAAGAGAACCAACCCATACATCTGCACGGCATTGGAAATTTTCATCACGCCTGTGACAAAGCAATTAAACATCTTCCAGATGGCAAAATCCTGTATCTATTTCTAAAGTAGGAGAAGGGGGGGAGACAGAGAGAGACAGAGAGATTACAATTATAGCAACAACACGGCAGCATATCAGGCTTCTTGAAGTTGGAACTGAATATTCATCAAACTCGGTGTCTAGAAATTCACCATCAGTAGCAACCATGGGCATAAATTCAGGGCCGTGCAGTTCCCTTCCAGATATCTCCCAATTTCTGCTCAGACAAATATCACAAAACTTTTCACTGAGTTGAAGCAAAAACAACCAAGTTCCATCGCCTACCAAAACTGAAATATCAGCTCAAAGTTCTATGCATCCAGGTGAACTATACCTGAAGTTTATCGGAATACCCCCATAGTGAAACAGTGGAGGAGGTGCTTTATAACCCGGCTTAAATTGCTGCAGTTTCAGAGAAGTTCAAGCAGAAAAGAGCTGGTGGCCATTTTTGCTGGTTTGATATGATTAACAGAAAAAAGTTCAAAGATTTATAATCAGAAACGAGCATTTAAAACATGGCAGACCTGGCGACAAATCTCACAGGTAGTGTCACCCTTCTCGTTGCACCACCTTTGAACGCATTTGCGGTGAGCATACTGCAACATTTAAAAGGGAATATACTCATCATGGGAGCCATCTTGAATTGGTGGGAACGCAAGATGTCAGAAAAGGAAGAATAAGGAAATATATTGTGATTACTATCTCCATTGTATATCAATGCTGAAGATAGCTTCATATAGCTATCTATACAATAATCCAAGATATCGCTCCATTATTAGAAGTCCAAATTCAAGGTCTCCTTGCTTGCCGATTCTCAAACTTAAACAAACTTACTAATGCTCAATGGTTACAACAAGATATCTTTGTCCAAAGAAAGACAGCTCAATTAGCTCTGCAGTGAGTCTAGTTGCTTGATAATTAATTGCACACCCAATCACCTAAAATATTGTCATCTATAAATTTAGAGCCAGTGAAAAAATATTTGTAGTCATAGTTACTATAGTTCAGCCTGCGAATTTAGGGAAGACCACGAAACCAGCTGACTATCCACTTTTCTTCAGAATATAGATTCATTCATTTAAGAAGCAAGCTGTGTCTGCTACTCGGGGAGCACAACACCAGCTGACTATCGAATTTTCTTGGAAATACAGATTCTTTCATTTAAGAAGCAGGCAATGTCCGCTCCTTGGAAGAGTTAAGAGGAGGGCATATCTCCATGTACGAAAATGCAACAAAGATATCCAGCATTCAATGACAAATGAACAACCAAACAAAATCCATGATATAGCCTATCCTCTAGAACTTGAAACTCAGCATCTCGAGTTATTTTACTTTTACAGCTGAAATGTTACATATGAGAGGAATGATGCAGAATAAAATAAATACTGGTCTACCTTCCAGTTTCTATCACTAAAATCTTTGAACTCAAAAGGGAAAGGCACCTAACCATTTCACTACACTTGTGGAAGTTCTGAAACAGGGATAGTAATCCACTACATGGAGCATGCGATCAGATATGATCCTGCTAAATGATTGTAGAAGTTGGAAATATTTGTAGATAAGCACTGCTGTCATTCGTACAAAATCCACAGTTCGCAGGAAAATATGACAAACTCGCACTAGAGTTTATTACTCAGAATCTTTAGGTCTTTTATTTTCTGGCAAATTTTATTTGGCAAAGCACCAAACGTATCATCAAGGGTATAACATTTAACATCCTCTAGCCCAGTTTCGAATTTCCAAGTAAATAAGCAGTTGCCGAAGTAAGGTAGCTACTAACTGACCTTCAAGCTACCACAGCAAGAACAGGGTGTCTCCATGTTTGATTCTTCATCCTCATCATGGCAGATCCTACATTGTACGTATTTACTTGGAGATGAACTAGTATTGACATCCATCCTATAGGAAGAATTCAAACAATCTTCGCTCGCAGAGGGTGAGGCTTGCTGCGACCAGTTTTTGCTCTGAATAGCAGCTTCAAGAGTAGATTCAGTGAGTAACCGATCCACCAGCAATACAAAATGATCCCCCATCCTTCAAGTTACGAAGATAATTGAATTAAAAGAAGAACTAAAATGTAAGTCATCATGCAGTCTATTTCTCCTTCAACAAAGTACATAATTTAGTTCAACAAATCCATCTGCATTCCTGTGGGGAACTAATTAGGAAAGCACTGTGAAAATACCTACATTACAGTGAAATCATGATATGAGTCTACAACGAACCACTCTTAATAAATGAAAAGTAAGAAAAGAAGCAATGGGGGGGGGGGGGGAACCCATTAAGGGCGAAGAAAGTAAACCACAAAAAATTCCTCTAGGAGAAAACAATAAATCAGAAAAATCATTTAAACATACATTCTCCATCATTTGACGCTCAACAGGTTTCATCAAATGCTTTGTCTACGGTTTAGGACGGAAACAGCTAATAACCCACACAAGTAGACAGCATAGTACAGAAGTTTAACTAGAAGAAACCCAATAAAGGAGTTGTGGTCACCCGTCAAAAGAGCAAAGCTGCATCAAAATTAATGTAGGACCATCAAGCAAGAACGAAAATTACGGGATGTAAAGTCGAAGAACACAAAATAGAGGGGAATAAAAGATTGAAAGCCCAGGAAGGATACGCGACAAAGCTTTCAAGAAAAGGAAAAACGAAAATGAGAGCAGATCCAAATCAGAAATGCAACTTCTATAGAAGTACCATAGAAAGTGGACCACATTGAAATTTGCATAAACCCGGAAAGAAATCGGCGTAAAAAAAAAGACCAAGGTGGCAGCAAAACCCAGATCAGAAACAAACTCGAAGAGCTTTAGATGCAGACATTGAAAGAGGGAGAGACGGGTTGTGAAAGGATCAATTCGATGAATAAAAGAACAAACTTCAAACACAAACCGCTGGCTTGCATTGATGTGCGAAAAAGATTGACAGAGAGAGAGAGGCTTACAAGAATGGGAATGGGATCTTCGCAAGAGAAGAAAGCAGCAACTTTTCCTTCCTTCTGCTATTTGCTTAAACGAAGCAAGAGATTGAGTGTACTCGTTTATAACGGAAACAATTGGAAACCATACCAACAAAGAAAACCCAATACTTCATAACAAATAAAAAAAAAAACAAAAGATTCCAAGGTACACCGTACACACACCCACAGACACACTCTCTCGCTCTGCAACACGTTTGTGTGGGCTGTGGGGGGAAAGTGGGACGAGGAGGGAAAGGCGACTCCTTTCACCCACGCCCGTTTTCGCGTTCCTCAATAACTCGCGACTTATTGCTTGATTCTCGTGAGTAAAATCTCGGCTTGGTTTTATTCTAGCACCTGAGTGGCGAGTGGGGCCTCGCAGCCGCAGGCGAGGGGAGTGGAGGCAGCATGCATGGGGATGGGGACAGCAGGCGAAAGATCTGGGGCTGCAGCTCGATCGTACTATCTGCGTGCATGAATAGTGGGCCCAACTATTATATCTGCCGGCTTAAAATTGCTTCTTGGGATATTATTATACCCAAGAAAATACCTTAAAAACAGGCCATCTATTTTGTTTTTGTTCGTTTTTGGCACGCAGTCGAGTTTACTGATATGTCAATTTTTCATGTGTGGAGGAGAGGAAACAACAAACATTGTAGAAAAACAAGTCTCCCTTCACTTTTTAGCGCTCAAGAATTAAAATTTTAATTACACTATAAGATTAGGACATCTTCAGAGGGTGCACAAAATGAATGCTTGAAATGATGAAAGGTGGGTCTACCTTGATATGAACTGATCTGCATTGGCATCAGACATGATTATCACAGAAACCTATTTCAATATATTTGCTTTCTTTTTCAGGAAAAGGTGTATTTAAAACTTCCAAAAATAGTGATTTACACATTTCAGCATTGGTTAATTAGCTCGCCCATTTCATAAGATCATGCTATGATACATTCCTTTCTCAGGTTACAGAGGAAGGGGGCAAAAGAGGAAAATTGCCATTTGGCAGAGTATATACTGAGGACCTGAAGTATGTGACTTCTAATTCTATGCCACGAGATGATTAATTTAGTGGTCGTCACACTCACTTTGGTAATTCCTAATTATTAAGACTGAAAATATAAGATCCCATCATTACCCTTGCACGAAAGTTTATGAAATAAAGTACATATGCTAAGAACGACAATCTTGGCCAGTTCTTACTGTTTGGTGTATTATGTTAAATGATCTAAAATTTTGGACAAAATAAATATATTTCAAAATTCAAATTTTTACCTATGCACTTAATTTTTTTTACAGTACATTTTAAAAATTTTAGAAATATTCTCTCATAAACAAACTTACCACGGGAAACGAGATCCTCTACAGTTCGGGTCAGCAATAGGCGGGATCCACTTCACTCTCTTTGCCTCTCTCCTATTCGCCGGGACACACTCGCCCGAACAGGACTCTCATGTCCAAGCTGACGTGGATTCCGAATGGGACCCATAACACTCTCTGTCTCTCTCCCAAATTAGGTGATCGAATTGCAGAAGATGATCTAGGGCAGGTGTAACACCCAAATCCGGTGTCGGCATTGACCTCCTGCAGACAAAATGGGGCAGCTTTATTTAGTGTGCACGTGAAATCATATCCCATTGGGTACTGTACTCGCAAATGACGGGACGGCTTATTTAGCGTGCACGTGAAATCATATCCCATTGGGTACTGTACTCGCAAATGACGGGAAGTCTTTTTGTGAAGAAAATGTTGTTCACACAGATGAGATACTGAGAGAATGCACCTCAAGCGACCAGTTTTTGGCGAGGCTTGCACGTACGTAACCCAAGCACATTTAATGGACAAGCGTGAAACTGCGCGAGCATTTGAGTGTAAGGTCATTGGGGATTGTGAAGAGATATTGCGCTTTCTCTGAAAAGAAAAAGAAAACAAGATGAAACTCATTGCGAATTGCAAGCCAAATCCACCTCAAGCGTGTACAAGAAAAACAGGTAAACAATTAATGAGAATTTCGGAGCGAAAAACTTACCATAAGGTGATCTCATCTCTCCGGACATGATCTTTTTTTTTTCTGGGTACTTTCTCCTGACATGATTGCTATTCAACTAAAAGCGTTTTACATAGATGTGGCAATTGTCAAATCAATGTTTCCCTTCTATTCAGTGCACCCTGAAGTAACATTGCAAAGATATACCTAGAGTTTAGTATATCTATTGCAGAGGAAATCTAGATGTGCCTTTATCACTACATAAACAAGGTAAGGGAAAAATGACACAATCAAGAACTATAACATTTTAGTGTTTTTGAATCCTGTTGGGTCTGTTTCTGAAGTTCCTTTTCCTTTAAGACGTACTTTTTTAAATGGAAAAGACCACAAAACCATCTGGAGAACTGCATCTTATTGTAATAAGCACAACGTTTGCCTGTGAACATTGTAAATGGTGGTGTTGTGATATAAAGATTCGATTGCCAAGAAAAAAAGTACAACCTTTCAATTTAACCACATTTAGTAAAGAGAATAATGGTAATTGAAATCAGAAAAAGTTCAGAAGGCAGAACATACCTTATATATAAGAAGCTAGCACGTTGAAGTACAGAGTTACATACAAGGAAAGGGAGAACAGAGCAAACACATGCTGCCAGAAGAGTAGTGCCGATGCCTCATTCACTGCATAACCCCTCAAGCTTGCGATTGCCCCCAGTAAGATGGCACTTGGTGTTGTGTATTGTAGCAAAAGCACGAATCGGTACATTGCATCCCCGGAGACCAAAAAATTCAACTTATCAGCTATTATAATGACTCCAATCCCAAACAAAGGGAGAAGTAAAAGCCTTGCCACAATGATGCCAATTGTTGTTCGAATCCCTAAGTTTGATTCAGTGGGACCCTCAGCTAGCATTCCTCCAAGAACAAGCAGAGTTGAAGGCACCATTGCCTCAGCCATAAAATTGAAACTGTCTGTGATAAAAGAAACTACAGAGTCATCAGTAAAGACAAAAGACTTGAGCGTAGGAATCAGTCCTATAAGTATCGCTAACAGCGAAGCAATTGTTGGTGGCTGAAGAATGTGTTGAATTGGAGTTTTCTCAGCAACAATTCTGATTTTTCTTATCATCCTAGGCTCTGCCAAGCATCTAATGGACGTGGGACTTGTTGAAGATTCCTCCACTGGACCAAGATCCGGGATAGTAGATTGAGAGATACCGGAGATGCCATAGAAAAGCCTTGCAATAATGGCCGTCTTGCAATCTTCGGTTTCTTTATCTTCAACTCCTGGCCATTCAGCTTCGACAGGAAGTGGCCTACTGAGATCATGATCAGCTGGTACTTCCTCTATTTCAGGCTCTCCTTCTTCAACGATCTCATAATACTCCAGTGGGGGTTCCATCATGTGATAAACAAGAGTATAAACCATAATAACTGCAACCCACTGGGAAAACGATACATAAGCCACACCAGAGGCGTAACATTCTTCACCGAACGGGTTAGTAGTACTGTGGCAAACTGATGAAACGATCGCCAGAGAGAGATTCCCCGTGTTTCCAAATGCAGTCATGATAATGGTAAATCGAAAATATTCCGGTGGTGGCCTGCAAATTATGGCCACCAAGAACCCCAAGACGCAACCAATGGCAGTACTGAGGACAACATTTACAGGGATGAACCACCATAGAATGATACTATTTAGACTGATGCAAGGACCGAGGTGGGTGAAGATCAAGCAGGGCAAGAATAGGGCAAAAACAAGCTTGCTAAGTTGCTTGAAAGTCTCTTTTGGAACAATTTGCCATTTTCGGTGGGCAAGAATTAGTCCAAGGACTGTCATAGACAGTATTTTCAATAGAGGCACTATTGCATTCAGAAAATTGTCAGCTCCGGATTTCATCCCCATATGTACTTACGAAGCGTACTCTACCATTGAAACGAGGAAGCATCGGTTTCCCATAAGCAGAACTATTAACAGCAAGCTACAATCTGAGAAACAAGTGTCAGAGAAATCAGAGCGTTTTAAGTTACAGGGTTCACAATTACGAAGGCTTAATTAAGGAGCACGGCAATCCCAAAGCGAGATGGCTCTTTCAAAGAGGAGACTTGGGAGTTTGGTAAGAGAAACTTACGGACTTGTCAAATAAATGGATTGGTCGAGATATGAACAAGATCTTGTCGTGAGCATCTGATCTAGCTAGAGAGGTGCCACGTCAAACCGTGATTCCATTTCTCGTCGAGCTGTCACTTTTGGCTCTACCTTCACTCTGATGGATCGCAATCATACAAGAACTTTGTATCCATTTTGGGTCAGGTACATGCAGTTATTCCGTGCCCATCCCTTCATATTTTAATAAATTGATTCTGTAAGTGGGTGATAGCATTAGCATATGTCGCTGAGATATCATGAGAACCAATTTTCAATTGAGCCCTCAAAATAAAATATCACAAATGAAGTCAAGAACTCCATTAGTTCGTTTAGGACCTCACATGTATGTTCAATTGTCCAGACCGACGTCTAACAGTTGCTTGCGGGAATCCAGGCTCAACAGGATCGAAACCCGGTTGAAATTGGCTCACTGGGTGAGGTGCATCGGTCGCTCAAGCTTGACCCGAACTTAACCAGAACGGTTGGGATCGGTAACTTGATAAGGTTTGACTCCACCTTTGACCTTTTAACAATGGTCGGTAACCACAACAGCGGACGGCGGTTAGAGTATTTTCTCCTCGAGACGCCAGCTAACACGTCCATAGCCTTTCAGATTCGTACCTAACTGTCCAGGACTGTAGCTAACTCGACTCCTCACACGTGTCATCTTCTTAGTAGATAAGAAAATAATTTCCTATGTTCCAAAAGCTGTTGTCGGTATATTTATCTTTATTTCTTTTTTTTTTTCTTTCTAATTATCGGTCTATTTATCAAATATTGGAGTTTGTTATGTTATTTTCTATTCTCAAGATTTTTTGAATCTTGAGAATACATAAATCGAACATATTTTTTAACATCACCTACAAATAACTACAGTACACATATCAATAAAGTTAATATCACTTAAAATTCTGAAAACACAAAAAATTCTCAAAATACACACTAACAGAACATCCTCTTGGTTTTTATCATGTGACGGAAAGTGTGCGCCCTGATTCAGAGACGCTCAACACGTGTCATCTTCTTATTGTACTGTAATTAAATCATCAGGCCCTATATATATATATATATATATATATATATATATATATATATATTCTTGGACATTAGACCTGTTTGGAAAAAAAATAATCGGACTTCGAATTCCTCAAGAAACAAATCTTGGACGTTTTCTGAAAAGTCGACGCCTTAAAAGCCCGTGTTATAATTCCTAAACACCCTAGATGCGTGCATTATAATCCAGCACATGCTTTTGCAATAAGTAGATTTTTTTCCTTTTTATCATTTGAATATATATATATGGACGGCGCCGCTCATTTTTACCACGATAGACGTATGAGATCACACATTTCAAGACAATCTAAGGTAATTTATAACTACTGGTTATGCAATTTAGGCACGGGTTTGCGTCGAATGGATATTGGATAGTGAGGCTATTTCAATTAGAGCTATCATTAACATATCAATAATCAATGTCGGATTCATAATGTAACGCTAAGCTTCTATGGACTTTGGTGTCCATTTCCAATTTTTTCCACGCCTATATATATTTTCTCATTGCTGCCCTGCCTACACATTTTCTTAAAAGAACAGGCATGGAGTTCGCCAAGTTTTTAAGGACAATTCAACTGTTATAGCAACTCTTGCCCTCCTCTAGAGAAAATTGGAGGGTAGGTCTTATTTCTTTGTTTATAAAGTGATGCAAGTTGGAATTGGTCACCCAATGCGTGGATCCAACAACAACAACAACAACAAAAAACTCCTTGGTGATGGGATGATCTAATTTTGTAAACCAAATTATACTTCTATATAATCCGAGTGATAATTTAATTGATCGAGTAATATCACTCGAATGTTTCAAACCAAAATTATGTTTATAAGATATGTTTAGCGATGAACTATGACTAAGACCTCAATCTCTTTGCCAATAGCTATATATAGCTGATTGGCAGAGAAAGCCGCCACATCCTCCAAACAAAAGCTACATACAATTAGCTTAGACGAAACCCAGATAAGATTCTCTTACCTATCTCTATTGCATGGAACAAGGTCACCCCAGAAGATATGAGCACAGTCACGGTAACAAGTGCGACCATCCCAAAAGCCGCACTTGGCCTAGTACTCATCAGGTAATTTTGCAACAGCCTTAATGCTTCACAGACATCTTCATTATAACGCAAAAAGTAATGCTTCTCCCACTCCATCCAATTCGAAGGTGGCTCGTAATTTGTCTCCGAGATCTTCATCTCCCTAATCCGCAACCGGAGCTCGATCATGTTCTCATCCACCGGCCTGCCCCAGTAATCTCGTCCATTCGGTCCTTCACTTGTTGCAAATACAGTTCGGCTAACGCGCCTTCTACGGGGTGCAGATTTGAAAGAAAACTCCCGCCGGCAAGGAAGCCTAGGGACTGAAAGTTTGATTGCTTCCATTGATGAAGATGCAATAAGAAGCATATGTTTTTTTTCTAAGCGAAGATACAAAGATACCAATCAAAGTTTGGATGGGGCATAAACATTATATGAAGCTAGCTAGGCATTTTTATAGGGAGAACATAGAACGACATTTCCCTGTAGGACGCGTATTATTTCTTGGCACTTTCAATGAAAGAACCTTATCTTTCTTGTTTTATTCCCCCGACGTTTCTGGTCGTTTTGTTTTTCGGCGTTCGATACGTACGTAAGAGGAAGTTTCACTTAAGAAGCCATAGCTGCCGTCCAATCTTACAGTACATGAAAATAGAGAATCGTATATTTACGGAATATTAAAGGGCATGATAGTAATAAGATCATAGTCGACAACTACGGCGGCATTATCTGCATCTAAACTGTACATCCATGATTTTAGAAGTTGCGTCCAAGCGAAGAATCCAAAGTGCAATTCCAAACAATCCAGAGTGCAGAGTCCAAACAAAATTAATTATAGTGTTTACTTTGAGGAGGATATGATCAACAAGAAAAATGATTCAGAATATCAAAGCATCTAATCTAAAACTGTTGTGATGGCTGGCCTGAATTTGTTTTCTGAAATTCAAGGGACATAAATATTCAACCAACTCTTATTATTTAAATGGGGCCATCTAGATTTGCTTTTCCAAATCCAAGAGACAGAAACATTCCATCCAAGTATTCTTTATTAAATGAGGTCGCGTGTTTCTATACTTTAGATTTAGAAAAGCAAATCTAGAACGCCGATCATAACAGCTTTGAACTGGACGCTTTGTTGATCTGAATTCCCGATGAACAAAGCTTGCGTCACAATCTTAAAGTGGCCGGAAGCACATAATTTTTTTTCTTTTTTCACTAACCATGATCAGTGTTTGTGTTTTCCCCTTGTGAATATGTACTTTATCAAAAACAACGCGTAGTTAACAGCAACCAAAATGAGGGATTTTCCTATATGCATCATGTCATGTACTATCACGCCTAACGAGTCTTTTATTGAGTATATCTGTTTCAGCCCTGAAAGGTACATGCACGCGTGTTCATGCGAGAGAGAGAGAGAGAAAACAAAGTCGAATCAGGTTGCAGCTCGCAAATACGGCTGAAATTAGCTTGTTGCTTTCATACGCTTGAAAGAATTAGTTGGAACGGCAAATAAGGAAATTAAGCATGTTTTTTTCATGTGCTCGATCGACAAAGTTAATAGGCAGGTACGGCCGAACAAAGTTGAACT
Source organism: Myrica gale (assembly GCA_963930655.1). NCBI lineage: Eukaryota > Viridiplantae > Streptophyta > Magnoliopsida > Fagales > Myricaceae > Myrica > Myrica gale. The sequence goes on along the minus strand of OZ005600.1, from coordinate 4,635,932 downwards.
TGCAAACAAATCCAATGTTCTCTACATCGAATCAGAACTTATATATATGTCACCGATTACGTACGTCCAGTACACCAAATTACCCAGTCCATTCTGTCAAAATTAGGATCTCAAGTACCCATTATGCTCGGCCTACTTCTTAAGCTTAATAATGTCCCAAGGTTCAAATGAACAGTCAGAAATAAAATTGGGAAAAAAATGAACCGGCCAGCATCATTAATTAGCTCCTTGAGTCTCGTGATGTGTCGCCTTGGATTGAGGTAGGAGCTAGACTAACCATCATGTTAACCTCAAAGCTCTACATATATACAGCCGCTTAAATACATTCCAAATCAGTTTAATGTACATGCATGACTTCTGTTTAATTGGGGCAAACCGAATATATGCCAATTTCGCTTCAGGGTTTGAGCAGACTAGTACAGCTTGAGTGGAGACCACATGGTAGGAGTTGCAGGGCTTTGGAGGACCTTCCAGGCAGCCACGTGTTCCCGATTGAGTTTGTTCACTCACAGATCGCGCACGAGCCAAATCCATAGCATTTCTGAAGACTGACCAGCCCCCCAAAAATGTGCATGAAAGACAAAGTGTAGAAGTTATGCTTCAACGGCTTGGGCGCTTGACAAGAAAAAGTCTCAAATGAAACATGCATATTTGAGACTTTTTCTTGTCTTTTCCTTCCTCAAAACCTAATCTTAGTGCTATCAAATCAAAGCAAATCCTTTTCAAACGATGATTGGACTCTTTCGTTTGAGGTACAGAGCACTGAAACAATATTGGGACAAAGAGAATAAGGTTTTTTTAAGCAAAAAGGATAATAAAGTTACGCGTGTAAATCATTCAAACAGTTTTCAACTTTGTTGTGACTATTTCTTATGTTAGGTAGGATTACGAGTTCCGTTTATAACATCATCGATTTAAAGCTACATAGTGAATTCAAGTCAATTTTTTCTCACCGGCCATTTGCGCATATTATAATAATTTTTTTTACATTAAATATTTTTTTATTATTATAATATTTACTCAAATCTTCTTTATTATCACTTTTTCATCAAATTCAACTAAATATCTTTACTTTTTCACCGAACTCAGTACTCCAACATTTCTACCACCCCAAACTTGTGAATTGAATTGATTCGTTAAATTTATTTTATTAAGTCCCGACCGATATTTATAAAAATTTAGAACTATCTTTCTTAAAACAAAATCATCTTTTCACATAAGGTGTGTCTACAAATATGTATCACCATAAGATTCTGCGTACCCAGATTCTGCCTTGCAATGAAGCTCTAGTTTATAAAACCCAAGTATGCACAGAAATACGAAGGAGAAAAAGAAAGAAAGACTAATTGATAACTGGTATATTCTGGAAGCACGACTGGTTAAAACTTTATAAGCAGCTTTTACAGAGGAAATATATTCGCACGAGGCTAAACGACGGGATTATAAGATCAAAAGCCGATCGAAAAGCTAGCTTATGCTGGAAAAGCAGCTGATTCAGCTGAAACCTCGACGTTCTCATTAAACCAACATCGGACCCTAATTGTTAAGACTAAAATAAAAGAGAATAAAAATTTAGACTAAGAGAGAGAGAGGAGAAGTGAGACACAATATTTAAGTGGTTCGGTCCATAGACCTACATCCACTGTGGGAAGGCCCAAATGGGCAGATGTGTGTACTCACTGGTGTAAGGATGAGATTACAGAGAGGCTTTATTTATAAGCCTTTGATTGCAATAGCCCACATTGCTTTAGCAATGTGGGACTAACTCTAATACTCCCCCGCAAACGCAAGGTGGATACACGTTGAGTTTGGACTAGAAAAAGAAATTTCCCATAAGAAAAAATGGCGCCGGAGGATGGCCGGAGAAGGGCAGACAGTCGCCGGAAGTTGGCCGGAATCTGACCGGAGAGGACGACAATCGCCTGAAGATGGCCGGAGAGGGTCGCCGGAATGGGGAAGACGCCGGAAGGTCGTCGGAGGAATGCCGGACGGGGCGTTGGAAGGCCCGAGAGAAGACGCCGGAAGATCGCCGGAGGAATGCCGGACGAGGCGCCGGAAGGCCCGAGAGAAGACGCCGGAAGATCGCCGTAGGAATGCCGGACGGGGCATCGGAAGGCCCGAGAGAAGACGCCGGAAGATCGCCGGAGGAATGCCGGACGGGGCACCGGAAGGCCCGAGAGAAGACGCCGGAAGGTCGCCGGAGGAATGCCGGACGAGGCGCCGGAAGGCCCAAGAGAAGAACTAAAATAGGCCGGACTGGACTAGGCCTAAACTAGGCCAAGCTAAGTCAACAAGAGTGCTGACCAGCCTGAGCCAAAATGGGCCACAGGATCGAAATGACTCTGATACCATGTTAAGACTAAAATAAAAGAGAATAAAAATTTAGACTAAGAGAGAGAGAGGAGAAGTGAGACACAAGATTTAAGTGGTTCGGTCCATAGACCTACATCCACTGTGGGAAGGCCCAAATGGGCAGATGTGTGTACTCACTGGTGTAAGGATGATATTACAGAGAGGCTTTATTTATAAGCCTTTGATTGCAATAGCCCACATTGCTTTAGCAATGTGGGACTAACTCTAATACTAATTGACAAAGCGTTTGCGTGTCAAAACACAACATATCCAACTTATGGATGAGACCCAGCGCCTAAGATTGCCTTCGCCATCTCGATAACATTAAACAAGACCACCCCGGCAGATACAGGCACACTCATCGTAACAAGTGCGGCCATCCCTAACGCCAAACTTGGCCTAATACCCATCAAATAAGACTGCAACAACCCTATTGCTTGACAAACATCCTCGCCATAATGCGTATAGTACTGCTTCTCCCACTGCATCCAATTCGAAGGTGGCTTCTGGCTCGTCTCTAGCATCTTCAACTCCCTAAGGCGCACCCGAAGCACGATCATGTTCTCGTCCACAAGCCTACCCCCATAATCTCGCCCGTTTCTTTCTCTACTGGCATTCACGATCAGGCCGTGGGAATTTCGCCCACGAGACGGCGACAACGAAATCGGTCGCCGAGGAAACGTGGCGGAGGATGAAAGGTAATTGGTTGCTTGCATTGATGCAGTTTCTGGCAAGTCCAGGCAAAGGTTGGTAATGATTAATTAAAGAACTTCTCTATTCTTGGTTTTTCGGCTAAGCAAGTAGTTCAAAGTTAACTTTAAAACTAAAGCGTGAAAAGATAAGAATATATATAGATCACCTAGAACTAGAAGGCTGGAAAGAGGAAGTTACGTAACAAAGTACAAGATATTTTATGTCGGAACCGTGTTGGGAATGACACGTGGTGTATAAGCAACGCGTACTGCTGTCTCTCACTGTGGCAAAACGCCAAAACGCGTACGGGTGTGCCGTGCGCGTTGTGTTTGTTGATAATAATTGGTCCTTGGAGTTGGAGGCGAAGGTTCCGTTAATATCTTCAATATGTTTAGCCCCATTGTCTCTGTCAAGGATTATAAAACCGCTCAATATATGGAAAACATTATTTTATCTAACTACATACCAAGAAAATAATTACAACGACAACGACAACGACAATAACATACGACGATAACCTTTCGAAATTTCGTTGATGAGTTCATAGAAGTACAAACCAGGTAGAGGCCGTGGACGCAGAGCATAGGTTAAGATATTTTAATTAATTTTACTTTCTTTATTTCTTGGACAAGTGTAGGAGATCAGGTAGATCGATTTTGATAATATTCTTTTTCAGTTTTCTTTCATCTTTCTTTTTATTCAGTTTTTTTTTTTTTTAATTTTGTATTGGAGGTACATTTCGGATTCATCATGCATGTCTAAATCATATATATGCGACGTAATAATTTGTGTCCATATTAAAAGACAATACTATCATATTCCCGCATATATAATCTCTTATCTAAAAATCTTCTAACTACAAGCCCAAGTGCTATCATTAGATAATGTTTTGTCTATTGTCTCATAAGTACTTTTTGGTATGCAGGATCCACGAAGCTTAAATGTGAATCACGCAGGGACTTGAATACTGAAACCTCTGAAAGCTGTGTTATTGTTGTATCTCTTCAGGACTTGAATACTGGCCTCTAAATGCTTTATCTAAGATTCGCGAGGAAACCCAAAAAGGGGCATTAGACTTGTATGACCTTAAAAATTGTATTCGGTAATAATCGAAGATGGACCAACACTTTCCTTGGTAGTTTCCAACAAAAGAAATCACGTAAGGTTTGTTTTCCTCTGTAGTTTGCATACCATGTTCTAACACTACTAATATTCCTTTGTCTGTATCTTACTCTGCGGATATCTATATATGGCGAGAGGCAATCAATATGAGATCTAGTACATAGTACACATAGGGTAGTTTTGACCCTTTTTTTTTGGGGGGGGGGGGGTAACTCATGTCAATCATGTATCATGTTTGAGAAAACCAAGTTGCAAGAGTGACCTTTTCAACCCTGAAAATTTCCTGTAGGTGGGGTGGACAGATTTTTTGTTCCGGAGATGTATCAAGTGCAATTTCACATGTGTCTATATATGGTTCTAGACTTATTGTGATCTTCTATATTCCATTTAGCTCAGAATATAGAAGAGCAATCACACAATCAATCGATCTTGTCAGAAATAATTTAAATACCTACTTCTTATCCTTCCAATCTTTTTAATCTACTAAAAGATCAAGAGTTTATAAGGATGAATATCTGCCCGTGGTCTTGGCCTTCTCAAGTATTTTAGTTCTAATACAAGATAGTAAAATCTTTGATTGTTCTCTCATGTGGATATAAGTATATTGCCAAATCACTTTAAATTTCTGTCTCAATTATCTTTCTTCTCCTCTCTTTCTCTTCAATTTCCAAGAGTCTGTCCTTTTCAACCCTGAAAATGTCTTGTAGGTTGGACAGATTTTTTGTTCCGGAGATGTATCAAGTGCAATTGCACATGTGTCTATATATGGTTCTAGACTTATTGTGATGTTTTGAATTAGATTATGGCCTGACGTAGTTGAAAATTTAAACGCTTTTGTTTGAAGTGAAGATTAATTATATGCCATTTAGCTCAAAGAGCACACAATCAATCAATCTTGTCAGAAATAATTTGAATACTTGTCCTTCCAATCTTTTTAATCTACTGAAAAAAGAGTTTCCAACGATGAATATCTTGTCAAATGGGAGCGCCCAGGGATGCTGCGCAAGAAGAAGATCTAATGCAATTTCGTAAAGAACTGTGCCCTTTTGCCCACAATATGAAGGCCCAGAAATGACTTTGAATAAATCAAAGAACAATATTTGTATAACCCGAATTCGAAGGAAATTCTCGTCATTTCCCTGTAAAAATATGGGAGACAAGCGAAGCGACATGTGTATACAAAGATCTAGCGCTATCAGTATTTACATGAGCAGATAACTGCAGAGAGCAAAAACCCATATCAAATATGATGAACGGCAGAGAAGACTCCATTAGCCACCTCCATCAAACGAAGAGCGATCATGACCGTGGATGCCGGGACACTCATCGTGATTATTGCCAGCATCCCAAGAGCCAAACTGGGCCTAGTGTTCATCAAATACGACTGCAATAATCCGGCTATTTGACAAATATACTCGTCATAGCATGCGTAGTACCGCTTCTCCCATTCCATCCAGTCCTCCGGAGGCTCATAGTTCCTCTCAATCATCTTCATCTCGTGAATTCGTTTCCTCAGGATGATCATGCTTTCATCGACCAAGCACCGTCTATATTCTGGCTCATAGGAGTCTCCTGTAGAAGCAAAAACCATGGCACTTGACCTTTTCCCGTGCAAGAATCTGATTTTCTTACACTGTGATCTGCGGAAGGAGAATGGTAGAGGGGGGAGTACAGAGGAGCACAGAGACGTTGTTTCCATTGCTGAACAGAGCGTATGGTATGTTAAGCTGAAAAAGGAAGAACGGAAGAAAGGAACGATAATGTTGAACACTTGAAATGGTAAAGATTGATGGGAAGGAACTGGTTTTCCTACTCGTATTTATAGATATGGAACTCCGGATCAGATTGGGAAACCCTTCGCTGGCTGATCAACACGTGTCTTCTCCGTGTCTCACCGGATATTCGTTTACGTTTAATCTTTAATATTATAATTCTGCAACATAAATCGTCGGTGAATGTGTTGCCTCGTGATTGGCCGTTTATTTCTTGGAAAGCTAGCTAGCAACAAGGTCGGCGCTTTGTACAACTTTAATAGAAAGATTCAACCGTTACAATTATTAACAGAAAGAAAAGTGAACCGTTATAACAAGTTGAGTTAATAATCTATATTTGCTGAACTTTCAACACGTCTAACATGATTCATGCCGGATTACTATGGTACCGCACATGGCAAAGTCACAAAGCATCAAAGAGCCGACTGATATATAACTTGAAGCCGTTAATGTACCTGCGTTTTACTTCTAGGCCTTTGGAATGACTTTTTAATTTTCGATAGTTCACCGGAAGAAATACGTTCAGTGCTGCATACAAACAAGCTACTAAAGTAGGGTACAATGAACAAGGGTGTAAAACTCATAACAACGATGTCAAGAGCCCAAAGGGCCATACATTGAAGGGCCTCAAAAGCATGTATCTAGATGACCACGAAGACCACATACAGATGGGCCAAAAGGCCCATAGAGTTAATACGGGTCCAAAGACCCAAAGTAAACTCCGCCACAAGCGGAAGTGTCGATCGCTGGAGGAGATGGTGAGCAAGCACCGAGTTTATACTTCCCCAGAAACTCGTCCATATCAGCACCACCAAAAGAGAGGAAAACGAGATCCTCCCCACAAAAATCCAGAGAAATGATGTTATTAAAAGCAACAAGATAATAACAAAATACACAACAAAGAACCCATTGACATATCATCTGCCGACCAGAACCCAGTGCCGACAAAAACCACAAAAAGCAACACAAACAAAGCACAAAAGGGCTTGCGTGTGAGATCCACGCGTGCGCGACCGCGACCGCGAGTGGGTCAACACGCGCCGCCACACCAACACTGGAAAGATGAGCAAATGAGCACTTGGAGTTGAGGAGCTCTGTTGTGCTAACGTGGCTAGGGGTGGGCAAACCGGGTTCGGGTTCGAAAATTTCAACCCAAAAAAACCCGAAAGTATCGGGTCGAAACGGGTCGGTCCGGTTCGGAAAAGACGGGTCACGGGGTGATGGTGTTATATTTTCGGGTCGGGTTCGGGTTTAATTTCGGGTTTGTTCATATACCCGAACCCGAAAATCGGTTTTTATTTACATGTAAACCCGAACCCGAACCCGCCTAAACCCGACCCGATCGGATCGGAAACGGGTCGGGCCGGTTCGGGTTGTCGGGTCTCGGGTTTTTTACCCACTCCTAAACGTGGCTACCAAAAAACCTAAAAATTACCTAGATCTAGCCTTGAGGAAAAGCCAAATGAAAGAGCAAATATCTACAGTAATGGAGGGGAGGAGAGGACGATCTGCCAGGGGGAAACGGAAGGGGATGAGAGGGAGGGAGAAAGGAGAGACGGGAGGAGCAGGGCTCCTCCTGGTGCCAGAGATGGTCAGGAAGAATAGGGGTCAGACGAGGGAGATGAGAGGTTCTAGAGAGAGGGCAGACACGCTCTCTCTAGGGTCTTTCTCCCCTAATTACTTGTGACAACTAATAACGTTTGAAGTTAAGACACAACGCAACAACGACACAAATAAACCCAATGGAAAAAGACGTTGATGCTAACCAATACCATTTTATTTTTTCGCATTACCCACAAGTTACAACGCAACAGTGGAGCATTGTGTCCTAGCAGAATGTGCGGCCCAACATTTGTGCCCCAAGCGGCGGGAGGAGAGAGAGAGAGAGGTGTTGGTGTGTTGAACAAATGAGTTTACGCTTAAAAAGTCATGGTCTCCAAAAGATTGTTTTATTATTAAGGTTAAAACCAATTTGTATTGCTACATTCATCAATTGAGAAGGGAAAAAAAAGTGCAATATGCACAAATTACAGCAGAATACAAGATTCTTGATGAAAAAAGTAAACCACGTACGTCAGTCATCATAGGAGGAATGAGGCGCTGAAGTACATCCAGGGTCGAAGGGATCTTCAGAGCCACAGCAATGCCAGTATTGAATAACTTTGCCGGAGTCAGGAGTATACATGGTGCCTCCTGTGTACACACTCTCAAACTTTCTCTTTGTTTCTCCTGAGGTGGTAGGTAATGGAAACGGATGCAAACCAAAGCCAAATCAAACTCCAAAAGACAAGCAAGACTGAATGCATAGTATAAAAATTTGATTAAGATGTATACTCCTGAGAATTAACATTAACGAATGTTTCACCAGTTGAGATTCAAAGCTCAGCACTTACTAGGAACCCATGAGAGCAGTCAGCATGTGTAACGTAAACAGATTATTTGACATCACTTATAAAACTCAATTTCACCCAGATACAGAATTTTGCACACAACAGATACAGAATTTTGGGTATCAGAAAAGAGGGAAGGCAATGCCAGATTACTTGAAAGGGCAGAAGAAGGGGAAAAAAAAAACAGGCCAATAAGGAATACAAGCAATCAAATAAGGAGGAATGACAGAAACAAGCACAAACCTCGTAATTCTTAAAACCCCCAAAACTGCAACCTATTACTGTAACTTAGCCCCCCATTCTTAACAAACAAGGTAAAACTTCATCAAGTAACAGTCACTAATCCTTAACCCATGGCTGTAGATATCCAAAGCCCCACGATTATGAAGTGCAAGCCACTAGCAATAAGCTACCTTGACTAACTTCCTGCGTAAGTTTAGATGATCAAAAAACGTGGTAACAAAGACTTCACAATTTGTAACATAATAGCAATTCTTCAAAGCAACCGTAAGGAATATTATACGAATCTGTTTTTTCAAACTTTCCACATCCCGTAATCATAGCACCTGAAGCAGAACATATAGATAATTCGTCACCAAATTGTCTTCTTTTACTTTTGCCCGCACCATTGCCTTCCCTACGTGTACTACGGCGAAGCTGTTTCTTTCTACTCGTTAATATTCCAGTAACATTACAAATCTCCAAAACATTTTCTTCAGAGTTTTTCGTGCAATAAAAGGAAGAATTAAACGTGCAATGAAGAAAAGAAAATAAATCTATGAAGTGAAGCATACCACCAAAGTGGGCAGTGTGGAAGCTGCAAGCGCGAGGGTGATTGAGAGCGGGGTTGTATTGGATCTTGCAATTCTTGCAAGTTCTGAGGGTAATTTGGTCATTCAGCTTGGCAGAGCATTGGACCGCCCAGACTTTCGGCGACGAAACTGTGCTTGTCGTCGACGTTGGTATCCGTTGGATTCGAGGAGAAGTCGGTTGGTGTCGATGGAAGAATAGCGAGCGACCCTGTAAATGAGAAAAAGATAGAGCCATGGCTTTGAGAGCAAACAACTCTGGATTCTTTATGCCAATTTCTTCTCTCTCGTTTTTCTGGTCGGAGGAAAATTTTTGTAGCTGAAGAGGAGGAGACGAGGAAGTGTTTCAGTAAATGAGGTGGCGTACTGCGCCAAGGACTCGAGGGAGGGGGAGCTCGTCGCTAACTTTCGCTGGTATCGATGGATCCGTATTTATCTTGTATCAGCAGTCAGGGTTGGATTTGACCCGACTTTTGTACTCGACAAAGATGCGTGATGTGAGATCCAAGTAATAGAGAAACAATATATTCCGATCGAGCCTAAGCTTTGGATATAACATATTTTAGTTGGATATAACTTCGATAATTTTATATTTCACATAGAAAGCAACAATTTTTGCGCACGAACTCGCGGATAGGATCCTGTCTCATCATTGAACCAACAACCCCAGTTACCCCATCCCTCTGATTCCCTGGATCACGCAGGAGAAAGATCCCCCCCCCCCTGCTGCGTCCAGCATTTTGTAATGTCCCCTATCTGGGGTCTCACTGTATTTTGCTGGTCTTTGACCTCGTTTTGATTTGAATGGAAGTCTGGTTTAGAAAGATAAAAACAGTTGAATCACCTATGGCCATGCAGCTTTGCCAAATACTCTCAGAGACATTGGGAAGTTTAAAATCATAGGATCACAATGCTTAACACCCCTATGGAATTTACAACAGTTGCATATTAATCAAAATTACAAGCTGAACCTCTCAGGTTGTCCTGGTGCTAAAAGTTGCACATCTTTCGTTTACAAGCTTTTTTTCTCACCTCATCACAAGCTGGTGTCTTTCACTACAACAGTTATATGACAAGTGCGCCTTCTTATCTGATAAGCTCTTCCCCGAGCTTGAGGTCTAATTTTCCTCCTCGTAACACCCTCATTTACTTCAGCTTTACTGACAACTAAACTTGCTTCGTCCAAACCCAAGTTGTTACTAGCATTTGCTGCCGCAGAATAAACCAATTTAAGAATGGGAACACAGGCTCGGTAAGGCATGAGCTCCAATATCATAAGTGATTCTTCATAGGAACGCCCACGAATCTGATCAATTACCCTTCGCGCTTTGTTAGCAGACATAGGTATGTGTCGACCAATTGCATATGCTTCTCCATAAGTGCTCTGCTTTTTGTTCTTTGTCCCTGCAGTATTACAGAAGCATATGAAACTAGTTCTTCTTCAGTAAATTGACACCTGAAATCAATTAGTTTCTCTATTTCGCTTCCATATGAACATCCAATTAGTTTCATAATATAGAACAGCATGAATACTTATAGTAATATGTCAACTTGCTGAATAGTGAAAAGTATGGATCATGGCTTCTTCAACATTCTAAGAAACGTGTAGCAAACAAATCGGCACAAGTCAAGTGAATATCTCTTCCAGTAAATGAAAACCAATACCTCTGCGCCACTGCTCACAGAAAATCTTCTAAGCAGTATGTTCATCCTACCCTTATTTGGAAAGGTACATGCAAAAACCAAAAGAATCAAGTCATCACTCCATAAATTTTCCAGACTTCCACTGGAACCTAATAAGCCACTTTGATGGATATCACCACATGATTGATCGCTTTTACTACTCACTTCAGGAATTCCAATAAGTTGATGCATGCTGCCACCAATGAGTTAGGCTGTTAGCTCAGGAGACTGTTAGAAGATAGGGCTCCCTAGATTACATTTGAAAAAGAACTTATGCACATTATTCAGCAGCGTTAGAATCTTTAATGTTAGGCCTCATCATTGTATGCCTCAGAAATCACCTTTGCATTTGTCAAGGGAAAAAGAACATTGGATCAACTGTTGGCAATGTTCGCATATTAGTATACTCACCAACTTGCAGCTTCATCATTTAATATCTCTCCAGCACTAAGAACCTAGATTTTCCTTCCTTGAAAGAATAGTCAACATTCCCACCAAAGGATGTGGGGACTTTCCCATCTTGGTTTTGGTCACCACTTGCTTAACACAGCTAAATAAAAAGCTCCTTTTATTATAAAAAAAAGTATGGCAAATGGGCTTGTTTGGCATCGAACAATAAGAGAAGGTGCATAAAGTGACACATGACTGTAGATCTGCCAAGAAATTTGCGTCACTGGAGAACTCCATTTTCTATTCTTCAATATATACTATTCCATAAAATCTCATTGTTGTGGCAAAATTAGGAATCATTCAACTGTTGGTATTTACCCCTAGGCTACATATCCACACTTGCGTAAACCGGATATCATGTAACACTTTCATTGCCTCAGTGGCCATGCAATTCTAACTTAACATCTAGCATGGAACTCCTTCATGACACACCCTCATCACACAACCACTGTAGCCCACTTTCCGGCTATTCATCCTATCCAAACTGGTTTAGTAAACGCAAGGGACATTTCTGACAGAGTCTCTGTGAAATTCACGATGATGGATTTCCTAAGGTATTTAGGTTATTCTTTAAGGACGTCTAGACCTAAAGAAGGAAGGGGGCATAGCAGCTTGTCCTTGGTATTGTAGGGCATGAGGAGCAAATGGATAGTGCCTCGTTTTATTGTGGTGACTTTACTCCATAACCAGGTGCTCAACTGAGAAATGCACGACCTTTAAGTAAAAACCCAATACTAAAAAGCATTTCAACTTCAACAAACTAAAATGCACGTGTAAACTAAGATAATTTCTTTGCCTCAGCAAACCGACAAGCGTTTAGAGTATGACAGTATGAGCAATTGAGGAAGTATTACCTTCCGATTGGACAGCCTCAGAGGCACTAGCGCGAGGAAGATTGAGTGCAGAGTCATAGTGGGTCTTGGAATCCCACAAAGTTTCGAGAGGTACATGGCCATTGGGCTTCGGAGGAAAACGAATAGCTGGGAATCTCAGCGACCCAAAGCTGGTCTTCGAAGAGTGAGCTCCATGGAATGGCGCACCGATCTGCGGGGATTGATGGAAGAAAGAGAAGCGAGCCAGTGGCTGATGAAGAAGAGTGAGAGCCATGCCCGAGGCCGAGCGTAGCAATGAGCATGAACCAGCAGCGATAGGGTTCTGACTTCTGAGGATGAGAAGCTGAAATGACATGTTGGCGTGGTGGATAAAAGTCCCTAAAAAACGACGAACAGAAAAAAAAAAAAAAAAAAAGGATAGAGGATAGAGGAGCGTGGTCGAATTTTAATTTGGGCCGTTAGTTATAGCTCCGATCAGTTTAGTTTGGGCCATGGATCCCATTTCACATAATGATGTAATGGGCTGGGCTGAAAAAATATCCGAACTCTTTTAGATTTAGATTTATATTAATCAATGAAAATAATAGCATAACTCCATCTTCTAAACAGGTTCTTCAGTTTAGTTTCAATTTTAACAAAAATATGCTCTTAATTGCTTCTTTCAAAAAGAGCGAATATTCAAAAGCCCGTGTCTGAAAGATCGAAATACCCTCACTCACCTTCCCAATCCCTCTCCCCCCTTCCTCTGCAGTTGGCTCCAAAACCTAGATTCTATTCCGTCCACAGGACCAGTTGAGCTCAGAGAAATGGCAAAGAGCAACGACAAAGAGGAGCCTAGCACTGCTCCGCCGCCCGACAGGTGGTACAACCTAGCCCTCGGATCCTCTTTCAAAGACCACCGTCCCTCTTCCAAGTACTGCACTCTACGTTGTAAGTCCCTCTGATTTGATCGAAACCCATTCCCCATATGAATTTTCTGGGTTTTGTTTGGTTTCAGAAAAATCTGTGAAAGCAAAAGAAAAAAGAAGAAAACTTTGATTTCTTATGGTTTCTGTTTATTTGGATTCAGAATTATTCGATAAAGGTACTCGGTTCGAATATAATAGATGTTTGCGCGCAAGGTTATTGTCCATTAGATCCTCAACCTTGAAAAGATTAAAAATTAGTTGTCATGGTTTTATGCACTGCTTGTTTGCCATGAAATTTCGTAGTTAGGGTAAAGAGGAAGACCTTGAGCTAGTATAGTTATAAGAAATGGGGGGGGGGGGTTCTTGGCCCCCTGAAATTAGTGTTTTCTTGCTCTCTGGTTGGGGGGAAGACGAACTCTGATTAAATTTCTCTGCAAAGATGTAATTTTGTTGATCTATAATATACAGGTGAAAACATTTTTTATCAACTGCTCATCACGCTTTCGCCGATCAGCTATATTGAGTCTGTAAACAGGTCATAATTTCCTAATTTACATGTTTCCTAGATGAATTTAAGCCAGCTTCAATTGATAAGAACCAAGCTGGGTCGCTCCATAAGAACAAGGACAACAGAGTTACGGTAGAATTTCAGAACAACCAACATGGGAAGCCCAAACTCAGCTTCGAAGGTATCAGTGAGGATTACAAGGAGAATGATGCGGTTTTGTTCTTCGACGGTCAGACTTTCCGATTGGAGCAGTTGCACAGGGCAGTGAAGCGGTTGAGGCATGTTCGGCAGCCTGGTGAGTCTGCATCTGCAGCTACCTCTGCTCCAACTCCTTCGGTTGGTGCAGCTGTAGAATCTTATTCACCACCAGTGAGCAAAGGAGCAAAAGTTCAGTCTTTGAACAAAGGCATAGTTCAACAAATACCAGTAGGTTTGCTTTGGTTTTGCATTCCGTATTTCTCTTTCAAGTTTCACGCATAAGAACATGCTTACTGCATGCTATGCTCTTAATACTTCCACATATGACGTGCATATGACATCTGGCTCAAAATGTTTTGAAAATTTAGTACTGATTTTAAATGCCCAAATTACGTTGTGTAGGAGGGAAGGATGATTGTTTACCGTTACAATTCTTCTGTTTTTCATGAGCTCATTCTCTATTATATTACTGAGTCAAACTTGTTCTTTTTGGCACTGAACAGGTTGAGGTTGAACAAATTGATATTGGCAGCTCAGAGAGCATAGGTAATTCTTTATTTCTTTTTCATGTTTCCCTTGCTATCGTCAATTGCTGGTGAATTTCAATGTGCTGTGGGCTAGAAAGCAATATTTGGAACTCACATGAAACTTGAAGCATTTTAGAAACTGAATTTTGATTGACTAGGATCCCAGTGACAGCACTTTCTTTGTATTCGTGTTAATCTTGCATGGACGCATAGCCAGCCAGCCATCTGCACACGTACACATTCACATTGCTCTGTTATCTCCCTGCCCAGTGGTTCAAAACCTACAACTGAAAAGTTTATCTCTTCCTTTTAATTTTTTAGATCAAACTTTTTGTAAATAAATGGAATTATGAAAAATATGACTAAATTGATATTTGTAATATCAATCAGAGTCAGAAAATGCAAACTTTTTCCAACGTGAAACTCTATTGCTAAGCACTTCTAATCACCTATTGCCTTTTTTGTGTGCATTAATTGTAGCCTTGTTTTTCTCCCTCCTTGGGTGAATCTGGAAATGGTTTCTCATGTATGTTATAATGATGACTTATTTATCCTACCAACCAGATGTGAAGACTAAAAATGAGAAGGATGGGAATTATCCACCTTCACATCTAAATCCATCACCTTCATCACCGGACTTCAAGGACTGTGAACTGGAGGAGCACCTGGATATAGTCAATGACAATGATGATGATTGTGGAGTGGCTGGGAATGAAAATATCACTGAAAGAGAATCCAATGTGGGTTTCGATATTAACATACCACATCCAGCTGACATGGATGATGAGATTGCTGAAGTAGATGTCAGTGATGATGTTACAGATAAGGGCCCCAATGCTGCAGAAGCCCTTAGAGCTCAGGTGAATGCTGAGGCAAAACAGGAGCAGACGTCAAGCGCAAGCAGTAGCAGTGGAAGCGACAGCAGTGGGAGTGGAAGCGGAAGTGGTAGTGGGAGTGCTAGTGGAAGCGGAAGTGGGAGCGGTAGTAGCAGCAGCGATAGTGAAAGCAGCGATGGTGACTCAGTACACTCTATCTAGTAGGGAACCGAGTGGATCATCTTGGTACAAATTTTTGTAACCTTGCTACATAATGTGTGGCTTTTGCCCCTAGTCAAATGCGAATTCAGGCAAAAGAATGGGAATGCGTCTCCTGGAGCTGACCTCCATGGAGAGCTTTACAGATTATGGTAGTCGTGCACTTTTAGGTACTGGGGTAGCCGTGTACGGGTCATGCCGGATCCCTGAACCAAAACTCAACGTCATTTCCAAATTCTTGTTCATTTTCCATTGCAAGAACAAGCAAGACACGAACAGATGAAGCTTTGGTTCCTTGGATACGATGGCTACACATATTGGAATCCCATGTCTATGTATATTTTTATTTACTACTTTGGTTCCGGATCCTCCTACTTTATTGAACTAAGTGTTGGAGGTAAATCTGGTCGTTATTATTCTGATGTATGCAACTGTAAACTGCAAATATAACAATCAATCTCGATGATAAGATAGCTTGGATATTTGGTTACAATGTTACTCCTGAATAACCTGTCGGATTCAGAGCTGATTTCCGGGACAAGTTACAATTCCTCATTTCGACTTGGGCAAAAATGTACGTTTCAAGCTGTTCCTGTCAATGTAAAAAGTGAATCACTTCTAAATGATTTAAAGAGGTTGAAAATTGGTTTTACCATAATGAATAAATGCATCCTCTTTTCTTTTGCTTCTGAACAATAAATTAACGTTGAGACTTCAAATTCTTGTAAATCCTCTAAATCTTGTGTTCGAGCATTAAATTCCGATTTTCTTTGTGGTTAGATACTGAGACTACTTCTCTAATTCTTTAGAGAAATTTTAGCAGTAGAAAAATATATTACTACTAATCGGAAACGAGTTACCCAAGTTCAAAATTTAACACACGAAGATTTAAATCTTATTTAGGATGAAAAATATACAACTTAGCCTGAAAGTGAAAAACAATATGGAAACACTTTCTTTTCTTCTTGCTTGTTGTCCAAAAAATTCATTTCAAAATAAAAAAGTTTCTTTTGGTTTTGATATTTGAAGGTGGAGCAGCTGCCAACGACGTCGTATGCAATTGATCTAACCACAACATTCGGAGCCTTTACGCTTCATCGGAAGACAAATTTCAAGCAAAGAAAGAAGAGGGCATAAAGGGTGAGGAAATCGGTAAACCAGACAGAAGCAGAGAGACATGGAGATGAGTTTGACGTGTGCAGCCTCACCTTCAAGGTCTATGTGTTTCAACCATGGTGTTCTACACCCACAGTTCCCAATTTTGAACGTTAAGACGAACGCTACAGGTCTTGGTAACAGTACTGGGAGCGGTAGTAGAAGAAAACTCTTGTCTACAATTAAGGCGTTGCGAAACTCGTCTTCAAAGCAGACCTTAGCGAGCAACTGGGATATTTCCCAAGACTATTCTGCAAATTCATCTCCATGGCTGCCCAGATTCGAGGAGCTCGACACCACCAATATGCTTCTCCGCCAGAGAATTGTATTCTTGGGCTCTCAGGTCTCGTTCATTCTCTCTCACTAGAATCTTGAAAGAGTTTCTTTTTCCCTGGATTAATTATTGGCTTCATAAGAGGTTATGTTGATTGTTGGTTATTGGTAATAGTTTCTTTTGTAGAGAGGTAGAGAAGTGATTCTAGATGTACCATTCGCTAAAGGTTAAGCTTTTTATCTGATTTGTTGATTATGCCGTAGTTCATTACTCTGAGCTGTTGGTTGTGCGGGGTTGTAACTTTGAGAATTGTCGTACCTGTTAAATTTTCCTCAAGATAAATGTAGCTGTTAATGTTGGATGGCTCTAGTGCCTGTGATACAGATCAGAAGTAGTATTTATCAAATTCATTTGTATTGGGAAAATCATCATCTCTCCTTCTCTTCTCATAACACCCAGAACTTGAAAAAGGAAAAGATTGACGCAGAAGGATTTAGTTTTTTTTTTCCTCTGAATAATGGGCAGGTGGATGACATGACAGCAGACTTGATCATAAGCCAGCTTTTATTTCTGGATGCTGAAGACTCAACTAGAGACATTAAGTTGTTTATTAATTCACCTGGGGGCTCTGTTACTGCTGGTATGTCTGAAAATCTATTTTTATATTCTTTTTTGTAGGCGCCTGAATTATTGTGGTCTGCGTGATACTTTGGTTCCACCTAATAATTGATTTTTGTTGCCTCTCTTCTTGTTTTTTCATATTGAGGTAGGTAAAAGAAATTAGATGCTTGTGAAGAGAGTGGTTTTGCTGTCTATGGTGTTCATTCTTGTGTCAGACAAGCAAACCTTCAAACATAATACCTGAAGATATCTCACCTAGAAAATGAAGTTCGAAGATATCCTTGTTTAAATAGCACTCCTGTAAATGGATCTTTTTCTGATATTGCGTGATGAAGAACTTATGATATTGAATGGACTTTGGGAATGCATACTGAAGAACTATATCACAAATTTGAAAAGAGAATGCACTGAAGTTGAAAAAACTTTAGGAGTTCAATGAGAAATGGTACAAATTGTGCTGGTTGGTTTCTGTTGGACATCCAGTAGTGGATGCATATGTCTTGCTAACAGAGGTTTGTGTGTATACTAGATGTTAAAATGGTCATTATGCCTTTGATGCGATAGTCTTGGAAAAGCTTGGCACAGTTTTTGTTTTATCAATTGGTGTCACTCACTTCTTGATTGATTATGTCAGAAATGCTGACTTATAGGGATATTGGATAGGTTGGAAAATTTGATCCCTTCCATGTTTGCTTTTCACTTGCATTGCCGTAGCATTTTACAATGAGATGGTTGGCTTTTCCTGGTCTCCTATTTGTTAATTTACTATATTTTGCTTGTCACTACCCTGTCTTCAAGCTTGTGGTTCTTCCGTGGAATTTCCTACTTATAGGTAAGAACTTCAAGACTGTTGTTCATGGAGCCTGAAAGTTTACCTAATCATACCAAGCCCTGAGAAAGGAGGTTATCTGTAGGATAACAGTCAATTTATTCATTGGAATTGCTAAGCCCCCCAAACGCCCCCCAGTTGTTGATAGAGAGCTTAACCCCCCCCCCTCTCTCTTTTCCTTTCTTTTTCTCTCCAAAAGTGGAGCTATATAAATTTTCATCAAGTTTTTCGAAAGCTAAAGAACTCCTTGGTATATTGCTGATAGTTTTGCTCTTACTTCATTTGTTTGTTGCATGCAGGGATGGGAATATATGATGCAATGAAGTTGTGTAAGGCAGATGTTTCAACCGTGTGTCTGGGGCTTGCTGCATCTATGGGTGCTTTTATCCTTGCTTCTGGTACAAAAGGAAAGAGGTTCTGCATGCCAAATTCAAGAGTGATGATCCACCAACCTCTTGGAACTGCTGGGGGAAAAGTAAGTGCTCGGTCTGAATTTGTGAATATTAATTTGCAAAAGATAGCAATTTAGTGTCCTTCATGCCTTCAAGGGTTCCAAAATTCTTCTCGCAATTCTTGGGCTACGAGTTACAAATGCATATTAATTCATAGACCTGTCACACTACCCCAACTTGAAATTTCAAAGCAATCTATATGTTATGGAATCCCTCCTTCAACTTACCCTAAAAGGAAAACCTCTCATTCCAAAGCAACTAATGACAGGATATGTGGGATAAATGAGTTTGTTGGATGTGACATTAAAGGTGAGAGTGACACTGATCTTTTGCAGATCAAAATGATTTGCCAAACAATTGTGTTATTTTCAATCTGCTACTGGGGTTGCTACAGTGATTTTCTTGTATGACTTAATAATGAGTGATATGTTAAGAGGAATGCTTAGCAAAACACAGCTCACGGTGGAGGCTACAGTTTGTTTTTTTGTTGGATAATTATGGGCTATGGTCTTTGTTAAGCTGGTGTTGCACATATTACTAGTTCTCCAGTTTGACACCATTTTCTTTGTTTTGATGAGGAGTTTGTATCCTTCCCGGGAATTTGTCTTTGCCAAGGTCAATGCAGTGAATTTGCATACTAAGATAAGCAATGCAGTAGCAAACAGTGTCCTGTCGAGAATTACTTTATCTTAGATTTCAGAAGCAGATTGATTTATGATAGTGCTCATCTGAAAAAGTATGGAGTTCACTAAGGACACCACTCTTAACTGCTATGGCTGTCAATTAGAGGAACGCACAACTAATTATCTCCTCTCATACGTTTTTCTTCTGTTGTTGTTTCTGAACCGTAGGACTGCTCGATATTTTCTCATTCATAGTCAAAATAGTACACTTTTATATTTGTTTTTTTCCGTTGTTTTATTTACTTCCTGTTCCACTCTCTTCTAAAGTTCCTAGTTTTCGAAATCTCACAATGTTATGATGATTTCTGCCTAAGCTGTTTGGGGCTTGTTTGGAGAAGGATTTAGGTTTAGGTTTTAAATTTTAAATTATATTAAAATTTTGTGTTGTTGTAATGTTTTGTTTGGTTGAATATGAAAAAAAAAAAACCTGTACAGTAGCCCGGAATCGGGAGCCACCCGTTGTGAGGGAGCCCAGATCTGGGCTCCCCGTCGCCGGGGTGGCTCCCAATTCCACTATACACTTAAAAAAAAATCTTAATCTTAATCAACCAAATAAAACCTTACCACAAAATAATATTTTAATCTAATTTAAAATTTTAAACCAAAACCAGGACCTGGACCCATTCCCAAACAGGCCCTTGGTATAGACATAAATAGATACTCTTTTCATGCACAAGCATGCTGTCTACCTCAACTGGATTACTCCTTTCTACTGGAATTTACATCAGGCCTGCCACGTTTAGAGTTCTTGTGAATGCAATGGCAGATGGGTTAACCCTGTTGGAGATTCAGGTTGTTATAGCCTTAATAATTTGAGTACATAGAAGTTGCTAAGTTTGCTTTTTGTTTATGGATTTGCGGTCATGAAGTATGTGAAGGCTGAAGACTGGTTGTTTTCAAATATGAGTAATAAGGCTGACTTCTGTAGACAATCTATCCCAAAGGACGTTTTAATTCTTTAATCAAAACACCCAATTATGGTTCGCTATTGAAAAGGTATTTTTAGCTGGGCGATAAGTTTTAGCCCATATGGTCTTACTTGATAGAAAATATGTGAGATACTCTAGTTAGAATTTATTTCTTCTATCAGTGGGGTTGAACGCTTTCATTTCAAAATTGCATGAACACACATCAGTAACTTATGGTTTAACTGACTTACCCAAAAAAACAAAACTTATGTTTAACTGAGGTACTTGTTTTGGCTCAATAAGATTCTGATTAAAAATGAGATTGTGTTTAATACCTTTAAATAACTTTCCCATTTAATGGTCACACGTGATTCCAGGCAACAGAGATGGGTATACGGATAAGAGAAATGGTGTATCACAAGATTAAGCTGAACAAAATACTGTCACGAATCACCGGGAAGCCTTTGGAGCAGGTTTTGTATTAAATAATATTCCTTTTGTCTGAAATTTTTGGCTGATTTCTAATTACCTCTCTGATTTTCTATTCTCTCTCTCTCTCTCTCTTTAAAATTCTTTGTATGATTATTTGCAGATTGAGGTAGACACTGACCGTGATAATTTCATGAATCCTTGGGAAGCCAAGGAATATGGACTCGTTGATGTAATTATTGATGACGGCAAGCCAGGATTAGTTGCACCGACTGCAGATGCAACACCTCCACCCAAAACTCGGGTTTGGGATCTATGGAAAGTTGAGGGTAGTAGAAAGGCCAAGAAGAATTTTCCCTCGGAGAACAAGTTATTAGAAAATGGATATACAGGGAGTCAAGGTGATGGGGAGAGAGACAGTGAACAAGAAAAGGAAGCACCTACTCCTGTATGAGATGCATTTTAAACTCGTCTCTGTATCTGGGTGGCTCTACTTGGTTTAAATTGCAATTGTAATGTTCATCTCTCAAGGCAGCGTGGTTATTGTCGTTTTGGGCTACCAAATCCCACCATTGTTGGAGCTTACTAGAAAGGAAAAGGACTACTACCTATTTGTAGGTTTTATACCCAACGGGTCTTTAATGGTACTAGAAAGATGATGATGATGTTATCCAAAACTTCTGTTAACGAGAACATTCGGAAATCTTGTCGTCAACCTTTTAGTTATAATGTCACTTGGGAACTTTGGATTCGATATGTAAAATCCGATGTTGATGCGCTAGCTGTAATACATGTGATACCTTGTATGATTTTCCTACATATTTTAGCAGATAAAGGGTGTTGTCAAGTATTCTAGCCCTCGGTCTCCCTTTCTTTCTAAAAGTAAGGAAAATAATGAAACGCAGGGGACAAAGGTATGGTCATTGTAGAGAGAGGAAGTTATGAATAGGACTAAATCATGTGATTTATATTTAAAAAAAAAACAATTCTTAATTTTTTCTCTTAAAAAAATAAATAAATTATTATTTTTAAAAAATTATAAGTCACGTATGATTTTGATTGATATATAAAAACCTTTTTGACAAAAATTATAAAATGAAGGACCTCAATCAATTTAAAATTTAAGCAACGATTTGGTAAACTTTAACCTTAAAATAAAGGGATAAATGCAAAATTGATTTTGTGCTATAGTTAAAAATCGATTTAGTCCTCGTGATATGAAAAATATAAATTTAGTCTATGTAATTCTATTTTCATTCGTAATTGATCCTTCATCAGAGACTAATTTTATCACTTTCTAAAATTATATGAACTAAATTTATGTTTTTGATATTACTGAGACTAAATCGATCTGTGCCTAGTGCAAAATCATTTATCCCTAAAAGAAACATAAAAACAGATTGATATTGGATGAAGACGTCCTCTGTTTCTGTCGAGTTTCTTGAAACGACAGAACAACGCAAGCCCAATTTCAAAGACTACCCATAAAACGAAAGAAATGGTTTTTAAACAAAAAATTCCATTTGGATTTCTACCTCGAAATCCAACCTGACCCAAGAAACAGAAAAAAGGACGAAGATTATGGTCTTAGGCTTGATCTTTGTATCGTAGAGGGAAGGAGAGATCAGAGATGGCGAAGTTTTCCTTGGGTGGAGATGAAGATGGGGAAGGCCCGAGTAGGAGTAGCCCGAGGCCAAAAAGAGTGAGGATCTCCGTCCAAAGCAGCGTCGTATATGGAGACTACCAAGAACTATCATCATCATCAGAAGAAGAAGAAGGAGGAGAAGAAGAAATAAGTTCCCCTGGCGAAGGAAGTTCTGCCGAAGAAGATGAGGAAGAGGAAGAAGAAGAAGAAGAAGAAGAAGCACAACAAGTGCAAGCAGCAGACCGGGCCTGCCCTGTGACTGTGGGATCCAGAGCCAACGGTGGCGGCCAAGTGTGTCCTGAAGGATCCATTACCGTGACCCTTACGGACCCGGAAGTCCTGGATTGTTGCATTTGCTACGAACCCCTATCCTCTCCCATCTTCCAGGTTTCATCATCCTCTACGTAGCTTCTCTTTATTTATTGAACTATATTATTATGTTTGTTTATTTGGTTGGAATTTTGGAGTGTTATTCGTGTTTTGGTTGTCATGCGTGTGAAAGATTGAAAATTCATTTAGCTTCTTGAATTTTGTACCTGGGGTGTGAGTCTCGTTGCTTTCGTAAGTGTGAGAAGATTGAGAATTCAATTTGGTTTCGTGGATCTCTGGTTGTAATTGTTGGTATCTTGATCTTTGCAAGAAGGGGCCATCGAAACGGCCACTTCATGCCAAAAAATTGATGAAGCTTAGGACTGAGCCATCCCTTCGAGGCTCCACTTCTTTGGGAACAGCTCTGGTTTAAGACCCATCTTGTTGTTTGTGATAAAATATAGGCTTATGGTTTGTGGAATATCGCAGAAATTCATTGTTTGATTACAGAAATAAGGTTCAAGAAGGTTGTGCGGGATACTTTGAGTGGTTTATGTAGCACTTTGTTAGGTGATGGACGATTGGGGTTTTACTTTCCTTGCGGCTTTAGATGAGTTTGTGGAGTATACAAAATGAGGCATCTCAAAATTTAAGAGGTTTATGATCATATGGCTTCCTAAAGTGAGTGAGTGAGAGTGCTCTTTCAAAGATTCTGAACTCTATGGTCTCCAGGAGTAAAAAACGTGTTACGCTTATGTCTTAGTCAGAAAGATATTCAATGGCTCATCGATGACTTCAATATATAAACTCAGTGACTCCTTCATGAATTCGAACTGAGAAAAGTTAAATTGAAAAAACAGAAAATAGAAAGGTTAGCATTATCTGCTGTCCCATGCACTGTGATTGGATCCCCATTGGTTCAAATTGGAGAGGCAATTCGGATTTGTAGTCTTTAAGAAGTTTGATGAGTCTCTCTTCCCACGGTTCCTTTCATCGCTCCTGAAATTTTCCATTATGTTAACCTTCTCATTGTTTGATTTTGTTTGTTTGCCTGGTGGTTGGTTGGCATAAGCTGATGTCGTTTCATCCTGTATATGGTTCTTTTGACTGTTTTGAGATCCTGTCTCTTTGACCTGTTGGTACTTACAAGTTAGCTAAACTCTCAATCATGGTCTATACAAGAAGTATTACTAGGGACGCAATCAAGCTTGGTTCGAAAAATATACATGCTGGCTTGAGCTTAATTCGAGCTAAACAGGATGTTCGAGCTTGGGTTCACAAGAACTGGCCGGGCTGGAGCTTGACTCAAATAGAAGATGTGCTAGGGTTCGAGCTTGATTAAAAGGGGGGGCTTTGGTAATACAAGTAGCAGTCTATATGAAAGGAGGAGGAGACAAAGTGAAGTCGTATGTGGAGATTTTAGGTGGGGAAGTAGTGAGAAGCATAAGAGCATGTTCAAGAAAATAGAAAGATATGGATGGAAACATGTGCGTGTTTGAAGGGATCAAGAAAAATAAAGCTCAACTGCACATTATGAGTTTTATTGCAAAATATATTGTAACAAGAAAAAAATGATCTAAAACCTTTGAATTTTAATTTTTTTTTATAAATTGTCAAGATTCAAACTAAATGTTGAAATTTAACAAACATGTAAGTTCAAACATTTGAGGAGGCTAAATATTAATTTTTGTAAAATCTATATACATAGGGACCAAAGAGGGATTTTAAAATATTTGGGGGGGGGGTGCAAATCTAAATTTTTGTGCATGCAAATGCTGATAGTGGATGCTTGGACTAGAATGAGGATTCATTTTCGTGATAGTGAAGGAAAAATATTGTGTTAAGAGTTTGCCTGATGCATCAGGAGGGGAATGATCTGAGTGTATTTCCTTCCAGTTATTGGCTTGCAAGCATGGAATTCGAGTTCAAGTTCATCTCCTTGCTGGACTAGCTTAATTAATCCCTTTGACAGCTTACTTTGATGGAATCCTGGAGATTATGGTTTTCCCATGAAGAGATCTAGTTGATGCTTATATTTTGCCCATTTCTTCATTGTTTCTTCTTTTATTTGCTGGGTTAAGTATTCATTTAGTCGAAAATGGGCAACTGTCCTAGACATTGAGTGCAGTCTTAACAGCTAATCATGAATAGAACCTGCGATTTGTAATTGTCATGGCATTTTAAAATTGATTAAGAGATATGTAATGTTTGTTACCTGGACAATGATTCTGGATGGTCGATCTTTGATATCTTATGATTTTAGCTGTTTCTCTAAGGATCGCTGCCAGTTTCTTCTATAAAATATGTATCTTCATTTATCCATGTTGCTACCCCTTCCAACCATAACATCATGGCATACATCTATTATTGCATCTAGTCTGATAACTTTTATGTCTGCTTGCATGGCAATGCAGTGTGAGAATGGGCATATAGCTTGCTCTTCCTGCTGCATCAAAGTTCGGAATAAATGTCCCTCCTGCTTTTGGCCTATTGGCTATAACCGATGCAGATCAATGGAGAAAGTTTTAGAAGCGGTCAAAATTTCATGCCCAAACACTCAGTATGGATGCAAAGAAGCAGTTAGTTATAGTAAGAAAAATGACCATGAGAAGACATGTTTATACGCCCCTTGTTCATGCCCCCTTTTGCATTGCAACTTTGTTGCCTCAGCCAAGCAGTTATATCTACACTTCAGCAGGAAACATCCGCTCTGTGCCACCTGCTTCCTGTATGATTGTCTGTTCTCTGTTTCCTTAAACGTTAATGACAAATTTCTTGTACTTCGAGAACAGAATGATGGTGTTTTATTTGTCCTCAACAATAGTGTTGAACATCTTGGGAATGCACTGGCAGTTAGTTGTATTGGGCCTTGTTCATCAACAGGAGGGTTCTCCTACACTCTTGTGGCGAAAACCGACGGAAATTCTCTCCGATTAGAATCATCCACCAAGAACAGTCAACATCGAGTGGATAATCCTTCTTCAACTGGTTTCCTTCTAATTCCTTCTGAATTTTTTGGTTCCTGTGGCCAGCTTAAGTTGGAAGTCTGCATCCGGCAAAATGCTGGTTGTGCAGCATATGCACGAATAAGAATCGGCCCTCTTTAAAGTTGCTGATATTGTTGACACGTGGTATTGTTGTAGATGAGTAATCCAGATTTTCTTTAATTTTGTTGATATATTTATTAATTGCTGTATAAGATAAGTTCCAATATATATTTGGTCTGTAATAATTTAATTTGCTTGTGTTTAAATTCTATCTTATTTTTTACTCATTCCGTCTTTGGATAATATTGTTGGAAGGAATGTGAAATTAATTTGAGAGTTGCCCTTTGCGTCGTTTTGACGAAGCTCGTATTATTATTATTTAGGGAAATTGAATTTTTTGTCATTAGGTTTTAGTACCTCTGACAAAATGGTCACTAAATTTATTTTTATTACTTTTTGGTCACTGAGAATATGTAGTGTCTTTTCACTTCATTCGTCAAACCTTCGTTAATTTTTAACGAGAATAGCGATCGACCAACTTTGTTTACCGTTGCGGCAACGACAACTTGAAGCTGTCGACCGCGTTCTATTTCGTTAAAAATTAACGGAGGTTTGACGGATTGAGTAAAAAGTCACTATTACATGTTTTCAATGACCAAAAAGTAAAAAAAAATACGTTTATCGTTTTGTCAGCGGTACTAAAACCTAGTGACTAAATTTTCAATTTCCCTATTATTTATAAGCTTGTTTGGATAGAGCTTCACTTAAACATCTAAAGAAAGTAGTTCATCAGAACCTTTGATGTGTGTAATTTGCATATTTTGACAATAATAATGAAGGTCCTGAATCTATAGAGAGGGAAGGGAAAAGAAAAAAATAAAAAGAACTTTGGGGTTTTTTGTTGGGCATTTAATTGAATATTAAAGGCAAAGAACAATTTGGGAGTGATAGGCAAACAGAAAAAGAAAAAATAATAATAACCTCAAAACAAACATCTTACAACTCGAAAGAGGGGCTCTATCTTAACCGACAGGCTTCATAAGTATTCAGAAACACACGAAATCTAATTTGGAAAGTAGTTTTTAACCTAATAGAGAAGTAGTGCAACGAGATTAGACATACACATACCGTTATTATCCTTCAACGAGATTAGACATACACATACCGTTATTATCCTTTGCACTGTACATAACTAACTCCTTCAAATAGAAATTTGGACAATAAAACGTTAAGTTACCCAAAAGGCCAAAACTAACCTCTATTTTGTGTCCCTTAGAATAAAAAACTATTTAGTTATTTTCTTGATGAGTTGACTTTCTGCATTTGGAGAAGCAGCCTAAGGAAAACTCTACCCAGTTAATAAAATGTCTTCTTCTTCTTCTTTTTTCTCAGCAGATAATAAAACGAATTTGTAATAAATGATTTATTTTAATACAAAATACTATTTTATTTAAGCATAATATTTATTTCTTCTATTACTGTTTTCACAAGATAGAGAGTACACTGCAGCAAAGCACGATACAAAACTTGAGACTTTGCAAAGAAGAGAAAGAGGATCAAGATGGGACTCCATAGCAAAAGCCCTTGCCTCAGTCCTGCTTCGAAGTCGATTTGCTAATGATTCCCATTGAGATTCACCGAAAGGCAGGCCTTCAGAAAAATCTTAACCCTGATTTCGCTTCAGCAACAAGCTCTCGTTCTGGGCGAAATGGTTTGGCTTCCCATACCCTAGAGAACTTGGTTCTATATCTTTCTCGGTACCTTGCTTCCAAATTAAACTAAACTTAGTTAAATATATTTATAACCGTTAGGGTACAATGTGTCGCAGCATGAGGTACAACCCAGTAGAGGCTATATATATATATATATATATATATATATATTTTTTTTTTTAATCCCCAGTAGAGGCTATATTCTAGTGTGTTTTTGTTACTCTTTTGAAAGACGTGAGATCTGTCCCTTCGGGGACATCCGATGAAAAAAGAAAGAAGTGATATTTAATCTGGTATGTTTGTAATATTGTGCACTGTGCAGTATTATCTCTAGCAGCTTGTGTACTACTCTGAAAAGCATGGCTAATGTTAAAGTTGTGTTTTTTCTCTGACAACAGCCTTTTGTACCTCGAGTAGTGGCAGTAGGCATCACCTTGAAAAATCTTATGTTTTCTTACTTATACATCGTTTGGTTTTTTCTTGGTATTCTGGAGAGACTAGAGTGAGTGAGTTGGTCTTGGAAGGCACTTGTGACTGTTCATATTAGGCAAAATTCTTAAGATGTAAAAAAGTGGATGAGGATAACGATACTGAGTTCTGTCTAGGTTGTCAAGGTTCCGGGGGACTATCAGTACAGATCATACATCACAAAAGAAGGAAGTGGATCAGGAATCGACGAATAGTTGAAAAATAATGGTGTTTATGGGCTATAGGAGGGATATAAAAAAAGATATGCGTGTGTCAAGCCAGTAAGCTCTAGCTCATTCGGCAGTTCTGTGATTATCTCGGGTAGTTGATCATTACATCCACACCCAAGTTTGGGATTGCACCAGACCAATGAACATATAGAAATACTGAGGAGGTTATGCTTACTTTGAAGTGCTTCATGTCTAATCCAGAAGAACGAGGTTGCGTTATGATGAAGTACTTAAAGTCATTATCCTATTGGATAAACAACTATTCGTCCTAGAAGTTGCGTATCACAAGAAGGCCAAAAGGCCCCCTCCATTCCACAGTGTTTATTCTCCTATATGGTAACACATTTCATGTTTAGTCATCTACTATATGGTGACACATTTTCCAAAAGGCCTCCTCCATTCCACCGTGTCTATTCTCCTTCAGGCCCCTCTGAGTCCCGCACTTCACACATGCAAAATATTGTGTAATTTTTGTGTATTTCATCCACCTAGTTGAGGTAGGACAAAGATCAGCATGTCGTTAGTAAGAAATTGATCATATCTTCTTTTTCAACTTACAGAGCTATGAATTCTAGGAGGCACTGGAGGTTTCGTTCTTAAGATATTTTATGTTGTATTACTTGCTTGTTATTATGTTTGCACTTCTTTTTGGAAGAAAAAATTTGTTGGTGGGATTTATGTAGTACTAAACCAAACATTTGTTTTGGTCCAAACTTCTAGGTTCCCAATGGAGGAGATACTGCACAGGTAAAGCGCAAGGGAGAAGATAATACTGTCTTAGAAGAAAATAGGAGAAAGAAGAAGAAAGTGAAACTAGTTGCTAATCCTCGTCCTGCATGCTCCTGGGTGTACTTTACGTAGTTGCAGTTTCCTTGAAATAGGATCCTTTGTCTAAGCATTCGTCTATTTGGGTTATGTTTACCGCCCAATCTAAGCTCTAAATTAATTTTGTAGCCGAGAGTTTATCAAGGAGTACAGTGCTTCCCATCCAGAGTCCTCTGGCCTTAAAGCTGTGAGCCTCTTGATTGGCTTTCAAAAACTCATTACCAATGAGTTATTTTATTGTCTGCAACACAATCACTCGATATAATTATTTTTATTGTTTCAGGCTACAAAGGCTGCATCAGAAGCGTGGAAGTCTATGAGCCTCGAGGAGAAAGCAAAATACACCAATCATGCTCGTGAAGTGTGGGATAACTACTTGAGTACCGCTCCCGCCCGTGCCCCCAAGCCAAGGAAAGAGGTAAAATGGATATCTCTCGGTGATTGTTTTTCATATATGAGTTTGCATCTGGTGAATTTTACAGCTTCTATAATGCAGACAAAACTAGTCACGAGATGTTCTCCTGGACGCTTATTCAATGTGTTACAACGCCTCACGCCTGAACAGAAGGCTGCAGTGAAGAGCATGGGATTTGGAAGCCTCCTTGACCTTAAATGTAGGACACTCCGCCGCAGTTTGTGCCTTTGGTTATTGGAGAGGTTCAATACTGCAAGACGCAGTTTGGAGATCTGTGGTGAGAATATTCCTTTATCCCCAAAAGATGTGGAGCTTGTGATGGGATTAGCGGCCAGCGGAAAGGATGTAGTGAACTCAGGGCCCGATGATGTGATTGCAGACTTACGTCATAGTTATAATGCTACAAATCGTGGGATTTCAGTACGACTTCTAGAGGAGCGGTTGGCAGCTCCAGAAGCAGGAGAGGATTTTAAGAGATCATTTGTCCTCTATGCATTAGGCACTCTTTTTTCACCAACAGCAAGGCTGGATGTTAGCCCATCATTCTTACACTTTTTGACGAATATGGATGTTGTCCATCAGTACAACTGGGGAAAATTCTTGCTTGATCGGTTAGTTCGAGAAGTATCTCGCTTTCGTCAAGGGAAGCAACAGGCAGTTGGTGGTTGTCTTTTGTTTCTCCAGGTCAACTAGATTCTTAGCTCTGATGATTTCAGTTTGAACTACTCGTGTGTTGATGATTCTTTCTGAACTAAATTTTGTTTTCAGCTCTTATACTATGAGTGCATCTCTGTTGGAGGACCAGGTCCTTTGGCCACTGCTGTTGTTCCATGCTTGTCTTCATGGGGTGAGGAGGAGATTACAGAGAGAGAGAGACAAGAAAGAGAGCTAGGTGGTTATGGCAGAGGAGAGGTACATTGGAATTGACAATTTACAAAACAATAAAGTGTGTAGCATTTGTCATGGTAGCTGCTTTTGTGCAGGTGATCTGCAAGGATAAGTGCCTCGATATGGAATTTTCAGAGTTTAGAGATCAACTGGATGACCCACCAGCAGCCAGCATGAACACCACAGTTACGCATGGCCCTTCCTTTGGCCAGGATCAGAACCAGGTAGTCATGGCATTGAGAGTTTTGGGAAATTGTTTTATTTCGTGATATTTTCTTTATAGGTGGTATAGCTCATGTACCCATAAGAAATTGAACCCATGACTTCACCTCCCACCCTTTACATGTTGGCGGAGGAAATGACATTTAGTCCGAAGATCATTGGCATAATTATGAATGAAATATCTGATCATAGTATATGACTTCTTTTGTTATGAAAAAATGTTTTTGTGTTCAACCAAACCTATCGCAACAAAATAGCCTTGTCATCTGCTGATGCAATGTCGGCATATCTGGGGGAAACATATGATCCCCAATGACTTGGACACAGGAAAGAGCATTTATACTCTTGCCTTTGAAATATCAATATTTTATCAGTTTTGGTTTTTGTGTATTTTTTTCTTAATAATTTTTGCACTCCGGAGTTGATGTCATATGTCCCTGCATATTTACAGAGAAAGACGAAAAACCTAAGATTTCATAACTTGATGTTGGAATGAATATCATTGCAGTGCTTGATGATGCAGGCAGCTAAAAGCTCTCAGAAAAGCAAGCTTAAATATGAAAATAATATAGTTAATAGTCTGAATTTGATGCAGGCCCTAGTTCAGAGCCATCCACGGCCTATTTTTGCTGCTATTGATGATTAGTTCTGAGTTTCTTTAGGAATACATTGTCACTAATGTTTTCTTTAGTAGTTTTAGAAGAAGGGGATAGCATTGTAATTTTTGGATTTTTGGATATAAAGTATACTTTTGGCTACTGGGTATTTTGGGTTCTATTACTATATTAAGTTTGTTTATTTGTGGGTTTTGCTAGTTGTTAGTTAGACTTAATAATCACAAACCAAAAAAGAGCCCGGGTCCTAAATACTGCATTTAAAAACCTAAGCCACCAGTCCTCGAACAGGTCTGAAACAATCACAAGCAGCCAAAACACCACGTTACTTTTAGGCCCAGGAATGGTCACCCACTCCTTAATTCTTAGTCTCTTCTCCAATTATCCTTCTTTTACTAGCTAAAAGTTCTATGTTCCTTATATTTTCCATCCTTTTCCCACCAAAATCTAGCTCTCCAAAGCCCCACATCTGCTCCCAAAAAAGCCTAGCTAGGCTAAGGCCCTTTTTTGTTACTGTCCTACATCAATTGGGCCTAGACACAAGTTATACGTCTAAGGTCTGTTTACCTGATACCACGTTTTATAACCAGAAGTATTTGGATAGTGTTTCCACCGATTGTCTAGTGTGAAGACAAAGGAATGGAGATTACTATGCATCAGGAGGGCAATTCTCAGATTCCTTTTCTTTAATTCGTTTTTCTAGTATTTGCTTCTTGCTGCCTCCTTCCTCATAACTATCAAGTCACCTGACAGTGGGGAGGAAGTGTATATGTGAACTTCTGTATGTTGTCACCTAACTTAGAGGACATGTGCTTGGAGATGAACCCTGGGAGTTATTTTTTGGCATGGTGTAGCTGTGGGCGGGCATAAATGAAATTTGATGGTTATGATAGCTTGATTTTTCTATGATGCAGATATATAATGGTATTTGATTCTATGTAGGGTTTTGGAGTCTTGACTAATGTCACAGGTTTCTTAGATAAATCAGTAGCATTTGTAGCTTTGATTTATGCTTTGGCGAATATTCCTCTGTATTCTTTCATGGTTTATTTTTGTTGAAAGATTAATTTAAGGACGAGCTTGGTTGATATGATTATATCAGGAAGATATGCCAATTCTTATTGGGGGTGAAAATGTAGTCTGCGGGGACATCAAGGTGGTTGTTGATTCAGTCAGAGTGGCCTGTCGAAACAAAGAGTATGGATGCGATGAAAAAGTGGATTACATTAATAACAACCATGAAGAAACATGCACCTATGCACCATGTTCATGCCCGCTTCCAGGTTGCAATTTTGTCGGTTCATCTGATCAGTTGTCACTACACTTTAGCAGTAAACATTGGGATTCTGGACGGCGCTTCAGGTACGATAGCCCATTGGCTGTCTCCTTAGAGATGAATGAGCCATTCCTTGTCCTTCAGGCGGAGGAGGATGGCGTTCTTTTCCTCCTGAACAAGGGTGTCGAAAGTATTGGGAACACGGTCATGGTAACTTGTATTGGGCCAAGCTCATCAAAGGAAAGGTTCTTGTATGATCTTGTATCAGGAAGAGGAAGCAGCTCGTTACGGTTAAAATCGGTGGCACAGAATTTTCCTGGAAGGGTGGAAGGTTTCCCCCCAATGGATTTTCTTCTCATTCCATTTGGTTTCCTTAACAGTTCTGGGCATATCAACTTAGACGTTTGTATATGGAGTTCTACAGAACTTGGTGCTGATTGTCTTGACCAATATATAACTTGATGAATAAAAAGGATAACCAGATTCACAAAGCTTGCAAAAGATCAATACTGTCTAGTATTGCTGAATAAAAACCAACAAGATACTGAGTATAAAGATTTTGACTGAGTCTCTTTTCCGTGTTGCTCCTCTTCGATTACTCTATGCAGAATGCTGTGGTTCAAGACACAGAGTTGGGGGGCAACGAGGACTCGTATTCTCTAAAAAGTGATGTGATGTGGTGAGCGCAAGAGATCCAGTAATCTCAGCCTGATCTTGGGCTATAACCTTTCAGACTCTCCCGGAGGAAAGCTCATTTAGAACGGATTGAGATTGAAAAAAATCTTGAGTAATGTTCGTATTCAAATTTTTTCTAAGATTCAAAACCAATATCTTAAAAATTCAAACAAAAATACCAATACATTTAACACAATCTCCAACAACTTTTTACTTTTTTATTTAACACAAATTTTCTCTTTATACTTTTTAACCTAATTCTAATATTTTTTTATTAAATAATTACATCAAATCATCTCTCTATCCTTTACAGAAACACCTATAAAACATTATTTCACATAAATATTCACAATTCTACTAGAATTCTACAGTTTTTTACTACTAAAACATACCCCAAATTTTCCGGATCAACGGAGACTACAAAAACCGTCAAGCACACGGGCACACTGTGTCGTCGTAGCATGATTATAGCAAATGATCACGGACTACAGTATAGTGCGGCCCACGTACGTTTATTGATCGAGGTAGATTTGGGCCTATGTCACCTCCTCAAACATTGAGGTGGGCTAAAACTTGTCTTTTTTGGGCTTTAAGCTAAACCCAACCTGCCAAGTTGGACCTTAATCCTTTCGACCTATCCCACTTCTTGACCAGAAGGACAAAATGAAACTATGGAAGCAGCAGAGAATCCATTCCACAGAACATATCATAAACCCCAAAAAAAAAGATAATTTAGAAAGAAAAAAAATAGAAAGATAGCAAATAGAACTCACATGCCAGCGAGCAAAGCTAAAATTCCAAATTTCCAGTAGCCGTTGAACAGGGAGAGAGAGAGAGAGTTAAAGAACGAGCAAATGAATTCGTCGCTGACGCTTCGTCGTTTTTGCTGTTTCCAGGCTTCCACCTTTTCTTCTTGCTCTTCTTCGCTAAGCGTCTGTTCTAAGAAGAAGCCTCTTGTCTTCCTGGGCTCTCCTCAGGTATTCACTCCCGTTTGCTGTCTATCTTCATTGCTTGGGTTTCTAATGACATGTCTATTTTTACAGGTCGCTGCAACAGTCCTTGATTCCCTTCTCAGTACATCTAGTGCTCCAGACTCCTTATTTGAGGTATTGCTGTTTTGGGCCATGACTCCATTCCATTCTCTTCTAGTGGCTTTTTGTCTTTTACTTTCTTATCTAGAGTACTCCTTGGAATGTTTCTTTCATTGTCTGTTTGATTAGCGGTGACTTCTACTGGTTCATTTTCATTACGATTCTTAGCATTTTTTTAGTTAAGCCTTTAATTGTAATCTTACTCTATGGAGATTAATTAAATGGCCTGCGTGCAATTTTGTTTGTGCAATGGTTGTGAAAAGAGGGTTAAAATTGGATCTTTGAGATTCGAAAATGTACTTAGTTCTGATACATTGACTTTACTGTGCTGAACCGATCAATTGGTGGGTCATTTTCAGTTCCTCATTTTGACATGGCTTGTGATCGCAACAATGTGTAAGCAGAGCTCTTTTGAAAAACCTTTCTTTCTATTAACATCAAAGTACTGCATATAGTCAAGGACCACGTCTTGAAATGATGATTTTACACCAAGACTGTGGAATGCCTAGTATAAAGGTTTAAAAAGGTTGTAGGGATGTTAACATTAGGGTTGTTTTGATTATTACGTTTTATCGTGCAAAGTAAGAGGCATGTCTATGGCTTACTAATATGATACAATCTAGGTCGCAGCAATTGTTACTCAGCCGCCTTCTAGAAGGAATCGGGGGAGAAATATGATGCCCTCTCCAGTGGCACAGTATGCTCTTGATAGGGGGTTCTCTTCTGACCTCATTTTCACACCCGAGAGGGCTGGAGAGGTAATGATGATTTCTTCTCTTGTAGCTTGTGCTTCAGGAACTGTTTTAGAAAGTAATGATATACTCTGTTAATAAGATACAAACCAACTCTCTTTCGAGCAAATGGCATTTCTTTCTTCTATAAATTAGACATGGAAGGTGAGGTCATGCATTCAAATACATAAGGGTGCATGGCCTTCTTTTCACCCTAATGACATTTCCTTGTGCCAGATAGATATCTTTTTAATGGTCCTGCAGAAGGTAGCAGCACCAATCTCCTGTGTCTGGTTGAACTCCGGCAGTGGACCTGCATTTTTATTTTTAAACTCACCGTTTTCTTGCTAGCGTACTGCAATATGATTTTTTTTATGATGTGATTTTTTGTTTTGATAATGTCACATTGTCTAGCGAAGGAAAAAAGTCTGGTGATACATTTGTTACATTGAAAGTTTCCATCAAACAGCGGTTTTTTTTCCTGCAAAGGAAGTTTAAACTATGTGAATGCAAACTCGGCAGTGTAAACTTGAGTAAATAACATCTTCTTTCGTGCTCAAGTTGTCAAACCATTAACTGAAGTTTATAGTAAAAGTCCCTTTTTTTATGATGTCATTTTTAAATTAGATACATTCTTTCTTTTGCACCTACAACTGTATTGAAGCTTAAAATTTTTCTCTCTGTAAGTTTGTATTGGATTAAAAAAATATTATTTTCTCCTATTAGAATGGAAGTTTTTGTAGAATCGTTTTTCAAAATTTAGGAAAAAGCTTGTCCGCTGTGTGTGTGTTTACTCGTGCGTCTTTTATTCATATCACAAATCATAAGAATTCTTAAGGGCAAGTAATTGCCTTCTCTTTCTGCCCAAACCCATTTGACCCCTACTTTGTTAGCTTTCCCTGTAAGGCTTGTAACAGTCACACACGCACATAGGGACAAGCCTATCCATCAACGGGATTGCCTTAAGTATAGGCAGCCTTTTCATAAGCCATTTGTTTTAACATCATGTGTAATACCTGGCAGACCGCATAAAGAGAATTTATTTTTTCCTTACTCTTTGCAGGACATGTTCTTGTCGAATTTAAAAGCTTTGCAGCCAGAACTCTGCGTAACAGCTGCATATGGAAATATTTTGCCCAGCAAGTTTCTCAAAATTCCACCACTGGGTTTGTCAAACATATTCTTTTCTGACAAAAATTTGGATATTGTGCTGGCTACTTCTGTGTTAACATGGACGAGTATCCATGAGACCACTTTTTTCTCTCTCAGATGAATATGCCATTTGCAATGTGGGAGCAAAAGATTAATAATTTTTCTCGCATATGGTTGCCTCAGAACAAGTATTGGAATTAACCTTTTAAGCCTAGTTCCATCAGCAAAATGATTGCTCATGCTGTGGTTAATATTTATCTTCTTCATCATTTAATTGAATATCCCTATAATGTGGACATACAGAGATAATTCGAAATTTGTACATACTAGTGTTGACTCTTAAGTCATGAGGTTAAAAAGGACTAGATGCTAAAAAATTTGAAGTACAATCATATAAATCCTGAAAAGTCTGCTATAAAAATTTGTCAAGTTCAAATTTATCTCAGGCACAGTGAATATACACCCTAGCCTGCTGCCGCTGTACCGTGGTGCTGCTCCTGTTCAAAGAGCGTTGCAGGTCTTTTATCATTCTTGGTTTCTGGTGTTCATGTTGCTTAATACTTATGAATTCCTTCCTCTCTTTAGTTTGTGCAATGACATCTATACCTTGCTACGTTAGGATGGTGTTAAAGAAACGGGAGTATCATTGGCATTCACAGTGCGTACACTTGATGCTGGACCTGTTATTGCCTGTGAAAGATTGGAAGTTGATGATCAAATTAAGGTATGCTTCTCTGGGATTACTTCATTGGTTATGATGCATGGATTAAGATTTTGGAATTTGCTAGTCTTTGTTTTGCTAAACCCAATTCAGAAGTGTCATGGAGTGGTCTGAAACAATTATGTGGTAGCATGCATTTCACTGCAAGATTTATCAATTTTGATGAGACCTTATTGTTGGTATGATGTATGTGAAATTCAAAATGGTAACTGCATGTTAACCTAAAATAATTCATCTTATATGCTCCTTTGTAGCTATTGTTACTATTATTTTTAACATATTCAGGAGGTACTCTTCCATTTACTATGATTCATGCCTCTCTCTCTTTAAAGCACAGATACACTGCTGTATCTGCATTTAGCTTCAGTCTTAGCTTTCATTTTTAGCTCAGTCCTGAGAAAAGTTAATTTTATACATTACTGGTTCCCCTTTCTCTCTCCCCGCTCTCTGCTTGGGTGAACATCATAATTTTCTCTTTACTTCGTTGAGAAGTGATAAATGCTTTCTTCTTTTTAAGCACCTTCTAGCTAACCTTAGAATGCTTTGCTCACAGGCGCCTGATCTACTTGAATTGCTATTTTCTGAAGGTGCGGTTTTTGGCCAGTGTCTAATTTTTTTAGTTTTATTATGCCAAACATTCATGAAGGTGATTTTCTGTAGCCACTTTATCTTCGGGTCTATATCTAAATTTATCTACTGGTAATGATATTGTTGTTCGTGATAATGCTACAAGCACTCCTTAGTCAATTAACTTTCTACATGTATAATAGAATTTTTTTTGGCACATGAACACAAATATGTGAGTTCTTCAATAACATTTCAAAAGCTGTTCAATGAGAAAATCCATCAGTTCTTATTTACGAATGATATACTATGGAACTACTCAGGGTCTAAACTCCTAATCCGTGAGCTGCCTTCTATATTTGATGGATCGGCTAAGGTGAAAGCACAACCCCAAGATGACTCCAAGGCTACCTTAGCTCCAAAGGTACCATGCTAGACATAGAATTGGAGTATTAGCTTGCAACTTTTTGTAGGGATGCTTTGAGGTTCAACATGCATAAGATCCAGATGCGGTTCCCTTGTTGTGTTGGCCACCCGATGCTTTAACTTCTTACTGTGTGCAGAACTTGGTGACAATGTGTGTATGGGCGACTGTTTGTAGTTTTCATTTATTCCAACACCACATTTCTCCACAGAAGTTTCTGTTGCCTCTAACACTAGCAAAAATCACCAATAAACATGGGATTCGGTGCCTCTGTAGATATAGCATATAGCATTTGGCTACAAATCCAATCCTAGTAGGATAAAGAAGCAACATCATAGATGTTTCTTATTTCTTAATATATTTTGATGTACCTCTGCAAATATGTTAAGTCTGCCAAATATTTCATGTTCCATGATGTTTAATTGGTAAAAGATTACTAATTTCTTTTCTGCTTTATGCAGATAACTCCAGAAGAGTCGTGGCTTTCTTTTGATGAAGAAGCATTAGTTCTACATAATAAAGTAAGCTATTTCTTATTTTGAGTTCATTCATGCAGTAATGACATACAACCTCTCTAGGTTCGTGCATTTGCAGGTTGGCCAGGAACCCGAGCTAAGATTCTAGTTGTTGACAAGAAAGATGGTCAACACAATATCTTAGAGCTGAAAATTCTAACTACAAGAGTTTGCAGCCATAACAATATTGCAGGCAATGGAGTTGATGAAATTACTTTCGCCGAGGGTGCGTTGGCATTT
Organism: Myrica gale; assembly: GCA_963930655.1. NCBI lineage: Eukaryota > Viridiplantae > Streptophyta > Magnoliopsida > Fagales > Myricaceae > Myrica > Myrica gale. Next base: position 4,597,598 of record OZ005600.1, on the reverse strand, counting down.
CCGTGTGGGAGATGCACTGCACTTGAGGTGGGCTACATTACTTTTATTACCATGTTTGAGTCCTATTTAAATATCCTGTTTGTATGGCATGTCAGAACATGTTCTCTTTTTCTTGAAGTGCTATTTGACAAAGAATATGTTGTTGGGTTATGAATTTTGGTCTAGCCAGCATGTGTTAAACCGCATTTCCAGTTGTCCGAAAAGATAATATTTGGAAAATTAGATACATTATAACACTCCATTGAGGCCTGCCCAGCTTTACAATCAATAAAATGAGTATGAACTTTTGCAGAGACAGTGAATATAATGTTGACACCTTCAATATGGCAAACACATATCAGCCACTCTTTATGACCCCCTGATTTTGGTCTATTGGTAACTCCACCAGGTTTTGGAAGTTCAACTTCCTGGGAAGAAGGTTGTCAGTGCCACTGCCTTCTGGAATGGCTTGCGAGGTCAACTGCTGAGAAAGTTATGACAGAGAGATCATTTCATGTAGGCGGCATCCAAAGATATAAGGTTGAGGCTAGGGTAGGAAAATTTATGGATTTCTATCATTTATCTGTAATTTATACTTTTGTGCAGTTGTCCATCGTTTCCAGTTGATGTACCATTACCCACAAACTTTCAATAGCAATAAATCTTGTAATTTCTTCCAAACAAGGGCTACATTGGAGAATTTCTTGGAGATCTACTCTGTTTATATATGACTATAAAGAATAACCCAGCAAACCGATTATGGGATGGTATAGAATGCCAAAGAGAAGTGTTACATAAAACGAATAGCAAACAGAATCCCAAATAAAAACTCCTGCATGAACGAAATTCAACGTGGCAGCTGACGTGTTAGTTTTATATTCTACCTGCAAGGAGCTGATATGATAATTTGCACCCATGTACTACTCCGAGGAAATTAAGGAGAAAGAGAAAAATGGTCAGCATCGAGTGCTCGCTTTGGAACATGCATGATATTCTTGAGCGAGGGTAACGCAGTAAACAAGTTTCTGTTTGCTGAAGATTCGTAATTCTCCCAATTATGACCAAACACCTACCAACCACAATTTCCACAAAAAGGAAAACTCTTTGATGATGTGGCCTCTTTAAGCATCAAGTTCATCAACTCCTTCAGGGGGATTCTTTTCTGGACATTAGTCTGGCAGCACTGCTTTATAGTTGTGCAGGTTATATTGTCATCATTGGACATCTACTGGTGTTTTCCAATGCTTAATGGACGAGAGCTGTCAGCTCAGGTCCATTGTGGGGTTGATCCAACATCGTGTGTATATGTGAGTATCGCATATTCTGAAATCTGAAATAATAAAGACAAAAATTACTCCAGCGTCTCTCAGATCTTTGAAATTAAACTATTGCCCCAGCTTAATCTTCTTCTAGCAATCAAAGAGTGCAGACTCTTGTCAATCGAAAAATAGTATACACCAGTCGTCCTCACAACATGAACGTTGACTAATTATGATATCAATCAATGTATTTTATTTACATAAGTAGAGAATTAATATATATCGAAATGGAATAAATATTAATTTTCTCTTTGAAGTGCAGCGACTGCAGAAGGTTCGATTGATGAGTGCTTAAAATTATTTGTAGGAGTTTGCTTTCAAGTGGTGGTTGAACCATTTAAATTGCTTACAATATTTTAAACCCATTGCTCCGTACTTAATACTGAACTTTGCTGCTGCTTTTTATTTTTTTGGTAAAAATAAACTCTTTTTTTGCTTCTCGGAAGAGGGAACAGAGGTTAAGCGATCTTTAAAATCATTTCCTCACTAACCTAACTTATAACAAAGCGGACCCAAAAGCAGCGTTACCTTGTATTATTTCTAGCCACATTAATAGTACTGGCCGGCCTGCTTTGTGGACATTCCTTTTCCTTTGGTTCAATAACAATACTCGATTTTCCAGACACTGCTGTTCTGCACATCATCTTTTTAAATCCAACAAGCGGCTTCTTCTCTTATTTAAATACCAAGTCTTGCAGTGTAGCGCATACCCTCTCTCTCTCTCTCTCATTTGCTTTCTTCTAAAGAGAAGGAAAATGGGTGCTCTTGATTACCTCTCCCACTTTTGCACTGTCACCAGCACAAGGAGCAAGCGCAAGGCAATGCAGGTACTCGATAGCCCCGACCAATTAACTAATTAACATTTTCATTCTTGATACTTTGCGCTGCTTGCAGTCTGTCCAATGAAGACGAACCGCTCTTCTCTTGCCGTGTTTTTGTACTTTCTTCTGTATTCTTTTTTTTAAGGGTTACGTTTTCTTTCCAGACTGTCGAGATAAAAGTCAAAATGGACTGTGATGGCTGTGAAAGGAGAGTGAAAAATGCTGTAACCTCCATGAAAGGTTAGTTGCTGAAGCTCTCTCCCTTCTCCCCTCTGTGTGTTTTTTTCTCGTTTCCATCTCTAGAAGCTTTGTTTTGTCCCCTGGATTGCGATGCCTTGACATATCACAGAAGCAACAATGAAATAAAGGGTTGTAACGACGGTCATGAGAAAAAACAAAAGTATTTTAAGTCGAGCTAATTCACAAATATCGAAAAAAAGGATGCAAATGGATCTTTCATGACCCTTCAGAAAGTAATCATCGTATTTTGAACTTCTGAAACATTTATTTTCCATCGAGGACAGCGGACAGTACTAAAACAAACGATAGACGAGCAAAACAAGGGAGTCGATTCTCGTCATGCAAGTCTCGATCTGTCTTCGACAAGAATGTTTTGTAGGTTCAGAGAACCGGTTGATTTCATGGCGGTTGTTTTTGTGCATGGCTGTTTGCCAGCAGGGCATAAGATGAGTTTTCTGCGGAGAGCTCTAGGCCGAGACTGAGACCGTCTTTGGTTCTTGTCTTGCGAGAGCAAGTTTAAGTTGGTCTCTGCCTTCCTGCAAGTTTAAGTTGGTCTCTGCCTTCCTCTTTCTTATTAGACCTGGTTTTCATACGAGCAGGATTAGTGTCCTTGTTGCGGGTCTATGCTTGTTGCGCATCTGCCCGAACACGCGCACACCCTCTCTTGCTACCTTGATTTCTATGAATTTCTTGTTCCAAAGACCAAAATGGAGCCCAAAAAAGACGAGAAAAAATGAGACACGTTTAATAACTCTTTTTGTACTATTTAAAAAAAGAAACAAATGTTCTTAGAAATATAGTTGGATTTATAGTTCCAAGTAAGCCCGAGTCTTGCTTCTATGCATCTCTTTTTGTCCCCAAATGGGTTCTATACCTGATATCGTTTTGGTAAACGAAGAATTCCAATTACTATACAATATATTAGTTTTGGAAAAAATAAAGCAAAAAAGACCTACTTAGGTGTGTTTGAGTGGCAAAATTTTAGGGTGGTTAAATTTTTTGTTATAGAAGTTGATGAAAAAGTGAAGAGTAAGTGAAAAAATTGGTAAAAAAGTGAAAAAGTTTATGGGATGCGGTGAAAAAGTGAGTAGAGAGAAATTTTGGTAATGATAAAATTTTAAAGAGCCAAAATTTTAGTTGCTGAACACAGTCCGTTATGTTATAATTGTTCATGATTACTAATATTGCATGTTTTTGTTTAAAACATATTAATTTTACCACTTCTAACTGTATCCTCAAAATTAATGACATGATCTAGGTGTGAAATCTGTGGAGGTCAACAGAAAGCAACACCGGGTAACAGTCAGTGGTTATGTTGAACCAAATAAGGTCTTGAAGAGAGTAAAGAGTACTGGCAAGAGAGCTGAATTTTGGCCTTATATTCCTCAACATCTTGTACACTATCCTTATGCGTATGGAGCCTACGACAGAAAGGCACCATCCGGCTACGTTAGAAACGTTGTGCAAGCTTTTCCGGCCTCAAATGCAGGTGAGGAGAACATCGTCTCACTATTCAGTGATGATAATGTAAATTCCTGTTCCATCATGTAAGGAAACTGGCTACAAGTTGTTGAAAACTTTAAAGGCAATATCTTTAATTTAGTAGTTTTCTTCTCTCAACTATTGTGAGTAATATTGGAGACATGAGCAAAGATATACGAGCATGTAGTATGTCATGCCTGTAGTCCTAATAGGTGCCTTTATATATTGATATGAGATTTCCTGATTTGGAAGCTTGACTATATATATATATATATATATATATAGTTTACGAAAGTGATCAACTACTAAAGGCGTGCCGTTTGCCCTAGAGTGGGAAAGATGTTAAGAATCACATAAACATCATTGGGAAAGATCCTCCTTTAGCTATATTGGTTTGTTTCCATTAATTATGTGTGGCAAATCCACTCTCCGTGACCTCAGAACAATCAAAGCAACTATCTAGAATGAGTACATAATCTCTACATGATCTCAAGCATATATAAGATTTCCCCTGTCTACCACGTAGAAGTAGAAAAACTATGTAAAAGGACAGTTAATTCCAGCTGAATAGTGTGCAATGCAATGATAATTACTATATTAATGATGATGGAATTGTAGTATTGTTTCTTGTATTAAAAAAAAAACTAGCGATATTCCAAAAGGCCCAGGACATATAGAGCATATTGTACTGAGTCCATTAATATTAGTTAGGTGGGAGGGGGTGTAATGGAGAATCTTGAACATTAGCATTTAGCGGAGAGTTGAATATGTTGCTTGATTACGCACAAAATTTGCTGATGAATGTCCTAATACCTTGACAATTAGAAGGAGAGATCTAAGTGTTAGAATTTGTTAGAGTCTCACATTGATTATGAACCATTTAATCTTGTGTTTCATATATATACCTGTTGGGTCACCTCTTCTCATCACCAATTGATTTCGAGATGAAACTTGACACGGAAAGAGAAAGAAGATGAGGGTTATATATATACTTCAGGTGAAAAAATAATTCCTGCCTATCTGCAGTATGATCTGCCATGAATTCATGAATGTCCCCCCAAATTATATGCATTTTCCAGATACTAGCTAGATATAAGCGAAATACCTCCAAACTTTCACCATGCATATATAATTAGTTCAGATGGGGTCCAACAAGATATATAGAACAACTATTTTGCTGCTGAAATTACGCAACTAATAGCCCTATTTTTTCAACGACGTATCCCCAAGTTATGGCTTTAATGTTAATGGAATGACGTAATACTGAATTTCCAAATGATGGTGGCGATCACGTGTCAACTTTGATCTGGATATGATCTTATCCCACCAAGTTAATTATAATTCACAGAGGTTACTGCGTAGAGAGACAATAAAGTAACAACCTTTTCTGTCTATACTTTCTTCTTTTAAATTAACACGCATTTTGGGCTATTTGAATACCAATCATGCCAAACGCCGCAAGATAAAATTTCAAACATTTATTAAGTAAAACTTCCTCTCAGTGTCTTCGGCCTATCTATGGCCCATGTCGCCGCTAAGTATAACTACAGAATAATGCTGAAAGGACAGATACATAAATTTATGCACTTAAGGCCAGAGGAAGGGGGAATGATTACAGGAAGCACCAAACATGACTAGTTTTTTTTTCTTTCAAAAATACCTCCTCTTTATTCAGAAACCTGACTAGTTAATTATAGAAGAAACTTCTCCTAAATGAGTGATCTTTTAGGGACCTTACCAACATTCTTTGGTGTTCTTAAATAATTTACGTAAAAATGAATCCACAACTCAAGCATCCAATACTTCTTAATTGCAAATTGGTGTCATGATTTCAGTTAAAGAAGTTTTATGTTCTTGGGATTCTTGCCCACAAGGCACAAAGTTGGATCTTTATTTTTTATTTTTTGAAAAATACTTAAGATCCCTCTGGAATCTCGTTGGAGTCGCAAAATGCCGTCGAGCGACGCTCTATGCAGTATGCACAGCGAGATTCGAGCGGGGTACAAGCAGTTAGATGTGATATTTTCTTTGACCAAAAGTCAACATTATTGAATTTCCTGTCTTCAAGATCAAGTCAACATGATTAGACGAACAACATCGTCCCATCAACAAGCAGGTCCCCCTCTACGTGCTGACAGATACCAATATCCTGTGGCCATTTTGCCTCCTTTGGAATGGGAATATCCTGTTTCTGTGCTTATCCGTTGCATCCTTGTGTATATGCATAGAATATCTTTGTCCGAGTACGTGGAAGTTAAAAAAATATGAACGGGAATGCGGGTTACGAGTGGGGCACAAGCGATGGATCTATAGATAAAAAGTGGTATGCTACGGTGTGACAGAAAGCAGCAAAGTAGTGTTACAGCAAGAGAGAAATTTCACAGAGCATTTCTTTGTAGATTTTTTGCTGCATTTACTTCTTCCTATGTCTTCTTCTGACGTTACGTGAAGAGCCATCAAACAACTTTTAACATGTACACATGTTCTGTTCCTCGCCTTGCTTGCAGAAGATGGTTTTCCTCCTCCTTTCATTGTTTCTAATGTGCCTAGCTAGCTTTGATCGTAATAGATGACAAATTTTCGTACGGATGGTTTCCCTAGGGGAAATGCGCGCTTGATCGTAAGATACCAGAATCTATCCTCCTGCACTCCGACTTAATCCTCTCGGCCTCTATACCCATTTACGTTCTACCATTACTGCTTGAGTCAAACTATTGTACGTCTCCGGTCTCCCTGTACTGATATCACGCGAGTTGATATCCTTGCATCTCGGGCTCATCTTAGCTTATAACAGTTGCACTACGTAAGATGTTACTGGCACAGATAGAGTACCAACCTCTAGAAGCCCCCTCCTACTATTTGTTGGTTAGAGAACACACCAAAAGAAGATCCATATAAACTGGAAAATGCACAGATTTGGGCTGCATGTCCAATATGTTCCTAGACTCTATATAGATACATGAATGGCGCAGATAATTTGTGTATGATTGGAGGTGATGTCTCTCCTACAAAGTGGATTATTCTTGAATTTTCTATTCGAACAGTTCAAAATATACTCTGAACTCTGAAGTAGAGTCGATCATTTCAAAGTGGGAATAATGCAAGGCTTAATTCAATTTTCTAATGGCTAAAGACTTGTAAAGCTCTCAATGCTTTTCGCGAACATACGTTTGTCGCATCAAGTGTCTTTTGGCCCACCAAAGTAGGATATGTCATGAGACTAGGCTCTCTCCTAGTTCTAAAGAACGCGTTTGGAAGAAAGAAGATGCATGCCTTCTTTGTTTTCATTTTACTATTACCCTAAAGTAACGAACTTTGTTAGATCCAGCTAATATGCACTAACAGTACATGCCATCTCATACCATCGAATGATTCTCTTGGCTTTCTGGACATAAAACCCATTGCACCAGCTCTTCGTGGGGAAAAGTTTAGCCTCATAAGTTGTTGAGAAAAGCATTTGAGGCCCACAATTCCTCAGACCGCCAAAATAGATACTAGTGTAAATTCAAACAAACTGCGTTGCCCAAATAGTTAATACAGGTATCTGTGGATTCCTATGCGTATGCGTACATCTCCAGGTTCGTCAAATACTGAAAAGAAAGAATTGGCATATGCCAATGACTCGTTAAGAGATTGCGTTCTTTCGTATCAGTCTATTTACGCCCATCTTGACTGATTTTCAACGAATAAAGTGTTATTATAGACTTACATTCAAGTTCAGCTAGAAGGTCCAACACTAGTCTATTTGCTTTTGCTGGGCAAATGAAAAAGAAAATAAATTGCTGCAACAAAGTGTACATCTGTCTCAAACCACTCTGCTCTATGCGCTATGCCTATGCCAGGCTCCTTTCTGCCCTCGGTGGACAGGGATTCGCTTGTTAGTAATATATTTTCATGGGAAATGTCTTGTGGGCAGTGGTGTTTTCATCGTTACAGAGTACTAGGCCTCATCCCGTGCCGGCATTCTGCAACGACTCAAAAAAACGAAACAAAACGACCCAAAGACATGTATATTTTTTTGGCTTTAACATACAGGAAGGATTCCCAAAACCTGCCGTCCTGGTTCTATAAATAGAAATCATGTTTTTTAAGTCTAAGCTGAATGTTGGCCAAATCCAGATGTATTTCTCATACTAGCGCTGCTCATTCTGCACAAAGTTCAACGGAAGCAATATACGCTCAGAAGTCTTCAAAGACCAACAAGCGGAGTACGTTTCACATACGATACCGGCAAATTTTGGTGCAGGTGGAGGAATATTTTGAGTTACAATTACCGTGGAGGATATTGAAGGGATTTCGCAATTAGCAACCATCACGAGAAAAGGGTTGTACTTTGTTTGGTTGGCAGAGACATCTGCAGCATATGACTGAGTGAAACAAGCACAAGGACTATGCCTTGTCAAATCACATTAATCTGTCCCTCTTTCTCGGAGATTTTGACTGGGGGCCCCCTGTTCACACTGCAAAGTTGGACTTTCCAACGAGTTGGAGTTACCTGAACTCCTTTCCAGTTTCCACAAGTGGGATGCCGGATGTGGGATCTTAAATAGGAAAGAAAATTGTGAATCTTTTTTTTTATAAGTGAATCTAATGCAGAAAATTGTGAATCTAATGCAGAAAGTAGGAAAGAAAAAAATATTTCCGCAATCGAGATACCTTCCTTTTAAGCAACAAAGAGCTGTAAAAAATGTCTGCAAATGAGTTCGAGTTCCTAGATTGAGGTCCCTACCTCAAGCGATTTTCCCTCTCGTTTAATTTCTTTCACAGACGTACGTTCTCAAAGTGCACATGAACTGTCAAGGGTGCGTGCAGAAAGTGAGGAAACTACTCCGGAAAATTGAAGGTACTAAACATGCATGTACCCAAATTACTTTACATTTTCTTACTAATATGTATTATTCTTTTTTTTTATATGCAAACATCCTACAAGACATTAGGGATGCAGGCACAAGAGTCGCTTGATCACAATATAAGACCTCATACGGTAAATCCGAAGGATTAATGGCCTCCATGATGGAATTAGAACTGCACCACTTGGCAAGATGATGCGTTGCAAAATTTGCTTCCCGAGGAATCCATGCAAATCTCCAACTGCCATGATCACGTAGCATTCTTTGAATGGTGGTGACTTCACCTACAATATCTCAATCAATATCATCAGTATCCTCCACCACTTAGTTAACCAAGTTCAAACAATCACCCACAATGATAATAGCGTGGTCCTCCAAATCACCTGCCATATTACAAGCCATCCTGGCAGCCCGTGCTTCTCCTTTGAGGGGGTTTCTCCCTGCCACCTTACTGATTCTAGCAAGAAGAATATTTCCCAAATTATCACAACATAGTGTTGCCATAAACAAACCACCAGTTGCAACTGCAACATCATAATTGATTTTTAGCTAACCAGGGTCCGGGGGAATCCAAATCTCTTTTGTCACTTGTTGAAGGGAAGCCACGCCAGCTGGTGAGCCTCATAGCGCCGAGTTAGAGCATCAATCATCATAGAAGGAGTAGGAAAAGCGTTGCCATGGGCAGCCTGATTCCGTGCATGCCAGATAATGTCGAAACGGATGGCAACCGCAAGCATCATCTCACCCTAATGGTTCCTAAGCATCTGCGGTAAAAGCTTGCTGTTTAAAAGGAATTTCATCCAAGCTGTTATAAGTTGGCTAGTAAAATCATCAGGAATTAAGGGCCAAGGACCAACGCGCCAAATGAAACTAATCCCCGAACAATTAAGCAATAAATGGGATGCCACCTCCACTTCAAGGCCACAAACAGGACAAGCTATTCCCGAAGAAACCATCCTGACTCAAACGAATTGTACCTCTGAGGGGTAAGGCGTTTGCTGTAACTTTCCAAAGTAACAACTTGAGGCGGTGTTGGATTTTAATTTTCCAAAGACGCCTCCATTCACCTGGTTCTAAGCTTCCTGACGAGAGAAGGGATTGCCTCCGAAGGTCATCCCTTCCGGATGACCGAATGGACGGTTCGAAGCCATCCATTCGATCATCCAACGGTCGGGAGCTCGGGAGGAGTGGGACCCACACCTGCCCGGGCAGGACGCTGCCCGGGATCCCGACCGTTGGATCCAACCGTCCATTCGGTCATTCGAAAGGGATTGCCTTCGGAAGCAATTCCTTCTCGACTGACGAGCAACCCGAGAGTGAACGATGAAATGATATGCTGCTTTAACAGATAAAGAACCTTTGGGATTCACAATCCACATGGGGTACCAACCAGTAATATGTATTATTCATTGCACAGTTTTTGTGTTTTTTGCTAGTTGAATAATTATTAAACAGCAGTAATTATTGAACAATTTTTCTTCGCACAAAAAATGTTACTTTGTTCTTTGATGTTTGGCTATAGGCCTCTCTCCAACTGAACAGGTGATGCTTCCAACCGTTGTTCCTTCCTCTTGTTTCCTTGGGAGTCGGACGATCTCTCTTCTTGAGGATTTTCTATGCGTTGGTTTGAAAACCTTGCTTCTGATTGTTAGATTTTAGCCACGAGAACAGTAAACTTATTAAGTGACTAATTAAGACATTGTGCTCGCACATCGGACAGTAATTATAGTTTAAACCGAACATTTTGCAGCGAGAGTGTTCTTATAGTCACGCAAAAAAAAAGTGACTTAAGACATTGTCACCCTTTCAAAAAGCACAATAAGATAAAGAGATTAATCATTAATAGGTTATTCTTTTTTTTTCTAAGTCATTAATAGGTTATACACCAACAAAAGAATACTAATTATTTATATTGAGGATAGAGTTTCTTTTGTAGGCATGTTGAGGTTTAAATTTTCACCTTTTTTCGTGACTCTTTCTTGCTTCCACTCCTGGCCCCTTATTTTTTATCTTATCCTTCTACTTATGGATATGAATTCAGGTGTTTATCAAGTACACATAGATGCAGAAGAGCAGAAGGTCACTGTCACAGGTAGTGAGGATTCTGCTACTTTGATTAATAAGCTGATCAGATCGTGTAAACATTCTGAACTTTGGTCCCCAAGTTCCAATAGAAGACGAGCCAGAATAGTCGATGGTGACAAAAACCTGGACCAAACCCATGATGTGGTCAATGGCAATTCCCACATGCTACCCAATCTCTTGGGCAAAGAAGATGACGAGTTGGCGTCTGAATGGGATTCCGATCAGAGTAGGGGGAACAACACTGTGACAGGCGATGAATTCGATCACCATCTGCTAGCAGCAATGCAAAATGTAGACCTTAGTGGGGACGTAGCCACAGTGGGTGGCCATGACAAATTGGCAAACAACATGCCACCGTTGAGCAGCTATGCAGATTTTCAGGGCAATGGTGCTAGCTTTGTTGGCATAGGAGGTCACGAGTTTGGAGGAGGGTTGCCAATTTATGAGCACGATCACCAGTCGCCGATGATGAGGACTAACCTGCAGGGACACCCCTACAACTATCCACCTACAGGGATGATCAACATCGACATGCGAGACAGAAACGCTGTCAACAACATGATGTTCAATGACGATGTCTACATGCGTAAACCGTGGACCATAAGTCATAGCTTTTATTACGAGCTTAGTCCCACTAACCACAAGAACTAATCTGAATTTGAGATTGAGCTCTATAATTAATGAGGATGTTGTCCAAGTAGTTTACTGGTACGAGGAAGAATCTGTCTACTAAATCTTTTACACTCGAGGGGTGAAGACTAAAAACTGAGTTTTTTTTTTGTCGAAGGTTAATAGAGGATACTTATCGAGCCTGTTCGTGGCATCCTGCCCCTGTTCGTGGCATAGATGGAAACCATACAACCTGTTTTGCACACAACAGATAACGGTTCTATTCAAATTCGTTTGATAATTCTTGGGTACAGCCAGAGAGTGAACTGTATACCTTTACAACATAGTACCTTGTAGAAAGGAAATCATTACAACTTAACGTTTTTGTGCTTTCCTCCTTCTAGATTGTGACTTCTGCCACTTCTTTCTTGAAACTAATTTGCTCTTTGGCTTCAATTTTAACTCAGGTGAGAACTTATAATTTGGATCTCTCATACGTGCTTGTATATCCTTGAAAAACTGAATGTTCAATTTCTTGGGTCCCCCCTTTCTGAGCTCCTCATACTCTGGTCCCGAAACAATATTTTCGAACGCCCCAATCAAAATGTCTAAATCACTCATGACTTCCCACACATTGGTGTAACGCCCATCTGGCCCTTTCTTCAATTTTTTCAGGGCATTTTCAACTGCAATTTTCCTAGCTTGCTTTCCTGGGGACAACTCTTCGGGTTCATCTTCAGCTTTCAATGCTTCAGAGAGTGTCCGATATTTAGGCATTTCCTCAAACTCAAACAATTTATCTATATACTTATCACTACTTTCATTTGGGTAGGCTTCTGTAGGAATATCGTCGTCGTCATCACATTCACTACCAGTCCAAAGCGTCTTCTCCTCATCACTCCCAGACCACACACTTCTTAACTCATCGCTGTCATCAGCATCAATTAGGTCAGAGTTCTCCTTCGCCTGTTGTCTGACTCTCCGGATTTCTTTTCGAAGACGACTTTTAGGATCCTGCTCATCATTGCTTTCATCTTCACTTCCTGTCCATGAAGTAGTATCTTCATCCATCTCTTTCTTCCATGCTTTTCTGAATTCTTCATCACCCCGTTTTCCTTTGCCGAAAAGATCATAATATTTGCTCTCACGTCGGGCATATGATCGTGTTGCTGCAAAATATTCAGAAATCCTACGTTGCAAGGAAGAACAACTGCAGACAATGCTAAACCAACTCTTTTGTTTTTTTTTTTATAAGTAAAACCAACTCTTTGTTGCAACTGTGAATTAGACTTCAAGATAATGACATACACAGACACATGTATGTATGAATATTCTGTTTGCATACCAAAAGACGATATTGCATCCATATCATCATGCATCTAATTTGCCAGATAAGTAACAGAGTTAAGTCCAGTGGATGATAACAATTTAAAATCCTGAGGCTCAAGCAGTTCCAACACTCTGAAACACGCCAACTTAACAATGCGTCAACTTTTAAAGGCATATCTTACCTACTGGCACTTAAAAAAGCTAACTACTGCGCTCTATTACCTTAAAAACTAAAAAGAAGTGTCGAAGTGGGCCACTTTGGAATATACAGCACAAAGTTCTTCTATGAGAACTTTGTACAAGTATATAGGCTACATGGGTTAGCATCGAAACCTTTCAGCAATGAGTTTACGAACGATCATAACCTCCGAATGGGCCTTTCACATGTAAAATAATTCTTAGTTCCGTCCAAAAACAGTGACATTACATCATCTAAAAGCAACGAAATGAGAAACCTTAAAAGGGAAGCGAACCTTGAAAATTTGGACAAAACCCAAAATAAATGTGGCATCTTGAACTACTTCCAGCTGAATCAGTAAGGGTCTCTAATCTGAAAGAGAGAACGAATGGGGTTCCTCAGATTGCAACCAGAAAATACAACGAAACGAAGAGAGGAAAATAAATATAGGTCGTCCTATATACTTATAAGATAAGAGAGAAGAAGAATCTGACCTCGAAGATGATGAAGGAAGTAGGACATGAGTTTTTGGGACTTTGCAAAGAGACGGGAGGAGGGAAAGGCGGGAACAGAGTCTGCGGACCATGGCTTGCACAGCATTAAGGTTCTAAAACTGCTCCCCTATGTAGAATGTAGATGGACCTCCATAGAGAGAACTGGAAAGAGAACGAGCCAAATTCCTGGAGATTCGAGTCCGACCCAAAAATATAAGCCATATAAGACAATGGAGCTCTGAGTATAGGACAATGGAGCTCCGAGCTTACACCCAAGAGTCATTATCATTCGCAAAGTGTCAAAAAAAACCAAAAAGAAAAAAAGGAAACACAAATGGAACAATTCCCATAATTTTGCAAAGACGCACGCATGTTTCAATAAATTAATGCTTAGACCAATATTTCTTCCTAAATATCTTTAGATGGATCCTTTTGTTCCGGTTGGTGTTGATGTGGACTGAGCTTTTCAGCTTTTGAATCCATTTGTGAGATTACGTTGAATAGACCACCGTGGAACTTCTCCAAAGCTTCACGCCAAGTTAATTCATTTGCAGATTACTTGGCTAAGTGGGTGGCTACTAGGAAGTTTGTGGGTTGTATTCCTTTTGATATTTTACCCAATTTCCTCGAACATTTGCTGATTTTTTATCCCGCTTTCTTAATAAAGGTATTTTATTTAGGGAAAAACATACTTGAATTTAGGAAGATAGCAGAAAGACCTAAATGCACTCAAAGTTTTTTTTTATATAAGAAAATTACAAATTAATTTTTGAAGTAAAAAAATTATAAATTAATCCATATAGTAAAATTTTTGTTAAAAATATTTTTCCGTCAATCTCTGTCTCTTTCACAAAGCAATATAAAAAAGCACGGACCTTAGGGGCCTTTTTCGGGTTTTTTGAATTAATAATCTCCAAGCGAGAATTTAGCTTTTGCTAGCTTTGGGCCTTCCAATTTCTTTAATATGGGCTCAAGCCACATACATAGGTTTTTTTCCCAACAAATAAAAAAGGCATTTTTTTTCCTTTTTGGGCTCGTGGGGGCGGGGATTAAAAAGCCGTACAAGTCGAAGTTGTGAAATTCTTAGGCTACCATTCCCAACTTTTGAGACACTCCACATCCCTCAGTCTATCAGTCTACCATATGATTAAATTGCATAAAATATTTCACATTTCTGTACAGGTAAAGTACGTTTAATAGATTGGCAAGGAAGTGAATTGATATCAAAATGAAACAAGGTGGCCATGGCCACATGTATTTGCATGATCCAAGTCTCAGACTCTTCAAGTTGCCGGGCTCTCGTTAAAACTAGGGTCATCCAACATCTCCACCACAGGAGCAAACTGTATAAGTTGAACGATGAACAATGATAAGAAAATTGGAAAGGAGGGTTATAATTCAGTTTTTAATAAGGATAGTAGGATCCACTGACCTCATCATCTTCTTCGAAGTAGATTCCATCAACTCCACTGTTCGGCTGGAACTCCCAGCCTAGATTGTTTTCAAGCAGCTCCTTAAGTTTCCTCGTCTATAAAAAGCATAAAGATTAAGCTGAAGTCTAGGATTTTCCTCAAGTGGTTTAATCAGAATAAATCAATTACAGGGGTACTCAAAACTGCAAGACCCAAAAAAGTAAACACGTTCGTCTGGAAACTCAATAACACCTATGTCAACGGTCTTTAGACAAAATGGCTTCTAAACCATAAGGATCGAGGGAGATCGGATGAAAACTATGTAAAGGGCATTGAGTTGTATTCACCTATCAAAAAAGAGAATCTAAACATCCTTACGTAAATATTAGAATGTCCTTACTTGTTTTCAGGGAAAAATACATGTAAAATCTCCAACGTCCACTATGTACAATAAACAAGCAAATGACTTGAATATAATTTTTGTTTCCCCATTTTTTTTTCTCTTTGAAATTTCCAGACTAAATGTTAAATGCATATATCTCGATAGAATTAGTAAAGGCAACAATACAAAAAAGGAAACTAGACTTGCAGAAGGAACAATCTGATCTTTTGCAGAACATGAGTAAGAACCGTCTGTCAATGCCCAAAAGGAAAGCATACGAAAGGAAAACGAAAGCCAGGCGAGTTCCCCCAGACCCCAAGCCCCTCGAACAGGCAGAATTTAACACGAAAAGGCAGGGTTACCATTCATACCCATGACAGAAGATGTCCGTCAACAGATGAGGCCTCCTGCATCAAGGAAACGAAGTCCTGCAAACCCGTTCAATGATTAGGAAATAAATTGTAATGCACTTAACTTTTTCTTTTTGATAAGCAAAAAAAGTTGTGATGGAGACAAGGTTGAAGAGATATTGCTATAACGACTCAATTTTTTTTTTTGCTAGCCCTGTTCCATTACAAAAAAACTAAATAAAATGGCCAATAAAAAGTCAGTATTTCGGAAAAAGTTCCATATATCAATCAAAGCCTTGAAATTTTATGTTCTAATAAACAGGATTTAACCAACACATGGCATTAAGATTTTGTAAAAATGCCTGTTCGGCATGGCAGCACAGTAGCACACTTAAAGGATGACTGATAGCTTTATAAAGAAATTGATGACTGAATAACCTGAGAGACCTACTTTGCAAAGCCGGTGCAAAAAGCTGTCCGCAGAAAACCATGAATCATCCAGCATCGCTGATGACCCTGTCACTGCACCACTAGAATCTGTGTGATCTTTCTGAAGGCCATATTTTAGTTGATAATAGATGACCTTAATGAACTGCAAGAATCCTACCGTATGTGAGAGTTTATTAGAGAAATAACAGCATAAAGGCACAGAATGTGCAGTTCCAGATTGTTGGCCTATAATTAGATGGAAAAAGCGCATGCAACCTTAGTGAATCAAATGGACCTAGAATTCTCTGCAACTAGACTACATATGTTCCGGATTTAGTGATAAACCAACTCATCTTAGTCCAATCTTTATTGCATATAATAATTAAGCTTATAAAGAACTAATAACAGTTAAAGCATTTGATGAGTAGAAATTCTGCATGCTTCAAGAGATAGCAAGAAATATTTCAAATTAAAAAAGCTAAGACTTTTGACCTTTGTGAATAGTTGAGTCCTTGTACGGAAAGGCTGCAAAAAGGACAAGCTTTTAGACATATATTGCATCAGAAACCTAATCAGGGAGAAAAAGAGAAGGATCAATTGATACGTTTTTTAGGAATTTTTAGCTAGAGAATGTATACAATAAAGTGCATCAGAAGTAGATATAACTTTTAGACAATATTGCTGCAAAAAGTATAGCTTTTAATATTTATGTGTTATGCGGATGAAACAGAAAAATTCACTTCTTTTTGGTAGAAGGAAATGAAATCTGTGAGCAAGACAACGTAGAACAAAGGATCAAAAGATATTTTTTTTAATAACGAGGGAAATCCGGACACCCATTCACATGCACTGAGCTCAGACGGACCTAGTCCAGTATACGCACGAGTTGGGTACAACGCATGGCAAACCTCGGGCCATGCAGTCCTCCCAAGCCACACATGTCAGGTAAGTCCAGTTTTGCTGTGGGAGTAGCCCCAAGGAATTATTTGCACCTGAGTGGATTCGAACCTGAGACCTCAGGGGGAGCACACTCCTAGGCCCCAGGTATTGACCACCCAAGCCAACCCCTTAGGGTTGATCAAAAGATATTTTCAAGAAGAATGACGAAAGTAAAATAATTTATTAAAACATTGGCAGAAACTAGCGAATGTACTCAACAGCTTTCTCAATGCAGATTTGATACTGTCAACTGTAAAGCTTTCTGTTTGTCCTGGGTAGTGTTAAGGTCCACCTAAAAGGTCCGCATACTTTATTCGAGACAACTTTCAGGCTTAATCAGAATGTTACCATGAAGCAAGCAAATTCAACCTTGAGAGACTAAGAGTCAAATTGATACGTACAGCTTCAGTACATCCTAGTAAAAGGCTAACCAAAGACTTCCACTGTAGAAACGCTTCAAGGGATTGTCCCATCTGCACAATTTTTAGCATCCATAAAAATTTGACCAAAGAAGCATCGCCACCAAAGCGTCATATAGGTCTGAACATACCAAAAATGCAACAAAGGCGAATTGCAGCTCCCCAAGAAGTATGACTTCAGAACCTCCATATTCTTTTATCAGTAGAGTTTCTAATAGTTGTGTCTGAACAGATAGTGGAATTTATCAGTAGAGTTTCTATCATTCTCCGAAAGATCTGGATGAGGTCTTACCTTGTCAAGATTCAAGGAAGTTAGCTCTTGCCCCTGAAGTCCTTTCTGTTTGATTACATGGGGAATTGATGTATAATAACATCTTATGCTCTGAGTCTGTTCACCAGATGTTGAGAACTTTCTAGTCTTCAACTGCTCATCTAGTGCTTTCTCCACTGCTGTTTTGGGAGTGTTTTTAACCATTACAGGTTCGCAAGCAACAGAAATCTCTCCTCCAATGGGTTCTGTGCATAAAAAAATCATTCAAATAAGAAGGTCGAGCAGAATTGGCAATAAGAAGAAGGATACCATAGTTTGTTTTTATTTAGGGGTGTGGAGGTCAGGAGGTGTTTGTGTGTGCGAACAATTGAGCATGTATTGAGGTACCAGGTTGACAGATGCGAGCAATTTTTTAAGCCAAGGACATAAATCACTTTCAATCTGTCACTCTCTGGACATCTGCAATAAACATTATATTGGAATGCAGAACTCCTGCTGATAACAGGAACATTTCCTCTTCTGACAGGCTCATATAAAAAATAGCCAACTGATGAGCTGCATTAAATAGATACCTATAAGTATAGAGATGCATCTCATAGCATGGCACTACTTTGACTCGCTGGAGCTTTGATTTTCACAAAGTTTCCCAATATTTGGTTTATTTAATTATGAAAGACACTGCTGCTTTATTTCTGATGATAGTCTACAGCCTAGTCTACCTACAAATCTATCTCTGCTCCCAAATCAAGTCTCAAAAATCCATTGCAACATAACAGATTCAAAACCAGAGTACATGAAGCATTTAAAAATATCAAGTAATTTAGAAGGAACATGTAAATTTTACTGCAAATCAACGCTGATAGTAGATGAAAAATTAAGAACACTTAAGTCTCAAAACAACAAGCGAAAATATTAAAGAAACCCTTAGTGGAGTGTAATAAGTTGTAGTATGAACATCCCTAAAGGTTGTTAGATAGGAGCTCACCAAATCTTTCAATAATGCAGTTTGTGATGTAATTCGATAACTGCTTCCAGTCTCCATAATGGCTTAAATTGTAAGGACCAAGTTGTCTGTCAAACTCCAAACTTTTGACTGCTTGGCAATATCTCTCTTCCTTAACAAGTCAAGAGAGAGATAGGGAAAGGACGGGGGGGAGAGAGAATAAAGAAACAATAACAAACTTAGTATCCAGCTCATATTCAGATACATAAGATTTAAAATCGGGTAACCAAGCATCACTCTAGGGTTCTCAAGAATCACAAGTGAGAGGAGTGCCTCGCACGCCTAAAGACAAGCCTGGCTGTAATTCTACAGAATTTCCATACCCAAAGTACTAAGTTATGGCCATTCATAGGCATAGCCAATTCAGGAGTTACATACGGTTGAAGTACTTGATTAAGTAGACCAGATTGCTTCACGATGAAGCATTTGCAAATTAAGCATTCACTCTTCCTAAAATCTTTAATATTCCGAAATGGCCCCTCTGCTCTGCAAAGACAGAAGGGCTTTAAGCTCGGTGAATTTTAGTCTAATCCTGTTCAAGGTCCCATGTCAGTTCCATTTCATGCCAATTTGCAAAACATGGGTCTTCTTTCTGCCCTATATTACGCATCTGAGCTAGAAAAGAACAGAAAAAAGGATCAAATTCACAACTAAAATAATTGCATACCTCTTCTTCTGGAACTTTCACCAATCGTTCTTCTTGTTGATCCCACCTACGAACAATTACCTGTTGAAGCCATATACATAAGGCCCTTCCTACACCCACGCTTTAAGTTACCTGGGAACAACTTACTATTAAGTGACATCAGATTCTCCATGCATCTTGACATTAGGAATGGCTCAGCCAAGTGACCTTTGAATGAATTTAGCCAATTTTCTTGTTAAGATAAGGACAGTTTCCTTTAACTAATCTTTATATAGGATGAGACCACATCGCAATGATAATACCATCATGCAATGCAAATAAGGCTGTTGCTTATTATATTTTTCTCTATTTTTTGTACTCTCTCCCATTACTTGATATAAACTCAACGACAGTGAAATTGCAGTATTTGGTTATGCTGTTCAGGTGTGTTAAAATCATAGCATGTCAAGTGATGTGATATCATAGCTTAATATATTGGAATATATGTCCACAAAATTATGTTGAGTTCTCATTTCAATAAGTCAAAGATTCAGATTCTAGAACCATAAATGGAAGTTGGAAGTTTTTGGACCCTCTATCTATATCTATGTACCATGTTCAAAGAATTCAATGTTCCATGCACTAACATTTTAGGATATGGATCATCAGAGCATTCCCTCACTATATGGACCAAAAGTCATTATTCTCTCTCTCTCTCTCTCTCTAGTTTGGAAAACAAGCAATGAAGTATGAACAATTTAAAAAAGCAGTGACAAATTTCACAATAAACAAAAAAATTGGTGAGATTGTAGAAAAATGACAATTGGAAGACTCCACATGAAGCTAAGTGAACAAAGACACTGTCAAACAAAAGAGAAAAGGGAACAACTTTCAAATTACAAACCTGAGAAGGGTTGGCATCAAGAAAGAAGCCAATCATTGGTGAGAACTCCTTGCCGTCTCTACATGGCACAAATAGCATGAGACAAATTTGCAGAGAAAAAGGGCATAGTAATGATAAAATCAACTTTTAGATACAACTCTAGGAGCATCTGTAATTCCATAATATGTAGACAGCAGCAATCATTCTCAGTGCTCAAGGACCACATCATACATCATTCGACCAAAGTGATAACATCACTAGCATACATTCATTATGATACAACTCAAATGTAACAACACCGATACAACCCCCAGTGCGTGAATAATTTTATTTTTCCTTTGAGAAAGGTTAGGTATCTGCATTAGGATTTCCTTTCGCATTATATTACTCTTTGGTGAATTTACTCAACTAAATTGACTGGCTTCTACACCTTCTTTAGTTTTGTTACTTTGTATCAATTCGTATAGGAGAAGTTCCAGTTTAATCGTATCTCATCCAAGAAAACGAAGCAGATGGGTGATGATTGCGTCAAAGTAATATTGACGGGCGAAAGGCAGAAGAGACTCATTTTCTCATTTCCTGCAG
Organism: Myrica gale; assembly: GCA_963930655.1. Classification (NCBI taxonomy): domain Eukaryota; kingdom Viridiplantae; phylum Streptophyta; class Magnoliopsida; order Fagales; family Myricaceae; genus Myrica; species Myrica gale. The sequence goes on along the minus strand of OZ005600.1, from coordinate 4,576,914 downwards.
TGTAATGACATTTAAGCAAACAAAACGTCTGTAGACCAACATAAAACAATAAGAAAATGCTTAAGACTCCCTTAATAATTTAGGACCAACCCATTATCTTTAGAAATGAGATATTATAAGCAATAAAATAACCTGCTTGATGAACTATAGTACACAAAATGAGGACCCGGAGGAATCATCTTAATACCCTTAAAAGCAGGCCCTACAGAAAACATCTGCAAGAGAAAATCACTATCTCAGCTGTCAAAGGCACATTGTGAATACTGTCAGAATACACCCAAACTTCAGAGCTTGAGAATGTAAAAAAAAAACTTCACTCTCAACATGGTCTCATTTCCGTTCTCAAGCAGATGGTCAAAACAATGAGAGAAGTAAACGCAACATTCAAAATTCCATTAGCTAACTCCGCCTTCGTTTCCGCCACTCTCTCAGCAAGCAGAAGACTTGATTTTACCTGAGTATCGACGCCGAAGAGGGTGTATTGAGGAACGTCGAGGAGGAGAAGTGTAGCGCCGTGTTTTACGAGCTCCAAAGCTGTCGCGGGATCCATGGTCGCAAATTGGAAAAATTCGTGTTCGTATTTTTCGAATGTTCAATCAGTCTTTTTTTTTTTCTAGGGAATGTTCAATCAGTCGGTTTTGATTTTTGGTTCCAAGTTTTTGTTGGCGCAGTGAGAGACAGGGAGACACCTCCAGAAGCATCTTGTGCTGCTGTGCACGCGACGCAAAAAGATTAGAATTTGACATTTGCGTACTAGAGATTTTCATATAATTGTACGCCTACCCGTATTTTCTTCGTATTTGCACAAACCCTCTCTTGCTGAACTCAATTTTCGAAAAACGCCGTTACAGCGTCATCCGCCACTCTGCTTAGGCAAACATTTGCGACCATCTTTCTAACACCAACCCCCACCCCTGCTAAGAAGGTAGTAGGAGTTTTTCTTTCTGAGGTAGAATCCGGCAAATCGTGGATAAGCTGAGTAGATTCAATTTAAGTTTTTATTTACTCGTAGCATTGCCATAAATCAAAAGTATATTGCCCGTCGACAGTAAGACCTGCCACGTAGTCAGCGAGCAAAATCTGAACAGGTCTCCAAACAATCAAACTCATTGCTAACTAAACCATCCAAATGAATCGAAGAGTAACACTACAGTCATTGGATAACTATGTGCTGTAAGACCTGAACTATTTTTGGCCTCAAGGCAGCATGTATCAGAATTTGGTGAGGCGAGTTTGAAGCAAGATGTCAATGTGGGTTATATAGTGCTGGCTGCCCCATAAACTAGAAGCAAAATCCTATCTTACTCTTGTAAATCCAGCAGGGAAAAAAAAGGAAAACAAAAATTAGGGGGAAAAAAACAAATAACAAAAAAAAAACTCTCCCTTTCCTCTGCTGACTATAAATGAAAGTATCTTTGTAATCTTCTTTTGTTTTTGGTAAGTATCTCTGTGATCTTTCTCTCAAAGCAAAACTTGAGTTTTTTACACTTCTTTGGCAATTGGCATTTCATAGTAGCAATTCCCTTTTATGCTCGAGGAAAAACAAAAACAAATGAACTACACTTTCTTTTTATAAAATATGCCATGAGCATCTGGTAACTGTCTCAGATAAGCATGATTATTAGATATGGTCCACAGCCTATCGCCAGTTAGATGTACTTTTCGGCTTTGTATTCAACTTGTGGATTGCGAATATCATCCTGGCTTTGAACCAAACGAATCTCCAAACTGCTTGATTGAGGATCGTGTCCGGCTCTTTTGTAATCACCCACGGTTCTGTGTAGAAGTGCCTGCAAGATTGTGGAAAAAATCTATTTAACCATTGTTCATAAATGAGGAGGATCCAATTGCATAGTGCATCTGGAACTTTGCAGAAAGGCATGCTTGTACAATGCGGAACCATGACAACCAACAAAATCTAGCAAATCTCTTGCATGAGAATCAGTCTACCAAGTTGTTAGTTAAGGAATAAGAATCTATTTACAAAAACTATATTCTGATGAAATCTGATCCTGGTACTACATAAATAGTCTTTGCTTGAAGCCAACCTGAAACACTTTGTGCCTGAGTGACGTCAAGTAATGGGTTCATCCACATTAAGGATTCAATGACTGCTCATCACCCATTTCAGCGAATGCCCCATTAAAAGATCATGCGGGTCACATAGGATTAGTTTCCAAATTCGGATGTCAACACAAGATGTCAAAGTATGAAAACACGGCATGAACAGAAACTTTCATAGGCAAGTGAAAATAAATACGAGAACAGAAAAGTATCTCCCTTCCGTATCTCTTCCTCATGGCCTCGAATCTCTCCATGGAACATAAAAAGAAGTCCAGCTCCATGAAAGCAGCTGGACTTGAATACTTCCCAAAGGAACATGAGCAAAGAAGTTGAAGCTATCAAATCCATTGCAGCTTCTCACCGCAAGCCCATAATAATTATCCTGTTTAGAATCAAAACCAGACTCTCTTTGCCTGAATCATATGGTAATTTCATGTTTATTTACAAAAGCACTATTTTATCGTATCTTCTTTGTTACTTAATGTTCCTCATCCACTCCTCTCCTCCTTGATATCAGTAGGCCAAAGAAAGGGGGAAAAAATGCTTTTTCAATATGTCATCCGACTTGATGTCTGTATTACATATTAGTCCTAACTTTGGAATAATAAAAGACAACACAAGGATTATTATCATTCCAGCAACACTTTTACATCATTGTGAAAGCAACTTCAACTAATGAACTCAGCGAAAGGAGTACCTGCAAGCTTGATACCGCAAGCTCTGCAACCTTGGCAAGGTTGTCAGGATATTTCTAGATTGCACAAAGAGCAAAATTTCAGTAAAAAACTGTTATTTCCAAAAACTCAGTACTAAGCTTAAGCTGGAGGACAGCTTACATTGCTCCAACCAAGTAGAAGAGCAGTCACAAGATCTCCTGTTCCCTACAAGCATGTGCCGAAGAAGTAGAAGCAATTAAGATAGGTTTACAACATGCTAAAGAGACCAACTGGGAATTTCCAAAGATTCGTCATTTCAGCAAGTATGACCAAAGACTCAGAACGAGAATGAGGTCATTCTCACAGTATGACAAGGTCCATGTATCTTCTTTTATCACATTTTCAGCAAAGTACATCAATTTCCAGTACTCTTCAATGGAGTTGCCTTAAAGACAACGGTATTTATTTCTGACAATAAGGTCAGTGGAGATATAAACAATATGATCACAAAGTCACATGCTTAGAACATGAAAACGAACATTTCAAGATCTCACTATGATGCAACTTGTCCTAGATGTGCCACTAATAAAATGCTGGACTAATGCAATTATCAAATTTTTGTCATCTAGTTAATACCTATGCTAAAAAATCAACATCCAGTTACAAAACAGTCGTAGTACCACGAAGTAGAACCATGAAAGCTTTGCATACCGTGAAGTATGCAGGGATTCTGCGGATAGGGATCTTAAATTGTTCAGGAGATTGATCCTGTCACATTCAAGAGTTTAAGTTAAAGCAGATTTACTATGATGAATTAATTACAAAATCTAGGGCTTGTTCGTTTGTAAAAGTATTCTAGAAACCAATGTATTTAACAAAATTTGCAAAACGAACATCCAAAATCTCAAAAATTCCTACACAAACACCAATATCTTTTACAGAATCTCCAACAATTTTTCACAAACTCCAATACCTTTTCAAAAAAAAATTATAACAAATTTTCTCTCTCCATACTTTTTTACCTAACTTTAATATTTTTTTATTAAACAATTACATCAAATCATCTCTCTCTCTACACCTTTTTACAAATTCTAACAAAAATTAAATATCTTTAAAACATTTTACCAACTTTTAGACAAAAACCTATAAAACTCCAATCTACATAAATATTCACAATTCTATAAAAAAAATCTTAAAAATCTTATAATTTTTTATAATACGAATATCTCCCTACTTTTTCAACTATATGCAAAATGTGAAATCGAAGATTTTTTCATAGACCTTAAGAGAAACAAATAAACTGAATGCTTTATTATAAGCATATTTGCTATAATCATCTAATTCATGAGATCAAATTGAAGCTATCATTTAAATTGATTTTTGACCAGATTTATAAAAGGAAGACACAAAAAGGTTTCAGCCATGCACATCTATGGAAAACAAGTATTGAGAGAGAGAGAGAGAGCAGTAGAAATCTCTGGACAGTACCCAATATTTTGACATTAAGCCAAGTATCTTGACAATGGACTCACCAGTAGAAGGCTATCTAAGAGGATTTGAAGACACAATGTAATGAAGTTCCTAATTTCATATAACTAATTTGCTTCTGGCATTTTCGTGCACCAGTAGATTACTTATTTGCTTTAACATCTGAAGGCCCTAACGGGGACACGTCCCTTTGGATTAAAAAATGACCAAGTTTAAGCAAAAGTTGAGATCTCAAACCTCAAGCTTCTGTAATATAAAAGCTTAATTACCTTTGCCTTCTGATGACTGCCAATCAGGAGAAGACTGCCCTCTATATTTATGCTTGTAATCACAACCTGTGATCAATCAGAAGATACGCATCAAACTCTAAAATTCAGGGGAGGGAGAGAGAGAGAGATGTTAGGTTACATATACATGAAGCTCATGGACACGTTTGATGCAGATATAAATTGTTTGGATAGTATTTGGCAGAATGGAAGCTTAAGTTACACTAGAAGATGTGCTCTGTTCTCAAAGTGTTCTCGGACATGCATATTCCTAAATGCCTCCCCTTAAAACATTGGAGAATCTAATGACGGAGACTAAGGATTCGTAACATGTATATCCCAGACTTCAATGAGATGAACCACTGCTTATGTAGAGGCTATCGGATGATTTGCACAGCTAAATTCCTAAGGAGCTAAAGGGGGTGACTGAATTGGAATTAGACATTGGGTAACGCTGCTGTTATCATAACATTGATCAAACACAATGGTTCCTCATCATGCCGTTCGGCCACCAAGTGGGAGTGCCCACCTATTGGGCATTGGTAAGCAGTTGGGCAGTTAATACATAAAAGTTAGCTGCGATGCTGTTCATTGAAACTGAGTTCACCTCATCAGAGGAAACAAGTGCACTTTATGCCTGCCTATAAAAAAAAAAAAGTGCACTTTATGACCTTCCAAGATAGAGAGTTCTGTAGCATATCCACAAATGTTCACCTGACCATAGCATGCTGTAGATTTCAGCAATCAAGACTATATCTTCTGTTTCTTTGTAATGATCCGTCTGCATGTGAGAGGAGACCTCTTCAAGGGGTGAAAATTGACCCATATCAGAACTGGGTCCCTCTTATAATGGGTTGTCAAAGACTATATGTATTGGTTGGAGCTTAGATATAACATATTCTCTCTTGCTCTTGCACTAGATTCTAGAAGCCAGAGCATTGGTGGTGTTTATTCTTTTGCATTTGCTAATATTTCTTACGCTGTCCCTTAGAGTGAAAATAACAATTACCTCGAGTGTCTACGAGTTGATAAGAAGAAAGCAGAGAAGAGGGGCACAACCCTAGTAGTGAAAAGGTAAACAAGGTTCTTCAATGTCATCATTCCAGGATAAAAGGGACAAAATGAGAGTTTTCCATAACATAGATAGACCAAATAAACCAAAGACAAAACAAGATTGCATATTCAAAGAAGCATAAGCATCTTAGGGCTCTTAGAGTCCAATGTGGAAAACCTTTGACGGTCCTGCAGCATGAAGGATGTTACAAGCCTCCCGACCATCTCTTTCGGAGGCAATCCTGTGAAAGATATTTCGTATTTTTAGGCACAAGAGCTACAGCAAAGCAAGAGCACAAGATGGGCCTAAATTCGGGTATAATAATGGACAAAAGGAAAGATAGAAACAGGGTTAGTAGGAAGAATGGCATTCTTCTAATAGAAAGAGCAAGTGAAAACCATAACCTATTCTCACCACAAGATTAGGGTGGTGTTTGCAAACCAAAATTTTAGAGATGATTTGAATTGGTGAAAAAGTGAAGAGATACATGATTTGAATAAATTTTTTTATGTTTATTGTAATGGAAAGAGATGATTTGATGGGGAGAGAGGGATTGTTTTATAGTTATTTTATCAGACCAAAATTTGAGATGGCCAAATATTTGGGATGCAAACACCACCTAGGTATCTATACATGCCTCTCTTACTGGTTGACACAGGAATTTCACTGCTTGTAATAAGAACCAGATATGCTCTACCATGAAACTAGTAAAGAGCTGCAATTGGTGTCATCAATGCAACAACTACCTTCAGTTTAACCGAAAGCCCAAAGCCAGAAAATGTCCCCTACAATATATTCAAAAGTAACTGCTTATAGGTTTAACTCTTCGTACTAATTTGTTTTACATCACACTTTTTTTCATTTTGATAGATCTAGTCCTCATGGGGTATTCATTTTAGTACTTTTTTATCCCCGAAACATTGATAAACTTTACCTAGACAAATACAGAGATAAAAGACTCAAACTCAATGACAAGGGATGAGAAAATACCTGAACCCAGTCAGCTGTTCTGCTTCAAACTGGTTGGGAGTCAACATTGATGCCACTGGGACAACCTAATCATAAAGAGCATTGCATTATCAAAATGTAACCACCATACCCATTTGAAGTTTTTTTAATGACCTTTGCAGTTTGCAATAAGAAACAATTCTATAAATTGAAACCACTCGTGATTAAATTATGACGAGAGTTATCTAATATTTAGGGTCTAACTGATCCAAATGTCAAACACACTCTTATGGATATTGGACTAACATTATCTTCAGCTTTAGACATGTGAAGATCATCCACATATTTCACACTTCATAGTCAAAATTGTATGTGCCTTCTACCCCAATTTAAATTTCTTGCTTTCATTTTTGGGACATCCCAAAAAAAATGTCCTTTTTCTAATAGAAGAAATTATCACTTCTTTGATTCTCTATATTATCCTTCATTTTCTGGAAAAGCAAACAAATTCTAATATAAAGTATAGGACATTATAGGAAAACTGTTTTTTTATTTATTAAAAACGTGTACTTACAAACCAAGATATATGAATCAGGACGAAGAGAGTATGTCATTAGGTTGATGAAGAGATGCATGAACACATAAACCAGATAGCTCACCTTTTCGCGGTATACTGATACTAAGTCTGGAGGGACATAGAGCTTTCCTTCATCACCCATCACTGGATCACAAACTAAGCAGGAAAAGCCAAATCTACATGAGATATGAAAGGCCTTTTTTACCTAAAGAATGAAATATACTGCAACATTCCCTAAGACACCATTTCCGTGCTATTTTTATCTTTGATACTTAAGCCTAAGTATAACGAGCATACATGGAATATGTTATTTGCTGGAGTCATTAGTTTCTTGCCTTATCCTCTGTTTATGTCTATCATCTCTTTTGATTTTGGCTTTCAGGGCGCTTTAAACATAGCACGTCCAACTTTTACAGCTGATACAAACAGTAGATTTCATTACACGAAAACTCAATTCTAAGCTAATCATAATGCTGCTGCTGCACCAACTACAACAGCAAATAGCAGCGTCTTACACGGACAATTTTGTGCAAGAAACAAAACCATTTTCTATTTTTGTGTCATATTCTACAAACAGTTTGGTTTGGTCTGACATGACTCGATATAATCTGTCAGAATGTTCTTCTCCCCTAACTGGCTATACAGCTGGAGATTTTGCATCATGAGAAAAGGTATTTCAAGTAAAAAGTGTGCTCAATAAACCAAAAGCCTCAATGAACCACTTCTAGTCACCGCTACATCTAGAAATAGCAAACGGAATAACTCAGTTTTACATTATTAGGCCAATCTCTATTTCATAAAGGGATTTACTAACCATATGTAAGCTTTGGGTTTATAGACCGAAGCTTATTGACAACCTCCAATACAGTGTTCAAAAAAGAAACTGAACCAATATAACCTGCAAATAAACTGATCAGCCTCCAAACTGTGTAAAATCATAAAGAGAAATGTTCAAATAAGGAACAAATCACAGAAGCAAAACAAAATGTCAGATTCCAAGAAAGAAATACTGCTCATAGTTTCGAGTTAGAAGCAATATACTATCAGGTAAGATTCCAAATACAAACAAAATTCTTCCCAAAACAGGTAGACATGACAATGACAATAAAAAAACCAAAAAAAAAAAATGCTTGACAAAAATTCTAAAAAAGGAAAACTTTAGAACCATTAATGAAAAGGGGATAAATAAAATTTCATTGAGAACTATTTCATACGATGGTAGAAATGGTTGTATAATTATATCTGTAAGGACAGCAATAACTACAAAGTTATGTTTTGAAGGAAAAAAATGGTAGAGGTAATTATGCCTGGTGACAGAAAAAGCGCCATTGAAGTAGTTTGTAGAATTTCTCTCTCCAAATTCAGTCAAGCATCAATAAATGTACTCGTACGCTGTACTATAGAGATTTGACAATGAGGCGCCTCAATCAATCTTATTGAAGTGCATATTGGATATACCCTTAAGATGCTTACCAGCAACATAATGTTCCCCTAACCATTATACCGATATTTGTAGTGCACTAATACAAATGACTAAAATAATGGAACACTCAAACTACATGGAGATTAAATGCTCGTGGACCTCAACCATGTGACAATTTCATATCCCAATTTCTTTGCCAATGGTAAAGAGGGCAGCATGTAGGAGTATCAAACTATGTCTCCATATACCACATCAATGATTATGGGCTGCTAAGCATCTATCACAAAAAAGTGTAGCAAAATACAGGAAATATAAACCGAATGCATCTGTTGGGAATGCTTCATCTGTCATTACTTAATTCCTGTCTATAAACCAAATCCTGTTTTTTTCTTCTAAACATAATTCTCCGACAGATTAACTTAAAAAATCTCTTTGTCTCCGGCGGGGAAGGAAAGAAAAAGAGCAACATAAAAGTCATCCAGAGAGTATTACGCAGGTACAACGGCACAACCTTGACCTACCTGTTAATAAATGAGTGTAATAAAGTAAATCATTCACTTCAAGGCCTTCTATTAGTTCCCATAGCTGCTGTCCATTCAAAACTTGGCCCTTAAAAGTTGGGTATCCTGCACCATTTTAAGAAGATTAAATCGCAGTCTCACCTGCATTATGCAATGCCTGCCTCTACTGATTAATAGATGACACCACACCATATATCAGCCTCAGAGTTTCTGAGACTGTTTGAGTGAAGTAATAGTAGCAGCTTGCCTGTGTGGTTTGAGAATTGAACTGAATTAATTGGATCCACATCATATCCTAGTAGCTGGAGAGGGAAGACAGCTGATTTATTTCCAACATAACCCTAAAAAAATAGAAGGAAGCTGTGGTTCAGGTACAAATATGTTGATTGCTACAGAATACATGAGCAGCATAAAACCAAAAGGGAGTTTGGACTCCAGATTGTAAAAAATAAATGCAAGACTCATAATTAATACATAAACATGTGCACTTACGGAAATAATAATAACTACTTCAGTTCGTCAGAAAATCTCCCTCTTTTTTGTGCTTGAAATAAATTGTATTTTACTTAACCAAAAAAATTAAATAAATCATTTCAGTTACGAGACTGCTCTGGGAAAAAATTACTCAGAACTCATTGCAAAGGCTCTCTAAAACATAGAGGAAGGTGGCCACTGCCTGTGATGATGCAAGGACTTCAACTTACTTATTTTCAATTTATGATGTAATAAAAAAAATTTATCCTCATTATACCATTGATTTGGTCAATACATGATTCTGTGCAAATTTTTTAACTTACATGTATACCATTGACGGAATTAAAACTTTTGTGCAAATATTCTCTTTTGGGTTTGACCTTGAACCAAACAATCCTTCTGTGCAAATTAGACACTTAATGCTAGCATAAATTCAGTGATATACTATGACAAATATGAAGAAATAGCGATGAGTACTAAAAGATTAAACACTGATGCATTTAATCATTACTCTGCAGGAGATGTATATCGGCATTTAAATACTTTTTCAAAGTGGTGAAAACATTGATATATCCCTTCCTTGTGTTACAGAAATAAGGGTATGCATATTGGATAGCACTGACACTGAAACTATCTAAAATGCAAGTGACAGGCTGATCAAGGATAGTATGTAGACCATAACATTCTTTCCTGTACGCATAGTCATTGTATTTGTACACACAGAATGAGCAAGGAGACATCACTTGACCATCATATTATTGTGCATAGTTATGTACAATATGAGTGTATATTCTTCCACTACTCTTCATTCCCACACCAAAGCCACCACATGACCACTTTTGTTTTAGAAAACATCCTAGATTTTAATTTTTTTTTCAAACATCCCTTCAAATTATATAGTGCAGTAATTTAAACAGAAAAAAATTCTCAAAAATTCTTATGCATAAAAAATGTGATTATTTCTCCAAAGATTTTTTTTCTCCTTCTTCAGTACAATATCCTCATTTTATACTTCAGATGGGGACCTGTGATTCCATCAATTCACTGCTTGTTTGACAATCTTGGCAGAAACTCAGCCGTCGCCTAAGATCAGATCTTACTTTTAGAAGTAGGCGTGTCTTCTGTGCTTAGCACAATGGAACTAAGAATTTCTAGTGTCACTATGTTGCCACTTAGATAACTTCCACAAACATTAGATTCTTATTTCTGTTCTGATCCTCAATAAATTTCTCGTGCCTGTCAGTAGTCTCAAGTAAGCCTTGATCACAACTGAATGCCAAGGGCCTATTTCTCCTACCTCCCATTTTCAGAAAGTATACGTGATTAGATAAGGCCATGTCTGTCCTGATTAGAAAACTTCCACAAATGCTACAATTTAGCTCTTTTATGCTACTGCATAAAAGACTCGGAAAATTTTTCATTTTGGTTTCTTGTCATTGATATTTCTGGCGGAAAGGGGGACACAAGCAAGTAGCCAACCCCACCCCAGCCACCACATGCCTGTTCCTATGTCCACTATTTTCCTAAACTGTTCAAAACTCGTGTCCTGAAGTTGCCAATCATAATTACTTAGCTATTTCCCATCAGCATTGATGGTAGCTTTTTTATAGCACACGAAGAGCTGCATATCATAACAAAAAGCACAACTGATTGGAACATGCCAATCACAAGCAAGCCTTTTGTTCTTGACTCGAATATCTAATCGGACATGTTCCATTACATTGGATAAGGCAAAACAGGTGACGCCATGCCTCTCACATTAATGAAGACCGGACAAACACAGAAGCTACAATGATGGAATATAAGGCCAATTGGCTATTTATATCCACCATTAAGCGATCAAACACTGTCCAAAAAAGATAATCGACCGTAAAACGTACACGTGTGATAATCCCATTGTCAAACGTACAAGTGGGATGCTCAATGATGACACAAATTCAATACTCCAACAGTACGGTAAAAAAACCTGAATAACATATGATGAATTGACCGTTTATGAATTATCAACACTAACTTGCTAGAAATTATTACTGGACAAGAAAAAAAGAAAAGACAAAGCCATGGTTCGTTAATCATTTTCTAAATGCCATTTCTTTCGAGTTCTGTTTCATTATTTGAGACCTCTAAAACTTCAAGGAGGCTTTTTGCCTATTACAAATATAGGATATAACCAGTCCAGATTTCACATATTGAATAGCAAAATGGAGCACGTTTCTCACGTTTCACGTGAGTTGATAGCTATTTTTAACACAACCACTCAAATCAGTGAATCAGTCAGACATGCATCAATCATGAAATAAACGACACCAAGTCCAACATTGAAAGTAACTCAGGATACATTCATGAATTACCAGTGCAGGCCAAGAAAAATACCCAAGAGGACAAACAAAAAGCAAGTAATCAACCGAATCAAGTCATGCAAAACTGCAGGTTGAGTCAAGGTGTTCTTTTCGTTTTATGAGCAGAAAGTGAGAACTCTCAAGTATCTTTAACCTTTTCCTGCCTCGGTTCTCGGCAGCCAACCCAAGGGTAAATGTCAAAAAGCACGAAAATAACAAATAAAGGCCAGCAATACCTGAACTGTGTGAGATTGAATACTGAGAACTCGACCAGTCTCCGAGGGCAGAGCCAAGGAAAGGATCGGCGGTGCCATTTCTGAATTTCTCGAGCTCCCTGCCCTCCAATTCCAGTCCATCAACCATGTACAATAGAACCTCAAAATTATAAATAAATAAAAACAATCGGGAAAGCAAATCAGAGAAACGAATCTTCTCGCAAAAATATTTACCGGAAAGTGTGACCTCGGAAAATTTCCAAGTGAAGACGGCCAATGAGCTGCGACTGCAACAGCATGGAGGGGCGTTTCAACTCTCGGAGATGCCGAGATGGCGTTCCGGGCTGGTATTTATATTCAATATTCAAAAGAAGACGATGACGTTCGCATTTCGCATAAATTACGACAGTACCACTGGCATTAAGGGTGTGTTTGTGTGGTAAAATTTTTGGTATTGGGTTTAGTGTTGGTATTGGGTTTAGTGAAAAAGTGAAGAGAGAGGTAATATTTTATAGTTTTTGTAATTTTTTATATTTTTTTATGGAAGAGAGAGAGATTATATTGGAGTATTTTATTAGGAGAGAGATAAAATTTTGGGGAAAATTTTACATGCAAACGCAGCCAGTCTTGCTGCTTTCGTGGAATGTGCACTTCGGTAAACTTGTGCATGTCCGAGTCGAATCTGCTTACTTCACGGATTACGAGGTCACGCATTTTGCGTCGTCTGGAGGCTGAAAACGTACAAATTAGAACCAAGAATCGCACTCTGTTTACAGATGCTCTTTGACTCTCAGCCCGGATGCTCCTCGTTTTTTGCTTTTCTTTTCGGTGCATCACATTCAGCAATTTCTATAAACACTCCTAAAAAGAATTACTATTATTTATATTAATTTCTTTTGCATGCATTCTTGCTCGGGATATATTTGACATTACCAAATTGTAATTATAAACCAAAAAGGGGGTATTACTCAAATCTCAACTAAAAACTTCATTTAGGGCATAAAGAGTTCATAGATAATATAAACAGACTGTAAATTTGCTTCAATTTCATGATGTATCTAAATATTTAGTACAAATAAAAGCTCCTCACTTAGTGATAGTGAAGTCGGTTAATTAGTTTTTCTTCTTCGTTCGTGGAAGCTTTCTTAATAAAAATACTCATATTTGTTTTTTTTTTTTGTCAAGATCAATTTCATGTTGTCAATTCTCGTGCAAGCAAGATGCGATAAATGCTTACACCTATTTTAAATTTAAGAAAATTCACTTTTTAATCCTGAGTTTTTTTGATACTTTTTTCATTTTAGTCATTCACTTTCAAATTTCAAATTTTTAGTCCTTGAGTTTTATTTGTTTGACGAAATGGTCATTCCGTCAGTTTGTTGTTCATATGCTTAATGGAGCTTTCTGACACGTCAGCAAATTTGTACTGGGCGACCGCTACATATACAGGTCGACCGCTCACGTTCAAAACATATACTCAGTCAACCATTTCAAATTTGTTTTTTGTCTGTTAAGCATATAGACGACAGACTGACGGAATGACCATTTCGTCAAAAAAAAAACTCAATGACTAAAAATTTGAAGTTTGAAAGTGAATGACTAAAATGAAAAAGTACCCAAAATCTAAGGACTAAAAAATGAATTTCCCTTAAATTTTAAAATGATAGGATAAAGATTGGATGCTATGCTTGAATTAAAAAGTGATGAGATAGAGATTTAATTCTATATTTGAATTTAAAAGTGGTAGATGAAGATTTAATTTATGTTTGAATTTAAAAGATGAAGAAATGTAGTTCATTTAAAAGATAATAAATATATTGGAGGTTAAAATTTGAATTAGGGTGATACCACTGGCTTCTGTTTGAGGTAAATGACTCATTTTTCTAGATTAAATCTTGTGTTGTAAAAATTAAGTGCAAGAAATGTTGATTCTTTTGTAATAAAAAATGGTTGGAAATATATTATTGTGCAGAATTGAAAACTTTAATATTATAAAGGTGAGATTTTAAACAAACACACTTTTTTGTATTGTTTTGATGTGGTATATATTGAATTATACAAATTTTGGTAATACATAATTGTTGAGATTTTGTAAACTCATTTAAAATATTTAATTTTGATATCTTAGAATGTTGAAATTTATTTTGTGAATATATTGTAAAATTATCTTGAGTTTATATTTGTACTTCTCATGGTACATTGTCACCGTTGAGATCTGTGCAACCATTGATGATTTTACTATGTCCGTTTGTAATTTCCGTATGTAGCTTAGTTTTAGATAATTTTTGTTACAATTTTTTTTCTAAATTTATATGGCTTATGTTAATTTTTTTTCGGTAAAATTGTCATTTCCCAACTTGTTATTTTTGTCGACTTTGGTTATTAAAATAAACTCTTTCAGTACTTGTTTATGCAGCTCTCCCGAACCGAATGCGTAGTTTAGAAGTTACAAGCCTTACACTGATTTCTTTTATTTCTTCTCAGAAAAAGAAATCGTCGTACCGATTTATCCTCAGAAATTCAGAATCTCCCCAATTATGGAAAAACGGATAATCAGAATCAATGGCAAGTAGTGAGTGAGCACCATAGCCGTTAAAGAAATACCAGACAGAAAGTGAGCAACATTACCCATCTTCCGCGCGTACCTTCTTCTTCGCGCACCTCCCTCTTTCCCGTAAATCTCAAGACCGCGATACTACATATGAAGCGCAAGAAATGGTCGGAGATGGAAGAACAAACCCTCCTGACTAAGTACTCGGAGCTCCGAAACTCGGGAGCTTTAGCCAAGCTCAAGACCCGAGAAAAGAAATTCAAGCCCGTGGCTGACAATGTTAATTCGGTACACCACCTCCAGGATCCAACGAGCTTCCCGTTCAAGTGGACCTGGAGGGACGTGTCCATCAAGGTCCAGAACATGCGCCACCAGTACTTGGGTGTGAAGCAGAAGATACGGATCTCCCAGGACGAGTTCAACTGGAAAGACGGGGAAAATCACTGGGTGAATTTCTTGAAATACAAGGAGGTTTTTGGTGATGTGGAGCTTGATGCCAAGGGCAAGAGATTGTCTGACAACATCGATGTGTTTGGGGATTGTGGGGATCTGGGATTCGGGATTGATTGTGAGGATTTGGAGGTAAAGGAAGAAGAAGATGAGGAAGAAGAAGATTATGATGACTCTGGTGGTGGTGGTCTCGGTGACGATGGTGATGATTGTAACGATGGCGGCGTTGATGGTGAGCAAATTGTGAGGAGCGAGGGTGAATTTGGGGGTGAGAGGGGAAATGGGGAAGTGGGTTTTGCTCGAATGAAGAAACTGAGGAAGGGTTTGGGAATAAATCGGAGATTGAGATTGATGGGTGCAAAAGTTTCAGAGTCGAGGGATGTGGTAATGAAGAGAGAGGAGAGGAAAAGAGAGAGGGAGTTTCAGCAAGAGAAGAGCGAGCTAGAGAGGGAGGATCAGAGGAAAGATGCCTATCTGAGGGCTGTGAGGCGACGATATGAGAGGGAAGAATGGTTGGAGAATAGGGAATTGGAGTTGGAAGAGAGGGAGTTGATGTGGACAAGGAGAGAATTTGAAAGAAGGTCGAGGTTGGAAAGAGAATTTGGCGAGGAGCGGCGGAGAATGATGAGGATGGAGGAGGAGAGGGAGGAGGAAGAGATGGAGTGGAGGGAGAGGATGGTCAGCTTGCAGATCGAGCATGAGAAGCAAATGATGCAAATGCACGCGGAGGCATGCCAAAACCAAATGCAGGTTCTCGGGGTGATGGCTCGGCTTATTTGTCAGTTTTTTGGGTCGGCGAGTGATGGTTTGGGTGGCGCACTGGGGGCCTTGCCGCCTCAAGTTTTACAGAATCTGCAGCATCCGGGTGGATTGGATGATAACGGGAAGCCTGACTCCAATTCGCCTTCTGAATTCTTGTAGACTGTAATTCTAACCTCTCCCTACATACCGTACTTGTAGCATCCGGGTCCATTAGTCAAATTTTGTGGAATCTGGAATCTTTGTAACATGAAAATTTGAATGCATAGAATGTTTTGTATTCCTTTGTCTTGCAAAGAAATATCGGACTTGTTATGGTTCTAATGTTTCATGAGCTGTCTTACGACTCTTATCTGTTGGTGCAGTCATTGTTGTCTTTGCCATCATCAGTAGAATTTTTATCATCACTCTCTGTGTGCTCTAGTTCCTTAACGGAAGGAAACGGTCGCAAACGTTTTCCAAGATGAAGCTTTGCTCGACACTGCTATTTTTTTTGACACATTACAGAATTGAATTGTTGTCCCTAGTCAACGATTCTATAAATAGAAAGAACCTAAGGTATCAGTATAATGCTGCAGAAGGAAACAGAATTCCAGCAAATAGAGGGTCTATCAAATTGGTGGAAATGTGGGTAAAAGTTTGATACATGTTTGTGAACTGAAAAAGAACAGTGTCATTAATGACGAAACCAGATAATATAAAGGACCTCTTCTTCGCATCGTTTTGCATTCATCTTATCCCATGTATTTTCTGTAGTGATTGTACAATCTATGTTATGTTTTTTCCCACCCCCTTCCCCTTCCTCCACAAGTAGATATAGAGGATGTCATCATTGAGATCCTTTATATATATGTGTGTGTGTGCGCATTTTTCTTTCTTTCTCCCTGCTTTGAGTACTTTAGAGATTACTGTTTAGGTATACTGTGAGCTTCTTGGTGCTCTACCTTGAAGCATTAAACTCCTGAATGCGTAACGGAGGTCACATTGGACAGGCTTTCTGCTAACACTTCTGGTGATTGGCCATTGGTTTGTTGCATTATAGTGTAATGTTCATAGTTGAAGGGATTCCTCTCTTGCTTATTCGTTAATGTCGGTGATTGAAGATATCTGGATGCTTTTTTAACACGCAGCATCTGGAGTTGCATGGCTCTTTAATAGGTCACTAATGCTTCGATTTTTGAATTTCATCTTTGGCACTTTTGTTTGCATCTAGGAGAGTTTGTTGATCCTGAAGCGGCAGTTTCCTCTCTGACCTCCTCCATAAATATTTTTCCCTTTCTTTTCTTTTTATTCCCTAGGACATGGAAGACCCAGCGAGAGGCATTTGAGGCATGCAGTCATGTATTCCAGGAGGATCATGTGTATCTGTTGTAAAGAAATTTCAAGCTTCCTTTGCTTCTGGTGTTATTTTCCCCCTTTATCCTGCCTCTTTGTTCTGCCAAGCTTTTTTATCGCTTAAACTGGTTTTATTTCGTGCATGTTGAATGTCAGTAGATTTGATCAATGGCTGTTATGTGTAGTTTAATCTTGTTCCTATTAATGTTTAACTAAATAATAAAAATAAAAAGAATTTGATCCCGTTTAAGGAAATCTCATCTTTGTCCAAATTTTCCTATTTCTGACAAAAAGTTAAGATCTAAAATTACCAAATGAAGAGTGGTTGATTTCTATACCATATATTGACATGGTATTTTGTGAAGGGTAATGCAGGTAAAAGTGGAGGTTGCATTGTGAACTTCCTAGTTTGCTTATAAATGCCGTTGAAATACCCAGTGTTGTAGGTACTTTGCTGTATCATTTAATCATGCAGATGATCGATAGATCTTATTTATGCTGCTCTTTCAAATAGCCAGTTTGGTCAGGGATCTTTCATTTAAGGGTGGTACTTGAGGACACTGAGAGGCCTGAGCTGGTATGACCAGCACCACTGGAGTTACCATCTAAGAGGCCTGTACGGACTTGAATTTGGCCAAAGGTGAGGGTAATGATCTCTTTGGAGGAAGTTAACCTGGATGTTGGCTATTGTTGTGGTTTTTATTTTAACTTTTCGTCACAAGTGTTGGATTTGATTAGTTAACCTGGATTTTGGTTATTGTTGTGGGTTTTTTTTAAAAAAAGTTCTTGGCATAAGAGATAAATTTGGTAAATTTTTATTAGCACATGAACTTGTAAAAAAACAATTAAGAGATCGGGGCCATGTTTATTATTGTGGTTTCTTGGCCTGAATTTTTGGGGTCCTCAAAATTCGAGGTTTTAGCTTGCAGAATTTACTTTTGGAAATTGAAAAGGAAATAAAATTGTGGCTGAACACGGGAAAATGCATATTCATTTCGGATTGACCAAATAAGTCATTTCATGGTGATTTTAGCAGCAAATACCTATGAAACAGAATTTGCTCAAAGGTCCTTGATTCCAAAGCATAATAAGTGACGCAGTGAAAGTGTCCTATATCGATAAGTTAAACACTAGTAACAAGAATACTGTTATACTCACGATAACACTTAATTTGTTATGATTAGCGACTTTACCAGCTCCTAGATATTTTCCATTTATTTTTTAATACTTTTGTTTTGCACCTAGTCCTACTTCTCCTTCACCGTCATTGGTCCTTTTGATATAAGATTCTTGGCTGCCTCCAGTCGGTTGGAAAGAAAGCTGTAGCTAGATCTCATATGTAGAGTGGAAGAAATTTGGTTGATTCAGTTGGGCGTTTAGTTATCCTATACCTTTTGTGTTGGATGAATTCTCTGCATCCAAATCGTGAGCACTAAAGCCTATTGTCAGTGTTGAATAAGTTTTTAGATTGCAAAATATTCCAAAAGCTGAAAGCCATTTAAGAGCTATCATTTTATGGTTTTTCATATTCCTTAGAGTCAAATATGTTTGTTTTAGATGAAATTCCCTTCATTCATATCCATCACATCTCCATTCTTCGTTTATGTATCTTTGTATGTTGATTGTTAGTCTCTAGTTATAGTAATCCTCCTTAGATAATGCTGCCATGTTTACGACTTTTGAAACTTATGCACCTCCCGATTCTTAAAAAATCAATATAGATTATGAAACTAGTTGGGGTACAGATCAATTCAAGACCCCCCTCCGTTCTTCAATGTTCTGAAATGCTGCCCCTGGGCCTTTGATTAGGTGGTAACAAGGTTTACTGATCCGCAATGGCATAAACAGGCTTGTATGTGTTTTCACCCATGACTTCCATTTGGGAAATGAAACTATTCTTAGTTAGGGTATTGAGTACCAATTGTGCACAAGATTGGCCTTGCTACTGAACTAGGTTGAGATATTATCTGTACGTAGATGCCTTTGGGATACAAAAGTATGCATTAAGTGTATGAATGGAAGCCTCTGCTTATATGCATATGTATATATTCACACATATCTCTTTTACATTGCGCAACATACCCAAGATTAACCTATAACAATTAGATTTCCACTAGCTACTCTTTTAGGAGATCATATTTCTGAAGTAAAGATTCAGTATGAGTTAAGTTGCATGGTTGTTGTTAAAGGTAATTGCGGAAAGTATGAGTTCTCACAAGCAAACTTAATTCTCATTATGGTTCATGTTCTTGTCAAAGCAGTAAATCATTGTTAATGACTCAAGACCTAAACCAAATTTCTCCACTCCCAGAGCTTGAAAGCGAAACAAAAACGAATATTCTTAAAGCATACATGGACTAGAAGTCTACATCTATATATGCACTGGTTTTACGAGCACTGCAATTGTTTTGTAAAACCAATTTATTAACTTCCTCTTGGTTGTGCATAGATTCTGTTTCCCAACTTCTGGAAGTGGGTTGATGGCTTATCTGTTTGAGTTGCATGAATAAAGAGGTTCTATTGCTGTATGTATGTGTCTCTGTCTGTTCGGAGATGGGTCTATTTAGAGACAGAGTTGGGCATGTTCGTTTTGGTGAGATTTTTAGGATTTGAAGTGTTTTGAGAATTTTTAGGTGATGTTTGAGTTTTATTGGTGTTTGTGTAGAAGGTGTTGACTTGTATTGATGTTTGTAAAAAAATGTAATATTGAGTTGTATTGGTATTCGTGTAGAAGTATGTTCGTTTTGGTGAGATTTTTAGGATTTGAAGTGTTTTGAGAATTTTTAGGTGATGTTTGAGTTTTATTGGTGTTTGTGTAGAAGATGTTGACTTGTATTGATATTTGTAAAAAAAGTAATATTGAGTTGTATTGGTATTCGTGTAGAAGTAATGTTGAGATTATAATTTTAGAAAGTTGGATTCAAATTCTTAAAATTTTGTCAAAACGAACATGGCCAGTTCTGCTAGTTTGCCCTCTCAATAGGGGCTCTTCCGGTTCTCTTAGTCTTTGTGGTTGTGATTCAAGCAGAAGCATATGCTATATACTATACAGACCCTCAGCCTCAAAGCAGTAATCCCATTTATTGGTTTCTTTTAGCCCAAGTCCCTCCCCTTGTCAGTATGCATTTTATAAGTAATCCCATTTATCTGATGTCAGGAAAATCGATAATTAAGGTCAAACACATGCTATTTTATTCATAATGTTGACTGGTAAATCGCAAAATGAACACTCCTAGGACAATACATACTTTAGACTGGTTGGCAGCCAACTGTTGGTCAAGCGGATGGTGGTTGACTTGATCATGGGAAATTTGGGGCTAAATAGAAATGTTATCCGGTTATTTTTTTCTGTTCTTGGGTATTTGAGAAAAAAAAAGAGTTGGGCTAAGTAGTTATGTCTGTTTGTGGTTTTAGTTGATTGATTTCTATGTAGATGGGATGATATATGACAGTTGACGAATGTCAATTCGATTGTAGCTATGACTGTTGGCTCCATAATCGGCAAGAAACAATGGAGACATTATTTATGGCGTGACTGTTAGATGGTAGAGATTTTGTAACCTACCAGTCCCAAATGAAACTAATTCACTGGCTTATAGTTTAGCCAGTGCTTTACAACTGTTTTTTCAACTAAGATTCTGAAGGTACTATGTGAAAGTCAACCCTTCAATATTGCAGGGTGTAAACAATGTGAACAGAAACAAATTGCCTCAGCTGACCCATGGTTGCGTTAAATGCTCTCACTTTCTACAGGATTTGGGTGCACATTAGTTTGTTCTCATCTTATGATTTTTCATGTGATTGGTTCGTGACCTATTGCAATCAGTTTTGTTGGTGAATAAATTACTGCTGTAAGATTCTATGTTCGATTAGATACAGCTGCAAAAGTTTATCTATAAAGAATTATGGAACGTTTTAGAATGAATCCTTTTATGGCAGGGTAAGTCAGTGGGGTGAGAAAGCTGAACCTCAGGTGCATATCCATATTGTTAGTACTTAATTTATCGCTTTCATGTCAAGCTTCGAGGTGCTTTTAGATTCCCAAGAATCGCAGTTACCCCAGGCTCTGCTTCGTGTACAGGGTTCCAACCAAGACTGGGGCCCAACAGAATATGGGCCCTCCTGAATAATCCTGAGACTAATTTACTTTTAATTTTTTTTTCAATTTTTTTGGCATTCAATCTATTTGGTGGCTATTCATGCTTCCCATGTGCATGCGCTCTCTGTTCCATGCGTCCACAAGCTGATTGGTTAGGTGGAACAGGATAACCTCAAAGGAGAGGGTGGACAGAGACTTCTTATTCTTTATTAATGTTTCTATTGAATAAATTTCTTATTTGCTAGGTTCGATTTATTTGTTTTAATCACTTAATGTGCTAGTTTTGGATAACCAGGTAGACCAGAAACCCACTTGCAACTTGACTAGGATAAATTTCTTATTTGCTAGGTTCTATTTATTTGTTGTAATCACTTAATGTGCTAGTTTTGGATAACCAGGTAGACCAGAAACCCACTTGCAACTTGACTAGGATTCGAGTTTGGTTAGAGACAAGCTTTTGAGGTACTTGTGACCCTGGTTTCATGCCCCTAGATTTTGTTGATTGGCATTTTTGTGTTTTCCTGACATTTGGGTGGCAGGTGTTTTTTTTCTTTTATATATAGATATGTTGTATGGTTGTCTCAGGCTTTTCTTTTGTTGTCTTCTATACGTCTGGGTTCAATTGAGATTTCTTCTTTTCTCTTTTAGATGACAGATTGGTCTCTGTCAAGTGCATCTTTTTGTCTGCACCCTCGTATACCAACCGTAAGTTTGCTTTGGGAAATGAAAGGCACTAGCTGGAAATTCTACCGAGCAGGATGTCTTTAGGCAAACTGCCTTTGATGTCATGTTTTTTCTTAAGGTGTATAATCAACTGCACTTTCTTTATCTGTGAACTTCTCCATGGACTCTTTCAACTTTAGGCTCCTTTTGGATCTCACAAGGAATGTGGTGACCAGAAGAAAAAATCATGTGGCTTTCTTAAACCTCTTATTTTTTTCCCTACTATCTTCAAAAGGCCAGATGAAGATTTTAATGGGTCGACTGTTGGACGGTCAGACAAACTGAAGTACTGTATGTACTTAGTTCCACCGCAGAAAGTGCTAGAACAAATTACAATACCTCAGTTTGAAGAAAGCAAATAGTGCACTTTGAGACGAAGGGACACGTGGGGAGAGCATGACTATATTTGCTCTCCTCGAGTTTTTAGGTTCGAATCTCTTTAATTATAAATAATTTTTTAGTCATATTCACAGTAAAATCAGACTTACCTGATCTGGCTTGACATGTTGCACCGATTCAAAATTTACTAGTACATTAGTTTGAGTTCCACTCTGGTGGTTTGCCGGACTGAATTTCTTCTCGTCATCTAAAAAAACCCCGCTTTGCTTTTTACCTTAATTACAAGTATGGCCCATAGAAAATAGGACATATTTATTGAAGAAAAAAATTAAAGGAGATATTATGTCGTTTATAAAGAATCTTCAGGATTTTTTGAATCCTCAGGATTCTACAACCAAACATCATTTTTCACACCACATAAATATAACTACAACACGCATACCAATAAAGTTGACATCACATAAAAATTCTCAAAACACAAAAAATCTTCACAAAACACCTTAACCAAACATCACCTTGTAGTCTTCTTCTAGACGTGTCTCTTTCATGTTCCCTAGTATCTCACAAGCCAAAGATTTTATTAAGTCGTGAGTGGCTACTTGAGTCGGTAGAACCACACCTCCTAATCATCCTTATCTACCTCGAGCATTGGGTTAATTCCCTACGTGATGGCAAACGTGGTTCCCTTAAATGTTACATTATTAAGGTGATGTAGACGTAAATTTTGTGTATGTTACACGTGGTCGCCTGTCCTCTTGCCAACTAAAGAAAAAGTGATCGCTAAAAACAGCAACTTTGCTTGGTGTGGATATGGTTCTTCCTGAAATTATATGGGAAGGAGATGGTGCAAATTTGTGGATAGTGTGTATCATTTAGGTTGTATGTGTAGTTACAAACATTATGCTTTACTAAAATTTCACCGTAGTTTACATTTGCAAACCCGTCCTTTGTATCACAAGTGCTCTCATAAGGCAAACTGACCATAATAGCTCGATGTTCCCTCGCTCTAGACTGTAGCAATATTGCAGTCCACCAAGGATTTAAGTACTGGTAGGACGTAATTAATTGGAGATAAAAAGCATCAATGGAGACTAGAAGTTGTGACATCACATTCAAAAAATAAAAATAGAAAAAAATATATTTTTCATCCCCGAACTACCACCACCACGTGTATTACACTTTATACTTTAAATTATCATATTTAAAAAATTACACCCACAAACTACTCATCATTAACACATTGCACTCTTTTTATTTTTTTCGTCAAATTAGAGGAAATTGACTTTTGTTTAATACAAAATGTCAATTATGTAATTAAAAAAGTCAAATAGCAAGTTCTATTAAGGGTATAATCGTCATTTTATTATTATTATTTTAAAATAAAAAGTTAATTTCTATGAAATTTGACAGAAAAAAAAAAGTCGTGTTCGTGGGTAGGAAGTGTATTTTTTAATAAAAATAATATTCATTAGAGCTGTGGCATGGAGTCACTCGATCCTGCACAACTTTCTAAGAAGAAGAAGAAGATGATGGAGTTTCTTTAGTAGCTGGTTTACAAAATGGAAAAAAATGAAGCGTCTGGTTGCAATATTGTTACAAGGTGGATAGTGACATATACTTAACGGTAAACAGCAAGCTGATACTTTTCACAAGATCGCAGCGCCTTTTCCTCTATAACTGTAGGACTGTGTGACCCACCTAAACAACCAAAACCACCGGTCCAAGTCAACAACCATCCCCATCCCCCGCTTTTGCACAAGTATATCTACGCCCACCCGGTGTTTCTAGTGTGGGTCTCTCTCTCATTCTGCATTTACTTGGAGTTTCTGAAAAGAGCGAGATCGGAGAGAGAAGATAACAATGAGGAAACCTTGCTGTGACAAAGAAGGCACCAACAAGGGGGCTTGGTCCAAGCAAGAAGACCAAAATCTTATCGACTACATCAGAACCCACGGCGAAGGCTGTTGGCGTTCCCTCCCCAAGGCTGCAGGTTTAGCACTGAAAATTGAAATTTATAACCTCTGTGCACCCTTCTTTGGGTGGAAAAGAGGGTTTATTCAGAAATCTTCCTTTTTCGTTTTCGTTTTCGTTCTCGTTCTGTTCTTTTCTTTTCTCGTTTCATCACGGCCTAACTAATTTGTTTCTTGTGTACTAGGGTTGGATCGTTGTGGCAAAAGTTGTAGGCTTAGATGGATAAACTATCTCAGGCCAGATATTAAACGGGGTAACTTTGGTCAAGATGAAGAGGACCTTATCATCAAGCTCCATGCCCTCCTAGGCAATCGGTAACTTCTCTCAGCTTTTCTTTGACTTGCATGTTCAAATTACTTAGATATGTACACCTACGAATCAATGTATACATGTGTGTATGCATGTGCGCAGCGTGTAATAGGTTATTTCCTAACAACTCGCGCGTTTTGTGACTGTTAGGTGGTCTCTAATCGCCGGAAGGTTACCAGGTCGGACAGACAATGAGGTAAAGAACTATTGGAACTCTCACATCCGGAGAAAGCTAATAAGCATGGGTATTGATCCAAACAACCATAGGCTAAACCAGATTCCTCTCCGCCCTCAACCCAAGAGCGTCTCTGAAGCAGCAACATCCAGCTCCGAGTCGATGAATCACGAGAGTAAGCCGTTGATATCCCTAGGCAATACTGACAGGGTTTCTGACGCTGCCAGCAGTCTTGAGGACGAAATTTCTGGATCCTTGGACTTGAATCTGGATCTCACAATTGCCTTTCCTTCTCCTCCTGTTGCTCTCGTGGAAGAAAAGCGGCAAAGTTCTAAGACGTCCACGAGAGCAAAGCAAATGGGAAGTGATCAACCAGTTCCCACCCTCCTCCTTTTTTAGATATACAACATGATGCTATTGATATTTATAGATTGAATCAAGTTATTAATGACTGTCCGAGAATCCGAGAAAGAAAGATTCATAAGCGGAAACTGTTTGGATGGAGAATTTTATTTTGGTGCCGGCAAACAGCAGCTCATTATAACCAAGCCTGGATGGATTTACATAAAGTAGATCACCTGGCCAAATCGTTGTTAGTCTTTCAGCATGTACAGCTCAAACCGTCAAATTAAGCTCAGGAGGATAGCATATAAATGAGGGATGTAATACCATCTACAATTGATGGCAGGTCTTTGTATTCCAGACCCCGAAACTTATATGTAGGGGATGTCCTTGGGACAGTGGTGTACATGTTATCTGTAGTACAACCAGATTAATTATCTATTTTATATTCGATTGAACAACTCCAGGATTCATGAATTAATGTCTAGTACCTTCGGGATCTTGCTCATTAAGTACACTTTAATTTCGCTTTGTATGATTAATTTACGGATCAACAGCTAGCTAACTTCTAGATTGAAACAGCTTTTGATCAATGAAGGTAGATCATCTATATCTCATCCAGCTCAATCGCTTTACAACGATAAATTTGAGTCTCAGTGCATGGTTAAAGATTGTGGAATAACTGACACTAATCGACGACATTACTACCTGACTATTTAGATTGGCAGGTTGCCAATTTCACCTAACTGTGAATTGATGGTTTTTGTTGTGACTTGTGAGTGGCAAGACACGGGTGTTGGGTTCCAGGGTTGTTAGAGAGAGCACTACTGAAGTACGGTGTGGAAACCATAGACAAATGGTTGCAACCAGAAACGACTTATGATCAGTACTAGTACTATATATGCATATGTTCCTTTCGTATGATCTCGCAATCACGTTGAGAGGGGATTTTCTCAGTTGATGATTTTCCCAGCAACCCAGGAACCTAATTAATAGAGCATCTCATTAATTTGCAAAGAATCTAAGCAGCAACTTTCATATGATTGCTTAAGGATAATATTAATGACATAAAGTTTGAATAAAAGCTACTGTGGATCGATATTTTCCTAATTATCAAGGACTGAGCTATCATCATTACTGTTCTTAACTCTATATATATCTCTTCCGATAAACCTGATATACGTTCGGACGAAACATTTAACAGAGCGATTTGCAAAGTGATTCTCCGCGACAGTAAAAGGTGTACGTACGTGTTCCAAATAAAGCCGAGACTTCCTCCCATCGAACTATACATAATGTAAGAAAGAGTTTGTCTCCAGCCTCCAGGAGCCGCTTTAAGCCTTTAACTAGCAAGACCATATATAATATATATATATATATATATATATATATATATTAAAAAGTTGTTAGTTGATGTTTGAAATCTCTGTGTTTTGGGTGCTGGACAATTACAAAGATTTGACATTACTAATTCTGTGCTATAGATCAATACAACTCATGATCTGGTGGACCTTTTGCCCACAGGAGAGGTGTAGTTATTAGGAAATGGATCACTGTGTTTTCCCTATTAAACCTGAGCATACATCTCATTTCATGGAAGGAAAGAGAACAACCCCAACCTATTGGCATTAATGGTTGATTCTGGTTAATGCTTGTAATAACAATATTGAACTTGCTCATGTGCTATTTACGATTCTACATTAGGCAACACTAGTAGGGCTTCCACGCCCTCTGGGAGTGATGCTGGGTCAACCGCATAATTGTGATTCTTCCACATTGTAAAACTTATGATAAAGACATCCGTAGAGAAAGTTTTCAATTTGTAAATGTTCTCACATGATTTTAACTAGCTGCAAACAGATGAATTCCTTGTCAATCAATAGAGCAGGTGAAATATCTATACCTGAGCACTAATCTCAACATGGCCACTCGTATAGAAGTGTTGGAGCTTGTGAGGGTTCAAAAGGTGGTGGTTAATTATATTCACTCGTATATTCAGGAATAAAAGGGTTAAAACGCGTGTTCGGAGCATAGTGGTTGAATATAAAATACAGTGATCCGACCACTACAGATCTGGAGCAAAAAACACGCGTGTTAGAATAGTCAGGGAGTAGTGGTCGCAGTTACGGTCGGATCTAAAATATAGTGGTTCGACCACTACATATCCGGAGCCAAAAAGCCGCATGTGGGACGAGTCAAACCGAGCCGATGGAAGGGAGGCCTTACGATCTGGACTGAATCCAGACCCCTAATATGGTTCAAAGTCTCCAAATTGACCTCAAAAGAAAGAACTACACGAGGTTAAGATAGAATTGAATAATTATTTTTCTTAGGATTTCCGTGAGTACATGTTCTTCTTAACTTAAAAATGCATGTGTTATATGTTGACCTTTGAGTACTACAGAAGTTTTTAATTCCTTTCAAGGTTGTCTAAGACGTAGTCCCACTTGCATTTATTTTTCGAAGTCTTTTTATTTTATTTTCCTTTAATCTTACCTACTCCCACTTCAACCTTCTCACTGATATATAATTGAGAAATTCGTAGAACATTGGGACCTTTGGACTGAGCCCAAGTTTGAACAAGAGAGAAAGGGCGCATGAGACTTGAGAAGACAATTTGTGATCACACCGTCACACGCATGCACCACAGGCACAGTTTTCATTCGATCTCGTTGTTCACAATTTGATATTTTTTATGGTGAGATCGGAGCGCTAATCAAGGATAAGTCGCTTGTCAAGGCAAGCAATTGCATGCGACTTCGATCTGTGCTTTGTAGAAGTTTCTCATTGACTACGTCTCAATCTGCAAGCTGCGTAGGATGTGGACTGCCAACTAAAAGTGTTCTAGAAAAATATTAAGCAATATACAAATGTAATTATGTAACTCTTTCTTCTTGGTAAGTAAACATCAATTCATATCAAAAGAAAGTATATAAGTTTCTTCTTGGCAAGCAAACATTAATTTATATAAACAGAAAGTATATATAATCTCGATCTATTCCATCAAGTTTCCCTCGTACATGAGTTAGTACTGCTGCTGAGATCTGTAGGGAATTCTCCTATATATGCATGGACTGCATCTTGCATATAAATGGCTTTAGACAAGTGCACAAGGGGTTTTTTCCGTTCTTTTTCTTCGAACTCCAGCAACCTCCTGGTGTTTTTAGCGTGGGATTTAGGTGGTATTAAAAACCAACTAAGCAGCGAGAAGGGAGAAGAAAAGATAGCAATGAAGAAGGGAAGTAGGAGAAACAGTACCGGCCCAAAAAAAAGGTAGAAAAATGAAAAGAAGCCTAACCAAGTACAACCCAAGGGTTGCTTGGAGCCCAGCTAAACGGACCTGTGGGATATCTCAGCCCAATGTTAGGTTCGATGTAGTTGATTAGATGGGTATCTCAGCCAGTCAGCCCCAACGTAGGTGCGGTGGAGCTGATTAGATATCAATTAATGCGACTGCCAGAATGTTCCAAAACGTATAAATTGGCCTGTACTACTCGGTTTCGAATGAAACGTGAATTAGGAAAAAAAAAAAAATCTCACATGGGCCGAAATCTGGGGTCTTGCCTACTATCAAGGCGCCGGTTATTATACGACTTCAGAAGCCTGTGAGTGCTCCGGTTGGATGGTCACGATCAAGTGGCTTATATTGGACGGCTCAGATCGTGCCAACGCATTAATGAGACATACCCGCGACCCACCTGCGACCCGTTCCTCCCCCAACGTCCCTCCCCCATCGTATTCGACTGCCCAGCCTTCTTCCCCCAAATCAAGCCCTAACATTCCTCCCAGTTCGTCCCAGCCTTCCTCCCCCAACCCTTCGTCCCACCCTTCCGAAATCTTATAAAAGGTTAGTAGAAGAGATCAGGACATGAAAAGAACAACCATCCCCGGCACCAGTGACAAAGATCAACATAAAATGAAGAAGTCCGACAGAAAGTTGCCAGCAGCAATGGAGAGAAAGTTGGTCATTGGAGAAACTGCTGAGGAAATGGAGTCAGAGAAGGGGAAGGAGATTAGAGAAGAAGGAATGGCCCGGACCAAGTTGAATCCCAAAAAGATCGAACGAAAAGGAGGCAAATCAGACCACAGCTAGCCTTGACAAAGGCAAAGATAGATAGTAAACGAAGACCCTCCTGTTTCTCTTTCAACCTACTGTAAATGGCTCTTTGTGATCATCTGTAAACCTTATGTTTTTTTTAAAACTTCTTATAAGCCATTTGCATCTTTTTTGTCGATAGAAAGTTGTTGTAATTAGTCGGGAATTACTGCAGACATGTTTCTTTCCGTGTTAATTTTGAGGAAGGAGATATGGACGGACTGAGTGAACCAGTTCTACATAGTGCTCTGTCTGATGAACTTCCTGAAACCAAAAGCAAGCATCAATTTTGACGAAGAGAGGTTTTCTGTAGATGCAGATAAAGTGAATAGCAAGATCACCTAACTCTAATGGTCTCAATTCCACGTGATCACTGAACCACCAACTAACAGCCACGTGTATGAAAACTGAAACATTTCTTTCGGTCATGAAGTTTACCAGTTTGCCACTGGGGGAGGAACGAAGGGTGGGGGAGGAAATTTGGGGGAGGAAGGCTGGGACGAAGGGTTGGTTGGGGGAGGAAGGCTGGGACGAACTGGGAGGAATGTTAGGGCTTGATTTGGGGGAAGAAGGCTGGGCAGTCGAATACGATGGGGGAGGGACGTTGGGGGAGGAACGGGTGGCGGGTGGGTCGCGGGTATGTCTCATTAATGCGTTGGCACGATCTGAGCCGTCCAATATAAGCCACTTGATCGTGACCGTCCAACCGGAGCACTCACAGGCTTATGAAGTCGTATAATAACTGGCGCCTACTATCAAGAGAAGTATTTGCTGGAGAGATTAGGCCTATCTCCCTTGAAGCCGACAAAGCCATATAGGTATCTGTCCAATGTATGTTGTATCTCCGTTAAAGTTTTTTTTGGGAGGATTAGATAAACTTAGGTCAAAATGTTGAGGTTCAAATTATTAAATTAGTCACATTTAACTCTAAAATTATCTAAATGTTAGCTCTATTATAAGATTTAACTACCAATATTGTGTCACTTCGTTTATTTTCTGCATATTTTAATTGTTGGATCCTATGACGTGAATAACATCGATACATTTTGATAGTTTTAAATAGTTTTAAAGCTAAATATGACAATTTAGGTAATTTGGACCTTTTTTTACATTTTGATATAATTTATTTTAAAAAAAGTAATAAATTAAAAATCTAGAACATCAAATAAAAAACATAATGTCTATAAGCATGTAACAGTTTTGGGGTAAAGTCAGAGTTAGTCGGCCCCGAAAGTATGAGCAAAAATCAAATCACTACCACTAATTATTAATTCGGCAATTTGAGACCCATAACTTTTAAAAATCATCAATTCACGCCCTCCGTTCAAATTAGATGTTAAGTCTGACTGAAAATCATACAAAATGACCGAAATGCCCCTCCAAGACTAAATTTTTAAAAAATAAATAAAAATAATAAAATATTAGAAATAAATTCATAGATTATTGAAATAGAGTTTCAATAGTTTTATTTAACAAATATTACTTTTTTAAAAAATATCATTTTTATTTTTAATGAATTTTTTAGTAATTTTATCTTGTATGGGCATTTTGGTCATTTTGCATGATTTTTCGTCTTAAATATGGGGCGTGAATTGATGATTTTCAAAATTATGGGTCTCAAATCGCCGAATTGATAATTAGGGGTACCGAGTTGATTTTTGCTCATACTTGTGAGGCTAACTATTACTTTACCCCAACAGTTTTCAAGTAAAAAATGAGATTATTTTGTGACTTTGCAGATAAGAATGAAGTGACAATTATTAAGAGTCCTACTGTGTTTGATTATTAAAATTTTGGGCTGTTGAAGTTGGTAAAAATTGAATGAATTTTTTATATTTCTTTGGAGTGAAAATTGATGATTTGGTAGGGGAGATAATGAATTTTTTGTAGTTATTTTAGAGCCAAAATTTTGTTTCCATATATATTGTTAGGATCAATGCATTTGTATAAGAAAATTACAAATTAGTTCTTGAAGTAAATAAAGTTACAAATTCACTCATTTGATAATATTTTCTTTAAAAACGTCTATTCGTTCATCTTCTTCTATTTCACTAATAGCATATACTAGTAAACTACATAATATATTTAGGTATGCATGTAACACGTGGTTAATGTTGACTAACATATGCTATCAGTGAAAGAGATGGACGAATGAACTATTTTTTAACAGAAATTTTATCATAAGAATTAATTTGTAATTTTCTTTATTTGAACACTAATTTATAACTGACTGAGTGCATTATACCTATATTGGTCGGACCAGTAGGAACCGAAAATTTAAGGGTATGTTTGAGTGTGGAAAATTTGGGTATTGAGGTTTGTAAATATTATAAAGTAAAGATATGTTACAAGAGTTGGTGAAAGAGTGAAGATAGAGAAGATTTTTAATAAATATTATAATAATAAAAAATTATGTGATGAATTTTTCAGTATTAACCCTAAATAATTACATCAAACATCCCCTAAAACTACGAAAAGAAAAAAAAGGGGTGGAGCATTTCTTTTGGATTTTGAACTCCCACGAAATTTTGTTACTTCCTTCTTCGAACACAAAGTTATTTTATTCGAGGTTGCAAAAGTCAAATTTGGCCGGCTGCCTC
The DNA here is from genome assembly GCA_963930655.1 of Myrica gale. Classification (NCBI taxonomy): domain Eukaryota; kingdom Viridiplantae; phylum Streptophyta; class Magnoliopsida; order Fagales; family Myricaceae; genus Myrica; species Myrica gale. The sequence continues at coordinate 4,545,140 of OZ005600.1, read as the reverse complement.
TCGCCCGTTAAAAGGAGAATGATGCGTGAAACTCAGTGAAACATTCTTTTCTCTTTCTTTTTTTTTAGAGAATCTCACGTTCTTTCTGTTATGTCTTTCGCATCACCTTCGCAATCTCGCGTGAAAAATTAGGGAAAACGTTCACACTAAATTTCCTCTTATATCTATAGAGAAATGCGGTCCAAGCTGTAGCCCGGGACTCTCAGGGAAGTATTCAAAAGGCTGTGACCAAGCTTATTAAAACAACTGAACCATTGATAGGAGAAGCAGATGCAGCTCTAATGGGCCTTCTACTTGCTGTTACTAATGGATTTCGGGAGGTGATCTTGGAAGGTGGTTCTGAGCTGGTAGTCAAGGCTATTAAATGCTGGCCTCAGTTATCTAAGTGGCGTATACATGTTAGTGACAGAAATGTTCGAACTTGAAAAAAGGCTGTGGAGATGGCAAGTTAATCATATTTATAGAGGTGCTAATGAGATGGTGCACCACCTAGCTCGTTGGGCCGCCGCTAAGTATTGCTTAGATGACAATCCCCGTTGTATTGAGCATTCTTCTTTAAATCTATCTTGGTTGTATGCCGACACTGACCCTCCTTAATTTTTTTTGTTTTTTTGGATGTTATTATGAAATAAGATGAGGTCTTGATTAAAAAAAATATAAGGAAGGACAAATTCTTGGTTCTAGAAGTCAGGTCTCATTTATTGGATATGACTTTTTAGGTAACAACGCAATTGCTAATTCTTCTTGCTGTAATATATATATATGGAAAATTTCGTATCGTGTTCAAATTCTACCTATCCTTATGGTTGCCAACACAAAATTAGCCACTTATTCAAATTAACATCAAGTTATTACGTGACACAAATGTTTAAGTGACTGAATTTTATAATATTGTTATCGCAACACATCATAACTGTTAATTGAAATTTAGAAAAGAGATCTTTTAAAGTTTTGTTCGATATTAATTACTGAACAGTCAGCCTGTACTCTATAATATTTAATACAGGATACAAACTTCTTACATTATTTTGAAAGTTGGTAAATAAGTTGGGATCCGGTAGAGTTGAGCTTCTAATCTCGATCAGATACGCGCGCCGGGGGTTGTCATGGGGTTTGATTGGGAAAAAGCAACTCATTTCCGATCGACGAGCTGGCCATGAGTGGATGTATCGAATTATAAGGAGAGCAATTTGGCATTCGGGTGGTGGCGTATATGACAACCTGGTGGGCAATCGCACGTACGTTAAATGTTGCGTACAGGTAATTTGATGCGAGCTCAGCGGTCAGCCCTACTTTGAAACCATATATCCAGTTCTAAAGTTGCTCACAAAGCACCGGCTGAAAAGACCTTAACTTTTGCTGTCAAAGGTATGAAAAGAATCTTATAGCTAGCCCACTGCTTTTTTAATGGGCGCGTATGCCCAACTAAGTGATTATTAGTCTGTTAAAGTGGGTATTGTCATTATTCAAATGCGTTTTCCGACTACTGTTTTACAAAGGTAAAAAGGAATCTCCAAAGAATTTCCACGTTTCAGACCACACAGTTCATTTCGTCGCCCATCTTTTCAACTTTAAACTACGAAGATAACCTAAGCCCGGCTCCCAGCCAAAATATAAGTCTTGTGCAAGAGTCCTGGAAATATTAAGAGCTTAGCAGAAGAGTTCCTTTCTACGGGGCTTGTTTAGCAACTTGAGAGAGAGAGAGAGAGAGAGAGATGGGAAACAGTATAGGAGGAAGAAAAAAAGCAAAGGTGATGAAGATCAACGGGGAAACCTTGAAGTACAAGATCCCCATGCGAGTATGGGACGTTGTCAAGGACTACCCTGGACACGTTTTGTTGGAGTCCGAGGCTGTTAAGCACCATGGCATCCGAGCCAAGCCATTGGAGCCACAGGAAGAACTCAAGCACAAAAAGATATACTTCTTAGTAGAACTACCGAAGTTCCCTGATCAGGAAAAGGTGCCAAAGCGGTCCAGGTCTGGTGCCATACATATGAGTGCCAAGGACAGGCTCGAGTGCTTGATGCTATCTCGGAGAACGGTTTCCGACCTTTCGATCACTAGACCTTCGAATCTTGTGCCCGATCGTTCTGGGCCGTTGAGGGTGAAAATGAGGTTGCCAAGTGCTCAAGTGGCCAAATTGGTGTCTGAAAGCAAAGATGAAGTCGAGGTGGCTGAGAAGATTTTAGATCTTTATATGGACGCCGCCGGAGATTCTAACGGGGATGTGCCGGAGGCGAAAGAGGGCATGTTAGTGCACCGGGAAGCGCCATGGAAACGGGCTCCAGGTGGCATTGGGGAGAATAAGAAGGCACATAAGGTACGCGCGTATGCTTTGAATTTGTCCCAGTTTTCATTTACCATGTCCCGTTCGTGAAGCTTACCATCTTGCTTACAAGGATTTTGAAGATTTATCTTTTGGTACTTGAGATTTAGCGGATAGTGTACTTGTTCACATGCATAAGAATGTTAGAGGCCGCTTATTTTATTAGATGCTGTCGGCTTTTGGACCGACATACCGCAGCGCTTAAAGATGTTAAGAGCCAGTACTGTAGTGGGCAGGTATGTGGCTAGAATATTAGAGGCTTTTCGATAAACCCCACTAAAAAGGATATCACTCGATATTTAACCTGTAGATCAGTGGCCAATTTTGTTTTTGATAACAAGAGGGATAGCACGGACCAAACAACTGAATTGAAGTCAAATCAACGAGACCCATCTTCTGGATTAACCAAGATTTGGTCCAGATATGACTACAATATATATTTCAAAACTGGGAACTTGGTGTGCACGCTTTATATATACATGCTTGACAACAATTTGCTACGTATGAGTAAGAGATCCCAATAGGTATAAACGAGGCCATCTATTTGGAATGGGGCTCAGAAGGATGTAAGATTATATATCAACGTAACAAGTACAAACCTGGGGAAAGAATTACCAGAGCACGGCGCCAAAAATGTCCGCAAGAGATTACGTATTCAACCTATAACTTCTCTTTCTTTGTTAATTTTTTGGATCCATCGACCTTGACCCTCCAATCAATTGAATTGCCCAAAAACCGAGCTGTGGCCAGCGTAAACTACTTACGTATTCTGACCACGAAAGAGTCAGTCTATATGACTATATCTCTTGGCAACCTCCCCGTGCTTATCCATTCGCTGCCGCTAAATTAAGTTAAATTAAATCACGAACCATCTGGATGACGGCTAAGCTGCAAACTCAAATTTTTTGGAAACATTAGCAATATTTAACGCCGACCGATCGAAAGCAACCTTTAGAAAAAGCATTGTAATATAATATTTAGGAGAGTGATTTTTACGGGTTTGGCACATTATTATAAAATTTTTTATCTCTTCACTGTTTTTTACTTGATTTTTTTTATTTTATCTTCGTTTTTTTAGCCACTTCTAAAATTGTACCTTAAAAATTTTTACTAACATCATTTTCAATTGTTTATTTATTAATATATATCTCTAACCCAGGAAACGTTGATCTGTTTGGAATATTTGTAGTTCAACTATTGATGCAATCCTTTGAACCGAGTTTACTTATAATGTTTCACCTTGTTGGAAATTAACCATGCTGACCAGTCTTCCTTGGATCATTCAAATATGCAGAAGCGAGTGAGTTTCGTTCCGGTAGAAGAGGAGGACAATCCTCTAGATGCTGCTTCAAAATAGCAATCGACGGCTCTAATTTAGGTGTCCTTGTATCTATCCACATGTTCTTGTCATTTATTTGTTCTTAGGCCGTAGACAATATCCCCAGTATTCTGTATAACATAGGTTTTAATATTTGAGGGAAGCCGGACTAAGGACATGGATTTGCAGTCTCAGACGTGTCTCTCACTGCATATCCTCAAGACTTGGTCCAATATTTGAGCATCCCATTTTGTTCGTGGTTTGTAGAATTCTAGGCAATGCCAAGTGTTCATGCGCATGTTTATCTTACAAAATGCTCTGCTGCATGTAAGGCCGGAGGAACTTTTCGACAACCAAGTGGCCGTTAAGCATCAGAACGCAAAGTTTGATGGCACAATCTAGTCATCCAGATAACCAGACTATTCTCTACAATTGGAGAAACCTAGGATGGATGTTAGCGCGCAGAGTGTCTTAGGCTGCGTTTGCACTCTCAATTATCCCCAATATTTTATCTCTCTCCTAATAAAATACTCCAATATAATCTCGCTCTCCCATAAAAAAATATAAAAAATTACAAAAATTATAAAAAATTACCTCTCTTCACCTTTTCACTAAACTCAATACCAACACATATTCCCATACCCAACATTTTACAACACAAACACAACCACGAATTGTGGCAAAACTAATGAAAAAGTTAACACCGCAGGTACCTCTGCTTCAAACGAAGGCCGAAGCCATCAATGATTTAGGCAACTAGACATACCTATTCGCAAGGCTAGTACTACCCTACGTGAGAGACGCACAACTTAATGGGTTTCGTCTTTAAGTTAAGATGTCGTTTGGTACACGTTCAAAGTCCCCTTTACTTGTTCTAAAATGGGCCATGTGGCCCTCATTATGTATCACCAAATCTGATATTCACTGAGCCACATCCAAACTGTACACATATAGACAGAAAGGGCCTCAAAGTGCCTCTGAGCCCACTTGGGCTATCAGCTAGTTTAGTACTAAATGAGAGGATACACGAACTGACTTCATGCAAGTCAGGTAATATCGTCCAGGGGAACTCATACAAACGAATCAAATGGATGCGGCCCATTGCACTAAACCTATGAGAATTAAGAAATGATTTCTGAGGTGATGGAGGCTCTAATTTGAGTTGAAGATTTAATTGTATACCTTCCTTCAGTTACTTTTTTTTCTCTTTATATTTAAATTTTTAATTAATTAAATCGCGTTTGCCAAACTAAAATTTTGTTAAAATTCAAAATTTTATAAAATTTTATTACTTTTTTGAAAACGCACCTTTTGAAGTCGTTGAAGTTCTCTGTTTCTGGAAAAAACAATTAGCACCTTCCCGTTTTTGTTTTGGTAAGTTCATTGATTTTTATTTTCCCAAGATATGTGCATCATTAGCAGCTGATTTTTTACTGATTTCAATCAGATTTTACTAATTTGAATCTTCTTCTATAAAGAAAACAATAAACTGCTCGATCTGATCTCAATACACAAAACGAGAGAGAGAGAGAGAGAGACCCATTTTTCGCACAATTAGAAGAATATAATGTAGAAGTGCACGTACTCATAAAACATTGTTACGTATTATTATAAGATAAGCCGATTAAACCTGCAAAACACTTAAAAAACAAAAAAAAAAAACTGTAAAACACAACTTGCAGACATTAGCACACATTAATTAGGACAACCCCATCACGAGCTTTCACCAAAGAAGATATCAAATCGGAATTGCGTTGGAGACAGATGGGTAAACAACGGTGACTGGATGGGCCATGATACGGCGGCCCTTCATGTGGCGAAAGCAATAGACCAAAGCCCCCACCGGCCACTCCACAATAGCAGCGACGACAAACGCCAAGAACCCAAGAGTCGGACCAACCACCTTGCACCGGCAAGGGTTGCTAGTCGTGCCACATTGAACACACAACGGAACCATGTTGAGAAAGAGTTAAAGTGAGGAATAGAGTATCAAGAATAAGAAGAAGCAAATTTCTGTGATCGAGTTCAGGAGGTAAACGATGCGCGACATGGATTTCTGTGTGTCGAGGAACCTTGAGTTTTATAGGGTAGCGTCGAACTTTGAGAGTGATGGTTTTACTTTTATTTTTGGGTTAAATGCATATAAGGGGTTGGACAGATGTTATGCTTTCAATGCTATCTTTTTGGGCATCGTGTCTTTTACTTTTCCGGATGCCCTTATCTTGCACCAAAGAAAACATGACAACATAGCGAGACGAGGGAGATATTTTTGTTTTCGTGCGAAGATGTCGGCTACTGGGAACGATGACGGGAGGGGAAAGCCCACAGAGAAAACAGGATTAGCGGGAAGGGGAAAAGGAGCATTTATAAATACCTAAACAAAACCATGAAAAGAAAATGAAGCCCATAGTTACTATTGTATGTCGAAGCCCAATTTTTTTTGTCCAAGCCCAAATTGTTAGCTCTTAGGCCTCACGATAAAGCCAGGGCCGAAGTCAGGAGGAAGGATTCAATCTTTTTCTCACAGGGCATTTAGGTTTAGGCCCTTAGGAAACGACTTGCGTATATTTCTTAAGAAAATAGTCCCGCTGTAGCCTGTAAGCGAAAGAGGCTACGCATGTGAGATTCTAGTGGCCATGCAGAAAAAAAAAAAAAAAGAGAGGGCTTGTGGCCAGTCCTAGAAGATGCAACTTCGCTATTCCATTTTTCAAGGATTTTTGTGGCTGTGTATGGGGGGTTAGAGGTGTTGGGCACTTGGCGGTAAATTGAAAGAGAAGGGGGGAAGGAAAACTAGAGATTATAGAAACCAAGATGCAAATTAAATATGCGGTGGGACATTAAGTGGTTGTGGATTGTGAAGCTTCTCAATCACTCATCAATAAGCATGAACTCCTTATGCCTAACTTTTTGTCCTCTTTATTCTTTCAAGAGACCATGATTATTATATCATGCTTGCTCTTGCACACACTTTCGTGATAGTTGTATGGGAAAGGAATCACACTCACACCTCAGACCTGGTTGGCTGAGAATCCATTCCAGTAAAAGAATGGTTCCTGGCTTCGATGAAAAAGAAAAAAAGTTAATGCCTTTTAGATCATTTGCCTGGGCATACGATTCCTTCTAACTTATTAAAATGCAATTAACCTGAATCAAAATGGGCCATTGGGCTACCATAGATATCGATATTGTCCCATTACGTCGTTGGATAACCACATTTTACTTGTAAAATTATCACAAAAACGTATGACACAGTGAAGTATATATATATATATATAAAGGACACTAATTGTACCGTACGTGATGAGAAAGTACTGATACCAAGGAATTAGCAAATATCCTTTCGAATGTTCTTAAACCAGGATTAATATGTTCTCACGAGTCATTCGATCTGTTTGGATTTCAACAAAAACAAATAAATATAATTTCTTCGAAAAGATGTACCTACGATCGATGTTAATTTCTTCTTTTGAAACGATATTAACCCCTAATTAAGTGGGTAAGTGGTCCAAGGCTTATAAGTTCATTCGAAATTAATATATATCACGTACGCTAACCGCGGGCATCATAATTAAAAGCACGAGTGGAAGAATAACGCCACCCTTACGCTTTATGTAAAGTGCAGGGATGTATTCCCTAAATGGAGAGACTCGCTCAAAGCATGCAGGCTTAATTAGCTATTATGGAGCTGGAATCTCTCACATCTCGGAATCAAGCAATTAAGACCAATCGCAAATAATCGCAGGGAATAGATACCCATTGTCTCTAGCTAATCATCATGTCGACCGTCGACGCTCTTTGTAGGTGACCTTCCCCAGCAAGGCTAGCTAGAAGAATCAAGAAGAAAGGGTTCCAGCTACTTTTCTGGTAAAGGGCTGTAGCTGATCAAGATCTTGATCTTGCATGTGCACCTAGAATGTCTACATATATATAATTACCACTTGCTAATTAAGCATAGTGAGTACTAACCCCCGAAAGCGCAGCACGTACATGCACCAAGCCTAAAGCCCCCAATCAAAAGGTTGACATAAGGTCCACAACATTTACTACAGCCACATGCAATTCGCTTTCAAAACCATATTGCAATTTCCATCCCCTTCAAGAGGCTCACCGCTCATTATAACAAGTCCCTCTCAACACTCAACTCTACATTTTATCGAACTACCACATTAACTGACACTAATAGCATGACCTTTAGAGTTGTACATTTCCCATGCACCCAACGTAAGCCATATACGGTACCCCAAGGATAGGATTCCTCCCTCCTTGCATCCGTCTTCTTATTCTCTCTTTGTAATCAACATCCCTTTCTTTCTGAACCCATTTGAATTGTCAGACAAACAAAAATCAGTCACAGTACACCTTTCGCCGGAAGATGATATCGCCACGACATTGCTGGAGCCCTCAGAAGCTTCCCTTGCTGCTGATGTTTCTGTTCGTGTCGTTTTCATTTGCAATGAGTGTTACGGCCTTTTCCCAGATGTTGGATGAAAAACAGCTGCCTCAAGAGGCAGATGCAGAAATAAAGTGCGGAACATGCCCTTGTCTGAACCCGTGTGCCCAGCAGCAGCTACCGGTACCACCACCACCACCACCACCACCTCCTCGGCCTCCACCACCGCCGGAACCTCCAAAGACTAATCCTGCCACACAGTATTGCACTCCGCTTGCAACACCACCACCACCACGATTCGTTTATGTCACAGGTGTGCCAGGGGATCTGTATGCGGGTGATCCGTATAATACTTGGGTGTATTACTCGGGCGCTGGACGGAATGTGGTTGCGGGGTTGCTGCTTTTGGTTGCATGTGGAGTGCTAGAGCTGACAGTGATCGGGTGACGCTAATATACAGCAGGGCTGCTCTGTCTAAATAATTGGTTGGTTTTCAAGGCTTCAAGGATAGATTGGGTCGGTTCTTAGCATTTGTCTAATGAAAATTATTGGGTTTTTTTTTCTTATGTTAATTAGTGTACTCTTCTCCTCTCCAAAACATAGTCGGTGGTCCACTTTAGAGATTGAAATGCGTCTTATTTTTGTTTTGCTTGCAGAAAAATTGAACTTTTCAGTTTTACGAAAAACAAAGGCAATTTTATTCAGCCTGGTGTATAGTATAGCCCATACAGAATCAACTTTTAGTAGAGCACGATGAAAAAAGTGAAAAGGAATGCGTTGATAATTAATAGAATGATAACTAAAATAATAAGAAAAACCAATTAACGAGAGTTTTGAGTTCCTTGCTCATGAAGAAAGAGTGAGACAGAAAACATAGATGGGAGGTTCAGTCAAGCGTTATGTATTGGTTTTTGGCACACAGAAAAAAGAACTTCAGGAGATACACAGGGCCATGCCCCAAGGGAGATACACGAGTCCAGCTGAAGTTACAACAATAAATCTTCAGGATCAACCCGTTGAAATTTGAATCAGAAAGAAGAAACCACAGAAAAATTCAAAGATTGTGTCCATGTCAATAAACAAAAAAGGGTTCACTAAAAGATGCAGTCCTCCAGGTTCCACCCAGAAACCACCTGTCTGTTTAACGGGAGGGTCTTCCATATTACGTTCAATGTTGAGGGTTTTCACTCAAATGAATGATACTCATTTAGTATGAAAAAGTCAGCCTTTCTGTTGGTTGAACAGGAAACTTGTTATCTTCATCCTTTGGGTCTTATTTATCTCTAGAAGTCAAGCCACGGATTTTTATGATTTACATCGTAACCCAATTTTTGATGTTGCTTACCCAAAAAAAAATATGATGTCCATGACTTTTGGCGTTTAGCTGGCCTCAGCTGTCCTCTTTATTCGATATTGTTAGCCACAGGTCTATCAGACTTTCACTTTACGGGTCATAATATGAGGTAGCTACTTCTTCACCACCAATTTAAACCTCCCTGTTGCTGTCTTTCGAATTGTATTTCGTTGCTAATATTACTGCTGGCCATGAAATTGGGCCATAGCCTGCAAAAACAATGCGCATGCATTGATCTGACAGATTTCTGCCAAAAATAAATTATCCATCACGATCAAAATTTAGGTGCATTCATGTGCACTGGGACTTGCTCACTAACTTTTTGAAACCCCTGCATAAGGATCTAGAAACGTGCATTTACGATTCCACAACATTGTTGCACTTTCTTACTGTCAGTGACACAGTGCTACCACAATTACCTGAAGAGTTTTAAATAAATATCTGTCCCAACATAATTGAGGGCATGCTGCTGTCTATTCCATCTGGAAGGAACGTAATACCAGGTTATATACAAGCAAGCATAGAAATGTTGCTCAGGTTTTTCTGGGAGGTGGTTCAAGTGGTCATGAGACGCAAAGTTTGCTCTTTTCAAAGGTCTCTTGATGGGAGTCACCGGGAGAGTGAGTTGAGATTCTGGATGGGGTAAGTGTCTGTTGCTGCTGTGTTGTTGGAGTTTGATCCACTAGCTACTGGTTTGCTGTGCTGCTGCTACTCTGTTTCTACTCTGCTGTTAGCTCTGTATCTTCTAGATGCTCTGTACTTATTATTTTATATCTGGTTTTGTACTCCACTGTTGATGTTTGATCCACCGTGTACAATCCTCGTATCAATGAATCATTAATTACCAAAAAAATGCTGAAGTTAGCGAATGAGCAAAACAGTCAGCATAAAAGACAAACGTATGTAGAAGAAAATAAGAGAGAAAATCTCCATATTATTATTAGATAATTAGAAGCTGATTTGACTGGTGATTACAAGTGATTCCGATAGAAGAAACTCGGTAAGATATGAAATTTCCAAACAATCGGATCCAAAATTTCACAAGAACTGTACTCAAAGGAGCGGTAGGACAGCCATCCGACGCCGTGGAAGGTGCAGAATTTCATTCCTCGTCATGTTAGACCAAATTGACCCAAGACACTCTCGCATAACGCCTATAAGAATTTGCCACCCGAACATAAGAGGTCACTTTTCCCCAGAATATGGTTCTTGCTAGGAGACGGGTGCTTCCTCCAAGAACGCCAAAGAAGCTGGGAGGATGCTACCTTTTCAGCTTCACACACTAGCCACAAACCTGTTCTCGGTATTGCTAGGAGAACCCTGCTAGCAGCACTGGTGTATACCTCGTGGAGAGAGAGGAACTCCTGGATGCATGGGTGCGTGCATGGCCAGGAGACCAGATGTCTTAGGAGAACTTGCCTTCTAGGAGACAACTAAGCTTAATTTCCTGGAAAAGCACAAGAACACACCTTCCAATTGCGAAGTGGCGACAAAGTGGCTCTGTCCGAGTCTGCGTTCAGAGAGCCCAAGTTGGCTGGGGTTATTCATGCGTTGAAGAGCTGGTTATTTGCCCGTTGGACCCGGGTTAGGCTTCCCGTGTCTGCAGTGGGATTGCGACAGGATCCCTTCTGTAGTTTAGAACTCTGTGAGACTCTGATACCGTGGGTATTGATGGGCCTAGCCCCTGTGGATTTCCTTTTATATTTAATATACATTCAAAACAAAATAGATAGACGCAACAAAAAAACATTTATTTCCTCTCATGTAACAAATTCATAAATTACACTGTATAGCAGAGTTCACTGACCATTGGATATAATTAGAATACACACTTGCGATATAGCTGTCAAACAATGACATCTACCCAATATATGCGATAACCGTGACCAATCCGAAGAGGACAGCACTATTTCTGTACGACCTATCGATTGCAGGTCAGGATGCTTTAGAGTGTTTCTGCTTTTGTGGAGCTACTCCCCCAAGGGAAACAGTGTCACTCAGAGGAGAACGTTTCTTTTAAACATTACTGCAGTCCAATGCCTTGATTGTCTTTCGGTGCCATATTGCGGTGTCAGGATCAAATCTCAACTCCCATGTAGCCCAGTAGTGCAAATCCTGCTTCAACGTTAGTACCCGAGGCTTCCCATTCAGATGGACTGTCCTCACACGAACAAACTCCCCATGCTCCAATTCCTGAATTGATGTTAAGAGGATCTTTTAGAGCCTTTGTTCAACTATGCAAATACAGTTTTCCTCGCTCTTGGGAAGTTGAAAATAAAAACAGCAAAATCATCATTGTCCATTCACATGCACTGCCAATAACATCTGCTTAAAACAAACATTATGTATATGTAAGGATACATATAACGATTAAGCAAGCAACCATGGCCAAACCATTAACTTTTTAATGAAATCACAAGAATATTAATCCAAAGTAGATGAGATGCAAGCTCATGTCAGCAGATGATTAGCTCTGATAACCCTTCTGTATCTTGTTCGTGCACAAATGATTAGCGTAGCTCATATGACAACAAGGTCAGAAAGGTTTGGAAGCCCAAGTCAAAGTTAGGCTTAAGGAGGTTATTTGAAATGCCACGTCCAGTATCCATTATCTAGATCTTCTATCTAGATTGAGCACCTAACTTATGTTGAATGCCACTGCCAGCTATTGTTGCAATGAATTATTCATGTCTAGCACTTAAAAATCGCATGAAAGCTATCTTGAAGTCGGAAAATCGTGTATGTTGCGCCAGTGTTTTCGGATTTCCAAGCGGCTATCAATATTGCATGTTTTAAAACAAGTAGGAAAGAAAAGAAGAAAGAAACAAAAAAGTGCCAGATTACGAGGTGAGAGGGCCTTTGTGGAATTTTCAAGTCACACAAACACAGGCATGTTTTTGCTCGCACATATGCTGACACATGCATTTCTAGAGGAAAAGAGGGAGGGAGGGAGGTGGCTTACCGATATATGTGATAAAAAAAAACAAAGAAACAAAATCCTCAAGAGTCCACTCACCGGATCTCTGTACACAGGATGTACAGGAATTTCTTCACGGTTCACAAACATGGCTTCTGCAACTACAGGCCCTACAAAAGCAGGCATATATACATCTCAGAAAAGGAAAACGTAGAAGCACAAAAAAAGGAGATCGGTTATACTGTGAAGCTTTTGGCTGTGAAGCTTTGTGAAGCACCGGTGGGGATGAGGTCCCTAGCCATCCGAAGGCCACGACTGTGCCAGCAAATAAATGAGGAACCGGGTCACTTTATTGACCCGATTTTGGCTAAAGGAGTTCGGTTCAACCCAAACCCTTTTCAAAATCCCCAAATCACAGCATTGGTCGATTCCCCCATTAAAAAAGCTGCTCCCGAAGTGGAAACCGTATCCCCTCCCCATTTGTGAAGCACCAGCCATTTCGAAACCAGAGGCCCCTGCCACCCACCGCAGCCCCTGCCATTTGGAACCTCCAGAGCTCTCGTTCAGGTATATGTTGCTCATGGGATATGATTGGATGCATATCTACTACTTTATTGAGTGCATGACCTACTCTACTTTTTTGTTGGTTGAACTTGGAAATTATACTTGTTTCACTTAGGTAGTCTCCATTCTTCTTGGAAATTATACTTGTTTCACTTAGGCTTTACCGTGGGCTTATCATCCTCTGAGTCTGATGAGAAAACTTTCCTGCACATACAGTATATCCTCTTCGGTTAGAATCAAAACACAGAAATACAGGAAAAACAAGGAAAAAACAAATGGATCCTACTTCTCACGAGCTGCAATCACTTTAACGATGTCATCTGGAAGCATCCCCTCCCGGCCCAAAGACTCTTGCTGTTTTTCATCTTCCACTGCATCTTTGGAACTTGCGTCTTTTTTAGATGGTCGTGGTGTTAATTTCTGAGCCCATAGCCTTCGACGTTCTTTTCCTTCACGTACAACCCTAAATTGGGGAAGTTCTGTCAAGCGCTGTATTTGCATGCACTTGCTAGTAAATTTTGAAATAATTTTGGAACCAGCATCAAAATCCTACATATATTTTAGAAAGCTTAAAATTCACCAAAAAAATATGCCCGGGGCATGGAGAGGACGGATTTGATTTTCTAGTCTCTGCTTGCAGGCCTCAAATGCATTCATTACTTTTTCATCAATCACGTCCATGCAAAGTTACGTAACTTCCCAGACATGTTGATAACAATTTGACTACTTCCTCAATTCATTAATCTTTTCTAGTTGCCAGTTGTAGAGGCTTTATAGAGGCATCCCATCCAGACACAATTCTGTTATGAGAGTTGAGAGTGGGAACTTACTTCCCATCGAGATTTGGGTCGTCAAGGTGGTTTTTTTGTATTCAGCTTCTGAAGAATCATAGGGCATGCAACCAACATATATTATATAAATGCCTCCTCTATGCAGTATCTATCCCTTGAGATTCTGTAGACAATCAGGTAACATAAAAATATGATGTTACCTCAATCTGTCCATTACATTAATGCTATCTACGCCTTCAAACCATTGATGGACAAGTCCTAGTAATTTGATCTCAATTCTCACTTTACCCCCATCGGTCCAGAGACATAATTCCCAATGCTCGAGATATTCCCTCTATCTTTCACCATTTCAAGTTCAAAGCCTCCATCAAATTCTGGGCTCCCATGAATGTTTTACTGCGGCATAACAGGCAGTCATCCATAATTCAAGGGCGCCCACGCCGGGGGGAGGGGGCCCAGAATTTGATGAACAACTAAAAATCTACTTTCAGAAATGGTGCCATCCATAAGGAATGGATTGCTCAAAAGGGTAGAACAATTTTTGTAACTTTTTCAATAAGCCTCCGAGTTTGACATGGATTTTTTCTTCCTTTCCGTGTTTGACATGGTATGTTTACATTGCTTCTATCTGCAGAAACTTTGTGTGCTTTATGTGCTATACTTTGACAGAAACTCTGTATCTCCGAGCCTATGGGTAGTTATGATTCTCTTTATGTGCTATATTTTGACAGAAAAATGTATCTTCATTACTTTTTCTTTACATTGCTTCTATACTTAGACTTCTGTATTTTTTCTTTCTGTCCTCTTTATAATCGTTGCACAAAAGCCTATTAGAAAGGAAAAAAAGATTATATTTTTCAGGTGGCTATTTTTCTTTCCTTAACAAATTTCCCTTTTTGATACTCGTTCTATTTATATGTAGGGCCTCTCAATATGGCCCAAATGGAAGGCATGAATCCCAATATCGTGTGCCGAAGCTCTAGTAGTAATGTTAACCCCGAAGGTGAGTTGGGTGTTCTTAATTTGAACAACAAAGTTGGTGATTATGACTTCTTCCTTATTTGGATTTCTTGGTTGGTACGTGCAGATGACATGGTTTTGGCAGACAACGGGGAAAAAGTTGATGTTTGGAGCCTAGAGTGGGCGGATGTTGACCATGTGTACGAATGGTACAATCGATATGCAACCATGAAAGGCTTTAGCATTCGTAGACATACCGGTTTCAAGCATAGGCAACATGGGTATTGGACATCAAAAGCTTTTGCTTGTAGTAGAGAAGGGAAGAAAAAAGAGAGAGATTCACTTGTGCCGGTGAAGCAAGAACGACCGGATACAAGATGTGGGTGTTTAGCAAGTATTACTGTTCAGCGGCAGCGTAATGGGAAGTACTGGACCTCCGAATGGCATCCGGAACATAATCATGATTTGGCGACTCCTTCGAAAGTTCACATGCTCCGTTCTCAAAGACAAATGACTGAGCTGCAGCGTCTGGAAGCTATAGATTCAGATAGAGCGGGCATTCGACCTAAACTGGCGTTGGATTTCATGGCGGCGCAAGCTGGGGGTAGACAACATTTGGGATTCACTCATCAGGACCTCAAAAATTATTTAAATGGTATAAGATCAAAACATATGGAAATTGGTGTGGCCGGTGTTCTTCTTAACTGGTTCGGTGATCAGTTTCAAAAGGTTTCCGAGTTTTACTTTCGGGTGATGATGGATGGAGATGAACACATTACTAACGTCTTCTGGTCGGACCACGTAATGCGAAACGACTATGCGATTTTCGGGGACTTTGTATCCTTTGACACAACTTACAGGACAAACAATGAGCACAGGCCATTGGGAGCATTCGTTGGGGTTAATCACCATAAATTGTCAGTTGTTTTCGGGGCATGTTTATTGTATGACGAGACGGCGCAGACATTCGATTGGCTATTTGAAACATTTGTTGAGTGTATGTATGGGAAGGCTCCGAAATCTATATTCACAGATCAAGATGCAGCTATGCTAGTTTCAATCCCACGTTCCCTACCAGAGACGCATCATTTTTTATGTGTTTGGCACAAATCTCAAAATGCATTGAAGAATTTGGGGGCACTTCTGGGGAACAAAAGCTTCAAAAGTAACTTGATGACGCTTTTATTTGACCACGAGGTGGATGATTTTGAAGAGTGTTGGAGTAAAATGATTGACGAGTATGAACTCCAACAAAATGGACGGTTGCAGAAGATATATGAGAAGCGGGAGCAATGGGCGCCAAAGTATGTCCGAAATGTTTTTTGTGCAGGGAAGAAGACAACCCAGTTAAGTGAATCTTTCAACGCAGTATTGCGTAGGTATTTGAGCGTAGTGATGAATATGGATCGATTCCTTCAGAATTTCCAAAAAGCAGTAGATGAGTTGCGCTACAATGAGTCACGGGCAGATTTTCAAATGCTTAACACAGTGCAAGTCACCGAACGGATGGAACCGCTCTGTCATCATGCGGCTGAAGTCTATACTCCCACAATGTTGCGTGCTTTTATGGAGCAATATATGAAAGCTGGATGGCTTAAGCTTGACTGTCGTAGAGAAACTACTGGGTTTGAAGAGGTTGAGGTACACGAATGCAGTCGGGACCCATCACATAACTGTTTAACGGCACGCCACCATGTCATCAGAATGGAAAAAGGGGTTCACCAGTGTAGTTGCAAAGGATTTGAGTTTATAGGTGTCCTATGTAGTCACATTATATGGGTGCTGAAACAGAAGGGTCTATTTGCTATTCCTGATGTGTATATCATGCCGAGGTGGAGGCGAGATGCTAGGCGCTCAGCTGTGTCGATTAGCAGGTCAATCACTACAGTTGATCCGGCCATAATGAATGTGGTCAACAGCAGGAAATGTGTAAACAAGATTGCTTCATTATGTCAACGTTATGGGGGTAGAACGAAAGCTTGGCTAAAATTTGATCGTTACACTGAGGAACTGGAAAAAGCACTTGAGTCATTGTCAGACGACGACGATCATTCTGGGATGGGGAGCGCTCCTGGCCCCGTCAGCGTAGGTTCTGGAGTGGGGCTAGAAATGGGTATTGTTGCAAAAGGTTTCAAGATGCGTGAAGCGAAGCATAAAGGGAATAAGCGATTGCAGAGCGGAGTTGAGCTACGCAGATCACGAGGTCGTGGCCGTGGGGTCGCCCGTGCGTCGTCCCAACCAATTGCTCGTCGTTTGCAATTAAATCATGAGTTCGACGTATTGCCCTTAATTTGATGCACTTACAGCTTCATTGCGTACAGCTATTACCTTTACATTTTTTTCACATTGAATTATTTATTTGTAGGTATCTAACGAGGCTGATGCTAAGGACGGGGAGGATGACGGCGAGGACGAATCGATAAATGGCCGATTCAAGAGCCTTGATGAGTTGTAGAGGTATATTCTAAGCACTACTTGCAGAGCCTGTTTTGCATCGTTTTGCTTTCAAGAAAGTATTGGCTGATACCATGTATTGTTTCAAAATTACTTCTTCCTTATGTAAACTGCTGCTGATTGTGGACAGGTGATCACGTTCAGATCTAGTGCATGACGTGCTCGAATTTGGTGGCATATTGACATAAAACTCTGAAGACATACTGCATCTGCTTTATTGACATAATGTATTTGGTTTTTTTTTTCTGTATGTTCTTGGACATTATATGAGCACGAATGTTTAACATGGTTATGGTTCCTGAAGTTGAACATTTTTTTATGCTCTTACTTATATGAGCACGAATGATTGACAAGTATGAACTCAAACAAGTTTCAGCGACTTACTTATTTCTACGGCAATACACATCCAACTATCATAAAAAACTGGATAAGGCACCGAATTATACATATAAGGGTCAAGAAGAAATAGATGCTGTAAACCAGCAATTGGTCCACATGAAAGGCTATTTATTTGACCCGAAGAACTAGAAGTACAATCAGCTAATGTAACCAATTGGAAGTTCAAATTTCCTCTGTTCCACCAAACATTTACGCTAGCATTAAAAATGATCGAGTTGGCTTTCCTTTAGATGATGCATAGTAGGCTGCAAGAAAACCGATAACAAAGAAGAGCCACAACCACATGACTGCACGTCGGTTTGAATCACGCAGTTGGATGTACTGTTGCTGCAATTGAACGCATTCAGCCCGCAGACCATCAATGTCCAGCTGCGCTTTCTTGAGGAGGTTATCATATTTCTCCTGCTGAGCAGTCATCTCCAGCCGATGCCGTGTTGCTTCATGCTCTATCGCAGCGACGTGGTCCAAAATGAGTTCCTCCACCACTCGGTTGCAACGCATTTCCAATTCACCCGTCGTGCTTCCCAATGCAGCCTTTGCATATTCATGGTGTGCCACCTCCACCCCCTGCGCCCTGTCTTGCCTGACCCACCAATCGCACCAGGCAAAGTAGCGGCAATGGTGATTTTCCCCTTACTGCACCAAACAAATTCGTCGTTATGGGAACTTAAGTACATAAATAGAGGGAGGACCAAATAAAATGGTTTCCCATTTGCAGAAGGCGAAATTGCTTACCTTGTATTTTTTACATCCATAAAACTGCTTTCCGTAATTCTCTGGGGTATACGCGGTTTTCTTGACAGCTTCAATTCCACAGAAGCACACAGGTTTCGGAGGATAAGTTTGGGGGCCTGTGCCTGAGCTTTCACTATTAAGATATGTTATTACCAACTGTAGGTATACACAAAAACTTTAGGAATCAAAATGGTATTGCCAACTCACGTGTCAGCTGTTGCGAAACCCATTGTGACAGACGATCTAGTTGCAGAAGTAGAGGACGGGGTTCCCCTATGTTGACTGCAGCTACTCCTTCCACTACTCCTCGACGAGGTCATTTTCAATAAGGTGGTAAAGGGGTGGGATGGGGTGGGATGGGGCAATCTGATACAGAAACCACACATTAACCATCTAAAGATAGAGAAGAGAATAACTTCTTCAAAACAGAAGTCCAGCAGTATACTTTATTCCTGCCAAACTATTGGAGGTCATCAGAAATGAAGACCCCTTTAAATCAACAGGAAGTAGAGTGTAGGGCAACAGTAAAGGAAGACTTTCACATAAAATCCTATTCAGCAACTCTTTTTCTGCAATTACTTTTTCTTTAGATATAACCTACTTCATGCAGCAGCTAAATACTTTTTGAATGAATTATTTCATGCTTTGCATGTCACAGTTAACATGTAAATAGACTACTCATTCCACACAAAAATGAACATGCTCTAATATCGGGTTCTGCACTACAACAGAGAATCCATTTCCATCCTTATCATCCCAAAACTCTTAATTGAAGCTAAACCTTTGGCATGTCTTCACCACAAAGTTGTCGGATAAGTCAGTGAATGTGGTCATCACTTGCAAATAGCTACCAAAAGACGACAAAATCATAAGTCACAAGGCATCTAATCCATAAGAATACGTAAGAGTTCATAACCAGGAAAGAGAATGGCCAAGGATATGTACAGGAAAGGACAGTCATAAAATGAAAGATCCATGCAGCTAAAAATCAGAATTTGTGATGCGGCTCTGTCTCATTCTCTTTTTTCTTTATCCTCTCCCCTTCTTGTTTTACAGGGGTACGTGAAGTTTCCAAGCCCAATGATTAGTTTGTTTACATTGTATATATCAAACCCTGCCCACATGAAACATAAATTGGTCGATGACTGCAGCTCAACAGTGCACCCGCTAACAGAAAGTTACCTCAGGGACACTATCAGAAGAGAAAAACATTGGTGATTTCTGATCAGGTATGGGAACACGACAGGTCTACGTATTTTACCGTCTTTCACTCCTTTATTTTGGCCAGTGTTAAACTAAGATTTGCGAGGGACTGATTAAGCAGGATGAACTAGAATGAAATCCAGAATAGAGAGCAATATACACTACTTCAACCTTTTTTCAGTAGTTTTCTGTTTGTGTGTGTGTGTGTGTGGGGTGGGGGGAAGATTCCCGCTTTACAAAATCATTCCAGCAGAAACAGCCGTCATACTTAGTATATTCTGTACCAATTCTTGACTCATGGATTAAAATTGATCTGTTAAAAATACATCCAGTATACACAGAAAACTGACTTCCCAAACCTTCAAGATGGATAACAGTATATCATGTAACAAGAGAAATTTCACCTTAAATGATGAGTATAGTAGTATTGAAGCCAGTAGCAGGTTCACCGCCTCAAACCTCTACAAAACATGAAAATTTGGAAAAAGAGCATGTAAAATCAGAAAAACAGCTCAAACACAATCAAGTGTGCACAGAAAATCAGAAAAATGCCCCTAATTCGTCTGTTCTAGAACCAGGTTAGCTGTCATCTAAAAGTAACAACAAAAACACCAATAGGTTGTAAAACACTGAAGGAGATGACCATCCTAGTTGCAAATAGATGCTCAATAACCTTTTATAAACTGTTAGCCAGCAGTACATGACATTTTACACAAGATTCAGGTGTGTTAAAAATACTCTGAAAGACTTCTAATTTTTCTGTATGAATTCGACATACCTGACCTCCAAGGTCCCAGAACACAAGTTTTGAATTCGATGCTTCAATACGAACAATATTAAGTCCTGCAGTAGGAACATTCGACCAGGGGGGAGGCCTTCCAAGTTTGAGTACACTGACTTCAACTTTTCCAACAAACTCTACAAATGAGTAGATTACAGAATCATGAGCATTGTCCAGCAAATATTTTCAACACCAGCTTCATCATTTCAAAAATCATGTAACAGAGTACAGGAAAGCGCAATACAGCGAAATTGAATTTTTAAATCTCTTAGAGAAACATCATTATTGCATCTCAAGTTACAGGAATTACTAAAAACATTAAGGCAAGAACACAAACGACTCAACCACAGAGAAACCTTATAAACAACCCAACCACAGATAAATTTAAAGACGAAACAAAAGGCATGAAAAAAAGTGCTTTGAAATAAAATCACGAACCCAATCACAGCATATTTCCGCCGGGATCTGGTCTCCAAATGGCCGGGAGCTTCTCCAAAACGGAGGAGCAGGTTCCAAATCGACCGGGAGCTTCGAAATCGTTGGGGTCGATGGTGGTTTCAAAATAGGGAGGAGGAGGTTTCCAAATGGGGACGGAATTGGGGGAGGACGGAATGAAATCTTTCGAATTCGAAAACCCAATTTGTCTTAGGTATATTTGGGGATTTTGAAAAGGGTTTGGGTTGAAAAGGGTTTGGGATTTTGAAAAGGGTTTCGAAATGGCTGGTGCTTCACAAATGGGGAGGGGCTGCGGTTTCCACCTCGGGAGCAGCTTTTTTAATAGGGGGAATCGACCAATGCTGTGATTTGGGGATTTTGAAAAGGGTTTGGGTTGAACCGAACTCCTTTAGCCAAAATCGGGTCAATAAAGTGACCCGGTTCCTCATTTATTTGCTGGCACAGTCGTGGCCTTCGGATGGCTAGGGACCTCATCCCCACCGGTGCTTCACAAAGCTTCACAACCAAAAGCTTCACAGTATAACCGATCTCCAAAAAAAGAGCCATAGGAACAGCCGGAGAGGAGAATAAATACAAGGTCGCCCTCCGTCTCCGCGCATTCGAATTGCACTTTTATGTGGTTTTAAATTATTCAAAATTTTCCTTTTACCCCACATTTCTCAGCGACTTATAAAAAAGCAACCAATTTCAAGAATCCCTCTTTTATCTTGTAAGAGCATTCCTAGTAGGTTCTCTATTCTAACATTTTGGTTAGAATAGAGAACCAATTTAACAAAAAAGCTAAAAAACACTCTTTAACAGCTTATCTATTTTAACAGTTTTTAGCTAAAAATTTTAACATGTGAACAGTGGTTCTCTATATTTAGATAACCACTGTTCACTTCTCTATAATAAAATATTAATATTTTTCTTATTTTTTCTTTTTCTTTCTCTTTTCTTAATACATTTTAGACTAAATAAAGACTAACTTAATACATTTTAAACTAAATAAAGACTAACTTAATACATTTTTAAAAATATGATCGTTAAAATAAGACGACTAGTCATTTATAAATATGACCGTTAGGATAAGAAAATTTTTTAAAAATCTAATCGTTGAGATAAGATAAACTTAAAAAATGCTGAGCGTTAGGAAAAGACAAAAATTAAAAAATCCACCCTTTTTAGGATAAGACAATTAATCAAAAATATAACCGTTACAATAAAACGAATATTAAAAAATATAAATGTTAGAGAAATAATAAAGAAATATTTGAATAATAATATTTAAATAGAATAGTAAAAGTAGATGGTTAAAATAGAGAAGCTCCTGTGGGTGTTTTTAAAAAGTTGATAGTTAAAATAGAGAAGTGTACTTTTTGGTTAAAATAGAGAACCAAATTTAAATAAGCTACTAGGAATGCTCTAAGAGCATTAGTACTAGTTTCTCTATTCTAGCTTTTTAGCTAGAATAGAGAATCAAAATAGTCAAATGACTAAAAATATGTGTTTTGCAGCTTCTCTATTTAAAAAAAAAGTTAACCAAAAACTTTAACAAATGAACGGTACTACTATTCACTTCTTCATATTAAAATATTAATATAATTTCTCTTTCATTTCTCTCTCTCATAAATTTATATTTTGCCCCCATTTCTTTTTGTATGTCACAAACCGTTTCAAAGTTTTAGTCTAATAAATAATTATAAAATCATTTTTCCTTTCTTAATAAATAATTTTTTATCATAATAAATATAAAAAAAATTCATTTTTCGTTAATTTTAAAAATACGACAGTTGGAATAAAACAAAATTTTAAAAATATGACCGTTAGAAAAAGACAATTTAAAAAATTTGAATTTTTAAAATAAGACAAATATTAAAAAATATGATCGTTACAAATATTCAAAAATATAAAATATTAAAGAAAGAATAAAGAAATCTTTGAAAAATAATATTTTAATAGAATAGTTAAAATAGAGAAGTTTGAAATGTTTTTAAAAAGTCTGTAGTTAAAATAGAGAAGTGTAGATACTAAAAAACCAAACAGTAGTTGAATATAAATACCAGTCTCGACAACATACCGATTTGTGAGGATGATCCCCCGGTGCTTGTCGACGACGAAGCCAGTGGCGTAACTGGCGCCGGCGGAGTTGGTGTCGAAAGCGCGGCACGCGGTGGTGTGCAGCACGACTACGGCGGGGACCACCTTGTCCAACGCCCTCCTCCAGTGCTCGGCGGTGGCCACGTTCTCGCGAAACGGGGGGTCGATCTCCATGCCAAAGCTCATCCTTCACGGTGCTGTCCCCCTCCAACAGTCCCATGGACTCCAATCCCAGCCTCTCCAACGGATCCTCCATTCACACGCAATAAATTACAGTCTCATAGGGCCTCTAGTGTAATTTTCCAGGGGAAGTGACGGAAACTGAGGGAAAGTTAGTGCTTCTGGGATGGGGTTGTGTTTGATGAATGGGAGTGAGGGGGGAAAGTCTACTCTGGAGTCAACTCTGAACTCCACTATCTAGCTGACTGAATCTTATGCAAAAGACTAACTGGAGATAAATCGGATTTCATTACCCTACCAGATATCATGGTAATTACAAAACGAAAAGGGGGATTTTTTTTTTCCCCAACCATATGTTTTGCCTCTTACCAATTGGAAGAGAGTATAGGAGGAGATAGCAAGAAAAATGTATATCTCTCCGTGTACCAAACGAAATTTACGTAAGTTTGCAAGTTCTAATGAGGTTGTTTTGGACTGTCTCTTGTCTATTATGCCAAAAGCAGAGACGGAAAACATCAAAAGAAAAGAAATGACGATTTCCAGAACCAAGGATTGGCTGTTAGATCCAACAGGTACAGTTCCAACAGGATTGTTGAGCTGCTATGCACAAAGGAACCTGCAGCACATTGGAAAATTAGACTCTTTGACACGCACGCTGTACATCCTAGTCAGCAAATGTTAACTTCTTCTGGTCTAAAGAGAAACTTGCTTTACCTAATCTTCCATGCACGCATAGTGGATGAGATAAAATATTTGTCCATCAGTACATGGGAGTGTTCTTTTGCCCTGAAGGTTTTGATTCAATGTACCAAAAAAGCGTCTTTTTCTAATAGAGAGCTTTATTTCAACTAATCCCTCTGCACATGCAGTTCCTCTATTCAACACTCGACAACATTTACCTGACCACATCCCAAAGATGGGATGGCCCCAATGAATGACTGTATATTTCAAGAACCCAGGAATGTCGCTGAATACATTGAAACCTGCATCGAATGAGTCAGTACGGCTGAACTTCGACATCCTTGTGCTAACCTTTTGCGACGTGGTTACCACTGAAGCTGGTGAACAAAAGGCGATGCCGCCATTAGCTTTGGTTGTGGTGGATGTGCCTACACCGTCTTCGATCTTTGCAACTTCTAGTTCTTCTCTTCTGCCATCGGACTTCGTGTCCATAATTTTGGAAAGTAATTGATGATCTGAGAGTGAAAATTCTGAAGCGTTTAGACTGAAAGGCTTCCGTGCGTGTGTTGCAGAGTTTAATGGCTTTCTTGAAGACAAGACACCATGAATATGTTCTTAGCAATCTCACTCAATCAAAATAATGTGTTTGAGTTTCAATAAACAGAATCAAATTTCTTCAAAAAGATGTCTATGATATTTCTTCATTTGAAACGATAACCCTTAAATGTTTGGTTAGAAGATTACAGTAAGTGGTCCGAGCCTTACAAGTTCATTGGAAACAGATATATCATACCAACGGACATAGTAATTAGAAAGCACAAGTGGAAGAATAACGCTAGCCTTGTGCTTTTGTGTAAAGTGCAGGATGTATTCCCTTGTTGAATTTGGGCGTGGAGAATTTTTTTGGCTAACGTGTTAAAAAGAATTTGACATAGCAAAGTGTGTCCACCGTGGATCCTCTTAAGTGCAAAATTTGACACGTCACTATTTGATTGGGTATTACGTGTCATAGATTGACCAACTTAACTTTTCCGTTAGTCTATTGATCTCATCTTAACTAAGGGACCAACTTTTTTGGAAAAAAGTTATCTTGGAGATCAAATTTGATACCCTATAGACTAAAATGTCACAATTCAATACAAAGGGGATCTGTAATGTAATCAGCTAATATCGACGCTCTGTATGCGACTGATCCGTATAATACTTGGACGCAATGCATTTTGGTTGCATGTAGAATACTAGAGCTGACAGTGATCGGGTGACTCTAATTATATAGAGCAGGACTGCCCCGCCCAAATAAGTCGTTTTGAAGGTTTCAAGGATAAATTAGGTATGTTCTTAGCATTTATCTAATGAATTCCATCAAAGATATGATGTTAGTGTTACTGTCTGTATTGGGATTGCTATAGGATCCCTTCTGTGGTATAGAACTCTGTGATACCGTGTGCATTGACAGGCCATAGCCGCTGTGGATTTTCGTTTATATTTAATATACTTATCCGAAACAAAATAGATAGACGCAACAAAAAAAACATTTATATCTTCGAATCTAACAATTCACAATTTCACTCTCTATAGCACAGTACATTGACACTTGGATATAATTAGAATACACTTGTGATATAGCTGTGAGACCCAACACCCACACCCACATGAAGGGGAAGGGCCTTTCCTTTTGACCCCCAGTCCTCTAGATAAAATGCCTTGGGTACAAAACAATGACATCTACCCAATGTATGTGATAACCGTAACCTACCCGAAGAGGGTAGCACTATTTCTGTCCAATCTATCGATTGCAGGTCAGGATGCTTTACAGTGTTTATGCTTTTGTGGAGCTACACCCCCCAATGGAAGGAGTGTCGCTCAGAGGATTCAAACATTATTGCAGTCCAATGCCTTGATTGTCTTTCGACGCCATATTGCAGTGTCAGGATCAAATCTCAACTCCCATGTAGGCCAGTAGTGCAAATCCTGCTTCAAAGTTAGTACCCGAGGCTTCCCATTCAGATGGACTGATCTCACACGAACAAACTCCCCATGCTCCAATTCCTGAATTGATGTTAAGAGGATCTTTTAGAGCCTTTGTTCAACTATGCAAATACAGTTTTCCTCGCTCTTGCGAAGTTGCAAATAAAAACAGCGAAATCATTATTGTTATTCACATGCAGTGCCAACATCTGCTTAAAACAAACATAATGTATATGGAAAGATACGTATAACAATGATTAGCGTAGCTCATATGGCAACAAGATCCTAAAGGTCTTGGAAGCCCAAGTCAAAGTGAGGCTTAAGTAGGTGATTTGAAATGCCACGTCCAGTACCCATTATCTAGATCTTGTATCTGTATTGAGCACCTAACTATCAAGAAAAAAAAAAGTATTGAGCACCTAACTTATATTGAATGCCACTGCAACATACTGTTGCAATGATTTTTTCATAAAAAAACTGAAACCTCAAAAGGAAATCCGCTTCTGAAGTTTATTCTTCATGGCCAAGCATTTAACACTGGCGTGAAGCTCGCTAGAAATTGGAAAACCATCTTGCACAATAATGTTCGCCAAATTTCAAGTGGCTATCAATATTGCATGTTCAAATCAAGTGGGAAAGAAAAGAATTAGATACAAAATAGTGCCAGATTAAGAGGTAAGAGGGCGTTTGTGGAATTTTCAAGTTACACAAACACAGGCATGTTCGTTCTCACACACATGCAGACACATGCAATTCTAGAGGAAAAGGGGGTGAGGGAGAGATGGCTTATATACCTTTGTCACATTAACAAAAGCATCTAAATCAGGAGTCGGTTTTCCATTAACTTCAACGATCCACTGAAGTGCATAGAGACCATACCTATGCACTGGACTGCCATGGCACCACCTGGTAAATTGAACAAATTTCCATTCGTACTCATCAAACTTTGGAATGCTACTTAACAAGTTCTATTACAAATTTAACAGGCCGACATCCATACTCAACCACTAAACATTCACTTTTGACTGTAATAACAAATATCCAACTTTTGTGGTCTGAAGACGATCAAGTTACTTGTTAGTGAGTGCTAATACAACAGTTATTGTCGCAAGAAAGTCCAATATCCCTTCCAGCAACTCATCTCTGTATAATAAAGCATGGGACATTTGAAATAAGCAAATTTCATACCTCGCCACATACACACCATGACCTTCTTCAGGAAGAAATCCCAGAGCACGTACTGCTGGGTGAGGATCCTGAACAATACACCCACACCAATTTATCACGCGAGTTGTGCCATTCCCGTCCCTAACATCTGTTCCCACAAGAGTCTCAATTTCATGTCCCTGGCAGACCACATAGATCAAAGCATGAATAATGATTCATCCTATAGCTCCTGCTATTAATAAGGCTTCAGTTCACAACAATAAGTAGACAAATATACCCGCACAATAATATCTTCAACCCATCCACCTAGAACAATCCGTAAAAAGAAAGGAAAACCATATACAAACTATGATGTGCTTACCTGCCGGAAAATCGTCATGTTAAGCTTTGCATCATTGTCTAATGCTTGGCAAGCATTTTCTATGTCATGGAAACAAGTAACAGGCTCTTTGTTGATTGCCAAGACCATGTCTCCTTGTTCCAATAAATTTTCCGCTTTTGATCCAGCCAAACAACCCTTCACACGTAAAACCTGTCGCCTGATTGGATCTTTCTTGACAAGAGCCTACAAAATTTATCGATTACTGATGGTGAAAAACAGTCTCTGAGATTCTATGGAACATCAAATAACATGTTCACGTGTGTCTTACATAGGTCTGGGTTTAGATAAAAGTGACTTTAAGTAGTTTCCCAAATTTCATGTCTCCGTTTGTCATGATAAAAGCTTGATTAAAAACTATGGTATTTACACTTTCACAAGTTAAACCTAGTTTGAAACTTCCAAAATGCCACACTTCTAGCAGAAAATGCAACTTATCTTATACTTAACAAAAAGCAACATCATTTATTAAACATCCCAAGAGGGCTTAAGCTTTTTATCATCCTGGCGTTGAGCAACTACTGAAAGTCTGCACATTTATATATCGTCTATTTCATCTACACCTAAGGAACCACAATATTATGATCAATATCAGATTTTCCTTCCCAATAAGATCAACTTTGTCAATATGGATTTACAGTAAATAGAGAAACAAACCACTTTCTTTATCATAAACATATATCCATATCTTTAGTCTAATTCGAGAGAAAAATGCATCCACATTGAACCCTAAAAGAAGGGAAAGGAAGCTATATAGAAGTTGCTCAGGAAGAATACGTACTTGCACCCAATCGTCACTCAGTCCAAAACTCCGGGCCTTTGATAGAAGTGTAGGATAAAGTTCGACCTCTAAAATTCTAACAAGCGGCATTGGCCTTTTGACTCCATTTATGAGAAGAGGTGGCCCACTGGCACCAGATACGATTTTGTCAAGGACTTGGCTGATTGCATATATTGGGATACCTCTGACAAATTGATGATCCTCAGATGAATTGGAACCAAATTTCAACTGCAATCAGAAATATGCATCAGACTCGTGCTATAAGAAAGCATATCAGAACCAGCAAAATCACAATGGAAACCTGAGTTGAAAAGCTTCCCCAGATAGCTTGGACCCTTCCTTGCTCATCCGTTAACACCCCCGAAAATGTACTACCAAAATCTGATACACAGGACCACATGAGACATCAGCAATGCATCAAAGAAAACATCTGGAAGGAAAAGACATCTATTAACAGACACGCAAACTGCCAGCGAATCCCGTGCTTTAATTGCAATTACCAGTATCAAGCTCGATGACTTCCATATTTGTTGCTCTGTACCGTGGACAATCAGCTGAGCCAATGTTCAATGCAGCACACGGATTGGTCACAATAGATTTTCTGGATGTTGCTTGTAGGCTTCTACTTAACCCCACAAGATACACTGAGTCGCCACGATGTAATGCAGGCTCTGTCTCAGAAAGTATAAGCATGAAAATCCCTCTTTGACATGCATATTTCAGGTAAAACAGGCATCAATGTCCTTCAAAACTAATCAAAGCAATAATACATCTGCCCATCTGGAAAAGACCAGTTGTATGCCAGCAAAAATATTGGTAGTGATGAATAGGCGTGTCACCGCAACACTATAGATTCATTGACGACTAGCAAAACAAGTTCAATCTATAGAAAAAGAGGAGTAAATGTAAAAATTCAAACCGACCAGGAAGTAGTTCCGCAGCACGAACAACTGAGGCACCAACAGCTCCTAGCGCAGAGGGGTCATATGCAACAAGAGCGTAGTTGTGAACAGGATGGAGAAAAACCACCTATAAAGAAAGTGAACAACTTGAGCAGAACAGTTGATAAAGTTCGTCACCAATTACTGATAACTGAAGAATTTACCTCCCCGGGAATTTCAATTGGAAAAGCAGCAAAGGACAGCATCACGTCAGATGAAGATATGGCAACTGTGTTCTTGTCAACTGCCACAAGTCCCATGCTTTGAGAATGATATATGATGACACCAGTCCCAAAAAAATGTTGAGAATGGACCCCATCAAGCATACATGAAGGCGGCACATGTACCTGCAAGTGTGAATTACTAATAAAATGTAAACCCCACAGAGAAACACTTTTGTGAAGATAAAGCAGTAAACCTTCCATGCTAACATAACTGACAACGCTGTATATATAAATACATAGACAAACATACCTACCTATGGCTATGTGTTTGGGTGTATGTAGAAGGGGCTTCCTAAAGAGTAAAGGCGATGGAGAAATCATTTAGCCAAAAAGCTACAGGCAACCTGACTTGAAGGGTTTTTTTTGGTGTGTTGGGATGGATGGGGAGGGTGGTTGAAAAGCATTGGCAGTTAACAATTTTAATAATATTGATCACCATTTCTTATATTTGGTTATGATCTTTAACTTACTTCCCGAATGACAATAACATTATAACCCAGTTCTCACTGGAGTGAACCGTGAGCCCCTTCCTAAAAATTCTGGACTATGAATCATACGAGGGCCTAATTGACACACTCGTAAAACTTAAAAAGGAACATTGTTTCAATTGTCAGTCGGGAAGGGGGGTTCATTGACTGGAATTGCGAGCAACGATGATGGGTAAAGCATAAAAATCTTTAATCTTTCAAATGATAAGAATAAAGCAGAAGGTACGGCAAACTAGTTGGGTAAAAGCCCAGTAGGCAAATCAACAATTAGGCAGTTCATTGAAGACCTCACATAATAGTCCCGAGAAAATCACCTCAAACATTACAAGAGTGGGCTCTATCACACGTTCAGCAAATGAAGCATTAACTGCCGCTGCCGTTGCCGTTGCACCCTGAAAATCACGTAAAATAGTATTTTGCACAGTATTAGGATCCTCCAACTTCACTTCTTTGATTTCATGCAAGGAACAATCAGCAGCATTTTCGTCAGCAGACAAATCCTCTTCCACTCGTCGCTTCTTTGTCCCAGTAGAATCATCCCGAGGTCGTGGATCATCAGAAGTATCTTCACAATTTGTTTCCATACAAGCAACACAATCAGTAAACTCCTGGTTGTTACTCTGATGTAAATGTCCCATACAATTAGCCTCACCACTCATTGAAAATGTCTGGACAGCCAGACCCCCAACATCATTGATATCAGATGGTAACAGCAGGCAGTCAGGTTGAAAAGCTGGCTTGGCAGTCCACAGACCAGTAGTATCATCACGAGTGTGTATCTGTGGAGGGGCATACCAGTCATGGCGATCAACTGTGACAAGTACAGACTGAAGCCACAAGACGAGTCAGAAGAGTCGAAACAAACTGAAGACAAAGAAGGGGAGTGAACAGAATATGTTACAAAAAAAAAGGAATAGTGGGGGTTGGGGAGAGCCAGAGAGAGAGAGAGAGAGAGCCTAATCAATAAATGCCAGTGCAACTACGAACAGCAATATGTAGCACAAAGCATTGGACAAAAGACCAAGGAAGGACAGTTAGTGCCTCATGCTTCCAACCGTGATCATATCAACAAAGACATCAACGGATCTGCTATTCAGTATCTATGTGCTTAAATTCAGTGACATTGCTTTTCAATTATCCCCTTCAATGACAGGAGGACAATGAGTAGCCCTAGGCCTCCACATGTCCATTCACTACCACACTCACAAGCTCAAAAACCAATAGCCCTTAATAGGTACGTAATTATTTCACCTAAAACCATTGAAATCATTTGACTAACCATAACGGTATCAGTAACTCATTACCAGTTCACCATGCTGATAATCAACATGATCAAAAAGTTGCAGTAACTAGTCCTATCATACCTTCCTCCGGTGACGATCCGTGTAGCTTATGTACTCCAGTGGCACTCGAGCACCCCTAGACAGCTTGAATAGAACTGAAATTAGTTCCTCAAGGCATGATATTTCTTCACCAGCAAATTTCTTGATGATGGCATGGCGAGGAACTCCTGCTCTAAAGAGCATATATCTGCAATAGGCAAAATAATAGCTCCATTACGTTCAAAGGCCGACAGAGCGAAGTACTGAAAGAAAATGCAAATCGGTCCACTGTTACAAAATAAATGGTTTCATGCCCATATTATAAAAAAACTCATTGTCTTGGGTGAGAAAATTAGTGCGGTGAAGTTTTACCCTGAAACAACAAGACAAGCCATGAGTGTAAAAAGCACAGTCGAGAGTCTCAACAACTTAGGCATAATTTCATTTGTCAGTGTTTCCACTCACATTCTACAGTAGCAAGTGCCTGGGTGGAAAAACTTGTCTATGCAGATCACCAAAACAGTTGAAAAGTGAGTTTAAGAGGACTATCAAGCTAGGCTAGCTCATGTATTATAACTGTACAACTTACTTTTTTATTACAGCAAACCACTTGGGTAACAATTGAATAGGATATTATGCAATAGATCTTCTATCAATTGGATTGAACTCATTCATTGTGGACCATAGAGGAGGAGAGAGTACTGTGTTTATTCAAGGATCACCAGATGAGGCAAACGTTTTTTGTTATCCTAGTAAGAGAAGATGATACATGGTCGTTACCACTGGCAGAAGTATTAGTCAGAGCAGATCCATGACAATGTTTCTTACGCAGCAATACTCCAATGATTATGCCAAATGTTTGTGAGTGTACATAAGATGGGAACTGGTTTAGAGAACTGGTTGAACCCAACAAAAGGTGTACTAGGTAAGCTCAATTTTGGAATAAAATTTCTGCTGTCAGAAACAAAAAATGTAAATCTTATAATCAAACATACCCTGGTTCTGTAACATAAACAAGACCACAATGGAAACGGAAATTTCTGGCCTGCATTGTGTAAAGTTAAATGAGTTATAATGGGAATTAGGCTTGCACAAGATAAATATCCACCAGAACTCAACAAGTACGACCTCACATTTATTATAGATTGCTAAAAAAATTTAACTAAAAAGAAAGTGCAATGGGAAAAAAGAAACTGATGTAGCATGTAAAGCCTTATTGCTTCATTCTTGAAAAGCTCAAGCTAATAGCATCCGAAAAAGTCTTAAAAACCTCCACACAATCTGATGACATGCAACAAATACCAAAGAGAACGCAAATCCAAAAGAAGGCCAAAGCACAAAAGCTTAAGAGCATATGGCTTCAGAGAAAGCATGGTAGCAAACTACTAGAATGAAGTCGAGTCAAAGGGTATGGTATAGCAGCATTTCCTAGCAAAGATGTTAGAAGAACCACATCCGGAACACCCATTATCAGGTATTCCATTTATAATCCCAAAGTCAAGAAATGCAGTGCAATTGGCTTCTCTCCTACCTCCAGGTCTAGATTGACTTATTTCAAAATGGAAAATAACCGAAACATGCAACATGCTTTCTGACTTCTGTAGCCACATGGTACCTCTCCCATTCCTAAGGACAAGATCTTGAGCTCAACCTTTCTGTGTCTGGATGTGTTGGTTCAATGTTAAAAAATAAGTGGGGACTTGCCAACAGCATGCTATGCACAGTCAAACCGAGCATCAACAGAGAAAAAACATCGGTAAATTAAAAGGAGGACAAAAAGTAGCCCCGTTAATAATCAAGCAATATCTACTAATTCCAGCCTACCTGTTGATATGAAAGAGGGTGTATCACTGCACCACTTACTTCCAAGAAGTAATCTGGAGTTATTGAATGTAAATCCTGGACCTAAAAGATATATTGAAGATATTAAACCATTGCAATAACAAAATGAAGTACAATGTAAAACAATAGAAAGCGCTGAATATCACCAAGTAGCCACTACAAATAAAATAAATTCTAGTATCCCATTGAAGGTGAGAGCTAGCACATACTAACATGTTAGGGCATCCACGGATTGGGTGATAAATAGCCGGCCCAGACCAACCCAAGGATCTTGGGGTTGGGCCATAGGTTTTGACTCCTAGGTTCGGTGTTTTTTCTTCGCCCAGGCTTGACTATCAACGCACTGGCCCAGTCCAAAACTTTTCATTTACTTCTTGTGTTGGTTAGATGACCTAAGAACTTATACGTCTTAATCACTCGAGCTAAAAAATTTCTTAATTGAAAAGGAGCAAATTGCATTGGAAGAAGTAAAAAGGTTAACTTGGGGTTTGAAAAGATGTTAAATAGCTGGCCTCTACCTGGGACCCCCCACCCCTCCCTATTACCAGCCTGGCTACCAAAATCTGGCCCAAACTCAAGGCAAGCAGGGACTACAGCCTACTTGAGCAACAATGTGCTCATCCACATGTGGTATTGGCTGTGTACCCATGGTCAGCACATGAACAGACCAGCTAGGAAGAAGACCACCCATTCTCAAGGAGACCATAACAATACACATTCATTTCATTCCTTTAGAAATGTTACATGCAAAACCATAATAAACCATTTCAGCCTGTAAGCACCTGCATCTCATATTAATATTAAAGATTACTGAAAAATAATCTCATCACTTTATCAACCATTGTACTATAAAACAAGATAGATGCGCACTTTTTCTTGCAATCAAGACAATAATCATTACATAACTGCACACAAGGTGGTCCAATATGAAGCTCAATAAAGTGATTTAAAACAGTTTATAATTAAAATAACTTTAGCGAGGTTCTTATATTATATCGTTAGCTTAACATTGAAATTTCAAACGGCTCTAGCAAAGTTTCAAAATCATCCCAGCGTGCAGAAAATGGTTTCCAATGGCTCTAAACTGGATCAAGTCCACAATATTCTCATGGCAAGCAATATACCAGAAGAACTGTGTAGACCTTTTCCTTAGGAACAGGCAGTAAACTGAAGGTTACTTGAACATTAGAAAGAGAAAATACCAAGCAACAGTAACTCTTACCACCAGGTTGACAGTCAACGATGTGCCACCCCTTTCAGTTTGCAATTCAAAGTTTTGGTTGACGCTGTCATCAAGTAAAGTCTCCAACTTCAGGAATTGAGTGATTACCTGCATTACGATTTCGAAACATAAGAGCAACTCATGCAATTAATAGTCCCACAAGTAGTAGAAAACAGTGGCTAGATTATACTAGAGCTTTGAGGTCAGTACTCCAAAGTTAGATTACACTTCATTCTGTAATGAAAAAAGTCCAAAGGATATTGCATAAATCCATCTGATTTTTGCCAAAACGAATGTAGACTAATTCCAGAGTGCAAACAAAGCAATCACAGCAGGACAAGAATGAAATAAATGTCCGTGAAGCATGAAAAAAAAAAGAATCGAAATGAACTCTTCACTTCTGCATCTATACCCAGCTTGGGATAAAATAAAACCCCTAGGCCATCGTCTTTCCAAATGTCATGTCTTCCGACAAGAACTATTTCTGGAAATTTTTTAATGGGGAAACGTCTACTGATGCTTTTAAGTTTCATTCTGAAAATGGTAATTCTGCTACATTCCAACAATTCCAGTACACAAATGAACTCATATAAGAATAGCTCATTTCATACATCCATTAAGTCAGGAGTACTTGAAGGCATAACTTACCTCCCCATTAACACGAACAAGCACATCTCCTGGTTCTAAACGCTTATGAGCTGGGCCACCAGGCACCTGAAACAAGTCCAGGACCATATGAATTTCAAAAGCAAGAAAATTATCATAATATAGCATTAGAAACCCAAAATAGTCTCTCTTTTACGAGTAAATAGTGCACAGTGTACATACCACAGAGTCAACAACAAGCATTCCAGTTTCCCCTTGTGGAGATGCATGCCGTACCATCTGAACCAGTCAAAAGCACAATAAGAAATTGGGGAAATCTCAATCAAGAAAATCATGACAGGAAAAATGGCATGTTTAAAAGAAGAGAAACAAAGACCTGTTCTGTTTCACTTCGTAGACCAAGCCGACGTGTCTCATCAAATCCTTTATGGACAAATGTTACCTAGACCAGGATCACCAAAACCATATTAAACAATGTGTCCGAACATCCATATTTTCCAAACCAAGGAAATGAAAATTAGAATAAAATATCTATTTTTAATATAACTCCATATTGACAGCATTGGCATTTATAAATTATTGGGATAAGAAATTGAAAAGCATCACTAACAACCGCTACTCAACTATATGTTTCCTCAATTTTCATCTGATGTACCATAGCTCCCCCGACCCCTATCTAGCCAAGTGCTCAACTAAAAATGAACATTTGCACCATTCTTTATAACACTAGCGCTAATGCTATTATTTATCATATAGTCAAATGAAAACGTGTCTTCTACCCTACTCATCAAAACTTGCACAATCTTTTGTCTCACGCGGTTACTGTATATGAATCTACAAACAAGAAAATAAAAATTAAAAATAAAGTGGCAGGGAACTTCTGCAAGGATAACACCAACAACAAACCTGAAGCGTACCACGAGGTATAGAAACCGCCTCCCATTTATTTTCATAAGAATCACTACCCTTCTGCAGAAACTTCAATGCCCTCACAACCTGCCAATCAAGCCATGCAACTTAATAGCCAAAATTCGTATTCTATGCTCCCCACTAGAGGAGTTGTGCTTGATCTCAATTAACACTGGAAACACGGCATAAAGGTCCGGCAAATATACAAGAAGCACCCACTCGTTCTAAAGGCAAAAAAAAGGCCGATGCACTTGATGACTTGCTCCCAGCATTCAAGGCAATTGCCCTGCCCAGCCAATCAATAACTGGGGAACCACTAGAACCACCTTTAGTCCCAGATGCAGCCTGTAAGCAAACAAATCAATAAATAATAAACACATCATTTATGATAAAGCTGCAATAGAACGGAAAAACAATTAGGCAAGACCAGCAATGAGGAATATCCAAATCAGATATAGCAAATTCAAGAAGAGGATTCCTTTGTGACGACTATGTCCCAATTAGCCACAATTTTGATTCACCATGGAGCATTGTCAGGACCTTCTATACGCAGATACCAAAAGACCAAATGCTCAAAAAAAGCTGAAGGCTCCGTAGGTGCACATATCAAGCTTAATTAAGAAGCTCAATGCAAAAATACGGCAGCATGCTTATGGAACAAGTTTTTCCAAAAATAACAGAATTAGGAGGCACCTATACCATTTGAATATTTCCCCAGCCCACCCCAACCATAATTATTTTTCTTCCAAGAAACTAATAAGTAAGTAAAATTCTTAAATTGATACCAGCCCCCAATAGCTTGCATAACTCCTCAATATAAAAAATAAATAAATAGAAATGGACATTGAAGAGGGAGGGAGAGAAGAAAAGAAAGAAATTACTTATACGTGTCGCCTTTGATCGTACTGGTGAGATATAGTATTTACCATACCGTACCGTGGGAAGATACCGCTGTATCTACCCACAGTACGGTATGGTAAATACTATATCTCACCAGTACGATCATAGGCGACATGTATAAGTAAGTTGAAAAGCGAAGAGTTGCTCAATATAACCATCAAAACTAACTATAGTGAGTCAATCCCCTTCCCTTGGGGGAGAAGGGCGGGGGGTATAGAGAGAAGAAAAACTAAAACAATAGAGTAAACGAAAAGCAACCAAAGAAGCAAGTGGGGCTGCAATTGAAAGTGAACCACTATCTAATTTTGGATGTTGGAATTTTAAATGTGCACATGTAATAGAAGCAGACATGCCAGGGTCTCACTTTTTGTTTATTCAGTTCAGGCTTAAGGTTGATGAAATTGACTTGTGAGCCTGGCCAAGCCTTCAAGCCAAGCTCAAGCATCAACTTCAAGGCTCAAGTTGAGCAAGTTCGAGGTGTGTTACAAACAACAAGAGCGCAGCTTAAAAAAGAAAATACTGCACCCAAAGAAATATACAGAAGAGACCCCGAGAGGGAAAAAAGAAAAAAAATTACCCAAGTCATTGTACTTCACAGACCCTTAAAAATCATTGAAAGAAGGAAAAAGAAAACGGTTTGACACCACTATCAAATAGAAAAGGCACCAAATAAATGCGAGCAGCAACTTTGAAAGAGAAGCTCAGCCGTCTCAATCTACATAAAAACGATGTAGTCTTAGTAAGAGTGGAATGTGCTAACGATTTTTAACCAATGTCAGATGTCACGCTGTTCATAAAGCAGACACTGCACGGTTCATAGAGTAGACACTGTTCATTTTTTGTTCTTTTAGCCTATTAATCACTGGGTCGTATTTTGAAAATGAAAGATTATTTATCTTTATACATCTCATGGTTCCATTCCCATCCGATAAAGTTTTCATTATCAGGTAAAGAAAAAATTCAGATATGACCAATAGAGACTAAAAAGAAAAACATCAAGCTGATCCCCAATAGAACCTACAAAAGAATCTAGCCCAGGCACGGTTTTATCGAGAAAAAGAAAAGCAGATTAGCACTCAATCACAACTCCCAAAGAAGATCTAATCACTCAATAATCTAGTTTTTTTCCTGATGTAAAGAAAGAAGAAACAAAATTTTCTTACAGGTATAAATGATTAAGATACTTACTTGCATGTAGAATGTATTGAAGTCATTGTAGCCATCCCTGCACCAATACAACGATCGTCATCTACTACTATCAATAGTGAACACAGCTTTTTCTGATAACCAGTGAGAACAGATACAAGTATTTACAAACCCAAGGGTCAACAGAGAAAATGGAAATTTAAATATCACAGCTCAGTTTCAATGAGCAGTATCTCATCCTACGATCAAAAGATGTAGAGAACCTAGTATGCGACTTCAATATATAACAGAAAAACAACCCCTAAATTCCCTAAGAGATGAAATTGCTAATTTGATCAGGCTTATGTCATTGACTATAATTGAATAATGTTTTTAAATTCCAATAAGGAAAGGAACCAAAACAGAAAAATAGTACAGCTACCACATACTTTTTATAATGAGGTGCATCTCTATCCAACCGAGCAAGAGTGCCAGCCAAAATGGAAACCTGGAACATAGTCAACATTATTGAAGGAACGTTCATGCAAAGAGAGAAAAAGAAAGAAAATAAAAGAGCAATCTTGGGGTACATTAAAAAGACTGGTATAATACAAACATCTCAAAAGCTAAATCAGATACTATGAGTCATTTCAAGCACAAATCTGTTGGGAATACCTTTTCACCACTATCATTGCCAACAACCCTAATCTCCAGACCAACACAAGCAGCCTCAGGTGCAAGAGGAATCTCATCATAATTCAGAAACTGGATTGCACCAGGATCATAACGAAAGAAGCCAAAATCATGCACCTACAAGATTGTTCATGCTAGGTTAGTGCCACAGGCAAATACTCGAGAAAGTAAAATTGTTGAAACTTCGAGAATATATCTATTACTCATGTCAGCAGGATGAAGATAAGGCATGCACATTAACACACGAGGCAAAAAAACAGCACTTATCCACTATGAACCGGAACTAGAGGTAATATCATGCTGAAAGTAAACAAGTTATGACCAGCTTCCAACAAACTGTAGTACATCATTTCCAACAACGAAAGAAGAGAAAAAGAGAAGCGGGGTGGGAAGGGGGGGAGAAAAGAAAAGAAAAGATCTCCAACCAAACAATTATATATCACAAAGGCAGTCTATTCAACCAGAAATTTCAAAGACGTTGGTAGCTAACCAAAATTTGTGACTAAAAAAAACAAAGAAACAAAATCCGCAAAGAGTCTACTCACCGGATCTCTGTATACAGGATGCACAGGAATTTCTTCACGGTTCACAAACATGGCTTCTGCAACTACAGGCCCTGCAAAAGCAGGCATATATACATCTCAGAAAATGAAGAAGTAGAAGAACAAAAAAGAGCCATAGGAACAGCCGGAGAGGAGAATAAGGGATCTCACTTTTAGCCCAGAAACTTACGTCAAAATATCAAAAAGAGGTCTAAACTAAAACGGTTACATTTAGCTCAAAAACTATCAAAATACATCAATTTAGCCTTGTTATAAGATTCCTCACTTTTAGCCCAGAAACTTACCTCCTCAAAATATCAAAAAGATGTCCAAACTAAAACGGATACATTTAGCTCCAAAACTATCAAAAAAAACATCAATTTAGCCTTGTTATAAGATTCAACATTCAATATTGTGCCAGGTAGCCTATTTTCTGCACATTTCAACCGGATTGACAGCTCGAAAGTTGATGCATTTTGATAGTTTTGGGAGTAAATGTTAGGATTTGGTAGTTTCGCTCTTTTTGACATTTTGAATTAATTTTATCAGCTAAGTGATGTTTCCGGAGAATAAATACAAGGTCATCCTCCGTCTCCTCGCATACGAACTGCACGTTATTCTGGTTTTAAAATATTCAAAATTTTCCTGTTATCCCACATTTCTTAGCGACTACACAAAAGCCGCCAATTTCAAAAACCCTCTTTTATCTTGTAAACCAAGAAGTAGTAGAATCTAAATACCGGGCTTGACAACATGCCGATTTGTGAGGATGATCCCCCGCCGCTTGTCGACGACGAAGCCAGTGGCATAACTGGCGCCGGCGGACTCGGTGTCGAAGGCGCGGCACGCGGTGGTGCGGAGCACGACTACGGCGGGGACCACCTTGTTCAGCGCCCTCCTCCAGTCATCGGCGGTGGCCGCGTTCTCGCGAAACGGCGGGTCGATCTCCATGCACAGCTCGTCCTTCACAGCGCTAGCCCCATCCGCCAGCCCCATGGACTCCGATCCCAGCCGCTCCAACGGATCCTCCATTCACACACAATAAATTGCAGTGACGGAAGCTGACAAAGTTAGGGCTTCAGGGATGGGGTTGTAATTGAGGAATGGGAGTGAGGAGGGTGAAGTCTACTCCGTAGTCCACTATTTGCTGCGTTGGGGAGTTGAGGCTTTACTGTTGTATGTTGGTGTCGCCCGTTTGTTTGTGCATGTGCTCGCGAAGTCTGATGCCGAGGTTGGTGAAATTTTAGTAAAAGAGAGCCGATAGGCAGGAAGCCGTTTGTTGTATGTGATCTTTTGCTTTCTGATAGAACGAAAGCAAGAACTGAGCAAGTACGATCTTGACTTGTGGTGGGACTAGACTTTTTGGGTTTAGCACGTGGGAAACTTACCCCAATTGTAATTGTCGCGAAATAATGAATTAAATTTAAGAGCTCAAAAAAAGAAAATAAACACCAGATTGTCTCTAATAATTAACAAATCTTCATTGAATTGCCATTTTTGAAAATTAGAGGAAAGATGAAGGTCTATCAGTACAGTTGTAATTGTCTCAAAACAATGAACTCAATATTTAAGAGCCAAAAAAAGATAATAAATTCAAGAAATTGTTTCGAGTAACAAATTAACAGAAATATAAAATTATCTGTGTTGTATAATTAATTTAAAAAATAGTACTCACGGAATAATTAATTTTACACTTTAGATGATAATTAATCTTTTTTATTTGTGAAGTACCGATTTTGTCCATATATTTTTTGTATCATGATAGATTTGTGGGGGTAATTTAGTCATTTAATTGTCCAAAAATGTTAGTCTTTGTCCAAATTAGCAACAGAGGGTGTAAAATATACGAGTTAGTAGTTGAGGAGGAAATACAACGAAATTAATAATTATGAGTATAAGGTGTGAGAACCTCACTAAACGATGAGTTAGAATAATATATTTTCCTTTATAATTATTAGCTTCCACATTTTTTGAGTCCTAAGTCTGTAATAAATATCAGTTAACAAGATATATGTCAAGTTGTCCCCTAGGGTGCATAGGTGATGGCCAAGGCTTATTACCTCCGATTGGAGGACCTGGTTTAAAATGTTGTAGCTATTTTATTTCTGCGACTTATCTACATTGCGTTTTGTTTCACAATTTTAACTCTATAAAATTTTATCTTAATTACAAAAAAATTTCTCTTCTTACTTTTCATCAATTTTTTTCACTTTTTCATCATTTTCACTTTTTTCACCAACTTTTTTATTCACTTTCCTCACTTTTTCATTAACTTCAACACCCTAAAATTTTAACTACCCCAAAATGTTAAAAACAAACACCATGTTAATGTGTGTAACGAGGGATTACTACACGTGTCCGGAACTTATCCGAGACGTAAATTGGATCGAATTCGTCTGAATTTGGTGCACACGAGTCTTACAAATCCCTGTTAAAAAAAATGTTATATGTCAAGTTGATTTATCGAAGAGCACGAAGAAAGTAGATATATTATCCGATGAAACAGAACCAATTACAGGAGGTCGGTCCTGGACTCGCCTGCGAGTATGGGAGATTGTATGTGGAAAAAGTAGAGGAAGCCAATCAATCTATCAATCTCCCAGGTGATTCCACATGGGACCGGACTCCTCTACAATACCTAGGGTATTTGCACGAGGAGCAATTCTTTTATTACCAGTCCTTCGTTTGAAATCGAGGGCCATAAATATGGCAGTCAGTTGTTTGACTGAAAATTTGAAACGAAGTGAAAAGTACCACTAACGGGGGAAACGGAGCTCTAACGCCACTTTTAGTCTTCGTTAGTCCTCTTTTTCATCCCAACCAAAGCTTCACCTACAATGCCGCTGTGGCCCTCTCTGAAGTAGAGCTCATTATCGATTCCCTATTCCTTGTCCCACATGAGTGTCGGGTAGTACCTCCCGGAGCAATCCGTTGAAACTTTTACTCATTCCTTTTGCCTTGTGTTCACCAAAAACATGGTCATGGAATCGATCCAATTTCTTTGTCAAAATCTTCATTCGCTTCATGTATCCATGCAAGTCTAAAGAATCCAGCCACGGTATCCAATCCCCAATGTTCAACACCCCGTTAAGCAGGAACAACTCGTCTAATATTTATTGTAATTATTTGAGCGTCACTATTGAAGTTCCAAGCTCAAATTCAGTAAAATATGTATTAACCAACACCATCCGACTAATAATGCTAAGATTGAGGCAGGAGACATGCTTTTTGCACCCGAATTGGCTTCCCAGACAAGGTGCATAGACGTGAAAGAAAGGCACGCCTTTCTTCAACACGAATGAACTCATAGGATTCTAGTCATTTTGAGCTAAATAGCTCGAAGAGATATATCTTGCGCCCTTGGTGCAAATATGGTCCATAAGGTGCCTATGAGATGTTATAAGTGGTGTACTTCCCAGCCGCAGTTTGGGGTCTACAGGCAAAGATATGATCATGTGTTTTTAAGAATTGTCTTGCCATTTCGGGAGATGAAGCAACTACTATTGGGAAGGACCCAAACTTCAGTTGCACAAGTGTTCCATATTTTTGCGAAAACTTCTACTCAAACAACAGACTCGAAGCTGGAGGTACTGCCCGACAGGCGTGTGGGAGGAGGAATAAGGACTCAGTTGCGGGCTCTACTTCAGAGGGGCACAGCAGCGCTGCAGGCAAAGCTTTGGTTGGGATGAAGGAGAGGACTAACGAAGACTAAAAGTGGTGTTAGAGCTTCGTTTCCCTTTAGCGGTACTTTTCACTTGGTTTTCAAATTTTCACTCAAACAGCTGACGTGTCATATTTATGACCCTCCATTTCAAACGAAGGGCATGTAATATAATACTTGCTCTTGTGCAATACCCTAGGTAATGCTTTTTCTCCTTCTTTATTGCCCCTATTTATGTTCGGCTCTAATTCCTAAACAGATATATGTCCTGGTTTTCGCGCTTGATTGGCCCATGCATATTTAAAGCCCATGTTGACTCACTTCGTAGGGGAAGTATCCTGGTCCCATGGGCTTTAGGGCCTTGGGGACCGAAAAAGCATGCCAATCACTCGCACGCTTTCAGTCTACAATTGGCTGATTGGACTTCTTCGAGCACAGTCAAGCAGAGGCAGGAATGGGATAGAAGTAAAATTTAAAATTGTAATAGGTTTTTCCCCACTCAAACAGCAGTTAAATAACCAACTTACAGGGCATAAACCAAGTATGCGAAAGCAAATGCACAGAAGTTAGAACTCTATGAAAAATGGAATGCTTTTGAAGCATTCAAATATTAGTATTACGATGTTTTCCATTTCCTCCAGCAGTTTGAAGAAGTAAATTTGCATTTAGTTTGAACAAGCTTTTGTTCTGATTTGTTTTGTTTTGTCGCGCTTGCTGTGCGTAAGTATGAATTCAATGCTTCGCATCAAACTATTTAGGTTCATTAATAGTTAGAGCAAACCGCGGATCGTGTTGATGAGGAATACGGTTCGGAGTTCGATTTCCCTTGAGGATAAAATTACTAACTTAAGTGAAGGATTATAAGATGTCGCGCTAATCTCACTGAGTTTTACATGTACTATGGGATGTTTGAGCTTGTAAATTTTAAGTATTGGGGTTTGAAAAATATTAAAAAGTAAAAGGGATAAATACACTTTGCCCCCATTGTTTTTGGGGTCATTTACACTTTGCATCCCGATGTTTTATTTTTGATACATTGAACCCATTATCTTCCACATTTTTGCAATCTGGACTTCGTACCCGATTTTGGCAGTCGAAATTGACAGATTCCATTAAAAATTTACACACATTGCCCCCTTATCTTTGGAGACATTTACACATTGCACCCCACGTTTTAAAGGAATCCGTCTAAATTAACGGGAAATTTGGGTACAAGGTCCAAATTGAAAAAAGTGTGTAAGTTAAAAAGTCCAATATGTCAAAAATAACACATCGGGGTGCAAAGTGTAAATGACCTCAAAGATAAGATGGCAAAGTTTATTTATCCCAAAGTAAATATATGTTACTAGAGTCGGTAAAAAAATGAAGTGAAAAGATTTTTTATAAATATTATAATAATAAAAAATTACGTGATAAATTTTTTATTATTAAACCCAAATAGATCAACAAGTCAAATAGTTCGAGCAAGTT
Source organism: Myrica gale (assembly GCA_963930655.1). NCBI lineage: Eukaryota > Viridiplantae > Streptophyta > Magnoliopsida > Fagales > Myricaceae > Myrica > Myrica gale. The sequence goes on along the minus strand of OZ005600.1, from coordinate 4,501,311 downwards.
GCCGTACGACAGTTTTGCAGATTTTGTAACCCATGCACTACAACAAAAACAAAAGCCGTTAAACTGCATTGACAATTGAATGCAAACTTTGAGAACTTAACACCTCTGACAAGTCCAGTCTGATCACCCTACCCAACTTCTGCCTTTTTGTCAATTTATGAATCATACATAAAGATACCAGAAAATTTCAGAAACAGGTGGCGAATTCAAGCCACCAAATGAGAGATTTGACGCTCACAAAAGCAACGATCCACTCAACAAACAACAGACAGATGCAGACTCCGTCCATCAACCTTGAACCAGAGAGCCAACCTGAGTTACTTTCATTAGTTTTCACATATCAGACGCCGAGAGCGTGAGACTCGACAGGATGTGAATATTCGAATAAACTATATTCTGTATGAATTCCTCTGGGCTGTCGCTATACCTTTCTCATCCCTTCAAGTTTGTAACTCGCCTGTAACTCTCTATAGGTTCACTCCTAACGTATCAAGAAGTAATGGAAATGAAGGAGAAAGAAAGCCATTTGCAATCTATATAACACTTAATATAAAAGTTAATTTACAATCAACTAAAAACTAAGATTTTCAAACTGATACAACTTGAAGTTTATTGATATCTACCAGTCACCCGATGCCACCACAAGCGACCTGGACTGGCATTTACCCACTATACCTTTTTTTTCTTTTTTCTTGCTACGGAAGACTAAACTTTACAAACCCCAAGTGAAAAAAAGACAAAGCCGTTAACAAAAACAATCATTTTGAAGGAACTTCGGAGGTACAACTAGCAATAGGCAGATCAGCTGGAGTGCATACCAGAGCCCTTTGCTGTAAATGCCTCAAGCTTTGCTCCATACTAACTTGCACCATCTCAGCTAGCATCTTCTTTGCTTTACCTGATTGATCTTCTCCGTCAATCTGGGAAATAATATTGCACACTATATTCTCCAGTGTGTCAGGTTGAAGCTCAGATCTTGCATACGGAGAGTCTCTCAGTAACTGCAAGAGCAATTGAGCTTTGGACTGAGATTTGGGTGTTCCTTGAACAGTGAGCTCAAGAAGTCCAGGTATTACACCTTCTCTAAGAATAGGTTCCCTATATTTACATCGGTCACTCTGACACATGGTCAGTAATGCTCCAACTGCATGTTCCCGACTCTGAAGAGAGCCATTTTCAAGCACTTCAACAACTGCCAGCACTCCACCTTCTACAGATGTCAAGGCAATTCTGCTCTCATCAAAACCCACTAAAGATTCTATAAGAGCACTGCATTTTTCGGCAGTTTTTGAAGATTTTTTGCAGGTTTTAAGCAAATTAACGATTGATGGTATTGGTTTTGTTTCAAGAATGAACTGAAGATTATCAGGGTGTGTTGAGAGATTGGAAAGGGCCATTGCAGCGTCAGCCTTGGCTTGTGGGCTTCCATGTCCAAGGATTTTCACAAGTAGAGGTATGGCACCAGAAGCACTAATAATTGGCTTGTTGACGCTCGAAGCAGATAAAGTAAGCAAAGATGCAGTTGCATATTCTTGTATGTTTAAATCCTGTGACTTGAGGAAACTAATTATGGGTTCTAAGGCACCAGCTTCCACAATGCTGTTCTTGTTCCTGCAAGATTAAACAAATGGCAAGTTTTATGCTCCAATTATGCTAGCAAAGTGATAGGTATAAACGCACATATCCACCAGGCTCATTCGTGAAGCCACCAACTTTAAGAAACTAGTGGCTGTTATGCATCACACGACTCTCTCTCTCCAACATGAAATTCAGTTTAGTCGATTTCTATCCTCATACAAGGACAGACATTAAAACAATAGCATAAAATACTGAATAAAGAAAGGAGTTCAACAGGATCTCTACTAACGAACTTTTAGAACATTAGCAAATTACGCAGCCACAAGGAATAATTCCTCAATACAATACGCAGCTCTCACAACATACAGGCTACTGAATATATCTTTCCCAGGCAATATAAGACGTTAGAAAGCATTCAATTGTACATTCAAATTGTCACCTTCTACTAAGAGAACATCTGCACAATAAATAGTTGTTTTTCCCCCCACAATTGCTAATTAGTACATTTTTGGTTGCTAGCAAATCAGAAGTGAAGATAAAGAGTAATACTACCACTACTTTGATACGAAAAAGTAAACCAGGCACAAAAGATTGAAAAAGAAACAGTGGGAGAACCCTTCACTTTCACATAAGGTATAAGTTTTCTCCCTCACCAAACAGAAACCCTACCATAAGAAAACTTCGGAGAGAAGATAAAAGAAAAAGGCAAAAGCAGGAAAAGGAAGAAAAACATGTGAACCAACAAGCACCACTGATCGGGCTTTCAACAAAAAAAGCATCCAATTCCTTCTATAGGTTTAAGGACGCATTGTCTAATTGCATTGTAGCTTTAAGAACCATCCAAAAGTAGATAAAATTATCAAGAAGTCAGAAAAAAGTAAACCAATTGCTTTCACCAAGTTAACACTATCTCCATTATTTAGTGTTTTCTCCGATTCCATCGATTAAAGTAATTTTTTGTACAATTTATTTTTTCACGTGTCTGATACTGCTCTGTTTTCACGAGGAATGAACCCCAACTAAAAAGGAAGAGTAAAACAAAGCCTACTCATGGTTGAGATCTGGGGGGAAATCACAAAAATTTTCCCGTCAACTTCTTATTGCACAACAGAACTATGCTATTCGCTTCTTGTTTTTTTCATTCGAGTTTTTCTCAGCAACCAGAGTAGGTCGCCAAACACTGTACATCCTAAAACTTCAATCTTTTTTCTTTTCCTCTCCGAGCACGCCCTATAACTCTGAGCGATAAATACTTGAGTCCAAGCTATTTAAGGAGCTAACTTTTTCCAAGGCTCATTCGTGTCTATGAAAAGAAAGTTGAGAAAACAAACATAGGATTCTAACGCAGGTAAAGTTCTAATTTTTTCCTCACTCTCTCCACCCATTTCCTCTCCAACCAATCACAAAACAAAAACTCACCAAAGGCCAAAAGCAAGATTAAAAAAGAAATACAAATAGCATAGGAGAAAGAAATCTCCGAGTACTGTACTAAACTATTCCCCACGCGCAGACACAGAAATTGATGAATCCGGTGTTAGCCGTCTTTTTGGAAATGAATCCGATGGTAGTTGTTTGTACAAATATTATTGAAAAAAAAGCGCAACATGAAAAAACAGAAATCATATAAATATCTGGGTTCTCAAACCCACTAAAAACTTCTCCGCGGATATCACCGAGGCTCTTGTAAATTCGTTTAACTGCTATAGGGCTTTTTCTGTTTTTTTTTTTTTATAGGCAACTGCAAAAGGGTTTTTATTTTGAACAAGCCTGAGCAATAAAGGAGGAAGGTGGTAGCTTACTTTTCGTCTTTAACGGCAAGGTTAAGGAGGGCGAGTAGGGCAGCCTCGTGGGAGTCGGGAGAGTCGGGACGGAGCATGGAGACCAGCGGCTTCACTGCCTGGGAGAGCTGTCGGCGGCAGCGTTGGGAGGTCTTGGTGAGCCGCCGGATCTCGCGGGCGGCTTGGAGCTGACAATCGGGGTCGCCCGATTGGATGAGCTGGAGCGCGCGGTGGACGGCTGAGGATGGGGAGGTAGGCGGTTGGGGCGTGTTGTCGGGCTCGGGATTCTGACCCTCTGCAGCGCACTCCATGGGAGCGAGTAGGTAGGCAAGAGCGAGAGATAGCGGCCAAAATATCTGAGTGGGATTTAAGAAGCTGAGAGAGAGAATCAGAGAAACGCAAGATGGGGGTGGGCCGGTGGGGTGGGGTGGGGTGGCGTTAAGCAACAGTTATTAAGGCGTGGGAGGTGGGGGTTGGGTTAGGGGTAAGAGAGAAGTAGAGTTCGCTTTTTTTCTTCTTCTTTTATTTTCTCTCTTTTCAACGGCTTGTCTTTTTTTACTTGTTTGGCAGTTGTTGGTTTTGGTTGTTCGGTACAAAGCAGGAAAAGAAATAAGAATAAAATATATATACAGAGCATATGAAAACGTAGCTTCTGATTGCGTGCATTTATTTTAATTTTTTTTTGGGTGGAATACCAATTCGCTGGGTCAGTCAAAAAGTACATCTAGATAGACACAATTAATATAAAACTTCATCATTATCCAAAAGAAAGAATGACATATTCCTTTTTATAAGAGGTCAAGAGATTATGGTTGTGTTTGTGTTGAAAAATTTTTGGTATTGGGTTAGTGTTGTTATTGAATTTAGTGAAAAAGTGAAGATTGAGGTAATTTTTTATATTTTTTATAATTTTTTATGGGAGAGAAAGAGATTATATTGTAGTATTTTATTGTGAGTTTGTGAGATATTTTGTGAAATTTTTGGTACAAACGCACCCTCAGACAAGTGATTAGCAGAAGTTTTTCATGGTGGGGATATTGATGCTGGGGTTAAAAACGACCAATTAGAACATAGAGGGAGACGTTTAAGTTGGGCTGTTTTTTTTTAAAAAAAAAATACTTCTCACATGCGAACAATAATAGGTTTTGTAGTATATATTTTTTACTTTTACGTTTGAACATTACATTCACAAATTATTCATTTTTAATATATAATACTGTCAGTCTATTTTTTCTTTAAATATAAAGTGCTATTTAAGTTTATTCTTAGTAATTTTAAACATTACATTGAACTTATGTTTTTTTTGTCCCTTTTTCATTGTTGATTAGGGAAAGAAGAAAGTTGCTAACCCTTTTTTGGTTTTAGACTATTTGTTTAACTATAGGTTTTAGAAGCCTTTTCCTTTATTTAAAACTATATTGGGTAAGACTTTTCATATCAAAATATTTTGCCTTTACTTTGATGGAGCTAGAAACAATCCAATTTTTGCATGGATATAAGTGTCAGGTTCAAATTATAAGATTCTAATTTTTGTATTCAAATTACATTATACAATTTAAAAATATATAAAGATAATAAATAAATCATATACTATTAATGATATTCATATAAAATTTCTGAGTAACATAAATAAACTTTATAATATGATCTACTTGTCTACATTTTAATGGAATTTGAATAAAACATTACAGAGATCCTGAACGCAAATTACGAGAGACTTCATCCATTAAAGTCAGGGGGGCTCTGGATGAAGGTACACCGACAAACTAAAATATTAAATTCATCGTCTGAAAATAGCGGTGAACATTATCAGTTCAGTTGGCGGGTGCTTCCTAGTGGAATTTTGCCACGTGCGAGTCCGTAGAGTATAAGTTGGGTATGCATAAAGCCACCCCATAAAAAGTAAAAGCAAGAGAATTTTTTTTTTTAAAAAAAGGAAAAAGAATAACGTATTATTCGGCTCCTTTCTCGGGCTTTAAGCGATTTTGTTTGACTGTGTAAATGTTGAGTATTGAGGTTTGAGAAATATTATAAAATAAAGATATGTTATGAGAGTCGGTAAAAAAGTGAAGAGAGAAATTTTTTTTAATAAATATTATAATAATAAGATAAATTTTTTATTATTAAATCTAAAATTTTTGGACCCAAATTATTAGAGCTCAAACAATACCTTTGTTTTGGGACAGGGTTAGGAAATTCTCCATCGTGTTCCCCTTTTCTCTCTCCCTCCCCTTTTCTCAGGCCTTTAACAATCTCTCGGCCCTAAAGCGCATCCAAATCTGATGGTACCGAGAAAAAAATTCTGTGCTGGCCCATCATTAGCCCATTCACTTGCCCAAGAAAGTCCATTTTGTGTAGTACTCGTGCAGCAACACTTGCTCCAGCCTCCAGTACGCAGTAACACGTATTCTGGGCCAAACTTTAGCTTACAACGCAGACCGGAGTGTATAAAATGGCTTTCGGCCTCACTTTGTAGGCTCATATTTACACGAGATTAACAAATGTATAAAAGGAATCAGGTGTGCTAACTCAAGCCCACTGGAGGACCACGCGCTCAAAACTTCAATGGCACAGGGAATTAATGGCCCAGACACACACACCCAGAACTAGTGTATTTTTCTAAGCAGTGGTCTCCTTCCCAGTTTCCAAGTTTCGTTTCGTTGAATCGGTAACCGGGCTGCTACAAATATGCAATACCACGTGACATTGAGAGGGCTCTCTGATGGGCATGATTTTCTTCCTCCCTGTTCTCTTCTCCTTCTATCAAGGGACAGAGATTGGCATCAATGGTCGGAGTCATATATGATATATTTATGTTTTTCTTGCATACATGCACCCCTTGTGTTGCGGGATCTGTAACGGGGTTCACGCAACTTAATAAACCGTGGGATCAAAAACAGCTCACGCATTGAATTGAATTAATCCCATGAAACCATGTTCATCAGCTTGGGAAATGTGTTTAATGACTATGTTTGTCTTTTTGTTTTTTGTTAACAGTGCTTCATTTGCTTCAAATTAGAGTAAACACAAATTTGCTTCAAGTTTGGAAATAGATTGTGGTTTTGATTTTGGTTTAACTTTTAACTTTCAAATTTTTTGATTTAAATATTGTTTTGTTGTAAGGGTTTGTTTGTTGTTTAAGATTTGAAATGATTTAAATATTAATTAAATTAAATAATATTAATTTATAGTTATTATGATATTTAAAAAACAAACATACAAATAAATGATTTTAAAAAATCAAAAAATAAATAATTCAAAAAATATGTAGAAAATAGTTTCATAAGTATCAAAAAATGATACAAATACATAAAATATGAAACTAATAAAAATTAAAAGACAGATAAAATTCGTGCAAAATTTATAAAACAAATAAATTTGACAAAAATAATAGAAAACAATAAATTAAAATTTTTGATTAAAATTTCAAAAATAAGAACTTAAAAATAATTAGAAAATATAATCATTATGTAAATTATTACAAAAAATAATAGAGAAAATAATATAAAAGTTATTAAAATGGTTACAAAAGTGTATAAAATGTCTATAGATGTTTTAAAGAAGCGAAAAATAGTTTTGGAAATTTAGTAATAATTAAACGAAGAAATAAACAAAACAAAAAAAGAAAGAAACAAAACAAAAAAAAAACCGAAAAATAATTTTCCAATGATTATGAAGAAATTTCTCTGTTTTGTTTTTATTTAACCGACTATGGTTGCACCCAAAATAAGCAGAAATGAACTGAAAGGTAAAAACAAACTAACTAAGCGAAAGCAAAATCAAGGGGGGATTGATTACAGTAAGTTGACTGATTTAGTTAAAATGAATTATTTGCAGTACTTTTTTTTCCTTTTTGAGCTAACTATTTGCATTTATTGTCACTACCGGCTCCTTGGGGTTGAGTAACTGCTTACCACGATGCGTTTGAAATCTAAAATTTTAACACAATAAAAAATTATAATATAATCTATATCTTCCCATCAAATTATTACTTTTCACTATAATAAATATAAAAAATTATCTCTCTTCACTTTTCACCAAATTCAATACCCTAAAATTTTAACACTCAAACACAACCCACGAGTCTTATTTGTAAAAAAATTTGTGGGTAAATGAAAGGGAAAATGTCGGAAGAATAGTCGGAAGATGGCTTGGGATGCTACCATTAACCTTCATTTCCAAAAGTAATTTTTTAAACATTTATAGACATTTATACACTTTTGTAACTATTTTAATATTTTTTTTTTATATTTTCTCTATTGTTTTATGTATATTTTGTAATAATTTTGATAATTATTATATTTTATAATTATTGTTAAGTTTTTTTTTTTGAAATTTTTAATCAATTTGTACGATTTATTATTTTTGTAAAATTTATTTGTTTTATAAATTTTGCACGAATTTTATCTGTCTTTTAATTTTTATGAATAATTTTTATTTGTTTCATATTTTATCTATTTCTATAATTTTTGATATTTATGAAACTATTTTCTACATAAATTTTGAATTATATATTTTTCTGATTTTTTAAAATCATTTTTTTATCTTTTATGTTGGAATATCATAATAACTATAAATTAATATTATTTAATTTAATTAAAATATAAATCATTTCAAATCTTAAACAACCAAATAAACCCTTACCACAAAACATTATTTAAATAAAAAAATTAAAATTTGAAAGTTGAACCCAAAAGTTAAACCAAAACCAAAATCAAAAGCACAACCCATTTCCAAAGAAGCCCTTAAGATATCGATATTTTGGTATACAATAGGCCAAACAAAAGGACGACAAGCTAGAAGAGATGACAATGGGCATTAAATTTTTATGAAGAACTTATATATGTATATTATGTAAATCATAGTCTAAAATACAGAATATATTAAGGTTAGAAACATATTCTTGTTTTTTATCGCCTTGGAAAGTGACAAAATCATAATTGAATTTGAATTGAGGCAAAATCATAAGGCGAAATGACAATAAAATTTTTGTCCCTACATGCAAAAATCAGAAATCAAATCACTATTACATTAGCTTCCACTACCTACACTCCAAATGCCTCTGTTCTTCCCGGCTCGGTTTCGCCACTGACCCTGAAAACTGTAATGTTAATAGCATAACAATGTGCCAACTTATACTCATGTATATCTTGTTTTTTTTATTCTTTTTGCTATTTGTCTTTCCTACTTTCCAAACACATTGAAAGAAGACAATCAATATGTTTTTGATAAATCAAGCTTTGAGTGTTTTTTAGGTTTAATATACACTCGTGTTCTTAGGGTTTAATATTTTATCATAAATACTCATAAGGTAATTTTTATTGTCCCGTCACTCCTGTGGTATACCTCTTTTTCCCGTTATACCCCTCCTACAATATTCTGATTATTTTTTGACGAAAATTAATGACGTGACCAAATGACCACGTCATATCCAATTAAAATGCAACACGTGTTCATGTCACTTGACGAAATTATTTTTCTACCTCCATATTCATGTCACTTCTCTCCCTTACAATTTACCGAAATGCCCTTAAATCCAGTTCATCTGAAAAAAAAGGTTATCCAAAGATCGATCAGCCCATTCACGACCTGATATATAGATTTCCTCGTGTTTTTTTTATCGGTTTTCCTTCTACTTTTTCTCTCTCATCCCACCATCCATTATCATTTCAAAAACAAAGCCCCTGATTCGGTCCCATCTCTCTCCTGTTGACCGAGGAAGAGAACCACCACAGCGATGTCCGCTCACCACCAGAAAACTCAAATCCAAAAACTTATATGTATAATAAAAGCATGTAATTACAAAAAAAAAAAACCGTTGAAAGGACAAAGAGATTTTGTCGTTTATTTCTCTCAAGAACCAAGTACCTGGCAACAAACTTTGCGTACGAAAAGGAAATACATTTGTACTCAGAAAGCAAGAGCACTAACACCGTAACACGAATGCACGCAGAAACAAAACTATCGAATTAGTAGATCCACACGCATGGGAAGAAAGGAACCCGCAAGCAGCGTACGTAGGAGGAAGATTCTCAGAGAATAACACATGTAGAAGAGGGTTCACTTTCGCCAGCAGCATCATCGCCGGCTTTGACACCAGGCCAGTCTCGGCAATTGCAGCGCTGGCCTTCGGGGACTCGCTTGTAAACGGAAGCGACATGTCTTCCACAACCGCCCCATGTATATACTTAAAGGAACGGAACAACAAAAATTACCGTAGAGGTATTTTTGAGAAAATATTAAATTTCAGAGTCACGCACGTATATTAAGTTTTTTATTTAATCAAGGAGAGAAATTGGTTAACAATGGATTTTGTACACTGGGCTGAGGCGGACATAATTCATCTAGAAAGCTCACTCATCAGGCTAGAAGCCTGATCAAGACAAACCTTGAACATTCTATCTAACCTTGTAACTCAGACTCTCACTCAAGTTAAGAATTGTTCCCAACCGATAACATTGAAACTCACGCTCATTTTGTCTGTGACTCAAAGTTTGTTCTTCCAATTGTTGATTTTGCCTTTGAGGGCATTCCATGACTATTTTTATGCTAAATCAGTTGCAATTTGAAGGAGGAGAGGAGTGGAGTGGAGTGGAGTGGAGGAAGTGCCTAACACAAAGTGTACAATGAAGCTGAAAGGTCAAGTAACTAATGAACAAAATTCTCTAGGGAGGTAAAAAAGAGAACCTCCCCTAAACTAATGAACAAAGTGATCATCTTTTGTTTTGCTTGAATAATAGATTATTCCTTGATATAATTGATTTTGGATAACTAGCTAGAGAGAGAACCCTCCCCTAAATCATCAAGGAATAATCTATTATTCATAGCTAGCTAGTGTAGACAGCTTTTCGTGTAAGATCACACTAGCACCATTTTGAGTGGTTGGGAAATTTAAATGAGCCTACAGAGAACTGTGAACAACTAAGGTCAGTGATTGATTGGGGCGTCAGAATTCAAACTCCAGCCAACCCAATAATACCATTCGTTTAAGTCTGCTAGTTCTGGTTCCCCATACCAGTCTGTTTCCCATGTTCCAGAAGTTTGGCAAAAACAAATAAGCAATATTGACTTCTTAGCTTTCGTGTGTCAACAGTTTCTCTAAGACATAAGCCGGACCTCAACCACTCGATTGTTAAGTTATGATGCAAACTCACACGTGCATATGTTCTATATTTCAGCGCCTACTAAAAGTTGCACGCCAACTGTTTGATAAAATATATACATGAAAAATCCAACCTGCCATTCCCCAGTGACCTAGTCTCACATGACTGCCAATTATTTTAATAGGAATGCATCGGCTCTTTTATCTCCCTCATGTGGAAATGTGCCAACAGTTTGTCTTATTCACTAATTTCATCTCATTCAATCAGACAGCGTAATAGCCTTCTGTCCAGTTAAGCTCCATGTTTTCTGGAGGCGATATTCATTCGCCATCAATTTGCTTCGAGTAAAGTAAAGCTATATTATCTGCCCAAATCGCGAGGTATAGTTTTAGCACAAGGTCACTTGGGTAACCATGATAAGATGCAGCTGTCAAATTAAGGTGCAGCTAAGTACACCAGGGTTTTCCGGAATCAGCCTACGTGAGGAAGGCTCGTCACAATTATTATCGGTATGGATTTGTTAGGTGTCTGAGCGAGTCGGTCTGAATTATTTCACAATTGCTAGCAAGACAGTCGACTTAATTAGCATATTTCACAAGTACTACTTTTAATATGTGAGTTCAACTAAAGCATGGATATTCCCACGACCTAATGATCATACTTATGGAAGTACTAAACCACCAGTGATTGAAGAGGAATAAATTTAAACCTCCAATTAAAAACTTAGACCCACAACTGATTAAATTAATTCAATGCTGAAAAGAAGGCCACCAGACGCGTGGACCCCATGATAATTGGTATATATCTTTCTATGCTTTGGTTTTACTTTGAAAAAACCTTGTCTTGGCCCTTGGGAATAACAATTCAAAGACAAGCAAATAGTATAAGGATTTGGATGTAAGCGCAAGATGAATTTCAAATTAAGTCATCAACAACACGACATTGCAGCAAAATGAAGAGATGGAGATCACGTAGTTGGAATGAAGACAAAAGACAGTTAGATCGGGATGAATAATTATACACGTAGTAATCTTAAAAAACACAAATGTTGCGGATGTGCAGGTCTCCAATGGAGAGAATGGTCCTATATCTTGTTATAGTACGGCCAGAAAGACACCGTTCAATCATTTTGCTATAAACTAAGAGAGATTACCCAACAGGGGGAAACAAGGGAATTTAAAGTTTTCGCTGTTTGGGAGACACATCACAATCTCCCTAATAGTAAATGCCTGCATGGAACTCCAGACAGATACATGCAGAAGAGGAAGACAACGGAATCAAAGGTCGATTAAACTAATGCAAGTCAATCTGGGGCAGTTCTATTTTCACAGTGAGAGAACTTATACATCAATGCAAGTGCAGAGAACGTTCTTAGGTCGAGCTAGAACGGTACTATCTATGCCTAGACAACTAGCTAAACTACGATTTGGCGGTACGAAACCTGAGGATGAAGAGCCTTTGTGTAAGTGTACAAATATGCATGCCTTTCTTGAGTAATCGCAATGTAACTCTATAGACACCGCATTTTTGTAGAGCCCAAAATTTGGAAGGGAAAAATATGACTAACATGGACGCACTGGACGAGTGTCACCTCCGAGGATAGTGTAAGAGATTTATCCAGGTGATGATCTGGATAGATCAATACGGTACTGAAATCCACTGATATTCGGTTGGTTCCATTTAATGTGAGCTTCTTTGATGAATTAGATTCCATATATATACAGCATTACATGCATGGTTCTAACCCTAGGAAATTAACGAAAGAATTAAAAACCCGCATTTTATGGGATTCGGCATGTGATCCCTATTATAAGGCACGCGTGCTCTATGGCCGCCTCCCTCTTCTTTTGTGGGGAGGGAAGAAAGATCAGGAACACATGCTTTTCAGATCTCAGAAATTGGTCTCCTTTATACTGTTCTCACCGTCGACAGGGCACCGAAAAATCTGTACGTACGTTCCCTTGAGTCACATCTGCATGCACAAACAATTTACAGTGCATGCATCTTGTTGAAAGCGCATAAGATAAAATATCAAGCTGAGATCAACTATAGTTCTTGAAACGTGGTGAAGAACGAAACACCACACACCGGACTTAATTGCAATGAAGAAATCTGTAATGATCTTCATGGCTTTATGAATTTCTGGATGTGGTTCTAATCACTTGAGGTTTTTGTTCGTAGTTACGTTGATTCGGATATACCTTCAAGGGCAATTCTAGTGGAATGAAGTCAGTTTTTTTTATTGGCCTGAATAATATTCAAGGGGATTATTTTTCTTTTCTAGGCATAATGAAACATGTCGCTTAATATATATATATATATGTACATGATATGTACCTTAATAATTTTCTTATTGATTATACTTTATTAACCCCAAGTTTTTGGATTTTTTTTGTTTGCTTTAATTCATTACAAGCAGACACCTTAACATCTAGCTCGAAAGTCACGTTCGCGGGTTGCTTTATTAACAATATTCGACTCACGGTGACAATGACCAACCATTAAAATTAAAGCTTAATTTGATGCCAAATATAATGTTTGTTGATGGTGATTAATACATTAAGTAGACACTTATGAGAAAAAGACTGCAACGACTAATTATATGAAATAAAGAAATAATCAGAAAGCGAAAAGCTCAAATTTTAACCAAAATACTCGAAGCCTTTTGGTCTATCAACTACTTAACGATTAATTTAATAGAATTTATTGGAAACCTAAAAAAGAATAGTAGATGAAAAAAATATTACGACATTGAAATTTAAATATACTAATTCTTAAACTGAACTGACGTTTTAAATTAAGAGTTGGAACACCTGACTCATGATCAACCAAGTTATTGAAACGAGCACTCGTTTGAAGAATTGTTCAACGGAGAGTGCATGCATATGGCTAAAGAGGTGGCATTCGAAGAACACTTGAAGGAGAATCTGAACTTCACTATATATCCAAAGATCACGAGTTAAGTGTTCTTTGTGCATTTAATTAAACAGATACTTGTTTTATCCCCAAGTCTGGCTCTTTGCGCGAAGCATCTTCCATTAATCAGCCTTAGATACCCCATTTGAGAGGAGGATTAATCCCAGCGTTCAAAACTAAGTAATAGTATTATATAGACTGGTCGGAGAGTGGATATGCTGTATTTGTCTGAATTATTCCACCAATTGCGAAGAAAACAGATAGAATATTAATCCGCAAAAAATATTGAACTAAATTTATAAATTACCATTTTAAAACGACATGTTGCCCCTCTTTCCTAACGATCTAATACATTTTCATCCTGCAAATTCTACTAATAATTAAAGTGTCCTATTAAAGATAATGACCAAGAAAATGGTTGACTAAAAACCATGGGACGCGTTTTATCAGTGTCTTGTAGCCTTGGTTCTATTACCTATTTGTAAATTATCACCGTCCTTGGGCACTCTTTTTGGTGTTTCTTTCGCCTTCAAAAACCGTTTTGTCTTTGCGGGTTTCTCTACTAATTAAGCAAGCAAATTGGTGACTTACTACAGTCACCACAACAAGCGCTTTGCAGGTTGTCGTCCAAACTCATCCCCAGTCAATGGTGATAATTGGACATAAACTTGTTTATGGTGCTGTCTGGGGTGGGCCATAAGAAAGGTTGCCACACAGGTACTCACCACTGGTCCGCAATTGATAATTTCATCATTTGCAAGAAGATCGCATTCTACAGTACTGCGAACCTGTCCCATATTTTTATTAATTAGGTTAGTGGCATGACACTACTAGAGTTTTTTCAGGTCAAATTTGACTGCGTGATGCTGCTTCAAAAAGACTATTTTTTTGGGGTAAGTACTACTAAAGAATTCTTAATAATTTACAGCAACATCGTGACGAAAACTGTGCCAAAATTCTCGTGTTGTGTATACTAGCTCTCGATGAGAGTCATAATAACTCCAATAATATATAGCAGCAGACCGCTTTCTATAGCGGAGCGCCACATTTATGCGATCGAGGATATATAATATAATATCCTCAGCTTTGCGTTATCTCGGATTTACGACTTGGTACAAGGATTTGCTTCTGCTAAAACTCACCACATATATATATCTACTACAAACGAATTGTGGTAAACTAGGGACTACTGCCCGATCGAATTACGAGTTCTGATGTGTTATAATCTGAACCGCAGTAACACGATTGTTAGGAATGGAATCACAGGTTTAACGATAGTTCTAAACTGTCATTCATATGCTGTATGGTTTGTTTATCTACTCTGAATCTGGTTTGGCTGACTAGAAACAGTGTGCCGAATTATATATGAAACCCACGGTTACACCTTAGTTACAGGCAAATGACAATGTGTTATATGTTGCAATGTTGTGTTCTCTTTTAACAAAAAAAAATGGTGGGAAGTGGGAACTTGTTAGGTCTTTCTCCGCATCCGAAATTAACCTTTTAAACACAATATATACTTCTTCAAAGTACTAAGAGATTATTCTTGTATTATGCTCTGAGCCGAAAGCCTAATCCTTAAGATGATCTGTTGCCATTTGTCAGAGACCAGATAAATTCAATAAATAAAAACCAAAAGTACGAGAAATACCATCATGCAAAACAAAATACTGGATTCCCTGTGAACGAAACTGGGACTAGCTAAGTTGCAGTCTCAGTCCTTTGCATTACACGATTAAGGAAATGCTCTATCAGAGCTTCAGACATAAAAGAAGACGTGCTATCAACTCTTAAGTGATTTATCGACTAGAACATGTTAACTTCAAAAATAAAATCTTTGCTTTTGCCTTTGAAGTTGTCTGTAGAATTGATTATTGTGTCCTGATCACTCTTTTTCTTTTTCTTATTTCAAACGCTTTACTTTGAGCTCGAGTTCCTATCTCTCTGAGAGGAAAGAATCGCATCAATTGCTTCCTTTACTTGAGAAATATCAGGAGCTTTCCCACCTTGAACAGGCCAAAATTCATCTGTTGCCAACACCTAAAACCAAAAGAAGAACAGGTTTCTTGTTACGTTCAGGCCTTGGATTTAGGAGGAAAGTAGTAAGTAGAATAGAATAGCCATCACACACACAAAAAAAAAAGCGCTAGCTTCAAGTCACACCTTTACTTGCAGTTGAAGAAATTTGACATAACTAATGGCTTTCTCTAACATGGTAACCAGATCAACCTGCGTAAGACAACGACAAAAGAATATTAGAGAGGAAGAAACTGAATAGAAATCAAACATACGAGGATCCGACAATGATTTTTTGGTGTCAGGTCTTAAGAAGCAAGAATACAGAAAATATTAGTAGTGGTAATTACAACAAATTAAGACCACCTTTGAACCATTAGGAACGAGTTCCTGTAGTATCTTAAGCCGCTCGCTAATCCGTTCTCTCCGATTCTGGAACAAACAACATTATTTCAGCCATGAGATTTCATTTATTATTTTTCCGCTTAAATTTGCACTGAGATTAATTCTTGTCAATGTCAAGTTAAACTTAGGATTGTGGCAAACGGCAAACCTTGGCTGCAATACTTTGCGGGTCCTTTGGTGAAATTGGCTTTGGCTTGGGCTTCTTACTTGCATTGGTACATTGTTTCTTTAAAGCTTGCGTGCTCTCTCCCTTCAACAAAGATTTCACCAGAATTAAGACTACATATAACATCATGACTTGTTTAAGAGAAGATGTCAATCCTAGATTCCATATTATTTGTACGGCAAGTCGAAATTGAAGAGCTAGAATTACCATATGGGCACGCTTGTGGACGCTTGTTTCATGCGTTCCAGACTCCTGGATGCTATCAGCTACCACAGTCGCCTCTGAGTATAACCATCCATATACACCATCACCGTGGTCGTCGTCTTTTGTTGAGGTGTTGGTAATGGAGCTGTAATTGCTGGCTGTTTGAAGACTATTGAACTCCTCCAATAGGCGTTGGTCGGCGCTGCATTTTGGACCAATCTGATTCCGCCGGTAATTATGACTGCAATTACCCGCCCAACTTGAGTACTCATCTTTGTGATTGTTAGCTTTCAAGGTACTGTTCAGAGAAGCCCGTTCACTTTGCTCAAAGCCAAGTAAAGAGTCACAAGCGTGCACGAAATTCCCGTACCCGCTTTTGAAGTCTATCAAGGAAGGAGCTTCTCCAGATTGATAACTTGTGGGTGTAAACACAAACGCATTAGAATTCATGCTGCTTGGACCGAAAAGTGGAGATGAATGGCTCATAGCAATATTCTTGACAAGCCCACTTTCTGAGCAGGCTTCTTCTTCAAGCACTGTCTTGTTATATCCATCAGCAGTATAAGGTCCAGGGGAGGAAAGACCTGCTGGAACTTGAACCAAGCCAATGCACGAGTCATGTGGCATTTGGTCCTTGGCAAGTGCCATTGACATCGAGAGAGTAAGAACCGCCTAGAAATGGATCGAGCTACTAAGGCTAGTTCGAGCAGACAGGGTATGCAGAATGTCAACAACTGTAGGGCGCTATTTGTAGACTTAAAAACTGATAGGTATTATGGTATTGGTGAAGGAATTTATTTTATTTTTCACTAACAAAGAGAATTAAAAAGTGTGATTAATGAGAGTAGTTAGTAAGTTTTTATGGTCATGGGAACAGCAGAAGTGTACACAATATATAGATGATATGGACTTCCAAACTGCTTTAAATTAATACTTTGATGCATTGGGATTGTTAGCTGGCAGAAAGTGAATAGATCGGAAGAAAGAGAGAAGACATAAAAGAGTAGTAAAACTAGCAAAAAGGTCGCCGGATCTTTCGCCATCTCACGTCGTCTCTTAGATTCCCATCTTGTTTTTTCTCTTCTATCAAGTTTCCCCATCTTGTTAGTCTAGCTTTCAGGAACGTGGACCAATTTCGAAGGACCTTCGGACGTTGTTTCCCTCGTGGTTCGGCACGTGGACGCTACTGTAGTGTATTTTATACTATACGTATATTCCTGCTTTCTATGGTTATTGCATGCGAACCGGCCTCATCGGCTACAGTGGGTTTACTAATTTCCCCAACAATCAATTATATCCGAGTTTAATCACATCTGCTGGAAGATCGAGATTCTCTGCTTTCAGATTTCTCACATGTTTGAATAGTTATTAGCTTTTTATCAAAATCGATCAAGCGTTTACTTAGCAGTGCCGGTGCACGTGATTGGTGACATATTTAACCTTTCAGATCAGAGGAGAAAACAGTAAATAAAACCCAAACTCCATTTGTATGATGCCCAGTTACCTACCTGAAATGGTCATTAATGCAGGGACAGATTTACACAATAAGCACGCTTAAGGATAATATTCTCATCGTTTATATAATACTGGAAAATGAGTCACGCCGTACAGGAACTAATTAAGAGGTCTTTCTTTCTTTCTTTTTTCTAAGCCTTAAGAGGTCTGATCTCTTAATTGCATTGAGCTCATGAAAGCAATCATTCACAAGTGTTGAAACTCGAAGTCTGGTAGCGTTAAACCAGATGCTACAATATTAAATGTATATATGTCTGGGAACCAACTTATTGGCGGTCTCATCATGCATTAACGGAGGACACGTAAACCAGATCCTGGTTTATACTGTTGAGTTGGTTATTTTTTGTGAATTTTAACTCGGTTATAATTGGTATTTGAGTGTAGCCGGCCAAGTTTTTATTATTACTTTGGTATTTCTCTGCCACGCCATATGTAATTTTTTTGACATATCATACCGTCCTTTTGAAAAAATAAAAACAACTAAGACATAGATAACTTAAAAAGTTATCGAACTCAAACTTGATAGTTTAGGATATAATGATTAAATTCCTATAATTAATGAATAAAAAATTGTATTAATCCCGTAAAAAAGAAGAAGTAATAATTAGATTGCATGCAAAGTATAATTTCTTGAAAGTTTAATATATATGTCGGACAGGGACGAAACTAAGGGGACTGTGTGCTGCAAACTACTGTTTTTCTAATGATTATTATTTTTATTGGTCTTACGTTTTGATCCTCCAAATTTAATTTTTGTGAAACTAACCCTGATGTCGGCATCGGTTATCAACGGATTAAATTCATTCATATTCCACATTTTGCTAGTATAATACATGTATTAGACAAGAATTAACTTTTGTTAACTAGTCTTTTATTAGGCAGGCCTGCTGTTTAAACGTTAGCAAACCATGGCAATGACGCAAGAAAATTATGAATTAAATATCAGCAGGATCAAATTTGGTTGAGTCTCATGCCTAGGCGCAAACTGAGGCTAAATTAAACAATATTGCTTCAAGTCAATAACTTGTGAAGGTTCGCGGTTTTCGGTGCATATATATATATATATATTATAAAAACACAGTTAAGAATATCATTTTGCGGCCCAAGGGAGATCATCGTCCACAAGTCGTGTTGTCG
Source organism: Myrica gale (assembly GCA_963930655.1). Taxonomy (NCBI): domain Eukaryota; kingdom Viridiplantae; phylum Streptophyta; class Magnoliopsida; order Fagales; family Myricaceae; genus Myrica; species Myrica gale. Next base: position 4,482,493 of record OZ005600.1, on the reverse strand, counting down.
ATCCAGACAAGGAACACGAAATAGGGAAACAAAGCTGGCTTTGAAAAGTAAGAGCCGTTACTGATCATCTCAAGAAGTCCTTGTTATTCCGTCTGAGGAGGAATTTGGACTTTGTCAGGCATCATGATGTATGTACGTAGATCATATCCTCGGTTAAGGTTCGATCAATATAAATTATTCAATGTTTAGTACGTTTATTTCTTACTAAACTGTACTGCAATTTAGGAAGAGAATTGCAAAGGATCTTAATGACTGATCCATCACAATTAGGCCTGTCCAAAAAACCGGCCGGACCGGACCGGCCAAACCGGACCGGCACGGACCGGTTTTGACCCAAACCGGTTGACTTTTTTCAACCGGGTTGACCGGACCGGTAAACCGGTGTATTCCGGTCCGGTTCCGGGTTACCCTCATGAAAACCGGGGACCGGACCGGAGTATACCTCTCCAAACCGGCCCAAACCGGAAATTGGCCCAAAATGGCAAGGCCCAACCCTAAAACCGGCCCAAAATGGCTTGGTCCAACCCAAAACCGGCCCAAAATGGCTTGGTCCAACCCAAAACCGGCCCAAAATAGCATGGCCCAAACCGACCCAAACCGGCCCAGACCGGACCTGACAAACCGGAGACCGGACCGGACCGGAGCGGTCATATAACCGGTCCGGTCCGGTCCGGTCTATATACTTTCAAAAACTTCCGGTTTGGCCGGCCAAACCGGACCGAACCGGCCCGGACTGGATGTTGGACACCCCTAATCACAATGATCATCAGGGTAATTAATTAGTGTCGCTTTTGCTGGGTAGAATCCGTTTTTAGTGGAGAAAGATTCTCTCTTAGGAGGGAATTACTTAATATGTCCTAACAGGTCATTGGATGGATGACAACACATTAATGAATCATCCAATAGTCTGTATTAAATGTTAAAAAAATACAAAATCAAAAAGAATGTGTTGTCATTAATACAGATCATTGGATGGATTCATTAATGTGTTGTCATTAATTGATGAATATCTCACTTAATTGATTCATTAATGTGTTGTCATTAATACAGACCATTGGATGGATTCATTAATGTGTTGTCATCCATCCAATGGCCTGTTAGAACACATTAGGTAATTCTCTATTAGGAGGGAATCCTTGTCTGTTTTTAGTCAACCGAAAACTTTTTCAGACGACTCAATCCATTTCCGGGATTTACGGAAAAATTTGCTGGGTTACCGAAAAAACATTTTTGAGCAACCATAAAAGTGTTTTCAATTACCGAAAATATTAATTTTTTTCGGTAAATTACTACGACAAAAATATTTGTTCAACTTTCTTTTTCTTCTCTCATTTCCTCTCGTCAATCTTTCTTCCTTTTTTTTTGTCTTGTCTTTTTTAAAATATATTCCATGTGTCTAGTCTAGATAATACCCTTCACGTACAAGTTAACGAGCTTATTATTAACAAAAAATTAAAAGGTTTATTTCGTTTTTGATTAAGATAGGTGAACTCTTCTAATATTCTTCTACTCTTAATTTCTTGGAAAAATCAGTTTTGGTCATCGAGTTTTACACAATTTTCATAATAAGTTTTAGTCCTTGAATTTTATACAATTTTCATAACAGGTCCTTAGTTTTAAAACCAAAACTCGTAGTCCTTGAATGTTGGGTTCTTTAAAAAGAAGTCATCCGATCAACTCTTCGTCCAGCCGACTAACGATAGAAGGTTCATCTCAACAAAAATCTAACTTAGTAGCTAGTTGCCCACGTAATGCCCCAACCTGTTTGACAAGTGAAATAATGTGTTGTGTGAGAATGAGCTTGAGTCATGCAAGTTGGAACTGTTGCATCTTGTGCTACACTGGTGTATAATGGGTGACGTTATGTCAAATGTGACCAATATAGCTTATTGGACAAGTGACAGCCTCACGTAGATGACTGACTTAGATTTTTACTAAGGTAAACTTTCTACTTTTAGTGAATTGGACAAATGGCTGATAACAAAGCCTTACTATTATAAAAATGACTTTTTTCTTAATTTACTTTTAGGCTTTTTTATCTTAATTATTTAACGGACATGTGACGCACTACAAGAAAACTGGTCTCCCTCGATGGTAGACTCCGTAGACAAAACATGGGAAACCCGTCGAGGATGGTCTTCAGCAGTGGCGGAGCCAGGATTTTCCAATTGGGGGGGGCCAGACTAATTAAATAATATTATTAAAAATAAAATTCAAATATTATAGGACATAAAAAATTTGCAACAATATTTTGTTATAAGTTAACCTTGATTTAGAACTAAAAACAGGTACAAAAAGTTATCTTATTTACTTGATTTTGGATATACTAAAAAAAATACACAAATACATACTGATTTCCTATTACAATTCACAAAAAATATATCTTATCTAGATATACTAAAAAAAAGTACACAAAAGCATACTAATTTCCTATTACAGAGTAACTCGATAACAGTTGTAGTAATTTTTTTCTCAATATAGATAACCAAAGAATTTGCAACTGGAAGAATTAGCACAAGACGAATCAATCTATCAACTAAATGGAAAATCTTTGACCTTCTTGTTTCCACCAATTTTCGGCATAACTCAGAAATTGTAGACAAACTTTTGAAATCGGGATCGTGAGACACATCACACTTAAAGCTATCAAAGGTTGAGCTTAGAATAAGAAGTTATGTTGTTTTTTCACTAAACCTATTGTTTATTTATTGTAATTGAGAGTCAATTGCAGCCACAAATATGTCAATTCGATAATGGTGCTCAATTGTAACATGATCTCGTTGACTCTGAGACCTAGCTCGACCTAACTTGTACAAAGCATTCGTATCAGGAACTTCAATATCATGTTTTTCACAAAATGACTTCACATTCCCAAAAAAGACATCCCAACCATTTTCTCTCAACTCTTGAATGAACTCTTTTGTAGTTTTGACCAAATGCATATCATTCAAAATGTCTTGAGTTTCTTGTTATAGTGTTTAACATAGACAATAAGATAATCTCCTGATTTATTTCATCAAATATTGCCAAATAAAGACAATAGGTAATTTCATAGTTCGCCCATTAAGTGAATCCATCAATGATGATATTGTCAATAACTTTCAAAGTTGCATTTAACAAATGGTTGGGCCTTGATATTTTGTAAATGTGTTGGACTTTAATTTAGGAGGACCAAATAGAAATATTAAAATTTTGGAGGGGCCGATTATAAATTTTTTCAGTCAAGCTTCTAAATATATATACTAAATTTTTTTTTTCACAAAATTTTTGTAGGGGCCACGGCCCCCCCTGGCACCCCCTTCCCTCCGCCCCTGGTCTTCAGCCACGAGATTCGGTCGTCGGAGATTCGGTCGTCGAGCGCTGGTCGAGATTGCCGCGTCCAGACAGCCCTTCCTTGACCACCCTTCTTCTCCGTCGGCAATGAATTGTCAACGTCGACCTCAGCAAGCCGTCGCAAAAGCATTGTGTCCTTCCTTGACCATCATTCTCTCGTCAGCAATGGATTTGCATCGTCGACCACCAGCTCCTTCGTTGCCTTTGAGATTTACCAACGAACAAATGTCGTCGTTGTAGCTTAAATAATTGTTTCTTCATGGGTTTCATTTTTTGGAAACCAGATGGCTACATACTCTGTTTTCTATTCTGTTTTTTCTTATTTTGATGATTTTTTGGTTGGGTTTCTTTTACCCCACACCTTACTGCGTAGCTAAGACAAGTATTGCATAAGAAAAATCTTCCCAAAAAGTTGTAGAATTTTATATCTTTTGTCTATGAATACCCAGGTCGATAATATACATAGTAAATGTCTGTACTGAAATCCGCAGCACAAATGCTTACATAAACATTCAATTCTTGCACAAACAACTCAAAAATCACTGAAATCCGCAGCACAAATGCTTACATAAACATTCAATTCTTGCACAAACAACTCAAAAATCACAAGTCTGGAGCACCAGCCACCAAACCAGAAATTCTTCAACTTGTTTCACTCACGAGCAGTCAAGATGAACTCAACAACTTTCAGCGCTCCACCAAATGTCCAGCAAGTCAAGATGATTACAAGCTTTGTTGGCTCTCTGTGAATTGTTCTCTGAATATTCTTTTTGTACCTATTCCAAATTATTCAATTGTATTAAAACGATTATAATTGTAATAAGGAAAAGTCGAGAATCACGGATTCCCTCAACAAACTTTGTATTGTATAAATGCACACCAAGTGAATGAGAATATGTGAGAGAGACAGTTCCTTTATTCATTATGTTTCAATAACAACCAACTCCAACGAGCAACTTACTACTGGATAAAATATGTAAGGAAAGCATTTTCCGTAGTCATGTTTATCCTCAGAAAAGATCTTGAAAGTTACCACGAGCAACTTACTGGGAATTTGACAGAATAATAATCTCCAATTGTCAGCAGACTGTTCCATGCAACAAGGTAACCGAGCCCCAGTATAAAACAGACTACCATTGATGTCCACTTTCCCTGCTTATTACAGATTGATTAAAAATTAGATATATTTATCTTTAATAGTAATATACTCAGCTCAATATTTTCCTGTAAAGAAATTACGACATCAATTTAATTTAGATTCTACCAATGAAACAATGGATAGGTACAAACCTGAAGACTTTCTGGAGGCCCAACTTTATCAGCAGTAGTCATGGTAATTCCCCCAAGTTAAAGACTCTGCAATATTTTATACTTTCACTGTAGCTGTAGCTGAAGCTGAAGATGTTTTATCAGGAAATGAACTTAGAAAGAAGAAGTATCAACCAAAAACTTAGCGTAGCATTATGATGCAGAATATTAACCTGTGCGTCTATATCTTTGCAACAAACTTTTGATAAGAAGACAAACTGCTAGTACTTGATTCAAATGTTTTATGGCAGCTTGATTTTGGGTCCAGGGCTTGTTTCAAGAAAGCAGACGGGAGGAAAAATTAACAAAATACAGATACAATATTCAAGGAAAGAAAACGCAATACTTGAATTTATTCTATCAGAAAACATTAAGAGTACTAAACGTGGCAAAATGAAAGGACTACTTGTGTGTTATTTTGACAAACATTAAGAGTACTCAGCGTGGGATCACACGCTTGTCTTGCCCAAATCCTTGGCCAGAAAATATGGCATTGGTGAAAACCCAAGATGATGCAGTGAAACGTGATCCTGGGCCGGCCTCCTACTTGGTAAAATTCTGGGGTTTTGGAACTGGCATTCTATTTAACTAAATAGATCTAGAAACGACAATTGCTACTTTCTTTTTTCCCCTTTAGGTTCTTCTACTGCAAGTCAACCCAATGTAATCATCAGGCTCATGCTAACCACTGGGCCTAATCAATAATTATCAGGCATAAGACGCATAATTGTGCATGCCTCTGTCTAGGACCCGGCTACGCCTCATGAGTTACAGACAATGATTGGTAAGATAGTGTATGGAAATTCCCATATTGTGGTGCATGCCACCTAGCTTTTCCTACCTATTTAACCTATGATTTATGATTAATAATAATGTTAGGAGGCATTCTCCATAGTCAATAATGCAACAAGAACACTAACTGTGCAAGCACCACAGTCATTACTATAAGGGCTTGCAGAAGAGGGTCGAAGGAAGTTCACTCAAAGTTGCCATTGGTTAAGAAAAAGGTTATTTTATTTTAATAAATACCTTAAAAAGAAGGTTTAGTTCTGAAAAACTTTCTCCACTGATCCATGGAACAACTATTGCTTCAGTTGATTTAGAATCGACTGAAAATCCAAATCACTAAGAATTCCTCTTCCTAACACACACACACACAGAAGTAGGTGAATTATACTAAGAAAGATTAGTTAAATCTATATGAAACTATACTAAACCTAAAGCATGAAAGCTAGACCAGAGTAACAACAATGCCAAGACACAAAAGACTAATAAATCATATGCCGAATCACCTGATGGTATAGGATGCCCAAAAGATCAAATCGAAATTTCCCACAATCCCCTACCACCTGTCACAGAGCACAACAAACACTAAACAACACTTTCAAGAGAAAATGAATTCATCTACCAACAAATTAGAATATCAGCGAACGTATCCTTACCGCTAGCTGTTCATATGAATTCATCTACCAACAAGAAAAGGTAAATTCCTTACCGCTAGCTGTTCAAACATTAAAGTACCCTCAGTTTCCTCGGTCCCAAACCCATCCCAATGAAGCATGCAGGGTCCCCTCCGAAACCTACCAAGCTCTACATAGGGGTCAGGCAGCGACATTGGGGAAAATGGGTCGCAGAGATCCGTCTCCCGAAGAACTGTACCCGTCTCTGGCTGGGCACCTTCGACACCGCCGAAGAAGCCGCCTTGGCCTACGACAGGGCAAGACATAAAAACACCGAGAACAAATCAAAAGCAAATTCAGGAATTAGATTTTGTAAATAAATCACGAAACATCAAGATAAATCGTAAAATAGGAGAACACATGATTCAAAAATTAATTGAAGAAATGTGAATCACACTCGTGTGCATTTGTGGGAGATATTTTCGTCAAGTTCTAGCACTTCAAGTGTAGTTGAGAGTATGAACGATGATGGCAGGGACTAGGGATACATTCATGTTGTTAGAATGGCTAAGTTCGGGTGAGAAAAGAAAAACTAAGAGAGGTAGCGAACTGCCAAGAGATAAAACGAGAGGAAGGAGAGAAATGATCGTTTGAGCAAATAGCACTTCCAAAAAGTGATGGGCGCCAGCCCTTCCCGCCCATTTTTGCTTATGAGCTTAATGCAATATTTTGAAATTCATTTGTTCTTTTTCAGCTAGCGTTAAACAGGTATAACGACGACAAACCACTATTCGTCTTACCCTTTGATTTTAGCAACGACGCCATGGAGGTCGGCATCTCACTCTAAAGTCGACGAGATTTTATTGTGGTAGCTAATAATTCTCCATTCACTTTTGGCGACCTTTAATGGCGACAGTAGTGATACCGACTCTCGTTGTTAATATGTTTGAATTTTGTGAAGCTTACGTGGCAACAGTAAGTAGCCTACATCATGTTTTTAGTTTGAAAAGGAGTTTTAGGCGACGCTTTTTATTTTATCGTTGACAATGTACTGGTTCTGTCGACGAAATTTTCTCCGTGTATATTAGTTTCGTCGTTATACTGACATTTTCTTGTAGTGACGCCGATTAGAATAGAGATTATTCTATAGGTTAGTGCAATAGACATTTGCAATGAAAATAGAGAATTCTACTCAAAAAACTCAGAGAAACTCTGGGATTCAATAAAATTCTCAATATTCAGGAATGATAAAAAACAACCTTCAAGCCGGGTTAAAATAGCTAAAAATTGAACTTTAATAGGATTTTACCAAAAATAGCAAAACCCTAAAAGTCTTACAAAAAAATAAATACGGAAAGAAATCAAAAGACTGGCAAAAATCTGGCTCAAATCAGGTTCATAATTACTTCTTAATAAATGGAAGATTGTCATAAATAGCAAAAATTAACTAAAAATAGGGATTTTAAAGGGAAAACAACAGATTTAGTGCTTGAGCATAGCTCGATGACCATGACGTGTGCGCCGAAAAGAGCTTTCCGAATTGGGGTCACGGGCGCGAATTGGACACTTGTAGTCAAAGTTATGGCCAAAAAACCGACACGTGCACGGAAAACTACCTCAATTAGGCTAGATCACGATTTCTTGTCATCCTTGCGCTGATCTGCTCGCTCCAGGTAATTTAGCGTCATCAATGTGTAATCTGACAGCTCAACGTCGTCTAACTCGGATCCCCTGCGTCAACAGGATACATATATGATCCATTTGTCATTGTGCCCAATAATGTGGGCGACATACAAATTTAATCTTGTTGCTATTGAGGCCAGTGGTATGGAGCATTGTGTTTGGATATGCTAAAGGCATCTTTCGGATTGGATATACAAACTTCATCCTTTGCTATTTGGATTTATGGCTAAAGGCATCTTTCGGATTGGACCTTTATTTTCTGAATCTTTTGTTCCATTTCATTTCTTACTTTTCGCATGGTAACGATTTTTTCTAAAAGATTAGACCGTTAAATCTAATTATTACAATAAAAATTAAAACACTAAGATCTGATTTTTTAAAGGCAGTTCGAGATGGCTGGATGACCCATTTCTACCGCTACATTTACTCGCCCTTTAATAATCATCATTCCTACGAGTGTCTAGAAGTGGGTCAAAACCAACTCGAAACGGATTGGGCCAGTCGATTTTGGACCAGTCCGGTTCGGCTATCGGCCTTGTTTTTTTCAGAATCAACTAGGTCGGTTCGGCCAACGGTTCTAGGTACCCAATGGGCCGAACCGCACCGAACCGCGGTTATCAATGTAATTTCGCTTTTTTTAGAATAATACTAAGTGAGATGACATTGTCACCCCTCCCCCTTTACGTTTTTTCCCCTAATGCCCCCATCCTTCACTCGTCAGTCTTCACCCCTAGTCCCCTACCCCCTTTCTGAAACCCTAGCTAGTAGTCGCCCCTACCACGCCGATGTCTCTCTCTCTCTCACCCCCTCTCTTTCTCTCTCAAGCAGCCTCACCCCAACTCTCTCTTTCTCACGACTGCACGAAGTTGCCTCCCTCTACTGCTGTCGTCTCCCTCTGTCTGTTTGTTGCATCTCGTTGACATCTCCCTCTCTTTCTATAAGCCCAATTGATCGAATCGAACCGATCACCGAATCTGGCAGTTCAGTCGGTTTTGTAGACCAGCGATTCGATCGTCGGTCTAGAAAATACAATAACTAAATCCTTCGGTAGGGGTTGAAAACCAAGCTGAGGGGTCGATTTTCACCCCTAATCATTCCAATATATTTTTATATTCTATTATTTTCGTCTCTCTTACAAACGTCTAGAAAGTAGAAAAAAGATTTCCATGTTACAAAATTGTTTTGGTGAACCGTAAAAGATTTACCATGTGCTGAAGCTAGTTTTCTATAGTTTTTCAGGCAGCTAAATCCTTTTTTTTTTTTGGGATGAGAGTAAGGGTCGTTTGTTTGCTTGTAAAAAAATTCCTTTTCATTGTGTGGTTATTCTTTTAAAAAGATTTTCAAGAAATTATTTTTTAGTGTTTAACACGCTTAATAATTTACGTATTTATATTAAAAATAAAGCTTAATTATCGTTCAAGTCCCTGTAGTAGAGTTGGGTAACGGTACCAGAGCTGGAATTCCGTATTTTTCTGAATCGCTCTGATGTTGACATGTAATAACGTAACGTAACATGGAAGAAGCAACCACCTGATGAGTGGCAAAATCTAATGTTGACACGTAAATTCCATGTGATCATTACTCTTTTTTTTCTCATTAGGACATGTCACCAAAATCTAATGGCAAAATTAGCTCGATGACTAATAAGCAACCACCTGATGTGGCAGCAAAAGTTAGATACATGGACAACAACAGAGTACTTTGTCTATTGGGCTACCGAACAAGGTGGGGCTTGATTCAAAGGCAAGGAGGTAGCAATTGGCAACCTGCAAAATTTCATTTCAGGACAGATGGAATCTTGATTAGGCAATATAAAATTGAATACATGAATTAAATAAGTTCAACACAATTTATAACAGCATCTATGTGTGTATATGAATGGGATGGGCATGGAATGTAGTCACAATGCGTTGAATAGTCCCACTAAGAGAGAGAGAGAGGGACAAAGAGTAAGAGAAGCTTTTGTGGAAAGTGGCTTGCAATATTCTTCCCACTAACCAAAGAATTGCTTCACAGATTGGATTGGAGGTGCAGAATCAGGAATATTGTCCTTTATGTCAGGGGGCTATGGAGACTACTCGTCATCTGATTTTAGAATGTTTCTTCTCTCAAGTAATATGGCGTGTAGGACCATGGCCTATGGATATTATGGCATTGGGAAATATTTCTTTGCTTGAATGGATTACTTTCATTGTCCACCCGAGAATTCTTGATGTGCCTTTTGAGGAGGTGCATCGTTTTTAACTTTATGCAGCCATTGCCATTGATTTAATCTTATTTAATAAGAATCTTGCAGCTCATAGGAAACCATTTAAAGATCCTCATCTTTTAGCAGATCAAGTCAAACGGGTTTGGTGGCAACATTGGGAGGCTTGGAAAGGGAAGAAGCAAATTCCTATTAACCAATTATGGTGTCCACCACCTTCAGGATCAATTAAAAAATGTTGATGCAGCTATCAGGGATTCATTTACGGTTGCTGCTGTGGTTTTGAGAGATGCTGAAGGGGTGTTTAAGGGAGCTTCGACTTTGAAAATGACCAAGTTGTTACCTGTGGAGGCAGAGGCAGAAGCAGTTAAATTTGGTATCCTGGAGGCCTTGAGTAGAGGTTATAATGATATCATTATCGAAGGGGACTCATCTATTGTTGTTGATGCTGTTAACTCTTTCCCTAGAAGAGTTGAATGGAGGATATATGATACAGTGGGTGACATCCAGTTACTTCTCCAAGGTCTACTAAGTTGGAAGATGAGATCTATTCATAGAGGTGCAAATGCTGTTGTACACCAACTTGCCCGTTGGGCCGCCTTCAGAATTTATTCTGGAAAGTATCCTTTTGTTCCGGGGCATTTAGATTGATTGTCATGGTTGTATGCTGGGTTTCAACCCCTATAGTTGTTTTGACTTTTTCATATGAATAAAGAGGTCCTACTTTCTCAACAAAAAAAAAAAAGAGAAAGATTCAAAGATCATAGGCAGAGACAGCCAGGGAGCAGATTAAAAATGTAAAACACTACATGCTGTATTACAGCACACTCCAAAACGTTTAAATTATGAAAATAGTCTTCAGGCTGAATACCAGAACGTTCTAACAAACGCTGAACTACACAAGTATGGAACAAGTACAGAGCACCTAAGCGGGGTGTTCAAGAGAATGAAATAGACAGCACACAAGTCAACAGAAAAATGGCAAATATCAGAGAGAAACTAACACTTACTGTGTGTCTGGACGTCTTTTTTTATTAGCTTTTTTCTTATTCTTCCAGCGCCTTTTTCCTGTGTTTGGACCTATACCCAGAGGCTGTGGTAACGTAGGAGGCACAAACGCAATTGAAAGATTGATTGCTTCAGATTCTGGCTTTATATTGATTAGTTCAGAGCATGGTTCTGATTTTGGTAGCCTAAATTCATGGTGTAGTGGAGGCATTCCTGAGGAAGACCCTGGATTCACAACTTTTGATGCACTACTGGCAGCAACAGCCAGTTCAACATCATTATGGACAGAATGTTGTCCCATGCTTACTCCTTGGGGTACAACACTCATTTGTCCTATGCTTACTCCTTGGGGTGCAACACTCATTTGTCCTATGCTTACTCCCTGAAGTACGGCGTTATCACGGACAGAGCATGGGTCCTTTACTTTGTGCAATGCAGCATACAATCTGACTTTAGACTTAATTATCTCGGAAAGAATTGTTCCTGACCCAGACTTGCCTGTAATATATCTCCAAATTACTCAGCCATACGAAAATAGAAGCATGAATGGCATAAATAGATATAACAACAAAAAGAGAGAAAAAAGTGATGAGAAAGGACTTCATGTTAATCATAACAAAATAGGATACCCAAAAGTGATAGAATAACGGCACGTGCTGCCAATTGTTCAGCTTCTTTCTTGTTTCTTCCAACCTCACCGGTGTAACTTTCACCACTGAAAACCAAAGAGGATATGAAAGTTGGAAGCGACCCTTCTGGCTGAATAGTGCTATAAGTAGGCATTTCCAGATTCATCTTAACAGCGAATTCATTAAGGATAGATTTGCAAAACACCGTATCCTGGAAAATAACCACAAAAAGGTTAATTACAAAAAATTAATTGCTAAGTTGTTGGCGATAGTTGAAGCAATAATAGAAGACCTAGTGTACCATATTTGGAATAACAAGAAAAAACTGTAGCCTAATTCTGAGACAATTGAGCGTAAATAGCATGTATAGGGAAATTTTACATTACACCTCATATCTGCATCTATCATCAGTAACTTCTTCCCTTTACATATCTACAGAGTAAATGTAATTTTTGATAGTTAGATGCCTTACAAAAATAAGGACAAAAGATAGTTTTCCAGCTCCTGCCATGCTTCATAGACATTGGTTTTGCTAATTCAAAATGAACATAGAGTCCCAGAGGGTTTATTTTTTAAAGAAAAATGAGGCCGTAAAAACTTCAGTGACTTGAGAAACGATAGATAAAAACTGTTTTATAAAGGGAATTCGAATAGAAGAAACCTTTGTCTCTAACAACAAGAACAAGCTTGCCAGCGTATATTTTCCTAGCACGTTTGCCAGCTTCCCACGAAGAATATTACCAAACAAATCAATGACCGCAATAACATTAACTCTAGAGTGGCAAAACTATAATCTCAGATGACGAAGCAAAGTCAAATGCAAAAACGCTGTACCTTTCATATAACAAGTACTGTTTCTTGCGACATAAACGAATCAACATTGAGGACTGTAGGTTACCAATAGCTCAAATATATAAAAATGGGTATAAGAAAAGATAACAAATATATATGAAAAGATAACAAATATATATGAAATTCAACAGTTAATCCATTAAGAAAAGATAAAGCCAGCATATTTTTGTTCCAAAGTTCACCTCAACATTGGTATAAAAAAAATGAAAAGCTTCTCTTGAGCATTAGATTGCCCATATGATCTTAGCGAAAGGCAAGAAATACATCTATCGCCATCAAAAGGATCCAAAAACAATCAAACCATAAAAGGTGAAATTAGATGGCTCATTTCCAGCATTCCCCAGATGAATCAAGAGAGAGTGTATATTTTTTGCCCCCTTCAGGAGCAGGTCTTATTCTACACTGAAATTTGAAAAGTGAGGTCCCATATGAAGTCAAAACAAAATAGCGGGAGGCGATTGCTACTCAAGTTAAAAGCATTCAGCAGTGACTCACCCAAAATTTTGAGGGCAAACAAGAAGAAGATGATTAGCCTATCTATATTGGAACTGAGAAGTGGAAAAAGCAGAAATTGAATCACGTAAAACATCACAAAAGAATGCAAACAATTAATCCAAGAAAAATGTGAATCGATCCTCATTTATATGGTTGTCATGCAAGGTCCCTGCAACCTGGGACAAATTCCCGAGGCATATGAAATTTAGATATGAAAACCTGATCGCAAAAGAAAAACTTGACAGCTCTTTTGAGATCCTGGTTCTACTAAGGAAGAAAAGATAACATGCAGAATACTTAACTGCATAATCTTTCAATTATTAAAAACATATCACTCCAAAGAAAAACTACTGACACCATTTAGATACCATTATATCAGCTGCTTTATTTTGGTATGTATTGATATGGAAACTTTAAGATGCTAAACATCCTGTATGAACACCGACCCGTCGAAAACAGAAAAAAAGAAAAAAAGGCAATGGGGTTGCACCGACTAAGTAAATCTACAACCAAACACCACAAACCTGAAGAATGAGAGGACATCCTTCCTCCCTTATCTTTTGTAATATGTTCTCCAACGCAATTTTGGCCACATCTTGTTCAGCCGCTTTACGATGCGAAAAAGTGTTAGGGGAAGTATAACTTGCACCATCAACCAACACAGTTGACCTAAACTGTGGTAAATGTTGAGATCCTTCATTCACAGTCTGATATATGGGCAGCGGAATGGCTGACCTTTGAGCATATTCTTGTAACAGGTTCTTGTGCATCAACTGTTCTGGAATGGCTAAACGAGAGACAACATTTAAAGATCGCTTCTCAACAAGTGTTAGGTAACTAATTAAAGCAAAATGTTGCTCCTATTATATACAATTCAACAAATTCAAGCACAAAGATGCGGCAGCCACAAACAAATGCATCAGCCATTACTAACAATAACACTGAGAAACCATTTTGGAATTTTCCAGAACCATAAGATTTCTTAAAGGAGAGTTCCAAACGCACACGAATTGCTTTATATAGAATCAACCATCAATCCGGTGTTTGACCAAGTGAACTACATTACAAGTAGGCCCTAAATAGCACAATTACAAGCCATATTGAGCACGTATCAAGAAACTGACACTGAAATCACAAGAACCCAAAAAAGGAAAGAAAAAAAAGTCAAAAAATAAAACTTGAAAAAGAACCTAAATTTTGGGGAAAAAAATAATAGAGAAAGAACGGTTTAAACTACTTTTAACAAATATTTATACCGAGGCCAAGGAAAAAAAATAAAGCTAAGAAATGTCGTTAACAAGGATTACTACAAAAAAAAAAACCAATATCGCCCTCATTCTTCACTCTGACTCAGAGTTACCTTTGGTCATTGGGAAGTATCATGAAAATGTGGGATGTCCGGAAGCAAAAGGATAGCAATATTCCAAGAAGTTTAGCAGAGAGAATGAGCAAACAAAATTAATCAAAGCTCATAACTTTCATTCCCCACGGTTGGGTTCTAAAATAAGGGGGAAAATACAAAATAACACTTCTATGGAGTACTCACCCGAAGAAGTGGACTGCGCTGCAGATGGAGCCGGGGCCTGAAGCGGAGCCGGAAGCGGACTAGCGGCCGGAGCATGAAGCGGAACTGGAATCGGACTAGCGGGTGGAGCTGAAAACTGAGGCAGACAGAGAGTATTTGACATCGGCTGAGTCATTACGACGGGTCGGGTTGCAGCCATTAGAGAGGAACGAACGACTCAGAAAAGGAGAGATTAAACTGTGTAGAATGCCCGAGGGTATCCGATCCAACGAGTGTACCTGCGGTCAGCGGTGGTTAGGTTCTTTTTTAATACTCGCGGCTGATTTTTTCAGTCTACTTCCGAAACGCATCGGTTCACAACACGATGAAAATGGCTTTGCCGCAGGCAGAATTTGGTATGGCTTAAAGCAGAAACGGTTTTTAAGCAAAAACTCACAGTTTTTACTGCTTTTCATTTTCTCATTTTATTTCATCATTTATCAAGAAAATTTTGAGATCATAGTAAGAGGATATCGTCACATTATGTCGTGTAACATTTTTATTAAAGTGAAAGACTTAAGAGTCTCACTAAAAGTAATGTTGGTTATTATATTCATTGACTTATAAATAAAATTTTATGTAGTCTTGTCAAAACATAAGTGAGAAAAATAATAAGCCTAATTGGCTATTCCTATAGTAGATATCTCACTTATCAGTATAAATATTTTTTTCTTTAGTTAAATTTTTATTTCTTACATGATTTCATATTAAAGTTAGAGACTTAGGGGGCGTTTGTTTTCTAATTTTTCAAACCCTCGAAATTTCTAAACAATCATAAAATAATCTCTCTCTCCTCATTAAATTATAAAATAATATTATACTATTCAATTAAATGTTCTCTCTCCTCAATTTTTTTATAAAATACTATACTTTTTCACAAACCTCAATACCCAAAATTTTTAAAACCTCAATATTTCCACAAACAAACACCCCCTTAGAGTCTCACATTTCGAAAGTAATGTGGGTTATTGTATTCATGACTTATAAATAAAGCTCTATGTAATCTTATCAAAACATAAGTGAGAAAAATAATAAGCCTAATTGGTTATTCCTAAAGTGGATATCTCACTTATCAGTGTAAATATTTTTTTCTTTAGTTAAGTTTTTATTTCTTACATAGTATCGGAGCAAGGTTTTCGGCATTAGTCCGGTTACCTTCTGGTACTTCCCGGCATAAGTCCGGTAACCATCTGGCATAAGACCGACGACTTCTTGGAATCAGTCCGGCGACTATCCGACATTAGTACCAGCGACCATCTGACTTCAGTCCGGCGACCATCCGACTTCAGTCTGGCAACCTTCGACGTTATTTTTTATTTTATTTTTTCCTTGAATTATTTTTGTAACTCCAGTGTCCACCTTGAGTTTGCGGAGGAGTATTAAAGTTAGAGACTTAGAGTCCCACATTGCTAAAGTAACGTGAGTTATTGTATTCATTGGCTTATAAATAAAGCCCTATGTAATCTTATCAAAACATAAGCGAGAAAAATAATAAGCCTAATTGACTATTTCTAAAGTGGATATCTCACTTATCAGTGTAAATATTTTTTTCTTTAGTTAAATTTTTATTTCTTACAATTTTTTAAAAAATCTTATGAAGCATTTTCACATACAAGACATTTTTTAATCATAATATCAGCACCTTTCATTAATAAAATCAATTAGGTTGAAAAATCTCAGGAACACGCTCTAAAGGGCGAACCAGACACTCCGAAGAGTCGGCGGGCCAACGAGCAGAGTGACCAAAAGGTCGTACAAAGACCCATAAGGGGCAGAAAAACCACAATAGACAGCAAGCTAATATGATTAGCAGAAAAGAAAAGCCGATGACGAAATATGGTGGCATGACTAGCAGTTGGAGACGACAAACTGACCAGATCGGACAAAATGGAGGCGTTTGAGATCCACTCGCGCGTGGGCCCACATGCGTCACCTGGCCGGTCATCGAAGATGACCACGAGGAGCGTCTGAACGTCCAGATGCCAGCCACATGGTGCGTGTATACCGGAGAGGCCCACTTGTCGCTGAAAAAATGAAAAAAAAAAGATTAGAGCGTGAGAGCAAGAGCGTCGTCCCGTCGCTTGTTGGCCGGTGCAGAAATCTTCTCCATTCAATATAGATATCATCCCCGTCGATCGTGGTCTTTAAAAGAACTCCATAAAAACGTAGATATAACCGCCAAAATCGCCAAAAAAAAAAACACCTAAAAGTGGCCTTCACATACAAGGCACTTATATGAATGGTAAAAATGTTCCATCACGATTTTTTTATATGGTTTAAAAATTATCACAGAAAGAAAAAAAAAAAGATATTCACTAGGGGATACTTGTATTTAAATGAATTCATTGAATAAAAATTTTAGAATATAAAACTTAGGAAAAAAGTTTAGAAAGGCTTTCACTAATTCAGGCAGAATAATTAGAGGATATATCCAAATTGTTTGCTACACGTTTTGACCTTTGCCATATCAAAATGGTTTTAAATAAAAAAAACAATAAGGATTAAGAAAGAAAAAAAAAGAATATTCATTTTTTTACCCAACTTATTATTTATTAATTTAAACTTCCAATCTCATTATATCAGTGGAGAATTTCACAATTTATCAATTTTTAACTAACGGTTGGTCTAGCTCGCAACCATTCAAACGGACGGGGGTGGGGCTTGATGCAATTGAAAGTTAAAGATCAATAAATAATATTTGAGAGATAATTCGGGATTAAAAGCGAAGAGTTTTCAAAGGGCGTGTCTCCGCTGACCGAACTGCAGCGAATTTGCTGCTGTGTGTGAGAGGGCAGTGTAGGTGTTACCCGGACCCGACCTATACCGGCCCGAACAGTACAGTAATGTTCGAGCGGGTCTGAGTTCCGGGCGGAGTCACTTCCCTCTCTCACAAACTGTAACAGGATTTGCTGCAGCTCACCCGGACTGCAGCAAATCCGAGCCCGTTTTCAAAAGACAAAAGAAGATCCCGTAAAAGGAGGTTCTTTTTGTGATCTACGGAGCCCATCCTGTAAATCCACTCTGCCCCCTGAACACACAGAATTAGGGTTCTTCATCCTCATCTTATTTTCTTTCTCCAAGTCCAAGTTAGCCTCCAAAAATCATGGGCAAGATCAAGAACAGGAATAGAGAGATGAAAAGACCTTACCTTCACCACCGTCCGCCTCCTTCAATACCGAAACCAACCCTTCCTTCCGCCACATACACATCTCCTTCCCAATCCCGCCAGTCTCCACCCGAAACCCTCTTCCCTAATCTGCGTAGACGCCCAACCTTTGCCTCATACCTAGACATCACCGACCTCCTTTCCGAAATCAATCTCCTCTGCCAAATCATCGCTACCACCCCCTCCCTCTCTGTCGAGAAGGCCCTTCAAGACACCGGCATCCTCCGTGTCACCCAAGGTGACGTTGAACAGGTCCTCAAGCTTTCCTACGGCTTCCCCGGCCCCGCCGTCAAGTTCTTCCGCTGGTCCGGCCAACAGCTCAACCACAACCACAGCCCCTATTCTTGGAACCTCCTCGTGGACATGTTGGGCAAGAATTCCTTGTTCGACGCCATGTGGGACGCCATCAAATCCATGAGTGCAGAACGCTGCTTGCTCTCTCTGGCCACCTTTGCTTCGGTCTTTAGCAGCTATGTCATGGCGGACCGTGTCCAAGAAGCAATCGTGACGTTTGGCATTATGGACCAATACGGCGTTCCTCGCGATATTGTGGCATTCAATACGCTTCTGAGTGCGATTTGTAAAGACGGGGATACTGCGAGTGCGGTGGAGCTCTTGCGGTCTTCGAAGGAGAAGATTAAGCCTGATGTAGATACGTATGCGATTCTGTTGGAAGGGTGGGAGAAGGAAGGCAATGTTGATTGCGCTAGGCGGACTTTCGCGGAGATGGTGTCTGAGGTTGGTTGGGACCCGATCAATGTGCCAGCTTACCACTCATTCTTGAGCACATTGATTAAGGGTCCTGATGGGATTCACGAGGCGACAAAATTCTTGGATGTGATGAAGGATAGGCGGTGCTACCCTGGGTTGGACTTCTTGAAGGTTGCGCTAGAGGAATGTTCGAAGAAAGACGATGCTCGTGGAGCCGCATTGCTTTGGGACACAATGGTAGGTGAAATTGGTTTTAGACCCGATACACAGATGTATAATAAGCTTATTGATTTGTACTGTCGTTGTAATGGGACTGATATAGCGAGTAGTTTGTTGGAGGAGATGACTTATCACGGCTCGTTTCCGGATTCACAAACTTATAACCTGTTATTTCGGTTCTTGATGAAGAGCAGGAAGTTAAGGGAGGCTTCTGTGATGTTTGACGAGATGATTAAAAATGAGTGTGTCCCGGACCATGCTAATTGTAGTTCAGCGGTTAGGATTTATATAGATTCGGGGAAATATAATATGGCGATAAGTGTATGGAAATGCATGTTAGAGCATTATAATGATGACTTGGAGGAGACTGGGAATCATTTGGTTGTGGGGCTCCGCGATTTGAATAGGGTTCCTGAAGCAGTTAAGTATGCTGAGGATATGATTGATAGAAGAATCAAGGTGAAGTCTTCCTCCTTGGCAAAGCTGAAACAGAGCCTTCTCAGAGCAGGAAAGCAACTCGTGTATGATGAACTTTCTAGAAAGTGGAAATTACTTTAGGTAGGCAATTTCCTATATGTATATTTGATATTTTATTTTTCCAATTGATACATGGAAGTTCCGTGGAACTTGTGACCTGGTTTTATCTTTGTTGTGTCCTTCCATGGGAGTCTGTGAGATGATTCCACATGGTGTATACTCATATAACATGTGTGGAACTTGAATTGTTGGAAAAATGCAAAAGAATCCAACAGCATTGAAACATGCTAACAACTACTTGGGAACACGAGTCTGGATCAGTTGAGTCAGCTATCTGATGAATTTATACTTTCTTAAACCGGGATCCATATTCCTCAAGGAAGAAGGGTATGAGGACTATGGCAGCAGATTTTGAAGGGTCTTTTTTGTTACAGGCCAATGAATTCTAACAAGCTATGTTGCTTCCATTTTAGTTATTTGCTACATACATCACCTGGTCTTGCTCCCCCTGAAATGAAGAAGTACCTTCTCAAGCTCCATAAATTAATAACTCAAGTGGCCAAGAGTTAACTCCTCTAGAGTAGCCTTGGTTATGGAACTTCTGTTGGATACACAGTATGTGGATATAACATTTTAGTTCTTCTACAAAGTTGACCACTTTGGAGGATGTGCTGTGTCAAATGTTTAAAACTACAATCATGTAGTTAGGAGCCCAAGGTTGCCACACATAGACCAAACTTATACTTCAAACTGATTGCTAGGAATGAGAGCTCAGACCAAATGAGGAAGTTGGCAAAGTATAAGTTTTAATAAAAAAAAAGAGTGCACTGCAACCGTTGTGGAAAGGAGAAAGAGCCATATTTGATATGATTTGGTATCTGGGTCATGGGTTGAGGTAACAATTGTGGATATCTGTTTGTTGGAGAGCCACCCACATTCAGAGTATGTGGTGCAATTGGTAGGGATCACAAATAACTAGGAATTTTTCTTTCTTGTATTGATTTTTTTTTAATTTTGAGTATTAAGGTTGCGGTTCTGAATTTTTTTTCTTTGTTTGCTCTCTCTGTAAGTAACTGTGTGACAGTCTTTTCTAAGAGGATGACACTATGTTTCTGATGAACAATTCTTTCACTTGCTCTGGCTATGGGGAAGTTTTGTTTGTTTCGCGTTCTCCGTTCATTGAATTAGGATAGTTTTCTGATATGACCTCTTTCAAGGGATCCATAAATGATAGGTTGGATCCTAAACCAGTACCATTCTCAAGGTGGATTATTAAGTCTCATATTTTGTAAGATGTCTTCCTTCATTTCTGTCCTATTTGAAGTGGTTACTCCTATTTCTGTTGGTTGATCAACTCCT
Source organism: Myrica gale (assembly GCA_963930655.1). Classification (NCBI taxonomy): domain Eukaryota; kingdom Viridiplantae; phylum Streptophyta; class Magnoliopsida; order Fagales; family Myricaceae; genus Myrica; species Myrica gale. The sequence continues at coordinate 4,462,083 of OZ005600.1, read as the reverse complement.
CTCGTGATCTTCACTTTATGTTTTTTTCTGGTCTGATTCTTTGGGTCTCATCTTATGGCTTGTCTCCAGTATCCTGCTATCCTTTGGTTTTTATTGTTGCTTGCCATATGCTTGCCTCAGATACTTCGTATTTCTGCTGTCAATGATTCAGTAACTAGATTTCAAACGTGGGCATCTTATAGTGACTTGCTTTTGATTTGGACTTTGGAGTTTCATGGTTCCATATTTTCGATGCACTTTCAGATTTCTAAGCGTCAGTGCATCGTTTGATGACCTGTTTGTCGTGTACTCGATTTACGATTAAGCCTTGTTCTATTCTTCCAGATTGAAGCTGATTTTTGTTTGTATGGATGAAAAATCTTATAACATTGATAAGTGTTGTTGTGCGGATATTGTTTAGTTATTTTGAGGTTTCAAACTTCAAGAGGCGGCACTGCAGAACCCAGCTTTTGAACAAAAAGGAGGGGAAAAGAAGAAAGTTTGTGCGGAACTTGATCCAAAGAAGAATTAGATCACACTGGATTTCCAATGTGCAACTATCTGGGCTTCTAAGGAAATTGGATCAAGGTTTGTTTAAAATCATGCCCATGGTTCCTAAAATGTCAGGCGTTATATCCGAACATGGTCCCGAGAAGTGAACAAAAAAGGATTTTTTTATTCTCACAATACAAAAATTCTACAATCAAATATCATTTTTAACCTCACATACAAATAATTATAACATGCATACCAATAAAATTAATATCACCTAAAAATTTTTAAAACACAAAAAAATCCACGCAGAACTCCTGACCGAACACCTCAAAATAACAACCCGTTCTCCCTTACTAGCCAAAAGGTTTGCGGAGTAAGCCCATTTTCGTCATCTCTCGGGTCAGTCAATACTCGAGCCTCTATCGGGCCAACTACGCTCACTGTTTTAGGCAATACTGTCGGTGCCCATTGAATTCCCTCACTAGTCACGTCACTAGTAGATTTTGTTTATTCGTTGTGGCATTACGCGCAAGCATCCAATTTTTCACTAAAAATTAATATAAAATAATAATTTGATAGAGAAATAGATTATTTTATAATTTTTTTAAATAGGTTCAAAATTTTGACACATGTTGCGATTTTCCTTCCTTTTATCTTGTTTTTTTAATGGCGATTTTCCGTTTTTTTTAATGTTCGGGAATTATGGATGTAAAACTGTGGCTGCTTTGTTCGTCAAAAGTACGTGACCATGTGGTACGTAACAAGTAACGAGCGACGTGCGATACGAGAAGCAACTTTGTTTTCTGGTCTTTTCCTTTTGTATTTAGCGAAACATGCATATGAATAGGGGGTGTTCGGCACATGAGGACAGAGAGGTTAGATGGGATAATATTTCACGAAACCCATGTGAATTGAATATTGCAACTCCTTTGGATCTTCCGGTCCTCATGCTTTGTATATAACAATGTCGGAGGACAAATACTGCTATTATATGCGGCCGGCTGGATGAGATAACATTTGCTTCAATCGTTTTGCATAACTTATTCTAATTGATAATATTAATGTGACCGTCGTGTCTAGAGATTGTTACTGGCCACCCAATCCTGTCACTTCTGGCCAATCATCCGTCGACGGTACTTAAGCTCGTCCTCAGTGGCCAACAATTGTCCACTTAACCTCTTAATCTTGATGACGATCGATCCAATATTATTATATGTATTACGTACGCATTATGTTTTTCCAGTTGATTATTCACCCTAATTATTTAATATAAACTAACTATCAATTTAATTACACTGCATAACATATATTAAAACTATATATATATATAAACTGTCATAATTCAACTCCAGACGTAGAACCATCGATCTCGAGCCACTTACCTAAAAATATGAGACAAACGTATCTTATGAAGTCATTTTTAACCGGCATGTCACAACGTTCACTGAACCAAGAGTTCGAGGGAGCTAGACTTGAAGTCCAACACTTGGGATGAGTTGAAAGGACCAAATTCTCTTTCTTTCCTCCTGCTAGCAAAGTAAATATGTTAAAACTCATAGTCCTCTCCGTAGGGGGATTTATCCGATGTCATTGTTAGTTATTATCGTCTAATTTCTTTTCTGGTTTTGTTATCAGTTAAAGAGTATGAAAGAGATGATTGTCCATGTCTTTCCAGCCTTCCCCTTTTTGTAGTTATACTCATTTTCCGTTGTCTAGGCCAGGGGCATTGTTGGGCTTCAGCCTTATTTTTTCTCGAGTCTTACCACCCTTCAGACCTTTTCTGTCTCATTCACTTTTTATTGAAAGTCGTCGTTGTCAGAATTGATCTCCTCTAAGATGGCTTGAATTGACTGTCTCTTTCCTTTTCCCTTATACATTTTCATCAGTAAATAAACAAAGAATAATCATAATTTATCACGTAGATTTATTTACCCAATAAAGCATGAATATCAGATTCTATTATAGATCTCCAATCATCGAGGGACACGTACTACATTGGATGGGCTGACCTTGTCTCACTATTTGGAGCATCAGGTTATGAACTTTTGTAATAAAACAAAATACCTCCTCCATCAGTATCCAAGCCAATACATGGGGATAGAAAGATCAGAAATTTGTGCTTGTAGTGTTATCGGCGGCCTTTATTCATCCTTAGTTGTCCCCCGACCAAGAAAAAAAAATACCAATATTATGAACCTAGACCTGGACATGTATGATATATATATATACTTATTACATTCCTTACACATTAGAGAACTAATTAATGGTTGTCACTTTCTAGCTAGAATGTGCTTCGACTATTGGATGCGGATTCTGAGCCTATAAATAAAGAAGATCATCACCTTTATGGTATAAAAATATTAAATCTATTATGATTTGGTGTTCATGACTTTCTATATTCGGAAATATTGTTTAGGTTTCATTTCGATACAAACCAGAATCTTAAAAAAAACAAAAAATAATTGAAACTCAAGGCATCCAATATTTATTGTATTTTTTTATTGATGCACACCAGAATCTTCAAAAAAAAATGAAACACAAGGCATCCAATATTTATTGTAGTTTTTTATTTTGTATTTTTTTAATTATTTAAATACTGATATTTATACTCAAATGAAATTCATAGTGCATTAATGCATTTTGATAATTTATAAATTAAATAAGATAAAATTCGCAATAAAGAAAGATAAATGAAAGTAAAATTCTCTAATTAAATTTTATTCTTATAATTGCTTTTACTCTTCCTGAAATCCATCAATTCTTCAGTTTTTACGCTGCATTATTCTTCCCTAAAGCAATTCCTTGGAAAGAACAAAGGTCAAAAGCCATGCATGGGACCCATAATCGTGGAGGAACCAAATTAATCACAACATAGGGCATATATATCATCTAAAATTCGTGATTCCCACTTTCCAAATATGAAAGTAGAGTAGTGAAGTTAAATATCCCAGCTAATGGGCAAGGTAACGCATCACATCACATGATACCTATCATGTGAAAGGCTATAGGGGATGTTTGTTTGCCAAAATATTGGGGAATATTTTTAAAATTTTAAGAATCTTTACTTTATTGAAATTTATTGAGGTTTGTGAAATGTGAAGTGTGTATGTGTAAAAGTTAAAAATTTTGAAATTTATTTGATTTGTCCGATTTGTTGATTGGGGTCTCAAACATGCCCTGTATGTCACGATGCCTGTACAGTACCACGACTAATATAACTTGATAGGTTTAGGCAATTTTTTTATGGGAACCACCGGCGGCTCTAATTATGATGATAGGACGTTTAGGACCAGTACTCTCTCAACTGTCAACCTTTCAATTCAATGCCTAATGCAAATATATATATATGTTGTTTATTTATTTACTTATTTTCCAATTCATTAGCTCATGGATTAATTTCCTTTAAGTCAAAGGTCCCTACAATCGCTTTTTATGCCATTGGATGAAGCAGTTCACGTTGATGCAGAGAAGACGTTTCTTTCTCCCTTACTTTACAGCAATCAAAGAGCCTCCACGTTATATATATCTTGCGTACGCTCTTGTATGATCTGTTTAATTTCTTAATTTGCATGCACCATGGCCTTGGCCTTCCAGAACCACTACTCAACAATTAGCGGGTTAATTAATTAAGTACTAATTATCCCTTTTAGAAGAAGACAAAAAGGTTCAGTTTAAATCAGGAGCACCTCGATCGTATGGCTGAGTCAAGCATAAGAGACAAATTGAACATATAATTAATTAGCAGTCGAATTAATTCCAACACATGCATGTACTTTTAATTCATTTGAAGTCGGGTGTGGGAGAGATCTTTGGATTGAACACTTCCGCCTCTATTATCAATTACATGTTGGTGGGGTCGTGGTGACGGTCCTATTAAATTTTAAAGTATATTTTCTATAGTTTTCTTTTTGAGAATTGTAGTGAGGCATTTATGTTTTTGTGTGTTGAACCATTGTTGGATGTATTTGGTCACTCTCTCACACCCTTCCACCCAACCATTGCAACATTTCACTTCTCCAATGTAACCTTTCACTTCCCCATGCACATTCATCTCACCTTCTTGACTAAATTCGAAATTCCTCCTTGGTCATGTGATAAGTCACATTTATCTTCTTGGAATTTCATGAGAAGTATCTAGATCCTCTCCCCAAGTCCTATATATACCCTAGCCTACCTCTCAAGCCTTTCATTCCATCATATCCCACCTAAACCCACAAAAGAGAGAGTGTCCTAGTTTTGTCTCCAACAATTTTCATATATTGTAAGTGTGGTCCTATCCAAGTTGTATTATCTCATTTCTTCAATAAAAAGTGTGTTTCGTCTTTTAGTTTGATCTCTTCTATTTTGGTTGTGAGTCCTTGGGCTAGTGTGACTTTGTTACACTATTTGAGAATCGATTGTTCCAGTGGATTTGGGCATCGTATTTCTCTACATGGTATCAGAGCTTCAAGGGTGGTGGTGATTCATCCTTGGTGAAGAAGATCAACTAGTGTCGAGGAGATGAATTCGGGTGGACGCTTCAACAGTTTCGGGATTGAGTTGCTCAATCAATTCAACTACAAAATATGGAGGTCGTGTATGAAGTCTTATCTTGTTGGAGAAGATTTGTGGGAAGTTGTTGGTGGAGCTGATGTGAATCCTCCGGGGAATACTCCGGAAAATGCTGATGCATTGAAGAAATGGCGAATTGCAAATGCAAAGTCAGAGTCTATCCTGAAGAGATCTTTATCTCATGATTTGTTCGAGAACATTATCAGGTGCACTTCAGCTGCCAATATTTGGACTACCCTCGATGAGTTGTTCAATAAGAAGGATGTGGCTCGATTGCAACTCTTGGAGACTGAGTTGGCAAATACAACTCAAGGTAATCTTTCCATTTCTCAATTTTTCTTGAAGATTAAAAATCTTTGTTCAGAAATTTCAGCTCTTGATTCCGAGGAGCCAATTTCTGAGGCACGAATGAAGCGACATATCATTCGGGGATTGAAGAGGGAGTATATTCCCTATGTTACTTCTATTCAAGGATGGGCGAATCAACCCTCCTTGGTAGAGTTTGAAAGTCTTCTTACTTCACAAGAATCATTGGCTCGACAAATGGCGGGATGTTTCATTTCCGGAAATGAAGTAGACGCCGCTCTCTTTTCTGGCAAGAAGAAAAATTTCAGCAAAGAGAAAGATAAAAGTAAGAATGATGGCCCGAGTAAGCATGGAAGTGGTGGCGACTCATCAGAAAGAAGAAGTATCAAGTGTTACCGGTGTGGTAAACTTGGTCACATAAAGAAGAATTGTCGCGTGAAACTCAAAGAATGATACATTGCCAAGGCAGAAGGAGAATCAAGAACTGAAGAAGAGTGGGGTAAGTGCTTTATGACAGAAATCACTGAAACTAATGCTTTGTCTGCTGTCAATTATGAAAAGGATTGGGTTATTGATTCGGGTTGTGGACATCATCTCACTGGCGATGAATCCAAGTTCTCTAGTTTTCGAGACTACAACGGCAATGATGCGATTATCACGGCGGACAACTCTATTCATCCTGTTGAGAAGGAAGGGGTCGTGACTATCAAAGGCGATAATGGTGACCATATCACACTCAATAGTGTGTTCCAAGTTCCTGGTATGAAAAAGAATCTCTTTTCCGTTGTTAATGCCGTGGATAATGGCAACTATGTCTTGTTTGGGCCCAAAGATGTAAAGTTTATTCAGAATATCAGAAATTTAGATGCTGACGTAGTTCACACGGGTAAAAGAGTTAAAGACTTATTCGTTTTATCATCTACTGTCTCTTATGTTGATAAAATGAGTACAAATGATGGGCTGTCAATTTGGCATGCTAGATTGAGACATCTTAGCATGGAAAAATTGAAAGTTATGATTTCAAAAAGTTTGGTGAATGGATTGCCCATAATAACCAACTTTGGTGGTGAAGTTGTTTGTGAAGGTTGTCAATATGGAAAGGCACATCGTCTTCCATTTGACAAGTCTCTTTCACGGTGCAAATCTCCTCTAGAGCTCATTCATGGTGATTTGATGGGGCCTTGTTCTACACCTTCTTATTCAGGTTCTCTTTACATGCTTGTTCTTGTTGATGATTATACAAGATTTACTTGGGTGTATTTTGTAAAGGAGAAATCTGAAGTATTCTCAAGATTTCAAGTGTTTAAAGCAACTGTAGAAGGTGTCTAATGATTTTCATGATTTTTGCCGAGACCATGGCATTCGAAGGGAGCTTTCTTGTGCCTATACACCGCAGCAAAATGGTGTAGCGGAAAGAAAGATCAGACACTTGGTGGAGACTTGCAAGAGTTGGCTTCATGCGAAGAATCTACCCAAGGCCTTATGGGCAGAAGGTATGACATGTGCTGCTTATGTGATTAATCGGGTTCCTCTTAGCCCAATTGCTATGAAATCTCCATATGAGTTGATGTTTGGAGAAAAGCCTAGTGTCAAGCACTTCAAAGTGTTTGGTTCTATTTGCTATGTTCATGTGCCCGATGCAAAGAGGACCAAGCTGGATTCTAAGGCCAAGAAATGTATTTTCATTGGCTATGATGAAAGAAAGAAAGGGTGGAAATGCATGGATCCTGAAAACCATTCTTTTTGTGTTTCTCGGGATGTTGTATTTGATGAAGTCTCTTCGTTTTACAATAAAGAAGGTGTTGTTTTGGAGAGCTTCAGGCGTGAGAATCTTGATCACACTCCGCCACAAAAAGAAGTAAGTTTGCCTTTATCACTCAATGCTCCTATGCCTTCTTGTAGCTTTTCCTTTCCTACTGTAGAGCAACCAAATAGGGGGAGCATGTCTGCTTGTCCTGAGATGGAAGGACAACAAAGTGAAGAGGAAGTTGTTAGTGCACCACTTCTTAGGCGATCAAAGAGGAATATTGTATTGCCAGCTCGGTATAGAGATGGGAATTTTGTATCCATACACTCATGTTTTCTTGCTAATCCTATTGATGATTGTGAGCCTTCTAGTTTTGATGAAGCTGTAGGCATTAAGGAGTGGGAAGGAGCTATGAATGAGGAGATGAATGCTCTTATAAAAAATCAGACATGGGATCTCGTGCCATTGCCCAAGGAAATGAAGCTCATTACTTGCAAATGGGTTTACAAAATTAAACGAAAGTCAAATGGAGCTGTTGATAGATTCAAGGCGAGGTTGGTAGCTCGTGGATTCTCTCAGAAGTATGGGGAGGATTATGATGAGACATTTAGTCCAGTTGCAAAGATGACTTCAGTTCGAGTCGTTATTTCCTTGGTGGCACACTTTGGGTGGAAGCTTTGGCAACTTGATGTGAAAAATGCATTTTTGTATGGCGAAATCAACAAAGAGATCTATATGGAGCAACCCGATGGCTATGTTTCTCAAGATCATCCAGAGTATGTTTGCAAGCTCAAAAAAGCGTTGTATGGATTGAAGCAAGCCCCCAGAGCTTGGTACGGTAAAATTGCTGAATACTTGCAATTTTGTGGTTATTTTGCTTCTAACTCAGATTCTAGTTTGTTTGTTAAGAAGCAAGGCAAGGTGCATGTTATTGTCTTCTTGTATGTTGATGACATGATTGTAACTGGCAATGATGATGAAGAAGTTAAAAAGCTTCGGGGAGAACTTTTCGTTCGCTTTGAGATGAAAGATTTGGGACAACTTAGTCATTTTCTTGGATTGGAAGTGACAGTTCTCAAAAGTGGAATTTTTGTGTGTCAACAAGGCTATGTGGAGAAACTTCTGGACAGATTTGGGATGAATCAGTGTAAGAAGTGCTCCACTCCTCTTGATGCAAATATTAAACTACGGCGTGAGGAAGGTAGTCTTCTTCCTGATCCTCGTCCTTATCGGGCTCTTGTAGGTAGTCTTATTTATTTGACTATTACAAGACCGGACATTGCATTCTCGGTTGGCCTAGTTAGCCGTTACTTGCAAGCACCAAGAAAACCTCATTTGGAAGCAGCGAAGCATATCTTGAAGTATGTGCACTCTACTCTTGATATGGGTATTTTCTTCAAAAGAGATGTAGATTTTGTGCTGTATGGATTTTTTGATGCTGATCTTGGTGGTGACTTGGATGATCGGAAGTCTACTTCCGGGTATGTTTTCCTTTGTGGATCATCTTGTGTTTCTTGGTGTAGCAAAAATCAAGATTCAATTTCTCTTTCTACGACTGAGGCGGAGTACAAGGCGGCTTCTCTTGCTACACAAGAATGTGTTTGGCTACGTAGGCTTGTTGAGGATGTTTATTCATCAATTCAAAAACCTACCATCATCTATGGTGACAACCAAAGTGCTTTGAAGCTTGCTACAAATCCGGTTTGTCACGCGAGGACCAAACATATTGAAATTGAGCATCACTTTGTTCGTGAGAAAGTTCTTATGGGTTCAATTGAAGTTTTGGAGGTGAGGAGTAACAACAACATTGCTGATATCTTTACAAAGTCACTTTCCAAAGGTCCATTTGAATTACTAAGGGAGAAGCTTGACATTGTTTCTAGAAAATCACTTTAAGGGGGAGTATTAAATTTTAAAGTATATTTTCTAGAGTTTTCTTTTTGAGAATTGTAGTGAGGCATTTATGTTTTTGTGTGTTGAACCATTGTTGGATGTATTTGGTCACTCTCTCACACCCTTCCACCCAACCATTGCAACATTTCACTTCTCCAATGCAACCTTTCACTTCCCCATGCACATTCATCTCACCTTCTTGACTAAATTCGAAATTCCTCCTTGGTCATGTGATAAGTCACATTTATCTTCTTGGAATTTCATGAGAAGTATCTAGATCCTCTCCCCAAGTCCTATATATACCCGAGCCTACCTCTCAAGCCTTTCATTCCATCATATCCCACCTAAACCCACAAAAGAGAGAGTGTCCTAGTTTTGTCTCCAACAATTTTCATATATTGTAAGTGTGGTCCTATCCAAGTTGTATTATCTCATTTCTTCAATAAAAAGTGTTTTTCGTCTTTTAGTTTGATCTCTTCTATTTTGGTTGTGAGTCCTTGGGCTAGTGTGACTTTGTTACACTATTTGAGAATCGATTGTTCCAGTGGATTTGGGCATCGTATTTCTCTACAGGTCCTCCCTTTTCGGGACAGATAGCTATGGTTCAATCCAAATATTTTACAGCGAGTGGTAATTTCTATAATCATGCTCAAGGAGAGTTGACTACACTGGTCATCCCCTTATACTCTTTTTGCTCAAAAAAAAAATTAATCTGAATTCAATTAATGCATCAGCTAGCGTGGAGAATCCGACGGAATTTTTATATTCACGGGTCACGTATGAAAGCAACTTCCCTTGGCAAATGAGCTTATTACCTTCTGACGAACCACGCTCTCCGAGGGTTGATATTACTGCCAAATTGTTAGCTAGCTATATATAATCCGTCAGAGCATGTATGCTTCGGTCTGATAGCATACGTTAATTTATTAGATTATATAAGATCTCAACCTGGACAGGTTACATTTGCTTCATCCTTCTTCTGGGGAGATAGAACTTAGAAGTACACATGTCCAGTTATTGCTTCGTACGTACGTGATACATATAGAGGGTTGCATAAATATTTTCTGATCTCTTGGCCTTGGCAGTGCCTATCCTAACAAGGATGGACAAAAAAAAAAGAGGAAAAATGATGAGAAAAAATTATTATTGGGAGCTTAGCTAGCTAATTATTCATGTATCAGAGACCACATATGTCTTAGTCCAATTAAAGCACTTGTACTTGCAATTATCATGATATTAAACATAATTTCCTATTATGTTAGTGGTCGAGGAAGCACCCACCCAACGCTTATACTGTGGGTGATCCTCTTGTCTCGAATGACGGTTATGGTTACTTAATTATTGATTATATCCACTAATTAACAAATATTCTGCGCCCTAATCATGGATATCATGTATCTCTGCTTGCTTAGTTGCTGGGCCTTTTATTGCTTTGCGATTTGATATTTTTTCTCATCAATCCGGGTTAAAAGTAACAAAAAACTCGAGAACATCAGCTCCTCCTATTAATCTCTTCGGATCTCTTTACTTTATAAGTGCTGTCCTACGCTCTATGTGGAGAGGTAATTGGTTCTGAAGAAACAAAAAGTACTTCCCATGATTCTGGCTATAAAAGGAAATAAAGCTGATGAACAATGATAAAACAAAAGAAAAAAGTAGATTCTATTCACATCCTATAAAAGGAAATAAAGCTAATGGTAAACAAAGCCAAATTTCTGTAAGGTACTGAGTGGTGTGTTTAAGAGTAAAGTTGATGCACAATGATAATGTTTTCCCAGAATCAGAAGCGGCCTGCATTGTTATCGTGATGTTGTAAATGTCCCAAAGATTACAAGAACAAACAAAACGAAGTTGCTATAAAAGGAAATAGGTTTTAAATTAAAGCCAATGGACAATGATAATGTTTCCTGAAATCAGGAAAAGATTCATATCATGGCATCCTTACTATGATGTTGTAAATGTCCCGCAAGGGATTCCAGAATTTAATTACAGAACCAATTTGCTATAGGAAAAGGATGTTTGAAATAAAGTTAAATTATCTTTCGAAAAGAAAGAACCGATTCTTATGATAGCATTCTTTAGTATTTTTTTTAAAAAATTATTAGAATTATTAGTATTAGCATGATAATATTTTTAATATTCTTTTAATTATTAGCATTCTGCTGCGTTGATATATAAAATTTTACGTTAACAAAATAAAAAATTATAATATAATATTTATTTATTTATCAGCTCTGCCTCAAACTGAATGAAAACCCCTGACGCACTCTTGCCATGAAAAGATGCTTTATTTTTATAAAGCCAGAGTTTTAAGATCATCATTAATCTTGACAGGTCCAAATTTAGCAAGTTAGGAACCGACAGGTGCCACACGTGTGTGCAATGGTCATATTCAGAATTATCCAATTGTCTTTACCCATTTTTTGACCAATTAGAAGTCTCCAACCGTCACCGAACCAGCATTGTCTCCTAATATCTTTGGGCTCCATCTACATGAGAAACCGAGAGGTTAGGGAGCCAAATTGGGTCCCCCTTTTCGTGATTATAATGGCTGCATGTAGGTAGGTAGCCTAGCATCCCCTTAAGCTACGAAATACGTTGCACATCAATAATGGTTGCAGATTCATGTTGATGCATGTTATTATATCATTGTATTCCTAAATATATATATATATATATATAGATATGTAGACAAATATAATAAATAAGGGAATTGAAGCAGTGTCTCTATTTGGCTAGTAGTTTTCAAACCAAGCGGTAGCGTCTGGATAGCTTAGAGATCCTTTTGTTTGATTTGACAAGGCATACATATTAATGATGCAAATATTGGGTAGAAATTGGAAATCTTTGTTTTTATATAAGTTAAATTTTGCGACTCGTTCTTAAAAACCACAAAAAACAGAAGAAGAAAAAGAAGAGCTTTTTGGGGAGTATCCCCTGTAAGGAGGCCCAGGAGGCGCCATTGAGCCCACAGGCTGTTGGCTTTAATTATGGTTGTTGGATGCTTTTGTTTTTTGTTTGAATACGGAGAAAGTGGTAAATGGTTGTGAATTAAGATTAGAAACGCAGAATATCGATACTAACGGGTCACCTGTGTAGCCAAGAACATTCACCTGTCTTACTCTGATGGAACAGCACATTCAGTGAGACGGGTAACAAGTATGGTGGTTCTAAGGAGTTGGATACACAGAAAACTCCAATTTCGATTCGATAAAGAACAGTGGGCTGGAGAATCTGCCCAAATCCTATATTTTTTTTATCTAAGTACGGCTAAGCAACGTTGTCAAGAGGGGTTGTTGGGGCGTTGGATGGTGTTGGCTGGTCACCAAACTACAGAGCTTATCTTCTTATAATTCGTAGCTTTGGCTCTCTTTAATCTGAAATCCAATTTCTCAAAGGGAATCCCACAAAGCCACAACTCACAAGCTTCCCCTTTTCCGCTTCGGACCATCATAACACAGCGAGGCCTGCCGTCAAGTCCTTTACGAAACCAGAAAAGATAAAGAAAAGCCCTGGCCATCTCTATCTCTCTTTTCTCTCTTTTTATGGTGTGATTAGGGTGATTATTATGTGATATCGGTTTCGTAATCCAATTTGAATAATCCCATAAACAGCTACAAGTTTCTGCTTTTGCCTTGCCCTTACCCATCTCTCTCTCTTGTCAACATCTAAACAAACGCATTCCGTGGGTTAATTATCGCTTGTCCACTTCGTTCCTAACGTCGAGAATCTCTTCTCTCTCTCTCTCGCATAGTCTCATACGCACCCACACACTTTGTAGAATCTCCCCCCCCCCCCCCCCTCTCTCTCTCTCTCTCTCTCTGAGCATCAACCCACGCTCTTCCTGTCCTTAAATAATTGCGTCCTCCACACCCCTGAACCAACGCCATATGATGTATGACCCCATTCCTTCCTCGCTCAGAACAGAAAATAACCCATTTCGTTCATCTGAAATTTTCTTTGGGGACCAGACATCCCTCCCCCCTGCATTTTCACCTTCTCCCACTAATAATGTGACATTTCTTTAATTCAATTCCTTTGTTATATATACATAGTAACATAGCCTACACCAAATACCCATTTCTGTGTCTTTTGTTCTGTTGAGAAATTCTCTCCCACCCTGCAAGCAAAGCTGTTTTCACTTTTTATTTTCGAGGTTCTTTCTCTACTTTTACTTTCTCTCTTCTTTTGGTTCCTGGGTTTCTGGCTCTCTCATTGAGATCTGCTTTAAAATGGGAGTTCTCCAAGGCACTTGCACTAAATCCAGGGAACCACCTTACAGCGCAAATGGCCTGTACTCTTCCTCTCTAGTTGCAGATCACTACCGTGACTATAATGAGCACAAGATCATGTCCATTTTGAGAAAGATGTTTTGGGAAATTGGTTTGGCCTGTGTTCTTCCAGCGCCTCCCAGGCGAAGCTCTAGCAAGAGCAAGAGCCAAATTGACCAAAGGAACAACATAAGCAACAAAAATTTGGAAAACAACAAGGCATGGTTGCTCGCAGAGTCTGGTGGATGCGGGGCAGAGTTGACAAATGCGGACCCACAATCGGTCCACTCATCTTTCAGGTTCAGCTTTTGTTCTCAGGTTGAGCTTGAGTCTATGAACATGAATTCGTCGACAGCTGCTACCGTTTTGATGGTAAATTTGGACAGTGGAATGAACGAGTCTCGAGCAAGAGAGCTCAAGTGGCGAAGAATTGAGTCATTGGAGAGAAGCATATCCCCAGTGGTCAATACTCTGATCAGATTTAGCTATGATGAAATTCTTTCGGCTACTCGCAAGTTCTCTAAAGGTAATTCGATGTGTTTCTTTTGCATAAATCAAATTTTATTTCTTTCGATGGATTTGTAACAACTGATTTGCTGTAATCGATAGGCAGAGTTTTGGGAAGAGGGGCGTTGAGCTGCGTTTTTTGGGGTAGGGTTGGATTTTTAAGGACGGCCGTCGCAATTAAGCGGTTGGACAAGGAAGATAAGGAGTCTGCAAAGGCATTCTGTAGAGAACTGATGATTGCTAGCTCTCTTCACAACCCAAATATTGTTCCTCTGGTGGGTTTTTGTATTGACCCAGAGGAGGGCCTTTTCTTGGTGTATAGGTATGTCTCAGGTGGAAGCTTAGAGCGCCATCTTCATGGTATGTTCTCTTAGCTTCTATTCATAATTCGATTTGGAGTTGATGAATTTGAAGTAACTTGTTAAATACGCGTTTGCAGGGAAGAAGAAGGGTGTAAAAACTGGTTCTTCACTTCCATGGTCTGTGAGGTATAAGGTTGCCGTAGGGATTGCAGAGGCGATAGCATATCTACATAATGGAACTGAGAGATGCGTTGTTCACAGAGACATTAAGCCCTCTAACATTCTCCTTTCTTCAAAGAAGACACCGAAGGTAAAGAGTTATTTTCTGGAGATTTCATTCTAATTTCACACTCAATTTGGTCTCCGGTATACACAAGTCATCCTGATGGATTAACGGTCTTTACAGTTATGCGATTTTGGTTTAGCTACATGGACTTCTTCACCTTCAGTTCCTTTCCTTTGCAAAACTGTCAAAGGAACATTCGGGTATGATCTCGGGGCAACTTACATATTGATACACCAAAAGTAAAGGAAATCTTTTTCTGTTGATTGTTGCATGAAGACTTCCAGCTAACTTAATTCAAACTATATGAGCAGTTATTTGGCTCCTGAGTATTTCCAGCATGGGAAAGTATCAGATAAAACCGACGTATATGCTTTTGGGGTGGTCTTACTGGAACTCATTACTGGCCGGAAGCCAATTGAAGCAAGAAGACCACCAGGAGAAGAGAACTTGGTCCTATGGGTAGGTTAAAGCATCACTGCTTTTAAAGATGCCTTATGTTCATTTGACTTTGTGATGTACTACTTGTCCCTTTTTTGCTCCTCAGGCTGGAAAACGGAAGTTTTCCTAATAATTGTTGACCATAACCCAGATAACCAACTACAAATAGATTTGATCAGGTGGAACGCTTGATAGATAAAGAATTGATTGCGCAATGGTGTCAAAACTCCGCATTAGTCTCTGATACATTAGATAAACCCATCCCATTGGTTTGTTTTTTGTAATGGTATGTTGTTTTGTTAGGTTCAACAGTTTTCTATGAAGTCTGTGCTTCTATAAAAGGAAGTAGATATAAATCGATGAACACCATACATGACCATTGTGTATGGTTACTAAACTGAACAAAAATATTCTCATGACCAAGTAAGAGATTATTACTTGCTAAGAGTATGAGATAGTTTGCCTTGCCATAACTATTGCTGCTGCACCTTGAATTTTGTATATTAAAGCATTAAACTTTTAAGGGCTTTTTCCGAGTCCATATAGAAATGCATGAAGTTCCATCTTGGATTGAATTTCAATTGATTCACGATATTTAATCTGTATTGTAGAATCCAAAAATCCCCTCGGATAAACAGTTTTTGTGTGTTTAGAGTTGTCTTCATTCAATAGAAAATGTAAGGCCTATTTAAACCAAGTGGTTTTATACAACCTAAAAGTTGTTTGAACTGCACTTGAATGGTTTCTAACCTTGTAACATAAGATTATGCAGTTTAACTTGTGTAGCCCCAAAACACTTCAACTTCTCCATCAATGGTGCCATATGCACACTTAGGAAATTGGCAAACTTCTAGCTAGAGGTGTGGGAAACAAGGGAAACCATAGCAGAACGTGTTACTAGTTTTTGAATGTTTCAGGTCCTTTTTTATAACCTGAGATTCGCCACAATGGAGGACAGTAGCTTCATTTCATTTCTAGAATCTGCTTTCCATGATATAGGCCAGCTATACTTGCTCATTTTGAAATTAAGCACGTACGTCAATAATTTAATGTACAAACTTTTACATCATAGTGACTGATTCTGACAATGCCAAAACATTATGTATACTTAATTCTAATGGTCCTGTAAGTCTGTAACCCATGAAGCATCAGTCTCATGCAGGCTTCTCTCTCTCTCTATTTTTCTTTTTGCGCTGGGGGATGTCTCTGAAACTTATACGAAGCATAATCAAGAACGGGGATATGCTTTCTCCCGAGTTCTATACTTTTGTGCTGTAGGATTGAAGAGTAGATGAACTATTTCTTCTGAAAGTAGACTCATTTACTAGAACAATGCAAATGAGGTGGTGAGCGAGAAGCAAATCTGAGCATAGAGTTTTCTGCACTTAGAACTTATGAGCTATCCTGATTGACAGGCTGAATGTCATGTCTGAGGTGCTATGAATCTGTACGTCAGTATATATATAGGATGAATATACTGCTTGAAGATATTTCTTAGGGGATTTAAAGTGGTGTTGAAACACAAATACATGACTTATATCTAATCCATATATCGGCGTTATACCTCTATTAAGGTTTTTGTTGTTTGCTTGCACCTCTTTTGGGGTTATTTATGTTTTTATGGTTAGACACTCAAATTCTTTTTACTACATCTCTGTTCTCTTCCTTCTTCTTTTTTCTGAGTTTATACATCTGTGCTCGATATTAGTGTAATAGTAGTTTTTAATGATGAACTTGGCATTCTTTTGCAGGCAAAACCCCTGTTGCAGAAAGGGAAAGGAGCCATTGAGGCGCTGTTTGATCCACAGCTCAGATGTACTTCAAGAAATTCAAATCAAATATCACGGGTGATTGAAGCTGCAGCTTCCTGCATAATCAACGAAGAATCTCGGAGGCCAGGCATTGAAGAGATAATTGCAATATTGAAGGGCGAAGAATCACCCGTTTTCTCTAAAAAGAAGAAGTCTGGTTTTCTGGGGAATGGATGTGTTATTGATTGTTATCCTCAATCACAGCAAACAAGCAGTGAAATGAGGAGTCACTTAGCGTTGGCAATGCTAGGGGTTTCCGAGTTTGAGGACGATGATAACTTTTTTTTGTCGATGATGCCTTTATAAAATTGACGTTTCTGGAGTCTTCCAATTATTTTCCATCTTGTTTGTTTGAAGAGAGTGCTAGAAATTAGAGCTGGGGTGTTGAATTTGTACATAGGCATAGGAGTCGAATGAGTGATTGGTGTGTAGGAATCTTCCATTTACCTGTCCCGTCCTAAGAGGGAGCAGTGTAATAGATAATCTTTTAAAAATCAAAGTTCCTATGAACCGCATTTGAAAATAATCTTGAAACATGATTCCGTGACTCTTCGTACTTGGAGATGTTGTAGCTTGCGTGCGCCAGGGAGAGAGTGAGAAAAATAGAAAGACTCTACTTTTCTTGTTTATGTTTTTTCCGTTTGTTGTCTTTAATCTTGTCGTGGCACAAGAAAACTGCTTTGAACGACGCAAGGAGATATTTATGCTTTGAGACTTTGATCTGGAAGCCTGAAACTTCGAGGGAATTTTTCCTTTTTTCTGTAACTTGTTACTAGCAGAGTAGCAGGGACTTCAGAAAAAGGAATGCAGAGGGTTTTGTAGATGATTGGTGTATGTTCGCCCTCATATTTTTGTAGAGATTGGGAAAAGGAACCAATCTGACGCACAACACACTGTCCTTGCAAACAATGGGCTACTGGCCAACTGTTACGAAGAATATCGTCGAGGCTTACACGTGGAACACAAACGCATTGTCTTGTTTTTTTAAATACGATGAGAAGAAGTAGTAAATCTCGAGAAGTTTAGTGTGGGTGGTCCAGAATCTACAGCCTCAACCTATTGGTATGATATTGAGGGGAATCGAATACAGGGTCCAAATCCAAATAGAATGAGATTCTCGGCACAAACGGGCTCAGGAGGCACGCTGGTCTACCAAATATTACAAAAGTAGTTTCTATTCTGCTTTTGGTTCGATGGAAAATGCGGGCAATTTCTGTCACTTTGGGGTTTCCTACTTCCTAGCTTACCCGGGACATATGTCTATTTGAGGTGGGAATGAGATTATGAGTCTCCTTCAGACATGAACTACTTACTTCCTTAATGCAATAACACCATTGATATTAGAATATTATAAAGTAACAGGTACAACCACCAAAACGATTCTAGCCTCATGATTGGGCCAACTCTCCAATAGTCCTGCAAATAAATCACGTACGAAACATGGGGAAGACATGAAAAGATGACTAACTAGGGAGAGAGAGAGAGACATTAAAATATCTTCGCAACATCCTTCACTAAACCTCGATTAGCAAGGGCAAACACCGTGAACTCCTCGAACGTGATAAAGCCGTCACCGTTCCCATCAATTTCTGCCATCATACGTTTCACATCATCATCTGTCACCTTGCCAAGTGTTTTCAGGGCATCCCCAAGCTCGTCAGCAGAGATTTTGCCATCACTGTTGGCGTCAAAGAAATTGAAAATGCGCTCGCGCTCGCGCTGGTCCGGTGAGTTCTCTGGATTATCCCCCAGCTCAAGCTGGTCCGGTGACTTCTGTGAATTATCCCCCATTGTTTTTGTTGTTGTTGTGATGTTGACTCTGAATTCCTTGTTCAGTTTTGTTTACACAATAAATGTGAGAGGTTAGTGTGTTGAGACGCCGACTCTTAAAGAGATGGTTTTCCAAAGGGTATGGTCGACCTCCATTCTCGTGGTTTTAGCACAAGGCTCGGATCACCGATCACCCATCAAATGTAACTCCCAACTGTTTTACCGATATTCAGGTAAAAGCAATCAACTGTTGAAATATACGTCATGTGTATGTAAATGTATCAATTGTACAAACGACTCCATCTATTACGGCTTCCATTTGCATGCTAATCTCACTCCATTTTTATTGGTACGTGACGTGGACATGGTCAATGTCAATTGATTTGGTGTTCCTACGCGGGTTTTGGAAAAGGCCCACTGACTTGCCGCTGGGCCACAACGTGATTCATTGTTCTCTTTCTCTCTCATGGAAGAGGAGAATTGCTGTTTGTTACAATGTTTACCCATTTTTATCTGAGGGTTTATTACTGCTGGATGGAAATAACTTCCGTCCTTCGGTTAAGATTTATGATCCAGAAAAAACCAAAACGGATATGTTAAACTCCTGGGATTTTGTTTATTCACATTATCATCAACGTGCTCCAACAACTAGCCCAGATACAAGAATGTACTTACCTAAATCAGATATTGGTATGTAAATTTATGCAACAGATTGAAGCATGGCCTTCAGCACAGCATCTCTAGCTGGCAAAGCTGGAATCGCACCTCTCTCCGTCACAGTCAATGCACCACAAGCGTTAGCAAACTTGAGAGCATCTCTCAGCAAGTCCTCTTTCTACAATTTAAAGACCACATACATCACCAATTATGAAGGTGGAGGAGATAATATGTCATGTTTTGAAAAAGAGACCTAATGATGTAAATTAAACAAGATTACAGGGAATCAAAGATATCTACGGTAACATTGGAATATGCGAATCTAGGGTGACATTTTGTTTCGGAATCAACTTGAGGGTTATGCACATTCATATCTGTCAATGAGTCAGTATTGACATTTATTAGATGGACAGCGGTAGACCCCAAAGCTTAACTTATATGGTAATGAAGTAATGAAAATGATTATGCAGGTAACATGAGAAGTTTAAACACAACGACGTGTCTGTATTTGTAAAGCAGTACCTGAAGCAAAGAGAGATCATCAGCTAGTTGTGATAAAATTCCTGCGACAAAAGCATCCCCAGCACCAGTGGTGTCCACAGCATCCACCTTCAAACCCTTGACTCTCCCGCTGAACTCCTGCACAAGTATATCACCTTCCAATTCTAAGTACTTCTTCCAAACAATCTTGAGAACTTCAACGGTGTGATTTGCATGTTAGAACTTGAAATATAAATTGTCCAAAAGAAGTGCATGAGCGCTGAATGCCAAACTGGAACTCACGAAAGTTAATCACAGATGCACAAAAATTGTTTTTCTACCATATAGGTTCAGTCACTGAACAAAAGTCCTTTTTTTTTGGGTCTCTTTTTCTCAATCTGGGCCCTCAGTGACAAGGAGTAGTCTAAGATTTGGATGAAATAATTTGCGAACAACAGCATCATCATATGGATCTTCCCCGTTAGTTAGAAAAGAAATCTCTTCTTCACTTATCTGATCATTGAAATAATCAGAAATTTTAATCTCGCATTGCCTTGTACCTCTCTTCTAGAAAGGGGACGCAATTAAAAACTAGAAAAAGAATCAATTGTGAACCCAATCTACATTTCTGAAAAGAGTGAGAACCTTGATAATATCTGCAGCTTCCCATATGCTCAAAATTCCTTCCCTAGCACTTTCTGCAGAAGGCCATAATGGGAGCCTAAGGTTGGGATCATACGACACAACCACACCGGCATCCTTTGCAGCTTTTGCTGCAGCAATGTGTGCTGACTTGCATGGTTCAGTAATAAGACTGATAGAACCATAATGGAAGATTTTTGCCTGCCATGGGAAAGGGGGGAAAAGATGCATCAATAATTCGCAAATCCTTGGGGATGAATTAGGATATGGGTAACAAGGACATCAAACATAAACGTGGGTGTCTATTTTGAGCAGAGGAAAGCTGCAAAGGATTGACAAAGGTGCTCTCAAATAGTCAAATTGAAACAAACATTGATCCTTGTGTCAGTTGCGAAAAGGATGTATGAGTGCATGTTGGAGAAATGATTTTTAAATGTTGAGGTTCCCTGTCACATATTGTTGATGGTGTGTAGTTAAAACTTATTTTATGTATCTTACAAGAAAAAACTGAGTTAGTTTAAGCGTAACAAATTGGTTACTTGATCAAATTATTCCTACATGAACTACCTGGTTCTATTAGATATAATAGATATTTTCACTTACCTTCCTAATTAAATCGAAATCAAGTTCATCTTCACGAAGCAACATATCAGGGCTAGGGTTACGGTAAAACATGAACTCACGTTCCCATCGCTCCGCAGCGTGACAAATGCTAAAGCAGTTCGTGCACCAGGATCAAAACGCATCCCTTCATTGTTTACATTATTCTCCTTTAATATATCAGCAAGCATGTATCCAAATTCATCTTCACCAACCTGCACACATTGTATATAGAATAAGGGGTAGGAGAGAACACGGAAAATAAATGGATTTTTGTTTTTTGAATAATCATATCTGGAAGTACACATGAAGCAGATATCAGCATATCACCTAACGTAAAAGTGCAAAGTACTAGATGTGTCAACTATGGAAACAGGGAGTGAAGAAATCATAACTGCATAGGGTAGACATGATGACGAATTTCAAAGTGGGCATACAGAGTACAAGGGTACTCCAGGGTGCACTTCTCTAATATTTCACTCGCTTGAGAAGCAAGAGGTACAATGATCATCAAATTAGGCAGTTCCCTATTTTGCGTTTTCTGATTTAATGAATGAAAACCACAGACATTTTCTCAAAACCTTGCTCTACTTGAGGAGCAAAGTACTCAAAAACTATCTTATTGCTGCTGGTCTGAAAATCTTTCTGTTTTCCAGGACAGATGATTACTCAAAAAAAAAAACTCGCTTGATATTTGATCTCGAGATCTCCTACAATTATAATCAGCCATCAGAGAAAGAGAAACCATATATCATATATGGTTGGTAGAAAACAGTCAAAGAAGGCAGACTGAATTCAGAAGAAGACACACATTGACATTAATGATCGAGTTCTCATGGTGAACAGGGTAATAAATCCAAACCCACGTAGAGCAATTCCTTTAGACTACAACATTCAGACACCACATAAGTACCAAGAAGTGGAACAGGGGTAGGGGAGGTCGACCTAAAAGTAAAAGTAGCCACATTAACACTCGAGCATCAATTATTATTGCTGCTTTCTTATACACTTATAAACCATGAAAGCTAAGAACCTCGGCGAAAAGAATACTAAGAACAATACCTTCCCTATGAAAGCTGATGAGCCACCAAGACGAGCTATGTCAACCGCAACATTGGCAGGTGCACCTCCTGGAGCTTTTTTAAATGCAGGTGCATCAGCCAATGAAAGACCACTAGTATTGGAACAAAATCGATCAGCATTTCCCCAAAACAAACCACCAGGGAGGATTCCATTGTTTCAGGCATACTGTCACCCGAAAATGCTTTTCCTAAAATATATAAAAGTTGGCAAGGGAGAAGTTTAGGATGCTTTTAGCCTTAAGAAAATATACATAGAAGTAACCAGGTCATCATAAACTGTAGGGTAATAAAAATTGTGATTCAATTCTGGGTAATCATACCATAGCCCTAAGATGGAATCCTGCCTTCACCAAGGATGCGGCAGGGGTAGTTCCTTTTATGTGAATTGTGGCCTTATGGGGCCCATTCTAACGTAGAGAGAAAAAGACTGAATCTAAGACTGATGTATACAGGCACAATTATATTTGATGTCACTTGTGCAAACTACTCAGGCCTAAGGAAATGCTGTATGAGATACAGGGCGTCCCTCCTTTTCTCTCTCTCTCTATCTCTATATATTTTTATCCTAAGGGAATCCTTAACAACTAGGTATAGGATCTCGATTACATAATAAGTGGGAGCCGAAACAACAGCGAGAAGCGATGATGGTGCTGCTTACTTGAAGCGTATGTTGCTAACGCCAGCCCAGCAGTAAGGCATATGCTGCAATTGCCCCTTGTTTAGGCAAGTCCATCAGTATTGCATCTGTGATAGTTGTAATTTCCCTTTGATGGATTCTAGTTCTCCAACTCATTGGACTTTCCTAAACAAGGTTTATAACTACCCCATACTACCAGTCTTCTGTTGCAGCCCCTACATCTCCCCCCGATGTTAATGTTATTATTCTTTTGTTGGTCTTCTATTATTGTTTTGTTGTCCTTTATTAATACAATGTAGTTCTTAGACAGCAATATATTGTCAACATCACGAGCGCCCATGAAATGGCCAAGTTAAACATATTAAATTTTAAAGTATATTTTCTAGAGTTTTCTTTTTGAGAATTGTAGTGAGGCATTTATGTTTTTGTGTGTTGAACCATTGTTGGATGTATTTGGTCACTCTCTCACACCCTTCCACCCAACCATTGCAACATTTCACTTCTCCAATGCAACCTTTCACTTCCCCATGCACATTCATCTCACCTTCTTGACTAAATTCGAAATTCCTCCTTGGTCAAGTGATAAGTCACATTTATCTTCTTGGAATTTCATGAGAAGTATCTAGATCCTCTCCCCAAGTCCTATATATACCCTAGCCTACCTCTCAAGCCATTCATTCCATCATATCCCACCTAAACCCACAAAAGAGAGAGTGTCCTAGTTTTGTCTCCAACACTTTTCATATATTGTAAGTGTGGTCCTATCCAAGTTGTATTATCTCCTTTCTTCAATAAAAAGTGTGTTTCTTCTTTTAGTTTGATCTCTTCTATTTTGGTTGTGAGTCTTTGGGCTAGTGTGACTTTGTTACACTATTTGAGAATCGATTGTTCCAGTGGATTTGGGCATCGTATTTCTCTACATGGTATCAGAGCTTCAAGGGTGGTGGTGATTCATCCTTGGAGAAGAAGATCAACTAGTGTCGAGGAGATGGATTCGGGTGGACGCTTCAACAGTTTCGGGATTGAATTGCTCAATCAATTCAACTACAAAATATGGAGGTCGTGTATGGAGTCTTATCTTGTTGGAGAAGATTTGTGGGAAGTTGTTGGTGGAGCTGATGTGAATCCTCCGGCGAATACTCCGGAAAATGTTGATGCATGGAAGAAATGGAGAATTGCAAATGCAAAGTCAGAGTCTATCCTGAAGAGATCTTTATCTCATGATTTGTTCGAGAACATTATCAGGTGCACTTCAGCTGCCAATATTTGGACTACCCTCGATGAGTTGTTCAATAAGAAGGATGTGGCTCGATTGCAACTCTTGGAGACTGAGTTGGCAAATACAACTCAAGGTAATCTTTCCATTTCTCAATTTTTCTTGAAGATTAAAAATCTTTGTTCAGAAATTTCAGCTCTTGATTCCGAGGAGCCAATTTCTGAGGCACGAATGAAGCGACATATCATTCGGGGATTGAAGAGGGAGTATATTCCCTATGTTACTTCTATTCAAGGATGGGCGAATCAACCCTCCTTGGTAGAGTTTGAAAGTCTTCTTACTTCACAAGAATCATTGGCTCGACAAATGGCGGGATGTTCCATTTCCGGAAATGAAGTAGACGCCGCTCTCTTTTCTGGCAAGAAGAAAAATTTCAGCAAAGAGCAAGATAAAAGTAAGAATGATGGTCCGAGTAAGCATGGAAGCAGTGGCTACTCATCAGAAAGAAAAAGTATCAAGTGTTACCGGTGTGGTAAACTTGGTCACATAAAGAAGAATTGTCGCGTGAAACTCAAAGAATGATACATTGCCAAGGCAGAAGGAGAATCAAAAACTGAAGAAGAGTGGGGTAAGTGCTTTATGACAGAAATCACTGAAACTAATGCTTTGTCTGCTGTCAATTATGAAAAGGATTGGGTTATTGATTCGGGTTGTGGACATCATCTCACTGGCGATGAATCCAAGTTCTCTAGTTTTCGAGACTACAACGGCAATGATGCGATTATCACGGCGGACAACTCTATTCATCCTGTTGAGAAGGAAGGGGTCGTGACTATCAAAGGCGATAATGGTGACCATATCACACTCAATAGTGTGTTCCAAGTTCCTGGTATGAAAAAGAATCTCTTTTCCGTTGTTAATGTCGTGGATAATGGCAACTATGTCTTGTTTGGGCCGAATGATGTAAAGTTTATTCAGAATATCAAAAATTTAGATGCTGACGTAGTTCACACGGGTAAAAGAGTTAAAGACTTATTCGTTTTATCATCTACTGTCTCTTATGTTGATAAAATGAGTACAAATGATGGGCTGTCAATTTGGCATGCTAGATTGGGACATCTTAGCATGGAAAAATTGAAAGTTATGATTTCAAAAAGTTTGGTGAATGGATTGCCCATAATAACCAACTTTGGTGGTGAAGTTGTTTGTGAGGGTTGTCAATATGGAAAGGCACATCGTCTTCCATTTGACAAGTCTCTTTCACGGTGCAAATCTCCTCTAGAGCTCATTCATGGTGATTTGATGGGGCCTTGTTCTACACCTTCTTATTCAGGTTCTCTTTACATGCTTGTTCTTGTTGATGATTATACAAGATTTACTTGGGTGTATTTTGTAAAGGAGAAATCTGAAGTATTCTCCAGATTTCAAGTGTTTAAAGCAACTGTAGAAGGTGTACTCAACAAGAAGATAAAAAGGTTTCGAACCGACAATGGAGGAGAATTTACTTCTAATGTTTTTCATGATTTTTGCCGAGACCATGGCATTCGAAGGGAGCTTTCTTGTGCCTATACACCGCAGCAAAATGGTGTAGCGGAAAGAAAGATCAGACACTTGGTGGAGACTTGCAAGAGTTGGCTTCATGCGAAGAATCTACCCAAGGCCTTATGGGCAGAAGGTATGACATGTGCTGCTTATGTGATTAATCGGGTTCCTCTTAGCCCAATTGCTATGAAATCTCCATATGAGTTGATGTTTGGAGAAAAGCCTAGTGTCAAGCACTTCAAAGTGTTTGGTTCTATTTGCTATGTTCATGTGCCCGATGCAAAGAGGACCAAACTGGATTCTAAGGCCAAGAAATGTATTTTCATTGGCTATGATGAAAGAAAGAAAGGGTGGAAATGCATGGATCTTGAAAACCATTCTTTTTGTGTTTCTCGGGATGTTGTATTTGATGAAGTCTCTTTGTTTTACAATAAAGAAGGTGTTTTGGAGAGCTCCAGGCGTGAGAATCTTGATCACACTCCGCCACAAAAAGAAGTAAGTTTGCCTTTATCACTCAATGCTCTTATGCCTTCTTGTAGCTCTTCTCTTCCTACTGTAGAGCAACCAAATAGGGGGAGCATGTCTGATTGTCCTGAGATGGAAGGACAACAAAGTGAAGAGGAAGTTGTTAGTGCACCATCTCTTAGGAGATCAAAGAGGAATATTGTATTGTCAGCTCGGTATAGAGATGGGAATTTTGTATCCATACACTCATGTTTTCTTGCTAATCCTATTGATGATTGTGAGCCTTCTAGTTTTGATGAAGCTGTAGGCATTAAGGAGTGGGAAGGAGCTATGAATGAGGAGATGAATGCTCTTATAAAAAATCAGACATGGGATCTCGTGCCATTGCCCAAGGAAATGAAGCCCATTACTTGCAAATGGGTTTACAAAATTAAACGAAAGTCAAATGGAGCTATTGATAGATTCAAGGCGAGGTTGGTGGCTCGTGGATTCTCTCAGAAGTATGGGGAGGATTATGATGAGACATTCAGTCCAGTTGCAAAGATGACTTCAGTTCGAGTCGTTATTTCCTTGGCGGCACACTTTGGGTGGAAGCTTTGGCAACTTGATGTGAAAAATGCATTTTTGTATGGCGAAATCAACAAAGAGATCTATATGGAGCAACCCGATGGCTATGTTTCTCAAGATCATCCAGAGTATGTTTGCAAGCTCAAAAAGGCGTTGTATGGATTGAAGCAAGCCCCTAGAGCTTGGTACGGTAAAATTGCTGAATACTTGCAATTTTGTGGTTATTTTGCTTCTAACTCAGATTCTAGTTTGTTTGTTAAGAAGCAAGGCAAGGTGCATGTTATTGTCCTCTTGTATGTTGATGACATGATTGTAACTGGCAATGATGATGAAGAAGTTAAAAAGCTTCGGGGAGAACTTTTCGTTCGCTTTGAGATGAAAGATTTGGGACAACTTAGTCATTTTCTTGGATTGGAAGTGACAGTTCTCAAAAGTGGAATTTTTGTGTGTCAACAAGGCTATGTGGAGAAACTTCTGGACAGATTTGGGATGAATCAGTGTAAGAAGTGCTCCACTCCTCTTGATGCAAATATTAAACTACGGCGTGAGGAAGGTAGTCTTCTTCCTGATCCTCGTCCTTATCGGGCTCTTGTAGGTAGTCTTATTTATTTGACTATTACAAGACCGGACATTGCATTCTCGGTTGGCCTAGTTAGCCGTTACTTGCAAGCACCAAGAAAACCTCATTTGGAAGCAGCGAAGCATATCTTGAAGTATGTGCACTCTACTCTTGATATGGGTATTTTCTTCAAAAGAGATGTAGATTTTGTGCTGTATGGATTTTCTGATGCTGATCTTGGTGGTGACTTGGATGATCGGAAGTCTACTTCCGGGTATGTTTTCCTTTGTGGATCATCTTGTGTTTCTTGGTGTAGCAAAAAAGCAAGATTCAATTTCTCTTTCTACGACTGAGGCGGAGTACAAGGCGGCTTCTCTTGCTACACAAGAATGTGTTTGGCTACGTAGGCTTGTTGAGGACGTTTATTCATCAATTCAGAAACTTACCATCATCTATGGTGACAACCAAAGTGCTTTGAAGCTTGCTACAAATCCGGTTTGTCACGCGAGGACCAAACATATTGAAATTGAGCATCACTTTGTTCGTGAGAAAGTTCTTATGGGTTCAATTGAAGTTTTGGAGGTGAGGAGTAACAACAACATTGCTGATATCTTTACAAAGTCACTTTCCAAAGGTCCATTTGAATTCCTAAGGCAGAAGCTTGACATCGTTTCTAGAAAATCACTTTAAGGGGGAGTATTAAATTTTAAAGTATATTTTCTAGAGTTTTCTTTTTGAGAATTGTAGTGAGGCATTTATGTTTTTGTGTGTTGAACCATTGTTGGATGTATTTGGTCACTCTCTCACACCCTTCCACCCAACCATTGCAACATTTCACTTCTCCAATGCAACCTTTCACTTCCCCATGCACATTCATCTCACCTTCTTGACTAAATTCGAAATTCCTCCTTGGTCATGTGATAAGTCACATTTATCTTCTTGGAATTTCATGAGAAGTATCTAGATCCTCTCCCCAAGTCCTATATATACCCTAGCCTACCTCTCAAGCCATTCATTCCATCATATCCCACCTAAACCCACAAAAGAGAGAGTGTCCTAGTTTTGTCTCCAACACTTTTCATATATTGTAAGTGTGGTCCTATCCAAGTTGTATTATCTCCTTTCTTCAATAAAAAGTGTGTTTCTTCTTTTAGTTTGATCTCTTCTATTTTGGTTGTGAGTCTTTGGGCTAGTGTGACTTTATTACACTATTTGAGAATCGATTGTTCCAGTGGATTTGGGCATCGTATTTCTCTACAAAACACACACTGACACTAGCACCACTTCACGAGCTCTCTTTCAAATAATCCAAGTTAGACAATTATAACTCCCTTGAGACCTAGATCAAACAAACCGTACCTTTTCGCTTTTGTTTTTTTGTTTTTCAATGGTCAACTCAAGAAAAGGAATACAGTTAAGTAAAAGCGCAAAACAGTACCGAGAACTAAAAAAGTACCTTGCCAATTCTACCAACTAATCGAAGCAGGCGGCTGGCAAGAAAAACCGAAACCTGAAGCTTTGACGGCCCGTTGCAGCAGAAAGCACCTGAATGAAGATTGACGCGGGCACAAGGCGGCGCCGTTGAAGCAGAAAGCACCTGAATGAAGAGCCATCAAGCAAGCAAAACAGTGTATGAATCTCGATCTCAAAAAAGGCACTTCTTTTGTACGGGGAAAAGTTGCAAGAAGCGAAAAAGCACTTAGTCGGGATGACCAGTGGTATAGTTTAAGAACGCGTTAGAATTGACGACTAGGGGAGGAAGACTCGGATAAAGGGTGGGTGTCAAGCGGAGTTGGCATTGAATTCGCCACGAAATTGAACAGCAAGCAGCTAGATGACTTTGTGCGAGTGTCTCAGAGAGGGAGAGTGTGTAGCGGAGAAAGCAAAGGGACAGGCGGACAGCGAACTGAGAAACATTTTATCATCGTTTCTTTTTGTTATTTCCGTTTTGGACACCCAACGATTTTTGCTCCTCCGCTCTTTAATTGCCACCTGGACTGAAAATTTTCCTAATCATATCCATTGTTCAGTACCGGTTTCATTTGGGGATCTCACCAGTCACAGTTTTTTTTCCCTTTTAATTTTACAAATTGGTTGTTGTTTTTTCTACGTTTTCAATTCTTTAAAAAAATTGACAATTTAGTCACTATATTTTGACCCTTATGACAAAATATTCACTAAAATTAGTTTTATTATTTTTTGGTAATAGAGTCTTTACCCATGTGACGATCTGGAGAGCGTTCGGATATTATTTCCGAAAACAGTTTTCTGTTTTCACCTTAGGCGCATAGGCCTGGCAAAGCAAAAGCCATGATTACTGACTTGCTTAAACCCGACAAGGTTGTCGCTTCTTTTACGTGTAAATTGGAGGACTGTATTATGGATCCAACGGTCCATACAATGAGAACTCTCATCATCGTGCCACGTAGCCTATGCGGATTATCGGGTATCCTCCTCTTGATCATTAGGCCGGTTCCATCTTTTTGAGTAGTCCGACGTCCGCTTTACTAAGGTCGTTGAATCGTGGAGACCCGCGCTTGGATCTTCTCAGGCGATAACGTACGTGGGCCAGGTACCGTGTTAGCTTAGGTTACGTGGGTCAAGTAATGAATTGACAATGGCGAAATTCAGATGTCAAAGTGCAGTTAAATCGTCACATTTCGTGGAATAAAAAGCTTCGGCTTTTGCCTTGCCAGGCCATGCGCCTAAGGTGAAAACAGAAAACTGTTTTCGGAAATAATATTCGAACGCTCTCCTGGTCTTTCCGTCCATATTCCGTTATCACTTTTAACGTATTAGGATTCTCATAAGCTCATCTTCACTTATCCACGTCATCATCTCATTGAAAATGAAGTTAAACGCACCGTTTAACTCATGTAACACCCTGCCCCATTTTACAAAACGACGCACAGTACACCCTTTGTGAGGAGGACAAAGGGTGCAACGTTTAGCTTCATTTTCAGTGATTGAGATACTGACATGGATACGTGAAGCTGAGGGGAGAGAATGTTGACGCGTTAGTGGGTTAGAGGTGCTGACAGAATATGGACGGAAGGACCAAATCATTACACGGATAAACACTTAGTGGCTAAAAAAACTAATCTTAGTGTTGCTAATAATCAGAAAAAAAAAAAAGAAGAAGAGAGGATCAAAGCAAGAATGGAGACTAAAAAAATTACAAGGTTTGATTGCTTGCCTTCCGAAGAGAACAAAATAAATCATTACTCGCGGAGATTGATTTCAGCAGAAGTGTCCATGAATACTTTTTATATACCCCGTTAAGGTCCAAGGATGCCGTTTAAATGCTATTTAAACATAGTTTTGTTTAGATGTTTATTTTATATAGATTGTTAGTATTTAAGGAAATCAATTCCATTAATTGTTCGGTTTTACCCGCTGGAGGATTTGTATAGTTCATTTGTTGTGTTTATTTTTTACGGAATTGACAATAAATTATATAGGATCATAAAATTGTTAAACCCCTTAATCTATCTTGAGACATAGTTATTAGTAAATATTTTTTATAATCTTTAATTTTGAAAAACTTCTTTTTACAATGCAACTGTAACAGATATTATAAATAATATTTTATATGCAATAAAATAATTTATAAAACAATCTAATTCTTTTATTAGATTAATATTTCAATTGGAGTATTAATTTATGCTTTTTATTTCTTAAAAAACTTTTAATTTTCATACTAAATCAAAACCATCAATATTAGAATGCATGTCATGCTTAAGAATTTTTTCAAGATAGACATCGACAATAATTCAAATCTATCATGCATAGAAGATATTACTCTATCTACAATATAATAAGAAATAAATCCCTTTATTTTATCTATAGCAAGATCTATACACATATTTTCATGTTGTAAACTCTTATTAAGTGAATTTACAGCAAACAATATCTCATAACACATATTCATTCACAGTATAAATTCAAAGTTTTTTATACTTATATTCTCAAGGACGTTAGAATTAAAATTTTTTGAGAATTGATTTAGCAATAAAGTAGCCAGTTGTGGTAAACAACTGTAGAGCTAGGTTTTAGGAGAGAATTTTATTGTGAATGATGTTATTATTTTGAAAAGAGACATTGATAGTGTTAGTTTCTATGATGTGTTTTTTATTTTCAATTTTAATTTTGTAAACTAATTTTTAAATATTCTTTTGTAGGCTTTTCATTAAATTTTATCTAAAAAAATTTAGGTTTTGTTTTCTTCTTAATTTTGATTTTACTATAATATACGGTCTTCATATTTTAATTTTAATTTTGATATAATATAGGGCCTTAGTAATCAGGGACCTTAAGCAATTGTCTCATGCCTACCCTATGAGCCGGCCGGTCTGAAGCAATCATAGAACCACTGTTGTAGAAAGCCACTCAAGAAAATGATACCGGCGTGTCAGCAAATTCTCATAATTTTGAAGTCAAACAACTAACAAGAGGCATCAAAAAGACAACACGGGATCAAGATGTTTTTGGTCCAACTGCTTTTCCAACGACATTCTAACTGCCTTACCTTCCGAGGGACTATGAGTGTGAAGGATCACGCGTTTGCAAACCTTGCCTATTTGAGTTTTGGACCCTTTTGATGGATCTGTTTGCAAATTTTTAAAATTTAAGTAATATTGTGAAAATTAAGAAAAAGTGTAAAATAGTGTGGTAGGTAAGTTATATCATTTTTAGACTAATAATTAGAGGTGTTAAATAATGATTGGACTTAATTTAAAAAGTAGAAATAAAATTGAATTGTGTTTTTAAAATTTGAGATAATAATGTCATTTAGATATAATTAATAAGGATAAAAAATCAATTAAATTGAATATTGAAGAAAAAATTAATGAGACATTTATGTCTGCACGTGAATTTACCGTCTTGAAAACGCGTGCTAAATTTCATCTGTCCCATCTACTACGCGCTTTAAAAGATGAATAAATTGAATATGGAGGGCATACTTGCATTTAGGAATCTCTCTCAGACGCGGTACGCCGTACATATATAGTTGACAAATGGCATGGATTTGTTTTAAAGTTAACGCGTTAACAGGTACGTGTCCCCATCACGCACGCCAACGATGATGCAGATTTGCCTTCTAAAGAGAATCCTTGCCTATCATTCAAAAATTGAAACGCGGTTTGTACACCGCGTGGACCTTTGGTATTTTGTATTTAAAGTCTGAAGACCACAAACAGTATAAAACTTTGGTGGCTGTGAAGTAAGGAACCCTAAAAAAATTATCCTTCTCTTTCTCTGTGCCTCTGCTTTCTTACAATGGCTTCCAGAAACGGGAGTCATTATTCTCTTGGCCCTATGGAGGAGGTCAAGAAGATCTTCGACAAGTTCGACAAGAACGGCGACGGGAAAATCTCGTGCGACGAGCTCAAAGACCTTCTCCATGCGCTCGGGTCTGGGACCTCGTCGGAAGAGGTCAAGCGCATAATGTCTGTGGTCGACCAGGACGGCGACGGGTTCATCAACCTGCAGGAGTTTGCGAACTTTCATCTGGGCGGTTCATCGTCTGCCGACTCGCAGAATTCCAACAAGGAGCTCCGAGACGCGTTCGACTTGTACGACCTCGACAAGGACGGGCTAATATCCGCCAATGAGCTCCATGAGGTTCTGAAGCGGCTGGGCGAGAAGTGCTCGATGGGAGACTGTAGCAAGATGATCAGCGCCGTAGACACTGACGGCGATGGCCATGTGAACTTCGAGGAGTTCAAGAAAATGATGAAACTTGATTAGGTTTCACACCCGACAGTAGGTCCTTTGGTCCTCCATGGAAAGCCAGTAAGGCTCCAAATCAACCATAGCTAACTTTGGTAGAATTGACGTAGTTCGTAATTAGTAGTACTTTTCCTATTTTCCACTGCTGTATGATTGTCAAAGCAACAAAAATAGGAATGGAACTAGAAGTAGGGCTGTCTGGATTTAGTTGTTCATAAGATTTAGTTTTCGTGGTTATTGAATTAATGGTTTCATGGAAATAATCTTCTTTCATTGTTTGATGCTTTGTGGTTTTTGCTGATGGGAGTTGCTTATTTCCACTTCTGCCTTTTCTGTTGAGTTCGGTTATAATACTGAGGTGTTAAAGTGCGGGTGTACGGGGAACGGTCTAGATTTGAACTCTGAAATCCAACGGTCCGAAGTAATTCATTAATGTTGACCCGGCTGACCCGTAAACCCGCGTCTTTTACCGTTTCGTTGCCGACGACCCGCCTGTTTTACCCGCAAAACAAATTCCTTTTGACTTCAAATTTCTTTTGAATGCTCTGTTTTTTTGTTTAGTTTCTTGTAGGAAACAGAGCAAGCTTACTAAAGACGTGATAATATCTATTCTCTTCTCGGGTCAGCATCATTGACGAAAGTTGAAGGCAGACAAGGATCCACCACTTTCCTGTCGCATTGTTTATAATATCCTCGATCGTATGTCTATTTTGCAAAATTAAGTTCTCATTTTGCAACAGAAGAGGAGAAGAGAAATGACCAATTATTTGCAGTTTTTCATCACTATTCTTTTGACTTGTGCTGCCTAATTGTAAAGTAAAATTTCTTTGAACAGATCCGATTCCATGAATAATATATAAGCCATGAGAGCAAAAGTTTTGAACTTTCCGTGTCACCAGTCGCCAAAAGTTTTACCTGGGGCTCGCCAATCCAACGGAATGGATTCGAAGAGAGGCCAGCCTCCTGCTCATGAACACTTTTGTGCCACCAGTCGCTCAGCAATATGTTGAACTCACCATCATAATGGAATGTCTCTTTCCTTTTGCCACGTCCACTATCAGAGACCCATACAACCCTGCCGATCTCTGCATGCCAAAGTGCCCGTGGTAGAAGTATGTTCCTGCTTGCATGCACCGCACCATAAAATGGGAACGGACAAAACTTATACCATCAAAGAATGACTGAGAGAGAGAGAGAGAGGGCCCCCGAAGGAAGGGGAGGCGGACAAACGGGTGAGAGTACTTTACCCTGTCAACTTTGAATCTATACTTGAAGGTATCGGAGACAGCATTTTTCGAGTTCATGGCCAACGGGGACTTGCTCTGTTTCCTACAAGGAAGTAAACAAAAAACAGAGGAGGAAAAAAAAACGAAGAGAATTCATTCATTCATTTCTCTCCGGTCCTTTGGGATGTAGCTTGGCTAAACTATTGACTGAAGAACGAGATTGTGCTAACTATAGATTCAAAGCGCCAATATCTACTGCGTGGCTAAACGATTGACTGAAAACGTGGGAGTGCCAACTCGTGGACGTAAATTTCTGTCACATGCTTAAGGGGGTGTAAAAGATTGTCAACTTGCCCCAGTACTCCTGCTCTTTAGGTGTATGATTTGGAAGTCTCTACATATATTGTAACGAAAATTAGGAGATCCAAATTTATTGCTTTTTAAGTAATTATGTTGACATCTCGATGTCAAGACTGCTATTCATTCCCACGACTGACTATACAGAGTAAGCAAGTTAAACTAGATGGAAAGAAGCCAGGAAGGCAAAGCCTTAACCAAACGGAAGAGTTCATTTGGCTCAACCAAATTCATCTTCTTCGTCTTTCTATTGCTTTTTGTTCTCATTCTTTTTCGTACAGAAAACTCACCATTCAATTCTTCGACTTCGGCCTCTATTACTTCACGGGCTTTCTTTAATGGCACGAGAGGAAAGGTACTAGATGCCGACGAAGGTCCTCCTCCTCCTCCCTAGGATGTAATTCACTAGCAACTACCTTCGTCTTTATTGTTGTCCCAGAACTTTCTCTAAATCTGACTGTGAGAGATAACTTGGTGCCTGAGACAAAGAGATAATCAACGGGTCGATAGGTTAAAGGACGCGGGTCGTCGGCAACGAAACGGTAAAAGGCGCGGGTTTACGAGTCAGCCGGGTCAACATTAATGAATTACTTCGGACCGTTGGATTTCAGAGTTCAAATCTAGGTCGTTCCCCAGTACACCCGCACTTTAACACCTCAGTATTATAACCGAACTCTTTTTTGTTTGACTAACTTTGACCGCGGCCTAGACTTTAGTGGGAGCGCAATTGGTAATAGCTTTTATTTAATTGCTCTTCTGATCTTCTGGTTTGGTAGTTGCATGTGAATCTTGTGAATCTCTTCCTTCTTTTGGTTTTTTTTTGTGGTACATGTTGCCTTGTTGATGCAACTTGGTACTTCGATCCACTCTGATTTTGCTGTTCCACTAACTCTGACTCAAACTTTTGAATGTGGCCGGAAGAAGCAGAAAAGTTCTTGCTGTGATTAGGAAGGGCTTGAGAAGTTGTTGCAGTGTGATATTGTTGTGAATCTTGGATTAGGAAGTGGTGTGGGAAAATTTTGGAGCTGTTTGATCTGTTGGGTTTCGTGGTGGAGTACGGGGCGACGTTCTTGAGACTATCCTCAACGCTGAGCTCAACACGGAGTTGCTTTTGCTTGCCACGATTCCCGTCCTTTCGGGGAAAGCATTCTGAACTCTTCCATCAAATAGCTTTCTTTCCAAACTTCTGTTCCGTGGTTTGACCGTAGTATTTATTTTAAACTTTCTTTTGTGGTCCTACGGAACTACGTCGTATTCATTTTCAACAATTGTTGGTAACTCAGCACGTGATTCCTTTTTATTTATATTTTTCAGTATTTTAAGCCTGTTCAGTTCTTTCAGTAAGCTAATAAATACAACCAAATATCAGAAATTTAATAGTACGTTGATTCTCTCTCCCTCCAAGTATGTCCTTGCATAGGGTGTATTTTTTTTTTGAATAATTAAATTTTTTTCCCACAAATTAACACTTGATTATCAAATATCAGCACCAAATTTTAACTCGTTGCAACGCACTCCTATCAACTATACTTTTCATTACGATTTCATCTCTCAATAGACTAGAGTGATTATGTCAAAGAATTTATGTCGCATAAACACGTGACTTTCTCCTTGCATGAAAATACAACAGACTGATAGGAAACGCAATAATGTTCTGGCACTCTACATCTCAAGTATCACAATTATTTAAAGTTATTCAAGAGATACAATCCCATGGGTAGTCAGAGAAGATTATGAATATCCTCTTAAACTCAAACTTATTTTGATAAATAATTACAATTCAATATGGACTTTATTTAACACGAAACTACACCTAATATTCAAAAACACTAGCACTACTAATTAACACAGTAAAGCCCTTGCTGAGAGAAAATAGAGACCGTTATCCGTTATTATGGATCGAGAAAATCCCAATGGTCCAAATTAGAAGAGAACTCAGCCCAAAAGCTCGGGCCGAACTCATCAAGAGGGCTTCCCACTGACACTGTCTCAGCCGGTGCTGCTTCGGCCCACCGAAGAGCTACGATGGACTCTTCATCGAACCCACCTACATCGCATGTGCCTATTTCGTCACCAGCTAATTCCTTGTCATCGAACAGGTTTTCCCACCATTTTATACCATTCTCGGATGGCATCAGTGTTGGAGGTAGGTCGCTAACATCGTGCTTTGGTTGAAAGCTCGCTGCGGCCATTATCGTTTGTTTTCCACCGAACCAAGTTAAATTTTTGGCGAAGGTCCGGGGTCGAGGTTTTATTACGTTCACTTTCAACGAGTCGTGAGCTTTTTCACCCCCGTCTTTGATGCGAGAAATTGCATTCTTGCGCAGGTGTGTATTCCAGTAGTTCTTCACATCGTTCGCTGTTCTTCCTGGAAGCCTACCAGCTATCATTGACCACCTGAAAAAATATACAGTACAGATTCTTAGATACGTCAATGTTCAGATTCTACACGAGCCATTATACTGGAAGTAACCAAGGCTAGAGCACTAGGAATGGTCCTGTACATGTTGTTTCAGCGTATCAAGAAAAACGAATAGTTTACGAAAACGGCTTCTTAATCAACGATGATGACTCTAGATGCTCAGAAACAAAACAAGAAAAGGAAAGAATACTCTAGATAAATTTTTTGAGGTCAGATCTTAGCCATGAAGTAATAGAAAGAGTTTCGGATATATAGTTGGAGTAGTTGGAAAGGAGTGTGGGCACTCAAGCTCGATAGGTTGGGTGTATATATCAAAAAGACTGTATATTAACTAGAAAAATCCGGACACCAAAAAAAACTGATTCAATTTAAAGAAAGATTATACAAATGATTCAAAATCACAACTATAATTCTAAAATAAACATTCAAGATCATGATTTGATCACCGCATTTAATTGACTTAATGGAAAAAATAAAAACTATTGACTGTTTATTTTAAAATCACAACATTGATTTTAAATCTCTTTACATAATTTTTCTTTAAACCAAATTATTTCTCTCCATTAACATGCACGGGACTCGAGCATAGCTGCTCCTGTATATACAGACCTAGGTGATGTTCGTTTTGAGAAAAAATGTAGAATTTTAGAGAAGTTTTGAATTTTTATGTTGAATAGTGTTTTATTGGTGTTTGTGTAAAGTAGAGAGAGAAATGATTTGATGTAATTGTTTAATAAATAAAAAAGTATTGGAGTTATTTGACAAAGTATAGAGAGAAAATTTATGTTGAATAAAAAATTAAAAAGTTGTTGGAGATTGTGTAAAATGTATTAATTTTTGTGTTTGAATTCTAAATATGTTCGATGGTAGAATTGTGAATATACTTAAAATCGTGAAAAAATGGTGAAAACGAACATACCCCCAGATACTTCAGTATCTCCACGTATCAGATTCAACGGCAAAGCAAACATAAAACATAAGTGGAATTTACTTTAAAGCATCCACGTCCCTATCAGCCTTGTCCTATTTAACAAGTAGTGTATTGGGACAAAAGGGCCCCGACAGAAACAGCACCTGTCAAATGTCAATGGCATCCCATTACCCCATGCGTTCTTAAAACGGCATCTAAACTGTAAAGCAGGCGACAGGAAAACTTTCCAGTTTCCGGGCGGCCATGAGCTTAATTGGTCTAACTAGTGATATTCGCCTTACTAAAAACAAAAAATCACCCTTTAAATTTTGTAAGATAAAGATTCCAACCTAAACCTAGATGTTTGAGCTCTAAATAATGATTAATTATTTAGAATTTATATTAAAAAAATTTATATAATTTTTATTATTATAATATTTATTAAAAAAATTATTTTTTAATCAATTCTCGTAAAATATCTTTACTTTATAATATTTCACAAATCAAAAATTTACGCGCTCACAAGCTTCAATATCAAAAATTTACACGCTCAAACATCCCAAAATCTAGAAAGATGCAGCATGGCCTAACGAATCAAAACGAGGGAGTAGTCTGAGGATTTTCGGGAGGGATGGCTGGATGAACTGTTTTTTCTTCTTCTTAATTTATTGAACAAGAATATATTGTCCATTTTAGTATTTCAGAGAATTATTTGTCAAACGACATAGCACAGGAATATATAATATAATTAAATATATATTTTTAAAATGAACCAACTGATTCATGAAACTCTAAATGTTGTTCAAAAAGTCGACAACGCATGGTCTTGGCTTCAAAGTCACATGTTGTAAGAATTAAACAAAAATACTATACAATAACTCTAAATAATTTAGTTTTTCTCTCAAAGCACGGTAGAAAACTAGTTAGGTCTTTTAATGTAAAGAGAATGTTACGTGGGATATAATCTATTTGATATAATAACTTCATCCGGTTTATATATAAAATTACAATTAAAAGTACATTTTATTGGGTGAATTGCAATGAATTAAAATTTGTTAAGTATTTAAGATTCGGATTGTAGTTTAAAGGGCAAAATTATAATTAACTTTTTTTCTTCCAATTTTTTCTTCTCCAGCTTGCACGGATACCCTTTGATCATATACAGTACGAGGCGTATAGTTAAGTTTAAAATTAGGTGCCTAGAAAAAAAAAGTATAGAATTAGGTTTGATAATAAAATAGAATAGTCTAACTTAGGCCGTAGCGTAGAACACCCACCAATCAATGAAACTTTGATCCCATCTTGTTAGACTACAACTTCCTCTTATGAGAAAATAAACCACTGATAGTTCTTAACGTACGACTAATTGTATGTCAGCTGCTGAAGTGAGGTTCAGTAGGCTTGCCTGTTACCTAGGAGCTTATGAAGCCTGATCATTAGATCCACTTCGTCCG
Source organism: Myrica gale (assembly GCA_963930655.1). Lineage (NCBI taxonomy): Eukaryota > Viridiplantae > Streptophyta > Magnoliopsida > Fagales > Myricaceae > Myrica > Myrica gale. The sequence continues at coordinate 4,423,178 of OZ005600.1, read as the reverse complement.
CTTTAAACTCTCCTCTTTTGATGTTGGGCTTTAGATAGTTCAGCCACCTCAGTCTACAGCTTTTCCGGCATCTATTTAAGCCTGCAAATTGCGACAAACATATAAAAAAACGTCAAGCTCCGACAAAGATTTCCTAAACTTTTAAGTTCCCCCCCCCCCCCAACTTGGATTGATGAGTAAGAGAAGTAAAAACAAAAGAACTTGAACCGCCAGAGAAAAAAATAACCAAATAGTTAAACTCTCTCTCTCTCTTCTGCACCACCTGCTCTGGGAGGAACTTGGTGCCACTTCCCTTCTCCGTATTTCTCAATGTACTGCTTCAGAAGGGCATCTTCCTCTGCAGTCCATGCGCCTTTTCGTACACCTAAAGGGCCTTCCATGGAGCTCGAACGTTGAGACATCAATGCTACTTCGTCCCAGTTTTAAAGTGCAAAATTAGTACACGCGAACGCTTACCACGATCTGTATCGGTCTTTCCGTCTTTAGTATACTTGTACGTCCCAATGAGTCAATGACATTTCTGGCTGTAACATACACGGCCCCCACCAATTGACGGTCTTCCGATCGCCAACGAGCACGTTTCTTTTTTTTAATATTTTGTCTAAGCCCCAACGTGTATGTTTAATATCCACAGACCCATGTGTGTCTCAGGCCCGACCACGAGTTTGTATTTTAAGCTTTGCTGCCGTACACGGAGACGCTGGAGATTATTTTCAATGATCAATCATTTTCTTAACTTTTAGCGTAGGCATGCAACGGAAAATTAATACGCTTGAAAGAGATTGAAATATACTTTTCGAGAGAGGTAGACAGTTCCGGTATTAATTCTGTTGCGATTTTAATTACTTTGAAAATAGACTTTTCGTGAAAGCGTGGCAGACCATGCTCGGGTATTAATTCTGTCACGATTTCATAGTATTTACTATTTTTGAGTAATAACTTGGAATAAGTAGGTCACTTCTTATAAATAAATACAGGCCTTTTTGTAAAAGAAGCAAAAAAAAAAAGTGCGTTGCATCTTCAAACTATCACAGTATTTGCAATGAATATATACCACAAGCAATTGACCTGAATACAATGCGTTTATAATTGAGTCAGACTCATAGCTAGGGATCATTTATCAGGGAATGACTTTAATTGTCGAACCCGAACATAAGATTTTGTTGGGTTTTTTTTTTGTTTTTTTCGAAGTTTATGAGGGGCAAAAATGTAATTTGAATGAAAAAAGTTTCAGTTTTTGGAATGTGTAAGTAGAGATTGTTTGAAATTTAGGAGGGTGAAAATGTAACTTTGATATTTAAAAAAAATCTGTTTTAATTGGGGGTGAGTGCTGGGATTTTTTTGAAATGTAGAGGTTTTCATTTATCAATTCTTATACATTGTTGACTAAATACTTCTATATATATATAAATTATACATACTTGCGGGGTCCACTTTCACACCTCCACTAAATGAACAGTAGTGTTACTACTTTGTTAAACCTCTCTACAAACAGGGAATATGCTTCGTCCCAAACGGCGCAAACGCACCCGTATACCACTTGATTCAGAGAACTGGTGAGGTGTGCATAGATTCGAAAAACAGTAAATCATAACTTTTACTTTAATTTTTCTATGGCATTCGTATTTGCTGTAATTAACTGTGTATGTATATATACCTGGCCTAGTTGCATTTGCTGGATCACTTGCCTGTTACCCGTGATTGTTACCTAAGAGCTTGTGGAAGCTGAGTAATGGATCAATTACTTCATCCGCTTTGAAATCTCCTCTCTTAATATTTGGCCTTAGATAGTTCGTCCTCCTACAGCTCTTCCGGCGTCGGTAGCTGAAAATTGGCGAATGAAAGAAAAGGCCGACAGCTGCCAGTAATTGCTAGCAGACAAACGAGGAGATTAAGGTGATCCCATGCATCTAAAAAAGATCTGAATCCTGAATAGTGTCAGAGAATCTCTCGTCAACATGACGTACATGCATGATCCTACTTTTGTTTTCTAACTTAAGAGTGCAGTGTAAGAAATTTGTGGCATATATATATATATATTCACTATTTTCTTTTCTTTTTTTAATTTAGGGATAAATGTAAAATGAGTCCTTGTACTCTACGTAAAAATCGATTTAGTCCCTGTGATATGAAAAGTATCGATTTAGTCCCTGTGATTCTATTTTCGTTTGTTATTGGTCCTCCATCAGTGACTAATTTTATCACTTTCTGAAATCACAGGGACTAAATCGATGTTTTTCATATCATAGGGACTAAATCGATTTTTGCGTATAGTACAGGGACCAATTTTGCATATATCCCTTTAATTTTAAGCATAGATATTAATTTACAGTAGAACGATAATTTATATAGTTAAGAACTTAGGTAGTTCCTCTCTTCAATTTTTCAGATTGAAAGAACAAAGAATTTAAAACAAAACACAACTAAACCAAGCTCTCTCTGACGTGTAATATATACCTGCTCTCAGAGGAATTTGGTGCCACCTCCCATCTCCAAACTTGTCAATGCATTTGCTCGGAAGGATACCTTCCTGATCTGCAGACTGCAGTCCATGACCATTTTCTCACACCGGAATAGCCCTCCATGTAGTGCCTAGCTACGACTGTTCTCGATCCGACCCACCTAAAAGTTCTATAAAATGCTGGAAGTGGGAACCACAGATCTGTATTATTTCAACTAGTCGTGCGGACTTATATCGGAGGCTACGTGCATAGCCACTATCCACAAAATCCACTTTTGGTTTAAGCTTCACCAGGAATTGTCCTCCGACTTCGTTGGTAATTAATACAGTGTTGTCGTATGTATATATATTATTCCTCGATTATTGGCTTCTATATATATATCATTTTCAATGTCTAACTTTGGGTGCGCAATTAATATTGTTTTTCAATTTTTTTTAAGATTCAAATCTATTCACAAAATTATCAATGAATATTTTAAAAATTTAAACACAAATATCAATACATTTAACACAATCTCCAATAATTTTTTACTTTTTTATTTAACACAAATTCTCTCTCTATACTTTTTCACATAACTCCAATATTTTTTTATTAAATAATTATATCAAATCATTTATCTCTCAATTTTACACAAACACCTATAAAATACTATTCAACATAAATATTCACAATTTATCTAAAATCCTACATTTTTTCCCAACACGAATAACATCTTGGTAAGCGTTCGTTTCAAACTTGCCGTGGACAGCCATCAGAAGTGGTGATCAAGAATGAAAAAAATTTCAATCAAAATACATTTAAGCCCACTTAAATTCTGAAAAGAAAGGCACAATTCTCACAAATAGTGTAATTAGATATTGTGTACTTAATTTTTAGCCTTTTATTTCCTTTGTCTCAATAACCAAATCCTATTTTTTCTTGCAACTATAGGGTTGTTTGTTTGCCAAAATTTTGGTAAATATTCTCGAAATTTTGGAAATCTTTGCTTTATTGAAATTTATTGGGGTTTGTGAAAAGTAGAGTGTGTAGGTATAAAAGTTAAAAGTTTTAGAGTTTGTTTGACTTGCTCAAATTGTTGAGACCCCAAATATTTGGAGAAACAAACATTCGAAAATCTCATAAACTCTTTTTTTACATCTTTGTTCCATTATTTTTTCCGAATTTGTGGGGCCTTCTCTATTTTGATTGGCCTTAGACCTGCCATGCACATAGTGACCCACAGAAAGAAAAAAAGTTACTCTCAATCAATAATTTATTAAGTTTATTTTCACCAATACGGCTAAGCTGTTAAGTCAATTTATAGTGAATTTGCGTCATATACCCTTGAGTAAAAAAAACATAGAATTGTACTTTCTTGATATATGAAGACTAAATTGAACTTTGTTTGACTAATAATATACATATATTACCCTCTTAATTCTCTCCACTCAGATAAATTTTTTTGGTTCTACATATGCCTGCGTAATGTGTGATAAATTTTTTTGAGGGTGGATGTCGGGAGCGTTGTACAAAGGAAAAAGGACGGCCAGTCGCTAACAGTAGTCACAAAAGACTTGGAAAGAGACCGGAACGAAAAGATGTTCATGGAGAGAATATTCTGGTGGATCATGACCCTATCTAACTAGGATTTCATGAGACCCTAATCTAAGTTCCTCCATGACAGCTTTATTTGTTATTCATGAAATGCGTGATTCGTTTTGACTCAAACGGAGAGCTTCAGCACCGATAGAACTAGAGCAATTTTTTTTTCAATTTTTTTTAGATTTTAGTTTTTAAATATTTAAGCTTCCTAATTTTAATTTACCAAAAAAATTAAATTTTATCGTTAAATTAATAGTAGTACATTCCATTTTCGATTTATTTTCATATTTAGGTAACAATATTAATTTCGATTTGTATTTTCGTGCAGAGGGTGGCAGCCTCGATTAGAAAAGTTGATCATGCTGATGGCATCCTTCCACAGTTCCACTCTTTAGCTTTGAAATATATATATATATATATATATATTCCAAAGCCATGGTCCCTTCGTTTAAAAGCTTTCGCCGGGCGACGCTACTGCAGCGAACTGCTGCTGCTGCAGTTCGGGTGAGCAGCAGACCCTCGCCCGCTTTCGCCTTGTGGTTCTGTGGACCATGAGTGCCGACAGTTTGGCAAATTGGCAGGTTTGCCAGTCGTCTGCTTGTTCTTAGGTTTTCACAGTTGACATGGCCGGAATGGGATGTTTGTTATTTACCTCTGTAGGCCCATTTGGTTAAATCTGTCTTGAGGCCATTTGATCTTAAAACCAGCACAAGCTGATTTGGGTCATGTTTGTAAATTAAGATTTTCTGAAAATTTTAAAAATATTGTAAAAATTAAGATAGATTATAATTTTATTAAATTTAGAGAGAAAGTAATGAAAAGTATAATTTTACAGGGAGTTGTTGAAAAAAATAGATATAATTTTGATGAAAAAAAAGATAATTTAAAATTATTATTTTTTACATATTTTCTTGAGTTAGTTATGTTTGTAAATAAGAATTTTGGAATAGAGAGAATTTTAGTCCAAAGTTATTGGACCCGATTTTTTTGACATTTGAGTAGATGGACATTTTTGTTTTTGTAAAGAGCATTGAGCCCAACTGGTTAAATCAGCCAGGCCAGAAAATATCCAACAGATATTAGTCGTTGGGCTTAAGCTCGAATCAAAGTTCCGGTCTGAGACCTATTGCGACTTACTATGGGCAAGAAGGCTTTCCCCTTATCTCTTATTGGTTAAAAACCTCGGCTTTGCTTATCTGGAAAACTGTTGCTCTGGTTTCCGAGAAGAGAGATTGGAAATAGTCTACGACCCAAGCAGCAATATCTAATCGTCCAGTGGCTAAGGCACAAGTGCGAGAGGAAGATGCAGATAATTCAGCATCATTACCAAGCATTCAGATTACATCGCAGGTTTCTATGAAAAAAACTTATCTCGACATGCCACAATTGTCTACCACAATACGTCCACCCGTTTCACAGACTTAAATCAAATAATGTGATCTACAAACCACGGGATCCAGGAATGTCAATCCACTGCAATTGAAGTTCCACCTCCCCACACTCCACATTTCGCAGTCTAAGAACCATATCTTGAACAACCTTGCCATCAATCCACATAATCCGGCTCTCTTCCGCTAGGCAGTTTTGCCGGTTTGCCTCCACTCTCGAAACTATGGTTCCACTTGGAAGGTCTTCTAAGCGGAGCTTTAATGCTGCAAGAAATGGGCCGATCTCAAACTCAGCATCACCCATTTTATCATCCAGAGAAAATGTGTCTTTGTCGTACACAAACTGCAAACAAAAGGAACCCATAAGTCTTGAGTACCCATATTCGAATGTCTGAGAAGTCCCTCATTTGAAGTAACAAAGTGTATGACAGTACTTAACAAAATCTCTTCATGCGTGCACAATCAGGATCTAAGCAAAAATGGTGACTTTTCCCTCATTTGAAGTGACAAAGTGTGTTGACAGTTCTTAGCAAAATCTCTTAATGAGTGGACATTCAGGATCTAGGCAAAAATGGTGACTTTTTCTCCTTGAATTAATGGACCCCAATTTGAGTGTAATTAATGGAACTCATTTTGAGGATTCCTGCCCGGATTCAATCGCGAGGCTTCCCTTACAGCATGACTTGAACATCTACATAGCTAAAGATCTAGTACATGTATTGGTTTGTTATCATGCTGCAACTTCATTTCCTTTAACATCTCGAGTAAATCATGTTACAACCTACTTTTGTACTAATTGAGCTGAGCATCCAATAGCACAAGATTTGTAACACTTACAAGCCTGATTGGAAGACTTGAGTCTGTAACAGAAAGAGTCAAATCATCGTTCCACTCGGGATTGAGATTCTTTTTCACTACACAAGTCTTCAGCTTCTGCATCAGGGGATATAGTGTTTAATGATCAATCAGTAGAAATACTAGCTTTCAAAACCGCCTAGGACAAAAAACAAAGAAGAAGAAATACTAGCATGCAAAGCCTTAACAATTGCTCCGTTTTGCACAAGCTAAGCCTAAACAGTTCGTGCAATCAAAACATAACTTGTGCGTGAGCAAATACAAAACAAATTGCTTCTTGAGGCAACATATATAAAGGATTCGACATTCAGGACACGTTTCTCACACTTCAAAATACAACCAAAAAAAGGGTTTTTCAGATAAGGGCTGAGTCATTGATTTCTTTGGGGGGAAACCAAACACAAAATGCCTTTATCACGCTTTAAATTCTTGTGATCCAGAATTGATCATCCAGGCATAAGAGTGGGGTTCCCTAGCACTAAGAGAGAAGCACAACAACCCCAAAGCGTAGTTATAGATCTTCAACCAGAGAAAAATTCAACAACCCCAAATCCTCTTGTTTTTTTAAAGGCGAAAACTAGGGACGTCGGGACGAGGTGCTGATAGAGGTTCCCACAAAGACGAGTCCGATTAATCAAAAAAGGAAGAGAGAACAAATGTAAGAGACTGAGGGAAAAATTAACAATTTGAAAACCCCAAGAACAGAGCCAATAGGACCTGCAAGGCGGTCCGCTTTTCAATATAAAAAATGAAAATTTTTTATCCTGCTGGTAAAATGCTTGGAGGTACAATATTTTCAATTGGATAAACCCTTTGCCGTCGTAAACTTCGGAATGAAGTCCCCAAGAGTAAGACAAAACAAGTATCCTACAGTTCAATAGTTCAAGCACCAAATAGCCGAGATATATGACAATCAGAAATCGAAAACCCAGACATGTATGCAGAATCGCAGACAAAAACCACCAGAACAGCAAATGCTTTCTTACCTGCTTTCCCATCTTGATAATAACGTAAGGGTCACTGCTTCTTACGTCCCTGACTGCAAGGTTCACCCCTCTACGGATATGGACTCTAAGCAGACCCAAGATGTTCTCCATCTCAGAAAAACGACGGAATTTGCAGAGAGAAGGAGGGTACGAGGGATAGGAAAGAAGTGTTTGGGATTCTGGCTTAGGGCCTCTCGGAACTCTTGTTATTGATCAGACTGGTGAAGCGGTCGACAAAGTTTGATACCTATGAACGACTATACCCTTCCGCGCATATTTATACCCAGAAAGGACCTCAAACCAAGTCTTTGCATTCGCAATTTGCAATATTTTAGATACGCGAAAATGCTATTTCACGGCGTAAACAGTAAATCCGTTGCTTGCAGAATAATACGCGTCTGAAGGACTCTGTCTGACTCTCTCGGATTGCGTGGTTTAACATGTCCGCGTCGCTTTAAAAGACTAACTGTCATGTCAGGAGAAATGGGTTGGTTAAGGTAACATTTGCATTTGGAAGTCTTTTTCGTGAATAATTTGATTATGGTTTTCGGCCAGAATTGACTCGGTGAGTCCGAGCCATCTTGCCTGTCTCCTCGTGACCGTGAACTTTGGAAGCTTCTCCTACTTGCTTTTTTTAATTCTAGAGGTTGTTTTTTAATTTTTTGGGAGTTCGTTCCAGTTTACTTTATTCCTAGTTTTATAAGTCAGCTAAAATTAATCATAATCGATCATACTGTTTAATTGATGTATGAATGGAGGCTCACATTATTGATATTAATTTGGAAGAAATTTATAGGATTTTGATAAAATTATAAATATTTAAGTAATGTTAAAATTGTATTGATATGTGTGCAGAAATTATTAAAAAAGATAAATGTTCATAAAAAAATAATAAAATCTTGTATTGAAATAAATGTATTTTGTAATATTTGACGTGTAAACATAAAAATAGGATGCAAATCTTAAAAAAAATCAACCGAATATGCTTATAGTGTTACCCCCGTAACGTAACGTTGGACATACAAAAATTGGTGATACTAACGTTAGTCCATCAAAAATTGATTTTAATTGTGACCTCGAGCATCATGACTTTTGGAATGGGAATCAAAAAGAATTTTAAGTGTGGCAAAAAATTTTGAGAGTTTAAATTTTTGTTAAAAGGTAGGAGAAAGAATATTCGATGATATTTTGTAATAAAAATAATAACGTTTGTTACAAAATAAGAAGAGAGCATAATTAATATAATATTTTTATGAAAAATACTAAAGTTAATGTGAGAATGTGTTGAAATTTATGTGAAAATTTTGAGATTTTATTTTAAACATTTTGACTTTTTTTGAAAAAATTTCTTTAGTCCTAATCAGATATCAGATGGATTGGGTAGAAAGTTGACATTTTTTAGGAGGTGTTAGAGACAAATTAGTTACCATTAGAAGCTAGATATATTGCTTTTTTCTTCTTCTTAAAAGCCCATTTAAAGGGCTAAAATTTAAATTATACAAAATGATCCTTTAAAAGCACAGTTCGTAGATGGGAAATTGTGACGCAGAAGAAATAAATTATCGGATCTAGATAGTAGATACTGTATTTGCTAGAGGGGCATAGAAAGATTCACTATTCACAATTATCAACACCAGCTAAGAAGTATTAACCGGATACCCTCGAGTCTTTCTATGCAGGAACATTAGACCCAATCAACTGTGTTCCTTAAATGTCCTGGATTTTGATTAAAACAAATAATGAAACTGTGTAAATGACATTGGTCCTTACGGCAAATAAAATATTTGTTCTCTTTTAATTCTTTTGTATATTTTATGATCTAATTTTTTAGATGACGAAGAAAATTCAGACACTCATTCATATGTACTGAATTCGGATAGACTTAACTCAGCATCCGTATTAATTGTGTTCAATGTAAGGACGAATTTTGAGCATGCATCCCTCTATTTTATAATCTATTTCCAACAAAGAAAAACAAACTTTGTGCGGAAGTCTTTCAACCTATTTATCATTCTTGCATTTTCTTTAGGGTTAATTACACTTTGCACCTACGTAGTTTGAGGTCCTGACACTTTACATCCCGTTCTTTTAATTTTGAGACATTTCACCCACTTGATATGGGAGTTTTAACACTTTACACTCTGTCATCTATTATTCGTTATTTCAAACGGAAAAGCGAGTCATGTGTTTTGCATGTGACTTATTTCTCTATTTTGGCTCCAATAATAAATAAATAAAAAGATTAAGGGAAAATACATTTTGCACCACTAAACTATGAGATCATTTACACTATGCACCCCGATTTATTGATTTCGTGAGATTGAAACACCAATCTTTAATAATTCGTCGATTTGCACCCTGGACCCTGATTTGCCATTATTTCTCACGGTAAACAGTGTACGTGTCATCCACGTGACATGCCTCTGTTTACGTCATTTTGTCGTCTTCCAATTTTGTGACATGTTCCTTGATTTGCACCTCACAAGCCAATTGACAGTTAAATGAGACACTAAATATGTCACGTGTAGCCCACGTGATTCACTGATGCAAATCAGAAAGTTCTTTAAATAATTGTGTTTTGCTGATAGACAGAGGATTTTTAGGAAACATATATATTTTTTTAATTTCAAATATGGTTATTTGTTTATTATTTATTTCCTAGTTTGTTTCATAGATTGTAGTTTATCGGCTAGATATTTAAAATTTGAAGCGATTTCATCTTTGATATTTTTTTATAACTTTGAATCTATTCCAATTGCAAAGAGATTCTGTATACCCCTCTTAGTTGTCGACTTGTTATTGAACCATGAGGCTTTGCATGTGACAGATTTACCGTCGCATTTAACGGTTAATTCGCTTTGTGGGTGCAAATCGATGAAAATATCATAAAATTGGAAGACATGCAAAGTGTCAATACTCCATGTTAGTGGGTGCAAAGTGTATTTCTTTAAAATGGCAAAATGAGAATAACAAGCGGAAGTGAATCACGTAGACGACAAGTGGGTATTTATTGACACATTTAACGACTAATTCAGCTATGGGGTGCAAATCGACGAATTTTAAAACTTCATGGGCTCAATGTCTTGAAATCGATAAATCAGGATGCAAAGTGTAGATGCTTCTATAGTTAATGAGTGCAAAGTGTATTTTACCCAAAAGATTAATTACAATTTGCACCTACATGGTTTGATAGTTTGACACTTTACACCGTGTTTTTTAAGACACTTTGCACCAAAAAAGTCAGTCACTTGTTTATACGTGGTTGATTTTTTCGATTGAAATAATAGTTAAATTAACGAGGGGTGCAAAGTGTTAAGAATCTAAACAACGTGGGTGAAATGTCTCAAAATTAAAAGAACGAGGTGCAAAGTATAAAGGCTCTCAAACCATTTGAGTGCAAAATGTAATTATTGTTTTTATTAATATCTATTATTTTATTATGTATGTTCAAATGTGATCTCCCTAGAAAAATATATATATTTAAAAAAAAACATTTTCGTGTTCCGTTTCTTTCTAGTTGAAATCAAACCGAACTGGACGTTCAACTTGGTCCAATTTAAAGTTTTTTAATTCCGAACGCCGTTCGGCAAAGATGGAGAGATCTGACAAAGTTAGGGATACATCTTTTTCTCATTTGAAAAACGCAGGGCCATGTCAAGTCCAATTCAGGCTGCTAGTGAAGGCTTATCTGAAGCGCGTGGATAGAAATACGGTCGACGGAAATCCGAAATCTGACTGGTATTTCGGCCGTGAAGGACAAAACAGATAGAAAAAATAACGGGAAACAAAAAGAGCACTCGGTCAGATGCTTTAGGTGCAAGCATTACTGCGGACCTTGTCGGGTTCAATAGTCAACGGAGATGAAGACCTCAACAGCCAATTGCAACCTAGTCAACACACAATAACGTGTTATACTGAGTACATGCCATCTCGGGATACACCACCGACGGTCCGACGGAAGCATAAAAAATAAGAATAAAATTTTATACATTTTACGTTTTTTTTTCCGTAAAGATAGAAATTTTCTGTGATTGGAAACACTGTACAAAATATAATTGTTGAGCAAAGCCTTTGTAACTTTAAATCACTGTTTTGTCACGAAACTATTGAAAATTGAAAGAAGTCAAATTTAACAGCACTGTCACATAATTTACTGGGTAAAAAGTTATAAGGAACTGACCCAAAAACTCACGGCTTGAGATGAGCTAGAAGGTTAAGTGCATATTTCTTCCTTCTAGAAGCAGAGAAAATAATCAAGAATATTGGATTCTTCCCATAGGAGATGTCTCCGATACTTTTGTTAGCCGTCATTTTTCCATTCTTAAGTTCTTAATATTTTTATGAGAGAATAAATGCTTACCCCTTAGACTCTTCTTTTTCTCCTTTATATATCTCCTTCCTTTGCGTTGGCTTAGGCCCATTTCGACCCATCGATTTCATCCTTATACTTTATCCGTCACATCTGCTTTTTTGTTAGGCATTTCTCTCCTCGATTGGATCAACTTTCCTTACTTTTTATTTATTCGGCGCAGTCAATTAAAAAGTGAAATGATTACTTCTTATATGGATGTTCAACAAAATCGGGATTTCCTGGTGCCGATAGCCTCTATTTGCATAAATTCGGTGGTTTAATTGGTTTCTGGCACCGGGTTCTTGGGTACCCGAAGATCGAGTTTTATTTTTAATTTTTTTAATATTAAACGAAAATCTGTTTTGTTCCCCCTCCCTTAGGTCTTTGACAATCAACTTTCTTGTAGCTTACAGTTTTGGATTTGAATGATGCAAACACTAGGCAAAAGGCCAACTGTGAGTACGTTTGTAATTTTTGAATTTGAATGCGTTTCCATGGACCTCCTCCAACCGCCACCACGTGCCACTCCTACCACCAACAAGTCATATTCAGATTTGACAATTGTTTGGTTGTCTTTGTCTGCTGCTTATGTCAGCTTACTGTTCGTTTGGGCTTACCGCCAGCGTGGTTGTGTATGTGTGTAATTTTTTCAGCTGGTATTTGCATTTGAAGTGTTCTAAGGGAGCATGATCGTCGATATGTCCATCTTTACTTCAGCGGCAGTCGCCATTGTCTTGTGCAATGATTGTTACTTTTTATGAGTCTCCCTACTACCTCTGAGGACCTTGAGTCCTCGTTTATGGTTTATGACCCCCTAGACTTGTTGCTGACCCTTTGGTCCTTTCCGTTGTAAGTTTTCAGTTATAATTTTCTATACTATGAATAAAATGTGTCTTGATTAAAAATAAAAAAGAATTTGAATGCGTTTGTAATTTTGAATTTGAATGGAAAAACCAGGCTGTTTTGAATTTGAATGCATTTGTCATTGCAACTTATTTGATTGCATTTCTTTTTCTTAGCAATAAACAATAACAACCGGCATTTCTTTTGCTTATGAATGTACGTTTGTAATTTGTTTAATTCATTTTTCTGTTTGTAATTTTTGAATTTATTTTGTTGAATTCATTTTGTAAAGAATAAGGTGTACGTTTGTAATACTTTGGTGCTTTGATTGTTTCAATTTTTTTGAGATTATGACAAGTTTATAAGTTTAGATTTTATTGATATGTGCTCAGTTACCAAAAGAAAAAAAATATACATTGTCTAATATAAATGCAGGTTAATCAGAAAACTGCTATTGTTAAAGGCTAGTTATTGCCCTTAACAGGGGTGGCGGTGGCGGCTAATATCTGAAAATCGGCCTATCCGATTTAGGTGTCGGTCACCTATACTGGATTTGAACAACCCTAACTTCTTGCGTGTACGATAACACCTTATGCATGCTTCTTCGACAAGATTCAGTGGAATATCATAACCTGCTTGATCTAATCCGCTTCTAATACGCCCCGGGAGGGGAACATCCACTGCTACGGTACAATTGACCCTGTTTAACCACGATTAGGCTTTCCATCATGGGAAGAAGCAAATAGAAGTGAGGAGAAGCCCCCAAAGCAAAGAAAAAAAACCCAAAATGTCACTGATCAGATCTAACTTATATGCGATAGGGGGTTATCCGAAGAAGGTAATTGCATTTCAGTGCGCAGAAGATGCAAAAGCGAGGAACGGACGGCACCAAAACTGCAAGACAATAAATAATGTGGTCAATGACACTTGAAGAAGTAAACCGTGCTTAGTATGTGGCCGGCTGAATTTAATGAATTCAAAAAATGTCGAATGGTGGAGCGGCCATTATGCCTAAATTTACAGGTCCCCTTCTCGGATGGCGACTGCCCATGCAATCAAATCACGTCGGCCTTTAACAAAAGTTGTCTTCTAGTGCTATTTTTTAATTTTTAATTTGTTGTAAATTGGGATGATCACAACATTATGGTGCACATTTTCAAACATAATTAAACTAAACTCTACAGATGGGCCTTCCCTAGATACACTCGAGTCTTGACAGATGACTTTTCTGAGAAATTAGTTTTGACTATATGTGTCTCTTAAGGTCGTGATAGACTGAATTCTATATTTATTGGCCAGTTGGGGAGTCGGTAAACAATAGACATGATTTGGCTACTTGTGATTTAACTGTGATCTGATGACGCTGCCCCCAAGTGCTGGTAACTGATTTGATTTTCGCCTTCACACCAGCTTGTCAATTCTACTGATGGTGCTGCTCTGAGTCTGGAGGCAGCAATCAAAACGGTGCATACCCGTAAGTAACATATGCACAATATGTTAAGCTTAATCAATGGGTGACGTCATCTGCCCCTCTGGTTTAAAAGAGTCCTCCAATTTCCCTTAGCGTGGAATTGGGTGCTACTGAAAGCGGGTAGCCGAATTGGATAACTTTGACAAACATTACTGAAAATTTACCATGGAACAATCTTCCACATCTTCAAAAAGCTTTTACATACGCCCGAAAGAACCCACTAGCAAACTTCCTCGTCTAAGCACATCTGGATATCTGTTTTGGATCGTTTTACTCAGGAGCACAAAACTCCATACACCGACGACCAACAGTCTCTGAGGGTGTTCGGTTGAGTTGTGTTTTGAGAATTTTTAGGTGATGTTAACTTTATTGGTATGCATGTTGTAGTTATTTTTATGTAGTGTTAAAAATGATGTTTGGTTGTAGAATTTTTTGTGTTGTGAGGATTCTAAAAAATCCTGAGAATACTGGTTAAACGAACAGGCCCAAACGGCTGTGTTTGAGTTTACTTTTTTTTTTTCAATTTCAAAACATGTTTGAAATTGATTTTTATTGGAGTTTGTAAAAATAGATCTATATACTTGAAACTAGTTTACTTTCAAATTTACTTTTTGTTTTCATTTCAAAACATATTTAAAATTGATTTTTATTAGAATTAGTAAAAATAGATCTAGACTTTAAACTAGTTTGAAAAGTTGACCAACAGTCTTTGATTTCCATTTACTTTTTCCTGAACTGAAGAATTGAATATGTGGTTTCCAGATCAGGCCGGGCCCAACTGTCTTCTTCAGGCTCGCCCCAAAATATATGTTTACAAGCATATTTGCTTAGCCCACTTGCTCTTCTGACTAAAATGGGCCGGGCCATCGGTAGTCCCATCTCCTCCCTGTGAACCCCAAGCTCGGCATATTCCCGTGAGCCACGCGGCTGGACTTCCTTCTCACACGTGCCACTTTTGCAGGATCACCAGGTATCTCTGCCACACAAGAGATCCTCACTCAGTGACCAAGACTACTGTTCCCCAGGCAGTTGCTACCTAAAGATTGCCCTTTTGAAGAGTCTTTCTCAAAATCTCCACTTTGTAAGTACTCGAACTTGTTCTCTGCATTTAATTGACTGTATAAGCTCACCGTTGAATAAAATAGTTTGTGTTCTGTTTCTTTGCGTGTGAAAATTCCGTTGAATGTGAACTATTTCATTGTTGCTTATATATTAAAAAAAAACGAATTGATCAGAACTTCAGAGTTGAGTTTAAAGATTTTTCTTTTATTGTTGAAATTGCTTTCGGGAGACAGAAGCCCCATGTGTTCGAGTGAATGCTGTACCCAAGAGCTAGGATTGTTGATTCTTTTGATTGACTATGATAAGTATATTTCGGCGGTATAGATCTGACTAACTTTCAATAGGGAGAGGGACATGGAGATGGGTTGCTGCTGCATTTTTTGAAAGACCGACCATTTCCACGATTTTTAGAGATTCTTTTCCCATGGTTGATGCTTCGCTTGGAACCTTCGAGTGAAACTTTAACGGTTGAAATGGGTTCTTTCTCTGTCTAAAAATAGATTTGCTATATGAATTGTATGAGATATTTTGTCTCGGACAACTTGGGGTAAGTACTAGTAGGAGGAATGTCTTCTCGGATAAAAATGTTTGTAGGATTAATAGTTGCGGGTTTTCTGTTTGTCTTTCTTGATGTTTTGGAACATGGTTTTAAGCCTTTTGTCATTGTTTTTTCTTTCAGGATTTACAGTACTTGCTGCCTTGTGTGAAGAGCTAACCTTTATCTTCTCGTTACTTCTTTTTCCCAGGAGGAATCTCCAACATGGACATACCTACTGCAAGGTAACCATCCTTGACATTTATTTCATACATGAGATCAATTATTTGGTCCAGAAATTCATTTTATGGACTTAGCCAATATTTTCTGAAAAATTAGTTCTGTGGTAATTGTTTTCCTTATTATGATTTTGTCTCTGCAGTTCTTTCGCTTTTTGTTTTGTTTGGTCACAAAAGTTTTACAGCGGCCACAGTAAACTGCTACCTCTGAACTCTTTGCTAGGGACTGCACATTATGACCAACTTTCTTTATGGTCTGGATAGGTGTTGCCTTGACAAGCACGTTTCATGGTTCTTAATGAATTCAAGAGCACTAGGTTGGGAAAATATTCACAAACTTCCATATAATGTAGCTGGTTCAAATTTACGGATGGGCTGTCAAAGGCTGGCTTATCCGCAGCAATCTTCTATAAAGTATCCCATGACCCACATGTTCTGGAGAACATATTCAGTGCCTGGGAGTTTAGAAGAATCTTCATCAGTGCAATTGGAAGACCATTCTAGTAATGATGCAACGGAGTTGCTAGAGGAGGTTCTTGCTCAACCACTAGGGAGTGATGAGGTAAAATTACAGTTTCATTTTATGGTTGTTTTAAGAAGAGTAGGAATCTGAAGGTTAGGAAATTTCAGCACTTCTTTTTTTTGGGAAAGTATTGCTTATCTTGATCTGTCTAAAAGTTACAAAGTTAACAATGCTGTAGTGCCAGCTCAACTCCTGGCTGTCACCAACACAAGCATGGAGATGCAAAGTAAATGAAAGTTCATGGCCCTCATTTTCTTTTTCCTGCTTTTTGTGACCAACTATCTTCTTCATTACATATCAGCAGAAGTCGTTTATCCACACAGTAAACTTGAAGTAAACAAACTGAAGGGGATCCTTTGGATTGACCTTGTGATGTGTCATCAAGAGTATGAAGTAGGCTGGTTTTTGCTCCTTGGGCTTGAGATTTTGGGAGTCTGGCTGGGATTTCCTGAGGTGTTCCAATGAAGTATAATTTGGTGATCCAAAAGTACTTAAATCTCACATCAGTGAAACACAGGAGCTAACTTTTTGGCACAATAAGGACCCAATCATCCAAGTGAACATGTAGTTATCATTGTTGAGTTTGTGTTCTGACTAAGACACTTATTTCTGCTTTTAGATCTTTATAGCTTATGCATATGATATCTGTATGTCAGTTGAAGTCACTGGTGGCTGATTCTGAAAGAGCAAGGCTTATTCAAAAACTTAGTGAAGCAAATCAACAAAATCGCTTCCTCAAACGACAGGTTTGTATATGTTTACATGTTGAGTTTAGGATGAATCTCCAGTTTCATGATTCCTTTTAGTGGAAGCACATTCTATGTTGTTGCCATTTTTTCCAATATTTTAATTGGTTTGGTTGGAAGATTCTTCCCTAGCAATCCAATGATTTTGGCTCAACCAGTAGTAATGAGTAAATAAATAATACCAGAACATGGAGAAAATTCTTCCAGGCTTTTAGCGTTGATATGAGAGGCGAAGCATGTTTAATTTGATAAGTCAAGATATATGTCCCTTACACCTGCTGCTTCTCACATCTCATTATGCTAGTATTTTTTAACTTTTTGGTGATGAATCTTATAATTTACCCTGTCCTTATGAGACTTATGTTGATTCCTGGTTGTTTTTCTAACATAATATAAAATATAGAAATTTTAGTCCGATGATAAATTATATACTGTGAAAATTTGCGCCTAGCATCTCCAATTTGGAAGGGTGCACTCATTACCTTCTTAGAGCAGCAGAATTTTTTTTAGGTTATTGTTAATGGAAAGGCATTTAGACTCACATATTTTAATATCTGATCTCTACAGTTGCACATAAAGGAGGATGCATTGGTAAATTTCAAAAGTGAGCTTGCTGTGGTGGAACTTGAAATTCAGGTCAATTTCCAAGTCTCGAGTAGATCTATATTCTAAATAACATCTAGACATACATTAGAGAAAAAGTAACATCTAGAAATTTGACGTTATGATCCTTCTAATTGTTCTCAACGACAGGCTTTAGTGACACTTGCAGAAGAAATAGCTAAGTTTGATATTCCACAAGGTTCAAGAAAGATCAACGGAAAATACATTCAATCTCATCTTCTTACCCGATTGGAAGGTATGATCATGTCCCGGTCCTTGACCCAAATTAGGTTTCTTCTCTTCTAACTGACCCCTGTCAATTTTACTTGCTGCTTCCTTATATGATGGATGTGACGTGTATTCATAAATAGGAATATATATTTTAGAAGTGTAAGATTCTTGGTCTCATGCATATGATGCACCTAATCACATGAGTGGTTTTCTTGTGAGTTTTCTATATTATTGGAGTTCGCAGAAGAATTTCCGGTCCTTATTTGACTCTCTAGGGAAGGAAGACAAGTTGGGCCTGGTTAGGTTTCTATATGAAGAGATTATATAGCCTTATTTGATTTGAAGGACAAACTCTTCCAAAAAAAAATCAGTAAACAAACTCTTCAAATTTAAAGAAATCACTTTGTTTCTAGAAATTATTTCCATCTTCCAACGGAATTTCTCTCTTTATGTCTGTGTGTAAAGCTGTGCGTGGAAAGTTGAAGGAGCAGATAAAGGATGTAGATACTGCACAATCCAAGCAGGTTCCCTTATTATGGTGTGGCATGGCTGAGGTAAGTGTGCTGTTCATGTACACTGGATTTTCCTTTGCTCATGATAATGAGTGGCACTTATGATAATACTAACCACCTCAACTGGTTGAACTATAATCTTGAAATCTCAGACCATAAATGTGCTTAGCCCTCTGATCTAATAAGTTGGAAAAGGATGGCTTAGCAAGGAGCTTGGATGTCTCATCCTAAAGCAATAGGGATCTCCTCATTTGTTGTTCAAATGGGCACCTCTACCCCGTCCAAATAAAATAAAGGCCATGGTCAGAGATTCAAAACCCTCTAGAAAGATCCATCATACCGTAAGTAGAGAGACCTTTCAAGCACCTTAGGTTTGATCAATGCATAATTGTCTTTTTCCTTTCGTGGATCAGAGCGTGCAAGTGATGGGATCCTTTGATGGGTGGAGTCAAGGGGAGCACTTATCACCAGAATACACCGGTTCCTTCACGAAGTTCTCGACAACATTAATGCTTAGACCTGGAAGGTATCATTCAACTGAGTCGCTTGGATTCTTCTTCTTTTTCACCTTCTTCTTCTGAACTACGAAGTTTTGGTTTGAAGGTACGAAATTAAGTTCTTGGTGGATGGAGACTGGCAGCTATCCCCAGAACATCCTACTGTTGGTGAGGGACTAATGAAAAATAACTTGTTAATCGTGGAATAAATGCACGACTACTGTTATTGGGAATCTTGCTAATACAGAAAATGATTGACCTTTTTTTCAGTGTGAGGCTCTTTGAATTTGTTCATGGCAACTTGTTTAGTTGTTTATCTTTAGTAGAGAACCATCCTCAAGGGATCTCAGCTGGAACTGCAAAAAATGTAAATTATTGAAGAAAAAAATGAATCTGTCGCTATATGGAGAGAGAGACGGAGAAAAAGAATGCTGCTCCACTTTGCATGATGCAGGGTTCTAGAGCAATACAAGCATGGCTTAAATAGTTAAATGTTTCATGAAGAACAACGATGTTTTTAATACCCTTAATGTTTTTCACAAGATTTATTCAAAGCCTGTCATCACTAGTGTTGCATTCATGCAAACATGTTGATTTTTTAAAATGTTTCGAATCAGAGACGGAGAAGATACTTCATGACTCAATATAAAACGAAAATGAAGAAAACCAAGGTTAGGTTCGTTTGGAGTAAAAATGTGAGATTTTAAAAAAGTTGTGAATTTTTATGTTGAATAGTATTTTATTGGTGTTTGTGTAAAGTGGAGAGAGAAATGATTTGATGTAATTGTTTAATAAAAAAGTATTGGAGTTATGTGAAAAAGTATAAAGAGAAAATTTATGTTGAATAAAAAATTAAAAAAATTGTTGGAGATTGTGTAAAATGTATTGATTTTTATGTTTGAATTCTGAATATGTTCGGTGATAGATTTGTGAATATACTCAAAATCCTGAAAAAAGTGTGAAAACGAACATATCCCAAATTTCTAATGAGGGCTCCGATGGCTTGCGTGGTAGTCGTGATGTATTTTAATGCCCAGCAACGCCAGATGATGATGTTTCTCTTGGTTCCATCGTTAAGCGAAGTGGTTGACTTGGGTAATGTTCGTTTCCTTCAAAATCGTTGGATTTGAATCCAAAAATATTCATGTTCGGCTGAGTTGAATTAAAAGTAAGGATTCAAAAAATTTTGTTCCTTTTTTGCCCTCAAACAGTTGATATTGAATGACTAAAACACCCTCCACCACAACCTAACAACTAAAAACAACAAAGGGCAAAGTTGGAATTTTTTAAAATCTCTGCCTGCAGCCGGCCTGCCGCCTGACATGTTCCCTTACTTTTTGCCTGCAGCCGAGATTTTTAAGTTCTGCCGACGTTTTTTAGGTCGGTTGCAGCTTTTTTTTGTTTTTTGATTTTTTTTAATTACAAATATTATTATTTTAATACAAATAATAATAAATTCGAAAAAAAAATAAAAAAAACGATAAACATCATTATTCATTTTTTTACACCTCACCAACTTCTACACAAACACCAACACAACTTTAATATCACATAAAAATTCACAAAATTCTCCAAATCCTACAAAAACCTTCAAAACGAACATCACCTTGGTTTCAGATAAGGATAGCAGGAATCTAGAAAAGTGAGAAAGATACTGTATCTTTTTTTAAAAAAAAATTGGACGGTTGACTTGTAAAGTAGTTATTTTCTCTCGTGTTTATTTTTTACAAAAATTTTAGTGGTGTCATTATAAAGATTACTATCAATTTTGCCATTATATTAAAAAAAATTGTAAAAATTTGAAATTTTATCCATATATAAAATTTTGAAAAGAGGATTTGCAGCGTCTTATTTTTAAGTGAACTAGTAATGCTATTTTCCAACTAGTCAGATATGGTATTCCTGGTTTTTATTTTTTTTACAACTATGGTATTCCTGGTTTACTTGGGTATAGTTTGCTTCGATACCAACTAAGTCTGTCGCAACAAAAATGACGTACCAGTATATATTTATGTCTTATTCTGACTAAAAAAATGATGTAACAATATATGTATAAAGCAACTTCGGAGAAGTATAGAAAATGTTATATATAAAAAGTTATATACTATTATTTGAAAATATATCTCTACGTATAAAATAAAATTTCTGGTATTTATTGCTAAAATTCAATCATCATAAAAATTAGAAAAATTAAAAATTTAGTCACTGAATTTTAGTACCGCTGGCAAAATGGTCACTGAATTTTTTTTTTTTACTTTTTGGTTACTGAGAATATGTAGTGGTGACTTTTCACTCCATCCGTCAAACTTCTGTTATTTTTTTTTATCGGAATAGAAAGCGGTCGACTGCTGCAAGTTACCGTTGACGGATGAAGTGAACAGTAGCGGTCGACCGCTATTCCCGTTAAAAATTAACAGAGTTTTGACGGATGGAGTGAAAAGTCATCATTACGTCTTTTCAATGATCAAAAAGTAAAAAAAATAAGGTAAATGACCATTTTATCAGCGGTACTAGACGTAGTGACCAAATTGTAAAATTCTCTAAAAATTATGATAAACATCTAAGCTGTATATTAAAGAGTTTTTTTACACTGGATATTCAAGTTGGCTTTTGAAAAGACAGAAGAGTAAAGAAAAATACAAAATAAAACAAGACCGAACTAAGCAAAGTGAAAAAAAAAAAGATATTTGTTGCTCCGGACGAGAAGTTTTGGGGATGGTTGAGTGTGAAAATTTTGGGTACTGGAGTTTGTGAAATATTATAAAGTGAAGACAATTTTTTTTAATAAATATTATAATAATAATTTTTTAATATTAACCTCACATAATTAGTCCAAATTATTCAACGTTCAAACATTCTTTATGTCTATTCTTCCTGGGTTTGTCAGCGCTTACAGTAAAAGGCGGGCCCAACACGTCGTCAAGGAAACAAACAACAGTTTCCGGAAACAGCTTCCAAACCCACTCTGAGTTCCAGGTTCTGACTTTATGCTGTCCATGGAAAAATTTTCTTTTTCTTTTTCGGGCCGTCCAAGTACTTGTTCAAATGCCCATCTGGTGGAGTTTCTAGCACGACAATAAGCATCTCTTTCTGTGGCTCAAAGATAACATTTAATAACAAAAATTGCAAGACTTCTAAATGTGTTGGGAAGAGGAATGAAATGTGCGATGACGCCTAAATGCTTGGTATTATCACAACTTGTCATTTTAAACAAATGGCAGTGTCGTCACAGTTTAATGTCAAAGGTTATACCTCTCGTTTATTCGTCACATCACTAAGTAGCAAGTAGCTTATACCTCTCGTTAACTCATCAGTCTTAATGTCAAAGGTTATATCTTATATGCGTTGTTGGTTAGTCTAAGAATCCACCTACATAGAGCAGTATCCCACCGTCCTCTCGTTTGTTACTTGGTAATATATCATTATTACCCATAAAATAAGCATCAAACATGACGTTAAGAGCGGTCCATATTCATATTTATTGGGTAATTAATAATTATAATTGCACTTATTTAGTCAACTAGTCTACAGTGTATGGCTGAATCTCAAATTGGTTCCTAGAGTTTGTTTCGTCCTATACTAATTTTGGAGAATCCTTCATGTTTTAGAGTGACCATTTTGTCAACTCAGTTGGTCTCGGAATAAATTTCACATGGCTTACGAAGACGTGTCAACACTAATTGTAAGCAACCATATGTCTCCAAGTCATCTCAATTGCCAAGTTGGACCGGCTAATGTTAATTTAAAATACATATCAAACTCTCTACATTACTTGGACCTAAAATGTTAGCTCAAAATGTCATTCTGGACATGTCTTTTTATAGATTCGAGTGACTTGGGGACACCTAACTATTTGCTATTGGTGGTGACGTGTTTCTATTAACTACATGAGATTTATCTCGTTAATAAAATCATCTGAAGTGATAGAATGACCACTCTAGAATATGAAAAATTATACTATACTAAATAAAATCTAAAGAATATTTTGAGATCCGGCTATATCTCTTGAATTATTGAATTAATTAAGCCTGTGTACGTTTCAATGACCGATTGCTAGGACGTTTAATCAAAACTTCAATCGAGACCCAAGACCTTAAAGCAAAACGACACCCACTACCCGGTGGTCGAATCCCCCTAACCCGCAGGCTTGGTCCTGGCGTCCTGCTTCTAAATTTTGCCAAGAAAAAAAAAAGATATTAGAAATACAGGGAGTAAAGCAGTATATATAGAATGACAAGGTAGGCTAATCAGCCAACTCTTTCGAATCAATTGGCAACTCACGCCTCTGTTTTCTTTTCCTTCCCATATTTTTCTCCTTTACACAGGCCCTAAGCCTCTTTACTTTTGATTCTTGCGTTTTTTTTTTTCAGGAGCTGATTCTTGCGTTCTTGAATGGTGGAAACACCTCGTTCTTTCATGCACTTTATCCCTCCTCTCTCTCCGGGGGCAACTGCGCGTACGCTACACGCGTTGCCCTCCTCTTACTCCTTCTGTTCCTCCAAACAAGCCTGGTACTATCGCTGCCTTGGCGTCGACCCATAGAGCCCTCACCACCTTTTCACCCGCTCTCTCTCTCTTCGAAACTCAGCGTAGTTAGTTTAGTTCCATTTTCGTCTTTGAAAAACGGAGAAATCTAGAGTTTAAACAGAAAAGATTACAAAAAACAGGGAAGAAGAAGAGAAACGAAAAGAGATGAAGAAGAAATTCTCGGAGAAGCTCGGGAAGACTAATAACGAGACTCAAAACGTGAAGAGTCCAAAGGGTAGTAAATTCTTGATCACAATCAATGTTCTTGGAAGCGCAGGACCGTTGAGGTTTGTCGTGAATGGTGATGATCTTGTTGCTGGTGTCATCGACACTGCTCTCAAATCCTATGCCCGTGGAGGCCGGCTTCCGGTTCTTGGTTCTGATGTCAATGACTTCGTTCTCTATTCCGCGGATGCTGGATTTGATGGTATTATCACGTTTCCCTTTGCTAGAATCTCAACCCATCAGTTCTTTGCGTCCTACGTAGTTAACAAAACTTCTGCTTTCTCGACATTGATGAACAAAATCTTTCCATGAATTCTCTGGTTTCTATTGATTCACATAAATTGCCTCCCTTTTATTTTTTTTTCGTTGGGAACTTTTTGTAGCTTTAAATCCGAACGGACGAATAAGTTCCTGTGGGGGAAGGAACTTTGTGCTGTCCAAGAAGCAGAGGCAGCCACAGATGACAGAAGCGAGGTCGGAGATGATAGCTCAGAAGCGAAGTGGTAGCTGGAAAGCCTGGCTGAACAAGTCCTTCAGCAAAAAGATATTGTCCAATTAAGCTATCTTTGGCTGAACAACTTTCTTCTACAGAGGTTAGTATTCCCCTAAATGTTATCACGCTTTATTTATTATCGAGGTTATGAATGTGATCACAAGCCCAAGTCGTTCATCTTCTCGACGAGTAGATTCCTCAAATTTCCTCAGTACCTGAACTTTAGAATGCGCAGGCATCTTGTTTGGCATATTACCTTTGTAATTAGCTATATTCTACTGGTTTATTGTTTCATTGTTCCTTGTGGTTTTGGCAAAGCAACGGTTTTTATTATTCAGTGGAGGGACTCATCACGAACGTAACTGGGGGAGGTAGGCGATTAAAGAAGTACTTTAGGCTTTGGTTGAAAACGAAAGGGAAAAATAAGTTCACTTTGTCAAAGTAGAGGTGCCCTAAGACATATACTTTGTCGGCCACGTCTGAGGGTCTGATTTCGAAATTTTTGATTGGTGCCGAGGTCAGTTAATCGTCTAAGGAGAGTGGCGTGAACCGACAGACCTACTGGATGCATCCAGTCAAACAATGCTCGGGAAAGTCAATGTTGCCTATAAAAGAAAAAAGTGGGTGCACTTTTGTTGTTTTGCACGACTCTGGTGCACCTACTGGGGAAGCGTCTGAGTCAAACAATTCAAGGGGAGATTGATTGATTAGTTTGTCTAAAATTAAAACCCTAATCATCAACCTTCCTCAGAATCCCCGAAATATGAACCCCTTTGATCTTCTCTTGGCATGTAGCAGGTTGATTATGTGATTGTGAGGACGTTTATTGAAGCTGAGATGGCCCTGATCCCCAGAAATACTCGATGCTAGTTTGGACCACCTTGCAATTCTCGTTGAAAATAGTCGCCCTCAGCTCTTGTATTTGGCTGCATACTGTTGGTTTGGTGCAGATATTGAGAGAGATAAAACACAGAGATCAGTGCGGAGTGAAGCAGCAATCTTCTGATTTCATAATTCCCAGATATGCCATTGCTTTCTCAGTTGTAACTTGTTTGATTGTGGTAATGGTATTGTATGAATATAATGTTGTTATGAGTTCTTAGTACATTCCAATACAATCAAACAGACTGAGAATTGCAACGAAATTAAGAAAAATGTTGAATTTTGTGAGCAACATCGAAGTGAAAATTTAAGGGAATACTGAATAGGTTCAATTCAGAGCCATCAGAAGTGATCAGGAAATTCCTGAGATTCATGACACTTTCCATGGGTTACGATGAAAGTGCACAGCTTCGATGCATACGCTTCTTCAGAGAAAAAGAAGAAGAAAATAACATCAGACCCGAACATTGAATCCATGTACTAATGCAGCAAATTTTGGGTTGGATGTTTTGTAACGTCCGGCCCAAACTCCAGATGGAAATTTCAAAACTATTTATTACTCCTTCAGATCTTCAGCAATATATTCATATACATTAAAAAAACCCAAAAATATCAATCCATAAAACCTTAGGCGCTGAAATTTCCATTAACATATATCCAGTATTTTCCAACAATATTGACTAAGGTCTCTCAAAAGAATTTCAATAATGACTTCTCCAAATTTAATCTTCAAAAGTATTTTTGCAAAACACTCATTCGAAACTATATGAAGCCACTTTAATACCACCAACTCTTAAAAATATAAGAATAACACAAATTTATCTGTATGTCAACTCTAAAAAATATAAAAATAAGTGGTGAGTTATTACTAGCTTGGTAAGTAACAAGTCGGTTGGGAAAAAAATAATTTTTGTCACTGATATCTAAGGCCACACAATATAGGAAAATCATCAATGTTCACACAAACCTCAATGATCACAAATACCCCCAACACTCACACATACCTCAATGTACCATTGAGTTTCATGAAATCTGGACAATTTCATTTTACCCAAAATCTGTTGTCCATTTATTATTGACCTCGATCTTCAACTTTAAAAATTCAAATATATCTTTATCCTTCATTTTTAAATTCAAATAATAGATCCTTACCTTAACTTTTAAATTCAAACATTAGAGTAGATCTTTATCCATATCTTAACTTTTAAATTCAAAACTAGTATCAAATCCAAACTTTTAAATTCAAATATAAAGCACATCTCTACCTCATCACCTTTAAATTAAAAAATAAGCCTCTATCTTCAGCTTTTAAAACTCAAAAATAGGATTACGTATTTATCTCTTATTTAAATTAAAAAATATTCATTTAACACATTTTTTCCGGAACGGTATTACATGTTTTCTCTTCAACTAAGTATCTCCACTTATAAGAGCAAGGTGGTGTAAATTATGAGACCCACTCACCAACGCTAGCTCTAGGGCTCCATAGAACCGGACCGGATTTGAAAAATCAATTATATCCAGTTCATGCCTTTTGAGATCCGGTCCGGACCGGATCGCACCAGATTTATTAATTTAAATAATAATTTTTTTAATACAAATTTTAAACTTTAAAAATAAAATCCCTAAGTCGAAACAATACGTTTTGAAGCCCTCCCTAGTCCCTTGAGTCCCTTCCGATCACTTATAAGTGATCTGATCCGGTCTAAAAATTGGACCGAATTTTCATTTGTGCGGCCCTAGCTAGCTCAAGCCTTCTTGTAAGATGCAGAACTGCAAATCGAATTTTCGATTCAAAAATCGGACCGAATTTCCAGTTGTGCAGCCCGAACTAACTTAAACCTTCTTGTGAGATGCAGAACTGCTGTTACGGCCTTCCCAATCACTTGCAAACGCTCCATTTGAACTACCTAGAAACACACAAATCCTTGAAAAAAAGAAAAAAGCTGGATTTGAACTGTGAACAGTGTTTAGATCTCAATTTTATGTACGTCTAGCGAGTCAAAACTATTTGGGCTCACGTCAATGGGCGCCTCAGGCACAGGCCTCCTCCGTCGTTTGCACCAAGCATTAAAAAAGAGTATAAATGAGGCTTCATGGGTACTATAATTAACGATCAAAACCTTAGACAAGTAAATTTTTTTCAAGACAATTGAATTTCACATGTGAAAACTCACATGATGAATATTATATCTAAAGATTAGACTATGATCATGTCAAAATTTCAGGTTAATTGAAAGTGTCTTTGAGTACTAACTGCAGATTCTATGAAAGTAAAAGATAAATTGATGATTGAAAATCTTGAAAAGGAAAAATATACTAGAAAATATTTCAATGAGGGGAACCCAAAATAAAGAAATTGAGCAGCAACCGAATAGTCAACCCACCGAACAACAAAAAGAAGAAAACTGGAAAGAACCTGTACACCATAATCATCTTCAATCTGAAATCTCAAACAGCATCATAGACAATTCTATATGTCCCTCAGGCCTCAACTCAGACCCTACCAGTCTCACAAGTTCAGACCAACCGGATTTTTCCTCTTGTAGGCTCGATGGTAGAGGAATTTGAGCCCTGCCTACCACGACGAAACCGGAAGATGGTCCAGGTCAGATCTCGAAAACAACCTTACTACCTCCACGTTCAAGAACCCACGATATTCCCAAGGTTTGCCAAGTAGAAAGTAATGTTTCCATAGCCAAACAGGATCCAATCAGCTTTCGACGCGCTGCGTCACGTACTTGGTATGCGACTTAACCCAATATACAACATGATAAATCCTCTAATGGGGCTGTCGAGGCCCTGGGTACGGTTGATGCAGAGGGCCAAAGCAACCTTGTAGTCTTCTTCCATGACTGCAATACTCTTAGTTTTGTTGCCAGTTGTTCCAGCACATTTAAGTTCTCTTTTTAGTCTCCGCTTACTCTTTCTTTTCCAGGTTGAAGTTTTTTCATTCTTTGAGGGTTGCATAAATAAACAAAACGAAAGAAGGCAATTACTTGGTGCAGAGTCACATTTCTTGTAAAATTAGTAGACATGAAGAGGATGTAAATTTGCTGATTTATCAAGGGCCTATTTAAAATTCTGATTTGATTTTTAAATTCATCAAGATTGAATGTCGACATAGATACAGTACTGTTTTACTAAAACTAAAACTAGTTTGAAAGGCATTTCATCGCAATCAGGAGAACAATGGGTGATTCATATATATAAATCCAGCTACCAATTATTTTTATTTATCAAGTGCATTACAAGAAATTTGCCCTTGGCTAATTCCGGAATGTATAACTTTTTCTTTTTTCTAAGCAAAGGTGGATTTCATCACACACAGAGGGAGATTACAAGCACCGAATCTAAAGCCATCTAAGGCCAGAGACGATCATAAGGGGCACAAAGGCTTTATATTTCATCAATTTCAAAAAACCGAAGGGCCAACAACCAGAAGGCCTTAAAGGCCAAAAACAACCGGGTCAACTGACCCACAAACCCAACTCGGGTCCACAAACCCGGGGCACAACTTCAGCACATCGAGAACGGCGTATCAAGCACCTGCAACAAAAGCACCCACAGAAGAGAGACTCAACCAAAATGGAAGACAAACCCACTTGGCACGTCAGATCCACGTGCCTCAAGAGTGGCATGTGGATAGCCAGAAACCGGAGGGGGATTGTCGGACCAGGACGGCGTCAAAGCGCTGTTGTTGCGGAAGCCGACCAAAGGGCGCAAGCTCGCCGAAGAACGTCCTGCTGTCACCGATAAATCTCCACTAAGGCAAAACCCAAGAACAAGAGGGGGCGGACCGGAGGAGGAGGACCTCCTCTTGTTGCCCAGAGGATGGGTGGATGCAGAAGTAAGTTGTAGACGAGAGAAAATGGGTACCATCTCTCTAGACTTTTCAAGAAGTTTTTCCCCATTTTTTCCGGAATATATAGCTGCGACAGAAAAATATGCGGCTGGATATGTCATATGTGTAGGACTTCTGAGACTGAAATTCTTGTAGTGGTGCGCGTGCATTTTTGAAGCACCAAAAATCACATCATTATAACTTCGGCCTGTTGGTCTTTTATTTCTGAGCGAAAAGATCATGATGAAAAAGGAGTGCCGTGTTAGTCTTTCTCATGCCTTCCTCGAAGTTGCGTGCATGAAGCCATGAATTCCACCAAATCCAGCATGAAAAATACTGTGTATGTGTCGTATACCATAAATACATGACAGGATAACAACCAACCAAAGAGTAGAAACCTAATCTTTTTTTTTTTAATCAGAGTAGAAACCTAATCAAATACACTACTTCCATGCATCTATCTATCTATATATATATATTTATATGGCTAATAGGTAATAGGAGACAACTCATTTAAATAAAATAAAAAACAATTTATATGATGGACAAGGCTCTCTTGAGTTGTTCGTTCTCACTTCGATCAACGGAAAAGCAGAGGTTGAAAAAACAAAACAAAAGAAGAAGAAAAAAAAAAAAGCAAAAGAGAAGATGTTGAAGAGGAGCGCGTCGGAGAAAATTTTGCCGCAGATGCACAAGAAAAAGAAGGATAGTCAAAGTGTGGAGAAGGTGAAGAGGAGTCTGTCCGAGAAAATTGAGCAGCAAAAGGATAAGAAGATGAAGGATAGTCAAAATGGGAAGAACAATAGATTGTTGATCGAAATCGTCGTTCTTGGAAGCGCAGGACCACTAAGGTTCGTAGTGAATAAGGATGATCATGTTGCTGGGGTCATTGACACTACTCTCAAATCATATGCACGTGAAGGTCGGCTTCCACTTCTCGGTTCCGATGTCAGCAATTTCCTTCTCTGCCCCGTAAATGCCGGATTCGAAGGTACTCTCGCCTAGTGCTGAATACTATTGGGCCAAAACCGGCCAAACCGGCCCAAACCGAATCGAACCGATTGGGCCAGTTCGGCCCACGATTCTGGGTGAACTTCATGTTATTTATTTATTTACATATTAATTATTAAGTGGGGGGAGAGAGACAACATCGTCTCCCCCCAAATCTCCTTCAGTTTTTTATTTTTCCCGGACGCCCCCCACTCATTTCATCCATTTCTTCTCAAAATTGAATAGCCGCCCCCACCGCTCCACAACCCCTTTGGCGTCTCTCTCACCTCTCTCTCTCTCTCTCTCACGCCCCCACCGCAGCTCCTTGTGCGATGCCCTTTTCTCTGCCTCCAACCCCTCCAGAACAGCTTCAGAGCACTTGAAGAAAAGACAGATCTACAATGCACTAGCAGGGCTGCAGCATAGATCTAGACTTTTAGTAGTTGATTGTTGCTCCTTTGTTTCCAGATTTACAATTTTCCTCTCTTTCTTTCTCTCTCCCTCTCTCTTAGTGGTTGATTGTGGATGGTTGGTGATAGTTGATTGTGACTGTTTTTGATGGTTGTTGGTGGCTATTTTTGGTGGTTTTGGTAGTTGATTGTGGTTTTTGATTTTCCTGTCATCGGTAATTAGATCTTGTCCAAGCTCTTTCTGTACTTTTTGAGCTGTTTTTCATGTTCCATTGGCAAGGTCACAAGGACAAGGTTGGGATTCTGCATTTGTGATAATTTTTTTTATCAATTTCTCCCTTTGATTTGCCTACCGAACCGATTTGGCCCGGCCGGTTCTCCCAACCGGCGGTTCAGCTGTCGTTTGGGAGTTTACGAGAACCGAACCCCTCGGTTCGGTCCTCGATTGAGGCTGAAAACCTCGGTTCTGTTTTCACCCCTACTCTCCCCCACTGATTTGCATTACTCTTTTGTTATTGCACTCAAATCGTGATGGGATGCTTTTTTTAACGGGGTGTGAGTCCTTTTAAATTTTGTTATATACTAATCCAATGTCGTGGTTTCCTTCTGTATTGTGCTTTCAAGCTAACAAACGACGGTAACCCACCAACACTGGTTCTTCTCGGTGCTATCTTGATGGAAATCTTTTACCCAGAGAATCACTAAATTATACGAAAAACAATAAACATGATTATTTGTTGAAAGATTGATCCTCTGAACTTTTCCTGTATTGAAAGAACGACGTACACTTGGCCTATATTTATAGCCTAGGCCGAGAACTCTCCATTAGAATTTAAGTTCAATTATTTCTCTCATTATAGAATAAATTTTTGTATAATTAAAACTCTATAATTAGTAGATCTTAAATCGGAACAAATTTTTAAACATCCAAACTAGATCAATTAAAATTTTATTTTAAATATTTAATTCAAAATTGCGAAATTTAAGCATTTCTGCCAGCTAGGACCGTTCCTTTTTCCACCTTGCGCGCACACACCCTTAATGGTTGTGGTTAGATCGTACCTTAATGTTAGGAAATGATCTTGCATAGTGGTTCTCGAAATCTCCGAACCTAGCTATTTGTTTTGATTCTTTATGGTCGCCAGATTCTAATAATTTTGCCTGGAGTCTTATCTAAAACGCTTTACTGTAGCTTTGAATCCATGGGAACGCATAGGATCTCACTGGGCAAGGAACTTTGTGCTCCGCAAGAAGAGCCAGGCAGAACTTACAAAACGGACGTCGGAGATGATAGCTAAAAACGGAAGTGTCACCTCCAAGGATTGGGTTAACATGTCCCTGACCTTATGGATACTAGCTCATTGAGATGTGAGACCGGCCTGTATCTTGTCACTCATCTCTAGTACACTCTCAAACTTTACTGCTGTTTGTGTTGTAATCGGAATATATACCGTTCTAACGCTCTTGTGATCTCAATGAATAAATTCAAACTCCACTTCAGTGAAATGGCATCTTGCTATGAATATACAAGTTACAAATTAAATTAAGGCCAACTTATGGCACTCGAGAGCAAAAATATTCTGCAGAGTCCATTGCTACACACTCAACCTCGATCCTCCTCCACTAGACTTCCTATATTCTTGTATTGAACAAAAGGGGTTCGGTATCTACGGCGACTCCAATTCTGCATCTTAAAGTTTTGACGCCATTTAAATGGGTGGGCTTGGGCGACTAGTACTTGATCAGCATCAGTCTTAGCGATAGTCAAATTATTCGATGCCACCTTCTAGACTTTTGTAGGTAGTTCCTGTGGAAATGGAGCTCCGTGCACTTTATCATTTGGGCAAGCAGCTACAGCACTTTTGTTTGTAAATATTGACTTAGGTCAGCATAAATGGTTGCTTGGATTCCATATTTGACTATATCGTGGAATCGTTTTGTTCACATTCAATTTTGGCTTTAAATGATACTCATGTTCATGTGGTTTAACGTTTTCTTCAAAAAGTCTATGTGCTTCAACTTGGATGAATTTGATCCCTTCGCTTTAATGGTTTTTTCAAAAAAGTCCCTCTGTCAGTGTGGCTCCACCACTTTAACGGATTTTTTTGACCTGAGAAACTGAGGTCATATCATAGCCAATGGCATGCCGCCACATGGCCTGTCCCTGTCGTCTCTCCTAGTCGACGCCACATCAGCCACCTATATCTTCTTCTTCGATACAAAACATCTTCACTCATCTCCCCTACCAATCTCTAGGGTTCCTCCAAATCGTTTATCTTCCTCCTCTTCTAATAATAAGCCTACATAGGACTCCTATGATAAGCATCAAATTTCAGTGTTATTCTTTGGTATATATGTGCTTGTGATGATGAAGCTTTATTATACACATACAAATCGCATAGCACTACTCCTCACGAAATGCACACTTCCAACTCTCACATAGAAGTCTACAAACGAACGGAGTCGGATCAGAGGAATCACTTGAAAATGGAATACTGTCGAAAAGAAAAAGTCATGAAATTAAAGTTTGAAGTCAGCCAATTAGTGGAGGATCTTATTGAGAATCTCAAATGGAATTTTGTTCACCGAGAACGTTTATGGTAGGTAAGAGACATAATTTAAATAATAAAATCTGCTTAAATTTTTGAGATAATAATTAGTAGATTTAATTGGTATTTATACACGTATATTTGTTTAGTCATTTATTGATCGTAATCTACAGGCAACTTCAATATAATTTTCAAAATTCCCCAACTCTTTCTGATCATCTTATTGATCATCAAGATGGATAAACACAAGAGGTGGCTAAATATTTAATTAGATTTAAAAAACCTCTTGATTAGGTGGATCTAGCTTTGTTCGATTTGATTATTATCTTATTTCCCCTTCAAACGTGTAAGCCATAAAGTGACGGGGTATCCTTCTTTCAGTGACAGCTGTCTGTAATGATGAGAACCTTTCCAAGATCATCAAGCTAGCTAAACCCAACATTAATCAATCTCATAGAGCTTTTGTAGAGAAATAGCGGAGACGACCAGCGGGTAATAACTTGCAGTCGTGGAAAGGGAGACTTTACTAGTAGATTGTTGTTGAAAAAGCCTTTGCACTTAAGGTGTGGTGTGCGAAAATGAGATCTTACGTTTGGGCAGAGAAGAAAAGCTACTGCTGGTTTTGCGAAGTTTTCAAAATGAATGCAGCCACTAGTCATTGTCAAGACCCCTCACTATCGATCGACCGGTGGCTGCGCTTAATTGAGAGATAACGACTCTCAACCAATTGATTAACGACTCTGTGGAAAGGGATTAGACAGATCTAGTGTAGTTAGAAGGCAATGCCTGACACTTAACACGTCAATTAGCAACTCAGCTGCCAAAGCTTCCACACCAAGGTAATTGTCAAGATCATCTTTGATTGCCAACAGAAACCAACTACAATTAGTGTTGACAACTGAAAACACAGCATTGTCGATCTTAATCAACTAACATGACTCTCTCTCTCTCTCTCTCTCTCTATTTTCCATAGAGATAATCATTTTCTTTCTCGTCACTAGTAGATAATGTTAAGAGTGATTTATATTATTGAGATATGTTGTTAAGATAAATCCACGATCATCAAAGTACCAAATATCGCCTTCACGACGAGGTGAGTCATTTTGAATTGCTTTTCACTCTTACATATTAGTCCTCTTTGTGCTAGCTCAACATGCAGAAAATGTGATACATGCAGACACGAGTCATGACATTGTTTTGGTTTCATTAATATGTCATATAAATTTATTAATCTTGTAATTAGGGATTATTATATGATGTAGAACTTAACAACTTATAGTCACGTCTACAAATCACGGGCCACGTACGGCGAAGCTCTTCTTCTTGCCGAATGTTTTTTTGTTTGGTGGGCAAGTCTTCTTGGTGGTCCAGTACTGGATCAGCATGCACGACGACGCTTTAATTTGTAATAGACATAATCAATACCTGGTTTAGTCGCAGAGTAAATGCTCTTCAAAGTGCACCAAACCCTCCGCGAATGATATCGGAAGCTGGCCGTATTCGGGATTAAGCGCGCCCAGAACGACGCAGTATCCGACGTAGTAGGCTCACAATTCTGAATTCACATGCCTACTAACCTTGGACACTTACCTAACTATCTTGATCACCATTGGGCAGACCGTGACACGTGTACTGACTTTCTTTCCACCCAATCACTAGGCACTACGCTTTTCCCTAGGCCTCGTCACACTTTGGATAGCCTTAAAACAGGCATGATCTTCTCCCTGCAGCCTATCGTATTTGCATTGAAGAAGCATGATTTTTCCCGGCCTGTTTTGGTGTTCCCCCCATGCAACACCCAAATTAGAAAATAAGCGGTTACGTACTTATAAATTTTATATTTAATTTCCATCTCTTAAACCATCATAATTATTAGCAGTTATCTCAGATAGCTTCTACTTAGATGTATTATTAAAAAAATAAAAATAAACAGACTAAAGAGCGAAGATTTAACTATATATATATATAATACTTTTAACAACAAAGTACTTATCATTTCCAAAGATAAAATACATAATTAGTTGAGTTGAGCTCCAGTTTTTAGATATTTCCGACCCAATATTCAACAACTCTCCCACGCTAAATTCCTTTATTCGACCGTATATATCATGCATATAGGCTTGCATGCAGCACCATTACTGTTGAAGAACCTGCATATATGGGTTACCACAAGTTTGTCCGGGATGTGGGCTCGGCTCAGGTAAATATATGCATTTTTTTAATCAAAACAAAACAAAACTAAGGGATAATCCAAATAAAGGACAGGAAAATGCTCAAAAACATCGGGGTGGCCTCTAGACATGATCTTAGAAGCAATTCATCGAGCAAAGTGGTGCGCTTCATCATTAACACCGCATTTAACAAAACTAAAAACAACATAATCAAAAGAACAAAAGCTGGTATACATCTCTCCAATTCTACATGGCTACGCCAGTTTAGCCTCTCCGGATAGCATAGACTAGCATCAATTGCACAGGAAGAATCACCCTCCAAGATAATCTTCGTAATACCTCGACGGTAGGATTTCTCTACACCCAGTTGTGCAGCCCAAATTTCCCCATTTTCAGGATCGTCCACCTCAATCGATCTATTGCACACACGCTCCAGCCACACGTCTGCAATGGTCTTTAATCACCGCAGCTCCTTCCTTAAATGAGTCTCTAATGGCCACATCAAAATTAATTTTAAAAACACTCAATTCCGGCGAGACATATTTGTAATAACCCGCTTACTTGACCACGCCAACTATGTTCATTAGTTACTTTCTTGATCCTACCAATCAGCTTCAAAACATCTAAAGACGATTATATGCATGGCTGTGCAAAAGATAGTACTATATATTCGCTAGTTAGCGTCAATCGTGGAGAAGATGTGTTGTCCCCCGGGCGCATGCCCTACACCGTCGACATGTGATAGTGGGGCATCTCTAACTGACAAACAAAGAACAACTGTTTTATCTAAGTTGGTTTCGGACGACAGAGAGGTATAGCCCAATTAATATATATTCAACACTCCTAAACCAACCCATCTTCATTGATCTAAAGTAGCCAAAACTATAGAATGGAAAGCATCAGTGGGGTGGGGACTGGATCAGAGGCCTGGGAAAATATCAGTTATCGGAGAGAATAGAGATTGCTCAAAAGTTTACTCTTTGTGGCTATTAATTAGAGCTTGGACATTGGGTGGTTTAGGATGAATTTAGCTTCGTAATAAGCTAAGTAGATGTTTTTACCCCTTTCGTGGGATTTTACCCATTTGATGTTCGACATGGGTGGTTTACAATCAACTTAGATAAAATAGTTAAGTAGCTAAATAAGTCCAACCTTCGTCACTTGAACGTGGAATCCAACTTAATTTTTACTAAATTGCAACTAGAGAGTTGTCTATTTGAGGTGATGTACTAACGTCGTGAGACTCACGGGGAGAGAGAGAGAAAAAAAAAACGCCTTTTCTTTTCTCGTTCTTAGGTATATATTATTATTTTTAAAACTTCAGAAAAGTCGACCATTTTTGAAATTTCAGAATTATTATTATTTTAGAAATAAGACATTATTACTATACCGGGAAAAGATATAACTGGTATTTAATTCAAGATATTTTATATATTAAATTAAAAAATCCCATACGAATAATAAATTATGAGACAACACGACACGTATGTGTCCACGTGGGCGTCTGTGCTAATTAACGTATTTGTTTTATAAATGTTCGGTTTATAGTAAAGATTTTAGTTTACTGTTTGTTTTTTGTTTTCTAAGCTAAGAATGTATGTTACATGTATTTTAATATTTTTATTATTTAAATTTTGATATTTTAACTCTTAAAATAATACCTATTAATTTTTTTTTCATTTTCCTTTAAAAATTTGCTCCCTTCGATTATGTTTCTGGCTCCACCACGGGTGGGAAGCGCCTCCCCCAGAAAAATAAGAATCATGCTCGCCATTTATTAGAAGTTAACTATAGAAACACATTTTCCTCGATCCAGCCCAAAACTAAAACTCTACTAAATGACATTGCCTGGGCCTTCACCCAAGTTAAAAATTAAATCCTTCAGAGACATTTTAAATAAAATAAAAAAGAAGGTACGTAAAAAAGATCTAAGAGGGAATTACACACTTGGAAGAGTGGTTTTAATCTCTCGCTCACTCGTTCATCTAACTCAGCTCGGCATTCCATAATCCATATTCCAATTTATTTGGGGTTCTTAAAAAAAAAAAAGGATTTTGAGTGGGGCCTTTCCGTTGCACATAACTCACTCCACTGAGTTGACTCGTTAGGTATTGACGGCAGCAAGTTGCCAAGCCGAGGTGGCGATAAGCGGCCTAGTGTGCCATCCAAGCATGAGAGACCCATGGTTCTCCTCCACCCTGTACCCATCTCCACCAGCAAACAAGGCCAGCAACATGCTAGCCTGCTTGAACGCGTTGGATCCGAGATGCACCGGCTCAAACCCGGCCGTTCCCATTCGTGTCCGCCACTGAGTCAATGTCTCATGCCGCTCAACTCGGTCCGTCCCTTCAGACGCCACCACGTTAAATATCTGCCTCCCCAAGTACACCTCGGACATAACCAGGTCCTGAGATGGGGGTACAACCCCGGACCCTTCCAACGAGTCAAACAGGCTCGAATAGTAATGCAAGGCCTCCGTGAAACGGTCCAGAAAAACGGGTCCGTTGTGATTCGCTTCTTGCTCAACCAGGGTGACAATCTTAGGCCTTATCGCCTTGATTGTGGACAAGACCTTCTCGATCGCACTAGGCCGAGCCAACATGCGGTGAAGCTCGAATACAGAGTTCACAGCCACGGCCTCCACCTCGGATGGGCTGATATCGAGCATGGACGGTTCGATGTCCGCCAAACTATTGGCGACGAATCCGCGGAACTGGAATTCGACGCCCATAGTTTCGGCCAATTGAGCGAGCTTCAACCCTACTTGCTGCAAAGCGTCAGTGTTGTCCGGCTGGGGAGGGCCGATTCCAGTTAACCGAAAGGCGGGTGGTCCACCAGGCCTCATTGCAAGTGCTTGAATTAGTGCCGGCCATTGCATACCCTGCTTTAACCCGAAATCGATAACGTGAACTCTGCTGGCAGTGGCAAATGCTTCTAGTATCGCTTGGTTCGCAGTGAAATGCGCGAACTTGAGGTAAGGGCAGGTCTCGTAGAAGTGCATCTGTAAGATATCGGAGTAGGAAGCATCAAGGCAATCTTGTGGATAGATTTTGTAGATTCGGCGAGCTAAGGCTTCGGCGAAGTACGTGGCGACCTTTCTCATGGCGCCCACCTGCGATGTCGCAAGCAAGCCTACGTGTTTGACAAGTGCATCTGCAAGCTTCAGATTGTCTTGTTGGACCGCATCGGCGCAAGCCATGAGAGTGTGGACGAGTCGGACACCGGTGTCCTCTGAGTCAACCAGAACAACGGGCCGAGTCGGCTCGGACACAGTCCCAGCAGCAGCAACTCCACCCGATGGAGAATAGGATGGCAGCACTGGAGCCGAAGGCGCAGAATTAGGGCTACTTGAGGTTTTCATTCGCTTTCTGCTGCTTTCCCTCTCATGTGTTTGTGGGTAGGCAGCAGAACCCGGAATAGCTCTCAGATCGTACTCGGAGTCGTCGTTGTAAATCCGGGAGGACTGGGTCGTATCAATCTGCTGCTGCTGCGAATTCGAAAAACCAAGGCCATTCACGGAAGCGAATTCAACAGGAGCCAGAAGAGGATCATCGATTTGTGGGCTCTGAAGCAAAGGATCGAGAACACCATTGGGTGCTGGATTATTGAGCTCGGAGAGCATGCTCTGGACCCACCCTGAAAGATCGGACGGATTGTAATGGACGGTGTCACAGGAAAGATGTGGAGCTGCGCCCATGACCATCTCCAGCTGCTCCAGCTTATCGGCAACTTCGGCCATCTCGGAAGACCTGACCTTGTAACCCAACATCGCCAGTAGTTCATCCATGCCTCCTCCTCCTCCCGCGTCCTGCTCTTCCTCCCACATCTTGGCCTTACCACTTGACGTTGATGAACATTCGGCTTTGCCTGCGCCGCCGGAGGTCCCTTCGTGGTTCCTCTTGTGCATCTTTCACTGCTACTCAACAACAAAAACAAAAGAAGAAGAAGAAGAAGAAGAGGCAACTTTAGATGTTGTTCATGGGTGACCAATTGGGTACTTGTTTCTCTTGGACGTCACTATGCAATTTTCGTTTCTTTGATTTTTTTTTTCTATTTATCTGGGGGGGGGGGGGGGGGGGGTTGTGATGGCCGATGGGTGGGAGGTCCAATGAAGGAACGGGATGAGGAGCCACAACTCGAAGAGATAAGGAACAACGAAGGCCATAATGATGGTTATTTTTTTCTCTCTCCCCTCTGGATTTTGAAATTAAAAACTTTTCCTTTATTTAATTTTATTATTTTTATCCAGGCAATTATTTATTTAATTCATGTGGTGGTTGATTGGGTATTTTAAGGTGTGAAAACTGATATACATTGGGGGTGTTTGTTTGTGAAAATTTCGGAGAATATTCCCGAAATTTTGGGAATCTTTACTTTATTGAGATTTATTGGGGTTTATGAAAAATAGTGTGTGTGTAAAAGTTAAAAATTTTGGAGTGTGTTTGTTTTGTTGGAAATTTCGAACACCGATTAATTGGGGAAACAAATTATAGCGCGAGCCCCCGGAAACTGTACATAAAAGCAACGAAGAGCCGTGGCAGCACCGCAATGTTAAAAAAGATGCTCATGAGAGTCCCCAGCTCCCGTATAGCGACGACCACACACTAGGAAATCAGGTGGCCGTACGCTTGATCTATTAAGGGTTTGTTTATTATAAAAGAAAAAATCTATTGAGGGTTTCGGGGACCGAGAATGAAATGTGGGGTCCAGCTCTGAATGGATATTTGTTTACAGACAACCTCACTTTCTTATCCCCGCGGCGGTCTACTGGGCGCGTGTTCCACTCCCTTTTCAACCTATTTTTCTCTTCTTCGTTTTTGGTCCTTTACTTCAACACAAGTTTTATCAAATGTCTTTCCCTATTTATTTTTTTCACTCTGATTTTGGTAGATAAATTGGACCATATAATTTGAGAAAAGAAAAAAAACGCCTTATATTAAATATCGTGAGATTCTCATTGCCTTATTAGAGGAGTTCCAATTTTAAAAGCAATGGATATTTTTATTGAATGCATTAGAAGAATCAAAATGATGTACCGCATAAGTATTGAAACTATAAAAAATTACGAGGCAATCACTTCGGTTTGAGTTACGGGGGAAACGTGTTTCGTACCCGCTTTTGGTCAGCTATGTTAATATACGACCCACGTGAGGCGAGAGATCGACGGGTCAACTTTAAGTGGAACGCAAGTTCATGGCAAAGTACTGAACCATGGCCAATAAGGGAGAGCTTAGTGTCCGCTGGATACCACGCGGTATCATACTCTGCCGCGTGTCCTTCAAACGCCAGATGTGAAACCTTTGATAGCTAACCCCCACGTCCTAGTATATAAAAATGTTCTATTGTGGGTCCCAAGACGAGGCAGAGAGGGGGAAGAGAGAGAAAGGGTGGGGAGTCAGACGTCAACATCGATTTTAGGACCATCAGACTCTAAGGGACCCATGCATAAAAAAAATTACGGAAAGAAGGGCTGGCAGCCTGGCAGCACGTAAAAGTTAACGGCGTTAAAAGATACGGCTACTGCCGTTTCTCTGTTTTGGATCAGTTTGATATCTCCCCGTTGTTTAAGAGGGCCGTCCCCATCTCTATCTGGACGTGACGTTTGGAGCGAATGGAGCATCCGTCTTTATTTCATTTACTTTAATTTTCTGACATTGAGACCAGGAGAAGCCGCACTGACACCTCCTCTCCCTCATATCGGTCTTTCGCCATGTGATTCTGCCACGTTTCCCAGATTCTCCTTTTACGGTGGTCCCCACGGCCCCCATCTCTCCCTCTCCACCTTGTATTCTGATATATTCGAATTATTTTATTTCTATTAGTTTTTTTATAATTTCTATTTGTTTTATTCCACGTGTTTGTACAAAATTTTATTTTATTCTAAAATTTTTAATTTTTAAACATAATTAAGTTTTAAACTAATTTCTTTTATCCCGATCACTTGGCATGGAAACTCAAACCGGATCTGCTGAATTTATAGCTCGCTTTCTGCCTTACTTGCATGTCATAACCTTTGGCCTAGATAGGGGAAAAAAAAAGGCATAACCTTTGTAAAAATATAATAGTCCGTACAAACACATATTCTTTTAAACTGATAATGAAGTAATAATCTGAAGAAGCGATGTCAGATAATTATAAATATAGCGATTATATATTATTCCAGCTAAAGATATTTTAAATTTTGTAGTTGAGGATTATATAAT
Organism: Myrica gale; assembly: GCA_963930655.1. Classification (NCBI taxonomy): domain Eukaryota; kingdom Viridiplantae; phylum Streptophyta; class Magnoliopsida; order Fagales; family Myricaceae; genus Myrica; species Myrica gale. The sequence continues at coordinate 4,381,999 of OZ005600.1, read as the reverse complement.
TAATTAAAAAAATATATTTTATCCAAGAATGATAATAACGAGAGTATATGGTATCGAGTAAAAAGTGAAAAAATGGCGACTGCTCAAAATGTAGCTCCTATTTAACCTAAAGATGACAGATGAATTTCAAAGCATTACTTAAGTAGAGATCAAATTGACTTAATTACTGTCTTCACATTTAAGTGAAGGTATAATGCATGTGCTGCTCTCAAGCAATGCTTAGATCCAAACTATATACGATTATTTAATTATGTATATCAAGAGGCAAAGCTTTATTTATCCAATTTTTAATTATTTATATCGAGAGGCAAAGCTTTGTTTATCATTGGGTGTAGATAGTTTGGTTCAAGATACCTCTTATACGAAGTTAGGTTACATAAAGAAAGTTTGGGAGGCCAAAATTTTAAAACTACAAGAAAATCATTAAAAAAAAGGCTACTTGAGATAAATGGAAAAAAAAAAATGGAATTGGAGATTAGGGACAATGACCCCTCTAATCCCCTAGTTTGGTCCTTGCCGGCAACTCTTAAAGCTGACTATTTAATTGTCAATTGGTATGTACAGAGATAGATTCATGGATTCAAATCCTCTCTAATTTTCTATCCAAATTGCGTAGTAGAATTTAAAAAGAAATAAAACACAATAGGTAAATCTCATGTTAGAGTCTATAATGCCCGAAACACAATATGAATTTTACTATAAAATTCGGACATGAATTGAAAAATCTCTTAATATTAAACTCATATAGATACTCAAAAGGTTTCACGTGTGATGCAAAATAGTGGCAGTGCACTCTTTGCCTCAGTGCACGAGATTGATGCAAGATTTCCATGGTCGCCTTTAAAAAAAAAATGCTTTCATTATTTATGTTCCCAAAAATGCTTTCACCTATCACCAATATTTATGCGATGTCATATATCAATCACCTGTTCACTTTATTCAGATTAAAGACAAAAAAAGCCAAAAAAGAATTGAAATATGAAAGGAGTAGAGAATCTCGCTCAAATAAATTGGCATCCTCGAACAACGATGGTTTTTCCCAGACTCCATGTGGCTACTAGCGCTATGCTATAAGTTTCTTAGCAAAAGAATCTTACGTCGAATAGGTTAATATTTGATTCGTTTTTTTTTCTAAGTAGTACTGCTATTACATATATATTAATTTTCCTGAATCCTGCCCACAGGTACACATGTAATTTGTAGACTTCAGACTTTAGGTTAATTAATTTGTTGCCCTAATAAACCTATATAATTAATTTGTTATACCTGTACCAGTGGACTGCCCTAGTTCAGAACAATTCCCAACCCCACTCTAAACAGTACTGTTAGAGCCTTAAATACCATCCCAGCTATAAAAAAAAACAAAAAATGGGATTGGAGTTCTCCGAAAGTAGGGCTGTACAATCCCGGTGTAAGTGCCGATTTTGGCCCGAAAGTAGGGTTGCACAACCCCGGTGTAGGTGCCGGTTTTGGCCACCGGGTAGGCCGGTTTTGAAAAAATTACCACCTACACCGTTAAGGGCAAAAACCGACCCTTAGCGGTGGCGGTTTCCGGTTATCCTACATTAATATTGAGCCATTTTTTTAGCATTTTACGCACTTGGCCCAAAGTATTTGTTCTTTTTTCTTTTGGTCCATTAATCATATATCAATAAAATCTAAACTAATGAAATCAAAATTCCAAAATCAATAAAATTAAAGATCATCTTAAAAGAAAAGATGAGAATTTAAAGTCCAAAGTAATAGAGATGTCACTGTAAATAGAAACTATTATCTTTTGAAAAATCCAGTTTAGACCCTAACAACACTTAGATGGGAGAATATGTGTTTTCCCTCTAATTAACAAATCAATAACAATTTTAAAACATGTTCAAAACCTAATAGGGTTTCCCTTGATTTCACAAGGAAAATAAAAAAATTCAGCAATTTTAAGGCGCTCGAGCGCGGGTCAAACGCTCGTCGAGCGCTTATGTTTCTGTCTGAAATTTGCACTGAACGCTCGATCGCTTGTTTAACGCTAGTCAAACGTGATGACTCTTTCTAAATTTTTTCAAAGGGCGCTCGAGCGCTTGTCAAACGCTGGTCAAACGTGACGACTCTATATGAATTTTTTAACTAAAATGTATTAGAAATTTGAACTAAAATGTAATTGAATGACTGATTTTGCAAGCATGGTATAAATTTAATAGTGATTTGTCAATTTTAGAAATTTAGACAATTTGTTAATATTTCATAAAAACTTTTAAACTAATACATTGATTTAAAATTTTTTGTGGTAGAATCTCGATCTCTTTACTTATATTATGCGATGTACTTACCAAAGTTTGACATTAAACTCTTTAATTATGATTCCAACGCCTTCATATATACCCTTTTAAATACAATAAATTCGTAATTTTTTCTACCAAAATTCTATATAATTAGTTCATTCACCTAGAAAGCTTCTTGTTAACTTGAATGTAAGCATTTGATTAGACAAAACTAACAACAAATCTCAAATATTCAGGTGAAACTAAACTATTGAGTAAACCTTGTCATGCTTCTAGAATACTATGTCTTGAGGTGAAACTAAAGTTTAAACTATTGAGTAGATACTAAAATAATTTTTTTTTTTTTAAAAATCCCGGTTTAACCTACACCGGGAACCGCCGGTTTTTTCAAAAAACCAAACCTACACCAACACTAATTAGACCAAAAATTGAAAACCCAATATTAATGTCGGTGCCCGTACCACCAGAATTTACCGGTTTCGTTGTCCAGCCCTACCCGAAAGAGTTACCAACAACGGGTTCATGCATATTTCTCATTCATATCCTTATGTGTCGGTGTCGTAGAGTTAAGTGGGGTAAAATTTGGTGAAAATTCTATCCGCCCTCTGGCCCTCACCCTCCGAGTCTCCGATATGACTCCGTGCACTTTGGGTCAACTCGGAGATCTAATTATTTAGTACTTTATTATATTTAGGAGGTGGAATCTTTTGGGGGTACGCCTGGGGTACCTACTAGCTACCTAAGCTAGGGCAAGGCCTAGAACCTAGTGACCTCCGACTAACCTCCATCCTAAACCGTAGAAGCTTATAGGGTGGACCCACTGGAATAATAATACAGCATGCTATTATGATTCGATTTAAATGGGTAATTTGCAGAATTTATCCACTCAAACCAAGAATAATTTTTTCCACAGTTGGGGTTTTTTTTTTCTCTGCTTTATCAGATTCGAACGTTCCAACCTAGCTTTGTTAATTGTTATGGGGTCCTGGACAACCGGCGAAGAGCTGCCATGATTTCATCCATGCAAGCATGATGATGTTACCGGAGGACATTTTTAGTAGAAAGATGTAAACATCAGAAATAATTATCAGAGAATCCATAATAAAAAGAGGAGCCAGCAAAGAAAAATCCTGAAAAGAAATGTTTTGTTTTTTTAATTAATTTCTACTAACCCCAAACACCAAATACATTGGAAACTATAAATATTCTATGTGAATTTGACAATTTAATCCTTGAGTTTATAACCATTTGGCAAATAGGTTATTCAATTTTAAATTTTTAGTCCTTGAGTTTTTTATGTTTGACAAAATGGTCATTCCTTCAGTCTGTCGTCCATATGCTTAACGAAGTTCTCTGACATGTCAGCAAATTGTACCGGTCAACCGCTCACTTTTTACACATATATCTGGTCGACCGCTTCAAATTTGTTAAATATATAGACCCAATGACCAAAATGACAATTTCTCGTATTTCTATTTATCTCTTTCTTTCTTCTCGTAAGAATCTTTTATAGAAGTATTCAAACAAATTGTTTTATATATATATATAAAACATGCGATTGGAGAATTTATTCCGCTCGGCGCTCGTCACTACACCTCCTGCGCGCTACAGCTATTCCGCATCGTTTTTCCTTCCTGTCCTTTGAGCTCCTCATTCAAGCAGAAGTCAATAAGATATTAAACATTCCTAAAAACCCAAAATTATTTTATTTCCCGATCTCGGTGCACCTTGCTATTATTATACGACATTACGATATAATTAAACAAATGAAGCTTTGGTTATTAACATCATTGAAGTAAGTAACCTCGATCGGAGCTTAATCTTCTTGTGCTGGCCGTAGGCCATACAACCAAGTACATACTGCCAAGTGATTAATAGTTAGATAATCACATTTATAAAAAAAATAGTTAGATAATCACACATCCTACTCTAATCCGCAATGATTATTCCCACTTGTCGCGTAAACGTTTGAAATAATTATTAAGATAATCATTGTTCGCATTAATATTCATGTGGTAATTGATAAGCTCATTTGAAAGCAATAGCGAAATGACCTCAGAAAGCTAATCATGAGACAAGAACTTGTCACCCGTTCTCAGGGATTCTTTTCCTCCGGTAAATCACTAAAAAGCCTTTACCCAAAAGGCTGCAGATAACTATTTATGGCAATTTTCCTTTATCTTTGAGAAAAGATGGGAAAAAAAAGCTAAGATAAGATTCTGATATTCAGCAGACACCAAATAAAAGCACCTCAGGCTTACTATAATTGGAGGACTGTGCATGCCACTATGGTCTCCATCAGTGGGAGTCCGAATTCAATATTTCTGATTCGTCCTCCTTAATCCTCTATGGACATTTCACACCGCGTTAATTCTCCTGCTTCCCTTAGTCAATTAAGAAACTACTTCCGAGCCATTAGTGTTTGGGTGGAACGAAACAGAAAAAGGTTCCGGGCCAGACCTTGTATGCATTGTTGCGTCCGACATTAGTGAGTGGTCCGAAAGGTGCTCGAGCACCGGTCATGGTGACGAGGGTGATGGCGATCAGTCATAATGGAGCTCAGAGGTAGTGAGAATGACGTGCAAGTCGTGGAATCGCGCTGATTGTGCCACGAATTTGTTTGTGTTCGTACAAGGCATGATTGAAAGGAGAATGATATATTGCTCAAAAACAAAACTGTGAAAATGGTATTAGATATTATATATCGTAGTTGGAATACTAACGATAGATGTCATATATATAGATGTTGCATTTGAGAACTCGAAGAGTCACATTTGTGAAGAGTTATATATGGCAAAAAAATCAATGTACCTAATCGGATGTGGGGTCTTACGCGTATAAGCTGGAGGAATATTAAACGATAACATCCAGCTATCGCAATTCACATAGTTCGTTTACGTGATCAACATTTGGCCGAGCCAGCGTTCAAGGGTTATCCTGCTGGAGTGTCCAAAAGATAACAAAAAGTCTGTGAAAGTGAGGACTCAGCCGGTGTAGGAGAGCGTTTCAAGGACAAAGTGGTGTCAAATCAAAGAGCAGCATCTCTGTAGGTTGGTTGGTACTGTTGGATGACAGAGGGGGTCGAAGGACTGGGAATCCCATGTGTGGTCCTCTCCTCCAATTCAATGCCACCGTCCAGTCCGTACAACAGCAACTCCGGCCCCCATCATGAGAAGGGCTGCATGTGATCATGTGAGCTGGCTCAGTATGGTGCGAGCACCTATGTCATGTAGTACGTTCTATTGCAGAATTGTTCATCATGGTATATTTGTGTGGGAGGTATAAGTGGGAATAGCACTGCAGATTTTCGGAGACGTGGGTCCGACATATGCTTGCACGCTAGTGGGATCCTATGACTTCTTTTACGGGTTTTGGGTTCAAAAACAATTAGTCAGAAAACAACTCTATTTGGGTCTTTCAAAATGCAGTAGTTTTGCCCTTTGGAGAGAATGAAAGGAAGGAGGTTTGCAGCACTAATCTGTTCATGTCCTTTAACGTCGATAGAGTACTTGAGTGGCGCCAAGAGGCGTGATTTGCGAAAAAAAGAAGATGAAAAACAAATCTCCCCGACATAAAAAACAAATGATTCTCTTCTTCTAGTCTCATAAAGTCCACGATACCATAAGAGTCACTGTTATTCTTGGCCTATTAGCACTGCTGTAGTCTATATAGGTGATTGGCAATGTGAACCGTCAAAGCTTGCGAAAGAACAGTCTTTCACATGTGAGAATAACAGCACAATTAGGACAGAAAGAGGACGATCTTTTTTGGTCCAAGAGTGTGATATAGTCGGCTGGTCCAAAGCTCAATATATTCCCACTAGCAGATTCGTGGAGGCTATATATCTTTGTTTTCCAGATCGCAAAACAAGGTAATTTGTAAAGAAATAGAGCCAGATCACAACGACAGAGCCACAGAGGTATTAGATAAGTAAAGAGAAATCTCAATATAAGCTTAGACGTTACTGATACCCGTCAAGGTTTGAGATCCACTCGTTTCAAACTGGAGAGATCGGGTCCCCTAGTAAGTCTAAACTACGTGAATGACCTCTCTGAATGGAAGTCGAAGTTTCTGACTCAAAATTGTCTCATAAAAATTCCTTCTTTCGGATGATCGAATTGCTTTCAGTACTCTTGGGATCTACTCCCAATAACATGCAGTAACTACATTTGACATTTTGACCGTGGAATTTAAGTCGCCTGGAAGATCTACTTGGGAAAAAAAAAAGAAACATAATTATTTTCCCTCTTGTTCTTTTTCTTTTGAACCAACAAAATGCAGAACATGGAATAGTGTGTCGGACAAGTGTCATGCATATATATGCCTGGGTGGGGGATACGACAATGAACACAATCGCTCTCACGTGCGTCGTGTTCCCCTCATCCAGAAGAATGCATGAGGGGAACAAGATGGCCGATGCAATTTCGTTTAGAGAGCGTGTTCCATATCTTACATAATCATCTTGTTCTTGTGCTAGTAGTGCTACTGTGGTTTAGACAGCGCTGCCCTTGCCCCTTGGCAAGGGGAAAGAGACAAGGATGATGGACTGGGCTTTTACGCTGAAGGACCCGCAGTGCTTATTAATCCAAACTACTCTCACGTGGGTTCCCTTGTGATTTTGTAGCATACAGTCCAGTGGCGGATCCAGGATCCAATTTGAAGGGAGTCGAATACATAAGGCGAAATGACAAAAAATTTTTTTTCCAACGTAATCTAAAAAATATCTTAGAGTTAAAATATCGAAAATTAAGGATTAAAAAGCTTTAAAAATTTTAAAATATAAGTATGTACTATTTGCTAAGATTGAAAGTGGCAATTAGATCCTACTAATTTGCATCTTATATATATATATATATATATATCAGAAAATGATAGTTTGATCAGTAGGAACTCCACAGAAATTCAAGGGCATGAAAAATCCTAAACAAACAAAAACCAGCTAAATAATTTATTCGGGACCCAAAAATATGGAGTGGGTTTCTATTTATTTTCAAAAAAATTAAAAAAATTAGAAATTTTTAGGTAGAAACCTCTATAGCCCTAAGATATCCAAACAAATTCAATCTCATCCTCCAACAATTTCACAACTCACAAAATTTCAAACCGTAAAGCATTTTTAGCATACTAAATAAATGAATTTTTCTACTGAATTGTAGAGAGATAATCTTGGATAGAGGGACATACTAGGGGTCGAAGGTCCAACAATTTTCAAGTGTAAAATCTCGAGTATCCTACAAAAATTGAAACCGTCAAAAATCTAAATAATGAGATTGAGAGAGAGCTGAGAGTCAAGGGGGATGTACACTAGAATTTTCAGTATCAAGTACTACAAAAATAGTATGGACAAAAATAACTGAGAAGTATTGCATTATAATTCCTATAATAGTATGGAGAATTTGCTGTTAACTATAAATTGCCCAAATTGTTCAATAAATTGCCAGTGTCTTATAGGCTACCAGGGGATTTACCATCGTTAGTATTCAATTGCAAATACATTAATTAGGTTTGATAAAAGCACTAGTTGCCTCACAATATCCAGTTAAGATGCAAATATCAAATTGTCAAATCTTTCACTCCAAAGAAAATATACTTTAAAAACTAAAAGAAAGAAGTAATAAAGAGACAACATGTATAACTAAGATACACGTATACTCATTTCCAGGAAAAACAAAACCCAAAGAGACAATTAATACACACTTAAAACCAGACCCTGCAAGTTTAAAACTATGGTTGGACTGGGCCTATGGGGATCGGGCTCCCATAGGCCCATACCAACTTATAATAAAAAATAAAATAAATTTTTTTTTTACATATAATAAATATTTTTGGCAGATCCAATGGGGGGCGGCTGGGCCGCACCCCCTGGATCCGCCTGTGATACAGTCCCATGTTTCTACGGATGAATTTGGCAGAAGGACCAAAGAGCAACAAAAGCTATATTGTTCAAGGAACATTTTATTTTCTCTTTGAGCAATTCGATTACTATTCTTATTTAACCCACTCGGTGTTGTCTAAGTGCTTAGCGCACACTTAAAATTGTATGGTTAGGCATACGGTCTTGGGTTTGATTTCTTACGAGGATAAAATTAAATGACTTACTAGGGCCGTGGACTTTGGACCGTCATGCTAGTCTCCTAAAGATTTATTTGCTAGTTAAGTGGGCTCACTCCGATGGACTTACCGTATAAGATTCTTTCTCGTTGCCCAAAATAAAAATTGGTTCCTAATCGAATCACTGCTGAAGAGCCTCAGAAGAATGAAGCATTCCTTGAATTCAAGATTATTAATGGGCCTAGAAAGAGAGTGGTCTTAGCTAAAACGTACTGATATGGGCCTTGGGCCGCCGTCCGTTGTTTGGAGAAAGTCGGATATTTAAAAAGAGGACGAAGTTTTGGCTGAAAATTGGTGATATGGGCCCTTGCTACCAATAAGAGAGGCTAGTCCCTTACTTGGAGATGTGTGGGAAAAGGGAAGAGAACACTTTTCATAAGGTTAAAATGGGGAATTAAAGATGAGTCTAGAATGTAATGTGCGTACGGTCAGACATTCCACGTGGACAACAATCGAGGATTGGTACATGGACGTTGTAGGGTACAATCCAGGTTTGTTCTTTTTTTTGGTTTGTTCACCGTTACCACGTCCACTTACCTCACAAAAAAAGAAAACCTCATCGTGTGCTAACAAAAACCTCTCACTTTTTGACACGACCAAGCAGAGCACATAAGCAAAGAACAAATTCCCAGTCTTGGACAGTCTCTCCCTGAACAGAGCCAATGTCGACGGCCAGAATTCAACCCACCGTTTTTGCGCTCTCGTCGCCAGTCAGACACCTCAGTTTCTTCAATCTTCGGCTCCCCCAAAGTGCAGCCGTTTCGTCTAACTGCTTCGGCCAGTTGAGAAGCTACGGGACCAGGAGAGTCCTTACGGTCTCAATGTCTTCCGCTTCGTCTTCCAACCCTCTTGAAATATGCGTCAAAGCTTCCGTCACTACTCCCAGCAAGCTCGGCGACTGTAAGAAATCTCTGTCTCTCCCCTCTTTTATTCCGTTTGGTTACCCAGGAAATGCCTGAAAGAAAAGAAAGAAAGAATCTGAATGGGCTTCTCAAAAACCTTTCTTTCGTCCCCGAGAAAGTTAATAAGATGTTGCATTATATTGATAATCATCATAAAATAATAGCAATTAGCTAGAATTACACGAGGATGTTTTTCAGTTTGTTTTGTGGAGTTTGAATATGATGAGCATCTACTAAAAATTCGTTCATTAATATTTATTTTTAGATTTCCCTGACGTTGCATTTGGTTTTGAGTATTTGAAAAACAATTGCCAACATAAGTAGGAAAAATTTATACTCCAGTCATTATCCAAGTTGCTCATAATGAAATTGAAATGCCTCTGTTCAAATGTAATTCTCGTCGAATACCGGCAGCCTAAACAGCCCTAACCAAACTTAAAGTTGCATTTGCATGGTATATTGCTCATGCTCTCTGCTACAGCCTACAATTGTGATTTTCTGTATCTCGATGATATACTGCTGTCTCACCTGACGAAGAAGGGGAATAATGGTCGGGATGGGCTTTGACTTGAATTTTATGGTGAGTGTTTTTGATCGAAGCCATCGGCCATATCCCAATCTCATGTCCTGGCTGTCTTTGGCTCTATCGACCCGTCTCCCCCATTTCTAAGATACAAAAATATATTTGTGGGACACATATCCTGCTGAGTATGTGTGTGTGTGGCAAATTTAGCTACCCTCTTCCTTTGCTTTCCAATAATGACCTGTGCTAGAGCAAGCAGAAAAATGAGAAATCAAGGTGTCATTTGAATGGGACACCAAATTGGAATTTGGAAGGTGAGCTTAGAGACATTTCCATTATGTAGTAGCCCAAAATACAAACTCTCCCATTGAGGGCTGGCTATAACTAAAACAAGCTCACATAAATATCTAACATAATCCTCACCAATCACTAGGGTGCCAGAACATGAGTTAGTAAGACAAACGTACGTGGGAAGTTATTTCTGACTCATCTTCACAGGTCCCTTTTGCCAAAGGGTGTTGCTGACATTAGAGGAAAATCATCTCCCTTATGACACGAAGTTGGTAGATTTGGGAAACAAGCCAGAATGGTAATTATCTGACTTCATCTTTTCTATTATATCTCCTTTTTTTAATCATATAGTGGATAGAACCCATCTATCTGATCAAAATCCAGTCTTTTGTTCTGAGATTTATCTTCATCTTTTATAACGCCTTTTTGCTTGTGTATCTAGGTTCTTAAAAATTAATCCAAACGGTAAATCCCTGTAATTAAACTTGATGAGAAGTGGATGTCAGATTCAGATGTTATTACACAAGCACTGGAACAAAAGTACCCTGATCCACCACTGGGAACCCCACCCGAGAAGGCTTCAGTGTATGTATTTCATTTAGTTGTTTATGCTTGTAGCATATGATTATACATGCTCATTAGTAGGAAATAATTAGAGCTTTAGTGCTCCTTGACCATCCATAGTGCATAACGGCAATTTTGTTTAACCTGTGCTGGACTTCCTAGCTCCAAAAAGGAAATGTGCAGGAGTCTCCCAATTGGTAGTGAGATTATGTTTTGGTTTAAACTTGGATAGTGGTTGTTGTAGCAGAAAAACAGGTTACTATAATAGGAGCAGAATATTTTTGCTATTATAACAGACCTTTATCGATAATCAGGAGTTTCAAAGTGAGGAATAATGGATAGCTATTTTTAATGCTGTCTTGTAGTGGGTCAAAGATCTTCTCCACATTTATTGGTTTCCTCAAAAGCAAAGACCCTAGTGATGGAACAGAGCAAGCATTACTTAACGAGCTAAGTTCTTTTAACGATTATATCAAAGAAAATGTGAGTGGTTTATTTCTCACTCTCTCTATTTTTTTATTATTCCTTGTGAAATAGACCAAAGTATTATCTATATATCAACTCTTACAAAAAATTGTCAAAGTCCAAAGTTTGGTTTCTTTTGTAATTGGTTTTTACCCCTGAAGGGTCCTTTTATCAATGGGAAAGAGGTTTCTGCTGTAGACTTGTCACTTGGACCCAAGCTGCATCATCTAGAGATTGCTTTGGGGCATTACAAGACTTGGTCGGTTCCAGATTCTCTTCCTTATGTGAAGTCTTACATGAAGGTATGTCCACTATTAACAAAATGATAGATCTTACTAACTATCACAAGCAGCCATGTATCGTAATTACCTACACTTGAATGGCTTGAAATATGGACCCGCAATCATAAAGACTTGCCTTTTGTTAAATGCGTTCTAAATTCGTTTGAGCTTATTCTAAACTGAATGGATTTCTCTTATTTAGCGTTCTCATGTTCCGGTTGTGTAGAAGCTCTATAGATCTAATTACCGAGTTCCTGACATACAGGCTATCTTCTCAAGGGATTCGTTCATTAAAACGCGTGCTCAGCCAGAAGATGTAATTGCAGGTTGGCGTCCAAAAGTTGTGGGTTAAAAGTCTAAAGCTACATGACTTAAACGCGTAGCCTACATTACATGTATCATTGCCTAGAACTCAAGTGAAACACTTCATTTATTGTTGACTGTTGGATTCAATTTTCCGTCCCTTTCCTATCTGCCCAACTGTGGTGACTGCACTGACTGGAATATGCAGAGTATAGATTATCTAGATGTAAGTGGTCGAGCATGGCAAGCCTTAAAGTAAAAAACTGGCATTGGCCGGCCTTAAAAGAGAGGTGGGGGAACATGAGGGAATATGGCGGAAACGGATATACTCTAGTCAGGGAAGAGAGAGAGTGGGGGCTGTTACATTATTAGCTACATTTCAGAAATTGCATAAACAATCTAGCAACTCAACGCGTGATTGTTGTCCATGCGCCTCACTGGCTCCTGAGCGCGACCCACACCATCCTACCCATCTTCAACCTAACCTAGCCTTGTGTTAACGAAGCCCAACATGCAGGCATTCCTGATTCTTGATCCACCAGATCCCAATTAGATAGTCCAGAGTCCAGACCCAAACTCAACCCTTGCACAATGGTTTCTCGACTCGGAACTGGATGGTCCAAGCCCAGGTATCAAGTCAAGTGAAAAATTAAAGGAGACAAGAAAAAAAAACTAATATCAAAGGAAACAAATTTATTTTGCTTTTTCCTGCACTGGATCAGAAAAGTTAGGCAGTCGATGTGGCGAACACCACATGATACGACCCCAATCTTACCATCCGTAATCAATTAACAAAAAGTAGACAGTCTCTCGGTCCGCTGTTTAGGCACCCACAAAGCCACAGACCCACGCACGCGCACAAACCCTTACGCACCGTAGCCATGGACTCCACCCCAGCTACACCCCAACCCGAAGGTCCCCCCTCCATCTCCTTCAAATCCTCCCCTCGCAAGCTCCTTGTCAAACGTAGAACCCCAGATTCCTCCACTTCTAACCCCACCCTGAACTCTAATTTCGTTTCCCCCAAACACGAGTCCACTCTCGACGAAAACGTCGCTGCCGATGCCGACGCCAGGCCCCCGCCATTCAAGTTCCACCGGATCTGGACCGAGCCCGACGAGATTCGCTTCCTCCAAGGCCTCCTCGACTGCGCTTCTCAGCGACTCTCATTCCCCAGGGACCTTCACGTCTTCTACGACCGCTTCTCCAATACTATGCCGCAGCCCTACTCCAAGTCTCAGCTCTCCGAGAAGCTCCGCAGGCTGCGGAAGAAGTTCCGGATCTTATCGTCGCGCGTCGCCCGCGGACTCAATCCCTCGTTGCTCTCGCCGCAAGATCGAGCGCTCTACGAGCTCTCTGAGAAGCTCTGGAGCTCCGAATTCTCATCCACATCACCATCCGGTAACAACTCCAGCGATCACAGTAACAATAAAGAGAAAAACAAGAAGAGCGAGAGCAATTTGGTCGGGGTAAAGGTTAGCTTCTCGCCGACCCTTCCCATTCTGAGTTCCCACTCGAACCAAAACCTTAACTTTAACGAACTCGATAATGCGGATGACGAGAACGATAATTTCGACGATGAAAGTCAGGATGGAGATGTGAAGATGAGCGAGGCGAATGTTGAGAATGACGAGGAAGATGGGTTCGGAAGGAAGAGTGACGATCTGGGGAGTGGTGGGCTTGGTGGGGTGGCGGCCAAAACCGTATTGGATGTGTTTGATCAGTGTTTGAAGGAGGTCCGGATGGTTCTTGTTCGGCACGGGCTTTTTTACTCTGAAACTAACAATTCTTCCAAGCCACCAGATTTCGATGCTCGGTGGCAACTGCAGCGGATAGCGGAGTTGGACGTCTTTGCCCGGCGCTTGAGGTTGGTTCTCCACAACTCTCTCCGTGGGCAGTAAGTATGGTTTAAAGAAATGCGACATGGAATTGGGGGGGCAATGAGCCTGATTTACTTGTAAAAGAAAATGCCTATTGAAGTCGGAAATCGGTTTGTTTCTCCTTCTTTGTGTTTCGTTTCTTTGGGAATTTGTACATGCCGGCCGCTGTAGATAATTGGTTATGTTGGCTTCGCAAATTTTTGTATGTTTATGAATTTACATATTGTGTCAATGGATATTAGCCCTTCTTTTTATATTTACATTTCATCCACTTGAATGAACAAAATCCAGATAGTGGACTGTCCATCATCCTTTACCTCTCCATGTTGAATCGTCCAAATTATATGGTGCGTAAATTGGTTCAGTGTTTTGTGAACGAGCTTGCAATTGACTGATATACTCTAAGTATAGTGACTCTGTTTGTGTGCGCGTATCAAATGATAAGCCTAACGGACGAGAGGTCAGTTAATTCAGATTTGAGGCCTGAAGCCATAAGTTGCTACATGGAGAGTGCCCGACGGGTTGGATGTGTCCCTGAAGCTCATTTGACACGCATTCAGCCCGCGTCTGTGTGCGCAGGAGACTGGCACCAAGCTTCTCTGTTTCTGATTGAACCAGAAACACTATTCCTCATGCATAGGGAAAAATAAACTATATTCCTCATCTTTCGGGGACTATTTCCCAAAACGTGCTTACATAACAACATGGTGAAAGTCACCATCCTCAACGTGGTAGTTTTAACTGGAGCAACATGCTATGGAACTGGCCTGTACTTCAAGCCCAAGACATTCCTTTGGACTTCAGGTTCTTTTTTTGATAGGGTCGACAAGGCCTTGTGCAGTGTTGTTTGGGCTTTGGCTATACGTGAAATCAACCCTCCCACACTTCTCTATCCTTCTCCTCTCCTTAAAAATACAAAATTAGCGAGAAATAAATACATATTTAATTGTATAACAAATTTTGAAGACACGAAATTTTGTTGACCTTACTTCACTTTTTTTTAGAAAAAAAGGATATGGGAGATTTTTATTACACGGTTATGACATAACTAAATATATATATATATATGACATTATCAAACCCAACCAAAGATGGAAAGGGTATCGATGTTCACAATTCCCGCTGTCGTTGTTTATGGTATGTTCGGTGCCCAAATATTTGGGCTCAAATATTTAGGTTTAATCATAAAAAATTCACCACATAATTTTTTATTATTATAATACTTATTAAAAATCTTCTCTCTCTTTACTTTTTCACCAACTCCCATAACATATCTTTACTTTATAATATTTCCCAAACCCCAATACTCAAAATTTTCACCCTCAAATTATATGCCCTCTCACCAACCATCTGTCACCCATACCTCTTCCTTAATTAGGATAAAACGACACCACTCCATGCTCAATAAATCTAGTAGAGCCAGAGGTGGTGGTACGCATTGTTGAGCCGTTCGATTGAATATGACCGACCTAATGCCCTGGGATGACGTCCTAGTTTGAAGATCAGACGACGACTGGCACTGAACTCAAGTGGGCCCCAAAGTTTGTAAATGTGGCTTCGATGGAGAGTCATCGTTGTCGATGAGGGCGTGATCCAACTGAAACAAAAAAACAAACAGTCTCTTAATTTAATAACCGGAAGCGAAAAGTTCCCTTTTGACCTTCTGGTTTCCTATAATTTAATGGATGAGGATCCTCCGAATTGCCCCTGCCCCGACAGGGTAATAGGGACCTCTTTCTCTTAATTGTTCCCGCAATTCACTGGATTCCCGTCTTATTTTAATTGTTTTTAAAACGGAAAGTTAATGAAAATCATAAATCTTATCCTAAAAAAAACCTTAATGGAAAGCGAAATAAATAATAATAATAATAATAATTCTTTACCACAAAACAATGAAATGTTAGTCGATAAATAGATCCGTACTGTCGGACGTGCCACTCAAAATATACGATGGGTTTCTAAAATAGAAATCTAAAGTGTGCACTCTTGTTAACTCATGGCATTGGATGCTACTATAAGATCGGAATTACATTTCATATAGGTTGTCTAATTTCCCAATACATTATTAATACAGTTTACCAACAGGATAGCAATGCTCTTCCCGTTTTAGTAAAAAATAACGTAATGGCATTGTGTAATTTTAAATAAACATTAAGGTGAAAACGGACTCAAAGAACTTAGAAACCCACGTGTCGTTTTACACAGAGTGTCCCTTTCTCTGTCCTCTCCTTCAAAACCCGGACTCGCACTCTCCCATGCCTCTCTCTCTCTCTGATCTCGGCTCTCTCGCTCTCGTCGACTGGGAAACAGAACTCCACCTAACCAAACGCACCGGTTTGGAGAAGCGAAAGTGTCAGCTTTTCGAGTGTCTTTGAAGCCATGGACGAGAATTCAGCAATCATCGAATCGATTCTGAGAGAGCAAGAGGAAGAAGAACAAGCAGAGAGGAACAAGAACAAGAGCAAGGACAGCCAAAAAGGAAACGAATTCAGCTGGCAAACGGTTTCGTATCCGAAGCGCAATAGGAAGGCGTCCAAGCCACCACAGGGAGATAATTCAGCCGATCTCCCGAGCTACCGTCCCAACGGCACCGCCGCCTCTGCTGATGTCTTCCGCTCTATCGAGCAGCACTCCGAGGAGCGCCGTCGCCGAGCTCTCGAGGCTCAGCTTGCCGCCGGGGAGGGATCGAAGCGTCATTCCGACGACGATGAAGACAGCGATGCGGAGGTATCCGCCGCCGCCGCCGAGAATGGAGAAGTGAAGCCTAAAAAGCCGAAGAAGCCAAAGAAACCCAAGGTGACCGTGTCTGAAGCCGCGTCGAAGATCGACGTCGGTGATCTCGGCGCTTTTCTAATTGATATAACCGTAAGTGCTACTATTTCTTCAAATTTCACTTCTCCATTCTTTGATCTGTTCGATTCGTCATCCATTCGATTCTTTTCTTGTGCATGATGTGGTAAAGGAAAGCGTAATTAGTGTTTTTGTGTTCGTTTTCTATGTCCTGCTTAGGCTTCGTACGAATCGCAACAAGATATCCAGCTAATGCGATTCGCAGATTACTTCGGCCGCGCCTTCGCGTCCGTCAGTGCGGCTCAGTTTCCCTGGTTGAAGACATTCAAGGAGTTCAATGTTGCAAAGCTTTTTGATGTGAGTTTTTGCTGCAATTTTAATTTTTTTTTCTTTCGGTTTGTGTGGTGGGGGGAAAGTTGAATGTATGGATCTTTTAGCATGAAATTGGAGAGATGTGTAAGGATTAGGTGTGAAAAGCAGAAATTCAAGGTGAAAAGACTGGAGATTGCGGCTTTTTTATGTACGGCGCATAGGTTGTGAAGTACGAATATGCTTTGGGGTGAAAAGTATGATTTTTTTTTTTTTGCGTCTGATTGATTAAAATGATGGAAATGGTGTATTGTTATCTTTTATTTTTTGCATGCATGTGGATTTTAGTTTGTAATGAGAAATGTACGTTGGGATTTTGTGATCTTGTTTCGGGTCCAACTTTTTAGTCTTTCCATCGAAGCTGTGATGATATTGTATCTGATGACCGCTCCTTTATATGTTCTGACGTTCAATAAAGTGACTTTATGACGAGTCTGTTTGCTTGATCTCAAGCATACTGCGGATAATTCCTTATCCTGTTACAATAATTCTTTTTCCTGATCTCAAATTTACTGATTTATTTTACCTCTGGATTGTCTTATGATTACTTCTTATGTCTTTAGTTTACTATGGAGTGACTTGTTATATTTTAGAGAATTTCTTCCTTGTTAATCATTGCTGGATACTCCAACAGATTCCACTTTCCAGTATATCTGAAGACGTATACAAAACATCTGTTGACTGGATTGGAAAGCGGTCTTCTGAAGCACTTGGGTCCTTTGTGTTATGGTCATTGGATAGCATTTTTGCTGACTTTGCAAGTCATCAAGCAGCCTCCAAGGGATCCAAAAAGGCGGTTCAGCCAGCATCATCGAAGTCTCAGGTAGCGTTCCAGCTTTTCGATCATTATTCCTTTATGACCCATAATGTTGGCTGTGGTATAGGCTGTTATTCACTTTAGCTGTTGCATATGCAATGCTTTAGTTTGCACAAAATGGTCATAGAAACAATGATCTAAATGGTAGAGTACAATCAAAATGCAAAGAGCTACTCATTAAGATTTATAGACACAGACATGAGAATCATCTTTCCTAGAAATTAGGTGCCGAACTGGAAATCCCCAAGCTTGGGGGGCGTGCTGTTAGATGCGCCATTGATGTTTGCTCATCATAGGAGCAATATAACATGCTTCCCTGTGATTCAATAGGTTATCGATTTGTGAGGCATTAGATTAATGTTCGAATGGACACTCTTATAAATTGGATGATGCTTTTTGTGCTGAACTTTGAGAAGTAGTCACTGTGGAAACCATTATAAGTGGCTGGAACATTTAACAAGTTAAAACTTAGGGGCTATTACATTGCTGATAATTTGAAGTTCAATAGGAACTTTAGAAAGACCAGAAAGTCTGGATAAGGGTTCCTCTCAGCGTTTCATAGCTTTACTTTGTTTGAATTCCGCATTGATCATTCAACCGAATCATTCAGTTGATGTTATTGTGCACAATGTGCTGGCCTTAGCCGTTTAGGTTTTGATGCCATTCCCACGAGTCGTCGTTCTTTTGTTGAATCTGCCATTCAATCGAATAATTCAGTTGAGGTTATTGTGCACAATGTGCTGGCCTTAGCTGTAACACCCCGACCCAAAAGTCTAAACGGACAGAGTTCCACTTGAAAAATCTTCTCAAAAAAAAATCTTCATTCCATCTTCAATAATTGAAGACCACGCTCTGAACCCAAAAAGACAAATAAAGAAATATGAATCTCAATAGTTTAGTCAGAGTACTGCTCTAAAATCCTTAAATACTACTCTTAACAAAAGTCTCAATAAACAGTTTCCCAAATAAGCAATAAAACTACTAAATCTCCGAAATAAAGCAATTATTACTAAAGTCTTCAGATGACTCTTTATTCAATAATTCTGCATCTTGCAACTAATCTCAGAAACTATAACTCGCGATCTTCTATTAGCCGCTATCACCAACCTCTAAATCTGAAAGATAGGAAATAAGTGGTGAGCTACAACTAGCTCAGTAAGTAGCAAGTCAATGGGGGTAGGGGAAAAAACAATTTTATCACAATAACCGAAATCTAAAAAAAATATCGTGAGCCATACTAAAAATTCAAAATATAAATTGAAATAAAATTATCCAAGGCCACGCGACAAGGGAAATCACCAATGGCCACACATACCTCTAGGCCACAAAGACCTCCAAATACCACGAGGGGTATCAAATTGGCCACAAAGACCACAAGATAAATTGGCCACACAGACCACAAAGATACATTGGTCACACAGATCACAGAGATATATCACCGGCACATGGATAAATTTTTCAAGTATGCTCACAAAATAAATATATTCCAGCAACCCAACATTTCAAGTTTGATATTTCAAACAAATTCATGAAATCTAAACCATTTCATCTTTATCAAAAATTTGTACATTTTCCCCATTTAAGGAATCAAAACCATATAAAAATAGTGCACGTTTTAAAATCTAATTTACCAACGTCAAGGGATTTAATCTTGCACAAAGGCATATTTCCAAATCAATCTCATCTCACAAAATAATTAAATATCTCGTGCACTTAGATTCTACAAAAGTTTAGAGAAATAAAATCTCATTGATAAGCCACTTACCTCAACGCTTAATCGAGGCATAAGATTTCACAAAGAATTGCTGAAGAGTCAATTAGCACCTAAAATCCATTTAAAACATCAGTCCTCTCTTCATCTTAATTCTCACACATCTCCAATGTAAATCTAATAATAAAATTCCAGCAATAAACACACCTGAACTCCATTAACTCTATAAGAATAATACGCTATTCCAAAATCACTAAATCTCCTCAAAACCATCTTTTATTACCCTACAACAACCCAAAAACTAATCTAGAAAATCTAAAAATCTCAGATCTAAACTCCATCAAGGATAGAAACTTGAAGAAAACTCACCTAATGCGTCAACGAAATCGTAGAAGAATCGCCTAATACTTGAAGAATGGCTCTCCAACGTCGTCTGTAAAACGAGATAAATACTTGAAGAGAGTTTCGTAAGAGAGAGAGAGAGCTTCAACTGAGAGAGAACTCATTGCAATGGGCGACAATTTTCGAAGATAACGAAGACCCATACTTAAATAATCTCCAATAGGTTTAAAAAGGGCGAAAGTGCAGGATAAATTTGTTCAAAATTTGAAGAGAAATCAAATTTTGAAGAAAAGGGGAGTTCGGCAACTTCAGTGTTTTTAAACTGAACGTTTCCGTTCTGTTTTCGAAAGTGCTGCGGAAGGGATAAATCACTTATCCCTAACGCACCGTTTCAATTTTTTTTTTGGAGTATTACATTAGCCGACAGCCGTTTAGGTTCTGATGCCATTCCCATGAGTCGTGGTTCTTTTGTTGAATGTTCTGATGCTATTCTCATGAGTCGTTGTTCTTTTGTTGAATCTGCCTTTCGTTGCTTGGTGCTGTAGATCAAGGGTTTTCAAAACTTGTTCTTGAATTGAAGCTGTAACCTGTAATTGATTTGTATTTGAGGCTTCCACAAGAAATATGAATAGCTCACTTTTCTGTATATGTCGTTTGGGGGCTCAAGACTTGGCTCATTTATGTTTGGCCTTCACATGTTCCTATTTAAGATTAAAATAACCATGTTTCTGAAAGCAATGGTGATGGTGATGGTCCTTCTGAATACTGATCGAAAATGGTGTCTGATTCCCTTATCAGTGCTAGTGAAATGGCTCTAAATTTCTATACTGTTCTTGTACCATTTGATCTTTATTTAGATGCTGTCAACTTTCTGTCATGGCCACTGACAGTTCATATGTGTTCTGGTCACCTGAGCGAGTAAGCAAATTTTGAAATGGTAAAATGCCGGAACTGCAGGTTGCCGTATTTGTTGTTCTAGCGATGTCACTTCGACGAAAACCAGATGTGCTGATTAGTTTATTGCCTATAATAAAGGAAAGTCCAAAGTATCAAGGGCAGGATAAGCTTCCAGTCACTAGTTGGGTGATTGCTCAGGTGAATGTTGATGCCACTGATAATCTCATGTCCCTAATATATATCGTTGTTTCTTTAGTACTTCTTTGGTATCATATTTAATTGGATTTTGGTTGGTGTAGGCATCTCAAGGAGACTTAGCTGTTGGGTTGTACATGTGGATTTATCTTCTCTTGCCTCTATTGGGTAGCAAGTCAGGCTGTAATCCGCTATCCAGAGACTTGATCTTACAGTTGGTGGAGAGGTTAGACATATTTGAGATTGCATATATTCTATAACTGCAATTACGATGGAGTCATTCCTAATTGCGCAGCTCCTATTCTCCTCTCTCTCTCTCTCTTTTCTTTGAGGTTTTTTTTCCTGGTTCTGATTTTCACCCCCTTTAAAGCAGAATTTTATCTTCCCCAAAAGCTCGACCTATTCTATTAAATGGTGCTGTGAGAAAGGGTGAGCGAGTGGTCCCACCATCAGCTCTTGACCTTTTGATGAGAGTTACCTATCCAGTACAATCAGGTCGGCTAAAGGTGGGTATCATTGGAACATGTATTTTCTCGTGATATGTAACTTTCAGTGCGTTTGTAATTTGTGTTTTTCTTAGGCAACTGAAAGGTTTGAAGCTGTATACCCGACTTTGAAAGAGGTCGCCCTTGCTGGTTCCCCAGGAAGTAAAGCAATGAGGCCAGTTTCTCAAGAGATTTTAAACATTGCAATCAAAGCTGCTGGAGAAGGTAGGAGCAAACCATATGCACTCTTCTCGTTCTTCGTTATTAACGTTCTGGTATAAAAGAGTTAAGGGGGCGGGGTTCCCATTTCTTTTTTCCCTACTAGAGTAATTTGAAGAACGGGAATTTCCTATTACGACTCCGTGTCAGAGCTTGATTAAAATCGCCTGCAGGTATCCCTGACTTATCAAGGGAAGCAAGTGGAATTTTTATGTGGTGTTTGGGTCAAAACCTCGAGTGTTACAGGCAATGGGTGAGCTTTGAAACTCATTATTTGTTGTTCTTTTCTATTTGCAACTATTATCCTTAGTTGTATACATACTATTTGTCTCTGCTTTGGAAATAGGACATGCTTTATCTGGATAATCTTGAAGCAAGTGTTGTCATCCTGAGAAAGCTGTCCGAAGAATGGAAAGAGCACTCTGCCAAACATCCTACTCTGAACACTATGAGGGAAACTCTTCAGAGCTTCAAGCTGAAGGTAAACCTTTTGCAGATATTCTGGACGAGATGACATTGAAGTCCCTGTCAATATGTCTATATTAACTTTTTTTCTCATTGCTCGGAGAAGAAGTTGCATAGTGAAGTGGTGAAGGAGTCCTACTATATGTATACTGGATTAGTATGTGGTGAATTGTTGAGTAATAAGGCCTTAGAATTGCAGCATGTCTAGTATCCTGTGATTATTCTCCTTAAACCACCAAGCCCCCCAACCCCCCCTCCCCTCCCCTATTTTACGCAAAGGGGGCGTGAGAAGTGAAAAGTACTTAAGAGTGTTTGTCAACCAGTTTTGTCATGGTTTGCATCTTAATGATTACCTTGTGTAGTTCCTAATTCCCTCTGCCAATTGATTCCTGATGCTAAATTCATCTGGTATGAGTTTCAACTCGAAACTCTAGTGGATTTGCGATGTCTCTGAAAATGTAAATTTATCATAGCTGCGGATCATTTTTGAGTGAAGGTTACTGATACTGCTGCTCACTTGTTTTATTCTCCTGGTGATTTAGAATGAGAACGCATCGGCAAAGGGGGATGAGGGAGCTCACAATGAACTGCTGAAGGATGCAGACAAGTACTGCAAGGTGATTTTGCGGCAATTGTCTCAGGGCCATGGATGCTTGAAGAGCATGGTCTTTGTTTCTGTTGTACTGGCTGTTGTTGCTGGAATTATGTCCCAAAACATGCAATCCTGGGACTACAGGAAAATCTCAGAAATGCTGAACCTCCAGTGAAACTTTCTGAGCCGAGTCTTGTACTGAGGTTGCCAGCATTAAATGGCGCACTCTACTGCCTTTTAAGCTTAGATTATATCCGGCATACAACTGTTCTGCAGGATGGCCTTTAAAAGAGGGTCCCGATGATGAGTAAATTTATTTCACTATTGTCGCCAAATTCAATTGGGTTTATAGTGATATTACAATAGGGGCAGCAGCAGCCACCCGAAATTCATGGGCTGGTTATTCACTTAGTGTTTATGCGTCTGGTTTTCAATTCTCGGCTAGGTCAATGACTTGTTTTCCGTTTCATAATGACTACTTTGTAGTGGCTTGTTTTTCCCTTAATTTTTGAACGTGCAAAATGGCTATACGAAGATGGAAATGGATGGTGAAATCAATACATGCTTAAAAAGGAGTTTTTGACAAGTCCGCTCCTTTCTTTTGATTTTTATTTTCGCATGTACGTTCTAAGTTTCTACTATTTGCTAATTTTAGCTTCAACCATCTATTATGGCCTTATGGGTGACGGAAACGGAAACAGCGTCCTGACCTCCTTCTGCACGAGGATAAAATCTTGGAGGGAAGGGGTATTTTGACTCGGGTAGCAGTCGAGTAAGATCTTTTAAAGTACAGTTTTAGACGATGTTCTGCCATATTGGCAACACATTAGGACTCTTGTCAAGATAAAGCTATGCCTGGGGACCCTGGGGTGACTGGGGTCGGGAAAGAAGAAAGTAAAGGTGTGGTACAGTTTGGAAGAAGTTTCAGTTACTTGGCAGCACGCAGCGATGAATAGGCCGTGAGACTAAGGATGTCAACCTTTTCCGTGTTTTCGGCAAATGGACTTGCGGTAAATTTCAGATTTAAGTTTAGGTCACATGTACAGTCGGTGACTTCTACGGTGCCGATGACTGCAGTATTTCAGCAGCCAATATGTAACTTCGACAGTGGAAGAGATTTCACTGTCTCAACTCCTAGTCTGGTGAGTGGTGAGGGGTCTGTCCGGAGAGAATGACTGTTGGGGAATCCCCTTCCTCTTCCTCGGGTATATGGCACTCCCTGTAATAAGCAGTAGGGTGTCTAGTAATAAGTCACGTTTAGTCCTTGAATCCCGGCCGGAGCCTTAAGTTGGCATAAAAAGCCTGCAACTTGCAAGAAATTTTCCCACTGGAGCCTTTGAAAACGCTGGTTCACGTGGACTTTCTTAATCGGCCTATTCCAATCTCCAACGCTCAAAAGTTTATCGTAGAGAAAACGTTATTAAAAAGACAAGAAACATGTTCAATGAAAATTTACGATCGTCGTTGGTTCCATCCAACAGCATTTGCCGCTAGATACTTGTGTCAAATCAATAATTCACGGCCTGGAGTATTTCAACCATAAATGCCGGTTCGTATTTAAATCCATTGCCAAAAAAAATGCAACATGGTCTACGACTGTTCTGGATGTCTTATCTTTTCAGATATAAAATTTAAAAGTAGTACTATAAGCAGCTAATCATGAACAACGGAAGCAGAAGCTACAGTTCGGTTGAAGATTGCATCGGCTTAGTCCTAGAGTGAGTGACTCGGGCACGGGGATGGAACGTGCTGCCTAATATTCCTACGATCACGGTCCCGTACTGATAGTCAACAAAAATAGCTCGGTGCTAGTACTGCTGCAGTAGTTGCTGCCTTTATAAAATCATGGCCCCATAATTATTATAAACAATTCTAAGTCGGTGAGTTATTTCAAACAATCGTGAAAAACCATGGCAATGTTCTCACTCACTTATCCAACAAAAACTGAAGGCCATGTTCTCTCACATGCCATACCAACCATACCATTCAGGACATATAGATCCCCAGCACATGATTCAGATCCTGTTCAAATCTTAAAAAAGCAGCAACTTTGCACACTTCAAATTGAAAGAAACCAGGGAAGAAGAAGGCACGGAGAGAGAGAGAGAGATCCAAGTGCCCAGTGGTGACTATTTAACTACCTTTTGGGATGATAGAAAAAACAATGATTAGAGAGTACAGATTGCAGCAACTGAAGGAAAGAAAATAGTTGAAAAGGACATTAACGAACATGTGAAAGTTGACAAAGGAAGCCGAACAAACGAAACATCAGACACGCCGCTTATGACGGTAACTTTCTCACGAAAGCGGAAAGCCCCCACATGGGTTCTCTGTGCCCGCATAAACTGCCCTAATTTCTCGCCTCGAATAACGCAATCTATTCCTTTCCCTGATTGCAGTTGATCAGCCTTCTTAATTCCGCTTATAAGTAACCCTTCCATTCCTCGACTTGAAGAACATCTCTCCTCTTGTGCTTCGTCAGAGGTTTTAGATTGGTACAGAGCGTAAGCAGTCACTGAGAAGAGTGTCACAGATATGGCAGGACGTCAATACAGCTCACTCTTGTTGGTGTTTTCCCTGCTTTTCATAGTCGCATTCTCAGGCGTGGCCGAGGTACAAAGCTTTCTAAAGTTTGTTCCCCGTATGTTTTTCTTTTAGTTCACTCTAGTAAAAGATCAAATGAAGTCCAAGCTGAAGAAGATATTAGCTCTGACTTTATTATCTTGTGGATGATTTTTGAACAGGCTTCCACAAGCGGAAATCTTCGTCCTTCAGGTACATATTTGTACAGTTCTTGTGCTTACAGATTTGTGAAGAACTGCTTGATTTAAGATTTATTTTCATGTGAGCTATATTGAACGAGCTGATGAACAATCGGTAAAACTTTTGGCACACAGAGTGCAAACCGAGGTGTACCTATCGTTGCTCGGCGACATCGCACAAGAAGCCATGCATGTTCTTCTGTCTCAAGTGCTGCGCCACGTGCCTCTGTGTTCCTCCTGGCACTTATGGCAACAAGCAAATGTGCCCTTGCTACAATAACTGGAAGACCCAGCAAGGGAGCCCCAAATGCCCTTAGAATTCTTCCCCCATCTGTGATAAGCTTGCCAATGCTATGCTTCTGTTGCATTACTGGCAGCAATTAAATATCTTAGAGACAATATGTGCCATTTATCTGCTGCACATGCGCTTAAAGCCCACATTGATGCAGTGTTTCTTACCTTCATCTCTTGTGAAGGTATAGTGTTAAACGCTGGCGTTTAGTTTGCCACTTCATTCTTATATATATAGTTATATTGGTCCTTGTTTTCTTTTTTCTTTTTTCCTTCTATCATCAGAGCATATTGGTCCTTGTTTTCAGATTAATAATATGTTCGTCTACTAAGAAATCGGTGTCGTTTGCTCTGCTTTAGAGTGGAAGGCTATTGTCTTACTGTGCACCCAATCCAAGAACTAATTGTCAGTCGCTCAGGCAAACAACCCCCCAAAAAAAACCCATTTATCAATCATATGACGGTAGCCACGAGTACTATTTCCTTCCTGTTAATATCTATCAACTACCGGGCACATGGTAGCAAGTTGCTTGTATTTGCTATTTTTATGGTCAACTTTTTTTTTTTCTTTCTAAACCACGAGTAGTCGAGTAGGAACCAAATACATCAAGCTGCTCACTGGCGTAAACTCGCTTAACATAAATCAAGAGTAGACTATGATTAACTTTTAATTAAGAAAAAATGTCACTTTACACTCCAAAACTATAAAAATAATCTCAAGCATGGATCATAACTATTACTTCATGATATATTGAGTCTTATAATTACCAAATTTCATCAATTTGGACTCATAAAAAAGATCAAATCGTCAAAATCATGCATCGTATATTATAAATGAGTCATGCAACATAGTTTTGACCGTCTGATTTTATTTCATGGCGCTAATTGATTGATTTTGGAAGTTTAGAGAATCAAATAGTCAAAAGTTGGATGTATAGTAGATTCTCTTGGGATTGGTGAAAAGTTTGGTTTGGTTTTGAAAATATTTTTTATGTTTGTTTTTTTAGGTAGTGTAGATTCTCTTGGGATTGGTGAAAAGTTTGTTAAAAAATGTTAGAGTTTGATAAAAGTTGTTGAAAAGTGTAAAAATTTATTTGAAGTTTAAAAAATATATTGAAATTAATGAAAAAGTGATTGTAATTTTTTTTAAAAAAACGTTATGAGCGCAAACCAAACATAGTCTTGTGATCAGTAAGTCATTATTATCACCATTTACTATAATTGTTGTGATGTAACTATAATATTGTACCCTTAATATAATGTAACCATCTAACCATCTAATTATTATATTGTTTACTATCATAGAGCTGTTGCGTTACCCATTTGAAAAAGGTTGGTGTTTTGTTGACAATTACTCGAGCTAATAGAATTTTATAAGAATGGTGATGATATTTAAAGATAAAAATAAGAAACAAAACACTGCATGATAGAAATAGTTCCATACATGCCGGGGTCAGCTTAATTTATTCAACGAAGATCTTGTTGGAAGCTGTTCCATGAACTTCCTGCCCTGTCAATTTCAATGACGATGCTTTTTCTTTAATTTGTGTTCGATTGAAGAAACTCGGAAGATTTGTGATCTTGATTGCTTAAAATGTAGGGAATTTAGCAGTTTAGTCCTTATGTTTACACGCTTTTACTTTTTAGTCATTGTGTTTAATTTTTTCAAATTTTAGTCATTAGGTTTATATTTTTTTGACGAAATGGTTCTTCCGTCAGTCTGTCGTCCATATGCTTAACGAAGCTCTCTGACACGTCAACAAATTTTACCGGTCGACCGTTCATGTTTAAAACATATACCCGGAATAGTTCTTCCGTCAGTCTGTCGTTCATGCTTGACGAAATGGTTTTTCCATCAGTCTGTCGTCCATATGCTTAACGAAGCTCTCTGACACGTCAGCAAATTTTACCGGTCGACCGTTCATGTTTAAAACATATACCCGGTCGACTGATTCAAATTTGCTGACGTATTAAAGAGGTACGTTAAGCATGTGGACGGCAGAATGACGAAAAGATCATTTCGTCAAAAAATATAAACCGAAAGATTAAAATTAAACTCAAAGATTAAAAAGTAAAAACGTGTAAAACCTAAGTATTAAACTGATAAATTTCTTAAATTTTAAATTACATCCAAATGACCCTGAACATATTAGAGAACATATATCGAAGCCCACGAGCTTCCGGGTCGTTACTCTTTTGGGCCTAATTCAGTTCGTGGACACATCGTGGGCTAACCCATATATAAGTATTAAGATTTATACTATTTATAATTACAAATGTATACTATTTATTATTCTCGCTACTTTGCTGAAATTACTCATAACAGGTGCAAATGACGAAAATAATATCTCAAGTTAATATAAAAACAAAATATTATGTCTTTAAATAACCAAAACTTAAATGGACAGCGTTAAAAAAAAGGTTATTACAAAATTCCTTGTTCGATCTTGATAACCTAAGCCGGTGTACGTGTGACCTTTTCCTTAAGGTGGAGTAGGAAAAACCCGCTCGCCAAACTCATTCTAGTTGAGATTTATCCACAGTGGATAAGTTTTTCTGTCGTCTTGGAAGAGATTGGGAAAGTCGGAAAGATAAGGAAAAAAAAAAAAGAACAGAAATAATTATCCAGGTGACGTGGCGAGCTATGTAGCAATGCATCTGCAAGCAACGCAAATATGGAAATGCAGGGGCGCGGATATATGGCCCAGCAATTCTTGTTTGGTAGCGCTGGCCTTCGAGGGGCCACAAGCTAAGCCTAAGCTTGTGGTTGCGGATTCTCTTCCCACTTCTCTTGGCCTTGTGCGTCTGTCTCCTAACCAGTACAAATTTACCAGCTTTCCCTTACTTGTTTTCCTCCCCTATCTCTCTCTCTCCCCCTCCCTCTTCTTTTTTTTTTTTCTCTCTCTCTCTCTCTGGAAAGTGAGTACTGCTCCCCACAGGTTAGTCCCATTGCTTTTCTTGCTTTCTGGACGGACTTATCAACCGTCTTATGCTGTTATTTTAGACTTTTACTTGAACGGCTACTCTTTTTTTCTTTGTTTAATCTTCAGTTAGTGAGATTGTTTTTTTTCTTCTTCTAAGCTTCAGTTAGTGAGATTGACTTGCGAAAGTTTTCCTTTACATGTGATGTCAAACAATTTTATAGTTTCAACCGTGTGAGTATGAATAGTAGCTCTTTTGGATTAGTTTTTCGGTAATTGGGCCAGTACCGTCTTAAGAAATGAAGTATGGAAATGATTCTCGACGAGCAGATATGATCCTTCGTTAGTTCCTGTCATACTCATGAGGAAGATCATTCCTGCTTGCACTAGAAGAGCGAAATGCTGGTGTTCAGACTAATTGAGGTGCTTGATAAAGTGTTCTTTTATGATCGAACTGTGTATACGAAGAATAAGTTTCATTTTCATGTTCAATGCAAGCGCAACAGTTGTGTGAAGCCGATTTGATGGTTAAATATTCGTTTATCTCTAGATCCTTGCCTATGACTTCGTACACCGTATGTGCACATACTGATAATTCCATTTTGGTTTTGCTATAGCTCTGAGCTTCTATGAGGGCGATGCTGGTTGAGATCATTTTATCCCTGTTTTGATTCTTCCCATGGCCCTTACTGCAAGCAAGGTTTCAAGTGGTCCAGTAGTGACTGATAGGACAAATGTGCTTAGATCACATGGAACAGCATATTCTTTTGCAAAGTCACCACAGCATGAGAAATTACAGTTTACAAGTCGCGGAGTTGAACTTAGGCAACTGAGTCATGGACACTTCTTGACAACAAAATCCAGGTTTTCTGACAAGGGTTTGTGGCGCATTTGCCAAAAACCTCTTAGTTTAATTGCATCTCGGGGTGCTTCTCTGCTACGCCGCTCCACAGGAACAAATAACACCAAAGAAAGGGAATGTATTACGACTTGTGATTGCGAAGACCTAACCAGGTAACAATAAGGAAGTACTATTGATGAACTGTATAGTATCAGGCATTCCAAACTTCCATAGAGATTCTTTCATATATTGCCAGTATAATATTACTGTACTTTAATTTGATTGAACCCTTGCTATTCCTTAATATTTCACCACCGTGCATTTTTAAGTTGCCGGAAAGGGGTATGATATACCTAGATACATAAACCGAGAAGAGCTTGTATTCAACATGACATTAAGGTGCTAGCAGTGGAAATTCCTTGGTGTCTAGACTGGGGAAATTGTCTGTACCTGTCTTTCTTTGCCATACATTGCAAGGATATAATTGCTTTTGTGCCTACAAGAACCATGAAAGATAAATATGAAGAAATTTATGCTTTTCTTAGCAAAGGGCATAAAGTATTTGTTAGTTTCCTTTCCAGATGCAAATCATTGTGCAAGTATCTAATATGTGTCAGGCAGGCATTGTGGTTGTCACCTCAATACATGTCTGCAAACCGCACATTCCTGGGAGCGTTGTTGTGAATCAGTAGTTATAGCTCTTGCGCTGATGCATTTTACTGTCTTATATGGCTGAAGAATAAGGTGATAGGAGCAAATTGGAAATTGTTAATGCGAGTAATCTTGACAACCTCACTGTTTTGCTATATATCAAGCTTGTGATACTTTATTGTTTCTAACGGATCAGAAATTGTAATACTATTCAAAATCTAGCAATTAGGATAAGTACCTGTACTATTGATGTATTTCCATGGTCCCTAAGGACTAGCTAGAAATGAGAAGTCATTATCTATGTATAACTAAATAATGCTAGCTTTAGAAAAAGGTTTCAATTCTGAAACTTGGTAAAATAGTATAGCTTCATATATTCCATTCCCTGTGCCTACACTCTCAAATTCCCTAAGAACTCGTGTACTAGGAGTGGGAACACGAACACAGATTTAATATGGGCAGTCGTTTGGATAACTCTCCGCAACCTGTTTCTCTCCTTTTCAATATATGTGTACTCAGAGATGTTTTATGAAACCGCACTTTGTTAAACAAAACAGCTCTCTCAACTTCTTGTTTTTACACACAAAGTGAGGTGATTCACTCTTTTTTCTGTTCTTTCCATTTTTGTCTTCTGTAATCCTGTCCATTCTTTGTTTATTTTCGAACTGGCTTGGACTCTGATTTTACTGCATTTTAGCAATTACGAGTTGTAAGTAACAGAAGCACCTTATGCCTCTTTGCCACATGATTTTCCAATTTCATGCTTTCTGACATCAACTTTTGCTAAGCTTTCTAAAGTCAGTTGATGTTTCTATTTCATTGAATTTTTATTTCTGAAATTCTGTGATAAATCAGTGCACAAATCAGAGGTGAAGAAGAAGAGCACCGAGCCATGCCTGAGAGTACTTGTTCCAGTATGGGCTTGACTGAAGCTTGTAAATTTGTCTACAATGATGCAAAGTTCGTAAATGAGAGAGCTCGTAATGACATTTTCTTGCTTTCTCGGTAATATACATTTCTCTACTGTGGCGGTCATTCATTTGAAAGAGCTTGCTATGACGATGAATCACATGCATTGTGAATGTCAAAATAAGGAATTTTGTGGATGACTTGAGATATATATGAGAAATGTGCAACGGTGATGAGTTAGTTATTATTTATGAATTTCATGCAAGTACTTCAGGTTGGGTGAGTTTTCATGTGAACTGTATTTATAAGTAGAACAGTCCGTGTAAAAGCTCAGATATAAGACCCAGTGGATCTGTTTGGATGTCTGTAGGTATGGTTTTGGTATTAGATTGGCTCAAAGTGTTATTTATATGTGATTTGGACATGTGCCTTTCAACTATTTGATTCTTCATACAAGGAGATTACTGCTCATGATGTGCCACTTTCTCCAGTGGGATAATGAGATTGGATGCCCGTGCGCGTCAAGATGTAGCTATTCTCGGGTCAGAGTTTCTTAAACTTGATGGTAAACTTTTCCTTTGTCAGTTTCATAACCTGTTTAGATGTGGGGGTCTATTTTTCTGGATTGTAATCCAGTGGACATCATTTAACGAGGAATACTAATACTGCAAAGCATGAGTGCCTAGACATGAACCGATGGTAAATTTATTTTCATTGGTGGTGACAACTTTTCCTTTTGGTTCTTTTCTTCATCATCTTTTTTTTTTTTCTTTTTTGTGTTGGGGGAGGGGGGGAATGATAGAAAGAGGAACCGGAACTATATCATTCTACATGGTGTGCCTAAACGTGTTATTCTTTTTTCTTCTATTTTGTTTTGTCAAACTTATTGGAATTCACTATGTTGCCCTTATATTGTGTAGCTCGGGCAAGAGAAGATACTGGGAAAATTGACCGTGGTGTAAAAGAAAAAGCTGAACGACTTCATCATATTGCCACTGTACGTCATAGCAAGAGTTTTCAATGTTGATTTACTTGGGTTGAAGACATGATTTACTTGCTTGTTTCTTTGTGGCTAGTATTTTGGTGATCTTTGTAACTTGCAGAGATTGACAGACAAAGCCCAGTCTAAATTGAAAAAAGCTGCTGATAAGCATTGGAGTGATGGAGCCCTAGAGGTGCCTCTACTGTTCAATTTTCTTGCACTGCACATTTCACTATAATGCATGCCATAATATCTGGAAGTTGCCTAAGTTTGAACTCTTTTGGGTGCTTGGTGAAACTTAGATTCTTCTAGTTGGTAGCTTTAAAAGGGTGAAATCATAGAGTATTGCACACTGAATGTAGAAATAAATGGAAGTACATCTTACATTTAGCAACTTACTCTGAGGTTACACATACACTTCTTATACCTCGACAAGTGCAAAATACCTAAATTTCACTGTATTTTCATCTCTGTGAGCAGTGTAACTACATTGTGATTCAGCCTTGTTTTTGGATTTTTTGTGTGGATGCTACAGGGTAAATGACTTATATCTATGCTACTTTTTAAATATTTGTAGGCTGATTTGCGGCTTGCTGACTTCCGTGCAAAGCAACGTGCAATGGAAGATGCCCTAATGGCTTTGGAGGTCAAACTGATATTTTTTGCAACACTGATAGCTAATAGGATGATTCTTTACATTCTTATAATCTGTCGTACATTGGAAATTGTGTGAATCTACTTTTCATGTTCACTCTTTTCCTTTGGATGTATTATGTCCACTTTGTATTTATGGTTCTTAGAATTTTTTGTTCTTTTCATGCTGAAACTGTGCAGTTTGTGAGAAATATCCATGATATGATGGTGAGCAAGATGTACAAATTGTAAGTTTATTCTTCCTTCATAATTCATGCAGCCATCTTCCCCTGGACCTAGTGGAGGGAAAAACTAGACAGTAATGAAATCCTACTTTCTGTTATATTGCAATTCAGCCCACTGCATACAAAAAAAGGTTCTCTATCAGGCAATGATGTGATGAGGAATATAACGCTTGAGAAAAATGGGAAAACCCTTGATATCTTCCCTGGGGAAGTGTCTACTGATCGCATTACAGCTATTCAGGTACTTCTTAATGTTGTGTAAAACTATTTAATCTATTAGTTGGATCAGGAGTCATGAAATTCACATTGCTACCTTTGTTATGCACAGGAGGCTTACTGGAGAATGGCATCTGCTCTTTCTGAAGCTGATGGGATTGACTATACTGATCCCGAAGAGGTTGGAATTCTCTTGTGTTCGTCCTCCTGATCTGAGGGAGCCATTAATTGCATTATGAATGAATTTATCTACCTGCTTATTTACTACTCTTACTTTCTGGAGCAGCTCGAGCTATTGATTGCAACTCTTATAGATCTTGATGCAATGGATGGCAAAAGTAGTGTATCGCTATTGGCAGAATGTTCAAATTCGCCTGATGTCAATACTAGGTAAGTTATTTCAAGTACGTGTTCTATAGTTTATTATTAGCATACAACCAAGTTTTGCCATATTCTTGCTTTATCCGCCTCATTTGCATCATTTCATGAAAAATTTACATATTTTCCTTTAGGTGGAAGTTCCTTTTAAGCTTGTCATAGCTTTTATTAAAAATGTACATGATCCTGCACCTAGATCAGCAACAGTGTCACAGGCACCATCTCTTTTGCTTTTTTGGCATATCTTTGTTATTGGTTGATGTATGATCTCTTCTGTCTGCGGAAAACATATTTTGTTCTTATAGAAAAGCATTGACCAATGCATTAGCAGCAGCCCCATCCATGTGGACTCTTGGAAATGCAGGCATGGGAGCATTACAGGTAGGGGATTCCAAATCGTAAGAAATATGGTTAAATTGTTATGAATTCCTACCTTGAGCCGCAGAAACTGATTTCTCTAGTTTAATTGTCAGAGGCTAGCGGAAGATACTAACCCAGCTATTTCTGCTGCGGCATCCAAAGCTATCTATGAATTGAAGAAACAGTGGAAGATAGAGGAAGGAGACAGCTGGAGATTTATGATGAACCAAGATACTATTGAAGAAGGAAGCCAAGACGCTGATGACGATGCAGATGCAATTTGAAGTACTTAAAAGAATTAACTGTAGATATTTCAGAATTTCTCAATAATTGTAGGATAAACCCTCCAATCACTAGAAAGTGATCAGTGACAGTGCCGGTTTAAAGGAGAACGCTGTCATATTCCATATTAGCTTTATAATTTTTTTCTCTTACTAATTTATTTTCCACCCCTCCGGCACAAAGCATCACATTAGGAATTTAGGTAATCTCGTGCCTTTTTGACTGTGCTCTTGCTCCGGGGAGGTCCATGGCGGTAGGATAGCTCTCGGGGTTCCTTGGGTCACTGGACCGTGCGAATGTTCGCAAGTGATACCCGAAATTTCTTACGAGGCGAGTTGGAGCCACCCCTTTCAAATTCCAGGGCTGGCAATCGCCATTTGGGCCCACTCCAGAGGTTGGTGGCTCCATATTACATGCATGAGCTGAGAATGATTGGGCCCGACAGAATATTGGGTTCCATGTATTGGCACGTTTGGATTTAGGATGCCATTGCCAGAACCTATTACCTATAGAAGTTTAGAACACACCGGATCTGGGGATTTTATCATTTTAGGATGTCATCTCCAAAACCTTTAGATATTCTAATCTCAGCTATGGCAGTAGTGGACTTTCATCGCCTCAGGCGCATGGGAACTGCTAGTCCATATACAAGTGTCTGAAAAATCATCTACTCATGGGCGGTAACTAACTTTTCATATATGTATTGTCACCTTTTCTATTTCCTCCGATTAAGGTTTTAGATTGGTTGCTCTTGATAGATTCCTTGTCTATTATTCTTTGTTTCTTAAATCCAGGAACGAAGTCCTCAAAAGCCAAAGCTGAACCGAAAAAGCAAAAGGAAGATGGGGGGAAGACCTTGATCCCACAAACATTATTATTAGCTTTATTCATACAAAGGACCTCAATTCACTATCACGGTCCCCCAATTTGATCCACTCTCCTCTGCTTTTCCTT
Organism: Myrica gale; assembly: GCA_963930655.1. Classification (NCBI taxonomy): domain Eukaryota; kingdom Viridiplantae; phylum Streptophyta; class Magnoliopsida; order Fagales; family Myricaceae; genus Myrica; species Myrica gale. The sequence goes on along the minus strand of OZ005600.1, from coordinate 4,347,102 downwards.
CCCACTTTTTCTTTCTTCTTAGCCTTTCCATCATGCCCGCCACTCTTTTGACACCTTGTTTCATCATTCCTTGCCAGTCACATTAATTTTAAATTAGTATCGCTGCTGATGTATAATTGATTGTAGCTATAAATGTATTGAACTATTCGAAAGGATTGAAAAGTTATGGAGAAAAAACAAGTACCAAATGTTTTGAGGACAGCAATGCAGTGTAGAAAAAGATTGACCACACGGCTTAAACAAATCATCCCAATGCTTAATGTGTAAGAGCGTCTGTCTAATGCTGCAAATGCAGGTGGGCCTACTCTTTACTTTACATTTTCCATTTATGGCCCACCTACTCCTTTGTGTGGATTGTGGTGGGCCAACTTCTTGCGCATGTTATAGCCCAAATCAATGTAATCTGTTGTTCTTCCAGTTTCTGATATAAGCGGTTGTGGTCGAAAAAAAGACGAAAATTCTGGTATTGAAGAATCACACGTCTCAACACATACACACACATGTACCTTAATGGGCAATATGGAACAGTTACAGTCCCTACTCGGCTTGACATAGTAGTTCTTTGTTCTACGGTCCAAACTTCAAAACATTCTTCCATTGATTACTCCCTCTTTCTCGCGTTCTCTCTGTTCATCTGTTCTGTATGTCTTGTGTAAATAGGAAGAAAACATAGCAAATCCATGGCTACCAACAAGTTTGCAACAATGTTGTATAGAAAAACTCCTAAAATCGTTGTTGTCCTAGTCTATGCAGTTCTTGAATGGGTCTTGATAATCCTCCTCCTCCTCAACTCTCTGTTCAGTTATTCGATTAGGAAATTTTCTAGTTACTTTGGCCTTAAACCACCCTGCTTATGGTGTTCTAGAGTTGATCACATCTTCGAGCCTGGCAAGAACAAAAAATGTTATAGAGATCTTGTATGTGACATGCATGCCGCTGAAATTTCCAAATTTAGCTACTGTTCCGCTCATCAAAATTTGGCTGAACAGCAGGATATGTGTGATGACTGCTTGGCCTCTCGGCCAAGTTTCAGTGACAGCTCCCTTGGAAGCACGCAGAGATTTGCTTTTATTTCCTGGGTGGGTGAGAACCGTATTGAAAATGATGAAAAGATCTTCAGGTGTTCATGCTGCAACGAGAGCTTGAGCTGCAAACTATATCCTCCTTTGTGGCTGTTAAAGCCTTCTTTGGATGCTTTGAATGATACCCAGAACGACAGTTTGGTCATAGAAGCAGTGGATGATGACAACAATGAGAGAAGCTACAAAGAACCAGGTAAATCTGATTCCCTATCAAGTCACAGAGAAAACGAAAATCCGATCCATCCAAAGAGAGGGGAAGAAAATTGCGTTGACGAAGGGATAGCAGACAAGCATCAGATCCTTTATGATGTTGGAGGTTATGGCTTCAAAGAAATAGGACAGGAGGATTATTCGATGGCATTGAAGGACTCCATCGAGCAGGACGTGAATGGTACTAGTTTTGTTAATCAATATTTTCATAGTACTACGAATCACTGTTGGCCTGGACAAGATAAATCCCTTGAACTGATTAACAGGCATTTTATGAGTTCTATTGCGTCCGAGTTTAATCGTTTAATTCCTGTGGAGTTGATTGATTCTTCTACTACTGCGAACCAAGGATCATGCAACTTGAAAGACGAGGAAGATCTGAGAGAGCTTGAGCATCAAAATAGAGCTTCTGACTCTGAGGCACGGAGTGAAATACAGCTCATTGACTTAAAAAAGGCAGGATTAACCAGGATAAATGAGAGTTCAGGGAGGGAAAGTGAAGGTCAACTCAAAAGCTTGGAGATTGCTGAGGGTTATATTGATAATTCTTCAACTGTAGAGGTGGTGGAAAGGAAACAAGTTATGGTCAGTGAGGCATGCCGACAAGTTGCTGCTACTCAAGAAAGTCCAACTTCATTCATCAACGAAGAAGCAGACACAAAAGAACCAGATGAGCCACCAGGTACACCGAAAATTCTTGTTCTTTATGGAATCTTCCATGATAATCTGTTCTTTTTTTTCTCTACATGGATTCTCTATTTCATGTCAACGTCGATTCTCTATAGACTATGGTCATCTTATGCGTTTCAATATATTGATAAAAAGAGCACCGTGTGGAGCAGAAATGGGCGGTTTAAATCTGTCGTCTGATCAAAGTCCAGCCAAGACCGTGACAGGCACGGAACTGTCTAACAACGCAGCTGATCAGCCTCAAGAAGAAGAACCAATTTCTTCATTGTCATACCATCAAGAAGATAAGTCTTCCGCTAATGATGATGGTGCTGTAGTCTCTACTGCCCCTGGTGCATTCGTGGTCCAGAATGTACTTGGTAAGCCTCGCAACTTTCACTAATTATCAGATAATCAATTTGAGAGAGGTACAAGTTAGAACAAGACAGGTTCTAATGCGAGATTGGTTTTTCTAGATCCAAAGCCCATGGGTGCTACACTGCAGGAGAAAACGACTTCGAATGGACAGACTCAAGAAGGGATCAACAATCACGTATCCATTCGCTCAGAGCCTGATGAAGCAGAGGAAGATAAATATCCCGATACACCAACTTCAGTTGACTGCCTCCATTGTTTGCATAAGAAACTCCAACTTCCTGAAAAGAGAGAATCAGGAGCTGAAGAGTCTTTAGATGGAAGCGTGGTGAGTGAGATGGAAGGTGGTGATGCAGTTTCTACAATTGAACTGCTGAAAGCAGCGCTAAAAGCCGAACGAAAAGCTTTATGTGCTTTATATGCAGAACTAGAAGAAGAGAGGAGTGCATCTGCAATATCTGCTAACCAGACAATGGCTATGATAACCAGGCTTCAAGAAGAGAAAGCAGCAATGCAGATGGAAGCGTTACAATACCAGAGGATGATGGAAGAACAAGCCGAATATGACCAGGAAGCCTTGCAACTTTTGAATGAGATCATGATCAAGAGAGAGAAGGAGAAGCAAGAACTTGAGAAAGAGTTGGAAATGTATCAGAAGAAGGTATTAGATTATGAGGCAAAAGAGAAGAAAAGAAAGATGAGAATAGTTAAAAATGAAAGTGTGAGAAGTAGAAACTCTTCAGTCTCTGGCAGCAACGTGGACGAAAGTGACGAATTGTCAATTGATCAGAATCGTGAAGCGAGGGACGAAGACCGTAGCTATTCTGGCCATCAAGATAGTAGCCAAAACAATAGTCCCGATGGTGCAGTTTTGAATTTGGAGGAAATGGCACTGGACTGTGTGAAACATATGAGTGCTCTCGATGAATCATTGACAGAATTTGAGGAAGAGCGGCTATCCATTATAGATCAGCTCAAAGCACTGGAGGAGAAACTTATCACGTTGGGTGATGATGAAGGATTGCTTGAGGATGGGAAATCGCTCGAGAACTCCTCAGTGTATTGTGTTGAAGAGGTTGATGATCAGGACTTTACTAGTCCAGAAGAAAATGGGACTTCCACTGGATTTTCAAAGGATAAAGTTGATCTAGAGAGAAAAACAACGAGTTTGATGGCAAAGAGGCTCCTTCCTCTCTTGGACGCCACAAATAATGACAATGAAGATTTGTTATTCGAAGCAAAAAGCGAATCTGAATATATTGAAGTGCAAAACTCTTTGGAATCCAGTTCTGAACTTGAAGGCAAAAAAGTGGCCATTGAAGATGAAGTGGATCATGTATATGAGAGACTACAAGCTCTCGAAGCAGACAGGGAGTTTCTAAAGCATTGCATGAGCTCCATAAAGAAGGGAGACAAGGGAGAAGATCTTCTTCAAGAAATCTTACAACATCTTCGTGATCTGAGGGCTGTGGAAACTCGTGTGAAGAACATGAGTACTGAAGATCATCTAGGGTGAAGTAGCAGTTGACTGCCACAAATGAGATGACAGGAGGTACAATCAAATTTCTTTTTGCATCCTCTAATTCTCTCTGACAGTGACCTGCAGTATAATTGTACTCCAATCCACGTTGGGTATGACAAATTGACAAATGGAGATTGCTTTATCGGGAGTGAATGGGCTGAGGCTGCATACGAAGTGGTTTGACAAACAACTTCATACTACCATGAGAGAAAGCTCATGGGAATCTATATGCTTTCTCTTGCTAGGAAATTTCTCCATGGAGAGGGAGATTCCTGGTATGGTTTGTTTAAATTGGTGCATGAGATTCGGACTTCAGAATTGAAGTCTGCCTCAAATTTCTGATTACCTCTCGGAATTGGGCCTACTACAAATTTGGTGCAAAGCCAAAGATCCTTACTACTTCTTTTTCCTGATCAACTGTGAAAGATGTGGAAGAGTGTGCCTTCTCTCCCCGACCTCAGTGTGTTGGTCAGGGTTCTTCCCTTCTGTATGTTTCTTTTTCTTCTTCTGTTTGGTAGTTTAATTCCCGATTCTTTCAGGCCTTGAAGGAGAAGAGATGAAAGTTTTTCTTCTCCAGATCTTCACATCTGTTAAATTTTATATTGTTTTTCTTTATCTGATTACCAGATGTTATTTGTATAAACCTGTATCAGTTGGATCTATATTTGCTACTGAGGGTTGTTACTTGTTATCAATGTTCTAGTTGCTTATAACTTCCAATTGTGAAAAAGTTCTCTGCATCGTAGAGCTCACCCTCAATATGGGCCTAAAAGCCCAAGGGAAGATCCCCATGGGCCAATCGAAAAGTTTAGAAAAGCGGTCGAAACAGCCCGAATGGACTACGTTTCACGCGGTGGACACAAGCAGATCAAACGACGAAAACCGATATGCACTCCGATGAAAATATTCGTGCTCGTAAGCTAGAACCCAAATCCAACAATCCGCACGTGGATGTACCAGGTCGACGTACGAAGCCCAGTTCCAAATCTGTTTGCCAATCGGACACCTTCGTTTATATAAAATCTTTAGAATTTTTTTGAATCCTCACAATTCTATAACCAAACATAATTTTTAACATCACATAAAAATAACTACAACACGCATATCAATAAAGTTAACATCATATAAAAATTCTCACAAAATTCCTTAACCGAACATCTCTTAAGATTTATTACATATTTCCGTTCCACAATATCATTATGTTTGTGGGTAGGGGACCACAGCAGATCCATGTCTTGCCCAAAACCACGTCCCAAACAGGAAGGGACAACTCCGTAATTTCGAAATTCTAAAGAAATCCAAATCAATTAGAAAAAGTTCCACCACGTCATCGATCCGTGTGTTCCTCTCACGATCTATCCTCGGCCGTCCGAGCATCATCCACTTCAGCATTCCCAGCTGTCCATTTCAATAAAACATTAAACAAAACAGAAAAAAGCTTTTTCATATATTTTGGACTGGCTAACGCTTTAAATCCAACCCTCAAATCCTTGCCATCGCTGCCCAAATCAAACAGTTGGGTTCGAGACATTGCTGCTGTAGCTCTTAGCATCCCGCTTGTCCTGCGAAAGCAAGATCTTCTGTCTCTACGACGCAGTTTTCATCATGGAGGCTGAATATGTTAATAAACCGAAATCACTCCCTCCTTACTCAGAGGTACACCACTCTACCCCTACAAATCTCACCAAAAACGGAAAACAAATTTTTTTTTAAAAAAAAAAAGACAAGGCTTTTTCTTCTAATACGTGTTCCTCACCAGCGTTGGGCTGTGGTTGATCTGATTTTTTTTTTTTTGGTTTTCAAAGCTTGGTTTCTTGATTTTTATTAATCTTTATGTGTTTAACTTGTAAAGAGAGAAAGAGTTTCAGAAGATTTAAAAAAAGAAATAGAAGCAGCTTTCCTTTTAATCCTCAATTTTCATCGTCTTTCTCGAGGGTGAGTCAGTTCCCATGTATCTAAATTTTCCTACTTTTCATTGATTTGAGTTTTTCCACTTGCTTCCTGAAGAATTAAAGATGAAAATTTGTCTTTTCCTTTTAACCTTCATTTTCTTCGTTCGCTTATCAAAATGTGCTCCAGTTTATCTATATCTTTTTTGTTTTTTTACTCTTTGGTTTATGATACTTCTTCTGTTTTGGGTATTGTTCAAATGAATTTGGGGTTTCTGAAGCTGTAAGATAAGAGGAAAAATAAAGATTAAAAAACCCGATTTGCTTCAGACTCTCACTTAAAACAATTTTTCTGCTCATAATTGAGCCACAATTCCTCCAAATTCTTTATGTTTAAGTGCTTTGGTTTTGGTTACTCCACCTCAATTTTTCAGTTCTCCTTGTAATTCTTTTTGCTACTTAAGAATCCAATAACATTTTTTTTATAGAAAGAACTGACCCTAACTTCGCCACACCTTCTACGGTCCTTTTCCTCACCTATCTGAATTGGTATCATACTTTGTTTGTGATAATAATTTATTCTAAACTTGGTTTATGATAATTGGTACTAACCCCCAAAACAGCACACCATGTGAAGACTGAAGTTATCCATTGCAAGGAATAAGAAAGACTAACCATATATTTATGATCTTTGATTGGGAATCCCAGATGATTTTTCGAACTTAATGCAGCACTGAACGAAATTTTCAGTGGGCTGGATTTTTGCTCATACGTTGTTTTTTTAATACTAGCCCTCAAGCTACTAACCCGGATAGATAGAAGAAAGGAGTAGCATTTCATTTTCTTATAATGCTCGAGAGTTGGGAGTATATGAAAGCGTTTGGCGCATTGAACAACCACTTAGTTTTTTATACTAAAAGATTAAGCTAACGTTATTAAAAAAATAAATTAATACTAACCGGTGCTGATAATATTGATCTTCGTTATTCCAGATGATTTTGAAAGCAATTGAAGCATTGGATGACAAGAATGGTTCGAATAAATCAATGATATCAAAGCACATTGAGGCGACATATGGGGACTTGCCTGCTGGCCACTCAGCACTCCTCACACACCACCTCAACAAAATGAAAGAGAGTGGAGAGCTTGTCTTCTGGAAGAACAACTACATGAAGCGGGACCCCGATGCACCTCCTAGGCGGGGCCGTGGCAGGCCACCAAAGCCAAAGGTCGCACTGCCAAGGAACATGGATATAGTTCCTGCAAGGCCTAGGGGCCGCCCGCCTAAGGACCCAAATGCACCTCCAAAGCCACCCAAGGTGAAGGTCTCAACCGGTAGTGGGAAGCCGAGAGGGCGGCCGAGGAAGATGGCTAGGCCTAGTGGAGGATTGGGAGGATCAACAGCAACGGTGCCAGAATCGACAGCTACAGGGAAGCCAAGGGGTCGGCCTCCAAAGGTGAAGTTTCCGGTGACTGAAGTCAGCGTTGAACAATAGACCTTTTAATCAAGATAGTGGGTGTCAAAGTCCTTGTGTCCTTTGTAGAATTGTGTCGGTGTTAGTTCTAGTCCAAGTGTTCGATGTAATTGCATGTACCATATAATGTAGCTGTTGTTGAGGCGTTGTTTGCGTTCTGATTCTAATGGAGATATCGCTAGTTCTAATGTTGCTTTTGGATTTGCTTATTTGTTGTGTATTTTATGATTTCATGTGTGCATTTGTTCATCTTATTGGCTAAAATTTGAGAATGTGAGAGTGGGGTTTTGTTGTTTGCTAATTAATGCGTCTTCTTCTTTCTTGCCGCTGGTTTTAGAAGGTCTATTTTGGAATTGAAGTTCGGGGCAGTCAACATAGAAATGCGATTGGAGATGTATACGAGAAAGGGCATTTAATGTGGGTTGATGGTGGTGGAAGCCTCCTCGTACGGAACCGTTATTCTTTTCCTCTGATAGGACAAAATTTCGTACGAAGAAATTTCCTCTTTGATGCGGTCCAATTGTGTGTGTGTCTGTCTTTGTTAAAGCCACTTTGGCCCACTCGTGGCATAGGTGAGTTAGTGTGGGGGCAAGAGCTGGTTGACAATGGCTTATGTGGAGAATGATGCCTCCACTTTAATGGAAGAAAAGCATGCGGGTGTTGGTTGAGAGGGGTTTTTGGAAATCCATATAAGATAACGATGATGTGGTTGAAATTCATAGAGGAGTTCCACTCTCTGTGTTTTTTTTTTGGGGGGGGGGGGGTTAGACTTCATATTATTACACATCTTACCAAGCTTTCTTATGGTGTTTTTAAAATGAAATTGAGCAAATCAATCTTGAATTTTGAACACGTCAATCCAATAAGTATTGAATAGTACATATGGTAAGATGTTGTCCAAAGAATCACAAAATTTATACATGTTTTAATGCAATTCTTTGAATTGTAATATTGTTAGGTATTGTCTAAATAATAATAATAATAATAAGGATTATTATACCTTATGATTTCATATTCTTATCAGTCCTTAGTGGCTGTGATATGTTATCCTTTTTCTTTTTATTCTTTTTGGTTCTTTCTTATTCTAGCCACAATGAAAAAGCGTGTGGCCAAGGGCTTGTTTCTGGAGGAGTTGCCGAAAAAATTATTATATGTTTAAAGGGACTTACTGATGTTGGGTTGGAGAACATTGGATACATTTGTCTACAAAAGGCCCACATGTTGCTGCAATGGGCTGGGGGCACTGGCAGGCAGCAATTCTTGAAGTTGGGTCTTGTATGAGGAGTTTGAGAAAGAGGAAATTAGAGGAAGTGATCAGGCTGCCATTTTATCTATAAAAAAGAAAAAAGAAAAAAAGATCAGGCTGCCATTTCAGGAGGTGGACCATATTCTTGAATCTTGAGAAAGATGGCTGGAAAGAACTAGAAGAAATTATAAGCGGACATTGTTTGCGAGGTGGCTGCGGAAAATAGAGTTTCAATTCGAGTCAAACATAAGAAAACAATAATTTCAAGGATTCACCCAAACAGAGGAGAAAGTTAAATCTGTTCTCCAAAACATATTGTTGACATGAACCGTTGCCTTAATATACAAGTGTCACAGCTATGGTCCTACAGGGACTTGCCAACAACTATTTTTGCTACAACTCTTCCACTTGGACTGAAAATCCACAATGACAACGCTTTATCAGCACGAGACTCTTCTCATCAAAACTCTGGTCCTCTGGCAAGAATACATGCTCGTGCTCCTCGGACTGGGCGGCTGATTGAACATCCAACTTAGCACGATCTTTGTCTTCTTGCGGGCATACAAGAGGTTGCTTGTCTTCATGACATCCGACAACTTGTGCATTTAATTTGGTATTCATATGTTGGTTGTCAGTGGTTGTTGGTGATGACAAGCTGACACCATAACGGTTGTTCAACCTTTGCCTAGTTATGATGGAACAAAGAAGCTGATACCACCTAGATATAGCTTGCACTTCATTCTTTTTCTTCTCTTCGGCCTCTCTTCTCTCTTGTTCCTCTGCATATGCCTGAAGAACAGACCAACATTAATTCAAGACCTCTTAGATAAAAAGAGCTGGAAACTTTGAAATTCAGGGACCAAATTAAAGGGCCAATTCTTTACAGACAATGGATGAAGAAATCCAGGGGGGACTGGGGAGGGGGTAAAGGGATGAGGATGCCGCTAACTTGTACGGTATTCTTCACCTGAACTTAAACATTGAATTGTTAAATTCGAATGAAATGGTTTTGACATATTAGCATTAAACAAAATAACTCTCTCTCTCTCTAACATTTGTTATATTTAGCACATTAAAATGATAGAAATAACGCGACAAAGACCCAACTATTTAATTCAAAAACAATAGTTGAGATTTCAAAATATATGTGGCAGAATACCTAATGAATTTAAGGGGATTCTGATGCATTGGAAAACAAAACCACTTCTTTTTCTTACCAAATAAAAAAAAAAAAGCATTTGTAACTTGTGTAAAAGTATTTTTCCTTGCAAAACCATTAGCTCTAAGTACCAAAAAGAAAAAGGTTCTTATCAAGTAGGATTCACAATAAAGATACTGATAACAGCATAAAACAAATCATAGAAATTTCAAAGCTCTCTCAAGGGCCCTAACCCATGACAAAAGTGTGATGTATTTACCTCTAATATTGCAGTCTTGAACTCAGCACACACCACAATGCCATCAAATACAGGATGTGAGCGTCCATTTCTGAATTCAAAACCAACCATGGCTGGTGCATAATCTATCTCCAGTCTCTTGGCAACAGTGAAAACCCTCGGTAAACTCAAGTGGACTGTCCCAGGTGGGAGGCACTTCTCAGACCAAACTTCCACTTGACCACGTTCATTCTAGATGTCCAACACATAAATTAGCTCCAAGTGATAATAAAGCTTCATAAAGACCTCCAAATAGAATTGAAAAGTTTCATAAAGCTCGCCCCTTCTGAAGTAGCTTTTTATAAGCCAAAAACTTAGATCAAGAGATAAAGTTAGTAGGGAAGCGAAAGAATGTCCCTACTGCTAACTTCTCCGTTCTAGAGTACATTTAGTTTGCCACATACAGACTGGTAGAGAATCTTGAAAAACCAACGTAAACTCTAGCAAAAATATGAAGACCTTAGATCTTGTTCTTTCAATAAAAAAGTAGGTAACAGAAAATTCTCATCAAATCAAAATTAAAATTGGCACCTGCAAAATAGGAAGAGTAAATATCCCTTGCCCAATAGTGACCAAAATGTCAAGAGCAACATCCCCAATTTAAACACAGCAATGAAGATTAGATACTTTGGTTCGATGCACCAAGTGAAGAACTGTACTATGTCCGGTCATTGCTTGGTTTAGTTGATTCACCTATACAAATATGCTAATAACCCAGTCATGACCTAAACAATAGGTCCGGCAGCCCGCACACAAACCAGTCATGACCCAAGTTATTAGTCCTTTAGCCCGCACACAAATACAGGGATCTGTAAAAGCTAAGTAGGCTCTTCCCTGAGTTTGCCCCACCTTGCAGGCTTATCCAGGAAAAACTCTTCACATGTGACCACAAGGTAAAATCTCCACAAATAGAGGCTTATCTACTACAAACCTCTAGTTGCCCCTCACTTATCTTTGTTGTACCAAAAACAGGTCTCACTTCATATAAAGAAAATGAGGATTATCCAAGCAGCTATTATAAAGACATTAAACAACAGCTTGCTTCTGTTTTGGCAATTCCAAATTTGCAGGGCATCTCTAAAACGGGTCTGCATGCAATTGTCTCCCAATATGAAGTCAAACCTGGGAGTTGACATTCGCTTATAAAGCACAAGATTTACTTCAATATTCACCAGATGCCCTTTCCAGGAAATCTGCACTTTTGAATATGAACCAATGTGATCACCACTCACCTTTGGCACAATACCATTAACAGCATGAGGCAGATGTAATAGTTCCAGCTGCCACTTCCCATAAAGTTTGCTTGTTGCTTCATAATTGCCCCCACCACATTCATCATCTTCAGGATCCTGAACTTTCTGAAGCTTTACAGAACGTTTCAACTCCTACCATAGAATAAACAAATCTGTAACCAAACTGGAATACCGAGCTCAAAGAAGTCAATACAAGTAACAATAGAAATAATCCTATAAACCAGAGTTAACCTTCACAGGAAGCTCATCAGCTTTAACTTGCAGCCCTTCCCGCAGCCATCTTTCTTTAGTCTTAAGTGTTTGCACACAGCTACGTGGATAAACTGGATGACCAGAACAAAAGCCAAGAACAGGACCTTTTGGATGAAGTATCTGATACTTAGTAAGCCATCTTTCAATAGCATAAATTTGATGATTTCTGTAGGCCTGCAAAAGTTAGAAAGAACATTTTTACTATGAAAAAAAATCCTAATTTAGGAACTTTTACTACCATGTCAATCTAACTGCAGCAGTTCACTCTACCTGCTGGTTAGTTGGAAGAGGCTCAGTTAATGCCCTAGTTTCCAATTCCATGTCCTCAAGAGAGCTCCTGGTAGCAAAAGAAAGATTCCTGCGAGGAGATTCTATGTCAATCTTCTTGCCATACTTTTTCGAGATGTCATTGTCATCATCATGAGTTGAATTACCCAACTTTCTAGATGCTTTTACTTTGTCACTTTCAGTTGAGGCCTCAATTTGTTCCTTTTCCATATGGACCATGCCTCCAGTGGCTTCAGCCTCTAACTCTTTCAGTGGTGCCAACACTGCATCCCACCAGATTGAATTAACTCGCCGGGATGCTATCCTGTACCACTTCATACAGTACCTGTAGTACGTTCATATTAGTGCCTCCTCCAGGTAATGAGACACTGAGGCAATTGCTACCTCCTTAAGCAGATAGCTTAAAAAAAGCATCTCATAAAACTGTTTGTATTGATAGGTGAGGGTAAAAAATGTTCCATTTCATCTCATGGACAATCTTAACATTGATCCTCAGAAATTTTCACGTGGGTCATCAGAAAACGCAACCAACAACAATAGTTGACAATAAAATGCATAAGTTCAGCAAATGAGCATTTACAATTGCACACTAGAATTCACTATCAGCAAGACTCGAATAGCTTTTAAACTATCCCTATTTATTATGCTGTTAATATTTACACAGTAGGATTCGGGCATACAGCACATGTTGGTCACTGAAGGTATAGCAGATCCCTCTATCGATGTGCACAAAAATGGGCATACAGAAATAGTATCTATAGTGTAAAGAAAGCTCACGAATCATTAATGACAAACACCAAGGTATTATTGCCAGGTAGATCACTTCAACATTAAGCGCCTTTGTTATCAAGTTTTGCAAATTACTTGTTCTTTTCAGTGGAAAAAAAAGGAAATGTATTACCAATCAACAAAGACCAAACAGCCAGCCCATGGTAATCATGAAAAGCAAAAACACACAAAAAAAAAAATCTCAGCACCTTTATTCCATCACTTTATCAGGATATCATGTGTCTCTGTGTTTTAGTGGCTACTTGCAAACACCACACAATCGGTGTTCAAATCCCATAAGTTCATGCACACACATAGTACATATCCAGAGCAAGTAAGAAAACTATATTTGTACTCTACACTTCTTTGAAGCAATTTGTCTGCGCGCCAAAGTACCTATAGGGAACTTAGTCTAAACTTCACCATCACATCTCGGATGGTCTCAGTTCGCTGTTGTTCACCCCTGTATCAGGATTTGCTTCCTCAGACAGAAGTTTGCAAACAAAGAGGTTCTTTTAAGTCATTCTGTATGCATACCTAACATATTATCATTGTTACCCCTTTGTTCAACACAATAACCGCTCCATTCATTGTCTACCAGATGCCAGTGGTAATTTTGACAGAAGCTGTATAAATATAGCTTGTCCCCACACCAAGATGTACACTAAAAGTCCCTTACACAGGAACAGGTAAGTACCATAATATTGCCTAGACTACGAAGTACATGCCTAGGCTAACTATTTCAAAATCAGATGCTTCCATCCCATCTTCCGGCTCTCTCTTTCACTCTTTTTGTGATGTTCAATCGTGCCACAATTTGGACTTGTCTATAACCTTCAGGATACAAATACACCCAAAAGAGGCACACTATCAACAACTAACGGTAATCAACTTTACTCATTTCACTTGTCTCAGACAACAAACACCAAAGGCAATGTTGATTAAGCGATAACCGAAAGGGAACATAGATTTATAATTGAATGTTGAATGTGGCTCTAGATCAAGGTACTCAATACACCAGTCACTAGGCTAACATTTTTATCCTACATATCCATACTTCATGATCTCTCCAAGCTAAAACATTGGCATTCTCCATAGAAGTTTCATCCCTTTTAAGGATTGGACACATGGCAGTAGAAATGGATATTTTAATTATGTACATTTGGACTCCACATTCTACTGAAGGATCTCTAAATTTGAGCACGGAGATCCTTTAGTAGAACTTGTAGGATTATGCATACCCGTAATTTGAACTCCCATATGCATTCTGCAATATTTAAGAGAAACTAAGAAACAACTTAAAATCCTGTTTTTGTTTTTGAAAAATTAGTTTTGTATTTCAATTTTGTTGTTGCTATTATTATCTCCATGGCTTTAATTTGTCCGCATCCTATATTAAAGTTTCAAGGAAAATCAATTCTTATCTAACATCATTCTGAAAGCTGATAGCATACAGAAAGGTATTCAGGTTACAATTTCCCAAGTGAGGAGGCAAAACCTGCGTGTCACATCTTTAGCTCCTTGTCCAGCAAAAGCTACTACATATCTCAAAGATGTTTTGCATGCAGCAGCCATAGCTTCAACCTTCTGCTCCCCATCGATAACTGCGTTGACAACATCAACATGCACCCACTTTCCTGTCAAGTTTTCTCCATTGCAGTATACTTCTGCCCAATACAAAGGAGACCCTACTTTTCTTGAGCCAACTGCAGTAGAGATCCCATGGGAAGAATTTGGAGATTCTTCAGTTATAATTCTTTTCATTCTTTTAATAGGAGAAGTGAAATTCATAGAAGTACTATTTAAGTCTCTCGCATTTGATTCTATTTTGCTCTCCCGAATCACACCTGCTGTCGCAGAAGCAGCCATTTCCAACTGCATCTCAAACTCAAGATCCCCCTTTCTCTTTGGTCCCTGAGAATTTTTGGCAAGGCATGCTTCAGACGTATCATGTCCTACCTCGAGAGCTAATGAATCTGACATTCTATCATCCATGTCACCAGCAACAGGAGGATCTTTGGATTGACTGATCTTGCTTGTTGAGAAGCTGTCCATACTTTCGCCTGAACCCCTCTGAGAAGTTTCACAGGTATTGCTTCTCTCATCACATGGAAATTGTTTAGCGGGAGAGACAGAAACCTGTTCTTGTCTAGCCACCATTAGTGTTGAAGTTCTAAATACCCCCATACTGACTCTGCTTGCATCTTGACCGAAAGATTCAGACTCACCAGCATCTGGTTTTAATGAAGCGACATCCAAAATGGACACAAACCTAAAAACAAATGTAGCCCTTTAGCACAAGATATACCCTTCAATCTTCAAAAATCCAACTCACCACAGGAGATGAGGCCTTCCCGGAATAAAAAAAAATCTACAAGATCTACTAAGGAAACATTGAAAGAAGTTAAACTTAACAAAGAACAAGCTATAATCATTGAAAACTGACCAACACAAGTCAAGAGATACAGATAATGTCATCCTGAGCTTCAATAGGACTTGCAACAATAAAAAGTCACTATTGTTGTCCTAAAGAAAGTGTGCTGTGTAACAAAGCTGAAGTAATAGTAATAGTTTTTGTCATACTCCCTGTACCCATATCCATGGCAGCAATTCAGACTCAGGGAAAAGCTCTACAAGCCAATGGGTTAATCAATCAACAAATCTGGATCATGAAAGATTGTTCCAGTTGAGTTCTTTTTAAACATCAGTCACCCCTTTGGTTGTGAAAAACACTATATGACTTATAAATGTGACCCCAAAACATTGACGAGGTTAAATTCAAATAGGGAAATGAGGATCACATGCATTAATGAACTAATTACTATCTTGGAGAGCAAGTGATGCTGAAATAATATCTCAAGGTAGGCCAGCGCTAGGGCCATCTGATATCTTTTCCTTTCTTTCTTTTTTCAAATTTAAGAAAACCTCCAGATTAAAGCTTCATCCATCAACAGTTCGAAAATATAAAATTATAAGTTCATTCCCAAATACAATAACAGTAAAGTGCTGTACCGGGTTGTGAGATTCAGAGCTCTAAATAGTGCCACAGACAATGCAACAATCTGCAAGGGAAACAAATAAACCTATGAATTTTTCATCAAGGACTACGAAGGGTATATGCATCAACTGAAATTTCCTATATCCAACAGCACAGTTAACCTCCAATCTGAATGGCACTGCTATGTCTGCAAAAGATATAGTTTAAAATATGCAGAAACATATCCAAGGGCAAAACAGAAGAAAAATTCAAGCCAAGCAAGGTGACAATAGCTCGCAAGCACTATGCAAACAGTTCAGAATCAATCAACTCCAGTGGCACATACACTTAACTAAGAAGAAACATGAAAACTGAGTCCTCACATATTATCCAACCAAGCATAAAGGTAAATCAAGACGAAGGAAAGTAACGTTCATGCCAAAGAGTTGGCTGGTAACCAGAAGAAAATGCACATTTAGTTCAACCTCTATTCACGACAACTTTCTATATCTTGTAGTTTCCCTCTTAGGGCACACTTTTTATTTGATCATTGTTACTTAAATAATTTTTTTTTATAAGTACTTAAATCAAAATATTTAGTACTTTTCTTCTTCCTCTTTTTTGGAGCAAGGCCTTCACAAGAATCTGAATGTGCCAATGGCCTAATTTGTGCTTAGCAAGAAATTATATTGAAATTAACTAGTGAATGTGATCAAGCTGTCAGCTTGTATGTAATACAATCTCAGAACCTACATGCCTTTTGTTCACAATACATTTAACTAAACTTTGTTCCTACAAACATCTAGAGTTTAGTACTTTCTGGCAAAAGAGGCCATGAAAAGTTACCAAAAACCATAAATAATAAAACCAGTTGTCTATACCAACTGGATCACAAAGTTCAGTACTTAATCAGTGCGAATTTAAATCAAACAAAAGTAAACAATGGTACCTAGGAAAGATTAAATTCAAGAAAAAACCAATTGAATCTTCAAAAAGATACCAGTCAAAAGAAACTACCTCCTCTGGAGTACCTTCACGAGCTTCAAGGGCAAAGGCCAAACCCAAATGAAATGACCTCTCTGCACCGGTCGATCTTTTAACGCGGAAGTTATTTTGAAACTGCAAGTGTTACGTAAAGGCATCAAACAAAATATATCAAGTGATATGTCAAGCAATTACAACCAAAGACAAGCTAAGGCATACCCAAAGGACAAGGGGATGCAAAGTGGTAGCGGTAAGTTGTGTGATCTTTGATACGTTCAACAGGTGTTTTGGTAGAAGAGAAAGCAAAGACGCCTGCCACAATTGTTGGATTTATTCAGAAACAACAAATAGTGTCCAGTTCCTTCCATTTCCTTGACCACAGAAACGTAAGTTCAACTAATATTCTGGAAAGAGAGACAGGGGAAGAAGCAATGTACCAATAAAAATTTAGACAAGAAAATATTATAGAACCTAAAAATCTAACAAGCATTACAGGAATAGCCAGCCTAAGCCAACCTAGTACGTTTATACCTTATAAAAAGAAGAATTGGTTTCGAACATGGGAAGGATATGTTTTGGAAAGGGGAAAGCCATAGTGCAATGTATTTCGACCTCTGATGCATAATTATGCTGATATCATAGTAATCAAAGTAACAATAATAATAACACTAATACTAATGTATGCAGATGGCACTGGATTTCTACAGAACCGTAAAGATGGTTTAATAACTGGCAATGCTGATGCTAATGTTGATCATCCAATAAAAAATGAACAACCTGAATAAGAGGATCGTCACAAGCACTGTCAATAAATCTGCCCCGTGCAAGCAAACAAAGCAAATGAACCTTGTGCACAAGCTCGGCCAATTCCTGCACACAGCACCAAAGAGGGGGAGAGACAGAAAAACATATATCTTTAGTGGGAGAAGGTTTTCATGAGATCAAAGCCGTGTCCAGTGCTATTCTTGAAGATGTGTGATTCACCTTATCCCCGGCAGAAGCTCGACGAACAGGTTTCCTTCTATCAGAATCTGGTGTCTCACTTAATTCAATGGTAACAGAAAGATTATCAGTGGAGTCCAAAATGCGAATTGAACCATCTTCCCAATCTGAGTCATTCAATTCTTCTCCATTTTCTGAGATACTGTTTTGCAAACTTCCCCCGTCAAGCCTCTCTTCCCCTGCAGTCTCTTGAATTGCATCTCTATCACAGTCTTCAACCTCTAAATTGCTCCATTGGGCAGCTGGATCCACTTCTAGCTTGTCATTTCTTTTCGGCCCACTCTCTGGCTGAAATTGAAAATAATAAAACGGGAAGAATGCAAAAACAGGTGTTAGATTTTATAAACAGCTGGGCAAGCAGGAAATCAAACTCCTGAAAACGAAGCGGTATAATGCACGCTCATAAGGCTAAAGATTCCATGGGGGCATAACATTGAGTTAAAATGTAACTAATGCTTTTTTGGTTACAACCATGACAATTGAATCATATTGGCTGAGGTTATTATTATGTTTCTTTTTCCCAGAGCAGTTGCGGTTATTCGCTCGTCTTAGAAGTCTGCCTACAGCTTCCTGTGATATGTCGGCAAGAGTTCCTGAAATCAAGTACAAATGTTAATTACATTGCAATGACAGGATATTCTCTACAACCCTTGCCTGATATGCATTACGGGTAGACTAAGAAAAGCTTTTAGGATATACATCTTTTTTATAAGTAAGGCAAATTTATTGAAAAAAAAAAGTGAATAGAAGAAACAGTACAAGAGACTATACTGAGACCTCTAATCCATACAAGGTAAAAAATAACTCTAAATATAAATATACCACTGTCATTAATTAACTCTAAATGGCTTCTGCTTTCTGCATCGTGTCGAGCTTTTTTGGCATTGTCAATTCCTACCAAAGTGCACAAGCAAATATATAACAGAGTTACTAGATTATTAAGAGGCAAAATAATTATATGAAAATGAATATGAATTCCAATGCTGAGTAAAGCCTTTATTCTTTTGTGTTTCAGATTATTGACCTGTGCATGATTCAACATTCGCGCTTCTCTTACTTCCCCACGTTTTCTCAGCCACCATGCATGGCATTAACTTAAGAAATACAAATACTTTGACAACACTATAAAGCAGTCCCAATCAACCCCAGAAGCTTAATCTCTTTGCATAACTCCTGCAATTATCTTACACCGGAACTAACTCCAGATTACAAGCATTATACCTGGTTTGGTTGCCTAAAAAGTCTAGGGAACTAAAGGAAATGAACTTTTTAAATCTGAAGTAATAAGTAATAAATTAGGGGAAGCAATAGACACCCGGTGAAGAGAGCATCATACATTCATCTGGTTCAGGTTAAGTTGGCTCTCTTCGGTTTTTGGAAACAACCCAACATTAAACATAAAATACTCAATAAATTACTTTGATATTTCTTCTATATCCCTTCATTTTCTGATAAAAACCAACAGACCCCATAAACGAACACACAACGACACAGTACGAATGTACGATATATAGTTAGAATGTAGGGACGCGAAGTACCTGAAGATTGTTTTTGTCGCTTGGACTCGTTTCTCGTTCGCATTTTTTGTCTATTGCTAAGGGAGAGGGATAGAGAAGCGCGCCTAATAACTGTTAGGCACAAAATCTAGGGTCCCTCGGCCTCGACGCGCGTGCACCCGGCGAAAATACGTGTAATGCGTAAATACCGATTAAACCTTAATCCCTCCCTGAACCGCCAGGGGAATTCCTTGCAAAAACAATTATTATAGAGCAGCTCTTATCCCAAGGAATGTGTAAGGCGTTCTATTGCATTTACATTCTTTTTTTTCTTTTAATCAAAATGATAAAGAGGGATGCAAGTTGCGTCTCAAATCTACGATGAATCATTGCGCTCTTTGCAAACCATGGAAATTATGGCAATATTGTCTGAGTGTGAAAATTTTGGGTATTGGAGTTTGGGTAATATTATAAAATAAAAAAATATTATAGGAGTTGGTGAAAAAGTGAAGAGAGATAAGATTTTTAATAAATATTATAATTATAAAAAATTATGTAGTAAATTTTTTAGTAGTAAATCTACAATTTTGAGCCCAATTAATTGGGGCTCAAACATGTCCATAATGTAAAATTTGAGATTAATTACAATTTTATTAAATTTTGAGAAAACATAATAAAAAGTATAATTTTATCAAAGTGGGTAAACAAACGAAGAAAGTTGCTTTAAGTAGATTTTTTACATTTATCTAATATAAATAGATGACTTGATTATAAAAATTAAAATAATTTTGAATAATTTTATTATTTTCTTAACATAATTTTTGAATTAGTTATGTTTGTATTCAAAATTTGCTGACGAGTCTAACATTTCCTAATAATTTAAATTTGCAAATACAACCTAAAATTTGCTTCTATAGTTATTAAGCAGTGATAGCCTACATCGCTGATTAAATCCAACATTCAAATTATGTCACAGTACTTGTTTTTTATCCTTTAATTTAATTGAAGATATGCAATCATTTTTCTAATAACTCGAATATGGGTAACATGCATGTGGATAGTTTGGATACCACGCTAAGGAAATGATCAAACCAAGGGGATATTGGTTTGGAAGAATTTTGTAGGATTCTAATAAAATTGTGAATATTTAGATGATTTTAAAGTTGTATTGACATGCAGAAGTTGTTAAAAGAGATTGATGTTTGTAACAAAAAAATAAAGTGTTGCATTGAAATACGTGCATTTGTGATGTTTGAATTGTAAATATAAAAGTAAGATACAAATCCTAAAAAAATGATAATTGAACATGCCCCAAGTGACAAGGCATAATATCTCTTATTAATAAATTAACTATCGAACAATTATAATGTTCCTTTTGACTATGGATATTTAGGTTATGTTTGTGTTGAAAATTTTTTGGTATTGGGTTTAGTGGAAAAGTGAAGAGAGAGATAATTTTTTATAATTTTTGATGGGAGAGAGAGATTATATTGTGAGTTGGTGAAATATTTTGTGAAATATTTGGTGCAAATGCACTCTTAATCCCTTTTGTGGAGTGATAAAATTTCAGTCCCTCGTTATCTACAATACTTTTCTTATAGAAAAATTGGAAAGGATAGGAACAATATAGATCCTCAATTATAAGTTATTTTCAAATTGGACAAATTGGCAATAAAAGTAACGAAGCGATCAGGTATAATATAGAAAAAAAAAACATATTACGCATAATTAATTATAGTGGAATTGTCACGACTTTTTTTTTTTGGGTGAATACTTCTTATTTTTCTTCTACAGCCGAGGAGGAGATAGACATAGACTACTAATCAGCCTATCACGCTATGTTCTAGACATAACTACATAATATATCCGCTGTTTTTTTAGGGTAACTTAGAAGTAAATGATTTATTTTTGTTAGACAATATATAAAATAATCGGATTGATGGCTCTACCATCCATACGGTCATCTAATTAAACAAAGGCGAAAATTATTTAAAGGGTCATGCAGTTTGTTATAAATTGATCAATGTAGTTTTAACTTTAACGATTTGAATCATGTGGTCACTAATATGATACTTCGGGTCTCTTCATCCACTCTTACGTGCATGATATTTCGTCAAGGGATTAAATGAAGCGTGGATGGAGGGATCTCATACATTATATTAGTAATCACATGAACTAAATAATTAAAATTGGAATCACATAGACCAATTTATAACAAAGTAAAATCATATTAACCATTTATATAATTTTTCTTTAAATAAATAAAAAAGTCACAAAGATAAAGTGGTGTTTGGTTTCTAAAATTTTGGGAGTTTTAAAAGTTTGGTGTATGAAAATTGGTGAAAGAATGAAGAGATTGATATTTTGAATGAATTTTATATATTTATTTTGATAAAAAAATAATTTGACTGTGAAAAGAGAGATTATTTTAACTAGTTGGGTCTCCAAACACCATAAAAAAAAAGAATGAAAAAGAAAACGGGACAGTCTTTCTCAGAGCCCTTCGGAATAAGTTGAATAACCAAAGAGTTTGGTTATGTTCGTTTTGAATAAAAATGTAAGATTTTAGAGAAATTGTGAATATTTATGTTGAGTAGTATTTTTATTAGTGTTTGTGTAAAGTGGAGAGAGAAATGATTTGATGTAATTGTTTAATAAAAAAATATTGGAGTTATGTGAAAAAATATAGAGAGAGAAAATTTATGTTAAATAAAAAATTAAAAAATTATTGAAAGTTGTGTATAATGTATTAATATTTATATTTAAATTATGAATATGTTTGATGATAATTTTTTGAATAATGGTGCGAAAACGAAGATATCCTGACTCGTTGCGTCACAACACTAGCGCAAACGCGGCATTTTCTCCGTAACCAACCACGTAGATAAAGATCTTCCCCATTTCCCTGAAGAAACCCTAAAAACCCATAAATATAAACCCTCCCCCATCGTTCAGAAAAGAACACACCTCCCTCATCGTTTTCTTCATGAATCTCTCATCTTCGCCCCCTTCATAACCCTACATATCTCCTCCGAAGCTTACAAGATTTTGCCCCCTCAACTCACATCCTCTTTCTCTCTCAGAAACCGTAGTTGTTCCGTGATCATTTACCGTTTTCTTATTATTTCGCCTGCTCTGTGGTAATCTCCAGGTACTTATTTTCTATCTCTCTGCTTTGTTTTCATCAGGACTTTTTAGTGCTGTTGATCCGCTAGAAGGAGGGTTTTGTGTGTCACTGAGCGCTGGATTTGGGTAGAGACCACAAATTTCAACGTCAACGTGTCCCCTTTTTTTTCATTTCATTTTGGAAGGAAGAAAATTGCTCCGGTTTTAACTTTATAGACGAAGAACATCTGTTCATGTGCTTGCAATAATCTCCCGTGGTATCGGGTTTGGGTGTTCGGTAGATTCAGTTGATCGGGAACAAGGACTGTAATCACCAAGTAGCTAGAATATTTGGACTCGTATCTCCAGGTTAGCGGGTGAATGGGCTTTGTCTCTGGATTGCATTCCATGCAAACCAAAGAGGACATATGCATTCAGAAGTATGATCTGGCCTTGTTAAAGCTGAACATGGGTGGATCCAAGGGAGAGACTTGTTGATCAATTCATTTGTATTGTCTGACTTCCGCACTCACCATTAACTGCTCCTTCTAGCGACCTTCAGTCAAATTACTTTACTCTTTACTTGTTCGGATATGATCATATTTACACAAGTGGACTTGTAATTGTCAAAGGCAAACACAGACATATTGAACTTTTCTCGGAGGTCATTTATTGATGTTCATCTGCCTTTTTTAAATTGGATTATCCTTAATTAATTGATAATGTTTTGTTCTTTATTTTCATGTTTCTGGCTAAGTGCAGGTTCAAGTTTCCATCGTCAAGAAATATTGAACAGATAGTATGGCCACTTCTTTGGATATGTCACTTGATGATCTTATAAAGAACAGAGGTTCCCGTGAGAGATTTAGAGGTCGAGGTAGGGCCCGCAGAGGTCGTGGACCCGGAAGGGCATCTAGTGGTGGAAGAATGCCTAGTGCATCAAGTGGTGGAAGAATGCCTGGGACAGTTCGTAGAGGTCCTCTTGCAGTGAATACTCGTCCATCATCTTATACAATTGCCAAGGCAAGCTCAAAACTGTGGATGTCTGTACATGTGCTTGAGAATCTGACATGCTTAAACAACCCAAACACAGATACTCTCTAATTCAGAGTTAGAGACTCAAAAACAAGAGGTTCCATAATGTTATAGTTATTCAAGGAGAAGCTCATCCTGAATCAGCCAATAAAGTACTCGCGCTGCTGTTGCTTCGGTATCATTATCTCTGCGAATTTATATGTACTTGTGGTTGTTGGGGTTATGATTTGGGGGCTTTGCTTCAGATCACGATGATTACGTGCGGAAGCTCTATGACGGTGTCTATATGTTATAATGCTACTTCCTAGCATTGTATGTGCAAAGGAGCTTCACTAGGTGAAAGTTTGAATGGAGTTCGCACCAGTAGCATAAAATTACTTAACAATTATGGGGATTCAGTTCTCTAGACTCACCTATGACTCATATTACATAGTTCCAATCACTTTACTGTTTCATGACTGGTTCCTTTGACGGTGAATGTGATGGATCCTCTTGCTGCGTGGGGAATTTCTTCGGTGCAAGGTCGTATCCTAGTTCATGGTGTTTTTGCAAAGGTGCGAGAACTTCAGAACTGGAGCTCTCAATGTTATCATTGCACCCGTTCATATGCAGTGGGTCCAATCCTTTACTCCAATCTACCATCCATTAGCTTAATTTACTGAATCCTGAATATTGGGTTGTTTGAGTATGTTAACTATAGCTCGATTCTCCTCTGTTTTTAGCAGTTTCATTTATGTTTTATGGGAATTTTGCTGATCTCCTATTGATCTCGAAGAATGGTGAATTATATTGTCTGGTTATAAGCTGATGTGTCCTTTTCCCCATCTGGATTCTTTTTGTGTTGCTTTCACCAGTCCATACGTAGAACCAGGGGTTTCCCTTGGCAGCAAGATTTGTTTGAAGAGAGCCTTAGAGCTGCAGGTATACCAGGGATAGAAATTGGCACAAAATTATATGTTTCCAACTTGGATTATGGAGTGACTAATGAGGATATAAAGGTACAAATCAAGCCATAGACTTTCATCTTATGTGCTCTCTATAGAGGATTTTTCTTGAAGTTCACTTGAGATTTGATGTGCAACTCAGGAACTTTTCAGCGAGATTGGGGACCTGAAACGTTATGCCGTCCATTATGACAAAAGTGGTCGCCCAAGTGTAAGTATTTATGTTTAGTGCTTGTAATTTCTTTTGTAAGAGCCATATTTGGAGTGTGTACAAAATGTCTTGCAAACTAAGGGAATTAGAATTAGTCTTACTTTCTGGTAGGATCCTAAAGATAGGATGACAAAGGGTTGTTCTCTTTGCATTTAGCTTTCCTGGGTATTTTACAGACTGCATTAGAGATCAATCCATAAGTTGCACCTTTATTTCCTACGGTTAGCAACTTATTAAAGTCATTATTTTGTGTGAGGTTTGTATACAATGATAAATTCATAAAGTAGTAGTATAATGTTTTTTATGTTCCTACAAGAGTCTTATGGGCATTGTCAGTTCTAAATTACCTTGTTATTGTTTAATTGTTCAAACAACGTCCTTTCCATATATGCCTCATTCCCTCATCTCTCTGGATTGTTACCCCATGTTCCTTGATAATGCTGCTTACAAATAGCTTCAACGTAACCCCTGTTTCAGCCTGCTCCTCTCATTGGTTTAGAGGACAGTCTCTACAGGGGAAGTTAGTACTGGTTGAGATATAACATCAAAATATTTGGCTCTCTGAGCCTATTCTTAATGGAAGTAACATTTGCCATTCTTCAATTGCCGAGTTCAGTTTTATATGACTCTGAATTATTATGGTGTTGGAAATAACGGAGAACCTGGACACCTTAGTGATTCTTGTGGGGAAGGGAAGTGGTGGAAAAGAGATATTAAGAAATAAAGCAGGCAAACATGTGTCCAGTTAATCAGAACATATTATTTATTCAATTCTAAGTGACTTTTGTAGAGTGTTCTTGTTTTGCAATTGGCTTTTGGAGTCTTCCTTAATCTGGTCGGATCGGAGGCCCTAATTTAGAGTGTAAGATCTTGGAAACTTTGACTAGGAAAGCAAGAGTAAGGTCTTACATAAGAAGCTCTGAGACAACTGAAGCCATAGGCTTGGGCCATACTTTTCTCTTACTAGATTACAGTGGCAGTATAATGCTCGGAGTTCATGTCGCTGATGCTTTCTTTTTAGCCTGTTATTTTCTGTCTCATTGAGTCTTTGGCATGCTCAACTCTTGCTATCTGATGCATTCCAATTTGCCAGTTAGCTTTTTCAGGCGGCTTAGTACTGCATGAGCAGCATCTTATTGTTGCTATGTGGGTTCTATTACTAGAGTTCTGTAACATTCTGGCTTGCTGATAAAATCATTTGCATAAACTGTTATACGCTCTTAGTTACTTAGCTAATAGGTCTAGTGGGTTATTCTATGCTACACTGTCCGTCAGGTACATTTACTATAGATTTATACTTCATTTTTATTTATCCAGTTGTGTGGCCTATTGAAAGTCGAGTTTAGTTTGTTTGGTATTTAATCTTGATATGTGGACTATGCTTATTTGCTCTCAGCGTTGGTACTAATATATGTTGCTTCATGTTTTCTGCCATCTTATTCACATGCAATATTTTTATGAGTCGCAAAAAACTGGCACGTAGTATGATTGTTTTTGTTTGTGGTGGAGCTTTCTGTTTTGGTTGTCTATTTTTTTGTGGGGGTGGGGAGTGATTTGTCTGTGAACCCCGATTGATTGACTTGGAACTCATTAGCTGGCTATATATTTTAGTGGTTATAATTCATTGAATAAAGCGTATGCTCTTATGCTTGCTTACAGGGTTCAGCTGAAGTTGTGTATACCAGAAGAAGTGATGCATTCGCTGCTCTTAAGCGGTATAATAATGTTCTCTTGGATGGTAAGCCCATGAGGATTGAAATTGTAGGTGCCAATGCAGAGATGCCTCTTTCAGCTCGTGTGAATGTAACTGGAGTAAACGGAAGGAGGAAGAGGACAGTTGTTATGACGTATGTTATCTCTCTCTCTCTCTCTCTGTCTCTCCCTCTCCCTCTCTGTACTTGAATATCAAGGACATGATTGTTTGATGAGTCCATACCGTGGTTGAATCGAGGGAAAGGATTGAAAGTGCTTAAGATGTCTGTAATTCTGAATTGGTTTCCCTTTTCTTGTTGAAAGGTTTCTTAGGGTTATCCAAGGATGATTCTGTTGAACCCCATTCCATTAATGCTTGGAGATACATTATTAATCGCACAGTTAGACCATTTGTTTTATCTTCCCTGTAGTAGTTCAAATTGGAAGAATCATGTGAGATTTGTTGAAGATATTTTGAATATTTGGTGCTGACTGTCCGAAGAACATCTTGTCTCTAAACTTGTTGATATTGCGTTATGATTTTATCTTCCACCTGTTGATGTTTTGCATTTGAGATGCTATTCTTGTTAAGTCTTCCATGATGGATACATTTTCCTAAGGCTTTATAGTTACAATTTTCCATCCATTTATTATTTCCTAATTTAGTTGAAAGTACTCTACTAATGGTTGATATTATGCAGGCCTGGAGCAGGTCCAATCAGAGGTGGCTCTGCTGCAATCAGGCGTGGCTCTGGGTAAATCTTTGGACTCTGAGACATATTTCTAATGTGTCTTTTTGGCTTTTAGTTTAACTTGCGAATCATAAGTTATCAAGATCACACTTCTCTGTTGTCGGCTACTCTCTAGTACTTCTTTGACTCACTGGTTTACCCCTTTTTTCCCCTCCCCAAATCAGTCCACTTTGCATGCCATGTGCTTTGCTGACCTTGTGCAAATTGGAATAAAGTACTATAATCGATGTTCTTATTGAAAAGAATTTTATCTTAGAAATTTGTCTGAGAATAAAATTAGTGTAGCTGATCTGAGTGTCGGGATGTTTTAGTCTTGTTCTGCTGGTTGAAGTTGGGTATTGTAGCTATGTTGTTTGTGTCTGAGAAATTCTTTCCGGGGATGTGGGGGAAGATCAGGTTTTAGCTGAAGTGGAGTGTGGTATCTTCAAGCTTTGCCTGGTGAAGATGGATCAAGCTTGATACGAACAAAGTTACTGTTCTTTATATGTTTGGCTGAGCTCGACTTGCTCTTAAACCCAAGTTAAGCTTTTTGATTGTTAACAGTACATTCCATTTTTTATGGACCTTATTCGGTACATGTTGTCTTGCCGTGGCATAGTCCACGTCATTGAATGGCACATGTTTGCTGGAACTTTTTACTATGTGATTTTGTGATTAAAATTTAGACAAAAATGGTATGAAGGTTGTTCTGGGGTGTGGAATATTTTATTGTCAATTTCTAGTTGGACCTGGTAAAGAGGTTGGTATTTATGATTAAATTGACTTTGTAAAGAATCTATGTGCACTTAGGTGGAAGCTCTGTTAAGCATAAGTGCATAATAGGGTGAAGAAGATATTGTAATTGTTGAGCTTTTTATTTTTTCTTGGCATTACAGCTGAAATTGATCTCGTTGACATCTATTATTTGTACTTGCTGGCATCATTGCTATTGGGTGCAACCGTTCAGCATATATTATAAAATATTTGCCACCTATTGATGTGTTTCTGTATCTACTTGTAGTCGGAATCCTCGTGGGGGTATAAGTGGCCGTGGGGGTACAAGTGGCCGTGGTCGGGGTCGAGGCCGAGGAGGCCGAGGCCGAGGAAGAGGACGAGGACGTGGCCGTGAAAAGAATCAACCTGTTGAGATGTCTATTGATGACCTTAATGATGACCTGGAAAACTATCATGCTGAAGCCAAGCACACTTGAGTTTTCAAGCATTGAAACTGCTTGAGCTGTTCTGGAATTGAACCTGTTAGTAGTAGTTTAGATTAGCTGTGTGAGCCGTATAAATTGGTTATTTCTTTGTTGCCTTATATCTGGCTTTTTGCTTAACCCTTAGATTGCATGCATTGGCATTAATGAAGCTATTGGATGATACTTTAATGTTAGTTTTTTATTTCGGCAGTTTTTTTGTCTTATTTGTTTTATAGGCCTCCAGATATGTATTAATTAGTCATATATTATCTGGTAAATGGAGTTTGAGTATTTTATTTGCCGAGGCCAAATGGCATTGCCGTCCCTTGTAATCGGTGGAAGGTGAGGTCTCAAATTCCCTAGGGATGTCATTTAGGATTTTTTGTTTTTTGTTTGGAATTGGGGGGAGGATTTGATAGTCCAAAAAGAGATTGGAAGAGTTAAAAAATATATTAGAGAATATAAAAAGGAGGAAAATAGTATTTTATCTGTTGGATCTAGCACATAATAACGTATTTTCGTAGACGTTTGCTTCTCTACTTCCCTTGAGCGTCTTACACCTGGTGTTCAAGGGGTTAATTGGATGTTTCAGACTTTTGTTATGTATTTACCGCGCGTTTCTACTGGATAGATTACAGCCCTGAATGCGAGTCGTATTTTCTGTACTCCAGTAAAGCCGAGTCTGGTGGCAAGGAGTACGTCTCTCGAGCGATTGTAATTTGTCTCCAATATTAATGGGTTAGTAACTATAATGGGGGAACATCTTGGGCCTCAAACAGCCCATTGAACATGACAAGATGGGCTTGTTGGCCCATGGTGTAACGTATGGCGCATTAACGATTCCGTCCAGCATATTTCCTGGGGATAAATATTCAAAAGCTGATCGAGCTGTTTGGGTCTCCAAGCCCATCGATCATAAACAATGGGCTCTATGGCCCATATCATTGGATAGAACCCTTGAGTAGCAGGCTATATCCAAATAAAACAACTTGGGTCACTTGTCCTGGCATCACAAGCCCATCGAGCATCATTATGATGGGCTTAATGGCCCATGGAGTTGAGGACTTGCATGCCAGTGGTGAACTAACAAGCTCAAAAAACAGAAGAAAAAACCTAATAGACCTGAAAATTGAGTCATCGACGACGGAAAAAAAAAGGAATGAAACTTTGGTGGAAAGATATGAGCAATCCTGTTCTTTTTGCATCTTTTAAGCATACACCTCTTCTTCTTTTTCCCCTTTCCCCTATAGTGGTATTTCCCTTATGTTTTTTTTTTTTCGGGGGTTACCAAATCACAACAATTCTTTTCTAGAAGGGATATGTACAAATGTACCAAAGAATAACTACGCACAGCTAACATCAAACTCACACGGGGAAAAAGGAAACACGGAAAAAATAATGGCTGTCATCGTGGAGCGTTTGCCTCTATTTCAAGAGTTCTCCTGCTTCATCCTTCTTAAAAAGCTTTTTAACCACTTCATCCCAGTTAGTCCTTCCACCAGTGGACTTTGACGTAGTTTTTGAGGCATCATGAATCTGACTTCCCGAAGACTCGGCTTTGTCGTCCTGAGAGGGTGCCTCCTCAGGGCTGGTTACTGTCACAGCATGAGGCACATTCAGACTGACAGCTCTTTCCAGTGCATCTTTGTGTTCTTTCTCAATCGTCTGCAGTCTCTCGAGTTTCTGTACTTTTGGCGCAGTTGTTACAGCCTCGGCAGTGCTTTCCCTCATTCTCTAAAGGAAGAACGATACACGGTAAACCACTTACTCAACAAACAACTACAAAACTAGAAGTACTCTAGTCAGCAGGAAGTCATCAAATAGAGAAGCGATAGAGGCAATAGTTAATCATTTAGGATAAATTTAACGTCCTGCAGAGGCGACTGACTAGATGGAGTTTCACATGCATCTAGAATATTGAATGCATGAGACATGTGGAGAACCCATCCAAATATACATGACATGACATGGACCATACTGCGAGTTATATCAGGATGCTGACTATTGAACGTGCCCAGTTGACATAGAGCCTGAGTTCAAAAAACCGTAGTTCATGCTACTCACCACATAGCAAAAAGAAAGTACAGGAAACACATCAACCAAATAAATTTTTTGATGGGTAAGATCACAAGCGCCGAATAGGTGTCTACACACTATTTTCAGTTGTTTCCTTCTTTTCATTTCTATTTTTCCTTTCGGGAGATAGAGAGAGAGAGAGAGAAGGGGTGGACATTTTCTTGATTTATAGGAAGCGAAATCCCTGGACTTAATCTGATACCCGCCTGCTTCCATCCACATGGATCCTACCCATGCAATAGCAATAAAATTCCCTCCGTATGAACTTCTGAACTGAGTGGTTCCTCATTTTACATAGACTAAGTATTTTAGGGTTATGTTGGTGTTAACAGCAAACAGAAGAGATTATTCCATGTGATTCCACTCCAAAGAGAATGTCAGAACCTTTCATTGACCTAGATAATTAGGAAAAAGATGTTTTGAGTAAACTGTCAAACGCATCCCGTAGCCTATTATTGCAGACTTTACCACTGCTTTCTGTTCTTCTGATGCTTATCAAAATTTCATGATTGAAAGCATTTTGGAATAACAATTGCAATTGTTTTAGTAAGTACCCATTAAAAGGAAATGACGGTACTTGGAATGAATGATAAAGAAAATGACAAATAAAGAGCTAGAGAAAACATGGGCACTTCCTACTTACTTCTAGAGCCTTTTGTGCTTCTCTTACTATCCAAATAATTGCATGATCGGATGTGGCGTTACATGACAAGACAATATGTTCAAATCTCTCTTCAACAGGAATGTCGGTTCTAACCTCTGGCGGAAACCTCCCACATCTGCAATATACCAAGAAGTTAGAAATCAGTCCTTGGACTAGAACAACAATATATTTCTGGCGATACTGCTACACTCCCTAATAAGAGAAGAGTCTACCATAGAGCACTACATTTATTCACAAAATTTTGAATTGTGCAAATTAAATCAACTCTATACACAACCATAGAAAGCTTTTCTGATTTCAGTGCATAGAAGCTGGAACAGGTAGCAAATATTAGTAGGTTAGACAAAATATGTCATTCATCAGACCCCAACTCAATATAACTAGACATATCACTGGAATCATGCATAGAGTGCTTTTAAAGTGGGGGTTTCAGTGCTTAGAGGTTTATGAGTAGCATGAGAATGATACACATTGATAAGGGAATCTAAGCAACAAGAAATGTCCAAGACTGAATGCTGCCAACCACGCTCCTTCTCTTATAAAGGGAAATGAATTTCCAACTCCACGGAAAGAAATGGTTAATTACACATCTTAACAGATCTCTCAGACTTCTGAAAAAATAATTTATATAGAATGGCATGATACATTTAGAATTTTTGATGATGAGGGGGAAGATGAGGTTTTCATATTCATACAAGCATTGGAACTATTTCGACATGTGCTTATATTATAGTGCCATGATAATTCACCTGTTATCAGATATTTGTTCTTTAGAATCCTCCCCCCAGCCTAACATCCAACAAGGAAACAAAAAAGAATTTGAAAAAGGAGCCAAAGAACAGTTCTGTTTGTGAGTAGTGGTGGCCAAGTATCTAAGAGGTAACAATTAGTGGGGGTGCTTGACTATCCATTTTTTATCAAACAATTGAAGATTTTTAGTAGTTTTTTTTTTTATGTTTTTTATAAATGAGCAAAGACCTGGATATTACAGTTTGGTCAAGTTGACACATAAGCCACTTGCCACTATGCCTTTCATAGCAACCATGATATCAAAAATTCATGAAAATTGAAAGTAAGAATTGATTGATTGCAGAGTTTGAATGCGAGGCAGGTTGATTGCATGTTGTCTGGAATATCATTTAATAATTATTCTTCTCAAATGAGTCCATGACACATAAAAACCATTCCTTTGCATCAAAAAGAGAAAATAGGAAATTCTTCACAATACCTGAAGTAACATAATAATATTCAACTAGTCATTGGTACCTGCATAATTTTCTCTCAACAATATGGTACATTCTCCCAGGAGCATAAAGTCTTCTTAGATCACTAAGCTTTCTATCTTCTCGTATGAAGGTATCCCTCAAGCAAACGAAAAATAATAAGAAGGGCAAACTGTCCAAAGCATCAAGGCCTGGATTAAGAGATTATCACTCCACTAACTCTACTATTCAAGCCAAGATGTGGGCAGCCAAAATATTGAGGGAAGAAAACTAACCAGAAGAGTGACTTGAATATATCTTCCAATGGGGTGGCTGTTCTTGGTAAGAAATCATCCTGGAGAAGATAATTATACGGTGGTACCTTCAGTCCACTTGAACAAAGTGATCTAAACTAAATCAAGTTAACGTGCAGCTTCGGGAAAAACAACTAAAAAGAGCAATCAAAATTCTCGAACGAAAATGTAATCGGAAATTTTCCAAAACCAAAATTTGTAGGAAATGCCAGTCATTCACTCACACTTGGATATTGACCAATATCGCTTTTTCTTTATACCTGATGATTCCTCATATGATGATATCATTATATAAAACACTTAAAAGATTGAGACCAGTAACACCACACCACCCTCATAGGTCAGATTTCAAAAAATGGTAATCAGCGTAGCAACTAACACTCAAAACACAAAATCACAACAGCAAAATCCAGAACCAATCAGATAAACAGAACATCAATTTAAAAACACAAACAAAGCATTAAAAAATTATTAACCTGCAACACGATAGAGTATATAACATCCGCATACTTGACGGCCAGGTTGAGCGACATACACCTGGCGGGTGTGACTCCGTAGCACCGGATATTTTTCCTCGGGATGCCACCGAGGCGGTCCTGGTGGTTCACTACGATCACCGTCAGAAGCGCGGCCACTCCGGAGCCAAGCGAGTGCCCCGCGAATATCATATCGTAGTTGCTGCCGTTCTCAACCCAGAGCCGGTGCAGCGTGTCGGACTCCTGGTTAAGCAGCCAGATAGCGGACTTCAACAGGCCGTGGTGGACGTAGCCGCCGTCGAACATCTGCATGCCCAAGCGGTTGTCCAACAGAAGCTTGTAGTCGCTCTCTTTGACCAGATTGAGGCCACGGATGGTGAGCACAATCTCCCGGCGGTCGTGGTCGCAGTAGATGAGGTAAGGGGGCGCACGACCCTGTGTCTGCTCGTAGGTCACGCGCTTAACAATCCAATCCGGGTTGACGCGGTTCTCTCCAGGGGGTTGGAACTGCGGGTTGCGGAGATCTGACTCATAGACGGCCAGGATAAGGGACCAGATGCGCGGGACGTGCTCGAACTCGTCGGGCCTAGCTAAGGGCCACGTGGCGCTGTCATCGGAGCCCACATGTGTGCAGCGCTTCCAGGCCCAGCGGGTGCAGCCAAGACATAGGACGCATTCCAACCCGCACGAGAAGGACATCTTCTCGGCTTCCGATTCGGAGGCGAAGAGAAAGAGACCTGACTGTGTGAATTAGTTTGATATAGGATTCGCAGTTCACGTAGGAGAAAGAGAGGGGGCAGGGTGCGATCACTTCGCATTGGGGTTTCCAGTGAAAGCCGAATGAGATTGGCCAGGGGCAGTGTTCGATGACAAAAACTATGTGCTTCTGTGTGACTCCATCTGTCTTCAGGATTGAACCCCATTCGCAGGACAACTCCATCTGTTTATTTTATTATATTTCGATTGCTTCGCTGGCTTTGCTTTGTCGATAACAATTTTTCCCACCTGCAATGCATTAATAAAGGAACGACATTGGATGATATTACGTTACGTGACTGGCCATAATTCATGAGCTTAATGAACAATGAACATGTAAAATTACCTGTCGAACACGTAAAAAGGAAAATAAAGACTACTATTTATGCAAAGCTAGGATGCCGATTATTTTCACAGTGCGAAATTGCGAATGCGCCACTGGAACTCATGGTGGGTTTGTGTTGTAAAATTTGTGTTGTTAAAATTTTTTGTATTGGGTTTAGGGAAAAAAGTGAAGAGAGATGTAATTTTTTATATTTTTTGTAGTGAAAAGTTATGATTTGATGGAAGAGATATATTATATTGTAGTATTTTATTGTGAGAGGGTGTAAATTTTTTTAAAATATTAGATTGTAAACGCACCCTCAGTCTCTTTTTCTTGTGGCCTTCAAGAGTGCACAAGGACCCAACACATTTATACATCCTTTTTTGTTTTTTTAATGTTTGGAACATTCCTTTTTCAATACGTGATCGATTATTTAGGGAAAATTACACAGAGCCTAGTAGGTTTTAGGCCAAAATCAAAAGCCTCACTGGGTTATAAAAAAAAAAATCTCAAAACCCACTTAGTTTATCAGTTTCATAGGATAACTAACCTGAGCCAACTCCGTTAATGACGATAATGAAGCCCAATCCACATAATATAAATGAACAAATAGTTATCTGACACGTGCTCACAAAAACCACATCAGCTTCTATATGCCAGATTGCACCCCACCTCATGCCACGTCAAGCACGTTAGTTTAGTTTCCTTTATTTTTTTCTAGATACGTTTGTCTCCTTTATTCTAACAGAAATAGAAGCGAGGAAGCTCCTAGTTCTTCAATCTGAAATCCTTCAAGTTCTTTGCCCTTCTGCAAGCTTTTTAGTCTGCCACGTCTTTTTGCCTTGAAGGTTCCTTCAAAAAAGCTTCGTTTGCCACGTCGTTCTCCTCATTTTGTCGTGTGGGTCTTCCTCGACAATGTCTTCCTCGAGTTCATCATCTGCTGCTATAGATGCTCGAAATCTGGACACAAAGATTTGTAAATGTGGGTTGAAGGCAATATTAAGGACGTCGTGGACTGATTTAAACCCTGGTAGGAGGTTCTACAACTGTGCTTTGTATGGGAGGAAGGCAAGTGTCTAAGGTGTTCGATGAAATGTCTAACCCAACTTTTTTTATTCTGTTTGGGGTCATTTAACAACTTCATTAGGCTTTCTCTTGTAGAAGCAGCGTCAGTGTGGATTTTTTTAATGGGTGGATGCGGGGACTTGCCAACGTGGAAGAGAGATTCTACCTAAGATTTTGAAAAGATTAGGAATATGGAGAAGGAACTTAGCTCCTAGAAAGAAAGCAGAAGGTGGCTCATGTCTCTGCTCATTGTTTCCTGGGTGATAATCATATTTTTGATGATATTCTGCTTCAAGCTGTTGACCTTGCCAATTATGTAGATGCATTGACACCATTAGTTGTGTTGTGTGAGATGTGATGTGTTTATAGGAGTTAATGTCGTGTAGAATCTTTAAGTTATTTTGTTGGTGTTAATGTGATGTATAATGTAGCTACCTTTGTATCACTAAAATGTAATCCTTTTGTCCAAAATCAATAGTAAAATTTGACTTGAATGCTTCTGTAGTATTGATTCATTAGTATCTTGTTTATCGTTTTAGACATTAGGTAGGAAACAACTTGTAACAGATAAGCTTGAAATCTCTGTCACTTGTGTAAAAGATAACTTCAGTTTTCCTTGATGATGTTCAGATCCAAATGGTTCAATGCAACATGAAGCAAAAGATCAAATTAACAAAGAAAAAACAATTATAAACTCCATTTATAAATGCAAAAATTCGTCATGATTTAGTAGTATGTGGTCATATCACTACGAGAAAAATATCTTCCTAAAACAAGCATGTGCTCATAGCAAACCATTACAAAATAATTGTGTGTATCACAACATCACCCCCACTACAAAAGGTTGTGCAAATCACAACATCATCCCACTACAAAATAGCTATGCAAATGACAACATCATTCTGTTTTTATTGCCACTGCCCGTTCTGGTAGGCCAATATCATCCAATAGACAAGTCATGAACCACGTCCATGACTTGCAACACTCGGCCTCCACAGCCGCGTAAGCAATTGGGAACATGTCGTCGTTCCCGTCCTTACCCACAGTGCATGATAATTGCCCCTTAAATTGGCCTTTCAGATGACAACCATCCACGGAAATAATAGGCCGACACCCCTCCATCACTCCAATTTTTCAGGAGAACAAACATACGTATATTCGGAGAAAATGGTTCCCATCTCTGGCAAACTTAACAGTTGTACCTGAATTTCATCTTTGTAATGCCTCCATGTAATGTTCAATATGTCTATACTGCTAAGCGTACTTCCCATTTATCAATTCCAGCGCTTTCCTTTTAGCGCGGTAACAACGCTGAGCCAGGACGTCTACATTGTAATCCCGCAAAATTTGTGACTTAATAGCCAAATGAGGCATTTCGAGGTTATCTCGGAACATTGCCATGTATCGATGTGTAATGAATTCGGTGTCCAACCGCTTGTTCTAGTAGTGGTTTTCACAATGATGTTGAGGCAGCCATGTTTTGATTTCAATTGCATTCCGACCACGTGTCTCCCCAGCAAAAACCCAAAAGCTGCAATCTTGCGAGCATATTGCTTGAACCCTCTTCGGATCATTTGTCTTATACTTGAACTCAAACTGCTTCTAGACCGCGTAATGCTTCAAGGCTTTATTGAAAATCTTTGTATCCTTGAAAATCATGCCAACACTGAGTTCAATGTCACCTTTTAGATCCTGATCCTTATTGAACTCCATGTATCGCAGCCTGCGAATCCCAGTTTAGAGTCAAATCCATCAACACTGACCAAATCAGATGACTCTGCATATTATGAATCATCATCGTCGCCATCACTAGTGTCACTGTCTGGGAATATCCCAAACCAATCAGCTCTCTCATTCGGCCCATGTTGTGTCCTTCCAGATTGAGGGTCCTCATCAGACCATACATCTGAACCTTCATCTTCTGTACCAGTAAAGTCACTAAGTTTCCCCTTTCCCTCATCACCCTCCTCCCTCACAGCAGCCACATTGGCTTCCTTCCCTACATTACACTCATTTTTCCTCCCTCGCAGTAGCCACAGTTGCTTCATCATCAATTATGCAGGGCTGGTCCACTGTATGCTCAACCTAAATATGCAGAATTTGATTTATTTCTTTATAAATTCTATTATGCATTTCTATGACATCTTTGTCACCTCTTAGAGGTTTAATAGATGTCACAAGATCATCATCTAGGGACCACCAAATGCTGCCCACTTGATGGTAACCAATGGATTTGACCGAGGCATCCAACTCGATGGTAGACAAATTATCCACGTCACATCTTCCCATATCATTTGTTTCCTCTTGGTATACCTCCCCTGTATGAATCTCTCTCCATGGTGGACCAATACCCTCACCATTATACAATTTTGTCAAAGAAAAAGAACATGTAGAAGTAATGGGAACATGCCAGAATTTATGTCTCACTCCACTTTAATCATTAGCAATTCAGGGTTGCTAAATTAACATATTAGTCATGAGCCATAATAACAATGGATGAAAAAAAGAAATGAGAATCTAAGCCCAACAGGTTGGTGATTTGGCATGCACATGCCATTAGGGCTGCACAATGCCATCGGGAAATTCCGGTGGCACCGGCACCGGGTTCCCGGTACCCGACCTAATCGGTGCCGGTGTAGGTTTAATTTTTTGAAAAAATCGGCGGTTCCCGGTTTAACCGGCACCGAGATTTTTATTTTTTTTAGTTTAGTTTATACTCAATAGTTTAAACTTTAATTTTACCTCAAGACGTAGTATTCTAGAAGCATGACAAGGTCTACTCAATAGTTTAGTTTCACCTAAGTATTTGAGATTTGTTGTTGGTTTTGTCTAATCAAGTACTTACATTCAAGTTACCAAGAAGCTTGCTAGGTGAATGAACTAGTTATTTAGAATTTTGGTAGAAAAAATTACAAATTATTGTATATAGAAGGGTATATATGAAGGCATTGAAATCATAATTAAAGAGTTTAATGTCAAAATTTGGTAAGTACATCGCATAATATAAGTCAAGAAGTCGAGATTCTACCACGAAAAATTGACAAATAACTGTATGAGTTTAAGAGTTTTTATGAAATTTTAACTAATTGTCTAAATTAATAATTTATAAAATTGAAAAATCAATATTAAATTTATACCATGCTTGCAAAATCAGTCACTCAATTACATTTTAGTTCAAATTTCTAATACATTTTAGTTCAAAAATTCAGACAGAGTCATCACGTTTGACAAGCGTTTGACAAGCGCTCGAGCGCTCAGTTAAAATTTCAGACAGAAACATAAGCGTTTGACAAGCGCTCGAGCGCCTTCAAAAATTGCTGCATTTTTAGATTTTCCTTGTGAAACCAAGGGAAACCCGACTAGGTTTTGAACATGTTTTAAAATTGTTATTGATTTATTAATTATAAGGAAAACACATATTCTCCCCTCTAAGTGTTGTTAGGGTATAAACTGGATTTTTCAAAAGATAATAGTTTCTACTTACAGTGACGTCTCTATTACTTTGGATTTTAAATTCTCATCTTATTTTTTAAGATGATCTTTAATTTTATTGATTTTGGAATTTGGATTTCATTAGTTTAGATTTTATTGATATGTGATTAATGGACCAAAAGAAAAAATATATTGGGCTAAGTGCGTAAAATGCTAAAAAAATTGCTCAATATGAATGTAGGATAATCGGAAACCGCCACCACTAAGGGCCGGTTTTGAAAACCGGCCTACTCGATGTAGGTGCCGGTTTTGGTCAAAATCGGCACGGTTGTGAAGCCCTACATGCCACACTGGATTTTGCTTAAAGTTTTGACTCCCGACGGAATAAAAGTGGCTTTATAGCAAGGTTAAAGCATGAAGCAAATTCACAAAAGATAAAAAAATTGCACCCCAAAAATTGTTATAGCAATTCACTGTAATGTTAGATAACTTCTAAAAAATAATCGAATCTATTGGGATAAAAACTTTGGACAGCAACTTGGACCACACAGTACTGCCATTGAATCACTAAAGCCTAATTAAGGTGTCGTTTGAGTGGAAATTTTGGTTATCGAGGTTTGTGAAATATTATTGTTTGTAAAAAAATAAAGTTATTTTTATAAGATTTAGTGAAAAGTGAAGAAATAGAAAATTTTTAATAAATTTTATAATAATAAATTTTATTTTTAATATTAACTCTAAATAGGCTGACATTTATCCCTAAATTTATCACAAATATATATTGCAGATGAGCCGGTCTCGTTTATATCGCCTACTCACACCGTACAAACAAAGCTCTGCCCGCCTCTCCAATAACCCGGAAACCCTAAACCCGCTCCCTTTGCCACCTGATACTCGTAGTCGTACTCACACAGTCACACTCACCGAAATTGATCCATCAACCTCCATCGGTTACCCGTTAGAATCGTACCCTATACTACTTCAGTCTTCAACAAGCTTTTCTTTTTCCATTCTTCCTATGCTGCTGAATCCAACATTCTTAACACCGTTCCTCTCTCTCACTGTCTCTAAGACTTTCCTATCCTGATCTCGATTTCTTTCTGCCTCTGAAGGCAACCCCTCTTTGTTCGTCTCTGTTACCTTGTACCGTCTCAGCCACCAGTTCAGCGTTTCAAGTCTCAAACTCGAGGATTCGGGCGCAGATCAGGTAAGATTTCTCTTGTTAGTTGTTTATCTGCTAAAAACGAGTTAATCCCTTATATCAGATCTGATCTTTAAGAAAATCTGGAGGGGGAAAGGGTTTTCATAGTATCATTGATAACGGAAGGTTCAGTGGATTATCGTTGTTAGTTTTCAATATGGTGGTTAATTGCTGAGAGTTATGCGCTAATGGGATTGGAATTTGTCGTTGGAAACTCATTTTTGTTGTGAATTGGATTGTGGGATGGTTTGCTGCGAGGAAAATCGGATGTGAGTGAATGAAGTTTTCAAATGTTTGATGTTAAAATGGATGGTGTTGCTCGCTGATTCTAATCAAATTGTGTATGAAATTGGGTTTTCTCATGAATTGCTACGTTGATATTAGAATCTTAGATGGCTGTGGAAGTGGAGAAAAAGAGAGTCAAATATGGGTTTTACCCCTGACAGTAACTAATGGTGGGTTATTGGTGGCAACATTTAGATGGGCTCTATCCAAAATTTCTAATTCACTCCAACGGTTCCCTCATTTTACTTCAATTTTGGTTGAAATGTCGGTCAATTACTTGTTCCAACGCTCATGCAATTTTTTGAAAGGAGAAGGGAAGGTGAGGTTTATTTGGGAACGTTGGTTCAGGACGGACTGTGCCCTCATTATTAGGGAAAATGAAAGTCTGAGATTTCAGAATTCAGTTGTTTCATGCTTACCCGATTCTTACAATTCATTACCAAAATTGATTGGCTTCCATTTTTTTTTTCTATTTGCTTGATTATGAATTATGGATCTTAATTTCAACGCCTATTCTGCATCTTTCTTTTTTGACTTTATGGGCATGTTTGAGACCCCAAATATTTGGGGTCTCAACAAATCGGACAAACCAAACAAACTCCAAAATTTTTAACTTTTACACCTACACACTTCACTTTTCACAAACCCCAATAAATCTCAATAAAGTAAAGATTCCCAAAATTTTGGGAATATTCCCCAATATTTTGGCAAACAAACATCCCCTATAGGTTCTGTTGTCATTTATAATTGTGTAATTTGTTTCCAGAAAGTGCCTTCAAATGTTAATCTGTTTACTTCCTTTCTCTTGATTGCTTATGTGGTATGAGGAGTTGGGAGTTGATATTAAATGGTCTATGCTTTTCAAAATCAATATAGAGGAAAAAGACTATGTCAAATCTGAATCTGATTGAGTTGCATCCTCATTAGTCTTTCTTTGTTTTGAGTCATTAGCTACTTGTCTGCATGTACTTTCCTTTGAAATTGAGTAATCACTTTGAGATGATAGTTTTTTCCCCCTCCTGTTTTTTAGCCCTCACATTTAATGACTTCCCTCTGTGTATTGTACACTTGTTTTTAGATTTTAGTTTCCTTAATTTAAATTTCCTTCGTTACCTTATTTTTGCACTGGAGATTTTATAAGTCTGATTTCTTCTTTTTGTCGGTTAAGAAAATTTAACTTGGAGGATATGTTGCTTGAATGTTCTACAAGAGAAAATAACATATATAGGTGAACCCAGGAAGACAAAATATGAGCTCTCACTAATATCACCCATTTATATTTTCCTATTTAGATACCAGGTCACTGAAGTAATAGTTCCATAGAAAAGGAAAACAGCCTAAGTCAAGTGCTGTTTTGTTGAGTTTTAATTTTATCAGGAAAAATGAAAAATATACAGTTTGACAAGACTTTTCCAACTCTTTTTTAAATGTTAGTCATTTACTGTTTCTTTGTCATGTATTCTTTTCCTGTGGATATTAATTTGGAAGTTTTTCTTTTTCAGAAAGTACAGAACAGGTTATTAATTTTATACTATGAGCTGCATCTAGTGTTGATACTTTTGCTTATCAGATTTGGGAATGATTGCTCGTGTTTCTTGTTGTTTTTTATGTCTAACCACATTAATCTTATTATTGTCTCCTGTTGTGCTATATCAGGATTTCTTACTAATAAAGATCTTTTGCCTTTGTCTTCCTTATTGCCTTGTCATACATAAATCAGAATGGTTGATAGCAATGCGTCATCTGGATCACCTGAAGAAACTCAAAACCCTCATCCTGATGGAAACGAACCTTCCGAGAATGACCTCACCCTTGATGCTCTTACACGAAAAGTTCAGGAAACTCTCTCCCTTGGAAAGAGGCATAAGTTTTGGGAAACCCAACCTGTTGGGCAATTTAAGGAACTGGGGGACACCGGTTTGTCTGAGGGCCCAATTGAACCCCCAACCCCCTTAACTGAAGTGAAGCAAGAACCCTACAACCTGCCCAATTCCTATGAATGGATCACTTGTGATATTGATTCTGACGAGATGTGTGATGAGGTTTATAACCTTCTCACTAATAACTATGTTGAGGATGATGAGAACATGTTCAGATTTAACTATTCAAAGGAGTTTCTTCGCTGGGCCTTGCGCCCTCCAGGTTATTTCAGGAGTTGGCACATTGGTGTCCGTGTCAAAAGTACGAAGAAGTTGGTTGCTCTCATTACCGGCATTCCTGCTAGAATCCGGATCCGTGAAGATGTTGTCAATATGGCAGAGATTAATTTCCTTTGCGTGCATAAAAAACTCAGATCAAAGAGACTTGCTCCTGTCATGATCAAAGAGGTTACCAGGAGGGTTCACTTGGAGAATATGTGGCAAGCCACCTATACTGCAGGAGTGGTTCTTCCAACACCAATTTCAACTTGTCAATATTGGCACAGATCTTTGAATCCAAGAAAGCTGATTGATGTTGGGTTTTCTAGACTTGGTGCGAGGATGACAATGAGTCGAACAATCAAGCTTTACAAGTTACCGGAGACAACTGTCACCCCAGGTTTCAGAAAGATGGAGCTCAGTGATGTTCCTGCAGTGACACGGCTGCTTAGGAAGTATTTGGGCCAGTTTGTTGTTGCACCGGATTTTGATGAGAATGATGTTGAGCACTGGCTTCTTCCAAAGGAGAATGTTGTTGATAGTTAT
The DNA here is from genome assembly GCA_963930655.1 of Myrica gale. Lineage (NCBI taxonomy): Eukaryota > Viridiplantae > Streptophyta > Magnoliopsida > Fagales > Myricaceae > Myrica > Myrica gale. Next base: position 4,304,781 of record OZ005600.1, on the reverse strand, counting down.
CTGGTTGAAAGTCCTGAAACTTATGAGATAACTGATTTCTGCAGTTTCTACACACTTCCTTCATCTATCCTTGGCAACCAGAGTTATTCAACTTTGAAGGCGGCATATTCCTACTATAATGTTGCAACGAGAACTCCGTTGCTTCAATTAATGGGTGATGCTCTTACTGTGGCAAAACGGAAGGACTATGATGTTTTCAACGCATTGGATGTCATGCAAAATGAATCTTTCCTGAAGGAGCTGAAATTTGGGCCAGGTGATGGGAAACTGCACTATTATCTGTACAACTATCGGATACGACAAGCACTGAGGCCATCCGAGCTTGGGCTTGTGCTCTTATAGTCTGAGCTTCGAATTTTAATTTTTGATCGAGGATTAGAATTACTTTTTGTGACATCTTATTTTATTTTGCCAGTGAAACAAAAATAACTTGTGGACATTTTTTTATCCCTCTCGCTCTCACTCTTTATGGCCGCAGAAATGGCAAAATTGGAAAGGAAGTGTATTCTCAGTATTACTTCTTCACCAGCGTGTGTATTGGTCTTTCACTGGCTTAATTTGGTGTTTTGTCCCAAAATTTTGGCCATTCCAAACACAGTCAGGTTTCTTCTGGTAAACTCATTGCTTACGAGTTGTACTCTCTATTGGTGTATTAGCAAGAACTGCCAATTGAAGAAGCTAAACTAGGAAGAGAAGACTGAAATTGGTTTGGAAGAAACTGTAAAGTTGATTTTCAATGAAAGGTCTGTCTTTGGACAAGCGTAGAACGTTGGAAACCTGTGTAGTCCAGATTTATTTGCAGAAAAAGATGTACCGGAACTTTGGTCCCTCGACTCCCTTCTTCTTCTGGCCTCTTCAAAAATAGTGAAAACATGTTACCCTTTGTCTCTTTACATTTCAAATCAGAGTGCTTCTTGTGCCTACCAAGTTTTTAAGTTCGTCTCTCTCTGTCTATTTTATGACATTAACCATAAAACAGTGCAGATATTCAGTGTAGGTCATAGCTTGAGGATACGAACAGGATTCTTTACACCCCAAGTCCATGGAGTCTTTGTCAGTGCGCTTGGCGCCTTGACCAAGGCGGTGAAAAATTTCTAATCCTGGAACATTCTTGTTTACTGCACGAAATTATCTTTAGAGGCCTTACAACATGTTGCAATTAAGAGAAAGTGTTTAATTCATAGAAAGGCTAAACACTGCAGGTTTCACATTGTTGGAAATTTAAGCAATTCAGATAAGGAATTATAGATCCTTGATTTTACATTGTCCGAAATTTAAGCAATTCAGATAAGAAATTATAGAGGATCCTAATCATTGGAGTATTGTCAAGACAAAAAAAATGTTTTTAAGGTATGTATCATTAACATTATTTAAATACCAATTATTTTTAGATTAAGTTATTGATTTTTTTTTAAGTAACGAGCTAAACTCTGCGGCAGGTCCACTGAAGTGGTACCCATTACAACACACATAAATTCTGGGCGAAGAGGTGAACCTCTAACCCATTTTACTTGGTAAGTCACATGTTTGATCCAAAGGCAATTTGAATCTAAGATGTCCGAGTTTATGGCTGGCCCTTGATATTGAATACAAAAAAGCTTTGAAGGAATGAAATTAAGTGTCAATTTTTGTGTTCACTTTGTCCTCTTAATTGCAGAGCATTTGGGGTCATTACCAAAAGCTCAGCGAAGCTTTCCACGAGCACTGGCGTTTGTTTATGAGGCAATTTAGCGAAAGAAAGAGCGACTCAAATAAGAGAACAAAGCAGAGGAACAGAATCAAGGAAAGCATGCACGTGCTTTGGAGCAGATTGGAGTCGTTAACGCATTTACACGCCGAGGGCACAATCTAACCAAAGACAAACTTGCTGACCTAACGTGGTGGGTTGGCCAACGCCTAGAAAGGTCGAAATCACACCACCAAGTAAATTTTAAACTCTTCTGTGGTTTTGAAAATAACCACCTAATATGTGCAAACTTGGAGAATTGGGCATGACTTATTTCCTAAGCACACTATATATCTCTGTCAGAAGCTGCCACAAGTGAGATACAGAAGTGAAAAATGGGCAATGGCAGGGCTGGCTTTTGGTGCATTGATCCTGGCCGCTACGTCCTCCACGGCATCAGCAGCCCTACCAGTCACATTTGTCTTTGGTGATTCCTTAACATAAGTTGGAAACAACAATTATCTGCAGTACTCTCTTGCAAAATCGAACTACCCTTGGTATGGCGTTGATTATGTGGGTGGACAGCCGACTGGAAAGTTCACAAATGGGAGGACAATTGGTGACATAATATGTAATATAGTCTAATTGCCGTCAAATTTTATGCTATCCGCTTCAGTTTCTTCTTTTGGTCTCCTGCCTCTTTCCAATGGCTTAAGCGCACACCTATTGTTGTTCTTGACTAATTGTGAATTATTTTGCAGCAGAAAAGCTTGGGATATCGTCGCCACCACCTTATCTTTCCTTGGCACAAAATGATGATGCAGTCCTCAAAGGAGTTAATTATGCTTCCGGTGGGGCGGGAATTTTCAATGACACTGGACTTTACTTTGTAATAACCCATTTCCTCAAAGGAGTTATGTCGGGTTCAAGTATATTAAACCGCTATTGTTCCATTACATGCTGATCATTTTTCTGAACCTTCTTCCCTTTTCCCGTTTTCTGTGTTGTAGATTCAGAGATTATCCTTTGATGATCAAATAAAGAATTTTGCAAAGACCAAGGAAACAATCCAGACTAAACTAGGAAAGTGTCCGCCAACAAGTTTTGCAATGAAGCCACATAATTCATCGGAATTGGCAACACTCCTACAGCCATGGCGGCAGTTTGAAATTTTCCTCTCGGAAATGATAACAAAAGAAAATCCGTTCTAGTTTCTTCCAAAATCCAGAAACGAAAAGAAAAAGGAATCATCAACTATGATACACATTGCAATTTTCCCTGTTTTTTCTTTGCAGGAAGCAATGATTACGTCGACAATTTCTTGCAACCCATTATCCAGTTTTGTTCCTTCAATGCAGAGGGTTCATCTATTTATACCAACTGTTTAGGGGAATGGTTCAATCGATGACGAGCGTGCTATTGTTTTTTACGTATGATTCGCCGCCTTATGGGTGCGGGCTGAATTATAGATTGCAGAAAGAGGGAATAGAATGCAGCATAATTCAACACAAGAAATTCGAAAATATAAAAGATACTTTTTCCTTCTTCTAACCATTAAAGCAAAATGTCAAAAGCCATTTTCCAAAAAAAAATCCATATGAACGGCAAAAAAATAATCTCCCAAGATATCCCGTCATAGATTTACTGCAAAACGACTGCTTTGGTTGCTCTCAGATAAAGGGCCATTGTTTTTCCACATGAGAGAACTTTAAGTGGGTAACCCTCTTCAATCTAAGCCAAACCAACTTCGAATGCCTGACAGAGCCTTCCTCTTTCCTCTACAAGAAGAGGCACTAACCTCCTAGTTATAGAAGAAAGAGTCCTTAAGCACCCACCAAGCACAAAAAGTACTTCCTTGGCTTAAACCAAAGAAGATCGAACCCAAATACAGTCTCTCTTCGGTGTGGTTAAAGCAAAATGAATCATCATCGAGCACCCCAAACTCAGAGACAGAAGAAAAAATATATGTTTCTTTTTCAAAAACTAATAGGAAAAATCTGAGACCAATTGCTGTTTGGGAGATGAGTTGGGTGTAGAACCTACGAGAAAAAGCAAGAATCCACTGAGAATCAGGAATATGCCTGTCCAGAGGTACCCAATAATCTGATTTCGCATCCCTTCGTATTCCCTATTGCTATTGATAAGCACAGAGAATTATAGTATATAGATGCCTCTCACAGAAGGAACAAGAGATCGTGGAACACACAATTGAGAGAAGCAGATGCTGAGATCTGAGAAGAGAGGAACTCGGAATCAAACGCTGAGGACTGGGGAGATGAGGCGGATTGTAGTTGGTTTATTTATATAGAAAGGAAATTAGGGCTACCGAAATGCGCTAAATAATGTACCACAATATTTACAAATACCCCAAGTACATTTTCAGTGGGCCGGTAACCTTAACTGGATCCGGGCTGATATATTGGGTCCTCATACAGACCGGGTTGGATTCGGTTTACCTCTCTTCTTGGACTCAGAAAATTGAAATGCATCGGGTGTAGGATCGGCGCTTCATGACATTAAACTCCACGAGTAATGAATCATGTTTTTTTTTGTCCTTAGAAAAAAAAGGAATCATGTGACAAAAAAAACCTGATCCACCTCAATCTTAATTTCTGTCTTGAAATACATATTAGAATCCTCATTCAAATTTATATTTCGGGGTAAAAATAAAGGAGAGAAAAACGAGGCTACTTGAGATCAGATAATCTAAGAAAAGACGAGATGCAGTGGCACCACGCAATGCTTTAAGATGAAATGAAAAAGAATAACAATGTAGATTAATTCCAATACATTCCAGGCCTTTCAGCTTGGTTTTGTACAAAATTGAACGCACAATTTTCTCTAAACTAAGCGAAGAATCTCCAATCCAAGGAGGAAAAACTCCTTCCCAAGCACCACCGGCCTCAAAATTTTGAATAACAGCTGCAATTGATTCCAAAAAATATTCCACCAACTACAAGAATATTTTACTCCATATTAGAACTACGATAATCATGAAGACACTCGTTAAACCACCGCTGCAAATATTGCGGCCTGAAGAATTCGAACTTGTAGAATTCATGGATGGGGCCGTGATGTTTACCAGAGAGCCATTCTTGCCGACACTACATGAACACAACAAAATAACATATAAAACATTTTAGGGGCTTGTCTAGGAGTTCATTCTCAATCATAAATTACTTTATGGCTTCCTCTGTAATAGAATCATGGATAAAATTAGAAAGATGTGTTGGTCATCAGGAAATTTGAAGTTTACCTTCCTGGAAATATACAAGAACCGTGACCTGCATCATTGAAAGAACAAAACTATTAGAACTTTGAAATGACTTATACGTGGCCCAGATAAAATCAACTTAAAAAAAACGTGAGAAGAGATGTGTAGCATTCTTACTTGGATCTGTCGTAGTGATCGCAGCCACCCCATTGAAGTCGCATGACTTAGAATCCTTCCCCATCTGATGATAGTACGTGTCAAAAGCATAACTTGCATGTGCAAACACATTGTCTGGCTCATAGCATGCTTGTCCCTGGGACAAAGTTGTACAGTCCACCTTCCCAGGTCCACAAGCCCAATCCAATGCAGCCTGCAGCATCTTTGAATCAGCACCATCTCTTGCAGTACAGAAAGTTTGGTTCGTAGTATCATTTGCTAACACCAATCCTGATCCGGTCAAGTGTAGAATGTAAATGGGTGACCCATTTGCATCGAACAATCCCCAGTTCTTCTCTGAGATTGGCCCAGGTTTCATATCCTCATTGTAGAGCTCGTAAATATAGGTACTAACAGCAATTCCAGGGTGCTCGGGAGTTCCAGTTTTGTTCAGCACATGCCTTATCAAATTGCTGTTATAAGCGTTAGCATTTTCCAATGATGCGTCAGGCTCAGAAGAATCACCTTTTGCGGGCCAACCTGATTCTGTCACCATCACGGGAATGTTAGTAAAATTTAGAAAAGCCATGGCAAAGTATGCTGCATCAACCATTGCATCAAAGACATTGGAGTAATGGAGAAGTGTATTAGCATCAACAGCTTCTTTATTTGGAGGGAGAGGCTTGAAAAGAGCGTAATCTAAGGGAATCACCCCATTTGATTCCATATAGTCATAGTAAGGATAAATGTTGAGCATGAAAAACGAGTCTGTGGACTGCAAGAAATTCAACATGGGAACCATAACTGGATTCCATGAGCGATTAAAGAAGGCTTGGGAAGGAGGAAATGAATCAAGGATAACAGAGGAAGAAAGAGGCGTTGAAACTTTAATTTGACTGTCGAGATTGGAGGCCACAAGAGCTGAATGAATGAACTTGAGGGCATTGATAAGCACTGTGGCTGCATTTGGGATGGTAGTTAGCACCTCAGAACCAACAGATATGGCTGTGATATTGGTGGCTGGGTAATGTGCTACAACATTGTGCGACACCCAGTTAGCTGCAGTAGAGTTTGATTGACCAATTCCAAGGAGCTGATCATTTGGGACAGAGACCATGACTTGGATGCCTGTGTTTGCAAGTGCAAGGAGCATGGCACGGTCGGAATTGTATAGGCGGACATGTCGGATTTGCTGGGATTTAAGGAGGGCTACTACTTGAGTTGGGTGTGGCATGTCTGAGAGGTCTGTTCCTATGTTCACACCAATATATGAATCTGCAAAACGAAACAGAAACCATTGTAATTTGGTGTTAATTAAAAACATAGTCTCAGTGAATTTACTCAGAAAATAATAGATGCAAACTCAAACATCAGCTTGACCAATAAAAGAGAAAAACAAGGACAACATTTAAGAAGTCAACTTGAATTTACTTTCTATAACAAGGATGTCGTTACTAGTGGTTGTCTTACTAAGCTTAAGTTTCTGGTTCATAACACAAGTGAGAATGGACACAGAGTTTGTGCACTATATGACTAAGCCACGAAAAATTTGAACCAAGATCGGATTGACATAGTTGAGGACCGTTTGAAACATAAGTGCCTTGCTCAACAAGAGACCGAATTTTTGGTACAACAACCCATAACTAGCACTAATCCAACATGCTAAATTGATGTTTGCCTTTTTCTGGAGGATGCACGAAACAAGGCTCTAGGCATTAATATGAACAAGAAAAGATATCAAACGTTTCAGTAAAGCACACACGCAAGTTGTGCACAGAATCCAATTTTTGGGAAACGGATAAAAGAACAAAATCTGCCAATATCAAAGTGTAAACCTCTTTGCCTCTATGCGAGGAGCACCGGGTGCCTCCTCTAACCTTCTTTTCAGACTTTTCAGAATGCAGGGGCTCCGTAGGGAAGAAGGAATTTTACTAATATTATTAACTTTTCTGTTTGCGGAGATTAATCATCATTATTGCTTGGATTTAATTTATGGTGTAACATATACAAAGACATATCAATGCATGTAAATATGAAGTAGAGCAAGGGGTAGTATGGACAAAATGCTATTTAAATAGACAATATGGTCACAGAATGCAGCACCATACCTCCCAGAAGTTAGAAGTCCTATACAAAAGTTCCTAAATTCTCTAACCCTTGACCATTTGCACTACCAAGGCAAATACAAAAGAGAAGATATATAGGGATAGGGATGAAACGACTCATGATCTGGAAGACAACTAGAGAAAAACAACGCTAGGCTCTATTTTCGATCATTTAGTACATGAAAAGAAGGGAAGGAACTTCATTAAGGAGATATGTCCAAAGAACGGGAATATCATTGGTTTTCCCCAAACTCTACATATATGTGGACGCAAAACATAGTGGTATTTATCTATCAAACAATCTAACCTTTGTTACTAAACCAAAAACAAAAAAACAAAAAGAGGAAAAGAAGAGCAGCCTTGCCCTCCATAATGAAAGGGATATTCCAAAGTCCGGGACATCGCATTGGTTTTTTTACCAAACGTTCTGTTGTATATGTATATTTCTGTAGGGCTGTGTCTATAGATGCGGGTATATATGATTATGAGGTATATTACTTAAAAAGAAACACAGGAAGAACAGAACAGAACAGAACAGCAACCTTGTTTTTTATTTTTATTTTTTCTAGGCAACAGAACAGCAACCTTTGGACTCCAAAAAAGTAGTTTAAACGGTTCAACAATCTAGTTCCAGTAAGTATTAAACCCCCCCCCCCCCCCAACCCCCAACTTCCCCTCTGACATCCTTTATTTCACTTTTAATGTCCGACGTACTAAACGTCATAGGCAAGAAGACACCTACAGCCTCTGGAACATTTGAACAAGAAAAAAAGAAGCCAATAACACACCCTTAGTAACAGAGAGAGAGAACAGAACACATGCCCACCAAACATCGTTCAATGCCACCATACTTCAATAAATATACGGTATACCGGTAAAAGGAAAATCCTCCAAAGGACTTAACGCGAGGAGGTGTGAAATTATTAATAAGGCCTCAAAGTGAACACATGCAGACAATGTCAAGGTACTATAAACCCTGAGAAACCACCGAGAGATTAGAATCTGAACTGAAATGTAGAAAGAAAAACCCCACAACCAATTAAAAGACCAAATATCAAGAATCAAGTACTAGTAACAGGAAAAAAAAAAGTAACTCAAAAACCAAATATAAAGAACCGAATGCGTCAGAGAAAAGAAAGTCACCGTCACTAGCTGCAGCTACAGAGGCGGCTAACAAAAGAAGAAGAATAAGCACAGCCATTGATTCTTCAGTGGTAACCCTCCAGAGACAACCCTTCAGAAAATCAGAAGAAATCCAACAAGAAAGAGTGAGAGTGTGCGTGGAGAGTAGGAAAAGGAAGACTCCTATTAGAAAGTAAAGTGGGGATGTGGGAAATATAAGAAAGAAAGAGTAAGTGGTGCCCACAAATCACGTGGAAAGTTTTTCTGGTTGATCTGACGGCTAAGGAATCATCTGTGGAGTTTTACAGAGAGAAAGGCAGCGCGGACCCGCGCTGAAGGGAATAGAGAAGCCCAGGGCCCAAGGCAATTTGCCGTTCGATAGCCGTTGCAGGCTTTTTCAGTTTTTTTGTTGGTAACTTGGTACATTGCCTCGGAGTATTTACTGTTTTTGTATATACATATGCGCGGTTTTTACTAGGATAAACTGAAAAGGTGCATGGTTTAGGTTATGTTTGTGTTGTAATATTTTTGGTATGAAAATATGTGTTGGTATTGGATTTAGTGAAAAAGGTGAAGAGATGTAATTTTTTATAGTCTTTGTAATTTTTTATAGTCTTTTATGGGAGAGAGATTATATTAGAGTATTTTATTAAGAGAGAGATAAAATTTTGGGGAAGATTAGCTTTGCAAACGCAGCCGATGTAAAAACAGACAAAAGAATAGCTTCGGTAGGGACACCGGAAAGACCCAGATGGGCTCAACGGTCATATTTAACGTCCTTAATCTCTGCCACTAATATCATTCATATTTACTACCATTTATTTTCCTGGAATTATATTTACTACCATTTAACGTTCTTGTTGAGTTAATAACCATTTTCATAAATTTTTAGATCATGCGATAAATCCGAGTTCGTAAGAATTTAACACATATTCAAGTCCAATGAGCCATTCATTTTGCTTCATCACGAAATAAACAATGTATTTTATGAGATATTGGTTTTTTACGACTTATTTTTGCTTAGATCAGGTGTTGTGTGTGTTGTGATCCAAATAAAGATAGTTAGGACGAAAGACAGGATTTGTTTTGTTAAGTTATTGTTGAAATGTGTAGTCACATGTTGCTATGGCAATGTGAGCATTTGTAATTAGTGACTTATAAATAAATTCCTCACGTAAACATTTTAAATCATAAATGAGATATAATAAATTCAATTGGGTATTCCTATAATTAGATGTCTCACTTATCAAAGTTTAAATTTTTATTTCTAACATGGAATCGGAGCAAGGTTTTCGGCATTAGTTCGGTTACCTTCTAGCGACCATCCGGCTTAGTACCGACAACCTCCCGGTATCAGTACCGGCAATCACCCGGCTTCAGTACCGGCAACTTTCCGGCATCAGTACCAGCAACCATCCGGCTTTAGTCCGTCAATTTTATTTTTTCTTATTTTTATAACTCCAAACTCAAAGTTTGTCTACCTTGAATTTGCGGGGAAGTGTTGAAATGTGTACTCCCACATTACTAAGGCAATGTGGGCATTTGTAATTAGTAGCTTATAAAGAAGCCTCCTTTGTAAACATTTTAAATTATAGGGTTAATGTCCTTTTTAGTCCCTAGGTTTTAGGGCGGTACTCGTTTTAGTCCCTAGGTTTTATTTTTGTTCAAAACAGTCCCTAGGTTATTTACGTTTGTCTTTTTAGTCCTTCCGTCCAATTCCGTCACTCCCGAGCCCAGTCAGCTAACGGTGTGACACGTCACACCCAATAGAATATTGACACGTGTACCAACTTTTTAAAAAATAATAAAAATGTCCACATGGACAAAACTAAAAAAAAAAAAAAAAAAAAAAAGAAAAGGGGAGAGGCACCCCCGTGGCCACCACCGAACGGGGAGCCCAGATTTGGGCTCCCCGTCGACGGGGGTGGCCGGGGGCACTCACCCCGGTGACGGGGAGCCCAGATCTGGGCTCCCCGTCGACAGTGGTGGCCGGGGGCTCCCCGTCTGGCCACCCTCGTTCGCGCGAGGGGTGGCCTCCCTGGCCACCACCGAGCGACGGGGAGCCCAGATCTGGGCTCCCCGTCTGGCCACCGACGAGCGGGAGCCCAGATCTGGGCTCCCCGTCGACGGTGGTGGCCGGGGGCTCCCCGTCGGGCCACCCCCATTCGCGCGAGGGAGCCCTCGGGCCACCCCCATTCGCGCGAGGGAGCCCAGATCTGGGCTCCCTCGCGCGAAGGGTGGCCTCCCTGGCCACCACCGAGCGACGGGGAGCCCAGATCTGGGCTCCCCGTCGCTCGGTGGTGGCAGGGAGGCCACCCTTCGCCGGCGACGGGGAGGTGGCCACGGCTCCCTTCTTTTGGTTTTTGGTTTTTTTTTTTTTTTTTAAAAAACAGGTGGAAATTGTTTTTTTTAAAAAAAAAATAATAATACACGTGGCAAAATTCTATTGGGTGTGACGTGTCCCGCCGTTAGCTGACTGGGCTCGGGAGTGACGGAATTGGACGGAAGGACTAAAAAGACAAACGTAAATAACCTAGGGACTGTTTTGAACAAAAATAAAACCTAGGGACTAAAAAGAACACCGCCCCAAAACCTAGGGACTAAAAAGGACATTAACCCTAAATTATAAGTGAGATATAATAAATTTAATTGAATATTCTTATAATTGAACGTCTAATTTGTAAATTTTTTTTTAATAGTTATTTTTCTTTTGAAATAAGACAGTCATGATCCGTTTCAATAGGACTATAGGAGCCATTACTTTTACGACTCTGGGCAGATTGTAGGTCAGGTTGATTAGTTAATCATCCAACGCTAAGAATATGTACGGATGACTTTTTCCCACTTTTATGGGTCTTAATAGTCCACCGTACCGGACGAGCTAGCTACCACAAGCTAAAAGAGGCGTCGTCCAACTTCCAGAAGAGAAGATAGCCGTACATTGGGAGATTTACAGAATACTTTTGAAGACATCACCTCATGTATAAACTGTCTTTTGGGATGACAAGGTGTGTCCATATATGGCATATAAGAACAGCTGATCATGAAGCGAAGTAATCTAAAAGAACTCAACCATTAAGTACGATAATCAGCTCATTTTTTATACAGAAGCTTGTGATAACTTATTTGGAGACACTGTACATCAGACATACGTACGATACGACACGAGAGATGAGCATCATGCAGATCACATAATTACTTGCAAGGACTTAGGGTTAAATGCATTTCATACTCCTATGGTATTCGAGAATTGCAAATATAACTCTGAGGTAAACAAAGTTATTTTCATACCCCTGAGGTAAACACCAAGGTCATAATATGCCCCTCCGTTAATGTGTCGTTTGAAACACTAACGGTAAAATGCTGACGTGGAAAAAATACACACGTCAGCACCAATCAGATGATGACACGTCATCGCTCAATGGCATATATGTAATTTGAGAATACCACATAGGTATGTGATGTATTTTAGTTTTTTTTTAAATAAACACACATCAGCACCAATAATAAGATGACACATCATCATATTTAATTTTAAAAATAAATTATTATTTTAAAAAAATAATTAGCCTCATTTTCCTTCAATATATCTCATGTGTTCGTTTCTGTCTTTTTTTTTATATAATTTTTTTAAACAAACATTTGTAGTTCAATTTAGCCACTGTATTCGTTTCTATATGTTTTTTATTTTATATTTTAAATTTAATTTAAAAAAAAAGAACACAAAATGACTTAGCCTCATTTCCCTTCAATTTAGCACGTGTTCGTTTGTTTTTCCTTTTTTTCATAATTTTTTTTTAAAAAAATATGCGTAGTTCAAAAAAACACACATAATCGAATAAAGTGACTAAGTTGAACTAGGCAAGTTTTTTTTAATTATGTATAAAAAAAAAAGACAGAAACGAACACATGGGATATGTTGAAGGAAAATTGGGCAAAGTTTTTTTTTTTAAAATAATAATTTCTTTTTAAAATTAAATATGATGGCGTATCATCATCTTATTGGTGCTGACGTGTCTATTTTTTTAAAAAATTAATTTTAATTTTTTTTTAAAAAAACTTAAATGCATCACATGCCCCTGTGGTATTCGCAAATTGCAAATATGCCCCTGAGCGATGACGTGTCATCATCTGATTGGTGCTGACGTGTCTATTTTTGTCAGATCAGTATTTACCGTTAGTGTTTCAAACGGCACATTAACGGAGGGGTATATTGTGACCTTGATGTTTACCTCATGGGTATTAAAATGAATTTGTTTACATAAGGGGTAAATTTACAATTTGCGAATACCACAAGAGTATGAGATGCATTTAACCCGCACCCGCAAGGACTTATTGCAGGTCTTGCAAAGGTGAGCATCCAGTCCTTTGGACATCTTAACTGTAAAGTCCATGTAGTGTTCTTGATTGGGGAACCGGCATCTTCGTTTGCCTTCTCAAATTCCACAGTCCATTCCGCAGAGCCAACACCACCGTGCAGTTTGATAACCTGAAGTTTCGCCTTAAAACTCTTGTAAAACCTCAAAACATTGGGGGCATCTTCGTTTGCCTTCTCAAATTCCGCAGTCCATTCCGCAGAGCCAACACCACCGTGTATTTTGATAACCTGAAGTTTCGCCTTAAAACTCATGTAAAACCTCAAAACATCCCCTTGAATGACATTGAAACTGATCGTCATATCTTCATCATCTATATCTTCGATTCTCACTTTCGCTGTCATGGGACTCCCTAAGACGAAATGCACCAAAAGACAGCATTAATAATTGCAAGTGGAACTACTGTCTGATCTCATATCGATCGATAACTTCAAGACAAGAAAGGAAACAGAGAGAGAGAGACATGCCAAAATATCGAATGACAATGCTAATTATGAATTACCTCTCAATTCTCAGCTATAAGAAAACAGGATCCCGTAACTCTTTACTTGTATTTGCTATCGAACTCAATTTCATGAAGTTTTGCACTAATGAACGAAATATATATAATGACATGATATAGTATCTCACCGAGGTCATATTTTCCAATGTGTCAGCGAGCCAGCCCTGATATCGTATCCATCTAGTAACTGAAAACTCTTAAACGTTTTTGGGGAACATTTGAACCAGATGGTGCATATTGTTCCTAAAGAAGCCATAAAATTTCCCTGCACGTGACTTTATCTCCACCTGTGCCTCGAGCCTGGCAATCTCAGCCATTGCTAATGCTATCCAAACTAAACTCTGGACAAATTCCGATGCTATGTGGTAACAAATTCTCCAATGGCTTCTTATAGAGAGCAGTTTGGTTTAGTGTTTTCAGAATATTGTCAAGTGGATTTCGTTGTTTGTGGCATGGTATACTTTAGATATTAATTTGTTGTCTACTTGTCTTTGTTTTGTGGGATCTGGAGGGTGTCACTTTCTCGAAGATACATATCTAGGCTTGGCATTCTATTACCAGATTTGTGTGGTCATGTTTGTCATGATTGGTTACTTCACGAGTTTAATAAACGTAACGATTTGTCCATGATCCAAGCGAGTGGACACGGACTAGGACGGGCGGGTTCAAATTAACTAGCTTCAAAAATAAACATAGAAAAGTGGATGATAATGTAATGCGTGCTGTTCCAAAGCCAACTCAGAGCAAGCTGCAGAACGTCTTTGCAGTGGTAGAGTGGAGAATGGTGGGTACACTTCTCTTTCTCTTTGGGTGGATGTCACAGTAAAGAATTGAGTTATTGGCTAGACAAAATTGAATCTCTGCAGCTTCCATTAGTGCTTTATGTTAGACGTGCTTTCAAATGGTGGGTCAAGGGGTTAAAAAAAATGGGAGTGGAAATCGATTCAGCTTCCACCATTAATTCGGTACGAGGCAACAGTACCCCAGATCTTTGGAATTAGGATGTCAACATTTCCATAGACTAGTTATATATGCATGTCCAAATCCAACCCAGGCAACTGGCAAGGCCGGCGCCTTTCATTCTTTGGTCATGTCTGCTGATGTCTCCCAGTACTGTTTGCTAGCACCCGCTCCTTCCCTGCTTAGCGTCTAATTGGGCTTGATGCACCTTGTCACTCAGAAATGGCTGAACGTTTCTCTTAAGATTTTAGCACAAGTAGATGAACGGATTTGACAAAAATTTCAGTGAACGCCAAGATTCCGTCAAGTAACGAAACAAAAGAGCTAGAACGAGAAATATGATGGGGGTTTATCAGTGTATACGTAAATGCTTCAGAGCCTTCATGGGAGCTCAGTTACTTACTTGCTTTCCATTTTCCTCTCCTGCATGAAGTACTGAACTCTCTTGTAATTCCAACGTGAAATTGCTATTTTCATTTTCTCGAACGCAATACAAGTGGATATTAAATTAATAAATATCTTACACTACCAAAATCAAATGATTCTATCTATTGTCTTCACGACTCACGAGACCCTCATGATCAGATCATCTGCCTTGTTCTTCTTTTATTTATACTTGCTCAAGACAAAACCTTTGAAATATTGGTCCCTTGGTTCTATTCTGCTGCTGTACACGTGCAAACAGTACTGCACCCCTCTAATGAAAAGGTATCTTAGGATCGAATCGTATAAAGACCTGTTTGGGCCAAGGACGAAGGTACAGCCCCCAAACTTTTGCAAATTTTTTTTTATGCAAGGCAAAATTTCAAAATTTTTGTAATTTTTATTTTAATATAAAGGTAAAATTGGTAGTAATATTTGAAATGGCTTTGCTAAATTTTTTGGAGAAATAAAATAAGTGGACCTTCTAATTTTTAAAAGACAAAATAGTAAGAGTGTGTCTTGTTTACTTCTCTCTCTCCCTCCATCTTTTCTATAATGTCTTTTTGACTTTTTTTTATCTCTTTTATAAAATGCCTAGATTTTTCTTCTTTCTCTCCCACTTCTTGCATATCTATGTTTACATTCTTATTGTTCATATTTTCTCTCAATTACTTCTCTTTTTACTTTCTCTCCCACTATTTTACTTCATATACATAAATTAGCAAAATTCATACTCAACGCTTGAAATACAATAAACTCTTTGTTTTGCACACAAAAAAAAAATTCTATTTAAAATTAGAATTTTAAATGTTATTACATTTAATTATTATTGTTTTTTTCTGCAAACATATTCATGTGGTTATTATTGTCTGATTAAAATATTATTGCTCTATTATTTGTGTATGTCTATGTTTATTTTGGCTAGATTTTAACATTGCTTTGTGTTTTTGTTAATAATTTATGAGCCCTATATCCAGATGTTTTATGCAAACGTCTATATTCTGGTGGTGTTTATTTGTGGAAATTTTAGGGTTGTGGAAATGTTGGGTTTTGGAATTTGTGAAAAAGTAAAGATGTTTTTATGGAAAAATGAAGAGAAAGAAGATTTAATTGAATATTATAATATTATTTTATAATTTAATGAGAAGAGATATTATTTTATAATTATATAGAAATTTTGAGATGTGGAAATTCATGTGCCTATTTTTTTTAGGCATAAATAGCATATTTATATATCAAAGGATCAAGGAGATTTAAAAACCTCATATAGTTCAAAAGGGCGTACCAGACACTTCGAAGAGTCGGTGACCAACGAGTAAACGGACCCAAAGGTCCTACAAATTCTCAAAAAGGACATAGAAGTCACATAGGCTAGAAAAGCCACGAATGACAGATAGCTATTAGGCCTAAAAACAGGTAAAACACAACAGAAAAACCAACACAAGCCTTAAACAGAGTGACTATCATAAAACACAGAATTTAAACTAAGTAAGCCCTAAATAAAGAGCATACCCAAACGGGCTAAAACTCAACCTAAGCTCCGGGAAAGATCCGGAATACTCTGGCCAGAAAGGCCACGGGCTTAACGTTGCTTCCAGATCATGTTCCCTCTTCTTTCTCCTGTTCGTTTGAAATATTACCGCTATTGAATTTTCGTGACGGATTCTATTGGGTTTATTAATTTGTAATATGTAGGGTTGTTATGGTCGTTGAATGTGGAAATTGAGTTATGAGATGGCTGAATTGTGCGGTTCGGATAAAAAATTAACCATTTCGGAATGCGGAATCGATGAGCTTGACTATGTTCCCTTGACGAAACGGCAGAAATTATTGCGGGCGACTAAGTGGCATCTTCGAAAATGGAAGTGAAAGCCAAATTGTGTATGCTCTGACATTTAATTTTCGTTTCAAGTACTAACATTATTTGTGACTGTTAAATTTGTGGATTTTCTGCTAAAAACTTAGCTTTTTGACACGCAGGCCAATCTCGATGTCGTCGTGAAAAAAGATGACGGGTACTGTAATTCGTCTCAGGTAATTTAGCATCGAGGAATGAATTCTGTTCTCATCTACTCTGGTTGCGGGCCTTATATCTGCTTTTCTTGAAGAAGCTTGGGCTTTTTCCACGGCTTGTGGGTAGCTTTCTAAATTGGCTCTTAATGTGATCTTGTCAGTGCGTGTCAGAGCAATCTAATTTCATTTCTTTATTTATCTTACTTTCTGGACTTTTGTTGTTTGGTGGACTTGGGAAATTGAAGGAATACTTCACCTCTTTCCAAATAAATTTGAGGAACCATGTGTAGCTTGGACGTAGATTATGGTGGCATAGCATGCCATTGAAAGTGGGTGAATATACCGAACTCTTAGTAATGAGCTACTTCCGTGCATTACGATATTGCAGCTAAAATAGCGAAATATATTTGGGGTGCTATTAGACTTTAATCTGTATAATGAACTCGTTCCCAAAAAACAAAAAAATAAAAGACTAAGATGAGAGAAAGCACATTATGTAGTTAGGCCAGGAGATTGCAAGTACCAAGGCACTTAAGTAAATACATATGCTTGTTCTCAGCAGATAAGATGTCGTGAAGTTGATTCTGATGTTGCTGGACAAGAGAACCTCAGTGTTGATGTTTGCATTTTGCATAAGGGTCAGACATTGCCGGTGGTTCCTGCTAAAGTTGAGGTGGAGTATTTTGATAACTTGCTGAGTTCGTTGGGTAATAGTATAATTGGCTGTGCTGGTGCTGATGTGTCAGCAGTCATGGTGAACAATGAGATCCTCAATGTCTTTGTCGATGCTGATTGTGATCACATTGTGCTGAAAGAGCGGCAAAGGAGGCTGCTGTCAAGGTTCCATTTTGCTGTTAATCATATTAAAGTTCCTATGCCTTTTCCTTTAGGAAATTTATATAGGTCCTTGTCATCAATATATCTGCTTTTCTTACCACTCAGTTGTGTTTATGTATTTGCATAGGAGTGTATGTGAGGTGTACCTTGAACACGTTCTTTCTATGCTGTTTTGTAGGAAACTGTTGGAGTTGGCAAAACCGGTTGTAACGGTAATCTATTTTCCTTTGATTTTTCTAAATGAACTAATATATCTATGTCCCCCCCCCCCCAAACACAAAAAAAGAAAAAGGAAAAAAAAAAGAACAAGACCTCGGTATGTTAATATTATTGTCATGACTTCTCGCACTGGATTTGATGCTTCCTCCATTTAAATGCGTGAGTGCATTTGTTATTGTCTTGTTTATTTACTTGGTTACTTAGTGCTTGCTTTCTGTTCCCATGTAATTAGGTTTGTGAATCTCTTGGTATTGCTGCTGAACTTTTCTTTTACGCAGGGTAGTTCTGGAGGGTTGCCACTAAGCCTTACACAACAATCTGCTGAGAAAGGAAAGTAGGAGACTCATCCTGTCGATGAAGTCTCGCAGTCTAGAAATCAACTTTATGATAACACTGAAAAAATTCTTCTGGTTCCTTCAGAAGTTTTGGAACGGGTTCACTGCATGGTATTACCACAAAATCTTCTGTAGGTAATCAACATTCATGTGAATTGACTAAACCAGTCGATTGTATGGAAATTCATGCAAGCAACAGCGAACGCTAATCGGAGAAGATGTTCTTCAAGTCAAATTCATGTGAGGCAAAGGATTCTGTGTCTGCCAGCACAAGTAGTGTGCATACCCCAGATTTATCAACGTTTGTCAAGGTCAAGGTTGAACCTAGCGAGGACAATAATTACCACAACCTTGACAGGAATGACGTGTAACTTTTCCTTAAACAAACAGCAAATTAAGAATGACTCAGAAGTCTTAGATCCACTATGTGTAGATGAGGTATACCACATGCGACTGCAAGATCGGATGAAGATACCTATACCGGTACAAGATCCTGTATTGAACATACCAAGGAAGGTTGAATACTTGAAGAAAAGTGTGCCATCTGCACTTGGACATGGCCTTGTTGCTCTGGAATATGCTGAACCAATACGCATCAACTGTCCTCACAAGAAGAGAAAGACAACCACGTATATCTGTTTGATATATATACATTTTTCCTCTTCTTTTTCCACCCTCATTCCACTTTTCATAGGGTTCTCCTGCTTGCTAAATTAACTGCAGTGATTCAGTTGAAACAGCCCTGGAGGAAGATGCTCCTGGACTCCTGAAGGTATAACATGGATAATGTTGTTACAGTTCCTGTGACATTTGGATCAAGTTTCATGGAATTGCCAATTGACAGGTGTTGGTTGACAAAGGCATGTCAGTTGATGAGATTAAGCTTTATGGAGAAACGGGGAATGTTGAAGCTTTCGACGAGTCATTTAGTGAAGACAGCATTGCAGAGCTTGAAGATGTGATATCAAAGGTTGGGAACAGTTCTGAGACATAAATAACCTAACATACCTTCTTCACTTTTTAAAAATAAGACTCTAACCAACATCATCACAAGAATTGCTCACAGGAGACACTCAATCATATTCGATGTTGGCAATTTCAAAAATGAAAAACAACTAAAGAAAACAAAACAAAAAAAGAATGGCTAGATTCAAAAAACGCAATCAGATTTTAAGTCTGTCAAAATATATCATTTTGATTAACAAATTACTGCTTCTGCTTTTATCGCAGACATTACCTCTGTTACGGCAATTTTAATTGGCATCACGTGACTGATAGTCAAAGGGGTACTTTTGTAATAAGTAAAGCTTCTAGAAATAGGAATTGATGTGCTGCACCGTGGGTTATGATGAAGGCCTCATTAAGGGCAATTATGACTTTTCCTATGCATCTAGAAGACTTGAGAAAGAAAGCTAAAAGGGGATCTGCATCTCCCGGGTGAAAGTTAGTTCGAATAACAGAGTGCAGTTTGTGTGTTTCTTTGAGAGCTTTTCATATTTCTTGCTTCCAAGATTCGGTGAAACTTGAAGATTTGTAGATTTCGTGTGCTGATCTGAAATGTCTTCCACGTGATGATGGAGATCTGATTACATGAAGAGTTCGATGTGTTGATTGATTGGAAGATCAAGGAGTTAAAGATCACCAGAGTTTTCCCCCAAATTCGTTTGTGTGAAGATCAGAGATTCAGAATTTCTGAATCAGTGAGGCTGAAGGTTTTAGCCTTGGCCCAAGATTGCACAAAGTTTGTGCTTGAAGATCTGTTGCCGTTTCGAGATCGTGGCTTCCATATTCAACATAGAGGTTCTATGTTTGAGTGGTGATTCGGTTTGGTAAACCGAGTTTGATTCTAGGGTTGGTTGATTAGGCTAGGTTAGTCTTGTATAGATCACCTTGTAACCTTTGGAAGCTAGTGGATTCGAACGGCCTACGGGCCCGGAGAGTTTTTCTCCTTAAGGAAGTTCCTTAGGGTGTTTTCTCTTCGTAACCATTTCTGGTGTTACATCTTTATCACTGTTTTCTAGCTTTGATTAATTGCTATTTTACTAACCAATTGTTTCTTTGTGTTGTGAGGATTCCACTGTGATATTCGGTAAATATCCTCACTGATTCGGTTGGTAAGAATTCATTGTGGTTTTCTGATTCAAGGTTTAGATAAGCTACTGATTGTGTTTCGGTTGTACAAGATTAATCTGAAAAATATTGATTCTGTCCAGTATAGTTACTTCAGAGTCACTTGAGGTATCTTCAGTTATCTTTATTTTTCAGCTTTGTATATCTACTGTTTATCTATTGTTTGTTCATATCTGATTTGTAATAAGATAGAAGATTTTTGATAATGATTGATTGTGTTTAATTTTTCAGAGAATAGGTTGTAGATTGAAAAAGGATATTGTTGTTGGATAAATTTTTTAGTATACCTATTCACCCCCTCTAGGTATTATTCCGCACATTTGGGTCTAAATTAGGTTGTTCAACCTCTCTCTCTCTCTCTCTCTCTCTCTCTCTCTCTCTCTCTCTCTCTCTCTCTCTCTCTCTCTCTCTCTCTCTCTCTCTCTCTCTCTCTCGTTCTGAAGTTTTGCGCCTTTTAACATTTAGGACACATTTGAGTGTAGGTTGAGAAAAAAGTAAAATGGTTTCTTGCCTAGTTGATTGAATACATGTAAGGGTGACTTTGGAGTCTCATCTGGCATGTGGTGCATAGAGCTTAGAAATGAATTTACGCACTATTCATGCATAAAGTTTCTTAAAATCGTAATGTTGCTCTTGAATCTGCTCTTCTTTCTTGAATTATTTTCTGTGTTGGACATGCAGTGCGTCACACCTTACAGTAAGTTGTAGTTTCTAATGTGAGTTTCTCAATTCCTGGACAGATATTCTCTCAGAGGGAGTCCTTTCTAAAGTTTGCACCTGTAAGATGTGCAAAGGGTGCAAGAGCTAGTTATTGTTTGGCCTGCCTATTTTCACTTGTAGAACAGGTGCCAAGTTTCCCTAGTGATCTTAGACTTGTGGACATGATACTCAATTTTGTCAAATAGCTGACCTTCTATTCATATCTGTTTATAAGTTATAGTTTTCATATCATTCTTATCGTCTTCATGTATCATTATTGTCTAATTTTGTTTAGTTTATTGTTTTTATAGACACGTTATCTACAGTTTCGAAGATGGCCTGTTGAATGGGGCTGGTGCCGAGACCTCCAATCATTTATATTTGTGTTCAACAGGCATAACAGGTGAATGATCTTTAAGGTGACTTCTGTGTGTTTATGTGTTTACAATATATGATACCATATAGATACCATAGCTTAAGGTTTTGGAAGTTTTAGTATTTATGTGTACAATCCTCTTATCAATGAATTATTACTTACCCAAAAAAATATATGATACCATATGATATTTGAAACAGAAAATAGTACATTGATTGGAAAGACTATTTATGTTTAAGGGGTCTAACATGAGGGGGTTGGTTGTTAGAATTTTTTAGTCTCCTATGGTTTTGCAGATCCGTCACTTCTTAGTAATTTAAACTTTTCAAATAAAGGGTTTTTAACACAATTGATATCTTACGTCCCACGTGTTGTCTACCTGTATAACATTGACATTACTTTGATGAAGGATAGTGTTGGAACGTCCTGAGTATGGCTATGCTACATACTTCTTTGAGATAGTGGATACCCTACCAATTGACTGGCAGATCAAGTGCTTAGTGACTGCAATGAAGCTTAGTAGCTGCGGCAGGGTTTCACTTATTGAGAACAAAGTATTAGTGGTAATAGCACTAGTGTACATTTCTAGTAACTGGTGGTGATCTAGTTGGAAAATTAACTCCTTGTTTAGATCCTCTGGTTCTTAAGTGGTTTACTGCTTTATAGGCCAAAAAAGTGAGTTTGCCTGTCCTAAAAGTGGTCCTAGCAGAAATATGGCGTTGGTGGCTCTAACTGGACTTTTGGTTAGGATTGTTTGACAAGTAAACTCTTGGACGTTGCTGATAACTCTAGTCATAATTCTGTGGTTGCCTGATAGATGAACTATGATTAATGGATATATTTAGGAGACTTGAATGTTGAGACTTATATGATAAATGTGAAATATGCGAAGTTGAAGAATTCTGTGAACTGATTAAATACTCTAGGCATGACTCAACTTCTGTAGCAGATTCACATGGGTCTGGCGAAGCAGCTGAAATGATTGTCACAGTCATGTTACATTGGTGACCTGGTAGAAATCCCAAGTGGTTTGAGTACCTATGTTGTATTTAGCTGATAATTATATCGATGGACCAAAAAAATAAAAGCTGGTAAAATGAAAGCTCCTGCTACCTATGCCTGTGTACCTCTTTTCCCATCTTGTGTTTGAGTACCTTTAATGATTTTTTTTTTCTGAATGAGTACCTGTAATGATTGTATAAACAATAAATTTTTGCTCTATGCCTATGTACCTCTTTTCCCATTTAATTGTCTTCTGCCTGTGAATCATTGGTTAAAGGTTGGAGAAGATTTGATAGAAGCGGAGGCTAAGGTGTTACTGGAATATGGTTGGGTACCAAATAGCGGCTTGGGAACGATGCTTAACTACTGTGACAGAGTTGTGCATGACAGGAAGAATGAGAAGGATAGCTCTGAGTGGAGATCAAAGATAGCGAAGTTGCTTATGGATGGTTACAACGGCGGAATTATGGTTGCAACTGATATTCCGAAGAAGGTTGAAGACTATATTGGTTCTCCAAAACGAGAAATTAAGTCGGAGTTTTGACTAGAGACGAGCTTGTAAAATGTGTAAATACTTAGATAGATGAAACGTTAATGTGCTCGTCGAACCAATAGATGACATTTATAAACGGATACAAAGCTTGTTATGCCGATGCAGTTGCTTATTTTGATAATAACGCCCATATTCTCGTTTTTCCTTTATTTTTTTCCCTAATGTCTCGACTCTCGAGCAAATAACGTTTACACAAAAGAGAAACAAAGGCCGAGCTACCGTCTCAGCTACCCACTTCAGCAACTACAGAAAGAAGATGAATAATGGAGGGTGGATCTAGAGAGGCCACTGAAAGAGGTCCAATGGGCAGTGAGCTAGATAATGAAGAGCCGTGAGTGAACTTTGATGGACTTTGTCAACAGAACAAAACGTTGTCCTCTCTTCTCTTCCTGCCCACCGGATAATCTTTCGTGAGTTCTCCAAGATCTACCTTTTAGGAAAATAATTTAACACTCGTATAAACCAGTCTCGTCCTAGAAAAAAAAAAGTATAAACCAGTCTCGTACCACTCACAATAACGACGACTGTGATGGCGATTTTGAGTGGAATTCCGAGGCCCTCGGAGGACAGGAATGATGATGGAAGGTGAGAATGAATGAATGAGCCAAGTCCAGAAAAAGAAAAAAGAATGAGCCAAGCCCAAACTCGTACATTTGGGTGCTTTTCAACATATTCCCGTATGCATCTCAGTCAGCCCATAGACCCAATAGACTTCAGTGGCCGGAAAAAACAAAAGCGCTCTGAAATGCAAAGCCGATTTCGTCTATAGTGGCTCACTCAAACGGAGCCACTATGAGCTGAGCCCTACTAGGTTGAGCTCTTTGAGAAATATACTTACCTCTTACCAAAAAAAAATAAAATTGAGCCACTTGGCCAGCAATCCTGTAGCTCGATTGACATCTCCTCCTCTTTAGGGAGGGATTGATCCCGAATTTGAATCTCAGTGTACGCAGCTTGACTGCTTTCTCCCACCCCCATTACCCAGCCAAAAAAAAAAACAGAGCCACTTGCTATTAATGCTCTGGCCACGTTGCTTATGCAAATTAGAGCTATGGTAACAATGTTAACAGAAGAGACGATGTCAAGAATCTTAGGCCACATTGCTTATGCGTAGCTCAGGTTTGCCTCATCCAAATTAGAGTTTCTCTATCTCACTCTCTCTCTCTCAGGAAGAAACTGTTATAGTCTTTAACCTAAAGCATACAATGAGGACCAGTACTTGCATTGATGTTTTTGATAGGTCATAGTTTACTTGTATGCCTTATTCCTAATTACTAGGAACAAAAGAAACTAAAAAGCTTGATCGTTAAATTGATATGCCGCCTAGTAGTCTCTTTTTCCTTCCTTTTCTTTTGTGGGTAGTGATATTGGAAAGTGCATGCTTTAGACCCCATTTTAGCTTTATCCTTACCAAACTCACCTAAAAGAACATGTTTACACCGATTTGTCAAAGAGGATTGATAAAGGCAGTTCTCCGACAAATGCCAATGATAATCTCAAAGACTAAGGAAATATGGAGTGGCAAAGTGTCCTAATGCTATTCATCCATGAACTTACTTATAAATGGAAGGCAAATGATCCCCCCAATGGGCACCGTCCAAAACAAAATGCCCCTCTCTAATATTAATCTACTGACCTCAAGCCCTGACCATGTGGTACGTACACCAGCTTGGCACATTTCAGGAACAATGTAGAAGCATAACGTGGCTGCAGAAGATCATAAGGTTTGTATAAAAACGAATATTGGGACATTAGCACGAAGAGAATCAAATAAAAAACCTTTTGAATATCCACCGTCACCATCACGAGATCGGAAGTGATCGATGTACAGATAAAAATGAATTCTTTGTGGGGATCTAAAAGGGCCTCCAGAATTTTCCTCTCCTCTCATTATATTTCTGTTGTGGTGGCAAGCAGCTAGCCAGCGTGTAAACATGCTGAAAAAATGAACTCCATGGTTGCGTTGCCACCTTTCCAGACCCCCATACGCGTACGTAAGAGACACTTGATCCAAAACTATGTCGAGAATCAAAATCCACAAAGCAACCAGCTATTCGCCACACAAAGAAAAGCAAGCAGTGGGCGAGCAGTTTCACCGGTTATTGGAAGATCAAGCTAGAAAAAGTGTAAGAAACTGGGGTACCACGTTAGCATTACGTCACGTTAAAACTCGGTAGCTTAACTCGTTTTTGTGCAACGTAGCAACCACAACTTTAAACCTTCTCCACTTCAAAGGGCAAAAGTCATTGCAAATGAACAATCACTTGTCACACCGACTCACATCCCGGCCATAATTGGTTAATTTTTAGTTCAAAATCATTGCACTTCATTAAGATCTCTCTCTCGAGTAGGGGAAAAACTCTGTAAACTCGTTCGACCACTGATCTGTTACATGCTGCCAGTCTATAAAAATTAATATTGTCGATAGTTTCACCTTCCAAAGATCAAGATACGTCCCCAAAAATGTGAGAATAAGTATATATATACGTCCTCCATAGTCGCATATGAGCACTGAAGATACAGTAGCGTGAAGAAATGCGGCAAAAGTTATTGTATGAGTAAAGCTATTGTGTGAGTGTGTGAGTGGATGGATGAGATTAGAAGTTGAGAAATCTAATGGCTGACAAAATGTCACGTCAATTAATGAATCCGACCCACACAACCGACCCGGTTTCATTAATTGACGTGACATTTTGTCAGCCGTTAGATTTCTCAACTTCTAATCTCACCCGTTCACTCACACAATAGCTTCACTCACATAATAACCAGCCTCGAAGAAATGCCAGGATACATACACGCCTCAGAAACATTTGGAGGTAAAGGAAAGGAGAGGGCCCCAAAATCCACTGAGAAGGCCAATGGAATCGATGAGCGTGGGACGACGGGCTTATAATTCGGTGACCGCCCCAACCAAGAAGCCATTGTAGTCCTTGCCACAACATTGGCCCTATCCCCGTGAAAGAAAAAGGTCCGTATAAAGTGGCTGACAGAAGATTATCCTCTCCCTTTTTGAAAAATGCACATATTTTTTTCCAAACGTCAGTCTTTCAGGCTCCTCCCTGAAAAAGGCACTGCATCTGGCTACCTCTCTTTCTGTTTCTAAACAAAATGGCTTCGTCAGCTCTTCATGCTTCTCTTCCAATCCATTTTGCTCTTCCACTACCTACTTTTCCTTTCTTATTTGTCGAAATCTGTCGATCCCTCTGTGGAGGCAATAATTGTTTAGGGGGGCACATTCTCCTTTTCATATTCGATCTATTCTTTGGTTCTGCACTTTATACCCTTCGACTCGTGCATTTCTTAATAATTACTTTCCTGATCCCTTTCCTTTGCTTATCTTTTTTTCGTAACACTCTCCATTCTCCTACATTATACTATTTTGGATCACTGGCGCCGTCCCACACTCATGACTGTAGATAAGCAATAGCCATATTCTGGTATGGCCTCGATAGGAGTTGGGCTCAACGTACGTTTCTAAATAATGGTTTTGAAACGAAGCTGCGCATCGCTAGTGGGGGAGTATCCGATAGAGATCAGGGAAATTCTTTTTGTCGATGAGCTACTCTTCTCTCACACATGCAGACACACGTACGCACCTACCTAGTGGGTCTCAATCTAGCTATATATATATAACCAGCTCATGGTCCCCTCCTTTCTTAGTAAAGGACTCCATTTTCCACTTCAATTACTTTCTACCTGGATTATGTTTCATAAACCAGACAATCAAATAACATATTGAAGTCTAGTCAGAAATAAGTATCTGCACCAGGCCGCCAACAAATAAAATGGCAATTTAAAGATTCCCTGTTATACGCTATCTTTCCCTTAAGTATGATTTGGCTCCACTTTTTCAAAACTTTAATTGAAAGAAGATAACTTTGTGTTTTCATATCCAAGTGAGCGAAGAGATATACTCTTTAGTTTGGGAAATTTTTAACGCTCAGTTGCAAACTAAACAGAATCCACAAAATTGGTCCCACGAAAGGAACACAAAATGGGGGGGGGGGGGGAAGGGAAATGCCCAGCCTATAATGGGAATATCCTAGTGATTTCAGTGACCGCGATGTTGTTAGGTGATAAAGTGTGAGCAGAGATTACTTCAGTGTGACCTCATGCACTGCATCACTAGTGGTTTTTGACTTGCGTGAGACTTGAGAGATTCTGATGGCGACACGTACGTACACTAATAACTCTTGCACTGGCCGCCTGCGTCTCCGCCATTTTCTTCCCGCGTATGTCGGCGAGTTGCCGTAAAAGGCTGGCACGATGACTTTAACCTTCCGGGACCCGCATTTTACTCTTCGCGAACTCAAAGTCAGAGTCGTATATTATGACCGCGACGGCAGCCCCGCTCGCCAAGACAAATGCGCACCAAGTGTTTGTCCCTTCGTCTGTCCCCCACACCCCCCACACCCCACCACAGGATAAGACCTTTCCTTGGACAATCAAGGGAAGACGAGATTATCCCCTAGTTCGACCTTCAATTCCATCTATTTTTGTATTAGGTATGCATGTACGATCTCTTACGCCTATGAATTAGTAAAGTACAGAACTTGAAAGTATCGAAAGCTTAATTGATTAAGTCCCTCGAAATTGTATAATACATCTCCAGAGCGCGCATCTTTATCCGACGACCAATTAGTTCTAAAATTACCAACGAATTGTTTGGGATTTTGAAGGGGCTCTTATTGATTACAAGGTCGAAGCCTGCAAACTGTGCATTACACTTTGTGGACTAGAACTAGTGGTTTTTGACATCTGTAGGAATGCCACTTGTTCGCAAATTGGGAATGTTCACATTTTGACAAGGATTGTGGCGGTCGAAACTGCATTTGATGTGGACTGAGAATGATGCGCATGATGCTGCAAAGCTACAGTGCTCAAACAAAAGAAATGGGGCCAGATAGTTAGGACTTTGCTCTAACAAATTTTGGGTGCCGTCGGAACTCAATAATGGTCATTGGCCACATTTTGTGAGATGAGTGGCTGTTTTAAATGTCAAGTAACAAACAAGCCTCTCGTTTGGTATTCCTTTTCCAGATCCAATAGCAAATTAAGCCAGTAAAATTTATTAGAGCTTGTATCAAGAGATTTCAAATTCGAGTTGGCTCCTTGATCTTTTCAAGGTCCGGCAGCTAGCTAATTCTGGTCCAGAAAGGTAACAAAAAAAAAAACCCAAGAGAGAGGTGGAAAAGTTATGGGTATCTTTGCTGCATAGTCTATTACGGCTGCGAGACAAATACATAGAATATTATCTATCCACATCCAATTTGTGCCATTCTTTTTGGCTTATTTCTCCACTATCTATAAGGGCCTACAATCTCATGAAGAGTACTACTACAACTCCGAATTCGAAGGCACCATTGAACGTGTATTGTGAACTGTAAGATTTGTCTCTGATTATTCTCCTCCTTTAGATCTAAGTGGACTCGTTCTATAATTTTTAATTTATTCTATATATCAACATGATTCCAAATGGACAAACTTTATATTTTTTTCTCGATCTAATAATTAATGTACGTACTTATCTTTTCGAGTTAAGTGGGGATAAGATCATAAACATATGAACCCAGTATGGTATGTACAAAAAATTATGATTTATTCAACCTTTAACAGTACAACAATTAGTATATTAATTAATCAAGCAACAAGACTCAGTTCACATATATATGTGGCTGAGTAGTAGTCAAATATATATAATGGTCAATATTTTTAGGATTTCACACCCTGGATATACAATAGTTACTCACAAAATTAGTTAAAAGAAAAAAGTGCAAAAATTGCAAGATGGACAGTAGGGCTTGAAAGAGACGCAATCCAAATGCATGCACACCGTGACAGAAAGAAGCTGTCATTGTAATTATAAGAGAGCCAGCTCTCGATCGGCAACGTTTTTTTTCTAAGACAGAAGTGCAGTTCTACTCGTCCTTCAGTTAGCGGATTATAGGAGTTAATTAGGCCCCACCAACTACTGTTCTTGTTGATATATGTGAACATGTTTAAGGATAAAGTAAATATGATTAGGCTGATTCCTCTCGGAGTCTGCAGCATAATCCAAACTGGACGGTCACTTCATGAGCCCTTTGTTCCCCACCTTGTTCTATCGGCTCTGAAATTCATAGACAT
Organism: Myrica gale; assembly: GCA_963930655.1. Taxonomy (NCBI): domain Eukaryota; kingdom Viridiplantae; phylum Streptophyta; class Magnoliopsida; order Fagales; family Myricaceae; genus Myrica; species Myrica gale. Next base: position 4,275,967 of record OZ005600.1, on the reverse strand, counting down.
ATATATAAGGGAGCTGGTTTATTTTTTTATTTTTTCTTTTAAGTTCCCACAATGTTTAAATATTAATTATTTGCTTACTTGCTGACTTTTTGTTTAGATAAATAATAATTAACTTATTTGGGAAAGTTAATTAAGTGCCATGGCAAGTGACTCTTGATCAACAAAATTATAAATGTGATTGGAATGACAATATTTGGGGAATTTTCTTTTGTTTTCTGTTCGGCCTTTTCTTCTTAATTAGTGTTTTGTTACGTACGTTGGACGACTCTGGGAATGATAGCTAGCTAGATATATAGAGAAAATTATAAGAATATTTTTACTCATTTCATGGAGAACAAGAGCCACGAAACTACGTTTGCGTTTGTGTTGTAAAATTTTAGTGTTGTTAAAATTTTAGGTATTGGGTTTAGTGAAAAAGTGAAGAGAGAGGTAATTTTTTATATTTTTTGTAGTAAATAGTAATGATTTGATGGGGAGAGAGAAATTATATTATAATATTTAATTATGTTAAAATTTTAGAGGGAGTAAAATTTTGGTACACAGACTCATCCTACGTGAACTAGTCCGTTCCAGGCACAGACGAGAAGAGCCAGAAAGAGTGTGAAAGCAAACATTATAAGTCAGAAAGATTCACTCGAAAGATAAGTGGCCCATAAGATGTAGCAAGTGATCATCTATTATATATATTAATATAATTTTCAGATTATTTAATTTCTTCGATGTCGCAGAATAGTGAGAATTTTTAATGCAAACTTTTTTGGTTCCACTTCCACAACTCACTATCTTTGAATGGTTGCATATAAAAATTATTTTTTAAGTCCCCTCTTGCACTAGTTATATATATATATATATATATATATATATTGAGGAATATTTAATATATTTTATTTTATTATCACCTACGCACATTGTATGTCTAACGCGGTTTGTCGCTCGGTCATATCATGCATAACGCCAGGCCTAAATATTCGCCGTGTTCCCAAGTTATGGAATTAAGTGATCAAGTCATGGCATGCAAGTTACAGTCATTATCTCGCCCCAATTATCCTCACCTCACAACCTGCCGCCTTTAAAAAAAAAATCTATGGAAACAATTTAAAGATATTTTTTTATGCCGCCAATGAACTTTCATGGATCTTGCATGATTAATTGACCTTTGACAGACTCTCTTGCAGTTGCTTATACATTAATTCCTGAAATTTAATTTCTTTGAATTTTTAGTTTATAAATGATTATAATTAGTACTAATTAATAGATCATCCACATGCAGTATTATTTATATCAAATGTATAAATTAATTTTGAACTTGTCTTCATTTAAGCACTCTCTTAATTAAATCTACTTAATTAAAAGCGGGTGTACGGTACGAAATGCTGTCATCAGCATATATATATATATATATATCAGTAGTATATATATATATATATATATGTGAAGCTGTTAATATGTTGTATTCTCTTGACAATTTCCATGTTCTCCTTGAGTTTTTCATGAAGTCAATGGGACAATAGCTAAGCCACGGACTTTTCTCACCCTCTGATCTGTACTTTCGGCGACGACTTTCAAGAATCTACTATATGGGGTTCACTTTGACTAGGTGTACGGATTATAACCTTCATTTTTTTTATAAGTGGCAAATCTTTTGATCCGTACTTAAGTCAACCTGATCATCTTGAAACTCTGTGTCTTTTCGAGTATGGAAGAGATTTCGCTTGATCATGATCAGGTTCGTTTATCCATTTTTAAATGGAAGACTGAAGATGAAAACTTCAATAATGGAACAGCTCAGCCTCTTAACATTCTGCCGGAAAGAGTGACCATCGATCGATCTGCCGGCGTTGACATTTATGTGTATACATGTGGCTCAATCCAATTTACTAACGTTACAATTAGCTGCTTTATTTGTATTTATTTAAGCATCGACAAATGTGAATGAATTATACATTTCTGAATATGCGGAGATATAATATTTTCGAGCCATTAATTGTTGCATGTGTACTTGTTAAGTTTTTGGAAGTTGCAGACTTGCAGTATATATATATAAATGAAATCAAGGTTCATGTAAATAGCTTGCTATCTCGGCCAATTGCATATATATATATATATACACACACACGTACAATTAATACCCGGTTTCCATTACGCGCAAACTTTTATTATTTTAATTGCTAGAAACTTAATTTCTTAATGTTCCTACTAAGTAATAATTCGAGTTTTAGGTCCACTTCTCTAACCTATTCAGCTGGCCTATCCTTGAACACTAGTTTTAGGTCTTTTATTATTATTATTTCTTTGTTTTACTGTTGAGATGTCGCATGCATGGCTAATAGTAGTGAAGACAATATGGTGTTCCTTGGACATGATCGATGATCAGTTGGTACCTGAGGTAGATGTATTCAGTTAGTCTTACCTTCAAACAACATATAGCTGGGTATATTAGCTGGAAGAGGAAGAAAGCTTGCAATGCAAGTAATTGCCTGCAGATACAAAAGAAAAGAAAAAGGATGTTCGTATATAGGGCTGGAACACATGATTTGTAATATATATATCATATATATATAAGTAGCTTATATATGACCGGGTACTTCTATATATATATGCAAGTTTAATTTTCAGTAATTGTTTATGTGGTACGCGCGGATCGCGTTCTCATGCATGTCGTTGTTATTCATGATCGTATATATCCCTACGGTTCTAATTACTTGCACGACAAAGCAACCTTTAGATCAATATCTTAAAATAACAGAGAAGATGTAGCTAGGCAAGTTATTGACATAATTATAAATTAACCCGATTTGCCTTAATAAAATTTCAAATCGTGGTCTAAAGAACTGACACAAATAGATAAAATTAAAGTACGAAGAGATGGACGGCTTATTATATAATTGACGTCTTGGAAACCGTTGATCAGGACATTACATATTGTTTATTATTCGCACTAAACATGATTAATGGGTTAATCAATTCATTATATATATTCAGTAACAAATTGCATGCTTCTTTCTTGAGTATTGAGTGTATGAAATTGTATGATCCGACTTTGATGATGAAGACACTTTTGACAAATGACGTCTGATCATCTATTATCATATGGAAGCAAATAATTCATTATGAAAGTGGTGACAATTTAAACCTCTCGATTTAGTAATTATGACTCAATTCGAACATATCACAACGGGTGGAGAGCCTCTTATAATTACGCTTTGTCACCTCCTTACACCTAAGGAAGCAAAATGTTGCCAGGCATTGAGAAAGTTGCTATATATAAATACTCTGTTGCACCGTCTGGGAAATTACTAAGTAGTTTCATGTCATGCACAGCGTCACACAAAATTGGAACTAAACTAATAGGTTTTATTTCCTAATCAGTTAACCAAAATAAGAAAAAAAGAGAGGACAAAATAAAATATCTGCATAAATAAGCTTGCACAAAATAAAGTGTAAACATGTTGTGATCACTAAAGGAAACCCACACTTCATCCGCAAGCATCTCTGGCAACATATTCAAAGCTTGGAACACAATAATATCCAATAATACTTAGCTGACTTCCATGATGCATATGTAATCATTAACTTTGTCGTCAGGTCGATCTATGACTGTTTCAAATTTCAAATGTAAACTATTAGGCACCTCAATCCGTGAGATCCGGTACAACTCATGAGAAATTTTTTACCAGCATTATAATATTTTTCTATTTTAAAAAACCGCCTCGCCCTAAAAACAAAAGAATAAACATCCTCGCAACACAATTGGGTAAGGTTTTCAGAACTTTTACCAAATTATTACCTAGCTAGAAGCTTACAAGACATTTGCTAATGATATTTAGACTAACAAAACCTTGATAATCCTATAAAGAATCCTATATGTAGATGTTATGATCTGTATTGTCTAAAACTTTACATAAATAACATTAAATATTGTAAAATTTACATAATATTGTGTCCATCTCCTCTTAATTGTACCATATAATTCAAATAAAAAATTATAGAAGATTTTGATCCGAGGATTTGACTCGTAATGAGCCACTCTCTAAAACTAAGGCTATTGGTCGTACAACAAAAAGATGGATTAATTAAATAGCATAAATGAGAGGAGAGATTGGTTTGGGCTGTGGGGTCGTGTTTGATTGTTAAAATTTTATAGTATGTGAGTTGGTAAAAAAATGAAGATAGTTTATGAGAGTTGTGAAAAAAGTAAAGATAGATAAGATTTGAATGAATATTATTGAAAAATAAATAATTTGATGATGTGAGAAATATTATTTTGTAATTTTTTTAATCAGACTCAAAATTTTGAGTGCCAATATTTTGGCAATCAAATTCAGAGTTACTAGGCCAATGGTACTATGTTTAGGGAAGGATTGCAGCTGAAATAATGAACCCGTCCAGATGTCATTTATATATACTGACGTCTTTCTCTCATTCTTAAATACTTACCGTGATATTATAATTATAATAACTATTATCATATACGTATAGTTGGAGAGTAATCTTATCCGGTCAATTTCTTGAAAAATTCAAATCGTCTGGTAAAACTAATGGCAATGTGGAACCTTGCGAGCTAAGCACTCGCATTCACAAGTCACAACTATTGTATAGCAAGTCTTGGGCTATGAAAGGTCAAACTAGCAAGCTACGTCCGATATAATATTATATAGCAAGTAGCCTCAACATCGTATTCTGTTCTGTAAACAAAGAAATAAAATTTTCGTACAAGTTCATTGGTGGTTTTAATTCGAGGTTCCTAACGTAGTCTGAACTCAGGAGTACTTCTTTGTCAAATTTACCCGATCTAAGATGCTCGTTACATCGGCTGTACGTCTTGGACGAAGACTTCAATCTTTCAATGTTAAAAGGTAATCAAAGGGAGAGTAGAATAGACGAGTAAGAACTGGTCGTCCAGGCAAATCGTAAAGAAAGTAAGCTCGAGACAAAGATAAGGAAAATGCAACCCACAATACATTGAAATAACAAACCAGAAGACTTCCATGCTGATATACAGATGCTCATTCTAAGTTGCTTTTAGATTGGTAAAAGTAAAAAATCCCAATTCAGAGACGGGGTTTTCCCGGATCTTTGGATTCATTTCACTCTCCCTTTTGACAGTTAACCAAGTTACAAACAAAGCAGATTTGAAAATTCTCAAGTCATAATAGGCTATATGCCCAAGATTCTTGATCCAAACCCATTCTTGGGCACTGACTTAGAGAAGGATTGACAATCTGCTCTCTGTCACCATCGTCGTTAATCAACAAATTCCAAGCGCTGAAGTCATCATCCCATAAGCCGATGCTGTTGTTGTAGTCATAAGGCCACTCAAGATCTGGGAACTGCAAGTCTTGAAACAAGTTGGAGGAATTTGAAGAAGAGGATGAGGAGGAAGAAGTTGATGAAGAAGGAGCACATGGGACTAAAATCTCATCCGGTTCAATTAAGGGAACTTCATCTGTGCAGAATCCATTTATGAGCTCCATTGGGTCAAATGGGCTTGTCATGCCTTTGTCTTCCTCTAAGGCTTCAGTGATGGAGGATGACTGCAGTGATGTCTCAGGCTCCTTGTTTTGATCAATTTCAGATGTACCATCAGTTGGAGAAGTTTGTTGCTGTGTTTGCTCTTGTTCTTTCTGGTGTTGCAGTTGTTGTTGGGGTTTGAGTTGGGGTTGATCAGTTGCAGTAGAGATTGGCTTGTGGGTGATAGGATCGATGCCCATCTTTTTTAGCTTTTTCTTGATGTGGGTGTTCCAATGGTTCTTGATCTCATTATCAGTTCTTCCAGGGAGATGAGAAGCAATCTTTGACCATCTGCAAAATGTGAAGAAAAAGTTTCCCGAATTAAGTTTCATGGCAATTATAAATAATCTTCATACATTTGGAATTACTCAAAAGGAATAATTAATAGATGTCCCCTAGAAAAGTCTTGTCTAAAAGTGAAGCAATCCTTGTTCTCTTGCCCCTGTATTTACTCTGGGAAGAGTGCAACTTTATCATGTTTTAATATTCAGCTGGAGTGAACTGCATACAAGTCAAGAGAACAAGGAGCCGCATTTTAAGAACACAAATATAAAGAAACGAAGCGATATATGGGGGGTCTCAGCCCAAAAAATCCCTGCAAGGCTTCTCTTCCGAGAATAATGCCATGGGGCCAAGTCTTCCAATACTGGTGAATTAAAAAAAATACATATGATAAAAAAAAAACACGTCCATTTGATAGACACAATTATTTTAGAATCGCACGAAAATTGAAGCTTGCCACTGGCACAAGGTAAGTGCTTGAAAGCCATGATAACCTTGTAAGTCCCTTTCAAGCATTTGCAGAGACGGAGCAAACAATAATGTAGAAGTGTATCAAATTTCGAACTAAAAACAGGTTGATCATGGAAGAACCATGAGCTCAAAAAACAGAGGAAAGAAGGAAGGAGGGGTAGCGCCAGAGATGGAAATAGATTAAAGAGAGGAACCTGTTGCCAAGTTGAGCGTGGAGATCAATGACCATTTGCTCTTCATATTCTGATAAAAGACCTCTCTTCAAGTCTGGCCGAAGATAGTTTGTCCATCTCAGTCTGCAACTTTTGCCACATCTTAACAATCCTGCAATCAGACCCAACGTTACCATCATCAGTGAACTGATTGTTTCTGTTTCCATTCCAGTACTCCAATTCGTAATTTTCAGGTTCGATTTTGAACAATTCAGAACTCTCTGGGTGAGGTTTGCTTTTCGGTTCATTCCATTCAGATTCTCAAGCAAGTAAAAAAACAAACATAGAAACCAATACAAACTCGAAACCAGTTTTCTTTCCTTGCATTCTTTAGAAAAGGCAACATAGGACGGAAGTAGTAGTGAAAATGAAGGGAAGTTCAGAATCATTAAGGGAAGAAAAAGAGAAAAAAAAACGGAGAAAGAAGAGAAAAGTGAAAAAAGCCCATTTCGGAAAAAACAAATTCAACTTTATTAAAGCTTGCTTCCCTTAGATTTCTGTAAGGCAAAAACGAAGTCCATTTTAATCTGACGATAATACGATAGTAAGAAAAACCAGAATCATATCTTAAAAACATTTCAAAATTTTAAAACAATAGAGGAGAAACACCCCTCCGTCAAAATCCAAAAGAAACCACCAATATTCGAAGTTTGCTAAAGATCTTTGTTTCTCTCTGTCTGAGAATGTAGGGAGGGGAAGGAAAATGAAGGGAGACCTGCAAGCTTGGGAACAGCTCTCCAGCAGCATTGGCCATTGTTGAGAATGAAATTGATAAGTTTCTTGTCCTCCTCAGCTGTCCATGGACCTTTCTTCAACCCAACTTTGTCACAGCATGGTTGTCTCCCCATCCTCACCCAACCAAAGCTTAGACACCCACAAAGCCCAATAAGCTGTTTCTTTAATATAGGCAGAGAGAGAGAGAGAGAGAGAGAGAGAGAGAAGATACCCAGAGAAGTAATGGGAGACAGAGAGATATACAGATAACAGGGTAGTGTATAGCACATCTACCTACATATATAAAGCAATCCCTTCCTTAGATGGTGCGAACAAAAAAAGTCTCTCCTTGGACTAGGCCGTAGCAATTTTTTTTATATATAAAAAAAAGGTATTACCATTATTATCTTTTGTGTAGAAATGAATATATTGCATATGCTTTTGTTATTTGTTTTCTCTGGCTTTGTCCACGTGTTAATAAGGGAGGCGACGCTTGCCACACTTGCGACGTCTTCATCAGACAGCGCCCCCTGATCCACCGAACTTTACTTCAGTTTGAAGGGTGAGACCTTCCCACCTTGACAGGTCGCAGACAGCAGCGGGGAAGTGCGAGTAAAACAACATCAAAATTCCTATTGAACGCTGTAAGTTTCAGTCTATACCAAATTCACAACTTTCTTTTACATTAATACACAAACAGCAGAAGCTTAGGAAGGAAAAATACGTATGCCAGGAGAGAAACTCTCCCCAGTGGTTCTCTAGTCTTATGAATTAAGGTTTACAATCTTATATATGAACCAAGTGAAAAAGAAAACAGCAGTAAATTAGGTTAATTTGGCCATAGAAGAAGACAAGGAAGCAGTCCGGCCAATTTATACTCCTACTCTTTGATTCCCAAAAGTATAAATCGATGAAACTGAAGGAAGACTAAACTGGGCCCAATTGTACAAATGCACGCTTTCATTCATTTTCAAAGTGAAAACAGTCGTATATATCTATATCACAAGAAAATGGAAAACGTCAAATTTGTAACTTTACCTTATACATATACATGCATTGGACTGAGTCCAAAATATGCCCTTGTTCTGGTTAAGTACATATATATTTTGATATTCGACCCCACCACTGTGTCGAAGGTCTATCATATATGTGTCGAATGGCTAGCTAGTACTCAAACAAGTCCATTAAAATTAATAAAGGTAGCAAATATTATACTGCAAGGTATCCGCTAGAACATCATGGTCACAAAGGGCTTGACAACTGTAATAGTCCCCATCAATAACGAAATCGATGCTTTTAATTTCCTTAGCTCTCAATCTATAGGATCATCAAGGACTTAAAGAAAAAGGGTGTTAACATTATCAAAGACAAATATAAAAACATAATTAAGGAATCCCTTTTAAAACATGGCTATTAAAGACCTAACCATCATTGTTCTAGGGCCCGTATACTTGTACCCTCAGAGTATTTTTACGCCAAAAGATCCTTTGCCCCCGGCCACACTCTTTGGTTTCAAGCAAAATCGTCCTAGTTTTACGCCTCCTGTCCTCCAGTTCATATAAAAGGAAAACCGGTCCAGTTCCTAACTTCCCCGCCACCTGAAGGAAGGGAGAATAAAGGAAAAGATAACCAAAACCTGCTGACAATATTCCTGCAGAGCGAAATGTAGGGGTTGAAATCAGATGTCATATAACCGTTGATCTTGATTTTTTGCTTTTCCTACATCGTTTCTATGTCTATCGGAGAGACTTATGTTGAGTATTAATCTTGGGATCGCTGAGCGTATTAATAGCGAATCTTGGCAGAGTAATGATTCAAGTAAAATGTTCATATACTAAAAGATCATGCACGCTTCACGGCGTTCATACGTTGTGCATGAGACACGAACACAAACAACACCTCTAATTGGTTACTGATATTTTACAACTTAATTAATTAACTCCAACGGTCCTCGATATTATATTAAGGTTGTTACAACTTAATACTTAAATTAATCTCGTTTGATTTCTTTTATTCCACAAGCCATGAATAGGAGCTCTCACCATCTAATCTCATTGGCTAACTGATCGTGCCAAGAGACATTATGTCCGTCCGTGCTCTTGCATGCGTTTATTCTTTCTGGCTTCCTTAGCTTCTTCTTTTGGATGTCCGTGCCTAAACAGGACACAAAATGAGGCGGCTAGAATAGTCCTCGCAAAACATCTAATTTGCTTGTATACCCGGCCCTGATCTCCTTCCCCATACGTCTAGGGCCTCCACGTCACTTCAACAAGAACACGTAACTTTTACCCAGCTTAACTTAGACTACTAGGTAAAATATATGGGATTTGACTTGGCTAGTTTGTAGCTTTATAGACTTCTTCACTTCCGCACGAGAAAGAAAGAGATTGGATCAGGGTTTGGTACTCTTCTGAAGAGACCGCGCCTAACAATTCATATTTTTTTTACCATTTAATTCTAGGCAGTCTAACTAATTGGATACAACTGCTCGGGAAGAAAAATTACTTAACCTTTGTTTCAGTGGAAGTTCCGGGACAGTTATTTATATATAGTCAAATCCACCAAAATCTTATGGAAAAAATCAACTCGCAAGAAAAGTCAGCTTATTTGTTACAACTTGGATTTTGAGGAACTCGGACTATAACTTTAAGCAATCGCAATGATATATTATATATATCCACATCTTTTAACAACTTGTCTATTGGCACCAGATCATTTAACAATTATTGCAAGAAGCTTCTCAGTACTTCAATTAGACCCAATTACCCCAACGGAAATAAAACCAAAAAAATTCACATCCTCTGTTTTCCGGTTTGATCAGAAGATCTGCATGCAAAGGCGGCGCTCAGTGGTGTTTGGCCTAACTGGCAATTGCAACTTGCTCTGACATGGGGAAAGAACCTTACCTAGATTTAAAGTTTCCTTGGCCAAGTTTTATCCGCATAATATCCTCGGTTTTTTGTTCTTTTCTGGGTGTGCTATATTCTCAGTTACATATGAAAAAAAAAAAACAAGACAAGACAAGTCTCTGTCTTTTTTGGTTTTTCTATGAACTTTCCTTTTTCTCATAACGCGTAATGGTGCTGTCTGGTCAATTAAAACATTAAAGGACCTTTCTAATGCTAGCCTGTGTATATTCATTTTCTTTTCTCGTCCAGCAGTAGTACTCTTCCTTTTTCACTTCGAGACAAGTGCCGATGTCGCGCGCTCTAGATGCTGATCCTCATGGTCAAAGAGAAAACTGAACCTTCATTCTTGACGTATACTTGATTTTGTTTTCTTCAATCGAAAATCTTGTGGGGAGGAATTTTGTTTTCCTGAATTATGAGATCATTTTTACGTTTGCATGTCGAAAGGGTTCTAGGTTTCGACTGTGACTTAGTGGCTAGCTAGTGGCCAATAATTAGGCTTTGGAAATTTGACCTGCTCCAAATCAGTGACTAGCAAGAAACAAACGCGTATTATTGGTTCCTATGTAGCTTCAAGAAAAGGTTGTCTCAAATGCAATCAATTACAAGTGCAATTCAAATCGATCGGGGGCATGTGAAAAATCACACAAACCACAGGGACTAATACCGTAAATAATTAAAGCTGTCCTAATCAGAGACATTTTCCTCGATCTTCACTGTTAATGCTTCTGCCCCTTCATGGTTTCAATTTGAAGGTCAAAAGGCTTTTGCCTTGTCAATATTGAGTAGTTAAGAATTTCATTTTCAAGAGATCAACGGTCTGTTCGCTTCATCAATATTATATATATTTGAAAATTTTCAGCTTTTGATCTTTGGATGAATTTTTTTTATAGTATTTGAACACTGGACTAATTATTCCAAGGGATTTGACTTACCTCCAATAGTCCTATTCCCCCATTGTGTTTTACGAATAGGTCACACTCGGAAATGTCTATGATTAATAACCCATAATATTAGACCGGCACGGCCCCCTCCCGGCCGTAAATATATATGACATCCCATAAATTCAAACCAGAAAAGGTGGCCTTAGAGAATAAAAAAAGTTCCTCAATTTGGAGAGAATCTTTGATTCTTCAACCCAGCCCAATGTGTTGCAGTTCTCCTTGTTCTTAACTATTATTCTACCATACTTTGGTTTGGCTGTACTCGATCTGCCTTGTCAAGCTCGTAGTGCCCGTCATCACTTAATGCACAAGTTTCACATTATGCAAAAGTCATAATTGGGTACAATTTTCTCATTTGGAATAAGGCGGACCGGGATCCTCTGCCATTCGAATTGCAGGGGCAATTCGGTCACCAGGGGATCTTCGTCCGAATAAGGCATATCTTTTCTGGAACTCTGTTGGCAGACACAACAATATGGTGCAATCATACAGACATGAAGTCAATGCGACACGTGAAGTCTGTGCTTCGGAGAAAAACGCTGGGAAAGATATGACTTATATATATATCGCCTGTCGCCGGAGGAATTAAATGCTTGATAAAGGCGGCTCCAATGATATTTGACGTTTCTGGAAGTTTGAACTCAGAACGTCTCTTGTAATGAACAGGCCACTTAATTAGCTCCTTCAGTTTGGTGAATGGCATGTCATTTCCAAATTGACGTTAATTTTGAACTCCGTTAAACATCTCGTCAAATTCTTATAGTGCTAAGAAGTAAGAACATGTTAAGTTACGTGTCGTTTTCCATCTGGACTTCGATTTCTGTGATCGTTGACCTCAATTCCCAGTCGTTGCCAGGTAAATTACGTTAAACTACAATCATATATAGGCAGTATCCACGCCTGTTTAATATATTTGGTGAAGAAGGTAATGTCTAGAACAATAATTTAATAGAAGATCACCTGGGTACTACATTGCTTTTTAATATACTTTATTGTAACTTCTCTCAGTTAGCATGTGTCCCCCTCCGGGGAAGGTCTTATCCAGTGATCAAATCCGGCCACATGCATTTTGCTGGAAATTAGACAATTGCAGAAGAAATTGCCAGAAGAAAACGAAAAGATGCATCTAGAGGTGTTTCTCTCTAAAACTTCAGTCTTCTTATAGGCTGGCAATAAATTCTCCGTCTTTCCCAGTCGACGTACAATAGAAACCAGAAACCAGAAAAGATCTTAAACTTAGCAGATGTAGATTTTTGGGTTGATACAGACAATGAAGAATCCATCTTCCTATTAACTCCATTCATTAAAGTGATCTGATACAAGTCAAGTCGATCATGAGAATAGCTTTAGTATCACAGTCACCTTCACTCATTAAAACTCTTTAGCCGTTTATTGTGAATTTTAGCTTTGGGTGGTAACGTTACTCTCAATTTCACCGGTCACCGGTGATACCTTAGTCGCTCTGTGCCTAGGCCATTCTTTAGTCTGGAATCCTGTTCATTCAATTACATGCCTGACTATAGTAGGTTCGGCTTGACCAATATAAACCTGTAATGGCAAGTTATGGTGAATAGATATTTTTGGGTTTTCTGATAGCACCTATATATGGGATAGAATGTTTAATAATTTTTCATATTTGTTTTCCGTAGTGTCTTTTAGGTTTCCTGGTACTTTCAGCATTTGTTTTATACATTATTTAATTTCTAAGATTATTGTGAAAATAAAATAACGATTTTGGTTATATATATAAAGGCCAGGGGCGGCTCAATATTTTTTGGAGGCCTTAGCTAAGTTATAAAAATGAGGTCTTTTAGTTTTTTTTAAAAATTAATAAGTTCAAAATTAAACCCTAAATTTACTTCTTGCCTTTTTAGATGCAAAATTACTAATTAAATTCTTATATTCAAGTTTAGCTAATAAATCATTTTTATAGATAAAATTGTTATACCTTTAATCTATCTTGAGACAGAGAAATACTTTGAGAAGTTGTTTTGTTTAGCAAAAAGAATGAGTTGTGTGACTGTTTTGTTGTTTAGCAAAAAGAATAATCCAATAATTAGGTTTTATTTAGGAAACCTTATGAGAATTAATTTTTTGAGAACTTGAGTTAATTAGCGATAAAATAGACAGTTGTGATGTTAGATTTTAGGAGAAAAATTTGTGGGAAGTGGTCCTATTATTTAGAAAACGTTATGAGAATTTAATTTTTCGAGAACTTGAGTGAATTAGCAATAAAATAGATAGTTGTGGTGTTATGTTTTAGGAGAAAAATTTGTAGGAAGTGATCCTATTATTTAGTAAACGTTGTGAGAATTTAATTTTTTGAAAACTTGAGTTGATTATCAAAGTAGACAGTTGTGGTGTTAGGTTTTAGGAGAAAAATTTATGGGAAGTGGTCATATTATTTAGAAAACTTTATGAGAATTTAATTTTTTGAGAACATGAGTTAATTAGCAATAAAATAGATAATAGTTATGGTGATAGATTTTAAGAGAAGAATTTGTGGAAAGTGGTCTTATAATTTAAGAAAAGTTTAATTTTTTGAGAAGTTAGTTAATTAACAAACATCGTGGTGCTAGGTTTTAGTAGAAGAATTTGTGGGAAGTGGTCCTATTATTTAAAAAAAAAATACAAGTAAATATTGTTAATTACACTTTATTATTGCTAGAGCTAGTTTATATCTTGGATTTTTTTTATTTTCAATTTCAATTTTGTAAACTAATTTTAGAATTTTCTTATTTTGTAGGTCTTTCATTAACTTGTATTCCTAAAGTTGTAGAATTTTTTTTTCAATTTTAATTTTATAAAAGTGTTTCAGCTATAATATTAGGGTTTTTTTATTTCAATTTTATAAAAAGTGATTTCTATTTTTTAGGCTATAATATGTGGCATTTTTAATTAGGGGCCTTAGGCGCGCGATTGCTCATCTGCCTACCCATCTGAGCTGATAAAGGCATGCAGTTAAGTACATGTGACTATTATTAATTGACATCGTTAAGCTTTCCTAATAAAAGAGACTTATGAACTCTATTCTCCGTGCTTATTTGCTCAGCAATTTTCAGATATATACTTCTATTCTTTCTTTTATGACTTCTGCTCCGTCACAATCTCAGACCTGTTTGTCGTTGTTTTAGCCCTTACAACGGATTAGCGTTTGTTGGGCCAGTGATCCAAATGGAATTGAAAAGCCCAGTTGGTCCGCAATGTCCGTCAGGACTTAGGATTGGATCTCAATGTCCAAATTCTCTGTGATTGTAATTGTTATGTTTTCAGAATAGCTTGCAAAACATGTCAACGGGCCCAAAGTTGCATCAATTGTTAATTGTTGGCGATACTATCTAAGCCCATGTTTATCTTTTCTTTTCAACATTTGGGTCCCTTAGCTACTAAAGCCCAAATATGACTCCCCTCGTGTCACAAGACTCACAACTATTACTTACTCGACTTTCTGCAGCTGGAATGGATATTCTTGGTCATGTCTAGAAAGGGTTGGATTGCGTTGCGGCTGGTTGTCTCCTTTCCCTCTTACTTACGAAAATAAATAAATAAATTCAAGGCAATAAATATGTCGACTTGTTTTGATTTTTTCCCTCATTTACTTTCTCTCATTACTAAAATTACAATATGCTTATAAAAAAAAAATTGCATTGCTCATATTTTGGACTGCAGTTGTAATGGAAAATTAATAAATAACTAAAACATTTGAAAATGATAAATTAGTGGGGCTTAACAAAAATTAACTTTTATCATTACAAAATCACTGGTGCGTCCTGATTGAAAAATGATTAATAATGAAGACAAGAATAACTAGAATATAAGAAGATATAGGTTGACAGAATAGCTATTGTTGGGAATATAGTTTGAGAGAATAATTTGTGTATGATTTGTAAGGAGAACATGACTTATTGTGGAAGTTCATGCCAAATGATGGAAGACGAATGGAAGAAGAAGAAGAAGAAGAAGAAGATGAAGAACAAAGATTTCTTAAAAGAAATGTTTGACTTGATTCCACAACTCAAGACCATTCTTAAAAGCGAAAGTTATCCATTTTGCATTATATAGATCCATACGGCAAAATCATTCTGTAGGTTGTAGAACTTGCAGAAGTTTACGAGATCCCCCCACCCCACCAAAAGCGAGCAGGGTGAACAACTTGGGAGATCCCTTATCCCCATCAGAAGCCACTGGATCCCCAGTCAAAAATATTGCTTGAAAAAATAAAAAGTTTGCGTCAATTTCTAATACAATGAATTTTGACGGTGTTGTTGATACAATGGTTGTAAAAAAAAATCATTCTCTCTTCCGGATCTGTTGTTGTATAAGATATTCTAGTTGACCCCCTCGAGCAGAAATAGCCAAAGGAAAAGCCACGTCAATCTCTCGGCCTTATATGAGGAAGGAAGTGGAACCGCTCCTAAAAATGAAAGCCACAGCGCACCACCGTCTATAGTCTGCGGCTCTGTATTGTTCTGCTGGACAACAGTTTCTAGTTTCTAGTTTTTACCCCTACCGACGCTTTTTATTGTTCTGGTGGACAACAGTCAATACGATCACAACAAAGTACCTGAAAACGGACAGAGTACTTTCAGTAAGATAGATTCCTCCGTTCGGCCAAGAAGCTTCCTTTTTTGGCTTTCCCTACTTTCCTTCCTTCCCTTTCCCCGTCCGAGAAAACTCACGGATTCTAGTGGTTCATTGCGCCAAAAAGCTCAGTTCTTTCGAGATGGGTCTCTGGGATTCATTCCTCAATTGGCTCCGGAGGTGATATCTTGGCTTTTCTTGTTTTTTTCCCGTGGTTTTGTTCCTAGTTCTTGTTTCTTCTTTGGAGTTATAGGTTTTGTTTTTATTTTATTTCCACTTCATTAGAATTCTGTTTCCGGTCTGTCTGGTTTTCCAGGAAAGCTTACTGAAAAAATTACTGAAAGTCTTCGGAGTGTTTGTTTTGTATTTCCACAGAAAACGTAGAACTCAATGTAATAATTATACGAGATTTCTTCCGGGGATTTGTGTATCTTTGTTTCCTAGAGGGGACTATTAAACTCTATACTTTCATATCTTAAACGAGAGACGTGAAATAAGTGGAAGTTGAAATTTAGAAAGTAGGATAGGATTTCTAACTTTGCCTCCTAACGATAAACTGTTAATTGCGAACTATAGTGTCCTTGTGCCTCGACTTTTACAATTTTTTTCTAAATGTCGGCATACCCCTGGTTGATTGTTTGTATATTGTGCTGGCCTCAACTCAACGGACACAGAGTTTGTTCAATTTTGAACTAAAATCATCTTAAAATGGAGTCAGAAAAACCATGCAAGGACAAGCTTCCTTACGCTCATGCTTGATTCCTTTTCTATCTATCTCTTTTCTGTTTTTGGGATTATGAAGTGAGTGATCTCAACACAGGAAGGTTTGTTTTTCCCTTTGTTTTAAATTTGTTGGTTTTGGAGAGAGAGAGAGAGAGAGAGAGAGAGAGAGAGAGAGAGAGAGTAAGCAAGGCAGTCGCCCAATCTGAATCTGTGGTCGATGTGCTAGCCCTTCACGTCATACAGGATTTGAATTGATACTCATGCAGTCATACTTTAGTCCATCTGTAATTATTGTTTCAACGGAGTATAAAAGTTATGTGTTCTGAATGGTTACTAGTACATGTTGAAGCTGTTTTCTTCTTCTTACTTTGTGTTTGCATATCAGCTTGTTTTATAAACAGGAAATGGAACTTTCCCTCGTTGGCCTTCAGAATGCAGGAAAGACATCTCTTGTTAATGCCATTGCTGTGAGTAAACACAACCTCTGCTATTCCTACTGGTACTTGTACGTGAATTTTTCTTGACATTAGTCTTTTTATGTTTGCAGACAGGGGGCTATAGCGAGGACATGATTCCAACTGTAGGTTCCTTTTCGTTGAGTAAATTCTTGCGCACATGTTTTATGATATGTGGAATATACCTTCATTTATAATACTATGAGACCAGGTTGGATTCAATATGCGAAAAGTTACGAAGGGGAATGTGATAATCAAGCTTTGGGACCTTGGGGGGCAAAGGAGATTTCGTACAATGTGGGAGCGTTACTGCCGTGGTGTTTCTGCAATTCTGTAATGCTTCTATTCTTTTATCTTGTTCTATGAAAGTATCTTCTGGTTTGCAGTCTCTTTAATATGCCACTTGCTTTTAGTGACACGGGCAAATATGGGTTAGCATGCGAGTATCATACTCATAACCCTAGGAAACTACTAGGGACTCATAACATGCCAAATATGTCATAATATGTCATAATATGTACATAATATGTACATATAACTTTTTAGTGACACAGGCATGTCTCACTTTAGAAGCATACAGAACCATTGTTTACCCCTAAATTTGACTCCTTGATTTGACCCTCTAATCAGTACTATAATAAAAGACATTAAAAATCCAAGTCTTTTGTTTTTCCCACTAGGACATTACAGTCGTCTGTTGATAAGGTTGACTGCAGTCTGCAGAGACTTTTCTAAGTCAAGGGCCCGCACTCTGCAGTCTTGAGTAAAATCACAACTACACAGTGAAGTGTGTGGTGCTGCGGAGGTGCCTAGAACTCCATCTTGTAACTCAAGAGAATTGACACGTTGCTCAAAAATGAACTTAGCAGAAGCCATTACAAGCCTATCTAATCTTATAAATTGCCTTACATGGTGACATGGTCGACAACAAGCACATATGACCAGTACCTTGGTTACTATGCTGCAGCACATTTCCTCATACAGCATATTCCCAACTCCTCATAAAACAGGGAAAATTGAAACTGGAAAGATTAATTCAATGGTTTAGAAGATGGAGAGGGTTGACAAAGCTGGAATCTCAGGGAGCAAATCCAAAGAGCTGCGAGTTTACTATTTCATTAACCAAAGAGAGCAGTAGCACCTGGTGCATAATAGTTTCCTATTCAGATGAGTATGATATACCCCTAGTCAATGGCAAAGGTGTATTCAACTAGATTCTTCTTTTGTCCTTGTTTATGATGGATGGAAACCAGGTATGTAGTTGATGCTGCTGATAGAGACAGTGTTCCCATATCCCGAAGTGAGCTCCATGACCTCTTGATGAAACCCTCGTTAGATGGAATTCCTTTACTTGTTCTTGGAAACAAAATTGACAAGTCAGAAGCTCTTTCCAAGCAACCGTTAATGGATCAGCTGTAAGTTCAGCAAATCTTACAAAAAGTTTGTTAGTCAATGATTTTATTTGTGAAGCAGATCTGGTCTCTGTTCTCATTCCCTATATGATCAATATATCATTATGCTTTTGTTGGGTGATTTCAGAGGCCTAGAATCACTTAAAGACAGAGAGGTGTGCTGCTATATGATCTCGTGCAAGGACTCCATAAACATAGATGTCGTCATTGATTGGCTAATCAAGCACTCTAAAACAGCAAAATGATTTGCGGATCAACTTCTTTGGGTGTTTGGATGAAGAATGAACATCATCTGAGAGCCAAAGTTGGTGACAAAAACCCTTTACTGTTCGAGTCTTATCCTCCATTTGGCTTTAGTTGTGTTCCCAAATAAGTGCTTTGTACAGTAGTTTGACATGCATTATCCTGTATCTTTATATTTCCGAATTGTTCCTTCCCCAGTGTTTCTGAATTTTGCCGAGGATAGATAGTGGTACTAGCCTGCTTTAGCTGACGTTTGGATATTTTTTTTTTCATCTTTTGCGCGATTCACTTTTAATAATCCTTTGGTCCCAGCTCCAAGTGCCGCATTGGCTTTTAGCGTTAAACTCTGTTTATGATGATCAGTATCTTCAAATGAGGTTCCCTTTTCATTACCAGATTGCTGTAAATCTGAGTTCTCGGTGATTTCTGCACTCGAATTGTTTACAGGCAGAGCATTGACGCTCTTTAAGTTACTTTGATATCAATGTGCATTATCTTCTTTCTATCAAACGATATGTTTCTCGCTGTAGTTGGACTTCCACTGGCCGACATAGATAGTCAACAAAGTGTAGCTAAGGTTTCATTATAGATTGAATGTTGGTGTTCCGCCGTCTTGTCTTGTTCTAACGAGAGGATATGTCTGATTGTCTTCTTATTACTCCCAAATCTATGGATTTGCTCCCATTACTAAATAAAGAAAAAGGAATACATTGGACCCATCACCCATGACTTCATTCAACTACGGATAATACCTATGATCTCAGTAACTTCACTTCTAAAACACGTAAAAAGGAATCAGAGCTCTGGGCACCCAATCGTCTTTCCACGGTAACTTCCTTCTATCTATCTCAAAAAAAAAAAAAACTCGCAATTCAAGCATCCACCAAACCACTGCCGTTGAACATTTGCTTTCAGCCTTTTTCACCCGACTCTTCAGTGGTAATCTTAAACCAGATACCTTGCACATTCACTTAGGTGCTTGTTTAGTCATTTTCTCCTGAGAATTTAATTTTTTGTTTTTAAAAAATTACTGGGCATTGCAAATCTAACCGCATTATAGCTTTTAAGTATGTTATTTGAGAGCTCAATAATCTCATGTTTCTTCTCAAGTACCACGGTGAGCCTAGCCCAAACTAACCCCCTAGTCCATTTGCGTTAAACGGAGCCTAATCCAGTACGAGTGAGCTCATGGAATGCGGCTTCATATAGATCGTTCGGTTGAAACATGGGCATGTACAAGCTTGCTTTTGTTGTGAGCTTGCTCGCGGAATGGGCTAAAAATATGCAGCTTGATATTGCTTTAAAACACATGCAAGGGGCTTGTAAGATCGCGGCTCTGCACGTTCTAGTGCCGATGGTCTGATGGCATGTACGAATGGGACTAAAGCCTCGTGCGCGGTGTGCGACAATCAACCGTCAGGTGGCTTAAACAATAAATTCAGTAGTATTCCACGGGTAAAGTAGTCATTTAATTCACTTTCAGCTGCACAAAGAGAACGCCTTCAAGTGTATTAAAAACAATGCTAGCAAAAAGTGAAAATATTTACGAGAATTGATGGAAAAATAAAAGAAATTTTTATAAGAATTATAAAAAATATTATGTATAAAAATTTTGGCACCATCGTTTCAGCCCGTGGCCTGCCAGCTGGCTGATTTTTAAATAAAATCGAAAGAATTGACTAGTAGAACGGGAATCACAGCACAGTTGTATGCGGCAGGCATGTTGTGTTCTATGTTTATGTACTCTACAGTGTATCCACACTCGGAAAACAGAAAATAAAATATAAAAATAAAAAGAAAAATAAAAACACCTGGCGTGAGAGCCAGGCTGTCATGGACGGCCACTTTTCGTAGAATCCATCCCAACACGATGACCATTACAATTTGCAAGAAGATCACTTGCCTGATACATAATCATTTTATTTTTTTATTTTTTTTTCGAAGTTAGTTTACTAAAGATAGCATAAGTTACGCCTTTAAACTGTTTTTTTTTTCAGAACTTCATTTTTCTCCCTAAAGATTGGACTAATATGATTTAAATTATCAATTTTATCATATTTCATCTTGAAATTATCAAAATTATTAAATTACATCGTCTGATTAAGGGCATGTTTGAGCCCCAATTAATTGAGCTCAAAATTTTAGGTTTACTACTAAAAAATTCACCACATAATTTTTTATTATTATAATATTTATTAAAAATCTTCTCTCTTCACTTTTTCACCAATTTCCATAACATTTCTTTATTTTATAATATTTCTCAAACTCCAATACCCAAAAATTTCACCCTCAAACATACCCTAAATCTGACCGTCAAGATTGTGTCATATAGTCTATTTTGGTTCATTCAACGTTTAATCTAATTAGTTAATCTAATAAGTTGGAAGTCAAACGACATTATCTTCTTCTTCTTTTTTTTTTCTTTTTTTTTTTTTTTGCTGTTAAGATCAAATCTTATTGTTAGGATTTTGGAGTTTACTTTATCTTCCCTACTTAAAATATCCATGATGATGAAAACGTCTTAAAAGATTGACATAATTGCTTCTATATGAAGAACACCTCTACGAAGAACATTTCCATTAATTTTAGGGTTTTCATTTTGAATTAACAACCACTTTTATTGAATTGCCCAAACTAATATTAAAACCCAGAGTAGGATTCAAATTTTCTGAGTTTAATGGAAATTTTTTATTATATATATATATATTTACAAATGAATTTGAATATCGCTTTCAAAACAGTCAAATATATATCATTATCTGAGTATCTCCAAACGACACTTGAGCGAACATTTCAATACCGTTAGAAGCCTCGTAATATATTGACCAGATCATATTTAAGCCATTTCTTCTTTCTTTCTTTCTTGGTCTTCTTGTCTTCTGGAAGAACAATCGTATGTATAAGGTACCCAGTTTCTGAAAATGTTGTAAATAAAACCACTTACGTTTTGACTAAAATTTTCCCACCATTAGGAAAATTAAAGAACGGTTTTGTACCACCGGGGAGCAAATATACTGATGAGTTTCTCTGGTCGTTCTTTTCATACCAACCAAACAACTCAGTTTCAACAAATGGAAGTTGTGCCAGAAGCGAAAGCAACATAAAATTAAATTAACAATTTTACAAGACTTCACGTACACGCCCAAATCAAACCATAAAACGCTTTCGAGGACACTTATCCGTTGCTATTAGCGTACAACATAAGCACATCTCAAATCAATTGTGTCATGAAGAAAGCAATTCAAGCATATCACACTAAAAAGGGAAATGTTAAAGCAGGGTATCCGTACAACCAAATAAAAAATAATGATATTATATTTCCCCCTCGAAATTAAATACATGAATGGGGGAAAGAGAAAAACTCCTGCTATGAGAATGGGGGAAGGCAACCAGATAAAAACGGAAAATGGAAGACAAAGCAGAGTTGATTTTCAAAGATGAAAACCCACGAATTAACAAACAATAAAAGCACTAAATTTTGGTATGATGAATTATAAGGCAACGGCGGAAGATTGTTTGATCTTTGTTCGATCCTATACTGAAGATGGTGGTGCACCAGAATCAGCAGAGTGAAATTGCAGCGAAAATCCATCACCCGCATCGCTTAACAAATCACGACTCGTGTCTTGCTCTTGCTATGAATTAGAACTAATGAGATCCTCAATTCGGCTTGTCACCTCAGCCATTGAAGGGCGCTGATCGGGGTACTGAGTCGTACATTCAAGACCTATCTGTAAGAGCTGAACCATTTCCTCCTCAACATTCTGGTACCTTAGAAGCTCTACGTCAAACACCTCAGCAGTCCACTCCTCACGAACAACGGATTGGACCCATCTTGGGAGGTCAACGCCTTCCTCGTTCAGCAGGGCATGAGTGGGAGGCTTTCCTGTAAGCAGCTCCAAAATCAGTACACCAAAGCTGTAGACATCTCCTTTTTGGGAGACTTTTCGACCATCTGTGACCTCGGGTGCACGATAACCATTAATGCGGTTCGGAATAGAGGTTGGGAGCGCAATACATGCTAGACCAAGGTCAGAGACACGAGCTTCGTATGAACCGGTGAGGAGGATATTCGACGACTTGATATTGCCGTGGGAAAATGTGGGGCCATGGGAATGTACAAATGTAATTGCACGGGCAGCTCCAAGAGCAATGCCAGACCTGGTTTCCAAATTCAACGGCGTCCTACCAGACCCCCTGTTTCCTAATTAAAAACATTAGAGAAATGAATGAGATTAGAAAGGCCGTAAAGCAGGCAAAGGACCTCTCTGTAAATCATTTTCTATCTCACTGGGAAGAAGTACTACATCTTAATGTACAATTTAAGTGATTTACATTGCAAGTACCGGTTTTATTTGTTTTCATTTTTTCTGAGTTTTCCTTCTCTCTTGGTGGTGGCCGGTGGGTTTTTAAAGAGTCCAACTTAAAGTTGTTGACCAGTGACCAGATATACTGGTCATCCATACCACTATTGCAGTCATGGAAACATAAAGCAAGCACAATTCGGCACTTAGAGGAAGGAGAAAAAGTAGAATATGCATTCACAGTTTCACCTGCATATAGACGCAAAACAATCCCTCCCCTATTGTATATTTCAGAGGGAGAAAGGAACTTTGTGGCAAATGATATTTGATTAGATGGACGCAATGAAACAATCAAAGTCAAGAGCCTCAGTAAGTCATCAAATGCAGAAAAACAGTCCCAGAACAGTTTGTATACAAAAATGCATTTGCATACAGACAAAACCTTTTGGTCAACACGTTTTGAAAGATTGTCAACTACCTATATAGATGACATTTTCTTGTTCAGAACACAGATTATCCAATAAAAATACTTCACGTCTTCTATCAGGCAGATTGTGCGATCCCCAATTACAAACCACAAAGGTTACAGGGAATTCTTTTTTTTTTTGAAAAGTCATAATGGACATTGTATTTCTTGACCAGAGTTCTGAATGTAATGTCAGTTCTTCATATGCAAAACAAAAAGTTGGAGGAGGTATAATGCAATAGACGGATATATCTATCCGGAAAAGCAATTCAAGGAGAATTATACATAATAAGAAGCCAAGAATAATAATGTGGATATACTACAGAAACACGATGATAAGAAAATAGGAATGGCAACATTCCCCCGTCAACAAAAGTAAATAAAGAGATGATAGAAAGCAAGGAATTATCCTTAATAGAAGCACAATGCAGACATAATCAACACCCACAATCATCAACATGGCTCTAAAACAAAGGAAAACAGAAATCCAATTTATTACAGGAAAGCAGGGAAGAAATGCTCACCATGCAAAAGTGCAGATACGCTTCCCAAGGGAATGCAATCATAAACAAGAAGTCTCTCGTCCCTGCTGTAATAGTAACCGTGCAGTGTGACCAAATTCACATGAACCATGTTCCCAATCATTTCCATTTTTTCCCTGAATTCCTTCTCCGACAACGTCACCTCCTTCAACCTCTTCACCACGACAGCCATCCCCATCTCCAAAGTAGCTTTATACGCGGTCCCGAAAGTCCCCTTCCCGAGTACCTCCGCCGATGCTCTCAACAAATCCTCTAGATCAAATGCCTTCTTAAAATTCCCGAAGAACACCAAACTCTTACTCCCACCAGCCTTCATGCTCCCTTTCGAGAAATCGGCACTGACGCTCGTATTCTCACTTTCTACCGCCGCCTTCTCTCTCGCAGTCTCACCCTCGGCACGTTTCCCCACAGCAAAATCTTTCGAACTTGATTTCCCACCGCTCCTCCTCTGACACAGAACAATCAAAACAACCACAATGAGCGCAAACGCTAGAAACGAACCGATCACAATCCCCGCAATTGCTCCTCCAGACAGCTTGTTCCCATTCCCATTTCCATTTTCAGTCCCAGGACAGGCTTGCAATGGCTTCCCACAAAGCGAATTACCTTCAAAAGCGGTAGCGGACATACCCGAAAGCCGTTTCGGTACCGAACCATTTAGCCGATTGAAGGAAACATTAAACTGAATAAGAGATGGGATATCTATGTCAGGAATTGACCCACTGAAATTGTTCTTCTCCAGAAGAAGGGAAGCCAACCTCGTCAGATTGTTAATCAGAGGTGAAATCTCCCCGGAGAAGCTATTATCGGCGAGATTTACACGCTCCAGCCTCTGCATATCGTACATGAATTCGGGGATTCCACCGGAGAAGTGATTTTCTTGCAAATAAAGGTAGCTGAGGGAAGCGAGGTTCGCCCAGTCTGGTGGTATAGGACCGGTGAGCGCGTTGACGCGAAGGGAGATGATGGCGAGCTGGGTCAGGTTCCCTATTCCAAGAGGCAATTGGCCCGTGAGGCCCCTCCCGGGAACGCGCAGCGAGGTAACTCGGTTGTTCTGGCAGGTGACGCCGTCCCATGAGCACGGCGTGGGTTCGGAAAGGTTCCAGAGCAGCAAGCGTCCCCGCACTGAGTTACGGAGCGCCACAAGAGCCGCCCTGTCCGAAGGCAGATCTAGGGCTCCGCCGCTAAATACACTCAAACAGACTACCAGAACAAACGGCCAAACTCGCCGTGCCCATACCACGGTTTCCTTCATTTTCCCGGAAAGAGGACAAGAATGAAAACGCAGTGCGTCACTGTTAGTGAAATCAAATCTATTTGTATATTTTCTTTTCTTTTTCTTTTTTTGAGAGGGAAACCGATCCTGGTTGGTTGGTATTAGTTTGTTTTGTAATAAACCCGAGAGCGGCTTAAAAAAAACCCCTCTGAGTTGGCCGAATCGTTGCTTTGTTTTGTTTTTTTTAAAGCTGTTTCTTTTGCCT
The DNA here is from genome assembly GCA_963930655.1 of Myrica gale. Taxonomy (NCBI): domain Eukaryota; kingdom Viridiplantae; phylum Streptophyta; class Magnoliopsida; order Fagales; family Myricaceae; genus Myrica; species Myrica gale. The sequence continues at coordinate 4,250,717 of OZ005600.1, read as the reverse complement.
TATGGATTTTCTGTTGGACGTTGATACAGTATACCTTTTTAACGTGTAAAAGGGAAAGCAGTCAAGCACAATGAAAGGGCTTGACTCCGATTATTAGGAGATTAGAGGAAGTTTCCCCCAAATCGTCCCCCATGGATCAGAATTATTAAACGACATTTGAAAATCTTAATGGGTTTTAGGTGGTGCGATGAGGCGTAAGCGGTGGCTGTTTATTCTTTATTTAAATTATTCATTGGGGTAGGCTACCAGCTGGAAAGTAGAAGTTTTGAATACAACAGAGAAATCTAGGATAAACTTTACTAGGGAAATTAATTCCTCGATTAGCCCACCAAATATATGCTCTTTTACTTTAAGCAAGGTTCTAATTATTATTGACCAATACTTCCGCACCACAAAATTGAAAATCCAGTCGGATCCCTAGACAAGTGGTACCTATAACCTGTCGTTTTGTTCATTACTGACTCCATAACGGCAGCTTATGGTACCGACAAAAGTAGCTGTTTTTTCATTGGTTTTTGCTATATATTGCTTTTTACAGTGCTCAAACACAACCTGCCCCCTCAAGTAGAATAAGGTTGTGTTTGTGTTGTAAAATTTTAGTGTTGTTAAAATTTTAGGTATTGAGTTTAGTTAAAAAATAAAAAGAGAGATAATTTTTTATATTTTTTTTAGTAAATAGTAATGATTTGATGGAGAGAGAGATTAGATTGTAATATTTAATTGTGTTAAAATTTTAGAGGGAGTAAAATTTTGGTACATAAACGCACCCTTAGGAGCATTAGGTAGGGCCGTTTTGTAATTTTGTCACCGTAAGGAGCACGCCTAATTGACAATTGTTCTGACAATTTCATCTTTGTTTAGAAAAAAATAATAATAACTTTTGTCACCAGATCAATTTGTCCCTTCTACTTGATCCTTAGGTTCATATACTATTAGATTATAGCACCGAAATGGGAGATGATGAAGGTTAAACTACCACCTGTCTTGCACGGTTCCATTAACTGAAGGGGACAAAAATGAGAACAGAGCTTGATCGTTTCCACTCATGGATTAATAATTTTGAAATTACTATTTTTTTCACCAATTTTTGATATTTTTGGTGCAAAAATTGATGCTTGAGGTAATGTATTAGACACTCGTAGACCATAATAGCCTATGGGATAAGATAAGGTACAGAAATTTTTTTTTGCATAAACCACTTCAAAAATAGAATATTCGCAATTTGTGAATTTATATTTCCACACAAATTACTACGTCAATATTACCAATAGCTTTTTTTTTCGGCGCTTACATGGGTTTTCCCCTTGATATTGAAGTAATTGTTTGAGACAGACATCCCAATTTCCTCCGGCTTTCGATGTTCACAAAAGTGCAAACATAGAAGTACTTTCTTAGATGGTTACATCCGTATACATGCCTTGAAATATTTTTTTCGAACCAAAAAAAAAACAAGGTACCCAATGCAAATGATTGTACAAGTGGGTGGAGGCATGGGATCACCGATCACGGGTTCCACTTCCACCCATTAGTCCACATAAGTCGAGAGACACACGTTAACATAATCTTCGCACGCACGGAGACGGAGGGAAGAGATAGAGAAAGAACAGCAAGCGAAAGCTGCGTGGTTCTCGAGAAAATTATTCCAACATGTTGTATACAAGGTTTGAATTTTATGTTACAGGTCAGGGATAATACGACAACTGAATTATTTAGTGATGGGAAAAAAAGAATGGGAAAGCCGCCAGTGTCTGATACGAAAGTCAAGCTTCGGATTGGTCGGTTAGAATAGTCTTTTTGTAATTCGATACCGTATGACAACTGAATTATTTAGGGTGGGTTTGTCTACCAAAATTTTACCCCCTCTAAAATTTTAACACAATTAAATATTACAATATAATCTCTCTCTCCCCATCAAATCATTACTATTTACTACAAAAAAATATAAAAAATTACCTCTCTCTTCACTTTTTCACTAAACTCAATACCTAAAATTTTAACAACACTAAAATTTTACAACACAAACACAACCTTAGTGATGGGAAAAAAAGAATGGGAAAGCCGCCAGTCTTATACGAAAGTCAAGCTTCGGATTGGTCGGTTAGAATAGTCTTTTTGTAATTCGATACCGTTTGTGGACCATGAGCAATGAATTTCCAGCGCGAGCTCATTAAGCGGGGCACAATTTTGTTTTAGAAAATTTTGGGTAGTAAAAATATTGGGTATTTAATTTTGTAAAAAGTAAAGATATTACATGAAATTTATTGAAAAAGTGAAGAGAAAAAATTTAAATGAATATTATAATAATAAAGAATTATTTATAAAAAAAATATTATTTAATATTATTTTCAATTATTCGGTTGCCGATTTTTCGGGCAACAAACGCCCCGGCTCCTTCTGTGATTCTGTTCAAATATGACCCGCCAACAGAAGAACAGAAAAACAAATAATGGACAGTGACGGGACGTGTCAACAGCTTGTTGGCTGAACATGAAGTTGTGGTAGCTTTTGTAATGGTGTTGTAGTTCATTTTTGCGGTGTCGTACAAAAAGGTTGATCTAGGACGACCAGTGGATGCGTTGCAGGCGCAAGCAGCAAAGATTGTACTACGTTTTTCCAGAGAGAGAAAAAAGGCAACCACCATGGACCGTTAATTGTGGTCTGATGGGCTACAATAAACACGCAAGCCCACCTAGGAGTCCGAATACACTCACACATGCACAAATGTCATACATAATCAGTCTGTCTTATTACACACAGGGTCCATATATCATACATTTTCCTTAAACCTGATGCTGAAAGCTTGCAAGTGACGTTGATGTTCATAACTTTGGATGGCTTTGGGGTTGCATCTTTTGGGACAACAACAGTTAGAACACCATTCTCCACCTGTGCCTTAATTTGATCCCGCTTCACGTTATCCGGCAATTCAATTTCGCGAGAAAACCCCCTTTGCCCGAGCCTCTCTCCGCTACATGCCAAACATGTCTTTTCCCCGGGGTTCCTCTTTCCCACCTTCTCCTTTAACGTGCAAAATGTTTCCCTCCTCTATCTGCACTTTTATGTCATCTTTCCCTCCTCTATCTGCACTTTTATGGTTATTGGGGTTTGAAAAATATTACAAAGTAAAGATATGTTATGAGAGTTGGTGAAAAAGTGAAGAGAGAAAACTTTTAATAAGTATTATAATAATAATAAATTATGTGATGAATTTTTTATTATTAAACCTAAAATTTTGAGCCCAAATTATTGGGTCCCAAACATACCCCATATAACTTCATCAAATATGGGCTGTAACCCATTTAAAAAGATGCTAAAAATTTGGCAACCATTGAGATAGAATTTATCAAACAAGAATGAAGAAAGCCAAATCCGGACTGGAAGTTTAATAGATGAAATTAGACAACAAGAGAACCGACTAAAAGAATTGCTGAATCCAATTGCGAGACCCGAGGGAGTTAGAGAGGTGTGGTACCTGGGACGTCGATCTTGAAGATGTGAGCCGTAGGGGATTCAAGCCAGTCCATGAGGGCCGTTGTCTCAGACCATTGTCGGAAGATTGGAGGGCTCCAGAACAAGCGCCTGAAAGGGTAGCCCAATATACCCTCCGCCATATTAACTGATCTTGGCTTGCTCTACGGGATGGTTGGGTTATTAATGTTCTGGGAGTAATCAAAGAGAATCCAGAAGGTTCTATGGGGCTTATCCACGCCCTATTGGCCTTATGCTTCGCCTGATACTGGATTGATTTTGTTAACGTACTGTCTAATGTATGTTCGAGAGGGATGATGATTCCAGAAATCTCACTGCGCTGAGCGCTCAAGTCACTGCGGTTCCAACTGTGGGCTTTTCCGTCTTTAATCGGGCCAAGCTATAGTCAGTAATGGGGTCCATTTAGGCAAATCTCAATCGGGGCCGGGCTTGGAGCATAGCTTTGAGCGTTAAGTTATAAGTTACGGCCCAACACATACCACAAGGGTTGTGACTCTAAAAAATTAGCCCGAGTCCTGCTCGTTAAATTTGGAATGGCTTGAGCCGACAAATTTGCCCCAGCTAGTAAAGTTTTTTGGTCAGGCCGCTTAAGCCGAACCGAAACTAGAACTACACATGTGACATGACTATGCACGGCTCTTGCCTCGTGTATTCGTATTTTCCTGATTCGTCTCTCGTTCCAGGGCGTAATGACTCTTTTGTTTCCTTCACTGAAAGATCACAAGTTTTCTGCTTTCTCTCTCTTTGATCCCTTAACTAGTAAGCTTGATGCGGGACTAAACTATTCATATGCGGGGTCGGTGAAAGAAATGTATATTCAGTCCAGCACAAAGGTCCGTCTGACTAAGCAGCCATAATTGGGATAGAGGACTAAAGTTGTAGCCATGACTGTTTTTTTTATTTCGTCAACCCTTTCGGTAATATGATTTGAATTCTATCAAGAAGTAGTTGCTTTCTCCCAAATCTTTATGATTCAATTATGATGTTTTAAGCCTTATTTAGGTATATATTACCGAAAGCTCCCATAACAACCGTGAGGATAACGTACTCTGTGACCTGTACTGGTTCTTGCTTTTAGAGAGAGAGATAGTAAGTGAGCTTTTTTTCTGCTCTCTCTTAGGCCAGATGTACACCTTTGAATATTCTCTGACTACAAAAGAAAAAAAGATGGTCAAAATAAATATTGTTCAAGGAATTGCATTTGGATGCATTCACCAATAGTCATGTCACCATGCATCAAGTTTGCCGATGAGGATCTTCCTCCAGCTACATGCAATTTTATTCATTTCTCCTAATTACCCTTCTTATAGTTAAAAGAAAATAAAGATGTTTCCATAAAAGGCTGGAAGTACAATTCAGAACAACATTGCACTTCATTAGCTATCTTAACCAATCTTAAATGCTTCTTACGCATCATCATTACTCTCAGAAGATTTCTTATTTTCACGGGCGCTTAAAGTTGTTAAAACTTGCATTTGGCATGGGATATATATGATCATTGAGATAGTTGCTTACAAGCTTTTTTGGTTTCTTGGCCCTTTTCAGGTGCGTAATGACTCATTTGGTTCCTTTCCTGGATCTTGCTGCAATTCTCGCCTTTATAAGAAACTTCCATACAAGTTTTCTACTCTCTCTCTCTCTCTCTCTCTGGTACCTTTTCTAATAAGCTTCCCATGGGATTCACCCGGTGGTTAGACCAGTGCTAGCTAGCTAGATACCGTAGATACGTACTATACATTGACTACTGGGGTAGCTCATGAATCATACGCGCGCCCTCAAACTATCATAAAGGTGTTGGTGTTGTTATGCAGCCATATAAAATTAGAATAAGGAACTAAAGTTGCAGCCATTACACCTCGCACTCCTTAAGTCTGAAGGCATCTCGAAATATATGTACCAGAATTATACCCAAGTCTAGCTGCCTTACTCCCACTTTATTATGTTTTGCCTAAAAGTTCTGACAAGGGGTGAGAGGATATACTGTTGATTCTTGCTTTTTTGAGTATTTAGCTTTTTCCTTGCGATTTTATTTTATTTTGCCAACATGTAATCCACTAAATGCTGGATGAAAGAACACCCATTTGTGCATTAATAATATAGCAGGTGATATATATTTACACGTATGTGTATGTGAAAGAAAATGAAGACTTAGGCATCATGTGAAAGCTGGCATCAGTATCAGAAAACATGGATACCTGGTATGGAACCGACGATCCTCAGCTGCTGATGCAATTTTTGAGTACTTATTCTAGTACTCCAACAATGATAAAGAAGAAGAAGGAAAAGAAAGAGAGTGGGTAGGCAATTAGCTTTCTTGATGTAAATACCATGACCAATCAACGATTAAGTCAAATTTTATTTTTTGCACAGGGTTTTGTGGGGACAGAAAATATGACTACCAATGACCTCTTCTATGTGAAAGTTCCCTCGTTAACGTTATTGTATCAAATTAAAGATAAATGCATGTTACTTTCTTTCTCACAGCCTGTGATTAAAGTTCGATATACTCCGTTGAGATCTTTTTAGGAGTTGGTGAGCCAAAGTGAGTGTAAAGTTAACATCAACGGGCATAAAAATGCAAGCAAATTAGATGCCCAAAAAACGCCTGCTAGCAAGTGGGCTGCATTACTGCATGCATATGAGAAAAGACGCGCACATTGTCTTCTGCAGATATAAAAAGAGCTGAACTTTTCATTAAATATAAATTTAACAAAGGAGTGATTCAGCCACTTTTGCGAGATCCAATTTTCCAAGAATATACATCGATCATCTTTCCATGACAACGTGGTGAGAACTGACTCACTGAGAAGTACTGTATGTTACTGCAGATATAGTCGGAACCGAGAACGTACTTATAAACTATTCTCCCTGAAGCAGCAGACACGAAGCATTGCTAGTTGGACACGGCATTCAATGAGCAGTACTATGCTGTGCCGATCTATTTCTATCACATGCATGGAAAGAACTAGGAAGCAGATCACTTAGGACTGAGAAAGTGAGAGTTTTAGTACCTCGTAGTAAAAGCAAGTTACATGTCATCATGGATTTCATCTGCAAAATTTTTGGAGATCACCCCGCAATTTTTTTAGGGTAAATTATTCTAACAGTCCTTGAGATTTAGCGCATTCCCAGTTTGGTCCTTAGGGTAAGATTTGTCTTACAAAGATCCTTGCGGTTTTGACACGTTCCCAATTAAGTTATGTCGTTATAGAGGTAACGGTAATTGTCTACGTGGCTACCAGAAACCATGTCATACCCATTCATGTATCGACACGTGTCAATAAATAAATTAAAAATAAAAATTTGTATTATTACAAAAAGGGGAAAGGGTCGGGATCCTTTCCCGGTGCAGGCCCCCTGGGCGACCAGCGAAGTGGAGATATCATCCACCCACCATGTCATCTGTGGTAGTGCTGTTGGGAAACGAAGCAATAACTCTTCTCGAACCGAAACAACCTGCACTTGCTGCGCAGAGTCGTTCATGAGATTCTCTCCCACATGGGCCACATCAAATCCATCTGCAAGTGTTTAGCTTACTGTTTCCAGTTTTTCGCCACGATGATTACTGGTCGAATTTCAAGTTTTCGTGCTATTTTAGCGTGTTTGGAAACAAAAAATATATAAAAAATGTCAGTACCATTGATCCCACTCCCCTGTTTTCTCCAACTCCACTACCCTGCAACTCAGCAATATCGGTGGGTCAACAAGGTGTTCTTTGGATGCCAAATAGATAGAAAAACTGGACAGGTTGTAAATGTATCTTAGTCGTTTTCCTCCCTTTCTAAACTTCTCTCTCTGTGTTACTTATCACCATTCTCTCTTGTCTTTTTTCAAAGAATCAAGTTATATAGAAGGTCTTTGCAGTATGGAACCACAACTAAGCTGGAAAACAATATCTGCCCACCAGCACAATTCCCACTCTAGGGATCGAAACTTGGCCACACAAAGCAGGGAGATCTCCCCATCAGAACCAGCGTCTCTCCCATCGCCACCGCTCTCACCAGCGTGAAAAAACCGAACATGTGGAACAAAATCACTGTGAACAATGAGACCAGTTGTGGCTCTTGCTTATAGGAGAATTCGAGGGCTCATGGAGAAGAAGAAGAGGGAAAAGAAGAAATAGGGGCAAGAAGAAAACCTGAGGGCTCGAGGAGAAGAACAGACAAGATTGTTGGGGAAGACGACTAAAAAATGAATTATATTTTTTAATTATTTATTTATTGACACGTGTCAAATATAATACGTGTCGATACATGAATGGGTCTGACGTGATTTCCATTAGCCACGTAAACAACTATCGTTATCTCTTTAACGGTAGGACTTAATTGGGAACGTGTCAAAACCGCAAGGATCTTCGTAGGACAAATCTTACCCTAAGGACCAAACTGGGAATGCGCTAAACCCCAAGGACTGTTGGAGTAATTTACCCTTTTTTTAAATGAAATTATTACCGAGCAATGGTCAATGAGCTTTTCATGACTCAAGTTGTGTTTGAGAAGTAAAATTTTAGGGTGGTTAAAATTTTAGGTATTGAGGTTAATGAAAAAATGAGGAGAAAAATTTAAAAAGTTAGTAAAAAAGTAAAAAAGTGTATGAAAATTGATGAAAAAGTTAAGAAAGAAAGTGTTTTGTAATGATGTCTGGACGCCTGCTTCCCAGGTATGCTTTGAGGAATACAAACTTTAACCTTAATCGATGTAATATTGCGTTGTCTTTTTCATCATGTTGTACTGTCACATAATTTTGTGAAATTTTCAGGGTTATCCGGCATTGTTGATAAATTTTCTCAGTATACAATGATATTTGGGTTCTTTTTTCTTATTAGCTTATTGACGATCGATGTTTGAAAAGTATATATATATATATAGGCCATGATAGAGATAATTGGTAACTTTCGCACCCTTCAAAATTTTCTCCCTTACGTAAAATTTACCAACAATATGCATTTTGAACTTCAGATTATATATATATCTTCAAAACTTGTGGTCGGTCGCGCGGTTCTTGATGCCTCAAACATTTACAGTTGTTACGTACATATATTAGGATAGAGTAGAGGCTTAGAGCAAAGCCGAAGTATACTGGGCATTGAGGATCGGCCTGACAAGGCAGAAATGTTTACTTAGGTTGTATATCAGACATTATCTTTTGTTTTCCAAACTGTAAAAAAATACCCTGTAATCTACTAAATATTGTCTTGTGCTGATCACGAATACGATGGATCGATGTCACTCGTAGTAGTAGCAACCACACCTCCCTTTATTGTTAGCTAGCTAATAGGCATGACAATGTTGGAGAGTTGGAACTTTTATTGTTTACGTTTTAGAAGGGGTATAATAATTGAGTCCGGGACGGTTAATGGGCACATCATTCGGTCTTTTTCGGTAAAGGTAAAGGTGGGTCTACAAAGAAAATTTTTGTATCACGAGGAGATCATAGTAGTAAAACATCCATCGCACCAATAGAACGCCAAGATCAAACATCATCTGCAACTTTACATAAAGAATATGCCATTTTGCATATTGGACAAAACAGCTTTTTGGTAAGTGGAAAAAGAAAGTGGAATCTTATAAGCTCCTTAATTTCTACCCTCCTTTTTTAACTTTGTTTCTTGGCCAAATGCCCCGTGTACACATCTTTCCATCCTTCTCTAACCCTCTTCTCGAAAAGAAATAAAGAAGCAAATCCAAGAGAGACGCAAGTAGGGAGAGGAAAAGTACTAGACATCATTGAGAGAAAAAAAAAAAAAAAAAGGTAAGCAAAAGAGCCACCAAAAGCAAATCACTCGAGGAACTTCATGAAGTTGCGGGCTGTGCCCGGAACTTTGACAAACATATGTAGTTTATTTACCTGCAGGAGAAAAAGTGGGAGCAAAAATAATCACAGTTAGAATATGGTCGAATCCCATGGAATCTGCTTTGCCAGTTCTAATGCTAATGGAAATGATGGTTGGAATTTTATTGAACTGAAAGGTTAAACTAATTAAAGATAAGAGAGGGAAAATAATTTTCACCTCCTGGTCCCTCAAAGACCTTTCGTATGAATGTCAAGAAGATAATGAGCAGAGCCACGCCAGCTAACAATCCAATGATAATTGCGAATGTCTTCTCACCCTCGTTACTCGATTTATGATCTGCAAAGGAATGGAGACCAGTCGATGTAACTAATTGATCACAAAACTTTCTCTTAAGAAGAAAGCAATTTTAATCTGTTTGATAACCGAGAAATTTTGGCAAACAGAGCAAAATTGAGGGAAATCAAGCAGAAAGTCTTGGAGTAATGGTGCTTACCATGATGTCCATTGGAGTAAATGCGAGAACCGCCAGTTTGGTACCTCGCATAACACTTGGCCAAGAACATATCGCCGTAGATTGCCCCGCCGCAGTCGCTTTTCAACCGTCCAATCGCGTCCGAGACACAATCCTGACACTCTCCTGGACTCAAATCTCCTACACACTGAGCCACACCTTGTACGTCACCGGACCCACCCACCCTATACTGCCCTCCGGTGCTCGCCAAGGCGGCCAAGACCGCATCTCTGCGGCTCAGTGTGTCCGTATCATACCCGATCGACGGTCCGCATTTTTTCAAGACAACGGTCTTATCCTCCACCCCTAGAAACGTTGCGTTATCGTACTTCACGTAGCACCCCTGTAGTTGCACCGCTCCACCACATGTCTGGGGGCAAAACACGCCGATTTGACTCACCGAGCGAGCTACGCACGTGGCGCAATCCGGCATCGAGAGGTCGCCTTGGCATTGGAAGAGTCCGTAAATCACGTCTTGTGGGCTGGAGCCGATGATGGTGTAGTTGTTGTAGGACGAGTAGGTGGCCGCGTTGACCAGGGAGGTGAGAAGCGAGTTGAGGTTGGACTCGTATGGTGAGTTTGGTGCATATTTCTGCTGAGTGCAGCCTCCGAAAACAAAGGAGTCTGTGGAAGAGAGCGAATGAATGGGGAGAGAAAATAATGAGACAAGGTGAAGGAAGGTCAAGAGTGGCAGGAAGGAGCTGCTTCTTCCCATGTTTGGAATAGTTTCTCTGACGAGGGAGACAGTCACAGAGAGACCAATGACTATTTAAACAAACTTATGGGGGTAGCAGAAAACTTTAACGTGGGTTAAGTCTTAGCAGCGCGGCTAATTCAAGTCTTTGCTGTCCTCTTTTAGAATTTAGAACCTCAAAGCTCTGAACCTGTAATTGGGGAATCCTTTCTTATGATTGCTTGGTAAGAGGGGAAGAAAATAGTACTTAAAAAGCTTGATTGTAGAGTCCTTTAATTGTTAATCCAAGTACAGCCATGTCAGATGAAAAAATATTGGTCCCATGCAATCAGTCTATATATTTTAGATCTCTCTCCCCGGTCCCCACAGTACGATCTCTCTTTTGATTGGGGATTTGTCCGCTTTTTTCTTTAAGATAATAGTTGTATAGTAAAATGAAAAATGAGTAGTTCCTTTTTTTTAAAAAATAGACATTTTCTTATATTCGGTGCAATGTCAATGCTGAAGCTAAACAGTACTTTCTGCCAAAAGGAAATGACATTTCTTTTCGAAGAAAAATAAACCAAGATTTTAATTCCAGACATAACACGCATCCAAAAGAAACTAAAGTGGAAGGTTTAGTTTTTAATTCCAGACATGACATTAACATACACCCAACAATAAACCAGGAATGTTTTTGATTCGTATCGTTTGTTGGATGCATGCATGGGAGGTGTTTGGTGTAATAATGAAGGCCCAATTAATAAGCTACTTTAGTTTTACTTGTACCTTGTATGTCATGGCGCTTTTAAGTAGACTATCCAAATAGAAGGAAATTTCTGCGACTCGTTTGGACAAGAACAAAAGTCGTTTCCATATGTTCTCTGTATATATGAAGCCCATACGGCCATACCATACCATAGCTGCAAAGTATTCCTTCTTTGTTACTTTTGCTATTTACAGATTGGGAACGAGACATCGCATGCGAAAGCCCTAGTGCTCCTTTTCAATTTATGAAGTGTTTGTGGGTTGTCTCTCCATCACAGAGAACCTTTCACGAGTGAAGACACACAAACATCTGTGCCCATCGCACTACTGCCTCCACATCCTACTTTATCCTCGCTTAAATTAAAAGAAAGAAAAGGCTCCGTTTCAGTTAGTGTAATATACAGGCGCCTAGTAGTTCTATCAACAAGAATAGCCTTACATTTGTTTGGCTAGCATGAGAAAGGGTACAGCAAATGAATTGTATTTTGCACTTGCCGTGCGTGAATGTTGAGCTCCATGTGAAGTTGGCGAGAATCGAAGTGGGCCTGAACACTAACGTTCTCACAGGAAAGTTTGAACTCTTAAAATCTCCCCCATACAATCGATAACGAAGTTACAAGGAAACTACTCGTTTTCTCTGTTACTTCTAGTACCACCCACACCAAATGGTCCCCTCAGTGCTACAGTAGCCAACCGCAAAGATGGTACCTTTCCTTTGTATGCATAATGCAGCCTTTAACTTGCATAGTCTCCAATCGGAGTTGCATGATGTAATAAGCAATCAGATGAATTTCAGGAATGGATGTCGTCTAAACTGCAGTATATTCTGTCCATTATTAAGTTCAACAGAGGAAGGAAGTGACCGAGTCATTGGTTCATGGATTGTTTTTACAGCATGCATGTTAAAAAAAATCTTGCTTTTGCTTTTCTTCCTCACCCTCTGTACCTTATGAGGAGCCGGTATGTATAGTTTCTTCATCGTTTGTCCAAGCGTCACGAGACGGCGGGAGTTTTTGGGCACACTTTGTCCCAACTCCTACGTCGACTACGCAGAAACAGTGGGGCAGCCTAAATTTATTGCTCGGAGTTGTTGCTCCCGCTCCACAACAAGACTGAACTTGTCGCGCGCCTGGTGCTTACAGAGTTAACTAGCCACTATAGACTGGGGTGGGGAACACTCGCAACAAAAGCGGCAGGTGATGGAAAAGAAAAGGGTCACTTCAGTTGTGTCGTTTTAATTTTATGACGTTTTGTCTTGGTCTCAAAGTGCCAGCACCAGCACCAGCACCAGCACTGCTTTAATGGTGTACAATACCCGACCAACCAATTGTCAATGTCAATTTGCCTTCTTGGGCAAGCCGCGACTACGAGCGCAAGGAGAAAAATTGATCTAAAAATTCTAATATTTTAGTTCAATCAGTTTCTCCGGTGACCGATCCCATTATGGGCTGTAAATACCATATTCCTGAACCAAACCTCCTCTGCAATTCTCTCTGGCTCGAGGAAGTTTGTGACTTAACGCTAGAATTACATATATATATATATATATAATAATAATAATTAATGGTGATGGAAACAACAGTCCAGTAAATTTTTCTTTCTATTTAAAGAGTTCACTAACAAAGCGAGGGATATTCCAAACACGGCCTTCATTTTTGCGGCTCCCAGAAGAATCAGCGTTGGGCTTATGACCCAGTCCCTGGGCCGCCTTAACCCGATCCAAAGAACCTCGGGCTGTTGGGCTTTCGTTCCAACAACAATCAAGGTTGTCACGGTAGATTATTAAAATTGTCCTCAAAATATGGATTGGAACATTATGGACTGAATCATATGATCAATGTTTCGAAATAATTTGACGAGTTGGAGACCTTAAGGAAGAGGGTGGTATCTTTTATAATAGGGAAAAGCCGAACCGTGTTGGGAGTTCATGTTTATTATTAGACTCGGTCTGGAATTGAGATGGACGAGCCAAATCTACTAGGAAATGCAAACTTAATGGAGTCTACCAATCACAAAACAGCATTCTTGAAGAGTACTAGCGGATAATGAAGAGCAACTATTACGGGAAGAACTTATTAGAACTTTCCTAAACAGATTTGAGAGTTGTTTTACCAATATGTGTCAAACATTTTAGGTTTTACGAGTTTTAAGCTCTGAAGCTGTGAAGAAGTGGACTTCCAATTGATTTCTCATGGGAAAAACTGGTCTACCTAGTAGCCAGGGGATGCGAGTTTTGGGCTTAGGATTGCACAGAAAGGCCTGCTTCTCTGCGTTCAATTGAGGTAAGAGATTGGACAGTGAAACATATGCACTTATTCCTTGCTAGACGGAATCTTTTAACAGGAACTCCGGCCCCCGTCGTGTTACATAATTACTAAGATGTCAACGTCCAGATACTCATCAAATCAATAGATCTTCCGCGTTGATTTAACACAGAGGAGGGCCATAGGACATTTACCATCACCCTGATCTCAGTAAGACAGCAAAAGATGGATTCCGAAACAAAACTTTTTTATTATTAGAAGCCATGTTTACAAATTTTGTGAACATGTTTCTCATCCTCAACTAATTCCGCCCTGTTTCCAGCAGCTTACTCCTAACAAGCTCTACCCTTTTCGTTTTGGGGTAAGATTTGGATCGTAGAATTCCAACAAAGCAAAACAAGAACCCAGAGATACCAACTTCTGTTGTAGCTTTGCTGCAGTTTTCACTCCTCCTCGTCTGTTTGGATCCAATTTTTTCTTAGTTAATCTGGTCGATCTTAATTCTTAAAGCGACATCGTTGTGCGCTAGAACAATTTCCTATTTACAAGGCAGATTTGCCCTTGTAGCTTACTGAACACGGTCCTACTTGTTCCTTGTCAGCACGTTGCTCAGATGTCAATCTACTTACAAATTCGTCTAGGGCCTCCTTCATCCACACATGTTGACAGACTTCTCTTGCTTCTTGCACGCTCATCTATACCAGATAACCAACATACAAACATCAGCAATCCCTTAAAATACAGTTTAATAAATTTAATATTTAGCAGAGCATTCACATTTGAAAGCACTATTTACCCATATTCTTCGTCGGAGGTGCTTCTCTGGCCAGGAATCTAACTGCTGTTGAACATGCAAAGGGAACATGTATCCTTCATAGTCAGTATCACGGGTTTTGCTCTTGAAATTCCATTGACCCAATTCACCCTGCAATAAGATCTTCCATATGTAAAAACATCGCCTAATTAAATAGGCAAGGATCATTGATAGGTTGAAAAGTCTGCGAGCTCCCTTTTATTATGGTAGCAAAGCCGTGAAGGTATTTTCAGAATCAGAAGTGGTTTCAATAGGAGTCATTTAAAAGAAAAGAAGTCCTTCATCATTTTTTTCACGTGTATAAAAGAAAACTCTTTAGTGATGGTCTCTCTATGCCACTCATGGGCTGTGTTTGAGTATTAAAATTTTAGGAAGGTTAAAATTTTAAAATTGATAAAAAGCGAAGAGAGAGATGATTTGAATGGATTTTTTATATTTGTTATAGTGAAAAGTAATGATTTGATGAGAAGAGGGGGGGTTATATTATAATTATTTTATTATGCTATTCTAAAATTTTAGGGGTATAGTTTCGCTTTATTTCTTGTCTTTCATTTTATTTAGAGCAAAATCATGACTCATATACGTGTGGCCTGTGGGTCTTCTCCACCACTTCTGCTAGGCACGAAGTAAAACAAGTATACTAAAGATTGAAGTTCAGTTGAGGCAAAAACATTTTTGGCACGAGTAGAAACTACAGAGAACCGCGATAACCTCAATAATGCCTTGTACCCCTGCTTCCTCAAGGGTCTCCCGTGAAGCTGCTTCTGTTTTGGATTCGTCTAGTTCCCAACCTCCCTGGTAATCAGATTCAGGGGATTATCTATGTGAGAGATCAGAATTATTGGCATATAATGTTACTTAGAATTGGATGACGGACTGAGCACATCTCTATGATATTGAATAATATGTTGAGCAGAAAACAATCATTTGCTACCTTTGGGAACAACATCCCATTGCCTTTCTGTGAACTGATTAGAAGAACTTCTAATTCTCTTACGTCTTCCAACGAAGTTTGCTTTGTGGTCTTATATCTGTACGGTATACATCTACATGATAGAGTAGAGTATGGTCAGTTTTCGCGATCAAGAACATAGATTCTTTGACACAGCACAGTTCCAATATTAACGATGCAAAATCGGCTACAACTATTATAATGTACCATAAAATTTGTTAATAACGAAAACGAAGAAAATTTCAATGGCTAAAGTCAACAGACGAAGAGCACCAGCCAAGACAGGTAAAGGTCGGTTCCTAACCCCCCCAAGGAGATTACGTTTCTGTATCATGCCCCCAATTAACTTCTGATCCGTCATCTGTGATGTATGGACCTACTCTGTTTGGGAAAATGGGGCATCTTTTTGTAGAAAGCAAGTGACTATGTGATCCGTTATATAGGCTTAGACACTTTCCACGAAATGAAATGACTCTGTTGTCTGTTATAGAAGGCTTAGAAACACATCAAATTTCTATCTTTTTCAATTTGACAGTACAATATAGGACACAATTAGACCAGACCAAGTAGAAGTTCAGCCATCTAGGACCAAACCCAACCAGTGAAATGAGACATAGAAAATTGTTAAAATCTAGCATTATAATCAACATTTTCATATATCATTCACTTCACTAAGATATCGAACAAAACGAGAGTAGAGGATGGAATCACGTAAAGAACGGAATCACGCGGAATCTCAGGATCGTTGCTTTTTAGCATTAGAGCAAATGAAACGTTCATTGGAATGAGAATCCCAGAGGAACCAAAGAAAATAAAAGAAAAAATAAAAAGAACAAGAGAATCCCACGATTCAAAACGTATATTAACTTTCCAGCGGGACTAACCCAATAACAAAATCCAAAAGACGAACAAAGGCCAGCGTAATATATCTCCACTTCATGTTGAGACAAAGAAAGAAACTAGAAAGAGGACAAAATTACCGGATACCATTTTCCTATATGAGAGAGGGAGAGGGGGATAGAGAGAGAGAGAGAGAGAGAGAGAGACCAACCCCACAACTAGGCGACGACCCTTGCTGTATCTCTGCAAATCCCTTCCGGTGCGAGCGACCAAAGCAACCACATTTTCTTGAGACACCAAAGTCACCATCTTTTCTCCTGTTCTTTTTGTTTTGAGTTTATTCTTTTTAATTGAAAGCAAAGGGATTGGAGAGTTAGTTCTATGGAAGGAGAGGACAAGATCCTCTTAAAAAGAAGACGGGGGTGGAGATTGCGACTTGCTAGTTCCCAGTTAACTATAATGATCACAAGAAAAACAGGCGATGGGCCTAACCTTCTGCTTCTGTTATTAGTGGATATAATGAGAGAAAAGGGACATCTGAACTGCCCCTTTAATAATGGCAAGAACTACATAGAATGACGGGAATGCCCTTCATGGGTAACGCCGCTTGCATGCACCCCAAGGGTACGTGGTGCTGACGCGTCGCGTGACCTTTTATTTTTATTTTTGTGGTGGTCGACATTTACCGTAAAGGCTACTACTACTGGCTCTCCACCGAAGAGGAAAAAAAAAATTAATTAATTAAGAGAATCGTATCTTGACACTCCTCCTTAGTTTCTATTGCTTCGGGCGTGGTCAGTCCTTATCCTTATCCCGTAATGGCCGTTCATCTTTGTAATTCTATTTCCGTGTAACTTAAAAAAAAAAACGAAAAAAATATAAACTATGCAACTCTTACTTTAAAATAGGGAACCGATAACGTGATACGCCGAAATTTAAGGCTGTTAATTCAAAATTTCAATAGATTATCTTGGGATTTTATACAACAACGTGGAATTGAATGGGTATTATGATGTTCCTACGAAATTCTGCTTGTAACATCGACCGAGTCACAAACGACCGAGCCCATTACACAATCTGAAATCTACTATATTTTTATTTTTTTTAGCCCGAAAATTTGTACCTGAGCGAGATAATAAAAAGAGAAAAATATATTTTTCACTAAAAAACTATCGGGGTATTGACACATTGCACCTCAAACTATCATCTTTAAGACATTGCACCTTCAAGCTACTAATATTAGACACTTTGCACCATAAACTACCAATTTTGACACATTACACCCTCCAACTACTAATATTAAACACAACAATACCCTTGAGAAATTAATAAATTGATAACAATATATTTACTATATAGAAAATGGGTTAAGGGCATTATCGCCGTATTAGTCTCAAAATTTGAAAAATGATGCAAAGTGTCAAAAATTGGTAGTTATAGGGCGGAATGTATTAAAATTTGTAGTTTAGGATGTAAAGTGCAAAACCTATAATAATTTGTGGGTGAAAAATGTATTTTCCTCTAGTAAAAATTAGTAACACCCAGATGCTAATCATTCAAGAGCCATGTGGCGTTTATCATTTGACCTTCTATCTCACAAGTGATTCCCCGCATGCACACTAAAATGACCAAAGCACCTTTTTGTGGGTTAAGAAGTAAGCATAGATTAAATTTTGATGGTCGCATTGTAAAATGAGTAAAAATAAGATAGAGATGCAAAATGTAATTTTTTTTGTAATGAATTATATTTGAAGAGGCAATGCCCTTAATTTGTGCTATTATCCAAAAATAGACCAAGTAAGCATTAATTTATTTGAAAACTATGGATGGAATCCACCTTAAATCCAATGCCAACCTTTCTTTCCATATTTCTCTTGTAAGCTTCCCTCCTTTCCACCACCGACTAAAGGGTGGCACTTATTAAATGGCCTCTAATTCAATATTTAAGATCTCATCTCCGCAATCTTGCTTTTTGTCTCGCAGTGCTTCAAATGTGTGTCATGCCGCAATTTCCTACATGACGAACGAAACCCAACAAAACTATCTTTTGTTCCTTGTTTCGGATGATCGAATGGTCACCAGGTGTTGGATTTTTGTCTCTCGGTGCTGGCAAAGAGACAAAGTTAGACCAAGTTCTGAGAAAGAAGAGCCTTTGGGTGCGATTCAAGGAATAACTTCATAACTATTGATAATCAACAAATAAAATATTGAGGGTAGGACTCGTATTTTGTATCTTTTTCTCTTCAGAATTGTAAATTGAAAAAGGTTCTTATATATGAAATGTTGACATCTATCAAAATTCTAATTATATATTGTTGAACTAACTTGAAGAGACAGTTCGAGTTATAAGTTTTGAATTATTTCAAGTAAAAAGATGAGTATTTGAGGCCGATTATTAATCCAAAAGTAGTAGTGTGAATGTCTAGCTCGTTTAATTCTCTCTTATGGAACGAGAAAAGAAAAAGGATTACCGTCAAATTATTTGGCAAGGGCTAACATGTAGGAAGAATTTAAATAACTAGGATTGGAAAAGGTGATTCTAATGTAGTCATTCAACACCAAACCTGCAACCCTAATTAGCTAGCTTTGCCTAATTACTAGCTATATATATGACATATGTACATGAAATAAAAAGAATTGTCAAGTTCCCCCCATTTTGACCCCAAGAAGCCATTTGCGGCCAAATGATAAGTCCTGCTAGTTCCCATTGCCAATTCTTGAAGGTGGGTAATCCTACTTCACAATTTTCACATGACAGATATTCGATTCGGTGGTCAAACACATGCTGCTTCTAAGTTTATAATTGCTGATCTGCTTGCTGCTCTATTTGGTAGTACTGATACGGCCTCAAAAATCATCAGCTTTATGAAGAATTTCTGAAGAGCATTTTCAGATGATAACTCCTGGTCATCATGTGTAGGAAGAGTTGTGGAGTTTGATATCCAGAAATTAGTACGAGGGAAAATTAATACATGATGTTCTTTTTGTAAGAGCTCCCTACATGGGTTCTTAGGAATTGGAATTTTCGAAGGGCCCAAAGTAAAGATCCTTCGATGCTAACATGGCTGATTTCATATATATAGTTAAAACCAAAAAAGAATACAAAAATTGTCTTTTCTTAATTTAAGTTAAGAAGAAAAACAAGGAAGACTTGAAAAATGAGCCCCTAAAAGTCAACACACTGAGCTCACATGCATGGGTCCACCACATGGTGTGAATCTTGGGCTTATGATATCAAATCGTATTTCTTTTCTTTGATTCCAAGCGATCTCATTATAGTTACCTAACAGCCGTAGAAAAAGACTCGTTGACAAATCCACAAACCCAGCAGATTGCAGGAGCACAGTGTACCTGGCCACCTGAGAAGCTGACCGGAAACGGGATCAGGCCAGGCCAGGCCAGGGACCATTATCAACGTTAAGGGGAGAAGGAAACCGAGTGGCAGCGACCATATTCTATAATAATGCAACAGAGATAATAGCAGTGGCAGATGCAAGGGGTAACGGATCAGGGTGGCCGCAACCCATTGCTCCGCCAAAAATAATTACATTTAGTTTATATTTTTTTTTTCATAAGTTGGCCTAAGCCCCGAGACCCCGAGATAATAGCAACGGCGTTTTTCACCCTATGTTTAAAAAAAAGTTACAACATGTTCACCCTGTTTTGAAAAAATTTCTCCCCTCTTTGTGACTTCTTCTCTCCCTCTCTTTCACAGCTTCTCACTCTCAGTCGTGAGTCCGTGAGCCGCTTGCCGCCCATTATCGTTGGTCGTTACCTACAGCTCAGTTGCAGGAATTGATAGAGATAGAATGTGATGAATTTTTGGAAGAAGTTAAAATATTTTGTGTGGATAATTCTATTAGTATGCCCAATATGGAAAACATTATATTAACTCGTAGTCATTCGAGACGTGGATGCAAATTATTACTTATTTCTATCATTTTCGTGTGAAAGTGTTTTGTCACGTTATTGATTTAATCACCCAGGAGATAGATAATCGGTTCACAGAATCAAGTACGAAGTTACTTCTTTGCATATCATGTCTTGATTCAAAAAACTCATTCTCAGTTTATGATCATGCTAAGTTACGTAGTCTTGCTGAGCTTTATCCAGAAGATTTCACAGTAGATGATCATTTGATACTTTAAAAGCTTAATACATATATTAGAGATGTTAGAATAATTGATATTTTTTTGGGGCTTCAAGATATTGAAGGTTTTGTTATGAAGATGGTTAAAACCAAAAAGAATATTCTATTTCCATTAGTTTACCAATTTATTGAGTTGACATTGATCTTACCAGTTGCGACTGCAACCGTTGAACGAGTATTTTCTGCGATGAAGATCATTAAGAGTGATTTGAGTAATAGGATCAGAAATGACTGGATGAATCATTGCATGATAGTGTACATCGAGCAAGAAGTTTATAAAACTACTGAAAACGAAGTCTTTTGCAATATTTTCAGAAGATGCAAAAGCGTAAGATTCAATTGTCACCTCTCAGTCACAGTACATAGTACGATATATGTATTCTAATATTTTTAATATTTTTAGTCCTTAATTTTTGACATTGTAACTATAAGATAATTGTTTGCATTATAAAGAAATTTTTGATCTTGTCAAATTCGCCTTTAAAGTTTGTCACCCTTTAATTTAATACTGACTCCACCACTGTATAAGAGCAATTAATATCAGTAATCTAATGCTTAATTTTTCACTCCTTTCGGTACAGTTTTACTGGTTAAACGTACTAATTTGTCGCTCAAAGGCTAATTAATGATGACCACTTAAAGAAAAGTATAATTAATAAGCCATATTATTTCTGAAAAGAATACACCGAAATGGTGGGGATCAGGCCTCCTATAGAAAAGCACATTTCCATCCCGCTCACCCATGGAGGAATTCAAGCTAGACGATAGCTGCCTTTTTGTGTATTTATATCTGGAATTTCTCGACTCTTTATATAGCCTATAATGCATTAATTGCATGGTATAGGGACGAATTAGTCAATCTTGGGCCCTCTTTTAAGATGTGATTTATATCCCCCACTACCACCGACTTCACGTAGTAGCCATCATATTGGTGGGAAATATGTTATTTTATGATTGAGGAAATATTCGTCACACACGGTCGGTCGATCACTTGTCGGCTGGATATGGACGTGGATGATGTTTCAGGCTTTGAGGACTGATTAATGCGGATTGACCCGTGCTAACTAATTAAGCTAATTGAAATATTGAATATATATATATATTATGTTTTCGTTGACGATGCTTTGGGATCCTTACTGCCTCACAATCTGCCCCATTCATCTAGCACTCGCCGCTCCCGGAATGTGATTGAGCTAATTATATCATTATTTTATACAGGGTTCTGGTAAAATTAAGCACTGAAGCTTCCTCCCTAGACGGGAAAGCGCGCAATTCATTCATCACAGAAAGCATGTGCATGCTCGAGCGCAAGTTTCCATGCACTTTTGAGCTTAATTCGAAAGTAAATAAAAGTGTCAGAAACCCAGTCACTGTGAAATGCAAGGAAAATCATGAGTAACGGTTCGTGTGTATATATATATATATATATCCTTATCTTCTTCGTTATGGAGAGATAAGCATGCAGCGTCAAGAAATCTGAACTTAAAATTTGTATTAACGTCTTCATCAATGTCATTGGTGTACCCGATAAGGATTATATCATCCCTCATGCACACAGAAACAACCTTTATCAAGTGCTTTAATTTCTCGTGTCTGATCGTGCCACCACTCAAGGATCTCTACAGGCTGATCTTTCCTGAATATAACCTCCAAGGCTCCAACATCACCTAAGTTTCCTGAATATATTATCGTTATTTTTTCCTCCCTCGTCAAGAAATGTTTGAACTTGATCTGTACACAAGGCCAGTGCGGCCACTGCCAGCGGCCAGCGCGCGGCTGTTGTTAATGTAATATGCTGCTCTCCATCACCAAATCCCGAAACACGTTGGAAGTAGTGCCAGTGTGGCGGGTGGCCAATGCGGCCAGCGCCCAGCGCGCAGCAGTTCTTCATAGAATATGTTCATCAGCACCATATCCAAAACCCTATTGAAAGAAGCGGCTCTGCTGCCTAATATTCATCAAGCTGATTTGTGCACTGCACAAAAAAAGAGAGCACATATCCAAGTCAGATACATTAGAAAATAGGAAAAGGGGAATCAGATACGTGTAGAAATGGTAAAGCAAACTACTTTAAACCCCAAGTCAGATTGCACATTTTTAAAGGTGGTTAACCAAATTACTCGTGACATATTAGATCAGGAATGTCGTGTTTAGTCTCTTTAACTTCACGTAAGGCATTTCTATAGCAGTACTACTTGACAAATCCTGCAGATATATAGGCCTAAATGTAAAACACGACTCCACAAAAACATGCCCTCAAGCAACGACTCGATTGGATCGTTGGCGCCTGGCGGATACGTCTGCGTCACGGGCAAAAGAAGTTACAGACGAGACAAAGAACTCACGAGATCGTGCGGCAAAGCTTTCTTCTTTTTTTTGGGTAAACATGCGGCAAAGCTTTCTATCACTTAACCTTTTCCGGGTCTTTAATTTTAAACAGTATATGTGAGTGACGATGTCCCAGTCCGTCCACTATTCTCATGCACCGTACAATATATATCTGGAACTTAGTAAGAGGGTCGTCCATTTGAGTGGTGACCATTCAGAAATCTGCAATCAAGTGTGGCCAAAAATCCGCTTCCCACTACTAGTTGCAACTTGCCACAGAGGCAAAGTTGATGGATTTTGATTACTTTCACGACTTATCAGAATTTATTTATAATCATCTTGTCCTCTTCGCCTTTCCAGCACACCTAATTTTCCTCTTGTCTTTGCATGGACGGGGTTGAGGGAGAGGTCCCTATAGAGACCTAACTGCAATCCAACCTTAATTGGTGACCTCGCGGCTTTAGATCAGCAGCTTCCAAAACCCAAATGATTTTGCATTACAGGAGTGGTTAGTTTTTTTTTCTACGTCAAGTTTCATTAAATAAAACCGAAGCAAGCTACAAACCGGTCGAAAATAATCTGCAAGATCTCAAATGAGATTGGAAAAACCACGTATACTTCATGCTAGGCAGTGAGAGCGGTGGTCGGAAATGGTAGACACAACTACCTAAATCTAGACCAGTCATTAGATACAGCGCCACAACCTGGACACAACAAGCCCCAAAGAAGGCCCTAAAAGATCCACAAAGAATCGAAAAAGCCCACCGAGAAGCCGGATACAACAAAGAAAAAAACAAACAAGAACCAAGAAAAGGCCAAAACAACCAACAACAAAAGACAAGAAACACAAGCAAAAAAATGGAATCAACAAACCACCACAGGCGAGCAGAGAGACCAAAACATCAACGACTCACGCACAACCAGAAATCCACCGCGAACAAACCGGAACAAGGAGAAACTGACGTGCGCGTGAGACGTCACGCGCCACTCAATGGATGCTGAACCGAAGCAGCTGAGGTAGCTTAGAGGAGCGGAAAGCATCTGGTCAGGCTTTGTCCACCGATGAAGGACAAGAACACCAAAATCTAACATTCAAGATTCCGAGCAAAAAGAGACAAGGAGAGAGAGGGAAAGAAGAAAAAAATACCGTAGAAGAGGGGAGAGAAAGGGGGAGGAGGGCGGCAGGAAATGCCACCGGAAAACAATGGAGAAAAGGGAGACTAGGGCTAGAGGTGAATGAAAGTTCTAGAGGGAGGGGAGTGTCACTCCCCTCTCTAGAACGACGACATGCTTACACTGCCCCAGGCGTGGTTAGTTTGGTCCTTTTCTTTTCTTCTCTTTTAGGTCCGTCTTCTACTGATGAAGCTTTCCACTCCGATGAGGTTGGACCCACATGGAGAGCTTGAAAGTGATCTTGTCTGCAACTTGGTCCATTCACTGGGCTTAGAACGAAATTTCGTGTGCAGAAGAACTCTGAGGGAGCACATCCCACCACGCGTGTGCGCTTGCTTGCTATCTAAAAGCTTGAGACTTCGCTTGTCGGGGCAACATTATTTTATGGAGACCAATGATAATTCAACCTTCGAATAGGACCCAAAAAAAAACTAAAGGAGAAACATATTCCAGAATCCAACCTATAGTTCTTTACCAAATTCTGCACGCTTGGCTGCCTATTTGTTGCGTGTTTGTCCTCTTATAGACCTATTTATGTGGGTGCTAAAATTGACGTAAGGATGCTAAACTTATCACCAGTGTTTTATGAAGCTTGGAATGGAAAATCATGTCGAGCAATGAAAACCGAGATAGAAAATAAACTTTCAATATTCCAAGAGAAATCAGAAGATACGCGGACTTTTGTTTCAAACATTCAAGTAATGTAAGGAATAATCGTACAAATAGGCCAATAAATTGTTTAGCAGAAGGAAGGAAGGTTGGCAAGATGAACAACTCGCAAAGCCACATTTTCTGGTTACTTAAAAACATATTTGGAGTGCCCTAGACGCCAAGGCCTTTTCCTTAGCTCTACTTTCGTATTATAATGAACCGAAAGTCTTTAACGGGCTTGACACAAAAAATCTGTAGTATCGGGAAGGGTTCTGTTCCAGAAGCTCTTTTGAATGTCTATTCTCCCAACAGAAAGAGGTCTGTCTGAAGAGAATACTAATCAAACAAGCCAAATGGATTCCTTAACTAATAAATTATTCATATAACAAATCACAGTTTTGCCACAAAACTGTGAGTCCATTACTGAGGGTTATGCTTTGAGGATCAAACTTGTCGACACTGAGGTGGAAACACTCAGGTACTTCATTTCCAGAATCCAGCCATGTAACTGGGAGAACCATGAGAGAAAGCAATGATCTTTGTGCGCGGCTGACTAGAAAATAATGCTGGTTCATTACTCTCACTCCTATCTGTTTGAATTTACAATGCTATTCATCATCGTGTATCAATCAAAAGCCACAGTTCCCTCTAGCTTTGAGCAAGACAATCAATCAACCTCACCATATCATTAGCATGTGTAAAGATCTTGAGCCCCAGCTTCATCACCACAGAAACACCCCAAGAGAAAGGCCAAAGCAATATTCTGCTGATGAACTAGCATATACATCAGCAAAAGATTAACAGTGCATTTGGCAAACTAAAATTTTATCATCAATACAGACATATCTCTCTCTTCAATTTTTCAACAACTTTTTCAATTCTTTTTTATCAAATTTTTCACTTTTTCATTCTCTTTTCTCACTTTTTTACCGACTCCTTAAAATTTTAACAAAATTTTGTACCCAATTTTTTTTTTTTTGTGGAATTTCGAGAGGTAGCATGCCAAACCTAACTCCAGACACGCTTCCATATCCTGTAACTCTTAGGCATCCTCTGTTCAACAACAACAGCCTAAATAACAAATCATCCAACTACATACATCAGCGTGGGGGGAAAATTCATGGCAGTGGGAGAAGGGACCCGAAATATCAACCCAGGCATTCAGAATACTGATCAGATTCATCGGAATCTTCTTCGGATGTTACCTCAGAGTCTTCTTCTCCATCGTCATCTTCACCAATCATGAAGGATGTGCTGGCAGTCATCTTGCTCAGGGCTGCAGTCTTACTTGCCCTCTGTGAGCGTGTGCCTATTGTGCCAGCAACAGTAGGAACCATAGACTCGGGTGAAACTTCTTCATCAGAAGATGCTTCTTCAACCCTTACCCGCCTCCTGGAACGGGGTGCTCTGGTAGAGCGCGGGGCTGGTGTTTGTGGCATGCCAACAGAACCATCATTGTCCAGGTTAAAGTCTAGATCTAACCTCCCTGTCACAGAAAGGGAGACAAAGAATCACACCGATGTCAACCATAAAAGGAAAAGAAATAAAAAGATACCAATATTGATTATGTTCCAACATGTGTCTTTGTCATTGAAACTACAGCTAGCACATTAAACTTTAAGCTACATGCACTATCGAGTGAGAGAATTGGATAAGTAACTTAATTTTACACCCTAACACTTTCAGATTAATCTTGTTAATAGCATAATACCACATATTATACGAAGCAAGTGGGAGTTCAGATGGTGATCATTGCCATCTGTAAGCTTTATCAAACTGAAACGAGTAAGAATTTATATCAATTCAAGTTCACTCTTCTACCATACTACTCGAAACTTTTGGAGCAATGCTACCCCATGTAGAGCAGAATGTCAAAAAAGAACTGTCCTTCCGCGGCTCCTATCCCAAAAAAGAAAGGTTTTTACCTAAAATGGTATTAGCTTGATCAGGCAACAGTTTCTGCTCTGGTTGTCTATCTACAGCCTTAAGATGTTCAGCCATACGCTTCAGTTCCTTCAGAAGATCCTTCTCCACCAAGACAGATTCCGCCACATGATTTAGGAGACACCTCATTAACTTTATTCCCCCCTGTTCTGTCAACCGAAAATGGAGCACGACAAGTATCCTACATAGTGCTGAAACATATGTCCTCTCAGCAGCTGTCTTCTTCACATGGAAGCTTGCCACCTCAACAAAGCAAAAAAAAAGAAAAATCTTTAAGTTTGAAGCCTGTGAGAATCAATTGAAGTGTTTTTTTCAAAGGACATTCGTTCCTATGAATTTATGTGTATCAACAAATATACTAATCCATCTCTACCAAAACGTGGGTACACAGTTTTGACTGCAGAATCTTCTACTTTTTCAATAGGTTCCTAGTGGTTATTATATTTGCATTAGGTTCAAGTCATCAATTTAGTACTCCTAGCTTGATGCTGGGAATTTCATCAACCAATTGCCATAAATGGTTGTCATCTATTCTTGATGCCCATGAGTCATTTTATACTGGTAAAAATAGATATATCAATTGTATTAACCACTAGATATAGATAATGATTTGCATAATATTTTATAGCTCTTCAACATTCAAACAAAGAATAGCAATTCTTGTTCCTAATATATCCTGATTCCAAACAACAAATGAGCCACAAAAAAGAGAGGAACTCCCAAATCATCATCTGATTTAGAAGATTGATTTAACTTGGATGATCGGATCACTGATTATAAGATACTCTAAAATAATGAGCTCCATCCATACCCAACTATAACCTAGGTCAAACACTAAGCTTGGAGAGACTGTAACTAACAGATGTGAACAATTACCTCAACAGCAATGCGTATTGCAAGCCCCTCTTCACCGCACTCAAGTGGAGGTCCTAGAGAACCATCCAGAACTTCTGGTAGTTCCTTATTCCCTTCTTCATTATCTTTTGCAGTTTCCTTTTCGTATAATGGAGCCTGCATCATCTGCAGCATGAAACGTGATGCATGGACTGCACGCTTTCGCATATTGGACACTATCAATGTAGAACCGCCAGAACTTCCATTGATGCCTGGCCACATCGAACGCATGACAGGAATGAAAGCCTTGGACAAACATTTCTGCATTCATACGACCAAAACATTTGGAACATAAATATGAAACCAAATTCAGACGTAATTGTCTGCGTAACACATCACATTTTTAGTTTTGTCACTTGCCTTGTGAGTAGCAGACAGAGAAGGATAATGCTCAAAGAACACTGATAGACACTGCTTCAACCTGGTCAAGAAACCAAGGAACTAAGTTTCACAGGTTATGCCCATAAAGAAAGGAAGGATGAGAAATGGAAGGCACCAAACCCATGTACCTCTGCAGGTCTTTTCTTTCATTGATGAAATACAAACTAATGAGCTTGGCCAACAGAAAGGGGTGTAAAGAAGCTGGTATGCTGGGATAGTTCTCACTGAGAAGAAGAATCTTTGCAAATCCCTCACCAAGAATAGCTTGAACGGACTCATATTCATCACTTGCTAAAGAGTAGTTTCCGTTATCTTTGTCAATTGCAGCATATAAGAGATCAAGCATTTGAACGTTCGGAAGTTCATCTGTGTCAGAGAAGTTCACAGGACTAAAAGCCTTCTTATCAAGTAGGACTTCTAATGAAAAAATTTCCCCCACGGCCCTATCAACTTCCTCAGTCCCATGCCACATTCCAAGATCAATTAATGCCTTACAGGCCACTACACTAACCGCAGGGGGACCATGAACAAAAGAACGCCTCAATTGCTTTACTAGCTCCTGACTTGGCTTTTTCTCTAACAAGCCAAAAAGCCCAAGACACCTGACAGCAATCCTCTGCACATCCAAGTGAGCATGTTTTGCCTGCAATCAGAGTCCTTACCAGTAGTTAATACCTTAAGAAACATCATTGAGTTAATTTACATGTGCACTTCAAAGTGGTAGCGACTGAATTGGACAAATACAAGGCTATAGGCAATCACAACGGGAATCTCGCTCTCATGCAGCGCTTTTGAGAAATCCATGGCAGGGAACTAGAGTAAAAGATAGGAGAAATCTATCCTAGGGTAAACTGGTAACCGAATGGGTTGAGAAACACATAGATGCTTTAATTGGGAAAGAGAAATTTTGGCAATTGTGGGTACCTGAGTGATAAGAATTGAGAAAATGAAGGTCAGTAGGTTAATCGAACTGGAAATCGGCAGGCCAAATTTTAAAACAACTTGCGAATCGAGTTTTAAAACGGTTGCCACTTGGACTTTCGCTTAAACACATCAAAACCGACTCCGAATTCTGAAATGGACACGTTGGACCGTGGAACACCGACTCAGATGGATCGATTCAGTCGATTATTCGTGCTTTGTGCCCACCCTTAGAATTTATAACAACAATTTCAAATGGCAAAAAGCTGGGTAAAAGATGAGATACAGACATAAAATAATCTCATTACCCCTGGAAGCAATAAAGATTGCAGTAGTTCAGTAGGTTCAATATCCTGTCCTTGAAGAGAACCAAATGATCTTGCATTTTCCAAGACAAGGCCAGTAAGAGCAAGGCTGTGCATCCACTGCATAACATCTGCTGTTCTCTCTCTGCAAGGCCGAGCAAGCTCTTCCACAACCCGAAGAACTACTGCTTCAAATTCACCATTAGCAGCATGGACTTTCTTTATCAGCCCAGACACTGCATTAGCCCACTCTCTGTCTCCGCCAAGATTTATTCCATCTCCGATGACAATTATGTTCTCATCATCATCCAGTTCATGCTCAAGAGGCTTGTGCAGCAGTTCCTGCACAAATGCACCAGCAACCTTCCTGTTTGTAGCATCAGAAAAATCTAGCATTGCACCAAGCAATAGCAGCTGCCGAGATGCAAAGCGATAATCTGATCCTGCATATATCATTTCAAATTAGGACTCATAGATGGGCGCAATTCACTCTCATGACAGCCAGATGTACTTGCACCTACCAGCATCAATATGAGCTTTCACCAAATCTATATAATCAGAAATTGTTGCAGGAAGTATTCTCTCCAGAAGATCGTTTTTGTCTGAAGCTTCTGCTGCATAAACTGCTGCTTCGGTGCCCATCGTAGCAGCAGCATCAGAGCCTTTTGCCTGTTGAAGCAGTGTGATTCATTTATCATCAGAGGGATGTACAGTATAGTTAGCGCATCTGACCTCAAGAACTGGTTATAAAATCTATGACATGAGAAATGCAACAAAACCCCAAAAATCTGGTACTCCAAGAGCTGCTCTATTTTCAATAGGCTTTTAACAGAGCAGTTTGAAAGAGTTTTGCCGTAGAAAGCTATTCCTGAAATTAAATTTGTCTTTTTTGCTTTTAGTTGACTGATTGTCTCCTAATTCGAGAAGTCATAGACTCCTCACTCTGCACATTCTCCACATAACATTACCCTATTTTACTTGATAAACGGTGATACAAGTTTGGGTGAAAAGTTAGGAACTGCAAATATTCAGTACACCATAGTTGAATCGTCAGGTCATTTGAAAACTGAGTAAGCTAGACATGGAAGTTTTCTAAACCCTGAAGTTTTCTATGGCCTATTTCAAATGGTGATGATTGTTTTTCGTTTATGCTATTCTTTTTTCACGAGCTTAATTAACAGATCTACAGATTGTGTCTTGAATGGAGTATTCATGAAGTTTCCTACCAGCTTCGCTTCACCATGTTTTTAGATGTCAGATAGTAGATAGCGCTATAGGTTGAGGGATTCAGCTTCAGCCAGGGTTAATTCTATCCCTGGCCACCACATCCAGTTCAGTGACTAAATGTAAACCGCTTTCCCCTCTAGTTCCCCCCTGAAGCAAAGAGAAAGTGTGCCAACAAAAGGATAAAGTCTGGAGAAGTTTTGAGAAATAAGACAGAAACTCACTTGTGCTTCACTTTGTAAGTGCCGGCATGCATTTCTCCAATAAAGAGCAACCTCTGCTTCTATTAGCTGGATGCTAGGGATGTAATGCACCGAGTCCCCTAAAATAAATAGAGGGAAGCAGAAGGTTACTTCAAATTGCAAGTTGACTCCTAATGATCTCAACTCAAAACCATGAAACGGGTGAACATTTGATTAACCAAATCAGTGAATTTCTGTAGCCATGTTAAAACTCTCCAGCTGATTTATTTAAGCTGATATAGTTGCAGCAGCTTAACCGATCTCATGTAAAGACCTTAACCGATCTCATGTAAAGACCCCCCCCCCTAACTACACCTTCCACATCACTGGTGTTATGAAGTAACCAATCTTATATTGTTGCATGATTCCAAGTAGTTAAAAAAGAAATATTACAAAGCTCAACCTTCCATTCCATCAACTTTTGAAGACATGTATTTCCGAATACTTTCACCATCTCGTAGATTTACTAAACCAGCTTCTAACAAAGCTCCCATAACAGCATCCCCAACCAGTTCGTAGGTTTCAACATCAAGATACTTGAGAAGTTCTACAGGATCTCCATTGCAGCACTTAATAAGCCACTCATCTTTCATTAGCTTCAGACACTCCTTTGAGACAGCTGGAGATCGATCAGCAAGTCCTCTCTGAAGAATTATCGTTCTGAGCTTGATGCTACAAATTAAAGAAATGAAACTAATAATAAGTAAAATTTGTGAAGACCTTCCGATACGTAAGCAGTACACTACGCAACTGTAAAAGCTAAGCCAGGAGTTAAATTATGTCCGCACCATTCGGGACTCCACAATCATTAGGTAAACTATGTAATCCTCCACAGTTAGTAAACTCAAAGACTATACATTAAACTAATAGAAGGGATACAAAATCACTATACTGCCATCTATAATAAGAGTTAAATGGTTAACCTTGAGGCCAAAGACAAGCGGACAAACATAAGTAGCAGTTATGGTTACCTTAGGCTTTGAAGAGGAAATTTATTGGCAAGTACGCAGTATGCTGCCTTGCGCACTGACTCGCTCACATCCATTGTGCAATCAATGATTACTTGCAACGTTGAATTTGAAGGAGGCAATGATAGCAATATTGCCTTACGAACCTCCTGCAAACATGCCATAGCCTTTAGACACAGAAAGCACTAAAATATTTCATCAACGAAAACATATAGATGAATTATAGCTTTGTGTTCAAAGGCTTGATAGTTAAAGATCTTTTATTTTAGTGTTTTGCTAATCTAAAGACCTTCCATTACTTTTATAATAAAACTATGACTCCCACAAGAAAGCACAAGTTCGAACAAAAACATAGTATCAAATGCTCCCCCCCCCCCCCCCTACTTGTCCCGTTCTAGCATACCATCATTGGCCTACTTTTTGGTTAGAAGTGTAAAAGTATACCATAAGACACGTAATTAGTGAGAAAAAAAGGATCAGACTAAACAAAAATAAGCCCTGACTTTTGCACAGCAGGCAAATAGTTGGAACGTCCAGAAAGTAAAGGCTACTAATATGGGATGAAGAGATGGCTCAGACACTTGCAGCGGAAAACACTGGTAGATAAAACACACCAAGTCTTGTAGAAACATTTAGTATGTTCTATGGTGTAAACTGGTATGCATAGCCTTTTTCTTCCTGGGCATATATTTGAAGTAAATAAATGGAGATAAGGAATTGGGGGAGAAAAAGAAAAGGCAGAGACTCAGGTACATGCTTGCTCAAGCAGGAAATTTACGGACCATCAATTTTGATCAAAAACGGTGCAAAGATATCTAATTTCCATCTAGGTCAGTGCCAACCAAAAAATTCATTGCACCAGTATAGAAACTCACCGCATTCTGTTCTAGGAGAAGCTCCTCTAGAAATAAATCTAGGATATCGCTGTTCTCACCATCATTTGCAAAGCGTGAAAGTGCCCTGACTGCAAATGTACGGATTAGAGGGACCTTGTCCCTTACGCGCAGCATCATGCAATCTATCACCTCATCCCAGAGTTCGTCACTCACTTCCGCATCATCTGGCAGCCGCATGATGATCTAAGAGTACAGAAATTTCATCATTTAGGACAAAAATGACTGCCCAAGAACTCCACTAACAAAACTCTGTGTAAATGTAATATTTAGACTAGCCAAAATGATCTTTCAGTAGACATCCTCAAATAGAATGCAAGACCACCATTTTCTTTCTCTTTTATTTTTGATCAAGACATCGAAAGCTTGCATTGCAAAACTAAAAGAGACCACCATTTTCAATTACGAGGTAAGCAGTAGAATTTGTCATACTCTGAGCGAAAATCCAGCCAAACAATTAAGACCCAGTTCATAGTTCAGCAGCTTTCTGCAAACATTCTCAACCAGAGAAAAATTATATGCCAAATTCGCACCCAAGAGCGTGACTGCTCCATGCAAAAGCGATACCATTAAAATAACCACCCCCCGCAAAACCAAGCTAATTCAACGTAATGACGACATTCGGTGTTGCTAAAACTACTAGAACATCATACTCGAAGTTTGTTTCACATTCCAATATTCAATCGATGATCAAGCAAACAAAGGGTAACATTCCACTTTTGATGCTTAATGAATAAAGTTTGAAATCAAGTTTATAGCTTTGTTCATCTCAATTGAATTGAATAACAGCTCGTGTCCCTCATATTTCCTATACTACCCCAGCAAGCAAACAGCCAGAGAAACCAACACCACACCTCTGAAATTATCTGGCACGCGCGGAACCTTGCGGTCTTGTTCGCCACTGCGGCGGCAGATATAAGGAACCTGATAAACTCTTTCAGGAACGCGTCGCAATCGGAAGAATTGTTGGGGTCCCGGGAGCCGGCGAAGACGGAGACGAAGCGGACGATGCGCTCGGTGGAGGCTATGCGTCGCTGAAAACTGAATAGAGGGACTAAGGTCTTGAAGAAGGCGGAAAAGAATTGGTGTGGGGACGAAGATTTCGACCGGACAGCCGAGAGCTCCTTGAGTTTTCGGTTGTGGGTAGCGTAGGAGGTCCGTGCCTCGTCCAGGATTTTCGCAATTTTCAGCTTCAATTGCTTCTCTTCCTCTGTCTCCTCCGCCATCTCTCCAGAGACAATCTCCAAATCGGATCTGATTTGCAGCTTGAGATGGTTCTCTGAGTTCTCACTTATGTTTTTTTTTTCGAATTCGAGCGGGAGTTTGACGAGGCGAAATGACAAATCATGGGCCGGGCCTTGCAACTTTTCTTTCTTGTTGGGAGCAAAAAGGCTTGCGCTATGTGTTGTTTAGTTCTTTAAATATGTTTTTATGTTCTCGTCTTTTTGGAAAGCAGCGTAAATTCGATTAGGATGGGTGAATAGTGTGCTAAAAATTATTGGAATTTGTAAAAAGTTATTGGTATCGATGAAAATGTATTAGAATTGATGTAAAAGTGAGTAGAAAATGTTTTTAAAAAATTATTGGGATTGCGTAAAACAAATTTTCATTCAGATCTCATCCTCTCCGTCTCCCGTGATTCCGGCCTCGATAGTGGTTCTCTCCGACCTCTGTTGCAAACTTCTCTCACATACGTCTCTCCCAAACTTAGTAGATCTCTTTCTCTCTTCCTTCTTCTTTTGGGCACCTTTCTCTGCCATCCAGCTCTGCACCCTCCTCCCTCCTCATCTTTGTCTCCATTTCTGGCATTGCTGAGGAGCACATCCACCATTGATCTACAACTCATCGAAGTAAGCTCCTTTCCTTTTCTTTTTCTGCTGCGTTGCGAGTCATTAGGGGGTTATGAGAGCGGAAAGTTGTCTCGGACCTGCTGTTGGTTTTTGTTTTTTTTTTTTGCACGATTCATTTTCCTAATTTGCTGTTGGCTATTATCTGTGATGCGTGTTTTCACTGTCAGTCTGTTGGGTGTTCTAAGAAACTTTTTATATTATCGTATTAATCGTTTCTTTTAAGGGTGCATAATCTCTCTACTTCCAGTTTCTTGTCTTGTTATGCGTGCATATTTACGGTTTATTTGTCTGTCTCTCTCCTTTGAAGGGGGAAGGGAAAGCGATGAGGTTGGTGTCGATTAATTTTACCCTCCACTCTTAAGTTTCCAGGGCTACCAAGCTTTTAGACAACCCTAATCCTTTTCAAGTTTTGGTTTTTTCTTTCCTGGGCGTTTCGGTTTTATTTTGTGTTGTTTCTGTTTTTAGCTGAGCTCTTAGAACTTGGTAAATATCACCCGATCCCTCCATTTCTTCCAAAATCTCCAAGTCCAGCAGATAGGCTCTGTGCAACGACTAACCTCCTCAACTCATCCAATCCCAGCTGATCATTCTGTAGATTTATCAAAAAAACTCAATCCTTCTGCTCATCTCATTCAAAACCCCAAAACCCATTTCTCGACGGCCAAACCCTCTGGAGGGGTTTTAGTAAAGGAGCCATCACTAACGTCATCTTCGACATGGACGGTCTATTTCTTGGTAATTTTAACGGCGTCTTCCACTTCATCACTTTCTTTCCCATTAATTATGTACAATTTCCCCCTGTTGTTGTAGTTGTTCATGTTCAGGTCTTTTGTTTCAATAAAAATTGGTTACAGAGATTGTTCTATTCTAGTGGTTGTTGTCATTTATCTAAACGTAATTTCTGTAAATGGATTGATTGGTGAGGGACACCTAGTTAATTAGGCTTTCTTCACCAAATTCATCCTTTTTCATATGAGATTCCAAACCCCGGAAATTCATGCGGGACAGAATCTGTCTGGACATAAATTTCTTCTACTAAATGT
Source organism: Myrica gale (assembly GCA_963930655.1). NCBI lineage: Eukaryota > Viridiplantae > Streptophyta > Magnoliopsida > Fagales > Myricaceae > Myrica > Myrica gale. Next base: position 4,215,645 of record OZ005600.1, on the reverse strand, counting down.
TTTGGTAGGAATGAGCACCGTTTACTGGCTGTAAACATAAGTCTAGTTTTGACATTGTGTCTTGCTTGGAGTTGCTGTTATGCTTGCTAACAATGTGGATATGTGGAGTATTTGGAAATTCGGTCCTTGCTCTTTTGGGTTATCTTGTCCTGAGAAAAGCAAGTAATCTATGCCATAGCTCAAACATATCAGGTGTTGGTGTTTTTCATAATATTTCATCAACTCAACAGCTTGATTATTATAGGGGGCGTTTGTTTCCCAATTTTTCCAACCCCCAACATTTCCAAACAATCATAAAATAATACCTCTCTCCTCATTAAATTATAAAATAATATTATACTATTCAATTAAATCTTCTCTCTCCTCACTTTTCTATAAAATACTATACTTTTTCACAAACCCCAATACCCAAAATTTCCAAAATCTCAATATTTCCACAAACAAACGCCCCCATATATATCATCTTTTATGTTTAGCAACAGAGCCATTGTCGTTGCTCACAAGTAACTTTTGAACTATTTTCACTTATCTTACTTTGCTGCTGAAGTCCTATTCATGGAAATTGGCTTGTAAAATCCTGTTCCATCTATTTGTTTGCTGAAAATGGAGGATAATAGAGGAAAAAATGCAATAGAAATGCGACTCTTATTTTTGGTGCTTTTTGTTTCTGAGCACTAGACCGTTCAAACAAATTTTAATAGAAGTGCTTATATGGTGACACAATAACCTCCTATTCTTCCAATGAGCTTGTCTCAAAGACTTTCCTCCCCCCATGAGAGTGAGAATTTAAGTACCAAGACCCATTGGGTGCGTTTGGGTTATTAATAAGAAAAAAATGGAATCTTATGTTTCTTGTAGTAGTTGAAATATGTTCACTTGGGTCTGTTTTGCTTTTCTGCTGCAACCACATATATGTTATTATTATCTCCAGTTGTGCTAGATCAGGATTTCTTACTGATAAAAATCTGTCGGTGTTGTCTTGCATATTGCCTTGTCAAACATAAATAAGAATGGTTGATAGCAATGCGTCCTCTGGATCACCTGAAGAAACTCAGAACCCTCATCCTGATGGGAATGAACCTTCCGAGAATGACCTCACGCTTGATGCTATTACTCGAAAAGTTCAGGAATCTCTCTCCCTTGGTAAGAGACACAAGTTTTGGGAAACCCAACCTGTTGGGCAATTTAAAGATCTGGGCGACACCAATTTGCCTGAGGGCCCAATTGAACCCCCAACCCCCTTAACTGAAGTCAAACAAGAAAACTACAGTCTGCCCAACCCCTATGAATGGGTTACTTGTGATATTGATTCTGACGAGACCTGTGATGAGGTGTACAACCTTCTCACTAATAACTATGTTGAGGATGATGAGAACATGTTCCGATTTAACTATTCGAAGGAGTTTCTTCGCTGGGCCTTGCGCCCTCCAGGTTATTTCAGGAGTTGGCACATTGGTGTCCGTGTCAGAAGTTCGAAGAAGTTGGTTGCTTTCATTACCGGCATTCCTGCTAGAATCCGAGTCCGGGAAGATGTTGTCAATATGGCAGAGATTAATTTCCTTTGTGTGCATAAAAAACTCAGATCAAAGAGACTTGCTCCTGTTATGATCAAAGAGGTGACCAGGAGGGTTCACTTGGAGAATATGTGGCAAGCGGCCTATACCGCAGGGGTGGTTCTTCCAACACCAGTTTCAACTTGTCAATATTGGCATAGATCTTTGAATCCAAGAAAGCTGATTGATGTTGGGTTTTCTCGACTTGGTGCTAGGATGACAATGAGTAGAACGATCAAGCTTTACAAGTTACCAGAGTCAACTGTTACCCCAGGTTTCAGAAAGATGGAGCTCTGTGATGTTCCTCCAGTTACACGGCTGCTTAAGAAGTATTTGGACCAGTTTGTTGTTGCACCGGATTTTGATGAGAATGATGTGGAGCATTGGCTTCTTCCAAAGGAGAATGTCATTGATAGTTATCTGGTTGAGAGTCCTGAAACTCATGAGATAACTGATTTCTGCAGTTTCTACACACTTCCTTCATCTATCCTGGGCAACCAGAGTTACTCAACTTTGAAGGCAGCATATTCCTACTATAATGTTGCAACGAGAACTCCTTTGCTTCAATTAATGAATGATGCTCTTATTGTGGCGAAACGGAAGGACTATGATGTTTTCAACGCATTGGATGTCATGCAAAATGAATCTTTCCTTAAGGAACTGAAATTTGGGCCAGGCGATGGGAAGCTGCACTATTATCTGTACAACTATAGGATACGTCAAGCACTTGGGCCATCCGAAGTCGGGCTTGTACTCTTATAATCTGAGCTCCGAAATTTTAATCAAGGATTAGAATTACTCTTGAGAAATTTTGCTCTAAAAGTTTGATTGCAAGATTGCTCTTTTTTTTTTTGGGGGGGGGGGGGAGAGAGAGAGAGAGAGAGAGAGAGAGTATCCACTTAATTTTATTTTGCCAATGAAACAAAAGAATTTGTGGAGGTTTTCCCTCTTTCTGCCCCTCTAGGTTCGAACAAATGGGGAAATTCGAAAGGAATTGTGTTTCTCAGTGTTACTTCTTAACCCTCGTATGTACTGGTCTTTCCCCGGCTTAATTATGTTTTTTTCTGGTTGAACTCATTGCTTATGAATTGTTGTACTCTCTGTGATGTATTTAGCAATGCTCTCGGGAGAAGAGTGTCCGTGTGGCTAGGTAGAACTGCCAATTGAAGAAGCTAAAGAGATTTTGGAGATTTTGGATATGGTGTACTTATCTAAGCGTAAAGAGATTTTGGAGATCTGTACAGTCGAGATTTATTTGCAGAAGAAGATGTACTGGAACTTGGTCCCTCTGTCTTATAAGTTGAGACTCGAACCACCTCTTAAAAAGACCAGTCTTGTCATAGCTTGTCCTCCTTTGACGTCCTCTCCCACTTTGATTCAAACCAGCACTACGCAACTTGCCCCTATTTCCTTTCCCACAGCATCAATAGATTCCATAATACTGGGGTGAGGGGGAAGAGCCCTTGCTAGGGATCAAATCACAGGATCCACATGCCCTTAAGTACATACAAAGTATTTGCCCAAAGAAATATACACAATCTCCACGCTTTGAAAGACTTTCTATATAAATTGTGAGTGGCCAGTGTGAAATATAATGAAAATAGATGATGAATACTGGGGCCCAATCCATCCACAGGCCGTAGCATTCCCTCGTTGCCATTCTACGTGGTATGCACCAGAGAAGTTGGCTTCCCATTAGACACGCATCAGCTCAGAGTTTCGCTGTCATTCGTTTGGCGTGACTTGCTACTTGCCGGGCAAAAAAATTCAGATTTTCCAAACATTGCTGCAGCGACGTAACATAATAGATGAACTAGCAAAGGATAAAGGAGCATTCGTCTGCCAAGACTGCGTCTGGAGCATCATTATTGTGACTTTGTTCCAAAGATAGCTCGGCTTCAAATGGGAATTACTTATGGGCCTAGAATATCGTTCTTTTGAGTTTGGACGTAGACACTGGGAACATTTTGTCTGTAGAATATGTCCTTTGGAATAATACTGCAGAGAAGTGTGCTTGAAACCGCGGCGCCCGATGTACCTTCTCTTAGACCATCATTTTACCCCTACCTAGATAGATAGGGGCCATGGTTATTGTGTGAGTGAGATTATGGTGTGAGTGTGTGAGTGAACGGGTGAGATTAAAAGTTGAGAAATCTAATGGCTGAAAAAATGTCACATCATTTAATGAAACCGGGTCGGTTTTGCGGGTAGGGTTAGCGGGTCGAGTTCATTAAATGATGTGGCGTTTTTTCAGCCATTAGATTTCTCAACTTTTAATCTCACCCGTCCACTCATACACTCACACAATAACTTCAATCACACAATAACTTTTGCCGATAGATAGGATACTAAAGGCCTGCCTACTCCGCACCAGATGCCAAGACATCGGCCAATATATGGACAACTAGGAAAGCGAAAGCAATGGCTTATCCGCTTATCCACGCCAAATCACAAATGTGTCTGTCAGTGCAATTCCCTTGGGCATCAACTGTACATAAGCATATTGCCTATATCTAGTTGTGCCCAAAACAACCCTTTTGGCTCAGAGGACAAAGTGATTCCTTTTGTTAAAGTCGAGAGAGAGAGAGAGAGAAGAAAAAAACAAACTTCTCAATGCTAGTCCAAGAGCAGATCATCTTGTGGTGGCTTATGGACCGATGCTTCATTTAAGACACTATCTAGTAATGGCTACGATAGAGCCATACACAGGAACGGTCCTCTTACTCTTGACTGGTTGGTACCTATCTTGTGGTGGCTTATGGACCGATGCTTCATTTAAGACACTATCGAGTGGTAGATGAGGCAATTCATGCACAATTCATGCGATTGACCGTCTGCCTACTTGTTTGACAATTGTTGGAGATTTTTGTTTTCCAAAAATTGAATGGTTGGTAGGAATCGAAGAGTGTTTTTCCCTGAGATTTTGATGCAGAGCATGATCAGGACATTATCTGGGAAGCCTAAGTTTATGGATCTGAATCAAAGGATCTTATATCAACCTTATCACATTAATCCCTATTTGCTATTGAATGGTGAAGATAACTTTTCAACTCATCGGCATAGTTAAAATCAACCCTACAAGTCCACGGGAGTGGACCACCTAATAGGTCTATAAATCCCGAGAACAGATTCCACAATTATTCATAGTGCCTTCTCTTTCATTTATCTAGCTTTTTTTTTTAGATCATTTATCTAGCTTTTACTGTATAGTAGCCGCATAGAAACAGAGTAATCTAGCTAGTCTTCTCAGCTCTTTTTTCTTTTCTTTTTTTTTGGAGCTAATCTTTCTCAATCTTGTTCTGGCCTTTTGTTCTCTCAAGGATTACTTGGACTAATGACCTATAAAGTGAAATATGACTCTACTCTTCCAGGAGATTCTCTGCCAGAAAATGACCAAATGGCCAAATGGGTATTAACAATACCAGATCAGGGTCATCTGATCTTCAAACAAGACAATGATGGCCACCCAAGTTGATAGAATACTAATCCAAAGAATAAATCTCATCGGCTTTCATTCAAGTTGAAGTAATCGAGGTCGTGGGCATGAACCATTCCACTAAGTAAGCTGCAAACCATATAATTATTTGGCTAAGTATATATATTAAGAATTTAATTAGTTTAACTGACTGGGTCTGGTGCGTATCGCATATATCACCTGGACACAAATATAAAAGCAATCAAAATAAAATAATTTGGTAAAAAGTCTTCGTCCTTTGGGGATACTAAAGAGGTCGTATGGTTGCCCCTTTTGACTTCGAGGCTTGCTGCAAAAATAAAACTAAATCAAATGGGGGCTCTTGAACATCTTTTAAGAAACTGCCATCTAAAAATCAATAATATTTTTCACATATTTATTGGTTATTTTCACACAGCTCAGCTCTTTCATGTTTGACATTTGAGATAGACGAGGCGGAAGAGGAAATATAAATGTAACTTATTAAACATGAAGAAACAAAAATTTGCTAATCTCAAACGTATTGGGTTGGCCCTCACGTTGCTTTGATTATATATTGGGTTGGAGAATCATCAAACGTATTATTATCTCTGTGTTTCTTTTCCCCCTTGAGGAGACAGACAGTACAAGTGTTTGTCACCCAAAATGCAACCTAACTATTTCTAACACTCAAACACCTAACTATTTCGAGTGGAGATATACCCCTTGAAGACGAAGACGGCTGATCACATTTATTTAGTTGCTTCCGCGGTTTTGTATAGGTGCAGATGTTCCAGAAAAAAACTTGTTTTGGCAATAATGCAACCTAATGTCTCTGTCGCCCATTTTCACAAATACATCATCAGGAGATTAAAGTGTACATTTTCTTGCGTATAACAGTCGGTATGACGTATGTGATGCTATAATTTAGACGTGAAAAAACGACCTTTCACGACAATTTTCTCGAGAGTGTCAGTATAATAAACCCACATTACAATGTTTAATCATATTAATCGCGACCTTCCCAAGCAATCATAAATAATTAGTCAATTTGCACCCAATCCTTTGTACATAATCCCCTATATAATATATAACCTTGGCTTCGATCATCGATGCCTTATTCTCTGATTCCATTGAAGGTGACAACCTCATCAACAATGGCGAAAAAAAACTGAGGAAGATAAAGACAAAAGGGTGAAACTTTTGTTCAACCTATCACAAAAGGAAAAGGACATTAATAGTTTCAGTATACCGTTTCAATGCAGTTAACATTGTCATTTTAGTACATTGTAGAGTTGCCTCGACTGAGAAATAAAATATAGTGCTTATATTGTTGGTCCATATCCAATTTTGAGATTTATGAAATATTAAATTTTGTAGAAATGTAAATATATTTTATTATAGTAAGTGAAAAAGTGACTAGAGAATATTTTTAATAAATATTATAATAAAAAAAAATTAATTAATTTTTTAATATTAATCTCAAGATCAATTATTTAGATTCAAACAAGTCTTATATTTGTACTGTATAAATATATAAAATAGTGCTTAGGAGCCAATCTAATAATTTGGCGTGCTGGGATTCGCTGACACCAAGCGGGATTCGCTGCCGATAATCTGTTTTCCCAGTTATTGTTTTTAAAATAAATTTAAAAATTATTATTTGAATTTTTAGGAGATTATGGGAACACACCCCCTCTCTCTTTCACTCTCTATCCTAATTGAACCTGCAATTCTTTCGGGGTATGTTTGAGCTCCAATTAATTGGGGCTCAAAATTTTAGTTTTACTATTAAAAAATTCATCATATAATTTTTTATTATTATAATATTTATTAAAAATATTCTCTCTTCATTTTTTCACCAACTCCTGTAACATTTCTTTACTTTATAATATTTCTCAAACTCCAATACCCAAAATTTTCACTCTCAAACATACTCATCTAGAAGCAGTCATTTGACCAAACTGCCCAAACGCAAAACGGAAAGTTCACGGGATGGAAAATCCATATGGAAAAATTGAATGGACCAAAACAAGTCATAAAAAACTATTTTGGCACTTTTCGTTGATTTTTAAAACCAACGAGTCGTGGTATTCTGTAGACAATTGTCTTTTTGCTCTTTTTTCTATCTTTTTGTCCCTAATCTTCTGGGTGGACAATTGACTAGATGCATATATCATGCAGTTAACAAATGTTCGCCCCTCCATGCTTCGGCCTCTTGTTTTGGTCCGTAAAGTCAATCATACCGAAACCCGGAGGCCAATAGCATCACATACTTTGCCCAAGTGGCTCGACCAATCCTGGTCATTAAATTTGGATTCTGGGTAAGTGAAATCTTCTGTGGCTGCAAATTTCTCCTACTTTCTTGATACAAAACAAAGTTCCATTAATCTTCTATGATTTATGGCTGCGTTTGCATGTAAAATTTTCCCCAAAATTTTATCTCTCCTAATAAAATACTTCAATATAATCTCTCTCCCATAAAAAAAATATAAAAAATTACAAAAACTATAAACTATTACCTCTCTCTTCACTTTTTCACTAAACCCAATACCAACACTAAACCCAATACCAACACTAAACCCAATACCAAAAATTTTACCACACAAACTCACCCATACACTTTGATGAATCATGGTTAGCGACATATTTACCATTTAGTATTCTGCCTTTTGCTTCTCCGTAAGGGTATTTACAAGTAGATTCATCATTTAATATAATAGTTAATAAAAAATAGTGGGACAATTAGCTTTATAATATTCTACCCAGGAAAAATACGTCATCAGCCATCAGGGTGACTTGTTATCTCGACCACGGACAAACCGTGGAGTCAAGTCAATTTGTAAAGGACGATAATGTCAATAACGATTTGAACAAGTGGCGTATGGTGAGAGATTTTGCGTATTGGAGATTGGATAATATCGTTTTCTCTGCAAGTATCGCCAGAGAATCCGGGGCTCCTACTCTACGCTATTTAAGTTAAATTTTAACAATTTATTTTCACCTGTATTTGAAGAAATAATAAATTTAGGACAGGTTCATTTTCTAAATTTTTTTAAGATGTGCATCATACTTTTTTTTTTACAATCTAAACATCACAAAACACATATTTCAATACTACACTTTGGGTGCGTTTGCACAAAATATTTCACAAAATATTTCACTAACTCATAATAAAATACTACAATATAATCTCTCTCTCCCATAAGAAAATATAAAAAATTACATCTCTCTTCACTTTTTCACTAAACTCAATACAAAAAAATTTACAACTCAAACATAACCTTAATTACCTTTTTACAAGCAATAATCCCTTTTAACAATTTATACACGTATTTCAATACAACTTTAACATCACCTAAAAATTTTCAAAACATTTAATATCTTATAAATATTCTGAAAAAGAACATGCCATTAGTTGAAGAATTACCGAAAAAATTATTTAAAAAGTATATAAAAATATTAAGGCAGTGGTCAAAAATATTAAGATGGTGTTTAAATGTTAAAATTTTAAGAGTTAAAATATTTTAATCGATAAAAAGAATGAAAGAAAAGATGATTGGAAAGAATTTTTTATATTTATTATTATAGAAATAGATAATTTGATAAGAAAAAGTATTTTATTAAATTAAAATTTTAGAATGATTAAATATTTTACCTACCAAACTGCGGGCCTAGAAAAAAAACGAAAATATTTTAATATGCTAGAAGTTCGCGCGTTTCGATAATTGTCATTTTTTTAAAAAAAAATATTCTTTTTTTGATTCTGTGTAGTGTGTAGGGGAGTTGAATCTTTGAAATACACGGTGGAAAACAATTTAAAAATCTTATCCAAAGCTACTGTGGGCCCAGACCAAATGACTCAGAACCCAACTTGTGTCATTTTCCACTTAGCTTTCCACTGCACGTTCGGTGAAAACGAGGCCCTCACCGACGATGCAAGTTTTCCCAACCACTTAAATAAAATACATCTGCAAATTAAAAAGGGCCTGCCAAGTGCCAACCACTCCATTTTACCGGCTAAGCAGGTTTTTATTTTTTTCCTATTTGCTATTGACTCCACATGTTAATCTCTTATCTCCGAATCTCCCCATTTTTGAACATTTTTGTTCCAATAATTGCAAATATTTAATATATAATTTAGTGTTTGTTTAGCTTAGAATCTTACTGCTTACAAGCAAGTACTTAACTTAACTTAACTTATACTTAAACTGTAGGACTGGTCCAAATATCCGAAATTTAATTTGAGTGTTAAGATCAAGTAGTGCATCCAAAATGAGTTAGATTCGCCCGAAACTCAATACACAAGGAACAGGAGGTTTTGTCAGTAGAGTAATTTATACTTATACGTGGATCCTCTAGAAAAGATAAAATCATAATGCAACCATTTAAAAATATATATATTCTGATCAAAATAGGCTAGTAATTTGACTTTTTGAAATATGAGGACTGGATCCGAAAATAAATACAGGATTCGTTAGAAAGGTCATTCCAAACTTTTTAAGAACAGAAAAAGGTGAGATTTTAGGACATCTTATAACTATATGGTGCAAAAATATGTATTTTTTATGGAGTATTCTCTCCTGTTCGATATCTAGGTAAAGTATCAATCAAGGTATTAATATGTTGGGGAAAATACATTTTTTACGTATAAGCAACCATAGTTTTTACACTTTGTACTATAAACTACCAATTTTGATACATTTCACCCTCTAACTACCAATTTTTGACATTTTGCATCCTATGTCAAATTTGTAGACTAAAATAAAGATAATACTCTTGACCAATTTTGCATATATTAAAGATATTGTTGTCAATTAATTAATTTATTAAGAGTATTATTATCAAATGGAGGGTGTAAAGTGTCTAACATTAATAATTTAATGTCTTAAAAATGATAGTTTAGAATATAGTGCGTCACTGATAATTTGTGGATGAAAAATGTATTAGTTACGTACATTTCTTCTTTTAATCTTTTTCGGGTGAAGTGCAATGGTACGTAGTGCGGTCCTTCGTGATGTTAACTTTTTTTTTGTATGGAGTTATTACTTCTTCAGTTGCCAGACCTCCTAATCTAGGTAGGCGAAAAATCTTTGGGTTATACCTGTTACTCTTTTTTTTTTTTTGTAATCATCTCCCCATATTATTCCATAGAAATAAGATTTAAGGAGGTTCAGTGCCAGCATACAACCAAGATAAATAAAGCAACTGCTCACAACTACGGGGAGTGCCAACTGAAACATACTCAGCGGCGGCCCAACGAGCAAGGTGGTGCACTAAAGAATTAGCACCTCTATAAATATGAATAGCCTTCCAATTGTGGAACCGGTTACCAAGATCATGTATCTCCTTGACTATCGACTGAATACGCCACTCCGAAACCTGAGGCCAACACCGGATAGCTTTAATGACCGTTTGAGAATCCCCTTCAAGCAACACATCCTGAAATCCCTGACGGAGCACTAATTCCAGCCCGAGCTTGGCAGCTGCAGCCTCTCCTTCCAGAGAATCAACAGCATCAATCTTTTTTGTTTGCGCCCCTATTACCACACCGCTTGAGTCTCGTATTATAGCAGCAATGACCGCATAGTTCTCCCTGATGGCTGTGTCGACATTCACTTTGACTTTAGATGCAGGCGGAGGAACCCATCGTTGCAGCCGAGGTGTTTGAAGTTTCTTATCCCACGCAGACTTGTGCTCCCTACTCACCCTATTGACTCTATGTGCTAACCGGATAACATCAATATTCTGATTCCCATGTAACACATTGTTCCGTCAACAATCTATACCTGTTACTCGCTACCAAGTTTCCAGCTACCCAGGCTTCCTTTCAACTTATCATTTACTATATATCTTTTTTTATTTTGCAAAGAAAAATGATATAAGTATAATGTGAAAATTAATGGTGGGTTCAACTTTCGGGTCTTCCTATAAGTTCTGTGTTCAGTTTCGGTATGATTCCAGCCTATTCCGGTACCGAGCTATTTTTCATGTTTGTCAGTACCACTATATATATATATATATTTAAAAAAAAAAACATTATAAAGCTATTCTAAGCCCTGCTTTTTAAAAATAATAATAATAAAATAAGTGACCCAGGTCAAACGACCTAGGTCATCTTCAAGAAGACACCGACTCTCTTCCCTGGCTGCCGCTCCTCCCTCCCAAAATCTCGATCCCTTTCTCCTTTTCTCTCGCTATCAAGTTCTTTGGTAGGGAAATTTCGTCACTGAAGATGGAGAAAGATACCCTTGCAGATTTGGTAGTGCATTATGCCGGAGCTCTTGAGCAGTTAGAACAGTGGAAATAAAAAAATTCTGTTGCTTAAAAGAAAGGTAAAGAAACTTTTGAGAAGAACAAAGTAGCAATCACGTATAGGAGAGCAAAAGATACAAAGATTCCCTAAAAACAAGGATCAATGTCTTAAAGAAATTGGACGGCGAAGTTAGAGAGCTACGCAAAATATTGAACCAAATGCATAGGAAAAGAACAGAGTTTTTCACATTCCATTTTCAAAATTAAGGATTTTATTTTCGAAAATTTCGGTTTCATTCTGAAATAAACCATTCCGGTATCCACCCGTCTTAAAAATTTCACTTTGTATCCACTATTTTTTTTGGATAGAGTTTTTAGTATCTTAAATAATGAAATTCCGAAATTAGTTGAGGTGCCCTAGATACCCTATTAAAAAAAAATTGTTAAGATTCCTCGAGGTAGATATGGAAATACATAGTTTCAAAAAATTCAAAATTAATAAGATTCATCCCGATAGATATGGAAATATATAGTTTCAAAAAATTCAAGTTCCTAATACGAGGAGAATCTAGAAAGGTATGTTGTTGTAACAACCCATAAATATAACGCTGTAATTGTACATGACTTCGTAACGTATTATCTGAGCATTCACTACCGATATATATTAGTTGCCATTTGGGACAACCGGAATCTTTTAGAAGCAAAAATGGATAGAGATCGAATTGCTCGGGTTATCGTGATTCTTTTTTTTTTGCTGAATCGGGTCATCGTGATTCACCAGATTAGAGTTGTGCTGGGTTTAAATTAGTAATCTTTTACTTTCATAAAAGAGGAAAATGGACAAAAAAAAAAAAAACCCGGCAGGAAGAGTAGCCGGTAATGTGGAGTCCACCGAGAAGATTCCGTCCATACGAGCTAGGAGTAAAAGTCTCGTAACCAGGAATAAAACTATTAAAAAGTCAGTCAATTACTTACCCCCCAAAAAAAAGAAGAATAAGTCAGTCAATTAATTGAGTCATTGTTTTATATTTTTCAAACCACGACAAAAAGACTTTGATGCTTTATCTTTTATCTTTTTTCTTTTTCAACTCCCGCTGTTGTGAAAGTCCTCCTGTATTTCCCAACTCCGCGTCTGCACTATAAAACACAACAGCCCCTACCTCTGTTCACGACCCTGTATTTCATTTCATCACAGAGAGTGCTTATTTCAATTCCAAGTCTCTGCCTTCCGTGTTTCTTTTTCTCCTCGATATGTCGTTGCTCTCAGATCTTGTCAATCTCAACCTCTCAGACACCACTGAGAAGGTGATCGCAGAGTACATATGGTGAGCACCTCCTCCCACAATTCTTCCTCTGTTTTCTGTACGTAGCGTTTCGTGTAATTATTTGTTTAATGGTTGTTTAAATGATAATGGGGTTTGGGTTATTTTTGTGTTATCATCCTTGTGATCGGTCATCGGGGGTATGAAATCTCTGCTTGTTGGTTATTTGTCTTATATTTCCCGTGTAGTTACTAGGGAGATGGCGGAAAAGAAAAGAAAAATCTTGTACTTGTGTATTCTGATCTCAGAAGTTTTTCTCCAAGGTGGATCAGTGTTTTTTTTTTGTTTCTGTTTGTATCACCCTGTAATATTCTTCTCTTGATGAATTTGGTTTTCCTTTTGTTGTATGGATCGTCTCTTAGTCCCTTGTTCAGGTTCAGGCTCTTTTAAAGTTCTTCAGTTTCTAAAGTTATGCTTTTTCTCTGAATATCATTGTGTCCAGCGACTAGATTGTAAGATTTACCTTTATGCTTTATTTCTTTTGATTATTTCTTCCCTTTTTTCTTTGTTCTTTGGGGAAAAGTTTAACATGGTGTTGACTTGGGACAAAAAAGTTACAAGCAAGATTAACCAGGAAAGTTGAATGAAAGATAAAAAGTTCAAACTTTTATTGCTCTGCCTTGCTGCTTCTTTTTCCTTAATCCATCCTTTTGATTAGTCTTATCTTATTGTCTGTTTTTTCTTGAACAGGATTGGTGGATCTGGTATGGACCTCAGAAGCAAAGCAAGGGTAATAACTTTTGTCCTTTTGACAGCATAATAGAATCCTTCTTCTTGTTATTATTCCTTTTTTGGTTTATTAATTTATTCAAATGTGCTTTTGGGCGTACAAAGACCCTCCCGGGACCTGTTAGTGATCCTTCAAAGCTTCCCAAGTGGAATTTTGATGGTTCCAGTACGGGTCAAGCTCCTGGTGAAGATAGTGAAGTGATCATATAGTAAGCTTTCTAATTTTTCCTTGTCTTTTGATTTTGTCACTTACATACAGTGTATAGTAATTGTGTATTGTTGATTTATTGGACAGTCCCCAAGCAATTTTCAGGGATCCATTCAGGAGAGGCAAGAACATTCTAGTGAGTTCTTTTCATCTACTATGGGCTTTGTGTGTATCTTTCTATCCGTCTGCTATATGTATGTGTGGTTGTAGCTATATATGTACATATACATTTATATTTTTATATATATATGTCTATGTATGTATGTATATACTTGTTTCATTTGCCTTATTGTAAAGTTTATTACTATCCTTGCTGGCGTATGAAAATTGAAGTTTATTGCCTTTAATCACTCAGGTCATCTGTGATGCTTACACTCCAGCGGGACAGCCAATTCCAACAAACAAGAGACACAGCGCTGCGAAGATATTCAGCCATCCTGATGTTGTTGCTGAAGTACCCTGGTAACTTCCATTTCATCACATACTTCTTAAAATCACTACCATGTTTATTTTAACCATGTGGCATTGTTTGCAACGAAAAACAGGTATGGTATTGAGCAGGAGTACACCTTGTTGCAGAAAGATGTCAAATGGCCTATTGGGTGGCCTCTTGGTGGTTTTCCTGGCCCTCAGGTAATGGAACTCTCTAACAACATACCCCTTTTGTTAGGTTTTCACACGTATCTATTGACTATTGTTTTCTGCATGTGGCTACTTTTTCTCCCTCATTCTTTGTGGTTACTTACTTGGATGTAAAATTTTCTGAATGATTGTATCACATGATTATAGTTGAGGATAATTGGCTATTAATTCCTGTCATTGCTTACTTTTGCTGTTTAAAATTGATAGATAATACTTCCGGTATTTCATATCTCTTCTATACAGCATCCTAGTTCTCTTCTGGCAGTACTTTTGTTGCTTTATAATTATAGTGAACAGTTCCAGGGTTTTTAATGTGAATCTGCAAGTTTTAAATATTGCCTTCATGAACCAATCACCTTCAGCAGCTGTGTGATTGGAAGTTTCTAATGTTGCTAAACAGGGACCATACTACTGCGGTGTTGGTGCTGACAAAGCCTGGGGCCGTGATATAGTTGATGCTCATTACAAGGCTTGTCTATATGCAGGCATCAACATTAGTGGCATCAATGGAGAAGTGATGCCAGGACAGGTGAAGTAACAAATTCCATTCTATCTTCCTTTCTTTCTCTATACACTTACTTTTTGTTTCAAGCTCTAAATTGTTCGTATACAAATTCAGTGGGAGTTCCAAGTTGGTCCGTCTGTTGGCATCTCTGCTGGAGATGAAGTGTGGGCTGCTCGTTACATCTTGGAGGTAATTTTTCATGCTCAAATTGAGAAGATACTACTACCACTCTCTCTTCTGCTCGGGACTTATTTTCTCAACTTCTCTTTTCTTCTTTGTATGAACAGAGGATTACAGAGATTGCTGGGGTGGTGCTTTCCCTTGATCCCAAGCCAATTCAGGTCAGAATGCTTTTTCACTATGTTTGATTTAAGCTTGTTCCCTGTAAATTCCAAGACCTTGTTTTTCAATTCTTGACAAGTCTGACTTGGATCCTCCTTGTCCCGCCAGGGTGATTGGAATGGAGCTGGGGCTCATACCAACTACAGGTAATATATCATTTACGACATCTTCAGTTATAAAATGTGGTGGGACAATTGGCTGTCTGAGTTGAGCTAGAAGTTGTTTAGAGACTCTCTCTCTCTCTCTCTCTCATATTTGTCTTTCGGTACTTTTTCAGTACGAAGTCCATGAGAAACGATGGAGGCTTTGAGATCATCAAGAAAGCAATTG
Organism: Myrica gale; assembly: GCA_963930655.1. Classification (NCBI taxonomy): domain Eukaryota; kingdom Viridiplantae; phylum Streptophyta; class Magnoliopsida; order Fagales; family Myricaceae; genus Myrica; species Myrica gale. The sequence continues at coordinate 4,200,326 of OZ005600.1, read as the reverse complement.
AAAAGCTTGGGCTAAGGCACAAAGAGCACATTGCTGCATATGGGGAAGGCAATGAGCGGCGTCTCACTGGTCGACATGAAACAGCTGACATCAACACTTTCTTATGGGTAAAGAAATTATAATTTACCAGGATGGATAATTATCATAATTTGACGTTGCTGCATGCACTTTCTTCTCATCGCTGCAAGTTTTGAATAGTTATTAAGTAATACCTGTTGCTTGGAAAGATTGTTGGGGTTTTAATTGATTATGAAAATTCGTTCTGTCAATGAACCATTTCAACATAAATTGAAATTTAGACTGAATAAGCAAAGCCTTGGAAGCAAAAGCTAATTATTCAGGACATAACATATTCTACAATTCAACCTTTTTTTTTTTTGGTTCAAAACCCATATAATTTCGTAAAACTGGGGGTTCCATGCTGCACCCATTTGCTAGATATTGATATGATTAGAGTGCATCTTTGGGTCATTGACATAACAATTACAGTTCCGTTTGCTAACATGTGACTGTGTGACAGGGTGTTGCCAACCGTGGGGCATCTATTCGAGTTGGCAGAGACACAGAAAAAGAAGGCAAAGGCTATTTTGAGGACAGGAGGCCTGCTTCTAACATGGATCCATATGTGGTCACTTCCATGATTGCAGAAACCACCCTCCTGTGGAAGCCATAGAGTGCCCGTGCCCGTGCCCAGCTTCCAACATTGTCATTGTCATTGTCATTGTGCTTCCATTAGATTGGGAAGAAAGGTGTCTACAAATCGTATCACATGTGCTTTTCATTAGAGTAGCTTTGCACTGCTATTTCCTTTATGTGGTTTGCCCTTGTATAATTTTGTAGCAAGGTGAGAGTTATGGTGCTTCCTTGCTTCATTGTTCTGTGTCGTGTTAATAATGGATTTTGTGTAAACTGCAAAATGAAAGGGCTCATCTCCATTGTTGAAATGGTTGCATTATTGTCTTCGGTGTCGTTTTTTTTTTATCAGGCTCTCTCGTAAGAGAAGAATAAGGTAGGTCTACTTTTTACAAGTTTACTTATTTATTTATTATGAATTGTGTCCAAATTGTTTAACACGGTGAGGTTACGATCCAAGGTTCTCCCAGGCCTATCAATTGAAAGAGTTCAGATTTTAGCATTCCCCTGCATTCTCGAAATAGTAGGAACGTAACACTGCATTTCGTGTGCTAGACATCCAAAATAAAACAAAAGTCAATAGAAAATGGAGAAACAAGTAAAACATCGCCATCATGCTAAAAGCTTAAGGAGAACCAAGCATTAAGCGGCGGTCATGTTGTCCTTGGAATTTTAAATTTGGATGGAGGTGGAATTTGAGGGGGCACTCGATGATGGTCGGAATCGATGCCCTCAGAAATCATGTCGAAGAGTCCTCGTTGAGGATTGTGCCCGCACATAACAGTGAAAAATCTCGACCAGTACCACATGGATTTTCTAGCTTTAGCTGCGGCTACACCCTCGGAGTGCAAACGTATTCGCGTACAATTTTGCCCTACGATTCGCTCTCTTGAGAGAAGGGTGTACTTACCCGAACTTTTGGTTCAATCTTTCGACCCTCTTTGGGGTTTTTTTTCCTTTCTTTGGGTATTTTCTTTGGGTATGTTCGTTTTCACCATTTTTCAGGATTCTAAGTATATTCACAATTCTACCACCGAACATATTCAGAATTCAAACACAAAAACTAATACATTTTACACAATCTCCAACAATTTTTTAATTTTTTATTCAACATAAATTTTCTCTCTTTATACTTTTTCACATAACTCCAATATTTTTTTATTAAACAATTACATCAAATCATTTCTCTCTACTTTACACAAACACCAATAAAACACTATTCAACATAAAAATTCACAACTTCTTTAAAATCATACATTTTTTCTCGAAACGAACATAACCTTTATTTATGCTTTTGTGGTGTAACTCTTTAGGTTTCTTGAGTAATATTTGGGAATTTTTATTTTTAAAAAATATAAATATAAAATTAATCTTTATGATTAGCGTAAAAATCAAATAAATATCTAAACTTTAAAATTTATTAAATTAGACTTTAAATTTAAAATCTATTAAAATTTAATATGAAGAATTTTAAATTTCAAGATTGATTTGATGAGTTTTAAAATTTAAATGCTTATTTTGATTTTGACACAAATCACAATTAACTCTATATTTATTCCTGAAAAAATGAGCTGTGCACGTGCAAGTTTGACATTTGTAGAATTTTTTTGGGTGACGAGATAAATCCGGACACCCAACCACATGCACCGAGCTTGGACGAACTTGACCCAGTATACGCACGAGGTGGGCTTAAAGCCACGACAAATCTCGGACCGTGCAGCCCTCCCAAACTACACATGCCAGTTAAGTCTAGTGTTACTGAAGAAGTGGTCCCAATAAATTGTTTACACCTGAGAGAATTCAAACTTGAAACCTCAAAAAAAATAAACACCTATGTCTCAAGCCTTCGGTACTCAAGCCAACTCTCATGGTTACATTTGTAGAATTTTCAAAAAGTTGGTAATATGTTTTTTTAGTCACGTTGGCAATATGTTTGCCGCTGTGGTTTTCAGCTACTGGGCTTGGTCCCAATTCCCAATACGATACGATTACTCGTGTGCCAGTGCCACTGTGACAAGCAATCTGCGAAACCTGTGATCCTGATTCCCCTGCCACTCAGCTAGCCTCCAAAGTCCAAACTGACGATCCTGATTCCATAAGCGTCATGAGAATAGACTGCTTGTATATCCTTTTCCTAATGCGACTATCTCCTAGTGGGACTTGTGACTTGTCACGTCTTTAATTATAAATGTTAGAACTCGGGATATCTACCACTCATGTTCGAATTCATGTGTCAGCTTTTGCAGATATTAAGATCAACTGTAAATACTGATGGGGTGGCCAGAGAGAGAAAGGGTTGATGCACGGGCCGAAGAGAACTCGACATCATGATTCATGAAGCCCGAAAGAGTATTTTGTTGAGTCAATGAGGTTCTCCGTCACTTTGGCCCAGAGAAAAAAGAAAAAGAAAAAATGGGAGGGACGGAGATCGTCAGTTTGGTCCGACCCTATGATGCGAGTCCCAGATAGAGGTGACGATTGGCTTGGGGTACTGTATCTTGTTTGGGATGATGATAGGCTGTGGAGTCCTCGTTTGATGTTCAAGAAGACCGGCAAGTGATGGAATTGTGAAAAACCAGAATTGAAAGACCAGTAAAGCCCAATACAATGTATTGCGGCTCTAAAAGCCTAATGAGATTGGGCCAAACCTTGAAGATTGTACTGCAGTTTTTCCTAAACAATGGGCGTGCGTACTTGCATGGGTTGGTCGGATCGCCCTGACCCATAACGGAACACTTCATGCCGTACAATTTATAAAACTCCTTCCACAGTAGCTTTGTCCGACAGAGGTTTAAGACAACTCCATTAAAACCTCAAACTCCTTCGAAGAAATTCTGTCGAGGTCCTCCCCTTGTATAAAGCTGAGAGAGATGTTTCTTGGCCAAGCCGCATCTAAATTGTTCAGAAGAATCAGTTTCCCTTCTCGAATCGCTTCCACTTGCGGAACAACCCGTAATGTCTTCCCCAATTCTCTCTCCAGTAAGCAATAATCTTTTCGTTGTATATATATTTTTTTGTTTCTCTTCTTCTTCTTCTTCTTTTCTTGACTTCTTCATAATTCGACCTGTCTAATGATGTTGTTGTGATTAAATTTCCTTTGCGTGCGGAAACCTTTTAAGTCCATAGTTTAAGTTTTTCTGACGTGTTTGTCAGTACTGCACTGAATGTAAGAGCGCAATAGACTATTTCATTGGATAAGTGACTCGTCGATTACTATTGTTATCGACCCTTTTTCGGCTGCCCATCTAAGTAATTAGATTAACCATCTTAGTTGTGGTTTTCTATTCTGACACTGCAACAAATATTTTCGAAAGCATACTTGCATTGCTCATCAGTCCTTTGATTGCAGGAGAAATGAAATGTTCTCGTGAGTATGGTTCTGGGGGATACACTTGGAGGATGAACCAGAGTAACCCTCGTCTATGGATTCTTCTATGTGGGCCTGCTGGTATATTTCTTTAGCCTATGGTCGAAGAATTGTTAAATAATTTAGGGTTAAGTACACTTTGCACCATAATCTATTATTTTTGTCACATTGCACTCACTATTATTGATTTCAGACACTTTAGCCCTTCTTAAAATTTCCGGGAAAATTATTTTGGAAGGAAAATGATTTATGATGTGCGAAGTGACAATTTTGTCCCCATAATTTTTTTGGCTGTAGCATTTTATGACGGCAAAATCGAAATTTCGATATCAAAAAATAAATTTCTGTCCAAACCAACGGAAAATTTTAACTAATAGTGCAAAATGTCTGAAATCAATAGTTGATAGGTGCAATGTGACAAAAATAATAGATAAGGGTGCAAAGTGTCAAGACTCCCAAAGTTAGACGGCAAAAAGTGTATTTATCCCAATAATTTTATTATGGACTTTTAGTAATTGTTTTTTTCTTTGTTTTTTGACATTTCTATTTGAATGAAATTTCAGTGATAATTCAACAATAGACTTTTTCTCCTGCTTTTTAATGCTACAGATTCATTGCACTATGGGATAAAATAGTATGTGGGCCTGGCTTCCTTCAAATGGGTTTACATACTATCTAGGATAGTTGAGGAAGTGTTTCTGGTTAATCTTTTGTTTCGTACTTATTTCTTCAATGAGTAGAAAGGATTAAAGATCAAAGCACAAATATGATACAATGGTACGATCTAAAATTAATGAGATCAATTAAATCAGTGAACGAAGGGAACTCTAGATTGCCTAAAACAATTATTTTAACTGGCTCTGATTGTCTACCTAAATCCTGAATATTCTTCTTGGAATTCCTTTTTGTATCTCCACTTGTTCTTTTCCTTTCTCTCTACGTTTTCTTGTCTCCATATTTCCTACCACTCACAAAAAGAAGGAACAACATTTTGCGATGTCATCGTGCAATTGCCCTATCAACCTCATTTTCAATTACCATCACGTCTTAAGTGACATGTATAAGATGTGGTCATATACATGAAGAAGCCAGAATAAAAGGGACTTTAGGTGATATTATTAGATAATTTTCTTGTTTTTCAGAATCGTTTTCATTGCTGCTTCAAATTTTTTTCCTCGATAAGGATAGCAGGGAATTATTTATTTGGAATACATCCTGAGTTTCATTTATTTCTTGAAGTCGTTATACATGGATTCAGTGATGGGGATATGGATATTGATCCTGAGTTTGATCAAGTTTATGAATTTATACATGGTGTTGGCCTGATCTAATTCATGTTTATTTGTTCCATTTTGATTTGAAGTTATTTTGTCATGTTTGAGAAACTTGAGTTTGTCAAGGATAAGGGAATATAGAGTTTATTCTGTGTCACATGTAGAATGTGAAAAGCAAAAATTTATTCCCGTCTTTTATACCTTATTCATGTATTTTGACCTGGGATCTGCACCATCAGATGTTGTAGTATTCAGTTTCATTTGGGGCTCATACTACTACTAGAAACTTGCTTGTAGGATTGACTACCAGAAACAAATTGCTGATATGATATTTTGTTGACTATGTTTATTTGTTTGAAGGAATCATTCTTGGGTTAAATGCTAGCTCTGTCTTTTGCCAAGACATGTCAACTGAATCGACTGGAAATGACATCGAAGGGGCTGATGTAATTGGATTACGGAAGGTTGATGACGGTTCTATCATATCAAACATACATACATCCAAGTGGAGAGTTTTTACGGATCATGGGAGGGATTTATTCTTGAAGGTAAACATTTCTAATCTAAATGACTTTGTTTGTTTTATTGTTTTAAGTATATGTTTACTCCATTGAAAATAATTTAAAATTCTATGTACTTCCAATTTGTCCATATGTTTGCTCTACTACGCCATCTTCTCAGTCTGCTTGACTCCTTGGCCCAGCGCGACTCCAATTGGGTAATGAGCTGCATGGCCTAGGTTTGGCTCTAGGCGCAACTAGAACACGATGGTGGGGCTTTAGAGGATGTCAGCAATGCCAACTGCCACTGCCACTGCCACTGCCGGCACCTATCACCAACTTCATACTTCTGCCATCCCCTCCAAGCTCCAACTTGTACCAGTACTCTCTTGCCCCATCATGTCAGCTCACACACACTTCTTGCCACCACCACCCAACGGTGTAACTGGTGGCACATGCTATCCTCCACCAAATTACACGAACTACCCAGCGATGCCACCACTGAATCCAATTGTCCCATACCTCCTGTTCTACTATTTTAACACGCCTATCTATTTCCAACTCTTTTGTAATGTCAAAAGACTAAAACTGACTCATTTGAGAAAACTCAAGGACTAAATTGACATCTGATATTGAGGAACGATGAGATTGAAAGTTGGGTGGTTTTCCACAGACTGAGCATGTACTTTAACCGAGTTTCTTTTTGCTATTTTATGTGGTTTGTTGGACGATCTTGTGATTTTGTCTGTTTTGTATTGTCCATTTTGTTTTTATTTGTACTCTGTTAGGGAAAATTGGAGGAAGCTGAAAAGTACTTCCTTTCTGCGGTTCAAGAAGCTAAAGAAGGTTTTGGGGAGAAGGATCCGCATGTTGCATCTGCATTTAACAATCTGGTGAGTTTACCAATGAAAAGCTTCAGATTATCTAGCCGTATTTTCTTGGTTATTGATATGCCAAACTTTTATAAATCCTTGTTGTGAGAACTGGAGAATGGCAGATTTCGAAGAATGCATTGCAATTTTGCTGGACATGAGCAGGTCATAAGAATGAACTATTACAGGGGGTAAAGAGTTAGTGTATGGTCTACAAAATTAGGAGTGTCATTAATGCTTTTCCGTCCCCCTCAGTGATGTTCCTTTTATTTAATTATCTTTTAAACTATGCTACAGTCATGAAAGTTTGCCTTACCTTTGGGATGCTCCTTTGCTAATGGTTACTATGATGAGTACTTTTTTAAGGTTGAGAAACATGTTATATTCATCAATAAAAAAGTCCCTTTGATGATGAAAGCAACTTTAGGAAATCCAGGAGGCTGAATCTTATTGTAATTATACATCCGTTGGGAGCTCCTAGCATTCTTAGAATCAGTAATACAAACCCCTTTGTTACACCTAAAACAAGATTGCATAGAAGATACTAGGAACAGCAATCCTAGTGTTGGCAACTGGAATTTTGTCCGCTGTCCAAATATCATATCAATTCAGAAAAGAAAGCTTCCTTTGGTATATTTACGATTTTATGTTCATATGGAAGGCTAAGTATTCCATGCTTTTCATTGCAAATAATACACGGAGCATTGGCAAGTGATGTCTGAGAATTTGATTCTGGATAAATGTAGTTGGCAGTGATAATAGTGATTTAAGTAACCTAAATCTGGTAGTTGTGGGAGAATGGTTGTAAGAGTTCTTTTGAAATACCTGTTATTGTTAGGGGCAGTACTACTACGGTGGTGAGAAGTGATGATTGTTGAATCTCAGGCTCAGGTGGTTTTATGCTAAACAGTCCAAACAAGATGATTATGGTTATTGGGTTTCTAGGTGGTAATGATGATCGTTATGTCCCTCTGGTCTATTTTATCTTGCTTCAAAGGGTTCAAACCGGTGTTACATATATGAACTCGAGTGTTTGGGAGTCCTCCTCAATGTGATGGAGCATTGTTATCAGTAAGAAGTACGTTGAAGATTTACTGCTGGGAATTCTCTTCAATCAAAGAGGTCATATTAAGACAGTTTTTTGTTAGTAATATGAGGTCACTGTTCTACTGTTATTGTATCAGGCGGAGCTGTATAGAGTCACGAAGGCATTTGATAAAGCAGAACCATTGTATGTGGAGGCCATAAGCATACTGGAGGAGTCATTTGGTCCTGAGGATATACGGTATGGCCTGGTTACATTAATGATGATTTCCTACTGAGAAAAGGGATGTAATTGCAAATTGAAGAAAAATAAGTAGAATTGCTTGGTTTGGCAGTCTGTGGACCCATTCTCCACAGAGAATCTGCAATTGACTTAAATAATCTCTAATTTCATGGTTTATCGAATTGATTTTGATTTCTGAGTATCCACATCACTTTTGCGTTGACTGTAATAAAAGAGTCACCTTTTATACAGCAATGGGCAGTGTTTTCATATGAGTGTCGATTTTGCGTAGTTACTTAAATGGACCGGCAGATTACTGATTTCAGGTGATATCAACAGCATTCCTAACCTTCCACCATGTCCTGTGTATACAGCTCAAAAGTGAACTGTGCCATTTTTAATTGGATTTGACCCAATTTCTTTGGATTAGATATAATAAAACAAAGACTCGGCATACGTGAAGTTTAAAAATCATTGACTCTTCCAACTTTTCTGCCTTCACTCTCTTGCATATTGAACGAAAACAGAGGGCTTTTATGAGATTTATTCCATTGTTGGTTGATACTTATGATTGTCTACTTCCGTCACCCCCTAGCCGCTAAGCCCTAACAAAATATACATTCGAGTTTGTGACCCAATGTAGGACGGGAGTCCCGCTCTCGTTTTGTGGTTCTGTTTTCCGATGGAGTTCTCGAGGTGTTTCAAAGTCGAAGCAAAAGAGTTCCGAGTTACTGCTAGCGAAGGTGGAGTGGTTACGTTGTCTGAATGGAGTCGGAAGAAATACAGCACGATTACATTTGGGAGGTTTGGGGCAGTTTGGGTGGTTAACATGGTCGGCAAATTGTTGGAGGCTGACGCCGCGCGACCTTTTGCTCTGAAGTTCAACGATGCCTCTAGCGCGTTTCTGGCTCAGAGGTGCGGGAATAAGGCGGGGCGATACGTCGCTATTATTGCGTATGGGGAGGGACGTCGCAGAGGTGCGATTATGGTCCCTGAGGGTGTCTGTGGGAGTGGATGGCAGTTGCTGGCCGGATGCTTTCAGGCTGTTGTTGCTTTCTTCGGCTCTTCTCGGCCGGGTCGTTTTTCCAAGGGTGAGGCCAAGCGGAGCAATGTCGTTTCCTTTGCTGACGTCGTCAAGAGGAAACCGCCGCTGCTTCCCTCCGGTATGGCATGTTCAAATTTTGGAGCCCCGCCGAAAGGTTCTGACTCCATTTTCACGCATGGGGAGAAGCGGGTGCAGTCTGCTGTATTCGAGGCTGACAGTTACCAGGAGGATGTTGTGAAGTCGGCGGGTGTCAGTCGACATGCGACCCTCTGTCCTCAGCATATTCGCGTGCGTCTTTTGAGCCTTAAGGAGGCGTTTGACAGTATCTTCCGGTCTTTGAGTTTGTTGGGTGAGGCGGGCTCCGTGGATTTGGGTAGTTGTTGCCCTGATTGCCGTGAAAAGGCCTTGAGTGCCGAGGATGAAGTGAAACGAGATGGGCCGGTCCCATTTTCTCCCGACAATGAGATTCTGTCTCAACTGGGCTTGCCTGGACGGGCCTGCTCGTCTGGGCTGCACCATGGTGGCCCAGAGGCATTAGAGGGCTCTTCGGGGGCCATGGGTGTGAAACGAGATGGGTCGGACCCATTTTCTCCAGACCATGCGATTCTGTCTCAGCTGGGCATGCCCGGACGGGCCTCCTCGTCTGGGCTGCACCCTGGTGGCCCAGAGGCCTTCGAGGGCTCTTCGGGGGCCCTGGTTGGGGGGGACTTACATAGGCGCTTGACGGGTCTTGGTGGTGACCCAGATGGTGCTACCCAATCGCCGGCATCGACAGCCCCTTCGTCGACACCTTCCGTCGTGGCTGGCGACTGCCCGGAGACCCTTAAGGCGCCAGAGTTGTGGCCGGAAAATGCCTCTGATCTTGCCGTACTTCCCGATAGGCAGTTCTCCTCTTATGGGGTACCAACGGCGCCAGAGTTGTTGCCGGAAAATGCCTCTGATCTTGCCGTACTTCCCGATAGGCAGTTCTCCTCTGTAGTGGGCACAGAGGTGGTCGACGACTCTGCTATTGTGATTTCTGAAGGGATAGCGTCGGCTGGTGAGGTGGGGGGGAAGTCTTTGGCTCTCGGTAACTCTGTTTTAGAGGTTTCGGAGGTTGACGGTCCGTCGGCTTCACTGGGGGATTTAGGAGGGTCAGTAGTTTCTTTAGAAGGGGAGGGGATATTGTGTGTGTAGACAGTTGCGTTGGCCCAGTGCCGCCAGCTGGAAACTCTACCACGATTGAGCCATTGGAGGGTTGTTTCTCCTGTAAAGCTTTGGGGGGGGGGGAATCACCGGCGTGGGTCTTGGACATGGTTTCCTCTGTGGGTCAGATGGTTGGGGTGTCGTGTGGTGGTCAAGAGGAAAAACTAAGGGATCTCTTTCAAGCGTTGGAACACAACCGGGTGCAGCTTAACTCGAAAAAGTTTAGAAAATCAGGGGGGAGGATGCTCAGGGAGTTGAAGGGATTACAGTCTTCGGTCAACTATGAAGGGTCTTCGTCGATCGCTGGGAAGACAAAGAGCTATGGGCTGGACTGCTAGGGGACCCGTTATGTGTCTGTAGGGTTGCAGGTGGGTGGGAGTTCTTGGGAGTCTTGTTGGCTAGTGGGTTGAGGGTGCTTTGTGTTTTTGGGCGAGTCTGTTTGGTTGGGAGTTATTGGGATTGTCTTGTTGGGCGTTTCTTGGTGTTCATTGGGTTTTTGTTTGTGTTTGGGTTCTTCAGTATATTCTCTTGTACTGTTGACTCCGTGTGCTATGTGTTCCCTGTTTTTCTTCTTTTTAATAAGATTGGCTTACTTATCAAAAAAAAAATCATTGACTCTTCCTATGGGCTAATTCTGTGCTTGGCTGTCTTTTTGTAGATTTTGTTGATTTTCTTAGTTTTCTTGCTTGTTTGGATTAGTGATCTCGGTATAGTCATTTGTACTGTTTTCACTTATTATAATGAGATTGGCTTATTTATAAAAAAAAAAATCCTCAACTCTACAACTCTAGGTCATGCAATGGCAATGACATTACTGGGGCAGTTAGTTTTCTTATGGTTTTGCTTGTATATGGACTTGCATAGTTTAGGCGGTTAGGTACTGAAAGTGATAAAATTCACCCTTATACACCTGTGGCCACAGCCATACATGTAGTTACACGTTTCTGTAATCATGTGGCAAATATATAGTGGTAGCTTCTTTCATCTACATTGCTTTGATGCCCATGAATGCAGTTTGCCAATACCTTATCTCTAATCAGCAGTTTTGCCCTGATAGACTAGACAATTGCTTCATTGATGGCTTGTCTGAGCACTGTAACCTGTTATTTATACAGTTTGGGAGCTGCTTTTCGCAACCTGGGGCAGTTCTATTTGGTGCAGCGGAAGCTGGAAGAAGCTCGTATCTGCTATGAGGTAATTATTTTAATTACACACTAGGGAACAGCATTTAGAACTTTTAAGTACTAATGGCAACCAAACTTCCCTTGCCAACAATCAACCAACTGAATCCATTATTCGTCATCACCAAAAAGACAACAAAGAGGAAAACTGCACATGACAAATATCTCTTGCAACCAATAATGGAGTACAGGATGATCCACTGAGCCCCCTACTTGTGTGTATCTGATACCAATCTATGGTCCTGGAATTCCTCTGTGAAAGATTGTCTTCTGTCAAAAGACATCGTAATGTTGTTGTCCAAGTGGAAATGACAACCTTTTGGAGCACCTTAGCCCCCCAACATAGTCTTCCATGGGAGCTTTACATTTTAAACTCTCTCAAATTGTAAAAAACGACACAAGTTCAAGTTTCGTAGACTGTGCAAATCTCCAGTACATTTTATCATCGGCTCTACCCAAAGATAAATTTTAGGATTCTTAAAAGATTTAGCTGCAGATTCCAGTTCCCAATCCTGAAGAGAATGAACCAACCGAGGATTCCAAGTTCTTCCCCTCTGCTGAGCTACTTCCAAATGAAGCAGCTGAAACATTCTTTTCCATGGCCAAAATAATCATGGAAAGGATCTTTCAAACAAATGTAACCACAGCATAAATCGTGTCAAAACCTAATCACAGGGCATACCCAAACTCATGATGAATTTAACATGCTCAGAAATTTATCCCAGACTCTTAATTTTTTTTCACAAACTCAACCCATGTGACTGTACCCTATAACTTCTGTAGTATCCACCCTACCCATTTTGGCTATTTTGCTAGTCTTCTTTCTTTGATTTTCTAGGTGTGGGGACTTTGGGTTTGAGATCTTTTATATGGGTTCTTTGAGTCCCTGTGACAAATAGCCAGTAGCCCACAAAAAAAAAACCAGTAACAGAAATTTATCGTAGATTTTTGTTATTTGCATTTTCTTTTGCTCCATGCATGTGTTTATGATTTACCACCAATATGACTTCTTCAGCACATGCATATATAATTAATTTATGACCGCTAGAATTTAGTATCATTTAGACTGACAGCTTGTGCTTCTGATTTTCTTTGGGTTCCGAATTTTTCTCTGGACAGCGTACCCTAAAGGTATGAACCATAAATATATTCTTCTGATAATAGCAACTTAAATTTTGCTTTGCACCAGATTTCTATTCTGTTTTCGTCCTTTAAATACTTAATCTGTTTTGGGCTTAAGTTCAACGGGTTATCTGAATATCATCTTATAATCATTCAGATACAGGGGCGTGTTCTTGGACATGGCCATACAGAGTATTCAGATACCATGTATCATCTTGGAACGGTAATTAGTTAAAGCTTTGGTCATAAAATGGTTTGGATTTCATTCTTGTCTTATGCTTTTTTTTAGATGAAAGAAATTCTTGAGTTAGGTTTGTTATGCTTCCCGGATGTTCTCTGCTTGAAGAGAGAATTTTTGTGTATATTCTTCCTTTTGTTATTGACCGTAAATCAAAATGTGTACTGGTTTCCTGTATATTCTTCCTTTTGTTTTTTTTTCTTTTTTAACATGAATTTGAAAGGTTTTTTGAGTGACATGAAATGCAATGAAGTACAGGTGCTATATCTGCAAGGAAAAGAGGATTCTGAGGATCTAATTCAGGATTCCGTAAGGATACTAGAGGTGCAATGTTATGTTACTTGAAATTAGCAGCACTTGAGGGCATGTTGCTATTCTGCATTTTCTAATTCTTACTGTGAAGTTTTGTTCTACTTTGTAGGAAGGTGGCCAAGGGGAGTCTTTTATGTGTGTCAAGAGATTACGATATCTCGCTCAGGTTGTTCTTGTGAGCTCATTCTTGTGATTTTTTTGGATTGTTCTCCAGATGTCTTGTAGATCTCTCCTGGACATAGAACATTCTGTATGAGATAACATGCTTGTCTTCCAGAGTATATGTCTTCCTTCCCTTCTTGAGCCAATAAGTGTCCACTATCCAAAAGTATTATTAGTACAATCTTCTGCTCTTCTATTATCTTTTCTTAAAAACAAGATTTCTCATTACATGTTTTGTCCACATCTAACATAGAGTAATGGTAATTTTTGAAAGATATTATACTTTTCGTGTTCTTGACAACCAAGATGTCTAATTCAAAACAAAGGTAGTTTGTGATGTCGAGTGAGATATTTGAAGATTAGAGGATGACGCTTGTATCCTTATAAGAATTAGAATCTGGCTCTGTTTGAGATTCTGTATCCTAATTCTCTGCTAGGTGAAGAGAGTGATGTATTGTTTTGGAAGTTTAATTTTAGTGGTGAATTGAAATCCATTTATCCCTGGGTGTGGAAAGTGTCCAGCAGTGCATATTTGCCACCTGTTTGAAACTAGTTTCCTGTTTGTGCCATGTACATGTAAATTTATTCTCACCACTTATTTTGGTTTCTTTACTTCTCAATCTTTGTACATGTCCGCTTATATTCAATTTTTTGTTTGAATTTAGATATATCTGAAGTCTAATCGTCCTTCAGAAGCAGAGACTGTTCAGAGAAAGATCCTGCACATAATGGAATTATCAAAGGTTTAATTTATTTTCTTTTTCCTCTTGTTTGTGTGCAACATTTTGGTTTTCCACTGCTAAACTTTGCGTCAGTTGATGTTTCTGGATATTATGGACACTACATTTTTGTATTGTTGGATCCAGTGCAGTATTTTTCCTTGAGACATAAGTAAAAAGGTTATATCAGAACACAAAAGGGTGTAACCCTAGTCCTCAGGGGGTAAATAAGAGATATGCAGAAAGAAAGAGGGAAGAAGCTTACATCTAAAAATCATGAAATGAAGGAAGAAACAAAACCCCCTATAACTCATCGAATCGAATGTGATTGAACTGGTAGACACCAAAGTTTAAGCAATGGCATTCAGTTCCATCACGAGTCCTAGCATTCCAATTACATGATGCTTTCAATTAGCCAGTGCAATGGATTGGGGTTCTTTGATTCTAAAGTTTTGTAATAACTTTCCATGCCTTTAATGAAGGTGGTTTGTGACAAAAGAAATCTGCCTATGTGTTCGAGTTTCTCCTCCATGCAGTCCTCATTTGCCATGGACTCTAAGAACTTATAGGTGCAATGTCTATCTTTGCATCCTGGATTTGCTGGAGAAAAAAGGGCCTTAGATGGGATGGACAGAAGGATCGTATGAATGAGGAGTTTTACTTATTATTTTATGTTTACATGTTTCAATCACTTTGTACCTTGGTGTTCATGTGACAGGGATGGAATTCCTTAGAGACTATTATTGCAGCTGAAGGCCTGGCCCTAACCCTACAATCAGTTGGGAATTTAAAGGAAGCACAGGATCTTCTGGAAAGGTGAATAGTTAAGTATATACTGTCCAAGAAAGTGATTGTGATGATTCCAAATGAAATATATTTCTTGTCGTAGCAGGTGTCTTGATGGCCGGAAAACATTACTTCCTGAAGGCCATATTCAGGTTTGCCGGTTTTACTCACGAAAATCATGTATATGTTGTTGAAGGTGGATTTTTATGTGATTTGGACAACCTATATGTCGTCAAAACTGATGTTCAAAACAAAAACTTGTTCTGGTTATTATTTGAGCCACTATCTGTTCTCTTTGCTAAGAGGAAAAGATAACATACACCTTGAATGAGGCTTTCTTTCCTTCTCCATCGGCAGATTGGGGCCAACATGCTTCACATTGCAAGGGTGGCAATGCTTAATTCCAACCAACTAAGGAAGTTGGATGTTGCTGGAACAGCTGCTGAGCTTGAAAGGGCAAAGCATCTTCTGGACAATTCCATAAGGTACGCATTATTTTCTCGTGCTAAAACCATCTCAGAATCCATAACACAATATCTGAGTGCTGGGACAGTATCAAAGTAAAATTACCATTCCTTATTCACATGGTTCTAACACTTTCTTCTTACTCTGGATATATTCTTTTTAGTCTGCTTTTCTATTTTTTTGATGTGAATCTTTTTTGCATGTTACTTTGGAGTTTCCTTTCTTATTTTGTCATTTTTAGTTCTATGTGAGAGGAGGTATTGAAAAGAAGGGGGTTGATTCAGTTGATGCTTATAACAAGGAACAGACTAGGTTTAGCAGTTAATTGAAAAATTATTTCAAGTTAGTCATCCCATTGTATTGGAACAATGAAATTGCTACCTTAAAAGAGGATGCTGCTGTTCATTCTTTATGTAGCATTTAAACAACCAAAATTCAGTCTGATCACATGTTAACATAGCAAGCAGAAAAAAATGCTAAAGCGTTGCTAATTTCCACCGTGCCCACTCCCTCTGTCCCATTTTGTTGGCCATGTTTTAAAAATTCCGACTTTTTAGGTGAATATCTTTTGTGAATTATTTTCCAAATCAGATATCTTCCGTAAGCCTTTTGTTGTTTGAATGTCGCCCCCAACTTTAAGCCTATGCCGTCCTAGTATAAGTTTCCAACACTAGCCTTCTTACTTTTAGCTTAGTAGAAGGAAAGACAGATGTGTATAGATCTTTCAAGAAGAGTAAAAGATAAGTCAGGTAAGTTATTTTTTTTTTAATAAATAAGCCAATCTCATTAGAATTAGTGAAAACTGTACAAAAGACTATACCAAAGACACTAATCCAAACAAGCAAGGAAACTGAGAAAATCGACAAGATCTACAGAAGGGTATCTAAGCACAGAGTTCACCCAAAGAAATAGAGAAGACAACAGAACACCCTGCAACCTATCCAAAGACAGAATAATCCTCAAAACATCTACTGTTCCGCTCCCTCCAAAGACACCACCAAATACAATGGAGTATCATCCTCCAGATAGCCTTAGCGAAAGGATTGCGAAACCTTCTCTTCCAACACCACAGAACATCAGCCACCTTCTCTGGCATAACCCATTGAAAATTAACGATGCATAGAACATGGGACCACAGTCCACGCGCAAAAGGACAATGCAGCAATACATGATCCACAGATTCACCAACCAATCAGCTGTGATCATGCCCCTTTAAGTCAGGTAAGTTATTAAATGATGTTCATTGACTTTTCCTAGTAGAAATTATGATATACATGGAAGATGGTCAAGGGGAAACAGGGGGGAGGGGGGAAGAGTCTAGATAATGTCTAATCAAACTTTATGGAATGGATACATTCATAATGACCAAACCCTTGAGCTCTATAATCCCTGGGAATGACAAAATCATGCAATCTATCGGATTAACCCAACCCAATAAGCTGTAATTTGTGAAACTTCTCTTTGATTTCTTATTGGCAGTGCTAAGTCTACTCCAGTTGTAGATGACCGAGAGTAGAAGTCAAATTTAGTGCAAGACTTTCAGACACTGCCACCTGACAAAACTATCATCCACTGTAATGTGAAAAAGTTGTTGCTTGAGAATGAGTACATATGCCCCCAACTTAAGATTACAGTCTCATCAAGCTGTCACTTATATATCTTCTAGTCCTGAGATGCTCACAAGGAAGCCAATTTAGAGATGGCATTCTTTATAGGATAAGCGGTTTGTTCTTACTTGTGAATCTAGTGAGTTTCCCTGAAACTACTGCAATTTTCAGCTGCATTATAGTTTTATCCAGCTTGTTTCATCTTTTTTTTTTAATTAGATGAAAAGCTTGATATTGATTTGCATGCTTTTCTATTATTAGTTAAATGTTGCAAATCTTCCCTTACAAATTCTCCATATCTGCAAATTTGGTTAATTTGCTCATATTGCTCTTTCCTAGACTGCTTTCTGTTCTGTTGATTCTTACAGCTCAATAATGCCATTCTATTTCCATGATAGGATAGCACGGCGAGTTTTAGACAAATTGATTATACGGAAAGGCACCTTGAAAAGTTACGGTGCACCTGGAGAAACAAGGAAGGATGCCCGTGTGGCACTGCTCATCCTGGTCAATTTTTCTTTCCTTCCATCAGAGTTTTTTTCTTCTTCATGGAAATGCTGGTTTGATGTTCAAGATTCTCTTGATTAGTTGTCAGAAGCTCTATATGACAGTTTTTTTCGCTCATGACAAATGAAACTCTTGTTTCTCACTATTTTTGTTTTTCGATCTGCCATTAGAGAAAGTGACATAAGATGTGACGCTATCTATGCCATATTTGGAGTAGATGAAAAAATAATAACACCACAAAAGAAAAAGATAAAAAGATAAAGCAACTGATCTTAGATGCTTAATGGATGTTGGTTCTAACTTGTGACGTTATGTTATATGGCTGCTAGATATTTTCCAATATGATATTGATTAGTTCATGGTTCTGCTTGCAGTTGCAATCACTTCATGCTCTTGGGCTTCTAGAGATTACAAAGCAATATTTACAAGAGTCTCAGGTTAATCATCAAGACCTCAAAAGCTTTAACTTGCTTGCTCTTCCTAAGTGATTAGCAAACGTTAACAGCCCTTCTTATCAAAAAAAAAAAAAAAGAGCCCTTGTTTTTAACTGGTTTTGTTTGAAGACTTTGTTTCTTTCCTCCAAAAGGACCTTTGCCACAATAGTTCAATTTCAAAACAGCACTTGCTAAGTGCCTTATGCTTGAAAAATTCATCCGGCTACGACTCTTTACGAGAGTGAAGGATAACCCAATAAGATCTTGAATCTGTAAAGACACGGAAAAGAATCTGCACATACAACTAGAAAGGAACATTTGTTTGGTTGGGGACATGCATGTGACTTGAAATGTCTAGAAACTTTAATGATTGGCAATATTGAAGCTGAAGTGCTAAGAATGCTGCAGTTGTAGGAACCAGTATCGGGTTAACTTTGAAGGGGTATTGAATTAAAGATGCAAGAAATTTCTAAGGAAAAAAAAACATACCACCTTAGTTTAAGTTCATTTTCCCATATACTTCCCCGTATATATTATCTCTAGTTTGACTTCTGTAGATACCACCTTCCGATCTTGGAAGTTCCCATAGGAGAGTATGAAGAGATCAGGTTAGGGTGGGAATATTCTTGCACCTTGTTCTTTCCTATGGTATCTAGATCATGGCATAACCTTCCTCAACTTGGTTTTTTCTGAGCAACCTTCCTAGCAGAGACAGATGAGAAGCTTTCTTATAGGGGTCCATTGCTTTATTTTTTTCGGGGTGGAATGGATTTACGTGGCTTCATCCCTGCTTCCTATGTAAGCACACCACAAAGCATCCTCCCAAATTATCTCTTATTTCCCTTCAAAATGTATACAGCAATATTATTCCACCCAGTGAGCTGCATTTCCACTAGTTATTTCCATAGGCTGCAATAATTAGTGGCGAGTATATCAAATTTATATTCCATTTTATACCATCTCCAAATGATTATTTGTACTGGACTCATCAAATGATATTTGGAATCCTCCTTCTGCCCCATAGAGAATTTCTCTTAAGATTTTATTTGTCTTGGCAAGGGAGGATAGCAACCCAAAAAGATGTGGGATGGTAGTGAGGAAGCTGCCTAGTTAACTGTTGTTACTGATGCTTTTTCCTGCCTTAGATGAAGATGAAAAATCTCCATCAGGTCTCATATAGCTTTGGAAAGAGCCCACCCAAGGTGGAAGTGAAACATATGGGTGTGAAAACAAGTGTTTGGAGCTACAACCAATACCATAGTTTATGATTTGGCAAGGTCCACCCTGAACCCTAAAATGCCTTCAAGTTATCGTAACCAAACTGTGTTGTTCTAGCTAGGCACATGCTATACCAAATCATTGCAGAATGTCACTCAGATTCTTTTCAGGTGTATTTCACTTTAGATAGTCCTGCTGATTCATTATTGCAACTGAACTGCTGAATGCTAGTGTTTGTTTTCACCTTTCGTTGTTCTCATACTTATCTATGCTCACATTTTTATTGCTTCGAGCAAGGAATTAGCTTCTTACAGGGTAAAACTGGTGTATGCAAGGAGTGAAAGGAATATCCGTATGCTTTCACTATTGCAATTATGTCCTCAAAGTGAAAATCCAAAAAGCAAGTAGGACAA
This sequence comes from Myrica gale, assembly GCA_963930655.1. Lineage (NCBI taxonomy): Eukaryota > Viridiplantae > Streptophyta > Magnoliopsida > Fagales > Myricaceae > Myrica > Myrica gale. The sequence goes on along the minus strand of OZ005600.1, from coordinate 4,181,019 downwards.
GATCTTCAACCTTCGATCTAAATTACAAATTATTTGTTGTTGACCATTTTCTTACTGCCACTACAGCCATAAACAGGAATTTCTTTTGATGAACATACTTTTACTTAATCTATTAGTCTCAGAGCTTTTCGGTTTGTCATAATCGTTACCTAGCTTCATTTCCTGTTCATTTTTTAGCTACTCAACCAAAGATGTAATGCTTAATGATCGTATACTCCATCTGTTTAAAGTAGCAGTTTGGTTTTTCTTTTCTTTTGTGGGAATATTAAAATTTCGGAAACAAATTTTCAAGCATTTAATAGTTAGGTGTCTGTTATAGTAATTTCTTCCAAATGGCTGAACCAGTGTTACATTGCTGCTATGAAACAGGGGCATTTACATGTTTCTGAAGCCGAGAATGCCCTTTCCCAATGCATATCTGCTTACAAAGAGGTAACCTTGTACTGTTCAAGATTTCACAATACTTTAGATGACACTGGTTAGGATCATTGTTGTATATGTTTCCTCTTCTTCTTTTTTGGCTTGGTGGGAATGCCTAGCAGGGTTTCAAGAAAACAGTAAATATATCAAGGGAGAAAAATTGAGCAATTTTATCACTCAGAATACTTAATTGTTGTCGGTGTTCTTATTTTGGGAATGCTAGCATCTTCTGATCATCCGCATCAGATCATTTGTGATCAACTAATCTGATGAATAAATACCATACATCTACCCACTTGGTACACTAATTTAGGATGGAGTGTGTAATATTCCATATATTTTAGCTTGAATTTAGTCTCCTAAAGTGGTCACATTTTGATAGAAAACCATGGGGGTCTGTTTAAATTGTGAAGATTTGGCTTGATTTGTGGATAAAAAGCTAAGCTTGGTGCATTCCTATGCAGTTTGAAAATGAGAGGTCGCTGTCTGACTCTCCTGAAGTAAAGGTTGAGTATCTTTCCTGTTTGAAGCGTCTTTCAAGCTTGATTAACGATACCACTACTGAAGGCACACAAAAAATTAAAGGAGCAACTTTACAAGAGCTCGAAGATGAAATCAAGAATTTTGAAGTTGCAATTTCTTCTTATAGGAACCGTAAAAACTAAGCTGGATGCTGATTATGGTTTCAGCTGCATCTGTTGTTTACATCGAACTTTTAGATTATAAATGTTACATCCTAGTTGCATTTAGACTATAATAATCATGTTACAGAAAGAACACTAGGTCAAGCTGAGGCTGTATGATTGGAATTACATTTTCGATTTTGTTTCATGGTGAGAAAATAAAAATTATTAAGGTTTTTATTCTATGCACCTTTTTGCCTAACGTTCCCAGCAAAAAGTCCATTTAGTGGGCAAAATGGTTTGGCTTCTAAAATTTTGGTCATCCCAAATATTTGACCTAATTCTTTTCATCAAATCATTTTTAAAAAAAAAAATCACTCAAATAATTTATCTTTACTATTTTTTTTAATCAATTCTGACAACACCCACAACTACAAGGACCAAATTGGACAAAAACAATACACCCCATGAGATCAAATACCGTTCTTGACATTTGATACTCAACCACCTACGTAAAAGAATCGCCAACGCTCTACCTATATAGCGTGTGTTGGGTCCATACCCATAAGAGATAGACTAGAAATAGAAGTAGACTTATAGTGGAAGTCTACTTCCTCCCTACTTCTAGTTTATCTAGGATTCTCTTAGAGTTTTCTCTTTGTATTTTTTCCTATAAATAAGAGGCTTATGTTATAAGAGAAAATACATGTGAGCACGTGAGAGCGTGAGCATTGGGCAGAGAGAGAGGACGAGAAAAAGGATGGTGTGACTATTGTATTGGGGCGGGTAGAGTAATTTTCTTAGGCTTTCTTAATAAAATTGCTATGGGGTGGACGTAGGCCGGATTGGGGCCGAACCACGTAAATCTGGTGTTCTTTTCTTTGAATTTTCGTGACGCTTTTTCCAATAGCGTGGAACCACAGTTACATATATTACAATCCCCCTATGTCCAAGCTCTCATGCTCTCTATACCCTTTCTCGTGAACCTGTTCATGGAGAGGAAAAAACCTAGAGGCAGCACCGACGAGTTGGCTGCGGTAAAAGCTGCTGCATGGGCATGGTACCAGCGTGGATCGGGAGCGGAGGGGAAGCAAATGTGCGAATTTGATCTTATGAGGACTCGTCGACCCCCTGGACCTTCTCTCTTCAAGCAAGAGGCCATGAGAATAGCCGAAGAAGTTAACCGAGGATCACAAGCGTCAAGTCCAATTCACACCGATGTTTCTCTTCTCGATGCCTACGAAATTGAGAGTATTTCCCGGCGACTGGATTGTATTCTAGGATCCAGTGACAGCAAGTTTCATAGGAAATTTGTTGCAGAAGATCATAGTCCTAAAAAAAACGCGACACAAGCGAGTAACGATGCTAGCGGACTGAACAAGAAGGACAAGAAAACGAGAAGGTTTTGGTGGAGACACGCAGTTGTATGTGGCACAAGGGAAGATGTGGAGGATGCAAGAGGTTTCAGGGATAGCCGACAACCTGAGAAGCGTGCGCCGGTGGTTATGCTTACTACCTGTAGGCCACGGGCCACCCGTGCCCGGTGATCAAGTGCAACATGGGGTTCAGCTGGTTTGGTCGTTGGGTTTGTATTAAATTGTCTTAAAGTTCAATTGTCCCACGCTGCAACCTCCTAGGCGTTACTTTTCCAAGAAATTTACCGTGTGGCCTGGTCGGTCAGAGAACTAGAACTAGAATCTGCTTATGCCCAAGCCACGAGGACAATTAGGGGGAAACTGGAAAGAGTGCGGAAGAGTGCAAAAGAGGAACATATTGGACGCAGTGTCTGCCATAGCCCGCAGGAGCACAAATAATTTTTGCTGTTTCTTTTTCACTTCTCATGAGTTTTTTGTCCAATCCCGTGTATCTATGGATTACAAACGCCGTCAAGAGGAAAGCAAAAGTTAAATTAGTAGTAAAAAATGCTTCAGGAGCTTCATGTGTCAAAGTAACTTTTGCACGTAATCTTATGTAGGAACTAGGAACCATTCTGCAGCCCACATGGTGCAACTACAGACTGATGATGTCCGACGTGAATTGTCTCGTATGAAGGGGAGGAACTTGCTAATTAATACATAGTCCATTGATCAATCCAAATCATTGTATTTGATACTATTTGTGGTAGGGCTCCAACTTGAAGCATTATAAAATAGTATCCGATGTTTGTTTTGTAATGAAAACATCAAACATTGCATTATTTGTTCATTTTACTTGTAATGGCGTTTCTTGCCGTCTTGGCGATAAAGAAAAAAGCGCTGTCTGAAAGCTTGGCATCTCCTGGGTGACCAAAACAAAAGAAAAAGGGTTAATGACTATTTTCGTCCTTGGGTTTTAACACTTTTACAAAAATCGTCCCTGGGTTTTCTCATTTATCACAGGTAGTCCCTAGGTTTCATGATTTTGTCAAAATAGTTCTTCCGTCAATTCCGGTTAATGAAACTAACGTCTTTACACGTCATATCCAACCAGAAGGAGACACATGTCTAATTTATCCAGGTTGTACCTCTATGTCAGCTCCATGGGCCACGGTGGCAAAACGACACCCTTCTTTGCCTAAATTTTGGGTTAATGATCATATCCGTCCCTGGGTTTTAACTCCTTTACAAAACTCGTCCCTGGGTTTTGCTCATTTATCACAGGTAGTCCTTATGTTTCGTGATTTTGTCAAAATACTCCTTCAGATTATTCCCGTTAATGAAACTATCAATTATAATGGATATTTAAATATCTGTCTAGTAACATCTCGTATCAACATCATGTACAAAAAACCGACTAGCTTTGGATAGTCTTACAAATAAACGACTCCTTTCATATTTCCAGAAAAAGGGAGGACCTTAGTTTAACATGTTTACATTACAAAACAACCAGCATTACAACAAGTGTCTTATACCATTTTCTTTCACCCAACTCCAAAAATTGCATCATCCATGTTCTTTCAGTCAACCACAAGTCCACAAAAAATTTATCAACCAACCACACGAGTCCACAAAATAAGCATCAACCAACTACAAGTCCACAAAAAATGGTTTCATATTATCAACATGCATCTATTGAGTCGCCCTCATCATTTCAGCCCATTCTGCGGCTCGTTCGACTACATTTGATCTTCCTCTTCTCCGTATTACCGGAATGGCCTGCCTGTGTCCAACTCTCTCAGTTTGATCTCCCTCTGGCGCAACCTATAAATTGGCAAGGTTACAATAATAGAGCATGCTGATTTTACTTTCAATTGATATTTAATAATAATGATCAATTATATGAACAAACCATCGGTTGCTTAACATGTTGCTCCGTCGTTTGTGACATAGCATTGGCAGCGATACCATCTCCGACCTGCAAAGTACCCCAAGTCAAATTATTGGATGGAAATAAAGCACATAACAACATAATATGAATACACACCCTTTTTCTTGAGGTCTGGGACTCTCAAGTAGTTTGTGTCGACCCGCCCTACCTTCTCAACAATACCACCAACATATGTCCAATTTTCTTCGTTAAAGAACCCACCATGATGCACAAATACTGTTAGCATCACCATCCTCCAACATAACAAAACAAAAAGAAGCAGTCAATTGTTCAAGTTACCTTCTTCTAGAATGTAATGATCATAAAGGCAAACTTTAACTAGTGTCTTTCGTTGAAAAAAAAATCCAATGAGTAATGATCTAACTATAGTATATCCAAAAAAATAAACTAAGCTAGTTTACACCATTCAAAACTTCAAAACTTTAGTCAAAACTTGTTGCAACAAATACAAATTACAATAATCAGTCAAAAACTAACCTTGTTGCAGCAAACACGAATTACACAATAAATTATGTTGTTGTTGCTTGCAGAGAGCCCTAACATACATGCACATGAACAAAGAAACAAATCCTAAGTTCAACTGATACGTATAACATGTGTAGAGACTTTTAAACAACATAAATGATTATTCTCCCTACAGTATGTCGGCATTTCAAGTGACATTTCTTTGGGTCCACAAAAAATGTCTCAAACACTTTAGTCACTGCAAGACAAAAATGAATACTACTTTAAGACGACAACAACACTCTATGACCCACTATTCAATTATTAAAACAATATTCAACTCATAACAAAACAACTTTTTCCAATAGATAGAGGAAATTTCACAATATTGTCAGAAAGGTGGGAAACATACCGTTCAGGTTGCACAAAGGGCTACAACAACACAGATAGCACTCAACCTCCTAAAATCCAAGGAGCAAAGAAAGTGCGAGAGAAACTAGGGACTATGTGATGAATCAAAAACCCAAACCCAACGACGACGTGCGACGACAACAGTAATGGGTGTCACGGATGGGTGTCGAGGACCAGAGTAGAAACTAGGGCTCTTGAAAATAATTGGGGAAAGGGAAAGGGAGCACGAGTAAAAATTCCTCCACCTAGCTTTTTATTTTTTTACCCAGTAAAGTTGATTGCATTTTTGTTTTTGTGTTTATCTACTTGTTCTTTTAGTTTGTCGTTTATTGACTTAGGAATCCAAAGGGTGTTGTTTTGACACAGACGATTGGTATTTTGACCGTGGCCCATGGAGCTGACATGGAGGTACAGCCTGGATAAATTAGACACGTGTCCCCTTCTGATTGGATATGACGTGTATAGACGTTAGTTTCATTAATGGGAATAGACGGAAAGACTATTTTGACAAAATCATGAAACCTAAGGACTAACTGTGATAAATGAGAAAATCGAGGAATGATTTTTGTAAAGGTATTAAAACCAGGACGAAAATGACCATTAAACTAAAGAAAAAACAAGCAACATATACCAAACGTAAGAGACGGCCAGTGCTGTGCACTCGGCTGTAACCCACGATTCTCGCTGCGTTACTCCCAACTCTACACCGGAACGTTCGTCCTCGTCCCGCTTCCGCCATCAAAATCCTAAAACGACGACCAAAACCAAAAAAAGCAATGGCCACTCTCAGACTGTCAAGAATCCATCACTCCCTTTCTCATCCCTACAAATCGTTTTGCTTCTCCTCCTCCGACGCACCCTGGTACAAATACACCCCGCCTCCTTCATATCACCATCAGGACCCTCTACTCTCAGCAATCTCGGAAGCCATTCTCAACACCAAAACAAAGCCCCTAGACTCCTCTCTCAGAAAGCTTCTTCCTTCCCTCACAGCCAATCACGTGATCAATCTCATCAACCTCAACCCCTACTCCCTTCCCCCATATTCTATCCTCTCATTCTTCCACTGGCTCTCTTCTCAGCCCCCCTTCCGCCACACCCTCCACTCCTACTGCACCATGGCCCACTTCCTCTGCTCCCGCAACATGCTTCCAGAAGCCCAGTCCCTCATCCACTTCGTCGTCTCACGGAAAGGCAAGGACTCGGCATACTCGGTCTTCGCTTGCATTGTCGAAACCAAAGGCAACCATTCCCCCAATTACCTGTTTGATGCCTTGATCTATGCGTTTCTGGATCACGGGTTCGTTTCTGATGCTATTGAGTTTGTTCGATTGATTAGGAAGCATAACTTTCGAGTTCCATTTCGTGGTTGTGGATATTTGCTTGATAAGATGGTGAAGTCCAACTCGCCCGCGTCAGCGTGGGCGTTTTATAAGGAGATTTTGGACTGCGGGTATCCGCCTAATGTGTATTGTTTCAATGTATTGATGCATAAACTGTGTAAAGAGGGTAATCTCGAGGAAGCACAGTTGATTTTTGATGAAATTGGGAAGCGGGGTCTGCGTCCTACTGTTGTTAGTTTCAATACTTTGATTAATGGGTATTGTAAGTATGCGGATTTAGAGGAGGGATTTAGGTTGAAGAGGGTTATGGAGGATAGTGGCATGCGTCCTGATGTTTTCACTTACAGCGTATTGATTGATGGGTTGTGCAAGGAGAGCAGGTTGGATGAAGCAAATATGTTGTTTGATGAAATGCAGGAGAGGGGTTTGATGCCAAATGATGTTACTTTCACAACTTTGATAGACGGTCAATGTAAGAATGGGAGAATTGATTTGGCCTTGGAAATTTATCGGCAAATGTTGATGAAAGGTGTGAAACCTGATTTGATTGCATATAATACACTCATCAATGGCCTTTGCAAGGTGGGAGATTTGAAAGAAGTAAGGAAGCTTGTTAACGAGATAAGTGCAAGGGGTTTGAAGCCTGACAGGATCACATACACTACGCTTATTGATGGATATTGCAAGGAAGGAGATTTAGAATCGGCCCTTAAGATTAGGAAGGGAATGGCTGAGGAAGGGATTCGGCTTGATAATGTGGCTTTCACAGCTCTTATTTCAGGGTTGTGTAGAGAGGGAAGAGTTGTCGATGCAGAGAAAATGTTGAGGGAGATGTTGAATGCTGGTATAAAACCTGATGATGCAACGTATACTATGGTCATGGACGGTTTTTGTAAGAAGGGTGATGTTAAAATGGGTTTTAAGCTGCTGAAGGAGATGCAGGGCGATGGGCATGTTCCTAGCGTGGTAACATATAATGTACTTATGAATGGACTATGCAAGCAAGGGCAGATGAAAAATGCTAATATGCTGTTAGATGCTATGCTTAATTTGCTGGTGGTTCCAGATGATATCACATACAACATTCTATTAGAAGGGCATTGCAAGCATGGGAACCCAAAGAATTTTGATAAATTACGAAGTGAGAAAGGACTTATTCCAGATTATGCTTCTTATACTTCTCTAGTTAATGAATACAGTAAAACTTCAAAGGATCACTCAAGGAGATGATTGCTGCATGTCTTCGAAATTACAGCTATCAAAATCAGCTGACTCCTAGTACTAGTGAGTACCAAACCTGTTCATGAACAGAATAGGGGTCGGTCCAGGGGGCCGGGGTTTGTACTTCAGGGTTGGGCCAAAAGGGTCCGGCTTTGGGGAATTTCCTCGTCATCAAAAAAAAAAGGGAGCACTTGAGATGGTTTCTTCACTTTTCATTAACTCAGAAACAGAATTGAATAGAGCTACTAAACATGATTGGCGATCGATATATGGTTTCATCTTGGAGGAGCTACCCAAGCTCTGATTAGGGACAGGTTGAAGCTCTATGGCAGGATTTTGAAACAAGGAAAAGAGTGGCTTTCATTTGGCTATTTTTGAACTCCCCTCAAGTTTATTTTTTGGCACAGAGTACAACCCTATACACGGCCTACCAATTAAGTGTTATGCTTTGATAACATATTCCTAAACTCTAGATACCTGAATTTTTAGTCACTAAGTGCCAATTCAGTTAGGAAATTCAAATCTCGGCTAACCTGTGGGATAAAACACTGGTGATTCCAAAGGACAACCCCCATCAAGTTGTTTCTATGTCAAGAGCAACTGCAGTCTTGAGTGCAAATGAGCAAGAATCGGCTCCCTTGCCTGCTACTACAGACAATCGAAATGAACTCACCCTCAGCACTGGATATTTGACTATGTCAAGAGCAACTACAGTCTTGAGTGCAAATGAGCAAGATTTGGCTGCCTTGCCTGCCACTACAGACAATCGAAGTGAACTCATCCTCAGCACTGTATGTTTGATCTAGTTGTAAGGAGATCGCCTTGGATGGTTATAAAGCATCTTGGCTTTCCAGACAGTTGGTCAAGCTTTTAGCATGCTTGAAATGGGCAAGGTCCCATGACCTAAGCAGAATATTCTGATTTCTTACTTCTGATCCAGCATCTTTGAAATGATTCAGATAGGACGGCAGCATTACAGCTACGGTTGTTACAGGTGGTTTGTGCAAGCAAAGGGCAGATGAAAAATGCTTTCATGATATGCTTAACCAAAGGGCGGTTCCGAATGACTTCATATGCAGCTGCACACTAGGATGTTTCATGCATGGAATGATGGATGATAAAGTTGCGAGACTTCTTTCAGATTAGACGTCTTAGTTCTACTGATACATGAATTCCTTCAGAAGGTCAGACAAGACGATAATCGCAAGTTGAGTACTGAGTAGGTTGGAGTTGGACTAGTCCAAGGAGAAAACATTATTCATGTTCTCTCATCTTCGTTGCACTAAGGGAATAAGGAGCAGAGTGATATGTATTGGGTGGGTGAGTGAGTTTGAATGAAACCTGAATTATTAAAAAGTTGAACCAAGCTGAATTTGAGCCCCAACCCCCCCCCCCCCCCCCCCCCAAAAAAAAAAAAAAGATAAAGATAAAGAAAACCGAGATTGGCTTGTTTAGTCTGCACGCCTCGTTATCTTTGGTTTTCTTGCTGATAGAAAACAGCTGCCAATACAGTAGAGTTATTACGGTATGTTGAATAATATATTTATTCTTGTTTGTTTTGCTTGTAATGCCTGAATGTTCCATTGGTTCTAAATAACTTATGATCAAGTTAAGGGGTCCTCGACTTTGTGGATTAATCTGCTTTATAATGAACTCAACTTTGGCCATGAATCTACTTGCAAGGAAAACAGAGATGGGCGAGAGAACGAAAAGGATGCTGAGATGGGCTCCAAAGAAGAAACGCGTGGAAAAGCGTGGGCACTGTGGGGGGACCATGTTCCAAAAGCCCAAGAAATCCTACCAAGAGATGGGCGAGAGAACGAAAAGGATGCTGAGATGGGCTCCAAAGAAGAAACGCGTGGAAAAGCGTGGGCACTGTGGGGGGACCATGTTCCATATTCTAACGTAGCTGGAGCCTGCTAGCACCCACAAAAGATTGCCTGTGGCTTTTGTTCAAAAAAGACGGTGGCGTTCTCTTGTATACCATCTCTAGTCATCTTTCTTGCAGAAGCTTCTAAGGGCGTGCGTGTCTGGCATTGGGTTAGCTTCTCGAGGATTGGCTGAGGCTGAAAGTGAAACCTCATATTCAAGTAGCAGGAGTACACAGTAACCTTTCTCTTTCGCCAGCCGTTCTCTCTCGACCTTTCTTTTGTCTGCTTCCCAAACATTTTTACTGGTGCAATTTACTTCTCTTCCTTTCTTTTCTTTTCTTTTCTTCACCCCCAGAAGAATGTTTGTTTTAGTCTTTCGATGCATCCACGTGGTTGAACTTTACTTCTGGATTCACCCCCTCGGCCTCGGGGTTAAAAGGAGATAATAATTGATAACCACTCATTTTTAAAATATCTTATTTAACCCCGACACAATTGATTTAGGAAAATTTTCATTTTACATCCCTAATTTTGGGTTCATTTTTAAAAGCACCCATTTTTATTGATTTTGTTGGATTAATACCTCAAAGCATCATTTTACGTTAATTTTCACCCTCTGACTTAATTTTTACAGTTATTTCTCACGACAAACCATAGACGTGTTGTTGACGTGACCACTTAAACAAATAACTTCCTGTTTTACCTTTATGAATTTTTAGTCGTTAAACACTTCTGACAATTTAACAGTCTCTTGTCCCTCTCTCTCACAAGATTTCTTACTTCTCTCGCTCACGTAATACGCACATATTTTTCAAGGGGAATGCTGGGCACCCCGCCCTCAAGTCCTGCCAGCGTCCCGCTGGCTGACGTGGAGGTGGGGCTCAACAATTTCTCCATGTGAGAAATGTTGGGCCCCAGCTCCACGTCAGCCAGCGGGACGCTGACGGGATGCTCAGCATTTCCCAATTTTTCAAAACCATCTTTACTTTCTACAGGACCCAGAGGCCAGGTGCTGAAGATAAAGCCTACTGACAACGGGGTCCCTGTGCGAGAATAACGTAAACTCGATTCTCACTTCCCTGGTCAACTCCACGATGTTTAGCACCTACAACAACCTCGCCACCATCAGCTCCAACCCACAAGACACCGTCTACGACCTTTTCCAATGCCGCGGGGACCTCCAGGGCAACGATTGTATAAGAAACGACAGAGAAGAAGGCTAAGTTGTGAAGAGAAAATCCTTTCGTTGTATTGAAATAGTTTACCCCCTTAAGGGTTATATACAGAAACCAAAAGAAAGAAATACATCGGGGAAGAAAAATATGAATGCTATAACAGCCTACTGACAACGCGTAACAACCTACAGCTCAGCGAACGTAAATAACAGAAAGGAAATATCTACAAACTAGAGGAGCAAACAAATACTACGAGCAGGGCAATGAAAAAGAAGTTGCTGCCTTAATCCACGTGTAAACAGAGGCTATAGGACCTTCCGCATCATTTTCTTCTAGAAAAGAGGCTATAGGACCTTCCACAACATTTTCTTCTAGAACAGAGGCTATAGGGCCTTCCCATGTGACGGTTCCTTTTAAGGTAGTGAAGAAAGTGTTCGACGACTAAGAAGAGATAGAAGCTGTGGAAATGCTTTTCGTATATTCATTGATTCGTCCGTTGCGTACAGAATACAATATATATAATCAAATGAAAGAATCTTAACAAACTGAGAAAAAGACCTGAGAGCAAACCGAAATGATCATGATCTCATACCACCACCATTCCAAGCAAACCGAAATGCAACTCGAAGCTGTGAGCGCTGGAGCAGGGGCTTCCAGCTTGTAAGGCACTCTCGGCTTGGGGCGCTGGAGCAGGGGCTTCCAGCTCTTTGGCACTGCTCGTGATGGTAGCCTTCAACAGGATCGTGTTCTTCTTGCCATGCACGAAGGAAGGTATACTTTCGTCGCCAATATCAATGTCGTTTGAGAGTATAGAGATGGTCGTGGGGTTGTAGATGAAGACGAGCTTCTTGTTTGGGTTCTGCGCAGTGATGTTCAGGTTGAACTTAGAGTTGATGGTCGAAGAGGAGGTGACGTTGATGTACGAGAGTTTGAGGCTGGTGACAGGGAAAGACGGGCAGTGTGGGCGGTACAAGACGTAGACGATGACACCGACGATGGCTACAATAAGGATGAGCATGAGGAGGAAGAGGGTGAGCCAGATGCAGACGGAGCAGCAACAGCTTCGGCACAACCACCTCAGTATGCCCAGGTCTTCTTCTTCATTGTTCAGGTCTTTAAATCATTGCACAACCACCTCAGTATGATCTGGATAGTAGTTTACTGTGCTTTCTTCTTGATGTGGAAATGAATTTGCGAGAGAAACTTCATCTTCAGAAGCTATGCTTTGTGACTCCAGATCACCAATTCCTACCCTTGCTAATGGTCCTTCGAAAGCCATGGAAGTGAATTCTCGAGTTGTTTTGTTGCAATGAGATTAAGTTTAACAGAGAATGCATTTGTCTTGGACATGTGAACATGCAGGACCTGACTTGGGTGTTCATCTAGGGACATTACTCGAAGGATTATCCATGAGATTGTGTTGCTGTGACCTGTAGAGACTTTTAGCTTCATCCCTGAAAGTGTTTTGATTTCCTTTCAGGCGGGTGGCTGTGCAACGATGAGGAGTGGTAAGGAAGATGAGGTTTTTTTAGTCCAGCGGGTCGAGTGGGAATTCGGGTATTGTCGGGCGGATCTTCATTAACTGAGGTGGCTGGATCTCCACCCTTAGTTAGCTTGTATCGGGAGAAAAAGCTTGGATGGAGAGAACACCGAAGAAGATGAGGGCAAAACAGGAAATGAAATCGTTAAGTTACAACGTATACGTGGTTGGTTTGCCATGAGAAATAACGGTAATTTGAGGTTCAGGGTAGAAATCAACATAAACATAAACTTTAGAGTATTAATCTAACGAAATCGATAAAAGTGGGTGCAACTTAGAAATGACCCTAAAGTTCAGGAGAAATGTTAGGCATCCCGCTCCCGTCCCGCTGGCTGACGTGGAGCGGGGTCCAGCATTTCTCCAATTCCTGCTTCTACATGAAACACGTATAAATTTATATTTTTTTTTCTGCATACGTATAAATTTATTTACATAACTTGCTGACGAAGAAGAGTTCTGCATATCCTCTATGATTTTCATGAATATTCTGATAATTTTGTTATAAACAAAAACAAAAAAGAGTTTAATATACATATCTCCTACTAACTATTAAAATTTTATATTTTATGCTTTAAATTATCGATTTCGTTATTTTCTTTATTTTTAATGACTATTTGTTTACCATTTCTATCCATCATCTTTAATTTTGACAAAAAATGATATTTTTTAATTTATTGAAATCACACTTATACCACTTATAATCTTTTGTACCATTATATTTTATCCCTCTTAGAGTTATCATGTTCACTAGATCAAAAATATCAATTAATGTCTAAACTTACTACGAAAAGTGCATAATGTTAAATAATGGTACCTGAGCGGTGCAATTTCAGGAAATTCAAAATTCAAGTGTGTAATGTGTTAGTATTCTAATAATCCGTGAACGGAAAATGTTATTTTTAAAACAAATAAATTACTTGATGAAATTAGATGAAAAATTTACCCAAACAAATAAAAAATTAATTGATTCTCTCGAAAAATAATGTGAGTGCCCACAAGAAGATTATGTACATGTAACCAACTTTTGATCAACAAAGAAGTGCAACATAAGTTTTTTTTCATCACTAATAGGTTTTCTATATAGGATACGGCAGGAACAGAGACCGTTTAATATGCACGACAATTCTTTTGCACTCTTTTTGTGGTTTATTTATAACTGGGTATGCGTGAATCTGACCCCATGTGTCTTTGGTTGATTTAAGAGTTGCGCCAAGACAGCTCAAACTTTTATGAATTCCATACAAGCTAAAATTGTATCTATTATTGATGAATCACATCCAACTTCAATCCATTACTGTCAAAATTAAAGTAGATGGATAGAAATTGACCTTTAGCCGCCCTCCAACAGCATTCACCAAGGTGGGCTTTTGAACCCTAATTAAGGTCAGTCTCAGCGCTGCTCTGCTATTCAGATTCAGGGATTCCCGCAAGACTTTCCTATCAGGTAAGTATTCTATCTTCTTGGATAAAAAAAGTCTTCTATCTTCTCCGCCAGCTTCTGTTCTTAATCTATCTTGCTTGATGCATGTTCCCCGATCAGTAGGAATGTGTAATCTGCATATGCTACCTCATGTGCAACATCAATCATCATTCTGTACTTCTGGGATTCAGTGGTGTGGATTTTTCCGCAGTAAAGTATGACAAGGAGGTCCATTTCTGTGGAGAAAATGAACTAGGAGCTCCATTGGCGATTTTGAATGAGCTGTGCGTCGATTCTCAGTTCTTAGGGTACAAATCACACTGTCATACATATTACAAACTTCAGCAATCAAATCAGTCTCCGATAGTCTTCCTAGAATTTTGAATGCGACTACTATTTCCCAATTCCTAAAAGCTGCTATGAGATACTTTGGCTCTGTTTTTATGGGATTCCAACCAACTCGATATTTACATATGGAAAATAGAGAGGTGCGCCTCCAGTTTAAAGTGTGGTATTAAAGGTTTCTGATTTCACATTTGACAATGAATGGTTTAGTTTTCTTTCTTATTGGCTTTTTGGATCCTATCATATATGGGGTCTGGATTGAATGGGTGTTTTAAGAGCCAGAGCTGACTTAATTATCTTGCCGTGAATGTGTTAAGTGGATGTTGGACTTGGGCAGATATTTCCATTGTCCTCAGAAAATCACGGTGGTGAAGGGACCTATAGAAATTAATCTCCATTTTCGAGTCAAAGTTCATACGCTTCATGGGAAGGGACTTCGAAACCGCTGGTCTTGGGTGTTTGTTAAAATACTTCATTTTCATGGTCTCTACTGCTTCTATATAATCTTAGGCACTTGGATTGAAGTCTACCATATATTCCTAGTTCAAATAGCACCTTTTCATCCATGAAATGGGATGAGACTGGTTTAAAAAATGTGTCATGTGCGCCTGTAACGTACTAATTAGAATCTGATACGGACGTCTGGAGAAATGTTGAACTACTGAAAATATCAGTTTCACAAAGTTCCTAATCATTTTCTTGCTCTCCAATTTGTCCTGTTGTACTCTCTCGAAATTTTGGATCCTAGGGCAATAGTAACTCTTCCATGATCTTCTTATTACACCGTTCTCATCTCCATGAAGCATCACATGCATTTCCAGAAGCTATGCTTATGAATTATATTGGAATTTTTAGTTTTCATTGAGGTATCAGAACCAATTACATCAGAAGCTGTGCAAGATATAATCCAATTCCATTTTGCTACAAATCACTAACCTGCATCTCTCAATAACAGATATTAATTAGGCATCTTTTCAAGACCCCTCTGAAGAATTAGAATCCCGTGGAATGGATTCCGAGAAGGTGGTGCATAATGGCGGGTGCCACTGCAGGAGTGTAAGATGGCGAGTCCGAGCTCCTACTAGTGTTGTAGCGTGGGATTGCAACTGTTCTGACTGTTCCATGAGAGGCAACACCCACTTCATTGTCCCTGCTGAAAGGTTTGAACTTCTGGGAGATGCCACACAGTTTCTTACGACCTACACCTTTGGTACTCATACAGCGAAGCATACGTTTTGTAAGGTTTGTGGCATTACTTCATTTTACATTCCTCGTTCGAACCAAGATGGAGTTGCAGTTACACTTGCGTGCGTAGATCCTGGAACGCTGATCCATGTTGAGATCAAGAAGTTTGATGGGATAAATTGGGACAGCTCAATGAGCTCATACAGTCAGACAGGCATAGCTTCACAGTCAAAGGTGAAAAAGCTGCCAACGGAAGGGCCAGAATGATCTCCACCGCTGGAACACAAGCTGCCCATAATAAGTACGGTTTGCATGTGATGCCGTTTGTAGTTTTAGAATGTCAATGAAAGAGTATGGTTTCTAACTCCAATGTAAACGGAATGTTGTTTCCTCGAAAGGAATACTCCATCCAGTATCCCCTCCCCGACTGCCCCCCTCTCCCCACCACTCTCTCCCGCGGAGGGAGGAGCTCCAGCCCCTCCCACCTCCCTCCCTTTCACCGGAGTTCTAAATAATATACCCATTTGGGTCACTTTTTGAGGTGTTTTTCTGATAAATTCAGAGCTGAGATCTCAACATCTATGGCGGTCTCTTGTGGACATAACCGACGTTTTTATCTGTCCATGATTGGAGCTGATCAGCCGGCATGTGGATCTCACGCGCCAAGCCATTTTTCCTCCTATTTCGAGCTCTAGCGGTCGGATCTAGTAGGCACACCCTACCCCACTGCTACTGTCCTCGTCCTTTGGCGATCTACTCAGCCCCAGTCGAGGGTCGGCTGGCAGGGGGTGCACATCTCATGCGCCGCCTGTTTTACCCTTTGGCTGACCCCTCTCAACTGCCTAACAATTCTATCGCCTCCCCTTCACCGACCAATTTCCTTTTCCGACGTTTTTTCCAACTTCCCACTCATTATGGGTCATCTCAACTTTCAACTTTACACCCATTTGTGTATGTATACCAATGGAAAATTAAGGGGTCAAGAGAGTTTTAGTTCGCAAGCAACTACCAACGGAGGTCAATGAGAAAGTTTTGCAGGAAACTTGTGATTTTTTCTAGGTTTACCCCTATACAACAAAATATGCACCGGAAAATCCCGAATTCTACGTGAAAAGTGTTTTACAAGAAAAATGTTTTCACGCTGCAACATATTACAGTGAAACAAACAGCCCCTACGAAAACTCTTATTGGAAGTGCATCCAATGTTTCCAGAAGCTTTGGCCAAACTGGGCCTCACACGACCCAAAGGAAGATGATGGGCGAAGAAAAAAGAAAAAAAAAAGAATCTGCTGAACCTTTATTAGAATAGTTAAAAATTTACTGCTCACTTCTTCAACAGCATCGCGCTGCATTGAGCCATAATTTTTGATGCCCTGGTAATGGAATCTGTCATATAGAAATTTTCGATGGCTGAGCCAAATGCTGTCGAACTCATCTTGTGACTGGAGTCGGGCTTCAATGAAGCTGAGAAGGTTGCTGGCTCTCTCTCATCCAAGTGCAAGAGGTTTGGCGCCACTGTCCTCATCCGAGATCGAATGGCCCCGAGTGAATCATAGGGTAACCTCACCCCTGCCACCTCAGACAGAGCTCGAATAATCTTCCAATCATCCCTGGCATCACCAACTGTAGGAACTGCAGGCACTGTTTGTTGTGCGCATCCTTCTGTATTGACATATGTTCCTTCCTTCTCACTGAATGCAGCCGCTGGGAGAATGACATTGGCACGATACACACTCTGGTCTCCATGATGACCTTGGTAAACCACGAAGGCATCAGCTGGAACCTTTTCTAAGTCCACATCATCAGCACCCATCAGATACACAAATTTTGCAGATTCTATGCTCTTTACAGATTCCGGCACAAGTCCAAGGTCAAGTGCTGCAGCTTGGGCAGCATTAAGAAGCAATACGTTAAAACCGTTCCAGTCAGGTCTGACAACTTTTGCACATTTTGCAATTGTTTCGACAGCAGAGAAAATTGCATCCTTGTCCTTCCTCTCAAAAAGACCTGCACCGACAATGATGGCGGGGTTTTTGGCATTCATAAGGGCTGAACAAAAGGGGTGGCGACCTTCAGCAATTTCAATGAGTGTTTTAGGGTCTGTGCCAAGATGCTGGTGATCATAGTTGAAATCAGCTGCAGGGCCAATGTAACCGACCTTGGCTTGGCTTGCACGGACTGTCTTTTGGATTCTGGCATTTACCATGGCAGCTTCTACCCTTGGCTGGAAAAATCGTTAGGAAAACATTAGATAATCCAGAATATACTTGAAACACAAAGTTTACCAACTCCCACAACAAAAGGCCACAAGTTATCAAATAAGTACAGAAGTTACATATTACTCAACAATTGAAATATTTTTGAAATCAGGTCCTGCAATGTGAACTTTGAGAAATGGAATAAAGCGGAAATAAGGGTTGGAAAGCTGCACAGATGTCATTCAAGAATAAAGAACACATTTAGAACCTCACATGAACAGCACAAAAATGGATGCAGATACTTCGCAAAATGTCATAATAGGATATCTAAAAGCAATTTTAGAGCATTGCTTTGGAGCATGTTCCCCTATCCTTAGAATTGACAATGTCAGAAATTTACCTGGGTACCAACCAAGAGGAAAACATCTGCCTTTTCAAGACCAGCAATGCTGCTATTCATTAGATACCCTGATCGCAGATCAGCATCAGGGTTCATGCCATTTCCTTCACACCATACATTATTTGACCCTAATTTGTTTAAGAAATCTTTAAGTGCCATCATGGATTCGGCATCAGACAGTTGACCAGCAATCCCAACAATTTCCTCTGGTTTAACTTGATTTGCTATCTCAGCAACCACAGCAAGAGCTTCACGCCACCCAACGACCTTAAAACGTCCATCAGCACCACGAATCATAGGGTCATTTAGCCTCTGCCTCTTCAAACCATCATAGAAAAACCGAGTCTTATCTGATATCCACTCTTCATTAATGTCCTGCAACAAGCCAAGAGTAACTGGTTAAATATGCAAACTAAAAATTAAAAAATGTGAAAAAAAAGTATAAGAAAAAAACATTTTCCTGAACAGGAGTTCCAAAAAGTTCAATTTCCACCGATAATATAAGATTCTCGTAAAAGGACAAGTATCAAATTCCCTTCAATATCTATATGCTATGGAAAAGATAATCAATGATCAATCCCATTCTAAATATATCATGTTGGGGTGAAACACAAAAACATAAGACCAACTCAAACACAATGCTAACTTTATTAACTCTTTAAGTTCCACCGTTAAGAATGGAACCAATGAATAAAAGTGCCGTATTAACTGAAAAAGCATAATTGGTTATGGATTAGAAGCACCAGTGAAACGGTCATGATCCGACCACCTATTGACGAAACCATATTTCATGCAGTGCTTACCTCAATACCTTTACATGCTTTGATTTATTTTATCATATGGCACCACAAGAAAGGCTTTCTGGATTGCAACATATAAAAAAGATTTAGACTAGTCCTACTAAATATATCTGATATTATCGTGTAACTTTATCCGAATAGTGATGTGCCACATGGCTTAAAAGAGTTAAAAAGTAAAACGGGTGAGTTCTTTGAGGCGGACTAGAAAAGTTTGGAAAAAAGGAGGAGGACAAGATTGAATGTCAAAAGATTCCAGAATCAGAGTTATAGCTTTGATATGAGGTCTAACTGGTAACTTCAGAGGCTGTTTCAGATCCAGAAGATAATTATGATTTGGGTCTTTTTCAACCTTGTTTTGGTAGTTTTTGACCTGATTTAGGACTTCTAACCATTAAATTTCTGTTTAACAGAGGAATCCTAGTCGTCGAAGGAAAACAATAATACAGTTGCATATATAAAGACTTTCATGCATTTTGTCAAAATAGCAAACCTACTGTTTAAAAAAACTCCAACGGCTTTAACATCAATGCTTAGAATCTACCTCATTTAACATCAATGTAACCTAGTAAAACATTAACATCAATTAACCTCAGACTCACTTCATTTAACATCAATGTAACCTAGTAGAACATTAACATCAATTAACCTCAGACTCACCTCATTTAACCGCGGAAGGATGCGCATAACCTCTGGACCTCTGCTATCAATTCGGATGTTGGATCCAACTGCATCACTAACGTCAATGCTTTCTGTTCCTTTCAACTCCCAATTTCTGGCTTTAAATGCAAAGGGTTTTGAGGTAAGGGCTCCCACAGGACAGATATCTATCACATTTCCAGAAAGTTCACTAGTCATAAGTTTTTCGACATAGGTCCCAATTTCCTCTCCACTGCCACGACCTAACATCCCAAGATCCTGAACCCCTGCAACCTCTGTAGCAAACCTGACGCACCTGTTTGACCAAAAAATTGCTTGCATCAGAAGCTTCTTAAGGCTCTCAGAGCCACAACAAAAATGTATATATTGTTTCCAAACAAAAGTTAAAGCATGCCTTATCTCATTTTGGATTCAATTATATAACATCTTTAGATGCTCCATCTCCATTACCAAGTATCAAAACCAAAAATATTCTCACCAAAGCCATAGCTGAAGCAGTGACCACATTTACAAAGCTGTCACAGCAATCACATTCAAATACCACCTAGTGGACTCACAAAACACACATATCAAAATGAAGCTATACCCTGTAATTGATATGAATTTCTCTAGTAGAGAACAAAAGGTGCGTCCCTTAAAGCAAAATGCAACTCAAGAGAAAACTGAAAGGAGTGCTAGCTGAGCATCCTAGACAAATGCTCTAAGCACTTAAAAAAAATGAATCCTGGAAAGACTAACACGAGGACTGAAATATGTACCACTTTGTGAAGAAGAACAACATGATCTTGCAACAGATTTATTTTTCAAACAAGCAAAAACTAGAATTAAAATTAACAAAATTTCCATAAACTCCATACTGCACTACATAGGTTGTGTTTGTGTTGTAAAATGTTGGGTATGGGAATATGTGTTGGTATTGGGTTTAGTGAAAAGGTGAAGAGAGAGGTAATTTTTTATAGTTTTTGTAATTTTTTATATTTTTTTATGGGAGAGAGAGAGATTATATTATAGTATTTTATTAGGAGAGAGATAAAATGTTGGAAATGTTGTGTTTTGCAAACACAGCCAGTAGAATAATGAATAAAAGCTAAGGAAAAATTACCATTTTTTTTCTAAGCATACCAATTGAAAGGAACTAAGCACGTAACATTTTTGAATTTAAGGTCTACATGAAAATTCAAAGATTCTAAGACCTAATAGCAAATTAAAAGGAACTAAGTACATTATAAGCTTATTAAGACAGTTCTACTAGGAAATGAAACATAGCTTAAATATTCAAAAGCGCACATCAAGTTCTTATAGGAAATAAGAAGAGCGAAAACGATGCCCTCCTTTTGATCCCCATCAACAAGATATTCTATAGCCACAGCCACCCTTACCTAAGCCTAAACAAAATAAAATAAAAAGACCTTCCAAATTTGCATTAATTTATTTGACATGGCACAAACTCTTCTCCATCCAATTCTACCACTCTTAATCCGAGAAGTATCCTAAGAGTCCAACTAGCTGACATTAATATTGCTGTTCCAAGCAAACAAGTATCTAGATACATATTCATATCGCCGAGTCATACATCTTCCTACAATGCAAGTTGAACCACACACTTTCTACCCCATTATTATGGATAATGGAAATGCCATTTGGACAAAACACCATTGGCATTATATGATAGGAAGAAAAGTTTTGCACAACGCAAATGGTCACCTCTACATGAAACATATAATAAATCTCTGGTTCTGACCTCGTACACTGAATGCACCGAGTCATCACAGTCTTCACAAGAGGACCAAGATTCTTATCCACCACCGATCTCTTCATTTCAGTGAACCGACCACGATCAGAACCAAATGCCATAGACTGATCCTGGAGATCACATTCTCCACCCTGATCACAGATTGGACAATCCAACGGATGGTTCATCAGCAAAAACTCCATCACTCCTTCTCGCGCCTTCTTTGCCACTGCTGTATCAGTCTTAATTTTCATCCCTAAAAAGAAAAATCCCAGATGACTCAGAAAATCATCCAACGACAATGAATTATTAAGCACTTCTCAAAAAATCTAGAAGCAAGTTACACCATCAATCAGTTCAAAACCATTTGAATTCAAACGACATTACTACAGATCACAGTCGATAAAGGGTGTAAGTTAAGTCTATAAAACAATAAAAAATAAATGTTTCATACTATAGAGATATTAGATGAACACGACAGATGGAGAAAAGTTACCAAAGAAAATATACTCAACTCAAATGGGTCAAAAAAAAGCAGTAAAACTACGGAGAAAATCAAACCGGAATACGATACAGATAATTCATATATAACACCAAGTGACTATGTTCGATCATATAATCCAACGCAGAGAACACCAAAATGAAACATACAGTGCAAAAGCTCCCCTCCGAAATCCAATTATCGAAGTTTCCAAGAACAAAAGTAATGAATCACACCGTAGAGACCATCGAGTCAAAAGAAATATACACAAACGCAATCAAAATGAAACGAATTACCGTATAACTCAGAAAACTACTTGTGTTCTAAAACCAAAAAGAAAGCCTCATTAATCAGACACAATTGGATTAAATTAAATTAAATAACGCGCCTAAAGATAAAACGCCAGAGAAATGGAAATAGAATCACACCCAAAATCAAAATCCAACACACGGAAGCTGTCAATCCCAAAAGCAACAAAAAGTAAGAATATAAGGAATTAGAAGAAGGCTAACCCGGAAGAGCGGGCATGGCGCAGGAGGCGACGGGCTTGGGGGACTTCTCGACCTCGACGAGGCACATACGGCAGTTTCCAGCGATGGAGAGACGGTTGTGATAGCAGAAGCGAGGAATGTCCACGCCGGCCATCTCACAGGCCTGGAGGACCGTCATGCCCTTGGGGATTTTCACTGGGTACCCGTCGACGAACACCTCGATCGCATCATCGGGGTTGGTGAAGTTGATTCGGGCCCCAGCGACCGGAGTCCTCGGCGGCGGCGGGAGATCCGGGGTGGGGTCGGGTTGGGCCAGGGTCGCGGAGGCTTCTGGGGTTTGGAGCTCCGGCGTGGAGACAATCGGTCGGACTGGGAAGAGAATATTTCTCGGGAGCTTCGAAGCAGTGGGTCTGATGACCCTTGAAGCTAGCATTCCCAACCCCATTTCTCTGTTATTCCTCCCTCACAGTCTCTGTGCGTGTGTACTCAGAGATCTCTCCCTCTGTCTCTGAGCTCTATACCAGTATATGGGAGCTCGAGCTGCTAGTTTGGGTGGTTGAAAAAATTGATACGTAGACGTGGAAGCAGCAGAAATGATTCGATAGGGCTTGTGATCTCCGGTTCGTTAAAGCCCAGTGAGAATTTCAAATTACAGGCCCACAATATTTTTAAACCAAGAAAGCGGACCCACTAGTATGATATGGGTTTGTACTGATCCAGAAAGACAAGCTTTTTCTTCGTTTATTTTTGTTTTTCCGTTAGGTTCCGAGACTTGTTTAGACTATAATTTCGAATTAATCAGGTTTTAAAAAAATTCGTAATCTTCGTTTATGTTTGTTCGTTCAGATTCAAAACAGGCCTTCGGGGGTAAGTGGGCAATGGCTTCCATGATCCAAACTGCAACTCGCAACCAGTTCAATCGAATTCTGTCCCTTTTTCAGTTCCTTTAGAGGTACATTTTCGTTAACAGATATAGATATTCAGATTTATTGCAAGAAGGCGATAAGAAGATGCAGCCCGAATATTTGGTAGGGTTAAAAAAGCAGATTGTAGAGAGGATAAAATGTGCTCCACCTTTTCCCCCCCTCTTGGGCAACTCCATTCACTGTCGTAACACCTTGTTTGGTAACAATTCAAGCTTCAGTGTCCGAGAAAAGCTCAAGTAGCACAAGGAAGCAGCGCAACAACATCCTCGCGGATATCTGAATCCTATACTAAAATTGTTCAATGGATTAATCACTGTATGTTACATCGTATTTCCATCGTCCCCACACGTGTGTTTGAAAAATTTCCCCGAATAAAACATTGTCAATCTCGCTTCAAGGCTTTTGTGATGAAGGCTCTCGTAATGACTATTGCAACGTAAGCTAAGACTGACGCTGATTCCACCAAGCAAAAGTGCAAAACAAGACGGTCATAACCAGGATTCTGAACCGTGTATACCCGGAGCCCAATTGCATTCCAATTGCTCTCCGTCCAAACAGGGTCCGACATCCCCATTGGGTCAGATGAGTTTGGAGGCAAGACAGTCCAAATCCCAGATTCAAACTTTAACCGCGTTGAATATGCTGGAACATACCTGTAATAATAATACACGAATATGCCTTAAGACTTTGAGAAAATAATTCTTCACGGGTCTCTAATATACATAATCACGCTTGAACAAGGAATCATATGGAAAGTAACCTGCAATTTCAAAATGTGGCCCCATAAAGGTTATAGTAAGCATTATTCGCCACCAAACTTTGCTACTATCATAATGTTCAATAATGTTTGCTTATGCAAGTGAAATACCTGGTTGTGGAGATAGCACAAACGCCCTAATGCAGACTTCATTTTTTGCTGCAACCTTGTGAACAAGCAGAGCTACCATTCTTGCTGGGAATAGATGTCCTATCAGCAAGAAAATTCCACAAGGTCTTGTGACGGGTGGAGGTCACTCGTTTTGATGTGTGAAGAGCTGATTTTTGTTATCGGTGAGCTCCGTCGCAAGAAAAGGGGAACTGTGGCGTCCTCGGTTAGAACCGACGTTTCCTATGCTGATATGGTGAAGGCTGGTGCGCCGGAGAAGAAGGTGGTGGGGAGGAGAGAGAATACCATCATTCAGGTTGACGTGGGCCGCATGCACCTGCAAGAGTCGTTTGGTGTTTCCCGTGCGCCGCATGCACACAACGTTGGGAGGCTAGTGGGGTCCACTAGTATTTAGTGTGTCGTTTTGTCTGCGCAGGAGCCTTGTTCCGCCCACACTCGATGTGCTGCTCTGTCTGCGCAGGAGCCTGGGTCTGTCAGGCTTTTGTGGGAGCAATTATTGCATTTGCGGGGTGAGCTGGAAAATATAATTGGGTAGTTCAAAGCTCTACGGTGGAGTTGGGATCTCAGTCTGGGCCCTCGTTGGAGTTCAGTTGCAAGGTTTGTGGTTCTAATTTGATGGCCCAACAGCAATCGTCCGTTTCAAAAACGATTTCGAGTGGTATGGATGGGCCGGGCCCGAGCCCTTTCTTAGGCCATTGTGACTTGGGCCACCCGGAGTCAGCTTCGGGGCTGGTGGCCCATCAGTTAACGCCCAACTTCTCAGCTTTTTCCTTCGGGTGGGCTGGACCCTGGATTGAGTTTATCTCCTTCAGGCCCACGTGAGGATGGATCGGGTTCTCTTGTGTATCTTGGTGCGTCCAGCAGCTCTCGCCAGTCTCTCGATCTCTCGCTCGTTTCTGTCGCTGCCGATGCGAGCGCTTCTCCTTCCCCTGTGTTGGGGGCCGTTGGGCAGCTGACTTCCGGGGAGGAACGACAGGATTTTGCTGCTTGTGAGACTGGCGTGCGGGATGGTTTAGTGATGGAAGTGGGTCTGTCCTCCCTGCCACCATTGTCGGTTGCCGCGAAACAAGTCTTGCATGTTTGTGATTCGGGCGTCGACGATTCTTCTGTTTCTTTGTTGGGACGCTAACCTGGGCTTGATTCAGGGGGAGTCTTGGCTTGTGGCGACCGGGTTCAAGATGTGGATGTTGGTAAAGTAGCGTTGCTACCTGGAGTGGGGATGTCCACGCGGTTGCCTTCTGCTTTGGGGGACTGTACAATTGCGGGTGAGTTGCTAATGACCCCGACTGATGTCTTTGTTTCTGATTCTGTGATTTCGTCTCCCAATGCGGGTGATGTTGGGAGTTCGGGTTTAGGTGTGGGGTTTGGTGGGGAATTGGTGCAATTCGAGGGTGGGGTTAATGAGATGATTGTCGAGCCTCTTGAGGACTTTGTATCCAGAGACTATCCATGTTGAACCTTCGCGGTGGGTGTTAGAGATGGTGTCCTCCTTTAGACACCTGGTGGGGTATCTTGCGATGGTTATGAAGCTGATTTGCTGAAGCTATTTGTTTCTTTGGAATTGGAAAGGGGGAAGGGAAAGGCTTATTAGGACCCCCAAATTTACCGCCTTCCAACACAATTGGAAAGTGATCCAAATACAAACGTGGTAGCTGTTTTTGAATAAGGTCCGAACACAAAGCCTCCCAATCCGGACTAACGAGAAACCGATCAATCCTAGACCAAGTCCTCACATTAGACCAAGTGAACAACCCCCCCGCCAACTCAAGGTCCATCAACCCAAGATCAAACACAAACTCTGAAAACTCAGCCATGGCTCTCCTCACACCCTCGCCACCCGACCTTTCGCTAGGAAAACGAATCACATTAAAGTCTCCTCCAATACACCACGGTAAATGCCACTAACTATAAACCCCCACCAACTCATCCCACAAAAGATTCCTATGACTATCAACATTAAGGTCATAGACTCCCGAGAAGATCCACTGAACGTCATCCTCAACATTCCTGAAGATCAACGATAAAGAGAACAAACCAACACAAGTCTCAACCACCTCCAAGAGCCACGAATCCCAAAGACACAGCATACCTCTCGAGGCCCCATTAGCCGCCAAACACCTCCAAGCCACAAGTGACCCACCCCATAAACGTCTCACCATGGCACGAGATACCTCAGCAACCTTCGTCTCTTGAAAACACACTAAATCCCCCTTCCACTCGCATAACAAGTTACCCACATTCCTACATTTAAAACTATCATTCAACCCCCTCACATTCCAACAAATAATCTTAGGCTTCATGGAGAAATAACTGTAGTAATCGACAATCTCCACAACAATCCTATCAGGATCCTCCAACTCCTCCCCCTCCACCTCCAAACGAGAAATCAAATTAGCCCGCCTATGAGAATTGGCAACACGGTGGAAAAACTTGGTACAACGGTCACCATCCTGCAGCCAAAGAGCCCTGGACTTTTGTCTCCAGCTAATCTCCTCCAAAGTGATCAAATCATTTAATTCTCTAGAGACCTCTGACCTCCGCGCTCCACTAACATCATCAAGACTGCCCCCCTCATCCAAGGCATCAAGAGACGCCAACTCATGCAAAAGGGCCGCCTTCCTGGCACGAAGCTCCCCAAAGACATCCCGATTCCACACCCTAAGTTTCTGTTTCAATGCCAATAACTTCGCATTGAGGACATAGCTCGGGAACCCCATGAAGTCAAAGCCTTGCCACCACTCCTTAACCAATTCCACAAACCCATCAACTTTATGTGGCTCTCCCAGTTGTTTATTCATTGTCTCGTTGCAAGGTGGCCATGGTGGCGGACTGTTTGGCGGGGCAGGCTGGACCGGCTGGTCATGTTGTTTGGAATGTTCCCTTTATTAGATCTGCTAATGATTGGGAGGTGAAGGATTTTTCCGCGTTCTTTTCCTTATTGTATGGCACGACGATTCGTCGGGGGGAGGAAGACAAGTAGTCTTGGACGGGTACTAAGAAGGGTGCCTATTCGGTTAATTCTATGTACTCTATTCTTGCAGGTGGGAATAGTTCGTCATTTCCTTGGAAGAGCGTCTGGAGATCGAAATGCCCTATGAGAGTCTCTTTTTTTGTGTGGGAGGCTATGCATGGAAAAATTCTTACTACCGATAATCTCAGGAGAAGAGGAATCTGCATCGCTGACTGGTGTTATCTTTGTTGTAGGGATGGGGAGTCGGTTGACCATGTGCTCCTCCATTGTTCTTTGGCTCGTGGTCTTTGGAACCACATTTTTAGCATTGCGAATTTTCATTGGGTGATACCGGAGAAGGTGGTGGATGTGTTGTGGTGTTGGCATAGGAGGCTTCATAACCCGTTCGCCAAGGCTATTTGGAGAATGATTCCTTTATGTATTTGGTGGTGTCTTTGGAGGGAGAGGAATTCTAGATGTTTTGAGGTTGTTTCTTTGTCTTTGGATAATTTACAGAGTTTTTTATTACTTACTCTTTTTTCTTGGGCTAATGCGATGTTAGGGTGCCCTTTTATTGATTTCCAAGATTTTCTTAGCTTTGTTGCTTGTTTGGACGAAGCGTTTTCGGTATAGCTCCTTGTACTGTTTTCGCTTTTTAATAAGATCGGCTTACTTATAAAAAAAAAAAAAAAAAAAAAATTCCACAAGAATCTAGAGATGTCAGCAACAGCTCCAAGATAGGGTGTGGATGAAGGTTCATCAAGCATAACACCAACATAATAGCTAGGGCAGGTAGTGCTGGGTGTTATATAGTTCTTCACGAGCTCGCAAGAAAGACCAGGATCACATCCCAATAGGCAATCCATTAGTTCTTCAACCAGTGAAACATTCACATTGATAGCAGTAAGATCTGAACTGCTTATATTTGTATCCCCACTTGCAAGTATATAAAGGGTACGGGCAACAAGGGAAGCTGCAGCACTACAGCTGAAGAGTTTATATTTGCTGCACCAAAACATGAATGAGAAAAAATAGAGAACGGGTATAGCTGAGTAATGAGTGATAATATAATCATGAAAGAGAAGCATCTGAGGATAAAAGACAACTCACATATATTATCAAGGTGGCTATGGTAGAAGTTGTTGCTGAAAACACTATCAAAATCTTCCAATACGAGCCCTGAGGTGATAGAATTCTGTAAAGAGGAGGAAGGCGGCAGAAGGAACTGTAAGAGTTCCATGAAACCAACTTTTCCAAACGCTAATTTGCAGATTTTCAATTTAAACACCTCTTACTGAATTTTTATTTTCACCAATCCGACTATTGTAGATAAATGTTAGAAAAGCTCAAATCCATTATCTAATCATTCTAATATATGAACCAAAAAGCCTCACTGCTTCATTTTGATATGCTACAAGGCCTTTCTTACACCCAAAACCAAACAGAGGTTTTGTATAATATTAGGTGTATCCCTTATGTAGTATTAAAAAGAACAGTAAAGCAGTGGATGAAGAAAAGCAAAAACAAAGACTTGAAGTGTACTGTCCAAAACCTTTCTCAGGAACGCCATCAAGGACGATGGAGGTATCCCAGGATTTGAAGCATTTGCTGGTGAGATAATTATGTGCTCAGAATCCAGTGAATCCTTAAGGCATCCAATGTCTCATTTGTGGCAGATGAAACCTACAACAACAATCTCTAAGTTATAAAGGCAGGCCATATAGGCTGGCTGACTACCAGTAAAATATTAGAATCAAAGGAATAATGGACTTGTACATATATTCACGTCTCATGTAAAATATGCAGCAAAATAAGTTTACTGTTAGAAATTATGATCAGCTACAAATTATCTTCATCAAATAGAGGCAACAAAATTGAATGTAGTCCAAGTGAAGGAAAGAAACAATCCTCGCTTGGTCCAGTTGTAGGCCGAACTTGGGTCAGTGACCGCCCAAGTTAACACAAATGGAACAGAGGGAGAGAGTTGATGCTTCAAGTTAGGGGGATTTGACATAACCAACCCGTTTTGCCCCATTTTGGTAGAATTGGTTTCAGCTGGGCTTGGTTGGAAGTAGCTTAGTTTTCCCTCTTTTCTTTCTCTATTCTCTTGCAAACAGCATCATTAATGAAAACACACAAGTGCTACTCAGTTTGCACCACATGTGATTATATCCCCTCAGATGCCAGTTACGTATTAAGCGGCAAAATTCCCCGTTATGTCTTCCATAACTACTTGTGAGAGATTGGAGACAGTTTTTGTGCCTGGTTTGGATTGAATGTACATGGCGGGGTCTTTTTCTCTCTCTCTCTTATCACAACATTTGGATAGTGAGAGTTGTGTTATCAAATTGGACACACACCTAACATTGAACCACATAGACCTGTCTGTCACTTCTGATTGTTTACTCCTTTTTCTATTTCTATAAATATAAACCCACTATGACTGATTGCACCCGCTCAACAACAGAATACCGTAAGAGTAGCACTTCGAATGGATCCAATACCTAATCTCAACCTTCACACCTTCATATCTCACCTTACTTGTTACTTCAATGACTTTTCTTTTGCAATACTATTGTAGGATGACTACGAGTAACAATACCAATAGGAATGCTAATGTCTGCACCCTGAACATATATGAGACCATTCTGGGTACACTTGCCATTAGAGCATGTACTAACAGAGTAATCTTACAAATTCCACTGCAGTCATCAGACTTGCCCATCTTCTGTTGTTTCGGCCATTTGTTAGATAAGCGAACATCAGCAAACCTGGTTAGTAATTTTAAGCAACAAGAAAATGGCAATGGATGCTGCCTTCACCTTAGTTGTAATCCTTGACAAAACTATACCACTGCTTCACTGTCACCCCGTTCCCCAATAAAAATTGAAATCAACATCCACCCAAACTAATAATGAGAAATCACCACTATACCCACTGCTGTCACAACCACCATCACCTCTATCATAAACTTCACCTTTTCCACATCCATCACCAAACTTTGTGTCACATATGCAAATAACCAAGTGTGAAAGATGCATTAGCAGTAATATAATGAATATTATATGATAGCAAAGGAGAATACAAATTCAAAATGCTTCAGGGAAATTGCATGAATCACGCAGATGACTATTTCATCAAGTCCTCAGTATAAATGAGAACAAGGTCTCACCCCTGCCTTGTGAGCATAAAACTTGTTGACCCCTTGATTGAAGCCCTTCCCAACAGATCCAATTTCCAGGACCTGTGCAATATAATCCAGTGAACCAAAAGTTAGCTTCTTGATAAACTTATCCCTGGATTGAGAATAAACATACGTGATATGTAACAAGTCAGCCCATCGAATATAAAAGCAAAACTAAGGAAGCTTACATTGCTTCCTTTCATCTTCCACTTTTAGTTTCAGGGGGACGGGTTTTTGAGCATGACACGTCAAATCAACATTACACTTTCTCTTGACATTTTGTGATTAGTGGTCAGCCCATAAAAAAGGAAATTTCTTCCCAAGGAAACTCGCAGATTCCAACCATATTAACAAGGTTGGAGTATACAAGTATCATGGATAAATATAATCTCACAGATTGCTTTATACGACTTCAACCTTTACAAAGAAAGAAGAATACCATCTCAATTAACGAGTTATTTAGACCACCAACAGCATCGGACCGCAGATCAAGTTCGTACAAAAATATTCTGCTACCAAGGTAAACCCAGGCTTCTCCAGTGAAAACTATAAAAACAAGCTGCACCAGAAATCAGATCAAGCAAAGTCAGAAAACAAAGGACTTTTTTAGGCAGGCCACAGTAAAAAAAGTCACAGAAAAGCATTCTGAAGACAAAGAAACATATCCAATTATAAAGGAATGGAACCAAAAGGTAATGCACCACACACATGGTTAAAGAAATAATCTAAGTTTTAGTCACAAGACCATTCAAATGAGTTCATGCATTGAGCACTTGACTACATGAATATTCTGGAAAAAACACGCAATTTTCAATAAGGTAAAAATTAGAGGACAAGAGCTTAAGTTACATTCCTTAAGACTTTCGTGAATGTAACCAGAATATTAACCATACATAGAAGATCAGACTCACGATACTACAATCTCCTTGACCATTTGATGTCTACCAAATGTAATTCAAGATTTAGAATTGTGGTTTTCACCAAAATATTTCAATTAGTTTCAAATTACACCTTCAGCGTAATAAACATTGAATAAATTCAGGGTCAATTTCAAGAAACTGATTGTTACTACGGAAAAATACCATTGATTCAAAGTTATTTTATAGAGAATTTCTCATATATCTATGTATGTCAAGATGGCACATATTGTCTCTCTAGATGTTTAGTGGGGGCACGAAAAAACACTAAAACAAGGGTCTAAGAACTGTCCATTTATCACCAAAAGGTACTTATAATAAGAAGTTCAGCTCAAAAAGAAAACAGCAAAGACATATTATTAAAGCAAGCTCATATTAACCACACCTGTTTTTTAAGGTCATCCAGACCATCTTTGAATGAAAGTGCATTGGTCGCTGCCAATAGTGCAATCAGTCCCTAAAAATGATCCAAACATAAGTATACGCACTTTAACTAGAGACAAATAAGCATATAACAGTCTAAATTAAATCTCAAAATTTGGGAGTTGCTTTAAAATATAATGAACTCACAGATAACGGGGAGTCTGCACCAAGGCTTTTGTCACGGAAAAATGAAGCAGAATCCCATAGATGCCACTGTCAGGACTACCGGCCTGGATTGGTCGAGTGAAGAAACATTGATTGGAGGAAGCGAGGACCAAACACTGCCCTTCGCAATTGAGATACAGAAAATTACAATTCACGATTAGAAAAAAAAAGGGGAAAACATATGAATCCACTTCGTGTTCATTCTATTCATTCAATTTCTTCTCTCTTTTTCTTTTTCAAATCAAGGTAAGTACACAACAGTACACTACTTAGCTCATGTCAGTAAACGACACTAGTCAATGTGCTGATCAATCAATTGTACTTGTGTACAAAATAATTAAGTCAGAGAAGGATATCCTTTTTTTACCACACAATCTCCACTATCTATCAGTGTCCTTGTTCTGAATACTAAGAAAACATAATCTATACCAGTCACATAAACTGGTGTTTTTTGTGGAAATCAAGGAATTGAGAAGCTTTAAAAAAAACGAAATATAATCACCACAGTAGTTGCACTGGGAAACAACTTCAAAAGTTGAAGATAACTTTCTCATGATTGAGTTGTTGAACATCATTATAAGAATAGATAATCCCAGGGAACTCACCTGTATCCACCTAGTGGAACACAAGTCCCTTCTTTTAAACAAGATTCTGAATCATGAGTTCCAGCTTTGGTTGTCTAATAAAAGCCAAATGGATTAAAGATCAATACTTTGTCAATCAAAATAAGCTTTCATACCTTACTGTAATTATTAAATGCCAATAATCATAATCTCATTAAAGAATAAGAATCACGAACCTGCATCACAAGATCAAACTCAGCCACATCAGCAATATAAGCTTTGTTGCTCTTCTCGTTCTTGGTAGCTGCCTGCATGAACAAATGACAGTATTCATGTAGATACTACAATTTGATCCAGCCCACAAAACAGGAGAAAAGCACCCACATATTACTCTCTAAAACTTGCAATGCTTCCTATTAACACACTCTAAAGCACACTTTCACATTGTAGCTCATAAATATTTTAGAAATGCATTGTTATATGTTACAGATGCATTGCATACCCAAACTTTCAAAAATATAAGAAACAACCAGAGAGCCACAGAGAGATAGGGAGACAGAAAGACAGCCAGAGAGATCCAAATTGGAAACAGAAGAAACAAATTAAGGGTGGACCAAGAGCCACAAATGAAGTGATCTAAGCACGGCCATCTTAAGCGTACAAAATTAAAGATTGATTCAATTTAAAGCACAGCACAACATACATTCAAAATGTACTATCAAGCAAATAACACCACTTCCAAGCTACACTACTTTAATGTTCCAACCATCGCTTTCCAAGAATTCAGTCTCTCTAACACCATAATTTCTTCACTGGCAAACAATGCTGAACTAAACAATCAACTGATACCTCACCCCACTACACATATATAGCACAACTGTAGTAGTTTGACAAAAACAGTGTCTATCCCCTGACATGCAACAATTAGTAATCTACCTCAGAAGCTGTAGTTCACTTCTCATAACAAACAGAATCATCACCATTGAAGGCCATCATGAGCTTCAATTACCAATAAAAACATAACAGGTAATCTTACAAAGGATACAAACTTGAAAAATAAATTACCTCCAGCAGGGTCACAGTGCCACTCTCTGAGAGTAAGAATACAGGAAAATTATACACATTCCACATGATACCAGATCCCTGCAAGTGCAAAATGATGAAGCTTAAGCATGTCAAACAAAATGTGAAGATAGATGTCTTACAGCTTAAGGTATACAAATTTCCATTATATCAATAATATCGTTGTGACAGTAAAATGGACAAAGCTAAAAAGATTTTTTCGTCTCTTGATTAACTTCGGTATTTATACATTTATTTATTGACCACAGAACCGGGCACATTCCTATTATGTAGTGATAAAGCAACCAAAGCTCTCAGTTGAATAATAAATCACTGTCACTTATCTATTACTAAATTCATTAACCATTCTTCAACAATCTGCTGCTCGTTAACTAGCAGTTAAAATGAAAGCACGACGACATGTTTGAATAGAAAAGGAATAAAAAGCTAAAAAATAAGAAAAACAGACTGAACTTTGACCGAAACTGCAAAAGTTCAAGAACTTCATTGGATAACAAATTCTTAGCATACAATTGGGTTCCACTCATAGTTGGTCTTTTGGTAAGGAGCAAATTCAGCTTGTGGAAACTTCTGAGTGGGAGAGAATCCTACATTAAAGATAAAACATAATGAAGCATTAAAGACTTAATAGCTAAACTACAGCTAAACATAATGAAGTAATTAATCTATTCTCTAGATTCAGAGTTTTAAGACTTATCTCTAATACGATAACTTCTGATGGTAAAACTTGTGAAGTTTTTATTTAAGCACCACAAGAGTACTTCCATGGACCAAAAGAGAGTGGTAGCCTGATCAATTTGGAGATTTAAAAATAGAGACACTCAGTAACCAATGTGAGCAGGAAGTTTATAGATAGAACTCCTGCCTTCAAAATCAATTAGATTGTGGTGATGCCTCCTTTTATCAGGGTGTGTAATTATAACTCAATCTGAACATTCTGCAACAGGTAAATGTTCTTATAATCACGTTCAGGCCTTATATCTCTTACTCCCAATATATTTGCTTTAAAAAAAATACATAGGTTCTTCTCCTATTCCTTTTCCTTATTTTCTTCCAAGGTTTTGGAGAAGAACTTGAGTATCACTTTGGTGAAGGGCTAGAATTACTGCTCAAAAGAAACGTAAATCTTTTCTATTTAAGATTATGCGATCATATCAATTTTGATTGGGGAAGACCACCTAATGAGGACTTTGAAAGTGTTACTTTTTCTTTAATAATTTCCTTCTTTTAATTACTCAGTAAAATAAAAACTTCTTTTAATTGATTAGGGCACAAGTGTATTAAGTTCTCATTAATTGGAGGACACACGCGAGGCTCTTTTCAGCTTTTCTTTCATCTATTTTCCATGCTTTCTTGCTGGCTCCCATTTCATTTGTAGTAAAAGAAAGCCAAAGACTTCCTTCTGAGTTCTGTACAAACTTTCACCTAAAACTGCCTCATTTTGTATGCATTTTCTAACCTTTTCCAGATCTGGCATTGGAGCTACCGACCCACAAATATGACCTCAACAGACAACAACTGGAAAGCTTTTACGTTTTTTGTATGGCAGGCGCAGGGATCCCTTAACTGAGAAAGGAAATATATCCACGGAAAACAAAAAAGAAGAGAGAGAAGGAGAGAGTACTAGAAAGTTGTAGACCAAATAACTCACTATATTAGTGAACAACGATTACAACGACGAGTCTCCACAACGCCAATGCCATTCACCCCTTCCCAGCTTCCCTGGTTCTTATTTTTATACAAGGGTCAGCCCATTGGCAATAACATACTAAAAGCTTAATATTTAGTACCGAGTCCCTCGTAATAAAATTTGAGGGCTGTTCAAAATTGTGACCGACCCGACCTGCACCCGACCAACTTTTATCGGGCTAAACACGGGCTCGGACCTGTGCGGGCCCAAACTGATGGAACCCGCTTAGAGTCGGATGGGCCTCGGTTTATCATCGGTTGGACCCGACCCGACCCGACCGACTACGAATTACATCAGAACCATGGCCCTTTCAACCCGACTTCTGACTCTTCGCCGTCGCCCTCCCGCTGCGTCTGCCGCCGTTTGTCTCCATTGCCGCCGCCCTCCGTCGCCCTTAAGACTCCACCGAAAGTTATAAAGGTAAGCTATTTGTAGAGATTTACAGATCCAAGTTGCTTTTTGAATTATCGACAGATCCAAGTTATACAGATTTACAGCCAAGTTATATAGGTCGTAAGCTATTTGATCTAAAATTACCTATGTATTGTACTGTTATACAGGTCTTAGGCATCCAATTGTGCTACTTTCCGTGGAACTGAAGGCATCGTGCTTCTTACCCTTAAGACTGAAACTAAATCTAGAGTATTTGGCTTCTGGGTTATTGAGGGTAAATCTAAACTAAATCTGAAGGCATCGTCCAGTTCGTGCTATTTGGCTTCTGGGTTATTGAGGTAAGTTTCTTTCTTCAGTTATATATACACAATTAAGATTTTGTCCCTTTCGGGTTGCATAATGAGTTTGTATTGAGTTACCTGCAAAATTATGTGTTAAGCTTTCTATTGTTTGGCTGAACTTTCTCTGATGGATTCCTAGAAAAAGATTCATATGCATCGGTTCTCAATGAACCTGTCAATGCTGATAACCTTATTAGAAATTCACAGTTGAACTTCAGTGATAGACCAGGAACCAAGGACTGGTGCAGTTCAACTCAGTCTCTTCCGCTAAGTCCTTTGTTCCTGGTCTGCACTACAGTATGTTAGGAATGGAGGTGTCAAGAAGTATGTGGGTTAACGAATAGTAACAAGGGATAAAGCTTAGTAACTAGGAAGAGAGTTGTTGGCATCCTTCAGAGTTACCTTAGTAACAAGGGATAGAGCATGAAAAAAAAAACTTGGTGGGCAGAGGTCATGAACAACTATGCCTGTAGTGGGATTAGGAACCTATTGGACTTAATCTGTCTTAATAAAGTGCTTGTGGACTCGCATTGAAGGGTTTCCTTATCAAATAAATCGCCACACTGATCACATTCAGGTGGAAGACTCAAAACCTATCTTATTCCTTGTCTTTTTTATTTCACAATTGACAATAGAAAGGAAAAAAGGAGGTATATGAAAGGAGACGAAAAATTCAAGTTCCAACATACTGCTTTGGTTAACGACAGCTTTTATCATGTAATTCAGTACAGAAAAACCTTATTTAGATGCACATAATATACTCTTTTCATTGAGCATTTTCATCTTTGGGGAATCTTTAGATGCTAAATCTAACGACCCTTGCGTGTGATATCTGAGATTACACTTGCATAGTGGGGAAGTCAGATATTCCTTTTTCTGAAATAAAAATCGAAGTTGATATTGTACATGATACCTGATATTGTACATCTAAGTTGCATTCGGACCATTTATTTGGTCTTT
Organism: Myrica gale; assembly: GCA_963930655.1. Lineage (NCBI taxonomy): Eukaryota > Viridiplantae > Streptophyta > Magnoliopsida > Fagales > Myricaceae > Myrica > Myrica gale. Next base: position 4,144,475 of record OZ005600.1, on the reverse strand, counting down.
TGAAATTCTTTACAAGCATTGGATGTAGTAGCAATATAACAAGCAATACCATTACCAATACCTACTCTTTTAAATTTGAATTATTTGTTTATTATATTATTCAAGATCAGTTTATTATTTGATTTATGTTCCCCATGGTATTTTTAACTGCAGTTTGATGTCACATTTCCTGCCCTTCCATGCTCCATACTCAGTCTTGATGCCATGGATATTTTTAACACCTTGACGTGGTATGCTTGGAAGTAGTATTATGTACGAATACTTTTTTTGCAGTTCAAAGTATTACTTGTAAAACTGATGTTGCGAATTAAGTTTTTCTCTCCTTCTTTCCCTTTCCCCTCATCTCTCTCTCTCTCTCTCTCTTAGTTCCCTGTAAGGAGGACAGGGAGTTCATTGTAGTAAGTAACTTTTCCTTGGGAAAAATATATGAAGTGCTTGTATAAGTGGAAGTATAGCACTTCATATATTTTTATGGGGATTTTTATGGGTGTGCTGAGGAATTAGATGGGTTTGAGGTTCTTGTACTGTAATGGGAACTGGGCTATTTTTTTTTATAGAGTTGGAAGGTGAATCCCATGAAGCATAGTGATTATACTGCACTATTTAAATTCTTTACTTTTTCTCATATTTCCATTGAGTCCTTGGTCTTATATTACCTGATTGTTTCTTAATGCATATTGTGGGATGGTTTGGCAAACTTGGGTGGCTTGAAATGGGTAAAAAAATCCAATACCTTGGCGTTCTCTCCGAATTCTTTCTTGAAGATTCCTATCGCACACGGGCCAGAAATATCATGGGTCATTAATAATAATACGTCAACGTTGACCCAGACATTCTCACCGGGGCTCAACTGGGATTTCTCAGAAGCCCTAGCCAAAATCTTCTCGGTCATCGTCATCCCAGTCTTGACCTGAAATTAAAGAAAATCCCATCGTGAAAACCCACGAAACTATCAGACCCGTTCACCAAAAGCACAAAAACGAAGAGATAAATGATATGAGCCCAACTGATCCAGTGGTGGAAGGCCTGCGTTCCGATTGTTGCGGTGCCATGACCGAGCAAATTTTCGTGGACATTGTTCTCCTGCATTTCGGAACTGAAAATATAGACTTCGACGTAAGAGCAGACAATCCCAAATCTTTCTGCTGGAAAAAAGAAACACACAAAAAGGAACGAAATGTTAGACACGAATTATAGAAATTTCGTCAGAAAATTAAGAATGGGGAAATGGGAGCTGGGTTGATGTATGAACCTTGTTGAGAATGAAAGATGCGGGAGTTGGAGCAATGCCAATGGTAGAGGAAGCCATGGGCGGATGGTTCTGTTTTCTTTAGCTTTTTCAGAGGAAAATGCAGAGGGTGCTGTTCGATTCCAAATGAAAGAGGAGGCGGCGGCGGCCAAGCACTTTGATTAAATCGGAGTGTAGGAGGATTTCTTGTTTGAGGTGACTGTTTTTGTAACAGGGTCAAATCTCAAAGATATCATTTGCTACAGAACATTGAGGTGATGTTTGCAAAGCAATGGTGGATGAAGCCATGGGCGGACGGTCCTGTTTTCTTTAGCTTTTTCAGAGTGCAGTGCGATTCCAAATAAAAAGGAAGGTGGCGGCAGCCTTAAGGACCCGTGTGTAGAGGGATTTCATGTTTGAGGTGAGTGTTTTTGTAAGAGTCAAAAAACTAACTCTGCCTTGAGGGCCGGCTGGGGTCTGCCAAATGAAGTACTGAACACAGCTATGTAATGCATATATAGCTTTTGAGATCTTAGGAGATGCAGAACGTACTCGGAATTGGTGACGTGAGTATTGCATTTCAAAAAGACTTATAAACTTCCAAAAGGTCTTTAATAAATTTTCTCCCTTTTTTCTTTTCAGATTTCTTTTTTCTCTCTCGCACTGAAATTTAATATTGCAAGGAGTCGATGAAATAGCAAGACTTTTAGGTGATAAGTATGAATATTGATGCCAACTTTTATACTCATATAATGCATCATGAAAAACGAGTGCGTTTAGGGAATAACTCTCAAAGCTATCGAAGCGACAATGGATAAATACATTAACAATGGGAACCTTGGTGGTGTCTAAGAACGGATTCAAGAGTAAAAAATGAGTATATTTATGGAATAGTTCGTGCTATAACAACAGTAAAACTCGAAATGATCACGTGATTTGAGAACAACTGAGGCTATTACTTCTAAGTGCTTGTGATTCTCTAGATTGGAGATACCTACAAATGAAATTCTTAGAGACTTATATAGTGGTCGGCTAAGGCTAGAAAACATAGAAAGAAAATCTTACACGGAATGATTTTTTCCATTCGTACAATCAAGCTTATTCAAATTAGGATTGATTTGCCTCAATAAAGTCAAATCCTCTAATATAAGGAAAAAAAATGACTTCAATCAAGGACTGCGCATTCATTCATGAAAGAATTCCAATAATTAGGAGATTTATCTCCCTTCTGCTTGTGTGGCGTCGAGGTGTCGTCGCTCAGGTGGCATATTGTGGTTACCAGCAAATGGCTTGGTCACACAGTGAGCTATGCAGGCGCATCGTGGGCATTGCACAAGGTAAGTGTACGATGTCCCATCTGTGATTGTGCCTGTGGTGGGCATAGAGGAAGATTGTTACGATCTTCTTAGGTGCGATTTTCTGCTAGTATAGCTAGGGAGTGGCTTGTGTTATTTTCGGTGTGAGAGTGCAATACTTTTGAACACTCGGGCTAAATTGGTGCCATTTGGAAGTGTAATTCCTTGCAATTCATTGAATATGAATTTGCTATTATCTTCATTCTTATTCTTGTTATTATTCAAATCAAATCATAATCACTTTTAGAGCTTTTTGTTCGTTGATAATCGGTCATTGGAGAACAATTTAGGAAGCCTGTGGAGCATCACAAGCTTGCAGGCAGCAATTAGCGTTGAGGGTCAGGCCGAAGTCCCTAACATAAGTGAGCGCATGCATAAGGTGGTTGATCTTGGGCCTTGTGATCACTTCTAAGGCATCTATAGGCCTTTTTCTTGGCTTCCCCTGAGCCATGTTGGTAGTGTCCCTTATACCTTTTTGCAGTATCCATTCTGTGACCGCGAGAAAGATGCCTAAACGGTCCCCTCCGCGAAACCCAGTATTAGCTAGATATTGTTGATCACATCCCATATTTTTCCTTTTCCTTTTTTGGTTTTGGTTTGACTGGATTGATCGTAAGATTTGCTGATGATCACTTGCAGTGGCTTGACCAGTAACCAATGCCAAAAACCGTATAAAAGTAGTGGCTTTTAGCACAACTTGCTCATGCTAACCGAGAGAGCTGCCCTAGATGAATTAGTTGCAGCAAGAGTGGCTAGCTAAGTACCCTCGGATTCCTTCCGAAGGTTATTGCAGAAAATTGTAAGCATTAATTCACCGAACAGTATTTGAGAATTTTTCAAGAACTTATGATCGATCTCATCGGTTGAAAACCAAGAAAAAAAAAAAAGATCTCATCGGTTGAATAGCCCAAGTCATGTTTGGCCTTCTTCCATTAATCCACGCCTCACAGTTGGATATGGTTTCTCTTTTCCAAAAGTTTTGATGGTCAACGGTTTAGCAAATTATCTTATAGTTTTTTTCTAAAACTCTATTTGTGATATGACGTGAGATCATTAGAGATTTTAGATCTCGATTAGGGCTGTTCATCGGTACCGGCACCGGCAACCGCCCACCGCTGGGCGATTCACCGCGCCCCACCGTATTGATTTTTTTTTTTATATTTAAGATACGACGTCGTTTTTTTAAGTAAGACCCCCCCTCTTTTTCTTCCCCCCTCTTCCCCTCGCGCATTTCACATTTTCACTTAGGGCTTGCCGGCTGGGTTTCCCCCTCCCCCCGCGTCAAAACGCTTCAGCCTCCCCTCAGCCACCGTGGCTCCGCCGTCCTCTCGCTATTTGCCTCTCTCTCTTTTTCTTTCTCTCGTTCATGTCTTTGGCCACACTAACTCTCTCTTTCCCTCTCAGTCTCTCCCTCTCTTTGTCGCAGGTCCGCAGCTCTCCTTCAGCAGCACCACCATCTGAAGCAACTTCATCTCTCTCTCTGTCTCTCTCTCTCTATAGTTTTGTTGCGATTTGGAATGGTTGCGATTTTTTTGGGTTTGTGGATTTGGTTGAGATTTGTGATGATTTGGTTGTGATGGTTGCGATTTGGGTTGAGATTTGTGAATTTGTTGTGATGGTTGCGATTTGGGTTGAGATTTGTGATGATTTGGTTGTGATGGTCACCGGCTGGGTTTCCCCCTCCCCCCGCATTGTGATCTGATTTTTTTTTTTTTTGTGATTTTTGCGATCTGGGTGTAGGTGGCGGTAACCGCTACCGCCACCGTCGAAACCGCCACCGTTAGGGGCCAGTTTCGTCCCTTAACGGTGGCGGGGGCAGTGTCCATTTTTGGACAACCGTCCATAGCGGTGGCGGTGGCGGTGGAGGGCATAACTGCCACCGCCACCGATTATGCACAGCCCTAATCTCAATCATAGGATCACATGAAATTTTTTTTTTGCATTATTTTTCCCATATTCTAATTTTATTATAAATTTTGGACTTCTACTAATTGTCATCATATCCTTTAACATATTAATAATTGAGTTTGCGAGAATGTGAGATTGATTTGTAAAATCACTTTTGTTAATAATTATTTACTTGTTTATCCTTTTATCATGCTATATTTTTACATGAACTAGTAGAATAAAAAAAATCACTGATTGATTAAATCAGACCACTTATGCACAGCCCTACTCTTAGGTCAAAAGATACTATAAGTTAACTGTACTAAATATTACTCTCTCCATCAGTGATAACTCTCAAAAGGTATTAATATTTGATCATTTTTCAGTATGCAATGAACTTTTATAGTGCATTTACTTATCTGTTAAAAGTCATAATCTCAATGACATAGTCAATTATCTTATTTTATAGATGCAGAACGAGTGCAAAGCTAATTACACATAAATATGCATATCGGTCTTGAATGCTTTCGAGTTAACAAGAAATAAAAAAAAATTATACTTCTCGCTTTTGATTCAATAATTATTTGGACAGTTAAAATATATAAAAAAAAATTCAAAATATAACTTTAAGTCAAAATTGTTAAAAAAATAGAAAAATTAAAAATAGTATGTACATAAAAAGAAATATGTTATAAATAAAAATATATTAAATTCTATCATATTTCTAATTTTTGTTCTAATTTAATCTTGGAAAGCTATTTCCATCCAATATTATCCATATCATTTCGTGTCTCCCTAAAGTCACGGGAGCGCGGTCGAGATGTAGAAACTTCCAACCTCATACTCGTTCAGTGGTGACTGTACAAGTTGGGCCTCATTTTCGACGAACCTCTAATAGTATGGCTTTAGATCATTATTACCAGCTTCTCTATATTTAGATCTCTATTTTAATTAAAAACGTACACTTCTTTATTTTAACTACTAACTTTTTAAAAACACTCCAGCAATTTTTCTATTTTAACAATATACTTTTACTATTCTATTAAAATATTATTTTTTAAAAATTTCTCATTATTTCTTTAACAGGTAAAGTTATCCTATCACCGGACCTCCACTCCACCTCCACTTCACTGTGAAACTTCTCCACCGCAATCTCCCCCATCACCGGACCTCCACTCCACCTCCACTTCCGTTCGCCCATTTCTCCCCACTTCAGCCATCTTTTTCTTCGGCCTTGCCCCTTTTCCTCCCCAATCACGCAAATCCCCATATCACCGAAAAACATTGTCTCCTAAATCTCCCACTTTACCTCCTCTTTTCGTCGCCCCCCCCCCCCACTTCACCTCCTCGAATGCGAGGCAAACCTATTGCAAGCAGTTTTGGACGTTGAAGACCTGATTCGGACAAATGAACAGCTGCTCCCTACGTTCAAAACTAGTTTTGCTGTCTTTCTTCTGATGGAGAAGAATTATTTTTTTCTGCTGTGTTCACACGTGGAAAAGCCACCATTTTTCCTTCGGAAATTCCCACCGGCAGTCCATCGGAAATTCCCAGCAACACTCCATTAGTCCCATGGAACGTCTGAGACCAAAGAAGGAGACGAGGGAGAGTCGGGGAGACGTGGGAGAGAGAAAAATGTCAGGACAAAATATATTATTATTTTATTATGAAGAAGTGAATAGTTGTTATCTTAAAAATAGATAACAACTGTTCACTTATTAATTTTTTTTGCTAACTTTTGCTAGAATAGATAAGCTGTAAAACCCATATTTTTAGCTATTTGGTTGTATTGGTTATCTATTCTAGCTTTTTAACCTGCCAAGAATGCTCTGACTCTTAACTTTCTGACTCGAACATCATGACATCATCTTATCGCGTAAGCATCGCTATAACAACATCACATCATGTGAACATGATGAACACCCGGTGAAAATGGAGGAAAAGGTTCTTCATAATTTGCGGCTTGCAAATTTAGACGCTGTGGGCATGGAAATCACGGCCCAACACAAAACATGACCAATCGACAGGATGTTTTGCCAACCTTCTGCTTTTTTGTTTTCGCGGTTCTTCATGGGTACTCCAAACGAAGACTTAAATATAATGGGTCAGCTGCTTCAGCTGTAACCAGTCTACAGATACTCGCGTTTCTATCGGTCTGAAACCAATATTTCAGTCCAGAGTGAGAAAGAGAAGAACAAAAAACTCGATCCAGCGCAAAGCAGGAAAGAAAAACAACCAATCCACAACAATTTGTGGCCCAATTGGCAGCAATATATGCCAAACTCAACCAGCTGATAAAGGGCCTGTGCATGACGACGATGGAAGAGTTACACATGGCTGCTGCTGCTTACTATCACAACGCCTCCGGCGAACTTCAGGAGCTAGCACAGGACTTCTTCCGCTCGCTGGATTTGAATGGTGATCGACAAATCAGCTTTCATGAGGGTTAGCGGTGTTCTTCAGGCACTGGGGCTACCACTTCAGTCCCAACGTTTTCGATGCCTTAGACCGAAACCGAGACGGTGTCTTGGATTTCTGGGAAGTCCTCACGTTGTACTACATCACACTGCATCCATTGCGGCGTGTGCCTAATGGAACAGTATTTCATTTGCGTCAAATGCTTTGACAGTGGTGGCGCCACCTACGACCTCTGTGCGAGATGCTACAGGGAAGGGAGGTATCTGATTTGGGATGTAGATTTCTTGGAAATCTTTAGCCCGATTTAATATGCCGGTATCTTCAAGAAAGCATAAAGTTAGGATGATTACACAGTGACTCAGATATGAATTCATTTTGTATTTGTTTCATGAATGTGGCTTGGATCTGTAGACGAATCAAACAGCGTATTAAAGAAGGCTGAAAGCGAATACAAAGGGCACCGCTCTTTGTTCATGCGAACCCGAAACCTGCTGTCAACAATGCAACGTCAAGATATCATTGACAGGTAAAGAAGGATTTTTGTCGTTTTCTAAATATTGATGTCTGCACGATTTCATGAAAAACTCTTTTTTCCTGAACAGGGTGATAGTTGCAGTTGGATTTTTCTTGTTCTCGTGTGCTGTTCTTTATGTTGTCTCAAAGCGCATTGGAATACTATAGTTGCAGAGAAAGGTCATTGCTGCCTTAAGGGCTGGTGTGGTGGGACAAGCGGATATAGAAAACAGAGCCGTCGCAGATGGCATAAATGTGCCCCTGGTCCATGAAAATGCAGTTCATATGGTGGATGTTCCTTTAGAACAGCCTATGCGTGATGAGCTCTAAGGTTCTTTTCTTGTTAGGATCGAAACTACTTTCCTGTATAATTGCTCTCTCGCTTTGTTGTGCCTTTATCTTCCATGGCTTGTCAGGTGATGCAATGTGATATATCCCCCTTTTCCTTCATAGTCATACGTTCTCCATTTGACTGTTCCCCAGCAATTGCAAAGTAAAATCTTCATTTGTCAATTGTCAATGGCCCCAAAGTGTTAAAGAGAAATGAAAGGGTTAATTGCTTTCTCCTGCCCCCTTATTTTTGGAATGGTTGATTTACATGGCAATGTCTACAATCCTTTTGCATTAGATATAGAGAAAATCACACATATGGTTCGCTTCATGGCTAAGAGAGTGAACCAAAGATTTCTCAGTTTAGAAGTTCACTAAATCTAGAATTTAACTGATTTAGTAAACACTAAGCAGTCAAATTGCTCTACTTATACGGTTCTCCCGAAAGAACCGTGCTAAATCATGAACAAAATAGAGCATACTGACTGTAACGACCCAAGGACAAGCACTAGCCACATCTGTGCTTTGACTTCAAAAGGACTAGTCAAGATTGTTTTAGAAGCCCCTTGGATCATTATAAAGCCCAGTTCAACCTAGTAAGGTCCCAATGTGGGACTTGGCCCTTATAGAACTCATCTCTCATTCATTCTCCTCTCCCACTCCATGTGGGATTCGGGGTATCACAATATCCCCCACTTAAATCCTTGACGTCCTCGTCAAGGCCCACCAAGCCCACATTGGTGGTTACTAGGACCGCTCTGATACCATTTGTAACGACCCAAGGACAAGCACTAGCCACATCTGTGCTTTGACTTCAAAAGGACTAGTCAAGATTGCTTTAGAAGCCCCTTGGATCATTATAAAGCCCAGTTCAACCTAGTAAGGTCCCAATGTGGGACTTGGCCCTTATAGAACTCATCTCTCATTCATTCTCCTCTCCCACTCCATGTGGGATTCGGGGTATCACAAAAAGTCTAAACAAATAGAATACTACTCGAACATATCATCCCAACCAAGAAAAGAGCTCATAAAAAAATTATATTTCATCTTCAATAGTCAAAATGAATCCCAACAGTTTAGTCAGAGCAATACTAAAAACATTAATCATTAAATACTTCTCTTAATAAGAGTCTCAATAAACAATAAAACTACTAAAGTCTTCAAAATAAAACAATTATTACTAGAGTCTCCAGATGACTCTTTATTCAAATATTTTGCATCTAGCAATTATTCTCAGAGATTTCAACTCACAATCTTTCTATCACTCGCTGCCACCAACTCCTAAACCTGAAAGATAGAGAATAAGTGGTGAGCTACAACTAGCTCAGTAAGTAGCAAATCAATAAGGGTAGGGAAAAAAACAATTTATCACAATAATCGAAATCCATAAATAAAACACTGTGAGTCATACCGAATTCAAAAATATCAGTTTGTAACAAAAATTATCAAAGGCCGCGCAATATAGGGAAATAACCAATGGTCACACAGACCTTCAGGCCACAAAGACCTCCAAATATTAGGCCACACAGACCTCTAGGCCACAAAGACCTCCAGATATTAGGCCACAAAGACCTCCAGATATTAGGCCACACAGACCTCTAGGCCACAAAGACCTCCAAACATTAGGCCACACAGACCGCATAGATATATTGCCAGCACAAAGACAATTTTCAAAGTATACTCACAAAATAAATATATTCCAACAATCCAACATTTCAAGTTTGATATTTCAAACAAATTCATGAAATTTAAGTCATTTCATCTTTATCAAATATTTGTATATTTTCCCCATATAATGAATCAAAACTATATAAAATAGTGCACGTTTTAAAAATCTATTTCACCAATGACAAGATATTTAAATTTCGCACAAAGAAATATTTTTAAATCAATTTCATCTCACAGAATAATTAAATATTGCGTGCACTTAGATTCCACAAAAGTTTAGAGGAATAAAATCTCATTGATAAGCCACTTACCTCGATGCTTAAACGAAGCTTAAGATTCACAAAGAATTGCTGAAAGGTCAATCAGCACCTAGAATCCATTTGAAAATTCAGTCAACTCATCATCTAAATCCTCGTACATCCCCAAAGTAATTTAATAATAGAATTCCAACAACAACACACCTGAACTGAAATAACTCTGTCTATTCCCAAAATCGCGAAATTCCTCAAAAGCGCCTTTAATTACCCTACAGCAAACCAAAAACTAAACTGGAAAATCTAGAATATTCAGATCTAAAACTCTATTGAAGGTCGGAACTTAGAGAAAAGCTCACCCAATTGTGCCGACGAAGTCGAAGAAAAAGCGCCTAATACGTGAAGAACGGCTCTCCAACGACGTCTATAAAACGGCATAACCCAAATCAATCCAAAGAAATATCTTTCTAAACCAAGATTAAAACAAACCTACCTCCAAAAATCACCCAACTCCTGCAAATCGCGTCTCCAAAGGTAAGAGAAAGAGGATTTCGTGTAGAGAGAGAAAGAGGAGAGAGAGAGCTTCAAATGAGAGAAAACTCCAATATTGAGAGGAAATTTTCGCAATTAACCTAGATCTAAACTGAAAGATCTCTAAATGGGTTTAAAAAGGGCGAAAATTTCATCAAAAACCGTTCAAAATTCGAAAAGAAATCAAATTTTTAAAACTTAGAAGATTCGCGTTGAAAACTGAACGTTTCTACGTTCAGTTTTCAAACGGTTGCTGCGGAAGGGATAAACTTATCCCTCCGCACCGTTTAAACTTTGACTTTTAATTTTTTTTTTTTTTTTTTTTTTGGAAGTATTACAATCTTCCCCCCTTATAAAAATTTCGTCCTCGAAATTGACTTACCATAACCAACGAATAATCCCGGATATTTGGATCGCATCTCATCTTCTTGTTCCCATGTTGCTTCTGCCATGGTTTGATTCTTCCAAAGGACCTTCACCAACGATAGCGTCTTAGTTCTCAACACTTGGTCTTTACGATCCACAATTTGGACGGGAACTTCTTCGTATGACAAGTCTTCCCTAATCTGGATCGGTTGATAATCCAAAATATGGGACGGATCAGAAATATATTTCCTCAACGTAGAAACATGAAATACATCATGAATCCTTTCCAAAGCGGGCGGTAGTGCAAGGCGATATGCAACAGAGCCGACCTTCTCCAAAATCTCAAATGGCCCCACGTAACGAGGACTTAACTTTCCTTTCTTTCCAAAACGCATAACTCCCTTCATTGGAGCAACTCGCAAAAATACTTTATCTCCCACTTCGAATTCCAATTCCTTTCTTCGTTTATCTGCATAACTTTTCTGTCTACTCTGAGCTGCTTGCAGTCTCTTTCGAATTAACCCAACTTTCTCACAAGTTTTTTCTACAATTTCCGGACCAAGAATCTTTCTTTCACCCACTTCATCCCAACAAACTGGAGATCTACACCTCCTACCATATAAAGCTTCATAGGGAGCCATCCCAATACTAGAATGATAGCTATTGTTGTAAGCGAATTCAGCTAATGACAAGGCATCAGTCCAACTACCTTTAAAATCCATTACATAAGCTCTTAACATATCTTCTAGCGTTTGAATGGTCCTCTCTGATTGTCCATCTGTTTGCGGGTGAAAGGCGGTGCTGAATTTTAACTGCGTACCAAAAGCTTTCTGCAACCTTTTCCAGAACTCAGAAGTAAATCTTGGATCCCGATCTGATACAATTGTCACCGGTATTCCATGTAATCTCACAATCTCCTGAACATAAAATTGCGCCAATTTATCCAAAGTATAATTCTTCCGAATAGGGAGAAAGTGCGCCGACTTCGTTAATCTATCCACCACAACCCATATTGTATCATGACCTTTAGGCGATCTCGGTAATCCTGAAACAAAATCCATACAAATATGTTCCCATTTCCATTCAGGAATTGGAAGTGGCTGTAATAATCCTGAAGGTCGTTGATGTTCAATCTTCACCTGTTGGCAAGTAAGACATTGTTCTACAAATTTGGCTACCTCCCGTTTCATATTATTCCACCAAAAATTGTCATGAAGATCCCGGTACATCTTAGTACTTCCCGGATGTATTGTAAAGCGTGAACGATGTGCATCTTCCAGAATTTCTCTCTTTATCTGCGGGTCATTCGGTACACAAAGTCTGTTTCTGAATTTCAATATACCATCATCTGTCAACTTAAATTCAGATTTCTTCCCACTACGCACTTTGTCCATGAGCCTTACCAATTCTTTATCCTTATCTTGATTACTCTTTATCCTTTCAACCAAAGTAGGTTGCACCTTTAAATTTGCCAAATAAGATGAGGAATCTCCCACTATCACCTCTATGTTATATCTCTCCAAATCCAACAAAATATGCTTCTGTGTAGTCACCATAGCAGCTGTCCAAGACTTCCGACTAAGTGCATCTGCCACTACATTCGCCTTACCAGGGTGATAATGTATTGAGCAATCATAATCTTTAATTAATTCCAACCACCTTCGCTGCCTCAAATTTAATTCTTTCTGAGTAAATAAGTACTTCAAACTCTTATGGTCGGTGTATATTTCACACTTTTCTCCGTACAAATAGTGTCTCCATATCTTCAAAGCAAAAACTATTGCTGCCAGTTCTAAATCATGAGTAGGATAATTCTGTTCATAATTCTTCAATTGGCGAGAGGCGTAAGCAATTACTTTACCCTGTTGCATCAAAACACAACCCAAACCTTTTCGAGAAGCATCACTATATATAACAAAACCTTCTGAACCTGAAGGTATAGTCAATACGGGAGCAGATACTAACCTCTGTTTTAATTCTTGGAAACTCTTCTCACATTCTTCCGTCCATTCAAATTTCGCTTTCTTCCTCGTTAACCGTGTTAGTGGCACAGCTATACAGGAAAACCCTTCTACGAACCTTCTGTAATACCCGGCCAAACCCAAGAAACTCCTAATTTCACTCACATTGGTTGGTCTTGGCCAATCAGTTATAGCCTCGACTTTACCTGGATCAACAGTAATCCCCTCGCTAGACACCACATGACCAAGGAACACAATCTTATCAAGCCAGAATTCACACTTTTTCAATTTGGCATATAACTGTTTCTCTTTCAATGTCTGCAATACCATTCTTAAATGTTCTTCATGCTCCTCTCGGCTCTTTGAGTAAATCAAGATATCATCAATGAAAACTATAACAAATTTATCCAAATATTCTCGGAATACTCGATTCATCAAGTCCATAAAGGCAGCCGGTGCGTTCGTTAACCCAAAAGGCATGACCAAAAATTCATAGTGTCCGTATCTTGTTCTAAAAGCTGTCTTTGCTACATCATCACTCTTAACCTTTAGCTGGTGATATCCCGAACGAAGATCAATCTTAGAGAATACCTGTGCTCCTTGTAATTGGTCGAATAGATCGTCAATCCGCGGTAGAGGATACCTATTCTTTACCGTAACTCGATTTAACTCTCGATAATCAATACACAATCTCATGCTACCGTCCTTCTTCTTAACGAACAAAACAGGAGCACCCCAGGGGGACACGCTTGGACGGATGAACCCCTTGTCCAATAATTCTTGCAACTGATCTTTCAACTCTTTTAGTTCCATAGGTGCCATCCTATACGGTGCCTTAGAAATTGGAGCAGTACCAGGGACAAGGTCGATGAAGAATTCAATTTCTCTCTCTCGGGGTAGGCCTGGTAAATCCTCGGGAAATACCTCTGAAAATTCCCTCACTATTGGAATTAACTCCAACTGTGACTCTTCTTCTTTAGTACCAATCACACTAGCCAAATACCCATGACACCCTTTATGAAGTAATTGATTGGCTTTTAATGCCGAGATCACACATATTGGTTTGAGACTCGACCCCTTAAAACGGAACTCCACATCATCTAAAGGCTTGAAAATTACCTCTTTCTCGAAACAACATATGCTAGCATGATAAGCAGACAACCAATCCATTCCCAGGATGACATCAAAATCATACATATCAAGCAATATTAAATCTGCTAAAAATTTTCTATTCTCAATGCAAATTTCACATGACTTAAGCACAAGACTCGCAATCAAAGTATCACCCATTGGAGTAGAAACAGACAACTGATAATCAAGCTGCTCAGGTTCTCTATCAGAATTTTTGGCAAATATTTGGGAGACGAAGGAATGAGTCGATCCCGTGTCAAACAACACTCTAGCATACATAGACAAAATAGGAAGCATACCTGTCACCACCTCATCAGTAGCCTGACCATCCTGGGCTGATAAAGCATATACTCTTCCCGGAACCCTTTTTCCAGCATTATTATTCTGAGACGATGACGGATTCATGTTCTTATTTGTAGGGCACTCACGTGAAAAATGACCAGGCTGCTTGCAAGTGTAGCACAACTTAACTCCAAAACGGCAGGGTTGTCCTTGATGATGCTTCCCGCAATTGGGACAAGGCCTCACATTTCCATGTTGAGTATTTTGTGTTCTGACATAACCACTATTGAAAGAATTCTTCTTATTATTGAAATTCTGCTCTTTGCCCTGCCCATCATTTGGCTCAAACCTTCTTTTCCTAGTATCTTTGACAACATCTCGATGTTTGAAATCTTCCTCTAATGCCATGGCTCTCTTCACTGTTTCAGTGTAACTATTAACTCCAGAAGCCAAAATGAGGTGGCGGAACCTATCACTGAGACCCCTCTGAAACTTTCGGACTCTTTTTCCTTCGTCCGGAATTAAATGAGGTGCAAAGCGAGACAATTCCACAAATCTTGCAGCGTACTGCTCCACACTCATGGCCCCTTGAACCAAATCTGCGAATTCTCTTTCACGACGATCCTTGAAAATCTCTGGATAATAAGTCTCATTGAACACTTCCTTAAACTTAGCCCAAGTAATCGGAACATCTTCACCAAGTTCTTCATTTAACAGTAACTCAGTGCCATCCCACCATCTTTCAGCAGCATCCTCCAAGACAAAAGTCGCGTATTTCACTTTCTGTGAATCCGTGCAGTTAAGAACTTTGAGTAATTTTTCTATCTTAGTTAACCATCTCTCAGCAGCGATTGGATCAGGCTCTCCCGTAAATATAGGAGGATTATGCTTCTTAAAATCCCCAAACGAACAACCCTCACGTGCAGTCCCATTTCCTCCTGTGGCCTCAGCAAGTCTAACAATGATCCGATTTGCCACCGCATCTACATCGTCCTGACTAGGAGTAACAGACCTTTCGTTCGAGGCAGATCTCTCATTACGACTTGACTCTTCTTCCTCTAAAATTTCGTTCACAGCTCTCCTTCTTGGTCTTGCACCCCTAGGCGGCATCTTCTTCCTAAAATTCGTTTGGCTCAACAAAAATTAGTAAAAGATAACCACTCCAAAGGCCAAATACAAGGAAGAAAAATGTAAAATCCTGAACTCAACATATAACAACAAAAATACAGAATCCAAAAATCGCTTCAAAGATCAAAACCTATCGTAAATCAATATCAATTCCTAGTTCAAGTTTCAATATCTCTCAAATACATCAACATATTCAACTTTAACCCTTTAATCCTATACTCTGACTTTCATCAAAATCTTCCTAATAGTCTACAGAATCATATACCTATGCTCTGACTTTCATCAAAATCTTCCTAATAGTCTACAGAATCATATACCTATGCTCTGACTTTCATCAAAATCTTCCTAATAGTCTACAGAATCATATACCTATGCTCTGATACCACCTGTAAAACCCCGACTCAAAAGTCTAAACAAATAGAATACTACTCGAACATATCATCCCAACCAAGAAAAGAGCTCATAAAAAAATTATATTTCATCTTCAATAGTCAAAATGAATCCCAACAGTTTAGTCAGAGCAATACTAAAAACATTAATCATTAAATACTTCTCTTAATAAGAGTCTCAATAAACAATAAAACTACTAAAGTCTTCAAAATAAAACAATTATTACTAGAGTCTCCAGATGACTCTTTATTCAAATATTTTGCATCTAGCAATTATTCTCAGAGATTTCAACTCACAATCTTTCTATCACTCGCTGCCACCAACTCCTAAACCTGAAAGATAGAGAATAAGTGGTGAGCTACAACTAGCTCAGTAAGTAGCAAATCAATAAGGGTAGGGAAAAAAACAATTTATCACAATAATCGAAATCCATAAATAAAACACTGTGAGTCATACCGAATTCAAAAATATCAGTTTGTAACAAAAATTATCAAAGGCCGCGCAATATAGGGAAATAACCAATGGTCACACAGACCTTCAGGCCACAAAGACCTCCAAATATTAGGCCACACAGACCTCTAGGCCACAAAGACCTCCAGATATTAGGCCACAAAGACCTCCAGATATTAGGCCACACAGACCTCTAGGCTACAAAGACCTCCAAACATTAGGCCACACAGACCGCATAGATATATTGCCAGCACAAAGAGAACAAAGACGAAGTGCTGAGTGACTCTTGGAGACTTGGATAGACTTGGTGCCTATGCCAAAAGCCAGAAATTCCTGTAGGTTTTTGTAGTCAGAAGGTAGCCCGCATTTTGGCCCTTTTTCTGTACTCCAACGCAGAGGCAGTCGCTGTTCTCAATCAGATATTCTGTCGTGTCTAACCCTTTGGTCCCTCCTCTCATAGGTCCTCCAGGCCTCCTACTTCTGTTGGTGCAACGCCGGACAAACATAAAACAATTAGGAAACAATCAATGCCTCTGGTTTCACTGAACTAAAATTTAAGAAAACAGATAATGATTATGACACCCTACTTCAAATAGAACTTTTTCATATTTTTTCCGATTTTATATTTTAGAGAAGAACCAAATTATTCCTGAAAAACTGCTATGGTCTTTGACTCTTTCAGTTTCTGAGGAGCTTCTGTCCTTGTAAGGTGAGAAACATGCTAATTTTGAAGTGGGATTTATCTATAATTGATTATTTGCATGCTCGCTGTCTTTTCTTCTGTCTTAGTAGACAAATCGGGCATGTTTAGTAATTTTTTTAAAAAGAAATATCTAGAACCCAGTAATTTTGAGATGGATCAAGAAGAAACTCATGTGAATAATTAGTCATTAATGATTATACATTATATTGGAAGTCGTTTATTAAAAAAAAAAACTCGAAGAGATTGATAGCTCTGGAAAACAAAAGAAATAAAACTGTTGGAAAAAAAAACTCACCCTAAAATTGCTGTTGAGAGACTCCGTCGCTGCCCTATAACTAGGAGATCAATTCCCAGCTCCTTGCTTTGGGAAAGAATAACGCCTGCCTTGTCCTTGCCTTCAATTTCCACCCTTTCTACACGTACTCGCAGTTTTGGCTGAAATTTCTTGCATGCATTCTTCATTTCTTCGAGAAAATCCACGTCCTCTACAACTCCATCCGAGGATGCCATGGTGGAGGAGGAGCCTGCGCTGGGCCTTCTCAGGAACGTCGAGAACGTGTTTCGCCACGAGTTTGGGTTTCCAATATGGAGAAGAATCAACTCGTCTTGCTCGAGCGCTGCATTGGAAAGAGCGTATTGGAGAGCACCCGCTGACTCGCGGGTTGGCTCTGCTACCACCATCACCTTCTTTGGAGGAGGAGTCCCGCCTTGCATGGCCCGTCGCCGCCTAAACTATCAGCAACGGAAACTTCCGCTGCCGGCGAACCTGCCACTTCCGACCCTTGCCTGCTACCACCGGCACGAAGACATCTAATTTGGACGGAGGGTAGAAGAGTGCAATTATAAGACGAGGTGATGATTTTGTTATGCGTTCATCCAGAAGAACAACTGCTAACAGATTTTTTAGCTTTCGTTCTGTGATTCACAATTTAGCTCTGCTTTTTATCCATGCTAAATTAGGAGGTGGAAGTTTGTTTTTGAAGGCCCATCCTCGAGACCCGGTCAAAACAGCCAGCGAGGCTCAAAAACAGGAGAGGTTTTGATTTCATGACTAATCTCATCTGTAGGCTTTAAAACAATGGAACTCCAGTTGTAATATCTTAATAATCGGTTGCTTAAGTTTACAGTTGATCAATTTGTTATCAGCCATGCAAGCTTCCACAAACCAATTATTAGCGAGAGTTTTTCAGAGACTTCTTCCTTTGCCAATTCAACCAATGCCAGAGAATAACAACTTCCACTTGACAAAATGATCGATTACTCCTGTCCTAAAATAGATAAAGTGATTCAAAATGACCTGATTATTGGCAAATATATTTTTAATTACACTGAGCTTTGTGAAATGTTCTTTACAATATACAAAGTTAACGTGGCATTTCTCGAGACTCGTTTATTTTTCAGAAGGGAAATGCTGGGCATCCCTCCCACGTCCCGCCAGCGTCCCGCTGGCTGACGTGGAGGTGGGGCCCAGCAATTTCCCTTCGCTGGCGGGACGTGGAGGCGGGATGCCCAGCATTCCCCTTTTCAGAAAGGGCAGGGTATGTGAGACTCGTTTGTTAACGTGGCATTTCTCGAGACTCGTTTGTTTTTGTCTTTTTGGACCCAAAAGACAAAAACGCAAGATTCATGCTATACTAATGGGCCCGCCCATTTTTGGATCTACTTGGATGGTTTTTGATGGTGTCTCAAGGCTCTGTTTTCTAGCCAAACTTCAGCTCGATCACCATAGGTATTTATTGTCTATTTTGTGTGTTTTCCTTCTGTTTTTAAATTTTATTTCAGTGGGATTCTGTGGGAGGGAGCAAGTGGTGAACACTAGGTTTTGGCTACTTTTCGGCGTACTTGAATCAGATGGCCAATCTTAGTGACCTCAGATCTTAATTGCAGCTTTTATCTCGGTGGTCCTATGTCCGCTCTTTAGCCGCTTATTGTCGCAGATCTCGTTGTCCATTGGTGCTAGTGTGAATGCTTTTTCGGAAAAGTAGGAGCAAAGTGCTTGACTATCTACTCCTCTAACCACAGTTGTTTTTCATAGTTATTTTAGAATCTTCGAACCTGTTCACAACATTTTGGATCCGTCTAGTTGAGGCCTTTAAGGCCAATAAATATATAGCCCATTGGACTTTTTATGATGTTGTGACGGGCTCTATACTCATATTACTTGTATCCAGCCTTTAAGGATTGTCTCTATTCAACAGGCAAAAGTTACTGTGCGATTGAGGTTATTGTGTGAGTGTATGAGTGGACGAATGAGATTAGAAGTTGAGAAATCTAATGATTGAGAAAACGCCACGTCATTTAATGAACCCAACCCGCTAACCCGCCCGCAAAACCGACCCGGTTTCATTAAATGATGTGGCCTTTTTTCAGCCATTAGATTTCTCAACTTCTAATCTCACCCGTCTACTCACACACTCACATCATAACCTCACTCACACAATAACCATGACCCTATTCAACATGCTCCCATGTTTCCCATTGAAATGAAATTCTAGATTGCTTAGGGACAAAAAAGAAGAAGGAACAAAAGTATCTGGAAGGATTACCTGATTAACGATTAATCTATGCCCCTATGGAAAATACATCAGTCGAGCAACGGCCTTAATATACGAATGATGGAGTAACACTCATGATCTCTTTGGCTTCCATGTTCGTACAAGACAGATTACACTACCAGTTGGAGTTGAAGCCCGAACATGCCATCGTTGATGTATGCTTCTACCATCGGTGGGTACTGGGCAAGATGTATACCAGGTTTGCCTCCCCTAGATGCATCACCTAGCTCGAGCAAGGAAATACCAGTTTTCTGGCTAGAACTATGAAACGATAAACAGATGTCTATTCTTTCTCCTGTCAACAGCAAGATCTATACACAGTCATCCATAGACAAAAACATCAGCTAGCTTTTGGCATTTAATCTCTCCACTAGGATCTTGTTTAGAAGCCCAGGGTTCGCTTTTCCTTTTGACGCTTTCATTACCTGCATATACCAGAATATTCCGAATCATCCAGTCAAAAAGTACAGAGGTAAAATATTAATGAAATCAGTGGAGGAGACTATATTCAACAAGTTCCCTATGGAGTCCCGCAAACTTTTACCTGGCCAGCAAAAAAACCTTGTAACTTAGTTTTGCCCCCACGATACTGCTCCAGCTGCTTTGGGTTCTCTGCAAGTACTTTATCTACCATTTTCTCAATCTCCAGAGGATCTACTATCTGTTATTTCCAAAATGTCAGATCCACTTGGCGCATTTTTTCAACTAGACAAATTTGTACTAAAACAGTCATGATCATAGCAATCCTGCCTCGACCAATTGATGGGTGATGTAAACTCTCTCTCATAGGAAATCAGTTAATGAACCACTCCCCCTTTCAGCTCCTTGGGAAGCACAAGCTTGTATTAGAAAATCTTATTCACACTTTTTCACCACCATATGGTTACTCATGTAATCATGTATTAGAAATTAACTCCTTCAGGCCTCTTCGCCACCATATGTACACTCATATATCAGGTTCGTTACTTATCAAGCCAAAACTTGACGGCAGTATGCTTAAAAACAATTGATGGATAAAATGCAAGATTGCAATTGCAAAACAAAAAACTGCTGAAACCCTCCCCAAGGAGTTAATAGGAAAACTTTGACATTTCATAGAAAGTCAATTAGTAAGAACAAACAGCTTTAAGAGTATATAAAGTACTTGCAGAGAAGCCGTTGAATAGAAAGTCAATTGGGGGAGCATGCTATCTAAGTTTGCATTTCTTAAAAAGTGCTGAATTCACATCACTTGAATTAAAGCAGATGAATCAGGTTTAGCTCAAGATTAGCTGACTGTAAGTTCACCAAACCTGAACTCAAATAACTAGTATTGAGCTTCTCTAGGACATTTGCTCCCCATTTACATCTTCGTCCATATTTAGCAGAAAAATAACTTCTAAATGTAAAAAGTTTAGCAAAAAAAGAGAAAAAAGGTTGCCATATCAGAAAATGGGACATGGAAAACATCTTTCACCTAAAGCAGTTATGCAGTTCAGTTGCCTAATCACAGTCACGTGGCACGAAAATGAAAAATTTAAGCATCAGCTAATGAAGCTTCTATACATGACATATTATCTTTCATGATCTCTAAGATGGCCAATGTAACATAAGAATACTCTAGAGAAATTTCATGAAATCCCCCCATAATTGAGAGGCACCCTCAGAGATGAGAAACATGTATTTTGACTGTGTGATTTGTTCAGAGCATGGACAGTGAAATCTAGTTCAATTAGCTTGGTCTATAGACATACTTGGGTGTGAAAGCATCTTTACCTGACTCATATCAGTGCAAGCCCATGCATCCTTTGAGTTTGAGCAGAGCATAGTTTTTATCAAACTTTGGTAAGGTTTACAAACTAAAATTCTTGAAATAGCCAAAGCAAGCAATAAAGAGCATAAAGTTTCACATATTAGCCCCTTGACAATAATTGTATCTATGTAAGCTTGCAACTAAGTAACTTACCTGAACTAAATCCTTTTCTTCTATTAGTCCCTTGACAGTTCCGCCTTTGGCTAGTAGCTCAAACAATATCTGCAAGTTAAATTATATATGGTGAGAAAAACAAATTGAAAAATATGTCCGCAGAAAAAGAGGACTACAGCAAAATTATCATTACGTCCAAATGCACTAGTCAACAGTTTTAAATCTTATTCTGCATAGTGTGCAGGTATGACATCTTCAGACCTTGCCACATTGTGGCCTCGCAAACCCCATACAACATGCTATTGAGAAAAAGAAAGATATTAAAAACAGGTCTGATTAGACTTATATCCATTCCTAATCTAAATTGAATGGACACAAGGATCTATACTTAAACAGAATATCTCATAAGATATGCTCGAACCCCCTGTCATAACTAAAACGTATAAATATGACCCTATTCCGGTCTGTGCCGATGCGGAATGTACTTATAATCGTGGAAGTTGACAGGATCACCAGATTAGACATTGTAGATTCATAATACTATCTCATTCCCATTTTCAGTAGCATTCCAATTAGTTAAGACGTATCTTGAACTAAGAAATAGATTCTCAAAGCTAAAAAGGGGAATCTTGAGCAATTTCAATAATCAGGTTCTCTGGTATTCCAATCATAGTAAATGATGTCCCACATAGCTTACAAAAAAGTAATGCTGTCCCACATAAAATCATGCTCAATTCTATGGAATTTTTTGATCCTCAAGGGTCTTATAATGTTGCACGTGAGGGATTACTTACATGCTTGCTTGTTCTAAAGACTTATGGTTCAATAGCATTAGCAGCAGGTAGGCAGGGGAGGGGCAGAAAAAGAAAATAACCAAAAAAAAATCCTCTATACTGATTAGATTGTTAAAAACAGAACATATAAAACCCTCAGTCAAATTGCAAGACCAAAAAGAACAACTAGGAAAAACAAACTGTATATCAACAAACACATGAATCAACATTATATAAACACGAGACACGACAATCACATAGGTCATCAGGGTTTAAGTGAACAGTGCATATGCAGCAGCAAGCATTAGTACGAGAAGGAGAATCTTACCTCTTTACCAATCTTCCCACTAATAGTCCCAGCTTTTATGGAAGCTATCAACTCAGCTAGCTCCTGGGGGACCAACTTAATCTCACTTATGGTCAACTTTTCATTTTTCATATAGGCAGCAATATCACCCATTATCCAATTGGCAGCCAACTTCACATCAGCTCCCTTTGCAATAGTTTCATCAAAAAATTGCGCAACCTAGAGATTCATTCAGCAAAAGAGCATTTCTTAGAACCTTCTTGCACGATATACATCCGAAACAATACGACAAAGCAACAGAGAGATGGTTGTACAGGCATGCGAGACTTCTGCTTGCACACTTGCCTTCAGAGGAAAATGTCTCAATGTATGGTATTAGAGTCTTAAATGGCCTTGGCTCACACCTCAAACTGTGACACAGAAGATGCATGTGCCAAATCCTTGGAAATAATATGGTGTTCAATTCCAGGATTAAATATACAACATGTTTTATTCTTTTGAAGTACAAAACACGAATTTGGTGTTAAGTTTTCTACTCTCTTCTTTTCTTCTTCTTTTTTTGCCTTTTGGTTGGACAAAATTCCTGAACATCTAAAGCAAAAAGTTTCAAGTGCTAATTGAAGGAATACTCAAGCCTGTAAAAATGTTCTAAAATAAAAAAGAGGACTCACATTAATATCATTTGCTAGGAAAAGGACGTCCTGCATGCTTAAGCCCATCTTCTCATACCTCCGGCGCTTCATTTCTGGAGCTTCTGGCAATGAATCGCGAATAGCATCAACGTATGCTTCAGTGAGTATAACTCCAGGAAGGTCTGGTTCGGGGAAATATCGATAATCAGAAAGCCCTTCCTTTTTCCTCATTGTAACTGTTCTCTAAGCATTATAACAAAGATTAATGAAGCATATAAGTAGATATAAAATTACCAAGTTAACCATCTGCCCAGCACTCATTCTATTGGATGAAATACAAATAAGATGTAACAAAAACCTGAGCGCCTTCTTCCCAGAGACGAGTTTCCTGTGCAATTAGATCACCCTGGCCTTGGCTATGAAGCTGCACCTGCCTTGAAATTTCAAAATCAATGGCCCTGCCCATTGATGAGAAAGAATTCAAATTTTTTATCTCAACCTGCCAATATGAAAAATGTGCTTAGACAAGGCATCAATAATGCAAACCAAACAGAAGAAACAGTTAATGAATCTATCTTCAAAAGAAGTGGCCTTACTCCAAACTTGAAATAAAATATAAAGATCCATCACTATGAGAGAATAAATATTTAACAGTAGAAAGTTCTTGAAGTTAATGATAAATTAAACATTCAAGACAAGCTTCAATATGAGGTCGAAGCAATGCTGGTACTAATGAGTTAGATAACCCTTCATTTTTCTTTTACTTTCTTATTTTTTTTGGGAGTGTAAAGAGTATATGCAATGGATCTGTTTTTCAAGCACATCTTGGAAATAACCTTCCAATCCAATATCATGTCAATTTTTCTTCCTTTGATTAGAAGATATAACTCATGCACCCACAGGTTTCATAGGGCATTAAGCCTATTACCTAACCCTCCACCCATTAACCCATTAAACCAGTAACTGTGAGGAAGGATAGCCAATCTGGTCCAACAACCATTAGCAATTTATACTGTCCCCCGGCTTTCCCAACACAAGAAATGTTAGACCTCGTAATTGATGCGAGATTTGTGATTTTAGTTTAGGATGAAGATCATTGAGTTTAAACAAAATAGTTCCTCTTTTATTCAACTACCTATTCATCCAGGGACCACTCAATCAATGTCATCTAAACTAGGTCAAGTGTCAGAACTGCTTTTTTCATGACAAATATAGCACAGTTCATATAGACCTCATATACCCTTCATTACAGTAGTTCGACCAAGAAACTTTGTTTCATGTAATACAACAAACACAAACAGGTGAGGAAAAAAAAACTTCAGATTTCCTATGCACTGCTCTTTTCCTCCAACTTAAAAAATAATAATAATAAATAAAAAATTCTAACTATCTTTTTCTTGAACGCATGCAATCTCATCTTCTTGGTATAGCTGATATTTAAATTCACTATTCGCAATAACATGAAAGTGAGATAATTGCAAGCATTGATGATCTCCAATCATTTTGAGAACGCAAGGTGACAAATGAAACTTCTTGCACTCAGCAGAACATTTTATTTAATTCTTGAATTTCAGTTTTCTAGTTGCTTGGGAAACAAAAAAGCGAGAAGAAAGATCTCACTACCTTTGTCCCAAACTGTGACTGCCCAATTGGTCGAACTGAAACATTCACATCACAACGAAGTGAACCTTCTTGCATATTACCATTACTCACTCCCAAATACCGTACCAACCTCTGTAGTTCTGCTGCATATTCTGCAGCTTCAATACCAGTTCTCATATCAGGTTCAGAGACAATCTCAAGTAAGGGTACCCCTGCTCTGTTTAAATCAACCTGCAATGAAAATTCCACAATATCAGCAAGCCTATACCATCCATCGTATTTTCCAACTAAGCTCTCTTCCCATTCTATGGAAGCATGAAATTTCACACAAAAAAAAAGATTATTTTAAAATGCATTACGTGCTAGTTGATAATATAGGCAATATTTTTTTTTTTTGATGACGAGGAAATCCTTCAAAGCCGGACTCTTTTGGCCCAACCCTGAAGTACAAACCCCGGCCCCCTGGACCGACCCCACAACCCAGGGAGCAGATAAGTCAAGGGCGATAATGGGGGTGTTGGGGCTCGAACTTGGGACATGTTAGAACCCAAGCCGAAACCTTACCACCACACCAAACCCTTGGGGGTATAATATAGGCAATATATGGAATAATAAGTGTGCTTATGTAACCCACAAATCATACAAGTGGCACTTGAACCTGATTAAACCATCCGAATAAAAATGGCAAAAATCGATGAAACCATGAAACATAGGGATTCTTGGAAAGGAAAAGAGATTATATATTAACCCACAGAAACAACTGGTACAATATTTAGGCAATGGGGCAGCAGTAATTTCCTGGGAGTTACTTCCATTTTCTGAATGCAGCAGCTTTCCTGCATCTTCTTCCATGTGAACCCTTGTAATGCCAAACCTCCTATGCCCACCACCAAACTCCACTGGAAGATCCAAATCAAGGTAACCACCGGTTGCAATGGGAACATCAAACTGCGATATTTGGTAGCCCTTGGGAAGATCAGGGTAGAAGTACTGCTTCCTATCAAATTTCGAGTTCAAAGACAGCTTGCAATTGAGTGCAAGGCCCACTTTCACCGCACACTGAATGACCTTCGAGTTCAAGACTGGCAAAGCACCAGGTAGACCCATGCAAATGGGGCAGATACTGGTGTTTGGTGGAGACCCATAATTGTAAGGGCAACTACAGAAGGCTTTGGTGAGAGTGTTGAGCTGGACATGGGTTTCTATTCCAATGACTGCTTCATAATCTTTTGATATTTTATCAATTGTTCTTGTCTGGGAACGATGTGGAACTTTAGGCAGGGGCTTTTCCTTTTCTTGATGGGCTGTTTGGGCTTCTGTGCTTTTCATAGTGCAGTATAAAACACCATTCTTTCTTCTAAATAATGCAGTCGGGTATGGCAATAAATGGTGGTTCTGAATGCTTCTAAGAAAAGTGGAAGCAATCATTGTAGTGTTTCACTCAATCTATCAAACAATGCAGAGGCTGCGTCTGCAAAGCATTAAACAAGGTAGTGGTAAGCTAAAAAGATATCTACCCAATCAAAATTAAGATTAGAACCAAAATCACTTACACTAAAACCACTGAGCACCCAGTTGATATCTTTATCTTCAGAACTTGAAACTTCATCCAAATCATAAAAATGACAGATGCTAAGGCATTCAGAGAGCTTTTTGCAGGAGAGCAAATAAAGTAATCTAAAAAGAACTGATTTTGAACGGTACAAGAACAGGCTTCCAAGATATATGTTCAAGAAATTGCAAACGGGAGAGGAAATGAGTCGTTCAAATAATTCAATAAGGAAAAAAATGGCGAGAACAAAAATGAGGAAACCATTTCTGACCAGCTCAAGCAGCAGGGAGAGACGCGAAGAGCAACGGCCTACCAACAGTCATCCGCACGAAGGTTTATCAACGGCACCTGTATGGAAGTGGATAAAACCCGATCCAGGTTCCAACAGGAACAACCAACCCGATATCTGAAGGCAAAAAGATTTTTTTTTTTTTTAAAAAAAATTGCCCTTTGGTTATTACTCATAGAAAATGTATAAAATTGGAAACTTTGATTGGAAGTCTTAGGCCTTGAGGCTTGGGTCGTCCAGCCTTCTCAGAGGTTTTTTCGGGCATAGACGAACTCAAAATTGAATTTTTATATGGGCAATTTAGTTAAAAACAAAATTTGAAGGATCAAAATAAGGAATAATTTTTAGGGACTGGAGTTATCACCTCGACCCTCCAAATTTTGTCCATATTGTATCAAATCAATTCAAACTAAATACACAAAGGATGTTTAAAATTTTACTCGTTACCTGAAAAATATACTCGGCTTGATGTAGACATTATATTTCCACTTGAAGTGAATAGATCGATATCATATGTTCATATTAAACTGTTTATTTTCTTATATAACACTTATGACAATTAAAAAATCTAATAAAAATTAGATTATCGAGACAAAAATTTGAAAATTCAAGAATTTAATACTTTTATAGCACAAGGTGGTGTAAAGTGAAAGTAGCAAAATACATGAGATTTAAAGGGCATAAACAGATAATTTACCCATAAATGCATAAAAACAGTTGAAATTATCTATCTAGTCAACTATATTTTGTTTACTTAGACAGATTATTTAGAGAAGGTTTGCTTCATTTAGAGAAAAGACATCAAATTGACTTTATACTCAGTGACTGAATCATGTCAAGGCAATGATTACTTGAATAGTTAAAGATGAAGGGCTTAATATATATATATATATATGTTTCTTTTTTGTGACGAGGGAAATTCGGGCACCCAACCACGTGCATCGAGCTCTGACGAACCTGACTCAGTATACGCACGAGGTGGGCTTAACGCCACGACAAACCTCGGGTTGTGCAACCCTCCCAAACCACACATGTCAGTTAAGTCCAGTTTCGCTGAGAGAGTGGCCCCAAAGAGTTGTTTGCACTTGAGAGGATTCGAATTTGGGACCTCAGGGAGGCAAACCCTTAGGCTCCAAACCTTCACCACTCAAGCCAACCCCTTGGGGTTATATATCTTCCTTTCAATGCTCTGTAACCCTCGACTAAATTCATGCATTTACTACTACTTACTATGGCAGTCAGCCATTCATTTATACAGGGCTGCAATTTTCCCTCCCCAGTAGAATTTCGTACTAATACAGGTGGAAAAAGTGGGGAACATTTTTAAAATTTTATTTTTAATGGTGCTTAATTACGAAAGATAAATTTGAAAAAACTGTCTACAAGCTTCAGCAGGTGGGCATGCCGGAGTGGTAATCGGGCGTGACATGTGGGCTCTGCCCGCGCAGGTTCGATTCCTGCCGCTCACGTTTTACTTTTTATTTTCCGGAGTGGTTATTGCACCCACGTCTCCCTTTGGGTCAAGGGCATTGTCTTCCATATCGCACCCACGTCTGCAATTTTCAAGATTATATACTCTTACTCACCTCGTATAAGTAAAGATTCTCAAAAGGATGCTTATAGGGATGCAAGGGTATTACCAACTTACATATGCTCATTTTAATCTAAAGTCTTAATTTTTTTTTCTAAGATCTAAAGTCTTAATTGATTGTGCTAAGTGCCAAAAATTGATAATTAGAGGTCAAACTGGTAATTTAGAGTATAAAACTCCTAATAAGTAATAGGTGCAAAGAATATTTACGCAAAAAAAAAGTATGACATAATATTAATTTATAATTTGAAATGAATGAAGTGTTCAAATTGCAACATTGTATCAGTTTCATTTGTAAGCGTTGGAAACTGGAAAGGTACTTTGTTTTCACGTATCTCTAAAAGGGTGACTAGTTTAAGATGGATTAGCTTCGGATAAAGAGTGAAAAAGAAGACATTGGACGCTTTTCCCTTCTTCTAAATTGCCTTAACTTAGGAAAAAAAATTGCCTTGAAAAAAGGAAAAGGAAAAAGTAGTAGAGAAACGACTGGGGTTCGCCCCCAAAGTAGCAGGGGTTGATTATTGCGCGGAGAACGTGGCGAAGTTGTGTTGAAACCGGCAGAAGAGCCAAAGCTTAAGTCAAAATTTACATGGACACACTGTCACACCCACGAAGCCACGGCCACAGGCACAGAGTTTATATGGGTTCCGCAAATTGTTGCAGGTGAGATGGCGAAAACCGCAGGGACAGGCTGTAAATTTTGACAATATGATGAAAAATTTAAATATGTATTTTATTTTTATTTAAATCTGTAAAAAGGTTTGTTAAAAAATAAAAAGTAAGAAGATTTGATAAAAAAATTAATATAAATAAGAGAATTAGTTAAAAAAAATAAGAGAATATTTTATGTATTGTTTATATAAAAAGCTAGAATTTGTACAAACATTCTGAAGTTTGTCTTTTAATTATTTTCTTACAAAATTCAAAAAAATTTCATAAACAAAAGTCTCAGCGGACCAAACTTTTGGAAGTCCAGTCCTGACGCAACAAAGGGGCACTTTTTTCTTTTCTTTTTTAAGGGGCACTCTTTGTCTTGGATGCTATGATGCTATCTTTGCTATTTTAGCGCAAAGAGTAAGAAGAAGAAAGAAAGAAAGAAGAGGAGAAAGGGACCAGATGGAGGTCTCGCAGTCATGGAGGGTCAGGTTTTCCTTCAGGAACGCTACTATATTCGTCTGCTTCTTGAACGTCGTCGCCGCTCTTCTGTTGCTTCGGAGCTTCCTCTTTTCTGCCTCTTCCCGCAACAAACTCTCTGCTTCTCAATTCAATTATGGTCTCTCTCTTTCCATTGATCAAGTTTTGTCATAGTGTCTCAGATATATTTGTCAATGAGCTGAAAGGCTCGTGGCTGTTACTTACTTTGGCAAGTTTCGTATTTTTGTCCTAAATTTGTGCGTTATTCGTGTTTTTTTGGGTCATCAGATTAAGGAACACTAATGGTCCTCATTGACTGCAACAGAATTGGGTTGTTGAAATTTTGATCGTCCTGTTGACCCATTTTTGTTTAGGTTGGTTGGCTAGAATTTGATCTTAAAGTTGATTGGCTTTCTGACGAGTTGTGTGGGTGTTATTCGATGATACGTGTATTCTAGGGATCCTATTTTGCCGTGTGGCTGATTTTGTGTGATATAATTACCATGAAGCTCTGTACGATGGATGGGTGAGAAGGGCTTCGTGTTTGAGAGAAATGACTTGCAGTCCTCGCTACATTCAGACGTTATTTGGACTAAGAGAGTATCTATGTAATACCACTTTAGGTGTCAACATTAGGATGTCCTAACAACATCGGAAAGGCTTTTTTCTGCTGAGTCCCCATTCCTCTATATTATCAGAATTAAGGGAGTATATATGTGTTCATGAACTTAGTTTCCCTTATAAATTGATATTCTTGCAGATGCCATGAAAATGCATCTTACCTTGAAAAGGTGACAGTAAGTGATATAAAAGCCTTGTTCATTGCTTGTAAATCTTCTAAAAGATGATTCCTCGTAAATTAGAAGTTATAACCTACTTCTTGGCAACATTAATCTTCAGGTTCTGACTCTTGGCTTGACGTGAAGGCATCAAATTATATAAGACTAGTTGGGTGAATATAAGCTTCACATGACATAATCCACAAGTTTGTTGCTCTTCACATAGAATTCATCCTAAGCTTGATTGCAACGTCTTATTGATTATAATTCGGGGTTCCTTTTACTATTCAGTATGTGTATAATCACTTTATGAGCACTCGAGTTGCTGATTGACTTGAGGTATACTGCAAATCTGTAAATGCAGCTCAAACCAGATATATGAAGGAATCTGAAGAGATCCGCCTTGCTATGCAACCATTGGAACTGATAAAAAGAGTAAGCTCTGGCCAATAATTTGTTGCTCTGAAGATTTGGATTTGTATTTTGTCTCCTATTGTTCCCCATTATCAAATGAGAATTGGTTTTGGTGTTTCGTTTTGCATTGGGGTTAAATCTGTTCCCTCTCTATAGGTGAGGGAAATTGAGCAAGAAGTATTTGGAGAATCAGAAGTGGTTCAACATAAAGACACAAAGCAAACTGCTGCAGTAGATCTTTCTAAAAGGTTAAAGGATTTACGTACCCTTAATGATGGTAGCAGCTTGAAAGGTGAATCTTCTTCTAATTACTTTTGAGTTTAGAATTTTGGATCATTGAATATCTTTGTGCTTTTATATCTAGTAGAATGTTCAGTAGTCTCGTCTGTTGGAAAGTTGCATTTCCAGTTAACAAGAGTGAAACTTACGTAGTTAGATTCCTTTTATATACATCTCTACAAAAGATAGTAATTATTCTCTGTTTGCACGTTTGACCAAATTGGAACCTTCCATTTGGTTGCTACTTTAAGAGAACCTTTCTTTTTTAGTTTGTTACGGGTCGAGCAGCATTTCATTTCCTACAACTTGTTAAGTCCTTAGACCTTTCTGTTTGTCATATAATCTTGATTGATGACTCTATTATGAAAATGCCTTCTTTCGGTCACTAGTGTCTTCCTGAAGTTTAAACTTCATTTACCCTCAAATAAATAGGGTCTAGCATCCAGCATAATCTTTTCCAATATGTATCTGTTGTTTTAGGGAAATGCGACAATAAGCTTTATCTTTTACCCCATCTTGATAATGCCAATGGTTCAAGTATTGATTTTTCAACATATTATATGGTATAAATGTTTATTCTTGAACTGACAAGCTTTCTGCTTGATATGTCGAACTCTCTGATTTCCTGTTATTTCTCTTCTCTTGGAATGTTACAACATTTGTATTATGATGGACACGATTTATCAGTATTGATGATGTTTCTCAGCTCTCGAGGAATGGCGTACACGGAAGATGGAACGAGCCAGAAAGCGGCAACTGGAAAAAAATGGAACAGTGACCTCCAAAGCCTGATAGTTTATCGGCTTGCATTCTTTTAAAAAGCTGCTACTCCTTGTGAAAGCTTCATACCAAGTTATATAAACTCCTTTTATACTTGTATATATAATTACTTGAAAAGAAAAAAAAACAAATGCGGAACTACCTGCTTTGATGACACAAAATAGTTTCTGCAGTTGGTGGTATCAAGCTCTGTAAACTTCTTCCATAGCAAAGCTATTCAGAACTTACCTTAGTTTACTTTTCAGTCGTCAACATTTTGCTAATTTTTTTTTTATCATTTTTTTTCGCTCGTTTATGTCTTCACCATTTTTTTTCCTTGGAGGACAGTTCATTAAATAAGCTAGTCCACAGGAGACCATTTAGATTGGACACAGTTAGAATTTGGTGATTCCTTCGGAAATTTCTTCCCACTTGTAGAATGAAAAAGAAAAGCACCTAAATAATTAACGTACGTTTTCCCTGGTTTGGGGACTAAAAGCTTGACATCCGATTTCTTTACCGGGTTGTCAACTTCTTGTATCCAAAACTCTACTCAAAGGAATGTGTTGAGATCACACGCATCAAATGGGTCCTGAGAGTCTTGAATGATCTTTTGTCACGGTAAAAGCTTATTGGTAAAGTAAAATTGCATTAAGGGGGATGTCGTTGGAGTTCGATGGGAGGAACATAAAATACAATCCATTTTTCAAAAGCATCTTTAAGGTTTGAAGGTAGAATGTCTTCGGTTGGGCCATAGTCAGTCCACCATTGTAAGAACCATTGAGGAAGAGGTGGTCGAAACTGAAAGTCTTGGAAACGCACAAACCATTTGTCTTTTTACGTCACTTTTAAAACGCAAAGTATTATGTCACGAAATTGTTTTAATGAGCAAGGAGTTTGAAACTCATGGATAACCTCATTCTTGGGAGTAATTAATTACCTTTGAATTGAAAACTTTTTATATCCAGTCCTTTGGAGATTATAAGAACGAGGTCCTTCTTCGAGTTTAACAAAACCGGTATCTAACAAAATAAATTGCTAATACTCTGTGGTCGTAGAGGGATCTAAGGGCGGAAAATTCAAGGTGGAGGTAAAAGTCATGGAGGAAGCTTGATTAGGGTCTGTCAAAAGCACATGGTGATGCTTAACAAGGGTCCCCGTATGGATCTGAGGTTTGGTATAGAAAGTATTTAGGGTTAAATATACTTTGTCCCTTTTGTCTTTGAAGTCATTTACACTTGCACTCCGATATATTATTTTTGAGACATTTGACATTTTAATTTATACATTTTTTTAATTTGGACCCTATACCTAAATTGTCCATCAATTTAAACGGATTTTGTTAAAACGTGGGGTGCAATGTGTAAGTACTCCAAAAATAAGGGGAGCAATATGTAAATACACCTAAAGATAAGGGGGTAATATGTAAAAAATTTGACGGAATCCGTCTAAATTGATGGGAGATTTGAGTACAGGGTCCAAATTGAAAAAAAAAAGTGTAATTTTATGGATCCAATGTCTCAAAAATAATACATAGGAATGTAAAGTGTAAATGACCCAAAAAATAGGGACTAAAGTATATCTAACCCAAATATTTAAGATAGAGAAATGAAGTATAGATGGCTGGGCATGACCCCTCAACCTTCCAAAAGCTATTAAAAAAGACAGACTATTCTTTATCTTTTTTAATAAAGTTTTTTTTTTAATGTTTTAATCGTTTTGGCCTTCCTCCAGCCAAATCTTTTTCATGTAATTGCCCCCCAGTAGTTAATTCTTGGCTTCGTCCTTGGTGGAGGAGGAATAGATATTGGAGAGGATGGAAAGGCGATCTTATGAGTCTGATTAATGTATGTCTTTGAAAGGGGAGGAAAAGAGGAAATGAAAGCCACTGAAAGAGATTTGATAAAGGTAATTGTGGGTGGAGAGTTGCAGGAGTACTCGTTCTGTGGTTGGTGAAGCTAATAAGAATTCGTACAGTCAATTCGGCCAAAATGGTTCTTTCCATGATTTTAAGCGCGAGCTAGATTGCAGCTTTCTTCGCCCATGCCTCGTATCAGACAAGATGTAAGATCTCACTCCCTCTCTTATCTATATAATCCAGCATTTTATACACATAATAGCCGTTATAGAACACTTCGTCCGGTGATGTAGGTGATGGTAACGTTGATTGCGGACGGGTGAGAGTAATTCTGGAGAATTCACGCCCCTTGATCAGCCTGAATAGCCGAGCAGGTATGTGTTGGTTGTTTGTTTCTGTCATGATTGTTTGATGCAAATGGAGTGTAGTGGAGAGGCTTAATTAATTTGTAGATGAATCTGGAAAGTAAATGGGAAATGCTTTTGTATTTCCTACGACTCAGTACACATAATTATCTTTACTTGTTAATACGCTTACTATTACCCAAAACAATTAGGTAACACTTTGCTTACTTTTAGGTTATTTTTGGTATGAGTAAACATATATGACAATTTTATTTCCCTTAAGACATAGATTATTGGTTTTAGAATATTAAATTTACCAAAGATTTAAATGAGACGGGTATTTTACTTTTATTTAAACATACAAATTTGTGTGTTCTAGTCACTTAAGTGAGTTGTGACATAGGAATTAATTTGAAAATTAAAGCAAACAAGTCTTGCTTTTGCGTAGGTTTTTGCTATATAGAAGAGATAAATGGTGCCTCACATAATTACTGTGATGCAAGCACCAGCTCAGAGTATCCATGCAGCCCTAATCAACAATATTATGGTCGCGGACCACTTCAGCTAAGATGAAATTACAATTACGGAGCAGCCGGAAGAAGTATTGGATTCAACGGATTAAACTCTCCAAGAAGTGTGGCCACAGATCCTATTATTTCTTTTAAGACCGCCTTGTGATTCTGGATGAATAATGTTCATCAAGTCGCAAGACAAGGGTTTGGCGCAACAATTCGAGCAATCCAAGGTCCACTTGGATGTGGTGTTAACAATAGTATTAATGCTCAGCTTCTCCAGTCTTATATTCAATATTGTAACCAAATTGATGTATCACCTGGTAACAATCTAAGTTGCTAGGATACATATTTATTTTCTTGGATCCTTGCTTAGATATTTGTTGGCTTAATATTCACTTTGACTAATAAGTATGTATGTTTGCTCATCGTTTTTGGCTCAGACTCAAATCTCTTCACTTAATGCTTGCGTGTGAAACGATTCGAATACCTGTCCTTTTTTTTTTCTTTCCCTCTTCTTCTTCTTCTAAGGCTTCAAATACCTGTCACCTGTAGTGCATTCTGCCCAATCAAGTGTGTTCAAAAGATTTTAATCTCTTTGCATATGTTGCACCACAAATATCAACCAAATCAACCTTATTTTCTATGCACATTTTATCCCTCAGCCCAAACCCACCTAAATTGACGGAGCAGAACAGAACCAAAGTTTGGGCTGTATTCTTAGCAAGCTAGGTTAGGTGTCGTGGGAAATTAGGAAGGCCAAGATCCAGTCCGGCCCCTTATCCATCTTTCGTGGACAAAATTCTATTTAAAACTCCGTTCTTGTGCTGTCTTTTTAACAAAAAAAATACAAATAAAATTGCTTGAGATGCGAATTTTAAGGTCTTCAATTTAAGCAGTTTCTTAATATATGGTACCTTCTTCTAAATAGAAAACGCCTTGCTTTTCTTAAATTGAACAAATATATGGCCAGGCCCATGAAATTAAACCCGAGTCCAGCTCAACAAATCTATCTCCCGATACTCTGGATTTTGGGTTTAGCTTGGAAAGTCACGTGGTTCAATTTTTTCAGGCTTTGATGTGTAATTGTGACTGTACGTAGCTGCCATTAAGTTAAGACATATATCACGGACGAATCTAGGCGGGCCCTGCCGGCTGCCCCCCGGCTGTTCGGTATGAGCATTTTGCTTGCTGGCCTACAGCTTGTTCTAAAGAATTGGGCTAGCCCGGCCCGAAGGAAACTTAAGGGGATATTTGAGTGTGGAAATTTTAGGTATTGAGGTTTGTGAAATATTATAAGGGTTAATGTCCTTTTTAGTCCCTAGGTTTTGGGGCGGTGTTCTTTTTAGTCCCTAGGTTTTATTTTTGTTCAAAACAGTCCCTAGGTTATTTACGTTTGTCTTTTTAGTCCTTCCGTCCAATTCCGTCACTCCCGAGCCCAGTCAGCTAACGGCGGGACACGTCACACCCAATAGAATTTTGCCACGTGTATTATTATTTTAAAAAAAAAAAAACAATTTCCACATGTTTTTTTTAAAAAAAAAAAACCAAAAACCAAAAGAAGGGAGCCGTGGCCACCTCCCCGTCGCCGGCGAAGGGTGGCCTCTCTGGGCTCCCTCGCGCGAATGGGGGTGGCCCGACGGGGAGCCCCCGGCCACCACCGTCGACGGGGAGCCCAGATCTGGGCTCCCGCTCATCGGTGGCCAGACGGGGAGCCCAGATCTGGGCTCCCCGTCGCTCGGTGGTGGCCAGGGAGGCCACCCCTCGCGCGAAAGGGGGTGGCCAGACGGGGAGCCCCCGGCCACCACCGTCGACGGGGAGCCCAGATCTGGGCTCCCGCTCGTCGGTGGCCAGACGGGGAGCCTAGATCTGGGCTCCCTGTCACTGGGGTGAGTGCCCCCGGCCACCACCGTCGACGGGGAGCCCAACTCTGGGCTCCCCGTTCGGTGGTGGCCACAGGGGTATCTCCCTTCTTTTGGTTTTTTTTTTTTTTTTTAAACATGTGGAAATTGTTTTTTTTAAAAAAATTGTACACGTGGCAAAATTCTATTGGGTGTGACGTGTCCCGCCGTTAGCTGACTGGGCTCGGGAGTGACGGAATTGGACGGAAGGACTAAAAAGACAAACGTAAATAACCTAGGGACTGTTTTGAACAAAAATAAAACCTAGGGACTAAAAAGAACACCGCCCCAAAACCTAGGGACTAAAAAGGACATTAACCCATATTATAAAGTAAAGATATTTTATGAGAGTCAGTGAAAAAATGAGAAGAGAAGATTTTTAATAAATATTATAATAAAAAAAAATTATATGATAAATTTTTTAATATTAAATCAATGTATTAAGCGCCATATCCCATGCATGCATCTTTCCAAACCGAAGATTCTGGTTTCAGAATTAATTCATCAATTTTGTGCGTTGATTGATTTTACCCCGTCATTAATGTAAGGCAGTCTCAAACGTTTCAATATTTAAGAATATTAATTAATGTTCGTAACCTACTGGTCACACCCAAATATCTATATATATACCGAGTCATACGGCTAGCCTTAAGGTGTGTAGTTGAACGTCTACGTCTGAACACAATTTCATCGGATTACCAATAACTCAATATATAATTAAGTAAGGCGAGTTTACCTCGATCGTCTATGTTCTATATTATAAGATTGTTCTTATTTATTTTTGGGTAAGTGCAATCATGCTCTAGATATGCATGATTACGGCCTGGGCCGACGTACGTACTGATGACTTGTTGTAGTACTATCATCCAAGTTAAAGAAGCGATCACAGGTCAATTATCAGATTTTAATTAGTTCAGCTTGATTATCATAACAAAAATGGTAAATAAAAATAATCATAACAAATGATTATACGACAATATATAGGAGTAGGAGTAATTAAATATTATCCAGAGATCAATTCTACATACTTATTACTCTTGTAGCAATTAAATAATTATTATCCAGAGAATTCTACATATAGAAAATCCTAAGAGTTCTAGAAATTAATAGAGTTTAGGGAGCCGAAGCTGGCGACGAAGAAAAGCTCGTTAGCAAAGAGTCGTAAACGCTCATCACCACAGTAATACTATTGTTTAGGGAGCAGAGAATACTCTGACCACAAACAATCATTCTTGGGGAATTAAAGCATTTTATAGCACTCTTTAGTTCCATTATTTATGAGGCCACTGATGCCCATTAACGACGTTGTTGGCTATACAACAAGAGAGAGTTATCTAATTTCAAGCCTAATTTTCCTACGTGGTAGCAGGAATCATATGACTTGGATTGTCAACTTTGCCACTTTTATTGGTTGCCATCTTTATTTATGCTTAGATAATACATTAAGTCTCTTTAAATATCCAAGAAGAGAGACGAAGGTCCTAGCAACTCAGATTATCGCCAGTAGCAACACCAAATTGGCTACAATATTGAGTGTAATATTGTATACGAGATTGGACAGTATCAGAGTCTCCACCGTTACATTCTCCACTGTTGATTTTTCGAATTGTTGCTCCGAACCCTTGACTTATGACTTGGTGAACATTATTCATCCAGAACCATAAGGCAGTCTTGAACGAAATAAGGGGGTCTGAAGCTACAGTTACAGGAGAGTTTAATCCGTCGAATCCAATATTGCTTCCGGCCGCTCCGTAGTTGTAATTCCAAGTTAGCTGAAGAGGTCCGCGACCATAATAATTTTGGTTAGGGTTGCATGGATACTGTGTGTAGCTCGGATCACAATAGTTTTTTGAGGCACCGTCTTTCTCTTCAATATAGCAAAAAGCTGCACAGAAACAAAACATCTTGCTTCAATTTTCATGTTATCTTGTGCTTCTTTTGACTTATACTAGGATGCAAGGAGTATGTATATAGTTGACAGATCATATACATATTACTGAAATCATATATATAGATTAAAATCTACAAGATTCTACAATGACTATGATCAGATCTTTATGATACGAGGCCCACCAGATTTTATATATTAAAGATCATGAGGGAGTAAGATCTTACATCCAGTCTCATGCGTGACATGGGCGAAAAAAGCTGCAATCTCACGCTTAGAATCATCGGTAGAACCATCTTGGCCGAATTGATTATAGGAATTGAGAGCATTAAGAAATGTTGCTCTTGTGTAGAAGTTCCTCCCCGGACAATCTCCACTGGCTTGATTAAGTATTGCGTTAAAGAAATCGTCTGTCACGATATCGGAGACCGAAACACCATTGGTACTAGGTGTTGAAGGGGATGAATAACAGGGGCCTTCTTTGCACCCGTTGCCGCAGTAGTCATCTCCAGTGCCACAGTAGCCGTACTGACTGCAACATAGGTTTGCCGCACAATTGCAGTTTTGAGCCTTCACATACCCAGACAACGCCCCTATTGAGATTCCAACTAGAAGGAGGGTTAGAAGGCTCTTTCTCATGCTAAGTGCAACCATCTTGGAAAGATGTGTAGAAGGAAGAATTATGTGTGATACCGATGAAATGCTGAAGTTTGGTAATTGTAGGACAAAGATATATAAGGTGTGAAAACCCTGTTCGTAACTAGCTAGTTTGATCACACAACTATGCTCTCTTGGAGGCGTGCACGGTACGCAGCTATACGTCTTGTTGCATGTGGACTTTGACTTGCTCTCCTCTTCCTCTACGCGGCAAGACTCTGAATCGGTCATATCTATTTCTGGTCCAACTTATTCTGTTCCTGAGTGCGATGACTTGTGACATAAATTTCAAAGGCTAAATTAATCTTGTCTTGGTACCATGCTGCCACGTCTAACCGATCGAATGGTGCGACGCTGCGGGAGGTATTTCTCAGCAACTTCCTCTTCACCAAACCTCTACGATGTTTAAAGTATTTGGGTCAATGTAAATGGGAGTTGATGAATCCAACGGACCTGTTCGTAACTAGCTAGTTTGATCACACAACTATGCTCTCTTGGAGGCGTGCACGGTACGCACCTATACGTCTTGTTGCATGTGGACTTTGACTTGCTCTCCTCTTCCTCTACGCGGCAAGACTCTGAGAGTCTGAATCGCTCATATGTAACATAAATTTCAAAGGCTAAATTAATTTTGTCTTGGTACCATGCTGCCACGTCAAACCGATCGAATGGTGCGACGCTGCGGGGGTATTTCTCAGCAACTTCCTCTTCACCAAACCTCTACGCAGAGGCGGATGCAGGGGCAGCCGCCACCCATTGTACCGGCAAAAAAAAAAATTTATATGTATTTTTTTTTTATATAAGTTGGTCTGGTCCTATGGGAACCCGATCCCCATAGGCCCAGACCAACCCTGGTGTTAGCCTTCTAGCGCCTGGGCCTTTGGGAGCCCGACCCCCATTAGCCCAGGCCATTCAAACTTTTCCCTTCAGGGCCTGGGCCCATTAGGCCCATACTCTTTATTTTTTAACTGGCAGAGGGTAAAACGACGCCA
The DNA here is from genome assembly GCA_963930655.1 of Myrica gale. NCBI lineage: Eukaryota > Viridiplantae > Streptophyta > Magnoliopsida > Fagales > Myricaceae > Myrica > Myrica gale. Next base: position 4,105,156 of record OZ005600.1, on the reverse strand, counting down.
TTTCACCCTCTGCCTTAAAAAAAAAAAATAAAACGTGTATACGACTTTACTCTCGACCCCTCTCTCTCTCTCTCACCTACCACCGCACCGCACCACCGTACCCACTGCGCCGACACTGTTTTCCACCGCCCACCCCCGCTGTACCGTACGACTGCCTGCCTTGCACCGCAGTGCAGTACCACTGCACCAGCGTCCAGCGCACCCGGCACCACACCAGCTGTTGCAGCTGGCCAGCAGTGAGCCACTGAGCCGCCGCGTCCGGTCCAATCTCCACTCCACTCTCTAGACGGTGTCCGGTCCCTCATCTGTGAGAATTTCGCATTTTCCCTCGCTATAGCAGTATAGCCTTTGCAGTATTAAACCGTTTAATTTCTTTAGTTAATAGTTAGTTAGGAATTATAATGATTAATGCATACAACATAGTTAATTTATTGAACAATTAGATTTAGGGAAATTTATAGTTAATAGATTTAAGGCAAATTTATGACAATTAGATTTAGGGCACCAACTGTTGGAATCCTTATAGTTAATGATTAATGCTGGTTTCTCAAATCATGAGAAAATGGAACCAGTTGTTGGAATCCTTAGAATTCCATCCAATTCATTTTTTTAGGTAAACTGGTGTTGCTAAGGATTATGTAGATAGTTGCTTGACTCGAGTTCTTCAATTTCAAAATCTCTTATGTTCTTGTCTATGGTAAATCGACATAGTTTTGTACCTTAAGAGCTGGTGGCAGGCTTTGGAATGTCTTGTGGTTATTTATTGCGCTTCATTTTGTATGCCACAACGATGTATAATCTGCAAGTAGAGTCATGGTTCCTGCACGCAGTGCTGCAAGTGTGCTACATATTTGCTTGTTCAAATGATGCATGTTGTCTTGTTCTTAGTATTTTTATTTCAATTTTGAGGTTGATTATTATGGTAACATTCTATGTTGAACTCTTAGTTGCACTGCTTGGAAAAGAATGAAACACAAATAACCAAAAAGTTGATGTATTGTGTAGTTCACAAGTATGACTTTTGCCCTTTTTTCTCTTTTTCCTATTGAATTTAGTTCTGAGTCGAATAAATTTTTTGTTGCTTTATGTCATCAGTCACTACATAAAATGGTCCAAACCTTCTTAATGCCTTGGGTTTGTGCAGGGTCCCAAACCCTGATGCTGTCCTGGCTGTTCATACTCCTTCAGTAGTTTTTTCTGCCAAAAGCCTGCTAGAGAATCGAAAGGGGTGCTTCAGTGGTTCAAGACTAATTTCTCTGAAGAAAAGTGAACTTCCCGAATTGTCGAACTTAGAGTGTAATGATTTTGAGCCACTCTCTGCTGTTAGATGCTGTGTTTTCAAAAGATCAAACAGTAAGGTAATTTATTTAGGTCGCTTAATTGTGTATATGATTTATTTTTTCATCAGAACTGTAGTTTCTTTACTTTTTGCTTACTACAAAGCTTGAATTTCTTGTTCTGCTAAGGTAGAGTCCAAGTTCTACTCTCCTATTGGTTGTACTTGGGTTGTTGCCAACAAAATATCATCAATTTTGTTTCTTGTTAGTCTTATTTTATTTTTGTTTAGCAGAAACCCGAGGGGCCGCAGCTATTCCACCGACTGATGGGGCCAAGCCACCATTCTTTAGATGTGATACTTACATTGAGTGCAAATAATGTAAATTTCTATTTTTTTTATTTTTTCGAAAATAAATAGAAATCTACTCATATTTTTGGGTCCCGAATTAATTATTTAGCTGATTTTTGTTTGTTTAGGGTTTTTCATGCCCTTGAATTTATGTGGAGTTCCTGTTGCTCAAACTATCATTTTCTTATATATATATAAGATGCAAATTAATAGGATCTAATTGCCACTTTCAATCTTAACAAATAGTATATACGTGTATTTTAAAAATTTTAATGTTTTTAATCTTTAATTTTCGATATTTTAACTCTAAGATATTTTTTACATTAAGTTGGAAAAAAAATTGTCATTTGACCTTACGTATTTGACCCCCTTCAAATTGGACCATGGATCCGCCACTGACTCTACGATGTTGTTTAAAGTATTTGGGTCAATGTAAATGGGAGCTGATGAATCCAACGGACCTGGACCTGGACCAGGAATTGCCCTCCCTGCAAGCTAAAGAAGTAGTACTGGTTGATCCGTTCCACGGGCTAAGCAGTACTTTATTAATTCTCCCTTCATTATTTGAATTTCTTAAGCTTTATGGACGACTTTTACGAACAACCCTAAGCGGGGTCTTGTGAACCAGCTGTCGAAGGTCCTATATTACTTCTAGGTATCGTTATCTTTGAATCAATCAGCAAGACACAGAATAATAGAAATTAATACTGGGATTAAGAGTTACGTACGTTTGACTGTGGCCTGCATATTATAAACCTCCTTTTCTCCTGTAGTTTTAGACTCTTTCTTTCTTAGCGTCGAGTACTGAAGTTAATGCATTAAACACATCCCAAATATATCGGAACATTCTGGCTTCAGTCTTCAGAGAATCAGAATTAATTCATCAATTTGTGGGTTGATTTTAGACTCGAACGTTTCAATATTTAAGAATATTATATATATATATATATGTACCTTCGAATCATAAGCTAGCCTTAAATTAAGGTGTGTAGTTTAACGTCTACTGATGAATCCAACTTCGTCGGATCGCGGATTATATATTTACTAATAACTCAAGAATTAAGTAAGGCGAGTTTACCTCGTCAATGTTCTTTGCATGTTATCATATATAACATACCACAAATATGATATTTCTTATTTATTTTTGGGGCAAGTGCATTAATATTGCTCTAGATATATGTATGAATAATTACCTGGTCGACCGTACTGATGACTTGTCGGAGTATCATCCAAATTGTTAAAGAAGCGATCACAGGCAATTAACAGATTTTAATTAGTTTAGCTTGATTATCATACAGTCATACTAACAATGGTAAATAAAATTAATAATCATAACAACAACAATATATAGGAATAGGCCTGAGTAAAACTTACATGATATATAGGAATTACCAAGATCTTAATTATGACGCCTAGCTATTTGGGTTTAGTCAGAGCCAGCCCCCTCAATTTGCAAAAAACCAGCCTATTTCTAAGGCTTTAACTTTATATTTATTTTTGGGATAAATGCAAAATTACTCCTTGTACTATACGTAAAAATCGATTTAGTCCCTATGATATGAAAAACATCGATTTAGTCCCTGTGATTCTATTTTCGTTTGTTATTGATCCTCCATCAGGGACTGATTTTATCACTTTCTGAAATCACAGGGACTAAATCGATGATTTTCATATCACAGGGACTAAATCGATTTTTGCGTAAAGCACGAGGATCAATTTTGTATTTATCCCTTTTTTTTAACAATTTCTTAGTTTTATTTATTTTGACCCTGCTCCAAAATGCTCTTTTAAATAATGGGCCGCGCAATAGTAAATTCTGAGATTCGTCCAGCCTACGTGTAGTAATATTATTGAAGATATATACATATATAATTTGATTATGTGACTTAATAACAACAAAATTCATATGATCGGTCACAAACTAAGATCCAATGGCCTCTGTCCACCTTAGGGGGGAATGAGTAAGGAAGTCGACGGTTGAGCACGATCCCTCCTTTTCCCAAGGGAAGCCCAGACCTTATTTCCTTTCTAGACCATGTCCTTTCTAATACTCCTCAGCAGCGGATAGGACGGGGAATCGTTCTTCTAACACTTCTCACACACATATATGCTGAGTTGTAGCAGCAGCATCCAAGTTAAAGAAACGAATATTTACATATATACATCCCCTTCCATAAGTCATGAAGGCTGGCTGAAGCAAATATTCTCTGGACCATACAACGTAACCCGTGGGAGCAGCTGGCCTGCAGTATCGATCAGTGCATTAAGTTTCTTTTTGCGGTCGATTTTGAGAAGTATTAAACAGCATCGTTTTCAAAATTCTTAGTACAAACCATCTGAGCCATGACATTTTTGTCCGAGGCAAGTTTCAAACCCTTCCTAAGCAGTTGTGAAGATGTAAAGGAGTTCTATACAACATATCGGCCCGCAGTTTCGCTTGGTCTGATGATCTTCCCAGCTTGTCCACGCTTCAGCCCATAATATCTTGCAATTGGATCCGTCACTTGGATACGGGGAAGCCGACTCGAATCCAAAACATAGCAGATATCAAAATACGAAGGCTTAGGAACAGAACTACAGAAGTGCTAAAACTTAGAACTATAGGGAAAAAGTCACTTTAGCTCTCAAACTACCAAAGTGATCTCAAACAGGGATCTCCAGTACCACTTTTGACATATTAAACCCAAGAACTATCAAATTTGATCAATTTGTGCTCCTAAATAATATCCAACCATCAAACTTGTGGCATGTGTTATAAATGAGCCATGTGGCACGGTTTTGATAGTCAAATTTTATTCCATGATGCAATTTGATTAATTGTTGAAGTTGACGAGCTTAATGTGTCAAGATTAGTAGTTTAGACCCCTATTTGAAATTTCATTGGCAGTTAAAGGGTTGAAAATGACTTTTCTCCAAAAGTATAATATAAATAATGAGTAAATTATTAATGAAAAACAAAGCAGCTGTGAACTAAAACAGAGAGAAATTAATTTATTGTTGTCCTGAAAACCTCCTAAAGTCCCATATGCATGCTAACACCTTTTTTCCTCTTTAGATTGGGGTAAGTATTGTAAACAAATGTTACTCCTCCAATTTTCCAGATATTTGGAAGTTACAACTTTAATACAAAGATATACTCACCTGTGTTTCTTTCACAGTGTACCTCTCCAGCAGATTTTCTTCTCCTCACTAGTAAGGACCTGATGCTCAGGAACAAGAACGTGCTCTTTAATGTTTACCAACAACTCTGAATCCTGTAAAGATGGAATTAGTCGTGGAAATTTGGTAATTAATCTATTCTCTAGAATAGATATGTTTAGCTATGTGTTGCAGAAATTTGGGAAAAAAATTCGAGTATCAGCAAAGAAAATGAAAAGAAGTGGATTGTTTACGTCTAAAAGATAAAACATAATGAAGCACCCAAGCATAAGCTTGCCACATTTTTATAAGATAATTGGTAGCAGGCATATGATACTCACCAATAAAACCTAATACAATACAAGAGTAAAACAAATGGATCTACTGATTATGCTAATCTTGTCATCAGCCATCTGCATATGGAGTACAAAAAACACAGCTCATTCAAGCAACTCCAAGCTTCAACAGTGCATTGCGGCTTTCAACTTCTGTATTTTCAAGAAGAGAATTCGGAGGAAAAACAATGCGAGGAAAACACATTTTCCTATTTTTGAATGAGTAGCAACCATCATTATCTTCCACTGAATGAAGCCAAAGGTAAACAATCTAGTGGTGGCTTCCAAGAATATGTCTAGCATTCATTCATTTGGTAGAAAGTCAATTAAACACTAGTACCTCTTTGAACTTTAGTAGAATTAAATTTGACACAGATGCCGGCTCTGCCCTATCCCACCTGGAGAAATGATGGAACCAAGCACAAACATGTCAGCGACAAAGCCCACCCACGGTCCTACTCAAGCCACGTTTGAAAATTAATGGGTTTAGACAATCGCAATTCAGAAAACCTAATATAGCTGTAATGCTGTCGTGAATTTGCTTGGAAAGCACAAGTGCCAAATGGTCAATGATATCAAATATGAGTACAACCTATACCTTACAAGCATCAACTCATTAACAGATCGCCACATTCCACGTCCGACATCTTTTGCAGATTGCTCTCTCGCACTTCGTCCATGCCACAGTTCTTTGACGACATACATCACTTCTTCAACATCGACCTAGAAAAATTGGAAATAAACAAAATGCCATTGTTTAACTGACAAGGTTCAAAGACTATTCCATACAATTAAAATCTACTACTAGCACATGGGGCATGACTTTTCCCACTCATGTGGGAAGCTAAACTGTAGCAATCTGATATATGTCACCTTTTCTTCCACAATTGATTCCCCAGGTAACTTCTGAAAGAGGAACCCAAAATAACAAATGAAACAAACTGATCCATAGAACCCTTGTTTACTACTCAACCTCTTATTGGTAATTAACGTTCTGCTTTGGACTAAATGGGATCTCATTCTGCCTTAAATAAGGGATGGAGAGGGAAGGGGGGGGGGTACAGATTCATACAGATGGATGAAAGGTATCTAACTAGCATAACAAAGAACAGGTCAGAAAATTTTTGTATAAAAGAATAAGAAAAGAGAGCAAGAAACAGAGACCAAAAAAGTTCCCAACCCCAAGACCAGAGTAGGTATTCAACTCCAATCTCAGAAAAGAAACTCGAAAGAGCTCACATCCACTAGAGAGCACCAACGGAAAACTAATATTAAAAGAGCCACTTTTAACAATAAGCTTATCATCGGAAATTTCATACCTGGACTTCCATGGCTGTGCCATACAATGACTCCTCATGTTCAATAAGGCGGTAGTGAAGCATCCTGTAATGATCCACATCCAAATTTATGACAGGCTCTGTTTGAACCTCTAAGCCTGCCAGTTGACTCACAACATACGAGGCCATAACCTGTCCGAAAAGTGCAGGAATCGCGCCCAAAACAGGTATTATGCGAACCCTAAATCCCGGTACTATCTGATACCAGGATAAGAATGTGAATTCGTATGGAATATAAATTATCTTTCCAATATCTATATTTAGTTTGGTCTATTTGAAATGTTCAGAAAAATAAGCCTTTCTTCAGAATCTTGGAAATACACTACCCAGCAAATAATTGATAGAAGTAATGAATACTTCAAACTAACAAGTGAAATATCCGCACCTGATAGTCCGAAGGATTTTCTTCTTCTCCACTAGGTCCCTTGAATGGAAGCAACTTTGCCTTAGATTTCTCTTATGAAAACACAACAGGAATGCCACCATCAATGCCATAATCTCTCCTCAGTTGGTGTCTCACCTGAAGGGAAGAATGTTTGGAAAAAGGACTTGCATATTCAGTGCCTCAAATAAGAGCAACCACATAGGAAATATATGACAGCAGAAGTAAGTTTCATGCTGATATGGCAATAGCTTGGTATATCACGTTCCACAAAATTTGCCATTATGTGAAGAAAAGGCAATTGGAAATCAGAAGAATCGTACATATTCATATTCCACAAAATCCAACAAAATTTAGAGCACGCCCTAGAGAAGGACTTTTCACACTTCACATAGAATACAAGTCAAATCTTGATCCATAATAGGTCCATAGAAATGTGTGCACACCCTACAGAACCCGAAATACATATTTGGATAAATACAGAACCCGAAATATAAAAAGGTACACAAGCATTTTGCTTTTCTTCAATTTTTTGCCAAAATGCGTTATGATCAATCCCAGTTTAGTTTTGCAGTTAAATTGATCCGCAAGATTTGATTTTCGTCAGGCATTGAAATTCTGATTCACTGTTCATGTGTTTGTTGATAACTGTTAAACACAGGTAAAAAAAAGCTGTTCAATCAATTCAATGTGGATTATGTTAAGGGAAAACAATTTCAACGTGCAATCAAAGGGTGGAATCAATGACTTTGGTGTACATAGTTTGAAGGCTAGAGGTAGGGTTATGGAATGGATGGACGTTACAGGATAGGAGTCCTAGGGCAGGAGAGCTGAGGCAGTTTATTATTTACCAAGATTTCTTGATTTTTTCCATCCTTTTTCCCAATGTTGCTTCTGAGTTTTTTTCCCTTTATGTTGAACAATTAGCAATAGATTCAGACAAAAGGGTTTCATTGAGATACAAATTGAAACTTTATGGAAGAATTTGACCAACTTTGAACTTCATGAGGTAAGTACCAACAAACTTCAACGTGGAGGAACAGAGAGAGAGAAGCATAATCAGAACTGATGAGCAGTTTAAAGCTATCTAATAATAAGCAAAAATATTACAGCTCGAGAAAGCGGGTCATTTGTTGACTCTTTCAAATCTGCAACACGTATTCTTGTTGGATCAGCTCTTGCACCAGCCCCTGTGGCAGATAGAACCTTCAGACCCCTGTGCACGCATGCAGCAAGAAGTGCCACCTATGACATATAGTGAATCAAAGGGATAGAAGATAAAACTTCATTAGTATAATCATTCATATTCGGAATAAAGCTGTGAATAACAATGACAGGGGTGGGGCCAGCAAAGTATTTTAGTTTGTTTGATTATTCATTAGCTTCAGCTTCAAACCAACCCATGTAGATATTGTGTCACACCCCAGACACAGCAGGGTCCAACAGTGGACTTTTTTTCTTTGAACAAAATTTCAAATAACTCAAAATATAGATTTCATTTATTCCAAATACACTTAAATATAGTCCTCACTAATCTCATGCCATTTTGGGCCATGCCATTTTGGGCTGGTTTTAGGTTGGGTCATGCCATTTTGGGCCGGTTTTAGGGTTGGGCCTTGTCATTTTGGGTCAATTTTCGGTTTGGAGAGGTATACTCCGGTCCGGTCCCGGGTTTTCATGAGGGTAAACCGGAACCGGACCGGAATACACCGGTTTACCGGTCTGGTCAACCCGATTTCGAAAAAGTCAACCGGTTTGGGTCAAAACCGGTCCGGTTTGGCTGGTCTGTTGGACAGCCCTAATCCCAGCCCGCATGACATCTAAACTTGTTCCTCAGCATGCTCTCCATATTTTTCTGGAAATGAAAACATATTAACGGAGTGAGTTCGATAACTCAGTAAGCGGAAAATAAAAATATTAATAATAATCTTTTTAAAATAAATTTCTAAATGATTTTTCAGTAGTTCAGAAATTTCCCTCAGTCAATATCAGTAAGTCATATTTACCCTATGGCAGAGTTGTGCTATCACTCCGAAGAATAGATGCACCAGTAATCAGTAATCAGAAATCAATGAGTTGGTACCAACAGAGACAGTAATAACAGTAATCGGTAATACATATTGCCACCGGGATTTCGAAACATAAAACAGTAATTAAAAACATAAAATCATATTTCAGTATAACCAGTAATTGAATAACAGTGAACCCAAGAATTCAAAACCGACTTCGGTATAATTTCCAAAACTCGTCATTTCATATTATCGAGGAAAATTTATCGTTACCCCGCTTACCTGACTCGCTTGAAAAATCGATATCCCCGATATTAGCACAACCTAACAGTAATCCGGAAAAATAATTAGGGATCAAAACGATGTTTGAAACTTGAATTTCACAACGTATAATTCGTTTCAACTATTTGAAACGAATTACACACTTGATCGGAGTAGAGAAAGAACAGAGCATACCGTCATCGAAAATAACTTCAAGAATTCGCAACAATGAGAGAGAGAGACAGAGAAAGAGATATATAGAGATCTCAAAATGACTGAGGTCGAAATTGAGAGGTGTGCTTAACCTCTGAACGAGCTCCCCCTTTTATAGGTGAGGAGAACCCAAGATTTGGCCAAAAATTGCATTGAATCTCGTCTGAAACTGATGGCTTTTCGAAATCCATCATAAAACATGATAAATCATTTTATTTATGAAGAATCTTCGAGATATTTGCAAAGGAGTTGAGTAGGCTTCGAAATCTAGGCAAAAAGAGGTGTAACGGGTGAGAAAATGAAGAGAGAGAGAGAGATTTATGAGAGAGAGACAACTGGTCGGCGAAAAGTCATGTAACTGTTGTAGAATTCGAAAATTAGGGTTGAGGAAGAAGATGAGTCAAAACGCAACGTTTTACTGAAAATCAAATCAGGCGAAAAGAAGTTTAAGTATTAATTAATTTCACCATTGTAACCACGCGAGTGCGTGGCTCCAATGGCTTGCTTGCCCTTTACCTCTCACGGCACCGAGGTTCGAATCCTCACGCTGGCCCTTTTTTTAAAAACGTCTAAACATAATAAATATAATATGCATCCTATTAAAACGTGCAAACATTTGCAGCTTAGTGGTTAACGCCTCTTTATTAGCAAGTCAGTGGTTTAAACCACTCCGGCCTCTTTTGTTTTCCTAATTTTTTTTTAAAACTGGGTTATCACATATTGTCTAATTTCCTGCTCACATTCTTCACACAAATCATTCTAGCAATTATGAACCTCCCCAGAGAATGGATTCACAAAGGAAGGGAAGAGCAACAGAAAGTAAGTGACAATAAATACAACTACAAGTAACTTATTTCAAATAAATCTTCAAACCTGATGGTCTTATTTTCTGCCTTTTTTCCTTTTTGCTTGGGACAAGAACCAAAAACAGATACTAAACTATTAGAGTATTCAACAGTTCTAATTCTGGTGCAGGTAAAAGTAAATTCATCACAAGCTAACCTAGTAGGCAAGAAAGTCACCTTTGTATCAATATTATCAATACAGTCCAACACAAAATCAGGGTTGCCTGAAAGAATTTCTTCTTCAGAAGATGCATCATATAACAGCACTCTCGAAACTATCTGGCACTCTGGGAAGATTGACAGGAAATGCTCTTTAAGGCACTGAGCTTTTGGAATGCCGACATCTGCTCTTGTTGCAACAGCGTGTCGGTTAAGTGATGAAAGTGATACCTTCTCATGCAATTAATGAATGAGTACATGCATCTTACGAAGAGAAATAAATAAATTCTAATCAACATAAACTAAAAAGCAGAAATCAGCATTTTATCTTTTTCTTGCTATCAAACATTGTCTCATCTTTTCCGCAGCAGTAGATATTTGCTGGGTAGGCTCAAACAATTCCTACCATATACCAAAATTTTCAGCCACGTTTCAAGTTCCAAAATCCAAATAGCATACAAAGAGACATAACTCAACCAAAGAGATTAGGTATTACACTTAAAGAGAAACAAAGAAATGTGGAACCAAAGATTAAGGTTCTGATAGTTTTTTCCCTTTTTGCTGCTTTACCAAAGGTAACAGAAACAAAAAAATGTGGAAGTATTATTTTTCTTTCTTTAAGTAAGTCGGTGGTCTCCGGGGGGAGGGGACAGAAGCAACGTGGAAGTGTTCACAGTTTGGCATTTTTTTTATAAGATTCACAGATTGGCATTAGACATGGTGGAGGAGAAATCTTGGCTCTTCTCAAATCAATAGCTTAAAATATAAATACACAAATCCAGAACAAACAGATCAATCAAAGTAACTTAAAGTTCAACTTCATGTTAACTCATGATCACTAATCTCATCGTTGTCACAGAGCAGAGCACACTTTCGATGCGAAATTTTTTAATAAAATATAAACCTCCTACTTTCTAGATTAGCCATTAGGTCATTGAAGATCCCAGTCTTATTGCCAAGTGGGATGATGGATAAACATCAAACCACTCTTTGACACCAATGTGCATTCAATTAAAAATAAACCAATGGCTCATCAGTGCAATTAAAATTTCTGTCAAATAAACAATTGGAGATCACTTCAAATATATTCAAATATACGTAAAAATGAACTACAAGACAGCAAAAAATGTGAGGATTGACCACGAGGATGGACAATAAAGCAGAACGGGTTTGATTCCAAAAAGTTGTGTAAGCCAAATGAAGTTGGTAACCCATTAGATAGGCCCTAAACACAACAAGAGACCACAAACATCACATCGAAAAACATTCGAAACCCAAAAGAGTTGGAAAGAAGTCATCCGAGAACACACCTGGTTGAAGTCCACAAGGAGAAGCCTACCAACCCCTGATCTCAAAAGCATAGATGCAGCATGACTGCCAAGCCCTCCAAGACCAATGACTACTACATAGGTTGCAGTCACTTTCTGTTGAGACTCATGGCCAAAGAATAGAATGTTCCTAATAATAGCAAAAACAACTTTAATAGTGCTAAACTACATCAAAAGAGAATTGCGTTCACAAAAAAAATGGAGAGATTTCAAGCCCTACATTCCAGGTCCCATACAGAAAAAAAAAGCCCGTGTGCGCACAAATGTGTCAAACTTAAAAAGTTGGATATCTTCTCTAAGTAAATAATCTCAAAAAATAAATGTGCAAAAGGTGGGTTATTTAGTTCAGCTATTTAACAAAACATTTCTAAAATCACCATAAATAACTTTACGACCAAATTAAACCCGAAACGCATAAAGTTACTTAAATTCATGTAGACATACTTCGCACCTACAGTAAGTCAGACATCTGTAACATGACATGCAGGTAAACCAAACCTAGAAGCAGAAATACCTAATTGTCTCAGTTATAACGAGCCTTATGCATAAACGGTGGCATTATATGAAGAATGGGATGTAAAAAATGACCTACGCTATATACGAAAAGCAATGAAAAGATGATGAATGTATTGAAGCCTACTCTCATAAATCAGGCTTACTATAATATCAGGCCACATAATTCAGGAAAGCCTTCCCCATTGACCAAATTGAATTTAACAACATCACAGTACCTGGTCAATTGCTCAGAGACTATCTCATCTTTCAAAGGGTCTAAAATTCTAAATCAGCCATCCCATGATTCTGTCTCCTAGCAACAGCGAAGCCTTTAGCATTCTCAGGTAGAAGTCCTTCACCTTCAATGAAAATTAGAAGAAATATGGAATTACAGTTGATTAGTCCCCGAAATAACAAATCAAAACCATTTAAGACAGTTAAACTAATTAGATGTAACTGACATAAAAAGCCAGCGTATTTAGGTCTTTGCACCTAAGTGTGTGGGTAAGGATTTTCTCTTCTTCTTCTTCTTCTTTTCAGGGTGGGGCAGGGGGGAGATGGTTTAACGCATGCCACTCCACTGAGCTCCTGATTAAGGGTACTTCACTACCTATAAGTATATTTGGAAAAGAGCGCCATCAAGCAGCTATTTGGCAACTGCAGTCTACACCACCAGAACCATAAGCATGAGCAGAGGGGAAACATGTTGAAAAGTATCGCATAAATCACATAGCAACAATTCTAGCATTACACTTTGCTCAAAAATATTTAGCATTACACCTCAACTTATCGTTATCATTGCCTGAAGCAGCACTAAGAAATACATAAAGCATACGAGCTATTTAAATTTGGGTGGGGAGTTGGTTCCAAAAGTTTGGGTGGGGAGTTGGCTGCTGTTGCGAATGGAGATTCTGACTTGCTTGTCAGGCCTCTGAGAATGTTGGCACCTTCACAGGAACCTTCAAGCTGGGTGCTAAAAATGGTTAAATCTTTTCGGCACTTGGTTGGAGTCTCTTGTGAGGGTCATGAGTCTGATTTGTTGAATCTGTTTGCTGCCTTAGAGTTAGAGAGGGGACAGCAGTGTGGTAAATCCGTGAGGAGATTGGGGGGTAAGTTGGTGAGGAAATTAAGGCTTTGGAGTCTTCTGTGATTATGAATCTAATGCTTCTAGTTCTAGGAATAATAGGAATTTTGGGGAGGGATTTAGCCATTGTGTTACGAAGCCTAGAATTATCAGTTGGAATGTTAGGGGGTTAAATGATATGTCAAAATACAAGGGTGTGGGGAATTTGTTAAGGGGGTAGAAAACAAATCTTGTGTGTCTCCAAGAAACCAAGGTGTTGTCTATTTCGAGGGCTTTGGTGAGGCGGTTGTGGGGTGGTCCCTATGTCAGGTGGTGCAGTCTGAAGGCTATTGGTGCTTCGGGAGGTATCTTGATTCCTTGGGATTCTCGGGTTTTAGAGATGGTAGAGTCGTGTGTTGGTTCTTACTCTGTGTCGGTGATGTTTAAGAATGTAGATGATGGTTTTGTTTGGGTTTTTTCTGGTGTCTACTGTCCGAATGATGACGGTTGTAGGAGGATTTTATGGGATGAACTGGCGGGTATTTCGTCGTTGTATTTTGTGGTTTCTGTGTTACAAAAACTTTATCATACAATTAGGTTTCAGTAATGCCACAAATTCCCGACTAAATCACTTGCCATTACATTTAATTGGCTTCTCCTTGCATTGCCTTGCCACCCTTCTGCAAATATACACAATCATTACAGCGACAGTTCAACGACCTTCTGTCCAACTAATAAAAATCAAATTGTACTCCACACTATTTAAAATTCTAAATATTTCATTTTTTGTTCTAATCTTGATGGTCTGTTTGGTTCAGAAGTTCAACGTTCGGAACAGAAATGGTCCTAAAAACGGTTAAATTTTGACAAAATTTTTGGCAAACTGTGCTTTCCTAGGTTCTCCTTTAAATATGAGCAGTAGAAGTCATGGAATCCAAAAGGTCCGATCAGGCACAGTTAAGTGAAGCTTCTGCTCTCAGATAAATCAAGAAATCCAATTTCTGTAGTTCTTACTAACTTTTCTTAGTATTCAAAAGCATGTAGGTTCCTTTTGCGATTTTTGATATTCAAACGCTGTAAGAGTATGGTACGTTTGGTAACCGAGGAACTGAACAGAAGAACGAGAAGAATATTTCTATTTTCTTCTACAACTTTTTGGGCTGAGTAGGCTTGAATTTCTTTTCCTAAGCCTTTTGGCAGCTGAACAGAGTGTGATCGCATCATCAGTCGCCAAGGAAATAGAAAGACTCGGAATAGAAAGTGGCAATGGAGGTTAGGGATATAACGACTCGCCTAGGAAGAAGCTTCAGGAGAAAGACGGTAGAAACAGAGCCCAAAAGCACTCCAGCTCCCACCAATGCCAAACTTTTCACTCTCTCGTCCATTTTTTCCCGTGCCTGTCCTCCTTTCTTTTACTTCACTGTTTGTTTCCTAGGTGTCAAACACAGTGAATGGTTTTGGAAGTAAGGGTTTGTCCCGGGGGGGGGGGGGGGGGGGGGGGCTGTAGTATTATCTGTGGTCTATTGGGCTAGGTCCCGTTACTTTGCTGGACCCGAATCCAACGAGAAGTGCCCATCGCTGTCCGAACATGGGCCCTTCGGCCTTCGCCATATCCGTCGTTACAATACCAGGCTTATCTCCGCACTGGGAATAGCTTCTGTGAGAAGATGGGGGATGGAGAGTCCTGGGCTTTCCGTACTCTCTGTGGGCAGGGCTCGAGGTTTCTTCTACCTCGGTTTGTTTTTTAAGAATGTATTAAAAAAAATGAAATTTATTTTTGGTAAGCATGGTTTTTTTTGTCTTAAAAAATGACTGTTTAGAAGTGGTTGATCCTGAAAATTTTGAAGTTGTGAAAATTTTAGAATACGGGAGTAAGGGCATGTTCGAGCCCAACATTTTTGTAGGATTCACATCCTACATTTTTTTTACAATCCAAATATCACAAAACACACGAATTCTAATATAATACTTTATTACTTTTTTTTACAAACAACAATCACTTTTAACAATTTTTACACGCATTTCAATACAACTTTAACCTCACTTAAAAATTCTCAAAAAACTCAACATCCTACCAATATTTTGAAAACGAACAATCGAACATGCCCTCAGAAAAAAAGTGAAAATAAAGAAAATTGGAATAAATATTTAATAAAAAATATTGATATTATAATTTTTTTAATTAGATCTGACATTTTGGGTTTAAACATGTATTCCAAGCTTAAAAATAGAACTATTTATACATTTTCTACTTCCATCAATTTTGTTGGTTTTTTTGGGGGGGGGGGGGGGGGGGTTCTCCATCCTGTATATCCGACCCGACACTTGCCTGCCACTTCATCTCACAGATCCCTGTCGCAAATAACCTGTGAAAAAAAGTTCTGATTCATAGAGACAATTAAAAGAATAATCTTTCCAGAAAAAAAAATTCTCAGGTGACTATCTAGGTTTTTACTCCTTTCGGAGGTGGAAGATGGACGCGCAAGCTAGGAAGAAGACACTGTTTCGTGCTAAATTGAACGCGCAGAAGAAAGATAAACGAATTGATTCTCCTCTTGTAAGGTAAGTTTTTGCCTCGCCCATTCTCTCTTTTGTTTCTATTTCATTGGAAATGTAGTTTACAAACGTTTTATCGTTAATCTAATCATTAGCATACTGGGAGTTTGTTCGACGTTTTTAGTTTATCTAGTTATTTATTTATATCCTTTTCGTTTGATTGTCTTTGCAATTTGAAGGTCTGAATATGTACTTATTGAGCCTAATACATGCTCTCAGTAGCATACACGCGATATGGAGCTGAAAAGAATTGGTGCAAACTACAAAGAGTATTTTGTGGAAGGAAAGCTTGACTAAAAAGAACTTAGCGAACTGAAACATCTGAGTAGCTAAAGGAAGGGAAATGAACCGAGACCCCGTTAGTAGCATATTACACTAACCTTGTTAAGCTGGAATATAGGGATTCTTTTAGGCTTTCTTTGGGTTCAGGCTTCAGTTACTCTCATTATCTCTACCTGAAAGTAAACTGAATGCTCCTTTTAAAATTAGTTCCGACCAGTTTTCTTGCGTGAATGTTTTCACCAATCTCCAGATTCAACAGTCACGTGGATTGTGATGGAATGTCAAACACGGTGCTAATTTGACTTCTAGGAATGCACTGCTTGGGGTTGAAGATGATTTTCCATTGACAATTTGTATTGGATTTTCGAGTGTAACCTTGAGAAAGATGATTTGAGTCAACACTAACCTTCTAATGAACGTCATGCGACATGCTGGACATGATCTTTTATGTTTGAGATTTATCCTTTTTCTCTTTCCTTTTCAGACATTGAGAATGTACCTGTTTACAGAGGAAGTATGCAAGTGAAACTCCTTTTCAAATTTAAGATTGTATTCCCTCTTGTTCATTGGAAGTCCTGGTTTTACAATACCTTAAGCGCTCGCTTTTGGATTCATTGTTTGTTGACTTTAGAATCCTAACGGAGTTCTGAAACCGTAGTTTCTTCCATATTAACCTGCATATTGGAGACGACTTGTGCCTAAGGAATCAGTTTTCATTAGACATTCATACCAGACATTTTCCGAAGTACTTTATCCATTGAGGAAGCTGATAGCCATAAGGAAGATTGCTCTGTTCACAATGAAGTTTCTGAGTATATATTGTTTGACATTTTTTTTCTAGGATATTGTTTGACATTTTGTTTGACATATACAGGTACAATGAACTTGAGCAGCCTGTCTGTAGGGTATGTGACATTGCTTTGAAATCTGAATCCCTTTGGGATGCCCACCAAGCTTCTCGTAAACATCATGAGGTGAAAATTCGGTATCTTCACTGTATCCTAATGAACACACACACACACACACACACAAGCAGACTGATACATGCATGTATGTATATTTATATAGCCTGGCTCTTGCTTTCTATGATCTATGATCTCAGATAATAATGTTGAATTAGAGGAGAGCCACAGATACACATGTTGACGTACGTTGATGTAGCTTTATCGTTTGCAGCATATTACTTAGCTTAGGTACATGAATAAAAAATCTAGTTGGTCCTTTAGCTCGAGAACGTGTCTTTGCGTTTTTCTAATAGAAGCTTGTGACACTTAAAGCTTTCTGCGACTTCTGTATTCTTTGAAGCTTGATTCCCCCGCCCCCTCCCCAAAAAAAAAAGAAGTAAAGGAGACGTACAAGAAAGATTTGTGCCCCATTTAGAATTCTCGGTCTTTTTCCTTTCTTTTATCATTTTTTTCTGTTTTGAGCTTTTCTATGTTCCTCTTTCAGACAACTGTTTCACTTGTTATATTTATCATATGTGCCATCTTTTGGTTTACCCTGTATTTTTGTGACTCAAAGTGTATACTAGCTAATGGGATGCTTATGCTGGGACAGGCAATAAATAGTATCAAAGCCAGTGCAGCTGGACTAACTCGAGTTAGCAGTTCGAAACCTGAGCCCCAGAAGGAGTTTTCTAAACCTAAACCTGAACATCTTACAGACTTTCACGATGTTAAACCTGAACATTCAATGGAATCTCTCAAACGCCAATCATCAGCAGGGCTTCCTCCAGATTTTTTTGACAACAAGGAGACAAAAAAGCTAAAAAGCGGTAAGAATTTGGATGTGCTTTTTCTTCCAGTCATAAGAAGCGTCCTTCGTGTTAGAGTTGAATAGCATTTAACCAGACATATGTATAGAGTTAAATATGTCATAGATCCCAGCTGTGATGAAAGGGATTTTTTCTCTCATTTTAAAGTAACAAAAAGAAACTGTGTCTCCCCTCCCTACGTTCTTCCCTAAAATCAAATCCAACCTGTTGGTGCGCTCTTACCGCGCCAGATTTCTATTGTGCCTCACGGTGCCATTCATCTCTTCTCCATCAAGCTCGATCCATGATTTGGTTGAAATTTTGTGCAAAGCCTCTCTTTGCTCTGTATTCCCCCTTGTTTACGCCACCATGAAAGTAAGCCACGCAAACATCAAATGCATGAAATGGGTGAGGAAGGCCAAGTCTGGTTGGGCACTGTATCAATGGCAGTAGGTGGAGCTAGTGAAACTAGGTGTCCACCAGGGTTGGTGGCGGTGGTGGTCTAAGGCTTTGTCTGATTTTGGTGTTACCAAAGGTTGCAAAGGTGTTGGCAGGGGGTTTTGAAGTTCTATTGAAGTTTGGTTATGAACATTGTGAAACCAGACTGCATTCCGGAAAAAATGGCCGGCTTGAAAGAAAGAAAGGGTTGGCACTCTCATGTTTCAACCCAACTATAATGTTCGTAGTTATGAGGCACTATGTACTTACAGCCTCTACTGTAAGGAAGTGAATGGAGCCAGTGTGTGGAAATCAGAACGATTCATCAAGCCATTTCTCCCCTCAATCCTCTAAATAGGAAGAGGCTACTTTACAAATAGGGGTAATTGCTTCACACCTGACTGATAACCCTCTCAATACCTAATTGGAGCTTCGTAACTAGTTGTTGTTTTTCCATCAGTAGAGCTTTTTTCCAATGCTTGGAGCCCCAAAGAGGAAGGTGTTGGTGCTTTATTAATGAGCACTTGGAAAATTATTAAATTGACATTAAATGATTAGTCTCTCGAAAACTTGATAGAAACTGTTTTTAGGGGCCAAGTTCGAACTCCATGTAGATGCCTGAAAAGGTAGTTGATGTGTTGTGGATTTGGCATAGGAAGCTTTCTAATCCGGTGGCGAAGGCTCTTTGGAGAATGATTCCGTTGTGTATTTGGTGGTGTCTTTGAAGGGAGAGGAATTCTAGATGTTTTGACGATGTTTCTTTGTCTTTGGTTAAGTTGCAGGGTCTTTTGTTACTTACTCTTTATTCTTGGGCTAATGCGATGTTAGGATGCCCTTTTGTTGATTTTCAGGATTTCCTTAGTTTTGTTTCTTGTTTAGACTAAGCGGATTCGGTATAGATCCTTGGTACTGTTTTCGTTTATTCTAATGAGATTGGCTTATTCATCAAAAAAAAAAATTGTTACCATTATTAACTTAATCTGGTACTACAACTAGTCTTACTACGAACATGGATTCTGCTTCTTTTGATTTGCTAATGTAAATTAGGAGAGGATTCTGTCAAGTCAGTGGAGCCTGCTTTGCACAAAAAGACAGGAGCTTCTGCTCAATCAGAGGAGACAGGTTCTTTAAATGTGGTGACTGAAATAGATAGATTGCCAAGTAGTAATTCAGCGAAGGATATAAATATGCAGCCTGCCAAAGAACTTACACCAGCACCCGTAGAGATTGCTGGTTCGGAAATCAAGCAAGTAAAGGTAGCTCTACCTGAAGGCTTCTTTGATAACAAGGAAGCGGACTTACTGGCCCGTGGCATAAAACTAGTCAAGCCAGATATCAAGTAAGTTCCTACATCCATTCTCTGCATCATCCTACTCCCATATCTTCGAGGTCTAATGCGAAGACAATTGTAATCTTTCCTCCATTTGTTGAAAAACCTTCTTCTAAGCTAAAGCTCCATACTTCACTGTCCACACATTATTCTCTTGAAAACATTAACTTTATTTTGTCTGTCTGTTCTATATTCTCGTTCCCTATTAAATTGCCAGCATAAATGAGCTAGTTCATCTAGTTTCTAGCTGCTTGTGATTAGTTGACTCATTTGCGGCATTGTGGGCTTAAAAACTGAGCAAGTGTATTTTGCTGGAGACTAAACACAAATGGAAAAATTTTCGTGAACTGTTAGACCACAGATCTTGGTTGCGGGTCTTGGTGCAAAAATAGCTCTGTGTTGCTCCTCAATAGTAACTGCTCTGGTGATTAGCGTGCAGATGTTCATGGTGATTGTTTCATCAAGAGAAAGGAGGCAGACTAGTAAGAAGGCCGACCACATAGGGAAGAAACTGAAAATGCTCAGCTTTGCACAGCATAGGGCATGGTTGTTGCTGCAGCTGTTTGTAATATTTGGTAATTTGTTTCTTGTGGTGGGGTTGCTTAGGGTCACATTTGTTAAGGAAATTGTGTTAGTTCTTGCCCCGCCAGTCCATTGAAGGCTCATCATGTCTATGACATCATCAGTCCATTGAAGGCTCCTCTTCTACATCTTAGATCCCCTCTGCTCGGTGTTGGCAGATTTACGAGCTAAGCGAATCGTCTCAGAAGGAAATGGTAGATTCATATTCACAAGTGAATTCATATCAGATAAATGGTTGGGTAACACTTTACGATAGTAATACCATTTAATACAAGACTTGTGTGGATCATGTAGTCACTTTATTTGCCCTTCCTAAGCAGTTCATGTTGTCACTTATAGATGTAATGCTGCTTTAGTCCCAGTATTCGTAATGACATTTACTTGCTGGAGCCTTGTACCATATACATTTCTGTTCATAGCATACCATACTTTGATGACATGGAACAGCCATAACCTTGAAGTCAACATATTGTGGTATTCGTTCCTATTGCTTCATATTTTTGTACAACATGGAACACGCCATAACCTTGACTTTTTATTTCATTGTGTTTAGAGATGAGTACAAAGAGTTTGAAAAGTTGATCCAGGAGGACTTGCAGGAGGTGGATGACCGCTTTGAAGAAGAGGAGGTGAGGATTGTTATATAATTGCACCATTCGCTTAAATCCATGAGATCTCTATACGCCAAATACTTAAACCGTTGCCTTGTTGTTCCTATTGGTACTGCAGATTGATGCTGCTGAAATGATCCAAGAGGCTGAATCTGTTGAGCAGAAGTAAATTCATCTGTGTAATACTGGGTTAAATTTTCATATGCTATTTCCCCAGCCTTCTTTGCTGATAATCTGCACATTTCATCTTTCCTACAGGGCCTATAGAGAGAAAGTAGAACTAGTAAGGAAGAAGAAATTGGAACTGCAGGCTGCTAGGTCTTCCAAACGTACTAAAGCTTCCAAAGTTGTTGCCAAGGAGTCCAATCATGAAGAATCATCCAGTGATGACGATGGCGATGTAAATTTTGCTGTTGATTGGAGAGCTCAACACTTGTAACCGGATGGCCCATGTCGCTTTTTCATCAAGATCTTAACCCAAGTGCTGAAAAATGGTAGCTTTGTAACGATGAATAGCATTTCAGAGAATTCTTTCTTTTTCGCTAAATAGCATTTCAGAGAAGTTACTTACTGTGCCTCTTGGCTTAAATCTTTTTCCCCGTCACGGACCATAACTATAAAAAACAAAGAAAATACCATTTAGGGCCTTACAATGTTCTGAAGGACTGAAATTGTAGAAATGTTCTGGCGTGGGGAGAGACAAAGTATCAATCATTTACATTGTTCATATTACTTTGAAAAAGAGTTGTTGAATGTATAAAACTGTCCGCATTACTTTTAGCTGACAAAAACTTGCCCGGTAAGCTTATTCTTTAGTTACCCATTTTTATCTTCATCAGTTCTTGGGGAACATGAGGTTCATTGATTCAGTTTGGAAGATGAGACAATAATCCTTATATACATATCTTATCAATATGCAGTGCCTTCCGTCTCCAATTCAATGACTCAGTGGCCAGCCATTTCAACTTCCTATCTTATATATAGTTGTGTTTGAGTATTAAAATTTTAGAGTATTGGATTTAGTGAAAAATTAAAGAAAAAGATGATTTTTAATATATATTATAGTGAAAAGTAACAATATAACGAAGAAAGAGAGATTATATTATAATTTTTTATTGTGTTAAAATTTTAGAAAGTGTAAAATTTTTGTTAACCAACATAGCCGCTTGCACAAGGTAGATACAAAAAAAAAGTGATGGTACAGTCCATTAGGGCTCGACCCAAAGGGTCTTTTTGAGCCCAGGTCTCACTGATATGTTGTCCCCCACCGCCAGAAGCGGAAGGTTGTCGCTGCTCTGTGAAACCAGCCTCCTCTCTAAGAGCCACGCGACCCACTGACCCAGTGATTTCGCCCAAGCCATGTGGCTTCGACTCTTGGCTTGGAGCGGACGGGCCAAAGTTCCATCACTTTAGCTCCCCCCACTTTGGTTGGTTGCAGGCCCTCGCTAACCAGGCCGGCACATGACCATACGAGTGGACACCATGAAGCTTACAATGCTTTTTGCTTCTTATCGATGTGGGATTGTGAACGAAGGTTATTTCGCCATTTCGGCATCTTTTATATTTCTCATCAAAGTAGCGATCGAGATACATGTGTTTGGGAAGATTAACACCTAAATCTACCATTTTGATTACAAGACACCATCCAAACTACTATTCTTAATAATTTATTAATTTTGCGCGTGATTGCAACCGACAGAAAAATGCGCACACAATAAAACCCGCCCCAAATCTGCCCTCTTCATCGTGGATGTTTTTCACAATTCGGGTTTCGGTTATTTTGATCGGATAAGGTTCGTGGACTACTAATATCCCGCAGCCCCACTCTTGATGAACATCATTTGATATATATCAAATGATGTGAAGTGTTAAGACTACGACAAAATCTATGCGCATATAATTTCAGAATTGACATGACATGGATACAATATAGTATTTTGTTTTGCACCCAGGATTCTTATCTCTAATAGGATCGAGCTGGCCATTGGTTTTTTTAAGGGCACCGGAGTGCGCAAAACGTTTTAACAATCCCCACGAGCAAGTGAGCAACTTTTGTTTAAATTATTGGTGTTCCGAAACATCAGCATGAGAGCGGATTGCCTCACCTTGTCCGGGCAAGTGTGGGTCCCGGGCGGGACCTACCTGCTTCTGGGCTCCCAACCGCAGGATGTCCGGATGGACGACATCTGGAACGGATTGCCTTCGGAAGTAATCCGATCCCCGTCAGCACCACTCTTTGTTGTGAGTTAAAAAAAGGCTTAAATATAATCGAAGTACGTACAAACACTCAGTACTGGTTAATGATAAGGACACACGGTGGGTTTCCATTAAACACGAATTAGTGCTCCAACGAAACCAAGCCAATAGGTGCTTTTTAAAATGTCAAGTAAACTTACCTTTAACTAGGCTGACATTTTTCCTTTTCCTTCTTTTTAAATGGAAGAAATATAGCTGTCTTTCAGAAAATGACGCCCATGATTATGGACGTATGTGATAAGAAGTAATAGCAAGTGATAATCCTCTACTTTTCTAAGATTACTGTGGTCTCTTGGCCATAAGCAGCCAAAACGAAAGTCGTACGACCCAATAGAAAGCTTTACCAGTAATCTCGGTGTATAAGGCACTCAGCCTATATATCTTCGTAATCCTCACTAACCAATCAATCAGCACCTTGGAAATGAGTAATCCGCGGCTGTCGTCGAGTGTCGACGTACCTAAATCTCCACGGCGGGTATTGTAAGCCTGCAAAATTTAGCCACGTGGATTGGTGTACTTGCATTAATTAAGCACCGACCATGCATGTTACCAGATCGCATTTCGATTCGACAAGGACATTGCAGATGGGGTTGATCTACATTTTCTGCTGGTCCAATGACCAGTTTTTAAAAATATAAATTAAGCTGGAAGTGGAGATCTATATTCGGGATTGATAATTAGCGCGTTGAATCGATACAGATACGTTGTAATTATTTGATTAGTGATTTCATTAGCACGTACGTGTGAAATGCTGGCTGCTTTCCAGGTTCAATACGTACCGTTCTGCAAATAATATATTGTCAATTGGGCGTGGATGCATGGATTCTGACACGGATTGCTTAGGGGAACGGGAAGGGATTACCTCTAAAGGCAATCCTATCCGAAAGTCAAAGGGACGACCGTCCCATCTAACGGTTGGGATTGCCCAACCAAGAGAGTTGTGTGGGTCCCAGACGGGACCCACACTTGACCCGGACAGGATTGGTTGGGCAATTCCAACCCTTGGATGGGACGGTCGGACAATCCCGACCGTCCCTTTGACTCTTTGAATGAGATTGCCTTTGGAGGCAATCCTTTCCCTAGGAGAACATCCCTCCTCATAACATACAACTAAGCTAGTTCTGTCGGCGTTTTGCTACAAGTTTTGGGTTATGCAAAAACAAAGTAATCGACCAGCTCGATTCTCGAACGAGTTTTACGTCTTTTAAGCAACAACACTCAGAATAACAACTGCTCTGTCGTGGAGTCTTGGCTCAATGCCATAAGGAAAATTCTAAAATATTACAAAAGAAAAAAAAAACAGAAAACTTACGTAATCAATCATATTCCAGAAACTACAGTCGCACAGCTGTACTGTAGCCAGACGTAATCAATCATATTCCCAGAACCTAGAGTCGCACACGGCACAGCCGTGTAGCAGTGGTCGCAATAATACACATGTTGCTTGATAGTTGATACATTAAATTAATTCACAGAAATAATTGTCTGCGCCTTAAAATGCACACACATGTTGCTTGATAATTAATTCAAAACTGAAAAATGTTGGGGTGTATCAGCATCGGTGAGTCCTTGCAGGTATAAATTAGCGGGGACCCCTCTGTGTTCCCAACGTCGCAAAATAATATTGTGCTCAAACCTTCTCTCTCTCTTCTTAATTTATTGTGCTCAGCTAATTATTGAGTGCCTTAGGATCGCCGTAAAAAGCTGAGCGAGAGTAGTTGTTCCAAACGGTAAGCCGTTTTCGACGACGTCAACGGATCACGTTTTCCTCGCCATTTCAGACCTCGGATCCTCTTACTTTTTTTTTTTTTGCCTCCAAAAGGTATATGCACGGTCAGGCTCTTCTCTACCTCATTTCTTTCTCGATAATGTGAGAGATTTAGTGAGAACTTTCTGGCGATTGTCGAAGTGGTATTTAATATTCGAAGAGGTGGTAGTAGATTATCAATGCGCGAATTTCGTGCGTGGACAGTGACTTCTGATCGCGTGTTACGCAGGTTCATGAGAAACAGGCCGACGAAGGCCTGCTTAGAATCGGGATCGGAGTTTGTCGGAGATGCCTGGGAGAGTGGTGAAGATGGAAGGGATAGTGGAGGAGGAGAGGCGGAGCGAAGAGGATGGGAAAGAGTACGAATTGGAGGACTTAAGGGACCGGATGAAATCTTCGCGTGGAAGCCGGTTCAATCTGATCGCGAACGAGTTAGGGCTCGAGACAACTCGCCGTAAGTTCAGTCGCGAGAACTTCCTCCTCGGCATCAGAGACCTCTCCCGAGGACTCGTCATCCATCCTGATAACTGGTACGATCACCACTTCCCTCTCCATCTCGCCATTCCTTTTATCTAATTAGCTTCTTCTTTTTTCACTTAAATTAAACTCGTTACTTTCGAAAAATAAGCAAAATCTCTGTCCGAGAAATATGTTAGTTTGAGGTGTAGGATAATGGTAAAGGAGGCAATCCTCTCCAAACGGCCAAAGGACCGTCCCATCCAACGGTCGAATTGCCTAACCAAGGGAGTTACGTGGGTCCCGGGCAGGACACACCTGACCCGAACAGGATTGGTCGGGCAATTCCAACCGTAGTCCCTTTAACCTTTTGGAGGGGATTGGAGGCAATCCCCTTTCCGTAGGATAATAACAGACTACAAACAGACGGATTTGTAGGCTGAATGATCAGTTACTAGGTGAACCAAAGATTTGGGAGCGCTCCAGCACGTCGATTGTTTTCACTGGTTTTGACTTTTCGAAACTGGGATTATCAAAGGTGGGAGATTTTACAGTTGGTCAAGTGGATTTTGCTTGAACACTGAATAGTAGTATTAGTGGCAGGTCTTGGGCTGCGTTTGCGTCCTAAAATTTTACACACTCTAAAATTTTAACACAATAAAAAATTACAATATAATCACTCTCTCCCCCATCAAATCACTACTATTCACTACAAAAAATATAAAAAATTACCTCTCTTCAATTTTTCACTAAACCCAATACCTAAAATTTTAACAACACTAAAATTTTACAACACAAACACACACTTGGTATCACTGGTGGACCCCGTTTTGAGTAGGAGGTCGCTGTGACAGCGACGTGCGACCGTGATGATCACGGTGAGATTGTCGTCTTTTCTGTGCCTGTGTGCAGTGTGAACTCTAGGTGCCCTAGAAACATAGTGCAGATAATTTGTTGATCCCTTCTCGTAAACTTTTGGCTACTGCCATCACTGCAACGATATTAAACTTTAGCTAGGACAAAGGAATTCGTCCCAAGCACTTGGAATTTCATCTCAAAATATAATTCAAATAGAGATTGTTTGCACTTGTGAGAACAAGAATAATGATCGAACTCGTTCGCACATTAATATTGAACAACAACCAATAACTAATTGATAGAACTTGTTCGAATTGTGTCGTATGTTGGAACATATTCATTTGTTCGTAGATCAAATTTTGTTTCTCTGTGGATTTCACTTAGCAAAAGACTATATGATCTCTATAGACGCAATGTTTAGAGTAGAGAACACATGCCACATGTGTTTGGGCGCCGAGCCGACTCTAAACTCTGTTTTGCACATGCAGTATCTCATGATCCTAATTAATGAGTAGGAGAGCAACACGGAGAATGTGAGAGCGATCGAACTATTGAGGCAGACTTTGTATGACATGTCTTAACAAAATACTGGAGGCAGTATTTGTATGACATGATTTGTTTCTTCATTTCGTTCGTGACTTCTTTTTCTTTAGATATTGGCGAGACTCTTTTTGGATGTATTTTCCAACCTTCTCGCTTTAAAATGATCTTCTGTGCCGATTGGCTGATTTTGAGTTAAACCGTATTGGGGCAGTCAATTCAGGCAACTCTAGTTAACAGCTAGCGAGGTTGGCCATGTCGTCGAAGCCAGAAAGGGTTGCCGAATCAAGACAATTAGAGGCTCGTGGCTACCTCTTTTCTGTCCCTAAAACACAAATTTGATTTTCATTATTTTCCACGATCATTGGTGAAGGAATTTTGGTCCTTCAGTTAGTATGTTTTCTTCTTATGGAAATGATAATCCTCGCAAATACGCCGTTCTTGTCAATAAGAGATTTGCTCCAATTCACAACGACGGCCCAAAAAAGGTATGAAATGAAGACTTGTTTGCCACCTAGAAACCGAGAGAGTAAAATCGTTGTGCAGCAGGGACGAGAAAGGTTTTTTCAGTTTTTTTTTTTGGAAGGTAAAGGCAAACATGTTTCATTTACCAAAAGAAAAATGGTCTCTTCTTAAGGTTATGTTTTTGTTGTAAAATTTTTGGTATTAGGTTTAGTATTGGTATTAAGTTTAGTGAAAAAGTGAAGAGAGGTAATTTTTTATATTTTTTATGAGAGAAAGAGATTATATTGTAGTATTTTATTAGGAGTTAGTAAAATATTTTATGAAATATTTTGAAAGGTAAGATTGATTTCTTTCCTCGATTCTCTTTTCTTCTCTAAATAATATACTCCACATATGTAAGAGATTTGGGGCCGACCCAATCATTTATCGTTACGTCATTCGGCCCCAATCTCAACGACCAGACATGCGACATGATTCAAGAAACTTCGTCCAACGGGCCCAAAGGCCATTGGCCTCTAAAACTAGATTGGGCATAAAAGGAAATCTGGAGAGCTGATGGAATCTTCATCGGTTGGTGCACAAAGCCGAGTACAGTATTTTGTCGTCTTCGGGTGTACAGTGTTTTCATCATTCTTACGCAAAATAAAAAAGAAAGTGTTTTCATCTATCGTCTAATTTCCTTCAGGCTTGTTTTCAATAGCGTAGGCATAAAAGGAAATCTGGAGAGTTGATGGAAACAAAACTTAAATATCGAAGTTCAATGCAGGTGGTATCGGGCATGGACGAAGTTCATACTGGCATGGGCCGTGTACTCATCTTTTTTCACACCCATGGAGTTTGGGTTCTTTCGGGGATTGCCCGAGAACCTCTTTATACTGGACATTGTTGGACAGATAGCTTTCCTTCTCGACATTGTTTTACAGTTCTTTGTGGCCTACAGAGACAGCCATACATACAGAATGGTCTATAAGCGCCCCCCAATTGCTCTAAGGTCAGTTTTCACTTTCCACAATTACATCAGGCTCTCATAACTGTAAGCGCGACCTCAAATATTCGGAACAACTGTGGATAAATACGATTCATGATGATGAGCTTATTATCACGAAATTTAATGCATAACTCGTTCCCACTTGAGGAACAGAATTCAGGAAAAATTGTTCTCTCTGTGTTTTTCGTTCATTTCGTTGGAGGATCGTGAAAGTAAATGCTTATAATAAATTATCAATTTGAGCAATTTATTGCACAGTTGATTAGCGTAATGCGAAAGCTTCTGAACAAATTAGCTGTAGAGTTGTTTCATTTATACTGGAAAGTTTGTCCAAGTTCTTGCATTCTGTCTGGCACAAGAATAGTGCGAATTTGTAACTTGTAAGATTGTAGGAATGGAAATATATAGTCGAGATTTGCTATATAGTTTTCTTCCGTTAACTTCTGATTTGTCTTCGTTTTTGTTTTGTTTTCTTTCTAAATTCTCGTCCGCAGGTACTTGAAATCTGATTTTATCATTGACCTTCTCGGTTGTATGCCTTGGGATATCATCTACAAGGTATGTCTTTTTCCATGTATGCTTGTATCTCTAAACACTGTTTCTTGAACTTGCTTCAATATATTGTTTGCACATATTACTTGATACTGTTCTGTTTTCTTTTTCCTCAAGTAATTATCATCATGATTCTGCCATTGATCCTAAATAAATTTTGTACTTGTTTTCTACGAACCTTGTTTTTGTTTGCACTGACGTTTTTCTGATTCCCACATGAGCACTTCTTAGAGGCACATGTCGTTGCAGTCCTTTTGACTAAGTTTCTGACATAGGACTAGGTCCAGCATATTTTTAAGAGATCTTTAAATCGTAGAAGTACTCAATTGTATATTTTTCAAGCTGTTTCTCTATCTGTCCAACATTTTGAGAACTCTGTTCTGAACAGGCTTGTGGGAAAAGAGAGGAAGTGAGGTATCTTCTATGGATCAGGTTATATCGGGTGCGCAAGGTTACACAATTTTTTCAAAGAATGGAAAAGGATACACGTATCAATTACTTGTTTTCTCGGATTGTTAAACTACTTGCTGTTGAACTCTACTGCACTCATACAGTAGCCTGCATCTTTTATTATTTGGCTACCACTGTGCCTCCTTCTAAAGAGGGTTACACGTGGATTGGAAGTTTAAAGCTTGGCGACTATAGTTACTCTCACTTCAGAGAGATTGACCTTTGGAAGCGCTACACATTGTCTTTATATTTTGCAATTGTTACCATGGTCACTGTTGGTAAGTTACTTTCTATTTTGTCACTTTCTGTGTCACCAAATACAACCAACAGTGCTATGGTTCTGTATTGTATATTGTGTTCGTCATCTCAAAAGTTGGATAATTCTGTTCTAGAAAGATGGGAAGTTTTTTTTAACCAAACTATGACCAAGTTGTCGCAGAATAACTAAATGATTGCAAGGAATGCATTATCAGTTCTATGTCTTCTGTTTTTCATCAACGACATGCTATGTTTGCTGTTTCTGTAGAGGGAGACATACAAGTTCTGATTTTTCACCGATAAACTTATCTTTTATCTATTCTTCTTTATGCATTTTACATAACTTGAATACAAAATTTTTAGACGCCTATGATTTGAATGGCAAACTTCATAAGTGACACTAATAATGAGTGCCAATGATTTAGCTCTTACAGAATTTGATTCAACCCAAGCAGATTTTAAAATTCTATTCTTAGATGTAAAGCTGCATACTTTTCCAAAACAATGCACTTATTTGGATGTTAACTATTAGAGTAAGACTTTTTTTTTTACCCTCATCTTACCTGATTATCTTCTATTTTCAGTCTGACTTTCCCCCACCTCTCCTTCTACTTCTCCTTACCAAGTAAATCAGCTCATATGTTACGGCAGTTTCTATGTTGTTTTTACTTAATTCTTCCTCCCTCTTTTTCTGATTTATTGGGGCCAATTGAAACTGCTCAAACATTCCCATGGTATACTGAAAGTAAGGCCTCTTTCTGTTGCAGGTTATGGAGAGATTCATGCAGTCAATATAAGGGAAATGATATTTATCATGATATATGTCTCTTTTGACATGGTTCTCGGTGCTTATTTAATTGGTAACATGACAGCATTGATTGTGAAAGGATCGAAGACAGAAAAGTTTAGGGACAAAATGGCAGATGTGATCAAATATATGAACAGAAAAAAACTTGGGCGGGACATCCGCAATCAAATTAAAGGTCACTTGCGCCTGCAGTATGAGAGTAGCTACACTGAGGCTGCTGTTCTTCAGGACATCCCTTTGTCTATTCGCGCTAAGGTATAGTAGAAAAAGAAGAATGGCCTTTCTGAACCTGAAGTACTCTCGATTGTGATAATAAAAAGCCAGAAGAAGTATCTGCTTTTTTGATTTGCTGATTATTTTGGGACAATTTCATGCTTTCCTTTTAAGAGTTTGTTGATTTTTGTTTGTCTTGTAGTTGTTTTCTCTAGTCTATTTTCAGTCTTCTCTCCTTTCCCAAGACCAGCTCCTGTTTGATGGAATTATTTTATTTGACGTATCAGTTAATTGAGTCGTTTGACTCAGTCAGCAACTGCATCTTGTATGTATCCATCCTTTGAATAGTTGCACTATGCAGCACTGGTATTTCAAATAGAGCAACGGTGCTATACTCCTCATTATGCATATGATACTTTTCAAACGACTCCAAAATCCAAAAAATAAATCTTGTAATTCTTGGCTTGATGTAATACGAAACCCTAATTTCAAGATTTCTTTCTTCATTTATTGCTTTTTGTTGTGCCTGTTATATACTGCGCCAGTTGGTTAATTAAATTAATTTTATTGTCAAAAAATTTTGAACTACTCGTAATTAGTTGACTCTTCTTTGCAGATTTCCCAAACTCTGTACTTGAGTTATATTGAAGAGGTCTTTCTTTTCAAGGGATGCTCCTCAGAGTTCATCAATCAGATTGTAAGTCATTCTGTTGCCAATGTGTAAACGATAATACAAATATTCTCTCATTAGTGGTGGTAAAATTGTAAGGCTCAGAGGTGTTGGTCTGTAACATTGCAACATTCATCAGGGGATTTCCTTTATTGCACTGATATTGTTGGCTTCATTTGATGAGGTTTGACTTCTTGTTTGATCCTGCAGGTTATTAGACTCCATGAGGAGTTTTTTCTACCAGGAGAAGTGATAATGGAACAGGGACATGTTGTAGATCAACTGTATTTTGTCTGTGATGGTGTGCTGGTATGATTCAGTACTGAATAGTCACTGCCGTCAGTTATGTTGTTTGTTCAACATTATGGTTTCCTTTCTTATTCCGTTGTTTCTCTTGATGTTTCTTTGAGAAATCTTCTGTTTTTCGGTCTCTGCATACTCAAGTATGTATCTATGTCTGGGCATGTATACATATTTCATCTCCATGTCATCTTATGTTTCATTTGTCAATGTAGTTTCAACATGATGCACAAATCTTTCAGTGTACTCTAGGCTGTGGAATGTTATGTTCTCTATATATCCTTGGGTTTGGTCATTTGGTCAACTTCCAACAGTCGATTTCTTTTTGGTTTTTTGTTTTGAATTTCTAGATGCATTCCTCAGTGTTTTTTAATGTTCTGCTATGTTGCTTCCTGAGAAGGTCAGGATGTGGGTTCTAATGTTTTCAGCATGCCTATATTTACAACACTTAACATTGTTCTCAGGAGGAGGTTGGCATGGGGGAAGATGGATTAGAAGAGACTGTTTCATTTCTACAACCTAACAGCACATTTGGAGAAATTTCTATTCTTTGCAACATTGCTCAACCGTATACAGTTCGAGTTTCTGAACTGTGCAGGCTTCTGAGGCTTGATAAACAATCTTTTACGAACGTCCTAGATATATATTTCTATGATGGTCGGAAAGTATTGAACAACCTTCTTGAGGTAATTAACTCCTGCAATAGCTATGCTCTTATGTTCCTGAAACTTCTGCCAGTGACAGTAGAGTTTAGAATGTAATATAGAAATATCTCGAAACCAGTCTTCAAAATTGTTGTAGAGTTTTTCATTTGTAACTAAATCTGATATACAGTCTCTGCCGTGTGAATAAGGTGCTAATACTTGTTGACAATTTACAGGGAAAGGAATTCAATCGAGTTAAGCAATTGGAGTCAGATATCACATTCCATATTGGGAAGCAAGAAGCTGAGCTTGCTTTGAAAGTTAACAG
Organism: Myrica gale; assembly: GCA_963930655.1. Taxonomy (NCBI): domain Eukaryota; kingdom Viridiplantae; phylum Streptophyta; class Magnoliopsida; order Fagales; family Myricaceae; genus Myrica; species Myrica gale. Next base: position 4,072,858 of record OZ005600.1, on the reverse strand, counting down.
TGCTGCTTATCATGGAGATCTGTATCAGCTGAAAGGATTGATACGAACTGGAGCTGATCCGAACAAATCAGATTATGATGGGAGGTCACCTTTGGTAAGGAAATGCTTAGTATGTTCTAGATCTGCCTTCTCATTAGGTTTTACTCTTTTTTCACGTCATTCTCTAAGATCTGGTGTATACCAAATTATCCTGGCAGATTTGCTGGGAACTGTGTCTTTGTCAACATGTAATAACATAAATGAGTTTTTTTTTCTTCTCTGAACAGCACCTTGCAGCATCAAGAGGACATGAAGATATCACACTTTTTCTTATTCAGGAAGGAGTAGACATCAATAACAGAGGTATTTTTTTATACGATTAATTTTCATAAATCTTTGGTTAATTTAAATTTCCTCTTTTAGTTACCCATAAACAAAGAGAAGAGAAAATTTACGGTTACCAAAGTTATAGTATCACATGTGGCTTTTATTCGTTTTACAGACAATTTCGGGAATACACCTTTATTTGAAGCTGTCAAGAATGGGAATGATCAAATAGCTTCTTTACTTTTTAAAGAAGGGGCCTCCTTGGATATTTGCAATCCCGGCAGTGTTCTTTGTACTGCTGTCTCAAAAGGGGATTCAGATTTTCTTAGACGGCTCCTTTCCTATGGAATTGATCCAAACTCCAGAGATTATGATCACCGAACCCCACTCCATGTAGCTGCCTCTGAAGGATTCTATTTGATGGCACAGCTGCTTTTAGAAGCTGGGGCTAGTGTTTTCTCAAAGGACAGGTACAGTGGAATATTCAATTAGCTTTATGGTTTTGTACACAAGGACCCTTATAGACTCCCAACTGAATATGAGCCTGCTTGCTGTTCTTGAGTTTACTGGTTTTTTAGTTCAATCTATGAGCCTGCTTGCAGTTCTTTCCATAGATCACTGTAAGATGTTCTCGTTTTTGCATTGCACCCAAAAAAAAAAACCTAATGGAGCAGTTTATATGATTTTTATGGTTTTAGTGATGTACTGGGAGAAGTTCCATTGATCCTATTGCCTCTTTCCTTTCCACATGTATAAAGACATCAATTCCTCTATCATGATGCTTAAAGATCTCTTTAGCATAACCTATCATTCTGTGTTGGAACATCCCGTCTTTAAGCAAGGAAGCATCCCATGAGATAGCCGCATATTATCCAAACATGATCTCTGCGGTTGAGACTGCAAATTCCAATTTTCATTTTCTCTCAATGTGCAACTGTTACATTTGCACCTTTTACCCATAGTCTGTGCCGTGAAAAATATACATAAATGAAGAATTGGATAGAGGCAAAAAAAATTTGACTACATTAAAAGAAAGTTTGGTTAATCTCTTAAGGGAAGTAAGCTGCTAGATTTGTTCTTATTTAGGTACTTGTTCGGTTATGCACGTCCAGGCATCTTGAAACTGCTTAGCTGAAAAAGAGAGGGCATCTTGAAACTCATCTTTACCATCTTCCAATCTGAAGATTCTAAACAGCTGGTAGCTCTATATAGTTACAACCTACGGTTGATAATGTCATAGATGGTTCAAATTCAAGTTTTCGGTACTAGTTTTTGTGTCATTCTTTCTTCCCTTTCTGAATGAAGAAAGGGGGAATGAGAACTGTTTTTTTTTTCCTTCGGGAAGTTGATTATTCATTGTTCATTTGACCCTTACAGATGGGGAAACACCCCAATGGACGAAGGCCGAAAGTGTGGGAACAAGAATTTGATTCACATACTGGAAGAGGCAAAGTCAGCTCATTTATCCGAATTCTCCCATTGCTCCCAAGAAATCAAAGGTATAGAAAACTTCTATGATTAGCTTTTACTGTGCTAACAGGCGGGAATCATTAAAATTAATAACCACAAAGCAGGTCAACAGCTTGGGTTCATGGAAGAAGAAAGATAATAAAAGCTTCAACAGAACCCCAAATCTATGATTCTATGAATGTTGAGTCTAATCTCGCTTTACTGCTATAGCTAGCTAATGGAAGCATGTGTTGGGCTGGAAAGTTTCAGATTTGGACTGGACAAAAGGAGGTGTTATGCCTGTTTAAAATACTCTGCGTGGAACCTAGGCTTGGATTTGTCATTTTCGTTTTTGGCCCATCCCGGATCTGAAGTTGAGAGGAGAATACTCTTCCTTTTAATAAGACAAACCAGAATAATCTTCCAAACCCTGTTTGTATCAGGTCAGACATTGCAGAGGGCTAGCAAACTAAGAAAATAAACTTGTGCTTCCATCTTATCCCCTTCACCCCCACTCCCCCTTCCAAACACAAAAAAAAAAAAAAAAAAACTGGGTATGGTATTTAAGTCAGACACCCCTAGGGGATTAACCTACACCCTGTCACCCACTACCCAAGGGGAGTTGAAGATGGGTGGTTCTATTTTCCAATAAGTATGAGGAGATATTGTTGTTCACCTCTGTTGTTCTACAAGAATAATCTTTTCTTCCCTTGCTGTCATCTGATGTAATCTAACACCATTTTCTTATGTTTCTTTTTGGATTTTATATAGGTATCTGAAGAGTGAAATTTTTGTTCGTATTGTTAGGAGTTACCCATCCTCTCTCTAGTTTAATGTTTAGCACTTCATAGAACTTAACCTTTTATTTGTTTGGCTGCCACTGCCTCCACCGCCACCACCAATGTTTCCTCTTTCCATGAAATATGAGATGGTTGTCAAACAACCTCCATAAACCACTCATAGCATTATAATTTTTAGTGATGGATAGAAATCTAACCAGATCTTATCTGTGGTTCTTTTCTCGTTTCTTACCTGCTAAGAGCTTTTAAGTAATTTTGTGATGTATGCTGCCTTGATAGAGTATGGGGAGCAAATAACTCCATGTCTGTTGCCATTTACAGATAAAACGCACCCAAACAAATGCACGGTGTTCCCCTTCCACCCATGGGATCCCAAAGAAAATAGAAGACACGGAATTGTAATGTGGGTTCCGCATACCATTGAAGAGCTTATTCGAACAGCAGCAGAGCAGCTAGAAATTTCAAGTTGCTCTTGTATATTATCAGAAGATGCTGGTAAAATTCTTGATGTAGACATGATTAATGATGACCAGAAGCTGTATTTAGTTGGCGAAACACATTAACATTTTGGCTGCCCTAAACGGTGTAGTTGTAGCGTATTCTATTGTGTGTCATTTAGGGTGCAGTCTTATTGTAGGTGTGGTCAGCATTATTGCTTATGTGCATTATATTTGTTACAATTTTAATATAAGCATCATATGCTTTTCTGTTACGGGTACCAACTCTTAAGAGTGCAATTATTGTTGAAAAATAAGGAATGAATTTCCAATATAAAGTCCTTTCCTTAGTGTACGGTTCCGAGTAAATCAATCACTCACAAAAAAAAAAAATCAGAATTAATGTGAAAACCCCTTTCGAATTACAAGGGGAGCGACGAGATAACTTTGAACAAACTGATCGCAGATATGTTTCAACGTCTTTTACAAAGCCTGGAATTTATACCAACAGTAGAGAGAATATAAAGAGAATTCTTTCCTAGGAAATACGCTACAATCTTCCTCCCGAAACAAAAATCATCAACCAAAATTAAACCCCATAGATTCTCCGTGATTTTTACAATCCACGATTACCCAGCAGCGGTGACCATAAACTCGCCATAAATATTCAGATTTCGTGAAACTGTGCACCTCAGGAATCAACCGAATGGAGGAATCATAATATAACTTCAATCAAACTGGAAGCAGCACTAGATGGACTTGAAGGGTCAAAGGCAAAGGTTGCAGGCTTACCCAAGATCACACCTGTTGCAGAATTAACTGCTAAGGAAGCAAGAAAACGAAGCGTGCACTTAGATAAGGGTTTTTACACACAGAAGCTCAGTGAAGCCCTTGTATGCACTGAAGTTGCCGAAAATGCTTCTGAGCTGCTGCGTTACTTTTGGCAGCAGCCTCGTTTTCCTCGTCTTTTGACATGTTTTCCCCAGATTTTGCACTAGAGTCAGGCAGAGAAGGAGAAAAAAGGTGGAAAAGAGTGCCCATAACACAACCCAGTAGGGGAAGCGAGGAGAGTATAATTGAGACCTGTTTGAGAATCATAACTTATAGCTATATAGGCTGCTAAAACACAGCGATTAGGGTTAAAAGAAGGGTTCGGGAATCTGGTGAATTGGTGATGGTAGGATGCAGAACTTATAGCAAACAAGACACAAGTCGAACCCTATGCATTATTTGCGTGGTCTTCAAGTCCTCTGGCGAAATGTCAAGCCTACTCAAATTGACTTATGATCACTAATCACATCGCCGCCCCGCAGTGAACGCCCACCACTAAGAAGTTTCTATCTACGATGATGTGGCGCCATTATAAGCTATTTTTAATATAAAAAAGAACACAAAAAAAATGAAAAGCAATTCCAAAATTTGACTGACCACCCGCTCAGTCTGCTCTTATTTTCTCAGCTTATTGGCTAGTGTTTCATTTTTCTAGTAATAGGAAGCAATTGCCCATATAGGTATATGTCAGCAAACGTTCACGGGGGAACTTTGTGTGCATGCATGCACCCTTGGGACCAAGTTAATGTGAGTTAGTGGAGCGCCGTGGCCACACATTCCCCAAAAATTAAAGAATTCTTTTTAGGATTTTTATTTATTTTTTATATTAACCCCATTAAAAATTAAAATATTGTAATTTAGCTCCTCCAATTTCCAAAATTCACATTCTGGCTCCCATGTGCAGCTCAGAACAGAGGTAAGAAGGAAATACTAATTCCTGTAGATTACAGTAAAAATTATTTCCAAGATTAATGAAGAATTAAAGATTGCTTTGGATAAAATAAATGACAAAATAAAGTATATTCACACGTGTGAGTTCCTCAGCTAAGCCATCCGCGTGCGATCGAAATATCCCAGCTTAAATTTGCCGCGTCTCTAACTACCTTATGCTGTTGAGGTTCAACAGAAGAGAGCCGTTAGATCACTTGCAATCCAGAAGACCATTCCAAGTGACTCTAATTCGCCCCCACAGCGTTGAACACTCCATTGTAGCACGGTAAACTCATTGTCTTAAAGGGGTATTTCCGGGTTTTGAGCTCGACTGGCAAATGTGCGAGAACGGAAACAGATAAGAGAGCCTGTAACGAACATGAGAGCCTGAACTTTCCAACTGATTTCGCTCAGTTAAAACTCAAAACACCGTACACAGAGTCTCTTTTCTCTCTCCCTTTCTCTCTCTCTCTCTGAGCTTTTTCTTTTGTCTTGCACAAGAGTGCTTCAAGAAACAGAGTATTGTGATTCCCCCCCCCCCTGGCGTCAAGAAACAGAGTCTTGCATGATAAAGAATCGAGGTCGATCAGCTTTAGGATCATGTCAATCCCTATCCTCGAGGCGTGCAAGAAGAGGAAGCGGAGGCCGAAGCTTTACGCGTTTCACACATTCGGCGATCCTGGTTGCCCCATTGATCACAGGGGAGCGTTCCGCGACAATATCCGGTTTTTTCTTCAACAATGCGCCGACTTTGATGAAGACAGCGTCCAGGGAATGCCCACTTGGTGTACCCTCCTTGTGCACGAGACCAGGAAGTTTGTTGTCCCGCTGTATACTATTGAAGAGAACGTCAAGTGCTCTACGAGGCCCTACTGCGATCACTGCCGGTGCACAGGTTTGGCTCTTATTTTCTGTACCAATTTGGATTCCTCTTTTCTTTATTTGCCCCCATAGGTTTATGTAACTGTCTCCCGGGGTTTCGGTTTTCTCGGTGTGTTTTGGGATTTGTTTTTTCTCATCAGCAGTTTTTTAACCTCTCTCTCAGGGTTTTGTTGTATTCATTTGGCGCAGAAATGGGATTCTGTACCAAATAATTTGGGTTTCCATTCTCTATAGGTATCGGAGTTTTAGGTTTACGAAATTACGAGTCACTTCCCGTTTCTATATCGGAAACTTTGTTCCTTAGTTTGGAGTGTTCGTTTTTCTATCACCGTAGATTAGTAATTTTGTGCTTTCGTATTGATGTAAGAAATACTGTTTGTCAGTTTCTTTCTTGGAATCTTTGTTCTTTAGGTTGGAGTAACCATTTTCTATCCAAACGAAAGTATCATCTGATAATCCCAGCGGATGACGAGTGGAATAAGCCTTTTGTTGATGACCTCATTGATCTTGAGACCCACCTGTTGCATGGTCTGATTCACTGCGATGGATTTGGTCATTTGCTCTGCATCAGTGGAATTGCGGGGGGTTCCAAGTATCTATGTGGCAGAGAAATCATGGATTTATGGGATCGGATTTGCACAAATCTCCAAACACGGTAACCAAAAGCAAAAAGTTCCTGGTTTTCTTTAGTTTATTTAAACATTAAAGACTGAATTTTGCGGTTTCTTTATTCTGTTTCCCTCTTCAGGAAAATTTCAGTTGAGGACCTCTCAAAGAAGAGAACAATGGATCTAAGGTTGCTTTATGGTGTTGCTTATGGACATTCTTGGTTTGGTAGATGGGGCTACAGGTTCTGCCGAGGAGGCTATGGTGTGGCAGAGCACAATTATGATAGAGCGATTGAAGTTCTTAGCTCATTGGAACTTGACAAGATCATCCTAGATTTTAGTAACTCGGACATACGCAGAGAAATGAAGCAAATAATACATCACTACAGATACATGAGCGAAACCCAACTAGTGACAATGAAAGATATTCTGAGGTTTATGTTAACGGTCAAACCTCGTGCTCCTTTGCAAACAAACAATGTTGCCGCAGCGCCATCCACTACCTCAAGATCTTCAATCCGGAGCAAGCCTTTGGTGAAGGAAAAACCACCGAAGTATAGAAGGTTCACAACTGCAATTGCCAACATGGATAGCAGATGGCCTGCAAGAAGGCTAGAATACGCAGCAGCAGTGATTGTGAATGCGTTGAAAGAGAAGAAAGCAGACAAATTCTGTCATGGTGGGATGACTCGGCAGGATTTACGAGATGAAGCTCGGGTTCACATTGGTGATACCGGTCTACTGGATTATGTGCTAAAATCATTGAACAATGTAGTTGTAGGAAGTTATGTTGTGTGTCGTACGGTAAACCCAACAACTAGGATCTTGGAATACTCAATCAATGAGCTCGGTAATGTGGTTACAGTTCCTGAACCAGGGACAGAAATACTCTCAAAGCCCCTTCCAGCATTAGCTCTAGAACCAGGTGTGGATGTTTACAGTGATTTGCTTGCTGTTTATAAAAATGTACTTTTGGACTACAAAGGATCACATACGGTAGAATTGGCAACTCAGGTAGTTCTGGACAGCAAGCACTTTGTGAAGGAGTGGCCATTTAGCGATGAAGCGGATCAGTGTCTCAGGTTTCTTTGCCGATTGATCCCAAGTTTGTGCGATTTAGGAAATGAATTAACGAGGGAGTTACCTACTGGTGAAATTGTTATAGTTCCTCTGCATGCGACAGTTGGAGAGTTGAAGCTAGCCGTAGAAAATGCAATGAGGGACACATACTGTATAACTGAAGAACTTTTGGTGACAGATATTGAAGAGCTAGAGAACCTTGAGGATGATGAAGTGATTTTTGGGGCGGTTGAGTCCGGTATGGAACTAAGTGTGAGAGGGAGGGGCATAGATATGGATAATTGTCTGAGGTACCAAAGCGGGGCAGACAACTGGATGGTGAGATGCGAATGCGGAGCTCTAGATGATGATGGCGAGAGGATGGTGGCATGTGATATTTGTGAGGTGTGGCAGCACACTCGCTGCTGTGGCATTGAGGACGCAGAGGCTGTTCCACCGCTGTTTGTGTGCTCAGGGTGCTGCGTTTCGCTTCTGCCACCCAAAAATGAATCTTCCTGTTCATTTGAGAGATCTGGTACTTTGCTCATGCCCTCAGAGACTTATGGACTCGAGATTGGGTATTAATGATTGTTGCTGAGAAATGAAATGATGATTGCTTGCTTTATCTTTATTGTTCCGTTGTTAAAGCTAGCAAAAATGTCATTTCTCACTCTCTCCCATCTGAACGGTTCTCAAGACCTTCGTTTTCCATCTGAGACAGTCCATCTGCTCAATTAGGACGACCTCAATGCAATGACACAGCACAAAGTGCAGACTGTAGACTGGTAAAACTTTGATTACACCTCCAACTTCAACAAATGTATGTCATGTTTAAAGTTGGAGAAATCGCCTTCAAAAAGCTCCGAATATCGTAGAAGTTTTAGCTTAGTTCTCAGCTGTAATTACTTGATCTCCCCTGAACAGTAACACGAACATCGTAAAAGCTTGTCTAACACAAACAGAGGCCAATTAATAAAACTCGCTTCATAGCGTCGGCGAAGAATAAAATATAAGATAGAGAAAGCAGTAGTACGTAGTTGACGAACATGAACTCTCACTTCTCTTTTGGTTCTTTTATAAGAAGATACGAATAAAAGTCCCAAGTATAGACTACACGTCGCGTCGCCCGAGAGGAATTAGTATTCGTAAATCCAATGAGAACAACGGATAATACAGCAAAAAAGAGTGGAAACAAATTATACTCTGCCAGCCAATATTTCCATCTGCTCATGAATTTACTTCTTGTTGCAACAATATTATATGAAAAACAGGAACTAAAGATCAAAACCATATCTGGGGGTCAATGAACGAGGGAAGATCACCACGAGTGGTGTAATGGCTTCTTCAACAAAGCCGAAAGGTACATCTCCCCAAGCGCGGGATCCCGATCTTGCTTCTTCCCCGTCACCCATTTCAACTTTTTGAATCCAATGCTCTCTATCAGCGGCTGGTAAACCTTCTCCATCTGATCTCCCGCACAGAAGAAACGGTCGAGCCAAAACAATCCGCCAGGCCTAAGCACCCTGTAGATGTCAAACATCAAGAAGTGCAGCAACGTCGTGGGAATCCAGTTGCTCAACACGTGCATGGAGTGCACGATGTCCAGCGTGTTGTCGAAGAATGGGAGCCTCTGAGAAATGCTGATGTACAAAGGCACAACCCCTCTCGAGGCAATGAAATTGTTGAATGGACCATTCAAGTTCATGGAGGTTGTAACGATGGTTATGTTTCTTTCCCTCATTCTTACAGCGAAAGTAGCCACCCCACCTCCGATGTCGAGCCCGATACGTATCCTCCCGGGCTTCTTCGTTGACAACACTTCATCGATACTGAAATCAAGCCCATTACCAATAGGTGAAGTCCAACGATTTTTCTCAACTCCAGTGATCAGATCGAAACAGTCTTTACAATCGGTGAAGCCCTTTTCCCTCTTCTTTCGGTTAACAAGGCAGTCGTAGTTCTTGCATCTGTAAGCCGTCCATACAACGGAGTCGTCCGACGGTGTTTTCCATAAACTGGTTGGAAGAGGGTACGGTTCGACGTATTTAGCCGGGGCCGCAGGGCGGCAACGGCGTCGAGGGAGAGGCTCACAGCCCTTGAGGAGGAGCTTTTGGGCCGGGAGCTCGTCGTCGGGGCAGGAGCCATTGACGTTGTAAGTCATGTAGCTGCGGAGTTCTCTTGGGAATTGGGTGCACGCTTGGCCAACTGGAGGGAATATGCTACTCGCATCAAAGTTGGGACTGAATCCTAACGGGAGTTCCTGTTCGGATGTGAAGGCAACGAATTCAGCTGGGAGGTCCACAGTATTCTCCATGACATTGATTGGTTCGTCGGAGTCATCCGTGGGGAGAGTAGCAATCGCTTTGGAGATGGTGGATAAATTCCAAGAGCCAGAGGAGGAATGGAAGGTAGATGAAAGGAACAATGTGAGAAAATTTGTGGAAACAAGAATGAAAAGGAAGAAGAGATTGGTGAACATAGACTTGGATTTGTGAGAGGAATCCATGGGCCTTTGTTTCTGCTTCATTGGGTCGCTTGGGGTTGAAGATTGATATTGCGTAGGAAGTGGGTATGAGCTAGTACCTATGTATACCTCGAAAACAATGCAAGTAAGAGTCAGACCCTCTCAATCGAACGAAACTATATGACAACAGTGGAGACAAATAAATACAAATAATTGTGATTTTAGCTGGTATTTATTTTTACTAGGGGAGGCTTGTATTTTGTTCGTCGTCTCCTACAGTAGATCTTTTATTTCTTTTCTCTTTTTTTAAGAATATTAAGATATTTATTTAAGGTTTTATAAATCGTAGCCTGGATTTATTTATGCAATTTTATCCGGTGGTTTTTGCTCATAGTGCAGTAGGTAGGTCATAGGTGGGGCTTATAAGAAGTCAATGCTGGTGATGGTCATAGACTCGTATGAATCCCATTCCGTCGTGCGCCCAACAAATTGCCACGTTTCATTAAAAAGGAAAAAGAAGGAAGATCTGGTTCGGAGTCGGACACGACATATTTGACTTTGTGCACTATGGCACTTCTTCAGTTCTTTGCTTGGCTAGATCCGGAGAAGCGGGGTGCGTCTGAGCAGGGGTACTCATGTGTCCAGATCTGGTGAAAAAAATTATTTTAGCTGGGATTTAGGAAATCGGAATCAGCTCAGAAATATTTAACAGGGGATGGGTTTACGGGGCGCACGCAGAATCAAGAAAAGCACATGCATGCCCGTGAGTTATGCTTCATTGCCCTTCTCATTCAATGAGGTTTGAAGTCAGAGCTTCTTAGCTGTTGGTACGAAGATCTCAAAGTCCAGAACTCCATATATGATATACAAGGCTGGGTCAAAACGGGCCGGCTGAAGATAAAGAGTTCAATTGGGCCTCCACAGATAGAGAGTTCCATTGGGCCTACTTTTTTTTGTTGTTGCAACCTACTTTCATTAGGCCTGTGAGCTGTGAGTAACAGAGGATATCCATTGTTGACACCAAGCAGCAACCATGGCTCTCCTTAGCTCTTAGAAAGAATGACACCCATAACCAAAACCCATTAAACCTGACTCAAATAAGAAATTCATTAGTAATAGTGTTACTTTTTCCTGATTTCAGTTACCAAAAGATCTGTTTTGAGATTTAGAATGTTCAAGCATCCATCAAAATGTTAAATAAAAACAACATAATTAAGATCACCGTGCCACCAAAACTACTCCAAATTACTCCCTCATTTAAGTAAAAACGCCGAAAGTAGAAAAAAGGCGTTTTCTCTCCGTACACCTTCTCCAAATAGTTTCCCGTACTTCCTTGTGAAGTTTCCGTCTTCTCTCGGCGTGTGTACCCTAGTTGTATGCTTAGAGTTTGTACCTGGTTTGGTGGTGGTTTTATTGGTTATCGTCCCCTCTTATCCCTTTTAGTCATGGCCTCTAGTAACCTAGATGTGGATGATCTGTCTTCCAAAATCCGAAACCTGGGATGGGATGAGTTCCACACCGTGCTCAACCCTGTCATGCATGAAGCAGATATGGACATTCCTGCGATTGTGGGGAAGATCCATGCTTCTCGATTTTTTTCTGCCAGTGTGGTTCTAGCTACTATGAAAGCTGCCTGGTCTTTTCTTCGCGAGTTTTCCGTGGAGGAAATGGAGCCTAACATTTTTGTCTTCAAATTTTCATCCATCGCAGATCAAGAGCAAGTTTTGAAGCAAACACCATGGAATGTTCGGGGCCATCTTATGGTGGTTAAAACCTGGAGCCCTGAGTTAACTCTACCGGAGGTAGACTTTTTCTCTGAAGGTATGTGGATTCAAGTGCATGGGCTCCCTTGGAATCGTGTTAATGACACTGCGATCCAACTCATGGGGATCAAGCTGGTGAAACTCCTGGATATTGATAAGCTCGAATACAGAGACCAAGGTGGTAACCCGTTCCTCCGACTCCGAGTTGCACTCAATCTTCATAAACCTTTGGTGGGGGGCTTTCCCATCCCTCGTAGACAGTTTAAGCCTCTCTGGGTTCAATTTAGATACGAAAAGCTGGCGGATTTTTGTTACAATTGTAGTTTTATTGGACATATTCAGAAGCAATGTCGTAACAAGGCTTTGAAGCATGATATATCAGGGGCAGGACCCCTTATGCGAGCTGACCCGAGCACCATGCGGCGTGCTACTTTTTCTAAAATGTTGGATTTTTCAGTTCTTCCACAGAGCATCCCTTCTTCTCCTCAATGGTCGGCTGGTGATGGACATATCAAGGTTTTAGTGCCTGCCTTGGATTCGGCTTCTCCCTTTGTGGGATCAGGAGATTCTCTCCCTGGCAATGCAATATGCACTCAGGAGCCCCCTTCGGGCATCACAGTCATGGAGGAAGAGCTGCCAATCTCCAGTTCGTCCCAGTCCCAGCCGCTGGTTCCAACGTCCAAGGTCTTAGCTGATGGGTTTGGTGGTCGTGACCAGCAGTCCCAGGGTGCTCAGTTGCCACTCGTCTCGACTTTAACTGATGCCACTCTTCCCAAGCCTCTGCAGGTGCCTATTCCCGAAGGGGCAGCTGACATTTTAGCCGACTTGCTACTGCAGCCGCACATATTGGAGGTTGAGTCTCCAACGGACAACTCTGATTATGCAGAGACACCAGATGGTCTGGCGTGTTCCAACTCTCCATCTCACCTTTTGGACGTTACTTTTGCAACGGGCAGTGTAGCTACTGGCGTGGGGTCCGCTTCCTCTTGGCCTAGCTTTTCTTCTCCTAGTCTAGTGGCTGGTCAGCGACAAAAGGATGGCTTTCACCAACGTGCTGCATCTCGCTCACTTCGAGCTAAAACTTCGGTCCACGTGGGCAAGGCTAAAAAGTCTTCCCTTTCCATTTGCAAGGCATTTGGGTCCTCTGTCAGCGGGTTGGGCTCGGCCCATTCTGCTGAGACGAGCCCAATACCTCCCGATTTGTCCCCTGCAGGTCAACGCAATGTTCAGTCGGCTTTCTCCACCCCTATTGGCGATAAAGGGAAACGCAAACTCTTCCAGGAGGCCGAGGAGCTCTCAGTCCGGGCGAAGAAATCTTCTTCGCCCGCGGGTAATTTCTTCCACTCTTCTCCTATTTCTGCTGATTGTCTGGCACAGGCAGAAGATTTCTATGATGACCAGGACGTTGTGCTAGCTGATTTAAAATTGCAACGAAAAAAGATTCATGTCAAGAAACATATTGCCATTGCTGAGATGAAAAAAGAATTGCTCCGACTTATTGAATCCGTTGACTCTGATATTGTAGATCCTATTCCTGGAAAATCCAAAATGGCTGAGGAGGCGGGCCGTCCCATGCCCCCTCCTTCGCCATGATTGGCGTCTATTGGAACTGTCGTGGGCTCTGTAGATCTGCGGCAGTCCGTACCCTCCGGAATCTTGTGAGAAATCACAACCCGGATTTTTTGTTCTTGGCTGAGACCAAGTCTTCTAATGTTTTTTCTGTTATGCATCGTATTGGTTTCTTTCATTTTGTTTTTCATCCTCCTGTTGGTTCTAAAGGAGGTTTACTTTTTGCGTGGCGTCAGGGTTTGGATGTTGAAGTTGTCAGTATTAATGCTAATGCTATTTTCTGTGTTGGTTTACTCGGTTCCTTCTAATACTCCGTGGCTCTTATCTGGTATTTATGGTCCTACGGATTGGCACAAAAAATGCGATTTTTGGCAATTTCTTTCTAATTTGGCTAATGCTTTTTCGGGGCCCTGGTTGTGTATTGGTGATTTTAATTGTATTTTGAATAGTTTTGAGAAACGTGGAGGTCGACCTTTCGCTTCAACCTCCCATAATCATCTCCATCATTTTATGGATACTTGTGGGCTTATTGATTTGGGCTTTAAAGGGCCAAAATTCACTTGGAGTAACAATCGCGAGGGGCATGCCAACATTTGTGAGCGGCTTGACCGAGCTATCGCTAATGGGGATTGACAATCCTTATTTCCTCGAAGCCGTCTGTCCCATTTAACTCGATCGTCCTCGGATCACGCTCCTATTTTGTTAGATTCAGATGGTGATGCTTTCTCCTATCATAAACCCTTTCGCTTTGAATCTATGTGGATTCGTGATAGTTCATGTGAAAATGTTGTTAAAAATAGTTGGCTTTTCCATATTCGTGGCTCTCCTGCTTTTCGGATCTGCAAAAGAATTAAAGCTGTCAAATTGGCTTTGAAAGCTTGGAATAAGACTCATTTTGGTCTTCTTCATGACCGTATTAAAAATCTTCAGCTCAAGCTTACCCATTTGCAAGGGGGCGATCCGACTTTGAGGAATGGGTCTCAAGAGCGACACTGCAGGATTGCTCTTGATGAGGAGCTTCGATCTGAAGAGTTTTTTTGGAAGCTGAAAGCAAGGAAAGATTGGCTTAACACTCCTGATCTTAACACGAAACACTTTCATTTGTCTACCATTATTCGTCGGCGCCGCAATGCTATTGAATTTCTTAAGGATAATGCTGGCAGGTGGATTTCTTCCCGTCCTGAGATTGGGTCCCACATGGTGCAGCATTTCACTTCTCTTTTCTCTACCTCCGATCCGATCATTCCCCCTGATTTGGATCAACTTATCAGTCCGACCATCTCTACGGAGGACAACACCCTGCTTTGCTCCACCCCTATAGATGAGGAAATTTTTGCGGCCCTTCGCGATATTGGATCTTCTAAGAGTCCGGGTCCTGACGGTATGACTGGGCTTTTCTATAAGCACTATTGAACTATTGTTGGGCCATAAGTGATGGCTATGGTTAAGTCCTTTTTCTGCCATGGGTTTATGTCTACTGAGGTTAATCATTCGCATATTGTTCTTATTCCTAAGATTGATTGCCCTTCTACTATTTCTCATTATAGGCCTATTAGTCTCTGCAATGTTTCGTATAAGTTAATTGCAAAAATCTTGGCTAAGAGACTGCGGTTGGTGCTTCCTAACATTATTTCTCCATTTCAGTCTGCCTTTGTGCAAGGGCGGTTGATTCAAGATAATTCCATCCTTACTCACGAAGTCTTCCATATGCTTCGCAGCAAACGCAAGGGACGCCAATCTATGGCAATCCGGGCTGATATTGAGAAAGCCTATGACAGAATGGAATGTAACCTTATCTTAACTGCCTTAAAATGCTTTGGGTTTGATGATCAATTTATTCATTGGATTTCTCAATGTATTTCAACCGTTTCCTATTCCATTCTGTTAAATGGCTCTCCCATGGGTTTTTTTAAACCTACTCGTGGGCTCCGGCAAGGAGACCCTTTATCTCCTCTCTTATTTATTATAGGGTCTGAAGTTTTCTCTCGCATGCTTATCCGTGAAGAACAAGCTAACCGGATACACGGCATTCAACTAGGTAGGGGAGTTCCTGCCTTATCCCATTTACTTTTTGCTGATGATCTCTTAATTTTTTGCAGAGCTTCTCGAGAGGAAGCCAGAGTTATTTCGGATTGCCTTTCGAGATATGGGAGTTGGTCGGGACAGAGATTAAACCCCTTGAAATCCTCTGTCTCCTTTAGTAGAAATGTCCGGCACGATAATAATCTTGCCATTTGTTCCATTCTCAATCTCCCTTGGAAAGAGTGTATTGATAAGCATCTGGGTATTCCTATGGTTTTGGGTCGGAACAAGCACCGCCAATTTTCTTCTATTTGTGATACAGTTAAAAAGCGTCTTGAAGGTTGGCAATTGAAAACTCTATCTCAAGCTGGACGCTTAGTCCTTATCCGATCTGTGGCTGCTGCCTTACCTACCTATACCATGGCGAATTATCTTCTCCCCAAGACCATTTGTTCAAAATTGGACTCCATGATGATGAGATTTTGGTGGGGATATTCGGATTCACAGCATCATATGTGCCTCAAGTCTTGGGCGTCTTTATGTCGTCCTAAACTGGAGGGTGATTTGGGACTCAAACTTATAGAAAGCCACAACAAAGCTCTTATTGCTAAGTTGGGATGGCAGATTCAATCTAATCCGGATAAATTTTGGGTGCAAATTATTCGTGCCAAATATCTTAAAGGTGCCCTTGTCTGGGATGCTAAAGCCTCTCCTGGTGATTCTTGGTTTTGGAAAGGTCTTTCTCGTGTTGCTCCTATTTTGAAACGTGTATCTTTTTTTCGGATTGGTTCGGGTGCTCAGGTTCGGGTGTGGCAAGATCACTGGCTTCCTTCTCCTATTCCCCACTGCCCCCGGCCTCGTCTGACCTCTATTTTCACTGATGCGGAGACTAAGGTTAACTCTCTGATCCTACCGTTTTCTAGCGTTTGGAACTTTCATCTTATTCGTCACCTTTTTGTAGCTGAGGATGCGGACGCTATTTTAAATCTCCCTGTGCCTCGCCACAATCAAGACGATTCCCTTATATGGACTCCTGAGATTCATGGGCGTTTCTCCCTAAAATCTGCTCATCAGCTCTTTACTCCTCTTTCTACTTCTCCGAGTATTTTAACAGCAGCGGAGTGGGATCTGATTTGGCATATTCCTATGCAAGCCCGGCTGAAACTGTTCCTTTGGAAAGTGGCTTGGAACTGTCTCCCTTCCAAGGCGATGACAAACCGGTTTTCTAATAGGCCTGTCGAGGAGTCTTTTGTGTGTTCTGTCACCAGCAGGTGGAGTCGCTGATCCACCTCTTTTTTGAGTGTCCGGTAGCGCAAATCATATGGAGGGAAGCTCCTTGGCCGCTCATTTCATCTCGGCTCCCTTTCTCGAGTATTGTTGATTGGGTACGACTTATCATTAATCCATCTCAAATCCTGGGCCTGCCCTTGAATCAGCAAGTGAATTTCCGACGATTTGCTACTGTGCTTATGGATTCAATTTGGTTTGCCCGCAACCAGATTGTTCATCATGGTGGTGGGTTAGATATTTACCAGCTTCTGCAATCTATTTATACCCGGTATCAGGAACTTATTCTGGCTTGGAATGACAATCTGGCGGATACCACGCTCGTTTGGAAACCTCCTCCTAGTGGTATATGGAAGATCAACTTTGATGTGGCCATTCGTAAATCCTTCTCCTTTGCTGCTGCGGTTTGCAGAGATGAGCAAGGACACATCCTCTTTGTTTTCACAAAGCGGTTTCCTCCTAGCGGCCCTCTTGTGGGCGAGGCAAGGGCTGCTTTAATGGCAGCTCAGGAGGCATTTTCTCTTCCTACTTCCAGTATATTGCTTGAAGGTGATTCGTTGTTTGTCATCGAAGCGATTAACAATCGGTCTGATGGAGTTTTTTGGCAAATTGATAATGTGGTTGCTGATATCCATCGTCTTGCTAGGCAAAGGAATTTTTGGAAATTTTGTCATGTGAAAAGGGGAGCTAACAGCCTAGCTCATAAGATTGCTCAATGGGTGTGTTCTGTGGATGTAGAGGGTTATATTCCTTTAAATTGTATCCCTGTTGACATTCTCTCAAGTGACAACCCATGGATCCCTCCCTGAGTTTGTTGCCTCTGAGAGGTCTGGTTTGTTGGTTTACTTAGAAAAAAAAAAAAAAAAAAGATCACCGTGCCTAAAGTAGAGGCAACAAAATGTTAAATAAAAATAAATAACAGAAGACAAGAAAGAGAAACAATTAAGAAAGCCATGCCTGTCCGCCTGCTGAAAAAAAAGGGAAGAACAGAGAGTTACGATCACTCCTTATTTTCAGGAACTTTTTCTTTTAGCTTTTTGTGGTATATACTTTGGTCACACACGGGTAGCACTTTTACAGGACATCTGGATTAGGGTAGGCAAATTATAATTTGATCACCTTCTAAATCAAAGGTACTGCTCCTTAAATCACTTTCAAGAATGGAAGAAGCCACAAGCTTAAGCAACTGAATCAAGTTTGAAGTAACAGAATGAATAACTGGATCTGTATGTTTGTAGATGTTTGTATAGTTTCTTCTTACAATCGAACAAAATTCTATGCATCTTTGTACACAATTTCTACTCTAAGCTGAGTAAAAGAAAACAAGAACTCCGATGAATCAGAATGGTCTCTTGAGATACTTGAAATCCAGTGACGAATCAACACAGTCCAACTTATCTCTGTGAAGATTCAACAATTTCAACAATTCCGTAACCTTTTCCTTTCTGCCCTCATCGCAACCCACCTGCAAGAGAACCAAAAGCTTCTGAAAAACACCGGCTTGAAGTGCCTCAACTATAACGCCACCCTCATCCCTCCTGTCGTTCTTGCAGAGCTTCCAAAGAATGCAGACTGCAAACTCCGTCGCCAACGCTGATATCCTTAAGATTCTCTTCACCAGAAGAGGCATGGTTAGAGCATTCTTATAGGCCTCTTCTCTCCCTTCATTTGATTCGCAAATACAGGCCAAAACACCCAAAGCTCTCTCACAGATTCCTTTTTCCGCATCAACAAGGGTTTCTAGAATCAGCGAAACCACACCCAGTTCGACAAATCTTGATGTGAATCTCTCACTGATTGCAGAGGGAGAAATTATGTAGAAAATAGCTGTTAAAGAAGCCTTTGTAGCCTTAGGACAAATAGGCTCCCTAATCATCTCGACCAAAGCTTCAGGAACTCCTTCAATCTGCGCCAAGGCAACAACATGTCTTTGATTCAAAGAAAGAAGCTCTTTGAGTACTAAAACCACGTTTTGCCTTGCCGAAAGATCTCCGCTCTTCAAAAGCCATACCATGGCATCCAAAGATGCTGCGGATCCTAACTTCGACTGGCCTTCTTCACCAAGTGGGAAGATCCATGTCAAGACGTATAAGATCTCCTTCAACAGGCTGACATGTTTCTCAATCGAAGCACTAGCGAAAGAATGGAAGGCATCCGCTAACACACAGCCGGTTCCATTGTTTACAATGCACCGCCTGTTACGGTCGCTCTCCTTCCCCCATGCCTTGATCTTCCTCACCAATTCTAGGCAACTTTTTTGATCCCCGCGTTGAGTTGAGACCGAAATTCTTGAACAGATCCCCGAAACGTCATACTGGGTCACCGGAACTCGAGGCGTCGGGATTCTTTCTACCCCATAAGAACGATTCTCCACGCACCAATCTTGAATCATCTTACGTAATGCATGATTTGGGATTTGATCGAAGCTGTTTAACACCTGGTTAGTGACAGGGCAAGTTTGGTTGTCGGCTTCGATCCACTTCTCGATGTTCTCTCGATCATACGTGATCCCCGTAGGTAACGTGACGGGATCTTTCATCAAATCAAGAGAAATCGGGCACCGAAAGAGGCTGGGAATCGTGATCTCCGTCTGCAAATTGCCATTCAAGAGCTCGGCGTTCTTGTCGCCACTGCGGCCGGCTCTCCGTCTTCTCCAAGATGAAATCATTGTATTACTAGTTTGAATCCGCCTTCTCCAACAAAGTGTACGTCTTTAATTTGCTTTGCTATTTGCCAAGGGTCTCGAGGGTATATTTATATGTGTATATGACACAGTGATCTTTATCCCCAGATGCTTACGCGGGTCAAAGCTAGGTAAGGGAGGAAAGAGAGAGTCGTAGAAAGTAACGTTGAAAATCAAAGAAAAGCGAAATTGGAGCGTTGTAGTATTTGAACATTGACCGTTGAACGAAGATTGAGGCTGGCATTGGACCAAAGTTAACTGGCAATGTAGAATAGAGTCGGCAAAAATTTGACCGGCTGACTGGGTCTATTTCTCCAAGTTGGCAGACTGGCCTGATTATAATCCCGAATAGTGGGTGCGTTCTCAGTTGTCGGTCGGTTCACACGGGTGCGGTGATTTGATGACACGTACACCGCAAGGTCCACTCCAGAACTGCATTTGATCATCCCACATATTTTCTGTCTTTTCTCTTGTTTTCTAATCCACATGTTTTCTTTCATACAAAGGAAAGATTATAATTCTCTAATATTTAGCCAATCCCACTTGAGATTGCCAAACACAAAAAGAATAAAATGTACAAAAACAAATAAGAAAAATACTTTGAACTCGTAAGCCACGTTAAGGCAAAATTATTTATAGTTTTCCCCCTAATATTTCTCTCTAAATTTTTGTTTCACTCCACCTTTTTTATTTTATTTTTTTAATTGTTTCATACCTGTCAGGCTGTCCTTGGTTTCACGGGGAATTATAAATATGACCAATAGAATATTTATCTAATACATATCATATAACACACGAACGATAGGGATTACAAGTGAATTAGACATATTTCACTTACAACAAGCTTGCCTGAGATCTACATTAGTGGTATTTCTTCATGTTAGGTGCCGGGCCCGCAATTTTAGAAAAGTTGTGAATATTTATGTTGAATAGTATTTTATATGTGTTTGTCTAAAGTGGAGAGAGAAATGATTTGTGTAATTGTTTAATAAAAAAATATTCGAGTTATGTGAAAAAGTATAGAGAGAAAATTTGTGTTAAATAAAAAAATAAAGAGTTGTTGAAGATTGTGTTAAATATATTGATGTTTGTGTTTGAATTATTAAGATGTTCGATAATAATTTTATGAATGGATTTGAATTTTTTTTTTTTTTTGAAAAATAACATAACTTGGATGAATAGGTTGGGTTGGCTCACAAATGGGCTGCGGGCACAAACGTCGTGGACCGGTCTTGGCCCAATTGTCCTTAACCATTTTGAGATCAGGGGAATAATAATGTCTGACAGAGGAAACACTAACACGTCTTTGACACGTCGCCCGGAACAACACAAAAGTCCATTGACAGGTGAAAGTTGTCTCTCTGGTGTTTGGAAACGTTTACCAATGTCAGTGGCGACTGGCGACAGCTACGCGAACCTGCCACCTCGTAAACAGAAGGCATACAACGGGCCCACTGCGCTATCTTTTGTCGAAGCAACGCGCAGACCAGTGTGGTACTATGATAGGACCAACTATAACGATTTAACGAGTCCTTTTTTTTTTGTTATCATGTATACCTGATAGATCAATCAGGAGATACCTTATGGTCCCCTTGGATAAGTTTTTGTCTGATTAATTTTTGAAATCAAACTTTCACAATTTAACAAAAAGTATTGTGTTGTTTTCAATTGAAATTGAAATTGAAATTGAAATTGAAATTGCTCTTCTATGATAATAGTTTAAGAGGAGATTATATTTATTTATATTATATATTAACAAATAGCTTCGATTTAATTGGCATCCAATGATAAAAGGAACACTTTTTATCCTTCCCTTAATTTCCTTAGTTTTTCTAATTTTCTCTACAGTTACTTTTTTTTTCTCGGATTCTCTACAGTTACTTGAATGCATGTAAGTCTTTTTCTTTGGGACACGTGTCTTTACATGACAACTGCGTCCTATTTGTGGAAAGCGAACAAGATGAAAGTCAGATTTTGGTCAATTTTACATTGTATTTTACTTGGTAAAAGACAATTTGTATAATTTGGCGCCATCAGAAACTACTTTATAGATTTCTTTATAACCCAAAAAAAACAAAGAAAGAAAGAAAAAGGTCCAAAGGATGATAAATTTTCTCTTTTCATGTAATAGACTGCCCAAAACTTCAAAAAGAAAAAGAAAAAGCTACTTTAGACTTTAGGTGGCCAAGTTGATGTCCTGCAGTACAATTAGCTGGACAAAACTAATATCTAGGAAAAGGTCGGCACTTTTTTGGTCCTGACAGATAGTCTGATATACCAAATCTTCCTACTCTCCTACATTGTCTTTTTGTGCGAACTTATCCTCATACAAATCAAAGCCACATATTTCAATGTAGATTCTTTTATGTAAAAGGAGTCTATCTCTGTTACGCCAGAAAATGAAAAGGGAAGTTCTACTTTGACGATGTTTCGTGGGGTTGTTCCATCAAATATTGGGTTAATCCATCGCAACAACGAATAAATAATTGGGGACGGACGGTCACAAGTTCGTGACGGTGTAAGGGAAAAGGTTGTTCGCTTTTATAAGGATGCGTAAATTACAATTGCACCTCTTAATTATTAGAATTCGATTTACGCCATCTTAATTATTATATATATATATATATATATATATGATAAAAATACATGTAAAATGATTAAAATAACTTTCAAAGATAAAATTATTAAAAATCATTAAAAATTAAAAAAGATACATATTTTTTAAAAAACTATTACAACTATATTTCAATTATATATATATATTTTTTAATTTATTTTTTAATTAACTATTTATTTAAATTATATTTGAGGGCATTTCTATCATTTTAATACCGAAATTTCGTCAAGTTAAACCGAAAATTTGACTAAGGTGAACATTGCAAATGTTTCATACTTAGAGGACGTAAATTGCAGTTTTGAAAGTTAGGGAGCGCAAATGCAATTGATGCAGACTTATGGGACGAACAATGACATTTCTTTCCTTCACATAATATGCCCGGGATTAATTGAAATGTAATTATGAGGTTATCTAATACTTATGACTATAGTCTTAGAGATCTTAATGAACGAAGAGGAATTTTTTTTAGACTCAAACTCTGATATGAAGTAGAATTATTATTGAACAAAGAATATTATCCTCTCTCTCTACTCTATTCAATTAAGAGGGTAAGTGATAGAAACTGACTCCTATTGTTTGTGCTTAATCACTTTTGTGTTTTGGTGCTTATGAATTCATGTAGGAATTCATGAATACTATTTTGGCCCCGTTACATTCTGCACAGAATTTCTTAAATTAATGGTGCGGCAATATATAAAAAGCTCAATTCTAAGTATGTCTTCGGGGGTGCCGAAAGGGCTATACAGCAGAGCGTTTATTGACCTCTCGATCTTCCCGAAGTGATACAATTTCACTGTCCGTAAAACCAGGTTAGCTACAGAGAACATATATATAAACGGCGATCACCACATTCCATGTTTGTCGAGAGATTTGTATCTTTTAGCTGCTATCCCTTCTCTCTCTCTCTCTCTCTCGGTATGCTCATCTTCCAATGTGATCAATGGATAATAGACTCGTACAAGTCGCACGGGGACCAGCTACTATTCAGCAAATAAAATCAAGAAGAAATAAAAAGACGAAGAGTCTTCCCGAGAACCAACTCTGAATTCATTCCAAAACTTCTAAACAAGTGATGAATATCCAAACTGCATTGTGAAGAAAATATCAGACAGTGGGATTAGACTAAAGCATCCAAGGGTCGACAAAGTTAACACAGAAAACAGCTGGGAAGAAGCATATAGAATGGACATAAAACCACCATCAACATAATTTACAACAACTTCTCATCTCCCATCTGCAGATGTAAAAGACTCGGCAAATCCATATGGGCGAGTTGGTATGCTGGTCTGAGTGTTGTCTGAGCTTGGAAGTAGCGAAGAAGAAGATGACTCCATGTTGCTTCTACCTTCATAGGCCTGCCATTTCTTCAGCGCTTGTGGCAACGACATTTCAAGGTCAATTCCATAGATGTCTTCCGAGTTTTGGTCACTTGGTTTCCAAAGCTCCACCAGCGAAGAGAGCACATTGACAGCATGACCCATGTCGGGTCTTTGATAAGGTTCCCTTGCACAACAGTGTCCAGCCAACTCCGCAACAGTACTGATATTGGCAAGTGTTTCCTCGTTGAGGTTGATTGTTGGGTCAATTGCCTTCCGGAAGGCGTCTTTAACGTCCTTGTTAATATACATTCTCTTGAACCATGTTACAAGGTGCATGCTCTCCTCAGGCTGAGTCTCATCAAGTGCTTTCCTCCCAGTGATTAGCTCCATCAAAATCACCCCAAAGCTAAATACATCGACTTTGGTCGTCACTCGGCCTGTAACTGTAATCACAAGCAAAATTACAATGTAATGTTACAGGTAGAAGTCTGTAAAACAAGAACCATCCAAGAAAATGAAAGGTATGCTAGCGTAGGTCTAATTTCAAGTTTAACGTATTGTTTGTCCCCAAGCTTAAAAGATTTTCCATTAAACTACATCTAAAAGACAATTACTTATCAACTGGCGCACATACTTAGAGCATAAAGTACCTGCATATTCAGGTGCCAAATATCCAAAAGTTCCAGCAATTCTTGTTTCAATTGAGCCTTTTCCCTCTGGGGCAAGACGCACAAGGCCAAAATCTGCCACCTTAGCCCTCATATCATCTCCGAGAAGAATGTTGGAAGGCTTTAAGTCTCTATGTATAAAGCTTTGATGGGCCAAACCGTGGAGATACTCAACGCCCCTGGCCACATCTAAGGCAATGGTCAACCTTCTGGTCCAGTCCAGCGGTTCTAATCCTTCTTCTGTCCAGTTGAAGAGATGCCTACTTAGTGTCCCCTGAGGCATGTATTCATATACAAGAAGCCTCTCATTCCCATCCAAGCAGTACCCAAGAAGGGCAACAAGATGCCGGTGCCTGACCTTAGTCAAAACAGCAATCTCAGACTTGAATTCTGCCAATCCCTTCCCAGCTATTATCCCAGCCTCCATTCTCTTTACAGCAATTTTTGTGCCATCATGAAGTTCGCCTTTGTAGACCGTCCCAAACCCTCCTTGTCCCAATATATTCTCTTTGCTGAAATTGTTAGTCACATTCCTCAGGACTTGTATGGATATTACCATATTTCCTGCTTCCACCATTTGTATGTCACCAGGCTCACTGCTAGGAAGAGTTCGGGTCTCATTGATTGCACCGACACTAACACTTGAGCCAGCCACTGTGATCTTCACACTTCCATTATCAGATCCAGAATGGGGCGGGTGAATCACCATTGCATTCGGGCTCTGTACTCTGCTAAAGCGCTTTTGTTTCATCTTATACAGACAGAAAATCGCCAAACCAATCAAGAAAATCAAAAAGACACCTCCAACTACAGAAAACACAATTACTCCTGCAAAAGTTGATTTCTTGCCACCATTTCTAGAATTGCCATGATTTTCAGAACCCGAACTTGTAGATGGAATTGTTGAATTCGGAGATGATGCACCTTGACTTTTGTCCTTTCCTATGTCCGGGTTACCATTGGTATTCACCATCACATTATTCTTAAAGGCAGGGATTTTCCCATAAAGCTGATTGTTTGAAACATCCAGCTCTACAATTGCGGGCAGAGTAGTTAGCTCCTCTGGGATTGAACCAGTGAGGTTGTTATCAGCAAGAACTAGCCTTTTCAACGATTTAAGAGAAGCAAACACAGGAGAAATTAAACCCGTTAGACCCATTTTCTGAAAATTTATAACCGTTATATTCCCATTGCTACAAGTTATACCAACCCAATCTGCACATGGATCGTTCCCCTTCCAATTCTCAGCGAACTTTTGCGGGTAACCCATTGATTCCGCAATCAAAAGCAATGTATTGACTGTAGAGTCACAACCAGCAGGAGCGGGCAAACAAAAGCTGTTCGTGTCCTTAGACATGTCCACTGCCACCCCACTGGGAAACTCCGGCATTGGTCCTTGAAGCAAATTGTTTGTCAAATTCACTATCTTTAGCGATTTAAGATTCACCAATGACATTGGCACAGGGCCTGTAAAGTGGTTATCCCTCAAACTCAAGCTCTGTAACTGTTTCAAGCCCGAAAGATCTGGCAAAGGTCCCGAAAACGAATTCGAATGCAACCAAATCTCTTTCAAGGAAGTCATGTTCTGCATGACAGCAACGGTGCCACTAAGCTTACCCTCACTTTTCTGCCCATTAACCCAAAAGGACTCAATTTGCGAGTGAGCAAGGCTCCCGGGCAACCCGCCTTCGAGGTTATTGAAAGACAAGTGCAAAAGAGTCAGGCCCGGAAACACATCCGCGCCGAGAAAGTCCGGTATCGTGCCGGTAATATTGGCCGAATTCGCCGAGAAGTTTTGAAGCAACGAAGCATTTCGGAGACTTTCCGGAATCTCCCAACCCGAAAGTGGGTTGTTATCGATCTCAAGGGATTGAAGCGAAGACATGCCAGTGAAGAAGTCACTAGGAACGGAACTAAACTGGTTGTTACTAAGAATAAGTACTTGTAACGAGCTCAGCCCGCTTAAGCTAGAAATAGGGCCAGAGATGTTGTTGTACTGAAGCTCTAAGCGCTGAAGTGCAGTGAGGCTTTGGAGGGTTGGAGGAAGTGTACCTTGGAGATTTTGATGGCCGATTTGAATCCTGGTGACCCGTTTTTCAGGGGCGCAAACCACGCCGTTCCAGTTGCAGGGGTCTGCGTCGTCGGACCATCCTAGAGATTCAGGGGGGTTGAGGCTCTTCCTTAGAGCTAACATGACCGAAGTGTCATCATTTGGATTTGCTTGAGAATTTGCACGTATAAAGATTGACGAGAATCCGGCAAGAAAAAAGGCCAAAAGCTTGTGACCAAGATTGATTTTTTTCTTCATCTTCAATGTTGAGAGAGCAGAAGAGAGTCGGAGACAGCTCTTTAAGAGTTGTTGCAGAGGGTTCTCTAGGATTTAAAGCATGGACTGGAAAATCCTGTATGAACTGGATTGACAGCGCACAGAAACGCTGGTTTGATTCAGAAAGTTGGAACTAGAAGCATTGAAAATTTGAAGCAACCACAGAGAGACAGAGAGAAAGAGAGAAAGAATGGTGGTGGTCTCGAGCAGAGTGAAATCGAGAGCATGCACATGGCTGTGGGGCCCGGTGGTGTGAAAGCTCAGGCTGTCATAACAGCGTTAAAAGGCTGGATCATGAAGCGTGTTGGGCTTTGATTCCTGGGCGTGGGGCCATCTTGGCATTGGTAATTTCCAATTGAATTAGCTTCATCTCTATGCATGTTCCCCTGCAAACTGCAACAGCCCCCGCGCCCAGAGAAAATGAACGAAAAACCAGACAGATAAAAAGAGGAAAAACAGAGAGTTCCCCCACGACAGGGTAACAAGTAGTTTTTGAGCAGCGCTGTGTTGAAGTGCCTGTTTCGAGTCAGTATACATCATTAATGCACATGGCCTTGTTGACTCACTTGTTTGTTTAGCCAAATTTTGGGATCTCAATAATTTCGGCTGGCCAAACATAATTCTAAAATTTTTAACTTCTATACGTACACATTCTAATTTTCATAGATCCTAATAAATTTCAGTAAAATTAAAATTTTTAAAATTTTTAGAATATTATCTAAAATTTTGATAAACAAAGGTTACTAACGCAGCCTCGGAGAACATTATGGGCTGTCTTTTTTTTTTAATGATCGAATATAATGACTGACAGCAGTGAAATTGTGCAATTATTGAGTTATTTCTTTATTAGCCAAATGTTGTTTTTTTTTTGGGACCCTATGCTTCTGTCGTTTGGGCCCATCACACATTTCAACCCACATTGCCTGGCCCATTCCTGCAAACGTCGTCGTCTCAAATGACCCATTCCCAACATTGGCAATTTGGCGTATTGCAAAATACCAAGAGCAAAGAAAAGAAAACACAAAAAGTTAAAAAGTTAAATTATGCATGTACATGGGGGAATATTGTGGACTGCAGGGTAGGCCGAGATTTTGGCATTGCTTTTAATGCTCTTTTCACAACGGAATACGAAAACAGACATCGAAGACATGCAGCGTAAACGGTTCACCCTCGAATACTTAATAGTAATTAATTACCTTATTAAATTCGAAATTTGTTGCATAAATTAATGTTGAGATTATGAGTATTCAAAGGGACCAAAATCAATCGTTTTAAGTCAATCGACTTCCTTCCCTTGGGGTTTTTATTTTGAATGAGCCCATATGGAGAGCTGGGGGGCTCGTCACTGCTAACATGTAGATTAGCTTCGTCTGTTAGCACAGGCATTAGCTGGGCCCGTAGAACTAACTATTTCTCCAAAGTGTGATTCTCCTGCGTTGTATTGTTTGCGTGGAAGATAACCCGTCCGGCGTCCAGGGGCATTTCTTTTCTCCAAGTAGGGTTGAATTGGGTTTCTAACGCCCATCTCCATGTGTTTTTCTTACGGGGGCCGCAGCTAAAGTTGGGTTTACATTGAATGTATAATGCCCATCTCTGTGGAGACTTTAGGGCCCGATGCCGTTTCTCCCAAATCTCGTAACAGGGTTTTTGTTCCTCAAAGGTTTTGGTTGTGTACATGGCGCATAACTTATTATTGATTCATTGCCATCATTGATGTCTCTTGACTATCATCCTTTGAAAATCATTTCCAAAGACACTAATCACATGCATCCCCTGTACTTAATAATTAGGGTTCATATGCATACATATGTACGTGTACATGATATCATAT
Source organism: Myrica gale (assembly GCA_963930655.1). Classification (NCBI taxonomy): domain Eukaryota; kingdom Viridiplantae; phylum Streptophyta; class Magnoliopsida; order Fagales; family Myricaceae; genus Myrica; species Myrica gale. The sequence goes on along the minus strand of OZ005600.1, from coordinate 4,045,007 downwards.
TGACGTGAGATTTTGGCATACGTGATAGTAATGTAAGGAACTCCTGTATCTAAAGAGGACTTGTATTAAATTATTGAACTACACAATAAAGCAATACATAGACTTTTAACTTCGACCTAATTTGCTCGGCCCCTTTTTATTTTTTAATGGTTTTAATCTCGGAGAACTATTGGCTCGTCAAAGGAAAAGGTCAAATCGACTTTGAAAGTTGAAGGCGGTTTAATATAAGAAGCGTAATTATGCAAATAAATATACTAATCAAAGATGTTTGTTCGCAATTATTTGAGAATAGAAAAACATGGAGATGCTAATAGAGATGGGGCATATACCATTCCAAAGTGGGCCTAACTAATCTTGCACTTATGCGAGATGTTTCGAATAAACAATGATAAAGCGATTAAAGTTTGGGAATATATAAAGAGCCACCAATGTAGTGAGAGAATGTAAAACTAAGTATTTAATTAGAGACTCTAATGAAGGTCCCTGAGGAGAGAACAAAATTTTAATGGACATGTATGTATGTAATAATTATGAGCGTAAAACCACTGTAAAGTGTAAATGGTGAAGCTCGATCAATTCCCCTTTACATAAAATATGAAAAAGAAACACGTCCTCGTAAAAACTTGACTGTCAATTATCGAAGAGGCCAAGCGTGTGGTGGGTTCTCTCGGTGCATGGCGTGGGGACCAATTAAAGTCAAGTCCGTTTGCCACGTAAAATTTTACAAAATTTTACCCTCTCACAATAAAATATTACAATATAATCTCTCTCTCATCAAATCGTAACTTCTCATGCCAAAAAATATAAAAAATTGCATCTCTATTCACTTTTTCATTAAACTCGGGACATGTTTGAGGCCCAAATAATTGGGTTTAATACTAAAAAATTCTTCACATGATTTTTATTATTATAATATTTATTAAAAATCTTCTTTCTTTTCACTTTTTCACCAACCCCATAACATTTCGTTACTTTATAATATTTTTCGAAATCCAATACCCAAAATTTTTACCCTCAAACATCTCCTCGATACCTAAAATTTTAACAATACAAACTCACTCTAAGGGTGCGTTTGTGAACCAAAATTTTACCCCCTCTAAAATTTTAACACAATTAAATATTACTATGTAATCTCTCTCTCCCCATCAAATCATTACTATTTACTACAAAAAAAAAAATAAAAAATTATCTCTCTCTTCACTTTTTCACTAAACTCAATACCTAAAATTTTAACAACACTAAAATTTTACAATACAAACACAACCTAAATGGTCTACCGGCGCCTCGGGAAACGCACCGAGCGGCGCGAACATGGAACTGTCTGTGACTGCATGCACTGACCGGACTGGAGCAAAGCGTGTCACGGGCTCACGTGTATGGTCTCCTGTCGATGGATCATTCAGACCTGGGAGACAAACCTAGGAATGGGATGGACATTCAGAGGGGAGGGGGGGTATTTGGCCCTTTCTTCTCTTCCTAAAGAAGAGTACTGTTCCAATATTAGTTCTTATTCCTTTAGACGACTGACTGACTTTACGTGCGAAAATTCGATCCGACAAAAGCTCAAGCACCCTTGAAATCTACGACATGTCGAGTTTGCATTAATGGTTGATATCCATATCCTTTTTCTTTATTAACCTTAAAAAAAGCGTAACCTACTTCTGACATGACTAGGCAGCTTGTCGCAGTGCTACTTTATCTATCTGCAGAATTTATTTGGGATTACATCGTTTTATACACATTAGTACTTTTTACAATTGCCCTTTACTTTTTCTTATTGAAAAAACTAGTTACTTTTTGAGCATGTGCCTAGCTAGGCTTGTAGTGACCTAATCAGTAGGTACATTTTACTTGGAAGTCGGAACCTAACCAGCTGTAAGTTTTGTTTCTGTGCTATGGGCAGGGTTCATTTATGTTGTCATCTTCGTTTATCCTCTTGTTTTTATCACAGAAGTTCTAGAAAAAATTTCGGATGCACGAACAATTATCTAGAAATGGTTTGACTCACATTCTTCGAAGTTCAACCTTTAAGAAATAATTACCTAGTAGACAGCTAGGATTGGTGGTTTTCATCATACGAGGTGTGTCTGGGGCTTTTTATACGGTCGTGTTTGTTTTTGTAAATATTAGAGTTTTGAAAATTTTGTGTATTGAAATTTACGAAAAAATACAGTATTTTATGAATAAATGAGTAGAGAGAAAATTTAGTTGAATAATATAATATTATTTTATAATTTAATGAGGAGAGATTATTTTATAATTATTTAAAAATTTTGAAGATCGGAAATATTGAGAAACAAACGCCCCATATCATTTCAAACGGTAGGATCAGCCAGTACAAACTCCACTTTGTTGCACTACAGGTACAAGAGTTCAAGAGATCCTATAATACAACAAAATGTCGGATTGCCCTGGATATTGGGTATGTTTGAGGGTGAAAATTTTGGGTATTGGGGTTTGAGAAATATTATAAAATAAAGAAATATTATGGGAATTAGTGAAAAAGTGAAGAGAAGATTTTTAATATATATTATAATAATAAAAAATTATGTGGTGAATTTTTTAGTAGTAAACTTAAAATTTTGAGCCCAATTAATTGGGGCTCAAACATGTCCATTGTAAGAGATGAAAAACTAAGATACCAATAAGAATGCTGGGATCAAGATGCAGCTTGTTATGCGAATTAGAGAAATCCATCACCTGGTGGAAGACAAATATGCAATACTGACAGACGGCTCGAAGATTATATCAAGACCAATTAGGTTGTATGCCCTGGCCTAATGCACCCAAGACTGGTCCTACAATATTCCACACCGAATCAGTTTGACCATTTAACAATGCATACTGAGGGAAGCCTTTTATCTTCTTTTCTATCATCATAGTTTGTAGGTTGTGGATGGCTGTGGTTGGTCAGAGTTCTGAATAGCACATTCATGCATAAAAGCAGGAACTTTTGAAATGCTGACACGCCGTCCACACCGCATATAAGGCGAACTCTTGGAAGTTTCGAATGATGGAGACTTCTGTCACTAAGTTTTATTTACATTCGGAGAAATAGGTTATTATAATGGGAAGATCCAATTGGGGAGAACTGCAAATTGAGCTGGAAATATTAATTTTAGTTATTGAAGATGATGACAATTCCACGACTCACACACCTTATGCATATCTTCTGATCTGTTTCCCTCTGTCCAAAAGGAAGAGAGAGAGAGATAAACAACTCCCCTCGCGAAAGGCCTCTGTGCTCACTTGAACTCAAACCATAACTTTAAGCCAAAGTACTTTTCAAAAAGGAACAACAGAATCAAATGGGGTTTCTGTCATATCTCGAGGCGTTATCGGTGTCCATACATTTTGTATCACTAGATGGAGGCCTTATTGAACAAACCAGCCATCCCTACATTAACTTCTTCCTAATCTCTTTGCACAAGAAGCAGCTTCTGCTAGCACAAGAAGAGCTGGCGAAGTTGCTATTTGAAGTTAATCTTGTTTTATCAGTTGGAGAAGTCCCATATTGAGCGTCGAGCAAAACAACCAATAATTTGATATCATGTGAGGACTCGAGCTATAAATGTCTCTATATGTAGTGGGGTGTAATTGTCTTGATACTTCTTGTGAAGCCCAGTTTAAGAGAACTAGAGATGATTGGATTTCATGCGAATATATAGTTTGGACCTTTTATTATTTGAGGACTAATGCGGTGTTCTCCCTTTGATTCTTATCATGGTGCCTACGGTGCTAGCGGATCTATGTGAATCAGTTGAGAAAGATTTCGTTTCGCTTGTTTGATATTGCTATATATGAAAAAAAAATATAGGCCCTTTAACAACTAATATATATATCCCCTCGCACAACATCAGAATGGTTAGGTGCTGTTGATTTTTGGCAAAACTCCAAGGGAGACCTATAAGCTATTGCACGTTATTGTCAAAATATTTGCATCCAATGACACCAGTTGAGGGGTTGTCCTATATATAACACTCGACAGAGAAATAAGGAATCATGACAATAAAAATTTGTTGCTGCATGCTCTAGGGTTTGAGTTCAACATCTTGGCAATAATTTGTTGTGAACCACGCGCGCGACGCGGGGGAGCCCAGATCTGGGCTCCCCGCGTCGCCGGGGTGGCACCCTGCCGGCCACCCCTCGCGGCGGCGAAGGGAGCTCGGATCTGGGCTCCCTTCGCCGCTCGGGGGTTCTCCCCCTGTGTTTTTTTTTTGCGAAAATGTCAGGTGTCGAGTTGTGATTGGTGCTGACGTGTCAAATTTTGACACGTCAGCATTTACCATTAGTGTTCCAAACGGCAAATAACGGAAGGACATATTTGTCATTTTTGCATACCCAGGGACATGACATGCATTTAACCCTAATTTTAAAGTTGCACAGTATGTACTATTAGTAAGTTTTTGATATTAATAAGAGAACCCTCTAATTAAGTCACATTTTGATCTTCATTTAGGAACCAAAATTTTTCGAGCTGGATCATAGCGGAACTTTTGACGTACTTAGTTAAAACAGTTTAATCATGTGTGAAAGCTTCTCCTAGTTCGTATGTGTAAAGGTATTTTAGTTTCCAGAGAGGCCAAGTACAACTTTAATGGGTGTCCACTATGTATAGTTTACAGGAGATTTATCCACAATCTACCCAACGGATCAGATGCAGCTTTATGCAATAAAAAAATGGGCAGCTGTAAGGAACATGTGCCTTTTGATTTGGTGGGTGGGGTTGTTCCAAATACGAGGATAAAGTATTGACAATATGCTATGGCGTTATATGCATGTCTTGTCTTTCCCATGGATGAATGTGAAACCGGGGTAGTTATGTTGGACGTCCACATGAAAGGTAATGTGAATCTGAAGCCGACTCTATGCTCTGAGTTATCTAAAACGCTTTTAGAGTGGGGAGAGAGGGAGAGAATCTTTGGTGGGACTACCAAATAAATGCTGTTTGATTGTTGTTGCTTCTGTTTCTATCTCTTTCAACGTACAATCCCTATTGTAGTTGTGTGAGCAAGCAGTTGTTTGTCTTGGGAAGAGCCCAAAAAAGATCGAGGCAGTGGTACAGGCAGTGGTACACTGGCTGAGACTTGAAAGAAGTATTATGTCATATCCTGCTCTTTTCTAGTTAAATTTATGCCAACACTACCTTTCTTTCTGACTTCTCTGACGTCCCACCACTGTCCCCTCACCCCACCACTCTCCTCATACCTTTGCTTTCCCATAATTAAACATCAGTACCCAGTCAGTACCCACCATCTCTCTCTCCCCTGCTCTCGCTTCGTCCATTTCCTTTTTTCTTTTCTTTTTTCAAGCGATGTGCTCTCATTCAGCTTCCATTAACTGCGTTGCAAGAACAAAGAGACCCACGAGACTTTATGGTCCTTGAATAATCGCCATAAGGAAATCACAACTAGAAGCAGATGCCTGCAAATTCAAAGAAGTACAAGTCCATAAACTTTCCAACTCCGCGTGGTCTCGACGATGGTATGGTGCTTTGTGTCCTTTAACAGTTCCTATGTTTATATTCAATACCTTTTGTGAGAAATATTACTAGCAACCTGGGGATGACCAATATCTATTAGTATCTCTCTGCTGATTGTTTCCTTGCAACGGTTTTGGGTGGCTTCTGGGTTGCTCTGGTTGTACGATTTTGGTGAAAATATGGGCTGGTGCAAATGGTTTTGGCCTTGATGGCTTTACGTGTTAAGAACACCTGTAATCTGCGCCTATGGTTCCACTGAATTGCTCTCTCTCTTTCTCTCCGTGTGTGTGAGTATCCAGATTTTCGATAAGTGTCTGAAACACTGTATGGACTAATTATTTTAAATGTGTACTATTCATCAGATGAGTTTGTTTATGTATTATGGAACGGGGTTCGAATTATAGAAAATTCGCAGGATGAAGACGGAATATTTTTCTGCTTTCAACGAGTACTTCTTTGTTTCTCTCATGCCTGGCCTTACAGTACCTCTTGTCTATTGATCCTTGGATTAGAAAAACAGTCTTTCCGCTGGCTTTTCAATTTTCATACTGTCCATAACTAACTGCGAGTCTCTGTTGCCCTTTTAGATCTCTCAGACCTGTTACGTGCTGCTTTGGAGTGTTCTATATGAGTGTAATTCTTTAAGCTCAGCAAGCAACCAAATTTTTTGGTTTGTAATCAGCAAGCTAGGCGAACTATATATTAACATACTACAGGGAATCATAGTTTTACCCAGTTGATCTATGACATAGGCTTTATCCTAATTTGCTCCTTCAACTTGGATGAGGATATACCTGTTCATGCTGTGTACAGATTCTCTGATTATCTTCATGGAATCAATACTGAGTGAAAATTGCCGATATTCCTTCATCTCTTATCATAGGCTGCATTTGCTTTCTGGGATAAATCGTACATGGAGTATGTGTTCCATTTGTATTTTCTCATATATCTTTGTTCTACTAGGTTTTCTGGAGGTACTTGAGTTATTTAACAATTTCCTGAAGGGTTTATGTCCTTATTGTGTCAAGTCTCTTGGTTCATGACGCCATTGCAATTTTGGAGGTTTTGGGTGTTATGTCTAGAATAATTATTATAGTTATGGTGGTAGTTGTCTTGGTTGTCATACCATATTCCTGTTAGAAAGTTTTTGTTGTCATATGACAAGGATGTTCTCTCTCTCTGGCACACTCCACAGACAGACACTCTTGCATATTCTTAAGGAGGTTGATGCAAGTTGTCCATTGGTTATACAAATGTCGCATGGTATTTTAACAAACCATATCTAACGTCTTCATGTATAGAAATAAAAATTTGGACTACCTACTTTTTGTCCATACACATTTCTGTGCATACCAGCTAAAAGAATATTTTCGAGGGAACAATTGGCTTCTCCAAACGTATTAGGCACCATATTGCAGTCCCCAATTCCTATAAAATTCAATTCATAGATAGCTTGACAACATTGAAAATAGATATTTCTTAGGAGTAGGAAAATCACTCAACAGAGAACCAGTTCTCTGACATCAGGGTGGTACTGAACCAACGATCTTGTGTATTAGCTTTGACTATTCGGTCAGTTGTTTTGAGCTCAATATCTTTGGGATAAGTTAACTTAGAATAACATGTTAGGACATACTTTCTATCGAATGGTACATGGATAGTTATGGAAATGGGAAAAAGAACCCCAAATGATCATTTATAATTGGTATTTACATTTATGAGAACAGAAAGATTGAAAAGGAGTTCCTTGATAGGAGTGAGATGAGCTATATTGAAGTGCTTCCTAGTTGTCTGTTTGCATAAAGAAATCACACTAGATGGAAAACCCAAACAATGGCTAGAAATTCAGCCCTCTGTTAAGTTGATCACTCAAAGGAGATTATTTAGCGATAAGTAGAATAAAGTGGGCGGAGATAAAGATATTGATGTAAATGGTTGGCAAGACTTATTAGTTAAAGAAATCAGGGCTACTAATTTCAGGAGCAGTATTTAACTTGGAACGGGATAGGTAATTGATGGTTAGTCTTCTGGTATAAATACAGGTATCTGGAGCCTCTAATGTAACTCATTAACGCTATCCTATTGAAAAGTTCCCAAAGGAAGTTTGGTTGGAAATAGGAGTCTGGTTAATCATCTTGAATTGAATCTGTAGGCGTTTGGAGGCTTTTTGTCCATTCTATCTCAGAAACCGAAATCAATGAAGGGTTTTGCTGGTGAGGCCTAAGTCCCTTCGATTATCTAGTTTTCTTTTTTGTCCAAGAAAAATTTGTGTATAGTTCTTTCAAATGCAGATTTAAAAAATTGTACTTGCAAGTCATTTGTTGATATGGTAAAAGTATTGTTGATATGGTAAAAGTAAAAGGCATACCTCAAAGTCCTTGTATTCCAGATCACAATGTTGACGAAAACATGAGAATAATGAGCACAAGGAAATGTGCATCTTGAGGATTCATAAGTCTGGCATTTCTCATGGTGTTGTTGTCACCCAATGGAGATATCTCCATTTTCGGAATAAACCACATCATGCTTTCACTTTTACAAAATCTTTATGTGAAGGGACTAGTAGATGATAAAATGGAAAATCTGCAGTATCCTTAATTTAGGTATCTCAGACATGAAGAATGAGGAAAAATACCTTTTATAATGGATCGGAGGATGCAGTATAGTAGTCACATTTGAAAAACCAGTATGAATCCTCATGAAATAAAAGCCTTCCAGTCTCTAACAGATGAAGATAAAGCTAATTTTTCAAGGTCAATTAGGGAAGCACATTTTAAGAGTAATGCTTTCCAACCAAGTTCTCTCTGTATTATCTTGACGGTGCAGTCTTTAATTTCACTTGCATCACCAGTAAAGTTTTGAAATAGTCTGCCAGGGTAAGATTAGATGGATGTTTTTTTTACCATGAGCTAAGCCTGTTGCTTTTGGTATCCATTGAAGTTTCAGTTGCATGTTTAGCTGGTCTTGTTCTTAGCATCATTTGTGACTATCTTATCATACAGGAAATGTAACCTAATGGTACACCCCCGAATGCGTCTAAATTAGTGATGTACGCGTCCTTGTTCCGTAATCAATTTGCGGGATATATTGGGTCAAAGTGGTATGTAACCAGATGTCCTGCTTTTTGAGATTTCGTTTAAAATCTAAAAGAACAAGATGTTAGGGTGTACAGCTTTTTGATCGAGTAGCAGTAAATTTCTGAATGGCTATTATTGGCACAGAATTCTATACGACCTGTGGATTACTAAACAATGAATATGTTCTTGCTTTATGTATAGTTTACATAACCTCAAAATGTCTTGACTTTATGTATTCCTGGTATTATAAGAAAGAGCAGTACTCCATGTTCTATAGACCCATTCTCTAAATAATTGCCAGCCCACGGCTCCATACTGGTAGCTGAAGCCTCTAAGTCTCATTCTTGGTTTTATGGATTTTGAGCAGTGCAAAGGTAAATCCCTTGGGTTGCCTTTAGCTGAGGTTGAAGAAATCTTTGATGTAAAATGTTATACCCTGTGTCTTATGAAGCTTAGCATGAAAGGCTTGGAAACACAGGTGATATGCCTTGAGGCTCTTCTTATGTTTGAGACATGTGCATCATGCTTTTTAAAAATGGAAGGGGATGGTGGATCCACATGACAGTATCATTTCGTAGCCTTGGCCTTGTAAAAAAGGGAAACATCGAAAAAAGAAGCAAAAGCACTTGTCTGGCTTTATTCTGTTCGGTTGCCCTAGTCAGCATTCGAGCAGAGGAAGAGCCACGGGGATTAGTGTTATCTTTCTTTCCCCTCTGCGATTTCGTAGAAATCCTGTTTGATACTGATTCTGCAAATGCCTTTCAATACATATAATGAATGGTTGATGAAGGATAAAAGTTTGTTCATTTGGAAAATTTTGACAATTTTAGGACCAAATTGTGTGACAGTGGTAAATTTTCTGAATCCCATAAAATAGAAAACCTTATGCAATGAATACGAGTTCAATTCTAAGCTATGCTCTGTCTCAGGGAATTACAGAGTGTTGAACAAACCCAGTACGAAAATGTTGGGGAATCCTTGTCATAAGATTTTGATTGTCTTTTGATTCTTTTTCGCTCTTTCAGGTCATCTCGATTTCTCAAAATGCAGAGTGGCTCAACCTTGTTGTTGCTAATCTCGAATGTAAAGTAGCTTCTACAGCTTACCACTCAGTTCAACCATGAAACCTAACTTTGACCTTGAAGTAAAGGCCTCTTCGGAAAATGATTCTGAAGTTAGCAGCCAAGTAGCTTCCAACAAATCCATCACCTCTGCTGGAACCTCCAAAGACAGCCTTGCTAACTCTTCCCAACTCACAAATCTCACAGTGGCTCAATTGGAGTCGTACCCAGTCACCCTTGACTTAACTCTCAGCTTCTGTAATGATGACCTAGGGGTAAGGGATTCAACAGGGCTTTCATTGTCAAGCACAAGCGAGAGCAGCAACGAGCCTGCATCCCATGCAACAACAGGAGGCACCCCAAGAGTCTTTGCTTGCAATTACTGTCAACGCAAGTTCTTCAGCTCGCAGGCTCTTGGTGGGCACCAAAATGCACATAAAAGAGAGAGAACACTGGCAAAGCGGGCTTTGAGAATGGGAATGTTCTCGGAGAGGTATGCCAGCCTAGCATCTCTGCCCCTACATGGATCTCCATTCAGGTCTCTGGGAATCAAGGCACACTCTTCCACACATTATGGTTTTGTGCCGCCGGTGAGGCCTCCTGAGATCAGAAACACTGCCAAGTTTCAACATGGATATATGGGGGGGATGCCCATTTTCGTGGAAGACGATGAGGCGGAGCTGTTGTGGCCTGGTAGTTTCCGTCAGGTTGCTGAGGCAAGTAACCCGCATCCCAGTTTTGTACTGACTGAAAGTTCAAATATAAATTTCGTAGAGGTGACTCCACCAGTGGACATAGACAACTCTACACCCGACCTCACATTGAAACTTTGAGAGGGTTGTTGCTTTAATCTGGCGTCAGTATCCCCCCCCCCCCCCCCCCCCCCCACTTTGGTTTATCTCTCCGTACAGTGAGATGTGTCTGGGCAATGACTGCAAGCTTTTGCTCTTGTTAGCTCCCCTTCTTTCTTGTACCTTTTTCTTTCTCTTTGGTCATCCAATCTTCCCTTTGGGGTTCGACTTGGAATGCTTGTCAATGTATAAGAGCTTCGCGAGGATAATCTGTCGCTGCTATGCTTCTCGTGAAACATATCATGCTTTTGATTTAAATAACATAATTCCACTGCTCGCTTTCTCAGAGTATGATTGACCCGTTTTTCCTTCTTCGAGTTCCCTTCACTCGCGAGTCTGGAGCATTGTATCAGTATCAATATCATTTGGATTAAAAATTGACTGGGATGCGTTAAGAATAACTTTTTGCTCATAACTAAACTCTCCCATATAGCCTTTTTACCAACTTGAGGAGGGGCTGCTAAACAGGTGCCCTTTACACGACCTGATTACTTCCGAGTGGCTATGCCTGTCGAGAGAAAGTGTATTCTTTGCAATGACAAATTGTTGAAAGCCATGAAAAATGACTGGATTTAAGGAAACAAATTCAACTTTCCAAGGCTGACCATTAATGACCGAGTTCTAATTTTTTGACTCAAAACCTACTCATATGAAAGACTAGTCTACTAACACCAAAGATTTGGAAAAAGAGTTGAAACATCCTTTTAAGAGGAAAAATCTGCGAGTCTGAGTCCAAAACATAGGTCCAAATCATCAGATCAGGCAATTCTAAGCTCGAAAATGTCTAGGAAACTAATTTTATATCTATGTTTTTTCTAAATAGATACAGCTGAAATATAAAGAAATTCATGAATCCATCTGTTGAGTTTGCCATGGTGTCAAGGATACAGTGCAGGTACCCTTTATGGCTTGCTAATAAAATCAAGAAAACAAAAGACTATCAATTTTGTGCCCGGAAAGGAAAAAAGATTATTAATTTGACTAATATGTGCAAACTTATCTAATTTTAGCTTTGGAAATAAAAATGGAAAACATGTTCGTTGGTGGGTTATATGAACACAAAGCGTTACGCGTCTCTTACAGCTAAAGGGACCGGTTGATGACAGTCGCTTTGAAGAGGTACGTCGGCTTCCTACATAAGACGCCGGTTTCTGTCGCGTCTTTTCCCTATAAATATCGGAACTTCAAAAGTCAGAGAAACCCAAACCACCTCTGGATTCCTGCGAAGAACGCTCTATCAACTAAGGTTTCACTCTGTGTCCCTCTTATACTCTGTTTTTGGTTCCGATACAGTTCTTATTGAAATCACTTAAACATTATGCATCAGAACACCCACCAGACTGATATTCTTTCTTCTCGCAAAGACTATTTCAATGTAAAACTTCTTGTAATCACTGCCAAAAGAACTTCAGAGATATCTTACACGTCTGAGATTATTAAACGCTGTTTGATTGTTAGTACACCGGTGATTCGAATTGCGTTTATATGGGAGAAGAAGGATAACTATAGCCTATATGGATTCGTAAAATTCCGTATGTAAGTCTCCAAATTCTTCTTATTATACGTGAACATAAACAATTCAGATGAAGAGAGACAAACAGAGAGGAGAAGATATAAAAAAAAGCGCCGTTAATTTAAGTCGGTGACTTTTTCTTCTTCCCAGTTGATTTTTTTATTATTTGTTTGTTTGTTGTGTACAAATGGGATACAATCTGCGAGAAAGGAATGCTGTCATATAGGAGACAGAAATAAGCAATTTTTCCTAAAACTGATTTGGTTGCAAAAAAAAAAACATGAGCAAAATAAATAGTCTAAAAAATTGACATGAGAAAATGTTGTTATTATTAGAACCAAAGAGTTTTCTTGTTTTGGCTTTGCTACAATTGGAATCCCCAACAATAGGTTAACATTTTTGTTATTGTTCTCTTTTCCTTTCCTTCTTTGGATTCATTACAGGTTTAGCAAGGAATTAAATTAACATGTAATTTTTTTTATTAATTAGACCTATTTTGTGTAAAATATTGCCACTTGAATTGTTTCTTTCAAATACTAAATAATTTAGTCTTAATGACCTTTGGTATTGACTTTTAACAAATCAATCACTGAAATACAACTTTGAACGGGACAGTCCATGCGATCTATTTTTCATACATATAGTTCTTTTTGTCTATCAAAATTAACTAACTAACGAAAAATCGATATGAATTAAGGGTGTTGAGATATTCATTTTAGGAGTCGGCTAGCTTATCTTAGACTTTGTTTCCATTCGTGAGTTAACTTTTGATGAATGAGAGGACCTGTATGTCTAAAAAAATGATCACCTTAGCGTTTAAAGTTATACCAAAGGGATTGATTTGTTAAAAATAAATACCATATCAACTGTATCAGTGCTTAAGCCAATAATTTAAGGCTTCTCGGTTTGTGTTGCTACGTATTCTTTCATATTAATGTCCTTTTTTCTTATCATACCAATACGTCTTTCAACTGTCCCTTTCCGAATTGAATTTTATTCCGCTTCCTTTTCTTGCCCCTCAAGTCTTGTTGCTTTATAAGCAGCTATATTTATACCTGGGACATAGCAAGACATGTTTGTGTTCATGAACGCACTTAAATTTTTATATTTTGAAACTGTGTATCCGAGGTTTTACGATTTTGGTGACCGATTTATATTACCTGTACAGGAGGCACATTCACATATAAAGCTCGAATGGATCTTCATCTTCATCGCCATCGTCTTATTATATTACTTTTAATCTCTTTTTCACTGAAGTGCCAGTCTTGGAGTTGGTTCTCTTCTTCTACAGAGTCTCACCATGATGAGAAAGCTTCGGGTGCAAAGCATAACGATGGTGTTGCTGAATTCTGCATGGAGGGTTTTGACGACCAGAAGGGAATTAGGCGGGTAGAAACTGCTAAAAAGAAGCTGGTTGCTACAAACTCTTGTTGGCAAAACGCTTATAGCCATCTCTTCGCCGGCTGCTCGGAGATTTTTGCAGTGGATGAGAAGCGGTCTAGATTTGCATGGCACCTTAGTGATTGCTTTCAAAAAGACTCTGGCAGGTCACCTTTTCCTTCTTGCGATCCAAAATCTGCCATGGCTAATTGCCTGAAGAGCCTAAATGAATATGAGCATAGGGTTTACCTCGAATTCTACCTTGAGACCAACTCCATCTGCCACCAATTACAGTTAAGTAATGTTTCTTCTACATACTGCGAATTCACTTACTCTCTTTGTATAAAGAACTAAACAGAGTATCTTGTTTCTTTTGCTATTTGCAGGGCTCATGCATTCAAGCAACAAATAGAAAGATTGGTGAATGAGTTGAAAAATTCAGCCCAAATAGCAGAAGAAAAATTAGAAATCATAGAACGTAAAGCAGAGTCTCTATTGAAGAACTCGAATGAAATTTATGATTCTTTGAATACCATTGATAGCAAGGTTCAACAGGTTGCTCTGACATCCAAGAATGTAGAAGATCATATAACTATTGTAAAGAAGCATGCAGAAGCTGTTTATGAGCAGTCCAAGGGAATTGCAGCTTCTCAATCAGAGCTGCAGGAAAGACAAGTGGAAATGAGGAGAGGTTTGGAGGATGGTATGGAGATCCTTAAAGATTCTTATAACAATTTGGGCCACGAGATAGACAATTTAAGAAACGAGGCCATTCAAATAGAGAAGGAGATAACTAAAGTTGGAGATGCAATGTCTTTGAAGATGGGAAATCTCCAAAGCAAAGCTGATGATATTGGGAATATGGCAGGGATTTCTTTAGATAAGCAACAACAACTTCTAGATGGCCAATCCACAGCTCTTGAGGGTCTTAAAATTTTAACTAAAGTTCAATCCGATGCACTAGAAGAGAGCAGGTAAAATACAAAACCAACTTATAGATTAAGTCAAAACCAATAATATCAATAGGTTTTTTTTCTTCAATTTATTATTGAACTACAGGAGTATTCTGCAAACCTTAGCTGAATATGGCCAAAGACAACAAGAAGAGTTCCTTCAGCGGCAAGAACAGCTTCAGAGAATTCATGATCACTTGATGGAAAATTCAGAGTCAATTTTGGCAGCTCAGGTAAGCATTTTCTTCCAGCCTTGCTAGTTTTCGAGTAGATCAATTGCTTGGATCATTATAGTCGTTAAATATGGGATGGATCTGTATCTTTGCTTGCAGGAATCTTTTGAATTGAAGCAAGCAAGCATGTTTATTGCTTTAGATAAGTTGTTTCTTTTGCACAATGCCATGCTGCTCGAATCAAGATTAATTAAAGCATTCTTTGTTTACTGTATATCTATCTTTGTCATCTACATGCTCACTAGCACAAAGCAGACATACAAGGTCAGGCCCTGGCTATATATAGGTATGTCTACCGCTTCTTCTTTTCCTTCTCCTTTCTCTTCTCTTTTCTTCATATTCGTCTTGATTTGGGGACATATTGGTTTTGTGTCAATTCTTGTGTACAGGGCTTTGTGCTACATTCTTGATAGAAGTAGCAATTCTTCGGATCATGACAAATGAGAATATTGAACAAAAATCATGGGCAACAAATTTGGTCAGGTCACTTTTTGTGCTTCTTGCTTCAATTCAGATTCTACACGCTATTTGCACGTACAGGTATGTCAAAATGAAGAAGGATATGATATTAAGATAAGAAGATGATTTGCAGATTCTCCATCTAATTCCATTTTCTGTAATTAATCATGCAGAGACTATGAAGTGCTGAATCATCAGATGCTACTAACATTAATTGAGAAGGTCAGTGGCATGGAAAGACACAAGGAGTTGCCATGGGATGTGAACAGTGACATAAACTGGTCTACATGGATTGATACAGACTTACCAGAAGAAGTAGATAATTTTGAAGACCCTGACTATATATTTCCAGAAGAAGTTGCAGAAAATTCAATCATGAGCACTTCAATTGCAAGAAAATATGACCTCCGCAACTGTCGCCATCATTGAGAATATCGTTAGTTTTAGTAATTGACTTCTAACAAAAAGTATGATATGATGCACGGTTAAAATCCTGAATGAGTTCCGATTGATTTCTAAAATCCTGAATGAGTTGCATTCTACATCATGTTCCACCTATTCTATGTACGGTTAAACAACTTATAGGTGCAAATCCTTACAAAAAAATTCTATTAATTATACAGTGTCTCCTTTGTATAAATAATGATATGTGCATTGAATTTGGAGATCACGTATAGATCTCGAGGATAGACTAGTTGGCACCATCTAACTAATGTAAAGTTGCGTAGAAAAATAAACTAATCTAAAGTTTGCAGAATATTCCGTACCAACAAAAAGTTCAAATAATATTTTGCATCCAAGGACAACTACTGTATTCAGAGCAATCTAAGGTCAATCCCTGCAACAAACATGATCATAATCATGCCATCCTCATTTGTATGCAGTATTATGTTTTTCTCTTCTCAATATCTGTTTAGGACGAGCACATGCTTAGTTAATTATAATGAATATCATCAGTGATCTATTTGGCTCATTAACACACATGATTATGGTACAATAGTGTTTGTCTTAGCACAATCCCACTTTATATCATGTTTTTTGAATATTATTTTCCCAACACAGAGAAGATGGTATTTCTGTTGGTTCGTAGTAAGAACAAGAGAATTAAAATTTAAATAAAAACAAATGCATACAATTGTCAGTTCTTACTCTGGTGTGATCACCAGTAGTCCTTACAAGAGCAGTTTCCTTCTTTGAAATGATGGAAGCGGTTTCTATCTCTTAAAAAAATCATCCTCCCAGTAACTCTTGAAACAATCTTCATCCATATGTGACAATCCACACAAACACGAAGGTTTTTTGTAATCCTAATTGGCGTTCCCGAGGCAGAGTGAATTAGAGCAAATACAGTTGCCAGTCGCTCACTGTGCCCACAAACCCATATTGCTTTTGTTTCTTCACTTACGTCATGAAGTACAACTTCTGTTCTAGGGACATATCCTATTTCTTCCATAGCATCCACCAGTTCATTCCAAACCTTTTTATACTCGGCAGAATTACGAAATTCAAAACCTCCACCTGCCACAAAAGTGTGAGTTCTACCCTTAATCTGTATCCAACTGCACCCTGCCTCTTTCTTTATTCCTCTTCTTTCCATCATCTCCCTAACCAACTTGACATTGTCCCACATCCCAGCATTAGCGTAAATGTTGGACAACATCACATAATTCCCGGGATTGCTAGGTTCAAGCTCAAACAATTGCTCTGCAATAACCACTCCCAGAGGAACATTGCCATACAGCCGGCATGAATTGAGTAAAGAACCCCAGATGCTGCCACTTGGCCTCATAGGCATGATTTGCACTACCTCTAGGGCCTCCTTAATTCTCCCAGCTCTACCTAGCATATCCACCAAACAAGCATAGTGCTCTAAGGTTGGTGACACCCCATAATGCTTCCACATGTTATTGAACAATCTTTGTCCCTCATCAGTACGCCCTGCATGGCTACAACCTGACAGTAAAGCAATAAAGGTTACCTCATCTGGTCTAATGACAGACTCAACCATCTTGTTAAAGATCCCCATTGCATCCTGTATGCATCCATTGACTGCATATCCTGTCAGCATGCTATTCCATGATGTCAAATCTTTACTCTCGATGGAACCGAACACTATCCTACAATAATCTATTGCTCCACATTTTGCATACATGTCCATAAGTGAGTTTAGTACCAGGACATCGGGCTTTCTTGTGGACTTCATAATCTGTGCATGTATCTCTTTGCCACTATTAAGCGCAGTCGCTTGGGAACAAACTGATAAAACTGTAGTAAGAGTAACCCAACTGAAGCCCATCCTCTCTCCTTGCATCCTTCTAAAAGCTCCCAGAGACTCAAACACTTGTTTGCGGCAAACATAACCTGCAATCAAAGAGTTCCAAGAAACAATATTCCGCTGAGGCATTTCTTCAAATATCCTCGATACCTCGTCGAAACTTCCACACTCCGCATATAACCTTAAAAGAGCATTATTCACCACCTGATCGGGTTCATCAGTACTCTTTATTATCTGGGCATGGACGGCTTTACCCATACACAAGTCGAATAGAACAGTACATGCCTTCAAGGCAACCGAAAATGCAAAATTATCCGGTTGGACGTACTGGGACAACATACCACAATAAAGATATAGAACTTCTTTCGAATAACCATTTTTTGAAAATCCGATGGCCATTGCCACCCAGACCGATGCGGGTACATGTCCATCTTCAAGGCCATCCTGGAAAACTCGTTGGGCCTCGTGGATTTGGCCGCAAACGGAGTAAAGCGTGATGAACTTGCTCTATAAGATGGGGTTCTTGATAAGGTCATGGTTGCCCTTATCTCTAGAGAGGAGAAGGTGCAAGTAGAGTCTTCGCCCATGTTCGAAGGATTTCCTAGATATACATGCATGGAGAAAAAGCGAGTAGGCCTCAAGATCTGTCTCAGTGGTCGCGGATTTGGATGAGGATACGATAATGCCAAGGGCCTCATCGAGTTTTCCTGATTTAGCTAGAGATTTTACGGTCGAATTTAGAGGTCTTTTGTGTTTGTGAGTTTTGGGAGCCGAAGCGACCGATATGTGAGTAGTGACGGTTATGTTAGTTGGTAGAGAAATGGCGGGAATCATAATCCAAGCCCGTTTGCGTACTCCCTATTCTCTCTTCATTTTGGGACTCGGGATAAATTGTTCTGTAGGAAGCGATGCGTGCAGGCAGATGGAAGTTGTTGCATGGAGAGGTGACTGAGAGAGAACAATGAGATATTGCTTTACGAAGTTGTGGGCCTTGTGGCTCTACTCTAAAAGCGGAAGCCTTTTCCCTATTTTTGCAACAGTTGATAAAGCCTGAACCTTTCCAAAAAAAAGAGTAAGCTCTAAGCTTGAACCTAGAAACAGTTCAGAGTGAAATTGCAAGGGTAGTGGCGGGCCGGCGACTCAACATTTTTGGGCATTAGTCAAGTCATAAAAATTAAGTCTTTTAATATATCTCCGGCCTTTACCCGGCCAAAATTCCAGATTTTAAATTTTAAGTACAAGTGAGGTTCTGTATCACCTGTAGGTGTGGATTTTGTATTCGAGTCAGTGAAGACTCGCTCGTACAAAAACGCGAGTCTGTTCACAATGGACAACACAGGGTTCTTGCTTCCAACTGCCTGTCTTCTACCGCACCATTTTTCTCACAGATTTATTTGAAGTTGTGGCAGACTTTTGTTATAACTGCTAAATGGAACCTAATGCAACATGGTATGATACCGCTTCCGCTCGTGGGTGTTGCCAGCAGAACATCATATGACCTTGAAAGCTACAAACAGTACATTATCAATGAGACTGAGAGCTCGAGGAAAAACTAGATAACATAGTTAGCTTAACTATTACATAAGACATAGCTTCATGCGTAATATCTGTTTCATGATTGAGTAAGAACAAATCACTCAAGCGAAGTTACAAATTGACTGGTTTGTATCCAAGATCTATGGATTTCTTGACTGCATCCATTACTAACTGCGTCTTTCTACTAGTCTCAGGCCATTTGCCATCGGGGCGTGACTTAGATTTCCTAATGCCCTCAACAAGCCCTGCTAGCTCTTGAACCATCAAAGCCTCTTGAGGAAGCTGTGAAGCCACGTGAAGTTCCTCAGGTTGGACATTCCACCCAATAGGGAGATTAACAAACTTAGCCCCCAATGTGAAGTCAAAAGAAGCAGAATGCTCTTGGTATGGTATTATGAAGTCCTTGACGTCCAAGGATCCTTTGGAAGCAGATATGGCCAAGTCCATGGACGTGTGGGAAAGGAAAGAGCAGTGAATCGTTGCAACGGTCCTGTCTAGTTGATCCCACTGAAGGGAGGCAGTGCATGACAAGATGACTCCCGCTGAGTTCCGGATGACATCAGGAAGAGCCGTCACGGCAGTTGGCAGCTGGTAGTCCTTTGCCCACAAGATGGCTCCAATGCAGTACCAGGCTAAGTCACCAAGTGCACCGAGGGCGTCCAAGTCTGGTTGTACTCGTATATTGCTATGAAAAAATTCTGGGGTTGCCGAAGTTGTTGATTGGCTGTGAATCTTTCAATAACAGAAGCATATGCAGAAGAAAACTGTGACTTTCTACTGACATATATATTATATAATCAGTAATAATTCATCACAAAGAGCATTATCACCGCCAATTATTCCTTTGGCTTGCATTTCTGCACGGTTTCCAGATCAGTATACTTCACAGAGGTTTTAGGTAAGTCTTCCATGGTAGAATTCTTGAAATCGTAGCTATTATTTTCTACATAAAGTAGTTGCATTATTTTCCAACATAGTGTTGACCAGATTTAAAATGTTCCAATTTCCGCCATAAACGGAACACTTGTATTTCCTCATGTGTATTGACGAAGAGTTTGACCTGCATCTCCTGGGAACGGAACAGCTCTTTCACGAAGAACCATAATTCCTCAGAATTTACCTAATATAGGATCTTAAAATATTTTAATTTAGCAGTAATTTTGCTCCTATGTTATGCACTAATACTACCCTGTTCCAGAGCTCAAGAAAGAGACGAAGATGGAAAGAAACTTACGAAGTTTAGTTGCCCGAAGTTAGAGAGCAACTCCTTCATTTTGGTAGTCCTAGGGTGATGCAGCCACATGCTCCCATCCATGAACTGTACACCGTTCAATTCGAATGCCTTTAATATCCGATCAAGCTCTGCCACATCACGAGCCGTCGGTTTTTCCAAAAGCAAATGCTTCTTTTTACGGGCAGCCAGGACCGCCCAGTGCACATGAAGCCTAGTAGGCAGGGGCATGCCGCCATCGTTTACCAGCCAGATCACTGGAAAAAGTAAAGACTGTTGTTCCCTCTAGTTTCTTTTCGAAGTTCCTGATTTCAAATACTTGGTCTATGGTTAACCTTTGTTTCTACTGGAAAACATTTAGGACCAATTTTTGGAGGTGGCCTGAAGAGGGTTTCCAAGTTTCAGATTTAAGTGCAGAAACCAATTTTGGAATTCGGAGCGCATCAGATTTTACTTATGCAGTTTGGAAGTAAAGCCCTTGGAGTGGAATAAGAAAAGAAGTGGACAAAGCCCATTAACAAAAATTATCAAACTTCGCCGTGGGCTCTCGCCCATAACTATTGTCATTTCTTAATGGTCTGCTTGTTGAAGTCAGTCATAGGACACCTAAGTTTACACCAAGGTTCCAGCTATCTGTTAATATATAATCTAAATTCTAACTTGACCAAGGTCCAAAGCAACATTTCCAATCCACCTCAGGTGGCACTTAGACAATATAGACCGCCTTAGAATTGAACACCCAAAGCCTCTTGACTCTCGGACTGGTTACAAGAGAAATTTAGGCCAGTCAAAAAGGCCCATACTATTCTCTTAAATGCTGTCCTCGGCCTACACGAAGACCATTACCGATGGTTACTTTTCAACTAGAGTGGTACCCATCAGATGCGTAAAGCACAAGCCTAAAAACTTAGCAGTTAATAAGTCATTGAATTAGTTACCAGTTCAATGGCTTGTAGAATAGATATACTAGCAGAAGCTAGCAAGAATTTCGAAGAAAGGTTCGATTTTAGAGGTAGCTTTATGCACTGTGTTATAGCCCTATAGACCCTCTTATATGATTTTTTCCACTTTTTATTGGGTCTTGGTCTGGATCGGCGTCTGGTTACAATGGACCACACCTATCAGTTCGGTGATTTGGTCCCCATTATCTTAAAGTTCATGTAGAAAATCAACGGAAGAGTGGCACTCCCTTTCTTTTCTTTTTTTGCTTTTCGTTATGAGAGATAAATTACAATATAGGACCACAAAAGGGTCCTAAAATTCTTTTTTTTTTTCTCTCTTTTTTTCCGGAACTTCTGATTAGGTGAAATAACTAAGGTATTTCAAAAGACCACGGATATATAATGCTTGTGGGCAAACGAAATAGAGTCTCTTGAAGCAGCAAATGAGAATGTAATATCTCTCCTCATCAAATCACACTTTTTCACTATAATAAATATACAAAATTCATTGAGATATTCTCTCTTCAATTTTTCACTAAACTATCATACCTCAAAATTTTAACACACAAATACTTTTATCTCCGTTATAGAGCCTTCTTATCCAACTCTCCAAAAGACATGGGACTGACCATCCTCCCTGCCATTCATATGTTTTTGGGTTTTGGGGGGCGAAGGGACACAACCACAAACGAACGGCAAAATCGTTTGCACTAAACATTTATATTCTCTCTTCACTTTTTCATCAACTCTCATATTCCAAAATTTTAGCACACAAACACCGTTGTCTCTCCGTTCTAGAGCCTTCTTATCCAACTCTCCAAAAGGCATGGGACTGACCATCCTCCCTGCCATTCATATGTTTTTGGGTTTTGGGGGCAAGGGCACACAACCACAAACGGCAAAATCGTTTGCACTAGGAATTTATATACAAGTGAAATATATATATCATAAAGGAGCTCTTCAAAGAGTTTGGAAATATAAACCAAATACGTACATTGGCATGCATGCATCGACAAGATCCAAGTCAAACTTAATTTGTTTAAACCCTCGTTGTTAGCATGGTTTATTAAATTTCCTTCATGAAATACAAGGCCGGCCTTGCCCAAAGCTTACTTTCCCAAACAGCCCGCAGAAAATGATATGACACTGGTGGCAAGAATCCAAGAACACAGCATCTCAGCTATCCCAATGTTAATTTGATCTGGGTCCACATAGTATTATACAATTCTGCAGTGTATATTAGTATATAAGACAAGCAGAGCGCGCTTTAAATGCGGGGCAGACAATATGGTCAGCGACTTTCGTGAAGGACAATGTCAGCCTCTAACCTCAGGCCCCTTAACAAGGCATGATGTGAAAGCTCAGTCACACATCCCACACAAGCCTCCACACAAGACCCACAACTCTCTCTCTCCTCCTCTCTATCCGTCCCCTCCCTCTTTAGCTGTCACAGCCTACCTGGTAGCAACTTCTAGGTCAAGAAAAGTAATAACCATAAAGAAACCATCTCCCTACTCTACTTGTATCGCAACAAATTGTGCATGCATGCATGCATGCATTATCATATGCTCATCATAACCCCATAATAGTTCTCTTCTCACTTTTGGTGTCAGGAAGAACGAACGAAAGAAAGAAAAAGGCAGAAGCTTTGTGAAGAGAAAAACGCCTTTTTCTTCCGTCTTTGAACTCTTACACAAGAAAGAAAAAAAAAACTATCACACAATCTCTCTCTATACTTTATTGCTTTTCTCAAAGCTCATCAATCATAAAGCAATCGATTACAAAATCATTTCCTCACCTCTCACATCACACCTTCTTTTCTGTTCTGCCAAAAAAGTCCTGTACCCTTCTGCCCCGTCGCATTTATTACTCTCTTTTCGAGGAATGGGCCATCTAGGGTTACCGCATCCCCACATCCCCTCTTAACTTCTCTTTTTACTCTCTCACATTTTCATACGTCAACTTCAAAGGCGTACAAACCGTGTTCCGTGTGTCAATGAATTACAATGTGAACTTATGACTTTCCTTACCATTAGTTGAAACAAGTCACTCTCATTTTGCATTTGCATGAAAAGCTTTTCTTTACATCTTGTATCCCAAAGGGCGCGTGAAATACTCCTCTCTAAAGTCTAAGGGGGTGTTTGTTTGTGGAAATTTTGGAGAATATTCTCGAAATTTTGAGAATCTTTACTTTATTGAGATTTATTGGGGTTTGTGAAAAGTGAAGTGTGTATGTGTAAAAGTTAAAAATTTTGGAGTGTGTTTGTTTTGTTGGAAATTTCGAACCCCGATTAATTGGGGAAACAAACGCCCCCTAAAGCGCGGGGTTTTCGCAAAATACTTTTCTGGTTGCCATGGGAATATATTTTTCTGGATAAATCAAGCCATCTTACTCCACCCAGAGAGAAACTATGCATGTCCAATGGCCACTTGGAAAAAGATTCCATCGTAACCTCTTCTATATAAAGAAGTTATAAGGAGGGTTCAAGATTTTAAAAAACAAATTTAATGACCAAAATTACATATGTCAAATCAAACTAAACTCTCTTTAATTATCTCATGTCAGGCATTTGAATTTATTTTTTAAAATCATCACCGGTATTTATAATAACTTAGAAAAAATAATCTTTTGATGAAATCCATGCCCCACCTTACCATAGGTTTTCATAGTGCACTTTCAATGGATATTATATATATGTCCGTGCTTTACGATGAAGCTCAGTACTAAAGGTAATAGAGAATGAATTATAAATTCACAACACCAATGCAGAGGAATGAGTGCTACCCAAATTGCGATTTAGGTGAAGTTAAAAAGAAATAAAATGCTGGATAGCCAATATCTAGATAAAAACAATTTCAAACGCAAGACATTTAAAGGCCTGAAGCAGTGGGTTTGCCATTACTGAAGCCATCCATCGTCGTTAAACTTTCTCTCAAACTTTTGTGTACGTAATTACAATGAATGATCAGGAGTAACTTGGACCCGCTTAAGAGGGACAAAAAAATGCAAGTGGCTGAGATGTTACGGGACGGTGGTTGTGTTACATCGTCAGTTTGTGGGGGATGTACAGTACATTCTGCGGGTGTTGGTCTTTCACCCTCAATTTATTCGCTTGTCAAAGGGTATGAAATACATACTGGAGCCCAGTTTCTCTCTTCAATTGCTTACATCACGGATAAAAAGCTCTCTCTCTCTCTCTCACAAAAAGAAAAAGAAAAAGGAAAGATCAACATCAGTTAATGAAACAACTAGCAAACTACTAACCCTACTCATCAACTATGCTGATCTCTTTTCTTTTCCGGGTCTTTTCTATATATACTCAAGTAGAGTTTAAAAGGTTTGAAAGGTACTTTGAAAGTTAATCTTAGCATAATTAGCAGAAATACAGAAACATAATTATAAAGAACAATTATACTTTTCACCCTCAAACTACCATGCCTTTTTTCACTTTGCACCCCAAAGCACCACTTTTGTCAGATTGCACCATCAAACTACCATGACCCAACAGATTGCATCATCTGTCCATAATTTTCGTCAATTTAGACGGAAAATCCATTATGTGCGTCTCACGTGAGTATTCGCCACTTGTTACAAGGGTAACATTCAGCAGTTGACCGATTCATATAGTTGTCGACCGGTTCATGTAGCGGTCGACCGCACGTTCTCCGTCTAAATTGACGGAAATTATGGACGGCTGGTGCAAACTGTTGGGTCATGGTAGTTTGAGGGTGCAATCGGGCAAAAGTGGTACTTTAGAGTGCAAAGTGAAAAAGACGTGATAGTTAATTTCCACTAATTATAAACTACTTCGATTGTAGTTGAGCAAAACTCAAAAACAGTGTAAATAAGCATGACACCGCTATATGGAAAGGTATCATGCTGGGGGTATTCCTAGCTAACTCTAGAATATAGGGTAGATCAAACATTCAGTACTGGCACATAAGACTGATTTGCAACATTTGACAGGAGATATCTTTTCAAACACTGGATTTATACACCTATTTGGGTTATGACTCGTGTCCTGTCGGAATCAATTTCTATATGATGTTATGTTTTTACGACATCAGCGAGCGCGGCACTTATAAGAAAAGATACAGATGTGATTTTACCATTTGTATTCATATCTCTCGTGTATATATATAGTTCTAATATCATGTAATGATGATTTCAAAATGAAGCTAAAAGAAAGAGATTTAGTTGGAAGTGGACAAAGTATATGGAAATTGATCTATTAATAGATCGCAGAGATTTTGCTTGCAGGTGGAGTTTCCAACCCCCAAATCCAACAGATTTTTTTTATTAGGCAAGAATTTAGCTTTTAGAGAATTTTTTTTAAGTTTGACCCCTCGATTAATTACAATTTAAAGAAGTTGTCACCCCAAATCTGTAATCCTAACTACGTCCTTGGGTGGAAGGGGAATCAGGATCCTCTCGCCCCCTCCACTGCACCATGCGTGAAGAGGGAATCAATTCTAGATTTCTGGAACCCAAAATATGGAAGTATTTTGAATGAGGAGAGAACTCCATAACAAGTGATAGACAAGGATTTCCATTGTTTTTCAATGCTAAAATTTGAGGTATAAATAAACGCTGATAAATATTCGACGAAAACGAACAAAAGATTTGAATTTTCCCAATGAGGGAAATGGACGGAAGGGAAGGGGTCTATGGTGACGAAATTACCAAATTAGAAGGACTCTTCTGACTATACCTTTATACTTTTTGCATGTTCACTTCTATTTGAAGGTTGTAAGAATTCTTCAGGCCATCGAAAAGTTTCCCGCATGCACATTAATAGTAACCAAACATAGAGGAACTACTCTAGTCCCCATCCAAGGCTGATTTTAGTAGATTCCCTCATATTTTAGTCCTTATTGCTCCTGTTCCTCCGCAGACCTACAGAGTACGTGTAAATGCACAGTACTACACCAACGAGGCCTCGGAACAGAAAAAAAGCTGTACCGAGGTTAAATTTCCTACTACCGAGGAATCTGACTTTACGAATCGGATTTTGCATGACAGTGATAATTATTGTCTTTGTAAATTGTCTCCTAATGCATCCCTGGACAGATAATGGTCTTATAGCTATATTCTTCTAATCGAGCCTGCACATTCGTGCTCCAGTCGAAAATGATGCACGAAAGAATCGCACCAGAGAATATCAGAAATTGATGAAGTGTTAATGTAAGAAAAATGGCACGTGAAAACATCGCTTATGTCAAGGGTTTTACAGACATCCCTGCCCCTCTCATACCTCTGATTTTCTGATGTATCCTTCCCACCGTGTCTGAAATGACTAGTGAGCAAATTCCCACCTAGACCAATGGGAAGCTCTTGCTTGACAAATCAACCACAGGCCAACAAATGACAGCCCCAATAAAAAGAAAAAAAAAACATAAAGATTTTGCAAGAAAATATCATTATTTATCATCCCTATTGAATTATATTTGTCCTCCATGTGGGATTCATTTCAATAGAACAGGATATGATTAGCTGTACTCAAATGATGTGTCGGCCGAACCAAGAATTCCTACTTCCGAATTACCTCGCCACAATTATTGGCTAGCGAGCTCTTAATCACGATCAGATGATTGAGCCATCACTTCATAAGAATTAAATATTAGTTTCTAACTTGATGCAGAGTATATATGTTCCTGTCCGCGTCGTTGTCAAATCAACACTTGTGTGAATTTTGGGAACGAAATTTTTGCGTTATGAGCAAACTATACTAGCTAAGGCATAGAGTTGCAATAACGCCAATGAGAAACCGCAAAAGTTCCAAGAAAATCCTTAGACAAGTCCTAAAGCGGCAGCAGTTTAGCAGATTGTCACGTTACATCCGAATGAGGTGGGCCCAATGTACCCAAGATATAGAATTTAGGTTGGGTTATACATTTCTTTGATAGACATACATTATCACACGAGAAAAGACAGATTGAAAATATGCCTCCATGCAAGAGAGAGAGAGAGGGAGAGGTGAATCGCTTTACGAAAGGAGTTAGCTTTGCTTTTTCACGCACTCTGGTGACCTTCGATGAAAATGAAAGCATTTTACATGTCACCCAACCAAGCAGAACCAGAACAAGGACCTTCCCATAATGCGCTCTTTGGTTTTGGGAATCACGAAAGTTGATTTACTTGATTTCCTCTCTCCCCCTAAGAGAGAGAAAGGGAGAGATTGGTTCTCTGCTGGATCTTCCATTGTTGTATTTGTATACAAGAAACAAGTGGGTCCAAAGCCAAAAGCTAATATATTCACGTACAGATTGAGCTGGACAGCCGTTGGAGACCGTAATTGTTGGTTTGGACCCACAAGAATGTTGAACCAAGGGAGAGAGAGTCAAAAGGTTGGGACATACAGAATCGTCGGAGACTTTGGTTGTCCTAAATATTCTTTGAGAATAACTATACGCTCAAAATAATTCTACTCTTTTCATTTTGATGTTTCCCATGCATGCATTGATATGTTGTTACTAATTAACTTCTATTGGGTTTGATTTAGGATATTATGTCGTGTGATAAAACCTCTCTCACATGGTCACCAGGAATGTAGCCTCTCAATCTTGCTGCCAAGTAATTGATCTTCCTTAATTCGCAAACCTCTTTTTCAATTTTTTCCCTAGTTTCTTAAATGGGAAATCATCAAACGCGAAAGTATATCCTTTTTCCCTCTAAGCAAAATTAGACTATCTTTCTCCAAAATTTCTTTCTTCCAATTCATCTCTCTCTCTCTCGCTCTCTCTTTCAAAACCAATGATATAGAAGCAGATTCCTCAGCTTTCTTTGGACTCTCACAACCATCCTTGGTTCAACCACTGTTGCAAATGGTCAGCTTTCAAACTCCTATCTATGTAGAATTTCTGACTGCGTAATTAAGGTTTCTCGTCGATATCCTTTGTCCAACATCATGTATGAAACATCCCTTCGGCCGAAAATCTTAACTCACGAGTCCGATTAAACCCAGCATTTTTCTTGTCGGCCCATTTTTATTGTGTTCATAGTCTTGGGAAAGCCTGACATTTCTGTGGGGAAATGTATTAGACATTTTTCTGAAAAGAATGTTCCGATCGAGCAGCATTTTATGGTCCTCTATATATGTGTTTGTTGCCATGCATCAGCTTTCATAGCAGTGACATATCACTTCCAAAAGGCAATGTCACTCTCAGCCAATACAAAGGTAGATATGGACTACCAAAAGCCGTATAAAAGAGTGCAAAGAGTACTAAATACTCAAGGAAACGTTTCCCAGTGAAGTTTTCCGAAAAGGGATAAACGATGGATCCGATGGATCTTCGTGTAATCGCGTCATGTGGTTAGGTTGCTTGCATTTACCTACAAAAGCAAGGACATCTTTTCTCTCGTGCTTCTGAATCTATAAGTTGGGTGGACTTTGTACATCACATTAATGTGAGGACATATGCGTCAGAGGACCATACGGTGCATGTCTCAATTCTTTTATATATGTCTCAATTATGAATTATTAACATCGCTTGGAAAACGAGCCTTACTCTTTTCTTTTCCGTTTTAGTTGTCACCCACAAGAAAATATAGTATGGAAATATGGTGCACTCAACCTCGTTATACCGATCCTGGCTCTATGTTTTGAATAACTTCTTGGAACATTAACCAACACTACTAAAGCTGAAGGCATATGCATGCCATACGATGAACTGAATAGACATAACTCATGGTTATAACCTATAATTTACTTAATTTGCATTTTGGTTCGGGGGCTTTTTTTGGGGGGAGGGTGAGGGTGTTACAAACCATTTTGACCTACTCGAGCTGTGGGAAGGGACAGTTCTTCATATCCCCTATATAATATCACCCAAGGTATACGATTTTGTTTTGTACGTTAAGCTAAACTGGCGTGTACAAATTTTAGGTTTAGCCCATGATTACAATGATGTTCAAGGAAGAACGACAAAGGTGAAGAGCCTAATTAACTCAGATCGGTAAAACAGGATACCAATACATGAAGACCAAAAACTGTAGATCAAAATACTAATGACACATTGACACGTAGAACAACAGGACACAAAGACGGTAGAATTTTTGTTCAGTCTGAATTAAGGGACGTCGAACTCATGATGACTATCTCAGTAAGTACTCCGGCCGACATACTGCCAACCATTAATTGGTTAAACAATAATAATAACTATTGACTTAAACCGTGGAGTTTGGATGGGATATATGGCTGTAACTTAAAGAGATGCGATCCGACCCAAATCCAACCCAGTCCCACCCAGATTTCTGAAACGTCTAGGTGGACATCCAGCGGAAGGTCAAGATTGTTCCGATCGTTTTGTTCAATTTTATAACGTTAAAAATATTTGTTTTCCTAAACAACCTTTAAAAATATTTTTTTTCCTAAACAACGTTAAAAATATAATTGTGTGTGCATATTGGTCACCAACCGTCAAATCTGTGGACCCCAAGTAAATTAAATATATAAACGGAAAAATCATCCCTGGCCTATTGGATTATCATCATTTACTTTTAATAGCTCTACTTTTTATGTAATAATGCTCCAACGTACTCTTCTTTTGGTTGTCGGAAGGGAAGGAAAAAAAACGAATAGAATTATGCTTGCTAGCTAGACAAACTGATTGATTATTTGGGTGTTGTTTTCCTTTTAAAATAATACTTTTCGAAAAATTCCAAAGGTGGGACCAGCAGGTAGCAGATCAAAGGGTTTTGATTGACGGGGAATGTGCATCCTGTGTATGGTCTAGAGCTGTACCAAATGTTTAGTATAATGGTACAGGCTATTCAATATTCTCCACCATACATTATTCTTGTCAAACTGACCACCAATAAATCAGACGCAAATGGGATATCTTCTGCTCAGGTAATGATAGCCATATGATGAACGGGAATTTCTTCCTCTGTATATTTGCCAACTTTTAAGTCTTTTCATCTTAATTAGGCCCTGTGGCCCAACTCCACCCGTACTCTGCATGCCCCTTTTCCACTCGGAAATAAATAAGCCCTAATATTGGTCCATATTAGACCAGGCTTAGAAAACTGCATGTCTTAGATGCTGTTCGTTTGTCACGAATTCTCAGGATTTTTTGAATCTTCAGGATTCTACTATTAAACATTATTTTTCATACCACATAAATATAATTACAACACGCATGCCAATAACGTTAATATCACATAAAAATTCTCAAAACACAAAATCATCACAAAACACCTTAACCGAACACACTTTTAGTGTCTATATAGCCCTGAATCGGCAGTCAGCATGCAGTGACACATTGCGTAGTTTTTTTGTCTCCTAATATCTTATTGATCTGATCTGGATGACTAAAATCCAAGATCTTCCTTTTGTCAACAAAAGATAGGTATCACTTTGACTTTAAAAGACAGGTTTAGTAATCTTAATTAATTCCCGGTTGGAAGTCTCATATTATTAGAGAAATTAGTTAATGTGCTCCTTATAAAGTTGTGA
Organism: Myrica gale; assembly: GCA_963930655.1. Taxonomy (NCBI): domain Eukaryota; kingdom Viridiplantae; phylum Streptophyta; class Magnoliopsida; order Fagales; family Myricaceae; genus Myrica; species Myrica gale. The sequence continues at coordinate 4,014,557 of OZ005600.1, read as the reverse complement.
CATCCTTCACTCCCCAATGCGTCTTTTGGAGTTGAGTTAGACTCACCTTTCACATATTGTGTAAATTCTAATATGGTATCGGAGCAAGGTTCCTAGTTTGTGGTCCCACCGTCACCCGTTTCCACGTGTTGGCTTGGATGTCCTTCTGCCATACGTGAGGGGGCGTGTTGGAAGTCTCACATTGTTAGAGAAACAAGTCAATGTGCTCCTTATAAGAGTGTGACATCTCTCACTCCTCAAGGCGTCTTTTGGAGTTGAGTTAGGTCCACCTTTCACATATTGTGTAAATTCTAATATCCCGTGACTTGTTCTGCTTATTTAATTTCTATTCCAATCCAAAATAGATGCGCCAAAAAAAGGAGATTAAAATTAAATAAACATGCAGTTATATTTAGTTTAAATACTACTCTAAATGTTCTTACTAAAACTCCTCCCTGGTTAACTACAGATAGTAAAGAAGTTTATGAATTTTATCCTCCCAAAACTACTATTAGTATTGATAATCATTCTAAACAATATTTTGCTTCTCCTTTTAAAGTCAATACCATGAATAATACTGATAAAAACTTTGATAATCTAATTCAACAACATAACTATACAAATGCTTATTTACATCAAGTTGGTACTCATTTAACTAATATATAACAATTAATTCAGCCTAGTAATCCCTCTAAACTAGAATCTTCTAAACAACCAATGTTTATTCCATATGCTTTACCTAAAATGTCTCCCATGAAATCTGCTGATACTAATAATGAAAAATTAGATAAAATAAATGAAATGCTTGCAAAACTTTCTCTTAATAATAATACACCCTCATCATCTCGAAATACTTCTTCTAAAATACAAACCATAAATCAATCGCATTCTTCATTATCCACTAACTCTTCTGAAAATGAATCTGATGAAACACAAGACATTAATAACCTCGAACGCCAATTTCAAGAAGATTTAAATCTTAATAAAATACATCATCCTCGGCAACATAACCATTACCATCAACGAAATTATTATCCCCGACCTACTCCTCCAGATTTACAATATGAAGAAAGACATTTAACTAGCACTTCTGCCTTTTCTGCTGATAATTTGTATGAATGAAATATAGATGGAATTGCAGAATATGAAATCCTTAATATCATGAATGAAATGGCTATGTATGCTAATGTTTTACGTAATAGTCATAGAACTGAACAGGAAGCCGCTAACTGTTTAATCTCTGGTTTTACTGGTCAATTAAAAAATTGGTGGGATAAATATTTAACGGAAGAAGCACGTACTACTGTCACAAATGCTGTTAAAAGAGATGCACAAAATAATATTATTTATGAAAACAACCAAACTATTCCTGATGCTGTAAATACTTTACTTTACACCATTACACGTAATTTTGTCGGTTCTCCTGATGTTTATCGAGAACGAGCTTCTGATTTTCTTTTAAATTTAAAATGTCCTACTATGGCTGATTTTCGCTGGTATAAAGATGTATTTTTATCTAAAGTTTTATTACGGACTGATTGTAATCAGGCCTATTGGAAAGAAAAACTTATTGCTGGTTTACCCTATTATTTTGCTCAAAAAGTTCGTATTAATTTAGCCAATGAAGAAGGTGTTATATTATATGATTCTTATACTTATGGTGAGATAATAAGTATTATTAATCGTACTGGTTTACTCATTTGTAATGATATTAAGCTAAAGAAAACATTAGAATTTGAACGAAAACATACTCATCGTGAATTAGGACATTTCTGTGAACAATATGGTTATTCTAATCCAATTGCTCCTTCTAAACGCAACAAACAATCGAAACCTTTCCGAACTAAAAAGCCCAAATATTATAAGTCTAGTAAATGGTTTAATATATCCAAATCCAAATATCCTTCTAAATCTAAACCTTCTAAGCCTTATAAAAAATTTAAAAAACAAAAAGATAGAAAAAATGTTGTCTGTTGGAAATGTGGTAAAACTGGCCATTTTGCTAATAAATGTTATGTTCGAAAGAAAATAGAACAATTAGACATTTCAGATGACATAAAAAATAACTTATATAAAATATTTTTAAATGATCAATCACCTCCTTCTTCTCCTTCCTCTTCTTCCTCTATACAAGACTCTTCTTCTTCTGAAAAGGATGAAGTACAATTATGTAATTGTTTAACTGATAATTGTACCTGTAAAAAGATTTTTGTTTTAAGTACATCAGATCAACTGTTATTAGATGCCATTACTCAAATAGAAAATAAAGAACTACAAAATGAATTTCTCCTTAAAATGAAAAATATGGAAATACAACCCTCTACATCCACATCAACACATCGAAAACAGCAACCAATAGTCCATTATGATTATAATAAAATCTTAGACAGATTTAAATCTTCAAACAAACCTGCTACAATTTTAGATCTACAACACGAAATACAAATTCTTAAACAAGAAATAAAACAATTACAAAATTCTCAAATCAATTTGACAAATATTACTGAACATTTATTAACTGAAATTTGTCTTTTAAAAACTCAACCCCTACCAGCTGATGCTACTCCTTCATTACTATTAACAGATATTCCTTCATCATCTACACCCATTAACACTGATATTTCTTTACCATCCACTGAAGCATTCTTACAAATAATTGATAAAATTATTTTTCAAAAATGGTACTCTGAAGTTACTATTCGTATTAAAGATTTTTCTTTTACTGTTATTGCTTTAATTGATTCAGGTGCTGATTTGAATTGTATTCAAGAAGGAATTATTGATTCCAAATATTTTGAAAAATCAACTGAACGTTTATCTCAAGCTGACGGCAAAAAAATGACCATAAATTACAAAATTCCAAATGTTCATATATGTAATAATGGTTTTTGTTTTCAAACTACTTTTGTTATGGTTAAAAATTTAACTTCTAAAGTTATTTTAGGTAACCCTTTCTTATCTTTATTATATCCTTTTATGGTTACTGAACAAGGTATTACTTCTCGTGTTCTTGGACATGAAGTCACTTTTAATTTCTATTATCCTCCTTTCTCTCGTGATATTCAAGTTCTAAAAAATCTTTCAATATCAAAAGAAATAAAACTTCTAACTCAATCAAAAGTTTTTCGTAAACAACAACATTTACATTTCCTACAACAAGAAATTATGTATAAACATATTGATGAACAAATAAAAACTGAACAAAAAGCCATTAAAAAATATCAACAAATGTTAGAAAATACTATCTGCTCATCTGTTCCTAATGCTTTTTGGAATAGAAAACAACATATTATTACCCTTCCCTATGAATCTGATTTTTCTGAGAAAAATATTCCTACAAAAGCCCGACCTATACAAATGAATACTGAATATTTAGAAATTTGTAAAAAGGAGATCAAATCCTTAATAAATAAAAATTTAATATATATATATATATATATATATATCCAGCCCTGGCCGACGTCAAGTTATCCAGGCGTGGTTAATTTAATCATAAGAAATCAGTAGCTCCAAGTTTCATGTCGATTAGGATTTTTCTTCCACATGGCTCGAGGAATTTGCGTAAAAATACAGCCTATTTTGACAGCTCCCGAGGACAACATTAAAAAGATTATTACATGAACAGATACGGCCATCTTAAAGCTGTAGTCATTACTGATATCATGATCTTTATATACTTCGACGATGGAAATATGATGGGAAACGTACGGTAATGGCTTTTAGCGAGGTTACACGAAGTTTCTCATGCTTTTTTTGCCTCAATTCTCCTTGACTTCATAGCCATAGGTGATTGGGCTAACGATGGCCTATTGTCTCAAGTTTTGTTCCTTGCATGTAAAAAAAATTGTGCTAATAAAAGTGTATTTAATGGAAAAGATGGGTGTATAGGAAGTTTTTTCTTCGTATTCTAATTGATCGAAACTCTACCATTAATCATTTTTACTGTTTGGTTATAGCAGAATCAGTATATTAAAGGAAAAGGCATTAAAAAAGATGATAAATACCAATTTCGTCCCTATGGTATTTTACCATTTTATCTAATCAGTCTTTGAGTTTTTAAAATTCATCAAGATGTTAGTCCCTGTCACCTTTTTCAAATTTGATGAATTTTAAATCGTACTAATAATTTGATGAATTTTTAAAGCCTATGGACTAATCAAATAAAATACTAAGTCGCATGGATGAATTTTGGATTTATTCCTAACAAAAATTGATTGACATTGATGATTGCATTGATGTTGGTATATATGGGAGGTTTGGGAGGATGGGACGACCGAGGAAGGTGGTACAAGCACAATATTAAAAGCTTGTAATATATGTTATATATATTCTAAATATATAACTGATAAGTGGATATATATATATATATATATACAATTTCCCTATTATTTGGCCGATTCCTAATTAATACGAGCAGCTAGCACATATTAATTAAGTGATATTTAATCTTGTGAACAGAATTCTTCTTGGCATAAGTAAACGTAATCCCTTTTCTCTCTGGTTTAATTTGGACCATACGTTAAAGGGACTGGATAATATGTACTAATATATATAAGTGATCATATGGTACATACATATTTCTATCATATGGTTCTGACTTCTGTACATTGGACAAAGACCCTTCCTTACAGCAACGGGTCAAAAAGAGAGGACGTATACGCGCGTCTGAACACTTGAGACTTTCTTTTTGCAAATGTATATTTGTCTGACATTTATTTCCTCTTTTCCTTTATTTTTACAAAAACTATCCAATAAAGCAACCGAGTAGCATTTACTTTTACCCTATTTTTGCATTTAATGCACCATCCAAACAACGACCTATGAATTCGCGTCTCCTTGGTCCTGGTATGGGAGAGGGCAGCATAGTAAATAATGCCCTCGTTGATCTACCAAAAACAGGCGCCATTGCAAGGGTTGTATCTCCCAGAGCGAGGTAGTTCATTATCTGCAGTGAGAGCATTTAAAGAAAAGGGTTACCTCACTGTAGAAGAGTTAAGGATCCCAATATATAAATTAGGAGATTAACTTCGATTTAGCCTAGGGTTTTGAAAACCCTGACACAAAGCGGGTGTAGTCAACGAAAAGATTTTGGACGGTCATGTGGAGGGAGACATAATAAAAGCCCAGGATGCCAAACATGGTTGTTGAATGTTCAATGTTGAAAGATTAGTAAGGAATATTTGGGAGAATGAAAGGGGAATTGGAATATAATGGAGGATTAGGGTTTATGAAGCATACACATGAAAGCAAACAAAAAGCACTTTGTGGGTCTCTCACTCTCAGTACTGAAGTCAATGGGGGTCTATTCTATAAACATTTCGGTATATAAAATAACAGAGACGAATTCAAGATATATCTTCCCCAAGATTTTTTCAAGAAAATAAAAAATTAATGTCGTTCAGGTTTACTCTCTTAGCCCTCTTGCCCATTTATGTAAGGAAATGAGACAACCTTTAATACTACCGGATAAAATAATGTTTCGACACAGAGAGAGACAGGGAGAGCGAGGAGGGTGGGGGAAAAGGAATCACACACGAGGGTGTCTTTCTCTCTCTAACATTTTTTATCCCGTCGTCTCCGGGGAAGGGAAATCCAAAGTGATCATATTTTTTTGGTGCATTTTGTTGGTTTTGACCGCAGAGAGACAGAAAAGGAGAGAGCGAAAGACCTTGAGCTCTTCTTCTTCTTCCTCTTCTTCAAGTGTCATTTTCCTAAATATACTCTAGTGGAACAGTATAGGGCCTAAATCCCCGTCCCTTGTTTATATTCCCTGTGCCCCTTCTGGACTTCTGTTCTTTAAATTCCTCATTTGCTCTCTCTCTCTCTGGGTTTCTCTTCCCTATCCCCTTATCGTTACCTCTTTTGAGCATGTCTGTTTGGTTTAGAAGATAGCAGAACCTTTTTTTCTTTGCTTCAACTCCCTGCTAGTTCTCCCCTTTTTGTCTTAAAAGCATACCAAGCTGTTCTTTGATAGCTTTTCCCAAATATTTTTCGCAGAATAAAAATACGATTCGCATATCTTCAGGAAGAGCAGAAAGATTATAGTGCCACTTGTCGATAGTTGCACTTTCTTTAGTTTCTTTAGCATAAAGTTGAATTAAGCAAAAAAAAACAGCTTCTAATCGGTAAAGATCGTGAATGAAAATGCCCTTGGAAGGGATTTTCATTGAACCTTCTTCAACCCCTCTTCCTGATCTTTCCTTGAACATTAACCCTCCCATCAGTTCGTCTTCTTCAATTTGCAATACTAGCAAAGAAGCAGACACCAGGTTCGATCTTTTGAGGCGTCGAGAAACCCACAATTCAAACAGCAATAGCTCTACTAGGAGTGATTCCCAAGCTCATACTGAGCTTTCTCTAGGGAGGAATTTCAGATGTGGAGCTGAAGAAGCACCGCGTAATCCTTATCAACAACAAAGTCGTCTTCCTCACCACTCTAACAATCGCTTAAATCACATAAAGCCTGGAGTTTCGCTACTCGATGTATCATCGGACAGTTTGAGGCCGATCAAAGGGATTCCGGTCTATCACAGCCGTTCATTTCCTTTCTTGCCCATGGACCCTATAAGAGACGAGGATCCTAAGATGTGCTTCTACCAAATTCCTTCTCATCCCTCTTTGTCCACCTCTTGCTCCTCTTTGTGCACTTCATCTGGGTCTCATTCACCTTTGCCTTACTATGGAGGGGGCTTGGATCCGATGTCAATCTTAAACTCGGGGCCTAATGCGTCTTCTGCCGCTTATAGGTTAGGGGCCACAACAAGGTTTAATGGGCTCTCAACGGATTCTTTCAAATCCCACCAATTGCACCATCATCATCACCACAATCAGTATGGGGTAGGACCTTCTGAGGCTTCTCACGCGATTATGCGATCAAGATTTTTGCCAAAGCTCCCAGCAAAGCGGAGTATGAGAGCACCAAGGATGCGCTGGACTAGCACACTCCATGCTCGATTCGTCCACGCTGTTGAACTTCTTGGTGGCCATGAAAGTAAAGATCTCTTCTTTTGCTTGTCTCTTCCATCTTTTCTTTCCTTTTTCTGTTTGCTTGATTTTTTATTGGTTCTTAGATTGTGCTATGTTTTCCCTTTAGTCTAACCTTTTCCGGGGATGAGTTTCAGGAGCTACACCGAAGTCAGTTCTTGAGCTCATGGATGCCAAGGATCTTACACTAGCTCATGTAAAGAGCCATTTACAGGTAAATATCACATTCTAAAACATGCTCTCTCTCTCTCTCTCTCTCTGTTTCTGTGTATGGCCTATTCATCTGGGGTGTGTTGATCTACCGGCACAATAGCCGATGACAGCAGCGAATGACTACATGAATGAGCGAATTAATGACTAGTGAAAGATGTACGAGTATGTAGTAGCTTCTGAGTTTGAACAGACAGCTTTTTCTTTCATACAGAGAGAAAAAAGTAGAATGGACAGACACAAAAGTAGTCATCATTTCTCAATAACACATCGTTACAACCTTAATAAAATCCAGCTTCGCGCGATTAACGATGAATCATGAAGCCCACAGATACTCCAGAGAGAGAGAGATCTGCTTTTTTTCTTCTAGATTATTGTTTTTTGGGCAGTATGCTTAGTTTGCTGGATTATCTACGTGTTCGAATGTCTTAGCAAATGCTTCCCCATGGCTTTGCAGATGTATCGGACTGTTAAAACCACTGACAAGCCTGCAGCTTCCTCAGGTAATTCATATTGCTGAGCGTTCAGGTTTTTGTGTTTTTTTGCAGCCTTATCTTTTTCTTACCCCTTGCGCTGTTCTTTTACCATTGCTTTTCTACTGCACCCATTTGGTAAATTCTCCATTTGACATTTCGAGTCCTTTCTACTGATTCTGTTACATATAGCGGACAGACACAAAATTGTCCACGAATGCAATGTGCATACATAATATTGATGCAGGCAGCCGGCAGGCGTGCATTCATATACACCCACATGTAGTTACACATGGTTCACTGATCATAAGCATGCATGACCTAAACATTCAAATGAAAGTTTTGGTTTTCCTTGTAGGTCAATCAGATGGATCTGGGGAGGATGACATCTACCCTATGCGAAGCTCTACCGACCGTGGCCTACGTCCACATTCCGATCAAAGAGGACCGTCTGATGGGCCGGTGCAACAAGAAATGGAGTATCCTTCTACTACTCTTCGGAGTAACTCTTCGAGGTAGATTCACCTATTCATCCGTCTCTGATCCCTCGCTATTTCTCTCTCGTACACACGTAAGCTAGCAACATACGAACTTCTCTTTTTTAGTGAAGTACTAGTTTTAGAGTCATTTGCTATGCCAAGATGGCAAGATGCGTATACTTGATCTAAATGCTGAGGATGGTGGACTTACGCGCACTGCGTTGCTTTTACTTTTGTATGGTACCGTAGCTCAGAAACGCAAACACACGTCCACCATTTTTGAAGAATAAAAGGGTTCTTGCGGCAGCTTTTGCTTTAGTTCTGTTTGGTCTCTCTCTCTCTCTCATATTAAGATTTTAGAATTTTCAGAGATTGGGTATCACAGGAAAGTTACAGACACAATCAAACGTTAATTAGGATAAGCGAAAGCAACGACAGTATACACTTTTGCTTTTTTCTTTGGAACTGCATCCTGATACTCTTATTCTAGTTGCTGGTACTAGTTTAGTAAATATGGGCAAAAGCCTATCAGTTTAAAATTTGGTGCTTATTCTCTCCACGAGGATATTGCATATATGACCAAAAAGATCACGCCCTTGACTCTTAAGTGCTTCCCTCTTTTCAAAGTTCAAATCAATTCTAAATATTATATAACAATGTTGTTCCACGGAACCACCTTCCATTTAAATATTTCTCTTCACCTTTATTGGATTACTTTCCTCTCTGCCCTTTTTTTCTGTTTGATACTGCAATCTGGGAAGGCAACTTTATCAGAATGAACCTGTCGGCTAGGAAATGTGATGGTCAGAAGGGTGCTTAGATGAGGTTTAGCCTGGTCTTTAGGAGGCCGTACTTATGCATTTCTTTTCCAATGCTTCTATAACAGCTAAATAAATGACTAATTAATTCAAAAATTGGATGCTAACAGAGATATTAATGCTTCTTTGCACTTCCTTGTGTCCTTGATTCCTAGACAGCGTTCCAAGACTTTTTAACAAGTTGGGTCTTTAATTATCTTCCTTATTTGATATCTAAGCTCTCTCTATTTCTTTAGAATATTAATAATGTGAAATTAAAACATAATTTATCACAACTTGCCTGCGTCCAGAAATTGATTATCTCATTTTAATCTTCTGACAAAAGCAGCTGATCAGGCATATCATTCGAGATATATACCTTCGAATTGTCTATAGATCAGTACCCTCCTATATATCCTGCATTATCTTAGAACCCATCACTTCAACTCAACTATTTAAACTGGTGCTTTAGTTGAGTTGTCATACAAAATAATAATGAAAGTAAAAACTAATTAACTAGATAGTCAAATTACTGGCCACCATGATAATCGATGGTGTTGGCATAGTACGGAGAGCTACAGAATTGTTTGCAGTAGATGAGCCACTGCTTGCTAGCTATTATGTTAAGACCACTACTCCGGCCGGCCTTTTCTCTATAGTACTGCAAATTCATGTCATCAACTTTCCGATAGAGGATACCCTAATACGAATCTTCTTGTGAACACAATACTATACCCTATAAACAACTACCTCAGGCTATAGAAGGCAAGCTTAATTATCTTCGTCGTGAGTTATTAGAGCGTGTTTTGTTGTGAACTGCTAGCTGGGATCATGGTCAGACAATAATGGAAGACTGATATATATATATATATATATATATATATATATATATATATATATATATATCAACTAGATAGGTAATTAAAATAGGCATTACAACTATTATGTCAGAGAAGACTTGCTTTAATTGTCTCCATTAATAATTCTTCAGCTTGGTGACAGTTTCAGATTGATCTCTTGAAATCAAGTGTCGTTTGCCTCTCATGCATGCATTCGGTACATAACATGAGAGTATGATTGTTATATATACTGCCTAAGTTATAGACAAATGATCTACTCTCCTTCAGGAAGGTCTTTGGTACGAAATCACTGCAAATTATTGTCCAACTGAAATTTAAAGAAGTTGGACGACGGATCCATTCAGTAGTCGAAAATTAAATTTAATTACAGCATTAACTGCTTCTGATGAGTGCTAAATGCATTTCATACATACATAGATTTTACTTATAGGCTGGTTTTCATTTCATGCGTAGCCAAAATACGATTTATGATTGTTTCCTCTGATCTGGTCAACATATATACATTAATGGGATATTAATCATGGATAGTCGTCCCTTTTCTTCATCTGTCCATTTTGCAACCTACCTATAGGCCTTTTCTGCTTTACCTTGTTATATATTATTACGAGATCACTCTGCATCCTTGCCTCCATTAGCCTCCAACGGCTCCATTTGTTTTTATTACTTACCTTGTATAAACCGATTGTTTCCTTCGTACCTTTTCTTTCCTTCACATATTGATTCTTCATTGTATATATATATATATATATATATCTGTAAATGCAAATCAATAATACATAGCTTATCGTAGATCTATATTGGCAGAGGGTTTTCTTCCCGGCCCTTACTTTAGAGCTTATCACGTAGAGTTTGGATCGTACTACGTACACATCAAAGTGTACAAACAAAAAGCTCCAACTTATCGTAGATTAATGACTCAGAAGGGAAAATGCATAACATAAATTCTTGTCTCTCCGTTAAAACCTTAGTAGGGCTCTGAGCATATTAGATATATCTCTTCACGAATTCATTTAGATCTACATCGAAATTGATTTATTGAGGTATGGCTAATAATTATAACCTTCCAAGCTTCTCAAGCTGTATATATACACAGTAACATATATATATCCAAAGAAAAAACTAGTAGATGCGTGCGTCAGTGTAAATTGTGCATTTCATGTCGAATGTCTTCAAGCATATATAATTAAGATACGTAAATCCTGATATCGATGATGCAATGTATATGATAAAATGATGTATTCGGGCTGAAGGGATCTCGGAAATTGTTAGTAGGGAGATCTGGCCGCAAGGTAACTCAAATGACATGGAGGGGCTCAGACCATCATCCTTCGAATCGCAACAAAGACCAAGTACTGGGAGCCATTTGCAGGTAATTGTTTGAGTCATCATATTAGGACATGTTTTCCCAAAAACATACTCATCGTCGATTTGATTCCACATGTTCACGGACGTATTCTTGCCAGTAACCGAATTTCCCAAACATTCCAGGAATATGCTGCAGGTTCCACTCAACTGAAGAGCTACTTAGGGTCTAATTTGGACTCCATGAACCCAAGCCTGGAGTTCACATTAGGCAGACCAGACTGGGATGGCAAATAAGATGACTAATTCACTGGCTCTCCTCTTTGTCTCGTTTGTTTATTTCGCCTTCCTTTACTGGTGCATTATCTCCATGATTGAGGAGTCTAAAGGTTTATGTGATGAATGCAAGCATGAAAATAAGAAATAGGAGAAGTACTGAAGAGGAAAAGGGAATCGCATAATAATAGGGTTTTCAAAGACTAGCTAGCTAGCTACCTGTCAAGCTGGCTTTTCTGGGTAGACAGACCAATTAGAATGACATTCAGCATCAACGGAGAGCCAGAGCATGCTAATCGTCGTTTCAGGTTAAACAGCAAGAGGAAAACTTGGTAGCCTAATTTTGGCTGACCATTTTCCTCGATACCAGTACTGGACAAAGCTGCAACATAGCCCTACTGTAGTGATTTCTGTGTCAGCCAGCTTACTTGTAAGTCGATCACTTGTAAAGCCAATGTCGATATGAAACTGGAAATTGATCGTGATTAAGATTTTTATAGAAAATGCTTTTGTTTGGATGTCTAATCTCAGTCTCGTTTTAATTTTCTGGTTGCCATTTATTCTTAGGCAATTGGAGGGTGTAGCAACATATGAAATCTACAAAACCTTGTCACTTTGATCAACACTTCGCCCCCTAATAACTTTCTTTCTTATCAGGGAAAATGGCACACGAAACGAACATAACCTATGAAAAACTCAATGCTAAATTTTGAGGATGCGGCCACGACAGTTCCATTTCTATGCTTAGCTTGCCAATAAGTTTTACATAGAAGATACTTGCATAGCATAGCATGCTTCCCTATTCTTTAAGGGTCTACTATATTACATTACGTCAATACATGAATCATTAGGACCATCAATTTTCTTTTATTAGTTGCTGGACGGAGGAAGAGAAGAGGAAGCGTCAGGGAAACGGATAAGAACTCGCCTTCCACCTGCTTGGATGTATTTCTCGGGGAGAAGAGTTTGAGAAAATCACCACCTTTAGGCTTTAAGAAGGGTCTCTTTTTATTTTCCTGTGAAGTTTTTTTTTTTTTATCACGATAGTTTTTGGATTCAACAGTCAACTTATCACGTTAGATGCTCATGACAATACCTCGTTCGGAATTCTGGTGTTGTCGGTTCCTCTTTTTAGTTTTGCATGCTTTAAGTCCCACCTTTCTCTATCTGCCCCAACTGGTTACCAGAAAGTTATACAACATGTTCTACATTTCAAAAGAGGAATCGCTTCTGACGAAGCCTCGACGAGCCCCAACAGTCGATCGAGGCCTCACTAGATCCCCCACCCATGAAGCTGATTCTGGGCCAGAATACACACAATATGGGAGCTTTTCAGGCCCCTTAATTAGTTCCACTAAACTGCTATGCTTCGAAGCACATCAAGCCTTGAAACCTTCTCAACAAGGGCCTTTTTTCCCCTTTAAAGCGTCCCAAGGATTATAGACATTCGCACAGCTTGTACCACTAACTCTTTCTTTGGGCGTGACAATATGACTAAAGTTACCATATTACGTTGTTACGCAATCCACAAACTAGCCATAGTTAACGGCTAGTCCGTTGAAAGGGTTGGGTTATTTCTCCGCATCAGACCACCTTCATTCTGGTGCATGTCCACGAAACCTGGGGGCTGGGGAGCCGATCCAGCTGATCTGAGCGAAGGCTCAGACTTAAAATCTATGATCAAATCCACACCCCAAATCCTAGCTACTGTTGGGCCATGGAAACTGACACAAGCTTTGCTTCGGTAATTGAACTTGCTGACGAGCAGGTTCATTCGTATGCTTACGTTTTAAGTGAGCCTAATACACAGTAAAGTCCTTTATTTAGCTCAAAAAAGTCTTCTGACCGCACGATCCTCAAAATTGCAGTATTGGCTATAATATATGCTATCAAACAGAATACTGATTATTGAAACCGGACTTCGAGTAGACAACAATCCTTTATCATGTAACAAATACTAAGCTACACGAGGCATTTTCTGGCTGATAAAACATTGGCCCTAATATTATATGACTGGGTAAGACAATAGCCCAGTAGATTGAGCAAACCAGAAAAAAAACCCTGATGACGGAGTAGGGGATTCCTCCTTGAGGACAAGTGAGTGCAATAAGTTAAGTCCAATGCAAGAGAGAGAAACGCACGAGACAAATCAATAACGAGAAACCAAACTCAGAAGAATAATATAACACAAGATTATAAGTAAATATTGAGGCCACCATCTTGGCTAGTAGTACTACCTACTATCTGTACTTTCAAACCACGGACGAGCAACAAGATATAGCAACAACATTACCAAGCAGCAATGTCTCAAGAAGATTCTGCAAGCATAACAATATGTACAAGGCATATGTAGGATTTTCTACATACATGTACTTCTATGGGTGGGAACTTCTCAATCCGAGCGCTTGACTGGTTCTGGATGGCGACCAGCATGTCTAGCAGATGTATAAGCTGACAGTGCTGAGCCAGTCATGGTCAGTGACTGCTTAGCAAGCTCCATGCTTTTCTTCATTGCAAACCACAAAGTCCAGAAGAATCCAATCCAGCCTGGTTTAAATTAAATTTTTGGAACACAGAAAGGAGTAAATAATGATGGAGAAGCATCAAAAGCAAATCCAGCACGAAAACTCTCAAGCTTCATATAATAAAGAGACCCAAAAGAGAAAAAAGGCCATTGTTTGATATGATGGAGCAGCAATTTCTCTTTCATATGGCATGGATTCAATAGAAGGGCCAGTAACTAAAACATCTGTTGGCTCCTTGCTTTGCACAAACAAACTAAAAACGCCATGCAAAAATGATATTCTAACAATAAAACATGTAGATATTCATGTTTTTTCTGAATAGAAACCCATACCAGAGACTGAAACACAAATATTACCCATACCAGAGACTGAAACACAAATATTATCCTTACAGCATCAAGTCACTTGACAAGAGAAGCGGCCCCCTTCTCGAGATACAGTTCCAGATAGTCAGTCCGCATGTTTGTATTATTAGCAGAGAACCAAATAATAGAGGCCACGAATGAAGGCTTGGATATCAATTTTTGAGTGAGATCCACTGACTTTCTACAGTATCTATCCTCTTTATAAAGTAAATAATTTTTTCACATATATATGGTTCTGATCGAGAAGTTCAATAAGTTAGTATTTGTCTCACAAATTTCTAGATTCAACCATCCTTCACAAGGGAATCAGTCACTTCAGGTTAAACAAAAAGTAAAAAAAGGGGAATTAAAAGTGAGGTTCGTAGACCTGATAGACCATTAACCATCTAGGAGTTCATAATAAGACGTAACTAAGTATAATTGTCAAAAAAAACAGTAAGAAAGGTCAGGTCTACCTGTAACTATAAGAGCAGCTGTGATTGCTGAAATTGTAGCACTGGAAATAACAATCGCAGCTACTGACAATGCTCCAATGTATATAAATGTCACACAGGTGAAGAAAAGAGCCAAGAAGCCACCTGCTGCTGCCAAAGACACCAGCAGAGATATAACAACAGCATTGGCTGTTGCAGCCAGAAAGAAAAGCATAAAGACAAGCACTCCTGTTAAAGCAAGAAGAGTGATGGTCCCAACCTGCAGTTAATTTGGAAAGTAAATCAAGAGAAATTCAGACGAGATTTGAAAACATTGAAATCTACAAATGTGAAAGGACATACAAGTTTATCAATGACAATTTATAATCGTTCAATCCTTAAACCTTGACAACTATTCACCTAAATAAAGCATTTATATTCCTGTCTTTGACATTCAGACATAAGGACAACTCACACCATTCAGCTTGATTTAGAACCAGATGCTCCAAAATATATCTTCAACCAGTGTCATTCCCACCAGCATAATCCATATTCTACTTTAGCAAACAAACCTGTCATAATGATGGCCCCAACCCCAGCCTCCATAATTATGTTTCAATCGAAACTATAACCCATCACCATCTTAGCTCATGTAATCAAGTAGCATAACACCCAGTTCACACAGTCTAACTTCCAGATCAAAGTATGTTTATAGTTATATGAACTGAACCTTAGGCTTATTAGATTAATAAGTAAGACCTACTAAACCACTCGAGAACGATGCATGAGCAACTACAAAAATCTATGTAAGTGGCAAAAAAGAGATGATACTGTTAATACAACCATCTACTACCATCATTAATTTCTAGATAGACAGCCACCATCCAGTCAAAGAACCTGGAAACAGACAACATCGTTAATGCAACCATCATAAACAAAGGAAGCAAAATCATAACCCAGAGTTGTAAATTTTCACCAGAAGTCCAAATACCAAGTTGGGGATTCCCAATTTTTAAATCAAGTTGGAAAAAAGGGAAGCTAGAAGCAAGACCATTTTTAGTACCAAGATCCATGTAGCTGACCAATGTCCTACTAGTTCCAGAAGTGATGGATCTTGTTTAGCAACTTCAAAATGGGTGAATAGTAGTAGCATGGATAAATGACTTTTTTTCTCCATGAACTAGCAACTTTTATCACTTACACCCATAGACGTCAACTGTACACCATCGATCAAATTTTGATGTTTTGGTATCAACTTAACCCTTTGTAAAACTGGTTGTTATCTCGGACAGAAACATGTGTGGAATGACAAAATTATCCTTACAGGCTTTGTTTGAACACCTAGGGCATTGTTGTCTATTCATCACACATCTACAACCAAATAAACTCTGTTTTTCTAAGGAGGAATTGACACCAAAACTTCAAAGTGGGATCAGAGATGCATTAAGGTACACATTTTAGGCCAAATATGAGATTCAATTTTTTCCCAACTTAGTACCTAGGATTAATTTGACCTCTAATGTGGTATCCCAGAGTACATTTTGGTTCCTCTGTATAATAATTTCCAGTCCGAGATTTTCCATCGTTGAAAGACAGTTTCAAAGCAATATATATGAAATCCCAATTAAACAAACACATCCATTGTATTTGCAGAAGAAATGAACCAGGTCTCGTTATGGTTTTCAGCATTTTTTTAAGAAATAATAGTAACTATAATTATGTTTGTTTAAAAAGTGAATTGTCTCTATCCCTTACCTCACTAACAAATAATTGCTTAAACAAAAGATAATAAACAATTATTATGGTTGACAGTATTATATATATATAACTTAATTACAAGCTTTGTGATCTAGAAAAAAAATTACAAGCTTTATGTGCTTCATTTATGTTTAGTATCCTGATTAATACGCACACCATACTAATTAAAAATCCTTGACAGGTCAAATTTCAACTTTGACAAAAAGAGAGAAGGGAGTTCCTTAAGTGAGAAGCACACTTTTTGGCTAAGTCAGGTTGGGCGGCTAAACTTATCTAAAATTATACACGAAGACAAGCTTATCACATATGAAATCTCAATTAAATAAATACATCCATTGCATACAGACCTACCCTGCATCATGCCACATTCCTGCACAAGATCCTACTTCCTAGGTAACTAAAGTTTCTAATAGTAAGTGTTTTAGGAGTAGTCGACAGCCTGTATATCTGTATATTATTTCAGTACACAAGGAATTATTCAGAGAATACCTGAACAACTACTGACTCGCGTTGGGAGTTATGTTATGTAAACCATCACCAAAGGAGTTATACTATTAATCTTCAAATGATGCAGTTTAGTATTTTCATTGTCAGATCCAGGATCGGATGGTATTCATTTAACTGAACCCTTCTCCAGCATCAATGGGCCAAAAAATTCAACCGTTCAAAACGGTTAGGATTTCGATGTAAGATCCATGAGTGGATGATATTCATTTAACCGAACCCTCTCCAGTTTTCACTGAGGTTGCAAACTATTGATACTTAAATGACACATTTTTTAGTAAATAATGGGCTTACTACAGACAGACATTAAATCCTTGGCATCACACAGACAAAACCAGTATCCACATCATAAATTCCACCAAAACAATAATTCTAAATGGATGCCAAAATTGCTTAGACCGACAAAAAAACATACATGCCACTAGGGCTGTACACCGGTACAGGCGGTGGGCCGGTTAACCGGTACCGGCACCGTGTACCGCGCACCGGCCCCAAGCGGCACCGGTGCCGGTGTGCAAAATTCCCAAATAACGGGGATTTTGCCGGTAGCGATGAAACCGCTCCCGCTGGACGGTTTCACCGCTTTCACCGTTTTTTTTTTTTACGTATATATGAAACGACGTCGTTTCTTATTAATGAGAAACAACGACGTTTCAAGTTTCCTTCTCAACCCTACTCCCCTCCCCTCTCCGTCATTTCTTCTTCTCTCACTCTCCCTCCCCTCCCCTCTCCCTCGCCGCTTAGCCCGAGTCCCCGACGCCCGTTTCTTCTTCTCTCTGCCGCTCAGCGAAGCCGCCGCTTCGCCCGCCTCTGCAACTCTCTCGCCCTCTCTCTCCCCTTTCATTGCGATATGATAATATAGTATTGATTATTTTGTTGTATTTTTGGAAAAATTTTATAATTTCTTGCGATTTGGAATCTGCGATTTGGTTTGGTTTGATTTGGCTTGGAATCTGCAATTTGGTTTGATTTGTGCGGTTTGTTTCGATTTTGTTTCGAATTGTGTGGTTTGTAATTTTTTTTCCGAATTTTTTTGAATTTTCGATGATTGTGGCGGTAACCGCCCACCGCCAAATCCGCCACCGTTAGGTGACGGTTGTTCCCCTTACGGTGGCAGGGACGGTTCCCTTTTTGGAGAACCGCCCATAGCGGTAGCGGTGCCGGTGGTGGCCATAACCGCCACCGGCACCGGTTATGCACAGCCCTACATGCCGCAATTCCAATAGTACCCATTCAAAGATATAATCAAATTCCCAAAAAAAAGACACTTTATTAGGAACAGAAATCGTATGAAAACATACCAGTTACAGCACAATAGGTACAAGTTGTAAAAGCACAAAGGTACAGGTAAGGGAGACACTCACAGAAATGACGAGGAGGGCACGGAGAGGACTGCCCCTCCGA
Organism: Myrica gale; assembly: GCA_963930655.1. Lineage (NCBI taxonomy): Eukaryota > Viridiplantae > Streptophyta > Magnoliopsida > Fagales > Myricaceae > Myrica > Myrica gale. Next base: position 3,996,228 of record OZ005600.1, on the reverse strand, counting down.
GTCCAGTTAAGAACGTGACGACCCGTGTTTCCCGAAGCTTCGCGAAGGCGAGGGGCGTTCTCGGCTACAGAGGCCTTGATCCGGGGCAGCAGCGGAGCATGCCCATGCTCCTCGTCCGGGAAGAAAATCGCGGACGTCAGACCACGGAGAACGCCGTACAAGTTCTCCTCCTCCTCCTCCTTTCGCCGGTGGTGGGTTCCTCTACCCGTATCATCACTGTTCTGCCATTCCGTCTCGTCGCCGTCGCTCTCCACCACTACGCCGTTGCTCATATCCGTCCAGTCCGCTTCCGCCATTTGCGAGGGCGTACAGCGTGACCGACCGTACTGACTGTTGGTTGGAACCTGAGGGAGCGAGGAGAGGGGCGTGAACTCTTGAAGTTGAAGCCTTTCCACAGAGGCCTTGGGTCACCGGTCACCTGCGATTTCAGCTAAATTTGGGTTAAAATAAGTGGGACTCGAGACGTTGAGATTGGGGAGAGGCATCTCCTGATTTGACAACAACTTAGCCATGATAATGAGTTGGACGCGTGGATAGCTGTGTGGATCCGTTTGACTGAGCATTCACTTGGCCCACCCCCTAGATACCAAAAAATATATCATGATTATTCCTCCTCTTCTTTTTTTTTTTTATCACGGTTTATTCCTCTGTCGCATCATCCAATTCCACTCTCACCAGTAGGGAATCATCACTTACAAAAAATAGCGTAAGAAAATTCTTTAATTTCTTTTTGACGATTTTGCCCATTGGATACCTTTATTTTATTTTTTTCTCTTTTGAGATTGAACCCTTTATTAAATGTGTTAATTATTAATATATGTCCATTTATGGATCTATAGAATCTCCCAAAATATACTTAATTGTATTAATTAAGAACCACTAAAAATAGGCGAATTTCTTTATCAATGTCATTGATCAAGTCTAACATTGGTGTTAAAGGATAAGTATACTTAAATCATATTTAGTATAAAAAACGTGATTACACGAGCACTTTCATGTAGCTGTATTGGTTCAATAAATTTAATTTAATTTATTCTAGATAATAGACTAAATTGAGAAAAGATAAACCATTTGAAAATATTAAAATATGATAAAATTAGGTTTATGGTTTTTTTCCGAAAGAATGTATATGGCTTCTTATTATAGCTTGAGAGCATAGAGAAAGAACACATAAACACATGCTTAGGTATTTAACTAATAGGTGAAATTACCGAAAGTATACTAACAAGCAGGGGCAGACCTACACAGGGACAATAGGGGACAGCCGCCCCCATCGCCTAAAAATTCTTTAATTTTTTTTTTAGAAATTTATTATTTTAGTCTGAATTTTACACGTTTTTACGTTTTAGTCCTTGGGTTTCGTTTTTTCAAATATTAGTCTTTGGGTTTACATTTTTTTACAAAATGGTCCTTCCATTAATCTTCTGTCCATATGTTTAACGACACATCAAGCGGCCGACCGAGTATATGTGTAAAAAGTGAGCGGTCGACCGCTTCAAATTGCTGACGTGTCAGAGAGCTCCGTTAAGCATATGGAAGGCAGATTGACAGAAGCACTATTTTGTAAAAAATTGTAAACCCAATAATTAATATTTGAAAAAATGAAACTCAAGGACTAAAACATAAAAACGTGTAAAACCTAAGGACTAAAATGCTAAATTTCTTTTTTTCAAGTGTTAAGCCCAGCCTGCCACCAACAACCCAAACTTGTTATTTTTTAAAAAAATCTCAGAGGGTGAAACAACTTCATTTCACCCTTTAATTTGAAAAAAAAAAAAACAAAGAGAAACGGGCACGTTTCACTCTAGTTTAATTCGCCCCCACCTCCTCAATTTTTCCATTCTCCCCGATGCCCACCTTCTCTCACTTTGCTCGACTACTCCCCACCTCCTGACGCCAGCGGCCAGCCTGCTGCCTCTGCCTCCTTCCGGCCGACGCCAGCCTCCAGCGGCCAGCGGCAGCCTCCCCCTCTCACTCTGCCTCTCTCTGGCCTGCCTTTCCCCCTCCAACGTTGCTCAAACTTCCCTCTCTCGCTCTCCCTCTCTCTCTACCTCCACGAAATACAATCGTCACTAAAAATACATCTTTAGTGACGAAATTATCGGTTCGTTGCTACATATAACATTTAGCGACGGATACCAATTTCGTTACTAAAAAGTTATTTTTTAGCGATGGAAATCGATTTCGTTGCTAACGTATCTTTTGCGAAGATTCTGTTTCGTCGCTAAAAGTACTTTTAGCGACAAAAATATAGATTCGTCGCTAAAAAATAAAAATAATATCTTTTTAGTGACGAAAACCAATGTCGTCTCTAAAAGTATCTCCTCTGACGATTTTGTTTCATCTTTAAAAAACTTTTAGCGACAGAAATACAGGTTCGACACTAAAGAGTGAAAATAATATGTTTTTAGCAACAAAAATCAATTTCATCGCTAAAGTATCTAATGTGACGATTGTATTTCGTGGCTGAACGTGCTTTAGTGACGAAGATTACCAAATTACCATTGAATAAACCTTCATCGAAATAAGTTTGTCGCTGTATATTTTATTATAAATTAATTATATCAATATGCTTATCCTAAGCTATATAATGTTACTAATTATAATATGTTTTGTAATATATTATTTTGTGTAGTAATAATTTTTGTAGCCCCCCAACCCTTCTCTCCCAGACTCCCCCGACGCCTTCCCCCCTCTTTTATTTTCTTTTATTCCCAGAAAACCCTAGTTTCCCTTTCCCCCCTCTCCCTGCCGCCTCCCAGAAAACCATATTGAAGGTATAGTATAGTATGTTACTCAAGCATGATATATCATATATATTATACTATGACATATTATGACATCATATATGATATATGATATAGGACTATAGTTCCAATAATATTTAGTCTTATAGTCATTAATATATAGTTTTAGAGACTATTAAATATTTTATGTTATTATTTCCAACCTATTAAATATTCTATAGCGGCGTTTGCGTTGCAAACACCATTAGAAGATTTCAGGTCTGTAAAGGCTAATTAATTAGGACATATCATGTATTATAAAAACACATAACAAATCATACGATCTTATAAAGAAAATACATATACTTTTAAATATGTGTATTTAAAAACAAATATTTAGAAAATATTGAAATTTTTTGAAAAAAATTTGGTTAGTGAAATAATTTTTTATATGGGCCGGCCATGATAATCGGGCCAAGGCCCAAGGCCGGCCCATATATATTTTTTTTAAACGGCAGAGGGTGAAACGACAGGCTGTATTAAGAAAAAAAAACTAGGGGTGAAACTGGCGTAAATTCCCCCCCCTCCCCCCGCGCGCAAAAAACCCTAAGCTCCTCCCCTTCTCCCCTGCCGACAAAAACACCTCTCTCTCTCTCTCTCTCCTTTCAGCTCTCACCGTCTGTGGTCTCTTTCTCATATCGGCGTCTTCATCAAGCTTGGTTCGGGTAAGATCGTCTCTCTTTCGTTGTAAAAATATTTTATATGAGAGATAGAGAGATTAATTGGTTTGTCGATCTTCGTTTCGCTCATAAGCATTTGGGGATTTTTCGGCCGGATTGTTTCGGGTAGCGATGCCTCTCTCTCTATCTCCCCCCCACCCAACTATAGGTAATAACCATTAGAGCAAGGCCACGATGTGTAACAATTAACAAAAGAACATGACACATTTCTGAAACTTCTTTATCGATTCTTGCACATTTCTCGCTATTTGTTTCTAAATTTTGTTTCGGGAACCAATAGAGGTCCATGAGCCCAGTAGAAGAATCCTAAACGTCATGTGGTTTGAAATTTTGTTATCGCCTCTGTATTCTCCAGCTACAAAGGTTATTATGAATATGCTAAATTAAAAGGAGTGGATGTTGGTTCACCAATTGGAGTGGATGTTGGTTCACCAATTGGACTTGATGTCCTTGTAAATGGTACAGTTCCTACAGGTGTGTTTCCCCTCATTCATGTAGATTGGTATTGGCTATTGTTTATGCTATGAATAACAGAGTCGTTACTTGCATCTTCTAGTCAATTCTGGTTCACATATCTTTTTCCTTCAATTTAGGATCTGAACTATCAAGCTCCACTGCGATTGTTTGCTCTTCCACAATTGCTATAATGGCTGCTTTCAAGGTGAACTTTCCGAAGGTATGTATTAACCGTGATTGGATTTATGTGTCTCTAGTGGAGCGTTTACAATGCAAATGAGGGTATGTTGAAAGCTGTGCTACTATCCTCGTGTTTATGTTCATGTTCCCATTTTAGGCTTCATACTCTGATGTTGTTTGTCCCTTGCTGCTGTGTAGATATCGAAAGAGGAAGGTAGATTGAAGAAGGATGAAGAAGAAACAAAAGAAATGTGGAAAAGAAAGCGAGAGCATGAGGAGCAGTGGGAAGGAACAAGAGAACAGAGGGTTTGTTATTTGTTTTAATTTTGTTAGTGGTATTGGACTTGTGTAGAATATTGATACTTTTTTCTAGCTTTTGGATTGGTTAAAACTTGCTATTCTTCATTGCATTTATGTATTTGAGAATGTTCTCATATTTAAAGAGCTAAAATGTATTGGTATTGCAATATTCTTATGAGATGTAAATTGTGCTATAATTTGGATTTTTTGTACATATGAATCAAGGGAAAAAAAAAGGTATTGAACAGCCTTTATTATTGGTTACAAGTTATTTTCGAAACATTCTATATAACTTTACTTTCTTCCCAAAGCATTCTATATCACGAAAAAAATGATATATTTGTGACAATTAATTCACTATAGAAATTGGGTAATAGCGATTAAAATTTTTCCCACAACATCTGGTTCAAATTGACAATGTCGATCGAACAAGGTGTTACAAAATTTCGTTCGAACAAACAATCTGGTTCCAACAAGATGTCGCAAAATCTCGTTCGAACAAGGTGTCACAAAAATTGGTTCGAACGGAAAATCTCGAACAAGACTTTAGCGACGAACAAGGCCATTGAATTTCGTCGCTGATGACTTTTAGCGAGGGCGTTTCAGCGACGAATTAGCGACAAAATTTTTTCACCACTGAAAACCTTTAGCGACGAAATGCTTATCTTCAGCGACGAAAATTTTCGCCACTGAAGGTGAAAATTGTTGTAGTGTACTACCAAGACAAAGAGTGTTTGTCATTAAATCATTTCCTTTCACGAATCGACAATTTTAGAGTCTAGTGACAACCATTTTGAAGATAGATTTGGGCAACGATTTTAGTCTTTGGTCACAGGAAGTCCTTTGAAGACGAAGGCCACCTGCGACAAGACAAAGAACTAATGACGTGATGTAGCTTTTTCTAACGCCTTTACCGACCAAAGATTCTGGTGTTAAAATGACGAAGAATGTCGTTGGCATAGATAGCAAAGACCACGAATTAATTCTACGTGGTTAAAAACTTCATGTCACACTGTTATTGGTGACGAACCTTCAACGAGTACCTATCGTTACATTAAAGACATCTTCCACGAAAACACTCATTGCTAACTACGAATTTAGTTGTGGTCTAACTGCATATTTGTTGTAGTGAGTAGTGCCTAATCAGCTGGATCAATGCATGCTGGCAGATACTTTTTTTTTGCGTTTTTTTTTTCATTTCCAAAGAAAAAGCCACTGAGTCAATATTTTCTCTTTGTAATCTCTTGCACAAAAGTTATTAAGCTATTGAATGTCCTGAAAGCCAAATATCGCATATGACAATTGGTACCCTATCAAAGAATATCCCATATACAGGGTAGACATGTCTAGGTTGTGTTTGTGTTGTAAATTATTTTAGTGTTGTTAAAATTTTAAGTATTGAGTTTAGTGAAAAAGTGAAGAGAGAGGTAATTTTTTATATTTTTTGTAGTAAATAGTAATGATTTGATGGGGAGAGAGAGATTATATTGTAATATTTAATTGTGTTAAAATTTTAGAGGGGGTAAAATTTTAGTACACAAAAGCACGTACGTTTAACACCTTCCACTCTATTCGCACACAAAAAGATCTAGAATAGCACCAATTGAGCTAGGGAGATCGCAGCTCGCATGAGGGTCATCAGTTGTGAATTTAGCTTTTTAAAAAATGGGAAATTTAAAAATTATTTTCCAGATGAAATTTTAAAAAACTGTCAAGTTTCTAAAATTGACAAATTACTGCTGACGTATAAGTCATGCTTATAAAATCACTAACTCTGTCACATTTCTATTAAGATTTCTGGAATTAATGTGACACGTCAAATGTTTCATGTGACAACTCTATTTTTCCCTTTTATTTTTTTCTAAGCAACTATTAATATTTACTCTTTTGGGTCTAATCTTTTTTTTCTCAAACAAGCACTTTATTGAAAACAGAAACACCGTTACAAAATAGAGTTCGAATCACAAAGTAAGATATGCAACGAAACAAAATTAGAATCTAAAAACCCGCCACGTGAGAGCAGGCAGCCGACTGAACCAACAAGTGAGCTTGGTGATTAAGGTTAAGGGGAACCCAAGAGATAGACCAGCCAGGGTCTAATCGGTTGCGTACGCATCCAGGAATTTTTATTCTCTCTTTCTCTACTTCCGAGTCAGACCTGTAATGGGCCTGAATTCAGTCGGATATCTAGAAAGACGATATGAAATGGGTCATGCGCACAGGGGAAGATAAAGACCAAAAAGGACAAGCACGATAAGATATTCAAGAACATTATCTTTGAGCCCAAAGTACATAAATCGTCCAACCGCCCCTTTTGTGGACCTGTTTGGGCGTTTTTGGGGTTTCTCTCGGGCTGTCGTCTCCTAGCTCTGTTCCGGCCGGCCAGTTGCTTTATTTCAGGGTGCATTGTTGTGTTTTTCTTGTGTTTGTGAAGTTTGTTTCTGCAGGTTGTAGTGGGAGGGTGCATGTGGAGGCTACTGTGCCGGTGGTGGTGTCATGGTGGTGGTTCACCTGCTCTTTTGCCATTTTTTGTCATGGACCTTGTTGTCCATTAGTGCTGGTGTGGCTTGTTTTGCAGGCTCGTATGTTGTTGGTTTGGAGACCGTCTTTTTCGACGGTGTTATTCTCGGGTCTTTGGACTCGATTAAAATCTACGGGCCTCTTGGTCCGTCTTGTAGAGGCCTTTACGGCCATTTGGAAACTGGTCTTTATGACCTTTCGATATAATGCCTTTCTGGCTTTAGTTGTTGCTGTTGTGGTTTGTCGCCCTTGGTCTTTGTAACCGGTCTGGTAAGACTGGCTGTATTCAGTACTGATGTATTTCTGCCTGTGAAATGAATTTCACGTTTATTTAGAAAAAAAAAAAAGATTGTAGGAGGCTCATGGTCACCCGCATACCCAAGATCTTCTCTGAATATAACTTTAGCTCTCCCACGCTGCAAGCGGAAGTAGAAAATACTGTCAGGTAGCATCAATGCACGAGATGTTGGAGATGAAGTAGGAGCATATACCAAATGATAACCAAGGAGACTTGTTATGATTTTACATTTGTTTGTATTATACTTGTGTTTTTTACAATTACATTACGTCTTAGATTGTTAGAAGAAAAAAAATACCTTAATTAATTTACATATTTATAACTAAACAGAGACGTCATGAGCTGAAAGTTGCAGTTGTCTACTTGTCTTCGTAGTGAGAGAGAGAGAGAGAGAGAGAGAGAGAGAGAGAGAGAGAGAGGTACTAGTTTGTTAAGTTGTCTTTGAGAGTTAATCATTTCTTCCTCAAAACTTGAAGCATAAGCATTGAATCATCAGTAGGTTAATTTTCGAATCATGACCTAACTTTGTCTATGACATGCAGCTCACCCCCATAGGAAGCGCCCGAAGAAAAAAAAACTTCTTAGAGTTTCCCCAATCGCAATCAAAGCGTGTTTCTGTCTTTGTTAGATATATAACGGCTTCAACAAGAAATACTCGAAAGTGGGTGGTTAACAACCTGTGCTCATCTTTTGCACCTTTGACGTAAGATTATCTGCAGGAAAGATGGTGACATCACGGGCAGCGTGCAACCTTGCTCATGAGTTTATCAGACAATCATCCAAGTTGTTTTTGTTCCTATTTCATGTACTTATTGTACTATTGTCTCCTGTCTCCCGTTAATATTATTGCAAATATATGGCCCGCTTGAGTTTTCTTTGTAGTTTCTTTGTGTGTGTAATAATTAGACCAAGGATACTACATGACTTGCTTCACTTGTCTCGAGCGACAAATTTCACGTACCCATGTAATTAAATCAATATAGTATCTTAATAAAACACTGATCATACTTCACTTTCTTCTTTAGCTATTTTCTGAAAGCTAGCTGAGATTGTCTAAGTTGTAATACTTGGCCTTGACACCTTGTTTGTGTAAAGCATTTTCGCTTAAATTGTCTAAACTAGGAATTTAGCCGAGTTGCCAGTCTACTGAGATAGATAGTATATATATATATGTTCTTGAAATGCCTGATTATCCTTTGCATTAATTAGGGATGAAGTCTCTTGATTAGTTAATAGGAACCTGGGACTATGTCTTTAAGAAAAGCTAAGAGGAGATTTGAAGGAACTTATTGAGGAATGATAAATATATGATTGAGAGGGAGGTTTAATCAGAAAGTTTGGTGCAAGAGAGCATGCAAATTTCTTGACATGCTGGTGATGTAGCAACAGAAAGAAGCACAGAAGACAGTTACCAATCTCCAACCTCCAATATTTGTCACCCTTTATATATTCGCTGCAGCTGATCAAGAATCATTCAAACCCGTCAGAGCTAATTGCTTAATTAACATGGAGAAGACTCACCCCAGATCCGCACTAAAGGTTGCATTGCTATTGCTAGCTAGCTTCTTCCTTATTTGTTCATCTTTTCTACTGCAACAATGTTTGTACTATATATATTAATGTTTTTTTCTTTTTCCTTTGAAGTTTGTGAAGACTAGTTCTCAGCCTGCAGCCTCGTGGAGCTCTACTGATAGAGGAATGGTGAGATATGTTCCATGCACCACGCACAGGCTTTTATTATAAACCTTTCACTGCCCAAATGAGCACGTACATAATCTTCCCCCGCAGACTCTGACTTCATTAGGTGGGGGGTCGTGACCAACTTAAATTCAAATTCTTCTATACAAGGAGAATTCTACATAATGAAAGTTTAGTCAAGTTATATATAGATGACCTAGTAGAATTTGTAGTCTGGTAAGTAGCAGGAGATATAGATCTTAGATAAAAATCTTATGATGCAAGCAAGTATATATATCTTACGTACTTATATTGATTTACTCTGCCTCATCGATGGTAGAGGTCCAAGTTTATATATATATATATATATAGTATTCAATCTACAGCTTCTAGCTATAGTTTCTTAGCAAATTCATTGGTATAATTTGGTAGTCTAAACCCCCCACAGTGAGCTAGCAGAACGGTTTTGTCTCGAAAAGAGCACAAGAAGCTTTCCAATTCAACAAGGGATCGCAGATTGAATGAAATAGCTATCTAGCTAAAGGCGGAATACAACGTGTAAATCAGAAGAAAAAGATGTGCTAATTTAGTGAGAGCATATATACTATATTTAGAATTCACCCATCATTAACAGCTTAGTACAGTACTTTTTACTATCAACTCCGATTTTGAAATAAACAAATAAACGATGTCAACATTCAGATGCTAACTATCCGTCGTAGTGAGAGGTAATTTCTAGATCCATTTTTATTCACTTCAAATTATTACCTTAAAGACATTCCACCAAAGTCCGAGGTTTTTCTGGTTGGATCTAATTGGACCCGCATCCCACCACACTTTCATCTTCTTCTCAAACAAGGTCTCTTGCTCATCTGTATAACTAGCTATTTGTATCTTGAGTAACATTAAAGCTACAATGGATTGCTTCATATATTATATATATGTCAAAAGGTCAAGTAGCTCCCTTTTATGGGACTAATGATCAACTACGCTTTTGTTCGTCTCTATCATCTGCTTATAATTCTTTGATGATTGGTCTAGAGACCTATGCAGTACATAATTGTCGCTAAATAGGTAAAATGACATGTTTCCACAGATAAAAGAGGAACCCAAAGACCGGCTCTCCGACAAATACAAGGTAAATATGCATTCACCTTCGGTTATCCGGTTCCTCTCTCTCTCTCTCTCTCTCTGTTTTATGAGACTTCCGCTATACGTGTCCATCTTTAGGGTTCTCCAAAGTCTCCCCCAAAAGACAACACCAAGCCACAACAAATCAAACTACGTACCCAAGAAAGAGCCCTCAAACGCGCAATGTTCAACTACGAGGTTAGTGATGAGCTTGCTTCGTTTTGTGTCTACACTCGCTTGCTTTGATCCTTTGATCCACAGACTGATGCTTACTTTTCTCCAATTTTTCTTTAAACGAGCTGATAAATATACATGCAGGTCGCAAACAAGTTGTATCTCCTAGAGCAACAGAAAAAACAAGCAGAGAAGTTGCAGAAGGTACATACATACACAGTGGCGGAACCAGGACTCAAGTTGAGGGGGGCAAACTCCTAAAGCGAAATGACAAATTTTTTTTCTTACTTAATGCAAAAGGCTTTTTAGAGTTAAAATAACGAAAACTAATGAATAAAAACATTAAAAATATTGAAATACACTACTGTAACTCTTTAAAAAATATTCTTACTCATAATTTTTGAATCATAGCTCTCTAAAATCCATCATTATTTTCTCATATTGCTTATTGGTTTTGAACCATAACTCTCTAAAACCCCTCATTGTTTTCCCATTTTGCTTCTTAGGAAAATCATGACCAACAAGCCAAGTGATTGACAAGAAATTTTGATCAAATACTCCTTACGAATTTAATCTCCAATCCCAACATCATATTCTTCAATGAGTTTACGTAACCTTGAGTCAGCAATAATATAATCCAGACTAAACAAAAGACAAGGTCTTTTCGAACTAATATTCGCATCAAAAGTAGGAGTACTAAGCGATTCCACATTGGCTGACTTTTTTTTATCCAAAACTTATCCATAATCTAAACAAAACAAAATGAAAATTCATCAACCAATTCAATTCACTAATCAAAATTAAAAACAATAAAACTTTAAACACCAACGTTCTAATCTCTTAAAATATACAACATTTATATGTCTACTAGGTTACTATCATGTTCAGCATATTAAGTAATCAAAATATAAATGAACAAAGATTTATAAACTCCATATCTCCTCTCTCCCTCTCTCTTACGCATGGGATGTGAGAAATTTGAGACAAGTAATCAACATGTAATTCTCCTACCTACTCTACCGCTGAACAACTCTTCAAATTAATCTAAATAAATTTTCCCCAAAAACAATGGGATTATATTGCCAGATTTTAGCACTCTATAAGTAGAAAATATGTGTATTGAATATATTTTTATAGTAAAATAGATATAATGAACAGAAACAATAAAAAAGACATAATGTTGAAAGACTTGACTTATAAACCACAACACATTAAACTATATATATAAAATAGATAGGAAAATACATATAAAATATATATATATATATGAACCAAGGGGGGGCAGCTGCCCCGGCTTGACCCCCCTTGGCTCCGCCACTGTACATACATACACATATATATATCTCGAGAACACTGTTAGTATGTAATTCGAGAGCACTCTAATTTAGATGCTTATTATGAAGCAGATGATAGAAGAGGAAGAGATTCGTTTGCTAAGAAGGGAGATGATTCCAAGAGCTCAGTTGATGCCTTTTTTTGATAGACCCTTCTTTCCACAAAGGTAAAACACTGTACAACAGACTTGAGGGTTAGTTTTAATGCAAGAAGTAAGCCATCAGAATATTTTTTTGGACCAGTGTTGTTAAAGGGTATTGAAGAAAAAATTGGCCATGGGCTGGCAAACATAGCAGTCATCTTCTGGATGACTGGGCCAAAAATTCAATAGGAGATGCTCGATGATTCATTAATCCCCGCAAAAGTCAATTGGAAAACCATATCACCCAGGACTGGACTTCACAGGAATTGTTACTACTTGTTTACAGAATTTTGCAGCTTCTTATAAAGAAAAACTATGGAATATTGCCAACACTGAGTGCTTGAAGCTAATAGCATTCAGTGTTGGGCCAATTGTGCTCCTTATAGGAGTCTTGTGCTCCATATATCCATACATATATCAGATAGGATCGGGAAATTCTTGATAGCATCTTTTTCTCTTTCCTCTGTTTTATAGATCAAACAGGCCCTTGACCGTTCCAAGAGAGCCAAGTTTCCATATCATGAGCAGCAAGTGCGGGGGTCGCATCTTTTGCAGTGGAATCTACGATTTTCACGGGAGTCAAGGTCTGAAGCCCATCAAATAGATCCATGGCGACAGAAAGAGTTTTGTCAAACGTCTTCTCATGGTGGTTCACGCATGCTACAGCCTACAAAACGTAGTCATAGAAAGTTTAATTTTGACTGTTATGCACTGTACTCGTGATATGGTAGATCATGGATAGGCAGCGTGAGATTTTTTTTTCTGGTTTCCCTGTTATTTTTCTTTTTCCTCTCCTCTGTTGTTGGTTTGTTGCCAAAGAAGGAGACGGCTGTTTCCTAGAACGGAAATAAAAGCAAGTCGTGTCAAGCTTTTGTAATCTGTCTCTCTGGAATTCGAATTCATTCAGACAAGATGTACAACTTTTGTTCACGGAGAAATCTTAAAAAGTGCCAGGCATAGAAAATCAAACGGGTTCTCCCCGTCTTGAAAACAGACCAAAATTTTGGATTTTGGTCTGCAAACATGGCCAATTTTGTGTAATATTTGCTTATTAAAAGAAGTATCCTATTGGACACATCGACGTTTCTGAGGTCAACCCGGAGATGCAATGCCTAGGACCACTTGATCTATATCAGTAATCACATCCCTAATTTTAATTAGTTCCGTCTTAGATGAATTGTGCAATCTGGCACTCTAATTAATCCTTTTTTTTCTTCCTGAGCATCTCGCTAATCTAATTTTCCCAAGCACATCCCACCGATCGACAATAGATTCGGCCATGGAAGCAGCCGGCAGTCACTGTTGTTTCCAGCTGGTATATATTAGCTTAATTTTGTTGTGTGGTTATTTTTATTTTCTCTCTTTTGATTTTTTTTTTTTTTTGCCTTGGACGCTTAGCTAATTTCAGTTATTATAAGCCGAGTCTCGGGCAGCCAAAAACAGTGCGACGCGCGTGCCCGAGCCTTGACCACATTACTGTGCCTGCTCGCTATCGCGTTCAATGGTGGCCAAAATCAAAACCAAGGGCGAGACCAAAACCACCTGAGCCTAAAGAGAACGGCGACGGCGTTAGGGTTCATTATACACACCAACCCATAAGCTATCGCCTTCGCCCCCGACCGACTTAGTTCTTTGTATTGGTGCGTAGTCTCCATGATTTTAAGCACCAATCTCTGCCTATTTCTGCAGCTTTCTCTGGGAATTTGCTTTCTCTGTTTGTACACTTGTTTCTTTCTTTTTGTGTATGTTTGATTTTTGAGGGTTCGCAACTCAATTGTTGGTTAGGGTTCTTCGATCTTTGTGTTTTTTTTACTTCTAGGGTTTTTGGTATTACCTCTCTTTTGCTAAGCTGCTGATTGGATCCTACCTTTGTGTGCTCTCAGATTCTAGATATTGAAAACTTACCCAGAATAAAAAAGAATTAGGGAAAAAACATTTTCCACTTCCAAACGGGGGGTTGCTTTCGAACTAGTTGAAATCATGGCGCATGTTTGGACCCCGTTTGACGTTGGTGTAGGAGGAGTGAATTGATTTTTCTCCAAATTAGAAGTAACACTTGTGAATACTTATTCGGTAAGCAACCAAGCTGAGGGAAAGTTCTCCAGGTTTTGCATTGATTTGTAGGAGCATGCAAAGGCCTATTTGTCTTTCCCGTGCTCGAAAATAATTAAAATGCAGCAAAAAAGATCGAACTTTAGTAGCAGTGAAGTGAAGTTTTTTTTTTTTTTCCTTCTTCTCCATTCAGTGACTCCCTTGCTAAAAATATCTTTTATGTTGCATTATATGTATTCACCGTGGAGTTCCAATTAATTATTAGCTCCTTCCTCCTGTTCTTTCTTTCCCCCCTTTTTTTTGGTAGGAATGGGGATTGTGACACTAAATATTTTCATTTGTTTCTGACAATTATAAATTGTTTCAGTTCTGCGAGTCTCAGTGTGGGCGGGGGCATAGTCCTGACCCAAAATGGATATACAGACTTGTGGCAAACAAATTGATTCTTTACTGGAGAAAGTCCTCTGTATGAATATTCTTTCTTCCGATTACTTCAAAGAGCTTTATCGGTTAAAGACATACCATGAGGTTATCGATGAGATTTACAATCAAGTTGACCATGTGGAGCCATGGATGACTGGAAACTGTCGTGGTCCTTCAACAGCATTCTGTCTTCTTTACAAATTCTTCACTATGAAACTCACTGTCAAACAAATGCATGGCCTCTTAAAGCACCCTGATTCTCCTTACATTAGAGCGGTAAGTAGAGCCTTTGTGTATTTATTTCTGACTGTTCAAAGATTAACAGAACTGCGAAGTGATTTGTATCCCTATGTGTAGATGTCATGCATGCAGGCTCATCTAGTGTAGTACTGAATGATTTTTGTGTGGTATTTTGCCAGTAGTGGAACTCTATTGTTTTTTTTTATAAGTAGTAGTGGAGGAACTCTATTGTTGATCTTTTGTTGTGGTGTTGGCTGATTTTTGGTCATGAGACTTGTATATTTTTGCTATATGGATGTTGCAATCTTGATTGGTAGAGGTATTGTTAGCATGTAAGACTTGCTTATATAGACAAGTATAGAGGTAGAGTTATATTTCCTTCTCCACATCCAATGTTTTCCTAAAGTGAGTGATATACATTGAATTAATATTACTATCATAAAGGGTGTGATAGAGGTAGAGTTATATTTCCTTTTCCACATCCAATTGATTGGGTATGGAATGTCTTTATAAGCCGAATAGGCAGGAGAACTTGCCTACCATTACATACAAGGTGTGGTATTTGCATTTTGCGACCTTGCGGTTCTAAGGCTTGGATAATAGGAGTTTAGAGTTTATAACCTGTGGTTTAAGATTGTTGTATGAATGGATAATGATTTTAGGAAGTACACATCATGGTTTCTCTTCAACTTTTTTTTTCTGTAGCTGACCTTTGATTTTAAGCTCCAGGGCATGCAGTATACCCTCTGTGTAATTGTTTTTTCTTTTGAGTATGATTTATTAATTGAAAAAAGAGAAAGGATTCTTTTTGACAGCAGCAGAATTTGTGGAGGACTAGCATTCCATATTGCTCCTTGCCATGGCCTGTCTGCAAACCCTTCCAACAAGAAACACATCAATAAGCTTCAAGGAATCACCAACTGAACTGCAAATATCGCTAAGGTGGAAAGAGCACAGACCTTGGGCAACAGAATGATGAAGCGATAGATTATATTCATGGTTTAAATCGATTGGGTGTTCCCATGGATTTGTCCAAGTTAAAAAAACAACTTTCTTACAGGTTTTCTGTGTGTATTGCTCTTCCAGGGAAGCACCACTATTATATCCTCTTAAAGCCTAATAACATACTGTTAGGAATAGAGTCAATACAAGGCTCTGATATATGTTGTTTGGATTTTATGGTCTCATCCTCTTATGGATGGAGGTTAGAAGAGGCTAAGGGTCCTTGACATGTTGTTCTCCAAAAAATTACATTGGATTGTGGGGTTCTTATAAGGATTCTAAGGGCTTCACTTGTCTTATCACCGCAAGTGTTACCTTTGTTTTCCTGTTAGAGATATAGCTTTGGATTCACTATTGTGTTGTTTGTCACTGTTGCAGTTATAGATTACATGAATCCTAGAAACACCATTCAATGATCAATTTCCTTTGATTACAACTTTTAGATGCCTCAGTTTTTTTGAGCATTAAACTGAGTGTCAAGTTTGTATTTCTGCCTGGCATCATAACTAATGGTATGATATTGTTTTTTTCATGTATGCCATATGTTAATATGAGGCTGAGCTGGTTCATCTTACCTTTGCGCTTGTCACGCTCTTGTATTTCTGGGATTCATGTATTAATTGTCGGTTGCAGATTGGATTCCTGTACTTGAGATATGTTGCAGATCCAAAGACTTTATGGAATTGGTTCGAACCGTATATCAAAGACGAAGAGGTATTGAAAGGTGTTCAGCTGCTTTAATTTATTGGCATCTGGTATTTTAGTAGTTGATTATAATTTTTAGATTCTCCTTTACTGCCAATGTGGTAAGGAACTAATTGAAATTGTTGTTACTTCTACTATGTTTACATGCTTTTCCAGTTGCCCTCAAAATTTCAATTTTGATAATTATTTTCTTGTCCTATCGAGTTGATAATTATTTTCTTTGCGAACCACTCGATATAGTTGACTTGTTTATTAGGAAACAATTTATTGTGCATTAGATTCGTATCTTGAGTCTCCAGATTTCAAGAAGTTGTTCACTTTTGCTGTGTGGAAATTCAGAGTAAATTGAGTGTTCGTGTTCTTTGACATGAAAAATCTGTAGATATAAGATAATTATCTAGAACTACAGTGGATAACGAAATATTAACTATTGAAAGAGGAAACAACTATTTATTGTTGAATTTGGGAAAAGGAAAAAGCATATTATTAGAGCATGGTAAGATATGTTTCCAATGATAGCGAGCATAGTCGTGAGATTGGACATTGAACAGATGTAGATCTGGGGTCATTGGGTCACATGTTCAACTCGTTGGTCATAGTCAGAACCATAGACAGCAAATGTTGGTTTATCTCCAGCTGTAATTTTTTGTCTGTACCACTTACTGTCAATAGAATTAATGATTTTGGATAATAAATTAGTTCTTTTTTCTGCCCGCTAAATCACGATGTTGTACATCAGGAATTCTCTCCTGGATCCAACGGACAAATGACCACAATGGGTGTATATTTGCGTGATTTGCTTCTCGGACAGGTTAGGTGTGCTTACTATCTCAAGTGTCATTGTTCCTGCTTCAGTATTTTCTTTTCTACTTTCTCTTGTTTGTCTATTCCTCCCCTGATTTGACAATTAATTAATGATATTTGATATTTATACATACTAAAATCAGTTTGTACACCACAATCTAGTGAATCTTTTTTTTTCTTAGCACCACAATCTAGTGAACAACTTGATCCGCTTATGAATAATTGGTTTAAGAACTAGCGAAGAAAAGCAAGATGGAGCTTGCCTTTTTTACCTCTTTGCATGCAATATCTCAAAACTATGGAGGAGTTTGCCTCTCGCTGTCATACCAAAAAGAAATTGCATTGCTGTTTGTTCTTACAAAATAAGTTTGAAATGCAAGATATTCATAGTATTTGTATATGGTAGTTTTTTTTTTCAAGTTCTTCCAAAACCATCTGAACAGAATCATGGTTTGTCTTCATTCCAACTCGAAACTTCATGTCTGGATTGCACAACATTTTTGGGAATACTTCCAAATAAGCCTGCATACATGCCTGACACATTTGGATGGCTTGCCCACAACATTCTGCTAGTATAGACTATATGGAGGAGTAAAGAAAGGGCTTCCATGACAATGAGATCCTTCTTGTCTTGCATGGGCTTGGGCTTGCTTTGATTATGGGTAGCCTCGTTGTGCTTTGGCCCTTCTGTGGGCTTTCATCCAGGAAAGCAGGCATGACAGGCCCAAGTCTTCATTTGTAGGACTTTCTTTGATGGTCCATGTAGGCTTGGGTTTTCATAGTAATTTGATGTCTTTCCCTAATTTCCAAATTCATTTATTAAGGAAGTCCTTTTCTTGTCTTGAATATTGGGTTTCTTTAAGACTTAACATTATGTCACTTATTGAGGACTGCACTTTATAACATAAACTTTTTCTCCCTTGGATTGTTATCAGTGTGTGGCGAAGCAGAATTTTTTTTAGTCACAGAATGGATAGTGCAGCTGGTGGTAGGTTTAGATCCTATTACACTTTATGTGAAGCAAAATCCTTGTAAACCTCAACAAACTAATTTCTTCTCCTCTATATTGTGGTACATCTTGTGTGTATAAATTTGGCAATTGGTCACGAAAGACAGAAATTGGTTTTAGGAACTGTAAACATCTAGTATGAGTCGGTCTAGCATCAACCATTACCCTCCTGCCAAGCCTACTTTTCAAAGAAGTCTTCTTTTTGGCTGTTCTAGTGAAAAAGAGCACCGGAGAGAAGTTGGTCCTACTATATCGTGAGAGAAGGTGGTCCTACGAAATCTTGGTGAAGTCTAATGACTTGGGTGGACATATCTAAGTACAAAACGGGAGTGATAACACTAATCTTATTCGTGTGTGTAATTCTCCTACGTTCTGTGGTACTTGTTTGCATTTTGTTTAATAAATATTGTTTCTACTTTTGAGGTATGCTCTGCTGGTCAGAGGTACACCTTTATAGATCATTAAACTTAATGAATTTTATCATTAGTTTATGCATCACACTTCCATATTTTGCACGGCAAAATGAACTAATGCTCCCTGCTCTTGCAGTACTACTTTGATACCCTTTTTCCCCGCATCCCTGTTCCTGTAATGCGCCAGGTTGTATCTAATCTCGAGAAGTTGAAGCTACCCTCCAAACATTCTGGTGTGACTGGGGACACCACCCGTCATGGATCTGATGACACAGCTCGTCGGCCTCCCTCTGTGAAAGCTGCACTTTCTGTCTCTTTTGGTCAGCGAGCTCCTCATCGTGCTTCTACCAGGGACTCATCGCCTGTTCGTCGTACCCTACCACCAGTTTCTCAGGATAAAGCCAGCTCTGATGATCCACTAAAGTCCCCCCAGGGTCGTCGTAGCCAAAGCCGTGAATATTCGGATAAAGAATATTTAGACAGAGATAGGGACAGGGACCGGGATCGAGATGGAGGTAGAGATAGAGATAGGGACAGGGATCGCAATCGGTATAGGGGTCGAGAAAGAGAAAGGGATCGAGATCAAGAAAGGGATCGGGATCGAGATCGGGATCGGGATCGAGAAAGATACAGGGACAAGGACCGGGACTTGGGTCGAGACAGGGACAGAGTCAGGGACAGGGAAAGAGAGCAGAGTCATGATTATGATCGGAGGTCCAAATTTGCAGAGAGGGAAAGTAGAAGGGACTATGAGAGGAGCAGCCGTGATGTTGGTAGGCATTATCAAAGTAGGAGCAGGAGCAGGAGTAGGAGCAGAAGTCGAAGTTTGCAAGCTAGCCTTGCACACACTGATCATCATTCAAGTCCACAAAGAGATGGGAGCAAGGAGAAGACATCTGCATCTAGCAATCTGGCAAAACTTAAGGATCTCTATGGTGATTTAGGCGATCAAAAAGGAGATGCTAGTATGGAAAGGGTTCCTAGGAGGGACAATGGCGGTGAAGAAGTAATTAGACTTGGCGGTTCGAGTTGGAAATAGTTCCAGGTGGATCTCATGCAATTCCTTTGTCTAAGATGTCTCATTAAACCCTTTAAGCAGGATAGCTCCTTGTATTTGGATGAAGAAAGCGAGCACCTTCATGACTTGGTGGTCCCTTTGCTCTTTCTCTCCCTCTCCCTCCCCCCTCTCTCTCTGTCTCCCGCTCTCTCAGGAGATGCGGTTGATGGTTGCTATCCATACCAGCTCATGTATTGCATGTTTGCTGTGAGGGGCCGCCTGTATATTAGATTTATTTGAGTTTTTATTGTTTTGGCTACTGTTTCATTCTATCTAATGCTTCATAACTGCGTAACGGTTTTGGAGACATCTATGGAAAATGTTGTAGTAAACTTTACTGATTAATGTGGAGGAAACTTTCGACTGCCTTAATATGTTACTGTCTTTTATTTTACGAGATTCTGGCCAATATTGTCCTTTAAGTTAAAGCATGCCTAGGGCTGATTAGGGAAGGCGTAAAAACCGACCAGCAGAGGGGAGCAGTTTAAACTGTAAAGTGTCTAGGTTTTAGCAGCCTATTCAAGCTGAAACTGGAAATGATGTGTAAGTTTAAATGAAGGCCTAGTGAGGTCCGTCAAGGAGATGGACAGTAAGACTTTAGACAATTTCATTAACGCTCTCCCTCTCCTTGGCCACATAATGCGGGAGTGAGAGGGCAAGGACAGAAAAGATTTTTTGATCAGAAAGGAGAACAATTAAGCAGACGTCAGGTTATAGTGATCCGATGTTCCGCGAGTAGACTTTGCTTAGACCAGTCATAACGTAGAAAGGGTTTTGCATGTGTACTCTCGTGCTCATCTCATTCTACCATATAATATGTTAGGTAGCAAACAAAAGGAAAAGAATACATGAATACCCAGTTTGGAGCTAGGAGCAAGTAAATGGAACGAAAAACGTTTTACAAGGCACCGCTTCTCGTAAGCAGGCTTCTATGGTATCCTACAGTCCGACAAGACCCTCTCTACTAATAATACTACCACGATGATGAACCATTTGACGTGAAATCAACCCCTCAAGAAGGAATGAGAAGGAACTTGAATATAAGTCTCTGTTGCGCTGCATCAAATGCTCTCCTGTAATATCATAAACAAGTTAACCTCCTTTTTTGACAAAAAAAACTAGCAGTTTCGTTTTCTTTGGTACTTTTTTCTAATTTAAATGAGCCTACTAAAGGAAAAGGCAGACCACCTCCGGACCTTTAGGAAGACCAGGTGCATTGCTACTCGCACTTGATAGAGCGGTATATGTGACGAACGAAAAACAAGGCAGCACGGAATCCGACAGTCCCAAGCATGAGAAGGAAACCATAGCAAATGCAAGCCATGTACCCAAAGAAGAATGAGGTTTGCATGAAGCCTGACATGTCTGATCGTGCATAATAGTAATACAGGCAGTACCCATAGATGAACAAGCCAGTTGATCCACCACAAAGGAAAGACCTGATTGCATAAAAATATATGTAGTAGTCAAATGCAATTGCACTTATGCTACTAACTGGGCTAAAGCAAATGATCTAAAAGACTGGTCACGTCAAACCACCTTTCACACAAGTTATAAACACAATGCTACACTTTAAAGTCGAATTCACCACCAAGTACATACATACACCTAATGTAATACTTCAAAAAAAAAAGTTGAAACCGTGCGGAGGGATAAGTCATTATCCCTTCCGCAGCGCCCGGTTCCCATTTGAAAACTGAACAAAATCGTTCAGTTTTCAACGCCAAATGTTTTAAATTTTTAAAATTTGATTTCTTTTCGAACGTTGAACGGATTTTCGCCCTTTTCAAAGTGATTTAGAGATCTTTAAGTATTGATCGAGGTTATTTGCGAAATTTCCACAAAAGATTGGAGTTTCTCTCATTTGAAGCTCTCTCTCTCTACCACGAAACTCCCTTTCTCTTACCTTTAGAGACGCAATTTGCAAGGAACGTTGAGGTAAGTGGTCTTTCCATGAAATTTTTATGAAATTCTTACGTTGTGGAAAATAAGTGCACAATTGTTAAATATTTTGTTTTCTTATAAATCAAAACTGGTTTTGGATGAGTTATTGTAAATTCTTGGATTTTGGAAATGTTGGATTTAAAATGTGCACTGTATTTTTAAAGGATTTTGATGCGTTAGAGAAACTGAACGAATTTTGGTAAAAAATGAGATTTTACAAACTCATTTGAAATGGTTGGCCTATTTTGTGAAATTAGTAGTGTGAGCTTATTATCAAAATATTCTGGTGCTTGTGAATGGAGGTCTGTGTGACCATTGATAATTTCACTACGTTGCTTGGTGTGAGATATTTTGTTATAAATTCTGTTTTCAGTTAGTATTGCTCACTACTTTTCTTGATTGTCAGTTATGCTTATAAACTGTCATTTTCCCTACTCACATTGATTGCTACTTACTGAGCTAGTTATAGCTCACCACTTTACTTCCTATTTTTTAGATTTAGCGGTCGGTGGAAGTGAGTAGTAAGAGTTCTCGAGTTATAGTTTCGAAGATTAGTTGCAAGATGCAGAATATTTGAATAAAGGGTCATCTGGAGACTTTAGTAGTTTTATTGTTTATTTGGGAAATTGTTTTTTTAGACTTTTTGTTAAGAGGAGTATTTAAGGATTTATGTTTTTAGTAGTGCTCTGACTGTGGGGATTCATTTTGATTATTGAAAGATGGAATAGAGATTTTTATGAGTTTTTTTTTCTTTGTTGGGATGATATTTTCAAGCGGTATTCTATCCGTTTAGACTTTTGGGTCGGGGCGTTACACCTAAACTCTGCCAAAACCCTCCAAAATAAACATTTATAATTGAATTAGCTATGCATCAACTGTTGAGCCTAACTAACTACGGTTCAAAGAAAAATGGAGTATAATCGGAGAAATTAACAAGGAGCGATGCATGCAAACAGTAGAATTAACAATGATAAAGCACCCAATAGACAGCATGCACCAAAAGTAGGAGACGAAAAAAAGATAATATCAGAAGCTAGAGAAAGAGAATAATACCTCCACCACCACTCATGGTCTTCAGAAGCAAGTTGAAAATAGGTCAACGCCACAGTGATAAAAGCAGTGACAATCAAGAGAATGATGAAAACTATAAACAGAATGCTGTAAATGGTGTAAATCCGATGACCCCATATACTAGCAAATATGTAGTAGAGTTCAATATAGATAGCACTGAAAGGCAAAAACCCTGCCATAGCCATCTGAGGAATGGCTTTACGATACCAAGGTAATGATGGGATCTCCCTGGGGAATTTTGCAGTGCGACATGGAGCTTGAAACTCAGCCTTGCTATTCTTCCCAGCAATCCCTCCCAGTATCAAGAGAGGTGAAGTTACAAGAGTCCATATAAGAAAAATCACCACAATTGTTCCAAATGGCAATGCTGCAGTGGAACTGTACGCGATTGCAACAGTATTAAGAAAGCAGAACGTTAGAAACAGAGGTCCACAGAACAGGCTTCCAGTCAATAACAAATTTCTCACCTGTCATGCCAACAGTCATAATTGTTAATTTAGCAAGTTGTGTCTGGGATAAATATCCTGGAACTCAGTGAAACTACTGTTCAATACATGTCCCCACCAAGGACGCCCATGGATTATGAATTTTCAAATGGAACACCCAAAATAATCAATAAAAGGGGCAAGAAAACAAATATAACACGACAACATACCCAGTTTTTTCCTTCAAGCTGGCAATAGAAAGAGGTTGCAGTATAGCCTGCAATCCCAGACGTAAGTGCATATATGACAACCAGTGCCGTGAACAGAGCTCCGCGGTTATAAGGATAAAATACGCCAACTAGTGCAAGCATAAAAATGAAAATTGCACTGAAAGCATGGGCACATGGAAACAGTCACCAGATTGTTTAGCAACAGAAGTTCATTAAAAAAACCTATCTGGCACTAAATCTTTAAAAAGAGAACTTCAAAACAATACTTACAGAGCAAATAGCTGGGTGCCAGAACCAAGTGCTGCTGCAAAAAACGACTTGTACTTTGGATACCTGAATACATCACCATGAATGTACTTCCAACCAGTCTCCTCTTGGTCATCAGCTGCCTCCTCATCATGAGCATACCTTTTAACATGGTGTGGACATGTGAACATTAAACAAATAAATGGTTGACCTTCGTATGTGCACGTCATCTATTGACAAAAAGGCAGGAGACAGTACTTACTTAACAAAATCATTCTTAAGGACTCGCATGAGAATTGTGGCAAGGAATCCAGTTAAGAGGAGAACAGTAACACATGAATTTATTATTGAAAACCAATGGATTTCCAAGTGATGAGGCAATGAAGAAGATTGTGAGTACTTCTCCATCCTCTTCTCGAATGGGATCTCTGTTGCCTTCCATTTGACTGAGTATGTTAATTCCACTTCAACTTCTTTGTCCTCTGCCAGGTCCACCAGGGCATCTGGATCACTTTTTACACTAACCTCAACAACACGATCCTTATTGTAAAGGATTTCAAAATGAAGATGCTTAAAGAGATAATATTTGTATTCACTAGGGTCATCTTTGCCTTCCTTGTCAACTTTCCCTAAGAAACCCCATATGGGCAAGTCATCATAGTACATTTGGAAGTAGTAGTCCTTCGAAACTGCAGTTCGGAACTGAGAAACATGTTCCTGTGTCAGCTTCCTTTTACAAACAGACTCAGATTCTTTGTCTTTTAGAAACTCAAGTTTGTAAGGGGCAACAACTAATCGATCCCCATTCAGCACTTCTCCGAGAGCTTCATTCTTTTCTTGCATATGAGCTGTAACCAACACCCATCAAGAGGAATAAATAAAGATGGAAACTTCCACATTCCAATTAGAGCACGAGGAAAAACATGAATCCGTACAAACCTGGTGAACAGAAAGGTAGATCAAAATAGCGGTACGTCTCACTGTTGCACAAAAGAAGAAACAATAAAATAAAAGCATCAACCAAATAGTAGTATGAAGCTAAGACAATTTGAAACCAACTGCACAACATCCATGCAATTATCTAGAGAGATCATATAAACATTTCCCAGTTTCACTGTATGAACCAAACCTACAAATTGATTACCATGAAACCTACATTTCAATTATTCTAGATTAATATGACAGCATCCACAAAAATAAGACTGTAGTGGGTCAAATAATTTGTTCCATAATCAAATAGGCACAACAAAAAAATGAAGAAAAAGTGAGCTAGTTTCCCATTTCTAACAAAAAGTAAAGATCCACCTTCCACAAGATTTCAGAATCCATAACACTTCAGTTATGTATTGAAGCCTATACATTCAAACATCTTTTAGTTAACATTTTAAAGTACTTATTTCTGTCCAAACCAAAAATTGCTCAGGCTACAGTTTATCCCTCTTGAAATCAAATTAATGGTCTTCCATAAGGCTAAAGGATAGGTACCTTTGTTACTGCTACTCATGATATAATTAATTGAACAACTCCACCAATCTTATATAGCAGTTGGCCTATTTAGGTTTTTTCATGATATTGGAAACTTAACAGCTTCAGTAGAACTTCTAATTTTCTTCACTGTTCATTTACAAGCTATGAAACATGGAGGTGTAACTCAGCACAACCAAATTTCCACATATTCACAATGGAAATCCACTATTCACAGCAAGCTTGTAAGGGTTACTGGAATATACAAGCTTAAGTTTCTGTTAGGGCATGTTCAATGAGGAGTGTATGGCTCATCAATTAGGCATCCTCAAGAAGAAGCGGTCATGTTCAATCGAGCATGTATCGCCCATCAAAGGTTCGACTACAGCAGTACCAGGACCATAAAAGGTTCCATCGGTTGGGTTCAATCAGGAGTGCAGTGCCCATCAAAACTTCAATTAGACATTATCGAACAGCACTAACATTAAAATTCACAATCCCTAGTCCTACTTCCATGTTTTTGTTGAGACACAAACGAATTTGGAATTGAAATCCATTCTATAAATGCCCACATCTTTTTCAGCAGGGACTAAAATCCCAAAACGCACGGGAAATGAAATTATAAATCGAATCCAACTCAGGGCGAACAAACCAACTGAGAATTACACAAAACGAAACGCAAGATATTGACTGAATATACCTGGGATTGTGGAAGGGTCCCACCTTGTTGGCGTATAGAGGGACGTCGTCCCCTGCTTTATAACGATGATCGGATGCATCCGATCTCACGTGGGTGAGGCTGCAGAGGATCACAATGGCCGCAACCAAAGACGCCATCGTCTTCCCCATTGTGTCAAAGAGAGAGACAGAAAGACCGAGTCTGCTATGTGCAGAATCGGGGTTAGAGTGTGCAAATATGAAAATGTGGGAGTGGGATGGGCCGATGGGGAACTGGAAACAATTTAAAGAGGTGAGAAAGTTGTATTTACCACGCGCCTTTTTGTGGAGTGGAAAACACTCTTCGTAGGTGGGAACTGGGAAGGAAAATGACCGGTTTTACTGGATCTGTCGTTTAGCCAACGACGTTAATCATCACTGATCCAGTCCAGAACAAGAGAAGGATGATGTTCGGTTAAGTTATTTTGTGAAGAATTTTTATGTTTTGAGA
The DNA here is from genome assembly GCA_963930655.1 of Myrica gale. Taxonomy (NCBI): domain Eukaryota; kingdom Viridiplantae; phylum Streptophyta; class Magnoliopsida; order Fagales; family Myricaceae; genus Myrica; species Myrica gale. Next base: position 3,970,296 of record OZ005600.1, on the reverse strand, counting down.
TTTTTTATGTGATGTTAATTTTATTGGTATGCGTATTGTAGTTGTATTTATGTACTGTGAAAAATAATATTTAGTTGTAGAATCGTGGAGATTCAACAAATCCTAAGAATTTTTTTTTTTTGTAACGAAGTACCCGAGAAGTGTATTCTCATTTCCGGATCAAGATGAAACGGATACACTACTGTATACGTGTCAATCTACCTACAGCAAATGTCTTTTCTTAGGCGCGGTCCTAACTGGATATACTGGATCGGTTATATAGCTCCACAGCACTGAATTCGAATATAACATCCTATTTTTGAAAAAAAATACTCTTTTTTTTTGTGTTTTATATTGATCCCCTAAAAATTTCAATATTCTATTTTACCCCTCGAAAGTTAAATTCTGGCTTCACCCTAAATACAGGCCCAACTGTCCAAATTCATTCCTTCAAAATGTGAAAAACCCAATCACCGAAACTTTACAAGTCTTGAAAACAAATCAAAACGAAACTTTGGACCGAGATTCGACAATCCTCAGATGGATTTGTCTACAGTAGTGATTAAGATTAATTGCTATTTGGATTTATAAAGCCCAAACTGGAATTTGCCCAAATTACAAAAGGAGCTCACAATTCTGATATACTTTTTGCTTGTTTTGTATATCGGCTAAAAAAAAAAAGTATATCGGCTAAAATCATTCCTGGGTAAATGCCCCTTAAGGGTTTACCAACGACCAATTGCAGAAATGCCTTTCCATCATATTCTTGTCCTCTTTTATTACTTGTGTTGAATTTCAGTTGAAAGTATTGTAGTAGCATTTTAGCAGTCCAACACTAGAAATTAGTATAACCCTTGTCAACAAACTAATCAAGTCCTGCTGTTAAGAAAAAGAAATTACAGATGTCCTGCTTGCACGTGTTCAGATTGATAGACCAGTGCGCAAAAAAGAAAAGAAAAGCAAGGAGGATTATTAAATAGGCACGATGATGCTCTCTATCTGTTTAGAAATTCGAATCTCAAATCCCAAGCAAAGTAACCAAAGAAAAATAGGAGCTTCAAGTGCATGTACGTGCTGTGACAGTGACGAATGCTTCCCAGAATTCAACTTTGCCGTAAGGAACACAGCATCATTTGCCCCCGGTTTTGATATAAGTGAAGACAAAAAGAAAATTTTATTAACTGGTCTGAGTGGTCAAGATTTGGGACCTAGCGGTTTACTCTTATTGAGGTTTCAAGTTCGAATCTTCTAGGTGCAAGTAATTTCTTGGAGGCCACAGTCAGGGGTAGGGCTGCACAAAACCGGACTGCTGCATATATACGTCAGGTCATTCAAGTGCTGTTCTTTTTTCTGCGTTTTTTTTTTCAGGTCATTCAAGTGATATTCATTTGAGAGAAAAAGGAGGAAGGAAGAAAGATCAGAAGACTCCAAAGACGTATATATGCTGTTCATTAAAAAGGAGAGATCACTTGCATCAAAATTGACTAAAGAGGGCACACCTGTTTTATATACTGTACTTCCTATATAACAAAGCAACATGCTGCATTACCTTTATACTTTTCCTCTCGCTGTCCCTTGTTTTCTTTTAGGAGATCTTATCATCTCCGAATAAAAGGATAGCTTCACCTTCAAGCTTTTGCATAACAAAAGAAAGAAAAAGATCTTCTTTGTAAATTCTTTCTGAAGGACGGTTTCCATCTAGTGCCTTCAAGAATCTTCTCCTGATCCTATATATAGAATACAAACAAAGCAAGACGGCATATATTGTCTTATGACCGTGGCACCCCAATACTAGTCCAATACCGAGGCTTCGTGTGTGTGTGGGAGAGAGAGAGAGAGAGAGAGAGAGAGAGAGCAGAAGAGATGGGGAAGGCGCGTACTATTGGTGTGGGCATGGACTACTCCGCAACCAGCAAAGGAGCCCTTCGATGGGCCGCCGATAATTTGATCGAGGAAGAAGATCGTCTCATCCTTATCCATGTTCAGCCTCCTAAATCCGATCATACAAGAAAGCAACTTTTCGAGGACACTGGATCACGTCTCTACCTTTTAATTACCCTTAGAGTCGTAGTACATTTCTCTTTTATTCTCATTGACTTTTTGATCTACTTACACCATTTTTTTTCCTTTTCTCGTTTGTTTTTGCAGCTTTGGTTCCTCTTGAGGAATTCAGAGAGATTAACTTTTCGAAGCAATATGGACTTACATATGATCCGGAGGTTCTTGATATCCTCGATACAGCTTCGAAGACCGGGGTATTGAATTTGCTTTTATTCCACACATATTTTTCCATTGAACATGCGAGTGGTTTGCTGTGCACTGGTAATTCAATTGCTGAGGTTATATAATATATACGTTATAAGTATATGACTGTGTCTGTGTACATGTGTACGTACACACTGGAGCAGGCTAAGGTGGTGGCCAAGATCTACTGGGGGGATCCAAGGGAGAAGTTGTGCGAGGCTGTGGAGGATCTAAAGCTAGACTCACTTGTTGTTGGAAGCAGGGGTCTTGGTCCTATCAAAAGGTATATAACTCTCATTGCCGCTGCCTTTCAAATGTCACTTGGGGTTTTCTAGTTGCAGTTGTATGGGGGGAACGGATTCCCCTTCGGAGGGAATCCGTTTCCGTTGTATGGGTTCTCCGTTCTTGTTCGATCGGCCGCTTACTGCTCATAGCTTCAGATCACACGTGTTTGAGTGACGCCTAAAATGACCAATGTGATTTTGCAGGTTGTTGCTTGGCAGTGTTAGCAAGCACGTTGTGACAAATGCTTCCTGTCCTGTCACGGTTGTCAAAGGAACCCAATCTGCCAAGGCTTAATTGATGATGTTGCTGTCTAAAGAAATAATATATATGTATATGTGCTAGCTGTGTTCATTTTCTGGAAGTATGTTTTCCTTTTATAAAAACTAATGTTTAATTGGAGTGCAAGTGTTCTCTTCACAAAGAAGGCTATATATTATTGTCATAACTATTTTTGTTTTTTGAGTTCGTGCGTGCATGACAGACGAACAGTCTCCTTTTGTTCCCTCGATCTGCCTTTGATTGGATTTAGTTAAAATGGACCCGATCCAATTCTTGATCCCAATTTCTCATTTCGAGTTCCAACTCGTGGTAATCATATTTATGGCCCAAGGCCCTTGCCCCTTGGGATAAAACAGATTGTTCAAATTATGCAAGCTAAAGATGCTTGTATAGGCAATGCAGTTCATTTTAAAAGCAGAAGGAATAATCCAGAAACTTGAGAAAGCATTACCAATCCCAAATACAGGTCTCCCGCAAAACAAATGCATAATTTAAGTTAGACAGAGAGGGAAGACAACTCACAAGGTGGAAACGCTTTTCTTCGTCTTTTCAAGACCTAGCAAACACCATTCGTCTTCTTCTTCTCCATGACAAACTTCTTCCAAGCCGCGGTGATCTCCCTCTGCGTCTCGATAGCGGTCTTCTTTGTAACCACAGTTACATTCTGGTGAGCCTCTTCAATTGCCTGCTTGGCAGTGATCCTGGCTGGAAGTGTATCGAGTTCGTGCAGAACTTTCTCGATGTCACTTACCAGGCGCTCAGCAAGAGTGCGCGAGAAGTCTTCCCTGATGACAACACGGAGCACTGTCACATTTTGGGCGTCAGGCGGCATGGTGTAAGCGGGGACAATCCAGCCATAGCGTCGCAAATAGTCCGCCACCTCGAACTCATTATGGCGGCTGTTGTCCTTCAAAGAAAAGGCCACCAATGGCACACCGTGATCTTTTGAGACAATGTTAAAGCGGCCCGTCTTCTCCAATCCTTCTTTGAGTACAATCATGTTCTCTCGACAATTTTCCATAATATTCTTGTATCCCTGGTAAACCATGCCAAAAGCATTATACTATATTGTTGTTGACTAACATATCGTTTATATAAGTTTAATTGGGCTATTTGTTACAGGTACGTGACATCTGTTGACTGACCTCGTGACCCAAGCGGATTAGTTGATAGTACTGAGCAATGATTTGACTAGAACCTGCGCCACAGAAACCAGAACGTCAACAGCTTATAACGTAAAAAATAATGCTACGATCTATGTGAGGGAGTTTCAAAACTTTTTAAGGTTAAGTGAAAAAATGCAAGCTCTATGAAGCGTTTAATTGCCTTTGGAGAAGTTAAGGGTGAAGGTGGGTTGGTCAGCTCCAAGATAGTTGATATGGAAGATGAGTTCTTCAGGCAAATCCTCTTTGCTCCTCCAGATGACCCACCCAATTCCTGCATAGACAAGTCCATACTTGTGGCCACTAACATTGATGCTCTTCACCAACGGCAAGCGGAAATCCCACTCAAGCTCTGGGTAAAGAAATGGTGCAATGAATCCACCGCTCGCCGCATCCACGTGGATTGGAGTTTCCCACCTACAAACAAAATGCAACACTTTTAATTGGTAAACTGGAAATTTTGGAGGCATGCTCGCTAGCATTTACACGCGCTCGAAAGAGACAGGGAGGGGCGGAGGTAATACCCAGTTTCTTTGTTCTTGTCAGTCAAGAGATCGTTCAAGAGCTTGACATCTTCAAACTCTCCGTTGAGAGTGGAACCGAGGATAGCTGCGACGCAAATAGTGTTTTCATCTACCATCTCCACTGCCTTCGCAGGGTTCATCACTAAGCAGTCTTCCGTCAACTTCACTTCTTTCAACTCCACCTCGAAGTACCTTGCAAATTTCTCCCAGCATACCTTCATATACATGAAAGTAGAACATATGACAAATTAACTTGAGTATGATTGCACTCTTCACTTATCCTGTTTTTTTTTTTTGTAACAATGAAAAGATATGCAGATATAGTTAACTTAATAGTAAATAGTGTTAATTAAACACAAGCCATTTGAAATGTCTGAAACTTTCCTCGAGTTGAATGAGCTATGAGCCTCTTTAAAGCCTATGCTTTTTCTTTTTTTCTCCTAATGAGCATAGCTAGTATTGTTTTTTTTTTCAAGTATAGAGGGATGGAAATTTTATTTGGTTCTACAAATGTTTCGGTAATGAAATTAGTATATATATATATAAACTAACATTTTAGTGTTAGTGAAAGGAGTTGGTGGTCAATTTATAAGTGTGAGGGAAAACATCTCCTCTTAAGCTAGCTTTTGAGGTTGAGAAAGCTCGAAACTACCAAGCACTAGTATCATAGCCTAAATTTACCAACAAGTCTCAACTCCAATAGTTTATAGGAGAAATAAACTATCGCTTCTTCAATCTAGGGTCCGATGTGTGAGGGAGAGATTGTTAGGATTAGTCTCACATCGATTGTGAAAGAGACTGATGGTCAATTTATAAGTTTAAGAAAAAAATTTACCTCTTAAACTATCCATATCACATGACATGGCTGGATTAGCGTGTCTTTCCTTTTATGCGGAGTGGTAGGACTGTAAAACCGAAAATTCGGTCCGGTTTTTGGACCGAAATCCGGTCGGACCAGATTTTCGGTTGTACATAAATGGCCAGACCGTACCAGACCATTTATAAGTGGTCCAGTCCGGTCCGGTCTAATGCGATCAGGACCACTTACACCGATTTCATTTTTTTCATTTTTTCATTTTTTTTTTGGTTAATTTCAAAGGGGAAGAGCGTGTCAAAATGCACAGCTTTAGTTTAGGTTAAAACTAAACTTTTTGAGTTTGTAATTTGTATTAAAAATTATTTATATTAATAAATGCGATTCAGTCCCGAATTTACAAAAACAAGACCGGACTGAACCGCAAATCTAATTTTGTGGTCCGATCCGGTATGCAGTCCGATTTTGTTCTGCCCTACTGAGTGGAATACGTACGTTTTGAGTATGCTATCATATAAAAACCCAAATTCAATTACCTTTACACCTATCACGTGGACTAATAAATAATTATTTAATTTCATTGATTGGAATGGAATGGTAAGAGTACTGTCACGCAAAGCTAAGCTAAAGCAGGTAAATTGAAAAAACAGATGCCCATATGAGAGTGCATATATATATAGTTGAAAGACACTGATCTCTAGCCCCAACCACAGGAGTAAATGTGAAATGATCATACCTGAACATTGGCTCCAGTGACAATGTTGGGTTTGTCGTAGGGTTTCCCCTCTTCTTTTCTCCTATTCTGCCACTTCCTCTTGAATGCTAAACCAGCCAACATTATGGCCTCGGACGACCCCACCGTTCCCACTCCGACTGCTGCCTCGGATTCTCCCAGTGGTGCGTTGAAGAGATGCGCTATCATGTTAACACACCGATTCTGCATGCAACATATATAAAAATAAAAATAATGAGGTCCCTTTAAGCATCATGCCTATTATATATTATCTTTTTGTTTCCGCCCATAAGCATCATTGACTTACAGAAAAGCGCGCATACACACCGTCTATCATGCATACCTTAAATTAATTAGAAGCAGCTAAGATTAAATATATATTACAGTTCACATCTTTCGGCGTGGCTTGCATTTAGTTAATTGATCAGCTTAAAGAAAGCTAAGGACTCATAGACTTAAAGAATACTTTAGAAACTTCTTGATCAAACTTCCAGACTTTTAAAACAATATTCCAGATCGATCGATTTCTTTTCTTAAGATTGGATGGCTGAACTTTTGATCAGTTTGAAAAGTGATTTAAGTCTTTATTTTTACTCTCTAACTAAGATGAGAGGATGCTTCCTGATTGGTGGAGGGTTTGGGGAACAATGGGAATAATTGCAATCTGCATTGAGTGGTAGCTATAGAAATTAAGGAAATTGGGGCACTGATCATATAGTCATACTATACACATCTGTCGCCACCAATGGTCGTAAAGTGGTTACCAATAGTTGCTACCTATCGTAATCGATTTCAGGAGGAGTACTAGAAGTAAATGAAAAACAGGAGCTCATGTACCTGAGCCATGATTGACTATAGTGGGTGATTTTTTTAGCGTATTTGTGCAATTATTGAGTTGATTTCCAATAAAATATACATACTTGCACGCGTAATACAGCGTGGAACTTAAAGGATCCGGTTTGCGGACGCTACCTAAACTTAAATGCCACGCCTGGTCTAATAGCTAGTCGATTGCTTCGGCTCCTATAATTTTCCAATGCGAGTGAACCATTCTCCTCTGAAAATTCCACTTTCCTGACCTGAGATTGGTCATAGGAGAAACTACTCTTTTCTTTTTCTGATCCTATGAGAAACTAGTCAAATACTTCTTAATTGTTTAGAGCTATTTTCTAACAAGAAAATGACGGTTGAACTATTAGGTAAAATTCTCCACTCAATTTGAACGGTACCAAAATCTTCTATTTGGTGGAGCTTTCTGTTGGTTTTTTCTTTTTTGGTGGTCGGACTGGGGAGGGGAGGGGGAGAAGAATTCGGCCGGCCTATCAGATTTGAGAAGAATCGGTCTACTACAGACCCCACAAATAGCCTTAGCCCTTCCTATGGGTTTGCGTGGGTACTTGAAATTCATGGGCAACCAGAACCTCGAGATGAATCGAAGTTCCACTGTTGGCCTCTTCGAAATTTAATTTCTAAGTTAAGTGGGTTTAACTCATTTTGGGTGGACTTACGCTAGGAGATTTTTTTCGTTATTGCAAAAAAAAAAAAAAACAATAATAAAACAACATGCATGTTATAAAAGAAATTTTTTGTTAATAATAAAAAATGACTAAAATTCTCTATAATTTTTATTTCATTATAATATAAAGAGAGACCAACATAAACAATTAAATGCACATTAAATACAAATAGGATTTACATTGTTCCAATTTTAACAATCACATTAAATAGTATAGAATTTATATTTATCTATATCTCTTTAAATTACAATTACAATTCATATAAAGAAATTAAATTGGCTAACTTTACTTCGAAAGAAGTAATAAGTTGCAATGTCTTTAATGAGATCGTCTACAACATATTTCTACTGTTTCACAATTAAAGTTTAAGAGGTACTGGAAACGAGGATAATATATTAATTTGTTGATTAAAATAGTTTTGTATGCCTTCCGCAAAGCGTTTTTATTTATTTTTTTCAAATCTGTTTCGCTGACCTAAAAATTGGAATAAAATAACATGGAGGACCAACTATATATAGATAAATCAATTAGATAATCACGGTATGGGCCACTAGTTCAGAATTCACTGGGAATCAGTCAAGTCATTCAGCAGCTTCTGCTTAAGTCGGTGACCTTAACAACACAGTTTGCGACCATTAGTTGGTAGAGTTGGTAGGTCGGTGTCGGTGTATTTCTTGAAATCAAGGAACGTATATAACGACCCAAGGACAAGTACTAGTCACATCTGTGTTTTGACTTCAAAAGGACTAGTCAAGGTTACTTTTGAAGCCCCTTGGATCATTATAAAGCTCAGTTCAACCTAATAAGGTCTCAATGTGGGACTTGACCTTTATAGAACTCATCTCTCATTCATTCTCCTCTCCCACTCCATGTGGGATTCGGGGTATCACAATATCCCCCACTTAAATCCTTGACGTCCTCGTCAAGGCCCACCAAGCTCACATTGGTGGTTACTAGGACCGCTCTGATACCATTTGTAACGACCCAAGGACAAGCACTAGCCACATTTGTGCTTTGACTTCAAAAGGACTAGTCAAGGTTACTTTTGAAGCCCCTTTGATCATTATAAAGCTCAGTTCAACCTAGTAAGGTCCCAATGTGGGACTTGGCCTTTATAGAACTCATTTCTCATTCATTCTCCTCTCCCACTCCATGTGGGACTTGGCCTTTATTGATACCCCTCGTGGTATTTGGAGGTCTTTGTGGCCTAGAGGTCTGTGTGGCCTAATATTTTAAGGTCTGTGTGGCCTGGAGGTCTTTGTGGCCTGGTGTTCGAAGGTCTTTGTGGCCTGGAGGTCTGTGTGACCATTGGTGATTTCCCTATATTGCGTGGCCTTGGATATTTTTGTTACGAACTTGTATTTTGGATTCGGTATGACTCACAATGTTTTATTCTGGATTTCGGTTATTGTGATAAAATTATTTTTTCTCCAACCCTCATTGACTTACTACTTACTGAGCTAGTCGTAGTTCACCCCTTATTTTAATATTTTCCAGAGTTGGCGGAATTAGAGAAGTTCGAGGAGCTTCAGAGATATTTGTGTTTCGAAGGCGTGTTTTCAAGAGTACATTTGAAGATTAATGTTGGAGAATTCAATATTGTATTATTTTGGGAGATCATCGATATTGGAAATATCGGATATGCTAATGTAAATTTTAGTACTCAGATTGATATTTTTGGTCTTTTCAGGGTTTATGAATATTTTGCTGAGGTTGTACAAAATTAATTTTGAAATATTGGGGCCTAGATAAATGATTATCCATGGTGAAAAAGCCTTATTTTATATGGAAATCTTTCCGTTTGGAGTTTGGGCCCGGGGCGTTACAGACGTACAATGTCATATTTTTTTATTTTTTTGGGGCCTTTCCCACGAAGGAGAAGGGGATCTGTCTGTGCAAGGTGTAATTTGCATTTGCAAGTTCCCATTCCAATAAAAGGGACAACAAACTTCAATATGCTCTAACTATTTTAATTCTCACAGCCTGTGAAATAAAACTCCCAACATAAAGTAGTTTTCGTGGACCCACGTCGATCCAGCATTCAGGCTTTATTTATCTTTCTATTAATCATTTTTGTCTAGTAAAATTCGTTACAGCATTGCCCGATGTAATTTTTTAAAACGGGTAAAAGTAAGGAAGAAATTACAGAGTACGGAGAAAACTTTTATTTATTTATTGAAAAAAAATGAAGAAATATCTCCAAACAATCAAGGCATACTTTGGGACGTAAATCATGCCATGTAAAATAAATATTCTTCTACGGAACGACTGCAAAATATTGACCATATGCATGTGTCCTATTTGTAGCAACTTATATCTCATTTTGCGCCTCACAGTAACGACTATATGGGAGAGAAACAGAAAAATAATTAAAAATAGAGAAACGAAAGAGTGCACGTTAGCGTAAAAGGACTTGCCTGGAGCTCAGTGGTGACGGGGTACTCGTCCATGTCGACATAATTCTTGTTGATGGCGGCCATGATGAGCTTGTCGCACTCCGGCTCCATCCAGGTGGTCACGAACGATGCCAGATTCAGCCTCGGATTCCCATCCAACATGAGCTCGTCGTTGATGATTTGGTATGCCGCCTCCTTCGGGATCGAGTTCTCAGACATTTTGAATCTGAAACATTAATCGTATTACATACAGCATAAAAGGTTATAGGGAAAGAGATTTGAACAGGATCCTGCTTTTTTCTGAATTTATGTACGATTTGATCACTATAAATCGATCCTTACATCTAACAAAGTTAACAACAAACAAAAAAGAAAAGCAGAAGGCACAGAAGGGAGATGCGGCTGATCGATCACCTTGGAAGCGAGGTTCGAACATATCGAGAGGCAAAGGTTGAGTGGATGGAAACGTCCGACTCCGATGCGGTTTTGGAGAGAACCATGATGGAGGGAAAAGATCAGAGATCCGAGGTCAGAGACTAGAGAGAGATATGGAAAGTAGAAGAACAGGGAGGGGGAGAATTAAATATATATAGCCAACGACGAGGAGAGCGCGCGGACACGGTTTGCACTAGTGCGATATTATGATCTAGATCAGGTATATCTTTTTATTACTGTGGTCTGTGGTGGAATGGTACAAGTGGGTTTTTTTCTATAACTGTGGAGAAAGTGGAATGTGGCAATGTGCCGCTTGACCATTATACCCCTTTCTAATTTCTTCAGAGGAAGCAGAATGAATAATGGGCCAGCCATCTGGTCAATGACATGTGTCTCTACATGATAGGTATTGGAGAAATAGGTTTTACAAAAATTTACATACACAACGGCCTGAAATTTCGAGCAAAACAAACGCAATTGCGTATCCCATCATTTTGAGCCGTACCCATTTTATGACGTTTTTATCCTTGAAACAACCTCCCACATTACCAAATATACCCTCCTCATCAACCTAGGTTCTCTTAAAACTTTCGGAAGGCGAATTTAGAACTCAGGAAACACGTGGTCCGGTGGTCCCCACCGTGTCAGAAAAACAGAATCACCTGTTTTACCTCTGACCAGCACCTTACAGCCTATGCAAAAAAAAAAGACGGAAGACAGCATGGTGGCGAAAAATGTTGGCGCATAAACAAAAAAGAAAAAAAAAAACAGAAAAGCAGAAGTCGAATACAATTGGTGCCCAACGAATAAAGAAAAAAAAAAGGCAACAGAAAAAGACAAAACTCATGTGGCGGTTTACAAAAAAAAAAAATAATAAAAAACAAAAAAATCAATTATTGCAATTATTACCCTTTATAACTATCTTAAAATTTTTAAAATTATAACATCTTTTCACAAAATTCCAAAAAAATTTAAAATTATAACATCTTTTCACAAAATTCCAAAAAAAATTAAAATTATAACATCTTTTCACAAATTTAAAAAAAATTAAATTTCACAAAATTCTTAAAATTTTGAAAATATACTCGAAATTTAAATAAACAAACGCCACCAACAACAACCGTTAAGATTTAAGAAAAAAACAAATTTATGCGGCCTGACTCGACAGAGGAGCTTGCTTGTGCCCATCATGACAAGCAGCAATGATTTGTTGGGTTTCCTTTTGTAATAAATTTTACGTCACACCTTGTGTCCGAATTCTGGGGAAGACCAGGCTGTCACTCCATCTGGCATCCAAGAACCAGATGGCGTAAACAATCGACTCCCAGGAAAATTTCAAGATTAAGGTAGTTTCCCTGCAAGTTCTCGTTGCCGTGTGAGGCCGTGCATGGGTTAGACGCGCTATATGGTCTGATTTGAGCCTCGATAATTTGGGTGCAAAAATTTAAATTTAATAATAAAAAATTAATCACATAATTTTTTATTATTATAATATTTATTAAAAATCTTTTCTCTACTCACTTTTTCACCAACTCAGATAATATATCTTTTACTTTATAATATTTCTCAAACTCCAATATCCAAAATTTTCACCCTCAAACATCTCATTACAGCAAAACTTTATTATTTCTTTATGTCGTCGCCGTGGAAATCTCATTTCGCATTTCGCTTTTAGTGTGTGAACACCGAGCAATATATGGGTCTTGTTTGAGCTCCAACAATTTGGACCCAAAAATTTAGGTTTAATAATAAAAAATTCATCACATAATTTTTTATTATTATAATATTTATTAAAAAATTTCTCTTTTTCACTTTTTCACCAACTCTCATAACATATCTTAAATTTATAATATTTCTCAAATCTCAATATTCAAAATTTTCACCCTCAAACATCCAAGGTCCATAATATCGTATCACACTGATATAAAAATCAGATCTTAACTTCTCATTTTCTAGAAACAATATGGCAAAATCACCATCGACCTTGGAACCCTCTACTTCTTTTTTTTTTTTTCTAGATAATTCGAACCCTCTACTTCGATATATCCGAAAATAAGAGATCTCTCCCGATCGAATCCCGGACTACACGGACCACATGAGAGGCCGATCACGTGGAAGGAGGACTAGCTAGTGATCTCTCCCGGACAAAAGCCAATAATATATGGCAAATGAAAGAGATGTTTGTTTTTTAGTTGGTTAAATTGAAAGAAAAAAAAAGGCATGCACTACTTGCATCAAAAGGTTATTGACATTGACGATGCCAAAAATTATCGAGTAATAAAATAATCAGCAAGCTTGAACACAATACTCGCATATGTAAAAGAGAATTGAGCTAACGTCAAAGGAGAGTCTCTTACACCTAAGTCAGAGAGATCATAAAATAATGATATGAGAGCTAGTAATCAGAATTCATCAATTAGTGGGGTGTACCCTATCTTTTATGGGTTGTGAGAGGTGTAATATTATTAGGAATGAACTGCTTACACAATTATGACTCTTAAACCTATTAAGAATATGAGAGTTAGTCACCCTTATCAGATAAGAATATATCTTATATGTATTCAACGGATGATAAGTTAAAAAATAGATCTCTTCTGAATATGTAAGAGAAGCGAGATTGAGAATTCCACATTTTATCTTTTTAATGGACTGTCGAGGTGGTTATGAAGGTCATTGAACTACAAACTCTTTATATTGTTGGGCCGACCATATATTATTCCATTAGTTACATAAACTAATTAATTAACAAATCACTTTGCGCAGGATTGATCTATTTGTTTTGTCTATGGGCAAACCGGCTCAATAAAAATGAGGCATAAGGTCATACTAAAATTAGGCCTTTTATATCAATTTTTTAAAAAAATATTTAAAAATAATTTTTCAGATATAAAATTACTAATTAAGTGAGCCTAAATCTCATTTATTTTTAATTTATTTGTTCATCATGTATTTAAGGGCCTTTTCTTTTTTTTCTTTTAAATTATGAACCTCCGGCTCAAAGTAGGGCCTTAGGCAGAGCCGGCCCTGACTATGGGAGTGCAGATTAAACTTAAAGAAACTAAAAGGAGGAAATTCCAGGGCGATTCCAAACGGGCCATGTCCTTCCAGCCTCCAGGAAGATGCCTCTGTTCATATGCAGAAGTCAGAAAAGCATTTCAAAACAGTAAAACTAGACCTGTCGCGACGTGCGTGGGTACGTGGGGCTACCGCGCGTGTAAACAAAATGCGGAACCGGTCCTAACTACTGACTGCCCGACGAAGTCCGTCCTTACCTTACAAGATCAGTGCCAGATATGCAGCTGCTAATTGCTAGCTGCTGCCTGCTGGCCCGCTAAATTATTCTTCCACATCTTTCCCACCTCTGAAAGAAAACGAAATACCATCACCTCTAACGCCGATAAAGACGGTATTGATTCTACGGATACGGGCATGTTTGAGACCCCAAATATTTGGGGTCTCAACAAATCGGACAAATCAAACAAATTTCAAAATTTTTAACTTTTACACCTACACACTTCACTTTTCACAAACCCCAATAAATCTCAATAAAGTAAAGATTCCCAAAATTTTAAGAATATTCCCCAATATTTTGGCAAACAAACATCCCCTTTATTCAGCCATCATCACGAAAAACTACCTTCCCGTCTCTTTTATTCTCCTTATTGTCGAGTCATTTCCAGCACAATAGATGTGGTTCTGTTACAATGTAATTGTTGCAATTAGATTATCGGATTTGATGCAAATAATCGATCTTATTTAAAATTTTAAAAAATGGAAATGAATACTAAAAATTTACTACAGATGTCATGTTTTAAGCTGATCATGTTTTAAGACTTTTTATAATAAATTATCAATTATTATATTAACATGTAAAATATCAATTAATTATAGTTTAAAATTATTTTCTTAATTTTTGAGATACAAAATTACTGATCAAAGTTTTGTATTGATAATCATCTTTCTTGCGTCGTACTAGTTCTTAGATACAATTTTATTAGTTTTAGTTTTGCAAAACTTCTTTATGAAGCAATTATAGTTAAAATTATCTTTCTTACATTGTTAATTTTTTTCTAATGTTCTTGTTAGAAAAATGACTGAAATGTCCCTGCAAGATAAATTATTAAAAATATAAATTTATATTAAAAATAAAAAGTAATATTAAATACAAAAATTTAATTTAAATATTGCATATGATAATTTTATATTATTCTCTTTTAGGCCAAGTGGATACTTCTCCCTTAGTCGACTAAAGACAATTGAATTGTGAGACCAATTTTATCGCAAAACTATACCTCAAGCATTAAAGTTAAAATCAATACCTTAGGAACTAAAATATTAAAATTTTGAGAAAAATAATTCATGACATAAGATAGCCTACCATTGGCGTTATTATATCTAACATTCATGTAAGCATCATTCCGTCTCTTGGATAATTGCAATTGGACAGATGATCGATTTGTCTAAAAAACTTACCTCAGTAACCCGACGGTTGAAATCTATACATGAGGGACTAAAATGTCAAAAGTGTAAACCACATGAACCTGTACGGTAATTAAAACTTTTTATGTAAATACATAAATCATTAAGCATATCAAACATCAAAGAGTATTTTCTTACAAATATTTTAAAATAATAACCAAACACTAAAAATGAAATTTTTCTTAAAAACGTTTCAATAATTTTTTTACATAAAATAATAATTTTACAAGCAATCAAATGAATCCTTATTACATACTCTCTCTCTCTCTTCTTTTTTTTGAAAAAAAAAACCTTATTACATACTCATTTCTCTCTATATAGTTGGCAAATTAAAGAGGTGATTTCATAGTTTGCCCATTAACTATGAGCAAAAACCAAATGTCGTTTCTAACTATCATAACGGATTTTTATGCCCTTTAAGTTTTCAAAATCATCAAAGTACGTCTTCCGTCCAAATCAGTAGTTAAGTTAAACAAAAAAACGTAAAACATGACTGAAATGTCCTCTAAGACAAAAATTATAAAAAATATTAAAAAATTACTTTTTAAAAGGAAATATTTTTAAAATAAATATATTGAAACTATATTTTAGTAATTTAATTTATTTCTCAAATTTTTACTTATTTTAAAAAATGTTGTATTAGAGGTTGTTTTGGTCATTCTCACATTTTTCCGACTTAAGTGTTTATTTGGATCGAAGCGTACTTTGATGATTTTGAAAACTTAGAGAGCGTAAAAATTTGTTTTGATAGTTAGAGGTGACATTAATTTTTGCTATGTGTCAAACTATGAAATTACCCCAAATTAAGAGAAGAAGAGTGTCGGTTTGTTGAGATTAAAAGTATACGGGTGTGTCACTGCACTCCCATCCGATCAATATTTTGAGTTGGGTCAATCGGTGAAAGTCTAATAAAAAAATTGGATGCAACGAATTTACTCATTGAAAAAATAATAAAATTTAATATTATTACAAAACGAGCAAGCAGTAAACATATTTGAATGGATCGTAATCTATATATCAGTAAAAAATCGGAAAAATCACAAGTCTTTTTTTGGGAAGAAAGTTTTGTGTCCTAGAATTCTTTCTCTGCCTTTTGGCTACTATGAAGTTTAGAGAATATAAGTAATTTACTTAGTCCTAATTTGAATATAGCTAAACGCGCAAAAGTTATAACCACATTTCAAAATAAGCGGGACATTAAAAAATTTATAGAGCTTGTTTCCCCTCGCATGTCGTGCGTGGGAGTTTCTGGGCCTCGGACTCGGATTCCCTCCTAATAGGGTTTACCTAATGTGTCATAATAGATCATTTGATAGATGACAACACATTAATAAATTCATCCAATGGTCTATATTAAAATATCAAAAAAATACAAAATAAAAAAATAAAAATTCAGGATGCGATATAGACCATTGGATGGATTAATTAATGCGTTGTCACCCATCCAATAGTTTGTTAAGACCCATTAGGTAATTCCCTCTTAGGAGGGAATCCTTTCCCCTGGGCCTCGCTTCGGGGTTTTGGGTTTTTTATGGGAAATTTGCTTTTTAGTCACTGGATTTTACCCTCTTTTTATTTTTAGTCCTTAAACATTTATGAGTCAAATTTGTAGTCATTTAATTTTCACTCCGTTTAAATTCTAGTCCTTCCATTACCCTCCGTCACCCTAATTAACGGAATAATTTTACACGTCAGCTTCCATCTAACTCGCCACACTTCATTTTCACGTTAGCCTCAACCAATTGAACGTGATTTCTTAAACGACCCGTAACTTCTATTTAATTGAAACTCTACATAAAACTTAAAGCCTCGGCCTCAACCAATTTGAAGGGCCTCAGCCTCGTCGTTCTCTGTGTTCCTTGACATGAGAAAGACGAGGCTGTGGCTTTAAGTTTTATGTAGAGTTTCAATTAAATAGAAGCTACAGGTCGTTTAAAAAATCACGTTCAATTGATTGAGACTAACGTGGAAATGAAGGGTGACGTGTTAGATAGAAGCTGACGTGTAAAATTATTCTATTAATTAGGGTGACAGAGGGTAACGAAAAGACTAGAATTTAAACGGAGTGAAAATTAAAAGACTAAAAATTTAACTCATTTAAATTTAAGGAATAAAAGTAAAGAAGAGGATAAAACTGCGTGACTAAAAAACAAATTTTCGTTTTTTTAATCAGAAGTGGCACTTCCCAAGTCCGTGTCTTCATGTTCGATGGGAAAAGGAAGGAATTCCAGAATCCAGAATACCGAAAAATGAGAAGTAGGATTTTCAAGTTTCCCGCTAAGGCCAAGACAGGTCTTTACTTCGTAGCAGGCACGGTCACAGCCACCGGCGTTGCCTTCCACGCCTTCGATCCTAATTTCCCCTCACTTCCACACGATTCTTTCGCCAGTTCCTCCAATTTTCCCGATAAAATTCGAGCAGTGTTCCTTGGCGTCCAACGCTCCTCTCGTGCAATCACCACCGTCCGTGCCATCCTTCTCTCTCGTTTCATTCTTCAATTGCCTCTTTTTGTCCATTTCATAATATATTGTGTAACGTTGTGCTTTTCCTTTGCTCGAGGACCTTATTGCAGATTGCTTGTACTGTTGTTGACTACAAGTATTCTTTACACGGGCTTCCGGAGGACTCTGACGAGTATCTTCGCAAATTACACGAGGTTTTTCCTCGTTTCTCTCGCTCTGTAGTACAACAATTATTGAGTAGGTGTTTTTTCTGTTTCGTCTTTGTTTGGTTACGGAGAAATGGTAGGAATAGCTTACAGATTAAAGAGTTCTCCGTCTTGGCGTCTGTCAAGGTCGGGGATCTGTACAGCTATTTAATTACTTAATGTATTTTAGCTGTCTGGAAAGTCTGCTTGGTTGCTTTAGAAAGAGAAGGAAAAAAAAAGAGCAAAGAGATCTTACTTTGTTGAACACTCGGTGTATGTTATCGGCGAAACGATAATACTAAGCCTTCTATGAAACCACTGTCTGTGCATTATTGTCGAGCTCGGTTGTGCATCTTTTGAAGAGCGACATATTTTGGAAATGCAATTGAATATTTTGCTGCTTCTGCTCTGTTGAATTTTTCTTTCATTTCATGGTAGATACGCAACAGGCTACTTTGGTTTCAGATCTGATTGTATAACATAATTTTCAATCAAATTGCTCATTTTACAGAATTGCTCAAAAAGCATCTGATTGTTACTTTAAAAATAAAGGCCATTCTCAAGAAGCCAACATTTATCATCATCATCTAAATGTTTGTCAACTCATCTTAAGTTTACTGTCTACAAATTCGAGTATCACTGCCAAAAGAATAACTCACTTCTACCGTGAGATAATAGAATATCCTTAGTTGTGTATAGTTAAAGGACAATATCAGTGGACTTCAGTTATAATGGAGAATTTGATCATAAAATTGTCTCTAGGTCCATTTACGCTCAGCCAAAAGACTTCAGAAATTATGTGAAGCAAATAAGAGTTTCTATGTCAAAGCTGGTCAGTTTGTTGCTGCTATCCGGCAGGTTCCAGAAGAATACTCATCAACTCTCTCTTCATTACAAGATCAGGTTTGGATCAATAAACATTTCCTTCTTATTACTTTTTGGCTTTTTAATTTGTTCACGTTTATGTAGGCAGAAATGCATCTGATTGGTTCTTATTGCTAATTTGTGGTCACTAATGCCTTAGACAGCCCCTTGTCATTTCAAAGCTATAGAAAAAGTACTAATCAGCAATCTGGGATTGGATTTGTCTGAGATGTAAGTTGTTCTTCATTAATTGAAATTCAAGGTTTCCGAATTAATCTATTTGTTTTGTATCCTTTTCCACATTTGTGCTAGGATGACTATGTTGTAACCTTTTATGTTTTTGAGTATTGCCCTTTCTTTTTTTGTTCCTTGCCTAGATCTATTTGCAGATCACTAACTGTGGTGGTGGTATTTTTAGTTTTTTTTTTTGTTGGGGGCAAGTTTTCCAAAATCCAACCACAGACTTAGTGTAACTTCTTTGCCTCCTAAGACAGGACCTGAGGTCTTATTCTAGGGCAGGTCTTGTTCCCAGGGAACTACTCCTTTGATGATGATTGCAAATTTACGAGCAAATAGAACACCTTTCCGGAGTACCAATACCATCATAGGGTCTTTGAGGCCATTATAGCACATCACTAAGCTAAGTACATCACTATGAGAATCTAGCTTCTCCACCACAAAACACAGTGGTCTCTGACAGGACTAGGAAGCATTTGAATTTGGATCTCTTGCAGGCTCATCACTTTTTCCTCCCTTAGCTTATGATCACCTGAAGTATCAAGAGAGGAGGAATGAGCGTGTGGAAAAGACCTTATCTTAGCTGTTTAAATAAAGTGATGGCTATGTCTCTATCCCGGGATTCACTGAAAAAATATTTTAAATAGGATCGGGTTCCGTTCTCTTTGTTGTGTTGGGCCAGTTCAATCTAGTTTCCTCTTTTACTTCTTCTTCTTATCTTTTTGGGGTAATTTCATAGTTCGTCCATTAAGTATTAGCAAAAATCAATGTCGACCCACTAATTACCTTAACAGACTTTTACGTCATTTAAGTTTTAAAAATGATCAAAAGTCGTTCTCTGTCCAAATTAGGCATTAAGTCTGACAGAAAACATGCAAAATGACCAAAATGCCCCTCCAAGTCTAAATTTTAATAAATAAATAAAAATAATACAAATTTAAGAAATAAATTAAAAATAAATAGATTATTGAAATAGAGTTTCAATAGATAAATTTAAAAAATATCATCTTTTATTTTTAATAAATTTTTCGTAATTTTAATCTAAATTTCATATTTTTCCGTCTAATTTAACGCTTGATTTGGACAGAGGACGACTTTTGATCATTTTTGAAACTTAAAGGACGTAAAATTCTGTTAAGGTAGTCGGTGGGTCGACATTGATTTTTACTCATACTTAATGGGCGAACTATGAAATTACCCCTATCATGGTTAAATGCCTTGAACAAGTTCTTCATGCATTTTGTGAATTCTTCCTCTTTGGACTTCTTATCTTACTGTCCTGTTGCACCTTTGTTAGATCGATCTTGTTGTGTTTTCGTTTTTCTTAATAATTTGAGTATTAGTAAGTTTATTTGTTTTCTTTTCTTGACAGCATGCATTGCACGTACCATTTATGAAGTTGGTAATATACCCCTTATAGTACATTATTGACTTCTCTACCCCCCTCCCCCCCTTCTCTAAAACGAGCAAAGAGAAACAAATAATGCAAACATTTTTGTACTTGAAAAGCAATAATTGTTTCTTGACTTTGGAATGTACGCTTCAGATTTTTGTCACTTGATGAACAACCAATAGCTTCTGCTTCTATTGCTCAAGTGCACCGTGGGATATCGAAGGATCACCAAGAAGTAGCAATTAAGGTTTGTCAGGAAGTGTTGTCGATTTAAGTAAAACTGGTGTATGATTTAAATCTTTGTATTATAGAAAACTTGTCGAATGAACTGGTAACTTTTTCTCAATATACTCTGTAATGATATGCAAATCCATGTGGTTGAATGTCTCTGTCTTGTAAGAGCACATGGAAAACTTCATGCATAACCTTGTGGGGCCTGAAGGCATGGTTCTGGAAATTCTAACTTACAGCATTTTCATGAAGTGATTCGTCTTAAGACTCAAATCCGTGTTCTGGTGCTTGGCAGCTTGACAATTCACTGTTGCACCAGAAAACAGCCGCTTATTGTAAGGAAATGACATGGATATTTTTTGTATTGGCAAGTGATAGTGCATGAAAGATGCCAATAACGGGGTTGTCATCTATATAAGAAAAATAGATTGGTAAACCGACTATGTACATATCTGTCTGTCTCTGGGTTTATATGGGTGTCATCTGTGTCCAGTTTTGTGTATTATTATGTTAGATAGTCACACCATGGAACTCCTTGACTTTCAACTTAATTGTGAGGATGTTGATCAATGATTTGCCGCTAAGATGCTTTTGCAATTGGTGCATTTTGTTCACCAAAGATGGATTGGTATGAGCGGGCAAGTATCTAATGATGGAATGTTTTTCTTCATGGATCATAGGTGCAATACCCCGGGTTAGAATACCAGATGAAATTGGACATGGGTACGATGTATTTCCTTTCAAAGGCCATTTCATGGGTATGCACTAAATTTCTTAATACTTTGATTTTCATTTGTTGTGTTGTACATATGTTAACTTTATGTTGCTTTCCATAAAAAGCTATCACAAAATTTATGCACTGATGTCAAATTTATTGAAGTTTACCTACGGATTAAAAGAAAAATTATTTGAAGAATTTGTTTTAACATAAAATATGAGAGACAGAGGCCTCAAAGTGATCACTTAGTTTTGTTATGTTATTGGAGAGGAGAAGAAGAGTTTAACTTCTTTTGTAAATTAAAATGTACAAACTTTTCACTTCGTTTCAAAAGGAAATTCAAAAGTAGAAGTCACTATAAAAATTTTGTGTGACTTCACTTTCCATAAGAAAAGTAGAATTTATCTCTGCTTTACCTTTAATAGATAAAGGACATCACTCCTTTTGGACCTGAAGTGTATAAGTGCCTTAATAGTTGGGATTGAGTTTCAACTATGCTGTGCATATATTGTTTCTCCCATCTGTTAGTCAATCTAGTAGTCTACCGATGAGAGTCTATTAACATTTCATGTAAACTTTGTTCCTTTTTATTTTCTATTTTCCAAATGGGATTCTACTTTAAAATTGTTGTGGATGCTTTTGTAACATACTTTGTTTGGCTCGCTTTATTCTTTACTACATATTCAGGTGTTAGAGGAAGCTTATAGCTGGAGACAGTACTTCTAGTTAGAGGGCTTTCCTTGTGGCTACTGGCTTAGTTTTTTGTTTATTAATGGTGTGGGACTCTAATGTCCTACTCAAAGTTCTTAGGAGCTATTTGGTTCAGGTGGTGGTGGAATCCTTTAAAAATCCTCATTTCTTGTATCCCTACTTTCTCTGAACATAGAAGTATGAGAATGAAGACTCCCATCCTTCTTACCCATGATGCTCATAACCCCAAATTCCACCTGGTAAAAAAATCTCAAATAGCACTTGTTGGAATGTGAAGACAATGTAAATTGGAGATTTCCAGAGACTTGATTTAATACCAATTATGGGAATCATGACTGATGTCCCAGAAGCAATGGAATCCTGCCAGGATTCAGTGAATCGACTGGCTCCTTATGATTGTGTTTGCATATTTGTGACCCTTGCTTCTAGTTTCCAGACCTGGCATAATCCATTTTTGTCCTTTTCTTTCCTATCTAGTCTTTCCAAAATGGTTCTGTATTTAGGTTGGCTGGAATGATAAGATTTTGGTTGGCTAAAATGAACAGATATTGGAGTTACCAAATGGTTCTTAAAATCATTTGTTTTTGAAAAAAAAAAAAAATTGGCTGACAATCCCTTAAATGTTGGTGTTATTATTTTGTTCTTCTTGGTCCAATGTTTTTCATTGGCTTAATCATAGTTTTCTTTTAATTCTTTCTTTCCACAGTTTTTCCCCGAATACAGGTTTGAGTGGTTATTATCGGAATTTGTGGAGGCTATTTCTCAAGAACTTGGTGAGTCAGTACTTATAAAAAAAAAGAACTTGGTGAGTCAGAATGTTATTTCATTTAGATTTTCTACGAGAAGTTGTCTGGACTGAGGTCTAGGAAAATAAGAATTTGAAATTTCAACTATAGTCCCCGTTAAAGTTTTCTTACTTTTGTTTTCCCTGTGTTGCCAATTTGATGGTACTAGATAATGGAGTTGGTCTGGGGTAGAAAGACATCAATACTATCTATTTCAAGATGATATACATATAATAAATCCATGAATGCATACCTCAATAAATTAACTCCTGATTAATCATGATATTCGGTATCTATGACTCATGTAGGAAATAAACTAACCAGTTAAAATGTTGAAAATGCAACCTTAGGGGACAAAGAAACCTTGCAAAGGTCAAAAATTGAGAAATATTGTAGAGTGCTTTGGAATTTTCAAGCAAGCAAAAAAACTTTTGCTGGCATTTAAAAGGATTAGGCTTAACAGGTCCCCATAAATTGGTCCATCTCACCACTGCATAAAATATACGTTTTTGTCATCTGACATAAATACCAAGGATCAATGGAAAATGAATAGTCCTTAGAACTTAGTGTTAACTTGTGAATGAAAATTATGTTGGGACATTCTTATTTCTCAGCACTGCGGATCAATAATTAATGCAAAAGTTCATTGAGATCTTGTTGTTGGTTGTGTAATTAAAAACTAGAAACAATATATGTACCTGAACTCATAAAAAGGTGTCAAACAAACATACAATATCTAATTGTGTTATCAAAGCTAGTCACGTCCTCAATCTCTTGCACTTATTAATATTCGATCCAAGCCATTTTTTTATTAATATTTCTTAAGCACCAATTTACAATTAATATTGGTGCTTAATATTCCCATTTACAATTTACAATTAATATTCCCATTTACAATTAGAGAGCATCAATCCCCATATTTTTGAGCAATATTGATGGAGGAGGTTGTGACAGCCCTTTGGCCTGGGAGTTAAGTTCAAGTTGAACAAATTTGGAACCAAAATGTGACCTTGAGTTGACTTCAGTTTATTAGATAGATAAAAGGTCCTTTTAGAAACATCCATTTGTTTAGAAACATTTGTATCAGCTGATGCCTCAAATGTTACTTTCTAAAGTTTACATGGGGTGGTTCAAATGACCATTTTGAGCCATTATCTAAGATGACTGAAACAGTAGTTGTTTTTCTCTCTTTTAACCGTTCCACAGATTTCATTCAGGAAGCAAGAAATTCTGAGAGAACTGCCAAAAACTTCAAAAACAATGACATGGTCAGGGTTCCTCGTGTTTTTTGGGTATGTTGTTTGAGTTTTTCTTCATTTCCAATTCACCGTCCATCAAGCATCTGTCTTCAATACTGTAACTACCAGTGTTTGATGATAACTACTGCAATGTTTGTCAACCTGACCACCATATAAATCTATTCAGGAGCTGACGAGAAGACAGGTACTGACAATGGAGTTTTGTAGGGGTCACAAGGCAAGATACTTATGATACCTTCAACAATAACTATTCTTTCTTCCCCTTTGCTTTTCCGATTTCTTAGTACTGCTCTGGTCTAGGTATCATCATGGAACACCTTTAAAAAAATCTTTCTAAAACGAATTCTAGGATCCTAGTGAATGACATTGGACATCATGGCCAAATCTTGGGTTTTTGAAGTTAGGTATGGCCTATGGGCTTGGGGCAAAAACAGAACGAAGTCAGGTATGAGAACGTGAGGTGTTTGTTTTCATTTCAATGGCAGTAACTTTGAAAGATGAGGAAATGGTTAGTATGAATCGGAGGACTGTACATCTATTGATAAAGGAAACAAAACCTAATAGATGAACAAAGTTGTCACATTTTGAAAGGTTGATGACCACACACTTGATTAGGATCCTTCTACATACTTCTCATCATGAGAAAATCCATTGCTTCAGTGGTTCCAAATAAAAAAAAAAAAAGAGAGGCTGCATAGAACCATTCTTCTGAAGACATCATTACTCCACAAGAAACTTATACGAACACCAAGCCTGCACTATACTTGGGAAGGTCATGCTAGATAATTCACTGTGCTTTTAGTGGTGAAAAGTATGTTTGAAAGTTGCTATAAGTTCCTTCATCATTATCTAGATCACAAATATGTGAACACAAAAGTGAATAAAAAATCTTTGGGTTGAAACTTGAACTTCATTGTGTGAACAAAGAGAATGTTAAAAGTGAAAAATGTAATTGCAAAGAAATTGTAAAATAAACCCTAAAGTAAAAAGGACAGAAATCCTGAAGATGGACTTATTTTTTAGCACTCGGGATGAGCAGTTATGTTCTGTATCTGTCACTTGATCTGCACGCATTGAAGTGACAATTTTTCTAATGTAGTCAACCAATGATGAATTTTATGCTTTTGACTTCACACTGTTAGATTTCAGGTTGACGATGTGGAATTTCTAAAGGAACAGGGAATCAATCCGATAAAGGTTAGTTTTCTCCCACAGCTATAGGTTGTATCTTTGTTGTAGTTTTCTGTAATTGAAATGTTATGCGTTCTAGGGGTGCAAATGAGCTGCCTAGAACGTAGTTTTCTCCCCAGTTTGGCTTGGTGAGATTGTAACTGTTCAAGCTTAGGCAGAGCTCAACCCAAGAAAAAAACATATGTTTGAGCATGGTATAGATGCATAGAAACTTAAGACAAGTTTGGCCATGTTGCTAGAAGCTTACTTGAATCAATTTTGGGCGGGAAGGGCACCCCTATTGCAGCTCCCACTTTCTTGATTAATCTGCACTTCCATAATAAAATTGCGGTCTTGAAGTTGGAATACAAACCCACATGTGGTTGCCCCCATAACCAATTTGCGTTTCGATTAGTAACTGAGGTGGGAGGCCACTAAATAAGGGGCGGAAGGCAGACTACCATACCTTCATTACCTTCTGTCAAACTCCAAACTCTAAGCAGCATTGTCTAAAGCTTTTGACAACCATTTTTTGGAGGAATTATATTTATCAGATCGCATGCATCTGATAAGCCTCTCCTCTTAGCAACTCATGTAGCTTAATTATGAGTCTGTATTAACTTGGTTCACAGGCATAATGAATTGAGCCTGATAATATTTTGCTCATTTTCTCGTTGAGCTTGGAAAGGGGGAGTCAGGCGCGGTTTGTTAACAAAATATTAATGGGGCAAGCTGAAATCTTGCTAGCAGCTTGGCTTATTTTGACTGTATGAGGTATCTTTTTCATTGCGAATAAATAAACCGTGTCCAACCATGGTGTTGAGAACTCAAATGTCTTTTATCACACATTGGCAGATTGTTGAATGTTCGTAATTGCATGAATTGTTAGTTATCCTTTTTGTAATGAATCTGAGAGGAACTTCATAGCTTATCCTGGTATAGTTGGCGAAATTCACCAAACCACTTACCAATTTTAGGTTGCAAAAGCACTCGTGGAAGTATTTGCTGAAATGATATTCATCCATGGTTTCGTTCATGGAGATCCACATCCTGGTAATATATTGGTTTCTCCAGAAGGTCGGAAAGGCTTTTCTTTGGGTATGTCCTGATTGATGACCAGTTATCATTCTTTTCCATCTGGGTTAAAATGATGATGCATATAAGATTTCTCACCATTTTCTTTGTCATAAATAACCCATGCAGTTCTTTTAGATCATGGAATCTACAAAAAACTGGATGAAGGATTTAGACTAGACTACTGTGAGCTCTGGAAGGCTCTCATCCTTCTGGACCCAAATAAAATACAAGAACTAGGTGAACGATTTGGTGTTGGAACGTACTCTAGATACTTCCCTCTCATCTTCACTGGCAGAGCGATTGACAGGTGATTGTTGTTTTTCCTTTAGAGTCTTGGAGAAAGACATCTTTTGACGTTATGAGTGCATTCACACTTTAAATGTGATTTATGACGGTTAGAGATTAGTGATTACCTCGCCAAGTGTAAATTTCCAAAGTGAATTCAACAAAAACACCAAACAGGAGGTAAGTTTTAAATTCAAGCATAGATTCTTCAAAGTTTGAATGGGTGATAGGTTAAGAAAAACAACATAAAAATTATTGTATTTAGGGAGAATGTCTAATGGTAGTTTCCATCCCCTAGCTACAATAATTTGTGTTTTGTTCTTGTTCTCCATTCTCGCTCCCTCAACAAGATGGAACTTTGATAGAAAGAATAAGGCCCCCTAGAACCCCTCTATCAAATGATATTTCTTGTTGTTGCCAGATATCCCATTTCCCCTTCATGTTCTTTTTAACTGTGGCAATGGGAGTCTCATGCAACTTTTGACACGTGATTTATAGTAAATCAGCCCTTGGGAGGGGAATGTCCACTGAAGAGAAAAGGAATTTAAAGCAGGAGTTGAAGTCTCTTAGGATGGAGGACATATCTTCCTTCATGGAATCTCTGCCTCCAGACTTCTACATCATATTGCGTACAGAGTAAGAAGAGCTACATGTACACTTACATAAGATGCTAGCTGATTACTAGAGACTAAGAGGGAAATGCAAGAGAAATAACAAACGAAAAGCAGGAAAACTGCTGGTCGAAAGTTTGACATACTTTGCATTCTTTTTTCTTTCTTCCAGTGGGCTATTGAGATCTGTCATTAGGAAGTTGGGTGCTTCTCAACGGGTTAGGTTGCTAGCGTATGCCAAATATGCAATATATGGTTCTGCAAAGCTTGGTGCTCAATCTGGTAAGTCAAGAAAATGCAAAAAATCTTATCTTGACCCATAAGTTTTTTTGAAGTTTTGGAAGGAGAGTTGTATTGTTGGCGAGGACTGGTTTTCTAGACAAAATAATAGATATCGAAAAGAGAAAAGAGAAAAGATATTGAGTAAATAGCAAATTTGCTCAGAATTGTTCACACATGACCCAAAGTACATGAGAGAGAGTTATGGAACTAGCCTAAGCCAGTGAATTTTTTTAATCCTGTGGGCCTTTCAAACCACATGGCTGGATCAGCATGTAAGACATGAACTCTAATTTATTTTCTTACCCGCTGTGCTTCAGACTCTCCTGTAAAAGCTGTACTACGCAGATTGAAGACAACTGTTGGTTATCTTAATTTAAGGCTTGTTCTTGGTAAGTTTGTACTGACTGTGGAAGTCATTTGGTAGCCATCTATATAAACTAGCGGCATTGATTTCACTCTTCATCTGTTTCAGAGTTACTGGATCTGCTTTCTTCGATGGAGAAGGTCAGGAATTATCTTTATTCCTTGCCTAAAAGGTTTGTTGGTGGAATAAGGAGTATGCTAACACTTTCTTTGAGCGTTAAATCCGACTCTATATGAAAGATTTATGATGTTCTCTGAGTCCTTTTAATGCGTGCCCCCAATGTTTGCCATCTTGCTGACTGTGGGCTCTTTAATCTTAAAAGCTACTGTTTGCGGTGTGCTGAAGCTGCAGTTCTATCTATCTTGTTACCATTGGCTCAAGGCTATATGACCACTTTGAGCTTGGATTCATGTGAGAACATTTTTTTTTTGTAGTTAGGGATCAATGGGATTTTGGGTTACCTTCCCTTATGGAGAATGCGGCGTAGCCGGGCAGTATTGATCCTAAAAATAATAGAATGTATGTATCAGTGTAAAGCTTACAACTGACATAGAAAAGTGAAGGTGGTTTCTGCTCAATCTCCGCCAATTCAATCATGGTGCTGCACTGACTTTCCCTTCCTACTCGATGAGGTAAGCCATGAACAAGTTTAGAGATACTAATTATAGGACGAACTTCCCTTGGAACTGTTAGTATTAACATTAACACAGACAAAATAGTGAAGAAGGTGAAATAGTAATACTCACGATTTTTTATGCAGCACGATTAAAACAAGAGGGAACCATTCCCATAGGCCAGTAACTGTGAATTCATTTTATGCATGCAATGCGTCAGGTTTTTTATATTACATTCTGCCATTTAATAGGATGCAGTGCTGAGAATGTGTATAACTCTACGTCTACGTGGTGAAGACAAAAAAGCATATTGTTGTCATACCGCGCATATATCTGTTATCTTTAGTTAAATGCAAATGATAATTCCGTTCAAAATCCTGAGACAATTGGGAATGTGAAAAAAACATAATTCTTCTACTTTATCTACGTTCAGTAAAATAGGGAGATCCATTGATTATAGAAGTAGCTTCAATTCAAACAAGTAGAGCACCAGCCTCCACTAAAATGGAATATTCAAAGATAATTCAAAGATGTGAGCCGTCTGGAATCAGATTTAGCGCCCCCAATCCTTCATCATAAGAACACATTACCAACAAGGGGCAACCCCCGCCAGGCTCCCCAAAAAAAAGAAAAAGTAATCAAAATTATTGCTTCAAAGATGGGTCCTGTTACCATAAAGACATCTCATCTTCGGGTTGCCAAACATTCCTGCAACATAA
The DNA here is from genome assembly GCA_963930655.1 of Myrica gale. NCBI lineage: Eukaryota > Viridiplantae > Streptophyta > Magnoliopsida > Fagales > Myricaceae > Myrica > Myrica gale. Next base: position 3,941,481 of record OZ005600.1, on the reverse strand, counting down.
AACCAAAACTCTTTTGATCAGAAAAATTGGCTCAGAATAGAAAATAAATCAGAAAAACCAACCAAATCCAAAGGAGCAACAACTCAAAATAATTTCTCCAGAAAAGGTAAAGAGGTTTTGGGTCAATACACGGGGGAAAATAAACACAAATCATGCCAGAACGCCATTCGGGTTAGTAGAATGAAATTAGTGAATACTGACATACAACTAGGCTTAGGCTGAAAGTCTTGCTTTAAGTTCCGCAGCAACAGCATCAATGAACTCCTCAGTATTCAGATAGTGATTCCTGGTCGCCCTGCACCATGCATGATGGTACATCACCAACGTGTAAATATAGTAATCTTGTTACGTCGAACATCTACCTACTCTACAGACACTTACTTGGATCCATGGATAAGAATTGCAAGATCTTTGGTCATCTTCCCAGATTCCACAGCTCCAACACAAGCTGCTTCTAGTTTCTCAGTGAAATCCAGAAGTTTAGCATTCCCATCCAGCTTTGCCCTGTCAACCAAAACATGGTTAGACACTCGTAAAAATATATGGTTTCTTCTTCTGGGGTAAGTTAACTTATTGTTTCCGTGAAAGTAATGCAGTCTCCAGATCGCCGAAAACTTATCGTATACCTGTGTGCAAGCCCTAGTGACCAAGCAAAGATTGAGGCTATGCTGTTTGTGCTGGTTTCACCTCCTTTCTGGTGAACCCTATAATGCCGCGTAACAGTACCATGGGCTGCTTCTGCTTCAATGGTCTTTCCATCTGGACACACCTGAGACCAATACATACTACTAGTGAGTGCGAATCTAAACAGCTAAAGGAACAGAAAAGGTAGAGAGAGGGGAAGGGAGATGATATCATGTGATGTCAATTTATTGTCATTCCAATGCCAGCTCTAGTGTATTTGTACATTTTAATACTCCCCAACCCGTATGCCCCTATCCTCCCAAGTCTACTTCACATTATCCATAATTTCTGTATCAGCATCCTAACACTCAGAAATACAAAAACTGCCATGGGCTGTATTTCCTATTCCATCTTTTGGTTCACAAGAGTGAATTAAAACCCCATGGAAAGTTCATTCTTTTGGTAATAATTTGGAAAGGTGTCAATGGTGTTGTAAAACCAAACTATCAATCTTTCTCCAAGAATTGTACCGCAAACACATTTCTTTTCCCACTTTTAGCAACGTACTCAAAAGAATATCAGCGCTGAGCCTTTGCTATTATATAGTCCTCGGCTCTCTTTCATAAGACTCGTGTAGTCCACCCCCAAAAAAAAGAGCTCCACTTTTAGCAGGAAGTGACTTATTTGGAAGCGATAAGCAGATTGATTGCTCGAAAGAGCCGTACCTAGCTAAGGGATGAACTATTCCTTTACTGATTGGAATGATATTATTGAAATGATATTCCTTTTATTGCTTGCACCTACCAGAAAAGGGAGACGTGGCCCTAGGTTTAGGTTGAGACGGGCCAGCCCGAGCAGGCCCATGGGCTTATGGCCGAAAAGGCTGAATAGCAAACAGAGTGTGAGCCCAGTCGCCAAATTGGCCCTGTTAACATCCCGACCAAGACGGGGGATATCCACTAATTTATAAATAAAACTATAAGTCCGCATAATAAACTGTTAAAAACAAAACGTACCAGTACTGATGTCATCAATCCAAGAGATCCAAACCCTGTAACCATCCATTTAGAAAGTTAATGATTCAAACAAAGCAGTGAATGCCCAGATTTGATAATCAACAACATGGTAACACTTATGAAGTTTAGGATATGTTTATGATTAAGGCAAAGAATACAGAAGTCCCTCTACATTGAAAACGTTAATGGTTTGTTACACAAACCTTGAGCTAAGAAATCACTCTGGACATCACCATCGTAATTCTTGCAAGCCCAAACATAACCTCCTTCACTCTTGAGAGCATAAGCCACCATATCATCAATAAGTCGGTGTTCATACCTTGCATTTCAATCACATAAGTAACTAATTAAACAAAAGCGTAACCTGGAAAAATCTGGTTTAAACAAAAAACTGACGGAGCTCACCAGATGCCAGCAGCCTCATACTTCGATTTCCACTCGGCCTCATATACTTCTTGAAAGATGTCCTTGAATCTTCATTGAATAAAGTAGATGATCGATCATATGTTTAAGGAACAAGAGGCCAGGAACATGGATTAACAAAATAAGAATAATAAAATTGTAGAGAGTGGCATTAATGTTTTATCTAAGTAAGAATAATAAAATTCACTAAGAAGAGATAAAAGTATTAAGGTTTTATCTAAAAAGAATAATAACACTCACAAAGAAGAGATAAAAGTAACACCCCGAACAAGGCTGCATACCTTCCATCATACTTCTTTAGAATAGTGTTCTTTGTGCTAAGATAAAGTGGCCACTTTTTCTCATAGGCAGTGTTCATGGAAGCCTCAGCAAAAGAACGGATAGACTGGACACATGCACAATATATAAAAGAGAAATGTCAGAGACTTCCAGCAATCAAGATATTTGAAGCGTACCACCAAGGAGTTCCAGAATCAAACCTCATCAGTGTTATACATTGACAATGCCACTCCCCCAGCACCTGTAAAGTTGTAAACCTCTAGCTCTGTCTTCTCCGCTTGTCCCTCAGGCACTGTAATCAATTTATATCCGTTCTTCATAACCCAGTATATGGGAACACCAATGGGAGAAAATACAAAACAAGAAAAACACAAAAGAAAAATATATCTGTTTATGCAGTTGTGCAGTATACTATAAATCTCAAAAAGCCATAAAAAAAGGAAAAGGCAAAATATCTTACCAAACACCAGTTTCAATTTCCCAGGTCCTTTAATAACTGCATCAGTTGCTCGGTATTGATCACCAAAAGCATGTCTTCCTATGCATATAGGCTTGGTCCAACCTGAGAACATCCAGTCAGCAAAAATCTAGTCCATCACTTAAAGGATACAGATGCAATGTCCTCATACATACCTGGGATAAGTCGAGGAATGTTCTTGCAAATAATTGGTTCTCTGAATACGGTACCTGCAGAAAATACCAGCCACAAAGCCTATCAACAACAAACAATGCACAAAAAAAAGTTGTTGCTAAATGTATATTGTTGTAACTTCAAGTTCACTGACCATTCAATATATTCCTAATTGTTCCATTCGGACTCTTCCACATGTTCTTCAAGTTAAACTCCTTCACACGAGCTTCATCTGTCAAACACCAGCAAAATAACAAACTATTGTTAAGTCCAGTTTTGACAGAACTGTTACTCTAATAGCAAGAATGCAGACAGGATAGGATGTCAACAATTCAAATGAATGCTCAAGTTCACAATCAGTACCTGGAGTAATAGTTGCACACTTGATAGCTACATTGTACCTATAATGCAAAAACATATTCATCAATGCACAACAAGTATAAAGGGTGCCAAAAAACAAGTCTGATTGCCACAAATAAGAACACACAAGTCAAATATCACAATTAGGTTTCTTGCAACTTTAATAGAGAAAATAAAATTGATTCACAATCTGTTACTCCTATCCATCATCCAATTCGCAAGCCATAATAAGATGTACTATAATTAGAACCAAACAAAACTGCATCCTCTGTATCAGAAACATATCAAGAGAACAAATACAATTACAGGTACTAAACAAACCACAAAAAGCAATATCTTTGTTTCTGCTTATTGTGACTGAATATTATTCACTACAAACTATATAGTCACTACAAACTATGAAGGTGGATATAGTTAGAAGAGTATTTTTTTTCCTTTCCCCTCCACCCCCCAGGCACAAGCAGAAATTGTTCAGTCATGCTAACAACATAAACTTTGTATTCCTTCTGCGGAAGGGGAGAGAGACTTCATTTTATGAAACATCAAATTAACAAGTACTGACACGTACTTAAGAGTAGCTTCTGCACTTTCGATTGTAACCTTATCATCAGTGGCATCACGATGAGGAAGGCCCAGGTCAAAGTACTTAATATCCAACTCCAGAAAGGGGAAAATAAGCTGCAGATGCAACAAATGAAATAATTCATATAAGCCATCTGGGTCAAACTTTTGACCAGAAAATTTGCACAAATAACAAATCCAGTGGATGAGCCAAAATGATACTTACCTTCTCCTTTATTGATTGCCAGAAAACTCGAGTCATTTCATCTCCTGTGTAGTAGAGTAAAAAAATGCATTGCAAGTGAATCAGAAACGAGAAATACATTTCACTGCATAAAAGAACTACTTCCAAACATTGATAATTCCAAGGTCTAAGATAATGTCTTGACAAACTTAAAGCAGTTAAATGCTTTGTGCTCACGCCCTTGTGAAGCCAGGCTTCTTTCCAATGATCAAACATTTAACAAAGATTAGTCTGTTTCTGAAATTGCAGAAAAGGTTTTTCTCCCATAATGTAGCTTATGTTAACAACATAAATCTCCATCATAAAGAACCAGAATTAGAATAACGATACTACTAATACATAGTTCATCGACTGCGTATGTTGTAAATTATTCTAACTTGTTCAAAGAGTTAGATGATGAAATGTTAGTAGACTAAGAAGTTTGAATACCTGGACACACAAATATGTTGTTAAAGCTCCATATTTTGTAGTCAGACATCTCCACAGAATTATAAGAAAAAGTGTTTTTGAGGGATTTTTTCTTTTCCGCAGGAGATTATGTCACAATCACATGTTAAAGCAGCCATAAGGATAAATGTTGACATTGTAAGCAAACTTCAGACTTATTTTCACACCCCAATAAAAATAACACCATACGCAACAGGACAACGAGGATTTGGATGAAATCCTCTCCAATTTTCTATCAAAATAGGATAGTTCAATTCCAAGAGATAAAGAGATATGGGTCCAGCAATATTTAATGTTGTCCCTGAGAAGATCCGGACTGTGTAGACCAGATAGTATTTAATGTTTTCTAAATCTTCTCTCTGGATTGAACCATCAAATCAAGACAAAAAATTAGAGAAGAATTACTTGTTTTATTTTTATTTTTGTTGTAAGTCCTTTCCATCCTGATATTGTCGTATTTACCCATATATTCATATAAAATGAAGAAAAGATTTCTTTGGAAACGGGACTTCTTCTGCATGGTAGTTAGAGAGAGCCCAAAAACTCAAAGCAGTATATAAGTTCTCTACACATTCTTGAAGTAACATACATGCAAGAAATAACAATCTTAACTCTAATGCTATTATCGTCATCTCGTTTCATACACTCGATTGCCTATTCAGTAGTCAGTATTACCCAAGCACATACCAAAATTGATAGCAGAAGTATATAATATTTTTTTTTTCTGTTTAATAGATTTGATGATTAAAACGTCGTACTAGTACATGACCTGAAGAATTCGCAATCAAAACTGTCAATTGTTCTACAACTAGCAGCCCAGGGAAATAATCAAAATGAACCCCAAAACATGGGAGTAAATTGTTTAGTAGCTTTAATCTTACTCGTGGTAACAAGAGAACAGTAAAATAAGGTCAGCTGTCTTACATCATCTTGACCGGACATCAGAATCAGAGCTTGTACAGGAGTAGTTGAAACTTATAAGCACAAGCATAGCTTCTCATAAAGCTTCTATAGGTTGCATAGGCAACAAACAAGAGTTAACCAGTACTAAAAAGGATAGAGCCAAGCTGAGCCAGGCCTAGCTCAATCACAGTGATTGTCTCACAAGTGCGCTCAACTCCTTACGCAGACTTGATTCAAGCACAATTTGTCGATGATTCTCATATTGCTTAAGAAATCATATAGTTCTTTACAACAAACCGGTCAATGCCCTTCAATTTGTAAAACAAGGCACCGGACTTGGCAGAGAAGCCATACTATATTAATTGTCTTCACCACGACAAAGTAGCAAAACAATATTCTTAGCACAATTACACGTGGTGACCACTTTTATCGATAGATTGGTTAGAGATCTCCGCTACAAAACATTTACAAATTAAATATTGCTCGGAGAAAACATACGTATGTAAATTCAATACTCTAACAAACGGATCTTAGAATGTTAAAATAAGATTCTATAAATTAAAAAACCAGACAAAAATATATATAGACGGCCTTCCCCGAAGTCCGTAGGTGATAGTGGACTTAAACTAATTTCATCTAAAGAGGAAAACAAGAGGCCATTCTGAAGATACTGAAGTTGGAATCAGAAGATGGTGAACATAGTTTCCATGCAATCGGAGGCGATGTTTGGATCTAATGAAAGAAAAACAAAATCACTGTTCGTTCGTTGACAGTGAAATAAATTTTTATCAGTAAAATGATTGTTCGTAATAGTCGAACAAACAGATCTTCCACTAGGAGGCTCGAGAGAGCAAAAGATCAGGAGACTGAATAACATTTTTATGAGAGACGGGGAGACACAGCGAGAAAGAGAGAGATGGGAGATCTCACCGTCCATCTCGACGATGGGGTTTTCCACCTTGATCTTCTGGAACGCCATTTTTGTCAAGCAAAGAGAGTCGTGCAGGAACCGGGTGTGAAGAAGAAGAGAAATGAGAGGAGTAGAGCTGAAAGCGGAGCGGAAGGCCTTATATAAGGCGACCAGGATCACCGAATTGCAGGTGAAATATTGTGAGAAAGTGGTGTGGGTCCCGCCCGTACCCACACCTGCCCGGCCTATAATGAGCCATGTTTTGCTGAAGACAATAATTGTTTTTTTCTTTTTCTTTTTTTTTTCCAATTTTTCACTAGTGCTAACGTCAATTGATTGGATTTTGTCCTTATAATTATCTTTAGGCTGCGTTTATGTTATAAATTTTAGACCTCTAAAATTTTAGCATGATAAAATATTACAATATAATCTCTCTCAAGTCAAATCATTACTTTTTACTATAAAAAATATAAAAAATTATCTCTTCATTTTTTCACTAAATTCAATATCTAAAATTTTAACAACACTAAAATTTTACAAAACAAATCCACCCTTAATTACTTTACTGACATTATATATATATAAATACTTTAGTGACATTCCATTTGTTTTGGGTTAGGTTTTGCCCTCGGGGGAGGGGTACCGGATATTTTTATAAATTTTTGTTCGGATTGTATGCAATTTTTAGAAAAAGATAGGTTAAACAGTTGATCTCACACTATTTAATGTTATCCACTCATAAAAAGTTTCAAATAGCATGAGTCCTATAATATAATACACATGTTTAGTCTATCTCTCCGTATCGTTCTGTATGATTCGAATAAAAATTTGCAAACTCCCACCCCCCCAAAAAAATACCCCACTTCAACATTTTAACGACAACAACACACGAATCAAACTAGAGATTAAATGGTCAACAACTCGTCACCTCAACCTTCACTTACATTCTCGAGTTTAACGTTTGAACTTTACATTTAGTTGGACATTTATCGTTGGTGTTTACTCGGGTTATATTCGTTTTGAAGAGTTTTGTAAAATTTGAAGAGTTTTGTGAATTTTTATATAATATTAAAGTTGTATGGACACCCCCGCACGGAAGTCACACTGCCCGAATAGAGCTCACCTGTCCGAGTATGTGTGGATTCCACTGTGTCCCTCTCTTATTAAAATTGCACCTGCAATTCGATCACCCAACCGGTCCCGTGACCGAATTGGTCCCAAAATTTTTACTTTCAAACCCCGATAAACCGGTGGTTGGTGCACGAGCTTGACTTTGATGTAAAAGGATGCTACCTAAGTTGGGATGTCTGTAAGTGGGACCTTCCAATCCACCGAGGCAGGCGGTGGCAGGTATGATTTTATTGTCAGCTGGAGATAATGACAGCGGTTGACTGATTGTTGATTTGGACTGTTTGGCTAATATAAGACAGATTTTATATTAATATGCTCCCTACTTTTGCAGCTCTGCTCCGTGAATAATGTCATATCTTCGAAGGACTATTTTTCTTTTTCTTTTTTGTGGGCGAATTATCTTCGAACCTAAATATATTCTTTCATATATTTTATTAAAACTATATTTATTTTTCAGACTGGTATTTTTAACTTTTCATATTTAAAAGTTTGACACATATCCAACTTGTATATTCCAAGACTACCCCGTTGATAGGATATTTATATACGGACCGCATTGGTATTGCCTAGATTCAAACATTTTAAACTGTAAAGAATATTTTTCGTGGCAGTATTCTTCTTATTAAATATTACGGCATGGGACTCCCGGCCTTATGCAGTCATGGTATTGGTAGCAAAGGTATTTCAAATCCAGGATTGATCTGATTCTCACACAGTAAGGTTGCCCAAAAAGGAAATCGACCCCACAATCGATCAGACGCATTAGGCATTAGTTGTTAGTATGTCAGAATCAAGAATTCCGAATGTCTTAGGTTCCAAACCTAACCATAACACGAAATTGAATGGAACCGGTGGGCATTGTCATGCACCAAACATTACTCTTGTCCGCTGAGTCTAGCTTCTCCTTTTCAGCACCGATTATCTCTGGTCACTGGTGATGTTATTTGAATTGCTCGAAACTCAAGAACCTATCCCATCCTTATAGAAATGGTGTCCCAAATCATACCTCCAGTCCTTGCCCAAAGAAGGAAAAATTGAAAATGTATTTAAATTTGGATCGGGATCCCCTGCAATCGCAGGGGCAATTTGGAGAGAGAAGAGTCTTCGAATTGCAGGATATCCTCGTCTATTCAAATTGTAACAAGATCTATCATCCAATTATGTCATAGGTGAGGACCACTATTTTTTTGGCAATTATTTGTTTAAATTTTCTGAGACTAATGGTTAATGGGTCCAAGCTTTTGAAAAGTATGATCGAAGATAAATCTAGAAAGAAAAACTGAGAAAAAAGTCTAAATTAAATTATTATTATCTCCAACACCTTTTTTTAAAAAAAAAATAATCAAATATTTTTTCTATATACGTTTTTCACAAAATTCTAACAATTTTTTTTTATCAAATTATCTCTATTGACCTTTTTATAAACTTTAATAATCAAATATCTTTTAAAATTAGTTTTAAAAATTTCACCTATTTTTACAAATATCAATGAAATTTCAATCTACCTAAATACACACTACTATTTGAAAATTCTCCTGTTTGGCAAGAAAGGAAAATAAGATTCTAATTACTGACGTTAAATCAACCAAAACGAGACTTGAGGTCACATCTAGGAGATGTTCGGTTAAGGAGTTTTGTGAAAAAATTTTGTGTTTTGAAAATTTTTATGTAATGTTAACTTTATTGGTATGCGTGTTGTAGTTATTTTTATGTGGTGTTAAAAATGATGTTTGGTTGTAGAATTGTGAAGATTCAAAAAATCCTTCGTAAACGAACGTGTCCCTAGTTCCTCATGGCAAGTTGTATTTATGAGCCAAAAAAAGAGGTACATATCACCTATTTATTAAAAATCTTTATTCTTGATAGAGGTCGGATTTATCCGAACTTAGCCACTGAATACGTGTCTTGTCCAATAATGGGTTGCGACTTGGTTTACGTCTGACTTGGACATCCTCCAAATTTGATCTAAGAAAACAAATTCTAAATTCAACCAAAACAAGCTTTTTCTCCCAAACCAAACAAAAACTTAGGAGTAGGGTGTATCATAATCAAATCCCCTTGGGGACATCCCAGAACACTGCTTTAGGGTTGGGCAAAGCCAGGAATTGGACTGACCGGTTGAAAATATGGACCGCAAAGAAAGTTGACCTTTCGTTGAGTTCAAACGAGTAAAAAGCTTCAAAAGCATGTATATGCATCGAGCTCAAAACCGTGCTTTAGTATCTTTGAAATGTTGGTGATGGCCACTTCCTCTCAAACAAAATGGCTTGACAGATTCCATGGACTGTTGGACACAAACACGCGCAAAAACACAGGGTTCCATCAAATAGTTGACACGAACCAAACTTTCATATGATTGTCAACACACTATGGGAAAACAAGCTTTAAATCTCGATTGTTCCAAGATGTTTGTCCAAAAACGCCTTCGCCAGATTACTAAAGCTGACACTAACCGCTTCAGCTGCAGCATACCTCCTGATGACATCAACCACTTCTGGCTTTAAAATCTCTTCCTTAGTAGACTCGTTGCAGAGATAATAAAGTGCCCCAAGTGCATAATTTACCTAAGAATAAAAAACACCAAAACATACTAAGTAGATAAATTCCGCACATCATATCCAGGTCACTTGAAGTCTTGATAAATCATTCCAAAAACATGACCTAGTATAATAAATTATGTCCCATAAAAACAGGACTGAAGCAGCAATATTTCAAGGCCATCATAAGGCTTCGTGTGTAAGGGAATGAAATGACAAAAATTCCAAGGTCAATCTGGAGTTGTTTTGGGTGCAAGGTTGTCTCTGGGGACAAAGCTAAAGTTCTCCAGGTCACTTTACCACGTGCAAAACAAAAGCACCAGCATACTTGAATTCCAACTTAGGCCATTTGGTGTCTCTCATTAACCTCATCCCTAAAACAAAAGTCATTGACTGGCCAGCACTTGAAAAAAAATGATAAAAACACACACATGCACATAAAACAACAAAAATGTAGAAACAATTCGATAAGACTTCATCTGAAAACAAAAAGGTACACAAAGTGTACAGAGGGTTGTTTGTAGTAGCAATCTTTCCTCAGTTATAGGCGTTCGTTTGAAGTTTGATCGCCAATAAACAAACTGATTTAGTTAAAGGAATGAAAACTTGACCACAAATTATGGCACTTACTGTGTTTCTAACTGGGCTCGATAAACATTGTATTATAAGAGGAATCCCACCACACTGAGTGACAGTTGCAGCATTCACTTGATCTGCAGAAAAATGAGACAGACAACACTTGGTAAAGCACATGCAAGTGCTCAGCCACAATTTTATCTAACAATGGAGAAAAAAGTACTTCTAGAACTTCTTAGAATCTGCAAGAAGTGTTAAGTTAACATAGTCACCAGCACAGGAATTGCAGATCCCTCCAACACCGAATTCCACAAGCTTCTCATTTGGTTCTGTTATGCAGTCAAGGAAAAGTTCCAAAACATTGAGCTGTTTAAGAATGATAAATCTTTTATAAGATGAAAAAGGTTATGAAAAATATTTTAGTTCCTTTTGCAGTCAACTTATTCCAACAATGAAAGCATGCTACCATGTCCATACCTGCCGCAAGAATTTGAAATTGTAAGGGTCATATGCAAAGTTTGCCAGATTAGCAGCAATTTTTTCTTTTGTTTCTGTAAAAGAAAGGACGATTGGTCAATCAAGAGTTTGGGATATGCACGTGAAGGAATAAATTCTCAAAAACAAACAAAAAACAAGTCTTAGCTAAGTGCACAACTGTTCCGTGATATTAACAAAGTGACTCTCAAATTAGGGAAACCAATTACAAGCCATATCTGGCAGTAAAGTGAAAATTCTACGTAATTCTTCCAGAACTCTGACATTTCCCGACATAATGATGGCGCACACAGAGTGCCACTCTTCAGAAAAAAACACAATTTCCAACTTATTCACATTACTCAAGGCCTTGTTTTATTTTCCCATTGTTGAAGTTGGATTTCATGGTTCCTCAGGTGGTAGAAGGCAAAACCATATAGACAGGGTCCAGGGGCCTAAATTGTCATATGCCTGCGGTCCCTATGTGGCAAAATTGGCATTCCCTAATTATTCTGTAGCATTAGAAAATAAGATTTCTTTATAAAATCCATACAGTTCAAAAAGAGGATACCCACATCAATCCAGAGGAATGTAATCTAGAATGTGCATACCTTCATCAGTAGAGCTCTGAAACTGACTCACCAGTTCCTGCAACGAAATGGAAAAGTTGATATGAACAGGAAACGAAGCAAACATCCAGAGATGAATCAACAATCTTTCGCATCAGAAATTGACGACCACAAAAACATCCTAAAGAATTAAGAATCAAATCCTCAGAACTTTGATACGTACAACAAACAGAGTGAAAGCAAAGCAACGTGAATTGTCAAAATTCTTAGGAAGAGTACTTGAAGGTATTGCAGCCTCGGGGTCCCGTATCTTCCGGTTCGCTCTTCTTGCCGCCGGTCGTTGGTAAACATTCTTGCTGTAGATGATACCTGATACTCGACCAAAAACCCGTGTTTCAGGAAGTTCCGGTCTTAAATTCCCTGAACCAGCTCGTCCCAGGCCCGATATATAAAAAAAAAAAAAAAACCTCCGAACCCAAAGTGATTCGTCAAAGATCGGATCAAAAAACCTCAGGGTTAGGCTTTGGAGACGGGGGAGATTCGGCCTTTTAACTTATACTATGGGCTTTTGTGCTTCTGCAGTGTAGGTAGTCCAACCCAGGAAGTCGGTCGTCATGACTCGTAATTCTTATTGGGGTTTTTTTTATTTTCGGCCTGAGCTGATTACTGCTTCTTTAAGTCAAATGGGCTTCCTGCTATGGATCATTAACATCAAAATATTGAGAAATGACAATTAAATTAACTTTTATTGGCAGGCTAAAATTGATTATTATTTTTAAATCGACCCATTTTTTCTTGTTTCTTGATTTTCACTCAATTATCATGTAATTAAGAGAGAAAAATGTGTATCATACAAAACCATCCATAAACTCGAGCAAGAGATGGCGAAATATAAAGTAATTTTCTTTTAAAAATCTAATTAAGGGAGGCATCCCACATCTTGAGTTATTAACAATCAGTCAAATCAATAATTTAAGGTGCACCCGTACTAGGAAGAACATCGTGATGCGATCGTGATCGGATTCGGTTAGAGAGGAGGACATATACTTACCTTAAGGTTGTTTTAATGCATTTAACGTCCAAAATGCGATCATTGATCAAATTCAGTTTGAGATAACGAGATTCTATATTATGATTTACACTTACCTAAGGGATGTTCTAATGCATTTTCCGTCCCAAAAGCGATCGTCGATCAAATTCGGTTAGAGAGGAAGAGATTCTATATTATGATTTATACTTACCTAAAGGTTGTTTTAATGCATTTACCGTCCCTAAATGCGATCATCAATCATATTTGATTACAGAGGACAAGATTCTATATTATGATTTATACTTACCGAAGGATTTTTTCGGATGCATTACGGCCCCAAATGCGATCATCGATCGGATTCGGTTATGACTCTTGACTACTATAATGAAAAAAGGGCACCCGAACCTACTCCCTTACCACCGGAGTTGCTAGTAGACCTTCTCTTCCTACTAGGCACACTCACTCAAAGCCCACCTACGACTACTCGATCGCCTTCCTGGCTTACCGTACTGACCAAAGACCGACATAGGGCATTGCCCACAAAGAGGACTAGATTCTATATTATGATTTATACTTACGTAAGGATTGTTTTAATGCATTTATCGCCCCAACTTGAGGTGTTTAAGTTCAATAATTCAAAGATCAAGTTGCTTTATGGATTAGTTAGTACGAAACTCCAAACACTCTTATCAACTAAAAAAATTAGGCCAAGTTTATTAAATATATTAAACCAAATGTCTCATTTATTAAATGAGAAATTATCATTTTAGTCCTTAAGTTTTACACGCTTTGTCATTTTAGACCTTGGGTTTCATTTTTTTTATTTTAGTCTTTGAGTTTACATTTTTTGACAACATAATCCTTCCGTCAGTCTGCCGTCCGTATGCTTAACGGAACTCTCTGACACGTAAGCAATTTGAAGCGGTCGACCGCTTATGTTTTACACATATACCCGGTCAACCGCTACATGAAGCGGTCGACCGCTTCAAATTGCTGACGTGTCAGAGAGCTCCGTTAAGCATATGGACGGCAGACTGACGGAAGGACCATTTTGTTAAAAAATGTAAACCCAAGAACTAAAATAAAAAAAATGAAACTCAAGGACTAAAATGACAAAGCGTGTAAAACCTAAGGACTAAAATGACAATTTCCCCGACGACGGACTGACGGAAGGACCATTTTGTCAAAAAATGTAAACCAAAGGACTAAAATCAGAAAAATGAAACCCAAAGACTAAAATGACAAAGCGTGTAAACCCTAAGGACTAAAATGACAATTTTCCTGATGGCGGACTGACGGAAGGATCATTTTGTCAAAAAATGTAAACCCAAGGACTAAAATGACAAAGCGGGTAAAACCTAAGGACTAAAATGATAATTTCCCTTATTAAATATATTAAACCAAATGTCCCATTTATGACCTCAACTAAATTGTTTTGTTAGATGAAAATATCCAAAAACTTTATTGTGGAGCACAATAAATAAGAACACTCATTTACTGCTCAAATTTTAACTAAGGAAAACATCCAAGGAGCCATGCATTTATTGATCTATTTAATATGTAATAAAATAATCCACAGAAAATTGAAATAATTTCATTATGAATCGAACGGACCGGCTAGTGTTTTTACAAGAAATCTGTACCCTGTAGCCAATCTTATCGTAAAAGATATTTTCTTAACATCATGCCATTTTTTTATTTAATATTAATATGATTTATTTAATATCTAGTGAAATAAGTTGCCAGATTGAAAGTGCATGCTTCTATCGAAAGTGGCCCTGAAGTATTTTACCCACCTCTGACAGACCTGCCCAGATTATATCTTCTCTATGCCTTTTCTGTAACGGGGCTACTGAATCAGATACTCACTTATTTTACCTCGTGACCCCTCTCCCGTATTATTTGGCGCGAATCTGTCCGAGCCATGGACATTTCGGAGTGGATTTCTCTTATTCTTCAACCTCATCATCGGCTGGGCATTCCTCTACCAGAAATGGAACGATATTTTCTTCTATTCGCTGCAAATGGTATTAATCTTACCATATGGGAGGAACATATTGTGCGCTCTCTCACAATTCATCCGCTCCAACTGGCTCGTAATGTGCGCTCTCTTACCGAGGAACATCTTCTTACTAGGCGCAATAATCTTCAAGCGGGAAAGATCTCCGACTGGGCTCCATCTCCCTTTGTAACCTTTAAATTAAGAGAAATAGACTCCCACGATAACTTTAAACTCTAAATAAACATATTTTAGACACTTCGTTTATTAACTATTTTTTCTTAACACATTGCACACTGTTGATTTTTTTTTAATATCAAATATCGATTATGCTTTTAAAAAGTTAGATAACTAGTGACATTTAAGAGTATAATGAGTGATGATGTCAATAAATCATCACAGTACTTGGAAGCTTGATGAACCTGCAAGAATCATCGATGGGGTGACCTTGGATCAAGTCTCCAACGACCAAGTTAGTTCTCAGAGGAAGAGTTTAGTATTAGGTAGGTAAAACTTCATAGCTTATGAAGGAGAATATCTGGTTATTTATATTGGGAGGTAGTAGAGTCCCAAAAGGAGTATAATAGTTTGTGCTTCAGGACTCCTATCGCGAGACTGCCTCTTGAAGGAGTTAGGCGGTAGAGTTGTATTAGGATAGCGTCATTGGCTATTCAAATATTCATGAGGAGTCATTGGATGGCCAAGCCTTTGTTGACACGCGGTCGGCTGCTCGGGTTACTAACCGGTTAATGGGTCGAGTATTTCACGGCCCATCAATGAGCCTTTCATTTTTTGAAAAGTCAATTTTTATCCATTTCTGAAAATGTTCAAATTTTCAAACTTGATTGTTTAACGAAAATTGTATCTTTTCCAAAAACGTTATGGCTCTCTGCACTGATTGTAAAGGAAATTCCTGTTTTGCTTGGGCGGAGCAAACTCCTATCACTGATCCTTTTCTGAGGGAGGTTGATCTTGCTGCTCTACTTGGAGCTCAACATGCCCACAATCTACCTTATACTTAACTTGTTCGGAGATAGACTCGTTATTATTTAAAATAGTTCGAGTGGTTTACAAAAAAAAAGTTACGTTGGAAGAAAACTTCCGAAGAGCAACCTGTCAATGCTGCAAAATCATTCGTTTATCACCTAATCTTATAATATGATCGATTTGAGCTGATCATCGTAACAACGGTCCTCATATTCAATCACATTCCTTGGACGGTAATGTACTTCTATGATGAGATAAACTAAGTGACGTGTAAATTCGAAACGAGATGATTTTTCATAAGGTTATAACGCTTCTGAAGTGCTGCAATGGAAACTATAAATAGACGTAGTGATTCATTTAGTTTCATCCGATTTCTTTCATTCTTGACAACCTCTTTAACTTTTGTCATAAATTTCTCACCCTCATGAAAAGATTCATGATCATTCAATTCAATAGTTTCATAAATGATTCTTCAAAATCCAACATTTATTGATATATTTAATATGTAATAAAAGTTTATAAACATGTACTATGCGACAAAATCCAACAAGCTAACTATTCAGCTATATATGCTTATGCCATAAAAGATTAGGAGGCTTATTTTAAATTTATAGCAAAGTAAAGTAAGTTAGGAAGAAAACTTGCAAAAGGTTTGCAACCTGACAATGTTGTTGTCTCCATCGATCTCTCTGTCGCAAAATATTTATAATTAGTTTAATTATTCCCTATATATGGTGGAAGAATTAATGCCTTTACCTTAAGAGTACCCTTTCCTCCTCTTTTTTTTTTTTAAATTTATTTAATGCATGGCTTCCCTGGTCTATAGGCTATGGCAATCCATTGTTTTCTTTCGTCGTTTCCTTCCTTTTTCCTTAATATTCTCAGTATGGATGGAACTTGCCAAACATATGAGCATATGGTATTTAGCCTTAATTCGGCAATAAATATAGTAACTTGACACTAACGCCACTAATAAACCAACCCGTCTAGTGCAATGATACAAGGCTTTCGAGGGTAATTTGGTGGTTCCGCAGGACTCTGGTTCCATTACCGGAAGATAATTACAAATATAAAGTAAGAAATTCAGCCCACATAAGGAAAGTCCCCCCCTCCTGTTTGTTAAGTCAAGTTGTCAAACGGAGAGGATGTTTATTTCTGTCGAAGACGATGACCTTCACTTTTCCAGTCT
Source organism: Myrica gale (assembly GCA_963930655.1). NCBI lineage: Eukaryota > Viridiplantae > Streptophyta > Magnoliopsida > Fagales > Myricaceae > Myrica > Myrica gale. Next base: position 3,924,591 of record OZ005600.1, on the reverse strand, counting down.
CCTCTAACGTACGACATGTACGATGTCGACTGGAGATACAAAGAAATGACGCAGGTGGTCAAGTAGGAGTCTTTTCGTTTTATTCATCGCAGCCGTCATTATCATCTCCTTCTTAATGAACATGAAGGCAAAGTAATAGAAGACTGCGAGGTAGTTCAGTTTTTGTTTACGAGCACCTTTCACTAAAAGTTCTCTTTTTAGCAGTAAAATTGTTTTCCTTGTTTGGGAGCTTTTTTGCATGGCATATCTCGCTTCCCTCGATTTTCGCCGACTTCTCTTAGGATTTGAGCTGTTACTTGGGTGCAGTACTTTCATTAGCCTATGATCTCGTCAAAAACTAAGATTTCCTACTGAACGTTGTGCCCAAAAAAATCCAAGACCCAGACCCACCAGCGCAAGTTATCCCTCTATCCCTCTCTCTCTCGCAGGTAGTTTGGTGGTAATTTGCTGTCCTTTTCTGGAGTTGACCTGTGAGGCTGTGAGGGCCCATATATGTTATATACCTCTATATTTTTTTAAAAAGCACATATATACAAGTTTTACATATACAGAAGAACTCCGAGAGAAAAAGCTTTGGCATTTAAGGTGGTCTTATTGCTTTAGTGTGCCTGACGAATGGATTTTGCGACGGGAAGTGGCGGTGGCTCAGGTGATGAACAAGAAGCTTCCAATACTCGCAAGGGGAGGAAATCTTACCATCGCCACACTGCTCAACAGATAGAGCAACTTGAAACGTGCGTAAGAAGTACCTGCAATTCCATAAGTGATAATACTGTTCATATGAAGGAGGGATTCAAGTTTTGTCTAATTTGTAAGGAGATATTGGTTGTCGCATGGCCTTCTCTTTGGGGGCTGGCCAGCTTAACAATCTGTATGATTTGGGTTGCAATGAGGGTGTTCAATATATTGATGGTTATCCCGGATCTTGGTGGTGAAACTCCTCCTCTTGTCGTCGTTCTGGTCCCGTTTTCATTTTTATTCACGTGCAAGCCCTCTATTATGCTTCTGAACTTTTACTGTAACTACGTGTTTGTCTTTCATAAATTGATCCCTGATTGAACTGTTTACTTTCTAAGGCTAAAGGATACATATGGGTAAAATGCTTTGATTTACTCTTCTTTTTTTCTTGGATGTCACGGATGATAGTTTTACTTCACGAGGAATTTTCCCCATCTGCTTGTACCGCGCCCTCTCTAATGGCGATGGGGTTAATTTTCTATTTCTATGATGAAGATTCTTCAAGGAATGCCCACATCCAGACGAAAACCAGCGATGTCAGTTGAGCAGGGATCTTGGGCTTGAAGCCAAGCAGATCAAGTTCTGGTTTCAGAACAAGAGGACACAAACGAAGGTTCTCTTATTTTCCCACTTTGATGTTCTGCTGAAGGGTAGAAATTTGACTTTCAAGTAATGAAATCTCTGTCATGCTGATTCTCTGCCTTTTTCGTTCTCTTCAGGCTCAAACTGAGCGAGCAGATAACACTATTCTTCGGGCAGAGAATGAAAGAATCCAGTGTGAAAACCTTGCAATCAGAGAGGCACTGAAAAATGTGATTTGCCCAGCTTGTGGAGGTCCACCCTTTGGAGAAGAAGAACGACAACGTAGCCTACAAAAACTGAAGCTGGAGAACGCCCAATTGAAAGACGAGGCAAGTTTTGAGTGTTGAGCTTTAACCTTTTCTCTTTATACGCCTCAGTGCCCGATTGAGCCTTTTCAATCAAATTGATTGCTTTTTGGAATGTGGACGATTCATTTTACTGATTTTCAGTGGGGAATGTTTTGCAGCATGAAAAGGTATCCAGCCTTCTTGCAAAGTACATTGGCAAACCGATATCACAAATTCAGACACCTACTCCTGTGCCTAGATCTTCATTGGATATATCTCCAGGAACTCCCCTCATGAACCAAAGACTGGGAAGTTCTGCTGTTGATATAGACTTTAGTTCCAGTCCAGCAATTTCTAGCAATACTGCATTTCCATACCAATTCAAAGGAATTCCAAATATGGAGAAGGCACTCATGTTGGAGACTGCTGTCAATGCCATGGATGAAGTAACTAGACTTCTGCAAATCAACGAGCCTCTATGGGTCAAGGCCTCGGGTGATGAAAGATATTTTCTTCATCAAGATAGCTACGAAAAGCTATTCCCCAGGGCTAATCGCTTCAAGAATTCCGGTGTTCGCACCGAGTCATCAAAAGATTCAGGAATTGTGACCATGAGTGGAATGCATTTAGTTGAGATGATTCTAGATTCGGTAAGACCTCATAACTATTTATTTTCATATATCTCCTATGCCATGAAATTCCAAGTCTCATATTCTGGGAAAGGCATCAATCGATTAAGCAAAGTACTTGATTTCGCAGGAGAAATGGGTAGATCTTTTTCCCACAATTGTTACAAAAGCAAAGACAATTCATGTGCTCGAAACAGGAATATTAGGAAATTGGAGTGGTTCCTTGCAGCTGGTAATGTAGCCTTAGAATCCCCACCTTATTCAACACTTAGTCTGTTTTGTTTACGGTTCTTTTATAGAATGCTTACTCATAAAGTCAAGGGGTCAAATGCAGATGCACGAACAAATGCACATTCTTTCACCTCTGGTGCCGCCTAGGGAATTCCACTTCCTTCGCCATTGTCAGCAAATTGAACTAGGAGTGTGGGTGATAGTGAACGTCTCTTATGATCTCTCCAAAGAGAATATCTCTCCCTCTCGTTCTTGGAGGCTTCCTTCTGGGTGCATGATTCAGGACATGCCCAATGGCTGCTCCAAGGTCAGTAACTTTTCAATCTCTCTAGCCTGATGAGGAATTCAACAAAATTCAACATCATGCACTTGTCAATTTAACAAGAAAACTAAAGAAAGGAAATTCCGAAGCACTCTTCTTCTCTTTTACAGGTTACTTGGGTTGAACACGTGGAAGTGGATGATAAAACCCAAACTCATCGGCTCTTCCGAGATCTTATATGCGGTAGTAGTACTGCTTATGGAGCACAACGATGGATTGTTACTCTCAAGAGGATGTGTGAGCGATTTGCTTACTCCATGGGAGATAATACACCTAGTCGTGAACTTGTTGGAGGTAATCTGGCATTTAGTAACCCTCTCATTTGCCTCTTTTTTTTTTTCTCTCTTATCCACCTTCAATTAACTGCGATGGTTCTGTTAATTCTCTGCTCCAATGTACAGTGTTTAGTTTGCCTGAAGGTAGAAGGAGCATTATGAAGCTTTCCCATAGGATGGTCAAGGATTTTTGTGGAACCTTGAGCATGTCAGGTAAACTGGATTTTCCTCATTTATCTGAAGTGCACAACAGCGGGGTTCGAATCGCCGTTCGTCACAGCACAGAACCAGGTCAGCCCAGTGGGATGATAGTCAATGCCGCTACATCTATTTGGCTTCCCTTACCACCTGAGAACGTCTTTGACTTCTTCAGGGATGAGAAAACTCGAGTTCAGGTTGCAATTTCATTTCGTTGGTATTTATGTTACTGCTTAAACACCAGTCGCATCTTCAACTGATCATAGTATGAATTCATTGTTGGCCAGTGGGATGTTCTCTCGAATGGAAATCCAGTGCACGAGATTGCACACATCTCAAATGGAGCCCACCCGGGAACTGTATCTCCATTATTCGGGTATTAATATTTTTTTTAATATCCTAATTTTTTTGTGTACAAATGCTTAGAAACCAAGATGAAAGGATTCAACTTTCATGAAAGCGTAGGCTCGTTGAATATTACATTGAATTGCCTTTTCTAAAATAAATATATTCATTTGGGTGGTTTCTGTGAGGCAGCCTTTTATCCCCAGGGAAAACAACATATTGATGCTTCAAGAGAGCTGCATAGACACTCTGGGATCCTTAGTAGTCTATGCCCCCATCGACATACCGTCCATTAACGTAGCTATGAGCGGGGAGGATTCTTCGAACTTACCAATACTTCCATCAGGGTTCGTGATCTCCGGTGACGGCCGTCCTGATGCCGGAACTGGCGCTTCAACGAGCTGGAATTCTGGAAGGTCAAGAGGCTCGCTTCTTACGGTGGCTTTCCAGATATTGGTATCTAGCCCTTCATCTTCAAAGCAGCTCAATATGGATTCTGTGGCAACTGTGAATTCTCTTATCAGCTCCATTGTCCAGAGAATTAAGGCTGCTTTGAATTGCTCTGGTTTAGAATGACCAGTTTTTTGCTGACTTATGTGCTGCAGTTATACTTGGAGAACATACTTATTGTTCTCTTTATTCGCCTTTTACTTTTTTAACTAAACTGCACTTAAATTATACAAAACTATATCATGTTACAGAAAAGCTATAGAGAAGAACTATTTTGGATCTATACTGCGTTCGTATTGTAAGTCTCTTTTTGTTTCAGTCAAAATAGAGAGCCTCATCCATTCTTGTAAGCTGGAAATACAAACCATTCAAATAGACCTAACTAGAAAGACCGACTTCTTCTAAGTTTTGCTAGGCTCACGATTGTAAGATTAACAGTGGTCTGTGCATGATGCATCAGCACAAAGAGAGTTAGAGTTAGCGGTGTTATTTCTTCTGCGAGAGCCCGCCCCATGACGTATTGATTCGGCCCAAATTACAATAAAACCCAATCCTTGGCTGAAGCAACAGCCTGATTGGTGAGCACAAATATTACCGTTAACTTAACCAGCCGAACATTTCTACGCAACTATGGCCAAGAACTCATTTTACGTGCAACAAATTGTACTTGGCGGCATTTCTTTCCATCAGGCAATTATCCCGGATGAAATTTTACTGGTAACACAACACATTTCCATAGCACTAAGAAATACGCGTACTTGCGCGAGTAATATCTATTCACTGGGGAAAAAGAAAAAAAAAATCATTTTGTTTAACTTTCTATGCTTCCCATCAAGTTTTCAAGCATGAAACAAACGGTGACGACCTGCCCAAATCCTTGCATATTTGAACACACTACAACCAAAACTGGGCTTTTATTTCCCTATCAAAATACACAGAACCTTGCACAGCATCTCCCAACGAAGCTATCGCTTAGAGATCCTCGGGGCCATTGATTTGCTGCAGATGGAAGAAGTTGCATACGTTCAGCCCAAATAGCAACAGAGATTTAAAAAAAAACCTCAAGGTATTTTGTTGGTCTAAATTCTATCTTTTTACCTTGTTTTCAAGTACAGCTCCATCAGGTATTTCTAACTTCACCCCAGGTTTTGCTGCGATACTCACTTTTCCCTTCAAAAATAAAACCACAGTGATGGAAAAAGTCAGTTGCCAACATTTTTCTTTGATAAGAAACAGGACCCAATCAAAAGGTAAGTACAAATAAACTTAGAGAAATGTAGGTAATCACAGTATGCGCGAACCACACCAACCACTAGCAAACTTTTCCGGCAAATTTAGTAACTACTCTTGCCTATCCCGTTCATTTAAAATAATAAAAAAGGTCTCAATGTATTGATTTTGCTGTATTTAGTTCTTGGCAGTCCAAAGGAAAAAAAAAGTAAATTGTACAGTCGTGGCGCGAAAGGAACAAATACAATGCACTCATTAATAGAAATAATTAAGATATAGCATGTCCATGCTGACACTATGGTTAAAGTGTAACGCACTGAATACCCCTTTGGATGACCAAGTATTAGCAAATAAATTGAAGCTTTATCAACAACTACATTACCTTGGAATTTGGACAAATTCAACCCATGCATTTAGAGCAAGATTTTGAATAGGAAGCTTAATGTTAACGCTGAATTCTAGAGTCACCCTTGGATCGACCAAGAATGTGCAAGAGAATTTCTTTCCAGATAACAATGCTGATAGAAATCCCTATCTTATCAAGCAGGGAGATAACACTACATTCCAAACGCGTTATCATTAATTGTCATATTTCCTCAGAAAATGTTAATTTCACATTTTTTCTGTCATCCCAAGTCAAATACTTTGAAAGATCAGTTTTTAAAACCCTCAATTGAGCACCCACAACAGAACTCAAAAGATGAAATTTTGCTTAGTGATCAACAGCCAGGATTTGTCTGGAGTCATCGACTCCATAATTGAGAATGAATTAAATCCCATTATTATTTGCAATTTCTAACCATAATCAATTTGAAAATGCTATCGTACCTTGAGAGTAACACCAGCACCAAACCATACATCACCAGACACCTTAAGGCTATCAAGCTCGATGATGCTAGGAATGGACTTGAATCGACTCAAGAAGTTGCCAACCTGTTGAAGAAGAAAATTACTATCAAAATCAAGGAGCTTCACACATCTAATAACACTAGATGGCTGCAACAATCTTCACCTTCTTAAATTCGGGCCCCAATTCAATCGAAGGGTTTGCAGGATTCGTCCTGGCTACATTCCGGATAACAAAGCCATCTTCCAGTATATAGAGATCAGACTGTACCAAAGGGATGGGGGGAAGATATGTTAGGCGAGCCTCAAATCAACATTCAAGTACCTATGCGTAATGTCAGTGAAGAGGCTAACCTGGACAAGAAGCAAATCTGAAGTTGCCTTCACCGGAAGGAATCGAGATCGGGGCACATTGATACCAATGGCATTTTCGAAGAACTGGTTGACATGAGATGGAAAGGATAAGAAGATCAATTTTTGAATTCTACAAACAACTTAAGGAAAAATATAAATTTTGTACTTAAAACAATGTAAGAAAAAGTATAGAGGATGATAAGTACCCTAATTGCTGCACCAGCCGCAGTTTCCAGCTGAAGAACTTTGATTCCATCCACTTCCTACATGCAAGATTAACTTTTGCTAGTTACTTGCCCAACTAAGATTCAGAATGGAGCATCACTGTAAGAAAATCACAGATACCTTTGGGTTTGGTATAATCTCCATCTTTAATGCATCAGCTTCCACAAGCCTCTTGATTGCCTTCAAGTTAACCCACCTGTGAAAAATATTGTTAGTTTTTCTCTCCATCTGTGTTAATGGCACTTAGGCAAAATGACTCACAAATTATTGGTGTTGAAAATTTTGAACTTCTCTATCGACTTGAATTCGTTGACCTGTTTCAAGGAAACCACATCACATTAACTGTGACCTTGCCAAAGACAATCTCCGCAGGAATAATGGATTATTGACAACCGTAATATTTTTAGTTTAGGACCCATACTATTACCAAAACAGACACTCCTTGGGTAATCCTGACTCACTGGGACATGGACATAAAAAATTTGCATGATGTCACCTCTCTAAATTCATACTGCATTTTTTCGTAACCTTTTTCTTCTATATAGGCAAACAAAACTCATGTATATTGACATATTGACTTGTTTTTTCTTAGGGGGGTGATTCTATTATTACTACTTAGAACCGATTATTGGTGCTTGCTTACTTTCGAGACCCATAAATACACTAATCCTTTATATTTTAAGAACTAAACCTTGGGCCTTAAAAGTCATCACCCCCTCTTTTTGTTTCACATCCCACTTCAGTAAAAATAAAAGATAATTAATTATGAGACCCCAAAGAAATTCCTATTTCTCAGAGCTGTCAAACAGGAGATAAAGAACTTCACCCCTTTTTGCTTTTTGAATTTCTTTTCGTGATTAGGTACACCAAATGTGTAACTCTTAAGAAATAAAATGGCTTAGTTGATGCCTCACTTGACTGATAGATGTCAACTATTGTATTCCTAGAATACCATTTGTCTATTATGTTCTCCTAAATCGGAATGCTTTTTCACATGTACAACCACCTAATTGTGTATGAGCTTGGAAATAAAGGACTATAGCACCTCAGTTGCAACTCCTGCCCTCTACTATAGATATTAACACGTCATGGAAAACAAAACAGGACAAAGAAGGGGAAGAATAGAACAAGAACTTACGTGTTCATCAGGAACCTGTGCTATTTCCAGTAGCTGCATCATGTAATTAAACAAAAAAAATGTCGTCAAATGCCACTATTTTGAGAGAGGAGGGGCGGGGAGCGCTTCACTTCACTTGTATGGTACATTTCACTCTTCTAGGTGCTACAATTTAGAAGATTGTAGCCAGGATCGGTGTCTTAAAGCCGATACCTATTGCCTAAAAGTATAAGCATGACTCACATCTTCTTATATTCTATAGCCTCCTAGGCTGCAGGCTTCAAAAGCATTACCAAGTTAGATAGCCTCTATGAGAGTGTTCGCAATTAGCAGCAAAAGCCAACTCCTAGGGAGAAAGATGTGAAGCATTTTCCTTTTAGTTAGCTAGCCATCATCAGCCTTTTCTTAGAGGTTATGTTCCTATTATGGGTGAGCACATGCTAATACAATTAAAACTGAAATGAGCGTACCACCTTTCCTCATAAGAAATTAGAAGACTGTAAAGAAACAACAAGAGGATTGTAATTATATACCTGAACCCTTCCCTCATAAGAGATGAGAGTACCACCTTTCACATCGGCCAAGGTTTTGGGTGTCACTTCCATGCAGTATTCATTCTTATTCTGGACCAAATGCTTCAAGATCTCTAAGAAACCCAGTTAAAGGACAACTGCAGAAAAAGAAATTGTTCTCCATGCACTATTATCAAAAAATAGAGCTAGAAATCAGAGTGTCACTGAAAACCAATGTCAGGATACTCAAGTCAACAACAGCACCCAAGTTATCCGAGTTGGCAACAAACACATACTCCTTACCCTGAATCAGGGACAAAAACAAAATACATCAAAGGATAAAGCTTGTGAGTATACGAGTGTATCAGTCAGCATTCAGATAATCATTAGATTATCTCTAGTCCCACCTGTGATAGTAGTGCATCAAGTTTGCCACTGTTCTTCAAGGATGGGAACACATCACCGTGGCCAGGAGGATACCTTCATGCGAACATAGCAGTCAAGAGAGGAAAGGCTAGAAGGGTCTTGCAGGTTGAACAGACACAACCAAATTACAAAGGATTCTACTACTCACGACAATCTTTTTCCCCTCTTCTAGTCAAAGGAGAACTAGAAACGGAAGCCCATAGATTTAGTGGCAAAAACACAATGGATGCTGTAATTATTTAAATATGGAAAGCTTGATAAATGGATGCTATGCAAGTCGAAAAAACCGTGACAGATGAATCACAAAACAAACTTCTATCCTGTTTAACTCAAATGGATTTTTTTTAGACAAGTAGGGGGAAAACTAAAGTTAAAAAATCTAAGTGAGTAGACCTTCAAAATTTGCTTTTTATAATTTCCATATTGATGGAAGTTTACAGAAATCTTTTTTTTTTTATAAGTGCAATATTATTAAGAAAGGAAAAAAGGAAGAGGTGAAATCAGTACAAAGACTGTACCAAAATGAAACTATAATGAAAGTTTCCCACCAAAATGGAACAAGAGAAAGAATAAATGCCAGTTCTTGACTCATGTTCATGTGAATACTGCATCAATTGCCCCAGATTGGTGCCCACAACCAACTTCCCAACTTTTTCCAACTTTGCAAACAACTACCACCTATTCCAAATGTTTTCCTTATTGCAGCATTCTCAAATGTTTTTTTTCCATATGATGTGAATAAAATTCCAAATCACATGTATTTTTAAGCTTTCAAACATACTCCTAGAACAATAGATAAACAGGAACCAAACAATCAAATAGTCACCAAACAAAATTGCACAATATCTTGGACTATGGTTCAATTGACCAAAATCAATGAGGATTGGTGTTAAACGTTGATGTAAGCTCAGAACAAGTCAATGCATTCCTTTTCATGGGCGTCACCAGGACCTAGGAAGAAGAAAGCAATGCAATGTGCTAGTTTGTTTTCTTCTTTTTTGATAAATACTAGTGAAGAAGATCAGAATTATAATATGCTTGTGCGCTAGTGGTGATTGGTATTTCATCTTAACCGAATCGCAGAGAATCAGAAACAAAAACATCTTTGAGTTAAGTGAAAAATAGTAAAATTCTTCATCTTTCGCCATGAGATAAAATTCAAATAAACAAATACCATCCATCCTTGCCAGTCTGTCCTTTGCTTGGCAGTGGACTAAAGTCCTCAATGACGAGACGTGGATACTGGCTCTGTAGAAATCCAGATATTAAGATGCAAGTATGAATTGTTGTTTTAAGTTTTCAATTTCCATAAGTACTTAGTAAATCAGCTTGGTAAGAATTAGTATCACATACCTGATTAAAAGTATGAATTTCCACGTTTGAGCTAGAGTATTTTTCGACTATCTGAAGTAGGCGACAAATTTGTTAGTTCATACCAAAAAAATAATGGCAAGACAGAATCAGTGAGTAAAGTAAATACATCTACCTTCAATGTATCATCGTGGGTGTTGAATGAGTTCATTAGAAGCAGGGGAACGTTACACCCATATTTCGAATTGAGATTCTATAAATAATGGAATATATTAGTTGCAAATCCAGATTTAAAAAAAAAAAACCAAAAAGACGTGCAGCAGAAAAGGAAAATTGTAACCTCAATCTGGATAACAATCAAGTCAAGAAATGTCAACGCATTCCGAACTTCAATTACAGACCTGCATTTCAATTATCTCTATATTAGGATGTATGAATCGAAAATCATGAGAATCGATAAGAACACAGGGCAGAATATGAGCTTAGCAGGGGAAAGCACGCCACTGAGGGATTGAAGCTTAATTTCCATATATAAGGCTGGAGGATAAGGGGAACTTGTCTTATTTTACATTCACTTACCCAAAAAAAGAAGGAAACACTAAACAGTATGCAAATTACAAAAACAGATCACCATGCGGAACAGGAAGGGGTGTAGCAAGTATAAGCAAGAAGAACAACTATATGGGAAATTAGACTGAAATGCATACTTGGGACCAGTGCAACCCATTGTTGTCCCCAGACCTCCATTGAGCTTCAGCACAACTAGTTTGTCCAACAGCTTCTTGGTCTCCTCGGGACCTGCATCCATGCAAAGGTATAATCAGCTTCTGTGAGATCGTAATCGGACTGCTTCATATATGTATATAGACAATAAAAGTGAAACAATTTTCATAACGGACAAAAATTGAGAAGTTCATAATAAGTGAGGAATCAGTAAGATCCGTACCGTCGGGAGTGGGTGCCAAGCTCTCGTAAGGAACCACTACTTCATCGGTAGGGGTCTGGATCTTACTCCATTCCACGTGTTTAGCTTCGCCACTATAATGTGCGTAACATTACAACAATTGTAGACAATAAGTAAGAACAAATCCATTCTCTAATCTTCCATAAATGCAATAAGCAATCCGTTCTTCTTCTTTTTGTCTAAATAAGCAATCCGTTCGGTAGTACGTAAGATGTAGGAACATAAATAAGATCTAAATTTGAAGCCTCGGATCTTTCATACACATAAAAGGAATCGCATAAATAAACACATATTATTTCCTTTCCTCTTTCATTATTTCTGAGTCCTGACCAACCAATCAATAATACGTAGAAACACACTTTGAGCAAACAGGATTCTATATCGCAAACATATGATTATATAAAAATCCATGCAACGTTCACCTGAGATAGCGAGCAACGAGGTTGATGCATCCGTTTTTCTCACTCTCACTGCAAAACACGAGTCAAATAAAGCACCACAGCTCAGATCTAAGATCTAACACTCCAATGTAGAGAGGCGATCCGAATTCCAATCAGAAATGAAAAAATTCACCATCAATTCGATCCGATACATTGACATCGGAATCATAATGGTCGTAGTACAGAATGAGAACGTGCCTGATTTGGTTGAGTCCAGCTGCAGCAGACTTCATCAGAGTATTGAGCTTCTCGGCATCAGCAGCGCTCAGAGTCGCGGTAGCCATTGCTCAGCGATACAAAGCTTCAATCTGAACCGGAAGATAGAAAGCTCAGAGAAAAGAGAGATTATCTTCTCGAAATTAAAAGAGTGACTGTGAGAGAACGGTGTTTGTATTTATAGGGGACGATTTCTGTGCGTTGAAAACGACTGAGTTGGCGGAGTTTTGTGTGACGAGGTGGCAAGGATACAGTGCTAGAAAGAAAAAAGGACAAATGGAGCCTGATCGTGGCGGAAAGTTGGAAACTAACGGGTGTGGTGGAGTACGTTTCACCCACGCAAAACAAAAAACGATATGCTCCCTTTTTTTTTTTAGAAGTAAAACGCTATGCTCCGGCCCCCGGGAAAAAGAAAAACGCTCTGTCACGGAAAGAATATGCAGTCGAATATTACGCCCTCGGATTAGCCCTGTCCAATAATGGAAAAGAATAGCGCCTCTTTCACGCGAAGGTGACACGTCAACCCTCTCCTTCGGCCTGAGTTCACGTTCTCGTCTGTAGTCTTCTTAGTTTAATTAAAGATAAATATAAAATCAGTGCATGTAATATACGGAAAAATCGAATTAATATTTAAGAAAAGTATAAATTAATTTATGTGATTTTATTTTTATTTGTAGTTGATCTTTCATTAGTGACTGATTTTATCTCTTTTTAAAATCATAAAGTCTAATTTTATACTTTTTTTCTATCACGGGAACTAATTTAATTTTTCCTTATATCACAAGGACTGATTTTGTATTTATCCTTTTAATTAATCGAAATGCCCATATCTTCGGGTTTGGCCCTCCGCCCTAGTGTTGGTTAATAAGAGGGGGTGTTTGTTTGTGAAAATATTGGGGTTTTGGAAATTTTGAGTATTGAGATTTGTGAAAAAATATAGTATTTTATGAAAAAGTAAGGAGAGAGAAAATTTAATTAAATAGTATAATATTATTTTATAATTTAATGAGGAGAGAGATTATTTTATAATTGTTTGGAAAAATTGGAGAGTGAAAAAATTGGGGAAGAAACGCCCGTAAATAAAGAATTACAATATGTGCATACAACAAACTTAAGAAAAAATTGTTTCAGATGTTTCTTGTCATTAGAAAACTATAATAGTAAAAACGACTATGTCCACACCAATACTTTTTTTTCTTATTCTCCTCAATTTGACGTCCTTTCAAAATGACAAGCGCCTAGACCAAACCTCCGATCAAGTTGCACTAAAACCTGAAGTTGTAATTCCGCCTCAGTGTTTGCGAGGAGTTGTGAAGAGTAAGGAAAAACATTATTTGAATTAATATTTAATAATAAAAATATATAATTTAATAGATAGATTATTTTATTAAGGCAAAAAAATAAATATTAAATCATTGAGAATATGCTGAGATGAATGAAGGCTGTTCATGCTGGCTTTATAAAAACGTTTGTTGAGGTTGAGAAGTCAGATGGGTATCATGGGTTCACTTGCAAAACAATTTTTGTTGGGCCCAATTTAAATTTGGGCTTCTGAAGGCCGTATTAGGCTTGATATAACGATGGGCTAGACAGTTGTTAGTTTGACTATTTTGTTGGGATGTTGATCCGTTGACTGGGATCATTACGATCTTAAACTGAAGTCCTCGGGCTCGCCTATAAAAATAAAGAGTGATTGCTCCTCAGTCCTTATGGCCTTTTCTTTGGTCAAGTTGGTCCTTACGACTTCGTCAACGCGCCTGTTGTGACCGCAATTTAATGGGTGCTGCTGTCAGACCCATTTACAATCGAACTAGTTATGTGACCACATTTTGAGGTTGCTGCTGTAGACATCCTTTCACAATCAAACTATGGGCCAGCTTTTGACAAATGAAACGGGTCCTGGAGCAACGAAATTCTGGACCTGTATTGAGAGCCCAATAGACCTGTCCCACGGAAAAAATTCAACCAGCTTCAGTAAACCATTCTTTTTTTCGAGGTGATGCGGTGGAGAAGCATGTCAAACCTGCATCTAGCGGTGGTTGACCCTGGGACCAATTCCTCCTTAAGGGGAGGGGTGTCAATCGAGCTATCAGCTCGCTGGCACTTCAATAAACCATTCAATTGCACTGTTGTCTTTATATTCCGTAGAGGACAGTCAGGAAATACAGTCACGAACCGGACACATTATTAATTCCTTCCCGAGTAGATTTCTTTGGGTGAAACACTTTTGGAATCGAAGACAAATCCGTGGTCAATTTAAACTGCGAACAATCAACGGGTATTATAAATCAAAAAAATGAAGAGTATCTGGTATTATAAATCTATCTAAATATAGTTGTAGTGTATCTTAATATAATTCTAAAAAGGTAATTTTTTATTTTTTATTTGTAGTCCCTATCGGCACGTGTGTACAAAGTGAGAATACGCGTAATCTAAAGATTGATTTACAAATATAATTATATATGTATACGTGGAGTGATGCGACATCTATAAAATATACACCATTAACTCGTGCCATAGTTCTAATTTAGTATCATTAAGCCTATTGCGCTTCCGTTACTCCATATTAAAATACTGTCAGTACTTGCTATAACTTAATGGCCATAGTTATTAATTTAAAGCTCCAATACTTTGTCTAGTTTTGAAAATTGATTGGATCGTTTCACCTAACATGATCATTGAGCTGACTGCGATTGAGCAATAACCTTAATGCTCGTTTTGTTATTGATTGTACATACGAAATCTGATTAACTTACCGAAGATAAGTACCCTAAAGTTGATCATTCTTGTAAGTTTCCAGGGAAAAAAAATCTCAAGAGCCGTTAGTTTTAGTTTTTATTCTACTTTATTATTAGCTGCTTTCCATGATATATTATTTTATGCTTGACTGAATTGGAAATACAAGCAAGCAGGAGCATTTGGAGGCCACAAATGGCCACTACTTGAAGCTAAAGAAGGGAACGCCACGGAAAATGGGAGGAATCGACGGATCATGCAAAATTTAAGAGGTGCTCTTACACGCACTGCAGAGTGATACACCCAATTAGTCTAATTAGATAGAGGCAGTACCCATGCCGAATTTTTACTCGACACGTTTGGCAGATGGCAGTCTTCTTTGAGGCGGAAAGAAAAGCGCATATCTAAGCAACAGATCTTGAGCCTCAAGTTTCAAACGCTGAGTGGAGCCTTCCACGTCCCGTGACACCGGGCACTGCCTATTGCCTAACACCTCTTTAGTATGTTTTTTTTTTTCTTAGCACCTCTTTAGTATGTTCATTATTATTCTTTAGTATGTTTCATGTATCTGCCTTTCTGCCCGAAAGTTTTAATTGTTTATTTATGTATAATTTTTAAAAAATTTAATTGTTTATTTGATAAATCATATTAAATACTTCGTATTCTATGATACTTTTACTAACGAAACGCCGAATTCCACGTTGTTCAGAACCATCAATAGCCCTTTCTCTGGCAAAGCACACATGGCGGTGAGCATAGCAACGGGCGGCGAGTGGCAATGACTTGGCGAAAAGCGCAGGAGATGAAACCTGACAGCGAGATAGACAGACAACAGATGGGACTTGGCTCATCATTTATCCCGTTCTTTGCTCTGTTTTTTTTTTTATCCCCAACTCGTGGACTACCTTGTTTCTCTCTTTCCCCACTTTCCCTTCGTTATTCTAGGGGCTCCAGGTATTTAGGCTATATTTGTTTTATGTATCAAAATTATTCTCTTTTTTATTAATTTTAATATCTTTTCACCTATTTCAATAATTTTTTATAAATTTCAACAACTTTTAACACATTTTTCACTAATCTTAAAAAAATTTACATTACCTTCAAAAAAAACAAAAACAAAAAAACATATTTCAACGTATAAACCAAACATAACTTTAAGCTTTTCTCCCCGTCACAAAAAGATCGTCAAAAATATTCAGTGCGGCATATCTTCGGTTTTTGTTTTGGATATATCTGTCCCGATCCAGAACTTTAATAAGGCTAGCTCCACGCCTGGAGCTAGCACTTGCTTTGATTACTCGCTCTGCTAAATGAACGAGTGTATGGCCTCTGTAGTTACAACGCAACGATGTCAACAGCGTGCTATTGGTTTTTCACTTTTTACCAACAGAAGCTTTTATACGTTATGTTCCGCTAATTTTTTTTTTTAAAAAAAGCATATTGATTTCAAAAAATATTATAAAATATAATAAAATTAAATAAAATTTACAAAATTAAAAAAATTATTATATAAATACAGAGATCTTTTACATAACTTCCAATAACTTTTCACACAAACTCCAATACTTTTTCAAAAAAATTATAACAAATATTTTCCCTTCATACTTTTTTCACTTAACACAAATACATTTTTATTAAATAATTACATCAAATATTCTCTCTCTAAATTTTGTTATAAACTCCAACAAAAATTAAATATCTTTAAAAATTTTCACCAATTTTTACACAAAAATTTATAAAACTGTAATCTATATAAATATTCATAATTCTGTCAAAATTCTAAAAATATTATATTTTTTTTACAAAATGAAACTTCCCTAAATTGAATATTGGAACAAAATCTCATAGACAATAGTGCTAACAAGGAATTTAATTTCACAAAACTGCTTCTAAAAGATACCATGATAAGGATCTTGCTCCTGGCTTGGTGTTGTTTCCATTTGATATTTCTTTGGTAAAACTAACAACACATTGCTGCATCGTACTTTATCCTTTGCTTATAGAAAATATGAAAAGGTACAAATCTCTTTGTTAAAATACACATTTTTTTAATTTTTCTCTTGTAGATTTTGTTGGTTTAAATTAAAATTTATTTTATATAAATGTATTTAAAACCAAATAGTTGTTTATTGCCCTTTTTCCTATCAATGAGAGGACAATATAATTGTGAATATTTAAATTTAAATTAGAAAAAAATGCGAAAGTAGTAAGAGGTATTGAATAGAGAAAAGACGAACACTGTTTTTTACTCATATATATTAATTTTTTTTAATCTTCAACAAGGTTTACCTAGTCATTCTACAAACGAATTTTTTGCAATTTTAAAATAGATAAGAAGCTGTGAAAGTTCATATGAAATAGAGATGACACGTATGGCGGTTAATTAAGCGCGAGTAGGCCTCTGAACTTCACTCCCGGCGAGTATAGCTTTGTTGTCTCAGACTCTCAGTTATCCACTGGGAGCTCAAATTTTCTTCCCCCGCCCAATTAAAAACTGGCAGCGCAATAAAAGCGAGAAACAGGACAAGCTTACGCCACGTGTCCGGGCCCTCCTGCGACATGAGCCACAAGATTCCATCGAATGCTAAAAAATTTTAATATTCCCAAAAAGAGAAACTAGCCTCTGACGTGGCGATCTGTGCTTTCTTCATTTTCTTCACAAACACAAGCCAACATTCTTATTCATTACCCAATCTCTCTTCTACCCATCGCCTCCCCTCTCCTCTTCTGCCCTGCATATTTCGAGCCTCTCTCTCTCTCTCTCTCTCTCTCTCTCTCTCTCTCTCTGTGAGCTTATTTTTACAGAGGAGTTTCCCGGTGTGTTGGAGGCGAGGGGTGTGTTCTTCCGGTGAAGACTGTTTCGAGGGATCGACGGGATCGGTACCTCCGGTGATCGGAACTCCGTTATTTCTTCCATGCTCAAGCTCCTTTTCAACCATTTTCACCTGACACTATTTCTGAAGATGTTTCCTTGGTGTGGCTCTAGTTGATTCCGTGCTACCTCTGTCTTCCTTGTTCGCGGCACAGTTCGTCGTCGTAGTTCTTGCTCTTATTGTGTGACAAATTCGGTGGCGATTTTTTTTTTCCTTCCTTTATAACGAGAAATTCGTGAACTTTGGTTGCTCTTGATTTGAATTGGCGAAGCTGCCGACTTGAATCGGAGTTCCCCTTGGAGTGTGACCGGCGGAGCTTAAAGGCTTTTGGATCGTTCAATTCTAAGGTTACCGAGAGTTCTGCTCAGGGAACCAGTTGGAAATCGAAGATAAATATTTGGATTTTTGAGTTTTGCACGTGGGTAATCTGTTTGGATCAGAGGAGTCCAGTACTGAATGGAGTTATTCCCATAAAAGGAATCTTAAATTTATAAATTTTTTTATCTGCATGCAAAAGAAGCTAGAGAAAGAGGTCTTGTAAAAGAAGCGAAGGAAAAGAGTGCTGCTAGTTGTTCGTTCTGTTAAGCCGCGGGAGATTGGAGGTTTCTGCTACTATGGCTATTCAGGTATTTTTATGCCCTCTCTTTTTCGTACTCTTATTATGATCTTACTGTTCTGTATTAACTTGTGATGTCAGTCATTAGAAAGTACATATTTTTATAGTGAGCTGAAATTTTTATTTGTTGTTTTCTATTGGTAACTAGGCTTTTGAGTTCCTGTTCTTGTATGTGTCTTAATTAGAGTCATACAGCTGCTTTTTCAAGACTTGTGACTCTGATTTGATCAGTTTCTCAGCTTCTGGTTCAAAGTAGGCTTTTTTTCTTTTGGTTAACTTCATTCTCTCATTCTGTTTTGTTGTTCCAAGCGATGACATGATGCGATTTTGTCTTCAGTTAATTATCCATTGCAGCATTTATCTGATGAGTCTGATCATTTTACAATTTTTGGGGGTTCATTCTCTGTAATGGAGTTTTAGGAACTAAAGTCATTGAGCGGTATTAGTACGACACTTTTGTGACTTAGCCTTTTGGTCGCCCATTAATAGAAGTTTTCCATTTTAACTACTTTATGTAGAAAAAGAAACAGCTCCTTGAAGAGTAAAAAATAACTTTCTTTTTTTTTCCTTTTGTTGGCACTTTGGGGTGATAGTTACAAAGCGTAATAGGACCTGGTGTGGCTATTTGCTATGTCCGGTTTTTGTTGAACATAGTCGTTTGATTGAATATTTGGGTTATTTGAGAGGAGAGAATTTTTCTCTCTGTTCGCCTATCTTCATAAACTTGCAATTTCATCACTGTGCCTCTAGCAAAGGGAATTGTTTCTAATTCTTTTGTTATTTTCGCACTGTAGGGTCAAAGTGTAGGGACTCGTTCACATTCTGTTCTCCCTGCAAGTGATGGAATATCTTTGAGGGCTGGCCTGCAGTCTGTTGCTGGCGCCCAACTAGGGGATCAGTTTTCTTGTGGCAATGATTATGCTCCCAAGGTTTTTATCTTTTTCTGCATTCTCCGTGCTCTTCTTCTGTCCACAGAATCGATTGATTTGCACTCTCATAGCTCGCCTTTTTACCTATCCATTGCTGCTGTCTCAATAGGTTAGGAAACCATACACAGTCACAAAGCAAAGAGAAAGATGGTCAGAAGAAGAGCATAAGAAGTTTCTTGAGGCTTTAAAGCTGTATGGTCGAGCTTGGCGCCAGATAGAGGGTATAATTTCGAGGCACATTTCTATTTCAATCACATTTTTAGGGTGATGTCGTTTTCTTAGATTGTTCTTTTTCTGTAACAGAACACGTAGGTACAAAGACTGCAGTTCAGATCCGAAGTCACGCTCAAAAGTTCTTCTCTAAGGTGTACTGCTCTTATTCCAGATTCTCTACCATTATATCTAAATCATATCTATTAATGTAAGTTAAATTTTATGAAACCCTATGTGTGCATCCTTGGTGGATAGGTTTGTGTATCCATGCTGGTCTGCCATTCTGACTTGCCTATTTTTCTCTTTATGATAGGTAGTTCGTGACTCTAACGGAAGCAACACAAGCTCTGAGCCCATGGAGATTCCTCCTCCTAGACCAAAACGAAAGCCCATGCATCCTTACCCTAGGAAACTTGTAGTTCCGACTAATAAAGAGATCACAGCTGTCGAACAGCCAAGAAGGTCTGCATCTCCAAATTTATCAGTTTCGGAAAGAGAAAACCAGTCTCCCACCTCAGTCTTATTTGCAATCGGTTCAGATGTAGGGGGCTCTACTGATTCAGATACTCCAAATGGTTGCTTATCCCCTATTTCATCTGCAGCTGTCCAACCTGGTGGCATACCACTTTCTGAACTTAATCGATCCAGTAAGAGAAGTACATCTCCATTACCCGCTCTAATGACCGTGGGCTCAGTTTCTGATGTGGAGCTTCCCGTGGTACTTGCTTTGTCCAATTCAATAAATTTCATCCCCTTGTTTCATATTTACATTGTGTTGACCTTCGCTTCAATTATCAGAAACTGGAGTTGCTCCCAAAAGAAAACGTCTATGTTAAAGAAGGTAAGTCAGAGGAAGCATCGACCCGGCATCTTAAGCTTTTTGGAAGGACTGTATTAGTGACAGAGTCTCACAGGCCATCTTCAACTAGCGTAGGAACTGGAAAATCAATGTTACCAAACATCCATGACGAAGAAGTCGTGCAAGCATTGCCCATGAACTTTTTACCTGCGAAATCTATGTCCAGGAATGGGGAATGCTTTTCGAGTCAGTTGCAGCATGAAGCACTTGGTGCGCTCTATCTCACACCACACCAGAAAGAGAACTTGAATCTGACAGAAGCTAGTCTCCAACACCATGGTGGACCTTTTACGGGGGTTTATCATTTCCTTTGATATCCTTTCTTAAGGTGGAGAAATCAAAAGCTTATGTGGACTGTGATCTTGGAGAAGTACAAGATAAAGAAGTTCAGAAGGAAGGGTCCTGGACTGGTTCTACTGGATCAGTAAATGGTGGGGAAGATGGTGACAAATGTTTGGATTGTGAGACCCAGAGTCAACCCTTTTTCTTTAAAAATGAGAATCAAGATGGAGGCCTAGTCTTCCAATTAAGACCAGATGCAAAATCAGCCTTCTCTGAGCTAAGAGCAAGCACTGAAAAACGTGTAAAAGGGTTTATGCCTTATAAAAGTATTGTAGAGAGAGAGACCCCGTCCTTAACGATGACAGGTCAGGAGGGGGATGAGAAACGAGTCCGGCTTTGCTTGTAGCATCCCCCCACGAGTGTCCTAGAATGATTATGTTTTAGTTAGCAGATACAGTTTTTAACAGGCCGAGGGACTGATTGGGTACAGTTAAATGGTGGAGTGTAGTGACTTCAGCTGCCGGTCATCTCGAAGATGAGAAAGAAAATGTCTTGGAACAGAAGCTTTGCCAATTCTCATTAAGTTCTCTTGTTTTTACCTCCAACTGTTCAAATCACAAGTCCATCTCTTCGTGTACGCATAACATTCTCTTGCTTTTCCCTTTTGTCCCCGGCATTACCATTTGTATTTCCTTGTAATTATTTTCCTTTATGGAACTTTGATTTACTTGGTTGCTCAGTACGTTAAACAATGGTACTTTCCTGTTTAAGTATTAATTTCTGAGCCCGAGCAGAATTCTGAGTATTGTAAAGCCGTAAAGGCTGTGTTAGAATGCGCGGGATCAGGATCCAAAAACGGGTGCTGTGTTCTTAGATGCAATTGCTTTTAAGAAATTCGTTTCTCTTGGTGATTTTGAACTTGGAAAATGCTGGCGTTGGACTGCATGAGAGGAGTCTGTGGGAAGAAAACGATTTGGTGACCTGATCACGAGTGTTGAGGTCCAAACACGAAAGAAACTGTTGGAACTACTCAAGTGAGGAGTTCTTTTAGTCTGGTATTAGCAATGGTAGTAGCCAGGTGCAAATTGAAAACCTTCTCTAAGAGGAAAGGGACTAATTTTGATCGAGTAGCAGCAGAAAACAGACATTCTGTGTTCGTCAAATCTGTCACGTTTTTTGGGTGGTGACAACTTAATGGCGAGCTCCAGAAGTGGAAGAAGATGCAGCGAAGTGCCAAGTGCTCAGTGGTGGCTTACATGGCTGGAGTGAGACTCTCAACGTTTTCGAGTATGAAGATCCCTCTAAATATCAGACGACATTAATATCCAGAGTTAGCCCCATTATTTGTCCGGTCCACGTGGAACTAATCCGGTCACGGGTCACCAAAGGTTGTCCATGAGCGTGGACATTTCAGTAATAACACCGTTATTCAAACAGCCTGTTACTCGAGACTCGAGTCTCCAAGCGCACATGCATATTGATTACTTAGAAATCACTGTTGATTGAGCTTAAAACGTGCCCTATAATGTTTCAAACGCCCAGTATAAGCTGGAGTGGGAACGGATTTTCCAGTAACAACAGAAATCATTTTTTTTCTGTAACTTGGGGAAAGAGATTTTAGGATTCAACCCCAAGATCAGACCCTCCCTTTTGGGAGAGCGCCAACTGAACTACACAACAGAAATCATTAGCAATGACACATCTTTTACAAATTTTAAGAATTGTTTTTTGACCTATGACGCATCTATTACATAGAGGAAACTTGGTTACTAGGATCAACCCAACAACGATCGAGAGTAAAAAGCCCTCGATTCATACTGTATCTATAACCCAAGCCTCGACCAAAAGGAGATGAAAATACCACAAAAGTGACGTCCAAGCCCAACATTAATATAACCAGTAACCAGAACCAGACGATGGAAAAGGAGGCTGGAGGCGAAGCAGTACCTTCTCGTGGGCCAGTGCTGTAAGTTTTACAAGATCAACAAAGATTAAAAGAACTAAAGAAGAGGGAAAAGCAGACTCCACTTCAGATTAAAAAATCATAAAGAACGATACGACAGCATCAAACATAAGTCGACCAAACCTTTCCTCTACCAACTTCAGCCTGTCTCTTTCTGTTCTCACTCACTGTCTTTCTCCTTGGATCTCTTAATTCTCTTTTCAATAATGTCATTACTGCTAATCATCACTGTGACCATCCTATTCACACTATCCTCCACAGCAACTTCCCACTACTCTTCTTCCTCCTCGTCGCCATTTCCCCCCTTGCAGTCGTCGTCGCCCTCTGAGTGGCACTCGGCGCGGGCCACTTACTATGCCGCTGCGGATCCACGAGATTCCGTGGGCGGCGCGTGCGGGTACGGAGACCTGGTGAAGGCTGGCTACGGCATGGCCACGGTGGGTCTGAGCGAGGTGCTCTTCGAGCGCGGGCAGATCTGCGGCGCGTGCTTCGAGCTGAGGTGCGTGGACGATCTCCGCTGGTGCATCCCGGGCACTTCCATCATCGTCACGGCCACTAACTTCTGTGCGCCCAATTACGGGTTCACCCCAGACGGTGGGGGCCGCTGCAACCCTCCCAATAAGCACTTCGTTCTCCCCATCGAGGCCTTCGAGAAGATCGCAATCTGGAAGGCCGGCAACATGCCCGTTCAGTATCGCAGGTACTACCTCACCTTACTCTCGCACCTACGGTAATTTTCTTTTACGAGCTTTGCTTGTGCTTGGCAGTAGGGGATTGATACCTTCCTTCTCCTGAATTCCACTTTACTGGCTTTAGTTTTTTGTCGTCTTCTACTGTATTCTCTGGTATCATGTCAATTGTCAACAGCTTACATTAGGTTTTTTTTGGCTGTGTGCTTGCTGGATGGCATAATGGATTACATTTGCGCTAGAACGTGGCTTACGCCTTACAGGGTCGTTATCTACGCTTACTTGAGTGCCTTGTCGGCGATTTGGTTCGAGACTGTGCCGTACGATTACCTTTTGTTTTGTTTTTTTTCTTTATCCTTATCTACGATTTGGCTTATGTCCTTCCTTCCCATAGAGATGGTGGAATGGAAGGAAAATGTATAATATTGAGCTTTGGCTGCTAACCCTATTGGGTTAAATACATTTTGTAACCTGATGAGCAATTGATACTCTAATTTATTGATTTAAGACAATCTGCACCTCCAGTTAAAATTTCTCTATTTTGACTTCAAAAATTACAATTTTACCCTATGATTACTGCCAAAAAAAATACGGAGACAAAATAGTCATTATACACTAAAAAAAATCATTTTCAACTTACCGGAGGATATTAAACATAGCATAAATTGTTGGCACAAGGTAGAGTAAGTAATGTCAAGATATGAAGGAGTGAGTGTTTGCTCTCATTTCATGGTTGTTAGAGATAGATAATGTATTGATACATTTCGTAACTTGAAAGTGCATGGATTAGATTAAACATCTGCCCTCTTGGCTAAAACATTTATTGTAAGTTTGCATTGAATTGCAGCTCATTGTGCCCATTTGGAATTAGTTCTGATAGGCAGAGAAAGTTGAGCGTCAAATTTAGTTCTCTTTTGCCTTGTCCTTCCTGTCCATATTATAAAAGTAAATATTAAACCTGGATAATGACTAATTTTTTGCTATCCTGAAAGAAGTTGTTTTGCCTGATTTCCGTAAATGTGGGTTGAATAGGATCAAGTGCAGAAAGGAAGGAGGAATTCGCTTTACAATTGATGGTTCAAATATCTTCGTTTCTGTGCTGATCACAAATGTTGCTGGTGCGGGAGACGTAGCTGCAGTGAAGATCAAGGGTTCAAGAACTGGCTGGCTCCCAATGGGGAGGAATTGGGGCCAAAACTGGCATATAAATGCTGATTTAAAGAATCAACCTCTTTCGTTTGAGATCACTAGTAGCAGTGGCACGACAGTTGCATCTTACAATGTTGCTCCCAAGAATTGGAACTTTGGGCAAACATTTGAAGGTAAGCAATTTGATTCCTAAGGTCCTTGCATCTTTGTGCCCCTTTTTTCTTTCATTTGTAGGGTAGATAAGGCTGTGTGGGAGGGGGGTGTGTTTTTTGAGGAGAAAATGGTTAGTTAAGTGCAAATGATGTCGTGCTACAAAGGTATACGTATTCACCTGAAGTGTTAAGAAAAAACAAATCATTCAAACAAGACTTCCACTTTATGTAAAATCTTAATTTGCAGATAGTTGTGTTCGCCTTTTAGGCTGGTCGTAATTGTTCTTTTTTGGCAATATAATATGAAACCAGAGCAAATGCCCTTTTCTTTTTGCTACTTGAGACTTGAGAGGGCTATTGGGCCTTCGGCTATAGAGCGAGAGGTTCTCCCAATCTCCCTTCTCTGAATTCTCTCCCGGTAGGATAAATGGGCCATTGGGCCCCGGGATTAGAGAGCCGATCTCAGTTTAATTATCATCAACGACCCAAAATGGCCTCTCATGGCTCATCGTTGTAAATGGGCCAAAAGCTGGCAACTCTGGATGCATCACTTTGTCGTGGCCGTGGATGTAACCCCGTTGGAGTCCACTATACGCTAGGCCAGCGATATGGGACTTGCATCCGTCACCGAATCTCTAATGTCTCCCACACGCAAAATCCTTAATCACTCTTCACGGGTATTGTCGGATGCATCGGTTAATTGCATGGTTTATCGTATAGAGAGTGACAATCAGAAGCAGTATGCGAGGGAAAGGAGTGTGTTTCTAACTTGTCAAAGATAATAAACAAACTTTTAGTACCGACGGAAAGAGAACTTTCAACTTTATATGCCATAGCCCCTTAAATTTTGATGGTAAATTAGATCAGCTTACACTAACACGTAACAAATCTTGGAGACGATAAATCTCTACCGACTGACCCAAGTGTCATGATTGTTATTTCGACCAAACATTGCATCATAAGCAACGGAACATACAATGGAAGCTCCTTCTAGATAGCCATTTAACAAGGTGACAAAGAGGACTTAATGGTCAGTGCAATCAGAGCTCTAGAAAATCGTCTCTTTTTTCCTTTTTCAGTATTAAGATCCAAATGTTATATATATATAAAGTACTAAGATCCAAATACTGCATGATATGCTAACGTATCAGGCAACACGACAAAACCTAGGGCCAGAAACAACAGTGAAATCGTCTCTTTGTTCCTTCCTTCCGTCTTTTTTCCATGGAAAATGCTCAATTATTCAATTATGGTCAACTATTGTCAGAAATCAGTACACTAAAGTTATGTTTGCATAACAAAATTTTAACACCCTAAAATTTTATCATCATTACAAAATACTCTATCTCCTCACTTTTTCACTTTTTTACCAATTTTTACCATCTTTTTCATTCTCTCTCCTCACTTTTTCATCAACCTCGATACCTAAAATTTTAACAAACCTAAAACTTTACTTCTCAAACACAGCCTAAGATTCACAGATGATATTGCACATCTTCCATGCTAAGGAGAGAAAAAAAAGTAACAGACTGGTTGAGTTTGAGTGTCAAAATTGTAGGGTGGTTAAAATTTTAGGTATAGAACTTGGTGAAAATAGAGGAAAAGAGTGAAAGTTTATGGGATGTGAAAAAGTGAAAAAAATTTATGAAATTTTGGAGAGCCAAAGTTTTGTTTAGAGAGACAGAGAAGAAGAAGATCAACCTAAAATCAGCACTTGTATAAGAAATACTCTAGCTATCAATGAAGCAACTCAAACTTACTCATTTCTAATTTCAAATACAGCACTTGTAATCTTCAGTATAAAAACATAATTGGACAATAGCAGACAGAAGAAAACCTTCACGTTCATAAGCACTAATTCAATATTGAGCCACAAGGGCAAGAAAAACACGACCTCTTACCTATACACAGCAAATGAGAATGTATCCACATTTGATAGAATACAATTGCTATGACTGCCTGTGAGACATGCTCAGTTCTCTGACTATGTAGAATACAATTCCTATGTGTATGTAATATTCCTAAGGAACAAGAGGTAACGAATCAGTGATTACTGTCGCCGAAAAAGAAAAAGAAAAAATTCTGCTCCTCTAAGTTAATCAGAAGGCAGAGTAAACGTGGCAAAAATCGAATACGCAAGACTAGAGGTAAAGATTCGACCTCACAAAAGGATCAAAATATTGAATGTCGGGTCACCATGACTATATGCTTCAAAACTTCTGATGAGATTCAATAAGCAATGCGTTAAGCATGATATGTATAGCAGCTTCGTAAACAGCCCCGTCATAATGCATCCCATCCTCTGTACATCTCACCCCACAATTCCAACTCAACGACTGTACATCCAGCAACAAAAGCGGGCCATTGGACTGACGCAACAGTTTGCTTCTCCGAAGCGCCGTATCATAAGCAACCCGCAATGCATCAGTCATCTTCTCCCTCTTCTCCTCCGTATTCAGCATCGAGTTTATCAATGTAGGAATCCCAATCCAAAACAAATGCGGCGATCTAATAGGTACCGATCCCGTTACAGGCACGTCCTCGCCTAACTCCGGTGAAATCGGCAACAACGACACCGCCGAACTCCTCAATTGTCGTAGACTAACGCCATAATTCGACGCATTCGTAAAATGGAGCATATGCCATAGCCCCGAGCCCATCACCAAAACATCGGGGTAATTCCGCTTCCGCTTGAAACTAATAATCAAATCGGTCAAATTGGTCGCGTAAGGAGCCCAAATAAAATCCAATTTCATATCAATCTCGTCGACCACAATTTGATAATCGCTGTGCCTTTTGAACAAATCGGCTTTGACAGACTCCATGCGCCCCGATTCCAAAACCAAATTAAGCAACTCCAGTGCAATCAATCTGGCCTGGGAGTCGCCCGCCACGACGACCGACGACCCGTTAAGCAAATCGGAGGCGTCAGACGGAGCGACCTTCTGAAACTCACACGCGACGACGGGTCTGGAGCCGGACCAGCGCCAGGACTTGGCATAATCCAAGGAGGAGCTATTGGAGTTCAGGGGCTTGACGTCCCAAACGACGTCGTGGAGACGGGAGACGCAGGAGTCACGGCTGTCGAAGACGACGATATTGGAGACGGAGGTGGCGAAGTCGGAGATGGAGGGGAAGTATGGGGTGAGATGGACCCCAACAGCAAGCGTAATGAAGAGGGCCCCACTGAAGAAGAGCATCTTGTTGCGGCTGAGATGCCAGCCCGCCATTACCATAGGGACGAAGAGCACCACGCAGGCCGCCAGCAATCCCAGTTGGACCGCTCCGAACATCATTAGGGGGTCTTTCTCTTTTGCCTTGTTGCCCTGCAAGATTTGGATCTACCTACAGCAAAAATCGAACAACCATATATTTCAGATCCAAAGTCGGGCAATTTGATGGTTCTTGATCTTCTTGTTGTTGCTGTATCATTGTTTCACGGGACTGGATTCAGATTAGAGATTCTGATTTTTGGGCGATAGCCTTAGGGTCGAGGTGAATGGGTGGATTGGTGGGTGGGGGATTTTTCTTACATTTATGGCTTCTGAATCAAGGTAGTTTTATGCTGATTGCTGATGGACATGTTACAATAGCTGCGCGGGCGTTTGTGTGAAAATGAAAGAAAAGGAATGACTTCGGTTGTATTTTGAAGCGGTGACGATGGTCCTGCCTGGGACGGTGGGCTCGCGCTATAGCAATCAGTATTGAGTCATTGACGTTGCTAATGTACACCGAGGGAACAACGTTCGAGCGGAATGCCACGTGGCCACTTATTTGCTTCTCCGGACCTCCGGTGGACCGGGGTGGTCGTTTCTGGTAAAACTGACATCGCCCATCGTTATAAATAAGATAGGCATGCATTTACAAAAAAATAGGGATGCGGCTAGTATTCCGAACTAGGCTGCGGGGCTTCTTTTCTTTTCCAAAATTTGGAGAATATGGGGAAATCTCGTTATTTCCAAATATCGAGGGCTTGAATTCAAGTTTCTGACGTATATAATTTTGGTCTGTAAGAATTTACTTGTTACAGATTTCGCCGCTTATTCTTTTACTCGCGCTAAAACACATTAGAAAGTCTCAAGGGGGGGAGGAATTTGCAGCCCGAAGAACTGGAGGCAATTACCTCCATATATATATTGGTTGTGCCATGGAATAGGCATGATCCCCACGTACACCAATTTCATGCGCTTACGAATCCTGAGACTAACGAAAATCTATGGCCCTGCCTCAACGACCCGGTGTGCTCTTAGTTCAACAATCTTGCTTTCCCAAGTAGTCGTTATCCAATACCACAAACCCAGTTCACTAGGGAAATATGAACACATCACCGTTTTCAGTGGGAAAATGGAAAAAAAAAAAAAAGAGATTAAATGTTCTACCGTTTTGGCCAAAAGAACTCTTTAAACGGCATGCCTGACGCGAGAAACCAAAATTTCGGAGCTTTAAAAATATTTGAATTGCTAGTGCTGGAAAGCTAGTTTTTACAAGAGAACGAGTCACGACACAAACCAAATACTGCAGCAGCAAAACACCTCTCTACAATGCACACACTACATTTTGTAACGCCCTAGCCTATCTTCCTTGGAGAGTTTTCCTTTCCGCTCCCTTCACTTTCGGAGCAGCTTAATGAATCCACATCTACTTACTATGACATCTCCCGAAACCTGGCAAGTGCCTTCTTTTGAATCAGGGTTTTGTAACTATCCCCAGCCTGCACCTCAAGGTTAGGATCAGGCTTTTTCTGCTGACTCCCAAGACCTGCTCTACGTTCCGTCGCTTGTGCCTGGACTGGCTCTACCATTCCACTTCCATCTTTCCCTAATCCCTGCACACCAGATCAACACCAAAACACAATCCCCAGAATATCAAATGTTAGAGTCCTCCTGCACCAATAGCACTCCAACAACGATTCACGATGCGGCCACTGATTCAGAATTTTCAGGTGTGTTAAGAACAAGAGGGAAAGCTAAAAAGGAAGGGAACTGACAAGAATAAAAAGATGTTTGGAACACAATAAAGAAATAGCATTAAGAGAATTGACTGCAGCATCAACTGCTTTCTAAAGAAACAGATAGAATCCCTTCTTGAAAAAGATTAAAAGATTGCTTGACCATCAGAAAGAAGAAGGAACTGTAAAATATTACATTTTAATTGGTTTGAATATAGAAAAACATATTTTTTCCAATTATATATAACCACTAGATCAAAGTTCACAATTATTGTGAGTGCACAGAAGGAAAGGATACCAAGCCTTCTTGCCAGCCCATGTTGCGGAGCATTCGGTTGCCTACATTGCTCTCATCAATTGCTTTGTCTGCCGTAATGACCTCATAACTGTTAACATTAGCATCTCCACTCACACGTCCTCCACCAACGCCAGGGGGAAAAGGCATTGAATCCATGGCACCCTTCCTTAATGAAAAATCTCGATCTTGGAAGTTCAACAACAGTGAAGAGACAAGATTTCTCAAAAGTCGATACAAATATGGAGAGAAAAAAGCAATGGTCCAAAAGCTTGGATAAATAAACCGGTACACAAAGACTATTTGGCAACATCCTAGGGCTACGGATAACGATGAAGGCAAATCTAAAAGGGTTAAAGTGAGACATTTCCAAGGATATTGGAGAATTTTTAGACGTCCTCGATCAGTAATATTTTTATATTAATGTCATTTAAAACATGAACTTGAAAGACTCCCCTAAGGCATGCCACTAAAAGACAAATTTCCGACAACCCTTACTTGAATCACCAAATCCCTGGTCAGATAGAACGTCTCCAAGTGCGGATGAACCATACAAGCTCCTTCGCTCAGCTGCACGATCCCTATATGTAGTTTGCGATTGCTCCTTGTGAGCAGATGCAGAAGTAAGTGGCATCTCAGAAAACCTCCTCTTGACACCCCCAACAGCTCCAGGTGATGCATAGGTACCCAATGCAGATGCATCAGTTTTAAATGGAGTTACACCTGTAGGCACATCTGCATTTGCTGGTAAAGACAAACCAACAGCACTTGCAGGCGATCCTGAATAAGGAGTTTCTGATCTTGCAGTAGCTCTTCCAGAACCCCTAATAACCCCCATCACAGTTCCCCCTAAGCTGTTACTCACAGGCCTTGGCTTGACCGGAGACTCCAGAACAGCAGCCTGGACCACATTACCAATGGTGGTAGATCCTGAAGTGGACATAGAATTATCTTTGGTTGATGATACATCAGTCCTAAACTTGCTCTTAGCAGATTGCCCGACAGAAAAGGGTCTATCATCAGCTGATCCAGATAGTTGATTATCGTCAAGAGCCACACGAGTTGCTTGCCCTTCATGACTCCTTTGCTTCCACATTGACAATACGTTATTCATTTTCTTCTTATTAGCCAGAATAATGCTCTTTGAAGCAAGTTTTATCTCTTTTGACTTCTCCTTCTCTTTCTTCTCTGCAGCTATAGCTGCGGTTGCTGCAGCCTGTACGGCATCTGGCAATGAAGCAGTTCTCTCTGCTGACGTTACAGTAGCTGGTGCAGAGATGATTACTTTTCTATTACTGGAACCATCCGATGCCTTAGGGAGCTCAGATAGGTTACCAGATGTTTTGTTGTCATTTTGGTCAGTGCAAGGGATGTACTGCTGAGTTTTTTGGTCATATGAATACCAAATTCCACTGTTACCATCATAGTAAAGACCTGCATATAAGGCCATATAAGAGCATCATAAAGGCTAGATTCCAAAATGAAACTCATGAAATAACATTATAAAAAGTTCATATTATAATACACATTGACACATGCTGCAATTGTGCATTTAACAACGATCCAGTATATCAGAAAGTTAGATCACCAGTACCACACACCCTACCACAGTATGAAGACCGACAGGTATTTGGAGGTTGTTGGAAAGAAGTTCACAAGTAAACATATATACATTTTGCCCACTAGTTTCACTCTTTCTAACGGCACAAAATATTGAGTACCAATAACCAAGTTGACTGTCAGAGGTACTTCAAGTTCACTCCCATCCTGTGAATGCGCATACATCATAAGGGGACTGTGGTTATAGTGGTTGCAGCACTATCATCCCAGTACTAGTTTCTCAGATGCATATTCACATAACAACGATGGTGATACTTGCAATATCTCCCATCAATTTCCATGCATACACATTGCAAGCAGTAACTCTTGCGATGGACATTTCTAAATCAATTTGCACATGCAGAGTGAGAGAGAGTGAGTCACTAGACTGTATCAGAGGCTGGAACTCAATCATGACTTGAAAAAAAAAGACCATGCTTGCAAAATGAATTTTCATCAAGCAGCCAAGTAGACCAATCTCTTCAGAGAGTGGACAAACCCTAAAAGCAAGAAAGGGCAAATTCCATACCAATGTACTCAGGTTTACCCTGTCTATATGAAATAGATTTAATTTCCGACAGCTTCAACATAATGCAGTTAGAGAAGATATAAACCTGTATTTCCATCATAGTAAAACCCAGAAGTAGCATCATAATAATAACCAGATGCTTCATCCCACACAAATCCTGACTGTGGAGCCGAACCATCATTTTGAACTGCAACCTCCCCACCAATATTCTCTGGCCCACTGGTTGATTGCTTGTCTTCTGGGTTATATTCTTTTGGAGCCCATCCAACAGCATCATACTGAATAGCCCAAAGAAAGAAGCATTAGAATGCAATCACATTCGAGTCTATTAAATACAATTGCAAAACCAGAAGCAACTAGAAGAGACTATATCCAAAAAAAACACAGTTAAGCAGTTGCTGACAGGTTATGAACACCACGGAGGAATTCTTTATATACAATCATTTTTAATAACCTAACCGTCCATCCGTCCCAGAAGTCTTCAAGAACTTGTCAAGAAACCTAATCTACTGCTGATGTTCTAAAAACACCTTGCATAACATTTAAACACAGATGAAAATCAAAGCAACAGCTTTAATGTATGAAACTTAAAGTAAACACGTGCACGTAAATGAGCACCTGTTGAGCAAATGTTGCTGCCTCGATTGCAGCAGCAGCAAGGCTACTCGACTGGGAAGATCCTGATGTGCCTGAACCTGGACCAAGAATGCTTTTTGCATATGCCACCCTCAAGATCTGCCCATTCTTCTCAAGAGTTGTTCCATTCGTGGCTTCAAGAGCTTTGGTCGCATCCTCCACCTACAAAAATAATAAAGGCGGTTCTAGCTCAAACCTTTTTTCTCTTTTTTTTTTGTTCCTTGGCAAGCAACCTTCTGTTTCGCCAAGTGGAGAATAGAATCCTAGGAGCATTAAAACTATCTGACTTTCTTAGAGGCCAAGATAATCTCCAGAAGTCACAACATCATGTCATATTAACTCTAACAACACTGAAAGGGAACTAAAGCTTTCTGAAGAAACCAAAAGCACTAAAAATAGAAAAACAAAGAACATAAGCAAGTACAAAGAAATTCGATCCACACATTTTGCCAAAAATATTCAGACAGTTTCAACCATTCAAGCATGACTTGCAATAATCCTTTTCTTTTTTCCCCTTGCAACCCAAGACCTAATACCCCAGCACACCAACATAATCTGGATTGAAATTCACCTTAAAATAAGTTCAAATGTGCAGCAGATTTAATTCTAGAATCTATAAGCTCATCAAACGTTTTACATTTACAAGTTCTCTACTTCTAATAGCATTTGTCTTCGCAAACAGTACATAATTTGTTGAGGAAACCAGAACATTGCGCCAACATTTGGAACATTGATACAGAGCAAGGACAAAATATCCAATAGGACTCATCATTGACAAAAGGGACTTACCGAATGAAAATGCACGAATGCAAAACCCCTTGAGACATGTGTGAATTTATCTCTAACAAGACGGAGGTCCTGCAAATTAAGATCAATAAGACTTACTCACAAGTGCCTCAGAGGAGTAGGTCAAAGGGATGGGGACTGTAGCCTTCTTGCTTTAACTGTACAAGGTAAAAAAAAAAGCTCTACTAATTCACTCAGGTTTTCAGTACCTTAATTGGAGCATGTTTTGAAAATTCATAACGAAGCATTTCCTCATCAGCATTTTCATCCAATCCACGAACCACCAAAACATGGGTAGGACCTGAATAGACAACAATTTCATTAAGTTAAATACTGCACCACAAAACAAAATCTAGCACATACCATCTCAGAGCAACAACAAGTACCAACCTGCCTCCAATCCTTTCTTCCCCAAGGGTAGTGGATTTGTTAGAGCAATATCTGCTGAGGGAGCATCATCACTACGTGGCTCATTACACTGCAGCAAAGGACGCAACATGACAGAATCAATATAGTGTAATAAAAATTCAAAACATCAAATTTACAATGACTGTAGCATTGGACAGCCATTCTACATAGGCAGCCTAGATATAGAGTTACAGTGTGTGTTCACAATCAGCCATGTATAGCCGAATTTAAATAAGAATGCTCTTTAATCACCCAAAGAAAAAAATTAAAGAAAAACGAACCTGGAAGCAAGATGTTCGCCTTGCAAAATTGACACAGCCACAAGAGTTGCACATCCAATCAGATGGTATTGTAATGCTTCTATGGTTAAAGTGGCCTGGTTTCACAGCATTCTCTTGTCCAAACAGCCCACCTGCCCCACCAGTTGGCTTACTACTGCAACAAAATACAGTTAACAAGGTATACTTGCAGTGAGAAATGAAAAGGGAATTGCAGGTATTCAAGACATCATAAGTAGAACTTCAGTCACAATGAAAGTCCTACAGTATGTTCAACTGCAACCATAATGGCCGCATTGACAACCAGTCTGAGCTCCAGACTGGTTTTTTGACATGCAACTCAAGGACCATAGTGTGACAGATTTTCTATACAATTTTATCAGATAGAATAAGACGAACAGTTCAGGGGGGGAACCTACCTATACTCAAAGAATAGCTTTCTTCCATCCACAACAAGACCTTCATCTCCAATTTTTTCCATCATTGCATGAGCTGCTCCCTGTTCCAGTAAAATAACTATGTACACTATTCCTTTGAAGAAAAACAATAAAAATTAACAAGTTAGTTATTAAGGTTACCACTGATGGAAAATCAATAAAAGCAAATCCACGAGAGATCCCAGAGTTTCGCTCTTTGATCACACGGACATGACGAAGGGGGCCCCATTCAGCCTGATAATCACACAACAACTTTTAAACAAAGAGATAATAGAAACAAGAAAAATGATTCAGAGCAAAAACATTGAAACATTACAAGGATCTGGTACAAATCTTCCTCAGTCGTCTTCTGTGAGAGGCCTTTCACAACAACAGTGGCCGACGGAGCCTACAAGAAGAAAGGATTTTCACTGAAGCCCTATATCATACAAAAATTCAGAGATACGGTAGAATGCAACATACACGTTCAACAACAAAAGCATACCACTGAATATTGCTCACGATGACGCTTCTCTTCGCGCTCCCTTCGCTTATCAGTCCTCTCATGTCGATCATCATCGTAACTGTCCTCCCGATAATTTCGACCATGGCTCCGACTTTGAGGGGACCTCGATCTAGGGCGATCATCGCGCCCCCGAGATCGGGAGCGTTCATGCCTTTTATGTGGACTCTGATCTCTTTCCCGACTAAGACATCTCTTATCATGGGATTCACGGCGTCTCCAATTACCATCTCTCCTACTGCCTCGGTCATAATCAGAATCATAACTGTGGCGACCATAGTCATAGTCCCTTTCACGGCTTTCCTCCCTGCTTTGATGGGACAAGCGCGACCTAGAATCATATTCATCACAAGTATACTCATCACGTTCACGTCCCACAAACCTTGCGGGTCTGTCAAATACACGCTCACGATAGTTTTCTACACTCTGGTACCCATCCCCAAATTTATCAAGTTCCTGAACTGTATCAACCTCATCATCACGAAAGGTATCCATCTCATGGTATGAATTAATGTAGGGTTTCTCATGTCGTCTTGATTCCCTATCAAGAGGATATTCCTCTTCATAACTTCTCCTCCTTGATTGTGGCCAAAGACCAATAGCAGGAGATGGTGGTGGATAATTGTCCCTATCCCGAACATCACGATGGAAGGCATTTCTCGGGTAAACATTATCTCTAGAATATCTTTCATCTAAAAACCTCCTCTCATCATAGGAAGCACCAACCCTGCCAAAAGAAAGTAAAGTGGGATACAAGAGGAAAGATAAAAAATTTGATACAATGCCCCCATAACAAAAGACCCAAAAAATAGTCTGAAAATATCAATACGCGATTATAGAAAGCTAGGTTAAAGAATTATACACAGAATACATACCAATAAAACTAAACAATAAACTTCTGATATCTATATTTTAACTCGACGCTCATACCCACAAGTACTAAATTGCTCTTGTGATGATCCTAACCAACGTGCAGCACTCACCGGAAGTTTGGCTCATGTACTGCACCATAACCCTCCAGAGCCTGTGAATTCAAGAGAATAACCTATGTCAGCCACAAATAATCAATCATGATACGAGCTTAGGCAAATCCAGTCCATATCCTCACTGCCCCACGGCTTCTCTCATTTTTCTTTAGGGATGAGCTACCCGGAAAAAATGGACAATCACATGTGCCCTAATAATTTCTTGTTTTAGCATCCCATATAGGTGATTATTAAGGAGGAAACCACAATTACGCTGTTATTATCCCATCCTTGCTGATGACCATAGCGACCAGGATCCATTTCTTGCAAGCAATACCCGTCAGCGTTACCCCCTACAAGGCTCTTGATGGTTGTTCAGATGATTCAGGAGCAGAATGTATCAAAATTTCTCCTGTAATATATGCACAAACAGAAACGATTATGACATGATGAACCAAGAACTCCCATACTTGACCTTGGCCCCTCTTTCATAACTGGAATCCTCAAATCAAATCCTTTCCACAAATTCAGTAACACCCATCTTCCAATTCGCTTAACACAAAACAGAGGAGAGCCTTGATTGTAGAAACCATCAGCTAATAAATCATGACTATCATCCAAAGTAACGCAGAACAGGATATCAATCTTGGAAAATAAAATCCTAAACCGAATGTTAGAGCAATGACATTTACGATAAAAGAACTTCACTGCAGATGGCTGGAAAAGGCAGAGAGACCATACAAAAAGCAAATGTATACTTATATGTCTGTGGTCATGATATCTTTTGGGAACCAAAAGAGGATAGCCAAATAGTTATGCGGGCAAATGAAAGGTAAACACTGAAATTAAGGGGCAATAGATTCAGATAAGTTGAGCGTTTTGTGTAAAGGAGCCTTCAAATTAGTGAACAAAGATTAGCGTATCGGTGAATCAGTGAAGAACCAAAAACCCTAATTCGCGAACAAGGAGATGAAGAAGACCCGCGTACCTACCAGGAGGATGTGCAAAAAATGGTCGGATCCGATCCGAACTGCGTTTCTCTATATTCTCCTCCTCGATTTCGCTGAGTCGTTAGGGTTTTTATTTTATCCGCTACTGGAATATGGGGATACGACTGACGCCCGACGACAATACCCTGCCGTACTTTTGGGGATCTAAAAGTCGGGCCCTGACCTGAGCTCTATGTGTAAGAATTTCGACGAATTTGTGTATACTATTTATATAGAGCTTTCTCGGCAAAACTATATTCAATGTAACCACAAAATACCGATCATTTAAGTTGGTGGTGGTTTTCCAAACACGAAATCCAATATCTTCCTTAATTACAAACTCTTATACATTACTATAAAAAAATAGCTCAGCGGGACTTAACGTGTGCTCTCAGGCGCTGTAATGCGTGTCCGTGGATCTCACGCGTTCATCCCTTTTTCTTCCTTTTTCAGCGGCAAGTGGGGTCTTCGGTATACACGCGTCGGGTGGATGGCATCTGGACGTCAAGACACTCTCCGCGGTCCGATCTGGTCGGTTTGTCGCCTCCAGCTGCTGATCATGCCACCATATTTCGTCATCGCTTTTTCTTTTATGTTAATCATATTAGCTTGTTGTCTGTTGTGTTTTTATGCCCCCTTGTGGGTCTCTGTATGGATTTTTGGTCACCCTGCTCATTGGCATGCCGACTCTTTGAAGTGTTTGGTTCGCCCTTTAGAGCGTGTTCCTGAGATTTTTCAACCTCCTTGATTTTCGTAATGAAAGGTGCTGCTATTGTGAGCTTCTTCCATTAATAAAGAGCTCATCCTCAACTGTATTCCGAGAAAAAAAGAAAGAAAGAAAGGGATGAAGTCTATCGGGTTTAAAAATAATGTTCATTGGACACGATTACCAGCAAAATTACTCATAAGATTCATAATTAAAGTTTTTTTTTTGTAAAATGATATTGATGGATAAATTCTTCAAGTACTACATTTTGTTAGAAGGTATTTTAGAAGAAAAATGTTTAATGGTTATCCATTTTAGTGAAAAAGTCATATTTTATTCTCCTTTGAGCCATCGTCTAATTATAATTAATATCCCAAAATACTATTCTTAATAAATTGACCTGCTTAAATTATCACTGTTTTTGAACCCATCTTTATTGCTAAGATTTAAGCGTCAATATGGTGCAGCATTGCTTTATATGTTATTCATTTTCGTGGTTAAATTTTAATTTAGACCTAAAAAATGCAATTTAGGAGGTTGAATTGCAAAGAATAATAATTTAAGCTGGGACACATTATAAGCAGTGATACTCTATAATTTTTTATATTTTAATACATTAATCTTATAAACTGATGCGGTCATACATTAGTATTAACCGGATGCCTGCCATGTTTTCGGTTTGGTTGGGGGTCCACCTGCGTTGTCCCTTCTACACGAGCGGATTTCCACAAAAGCCCAGTTAAAAACGCCCGCGGATTGGCTCAGCTTTGGGTGGCTAGACTTTAATGACCGGGCAGAACATGCATGTTGGGTGGATGTGGATCATCTGGGCTTTGTTGTGTTATTGCAATGGGCATCACAGGAGATGTCTCGGACGTTGGGCGTCGCCAAGTGGGGACTACTATCTATGGGCTTGGCTTCATGATCCAGCGCTTCCAAACATCTCAGTCCAATTGAATGGGACAATTGCAGTATGAATCCCAAGTGTTTTGTTTGGAGCAAAACCTTAAAGCT
Source organism: Myrica gale (assembly GCA_963930655.1). Taxonomy (NCBI): domain Eukaryota; kingdom Viridiplantae; phylum Streptophyta; class Magnoliopsida; order Fagales; family Myricaceae; genus Myrica; species Myrica gale. The sequence continues at coordinate 3,886,340 of OZ005600.1, read as the reverse complement.
GACTGTCTCTCTTTTTTTTTTTTTCTAAGCAGCTGACTGTCTCTCGTGGGTGAGATATCTATAGTTAGAGAACGAAACTCCATCTGTCACTTACCCAAAAAGAAACAAGTTGCAAACGACAATGGAACTTTATCAAGTAAAATGCGCTGGACCACAGTGCCCGGTGCAGCGAATTTTCTCATTTTCTGAAGCCCGTCGGAGGTGAGCGATCGCGAGTCAATACTTCAAAGGTTGCTCCTACCAACCGGCAACCAGTCACGTGCCAACCCCCCATAACCACCATGCATGCACCGTCTCGAGGCAAGTAAATGCTGAACATCAACATTTGAATGCGATGTTCCTAACAATTAATCACTTCCGCACTAGAGTTTGGTTTCTATACGTCAACAACCAAGAAGAAGAAAGTATCTTTCGTGGATTTCCACGTGACAACCCCCGTTAACTTCACGAGAGATCTCTGCTATATAAATAACCGGTCGGAGCTTCGCATGAAGGGCAGGACTTGAAGATCCTTCTCGTGGGCATATCTTTTTTTTTCTAAGCAGATACTGTACGTGGGAGAGAACTGCTCTTTAGGAAATATTAGAAGATGGTTGTGAAAGTGTATGGTTCAGTGAGGGCAGCCTGCCCACAGAGGGTGCTAGCTTGCCTTCTGGAGAAGGAGGTGGACTTTGATATTATTCATATTGATCTCGATGCAGGAGAGCATAAGCGGCCTGATTACCTAGTCCGACAGGTAGTTAATAACGTGGTATAAGTTAGAGATATTATGTAGCATGTTCAGTTGGGTCATGTCTCGTGAAACAAAATTAGTTATTGGACACATAGTAAGAAGGTTGTGTCACAACTCACAACAGATGTAATATAAGTTACGATACTTCAGAGCTTAAAATTTATTGATTTATTGGCTGTATATATTTAGTGTCGTTAATTTTACTAAATGGAGTTTTGTGATTTATTTGGCACAGCCGTTTGGACAAGTTCCGGCCATAGAGGATGGTGATCTCAAGCTTTATGGTAAGTTGGCAGGAAAAAGAAGAACTTCCTAATTCCTTACTATTTCTGCAGGAAATGGTTTAGAAGTATTATACGCACCTTTGTCAAATTGTTACGTACCATCTTCCAACTGATTGATCAGAGGCTCTGGTAGCATTTCTTTCCTTTTTAAGACTGATATACGTGACCCAAAGCCAAGTCTCTCCAAAGTACAGACAGGCCGCAAAGGGAGAGGCATATAATAACACGCCTACTTTTTGAGGAGACAAATTCTTCCGTTCTAAGGACATATATAGATCCATACCTCTCAGAAGGAAATTAAGAAGACCAATATCTTCAGTACCTGGGGTTGCTCTCGATCGGATCATTACTACGTTTTTCGAAGAAAGTTCTCTCCTTTAAATCCTTGGAAGTAATTTCATTATAAGAATATTGATATTTAAATATTTATTTTCTAAATTAAATACTTTGATGTTTATCATCTAAGAGATCATCAAAATAAATTTAAGAAAACTAAAAAAAATATTATAATATATTTTATCTGTTACTCTTATCGATCGATCCTGAATTATACTGATCAGTGGATCTCCAAAATAGAATTTTGTATTGACGGCTGTTCTCGTTTTTTTGGTTTCGTTCCAGAGTCCAGAGCAATTCTACGGTATTATGCAGCAAAGTACGAAGACCGCGGTCCAAACCTATTGGGAAAGACTTTGGAAGAGAGGGCTCTCATAGATCAATGGGTGGACGTGGAAGCACACAACTTCAGCGACTTGGTCCGCACTCTCGTCTTCCAGCTTATAGTCCTGCCGCGCATGGGAAAGCCCGGGGACTTGGCGTTGGCTCACAGCTGTGAGCAAAAGCTAGAGAAGGTGCTGGACGTATATGAGCAATCGTTGTCAAAGAGCAGCTATCTCACCGGAGACACTTTCACTTTGGCTGATCTGAGCCATCTTCCGTGCGTTAGATATGTTATGGATGAACTTCAAATGGGGCACTTAGTGACTGAGAGAAAGAATGTGAACTCATGGTGGGAGAAAATCTCAAACCGACCTGCTTGGAAGAAGTTACTGACGCTTGCTGGTTACTAGGCAGTTGTTACAATTTGAAGCTGCTCTTCTTTTATCTAGATGGGTGCTGCTTTCTACTATCTTACTTGGTTTTCTTTCTTTTAATTTTTCACTTTTTCTTGGGAATGAATAATATCGGTGTGGCATCTTATGCTGAATAAGATAATAGAGCTATGAATGGATACATATATATTATTCTTAAGTCTAATTTTCTTATGCATTTAGTTTTTCAGATTTTAATTTGAGCAATTTCGACCCTGAAATTTTATTGCTAATGTCCTCCTGTCTAATACCATTATCATCAACCGATGAAAGCATTGTTATCTTTTGTCAACACAATTGATTCAAGAACCACCGGTAGTAGTAATATTAATCCAAGTCACTCAATATCGTCATAGTCATCAGACTTATCACCATCATCTCAATCTAAACCCATAGTTTTTTTGGAGTCATTAAACTACTACTTTTTTATGTTTAAATATATTTTTCGTTCGTCAACTATTCAGTAATGATATTTTACACCCGAATTATTAATTTTGTTACATTTTATCCTTCATATTCTAATCGCGCGTGTACATGTTACATCACTCACATTTATTAACGTGGATAGAAATTTATTTTAAATTAAAAAGTGAAAATGATGATTAATTAGTCTCCCATTGTTTTGGCTCGTGATATTTTTGTGTAGGGATAAAATCATCTTTTTATTGATAATTTTTTTTGTCAAAATTAACAAGGGATGGTGCAAATTTTCTATCGAAATTTTAATGAATGTATACGATCGAGAGACCGGTTATTGTACGAGTGGATGAGTGAGATTAGAAGTTGAGAAATCTAATGGCTGAAAAAATGTCACGTCATTTAATGAACCCGGGTCGGTTTCATTAAATAACGTGACATTTTTTCAGCCATTAGATTTCTCAACTTCTAATCTTACCCGTCCACTTACACAATAACCTCAATCACATAATAACTTTTGCCTACTATCTACGGATGAAAAATAATTCACTTGACCCGCGAATAGTGATTTTTGACCTTTTTATAATCCATCTAAATGGAAAAGAACTGGAGGCCGGGATAGAATGAGAGCTAACGGTTAGGTAACTTCACCCTTCCTCTTCGGAAGATTTTTGTAAAGAAAAAAGAAACGACCGAGGGAGTGGACTGCATCATCCTGTTCCCTCCATAAAACTCTACTTTTACTCCACTGTTTTGAGCTATGTAAATTAGTTGACAAATGAGGTGAACCGCCTGTGATGTTCATATTTGGCCTGTGAAAACATAAAAAAAACATTTGGACGTACGGCAGCAACAAAAAAAAAACTCCTACTGTGTTGTGTTGTTAGCACAAATTCATTGTGTTTGTATTATTGCAATCGAAGAAGAAAAAAAAAAGAATTACAGACGGTACAAAATTTGTTGGGGGAAACAAGTGCTTGAACATGGTTTGCTTTGTATTTCCGTAGGCAGCCGCACATGGATTTCAAGGAATAATTTGAAGGAATGCTTTTAATTTTGAATACTACCTACAATATAAGATAAAGGTGCCAAAATATACATTTTTTTTTTGTTTTTACTGAGCTTCTCCCTTTATAATCAGTTGCGGAATTCTATGTTCAAGATTTGTATTCATGCCTTCGTCAAGAGAGACGATGTTCTTGATGGTGGTACAAGAGACCTCGTATAAGCAAGCGGTAAAGCAAGCAACTTCTTGGCTTTGCTTACGTAGGCCCTCTTCGTGAAGTTGTTGTAGTCGTTGGCTTCTATCTCGTCCAATATCTTGCGATACAAAAGCAAGGACGCCCATACCTGCGAGATCCAAACCATCATGGGTTCATATCAGAATCGGTAGCTCAGAAACAAAAAGTAACAGCCAAATATTACAGAAGGATCACGAAGAGAATGATAGTCCTTTGGTTTGTTTCATATGACCGACAATGGAGGAAAAGAAACTTAAAAGAAATTTTTTTTTTCAAGGAAGCCATTTATCTTCAAACAGCCATTTCTACTGCAATCAGGTTCTTCTCTGTTTCTGTGTCTGTTTTCTTGGCAAAAGAAAAGAACCTAATGGATGATCTATATAGCATAATTTTCAATATTGACAGAAGTTTTTGATCGTTTACCGGCCATCTACTTGCTGCACTCAGTTCTGTCACCCCTTTCTCTGCCTCGTCAAAGAACATCCTTGCCCTCTTTATTTGATTCTTCATGAAGCTTCTCCATTTGTCTGTCACTCTTCCAGCAAATATGTCATCATCTGAAAGCCCTGACTGAGCAAGTTCATCCTGTGGTAGATAAATCCTACCTCTTCTGGCACTGCATAAAGAAGAATTTGTGAAAAGAGAGTACTGGACAGAAGAGTCAAGTTACAATTACAGATAGGGTGAGACTTCTATTGCGGCACCAAATTTTGATGGATGTTTAATTTTACACGAGGGAGACAAAGCAAAATATACTATAGAATGATCAGTGTTGTAGAATTTACTTTAGAATAGCTGTCATAAAACTCCAAAATTCACTTCAATCATCATGTATTCTCTCGGAAACTATGGAGCATAAGCATGTATTAGAAAGAACCGGGTGGATGCAAGGAACCTTCATGCCCCTACTGGACAAGGCAGGCAGGTTGAACATCAAGAACCACCGAACCAAGTCTTGAGAATAGAAATTCTGGAACCTCTAGTTTTGAAACTAACCTAGGTGCTATACAAGTACTTAACAACATCCGTATCTTAACAAGTTGATTGTACAATATTGCATAAATTAATTACGTTTTTCAGTGTGAAATATGCCTAGTGTTTCAATTTTTCTATATAAAAATTTAAAAATCTGGTAACATTCAGAACAGGGTGGCATTTGAGCTATGAAATGGCCCCCATGGTTTAGGCATTGCGAATAAGACTAAAACAATGCAGCACATAAATTTCTAAAGTTCTGCACTTACTCTTCTCCGACATCCCTCAGTATGTTGGTTAACTGATTTGCAATCCCTAATGCCAAGGCAGCATTATATACACTCTCTGTTGTTGCTTGGGACTCAGGTGCAATGCCCATGACCGGAACACTCATTAAACCAACTGTTCCAGCAACATAATAACAGTAAAGATATAGCTCATCAAAACTTTTGTATCTTGACTTCCGTAGGTCCATTCTCATTCCTTCAATCATATCTTTGAATGGCTGCAATTATATAAGGTCATTCAATAGTGTTAGGATTTGGCTAACAGCAAGAAAATTGATAAACTTAAAAAGATACGCTATGAAATGGAAAAGACTTCCTTTGAACCTTAAATGAGATCGGGAATTATTGGTGTTTGCGAACCAAAATGGTGGCCACAATTTTAGTTTATGGGAGTTGGTAAAAAAGTGAAGAGGGAGATAATTTGAATGAATTTTTTATATTTAATTGTAATAGAAAGAGATGATTCGATGAAGAAAGTTTGTAGTTATTTTATTAAGCCATTGGCGTGCAAACATACTGCTTGTTAGACGATGCCAGACCTTTGTGGGTGACAACATGCTGAACCACTTCTGTTTTAATGGTGTGTAACATACAGACCCTATCTTGAAGTTCAGCTTCAAATACCCTTGCGTCCAGCAACACATAAGGTTCAAATTTGAAAAAGGGAATGATGGTCAACTTCATTGAAAATGGGGAAGGTAAAAATACTGGCTGGGATCTGGAGCAACAAAGAAAATGCTAAAGAAACTAAAGTTTACAAATTTGGTGGGGGCTTCAGACACATTACCGCCTGTGTGCCAGAAGCACTGATCCCCAATATTTTCAAGACCACGTTATGAAGCTTACATGCAGCTGTAGGCATGAAATGAGAAGCTAATGACAAGTCTAAAGGTTTCTATCTGGACTGCCTTCAGTGGGATATCGGGACCACACATAAGAATAGTTTGATTCCATAATGTTGTCTATGAAGCTCAATTCTTCATAATTTGGTTACCGCTTTTCTAGAGGTGTTTTATTGTGGCAGCTTACAACTAAACCCTAGAGCTATTCGGTTAGTATGATACATGCAGGATATTGAAAAGAATTTATTCCAATGATCGTCTTTCAGAGATTTTTCAAAAGTAATGGCTAACCTGGATGTCAACGGGGAATTTAGCAACTGTATCTGATAAAGCAGCATCAAGCATGTCAAATGGACGACCTTGAAAAAGATCTTCTAGCCGTGACTCCCACCTATCCAAAGCGGTTGGTGTTATGTGTGAAGCATTAGGCCCATCAACAAGCTCATCTGTCCTCCTACACCACACTGTACATACAACAACACCATAAGAAATAGAGAGACTCAATTCAACTCAAACCTTAATCCCTAACAATTTGGAGATTATAAGAACTAAAAGATGAAAGTAATTTTGCTTTCTTCGTATGAAAGTCTCACACACAGAAATTCCTCACAAACACATGTCTTTTAAGAAAAATAAAGATGGAACGCACAATTCACTAATGTGAGTATCAGCAAAGTCCATAATCATACCATGGAAGCTGTTGCAGAGGTAATAGAACTTATTCTAAGACTGAAAGATGATGCATGTAACTACTCTCCTCTACCCTCTACCCCCTCCCCCCACCGTCCCTCCTCTCTTTCCAAAAGAAGAAAAAACAAGTCTTAAATAATCAAGATTATCCTTTGACATTTATTTTGGTGGTGGTTGTAGTTGTGAAGTCTTGGACACTGGGATGATATTCTCTTTTTCTTGCTATATTTTTTTTAGCTTGTTTTCAAAATTCTCACCGAGGAGAAGGCCTAGAATTGCCCTGTCATTTAAATAACTTCTGATCTTGCTTTCATATTTCAGTGTGATAAAGACCATCTTCATTGTCATAGCTGGGCGCTGCATTGGTGACACAATCAGTCAGTGTTGCCTTTTAGTCAAGCTTTTTTTTTATCAGAAAAGACTTTATGATTGAACCTGCTGTGCATTCAATGGATTTTGTGACATAATAGGGTAATAAAGAGATTAAGATTACAAAGTAGTTTCCTGGCATTCAATCCAAATTTTAGAGAGAAATCCTGGGCATCCTCAAGTCCTCCTGTGCTTGCATAATAATTTTTTATCTGTACCATAACCACCTACCTCTCTGCTGAATTGGACTACTAATGGTGACACACAGGAGAACTAAAGCCTCCACTCCAGACAAGACTCTATTATCGTCATCTCGTATATTCTTAGAAAAGCAAGAAGTATATTCCAAAATGCTAAGGAATAGCTGCCTAACTTCCATGGAGTCATAACTTTCAGAGTCGCAATCAACAAAAAGTCAGATGACAGAAGTTCCAAAAGCAACAAAAGTCACACAATGGAATTGGTCCAAAAGCAGATTGAATTTCCTGACAGGTACTACAGTTGGAAATTTCACGAAGATGCTCATCACTTGTTTGGTAATCATAAGAAGCTCATGAATTAACAGACTTAAGATCAGCGAAAAGAGCATTTCTCATGTTTCAGAAGTAGATTCGAGGATTCAGTATGAAAACCACCTTGACCTTACAAAGCAAATGAACAATCATGTACTACAGGGCGAGGAATATTACATGTTTCCTACAAAAGCAAGAATTTCGTACATCTTAGTATAGCAAGAATTCTGCAATTTCATGAATTAGAAGCTCACTAATGTTAGAAACTATCTTTCACTTTATTTGTTAAGCTTTGATGTAACTCTAACAGAAAATCCAGCGAAGTTTACCACTATAGCTGCTGCACACTTTCTTCTCCAATCTTATTACGGGAAAAAAATGAGTATAGAGTTTTCATAAGATAACAAGAAAGATGTGTTCTGATTGAAGGTCATAGTCACCCACCATATATTGCCCAGATAGCCCGTCGTCTTTCAGGGGTCATTAGCAGAGTTCCTGAAAAGGCAAAAGCAAATAAGAGTTGCATTCCAGAGTACTACAGGTACTGCACTAAAATCTCCAAGACAATAAACAAGAGAAGGCTAACCCAGATAAAATGTCTTTGCATACTCTGCGCAAACTTCCCCACAGCGGTCGTATGCTTCGCTTAACAAGCTCAGTGTCCCAGGAAGAACGATATCTGGTTTCACATCAAGGTCCCCCCTAGACCTTAATTGCTTCTCAACCAAGGCTGCCTGCTTCAGCACTACATTGTAAACCTTCTGTTCAGATGATACAGCTATTTCTCCAGCAGGATTTGCTACCATGCTTGATGATACAGGGAGGTTGCTTCTGCTCTCTAGGCCTGACCCATCAACGGACGAATACTTCACATCAATATTGAGAGAACAAAACTTCCATTTATGTTTCCTACCCCTCTTTGCTCTAATCAGTCTCCTGTTTTCTCGGGATACAGACATGGATGGATCTAAGAGCTGGTTTCCATCTCGAACTGTATTGAAGAATCCAAAGCAGTTGGATATCTCTACGGTTGGGGTGACAATCCATAGTAATGCTACAGACATGATTTAACTTGAAATCTTAGTCACCCAACCTGGGATAATGCGTCCTCCTGATCCTCTTATTCCTCCAACCTTAATTTAGAGAAACCCAATTAGACCGTGTATTCTCTGAAAGAAACGCAGTCCACCTTCCAGGAAAGGTTCACACCATAAACCACAAACAAAACAACGAATTTGCCAATTGAAACCACCCAAGAATGGAACTTCAGTCTGACCTTTCTCTGTAAGTGAACCAAAAAGCGTAGTGAATAATTTAAGTAAATAAACACCACACACCACATGCCTAGGAAAAAAAACACCACCCACCACATACTCAATAGTACCAGAACATCAAATTGTCCGAAACCATAACACTGCCATCAGCAACAGCAAGAATTCTCACAATGAGATCTTTAATACGAAATTTTTCCGAAGTTGTACTCGAAAAAGTAAGGTCAGGCGACTGCTTAACAATTTTTCTATAAGGTATTTGAGTTGGGCCCTCCGTTTTCACTCAGTTTGAGTACAGCAAGATTTCTCTCCGAAGTTCGTACACCTTTTTACTTTTCGGAATCTGACCAGAGAAGGAGGAATATACAAAAACAGATACAAATACAAAAGCGATATCACAAACACACATGCAAATATAGTGAAAGAGAAGACTACCTGTTGGAAGCTGTTGCTTTAAGATCAACTCGCGAGAGCTTCCAATATAATTAAAACCAAATTGTATGCATCAACATCATCTTCATGGGAACGAAAGATAACAACAACCACTAAAACCTTCCCAGACAATCTGACCACTCTTCCTGACTCTCTTATAACAATGTTTTTGTCTCCACTCTTTGCCTACTAATAAAAATGTGTCTTTTTTTTTTTTCTATTCCTAATGCAATTTCTTTCATTTACTTAAGCTCTTTCTCCTACCTTTTGTTTGGTTCGTGATTGGGCTTTCTTCGTTGCTCTCATTTGCGTTTTGGTTTGCTCGCTTATAGCAACCTTTTTGTCTGCAGATTGAGATAAAGATAGATATGACTCGGATCCCAGTAGTTCAGTAACCCGGCTTATGGTAATTATTCCCGGAGAAAATGCTTGCTTAAAGATTCCAAACTTCGTAAATTTTGGTCCCTTAACCTTTCTTTCTTTTCTCGGAAAGAGCAGCAAAGCATTTAATTCTTTCTTTTGACGAATTTTGCCAACTTCCAGATCTATTTTTCATTTGTCTAACCTTAAAAAATGAACAATAAAGCCTGTGTCACTGTTCATTTTGTTACCAAGTGGTCCAAGTTAGTAAGGGGGATTCAGCCAACGATTTCTATTTTCTAATCCAGTTGACCAAATTAGTATTTTACATCATGTCAATACAAAGTATTATTTTTAATAAAAATTGCATAATTGTTAAGAAAAAATATGGCTATATATTGGAAGGCATTTACCTACATAGATCGTATTAAAAAAGTTGAAAAAACATTTTTTTTTACATTTATATATATTCTCCGGATGGGGTAGTGGCGCTTATGGTAGAAAAAACGGGGTAAAAGGCATATACTAATACTGCTACTACTTTGTGGGTAGGATTCGGATCCCGTGGAGATCCGGGAAGGACCACTTTTTCTTTTAAGGGAAGATCCAAAGGGGATGACAAAGTAATAAGAATCACCCAATCAGTGGGAGATAACGTTATCAAATACTTCTACTGCGAGAGCGGTCGGAGAAGGTGGGTGGGCACGAACACGTGGCGAGCGACAAGTGAGCCCTTGAAGTGCAACTTTGATCCCAGAGGACTGAGAGGAGTGGTGTTCGGTTGCGGGGTGGTGGTGGGCCCAACGAGTGTATTGGCTGGGGCCCAACGAGTGTGGAGCCAACTGTGGAAGTGGGCGATTGACATCGGCATCGAGCGAGTTCGGCCAGAGGTGTGACCTGTGGCCCTCGTAGTTTGTCCTGCTCCGCAAAATGCTCTTCGGAAAAGGAAACCTTGTTTCTTGGGCGGGGCCGTGTAACTGCGGAGTCCACGCGTTTGGCCATTTGGTTCGTGGGTCTCTATTGGACACGTATCCTTTTGCACTCCCGTCGGCCTACTCTTATGTTGACCAAACTCTACCTTTTCTTCTTTCAATGCTAATTACTTTTTATCAAATGGGCGGTCCATTTTAGTCCCCCACAAGTCAAACAAAAACTAAGAGCATTTATAATAAACATTGTGATGGGATTTTAGTTTTTTAATGATGTTTTAGATGTCTGTAATTAGTTATCCGCGGATTAGTGGTAAGGACATGGGTGTCTGTGTTTGAGTGCATAGACAATGAGAGGAAATCTCCCCCAATTATAAGTTTGTGGACATAGCTAGAAGGATTGCTCTTGCTTCTTCTGTTAGGCGTTTATCCACGTGATGCTCTTTGATCCATGCATGTGGGATGATGCGCCATTGGACAGGGCACGTTTTGGATGACAAAGCAACACATACTAAATAATATTTATCAAAAGAAATTAAAAAAAATTGTAGATACACGTACTTGATGCGGATGGTGAGTATAGAACCAGATGCGTTGTTTCTAGGCTTCCCACTAAATAGGAGCAAAGGAACAAAGGTAGCAAGGGATCCTGTTCCACCCCCCCCCCCCCCCCCATAAAATTAAAAAAAAAAAACATCATGGAGCTAGGTTTTATATGGAAAGATTAAAGATGGCAGTCATTGATTTTGTATCCCTTGCCTCCTTTCCATAAAGGGAAAGAAGTAGTCGCTGAGCTAAAGTTTGATTAGTGCATGATCTGAATGTGAATACGTATAAAGTTGAGTACCAGTCAAGCCCGAGGAATAAACAAAATATATAGACTTTATTTTCGCTTTTTCTAGCCACGAGTTAAATATATATTTTAAAAAAACCCTTTATATTGCTAGATCTGGTCCGAGTATACCTATGCATTTAATGGTTTATTGTAGCCCCATAGTACTTGGATTTGCTGCAAAGTATTTAAATAATGTTACTGACACTCTTTATGTTTAATATTAAAATTAAAATATTACTATATTATCTTTTTGTCGAAAGCCTCATATTATATTAAGCTTCGTGGACGGAAAGCCCACGAACATAGTCAGGGCTTCGTGGGCGGAAAGCCCTGATGCTTGTGCGGAAAACTTTCTGAAGTGGGCTTCGGAACTGGGTAATTTCAGATTCGCCAACAGGATCCGTCCCTTTTTCTGGGACTCTCTTTCCCTCGCTTACTTTTCCCACGCTGGCGGGTACTTGCAATCTCATTCTCATCTACTTACGTCATCTCTGCCTCCTCTTTCTCCTTGTTCTGTTGCCGATTACATTCCGTGCTTAGACTCGTATTTCCTATGTTAAAAACTGAGGAGATAAATGCTCACCCCAACTTATCCATATGGTTCTATCAGCCTCTGAAGGGTGGAGTTAGATGTTTTTTTGTTTTGTTTTTATTTTGAACTTCGCAGTACGCCCAGTTCATCAATTAAAGAGCTTTTTTTTTTCTTGAATTTTCTGGGTAATCAAACAGATAGGGGAAGGTTTAAGTTATTAGTGTTGTTGGGAGAAATGCTCGATGCTCAAATGGGTCTGTTCTATTTTTAATGCATATTTTAACGGGAATGCCGCAGGAGAGGTTTGGGTGCTGCGCGTGATCTTTGAAAGGGCGAGCTAATTCTAAGAGTTCCAAAATCGGCTTTGATGACGATTGAAAGCCTATTGAAGGATGACAAGCTCTCTGTTGCTGTCAACGGGCACCCTTCTCTCTCACCTGGCCAGGTTCCTTTCTTTAAATGAATTCTCATTGGTCTTATCAAAAAAAAAAAAAGAATTATCATTGGTTTGTCTGTCCAATGCGTAGACCTAGTTGGACATTAATCTTTCATTACCTAATCATATCTTCAAATTTCTAATGCAGATATTGACTGTTTGTTTGATATGTGAAATCGATAAAGGAAAGAGTTCGCGGTGGCTCCCATATCTGATACATTTGCCACGCAACTATGACATTATAGCAACTTTTGGTGAATTCGAGAAGCAAGCTCTGCAAGTTCAGTTTCTGATTGTAGAATTTTAGTTTGTTTCCCTAGGTTAGGTTTCACGAACTCTATCTAGGAAGTTTATGGCAGATTCTAATGATTTAAAGAGTTGAAATGGTTTCTGAAGTATCTCAAATGGTTGCTAGGTGGCTGAGGCTATATGGGCTGCAGAAAAGGCCATATCAAAGGCTAAAGCGGAGTGGAAAGAAGCTCATCAACTGTTGGAAGACCTGAATCTCAATCCTCAACTGCTGACTTTAAGGTCATGGCTTTGGGCTGCTGCAACTGTGAGATAATCAGTCCTTCTGTTTGAGCTAATGGATGCTAAAATAGGTTGCTCATTCATACGTCATTTCTGGTTTCTGAGTAGACGAGAAGAGTCTGAAAATTCATATACTTTTCTTCTTTTGTGGCAAATGTGAGACCTATTTGTGTTTAGATATTCTCTGTTCTTGGTAAACTAGTCTAAAAGCGAGATGGTCAGAGATTTTGCTCGAGTGTATTGGTTTGTGGTTAGTGATAGTTCCTATCTTTGCATTTGTGGGTTGGTCTTATATTGTTACTTTTCCTCATTTCTATTTTTATGAATTCTTATGAAGTTCCATCTTGTCGTATCTTGTACTTGTTTATATTTTTGTCAGTAATCTAAATTGGTTATCTCTGACCATGTTGAAAGATATCCTCACGGACGTTGCATATACCATGGGATGAAGCCGGATGTTTATGTCCTGTGGGAGATTTATTTAATTATGCTGCACCAGGGGAGGAAACATCTTGTTTTGAAGAAGTAGGCAGCTGGATGCGTGCTTCTTCCTTTCAGCTCACTTCTCTGTTAAATGGGGACTGTACATGTAAGTCAAATGTGCAGGAATGTGATGGTCATGATCAGAGGTTAACTGATGGTGGATGTGAGAAGGATGTTGCTGCATATTGCTTCTATGCTCGGCAAAGTTATATAAAAGGAAAGCAGGTACTACAAACTCTCATCCACATCTTTGTTGTTCTATGAAAGCTATTTGCTGATCTATATCTCAAGTGGCTTTTTGAATGGTGATCTTCGGTTTAGTGCTTATTGCCTCCTTTTCCATAGCTAAGGAAGAAATTTTAAAGCAACTCCCCTGTTAATCGAGAAATTCATTAGATAGTTTTCCTGCTGGTTACAGAACAAGTACACGAGTTTCATACTAGACATGACCGCTGCAGATGTAATAACTGGATAAAGAGTAAGAAATGAATAGAGAGTTCAACATAAGAGCACATGAAGGCTGCTTTAAGTTCTAGAAAGGACTCTCCACAGCTTTGAAATGACTGGCTATTTCCTCTCCTGCTAAAAATTTCACAACAAGCTCCTAGGGTTAACTCTGAACTTGGCATGCGAGTAATCTAACTCTACCACATCAGCTCGAGAGCATATCAGAAATATATTGTGGCTTACAGGAACATTAGGGGTAACTCCTTAGTTCAGAAAGCACCAGAGCTCCCTAGCCACCAAGCAATGCAATAAAAGAGGGTTACTGACTCGCAATTGCACTTACACATGCAAGACACTTTCAAAAAAGTATGCTTCTATTTTGATTTGATTATAAATAGGATATTCTACAAAAATGAGGATAGGAATGTGTGAAGAAATTATTTGATTATTAATTGGATCTTCTAGAGGAATGAGGATTGGAATCTATGTGAAGAAAGCCACTTTTACACAGCCCATGAGCACCAAATGTCTTTCTGGGGATTAAAGTATACTGATAAAGATTCTAGCACCAACACGTTTCCTTTATGGATGATATTTACATACTTCAATTGGTTATGACAAGGAGGTTTGGGCTTGATCTACTAGTGTGTTTAACCTTTGATTCTTCAAGATGCATGAAGACCTGCTTCATTACTTCTTGTGACCCTAATTTTTAGTATTAAGCATGACTGTAGTGAGTTGTATGAGCTTCTCTTATGGAAATGTTACTTAAGCCCATGCAGTGTTGCTTAAACAGTAAAAACACCTAGTATAATGGGTTCCTAGAAGTGTCTCTATCAGGATTAGCGTAGGACATTGGTTGTTTATGGTCAAACTCTGTCTCGAATGTTCTTAAAATATATTATACACGTAGGAGCATCGAGCAATGAAACCTTACTGATGCAGCAGCTGCTTAGAAAAGGAAATTGAATTTTGGGTGAAAGCAATGTATGCTAAAAGATTGTAGGTTAGAAAATGGGAAGTTGGGTGGAATAATAATTTGAGTTAAGAACAGCTTAATCAGGTATCAATTACGAGAAAGGAAGTACATCAAGTTAAAGAATAAAGAGCGTGATATGTCAGCCCATGTGGGAAATAAAATTCGATAACTGGTGCCTGTTATTTACCATTGCAGCAAATATAAGCCTCCATTAAACTTTCTAAAGTCCAAGAAATGATAAGAGTTTTTCCGGAGTATATCAGCTTTTTTACTTATCTTATGCCGAATATTGTTATATAATTGCAACCAATTTGTCAGTTTGAAATGAAAATAGGACACCCAACACAAGTAGGGTTGTGCATAAGCGGTGACGGTTATGCCTTCCACTGCCACCGCCACCGCTATGGGCGGTTGTCCAAAAATGGACACCACCCCCGCCACCGTAAATGGAGGAAACCGGCATTTAACGGTGCCGGTTTTGACGGTGCCCGTGGCGGTTACCGCCACCCCCACCGATGACAAACCCAAATAAAATTAATCAAGAGAAAAATCGTAAAAAACTTAACAAATCCAAATCCAAATTCAAAAAAATCTTAAGAAAATCTCAAACTCACATCCCAAACCCAACAAATCCAACAAATCGCAAGAGAATCTCCACCAAAACCCAACAAATAGAGCACTAGATTTAACAAGTGCAGCGAATCCGCAAGTCTCCACCAAAATCCAGCAAATCCGCAAGTCTCCATTTGCTACAGATTTAACAAGGAAATCTGAGAGAGAGAGAGAGAGGCAAATATAGAGACTAAGAGGGTAAGCGGGACTTACCACGGTGGCAGACAGTGAGGAGGAGGGCGGAGGGGCAGTGGGCAGTGGCCAGACACGAACGAAGGGGAGGAAGGCCGTGGGCGCTGACTGAGGAGTGAGGATTGATTCGCGAAGGGGGGAAGGAACCCTAAAATCATCTCATTAACCCAAAACGACGATGTTTGCGTCTGAAAAAAAAAAAACGATTCTGGCTGGGCGGTTTCACCGCCACCGCCATTTTCAACGGTTTTTGGTGAAAATGGCCACGGCACCGCCCCCGCTACTAAGCGGGGAGCGGTGACCGGTACCGGTTAACCGGCCCACCGACGGTACCGGTGAACAGCCCTAAACACAAGTTGTCAAGTGTTAGTTGGAACATACAACCATGTCAATTTCTAAACAAAGGTGACTATAACTGGTGATTCCTTTGGGGGGCTACAACTGTAAAATATTTCAATTGACGGATTTGGTACTGTACTCCCTGCAGGTTCTTTTATGCTATGGGACGTACACAAATTTGGAGCTTCTTGAACACTACGGGTTTCTTCTAAATGAAAATCCAAAAGACAAAGTTTTTATTCCCTTGGAGCCTGAAATGTTTTCCTCCAGTTCGTGGGCTATGGAGTCGTTCTATATTCATCAAAATGGAAAGCCATCTTTTGCCTTGATGTCTGCTTTGCGATTATGGGCAACCCCACCAAACAAGCGAAGATCTCTGGGACACCTTGCATATTCAGGGTCTGTACTCTCATCGGAGAACGAGATAAATGTCATGAAATGTATAGTGAAGCAATGCGATGTCATTTTGAAGAACTTGCGAACATCAATTGAAGAAGACAGGTTGCTACTAAGTTCAATCGACAAAATTCAAGATCTCCATTCCCTTTTGGAGCTCAGGAAGGTGTTATCTCCTTCTGGAGACGAGATTTGGGCATTCTTAGAAGCCAATAATTTGCAAGATGTCAAAAGTGGTAGCAACTTACTTCTATCCAGGAAAATTAAAAGGTCTATGGACAGGTGGAAATTGGCTGTCCAGTGGAGGCTCAGATACAAGAAAATCATTCTTGATTGCATCTCTTATTGCACTCAAATGATCAACTCTCTCTCATAGATAGTATTTCCCCTGAAAATTTGAAGTCCTAGTTTGATTCTGTGTTAAAAGTAACATAGAATGGCTGGATACATCTTCTGATTTGATAAAAAAAAAGAGTGAATGGTGAATACGAAAACTGAAAGGTTATTTGTTCGTGGTGGTTCGGTTTTCAAACCACAAGTTCAAATAGTGTATATCAGGCGGGGCTGAAACAGGTCGGGTATGAAATCCACCTCATTGCTTTATTTGAATACAAGCAAAAGCAGAGGCTTGGAATGCTGTTGGTACCAGATGGAAATAGGAAACGTATACGCACTGCAGTTGGCAGCTGCACTGCACAATCGATCTTTTTCAACTACAATGCATACGTGGAGTACAACCATATATATCGAAATCCCTTATATGTTAGTTAGTCTTCTCTGTCTCCTGACTCATTTTACAGTTCGTTTTCACCCGGAGAAATTTTTGTTGTCTAATACTTTCTTGAATTTAGGATGTCTGCACTTTGGAGGCGCTGAGTGGGTTGAGGTCTTCTTTGGTTTGATGGATGTCTGAGAAGGCCGTTGGATCAAAAGGTTAGGGAAGCGGAAGGATTGCATAATAGCTAAGCAGGAGAATTAGTGCATTACAAATTCATCTGTCTGATGATGTTTGAAACATCACCTCCATTTCTAGTACGAGGGTAATGCTTATCAGTTACATTGTTTCCGGTACGAACGGCATACAACTCAGTCATGTTATTGATGAGTTATGAGCGGTTTTTTTTTGGGTAAGTAATTATGAGCGTTTTCACTGCAAGATTGTTGAATTTTTAAAAAAATAAAATTGGAAAAGCACTCGATCTTGGTCGGCCTTGTTGTACAATGTAAGGTAGGGATTGCATTAATGCATGTTTCACAATTATTATAGATTAGGATGGATTCAGTCCATATCAACTTGCGTTTTTATCATTCCAAAGAAGTAACACCAGTTCCGCCTTCCCGAGGCAACAACTTCCCTTTCCAAGCCGTCACTGAAGCTAAAAATCTCTTCGACGGCCAAAGAAATAAGAGGGTTGATCCTAAAGTAGAGATTTTTATCCTCGATGACCAAGCTAACTCTAATAACCATCTCTTTTCACAAGTCTTTTGCGAAGAACTAAAAACTATAAAGCTTATTTCTGTCCCAAAACAGTTTTCAGTCATGAAAATTAATATGCAGGTGAGTAAAGAAAACGGAAACCAAAAATAACCCCTCAAATCGCTTAAATATGAAAGTCGACAGAAAAAAGCTGAACATTTTTTTTTCAAAAGGAGACGAGTTAATCATCTATGGAGGATAGAGATTTTATTAAAGTCGAGAAAATTTTGTTTTGAAATAGGAAATGAGTGTTGTGACAGAGATGGATCAGACTATTTGGCTTGGATTCTCGAAAGAGAAAGATCGCACAGTTTAATCAGCGTCGATCATCTGGGGAAATAATCATCACTTCCATCTCATGAAATTTAAAAACACGCAAAAACAATTAAAAAAAAATACTAGAAGAAAGACGACAACGACGAAGTATGGATCAGAACTTTTGGCTTGGTTTCTCGAAAGAGAAAAGGTCGCTCAGTTTAATCAGCGTCGATCATCTGGGGAAATAATCATCACCTCCAACTTCATCACTATTACGATTACGTTTCATTTAGCCACTCAAAAAAACAATAAAGGACCACATTAAAGAAACGAAATTTGCCCAAATCTGCAAGAAAGAGAGAGCCACTTGAGACTCTCTTCTCAGATTTGCAGAGCCGGACCAACTATGGGCGTCGGCTCATACGCAAGCGCCCACTGACATTGCAGAGCGCCGGTAATCAGTATGCGACGCCGCGAGCTGCTAATCAGAAGAAAATAATTGAAACCCTAATGCTATTGCTCTCTACAGAGCACCCTCAGAGGCTCTACCATTTAATTCTTGAAAGAGGGAGGTCGAGATATTTATTTATAAGGGTCTTCGTCTTGAAACCCTAATTTCACACTGAGGTTTAAGGATAGTGGTCTGTTTCCGTGCCACGTGTACGGCAGATGATCTTCTCTCGTGCTCCTGTCTTTCCAAACCTACATGATGGATTTATTAATTTTTCTCCTTTCTTGGATTTTTCAGCTGAACAGTCCTTTGTTGGACCTAGTATGGGCCTGATGGGAGTTTCACAAGGTGCTGCTTGGGTTGCCAATGTAAGGTTAAGATTTGTTCGGCCCTGACTAAAACCATAGAATTAAGGGTCCACCCGTGGACCCTTAATTCTATGGTTTTAGTGTCTGACGTAGGTTCCAAAGGGCCATGCGTGATTGCTGATGCGGACCAAGATTGGGTTGGACCTGAGTTGGTCCAGCGCAGGACATGTTATTCCATGGTACTAACCCTGCCCATTATAGGTCCAACCCGACCCTTAGACAATCCCAATACCAACCCACACGACGTGGTTCTTTTGTTTTTGTTTTTAGGAATAATGCCGCCAAAGTGTTTGTGGTATTAAAAAGTTATAAATATGCTTTCGAAGTAAAAAAAAAAGAGAGAAATAATTCCATGAGATCCATATTCTGTTAAAAAAAAGGTTCTTTCATACATTCAAGTTATGCTATGGCAACTTGTGTTTGTCGAGATTTCCAGGCGGAGGCGTTATGGTTGGGTGTGATTATTGCTGCTCGTATGGGCTGGCCTCAAGTTATTCTGGAGGGTGACTTCTTCGTTGTTTTGGATTCGGTTGGCAGGGATATTACCGATTGCCCATGGAGAATTGAACATCTTATTTCTCGGATTCAGTCTTTGTTGAATCCTTATCCCTCCTTCCGGTGTGTTTTTTCTCCTCGTTCTTCTAATGTGGCTGCACACAGCCTTGCCCAATGGGCTGCTTCCTCCCTCAAGGAGGGATGTTTCCCCGAATTTCACGGGCATCATCAGTGATTACCTTGGGTTTATGAGGGCTCCCAGCTTCCTTAGGCGTGTTTTATAGCAGTGGTTCTGTTGATTAAAAAAAGAAGTTACAATTAGATCATCGTTAATGTTGAAATGAGAGTGTACTGAAGGGCCTGTTTATATCGACATCAAAAAATTATTAGTCTTTTTCTTATCTCAAGGGCCTATTTGCAAATTTTCAATTCCACAAAGACTTTGAGTGCAATTATGTTTTTTTTTTTCCTTTCAACTTTACCGCCTAAGCGTTATTCCATTTGACATTACTTGAAGACAGACTAAAAAAAAAAAAGACTAGTTTGCAAATTCTGGTCCCTAATTAATTTGACATTCGAAAAACGATGTCTTTTGGCCCAATAAAGATGACCTTGCCATGGACAGAGGCTATTGGATGAAGAGAATCTGATTTATGAACAGATAATGGAAGTAATTAATCTCGATAAATCTGAACAAATTTCTATGGCTTTGAAGCTCAATATATTATAGCATCACATAAGTAGGCGGTAGTCCTCTTTGGGCAGGTAGACTTTCAGCCCCATGGACCAAAGGAAGACGTTGACGTGAACCGGCTTGATGAAAACTCAGACTGGAGTTTCCCACATTGACGACTGCAATTTGACCAGGTAAGCTGTTGCAGTGGAGATGGCAGCTTTCCATATTCCTCCTTTCCTTTGGTCACAATAGCATAAGACAGAAAGAAGGAAAGAATGATACTACTTCCGTGTGAGAAATGGTGTCTATAGTAGCCTTTGCTTTTTATCCAGGAATCTCCTCTCACAGATACATTCCTTTCTTTTCCTGGCCTTCCTTTGAGAAATGTTCTTTACTTTCTTCTTTTCCAGCAATGCAGCCTCTCGCTTTTGGGTACATTCCCAACCAGAAAAATTTGGAATCCCGAACGTCGACGAAACCTAAAGCAAGCTCCCATAATAAAGAAGTTAGCCAGGTATAAAAAAATACTAACAGTTCTGGTATGGCTCTATAAACGCGGTACTCCTAACCAGTAAGCAATCCAAACTGGTCTTGTATTTTCGATACAATCTGAACCTTCATTTTGTCTTCTTAAACTTCTGTTCAAAATGGCTTCTTCTGCAGCATCCCTGAAGCGCTCCGAGTCAATAGTCGATAACATGCCAGAAGCCTTGAGGCAAAGTCGGTACCATATGAAGAGATGCTTTGCTAAGTTCATTGAAAAGGGAAGAAGGATCATGAAGCTTCACCATTTAATGGATGAAATGGAGCAAGTCATTGATGACAAGAATGAAAGAGCTCAGGTCTTGGAGGGCGTACTTGGTTACATACTCTGTTCCACACAGGTTCTTTGGTTTTCTTTTTTCACTAAGATTATGAGATACCAAAATGATAGTTTTTTTTTTTGTGAAATTAAGAGGCCATGCACTTTAAATATGCAGGAAGCTGTCGTCATACCACCACATGTTGCCTTTGCCATAAGACCAAATCCTGGATTTTGGGAATTTGTCAAAGTCAGCTCTGATGATTTATCGGTTGAGGGTATCTCCGCTACAGAGTTCTTAAAGTTTAAAGAAATGGTAAATGATGAAAAATGGTATGTCTTTTCTTTTCCTTTAGTTTTTCTTACTTTTTGCTTCATGTTATAAGAGCCAGCTGAATTCCATGCTCGGAAAAGGTTCCACAGTAGTTGCTTGACATTCCTACGCAGGGCAAAGGATGAAAATGCTTTGGAGGTGGACTTCGGAGCGCTTGACTTCTCTATTCCACACTTGACCCTATCCTCTTCGATTGGAAATGGGCTCAATTTTGCTGCAAAGTTTATAACTTCAAAGCTCGGTGGAAAAGTGGAGAATGCACAACCTCTTGTGGATTACTTGCTAACACTTCATCATCAAGGAGAAGTATGGAAAAGCCTGAATTTGATCCATTTAAGAAAATTTGAAACAAAACATGTTAAGACTTTGCCATCAAGGAGAATATGGTTCTGAAGCTCAACTGATTTTAAATTTGCAGAAGCTTATGATAAATGACACCCTGAATACTGCTACAAAGCTTCAGATGGCATTAATTGTGGCTGAAGTGCTCGTCTCATCACTTCCAAAGGACACTCCATATCAGAGTTTTGAACTCAGGTGATCTGTCTAACACTAGGTTATGCTAGGAAGCCCTGGGAAAATAATACCTGATAGTGATAGCCAAATTCGTATACAGGTTCAAGGAGTGGGGCTTCGAGAGAGGCTGGGGAGACACTGCAGAACGAGTAAAGGAGACCATGAGGGCAGTGTCAGAAGTACTCCAAGCACCGGATCCAGTGCATATGGAGAAGTTATTTAGCAGACTTCCCACAATATTCAATGTCGTAATTTTCTCCCCTCATGGGTACTTTGGCCAATCAGATGTCCTTGGCCTACCAGACACTGGCGGGCAGGTACACGGTTTTGATTGCCAGTAAAGAAAACTAGTCTGCAATCGTTAGAAAGCTAGCATTTTGCTCATGTACTATTTTAAACAGGTAGTTTACATTCTGGACCAAGTGAAAGCTATGGAAGAGGAACTGCTCCATAGAATTAAACAGCAGGGGCTCAATGTGAAGCCTCAAATTCTTGTGGTGAGTTTCATTGCACCGAGCGGATACCTGCCGACAACGGAAGTTTAGTTTGGAACAAGTGTGTAATCATGTTTCTAATGATACCAGGTGACACGACTCATACCTGATGCACGTGGGACTAAATGTAACCAGGAGCTGGAATCAATCATTGGTACCAAGCACTCCAACATTCTTCGGGTGCCCTTTCAGACAGAGAATGGGGTCTGCCGCCGGTGGGTTTCTCGTTTTGACATTTACCCCTTTCTTGAGAGGTTCAGCCAGGCACGTATTCCATCTCCCGTTAAATCCATGATTTTAATCTTCCTAAAGTAATTGTTTTTTCTCTGTTCTTATCAATTGTTTAATCTTTCATATCAACAGGATGCTACAGCCAAGATCCTTGACCTCATGGAAGGAAAGCCAGATCTTATTATTGGAAATTACACTGATGGCAATTTAGTGGCCTCTCTCATGGCTAGTAAACTCGGGATAACTCAGGTGTGTGTCTTTTTTTCTTCAGTTTATGCGGCTATAAAGTTTCACTTTTCCTATCGACTAATCTCGTGTTCTTAAATACCAGGGCACTATTGCGCACGCTTTAGAGAAGACAAAGTACGAAAATTCTGATATCAAATGGAAGGAATTAGACCCTAAGTATCACTTCTCATGCCAATTCATTGCCGATACAATAGCAATGAATGCAACGGATTTCATCATAGCTAGCACATACCAGGAGATTGCAGGAAGGTTAGAGAATTACCCACAAATATATATGTATTTGATATTCAGTAGAAAGTGGACCTATATATAGGCTTCCAGTTCCAGAACCTTGTCATATAAAAAGTTTCCGAGGTTTTAAGAGCACAAGTTAGATGTTTCATATGAAGCCCATTGTTCTTCTTGCAGTAAAGACAGACCTGGACAGTACGAAAGCCATGCTGCATTTTCACTCCCGGGGCTCTGTAGAATTGTTTCAGGCATCAACGTATTTGATCCCAAATTCAACATTGCTGCACCAGGGGCTGATCAAAATGTGTATTTCCCTTACACAGATAAAGAAAGGCGACTCACATCATTCCACCCTGCCATTGAAGAATTGCTGTACAGCAAAGAGGATAACAATGAACACATGTGAGTATTGGAGTTGCAAAACATGCACCCTCTTTTATACAGCTAATCTGGATTGTAGAAATTCTAAATGATCTAACATCTTATCTGTACCATTATTTGGAAAACAGTGGATATCTGGCAGACAGGAAGAAGCCTATCATCTTCTCGATGGCAAGGCTTGATGTTGTGAAGAACCTAACTGGATTAACTGAGTGGTATGGGAAGAACAGGAGGCTGAGAAATTTGGTTAACCTTGTTATAGTTGGGGGCTTCTTTGATCCTTCCAAATCGAAAGACAGAGAAGAAATGGCTGAAATTAAAAAGATGCACGCATTGATAGAAAAATATCAACTCAAGGGTCAATTAAGATGGATCGCGGCACAAAGTGACAGGCAACGCAATGGAGAACTCTACCGCTGTATTGCTGATACAAAGGGAGCTTTTGTGCAGCCTGCTCTCTATGAAGCATTTGGCCTAACGGTCATTGAGGCAATGAACTGTGGACTACCCACTTTTGCAACTAATCAAGGAGGTCCAGCAGAAATCATTGTTGATGGGGTCTCAGGTTTCCACGTTGATCCCATCAACGGGGATGAGTCGAGCAACAAAATTGCTGAATTCTTTGAGAAGTGCAAAGGGGATCCGACATACTGGAGCAAGTTTTCAACAGCAGGTTTGCAACGCATAAATGAATGGTAATCCCTTAACCCTGTATTTCTTAGCTATCACACTTCTGATCTTATTCATTCATATCGATCATTTTCAGTCATTCAGTCACAGATTCTGCCATCAGTTCCTGATATGAGCTGCGAATTATGATTGCTCTTTTTGTAGCTACACCTGGAAGATATATGCAAGCAAGGTGCTGAACGTGGCATCCATTTATAGTTTCTGGAGGCAGCTGAACAGGGAGCAAAAACAGGCAAAGCAAAGATATATCCAAATGTTCTATAATCTGCAATTCAGGAACTTGGTATACTTTCATAGTTGGATTAGTCTATCTTGATTAACTATCCTCTGGTAAAAACTTGGAGGATTTGGTTCCTTTCTCACCTGGCATTAATTGTTTCAGGCGAAGAATGTACCTGTCCCAAGTGACGAGCCCCCACAAGCACAAACACAGCCAAAACCAACTGCCGATCCACAGTCCTCAAAAAGGCATGTTACTCAACAAATCTAGTGGGAACTTCTTGTTAATAATTGCTTGATGTTTTGAGAGTTTCAAATTGCCAACAAAGAAAATCAGTCTTTGAATGGAAGGTGGATCAGCTTAATTCAATCAAATAATACATTTTCCGTCCAAGCATGTGAAATGGGAATCATTGATAAATTATGTTACTGATTTTCTTTCTTTACTTTTTGTCCTTCAGGTAATGAAGTTTTATGGAGCTCTTTAATCGCCAAACTAATCCTTGGGTACATGTAATGACTGAAATTGTTTGTGAAGTATTCCATTCCAATGATCTCCCAAATTCACAAATATCTTCATTTCATTTCACATCTTGTTGACACTTTCTGGATGGAGTCTCATAGAGAATGGAATTCTTCTGCATTTTCTTTTTCAGTAATTAAAAAAAGTGGGATTCTTATAAATTTCGGTGTCTCCTGTTTAAGCCATTTGTGATATTCAATTAAACAAAAATAGATGGACTATTTCTGTGGGGGTGTTTTAAGGAAGAGCACAATTTAGAGAGAGAATTAGAGCACAGAGCCTTTAGTTTGATGATTTTGGACAGAGACGTGTCAATTGCTTCGGACAAACAAAGAGAACAATGCCAACATCCCGAAAACAACTAACTTTCAAGATCCATGAAAACACAATCAATTCTGCAGACATTATTAACAGCAACTAATTTTTGTTCTGTTTTTATTTGTGCCAAATAATGTCTACTTCGATTGACTCTGAAATACATATTTTTGTTTTGTGTAGCAACAAACGCACGCGGTCCCGACTGCAAAAGTAAGGCTACTGCTATTTACTGTAATCAATTTAGCTTCTTTTTTAAAAAACAATTTACTTAAACGAAGTAAACATACATTCAGGTTGTTTGGAGCTTAAGGTTCTAATAAGGCGGACTTGCTTATACAGCGTCTGGAGTCGTCGTACAATGCTCTTCCCTCTTAAATCTTCTTAATTTTTCATTATTATTTTTTTCGGGATGTATAAATAAAATTTGTTGTGTTCTCGTTGAAAAAGTTGTGCTATAAGTGACAATACTTTGGATTTCAGAATGACCATTATGCCCTTTTCGCTTTCTCATTGAAAAAGTTCTGCTATAATTAGGACCAATCCTCGTAAAAAGTGTTAGTAATTCTCATAGTCTGGAAACCCCAAAAAATAAAGATTTAATTGTATTACAGGTAAATATAGTATAACTTTTTTACGAATTCGTTCTTGTGGTACCACTTTGTACAAAACGGTCCATGTGGTATCACTTCTAAGTAAAAGTTAATCCCTCCGTCTATCAGGTGTTAATACACTAACAGAATGAGAGCCAGTCGACCGCTACAAAGAGGCAACTTGCAGCAGTCGACTAGTTAGTGTAGTGGTTGACCGATTCATTTAGAGGTCGACTGATTAATGCAGCGGTCGACCGCATCATCTCATTCATTTATGGCGTGGTTAATGTAGCGGTCGACTAGCTCATTTCGTTAGTGTGTTAATGTCTGATAGACGGATGAACTAATTTTTACCTAGTAGGAATACCACAGAGACCGTTTTGTACAAAGTGATACCACATAGATGAATTTGTAAAAAAGTTATACCACATAGACATGTAATACAATTAAGCCAAAAAGCAAAAAGCTAAGGATATTTCCATAAATTCATTTGCGCTATAATAACCCCCGTCGCAACAAAAACCCCATTGTCAGTTTTCGCTACCCATAACGCGTCTTGCACGTGAACCGAACGGCCACGCCAGATTCGAGGAAGGACCGGTAGATCCGCTCGTGTCACAGACAAATAAACCCACAGCCAGCCATTTCTGCTTTGAGGTTCTCTTGCCTCCTGTTCCCATACCTTTTTTTCCCTCCTCTCCCAACTACCTCTTTCTTCTCCTTTTTTGCCTTTTCTTATTCATTTTCTTTTCAACTTCTTATTTTCCCAATAAGCAAAAAAAATCTGCTACCTAAAAGCTGGTTCTTTTTCTTTTTTCACATTTCTTGAAAAGGAAATCACCTCGGGATTTATCTTTCTGAAGGGAAAATCACCGCATTTTCGATAATTTCCTTCTCCTACGCGGCTGTTCCTTCTCTTTCTCTCTGTCTGTGTGTTTGTGGAGATGACTCCCAAAGGAGAAACGAGCTCAGGAGGGGCCAAAGATGGCACGTCGGATTCGTCCTCCGCTCCCAAGAAGAATTCCAAGAGGCCCAAATGTGAGTGATGGCTTTTCTTCTTTCTTATTCTCTTCAGATTATCTTTCTTTTTGTTAGAATGCATGTTGTCCCCCAATGCGATTCAGGGTGTTCAATGTTTTGTCATTCCCTTTAGCCCCTGTTTTTTGCATTGGGTGATTGAATGGCTTGCATATACGTAAAGCTTTCGCTTCTGTCGTAGACGTTGGTCTGGATATATTCCTTTTTCACCTTTGATATATCGCAGATGTTAGATTTTGTGACAGTTGCATTTCATAAAAATTGGAAAGTGGATCTTGCGTTTCTCAGGGAAAGGTTTCGAGTAATCAGTCGAACTACAAGCATAAAAAGTTTATTTTTTAGAAGATCGCAGTAATTCCACTAGGACAAACGATAACACGATTTATCAACTCTCTTAATAATAAGCCTCCTCATAGGTGTATTCATTTCTTTTTTGCAGATTCGAAGTTTACGCAGCAAGAGCTTCCTGCTTGCAAGCCGATTTTAACACCCGGATGGGTATGGCTTAAGAAATATGTCTCATTATGTTTTCGTATTTAATTATGGAATGCAAGAGATTTTTGCTTCACTTCATGTCTAGTACACTTGATTATTCTCCTCTTATCAGCTCTTCTTCTGGAACAAAATTTTGGATTTCAGGTCATTACAGCTTTTATAGTTGTGGGCATTGTGTTCATTCCCATCGGCCTTGCTTCCTTATTTGCTTCAGAACGTGTACTGACATCTCAAATTGTGTATTTCATTCCTTTGTTTTCACATGAAATTCGAGTGTCGGTATTGGTTGATACTAAAAAGGAAAATTGCACTTCATTTGACATGCAGGTGGTGGAAATTGTAGACCGCTATGATGAGGATTGTGTTCCTCGTAATTATAGCTACAATAAGCTTGCATTTATCCAAAGTAGCGAAACTAACAAGACTTGTACCAAGAGATTGATTGTTAGTTCCAATCCCTTCAGCACTGATGTGTTTGATAAAGCTTAGGCTTTGGTTCTTCTTTTGATATCAAAAATTTTGTACAAATGCAATTTGATAGTATCTACTCTCAAAGTGTGCATTAATTTGATAATTTCAGGTTCCAAAGCAAATGAAAAGTCCCGTCTATATCTATTACCAACTTGATAACTTCTACCAGAATCACCGTCGGTATGTTTAAATTAAATCACACGCAAATGTTTCTTTGAATTTTATTTTATCCACTTATTGGTATGGATGTGGAGGGAAAGAATGGATATACCTAATTTCTTATTTACTGAAGAGGTATGGTTACTGCTCATTAAAATCTGCTTAGCATAGCCAATTGTAAGTTCCATAACCTTCAGTTCACATTGGGACCATACTATTTTGGGGATAGTTGATGTTTAATCGAAATGATGTAGGCCAAATAGTTCTAGCTCAAAAAGCTTGAGTTGGTTGTTCATCGCTGCACTTTCTTCTACGTATTTGGGTGGTTCCCAACATGTTTTCAGTGAGTTGGTTGTTCATGCTGTGTTTGTGGTGATAACTACTGCTAGCTTTCACCTCTCTAGATGGTTGGGTAGTAATATGATGATGCTTGGACCCAGTGGCGGAACCAGGATCCAGTTTGAAGGGGGTCGAACTCCTAAGGCGAAATGCCAAATTTTTTTCCCTACGTAATGCAAAAAAGTGTTTTGGAGTTAAAATATCGAAAATTAAGAATTAAAAACATTAAAAATATTAAAATACACGTACCATACAAAACAAAATTCATCAACAAAAAAAATGATATATGCCAATGAGACAGTTGATAATATATGCCAAGTAACATCAACAATGTGTCAATCTGTGATTCAAGCTGATGCGAAATAACTTGAGGAATAAAAAATAGCTAGCTAGCCTATATAATCCATTTTTCCTGTTATAAATATAAACGGATATTCTAAGATACGATAGATATTTCTTTCCTTCATGCATATAACACGAAAGAGAGAGAGAGAGAGAGAGTCTAAGCAAAAACTCAGGTACAACTCAGCCTCATTTAAAAAAAAACAGAGAAAAATTTAAAACAAGTAAAAACATATCACAACTTCATTAATTTTTAGACACAACATTCTTAGAGAACTAAAGCTAGATAAATTCTTAACGAG
The DNA here is from genome assembly GCA_963930655.1 of Myrica gale. Classification (NCBI taxonomy): domain Eukaryota; kingdom Viridiplantae; phylum Streptophyta; class Magnoliopsida; order Fagales; family Myricaceae; genus Myrica; species Myrica gale. The sequence goes on along the minus strand of OZ005600.1, from coordinate 3,857,676 downwards.
TTGGCAAGAACTGAGAATTAAATGAGAGTGAAAGGGCTATTACTCAATCCTGAGAAGTAAAAGAACAGAGAAGGGCATTTTTTGCCTTAGGGAATGATGTTTGACATCTAAGCATTTGCAGAGTTATTTTTGAAGTACATGCAAATTGTTTTTTTGGGGGAGCAATGGGTGTCGGCCGACACCCTTCGCACCCCCTTGCTTGGACCTCTCTCTTTTTTGTTGGTTTTTCTGATATGGGATTACTCTGGTCTCTGTTTTGTTTGCTTGGTTTGTGCAATAGTCTACTTATCCCCATGTGAAGTAGCAATGCACCTTGGTTTAGTTTAGTTTGGGTTGAAGTCAAATCCCAGCCAAAACTGTTGAAGAGGGAGCAGTTCTCATTTTTCTTCCAGAACAAAGTCATTGAAATGTACCAAGGTTAATTCGGGCAGTTAGAGCTGGCTTTCTTCTTATTTTTCTGCTAGTAGAAATAAAGAAGGTGGTATGGGTAGAACGTATACCGAATATGGAATTTTGGAGAAAGGTGGTACGGAAATTTGTTAAGATCTGATGGTTTGCAATTTGCTCCAAATTTTTATCATCGTGCATTGATACTTGCTGATTTATTTTCTCTTAAATATTTTTGACCTTATCTTGGATGTGCAATGCTTCTTTCAGATATGTTAAGAGTAGAAGCGACAAACAATTGCGGAGCAGGGCGAGTGAGAGCGATACAAGTGATTGTAAACCTGAAGCAGTCACAGAAAATAATTCTCCAATTGTTCCTTGTGGCCTCATTGCTTGGAGTTTGTTTAATGACACATATGGCTTTTCAGTGAAAAACAAGGTGATAGAGGTGAGCAAAAAGAATATAGCATGGAAAAGTGACCAAGAAAGTAAATTCGGTTCCGATGTTTATCCGAAAAATTTTCAGAGTGGGGGTTTGATTGGGGGCGCCAAACTAAATGCGAGCATTCCGGTAATATAGTTCTCTCTGTTTTTTCCTTTGCTCGTTATTTTCTCTTTTGTGCTTTGAAAAAGTAACTTTTTATTGGTTTTGCACGTGACAGTTGAGTGAACAAGAGGATCTCATTGTTTGGATGCGAACTGCGGCACTGCCAACTTTCAGAAAACTATATGGGAAGATAGAGACAGACCTTGAAGCTAATGATGAAATAACAGTAGTAATAGAGAACAATTACAACACCTACAGTTTTGATGGCAAAAAGAGGCTGGTTCTTTCAACCACTAGCTGGATTGGTGGAAAAAATGATTTCCTGGGCATAGCGTATCTTACTGTTGGTGGTCTGTGCTTGTTCTTGGCTATTAGTTTCATACTTTTGTACGTGATCAGGCCAAGGTGAGTGGATCGTTTAAACATCTTAAATTAATCAATTTGCTCTGCCCAGTCTAGTCTCCCTTTTTGTTAAGGAAATCGCGATTTTAGTAATTCTACAATGGAAACAATTCTGTAGGTAATTTTTGCATTCTCAAAAACCAGATTGTCCAAATGTTACGTATACATCAGTGTTGATGGGCTTTTGATATCTTAGTGATTGATATTATCCCTTATACCTCTTTGCCCACTTTTCTGGACTTTGGGGAATCGTGCATAACACTTGCGGAGTAATGTTTCTTCCTCAATTTGTTTAAAGGTGTTACCCACAAAGAACCAGGTTCCAACACCTGAAGGGTCCCACTGGCAAGAAAAAAAAGCATATAAATTCAGCTGGTTCTTTAAGGTGTTCTACCTGCCATTTTGTACTTCAGGTTGGCAGGCTTGATTTCAAAAAGACAACATTGGTCTTCTTGAAAATGGCCTCGTACTCTGTGCAATTTATAAGCCAGTCGATGACAAACTCATCTGTTTGTCTCCCCTGTTTGTCCCATTAATGTCTTTCATCAATGCAGAAAGGAAAATTTGGTACTATGGATTAGTTATTTATAATTGGTTCTGTTTGAAATGCTAACAGTTCCTAGTTTTTCATAACGAGACTGAAATTACCATTGCTTTCTATGCAGGCCTCTTGGGGACCCATCCTACTTATCTTGGAACAGAGGACATGTGAATTAGAACTTTTAAGATATGTCCTGCCACTCGGCATATTTCTCGGGGATAAACATTCTTACATGCTGAGCTTTATTTGTGTTTGCAACAATCTTGAATGTATATGAAGCTTTACTGTTATTAAAATTTTCTTTTTCTAAGAAGCAACGGCACTGCTCTATAACAGCTCTCCGTACATTTTCACGCAACCAGAGAGATTTTACAGGTGGGATCCCCTTTGGTTCCTGCAATGCACGTTATTTGTGGGTGAATGAATGCATTTGCCATGGGATGATAGGTCTTGACCCCCAACGTAATTGAAAGAAAACAAAAGCACTGCTACTCTAAATCTTTTAGATGGAATATTTTCCTCAATTATTAGCGCAGAAAATGACTACAAGGCACAATTGTTTATTTTCCTTGTTCCTTGGAGTTATTTTTGTGCTTTTTGTTCATCAGTTTTGGGTGGTTATCAACCAATTGGACTGCTGCATTCCCCCCCCCCCCCCCCCCTCCCCCCCTTTCTTTTGTTTTCATTTCCTCTTATCCTCTTCTACTTCCTCAAAGTACTTATTTGGGCTTATTCTTTGCATAACTCTTCATCCACTATGATTCAAAAAATCCCAAAGGGTAATTCCACTATGATCCAAAACTAAGAAATAGAATTATATTCTCGTATAACGAATTGAGGAAAAGCCAGAAATCTCATTTGGAAGCCACGTGAAGCATTATCCACAAGCTACTATTGTGGGCTGCACTGCTGTGGAGGTATCCCTATCACATATGTTCGGACCAATGCCTATTACTCTTTCCTCCTGCATGTCATGATGCGTAAATTGTCAGTATACACTATACATATCCCCTCAGTCCTTTTCCCCCTTTTTTGAGATGACCAAATAAATCTACCTACCTTTGCAAGGTTTCTGAAGTATGTTGTTGTGTAATTTCCGGTAGGAAATAGAGCTTCCATAAGATCTGCTAGAACCAATTGAGGTTGAGAGACTGCTCCGTTGAACCAATCTTCACATAGAAAAATCAAAGAGGGATTGATTAAACACACTCTAAAAATTCATTACATTCTGAATTAAGAACAAACCTATTGAAATTTGAAAGGGAAAACTTCACTGTTTGTCCCAATTTGAAAAAGAAGACTAACATTAGGTAAGTGCTTACCAAGAGTTGAGTTGTAAAGTCGTTTATCGTATCTCCATATGCTTTGGTTAGAAAGGAAAGCAAAACAAGAGTGATCTTCAACTACTATATTTTGAAGGAAACTTGATAAGGTGTAGCTCCCCGGATCAGTAGTAAAGGTTTCGTCAATAAGTACATCCACAGTCTGCAAGGAGAGAAATTAGTTAAAGACTAAATGTTTCGAGCTTAGGGGAAACCTTCACAGATAGAAATTGTATTGGCTTCAGTGTTGCACTTACACATAGGATGGCGTGCAGTTCATCCAAATCCTCAGGGTTGGAGACGTTATAGGTCATCTTGTTGATAGATTTGTCCACATTCTCTCCGCCTGCATCCTCTGTATACTGCATCCAAAGTTCAAATAAAACCCAAAATCCAATTAAAGAATCAACAGGGCTGGCTTATTGAAACAAAACTTTTAAAAAATCGACATTAATTTGGTACCTTCAGCTTGTAGGTTTCCTTTGTAAATGACCAGACACCCTGCAAGGACATTATGCTTCCATTTCAGCTTCTTAATTGCCAGAAAACAGAAAATATTCCTTTGGTTGCTACCGAAGAGACGTAATATGTTTTCTGCGACAAGATGAAAAGCCCTCTACAGGCATGTGTGTATACGTGGGGGTGCGGCCATACAGTTTTGGTATTTATATATTATGTATATTTTTTAGTTCATCTAAGGGTTTTCGCCTATGCAAACACGAATATAACCTCATAGTATCCAATCCAAGAGACTGTTGGTTTGAATGATTTCTTGCTCCCCGCCATTTTAGCCAAGCATAAATAGTTTTCTTTAACCTGCAAGACAAAACAGAACGTATTCAGCACCGAAAGAAAAGGGTGGGGGCTGAATCATAAAAATGTAATATGTCCTACTTACTGCACTGTAGGCTTGATTTGCAGTGGTTTCAAGATTTGCGAAAGCACCTACAAACTTGATCCACTCTGCCCTCTATCAACCGAAGCATATAGAAGATTTATGTAACCATTTTCCAAGCATTAACAGTTTTAGGACTAATCATTCCAACAGACCTGAAGACTGAAGTTACAGGCTTACCTGCAGAGGTGTATCTTCCCCGAAAGGAACAAAAGAGGCAAAATTGCAAGCTTGGGGTTGATCAAGGTCGGTGACAAAGTGTGCTCCAAATTGTGAGAGCTGTTTTGGCTCACTCTTGTTTAGCATCTTAATCTCTCCACTCTCGTATAGTTTTAATACGCATTGAGAAGCCACAGAATCTGAGGTGATGCCCTTCAAGCTTCCTAGTATGCCTAGAAGCTGTTCAAAGACGTGAAGGTTATTGGAGGAGAAACATACATCAATAAATTCGTAACCTGCAAAAAGGAATTTTGCTTGAAAGTCCTTAGAAACTAGAAAGTGAGATCGTTTCACATTATTGAACCTTCTCTGTGAGTTGCAATTCAGCCCAATAAAACCAAGAGAGTAAACAAGTCGATCCTAAACAGGGTAGGATCAAGACAAACCCAGTTACAGTACACTGAATAGTAAGGATTACTACATCTTACAGCAAGCCCGTGATCCTCACCTCGAGAAAGGAAACTGAAATTTCAGAAAAAAAAAGGGTCAGAAAAAAAAAGAACGGAAAAGGAGCAATAATCAAATGGTTTGACTGACCAAATTCCTGCGAGTTTGGAAAAGCTGGAAATATATAAGGTAATTAATGGCTCAACGAGTAGGGGTGCCTACGTATATATAATAGTACCTGGAAATAGCTCATCAATTGAATAGTTTGACAAGGGAATGACATAGGATTTGATCCTTGAGGTGCAATATTTTGTCCTTTCTGCCATCCTCGAAGTATTCTAGCAATTGAGATCCATTGGAAAGTATCAAAACACTGAGAAAACAAGTCATTATCTGTTGTATTCAAATATTTTTAAAGAAAAAAAAATTCCACATATGTCCAGTTAAAACTCTTCAAAATGTTTTAGTTAAGCAATACTGTGGTAATGGTCCACAACGCACCAGAAATAGGACAACCAGGAGAAAATGACGTACATCCTTTCCTAATGGGCCTAGTCCATTAATCCGACGACGGATAAACTATAAGCAGCCACTGGATTACATGGCATACTGGCACAGGCAGTAGCTATTTCATTCGGAATGGGCATTAGCCCAGACTTGAACTTCAAAATTGGGCCTCATCTTAGACCAGATCGACTTTTTACTTTTATCTCAATCTAAGCAGCCACTGGATTACATGGCACACTGGCACAGGCAGTAGCTATTTTCATTCGGAATGGGCATTAGCCCAGACTTGAACTTCAAAATTGGGCCTCATCTTAGACCAGATCGACTTTTTACTTTTATCTCAATCTGGCCCAGTGGAAACACGGGAATTACAGTGCACCGCCAATGCGGCAATCCCAACATTGTGAACATGATCCTTCAAAGAAATTATTTCTCCTAATATTTTAGTTATTATATAAATTTTTTTTCATGATATAGAGGGCCTACCCTTGTATATACCATGCATAGATCAATGTAAGAAAATTGTTTTTTTTAAAGTGTGAATCGATATATAGATAGGTAATTGGTTATTTTCCTAATTCTGAAGTGGGAAATTAAGCATGATATTTTGTTAAATCATTTAATTTCGGAGTTTAGCAAAGTTAATGGGAAGAATCTCAAAGTTTAGCAAAGAAGTTTAGGAGTACCTGGACGAGCAAGTAGCTCTTGCCGTCGAGGGCGTTCTTGATGACTTTGAAGGTCTGCCCATAGTATATGTGGAAGTTGACCGCATCTTCTACCTTTGAAATAGTACCGACGCTCACTATCTTTGCTCCATTTACACCTTCAAGACATCCAACATTGAAGAAGATCAACCAAACCTCAACAAAGAAGACGACTCGCACCCAAATGCGTCTAGACAAAAAAGAAGAAGAAGAAGCCATGCGAGACTGATGCAGCTTTCTAGCACGCGCATACGAAGATGGTGGCCGTAAGATAAAGTTGCCTTGGCCTAGCTAGCAATATATGTGAGTACTGTGACCACCCAGCCCGTTTCACTACAGCTAGAGAGAGAAAGCGAGAGAGAGATTTACAGCTTTAGGAACCGTACGTATACAAGAATGGGAATGGGAATGATGGTGGGGTCGAATTACTTGAACCGGTACGTGAATTATTTGTTGGCATGTCCTGAAGCAGTATTTGTTAATTGGCCGAACAAGTACAGTAGGTGATTACTTAGAAAAAAAAAAGTACAGTAGGTGATCGCCCGTGAACGCACATTTGCCTTGGTTTGTCCTTTTCTCTTCATCCTTTGCTATTTGTTCCGAATTTCTTACCCTTTTTAATCTTCACCATCATGTTCAGACTTCAGACCCATGTGCCGCGCACCACTCCCACTCCCACTCCCACAGTAAAAAAACCAAATAAGTAAAAAGGATTTTCTTTTGAATTAAAATGGTAAATAAAGATAAGGTCAATGATGCGACGACGTGCCGCTGGTCGCTAAAAACGTGGTAGCTCGCCCGAGTCCTTCTGTCACAGAGGTCCGAGGGCCGCGGTAGCGGTACGCTTGATTTACGGACCTTTAGAGTTTAGGGGATCCCTCTCTAGCGGATACATCAGATGGGTTGTCACGCTCCTATACATGGAAACGGATTGCGGCATGGCGCTGCTATTTCCCTAGATTATTGACGGCGAAATGAAACTTATCTACGGACAGTTCGGTGGGCAGGCACGTTTACCCGCACTTTTGCTGTTCATCAAGCTATCTATTCACAAGAAACATGCACGTGTGGTTGAGGCGGCCGAAAATTAATATATCGTCTGTCAAATTATCAAATGGGACCCCGCACACCCACCCGTACTGTTTAGCCCCCCGTTATGGCTTTATGAACAGGCCAGCACGGCAGCATCGATATTCTTGACCAATACGTCTAGGTTTTCTTTTCGGGATGGGTATTGAAACAGGTAAAAGCAAAAGGACATGTTATCACTCAAATGAGGTCTACGTACATACAGTGCGATCGAGGTTCCCAACGATAGCGTTGATGGGGATATGTAACGAGCTGCAGTCAAGAGAAATTGTTGCTCTTGGGGTTATATATCCGGCAAAACCTACGTCGTATGTACGTAAGTGCTTTGTTTTGTGATTACAAATTAAGAAAGAAAACATTGACCACCATTTTTCACTTTCCCTTCATAGGCTGAAAGAATTTGGTTCCTCTTTGGTGCATGATGGGTGCAATTTACCAACCATGCATGCATCATGCATAGAAGCTGGCCAGGCTTCTAGTATCAAATGGATGGGGACCAACTTTTAAGGCCACTGCTGTTTGAATTGGGTTGCAACTCGTTGGATCAGTGTGCAGTCTACGTCTTGTAGTTCTACATAAATAGAATTACGTACTGTATGACTAGATATGGGTTCGTATTGTGTTGATGATTGCTGATGGACGGTCAGGTTCTAAACTTCATGATCCAATGGTTGTTAAGTTGCCACCTCAATTAAAAAGAATTGACCCACTTGACCCGAATTCTAGATTACCCGACCCAGCTCCACGTAGATGACCCGCGATTTTATTCACAACCGAACTGTCTTCTTCTTCTCATAGTCGTCGCCCAACTCCGTCCCATCTCCCCGTCGCGCCCAGTGGAACCAGAGCAATTGAAACCCATCTTTGAATCTCTCTTCAAACTTGGAAAAGAGAAATTCACGGTAATAGTTCAGCATTTGTATCTGTGTCGACTTTTGGCCTTTACGTCTTTGGTTTTACCAGCACGAGTAGTGGCGGATCCAGGATTCAATTTGAAGGGGGGCGAACTCTTAAGGCAAAATGACAAAAAAAAAATTAGCAAAAAATATATTAGAATTAAAATATCAAAAATTAAGGACTTAAAATATTAAAGATATTAAATTACAAGTACTGTATATTTACTAAGACTGAAAAGTAGCCATTGGATTCGAAATTGACATTGAAATAAATTAACATAAATGCAATAAAATAGTCTGAAAATTGACAAACAAGAATTTGTCTCTAAGTCGCTGAAAGTTCAATTGTCATTTATGTTATTTTCATAAATTGGGTAAAAAATATAGAATAAATTTAAGAAAACTGGTAACACAATAGCACGAAATGTAACCCTCTAACTATTAGAGTGCATAGAAATAACGAGTCTTAAGAGTTTGAAATTAAAAGCGTCACAGCTGATATTCAAGACTATCTAGAGTACATATTAAAAAGGCACCTCTAGCTGCCACTCTCATCGTAAATGTTACTTTTAATGTCATTTATATTAGAAAAGTCTGTTTCTAGTGTTAACATCTTGGTCGTATGTTGATTGATTAGAGTAATTTTAAGAAAATTAAAGGAATCATAATAATATATAGAAAAGGTTATCTTATTTCATTGGTTGATTGTTGTCTGACGTAAAAAAAAAATTCTTGGCGGCTTGAATACTAATAGGTTGTTTGGTTGGGTAGATATCGGTCTTAAACAAAGAGTCGGACAAAGACCTTTTATTTTTCGTCTAATTTCAATTTATGGGTTAAAGTGGGGTGTATGATCACCAGGGAAAAGTTAAAAGCATTCACATAAGAAATTAATAAGCCTGCATGTGGGGGCCACTTTTTTTGTTGGCAGGTGAGTGAAACTCCCATCTCTTAGAAACCCCTTTTCGTTCACTAATCATACACAGTAGAAACCGCCTCTCTTTTTCTCCTTCTTGCGACTCTTCGATCCGTTTCCGTTGCCGTCCAGCTTGATGAGCAAGGAGTCAAGGACCCGAATCAGCACGCCGCAATGTTGGCGCAGGACGAGCAGAACGAGGAGATCGACTGGGAGCTGAAGCCCAGACCCCCGTGGCATGCTGGTCTAGAAGCGAGACGACGAAGACGTCGTCGATGACGAGGGCAATGCTACTTCTCTCGGTCCCATGATCAAGATCATCGTCTCCCACAGCCCCGCCCTCCACGAGGTCCATGTCCCAGCGCAATCTTCTTTTGGGGATATAAAGAATGCTCTTGCACAGGAAACTGGTTTGGAGCCTAAAGACCAGAGAGTCTTTGTTCAGGGGGAAAGAGAAGAGGATGAAGAGCTTCTGTACATGGCAGGTGTGAAAGATAGGTCGAAGATTTTGCTTTTGGAGGAACCTGTCGTTGTTGGGCTAGGTCTAATGGGTGTCGGGGGCTCAGGTCAACTTATGAAAGAAAAGAAAAAATACATGTAAATTTTTTTTTTGGGCGGAGCAATGGGTGGCGACCGCCCTGGTTCGCCACCCCCTGCATCCGCCTCTGAGCACGAGTGATTGTATGGGAATCACAGGGGACGAGCGGAGCAAGGCAAGCAGCAGCATAACTACATGGAATTTGTAGGGATTGCCCAAAACATTTAGAAATCACATCCACTGGTCCCAGATCTCAAGGATATCATAATTTCTGGCTTAGATGTTAACTCGCTTGTTTTCTCGAGATAATTCTCTTCCTTTTGGTTGTTTGCCTCAATTCATATGGTGCACATTCCACTTAGTTTGATTCAAATTCTTTGCTTCCGATGTGGGCATTTAGTGGCCAAGTTATATTGGCATTTGGGTCTTTCTCATCTTCGCGAGTGTTATGCACTACTTAGCGAGTTTTGTTTTTGACTAAAAAAGCTAAAAGAAACAGCCACTGACTTCCTGTTACAATAATCATGGGTCTGCTTTGCTTTTTGCTTGGATAAGGAAAATGTTCAGAAGTAAGTTCATTTGGAATGGCGTGTCTTATTGGTTACGGTGGTTTTGATCAGTGGGTGCTAGTTGGGCAAAGAGGGTAAAAGTTTTTGCTGAAACTGAGAGTAGAATATGGAAAAGAAAAAGTCGTCTCTTACTCTGGAAAGTGGGTTTCATTTGCTCGCGTTCCACTGGGCGTGACAGGGAGTTGGGACAGAGATGGCGGTTGTTTGAAGAAGGCAGTTCGATTTTGAATAAAATTGCAGGTCATCTACGTGGGAGCTGGGTTGGGGAATCTGGAATTCGGGTCAAGTGGGTAAGTCTTTTTAATTGAGGTGGTGATTTAACAGCCATTGGATTATAAAATTTAGATCATGACCGTTCATCAGTACTCATCAGCACAATAACTCTAAGCACAATAACCGAACCCACTAGATATACAGGAAAATCCTACTAATGTAAATCAATGTTAATTATCACGTGATTTTGGTCAATGTAAAATACAAGTAGAATAATACGCATGCATCTGCCTGTAACAATGTGGGGAGAGCTGACTTTTTTCCTACCAAATTAGCAACTATCGTTAGAAATGAAGTCATGAAAATCAGGAAATCAAGCGGCAGGTATAATGTGGTTAGCCCATATGGTACAAAGAGCCAATGAAACGGTGAGGAAAAACTCTGTACTCTTGGAAAAAACACTTAAACCATTCCCACCAGTTGTGTTAATCAGCAATGAAAGCTGTTCTTTCATGTCATTCGATTTGATTCCTCCAGGTCTTCTCATGTACTTCATATCGTTAGAGCAACCTTTCCCTTCCACTTTGCCATTTGCATTAAAGCCGTCCTCCAATTTCGCTTTTTCCATGTACTCTCTAAAATATATGTGCACCAAAAAGAGAGCGACCATACAAATGATTGCCCTTGCTATTCCCCTGCATGGCTTTATCGATCTGTTGAATGCCGCCAACTTTCCCCTTGCAAAGGCCTTGAACTTCCTAAGGAAAGAACCTCCATTATTCTTAGATCTTCTTTGTGCATCTGCTTTCTGGCCTATTGAGAAGTTTGTCATTATCACTGGGTTTAGGTGGACCTTTACTGTCTGTGACGGCACTATTTGGTGAAAGAATGTATCTGCTACCTGGCGAGTTGAAATGAACATCCCGTGATTAACTTTAACTTCCTCAATGACCTCAAAAGTTGGAGAACTCGAATAATCATCCATGTTTCCATCATCAAGGAAGTTCTCTTCGTTTGGCTCATCATTGATGAATTCCAGTGGGAAGCTATTTGTCTCGGACGTGTCATTCAATTCCTTACGGCCACTTGCGTTATGCACACTTTCGCCTGCAATTAAACCATAGTTAATCAAACACAAATGTTGCCAGATTAGGAAAGGAAGATACGAATTAAGCAACTATAAATTTGATACCTTGAATTTCATGCTCTTCTCTTCTACGGAAGCTTGAAATAACTTCTATTGGAACAATCTTCTGTTCATCCATAAAACTCTGTCCAATGTGGATATTTTTTGTTTAAACAGAAAAGTTATAGGTAAGGACTTCTATATCAATCAGTACTATTAGGAACTAGAGAACTGCATGGTAAATGTCTCAGCTATGAAGCTAGGATTAATTCAAAATGATTTTGCCTTTGAATAGTCAGCAAATTTTGAATTCACAGTCGTATACTTTTATTTTTTTTTTATAAGATGTTAATCAGTTACTTGCCAAGAAAAACGTTTATTTAGAGAAAGAAAAAGAATGAATTTTGGCTAGGCTTGTGGTTTCCCGCAAGCTATATCCCAATAAATAGAAGTACCTTTTGTAGATCTTCGTTGGACATCCCCACCCATCTTAAGTTCTCTGCAATTCTCTGTGTCTTAAAATCTTCATCCAGATCCTCAATCTGTATAGGCCTTATACTTGGATCTTCCCAGGTTCTATCAATGTATCTCTCAGAACTCAAGTCAATGATTTGATTCTCTGTATCTCTGACAACCATAAAAGAAAAATCATCATCAGGGGTATAATTTCCACCCCATTGGTGATCTGAAAGGTTGGATTGATTTATCAGTTCCTGAGAAGCTTGAGCTACCGAAAGGATTTCCTGCACAATATCATTTTCAATATTTGTACTTTCGGGCATAGGGTTGGATTGAGACATTAATCTAAAGTCGGTGAATCCTGCAGCTTGAGGGAAGTCCTGCACCTCCAGCGGAGGAAGTGAGAATCGATGCTGCACTCTTGCGCACTCTAATGCTATATCGACCTGTAAAGTAACAACGTAGATTTTACTATACAGGAAATACTTACTCAGGCTAGTTGTGCGTTGAGTAAATATCGAAATTATAAATTTTACCCTTGACGGAGGATATGAAACGCTTCCAAAATTTGGAAACGGTGGAGGTGTAAAGTTAAATGCATCATCAGATAGGAACTGCATCCATCTTCCATCTATTGTTCCGCTTGTGTCAAGTGATGATCCAGTTATCATGTTGGGTGAACAAGAATCATACGGCATTGTAAAATCGGAGCTCTCCAAGTCTTCACATCTTCCCTCAGAGTATAGCTCTATGCTTGAAGAGTGGTCACTAGTTAGTTGATTGGAAGTTGTGGGAACATAATGTTCACCTATCTTCGGAACAATTGGACTCTTCTTGAACACACGACAAAGAGCATATGCGTCCTGACATTAATATTAAAGAACACGAATTCGATTATCAAATGGGTATTCATTGAGTTCACTGGTCACTGAACTTGTTTATGAAAGCATCAGATCGATATGTCATTGACCATGAAAATCAACGTGGCAACGTCCATTGCTCCATAATTCGCAAAACATGAATTTGAGGGCATACGTAATGAAAGATACGAAAATGAGAAAGAGAGCGGGTTGTACTGACCTGCATGCCCGAAGCAGTTTCACATTCTCTCTCGTCCAGACGATATTCATGCATAACCCAACCCGTTCGAGCACCGTGAGGTGCTCTACCTCGATAGTAAACTAGGGTTTTCTTCATGCCCACAGCACGCGTCTGAGAGTTCACTTTTCGATCCTTCCCGGTGGCCTTCCAATATCCAGCTTTAGTTGCACGATTAGTCCTTGATCCGTTGGGGTACTTGCGATCCCGTGGACTAAAGAAATACCACTCGAGATCTTTGCTGGGTAATAAGGACTTTCCTGTAATGTTTTACAATCATTAGTTCCATGGTGATATCATAGCACTTGTGATCAAGACAATGTGTAAACCCCGACAGAGAGAGAGAGAGAGAGAGAGTGGTTGCAGCTGTAGCAGTTGTAAACGAAGCCATGAGAAATAGAAGTATCTGCTTATCAAGGCCGGAACATTAATTTGCATGCACCAATGAACGCAAAAATTATTGTGAAAAGAGGCATCCTTCACCGATGCTAGCTGTTCACCGTTTATTCCGCGTATGAACCTCAACGTTTTACTGTACGGTGAAAACTCCAGATATATATAAATACCTTTGAGCTCTGTTTTTCGTTTCTGTTGATTAACTAGAACTCACATGAACAAAACGAAAACCTGTATCTCTTGGAAGTTGAAAATAAGTCATTAATCTCAAGTTAGTAAAAAATGCATGTACTTCAACAATTAAAGATATAAGAGCCCACTGGTAGAGATAGAATTGGTTGAAACTCTTTTTTTCTTTTGTGTGCAGACAATGGAATCCTTCCCTTTCATATTCTTTTTAACTTTCGGTCACCGGCTGTGTCTTCAAGTTCACAACCAGTCAACCACCCTAAAGATGGAGGGACCCTGCTTTAGTGGCCCAATTGGTATTGCATGCCTTTTCCAGTGGACACATAAATCTAGGTGCAACGAGATATTATATATGTTTAAAGTTCAGGATAATTGACTGGTTAATAAAGCACGTTCAATACATTTAAGTACTTTTTTTTCCTTCCAGAAAACATGATAACAAAAACGAAGCAAATTGTATAGATTATATGTAGTCGCCTTTTGATAAAGATATCTTGACCCGTTTTTGTCTCCATATTAGTCAAGTTTCTAAAGGAAATATGCATGCATGCACTTAAAGAAATACATATTACTGTGATTAGATTATACTCTTCATAAACCTATGATCAGTTCTGTCGAAGGTCGTTGATCAGTCAAGATGCAGGGTTCAAACCAGGGCAAAGTACTTCAAAATCTTTTGTATAGTCCGATAGCATATTAGAGTACTGGGCAAAACTTATCATGCAAACCCTAATAGAAAGTTCTTATTTTATTTTCCTATACGCTTTTTATGTCATACTTTTTTCAAGAATCAACGGCGGTAAATTACCTTGATTGTTCTTTTCTATATTCCTTTCTTTCCTTAATCTTCGTGGGTATCAAGTCACATATTGATGCCTCATTACCAATTTCATAGGGAAAGGAAGAAGGCTTCCTCTTCCTTCTAACCCTTGAGTTGAAATACTTTTGACAAAACTAAAGTACGATAAGAAAATAAGAAGGGAACATGGGGACAAAAATATACCTGGCAAATCCCATGGTTCACATTTGTAGAGATCAATTTCAGGGATGATCTCCAAATCAATCTTACGGCCATTAATCTTTCTTTTGAGGTAGTAAGCAACGAGTTCCTCGTCCGTAGGGTGGAAGCGGAAACCAGGAGGCAATGAAACAGGAGCCATGATCACCTTTTGGAACTTCTTCTTGTCCTTCGTTTGGAAAATGAAAGAGGATGACCACCGTCGTATTCAAAAACAAGGAGACCAGCCCTCGAAATCAACCACCGTACAATAACACTGTACGAACGGAAAACACTCTAGCATTAGTCTTCGTGGATAGAACTTAAGAATCGTCGGTGCAAGTTAAGGACGGATGCGCACCAAGAGAGAGAGAGAGAGAGAGAGGCCTTAAGCAGAAGAAGAAGAAGATCCCAAGTGAATCGGAGAGACAACGAAGAGCTGAGGGGAAGTTGATGAGGCAAGAGAGGGGAGAGGAGGAATGTGGGTGTTGCTTGGGGTTTTGATAAGAGGACAAAAAGAGAGGAAAAAAAAGCAAATGGGAGACCGCCACCCCTCCTGCCCACCTTTAACTTTTGATTTGTTTTTTCACGATCAAATATTTATTCTTGTTATCGTTCTTTTGAAGCTTAACCTCTCTCTCTCTCCAATTATCCCATGCTTCGGAATTCGTTCTTGTCCTTTCTTGGAATCTAAGTTCCACGTGGTGATACCTGATTGGGTGTGTAGCCAGCTTTTTCTGTGTAAAGTATCTACGTTAACGAGAAACCGAGGAAAACGAATTTCGGCGGCGTTCCAACTGAAGCCTGTCCCTTTCACATGCTGATTTCCATTGCCGACCTGTTCCTCTAATAATCGCCGATTAGCTTTTGTTCACGTCTCGTTCGACGTGTTCGTGAAAATAAACCCCAAAACGATACGTCTATTGTACAAGGTGTCAGGGAAAAGCTCGCCGTGGTAATGACGGGGCCCATGTGGGGCCAGCTTTCACCACGTGAAGGAAAGATTCCACGTGGCAGAGCAGGATCACTTGTAAGTTCTCTAATCCTTTCGCCATCGATGCCAACTCTCGCCGTCTTCCTCTCATACTTTTCCTTTCCATCAATCCAGCTTTTGGTGCTTTTCTCCTTTGTGAGTTTATGCTTCTTGAAGCCTGATGTGGTTATTACCTTCCATATACAACTTCTAAAGAGTATACATATCAATCTTTCCCACTCTTTTTGGCTCTGGGTTTTTTTTGGGTCATATATCAATAGTACTAATTCGTTTATGTAATTGATCACTCAAAATCTCTTGTTCTAAATAGTAAAAATAATGATAACAATAAGCTCAGGTGTTCATTTATGCGTGGAGATGTGTGAGACAACAAACAACATCTGCAATAAACGTGTCAGTGCAGAAGGATCCTTTCTAAAAAGGACAAAGATTCGTGTACAGAGAGTGCGTGAAACCCAGAAGCCCAACCCCTCCAATCCCACGTCTCTTGTATTTTGTGCAAGGAAGCAAGGGCGAGGTTGTTGGCTTGTCCTCTGGTCTCTACGTATAACTTTTTTTCTTACTCTGTTTAAAGCCTCAGATTGAGAAAAAAAAATGATTGTGGTTTGGAACTTTGGCACAAGAGATCTCATACTGCTAGTCTCAGCTTATCTTCAATTGGTTTTCCTTAACTTGCCCATTTAGAGGATCAATGAGAAACAGATCATAGATAAAGTTCTCAGGCAATAAGATAGTATTCCTCTTTCAAAAGAGGTAGATTGCGGTTTCTTCCATAAAAGGGGGAAGAGTTTTAGGAGGATTGGACGCACATAAAACTAATGCTCTCATTTTATTGGTTTTTTTTTCGACCAGAAAAAGCAATGGAAATTAGTGTTCTCGACAGATTTACACGTTTCCAATTAACGTAAACAATCATTGGTAGCAAGGAAGGCACGTCTGAAGTCTGAACACCCTGCATGATCAGACGTTGGACGTTATGTTAATCACCCTTTTACAAAAGCTCTATAATGTGCTCATTTTATAAGGAATCCACCTTGAAACTGTTGCCGAAAGGAAACCTCATAGTATATCTTTTTTCTGGTCTGAGTGGTCAGAATCAAAATACCTTCATACTCTTCCACGTTCACATGGAGCAAAAGAACCTCCAAAATAATGTTATTAATAAAAAAAGACAAAAGCAAAAGAAATGATATTAACTAAAAACTGAATAAAGCAAACCTTTCTCTGTTCTAGAAAAATATTTCGGGACTGCCTTCAATTATGGGTCAGTCACAAGGGAAGATGACGTACCTTCAAAACATCTCCTTGTCAAATCTGGCTTTTGCTATAACCTGCATACCCTGTCCCTATATGCTTCAGCCTTCAAGTTTGAATAAAAATAGTGGGCCGGCTTCAAGGAGGCTTTTACAAGATCTCCCTGGATTAATGATTTGATAAACTAAACAGCTACAGAGTCACCATCCGTTCTTTGGTTTGCCAAACTTGCCAAATTCATGCTGGAGACTTTATAAAATCTGACTTTTTAGGAACTGTGTAGTGAAATACAGAGCAATCCTTGTGAATTTTTATAGAATCCCCCGTTCTTACCGATCACCAATTTTAAAGGACTTCATTTTTCAGTTTTCAATTTCTTAAAAGCAGAAACAAATTTCTTCGAGTCCAGTTGATTTCTGCAAGTTTGCTATGGAGACTCAGTCATAGTTTGCAGGGACCATAGAGTCTTGTAGTCCCAAAATTTCCCCAGCAACCATCTGGAAAACCCTGCCAGAAATTTCTACTGGCTCTCGTCAACAGAAGCTTTCTACTGTATACAAATTCAGCTAGCGCAAAGTTTGAAGTAGGCCAAAGGCCCAAAATCCATCCCAGCACATCTGCAAGACTGCAACCATCTTATATATATATATATATATATTTATCTCCTCTATCAGAGTATTTCAAAATCAACCATGACACTTCTTAAGAACAGTTCCAAAGTTACAGGAGGGATGATATTATATCATGACACAATTCATGGATCCACAGTATTAGGCAGACGATAAATTGCTGTCTAGCAGAAAACACATTATAACAGTAGCTCCAAGGAGTACTCCCTATTCTTCTTTTGTTATATGTCGATGTTCTCAATCTTCGTCATTCAAGATGCTGTTCATCTCCACTAATCATGAATATCGGAGGCACCTTTTGCCGGATTAATCCAGGTATGGTGTCCTTTTTCTAAATCGGTAATCATCAGAGGTTAATCAGAATTTTATTATAAGCCAAGGATTCAAACTGCACCCACCATCCCACCGTAGGGAGCATCTAGAGTGTAACTTTGCATGCATGAGAGAGAGAGAGATGCTTTTTATTGAGAACTGTACACAGGATGACATAACCAAGACACTTCATATCAGAGACACCTAAAGTAGTAGAAGATTTTTCATCCACTGCATCAACTTTCTTGCAATCGCTGACATTACCCAAGGGCTATTTGTGGTGGTAGGCAATAACACACCTATAAAAGTAAAGTAAAATTGGCTCTTCATCTGATCATGAAGAGTTGCTATAGCCTTCAATCTCGTACTTCTCGTGTACAATAACTTGATTCTCCTCCCACCATTGTGCTGCTTCACTCTCATTGAATCGCTTTCGGCTGCAAAACAAGCAACAAATAGCAATAAAAGTCCAGATAAGTCTAGATGAAGTAGTACAGAAAGAACCGAAGAAACTACAATAATCTTGCCAACCACATTGATGCGACTTAAAGAGTAAAAAGATCTTTAGAATACACATCTGTTTAAAACCCCATATCCACCGAAAAATATTGCCATCATGGAGAGCCAATACCTGGTAATTTCTACCTTTACAGAGGGCCAACAATTTTGAAAATAGGTAAATTCACATCAACGTAAAATTTAAGATATGATCCTATTTACATGGAACGATCAACTTGAGAAAAGTTACCTAAATCTCACTCTTTTCAGCCCCTTACGCCCACTGGGTAAAATTGTGAAAGTAATATATACGCCAGGTTCATACTGTTCCACCCATTCAAGCTTCGATGCTTTAGTTCCATTCTGTGGAGATTTGGTTCTTGTCATGTGCGAATTCTCCATTGATCCAGTGTTGTCATGGCAAACGTCTCTCCCAAACTTGGATTTTAAAGTGTCAGAGAATAAATCAGGAGAATTATATAGACTACCTACTTCTCTGTCTTGGGGTGATCCTACTTCAGTAATACCTTCATTTTTGTAGATGAGGCGGGCGAGAATAATGGTCCAAGAATTGTTGTTAGGAGCATTAAGAGGATAAAGAAAGGAGAGGAAGTGACGGTTGCCTACACTGACTGTTGCAGTCTAGTGTATTCTGGAAGGATTTCGCTTAAATGGTTCACCGAGGTAAGCTGATTTTGTTTGTATAAAAAGTTTCTGATTGAATTATGCAATTGTTTTAGGGGAAATCTCAATTGGTGTAATCTTGTCTTCAGGGGAAAGAGAGATGGACAAGATGTTGTTTCCATATTTTTATTAAATTTTAATCCACGTACTTTTAGTTTATAGCTGTTTCCATATGGGTATTGTCGTTTCCTTATGTCGGTCAATATTTGATTTGTGTTAACTGCTACTAGGAAACAGGTTGGGAAGGAGGTGGACGAGATGCTGGCCGAGCAGGGTATGCTTCTATGTTTCCTTTTATTTGTTCTTAATGAAATATTTTAAGAAATTGTTATTATGAAATAGGCTTTGCAAATAAATATATGGCCGCTTGTTGTTACTCATAATGCTCCTGTGCCAGCTTAGAAAGCAATTGAGTTTTATATTCCAAGTGCTATTTTGGCTTCATTCTCTCCAATTTGTATGCCAAACTCTGTTCTATAACTAAAGCTGCAAAAGAAGTATCTCTAGAAAACGTATGATACCATATTGACATATAATCTATTTGTTTGTGCATTGATGGCTAAAGAGTTTTGAGTGTTTGCTGGATTTTCATTATGTATACTGAGAGCTCAACTTCAAGCCTGAGATATATGAGTACATGCTGAGTTTGGTGTGTCCCTAGCACAAGTTAATCAAATACCCAAAAGGGGATTACAACACTATCTTTTTGGGGTCAATTCCACGCTCGTGCATTTGATTGATATGGGTTTTGAAAGGTCACCAGCACGCATAAAGTGGTGAAAGATTTTGTCATCTCCAGCCATCAAAGAAACAAATAAAAATATCAAACCACCAAAGAAGAAAGCAATGTATGACTTGAGAAATGACCGATGTTGAGATTATGTTGGTCTGTAGTTTATTTGATTTCATTCTTTTTTTATTTATGCAGGAGCCTCTTAGATGTCTTACGGGAAGCAATATCTAACGAATTGAAACAAAAAAGCAAACTTACTTCTTCCTGTTGCTGGGGCTTACACTGCCATTGTTACACAGGTAAACCATCAAAAAGGCAGTCCTCCCTTATTTCGGTTGAGAATCATTCCCACTATGTGAAATTTAAGAGGGATGGATGTCACAACTACTATTATATGAATTAAAGAGCATTGTTCTTGACAGCCATATCCACATGTTAGTGTCCAAATAGCTTTCCGACCCGATTTTTCAATGAAAAGTGTGTTTACGGTTTAAAATGAGATTTTTTGTTTTTTGACCAGTTTTATCTAAAGTTGCTTATAGCCTTATATACAAGTAGATATTTTGTTTACACAAATATTTTATTTATTTCTATTTCTCATGTGATATTTATTTTCTATTACAGGAATTCAAGATAGAGGATGTTGATGTGTCAAAGGATGAAGATTTTAATTGGTCCTTGCTTATTGTGTTGTATTTGAATATTTTAGTCGGTCCTTACTTATTGTTATTTTATATTAGAAATTTGTTACTTTTTAGATTAATTGTAGAGATTTTTTTGTTTGTTGTAAAATATTAGTAATCAATGATGAAATATATTTTGTTTTATTCTCCTTGTTCTTAAATTTTTTACATCCAATGAATTATGGTTATTAAAATAAATTTGTTACCGATTAAGAAAATATAAGAAAAAAATAGTGGTGTTTTAAAAACGCTGGCACAAAAAAAAAACACTGCGAAAAGAGCAAATTTGTGTTTGGGTCTATAGCGGCGGTCTCGACCGCCGCTATAGACCCGAAAGATCTTCACCAGCGGTCGCGCAAACCGCCGCTATAGATCTACTGTGACAGACTTATAACGGTGGTCGCGACCGCTGCTAAAGACCATTTTTTTGTAATGCAAGCTCCACAAAGCTGCGTGCATTTAAGGAGACATGAGAGACCCCAACCAACGAACGGGTGAAATATTGGGGGAAGAGAGAATGCAATCATGCATCACACATGGCCCAATCGCTGATAGAACGCACCAGTAGGCAGTAACGACTCTTGGAGGAACGAATCAAGGAGATTAACAATGGGGAACTTGTTTCAGAAAAGTCTGGTCGTAAATCAATAGCAAGACATTGGGTTACGATTTCCCACTACTGATCGAGTATGGTTACAAATGCATGTGGTGGCAAGCGCTCTATTTGAATAATTAATGCCACATTGAACATTTATACTCAGATTCATCAATATATACCGTATAGTGAATTAGGTTCTCGAGAGAAATGACTCGTATATTTGACTTTTTTTTTTTTGTAGACAATAGACTTTTTTGCTTTTTGTATTGCGTGTGTTGGCGAGGAGGGGTGCTGCTTAAAACTGCATGCTATTTTGCACCTTATGAAGTGGAGACCACACTCACGAGGATTCCTCTATTATCAGAGTCTTCCTGAATATAGGCTAGCATATATATCACTTCAACTTAAAGGGCATGCACATTCACTGTGAGAAGCACTTATGGTGGATCTCAATCTCAAGTGACCAGTGCAGACGTAGCCTCAACTAAGAGTACAACAGCAAAACATTTTGTGGAGAAAAGGTTTGAATGACTGCGGCAAATTAAGTTGTTGACATGAGGCCTAATGAAATTTGTCGATTGAAGAAAGAGATAATAATTCTTCGCGGATAGAAGGTTAATGCCATATATGGAACTGATCAGCTCGTTCCAGACACCATATTCCATGATTAATTAGCACGGATGAGGACTGGCATAAATCATAGATCATCAAGGCTTGGTGGATCTAGCAGGAAGACGGACGACGACAAAGCATGGGTTGTTGAGGTGGTGGAGCATAAGATGATGATGCTAAAGCATGGGCCGGTCAGGATTGAGTGCAGGTGCAGAGTGCATGGGGATGAGTACGATAGGTTGCCTGGCTTGGCTGTTTGGCTGGACGATCCAACATGCAGGATCAGCAACTCCCCGTGCTATGGAGACTGGCCACTTCCTTTCAATAATCTTGACATCATAATATCAAGGGTGCAATATTATTACAAATGGTAGCAGATAAAAAAGATTGAACTTGGTGCCATTATTCGATGACACAACTATTCCAGCATTCAAATGGCCGGGAATACGTCGAGTCCAAGAGAATGGCTGCTAGCTAGCTAGTACGCCTATGGCATCGTACAATATTTCTACCCAAAAAAACAAAACCAAAAACTTCTGTTTGTCATTATATATAGGCGCTGTTGCTGATCATTGTGAAATTCTCTCTCCCTCAAGCCTCAACGAATATAATTGAAAAAATCACGACTCTGCCCAAACAGTCAATATTATAGTGCAAGACAATCAAGTAAAACGAAAACTCAATAAACTCAGAAATTCTTGCTGATGGCCGAAACTTGGCCCTCCTTTAAAGGCAATTTCTAGAATAGTTCAAGAGAAGGACTATATATGCATATACATTAATATCTACCGTACGTACCAACAATAAACCTTTTTAAGCATATCTTAATCGGCTCGAACTTTATGAAGTGACTCATACGTACGCTCTTAGCAAAAAAGAAAGAAAGACTCGTACGTACGCTTATATATGCTTGAATTACTAGCTAGTTTTAATAACTTATACCACGTGTGAACCTTATATATATATATATATACACTAGCTATAATTACATCCGGGGTATTTTTCATGATGAAGTAAAGTCCGTTAGGGTTTCTTTCCATAATATCTAGCGAAGGAGGAGAGGGGGAACTGCCATCAAGGAAAACATGTAGGCTGATCCACAGATCGTATAGAGTGAAAGGAAATCATATTAAAAGTGCCCAGCTTCCATAAAACATTACCCACCAGGATTTTAGGAGTAATTTCTTTTTATATATAGTTGTAATACCAGAAGAAAAAATTTAGAATGAAGAGGGGAGAGAAATAGTAACACGAGACAAAAAATTTAAGTGGTTCAGTCTAGAAGACCTACATCGTATATCCAAATTATAAGTTGAACGTCTCTATTTATAGAGATAATACAAAATATAATAAGAACATATTATTACATTTAAATTTGAATTTCTACATTCAAAACTTGAATCTTGATAACGATTTGATATCGTGATAACATAATATTATGATATTATCTTTAATAACACCCTTCCCCCGGAGAGAAAATAATAAGAAAGAATGGTATAAGCTGGCTAAATCCCAAATTGGATTCTTATAGAATTTTTTTTTTCCAGTTTGCAGGTAAGTTCGATCATTCTAGTGCCAACAAAATGTATTAAATTTCTCTCTTTCTGTCTCTATATATATACGTACACGTTTTAAGAAAGTAACATGTAAAACTTGGCATTAAAGTTCTTTTTTCTAGGGCAATTAGTAGCTGGGGAAGGGGGAATAGGCATTAAAGTTAGTTGAGTACTGTTCCTTGCTTCTTGCTTCTTATTTCTCTTTATCAAGTAATTTCCAACCAAAAGTTTTTCTCGACAACTTTCGTAGAGTGCTCATTTACCTAACAAAGCATTATGTAACGAAAGTTCTACACAACGTAAAAAATTAAGGATGTAAGTAAAATATGAGAGGTTCACGTCACGATAACTATACTTTAATACGTTTTCCCGGCCAATTGTTTCCACCCTCTCCACTTTTCCTTCTTTCTTTCAGTCCACCCTTTCTTTTCCACCCAGTTTCACTACATTTTCTCTCTTATCTCCAAACATACTAGATACATCTATACAAATGGGTGGTGCCCGAATTTTTTAACAAAAAAAAAAGAAAAAATTTGGAGACAGAAAGGGACAAGGGAAAAATAAAAGCCAAAACCAGGAAGCTGAGGAAAGGGATTGAAGTGCTAATTGGTCGCTAGCTCCGCTATTACTCCTGGCCATGAAAGGTATATGTTATTTAATTTCCTATCGCCAAACCACCAATACAATTATACAATTAAGTACTCCAGCCAAGAGTCCGGTCGGTCACTCAGCCTCGCTTTTCAACGTTAAGGCAAGAGCTCGTGACACTAATTAATGACCATTTTTTCAAAGTACAGTTCAAAGCATTCGTGGTCTGCAAGATCACAGCAGAAGAGACGAGATCCGTATAGGTCAATTATGTGAATTCCATCTCATAGAAGAAGCTAGAAGTTGTGATTCCCGTTTCTTGTTGACCCAAAAACTCAATCAGATGCCTGTGGTCTCTTTCAGATTTATTGTACGATTCAATATCGGACAAGAAATTAACCGGTCCTTATCGAGACGAGGTACAAAATTCTATTAATCCTGAAAGAGCTACGACACGAACCAGGCCTATTTTTTCCTTTCACAAGTATATTTCATAATTAACGTGGGATTGTGCAAAAACTGCAAATGGTGTCTGCGGTGCTGACTCCACGTGCAGTGCGTGAAAAGTGGCCAAAACCAAGCACGCAGATGACCCCACACTTGGAGAAGTACTACGCAAGAGACGGATGGCTCAACGAATGGTCATTAGTTACTTTGAGTCACTTTTGTCGTTTTACACTCACCCACCCCCACTTACTAAAAGCTATTTTCTTTTATTGTTTTTTTCGGCTCGGAAGGGAAAAGTTCAATTTTAAGGCTATTTTTATAAATTATCTTGATTTTTAGAATTTGAAAAATCATGATATCATACTTTAAAATCATTTCCAGTCACATTTTCTAAAGGAATTGATGACATTGCATTTTAAATATCAATACATGCTCAAATAACATGTAAGTCCTAAAAATAAATAAAAATTATATCAGTTTTATATGTTCTACTATTTTTTTTGGTGAGCCTACTAATTTTTGTTTAACTTATGATTTTTGATAATTTTATTTTATTATTATTATTTTTATAATTATTTTTATTTTTAAGACAAATAACATACTACAACACCATATATTGACACGTGCCACAACATTAATTTCATTAGAAATATAGAAGGAAATAGACGGAAGAAATACTTTTACAATCTTAGGATGTGTTCGGCTGGTATGAATCCTCAGAATTCTTTAGAATTCTCAGAATACAAATTTTTTTACAACCAAACATCATTTTTAACACCACATATAAATAACTACATTATGCATACTAAAAAAAGTTAACCTCACCTAAAAATTCTCAAAATACAAAAAATTCTCAAAATTTACTCTAACCGAACATCCTCTTAGTCTAAACGGAGATATTGATTTGTCAATTCTTGAAATTCAAGATAAAATTAATAAATTATTACGTTACTCTTCGGGCCGAAAGGGCCCATCAGGAATATAGAAATCTAGAACCTACTGATATGAATGGATAAGCCTGAAATTATCCTAGAGGCGTTCCCATGATTCTACTGACCGCCAAGGGGACCCTCAGCGGTTGTTATATATTTATTCATTGTACTTAACCATACTTTAGAGGCGATTCACGTGCAGTCAAAGAGTATCACGCGGAGTTCTGTCTTTTTCTCTGGTTTTTTAATTAGGTACCTGGGTGTAATCCAATTAGACCTATGCTACATATGCGTGAGATAATCATGAAATTAATAATCCTAGCTTGTTTAAGGGATGGTTTATGCCTCTAATGTCGATATCAAAACTCATGCGTTTTGTGGAGATTTATTTTATTCTACTTCTACACGTACACGCATCCTTTCAACTCGGAAGAACGACTATGGCATCCTTATTTTGCTTAAACAATAATGAAAAAAGGTTTCTATTTTTTTGGGCAAGTAAATGCAATCACACCACCTTTAATTATCCATAATTTTCTTTTTTTTTTCTTTTTTTGAGACTTTATTTTCGCTTTCTATATTTTTTTCATGATTCAAATACATTTACAAAACTACCACCGAACATATTCAGAATTCAAACACAAACATTAATACATTTTACACGATCTCTAACAACTTTTTACTTTTTTATTCAACATAAATTTTCTCTCTCTATATTTTTTCACATAACTCAAATATTTTTTTATTAAATAATTACATCAAATCATTTCTCTCTCCACTTTACACAAACATCAATAAAATACTTTTTCAACATAAATATTCACAACTTCTCTAAAATTATACATTTTTACTCAAACCGAACATATCTTAGATCTTTTAAAAGCTTAGATTTTTATTAAGGTTTGTTTTGGGGGCGGTGGTCCCCGCGGCCCGCCCGCCCACTCGCTCCCCCCGCTGCATTGAGCTTTGTCCAAATCGGACAGGCTTCTGGTAGGACATTTCAAAAGTCCTGGGCCTTTCAAGTCTTGAAAAGAGAACGGACTACAGGGGAGGAGAGTTGTTGTTGCCTTCCAACAAAGTTCTTGGAAATTACGTACACCTACCTTCGTATGCTAATGCTTTACGAGTTTTCCAAATATATCCAGATTCCAGATCATGGAAAAACGTTTTGGGACGACAACAACCACAATAAAAATACCTTTTTCGTCGTTTATGTTCCGAGTTGCTATATATATATATATATATATATATATATGATTTGCTATTTGGAATGGATCGTAAGACTTTTAAAAAAAAACTTTTGCGACTTGACTTGAGATATTGAATGTGGCCAGCAAGAATGAGAATATGACCAATCGTTGGTCTCCCTCGTATAGACTTTGAACGGAATTAGATCTCCTATCAAGCTGCCAGGGCTACTCAACATTTGTGAAGCCTTGCTTATTTTTTTTAGATGTAAAATTATTAATTAAATTTTTGTATTCAAGTTTAGTCAATAAATTATTTTCATTAATAAAATTATTACACCGTTTAATCTATTTTAAAACATAGAAATATAATTTGAAAAACTGCTTTGTTTAAAAAAAATCGGGCTGTGTGAAACAATCCACTAATTAAAAGATTGGTTACATTTAGGAGAATTTGTTGGGGGTGGGGTGCTATTATTCGGGGCTAATTAAGTTATTATTGCCAGTGATAATTTATATCTTCGGTTTTTTATTTTATAAATTAATTTTTCGAATATTTTTATTTTACAGGCCTTTCATTAACATATATTTTCAAAATTTTAGACTTTTTTTTTCTTAACTTTAATTTTATAAAGCTACTTTATATTTTTAGTCTATAATAAAAGACTTTCCTAATTATGAGGCCTTATGTGTCAGCGCGCCTCTGGTGGGACCTTTTGAAAAGTAATTTGGTAGCTGGAGAAATTTAGTTATTGCTTTTAATAATCTCATGAAAGGTTATTCATATTAGGACTGTCCAAGATTCAGTTCGGGTCGGTTCGTTTTGGTCGGTCAAATCGAAAATTTTGTAGAGCATATAGACTGGTCGGTCCCGTCCTGTTCCCGATTTAGTTGGGCCGGTTTGATTCGGTTTGGGTCATGCCATTTTGGGCCGGTTTTGGGTTTGGTCATCCCATTTTGGGCCAATTTTAGGGTTGAGCCTTGTCATTTTAGGCCAATTTTCAGTTTGGGCCGGTTTGGAGAGATATACTCCGGTCTGGTCCCGAGTTTTCATGAAAGTAACCCGGAACCGGATCGGAATACACGGGTTTACCGGTCCGGTCAACCAGGTTTCAAAAAAATTAACCGATTTTGGTCAAAACCGGTCCAATCCGATTTGGCCGGCCTGGCCGGTTGTTTGGACAGCCTTAATTCATATTGCGCTCCAGATTCTCAGGGAGATCACTGTTCTCCAAAGTCTTGCAGGGTATGATTCAGTGCAGGGCGTTTTGATTATATTAGGAAGTATCAGCTTTATAAGCACGGGTATGAATACTCGAACATAAAAATCGATCGTGACAATAAAAAAAGACAAAAAGAAAGGTACTCAAAACTCTCAAGTCAGTAAAATATATTACGATTTTGAGTGGGACCCCTGGGATCTGTTCACGCAAACCAACACAATGTGGAAAGCAATTATTTTACAGGACTTGGAAGAGGGTCAACTCAACTGTTGGTGCACAAAAAAAAAAAAAAAGATGTTCTAACAGAAACTTTTAACCAAATGGCATGGCAATTTCCCCGTTAGATTCCATGCAAGCTTCAACATCTTTCCTCTACTTCCCCCCACCTAAAGAAGTGGCCCCTTCTTAGGCCTTACTGGCTCTTGTTCACACTAACCTCACACTATATAAACTCCCCATTCTATCTTAGTCGTCACGTACATCAAACCAAGTAACCAACCCCTCCCTCCTCTCTCTCAACTCTCCGCACATCTCCTTCCAAACTTTCAAGTCAGTCCCAAGAAACTTCAATGGATCAGCTACCGAAATGTGGAGCCAATTATGCCCCTCTCACCCCTGTGACTTTCATAAAGAGAGCATCTATGGTTTATGCCAATCGCACCTCTGTGATATATGAGCGCACCCGCTTCACATGGAGGCAAACGTACGAGCGTTGCTGCCGCCTTGCTTCCTCTCTTCGTGCCCTCAACATAGCCAAGAACGATGTTGTAAGTTTGCCTTCCCACTGACGATGAGTTTTTTGCTCAAGAACAAGTTAATTTGTTCTGTGATATATATTCAAAGGCACTAATTATTTGCTTGCCAATCAATATGAACAGGTATCTGTGTTGGCTCCTAACATTCCAGCCATGTACGAGATGCATTTTGCGGTGCCTATGGCTGGGGCTGTGCTGAACACAATTAACACCCGGCTAGATGCTAAGACCATAGCCACCATTCTGAGACATTCTGAAGCGAAGGTCTTCTTTGTGGACTACCAATGCGTGCAGCTGGCACGTGAGGCTCTCCGGATACTCATGGGAGACTGGAAGGATTCTCTTGTAGCTGAGTCATCCATCCCTCTGGTGATTGTCATCGATGACATTGACTCACCCACCGGAGTCCGGCTGGGCGAGTTGGAGTACGAGCAACTCGTCCGCAAGGGCAATCCGAGGTACGTTCCCGCTGAGCTCGATGATGAGTGGGATCCAATTGCTTTGAATTACACATCGGGAACAACATCGGAACCGAAAGGAGTGGTGTACAGCCACAGAGGTGCCTACCTTAGCACCCTCAGCTTAATTCTAGGATGGGAAATGGGAAGTGAGCCTGTGTACCTCTGGACACTTCCCATGTTCCATTGCAACGGGTGGACCTTCACTTGGGGAATAGCGGCACGCGGCGGGACCAATGTTTGCCTGCGCAACACCACAGCCTCAGACATCTACCGGAGCATTGCTATGCACAAGGTCACACATATGTGCTGTGCGCCCATCATTTTCAACATACTCCTACAGGCAGAACCGAAGGAGCGCGGGCGGGAGATTACAGCCCCTGTCCAAATTCTCACCGGAGGAGCACCCCCACCAGCAGCGCTTCTTGAAAAAATAGAGCCCCTCGGATTCCACGTCACGCATGCTTACGGCCTCACGGAGGCAACCGGACCGGCCCTCGTGTGCGAGTGGCAGACCAAGTGGAATAAACTGGAGCGCGATGAGCAGGCAAAACTCAAGGCACGTCAAGGTATTAGCATACTGACGCTCGCCGATGTGGACGTAAAGGATTTGAAAACAATGGCCAGTGTACCCCACGACGGCAAAACTATGGGGGAGATTGTCCTACGTGGAAGCAGCATCATGAAGGGCTACTTCAAGGACCAAAACGCCACGTCCAAAGCATTCAAGAATGGCTGGTTCTTAACAGGTGACGTTGGGGTTGTACATCGAGATGGGTATTTGGAAATCAAGGATAGGTCCAAGGACGTGATAATATCCGGAGGCGAAAACATCAGCAGCGTAGAAGTGGAGTCGGTGCTATATAAGCACCGAAGAGTGCTGGAAGCAGCAGTGGTGGCGATGCCGCACCCGCACTGGGGAGAGAGCCCCTGCGCTTTTCTAGCCCTCCAGAAGAACCCGGCCGGCAAAACCGACGACGTGAGCGAGGCACAGATCATCTCCTATTGCAGGAAAAATCTTCCCCGCTTCATGATTCCAAAGAAGGTCGAGTTCTTGAAGGAGCTGCCAAAGAACGCAACAGGGAAGATCTTGAAAAATGAACTCAGGGCTAAAGCAAAGGACCTTGTTGTCTCCGACCATAGTTCCAAAGACTCCAGTCAAGTCTTTACACAAGCGGTTCCTACATATCGTGAGCAGATGCTACAGGCTTTGTCCCCTCTCTGAAATTACTGTTGAACCCGGAATAAAATAACGTGTACAAAGGATTGCCTCCAAGGCAATCCAGTCCAAAGGCCGAAAGGCCCGGTCGGGATTGCCTTTGGAGGGACGGGACCCACACCTGACCAAACAATAATTGGTCGGTGAATCCAAACCATTGGATTACCTCCAAAGGTAATCCCGACCGGGCCTTTCGACCTTTGGACTGGATTGCTTTGGAGACAATCTTTTTCCGTACTATGCTTGCTAATCAAAGATATATATCTATATATGTAAAATAGGTTTTGGTGTTGATGATCATGAGGGGATATATCTATGAGATATGTTGAAGAGAGCCGTATTAATATAGATAATAAAATTTTATTTTTCATCCTCATATAGCCAAGCGAACGATCTACGCGATAGAGCATCCTAAAGTAGTAGTCTAGTAGAAATAATCTTAGTCAAACATACCCAAAAATGGTAGAAATCTTCACACATACCCAAAATGATAAGAAAAATAAATGGCCTTCCAGGTTCAAGTACTTGTATTATACAATATTTAGATCGTGAGTATCGGTTACTATGTTGAGGGGTAATGTGCTGGGCAGTGCTGATCCACGGTGGAGATCAAATCTTCACAATCCGACGGCCCAAAACACGCCACGTCAATTAAAATAAAATGACCCGATAACCCGACTACCCATATGATCGCCCGATCCGTTTCAATTGTGACCTGCAATTTCTGTTCTCTTCGTCACTCTTCTCAGATTGCCTTCGTCCGTCCCCCTTCATCTCTAGCGTTTTCACACTTTTTCGGATTGTGAAAGGCAGTCTGAACAACCATTTAGTTAGGTAATAATCAATGCAAAAGCTGGCATGATTGTGTACTGAGCAATGCAGCCAAACAATATCTGAACAAAAATTTAGATACCAAAATCTCAAGAATTGGAACATCATGTTTAAGAACAGAAATCTAAAAAACAAGACAAAAGCTAGTACCTTGTTTATATGATTGTTGGATGGTTTTTTGCTTGCTTTAAGCCATCTGCTTTTGCTTGGTTCGTGAAGAGAGGGTCGGCTTCATACAGTTTGTCTCATGGGTTGATTATGTTGGCAATGTGAATTACCTTGGAGCTCAGGGAATTGATTTGTCTGTTCTTGCAAAGACCTCTGTCAGTAAGTTTTTATTTGTGTTCAAAATGGTTAGAAAATATTTGAGTTATGGTCTTGTGAAGACGCGTTTGGGTTTTTGGTGAAATTTGAGAAATGGTTATGCTCAATTTTGGAAGTTGCAGTATTGGTTGAGCATGTTCGCTAGGTACTCACTTATTATTGAGCAGTACATTTCTCTTTTTGAATCTGATATGGAATAACAATTGCGCGACATCCTATTTCCGTCCATAGTTCAGTCATCATATGTTCCTGAGCTTTGTTGTTGCTTTTCCTCTATAAATGTTTTTGTGTTTTAGTGTGAGCATAGTTTGAATATGGGTAGCAGCTGGATGGAAGGGGTATCAATTTCAGAGGGGGCGAGCTGGTTTAGGGGGAAGATTCAAGGGACCTGCGATTTCAAATCAGCTGAAGGGGGACGGACGAACAGTCTGAGAAGAGCGACGATGAGAAAAGAAATTGCGGGTTGGGCGATCATATGGGTAGTCGGGTCATTTTATTTTAATTGACGTGGTGTGTTTTGGGCCGTCGGATTGTGAAGATTTGATCTCCACCGTGGATCAGCACTGCCCAGCACATTACCCCTCAGCATAGTAACCGATCCCTCCATATCATGTGGCATATAAAATCTTACGCCACTCTGCTTTCGCGCCATGATTGAAGTCTTGAATCATCCTTCCATCATCGATGCCACAAATGGGAAACCCTGTTCAATTCGCACTGAAGATGACCATACATCAACGTCACAAGCTGGCACACGATTCTGTCGTCGGTTTAATAAGCAGTTTCCGTTTGTCAATATTCATACCTCTTTAATAATTAGTTGGTTTATTCCACCAGTGGAGGCCGATGAGCTTAGATACGAAATTACAATAATTAAAGAAGAAAAAAAAACAAAGAAAACGGATACTTTAAATGGGGTGCAGATTCGCGAGGGCCTATCCAAAATCCGCCCAAAGATTTGGGGTTTGAGGGGTAAGATAAATTCCATGACAAAAAAATTGTAGAGAATCCTCATTCGTTCTAATTTATCTGGTGCTTGATAGATAATTGAGTGACCGGAAAAAAAGAGTTTGAGACACTACAGACGACGGTACATAAAAGATGAAACTCGTGCTTATATTGCAAATTATCAACTTCAGACCGCTATGTTTCTAGCGAGATTGAGGCCAAGCAACGCTTTCATATGTCCTGATGGAGTACAATTACAAACGCTCTACGTCCAACAACTTCTTATCACGAAACCCTCGACAATGGTCTGTTCGAGTTAATTAAAGAGAATGTATACAGACTTCTAAGACTTGTCGTGCCCTTTGATACATCTAGGTTCCTTTTGTCAAGAACCTTAAACTTATCAAATAATCTAATTGTTTTATCCTTAACATTTTTCTTTAGAAGAGAATGTATACTCTTCTGTTCCTCTTAACCTTCACGAGTGACGCGTGCGTAAAAGAAGAGGTCAAGGACCATGACTCGAAATGCGTGCATAAAAGAAGAGGTCGAGAAGCACGACGCACGTTTTTCATATGCTCGAAAAAAATATCTTGCCCATTATTCATGTGGATGGACCCTGTACGTACCCCAGTCGCTACATCGAAACCGATTGACATATAAAAGCCAGCCAATATTATTGAATCCTCACAAAAAGGTAGGACTAGGACGAAGACAGTTCAGCAAGAGCCAGCCAATTAAGAAGATCGCATCGCCTACAGCGTGATTCTAGAGAGCGCTCTTCGAGCTCTCTAGAATCCTTCCATCCTGCTCTATTTGTATCTTTTTCGGCTTTCTTTTGGGCTTTTTTTTTTTCAGAATCTAAAGAGGGTAGATTTCGGAGGCTCCGATGATCTTTGGTGTTCACAGCCCCCATGTGTGGTTTCCTGGACTCCCGGGGCTCAACACTAGCCACGTCTGGTGGTGAACGGACGGTGTGTGACGTCCCGCGCGCGCGGATCTCTGGCGCCCGATCCATATCCCCTCTGATTTGGCTGTTTTGAGCGGCTTTCGGAGGAAACCAACCACTCCGCTGTGCTCGTACTCTTCTGGCGACCTGTTCAGCATCTCTCTGGCAGCCACTCACCGGCGCGTGACGACACACGCGCTCACCTGTCTCCCACGCGCGCAGCGGTTTTTGTTTTCTGCCGGTTAGCTTGCTGCCCATTCCGCCTCCCCCTCTCTGCTCGTCAATTTTGGCATTTTTCTCCGATGGTTATTATTGTCGTTGTTTTGCTTTGTTTTGTCGCCCTATCTTCTCTCCCTCTTGCAGCCTTTTCAAGCTAAAAGATCTTTCCGATGGAGTTGGATTGGCACTACGTTCGTGTTTCTTTCGGTGGAAGTCGTCGTCTTCTTGAGAGACGGTCTGTCTGGACCCTTGTGGTCCTTGTTGGTTTTTATTTTTCTGACCTCTGTGATCTTTTCAGTTTGTGTTGTAACCCTGCCTTTGTGGTGGTTTATTCTCGGCTTTTGTTGCCGTTCCTGGATCTTTTGATCCCCTGATTGTAGGACATCTGGTCAGTTTAGGCTTTTCTGCTGGCCTTCTAGGTGTGACTCTATTTGTACCGGCTGATATTCTTGGATTTTAATATATTTAGTACTTTTGCTTAAAAAAAATTAAGAAGATCGCAATACTCATCATAGGAGAAAAGGAGATGATTTCGAAACTCGACAACAATGGCCAGGTGCTACGAGAACAATGGCAATCACCTCTAATCATGTCCCACAACGTGACCCCCAAAATCAGGCGCCGGAGTAATCCCGGATTGTGTCACTACTGAAATCTACAAAAGTTTTTAGCAAACCGGCCCCTCATGTGCAGTGGTCCGATCACAAATGGGTAAGATGTAATCAAGATTAGACAACCGCGAGTGGTACAACTCAGTTTTGGAGCACTAACTTGAGCTGATATTTTGAAAATCTGTTATGTTCTCTCGAGAACAATTTTCCGCTCGAGAAAACATAGCTCCTTTGAAAAATATACTAAAATATCCACTTCCTTTCCTTGAAATTTCAGGAGAAGAGATCTTTCCTCGCTGTGGAAGATTTCAAATGCTGGATATTATAAACCCGGAAAGAGTATTGTTTTTTTGTCTTGTTTCAAACGTCCGAGTCATCAGTCAAGTATGTCACTGGAAGATTCTTACGACCACTTCAGATTTTCTGGTTTCTATAATTATTAAAAGGGTTATATATCCATTTGGTCTCTGAATTTTGACACTTGTGAACTTATATTTGGAATTGACATGTGAATCATTTGAGAATGATATTTTAAGAGAAATACTTATTTGATAAAAAAAATTATAAACCCATGGAGCTCTATGATCAAATTGAAAACCGAAGAACAATTTGTTAAAAAGAATAAAAAAACTAGGGATGAATTTTAGGTTTATCTTGAAAAGTATGGACGAAAACCACCTAAGACGGCAAGGCCGGAGGAGGAAATGCCCAATAAACAGAGCCGCGCTTTTAAGGAAGCAAAAGAGGTGGTGGACGTCCAATCCAGTCAAGACGGGGAACGTCAAGAGCAATCCGCCAAATGACCCAAGGCATCTCAAGTTTTAAACTTTGTACCGGTAAACTTTTGGCATCCAAACAGCAAGATTATAATGCATGGAATACGTTGTGAACTATAAATTGGGTTGTCAACAAATAGTGGAACAGACACGATTAACATAGCTCAAGCGTCCAGTTAAATGGTAGTATACACATTTCAGCTCATATATTCTATCACTTCAATTCCATTTCTTTAAATGCATAATCTATCCCACACAGTTGGTTCATTTCCAAAGTACAATGCCATTCATTTATGTGCACATCCAGCAAACCAAAGGGCAGACCTAGAACTGATATTCGAAAGTACTTCATGAACAGCATGATGTAGCTTGGGATCCATCTGCAGGTCTGTCCACAAGAACCATCCCTGGGGGATTCTGAGCAGGCTGAGCTCTAGGCAACCTTTTAGCTGTTTAGGGAAGAATTTCAGGTCATAGGGGCACAAGAATGAAAAGCGAATCGGAAAATGAAGTTAAAATGCTAATAACTTGAGGTACCAAAAACACCAAACACAAGATACTCCGTAAACAGCCATAATTCTATGACGTTTCAAACGATAGCAATTCATATGATTAAATACTTAGATCAGTGTCATTCGCAGCTAAGACTAACAGAGCAAGCAAGTAGCTATAATCAATTCATAGATCAGACTACTGATCTGACAGCAGCCGGAAGGCAAAAGGAAAAGATGACAATTGACAAATGCGTATATGAATTTCCCATGAGATGCATAAATAACAGGTCACATAAAAATTTATAAAACAACTGACGAATTGGAAAGTGAAAAGGAAGAATAGTCTCTCTAACCCAGTCAAAAGACGAATCTTAAAGAATGATGATTGTTTGAGAGGAATAACAGGTCACCTAAAAATTCCTAAAACAACTGGCAAATAGGAAAGTGAAAAGGAAAAATAATCTCTTTTAACCTAGTCGAAGACGAGTTTGTAGTATGATGATTGTTGGGATTGTGAAAATGAAAAGGAAAATAATCTCTTTCAACCAGTCATAGGATGCTTAAAAATTATGATTTTTGGGATTGTGAAAATGAAAATGAAAATAATATCTTTCATCCAGTCACAGGACGCTTAAAAACGATGATTTTTGGGAGGGTTAAACAACACGGGTAGGTCAAGCAGCAGACTTCTAACACAGAGCCTGATAGAGACACCCATACAACTGATTTAGTTCAAGCATGTGCTAGTTTAAGTTGCGGTAGACAGCCAGTTTATAACAGTAGATCTAAGTACACTCCAGAGAGGTCTGCAGAAAACAGTCTACAAGAGCGGAACTTGTGGATGTACACAATGTATATTGCTGCAACTAAGCGCTAAGTTACCTGTGGGAACTTAACTCTCATCGTATGACTTGAAGATCACAAACAACACTTATAGTTAACAGCAGAACGAAAGAAAATGTCCACTAAGTGACGATAAGGCCCATTTCAAAAACAACAACACATATAACTTTCTTTTTTCTTAAAAGGTACAATTAGTCATAACACAATGGTAACCCAGATCTAATACTTCTACTTCTGATAAGGAATGTGGGATGTTTAATGGAATATCAAGGTATAACTCATAACAGGAAAGACTACGCCCATTTTGTTAACATTGCCATAAATTTAAAACGTATAAAGAGTCAACTAAACAAAACAAAATTAAAAGAACTAAAAAGACCAAGATATAATCTCCATGCAGTAGCAATGAATGTACCATACCTATTTCATGGAATATATCATTGACATTGACAGCAGTTTTGGCAGAGGTCTCCACAAAAAAGAGTCCATTTTCCTCAGCATACACACGTGCCTCCTGCAACCCCAATAAGTTAAGCACAACAAACACATGATTCAAGAAAGAACAAAATACAACAGGTAGATTTATTGAACTATAGAAGATAATTACCTATGATAACTAAAGCAAGTCATTAAAGACAAAGAAACAACAAAACAAAATGCCAGGATATTAAGTTTGACAAGTTACAGCATTCAGTAAGTTTTTTTTATTAAAGTGAGTTCGGCGACAACAATAAAGAAAAACAAAAACAAGAGGAAAGAGATTCAGCCCTAATCTCATATCAAGAATATGGTTGTTTGGTTTTCTTTTGTAAGCAAGAATAAGGTTGGAAGGAAAATAAACATTTCAGTCCCTTAAAAAGCGAGATAAACAAGCTAAAAACTGAAGAAGAAAAGGGTACTACTGAATAAATTCACTGTTATAATAACTAACCATAATTTAGTGCTAGCTCACAGGCTTAATATACTACAATCCAGAATTCTATAGAACTAGTGGGGCAACAAGTTCAAGCTAGGCATTATGTTCCTAACTTATAAGATGTACCTCATAAAACTCCAAATCATAATGTAGAGATGCTAACTAGGAACTGTTGTTACAAATGCCATTAGTACAGTAGCAGGTGTATGCTACTCCAAACTAAACACCTTTGCATCCACAAAGATCATTGATAGAACTGACAACACAGGAATTTTTCAATCCAAGTGATACCGAAACATCATGTAAGACTAACCAAAATGATGAAACTAATATGGTGGGGAGGTGGAGCAAATAGGACAGGATTAGAGGGAAGGCTGATTCAAAGCAAACAGTGCTGTTCAGTAAGATCACTGAATGGAACTTGCTTCAGGAATATGGAAGCATTGCTGTCATTTTCTCAATTGTTAAATAGGTTCTATGGAGAGCGGATTTTGGTTGATGTTGCAAAGTTGCATTCAGCAGATGATGAGTTTCGATTCATTATATCTGAGGTTGAGTTTTGGAAGTCATTTCTTAAGCTCTGGTTAGTGGTGAGCCCTTCTGTACGTACTTTAGTCATGTCAGCTACGTAAACTTAAAAAAACTTGTCTCCAGGCTAAGTAGGTAGTGGCGTAGTGCTTTCAGCAGTTAACCAACAAATCTGGAAAGCCAGCTTCTTTTTTGACGTCTGCAACCCTAAACACAAATCTCCCAACTCCCAAAACAACCTGAACTGATCTGTTAGTTTCCCTTAAACAGACCCCAAAAACTGTAGATTTATACTCATTAGCTGCTGAAGCATAAGATTCTACATCACAAAACCTCAAAGTTGTGCCATTAAAGAAATC
Organism: Myrica gale; assembly: GCA_963930655.1. Classification (NCBI taxonomy): domain Eukaryota; kingdom Viridiplantae; phylum Streptophyta; class Magnoliopsida; order Fagales; family Myricaceae; genus Myrica; species Myrica gale. The sequence continues at coordinate 3,820,119 of OZ005600.1, read as the reverse complement.
CATCAGAAGCTACAAACTGATTGGCTTAGTTACAGAAATCTGAAAATCTATGTGTCGGATCTAAAAGAAGGTACTGAACAGAGAAAAGCAAGTGAAATCACCCTTTAGCAAAAGGGAGTGCAAAGCAGAGCACCAACAGAAAAGGAAATTCGATTTTGGAGTAAGATGGCATGAGAAAGAGGCCCCCACACTAAACAAAATACTCAAGCAGTCAAAACGGTAAAATACAAAATTAGAACTTACTTCAGCAGTCACTTTCCTCTTATCTTCCAAATCAGCTTTATTTCCAGCAAGAGCCATAACCATGTTTGGATTTCCTGTAACAAATGTTTAGAATTCTTATTCCATCTTTTGTTGTTCCCTTTTCCAAAAAAAGAAGGTGCATCAGGATGTCTTAGACTCCAATAAAGGGTTCAATGGGTATGCATCTTATAGGTTGTGTGACAGTAAAATAAAAAAGAAACACATAGATTATATTCAATATGGATCTTATTTAAAAACAAAATAAGACTTATAGCTCATGTTAACTCCCACATAACAAGTATAAATCCCAATGTTGATCACTAAATAGATAGGCTAGACTACAGTCAGAATGCTAATAACGTGATTCACTTAAATGAAGATAAGCCCACACCAAATCAAACAAGAGTAAAGAAAAAAAAAAGAGATATAAATGCCATTTCCATTTCCTTCAACTTTCATAATTCATTCCATCTCAAAATGAGCAAGTTTAACCTTAAATAAAAGGCACCTTGCTTTTGAAGCTCTTGCACCCACTTCTTAGCCCGTGCAAATGAGTCCTATAATTCAGAAGCAAGAACGATTTAGTAAGCAAAACCTGAATAGAAAGAGAGCACAAGATTCAAACACAGCCGCTACCCAGCCCCTAACCCACAAATTTGACCGAATCCTCAAAATATTTCTTCGAGAAGCTTATAATTAGAAACCATCAAATCCCATTTGATGCACATGAGGTGTTGTAAAACGAATTGAAAAATGAGATAGAGATAATAGAACATAACGAGCCAGATTTCATTTGCCTATGTAGGAAATGGATAAAAGAACAAGCGCTTGAGTTTCGATCGTATGCAACTAAATCGTACATGAAATTCATCAGGACAGAATGCATTCATTTTGCACTTGCACGGTCCTTATATATGTATGCTTGAAAATAAATGAGGAAAGAAATCATACAATGCTGGTGATATCATAGACGATGATGGCAGCTGCAGCACCTCTGTAATACATGGGAGCCAAGCTATGGTATCTCTCTTGTCCTGCGGTGTCCCATATCTCAAACTTCACCGTTGAATCATTCACTGCAAGCGTCTGAGAGAAGAACGCAGCTCCTATGGTGGATTCCTATGAGTAACACCATAGCCCCAAGAAAAAATAATCAAATTCAAATAACAATAGCACTTACCCCTACAGTGAGTTTGGGTATCCATAGACTTTAACTTACATTGGTATCGTGGACCTTGTTTATGGGTTATTTCTACATTTTATTAATATTTTATGGATCTTGTTTACAGGAATATATGAACATTTATCCCTGCATTTTCCTGGGAAGAACTAGGATCATGGATCATGGAACCCCAGAGAGTCTAAGACAAGCCCGGTGGCTGTGTGCTTCCCCTTTCACTTTCGTCTCAGACTGACAATGCATGTATTTCACTTCCGATTGGTTTTCTCCATGTACGGAACAGAGAGACCCAGGATGATTTTCCTCTTTTTTTTTTTTTGGGGGGGGGGGGGATTCTATCAAGACAACAGAGACTAATATCCGGTTTGTCTGGCTAAAATCATGACGAAGCTCCCGTTAAATTAACGGAAGTTTAACCTCCTACAGAGAAGATATTACATAGAAGAAACGACCTTTTTACTGTAAAACTGAATCAGAACCAAAGAAAGGATAATGGTTTAGTTTACCAAAGAAGAAGAAGAAGGACCTGAAATTCAAGGAATTGGCCCTTGACAAAGCGCAAGACAAGGCTGGATTTCCCGGCGCCCATGTCGCCGAGCAGAACCTGATTGATGAAATCACAATCACCATCTTCACTTTCGTATCCTTTCTATTTCATTGTTTTTTCTTTTAAACGAAGAATTTGAAAGGCAAAGACAAAAGGGAAAATCAGACTGACCAGCTTCGCATTGAGATTATTGTGTCCGATCGTGGCCATGGAGCGTAATTACACGGATGCAAATCAACAAGTATACAACAGAGCGCTAAAGAAGAGAATAGACTTTTTTTAAGCGAAAATAAGGCAATAAGCGTGTAAATCGATCTGACTGTATACAGAAATGAAAGAAAAGGCAAAGTCTCAGGCTTTGTGCGTATCGGCTTTCTCTTGGTTGCGTTGGTTGTATCCGCCTTTCCCTTCACGCGTTGAAAGACGGACCCTCTCAGTCGGCAGGTAACACACCGCCCATGGGGCCTTTTCTTTTTCTTCTTCGTTTCTAGTAATCGAAGCTCTTTGACCGTTGACTGTTTCTTTTCCTTTTTCTTTTTCTTTTGATTCTTGCGCCGGAGTTAAAAATTAAAATTCGTTTTCATGTTGATTTTGTTTTTGCTTCTAATATTACACTAATATTATTTAGAAAAATTTATAAATAACTCACTAACTTTTAAAACTTTTTTAAACAGCTCATTGAACTTTAACAAATTTCAAAATATTAACTGAATTTATCATTTTAATATCAAAACTTACTAGACCCAACTCCTTAGATCTGTTTAACTTAAAATACATCTAGTCCCTTGTTTTTTTTTTTTTAAATTACCTTCTTATTAATTTTAGATTTATTTTTTATTTATTTAATGACATGTGTCACATTGTGATTGGACGAGATGAATTTTTCGTTAAACATATCTAACAGCTTTGGGTTCAACGAAATTTGAGATGACAAATCAAGTGAACGTTTTGAAAATTTTTTAAACTAAATGAGTTTTTAAAAAATACGCTAAAACTTAGTGAGTTATTTGTAAAAAAATTCCCTACTATTTGCACCAAAAATGACTCCGCTCGACAATATCATATTAAAGTTATATACATTTAGGTGTGTTCGGGGTGGAAATTTCCACCCTCAAAATTTCCACTCATTAAATTTTTTTAAAATAATCTCTCTTCAGCTAATTTTTTTTTATTATTATAATATTCATTTAAATATTCTCTCCTCACTTTTTCATCAAATTCCATGAAATATCTTTATTTTTTTACAAAATCTCAATACTCCAAAATTTCCAATCCCAAAATTTTTACTGCCCAACACCCCTTAGAATTGAATGCATGCAAATGTGATATGTTTGGATTGATTTGGGAAAGCTTACAACAATAATTTATTATAAGTAATTTATGGTGTTGATTGGAGTATGGTCGGCAAAGAAAAACGTCTTCTGGCAAATACGGCACCGTATTCATTACGGAGCATCTTTCCTAATTTGTGTTGTGAAAATTAGAATATTGCATATTTTCATACTGCCATATTTGCCTCGGCTGTAGGAATCTTTATGAACAATACAGTCCTTTTGTCGCCGCAAGAAGCTGTCTTTCCAGTGGGGTATCGAGGAATACAACCTCTGATTCTTCACATCCTTGAGATCTGGAGTGGAATTGCATCTGCGAGAATTTCACCCCTAATAGAGACCATTTCAAGCTTCCCCATGTCGCCGAGTTTCTTCAAGAGATGCCTCTGACAGTTTTCAGCGGCCATAACTCCAGCTGAGTAAGCCCCATGTACAGATCCCTGGTGTTCGACACTAACTGCTTCCCCAGCAAAGAAAAGGTTACCCAGTGGTGCTCGAAGCTTGTCATATATGTCTTCTGGATTTCCAACCAAGTCATACGAGTAACAACCAAGAGAGTTTGGGTCTGTTCCCCATCGAGATACAAGATACTGAACCTGTATAGGAAGACGGCAACCGATGTAACTTCTCAGCCACCCAATACTCTACTGTGGCCCAACCATATATCTCAATAAGACAGTAACGGGTAAAGCAACAGATAAATTGGCTGAAAGAAGAACAAATACTTGAAAAAAAAATGCACTTACCGGATCAGTTACGTCAGGAAACATTTTCTTCAGTTGTGACATGACAAAATTTGTAGCAGACTCATCAGGCAGCTTCTCAAGGTCATATGCAAACCTTCCAGCAGCCATGTAGACGAGGACTGGATGGCCTGTTGCCTTGTGAAGATTGAGAAAATAACCACAGGCATAAGAACTGGGTGCAACAATGCCTAGAAATTCCACGTTTGGCCAAAACACTTTATCGAATTGTAGCGCAATCTTATTCTCATTTCCCACACCAAGATCAGAAATTGCAGAAACCTTCCAGTCAGGCAACTGTGGCTTGAACTCAATTAATTTGGCTTTGAGGATCCCGAGGGGCACCGTTAAAATAGCAGCATCTGCAACAAAGTTCCTCCCATCCTCAACCGTTACCATCACCTTATTAAACCCATTGGTTATCTTCGTAACCCTACATACAGCACCATTAAAAAAACTGATTACTTTTTTATAAAAATAGACAACAAAATGACAGTCTGAGGACTGCAGGCAGAGAGCCAGAGATAGCCACAGAATCAAGAAAACGTTGGATGAAAATAGGGGGAAAACGATGAAAAGAAACTGAGCTTTAGTAATACCGGCTGAAAACTAGATTAATATGTTTGTTGCAAAACACAAGCTCTATCAAGAATTCCGAGCACCTAAAGTAGGTCCAGTTAGTTTAGCTAGAAACTCATGGCGTAATATCAAAAAACCTAGGAGTACTCGTCAACGACGAGTCCAAGGGGAGGAAGAGCAGCCTTCCATTGTACATCCTGTAATCTTAAGTAGCCTCCAATGCAAAGGAGACCAAAAACGCATTCTTCTCTAATTCATTACTTTGGTTTGAAAACATCCTGATCGCAGTAGCTCAACTTTCCTATTTTCCTCCTTTCTCCTTCCTTTCTTCTTTCTTCTTTCAGTTTTGATAGTGTGCTTGTTTTTTGTTTTTTGGCATGCTTTTCTATGGATGATATGAATATGTAAGTACACATGAGTCATCTAGGAAAATGAAACTATACCGGTGATTCAAACGTATATCGATATCTTTTGCAAGAGCCTTTACTATAGGGTCATAACCTTGCACCATAAGCCCATGACCACCAGAAAGAACATGCTCCTGTAAATCAAGGAATACCCTTGATCATGTAAGCAATAATTTGAAGGTAAGTAACTTAAACTAAATATTACCAGTTACCACAAAGCACAAACAAATTCTATCACATTGACAAAAATGTAATGACAGAATATTTAAAGAGATTTTTCTATCAAATTCATGAAGAAAAGCGCAGATAAATTTTTTTGACTGTATCGATTTTCTAAAGGCATGATCCGCCCAACCCACCAAAGTGAAACCTAAGTCCACACAATGCCATCAAAAGTCAGAAGCAACTTTTAGGTAAGTGGCAGATAGTCAGCTCCCAAAAGAATTACTCGGGGAGCAGATCAACTTGCATTTTAGTTCGAGAATTTTTTTTTTATAAGACAATTTTATTAAAAGAAAAAGGAATAGAAGGAACAGTACAAATGACTATACTGAGACCTCTAGACCAAACAAGCTAGAAAACTAATAAAATCTAAAAACTCCAAAAAGGGAGAACCCAACATTGCATTCACCCACAAGAACAAAGACTGCAAAAAATTGCCCCTCAGACCCTCCATGGACACAGCCACACCCTCAAAATATCTCTCATTTCTCTCTCTCCATAAATGCCACCAAATACAAGTAGGGATCATTCTCCAAATAGCTAAGGCCCGAGGGTCAGTAAAATCTATTTTCCAGCACAACAATACATCAGCTACCCTCCTAGGCATCACCCAAGCATAGTCCATAATAGAAAGTACTAAGGACCACAACTCCCTAGCAACCAAACAGTGCAGCAAAATGTGCTCAGCAGACTCCCCCATCACATTTGCAAAAATAGCACCAATTAAGCATAATCACACCCCTCCTTCTCAAGTTGTCAGTGGTAAGGATTCGTCCATGGGTGGCGGCTTCCCAAACAAAGAAAGACGCCCTAGGCGGGGCTAAAGACCTCCAAATCTGTCTCCAAGGGAAGCTCACATCAAAATCCCCAACGAGACACGAATGCTAAGATGTCACCGAGAAAACACCATTCTTAGATCTCATCCATCTCAACTTGTCTTCAACATGACTCCTCAAAACTTTAGAATAAAGTAAAGAGAAGAATGCGGAGAACTCCTCCAATTCCCAATCATTAGCCCTCCTAACAAACTGAATATTCCACGACGAATTCCCGGAACCCCTCTCCAAACAGTCCGCAACCATAGCATTTTTATTGCATGCAAGAGAAAACAAAAAAGGAAACATCTCCTTGAAGGTTCGCTCACCGCACCAACGATCCTTCCAAAAACGAACTCTCATGCCACATCCCACCTCAAAATGGATGTTCTCAGCAAAGGAATCTCATCCTTTGTGAATATTCTTCCAAAGACCAACACCATAAGAGCCATTGCATACAAGAGTGTTCCACCCACCCAAAGCACTACCGTAGTTCGAGAAAATTTTACAAACTGCAATATAAAGTAGTCAGCGGTTGCCAGCTAATTTCAACTCTTTAATTCTTTTCAAAGCCGTCCAAGTTGTCTTAAGCATTTTAAATGAGTCAAGAACTATTACATCCTTGGCCTGTACTTCTCGGTTTCGAATGAAACATAATTTAGAAAAAAAAATGTTAAGACATGAGTTCTATATCTTAAAAACAGTCCGAACTGATATGGTTCACTGTCTAAATTGTAATGCATTTCTTCACTAACAGATTTAAAAACAAACAAACAAAATCTTGGTTTTCCAACGTCACCTGCCCACCTAAGACTTTACTTCTTGACTTTTACATAGGTGAAGTTGGCACGACAACCAAATACAACTCCCGTACAAGTTCCAATCTCTCCTAAGGATTTTAATTGTCTTACTTTAGGCTCCAATGATTACTGCAAATAAAGGAAATTTCTGCCTACTAGGAAGTGCAGTTAAGAACAGTAAGAGCAAAATTGTCAATGCCCTTCTCTTCCTCAAACAAGGAAACTAATGCCATTGTTATCAGACATGCTTCAGTTACAACCACGCTGGTATTGAAGTGCATATATTCAACATCATGTAAACGTGGAAATGATGCCAAAGAAGAAGAAAGTCACAAAGATGGGATCCATGTCTTGAACAAAAGGTTGACTTTTCTTTGAGAAAAGCAGGAAAACTGCTTGGAGCGATTGAAGATATGATTACACTGTGACGATAGTTGACGTTTATGAAAAACCCAATTTCTAACTTGATCCAAAAAAGCCTACATCTAATAGTTCACAAGGACGGCAATTTATGAAGATTATGACAATGACGGTTTTCGATATCCATATTCTTTGCTATAAGCAAATCACGTTGACTTCAAAAACCACCCGGAAAGTCACCTATTTTAGTTTCAAATGCAGACGAATAGGCATGCATAACCATAATCCATGCACATATCACGTGCGAACTTCAGAATGTCCATCACCATCTCATTAAGAAGACTAATTTTCAGTTTCTTATGGTTTAAAGCTCTTCAACTCATTATCTCTTCCATCTATGGTGTCTATCTTATACAGATGCAGCCAAATACCTATTAACTGAGTAAGATCAGATAAAGCACTTGCCTGATCCCAGGTTTTCAATGATATCATATCAGCGTCTGCTGCAAACCAAGCTTCCATTCTACATATGTACCATTGCAACACTTCATTGACAAGTCCTTCTTGTCTACAGAAAATGGAGGTCAAGCGGTGATACTAAAAGGTCCAACATTTGAACCAAACAGTAAGTTGTGTTTTTATGGAATGGTCTGCTTCCATACCTTAATTCTGGTTGCCTGTCCAAGACAATTGAAATTGCTTTAAGAACGGACATGTCATCAGTATGTTCATCTCTTACTTTTCCTGTCTAAGGGGTTAAACAAAGAACCAATGACTTCGTAAAATGCCACCGTAGAACACTTACGAGAAAAGAAAGTTCCAGCCGCAAAATGACATATTTTCTCAGTAAAAACATAAAAGAAGAAAAAGAAGGAGAAGAGTTTCTGCTCTTTGTTCTACCTCTTTGAGAATTCTCTTAAATGTTTCTCCAACTTCAATGACCGTCTGTTGAGGAACTTGACGGCCATCCATATCATAGAGGGCATAGCTGAAAGGCGAAATCCAGATCTTCAAGACAATAGGTCAAACATAATACAAAAGAAATGACAATTATGGTTTCATGCGCTATCTGATAGAAATGCGCCTGATGCAATGAACGGAACCAGAGGGTACTCCTGTTCTGCTACCTTCCAGACAACACTAGCAAAAACCTTTTAGCTTGATTTATTATTTCCCTCTATATGTTTTTCTATCAAAGTTATTCACAATAAACATAACAACCTGACTTGTATTTTCATTTGAAAGAGCCTGCTAATCGACCAACTATCTGGGCTCAGAACATGTGAAGCAATGCATAATTTATGAAATGATAGCTAACAAGAATTTGGGCACAGAACTTTTAATCGCAGGGATACATCACGTACACAGTTTCTGGATGCACATAGATGGTCGGATGCACGGTAGAACAGAAAAATTAAGCAAGGAGATGATTACCTTTCCAAATCATGGTCATACAACACAGAGTCGTCATCACTTGTACGGTATAATTTAAGCCCTAGACCACGTATCAGTGGAGCTAAGGGATTCTCATTGCAAACACCATGTAGCCTGGACAACATTAATAAGACAACTATAAGGCACTATCTTGTCGCTTTTTCAGATGCACATGTTAATGAATGCACATTACCAACTGTAACTGATGGCGCCCCCAATCTTGGACACAAGAAATTTGTTTAATTGAAAATTCTTATTGTATGAGATCAAATGTTAGTGGAGGGTCCATATTCAAAGCATACTCATTTGTGGACACTTCCCTATCCCATGGATCACCGATTCAAATCCAGAAGAATGGAACAAATGGTAATGTAGATGATGGTTTTAAAAGATATTCCAATAAACAATGGATACTAGGGCAAACAAAAACCGGATGGTGTGTCACCTAAACTAAATTCAACATGAAACGGGAAATATTTTAATTTCTTTTCATAACCCCACAACCCATATGTATTGGCAACACTCATAGTTGGGAAAGAAAAATATCAATGAACTTGCCATGATGCGCCCATATCTACTGGACAACCAAATGAGTAGTCAGTTTGAATACGACCACCAAGCCTATCCCTTGATTCTAGCAAGATCACCTGCACAAAATGATGAGGAAGACATTATATAAAGCAAGACAATTCTGTGACATCCATAAAAGGAAAAACTTATAGCACAAGATATGATCACCTTAAATGACGCATCATAGAGGATACGGGCAGCAGCAAGCCCTGATATACCTCCACCGATGACTATAACTGAAGGTATGGAACCCTGTTGGCTCTGAATATGGGAGGCAAATGTGCCTATGCATCATTGATAGGCATATCAGCAGGGGCAGAAATTTTTGTAACGCCAAAAAAATTAACAGTCGCTGAAAGTTTCCCCCATTATAAGTAGACTAAACCTCGAATTAATTATTTGAAGTAAAAGTGAAACCCTCCACCCCTTCCCCCTCTCTTTATTCAAGTGAACTACAACAAATAGATAAATACAACTCCAACTTTAAAAGAAAAACTCTTCTACGTCCGACTGATGATTTTTCCATGGAAACAAGTAGACCCTAATTATAGGTTCCTCATTGAATGTGGTTCCTAAACTGAAATACATCAATTGTTGCATTTCTTTTGGATGCGAGGTCTAATCTCACCTCGCTTCGAAGTGCTTAAACTGTATAGCTTTCATCTTAACCGACCAATAGTGTAATAGACGTAAAGGCTAATCCTACCATCCAAGAAGATAAGCAGTCCATAGGAGACAATAAATATTCTGTTTACTGGTGTAAATCCTAGTTTAATTATCCCCATTGTTCAAAACAAAACCAAAAAGAACAAAAAACAAGACCAAGAAAATAATGAGGGGAATAAATAAAATAGAAAACAATTGAAGTACAATAAAAAAGGAATATACTGACTGACCGTCTCGGTCTAGCAGATTGGTGGAGAATAATTCCTTGGATTCCATTGAGAAAAAGGAAATTATCACGGCCAAGAAGGGAAGAATCGGAAAAGAATACGAATTTGGACAGCTCGGAGATGAGAAAGAGACGGATCTTATCTGTTTTAAGGGTGTATAGGAATCAAGACATTGGAAACTAAATGATAGAGAATGAAGATGAGAAGGCCCGCAACGAAGCGGCTCAGATTGGAAGAACAACGCAGCTTGTCAAACCAGCTCATAGGATCGAAACGTTCGGAAAATTTGCATAGATCAGTCTCACACAATCTCCTCCCTGAAAAATCTCTCTATTTTTTTCCTCAACACTTCCTCTACCGCAGAAGAAATATCGTCTGGGCTACCTCGCGCACACGTTTGTTTGCTTCTTTTTTATAGGATAGAGATACCAGCAGCGAACGTGGTCGGCGGGCTGGGAAACTTTCCCGTTAGGCTTCTTACAAATCTCAACGGGGGGCCCGTTGTGCTGTGTTGAGCTAAAAAGTGCCAACGGGGGGGCCCGTTGTGGTGGCTGTGCGCTGGTTAGGCCGCTGCAGTTACATCGAGTCGTCGACCTTTATACTAATCAGGGACCAAAAAAAAAAACAAGATGGAAAAGGATGGACCGTGGATACTCGCTCGACACTCGACAGTATCATTATGCCAGCCACATCCGATGGAACTTTCGATCTGTGGAATATATTCCAGCAATCTTTTAGATTAAAGTTGCATCAATATAATTGACATGTTTGAACTACAATTAATTGAGTTCAAAATTTTAGTTTTATTACTAAAAAAATTCATCACATAATTTTTTATTATTATAATATTTATTAAAAATCTTCTCTCTTCACTTTTTTACCAACTCCCATAACATTTCTTTACTTTATAATATTTCTCAAACCCCAATACCCAAAATTTTCACCCTCAAGCATACCCCTATATCTATATCATTTTCCTCTCGATATTTGCCTCATTAATTGTAAAAAAATTGTTGCGTGATACATCTTAATTATTTTAATCGAAACCTTTTAGTAGCTTCCAAAGAATTCCACATTACACAATAAAACTATTATATTATTTTCAATTGATTAAAATTACTAATATTATAAATTATAATAGGTCGGGCTTTGTATTAAAGTAACAGCAATTAGGAAGGATCGAGGAGGCAGCTTCTTGTTAAATTATACCCATCGCGCCGGCTAATGATTATTTTCTTGGTCTTCATGTCTGCTAGTCACTTCTTCGAGTCTTTGACCATATTGATAAGCTCCGTTTTTCAAAGTTTGACCGTATTGATATTGATGGTATGTCTCTTAGCTAATCACAAGAGCTGGTCACACCGTGACCGAACCCTTTTGTGATCATATTCTTTTATTAGATAATGAATAATAGATTTAAACTTGTTATATATGTAGCTTTTAAAGGAATTTCAATCTCAACTTTGGCGAGCTAACCACCCTTATTTATTTTATTATTTTGAAAGGACAAAAAAAAATCCACTGTTAAAGCTAGTTTTCTATAAAACCTGGCCTGCAGAATATGGCAATTATGAGTTAGATCGATCCTCCCCCTCGCTTTTTGTACTATCTTCTTCCAAAATTCTATTTGGACCAGGATATAATCCTCTTTCAGACCCTGACCGGCTATAGATGACAACCGGGTCAAGGCCCATTAAAATATATATGATTAATTACTAAGCAGTTGGAGTCATTAATTAACATTAATTGCTTTCCATTCTTTTAGCCTTCTCATCAGATAGCAAGCTCTGTTTTATATATGAAAAGCAAGATGGATGGATTGATTTAAGGGTGTGCAAATGTTTCGGTATCCGTTTCGGTGTTCCGGTATTGGTCACTTTTGGTATCGAAACCAGATTCTATGGGTGAGTTTGTGTGGTAAAATTTTTGGTATTGAGTTTAGTGTTGGTATTGGGTTTAGTGAAAAAGTGAAGAGAGAGGTAATATTTTATAGTTTTTGTAATTTTTTATATTTTTTGATGGAAGAGAGAGAGATTATATTGGAGTATTTTATTAGGAGAGAGATAAAATTTTGGGTAAAATTTTAGTGACAAACGCAGCCTATATTTTATAAAATTGGAATTGGAATCGGAATCGGAAATTTCGGTAGAAATACCGGAATTTTCGGTTTCGGTAAATTTTTTAAATTTTTATACAAATATTGTAATTTTAATTTAGAATTTACCTTTTTCAATTTGGATTATTTGATGAATGTTTAGTTGTTTATTTATTTGTATAGTTAATTGTTTGTTTAGTAGTTTTTTTGTAAATTTAATTTAGAGTTTATTTTGACAAGAATTTAGTTGTTTAGTTGTAATTTTAATTTATAGTTTATTTTGGAATTCTAAAATAGTGAAATATTGTTTTGGAATTTAGTTGTTTAGTTGTAATTTTAATTTAGAATTATTTGGCCCACAAAACACAACTTAAAAATTCATTTTGGGTCAATGGACCCGAACTAAATCTTGGTCTTTAGGCCCATATAAGGAACCGAAAAATCCAGTTCCGGTTAATTTCGGAATGCAAAATGTCATTTTCGGTGGGTACCGGAACCGAAACCGAAATGGACAATTCCGATTCCGTCCATTCCGGTGCCTGCCCACTCTTAGATGGATGAGCAATTCAAACGAGACAGTTTTTAGGGTGAGTTTGTGAAGTAAAATTTTAGTATTGTTAAAATTTTAGGTATTGAGTTTAGTGAAAAAGTGAAGATAGATAATTTTTTATATTTTTTATAGTGAAAAGTAATGATTTGATGGGTAAGAGAGATTATATTATAATATTTAATTGTGTTAAAATTTCAGAAAGAATAAAAAATGTAGGTGAGATATATTTTGCCTAACACTTTTGAGTACTTGACCCTTGATCGTACACGTGGGCTATGGTTGTGTTTGTGTTGTAAAATGTTGGGTATGAGAATATGTGTTGGTATTGGGTTTAGTGAAAAGGTAAAGAGAGAGGTAATTTTTTATAGTTTTTTTAATTTTTTATATTTTTTTATGGGAGAGAGAGATTATATTGGAGTATTTTATTAGGAGAGAGATAAAATGTTGGAAATTGTTAGGTTGGCAAACACAGCCATAAGGATCCAGGTTAACTTATGATTAATAAAATTCTTCTCAGCAATAAATATTCTTTTAAAAACAATCAAATCAGTTTTAAAAAATAAGAAAATATATTTCAAATTTTTTGTTTACCATGAAACGAACAGTGCTTCAGGGAGTTACGTTTTTCGAAGATTTTTAAAATTTTGATAGAATTGTGAATTTTATATATTTTTATATTTTTATGTAAAAATTGATGAATTTTTTTAAAGATATTTTATTTTTACTTTAGTCAGTATAAAGTTGCTGAGAGAGTGAATTGATATAATTGTTTAATAAAAAAATATTAGAGTTAAGTGAAAAAATATGAAAAAGAATATTTATTATGATTTTTTTAAAAGTATATTGAATTTTATGCGAAAAGTTGTAGGAGATTGTGTAAAAAATATTAGTGTTTGTATGAATTTTTGATACATTTGTTGAATTCTATTGTATTCTATAATACTTTTGTAAAAAAAAATGTCTAATTGTAAAATTTATATGACCAAGCTGGCACATCCACCACAGTACTCCCCGCTTTAAAGGTGGGCATTTATTCGGTTTCCGCCGGAATTTTAGGTATCGGTTCCAGCGTTCCGGTACCGAAACCGAATCCCATTTTAGGGAATTTTCAGAACTAAAACCGGAATCGAAAATTCCGGCGCGGTTCCAGTATAATTTTTTAAAATTTCAAAAATATTAAAATTTTAATTTATAATTTGTCTTTCAATTTGGATTTTTGATGACTAGTTATTTACTTATTTTTATGGTTAATTGTTTGTTTGTAAATTTAATTTAGAGTTTATTTTGACAATGTTCATTTTGTTTTGGAATTTAGTTGTTTAATTGTAATTTTTAATTTAGAATTATTTGGCCCACAAAATACAGCTTAAAAAATTCATTTTTAAGTTAATGAACCCAAATTAAATTTGTTTTTTAAACCCAAATAAGGAACAAAAATTTCCGGTTTGGGTTCCAATTCCGTTCCGATTTATTCCGGAACGGAACCAGAATAAAATTTTTGGTTCCAGTAGCCCAGAAAGCCCCTTCAGTTCCAGTGACTAGGGGTGTCCAACATCCGGTCCGGGCCGGTTCGGTCCGGTTTGGCCGGCCAAACGGGAAGTTTTTGAAAGTATATAGACCGGACCGGACCGGTTATATGACCGGTCCGGTCTCCGGTTTGTCCGGTCCGGTCTAGGTCGGTTTGGGCCATGCTATTTTGGGCCGGTTTTGGGTTGGGCCATGCCATTTTGGGCCGGTTTTAGGATTGGGCCTTGCCATTTTGGGCCAATTTCCGGTTTGGGCCGGTTTGGAGAGGTATACTCCGATCCGGTCCCCAATTTTCATGAGGGTAACCCGGAACCGGACCGGAATACACCGGTTTACCGGTCCGGTCAACCCGGTTGAAAAAAGTCAACCGGTTTGGGTCAAAACCGGTCCGGGCCGGTCCGGTTTGGCCGGTCCGGTCCGGCCGGTTTTTTGGACAGGCCTACCGGTGACCACCCATACCCCGCTTTAAGTAAGGCTCTCAATACAACAGCTATCATTCATCGCAAGGGTTGCCCGCCGCGACCCTCCCTATATGAAAAAAGCCACCTTCCATAAAACCTTTGCCCTTCCAAATGACTCGCCTTCCGCAAAAGTTGCAACTGAACTATCTATCCACTGCAATGACGGACTTCTCTTTGAAAGGAAGTTTTAACTCTTGCCAAAAGTAGATGGGACTGTCAGGCTATCAGCCCCACCATGATTGTGAGTTTTCAAGAATATGATGGACGAAGCTCTGGAGTTAAGGATGAGAAGGGATGCCATACGAATCAGTCAACACAATATTACATAGAAAGTTTTAATTTGCCCCTGCAGAAAGGAAGGGAAACTGGACGAACAGTGGCAGACGACAAAAGCCGACAATTATCACCACACTTTGGACGTAAGGGCAGCATGTGCTTTGAAATTGGTCGCCCTTGTGTTATTCAATCAACCAATCTGACAGTCTCGTTCTGTGCTAATTGAAAATCTCGACTAAAGATTTGCTTCAAGTCCTTATCTGTGAAAACTAGACGTCAAATAGTTCGTAGAGCCTGATTTTATTAGATTTTAAGTGAAGCTATTTATTACACAAGATAGGCATTGAAATTCATTTAAGTCCAGCAAACTTATCTAAATTGGAGGTCCTAACGGCTGGGGATTGGAATTTTTTTTGAAAAGATTGAGCAGTAACTCTATTAGGTGGTCTGACAGAATTTGATGCAACAGAAATGAGGCCATCTTTGGTCATAAGGCATCGGCACTTCTCAGTTCTCTCCCCCTTCAGAGCAGTAACTCTATGGTAATAGGAAATGTAAGTACGTCTTCCGCAAATCCATTCTAAATTAACAAAACAGTTTGGTTAGAAATATTACTATTTGTACTGGTCGATCTGTGAGGTAGGTTGGGGGACCTGCTGCCCAGAAAACTGCCGCTTCCATCTGCAGTGAGCGAAGAGCATGATCCCCTGGGATTGGGTAGCTTTTCCGAAACGACCCTGGAGGAAGCTACAGGAGGTCGTGATGCTATTTGGCTGTCCCCTAATCCTACATAGCTTTTGCATGACTTCAACTTCTCGCTGTAAGGTTGCTCAACCTTGACAAGATCCTCCACGCATTTGACATTAGATAATGAAGTAAATGACCTCGACTTCCCATCGTAATGCTTTGAGAGCCCCCTCCTGTGAACAAACATAATACCCAATCAGCAAAACAACTTCAAGAACGAAAGAAAAGAAAAGAACCTGAGAGAAGGCAAGCGGGGCTTACCTCATGGGAAGTTGTCGAAGGAGAGAAGATAAGTCATTTAAAGGTCCAGTAGCAGGCTGATGATCCGAAGAAGATGACGCGTCAAGATGATGATCTTGTGCTCCTTGCTCAGTCGGGATCCCTTGCTTTCTCTGTTGCTGGATGATGCCATGACAATCCATTTTTGTTCCAGGAAATAGGCAGTTCTATCTCTTTCACAGCTGCTGCAGAATTAGAAAGGAACGAGTTTGTGGAAAGTAACTCCTTGGGTTTAAAAGCGTTCGATGGTTGGTTCAGGAAAGAAAGCTCCGGGTGGAAATATATAAAGAATAAATATTGTTATATTTTTGATAGATAGATAAAGGTAGAAAAGAAATTTATATATATAAGATTCTGCATTATCCAATTCACCCTTACCAGCTTGTCCCCTCAGCCGGCCTCAGGAAAATGGGGACTGGAAACGTGACCAATCCCACCAACCCGGTGGAGCGCGTGAGTACACTTTTAACGAGGCGTTTCTTTGATAGGTCATAGGTGTAGATTTGTGTGACACCTTCAATAAAAGGAGCGTTGGAATCGTGCCTCTGAAGGGCTTTGGATAAGGCTCCAGTCCATCGATGGCAGTTGTGAGTCACCCACCAAATTGCTTTTCGCCCCATACCACGCCCACACGTTCCTTTCCGCTTAAACGCTTCAGTTTTAGTTATGCAGCACCCACGGTTTTGTTTTATATATTCCCCACGGTATATCTTTTTATTTTATTTAAAAATTTTCTAATATATTCCCTCCGCATTTTCCCTGAATTATTTATTATTTTCCTTCGGCCAATGGATTTCGTTTAAACCATGAGATATTAGGGGCTCGGACCAAAAACAAGACAAGTGGGGCGGTTTTAGTGGTGAGGATTTGTGGGCCATGCTTCATCCAGCAGATGAATTGGACCATGGGCTTCGTTAAAGGGCCGAAGTTCCTTATCTTCTTTTATGCAATTAAGGGATTTGTTTTTAGTTACCCGGGAAAAAAAATTAAGGGACTTTTTTGGTTTTTTATTTGGAGATTGTTCGGTAGGCACGAAGTTTGTCGGTTGGATTTGTTATGTATGTTTTAGACAACAAACGATGGTTATCGCTTTCAATGCAAATACCGTAAATGGAGTAAGCTTATAATTTATATTCGAATTATGCTTTTTTAATAAGAAAGTTTAATTAAAGTTATCGAAATCTGGAACTGAAATCGAGATGGGTAACAAAATGAACCGTATTCTTCCCAACGGAACAGTGCTGTGATTTTCCTTTTTTTTTTTTTTTTGATTTGCCAATTTACGAGGGTTTTCTCTGAAAACAGAGAACGTCTCTCTCTCCCTCTCCCTCCCTTTGGTTGACCCGGACGGCCACACTCTGCTTTCGGTTCAGCACGGGATTGAGATGATTCTCCTTTTGTCTGTTCCGCTTTGACAAGAATTTTTTACTACTGGTATACTGATACTGATAAAAATAGAGAGGGAGAGGGAGAGCCGGAGAGGGATATGGAGCTGCAAATGAAGGTGGCGGAGGCCGTTCACGTCCTGAATCACGACAGCCAATCGTGCAACCGAGTCGCCGCTAATCAATGGCTGGTTCAGTTTCAGCAGACCGACGCTGCTTGGGAGGTCGCCTCCTCTATCCTCACCGGTCCCTCCTCCTCCTCCCCACACTCCTTTGTCTCCGACTTCGAGGTCGAGTTCTTCGCGGCACAGATTCTCAAACGCAAGGTTCCTTCCTTTGCCACTAACCACTGTATCGGCTTTTTATATTTTCTAGTCGAGTTTCTTCGTCTTTCACTCTCATCAGCTATCTACTTCGCCTTTTTAGTGTATATATGTTCGAAATTTGCCACATATGAACCTTTTTTTTTGTGACTTATCCTATCACATTGCAGATCCAAAACGACGGCTATTACTTGCAGTTAGGAGCTAAGGATGCTTTGCTAAATGCCCTTCTCGTGGCTGCCAAAAGATTTAGCTCCGGCCCTCCTCAGGTGCCTTTTTTTGTTTGTTTATTAATTAAAACCAAATAGGAAGATTGTCTAGGTGTTTATTGACGGGAATAGATGCTATGTACGGGCTATATTGTCGAATAACCGAACTTGTCTGAGTATGTGATGCCGTGTTGGTTCGTTGGTGCTGGGTTTAACGTCTGATTTCTTTTATTATTTTGATGAGTTCTGTAATATTTTCGTGGCAGCTTCTTACACAAATCTGTCTTGCACTCTCTGCGCTTATACTTCGTGCTGTTGAGAATGGAAAACCTATTGAGCAGCTTTTTTATAGCCTCCAGAATCTACAGAGCCAGGACGATGGTAATATTGCAGTCTTGGAGATGCTTACAGTTCTGCCGGAAGAAGTTTTTGACACCCAAAACATTGATAGTAAAATTAGTTCGGCCTGCAGAAGCCAGTATTGCCGAGAGGTTTACAAACTCCCTTCTGCTTCTCATTTGCTTTTGGTTGTTCCCTAGCTTGGCCTTAATTCTCTTTTACACAGCTTCTTTTGCATACCCCGACAGTTCTCGAGTTCCTACTGCAGCAATCTGAGAAAGGATTTGATGGAGGTGCCCAACTACATGAAAGGAACAAAAAAATTCTGCGTTGCTTACTGAGTTGGGTATGACAATTGTTTTAATTGTGTTGGTAGCTTGTTCCGGTTAAACTGTAAATATAGGTTTTTACTCCAATCAAATGAAGTGGCATTGCTCTCCTCTATTGTTGCCGAAACTAACACTGGATTTTGCTTCAGCAGTTTTCACATAACCTATGGCATGGCTTCATTCTTAATTTTGACATTTTTTTCCTTGCATGGCTTTGAGCATATTTTTTTTTTCTTTTTTGGTTTTTACAGAAAATGCAAATGCCTTATATCAAGCTTTTCTTTCACCTATGGTTTTCTTGTCATAACAACCTCTTGCACTCAGGTTCGAGCTGGGTGCTTCTCAGAGATGCCCCAGGGCTCATTGCCAGCACATCCACTTCTTAATTTTGTATTCAATTCTTTGCAGGTAATCCTTCTCAGTTACACCTGCTATTGAAATAGATTGGCAATATTTACAGTGGTCACATGTATAATAATCTCTGCATTGTTGTTTATAGGTTTTGTCTTCGTTTGATATGGCGATTGAAGTTCTGATTGAGCTTGTTAGTCGACACGAGGTATGTTACACCCTTTTTTTTTTTTTTTGGGTAAGCATATGTCACACCCTTTGACACAAATATTTTGTAATCAATTCCACTATATATGTATGTTAGTAAGGTTCATCAATGGGTGAGCTGGGCGAGCATCAGGAACATAAAAACTGCTGGCGTGAGCCAGCCTGATTGGATCTCAGGCCTGATTTTTGCAGCCCAAGCATGGCCCTGAAAAGCTGCAGGCTGGGTTGGTTCCAACCCAGCCTGACATGTTTAATTTTCTTACCACTAAAGGTTTGAAGCTCAAATAGTGATAAGTTGGATGATAAATACCCTAGTGCTGGGATTTAGATCCAGTCAAAATGCAATGTACGACAAATGAATTATAGGAATTAGCATCTGACTACATGGGACTATACCTGGCAATTGATTGTAAACCTAAGCTAGGCCTGAATATTATCAAGCCAAGAACAGTCAACCCAGCCTAGCCTTACAGTTTTGAGCTAAAACCTCAGGCCTGGGCTTTAAGAATTTCAGGGGCTGGCTGAGCAGCCTGGCCTAGGGCCATGCCTAATGATATATGTTTATGCTGGATGTGATCCACTTTCCCCTAATCGTATGCTCTACATGCCAGATTTCAACTTAGTTCAATACACGAGGGTTATTTAATCCATATGATGCTCTGGTTAACACAGTTTAAGTAAGCTTTATCTCAGTTGATTGGGATCAGCTGGATGAATCTGTTGTACAGGGGTCATAAAATTGTTGAAACATATTTATATCATTCCCATTGAAGATAGTTTACTGGTTAATGGTATTGGACAGAAGTAACATTTGCCATGCATGATATACGGGGAAGGGCATTAAATTCATGTGTCTTGGCATTGCATTGGTCCCACAAGAAGAGTGGACAAGGCACAAGAATAAAAATCTCTACTTATAAAAAAAAATCTCTAAATTTCTAAATCAGTTGAAGTTTCATCCTCCATGAATTTCTCTTGTTTGTGTATTAAAGCCTAATCTAGCTTCACTCCATGTGATACCACATTAGGGCTATTGCACCGTGGAGTGAAAATCAGTGACATTCATTTGATTATATATCATATTGTCACACATAACCTATCTTATTTGTTAATAGATACTGACTGAATCTAGGATTCTTTAGAATCCAGAAATAAAACATTTGCACGCCTGACCTGAGCTACATGTGCATAACCTTAATGCTTTCAAGCTAAGTTAAATGAAAAATGTTAGTGACGGTCATGCTCAGGCTAAAACTCTTTTGGATTTTTTCTGCCTTTGATTTGATTATGTTACGTGCTCTGACTTGTGCCTTTCCTTGTAGGGTCTGCCCCAAGTTTTGTTATGCAGAGTACATTTTCTGAAAGAAGTGCTTCTTCTACCAGCTCTTAGTACAGGAGATGAGAAAGTTATGGGTGGTCTTGCATGCTTGTTGTCAGAAATTGGGCAGGCTGTACGTATTGACTAATTCATCCGTTTCAAAAATGATTTTTCTGTTTTGGATCATCTTGTTGTATATGAAACTTCCCAAAAGTGGATGTTAATACCTTTATTGCTTCTTACATTATATATCTTTCTATTCTCATTACTTTCTTGGTTTAATCTACTCTAGGCACCATCTCTGATTGTAGAAGCAACTGCTGAAGCACTTGCTCTGGCAGATGCACTCTTGAGGTGAGATCTAAATATTTTATCTTCGTTACAACGGTTTTTGTTTTCTTTGATTTTTCTGTGCTCCTAGGTGCCTCTAATATCTGGGCAGCTCTATGCTTAAGGCTTATTTGTAGGTTAATCTATGTGGAAATGAAGAGTGTTTTAAGTAAATTGGCATCTAAAGCCTTTGAAAGATTGAACAAGCAAGCCAAATAGTTAGACCCCAAAGACATGAAATATCGTAGGCATGTTTGAGCTACTTCTTCTCCATAGGTTGGCAATTATGACCCTACTTAAAATAAAGTGCTTGTTAGACCATGTATACACACATGAGATGGTCAGTGTGAAATATTTTGGATTGTGATCTGCCTAACCTGTTCACTATACTAGCAGCTGTGTGGCATTTCCAAGTGAAGACTGGGAGATTGCAGACTCAACGTTGCAATTCTGGTACTACTGTCATTGATTTAATTACTATGTTTTAGGCGAATTGTTGTTTCCATGAGAAATTGAACCTCGAATGATGTTGAAGACGGTATTGTGTTTACGCTTTTAAATTGGTTAAGCATGCTTACTTAGTTGTATTTTATTTTATTCGTCTCAAGTGTTTTTTTTTTCAAATTATTACAAAGATATTACTAATTTATTCCAAGTTTGGAGGCTTCTGCATTAAATAAGTGCTTTGCTTACTCTTTTTAGAGGTTGAATTTGGTTTCTCATTTTGTGGTCAATTTGTACATCTTGCATATGGACTTATCACGTCATGAAACTTCGAACCTGCAAATTCTCATTGGACACATGGATGGCTATGGAACCATGTGCTTGGCATTACGAATTTTCATTGGGTTATGCCGGAGAAGGCGTTTGGAGTGCTGTGGAGTTGGAATAGGAGGTTTTGGAATCCGATTGCCAAGGCTATTTGGAGAATGATTCCTTTGTGCATTTGGTGGTGTATTTGGAAGGAACATAATAGTAGATGTTTTGAGGATTGTTCCTTGTCTTTGGCGAAGTTGAAAGGAAGTTTGTTACTTTCCCTTTTTAGTTGGGCTAATGCTGTGCTTGGCTGCCCTTTTGTTGATTTTGATGATTTTCTTAGTTTTTTGGCTTGTATAGACTAAGTGATATCGGTATAGCCCTTTGTACTGTTTTCGCTTCTTCTAATGAGATTGGTTACTTATAAAAAAAAAATGAATCTACATTCTATTTCTGATTGAGGTTACTTTTGAAAAGAATATTGTAGTGCCTAAAGGTGCATTTGATTTTAAAGCTTCTTTTATATTTTCCTGCAAAATTGATGCATGATAACTTTGTTCAAAATTTCTAGGTCCGGCTTTGCAAGCTATATCCTTGGCCTCGATGAGGATGGTGCGAAAAATAGGAAACACGTGGAAGAGATGTTTTTTTCAGTATTCTCAGCTTTACTTGATGCGCTTTTACTGCGTGCACAGGTTTATTCTTGTCTATTTCCGTTGTGATAGTGTAATTCTAGATTGATGAATCTGCTTATTGCATGATTAGGTTATATATTCTCTTTTGATAGGTGATTGATAGGTTATCTGTTATATTTTAGTTAAGAGCTCCTCTCTCTTTTTGCTTTTATCTACCAATTGGCTATATTGCTATCATTAATTACACTTTTAGATCATGATTATTGGGAATTGAATCATGAAAAGAGCTTGGATTGTTGATGTATTACGTGAATGTAACATCAATGCATCCATGACTGTGAGAGAGAGAGAGAGAGAGAGAGAGAGAGAGAGAGAGAGAAGACCTACTCCTGATTTACGCTTCCACAGACTTTTTTTATACTTGTTAGTAATGAAGTTAGAGTTAGTTTTTGTGAGCTTCATACATTGTTGTCCACTAGTGCTTAATGTTTTAGGATTTACAGTAACTCGGTATCAAAGCATGATTGTCTGCCCTTTCCTTTGTTCAAGTCTTGGTGACTCACATTCTTTTGTTCCAGTTTCTTGTTTGGCGATTGCTTCTATTTCTATGTCAAGGCATGTATTTGGTTTGATGCTATTGAGTTTTTCCTGCATGTGAAAGGAGTATTATGAGTGAGTTTGGCCTACTTCCTGACAACGTAAGCTAATGGGAGGGATGATAATTGGCTGTTAGTGCTCACAATTTAGGCACTTTTACCAATGCCAAGGACTAGTTCTTCTGCCTTCGTAGTGAATTATTGTAAGCTTTTTGATAATGGTTAATCTATTGTGTTTAATGTTTTAGAAGTTTGAACTGATTGTTTATCGCCCTTGACTTATCTGCTCCCTGGGTTGTGGGGTCGGTCCAGTGGGCCGGGGTTTGTACTTCAGGGTTGGGCCAAAAGGGTCCGGCTTTGGGGAATTTCCTCGTCATCAAAAAAAAAAAGTTTGAACTGATTGTCAAATAGATGAATTTTCTATTTCTCATGTTTGCGAAGCATCTGTTTGTTATATTGTGTTGTCTATTTGTGTATCATAATCTTTATTCCTTTTCTGGAGTACTTAGGTTATTGATTTCTTGAACAAATTTTTTTTTTGATGATAAATAATTTGAAGAATATTGGCTTATTCTTCAAAAAAAAAATAATTTGAAGAATATTTTCTTTTTAACAGGTGGATGAATCTACTTTCAATGATGAGAGAGGAAAATTTGACCTGCCTGATAGTCTTGTCCATTTTAGGATGAATCTTGTTGAGCTTTTGGTGGATATTTGTCAACTTTTAAGATCTGCTACATATATGCAAAAGGTACTTGTTTTATGGAGCAGGATTTTACTTTCTATATCCCTGAAAATAGTGCATGAGTTTCATTAGATATTGTTATCTGTTTTGTTTCTATATTATAGTTGTAGTGAATGATATTGCACATGACATTGGGGCTGTGGAGAAACTTACCGACCCAGCTCACAGCCTGATCCGCACTGAACCACATGATTTGTGAATACATGTTACGTAGATGAATTCCAACCATGGGTTGGTATGCCGTTCAGTCACTATGGCTGCGGCATTCATAACCCCTCACTATCGTGGCCACCGAACCACTGCCATTCGTCATCCTTTTGGTTTTGATTACTCTCTATTTCCGTATTTCTTCTTCTTCTTCTTCTTTTTTGGTTTTCTAGCCTGTCCATGAGTTTTGCCCGAAGATTCATTTTCCGTTTGACTAAGCTGCCTTTCTTTCTTTCTTTCTTTTTTCTCTAATATTTATAAGTGTAAATAGTCTTCCCATTTACTCCAGGTTTTAATTGGTTTGCAACTTGATTTTAGCATTTTCTTCTTGAAATTCACTAGATCTCTTCCTTTGCCATTCTCATCACCACTCTTTCAAACAAGCTCCCCTGCAACCTGAATGAATAAACTCTGTTCAAACCACAGAAGTTGTGTCGGTTGACTGCTTTCTGAAACAGTAATGTTTGTATTTTGTGTTTCTTCATTCGTGTGAAATCTGTAATAGTGGTTTCCATTTTATCATGATTTTTAAGCTTTTATTTTCTTCATTCGTGTGAAATCAATCTGTTTGTTCCATTTTGACTGTTCATTTAATGACGATAAGTTCATAGGGACATTTTTTTTGATAAGTTCATAGGGACATTGTTACCCTAGATTTTCTATTGTAAAACACATTACGGAAGTTAAATGATTAACCTTGTGGGTGTCTTCGCTTTAGCTCTTCCTCTTGTCTTGTGATTTATTTACAATTTTACTTTGATCTTCTAGCTGACACCTGAATCCATATTTTCAACTATACAAAGAGCTGTTGTGAAGCCTAATTGGTTTCTTTCTGTTGTTTTGGTTTATAACCCGTTGTTCCTTTAAGAATCCTTATTTACCACTCTTTTTTTTTTTCTTAAAGATTTTCTGCAACAATTCTCCCCCCAGTTGAATGTGTGATTCTATTGGTCCCTCAAACACATGATCTTTCACTTTAAGATTTCACTGGTCATTATGACTTTAGCTTCACTCACTCATCTATTGCTACTGTACAAAAAGAAGTTTAAGTTGAGAGATGGAATTCAACATATGTCAGAAGTAACTGCTAATTTATAGTAGTTTGTATTGAAAGAAGTTTGAATATGGAGCTTTAGAAACATTAGAGATATGTAGATAGCTTGACATTTTGAAGCACTGTCAAAGTAGCGGCCATGGACCACCTCACAGTTATTCCTTTCTTAAATGTTTATTTTGGTATTTGAATTTTTGTGATAAGTGTGTGATTTGATATTTAACTTTTAAATGTTAATTGTAGCTTTTCATTGCTGGTTGGGCATCAGCAAATGTATCAATACCTTGGTTGGAGGTGGAGACCAAATTATTTGCTCTTAATGCGGTGAGGAACAACTTACTACTTTTACTTAGTTGATTTTTATCTCAGGTGCTGTCAGTTGCGGTTCCCATTTTGTAAATCTGTGCTAAGTTATTTCTTGTTGCAGGGAGATTGTGTTCTAAATCATTCTTCACAAGCATGTCATATATCATTGTGTCATCTTCCCTATTTTTTAGTTCCCATTTTGGGTTTTAAAATTCTGAATGGAAATTTTGCCTCCAGTTGTGACAAAATTTCTGTTGTGTCATTTGTGTGGAAAGGTGCTGATTAATTGGAGTCTTCAACATGTTTCTTTTATGCAACTCGTACCTAGAGGTTCCCTACAAATTGCTTTACTGGGGACAGCCATGATACTTGCAAGTTGCTGAATGCCTTTATTCATAGTGTCTGTGATTGTTCCAGGAGAAATGAAACAAAATATATGGTAGCACTAGCACAAGTTTTTATGAGGTCTAGCCAATGCTAGATGCAGAGGTGCATATTGCAAGCATATATATTCTGCAAGATGTCCGTTTTAGATTTGGTAGAGCTCTAGAAATGTCCATTATACATTTTAGACTCTTTTTGCTGGAAATGGAGGGAGATTTTTTTTCTTTGATTCGTCTCTTTTCTGAGAAGCAAAGAATTATGTCATTACAATAAAGAGTAGCCTCTAGTGTGCAGGATGTAAACAGAAGATGCTCCTAAAGTTTAATAGGTCAAATGCTTTTCAGTTGTCGTGCAGGATTGCATTTATTTCCTACGGATCATGGGATCTAGTTGCAGGATTACCATGTTGTTCGTGCTGTTTTCTGGTGCAAAATGTTTTTCATGGGCTATCTCCCCAACTATTAAATTCTCTGGCTGTGTATTGTAGCACTGTCTCTGATTCTGTTTATCCCTTGTTTCCAAGTAATAGTCAGTTGGAGAAGCTCTTTAGTTTTGGCAATCGGCTCTTTGATTGTTGAAAGCTCGATCTCTTTGAATTAATTGTATCTTTATATTCACATACCAAACTTTATATGGATACCAGCTGCTCTATCTTGGAAACCACTGTTGCTTCATGCCTTTAAGCAGCTTATTGTGTTACTGTTAGTAGTCTTTTTATCTGGTCCTCTCAAGTTGGATTGTTAGAGGGTTGCTAGTTCAATGTTCATGATGTGTCTGCTTTTGATGAGTAAATACTTCTAGAGAGAGAGAGAGATCCTTAGTACACTGGATGTGTATGGGAGTCCCTAAAGAATTAAAGTCTGAAATTTGAACAGTCAAGAAAAAAGAGTATATGGCTTATTGCCTACAGCTGACACAGCGGACACCCAGTCGTACAATGACCTCAAGGAAGAAAACTTAGGAATAAGAGACGATCTTCTACACTATCAAGTATCCAACCAAATCACCACATTACACTATGTCAATTTGCAATTCATAGTTTACAACTTATAGGATGACCAAACACTCCCTTACAAGAAGCAAGCTATTCAAGCTGTATATCTCTGCTAGCCACTTAAACAGGTCAAATCGGGCTTGCACTTTTTCAGAACCCTTGTAGGAGTTTCAGCCATTCAGAACGATAGATTTGAGCTTCAATGGATTTATAGCATGTCGATGCACTTTTATTTCCTTTACTATTCATGTCCTTTTAAATATGTAATATAAATTTTACATCTCAGGTTGCTGAAGTAGTCCTACAGGAGGGGCAGACCTTTGATCTCTCTGTGATTATGCAGTTGGTGACAATTTTGTCTGTTAGGCCTTCTGATGAGCTCAAGGGCTTCATGTGCATTGTATGCAGTCGTTGCCTTCCCCACTCCACTCTCTTCTACAGTAATATTAGTTTCTAGCAGCACTTTATTTTGCTGGGGAAAAAATAGGAGGCCTTCGATTAGGAGAGTCCATTTTTGATCTGGTTCTTTCTTCTATTTGGCTAATATGCTTATTCCTGTTCTAGGTATACAGATCTCTTGCTGATGTTATTGGTTCCTATTCCAAGTGGATAACTGCTTTTCAAATAAATGCTAGGCCCTTACTGTGAGTGCTCTCTTCTTCTGTTTGTCAGCTTGTACAATTTAGATTCATCTGTAGTTTTCAAACAGAGCCTCTATATTTTACTTAGGCTTAGACCTTTTTGGACACCATCTGCCAAGGTGTCTTAGGGCTGAATGGTGAATAAGCAGTTCTGTAGCCAAGTCCATATAGTTGGAATGTGGGATTAGTAGGGTTAAGTGTCTGTTAGTTGATGATATCTCTTACTCTATGCTTGTTGGTGCTTTCAGCTTCTTTATTTTCTTTTGCCTAGACCTTATAAACAAATTATCTTATATTCATACATCTAGCATCACTAGATCTGGCATTAACCTTTTCCTTTTTGGTAATGGTTTGCCATTTTCAGATTATTTCTTGCTACAGGGATCTCAGAACCTCTTTCCTCAAATGCTTGCGCCTCTGCCCTGCGTAAAGTTTGTGAAGATGCTTCTGCGGTACTTTATGAACCTGCAAACTTGGAAATTTTGATGTGGATAGGAGAGGTGAACTACTTCCGATAACTACAATGTGTGTTGGATTAATGCTTCATTAAACTGTTTTTATCTCTAATGTTTTATCTGCAAGTGATT
This sequence comes from Myrica gale, assembly GCA_963930655.1. NCBI lineage: Eukaryota > Viridiplantae > Streptophyta > Magnoliopsida > Fagales > Myricaceae > Myrica > Myrica gale. The sequence continues at coordinate 3,792,364 of OZ005600.1, read as the reverse complement.
TTAGGATAATCACATTTGTGATGTATGCCAATTTTGTTGATATCAGAATCCTTCTTGATGTGTTTTAGAAATATGTATCTCATTGTTTGGGAACTTCTGTTTCGGATTCCTGATGCTACATATGGATGCTTCAAGCAAGTGTTTGATTCAGGTTGATGAATGTTTGATTGTTCTAGCTACCTATGCATGATGGAATTTTACCAACAATATGGTTCAAAGTGGCAATGAATTAGGTTTTGGAATATTTTTCTTCCAAATCTAACATAGTTTTCCTTCTCCAAGAGAATATATTTTAAAAAATTTCTCTTTCTAAACATCTTTTCTACGGGCCCCACGGTCCCACCACTTTCACAAACTACCGAAAAAATGCATCTCAACAAATTTTCTTAATCGTTACAAAAAAAAATGTTTTCAAAACCACAATCAAACAAAGCCTTTATGTCTTATGTTATTTTCATAATACTTGCCATGTTAAGATTACTAATTCATCTATGTTCCTCTTGTGGTCTTGTTTTCAACTATTGGATGGGAATGCATATGGTTCTTGTCTTATAGTTGTGTTTGGTTTCCTAGAGTTTGAAGAGGAATTTACCTTTGGAATACGAAGAAGAAGTTATGAGTGCAATAAGTCTGATACTTGGTTCTGTTCCCAACAAAGAACTAAAGAACAACTTGTTGGCTAGATTGCTTTCTTCTAGCTATGTTGCAATTGGAAAACTTGTAAGCTTTTCCTTCTCTCTTGCATATTTTCTCTTTTGTTTTCTGTGATACCTTTTCATTATGGGACGTGCTATGAAATTTATGATGACAAAATATCCTCTGAACTGTGATTAATATCCGAAGCTTAATGTTCTTTCAGGTTGATGGAGATAATAAACATTCTCTGAGACAGAATCCAGCTACTTACACACAAATTTTAAATTCTGCAGCAAGAGGGCTGTACAGGTACTGTTATCAATGTTATTGAATTGGATATCTATTGGTAGAAACATGTAGTTCGTTACCTGTGCAAGCTTCTTTTGCCTGAGAGAGGCTAGGATTATGGGTGCTATCAGTGCAATTTGAGTCTTGTTAGAATAATATAAGTAACGACCCCCAAGGGTTTGGTGTGGTGGTAAGGCTTCGGCTTGGGTTCTAACATGTCCCAAGTTCAAGCCCCAACACCCCCATTATCGCCCTTGACTTACCCGCTCCCTGGGTTGTGGGGTCGGTCCAGGGGGCCGGGGTTTGTACTTCAGGGTTGGGCCAAAAAGGTCCGGCTTTGGGGAATTTCCTCGTCATAAAAAAAAAGAATAATATAAGTAACGAATTTATTCTTTCCTTAAACTTAGGCTTCTGGGAGGTGTAATAAATCTTTACTGATTTGACTGACTTTTCAAGACCCGACAGAGTTCCCGAAGTAGAAAAGTTTGCTTTCCAATTTACAATATCGTCAAAGCTCAATGTTGGTGAATTAAAAGCTAGAATATCTTATGGAAGACTAGTACTAAAAGCTATATTTTGGTTAAAGGGTTGATTCCTTTTCCCCTTACAGTGCATGCCTTTCTTTGTTCTCAACTCATATGGGCTTTTCCATTATTGAATTTTTAATACCCCAGCAGGATTGTATGATTGTTTCTTCTACTTCTGCTCGCTTATCTGGTGTTTCATTTCAGAATGGGAACCGTATTCAGTCATCTTGCGATGTCTTTGCCAACTGGACCTTCTGCAGATGATCCTATATTTGCACTTCTCACGGTTTTTTGGCCTATGCTGGAGAAACTTTTTATGTCTGGACACATGGAAAATGCTAATTTATCCACAGCAGCTTGCCGGGCTCTTTCTCAAGCAATTCAATCTTCAGGTAGCATTAAAGATCAGTAATTGTGGTTCTTGAAATGTCATGGGAGTCTGTGACCTTCTCCCCACCCAATATTTAACCATTATGTGATTTCATTTTATGTGCAGGCCAGCAATTTTTGACGGTACTGCCCAAAGTACTTGATTGCCTATCAACAAATTTTTTGTTATTCCAAAGTCATGAATGCTACGTCAGAACGGGTAGGCAATTTGATGCATGATGATTCATAAGTGGTGAAAGTAGTTTTATGCTATATTCGGTTTCTTGAAAAGGATCCATAAAAGAAAATCATTTTTCATAGTAATTGAGCATCCATGTATTGTAAATGATTGCATGAGATTTATGCTTATCATTATCACTAGATGCATGATATCCCTGAAAAGAAGAATGTTAACTGCTGTCAGTTTTTGCTGACCTTTTTCATTGCATTATCTTTTTCCACTTCGTTGACAAGTCTTGTCTGTGCAGGTTGTTCAAACTTTTCTAACCAAAATGTCATTTGCCAATTATAACTACCCTACTGTTTTTCCTAATTTGATTACACTTGGAGGAATTTCTATGATTTTAGAGCTAGATGGTTCTTGGCGAAGTGACTCCTGTACCATCTCTTTGGAGAGTATATTCGTGAACTTGCTGATACTCACTTTGTTGATAATTTGTCTTTTGATTTTAAGAATTCTAAAAGAATTGGTTGACTCCTAGCAAACAGACATGAGGGCGAGGACTCTGATCCCTGTTGATGGTTGGTCACTGGTAGACAATTGTATGTCAATATTCTCAGACGTGATGGAATAGGAAGCAGAAGCAGGTTACATAGGGTCTATAAGTGTGTGTTTAATAGGTGCACTCTTGGTGCCAAGAAAAAAAAATAGGTGCACTCTTGGAATTAGGTAATTCAAAATTCCTTGCTGCAGCTTAAATGACTTTAATTTTTCAGCTTAGAGACAAATATGTGACAATAGCTATCACCTGGGTAATTTGAGATCCAGACTGCAATAGAACCCCGGGCTTGGTCAGTCTGCAGAAGTTATTTTTTAAACCCTTACAGCTTATGGTGAGGTTTGCTTTAGAACCATACACAAGACGAGAGTTTTGACCTTACACAGAGGGCTGACTATCCAGATTTTCTGCTCCTTGTGGAAAAGGTTTTGAATCAATCTATAGAACCATGATGCCCTAACTCCTATTGGAAGCTGCTCATAACTATGAACCGTTGTGGTCCCCAAGTTTTTTTGGGGCTATTAGTAAACCATAAATAAGAAAATAAGAAATGTAATCACTAAAATAGTAATCCGACATCAGACAGAATAAGTACTGATAATTATACATTCCGACATCAGACTAATAAAGCTTCTTCTGCTTTGTTCCTCCTGCATCAACAGCCCATGCAGCACGATTCATATCATGCTTTTTCCCCTTCAATTCAATAAATATGGTGTTAGGTTATAGATATAACAACCATCCAATTACAGAGGCTCTAACATAGAGAATACCTTTCAAACGAGAAAAAAGGTGAAGAATTTTAAGAACCTACATTTGGATTTGTCTTTGATATTTGGATTTATGGATTTTTATTATTTGTCTCAAAGTAAGGAACAAAAAAGCTAGACATATTGAATTTTGGGAATATCAGGCAGATCTTATATACTTATCAAGTTGCCTTCCTTGAAGAGTTTGAATAAATTCTTGTGGTGCCAGTATGAATTTTCATCTGATAGAGTTCATGGTCAGTTGGCATATTAATTCCCCATCGTAACACTAGGACTTAATATTTGGTGGGTGCTTGAAAGTATTGGGATATATCGACGCTTACTTTGTGAGAGCATGGTTTTCAAAAATTCAACCGATTGAAACATGCAACGTTAGAAGAGAATACTGTGATTCCCGTGTTCCTAACGTATTCTTTTTCAAAAAAGAATATGCAATCTATATCTTGTCATGTCAGCCATCTGCAGTTGAGGTTTTCTAAGATATGAACTTCACAATTTGCACAATAGTTTGATGATGTGGTTATGCTAACTACTTTTGTCAGATGACAGACAACTTGATTTCTAATTTTCCTCTCTTTCTTTTTTGTACGCATAATCTTCAGCTTCTGTTGTCATGGAAGAATTTGGTCACAGAGAGGATTATGGACCTTTATTTGTCACCACTTTTGAAAGGTTTACGTATGCAGCATCAGTAATGGCTATTAATTCTTCATATATGTGTGACCAAGAGCCAGAACTAGTGGAGGCCTACACAAATTTTGCATCTACATTCATTCGGGCCTCTCCCAAGGTTTAACACACCATTCTCATTCATTCTTTCTTCTAGACACAAGTGAAAAACGGACAGAAGTTTAGATATTGAAAGGATTGTGTTTACAATCATTTAATTGAAGTGACTTGTTTGATTTATTGCAGGAAGTACTGGCTGCATCTGGTTCTCTTATTGAAGTTTCTTTCCAAAAGGCAGCCATATGTTGCACAGCTATGCATCGTGGGGCAGCACTAGCAGCAATGTCTTATTTATCTTGTAAGCATAAAGTGTGGCTTTTTCTTTACTTTATTTTTTGTTTATTGCAACCCTGCCATTTGTGATACATGAGGAAAGCTAGAGATGACCTTAATTGCACTGTATTTCCGTTGAATTTTGTTCTTTTTGGATTTTTCGGTTGATTTGACTTTTGTCAAGATGAGGTTTTTCCAGCTCTAATGTTGTTGAGCCTTTTAGGTTTCTTGGATGCGGGCCTGGCCTCTTTGGTGGAGTGCATACCTTGTATTCCTGAAGGATCATTCAGTGCCAAGGCAATTCAAGTCATTTCTCATAGTGGCGAGGGACTTGTGTCAAATGTGGTGTATGCTTTACTAGGTGTTTCGGCAATGTCACGGGTAAATACAAATGTGGCGTATCCTCATTCTCTTCAAGACTAGGGTTTTATTCTCTTGGGTTTTTTTTTTCTTTTTCCTTTTAAGTGGGCTCTATTTAGTATTCTCAGAACCAGACTAGGCTGCCTGTGGAACTGGGGAAACTGACTCAGCCCTCATCTGGTGTGGTCCTGCATTTGTTTGTGTAGAGACTAGAAGGTGGATCAACCCATGTCTACTAAACAGTATACAGTTTTTTTTTCAAGGCCTAAACCAGCACTACATTTTATTAATTGAAAAATAGGCAAAGATGGGGGGGGGGGGGGCTGCAGGAGTTGAACCAAGAAATGAATTCGCCCCATCGGCTTTACCTTTAATAGTGACCAATGATTGCACTGACAAGCCAGTGACCTGACCTCTTGATTGGATTTATGTCTGGGACATTTTGGAGTTCTGATAAAATACGCCCTAGTCTCTTATTTCTCCCCCTACTAAGTCCTAATCCCCAACTGTTTTAAAGTGACAATATTCAAGTGCTGAAATTTTGTTAGCCGTCCACTACTGCACCTTTTACCATTTTTTTCCTTTTGAGTTTGAAGCTTTTACAAATAGTTATGTTTAGTTTGTCTTTCACTTGCTATCTTATGGGTGTGCTGGGGGCGCAGGTGTATGGTGTAGGTTTTAACATTCAGTTTACTCTTCCACATTTGACTTGAAGGCTAATGACTTGGGAAGTAGCGAATGACACAAGACAAAAGATGGTGCTTTTTTATGCATAGTTCTGCTTTTGGCAGAGGCTTTATCTAGATTACTACTCAATAACATATATCTATCCTTCACCAAGGCTTGTTAAGAAGACAATTGTAGTTTTTGCTCCTTTTTATGTGTTGCCTCCAATTCCTTTGCAAAAGAGAATGGATATGTTCACTTCCATGGGGACACCCATTTGCCTTATTGATTAGTGGTTTATTGTGGCTTTACATCCATTTGGAATTCAGCTAAGATGTTATTTGCTTGCACCCTCTCTATAGGTTCACAAGTGTGCTACAATCTTACAACAATTGGCAGCAATATGCAGTTTAAGCGAGAGAACAACCTGGAAGGCTAATCTTTCTTGGGAATCTTTGCATGGGTGGCTACACTCAGCGGTCTCTATCTCTCTCCTGCACTGTGTTTTTGTGCATGCTAGTACTTGCATGTGTATGTGCTCATAGATGTATATCTCTGTCTGTGTGGGTGGGAATGTTTTCCTCAGCTAGAATGCAGTAAACTTGGTGTATGCCGAGGAAAACTAGTTGGGGTTGTGTTTTTGCCAAATGTGCTATCTTGGAGTAATTTTATTACGGCTAAGTGGGAGCAGGTTCACTTGGAACTCATCCCACTAAAACTTAATACCCATGAAACTTTGACTAGTACTATTGGAGTATTGTTCCAATAAGAAACTTAATCTGGATATATCTAATTTATAGTCTGAGGATTCATAGTGGGGAGGGATTGTTCGGGTTTGTTCCTGCTAGTTGGTCAGGTTCATGTTCAGGGTAGACTATTCAGAACCCAACCTGTAACCGGTCCTTTTACAGGTATGTTTTGTATCGAAGTGGCGAGTGGTGTGACATACTGGTCCTTTTGAAGAGGTCATATTTCATGTTAGTTGTTGAAGGGAAATGTGAGAAGGAAAAATAGCACTTGTGGCTAGGTAGACCAAACCCTAATTTCCTGAAGGAGTTTAAAGTGTGCTCAATTGGGCTGCACGTGGGGATATATATATAGCAAACCAACGTCCTCTCTCTCTTTCTCTCTGCTTCTGATTGACAAAATTCATATAGGTAGCATAGGAGAAATTCAAACCTTCATGGCTGAAGAATCTTCTATTCATTTTTTTCCTTCAGAAAATGGAGAGATGCTCTGAATGAACGAAAAGACTAAGAGGATGTTCTCTCTGTAATGGAGTTATGTATCCCTCATGATAAACCCTTAAGACAACATACACACAAGTACATGCTCACAACTGTTTGCAGTTGCATATGTATAGCCAACAAATACCTTGAAACTCTTGCTCAATGAAAAGAAAAAGTACCTTTGATTTCATGTCGCCATTTGTGTTATGCATATTTCAAAATCTTTTTTTTTTCCGCTGTATTTAGCTTGTTAGCGCACATGCTGCAATTAAAAGGTGTTTCTTCTTGATACTTGTCTTTGTTGGTGCCGAAACAGGAATTTATTATATTTATAATTTTACTAGTAACCAGCTGCCTGCTTGCTTTGCTTCTAGGACTTGTTTCCTGCATGCATGGTAATCCGGAATTTGTTTGCTTCTCTTTAGTTTACGATGATTTGACTGCTTGAGAAATACAGGTACATGCACTTCCCGCTGAATATCTAAACCAGGGGGAAGCAGAGTCTCTAGTGCCAATTTGGTTGAAAGCTCTTGCTGGTGCAGCCCCAGACTATCTCGAGAGCCAGAGCTCTGATGGAGGAAAATGTAATTACGGGCATATGCAAGGGAAAGGGGGAAGAGTTCTAAAGCGTCTACTCCGTGAGTTTGCCGATACGCATCGGAATGTCCCAAATTTGACTTTGACTGTGTCACAAAATAAGGTTAAATTTTATTCAGCTGATCCAGTCTGCAGCTTCAAGAGCCACCGGGCCCTCCTAGAGACAGTAAATTGCTTGTTTTGAAGGTGGGTCAATCCTGGGGCCTATTATTTGAGCAATGCCCCTCGCATATATCTTTTTTTTTTTTTAATATTCTTCTAAAGTCTCTTGTACAGTATCATGTCCCCAATTTTGTCATATCCCAGAACCTTATTATAATTCTAATTCCATGTGTTATTATTCTTTCTGATTTATTTCCTTATCAAGGATCCAGTGTAGTTTGTCATGGTGTTCAAATAGGCGGCTCCCACCCGACCCGAATAATATTTCCAAGTTCATGGGTTGAACCTTTAACAACTTAGGCCAACAAAGTAAGTAGAGGACTTACTGATGACGTGCTAATGTCTGTATTAAGCACTTTGTGTATTAATTAACGGAACCGAGAGCTTCAGGTCCCAACCCCAAGAAATGGATGTCCGTACATGAAACGTCACGGATTTACTAAGATAAAAACCGATACGACAATTAAGAAAATGTGGCTCCAAATTAAAACTACCAAATGTTAATATTTAGCCAAAATACTTATTTTTAAATCTCAAAAGTTAGGAATACGTGGTTTGTCCATCACTGTGGAGAAGTGCAGGACTCTACGCTAGTATTCTTTCTGATTTGCTTCTCTTCGGATCTTCCAAAGAACAAGGCTTTTTTCTAATAAGCCAATTCATTTGGGACTGGAGATCCACTTTTTTTCTATTCAAAGATCAGCCCTTTGTTTCTGTGTTTTCACATCGAGAATTCTTTGTAAATGAGGAGAGATGCCAAAGGGGCTTCTTACTTCCCAAACAGATCTTCCTATATATATATATAAACCTATCATTTATGTCTGATTTGATTTTTCGTACACTGCCCCCCTTCCCTTCTTTCTAATGCTAATGGGTTTTGAATATAAAAATCATTTATTGGTACATAACCTGACCAAGGTAAATCCGTTAACTCAATTTTAGGGCCGGCTATATTATAAGGGGCATAGAGCCCATTACATCAGATTAAAATAGTCCAAAGGGCTACAAAATGTACTGGCCTTAAAGGCATATACAACCTGTTTGTTTTTGAAAGCATGGCTTTGTGTCGACTACAGCATATAGGATCAAGGCGTATAGATTTGTGGCGACTTTTGTAGGCCAACTCTTTCGGCCATTTTGGTGCAACTTTTTGGGCTTAAAAGATACCTTTTCTATTAAGCCTGTGTGTGGGTCAATTGCATTTCAAGTAGCTTCTAAATTGCCTAGAAAAAAAATGGTATTCGAATGTTAGGGCTTTTATCTTCACTCATTTTAAAAGTAAAGTCAGTCTAAAAGTAGAGTATAGTTTCTTGAAATTATAAGCAAGTAATTTGTAATGAAATTACTTCAAGAAAAAAAGATTTGTAACAAAACGAAGGTGTGTATATTTGGTCCTTGTATCAAGTCGACAGGAATAAAACTTAGCAGTTAAAACAGCAGGCCCAATATATATAACAATTCAAAAGTTTTTGTCCCCACAATGATTTAAGTTGCAAAAGCTAGGAATGGTCAACAACAGCTAGAACACAACCAAAAGGAGGACCGCGAAGAAAAAGAACCCATGTGTACTTCACACTATTCAACATGAAAATTCGACATAACCAAAATATGTCTAAAGCTTCTCCTTCGTGGTTACAAAGTTCAGTTGCGGCGTGTATCTTCCACCTGCATCTGCATCTAAGGCTGCACCCAGAGGGATAACATAACATCATCAGTTTCTTCATGTAAGCCCCGAATATCAACGAGGGAATTGGAAACTTTCTTCATTAGGGAGAAAGCCGCAAGTTTTTGTTTTGAAATCTTTTTAGCATCCATTTTGATTGAATAACGAACGTACAATCTTGAATTGTCCATGCGCAAAGAATTGTTGCATTTACAGAAAATGGATGAGGATTTGTGGAGGCAAAAATTCCGTACTACGTGGCTTACCACACGGGATCTTAATACGATTTTTTTTTTTCACTTTTCTACGGTGATTCGTAGAAGGCGGAATTCTATTGATGCCCTTAAAACAGCCGCTGGTCGGTGGATTCATGAACACAATGAGGGTAATTATTTTGTACACCATTTCAGTGAGGTGTTTTCATCTCAAAATCCGGAGATTTCTTTGGTGGTGGAGGAGCTTATTCCTCATCTGATATCTGAGGAGGACACGGCTTGGTTGCTTGCTATGCCTTCGGAGAGCGAAGTTTGGGATGCAGTTTTCCATATAGGTGCTCACAAAACCCCGGGGCCCGATGGTATGACGGGCCTCTTTTTCAGCACTATTGGGATATTGTGAAGGGTGATTTCATTCGAATGGTGCTCCAACTCTTCAATTCTGGTTTTTTGCTTAAGGAGATTAATCACTCTTTCTTAGTTCTTCTACCTAAGAAAGATAATCCTACTGCTATGGGTGATTTTCGACCCATTAGTTTATCTAATGTGGTGTTATAAGGTTATTGCAAAACTGTTGGTATCTCGACTTGCCCTATTTTACCTAAGCTTGTTTCTTGCAATCAGACGACCTTTGTGCCAGGGCGTTCTATTCAGGAAAATTCTGTCCTTGAGCACAAACTTTTTCATACCATGAAGCATAAGTCTGGGCGTAAAGGTCTTATGGCTATCAAGATGGACATGCAAAAGGCGTATCAAGGTGCTGCGTTGTTTTGGTTTTCCTGCAAAATGGATTAATTGGGTGCATCAGTGTGTGTCAACGGTGTCCTACTCGCTCTTGTTAAATGGCAGCGCTTTTGGGTTGTTCCAACCGGGTCGAGGGGTTAGGCAAGGCGATCCCTTGTCCCCGTTTCTCTTCATTCTCTGTTCTAAAATCCTTTCTCGTTGGGTGACTCGATCTTTAGACTTGGGTATTATCCATGGAGTTTCGGTTGCTAGGGGAGCCCCACCCTTATCTCATCTTATGTTTGCTGACTATTTAATTTTCTTTTGCCGTGCTAATTGCCGTGAGGCAAAGGAAATTGCAGATATCATGCAACGGTATTGTACATGTCCGGCCAGGCCATTAACCATCAGAAATCGTCAGTGGAGTTTAGTGAGAATACTCACCCCAACTCAAAGTTACTATTTTATCTGAGCTTAATTTAAAAGAGATGAGTTCTGGCAGTTGTTATTTGGGTATGCCTCTGTTTTTGCCTAGGTCCAAGCGCAAGGCTTTCACTGAAGTTAAAGAGAAAATTGGTGACAAATTGAAAGGATGGAAATCTCGGGTTCTTTCCCAAGCTGGACGGACGATGATGCTTAAGAGTGTTGCAGCTACCATGCCATTATAACATATGTTGACATTCTTGATGCCGAAAGTTTGGCGTGCTGATTTGGATAAAATATTCAATGATTTTTTTATGGGGATTCGATCCAAGCAAGAACTAGAATTTCACCCTTAAATCTTGGGCAGCTATTTGTCATCCGAAGGACCGGGGTGGTTTGGGTCTTCGACAATTTTTTTATATGAATTCTGCTCTTATTGCCAAGTTAGGTTGGCAGATGTATTCTCAACCGACCGGCATTTGGGTTCAGGCCTTAAAAGCTAAGTAACTGGAGGAAGTCAGTTGCATTGTGCTGTGGCGAAGTCTTCTGTTTCTTGGGTGTGGCAAGAGATTTAGAAAGTTCGTGAGTTGCTTGCTAAGGGTGTTTATTGTATACCTAAGGGAGGCTCTTCTATCCGGATCTAGCAAGGCCCTTGGGTTCCACTACTTCCCTCCTTTCGCCCCACTCCTTTGTTACAAGGGTCTGATGTTTCAGATGGTTTGGATTTGGACCAGAGGGTTGATAGCCTTTTTGATTTTTCGAGCAATGCTTGGGACTTGGAGATGTTATTTTCTACCTTTGATGCCGATTCTGCTCTTGCAATATCTCGTTTGCCTCCTCTTGTCTCTGAGAGGGAGGACCATTGGTGCTGGTTGCCTGATGCCAACAACAATTTTTCTGTGGGCAGTGCTTATAGATTAACTAAGCCTTGGGGGGTGCATGATACTCATCCGATGCAAGGCAAGGATTGGAAGAAGGTTTGGTCTCTTCGGATTCATGACAAACTTAAACTTTTCCTTTGGAAATGCCTCCAGGTGCTCTTACTGTTCATGGTTTATTGGTCCAATTCATTTCGGCAGAGAGCTCAGTCGGTTGTCTTTGTCCTTTTGTGTGGCTTGGTTCTGGAAACCGCAGAGCATTTTTTTATGTCATGCCAAATTTCCCTTGTTGCTTGGCATGAAGCCCCGTGGCCGTTGCATATGGATTTGATTGGATCCTTGCCGTTCTCTGTTTTTGTTAAACAATTGCTTTGGCCACACAGTTTCTTTGGAGTTGAGACATATTGTTTACAACGTTTTGTGTTGTGTGCTTCTATCACCTTGGATTCCATTTGGCACCTTCGGAATGAGTTTAAATGCAACGTGGATATTGCTGTGAGGTCTTCTCACTCGATCTTGGTCGTCATTCTTCGCAACCATGAGGGCTCTGAAAGGATCTCCAGTACAATCCAGGATAGCTCAGCGATGCCCATGCTTGGCATGACAGCTGACCAAGCGCAATTGTGCTCGTGCAAGACGTGCTCGGGAAAGCGTCTTCCCAGGCAAGGAGGCCCGGGCGAGACGTGCTCGGGCAAGTTTCTACCCAGACAAGGAGGCCCAGGTGAGCTTCTATCCAGGCAAGGAGGCCCAGGTGAGCTTCTATCCAGGCAAGGAGGCTCGGGCGCGACGTGCCAGGGCAAGCTACTACCCAGGCAAACAGACCCGGTCAAGCCCTTGGCCAGCAACGAGATCAGAGCTGTAGTGGCAGGAGATCAGGAGCGGCCAACCGCAGCAACCACTGCCGGGTGGCGGAGCACCACCACCCTTAGCGGGGACTGAACGGGAAGTAAAGAGCGTGGCCTTGGGGGGCGGAGGAGCATCAACACATAGGGAGGAGCAGGGCGGCGGACAACACAAAGACCAAGCGCTTATGGGAGTATCGCCAGAGATGAGCTCGATAATGGTATTAATGGAATAAATACAATCTTCTAGAATTGAGGATAATTATAGAAGATTAGCCTTCCTTTTGAGTTTGTTTCCTTTTATGCGTTTATGTTGAATTAGGCATGTAATATCAAATCTCCTTGATTGAAGAGATTGATTCCTAAATATCAGTGATTTGATTTTGAATGGATTTGATTGTGATTTGAGTCAATTAGGGTTTGTAAGCTCCTACGTATGTCTATATAAACATCCTTAGGTGCATTAGTGTTTATCATCGAGAATAGTAGAGTCTTGGAGAGCTTGAATGCTTTTGGAGAGTGTTTTGGCCGAGCATAGACACGTATATGCTAAGTCGGTGTCAGGGCTAATAACCTTGTCGCTTGGGATTCAATCCAGGCTAATAACCTAGTTTGGGTACCCGTTCTTGAGCTAATTAACCCTTGATCGGGATTGTTCTTGTGTCTTGTGGTTCTTGGGCTAATTAACCCTTAACCACGTCCTTTGTTCTTCATAATAATATCTCGAGTGTTCTCCATTCGTGTTGTTAGATCCTATATTTCAGCTCGTGTGTTATCAAGAACGGTTTAGGAGGATAGATTTGAGTGATCGTGTTCGAATCACTTGGCGGAAGTTGGCATTGTTAAGGTGGCCTAGACCAGGGTCCCTAACAGGCTCCCTCGGTTCATTGTACATGGAGCGTATCCCTCACCAAGACCCATTGCTTGGCGAGACTGCTGCTTTGTTCTTCATAATAATATCTCGAGTGTTCTCCATTTGTGTTGTTATATCCTATATTTCAGCTCGTGTGTTATAAAGAACGGTTTAGGAGGATAAATTTGGGTGATCGTGTTCGAATCACTTGGCGGAAATTGATGTTGTTAAGGTGGCCTAGACCGGGGTCCCTAACAGGCTCCCTCGGTTCATTGTACACGGAGCGTATCCCTCACCAAGACCCTTTGCTTGGCGAGACTGCTGCTTTGTTTGCAGCCATTCGGATTTTCTCTTTCTAGCCTTTGTCCCGTATTTGTTTTGAGCGTGATTGTAGTGTGCTGGTGCGGGATGTGCTCTCTACTGATGATCAAGTTGGCTGGCAAGCTGAGGCTTGGATGTCTGCTCTCCGGTGCCATTTTTCTTCACAGGATGCTCAATCTCTTGAGTGGATCCCCTGGTCTCAGAATCGTTGTGCTCACCGGCTAGCCAAGTGGGCTGATGTTTCTTTCCGTTTTGGTTTTTTAGCTGTTTCTTATGTTCCTAGTTTTATTGTTAATTCTGACTCTGGTAGTGTTTGATCTGGTTTTATCCTTATCTATAAAAAAAGAAAAAGAAAAAGAAAAAGCATATTGTGGACTACGCCAGTACTGATGGTTTGGAAATGCAAAGTAAACCGAGTTTTAATGGAAGAGGAAGCCAATCTCACCTCGTCTATCACTAAGCCAACCGTACGACCTTAGTTTCCTTTGCTCCAGCATCTCGCGAATTTTGGCAACATTTTTGACAAAAATTGATTCCTGCCATTCATTCACTCAAAGTCAGTCTTTTCACTGTTCCATACCAAATCCACTGTCTTCCATTTTTATTTTCTCATGCTGTATTCCTCTCTTTGAGTCTATTCACATATATATATATATATATATATATATATAAAAGATAGGAAATTCAAGTCTCAATAATGCTAAACTTTCTTAGATTCTCCTCTCATTAAAGCGGTTTTGCAGTCAAGACACCAGGTAGCTGTGTTTCACTCACCTGTAAGTTGTAATTGATGATTCCGGCTCATCGCTTAAACTGAGTGCGGAGAATGGTTTTGAGAGGTCAGGTTCAGCACAACTACTTGAGTCCACTGGCCATCTCATTGGAACAATCAAAGTCCTGAAACATTTGTGTATAAAAGGTGGTTTCATTAGTGTACTTTATGTCGAAAGCAAATTCAGATGAACTCCTACCCCTCAACACATTTGTGTTTGCAGCGTTGCATCTTATCTTCAGTGAAACTCTGGAATTCTGCGTCTAAATGCTCTGCTACTTTTGGTATATCATATGGCCGCACAACATCCCAAACCTTCATAACCTGAAGGTAGTGTGACTCCTCCTTGATAACATCCACATTCCAAACCAGATACAGCTGCCCATTGACCTTGTACATCTCCAAAAGCTGAGAAGAAGTCCCGTCCAGGTCAATGGGGTTTCTCTCCTTGTGAGGCTGACGCCAACCACTGGAAAGCTTTGCCAAAAGAGACAGTACTTCCTTACAAATCTCTGCATTTCTGATTCTCCCTAAAGAGTTTTGGAATTCATTGCTGAAGAAAACCTGTATGTCAATGAAGATGATATATAAATTATGTTTTAGGAGCTAGTAATGTAATTTCAACGTCTAAATTCAGATATGTTCAAGATTGTTAGGAATAGAAATTTCCATTCTTTGACATCAAATACTGCTTTTGTAAGGCTAAGAGGCATAGAACAACTAAGACATTGCATTTACCTTCCATCTAGCCTCTCTGAACAGAAAAGAGTCGCTGCAGAGTAAAGTATCAAACTGCTTAAGCTCCACCAATGCATCTGCAATAGCCCGAGCCAAGTTCTTGTTCTCATGTGCATTATAGAAACACTCCCGTTGCTTTGCATTAAGGACTACTTTCTTCCAGACAGAGTCACTGTTGAGTAAAGTCACACCACTGCCCAATATCCAGAGGCAATACCTACAAAATGAAATCATGACTTTAATTAGCCAAAAATACAAAACTTCTCGTTGGACTAAAAAGAATACGCAAAAGCACCATAAACTGAGAGGCTTGTGAGCTGCTGAAGAGTACGGTATATATAAGTAATACCTTGCACGAGTGAGTGCAACATTTGCTCTTTGCCGGTTGGAAAGGAAACCTACTGATCCATTCCCATTAGATCTCACCGTAGAGATAATTATCACATCTTCCTCTGCTCCTTGGAACCCATCAACAGTTCGAACACTCACGCAGAAGCCACCATTAGAATATGCACTGTATTTTTTTACTTTCTCCTCAATTGCAGAAACTTGACCTTTATATGGTGATATGACTCCTATACTGACCTTCTTCTTTGTATCGAGGAATTCTGTGACAAAGACAGAAAAAGCTAAATGTATTATATGACTGACATAAGGAACTATTCTGTCCGAAACTTTTATATGGACAAGATCACTGGCAATGAGCAATAAAACATACGTTTAAAAAGATTTGCTACGATTTCAGATACCACAGCTGCCTCAACCATATTCTTCAGACTGTGCCCAACACCAGATAACTCCTTTCCATGAGCTATATTTATGAAGGAGTAGGAGCCATATATGTTTCCATGAAGGAAACGTTGCTCATAGCCTCTTTCTTTAACATTTGGACCATCTAAAATCTGGTTGTCATAGAACTCCATGTTCGGAAATAAGCTGATGGATGGATGCATCCTGTATTGGACATCAAGAAGGTGCTTCGGGTGCCCCAATGTGACAAGTCTTTCGAACAAACTTCTTCCGAAATCAGCCTTGTCAGATATCTGAAGAGTGCACATTCGAAATATCGAAATATGGTAAACTATGTGGGAGATTTTCCGAATTTGCAAAAAGAAAGGAAAGAAAAAGGATAGAACTCAAACCTTGCTTTTAACCAGAGCAGGGAGCTGCCTCTCATCCCCTATAAGAATTGCACGACGGAGACCGAATAGTTGTAGAGGAATGGCGGATTCACATTCCTTAAGTTGAGCAGCTTCATCGATAACTACAAATTCAAATGGCGTCATTCCTTCTGCGTGTAACTTAGCAGAGCTAGATGCAGTACAGGACACTACGAGTGCATTTGCCAAGCACAAGTTTTGTATTGCATAATGTTCTGTTAAAGTTGGAAGGGAGAAAGCCTCAGAAAGAATTTTCAGCAATTCGAGGCACTCTTTTATCGTGGGACTCAATTTTGTAAAATGAGCTCCACCGCTTCCAATATTGCGCAACAAAGTTTCAAGAGATTTGAGAGAATCCAGAGCTCTAATCATTTTCGTCACTACCTCCAACGGTATCAGAGACGTTGGCAAGTGCGTATACAAACTAATCGTACAAAACCTCAGTGGCTCTCGAATTGAATTAAATTTATCCTTAAAAAACTCCTCAAATGTCGGAGGATCATCGTCATCCACTAGGTTGCTGTCACTCTCCTCTTTGAGCTTATCAGCCACCTCATCTTTTTCCTTCCTTCTTTCTTCCAAGAATATATTGTACTGCGACTTAGGGTCCTCAAGCAAAGCAATCATGGATATCAAGCAATGTTTCCATCCAGAAAACGGAGCAAAACATATCAGAAGAATATCAGTTCGATACTCGAGAAACACATCAAGAAGATCTTCGTGATCCTTAATCTTCATTCTCACACCATTCCCACTCAAGATTATATCTCCAAGCCCATATGTACCATATTCTAGTGTATCCATAACCAAACCCAGCAGGCGGGTTGTAACTTCCACTACTGCAATGTTAGTTGGAGCACATGTTAATGTTCTGCACTTCATTTTAAGGAGGGCAAATAATAACAAACCAACAGTCTTTGTTTTCCCGGTCCCTGGAGGGCCCCATATAATTTTAACAGTACTCTGATGACTGCAGTCCCTCATAGAAATACAGCTCAAAACCGCAGCTTTCTGTGAGTCGTTGTATGAGCAGATTATGTCCCGAAGACAAGACGGAACAGGATTGCATTTTCCTTCAGAAAAGCAAGCTGTACAATTCCCATCCTGTAAGGAATAAATATGAAATCGTTTAGTAAGTACGTCAATTAGTTGGTTTATCACTCTGCATACAGCAAGATATCCCATACTACAGGTCTTGACAAAATCGCAGAGTTAGTTGTGTGCAGGACCTATAAATATCATGTTTCGTGGAGATAAATATGGACAAACTTCAAATAGAGGCTCATTTGTTTTTCCAATATAGTCAAGAACGTGTGATGTGTTTGACATTAAAGAGCAAAATGGGTGCTTACAGCTGAATTCACTTGCAGGACGTTTGTAATAATATGCTTGTTTCCCCCTTCTAGCTCTGAGTTCAGTGCCTTCCATATACGTACATTTGTAGTCATGTTCATAAGATAAACTGCAAAGAGTGTTTCGTCCTTGTTTGCAAGAAATGTTTTGTTCCTGCTCTGCTGCAAGTCTTGGTCAGTCAAAATTGGCTTTGATGCTAGTATGCTGATCTGATCAGAAATTTCAAGTCTTGCCCCATGAACATAGGCGATAAGATAGTATCTTTGGGGCTTGTTTATATCATCAATGCATTTTGGTCTAACATCCGTCAGGGCAATAAGATCACCAACCTCAGGTTCATATTTTCCCGCATCATCATCAGCATCATCCGTTAAGGCAATAAGATTACTAACCTCAGGTTCATATTTTCCCGCATCAACCTCAGCATCTTTTTTCCTTTTCAATAAAATTTCATAAAGCAAGGATTCTGGAGGTTTATAGTCCTTAGATGTTATGACATAATGTATTTTACGAAAAGGCGCTTGAGACACTGCTGTCATATTTGAAAACAGATCAGTATGCACTTCCTCAAGTAATGGAGGGATGAATGAATTCATGTAATGTGACACTGAGGAGAATGTCTCTGGGATCCTTTTCACCTGTCAGTGAATGATTTCACTGTTACTAGTGGAAATAACTCATGAGACGATCTACGCGTACGCTTATAAGAAATATAATGGCATTAGATCAACAAGCATATAAATTAATAAATAAAATTATAAAATATTTAAACACTTGAAATTCCTAGTTTCCTACTAATCCTATATGAAATCAGTAGAGGGATGAAGTTGCATTTTAATTGTCGATTTCGGTTGACTAGATATGTTTTTGCTGCCTCAACAGCTAAAGATCGGAATAAATAATTATCTACAGAAAAACATATAAACCGAACAAATTTAGACCTCACAAGCTGTTGACAATTAAACTATATATTATTAAAGTTTGAGAACCATGGTAGCATGATTTGTTGGATTTTTCTCATCACTTGTATTGGTCGATGTGTGTGGCCTATTAATCTTCTAACCTTAAAATATATTATGCTGCCAATAAAAGAACCTCGTAAAGTCATGTATAATTTATAACAACGGAATTCATAGGGCATATGTGCTTAAAAAGATACATAAAAAGAACGACATAAACCTGGTTTTTGTAAAGATCTTTATTGAGAACATCCCTGGGAGACCATGAGAATACCAAGTCTATTAAGCTTTTGCCAGAAATTTCTTTCTGCTTGGCATCGGTCTGCTCCATTTCTTGAGGTGACTTCTTCAATTAAGCCAGTCAACTTTGCTAGAACGCAGAAATATTATCATCATTATGTAAAATGCACGCAGGCCCATTAAAGCCTTAAAAAGAGAGGGGGGTACAGGGAGAGGGAACTTACCGATGAAGGGAAAGACGTAGAAAAATGCTACCCAGTTAGGAGTAGCAGGCTATGTCCATAACTCAGCAAAAGGGAACGAGCTGCACTATAATATTTGACTCTTAGAAGCTACTCAGAGAATACGTACTTTTTTAAAGTTAGAATGCTGGAATCCTATTCTATTATCTTTTTCTTCCCAAGTATTCCTCTCTTAGTTTTCAAGCCTTCTTTAGTTTGTTTGTTTTTTATTTTCTTCTTTTTGTTTGTTTGGGTTCAGTACTTGATCAGCAAATTAGCAAAAGGCCTTGGCATTGCAAATCTTAATTTGGGGAAGGGGGGGGGGGGGGGGTTTCTTCCGTACGGGGGTCTTGAGTCACGAAAATCTCAACCTTGGGTACTGGACTGGGCACAAATTCTCAACACAAATGCGCATAATATATCCGTACATGACAGCATTTTCCTAAATTACTTCTCATCACACATCATGTTCGGACGTCACAGTACGGAAAAGCAAGCAAGCAACCGGCGCATGTTTATTCAAGATCAACATGAGAGGTCCGGATTTTTCCATTAACAACACCATCGAATCATCTGCATAAAGTAAATATACCACGGGCCCACGGCATCTAATAAAGGCACCTTGTTCACGAGAAATCATACGCTCCAACAAAGGACAAAGCCTGTTGACCAGAATCTTTGTGAAGCATTTGTAAACCACAGAACACAAGCTAATAGGACGCGGGTTTTTTATACTCTAGGAAGCAAAACCAGGAAAGTGCTTGTGTAAAATTTCAACAAAACAGTCCCTAAACAAAATTCACACTCCAAACATCACGTTCTACAACATCCCAACAACTGAGAAAAAAGATAGGATACTCTTCAATATTGCAACGAGCACCTCTTCGATAGTAGGAATTCTGCATAGATCATCGCTCTCCTCCTTTAAGATACAAGGAATGATGATTTTGTAAACAGCCCATATCCCGTTCAGTGTGTTCAAAAGCTTTGACCCACAATGATTATGATGATTTAAGTTGCAAATGTTATGTTTAATCGCATACCAACACTTGGCATGGTCTACAACCACTAGAAGACGACCAGAAAAGGAGGATCGGAAAAAAAAAAAACTGACGTGGACTTCACAATATTCAATGTAAGTTCAACATTGCTAAACGAGTAAACAGATAGATATAATGTCTGGCAAGTGCTTGAAATGGCTACAACTTGTGGGAAGCTCATATGTCTAATGCATTTCCTTGATGGTTACAACATTCATTTGAGTCGTGAATCGACAGCGGAGGTCACTCTGCCGACCTGCTTGGAACAAGGACAAGAAAAATATATTAAAAGCTCTGTTCATGAGGGCTAAAGCCAGAAGGTTTTTTCATCTTTTTTTTTAAAAAAATATCCATTGTGATTGGATACTATGGACACCAGAATAGATGGGTTGGAAATGCATGCAAAGCGAATTCCTAAAAAAAGAGGAACCAATTTTACCTCATCCACCTCTAAGCCAACCTTTCTGCTTTCTTAGGTTTTCCTTACATTAAAGCAGTTGATCTGCAGTCTAGAAATTGCCTTGCCTAATAACAATTTGAACTTAAGACTGGTAGATGCATGTGTATCACTCACCTGTAAGTTGTAACTGATGATTCTGGCTCATCCCTTAAACTGAGTGCGGATAAATGTTCTGAGAGGGGCCACATAGTTTCAGATTCAGCACAGCTACTTGAGTCCACTGCCCATCTCATTGGAACAATCGAAGTCCTGGAGTAAAGTCAAATTGGTGAGAGGTGCGATCAGATTCAGCACAGGTAGCTGCATCAGTCCCAGTCTTTATGAACGAATTCTATTCAGAAGACACTAAAAATGAAAGGGGGTCCATTAAGTGTACTGTATTTCAAAAGCAAATTCAGATGAACTCATACCCCTCAACACATTTGTGTTTGCAGCGGTGCATCTTATCTTCTGTAAAACTCCGGAATACTATGTCTAGATGCTTTACTACTTTGGGTATATCATATGGTAGCACAACATCCCAAATCTTCATAACCTGAATGTAGTTTGACTCCTCCTTGCGAATATCTACAGTCCATACCAGATACAGCTGCCCATTGACCTTGTACATCTCCAAAAGTTGAGAAGAAGTCCCGTCCAGGACAATGGGGTTTCTCTCCTCGTGAGGCTGACGCCAACCACTTGAAAGTTTTCCAACAGAGAAAGCACTTCCTTAGGAATCTCTGCATTGCTGATCCTCCCTAAAGATTTTTGGAAATCATTGCTGAAGAAAACCTGTATTTCAATGAAGGTGATCCATAAGTTATGTTTTAGGAGCTAGTAATGTCATTGCCTAAATTCAGATAAGTGCAACCTCGTTACAGAATTGAAACTTTTATTCTTTGACATCAAATACTGCTTTTGTAAGGCTAGGAGGCATAAAACAACTAAGACATTGCATTTACCTTCCATCTAGCCTCTCTGAACAGAAAAGACTCGTCACAGAGTAAAGTATCAAACTGGTTAAGCTCAACCAAAGCAGCCGCAATAGCCCGAGCCAAGTTTTTGTCTTCATGTGCATTATAGAAACACTCCCGTTGCTTGGCATCTAGGATTACTTTCTTCCAAACAGAGTCACTGTTGAGTAAAGTCACCTCATTGCCCAATATCCAGAGGCAATACCTACAAAATGAAGTCATTACTTTTATTTGCCAAATATACAAAACTTTTAGTTGGATAATTCACAAAAGCACCAAAAACTGAGAGGCTTGTGAGCTGCTGCACAGTACGGTATATATAAGTAATACCTTGCACGAGTGAGTGCAACATTTGTTCTTTGCCAGTTGGAAAGGAAACCTACTTCTCCATCCCCATTAGATCTCACCGTAGAGATTATTATCAGATCTTTCTCTGCTCCTTGGAACCCATCAACGGTGCGGACACTCACGGTGAAGCCATCATCAGAATATGCACTGTATTTTTGGACTTTCTGTTCAATTGCAAAAACTTGACCCTTATATGGTGATATGACTCCTATACTGACCACCTTCTTTGTCTCAACGAATTCGGTGGCAAAGACAGAAAAAGCTAAAGGTATTATATGACTGACTTGAAAAGTTTTATTTCAAGAACTTTTTATGGGCAAGATCATTGGGTAATGACCAATAAATCATACGCTTAAAAAGATTTGTTACGATCTCAGAGACAGCAGCAGCCTCGACCATATTCTTCAGACTGCGCCCAACACCAGATTCCTCCTTTCCATGAGCTATATTTATGAAGGAGTAGGAGCCGTATATGTTTCCTGGGAGGAAACGTTTCTCATAGCCTCTTTCTTTAACATTTGGACCATCTAAAATCTGCTTGTCATAGAACTCCCTGTTCGCAAATAAGCTGATGGACGGATGCATCCTGTATTGGACATCAAGAAGGTGCCTGTGGTGCCCCAACATAACAAGTCTTCCGAACAAACTTCTTCCGAATTCAGCCTTCTCGGATATCTGAACAGTGCACATTCAATAGACGATAAACTCAGTGAGAGAGTTTCTTAATTTGCAAAAAGAAAGGGAAAAAAAATGATAGAACTCAAACCTTGCTTTTAACCAGAGCAGGGAGCTGCCTCTCATCCCCTATGAGAATTGTATGACGGAGACCGAATAGTTGTAGAGGAATGGCGGATTCACATTCCTTAAGTTGAGCAGCTTCATCGATAACTACAAATTCATATGGCGTCATTCCTTCTGTGTGTAACTTAGCAGAGCTAGATGCAGTACAGAACACTACGCGTGCATTTGCCATGCACAAGTTTTGTATTGCATAATTTTCTGTTAAAGTCGGGACAGAGAACGTAAGAGAGAGAAATCTCAGTAAATTTAGGCATTCTTTCGTCGTGGGAATCAAGTTTGTAAAATGAGCTCCACCGCTTCCAATATCGCGCAACAAAGTTTCAAGAGATTTGAGCGAGTCCAGAGCTCTAATCATTTTTGTCACTACCTCCAACGGTATCAGAGAAGTTGGCAAGTGCGTATACAAATTAATCATACAACGCCTGAGTGGCCCTTGAATTGATCCGAATTCCTTCTTAAAAAAATCCTCATATGTCAGAGGATCATCGTCAACCACTAGCTTGCTGTCACTCTCCCCTTTGAGCACATCAGCCTCCTCATCCTTTTTCTCCCTTCTTTTGTCCAAATATATTTTGTACTGCGAGTTAGGATCCTCAAGCAAATCAATCACTGATTCCAAGCAATGTTTCCATCCAGATAACGGAGCAAAGCATTTCCGAAGCATATCAGTTCGATAGTCAAGAAACACATCAAGAAGATCTTCGTGATCGTCAATCTTCATTCTCACACCATTCCCACATAAGATTATATCTCCAAGCCCGTATGTATCATATTCTAGGGTATCCTTAACCAACCCCAGCAGGCGTGTTGTAACTTCCACTACTGCAATGTTAGTTGGAGCACATGTTAATGTTCTGGACTTCATTTTAAGGAGGGCAAATAATAAAAAACCAACGGTCTTTGTTTTCCCAGTCCCTGGAGGGCCCCATATCAATTTAACAGTACTCTGATGATTGCAGTCCCTCATAGAAATACAGCTCAAAACCGCAGCTTTCTGCGAGTCATTGTATGAGCAGATTATGTCCAAAAGACAAGAAGGAACAGGACTGCATTTTCCTTTAGAAAAGCAAGCTGTACAATTCCCATCCTGTAAGGAATAAAAATTATATCGTTTAGTAACTACGTCAATTAGTTGGTTTATTGCTCTGTATACAGCAAGAAATCCCATACTACAGGTCCTGACAAAATCGCAGAGTTAGTTGTGTGCAGGATCTATAAACATCATGTTTCTTAGAGATAAATATGGACAAACTTCAAATAGAGGCTCATTAATTTTGCCAATATAGTCAAGAACGTATGATGTGTGTGACATTAAAGAGCAAAACGGGTACTTACAGCTGAATTCACTTGCAGGACGTTTGTAATAATATGCTTGTTTCCCCCTTCTAGCTCTGAGTTCAGTGCCTTCCATATACGTACATTTGTAGTCATGTTCATAAGATAAACTGCAAAGAGTGTTTCTTTCTTGTTTGCGAGAAATGTTTTCTTCCTGCTCTGCTGCAAGTCTTGGTCAGTCAAAATTGGCTTTGATGCCAGTATGCTGATCTTATCAGAACTTTCATCTCTTGCCCCATGAACATAAGCGATAAGATAGTATGTTTTGGGCCTGCTTATATCATTACTGCATTTTGGTCTAACATCCGTCAAGGCAATAAGATCACCAACCTCAGCTTCATATTTTCCCGCATCATCCTTAGCATCTTCTGTCCTTTTCAATATAATTTGATAAAGCAAGGATTTTGGAGGTTTATAGTCCTTAGATGTTTCGACAGAATGTATTTTACAAAAACGTGCTCGAGACAGTGCTTTCATGTTTGAAAACAGATCAGTATGCACTTCCTCAAGTAATGGAGGAATGAATGAGTTCATGTAATGTGCCACTGAGAAGAATGTCTCTGGGATCCTTTTCACCTGTCAGTGAATGATGTCACTGTTACTAGTGGAAAAATGACATGAGAGATCTACGCATGCTCGTAAGAAATTAGAACAAACTCTGTCAGAAGAGTACAAATCCTACTAATCCTATGTCATCTCGAGAATGCAGAGAGGGTATATTGCAATAAACAAACTCTCTACCATTGAAAAACAGTAAGTCAACAACAATAGACTGTCAGAAGAGCACTCTTAATTTCTTAAACAGCGTGGCAAATCATCTATGAGACGGAGGACCGACAATTCCTTGAGGATACTTGAGCTGGAGCACACCATTTAGGAAATATGAGAAGTCATGTATAAAGCTTAAAACTCTCGGAGACCATCATGTTATTCGTCAAAATGGTTTTTCACTTGGCTTTCCCACACGTTTTGTTCACCATGGTAAAGCAATGTAGGTAAAACCCACTCCTAATCTAATTGTAAAGAGAGTGTATTGCCAAGAACCCCCTTCCCATGATCACCTTTTAACATAATTTTGATAAACGTAAAATGAATTTCTTCAATAAACATTTGCATGTTCATTGTCAAAATCTGCGACTAGATATATTTTTAGCTGACTCAACAGCTAAAAAGAAAAAATAAAAGATTAAATACGAAAAAACCATATAAACTGAACCAATGGCTTCACAAGTTGGCATGATTAAACTATATCTAACATTAAAATATATACTGCTAATATATAAAATAACCTCCCTAAAGCCATGTTTAATCTGCAACGGAACTTATAAGGCATATGTGCTTAATTAGATAACCACAACTTAGATAAAAAGAACAGCACATAAACCTGGTTTTTGTACAGATCTTTATTGAGAACATCACTTAGAGACCATGAGAACACCAAGTCTATTAAGCTTTTGCCAGAAATTCCTTCCTTCTTGGCATTGGTCTTCTCCATTTCTTCGGGTGAATTCTGTATAGCAAGTCAATTTACTGGAATACAGTAATATTTCTCATGCAGGCAGGCCCTTTAAAGCCTTAAAAGAGAAAAGGAGGGAGGGAACTTACCTCTGAAGGAAATACGTAGAAAAATGCTACCCAATTAGGAGTCGACAATGTATGTCCATAACTCAGCAAAGGGAACCGTCCACCACAATATTGAAAAGGAGGGAGGGAACTCACCTCTGTTTTTTTTTCTTTTTTCTTGGCTACCTCTGGTTTTGTTGTGTGACTTTGTGAATTAAATTTTTAAGTATCTATTCACCCGCTCTAATAGTAAGGGTCTAAATTCTATATTAAAGATCATCGAAAACAGAAGTAGCTACAAACAAAGGCGTAAAGTGAGAAAAAGAGTTGTGTTAAGAAGTTGACTATGAGTCAACTAAAAAGCATTTACGTACGTGGCAAACGATGTCGATGTTCAACACCCTGTTCCATACGTACGACTAAAATGCACAGTTGGTTTACCTGCTTGTGGTAGATATTGCGTTCCAACTTCCAAGTAAAGTAATCCAGATTTTCCTTCTAAAGGATCATGTACATTGTTGTTAAATGCAAAGAAGCGAAAAAGAACGGAAAAGCTAGTGATCTAGTCAGGAATGCAACCAGAAGGACTGAAACAGAGAACAAGATTACTATGTAGAAGAAAAGGAAAACGGAAAAGAAAAAGGGATTCTTAAACATAGGACGTGGTTTTGCTTTGTTTGGTGTTTTGAGACTTTTTTCCCCCTTTTTGTTGAGTGAGAAAGAAGTATATTTCAATCAACAGTATATACAGAGAGTGCCCATATTACACCAGAGATCCCCAAGCATCTGACAAAGAAGACATGACCCTGCACCACTATTTACACCAGGACACAGAGTCGCACAAACAAGCACAAAGCTATCTAACCACTTCTTATATTAGTTACTTTGAAACTCATGCTTTCAGTGAAATGAAAGAGTACGCGTATGATTGGGAATTAGCTTCTCTAGGTAAAGACCAATAGACGCCTCTTGGTTGCCTGATTCATTTCTTTGCTTATCCCCTCGCTCACCTTATTTTTAGGTAGAGCGAGCTCCTGATTGTCATCGTAAATAACCAATAACCCTGATTGGGATGAGAAACAGCCAACAGGAGACCTGCGTCCTGCTTTTCTTCTCTGCCTGCACATCCTATATTAACCTACATCACCCCTGGTTTTGGTTTCCTTCCATTTTCATCCAAGTAAAGGAACTTAACATGATCCACGCCTGCTCGTCTGAGAGTGGGAATGTATATTCCAACTGGCCACAAAGGCAAATGAGTTTGTTGGTCTTAAAAGAATGTTCTTTTTTTTTTCTTGGCTGGTGATTGGTGAGAGAATGACTACATGGTATATCCGTACGTCACAGCATTTTCCTAAACTACAGTCTACTTCGCATCACACATTATGTACGGACGACGCAGTATGGCAAAGCGAGCAGCCTCTCTTTTCCCTCGCCTATTCTTTTTGCTTTTTCTCTCCGTTACTAAGTGAACAACCTAATTTAGACCCAAATGTGCGGAAAATACCTAGAGGGGGGGTGAATAGGTATACTGAAAATTTTATCCAACAACAAAAAACTTTTTCAAAACACAACCTATTCACAGAAAGATAATCACAATTAATCTTTATCAAGAATCTACTATCTTATTACAAATCAGATAAGAACAAAGACTAGATAAACAGTAGCTATACAAATCTGAAAAACAAAGATATCCGAATATACCTCAAGTGACTCCGAAGAGACTATACTGGACAGAATCAATAATTTTTTCAAGATTAATCTTGTACAACCGAAACACAATCAGTAGCTTATCTAAACTTTGAATCAGTAAACCACAATGTATTCTTACCAACCGAATCAGTGAGGATATATACCAAATATCACAGTGAAATCCTCACAACACAGAAAACCAATTGGTTAGTAAACTAGCAATTTATCAAAGCAAGAAAAACAATGATAAAGATGTAACACAAGAAATGGTTACGAAGAGAAAACTCCCTAAGGAACTTCCTTAAGGAGAAACTCTCCGGGCCCTTAGGCCGATCGAATCCACTAACTTCCAAAGGTTACAAGGTGATCTATACAAGACTAACCTAGCCTAATCAACCTACCCTTGAACCAATCTCAGTTTACCAAACCGAAACACACTTCAAACATAGAACCTCTATGTTGAAAATGGAAGTCACGATCTCGAAACGGCAACAGATCTTCAAGCACAAACCTTGTGCAATCTTGGGCCAAGGCTGAAACCTTCAGCCTTTATGATTCAGAACTTCTGAATCTCTGATCTTCACAAAATCGGATTTGGGGGAAAAACACCGGTGATCTTTATCTCTTTGATATTCCAATCAATCAACACATTGAAATCTCCATGAAATCAGATCTTCATCATCATGTGGAAGGCTTTACAAATCAGCACAAGAAATCTACGAATCTTCAATATCACCGAATCTTGGAAACAAGAAAGATGGAAAGCTCTCTTCGAAACACCCAAAAACAACTCTCTGTTATCCGAACTGATTTCCACCCGTAAGATGCAGATGAGCTTTAAGCCTCCTTTCTCAAGTCTTCTAGAAGCGTAGACAATGTCATAATTGCCCTTAATGAGGCCTTTATCACAACCCACGGTGCAGCACATCTATTCCTACTTCTAGAAACTTTACAAATTACAAAGATACCCTTTTACAATGAGTCACGTGATGCCAATTAAAATTGCCATAACACTAAGAAATAGGCTTTGGAAACGAAAGGCGCCTTAAAGAGAGGCTTTGCAGAGGCGCCCAAGAAACTGGCCTCACGGCCACGGGCGGACCCCACGATCAACAGAGAAACCACAGATGACAGTTTGCAGTTAACACGGCATTTGAACAATGGAGAGTCGTTTGTCATAACTGTTTTTCATTACCCTTTTTGTATTCTGAAGGCAAAAGGCCATAGGGTGAACCATCATGGTCGAAACCCCCACCACTTAAATCCAGGATTTCACATTATACGTGGACAACCGAAACAGAATAGACTTGTCAAGGCAAACCTTCGTCCGACATCACTCCTGAATCCTAACCAAAGCCCAGCACCACTTAGCCTCCCCGATGGTTGTTTTTGTTACCGCTTAGTTTGCAAGAGCAGCATTGAAGGACCACCCTTTCTTCTTCCACCTATTATGTATCGTATTAATTTTTTTTTCTCGAAAAAAGAACCAATAGATTAAAAATTAGAAAACAACACGGAAAAATAACAAGACGAACATAAAGACAACATGACAGACGGGACAGAGAAAACCAACAAGATCCTCGGACGGATCAGAGGAACCACTATATACTCCATGTAGGGCAGAGGGAGTGATGGCCGGACATAGTAGACAGAGCTACTAGGACTTGGACAAGCCGGTAAAGCGTCACAAACGACGCGTAGCGAGACCCAACAAAGGGTCGGAGAAGAGCCACAAGGACTCGGATAAGCCCACAGAAGGGGCGGACAGACAACCACGAGACAAAACAAACAACAAGCCCGAAACAGAGGGCAGACCCAAACCAGCGAAAACACGACAAAACACGAGCCCTAAACAGAGGGGCCGGCCCAAGAAGGCGACAACACAACAGCACATAAGCCCTAAACAGAGGGGCAGACCCAAACGGGTTTATTTCTGGTCGGACGAAAAACGGCGGCGACGCGTGGAAGACGGCGGAGGCGAATTGTAGGGGAAAATGGAGTGCAGGTGCCACATGTTCCACGCCGGAGGAAAAGAGCAGGGTTCGGGGGGCGGAGAGGCCGCCACGCGCGGCAAAGCATGTCGGCGCGTCAGATCCACCCGCAACGCGTGGGGCGCGTGGATCACGACGCGCCGCCTGTTGGTGAACGGGGAAGAGAGTCGACGTAGCGCTCGCCGCGCGGAGTCCTCCCAGCCAGCGCGTGTAGGGCCTCAGACGACGGAAATAGCCGAAAATCGAGAGAGAGCCACCTGTGAAAAAAAACCAAAAAACCACCCAACCTCACACCCACCGAGCAGACCAGAGAGCCGGATAGGGGAGAAGGAAGAGGGGAAAGAGGGAAGGAAAAAGGAGGAGGGGGATGAAGGAGCCGAAGCTCCCCCCTCCTCCGTAAGGGTACTGTTGGGCTGGAGGAGGCACTCGGCTGAGAGAGAGAGAGAGAGAGAGGGTATTTACTCCTTAGCGAGCCTAAAAGTAAAAGACTTTTTTTATTATGTATCGTATTAAATAGCTAATAAAGTTGTTTTGTTACCTCGAACCACAAAAGGAGGTTATACTTCTCACTAAGAAAACGTTAGGTGCCTACCAGACAATTTTGCTTGTGAAAAGAAACGAAACTAAATAAACGCATAAAGTAGTAGCTATCTCCTCAGCTAATAAAAGAGCTTCTTCTATGCCAAGCAATTTGTTACTGTAAAGGTCCCAAGAACATCTTGGAGCATTACAGACCTGTTTTACGCATCATTTCAACGAGAATTGCAACCAACCCCTACGTCAATAATTAACGTTTCCAGTCTATCTATTCCTTCCACTTGCAACTTAGCTGAGCTTCATGAAGCTGTGTAGAGAAACATGAGGGCATTTTGCAAACAAAAACTTTTAATTGCAAGCTCATCAAAGACAGCGGGAAGCAGTGGCTGAGCCAGAATTTTTCTATTAGGGGGCAGATTAATTAAATAATATTATTAAAAATGAAATTCAAATATTTTAGGATATAAAAAATTTGTAACAGTAATTTTTTCTAAGTTAACCTTGATTTATAACTAAAAACAGGTACAAAAAAATTTATCTTATCAAGTTGGCATACTGATTTTCATTTACAATCCAAAAAGATACATCTTATCTAGATATACTAAAAAAAAGTACACAAAAAATACTAATTTCCTATTACAGAGCAACTTGGCGACTCTTTAAAAAGTCGAAATCATCTATTAACATTTATGTGCTAACAGTTGTAACAATTTCTTTCTCAATATATATAACCAAAGAATTTGCAAGAAATTCATCTTCCATCTTGTTGCGAAGTTTTGTTTTAATGATTTTCATAGCTGAAAAAATTCGCTCTGTAGCTGTTGAAACTGGAAGAGTTAACACAAGACGAATCAATCTATCAATCAAATGAAAAATCTTTGACCTTCTTGTTTCCACCAATTTTCGACATAACTCATAAATTGTAGATAAAGTTTTGAAATCGGGATCGTGAGACACATCACACTTAAAGGTTTGCAATTGGTATCTCAACTGAATCTTTTCTTACTCTATAAAATCTTCAATTATTTTTGGCTTGCTCATTGATACAATTTAAGACTACAAAAAAATTATCTATTTATTAGTTTTAAGATTTTCTCAACAAACAACTCATGGCACAAATTTTTTCATACCTTTGTAACAAATGATCAATATAAGAGATTATCATATTATCAATAAATTTTGATCAATTTATAACTAAATGGACTCTGATAGTACTTCTCTTCAACTAAATGGATACCATTTGAAATTGAACTACCAAAATGCCTATGTAATAATAAAAATTACTATCAAAACCAGTGCAACCCAATTTGACAATTCTTAAATCAGTAATTCCCCAAAAATATTACCCAATAACACAAATTGCAGGTTCACAACTATTTAATTTGGATGTAATTTAAAATTCTAAAATAAAAAGTAAAACAAAAACAGCATCTAGATGATAAATCATAAATGTTGAAAAAACAGATGATTGTAATTTACGAGCAAAAGAGAAATGAGTTTTGTTTAACATACCAATTCTGCAATTCAACGGACCACTCGGCAGTTCGCACTTTCACTGCAGTTCGCTTTGAGTGGAAGAAAGCTAGAGAAAGAATGAGAAGATGTGAGATAAACTGTGTGGAGGAAAGAATATGAGAGAAGCTTTGTACGTGTCATTGGCGTGTGAGACAAAAAGTAGCTTTTGTCACTTCAAGCAATTTAGCCATTCTACACGTAACGTGTTCAGCCCTTCTATCGACGGATTGGTTTTAACAAATTTTTAAATGTTGTGGACTTTAATTAAATTAATTTCAAGGATCAAATAGAAATTTAAAATTTTGGAGGGCATCATAAATTTTTTCGGTCAGCCCTCCCCTCTGAATATATACACTATCAAAAATGATCACGAAGTGACTTCAGTATTTGAAGGCACTCATTTATGGTCCTGTAAAGCTCAGAGTAACCGGTAAAGCCACTAACTGTGTATTTTTTTTTTGTAAGTAACTAACTGTGTATTCTTTATCAATAGATACAGTAAAGGTGTCCTTTATAACTTCCTCATAACAGAGACACTTCCTGAAATAGTTGCAAAGCATTTAAGCCAACCAACCAATTTGATCATCTTTTTCACCACTTTTAATGAAATGAAACAAGTTGGCAAAATGAGTATACATGTTAACAAAAAAGGGAGACACACTCAACACAATGGAAAATGAGTATACATGTTAACAAAAAAGGGAGACACACTCAACACAATGGTCCTAGAGAGAGATAGGGTTGTTCACCGGTACCGCGGTGGGCCGGTTAACCGGCACCGCCACCGGTACCGGTACCGGTCACCGCTCCCCGCTTAGTAGCGGGGGCGGTGCCGGTTGCCATTTTCACCAAAATGCGGTGAAAATGGCGGTGGCGGTGAAGGTTCACCGCCACCGTTTTTTTTTTTATATAAGACGTACGACGTCGTTTTTCCTTTAGTAGCTTAGGGTTTATTTTTTCACTCGCCCCCTCCCTCATTTCGCACACCCCTCTCTTTCTCCTTCAGGCTTGCCGCTTCAGCCCAGCAGCTCTCCTTCAGCCGACAGCCGCACCCCCGCCTCTCTCTCTCTCTCTCTCCCTCCTCCCCTCCAGTTTTGTTGTGGTTTGCTGCTGGGTTTTGGATTTTTTTGCGATATTCTGTTGCGATTTGGTTGTTGTTGAGTGCGATTTGGTTGCTATTGAGTGTTGCTGTTGGATTTGGTTGCGGTTGAGTGTTGTTGTTGGATTGGTTGCAATTGGTTTGTCGATTTGTTGCGATTTGGTTGCTGTTGCGATTCGCTGTTGGTTTTTTGTGCGATTTGTTGGATTTGTGGCTTTCTCTGGGATTTGGTTGCTGTTGCGATTTGCTGTTGGTTTTTTGTGCGATTTGTTGGATTTGTGGTTTTCTCTGGGATTTGGTTTCGAACTTGCGATTTGGTTGCTGTTGAGTGTTGGATTTGTGGCTTTTTGTGATCTCCGATGGAGGTAAGGGACACCGCCTCCGCCACCGTCGAAACCGCCACCGTTAGGGGCGGTTTCTTTCCTAAACGGTGGCGGAGGCGGTGTCCATTTTTAGACAACCGTCCATAGCGGTGGCGGTGGCGGTGGAGGGCATAACCGCCACCGCCACCGGTTATGCACAGCCCTAGAGAGAGAGGTCTCCCCTCTCTCTAGCGTCTCTTTCCCCTACTTTTGCTCGCAGTCTCTCTCCCTTCTGCCGGAACTCCCCTGCTCTCTCTCTCTTTCTCTTTTTTTTTTCTCCCCTTTCTTCTTCCCTGGCCTTTCTCCTCTCTCCCTGCTTGGTCTTGGACGCCCTTTTGTGTTCGGTCTCAGGCTCGATCTCGACTGTTTTGGTGGTCATTTTTGGCCACGTCCAGCTTGGTTGGCCTCCCTATTTCCACTCTTCTGCGCACCTCCTTTATGTTCCTTCAATGGTGTTTTCTGCTTTCAATAAATGTGATGGTTTCTTGCTTTGGGTTTTGCTCTGGTGGAGTATTCTTGGCGGCGGCGGGACAGATTCTGGCGAGCTCGCAACCCATGGTTGGTTTCGGTAGCTCCGATGCTTCATTGTGGCCCCTGTCCGGTAGCCCCCTCTGGGCTTTGGTCTTCCACGCGCCATTGTTGAGGTGCGTGGATCTGACGCGCATGGGGTCCTTGGTCTCCTTTGTGGGTGTTTTTGTTGCAGGTGCTAATCCTAATCCTCCTCTGGTGATGGTTTCTGCCGTTCTCGACCTAGTGGAGTGGTGTCCCGAGTCTGTGGGCCCGGTTTGGAATTATGAGTCTGTTGACCCTGTTTGTAAAGGCCCTTCTGGCCTGTAGTCTCTTTGCCTTTAAGGCCTTCATGTGTAATGGCCTTCGGGCCTTTGAAATTGATGTAATGAGCCTTTGTGCCCCCTATGATTTTCTCTAGCCTTGGAGGGTTGTGGGCAATGAAATCCACCATTGCTTAGAAGAAGAAAAAAAAGAGCATACATGTTAACAATGAATGTCTCCATCCGCTTTTTGAGGAAATTGTATTTCTCTACTTGACGAAGCCTGTAAGTGTCAATTCTTTAATTTCACCATCTTCAGAATGAAAAGCCCGTCTCCGTTTTAAAACATTTTGAATGGTTTTCCTTCTGAGGATGCAACTTCTCCGTCCACTTGCTTTTACTTCTTTCAAAGTTTGAGCAATAATCCTCTCCCAAATACTCTGGTTCGTCTTTCTCGATTTTTGAGAATTTATGTTTTATTTTTCTCTATTACTTTGCAGGTTCCCATCTCCAACCTGCCCTTCCCCCTTTTCCTCCTCCATGTAATCATGTCCTTCACCAAGCAGCCCTTCCTAGTTCCTCCTCCACGGATGGCATCATGCCCATCTTTTTCATCGACCTTCTCTTTTCCACATACTCATGGTAGAGCTGTTCAGGTCCATCAAGTAAGCTTATCATATATTCTAAGCAGTGTTTCCACCCAGAAAATGGGGCAAAACACTCAAAGAAAATGAACAAGGTAATCAAGGAATACATCAATAAGGTCATCGTGATCATCAATCTTCATCCTCTCTCCATTCCCCAATCAAAACTATATCTCCAAGACCATAAGTTTGATATTCAAGGAACTCTGTTACTAACCTCAGAAACCTTGTTGTCACTTCCAAGACTGCCACATTAGTTGGAGCACAAGTAAGTGCTCTGCAGTTCCTCTTTAGGAGAGCAAATAATATGAACCAACAGTCTCTGTTTTCCCAGTCCCAGGAGGTCCCCATATTAGCTTCACTATATTCTTGTGATGGCATTCTCTCGCAGCTATACAGATTGAAACTGCCTCTTCTAGGGAGTTGTTTAAATTATATGAACGAATGACAGCACCTAGAGTGGACACGTCAACACCGAATTTTTCTCTTGGGAAACAAAGAGTGCAATGCAATCTTTCCCCCCAGCTGTCCGAAAGATATGACAAAGACAACTAGTGCAAGTAAATGAACTTTCCTATCAACTTAAAGGCGGTGTTTGTCTGTGGAAATTTCGGGGAATATTCTCGAAATTTTGAGAATTTTTACTTTAATGAGATTTATTGGGGTTTGTGAAAAGTAGAGTATGTATGTGTAAAAGTTAAAAATTTTGGAGTGTGTTTGTTTTGTTGGAAATTTCGAACCCCAAAATTTTGGGGAAACAAACACCCCCAAAAAGTGTTATCCCAGACCACATAACAACAGATACACACGAGGTCTGAATTTTTTTATATTAAAAAGAGAAACATGGGAAACAAAATTGAAATTGTCAAAGCATCAAAATATAAATATTTCAATTAAAAGGTGAAATTAGTCATTGACAAGCCCTCAGTTCAATGCTTTCCATGTGCGGGTATTTGTTGTAATGTTTATAAGAAAAACAGCAAACCAAATTGTTTGTTTCTTATTCCTTGGCCTGTTTTGTTCATATTCAATGGGTTTTGACCATAATATTTGAATGCCCTCAAAACTTCCATTTCCAATCTTCCTTCTTGCTTGCACCAAAGCAATTGGTGGCGTTTAATTGCCAAAATTTCGGGAAATGGAAATCTTGTAAATATTGAAGTTTATTGAAATTTGTAAAATGTTGTGAAAATTTTGGAGTGTGTTTGGGTAAATGTTGAAAAATTTTAAGGTAGTAATTAATACTAATAATTGGCAATCATTGGATTTGTTTGTTTGACTTTTGCATAAAATAAGTGAGTTGAAAAAAATGAAAAATCAGGTTGGGTTCCTCGAAGAAACTGTTGGATGCAGGGGCTGGGGGACTTTTCTCAGCCACTAGTGAATTTCTGAGTGCAAGGCTGGAGTTTGCTGAGGTCTGCCAGGTGCATTCCCACAACATTTTGAAGTGTTAATTTTATCCCTGTTCAGAGCATAGTCAGTCGGTCCAAGTGATGGGTAATTTCGTAAATGCAGAAGAGGCAGAATTAAATTCGCGCACAGAGATTGGGACCATGTATTTACTGATTTCCCATCGGAATGTCTTAAGAGACCCTATATCGATGGGGATATATTTGGAAATGTGGGGGTTGTTTCAGGGGCAAAAACATCTTAAAGTTGGTACGGATCAAAATTTTGGGATATTAATAGCCAATTTTGGGATATTAAAAGACCAAGTGTTTGGCTTGGTTGAAATTTTGATACCCCAAAATGTTGGGTTATCAATAGCGAAGATAGGATCCTATAGTCATCTTCAAATCATCAATGCATGTCGGCCTTACACCTGTCAACGCTATGAGATCTCCGGGCTCTGGTTCATATATTTCGCTATCAGATTCAGATTCTCCCAGCCTTTTCATTTCGATATTGTAGACCAAGCCATCAAGAGGATTGTAATCTTTAGATATACTATATACCAATAGTAAGAATTTCACCCACTAGTGCCTTCAACACCATTGTCATGCATGAGTACAAATCAGCATGTGTTTCCTCAAGTAACGGGAAGACAAATGAATTCAGATAATGAGCCATTGACAAGAACGTCTCTAGGATTTGCTTCACCTATCAAAAAGCATTTTGGGCGTTAGCAGATTAATACACATAGGAAGTTAAAGCATTCCTATAAGCAAGAGGGAATACTTCACAGACTACAAAGAAATATCTCTAGTACAATGTATGCATTCCCAATTAAATTTCTTTTCCTGCCGTCTCCTCTTTTCTTTCTTCTTCTGTCCTTTGGGGTAGAAAAAAAAGCCCCTATAATATAAGGGGAACTAGCTCCTTCAGAAAAATCATCAAGCAAAATCGAATAGAAGAACAATTAAAGCCGAGTCGAACTAAGAGCCAATAATCCAATGACTTAAGTAGAGATCAATCCCCTCAAAAAGCTGACTCCTTTCGCAACAACCATCCCCAACACTCCAAAAGTTCCACGACCAATATTCTACCCAAGACTCAAGAGGAGCCACCAAATGCAAACACCAAAAGCAAAGCAGCCGGGCCACTGAAAAGTGAAAAAACGTGGTGATTGACCGACTCCTATCTATCTTGACTAGCTCTTTCTGCCTAATATTATTATCCACTGCTAATTCTTCCTAACTCCCAATTGCATCGAAAAATGTTAAACAAGGTTAGAAATAAAAATTTAAACTTTGATAAGTGAGACATCTAATTATGGGAACACCAATTGGATTTGTTACGTTATATTAAAAATGTTACATAGGGGGCTTATTTATAAGTCAAAAAAACTAACTTGCCCACATTGTCTAAGCAATGTGGGACTACACATTTCTCAACACTCCCTCGCAAACTCAAGGTTTGTCCTCACTTATCAAAGTTTAAATTTTTATTTCTAACAAACAATCTCCTGAAGCAGCAGCCTAGTTGACAACAATGGGAATTCCCATCCATATCATATGAAGTGAATCAAGGCATAAGGCATCAGAAGAAAAGCACCTGTGCAGCAAACAGGTCGATTAATTTATAGGTTACTTTCCTATTACCCTGCCTTGTGGTTCTAATTCAACCATCCTTCTCAACAATGGGGAGCTTCTGTATGAAACTACAAAGTCACAGCTTCGTGTCATTCCTCTCGCATCCCCCCCAAACCTCGGAGCACTCTTGCATTTCAACTGAATTTCAAACAATCAGGAACTCTGCTCGTACTAATTTCGAATAATCTGGAAGAGTGGGAAACAAGCACCATACGCACCCACATTGATATACTCAATAAAAGGAGAATTTTTCATGTTCAGGATGGAAGTTGTCAAGAAAACAAACAGTTAAGATATACAGAAAGTTCAACAAGAATGGCCAAAGCAATGAAATGTGTCCACTTAAATTTTAAAAGCAATGAAGTCTCGACAAGCATGGCCACAAAATCAGTACAAAATGCTCAAAGAAAAACAAGAAGGGGACATGGACAAAAAGGCAACTTGGAAAAATGGGCGCAAGCACACCTTGCTTTTGTATAGATCTCTGTTGAGTTCATCCTGAATGACCAAGAAAACACTTCTCGTATCGAGCTTTTACCTTGATAAGTACGTTCCATTATCTGCTCTTCTTTCCTAACTAAAAAAAAAACACAATGCAAAATCATCAAATAATGTCCTCTTACCTATAACAAGATCAAATTCACACAAAAAGAAACGGAACTCTATCACCGAACCGGAGGTTGTACGGATGCCCTACCCGCAAAGGAGAGAGTTTTATGGATGCCCCACAAAAAAGAAAAAAGAAAAAAGAAAAAGAGCCCTTCAGACTTCAGAGGAAGCGAAGGGGATGTTGTACAACTGAAAACGAAGCGTTCCCATTGATGAATACATGTATATAGAAAGACATTATTCAAGCTCTAAGGGGTAAAAGAACAAATTTTATGCGTATAGGCAAGTACTTAAGGGCGTCAACCCCGCTTCTTTTTCCTTTCTCTGCTCAGAACCATAACGCCCACTTCTTACGTGAAGTTCTTTTTTTTTTTTTCCCTTTTGTTTCCCCACTAACCTTACCCACGTAAACAATTGCTCAACGCTATAAATGAAGGAATGAAGTATGTAACCAGAACAAGGAGAATCTGATCACCGAGGGCGCGGACAGAAATCACATACTTCCAGGGGATCTTCCACCGTTTCACGTCAGGTCCGCCGCCCAGACTATGGATTGTCTGTCCACTGAGTTTCCCACCGGGTACAGGAAGAGAGAAGGCAAACTCGAAATGCAGTACCGGCACGTAAGAACAGAAAGTTGGGGAAGAAAGTTCAGAGAACTTCTCAAGCAAGGATCGACCCGATCAACACATTGAACAACTCAGCCCGAGTTCTAGGCAACTTACCCTGTCCAGTCTCATTGCACCACAGCAAAACATCTCCCGAGCCCAGAGCCATCAGTACCTACACTACTAACCAACTGGGCAGCTAAAAGGCTCAGTATTCGTAGCGTGAAAGCCCACAGAAACATCAGAAGCACAACTGTCCCCGTAGGCAGATGGGCTAGTAGGTCAAAGTCTGAATCATTCGGGGGCATCACTCTCAATGTTCGTCCTGATACGACAAAGTCGATAGCGGACCATCATATGGGTTTCGGATCGGAAGGTAAAAATGAGCGGAGAGAAGCGGGTGTAGGCGTGTAGCGAATGGACTGTTATCCATATCCAGTTAACTTATTTCCTAACTGTGGTTAATAATATTCCTTTTTTTTTTCTCGCGTCAAATGTGAAATAATTTATTGGTTTGTCACGTTGTAGGCTTGTAGCAGTTGGTTTGGATACTGACTTGGAGAAAAAGTCGCCGAAAGCCCATTTACAATAAATGTGAGGAAGCCATCTATATCTACGAAGGGAGTCGGTCAGACAGTCGACGCCTAGCTCATTTGGGGGATTTCTCTCGCTTCTCACATCCACTACCGGCGGTGAATTTCAGACCGTGATCTGGGCTTCGGATAGGAAGATAAGAATGGGCGAAGTGGAGCTGGTGCTGCCTAAGGAGTACGGCTTTGTGGTCATCGTTATCGTTCTCTACAGTCTTGTCAACTTCTGGATGGCTTTCCAAATCGGCAAGGCCCGGAAGAAGTACTTCTCCTATGCCTCCCTCTAATCTCATGGCCTTGTTCTTTCTTCTGTTGTTGCTCCTGTTTTCTGGGTTGTACCAAAGCAATTCCCTTTTTGGTAAGTTTTAATTTTATTTCGATTGCTAACAGGTTCATTGTGCCATATCCAATCCTTTACGCTATAGAATCGGAACACAAAGACGCGAAGCTCTTCAACTGTATTCAGGTTTGTTTTTTCCTAATTTTCTTAGAAGATAATCTGTTTTTTGTGACGGATTGAGGAGTAATCGATTCAACCGTGTGTAAGCAGAGAGGGCATCAGAACTCGCTGGAGTTGATGCCCGTGTTTTTCACGCTGATGATACTGGGAGGGATGAAGCATCCGCGCACGTGCGCTGCGCTCGGTTTGGTTTACACCGTGGCTCGTTTTTTCTACTTCAAAGGCTATGCCACTGGCGATCCCAAGAACCGTCTCACAATCGGCAAATATGGGTTCTTGGCCGTGATGGGGCTTATGGTCTGCACTGTCTCATTCGGGGTCAGTCTTCTTCTTTGATCATTGTGCCTTTGTTTTGTAGTGCTTCGTTTTGTTTGTTGGGCGGTGAATAAGTCAAAAGCATGTCTGAATTGTGAACGGTTTTGGCCCTCAATGTGTAACGGTGATTCTGTGAAGTTACTTTCACAAAACTAATGTGATCGAGGACTTGCTAATACTTTTGTAAAATCCTAGGTCAATACTTTGAATCCGATGGCGAGATTTTGCTTCTCTTTTATTAATCTGTATTGCGTTCGTTTCCAAGTTACTTTCGTTGGTGGCTTTGAATCCTTCTTCTACAGTGAGTAATGGGTTTTACTTTTGGAGTTGATTGTTACACAATTTGACACCTTTGAAAGGGAATTTTCACCCAAACAACAGGGTATCTGTACAGTCGAATTGCAGACACTGTAAACCAGGCGCCTTCTGCAATAACATGCCCAGCCCTAAGTAGCTTTAGTGCTCCCCCGGTGAGCTTTTTCCCGAGGGAAGACCTCAGTCTCTGTTATAAGTTTGCGATTTTACCAGAAAATAAGACGGTGAGTTTTATGATGATGAAGAGCTTTAGAACCGAAACGTCCAACAATTCGG
This sequence comes from Myrica gale, assembly GCA_963930655.1. Lineage (NCBI taxonomy): Eukaryota > Viridiplantae > Streptophyta > Magnoliopsida > Fagales > Myricaceae > Myrica > Myrica gale. The sequence continues at coordinate 3,752,339 of OZ005600.1, read as the reverse complement.
GGTATCAACGTGTTGGCCCCAGCCAAACACACTTTTGATACCGTACCAATTCTAGGACGCTTTTATCCCTAAAGCAATTCCCAACATTTCCATTTATACCCGTGAAAGACCTACATCGTAAATATAATTTAAAATTTTAACAATTTTTTACAAATTACATAATTTTTAAAATTTTAAGAATATTCTAAAATTTTTGACAATCAAACACCAATTCCACAGGCGGGAAGATTATACACGGCAATAAAATTGGACTCTGTTGACCTGTCCAATATTTCTCTAGCTAAGCAATCCAAGTCAGCATCTGCTCGAGACTCTTCTGGAATTATCACCCTAATGATTTGAAAGGTCAGGACTTGGGGCAACTCTTTTAAGTCCTAATTTTTGCTACAATCCACCACACGGTTCTAAAGCAAAATCTGAGCATTCCTGGATTAAAAGTCACTTCAGTTCATACAGGAGCTAAACATGCACGATTGAAATGGGGATGCATGAAACAAAAAAAACTCACCTTCTTTAGAGAGAAGCTAGCCGTTTAAGCCATATTAATGGACAATGGTTATCGTATTAGGATCTGGAAGCTGAAAACAAAAGGTTCTTATTTGGAAGTAGCCAGAGCTTTTCTGGTCAGACCCATTCGTTAAGAAGAACCACAAGCAAGTAGCGTAATTCATACACAAATAGTAGGTTACAAGAGCACAACGTCGAAGCCCAGATGTCAAGTCGGGTGCACGAAACTGTAATAACTCAATTGCGGTCATCCTTGGAAGGCAGCAATGTCGATGCCCTTGTTGGGGTTGGCCGCAGGTGCATCAAAGTTGCTGAAAAGTTTGTAGGAGGAAACGAGTGAGAGCACTGCATAGCAACCGACTACAATGAAAGTGAGGGCCACGGATGCCGTGGCCTTGTGGCAGAATCCATCAAAGGACCCACAAGCTGCACTCCAGGTAATGGCTGTATCTCCCTTGTATGCCAGGAACAACGCTTCCAATGACACAGCGCCGGCAGCCAGAATTGCGTAGGTGAGTACCTAGGTGCATCAACAGACATCAATTTAGTGGATTCTTGCTTTTTCATAACTATTAAGTATAAAAGATTCTCGAAATCAACGGACCTGGTCAAGGAAAAAGAAGGTCCAAGCGCGGGACATGGTGGAGGGGCGAGGCATGGCTACAATTACAGCTGAAAGAAGGGAATAGCCTGCACAAATTCCATTGGCGTGCACCAAATACCTGCCATAAGAAAGTAAAAAAAAAAAAAAGTCTTTTGAGTAAGCTAGTCAGTGACAGTCACCATTCTATTTTTTTTTCAAATAATTGCTGCTGGCTTGCATTCTAAAGTTAGAACCATACAACGAAAAAGTTACCTATAACTGAACTTTACCAGGTTGTTAAAGTGGCTCGCAGGATCTTAAAAAGAGATCAAGATAACACAATTGCTCTATGTTAGGCAAAGGATAGCGGTGACCGATATCCCGAGAGATCTACTAGAAATAAAAGCACCGACAATCTGGACACACCATTCTATGTTCGAGTTCTGACTATTATATAGTCAGAAGCTGCACAAATAAAGGGATATTAATTTGCTTTATTGCATGGACCAAAAACAAAAACCTATCCTGTTTAATGTATATCTGAGAAATTGATCTCTGCTGCGTGCTCAAAACTACGCAGAAATATTTAATTTCGTTCCTTTTACTTCTGATCAACAATGAAAACAACGAAGTAGATGTTGAAGTCCTCAAAGTCACAAGAGATTAGGGTAATAAATAAGCTAACATGACTCAGAACTTGTTTACAATATTGGCGTCAAACAGTTTAGAAGTGTGGCTGGGGAATTATCAGGCCTCTGGCTTCTGCTGTTCATCCGGCTTATATTTTCTAGAACATATTAGCAACCATGAGAGAGATTTGGCTCTATACTGAAGTTAATAAAGACTCTAATCCAATAAAGAAAGTTCATAAAAATAACTAGGAAGCCAGTGCACTGTACAGGACAGATGCTTGGATATCTGAATGGAACTGTATGGGACTGACTACCTGAATGCTCCTAGGTCGGTGTAGGAAACAGAACCGAAGTCGTTGCTCTGAGAGTTCTTGAGCATGACCACGAGTGCGGCGACGCAGAGTGCCATGGGGACTAAGCGCAGCAAGCTCTCTACAGTGCGCAAACTGCTGTCACTTCCCTCCTCCACATCTCTTGGCGCTACGATGTCCATGGGAGAGGTAGCCCTCTTCTCCGGCATTTACCTTGTCTCTCTCTTTGGGGATGTTACTCTTCTAAGCACGAGATGGAGCTACTCTCCGTTATAACTACTCATTTAATGGATTCTTTTGATTAGATGGGGAGGGTGGGTAGTTGAGCATTCAATGTCATCAAGGCAGCCCACGCATTCCCCAGTGGATAATACAAAAGTCATAATGATGAATGCATAAAAAAAAAAAAATCGTGCGCGAGGAGGTCTCTCTTTCTTTTTCCATGTGAAATTTTAATTTACTTTTTAAGTGAAAAATGGGTAAGGGAGATTAGAGGTTGGATTCTAGAGCTCATCATAGTATTACTTTTACTGGTGAAGCACTGAAGCCTTTAAGGCCCGCAATTAGATCAAAGTACATAGATTTATCAAACTACAGCTTCCAATTAGATGTGCTATCAAAATTATGACACTCTCTCCGACCATAATCTGACATTTTGACTCCTGCTCTGTCAAATTAGATGTGCTATCAAGATAACCACCCACATTAATCACGATCCTTAAAATAAGGAATTTCTGGCGAAGGCCAGCAAAATAAACACAGGCGATCGGGGGGATACGTTCGTTCCAACTTTTTTTCAGGATTCTAAGTTTATTCACACTATTACCACTGAATATATTCAGAATTCAAACACAAACACCAATACATTTTACACAATTTTCAACAATTTTTTAATTTTTTATTCAATATAAATTTTCTCTTTCTATATTTCTTCACATAACTCCAATATTTTTTTATTAAACAATTATATCAAATCATTTCTCTCTCCACTTTACACAAACACCAATAAAATACTATTCAACATAAATATTCACAACTTCTTTAAAATCCTACATTTTTACTCAAAACGAACATAACCCAGGTAGTCCTGTCTATATTTAATTATCCTTGCAGCTCACAACGCATAAGCAAACATCGATCTCATTTAAGTGGTGAGCAAATATCGAACTTATTAATTAGCATGTTTACAGGGCCAAGGAATAATAATACCTTAGAAAACAAACGAATGGTCGTGGGCCTCGTGGCTACGTATCTCTCTTTGATTCACTGCCACGAAGCCTCAAGCAAACAGAGAAACACAGCCACGAGGCCCGCGAGAATTGGGGAAAGCCCGCAACGTGTTGGCTGCGTTCCTGAAGTTTCCAAATCGCTTTGGTGACTGATTGCTGAGCCATTCTCTCTTTCTTCAGATAAAAAAAAACATCGGAACAATAACAAAGAAAATAGAAAGAAGATATAAATATTGTCAACTTCACTGATCCGGAACTCCACCCCACTCCTCCACACAAATCTCCGTCTCTCTGTCTCGTCCTGGAAAGAATCTGAATCCAATGGCGAATACCAAGGCTCAGAAAAGAGTTCTGCTGCTATGCGGTGATTACATGGAAGATTATGAGGCCTGTTCTGAACCTATCATGCGCTTTGCTCTCTCTCTCTCTCTCTCAATATCAGTTTTCTTCGTTGTATCGGTGTTTGTAATGTTAATGTCTGGCTGTGTTGTTTTCTGATTGCAGGCAATGGTTCCTTTCCAAGCGCTGCAGGCATTTGGAGTGGCAGTAGATTCCGTGTGCCCCGGCAAGAAAGCTGGTGAAGTCTGCCGCACTGCCGTTCATCAACCTGCTGGTCATCAGGTCTGTCTGTCTCTGTCTCTCTCCCTCTCTTGTTTTGGTCTCTATACTTTTTCCTTCTCGCTTTAATTTGGGAATTTCGGATTTTGCCCATGAAAACTGGGAGCACTAGAAGTTTATGATGTTATAGTGGAGGCAAATCGGAGAAACAACTTTTCGTTGTGGCTTTGCTTAATTTCAACTTTTCAAAATTCATAACCGAGCTCCTGGACTAGGTACTTACGGAAAGGATCGCTAATGAAGGCCAAGCAATCAAGGAGCCTGCCAACTTTGGGTCACGGAAATTGGCATCCTATGATTCAATTTCATTCAGTTCTGCCGCTTGATGGATGTACAAACTTATTGTTTACGAATGTTTAAGAGCTGAGGAGCAATGGTCGATTTGTAATTTAGATAGTACTACTTATGATTGAGTATGGTGCTTTCTTTATGTGCTTATTTATGATGTATAAGTGGTCTTCTTTAATTCTTCTGGAGACTGGAGTAGATAATATAGTTATCTTATTCTATTTCCTTCTTTCTAATATTTGCTTTTTGACGTTTTTATTGCATGCAGACTTACTCTGAGTCACGTGGTCACAATTTTGCACTGAATGCAACATTTGATGAAATTGAATTTACCAAATATGATGGCTTGGTGATACCGGGAGGACGGGCTCCAGAATATCTTACTACAAATCCAGCGGTTCTAGAGTTGGTCCGCAACTTCTCCAACTCCCGGAAACCAATTGCCTCCATCTGCCATGGGCAATTGATCTTGGCAGCGGCAGACTCAGTTAAAGGCCGAAAGTGCACTGCATACCCTGCTGTGAAACCTGTACTCGTTGCCGCAGGTGCTCATTGGGTGGAGCCTGAGACCATGTCAGCATCTGTTGTTGATGGTAATTTCATAACTGCTGCTACATATGAAGGGCATCCCGAGTTCATCAGACATTTTGTGAAAGCACTAGGAGGGACTATAACTGGCAGAGAAAAAAGGATCCTGTTTCTTTGTGGGGTAGGTTCCCTTTTCTTTTGGATATGTTCAAGTGAGAAATAGCAGATTGGGAATAAAAAATAAGTATTTAGCCTTTGATTATTCTGGTCTTTTGAACCTTTTCTTTCTATTTCACAGTTTGAAAGCTGGAAGGCAGGTAATATTAGCCTTGAGAGTTAGTAGATTCTAGAGCACTTGGATAAGGATCAAAGATCACTTGGTTTTGGTTTTAGGTGCCTAGTCGAACTCCCCAAAGATCACTTTTTTGTCCCTGACATAATTTGGATATGTTCTTTTTTTTTTCCTCCTATTCAGGACTACATGGAAGATTATGAGGTGACTGTTCCTTTTCAGTCCCTTCAAGCTTTAGGGTGTCATGTTGATGCAGTTTGCCCCAAGAAGAAGGCTGGTGATACCTGCCCAACTGCTGTCCATGATTTTGAAGGTGACCAGACTTATAGTGAGAAGCCAGGCCACGATTTCACTCTAACTGCCGAATTGGAAGGCCTAGAGATCTCAAATTATGATGGTCTTGTTATCCCTGGAGGTCGAGCTCCGGAATATTTGGCACTGGATGAGTCAGTCATTGCCATAGTGAAGGAATTCATGCAGACCAAGAAGCCAGTCGCATCCATCTGCCATGGGCAGCAGATATTAGCTGCTGCTGGTGTCCTCAAGGTATTCTTCTTGACAAAATGGCATTATTCTTTCAGAAGCAATTCTCTACCATAGTACTTTTATGTAATATAGGTGGCGAATACTGTATTATTGTGAGTGCATATTTGTCATTTGTTACTCATTGGATCATATAGTAGCTTCATAAGAATAAACCTTGTGCGGTGGGAAACTTTCAATATCAGTAGCATAGATATGAAACATTAGATTGATGCTTTCAGATATCAGTTGAAATGCTAAAATAAATCGACACTTCATAAATGTGGAACTACTTGATGTGATATGTATCTTTCTCTACTAGATGGATATTGTGGTTTATAAGGCTTCATTTTTCATTTCTTGACAGAATACATTTTCATGGTACTCGTGGAGGTGTTTATGGACCCAGTGAATATAGAGAAAGATGAAATATATTTTTTCGGCTAGTTTTCATAGTACATGGTGGAAACCTAGGTTATTAGTGGGAATTTGGAGTGGCAAGTACCTGTGTACTTCACTGATCTGGGATAGGTTCCAGTTTTTACTGGGGATTGTCAGTTTTATCTCGAGGCATGAGTAGTGGACTTCACCTTAGAGTGTTCTTTTATGTGGGTAAATTATCAGGCATCAGTTGGGTAGATTGCTAAATTGTTCTGTTTCAAGGGCGATTTGGTATGATAGTGTTTTTGTGGTCTAGAAATCGGTGAGTATTCCCAATGAGGCAATGGAGATTCTAGCTTATTAGGAAAAGGAAATTTGCTTCTCGGTCAGCTGTTCTAAGATTGCACCTACAAATTTCTGTATAGATTATCATTCCCATAGCCTAACCTTTACCTTTTATACTGCTGTCACAACCATAGTCATTACCATCAGCACTACTCCTCGCCACCAGAACCACCACCATTAGGTTGTTGCTGTCCTTTCATAGAATGCCTTATTGCTGGTGCTTATTACTAGATCATCTGATTGCTCTGATTACTAATCTTCTTTGAGTTTTTGTGCTTGTGACTTCTCCCCTGTCCATGTATTCTTCTTTAGTCAGTGCTTGACGCAGAGGGGGAAAAATTAGGCAATGGAGATTACCTTGTCAAGCCCTTGGTGCTTTGTGTCCGTCGTTTGTTGTCCTTACCACGTCTTCAACATTGCTATGCCCCCGTTTCTTGAATTATATATTCACGTTTTTTGTTTATTTGTGGTGCAACAGGGGAGAAAATGTACTGCATACCCAGCCGTGAAGCTGCATGTTGTCTTGTCCGGCGCCACATGGCTGGAACCTGATCCAATAGATCTTTGCTTCACTGATGGCAATTTAGTAACGGGAGCAGCTTGGCCAGGACACCCTGAGTTCATTTCCCAGTTCATGGCATTGCTCGGTCTTCATGTAGCATTTTAGTTGTTTTTGTTTACTCGCTATCGGGCCTCGGCTTGCCTGGGTGTCAAAATGTATCCAAGTTGGACAAGTGTAAGGTGACCTCTGATGTCTTTGTGCGAGAGAATAATGTGCAGTCTAGTTTTCTTCTTGTTATGCAAGTACGGTGCTTATTTTTGTATGTCGACTTTGAGACTGAATATGAGAGCTCGAGGCGTTGGTTGTCATTGTGGTGTCAAACACAGCTCTGTCTAAGGTTCAAACACGAAGCATTTCTCTTGCTCTTGTTCCGGTCCCCCTGACAATATGAATTAGGATCGCAGGAGCACTTGGTCCCTATCCCTTACGTCAGATATGATCTGAATCAACCAACCTATGAATCTAAGGAGTTCAAATTAGGAAAAAAAAAAGGAGAATCTTTGATCTTCTTCGATACCTGTATAAATTCAAGAATTAACTTGGTTAAAAACCAATTCAAAAAGTATCTTATTTAAACTCAATTAAAATGAATAATTTGTTCAAAGCAAAGAAATATTTGGGTCATTTCCTATATACGAATGAGAAATTGGGTAAAGATCATTGTGACTTCGGGATCCCAAGAGAAGAAAGAAACAAAAAACAAAAGAAAGAACTCAGCAATCGCAAAATAAGCTGAAACTGTTATTTAGCGGATTGTTTTCGATTTCTACAAGAATCAGGTTCCGGGTAACTTACCAATTCTTTTCATATTGATGCTTTGCCACAGACCCGGGTATATAGAGCCTTCGGAAATTATAGAAAACTGCTTCCAAAAAGAAATTCATTTTTGTTAGAGAACAATCTTGATTGGCTTTATTTCATATGTAATTGAGTTTTAATTCCTGAGATATCAATTGAAGCAATGCTATAACAGATTTTAGTTAGATCATTTCTATCTAATTAAAGGACGCCAAAAAGACCCTGAAGGCTTCGAAACTTCCACATTTAGTCGTGTATTACCCTCAGCATATAACCCTATTATTTTATTATTATTGGACAACTCAGAAAAATTCAGATCTTGTGCTTTCAACGAAAACCCCTTCGAGATACTCTGTGATTTTTCTGAGCTATTGTTGTGTGAACTAAGGATGAAGCCTTGAGATCTATCCCCTCTCTTTAGGTTCTTAGTTCCAGATTTGATCACTATTGTATTTCCCTAAAAGAAATTCGAGATCTTTGAAAGTTGCTGAAAATCTTGAAAGTCCAAGTGTCATGTTCATGAAGTTGTGGTTGTTGTGAGTTCACTTGGAAGACGGCAAAGTATGGACAACGAAGTAAAGATTCTTAGCTTTTTGATTGGATGAGAGATTCTCAATCCCTGCTATGGAGCAGATCTGAATGTTGTATTTCAGGTAAGAAAACAAAGAGTGTTAGATTAGGAATTTGAATATTCTTGAGTCTATGGATCACCTTGTATTTCGAGTTTGAAAAGCTAGTGAAATTTTTCCCGGCATACAGGCCCGTAGAGTTTTTGTCTCTTGGAATTTGTTTCCAAGAGATTTTCTCTTTGTAACCAAAGATTTGTGTCTTTATCTGGTGATTGATTAGTTTATATCGTTCTTGATTAATTGTTAATAATCGTTGAACAACAAGCTAAGAATTGTTAGGTGTTCTTGGCTATAAAGAATCTTAGATATAAGTTCTGATTTACATGATTTTATATTCTGCATTGATAAATTGTGTTGTAGTAATTTTCACATTGAAATTACTGATATGTTCTTGTGCAGAAATTTTAGAAAAGTTTAAAAAATTACAAGAAAAGTTGTAGAACCTATTATACCATTTAGGTTCCGCGCTAGTGTTGATTTTGAGTCTTAAATAATTGCGTTCACTTTTAACCGCAAGGATTTAGCTTAGTGGTAAAGGAATTCTGGGGCGAGTCGAAGACTCAAACGTCCTGAGTTCGAACTATCACGAGATGCTCTCACTTAAATGGTACTCCAGTCTTGCAAGTGGATGGAGATACTTTGAGCTTTTAGCTCTTCATCTTCTCCAAGATCCCTCTCGCGGAGCTGGTGCACAATTTCTTAATTACTCAAAAAAAATTCATTTTTAATGCTTGGTTTTTAGGACGCGTTTACAAACCTTAACCATGTAAAATATTTATCACATTTTTGGCTTAGACCAGCTCGCCTAGTGGAACCGCCGAATGGGTTGAAGGGTACTCCAGCGGGATCTCTATCCTTACTTGTAGCCATTCTTGGTACGATTGTTTTAGAATTTCATTCTTATTACTCGAACAAGCATGAAACATATGCTTGCATACTCGTCCATGTATTGCGGCTTGTCTGCAATACTTTGGAGAATCGTGTTGCTCTGGGGTGTTTGTCTGGGTTTGCTTGCATCTGTATTCAATAGCAATTAGAAGTCCTCTATAAGATTAAAAAAAAAGCTTAGAAAAAAATAAATTAGAAGTCCTCTATAAGATAAACAGAAGAGAAAAATAGTTAATCTAATTTTATTGAACCAAAAGAATAAAACGAAACATCAGAAATGCATCGAGAACCAGAATATGAGCATCACTTTCTACCTATTAAAAAGAGTACTAGCTAGTTGGCCGTTATTGTTTTTCTTTACAAGGAAAGATCGTGTCTAGTGAGACGAAAGTGTATGATTTCTTCTCCACCTTGAACCATGCAAGAAGCTTGGTTCTTTCTAATGAAGGATCGATGATGTCCTCTACTCCCCCCGAAAGGAAAAGAAATTCCTGCCAAAGGAAAAAGGCAGAGTTTGCTTGCTGACTTGTTTTTCTGACATCACAGTGAAACTAACTTACGGAATACTTGAGCTGTCGGGACACGCTTAGTGGGTCCTTTTATTGGATAAGCGAAAGCCTCCATCCATCGGACAAATTCACATTCATTCTTCTTTTCCCTGGTTGCCTCTTGGTTGCTTCGGTCCTCTAACCCGAATAGTAGAATGGTATAAATTTCCAAGAAAAACCGAATTCATAGCGAATGCTACGTCATGGACGCATCATGCGCAACGATTTTGTGGCTAAGAATCTAAGATTAATCTACCAGATCACATGTATTTCATCAGATTAACGTAAATCTACAAGTTTGTTTTCGTTTTCTTTCTTGGGAGTTTGGTGGAAGGATAAAATGTGATCCTCTGTTTTAGACACAGAGGCCCAGATATCAAATCTGCACTACTCACCAATTGGCTTGCTAGTTGCGATGTTTCTATCTGGATTAATTCTTGCTGGCAACTTACACCGAAATTTTTTAAGAAGGTCCCCCTGTAACAAATTCAGAATTTATCGGATTTGGCAGATAAATAAATAGAAGGTAATTGTGATGCTCCAGCAAACCAAGATTCAGGAAACCCTTCCCAATCAAACAATGGCCAAGTATCAGTAAAGCAGAAGAAAGAATATATAAGAAACACTCTTTTCAAAACAAAAGGGCACTTATGTAACATCAGAAAGAAACTTCCTTGTCCTAATCCCGATCACTGTGGAACTTTAACTTTGTGCTATAAATACAAGTCTTATTGACACGCCATATCATTGCATCGGCAAAGCAACAGACATCAGAGAGAGAGAGAGAAAAAAAGTGCGACAGTGAGAAAATGAGGCCTGCAAATAACTCCACCACAGTTTCTGTTAACGCCGGATTCCAGAACTGGCACTCTCCCATTCCTTACCTCTTCGGCGGCCTGGCCGTCATGTTGGGACTTATTGCGGTGGCATTGGTGATTCTAGCTTGCTCTTACAGTAAATCTCGGTCCATCTCGCCCGGTGATGCCGAAGAAAAACCAGCCAAGCCTGTGATTGTGGAGGTGGATTCCGAGCCAAAAATCGTTGTCATCATGGCTGGAGATGACAACCCTACGTACTTGGCCAAGCCCGTCTCTTCGAGTTCGCATGCGGAACAAGTCTAATATGGATCTCTTTCTCCAAACGGCCGGGAATTGATAACACCATATATTTTTTCGCTTTTCTTTCCGTTTGCCTTTTCTCTTGGCTTTACAATTTGGGTTGTCTTCTGATTTAGGCTTTTTTGTTAGCTTTGAGCTTGCGGGACTATGTAAAAACGAGTTTAGAAGAATGCCATCACTCATCTTGTTAATTTTTGCCATTTCTTCTCATAAAATTATCTATATATCTCTCTTTTAGATTCTTTTCCTTCTAGATTTTTCCTGCAGAGTACAGAATACTGCATGGCCGGGATCGACTTGTTGCTCCAAAGGAAATAATCCTTCCAGGCTTCCACGGCCAAAAGTTTTTTTTTTAAAAAAAATAAGTAGTAGGATATTAATGGAGACTGATTATATCATGTTTAACTGATATGTTGTATCTGCAAGGAAAAAGAAAAGAAGATTAAGAACTGATGTTGTAGCGTAAAAGCTAAGTGCAGTTTGTGCGTCTTAATTTGGAAGCAACTTCAAATTAAGTCGACAAATTATTGCTTCGATGGTGCCACTTCAGCTTTAAGAATTCCTTTCACCTGCCCAAATTTCTGCTGAAAACCAGCACAAGTTAACAGAATAATAATAACAATAACAATAATTAAGGTTAATTAGACGGAAAGGACAGAAAAACAGTGCATAGAAAGATATGATCTATTGCAAAGGGAATATACAAGATGATTTTGTCCAAATGCAATGACTTGTGATTCACTAATTTCTTCGCTACTGGATAAGCGAATCATAATGAGTCAGCCAACTGAAACTAAAGAAGGAAATCAAGTCAATTTAACAGGAGATCGAAGAAATTAAGTCACTAATTCCATACTACTTTTTGACGTTTAATGTTGTATTTAGCGTTTCTGTTGGGGCACCATGATAGAGGAGGTTTGGCAATGATGTCAGAACGCAAGGACAGCATATTTGGACTACGAATAGGTCGTTCGGGAGTCTTTACTACGGGAACTTTTTTGTGTCAATTCAGACATATAAGAGGACCGTAGCTGCTGTTTGACTCATGATGATATCCTAGCTGTTTTTATCCCCTCTAAAAATAAATAAATAAATTTTCGGTCCATGGTATAAATCACCCTGTTTCCAATTTCATTCCAAAGGGTACACGAGGATTTTTGAGAAAAATTGGCCGATCAGCTTTATGCCTTATAGCATACTAACAGCCTCATTTAACTGACTGATGTGAGAGATTACTGAAAGTGCTTATGTAAAATTGGCATAATTTCCATGGTCAAAACAATTCTTTGTATAAATGTATTTTTCCATTTTTAGAATTGTAAGAGCAACTTGATTAAGTCTGGAAGGACGTGGAGCTAAAGAGAAAGAGTCTGGAAGGTGCTGGGTGCATCTAGAATGGTTGGGAGACAGTTACTGAGCTGTTAGATGGATTTTCGGTTGGCTGGGTTAGCCTTGGGTCAGCCTAGCGGGAATTCTGCAGATAACGTATTACCCTTCTAGAAAGTTGCCCAGTCATCAAAACAATTTCGTTTTGACAAATTTACCCTCACTAAAGCCATATATCACTTTCCCAAATGACTTTGACGTATGGACTCATCGTCTATTATCTCGAAACTTCAAGAACTCTCTCTGTACTCGATTTCTCCCATTTCTCTCTTGTGCAAAATTCTGTTCTAACCAGATCTGATTGTGAGAGTGAGTAATCTTCCCTCTGGTGGAAGATCAGTGAGCCTTATCGTCGATTGAAGGCTGGATGTTCTTACTGCTTTGCTGTTGAAGATTGGAATCACCAAGTGTTGAGGTTCTTGAGTGGGTTCTCAAGAACAACTGCTGCTGAAAGTTTTCAGAGGAGTTCAAGCCTACGAGTTCGTGGGATCTGCTGTAGAACGAGCACCAGAGTTGCTGGTCTTCGAGTGGGTGCTGGGCACCAACCCAATTCGGTGGATTTGGGTGATTTTACATAGGAAAAGGGGTCTTGAGGCCAAAAGGTTTTTGGTTAGATCACCATTGTAAAATCCCGACGTTCTAGTGGAAAGACTTGGTGGAAACACCCGGAGTGTTTTTTATTTCTCAGAAGACGTTCTTCTTGAGAAATTTTTCACTTCGTTACCAAAAATTTCTGTGTTGATTCTATTCTCTTCTTTCTTGATATTTTTGCAACTAACTATTTCTTGTTGATTATTTTGCAGATCTGAAAGATATTGGTAACTTGAAATTGTCAACTTAGTGACTATTGAATTCTGTCCGAATCTTTGTTGGTTATTAGTCTTAGAAGTGTTGAATATTGTTGCTTAAGAGTTTGAATTTGTATTGTTGGGTCTGAGAATATTTCTTGTGTGAAATAGGTTCAAGAAATCCTTTATACGTTAAGTGTTGCTTGCTGAAATTTGTATAGGCTGTTGTTGTGATATTATTTCTTGAAGTGCAGATTTTACATTGCTGAAAAATCATAATTAAGTTGATCATATTGTTGCTGACTATATCTCATTATTGTTAATTGATAGTTGTCAAAGTTACATGTCAATCTTGATTTTTCTGTTTTGAGTCTTTGATATATTGAGTAGTGATTGCTGCTGTAATTGTTTCTCTAAAAGCTATTTGGTCAAGATTGAATCATTCTTAATTTGATTGTTTGAGGTTGCTGTTAAGTGCTTATATCATATTGTTTGAATAGGTTTTAAATAGTGCAAGTGTATTTATTTTTGAACTTGTTTTTCTGTGGTCTTCTAAAGAGAGGTGTATTAGTTTTTAAATACCTATTCACCCCCCCTCTAGGTATATTCTAGGGTCTAAACGTAGTTTCAACTGGTATCAGAGCCTTATAGTAGATCCTTGACCCTTTGTTACCTAGATGGAAAGGAGTCAATCGCTGTCCGTTCCTCCTTACTTCGATGGCAATAATTATGCCTATTGGAAAGTAAGGATGAGGGCCTTCTTGAAGTCCCTTGATGAACGAGTAAGGCACTAAGATAGTAAAAAATTCTAAACTTCAAATGCTTGCGACTAGGTTTGAAGAAATTAGAATGAATGAAGATGAGACATTCGATGAGTTTTACGCCAAACTCAACGATATTGTTAACTCAACCTTTAACTTAGGAGAAAAAATTCCTGAATTGAGAGTTGTAAGAAAAGTCTTACAATCTCTCACTGAAAAATTCAGAGGTAAAATTACGGCCATAGAAGAAAGCAAAGACCTAGAAAAAATCAGAATTGAAGAGCTTGTAGGTTCATTACAGACCTATGAATTATCTCTGCCTCAAACCAAAAATTCTAAGTCTATTGCTTTGAACTCTTTTGCTGATAATGAATCTGAATGTTCTGATGTGTCTATGGATGATGAGGACATTGCTTTGTTTGTTAGGAGATTTAGAAAAGCTCTTAGTTTTAAAAAGAAGAATAAATGGAAGAAACCACCTACATATTCTTCTAAACATACTGAAAAATCAAGCTGGAAATCAGCTGAAAAAGGAGAAAAAGTTTTTCCTAAAGATTCTAAGAAGAAAAGTTCAAAAGAATTTCAATGTCATGGCTGCAAAGGCTATGGTCATTTTAAAGCAGATTGTCCAACCTTTCTTAAGTCAAAAGGTAAGACTAAGAACATCCCCCGGACATATTCTGATTCTGATTCGTCTTCTTCAAGTGATGATGAATCTGATGGTATGGTTAATTATATGGCTTTTACTTCTTCTATTAATAGCATTGGTGATGTTAGTTTAAGTGATGATGAATTAGAGGATAATGTTGACATTGATGAACCTCTTCAAATTGCCTACAATAGTTTGTTCGAAGAAAGCCTTAAGGTGAAAAGAGAGAACCTTGTGTATTCAAAAAGGCTTAAGAATTTAGAAATTGAAAAAGAAGAGTTATTGACAAAGAATTGTGAACAATCTATCTTAATTGATAATCTGAAAAATAGTAATGCCTCTCTAGATCTGAAAGTAAAGAACTTGGAAATAGAACTAGAGAAGTCCAATTCTCAACTGAAATATTTTTCGAGTGGTTCAAAGAAACTTGACATGATGTTAAGTCTAGGAACCTCTTCTAGTGACAAATATGGATTGAGTTTTAAAAAATCTGATTCTATTGCATGTGCTACTAACAAAACTGTTTTTGTTCCTGCCGCTATTGAGTTTTCAGATGTCCACAACAAATCAAAGGTGAGTATACCCTCTGCTGCCCATGGTAAGAACATCTCACAAACTTCTTACGTTAGTTCAAGATATGTTCCTACTTGTTTTTATTGTGGAAAAAGAGGTCATGTAAGATCAAAATGTTTTAAATTGCATTCTAGCAAAAGTAAGTTTTCGAAAACATTTCAAATTTCAACTTTTGATGAATTAGTCTCACATGTCTCTACTTTGTCTAAACAAGTTGAGTTTATATGTAAGAAGATTGAGTTGAGCAAGTTAACTTTTACAAAAAAGGTTTGGGTAAGGAAAAAGGATGACACTTGAACATATTATTGCAAAACAAAAACCAATTGGTTGATTTATTTACCAAACTCCTTGATGGAACAAGGTTTGAATTTTTAAGAAATCAATTGGTATTTGTTTAATGTTGAAAGTATTTCTTGCATTTTAATTGATGTATAATATGTTGTTTAAGTTTTTTTGAAGTTTTTAAAGTTCTGGAAAAATAGTGATTTTTCAAGAAATTTTAATTTTTCTGAAAATTTTTGATTTTTTGAAAATCTGTAATGTGAATTGATAATATGTTGTTGTTTCAGCCGGATGTTCTTCAATCTTAGGTAGAGTGGTTATGTTGTCAGGAGAAGATAGTGTATGTGGTAGTACTTAGTGGTTTTTACCCTTAGTTATTTTAGTACATATGTTTTTGTCTTTTACCATTTGTCTCTAAAATGCCCACTACCTCTCACGTACCTTCTCTCTAGTCTATCTCTATTTTGATCATAACTTACTCAAATCTTGATCATTTTGCGTGATTTTCGTTGGGATTTGTTCAAGATTCAATCCTCTACGATCTCTAAGGTATTATACTTGAATTTTGTGAGATTTAATGGATGATATATGCTAAATTCGAAGTTCTTGAAAACCCTTATGAGTTTTGTGAAAATTTCTTAGATCTACTTTGTTTTCTTAGCTAAATGCTTAAGAAATCATATGGGCTTTGTTTGTAAAGTCATTTGGAAGAAGATTTCATCATTTATATCTCAGATCTACAAGTTTAGTGCTTCAAATTTCAATGTTTTTTGAGAATTTCGGGTTTCACATTTTTTTTGGAAATGAAAGATTTGTCTTGCTTAAATGAATGGGTATTGTTTCTTCTTTCCTTATAGTGACTGAATATGTTATAAGAATGAGTAGTTTGCATTTGTTGAATATAAAATGAAGTCCACTTGTATTTGTGGAGTCATTGTTCATACAGGGGGTTACGCATTTTTGTGCTTAAATGCTCTCTTTTGGTTATGTGTTCATTTATTCTTCATCTATATTGTTTGCAAAATAATGGTTGTTGAATAATTGATGAGGAGTGATGAATATTGCACATATTCAATATATTGAGATTACATTGAGCATATTGTATTGTCTATGTGAGCTGAAAATATATAGTGTTGAGCTGGAACTTTATTTCTAGATAACAAGTTAAGCTGAACCTTATTTTCAGTTTGTATGTTGAGCTAGAAATTCTATATGATGAGCTGGAACTATATTTTGATGTGGATTTCTTGAACAGGTTTTATTGTCTTAAATGTAGATGATATGACTTTGTATTGGATTATTGGTATATTTCTATGAGCTGAAAGTTATATTCAATTTGGAAATGTTCTTGAAATTGATTAAGAACTTTCATGTGTTGGCAATGTGCAAGTATATGTTGTATGTTGACTGAGCTTACTAATTTCACATATTGTGGTTTGTTTTGACTTCAACATATTTGGAAATTTATTTTGAGATGTTGTATTGAGCTAGACTTTGGTTTAAGTTTCAATTGGTATATATAATTGAAGTATGTACATGAAGAAATGCTTCACCTTTTAAGTCCCCTTCTCCTTCATTTAATATTGAGCATCTTCCCTCTGATGAGGAAGATTATGGTAGTATGAGTGATATGGAGGATTAACTCCTTTGTCTTTTCCATGACAAAAAGGGGGAGAAATTAGAGTAAGGGGGAGCTAAATAGTAAAGGGAGCTGAAGCTTATAAGGAACTTATTCTTTGCATATGTAAGGGGGAGCTAAAGAATAAGAGAAATTGGAGTAAGGGGGAGCTGGAGCTTATAGCTTATCTGGAGAAATATTTTGTTGAGTTTGCTGATTTTGGTGTAAGGGGGAGTTTGAAGATTGAAGTGATTATTTTGATCTCATCTCTTTGCTATTAGTCTTATTTTGTGAACAATAGTTCCGTTGTTGTCTTTGATGAGTATTTACTTGCTGTTGATGAGATTAGATTGCTAAAATTTATGATTTTAGCTAGCTCTCCATCTGATTGTTTAATCTGATTTTTATAATGATTGGGGGAGTCATTATAATAAATGCTTTTGATTGATATATGATATTGTTGTTCCTTCGGTTTCTAGTGGTTGTATATTCTTGTTGGAAGTTGCAATATATTTTGTATGTGATCATATATGTTCAGATTGGATTATAATAAGTATATTGATCACGGTTGAGTTTGAGTGTTTGTTTTTCAGGTACTCAAACCATTAATCAAGTTGCTTAGGGATGTTGTTAGAATTTATCTAGGCTGCATATTCTTGTAAACTAAGTTCTGTTTTGGTGATAACAGATCTTGGATTAGAGTTATGTTTAGCTTAAGGTTTTGTCATGGAAATTGCCAAAGGGGGAGATTGAAAGTGCTTATGTAAAATTGGCATAATTTCCATGGTCAAAACAATTCTTTGTATAAATGTATTTTTCCATTTTTAGAATTGTAAGAGCAACTTGATTAAGTCTGGAAGGACGTGGAGCTAAAGAGAAAGAGTCTGGAAGGTGCTGGGTGCATCTAGAATGGTTGGGAGACAGTTACTGAGCTGTTAGATGGATTTTCGGTTGGCTGGGTTAGCCTTGGGTCAGCCTAGCGGGAATTCTGCAGATAACGTATTACCCTTCTAGAAAGTTGCCCAGTCATCAAAACAATTTCGTTTTGACAAATTTACCCTCACTAAAGCCATATATCACTTTCCCAAATGACTTTGACGTATGGACTCATCGTCTATTATCTCGAAACTTCAAGAACTCTCTCTGTACTCGATTTCTCCCATTTCTCTCTTGTGCAAAATTCTGTTCTAACCAGATCTGATTGTGAGAGTGAGTAATCTTCCCTCTGGTGGAAGATCAGTGAGCCTTATCGTCGATTGAAGGCTGGATGTTCTTACTGCTTTGCTGTTGAAGATTGGAATCACCAAGTGTTGAGGTTCTTGAGTGGGTTCTCAAGAACAACTGCTGCTGAAAGTTTTCAGAGGAGTTCAAGCCTACGAGTTCGTGGGATCTGCTGTAGAACGAGCACCAGAGTTGCTGGTCTTCGAGTGGGTGCTGGGCACCAACCCAATTCGGTGGATTTGGGTGATTTTACATAGGAAAAGGGGTCTTGAGGCCAAAAGGTTTTTGGTTAGATCACCATTGTAAAATCCCGACGTTCTAGTGGAAAGACTTGGTGGAAACACCCGGAGTGTTTTTTATTTCTCAGAAGACGTTCTTCTTGAGAAATTTTTCACTTCGTTACCAAAAATTTCTGTGTTGATTCTATTCTCTTCTTTCTTGATATTTTTGCAACTAACTATTTCTTGTTGATTATTTTGCAGATCTGAAAGATATTGGTAACTTGAAATTGTCAACTTAGTGACTATTGAATTCTGTCCGAATCTTTGTTGGTTATTAGTCTTAGAAGTGTTGAATATTGTTGCTTAAGAGTTTGAATTTGTATTGTTGGGTCTGAGAATATTTCTTGTGTGAAATAGGTTCAAGAAATCCTTTATACGTTAAGTGTTGCTTGCTGAAATTTGTATAGGCTGTTGTTGTGATATTATTTCTTGAAGTGCAGATTTTACATTGCTGAAAAATCATAATTAAGTTGATCATATTGTTGCTGACTATATCTCATTATTGTTAATTGATAGTTGTCAAAGTTACATGTCAATCTTGATTTTTCTGTTTTGAGTCTTTGATATATTGAGTAGTGATTGCTGCTGTAATTGTTTCTCTAAAAGCTATTTGGTCAAGATTGAATCATTCTTAATTTGATTGTTTGAGGTTGCTGTTAAGTGCTTATATCATATTGTTTGAATAGGTTTTAAATAGTGCAAGTGTATTTATTTTTGAACTTGTTTTTCTGTGGTCTTCTAAAGAGAGGTGTATTAGTTTTTAAATACCTATTCACCCCCCCTCTAGGTATATTCTAGGGTCTAAACGTAGTTTCAATTACCCCTAAACAACAGTCTGCCACAAATATAAACTTTCCCTCATATCCACTTCTTTAGCGGATGGATCGACCACCACTACTTAGGGACAGGTGTAAAACATGGACGAATTTGAAGTTGGGTAATGGGAAAACACCAAAGGATAGAATATGCTGACTTAATTGCCTTCGCTAACCACTTAGAACCCATGCTTTCCGTTGTCCTAATTAATTATACGAAAGAGGTCTTCCAGTTTGCTATTTAATTATAATCTAGTGTTAAAACCAACTAATGTTTGACAGGAGGGAAGACAATTGCGTTTAGAACTCGGCCCCTAGATTAGGTCAACAGACGACGTACGTGGCGGCTCGAAGATGTATTCTAGGCACTGTGAATATTGGTGGAGTGAGAAATGTGAAAAAGCTAATTTAGAATGGACATAAGAGTAAGTAAAAAGATGTGGGTTTTTTTTTTTCTTAGGGCTGGCAAATTAGTCTAAAGGAAAGTGCATTTCCACCTCATCAATTCGTTAGTGGAAGACATTAATATGGTATGATTATTTCATGACAAGGCCAGTCTGCATATATAATAAGTAATCCACATTTTTAGTGAGCTTCTCATTTGGGTACCGATTTTTCCACCACGCGAAAAATCGTCACTTATTGTGGCCAGAAGAATCCTTAATTTGCTATATACGTTTTGCCGCGTCGTAAAAAGATAAATTCAATGGGCGCTGTCGTCGTTGGGAACACTGATCCGCCAACAATATATTGTGTTACTTTTGCAGCCGGTACTGTTGTTAGAAGCACGGAAACTAGCGTAATCTAGCATGATCTATAGCTGCAGTCTCCTTGGGGGACAAGGTAAACCTTTCCAAATCAGACCTAATCTTTAATTCCCACATTACTTTTTCTTTACAGCATCCATGTAGGTCTTACATGAATCACATTTCCTTCTTTCCTCCGAAGCCGCTACACCAACCAGAGGATATACCCGGTTTACCTCTCCTTTTCCCGCAAAGCAAACAGTACTACTGTACGTGTAAATTGTTGGAAAGAGCTAAGGAATAAGACTTAGGGTTTGGTATTGTTCATCCCAGCTTTCCTTAATTTGGCACGCGGGTGAAATGCCAGCTCTGCTTAATTGTAGTATACATGATTATTCCTAAACCCAATTCTTAGCAAGCAAGTTATGAGAAATTTCTTCTAATCAATAAGGTTATGACAGCTTTGCTGCGACTCTATAATTAATGCATGTCAAATAAATATTATACTAATTGGATGCTCAGACCAATAACTTTAAGCAAAGTAAAGTGCCCTCCATTACATATGTAATTGGACCACATAAGTCTTGTATGAGAGCCTCAATGAACAAATGTAAAGCAGAGTACACTCGTGCCTAATTGGCCCTCTTCATGAATATAGAAGTTCAATCAAAATTGACACGTTTTCTACATCATTTCAGCTGTAATTCACACGTTTTCGCCCCCATATTTAATCAAAATAACAACGTGCGTCATATATAGTGCTTACTAATTAATTAAGAAGCTCATGACAGAGAAAGAATTAGCAGAAGAACGGAGAACCTAATTCTTATTCCTATGTGCATTCACGGTTTCTTGTTTTACAGTAATAGTACTATACCTACTCGATCGAGCGGCCTGTTTCTGCCCGTGAAATTATTACTTGTTGGAAGTCACGCAATGGGATATATATCTTATGATCTTATCCATTTAAAGGAGGCCGAAGGAGAAAAGAATTAGCAGGTATGTTTCGCAGATCGAATCATTCCAATGTTTATGTGACGTCATAATTGTCAAAAATGGATAGAAAGGATGACCTACTGTAGGAGGGCAGGAAGCTTCCCCTCATGCGTACCACTGTTCGATATCCGTACTTAAGATTTAATTAGGAAAATCTAGAGATTCAAGGAAAAAGGAAGGAATGAGAGAAAAGTGTCGCATTAATCACGATCTTCGTCTAGAAAACAAATTCAAACTTCTCTTACTATGTGACGTATATAAAGGGGCGGCATGATGAATTTGCAGTCTAAACATATTGTCATGGGTTGGTGGACGTGATGGCTCGGATGTGTAAAGCTGGATCGATATCATAATTATGGATGGGTTGGAATGACTTGGGAAAGTTGTGGGACTTCCGAAGCAGATTTTCTTTTCCTCCCTGTTGGTCTCTTTTTTTCTCTGGACAGCACTCGCCGTTGGAAGGAGAGAATAGGAGTTTGGCACTCAGAATGTTGGGGAGTGTGGAAAACTTCGGTAGATCGGTTGTAATTATTTAGTGGACAGCTTGTTGGAAGAGCCACTTGAAAAATGTGGTTTTAAATAACGCAAGTTTTCCGCGGCATGCTGTGTGCTCACATGATGTAGTGGGAGACATGTGGACCTACGTCCAACCATAGATTTAAAGATATATAAATATGATTTTCTTTTCAAGCTGAAGTTTTTATAAGATTTACCTTAAATTCTACTTTAAGTAGAGTTCTTACGATCTGATTATCCGTCTGAAAAGCTAGCCGCACAGAAACCCAAGAAATCCAAACTCCTCCCTATAAATTCGTGAACCTGCCACAACCTCATTTCGCACCAACACAATTAACTAAGAAATGAAGAAAGAGAGAGTCTGAGCTAAAGGGAGAAAAAGAAAGAAGAGTGTAGAAAGCAGGAAAGAGAGATGTGAAGGCTGCAAGCATGCCCTCATCTGCCTCCGGGGTCCGGCTATGGAAGTCTCCGGTACCATACCTCTTTGGCAGCCTAGCTCTAACGTTGTTACTTCTAGCCGTGGCATTGATCATCTTATTATGCTCGTACAGAAAACGTGCCTCCAATTCATCTGGTCATGAAAATGAAGACAAGCCAGCAAAGATCATGGGCACAGTGGTTGACACTGAGCCAACGATTGTCGTCATAATGGCCGGGGACGAAAAGCCCACGTACTTGGCTACACCTTCCATTCCTTCAACTTGCCCTAGCGAGCAAGTTTAGATACTTTAGCTTCGCTGATTTTTTTTCCTGCACCTTCACTGGTAGATAGAGAAGGAAAATTTTTGTTTCTCGTAGGTAGAAGATGCTTGTCTTGTGCCTTCGGTCTTAGTACTCCTTTTGCTGGTTATTCTCTATCTTCTTTTTTGGGGAAGTTTGTCCCATTTATTGGTTTCTGTTCTAGCAGTTGCGCGGATGTGTAAACTAATGAGCATTAATAGAGATGTTTTGGGCAATAAATTATCACCTTTGCCTTGAACAATATCGTTGTCCAGTTTTGGGTTCAAATTAAATATCGGCAGTTTTCTGATTAATTTCTCATTTCTTTCATTAATGTTTGAACCCATCACATTGATGGGCAGAATAAGAAGCTTGAGAGTTGAGACTATTGAACAGTACTGTTCGTGATTAGTTAATCGAAGCGATCTCTTTACAGAAGTTACTCGTTCAAAAGAAGAGAAGGGGCGGGGTGGAGCTTGGCATTTGCTTTAAGCTTGTAACAGCCCTAGCTTTTAGCCTTGTTTTGCCAATAAGGAAATGCAAAGTCTGGACCTAAAATTTAGTGCGTATAGTTAATTTGAATCCCTCCCTTTCACTTCTCCTGAGACTAATATCACTTATTAAGGGTACCAAAAAACCCCCCACTTGGTTGGCTTTTGGTGTAATCTTCATTTTAGCTTGGCTGTGTCGGTAAGGATATATATAGGCTAATCTGGCATGCATGGAAGGGAATTATATGAATGTGTGCTATTAATGGCATGTACTTGTAGAACCCAGTTAAGTACAAAAATGCAAATTTTAAGTTAGATTGTTCAGGTAATCACCCAAAAGAATAGATCATCAATCGTATTCCTCAGCCGATCCCATCCAAGTGCCATATATATTCATGCATATCCGTATTGGACAATAGGGGCATCTCGTCTCTTGTGAAGAGTACCCTATATATATATCTAATTTGGCCTCTCCTTTCTTGGGCCCGAAGTATTTCATAAGGTGCCTGGCCGCCGGCGATGCATTTGTTCTCCATCAAAAGTTGTTCTTTGTTTCTGCTTTTTAAAACTTTATGGACGCGACGGCTTGGAGACACAAATTTGTTAATAATTGTTCTGTTGAATGGCCTGAAAAAAGGTCTCGATCTGTCACTGTGTACAAATAGTTTTTTTTTATGGTTTAAGGACATATTCCTCAGAATATTCCACGTCACCCGAGTATGAATACTGTGACAAAGCCAACCCTACGGTCACATCATGACTATGGTGTTTGTATAAGAAGGGCCTGTGATAGCACTTCATGCTATGATGCTAAGCTTTTGAGTTTATCAGTTTATCTGTCATGCATGCATGTGTAAGATAATACTAGGCCAATAATGCACATCTGAATTCTCAAAAACTTAGCCAGCAGCCCAATATCTCACCTCCTTTCTAAGAAAGATCCTTACGACTTGCAGAGAGGACCAAAATGCCCTAAGCTTACGCATGACAGCATGTCATCCTTACAAGATGTAAGACAGGTCTTGACATGACGGTGTCCGCCTATAATTTCTCACACAGCTCGCCAAATTAGTTTTTGTCATTCATCCTCTGGGCATCTTTCAAAGGAGCTTCAAGCTAGCTGGTTCAATATTGTATTAATTTATATATTACGGCCCCATTAGAAATATTCTATTTGGCTATAAAGTCGATCCTTCTGACTAATTAATTTCTCACTATAGTATATATGACGGGGAAAATCACTTCAACACTAAAATATTGGTCGACTTTGGAGTTTGTGGAGGGCATTTAATTTATAGGAGAGTAAAAGAGGCCGGTGAACAAAACTAAAGTAGAAATTAGATATTTTCTTTTGTTAAGTCTACATATATATATATATATATATATATATATTGGTTAAATTATAAAATACGCGACGTCTTGAAAACGTATATATGTTGTTGCGGCTACTAGCCAGCTGTGAGAGACTTAAGGAAATTGGAGAACAATGTAGTGCAGAATGGACTTAGAGAAAGTTAAAGGTGGTTGCTTAATTAACTTGCTTTTCTTAATAGGGTACGTACAATTGTCAAAAAGAAAGTGCATTTCCACGTCATTCTCCTTAGTGGGAGACAAGAAATGATGCTTTTCCACTAAGGTCTCCTATAAGAGTCTCTTCACATTCGTATTCAATCAATGAATTTCTTGTTCGAGTTGATAAAAACTGACCATGTTCCTCTCTCTCTCTCTCTCTCTCTCGGCACAGTATATATTTGTGAGCATATCTGAGGTGTAATTTTGGTGGGTTGTTTATTGGCATGTGATCGCGTGAGGTAGTGGATTTGATCAGTAGTTTCCTTCTGTAGATTGTGAAAGGAGTCTTAGGAGAGGTAACATTTAATTAACTTGATTGAGGAAGTCGCTAAAAGGAAATGGTTTAATTCTAACATATGGGAAATTTGTCCTTAGGATATTTTTCACCCGAACTTCTTTTTGATATATATAGTTCCACTACAAGAAACTTGGCCTTTAGCCACCGCATTCTTAACTACGAACCAAATATGGTGGCAAAAAAGTAATCTATAGTGACGAAACAAAATATATGGTGGCTGAAAGTACTTTTGCGCTAGAGTTTTTTTTATCAATCAACGTAATGTGGTCGACAACAATCTTAACAATTATTAATGACGAAAGTTGTTGTCAGAAGAGTTAATATTGTCGACAAAAAAACCAATCGTCGATAATTTAGCCTTCTATAGTGGCGCGAAAATCATGTGGTTGCTAGAGAATAAGGGATTTCAAACCAAACTAAGGGGGCAAAATAGTGCGGTAGAGCACTGGAGACAAAAGATCTCCTGAAAACTCGAACTAAAGTTTGGGCAAAATTTCCTGAATGGCAGCAGTGCAATTTTGGGGGTAAGATGTCTCTCATGCTGGCGAGGGTTCTCAGAGCCATACCTCTTCTAAGTAGTGTGCGATCCTTTGAAGATCTCTGCTTCAGTGGCCGCTCCCGGATTTTCCCTTATCTAATTCCGTACCCATGTGTGATGATCTATTTGATTTTCCCCTTCTGTGTGTGACTCTTTGCCTACGTGTGTTGTACCGGTTTTCATGTGCAAAACTTGTTAGTGCTGATCATGTCTTGTGATCGTGGATGCAACTCTTTTTGAAGAAATAAATTAATAATAATCATTTGTTCTGTTCTTGCTTTTCTCATCTCTAAATACATATCGATGAATGAGAATCTGTTTTCTTTTATTCCAATGATAATACATGTTTGGTTGTCAAGAAAATGTTGGTTGAACTTAAATCAACAGCAGGGCATCCTTTTGTGTAACTTTGGATTTTAAAATGTGTAACTTTTAGTTTTCAAACATGTATTCCCACTTGATTGTTGAGAGCATGTAGGGAAAAGAAGAAGCAGAAAATTGAGGGCTAAGCAGTTATGTTTATGTGTTATTTATGTGTTTTAATTAAAAGTTTGATCTTTGGGGAAAAAGGTGTAGCAGAGATGATAATATGGGCGAGACTCTATTTTGTTTCGTTAGTCTAACTTGGCCTTTTACCTCTGCTTTTCCTGTATGGTTATACATGCGGGAGCTTTAATGGACTAAGGGTATATTTTGCCATCAATCTTGAGCAAAAATATATATGTTTCTATCTTCAATTTTCTTCCTTTTTCACATCCACGTGCTTTTGGTCTCCAACAATGTGTATTGCCCCAATGATGCTCTAGCGTGTACTCTCCATGCCCATCTTGGATGAAACTGTAGAATTCTTGAGAGGTACAACTATACAAGCTTCATTGACATTACTGCTTGCTTGCTTCTGTCCTAGGATGCCTAGAGAATCTGTTATGAATTTCATGCCCATTGTACTCTTCTGGTTATTTGCTTTTGGGTTCTTGGTTGAACCATGATTTCCTTTTAGTGACCTGATGGAGTTATTTATATTATGTTTCAGTCACAAGGACCTTGAAAGGTTATGACCAGTTGTCGAACCTTGTCCTAGATGAAGCTGCAGAATTATTGAGAGGTACAAGCTCCTTTGACATTACTGCTTGCTTGCTTCTGTCCTAGGATGCCTAGAGAATCTGTTATGAATTTCATGCCCATTGTACTCTTCTGGTTATTTGCTTTTGGGTTCTTGGTTGAACCATGATTTCCTTTTAGTGACCTGATGGAGTTATTTATATTATGTTTCAGTCACAAGGACCTTGAAAGGTTATGACCAGTTGTCGAACCTTGTCCTAGATGAAGCTGTAGAATTATTAAGAGGTACAAGCTCCTTTGACATTACTGCTTGCTTGCTTCTGTCCTAGGATGCCCAGAGGCATTCATTTTACTTCAATTTGCTTGTTTGTTACATGATCGTGCTTTGACTTCTAAAAAACAGTAGTCCAGCTACTTTTTTTTATAATCTCTTGTAATAGATTTAGTTTAGGCAATCTGACAAACAATTCATGGGCAAAAATATTTTCTTGCAGTAATGCTAGCAGGAAAGTTCTCACGTCCCGAATACAACCATTGCACAACTAAGTGACCTCCAACAAGTCAGTGTTGAGGAATTCCCTATGAAAGCAGAGTTGCAGCATGGTTGATTCTATAAGGAAATAGTTGGAACCCTATTAGAATTTAAGTACAGAATTTACGAGGTTGAAGAGGTATTTTTTTTTTGTTAGTAAAGGAAACAATGCTTTTGAGGAATGTAAATCTGTAAAATCTCTTTACATATATGAATCTGAGTTCTTTCGAAGTTGATTTGCAGTTAACAGAGTTCTTAGTTGATTTTTTTTCTCTTGACTACATCTTGAAATAAATCTACGTAGAACTCAATTCCTTAAGGAAAATGCCAAATTACAAAACAAACAAAAAAGGAACGCTATGGTGGAGACCTTCGAACTTTGTGGCTGAAGAGAAAACATAAACTAGAAAATGATATGGCCGACGGCTTGGGGTTGTCGACGAATTATGTGGCATTCCTGACGATGTGGCCTCGTTGGCGCAAAGCAGCAGTGACCATCCCAACCCACTCGCGGTCCTTATCACCGACGGTTGCATAAGCGTCTCCCAACGAACTTTATGGTCATCGTTGCCTTCTTTCCCGTCGGAGGAATTGAGTCGTCCAGGATGAGTTCTCTGGACGCAGCAACCACGACGAAGCTTCGACGACCCTTTATCGTGGCTAAAGAGTATTTACGACGACTTATGCCATTTTTTCTACGAAACCCATTGTCGTTATTGATCGGTTTTCTTGTAGTGTTCCCACCTTCCACTATCATAATAAAATCACAAAAAATCCAACGCGCAACAATATTTACTTAATTAAAGGGGGGCATGATCTGCTGAAAGAATTAAGTACTTGTGGTACAATATTGCACGAAATTAAGCTTCGACCCTAAGAACCTCATGAGCACTTCAGCTGATAATTGTCCTAAACAATATGTGTATATACGGTACACCCACAATGTAATTGTCTCCCTTTTTATTCATTTTTCTGGGTTTCCTTAATAAGTTTGGATTATCTAGCTGCTTGAAATTTCTATCAACCAAAGACGTTCCGTTAGTAGTGTCTCAGCACATAATCATATCTGTATTGTACGGAGATAATCCACCCTATCATATACATGCCCAGTAGGTTGGTTATGTGGCAGCCAACAGATCGATATATGCCACAATAATTCTGCCTCCTCTAGATTAGTACCATTAATTGGTTGAAAAAGGATTTATGATATATATTCTGTTCATTTCATTGCGGGAGACCAAGTGGGGGCAAAGTTGATGCTCTAAGATCACACTTTTTTTTTAATGTGAGAATGTTGACAGAATTGCGGCATTTATTAATCATTCCGCATGTAGTAGGAGACGGGAGAGTCTTGTTTCTTGTGGATGGGCAGAATGGGAATAAAGCCAAATTAGCACTTAAGTGGTGTTTTCTGTACATGGGTCCCAAAAGTGGTGAAAGGGGGCATATTTCCAACTCCATTTTCTTATGTTTGTTGACATCATTTAGCTTTTCGCGGTGTAAGACTAATTAGATATATTGGATATCCAACAACCTCAAACTGGCCGCCGCGCGCGCGCTGATGATCAGCCCATTCTTAAAGCAGCTCGGGGATATGTTGCTTTATGAGCATAAAACCTATAAAACCTGTCCTCAATGATCTTGAGGCTTTTCACTGACTGAGATAATCCCTCCAGACTTCCTTGTGATCTCTTTTTTGTAACGCAAATCGTAGCAATAAGTAAACCATGGGCATCCAGGGCGGATAATATCAATATATATGATTAGCTTATTTTAGTGTTACATCCCCAGAGCCTACAATATTCCAAGCGTCATGAAAAAGAATGAAAACAATCAGGGGGGAATTCTATATAAATATATATGTGAAATCTTACAGAACTGTTTGGCTCGCTTGAAGTACTAACACCGATTAGTCGCCATTAATTAACAAGCCAAGATTTCAGGCAATTCCATCATTTAGAATAGGACACTTTTCGAGTCCCTCCACTCACCCCATGTCTCTTTTGATATCACAAAGTGTTAAGCATCTGCCAAAGCACGAAAAAGAATCTTCCGATCTCAAACCCCAAAAGGCATTGTTTATTATATATAGTAATCGAAGATGCCTAATCAAAGCCCACTACAAAAAAGGTCTTCCCTGCTATTGGTTAATGAACCACCAAACTTCTTCTGTTGTACTAATATTAATTTCTTTATATAAGGCACTTATGAAAGCGTTGTAGCAGTCTGCATAAGGAACTAATTTGAAGTGTTACAAGAAAAAGAAGAAGAAGGAGGAGAAGGAAGAAAGATTTTCTTTGATTTGATCAAATATATGATAAGGAGCTTTTGAAAGCCCAATTCAACAACAGACTGTACATCAAGAAGTAAAAGGCATCTGTAAGAGCATAACAAAGAATCTTCCTAATGCAAAAGGGCCATTGTCATGTAATAAAAAAGCCCAAGAAAATTCAAATTCCCCTTCATGAATTCATGAACGACCAACCTCGCATTCTATTTCCCAAACCACTCTTTTTGGGAGGTACTTTAGAAAGCCAATTTCACACCAAGTCACTGTTGAAGAGAGTTAATAGGCAGGTATCTACCAAAGCATAAGAAAGAATCTTCCATCTCGTTATCGAAGGGCGCCACGGTAATTACATCTATCCCAATCAAAGCCCAAACATCTCAACTAGAGAGAGGGCAATCGCTATAAATTCATGAACCACCAACCTCATATTCCATTGCACCAACACCAAAAGGGTGAAAGAGTGAGCACTCGATCAGTTACCCTATACTTAACACCAGTAGAGCTAGAGAGAGGGAAGATGAGGCCTGCAAGTACATCAGCATCAGTCAGTACCGGACCCCAGTTATGGAAGTCTCCGGTACCGTACCTCTTCGGTGGCTTAACTCTCATGCTAGTACTTATTGCCGTGGCATTGGTTGTCCTGGTCTGCTCACACCGGAAACGAGCTTCTAGCTCATCAGCTGAAGGAGACGATAAGTCAGCAATGCCCACCAACACGGTGGTAATTGATGTAGAGCCAAAGTTTGTCGTCGTAATGGCCGGGGATGACAAGCCCACCTACCTAGCAAAACCGGTGAATTCTACAACTTGCTCTAGTACTAGTCAGCAAGTCTAATTAATGCTTCAGCTTCAATCACGTTTCTAGAAAGCACGCGTTAGAATTAAAGACCTTCCTAGGAAGGATTTTGTACCAGTGATGAGTAGAAGATTTTGTAACAGGCTTGGGTTTTTTTTTTTTTTGATCAGTCGATCGGTGTGAACTTTCTGCCCTATTCTTGTTCGTTTCGGCAATGGCGGGAATATTTACGTGAATGAGTATATTAATGACTTTTCTTAAATTAATGTATTTATTTTCGAAAGAATAAACAATCATAATCTGACCTCTAACGCAAGAATTTTTCCATACTTTTCAAAAGTTGCTGGTTCTCTTCCTCCACGCGTCGTTTTCTATTGAAGGTTCTGTGTTTCCAAGCGTGTGCATGCCATGCTCGATCGCCATGAGAGGGTCTCTTCCCATTTGCACCGTTGAATTTATTGTAAAGTTATGCTCATGAAGAACAACGCAGCGGCAGCAAAGAACAAAAGTAATAGTTGGCCATTGGTACAGGAGCATCAAGAAATAAATAAAATGAAGTGCCCAAAATTAAATTTAATAATATTTTTTATTATTCAATATGTACTTTTTATAGAAATTCAGAACTACAAGGAATTTGAAATTGCAACATGAGCTAAAAACTAGCTCCCTTATTGAATTTAGGAATTAGGATTATGTACCTATTTAGTCAAGTTTTGATCATTTTAATAAATAGTCCTTTAGTTTTCAAATTTATGATAAAGAGATTTGAGTTTGCAATTTTTATCAAACAAGTCCTTTCGTTAAACTTAGGGACCTTATAATCAATTTGAAAATCCAAAGAATATTTGTTAAAAAGGGCGATCAAAGGGACGAAATATGTACTTAATCCTTGAATTTAAATTAAACCAACAATATCTAAATACAAATTTTGAAATTTAGGTATTGACTAGGTACCTGAAACATCATGATCGCCCTGTTCTTGTTTTAACCTGCAGCTTAAACAACAAAGTGCTTCTTAGTTCTTAGGCCAAGTAATTAGGATAAAATTAAGATAAAAGATATATACATTCTTGGTGCACGTAATTCATTTTAAATATTGACCATATATATATATATATGTAAGTGCAACCACTTCTCCTGTCACTTAACCTAACAAAACATCTCCGAAAAAAGCCATTAACTTTTGCTCTAAATTAGGAAGTTCTTAGATATTTTTGGTACAAATTATTCACCAATCTCCCTGATGTTCCTCCACGATGTATTATATATGCTATGCCTTCGATCGCTTAGCTTTTTCACAGGCATTACCTCATTCGCACTGCCTATATGGAAATAAAAAGTAGCAGTTTTTCCTCATTCGCACTGCCTATATTTCACTTGGCCAAACACAATTGTGTACTGATCAATATTATAGCTAAGCATAATGCCGACGCCGTGACTTGTGCTCCACAAGATTTCCAAATAAAGTCTTCCAAGCTCAATCACGTCATGGGCGGAAAAGGAGAGGAATTTTAAAGTACACGAATCATTATTAATCTTAGCATTTTCCAAATCTGAAACCTTAGCGAAAGAGCTCAGATGTGCCAGTGAGAGACTGAGAGGCGCTGGTTGATGATTCTCAGCCGTCCACCAAGTCACTAGCTATACATATCGATCATTGGACCAGATATAAGGCACCTGGGCATGTGAGTACCATTGAAATTTTCTTTTTTTTGACGTTTTCTTTTCTTTTCAAGGCATCCTTTTTCTCAGATCCCTTTTTATATATCTATAGGCTGGCTTCCGTATTTGTTTTTCACTACCGAACCTTTTATTTTTATTTTTATTGTTGATTGATAGAAGTTAGTGGCCGCGGCAACTTGGAAACGGATAGAGGCTAATAATAGTCCAATTGAATGGATTGCAGAAAGGTCTTTGGTACTGTGAGTAATGGCAGACACTCGTGATCATGATTCTGCAGAAGCCACTGCACAAACTCCTGATCGTGGATTTTATCCTCTGGATATTCTAGTTTGAACACTGTAGTCTGTAGGAAGGACAACCTCTCAGAGTCAACAGCTATGTCCTAAAAAATAACAAAGATATTTCATATAAATCCATAAAAAGGAAGATATTCCACATAAATGAGCTACAAATTACATAGGAGCTCAGGTTAATATATATTTACTCCACTTGAATACGTTGGTTTGGTATTTGGTATAAACGGAGGATGTAGGTTACCTTTCTTGTTTTTTGTAGCATATCAAAAATCATATGGTCGAAACCTTCTCTTACAAAGGTGCCTCAGCCGGCAGCCAGGCAATTTTTAACTCATTTTGGTAGACTACAAAGTACAAACTAGGCAAGAGTAAAAAGAATTGTCAATAATGGGATTCGAACCCATGCCCTTTCGGACCGGTACCTGAAACTGGCGCCTTAGACCAACTCGGCCGTCTTGAATGTTTATCCCACGAGGATGTCCTGGTATTCTAATTTAGATAGTTTACACTTCAACTCCAAGCCCAGCTTGAACCCAAATCTGAACCTCTATCCAAACAAGCCCATTAGATCTCTTAAATTTCACCTGACATTGCAACATCTGCTTTCAAGGCCGGATTGCCCATGATAACGAGGCTTTCAGTAGTCCATATCTTCTGTTTTTGTTTTCAGCCTGCTATTGTTTGTTGGTGTTTCATGTGATGATATGTCATGTCAAATGAGGCTCCTGTTCGTAAATGGGTCTTGTTAGACGTGAAAATGGCGCCACAAGGGCCCGACTATAGGAGTTGGTGATTATCTCACCTTACCTATGACAAACAACTACCTCCTAACAAGAAGGGCCCGGATGCTGCATATATAATTTAGTGTTCTGTTCATGACAAGAAGAGAACATCTAATTAACTAATGAAACCAACCTACGATGTTGCTTAGGTGCTGCATGCAGAACTCGATAAGCTCATGACTAATGAGCACTCCACTGTAGCATCTACTCTCTACTTCGTGTGTGCTCCCCTATTCATCAGTTTTTAAGAGGAATTCTTTTGACATCAGAGATCTAAGTCAAGAGCCGGATTTTTTGTCCTGCTGTTCTTGTATGTTACCTATTACAACTACCAACTGGGTTGTAAAGGACAGAACAATAGGAAACCAATTGAAGCTGGCTAAGTGATATTAGGCAGATCGAAGCAGAAGATGTTGGAAAATAGGTCGATCCAGAAC
This sequence comes from Myrica gale, assembly GCA_963930655.1. Classification (NCBI taxonomy): domain Eukaryota; kingdom Viridiplantae; phylum Streptophyta; class Magnoliopsida; order Fagales; family Myricaceae; genus Myrica; species Myrica gale. The sequence continues at coordinate 3,719,431 of OZ005600.1, read as the reverse complement.
CCAAATTTGGGCAGGCACATAGAACCCAAGTGCCCAAATAGAGAGTTGGTCACTCTCTTCCTTTCTCCAAGATAAAACAACTGCTTCCCATTCCCAAAGAGTACAAGTTAATCTAAAAATACAAAGATATATTGATGTAATGGATTATCTCTCCTTCAAAATGGTTCCTTTAATGATAACCGCATCTAGTTTTTGTAGTGTGAAAGGTATCTGCATGCATATGGTGGCAATGTTGCAGTAAGATACGCATTGGTTTACGATCTCTACTAACTGCTTTTCATTCCGAAAGCTAATTCTGATCTGTAGTTTTTTTTTTAGCATAATAAGAAGGATATATAGCTAGAGGGATGAGATACAAAAGACCTAAAGTCAAGGAGGGTCAAAACCCGCATAGATTCAGGGATAATTGTGCAACAGCTTATGAGAGGGGGACAAACTACCCTCAAAAGTCGAGGAAGCGGCCCAACGAGTCTTGCTGAAGGGAATTCGCACTAAGAGGGGTAAAAACTACCTTACAAGACTGAAAGGAGGAAAAAAAATAAACTGTGCATTACAGACATCAATGGGATTCTGCTCTGTAGCTTAAATTGCTCGTCCCATGCTTTGTCTCTGAAACTGCGTTTAGACCCTAGAATATACCTAGAGGGGGGTGAATAGGTATTTAAAAATTAATCTGTACTTTCTTTCAATCACAGAAAAATAGCTCAATCAATTTTCCAGTCAATCAACAAGTAAAGATCTGTAAATTAATCACACTAATCAGATTTTACAACACATATACTTATTTGCTATATGAACTGAACATCAATCTAAATGCTCTGTTTTATGGATTTTACAGAAACTCTAAATCAATATAATATCATTTTTAAGGCAACAATAAAACCAAGAACATAGCAGATTTTCCAGCAACACAAAATCCAATACTCTATGATTTTCCAGCAACCATAAATCCAATCAATTGCGAATTTACAGTAGCAAGATATTCTTAATAATTCGACTACTTTAAACTAGAGACAATGAGATATATGTAGCAGCTATACAATCAAAACAAAGTATGATTTACAGCAACTATCTTATCAAGCGACCTGCATATTTTCAGCATATTAAAACTAGGACTATGTGAACGTTTACAACAACTGAAAGATCAAGACCAAGTGATATTCCAGCACTTGTAAAATCAAGACTCAAGTAATAAAGCAACAACACTATGTCCAGAAAATCCAGCTATATGATATGACAATATCAGAACCAAGATCAAGCAAATTAGATCTAATAACAAGATCAAACAACAGTAACTGATATGCTTATAATGGATCACGTTTCCAACGCTTTAAACACCAAATTCTATGAAGATGTAATCAATGATATGGTCAAACAATGTGCAGATTTATTCAACCTAATATACACAAAGATTCTGAGATTTTTACAGCAACTTCAACAGTCAACACAAGAATGAATAATCTCAGCAAACTAATCACAACCCTTCAAGAACTAAACACCATGAAACATTGCACAATTTACAGCAAGTCAGAAAGTAGAACAAGATGATTTTCAGCAATACCAAAAATCAAGATTCACTCTAATTAACAGCAAGCTACCTTCTAAATTTTCAGCAACAATAACATCATCAAATGATTTATTGGTACAGCACTAATCAACTAAAAATCCAGCAATATACTATGTCTATATCACAACCAAGATCAGGAAATTTTATACCAAAGAACACAACTAATGCAGCAACTAATTAGCCCTTTAACAGAACAAGTTTTCAGCTAATGAGATTTGCAAAACAATAAGCACAAGATTGGTTAGATAAAAAAATATCAAGATCAAGATCAAAATCAACAGAAAACAACAATATAGACAACACCGAAATTTTTGTTGACGAAGTGAAAAATTTCTCCAGAAGAACATCTTCCGAGAAATAAAAAACACTCCGGGTGTGCGAAGGCAACACCAACCGATCCACTATGAGCTTATAAACTTTACAAGATGGTGATCAATATGAAACTCCCTTCATATTTCAGATCCCCCAATCCTTCCGTAAACTCTCCCAAGAAAACTTTCTTGGCTCGGTGCCCAGCACACGATTCTTCGACCAGCAACTCTAGTCAACTCTAGTGGATTTCAACGAACTCGTCGACCCTTCTACAACTGAAAACTTTCAGCAACGATCGATCTTGAGAAACCCCTCAAGATTCTTCAATTTCGGTGATGCGATCTCCACAACAATCGTGTAGGAAAGAATGACCCTTTAATCAGCAACCTTCCACACTCATAACCTTCCACCAGAGGGAAGCTAACACACTCTCACCTTCAGATCTCGGTTAAAACCGAATCTTGCTCAAGAGAGAGAAAATGGGAAAATCGCATAGAGAGGAAATTTTTGGAGTTTGGGGCTTGTTCAATGCGTAAGTAACGTCCAGATGATTTGGGAAAGTTGTATATGGCTTTAGTGGGGGTAAATTAGTCAAAACGAAAAGGTTATGATGACTGGGCAACTTTCTAGAAGGTTTATACGATATCTGCAAAATTCTCACTAGGCTGACCCAAGGCTAACCCAGCCAACTGTAAATCCGTCTAACTGCTCAACAACTGTCTTCCAAGCATTCTAGATGCACCCAGCACCTTCCAGAAACTTTCTCCTTAGCTCCACATCCTTCCAGACCTTCTCCTCTTTAGCTATACGTCCTTTCAGACTTAATCAAGTTGTTTTTACAAATCTACAAATGGAAAAATACATTTATACAAAGAATTGTTTTGACCATGGAAATTTTGCCAATTTTACATGAGCACTTTCAGTCTCTAACTCGTATCTGTAATGATTTTGTGGGCTGTGAAAATAAGAGGCATATTTTTGTCGTTTTACTCTAAATTTGCAAGACGAACGTGGTAAATAAAGTCAATTACGTCGACTCAAGCATAAAATTTGACCTGAATCCATAAGAAACTAATTATTTATTAAAGGATGATCACTAGTGCAGAAATTGCGTATTAGAACACAAGCTTTTGCAGCTAGCCTCCACTAAAGCCATTGCAAAAACGTTGATCCTTTACACCGCACCGACAAGGCCCGTGCGGCCAAAGATTCGAGACTAGTCTCCAAATTAAATACCTTCTTCTTTGTCTTGATTCAAATAGACAGAATGATTAGCCGCAAGAAAATCGGGTTGCCCTAGTTTGAATGTTTTATAAGATTGACAGGTCAGAGAAGGAATATAAGTGGGAAACAACCCAAATTATGCTGTGGACCGGACAGACGTCCAACCGGCCACTTATATCCGATTAATATAATTTTTTATGTCTTCAATTACTTCAGAGCCAAAGATTGTTCCAGAAAGAGATCTAGATGATTATTTGAAACCACGTGAAATGTAAGTATCAATAACAAAAGAAGGCCAAAATGATCTTTCATTCTCCTTGTGGAACACCTGTAAGAGAATTTTTCACGATGCAGTACTATATTTCCGATGCTTTGGTAGTTTATGTTCATGTACGTACTAGTCAATTAATACGCATAAACACCCATCGCGGGCCTGCTTTAGTGGTGAGGGTTATACATGTGTGAGTAGGCACATAAGTTACAGGTTCGATTCTTCATTTGATGAGTTTCGTAACTAACTTAAGTGGGAGTTACAATAATGTGGATGAGTTTGCGCTCTCTCCAAAGTTTACTTATACGTTAGGTGGGCTCACTCTTGTGGTCTCCCGCATAGGATTTCTCCTCGTTACCTACCAAAAAAAATACGCACAAACAAAAGAGATTACATAGATCTCTTCTTTAAAAACCAAATTAGTCACCTGAGCAAATTAAATGCCTGAAAATGACATATAGTGGTCTAAGTTTCTAGTTTTTGTTTACTTCTCAGTTTTAGGAGAACGTTATTCAATGTTTTCAAGTCATCAGAATCTTACCGTATAGATTTAGGAAGGAATTATTGAAGCTGGATTGGCTCAAGGAACGTGATCGGGTACCAGTCAAACTCTTAATGCATATTTTGCCCACGAGTGTGATCATAGGAGCCAGGCCAATCGAAGCAGGGCCTTTCACAGTAGTTACAGTCAACAATCCAAACTGCTCCAACTTAACTAACGGCCTATATAATAAATTAAACCCTCGTGATCTTTAATCAAAAGCAAAGAAAAAAAATGTTTGCCAGCTTTCTTAGGAGACAGCTGTACTCAGGTTGGGATCACTGATATAGGTTTTCATCCTTCAAAATGCGACATAAGGCACTCGCTCTCTGATCTCCCTCTCTCCGGCCTGTATCTTTGCATTCTTAATTTCTCAGTACGTTACTTCTTCCTCTTGATCTTCTTCGATCATGGAGCCCTTCAACAACCTTTTGGATGCAGAAGGATGTAGCAGCAGTGAGTCTGGCTGGACCACATACATTGCCTCTCCCATGGAAGAAGACGATGCGGAATGCAGTGAAAATGATGATCATGACGATGACAAGCGTCGCATCATGACAATCTGCAATCCTGTCAAGAAAAATGACGACGGTGACAGTGATGATTCTTTGGCTTCAGATGCTTCATCTGGCACAAGTTATCGCCGCCATACACATTCTAAGCAAGGCAGTCATGGAACATCTCGTTCTAAGCAAGATAGAAGTCATAATGTAAACAAGTTCGATTTACGCAAGAAGACAAATAAACAGGAGAAGGAATGTGTCAAAAACAGTACTAGAAAGTAACGAATGGCACTTTGGAGTACTTCAGGACAATATATTGCTGCTTTTAGTTTGTTCAAAGTGGTACGAATTCCGTGAAAAATCTAGTGAGTGATCACAGGAGAGCACAATGCATTGCATGCTCCTTGTCAGATTTACTTCAAGAATGAAATTTTTTTTTTGCCGTTTTTGTTCTTACGTACCTTTTTTTTTTCTCTCTCTCTCTATATTTTGTCCTAGATTGTTAGATATGGAAAAACTAAGTTGTTCTTAACTTCATTTTTAGAAACTAACAACCACCAAACGAAAAACATACTGCCGAGATGAGTCACATTATAAGAACGTAGTACATGCACTCAAATAGACCGTGACATGCCAACTTAAGCTAAGATTTCCCCGTCTTTTGGTGTTTTCTGGAGGGAGGGCAAACTCTGCATCTTCATCAGCAGTAAATAAGGCTCCAGTATGCACTCAAACAAGAGATATTGATCACGGTAATGGTAATGGCCTCAAGTCCAACCACTGACTTGGAGGAAGAAAAAGTTCGTAATTGTCCATCGTGATATAGCAACCCCATGATCACACAAGAAATGAAGTCAGAGACGAGAAGACACAAATTAACTTCAGGCAATAGCGACAATTATGGGTGGTGTTGGAAGGGGTTGGTCTGATGAGAACAATGCTTCGACCAGCGAATTAAACTTCTTGAGAAAAAATGCATTTTGTTGATTGCGGTTGTGTACGTATGTGGTGTGACTGAAAACAGATCTAGAAAGACCGAAGTGGTCCATTGGGTGATGGTTGGTTGGAATTGATCGCGAAGAAATATGATCAGAATCAGTTCACGAGAATAAAAAACAAACAAAATCTCTAGAGAAGTTTCCAACAACGCTGCATTGCGCATCTATGCGGGTGGACATGATCTGTTTGTATGTGCGTAGGTGTATTTAGCTTTGAACCAACATTGAATGTAGTGCTGGAAAGAGGAACCATAGATATATAAAACGACTGCCAACGATGAGAATTGCAGTGACAGACCAGTGGCCACTGCAACCTGCTCCTACAAAAGAATGGTGCGAGGTCTACAGCAAGGTAACTACAAATTATATGCTGTACAGTACAGATAAACCAATCAACCATTAGGTAACCATACTCGGCAGTACTGGTAATCTGAGAAGTCATATTCTGCTCCAAACATATAGCCAGAGAGAAGAAAGAACTAGCCCCCCCACTTTTATTTTAATGGGATGATGCAATCAGAGGTGCCTTCACAGAGACTTAAACCTTCTCTCAAGTTTGTAAAGGACGCATGCCTTCTTTCAGATGAGAATTGACCAAATAATGTCAGATTGTTTAATGCTCTCGTATCACATTCTGCTCTGTTTTTTTCTTTTTTCTAGGCAACATTCTGCTGTGTTTAAAACTCGCTGTCTTGTGCATTGTTTTTGGGATTTGAGTAGCATGTATCATAGCAGTTAATTATTATGGCGTACTTACATACGTTAGTTCTTCCACCAAGTCCCCACGATCCATATCGGCACTTCACTTGTTCAATTGAGCGGATTACTCAATGAAGTAGATACAAACTAAAAGTTCACTAGTTTAGATAACAGAGGCGCCATAAGTAGAAGAATCAAACCCAATCTTCAATCCCAGCCTAAAGATGGCCTTTGCCCACCAGGCTGATATTGTTGACAACATGTTTCTCTAACTGGATTTGGATTCAAACTATGACACAGTATTGCAGAATCTAAATCATAATCAAGTTAGGGCACAGTAAAAACATTTAAAAGAGATAGCAGAGGGGGCTTTTCACGCCTTTCCAGAATAATTTGCTACTTAATACTATAAGATGCAAGAAAGGAACCACATATCGGGTGCATTCGTCTAGTTTCAGTTTGTTAGGCAACGAACCAGCACATTGCATTCACGCTACTCCGAAGAAGAGACAAATGGAAGATGCGTGATGAATCTTTAGTAACAATGCCACAGAAGAACAACCAAATGATATGCATAAGAAGCTCTTGATGATATATCACGTTCAAATATTAAATGTAGACACGATCTTGCCCCAAACTGAAAACACACCGTAAACTCAAAAGTGGGGCATTAATTCGAAAATTGTTTTGAATGAAAAACATTAAGAACACAACTGACAAACAACAAAAACAAACTCAATTGATCAAACAGAATAGTTGGTAGAGGTGGAGTCAGCCCTGCTCAGTAGAGCCCTGAGCAGAAATTATTATGACTATTCCCGGTTCTGACCAAGTAGAATACCACCAAACCTTAAATCTTGGACTGTTTGGCGATCTTGAACCATTCAGTATGGAAAGACCCCTCCATGTCGATCCTTTCATATGTATGAGCACCAAAATAATCTCTTTGAGCTTGGATCAGATTAGCAGGCAATCTTTCCCTTCTGTAAGTATCAAAATAAGCAAGACTAGAGGACATACCCGGGGTGCTAATACCCGAGTTGATAGCAAGGCATACAATTCTTCGCCAGGCAGGCTGTCGCTCAATGATTTCCTTTGCAAACTCTGGATCCACGAGAAGGTTTGCCAGATCAGGGTTCCTATCATAGGCATTTTTAATTCTGTCCAGGAATATAGCTCGGATGATGCAACCCCCCTTCCAAATCCTAGCCAATTCCCCCAACTTCAGGTCCCACCCCTGCTCATTACTCTTTGCACGGATCAGATTCATTCCCTGCGCATAACTACATATCTTTGATGCATAAAGAGCTTGCCTTACATCATCAATCAACTTCTTCTTGTTCACTTCTTGATCGGTCAAGATATCACCAAAGCCACCATCTGATTTGAAGACCTTGGCAGCTTCGACCCTTTCCTCCTTTAACCCACTGAGGAACCTAGCATCCAAAGAAGCTGCAATTGTAGGAGCTGCAACTGATAGGTCAGCAGCTTGCTGTACAGTCCATTTACCAGTACCCTTCATGCCGGTTTTGTCCAGAACCTTGTCAACTAAATATCCCTCATCCTTAATTCCAAATATATCTGCAGTGATTTCAATTAAAAAGCTCTGAAGTTCCCCCCTGTTCCATTCTGCAAAAACACTTCGTAGTTCTTCATTTGACAACTTTCCTACTGATTTCAATACATCGTAAGCCTCTGCAATCAGCTGCATATCACCATATTCAATTCCATTATGAACCATCTTTACAAAATTGCCAGATCCCCCTTTACCAATGTATGTCACACAGGGGCCACTGTCCGGAACTTGAGCGGCCACTTTAAGAACAATGTCTTCAATGTACTTATAAGCCTCGAATGACCCTCCAGGCATCATAGAGGGTCCATTTCGAGCACCCTCCTCACCACCTGAAACTCCCATTCCAAGATATAGTAAACCCAATTCAGCCATGGCTTTCTCTCTCCTCTCAGTGTTCTCATACCACTCATTACCACCATCTATTATGCAATCACCTTTTTCAAGGTAACCAGAAAGGGTCTTTATGGTTTGGTCAACAGGTGCCCCGGCCTTAACTAGCATAATAATGACACGAGGTTTCTGAATTGAGTGCACAAAAGATTCAGGGTCGTGGAAACCAAAGAGAGGAAGATTTCCTTCCCTTTGAGCTCGCTCAACAGTCTCATCAACTTTCGAGGTAGTTCGATTGTACACAGAAATGGGAAAGCCTTTCTCAGCAATGTTTAGGGCCAGATTTTGGCCCATGACAGCAAGACCAACAAGGCCTATTCTTGTAGGTTTCGAGGGTGCAGCCATATTTTTTTCCTGCCGAACATTCGGGATTGTTAATTATACAAAAGCCAAAACTTGTCATTTAAATAAATGGTTATCCAAGAACGCTGGAAAAAAAAGGGTTATAAAACACAATACTAGACGCTTTGATGAAAACTCTAAATTACTGGAATTCAAGAACAATAATGTTACGTAAGATCACACTAGCAATCAACAAAGGAGTCTTTGAATAAAGATCCACAGGACGAGTACAGCCCACATTCGGACAATTCTTAAAGCAAACCAAATTTCTTTCTCTGTTGGTAAATATCCAAGTGAGATTCCGATAATGGAATACAAATATTCATTGTGTTCTATATTCAGTAACGAGACTGATGATAATTCCCAAAAATCCGCTAGAAACTGACATGCCAGAACACAAGATAACAACATATTAGGAGTCCTAGAAAGAACCTACTTCTTAAGCACCTTATTCTTACAGCAGAAAGTTAAAGATCAAATTAATTACTTATGACAGATTGTCAGCCAACCTATATAAAATCTTCGAAAAGACGATTCTCCTAAGTTGACATGACAAAAAGGACTCACAGACCCAAAACCACTAATCAAAAGATCGGTGAGCTAAGATCAAAAGCCATAACAAAACAGAGCTGAAGAAAGTATGCAGGACAAGATCCTGCATTCGTGAAAAACTAAAAAACCATCAGAATAAATCAAAGAGAAGACATAAAATCAACAAATCTGTGACTTTTCACATTGCATACTTTATATTCAAAACAGATTAGCCAGCAAGATCTTGCCCAAACACACCATTCGAATATAAAATTGACACAAAAAGTATAAAGGGGTAGCAACAAACCAATAAACAATAAGAAAAGATGCAGATTTATATCAGAAATTCCAATCTGAATCATAGACACAGTGAACTTATATCTTTTCCTAATAACGTCTCGGCAAACAGAGCGTCAAATTATACCCAACAAAAGTTAATCAGAACCCATAAAGCAAAACGACTCGAACCTGAAGTTGTTCTTCTGCGGTTGATGAATCTGAAACGAAATTCAGGGAAAATCAGCAAAAATCACGAAATCAAAGATCTGGGTCGCAGTGAGAGCAGACTAAAATAGGTAGTGCAGTATACCAACTACCATGTATTTGGACAGGTGATAATAGTCCGTCTCCCTAAGCGGGTCAAATTTGGCCACCTTCGTTAGGTGGGAAATCATCTCACGTGGTATCACCGCATGATTTCGCCATGTCAACGAATATGCTGATTTGGTGAAATCAAGGGTCTGGAACATCTCCAGTTTCTGGGTGGTTTCCATCTCTTCTTCTTTTCACTAATTTTTTTTTTCTAAGTCTTCTTTTCACTAATTAGACGTCCAAGTTTGATTGTTTTTTCTTTTTCTTTTTGGACGACTAAGATTTGAATACAAGAAGTACACAAGTAGAAATTGAAATTCGTATTCACTGTCAACTCGTTATTAATTAAACTCTTAACTTCAATCTAAATTGTCTAATTAATTCTCAAATAAAAATTACGTCACAATTTTTTTTCCCCTGAAAATAAAAGACTTCGAATTTGCAGCGTGACGACAGTTGAACGATATTATTGAAAATTATCAACCCTCTTGTCAAAGAAAAAAAAAGACATTTGCCAACTCTATGGTTTTTTTTCTAAGCAAAAGTTAAGACACCATACAAAGTTATGGTGGCTGAAACTGCCGGTCACAGAGTAAAATAACAGGGGAATATCATTTACAGCTATATTTCACCCCGTCCACTTAGGTTGTGTTTGAGAAGTAAAATTTTAGGGTTGTTAAAATTTTAGGTATTGGATTAGATGAAAAAATGAGGAGAGATAATGAAAAAGTTGGTAAAAAAGTGTATGAAAATTGATAAAAAAAAAATGAGGAGAGAGTGTGTTTTGTAATGATGATAAAATTTTGTTATGCAAACAGAGCCTTAGCAATATTATGGGCAAGGCGATTATGTTTCCTGTGTACCCAAGTCAGCTTCCATTCTGGGTGCAAAGTCAAAATATCATGGCAAGCATTCTGCCACAAGATAACCCTCCAAATCCTTGTCATTTTTTTGATTGATTGCTGAGCATGCATTCAAAGAGTCACCTTCGATAGAAACTGTCAGCCATTACTAGACGTGTCGCAGATTTGAACGTGTTATTTTTATGTGTTCTTATTTGAACCTCACTGGTTTGATAATTAATATACAGAGATATGGAAGTTTTGTAGTTGTTTTCGTTTCACATAGTTATCTTCTTCTGCTTTTCTAGTTGGGTGTTCAGACCAGCTTGATTAATTTTAGTGTCTGTGCAGTTTCCATATCCCACACAAATCGGGATTATGAGTAACTTCAAAGGGTTGGTAGCATCTCTAGTTGAAGTTTTGGGCTTGAAACCTTAGGAGTATACCAACTCAAACCTTAACCACTGTACTAACCCCTTGGGGTTTGCACACAGTTACCTTGTTTGGCAATTGAGCAAACTGTTTCTGCCGTATCAAAATGGTTCATTAGGAGATCTGAGAGAATCGGGTTCCCCTTTTGTGAATCTGGTCCATGTGCCTCTGATGGAGTCTGCCCACCCTAGGATCCCAAGCTGCAATTCAAAGTCCACTATATGGCTTTTCAAGAGGGAATGGGAGAGGATAACTCAGACCAAACAAGTTATCTGACATGCTCTCCAATACTATAATTTGATGCTTTTCCGAAATCTTCATTCATTAAATTTTCAGATCTTGCCTTTTTCTGAGGCAGCGTAAGGAAGTTCCTTAAAGGAACAGTCGGTGGTTGGGGAAGTGGGTTCTGCCTGCTATCCATTTTAAGGACAGATTGAGGAAGCAAGCTTGTAGGAGTGCTTTCAATTCTGTCAGTGGAAATGCCCAGGGAAAAACACAATGACCAATGCAAAAAAAGACCCATTGTGTTCAAGTGGTTCAAAAGTGGTTAGCTTTGCGATCAAATTCGATAATCTTTCCTGGCTGAAACTTCGCCCAGCAGACAACATATGTCAGTGACAAACTGAGAGATTTTACCAATTGATGGGACTGTCTTTGTGTTGGATAAGTTTCAGAGAGAGTTTCACACAATAATTATTGAGTTGGATAAGTTTGAACATATTCCGAGATACCTGGAAAAGTATCTGTTTGTCAAGGACAAAAGTTTCCTAGCTTGGGATTATAACTTAGGTCTCGTTTGCATCTGTTTGGGCTGAAATCTTACTTGGAATCATCTTATCACAGCCTCTTATACAAAGCCTTTTGATTCTAAATTGGAAAGAACTATTGATTTTACAACCCCCCCCCCCCCCCCGCCCCCAATCCACTACTTTGGCTGTCAGTTCAGTTGTTTCAAGACAGCGACAACTTGCCAACTCCATTTCAACCCCCAGCAGAATCTTCTTTTCTTCTGCAACAACAAACAGGAGTGGGCAAACTCTCAGTTCTGAAAGCAGAGAGTACCCAGGATAGAATTCATGTTTAATTGTTTGAAAGCTTACTTGTGCCTATCCTTTTTGTTAAATATGCTATGACATTCTATTAATGTCTAAATGTTCAAGTATTATGCGTTTAATGTACTTGGAATTGCTAATCTTCAGCCAGAGAATAATAGAGCATATTTAGCAAAATAACAAGAAATGGGATCAGGTGGAAAACAACGACAAGAGATGGAAAGAGGTTATCTGAAAATTTTAAGTGCTAATATAGCATACAGAATTTTCTTATCACATAGAGCCACGCTTTGAATAGCGAACATTTGGTAAAAGAATTTTCATCGAAAGAATCATTTCTACTTGTACATAATCCAATCGGTCCATTATAATTCGTGCTTCCCAGCTAACAACCAAGGAACATCATAAACCAAAAATAATGGGCAACAACTTCACCAAGAAAAAAAAAAGAAAAGAAATATCACTGAGCTTTTCTCCGTAGGTTAACTAACATAGAACATGAGGACTGGTAAGAAGAAAATAACCCACAATGGAAACCTGCTGGAACTCATTTGTCATGTTACCTGATCAATGACTGGATGGTACGAGTACTGAGTTAGAGGCCAAAATTGCACACCTGCACAAACTCCATATCATTGTCCACATACTTGGTCCAAAGATTCTTATATTGATTCATAGCTATGTCAAGCCAAGGTTTCATGTTGCCATTATAATGGATGACTGCAGCATTGTTGATCTCATCCATGCTGATGCTGGGATTGTAGCCAAGCCCCAGAACATGCCAGGATTTGTCCAATGTCTTTGTTGTTGTGTAAAAGGTGATCAGGCCAGGCGGAAGAGTACCCAACTTCCATAAGGTGCGGTCTTCATTCTGATCACAGAACACAACAGTGACTCAACAATTCAACTAAATCACAACTGGAAAACTCATTTGTTAAGTGCATTATTGATGACAACAGCTATAGCTCAGACATAATAAATAAAACAGCATAGATTAAAACCAAATAAAGAAGTCAGATGTGATCAAATTATTCACTCACCAAGTCCTGCCAGTAATGGTACTGGTTCGTGGATTTCTCACGCCTCCACGCATCGAGATCAAATATGTTCATTCCATAAGCCCAAGCACAAGCCTTGGGATTGAATCTCTCCCTGATTATAGGATGAGAGAAATTCAAATACTGGGCATAGCGGTGGAAAGACCCAAAGCAGGTCTCAACAGCCCCATTCACTTTCCCATCCAAATCTATCTTCCATAACCCTGTTAAGTCTTTCTGCACCACCACATCATCATCCAGAAATAGGATTTTGTGCAGGGTTGGATACATCTCTGGCAAATAAAAGCGAAGGTGATTCAACATTGACAAGTACTTTGGGTTCCTAAACTTCATGTTATTAGCATCTTTAGTAGCATTCTCTGCCTGGTTCTCAAAGTAAAACTTCTGCAACTTTGCTGTCTCCAGCTGCCTCAGTACGGGTACATATGATGAATTCAAGAAAGTATAATCCTCCACCGCCTTCACCTCCACATGAGCACCTCCTTCAGCTGGCCTCATCTTAAACCAAACCTTCATTGCCGCAAGGTTCATTCTGTCCGTAACAACATGAAAAACATGTTTCCAAGGCTCCTGTGCATTCTTCACCACAGATGTCACTGCCACAGAAACTGCAATCACATTATCTGAAAATATTGCATAATGATACAAAGTTGGATCCTCAAACTCTAGCTTAGGCTCATCATCTCTATACTTCTCAGGATGTGAAATCCTCTCCTCTACAAGCCTCATTGCCAAACAGTGCAAGCTCTTTGGAATTGACTTGGCAGCGATCAAGCTTGCAAATGAGCCGTTCTTCTTTGCCTTAACAAGCAACTCATTAACCGCGAAGATCGTGTCCTTCAACTTCTGGATCTTCAACTGATTATCGTAATTCTCTTTCGCCTCCGCAATCATTAACCGTGCAATCTTAACTTTATCCTTCACCTCCTTCTCAAACTGCCTCAAAACATCCTCATCAACTGGACCCTCCGACTCAAACAAGGATTCCCGGTAAGTGGGCTTTATCTGTAGATCCCAGAAATTCTGTGCCAGCTCATCAAACATCCGCAATTGCCTAGAAATCTCAAGCTTAAGCTTCCTCGCATATGTGGCATACGCATTCACAAGGGTAACGTGATCATTCGCTTGCTTGTATATCAAATCTAATCTCGTTTTAAGGGGGTCGGATTTCAATGCCAAAAATGTTCGATGCACATACGCATTCCCAGTAGTCGGAAATGTCTGCATCCAACACTCACATCGTCAACGTGGGCCTTGTCAAAATGCAATATTGTTAGCTGGGTCTCGTCTAATAAGAAAATCATTTTCTGGGTTTTGCTTAATTGAGACAACTTTTAGGGGGCATAGTTCAACCGTGCAAATCGTGAAGTGGGTTTTCTTGACTATGAAACTGCTATCTTGGAGTAGCTTAATGATAGAATTGTCATGTATGCTAAATGTAAAAATTAGTTCATATCGCAGCAGAAACTATTATGTTCGTATTGCTACCAAATGTGGGGAACAAATACTGAATGAGAATGGGAATGGAGTAACTTACAGAGTCATGATGAGAGGTGGAAGGATTGGTGGTGAAGAGAACGGAGAGCGTGGCGACGAAGAGGAGCGAAAACATAGCGGAGACGAAGATCCGGAGGCTGAATCTACCGAGACCCGATCCTCCTCCTCCCCGGCTTCCTCGGAAAGCGACCGCCATTGGAACCAAGATCTGTCCTTGAGCTTCAATCAGAACGACATCAACACTATCAGACTAAATGCACGTGACAGAGGGACAGAAGGTGAAGATGCTCTGTTACAGATCCGGGATTGGTAAGAACTAGAGTTGAAAAGAAATCGAAGGGGACGAAGAAGAGGATCCAAGTGCGCGTCTGTGTATTAGTGGATTTTAGAGAGCGAATGGAGATGGGTGATTGGTGACTAAAGAATTGCACGGGGTTGGAATTGGAAGTGAACCTGTGGGAGCTTCGGCTTTGGCAACGCTGATTGATTAGTTAAGTTGCTTCCTCGAACCGCTCGCGAGGGGTTTTAGTGCTGTACTGCCTAGATCTGGCGAGCCTCACCATCTTACCTGACTCACCCCTGGCCCCACCAGATTTGGGAAGTCGTTAACTGTACTTTTTTTTTTAGTCAGTCGTGAACTGTACTTGCGCACGGTTTTATACTTTTATTCTTGAGATCTTGGAATTTTTTATTTGTTTAAAAAAGAAAGAGACAACAACCCTATTGTCAAGATCTTGAAATTTGTTAACAGGAGGACGTTGTAAATTACCTAGAAGGGATTGACTTGATTGACTTGGATGATCAAGACGGATGTATTTTATTGAAGTTTCTGGTACGTGTGTTGTAAGGGGTTGCACGACTCGGAGTACGTTGAAACTAACTCGAGCGGTTACTTAATTAGGTTCACCCGAACTCTGTACACACAAATTTTTCTCTACTTAAAATAAATAATGAAAATTATATTTTTTCCCATTTCATTGACCTATTATTTTGGAAAATATATCGAAAATCGAGGGCATGTTTGGAAACTGATTTAGGTTGAGTTTTGATTTTGGTTTTTAAAGATTAAAATAAATTTTATAATACGGGTATGTTTGGTTAGCTTAGGTGATGTTCGTTTTGAAGGTTTTTGTAGGATTTGGAGTATTTTGTGAATTTTTAGGTGATATTAGAGTTGTATTGTTGTTTGTGTAGAAGTTGGTGAGGTGTAAAAAAATTAATGATGATGTTTAAAGTTTTTTTTATTTTTTTTTCGAATTTATTAATTTTTTATTTAATTTTGAATATTATATATATATAAATTAAAAAATAAATAAAAAATTAACAGAAAAGGACAAAAGTTTGCAACTCAGCTGAATGGCTTCATCCAACGAAAGAACGGAAAATTGAATTCAAAGTCAGCAAGTGCGGCTTCGCAGGAGACAGCTTCGGGGACATATCAGAGACAGTGCAGCTTTGGCTGCAGACGACATGCAGATTTTACTGAGAAGGAGTAACGTGTCCTTTAATTTTTTTTCCACTATGCTTGAGTTGAGGGTATTTTAGTAATTTGCTTTAAATATTTTGAAGGCAAATTTGAAAACAAATACAGAGCATCCTCAAATTTTTCTACCTTCGCCGAACATGAATTATCTTAGGCTTTGAATCTTGCTTTTTCTCAGAAAACGAGCATGCCCTTAGTTTAGACTCATTTATTTAATTTTTTATATTTAATAAAATTTTATTTTGGGTCTTATTCATTTAAAAATTAATAAAAAAATAATTTCTAAAATTAATTTACAAAAATTAGGAAAATATAAAAATAAAAAACATATTAATATTTTAAAAAATTTCAAAATAATATACAAATATTCGTAAACATAAACTAAAAACTATAATTAAAAAATTGGGGAAGTCGAATAACATGTGTAAAAAAAAGTTCTCAAAACTAATGAATTGCTATAGATTACAAATTAAATTACAAAAATTATAAAAATACAAATATAAAAGAATTCGGAAAATAAAATAATTATCAAAATTATTGCAGAATATTCTAAATAGGTAAAAAAACTCGGGACATTTACTAAAATAAAAAGTATGAAATATTTACAAAAAATAAATAAAATAAATAATATTAACAATAAAAAATAACATAAAACTATATAAAATAAAAATAAAAAAATTATTCAAAATTTTTATTAAAACAAGAGAAGGAAGTATATAATTTTAAAAAATAAAAAAAATATTTTTAGAGATTCAATAAAATAAAAAACAGAAAATTAATTTACAATAAGTTTTAAAAATTGGGCCACCAAAGTAGCCAAAAGTGCGTCATCTCTTAGGATTGTGCCTAGAGGGAGACCCCATTGAAGCTGTGCCACCTCACCAGGGTGGCTAGTCTCAAAAGAATTTTTAATTTTTGAATATTCTAATATTTTATGTTTTTCTAAGTATTTATATAATTTTTCTTAATTTTTGTATATTTTGGTTATTTAATAATTTATATACTTTCTTATATTTTTAAAATTGTTTTGCTAAATGCCCCAAGATTTTTTAATTTTATTTATCTATTTTAATATTTCTAGTTAATTATTTATTCTATATTTATGTGGTGGATTTTTATTATTTTAGAAGCATCGAGCTATGTTGCCCAATTTTGGCTCTAAATGTTTTTGTGCGTTTTTGAATTTCTGTAAGTTATTTTTAGTATTTATTATTTTTCTGATTTTTGCAAATTAATTTTCTCCTTTTTATTTTATTTTATTTCCAAATTTTTTAAAATTTTTTTTTTCTATATTTTTATATTTTATAAATATTTGATGAATTTTATATTTCTCTCTTTTTAAGTATTTTATACTTAATTTTACTTTAGCATTTTATGCACAATTTTCCAACATTTATTTTTAGAATATTTTAGAATAATTTTGATGTAGTTGGAAATTTTAATTTTTTAATTTAAATTGTATTTTATTGCAATTAATTAATTTTGAGAAATTATTTTATATATATTTTATCCGATTTTCCTGATTATAAATTCTGATTTTGATTTATTTTTTTCAAATATTATATTATATTTAGTTTATTTTATTTTATTTAAATGTTTTTATGTTTTTTTGTATTTTTTTTTAAATTTCCTAATTTCTGTAAATTAGTTTTTGTTGTTATTATTATTATTATTATTATTATTATTATTAAATGTAATGATATTTGAAAGAAAATTTTGTTAAATAAAAAACTAATGTTTATTTAATTATTTAATTTCATATTTTTGTAATATTTGTAATATTTTTGTAAATTAATTCCAGATTTTTTTTTATATTTTTTTAAATTAATTTTAAATTTTGTTTGTTATTATTTTGAAAATGTAATAGTAGCCAAAATTAAAATATTTTAAAATTAAAAATTAAATAAATAAGTCTAAACTAAGCTAACCAACCATGTCTTATTTTAAAACATATTTTAATCTTTCAAAACTTAAACCTAAATTTTATGTTGGTTTTGAGCACATTTTAAAGAATTTAAGTATTAGGTAAATATTTAGGTAATATTTGAATTTTATTAATATTTGTGTAGAAATTATTGAGCTGTATTAATATTTATAAAAAATATAATGTTGAGTTATATTGAATTATTGATATGTAAGATTAATTTTAGGATGGATTTTAGATAAAGACACGTGGTCTTATTTCGCAAAAAGGCCCCGGGATTGTCTGGTGACTTTCTATTTCGCACTTTTCGCATAGACTCCTGACCATTCAACTTTATGTTTCTTAGGTCCTTAAGCAGAGATGATGGGGTAGAGATTGTGGACCATGAAGAGATTAAGAAAGAGGCTGAATGTTTTTTTAAACGTCTATGGGAGGAGCCATGCAATCATGACCCCATTGACCACTCTTGGGTGGGAGCAGCAAATTAGTCATAAGCTTACTGCAGATCAGATCCTCTCGCTTATGCAAGAGGTCTCTAGCGGAGATGTTAAGGAAGCTATGTTCTCCATTAAGGACGATAAAGCCCCTGGGCCTGATGGCTTTAATGCCAAGTTCTTTAAGGCAACCTGGTCTATTACGGGGGATTCTGTGATTCAGGCTATTCAGTCCTTTTTTGCATCCAGTCAACTTCTAAAGCAAATCAACCACACAGCCGTCTCTCTCATTCCCAAAGTGCCCAATCCTTCACGTCTTACGGATTTTCGCCCCATTTCTTGCTGCAACACCTTATATAAATGTATCGCTAAGATTCTAGCCAAATGACTGAAAATGGTGGTTTCAGATCTTGTGGGCATCCAACAAACTGCTTTCATTGCGAAGAGGAGGATGGGGGATAATATCCTACTAGCGCAGGAGTTGTTTAGGAATTATCATCGAAATCATGGTCCTCCTCGTTGTGCCCTCAAAGTGGATCTTATGAAGGCTTATGACACTGTTCGGTGGAATTTTTTAAAGGAGGTTATGAAGGTCATGGGTTTTCCTATTATGTTTATTGGCTGGGTTTGGGAGTGTATTTCGACCACTAAGTTCTCCATCAATATTAATGGAGAGTTGGTTGGTTTCTTCAAATCTGGGCGCGGTCTTAGGCAAGGTGATCCAATGTCCCCTTACTTATTCTCGTTAGTTATGGAAGTATTCTCGGGTGTCATGAAAGGGGTGGCTATTGACCGGCGTTTCAAATTCCATTCGAAGTGTCGAAAAGTGGGTATTTCTCATATTAGTTTTGCTGACGATCTCTTGATTTTTTGTCGGGGGGATGTTAATTCTGTTTCTGTGATTAAAGAAGGGCTCAATGTTTTTTCCAAACAAGCTGGTCTCATTCCTAATCCGGCGAAGAGTAACATTTTTACCTGTGGTATTCCTGATGAGACCAAAAGAACTATTATTGATATGCTAGGCTATCGGGAAGGCTCCCTACCTGTGAGATATTTAGGCATTCCTTTGATTTCTTCTCGGCTCCGAAAAAGCGATTGTCAAGGCTTGGTCGAGAGAATTATTGCTCGTGCTAAGTCTTGGACTTGTAAGTACCTCTCGTACGCCGGTCGTCTCCAGCTGGTGCGGTCCATTCTTTTTGCTGTCCAATCATTTTGGTCTTCTATGCTTGTCTTGCCGAAGAGTATTTTGAAGTCCATTTCTCGTATTATGTGTGCATTCTTATGGAAGGGTAGCGAGTTAAATTCTAGAGGGGCAAAGGTGGCGTGGAAGGAGGTTTGTTTACCGAGGGATGAAGGTGGACTGGGGTTGGTTGATTTGGAGTGCTGGAATCAATCAGCCATGCTGAAACACTTGTGGCATCTATTGACTGACGGGGTGCTTTCCATGTGGACCAATTGGATTCGGGCATATTGTGTCAAAGGTAGGAGCTTATGGGAGTTGAAGATCCCTGGGGATTGTTCTTGGAATTGGAGGAAACTATTAGGATTACGCCAGTTGATTCGGAAGGGAGTAAAGTACAAAATTGGCAATGGTCTTAATACCTTCCTATGGTGGGATGATTGGCATCCTCTTGGACCTCTTAGTGCCCATATCTCCCGGAATTCCATTTTGGAGTCTCAATTTGGTTTGGATGCTAGAGTGGCAGAGCTTGTTGGTGGGATGGAGTGGCAGTGGCCGGGTGATAGCTTCTGGTACAGTATTAATGTGGCAACACCACATGGTTTTAAGCCGAACCCCATCAGGGAGGATGTTGTTGTATGGACCTATACTCCCAATGGTAGTTTTACAATTAGGAGTGCTGTAGAGGCTATGAGAAGCAGAAGTGCTAGAGTTAATTGGTATCATTTGACATGGGGCAGGGGGGTTATCCCTCGTCATGGCTTCATCTCTTGGCTTGCCATTAAAGGTAGGCTCTCTACACAGCAACGGTTACTGGAGATTGGATTACTACATGACATTGGGTGTAAATTTTGTGGAGCTAATATTGAGGATTTGAGCCACCTCTTTTTTAATTGTCCCCCCATCCAGCGTATTTGGTTTATGCTATCTGATAAGTGCTGCATGCCTAGGCTCTCAACTGGTTGGAGTAATATTTTAGAGTGGGCTGTGCAGAACCTTTCGGGTCGCTCCCTTGCTAAGACCCTTGGAAGATGTATGTTTGTTGCTGCAGTGTATCATGTGTGGAAAGAGAGGAATTCCCGATTGTATGGTAGGGGAAATCGAACAATGGTCTTTGTTTTTAAAGACATTGAATTCGCTGTGCAGTCTAAACTGAATTCCCTTGGTGGCTTCCAGAGGTCTCCACGTGACGTAGAGCATGCTGGTCATCGGGGCTTGATGGCTTCTATTTGGAAATGAAAAGCGTACTGGGCTCTCTGGCTTGCTGTTTGTTATTCTCTGTTTGTTATTCTCTGAGACTTGACCCTGGGGTTATTGGCCCCTCTCCTTGTAGGCTGTTTTAGCCTTTCTGTTTTTATTCTGTTTAATACTATCTTACTTACCCAAAAAAAAAAGTTTCGAAGGTGAGAAAACTCCCTCAGACTGAACTAATTCCTTCAAGAATTTTTTTTTTTTCTTTTCGGCAATTGCTCAAGTAGTTCGACAGTCTGAAAAAGGTGCACTTTCCTTTTCTGTTTTCTTTTAATCTCTGGGTGGTCTCATATTAGCTCAGTCCTTGGTTTGTCATATTTGGTAGCTAAGAAACTGGTGGGAAAAACAAGGAAATGTAAAAAGAAAACCCAGAGTTTTCTTGTTAGTTGTGCTTTGGTTCCCAAAAAAATTTCAAGTGAATAACGTATTATTGCTCAAATGGCGTTTCTAGAGAGAGGTCGTGGGATCGAAGTAGATTGAAGTGTATGCCTGATGTTTTGCAAACATATATTGTGTTTGTGAAAGAAATATTTAAAACCTGTTAGAGTCCATTTGTAGGAGCAACATAAATATTATTTACTAATTATCAAGATACAAATATTGTCTTGTACGAGGCTGCGATGCAATGAATTCCAAATCTTTTCATCCTGTCGAGTCCGTTATGTGTTGGCTCAAACAAATAAAGGAAGAAAAAGGTCCGTTTAGTGTCCATAAAAATTGTCGCCAACATGCCCAAGTCTTTTTAAGTCAGTGAATTCAAGGTCTTGTTTAAAAAGAAAATGGTCTCATATATGTTTTGTGTTCAAAGCACTAAGCAAATGACAAGATTTGATATTTGATTTTGTACTGTTTGGTGTGCATTCTTTACTCACTCATTTGAATGTAAGATCTAAACATCGTGTTCTTAAGGTGCATGAATGTATACTAGTGGTCAATTGTGCACAAGAAATTTGAGGATTTTTTTTTACCTGAGTTTAGTTTTTTTGGTTTCTGTAACATGAATTGGGGGGGGGGTATTTTATTCGTAGATATCACAAATGGAAAACAATAATCAACAATTCAGTTGGGAAGCAACTAAGAATGTTGCAACATGAGTCTCATGGGGTTCGAGTCAGTGTCTATAAGTTTATAGAGAGCTCCTTAAGTGTTGCACTTGTTCTTAGTATGAAGATATCTTCTGTATGCTAGACTAAAGTCCCATTGGTTTTCCTGTTATGTATGTAAGCATGACAACATTGTCATGTTGGAGTTATATGATTGTTCACTGTGTTCTAATAGTTAGTCATTAATGGAAAATGAAATATCTCTGCGGTAAATGAGTCAAGCATTTTGCGATTAATCTCGGTCACTGTTGCTTGATTAAATGCTCAGTATTGTTTGTATGGCACTTGCAATGCAAGAAATTCAATAATGTATTCATCAAAAAAGAAAATTCATGGTGATAATAATGAGTACGACTATTTCACCTCACCTCTAAGTCATGATTCTAACGTTGTTGAAAATTTCACATGTAGGCATCAAGCATATTTTTTTCTCCTAAAATATTTAATCTGCAATACAACAAGCATATTATTTGAACTTTTTAACCAGTTTAACCATGATAAAGAGAATAATGTGAGATCCTGGGAATTTGAGGTTATGTAGTTACAAGAGAAACTAGTAACTGACCCCAGTTCATGGTTAGTTGTGTTTGGATTTTGATTTTTATGCGCGTTTCTATTGCAGGAAAGTGGTAAGTCCTTAGTTGGATGCCTTAATGAGAGCTAAAGTTAAATGGAGTCTGAATCCAAGTACCCAAGTGTCCAGGTAATCAGTGTTGATAGCTAATCAAAATCAGCTGTTACTTATCAAAGGGTGAAAAAATGATAATGTAATCCAATTCAGGTTTGCATGGAGTTTCCACTTTCAAGCTCGATATAACATAGACCAAAAGACATCTAGTGTAGGTTCTTGTTTAGAATGTCCATGCAGAAAAACATGTCCTTATTGGCCCAATTACTTCCACATTTTATCTTTATTTCTTTGTTAAATATTTTAGTTTTCAAGGCTTGCTGCTTTGTTGCGTATAAGTTTTACAGTCATATCTAATGATGTTTCCAGGTAACCATTCTTAAGAAGGTCGGAATTATCTGATCTCTCAAACTTTTAAAGACAACATATACGACTACATGGCTGAATCTATGCAGCATAGTGTATAGCAATGAAATGTGTGATCTAATCCTAGAGACGAAATCCCATATTTGTGCTGCTTTGAGGACAAGGATCATATTTCCAGTTTAATGAGAATACCTGGTCAACGTTTTGAGCGCCCTAAGTGAAGCCTTCCAAGTACTTAAGTAGCCGAAGGAAGGTCTTTCGTATCTCAATCTCTGTATGTCCGTGTCCTGTTTCCAGTGTTGGTCCTATCATAAGTTGTTCTGCCTTTTGTCCTTTTAGTTTGACTATTGTGTATGTATTGGAGCAATTGAGGAAATTGTTGTTACTTACCACACGTGACTGGCGACTATGATATCAGAAAGCACACTTGGCGTGAGTGTTCATTAAAATTGCAAACATGTAACCCCATTCTGGTATTTCTGAATAACTTGTACAGAAAGTACATCGTAAACTCATGTGTTGGTAATTTTTTTCTAAGAGCTATTAAATAAAATGTTGTTAGAGCATCTAAAGAATTTGGCTAAAGCTGGGTTGAAAACATTACGACATGTTTTTGTACAAGAGACATTGCAAGAAATGTAGTTTTTTGTTTCTTAAAAAAAGGAGAAACATTCGCTGTTCTACATCATATTTACCATTCATTAATTCTTTGACTGCTTTAGTCCATATATACTACTGCCTCCACATACCCTGGTTTTGTATGGGCAAAGGATTCATGCCTTGGTTTTGGTCATGAAGGGTGACATAATTACCCAGGAACCCAACAATGCCTTGTAAAATTATTGCTGCAGTCCACTATATCTATGTTTCACAACGTTAATTCAAGCTGTGACCTTGGTGTGCTCACCGCGACTTAGAATTTAGCTTTTGCTTTCCAGCATTTAGTTAATGAGTGATTTCTGGAAGAGATTTTGAGGAATAAATCTAGGTTGTTGATGGGAAGGAGGTGCTTCCCCATTCTAAACACTATGTCTACCCAATGGTCTGTCATTTCCAATGTCCCCAGTGCAGTGGCAAGTTTATTTCGAACACTTGACACACCTAAACAAAGACGAGCGTACATGATGTATACTAGGGACATTGGAAAAGAGATTTGGGCACTCGAAAGCCCCATAGTATAGATAAGGCACATTTCATGAGGTGACGCTGCAGTATGCTTTACAGAGGGATGGCTTGTCAGGAACGAGTCGGCATAGAAGACAGAACTCTCTGCAGTTAACTATGATCCATATGGAACTAGGTTCTCGAGAGATATAAAATCCTGGATAGCTTTGAGGACTCTGTGACAGGAATCACAATTACTGATACACAGGCGCTTTGGTGTATCTTTGCTGATGTGAAAAATAAGTTATGATAATTGTATTCACATCTCCATGTCTGTAGGCTTCCACAAGGAAGCTAAGTTGGTAAATTATTGTCGGACAGAGAGAAAAATGCCTGTTATATCCTAGATAGTGAGATTAGCGCAGTAATCAGGAATCAGACAGAGAGCTCTTATTTATTGTCGTAGATTTATTAAGGAGCTGGAGCAAAAACATGAATACGGGAAAGGAAAAAGAAAAATTATAGTATAGTCTATCAATGTTAAATTTTCTCTTGTTGCATTATGAATCCCTGAGGAGAGAATCCTATCTTTCTGCACGATGTAGCAACAACAGGACATTCCTGAAAATAACAGAATATACAAAGCCTCCCCACTTTTTGAAGAAAATGTGTGCTCAATTAAGAATGTACCTTTTGAAGATTGACAATAATGACAATACAAAGCCTCCCCACTTTTTATTGTTTTCTTGAATTTTTTGCTGTCTTTGCGTTTTAGGTTTTTCCTTTTCACCTTTTTTATTGTGTACATCAATGTATACCCTCTCTTTGTTCTGTTATTATTAAAGAAACATGAATAGTAAGAAAAGAAAAGAAAGTAGTGATATGGAGGACTCTGATCTTATTGTACAAATACAGTCAATTCTACTTTATTCCGTATTCATCTGTGATGATATTCGAATTGTAACTCATAACCATTCCATGAGTCAACTCCTCTGTTCTTGCTAGGAGTTCAACAAGATTTTAATGGCCAATACTGGGAATTGGACTTGGAGTCAACCTAACTGCTGAGGGTTCTGTAATTATTATCAGAATTGAATAAGATGTCACGCAAATTTAAGCTGTCTAACATCAGATGTCAAAGGAATTTGCAATGAAAAAGACCACCAAAGATAAAGGACATTAAAGTTAATATAAAACATGCTTGAGGCTTTTAGTTCTGCAGGTCTTCTTTCTTTTGTTTTTTTTTTCTCTCAGCTAGTTCTGTAAGTCCTGCTGCTCGAAAATAATGTGGTTTATGATTGGCTACCAAATTACACCTCTGCAGGACCCAACGCGAATCAAGGAACAAATTGCGAAGCTGAAAATGATCTCCAAATTATACACGATCAAGGGTTCCCCCAAAAGTAGTAAACAGTATTTCGGGTTTAGTGGATAGCTTTCACAATTTTTTGCTTTTTGTGGTAATTTTTGTTTCATTTTCCAACACAACTCCACCACCTTTATAGCTATGTCATGTCCAACTCCCCAACACCCAATGCCGGTGGCGATCTTCCTCTTTCCTAGTACATCTGACATAACTCATACCTCGATCCTTACGCAATACTGTCTAGGATTTTATTTTAGGGATAAATATAAAATTGGTCCATGTGTTTTACCAGAAAATCGAATTAGTCCATGTGATATTAAAAGCATATATAAAGTCCTCAGGCTATCCAATATGTTCTGTCGTCGGTCCCTCCTCCATATTCCGTTACTCCATTTGACGGAAGTAGTCCACATCAGATCTCTCTCTCCATGTCAGCGGAAACAATTGACACCTGGGTTTAAAAAATTATTGCGTTGTCCCATGTGAAACAAAACCCAGCAGATCCCTCACTTTAACATTAAACACTCAGATCCCCAATTCGACCAAACCTCTCACCCAGAAACTCTATACCCTAAATTCGATTTCTTCCCATAACCTAACCCAAATCTTGAAGATAAAACACAAAGATCGTGCTTTGCACCTCTGGCCAATGAGTGATAATGATCGTGATTTTGAAGCTTGAAAAAGAAATACTCCCTTCTAAATCCTGTTTTTCCTTCTTTGATATCGGAGAAGACTGGGTGGGAGTGGGTGAGATCCTAATCCTCCGATTCAAAGAAATTTGAGTAAAAGAGAATTTGACTGTATGAACCTCTTTTTCGAAGTTTGTTCAAGCCCTCTTTGTCATGTCTGAGTTTTCGGATTCCAACCTTTTTTCCACTTTGCCGTCTTATATTTGTCACTTTCACTTACGCGTAAAAAAAAAAAGAAGCCTTGGAGGTCAAGCCGGAAAGCCCATACCCACCGTGGGAGACTTTTTGTAATTAGGACTCCCAGAGACGTTCCAGTTTTTCCCTTTAGCTTCCTGCTGAAAGAAGACAGCGCTTTACGTCCTGTTGAGTTTTCATGGATTTGGTTCTGTAGCTTCCTGCGGAGTGCGGCAGATAGATAGATTTTTTTCTTTGTCTTCTTCCTTGAGAAAGAAAATGGGTGATTCCAAAATGATGACAGCTAACGAACTATGTCTCTATATTATGGGTTAGGTTACGGGAAGAAATCGAATTTAGGGGATAGAGTTTCTGGGTGAGAGGTTTGATCGAATTGGGGATCTGAGTGTTTAACGTTAAGTGAGGGATCTTTTAGGTTTTGTTTACGTGGGGGCAACGCAGTAATTTTCTAAACCCACGTGTCAATTGTTTCCGCTAACATGGAGAGAGAGATCTGATGTGGACTACTTCTGTCAAATGGAGTAACGGAATATGGAGGAGGGACCGACGACAGAACAGATTGGATAGCCTGAGGACTTTATATATACTTTTAATATCACAGAGACTAATTCGATTTTTTCGTAAAGTACAGAGACCAATTTGGTATTTATCCCTTTATTTTATTCAAATTATTTATGTACGCTTTCTGCCTATCCATTTCACTGATTCCAGTTTCAGATAATCTGCCCATGATAAGACTTTTTTTTTCATAATATAGTTTCTGGGAACGGATGACGACGGAGGCAGGAGGATATCTTAACAGGCGGTGCCGACTATATGCTCAAATTTTTGTTTTAGTTTTTGCATGGTGATATAAGATGAGATTCATGTCTTGTTGGCATATAAATAAACCTGGGAAGACCTGAATGATTTATCGGAAACTAGATGAGCTTCAAGTGCACTGATTAAAACATGTTATTTCAATATTCCGGTAATCTCTCATAGCTTAACAGCAAGGCAAAAAAAACTGGTTGACTTCCATACAAACAGAAGAATCAGAGCTAGAAAGACAATAATTTTAAACTTATCATCCATCTTAGCCAAGCAGATCCATAGAACTTGTGAGGGACTGGTTTGAGGACTCAGCTCTGAGATAAGCAGTGTTGCAGGGAACATCTTCCAGGTCTCTTAAAGCAGGAAAAGGGCTACTGAGTTGCATGTCAGTGACCAATTGGCGAAGTTCTGAAGCTTCCTCTTTCAGCTGAGCATTTTCTTGGATTACCCGATTGTGGCACTCCGATTCATGGGTCAGCTTATCCATGAGCTGGTGGTTTTCATTCCGGAGCCAAACAACCTGTGACCATAGCTCATCTAGGTGCTTCTGCTTGCGCATACGTGAACGGCGTGCGGACTCTCTATTAGATATCATCCTCCTCTGTTTCCTCTCATGGATAAGACTCTGTTGTTGCTCATCAGCTTCGTCAGAGGTTGAATTACTGCTGAAAGACGATGATTGCGGGTTGAATTCTTGAACTTGAGGGAGCTGGAAATTGTATGGTGGGTAAGGGAATTGGTTGTATTGAATTGCGGGGTTGCTACTCTGCTTAATGCCAAAGTTAGCTGGGTATGGAGGCGGGTTTGAAGAAACTAGATAATGAAGAGCTGTAATCTCATTCGGCTGCATGGCTGGAACCTGTGAGTTTTGCAGGTCTATAAGGAGGGGAAGGTGAATTAGATATTGTTGGTGTTAAAGGAGGAGTGAAAGCGTGAGGGTGGAAGGTGTTTTATAGGATGGAAGGGTGAAGTTTCGTAAAGCTCAGACCATTGGAGTATCATCATGCAGACCATGTTATATATCCCTTTCACATGGCATTACATTGATGTACGCATGAACATCCAAGCAGGCATAAAGGTTTTGCCGTGTGTTTATTCATGATCCATAGAGTCATATATGCAATGCTTATATTACATGCTCCATGCGTGTCATGATGCAAATATATATATATTTTTTTTTAAAAAACAGGGACTGCAATTGTGTTTGTGGATAATCATTTTGGGATCACAGATATGCTTACATCAGAGAGAGAGAGAGAGAGGGGGGGGGGAGTTCATTCGTGGGGAGTCTAATTATTGACGTGGGAGAATGTTTTGGCAAAAGAAAGCACAGGGGGAGAAATGGAGTTCAAGAAGTCAATCTAAAATATTGGTGCGTGGTTGTCAAGCCAGGTCCATGTTAGATGGTTTTTCACTTAAAACACTACGCCAATTGGGCCATGTCACACGCAAAGGAATGGAAGGGGAAGGGGGAGATAGGATTCTGGGGGAATGGCAGGCTATGCACTATGTACCATAACAATGCAATATTTTATAAGTTTGATGACTCAACCACCACTTCTCTTAGACATAATACAATAGATTAACAGGACTTGACCCTAATTATTTTGATTAATCATAGTCCATTGCGACCTGCTAATGAGCAATATATATTGTACAAGTAACTGTAATAAAAACAAGTTAATTAAGTTAATTACTACCCACATGCCTTTTTTCCTTTTTTTTACATGAATGGCTAGCCAATACATATAATGTGAACAAAGACAGGCTAATGGCCTATGATTTTTTTTTAATGTTGATCAAGTTTAGACGAAAGTGAAATGGGTTTGTATGACGTGAGCCTTTACCAGATAATATGTCCATTTCTCAAGTTTATAGCTATTCTAGTCAAGAAACATCATTGATTTGATTTAATAAAACAAAAATGGTCATCACCCACAAACGAAAGTAAATTGTCGAAACGACATCATCCATTCGGAACACAAAAGAGCCATATATATTTTACGCAAAGCGCAGTAAATGACAGAAGTCACATCAATAATTTGTTGGCAACTATCCTTAATAATCACTTTTCTATTCATGTAAATACGCATTCTCATCAAATGCCAGTTTCCACGAAAGATGTAGGAAGAGCATTATTAATATTCTAGTGACCCCTATTAGTTGATCGTGAAACACAGCAGGTACTGATCAAAGGTTAACCAAATCTTTTTTGGTGGCTTCTTTGTCCAAGTTGTTCTATTTTTAATCAAGATCGGCCACTAGTTGCTCACTGCCATGTTCTTTAGGGCATCTTTAACATCTGCCAGTTTATGACAACGACAAATGCTAACCCTAATTTTATTAGGAAAATCAAGTGAGGATCGTGAGAATCTGTCCTGATCGATTAGTATTTCCTGAGAAATAAGCATTTTATTTAGTTGTTAAAATTACATTTCACAAATCTATCTTGTGGGTTGGAGCATCTGAAGCCCAAGCTGTAGAGATATAAGTTTACAACTGTGAAGGATCACATATATAGATTAAACTCGAGTATGATTCGATCAATGTCAATATGATTTGCTGTAGTATTCAACCAGCTCTCACTGGTTAATTATTTCAAGCATACCCATGAACCTTGGTCAAGTTTTGGTACATCTATTCAGAAACATGGAGAGGACTGGCTATGTTCTTAGCCACTCAACTTTTACTGGTTTCAATAAGTCGAAGAATCTTTCTGTGTGGTGGTGGGAATCGGTACTTTGAAATGCAGTCTTCCACTAAATGAAAAGCTTTCTAATGCATCCAGAACCAAAATCCTACTGATGCAAATGCTAGATCTCTCTCTCTCTTTTTCTCTCTTTCTCTCTCTCTCTCCACCTGAGGTTGGGTCTGGTGAGTGGACTGAAGGGTCAACATTATCATTAGACAGATGTAGACTCCTCATTCTTTTCTTGTCTTGTGATTGTCCTTGTCTTCTTCCATTTCTAATTCCCTGAATATTGCTTCTGCTTCGTGGTTGGAGACTGATGTCAGTACTTCTTCTTGTCTCTGTGTAAGTATACCATATACAGATAAATCATGTTTTGGTCCGTGTTTGCAACCCTACTGCTGTCTGATGCAGCTTAATCTCACAACTTCTACCTGAAAGCAAATTAACGCTTTTATTTTCTTCTTAAACAAAACACTTCGCTGAATTTTCCAATTTTCATTCTTATTGGAGTCTTTATCCATATGTGAACACCAAATTCTGCCCATTCATTTTTATTTGATTGTCCTTTTCAAATAGAAAAGATTGAAGCCATTGCCTCAGCCTACCTCCCACTATGAATATCTTAATATTACTTACCACCATGTCAGTACATCATTGAAAACTAAGTTATCTCTGTAAGTACCTTCAATATATATTTCTTTGGATAAGTGTACCTTCATATACTTTGACAAAAGCGACTCACTGTGAACATTCTACAAAGCTGCATCATTGTAATGGGTTTCTTTCATTTTGTCAAAGCTACAAATTTAAGGCGGTCGAAGTGGAATACAATTTCTTGTCTGATATCAAATAGCTTTGTCAAATACATGTTCCTGTGACACGTTTTTTTTTCTTTTTTAAAATCCTTCCTTTACTTTCTTCTTTGCTTTTAGCAGAAACTCGTGGTTATTAGCAGCTAGAATTGTCAAAAAAAAAAAGCTGGAATATCATCTTGGAAATATTTGGTTTGAACTACTTTGATCAGATTAACTAAAGCCTTGAAAGGGCCAACATATATATATAACATATATACCTACCCCACCCCTGTTTTTTTTTTCCCACTCGTAAAGCAAAAGAGTCGGGGGCACCTTTTCTTTTATCTGTGATGGTAATTCAAGAGGGTGGTGACTGCCGACTGGTGAGATTTATTATACACCACAACCGCATATCACTGAACCACGTATATAAGTTTCTGCATTACTTTTCCCCGTTTGGTGGTTGGAGCATTATAAGGTACCCCATTTACATTTTTTTTTTTTACATGGTCGACGGGGGATCTCTTACAATCTTCCAACACTTTAAATGGAAGAAGAGAAAGCTAGAAAAATGTTAGATATTTCTATTCATTAAAGCAGAATTGTTATATGGTACTTTTCCTTGTAATATAGGGCCTGAAATGACAGAGAAAGAAGTACATGATATTAGAAAAAGGATTTTCCAAATTATTAAACTTATGGGAATATTTCCTAATTAGAAGAACATATTTAATAATTATAGGTACCAAAAAAAACTGTTAAATTCCACTCTCTACATATACTCTTTGACTTTGAGCATGATAGATTACAAGAGTTTAGGATACAAATTATGGGTGAGTATCCTTGAAGATCAGTGAATGCTTCCTTTAGTTTTAATTAGGAAAATGTCATTGTTCGCCCTCTAAATATATGTCAATTGCATTTGCGCCTCCTAACTTTCAAAACTGTGATTTACGTTTTCTAAGTATAAAATATTTGCAATATTTGCCCCTAGTCAAATTTTTCGTTAAACTTGGCAAAATTCAGCATTAAAATGACTGAAAAATGCCCTCAAAGACAATTTCAAAAAAATAAATAAATATTTGAGAAATAAATTATATTATATATATATATATATAAATTACTGAAATAGAGTTTCAATAGTTTTATTTAAAAAATATTACCTTTTTTAATATTTTTAGTAATTTTACCTTGGAGGGTTATTTTGGTCATTTTATAGGTGTTTTCGTCAGATTTAACGACTAATTTGGATGGAAGGCGAACATTGAGAATGTATGAAACTTAGAGGACGTAAATTGGAGTTCTTATAGTTAGGGGAGCGCAATTACAATTGACGCATACTTATGGAGCGAACAATGATATTTTTCATTTTAATTAATTATTTGTATATTATCATTTAATTTGAAGAGTTGAATTTTATGCGGACAAGCTCTTTCTAGAGACGTTCGGATAGATGTTTCAGATGAGCTGCAGCAAATCAAGCGCTTCTCAGAATAAGTTCGAGTCGAAATTTTTTTATTAATTAATATGACATACTCGTATATCATTGAATGGGTTCGAATTTAAATCTTTTTGATATAATACTTTTTCATACATATTGCCCTCTTGCAATGGAAAACTCAAAACTTGACACATCTGGGATCTACGATTCTACTAGGGGCGTTTGTTTTCCAATATTTTTATCCCTCAAAATTTTCAAACAATTATAAAATAATCTCTATTCTCATTAAATTATAAAATAATATTATATTATTCAATTAAATCTTCTCTCTCCTCATTTTTTTATAAAATATCTATACTTTTCACGAATCCTGATACCCAAAATTTTTAAAACCCGAAATTTCCACAAACAAAAATCACCTGTATAACCTTCCTCACTCCGACGTCAAAGTAATGATAGAACTCAACTGAGGAGCCCCGGTCCCTCGCCCAACTTACATATCTTATCTTCCTCTGAACATCATTACCTGGATCTCTCCACCAGACCCAATTTACCCTTTCCTCTTCACCTTTTTATCGCAGACATACAAGATGAGGACTGACATTCTGGGAAAATATCGAAGATGAGGACAGTGCCCTAAATTTACGGTCAGGGTCATGCACGGAGGGTACTTCGATTTAACCCCTTTCCTTTTTCGTACCAAACACTGCCTCCAAACGAAATTATTTC
This sequence comes from Myrica gale, assembly GCA_963930655.1. Taxonomy (NCBI): domain Eukaryota; kingdom Viridiplantae; phylum Streptophyta; class Magnoliopsida; order Fagales; family Myricaceae; genus Myrica; species Myrica gale. Next base: position 3,686,810 of record OZ005600.1, on the reverse strand, counting down.
AACCAAAAATAATGCAGGGAAGGTCGGGGGGACGAGAAAACGCGGGCGCATGATAGATGTGACCTGTGGGGCCCGTACTAACGAGCGCGCGTGGGTGCTTAGTGCACCACCTTCTAATCCAATTGCCCAGCCTGTCAACTCAAGCCAAAGAGCCCCCGCTCAGAAAATAAATAAATAAAAACAAAGCCAAAAAGCCCCTCCAACTCTCTCTCTTTCTCATTCTCTCTGACACTCCTTTCTCTGGTTCCCCCACCAATAAAGCGGGCTGGCAAATTTTTGAGGTGTTCTCACTTTGGTAGAATGCATGCACCCCACTAAGGCAACCTTGTTGAACTTTTGCAGATGGCTGATACAGGAGTGGGACCGTCTCATGATCCAATGAATCAAACTACTGAGATTCATAACAATCAGAATTCTACCTAATATTAATAGCATTATAGCAGAACCAAAACCTTTTTTATTTTATTCTCGAAATAACATTAGTTCAGGCTCAAACGATAAAAGTACCTCTGAAAGTCCTGAGAGGGCTAAAGGCAAGATCAATGGAATATCTGTCAAAATTTTACTAATTAACAAGCATTATATGCCTTAAGAGACATGTGACACTAAACTGTTATTATTCTTTTTGTTTAGTTACGAACCAAAGTATAATTATTAGGTTACTATGGGGCATTGCATGCATGTGGTAATTCTTGCCTGAGGAAGCAAATTACGGATGGCAGCTTGCACATGTCCATCACGAGCAGTTTGCTTCCTACTTGAACAGCAAGAGAGCTGAATTTCTACCTGAATATATATTCTCACACGCCTTAAATTAATGTTGATATTCTATAGACTTTTATTTTCAAGTGTACCGGCCGGCGCCTTAAATTGGTACAGCAGCTTTCAGAGATTGTGATCTTCCGAGCATGGTGGTCACTCGAAACTTTCTCCCAGCCAGCAAATGATCAACTAGTCCTTTGGTACGTATTTTCTCTTATGAGGTCATGATATCTCAAGAGATTGGTTGATTTAAGGATAAACCCAACATCATGCACCGATCGAACATCACATTCTTCATCATTTCGCCTTTTCGCCCCACTTTTTCGTATAAATGTAATTAAAACATCGTTCTTAGCCAAAACGACTAATTATGTACTACTTTTTTAGCGTTTCAATGGATACATGCATTTAATTATATAATGTTGTTTGGTGGTGCATTGTAGAGTAAGATAATTAACTCGCATGCACAGCAACACTAATATATGTGCTTACGTACTCAACATAAGGTCTTGATCCACTAACAATGTGGATAACAAAGGTGTTCGATAATTACTTTAAGCAAATTGGCTTTGTTTTTTTTTCCCATTTGAAAATGAGGGTTGACACGACTGGCCTCGTCGTTGGTATTGTTGTTATTGCTGCTTCAAGCTAATTGTGATCTCATTATGTCTGTGTGTGGTCTTACATAATCCAAGTGCATGTTTCCTAGTTTCGACTTTCGCCATCTCTTGAGCTGCTACGGCACGACAAGAGCTGGCTCTGACTAAGCTTGTTTTGTTTTTAATAATGGCAGCTTAGATCTGTCGCTGTCCAGTGGTGCGCTTACGCTTTGCGACTTGATCTGCATTGGTTAATTTAGGCCTAACTTATTTGGATGGTATAGCTAGCAGCCTGTTCAAGCCAAATTGATCACAAAGTCTAGAACGGTGGTATACTATAGGCTAGCATAGATAATGAGCCAACATTTACAATAGCAAGACAAAACAGAAAAGAGAATTAGCAAAGCCTAATGGACCGATATTTCAACAGTTTAGGTATTTGCCCAACTGGAGATATAATTAAACAAGGGAAATTGACATTGTACCCGCTGTACTTTCTACGCAGGTTCCCGACATAATTGATTTAACTTTGTTGTCATTAAGAATAAATAATCTACTTGACTTTGTACATAGTCGTTCAGGATAAATGTCATTTTTTTCAATGCCCACTTACCTTGCAAATTTCATATTAGATATAAGAAAGGTTAAGATTAGCAGATGCTAATTGGTGCTAATTATTGAGACAAAGGTGCGCAGAAGAGGAATTTTTGTTTAACAGGGCTTTAAGCCAGCTAACATGTACTTGATCGCGTTTATGAAATCAACAAATTTCTGCTTGAGCTATCCATTGCTGATCCGACTCCATTAGTTAACTTTGAGATGCCAATTATTCTGCTTCCGATAATTTTTCCGACAGAAACTTTCGTCTAGTTAATTTCAGTCTTGAAAAGCTTTACTTGTTATGATAATGATACGATCTAGTGCGATATGCACCCTTTCCTGCAGACATTGTTCTTCCCAATTGTTGCTTCTACACGTTTCAATGTCCCGCGTGCTTCTTACGATTTTACTTGTTTTCTCATTGATCGAGACCGGTACACTACAAGAAAACAGACTTTGGGTGACAAAAAAAATTTGTCATCCAAAGTGCTAAATTTGTAAGCGTTTTGGGTGACAAAACAGAGTTGTCACCCGGTTTGTCACCTAAAGTCTGTCAGCTAAAGTTTTAGGTGACGATTTTGGTGTTCTGTCGCTCGAAACCGCTCGGACGGTTTACAATACCTTCCAAACAGTTTTGTGTCATATTGATGAAATTGAAAATCTTCATACAATACCCTCCTAACGGTTTTGTGTCTGATGAAATTGAAAATCGTCATGTCCAGTACAATTCATCCGTTTGCATGAGTTGTGCGAGCGTACTCTTCATACTTTCGAACTGCTTATGCGAACAGTTCGTCCAATGTGACGAAATGAATTTTGTCATCTACAAACCGTGCGCACGGTTACATAACAGCGTCCGAACGTTAATATCGTATGTCCGGACGCTGACATAAAGACGTCTGCATTGTTGTTTCATTTATGACGAAATAATTATTTGTCATCTGCAAAATCCGTTCGAACCATTACGTATACAGTTTGGACGCTTGTTCCGTTGAAAACGTTTGAATGTTTTGTTGTATCATGAGCACGGTGGCTTAATTGAAGACCGTGTGCACGCGAGAATAGTCGATCGGATGGTCTAATTAAAGAAAAGTGTACGGACGAATATTAATGCGTGCGCACGTTATCAATGTAAAATAATTGTGCGAACGATATTTGTTACCGTTCGAACAGTTTTCTATGTATTTAAATTAAATTAATTAAAATTTTAAAAATAATTTAAAAATAATATAAATAGAAAGATATTAAATACTCATAATATAATAAAATGTCTACAAATATGCAATCTTTATTAAAAGTAAATAAAATACATAATTGATAAGTACAGACAAAGTAGTAAAAATACATAAATCTACCCAAATTTTCGTTTGGGTGCCGAACCAGATGGTTTCGATGTCACCTTCTGAAGTTTACAACATGGAACCACACGATTCGCAGAAGAAGCGCTGATACTTGTGCGGACTTTTTTCGTACCGTCCAGACGCTTTTATTTTTTTCGTTGGAACGTTGTTGATAACGTCTGGACTGGATTGCATGTTCATGACGATTTTAAATTTGTCACTATATGCTGACGATTATTATTTGTTAGGTAATGTATGTGCGAACGTTGTATAAAAAGAGTCCTGACGGTATTGTAAATTCAGTTACGACGATTTGAAAATTTTCACCCTGTAGAGAGTCCAAACGGTTTGCTTGTTCGTTCGGACGATATTTTGTTTTTTTGACGTCACTCATTCGCGACGCGTGTATGTCGTCACACTAGAGATACGTCTGAACATGTTTTTGATCGGTCCGGATGGTTTTGACTATCCTGAATGGTTCACTTTACGTGACAACATTTTTTCACCTAAAACTATATTTCTTGTAGTGGTACTATATATGTTTCTTTCAAGCGGCTCACCAACTTTTTCAAAACCCAATGCTTCTTGACTAAAACTTCTCGTCATGGTGCAAATTATACAATACATTTGAATTAAGCATGCGAATGATGGAAACATCTTGGATTCGTGTCAATAAAGCCAACCCGACACCTTGCTAATCGTTGTATAAGTTTCGTATCAAATCTGATCTGATCTTGAGTCTGCTTTGGAGACATATGTAATTGGTGTTGATCAGGGATTGCATAGAGATACAAGATTTTGGTTGCTAAACATTTCATCTCTTTAGCTACAAGACAAAACAAAGGGAAAGATCAAAGATGTGGGCGGGGGTGTTTGGGGTGGAAATTTCCACCCCTCAATGTTTTTACACAATTATAAAATAATCTCTCCTCATCAAACTATAAAATAATATTATAATATTCAATTAAATCTTCTATCTTCACTTTTTCATCAACTTTCATAAAATATTTTTAACATTTCCAACCACCAACATTTTTACATTCAAACGCCCTCAGTGTAACTCTGACGGGGTTTCGACAGGGCTAAGTTGGGTGGCTAGGAACCACGTAGCCATGTGTGGCGAAGACAACGCCAGCAAGGAAGCATATTTATAAGCACACAAAAACAAACAGGCCGCCTAAAGGCCAAAGGGAAAGGAGAGTATCACGACTGGGACATTTCCTTCCACATCTTCATGAATCTCATATTAACGTAATAATAATCTTTAGTCCCCATTCCCTTTAAAAAGAAAATATCTTCCGATCGAATCGGATTGGGGGAGGAGAGTGAGTCTTTAAAATTTGCACCATATAGCCACTTCCGACGCCATATACATAAGAGAAATTCTAGAGAGTGAGTGCTTTGTTTGATTGCCTCGATCTGTGGACACAACGAAAGCCATAGGACTCTCTCCATTAAGGAAAATGGCTAACTTTTTTGAGCATAATGGAAATGATTACTTTGCTTGTTTGTAATGTTTACTTTTTGGAAGGTGTAATTGCTAGTGACGTAACCGCAAATTCATTGTCGACAAAAATGGGCAAATGGGTGGATCAAGGAACTCTTTGATTTGGTACAAGGATTAATAATTGCTATATAGATGTTAGTTTGTGAGCAAAAAAAAACTTGATAAGACAAACCTTGAAACTATTCAATTTGCAGCCAATGACCATATATATATATATATATTTAAACCTTATTTCTGGAAGGAGAATATTCTCTATTAGTTATATTTATTATATGCTTCCTACTCGAATATCGTGGATAAAATTGGCCTTTTGCATCCTCAGATATCCAGATAATTGTATCATATTCATTAATTCGCCAATAGAAAGCTGATCAACATGTCAAATTGCTTAATTTTGTTGAACATAATAAAGCAGGTAGGGTACTTTAGATCGATCAGGGTCTCCATGGCTATATAAATATACGTACATCATGCAACCTAACAACCACACATGAATTCCTTCCTAGTTGTTGCTTTTGTCCCTCATCAAGCAGTGTTTAAAATATTATAATTGACTTAGAAAAATATGACAGCAAATTTAAAGGGGTCTTCATGGCTATATACGTTTCATGCAATATGCTGGTGCTGTGGTGCAGACCAAGACTGTCCCAGATTGGCTCCGTTATCAAAAACGTGGAACGTCCTAGTACGTAACGCAAGCGTAGAATAAGTGTAATCGTGGACTTGTGTTCTTTCAATCTCTGGCCCACGAGAGAGCATTACTCATCCCATCGAGCTGTCCAAGCACCCATAAAATTTGTGAATTGGGTCTAATCAGACCGGGCCTAGTCTACAGAGAGCCCTGTTCGTGCAATCCGGTACCAACCGTCCAAGCATCTGAAGGGCTTATTTCCACAAAGTTTTGGCCAAATTTGATGCTCAACGTTGAAAAAAACCCGCCAAAGCATGACGTCCACAGCTAATGGCTCACCGTCACATTTCTCACCTTCGCTTACTGCGGCTTTCTTCTTTCCACACAAATTACACAATATTGCTCTTCAAAACTCTACCAGTTTGTACATTTTGCACAGTTGCGCCAAACCAAAGAACATTCGCAAGATGGAAAACCTTCTCCCACATTTTCCAAGAATGCTCAGATCGAAGAGCTCTAAATCCAGGCAAACAAGCCCATGCTCGCATGCTCGTAACTGGGTTTCAGCCTACCGTCTTTGTAACAAATTGTTTGATACTCATGTATGTCAAATGTCATAGCTTGGAATACGCTTCTGATGTGTTTGATCGAATGAGGCAACGGGACACTGTCTCTTGGAACACGATGATTTTTGGGTACGCAGAACGCCAGTAGATGGAGATTGCAGTCTTTTTTTGACAGAATTCCGGTGAGAGATATAGTGTCGTGCAATTCTTTAATTTCAGGGTACTTGCAGAACAGTGATTGTCGACAGTCTATTGATATCTTTGTGAAGATGGGAAGAATAGGAATGGCGTTGGACCGTACTACATTCGCAGTTTCTTTGAAAGCATGTGCTGTCATGGAAGACTTGGACTTGGGGATTCAGATTCATGGAAACACGGTACTGAGAGGTTTTGATAATGACGTGGTTACTGGAAGTGCTCTGGTGGATATGTATGCCAAATATAAGAAATTAGATGATTCTCTTTTGGTTTTCCAAGAAATGCCCGAAAGGAATTGGGTTTCTTGGAGCGCTGTTATTGCAGGTTGTATCCAGAATGATCGGTTCGTCAAGGGCTTAGACCTTTTCAAGAAGACGCAGCAGACAGGAGTCAGGGTTAGCCAATCTATTTATGCTAGTGTTTTCAGGTCTTGTGCAGGGTTATCTGCGTTAAGGTTAGGCACTCAGTTGCATGGACACGCCTTAAAGGATGGTTTTGGATCTGATGTCATTGTGGGAACTGCCACTTTGGATATGTATGCCAAATGTGACAGAATGCCCGAAGCTCGAAAGCTATTTAAAACATTGCAAAAACGTAATTTGCAATCTTTTAACGCCATTATTGTTGGGTATGTTCGAAATGATGAAGGTTGTGAATCTCTGGAGCTATTTTTGCTTCTGCGGAAATCTGGCCTTGGTTTTGATGAGATAAGCCTATCCGCTGCACTTAGCGCATGTGGAGTCATCAAAGGGAATATGGGGCTTCAACTGCATGGATTGGCTGTTAAGAGTAGTTTGAGGTCAAATATTTGTGTGGCAAATGCCCTGTTGGACATGTATGGTAAATGTGGGGCTCTATTTGAAGCTTCTTGTGTGTTTGATGAGATGCTAAGAAGAGATGCCGTGTCTTGGAATGCAATTATTGCAGCTCATGAGCAGAATGAAAACGAAGAGGAAACACTCTCGCTCTTTGTCTCAATGCTCCAATCAAGAATGGAACCTGATGAGTTCACTTATGGCAGTGTTTTAAAAGCTTGTGCAGGTCGGAAAGCTTTAAACTTTGGCATGGAGATCCATAGCAGAATTATCAAATCCAGAATGGGGTTGGACTTCTTTGTTGGAGGTGCCCTAGTAGGAATGTACTGCAAGTGTGGAATGATGGAGGAGGCCGAAAAGATCCATGACAGAACAAAAGAACCGGCAATGGTTTCATGGAATGCCATAATTTCTGGATTCTCGCTTATAAATCAAAGTGAGAGTGCTCAGACATTTTTCTCTCAGATGTCGGAGAAGGGTGTGAATCCAGACAATTTCACTTATGCAACAGTTCTTGATACTTGTGCTAACGTGGCTACCGTTGTACTTGGGAAGCAAATCCATGCTCAAATTATTAAGCTAAAATTGCAATCAGATGTGTATATAACCAGCACTCTTGTCGATATGTACGCAAAATGTGGAAACATGCAAGAATCCCAATTAATGTTTGAGAAAGCATCTGGGCTAGATTCTGTGACATGGAATGCAATGATTTGTGCCTATGCTTACCATGGTCTTGGGGAAGAGGCCCTGACAACTTTTGAAAATATGCAGCTTGAAAATGTGAAACCAAATCATGCCACTTTTGTTTCAGTTCTCCGAGCTTGTGGGCACATTGGGCATGTTGAGAAAGGGTTGCATTATTTCCATTCTATGAGTGACTATGGTTTAGATCCTCAGTTGGAGCACTTTTCATGTATAGTTGATATATTGGGGAGGTCAGGTAAAGTTAATGAGGGTTTGAAACTTATTCAAGAGATGCCTTTCGAAGCTGATGCTGTTTTATGGAGAACTCTGCTTAGTATTTGCAAGATCCATGGTAACGTAGAGGTGGCAGAAAAAGCAGCAAATTTTATCCACCGATTAGACCCTCAAGACGCATCTGCTTACGTCCTCCTATCAAACATCTATGCTGATGCAGGGATGTGGGATCAGTTTACAGAGACGAGAAAAATAATGAGGTATAACTATTTGAAAAAGGAACCGGGTTGCAGTTGGATTGAGGTAAAAGATGAAGTTCACACATTTCTCGTTGGTGACAAGGCTCATCCCAGATGCAAAGAGATATATGAGAAGCTTGATGTGCTAATTGGTGAGATGAATTTGGATGGGTATGTTCTAGATATTGATTTTGTACTTGATGAGGAGGTTACCGAACTGGAAGAGCAAGGAGCTCAGATCTGTCTTTCAATGATTTTTTGGGGAAATCGAACTGGTTGGCGAATGTGGAAACTTTTTTACAAACTTCAACACTTTTTACATACTCAATAAAATTTATATATTTTTTTAAAATATATATTCCACAAAAAAAATTAAGCCCTCCAAAAAATTTGGGCATGTGTTCGTTTCGGTAAAATTTTTAAGATTTTAAGCGTTTTAAAAATTTTTAGGTAATATTTGAGTTGTATTGATATTCATATAGAAGGTGTTGACTTGTATTAATGTTTGTACAAAAGGTAATATTGAGTTGTATTGATATTTGTGTAGAAATAATGTAGAAAGTTGGATGCGAATTCTTAAAATTTTCAGGAAACGAACATGCCAATTTTCTATAACAAGTATATTTCCTCCGAAATTTGAATTATAACCTTCAAAATTAGCATAAATCTACATTGCTTAGCAACAGAATACTATAGGAGAGAGAGAACATGCACTGAGGTACATAAACGGAGAAGATGAACAAAAGAAACCTGCTGATAACAAGACCTCTCCACTGTTGGCTGATAAAGAACACTTGGACCAACGTCAAAAAGGGCAATTTTCTAGTTGAACTAAATAAGCTACGACTGAAATTAGTAAGATGAGCATCGCCACAGAAACATGCTTAAAGTTCAATAGTCCTGCATCTATTCTCCTCACAGTCTCTAGCTCCAATGTAGATTCTGCGGAGCCCACTTCAGGCTTACTAGCAGATGCATTTTTCTGAGTCTTGCCCATCTGGAAACATACAAATTGGAAGGCAAGAATTTAGAACAGCAAGGTTCAATTTCCAAACACAAAGCCGACAAACTTCTCAGTGAATCTGTATGCTTTGAGCGACTTTAGTACAACCTTTGTACTAATTTCGTCTCGGTTCTTTTTCTCTTCAATAAAATTCTTCTTACTTATCAAAAAAAAAAACTTCTCAGTGAAACAGAATGCAAACAGAAAATTGGCAAAAATGTGTCGAAGAACATAAGAGAACGAGGATAATTTTTGATATCCTACGAACTGAATTCCACCATCCGAAGTCTTGTCAACTCACAAAATTAGGTAACACCAACATTAAACAGGTACCAAAAAAGCACAGAAAAGTTCAAGTCAAACTCCACGAGGAAATAGATTAACCACGAGCAATCTAGAGAGTAGGAGCGGCTCCAATTTGTAGAGTGGGTGAGGGAGGAATTAGCTGAGCAACAGCACAACCCTCACTTTCAAAACTTATCGAGAGCAATACAACCTCCAGTGCAGCAGAGGTCTCCTATATAAATAAAGTTTCGTACATAAAGCATGCACAAAAATGCACAACAGATACCAAATTTTCTACGTCGTGCATAAAAATGTTTGGCATTCAGTTTAGGGCAATATTTAGCTTCTTATTATTAGGCTAAAAAATAGTTAAGGGAAAGGGCAATGTTACAAGAGACGTTCACAGCTGGGTGGTTAGGCTCGGAGCTGTCAAATTTGGCTACTTGTTTCCATTACACCTCATGCCAGACACCAGGGAGATTATAAAGCCTAGACTTGACTATGATTAGAAATATAGGAGAGCTCCCGAAATTGTGAATATCTAAATTTTGATCAGTGGGCTTAAGGATCAACCCACCATTAATCTCTTAGCCTGTGGATGGAGAGCAGGTTCACTTACCTAAATATATAATTATTCGAGGCACCTTCTACTTTTTTTTTTTGATAAATAAGACACCTTCTACTATTTCTAATGGGCTACAAAATGTTGATAGGTTTTGTCTTTCTGGATGGTTGGAGAGAGAGAGAGAGACAGACAGAGAGAAGAAGTTGTGAAGGTGGAATGCTGGCTAAAAGCTTTTACACAAGAATATGCTACACCAGTGTACTTTTGAGAACCACCACGACAAAAATACTCAAGTGTGCTTGTGATTCCACCATCGTTCAGATCATTGTAAATCTATTGAAACTCTCCTTTATGAGAGACTTACTTCCATGCATGTAATGTGTGAAAATAATTGAATCACAACCCCACTCCTGTGGCCTCCTATGAAAAGAAAGCAACCCACAAGTAGAATCATATAAATAAACACGAAGCTCTTACCTTTGAGGAACCAGTGGCCAACAATTCGGATATTTCTTCCTTGCTTTCTCTGGCGCTAGTAACAGCAGTCAAATCACTGTCATGAAATGAGAATTTGTTACTGTTTTCTCCAGGATTACAGCTAACGGTGACAGATTTGTCCATGTTGATGTGCTGTAACTTCACTACCAAGACTTCGTTCTCCACTGCCAATGACGATATCTGCACATAATACACAAAGATCTTTTGAATTAGCAGAAAATATGCCGAGTCTGGGAAACCCCATTTTATGTTTGGCAGTTAAGTTGGACTGCTCTCATATTTAAATGACAACTCCCTACAACTAAAATTCTATATTTATTTTACACTAAAAAGGCATTGAATGTTTTTCATCCCAACACAAAATAAAATTTATGTCTTGATGATTCATTTTTTAAAAGCATCATTTGCAAGTCATTGATAGCCTTCACTTTTTTAAAAACAAAACATTGGTGCAGTTTCTTAATTGAAATAAACAGATAAATCATAACATAGTTTTATAAAAGACTTGTTTGCATATCAAACAGTTAGTATCTTTCAATCTCTACTGGATTCATCCGTCGAACCCAAATAGTGCAATCAAGGCTTTTCCATGTCAGGTTGCGGTGGGACAATGTCATGACGTAATCTTTTAACCTGTCTATACCTGCTTATGAAGACGCTCTCTTTCAGTTGCCAGTTGCATGACCAAATCCATAATAACTTTGGTCCGGATATCAATGTCTTTTGCAGTTGCCAGTTTCTTTTCCTCAGCTTGATGCATAGATGCCTCCAAGCATTCCAGTCTGCCCCTCAAAAAGCTCAGTTCCTCATTTAGCTCAGCATTAGATTCAGATAATATTATACACTTCTCCTCAGCACTATCAGCCCTACTTTCAGCTTTTGAAACCTTCAACTTAAGGTCCTTTATCACATTCTCCATGTCTCTGATTGCAGAATACAACATGCTTTGCTTCTCCTGACTAGCTTCAGCAGATGCCACTGCATGCTGTAGTTGAATATCGGATTCCCTCAACTGCCTCTCAAGTAAATTTACCTTCTCAGAAATATCACTACTGCCTTTAAGAAGTCCCACCTCTCGATTAAGATCCATATTGGTCTCCTCTAACAATTGACACCTGGCTTTGGCGCTTTCAACCCTACTTTCTGCTTCAAATACCTTTTCATTCAGATCCACAATAACATTTTCCATTTCACTGATTTTAAAAGTTAAAACATTATGCTTCTCCTGACACCCATCTGTAGAGACCTTTGTATTCAGAAGCTGAAACTCAGATTCTTTAAGTTGCTTCTCCAGTGAACTCACCTTCTCCCTCAAAGTGAAGGCCTCAGAATTGGCAAGCATTAGTTTATCTTCAGATTCCTTCAAGCTGACCTCTAAGCTGTTTGTCCGAGCCAAGAGAAAGTCATTGCGTTCTAAACTGGTAGTTTTGAGCTCATGGAAATGTATTTCCTTGGCTTTCAACTGGTTTGTAGAGCATTCGAGCTTTGATCTTAGTTCAGCTTCTCGCTGAACTGCACCATTCAAATTGAACTGAAGAATCTGGAGCCGACCCAATAGTTCTTTGGAAATTCCCATCAGGACCTGTGATGCATTATCTGCCTGCAACCATCTCCCACAAACATCAGCTGCTTCTTCCTCCAGGCAAAATACTTCTTGTTCTGAAGACCTTAGCCTCAGTTGCAGTTCTTCTTCGTTTTGTCTTGACTCAGACAATTTATTCTCGAGATCAATTTCTCCAGCCAAAGATTTTTCCAGTGTCCTCAGGATACGTCTTTGTTCAGCTGATTGTATTTTGATCTTAGCATTCAGAGAAAAAAACTGATCATCCTCTGGAACATCCACACCTTTATCACTAATCCCTGACAACATATGCATTAGAAAGTGAGATACTGACATAACTTACGCCTGCATCAAAGAACAAAATAAGTAACAGAAAAAACATAGCATCTGTCACACGTCTTCGTAGGGGAAGAAAAAATTTGAGCCACTTAACTCTGGAAATGATCTCAAGGTGTTCAATTGCCACACAGCTTCTAAGGTTGTTCAGCTATTTAAACAGTAAAGAAATTTAAAGCAAGAAAAGCTGCCTTTCACAGTTCCTTAGAAGTTAAACTCATATTTCTGTGGAAAAAACACACCTGCACTACTCTAGGGATTCCTACAGCTACCACTCCTATTATGATCACATAAATCAATGACAATAACAGTTATTCTCATTACTATAAACTAGATTAACTTTCCATATCTTACAATTTTCGTCCTGATTAGAACAAGACAAGATCCTCTGGAACTTCATTGATTGCATCATAATTTCAGAGACCTGATCTTGTGATTGCTTCAAAGATTGTTCAGCATTACGCAACTTTTCTTCCATTTTGATGGAAGTTTGTACCAAGTGTTCGAGTGAAGACACAATCTCACAAGCAGTGAAAACATCCGCTTGAAGAGTGACCATAAATTTCTCCAGTTCTCTCACTTCTGAGTCCAAAATTCCAGACAAGAGATCAAATTCCAAAGCCTTACTAATAGAATCAGCCGACATATGTTCTTCCCCTGCAGCAAAGGCTTCGAAGTCACTTTCCCTAGTTGCTACATGCATCACGAGAACACTTAGGTTAACTAACTTTTCAGAACAACACGCTAAATCCAATTCCACTCTTATTAGAACCTCATCAGCATTTCCTAATTCTCCAATGACCTCTCCATCAGAAGTGATTCCTTCCTGTAAGTCAACTTTATTTGACTTTGCCTGTGGATCATCGGTATCAACAGATACACTTGCTTCACAAACAGGATCAGTTTCCATTGAAATCTTCCGGTTATTCTGCTGTTCTTAAAACCTGGAAATCAATGACAGAAACAATTCATAATAGTAATAGAGAAGTTAAATTGGCACAAATTTTGAGAGGACATTGCAGTAATTAATTGCATATGAAGGAAATAATGCACTACAGTTTGCTACACTTTTAGAGCTCATCTAATTGCATTACTGCTTCCAGTTTTCGTTTCCAGTCAAAAGAAAAAGGCCATAAAAGGTAAAATAAAATAAAAGAACCCCTCTGTAAGAGAGCTTGTTTCCAAATAATGGGACATGGAGACAGAATCAGAGAAAAGAGGAAGCAAATATTTCACGGTTTCAGTGAAAAAAGGAAATGGCTGAAAAACTAATTCTACCATTATGTTACAAACGCCACAAAGGCCACCACCATCATCACACCACACCTTTACACCATCACCTCCCAAACCATCACAGTGAGTATAAAGTCCACTTTCATTATTCCAGTTTCACCGCCTCAAACGTAGTCAATCACCCTCATCCTTCCACCGTCAAAGCAGTGTCAGCATCACCACAACCCTCAAGTTCACTACCATAATCGCTACCTCAATTATTCTGAAAACAGCAGACTCAGCAGTTATTTCGGCATACCATAAAGCAGATTTATCGTTCCAAAGCTATTTATTTCCACAAGCAGTAAGGTATCCTAGCTTAGGTGCTTGTGCAGGATCATTGCAAAAAAGCAGGCAAACAGATCAAATGCAAAATGCTGCACCAAATAAGAACTCATAAGCCAATATCCTCTAGATCAAAGGGCGTTCCATCTCATAAAAGACTAGGGAGGCGGGCAAGCCGATGGATTTGAGCCCATTGGCTGTTTTCCTTGACAAGTGAAAAAATAAGAATCAGCCTCCACTCTTGTGTCTTAGTAAAAGATACCAACTAAAACTCATATAACAGCACAGACACAATAAATCCAGTCTATTCTTCAACAAGTGAAACTACCAAACCTCCCACTATAACCTTTCGCGCACTGAACCAAACAAGTAGGACCATTTTTGTATTTCAAACCGCCCAAAGTCTTCTCTAAATTCTCAAACTAGCTGACACAAAACTTCGAACGATCCAGAACAAGATTTCTCCAAACCAAAAAAAGTCCCTCTGAAAACTAGAAAGTATTCAGAAAAAACATGAACATTCAAAAACACCCATCTAAGAAGCTTGAAGGTAATGCTGTGATTTGCCTGTGAAGGTTCGGTGATTATTAGTAGCACAACATCGTCTCAGTCACTCTGTTGTCAATGAAGTCTCGATAATTTCCCACATCACGAATTTCCCATATATGTCAGATAAAAAAATCGACGCAAAGATCCCGACATGTTCCAGAAATAGAGCCTTCCCAATGCCCACCTGAACAGTTAAAACATGTACAGCCAAATATTGGAGCTAATAAAAATCGGCCACAACATTTTTTTGCCATTTTCTCGAGAAAATCTAAGGGGGAAATGTGAGAACATTTAAGAAAACGGGAAGTGTACCTTATGAAAGAACTCGAAAGCACAGGAAGTCGGGAACGAACCGTCAGCGTGGAAGAGAGGCGGTGGGATTCTCTTTCCCAATTAATACTTAACCAAAAAAAGCAGAAAGGTCGTTAACTAATACGGGACAATCGGTCTGGACCGTCTGGTTAAGGAACGTCGTCGTCCCTCCCACGTTCCTGAAAGCCAATTTCCTTTTTTGTTTTTCCTTTTCTTTTTGAAGTAATTGAAGTGGCTGCTTTTACTGTGATGCCGTCACAAAAAACTTTAGGTGAAACATTTGTGAAGTCGTTACTGAATAACTTATGAAGGCTAATTTCCGTCGCGTAAGGCTATCGACGCGAGATATCTGAAAAGAATTACTTTAAAATAAGTAATTTGCAAAATTTATATGGTCGTTTAAGTTAAAAGGCAAAAACATTGCCAAAACGAGGGAAAAAAAACCATTGGTAAATATAGTGGAGAGAACGACGTTTAATATTAGCACCGCTGTACCCTTCCTTACAATATTTGCACTGCTGTAATGGCCGTATTGTAATTGGGCCTGTAAATCAGCCCAAATCTAGCATCGTCGTTGGGAAATGTTAGGCCTTTTTAGAAGCCCAAATCTCGCACTGCTGCAATTGTCTGCTCTAAGTTATACCTGTCGAGGCAGACCCTCCGGTCACTCTAGCTTTCCCTCAAAAGCTTTACGTCGTCATCAAATGTCTCATCGGCGTGTCACCGCGTCCAAGAGAATGGGCCCGGTGACAGTGACTCTGATGGGCCGTCAACAGCGACTCTTCGTGACCTGGTGGGCTCATGGGCCCACGCCCACCAGATGCACCACTCATAATTATTAATTCGCGAGACAAAATACTCTGTAGTTTAATTGCTTTATGTAAAATAATATTTGGTCTTTGTCCAAAGAGAACACGTGTAAAACTTCCATAAGTCTTTTGATAAAACAACCTTTGATCTTGTCCTTCAAGTTCCTCGTCCACACACCTCAGCAACCTCAAAAGTTGTTTCTACCACAACCTCATGTTTATCATAGATTAGTCTAAAGCTATCGATTAAGTTATTCATTAATTAGTTATTAGTAATGTCATTAGCAGTGATGACTGATGATTCAAACTTGCTCTAAACCCTATTTTCCTCTTCCACACACCTCAGCAACATTACAGTTGTTTCAACCACAACCTCATGATTAGTATAGAATAATCTGCCGCTGTCAATTAGGTTAATCATTACGTTCTTACCATTGTCATTAGCAGTGGGTGATTTAGATGGATGCCAAAAGTTTTTTGTTTGACAAAATGTGAGTCATATTTATTGTTAGTGCACTTTATACATTTAAAAATAAATAACAAGACAGAGCACTCACTCAAAATTTTGGCACGGCCTGATTAAAAAAATTATAAAATAATATTTTTCTACTCATTAAATTATATTTTTTTTATTATAATATTTATTTAAATATTATATCTCTGCACTTTTTTACCAACTCTAATACTCGAAAATTTAACAATCAAACACCAGCTTCCTGCTGTAACAAGTGATAGAGGGTCTAGAACAAAATCGTTTTGTTTTTCCCCTAAGTGAAAGGGTGGTAGGAGGCATGACCGGTGTAGCTGATTCCTCCTATGAGTGACTATAGGGACTCTCACCCACTACAATTGTTGGATTGAGTCGTAGATACCACATTCAAGAAGAGAGACCTCACCATAACCCAAAGTGCAACTAGGGGGCGTTTGTTTCCCCAATTAATCGGGGTTCGAAATTTCCAACAAAACAAACACACTCCAAAATTTTTAACTTTTACACCTACACACTTCACTTTTCACAAACCTCAATAAATCTCAATAAAGTAAAGATTCCCAAAATTTCGGGAATATTCCCCGAAATTTCCACAAACAAACACCCCCTAAGAAATGAGGTTGGAGAATTTCGTCCAAGCATCTCCAGTTTCGCCCTCACTACAAGGTGACTGTATTACCAGTTCGACAACAAAATCAAAGGGAGATCTCACCACAACTCTCACAAAAGTGCAATTAATAAATGCGATTAGGAAGTCCCATCTATGATCCAAGGATCTTCATCCTTACCCTTGCTACAAGGTGACTATATTATCAATTGGGCAAGAAAATCAATTTCAATAGGGTTGTCGATCCACTACATCAAATTTGGCTTTTAGCAACCAAATGGAACGGTCGTCTAAACTCTAAATCTCGTCACAATAAAATATATCGCGACCAAATCAGAAAATTCGCTTAAACGTTTTAAATAAATGAAATGGAAAAGTCATAAGCCTCCACTATCATATATATATATATATATATATATATATATATATATATCATAAAAGAGTATGATTTACAACTTGAAGTCCATAACTACCCTTTACAAAAAGAAATTCTGTAATCAAGAGTCTTACATCCTAAACATGTAGTATGATGTAGAAACCACCTAACCAAAATCTACAAAATCAACATCTCATACCCAAAACTAATTTGATCTTAAAGCAAGGCACCAACAGTAATTTGATCTTAAAGTAAGGCACCAACATCTTCCATTGCCTAAAACGTGTCAACTGTCCAGTGGAGACCATCTACAATCTTCTAACAAGTTTGGTGATATTCAAGCTCCAAATATCTACAACAAAAAGCCCCTAACAGTAACATTTTGCTGCCACTACACATCCATATGGTAGGAGTCCAAAACGGCTTGACCACCTTCATCCCTGATGTCTTACAATCGCACCAAATATTAGCCCCACTCAAACTGCATATACAACATAGGGTTAATATCTAACAAATAAAAAAAACTAATAAATATGGTGTTTCACAAACTAAAATTGAGCTATTTCCATAATCTAAAGCACAAGAATCATCAGAGGGATACACGTACTAGGACATGCTGGAACAACTCCTCTTTGTCCTTCAGGGGAAGAAACCTCAAGCGCAATAGATCAGATTGTGACATGACCACATAAATCCCAAAAAAATGAGTATCGTTACCTGCATAAACTCGTACATTTTTTCATTCAGATAGTGAGCTAAAATTTCAGCAATTCCTGATATTATGCACAAGAGGATGATAAAAGTTAGACCTCAGTTGAATAAAGTAAAATGCACATAGATATAGGAAGTGAGTTTTTTTTTTTGTGGGAGAAGAAAAGAGGAAGCTGGAATGCTCTGCGAAAACATGGATGGATGGATGATGCAAACCTGGGTTACAGTTTCCATTGTTTCCCAGAATTCAACAGTAAAGAAGCTGGTATGAGCAGAAGTCTTGAATCAGTAATTTTACTCGTAATTGAACAGTAAAGAAGCCGGTGACCGTACTGAAGCTCCCACTGCTGCAACTTCGCCACTAATATCGCGGCCCAATATGAGAGGTATATGTGGTTCAAATATAGAACGGCCATAGCCTGACCGCATCTGAAAACATTAGAATGTAAAACATTTGATGTATACGAATTTCAACTCATTATATAAGTGTCTAAGCGCTTAGTAAAGGAAAACGGAAGGGGCACAGGGCAGGGCAGAAATTGGATTGTATATGCACTGCACAAAGTTATCTAGTTTTGAATAACATGATATATATATATATATATATTCACTATTTTTGTTTTGTCCACTTTTACTAATGGAGTGTTTCTTCTTATCCTAAGCATAATCGAGAGTGTTTCTTCTGTTCGAGCCTTAAGTTTGCTTTGCTCAGGATTATTTATTTTGTTGCGTTTTGGACAATAATTGCCTCCTTGACCACCTATGACCTATTCCTGGTCTACCACGTGTAGCACGAAATAGACAAGAAAATACTTCACTATTTCTTTCTTGTTTGGAGTAGGGCTGCACAACCGGAATGCGGTCCGGTTTTCCGGACCGCATTCCGGTCCTTAAATATTATAGGACCGGACCGGACCACTAAATGCGGTCCAGACCGGTTTTGATTTTTTTTTAATTCTTTTAAAATTTTTTCAAAATTTCTTTTAGGTTAATTTCAAATGGGAAGTGTATATAAAAATGTTAAGTTTTAGTTTAGATTAAAATTAAACGTTTTATGTTTATAATTTGTATTAAAAATAATAAAAATATATATTTTTTTATTTTTTTTAATAAATGTGGTCCGGTCTGGTCCGGACTGCATTTATTAAAAAGGAAGACCGGACCGCATTTTAAGAAAAAGGACCGGATCGGACCGGAAATTCGGTCCGGTTTTCCGGTCCGGTCCTGTTCACCCCTAGTTTGGAGGGTCAATAGTCAATACTCAATTGCAGTAGCCTGGAAAAAAAAAACGGGGGTTGGAGGGGCGGTTCGATAGCAATTAAAAATTTGAAAACCACGAACCTTATTTTAGTTATTTATAGTTTTGTCCTGATGTTTTTTTTCTTGGCGTTTTGTCCTCATGTTAATTTGTTAAGCTTTCGCACTGTCGGGCCTTGACCGGGGCTCTGTATAATTTGCGGTGTACACGTGTTCCAATTTGTAGTCCCACAACGCAACATCTTAATAGTTGGGGGTGGTGTGGGGTCAGTTGTATACTCACGGTGTGGTGAAACCAGATGCTTGTCGGTGAGCTCTTATCTTAGATATTTATTATAATATTTGAAATTTTTTTGTATTTGTCTTCTTTCTGTTTGAGTATTTTATGGGACCCTTCAATTTGGCGGAAGTTTTGAATGGAAAGTGCTCTAGCCTTTGGTTCATTACATGAAGAAAAAGTGCCAGATTGACCGACCAAAGTTTGATCACACGGTGAATGTTCAAGAAAAGCTAATTCGGTGGACGAGCACTTACTATAGTGGACAAGCTAAAGGTCAGGAGACACTGCTCGGAACTTGTTGGACAAATCTTGAAACTCGGTGGAGAAAATGGCGAGGGGAGGTTAGGGTTCGCATTTGACTTCAATCCTGTTGAAGGTGAAGACGCAGTAGTTAATTTGGGAGGAAATTTGAACGAGCTGACATGGCTTGCTGAAATGACAAATGGACACGTGTCTCGTTGTGAATGGCTGCTGATGTGGATTAAAAGGTCACGTATGCATTCTCTGTCACGGAGCTGGGCCTCACTTGACGGAAGACCTTAAAAAAAAGGCAAAGTCCAAGGATCTCGGTGGAACTAATAATACCCCAGAGACCAATTTGGGAAAAGTTAAAACCCCATGAACTGGCAGGAATAAAAACCCTAAAAAATAACTTAAATTTGGGAACTCACTCTTGAGAAAATTAAGAAAAATATGAAAACGGAAATTGTGGTTTAAGAATAAAAAAACTATAAAAAAATAACTTAAATTTGGGAACTCCATTTAACAAAAACGTTCTTTTTTTTAATAAGCAAACAATCAAATAACACTATGGAGGCAGACTCAAGGAATCACATGATCACAAAGAGCAACTTCCGACGGTAAATTCAAAAGACAAATTTCCCTAAACTAAGCATTGTTGATACACCATTTGGCCAAGTTATGAGCTGCAAAATTGGCCTCCCTAGGAATCCATCCAAAGTTCCACTTCTCATGCTCCTGTAGCAACCTGCATATTGTATTAACTTCACCCAAAATACTCCACTCCGATTCACCTACACCACCCTCCACCTGATTAATAAGTTGCAAACAGTCCCCTTCCAACAACACCACCTGGCCATGAAATTCCGCAGCAACTTGACACGCCAAAAGTGTTGCTTGTGCTTCTCCTTTAAGAGGTTCCCTGCCAGACATGATACCAGTTCACGCCGTGATGATGTTGCCCAAATAATTTTGGCATACCACCGCCATATAGAAATTCCCTTTAAACACATCTACATCATAATTAACTTTAATCTTTCCCGGGTCTGGAGGAATCCATATGTCCACAATTCTAGTCATAAGAGAGGACCAGGCCATTTTATGTTTAGCAAAACGTCTGGACACATTACTCATAAACTGATTGGGAGTAGGAGTATGCTTTCCATGAGCCACCTGGTTCCGAGCACCCAAAATAACATCCAATCGAATAGCCACAACGAGCATCGTATATGTCCATTGACATCTGTCCCGGAGAGGCAAGTTATGCCTATTCAAAAGAAAACGCATCCAATCCGCAATTAGAAGCCTAACATAGGGAGTTGTAACCATCGACCATGATACATTGCGCCAGAGAAATTCACTACCTGTACAGTCCAAAAAAAGGTGGGCAGTGCGCTCCTCAGCCAATCCGCACATAGGACAGAACCAACTCGGTCCATTTGATGTCCCCATATTAAGATTTTCCCGCAAAGGTAAAGCCTCTGTCGCCACCTTCCACAACATCAACTTAGCATTCGATAGTCCACCTGAAGACACTGCCCGAGATTGAATTATAAACTTATAAGCCGCCTTAGTAGAAAGGACACAAGATTGGTCCCGAACCCATTTAGGACAATCCACCCCTGGTTGCGAAGGCAAAGAAATAGCAAGTATAGTATCAGCAAAGGAGGGCTAAAAAATACTACGTATCAAGTGGACTTCCCAAACAAGAGAATTCAGAAGCATTAAATCTTGAACATAATTAATTGCTTTGTCCACCAGAATACACATCCTTAGCTTGGGTTTAAAATGTTCAATGCCCAGGACCCATGGTGTACACCAAATGTTAAGTTGACCTCCATCATATATCTGCCAACATAAACCTACAGATATAATATCTCGAATATGAAGCAAACTACTCCAGGTCCAAGAGTGGTTCCCATGACCTGATAAAGATAAACAATCAGCACGTCGACAATATTTCGCATTTAAAGTCTTGACCCAAAGGGCATTTTTATCAGTGAGGAACTTCCATCCCAATTTGGTGAGCAGTGCATTATTGATATCCTCCATCCTCCTTAAACCAAGCCCTCTAAATTCCTTCGGTACACAAATAACACTCCATGCCTTATGGTGGTAATGGCGTAGATTATAATCCGTATACCACCACCAATTTTTTTAAAAAAGTCTATCAATGTCACGTAACACTTCTTTAGGGAGTAAAAACACTGTCGTGAAGTACGATGGCGTAGCAGAAGCAACGACTTGAATAAGAACAATTCGCCCGGCCTGTGAGAGAGCTCGAGCTTTCCATCCCGTGACCCGCTTTACTACTTTATCTTGAAGGTCTTTACAAGCTTGCCTGTGAGACCGCAGTATACAGAGAGGAAGCTCAAGGTATTTGCCACCAGGTTGTTTCTGATACAGGTGCAGCTGGGCAGTGATTAAATTTTTGTCTGCCTGCATCATATTTCTATTGAAGTGGAGGTAAGACTTCTGGTAGTTTATGGACTGACTCGACCAGCTAGCGAAGGTGTGAAGGCAAGCCTTCAACTTCGATACTTCACTCCAATTCACCCTACAAAAAAACATAAGATCATCGACAAATAAAAGGTGAGAAATCGGGGGTGCACCCCGAGCAATAGCTATACCATGTAACAACTTAGCCTCCTCCTTCTTCCGTAAAATCCGGGATAACACCTCCATAACAATAACAATAACAAAAAGAAAAGGGGAAATAGGGTCCCCTAGTCGAAGGCCTCGCCCTGGTTCAAACCACCCATATGGAGAACCATTCAGCAAAATAGAAAATGAGGTGGTCGAGATGCATTGAGAGACAAATTGACGTCACTGAGCTGAACACCCTAAAATCGCAGAGCTTCATCCAAAAAAACCAAAATCTACCTTGTCATACATCTTCTCCATATCAATCTTTGCAGCTAGTAGACTCTCTCTCCCGTTTTCTTTTAAGCGTATGCATCAGCTCATGCACAAGAATAATATTTTCCTGGATTTGGCGATTTGGCACAAACGCATTCTGACTTCTAGAAATAATTTTGGGAAGAATACTTCTTAACCGGTCAGCCATAATCTTAGAGATAATTGTGTAACTCACGTTGCAAAGGTTTATGGGACGAAACTGAGTCACAACTGATGGATTCTCTACCTTTGGAATTAACACAATGTTTGAGTGATTTAGTTGCCGTAGCATATAGCTGTCATGAAAAAATTTCGAACAATAGCCACCACATCCTTTTTCACAACCCTCCACTATTTTTGGTAGAAATAGGTCAGGTACAGGGGCTTTAGTCGCCCTAATGGTTCTCACCGCTGCCCAAATCTCAATTTTCTCAGGAATTTGACATTATGGGTATGTTTGAGGGTGAAAATTTTGGGTATTGGATTTTGAGAAATATTATAAAATAAAAAAAATGTTATGGGAGTTGGTGAAAAAGTGAAGAGAGAGAAGATTTTTAATAAATATTATAATAATAATAAATTATGTGGTGAATTTTTTAGTAGTAAACTTAAAATTTTGAGCCCAATTAATTGGGACTCAAAATATGTCATTATCAACCACTTTAATGTTACAGGGTATCAGTCCATTTAACCCACATGGTATTGGATGTTATCGCTTGCAAACAACTTTTTAAAATGGTCCTCCAGAAGTCCTCCAATATCCTCCCTCTTATGACACCATCTTCCCTTATCATCCTTCAAAGCTTCAGTACTATTGCGACGACGCACTGGCGGAGGCAAGGGGGCCAACTGGGGCCTGGCTCTCTAAAACAAAAATTTTTAAACCTATTTTCTTTTATTATTATTTTTTTCAAATAAATTATTTTTTTACCATTTTTCTTTAAGAACTTGCCCCCATTAATCAGCTTCCTGGCTCCGCTTATGTGACGACGGCGAACAATAATAGATAGATGGAAAAATTTTGTGTTCAAGTCGGGAGTCGAAAGCCTAAGCCGGGACTAGTCTTCCGCAAGGTTTCTTCGTGGTTCTACGCCTTCACCAATTTAGCATGCAACTCACGCTCCACATGACGGAGTTTAGGGAAAGAATCTTGGGAAGTTCCCAGTGAGTTCAGCCCCAACGTACGTACAGGACAAAGGAAGCCACAACTCCAAATTCATCTGTATCGCATCTTCTCGTCGTCCCAAATAAGGGAAAGTATCTTATCCGAGGAAACTACGAAAAAATCTCAGCTGGACCTTCTGAATTTCTCTTCCACTTCATATCTTTCTCATGGCAGATTTAACTTTGCCATAAAAATCTGAACTTTTTACTTCACATTTCCCAGTGCTTGTTGGATTTCGGCGAGTTGTAAAGCTGTTGTCATCCAATCGCAGACACACCTAACCCTTTTGATGTTGACGTCAATGGACGCCCTTGCTCTGTAAAAATCCTACGAATCATTCCGTCGTTGATTTGTTTTTTTTTTCCCAACATCCACCAATCGCTGTAATGCCGCCAAACTCTCAGAAAGTTTTTGTCTTCATCGTCATTATTCGTATTCATATTTCAATCAATTCGTAGATAAAATATATATGTACGTGTACAATACGCCAACTAATTGCGTGTGATTTTCTCTCTTTTTTTTTTCTATAAATTAA
The DNA here is from genome assembly GCA_963930655.1 of Myrica gale. Lineage (NCBI taxonomy): Eukaryota > Viridiplantae > Streptophyta > Magnoliopsida > Fagales > Myricaceae > Myrica > Myrica gale. Next base: position 3,662,598 of record OZ005600.1, on the reverse strand, counting down.
ACCCAAGCAACAAAATTCTACGATCTCAATAGCTTACATTTGGCGACTTTGTGTTTGTGGGTGCTGATAGTTTGTTGCTTTTCATTCAGGCTGTATTTAAAATCTCTCTGACTTGGTCGATTGGTGATTATCTCTTAATTTCGAGTTGCCTTCGTGGAATTTTGTTTTGGGGGGGAATTTGGGTTTGAATCTTCTTTCTGCAATCTGAAAAAGCCCAGCTTTTGATTGTAGATGCTTGTTATCAATTGTGCATATTAACGAATTTCTGTACTACTTCTGTTTCTGGGTCTTGGGCTTTCTTATAGTTTCTGCCTCGTTAATTTGGGACCAATTTCCAAAGGATCTTCCTTTTTTTGGAACTTCTGGAGAAGCGGGGTTTTTGCAACTTTAGCTGTTTAGGTACTGACTTTGAATCTGCTTGCTTTGATCCTGGCAAAACGCTCTTAAGAATCAGTATACTGAATCGCACTAGTTTGTGTTGAAGTTCTTCCATTTTTCACAGGTTAGGACTCGATTTTCCCAATCATTCGAATTTGGTCTCAAAATTGCATAGAGTTGTACAATTAGAGAGCTAATTTGGCTTTTTTTAAATGTTTGCGGCTCTTGAGCTACTTTTGTAGATTTTGTGAGCCTGGAAGCTTTGTTTGGGTAAATTTTAACATTTCAGAAGATGACGATTGGAAGTCTTGCACCTAAGGAGGACAGGAAGTCACGAAAGACTAAAGCAATTGTTGATGAGAAAGCACCATTGTTACCCAAGAGGCAAGAAGACGATGCGGGGTTTGATGAGTTCAATGGTGCTTCCTTTACCGGGGCAGTGTTCAACTTATCCACCACAATTGTTGGTGCCGGGATCATGGCGTTGCCTGCAACTATGAAAGTGTTGGGGCTTGTTCTTGGGATAGCCATGATTATCTTTATGGCTTTTCTGACAGATGCCTCAATCGAGTTGTTGCTTAGGTTTAGCAGGGCAGGGAAGTCGCTTTCTTACGGAGGTCTCATGGGGGATGCCTTTGGAAGATACGGGAGAAATTTGCTGCAGATTTGTGTTATAATAAGCAACGTTGGCGTGCTCATTGTGTACATGATTATTATTGGTATGACTCTAGTCACTATTTCATTCAAATGTTGTATATTCTTGTTTGTATATCTCGTTTGTATTCTCGATATCTGATCTAGAAGGCTTTACTAGACTTATTTGCTTTCAAAAGTCAGCGTTGTATTTATGTGGAAAGTGATCATGATGATTTTTGCACCCTCTACTTGAAGGCGATGTGCTTTCTGGAACATCTTCAAGTGGAGTTCACCATGCTGGTGTCCTTGAAGGGTGGTTTGGAGATCAGTGGTGGAATGGCCGTACCTTTATTCTCACTGTCACAACGCTTTGTATATTTGCTCCATTGGCATGCTTCAAGAGAATCGGTTAGGGTTCTCCCTTTATTTTCAATGGTTATCTGTTGGCTGTGGTCTGAATTACTCCTCCTGGTTTTTAATTTCCCCCCTCAAGTTGTTACGAATTGGATCTAGCAGTCTCTGATGTCCTAGCGAAACTATTGTTCTCAAAATATACTTGTTTATGCTTTTGTTAAGTAAACAATCCATTAGTAGGTGCACATGATATTGGTAGTTTATACTTCTAGCATTATACAATTGTAGCCTTATACTTGATTTTGATACCTGCTTCTGGACGACCATGAAACAGGTAAATTGGTTTATTGTTTCTACATTGGCCCAGTGTTGTGATATGAATATTTTTAACAGAAATTCAGCATATCTTAAAGGCCTTCTCTTGCTTTGAACAGTAGATCTCTTGTGCATGTGGTCTTTAGATAGTTATCGTTTTAATAGTCTTTGGCCTTTTTACATTTGATGTGCATTGTGGTGAGATTTTTTATGCCTTTTTTGGTGGTGGCAGATTCATTGAGATACACATCTGCGTTATCAGTTGCCCTGGCAGCTGTGTTTCTTGCTATTACTGTTGGAATTTCCATTGTGAAGTTGGTAAGTGGAGGCATTGTGATGCCTAGGTTGCTACCTAATGTTACTGATCTGACGTCATTCTTCAAACTCTTCACTGTGGTCCCTGTGCTCGTCACTGCATTTATCTGCCACTTTAATGGTATGCAAGCTGTTTACTCATTTACACAGATCTTGTTTTCCTGCATCCTGGTGTTTGTGTAGGAATGGGACTGATGAATGAAATTGACCCATGCTTCACCCACCCAACCCAAAAAAAGAAAAAAGAAAAAGAAGACCAAAGAGAGAAGGGACAGAACATATAGAAGATGAAGTAAAACTCATTTGGAACTCATCCTTCCTCCACCTCTAACCAAAAAGAGGTCCACGTGAACTTCTGAATTAGCTACGTTGGAATAACTGTAAAATATTGTCCTAGTTCAGGGATTGCTTCTGTGTAACTTGAACCCAGCTCATAATTATAATTTTATCTTACTTATTTGAGCTTGCTTAGCAATTTACTTGTTTTGTGTTGATGAAGGGAGATCAAAACAAGTGTTCTGTGTTTAACTTGCTCAGTTATTTTCGAACGTTAGTCATTAGCTTTTTCGCTTGTATGTTCTAAGTGTTTTCAGTACAATCTTTGTACTGTTTTCACCTTTTATTTCTTTTAATAAATTGATCTTACTTATCAAAAAAAAAAAAAGAAGGAAGTTATTTTCGAACATTAGCCTTGCAAATTCATACCCAAATTTTAAGAAGTGATTTTTGTTTTTTTATTCTTAGCTCTGGAGACTTTACAAACCTTTTGAGTTGGAAGCACATTAATACCGGACTTATCCTCTATAAAATTCATTTGCAGTTCACAGCATAGACAATGAACTTAAAGATTCTACACAGATAAAAGCGGTTGTGCAAACTTCACTTGCTCTATGCTCTTCCGTGTACATAATGACAAGCTTTTTTGGGTTCCTTCTCTTCGGTGATGCAACTCTAGATGATGTGCTTGCCAACTTTGACACGGACCTTGGCATTCCTTACAGTTCCCTGCTCAATGACGCTGTCCGTGTTAGCTATGCTGCACATCTCATGCTTGTATTTCCCGTTGTCTTCTTTCCATTACGGCTCAACTTGGATGGCCTCCTCTTTCCCTCCTCAAGGCCTTTGGCTCTGGACAATTCTAGGTTTGCATTTACCTCAATTGGGCTCATTGCTCTGATCTTCTTAGGTGCGAATTTCATACCCAGCATTTGGTATGCTTTCCAATTTACTGGAGCGACTGCTGCAGTCTGCCTTGGGTTCATTTTTCCTGCTGCCATTACCCTAAGGTGAGTTTTAATGTCACTGGTCTTTCTAAAAAATTGGTTTCTCTCTGCCCTCTTTCTTCATTTTAAATGTGAATTTTTATGCTAGTTTCTAATTTCTCAGAATTGGTTTTTATGTGTCCATTTTCATTCTAGATGTAAATTTTATGCTTATTTCTAATTGCTGTCAAAAATTGCAAAGGCAATGAGCTTTGGCTCTAGGAAAGGCACTTCCCTCCCGCTTGAGAATAGGATGGAGGATGTGGTCGTAAACCCACAACACTTTACTTGTATGTATGAGTTATCTATACAAAATGAAATTGCACAAAGACCATGGTTCAGTAGAGGTATTCATGGTTGATGAGGTTTGTGGGATCTCATTCCTTGTGAAAGGGAAATTCTACGTCAAGGCCTTTTAAACTGCAAGAAAACAACATGGGGTTTTTCTATGAAGGAAAATGAGTTAACCTTTTGATTGAACGAACTTAATGGACAGCCGTGATGCTGCAGATGTTTTGACATGCGCTTGTATTTAATTGACATCTAGAATTCTTGAGGTTTTCTGCTATCTTTTTATTCAAAGGATGTTAGATATATTGTCTACTGGCTCTGCCCTTATCATTACTGCCCATACTTGCTACTTCCTCACTGGGAATTCAGATGAGGGAATTATTTTTAATTTGTCATTGGCCCCTTTTTCCTGTCATTTTTATGGTTTTATGGGGTAGGGATTAATTTCCTTCCTTGGTGATTCAGGGATCATCGCAACATAGCAACGAAGAAGGACAAGATTTTGGCTGTTTTTATGATAGTCCTTGCAGTCTTCTCTAATCTGGTGGCCATATGTAGCGATGCTTATGGGTTGATAAAGAGGAATCCATCTCCGAGGGCATGATCTCACATTTCAATAATCTGAAAACAGACCCAGGGGGAGGAAATGCAGCAAGGTCATCCAGATCCTTGCAAGGAGGGAACCTTGTGGCGGGATAATTTGGTGGTCAATCAGAAAATCAGGAGTTGAAATATGATTATAATAAAACATCCTATTGCTCATTGTACAAAGGTACTTTGCTAAAGAATACACACACACACACACACACACACACACACACATATATATATATATCCATTAGAGATTGGTGTGTGTTGTTGACTTGCGTTGTGCTTTGTACTAGAACTTGTTGTGTAGACAAGAATTAAGTCAGAGAAATGAAATTCGTGTCTGAGATTTTTCATGCGTCTCTCTCTCTCCGAGTGAGTTTGTCAAAGCTTCTCTTGAATTACCTATTGATTGGGGTCATGATGCATTGATGGCCTGTTCAAAGCCCTAAAAGGCTACTACGTCAATGAGCCAGCTTAGCACGAACCTCCGATTCCTCCCTTTTTCATTTCGCCATTGAACCTGTTCCCTGCTTAGTCTTTCAAGTGATATCCGTGAGTCGCAAGCTTCTTTCTAATACTCACTTCCACTCGTCCAAAAAGATGTAACTGCACTCACTGGTAATAAAAATCTGCCTCAAATTATGAGGTTGGGTTAGAGCTGAAATGAGCGTCCAGAGAAACAGAGTCGCTCCACGCAAATACAAGTAAGAGGGGAAATACAAAGGAAAGAGACGGATCAATGCAACAAGTGTTTTCTCCAAAAAAGGGTGACAATTAGGATTCTCAAGAATATCACTCTGCTTAAATATGTTAACAGAAAAAAAATGTAGCAATATCCACCGTCATCAGATGACTCTTTTTTTAAGTATGTGAACAAAATCGTTAAGTGGAGTAAAGCATGTACATCCTATTCAACACCTAGCAGGATCAGGCAAATACAACTGACAAATGGCGACTCCCTCAATTGTTCTGAACTCCAGTGCATTCAGTTCGGAAAATGTGGTCAAGAATGACAAGTATTGAAAGCAGAAAAGTAATTGCAATTAACAAGAGAGACGCCCTTATGGCGAGACAATGACTAATCTACAGCTACTGAAACTAGACGACATATTACAGCCCTAACTACAAAAACCACCATCTTACGATGACTATGTACAATACATTACCCTAAACGCTTTCCCATGCTCCATCCAAGAAAGGAGAAACATACATGCCTACAATCAGATTACGGGTTCCCAATAGTGGTTACAAAAGGCACCAGCTTTCTATAATCCCTTCTCCTCCCTAGAGCACAGCTGCCAAGCACGCGTCCAAGAATGAGACGTGTGTTTTGCAAAGCCACCTCTCTAGGTGACATTCCTGAATCAGCTGAGCCCCCTTGTGCAGATGTCGGAACCACCCCGAATGCTAAACCCATACCATACTGTAGGGGCCCACTGCGAGCCTTGAATGAGCTCTGAGGAGCAAGCATCTTCTCATCAGACCCACCAAGACCATTCTCAAATGAGGGCTCTTGAGTGTGAGAACTGGTAAGTGAGCTACAACTCTGTAAGAGGGCTTCCAACACACTTAGTGCCTCCCAACACAAAGTGCTCTCCACCAACTGGGACACAATTGCATACATGTGTGGACTTTGTGCAGCATCCAATGGAGTGAGCTGCAGCAAAGCCTTGAGCATGAGCAGTATTACTCGCTGATACTCGACTGGCCCTTTCTCCAGCAGAGTTAATAAGTGGCCAAAAGCCAAAGCTGAGTGCTTTGGGAACCACTCATTGCATAGCAATGGCGAGACACAAGCAAGGAGGTTATCAACACTTTTGAACTCACCACGGGAGTAAGCCATAAACACAGTAGCTAATTCATCCAATGATTTTGCCTGACACCAAATGGAGATGTTGGCTGCAACGGAGCAGGCCTTTAGGTACTGTTGTTGAAGTGGTGAAGCAGACCCCACGATGGGATCCTTGCTAAGCTGCAAGCAGAGCCAAGGAAGCAAGCCTGTGATGTGCATCAAAAGTCGTGTTTCTGCATCCCCAAATATGGAATCACACGAGTGGACTGTAATACGGGAGAGAACCTCAATAGAGACACCATGGCTAACAGTTGATAAGAGTCCTTTAAGCACAAGAGGCTGCACACCTTCAAATGTTGGCAGATTCCCACTGGATGGGGGCAGCTCAGAGCCTCTAGATTCCGTCCGCTGGAAGTCACTTACATCACCATTTGTATCAAGCTCATCTCTAGGCATGCTTGAAAGAAGCACATTTTCTGTTGTTCTGTCCCTAAACGATAAACGATCAATCACGCGTGAGAAGAGCTCAAGCACCTGGCAGTACACATGAACAAAATCTGTGTGCATCATGGCCACACATCCCCAAAAGAGTTGGGGGTAAAGGATCACCTTTTCTGGCTCCATATTTTTCACCATCACTTGCAATGTCAACAAAATTTCCATAATGAATCCCAAGACTGGAGGTACTGGATTTCCTAGGCATCTATGAAGACAACGGAGGAGTAATACACATGTATCACTTGTGACCCTAGGCCACAAAGCACGATAGATCTGGTGTGAGCGACAGGCTAAGTGTCTTGACGTGCACTCCATAGCCCATTTGAGTGCCTCAGCCCCCCAGGTTTCACGGAGATCTCCTTGGAAGAAGATAGCATCAACCATGCTCTGAACTAATGCAGACAGAAGCACTGCACTAGGAAGCTCAGTTCTCACTAGCGTAGGATCCTCATTTTCCCACATCATGCTTCCTCGCTTTGATTGCACATATTTGATAAGGCTCACAACCTGCTGCTTGTTCTCTCCATCACTGTTTTCTACCTCATAAAGCTCCAAGTGCCGACCTGCTAGCGAATATAATAGATTAACAAGCAAATGCTGGCAGTGCTCCAGCACTATGTCCTCCGAACTATCCATTGAAACAAATGTGACATGGAAGAGTAGAGGCAAGTGCTCACGGAAATCTTCATCATTCTCATATGCAATTTTTGCAAGTAGAATCAATGCCATATCTGCATGAGTCAATGAATGTTGCTGATGACCCTGCAAGGCTGACTGAAGTTCTTTAGCATTAATGCCATGCATAGCCACCCCCGAATGCAATCCATCTTCACCAGAGTTTGGTGTATCAATGAGGTAGTCTCCACTGTCCCTAGAAACATGGCGGCTCCGTAAAGTTCCTGTCGAACTTCTAACCCCCATTAAAGGCCCCGACATGTTTACCAAAGCTGGAAGGAGCTGCCCTGAGCGACCTGCATTCACTGGAACAATGTTCAATTCAGGAGGCATTGGACTTAATGGCCCTGAGACGCTTCGTCCAGTCACACCTGCTGTTCGCCAACTTAGGCTTCCGCTAGCATTCCTAAGTGGACCATCAAGGGAACCACGGACAAGTAAAGGTGACATGTGTGGCTGGCTGTCCACAACTGATGAAATCTGAGGCACAGCAGGCCCTTGGGAGAATTCCAACACGAAATTTTCATTCCCATCGCCTTTATTTGTACTTAGCCCTGCTGGCTCAATGCTATCTTCCAGCATACGCTGAGCCAGTTGGAACACCAGGTGGTCAATTGTGCGCTGAGGACATATCCGAGCTAAATATAGACTTACACGCTTTGCAACAGAAAAATATGTAGCAAATGCGCCACTTATTTCGGCAGATGCATTTGAATCACAATCTTCAATCCCTTTTGTGATCAAGAAATCTAAAACAGGACTAATATTCCTAGGTTTGCTAGCAATTGTGCTCCATAACTTCTCTATTTCATCCGGGAACTGGTCTACATGTCGCCGAGTCACATAGTAAAGAATTTTTAATAATCTTTCACTCCAGCCTGAGTCCTTGAGTTTCAAGAAATTCAGGTTCTCAATCCATGGAGCCATGCATGTCAAGACCTGATGCTGTGCTATTATGTTAACAGCATCAAGTTGTCTCTGCATGATTTCCTCACAGAGGAGCTGGCTCAACTCAGGGTGATCTTTGGCAAGTTTGCATGAGAGCTTGTATTGGAATTGCTGGTACGAATCAGGCAGGTTTCCAACAACAGCAGCTCGATAGTTCCCTGAACCCTCAAAACCATCCTCAGCCCACTCACGAACAGAAAGTGTTTCAAGCATCTGAAGGGCATCATCGCGAATTTGTCTTGATGGGTCCACCACCTTATAGAGGATAAGGCTCAAGAGTCTTTGGATTTCACATTCTAGTATTTCCTGCCTCATGTAAACCTCAGCCAGCACACTGAAGTAACCATCAGCTATCGCAGCATCAGAGTAGTAGCACTAAACACGAACAAAATATCATTAGTCCCTAAAACATCAACTTGTAAGCATCTCGTGCAGTTAGGTAATGTCCTTGTTAACAATTGTTCTTATCTTATTCATCACGAAGTTACATGTATACTACTTGGGTGGTGAACACAATCAAAGAAGGACAACATTATTACCTGATCAATGCAAGCAGGAAACAGGTCCAGATTCGTAAGCAAAAGATTCTTCAGAGCCAATTTTGCCAATGAAACACGATGATGGCCGCCCCTATGCCTGTCATGTCCAGCAGCTCCGCGGCCACCTTCTCCCATGTATTTGGAATAAGACGGAGTTCTAGGATCAGCTGGTGAGTAACCAAATGGAGCCCTCGGTGCAAGCTCAATGAACAAACTATTGATCCAAGAAATTACACGCCCACTCATTTTCCTAGCATTGTCATCAAAGCATGGCCCATACAGAAGTGAAGCCAATGCATTCATTGAGGCCCACTGAATGGCCTCAACCTGTTCACTCAATTCTTTATCAAATGCTATTTTGTCAACAGAATCCTTAGATCGAGCATGTTGTGAAGACTTGTAACGTTCCACTTCACGTCGATAATCACTAGCACCATCCTGATCCCATGTGCTGCTTGTGTCATCAGACCAGGAGAGAAGAAGATCAAATAGTCGTTTTCTGGTTCTTAGATCAAACTTTTCTGATTTTGACTCGACAAATTCAGGAGCTAGGGATCTTAGAACAGAAGCAAGTGCATAACGGAGAGGTTGAATTTCTTGAAAGCTCTCAGCAGGGGCTGTTAATATCTGCCGGGTTGTCTCATCAATAAACTTCAGATAATGGCGACAGAACTTTGGCCTGCGGGCCAGCATGCCAGGCCAGATATTCTCAGCAACTGACCGGTATATATTTGCAATGTGGGTATGGAGTTCTTCGCGGCGCGGCTTTTGACTCTGCATCCAAAGGAGTGAAAAATATTGCAAGTCATTTGACCAATATCCAAAATTTGGGAAGTGAAACTATTAAACCATGCGCCTGTATTTTGTTTGAAATGAACTGGCACTGAACATATGAAGAAATCCCAAATCAACATCTTTTCCACCTTTCGTTTGAAGGGGTGCCCTTCATAGAAAACCTAGAACTCATACAATGAATGGGGCATAGGTGCTACACTGATAGTACCAATCAAAAGGATAACTGCTTGAAATTTTCCAAAGAATCCCAATGTTTGACAACAAACCACGTGCTGTGAGCAATAAAAACATTTTGGTAGAACCATGCAAGAGATAAGCATCCTCTTATCCTGCTATACATAGTATCTGGTGGCCTATCCACCACTTGCCAAAATGCGTATGCATTTCCTTTTTCCCTAATGAAGCCAAGTGCTTATCAGATTAGTGATTTGAATGGTGGCGCTCAGAAAAGTAAAAACAATTAAAATGAAGCATAAGGTTTTTCTTAACCCCTTTTCTATTCCTGATGGGGTGAATTTGCCTATCTAGTACATTAACTTGAATGGCACTGCAAATTATTTTAATCCTCACAGAAAACTTTTCCACTACAGAATATGTAGTGCACTGAGAACCATATGATCATTTTTTTATAACCTAGGAGCTCCCATGGTCGGGCCACTTCATGTACCCGGCCCTACAAGCCAACCTGGGGGGCATGTGTCAGAAACCCACCCAACACACCCCAGGTAAGTCAGGGGCGGTGTTAGGGCTCGAACTTGGGATATGTGAGAACCCAAGCCGTTGCCTTACCACTAGACCAAACCCCTGGGGGTGAGAACCATATGATCATTATGAAGCTGCAAATGACAATTACTAAATTTTGGATATTTTAGGAACTTAAAAGTAAACTATACCTTCCATTTTGGTTTTCCCTCTGTCTCTGAGGAAACCTCATCAATAAAAGATGCAAGCTCGCTAAACATAATTTCGCATGCTTCAAGATGTGAATGACCAAGAGCCATGCTGGCTGCATGCTGTTTCAGATAGGAAATAAGTTGATTAAACCACGAGATTCAAAACTGCAAGCATAAATAGTCTCTTTCTTTTCAAGGAATAAGCACATGCAACACAAAACTTGAAAAGCAATGGCATTTGAACACTCAGCAGCAATTACCCATACAGAGAGTAATTTGCTTATATGAGTGTATAAATAGAGTATCCACTGTATCTTCCCATACTGCTTCCCAATGAAGTAGCATAATAGAGTAAACTTCCCCAATAAGGCAAATCTGTCAATTTGACACACTTGTCTCTTGACTTCCATATTTAAATAGGCACTTTTGACTTTAACGTGTACTTACTACGTGTGCCTCAGATCCAGATTTTAAGGAGGGGAAAATAAGATGATAAAGATCTTTGGGTGCTGCTAAACCACGAGCTTCTTTACTCATTGGTGGACATGAACACACGAACATTGCATACATTAGCCACTGATCCAGTTTGTTGTCTGCATCTTGTGATGGATGAGCCTTTCCACCCAACTCAACAGGTGTGATATGAGCAAGACGTTGCAAAACCTCCAACCTGCCCATTAAGATTTTGTTGCAATAGTGTGTGGAATTTCAAGTTTTGAAACTGATTAAACTGAAGATGTCTGATCAGAGAGCAGAAAGGACATGATTAAAAGCATTAAGCAAAATAAAAGCAATATAACCAAGCCAGACTTCATTTTTTTTCCACAAGTTCCCAGATGTCAGAAACTAAAATATGTAGAACAATAATATAGATTCAGCAAGGACCTTGTTCTCCGATTATCTAGAGCATTAAGTTTACAAGAAGAGACCCTTGTTGTCACTTCCCTGACCTCCGTTCGCCGACAACACCGACGAGATACCTTCCGTCGACCGCTGTGGTTGGGTGACTCCCACCGTGCCAGCGATTCTTCCGCCAAGGGACGACGTCAGGTGGGTCGGCACCTCCTGCCAGCCCTTGTCATTATCAACATTAGAAACCGTGTGGGCCGGGTCTTCACCAAGCCCAAGAAGCCCGACTGCAGGCCCACACGAAGAGAGCCCCCCTGGCTCACCACTCGACCGCTCCAGCCCACGAGATCTGCTGAGAGAGGCCACCAGATCTGCCGAAGGAGAGTCTGTCGCCGGAATAGCCACCAGGCTATCGCCGGCAGCCACAGAAGACACCGGCAAGCTGGCGGGAGACAGCCCACTCCCCACCCCTTTGAAATCGTTGGTGGCAGGGGGCCGATCAGAGTCGACAAGAGCTCCCGGCGTCGGAAGAACTGACTGTGTGTTTTGGGCTGGACTAATTGGGGTATCCCTTGGTTGGCCCTAGGTTTGCGGGTGGGTGGGTGAGGGTGCTTTGTTGTCTTGTGGGGTGAGGGTTAAGGGGTGCGGGTGAGGGTTGAGGGTGCTTTGTTCTTTGGGTTTGGACTCTTCAGTATTTTCTCTTATACTGCTGACTCTTTGTTTTTTCTTGTTTTTCTTTCTCTTAATAAATTGGCTTACTTATCAAAAAAAAAGTTTTAATTTTTGTCCTAAAGCAACCTCTCATGGTAGGGAAAAATCATGTGCCAAGTGTCTGTGTTGGGCAGAAACAAGCCTGGACATGAACATGAAAATAATTTACTTACTTCGCTTCTTGAACAGAGCTTGGGCAAAGTTCAGCAGCATATTTGATGAGCTCACTCAGACACCGAGCCCACCTGTTTTTGTCGGGGCTGTCAAATATTATAGATTGAAGTGTCACATCAGGAGGAATTGCATCAGATTCTCGTTTCATATCAAAGGGACGACCAGAATCCCAAAAGCAGGTCTGAATGATGTCATCCTGCAACTTCCAAAGAATGGGTTTGAAATATGATCACCAAGTTCACATTCACGCCACACCTCGAAGTAGAATCATCAACATCAAAATAAACATAAAATTCAAAGATGGGGGAAGTAGAAAAGAATATGAATATCCCACCTCGTGTTCTTCCAGGACATCGATTATAAATATCGGTTCAGCTTCATATCTCAAAATATGATCTGGCTGCTCACACAGTGTTAGGTCTTGAATGTCATTCCTTAAAGCACGAACACAGCGCAGTAGCTCCAATGCTGTATGCCTAATCTGGCTATCCAAAGAACTAAGGAAGATAAGACCAACTGCATCTATCTCTGAAGCCCGAAATTCAATTGCTTCTCCTGATGGATGGAAAGAAGACTTCTTGACTTCCTGATTTTCATGCCTGACATGCTTCGTCTCTTGAACATCATGTTCCAGTGTATCATCAATAAGACAAGCCCTCCAGAAACGCATAAGATCCAAGAGACGCCCCAGTGATGTTTGAATGAGAAGAGGAAATTCATCGGGAAGCCCTAGGATGAAATTGGCCATCCCCTTCATGACTGAAAAGCGACGGTAGGGAAGGTATTTTATTATCCGATTCAATACCAGTACTGCTTCCTCACGAACACCAGGATCAATACTTATGCCATGTTGAGGTATGATTTCAGTGATTTTATCACTTCGGCCAACTTCCTCAATCAGATAAGGTATGCACTTCAACACTGACCGGAAAAGATGCCCTTGGGATTTTTCTTTGGTTACAGCATCTGAAGAAGGATAGATTAATTTAGTATCTGTCAATGAAGCAACAAAAACATAAAAGCCAGCCATTTAAGCATAAAGAAGTATACAACAAACAGATAACCAAGAATATAACGGATTTAAGCAATGGCTCTATAAATTGAGCCAGCCATTTAAGCATAAAGAAGTATACAATAAACAGATAACCAAGAATATAACGGATTTAAGCAATGGCTCTATAAATTGCTAGCATTTATGTTTTTCCTTCTGAGAGCTACACTCTTTTGAAACATGTTCACTCCCAACCTAGTTCAGTTGGGATTCATACATCACAACCATATGGCTAATATTCCTTATATTAAGCTCAGCCTTGGCTCACTGACAGTAAAAATCGATTTCATTCACCAATTATAGTGCAGTCAATATCATGATTTTCTGAGCCAACAAAATACACATCAAATGAGGAAGAACTCCGAAAAATAGAAAAGAAAAGAAGACATTCCAAAGTACAAGTTGCAGATCAATTGAAGAATAAGGAATAACCCCCTGATTATATATATCAACATTTCCTTGTCCTTTTTGCACTTATCTTACCATACAATAAAACCTCTCTCTTATTAAAGGTTCTGAAATCAACATACTATGAAAAGAAATTACCTATGGTGGTCCTTGAAGAAGTTAGAAGAGCTTGATTATATGTTCTATGACAAGACCTAATAATTGACTCAATTGCAGCCTTGACTTTTGGAATGTGGTTCCCAATATCATGACCTGATCAAAAGAAGTCTGATGAAGTCAATCAAGAGTTGATATATCAAAGTATAACCCTATATGGATAATGACCAGTGTATGACAATTTCTCACTTACCTTTAAACACTTCCAAGCCAACATGCTGGCTTGAAGGTGACATAACAATGGCAAGCAACGCACGGAGGCCAATGACCTTTGCTTCACTTGGATTGTCTTGCTTCAGCAATTCTAGTATCATATGGTTCATGGCAAAATCGAGGTTATGCTCCGCTATAGTCACACAGAATTCAACTAGTTTATCATGTTGGACATCCTGAGCAAGCATTCCTTTCCTCAGAACTGTCAAAAGTTGAGAGGTTACACTGTCTAAGTAGTCCCAAATACAATTGGGGGCCTGATTAGCTGCATGAACACTCAAGTAAAACCTCAAAACACGATGAAGACAGTCAAGTGCCATGAAGCGATGGTTCTTGTCCTGCATGATCAAGTAAGATCTTGTCACATAGCCTAAAACTCAAAACACAAGACTAGATGATATGGTTGACAAATCATCAAGATAAGACATTACATTAGGACATGGAAGCTTACTCTAAGAAGCTTGTAGAGTTGCTCCATGTGAGGGCTTAAGTTGTTGTGGAATATTTGAGGATCGCCAAGAGAGAGAAGAAGAGTCACCAAAGGGTAACCAACCTAATCCATAAAGAACGTTAACGATTGGAAAGAAGAGAATATAAACACACAAAGGGGATAGGGATGTTGGTTTCTTTTTTTCTTTTCCTTTTCTCGTGTGTTCTTTTTTTAATTTTTTTTTTGGGGGGGGAGGTTTCAAGAGAAATTCCAAACACAAGTTAGAGGAAGTTCAAATACAAGTTAACAATAAAGACATGAAGAAAAATGGAAGCTCCTTTTGGATTTTTTTTTTTGTAAAAGCTATACTTAGAGCAAATTGATTCCTCATTCTTCCAAAAGATGATCGAGGCTGTGAAAGAAGGTGAAGGGAAGGCACACACTAACACAACTGAAAACAGGAAATGCATGAACTCGTAACAAATACTTAAATGGCACTAAAAACTAATGTGAATTATAGCCCTAAAAAGTAAATATGCTTTTACAGTGATTTTCAAACATTTCTCAAAACAAGAAAATCTTGAGCTTCTTTGAAGATTAGGATGGATCAGATGTGTTTACCTCTCGATAAACTACCGATAACAAAATTTTGATCAACAAGATTCTCCACAATGTTTAGTGTTGTTTATGCATGGTTTAGATATCTCAATAGAATAAAACCTTCACTACGTTAGCCAAACAATGTTGGAATTTAATTTATCCTTTTTTCTGCCAAATAAATTTCAATATCTACATAGGAATATCACCAGGAAAATATATAAGAGCTCGTGTTCCTAACTCAAAGAGGAAATCCAAGAACCAAATGCTGCTTCTGCACACAACTTTGCCATAGTAGCCTGACCTAAAACTGTGCAAGTACCGTCCTAAATAGAATATAGAACCAGCCCACTTGATTAGCGGTATAGAACTTGAAGCACAGACTAATTAGAAGGCCAAATCAAATCAAGTATAAATTTATTAAGGTAGGAATGTACACATCTCAGACGAACAATAACTAGACATGAAATATAACGAAAAGAGAGGTAGATGATCTGAGATCCATTATCCACTTACAGCAATATGTTTGCTCTGTTTTTCCATCCACGGAATGAGTTGCAATCTTATTCGTCCAACAGCATCATACCACAGAGAAAGTGCAGCCTCTACACCTGTAGGAGGCCACTGGCTTTTTCCACCATCTGCTAGTGGTGCTAGGATGTTTGAAAGCATATTGCAGAGTGCATGGTGAAATTCACTTTTTCGCTTATGGGGAGAACGGATAAGAGGGTTAGCTTTTGCTACAAAGGAGGCCGATGCATTGAGTCCACCCTCGGTCTTAACCTGCCAATTCCTGATTGTTAACTCATCGTCTTCTTATGCCATTTTTCACTAGATCATTATTAAGGTGATGTTTGATTGTAAAAATATAAGGGTGTTAAAAATGTTGGGGTGTTGGAGTTGGTGAAAAGTGAAGAGAGAGATGATTTAAATGAATTTTTTATATTTATTCGGAGTGAAAAGTGATGATTTGATGGAGAAAGAGAATTTTGGAGAGTTATTTTATTGGGATGAAAATTTTGGAGGGTAGAATTGTTGGGTGTCAAACATCTCCTAAACGTACCCCAAGCTTTAGGTAGCGCATCCCGTTAATGATACTGAGTGTTTCACTTCGGGAAACACTAGTGTCGATCCGACGATTATTGAGTTCCATGAAAAAGCGCTCGGTCACAGAACTGAATCTGTAAAAAGAAAAAGGCAAAGCACCATAAAAATTTCACCATACTACTCACCCAAAAAAAATCGCCACACTATACTAAGTAAACATTGAATGGCTGCTCCCAAATAATGTTCTTACTATGACTCCTTACCAAGATCCAGTCAACTGATGATGTCAAAATCAAAATACACACTGTTTTACATATTTCATAAGCCTTAAGTACTGCCTGTCATATTTTATAAGCGTTTAAGTACCACCTCCTGATGAGCATTTAACACAAAATCCACCAGACAAGAAACTACAAAACTTAACAATGCAATTATACACTCTTATCAGTAATCAGTAATATGCATCATTCACGAGCTTTAATTTTAACAGTCATAGAGGCATATTTCAGATTTCAAAATAAAATAACTGACATTATGTCACTATCTTTATTGGTCAACGGCAAAAATTCAAGCATTGGTAACCACCTTCTGACCACTACACTACAACACCCTAAGTGCAAGTAAGAGCTAAGGCCCAAAAAAAGAATGATGTTGTCAATAAGAAAAGAAAAGAAAGAACTGGACAAACAGGATACTTGATAGCATGGTAGTCTCCCCCTAGAAAACAGATCATCAGAACTTGTGTTGGCGGCTTCATCCAACAAGAGAAGCTAGTTCTTGGACCACTCACTTGTGCCCTAATCCAAGGTTTTTACAACTAAATAGAGCAGGTGGCCTAGAAAAAAAATAGAGCAGGTGCAGTCTTGTATAGCTTATCAAATGTGCATCAATCAGAACATTTTGAACATCTTGAAGTGTTGAGGGATGAAAATTTTGTAACCAGAGGATACAAGGTGCCTATGGCTAATTCAGTCAATTCACCAAGAAATAATTCTTTCATTATGGAAAAGTAAGTTTCTTCTCTCAGCTATCTGAAAACAAGAAAGAAGAGTCCATCAATGGTGAGAGTAAGATATGCCAAACTTGACGAAGGATACACAAAAATGAAACATCAAAATTTAATTGTGCCAGAAACCATGTAGAATTCAGATTTATTCAACAATGAAGAAACAACTCTGAATTGGATGAATTGGATCACAATCGAGTGGTTGCAATTTTTATAGAGGTCGATTGGGTTACCTGATGCAAGATAAGGCACCTAAGAGCTGAGCAACTAGGTCCAAAAGGAGTCCCTGCAAATCAACCAATGAGGGGTATTCAACCTGGCTAACAACCCTGTACCAAGAATCACATGTGTATAAATGTATGAAACTTCTTAAGACTTATGATCTCGCCCCATAATATCTAAGTTGCATGTTTCAGTCTAGAGCAGGGGCATGATGGTACCTTAGAAAAGATCTCAAATCAGACAAATAACAATGAGCAATAAAACTGATAGAAAAAACTATCTGGCCTCGTGGCATTATTATCAATTAGATGTTATTCAAAACAATTCCTCAACTAGAACAAAGAACAGACGGGGGGAGAAACCTTAGATACACAGGGCACATAAGAAAGGGTTAAATAACACAATTTACATTTCAATAGAAAAAGACTAGGAAAAAGAAGTACGAATACCAATAAGCAGTTATGCAATCATATAAGGATCTCAATAATAAAGTTAAGAGCATTCATGGGGAGCTAAACACCAATGAAGGTTCATTTATTTTTTGGATAGTTAGTCTGCATGGGACAAAAACACGTATACGATCCAGATAAAGACATTGCTGTGGCAGCAGAACATCCCTTTCCAACAGACTGAAAATTCGACGTACTTATGCGGCATCAGATGGTCCGCTGCTTCGCCATTAGACTTTGACATGCAACACCAACCTACTATATGTCAGTTGCAGGACAAAATGGACTATGGAGCACCAATTTTTTCAACAGTAAAGTTATTAACAAATTATAACCGCACCCAGAAGTTTTTTTTTTTTTTTTTACAGATATCACATGATGAAGCTAGAGCATATGTAATTATAGTTGATAGAGCTCAGATAAATGAAACAACCAATATCGTATAGGAAAAAGAGGTGAAGTGTATCAAAAGGAGATAAGCATTAATATACAAGCCTAAAAAAAATTCAGCCACCAAATAACTTCTGTCAGATCCCCAGGTCCATCTAAAGCAGCTTACCTGTCAGCATTAATTAGCCAGTCAAAAACAAAATTCTCCAGCCCAAACCAGAGGTTCTCTGCAAATAGATACAAGCTGCGAAGTCACTACGAGACGTACAAATTCAAAGGGGAAACAGAATAACTGAATAGTTAACAAACCAGTAAGTCCCTCCTGTGGACAGCACTCCACGAAGCGAATACATGCTGAGCAAAATATGCATTCCACTGCAAGCTGAGCCCCAATTAAACACACAGCACAGCTTAGAATCAACAGAGAAAACTTCCATATGCAATTCACACAATGCATGCAATGGAAAGAAGCAGCTATTTTTCAATCACACGAAAATTCAGGTTCATGCAGGTTTTCTTCAATCAATTTAGGGGTAACAGATGAAAATGAGTAGCAGCAATTTCCACTTCCACGAATACCAATATGACCTTCTTGACTGTTTGGTGTATATAAAATTTCAACCCACTGGAGATCAATCACAAAATACGCATGATATGTATTAAATACTGCCATCACGTACAGATTTGATAACAACTATAACTAAAACATTAGCATTAATAGCTCATCGTACACACCTTCCTTTGGAATGTAGATGCATCATTTGCTCCCTTTGGGGACTCACTGCAATTAACAAGAGAAGCAACAAAGGGAAGAAAAATTACATAAACTATAACAAACACCAAACAATGTTACAATGATGATTTTGTACAGCATAATCATGATCAAATGCCTATCTCTGCATATCATATTCATGATAGATAACTTATCTACGGCGTTTAATTCCACAATCATCTTAGTCAATAAGACTCTTCAGCATTTTCAGCAGGACAATAAGACCTGGATGGTTCCTCAGAGTGTTCGTAGGTTTGATTGCTTTTGTCAGTTTGCTATTTTTTTCAAAATTACAATCTTCCATATAAACAAGACAGTAGTGACTAGTCTCTTTCAGACAAAACTTCATGAATTAAAATCAGAACATATTGATCTGATTCACAATTTGAAGAAGGGTTCCAAAAAGGAAAAAGACGCCATATTTTTTTTATAAGAAAAAAAAAGACGCCATATAAAGGATGAGTAAACTACTTTGCAAATAACTCAGACCAACTACTAAGAAAACTCAAAACAACACGTATGGGTTACACTTACAGTCCACTCCTGACTTATCAAAAAAAAAATGTTACAGTCCACTCCTAGATAAATTGTAGAAATGCTCATTATATGTTTAAAAAGTAGGCAAATTTGTAAATAACAGACCTCTGCTTTCATGTGTTGTTTCAAGACCTGTGCTCCCAACTTGAAGATTTTAGGACCTATGCTTTTATGAGTGGCTGAAATCAACGCGTGAAATAACTGATGAAAAGCAGACACAGACTAGTGACCTTGATGAGGTTGTCCACATCAAACACGTGTTCCAATGTGTAAAATAACTAAAAATTAAAAAACAAAAAACCGGAGCCTTTGGGTGAAGGGATTTCCCTCTCCAGCGAACGAGTTGGAGGTCCCCCTACTAGAAGGTGGAGGGACCGACCTCCCAGTGCCAATGAGGTGGTAATATCCCCACAGGTCAGGCGACGGTGTGTGCATATAGTGGAGGGGGAATCTTCCCTATTGTGCGAAAATGGGGAGATCCCTCTTATGTTGTAGTATGGATGGTGGGGGAGATCCCCCTCCACCATGCAACAGCGGGTCGCCCAACAAGTGGTGTAGCGCTTTTTTATTATAAAAAACATTTTTCCATTTTTATTTTTGGCGTTTTTTGTGCATTTCTGTCTTTTTCAAACATTGGAGCCTTACGTGTTTGACGTGAACAATTACATCAGTTTCATTCGTCCAAGTCAGCATTTCCATCTTTTATTTGACGCAAAACTAATTAGTGTCACGATTTCAGAAACTCAAAGAGCATGGTCGTCAAACTCTTACAATTGGAAGCACAGGTGCCATAACCAAAGTGCACAAAAACACTAGTACATAACAAACAAATTTCCCTAAAAAGTAATTAACATGAATAAAGCTAAACCAGCAGGACACAATTTCCTTTTTATTCTTGTAAAAAGAAACAAAGATGACACTATGAAAAAGTGCAGATAATTTCCAAATGGGTCTTGCAGCGAATGGGAGAAAAAATTCCTAATTTTCTTGGGTTCTTTGGACTTGTTTTGCTAGGAGCTCCCAACCGTTCTATGGGTTTCTGCCTAAAATTCAAGAGACAACTAGTTGTGCGGGCCCTTAAGCTGTAATGAGTGTCTACAAGTTCTAATATATCTAGCTTTAACACTACAACCATTTACAGAGAACTCTTTTATTCAATCTTGTTAAGGAAACTACGATTAGGGTTTGTGTTATTATGGAAAGGATTTGGGGGTTTTATTGTCATTGATTTCTTTCCTTATTTACATCACCATGTATTGTCTTATATATATGGAATGTGTGAGGAGGAAGGTAAACACTTTCTCTCCTATTTACGTGAAATCCTAGTTTCTCTAACAAATCTCTTGGGAACCTTGTTTTCTTTAGATTACCGTCAAAGTGATGTCCTTCACATGACTAACGAATTAACCAGGACTAGGAGAGAGAGCGAACTTTCTTCAAAGATGCAGTGAGTGGTAAAGAGTGAAGACTAGTTTGAGGGGTAGAGGGATTCAATGAAAGAAAGGGGCCATTGTTATTATTGTCCTTGAAAAACACGTAAGCAGCAGGGACCGATATTGTGCATGCTAGAACACTCAAATTATCACTATCTGCTCACATTCAGGTCAACCAACAAAGATGCATAGTTCTTGTGGATAAAAAATAAAGAACTTATCTCCGAGACAAGACGTTGTAGTGAATCAAATAAATTCAAGAACACAAAAATTGGTAAAAATATCAAAGAAGAAAACGAAAAGAAACAAAATTCATACAGGCGAAAAGTGGGGATTCCACCAACCTTTCTCTCCATCTGAGGAGAGCTTCTAGGAGAGGAACTGGTGTATGCCGTGCAATCATGGCTAAGGAATCCAATACTTGCTCGTAGGCAGGGTCCGATGGTCGAAGGTACTGTCCATCCTGTGATTGAACCCAAAAAAAGGAAGAATTAGGGAATACATTAGATGAATGTCAATCTGTGGTAGCAATATAGCATTGACAAGCTATCGAAGACCCTCTTTTGCATGGTATAAGATCTAAAGACTTTTCATTCAATAGGTTGAGTGAGTTTGGCTGATCTTTGCTAATATACTTAGGTTGAATAACTGCTCATGGAGAATAAATCACTGTTATAAGTATCAGAAAGAATCATTGAGAATTTGGTGGTGTTTATGGAGGGAAAGAAATAATAGATGTTTTGAGAATAAGCCGTTATCGTTGGAGTGCTTAAAGGGTCAGATGTTGTGGTCCCTATTTCTGTGGGCTAATGCGGCGTTGGGTTTTTTTTGGACCTTTCGGATTTTTGTAGCTTTCTAGCCTTTATGCTTTAGATGTTTTCAGTACAGTCTTTTGTACCGTTAACTCTCGTTATTTTTCAATAATATTCTAACTTACTTATCAAAAAAGAAAGAAAGAATCATTAGTCACGTACGACTAATTATGTACCACTAAGTGTCCTACTTGTTTTAAACAGCCAGTCCCGAATATCAAGGAAGGAAGATGGTTGTGGTAGGTTGACAGTCAACATAATAGCTTTCCCCTTCTGAACATGAGTCCTTTAGCTAAACAAGTTCAGTTGTCCTATACTACTGATGCGCAACATCAAACTCAGGGTACAATGACAGTGACCAAGTTCCAGGCATTCCCAATAAGCAATCCACCTAATTTGCACCATATGTGACAGACAAGTAGGTAACTACTTCCGAGGTTCTCTGAAAGAGAAGGGTTAACAGAAGCTAGTACAAAGAAGTATCATTTAGCAACTCAGAATGTAAGGTCATTAATGGCAAATATACTTGAGCCGGTGAAGGAAATGAAGATAGTTTTACAAGAGAAAAAGAACCCCATAGTTATATCTAGCTCAACAATCTTACCTTCTTCGGCACAGAATCTCATTGAAGCACACCAGTTTGCTTTTTTAACATATGCTTTTTTTTTCTTTTAAGGAACAATAAAACTTACTACACTCCCCCCCCAAATATATATATATATATATATAACAGAGTACTGGCAAAATGATCTACAGAGCAGTATCATTGGAAGATTTCAACGTAGCTAACAAGAGGGAGCCAAAAATAAATGTACACCAACCCCGGCATCTGTCCTATACCAGGCAAATCAATACACAAAAGGAAGCTAAAGCTTTTTCCAGCAAAACCTCGCACAACCAAACTTTAATTCACTAACTCTGGATATGAAACCTAACCACCACAATTATGATGCTTCATCTCCACTAAAACCACATGCAATGTACGAACAAGTTCACTAATCACTAGTACTTCAATATTGTTACGAAAATCACCCTTTCAAAAACAAATAAATGATTAAGCAACCACTAAGAAGCATGAGGTAGGCCCCACAGATTAGTCAACACAGTTTCTCTCACCAAATATTTATATATCCTCATACCACCAAGTATGAAAACAGAAAGTCAGAGTTTGGTACCACCCCACCCACTGCCCTCATCTAACACAATTGTTCTAAACACCTCACATGGCATCCATCAAAACTATCATTATCCTATAAAATTCTACAAATTCACCATATATAAGCATGATATTCCATTACCTCCAAGGAACTTCCAAGTTCAAAAACATCACCTTGTGATAGCATGTGGGTTCAAGTA
The DNA here is from genome assembly GCA_963930655.1 of Myrica gale. Classification (NCBI taxonomy): domain Eukaryota; kingdom Viridiplantae; phylum Streptophyta; class Magnoliopsida; order Fagales; family Myricaceae; genus Myrica; species Myrica gale. The sequence continues at coordinate 3,639,703 of OZ005600.1, read as the reverse complement.
CTTATGCATACTGCAGCAAAGTCTAAGCCATTTATACAAGCACATAAATTAGCTCTACAACGAAGCAAATTTACTTCTGAATTGTGCTGCAGAAGACAGAATCTTTGTAAACTTTCAAGCTCTCTTGTAACTGTTTAGCAGACAAGCAAGAACCTCATATTCCCATTTACACGCATCAAAATCTTATGCTACAAGCTATAAATATTCTCTTACACAGTATCTGACACTTCATAAACAATAGTAATATAGTTCCTATCAACCAATTTGTGAGAACAGTTGCCAATCTATGCAAAAATTTGTGGCTTTTCAGCCAAAATGTGCCCAAATAGATACACGGGCGAATAGCCATGCAGAAAGACAACACAGAAAAGAGAAATATAGCAAAATTTGGACCTGTGCTTGGGCGGTTTCGATGCGACGTCGTGCGAGAGGAAGGAACCGCTGCAGCAGGGCGTCCACTATCAACCTAGCAGCGCTCCCAGCCTTCATTTTCTTCTTCAGCTCCAACTCAACTGCATTCACTTCACACCCAACCCCAAAAGCCCCCAAAAAAAGGCAAAAAAAAAAGGAACAACATCAAAGAAGTAAGTTTCTAATAGAACACCGATGCACCCAACAAAAGTCAAATTTCGAAATCAAAAGGTTGAGAATTTGAGAGTGGGAACGAAGTACTACCTGAAATTTTCGAGAGCCAATGGTAGAGGAGCTGCCTCTGCTAGCACGTTGGGTTAGAACCCCGTATAATGAGAATAAGACTCATTATTTTCTTTCCCTTTTGCCGGTTTTGGAAGAGGAAGAAAGTCAAGAGAGTTTAGGAGGATCTAGCACCAAGCCCTAGACGGCTAGCTAGACCTCCTATTCTCCGGCGACGATCAACGGGAAAGTGAAATATTTACAGGTACATCGTTCTACATAGATTTTATATTTTCTTCCGTATTGGTTTTATTTCTTCTTCAAGATCGTTACAGACCAAATCGGAAAGTTTCTGAATCCAGCCGTTTTTCGTTTTTCATTTTTTTTAAAATTTTTATTTTCCGAATTCCTCCTTTTCCGTCTTCGGAGCTAGGTTCTATTAAAACCAAGCGATTGGGCCAAACCCACTGAACTTATATTAATATAGCCTCATAAGCCCAAGTCATAGCCCAAGTCTTTTTAATTCTATTCGAAGGAGCTGAGGACCTGAGGTTTAAAATCCTTTATATTTGACAGGTGGAAAATGGATTAAAGTCTTGAATTTTAAAATTCAATGACTTTTAATTTTTACACAAATTACAAGAACTAACTCTATATTTATTCAAAAATAATAAAAAAAATCAAATACTTTTAATGCAAATGAGATAAGCACTTATGTTATTTAAGCCGTGAATTAATTGGTTACATCAAATTAGATAAAAATTGTATGTTATATATATTTTTTGGTAGTCACTGCATGTTCTTGTAGAAAGTAGTTGTTTCAGAAAAACATGACACTATCAATAGTGTGTGTTTCCTGTCTTCCTGATCGTCCTTGTAGTATTCTCAAATGTGATAGCAATTTACAGCTGACACATACGCTTTGTTGAGGTGAGAGGGCCTGACTATATGTTCTGTAGAATGCAATGCAATATATAATGAGATTTACTCACTGATTTTGAGTCACTCTATTAATTCAAGCAAAGCTGTTATAAGTTTGTGACTACTGACTCGAAGACTGGCAGGAAGCAAGCACATTGTGAATGAAAGAGTCCCTTGGCTGCCAAAACGTTGGGATGAAGCCGATTTCGATAACTATAGTGTCTCTGTCTGTCCCAAGCTGGGTTTAGATTAAAAAAAATCTGCTCCAGCTTGAAGGAAAAGCGCGATTAAGGATATCAGTGGTTATAAAAGGGTAAAATGGCGTATAATTGAGGACCTAAAGTCTTAGCTAAAACTACAGTAATCAATTCCACAAGTTAGAAAGTGTACAATAAAGACTTATATAATACAATATATGAGATACACCTCATCCCACTCTTCCAGCTAAGGGAGATATCAATTAGGCCAAAATTTGGAGTGGAATTTGATTTGGTTTTGGCAATAATCCCTTCCTCGGATTAAATGGGCTATTGTCAGTTTCAAGTCTATTGAATATGATAGGTTAAATTTTGTATATATTTGCATGAAGATAATCAAGACTACAGCCAGTGGCGGAGCCAAGGGGGGTCAAGCCGGGGCAGCTGCCCCCCCCCCCTTGGTTCATATATATATATATATATATATATATATATATGTATTTTCCTATCTATTATATATATATAGTTTAATGTGTTGTGATTTATAAGTCAAGTCTTTCAACATTATGGCTTTTTTATTGTTTCTGTTCATTATATCTATTTTACTATAAAAATATATTCAATACACATATTTTCTACTTATAGAGTGCTAAAATCTGGCAATATAATTCCATTGTTTTTGGGGAAAATTTATTTAGATTAGTTTGAAGAGTTGTTCAGCGGTAGAGTAGGTAGGAGAATTACATGTTGATTACTTGTCTCAAATTTCTCACATCTCATGCGTAAGAGAGAGGGAGAGAGGAGATATGGAGTTTATAAATCTTTGTTCATTTATATTTTGATTACTTAATATACTGAACATAATAGTAACCTAGTAGACATATAAATGTTGTATATTTGAAGAGATTAGAACATTGGTGTTTAAAGTTTTATTGTTTTTAATTTTGATTAGTGAATTGAATTGGTTGATGAATTTTCATTTTGTTTTGTTTAGATTATGGATAAGTTTTGGATAAAAAAAAGTCAGCCAATGTGGAATCACTTAGTACTCCTACTTTTGATGCGAATATTAGTTCGAAAAGACCTTGTCTTTTGTTTAGTCTGGATTATATTATTGCTGACTCAAGGTTACGTAAACTCATTGAAGAATATGATGTTGGGATTGGAGATTAAATTCGTAAGGAGTATTTGATCAAAATTCCTTGTCAATCACTTGGCTTATTGGTCATGATTTTCCTAAGAAGCAAAATGGGAAAACAATGAGGGGTTTTAGAGAGTTATGGTTCAAAATCAATAAGCAATATGAGAAAATAATGAGGGGTTTTAGAGAGCTATGATTCAAAAATTATGAGTAAGAATTTTTTTTAAGGAGTTACAGTAGTGTATTTCAATATTTTTAAGGTTTTTATTCATTAGTTTTCGTTATTTTAACTCTAAAACGCCTTTTGCATTAAGTAAGAAAAAAATTTGTCATTTCGCTTTAGGAGTTTGCCCCCCCTCAACTTGAGTCCTGGTTCCGCCACTGACTACAGCAGATGTAATTGACAAGGTGTTGGACTGAGTAAAATCCGAAAATGAGAGATGAAGCATCCATGTTTCTTGAGTTTTTTGCACAACCGATGCGGCATGTATAATACAACTATGTGGCCATTAAAAACCACCAGTCAGGAGAAATGTATGACAGGCCGATCTCATCAAATGGTCCGGATGGAAGATCGCCTCAACGTTATAGTCCTCATGTTGCCATTTCCAAACTCAAAGCTTTTGTTGTACCCAAATACTTGCCAGAAGTAAATTTTAGTCGAATCCAGCCCTTAATTCTCATCAATCAAGAGGTTGAGCTCTCGTAAAAACAAATATTCCTCCTCCACCAACAGCACGCCCCAGAAGCATATTATCATCCAAATAAGAGAGGTAATACAGTCCTGCTACTGATTGACTACAATTCAAAGACGTTTAATATTATACTTAATGGCAAGAAGCATAAACATATGATCAAAACATAATGAACCTGACATACTTTCCCGAGCCTCTTACGGGGATCTGCGCTCTGAAAGCCCGAATAAACTGCAGGATCTGCATAAAAGCAAATGCACACAAGACTCAAAGAGATAGATCACAATACAATACATGTCTCCCTAGCAAGAAAGTTTAGTCCATGGCTCACTTCAGCATAAAAGTCAAGAGCAAGGGTAAGAAATAACATGGACCACACTCTCTTAATAGTGAGTTTATACCTACTGAGAATAGCAAATTATTTGCCAAAGGTTCAGAACACCAACTGGATTTGGCCCGTTCCAGAATTCGGTTCTGGCATGACAAGTGGTGTGGTGAAAGACCGTTGAGTTTGGAGTTTCCTCAATTATATTATCTTGCTAGGCGTAAGGACGCTTAGGTGGCTGATTGCATGGAGTTGGGATTTGGAGAGGTAGTGTGGGATGTTCACTTTGAAAGAATGTTTAATGATTGAGAGATGGAGGTGTTTTCGAAGTTTTATTCATTACTCTATTCGGGGAGTAGGAGGAGAAGGAGGGAGGATAAAATGCTTTGGATGGGTTCTAAGAGTGGTGTTTTCTATGTGAAAACGATGTATGCTTTGCTGATGGAGGGCTCCAATGAGGATTTTCCTTGGCGTCAATATTGGAGGACCTTGGTTCCCCCTAGAGTTGCTTTCTTTGTTTGGGAGGCCAATAGAAGATTTTGACCGTTGACAACTTAAGGAGGGGAGTCTGCATGACTGAGTGGTGCTATTTGTGTAGGTGTGATGGAGAAACGGTTGATCATCTTTTTATTCATTGCTCGATGGCCAGAGGATTGTGGGGGCATGTGCTGAGCATTCTTAACTATGATTGAGTTATGCCTAGAAAGGTAGTGAATGTTATGCTTTCTTGGAGGAGGAAGTTTGAGAATTCAATTGCGTTGGCCATTTGGAAGATGATTTCTGCTTGCATGTGGTGGAGTTTGTGGAGGGAAAGGAATGAGAGATGTTTTGAAGACAGGATTGACTCTTTGTCTAGTTTGGGGGGGATCTATGTTGCATTCTCTTTTTCTGTGGGCTAATTCGGTTTTGAGTTATCCTTTTGTGGATTTGCCGAATTTTATTAGTTTTTTAGCTTGTATGCTTTAGATGTTCTAGCTTATTTGGTTTAGAGGTCTCAGTATAGTCCTTTGTACTGTTCCTTCTATTCTTTTTTCTTTTAATAAAATTGCCTTACTTATAAAAAAAAAAAGGTCTATAGGGTTCACAAATTGGCAATGAAAGATTGCAATCAGAAATGTGGTTGACTTACCTGCAGGCTTAAAAATGACCGTGGTAGTATTGCGGGAGCTATTAAAGCTTGCAGTTCTCCACTGATGTTTATATTCTGAACAGTTATCTGCCATAAACAAAACAGAGAATTTTGTTATGCCTAGAACAAGCATTCTTCAAAGAGTTAATTTGGAGCAAGTATAGAGAGAACGGAAAAACTTAACAAAGCACTCACCAAAAGAAAGAAGTGCTCTACCTTTTTGTTGCTATGCTATACAGATAGATTTTATCTTTTTGGTAACCTTACTTGATAATGGAGTGGCGTTAAGAGTTTCATCAACTACTTGAATGACCGGCTATTTTGTCTTTGCAATGCTTTGCCCATTGCAGAGACATCAAGCTGTAATGATTCATTTGAAGCATATGATGTAAATTGGTAAGTGATATTGAGATCTGGAAATTTGATAAGTCAGGCAAGAGGCACAAATCCCTTTTCTTCTGAAATTTGATAAGAAAGCAGCCGGGTTTTCTCTAAATGAGTCTAAACTGAATAATAGATCCTTTGTTTAGCAATTTTACAGGTACACGCCTACACCAATAGTGTATGGGGCAGTGACAGATCTAAAAGCAACAAACTTTCCTGATCTGCACGCTCTAGCAAAGTCTGCTGTTATATAGGGAGTGGGAACGTAAATAGACAAGTCAACCCGTTGTGCGAAATGCTTAATTGTTCCTCCACCATGTTGGCTGAAACCAATGCTGCAGTAAAAGGAATTTGAGGCTATCCGAAGAGAATTGAAGGAAATTAAATCATTTTCAGCTGCAATAGAGCCAGAAATTTTTAGTTGTCCAGACTGTAAGGCAAGATAAGTATAGGAGGGAGGTTACTACATGTGATTCTCTAGCTCTCATGGACAATAAAACAAGATAAAACCATTTAGAACTCAAAGAAGTTAATGCAGATTGTTGTAGCCAAGGCAAGACCTGACGTTTCACCCAAAATCTAGAGGCAAAGGGTTCTTAGAATAATGGACCATATGGTTAATCAAAATTCACAATGAGAAGAAATCAAGTAGTCCTACTTCTCTTTTAGACTGTAGCTTCAATTTTTATTCCACCCCAACAAATTTTCCAGAGAACTCTCTCAGCTGCTAAGCCTCTACTCTTTTAGAAGTCGTGTTTCATGACGGTCAGAAAAAACTAACCTCTTCAAACCGAAGATAGATGTTGCGTATGGAAACCACATTAAATTTTGCAGATACAAGCAGAGTGGCACCTTCTTGTTCCTGCAAAGAAAGGAACCATGAACTCAACTCTAGTTCTCCCCAGTTTGCATGTAACTGAAATATACGATCTGGTAAAAAAGAGAAACATCTCAAACTTACTCAATGTCTTAAACTAACTAAAATGCTCATCATTACCATGCAAAAAATACTAGAAGCACAAGAATATCATACATAATGATAACTTCTGTAATTAGGCTTCCAGATCTCTTACATATTGCTGGAAATAGCCCAGGAAACAATAACAGAAATGCTAGAAATGGCCCAGAAGATAAGAACCAAAATCCAAGGGTGGTGTTTGATTGTCAAAATTTTGGGGTATGAGAGTTGGTGAAAAAGTGAAGATGGTTTATGGGAGTTGGAGAAAAAGTGAAGAGAGAGAAGATTTGAATGAATATTATAATGAAAAAGAATAATTTGATAGGGAGAGAGATATTTTGTAATTTTTTTAATCAGACCCAAAATTTTGGCACACAAACACCACCTTTAAATGTGAATTACGTCTCACAGAAAATCTCGACAAAATGCAATGCCCTGATTTAAGCTCCATAACTTTTTTTTTTGATAAGTAAGAAGAATTTTATTAAAGAGAAAGATACAAGAAGCGAAATCAGTACAAAAACTGTACTGAAGTCACTCAAAGCATACAAATAAAGAAACTAAGGAAATCAGCATAGTCCACAAAACAACCCCCCAACAAAGCATTAGCCCAAAGGAGAAGAGAAAGAAACACATCGCTCTGCAAGCTCCTTAGTGATCTGTCCGAATCTTCGAAACACCTTCTATTCCGCTCCCTCCAAAGGCACCACCATACACACACTGGAATCATCCCCCAAATAGCCTTGGCAGAAGGATCCTTAACTTACATAGAATAGATGAAAGGAAGCAGGAATTTACCTCTAACAAAGTTGGAATACTCCATCGAACAACATTACGGACGACACCTCCATTTGATTGATCCCGGCATTCAAATTTTTGAAAAATTTGCCCAACCTACCACCATATTCATGCGGAAACCAGTTGCTGAGACAATGTTACAGGGGAAAAACATGAAGAGAATTGAAGATAACACATCTAATGATTGACATTTGAGATACCCAGACAAGACGTGAATGCCTATAGCTTTTCAGACATGAAGTGCTAACCCAAGATGTGAAAACAAAAACATCTTCAGGTAAACAAACATCCCTGAAAGCTATATTTGACATATAAAAGATATGACAGACAAGTTATTTCAATCTTCAATCCTCTTCACAATAACTTGTTCACGGTGATAAAGATTTGATGAGTAAAAGAGGGAATGCATAACGAAGAGCTATACAAGGTTCAGAAATACAACTGAAACCATATGCTCAATTGCTTATGTCATAAGACGAAACGTACAGATTTAAGGTTTCCATTCCTGTACCTGAAGGAAAGGAAGTCTAGCAGCAGCTTCAAAAAGAACGAGAACATCAGGGGCAGAAGTGTACTGCAGGCGCCATGTCCCATCCAACTTTACTAGATCTATTGGAGAACCCATGTTACACCCTTCCACGCTAACCTGCCAATTATATACATATTGCTTTCACTACATCGATGGGATTGCCCTACAAAATAGCAATAAAACTTGTCCATCCATTTCTAATTTGGGATCTAATCAGGCAACATCTTGGTTCCAATATAGTTAGTAAGAGAACAAATTTGAGAAAAATAATCGATTGAATAGAAATTACTTCAGGAAGCTATGCAGGGTAACCCCCATTGCCATGCGAGTGCCAACCCTTCCTACATAGGCATATATGTATTCGGACACATGATCTTATTAGAGGGCAACCTATTTGCTTGAACAAATAAGCTTTAATTTACTAGCTCCTACTTTTCATGAAATGAGCACCCCAGGTTGGTTGCGAGCATTAACAAACAGAGTATGTACCAAATAAAAATATTCCAGGAAAACCATACCATAGCCTCCTCGATGGAAGAACGTTGATCAGCAGTTGTAACGAGTCCTCGTTGTGTGTCTTGGGTAGCTCTCAATAGATCCTGCTTTTTGTTCTCTAACACCAGGTCACATGCCTTGAAAACAGAAGTTAGTCAGTATGCAGCAACAATGACTTAAAAAAGAGGAAAAAAAAAATGATAAGAAGATTAAGAAGACAAACCTGACTACTTTGGGTAGCTACAGTTGCCAGACGCGGTGACAATTTGTGGGAGGACAGCTTCCTATGAAGTGCAGAACCAAAAGGCTTAACCTCAAAGACGGCTCTTTTTCCATTGAATGGGTATAACGCAGACGCAAACCCCAAATCCATCGCTTCAAAATATGGTGGAACAAATTAATGTTATGAGTTGGTTACCCTTAAGCTCAGAACAGATTCGATAGGATGCATGACCTTATCTACAACCCATTTTGTAGGCTCTAACAGCACAGTGTTATCCAAAATGCAAAGTAAAAAACACTCCTATAATCTTGTCGCTGGAATTCCGAATAGAAGCAAGTTACTACTGAGGTCAGAGTGACTTGAATAGTTGAATGGGATGCATTGGCTCATTGAAGTTCCACTGTGATAGGATCAAATGCCACGCATCCAACCTCTGAGGGTCCAATGGATTAAAAACTTCGATATTAAAATTTAAAAAGCATACCTGCCTATAGTTTACTCCAAAATATTAGTGTCAGCTTCGCTGCTATTACCATTATCAGTAGTTCAGACTATCTGATTCCTTCTGTTGAACTGAAACAACTGGTGGAGGGAGCAGGCCAGCGTTTCTTGGGTTAAGAGTGGCAAACAGAGCAAGCCCAGTCGGGTCAAGTAGAGAAGCTAGTCCATACAATCCAACCCAACATTTTCTCCTTTTTATCTGTTTAAGTTCTTTTCTATTATTCTCGTGCCAAAATTTGGTGTTCTCAATACGACGAGGTAATGAGGTCTCGTATCTGCCGTTGTATAGGGCGAACTTTTATATGCACTATAATAAAGTTCAGCAACCCATCATGCGGTAAGGGCCTGTCTGGGCAGATACACAGGTCACATATTGGATTTTCTATTAGATAAATATTTTAATTCAGTTAAAGGAAAGTCACAGTGTTATGGATGGTTCTACGTGATTCACTCGTCTCTCTAGTCTCTGTGAATCACTGTGGAAGGAAGTAATTCATTTGGTTAACATGTGAGCCCCAAAATTGACACTGACATGGATTGTTTCATCTCCCAAAATTTTTGTTTTTCGTGAATAGCCTTCTGGAAAGGTTTCAGTCTATCCTCATTATTGTGGTTAGCATACCCGCTCTCATGCTTGAGGATAATAAGTTGTGACTACTTTTGCAAGGAATCTCTCGTTCTCACTGGCAAGACCCTATTCCGATTCGGTAGTCGCAAATAATGGATTTGGTAGGTACGCAAACAGAAAATGGGAAGATGGGAGGGAGCCGGACAAACGAGCAGGAATCCGTCAAACGAATCCTGATATGAGAGGTTTGGTTGAGCACTTGAGGTGCAGCTCATCTTCTTATCCTTCAATAATGTTTGATGTCTTCTTTCAGATGGGACATGTTTCTATATAAAATCTGTGCCCTTTTTTTGTCCTTAAGACATTTATTGCTAACAGCCACACATAAAATCTTAATCCTTTCATTGCGTGGTGGAAACCCAAAGGGAATTGTACCACATGCTGCTTGAGGTAGTAGTCTTGAATCACTACCAGAACGACTTTTTACCATCTGTAGTGTGTTTTCCGTATTTTTTTTCTTTCTCCTCTGTTCTTGTTGTGTGGTGTCTTTGTGTTCTTCTGAGAACTAGAAAGGGCCCTGCTTAGTTTTGGATTATCCTTCTGTTTTGAGCTTCAAAGTAACAAATTTCTCCACCAAGAGTCAAGATTCAAGCCCAGTCAATGTATGTACTTTATGGAGGGTATGTCAATTTAAGGTTTTCTAATCTTTTGGAGTTCAGAAGTAGTTGCAGATTTTGGACGTCATCTTCATTCGCTTGGCTGTTCTGCTTTTAAAACCAATAATTGAGCTCCCAGAATTGAAAGCACTCTTAGCTCCACTCTAAAGTGCTGAATTTCAATTTATCTTTCGTGAAATCTTGAATAAGTTCGCCTATGATGGAAAGGATCTTTGAATTCTGCTCTCTCTTAAGTTGTAAACTAGTACGTTGGAAATACTAACTAAGTTGAAGAATGTCCAGAGGGAATAAACAGATTTTGGATGAAAGAGTACCTTTGCTGCCAAAAAATCAAGATTATGCTGAGTTTAATAACTGCAGTGGAGCTTCCTTTCATGCGTCAGTTTTTAACTTGTCGTGCACCATAGTTGGTGCTGGAATTATGAGCCTGCCAGCGACCTTGAAAGTGCTGGGGCTTGTTCCTGGGAACGTTTTGATCATTTTCGCCGCTTTCTTGACTGAGGCATCTGTAGAAATGTTATTGAGGTTCGGCAAGCCAGGTTCAGCGTTTACTTATGGAGATGTTATGGGGGACGCGTTTGGAATGTTCGGCAAAATGCTGCTCCAGACCACTATAGTCATCAACAACATTGGTGCTGTCATCATCTACTTGATTATAATCGGTGTGACTCCCTCTTACCCAACTCCCTCTTGTTCATTTATCCTCGAAACCATCTTTATGCTTACTTTGATTGGTCCTATAGATGTTATCGTGACAAGTGGAGTTTCTTTTTTCTTTCTCTCGTATGCACCACCAGAGGATCTGCTTTCAGGAGCAACCTCAATTGGGGTTCACCATAAAGGTGTTTTGGAAGAGTGGTTCGGAGAGCACTGGTGGACTGGACGTGCCTTTGTTCTTATAGCTCTGACTGTCATTGTCTTCTTCCCATTGATGTGCTTTAAACGTATTGGTAAGCACTCTATTTCCTGCCACTTCTTTTGCTCAACCTTAGATCCTTCTTTATGCAACGATTTTGTTTGATTTCTGATATCTGCCACATTTTGGGATGCAGAATCATTGAAATATACATCTGCTATATCATTTGCACTGGTTGTTGTGTTTCTTGTTGTTGTCATTGGGATCACGATGTACAAATTAGCCGAGGGAAGCATAGAGACTCCCAGATTGTTTCCCAATGTCACTGATTTGACATCCTTCTGCAATCTCTTTACTGCTGCCCCTCCTGTTGTTTGCGCATATGTCTGCCACTTCAATGGTATGGAAGTTGATCATCTCTTTTGGTGTGTCTTTTATTGCCCGCACGCTATTTATGGGTGAGAAAAATAGATTGTGTTCAAACTTTGCTGTTTATCTTCCTGACGAGTACCACATTTACAGTTCACCCAATAGAAAACGAGCTTGAAAAGTCTCGGCGAATGCAAGCAGTTGCGAGAACATCACTTGCTCTTTGCGCAATTGTGTACGTAATGACAGGCTGCTTTGGGTTCCTCTTGTTCGGTGACTCAACTATTTCTGACGTGCTCTCCAACTTTGACTCCAATCTTGTCATCCCATACGGCTTTGTGATCAACGATATTGTCCGAGTTTGCTACGCTTGCCACATTATACTCATCTTTCCGATTATCTTCCATCCACTGCGTCTAAACTTGGATGGCCTACTTTTTCCCTCAGCTATGCCTTTGGCTTCAGACAACCAAAGGTTTGCGTTGATCAGTGCGTTACTCACTGTTATTGTCCTCTTGGGTGCAATATTTATTCCCAGCATATGGGTGGCTTTCCAGTTCTGTGGAGCAACTGTTGGAATTCTACTTGGATTCGTCTTTCCTGCTTCTGTAACTCTCAAGTGAGTGGGTTTCAGTTTCTCCCCGTATGAGTCTCAATAGAAACCAACATATTCATCTTTCCTTGTTTACTTTATTGTGGATTTCTCACACTTCCTTCTTTTTGATGTCACAGGGACACTCACGGTATTGCAACGAGGACAGACAAAATTTTATCAGTTTCCATGATTATTCTTGCATTGTTCACAAACGCAGTGGCGATATACAGCAATGCACACTCCTTGTACGGTAGCACATCCTGATGATCTATTTGCTTGCTCTAAGTAGCAGAGGTCGACAATAAGAGTGGCTTAGCTGGATATGTGCTAATGTAATAACATGTAGTTTTTTCTCAGATGTTCCGAGGATTCGCAGGGGAATCCTGCATGCTGCAATAGTCTAAAGATCAACGCACATTTCATTCCTTTACGTCTCCGGTGAGATGAGTTGCTTCTCAATCATTACCTTCATTAAGGCTTCCCGACATGAATACTAAAGAAAATCACAAAAACCAAATGAAGGACCTCGTTCACCATCGGATTTAAGTAGTACAACGTACTTCCGCCTAACCAAACGGTTCAAATCGAACCCATGGCTGGAAAATGACGAGATAGCTGAGTTCCTCAACGTCCTCTCCATCAGTCTCCACCATGATCAAATCCGAGCTACAAGTGCTCCCCTCTCTCAAAACAGAAGTCAGAAGAGCAGTAGCTTCGAGCATCGATGCCATTGAGTGACCGAGTTCGAGGCTGTATCTCAATGCAGAATAATTGTACTCCTTTGTACCAAAACCCTCCCACTTCCTCAAATAATTAATCAGTTTTTAATTCAACCATTTGTACTCCTTTGTTTTGAAATTTATGACACGGTCTTGGACCTTATTAAATTGTGTTGTAAACAAAATTCGTTTTGTTTAGTAGACTATAAAGATCATGGAATTTCCTTTTTGCGTCACTCATTGATCTTCCACATTTTCGAGTCTTTAGAAAGAAGGATGTCGACGTATTTGTATTACACGAAAATGGGATACTTACAACTCGTTTCTTCTATACACTGGAAGCCCAAGTAGGAAACCGACAGTGGACAGTAACAGAGAACAGTTTTGTTTACATGACTTCTTTGTACAAGTGTAACTTAGCCGTTAACTGATTCAGCCAATCAATCCACATTTAGCAAAAAGCACTTGCAGGTAACCTCTTTTCTTTTCTCACTTCATCTTCCGTCGTCCATGTTCTCTGTAACGAAAATTCCGTTGTCGATGCTCCCTGTACCGACAAGACCACCTGTTTCTTTGTCTGGCTGAATCTCGTGGTAAGTTTTGAAGCATCAAAGAGCGTGTTTTACCATCAGGGTGAAGGCCATGCTCTCGCATTTTCCTATAGAGCTTCTTTGCAGAATCAATCTTGCCTCTTAAACACATTCCTTGAATGACAGCATTGTAAAGGGAGACACTTGGTGCAGCCCGCTACAAAGGAAACGAGCATCACAAAGTTAGTGAGCACATTTGGTTTCGGGCCAAGGCAAAAATGAAGCAGACCTTTAGAAGCATTTAACACAATACATTGAATATTATGTGTGTGAACTGGATATTTACGCCAAAAAGGCAGGACATCAATCAAAACGATCATTGTGTCCTCAGTTCAGATGGACATGGAGTGACTGGGCATATGTTATCCCATTTTCAGAAGAAAGGCACTTGCACTGAATAGGCAGTATGAAATTGACACTAGAGGTGTATTCGTTATTGATGCATCACAGTTGAAACACAAAAGGGAAATATAAAAAGAAGTGCATTGTGCAAAATAAAGCATTTAACAAACCCCTCCAAACTTTTTGGGTCATGTGGAATAATACTGAAAAGAAAATATATTTGCACCTCTCATATGTATTTTTTTCAACTCAATATTTGACAGACGGAATAGGACTGAGATAAGTACGATCAAAATGGCCAAAATATGTCAAATAATAATAATAACAGCAAACCTACGTTTATGATCCCCTCGACTTCATCCCATAAAGATCCCCATATGCAACCTCTTAATAGTGACAGATAAGTAAATGTATCTGGACTGCACTTTTGGTGAAGCATGTGCTCGTACACTTGCAATGCAACTTCTGGCTTCCTTGCAATCTCACAAGCACTGATAACCAGATTATAGGATGCAGTTGGAACCAACAGTCCAGAGGTTTCTATTTGCCACAAAAGCTGCAGAGCTCTCTTCCATGACCCAAGCTTGGAGCAAGACATTAAAGCAGTGTTGTACAAATGTAAATTCAATTGAGAGCCCAGGTCTCTCTTAATGCTGTCGAAGAGCTGAAGTACATCGTCATGTCGATCTGCCCTATATAGAGCACCAAGAAGAGCATTCCATGTATATGAATCCGGCAAATGACCCAACGACCTCATGATATTATAGACCTCAAATGCTAGTTTGTACTGTCCGGCTTTCCCAAGGGAGTTAATCAAAGCATTGCATGCTATTAGGTTTGGTTTACACCCACCCTTTAACATATCCTGAAAGACACTTAGTGCGAGATTCCACTTTCCCTCCTTCATGCATGCACTAATTATAGCTTGCATTGTATCATTACCTGGTTCAAATCCATTTTGAATCATCTCACTGTAAGCATCAAGAGCCAGTTCATTTTGACCGCTACGAACAAAATTGCTAACTAAGAGGCAGTAAGTAACTCGTGTCGCACAGCAGCCATTTGTCTTCATACTTTTCCATATCCTCTCAGTTTCAACCCAATTGTTAACTTTACCACATACTGTTATCATTGTGTTATAGACAATTGCATCGATATCCTTCTTCACTTCACATTCCCCTAGCACTTCCATAAAAATTTTGAGGGCAGCATCACAACCCCGGGAATTGGCAACTGCCTTGAGCACTAGACTATAAGTGTGCCATGTAGTTATCTTCTTTGTCTTCATAAACTCGAAGACTCTCAACCCATCATCAAGCAGCCTATTCCTCAAAAGGCAAGATAAAAGAGAATTACATGCATGTAAATTGGGAGAAAGACCCGAAAATCCCATCGACCTAACTAATTCCAATGCACTTCTAACCTTATTTGTTCTGCTAAGCTCTAAAACTCGCTTCGATAACACCTCTTCATCTATTTCCTCTAGAAAATGTACCCTAGTTTCATTCACAGTTGCACTCCCATTTGAAATTGACTCAGGCTGTTTAACACATATAGGTTCAACATCCGGATCCTCATGAGTAGCCACCTCTCCCAAAGGAGGCAACATCTGGTCAACTAAAGATGCTCCAAATCCTTCATCTCCTACTTCAATCAATTCCTTTTCTTCTTCTTCTTCAAAAACCAAATTAGAATCAACAGTAGCGACCATTTTCCCAACGATGCGCAATCTATCCATCCTTATTGACCTTAGCAAACTCATTTTTGGCGTCATCGGCCGCCGCACAGAAATTATGCCAAGCTCAGGCATGAAGGCACACCACCTATTCGACGTTATAGCTGAATTGAGGTATACGCTGCAACGAAAATACCGAGAGCTGAATCTACATAAGTAGCTACTTGGGTTACACGGGTACTGCTGGTAGGAAAACCCATTTGAAAAATTCATAACAGAAACCGAATTCGTCATCGTTCTAACATTTCACGCGTAACCGGACCCTGAAAAGGCGAGCAAAAAGAAACAAACTAAGAACATAAACTGGAGACTTGTTAGCCAAGAGAATTTGTTCGAGATAATTACTGACCTTTTAAAGCATGACCTAGTGGGAGGATAAAGCTCAAGCCCTCAGAAAATGAAGAATAGTATTTCCCTGTTTGCATGCTCAAGGACAACAATTCCAAGAGAAACCTATAAGATTGCAGAGGTAGCTTTCAAACGACAACGTATAATGTTTGAGACCGTCTCAACAAATCGGACAAACCAAACAAACTTCAAAATTTTTAACTTTTACACCTACCCACTTCACTTTTCACAAACCCCAATAAATCTCAATAAAGTAAAGATTCTCAAAATTTTAAGAATATTCTCCAATATTTTGGCAAACAAACATCCATAAGTATAAGTATGTACACAACAATCCATTAAATTTAAGAAAAAATTAGACAAAACCAAAATTTCACCATGCCGTTCTAGCGCTACAGACATATTTTTTCACTATTTGGCGGATTCGATTAGAGGGCCAAACGAGAAGCGCCTGGGAGACCAGAAACAAGAAATGGCCTTCGAGTAAAGGAAAAGGAGGTGGGCCAATTTGAGACAGAGGTAGAGGGCCGGCCCAGTGGCAAGAAAGGCGATCTTCGATCCAACGATATGTCGTTTTGCGGGGTTCACCACCGCCGTTATTCAGAAGTAGTACATCGTTGTCGTTTGCTCGCTCGCTCGCTCGCTCTCTCTCTCTCTCTCTCTCACACACACACACATGCACACTGTCTCTGTGCTACAATGACGATGGCCATGGATCCTCCACCACCCCAAACCCTAGACGAAACCCAAACCTCTTCTCCTTCTTCCACAGCACCAAAGACAGACATGGGCCCACCTCCTCTCAAATTCCAAACGGGTAACACTCCAGAAGTCAAAGCCGATCCGACCAATTCCGAGGCGGCAGAAGAACCTGTAGAGAATTTACCTGAGACCGATCATGACAGTGCGGAAACGACGTTGGAGCCATCTTCTCATCAGAGCGCTGAAGTTGTGGTGCCGTACACGATTCCTCCGTGGAGCGGAGAGCCGTGCCACCAATTCTACCTTGAGGTTCTCAAGGACGGCTCTATCGTCGATCAATTCGACGTGTAAGTCTTGACGTAATATTTTATTCGGAATATAGAGTTCAGTACTTCGATTGAGTTTTGGTAATGATGTTGCTGATTTTATCCAGGCATGATAAGGGGGCTTACATGTTTGGACGTGTGGATCTCTGCGACTTTGTACTTGAGCACCCAACCATTTCTCGGTTTCATGCTGGTATTGCACCTTTTTTTGGGTTTATTTTTCTATATATCTATGTGCTAAAGTAAGCATTGAACAAAAATTGGTTTAGTTCAACATGTGGATAATGTTGGCCGACTATTGCTTTGATTATAGAGGGTTAGGTTTTGGTATGGTTCAGCATGAACAAAAATTTTCTGCTTTGATTGTCTGGGTGGTGTTATGATTTGCTGGAGTTTGTAGAGCTTAGTGGCAGACAGATGTTTGTGCTGGCGAAGGAGAGAGTTTTATTTGGACATAGCTATGGAATCTCCGAGATTTATCATCTGTGCCCGTATCTTCTTAATTTGGTTTTGTTTTCATTCCCGAGATTCAATGCATGTGAATTGAATGTTAAAAGACTTATCATGAGAGCTCTAGCTTTGTAAAAGAATATTCTTCTATACTTTGATAAAAGGATCCTGAAATGATTGCTGCAGAGATTGTGGATTATTACTCCTCTTTATACGAGGAGCCTTTTCAGTGGCGTCCTTCGATGGACGGTCTTGTGTTTGATACTCAGGACTGGCTCAATAAAAAATGAGACCTAAGGCCATACTAAAAATTAGGCCTTTTATATAAAAAATTTTATTTAAAAATAAATTTTCAGATATAAAATTACTAATCAAGTGGGCCTAAATCTCATTTGTTTTTCATTTATTTGTTCATCATGCATTTAAGGGCCTTTTTATTTTTATTTCTATTTTCTTTTTCTTTTTAAGTTATGGGGCCTCTTGCTTAAAGTGGGGCCTTAGGCAACTGCCTAAGTTGCCTAAGGGTTAAGCCGGCCCTGTTGATACTATTACGGGAGAGGATGCTGAATGGATCGAAAGACCCTTTGATGTGGAAGAGGTGTCTGGGGTGGTGCGTAGTCTCAATGGGGAGAAGGCCTCGGGCCCAGATGGCTTCTCCCTTGTCTTCTTTCAAGCTTGTTGGGATTTTGTTAAGGATGATGTGATGCTGATGTTTAATGAGTTCGCGAGAGATGGGAAGTTTGTTCGGAGCTTGAACTCCTCCTTCATTGTCCTTATCCCCAAGAAGCCGGACGCTGTGGAGCTCAAAGATTTCCGCCCCATTAGTCTTGTGGGGAGTGTTTATAAGATTCTAGCCAAGGTGTTGGCTAATAGGTTGAAGTTTGTTGTCGATAAAATTATTTCCCCCTCTCAGAATGTCTTTGTTCGAGGAGACAGATTTTGGACTCAGTGCTCATTGCCAATGAGTGCATTGATTCCAAGTTGAGGTCGGGGGTGCCGGGGATGCTTTGTAAGTTGGATGTTCAGAAGGCCTATGATCATGTGAACTAGAAGTTTCTTTTATACCTTCTTCGACGATGCAGCTTCGGTGACAAATGGTGTCGTTGGATCTCTTTTTGTATCTCGACGGTGAAGTTCTCCGTTATAGTCTATGGCTGCCAGAATGGTTTTTTCAGTAGCTCGCATGGTTTAAGGCAAGGGGACTCTTTCTCCACTTTTGTTTGTGATTGTTATGGAAGCCTTCAGTCGCATGATGGGGAATGTAGTGGAGCACGACCGTTTAGAGGGTTTTGCGGTCGGTGATGGTAGTATGAGCATTTCTCACTTACTTTTTGCTGATGATACCTTGGTACTATGTGGGGCAGAGGTGAGTAATTTCCGGAGTCTTAGATGTCTCCTCTTGTGTTTCGAGGCGGTGTCAGGGCTGAGCATAAATTTGTCAAAGTCTGAGGTTATTCCTATTGGTGGTGTTGCTTCTGTGCAGGAGTTGGCGAATATTTTGGAGTGTAGAGTGTCTTCCTTGCCGATGACATACCTTGGGCTTCCATTGGGTGCTCGTTTTAAGAATGTTCATATTTAGGATAGGATCCTTGAGCGAATGGAGCGCAGGTTGGCGGGATGACAGCGTATGTACCTTTCTAAAGGTGGTAGGCTTACCCTCATTAAGTCTACTCTCTCTTGCCTCCCCACCTATTTCCTCTCTTTGTTTCCTATCCCGATTGTTGTCGCTAACCGGTTGGAGAAACTTCAGAGGGACTTCCTTTGGGGTAGTGTTAGGGGTGTGACTAAATATCATCTTGTGAAGTGGAAGTTGGTGTGCTCTCCATTCTCCTATAGGGGTTTGGGGCTCCGTAGTCTTAAGTTGTTCAATAGGGCTCTTTTGTGCAAATGGTTGTGGGCTTTGCTAATAAGTGAGATAGACTTTGGAGGGTCGTCATTGCTGCAAAATATGGGTGCACTGAGGGCCAGTGGAGTACTTGCCCAACCCGGGGGTCCTATGGTGTGAGTTTGTGGCATTTCATTACCAAGGGCTGGGCCGATTTTCATCCGCATATCAGGTACTCTGTGGGCAGTGGCTTGAGGATAAGCTTTTGGCATGACTGGTGGTGTGGTGACCTACCATTGTCTTTGGTCTTCCCGGTTGTGTTTTCGTTGTCCCGGTGCAAGGAGGCTATGGTGGCAGAATGTCTGGAAGAGAGGGAGGGCATTGTTGTATGGAATGTCCCCTTTGTGAGATCTGCGAACAATTGGGAGGTACATGAGTTTTCTGCCTTTTATTCTCTCTTGTGCCGTGTGAAGATCCGGCGAGGGGTGGATGATCAATTGTCTTGGCCTGGCTCCGCAAATGGTGTTTTTTCGGTAAAGTGCAGATATCAGTTCATTGCCAAGAGGAATGACGTCTCTTCCTTGGAAATGGGTGTGGAGGTCGCGATGCCCTTTGAGGGTCTCCTTCTTTGTTTGGGAGGCTATGCACGGGAGAATTCTCACGATTGACAATCTTCGGAGAAAATGGATCTACATGGCGGATTGGTGCTTTCTTTGTCGTGGCAATGGAGAGTCGGTTAACCATGTGCTTCTTCATTGGCGCGAGGGCTTTGGAGTCGTGTTCTTAGCATCGCTAACTTTCATTGAGTGATGCCGGAGAAGATGGTGGATGTGCTTAGGAGTTGGAAGAGAAGCTTTCTAACCCCGTTGCTAAGGCCATTTGGAGAATGATTCCCTCGTGTGTTTGGTGGTGTCTTTAGAGGGAGCGAAACAATAGATGTTTTGAAGATGTTTCTTTGTCCCTAGTGAAATTGCAAGGGTTTATGTTGCTTTCCTTGTTTTGTTGGGCTAGTGCGGTTTTAGGTGGCATTTTTGTCGACTTTGATGATTTCCTTAGTTTCCTGCTTGTTTGTCTTAAGCGCTTTCGGTATAGTCTCTTGTACTGTTCTCGCTTGTTCTGATAAAATTATCTTACTTATCAAAAAAACTCCCAAATCCTTTTTCAAGGATAAAAACCTCAAGAATAGGCTAGCCTCCCATCTTAGCCTGCCTGTCACGTTGCCTCTGGCACATGATTCCTTATTGTAGAAGTCACGATTATATTCAGGGAATCTTACTGCCAAAACTTTGGTTTTCGATTTTCTATTAATGGGAATTTAAGCTCATGAAACTACGGATGCTTGTGAAAGCCAAAGCAATTATGTGATTTTCATATGTTATAGAGATGAACGAATTGTTGCTCAATGTAGGTGTTGGCACAAAGTTAGTCCTTCTCCTAATGTGATTATGGTAACTTATATTTTCTGTTTGTCAGTTCTCCAATTCAAAAGAAGTGGTGATGCTTATCTTTATGATCTCGGCAGTACTCATGGTACTTTCATTAACAAGAATCAGGTATTACCTTGAAATTATTCCCCTACTTAAATTATTGGTTGATTTACTAGCTTCCATTTTCTTACATCATATTTTTTTTTTTTGATTTATCAATGGCAAACATTATCTATGATGGTCAATGAAACACATTATATATGCTCCAAGGATATGTTAATTTGGTCTCTCTCTCTCTCTCTCTCTCTTTCTCTCTCTCTCTCTCTCTCTCACGCGTGGGCACACAAATTCACCTCTTTGCTGCTGGATTTCTTGAAGTGCTTTCCAGTTCTTTTTACTTTCTGTGCTTATTGGTTGTATTGGGTTCTAACCAGTCTTCCTTCTCCAATTTAATCAGGCTAAGAAAAAGGTCTATGTGGACTTACATGTTGGTGATGTCATTCGGTTTGGTCAGTGAGTATCTTTTCCCTGATCGTTTAAACTTTGCTTAATAAATTTCCAAGTGGCCTGGTTCTATGTTGTTTTCCTCATGATCCTGTTCCAGTTGGTCTATGCTAGTCAAATCTAAATAATAGTTTGCTTAGATTGTATATATTATATTTTCCCTGACCTCAACCTTCAAGGGTCATCTTGACAAGCTCATAGTATAACTGGCGTAACCTAGGTCAACTGGACCATATAGGAGTAATTTGATCAACTTAACTTAGGGCATGTCTGCAAACGAAAATTTCTCTCCATTTCAAAATTTTGGTTTGCAAACATAACTAACTCAAAAGTTTGGTCAAGAAAATAATATTAAAATAACTTCAAAATAATATCTCTCTCCCATCAAATCATCTCTTCCCATTACAATAAACATAAAAAATTCACTAAAATCATCTCTCCACTTTTTCACTACCACCCATAAAATTCTACTTTTCACCACTTTCTTTCAAAATCTAATAAAACTCTAATCCACCTCAATTTTTACAACATTCTCAAAATTTCCATAAAATTTTGATTTGTAAACATGGCCTTAGTGTTTTAATCTGCTTGTTAGCTAATAGTGCTGATATGTAAAATGTCGTGGTTATGGGTGCGTGCTTCACCACCTATATGCCACAACAATATATTAGCTCTTCCTAGAAAAATCTACAGACTATATCATCGGACACAGTTTTTGGCTCTTCAATAAGTGAGAGGAATAGGTACTTTTCATTTTCTCAAAGGTTCAAGGGCAATTTTTTTTTTCTTGGCCTCAAGGGCAATTAAAGTACTTGAAGATCAACATGTTGTATTGGGATTAGGGCAAAGCCTTGCTCTTGTTTGATGATGAAGCTCGGTGGCATCAAATCTTTTGCAAGGGTTTCCATGAGGCCAGATAAAGTTATTGTAATTTTGATAGTCTGGTGTACTTTTTTTTTCCCCTTTTTGCATCTTTCTTCTTTGGAATGCTTATTAACCAATAGTACAACGACTTCGATACATGGTGTTACGTATTGATGTATATCATTCTTAATCTCTACATGTACTCTATGGATGTAACGCCCCAGACCCAAACTCCAAACGGAAAATTTTCGTATAAAATAAAGTTTTTTCACCATGGATAATCATTTATCTAGGCCAAGAAAAAGACCCCAAAATATCAATTCGAGCCCTAAAATTTACATTAGCATATATAATATTTCCAATATCGATGAAGATCTCCCAAAATAATATAATATCGAATTCTCTAACATTAATATACAAAAGTACTCTTGCAAAACACGCCTTCGAAACACAAATCTATCTGAAGCTCCTCGAAATTCTCTAATTCTGTCATCTCTGAAAAATATGAGAATAAGGGGTGAGCTACGACTAGCTCAGTAAGTAGTAAGTTAATGAGGGTTGGGGAAAAGACAATTTTATCACAATAACCGAAATCTAAAATAAAACATTGTGAGCCATATTGAACCCAAAATACAAGTTTATAACAAAAATATCCAAGACCACGCAATATAAGGAAATCACCAATGGTCACATAGACCTCCAGGCCACGAAGACCTCCAAATATGATGCCACAAAGACCTCCAAAATGGCTACACAGACCACAAAGATACATCACTAGCGCAAGGATAATTTTCACAGTATGCTCAAGTTATAAATATTTCAGTTGAGTTTCACGAAAATAACGACAATCTCCTTTTACCCAAAATTTGTTCAGTTCCCCAAATAATACATCAAACCCATATAAAAATTTGATACCATCTGTAACGCCTAGGGCCCAAACTCCAAACAGAAAGATTTTCGTATAAAATAAGGCTTTTTCACTATGGATAATCATTTATCTAGGCCCTAATATTTCAAAACTAATTTTGTACAACCTCAACAAAATATTCATAAACTGTAAAAAGACCCAAAAATATCAATCTGAGCCCTAAAATTTACATTAGCACGTCCGATATTTCCAATATCGATGAAGATCTCCCAAAATAATACAATATCGAATTCCCCAATATTAATCTCCAAAAGTACTCTTGCAAAACACGCATTCGAAACACAAATCTATCTGAAGCTCCTCGAACTTCTCTAATTCTGTCATCTCTGAAAAATATGAGAATAAGGGGTGAGCTACGACTAGTTCAGTTAGTAGTAAGTCAATGAGGGTTGGAGAAAGGACAATTTTATCACAATAATACAAGTTTATAAAAAAATATTCAAGGCCACGCAATATAGGGAAATCACCAATGGTCACACAGACCTCCAAGCCACAAAGACCTCAAAATATCAAGCCACAGACCTCTAGGCCACAGAAACCTCCAAATATCAAGCCATAAAGACCTTCAAATTGGCCACACAGACCACAAAGATATATCACCAGCGCAAGGATAATTTTCACAGTATGCTCAAGTTATAAATATTTAAATTGAGTTTCACGAAAGTCACGACAATCTCATTTTACCCAAAATTTGTTCAGTTCCCCAAATAATACATCAAAATCATATAAAAATACGACACACATTTTAAAAAAATTCCATTGAAGAACCACTTACCTCGAACGCTTAATCAATCCTTAAAGCGTCTCCAATAATTGTCGAACAATCTCTAGGAACCTAATAGCACCGCCTCAATCCAAATTTTGGTCTCCAATATACATTCTCTGCGACCATTTATTAAGCTCAATCTCTTCTACTTTTAAAATTCAAACATAACTCTATCCATCACTTTAAATTCAAATATAAGATCCTTATTCATATCTTTCAAATTCAAATATAAGAATAATTTTTATCCATATCTTAATCTTTAAATTCAAACCCAAGATCAAATCTCTATGCAAACCTTTAAATTCAAAATATATATCACATCTTCATATCAACACCTTTAAAATAAAAAATACGATTCAACCTCTATCCAAAAAACAAACATAAGATTAAGCCTTATCTCTTCGTTTAAAATTTGAATTACTCATTTACACCTTTTTCGGGACAGAGTATTATAATGGACATGTTTCTGATATTTCTATGTTTTCTGTTTTCTTTTATTGTACAGTTCATCCCGCTTGTACATTTTCCAAGGACCATCTGAGTTGATGCTGCCAGTAAGACTTTACAACAATTGTGTTTTAAGTCATTCAGTCTCTGGAATGATTAGCAAGCTGTGCGCCTCGGATATAATGATTTACTTATTTTCATGTTATGCTTATAAAAAAAAACTTATTTTCATGTTATGAACTGCCTTTTTGAATGATAATAGATGTTGATGTTTTAGAGAAAAGGAATTTAGGAAAACTCTCATGGTCAGGAAATCACATAGGAGAGCATGTTAGTGCCCAGAATATGAGGCCTTTCTCTTAATGTAGGTGGTGCATTTTCCATGTTTGACAATGGAGTTTTCCTTTCCTACTCAAGGAATAATGCTGTGGTTCTCTCCTGTTTCTGTGATTCACTTTCCATTATCTACATGAGAATCCATTTTGGGAATATTTAAGCATCCTTGCTTTTTTTTTCTCTTTGAAAGAGCGATGAAAACATAAATTGGGCAGAGAAGGCAAAGATCACAGAGAAGGAAAAATAAGTATGCTTTAATAATATGAAATTTCGAAACCTTTAAAATGATGAATTCAGCATCGGCTTGGAAGGGGTACCAAAGTTTTGAGGGTAATTGCAAATACGTTCAGCAGATGAGTCATCAAGAGCCTTCAACCATATTTCTTCTGTTCAATGTTGTTAAGAGTTATTCTACAAGCAATGTTGTACTCTTTGCTTAGCCTTCATCTTCGGCTTAGCTTCTTGATGACATTCTACACATTTTCTGAATATATTTAAATGGCTTTCTCTCTTGAGTTGCATTTTTGTCCACATTGCGCTATATCTTTTTTGTTAACATTTTCCCCTTTTTGTAGGAGAGAGACTTGAAAATTATAAGAGATGCAAAGATTCGAGAAAAGATGCTAGATCAGGAAGCTTCCCTTCAACGAGCAAGAAGGGAAGCATCTCTTGCTGATGGTATCTCATGGGGTATGGTAGAGGATGCAGTTGAAGAAGCCGAGGTTTGTGGGGCTTTCTGCTCACTTCTATCGTAGGATGTGACTTGGATAGAAGCTTACCTAGATTACTTTCATACATGATACTTCTTTTTCCTTTTAAAAAAAATGCAGAATTCAGTTTCATTTCATGAGTAACTACTCGTGTTTTCCACACTCATTGACGTATTGCGGTATGTATTCAGGATGATGGTGAGGAAGTAACTTGGCAGACATACAAAGGACAGCTTACGGAGAAGCAGGAAAAAACCCGCAGTAAAGTATTGAAGAGAACTGAAAAGGCAAGTGTCTTGAGCATGATGACATACTTTCTTACAAGGGAATGTCTGAATGATGATGTAGTTTTCTGTCGTGCGTTAGATCTCTCTTTCAACAATGGGAAAGGCAACTATTTGAAGTTTGTTCATTGAAAAATTGTTTATGAAGTCGTAATCTCTTCTTCAGTGAGGATTTTGTACTACTCTTAGATTCCAATTGAGTGTAACTGAGAGGTCTCGTAGCAATTTCAGGTTGTATGTTCATAAAGTTTTCACTTAGGATGATTTTTCTTGTTTCGTGGTTTAAGTCTATTGCTTGTGTCTTCTTTACTAACACATCCACTTTTCTGGCTGCAGATTGCTCACATGAAAAAAGAAATAGACGCTATTCGTGCTAAAGACATCGCTCAAGGTGGTTTGACTCAAGGGCAACAGACTCAGATTGCTCGGAATGAGCAAAGAATGACACAGGTGAAATTTTATACTTAATGGGACTGTGGCTTAGTCCCTTAAGTGTGATAGGCCGCATGGTTATTGTTAACATAGTTTAAACAGCACCTGCGTTTCGTTGTGAACTTTGGCAAAGAGATACAGATATTATTTTCGTATCTATAAAAAAAGTCAAATATTTGCTCTGTTTTTTTACAAAAGGCTCAGGATGGACATAGGAGTCTCTGTGGGAGCCAGAAGCTGTGAGAGTCTCACATATTTTAAGGAGGGGAGTTTGCATCTATTCATGTTTTAAGGCATCTTCCTCCTAAGCTCAGGTGTAAAAATTTAAAATATTTCACCATAAGAAAAGTGTGCAATGACGTAACAATGGTAAATTAAGAAGGTTAGTAGAGAGTGAATAACAAGAAAGTGTACATGAAGAAGGTACTAACATATAGTAAGTAGGAATTTATAATATGAATATTTATTAATAGTGAGCTTCTCCTCTTGGCTATTAGAAATTAAGCATCATATGATTTGCTTGTTTCATGAGCACCAAGGAATTGAAAACAGTTCTTCTAAGGTTATAGTGAGAAACACCAATTGTAATCTTATTTTTCTGAAACACAAACTAGCTGGATCTCACTAGAAGGAATAGAGTATACTGAAATACAAACCTGTTAGGATCTCACAAGTGAAACTTTGACAATTTCACTGGGGCAGAAAAAAGGAAGTCTAAGAATGTTGTTTTCCTGTGTCTGCCGATTGCTGATTAGTTATGAGGAAAATGAGTTTTGTTAGTTAACCCTGTTAACTGACTGTAAGACGGGCAAATACTAGATGTCTGAGATCATATTTCCTTGACCTTTTGAGAACTTTCAGGTGTTCTCTTGTGCATAAGCACCAGGCAGAACCAATATGCCAAGGAGAAGAAAAAAACATAAAAGCGTATCTAAAGCTAAAGGCACCCTTTAAATACCCTTGCCAAGAATTTCATGTTTTGTCGTATTCCAGGTGCGGTGCACATGAGGCATGCCTTGGAACAAGAGTGACCCATTGCTTTAAAAACTATACTTCTGGAGCAGAGCATGTGTTTTTTTTCTTCTTTGAAAGCAAGTGGTTCAAATGAACATGGACAAATTTAGAATTGAATTTCTTCCCAACGTGCTGTAGATTATGGAAGAACTTGAAAACTTGGAAGAGACACTGAATGACAGTATCCGAGAAAGTATAGGTGCACGTGCTGGAAAGATATCTCATGGTAAGAAGATAGGCACAACAGAAGACAACGAAGAATACATGAGGTATTTTACTCATGGCAAATACTCTTTTTCGAATAGAAAGTTTAAGATCAATTTAGTGCCATTATGTCTCTATTCCTTTTTCTTTTTCCCAAATATTTGAACTTCATATATAAGTCCGAAATGTCCTCTCTTGAATCTAAAAGTTTTTCATTCATTCTTCAACCTGCCTAGAATATATGTAGTTTTGTTTTTTAAGTATCAACAGCAATGATGGAAATGGTGGTAGATGATCATCCAAATAAGACTTCTTGTTAATGCATGTAAATATGTGATTGGTCAGTGATGATGATGAATTTTATGATCGTACGAAGAGGAAGATTTATAGTGAAAAAGCTGGTGAGAACCAATCTATTGAAACTGCTGATACACTTCTTGATAAGAGAGATGCCATAGCACTGGAAATGGAAGGAAAAAAAGGGTTGCTTTCCATTGAGAAGAGCAAAATAGCATCAGAAACTACAATTAAAAATGAAGTTGGAGATGAACTCGATGCTTACATGACAGGCCTTTCATCA
Organism: Myrica gale; assembly: GCA_963930655.1. Lineage (NCBI taxonomy): Eukaryota > Viridiplantae > Streptophyta > Magnoliopsida > Fagales > Myricaceae > Myrica > Myrica gale. The sequence goes on along the minus strand of OZ005600.1, from coordinate 3,612,176 downwards.
CAGCTAGGTATGGAGTTCTATTTTGACACATTTTATGCTTATTTCTTAATTTAGTTGAAATATGTCCTATCGTTTTGTTGTTTGGTAATGTATTCCATATCCCTCTGTGTATTATATTGTCCTCATGCATTTGTGTATGAGGGGAGAGCTGCAGTTTAGAGATTGAAGCACTTTAATGCATTGTTGACTTTAAATGCCATGGATTTGGAGGTGTTCTGGAATCGGATACAGAAAACTAATTCTGTTGGATCTGTTTGTATCTACATGTGTTTCTATGAATATCTGTGGGCCATTTCCAAACTTTCCCGTTATTAGTTTTGTTCGACTATGACCCTAGATTTCCAAGTACATGGAGATTCAGGTATGTGTGACATCTTCCATGTTCCAATGAATTGGTCGATCGTATTATCATGAAAATGTGATGCATATTTTTGTTGCTGTTTCATTATTTGCATTTGCTTGCTCAAGAGCATCTCCTCTTAACTCTTTTGCTGATAATTGCTTATTATTGTCAGTACTGGATAAAACTGTACAACTTGAGAAGGACTTATCAGCTCTCCAGGCAGAATTGGATAGGATATTTTACTTGTTGAAGATTGCTGACCCAACTGGAGAAGCTGCTAAGAAAAGGGACCTGAAAGTGAAGGAACAAAAGCCTAGCAAATCAGAAACCCCTACGGCTAGGAGTAGGAAGCAACTTCCTGATGTACCAAAAGAAAGCAGTCAACCTGAGAAACAGATTAATGGATCCATGCTGAGAGAGGGAACTATAGATGCAACCGTGGAGTCAATCAAGAAGCTAGAAGCTGACAAGACCGTCAGTGATATGACTGATGGCAAAACTGTCGTATATACTGCTGTAAAGCCCCAATGGCTTGGGGCTATAGAGGACAGGAAAATAGAAGAGACCCAACAAGTAGCACCAATGGATCTGCATGAGCCTGATCATTTTGTTGACTATAAGGACAGGAACAAAATCTTGGGCGCTGGGGATGAAACGCAGACAAAGGTGGTCCCGGAGATTGAAAGTGCTGCACCAGGTTTGATTTTAAGGAAGCGGAAGCAAGTTGAGAAATCTGAAGGTGGTGAGAATAATGCTGCTCAACAGTCGACATCTTCCTCTTCAGGAGTCGTCATGGCAGAGGATGCAGTGGCATTGCTATTAAAACATCAAAAAGGGTATTGTGCACAAGATGATGAGGGAAGATACGAAAGCCAGGACATATCAGGGGATAACCAGTCTAGTAAGGATAACAAAAAGCCTAAGAGGATCCTTGGTCCTGAGAAGCCCTCATTTCTTAATAGTAACTCAGATTATGAGTCGTGGGTGCCCCCTAAAGGTAAGATTGTGCTCCAGCATACCGAATATTACATACTTTGGGACTTATTTGTATTTCCTTTACTACTATCTTTATGTTTTATGCAGGTCAAACAGGAGATGGGCGGACCTCGTTAAATGAACGTTACGGTTACTGAGTTTCAAGAGTAGTGATTTCAAGGTGTTATGCACTCAATATGCGTTCATGTGCTGTAATTGTGTCAGTGATTAATTTGAGGCATGCCTTTAAAGGTGGTGCTTTTGATGGCACCCTTGTGGAAATGTAACTCTTGCGTGGCCTTTCATCAATCAAGCTGAGGCTTGGTGTCATAGTAGTAGACTGAGCTTTTTTTTTTGTAGGAGACTTTTTGGGAAACATGCATGGATAGAGAAATACAGCGCAACGTGTAACTGAGTCAGGGAATTGCGCTTAGTTGTTAATACTTGGTCAAAATGTACTAACAGAGCAACTCGAAGGGCACAAATGTGCTGTGTATGGTTTAACTTGAAAACTGGCAACTCGAAGGGCACTTTTTTTTCTTGGTAATATGCCAGATGAATGAATTGAAGCGTAATCTCAGTCCAGTGTAAATCCATGATTTGACACCTCTAGTTCTCTGCTTTAGTTTAATATTTGAAACAAGAGTTCTCTACGACACGCTGAGAATTGTGTATAGGATTGTGCTTCTTGGTCCTTTCTGTAGATTTTGTATTCTTCCTACTAGTTGTTGCCCAGGGTGGACACCACAACTATGACTGAGGGATCCTATGATTCTAGCTGACAGGATCCTATGATTCTAGCTGACATTTTTCAAACACTTCACTTGAACGTTGTTAACGTGCATTGTAGGCAAGGCCATCTGATGGAAACAAAGCAACTATCCTGCATGTGGCTGAATGTTCTCGTCAAATAAATATTGGATAATGATCGGTCAACCACCAGTTTCAGAGTCAAACGCCTTCTTGGTAGCTTACTTGCCAGTTATTCTAGGAGTTCCCGAGTTTTCTGCACAAAATTTATACATTCCTCAACCACCAGAAGAGTTACACCGGTCTATAAACTCGATAGTCTGTAAAAAGTTTTGCTTCACGCATTACATGCCACAGCGTATTTGTTGGCTAATATTTACAGTAAAATAAGAAAACATCTAACAAGTGAGCTGGGACGAGAATGGGAAAGGAGGTACATATCCTACAGCAAAAGCAATGTTAGCAAAGCCGCTACCAAACGAACTTCATCTGACCATTTTTGCACGTCAAAGTTATGCATGCGGACAGGTCTTGCTTATCACTCGAATCATCATGAAGCTTTGCATCTTTCACATTATGATGATTCAATGGATTATCAACAAGCTGTGTCAAAAATCTACAAGCTCTGTCAAGCCGCAGCCAGCTCGCACGTTAATTTCTCACCTTCGTTTTAGGAGTTGTCGTGCTGCATGATTCAGATTCATTACGCTCTGCTCAACCCATGTGGCTTAGACACGTTCAGAAACTGACGTTGGCTCTACAGGGGCGTGGAAAGCTTTGAGTTCAGGGCCACGTGAAGGACACCTCACCGTATAGCAATCTTCTCAAAGCCTATCTTCCAAAATATATACATGGGTGGCAACAGCGCAGCACAATTCTAGGGATTTCGATAAAACACCCTCCTTTCCCTAACCATGCTATGGATAGAAGTAAAAGAGAATTGCGAGAGATGGCAAACATTTAAAGAGGGCAAGCATCACTGCAGCCCTAGACGAGAGAAATGCCTGCATCGGATCAGTTGAAGAAGTATGGTGATTCTAACACGTCCTTCAAATCAAATTCTCCACGTTCAGGTAAGGGAGGGAAAGACAATGTAGGGAAGGACTGCTGGAAGCTTTCAAGTAGCTGCATACAAAACAATGGGTTAGAATAGGGACGTACTATTTCCTTATACTGCCGGTGAATGGCTTCCCATTTAACTTAAATGTATGTAAGAAGTGAAGGGACTTTACATTCTCGAGTATTGGAGTCTCGTAGAGTTCAACAAACTTTTCTCTGAGTATCCTGCTCATTTCATCTACATCACACGCATGGGTCCAGTATGAATCATGAACTCCTGCACACATATACCACACATAAAGTCATTAGAAGTCTAAACAGAAGGTAAAAGTGAGAAACAAAAAAAGGGACCACAAGAAAAACCTGCGAAGTTCAAGCCTGCCTTTTTGCTGGCAATTGCAGTCATCATCATATGAGAACCATCGAGGGAGTGAACAAAGTTTGGTGGGAAAGCTGTTCTCTGCCGCTTGACCATGACCTACAATAGTAAAGATTACAGCATTGAGATTCAATGTCCACAATGCTGAATAGCATGTGATGGCAACAGTTATTGCATTAAAAACTGTTCTAACCAAAATGAAATTGGTCTCTTTTCGATTTAGAACCCAGCGGAAGAAACTGGACCACTGTTTGCATCTGTGTGTTGAGAAAGGATGTGGGAACCTACTGTTCATCCATAAAACGTCTTGGTTGGATCCATCATTAAATGTTCCAAGCGTTTTCAGCTTCTACACTAAGGGCAGAGTCAGGAATCATTTCTTGCAGATGAGAAAGGGGAAAGGGAAGAGAAACTGGAAAAGAGAAGAGGGAGAAAAGGAAGGGGGGAAGATACAGAATGGGTGGCAATATAAATATGTATTTGAGATATACGGACTTGGTACATATCTCAAAATGATGAATTTTGACATTTGATGTAGAGCAGGATTGCAGGAAGGTACGGGCACGGCACCTATCTATAGCATCCCACATCTAGCTAGATATTTGAGGCAGCCCTACATGTTTACATATAAATGCTACAACATGAAAAAGGTCCCCTCCCCCCGCGGAGAAGAATGGCACAAAACAATATGATACTAAGCCAACCAATTGAGTTAAAAAAGTGCAAGGTCACCCTACATTTTACATCTCAATGTTTAATGCAGAGGTGATGCGTGTATACTGGGAAACTCAACAAACGACATCAGACAAAGACCAGATGGAGAAAAATAACTACAGCAACCTTTTCTGTTTCTCGCTGGAGAGTCAAAACCTGAAGAGAAGTTTTTATCTGCATTGAATGTCACAGCAGAAAATCACTTAAAATGCTGATTCTGGGATTCTATAATCGTGACAACTGTAGTAACTGTTAATGCTTCTGTAAATTTTGAAACACTCACAAGATGCCTTCCCCAATTGCGGTAAGGTTGCACAACAGGAAGTCCAAGAGGAGTTGTCCACCGCACTGGCTGATTTTCAGATGCGATTATCTGTTCATGTTCAAACTTTGAAGTGATAAATTGGCAAATGACAAGAAGGAACAAATAGAGACGAATGTTAAATGTATTTAAGCAAAACCAAGAGAACCGTATGGGACACACTTTTGCACATTCACCAAGCCAACTCATGATACTGCGTGCAGCTTCAAACATCTCCCCTAAGGCAGTTAGGGTGGTCTGCTCAGGCACCAAAACCAATTATGGTTGTTAAGATAAATTCATCGAATATGAGAAAGCATTCCACATACTCTGGGATGGAAAAAGTGAGACTATAGCAGTGTTAATCCTCCTTCCTCTTTCCATTACCTTTGCCGCATAACAAGAAGCGCCAAAGAGTTCTGCATCATCTGAAATGACACTGCGTTCCTTCAACCTCCTCTTCATCTGATCCCTAGCACCAATGTAAGTGACACCATAGACTGATGTCATCACTGTTTGCTTCACCAATTTCCTGTCCACCTAGATGATGTCCAGCCATCAGGCCAAATATCAGTACAAGAGACAGGAGGTCACCCAGTTGGCAGAAGGGCAATGTGCACGGAGCAAAATCATAAAACCTACTTGCACCTTTTGAATGACTTATGGTAGAAAATGATAAGGTTTTCATAGTAATATGCCAAGTTAAACTTGGCAACATATGCATTACAAGACACTGTTCAAATCAAGTTATGAAAAATTGGCAAAGAACCTGATCAATTAGTATTCTTGCATTCAATGCATCAGGAAAACTATTAGGGTCTTTCTGTGCATCGCTCCGCATGATCTCTAATACCCTGCATAGCAAGCATGAAACTGTCATCAAATAGTCTCTTCAGATACCTTCCTTTAGAAGAGAATGGCGACAACTGCAGCAGTCAGAAATACTCCACATAAATAAACAAATATTTATGCAGCCTCTGTGGGAAACCACATTCTATTGTCCTCAAAATCACATTAGTCAACTTCTCTTTGGGTGAATGACAACTTTCTTTAGCAGAAATAGATGAAAAGCAATGTTTGTGTTTTGAAGCAATTCACCAGCCATTTGCTTCGCAGACTCCTCATTTTTCCAAAAATTTCCCTTGCCTTGGGCACAATTCGCAAATGTTGACATCAAGCTGAGCTATTCGTAACATAATCACCAATTTTGGCAATTAAAATTTAAAACCCATACAATTGTCCCCTTTGATTCTGAGTTATTTGAAATTGATCTCATGTATATTCATAACCCTTTAATATCTGTTTCCATAGTATTTTCTTGGTTTTCATCATATACATAGCATGGTTGATCTGACACCACAATTTCTGCCAAACCACGAAACTGAAAATGCAGTATATGAACTACTGTTATCTTGTGGCCGCGAAATGGAGCCAAAAGAACAAGGGATGGTGTCTTCGACGCCATAGAATTGGTTCCTTCAGATGCAGTAGCTCTAGTTGGATAACTCAAAAGCGTAGGATGCAGATTCCTCCTCCCACCAGTTATGGAGAAGGCATATAGAAATGAATTTAGCAATAGTAGAGGACATAAAAGTTCTGGAATTCTTTTTTGTCAGAACCCTAAAAGGTGCCAAAGAAAGACAGTGAGTTCCAATGTGATGGCCCAATCGTGCAAAACTACCTATTTTGAATGAGCAAACAATAGAGAGGTATTCATGCCTTCTTCACTCTGATGACGTATACGGGTAGATGCCGAAACAAATATTCCATTTCATTTATTTTAAAGCGTTTTCGTCTCCCTTTTCAATCTTAAATGCAATGAAGCTTTGCCTATGTTAAGAGTTACTTACCAAACCAAAAGTTGCTTTCCCTTTTCATATTGGTTGCAACTTATTTTCCTTTATTTGTATATGAAAAATCAATGCTGGATAGGAACCAACCAACTCAATTTGTTGCCTTATCAAAACACGTTTCTTCAACTCCAGCATTTTCTTAAGTTTCTTATGTTGAGAGAGGAGAGAATAAAAACTGCAGAAAGAACAAAGGGAGTTGCAGAGCTTCTTGACATCCAACCAGTGCGACTAAAGAAAAAAAGTTTCAGGCCTCAGTAAAGAATGGCTTACCTAGCAGCTATTCCTGAATAAACATCTGCAGGCTTCTCTCCTGCAACTAAATTGACAGCAGCTGCTCCCAACTGAAAGGAAAATTAGGAAGATAAAATACACATGCAACCAGACACGGTAAAAATGGAAAGAAACTCTGCTTCATATCTAACAATATAAAAACCACATAGAAGTTTCACAAATGTTGTTGATGTGGAAAGTGTGAGTAATCTTGAGAAAAGTAAAACACTTCCTTCCTTTTTCTCCTGATAAGCTGGGAGGCAGGCAGACTCAATCTCTGACATTCCCATGAAACCGAGAGCTTTATAGCCTCTCTCATACATCTAGCACTTACTGTTTTTGTACTGGGAAAGTCATCTCAGCAGAGGTGAAACCTTATTAAAACCTACTCCTAAATCAAGTTAGAAAAGAAAAATGGCAGCATTACCTTGTCTCTTCCAAGAGCAGCATAGTGTTGTAAACCATTGCAAGAACCATCCTAGAGAGCACAAGGGGCAAAATAATTCAATAAAGGTTATAACTATTAAAGAAAACATGACATGCTAGATCATCAAGCTTAGCATTAGTCGAAGAACTTCTACAGAAAGCAGATGATGGTATCACATAATAAGAGAAATATGAAATGCGATCAAGTTGGTGGTCCCACCCACATCAATGCACCATTGCAACAATCTGTAAAAGGCCCTCTAATACTAGACAAATCAAGTGAAAAAACAAAGGAACCCATTCAAACTTACCTTTAGTTTGTCTTTGCAATAGACTGTGCGAAGGAGTTACCAATGAAAAATGAATGCAATAAGAACCAAGAAAAAGCTCGATACAAGTGCAAAACACAAAAACCATGGAGAGAGTTTATGGATGAGAGCATAGATGCTGTTTCTACACGTCCTGCAGCACTCTCACAATAAGCTCTGATCCTCTTTTTTCCCCTTTCATTTTATGTTTCTCCAATGGTCATTTTCTCCTATAAAATCTTGTGTATGAATAAGTTAGGTTCTGAGCTTATCTACCATCCGAAAGACGTCAATAACAATAAGCTCTACTATTTAGAGCATTTCTACTCTCCATATCAACCTATGTCACCCATCCTTCTCAAAAGAACAAGACCTTGCAATGTGCCCCAATGGAAGTACCTGGTGCACTGGAATATGTGAAATAAAGGTCTCTGGGGACGAACTTCTCAAGGCCTCAGTAAGGTTCATGCAAACAGCCAAGAACTGAAATGAGTCTTCTGCATTCAGCCACCAGCGCCTGCCTTCAAGTGGCCTGTCTGCAGAATCAAATATATCATCCAAATGGTTCTCAGTAAACGCTATTCGACCCTCATGAGATAATTTGTCCACACCACCAGCATATAGATTTCCTAAGTGTATCTTTAACCAACGTAAGCCAGACTTTCCAAGAGGGCGTCCTTCTGAAAATTCCAAAATCCCCCGGCATAGATCCGAACCAAGATGATTTAAGTATGGGTGCATTGGATATGCACGACCTCGAAAGTCAACATTGTGTGGATAGAAAAAACCTTCTTCATCCTTCATTTTTCGTGCTACCTGCTCCCAGCAAAAAAAACAAGTTGGAACAAACCTTATCGAAAAGAAATGTTACTGTTTTACTGGAAGTACAACAGATCTTACAGCAAGTTTAAGTTCTATGTCACAACGCTGAGAATGTCTCTCCCTGTTCTCTTTCTTCACAGATTTGACTTTCCACATCCACTTCTTAAGCTGAACTTCATCTTCAGTATCTGGTTCATCTGGTAAAGGAAGCTACAACACATAAAGTTATACAGAAGAATTTTCAACTTATTGTCTTCTGTAGAGTGATGCCAATCACTGTTAAGTGTCAATACCGTTAAACAACAAATGAACATCATATCAAGAAACATAACATGAAAAATAACATAACATAACTCACATCATTGCGGTCCACCAAATCAGCAAGACGACCTCCACTAGCCCATATTCTATCTACAACACTGAGTACTCTCTTATTTACTCTCCATTTGGTATTCCCAAGAGTATTCAAGGCCTGATAGTTAATTTACACAAACAATTATAGAATCCTTGCTAAAAGGAACAAAATGAGAAATCTCAAGAAGAAAAAATGTACATGTATGGCAGTAAAATATAATGCTGTAACTACTCGTGGATGAGTACAATAAGAGGGTGCAGACTAAACCGTACAGAACACAAAATGAATTCATGAAACAATTCAAATAATTTCAAACCTCAAAAACAGGTTCTAATTGTTTCCTTGGGGCCCACTTAACTGCTTCACGTTGTTGTCGGGATCCATGAGTGCGCATGATATAGCATGGCAAGAACAGGTGCCCCCCTTTGTCATAACTGCAAAAGGACAGACAACAAAAGTAACAATGAAAAAGGAGTAAGTATTCAACTGTGAAGAAAATAACCTAGCAAGCCCTTTCCACTTTCAGCAGTTGACCCCAAGTTCTAAGCACCATGATGATACCTTAAAGAATTAAGAAAAGGCAGCAATCTGGCAAAAGCATAAAAAATGGATGCTCGAAAACAACATACCCTGACCACTTGACTGGGGGCACCAACATTGGCATATAAGGAATCACCATGTGTCTTGCCTGTTTGAGCAAATAGCAAATCGTAATCCATCATATTCAGAACATGTACAAAGAAAATCAAGTTCAACGGAAACTTGAAGATAATAAATATTCTTTGCCCAGAAGTCCAAACCTCCCCCCCCCCCCCCACAAAAAAAGGAATAAATGAAGAGACTGATTTATTAGTAGACAAATAATATTTATGGAAAACACCCACCAACTGCCCATACCCTGAAAAAACAAAGATAATCTACCACTTGCCAAAATGAAACTTCCATCATCCTTACAAATGGAACGCCAAAAGTCAAACTTCTATTAAGGAATGAAAGATGATAGGATTTACTAACAGTCTTCTCAAGGCCTTTGACAACTAGAGAGTTACATTCAATGATTCCATATCTTCTGCTCATTTTCCTACAGAAAGAAAAGCCGGAAGTACCATTTAATGTGATCAGGAAAAATATAAGCTGTTGATAACTCAAGAGATAATTGGATCTTACTTTCCTTCCTTCATCACAGTTTTGAATGTGTGTATGAATGCAGGTTGAATATCAGGTGGGCTATCTGCTAACTGATTGGCTGGTGATTGTATATAAGCTGTTTGCATCAACAGTTCAATCAGACGGCTCCCAACCTGCAAAGTACACGGGTGAATAGCACCTTATTAGAAACCATACTAGTCGAGAACTAATAACCTCATCCACGTCGTTACAGCATATCTTAAGACCTTAGCCTTGGCAGCCTGGCCCCAGGGTTTTGAATCATCCTGTCCCTTCACTATCTGCCTTACTGCTAGCCGCTTTTGCTTCTTCATCAAATTAGTGACCTTTTTTCTTAACTGCTCTTGTTCCTTGACAACAGCATCAGGGTTACCCCCGACCTTTTTCTTATCTTGATCACCCTTTTTCTTTTTTGTTCTCTCCATGAACTTGTGAATTCTAACCTGACACATTAAAGTACTGATCCATCAGTGCTCATTGCAGGACAACAAGAACAAGGCAGGGGCATGGACTGCTGCTTTGCATAGTCTAGATGAAGTAAAGCGTAAGCCACTTAATCCCAAAATCCATATCACATTAAATGCAACAAACTAAAGACAAAAAGACAACTACTGATGGGAGCAACTTAGAAAACGAACATACTACCAAGTCAAATCCAGCAAAACAGTACCAGAATAATAATGTCATGACGGTGCAGAGGGTGTCTAATGCTTGAGGTAATTGTACTACAACAGAAAAGATAAATGTTAAAAAAAGAAACTGGTATGATTAGCCCACTGTGGGTCTTTAACCAAAATTGGGACTAGGCAGGAAAAAATAAACTCCATCAATGTCCTCCTCTCCCAGCAGATCTATAATTTTTTTCCGAGCCAGTAAAAGTAAACCCTAAAATCGTCTGCTGTTACTAAAACGTTGTTCCATGACATTTCACAAAAACAACAAAACTTCAAACCACACTGATTCTTATAGGCCTCTCTCTCAGCCATATTTAGTCACAAACCAAGCTGCATTAGAATAGACATTACATCCCAGGGTTGTGAAGATGCCTATCCATATAAGTGCAATAATGTATATCGCTCAATGTTTTAAAATCAACAATTGTGATAGTCATCATTCACCAATCTACACAAAAATTCCAACTACGACCCCCACTACATTTCAAAAAAAATTATTTTATTTTTACATTTCAAAAATAAAAAAAACTACAAAGATTTTTCCTTAATCTTTAGTTTGCATATGCTTACTCATCCCCCTCCTTTGTTTGGGAATCCATTCATGGGAAAATTTTGACCATTGATAACTTAAGGAGGAGGGGAGTTTGCGTGATTGAGTGGTGCTATTTGTGTAAGTACGATGGAGAAACAGTTGATCATCTTCTTCTTCATTGCTCGATGGCTAGAGAATTGTGGGGCATGTGCTGAGCATTCTTAACTATGATTGGGTTATGCCTCGAAAGGTAGTGGATGTTATGCTTTGTTGGAAGAGGAAGTTTGGGGACCCTATAGCGTTGACCATTTGGAAGATGATCTCTGCTTGCATTTGGTGGAATCTGTGGAGAGAACGGAATGACAGATGTTTTGAAGACAAGGCTGGGTCGTTGTCTACTTTGGGGGGTTCTATGTTGCATGCTCTTTTTATGTGGGCTAATTCGGTTTTGGGTTATCCTTTTGTGGGTTTTCTGGATTTTATTAGTTTTTTAGCTAGTATGCTCTAGTTTTTGTCAGTATAGTCTCTTGTACTGTCACTTTTCTTTTCCTTTAATAAGATTGGCTTACTTATCAAAAAAAAAAACTCATCCCCCTCCAAACCAATTTCACTAAACACTACATCTCTTTACTCCATCCTAGCGAACTGCCAGAAATCATAGATTGATCAAATACTAGGGGTCTAACCAACATGACAATGAAAAGACTGAGGAAAGCAACTCCGTACCTCCTGCTCAATGGCATCGCCTATCGTGCAAGCTGCCTGCACCACCCTTGCAGACCCGTGTTCACCTCCGGTCATCAATAACGCCATCAACTTATGCATTGTGATAACTGCCATCATATCAGCTGGTAACTGGTCAAAATACGGGGCAAATGCAGCCTTGTTCTTCCCTTTCCGGCACAACTCTTGCTCCTTTTCAATGGCGTCCCGCAGAGGCTCAAACCAACCAAGAAACAATGACTTCATATATGGCAAATTTGGGGCCAGCTTCTGCTCACACATGTCCGTCAAAAGCTCCTTATACTCCTTCACCGCTTGCTCCCATGCCTCAGTCTCGATCTTCACCTGCCTCCTCTTAAGCAATTGATACTTTCCTTGCCCCATTCCCCTCGCCTTCGTCTGCTGCTTCCGCCACCTATAATCAACCTGCCTTTTCTCTTCTTTACGCATTTCCTGCAACAATTCTTGAACCTCGTCGGCAACCGAGACATCTTCCTCAACATCCGTCGATGAAACTGCCTCAGCTTCGGCCAAACTCGCGTACCCTTTGGGGCAAAACCCACCAAGTCCAAAACTTGGCCTCCCCATGAAGTCCTCGTGGGACCAAATTTCACCGTTTCGACGAAATGGAATTTCGGCAAACCTATTATCAGAGCAAGCGCTAAGCTCAGAGGGCCTAAATCTGAATTTATCAGGGAAAACCGGGTCCTGGGTAAGGGCCAGAAAGCTATGAACCCGTCTGAGCGAGTCAGAATTGACGCCAAACCTCTGCGGCTTTGAAATGGCTCGCTTTGCAATGTTGCCCCACATGGCAGTGGAAACCCTCGAAGAGTTCAGAGGAAAATTCGCGGCTTTACGAAAGGGAAGAAAATGGTCGATTTTGCTGCTGATATTTGCAGAGACTATTGGGATTTTATTACTGGACATCAATTTGAATCAAATTTTGAGGAGGCTGAAATTGCTGGGATCGCGTTGGGGCTAGGATAAGAGGAAATGGGTGGTAAACGAATTTTGCAGAAGGAATTGAACTCATAGAGAGAGACAGAATGGTGGGAGTAGACTGAGTAGTTGTAGTAGCCGCCTTAAAGCTAAACCCTTCTTAAACCTTTCTTAGGCTTTTATCTCTGTCCATGCTCTTTCTCTGAGAAAAGATTTATTTGTCTTCCTAGGTAGTCGAATAGGGATGATTCTGCAAATTATTAATTCTTCTGGGTTAAATGCGAAGTCGAGGACTCGAGGGAGGGTAGCTTATGTGTCTAGATTGAGAGTGGCTCCCTGTTTGAGGATTTAGACCAATAAAAAGATTTGAACCAAGTAGTTCTATCTGAGCTAACGTGGATCAATTAGAGATTATTGAAGCTGAGATTTTCTTATTAAACTTTGTCTACGAGTCATCTAATCGTGTTTCGTTTCGTCTTCACGTTACAAACCAAAACCGTTCACATTGTTAACTCTTTTAAGTAAAAACCATAATTACTTACAAATACATCTCTCAGCTACAGAATGTCCAACATAAAAAATACAATATCGATTTACATATAAGTTTTAATTAAGGCTTTAAACAATTACTTTGATATATCATGTTCTACACTTTTTTTCAAATAATTAGAGGAGGCGCTTAAATAAATTGGGCTCAATTAAGGGTGGGTAACGGAACGGACGGTTCCGATACCCACCGAAATTGTAATCGAAATTTCCTGAACCGGAACCGGAAATTCTGATTCATTATATGAGCCTAAAAAGACATTTAATTTGGGCCCATTGACCCAAAAGTAAATTTTTTTAGTTGTGTTTTGTGGGGCAAATAACTTTGAATTAAAATTACAACTAAATTCCAAAACAATATTTCACTATTTCAAGATTCCAAAATAAACTCTAAATTAAAATTACAACTAAACAACTAAATTTCAAAACAAAATAAACTAAATTAAATTTACAAAAAAACTACTAAAAAAATAATTAACCATACAAATAAGTAAACAACTAAACATTCATCATATAATCTAAATTGAAAGAGAAACACTATATTAAAATTACAAATAATTTTGATATTTTAAAAAATTATACCGGAATCGAAAATTCCAGTATTTTCCGCCGGAATTTCCCTAAAATGGAATCCGATTCCGATACCAGAACCGGTACCGAAAATTCCGGTTTGAACCGAAATATATGCCCACCCTTAGACTCAACATAGACGCATTACGATGCCTTAGCATCACAAAGAAAATCTCAGAAAAGTTGGACAGTCCAAGCTCCATTAAATCACATATTTTATCGAATCGAATCCAAAATCGTTATGTTACGACTGCCTGATTCCCACTTAATAATCACTTTTCAAAATAATATACATTTCAATCAATTTCAAAGTTTTTATTGTCTAACGGACGGGTTATATAAAATCTCACTAAACAATGTATAATTCCCAAATTCTTTTCCCCTTTCAACAGTGAAATGGCATGGATGATGAGGGTTTGGTCTAGGCTAAAATGAGACTCGGTTGCAGACAGACCATCTCTCCTCGAGTACAACTCAAGCCTAGCCTGGACCTTGCTTGATTGACCTGAGTAATGTTCAGCTCTAACACATTAGGGGAACGTGAAGCACATCATCAACTGCAGCAACTAGTGGGGTTTGTCAGTCATCGGTTGCCTATCATGAATTCCACCCAAGGGAAAGTGGTAAATACCCGCCCATTCATTAGAACCAGGCACACTTCGACAGGACTTTACAATCCTAAGAAGGAACGTCTCAAGATCTCATAAAAATCATCAAAGAAGAATCCCAGCTCTTTACACCTTCACAAAACATCAAGATCTCATAAAATGGCAGTATATTATTCAACAAAGGAAAGAGTTAAAAGCTAAATCAGTCTCCGACAATAGGTGCCAGATTAACCAAAAGTTTGTAGTTGTTAAGACTAAAATAAAAGAGAATAAAAATTTCGACTAAAAGAGAGAGAGAGAGGAGAAGTGAGACACAAGATTTAAGTGGTTCGGTCCATAGACCTACATCCACTGTGGGAATGCCCAAATGGGCAGATGTGTGTACTCACTGGTGTAAGGATGAGATTACAGAGATGCTTTATTTATAAGCCTTTGATTGCAATAGTCCACATTGCTTTAGCAATATGGGACTAACTTTAATACTCCCCCGCAAACGCAAGGTGGATACACATTGAGTTTGGACTAGAAAAAGAAATTCCCCATAAGAAAAAATGGCGCCGGAGGATGGCCGGAGAAGGGCAGACAGTCGCCGGAAGTTGGCCGGAATCTGACCGGAGAGAGGCCGACAATCGCCTGAAGATGGCCGGAGAGGGTCGCCGGAATGGGGAAGACGCCGGAAGGTCGTCGGAGGAATGTCGGACGGGGCGCCGGAAGGCCCGAGAGAAGACGCCGGAGGAATGCCGGACGGGGCGCTAGAAGGCTCGAAAGAAGATGCCGGAAGGTCGCCGGAGTGATGCCGGATAGGGCGCCGGAAGGCCCTAGAGAAGATGTCGGAATTTAACCGGAATGGTGCCGGATGGGCGCCGGAAGGCCCGAGAGAAGATGCCGGAATTTTACCGGAATGATGCCGGATGGGCGCCGGAAGGCCCAAGAGAAGAACAAAAATAGGCCGGACTGGACTAGGCCTAAACTAGGCCAAGCTAAGCCAACAAGAGTGATGACCAGCCTGAGCCAAAATGGGCCACAGGATCGAAATGGCTCCGATACCATGTTAAGACTAAAATAAAAGAGAATAAAAATTTAGACTAAAAGAGAGAGAGAGAGAGGAGAAGTGAGACACAAGATTTAAGTGGTTCGGTCCATAGACCTACATCCACTGTGGGAATGCCCAAATGGGCAGATGTGTGTACTCACTGGTGTAAGGATGAGATTACAGAGAGGCTTTAGCAATGTGGGACTAACTCTAATAGTAGTCGTATCGGAAGATTTTACAAAAGGAGGTTAACACTTTCATCCAACCTGTTCATCGCATATTCGCATTATAGAAGGATGATTACAGAATGAACACACCGTTTAACGAATAATCCAAAGAACTATACTCTCAACGAAGAAAGAAAAAGCTTCACTTTCAACTTGGATTTGAAGTGAGGGGCTGAAGTGGGAAATTATTAAACTTCCAAGCTATTCACAGTGAAATTACCACAGTTAGTCAAAGTTGCGCAGCCGCAGAGGAGAGAGAAAAGCGGTTTGATTGACAATCAAATGAGATGTAGGATTTTCCTGGTTATATTAATTTCCCATTTTCCTCCAGAAAAAGGATAAGAAACAAGACACTTAAACCACCCAAATAACCCGATTGACCAATCAAAAAAATAACAACAAAAGAAAAATACAACCTTCAACAGGTGGCCTGATCTGTCCCATTCTTCATACTCTTGTAGCTGTGGGCCTGAAACAATCGATATTGCATAATCCAACTGATCTCACCATCTCTCCAAACCTGCTATGACAACCCGGTTCCAACAATCAGAAAAAATTGGACAAGCTTTATTTCAAAGACGAAGCATAAATGGATAAAAACAATCCAAGCCAGTAAATTGTGAATACCGGTCAATACTGTTCCTCGGTTTCTCTGGCTGGTCAGTGCCGTTACTCACTTTCTCAGGCCGATCGCTACACTTTCTCAATTTCTCTCTCTTATCAGAACCGGCTCTTGACTTATCTTTCAAGTCTGTGCTTAGCCTTGGCATTTCTCTCTGGTCAGTAGTCGGTTGAGACTTCTCTCTCTGATCTGTGCTGGGTCTGGATTTCTCTCTGCAGTCTGTGCTGTTCCTCGGATTTTCTTGTCTGAGTTTATCTCTGCAATCTGTGCTGCTCCTTGGATTTTCTGGTTGATCTGAAATTGAACCCGATCCAGTTTTTCGATGGGGTGATTTCTCAATGGCAGATATGAATTTCTTGAGATGCTTTATATATTGTGGGAAAAGTTCCAAGTCACAATGATTCCCTCCTTTAATCCATAAAGGTTCATACTTCTCTTTACATAGCTCCCAAAGTTGCTTACCATGGGACCAACTTACAACATCATCAGCGGTCCCCTGCAGAAGGCAAACACAAAGCATAACAGCTAGAAAAATAAGCAGGCTTCTAAAAACTTTAACCATATCTTGCAGCAAATCAATACGGAGGCTGATATCCCCCAATCAAACATAGATATGGAACTTATTTAACCCAGCATGCCTATGAAGATTCTCTGGAGATACTTATTGCAAATCAAACCATTATGCCTGAACCACTCACTGTTTTTTGGTAACCATATGCTCAATCGTACTTCCATCGTTGCAATTGGAAATTATTTCCAAAACATGAATTTAAGTTACCCAGATATAAAACTATTCAAGGTTTCAGTGGCAAAAGGCAAGTGAAAACATATTCAGGCACATGAAGATTTTGGATGGGTGGTTTCCTCTCTAATGATATCGTGTGAGAAAGATGCAACAACTCCCAAGTCCTAGATACCTGGTGGAATTCTAGGCGTTTGGGACTAGCTTCAGTGTTGTAAAGTATATACACTCCTCGTGAGCTTAGATCTTCATCAGGATTAACCAATGGCATCTACGTTTAGTCAGCTACATGAGCAAATATGTGTTGCATAATTAAAAAGCCTTATTTGGTTTCTTGCTAAATTTTCAAGACATCACTCATAGATTTGACGACAATGAATGGCATGGATTCATCAGAGACAGCATAATCAATGGCTTACATGCATTCAGCAACCAAACAACCCTTTTCCTGTATTAAAAGATCTATAAATGGAGAGGGCAAGCCATAACTGGAGAAACTTAAACAAGCAGATATAAGGTGGTAAATAGTGCATGGAAACCCACTTCTGTAATGCCATATTTGGTTTTACAATCTCTTATTGAAACCAAAATCCCCTAAAACTGGAAAGATACTTACATGAATAACGAGAACTGGACAATTAACAAAGGGTATCTTGTCAATATTCTGCACCGTAAAAATGCATACAAACATTTAATGAGGTTAATTTCCAAAAATCATAACAATTAAACATCAAGTTTCCACAACTCTGAATAAAAAAAGCAGACCTTATAAATGTCGAACCAGTATGTTCTCTTCACTGGATACATGACCCGGAGACCAGACAAGATCGGACTGTGGAGAATTACTGCCCTCAAATTCGGTAACCGGGTAGCCACATCTAAGGTGGGCCCACTACCAACTGATTGCCCGTAAAAGATAATATCTTCCTCTTTCTTGCCGTACTTCTCCACAAGGCATCTATATGCAGCTTCTATGTCTGCATAAGTATTCTGCTCACTTGGCTGCCAAAGTCACACACAATTCAGTCATCCCCCACATAACTTAAAAACTTAATCAAAACCAATCCAGTGTCCTATCTTGTTTCACGGATAAAATTGGGAACTAATCAAAATCATATATCTATCAGGTTTCGAGGTTTCCAGTAGAACGAAAAAAAAAATCCAATGACTATGCCCAAAAGGTACCTAAGATCTGTTTCGCCAACAAGAGAACTCGAAAAAGAGAAAACCCCCGGAATATATAAATCTTCAAGTTGGTTACTGTTACCTTGAACATGAAAATGAAACATCTCAGCCCTGAGGCCTATAGAATCATTCGGCTTACTAGCTTAGTAGGTTACTTGATCCAATACTTGTACTATTCACAAAGCAAAAACTTGTGACTAAAGACAAGTAAAAGATAAAAGTTTTCCCTTCTTTTTGAGGTTAGAATCAAAGATCCAAAATTTATTTTGCATTCTTTTTCAACATTTTCGCAGCATCAAACAAAACACAAAAACAAAATCTTGTACCTTCCCGGTAGATTGACCGTACCCCGAATAATCATATCTGCAACATAAAAACACCAAGTAAATTACATTTAAGAAAAATCAAAACTTTGTGCATTTTTTGTATCCATTAAACTACGTATTGATGTAGAAGCTTAGTGACGGAAGTTTTGAAATGTACGAGCAGACCCCATCAAGTTGACTCGTAGATGGAAACTCAGCTCACGGAACAACTCGTACATCTGACCCAGATCAGCCGCGTTGCCATGCGAGTACAGCACCGTTAGAGACGCCGAGGGGTTACTTATATACACCGCCACGACGTCGTTCCCCCTCTTGGTTCTCAGACTCAAAACGTCGACGTTTCCACTCGTTTCCATCCCCGTCATCCTCAGCTTGCCATCCCCCTCCTCGTCCACCCCATAAGACGGCGGGTTCGGCGGAAAGAAGGCGAACTTCGCCGCCATCGATGACGTCACAGCCCCCATATGCAGACCCCAAAAATTTAAAATAATTGACAATATCCCAACAAAATTTAGTTCGAACCTATTCGGCGGGCATACCGGTTGTGATACTTACTGCGGAATTTAAGATTGACCCAGTAGGAATTTTCCGGGAAGATGCTGATATTTTAGATTTAAGTTAATATATTTATGGCTAGAGCGGCATTTGTCTGGTAGGAAAGTAAGGGAAACCGAAAGAAAATGAGGACAAAATGGGTCTCCTAGGGCTCCAAATTTGCTTGGGTTACAGAGGGTCGGGGTGGAGGGAAGTAGAGAGAGCGGAGGATTTTCCGGCGTTGAAAAGGAGAGTGGCACGTGTGGAATGGCCAAGAACCGTGATGTGATGTTTGAGAAGAAAAACAGGGGACGAGATGTTGCCGGGGAGACACGCGTACTTGTAGGGCAAAGCTGCTGGTGAGGACTGGGGCTAGCTGTAAACCTGTAATTTTCTGCTAGTTGCCAACTTTTTAGTCCTGATCTCATGTGAAACCACCTATATTATATGTTATCTTTGGGCCTTTTGAACAGTGTCTAAACTCTTTGGTTGGGTGGTTCTGGTTCAACGAAGCGAAGGGGGCGGAGTCTGGACTCTGGACAACGGCGTGTTTTCGTAGACACATCCGTCTCAGGTTGGGCATTTTTCTTTTGCTCCATATCCTTCCTTCAAAGAAAGAGTTTCCTCTCTGTAATATCAGAATCCCTGGTGACAATGATATAATAGTTGTTACGAATCCTGAACGCGTCACTAAATTCGATTTGTACAAGAGATGTATGGTTTTCTCGGAAACGTACGCATTATTTTTGTTTCGACCTGAGGAATTAATTAAATATATTCCTTATTAAGAAGCATTTTTGGTACGAAACGGGATGCACGTCCTTGTATTCAATGACTGATTCCTCAAATCTTTTTTAATCGAAATGATATAAGATAGCTTGGTTGATATTTATAAAGCAATCCACTCAGATATCCTTTCCCCTTCAATATGCTTCTTTTTTTGAGGATGTTGTTTTCAGTGTCGTTGTTGTTCTGGATAAGAGCGACCAGAACTGCTCAACAGAGAAAGAACAAACCCCCGAGGAAAAATACTATTTTTGTGAGCAAAATCGTGTGGTGGACATTGTCTGAAAGACAGAACTCTCGTCAATTCGTAGGAATGGGTTGGATCACTTGCTGCCAACCTTTGTCGCCGGAAGAAGTGAGTTGGCGGCCGCGGTATGAACTTTATGAGAAGCACTACCAGTCTACCAGCCTCTGATTCCATGAACTTCAGTTGATGAAAATTGCTGAGAAGATGCTTGATGATCTCGTGTGAGATTCGTGGTAATTTGCAAGATTTGCGGGGTGGGCTTTTCAGTAATAAAATTTCACTTGCTTACCGACAGAGTTATAAACTCCAAAGAAACTCCATGCGAACTCCATTTTCCAAACATCAGTGACAGTCCAAGTGGGCAAGTCTCTTTGTCCCCTAACCAAATTCAAGACCGTGCTATTTGTCGCAAGCGGGTTTTTGTCAAACCTAGGGCTCCACATAACATGACGTTCACAGTTGATGACAATGATAGTCAATAGAAGTAGACGTCTTTTCATTTCGTTAGCTTTTCATGGGCCATCTAACCATCAGACCTAAACTCACTCCATATTCTCCTTATTTCCCCCCATTATATCTGCAGAACATTCATATATTCTCAGAATAAAGTAGAGAAAGGTGTTTTTGTCGCGAATTGGTTATTTTCAAGAGAAAAAACCCAATAAAAATAAAGTAAAAACCATTTTGTTTAGGGGGGAATTAACTTGTGAGCAGTTAAACTTTGACCTACGTGGTTAAATAAACATTACTTTTTGATAATCTTTTTTTATAAGTACGGTAAAAACAACAACCGGATTACAACGAGTCACAGCCCAAAACATGCGCTGGAATATCCGAAAAAATTAAAGAATCCGACGAAGCAGCCCATTTGGCCAACCTATGAGCCAACTTATTCTGCCTTAGAGGAATCCAACATAGAGAATGCGAAGAATGAGAATCAGTGTGTACAATCATTGTGAAACCAATTCTGCTAATTAATTAAAGCATGGAGAAATCTTGAGAAGCAAAATGCTTCGTGGAGCAGCTTGTATGTCAAAGAATAGACCCTGTGCAAATTGAAGACAATAAAAAGGGCGGTACTTATTCATCCCTCATAAAAGCGCCTGTCCCTCCTTTGCCAACATGAGCGGATCGAAGCAATTTCTAATGTCTAACGTGTTATCAACATTTCTCATGGAATCAAAGGAGATCATTTCTTGGTATTAGCAAAATTACAAGGGCAATGCATTAATCTTGCGCATTGCGAAGCTTGGGCCGTGTTTGAGATTTGGTTTCAAAATTACTTTTTATTTTTTATTTTAAAACATGTTTTAAAGTTATTTTTATTGGAGATCGTAAAAATAGGTTTATAGATTTGAAATTAGTTTGGAAAGTGTTTTATATTGTATATTTATTTATTAGAGTTTGTGAAAAAAATAATTTGGAAACGGTTTATGTTCAACAAATTAAATTCAAAGTTATTTTGAAATAAATAATTATTATTGTATTTCGTTAGTTGAATATAATATAATATTATTATTATATAGTATAATAATATAAATATATCGTTAATTTTTTTCCTGAGTCCACCACCCATGAAGCTGTCGTTGCACTAGTCCTTCTCGTCAAACATAAACTTTTAGCTCATTTTTTTCAGTTCTGTGGGTTTCTAATTTTTTTGATTAAAAATATAATTACGATGATCAAAATATTTACCATATCGGCACTGCGATAATCAAGCTGTGACTTTGAATTTGACTTAGATCGGCCAAGTTCAGACTCCTGTTGCAACTTTAATGGTTGGACCTGGAAGGTTCCTTACTTCCCCACCACAAAAGTTTTTCCGTCATATAAGAAATCAGATGACCTTTTTTGTGGGTCATAATCAATGAAGAAGCCTCACGCCAACCAAATGACAATGTAGCAACATCTTTGATCGGCACTGAGGGAAAACGGAATTTGGATCATCGGCCACGTTCCGGTGGGAATTCGGACACATGTACAGCTTTTGACACGGTGATTTATACTGTGAAATCAAGAGAGGGACAGTACCACCAGCACTGATCGGAGCTTTGGGCTTCAGTAGGGCGTTCTTGTTCTGGTGTGGCTGCAAGTAAGTCATGTCTATTTTTTCTATGCTCCCATAGACATTGCCTAAGCAACCCACCATGCCATTCTTAGGGAGGAGCCGAATGACAGTAGCTAATGGCAGAGAGAGGTGTAAACAGGAAATCCACGAAGTCTTTTCCAGCTTCTGCGAAGAGGACTCTGTTTACCCTGGTGTCAATAAGGAGCTTCAAGCTCATTTCGGCGGATGCCATATCAGTGGACTCTGTATGGGGGAATTGAAAAGTGACCATATTCGTATTTGTTCCCAAGCAAATTTTGGTAATTACAACTTTTGTTCTTCCATTCTTTGTTTTGAGTAATAATTTGTTATGTAGTGTTCAATAGAGAATTTTCTATTGAGTATTCGAAAGAACTGGAAAGGGATTGAAATTTTTTACTGTAACATGTATTTTTGGTTGCAGGAAAATTTGAAGAAAATGTTGGCAGAATCTACTCGCTTGTACCCTCAAGATCAGAAGCTGATATTCAAGAACAAGGACAGAGGTCCAAGTTCAAACGGGGCACTGGAAATTCCAACCTGTCGCGCGCTGGACGTGCGCAACTGCGCGCGGGGTCACCGCAAATTCCAGCCTCTGTCAAACGCGTCCCCCGTGCAAACCTCGCGATTTTAAAAAAGTCAGCAATGTGGACATGATCTGACACGCGATTTTAAAAGTTAGTTTTCGAAATAATTTACGCAGGGTCGGAACAAAACTATCTTGATTTTGTAGGGGTGAGATTGAATTGTTTGGTATGGGAAATGAGTATTCAAAGAATAAAAACGTAAACATGAGATATTAAATCACTTCTCAAACACAGCCTTGCTTTTTCTTCCCAATCTACTTTATCTCAAAGGAGCAGAATCAACGACTATTTCAAGGAAAATCTAGAAGGCTAGTGCATGGTGTTCTCAGAGATTATTGTTGTCATATAGAGCAGAGCAAGCTTGTTTTGCAAGGTCGCACTAACCCTGAGCAATCTGAGAACTCTTCAGTCGTGGAACCTCCTTGACAACATTTTAACTTGAAATATTGTTGCTAATTTTGAGATAATATTTGTATTAATATTACCTGTTTTCTCTTGTGGTAATCTGCTGCGACAGATTATGTAGTTGTGTGAATGTGTGCTTGAGAACTCTGGGTTTTTGCGTTACCCTATTCCAGACTTGTCCATCGGTGTTTTCATTTTTTATTTACTGACAATTTTCCAAAAAAAACATTTCTTATGCAACTGTTTTAAGTGGAATATTTTAAAACTATTTTTAAATGGCCCTAATTCATTTTTCTAGTTTTGGTCAAAACAAAAGTTTGTTATGCGATCCGATCTATTTTCTCAGGCATTAAAGTTTTCCGGCCTAATCTGTTTTGGGTAATAGGAAAACTTTTTTTCTGACCTGTAGAATCCATTTTCGGTAATCTGGAAAATGTTTTCCAATTATGTTCCATCTACCGAAAAACCTTTTTTTAAAAGCATAGAAAAGCATTCCGTCTTAAAAGCAAGCACCTGCGCGAGGACGAAGCAAGGAGCGAGAATGCCAGCTTGTGAATAACGCAAACTAGCTCGGGTCTTGATGTCATACTTGGAGCAGTCAAATCTCTTGGGGGTAAAGCCGTAGGTGGTTTTTTTTTTCCTTCTAAATGCCGTAAAGGTGGTTGGTTCTACACATTTACGGCATAAACAACAATAATGTGTAGAAGCCGTAAAGCTGGTTGGTTCTACACATTAATACATTATTGTTGTTTATATCGAGCGAGGGTGTCACCGCTTATTGTTGGATCCAGAAGAAACATTCGTTTTGTTTTTCTTGTATTTTGGTTTTGGCGCAGAAGGAGTGCGCTTTATTTATTGAATCGGGACAAATTAGAGTATAGAGATGTTCACGTAAAATACTCATTTCAATGGATCTCGTTTTTAATACCAACATAAAATTTTGATAAAATTTTAACACTAACATATTACCAAACGCCAGGTAAAACTTTTTGAAAACTGTTTTTAGACGACCGTGAAAACATATCTGCTAACAGTTCATGTTTCTAACGTAGGTCCGAACAAAAAATTTGCCATGTGGCCGGATCCATTTTTTGATAGATGGGGGAAAAGGTTTTCTGGTTTACGGAATCGGTTTTCAGCCTCCTGAAAATTTTTTCTGCGATTACTTAAAAAGGGTATGTTTTTAGAGTTCACGTAATCTGTTTTCAATTAAGATTCCGTTTTAATTTTTGAAAATTATTTTTCATACTTTTAACTGTTTGGAGAGCCTCGTAAAATACAGTCAACCGAAATTCAATTCGGTCAACTTAAAAGATAGCTTAATTTTTTTTTGAAAGTGGTTTTACATTTAGAAACTATTGAATCTTCTTGTTTACTTTTTGAAACTAGTGATCTTATTTCCTGAACTGACTCTCTCAGTCTTAGCGGTGGCTAAAAATCAATCGACCTGACCTCTTGACTTGAAACCGACCCGGTTCGACCCAAACTGGTCAGGTTATATCGGGTCAGGTATTGAAACATGAGCCCGAGAAAAATCAAGTTTGTGATCGAGTCTCTAACCCAAAACCAAATCATTCAAAAGAACCCGACCCCGACTGTTTTAGCTTTTTCGGGGTCGGGTCGGGTTTTGAAACACGAACCTGAGAAAAAGTCAGGTTCGTGTTCAAGTCTCTAACCCGAAACTAACACGTTCAAATGAATCAAACCCCGACGATTTTAGTTTTTTTGTGGGTTGAGATCGGATTTTGAAACATGAACCCGAGAAAAATCATGTTCGTGTTCGCGACTCTAATTCAAAACCAAATCATTCAAAATAACCTGACCTTGACAATTTTAGCTTTTTCGGGGCTGAGTTTTGAAACATGAACCCAGGAAAAAAAAATCAGGTTTGTGTTCGTGTCTCTAACCCGAAACTCAAGCATTCAACGGAACCCGACCCAACGATTTTAGTTTTTTTTAAGGTCGGGTCGGGTTTTGAAACATGAACCCGAGAAAAATCATGTTCGTGTTTCTAACCCGAAACTCAAGCATTCAAAGAAACTCAACCCCGACAGTTTTAACTTTCTTGGGATCGAGGTTGGGTTTTAAAACATTAACCCAACAAAACCAGGTTAGTGTTCAGGTTTCTTACCTGAAACCAAAACATTCAAATGAACTTACCCCTTTCTTACTCTTTCGAAATTTTTTTTTAATATTTTATTTCAAATTGATGTTAAAAAATAAGTTTATTAATCATATCAAATTACGGAAAATATAACATACTTCAAAAATATTAAAATATACTTTCATAAAATATATTTGATGTAACAACTAAATACCGAAAATTGTAATATTTTACTGAAATATAATGCATTTGAATCTGCTTTGCAACGAAATAAACAGACTCTATCAATAAAAGTTTTTCAGAGTATGAAAACCATATTCCGTACTCACAGAGACTAAGCTAAGGGAGGGCTAGTGGGGGCCATGGCCCCCCAAATTTTTTGCAATTTTTTTTATACAGTCAAAATTTTAATTTTTTGCAAATTTTTTCAAAATGTAGACAAAATTGGTAGTAATTTTTGTAATGGCCCCCTCAAATTTTTTGGAGAAAAAAATATGAGAGTGAATAATTACTTTATAAGTGGGCTCTCCAATATTTTTTTAAAAAAATATTAAGAGTTTATCTTTTTTAGTTTTCTCTCTCCCTCCATTTTTCTAAAATTTCTCTCCTTCCATTTTTTCTTCTGAAATTCCTCTGCCTAACTCTTTTTTAGAGTCTTTCTCTCGTTTTGTCTTTTTCTCAATTATTGCCTCTCAATGACCTCTCTAGATTTTTTTTCGAATTTTCTCTCAATGACCTCTTTTTTCTCTCTCCCACTATTTTATCTCATATATTGAAAAAAAAAAAATTATACTCAACTCTTGGAGTACAACAAACTTTTTGCATTGCACACAAAAAATTTCTCAAAGTTAGAATTCTAAATGATATTATGTTTAATTAAATATTTTTACTCGATCTATTATTTGTGTGTCTATGTTATTTTGGCTAAAATTTAACATTATTTTGTGGCTTTGTCAATAATTTATGAGCTATTTATTCTGAAAATTTTAAACTTTTGATTGCATTCAGCCGTTTTAATATTTATATTATAATTGATGACTTTTACTCGGATGTCCAGTTCAAATAGCATAATTGATGAAAATTTGGTTATATATATATATATTTTTAAGTTTTAGAATATGTTTGAGTATGTTTATTTTGATTATAATGAAATTTAGTCAACTATAAAAGTTTTTCAAATATCCTAAAATCTAAATATTTTTAATAAATAACATATCCGAAGTGTGAAAAATCGAATCAACCTGGATGCAAATTAATCTGAGGTACATACAATTCGCGGCTGGCTATATTGATAGGAAAAAAAAATAGACTCATCTCCTGGCGTCTTAGGTGCTTCACGACACCTTCCATTCAGAATTTTCAGATTACAAATTCACATATTGGGGCGTTTGTTTGTGGAAATTTCGGAGAATATTCCCGAAATTTTGGGAATCTTTACTTTATTGAGATTTATTGGGGTTTGTGAAAAGTAGAGTGTATGTGTGTAAAAGTTAAAAATTTTGGAGTGTGTTTGTTTTGTTGGAAATTTCGAACCCCAAAATTTTGGGGAAACAAACACCATAGTCGACACGCCAAATGAAATCTAAAAGACCTTATCCTATTGCGTTAGTTGGGCACCACTTATGCATTGGATTTTATACTTAGGACCTGAAATTAGGCGTAGGAATAATCATAAGAAATTGGTCTCCAAGCTCTTCCAAATTTGGAGGAGTTGGTACTCTCATGGTGGAGAATTTGATCGTCGAAATTGACCCACTGAGTGCGAGTGCCATAATCATCAGCCGACCAAATGCATCTTGTTAACTGAGAAAACAAATTAACCGGTGAACTAGAAAATTGTCTATCAACCTACGAATTTCGATTAACTGATGTGGCATCTTCTCATTGGACAATTATAGACTTAAATGAATCATCCTCTGCATCAGAATATACCCACCAATACTCTTTTTACTCCCCCATTGTCCCTTTTGTCTAATAGTGACAAAAAAAAAATCAGGCATAATGTTAAAGAGAGTCTTTTAAGGTTAGTCTATAAAAAAAAAAAAAAAAAGAGTCTTTTAAGGTTAGGTTCCTTCTTCGCTCATCTCTATGCCAGAATTTTACTTGTTTGAGCTCTGACACGCTTTCCTCACCGAGCAAATCCCGATGATTCTCGAGCCAAAGGTACTGCGACTCAATCCCCCCAGAGCTTCTGTTTTGTATTCTGAAATTGATCTGTGCTAAAAAAATTTCATCTTTCGTCTTATCATATGTTACCGAACCAGATCATTTCTTCCTAGATCGCCTTGAAATTAGGGTTTGTGATCTCAACTGTAATGCCTGGCTCTAATCGAAGAGTCTTTGAGTGTCAAGTACTTTTGTTAATGGGTTTTCTCATGTGCTGCTAGAAACCAAGATTTGGATGTGAAATTTGGGGTCTGTCATGTGGGAGCCCTGATTTGGGGTCTGTATAACTGGGATGTATGAGAATTGAGTACCATGGACGGTACAGGGGAGTCTTCTGAATCTGCTTGTGGAGTCTCTAGTTCTGGAGCGAGGAAAAATGGGTCTTTTCGTGAAGATGACAAGTGCCCTATCCAAGTGTCACCTCTTAGCGGTGGTGGGTCGAGGAATACTAGTCCACTGGATAGGGTAGGATCACGGAACACTAGTCCTTCGAGACAGAAGGTGATTAAGACCAAACCACGCGGATTAGATGAGGAAAGGGTCAGTACATTCTGTAAAGCAGTTCACCCTGATGTTCAAATGGAAGATAGTATATGGGCAATGTTGCCAGAAGACTTGTTGAATGAGATTTTAGCTAGAGTTCCTCCGTTTATGATTTTCCGCCTTCTCTCTGTATGTAAACGGTGGAATTCAATTCTTCAAGATAGTAGTTTTCTTAAATTTCACTCACAGGTGTCATCTCATGGGCCCTGTCTTCTTACATTTTGGAAGAACTCTCAGACCCCACAATGCTCAGTCTTCAGCTTGCCTTTGAAAACATGGTATAGGATTCCGTTCATGTTTTTGCCACAGTGGGCATTCTGGCTGGTTGGTTCTTCAGGTGGTCTTGTTTGCTTCTCTGGGCTTGATGGGCTAGCTTTCAAGACTTTAGTTTGTAATCCCCTCACACAAACTTGGAGGACATTGCCAAATATGCACTATAATCAACAAAGGCAACTTATAATGGTTGTTGATAGGACAGACCGATCCTTTAAAGTCATAGCTACTAGTGATATATATGGGGACAAATCATTGCCCACTGAAGTATATGATTCGAAGCTCAACAGTTGGTCACTTCACCAGGTAATGCCTGCTGTAAATCTTTGCTCTTCAAAAATGGCATTTTGCGACTCCAAATTGTATTTGGAAACCCTTTCACCGCTTGGTCTGATGATGTATCGGATGGATACCGGTTCCTGGGAACACATTTCAGCTAAGTTCCCACGGTCATTGTTGGATGGGTATTTGGTTGCTGGAACTCAGAAGCGTCTGTTTCTAGTTGGAAGGATTGGTCTTTATAGTACACTTCAGAGTATGAGAATTTGGGAATTGGACCATGCAAAAATTATGTGGGTGGAGATTAGCAGGATGCCACCGAAGTATTTTCGAGCTTTGTTGAGATTATCGGCTGAGAGGTTTGAGTGCTTTGGTCAGGATAATTTGATCTGTTTCACATCTTGGAACCAAGGGAAGGGGCTTTTATACGATGTTGATAAGAAGATTTGGTCCTGGATTGCCGGCTGTGCTCTTCAATCATACAACAGCCAAGTTTGCTTTTATGAGCCAAGATTTGATGCCTCCATTTACTGAGGGGGAAATTTTGGCTTCCAGTGTCCCTCTTTGTCTGTTGCATGGGGTTTATGAGGAGTTTGCACGTCATTGTTAACTTCTGGACATCCGCTAAGCTGGTCAGTTAATCATTCAATTTTTTTGAGATTTTCATGCTATATCAGCAATGAACGTGCATAAGAAAACAGTCTTGTTGGCAAGATTTTGACAATTAAAGGGCGATCAACCTAGTGCCAGGGCTCTGTAATGCACAATGATTGAGTGAGGTTGTAGTGTAGAGATGGGCTAGGCTTGTTAAGGATGTATATGGATAATGACATCTAGGGAAGGAGCATACGATTCCAATTTTATTTCCAAATCTTGTAAAGCATTTGAGGTTGATTTTTACATGCCAGCTGCATATCTCTGACCTTTACTAGTTTACTACTACCATGCTTGATATGAGTATTACAGTGATTTTGGTTTTTCTGATTATGTAGCCTTCATCCTGACTTCCCTAATGGATTTTGTTACCAAATGGTGATCTGTCTGTCTTTTTCCGGCTGCGCTTTGATTTGCTAGTGTGTGATTACTAACCTTTGTATACCACCAGAATACTTTTTTTATGGTAAGGTTTCACTTTTTTCCTTGTTATGACTTTTTTTTTGGTTAATTACAAAAATCTCCCACAAACTTGTACTTCAATCTCAAATACCCTCATAAACTTGAACTCGTTGCAACTCGCCCTCATAAACTATATTTTTCGTTGTGATTTTATCTCTCAACCTACTGAAGCTATTATATCAAACGGTTTTTGTCCCACTTAAATGACACGTAACCTTCTTCTTACTTGAAAAGACGAATTTGACTAGCTTGACTCTAAGTGAGTCATCTTTTTTGTTTTAATAAAAAAAATCAGCTAACTACATATTATTTTTTTGTCTCTACAAATTGCTAAAAACATTGTAGAAGACCAGAGAGGACTCAAACGAGAGTAAATTCGTCTTTTCAAGTAAGGAGAAGGTCACATGTCGTTTAAGTGAGACAAAAACCATTTGATACAACAACTTCAGTAGGTTGAAGGATGAAATCGCAACGAAAAGTATAGTTTGTTGGGGTTAGTTGCAACGAGTTCAAGTCTATGAGGGTATTTGAGATTGGGTTATAAGTTTGTGAGAGGTTTTTGTAATGAATAATTTTGTTGTTGTTTGAAAGCCATTAGTTGACGAGGAATAAACATCTGTACTTTGCCGTTTAGGATCTCTGAACCGAATTTTTTGTGTTCATCCCACTCCACACCCTGTAATAAGGTGGATGCCTGTCTTTTGCTTGACTCTCTCCTGATCCTTATATGGTCCTCTCTCTTTCTCTGATCTCTCTCACCCACCCACAAGCGGGCACACTCCCTTCTTATCTAACCATCCCTCCTTTCTCTTGCTCTAGGCCATGGATTGGCTGGATAGGTTTCCTTTCGCTACCTAGCCATGAGCGCAGCCATGGTGTGTGCTTTTTCTTCAGGAGAGGTTTTGAAGATCAGCAGGCCTTATGGTGGCTATTTGGGAAAGGTTCGGTTTTGGCCGTGGGCAGCCAACTGGTTTTCTTTAGTTGGTGATGGGGGGTTTTGACATTTTACATGTTCACAAGTGTGCAAGTGGTGACTAGTTATGGCGTTGGGCTGGGATTGGGTATTCTCCCCATCGGCCAGTCCTGCACTCTTGCTCTAGGAAAGCCCTGGAGATTCTATCCGAGGAAGTAGGGGTATACGAAAAAAGTACCAGACAATTACCACCTATCTCAAGTGACAGTTAAAGAGCCAATTATTGGCAAGAAAAGAGAAAAGGATGAATCAAATTCTATTGTCTATTGATTCGTTGCAACATCTGACAAGATTCAAAAAAGCCTACTCAGAAGATACGAGGTCGACCAATTCCTCTACCAGCTACTTGGTCGACGTTGTCACTGATAAATGCGTATTTACTTGCCTTCTTTCCTGAGCCTACTGTTTTTTTTTAAGCAAAATGGGAGGGTCAATCATGGTAGCAATCCTTCCTATGTTTTATTATAGGAGCATCCTTGTTGTAAAATATTTGATTTGAACCATAACTACTGTTCACTGGACGAGTCCGTCACTATAACATCAGTAAGACTATTAGTCAGTCTCAATCTCATCTACTAGGTTCAAGGTCAAATTTTATTTTTGCAAGTGATTTCAATTTATATCTTAACTCAAACTCTTAGCAATGAAGCTAGTGAATTAGTGAAAAGTACAAACTTTATTCATGGGTGTGTTTGGATGGTTGGTTACAGCCAATGTGAATTAGTGGACAAAGTGTTTTCAAGATCATTAGTCAATTAAACAAGAAAAAGTTTTGTAAATCTCCAAATACCTCTTGTTATCGATAATTATTCACACCAACGATCTCTTAACATAAGCATAAATCATACCTGTAAAATATTTGAGTGGAAACTAAAAAGTTCACGTCTCTTTAAGGGACATACATATACTTTAAGCCTATTTCCTATATCATGCAGCTGCAAAGGCAAAAAGAGAAGAAAAAGAAAAAGCTATTTTATACAACGAGCATGCAGCTAGTTAGTTTATCAGTTACAACACTTTTCTCTCTCTTTTTCTTCTAACCACTTTTCTATCTCTTTGGTAGTAGCATACATCTGTCAGTTTTCACGTGACCCTGTCCTTGAAAACCAAACAGATTTTCTTTACTCTGACAACGAAAAGTGTAACAACAACTGCCCCTTGAACAGTAATACGCATACTATTCAACTTTCTACACCTTAAAAGCTTCACTCCGTACCAGGGGGTACAAACTTTGAACATTTTATGAGAACACTCCTCGTGGCTTCCTGTTCTATCATATATATATATATGAGACAATAAGTGCTCGAAATTAACCCAGTTAGGCTTTGAGTTTGCTCCTTCTCAAGTTCTCATGAGTTAAAAGCACAGCCGTGCTCATCTGCTTAGTGAAAATTCAGTCCAACTAATTATGATTATACTAAGATCTAAAGAATCAAAAGACAGAGACAAAGGCCTCGGTAAATGGAGCCATGCTTTCCATGTCCATTTGTCAACTTCGCGTTGTGGGGCTCTTATTATCTCCAAAAAAACCCTTTACACGTAGTGCAGAAGACAAATGCGAAATTAGACACCGAATCAAGACAAGATTCTGTTGAGCTTTTTATTTTGGGTAGAAATTCCTGCCAGGTTAATTGTTTTTCTTGGACTTCTTTGGACTGAGGCACTCCATTTAAAATTGTCTGCATAATTACGCAAAAATTCTCAGTAGACAAAAGTGAGTACTTTTTTTTTCTAGGCAACAAATGTGAGTACTTGAACCCATAACTATGAGAGAGCTGGTGTTGTCGGTTAGGTTCGGCCATTTTTTTTCCCATGAGCTGTCGTACCGACTTTGTTCCTGTTCTCAAGGAGCAGCCACTAGCATCAAGTTGGAGGTCACGCCCTCGGGTTCTAAACTCTTTCAACAGAGTAAATGTATTCTACCTATTTTATTTATTAAGTTTGCCCGACTCAGACATCCCATTCGCTTACTCATTTTTAACATGATTTGGTTTGATTTTTAACAT
The DNA here is from genome assembly GCA_963930655.1 of Myrica gale. Taxonomy (NCBI): domain Eukaryota; kingdom Viridiplantae; phylum Streptophyta; class Magnoliopsida; order Fagales; family Myricaceae; genus Myrica; species Myrica gale. The sequence continues at coordinate 3,579,622 of OZ005600.1, read as the reverse complement.
GTATTTGCTTAGAGGACCGAATCTTTGACTCAGATCTTTGCGAGCAATTAAAAGGTATGTTCCGTTAAGTTCAAGTACTTTAAAAGGAGTTAGTTGAGCTTGGGATGAAGCGGGATCATAATATTATTCTATGGATTAAATACTGCCTGCATGCAGTAATATACCTTAGTCTCACAGCAGGATTCATGTTTGATTTGGTCTTTTACCATGTTATAATCTAATCTGAAACCTCCCGTCAATTCATCAGTACTCACCAACCTCTGAACATTTGACCCCGTAAAAGGAAAAATAAAAATGCAAAGTTATCTATCTAGGAAATCTATTGAAGATATACCAACTAAAGCTTATTACTTACATGTAGGTTGAGAAAAATTAATTATTATAAGAGATGCGAACTTCTGTGAGAAAGCAAGAAAGATAGTTATAATATATATGCTATATATAGAAGCCTAAATGAGACTTATTTAATTGCTAGCTCTTGATGAACATAGGATGCCATAAAGGGAATCAGGGTACCAGCCACCAGGCCTCGTCGAATAGAAAAATGAGTACGTACTGCTTGTCAAGTTTTCAGTACGCTTAAAACAATGTGTCCCTGCATGCATTCTCCAAATTTTTGCGTCACACCGACTCTCACCCATCATATTATTGCAGAAAACTCCAGAGATATAAGTGAACCCTACATAGTTTATACTCGAGCTCTAGCTCTATATATAAATTAGCTGGGTCAGAGCTTGATTAAATATTGGTGCATTTTGTGTTTGCATGTATGGGTATGTATGTATGTATGTTGTGCATGTATATTGCATACCTAATACATGCATGTTTTCATCCAGTTTGTATGCGTGGTTGGAGAAGAGTGAAGATTAAAGCACCTTATTTATATATTTTTTCCATCCAATTCAACTCGTGGACTCCTCCCAATTGTACGTCTGTTAATTAAATTAGCAGAGGAAGGTGTTATTTGTACATGAGCGTAAGTGCAGATTTCATCCTAATTAACCACATGCACGTTCTTGGATTTAAAAGCAGATGTATTTTTTTTTTTGTTTGGGGATCGATTGGGGTTGTGTGGAATTCATAAAGAGAGAAAATTCTCCTCATTGAAAACCGCGGAAACCACATTCAACGTTTTGAAGTTAGAACATTGTTTTTTCTTTACCACATTCAACGTTTTGAAGTTAGAACATTGTTTTTTCTTTCAGTTTTGTTAATTAGGAGTATCCATTTATCTATGCATTTATTTTGAGCTTCCCCAGGTTTTGCTTATACCCAGGAGTAATATTTTATTCGAGTAGGTGTCGGAACCCTAGCTTTTGACTTGGCTTTGAAAGCTCTATAAAACCTACACTATGCTCTCCAAGTTTCCTCTCTCGATCCCTCTCTGTCGTTGAAAAGCAAACATATACTGCAGAGAAGAAAAGAAACTCAACTATGATGCACTTGCAGAAGCTTACAAGCTTTCTACTCGGGCTTCTATTTTTTATGCATGCCCTTAGGGGCTCTTCTGCATTCGCTAATCAAGGTGGGGAAGGGCTTGCAAGAAGAGGAACAAATGGTGGGGTTCCAAAGGTGGGTTTGTTATTCATACTTTTTCGTTTTGTAGGCAATTAGCTTCTTATATATTCACACTTAATTATCCGATTTCTGGGATGAATTAGGTTCGTCATGATTTAGTGATTGTAAAAAACTCTTTATGTACACAAAAATCGAGTTCCTAAAGCATAAAAGTGTGAACAGGGACTTCTTGATGGTGCCGGTTTGAGGAAAATCGGGCTTGGAGGAAGGAAAATGGCAGTGGAAAAAGTTCAGAGTAAAGAGTTTGGAAGGCAAGACGCACTGATTAATGGAAGGGCTTCAGAGATTTCAGGTGCAACCCATTCTGATGGAATACTCGACCTTGAAGTACTGAAGGGATCTTTTAAAGTAAAATGTAAACTGGGGCACAATCTTGTAGCTTTCATTGCTGATTATAATGGACCGAAACGACACCCTTCAAAACACAATTGAAAAGCATCAAAACCTTTTAAGCTTCCTTTCTTCTTGCCTTTAGGCCTGGTGAAAACATATTTGAATATCATACTTGTACGTAATCGAAAAAAAGTTAGATGTTCGAAGGGATTTTCTTACTTTGATGCTAATTATTGCTAAAGGTGTTGGAGTTATGGGATTTCTTTAAAGCATTCTACACTCTTACACAGAGCGTTATAATATTGCTCTAATACATAGTCGTTTACGACGTGTTGATGATTGCGGGAGACGAGGGTAAGCTTCCAGCTCGTCCGTTATGAATATTTCTTGTCTGAATGCAGGTAAGGACAGTAACGTCGCTTCAAAGTATTCTCCCGGTAGATCTCAACTCAATGTGAATGATCAGGTCTCTCCCTCTCTCTCTTCCCCCGTTCATTCACACACACACACACACACAAACACCCAAACAGACGCTTATATCCACCGAAAACTCTAGTCAATCTCAGCACAGATGCTCATACTCGATCAATAGAAAACAAGCTCGATCGTATATGATAAAAGAAAGTGAACACTAGTGCAGCCAATGTACAAACTGTATACTCCACTTTTTTAGGAACTACTTTCTTAACTTCTTTGTAATTAACACAAACTATGAGTACACGTCAAAATTTGAACAGCTTTCATCTAAGATTTTAGTATTCCACCCTAACAAATAATTTATTTTATGTTCACACCAGAATAATATGAACATCTTATGGCCAAAGTCATCGAATGCTGCGAGCATGGGAATTCCTAGGAGTGAGCCAGCCCAACTCCCAAACACCAAGACAGAGCACTCTCAAGATTCCAAGGCAGTGCCAACCAAAGCCAGCAGCTTGGGGAGTTCCTCAAGGTCTGACAAAGCCGTCTCCCAAGAAACTTACCGTACTTCGCAAAAAGATGAAACCCGAAGGTTTCTAATTCAGGCGACAAAAGAAATGGTGAACCTAATGCAAAAGGATTATGGGGGAATGGCTCGCCGTAATCCACCCCACAACAATTATGAGCCGTGGCATTGAGTAGCTAGATGGAAGCCCCCGATCATAGGTTTAGGCTCACAGTTTTGCCCCAAGTAGGAAGTGAAGTACTTTGTTAACCTACATATATATAATAGGAATCTTTTTTTTTTCTTTGGCTTGTGGTTGTTGATGGGTCATAAAGGCAAGCTCGAACAGGGATCTAAAATTTTTGTTTGGTTCTTTGACATAACGGCTAGAAGTAGAACACAAAAAAAGTGATGTACATGTGAAGTGTGTCTTCGAAAGCCTTTTAGTAATGCATGTGAAGTTAGCTAGACTAGTACTTTTGCTGGGTAATATACTATAATTAAGCTGTTAATTACGTTGATTTTAGTTTACTATTCCCTGTCAGAAAACAACTTCGAAGGAGATTGAAACTGGGCCTGTCATATTTGTTTTCCCAAATATTTGGGTCTCAACAATTCGGACAAATCAAACAAACTCCAATTTTTTAATTTTTACACCAACACACTCTACTTTTCACAAATCCCAATAAATCCCAATAAAGTAAAGATTCTCAAAATTTCGAGAATATTCCTAAAAAAATTGGCAAACAAACAACCCCTTATATCTCATTCGAACTAAATTATGCTATAGCTACCTCCTTAATTGAGGGTTTATTTCCCGGTTCCCCTTCACACATGGGTCATACTTTTGTAATCTATTTAATTAAACTTAAGTTCCTTGCTCGCAGCTAGCTCTTACTTCATACAGTTGATCGATTCATTGGCAAGTGTACCGGGCTTGCGCATGTGGAGGATCTGATTCTTCTCTTCGACTACCGCGAGAGAATCGATATAGTTAAACCTCAAGGCGTCGCTCATTAGTCCAGTACTAGACAGTAATATTAGAAGAAATTGAGCACAGAAACAGTACGTACCCTGAAAGCTGAGAACTCCGTAACCGTTAGTACAATCCTTTGGCTGGTTCTGAATCACCATCGTGCCAGTGTGATTCAAATGTATATAACGTGCGTGTTTATAAGTTTTTAATTCGTACGAGCTGCTTAATGTTGGGAGAGCAAAGCGATGTATCATTGAAGCATCGGGTTGCTACGACCGAACATACAGTTTCGGTACGATGGAAGGCATCCCCAAAAGAAGTATTTATTTGGATGACGGCAGGGCTCTAGAAAAGGAATGCACTCTGAAGTCCCATTCCCCCAGGTGGTACAACATGGGTTGGTTGAGTCCTCCAACCCTGTAAAATATCAACACAGAGGATCAAGATCATGTATTATTAGAATTTACATAATATGTGAAAAATGAGCATAATTCAACTCCAAAAGACGCCTTGAGGAGTGAGGGATGTCACAATCTTATAAAGAGCACATTGACTAGTTTCTCTAGTAATGTAGGACTTCCAACACGCTCCCTCACGTGTGGCGGGAGAACATCCAAGCCAACACGTGGAAACGGGTGACGGTGAGATCACAAACTAGGAACCTTGCTCTGATACCATATTAGAATTTACATAATATGTGAGAGGTGAGTCTAACTCAACTCCAAAAGACGTCTTGAGGAGTGAGGGATGTCACAACCTTATAAAGAGCACATTGACTATTTTCTCTACCAATGTGAGACTTCCAACATGTATACTGCCGTGCAATTCGATGGATATTAATAACGGCTTAGAAGAAAAAGAAAAGTCATTGAGATACCATGTTTACAAGGATGAGTTATCGCATCATAGCCAAGAGAATTAGCTTTGCCAAGGACAAAGGTTGAGCCTCGTAGACTGGAAGTTAGAATTTTCAGCAATGAAGGGAGCCTCCTATTGAAAAAGGAAACAATCTGATTTATGTCTTCCACGCATCGTCCGTTGTGCTCGTGCTCAGTGGCGGAAACCAGGACCGAATTTGAAGGGGGGCCAACTCCTGAAAGAAAATGTCAAAAAAAATAATTAACTACTTAATGCACAAAAATTTCTTAGAGTTAAAATATTCAAAATTAAAGATTAAAAGCATTAAAAATATATTATATTGAAATAAAAATACCGTGTCATTTGTTGATACTGATAGATGTCAATTGGATCCTACAGTTCTACATATTCTTTATACCGTGCCCGTGTGCAAATAAAATATGTGACACACTTTTTCGCTGATTTTTGAGTGATTCACATTCTTTTCTAGCATCATTGTGAGCACTATTAATTGCACCAACATGGTCACCAAATACCTCCACTTCCTTTTTCCAATTGCTAAACCTCATAGATGTAAACACATCACCTCCGGATCTTGACTAAACAAAACACGAGGTTTTTTCGAGCTAATATTCGACTCAGAAGTAGCAGCCACACTAGAAGTACCAGACGACCCCGTTGGTTTTTTTTTATCAAAAACTTCTTCATTATCTAAAAAAACGAAAATAAAATTTATCAATTTAATTTCACAAGTCACAACCTATTGTCCTAATCACAAGTTCACAACCTAAGGCCTAATCACAATTTCACTATCTAGTCATAATCACAATTTCAATATAATTTCAAAACTTAATTAGTAATCAATAACCACAATAATATGAAAAAGAATTTGAAGCACAACAATCTTAAAATCAAATAAGACTTGTAGTGAGATTTAAAGGGAGCCCATTTAGTTAGAGTATATATATATAATAAAAATTTAAAGTGAAGCATGAAGCCAACCGGGGCCAGGGCCCTGTTGTCCCCCCTTGCATCCGCCAATGGGTTCTCCCCTTTCCTTTTTTTTTTGTATTCTAAAGTAATGTTTAACTTAATTTCTATTTTCGATCGACTGTGAAGCATGGTCTTCTATAGTTCTATTCCAATCTCTGTCCCTCTTATTAGTTGTTTTATCCTTATTCTAAGAAGGATGGGTACTTGATATTCAAAATATGTTTTCTTTAGAACCTCAGAGGTACATGAGAAAACTGAAAACTAGAACTTAGAATCTCTATTTGCTGTATTGAGCTGTTTTCCTATTTAACAAGTGAATCGAAAAGCCCATTTGGTTTGATTTGTATTGTTTTTTAATAATTTTTTTACCAAAATAATGTTTTGCTTTTCATTTGAAGCTAGCACAGAAGATTTAACGAAAACACGACAAAGTCTTTTGAGGCGGATATGCCTATGTTTAATAACCCATGTACTGCCAAAAGGATCCAAGGATTAACCGGCTTTCAAACACTTTCTTTAACAAGAAAAAAATCTTCTAGGAATCCCTACTATTCCTTCAACTTGCCTTTAAACACACCAATTACCGCGTTTCTTTATTCCATCTGCCCCCAAAGCCCACAGGCTTGACAAAAGCCTCCGACTCAGACTTCTTTTTCACTCTCTCTCTTTATCTGTACATTTTCCTGTTTAACTTGTCAACATGTTTTAGTCTTTACTCTGGACCCAATTAAAATCACGAGGTAGAAGAAGCATATGTGGTTTGAAAAGATATGATCAAATTGAGGGGGTCTTCATGTGATGAGGTACGCGCGTTTTCTTCAAGGTTTCGTGGATTTGTGATGGTTTTTTGGAAACTTTTGCTTATTTGGGCTGTTTGTTGGTTGAAAGGGTTATTGGGTCTATACTGCTTTGTTGTTCTATCGGAGGGATTTCCTTTTTGGCTTTATACGTAGTGTGGTTTTAAGGAATTATGCTTCATTTGGTTCGGGTTCTTGGGTTTATAGTGCTTTTTGTAATTCTTATGGGTTTGGCTGTATGATTATTTTTTCGGAGGTTAGGGAAAGATGATTTGATCCTTCTGATCGTTATGTTAATTTCTCTAATTGTCTTGACTCTTGATGATATAGAATAACTTGGGTTTTAGAAGTATTCGAAACCTTGATGATTATTTGAAAACATAAGCTGATCATGGACTTTTTAGATACAACGCAATGGAAGATTCTATGGTTGATAGCTCTTTTTGCATGCAAAAAACTTGGTGGTGGATATGGATTGGAGAACCATGTTGAGAAGAAATAGCCAGCGAGTTGAAAGAAATTGACTTTCTCAAATTGTCTTTTTTATTTAGCCGAGTGATGTGTGTCATGGGGCTACTATGTTTTCGGGGGAAAAGCAGTCGGATTTTTTCTGATTGATACCAATTGTTGGATTTATCCTAAATCTAAATTGATTGATCAAGAGTGATTCGATCTTTTCGTTTTGTGTGTGTTTCTCAGTATAGCCAAAATGCCGGCTTCTTTTCGGGTGTATACTTGAGAAACTCCACTCACTCAACTATCCTTTAATCCCAGTAAAGTTCTTATATGTTACCGTCGTTTTGGTTTTTGTTCAGAAAGCTCCTAAAAAGGTGGAGTTATTGGGTAATGAAGTTAAGATGAATTACTTACCCCCCAAAAAATGATCTGTTTATTTCTTTCGGCAAGTGTAGAAAAACTCATTGCTTTTTCTGCCCTGAGTGTTTTTAACAGAGTATTGACCTCAGGGAGCTATTTGTCGTTTTTCTTAACTTAGGAGTTTATGTGAAACTTTTCAATACTACAAGGACTTGTGATGCAATTAGACTTTGCATTTATATGCTACCATATCCACAAAGAAAGACAAAAAATAATTACTATGAGCAGGGTCTACTTCCCAATTGAGTTGGTATTTTGTATAGTTCTTTCTAGAGAATGTTCTTAAGATTTCATGATGTTTGTTTTCCCCTTGTGACAGTGAACCTTCGGTACTTGTGCCCTGAAGGATGTTTTTGACGTCAGAATTTCAACAAAGACCAAGGAATGATTGGCCGAACTGATTTGGTTTTCATTGGTGTCTTGGGAGGTCTAGCCCTTGGAATTTTGATAGCTTTACTGTTATTCTTTGGCATAAGGTGGTACAAGAAGCGAGCTCATCTTTGTGTAGGTGCAAATGAGCATAATGTATCAAGTCCTACTCTTCCTATACGCACAAATGGCTTAGATACAAGCACTGACTTTAGCGCATCTCTCACGAATTCGAGAGCTATACAAGGATCGGAAAAACTTCAAAAAAGTCCTCATCGTTCTTGGTGGAAACATCAGAATAAAGATCGCTTTGTTTCCACATCAGGGATACTTAGATACTCCTACAGGTATGTAGATCTTGAGCTTTGCCTAAGCTTTAATTTTCATTGGTGTATATTATGTTGGTATTTTTCCGAAGTATTCTGTTTATGCCTAATTCGCTTATTAAGATTTTCTTGTCTAGGATTTATATCAAACATGAATTGACCTCTTCATGCATTGCTTTGGTGATGATGGATTTGGAGAGGTTATGTTGTCAAATCTTTCTAATGAAGCACTTGTTTTTGGGCACTTCCTGATGAAGCTTATTTGCACATGAAAGCACCCCTTACCCGACCAACCTTTTTTTTTTAATATAAGTAAGCCAATCTTATTAAAGAAAAAGAGAAGTGACAGTACAAGAGACTATACTGACAAAAACTAAAGCATACAAGCTAAGAAACTAAGAAAATCCAGAAAACCCACAAAAGGATAACCCAAAACCGAATTAGCCCATAGACAAAGACCCAACCCTTACCCGACCAACCTAAAAGGAAATTATATAGTAGGTTTTTGTCTGGATGGAAAATAGAAGCTTGCGGGTGCGAAAGCCTTAATAAGCATTGAGAAAAGGCTGTTGTCCTCAACTAGATTCAGAACCAAAGTGTAGTTTCACTTGGAAGATCTTGCTTCTACAATATTCTATTTCCTTTATTTGGTTTGTGCAGTTACCGAATAGAATACATAGGGGTATGGTCTGGGTAAACCATATCAGATTTTTACATACACCTTTTGTTGAAAGAACGAAATGCACAGGGGACCACCCTTTTATTGCGGCATGCACCTCAGATTTATGGGTCTTCCAAAGATAAAGAAAGCATCTTGGTTTGATTTCTATGCGGCCCTATGTGCTGCTTGATCTACAAGTTTTGACAATCATAGAGAGAAATAGAGATTGAAACCAGCAGGTCAGCCAAAATAAAAAGGAAGCATCTTGGTCTGATTTCTATGCTGCTTGATCTAAGAGATTTGACAATCATGGAGAGAAATAGAGCTTGAAACCAGACAAGCTACATAAAGTTCTTTGGTAGATTATATATTCACTGTCATAAGCAGTCAAGCAGTTTTAGAACTGTAAAAGGGGCCTGTGAATCTGGCTCCCAATTCTCGGCAATGAATTCTAACACCTGTGAATTCTAGTATCATCTGCTGTATATTGTCACTTGTGACAGTATCTGCTGTTGTGACGATTTAGTCTAAAAGAGATTTTCATGGTTGTTTTTTATAGTTTCTATATTTTCTCTTTCCTTATATGTCTCTCTTTATATTTGATGGCCAAAGTGTGAAGTTGCAAAGCAGTCGGACCTTGTATTGGGTCACAACACCCCGCAAGCTCAACCAATCTTATTTGTTCTTACACATGTATCTTCTTGAGTTTAAATTTGATTTCTTAAGCATTAATATACATCTGTGTTGTTTTATGTACTGTTTATTTAAACATGATGCTTTCCAGGGATATTCATAAAGCAACACAGAGCTTTACAACTATTTTGGGACAGGGGTCATTTGGTACAGTTTATAAAGCGACAATGCCAGCCAGAGTAGTAGTAGCTGTGAAGGTGCTTGCTCCGAATTCTAAACAGGGAGAGAGAGAGTTTCAAACAGAAGTAAGGGCTGCAGGCTTCCGTTTATGCTGGGTCTAGTAAAAATCTAGTTCCTTGATTTATTAAACTTAGGTGCTAAGCGAAGAGGGTGGAGGAGGGTGTGGGAGGATTTTGCTGATGTTATTGTTCATTTCTCAAATTCAAGTTGTCCCATGTAAGAGAACTGGGGCAGTATCTAAAATCCAACATTGGCATGCTGAGGGTGTACTAGAATTCCTGCTGAAGACTACACCTTTTCACAATGCGTTAGTTTTCAATCTGGTATTAGGGTGGTCATGAATGACTAATTTGGGCATTTTGAAGATATACAAATCTATAAATGTCAAACTATGTACATATTGCATTTCTGATCCCCCGTGAAGCTTGTGCAGTTGACAAATTTAGCTAGTTATTGTACAGGTGTCTGTGCTTGGAAGACTGCATCATAGGAATCTCGTGAATTTGGTAGGATACTGTGTAGACAAAGGGCAGTACATGTTGGTTTATGAATTCATGAGTAACGGGAGCTTGGAAAACCTTCTATACGGTAAGCTGAGAACCTTCTTTAGTATCCATCTCAAGATTTCCTATTTTGGTGGTAACTGTCTAATGGGAAGCATCTGTTTTACTTGGGAAAAAGAGTTATTTTAAAGATATCAAATTTAAAGGGATAAGAGCTTCTAACATTATGTGTTGCTGGTTTCTAAACCATTTGTATTATGCATAGGTATCTTTCCTTTCTATAGTAAACTAGCTGACAACTTGATTAAATCTTCCACCTGAAAAGGGCTAAACTTTCCAGTTGTCCTTATTAAGAACCATTCTGCTGTGCATTGGCATAGGTCAAGAAGAACAGATTTTGAGTTGGGATGAAAGGCTACAAATTGCTCTTGATATTTCACATGGAATTGAGTACCTTCATGAAGGGGTATGTTGAATATTATGTTCCTTCTTTTTTCTTTTGCGATGTGCAAAATCTTTTTGTTTAATCCATGCATATGAAAATTCTTGAACAGGCAGTCCCACCTGTCATACATCGTGATTTGAAGTCTGCTAATATATTGTTAGACCAATCAATGAGAGCCAAGGTAATCTAGTATGCACATGTTTTCGTTGAATCCACTTATGTCTGAGATTTCTTCTTGTATGAACGAGATCCGATTTTATATGCATATTGTCATACATGGATGTAATTTCTTTGTTTCACCAAGGACTCCCCCTGGGTTATGTTAGTACTACTTAGGCATACACGGGAAACAATACTTGGGAAGACAGTTAAAAAGAGGAGTGGATTCCCCAGTATGAGGAAACCTTGATTTTGTAGGTTGCTGATTTTGGCTTGTCAAAGGAAGAGGTTTTTGATGGCCGGAATTCTGGCCTGAAAGGGACATATGGCTACATAGATCCAGCGTACATATCAACAAACAAGTTCACAATGAAGAGTGATCTCTACAGTTTTGGCATTATCATCTTTGAGCTCATAACAGCCATCCATCCACAACAAAACTTGATGGACTACGTAGACCTAGTGAGTTATTAGCCCTACTAATTCTCTTTGTTTCTAATGTTTGGCATTATATAAACCTCTAATTGTTTAAATATTTTCTTTCCAGGCTGCTATGACTCCAAATGGTGTCGACGAAATTCTTGATAAGAAACTTGTTGGAGAATGCAGCCTTGAGGAAGTGAGGGGACTTGCTAGTATTGGTCACAAATGCCTGAACCAATTACCAAGAAAGCGGCCTTCAATAGGAGAAGTTTCACAGGCTATATTGAAGATAAAACAGAGACGCCTTGCTAAAGTAGATACCATGTCTTTCGCGGGCAGAGATTTTTCACTTGTAAGTCGAATAGAGAACCAACAACTGGAGTTAAGTAGGATGACAAGCCAGGTGGAGATAGTTAGTGAATGACTACGAATTTTTTCCTTTTTGAGCTACCATCTCTGTATCTCCTTGCCGCTTTGGGTGTTCCTGGCGTAATACTGGGTTTTTTTTTATCAAAGAAGAAAACTAACATTAAAACCAAAATAGAGTACATACAAGAATTACAAACCCATCAAGGGGGATCAAAACCATCATAAACCTAAGGAAAACTAGAATGAAGCCCACAAAATTCAGGGAAACATCCTTCTGTAGAGGAAGAAGCAGCCAATTGGCAAAACTATATGCAACAACATTTGCACTATTGAGGGATAAAAGAACAGAAGAAGTGAGGCTTTGTCACTAGTTGTGCTTGAATTTGCGATATCACCGATTCAATCATCCAAGAGATTGGTGAAGCGTAACCAAATTAGAAGTGCGTGATTTTAAAAAAATAAATAAATAGAAGTGCGCAACCTCCAATGCTTCGTGCTTCCAGTCAAATCAAGAGAACCTTAGAATGCTGAGGAGTTTGGTCTTCGTTGGTATGCCAAGAAAGGTGCTCATATACTTCAATCGTGAAAGATTGTATGATATCAACAAAACACTTTCCTCATATCTGGCACGCCAAGAAAAAGAAACAAATAAAACTACTAAAGACCTAAAGATCATGCATGTCAAGAGCTGAGCAAGGTAAGGTATAACTAATGCAAGCATTCTCTCTTTCTTTTTTGGCTGGGACTTACCCACAACAGGAGAGCCTCTAAAACATAAGCAAACTTACAAACACCAAAAACAAAAAAGCTAAGGAAAAAAAAAAGGCAGAAAGCAGATACCCTTCATGGTGGGTCGAAAACCTCAAAAGCCCAGGAAAAGTCCTAGGAGAGCCCTAAGAGTTCGGGAAAATATCTGAGAGGAAACGGCCCATCGGGGGGCAAGATTGTGTGCTACACACCTAAAGACAGCCACAGTGATGACTAGCGAAAGCTCGAAGGCGGGAGGCATTCTTGTTTACTATTTGTTGTACGTTTCCATTTTCTCACTAGATTGCTAGTTTTTTATACCGTCTCTGTCAGTGAGTCCCTATCATTGCAGCCCTTACTTTATTATCTCTTGCATTATTTCAATTGTGCGGACCCAATGTGTTCCCTGCTTCACCACAACCTTCCAAATGCCCTGCCAGTGGAGAATTTCATCAATTTCTCATTTTATGCTTAATTATACCATGAAGCTGCCATGAGGGCACAAGGTACACGGCTGTCAGATAACTGGAAAATTCCTTTCTTGTATCCTATTATATCTGGCTCACACTTGGTAGGATGTTGAATGTTTTGAGAATTTTTAGGTGATGTTAAAGTTATATTGAAAGTGTTGTAAAAAAATTTATAAAGTGTTGTATTGGAATACATATGTTTTGTGATGTTTGAATTATAAAAAAATAAGTAGGATGCAAATAACGAATATGCCCTTAATTTTGTCAATAGTATTGCTTTGAACGATTGTCCTGAACCACCCATAGTAAGCTGGAGGGTACAGAAGGCAGAAATACGAGACAGCAGAGCAACGTAAGCATAGTATCAAGAGTCCAACAAACTCACAATATTAGAAAGTCTATCAGAAGCTAATACAACTACAAAAGAACAAAACAAAAATTCTCAAGTAATTAACATCTCCAACATAGAAATGTTACGGATAGACCTAGATTTTAGGTCTTCTTTGGCCATTCCCCAGCATCTCCAACCAAGTGGAAGAAAATTTCTACACGAACAATGAGAAAACATGCTTTCCCCCACATTAGCCTATGCCTTCCCTGCATTAGCCCAAGATCACGACCTATCAGCTGACAAGAAGTCTACCACGGAGCCCTCTGGCTCCCACATTTTTATAAACCCTGCGATTCTACAATATTCACATATATTTTGATCACACAACAGTGCCTCAAAACTGGCAAGAAGTCCCAAGTCTCTGTCTCTGCCTCTTGCCCACACTCTCTGATTTGCGTTTAGCAAAAGCTGGGTTAAGCAACCTAAGGAAATTCTCAAGAAACTGCACCCACGCCTCTTCATTCATATCTGCCAGCTTGACAAAACTACTACTCACAGGCTTCTTCTCATTCACGCTGCTGCTCCTGTTTCCAGATGGCGTACCAACCAAATACCCACACTTCTGTAATGCACTCCGGTGTTGCCAGCTCTTCTCACTGACACCAACTTTTTTCAGAGACATTGATAGCTTTGAAACATTTGAAGTCCTGGCCCGCACAAGGCAGGCATGTTCATTCCGCCTCTGAGGTGATTCATCCTCTTCAGCATCTGAAACCTCCTCCTCCTCAACACTCTCCTCTAGCTTATAAAGTACATTTTGACAATTCCTGCCTGTTGATCCAAGATGGAATATTGTTTCACTAGGCAGTTTCTCTTCCATATTTGAAGTTAATCCCGAGGGCTCTTCACCACAATCTATGTCAAATTGAAACTCCTCCATTTCTCCTGCTTTCACCTCAGAAGATGATACCTCCCCCTCTAACAATGTCCTGGCCTCTATGCATATAAGTTCGAGTTCACTTGGCTCCTCCTCATGGACTCGAAACTCCCTACTCATCATCTCACCAATTTCAGCAAGACACAGACCAGAAGCTGCTGCTTCCTTCAGGAAAATTGTGCATAGGACCAAGACCCGAAGACATGCCTCTCGAATCATGGGCAGCTCCATTCTAAGCATTTCAGAATCCTGGACAGGGTCAAGACAATCTATATACTGAAGTTCGTCCTCAGAGAAAGGGATTGATGCCTGGGGCCAGTGGATCCACTCGAAGTATGGGTCCTCCAAGCTTTCGGGGAGGCAAAGACCGTGATCAATGGGTACAAGCTCCACCTGACCTAACCTCCCCAACCCATCAAGCTTCCTAACCAGCAGGTTTCCTGCATGCCTGTCTGTATTTAAAATTCGGATATCCAAAATTCCGATCCTATGCACAGCAGCAACAGGGAAACCAGAAGTACCATAATCACTAGCTTCAAAATCATGAGGAATGAACTGCTGCAGTGATGCAATCTTGCTAACCTGCTTCTTGTTTTGATGCGTAGAATAACAATTCATCCCGTCATTGACATTGAAAACAGAATGTGTGATCTTGACAAGGGCAGTAGAAGGCACATTGGCAAAATGATCATAGTCAAGAAGGTAAGCTGCAACTTCTCTAAATCCCGTCTCTCCAACCCGTATTGTACGTTTCAGACCTGATTGCCCGAGACTTTTACCCACAAAACCTTTCGGGTTGTTTGGGGCATAGGGTTCCTCATCAGTTGGTTTCACAATAGCAACATTCTCACCAAGGCAATTTCTAAAATAATAAGCACCTCCAAGCCCACCACGAGCGGGAATTGGTTCAACGCCAGTTTTTATTGCTTTTGCAATGTCATTAACCAGCTCTTTCATTCTGGCAGATTGATTTGAGTGCCCTAATATCTCAACAAGGCCACTCTGATCCCTCTGCTGAAGATCCCTCCCAGTGGGTGAGAAACATGGTGTAGAGGAACTTCTGTGCAAGAAATTCCTGGTGAGAAGAAGCGGAGAACCATTTCTAACAACACTTAGATCATTATTCAACACCATATCCCCACATATCAATGAGCTTTCCTCGGTTGGGACATTAAGGGCAAGCTGTAACTTCCTCTTCACTGTATGGGCATTGTCACTCCTATCCAATTCTATACCCAAAACACAGCCAGTTTCTGTCTGCACAAATACCCGTCTCCTCAGAGAAGGTTTTCTTTCCACTCTCTCATTACCAGCACACTGACCACCAAGAGGTCTTCCGAAGGTTGCAGCTGCCATCTGTCTATGTACAGGGTCCAGATCAGGAGACATGAACAAAAGAGGGGAAGTATTCAGTGCCAGCGGCAGAGGTAGTGGCAGTAGAGAGCTCTCTCTCGAGCAGACACCCAACTCAAATGCAGGCAATTGAAGGAGAGAAAATGTTGTGTATTGAGCATTCATAATTAAACGAGTTGACTGCAAAATAATTCCGTGATTCTCACATCGGAACAGCAATTCATTGAAATCCTACAGAGTACAGAACAAAGCCCAATTGCTACTTTGGAGAACCACCTGGTAATGCCGGATCATTAAAAAAAACATTAGTACACTTAATTGGTGGATACTAAAAAGCAAATCACAAGAGGAAATATGTCAACAATAAACGTTCTTTAAATAAATAATTAAAAGAAAAATTAGCTAGCTTCTCTCCAGATAAAAGGAACAAAAAAATGATCCCCTCTAGAAAATTGGTTGGTCAGTTCACTACATAACATGATACGAAAATTCACCTAGGAGATAATAGGATACATATATGCATATTGCATTGTCTGCTCTTAGTCAAGAGCGATATTCTTAGTGCAACTACCTCTGGTACTTCTTAATAGAACTGTCAGAGTGGGGAATCCCTCTTCGATGTTCATAAGATGAACTTTGTTTCAAACACATGAAATACCTCAGTCTTGGAATCATTTTCAGTTCTCAAACTCTTTGAATCCAAACAAACACAAGTGCACCCAACATACCACCATTTCAACTTGGATTGAGTACTATGAAATTGAGATAGCATATACCTAACCATGCAAAGAATTACACAGTTCCATAATACATCGAGGAAGATATCTAACTGTTAAAAGGACATGGCCTCTTCTAAGCACATAATCAACTATTTGAAAACTTGCATCGTTCAAAACAATCACTAGAATAACACCCCCCCCCCCACCCAAAAAAATAAAATAAAATAAAAACAAAAAACAAGAAGCATAAATCTTGTACTAACTTGAAATCAGAAAACTTCAGCAGAACAAAATTTCATAATCTACATATCTATCTTATTCGGTTCCAATTACTTCGGGATAGACAATTAGAAACAGGAATTAAAAATTAGTGATTTCTCCAGTACTTCAAAACAAGATAAAATACACCCATATGACTAGCGGAAAAAAAGTCATAGAAGATAATAAAATACTATCAAGAAATTTGGATCTCACATACACTACTCACAAATTCCGGAACAGCATAAAAATAGAAAAGTTAACTTCGATCTAAAATCAGATGAGATTTCCCACCTTTTTAGCCTTCTGAAAGAACAAAGAAACACCAAATCTCATTCGCAAGGAAATCCCAAGCATTCCGGGCCATCACTTACACCATCTTTCTGAAAATTCACATTTCTTTCATCAAAATAGAAAAAAGGAAAACTCAATAGAACCCCGAATGACAGTCCCAGTCAGCATTAAACTGCAAACTTCAAAAACACCGAAGTGAAGTTCAAACGCGAAAAAAAAAAAATCACAACCATGTTTATGAAGTATCACAGAAACTTGAGGAAGCGTTCTCAATTCAAAACGAAATCGAACTTTTCAGTTAGTTTCTCTGAAATCAGAGATGAAAAACGGCCACGGCAGAACTCGGAGTACCGAGAGAGTCGAACTCACCACATGTCGCGGGATCGGTAATTGGACGGCGGAGCCCCCAGGGGAGGTACCGACCGAGGACGGTCGTGAGCAAAAAGATCAACGGCTAAAATTAGACAGAATCTAAACTCGTGTCATGAGCTGTGTAGTGCTGAGTGAGGGAAAGGAAGAAGGTTCGGGAAGTGGTCGCGGAGGCGGACCGAAAGAGGGAGAAGCATAGAGAGTTGCACTAATCGAAGGGCAGCTACAGCAGTACTTGACAGATGGCATGATCCTGCGGTATAAGAGAATGGGTTGGTTGGCCCGTGGACCAGAGTTAGCTAAACCAGAGTAGAGTTAGTTACCTGAATGGGCTGGGTTATAATAAGTAATCGAAGTTGCGGCTTCATATGAGCCCATTACTTGTTTATATAAATAGGGATAAATGCAATTTTGGTCGTCGTGATTTATGTGAAAATTAAATTAGTTTCTTATTAATTTTTTTATCAACACACTTCCTGATATTTATATGCTTTAATATAAAGTACTTCCATCCAAATTGGTTAGTTGACTTAATAGTAATTGTCCATAGAGTCTTCCACGTCATCTGCTTTGCCACCGCCTCAGCACACCACGTCAAAACGAAATGGCTCCAACTGAATAAATTAAAACCACGCATGCAAACGGCATTGCTCGAATTCTTCTTCTTATTTAAGCCCTGGATGCATCCAAGACCAGTCTTTTCACCAACTCCCGCCATGGACTCCAATTCTTCTTCTTCTTCACCAACTGTATTGCTCGAATTCGAGATGAACCCTCCAAGGCCCCGCAAATTACTGCTCTCTCTCGCCTTCTTTGCTTCTTTGTCTACTTATTTGTTGCCAACATCCCCACCGCCACGTCTTTGATCCAAAACGCGAACACAAGCCCAAACCCACTCTTAAAGCGCGGAAACTTGTACAGAATTCAGTGTTTCACTGCAACGATGTAGTTCTTGAGTCACCCTTACGCTCCAACACCTTCTCCTCCTGCTCCTCCAATGTCTCATCTGCCCTCCCCTTCACTGGGGTTTTCTCCGGCGGGGGCAGAATTTTCAACCAAACCTCCGCGAATTCCCCTAAAGGTCTCCAATTCACGCATTTTCGTTGTGTATAGACTGTATCCAATGGCGTATATAAGGTCCAAGCTATAGAAAAACCAAAAAAAAACAGATGATGCAGAAATCTCACCACACCAATAACGTAGTGGTGGTTCTTAATTTATAAAAGATGTACTCTGACTTAACAGAAACTTTACATCAAGGATGGAAAAAATATGACAACGTATTAAACACTATTAAAGACTATTAAGTACAGCGAATAGCTAAGAATTCGGTGACTTGATTTTCGGATGTGCCCATCTTTGTAAAGTCAGAATCTCCTTGACATCTGCTTGCTTGATTTTCGGATGTGCCCATCTTTGTAAAATCAGAATCTCCTTGACATCTGCTTGCTTCTCTGTAGCTGAAATATATGCCTTTGTTGCCTTTGTTGCTGAGATACGATCTGCTATTTCCTTGATAGGAATTCTTTCTGTTTTAATCTCCTTGACATCTGCTTGCTTCTCTGTAGCTGAAATATATTCCTTTGTTGCCTTTGTTGCTGAGATATGATCTGTTATTTCCTTTATAGGAATTCTTTCTGTTTTAATACCCTCCCTCAAATTGAGCAGACTTGTCATGCACAATTTGTGGCGCAAGGAATCCAAGGTGGAGCGTAGCTGGGGCTTTGTAAATACGTCCGCAATTTGGGAGTGAGTAGAGATGTGCTTGGTAACCAACAAACCAAGAGAGACACGTTCACGAACGTAATGGTAGTCAAGTTCAATGTGCTTGCTCCTCGCATGAAAAACGGGATTAACGGTCATAAATAAGGAGCTCAGATTGTCACAAAATAAAATAGGAGCATGAGGAAGAGGAACATGAAGATCTCGGAGAAGAAATGTAATCCACGTAAGTTCAGCTGTAGCTTGAGAGAGTGCTCGATATTCGGCCTCTGAACTGGAACGTGCAATCGTGGGCTGTTTCTTCGCACACCATGAGATAATATTACTTCCTAAGTAAGTGCAATAACCAGTTGTAGAACGTCGGGTAAGGGGGCATCCGGCCCAATCAGCATCAGAGAATCCATAAAGAGCCAATGAGCTTGAAGGTTGGATATGAAGACCAAGATGAATGGTACCCTTAACATAGCGCAAGATCCGCCGAACAAGACTGAAATGAGACTCCGTAGGAGCATGCATAAACTGAGACACATAGTTAACGCTGTAGGAGATATCTGGTCGAGTCAAGGTAAGATATTGAAGAGCACCAACTAAGGAACGATAACTATGGGGATCAGGATGAAGAGGAGATGTGGGATCGGGTTTTGTCTTGGTACACATGGGAGTATGAATTGGCTTGCACTCATGCATAGCACTTCGCTCCAAAATATCAACTGCATATTTGGTTTGGTGAAGGAGAAGACCACCGGAAATGGAAGAGACTTGAATGCCGAGGAAATAGTGCAGAGGACCAAGATCTTTCATGGCAAATTCATGATTCAAGCTCATAATGAAGGTTTGAATAAGAGAAGAGGATGAACCAGTGAGGATAATATCATCAACGTAAAGGAGGAGAACCAAGATGTGGTTATCCGTGTGTTGAACAAATAAGCTAGGATCAGCGGTACTGCACTCAAAACCGGCTTGTAAGAGGAAGGAGCTAAAGCGGTCAAACCAAGCTCTGGGGGCTTGCTTGAGGCCATAAAGAGCTTTGTTTAATCGGCAAACATGAGCTGGAAAAGAAGTATCTGTGAACCCTGGAGGTTGCTCCATGAAAACCTCTTCATTAAGGAACCCATGTAAAAATGCGTTTTTGACATCTAATTGACAAATAGACCAACCTTTGACCACTGCTAGAGAGAGCACTAACCGAATAGTGCCAGGCTTGACAACAGGAGAATAGGTCTCATTGAAGTCAATACCGTTGAGTTGATGATATCCCTTAGCGACGAGACGAGCCTTCAATCGTTCCAGTGTACCATCAGATTTAAGTTTGACCTTAAACACCCACCGAGAGCCCACAATGTTCATGGAGCACGTTCTTGGTACAAGAGTCCAGGTATTGTTGTAGGATAAGGCTTGAAGCTCTTCATCCATAGCTTTGCGCCAACCGGGATGTAGTAAAGCGGTTTTTACAGATCGGGGTTCTTTTGGAATAGTCTCGTATGTGTGCAACAGAGCATATTTGGGGTTAGGCTTTCGAACTCCAACTTGACTACGGGTAATCATCGGATGAGGAGTGAGTGGTTGCTGGGCAGGTTCAGAGAGATCCAAATGGGTTGTAGTAGAAGCAGTTGTAACTGGAGGCGCGGGCACATCAAGAACTGGATCGCCATGATCAACAGAAGGCTCATAAGAAGGCTGATCTGTAGTAGAAGAAGCAGCCGAAAGAGCCACGTCTGCAAGTATTGGATCAGGAGAGGAATCCGGTAGATGCAGTTGTTGTGGCATTTGAGCGCTGACAGTTCAGACGATGTTGAAGCAAGATCGATGAGCATAATGGGAGCTTTTAAAGGAGCATCAGTAGTGGGAATATCAATATTTGATTGGGCCAAGGGAGTCTCCACTTTATCCTTGAGATTTGCTGAGGATACTGGGAACCATGTCTCAAATTCTCGAAATGTAGTAGCACGTGAATCACATGAAGAAGAAATAGGCTGAGCTGCATTTTTGTAAGGCAAAGAAGACTCATCAAAAACTACATGCCGTGAAATATGAAACTTATTAGTAGTAGGAGAGAAGCATCGATAACCCTTATGCCGGTCACTATAGCCCATGAATATACACGGCAAAGATTTACTGTCAAACTTGTTACGCTTGGTGTCCCACAAATAAGGATAACATCTTGATCCAAAGACTCTCAAAGAACTATAGGCTGGTTGTTTGCCATGAAGACGGAAAAAAGGAGAAGTCCATTGTAGAGTGACAGTAGGCAGTCGGTTGAGTAAGAAGACTGCAGTTGTAAATGCTTCTATCCAGAAGCATTTAGGAATATTGGCATGCAACAACATAGTGATGCCCAACTCCCTTATAACCCGATGTCTCCGTTCAACCTTTCCGTTTTGTTCAGGGGTGTGAGGACAAGAGACATCGTGGAGAATGCCAGATTGTTGTAGGTGCTTGTGAAAGCGTTGATTAACAAACTCACCCCCTCCGTCTGTTTGAATCAATTTAATTGAGGCATCAAATTGGCGTTTGATATATTTCTCAAACAAAAGGAATTGATCAAAGAAATCTGACTTGTACTTTAACGGGATTAACCACACAAATTTAGTAAAATCATCAACCAAAGCTGCATAGTATTGAAAGTGATTCACGGACATAACAGGGGCTGGACCCCAAAGATCAATATGAATCTTCTCAAAAGGAGCAGTAGTCTGAGATTCAGATAAAGAAAAAGGTAGCTTGAAGAGCTTTCCTAACTGGCAACTCTCACAGAGGGAGGTTGCTTTATTGCAATTAACATGAATTAAGCCGGACTGACGAAGATGTGTAACCGCAGCAGCTTGAGGATGTCCAAGACGTTGGTGCCATATTTCTTCAGATGTGGTCCGAAATCTGGTGGAGAAGAGAGCCGCGGGAGAGTCACGGATGGTGTAAAGATTGTTCTGTTTTGTGCCCTTCAGCAGTACTTGTTGTGTCATGCGGTCCTTGATCACAAAATCACTGTTAGAAAACTCACAGTTCACAGAATAGTCAGAAGTGAGCTGGCCTATAGACAGTAAATTTCTTTCTAAGTCAGGAACCAAGAGAACATCTCGTAGAATAATCTTAGAAGAACCAGATGCAAGGATTGCATCTCCAAGATGAGTAATAGGCAGAAAAGCGCCATTACCAAGCATCACTTGATCAGGACCGTTATAAGGGCGAAGGTTGTGTAAACTACCTTCGTTAGATGTCATGTGGGCAGAGGCACCGGTATCAGACGTCCATTCTTCAGTGCTGATGTCAGAATCAAGATGTTGGAGGGCTGTAAATGCTTGCGGAAGATTGTCAGGCTGGACTGAATGATCGAAGCGATGCCAACACCGAATGGCAGGGTGACCGCGTTTCCCACAGATTTGGCAAATAAGATCACGAGTGGAGTCTCTTGAAGAGTGGTTGGGTGAATGCCCTGGACCTGGATTCTTGTTGCCTGGCTGATGAGCAGGAACAAAACCGCGTCCCTTCGAAGAGAAATGACTCGAAGATTTGGGATTCTTGATGTATGACTTGGAATCATTTTTGTTGGCATAAAAGACAGTATATTGAGAGGATTCTGGAGTGTGTAGAGTGAGTCGTGTCTCATAGCTCTGGAGGAGAGGAACAACTTCACTGTAAGATGGCATTGGAGGTTTGAGCATGGAGGTGGTGAAGGGTTCATACCGAGCACCAAGTCCTGTAAGCAAAGAAAAAACTTTGTTTTTGTCATTAATAGCATGACCGATGGCAGCAAGGCTGTCACATACTCCTTTGAATTTCCGAAGATATTCCTTAAGGGAAATGTCAGGAGTTTTCTTCATATAGGTAAGCTGTTGGGTGAGTTGAAATTGTCTCTCTTGAGAGGCTTGGGCATATGCCTCTTTAAGAGCAGACCATACATGTGCCGAGGTGTCAAGACCAATGGCTTGGCCAAGAGCTTCCTCAGCTAAGGTACCGATGATCCAGCCACGCAGAACTCTATCAGCAGTTCTCCATTTCTTGTATTCGGGATTGGGAGTTGCTGGTGAGTTGTCAGTAGCTGGTAGGACAGCAGGTGGGGGTTTACTTTCTCCTGTGAGAAATCCCGTGAGCTCTTGACTTTCAGCAAGTGCAAGTACTTGCTCACGCCAAAGAGGATAATTTTCAGGCTTGAGCCGAAGAGTAACAAAGTTACCAACATTGAGAGATGCGGAAGACATTATTTCCTCTGATACCATATAGAAAAACCAAAAAAACAGATGATGCAGAAATCTCACCACACCAGTAACGTAGTGGTGGTTCTTAATTTATAAAAGATGTACTCTGACTTAACAGAAACTTTACATCAAGGATGGAAAAAATATGACAACGTATTAAACACTATTAAGTACAGCGAATAGCTAAGAATTCGGTGACTTGATTTTCGGATGTGCCCATCTTTGTAAAGTCAGAATCTCCTTGACATCTGCTTGCTTGATTTTCGGATGTGCCCATCTTTGTAAAGTCAGAATCTCCTTGACATCTGCTTGCTTCTCTGTAGCTGAAATATATGCCTTTGTTGCCTTTGTTGCTGAGATACGATCTGCTATTTCCTTGACAGGAATTCTTTCTGTTTTAATCTCCTTGACATCTGCTTGCTTCTCTGTAGCTGAAATATATTCCTTTGTTGCCTTTGTTGCTGAGATATGATCTGCTATTTCCTTTATAGGAATTCTTTCTGTTTTAATACAAGCTGCCCTGGATCTCCAGAACAATGTTGTGTACTCTGTTTTCAGCAATCCGAAGCACCGACTACTGCGTCATACATGGGGTTTGATATGACTATGAAAAACACCAAAGGAAAAGTAGCAAGAGGTTACTCATCTCCATTATTTGTTGGTGGTCAGCGTTATGGGCAGTTGTATAATGTGCTTCCATTTCCAAGGCTTGCAGAGCCTGCTGCATTTCACCTGAACAACAACCACAACGACATGCTCAATATAAGCTACAAGATGAGCTTCACACCTCCACCTGATTTCCAATTTGGTAGTGATACTTTCTCCAAAACAGTTGATATTCTGCTGAGGGAATATATGACATAGATACAGGTCTCCTGTGCATGGTAGGATGTTGGTGTCTCGGATCAGCTAATCAAAATCTGGTTAGAAAGGATTCGTTGGACTGTGAAATAATGATCATGGTTCAATTCCCTCCGTTGCATGCAGAGCAAGGTGAAATAGTTGCTGGAACTATTGAACGTACACGAGCCAATTCAGATCCTCTTTAGTTTGAACAACTTCAATTGTTTGCAAATTCAATAACCACTATCCAAGCTAAAGCATCCATTTGGAGAATGGACTTGGAGATTACCATAGTTCTGATTTCTAATACATTAGCATGTGTATTTGTGGGTCTGCAGCTAATTTTCGTGAAAAAGCACCCACATACGCTTCCTTTCATTTCCATTGTGATGGTCATTGTTCTTACGTTGGGACACATGATTCCTCTGCTACTGAACTTTGAAGTCTTGTTTGTGGGTAACCGTAGTCAGACAAATGTTTTCCTCAGGAGTGATGGATGGCTTGAAGTGAATGAAGTTATTGTAAGGGTGGTAACTATGGTAGCTTTCCTTTTGCAGTTACGTCTTCTCCAACTGATTTGGTCTGCAAGACAAAGTGACGGAAGCCAAGAGGAGTTGTGGGTTTCAGAAAGAAAAGTTTTATGCACGACTTTACCGATGTATATAGCCGATGCATTGATTGCTTGGTTTGTGCACCAATGGAAGAATTCTTACCAGAGACCATTGGGGTCATTTGCACGACCACACCGCAAGGGTCTTCAGCTCACCACCTTCAAGCCTCTCTTACCAACGCCATTCTTTATGGGAGTGGTAGAATTAGGTGTCTTCAATAACCAAATAATTAATTCAATCATAATATCTCATAAGAAATTTAGTTTTGCGTAAGAAATTAATTGTATATAAAGAATCATATTTGCAATAATCTCAAATTTCATAGGTTAATTACAATATGTTGATGAACTTGATTGTAATTAGTATAAGCCCTAATTTTATTAGAATAAGAGTTCTTCAATTTAATCTTACGACTGTAATTTGAGATTCCTAAGGATCCTATGTCTTATGTTCTCTCTAGAGTTTCCTAAGGCCTATAAATATAACTGTTATATTCAAGGGGTTGACTATCAGAACCTATTAGAGAAATCTCAAAAAGAGAGAATGACATAAATCTCTTAGGAGACAAGACATCTGAGTTGCTATTCTGAATTACTGGAGCTTGAATTACTGGAACTTTAGATTGGATTATAAAACGGCTTGGAGTTTGTGAATTCCTAAATTCTTGTATTAGGTAGGTAATCAAATCAGTAATTGCAATTATAATTATGATTAATGTTTTGTTGAAAAAGTGTTGTTTATTTTATTTTATTCGCATAAACTATTAGGGAGGACCTCAATTCCTATGCTAGTTTGCTCCCGAGTGATTTTTTACTCCCACAAATTTTGTTCAACTTATTATTTAATTCGGGAGAAAAGACCCTTTCCTCTTCCTTCTACATTGGAACCACCGCGGTTCGTCTGCTGCCTCATGCTCATGATCTTTATAGGGGTCACAGTTCTAAGTAAGCCCTTGTTTTGTCGTTTTGTAACGTAACATTCTTGTAAGCATTATTCGTTTGGCGCCATTTTGTTTTGACGCGGTGCGTTGAGGTGTCGAAGCAGGTGACATGGTAGACTCTGTTGGCACTTACTGTTAAGTAAACAAACGGATTCGAACGAAAAGATTTAATATAAAAGTATACAAATATACTGAAAAGAATTTATGAAAAATATTGATAAAAGATTAATTTAATTTTTTTTAAAATCAGAGCTATCAAAAAATAGTATTTATCCCATATAAATAATATCAAATATAGAGAGCAATTATTCAGCAAAAACTCGTTACTTTGTTGGTTATACTCGGCTATGAGACGATGGAATCTAGCAAGAGAAGGGAAGACAATGCGGGAGATTACAACAGAGACTTAAACGTGAAGAAAGCGAGGTTGAACTCAACGCTCTCGGCTCTGCTCGGCGATCCGATACTCGCCGATGTCCCCAAGAATCCTACATTGTCGGACGTGGACACGCTCATCAGCCTTGAGTTGGGCAGCGCCATGCGCGTTTCCGTCCTCAAGTTGGACGGCTCTGCCTTCGGTACTCACCCGCGTCTCTCTCCCTCTCTATCTGTCTCAGCTTGGCATTTCGGCAAGCACATGACTATAACTAAAGATAATACATTGAAAGATAGTGATACTAAGTTTTGATATTGTTATTTCCATTGGGGGTGAAGATCTGGCGGTGCTGAATACGGCAACGGTCAAGGACTTCAAGCTTGCAATCAAGAAGAAAGCGAACGACCAGGAGCAATCCCAGATGGGTCATCGTCACATTTCATGGTAACTTATGTTCCCTTACCCCCTGTCCTCGGATAGAAAAATGAACGGAAGAGAATGTACGAAAAACAAATACTAAACTAAGGCTTTACAGGAAGCATGTGAGGGCGAATTTTTGCGTATCATTAAATAAGGAGAAGCTACTTGATGAAAATTCTGTGCTTCAGGATTTTGGCATACGTAATAATTCTCAGGTTTGGCTCTCTGCCTTTGATTTTCGAGAGAAGTTTGTGCAGTATCTGGTCTCCAATTTACCTGCCAAGGATTTTGTGTTGGAATTTCTCCTATTTATTGCAAAGGCTTGATTTCCATGGATTTGTACTCCTTTTTTATGATCTCATATACTACTGAGGCATCTAGTTGTCTCGGAAAATTTTGTGTTTCCTTTTTGTCTTCCATTGGCAATTAGAACCAGAGATAACGAATCTGTATTCTGGATGGGCCGCTGTATAAAGTGACATCCCTCTTAGAAGTGGGGCAAAGTTGGAATTGTTACTGCAATGAAAACATATACTTATATTGGGCATTTAACAGTGGTGATAACTCTTATTTTCCTTAATGGCTTGTGTTTTCCTTACCTTCAAATGTCATTTATGCCACAAGGTGGATGGTTAGATTTCATGAAACACCCAAATCCGTTTGTCCATATGTTGTTATAACTGTGATAACAAGTTTCACATAATTGCCTCTGTTTGATTGTCTTATAAATTGTTAAGATCTCCATATACATGGAAATGCTTTCAGAAATCACAGAATGAGATATCATGCTCTTGTATCTGTTAAGTAGATGCTGATATGTTGTGCATATGTAGGTGCATTTTGACCCCATGTTATGTCAAGGGGTTCGCAGAGGCATTCAAAGGGGAGAAAACACCGTTTCTTTCTTGGTCTTAATAGACGGACATGAACAATTTATCGTGTAGGGTAATCTCATGGTGCCGCACAGGTTTGTGATCTAATTTTTGGAATTTTGGTATAAAGGTAGCATACATGCTGAATGTTCCAGGATGTGATCTTGGACTCTAAGTTCCTCTGTGTATTATGTTCTAGTATTTCTCCGGGATGGGGAGGATACATTGGTTTGGGATCATAAACGAATTAGGAAGTTCGATGCTCCTTTTTTATGATGCTTTGACCTCATTCTCTTAGAGAACTAAATTGCATAACAAAGTCCTAATAAAAGTTGCTTTCCTTGCTCGGAAAACTGCTTTGAGGAAGATCTTACTATGGATAATCTTAGCAGTACGAATTTAACTCTTGTGGAAGTTCCTATATATGTAATGTTGGTAGAGAGAGTTGCCTGAACATTTAGGACCCATGGCTTGGTTAACTGTAATATATGGTCTTCTTGCCTTCTCTTTTTGTGGGATCAAGGGGTGAGACCTGAGAGGTAGTTTAGTTTTTTGTCTTGTAATCTCTAGAGAGTATTTGCTGCACTAAGGACTTGAGAAATCTCAATCTCCTGTAAACTCTGCTGTAGGAAAATAGATGGTACCAAGACAATTTCTATTTACAAACTTACGCTCTTGGTAAATTTCTTTTAGTATGTTTTGCTAGGTTTCTAGTGTAGTAAACTTGAAGGGATTAGCTTTTCTTATTTACAGTTCCGTGTTCGTTAGACAAGCTTGCCATAATATGTGATGCAAGCAGTGCCTCCATGGTACCACAGCAATGGTATATTTTTAATTAGCTTGTCCTTGTTTACCTTTTATTTGAAAAATCACTTCAACTTCCAGCAGTCACCTTTTATTTTCATTATTTTGTTGCTTTCTCATTTGTCTGCTACATTTGTTCAGGGAACCCAAACATCGACCAACAGCATTATTAGTTCAACTCTTTTCAAAGTATGTGAAAAGTTGATGATAAACATATTCCTTTTCCTTTAAATTTCAACTTCGGCTGTATGTATTATGGACATGGTTGTCGAAGAAATGAATTGGGGATTCAACTTATGTTTTCGGGTTTGATGCATAAGTTTCTAGCTATATCTGGTTTATGATCAATTGAGATTCGTTTTGAGAATATACAACATAAGCCAAGGCCATTTAATCTTAGGTAAACTCTCTCTCTCTCTCTCTCTGTGGTTAGATGGATGCTTACAGGCTATATAGGATTTCTCACTGTAGGTGAAGGTTTATGTAGCTTACATATAATCTACCATGATTTGATCACAGAAAATATCCGAACCTGGCAAGGTAATTAAAATTAGAAAAGGCGTCTAAATGGTAAGTGTTGGAAATATGCCCTCAAAATCAATTATTAGAATAATTATGAGATAATTATTTATTTTTATCTACACGTATTTATTATTTATTGGGTATAATGTTGTGACATGAGATGTTACACAGATATATTGGTAAGTGAAATTGTAGAAAAATCATGCCGATGATTAATGAATCAAAGGCGGGGAGTATGGCTTTTCGGTTCCTTGTTCACTTGACCGTTGTTCTAGACCGAGGTACATGTTTATGTACAAATAGGTCTACACTCGTTGTGCCTCTATTAAATAGGATGATGTACTCCGTCATTGGGGTAGTGACCTTAAGTAGACGAGTGGGTGCACTGTAAGAGTACATGCACTGAACGAGATCACATATGAATACCTTCTGGAAGTGATCACTGATGTAGAGAAGGTATTCAGCACAATTAGTTTATTGTATCCTTAAACCTGAGAGGTTTATGCAGGTTTGTTTGTTGTGTACTTGTGCTTTGACTGAGTCATTTGGTGATGATCTTTCGCAGATCAAATATTCCAGACAACGTTGGGTCTTGTATATGATGGATGAGCTTGTGTAAATGCTCAACAAGGAATCCACCAGTCTCTTTGTGAGACAGTATATTCAGTATATCTGTATAGGGTTGGACTTGAAAAGAAATCACTGGCCAGTGGATGTTTGCGAAAAATATTTTTCGAAATTAATATATATTATATATTTATTTGTGAAATTGTTTTAGAAACAATTTGAGAGTCCAACGAGTTACAGATTGTGAATTAAGAATTATATGAGCTAGGGACTTAATCAGTGATATTATTTCGGTCCTATTAGCTCATGTGGAATATAGTATGATGGAAGGATAAATAAACAAATAATTGTTAGCAAAAGGGATTTCATAAAAAAATAGTCTCACTATCTCGGGGGGTCAATTGTGATATGTTAATGGACATGATCACAATTTGTAGAAGCCCATAAATTCGGAATACAGAATATAAGGGAATTAATGAAAAAGAGTTTTTCGTGGTGATCCTACGGCCGAGATTTGAGATCCCTAAAGATCCCACGCTATAGCACAGTTGGGTTCTGAGCCAGCCATTATAAATAGCTCAGAATTCAGTTGAGAGAGAGAATTTCATTTTTCAAGAAAGAGAGTCTCTCTCATCTTTATCTCTCTAGATTTTCTCTCAGCTCAAACTTGTGTGCGTGGATCTGAAGGAGGCATAACGCTTGGGCTGCTCTGATTTCAAAGATCCTGACTTCCGCTGCGCCGGATCCAACGATTCCAACAGTAAGATACATTAATTTGGTTAAATTAGCTTTCATGGTGTCAACTCAATAGGTTATCATATGCAGAGGCGGATGTAGGGGGTGCGGTCCTAGGCGGCCGCCCCCCATTACATCCCAAAAAAAAAGTTTTTTCATTTAGTTTTTATTTTTATTTTTTATTTTATTATTTGTATGTTGGCTGGGCCTATGGGGCCCGACCCCCTTCGTCCAGGCTAATCTAAGTATATTTGATTCTGCAGTTTTTGAGCCTTACAAGGACAGTAAAGTAGATCTTCTGGCACCTAAGTTGGTCTTCATTGCCCTTGATTTAAGACAGGTGAATACTTTCCCCCCCGATGCAGCTTTCTATGATGTTGTGAGAGACAATTTGAAATACCCAACATAATTGTTTCACCTATCAATATACCCTGAGGCCTGTAAGATACAAAAATTAGACTATTTGTGAGGCTTGTAAAATACAAAAATTATACTATTTGTAATTGCAGGTACTGATTTGGGTATTAATTGTCATTTGATTTTGGTATTAAGAGATTTTTCTCTGTCACATACAGGTACTAGTTTCAAACTCCAGAGGAATGATTAATAAAAGAAATGGTGGAAGTTTTGGAGGAACCGTTCAGCATAGGAAAAATGGGAAAGACATTTTCGGGGAGTATGAAACCAAGGATCATATGAAGCGCAAAGCTAGCGAGATTGAGAAAAACAATGTTTTAAGAACATGTCCAATAGATATTCTTTTAAAGCTTGTAATTACATCTTATTAGAGTACATTCCTAATTTGTAAAGATTCTTGTGTTTGTTGTAAAATATTATTAATCAATAATGAAGTATATTTTGTTTTATTATCCTTGGTCTTTAAATTTTTACATCCAATTAATTATGATTATTAAAATAAATTTGTATACGGATTAAAAAAACATGTATAGAAAATATAGGAAAAAATTAGTGGTGATTTGGAAATGCAGGAAAAAAAAGCCGCTATAGGTCTATAGAGGCGGTCATGTTAGGTCTTTAGCAGCGGTCACCGACAGCCGCTACAGATCTTTAACGCCAAAAAAACCGCAACCACGGTTGGGCCTATAGCGGCGGTCACTCGAACCGCCGCGTTAGAACTATGCCGACGGAGCTATAGAGGCGGTCGCGACCGTCGCTAAAAAACCGCTGCTATAGGCCAAAATGACCTATAACAGCGTTTTTTTTGGCCTATAGCCGTTTTTTTTTTGTAGTGACAGTTTTTTGTATGGAAAAAAAAAATTCTTATCATTTCGCCTTTAAAATTCGACCCCCATGAATTTTGATCCTGGATCCGCCACTGATCATATGTTGGGATTCTGATGTTGGGATTCCCAATCATTGAGACGAGTATCATTGGATGGGTGGGTGGGGAACAACACAGGGTAGCAGCTTAAACTACTGTATCAATAAATAAACTAAACAAGTGTTTTTTTTTCTCGGAGTAAACTAATCAAGTTCGATTGAGTTGGTTCTGTTCCAAAAGCTCCAAAGCGACACTATCATAGCAAATAAAAGCTTTCTTCCGTTGTCATGGGAAATTGAAATCTTAATGATAGCATTTAGTTAAGGATACGATCTTAAAGGCCAAAGATCTCGTGGGTTTGGCTCCAAAAGAAAAACATTATTATTATTATTAGGAGAGAATTTGTTTAATAAAATTTTATAATTTTTTAAATTTTAATATAATAAAAAATTATAATATAATCTCTTATTCTCTATCTTATTATTACTTTTCACTATAATAAATATTAAAAAAGATCTCTTTCTTCACTTTTTCACCGAATCCAATATTTTAAAATTTTTAACACTCAAACTTATACTCCTCAAGATACCAATTTTTTTATACATTAAACTCAATAATTATTAAATTTTATCAATTTGTGTTTCTATAAAAATTCAACCATAAAACTCGTGTCATGTATGTTGTAAATAAATAATGTGGTATGATTTTGACTGTCAAATTTTATTTCAAGATGTAATTTGATTAATTATATAAATTGAAGGGCTCAAAATTTCAATATTAATAATTTAGATGTTTATTTAAAATTACATTAATAATTAAAATGCTAGTGACTTCCTGTTAGTAACACGGACTTCGCACCCTTCATCTCTACACCCTTTCTTTGGGGCGTGTACTTGCACGTTGTATTTCTCAAAGAAAATGGGAAAAATCTCAATGCAACCATTGCTATTCGACATCATTTGGCTAATTTGAAAATTCAAACATCTAATAAGAGAGTTTGAGCTTATATTGGAAATGTTTGTTTCCTTAAATATTTGGGGTCTCAATAATTTGGGCAAGTCAAACAAATTCCAAAATTTTTAACTTTTACACCTACCCATTTTACTTTTCAAAAACTTCAATAAAATCTTAATAAAGTAAAGATTCTCAAAATTTCAAAAATATTTCTCAAAATTTTGACAAACAAACCACCCCTTTATATTAAATGTGAAAGTGAGAGAGAAGGGGAGGAGGATTATATTAAATATATATTTTTCCTACCCCGCATTTAATAGTCCATGCTGGTTCTATGCTCCTAATTCAAACAGAGCATTCAATTTATACGGAGGATGTGAGCTAATCTCATTTACTCCACATTCAGTTCTGCACCAGAAAAGAGCAATAGTCTTTCTTTTAAGCCCCCCAACAACTTATTGCTGCCTTTCAAAGCAAAAGTCCTCTTTATGAGCTCAACTCAAATCCAACTTGGCTCCTCCATTTCACAACTGCTCCCAATATCTCAGATTGATAGAACCCACAGCCAAAGGCTTCCGTAACACGTGAGAAAAGTCCAAAAGTCACGTGACTCATTGCAGTTCACTGCCGGACATGGGAAGACTGGAAGTATATTACCAAGGACATTCGTTTTAGATACCGTATTGGCAACATTGCCCAATCGAACCAATTTCGCTTTCTATGATTGGACCGTGGTTACCACGCTCTGAAAGTGAGAGTGAGATTATATGATCAGCTAATGGTGGAAAACAGGAATGCAGACTTAAATGTGTCTTTGATCTGTCCACTCGTACATCACTAGACATGTCCTCACACGCGTCAACTTTCTCTCTCTGTCTCTCGTGTCTTTTCTGAACTCCTCCATTCCACTCGGCACTCGGTTCCATGCTCCTTTAGCCTTTGTAGAGGAATTCTGTTGGGCAGATATGGAAGAGACCGTGAGGTTTCAATGAAAGAGGAGGGGAAGATGGTCTTGAATTCTAGGCTCAAGTGGGTTGGTCTGGTTGGACTTGTGCTATCAGCTTTTTCTCTCTTCATTCACCTCTTGCTTGCCAGATTCACTGAGGAGGGCATGATACAGTACCAGTCCTCAATCACAGTCTTACCCTGGAGACCCATATTTGAGAATTCAAACTTTCCCAGAACCGTAATGTGCAAAAACACCCACAAAGATCAATTTGCTTGCTTTGTTTTTTTCCTCTTCTGTTACCCGTTTTCCTTGTCCTTTCAATGCTTCCATGGAGTTCGTACAGTTTGACTATGGCGGTTAACCACCTATTATTTTCTTTTTCATTTTGTTTTTTCTGCCGAATTCGCAATTTTTTGTTGCTTGGGTGCTAATGGGGTAGGATTGTGTTTTTCCCCCCTAAGAGATGAGAACACTAGTGCCGTTTTGAGCTCATTGGTTTTATATACAGTAAAGCAGGCCTTTGGTTGGATCACTTTTAGATAGTATTGTAGAAAATCTGACAGAATTTTACATATCATGTTTCCTAAATTAGATCACTTTATGTTGGTTCTTTAGTATGGATCTGTTTTTGAGTTTTTGCTACATATTACAGATCTCATCAGCTCTCAATTGGCCTGGTATTATAGGGACTCTCATTATCTCTCTTTGTCTCATATACTGTCTCTCTGTTGCCTGTTTATGGCGTCTTATCGTTCTACTCCTAATTTATGTTGTTGCAGAGTCCAATGTATAAACGCCTGTGGAGTCCGTTTCGACATCTTGAGTCCTTGCATCCTGATGGAAATCCCAGAGGATACTATGCTGGTTAGTATTGGTTCAATGCTTTATAGAGGCTAAAGTTGTTGGCAAAACTAACTCAAACAGTAACTTTATATGAGACTTTTAGAAGGCTCTTTTTTCTGCAACAGTGGTGACTTAAAAGCTCTAGTCTAGGTTGAATACAAACGGGCTACGATTGAGTGTAAACGAGAGCTATTCCAAAATACCGGATAATTTTGCTAGGCATGGAACATATGGAAATCAAATATGTCAGAGATAAATGCTATCTAATCTATCCAGCTTCTATTTTTATCAACATAATGAGACTTCTTGTCATTTGGTGTGGAGAATGAGGCTAAAAAAACGTGGAACCTTCTGGGGCTTGATGAACATGGAACCTATCAAAGAATCGTTCTTTACCATATCTTCTTCTCATTTGGCGTGGGGGAGTGAGGCTACAAAGAGTATAGGTCAATGTTTGAAATTAAACGCAACCTCAATTTAATGTCTAATTTCATCCAATTGGCTGGTCTCATTGTTAGCACAGCAATATATCATAGGGGGATGTCTTTTGGCAATAAATTAGTAAAGGACCAATTTTTCAAAACCTGCATAAGTTTACCTGAAATTTGAAAACAGGTTGGGAACTGGGTTTGTCCTTTTTGTGAAAAAGGAATAGGGATTCACTTGCAAGATCAAAAAGAAAACATACTTATAAAAAAAAAGATAAAAAAGAAAACTATTGTACAAACACCTGTTTGGTTTTTCCGGATTTATTGTTTTCCAAAGGATTTGTATACGCAGTTTATTTATATTATTCTGTACTTTCTCATAGCTTTATAGATTCTTTGTCACCGATTTTGTACGTTGATGGTGTTTAGATAAAGTCACACGGTGTGTCTAAAGCCAGCATGCTAGGTTGTCAGTTTATTAGTATGTATGCTGTCCATGAAGGATATGCCTTAAAATTCTTGTCTCTAGATAGCAGGACATAGCTTAAGTTTGTTTCCCCACTTGTTGAAACCCAAAGTTGGGTTCAATGCATTGATGCTGCTGTGCATATGATATAATGTATGAGTTTGGTCCTTTTCTTTGTTGGCTGTTTTTTTTGTTCTTTTTTCCTCTTGAAAAGAGAGAAGGGGGGGGGGGGGAGGAATGAGGAACAAGAAAACCCTCATTTCTATTCTCTCTCGCTCTGTCTGTTTTTCTTAAATCTTTGCATATTTCTGTTTTGTCTAAAGAGGCGTTGTTAATTAAACATATCTGTTACAGATCCCAGTTCGCAAACAAATGGGTTTATCTTTGTCAGAATACAAGGTGGTTTCCATGAGATCAGGAATTCGGTGAGGATTTCATGTTTTATCACCTATATTCTAATTTTTATTCAAATGGCATAGTGAATTATAAATACAGTATCATCCTTGTCTCTCAGATATGTGATGTGGTTGTGGTTTCTCGGCTTCTTAATGCTACATTAGTGATTCCTGAGATCCAGTCAACAACAAGCAGCAAGGGGATCAGGTTGTCTTACGCCCAGATAATCATTACACCTTTGTTATAATCTGATCGTGCCCTAAAATTGATTTACCCTTTTCACATTCTTAGTTTATATTCTATTATTTATACAGCTCTGAGTTCAAGAGTTTTGCATACGTGTACAATGAGGACCAGTTCATGGCAGCATTAGCAAAAGACGTCAGCATTGTGAAGACCCTTCCAAAAAATCTAAAGTGGGCAAGGAGGAAGAAGGAAATTCCAAGGTTCAAATTGCGTTATTCAGCTTCACCCTTTTATTATCTGAACCAAGTTCTCTTAGTATTGAAGAAGCACTCAGTGGTTGAACTAGTTGTATCTGAAGGTGGATGCTTGCAGGTAGTGACAGTTAGTCTCTTTCTCTCTCATCTCTTCTCTTCTCTCTTTTTCACTCGTAGGTTGTTTGATTTTACCTTTTACTCTAGATGTAATTGCTGACATATCTAGTTTGCTGGGTTAATCATAGAATTATGATATACCCCTGCTTATGGTGTGTTAGATGCTTGTATTGACGACAATTGGGTTCATTCGGATATGCATACGTATGTCTAAAGCTAATTTGCATGCAAACTGCAATGAGGAAATGAACTTGTTCAGTTCTCATTGGACAACCATAGACAGCCTCAATCCCTGTATATATTTGGTACAATTAGATATGAGAAGCAGACTTATTTAGACTGTCTCTACTTCGTTGGAATATTAAGAATATGAAGAGGCAGAGCTACATGAGCTGAAAAGGTTTGTAGTGTTTATACTGTTTATCAATAAAGGAAAATTTCCTGGTTGTTTGTGAGGATTAACAAGTGACTATAGCTGAGGTGATTGCAGAAGATCTGTCTTTTTCGTTTGTCCTCCTGAATCAGTTTTTCCATGTATTATAGCTTACATTGAGGAAGTATTGTGAACCTTGCTCCAGTTGGGGTTCACTGCTCTTGATTTAAGTAATTGTTTCTTAATGCATTTTGAGTTGTTAATATCTTCTCTGGATGTAACTTAGGCCATCCTTCCACCTGAACTTGCAAACCATGAAGAGCTTCAAAGGCTGAGATGTAGGGTTTCATTCCATGCCCTTAGGTTCCGGCAGGAGGTCCAGGAACTTGCCTCCACAATTTTATATAGGTTAATGACTGCTCATCGTCAACTTCCTTTTATTTTTTGTCCGTCTATTGTTGTGATTTTCTACATTTCAAATATCTTTTTAGGTTACGGGCTTCTGGACGGCCATTTATAGCCTATGATCCTGGGATAACCAGAGATGCTTTAGCGTATCATGGTTGTGCTGAACTCTTCCAGGTATTTGCCTCTAACCTGGAAATACATGATTGAGATGCCTTGGAACTCTTCTCAGTGTTTGATACATGTCCTGCCTTTGAAACTCTTTCCAAGGATGTACATACTGAGCTCATCCAGCACAAAAGGTCTTGGATGATAAAACGTGGGATTGTCAAGGGTAAGCTTTCTGTGGATTCTTCTAAGCGACGCCTCAATGGTTCTTGTCCACTAATGCCAGAGGAGGTAAGGGATTGTCAACTTTCCAATAAATATAAGTATCAAAGAGATACCCTTGAAACTTTCTGCTTTATAAGCATAGTTGTAGATATGATTATAAAATGTGCTACTTCACAATCTGGAGGTTTTGAAGGTAGTTTTTGGGTAGCGGGCAAACCTGTGAGTTTTGAGCGAATACACTTTGAACATGACTGCTCGATCCTGCGACCTTTTTCAATAAGCATAGTTGTCTATCAAAGGCCAATATGTTGAAGTCTAAGCCCCTTGATATGAATTTCATTCATTCTACAGGTTGGTATTCTTCTCCGTGCGTATGGATACTCATGGGACACAATCATGTATGTCTCTGGCGGAGAAGTCTTTGGTGGCCAAAGGACATTGATTCCTCTTCATGCTATGTTTGAAAATGTTGTTGATAGAACTTCCCTTAGTACTCCCTGGGAGCTCAATAGGCTTTATGGTCGTGAGGCTAACCTTATTAGCAGTTACCCTGAAACACAACCTCCAATTAAGAAAGAGAGAAAACAGGAAGCTTGGAAAACTGCAGGGCCACGTCCTCACCCACTTCCTCCTCCTCCTGCACGGCCGAAATCATATAACATTGAAGGTTGGTGGGGTTGGGTGGCTGAGAGTGATAATGAGCCCGAGAGTACGGTGATGGAGTTGCGGACCAATGCTCATAAATTGCTATGGGAAGCAATTGATTATGTGATCTGTGTCGAAGCTGATGTGTTTCTCTCTGGGTTTGATCATGACGGAAAGGGACACCCAAATTTTGCCAGCTTGGTAATGGGGCAAAGACTCTATCAGTCAGCTGCATTGAAGACATATAGGCCAGACAGGTAATTATTACATCCATCTGGATTCTGATTATCTTCAGTACAGAGCTTCTGAGTTAAGATAATCTGGCTATTTGATTTATAGTGTTTTGACTGTTATTTGGCTTATGTGAAGGCATTGAAATCAAATGTGGAAAGAGTCTTTTTTTTTATATATATCTTTTTCCTTTTAATATGTAATTGCCGTGTCTTTGTACCATAAGTAACATGTCTAATTGGACAACCTAGTCTACTAAGGACCATATGATCA
Source organism: Myrica gale (assembly GCA_963930655.1). NCBI lineage: Eukaryota > Viridiplantae > Streptophyta > Magnoliopsida > Fagales > Myricaceae > Myrica > Myrica gale. The sequence continues at coordinate 3,541,940 of OZ005600.1, read as the reverse complement.
ATCTAAAGGTCTATCTTTTTCCTAAGTTAAACCTCGAGTGCTTATGGACCCAGCTCCAGTTACATATCTGTTTTACTCTAGACTATGTAGAGGATTTATTCTTCACCAAAGCTGATATATAGAGATACCTGCATGCCTTGAAGTAGGTGAATTATACAGTGTAATCATGTTAGCTCAAATTGCTAACTCGACAATGATTCTCTCTTCTTGTCATGCTAATCATTTTTTGTGTCGCTATGAATGCAGGAAAGTAGTTGTCAAGCTTTTAGATGAAATCCATGACCATAGATCTCATGCAAACCATACTTGGCTAAAATCAGTACGCAAGCATATGAGAAAGAGGTTGCTTGATGGACTAATAGAAGCATCTGTAAAATCAAAACCGCTATCTTTTCTTTCACATCCAGTCCCTGAATGTTCTTGCATTAGGTATGACTCTACTGAGACATCCCTTCATGCTTCAAGTCCTTCAACTTCTTTGCAAGTTCAGGCTGCTCTTGGAGTTGTGCATCGCTGCCCTGCTTGGATGGACAATGAATTGGTATCACGGTTAAGAGACAAGGATAATGAAGAAGATCTTGATGAAGATGATTCCACGTCATCTGGATTGTTTTTTGGACATAGTGGTGAAAATCAAGATAGTGGAGGTGGGGATTCCAGCAACAAAGAAGAAGCTCATTTGGATGATCAAGAGGACCTTGAGGGTGGAGAAAGATAACGAGTGGAAGTGAGTTCCAGCAATGGTCTCTCTTTACATGCCAATAACTTTTATCCTCATCCGCCTCTGTATATAAATGACAATCCATGTTCCTAGTCCCAGAAAGCTTGGAGTTTATTCGTTGTTTCAGATCTCAAGAACTCGATGACTCGGCCACTTCTAATTCATCTCATGTCAGTCCACCAGATATATCAGCTCCGGTACGAACCACTTTACCAGCTGCCAAAGATGAAGCTTATTTTAATTCGCTTCTGAGGAACAGGGCTCATACACTCTTCAATTATGTAACCACACAACAATTTTGATGAAACTTAGCATGTCTTCACTGAAAGTCCCGATATCTAATGTTGTCTGTTGTAACTTGTAAGGAACTCTTGCGCTGGTAGGCATTTAGACTATTTCAAAGGATGTAGCGTGGTCAAGAGCAGAACAAAATAATCTGCTTGTGATTGTTTTTGACCCGAACCATATAATATTGATTCTTTCCATCTCTTGAGAGTTTCCTTGCTTTAGCTGTACTATTACTTCATTCCAAATAAATGGTTGTTCACTTTTTTTGTGAAGTAATAATATTGGTTGTTTCATGTTTGGAGATTTCATTGTAATTTTCTAAACTTGAGGGACCGGTTTATAATTATTATTTTTATAAGAATGCATATATATTTTTGGGTAGTAATTTTTTTCGTGCAGGTAGATGAGCATAACATGGGCAGGAGCTCACAATAAATCCAAGGTTATGTTCGTTTCCTAAATTTTTTCAGGATTCAAATACATTTACAAAATTACCACTGAACATATTCAGAATTCAATTCCAAGTACTCAGAGACTGGACCTTCTTTTTGTTCAGCCCATTCTCAATCTATACTTTCCTTTTTTGAGTTCCACCAAATACCGGAGCTCCGGAACCAAAACCACCCATGACGCCGAACAAAAACGTCACTTGACGCCTAGAGAGCAACAACTTTTCTCCAACGCCGTACCCAATGTACGATTCAACTCAACGAGCTAATAAGCGTAACTAAACCCGCGCACGTTAGCACCCGCCACTACCACATAAGCCAAAATAATAAAAATAAAATCAATTTTGCTGGGAACTAGGGCTTCCTCTCTCTCTCTCTCTCCCGGTGTACAATCGGAGAGATGGTGAAGTCAGCAAAGAGCCTCGACCACGACGAAGAATTCGAAGATGACGAGGAAGATATCGTCGCCAGAAACAGCTCCTCCTCCCTCAGCGGTAACCGCTTTCTTCTTTCTTTCATCCCTTATCTCTTCTTGTTTTGTTTTGTTTTTGAGTTTCAATTTGTGTTGGACAGTGAGAGCAGAAGGGAAGAGCAGGGATCAGAGGACGATAGCTCATCGGTCCAAGCATTCGGAGACCGAGCAGCGAAGGAGGAGCAAGATTAACGAGAGGCAAGCTTGATTACATTTGTACTAGTTTGTTGGTCTGTATTTATTTTCTTGTCAATTTTAGTTTTTTTTCTACGTAGGATATGGAAATTATTGTGGTGGTTTGTTTTCTAGGTGGTATGAAGTTATTAACCTTTTTAAAATTGGATTACCCCCTCCCCTCTTTCGGTTTTGGAATATGTATGTTCCAGAAATAAAAAGAATTTGAACGTATAGATTAGTAAAGGTTCGAATGTGCTGCGTTACTTAACAGTTTTTGATTGCTTTGAAAGGAAAGGTGTATGCACTCTTACTAACTCTAGATGAGTAAAGGTTCAAATTTTCTGCGGTACTTAACAGATTGGAATGCTTGGGAAGGAAAGAAGCATGAACCATAACAATTTCTTAGCGAATTTTCACTGAATTTATGTGTTAATTGCATTAGTCGAAAATGCATTTGAAAAAGAAAATCAAAACAATATTTTTTTCTTATGCTAATTCAACCCCTTTTCTTGGTAATTAAATTCTGCGTCCTCTGATGCCTTAGTGACTGACAAATTGAATCTTTAGCTAGTTGGCAAAGACGCCAAACGTTTTCTTTGCATATTTGGCATCAGAGGGTTGTGCTTTAACGTTTGATTTTTTGACTTTTTTTACTTGCTCCCAATCACTCTTGTTCTTATTCACGTAACGCCACAATGTTTTTAATATGTGAATATCACCTTCACTGCTAGTTTACTTTTGTGTCCTTTTTGCACGGTAATCTTATCTTCCTTATTAATAGCCTTGGCCGTAATTCTTTACTCATCTGAAAAGCTTATTGTTGAGGCAGATTTCAGATTTTGAGGAATATCATACCACAGAATGATCAGAAAAGAGATAAAGCCTCATTCTTGTTGGAGGTATTAAAATTCACTATGTTCTGTGTTTATCTTCCCATTTTGTTACTTTGCTCTTATTGTCAAAATTGACACATTCTCATATTTATATGCAGGTTATAGAGTACATTCAGTTTCTACAGGAGAAGTTAAATATGTATGAAGGACAACACCGCCCATGGAATCTGGAGCCCAAAAAATTGATACCATGGGTAAGATACTGATGGTGGGCATTGAGTCTTCGTTCTTGCACATTAACGTGTACTATTGTCGTGTTGAGCTATTTCTTGCATCGAATACTTAGCTTATGTCAGTTTGGAGCTTTATGTTTTGGGATCTATCAATGTAAGTTACCTGGTTAAACCCCGCACAACGTGGGTACGTGTCACCTATGCGTTGAAGATACTGCTTGTTGACCTGCGCCAAGCAGGTGTTTTCAACAATGATAGAGGGACATGGTCCTTCTTTGGTATAAGTTGCAACATAAACTTAGCTAGCATGCTTCTTAATTATTTGAAAATGACCCGAGCCACTAGACAGATGTTTTGTTTCACACTTCGATATGAACAGGAACATGGGAAACTGTAGAAATTTAGCCTTGTCCCTACAGCCAAGCATTTGGATGGCAGAGGGATTGTGATTTGCTGTTCGAGGAAAAGGGTATTCTCTTGATTGATGCTTTTTTCATGAATGGATAACCTTTGGATCATATCCTAGGGGAATAAAACAACGCAATCACGGATGCTCTTTCTGTATTATTGAATTCTAAAATGGACGATATTAAAAATGTTACAGGAGTTTTTGGCTTGTTGATTCCCATAGCCAGACCAAAGGGAACTTGTTTATGGTGTATTGCATTTTGCTTGTGACAGAGAAATAATCGTGGGCCTGTAGAAAGTTTTGCGGAACAGTCACAGGTTATAAAGAATGGTTTTGGACTTGACAATAATGTTGTTGCCCAAGCTTCGCTCACAAATGCACAGAACTCTCCGGAATCTGAGCTCGGCGCAGCTGCAGTTTACAAAGCACTGGATCAGCCCACTGTGTCAGCTATTCCACCTGCTTCTTCAAATGTTCAAAGGAAGCCAAACATGTTTGATCCTGCAGTTACCGCTGGTATGCTGGCCGAGTCTTTACAGGAATCAGTCCCTGATGCTGAAAATATGCTCTCCCAGCCCCAATCCCAATGGTGGCATGCTAGACCATATGCAACTGAGCATGCTGTTCCAACTAATACACTGAATGAACAGGAGGGAGCTGTTGATAGTGGATCAATTAGCATCTCAAGTGTCTATTCTCAAGAGTGAGCATCTGCCTTGTTGCCCTTCTTTAGTTATTTAATGACAGTGTTGCCATGATTGCCAAAATATCTGGTTAGCATATTCATTGGCATGTGATGAACTTATTAAAATCGGCCATTTTTGTAGACGTGCTTGTGTGCTGGGACTTAATCTGTTAATATGTGTAGGAATTATGTTCTCATTCGTTTTCTGGTGCATCCATACGTTGACTTCTTAACTGCCCAAAGTAGTTAGTTTGCTTGCTAGATTATATGACAACCATGATTGTTCAAGCTCGAAGCTCTGAAACCAGAAATTTCTGTTGTGGGTTTTGGTGTTGAACAGAATACTGAATTCTCTGACGCACGCACTGCAATGTTCGGGTGTTGATTTGTCACAAGCCAGTATTTCAGTGCAAATTAATGTTGGTAAACCTGAGAATAGCGGACTTCATGTTGCAGCATCTAATTCAAAGGTTTGTTTTTACTTAGAAGGCCTTTCTTACTGCTTCCTGTATATTCTTCATACGAAAGTGATTCTCAAGTGAATTTTTTTGGGGATATTTGTTGTATTGAGGCCAATTTGTTTCCAAATGGAGCTCTTATGACATTGTTAGGGACAATTCTTTCCATTTCTATTGCACCTTTGAGTCCAGATGCTTTTTTTTTCCCTACGATATAAGACAATCAGTCTTCTTGTGTTACTGAAAACAAAACTCTTGTTCCTTCAGGATCATGAGAAACAGTCTTTGAACAATCAAGTGATGGAACATGCTGCAGTTGGTAGGTGCTGTAATGAATCTGACCTAGCTCAGAAGAGGCTTAGAACAGAAGAAAGCTAGCGTATTATTCTGGTCTCCATTTTCTTGTCTCTCTGATTTAATTTTTTTCCTCTTCTTTTCTGGGGGGTTTTATTTTTTATGTGGGCCCTGAGGAGTGGGGGTTGGTGTTAGTCATTTTTGCCATGTAATGTTCTGCAGACAACAAATAGGCGCGGATCAATTGTACATGTTAATACTTTTGGTTTGTCAAGTTGCATGGACGATCTTAGAAAAGTATGTCATATAATATTCTTTTTTTGTGCTAAATAATATCGTGAGGCTATCATTGCATTGAATCTAGAGTACAAGATACAATAAAGATCAAGAAACAAAAGACCCAAGCACGACTATGTTGCAAAAAAGGCTAGCGGGATCCAAAAGGATTGATAAACCACAAATGCTCCATGCTGGGCAGAGAGAGCGGGTGGCGGGAAACGATAGTCGGTAGCTACTGGAACCACATAGGTACTAGCTCTAAAACTAAGAACAAAGGCAACCTAGAGAAACACAAACAAACTCACAAAGAGGGTAGCAAAACCACAAAGTGGCTGTGAAAGCCCCCTCAGGACATAAACAACCAAAACAACACAACATGGAACTAAACAGCGAGCCGAAACATTGCTGCTGAAAAACCTTGGCAGAGGCTCAGCGGCGCGTGGGATTCATGCGCGGCGCGTAAAGGCCACACGTGGCCAGAGGGATGCTGGACCAGAACATAGCGGACGAAACTTCTAATGCTGTCATGGGGAGCGATGCCATCAAAATCCGTCGGAAACAGCCCGAGCAAGCAAAGGAATGCTCGGCGCGTGAGGGCGTGTGAGGCGAAGTGCGGCGGCTGACCGGTGACAAACTGGTGCAGAAAGAACCGGCCAGAAGAGCTGAGTTTGATAAACTAGGGTGTGGCCTCCAAGAGTCAACACAAACACCAAAATCTAACCTCCACTTCTGTTGGAAGTCTCACATTGCTAGAGAAACTAGTCAATGTGTTACTTATAAGGTTGTGGCATCCCTCACTCCTCAAGGCGTCTTTTAGAAGTGAGTTAGGTCCACCTTTCACATATTCTGTAAATGTTAATATGGTATCAGAGCAAAATTCCTAGTGTCTAATAACTTCTTCGAGAAAAAATAAACCAAACAATGCAAGCGGGCGAAGAAAAATGGACAGATCCTGGCCACAGGAAATGTGTCGGGACAGGAGAGAGGACGGGCCCGCCACCGAAAAACTGAAGGAAGAGAGAGGTTGAGCAAAAACTCTAAGGGTGTTCTCGAGAGAAGGCAGAGCCTCTCTCTAGAACATATTCTCAAGTAGATGTATGTCATAATATTCCTTTGTACTTCAAGACCAGATCGATGATTCCATCCATTTATAATGAAAAGCGGCTTGATTTTAATGCTGAAATTTCTTTATTTTACAAACAGCACTTAATTTTTTGCTAGATTTCTTGAAATGGAGTAATATTTGCGCTGTGCATATTTGGCCAGTGCCCGCTGGGTTTCTTTGGAGTTCTTTCAGTATGCTTTTGTAGCCGTCTAATATTGGAGGCACTTGCACATCAGTGGTTGGTAATCCATAAACGTCAAAATAATTTGCTCTGGATGCATCTTATTGGTATCGCTATAAGATGTACTGTAGAGGGATAATCTAGCTGCAGTGTGGATGTAGAACAAAGTTGACCCAAACTTTTGTCATTCGTTCGCATGAACTACATGCAAGATGCTACCCAGAAAAAGCTGTTTATCATCCTCGAACTTGCTCAATAATGCACGAGATGGATCTGGCCTATTCATACGTATTTAACCTAGAGCGCAAGAGCTTCGAGCTTGCTCTTCTGAGTTTTTTCCCCTGAGTGGACGAAAGGTCTGAGAGACAGACAGACCTTGGTAATCAAGGATGGAGATTGGAGATGACTTGAGAGCTAGGAGATAAAGTGGTCTGGTTACGTCAATATTTTCCTTTTGCTGGAGGATAGAAAATCTTTGAGTTGTGTGATTCCCGTGATATCGTTGAGAATTTTAAATGTTCAGGTGTTTTGGTGGGATAACGTCCACCCCACTTGCTTTTCGCAAGTACATACTAGTCCGAATTGGTCATTATGGTGGAGAAGTTTGGAATAATTATGTTGCAAAGGAGTTGGCAACTCTAATGGGGCTTTGCTTGAATGCTTATCGCTATCTTTGTCTCCCGACGAAATTATTCTCTTCCATGTACCAAAATGCACATGGAACTTGAATGTATTCTTGAACCTACACGTGGTTTCCACCTAGGCAGACACAAACGTGCCACATATAGATTGTGCTATTCAGAGTCACCCTTTTCACTTTTGAGCAATTTATCACGGTGGGAATCTCCAAAGCCCTCCAATTAAAAAACCAAAACTTCCCCAATCCTCTGTTGGTCAGAGATTGTTTCGGTGGCCTCCATCATTACAGATTGAATTACTAAACAGGCGTTTGATAAACGTGGTTTGTTTAGTCCCAACTTTCTTTAGTTTAATAGCTCTGATGTATAGTAATTTGACTCGACTACTTCTTTGGCACTGGTTTGTGTGGTAGAAAAGCTGCGTTTCTAAGTGCATGAACAGCCACCCACTATGACCTACAAGATCGAGTTATATAGCTCTTGGAGTGGATCACCCACTAAGTTAGCCAGCCATCTCTGGATCATGTCCATCACCTGCCCGACTAACAATTTTTTGTTTTTTGTTCTGCTGTGTCTCTCTTAAAGTATACTTGCTTGGAGACTGTAGAAGCTGAATCTTTTTGTTGAAAATTGACAGCTTTTATGGATATACAAGGATATGAGGTATCTGGAGGGGGAGGGATGGTTGTAACCATTCCAAGCACTACCCATGTAGAACAATCTTTGCTTCTTTATACAGTCTCTCGCTTATTTATTATCGGCCCTCAAAATGCCAGGGACTTTACTCTGTACATAAAATTGTTTATTCAATTTTTGTGAAAAATTGCTAATATCCCTGGGAAGAAGTTCAAAGTCCACTCCAAAGTGAAACTCGTGCGTAGAGGAGAATCCCTTCTGTGTATTTAAACCGATGTGAAAGAATTAAGATAACCATCTGTGTTTAAGTACATAAGAATGGAGTGCAAAAATGAAGCCAATCATGTGCTTTCCAATGGTTCATCTAGCAGTTGCAAACACTCATATGGGTTGGCATAGAAATAGTCTTCTTCCTTTGGTTTAGCTGGAATGATAACTCTTTTCTTTGGGCTCCCCATCCGATCGGCGTGAGTTTGTTTCACGATAGAAGAGAAGTCATCCCAGCTCAATGACCCTCTGGAGTATTGATCAATCAAACCAACCAGAAGCTTTCTGTCCAATAGAATAGTCTTTTTAAATCCTAAAAACCTGAAATGATAAATCATCAGAAAAACTATGTCTATGTCAAGTGAGGGGGTAGTAGATGCACAGCAAAGCTATGATGGTCAGTAGATTTCTAACTGAAGTACTCTCCAATTCATCAATGAGAGGACATGGCAAAGGAGGTATTAAAAGACCCAAAACTTTAGTTGTGTCTGCAAATGAACATTTATTATGGGAGACACATATAACAGATACAAAATCCGCACCAATTGGCAAGCAAATATTACCTGCGATGGCCTCCCACAACTTTAGCCATGTTTCCATCATATGTAGGAACAAAAATATCACTCTCTAGGGAAACAAGATAGTCCAATGCTGCCATTTGGGATGAGTGGTTCTTGAAAAAAATCAAGTCTGAGGGATCCAGCAGAGTCTCTTTCGTGACCTATAGTGTGAAAAATAAAGCAAATTGTTATGGCATCTCCAAGCAACAAATATGGGGAAGGTTGCTTCCGTGTCTTCATACTGACCAAGTTCGGAAAAGCTGCCACCAAACTTTCCATCCTCCTTTCCCCACCATAAATTTCTCCAGCAGCAACATAAATCTGAACGTTTGGATCAAATCCAAGTGCACTCAATACTAACTCTGTTTCCTCAGGTGTCAATGGGCACAAACCTTCTTGCCTTCTCGATGTGGAGTTTATAACTTTGTCCTTCCACCAGGGGTAAGCATATCTATTCAAGTGTGAGTTGGCACAGTTCATAAAATAATGTAAGGTAGAATTTTAAATTTTGGACTGAACAAAGATTACTCACACAAACAAAAAGGACTTTAAACGAAAATAAAGGTTAAAAAAAGGAACCTCAATCTTGTGAGTTCTTCCACCTCATTACTGTTGCAACCATGAGTGCAGCCAGAGAAAGCCAACATGTCCATCTCATATCTGAGATGAAGAACCAGGAAAGGGCCCCTCTCCCTCAAAATGTTGACAACTCTTCTTCCCAATTCCTGTATCTGGGAAGTAAACCTCAAAGCATTGAAGTTTACTCGACAGCGCAACTTCTGAATCTCAAGAGGCAGTCCGTTATTAGCCAGTCGAGCATCAGTTCTATTTAAATGCAGAACTTTGTGCTTTTTCACCATAGGAAGAATCTGTTGGTAGAGACTTTGGAACATTAGTTGAACTAGAACAAATGTAGTCACAAGCTCCAAATCAAAAGGTCGTAGTGTTACACATGCATGAACCAACCTGATTAAGGTAGTAAGACATATTAGACCAGCTAATTGGTGGCAAGGAATATAACCTTCTCCGTTCCACTCTTCTCTTGAGCCTTGGTGGTAATTCCCTCAATATTCGAATCTCATCTTTTAAGGATGTAATAAAATGATCAACATCAAATATATCTTGGAAGTCACTGCCACATTTACGGGACATGCTTAGAATTAAGGGCAGTCCAAAACTGCAAAATCTAACATTTGTAAAGAGAAAATTTTTCTTGTCTCGAGTACAGAGTTCCAGATAATCAACCAACCTGGGATCAGCCCAAAAGGAGGTCTTATCAAGCGCTGGAACAATAAGTGTGACATTTAAGTATCTGGCAATTGTAACCATGTCGCATATCTGGAGAGAAGATCCGGAAGTGAGACAAACAACAAGGAGGACATAGTGACCACTATGAGTGCAACTCAGAAAATTGAAATTTAACACTGATACTGATTGAAAAGGAAGTAGAAGATAACTAACTGCTGCTCGCATTTGGTTTAGTCCTCCATTGCAGGAAACCATTAGATACCCGTTGTTCTTGTAAACCCCTGCAACACGACTTATCAAGTTTAAGAACTGATAGTTAATGCTAACAAACCATCCCATTTCATTGAAGAAAAAAACAGGAAAGTCCCTAATGGTCCCCATTGAATGAGCCAAAAATTTCAATTATATGCAGGATAACATAAGGCTGAATCATACTTGGCAAAAAAAAAACATGAGGCTGAATCAACTAGAAAATGGTCTCGCAGAAAATTATGCCGAAGGTGAAATATATATCCTGGTTACGGGAAAAGATGAGAAAAAAAACAACTGAAAATTTACAAGAATCCAATAGTAGGCTGAATCAACTAGAAAATGGTCTCGCAGAAAATTATGCCGAAGGTGAAATATATATCCTGGTTACGGGAAAAGATGAGAAAAAAAACAACTGAAAATTTACAAGAATCCAATAGTAGTTTCTATAGAATCTGCCTCCTCATGAAAAGTAAAAGACGCAGAAGACTTGAATCTGAAAAGCTACGTAATTTTAGAAGTTCCTAAATAGATCAGGTTTACATAGCAGGTATACTTCAAGGGAAACAGGATTGAAGTGGGAGGACTCCAAACGTCAATAATAAGATATAAGTAAAGCGGCAAAATTCTATTCAGCAGCATATTAAAACTTCTATCCAAGGAAACCAAGGAAACCGATGGATTTCTTCTCGTCCAAATCAGAAAAGTAAAGAAAGCAACTGAGACTATACTGACAGCTCAAAACTCACTCTTTGGTGGGGAATCCACTTTATTGGGAGTAGAAGGTAATTCATTGGGCAGAGGCAATACTGGAGGATTGAGACAAGAAGGCCAACCCTTGAACAATCTTGGCCCCCATATCTCTCCCAGTGTCATTAGCTGAGTAACACAGGCACAAAGCAGAATAACTGTTATCGCCCGAATTGCGAACAGCTTCACTCGAGGCCTCAATACCATCAAACTCCTCGACTTTCCAACTTTAACTTGACTCACAAACATGAATCCCTTCTCACAGTCCTCCCTATAACCAAACTTCTCATCATCGCCTTCCACTTTACACATCGCGACGCGATTCCCCTCCAGTTCAAACTCACCTACTCATTTGCAATGTTATAGCAACATCGAACGCTTCACTGCCAGAAATCGACTGTAACGCAATGGATTGAACTTGTAACTCCATTCTCTGGTATCAAATGTCTTAAATAAAGACACCGTAAAACTTAGAACCGATTATCATTCTAAGCACATAGTACATGTTATCTTCGCACGAGATGCTCCAAACTGGCCTTACATAGATGACAAAAGCTCCGTGCAAGCCTTAACTTGTCTCCATTCTTGAAATCTTTTTATCACTAAGATAAGCAACCCAAGTACTCTTATATAACCGTGAACTTAACCTTAAATACACCTAACTAAATTGTCGCCATCTCGTACTGTCCCACCAGACTGAACATGAAAATCTAAACCAAACCCAGAAAAGAAAATAAAAGAATATGTTTTGGTTTCAACTAAAACTTCTCTGAGAAACCACTTTATTTTTGGATTCCTAATATATATGCCCAACAAAAGCAGTAGATTTCCCACCGGATCCCCCGATATTTTGCCAGAGAACGGGTCGAAGGTTGTTAAGAGGAGAGATGAGAGAGAGAGTTAAGTCCTAAGGTCTTAAACCGTGGAACTGAAACCCAAAAGCCAGTAATTGTGGCGGTAAAAGTGTCACATCAACTTGAGGAAGAAGAAGACGTGAATTTTCCATTCTTTAACCTCGATTATTTCCCATTCTTTTTTAAGTTTTTTTCACTTCTTTTTGTTTTCTTTCAGTCTTTTTCTGTGTTGTTTGAACGTGTAAATTTTAAGTATGGGAGTCTGTAAAATATTATTATTGGTAAAAAAGTAAAAATATTTTATAAGAGTTATTGTAAAAGTAAAAAGAGATCAAATTTATAATAATATTATAAAAATAAAAATTATTTAATAAATTTTTTAATATTAATTTCAAATAATTGACTCTAAATTATACAGGGCAGTAGATATATGGCTCAGATAAAGTGATTTGCTTAAGGGCATAATTTTTCCAAACTTTTATAATTGATATCATAATTTTTCCAAACTCTTATTTGAGGGATAGAATCGTGTCAGGTTTCGAACAAAATGATAAAATAATCTACAAATTTTAAAAAGAGGAATTTGTTGATAAGGTTTACATGATGGACTTTTCCCAAACTTATATAATTGATCTAATCTTGAAAATGCAACCCTTATCGAATTGCTGAAACTTTTATCCTATATGTGATGCTCTATAGGCAGATCATTAACAATGAAACATATTATAAGTTAATGGTGATTACTGCAGTCAACCCTTTAACAATGGTCGTGTCAATTGGTAGCTTGGATAAAACAACTTTAAGACAAATGTAGCCATTAATGGCAGCGTGGAACTTTTATAAATGGGATAAATGCTCATTTTAGCAATAAACTCTGAATGCAATTGGTTAAACAACAAAAGATTAAGTTCGAGAAGATTAACAATTGGGGGATTACCACTGTAATTAAACCTGTACAGTCTTCATGAACGCATTTGTCCTTTCACGTTATAAATTATATATGCCACAGCTAGGACTAGTGATAGAATTTCCGGGAGAGAGAGGGAGGGAGAGAGAGAGAGCATATTCCGCTGAGAAATATATGTAATATCTCCATTTGAGGGAGAATAGCTCAGAAAAGAGATAGATAAGCTAATATTTCGGGCATAATAAAGGGATATGTTGTTTCAAGTTCACATCCACAACTACCATGACAGGTATGATCAGGAAATAATCACCGTTGTTAGTGCTTAAAGAGATTATTACATCCTTGTAATACTTTCTGTAATCTCTGTATGTTGGTGGAATAAATTTCGATTGTGACATATCAAATGTATGATCAGACTGTAGTAAGCTTTTTACCTCAAAACGCGCATGTGGATTTGTTTCTCCACACGCACACAAGTTCGAAGGAGAAATGTTGGAAGTTATTTAGAGAAACACCTTGGCGTAAAGAATTAAATCTTTTATCAGACGTGTTGATTACACCAGTAAACACCTCGGGTCCTATTGATCAAAGACTCCCGTTTCTCTTAAAAATTGGCTGATGGGGAATCATTCGTCCTCCTTATATTATATTAATGACTTATATATTAAAAGTCAGGAGTCACGAGGTCAAAACTACAGTATCTTAAATTTCCTTGAGAGTAAGTCAATTTCAGACAAAGGAGATTCTCTTTGCCCAATCAAATTTTTAAAGTATAAAAAATGACATTAAAGATATCAAAATGTGAGGACTGATGAGAGTTCATATCCACGACTACGAGTAGTTTCGTTCCAGCTCCAATTTCTCCAAAAAAATCAAACAACGAAGTCAAAAAAGAGCTTCCTTGGCTCCTTGATTTGTGAAGCAGAGAACTCATGAACCTGTCTTTGTTTTATTGTGGTTGTCTACGGACTAGACCTGTTTTCTGATTCCTGTACGTAGATTGAGGCTTAATGCTCCGCGTGTTTTATGTTATGTAATGCACTGAGACGTGTATTGGGAACCTTGCTGGGTGCCCACTTCTGCTCCTGTGTTATTATTATTTCAATACAACTTACCTTTTATCCAAAAAAAAAATGAAAAAAAAGTAAAAAAGAGTTTTTTTTGGTGACGAGGGAAATTCGGGCACCCAATCACGTGCACCGAGTTCGGACAAACCTGGCCTAGTATACGCACGAGGTAGACTTAACGCCACGACAAACCCCGGGCCGTGCAACCCTCTCAAACCACACATGTCAGTTAAGTCAAGCTTCGCTGAGGGAGTGACCCCAAAGAGTTGTTTGTACCTAAGAGAGGATTCGACCTGAAGGGAGCAAACCCTAGACCCCAAACCTTTGCCACTCAGCCAATTCCTTCCCTTGGGAAAAAAAAAAACTTCTGATCAACCACGTACATGTTCAGACGTTTTGTCTGCTCAAACACCTCCGATAGAATATTTTTGTTGGGTAAGGAAAGCAACTAATGATTTGCTTTACACTTACAACTCTCACTCAAGATAGAACTCTGAAAGTAAAAAGATACCTTTCCGTACTTTACAGCACAGCTAGCATGGCCGTATTCTGTGCATTTGAGCAGAGATGACTGGTGGCGCTGTCGCGTATTGACAGTCCACCGTTCCGTGATAGTCTGACATAGAAAAGAGAAATGGGGCTTTGGATCTGGTGGTAAAGAAAATGAAAGTTCTGCAGGGCTCTTTAACTCTCACGTGGGTATGCTGTTTCCTCCCAAAACTTGTACAATGTTTTATCCTCTGCCGATGGCGAGGGGAAGTTTATTGGTGCTCACTACTGCTCACAGCTGTCGTCCTAAATATTTGTCAACTGATATTTCTCACCTCGGGGTCTCATATAATTACATCGAGTGAGGAGACATACCACCAGGCACCAAGAGTTTTCCTAGCAGCTTATTCAATTAGGTGGTGCATAGATAACTGGTGTAATATCCATCTGCTAAACTGTCTAAACGACATAACGACATGTTTTCTACCTTGTCAAATTAGAGAAAGATGGAGACTATGAGACAATCGAAATTCTACCAAATATTCCTCAAATAAATAAACATTTTTATCAAGGAATTTCCAAAATTGACATTTAACTCTGGTGTGTCCTTTTGAAATTCTTAGTTTTCAAATATTTTTTCCCAATAATTTAGTTGTTAAAACTGTCTTACAAACTTATTTGAATATATATATATATATATTGGCCAGATGCTTATTCAAACCCAGTGAAATAAAAGGCCACCTCACATAATTGGACTGGGCTCCCATGGGCCTCCATCTCAAACCTCCGTCCAAAAAACTAAAAAGAAAAAAAGGCCCATTATGTTTAGAACCTCTGAAAACATCCATCTCCCCTCAACGTCGTTCTTTTTTGCCCTAGGGTTTTAGGAAGAAAACCACCTCGTTCTCGCGCTCTCTCACTCTCTCTCGCTCAATCGGTAACTGTAAGCATGAGGAAGCTAAAGTTTCATGAGAAGAAGCTGCTGAAGAAAGTTGATTTCTTGGAGTGGAAGAAAGAACATGGTCACAGAGAAGCCTTTGTTATGCAACGTTACCATGTCACTCACCGTGACGATTACAAGAAGTAACTTTTTTTTCCCCAGTAATCATCTTTTCAATTAAAGCAGCTATATTTTTTAGCTTATAGAACAGTCTTGAGCATTTATTTTTTGGAACCGGAAATTGAGAATAGGTATGCGGGTTTATGCCGGATGGTGCAGAAGCTAGTGAACATTTTGACGAAGATGGACCACAAAGACCCTTATCGGATTGAAATGACTGATCTGCTGCTCGAAAAGCTGTGAGTTTCTTCGCTTCCGCTTTCTTTTATTTATTTATTTATATTTTAAATTACTCAACTGAGAAGGAAAATGAATCACCCTAAGAAAAGGAAGAAGGGTTAATTACAATTTCTTCACTCGAACTAGTACCCTAATCTCAAAAATCTCTCTTAAACTATAACTCGTTACAACTCACCCCTTAATCTAGGTTTACTGGTGCGTTCCAGTCCCCCATCCAGATTTTCAGTTGCCCACTCCCGGTACTTTTTCAAATTCAGCATCATTCCCAAACAGAAAATCTTATATGGGAAATTTGCGTTGGGAGACAAAATCACGGTTTTCTTGGGCCAGGTGGGAAAGGGAGGGACAATCTGGTATTTTCCTGCAAGGAGGGTCTCACGTGTTGTTCACGTGGGACGGAAAACGTCGCAAATAATGGAAAAATCTGGGTGGAGGATTGAATTGTAACGGTAAACGTAGATTGATGGATGAGTTGTAACGAGTCATAGTTTCGGGGGATTTTTGAGAATGAAGTGTTAGTTCGAGGGGGAAATTGTAATTCACCCAAGAAAAAAAGTTGTCTGTTGGTTTTTTTGTTGAAAGAAGATATTTTCTTTTTGGATTTGTTCCATTTGGTCCGAAGAAGCGTCCATTTGTGAAATTCGGACTGTAGGATAACGGATAGAAGCCAGTGTGTTATGGTTCTTTTCACTGCTCTTATCACTGTGTTTT
Organism: Myrica gale; assembly: GCA_963930655.1. Lineage (NCBI taxonomy): Eukaryota > Viridiplantae > Streptophyta > Magnoliopsida > Fagales > Myricaceae > Myrica > Myrica gale. The sequence continues at coordinate 3,525,680 of OZ005600.1, read as the reverse complement.
GTTCTCACTATTGTGCTCTGTATGCAACCTTAAATGTAGGGTAACTTGCGTTGTTGTTGGGTGTTTTTCTCATACATGACATGCCTGATTTGGTTTTTTAAATGGTTTCTGTAGTGTGGACCTTAATTATTATGCGTGAATGGGGTATGTCACTTCTTGAAATAAGAATGGTATTACTACAACCTTAATTGTAGAGGAATGATTCCCACAATTCTTAAAAGAAAGAAGTGACAGGAACCAGTTGCGTCTGCTGGTGTGGAGAGGTCGGGTGGGTGGGCCGAGCTGGGTGTTGGGCAGGATGGCCAGGGGGTCCAGTTGGTTGCTGAGGTTGTTTCGGGAAGGGTCTTGGGTGGGCTTGGTTCTGGGCCGGGTGGGCTTGCAGATCCGGGCGATGGGCAGGATGACCCGAGAACCCATTTTGAACCCGACAACAGCGCCATCTCCGATCCCCTGGAGAAGCCCTCGGGTGCTGACCGGAACACTCTGCCGGTGGACGACTGGCCCTCGTCGACGCTGTCTATGGTGGTAGGGATGGGTTCCGACGATTCGCCGACGCCGGAACAGTCGAACGATGGTGGGGCTATTTCAGCCCGCTTCCCTTCTGGCTTGCTGGGGACGTCGAATTGTTACCTTTTGGAGACAGACCAGGCCGATAATCAGGTTGGGAAGCTCCAGTGTGGTGTCCTGGTGGAGGGGGTCCATGTTCAGGATATTTGTGTTGGGAGCTCTGACGTACTGGTGGGACCAGTGTTGGAGTTTGCTTCTGGGGTCTCTCAGGTGGTATGGAGGTGGAGGAGTGTTCCCGGGGGTTGTCTAAGACCCGGTCTTGTGGTGGGAGCTCTAAGACAACTCTAGAAATGGAGGTTGGACTGTATGTGGAGCCCGTGGACTTGGAGAAACTCACTGAGAGCTCTGAGACCATTCAAGGGGCTGTTGTTTGTGTTGACAATAGTGTTGCTGGGTCTTTAGCGACGGAGGATGGAAGTTTTACCTCGACCGTACCCTTGGCGGTTAGTTTCCCTCATAAAGCTTTGGGGGGAGAATCTCCGGCGTGGGTCCTGGACATGGTTTCCTCTGTGGGCGAGATGGTTGGGGTGTCTTGTGGTGGCCAAGAGGAAAAGCTGAGGGAGCTCTTTGCAGCGTTGGAACGCGATCGGGTGTCGATTCGGTCGAAAACATCTAGAAAATCAGGGGGAGGATGCTCAGGGAGTTGAAGGGCTTGAAGTCTTCGGTTAATTATGAAGGGTCTTCTTCGACCGCTAGGAAGACTGTGACCTTTGGATTGGACTGTTAGGGGTCCCGTATGGGTTACAGGTGGGGGGGAGTTCTTGGGCCGGTCTTGTTGGCTAATGGGGTGAGGGTGCTGTTGTTTTCTGGGAGAGTGTGGGTTTTCCTGTTTGTGTTTTGGTTTCTTCAATATTTTCTCTTGTACTGTTGACTCCGTTGTGTATTTTGTTTTCTCTTTTTAATAAAACTGTCTTATTTATCAAAAAAAAATTTCACCCGCCATTCATTGCTGAGTTTCTGTTCTCTTATGTGTTTTTGTCAATGACAGGTACAACATTGGTGTTATACCATCCAAGCATAACGTTGATGCTCTAAAAGTGTGTGAACGCATAACAGTGTCGTCCTTCTGCAGGTAAGTAAAAGCTTAAATGAAAGTCAGGTAAGTAAAAGCTTAAATGAAAGTGTCTCTTGTAGTTACAGGACAACTCGAGCATTTTGTTACCATTAGGTTTGGTGCAGATTTGAACCCTTAATAAGCTATTTGAACAAGGCCTCTTGTAACTTCCTTATTATGCCATGCTCCTGAAAAGGAATGTGTACGTAGTTTATTTTCATTCTTTTCCAGATGAATGGACTTTGGATTCTGACTAGCCAGCCACTTAGATGGTGCAAGGTCTCTTCCTTCATTTTTTACATAATTAGCAGTAATTCTGTGTTTTTCCTGACAGACGTAGGCTCTCAACTGTGTTGGTGCGGCTGAAGTTTTGTGAGCACTTGAAAGAAGCTGTCACATATATTGAGCAGGGACATATACGAGTAGGTCCAGAGACAGTTACTGACCCAGCATTTCTTGTTACGAGGAACACGGAAGACTTTGTTACGTGGATAGATTCATCCAAGATAAAGAGAAAGGTGCTCGAATACAATGATAAATTGGACGACTATGATGCAATGAACTGACTGTACCCCTATATGTTGTTTTTTCTTTCCTCCGGGTGGATGAAACGAAATGATTTCATTTTGTCACTTGATTTGTCATTCGCATGTGGCAGCAAGCAGTGATGATGACAATGTATTAGATCCATGAAATGAACATGCTCGGGCCTTATCGAGTGACCAGTCTTAATATTTGCAACTCTAGTATCTGTGAAGATAGTTGGTGGTCATTCCAGGGAAAAAAGTACTTGTTCTGGTCATTGAAAATAATAAAAATTACTTATAAAATTTTTTAACTCTTCTGAAATTCAGAATTAATTCTTTTTCTCAAAATTATTGATGAGGCAATTTTGAGCCATATGTTATTATGTTATATTTTGGTTTCTACATGAAAAACAACCCTAAATGCGTGGCCCCTTAAAGGTACGTCTGAAATCTGAATCAGTTCTCTGCCTTCTGGCTTCCACCGGTCAGATGAACAGCAAACAAAACAGGTATTAAGGCCGACAACTTTCATACAACACAACACGATGACATCCATAAGTTTCATCTTCTCAATTGGGGGGTTGGGTCTTAGGCGGTTATCTTCTTTTAATACTACTTTGTTGGGTAAGTGGTTATGGAGGTATGCTACGGAAAGTGACAAGTTATGGCGGATTGTTATCCATGCAAAATATGGTAGTACGGTGGGAGGTTGGACTACCATGGTGAGCCATGGACCTTATGGCGTGAGTATGTGGAAGCATATTAGTAAGGGATGTCATTCTTTCCGAAAAAATATTTAGTTTGTGGTTGGTTGTGGTTCTAGAGTTCGCTTTTGGCATGACTGTTGGTGCGATAATAGTTCCTTGCGGATTGCTTTTCCGTTACCATTTTTGCTGGCTACGGATAAGGATGCTATGGTGGCAGATTGTTTGGATGATGGCTCTACAGTCCGGTTTGGAATATTCAGTTTACAAGATTTGCTAACGATTGGGAATTGGAGGTATTTTCGGATTTTTACACCTTACTTTACGCGAGGGGTATAAGAAGCGGGGTGGAAGATGAGTTGCAATGGATGAGAAATAAGGATGATGTCTTCTCCATTAAGTCTATGTATGATTATCTCATGCATAGACTTAATGGAAGTGTTTCGACTTTTCCGTGGCGAGCTATTTGGAAGACAAAGTTTTCATCACGAGTTTCTTTTTTTGTGGGAAGCTTCATATGTGAGACTTTTTTCACTACTGATAATCTCAGGAGGAGGGGTATTTGTGTGTTAGATTGGTGCTTTCTTTGTAGGAGGGATGCATAATCAGTTCATCATTTGTTACTTCATTGTTCAGTCGTTCGGTCGCACGTGATTTATGAACACGTGTTCCGTATTTTGAATTTGAATTGAGTTATGCCTGAAATGGTTGTTGATGCGTTGGTGTGTTGGAATCGGAAGTTTGTGGATCCCTTGGCTAAAGCTATATAGAGGATGATCCCATCATGTATTTAGTGGTATTTATAGAGGAGGCGTAATTCTCGGTGCTTTAACGATGATGCCATGACGATGGAGCGTTTACAGGGCAGCCCGTTGCATTCTCGTCTTTTGGTCAAATGCTGTGTTAAAGTTGTCACTTTTTAGATTTTCAAGATTTTCTTAGCTTGAATGCCTTAAGTGGTTCTACCAGAACCACCTTTGTACTATTCTCACATTCTTCTAATAATATTTTCTTACTTATCAAAAAATAATAATAATCAAGGAGGAAGCAGTATATGTTGTAAAGGCTTAAACAAACACAATTTTCTCGCCCCTTCACTCGTGAGGATACAACAGGCTTATGTCCTAATCATGAATCAAAACTTGAATTTTGCATCCAAACAAACAAAATGCCCCCCTAATTCTTTATGATCTTCAGCTTTTCCCCGCATTAATCGCAGCATGCACAAAGTCTTCGCACAGTGTCACGCCACCAGACAACACATCAGCCAAAACACCGATGATGTCAAAGGCCTCTTGCAAATCACTGGCAGAATTCATGTCATCCAGCCATGTGAGCAATTCCTTAGAGAACCCTACCATCTCCTTCACGTTAAGTAGTCTCTCATTCATCAGTACCTCCCAGCCTTCCAAGCTTCCGCTCTCCTCTTCTCCTTCTGAGACTGCAGAAGTTCCGCCTGCTCTAAGGGAAGCTACAGGTTCTGATTTTTTCACTTTAAAGAAAAGCTGCAGCTGCTCAATCAAACCAGTGTAGACGAGCATTGGTCGGACAATAGGTAATAACTCATCAGCACTCTCTGCGTCGGTGCTAGGGCTTCTGCTGGTGCTTCCGCCACTGCTTCCGGGTTCCGTTGGGACTATGGCTGCTGAAGTGGATGATCCACGAGCTGCTGACCGGCCATGAGTGTGCTGCATGTATGCATGATAGATTCCACGCTGCAAGAAGGCACATCGGTGCTGCAACCAGGATTCATATGACTCTGACAGAAGTGAATTCACCATCATAAATTGGACAGTTTCTTCAGTCCCCATTGAAGCCTGCGTTCCAGATGGAGTGGACGGTCGAGAATCTGTCGTGGAAGAGCTTAAATATGCTGAGACAGCCTTAGCCATGCTGGGACGCTGAGAGGGGCTCCCCTGATCAAGAAGGTGACGAGCCATTTGGATCATGAAAGGAAGAAATCTGGAGTTACTTTCCCTTCCTCCACCTCTAGATTCTGCACTGAATGATGCCCCAGTTGCAAATCGAGCTAGCATCTACGAGAACATCCCATAAAGACATGAAATGCTAAGTCTCGGAAATATATCACGCGAAGAAAATTCAAGTTACAGAACCAAACAATCATCTAGAAAGGGCTAACCAACATTATTGCTTAGGCGGGATAATAATACGTTGCCTGTTCAAATTGGTGTCACCTACCACAAATAGACATCAAAAGCATTTTACCAATGCCACTTTGTAAGACATTATTTTCCATCCAAAACAAGATAGCAACAGTGTCAAAAAGTTGTTTCACCCTTGATCATATCAAGAGAATTTTTGACCATCAGTCTTTCACTAGTAGGTGCCTCTAAAGACTAAATTCAGAACATTATCCATTGTCAGTTATGTGAATGCAAGCTTCAATTCCACTATGAAGAGAATATCAACATGAAAATGTAGAGAAGGGAAAGGGGACGAGACAAGCAAATGATCTTTATGTACCAGAACAATGTCGTAAGTCAACAGTCGAAGCCTGCTTCCATCAGCACGTCCAAGAGCATTGAGGTTGTCCCAATATTGGTCAACATAGCGAACATACTGTGGTAGAGGAACAGAAGGACCTCTCAAGGGGAATAAGGAATTGCAAAGAGATTCATTGTTTCTGAGGGTTGCACCTTCCCACTCTTTCTTTGGATTTTTCAAAGCAGCATCTGTTCTTTTGGCTTCCTGATGGCATTGGAAATGAATGATATTGAAGTAACTCACAGTTGTGTAAACATACTCCCCACGTGCACTTCCAGAAGGACTAACACCCAGGTTCACCCGCTTGCTGTAAGAATAAACACCAAGCAAGTCAGTAGGCCTCAAACTATAGCCCTCTCGGCACACCATGCATGCCAACCCATCTTCCTCCTCCTCCACATCTTCCAGTCCCTCGAGGATTGGCTGAGAAACAACAATTCGCCCGCCTCCATCTGATGCCAGTTCCTGTCGCATCCCAAGCCCCTGTTCCAATTACCAAAAGGCAATCAGTTTCCACCATTATCACACTTCATTTTGTTGGCAACATTGAACTTAAGAATTTATAGCAACGCATTATATTTCGTTTCATTGGCTTCAAATGTTTCAATACTTGAGAAACGGTGGATGAGAATGAAAAGAGACCTTTTTTTGGGGGGGGGGGGGGTGTTTAGGGATAGTTACAGAAATCACTAGTTAAAAATGGACAGAATTTCAGTTAAAAATCTTCTTAAACGTATAAACCACCAGGATAGGTCACATGGCCACAATCTCTGACCACTTTTCTTGGACAGATAATAATAAGCCACTACGAACAGAATTTAGCGACACTAATTATTCTTTTTCTAGGAAGAGAAACTTCAAAGACAAAAAAAATGAAAGTATCACTAGCTCCAATAATATTGCTATTTGTGGACAGACATAAACGCAGATGTGGGACAACAGGTTCAATGGGAAAAGTACCTGAAGCAACTCCTCTCTCTTCCTCAAAGCTAGACGCCTCATTTCATCCCTTGTTGCATTTCGCAACCTATGCACCTTCTCCTCCATGAAACCATCTCCTTTTCCCTCCTTATTAGATAGTGTGTCTAACAAATTTTCAGCCCTAGCCCCAATTTCATTTTCTCCAGAGACTCCTTCTAAAGCATGAAGCAGTGGTAAGATACCACCCTCATCTATACACCTTTGGGTGGCCAAATGCCCCATTGACAAGCCTCTCAACATCGACAATATAAGTGGTACAGAAGCCAGTTTTAAACCCACTGCCCATTCTGAACTGGATTTAAAACCAGCCTGCCCTGCAACAGCAAAACTATTGCTCAGATGTCTGATTGCAACACCAGTAATACCCTTTTCTAGGATAATATCCTTCAATCTCTCTCCACAAGAACTAGTCTTAAGTGACTCTGAAACCCTAACAAAATTTTCCAGGGTAAACCTCTGCTTGGTAGCTTGCTGAGCAAGGTTCTCATCTTTAGGATTGTCTTGGTGTTGTTTCTGCAACCGGTCCAATTCACCCCAGTCTTGCAAATAAGGGCTAAAATGCCGGATCAGTGCTTCCATTGCTGCAGGTTCACCATATGTCAAAAAGGGTAGGATTCGTGCAACCATCTCAGTGTTCCTCTGCTGTTTGTTCGATTTCTTAAGGCCCAAAGGATGTGACAGCCTTTCCAGGAACATGAGAACTATTTTCTTGGCCTGTTCACCTGTGCCAGTTTCTTCACTAGTCACAGTAAGAACACTCTGTGTAATGCTAATGTTGTCGCTTTCATTTGCTTCCAAAGTCAGACTTTCCACAATCAAAAGAATGCCTTCAGCTGGCTCCATGGCATCGACAGAGAAGGCTCGCCTTGCTGTTTCAAGAAGTAGACCTAAAGCTCCTAGTCTCAGCGCGGCACGTCTGTTCTCTTTTATTTTGCAACAATGCATGAGCAGATTAAGAACTGCAACCAACTGCTCTTGATTGGACTTAAAATCATCACGCAAACGCTGCACATCCAAATCAATGTTATTAATAGCCAGGAATATTCTTCTCTTGAATAACAAAGGAAAGCCTTTAGAAACAACTGACTGCAAGCAACATTCTGAAGAAAAAAATTGTACCATTTTCATAAGCTAGAGAATCACTAGCAGCACAGAATATTAAGGGAAGATGATTGACTAAATTTATAGAGCTGAGTATAGACATCCTATACTAGTTCCATAAATATATGCGTTTAACACGTGCATAACTAGAAGATGAAGAATTCCCAAAATCCTGGAAAGTTTGTTTCTGTTTGACATAGAAAACAGAAGTATGAATTCGGGTAGTCAACCATCATTAATAACTCAGATCCATCCAATTACAATCGCAAGCTTTGAGGAAATATGATTTTTCATGATGATAGAAGATTCCTATGTAAATGTCTACCTTTCATACATCGACATAAAATCCTCATTAATAAGAAAAAAAGATCTCTGCTTCATGTAAGATCATAAATACTATTTCTCACATCCCATATTACTTCCATACATGAACAATTATCTGCGAAGTGTGATACAAAAAACTAATATTAATCGCCATGCCTGGTTTGGACTTCGTGATACCATGGATTGACGTCTCATATCATAAAAAACCATTATTTATAGAGCAAAATTGCATATATATAGTTTCCGTACACCTAGATCTGACATATTTCTTCCTTAACTGACCAACATTGCTCCAACTTCTATATGAACAAACATAACTACCAATTGAAAATGGCCACGGAGTGCTCCTATCATAAGATCGTAACCAATATAATGTGATAACCATTTCCACTTCTGCCAAAAATTCCGTAGTGTGCCCAAACAAAAATTGGCTGGTAACTTTCAGGAGTTATCATATATATACTTATATAAAAAAAAAACTTTCATGAGTTATCACTCAAAGCAGTAAGAGCGAAATAGATCAAGTGATTTCAAGATAATAGAACTGATGAACTACGATAATATTATTAGACAGTAAAGTAGCCTACAAACCTGGATCAAGCCCAAAATTATCTCAAGCCCGCCAAATTCACAAATTGCACCCGCTATGGCAAACTCAACCTCTGGATCTTGTGTCTCCTCTCTATCTTCCTCCAATTCTTTAATCATAGGCTCAGTTGCTTCACCATCTAATCCCTGCGAACAATACCGCCAAGAAGAATGATACATAACTCACCAGAAACACTCAAAAATATCTATTATCATGTTCTTTCGAAAACAACGGATAGGATGCTTAATATCCACCATCCTCATCCAGAGTCCTTCAGCAATAAATTCAGTAAATGCTCTCAATACCAACACATTGAAATCATTTTACAAAGCAATTGTTAGCTGTGAACAACACATGCATCGAATGGATCTTGAGACGGATTGCCCCGAGCAGAAACCATATGAGACAAACCAATACCCAGAAAAATGGTACAGAGGGAGTTGCTTGGGTCATTGGAACTACTCTTGTCGATTAACAAAGCTCTTTGCCTAGAATTATCAATTAAGAAACAGTATCAACAAACCTGAAGCCGGTAAGTCACAGTCATAGGTGAACAATCTCTGGCTGAAGTAGCAGCACTAGAAGATAACAAGGTAGTGTTCGCCAGGGTGCTTGAAGATTGATTCGACTTTCTCCATACTAGCTCATAAACTTGAGCAATACTCAGATCAAGAGAAATTATATTCCCAGCAACTAGCAACTCCATGCCATAATCATCTTCAAGAAGACCCAGCAGATCCAACTGATGACAAATTTTATTCTTAACATCACGCATCAATGGGCCAATCTCAGAACTGGAATAAGGATTTTTAGTCATTGATCCCCTGATGAACTCTTCTTGTGTGTGTGCCTTGTTAAGAACCAACAGATAGACAGGCTCTGGTTTTGATGGGCAGATCAGATTGCAGAGTTGCTCTAAGATAAACTGCACATGCAGGTGAAAATGATTTACACAGGAAATGACATCAACAAGATACAAACTTAAGCAACATATTCGTGGGAACAAAAATCGAAAAAAGAATACAGCACATTGAAGTCCTACAAAATCTCTACCCTACACATCACCCATCAAGGGCTCAATTTCTCTGAATCGAGACAGAACGCAAAAAGAATCTTAAACTTAAAGTTCAAATAGATCTGAAAAAGCCTTCCCTACCAAATGATTTTGATATTTTCTGTAACTGGTTGAACATGTTAAAGAAAATAATAAAGCAGCAGCGGAAAGGAAAAACAGAGTAGACTATTTACTAGGTCATCCATACCAGACATGTTCGTCCTTTTCGCTCCTCTCCATGGATTTGCAAACCACAAATACAAGCCCGAATAAACTGCCGTTTATTTTCACTGCTCTCAAGCAGAAGGCTGTCTAGAAGATCTTTAAGAAGCCGGTTGCAATCACTTATCAACTTCGTCTTTTGCACTATCAAGCCACGAATGACTATTAGTGCCTCAAGGATTTCGGAGAGCAGATTGCCTCGCATGAACCTGGCACCAAGATTAAATTGTATTAAATATGCCAAAGGAACGATTTACCAAAAAGAAGAAATAATATGGAAGTTTTCATACCTCGATCTAATATTGGGAACCTCTAGAAATTTCCCAAGGAGCTCTATAAGCTTGTGAAGGATAAATCCCTGTGAAATGTCAATATGGAGGCTCCTTTCCAATGACTCTATATTACCCACTTCCTGGGTAATTAAGTTACATATTGTACATAGACATCCACGGACAGTCAAAAACAAACGAGCATCTTCTGAATCTATCATCTTGAAGAGCAACTCAAAATATTCAGCTGCACTCTCCCCAGCAGATAGTGTCGCTGGTAACAGCGAAACCAGCAAGTTCAACAACCGAAATCGTCTTGATACACTCTTGGCAGACAGCAAACTTATCAACATGCACATTTCTGACCTTATCGATTGCGAGCAAGCACTAAGAACAAGTTCTGTAACCCATGACCCAAGTTCAAATGCGGACAAGTCACTCTTAGGCATCTTACAAGAATGCCGCTTCCACCTTAGAGCATATTTGAGACCTAGGTAATCATGTTTTTGGGGACGAGACCTTTGTCCTGCACCTTTGACAACCTGTGACACCTTGTATTGCCTTCTGACAAAATCAAGATAAGATGCTCCCTTCTCCCACTCAGAATAGCTCAGTAATTGAATGTCCTGAGACTTATAGGAAGCATCCCAGTTCCTCTCCAATGATTCTGGCTGAGCCTTGCTCCCGGCTAAAACAACCCCCGAAGACATATTAGGATTACTTTCATCCTTCGTCTGCGAAGCAGGATTGGATTTTCCAATACCTTGCTCGTCTGCAGTATCAGGTTTTGGAGGGGTACAAGCCTGAGATATAATCCTCAGACAAGTAAGAATAACATGCTCAGATATGGCTGGATGTTTGGCGCCCAACTTAATAGATGAAAACAATAGTTGGAAAACAACACGTAACCTTGATTCCCAGAACTCATCCGCCAGAGAACACACTTCCGAAAGCAGTAACAACTCCTCACGGGTTGCCAGAGCAATGTCCATGGAGCGATGGTGTTCAAGGCAGTACATGACTTTCTTCTGTATGAGACTGTTCAACTCAGTCACTGCATTTACACTACCCTCAGAGAAAGCACAGAGTACTGCCCTAGCTTGGACGCGAGCAGTTTTAGGACCTTGATGAATGTTATTCTCAAACAACTCAGATAATATGCCCGATGCAACCAGTTGTTTCTTAGAATTCGTGTCCTTTGAAAGCACTTGCAATAATTCAAGGCACTGTGTCACAAATGTAGTTGCACAACCATAGCAATTATTTGGAGACCTGGATATCACAAATCTTGAAGCAGCAATTCCATTATCAGATTGTTTCTGGTGCAGATAAGTCATCAAAACCCGCCGTAACCCTTGCAGTGTCTGAACACTTTTACTGACAGAATCAAAAGCCGCTTTACACTTCTCACCATACAAGACACCTAGAAGAGCAATTTTACGGTTTATCTTACATGAAGGTCCAGGCAAAGAGACCATCATTTGCTGCACTGAGTCTTTCTGTTGTGAGTCCATCTCATTCTCACCAATACTTGATACAATCTTAAGGAGAGGCTTCTTGAAGCCCAATAGTTGCTGATATCTCCTATGAGCATTTTCTGATTCAGACTCTATAGCTGCTAAACCCCTCTTCATATCTTCATCGTTCTCCATATTATCAAATGTAAAACTTGGCTTTGCCGTGAAATTGAACTCAAACCGTCCGTATTTGCTGTAACCACACTCATTGCACAGAAAAGAATCCAGATTCTCATAATTGATGTTGCGGCATTGCCTGCATTGATATGCATTCTCATGGCAATTGCCACATATCCCATGCTTATCAGTGACAGGTCGACTGCAACGTGGGCATTGTAATGGTTCAAGGGATAAAGCCTGCAGATTTTCGTAGAAAGAATCCAGCTCTATCATGAAGTTGCAAGCAGTTATGGGAATGGGGAACTCTACTTTTAGTTCATTTTGATTGAAAGCAAGATGACAACTCTTTGCACGCTTCCACAGTGACCAATTATTCTTCAATTCAGACAAGTCAGACACAGGCCGATTATTGTAGTACAGGTTCAAGACTTTCACTGATTTAGACTTTCGAGCATCATGAACATTCATTGTCACAGTCTGAATGGTGTAACCCCCTGTGCATTTCACTATGATTCTGTTGTCAGTAAACTTTGTTTCTGACTTCAGACTTTCCAGCTTCATCCTGCTGTAGGGAACCTCAGGTGAACTGCAAGCAACACAAGGTTCACTCTCAAGATAGTATCCATCAAACTCCACTAAACCACTTAAGGTGTTGTATATGCATGAATTTGGATGATTAGCTAACAGCTCATTTTGTGAATGAAGAGTATCAAAGATGCATCTAATAACATCAGGCATCAAGCACCGATCCACAAGTTCAGCACTCTGTTGCTTTGAGCTAATATCAGGGACTTTCCCCAGCAACCACGTGACAAGTTCTGTATATTCAACAATATTCTGACCATACATTGGCAGCAATTTAAATTTCTGCAGGAGAGCTGTTAACAAGGTTTCCTTGAATGACTGCTTCCCATGATGCCAGGCACCGTACAGAACACACTTTGCCTCCTCACGCACCAAACTTGAATTCCATTCGAGCAGAAAACAATCTATGAATTGCCTCAAGACATCGCCACCCTTGTCAGTGAAGATATCTATCACTGCCTCCATATCCAAACAGGACTTCTCTGAACCAGATTCAGTTCCGTCTTCACCCTTCTTTTTCTTCTTTGAATCCAGAGATTGAGTACCTGATATGTTTGAACTTATTCCTAAGTCCCCTGCTTCATTTTTTTGTAAAGAGTGGCCAATTTCCTTTCCTGTATAAAAGGCCAAACTTAACAGTTTTAAAGTTTGAACAACAGACTCCTCGCCAAAGTAAAATACTCCATTCATCAGAAAGGGTAAAACATCCCCATGCCTCAAACAATATTTCTGCCAGTTCCGAGGCCGTGCAGCAGCTACTTCTGCCACAGTAGAAAGGCACTTCACAATCTTAACACTCCTCTCATATGAGACAGGATTTTGAAAACCACCAGATTTGTTTATGTGTTTGTAAAGTTTCTTTACTTCACTGGAGAACTGCCAAGAGTCTCTAACGCTGTAATAGTGAGTTTTGCTTCCACACAGATGCAGGAAAAGCCTTCTTGCATATCTTCTCACAAAGGTGGTATGTGAATTGTTAATGTAACTGCAGAGAACATCCTGATACCCATCCAGCTTCAAATCCTTACTGTATGAAGTCTTGTAAACCTTCTCTTTCTCACCACTCTTGTCTTGTTTTTCAGGACGCACCAAGGTGTACACCAGTCGGAAAGTATTCTCTAACAGTAGTCTATGGTAGTCCATAAAGATATCTGTCCGGTGGGCTTTGGCATATGAGTCCGAAAAGAAAGGAGAAAAATTACCTGCTGGTAGATCTCTTCGCACTGTTAGTAGAGAGCCACATCCAGAACCAGGTCCCAGACCATGTGCACTTTCATAATTAACAGAAGGAGACTTAAAAACATGCACAAGCTGCTGCAGTATATCCATCAAATAATTGATAAAGCCCTGCTGCCTAAGAGAATCACAGGCTCGAAGTAGCTGAGTGATGAAATCATCTTTGTCCTGATCATCAAAGGAAGATTGAGCAGCAGCTGAAGTGGAGGTTGGAATCTGGGCAACACTCTTGTCATGTTTCTCTACAGTTCCAGCTGGTTTTGGCATGGAACCATCGCCCCCGGGCTGGTGCCAGTTTCGGAGCATCAATGTGAAGAACATGAAGACAAGGATTGCAACTTCCCCAAAAGAAGAACGGGTTCTGGCATTAAAAGGTCTGTTGAGATTAATCTCATCTAAAAACCATTTAATCAACTTCTCTAGATCCAAGCTTTTGGGCTTGGAACTGTCTATAAAAGGTCCACCCACAGCAGATGATAGTCTGTAGACAAGTTGCATAACAGGGATCGCTCGAACCCCAGAGGTTGTCTCCATCCATCCTTTCAGCTGTTCAAGAAGCTCAGAAAGAAGCAAAGAATTTACAGCCCTTTTTGAAGCAGAAATTGATACTGGATCAATCACTGAAGCAGAAAACTCTCCAGATTCACTGGGCTCCAGTACATGGATCGATGGAGCAGAATTTTGCAGTCTGGGTTCTGCGGTAGCTGGCAACAAGCTTGTATCACTTGCATCATCTGGTGCAAAGTGAAATTCATTGCCATCTCCTCCTATCGAATCAATTTCAATTGGAATTGCTGTCATAGGATGATCTCTAGTGTGTGGAGGAGGAAGCCGGTCTGCATCTAATACTTCATAACATGTCTCGCATAAATCAAAATCAGGACAAATAGTACAATGCCACCTTCGCCTAAGTATAGGAACAGTGGAGCAACCATCACAACAATATTGCACAGATGAAGTGATGGAGTCTTCTTCAATCATGACTTGGGTATTTACACCCGTAGTGTCAGAAAGCACAGGAACAGATACTGTATTTTCTACTGCATCATCTGTTGCTAACATGGTTTGCTTTGGAAATGGAACCTGGAGCAACCTTGAGGATATAGCCAAGCTGAAAAGGCGAGGCAGGTATAAGGAACAGCGTGACGGAAAGAATTCAGATTTCAGGCAAAGCAGCCAAAAATGAGCAAGTACCTGCTGGAAGTCTGAACCACCTCATTTGGGGAAAACAGAAGTTGCTTGAGTAATTCAACTGCAGGTGCCACGGACACACCGGTATCCGTTCCATGTAAAGCAAGGCATTCAGCATAACAATAAATGAGGTCCACAGAAGATATAACAACATTCTTCATAGTCTGTGTGTCACGCTGCTCTAATTCCAAAATTCCCCATAGGACTTGCATAAGCCTATCGACGACTTCAGAACCTATATCAATGAAAGGAATAGCAGCCTATATTATTATTATTTTTTATAAGTAGCAGCCTATATTAATTTAAATCCAACACGACTCAACAAACAAATATTTATCCACATTTCTAGAACAAAATGCTACCAATTGAACTATTAGACAAGATGGAAGTGAGAACTACCTCAAAACTCTAAATACTGAACAAAAATTCAACTTGATAGATGTCAGTCTTAAACAATGCTTGAACTATTTGCTGGAAGATGTGTGCAACACAAGCAGCAACATTAACAAGCCAAAACCATACCACCGTCATTGAAATTTTCAGAGCATTCTATTGACGAAAAAACTAACATGCAGAACCGAGAGAGTAGAGAAGGTCTGAAAAAAAAATGTTACAAAAAACCACATGTTTTAGGATCTGTTTTGTACAGCCTCGTGAAAACTCAATTTTTGAAAATTTGGATCAAAATGCTAGTTTTGGAAAACCATGTCCATCCATGCTCACCAAAAGCGCTTCTGAGTCTAAAAGTTCGCAAAAATCACTTTTCAAACTTAGCTGCCAAACACCTGGTTTGGACATTTTGAATGTCGAGGCCCCGCTTCCTAACAACTTAAGCTTCAGCATTAATGGTACCATCAAAATTTATCCATGAACGAGCAGCAGTCAGAGAATTTAACAAATTGACATCATCATCCTTGACATGTTCAACAAAGCAATAAGCAAACTGGTTAACCGAATATGTCAATTTTTTACAAGCTCAACAAAGCAATAAGCAAATTGATTACCCCAGCCCTCCCCCTAGCCCAAAAAACCCATAAAGAAAACAGAATCAGACCTGATCCCCATGGCAGACGAGTAGAAGCCAGTTAATCCAACCACCAAATTAACAACAGAATAATTCAGCAGGATAATATCTTCAAGAAACAAAGGCCCACAGGTTATGGGCAACTTATCCAAAAGAAGAACGAGCAAAACTGATGTGGGCTATCGAACACGAATGCATTTTATGTGACAAAACAAGAAGCAAAAGCACTAAGTACGTAAAAAAAATGGACAAATGAACAAAAGCCTTTTTGTCTCCTCAAAACACATATTTACATCAAGCCACCAATATAATTTAACTAAATAACAAGGCATCCAGTTGTACATATACGTGGTGAAGAACTTCAAAACCATTTTAGAATTTGTACACAGCCACAACATCAGTCCAAATCTTGGCAAATATGTACCATAACCACAACAATGTTTTTTAGCAAATATCTAATTCAAGTTTCAGGAACATGAGCAAACACGGAAGGAACACTACAACATAAGTTGATGTATGGTGAACTAAGGAATGCAACAATACCATTCATCTCCAGAAAAGTAGCCAAATTAGACCGACGCTGCAATGCAATCTTAGAGACTGCACGCATCTGGGACGTAAACTCTTCAATGATCAACTTTCCTGCGGTACCACCGACTCCAAGCCTTGAAGATAGTGCAGAAGCCGATTTCAACACCCCGAGGAGACGCATGGTATCCTTAACCTAGGTGAGAAGTATTAGTTAGATTGAACAATGATTACACAAATGGAAAGACAGAAGCATTAATTCCCAGATTTAAAAAAAAAAAACACAAAAACAAAACAAGAAAGCTAAGAACACAAAAAAACAAGGAAATTAAGAAAATACTTGGTAGTATAGTTCTTTCTTGGGGAATACAGCCTGCAAAACATGGCAAGCAGCAGCCTGCAACAAGGGTTCCCCGTCACTTTCAAATACTGTTTCTAACAACAGCTTGCTCTTGAGTTTGCTTAGCTCCAGTTGCACTTCCTCAGCTTTTGAGCATCCTTGAGACCTACACAATGAATAAAATCTTGATAGAAGCTTAAGACCATCTGCTATGACCTGCTCCTGAATAGGAGCAGACTGCATTGACCGTCTCTTTTTCCCAGATACAGCAAGTGAGGAATTGGAACCAAGCACGCGAGCTTCCATATCCAAAACTGCGTCCATTTTCTCTTTCCAACCAAATTCATCTTTAGCTCGACCATATACTTCAAGGGAGTCTAATCTAGGCAGTGCAGATCCACTGAAGGTTGGTCCAACAGAGATTGTAAACTCTTCATCAGCAAGGAGTGATTCAGCCACTGTAAATGGTATATCATACCAAGAACGCATGCCCTCATCCAATTTAACCACCCTCTGAAAGATACTTATGTCAGAAGGGATGTGGTTTGCTGAAGTATTACCGACATGCACGCGAAAACCAACCATGACTAGATCAGGGTTTGAATTGAAGACAGATATCTGTGAAAACAGGAAATGAGACAAAGTTAAGACAGATCTCATTTACCAAAAAAAAATTAAGACAGCTAAGAACATAAAAATAGATCAAACAAGAATGCCATTAATGATCCACCAAAATGTTACAAAGCAAAACACAGGACAAGGTCCAAAGATAAATCAATGTATCCTCCTCCAGGTCAGCATCATGACAATCGTGATTAAAAATTTAAATCACAACTCCTGACTATAATAGAAAACACAAATACGGGAACCAGGTATGATACAAAATTGTTACAAAGACCTTTCAGTCACTGAACAACCACGACATGATACCATAATACTTAGAAGCACTAATATCTCAGCTCAAAACACAAATAACAAACATCAAGAGGCATAAATATTTGTTACTTGGAAACAAATTACAGGTTTTGAAGTTTCTAAGACGCAAGATCTTGTTTTTTACATTCAACCCTTTTCTGAAGAAAAAACAGTTTCTTGACACTTCTTAAAAGATATCTATTTGAAACCAAAATATACAAATACCATGTTCAGGTTGTCTCCTGCATCAATACCTTATCACTGAGAGTTTTAAGTGTTTTATTTATGGTGAAGTGGCACACACACAACACAATTAGTTGATCAGCAAAATAATACCTTAAATCCCACGGGGCTGGGGCTCTCTAGAAAGCCATCCTCAGATGCCAAACTCTGCTTAGTTGCTTCAGAATCACCATTTCTGATGGCATCGCCGCTCAATTTCACATCTGCTGTAATGCACACTGTTTTCTCAAAAAAATCAAGGGGGAATTCAGGATTTGCACCAGCATAAGCCTTATTGCTAAGGATACCAGAACCCAATTTTTTAACTTTCTCTGACATGGCATTTGCACCAGTATCAACTACAACAGGGACATGGGAGTATATTTGAAGGCTGCCATCATCATGTAGAACCAGACAGTGGATTTTGTCTTTGGATAAAGGCTTGTAAGCAGTTACCCCAACTATAGGTGACGTTGAGCCCACTGCATGCCGCAGGTTTTGTGCAATTAATTCATGTGCCCCCATGGACACAGCAAGTGCAGAATTGGACTTCACACTAGAAAAACAAACAAATAACCCACTGCCAGCCAGCAACTCTTTCCAACGATGAAGCCCAGCAGGCCGCAGCTTACCATCTTGCTCCTCATATATTGAAGAGATCTGGGTTAGAGATGTTGCATTGGAACTCAGCCGACCTATCAAGGTTGTCCCATCTTGGTAGGATAGGAAAAGTAATTTACACGTTGATGAAAAGTACAGAGAGGAGCCTTTTGCAGGAACTTCTTTATCCTGAACACGTATAATTTCCTTCAATGGTGTGGCTCCAACATTACCTTTCACTGACAACTCTAGCCTGAATAAGCTGCCACGTTCTGAAAGGACAATAAGAAACATTCTCCCATGGGAAGCCAAATAAAGGGTTGCATCGACAATAATGTCATCTTGCAATGTGAAGTAGTGCATGGGACTGATGTTGTCCTGCGACAAATCATATATTTTGACAAACTTGTTGGTCACCACCATTAACTGAACCTGAGAACCTGGAATCCAATCCACCCGCCTGATATATGCACCTTGCAGAGCTAGTTCAATGGCAAGACGGTCAGTCACTTCACCACGAGGGTTCAAAGTGAGGACCTGGCAATCTTCATAACCAGCAACAGCAAGATAGTTCTCTATGACTGAATTGAAAACAAGATGGACAATTTCAAAGCGAACAGCATTCCTAGAGAGGGGCTTAACATTCGTCTTGTCTACAGTCACAGGTGCTATGGTGGCTTGTCCAATTAACTGCCCAACATCAAAGACAGAAACTTTGTCACCTTCTCCGACAGCAAGTCGACCTCGAATACTCACGCTGAGCAAGGATTTAACAAGAGAACCACTAGCTAAATGTGACTTAAGTTCCTTGGCGTTTGAATAATCTGCCTTTATTTTTAGGTCCAAGGACCCACTTTTATATGCTTTCTTCAATTGCCAGTTATCAACACCATAAGAGAGTACCTTCTCCTCACCCAAATTGATTTTCTTATCTTTTGAAAGGTTGGAGTCTCTTCTACTAATTATAGAAGGCAATGATGATGAGCAAAGGTCAAGTACCCGACCCTCAATATCAAGCTCCTCCAGTATCTGCGGAATCCTATCTTGAAGCTCTCTTGGAACAGATAACCTGAGGCAGTTCTCAACATCTGAATTAACATCTTCCTCAACATCTGAATCACTATCAGGAAGCTGATCTCCATCCTCAGTGAAGGGTAAGAAGGACTGAAAATTACTAGAACCACGAACAGGAGTAGCACTACTTCCAGTGAATTTCCGAGGCTTCAAGCACTGACAGTTGCTACCCCTAACACCCCCAGCTCCACAATCACAAAAGAATCTACTTGAGCGAGAATAAACAACACGGTGACCTCGATGGCAAACTTTTGCACAGACAGAACAGCAACCTTTTGATACAGTCAGATCACATGTATAACAAAAATACCAATGCTGCTCCATGAAATTGCTGCCACTGGATGTAAATGTACATACTTTAGAAGCAAGGGCCCTTTCACTGTTACTATCCTCTTCCTCATCCTTGTCCATGCTAGCCACCTCACCATCCGAAGTTCCATCATCCTCATCTTCATCCACAGACGTTGCATCACATTCGAGAGATGTGGACCCCCCCTCTTGATTAGCAGAAAGAACGAGTGTCTCGGAATTCTTCCTTGATCCTAGCACCGTAGAAGCAACAGATCCCATCCCAAGAGCATTGCTAGCCAAGGACTTTCCAGCAGATCTTTCTGGGGTATTTTTACCAGAACCACAGTCAGTTAAGACAGCTCCAAGAAAGCTGAACAGAAACTTCAGCCCTGGAAGCAAACGTTCATCACCAGCCAGCTTTTCCATCAGCATTACTGCCCTTTCTAGAAGCAATTTCATCGACATCTCTCCTCTTGAAAGTTGAAGAACAAGATGAAAATATGACTTGGCTACATGAATATCAAATAACAAAAAAGCAGTATCCAGTGAAACCAGCACAGCTTCAAAAAAATGACTCTGCAGATCTTTCGATAACACAGAAGGTGAGGATACAAGACACAAAATAAAATTCATGGTTGATTCTCTGAGAGACACGGAACTTCCTTTTGCACTGTTGGCCCCTCCCAAAGGCTCCATAATGCAACCTAAAAGCCTTTTCTCCAACCATTTAGATAGGCGAAGTAAATCCATGCCCAGGAACTTATTTTGTATCTTTTGTTTAAGACCAGGACATAATTCTCCTGGTAAGAGATCAATGAAGAAAGAAAGAACCTGTACATTAACTGATTCAGAGTAACAGTCATCTAGTGAGTCAATCAAAACCAACAAATCACCATGTTGCAGCCTGTAAAGATCCTTCACCTGTGCGGACACACCCTCTGCGCCAAGATAAAGTTGGAAAATGACGGACTTAGAGGGGTCTTTCCTGAGGCTATCAATGGTATCGACGGCCTTAGTAATTATCAATTCCTTGATATACGTATCCTCTCCTCCTCTGGCATTGATGTCCCTTATAAAACCTTCCATGTGCTTCATTAGAAATAAGTCCGAAGTATCCGACCCTTCCAAGCCCACATTCAAGCTGTGATAAATAGCTTCACATTTCCCATGAATGCTTCCAAAGATCCTATCAAACTTGACAGTCATCACTGCATCAAGAATCTGACAAAGTAGCCCAGTCTCCAGAGAAACATTTCCTCTAATTCTGAGCAGCCCATCTAGAATGTCAATTATCCCTCTAATGCTAAGAATGCAAGAAAGAAGGATAGCACTAGGAGTTTGAAGATTCGAGGGAAAACCATGCAACATAAATTCCCAGTATGCCCTGGATAAAATTCCTGTAGCTCTTTTATCAACAGTAGCATCCAACTTCAGTAAGAGATCAAGAACAGGGTCAAGCTGGCAAGTATTGTTGTGACTCTTTTCAAGGAGTTCATCCTGAACACATTTGTCAAATCCAGAATGCTTGAGAAGTAATAGACGTGAAGAAATCGTACCATTGTTCTGGCCATTATCCAGTGTGGCCAGGAAAGCTTTCTGATGGGCCCGCAGATATCTGTCCAACATGGAAGTCAGCAGCTTGATTAGCATTTCAACTTGACCAGCTGCAACAAGGGAGCAAATCAGGCCTTCAGCAACAGCAATATACTCATTGTCTCTAGACATGTTTTCTGTCCATATTGGACTAGCTCCAGGAATTGCATTTTTCATGCAGTATCTCCAGATGCCAACATTAAGTATCGAGAGTACCAGAGACAACCAAGATCCATTTCTGAAGAAATCCCAGCTCAGATCTTCAATTTCCTCTGGTATGATCACGACAAACAATTTCTGCAGCAGGCCAACAACTACTCCAGTGACATTGGAACCCTGGCCAAAGGCATCACAGTGCCCTAAAAAAGAGTGGGTGAAGAAGAAAAAATGTGCCATATCAGATGAGTCCAGACCTTGGTGGCCAGTCCACAAAGGAAGCAGATCCTCTGGTGCAGTACCCATCGTAGGATAATCCCAGCAAAGCGCAAAAATATATCTTTCAACAATGAGATCTTCAAGTGCTGCAGCCTTTTTCCCTTTCCAGAAGCTCAAAATTTTCGAAAAGATCCCAAAAATATCATTCCAACTCAAGCACAAGCCATCAATGGCATGATCATCTCGATATAGTGAAGTAGGAAGGGATGAAATATCAATCAGTTGATTGATCAAGCTACTGATGAGCGGCTCTTCAACCCATGCACTGGACAAATTATTCACTGCAACTAATGCCCAAGATGATGTATGATCATTCATATTACTAGGTCCACGAGTGATAGAATGGGGGCCTTCCCTCAACTTAGATCGCAAATCCAGAAGTAATGACGAAGGACAAGTATGGGGATAAAATATCATATGACGAAGCACTAAAATCAACCTTGAAACTATCAAAGCCCAGCATGACAACTGGGTGCTGTTACAACCTGAAGCTGGAATATCAATCACTCTGAGAGAAGAAAATACTAAGTTCACTAGCGTTGTCTTTTCTCCTTCTGAAGATAAGTGGAATGCCATCAGAAGAATCTCCATATGAAAAACAGAGGGAAGGATCCCAAGAAGCTCTTTGAGGCTAGGACATTTATGACAAATAGCTTTTGCCTTTCCCACAACAAAACCCACAAATCCTCTGTATATTTGGGTTCTGAATAGGCTACCAGCCAAACCCACCCGACAGAAAAGAGTGTGAGCTAGTAAAGTCAGAGTCCGATCATTGTAAACAAAGACATCATTTTCAACATTCACAATTTTCTCAACAAGGTACTCTTCAAGGGATTCGGACAAAGCATGGCGTGTGAGAAGGTTGTGTAACAGTTCAAAGCAAATTTCATGGATGTTCTCCTTTTTCTTCTCTTCACGTAAACTGCCACACCCATCAGAAGTCCTGTCTTCAGGGCAACAGCCCTGACAATTAAGCAAGGCCAGCAAAATATCGATATGGTTCCTGCTGATCTGTTTGCATCCCTCCTCATAAACAGACGCCTGCCATTCAGGACAGAAGACGCTTGCTTCAAGAAAGCTCAACATTTCTATAGCAGCTTGAATTGCCACATTGCTATGGCTTGAACTAGAAGTTATTGCCACAGGTGGTTGATCAAATCCATCGGTAGATCCTACAGATCGACCACTCTCTGAAAAAAGGTCACCAAAAAGGGCTTCATCCTCATTGCAAACTGGACTTTCCAGTTCGGAGGTGGAACTAGTTTTCGCACAACTGGAAGATGATCTCTCCACTTTAGGCTTTAATTTTACTCCTTCAGAATGAAGGAAAAAAATAAGCCGCATTAGATTGTCCACCCACTGCTTTGATGAGGGGAAAATAATTTTCAATAGCTCCTCAAGTGTGTACCTTTTCAGTAAAGGAACCTTCTGAAAACGAACATGACAAGAAGGGGAATCAATCAGCAAATCAGCAGAACTGCCACTACTTCCCTTTTCAAACTCCTCCCAACCGAGAGCTTGATGTGTTTGTCTCTCGAGATAACGAATGAGTTTTAGTATGTAAAGAACACTGCGAGGGAAGAAGACTAACGGGGGCTTCGGGTTAACAATGGACTTGGTGTATTTCCATACAGAAGAATCCAAATGGTCCAATATAGAAGCTACTATACAAGCTTGAATATTCTGAAAAACACTGCTGTTACAGAAAATAACCTGGACAAGCTGAAGAAACTCTTCCAATAGCAACAGAATCAGGCTCTCAAAACTACCCTCTATGGCAGCATGGCTATTTACAAATTCAAATCCAGGTCTGAACAAACTTGGCAATACATCAGCAAAAGAAGCAACAGCCAGTACCAGTTGAGCATCATATTCAACATAAGGAATGTCTTTTGTAAGACTTCCAAGTAATTTTAAATTTCTCAAAACGAATGAGAGTCTCTTGCTTAAATCTGTACCCATCTTATCTTCAAACATATCTGGTATTGCAATCACTTCCTTGCAAAGCAAAATCAGCCGTAAAATGCATCCAACATGAGCAACAGCCCAATGCTGGGACAGGAAAATCATCTTGTTCAAATCTTGGTGGAAAGCATGTGCAATGAATCCAGAGGTCTGCCAATCAGCTTGTATGCATTCAGAAGCTAATGTCATATGAAGCCGATCCACTGGTTTCTCTTCCACAGAGCAACTTGTCCCTTTTAAGACAAAAGTGTGAAAAGCATGTCAATAGTACAACGTAAATCATGACATTAACCAGCCACGAGATCCTAAAGGTGAAAATAACAAGGATACCTTGAAGACTGCATTTACTGTGGTTATCCAAATCAAGTCCACCACAATCACCTGTAACCATCTCTAACAAGTCTCCCAGGCTATTTACAGAACAAGGCTGCAACGTGTCAGATTGTTTAGCTATTCCATCAACCAATCCTATCTCCAAAAGCTGCACAAACTTATTCTGTATAAAGCAACAATAATTAGACAATGATAAAAGTAATCATGACGATTTAACCAATTAAAGGAAATGAAGGATATACTCATGCATTTCAACAGTAATTGAAAACAATCCTGTGAAAGAGAAATTAGAAAGAAAATAGAAACCAAAATACAAAATAGCAGCCATATATAAGCTTATAGACCTCAGTGAATGAAAAACCAAATAAACATAACAGAAAAGAGGATTGAGGGTTGGAACGAGCATATAGCAAAAATTCACAGAAATACTTGGAAGGCTCTTGCATATTCAGCTCCTATTGCAGCTGCTACCTATCCCAGGCAAATCAGTTACCTGGAAATATTAATATCCTTATGCAAAATTGATGGTATCAGAAGGCTTCCCAGTTGAAAACATTGTCAGATTGATGAAACCATTGTTTGTGAAGTATGTGTTGGCGTCTACCCCATAAATCAACCATAGCATATGTTGGCGTTTGAACCATCAAATATGCATGCCTCTTCGCAAAATATCACTACAAAAGGACTGTCTAGCTAGGAAGGTGGTGAAAAGTAGGAGGATAGGATTTAGAGAAGCTATAGAAGCTTCGGAGAGTTTAAGAGGCAAGATGACTGAGAATTTCAGTAAGAAAGAAAGGAATAAGAATACTGAGCATCGAGAGGAAAGAATGAATGAGCAGAGAAATTCAGTTCAGCCCTTGCTGCAAGTGAAAAAGAAAAGAGAAAAAAGACTAGGAAGCAAAAGGGTGGGGGACAGGGGCCACTTAATCAAACTCAATTTCAGTTCAGCCCTTGCTGCCAAGAAGTTGTAAGCTACATACTTTTTCAGCTAGATTACTCCCCATGAAAGGTATTCACGCAATTCAATCAACAGCAACAAGTGCAGCTACTGTTTACAGAAATCTATGAAACCATCACCAGAAAACTCAGAAGTTCATGACCATGCTAATTGCCAAAGAAGCCGCACAAACCTGAATGCTTAGACCATCGCCTTTGAATTCCGATTTTTCCAAATAAGACACAGCAAACTCCAGCGACTGTTGCACAACCGCAATGATTAATCCTTCGGCTTGCTCCGCTATTCATTCAATCACAACCAAAACAAAAACCAAAAAATTAAAAGAAGTAAAAAACGAGGTACTTCGGCTTCTCACATACCCTTATCTCAGGATATCAAAGCAAAAAACAATGGCATATGATAAGGATTACAGGAAAATTAGTCAAATAATCTCTGTTTTCGTTTAGCATCTAAACTAAAAGTAATTTTGTCACTTACTGAATCATTAACAGGTATACTAGACGCTCTAGCAAGAAAAGTACTTTCAAGAAATGCCAACCCAATAAAAAACAACGAGAACAACTTAAGAAAAACCAGTACACCAGAAAAGAAAAGAAATGAGAAGAAGAAAACTGAAAGTACGTGACAGAGATCGAGAAGCGGAAACGATCGCGGAAGCAATTGCACAAACAGCTTGAATCTGCGACTCGTTCCACGATTGGAGCCGCAACCGGGAGTCTGCATCGGGCTCGACTCCGCATTTAAGGATCAAGTAGAACTTCTCGAGCGCCTTCCTGATCGATTCCTCGGAGCGAAGCTTCTGCAGAAGATCGGTGGGGGAGATGAGCTTGGAACCTGCGAATAGAGCGTCAGCGAGGTTGGTGAAGACGAGGCTCTCGCCCTCCGCCATGAGGACCGAAGTCGATCGAGAGTGAGATTTTTGAGGAGAATCAGTGCATACGAGCGTGGATTAAGACAGACAGAGACTGTGCGGGTGTGGTTGAGTGCGTGCTGGAGGGGTGA
Source organism: Myrica gale (assembly GCA_963930655.1). NCBI lineage: Eukaryota > Viridiplantae > Streptophyta > Magnoliopsida > Fagales > Myricaceae > Myrica > Myrica gale. Next base: position 3,499,854 of record OZ005600.1, on the reverse strand, counting down.
AAAAGTTTGAAGAATAAGGGGTTCAATGGGAGATAGAAAATGGGTTGAGGCGGTGGAATATAATTTTTGGCTTTCGAGGCCTAAAGTAAAGTAAAGTAAAGTAAAAATGGGTTTTGGCTTTTTTCCCAAGTGATTCTCGGGTTAGTCTCTTTTTTTTTGTGTGTGTATGTTCTACCTTTTGTAGTTGGTAGAGTCCATGGGTAGGATATATCCCCCAAAAACAAAGTCAGGTCGGAGAACCAGTTGGGTCTTGGGACTTAAGATAGGGGTGATTTTGTGCCTAATATATATAATAACCTAAAAATTTGAACTACAAAATCATTAACCACGTCTGTAATTTAAAATTTTCGAGACCAAAATAAAGGCATAATCTATATATGTCGTGCAATCCCCAGGAGCTCTGGAGCCAGCCCCCCTCCCCACAAAAGTTCTGGTATTTGCAAATAAGCACCGGTTAGGTTATGTTTGGATCGTTTTCTAAACGTTTTCAAAACTTTTTTACACTAATTTTTTCATCAATTTCAATACATTTTCATCGATCACAAATAATTTTTTATAAATTTCAACAACTTTTAATACATTTTTCATCAATCTCAATAGAATCTACTTTACTTATAAAACAATACAAACATAACAAATTATTTTGAGATCTAAACCAAACATAGGTGTTGTACTGTTGTTTGAGTGTGGATATTTTGGGTATGAGTTTGTGAAAAAATTATGAGAGTCGATGAAAAAGTGAAGAGAGAGAAAATTTTTAATAAATGTTATAATAATAAAAATTATTTAATTAATATTTTAATATTAAACGTCTGCCCTGCATTTGTCCACCGTATCCACAGCCGCAAAGAGCCGCCTTTGTAATTACTTCTTATAGTGAATAAAGATAATATTATTGCGCAGGGGATAAATAAAAAAAAAAAAAAGCACCGAAACCTCTACCTATGGGTACGCTTTACAGCTCCACCAATGACTTTTACTTTTTACTTACTTTATTCGGAAAGGTGCCAGAGATATCCTTTGCATTTTTAGATATTCGAGTTTGAGCAGATATATTTTTAAGATTCGGGTCAGGTTTGTTTTGTGAATTATTGTAAAATTTGAATTTTAATTCGTGTTCATGTTTGGTAAGTTATAGTTCTAGTTAAGGATTCGATATAAAACTTTTCAATTATGCCCTACAGAAATTGATGTTCAATGACTAAAAGCCCCTCCAGCAAAACGTAGAAAGCATAAATAGCAAAGGGTAAAATAGAATTATGAGAAATATGTGGGCCCAGCGTTCAGTGCGTTAAAATTAAAAATAAGTTGAAATGACGATATAGCCCGAATTTGATGTATGGTTGAAAGTTCGTTGAGGGTTAATATGGTCATTTCATCCGAATATTAACTACTGTTGCACTTTTTTTTCTCTGTCATACTTGCGATACCTGCCCTGTCACTGACATACTGCAAATTGTCAGCCGCGTGAATCATGCTTCCTCTCCACTTATTTCTTTATATTATTTTTGTTGCTCGTCATAGCGTGAAGCCGTGAATCGGCTTGTTGCGCAATATTCTCTTATTCTTCTTCCTCTACTTCTTTTAATCATAGTAGTCAATTTTTTGTCGTTTTCTTTTTTTAAAATAATATCAAATATTTATATTATAATAAAAAAAATCAATTCGAATTTATAATAAATATTATAAAGGGTTAATGACCAAAATAGTCCTTGGGTTTTATGTTCATTATCGATTTAGTCCTTGGGTTTTCAATTTGGTCACATAAGTCCTTAGGTTATCCTCATTTATCGATTTAGTCCTTCCGTCCAATTTCGTCTCCTCCATGCATAGTCAGCTAACGGTGGACTACGTCACCACCAATAGCATCGCGACACGTGTCCGATTTAAAAACAAAAAACAAAAAACTAAGGTCCATGTGGAAAGAAAAAAAATCGAACAGGGGAGAACCCCCCATTCGCCCGATAAAGGGAGCCCAGATCTGGGCTCCCCGTCGCCGGGGCGGCTCCCCCGCTCAGGGGTGACCGAGAGCCACCCACCCACCCCCGCGACAGGGAGCCCAGATCTGGGCTCCCCCTCGCCGGGGTGGCTCCCTCGCTCAGGGAAGCCACCCTTGAGCAGGGGTGCCACCCCTGGCGGCGGGAGCCGCCCCAGCGAGGGGGAGCCCAGATCTGGACTCCCTTTGTCGGGCGAATGGGGGGTTCTCCCTCTGTTCGATTTTTTTTTTTACGAATATTCCACATGGACCTTAGTTTTTTGTTTTTTGTTTTAAATTTGACACGTGTTGCGATGCTATTGGTGGTGACGTGGCCCACCGTTTGCTGACTGTGCATGAAGGAGACGAAATTAGACGGAATGACTAAATCGATAAATGAGGATAACCTAAGGACTTATGTAACCAAATTGAAAAATTAAGGACCAAATCGATAATGGGCATAAAACCTAGGGACTATTTTGGTCATTAACCCTATTATAAATAATATTATTTTACATTTTATCTTCTTCACTCGTCCCAAACCTTAAAAAAACATCGTTACTTTTTTTACACCTCACCAACTATTACACTAATACACTTCCAACCTCACCTAAAAATTCTCAAAATACTTAATATTCTACAAATATTCTGAAAATGAACATAACCTTGGACTTTCACAATGCGAAAATCATTTCTTTTTACTACGTTCGAATCAATTAAAACAAGAACAAAGAAAACCAGCTCAAGGCAGAGGCGACTAGGCGAGTACACCACGAGAGCAAGGTGGGTCCTGTGGAGGGGAGATCGTATTTATTGGGCTTTCCTGAGCCCAAGGGAAGGGTGGGTCGGGCGAAGGAGGCATATCACTTGGGGGTTGGAGAAGGTGTTCCTTCCTCACAGAACCCACGTGGCCCACCCCGTGCGTGGGATGGGCCTTGAAGCCTGAAGGGCGTCTACCCCCATTGTGACTGGAGCCTCTTTCTGTTTTTCATTTGAAGGGTATTTTTATTATTTTTACTTTGTTTCTGAGAAATATAAATGGAAAAAAAAACTTTCATCATTTAACCCAAAAAAAAAAGATGACAGAAGCATGACTGTTGAACTACGAAGATAATCTGCAAACCAGTTGCTCATGTACTCCTCCTTCGAAGAAGAATATGAGTATACAAATCAAAAACTTTGACTCAAAGTACTATTTATAAGCTCCGTTTATTTCGACTTAAAGTTATTTATAATATAAGGTGATTTCGAGTAATTTTTGTTTCAATAAAGTATTTTAATTTTTAATGTTCGGTTGCTAACTCAAAACATATTTCTTGAAAGTAGTTTTCAATATTTTATATATTTTTATAGTTTTGTATGATCAGTAAATTTGATTCTTAATATGAGTTTGAAATGAATTAAAAACAACATAGATTATGAAAATAATCTATATATATATTTATCATAAAAATATATCAACATAGTTTGATATATATATTTATCATAAAAATATATATAAAAAAATAAATTATTTTTTAAAAAATGAAGTACATAAAATTATGAATATATATAAGATATAGATTGTTAGATTTTGAATGAGGAATGAAAAGAATAAGACACAAACTAGTTGAGAGAATGATGTGAAACAAAAGAGATTGATATTCAATTGTGTTGTAAAGCCTAATTACAGAGGAACCCGAGAGGTTCATTTATACAGACAAGGAACAAATAAAATAAACCAGCTAAAAGAGAACTGGCGGTAGTAAACCAACAAGATAAGAAAAGTTAAGAACAAATCCCTATACAAGAATTCCAATAGAAGCAAAGAGGAAAACAAGGACAAAACGTATGGGCACTGCCTTTCCACAAATGGCAGTTGCATTTCCCAGGTACTGCAGTGACTGCTGTAAGTTGATCACCATCAATTATCTGCTGGTTTCTCTCAATTTCCTTGTATCTTGAGATAGATCAAGATTATAAAGTTGGGAGGACGAGGAAAAATAGAGAAAAGAACAAGTTCAAGTGCGGTGAATAATAAGAAATTAAGAAAGTAGAATAATAGATTATCTTTTTACAAAGCATAAATTACTTTATGTAAATTATGCTTCATTTTACACTTGACCAATTATATTTTCAATTGACTAAATTTTATCAACCTCTCCAAACGGCAAATGAGTGACGACATACACGCATCGCAAATTAGTGACAATAAAAATAGTTACAAAACATGTTCGCATAGATATGATCGCTTCTTTCGCGAATCATGTGGTTCCACGTTGCAAATTTAAGACTTGTGAAATTGAACACTTCCGGACCAATAAACAATGTCTGGACGGTTTATTCTAGAACCTTTTCGAATCGTGCATATTTAACTCGATTTTGTCACCCAAAATATTAACCGACGAAGTTAGCACATTTATCACCCAAAGTTTTTTTTTTCTTGTAGTGAAAATATCTAAGAGTAGAAGGAGCCGATCACGAGAAGTTGTGGTAGCAATTTTCTAGATGCATGTCTCCCATTCAACAAGGGGAATGGTTTTCTTTTACTCACGAAAACAAGGGCCTATAAATATTTTACAAACATTCATTTTTCTAAAACCAAAAGTATTATTCTCGTCTTGAAGAATTACAATCAAGACCTTAACTCATAACGTGTAAAACTTTGATGTATTAGTTTGTGGATATCTCTATTTATGAGTCTCTGGCCTATTAGAATCAAGATCCTCCGGCATTCTTCTTAATTGCATAAATAAATTCGATAAGAAAAACTCATCATGGGCTTGTTTGGAAATGAGTTATGATTATGGTTCTGTTTTGGGTTTAACTTTCAAATTTCAAATTTTAACATTTAAAAATTGTTTTGTTATCAGTGTTTGTTTGGTTGTTTAAGATTTGCAATTATTTATATTTTAATTAAATTACACAATATTTATTTATAGTTATTTTGTAATTCAAAAAATAATAAATAATAAAATGATTTAAAAAAAATCAGAAAAATATATAATTCAAAAAATAAGTAGAAAATAGTTTCATAAATATAAAAAATTATAAAAATAGATAAATTATGAAACTAATAAAAAAATATTCATAAAAATTAAAAGGTAAAGATAAAAATCGTGCAAAATTTATGAAAAATAATAGAATGTCACAGAAAAAAATAAAAAAATGTGATTATTAAAAATTTCAAAAATAAGACTTAACAATAATTAGCAAGTATAATCATTATCAAAATTATTAAAAAAAATAATAAATAAAATAATAATAAAATTTATTAAACTAAAAAAAAGAAAAATAATTTTGTAAATTTAGTAAAATAAAAAAAATAGAAAATTAATTTACACAATCTGAAAAAAGTTGCAAAAATACAAAAAAAAAACTTATATAGAGCAAGCTAGAGAGAATAGAATTGATGGTGCTCATTGTAATTTGATGAACGTTCGTTAATTTCAATTCAGGATTTAGGCCCAGTGGTTTGAGCATTACAAAGATAGAGGAGGTCGATGTTCTTAGGTAGAGCCGAGGGTCCTTGGGTTGGGAACTTGACGAGTTGATTACACGTAGGGCAGCGGACGGTCTGAGGGAACCTCTGGGGCAGGTTCCCAGGCAGGCCTCGCAGGCTGTATGTCCACATGCCAGCACGCGAGGGATCGCGCAAGTCATAGGTCTCGAGGCACACCGGGCATTCAACAATTCCATCCAGTTCAACCTCGCGAAAATATCAGCAATCACTAATCAGGCAAAGACTTGATGCCCCTTTTATCCCGCTATTAATAGGCATAAACTATGACTTTCACAGAGCAAGAAATACTTTGAGTAAATTAAATTTATATTTATTTATTTTACACAATTTCCAAAAGTATTTTTTTTCTATTTTTCAAACTTTTTATAGACTTTTGTAACTATTTTAATAATTTCTCAATTTTTTAATAATTTTGATAGTGATTATATTTGCTAAATATTGTTAAGTTTTTATTTTTTTATTTTTGATTTTTTAATTTATTTTTTTGTATTATAAATTTTGCCCATTTTTATCTTTGTCTTACTATTTTGAGTAAAGTACATAAACAGTCATTGTGATTTCATGTTTTGTCAAATTGGTCCCTGGAGTATGAGTTTGTACTGGATAGTCCTGGGTAAGTATCATGTAACAAAAAGGTCATTCCATTAGATTTTCTTCACCCCACTTAACAGTCAAAGTTTCGAAAAGACATTTTTATTACATAATACGTACCTCGGAGTGTCAAAAAAATGATACCACATTACCTACAAATTAATCCGAGTGTTTTTCAAAAGGAAAATATTATATTTAGAGGGAGAAAACTGACTATGCACAAATATACGACCAAAAAACGGCCACTGACACTTATGTCAACGTGGCCAAGTATTCCTGTAAACAGAAACCGTCGTTTCGTCATGCAATTAATAGAATACTTAAATCACAATATCTCTTTCGATGGAGAGAAAAATGGAAGAAAATATATGAGATAAAAATCTGGGACAACCGGGGACCTAGAGGTAGCCCCCCCTCTCTCTCCGATCTCTCCCACCCCTTTCATGGCCCCTCAAAACCCATTTTAGCACACTAATTGGCCTCCTCAACTTTATTTTTGACTTCCTCCTTGACTAGTGATAGTACGAAATTATCACTCATCTCAACAATTTAAATAATTAAAAATATATATTTTTTATTATTTAAACTATATTCTTTACCAGATAGTATATCTCTTTTTGTGCCATTGAATTTATAGTTTAGCAAAATGGAAAGTAAATGATAGGATATTTATCAAGAAAGGGAAACCATGGGAACAGGTTCTTTGAGTCAAACATATACTTTCCAAGAAATATACATGAACTGGAGTATTGATTGTCTTGGATTTCTTCAAAGATGCATTAAGACGGTTGTAAAAGAGTCTGCCTGCCAACTAGAGTACAAATTATATTTGTTTGGGTTGTGTCATCAGCAATTCAACAGGAAATTAAACTGCTTCAGGAATTTATTAGGGCAGCCAAATTTTTATACATGGACTTGCCTTTAGATGTAAAAAATGGTTCTTATAAATTCTTTGGTGTTGAGAAGGAACACATGCATGCATGAAATTCTCATGCGGTGGACCAAGCTTCTAGCAAACGTGTATATTGTATCCTATATATAGATATATATTAATCTTGGAAATGAATAAGTTCCATTAAGGAGCATGAAGAAAAGGACCTTAAAATTGGACTTTCCTTTGAAACGTGTTACTAAGAGAATCAGTTTCCTGCAGTGGAGAAATATTTGCACTGAACTTATACCATCTACGCAGTGATGCTTCTTGTGACAACTTTTGGAGTAACGTGTTCTTCTTTCATGAGAATATCAATGCTTCAAAGCAAACGTATCCTATTAAAACAATAAAAGTACTTCTGTACTTGGGAGATATAGAAGAGAAGAAAGACATATATATGGCAAGAAAGACACATCCCTGAGGTAAACACACACTTGTTTCAGTGCAACAGAGACCAGTATATCCGACTCAGGAGCCACCTGATCTGCCAAAACTTGTCTAACCGAGTTCCAAACGCGCTCGCTTCAGTGGATGTGTGAAATTGATGTGCAGCGCCAAGATTTTAAGGCGCTCTCTCTCTCTCTCTCTCTCTCTCTCGCTCGCTCGCTCTCTCTTGATCCGACACTCTCCCTTTTTGTTTGTTTTGAAGACTGGCCGAGGTGGAGTACCTCTCGCCAGTTGTCAAAACCGGAGAGAAAGCATGCGAATCTCTCAAATGTAAGCTAAATTTACGTTTGGATTCCGCTTACTAGCTAGATATTTTGAGTCTTAAAATCCGGATTCTGGTCTCCCCTTCTTTCTCCGCATATATAAACAGCCCCTCCCTTGCTTCATTTTGCATCCAGACTTTACTGGGGTGGTGTGGCAGAGAGAAAAATAGGGAGAGAGCTAGGTCTTTCAGATAGCGTAGCGAGGAACAGATGGAAAAGGCAGGTGTGATTCCTCTAGACCTTAGTTTGAGTTTGAGACCATTTTACATCACCAAAACGATCACCGACTTACTGGAAGACCTTAGGAAAATAGATAATGTCCAGGGGAAACTGTCACTGTTGAATGAGTCTCTACAGAAGCACAAGGAAGAGCTGGCGATCGAGGGTCGTGTCTTTAACGGTCATGGATTCCCTCACAGCGTGCTGCTCCTTAAGGAATGTGAGTCCAGTATATTTTGTTCAAGAAAATGGTTGACCTTTTATATGGGTTTTCTTTTTCTCTTTTGGTTAGTTGAATGATGATTGATAGTTTTCTTTTTCTCTGGGTTTGCAAAGCGATTAACATACTAGAGGAGGAAATCAGGAAGATAAAGAATCAAGAATCAGACTCTGGAAGGCCTTCTACGGAGGTTTTGCCATTTACCAACAAGGGAACCAAGTCATGCGATGAAGAACAAAGAGAAATCTTAGGCAATAACGTCGGGGAAGGAAATGCCAAAGCCAGCTCTACTGCTTTCCTTGTGAACCCTAACCACGAGATAGATAACCCTCCGGTAATTCCTAAATTACATGTTAAATTACCAATTGGTAAAGCGGAAAGTGAAGATCGAATTCGGACCACTGCAAATTTGATATCGGGCCAAATTTTTCAAGATAAAAATAAAGATATTCCTCTTATAGTGTTTTTTTTCCTTCTCTTTTTTTTTTTATGTTAATTTGTTAATATTGCATGAATTTGCTTTCACTATTGTTGAAAATATGACCAAAATCAGCATTTAATTTGTTCACGATCTTTCAGCCATGCAAATATAGTGCTAAAGCAAGGGGCAAGGCCGGGGCTACAAAAAGGCCAGGTCTGTCATTCGATCCTTTCGTGACCAGAGTTCTGAGGACCGAACATGGCCGTCACCGGCGCAGCCTCAATTCGGATGAGAGCGATCAGACTCTGAAAAATCGACCCAAGCCAATATCAGGATCTACTTTGAATAACAACAGGAGAAAATGGACCCAAGAGCTACATGCAAAGTTCGTGGAGGCTCTGAACTTCCTTGGAGGTCACGAAGGTCCAAAACACAAAATGGTTATCCCAATATCTGAATTATTTTTGTTCCATATTTTCAGTGTTTTGGCTGTTGAAATTTACCTCCTCTTGCATGCTTTATCCAAACACGTGGATAGGTATTAGGTTTTACTGTTGTAATCTAGTAAAATACTTTTCAGACGTTGTTGAATCATCGTCCCCCTACAATTCTTACCTCCATTCTTTGGGGCAGTGGCTACGCCGAAGCATATCAAACAAGTAATGCAGATGGAAGGGCTTACCAATGATCAAGTGAAGAGCCATCTTCAGGTTCTTTTTGAATCTCTGTGCCATATTGCATCCATAGTCATGTATACTCCGGCATGATTTTCTGACCAGTCATATATATGCATACATTTATCTTCCCAGCAACCATAAATATATTATATTGCCTATAGGAACATTTAAGTTGGATTGGTTTATATGTACTCCACGGATGATTTGTTAGATAGATTGTTAGAGACGAAAATTTGGAACCCATTGTCTTTCCCCTGTGTACAAAACTTCCAGAAGTTAGGATAGTATGGTAGGTTAGAAATTAACTTCCACAGACGTGTATGAATGATGCGGTATTGGTCTTGCAAGAACGAATTAGTTGTTGTGTGGTCATCGAAAGCGGTGAAGGCGTCCTATAATCATAAGAATTCTGCATATTGAACCTGACTACAATTAATGTATTAGGCATAGCCAATGAAGTTTTCTATAGACTATTTTCTCTGGGTTCAATTCTTGGGGGTAAACAGAGTGCTTTTTATTTTTGTTTAAGCGAGGTAAGATTAAGAGTTCAGTCCACTTCTATGGACTTTGTTGTACCTGGGTTGCCGATGCTTTACATACTAGCAGATTGGTTCCGATAGCTAAGTCTATCGGTTTCTGCCACCACTCTCCCTACCAAGCATGGAGCATTTGTGGTCTTTGGTCCCTTTGGGAGTCCTGCTAGTCCTACTTTACAATCGGGTTAAAGTTGGGTCATAGGTAGGATTTACTTGTATTCTTGGTTGTGGTTCTAAACTTCAATGAAGCCTCTCGACATTATTCACGTAAAAAAAAAAAAAAGGTAAGAAGTGTTCAGTCTACTTCTGTGGCCTATTCACATCATTCGCCCAAAAGAACAAAAGAAAATCTGTAGTAAACAACCTGCATTGACACCAATAGCAAACTTCTAAAATGCATATTACTGATAGGGAAAACAGGACACACCTAACAAATCTTTTGCTCATGCGTTGCGATGTCACTGAGAGATTGAATGGTTGATATCTGCCTGAGGTCATAGAGACAAGTTTCATTATTAACTTGTTTTTAGGTGATCCTGCTGTTTGCTCACTTTACCCTGCCATACCCTGTTTAGTTGGCCATTGAAACTGGTGTTTACACAAAGCATCATCTCATTCTTTGTCACAAGCAATCTACGAAATCAAGGATTTCAACTTTTTTCATGATAATTGTTTGGTACTCAACTTGATAGACAATGATGTTTCCAATTTCAGAAGTACAGACTGCACTGCAAAATACATCAATCACAGGACACTTCAACCTGTCGCTGAATGCTGCAGAACAACTGGCGTCGCTTTGAATACCCATAAGCAATGAATATGGCGATGCCAGAGGTTCCAAAACCAGTGGTGGCTGCGAGTGAAGTGAAGGGAAGTCATACAACTATGGTCGGCAATTTCAATTCTAACAGATCTGGTAGTCTTACTAGAGAGTAGTGTCCAAAAGAAAAAAAATTGTACAAACACATGAGGCGGTTGACAGCCGACAGGTAAGTGGAACAGAAAATCATAGAGGATCAAAGGTAGACGCTTGTTTGTGCATGCGATAGATTACATCTTTTGCTGGTGTATTTTCGGAATATGTAGGTTGTCAATGGACAATGTAATTTTGCGTCCCCTTCTTCTGGGTTTCCTCAGCATCCAAACATTTTCAAAGAAGAATTTATTTTCCCTGTTCTGTCTATTTTTGTGTTTTTTTTTTTTATCCTGGACAATTAGGGTACCCAAAGGCACGCAGCCACGCACATGTGGGGACAGTACCCCAGGACATGATCTTTCCTCGAAGTGGAGAGGACGTGCCCTTGTTTGTGCATGCGATAGATTACATCTTTTGCTGGTGTATTCTTTCCGATTACTAACTCCACAAACCCCCATTTTCCAATAATCTTTCTTTGATCTTCTAAGCGCCTTCCGCATTCCAATTGAATTTTGTCCACAGACCCGTGGGGTTACATAGTTATCATGAATGAATTAACTAATTCCAAAGACAAGAACTTTGATAGTGCCGTGGCATTTGCTTAAGACAAAGGAAGATAGATGACGGCCTCACAGGAAACAAGTGGACCCCTTTCAACTTAACAAAAAGAACCGTACTTTTGTTTTACCAGGGTTCTCCAATGAGGTTCTTGATTTCGAGGTGCACGCCCGCCATTTTCAAGGGGTACTTCCATGGGTTTGTTCACCTGTTGTCATTTTTAACGTAGACATGATACAAATCATGTTACTACAATTCTCTCAAATTAGACAATAGTATGTTTGTTTGGAAGAAATTTATAAGATTTTGATAAAATTGTGAATATTTAATTGATGTTAAAGTTATATTGACATGCGTGTAGAAATTGTTAAAAATTATTAGTGTTTGTAAAAAAGGTAATAAAATATTGTATTGGAATAAGTGTGTTTTGTGATGTTTAGATTGTAAAAAAAAAGTAGTATGCAAATCCTAAAAAAAAGTGTTAAAAGAACATCACCTAAATAAACAATATACTTAGGTTGATAATTGAAGGCGACAAATGCATCTTGCACTGAATCAAAATTGCTTCAGTTCGGTCACAACGTCTCTGTTCAAGAACTGTCCAGATTACATTATTGATTCACGAAGTGAACCTCTCAGAATATATAAACCTTCTCTTTATTCCATGACCACATGAATCTAGGACGTATCCCTCTGTACTCCCCACATAAAGTATATATCTTTTTGTTTTTTTTTCTTAAGCCAAAAAAGTCACGAAAAAGGAGTACAGAACGCACCGGCTTAAAAAGCATCCAACTACATAATTCTGGCAGTTCCGCAAACATACTATAATTTACGTTAAAAACACAAGTCGCCAAGTTTTTGAGGTATTATTTAAAGATTAAGATTGTGATGAGTCAAGGCTTTGATGAAGAGGCAGGAGGAATGGAAGGAACGAGAGGAGAAGGCGGGAATGGGAAGTTTGGAGGGAAAGGGAATGACAGAGATGGTGGTGGTGGAGGTGGAGGGGACGGAGTAAAACCTGGTATTGGTAGAAAAGGAATCGATGGAGCTGTCGGAGGGTTAAGTGGGTTGGGGAGGAGTGGTGGTGGAGGGGATGGAGTAAAACCTGGTATTGGTGGCAAAGGAATCAATGGAGCTGTCGAAAGCTTAAATGGGTTGGGGAAGAGTGGTGGTGGAGGGGATGGAGTCAAACCTGGTACTGGTGGCAAAGGAATCAATGGAGCTGGCGGAGGCTGAAATGGGTTGGGGAAGAGTGGAGGCGGCTGGAGGGGGTTAGGGAAGAGAGGAGGTGGCTCGAAAGGATTTTGTGGAAAAACGGGGGGGAAGAAAGAGTCCGGGCTGCTTGCCTTTTGATCTTGGAACTGAGGGGGAATAAAGTTATGACTTCGGGAAGGAAGATTTGGAGGAATTAACACTTTCTTGTCGCTGAGGCCCTTGGAGTTTTGAATGCTTGGTTTTTTATTACACAAGTTTGGCTGCTTTAGAGGTTTGAAGGTGAAAAACCCAGCAGAGAATATATGAGTCCCTTGCTTTCTTGACTTGAGATGGAGCGAAGATGAAGTTGCTGTTGAGGCGACAGCGCAATAAGGCTCGCTGCTGCTGATCAATTTAACAGAACATCCCTCAATTGTTTTGACATGTTTGTTTACTGAGAAAGGCAAAGGGACTTTGAATTCTCCATGCTCATCGGTTTTCACTTCTTCCCGAAAACTCGACTTTAAAGTCCCATATTTGCAATCTACAGCAACCTTCGCACCTGCAAACAATTTGTGGGAGCATCTATTGTGTCACCAAGGTGAAAAAATTTCTGTCGTGCAAAAGTTTGATGAGGAAATCTAAATAAACCTGGAATGAAGTGGCTGGCCTTTGAGAAATCATCCTGGAAGCATGTGTCGCAGTAGACAGTCCCTACGACAACCGCAGATGGAAGCTTCTTCTCGTGTCTAGCCTCTGAAGGACTATTAAATAAGACACTCAGAAAGAGTATTGCTAAAAACCAAGACATATCTTTGTTTCTAAGCTTCTAATGACCAAAAGGAAACTCTGTGAACCGTGAGACAAATAAGCTGCGAGTTGGCTTTAATAAGCACTGCATGCAGAGGCCTCTCTGCTATATGCCTTCTCTGACTGGTGGTGTTGGTTTTCTCTAGCTGTCTAGAGGTCTAAATTTGATTTTTATAACCTGACCCACCAAGCCTCTTTATACCTTTCATGCAAAAACCAGTCACCTGCAAACAAGAAGCAGTAATGTAGAGCTCCGTTCCTACCATCAGATAGCTCAAAGAGAAGGTAACTGGGAGATGGGAGTTAGATTAACTGAGGTTAGGGTTGATCAAAACTGGACCGCTGACCAGACTGCAAAATTGGACCGGATTTGCGGTCCGGCCTTGTTTTTTAAATCCGATCCGGTCCGGTTTGATCCATGACTTTTGAAAAACCGATCCGATCCGGACCTGATTTATTAATATAAATAAAAAATATTTGTTTTTTTATATTTTTAATACAAATTACAAACTTAAAAAGCTTAATTTTAACCTAAACTAAAAATTTACATTTTTATATATCATTCCCTTAAAAATAAACCTAAAATATTTTCAAAAAAATGAAACCGATTCAAACCAGTTATAAGTGATCCGGTCTGGTACTCCATCTGACCGAATTTCCGATAATGCATGCCCTAGATTACTATCGTGCTTTTGTATTTTCTTACCTTTATTGAGTTTGTCCTTTGTGCTTATAAAAAAAAAGAGTTTGTCCTTTGCGGGCATAGAAAATGCTTCTAGGCGTAGTTGGGTCCTCTTGGTTCACGAGATAAGTAGTAGCCTCAAATTTCATGCGTCCTGTAAACACAAAATTGTGGACATTTGTGTTTGTTGGGGATTGTGCCCATTCACACAGACCGCTTGTCAGACACCACAAATTTGTATGCGTGACACAGAGCAAAGACTCCTTATACCCAGTGAGAATGCTCATCACTTTTATACAGCCGCAGATGTTTCGTACTATAGATGAGGGTCCTGTGATTTCAAGAAGCTACACTCCTGGGACTGGCGTGTTTTATGTTTGGACTGCGCAAACTCGAGACGTGTCCAACCCTACGTACTCAGCCGCGGTTTGTGAGGTTCTCGGGACTCTCCATGTCTAGGTTATGCCCAACCTCGAACCTTGACCACGGATCATCTTCACCTAACCGCAAGGCTACAGGCCAGTGAGCTTTAGCTCAGATGGCACCTCCTCCCTTTGGGGAGAGAAAGATCTAGGGCTCGGATCCCCCACCCCTGCAGGCTTGGTCCTGCTACTCTAATTTGCCTAAAAAAAAACCGCAAGGCTACAGGGTCAGGTCCAGATACTTTGCAAAGGGGTAAGACAGTCAGAGTCGTCTATGTCAATTAAGGATTGAACTGAGAATTGAAAAGCTACTGTATTAGGTGCTTAGATGAAAAGCCTAATCAAGGCCTCCAGATTAAGGGACTTTTTTTCACTTTACTTTCAAAAAGATTCTTAATTGAACGTTTTACTTCCTTTTTCTGTAAATAAAGAACAGCTTTTGCAAAATAGGAAGGAACCTTCTTTTGTTGGAAAAAAAAAGGGGACCATGTCATATTTTGGGGTCTTTTAGGTGCCTAGGTTGCCGATACTATAAGCACCCCCTAAACACATTTAACAGGCTGTGTCAAGCCTTATGCTATCAGGGTGTTAGGTACTTCCCATGTATACTAAAGAGTCAAAAAGAGAACTTTGTCCTCTACATGTGTTCCAGCTGCTACGGAATATTTATTTGAAATTCATGTTAATTTTGTGCAATATACAAAAAAAAAAGTCATCGATCAGGAATTTGAAGTCCAGAGAACCAAATTGATCAGTGGTTGATCAACTCTTTCGTTCAAACTAAACTTGATACACCTCACGACGTTAAAACAAGGTCACGTGATTGCCACCAATTTTGTGTATATCAGTTTTCCGGTGGGGGATTAGGCTCTGGAAGTTGTAGTACCTAGTGAAGCAGAGCAGGATCAGGACCAGGACGGCAATAAAACAAAAGAGTAGCATTGGAACTTGGTGTAGGTTTTAGCAATTTTTTTTCAATTTTTCATCTTCAATCTTCATTTTAGCAATTCATTCCACTAGTAAAACACGCCTAGAACAGAAAAACATAAACCCAAAAAAAAAAAGCCACAAGTGATCACTACTTAGATACATCTGATCATTGGAACTTGTTTGAGAGAGAGAGAGCGTAGTAAAGGAATTGGTGTTGTCTGAAGTATGAACGGACATGCATGTTTTTACTCACGGGTTTCAAAAGAAATGTCAATCGTTCACGTCTCGTCTTCACGGGCCAGTTTAGACGTAGTAGGCAGTGTGGGGTTCCTAAGTTCCTTCATGTTTCTTTGCGGAATATACCAATCAATCTTCTGTACTGGTCGATAGGTGCCAAACTGACGAGAGGAAAAAAAGATAGGTGCCAAACTCACGTAACATATGAAATCGAAAACTGACATTAGCGGATTAGAAAAAAAAACTGATATTAGAGGTCTATGGTCTATACCACAGCAGCAACCAATAACAATATGGAATTTAAAAATGTAAAATTGATGCACAAAACACATTACAACCACATTCGGGATAAATCCGACTTGAAAGGTAAGGATGTAGTGGCTAGCCCGAACTAAGAATCTGAAAAGGAAAATGAAATATTTATATATAACACAGAATCTCACCACTTAAATTACATAGCCACCCCAAAAGGGATAATAAACCACCCAAAAACCCAACCGTGAATAACCTATGACAACATTTTCGCGAGGAACGACCATTCTGTACAATGTTAATAGGGAACGGATGCACGATCAGTTTGCCACTACATCAAACTACAGTATAATGAAATCTCCACTTGTCGTCTCTCCAAAACTAAATCACACTTCAAATGCACATCCTCTGAAATGCTTCAATACTCATCAAGCTGTGAGATAAGGTTGTTGTCCTGCTTCCAAGTCTGCAGTTCTCGTAGTATTCCCTGTCCAAGTGTAAGTGGAAAAAAAAAGCAGTCGACAAACGAGAGAGATTGCGCAATGTGTTGGTACATTGTATCGTCAAAGATTCCATTCATAACAGCTCCTTATCATAAAATGCAAGGAGCTGCTGCTTCACATGATTGTGCCAAGCAGCAACATTCTGCCCCTCGACAGTCACCCAGTCAACAACAGTTGCAGCTGGCTGCTCCCACCACTCATCAAGCTGCATTGTCATGTCATAATCAAAGTGTATCATAAGAAAAACCAACTAAAGGAAAAGAACAATGGGAAAAGAACAAAATCGAGAATTCATACAACCACAGTGGATTTGACTATTAAGACGATCACTCTATTTTATGCCATCATCTACAAATAATCTTTTGTTTCTTTTTAATACTTATTCATGCACACATGAGATTGACGGTGACATTTCCCTCCACCCCTTGGACATAGAGGGTGGAGACGCCATTTATCCCAAAGGCTCTTGACCTGGAATACTACCGAGTATAGCGCATCACTTGCAAAAGTTAAAATATTCTATAGAAATCAGGATTGGCATGTATCAGATGCACAAAAATAATAACATTCAAACAAAACCCAAGGGAAAGCAATCAGATACTCCCAGACCGGCATGTGAGTTTTGAAACTCATAGTTCCAAGTTTACAGTACAAGATAAGAAAACCAAACAATTATTAAGTTACCTGCTGTCCCCAGAAGTGAAATCCTGTTAGTATTACTCAAAGGGGAGGGGGGCCACAAACACACATTTTTCATTGACATTGTTAAACTCTATCCAAAAAGGAGCAACTATTGAAATCATAGAAGCTCAAAATTCAAGAGAGAGAGAGAGAGAGAGAGAGAGAGAAGTGCATCAACAAAAAACTTAAAAGAGGCAGTATTTACTAGAGATGAGATGGTAGTTTACTCACCAACCCCCTCACGTATTTACAATCCTCCAAGGACTTTTGAGCATTCAAAACTGCAGCCTTAAGCTCAGGCAACCATTTCTCCGTGACAGTTTTTTCTTGTTCAGCAGCCAAATTCAAACAATAATTTGTTGTCCTACACGATGTAGTCAATAGATGTTAAACCAATCATCTAGTTGATAAAATTTGGAAAGAAACATAAATGAGAAACTCACTCAACATGTTTGCCTACGTTGAGGTCTGATGGCAGGAGGGGAGGAAGTGGGACAAAGATAAAGAGGCGAAGAGAAATCACAGCATAACAAAATGCATATACGATCATTCCCAATTCCACTGGCTCACTAATATTGTAAAATAATTTCAAAGAGAGCACGAGAGATGCACCAAATACAGCAAGAAGATAAAGGCAAAGAACATGAAATAAATAAACCTTAATTGCATCTCTTGAAAGATACAGATCTCAGCAAGAAGTTGAAACAGACAAGACAAATGAAACAAATCAGATTGGTAAAAGACCTAGTCTGGTCATTGGCGGTTCAAACCTTCAAGTTTTCAATGAGAAGACTAACTTCAATGAGGGAGGAATTGATAGCAAAAACAAAATAAGATAAACTTTTCTCCGCGACAAGAGATTTTCAGGTTCACCTTTCATATTCTTGTTCAGCACGATAAGCATGGTTCAGCAATGCATGTCCACTTTCAACAAGCTCTTGTCGTATATGAACCAAACTTATTGCCTTTGCCAAGTCCTCCATCACACTAGCCTCAGAACCACGAAGTTTCAAACAGAATTCGAGGGACTCCAACACTGATGCTAAACTAGCATCTGAGCCCTCCAAGCCTAATTATAGAGTAAAAGTTATCAGGTCATGATAAAAAAATGACTTAAGCAAGGAATAGAAGCACCCATCGAGTGGGCACTCAAAGCCATACAAATATCCACAGCAAACGCCAAAAAGATAGCAGGTCATATGCCCTTTAAGTCATCTATTGTTGAAAAACAAGAAAGAAGCATGATCTGTTGTCATCATTGCTCAAAACAGTTGGCATCAACAATTTCATTGGTGGATAAACAGTCATGTCTAGATTGAAAAGATCTCAAATTAAACACTTAATGGATGTTCGTTTGAGCCAACAAAATGGATTTCATCTTATCTGCAAATCATTTGATTTAATTAGTGTGCTAAAAAAAAAATTCTTAACAATCATCTTTCAATTCATTGAAGAGGCACGCTCAAAGTAGCGTAATATCCATCATCCATTACAACAGAAGGCATAGAATCAAGCATAATAATTCCAGAGCAATTCTGGTTCACACACCAGCGGGCTAGATTATGACAGCAGCATTGCCCTCCCTAGGTGTCCACACAAAGCTCCATTCATGGTGTATATTTAATAAACTTCTAATGGTATCCACTTCACCAGCAATCTCCCAATCTGGTATCCGATCACGGTCTTGAACCTGGTTCACCAATTCTAAACAATCTCCTTCAATAATCACCGGGACCCCATCAAAACAGTCAGCACTTAAGCAAGCTAAACACGCTGATCTCGCCTCCCCTTTCAGAGGGTTGCACCCCAAAACTTTGAACAACCTAGAACTCATTTACCAAGCCACTCTCCAATTATGGATTTTCTTCTTTTTCCCATTTTCCAGAGGAAAAAGAAATAGCAAGGACTCAAAGGTCCAGCGGAAAAAAATGATGGAGCTCCTTCTGATCAACTTACCTATGCATCCATACTAGCCCGTATAAATAAAAAAGTAAGTCCTAAATTTCTTGACGAAATTCACCTGTGGATCAGACTTGCACATAATCAAATATGGTAGCCAAATAATGTCAAATGTCACAATTTGTTTCCTGTACTTGTATAGCAGGTTCTGCCTACGAAGAATTAAAACTACCTTGAACTCCCCTGTTTTGGAAGCAAATAAAGTTGGCGAGCCAAGTTGGTCACCTAATTTAAATACTAAATTTGTGAGAATAAAAAACAGTACATAACAAACATAAAAAGTCATAAGAATGTAGGTTTTATTTCCAAGCGTGAACCCCTCAACATTTAAGCTTAGAGGAAAGATTTCTCTGAATGAAGCCCATATTTATTGTCAATTGATCTATTCAAACCTTGCAGATATCATGTTCACGACCCAGAATTTGTAAAACAGCACTTTTGTAAGACACTGTAGGAGGTTTCCAGTCCTTCTGCGCAAGGCATTTATTGACCAGAGACTCACCAGCAGGATATTGAAGCGCAGCAGAAACACGGCATATTGATGGAATTGCGGATAGATCCCTGGCACCAGCTTTTGCTGTCAACATAGCAGCATTCTTTTCGGCAGCAGCAACAGCTTCAGGTCCAGTGGATCCATTAGCACCCATCGCCTCCAGGAGTCCCTGAGCATAATTGATGAGCAAATAGGTGTCTAACGGTTTATGGATGCAAGCTGTTACAGAAACTTTTCATGACCTCTAAATCATAAAACATGCAGTTCTAAACTTCGAAAGCATATTAGGAAGAAAGGCTTTCCCAGAGTATGGTGTCATGCGACTTATGCCAAGATCTATATGATTTGTTATCAGTGAATCAAATGACATTAGACTGTGACATATAATCGACATAAAATCGGTTGTCAACGTATCAAATGATTGAGAGAATTGTATATATGTTATTTGAACCATGTAAAATTTCGTGTGGGACACACTGAAGGACCCGCCCACGAAGCAGGCAGCTTGCTGTATCACAGAGAATAGTTCAGTCTAGGCTCAAACATCAGTTTCAGAAGCATATCCAATTCCAATTTTATTAGGTGTCCCTCAATCCAAAATGAGGCCCGAAATTAAAGCTTTTAATTTAGTATTTAGCAGATCTGGGAGGTTCCAACAATAAATTCGTGTCAAGAAATAAATCCCACTCATTAAGGCGCAGGCAATCTTCATGAGTTTATGCATTCATCGGGCCTCTTCACCTACTAGCTTAAATGACTGGATGCTCTACCATGGTCAAGTCTCTGACTTTGCGTGGGGGGAGGATGCTTGTGTCTGCATTAGAAAGCTTGAGGAACAATTTTGGCCCACTCAAAACAGCTTAAAAGCTTTCATGATTGCTAGTTTCCAACAGTCCAAAAATGCCACCTGTTAGGCAGGTTGAGCCCCTCAGGTTTTAATTGGTTCTGCTGGATTTCTTCCATTCTGTGGGGCCAGTATCTGATAGGCAGTGTTGAAGAATGAGGCCCACATAGGGTCAGTGAGAGCTTGGTTATCAAATCCTATACTAGTAGCACCTCCCGACCAACTATCTTAAGCTTTAAGGTTGGAGAAAGGTTCTACAGTCCGCATCTGCTTCTACAGATAAAAAGTGCAGCTCTTGATATTATTGTAGAATGAAACAGCATTAGCAATCACTGGAACTAGGGCAGCATTTATTCCTGCCTTAACATGCCTATTCTTTTCTTTAAAAGGCATTACATTGTTATATATTAACATGAATGTTAATCTGATGGTACAATAATAAACATTTTTTTTATAAGTAAGATAAACTTTATTTTAAATAATAATAATACAAAAATAAATAAACAGATATTAGTATTCCTCAATCTCATGTCACTAATTGATTCTCAACAAAATCTAGCCCTCTTCACTTCATCAGATCCCCCCCCCCCCCAAATTTCTCTTAATTAAAAAATAAACCTAGGAGCTAATTCAACTTTTGATGATTGTTAAATTCCTCCTCTCAGAAGAATCGAGCACGGGGTGAAGCCATAGATTCCAGACTAGTACAAATAGTCACTCTAATCCATGATTGGCAAAAACCTTGAGAGAAGCAGTTAACTGAATCGAACAATAACCTGTTCTATCATAGTTTAACAAACCTGTGGCGTTGATGGAAGCATGTAGAGGCTATTATCAGGGCTTCTAAAGAAACCAGAAACTTCTTTATCAATAAGATCTTTTGCACTGTTTGAAATGTCCACAACGACAGTGCATGCTGGAATTATAGTGCTTGATGCATATTCCCTTGCAGCTAAGGGCTGCTGATTCCAGAAGGCAGCGGCATCCTACAAGTGTAGTTAAATCACCTTCTCAATTATCTTTAACCGAAAAAAATAACAAACAATTATTTGCTTTTGCTGCTCAACTTCAAGATATAAAAAAAAAACAAAGGGCCATAAATCCCAACTGCAACCAATATTCCACTTCTAGGACATAAATAAATTGCCAAAGAACTGAGCATTTGGGCATTATTTCTGGAAAAGCAGGAACTTTTTGTCTCTTCCTTATCCTAGACCAAGTTCAAACTATAATTTACTGACAGACTCATCACCAAAGATGGTGCTATTCAGTGTGGCATCCCATTAATAATAAAGTTGAGCTCAGACTAGCAGTTATAGTCGCAGGACAAATCCTCTTTGACGCCCCTATTGAACAAAAGAAAAAAGATTCCTGCAAGTTTGTACTTTACAATGTTTTTTTTTATAAGTAAGATCAATTATATTAAAAAGAGGAAAAGGCGAAAACAGTACAAAGATAGGCTGCTAATGATTGGGAAGTGGAGGAGTTCACAACTTTTTTCTCTATTCTCTATGAGCGGGTGTGGTGTAGAGGTGGCGAGGATAGGCTGATTTGGATAGGCTCTAAAGGCGGTATTTTTTCTGTCAAGTCTTTCTATGATTATATTTCTTCTGGTGGCATTTTTGAGCCCTTCCCTTGGAGTGGGGTGTGGAAAGCCAAAGTCCCTTCGCGTGTCATTTTTTGTGTGGGAGGCCTCTCATGGCTGGATTTTAACTATTGACAACGAAGGGGAGTCTTGTCACAGATTGGTGTTATATGTGTAAGGGTGATGGTGAGTCTGTTAATCATCTTCTCTTGCATTGCCCGGTGGCTCGAGGCCTTTGGCTGCATGTCCTACGTATCTTGAATGTTCATTGGGTTATGCCAGAGAGGGTGGTGGATGTGCTTTCTTGTTGGGGTCGGAAATTTACGGATCCTTTTGCCAAGGTGATTTGGAGGATGATTCCAGCATGTATATGATGGAGTCTTTGGAGGAAGCGGAATAGAAGATGTTTTGAGGACTCTGCGCGCTCGCTAGGGAGTTTGCAGGGTGATGTGTTTCAATTTCTTTTCTTATGGGCTACTGCTGTACTGGGGGCCGATTTCTAAACTTTTTTTTTTCTTAGCTTTTTTTTCCTTGGCATTTTCTTAGCTTCTTTGTTTGTATGATTTGAGGAATGCTATGCATTGTAAAACTTAAATCCTTAAATTTGCATAAAAATAAAAAAGGTTCCTGCAAGTTTGTACTTTACACTGCTATTCAATGACAAAAGGTTCCTAAGAATGCCTACACACAGAAAATCATAGTAGTTTTATGGGAAATGTGAAGTGTGAAGTTGAGACATCTTACCATGTTAACCTTTAGAAGAGCAGTATATATAGTTTCTAGTTCGGCTCTACGAGCATCAAACTCCTCAATCTTCTTCCATTTTTTCTTCAAAGAATCTTCAGCTTCCTTCCTCTCCGCACATAATTTATTCAACCGTTGTATTTCAGCCATTAGTGTATTCAAGCTAGCCCTCAACCCAGCAACTTCTCGTTCCTTTGCCCATACCTCAAACTGCACAACAAACCACAAGAAAACAAAAAGGAAAAAAGAATATAAAACACCAAGAGCTAGTTGACTTCAGTTGACTAGAACAAATTACTTTAAACAAAAAAAAACAAAGACAAAAGTAGACAGCCTCTAACCAAGGCAATGCTTCACCCCCATTAATCATAAATGGAAGCTGAAAACCCATAAGATTCAGAGACTTACCTCGAATTGCCTAAGACTGCCCACATTCTGTGATCCACCTCCAACACCAAGTGAGTGTGAGGAAACTACATCACTACTTCCATGCAAACGTTTTATAAGTTTTTGACTCAAGTCCCTAGCTTCAGCAGCTTTATTTAGTGCATCTTCAGTTGCCAAAAATTGTTGAACATGAGCTTTCTGTGAACGTGAAAACATACCAGAAAGAATAAAACAACATCCCCAAACACATCAAATGAGCAGAAAAAAAGAGAGAGGGAGAAAATCGTATGGTTTAGCTGTTTTGTTTTGATGTTTTCAGTATAGTCTCTTGTATTGTAAATATTATCCTTTAATAAAGTTTAACTTACTTATCTAAAAAAAAAGAGAGGAAAATTTGAGAGAGGGAGAGCAAAAGGAGAGCACTCAAAGGTGAATCAAAGCATCCTTTTGGAAAATGTATTATGCGGGCTCTGAAACCAGCTTAAACCCATTTTTATACATGTACGAGCACTTTGATTTGGGATGGAGAAAAACAAAGGAGAAAGGGGAGAGAGAGCAATGAACTTGATAAGATAAGTCATAGATATCCAACTACATTATGATATCCAAAAAAAAAGATATCCAACTACATTATGGTATGAGCAACATGTAGAAGACAAAAGCGGCAAGTCAAGGTCCAAAAGAGAGGAAAACAAAGAAGTTTCTGAATGAAAGGAACACTAAAGCCTCGATAAATAGGTTATGAAGAAACCACCAAATTGAATCGAAATAAGAAATAAATTGGTGACCTGTCTTTCAAGAAGTTGATTTTGAGTTCCTCTATAAGGCATATCTCCTCCGATCTTCCCATTACCGTAAAGCTGATAGTGTAATGGTGAGTTCACGTCAGGAGAAGAAACATCCATAACTGTATTGTTCTCATACTTGTACCTATTAAGTAATCAAAAGGAATTGGTCCATTAAAAGGTGTTTATGCATTGATTGGGAGACTGAAAGTTCAGCAGAAGATATTTAAAAAGTTGAGCACCAGCAAAAGGCCTATTTAATCTGAAGAGCCAAGGAAATAGAGGAAGTATTGACATCAGACAAAAGGGAACAAAAATGAAACAAGTCAAACAAAGGAATAAATCATGCAATGTAAATCAGAAAACCAAAACAACCCCTCATGCAGGGGCATTATCTGGGAAAGATCTTTTGAACTGGCTCCAACCCTTCGCCATTAGATGTGACATGAGTGCTTAGCAGACCCAAGAGAAAGATGGAACCTCACGAAGGAACAACATTTCTCGAACCAAAACCATTAATTCACAACTCAGTGAGCTAATTTAAACTTCCCAATTTAAAAGCCCGGAATGACAAAAATACATTAGGCTCAATCAAGGTTAAGATCTGTATTACAATTGGTATTAAACCTGGCTCGTGAAAGCAAATATCATATTACCCTCTTTAATATAAACTTTTCGGAAACAATAACTACAAACGCAACTGATGAGAAATCCTTTAGCAAAGAATAAATGCAACAGCCACACCATTGGATTAGCCTCCAAAGTGATTGGGATGGCAAGAAGAAAAACCCTATTTAATGGGAAGTACTAACTCTTGAGAAGGTTAAAAAAGGCACGGAACCAATAAGGCTAATGCAACTCTATTTCCAGTACCTATTTACAGAAAGAAATTCTACATCCAATAAAGGACCTCTAAAAGTAATGAGAATACTTCAAAGAGCCTTGAGCTGACATAGCTGCCAAAGTAATAACTTTTGAAACATCCCCAGATACAAAAAAAAAATCCCCACTCTTAAAGCTCTGTTGAGTCAATACACAAATCCTCCACCTCTCCTCTAGTAGCCTAACTCTCTTATATAATAGCTTAAACTATGCTACACATTAATAACAGGAGCAATTTGAAGTCCAGTATCAAAATCCTTTAGTATCCAACTCAAACTTTATATGTAGAGTGCATACTTGCTCTCAAGACCTTTTTTTTTTTTGATACGTAAGTTAGACTTTATTAAGAAAAAGAGAGTTAACAGTACAAGAGAAAATACTGAAAATAGTGAGAAGGAAGCCGTTTAGCAGCTTTAGTGCAAACAGTGAGAAGGAAGCCGTTTATTCAACTGTTAATTATGATGGGAATATCGCTTCCTCCAGGAAGGGAAGAAGCGAGGGGCGGGCTTTGATGATGCCAAAAATTATTAGTTGGAATGTTCGGGGGTTGAATGTCAGGGCAAAGTGTAGAGGAGTGGGAAATTTGTTACGGGGATGGAAACCAGACTTGGTTTGTCTTCAAGAGACCAAGATGGCTGTTATGTCTGGTGACGTCATTAGAAGTTTGTGGGGTGGTCCTCATATTCGGTGGTGCAGTTTGGAGGCGGATGGTGCATCGGGGGGTATCTTGCTTCTATGGGATACGAGGGTGATTGAGTTGTTGGATTCTTGCATCGGTTCTTTCTCGGTTTCGGCGGTTTTCAAGAACCTTGATGACGGGGTTGTATGAATGTTCTCTGGTGTGTACGGTCCTAACACTGATAATAGCCGAAGTTTCTTGTGGGACGAATTGGCAGGGATTCTGCATCCCACAGGGAGATGGCCCAGCCCATCCACCCGAAAGGAACCCAGCGTGGAAGGCAAGGCTTCCCTCTCCTTTTCGTGACTCGGCCCAAACTCCAGCCCCAGCAGATGGATTAAAGAGTCGACCTCCTCTCTAATACCCAGCAGCTTTTTCTTCCAAAAAGAGACGTGAGACATCTCACAGCCAGCCGTCACTGCATTAAATGCTAGACCTTGGGAAAAAGAGTCAGCACCCTCCTTTTTGGCATGCGTAGAAGAAATTAGCTCAAACGTCTTCGCCACGCCACCTCCAGCCACTCCAATGTCTCCCTCAGCCAGAGCTCTGCCTCCGGGACTGATCCCCATCTTGCCTTTCTTAACCACTTCGGCGAAAGACTCGTCCTTTCGAGCTCTAGAGGCAAAATAATTGCCTCTTCCACGCTTAACTTGACTCAGGTGAGAAACCACCTCCTGAAACGAAGCAGCCAACTCCTTCCAGCCTGAACCCTTTTTACCTTCCGGAATCATCACCACCTCTTTTCTGCGCCCACCTCCAAATTCTGCAATGGCCACATAGCGCCCAGCTTTGTTGCTACATCTTTGCGCCAAGAAAGCCCGAGAAGCTTCATTGAATTTGGCAACAAACTCCTTATTGACATCCTCCTGCAGCCTACTCACCAGGTTTACCATCCAAACAGCTCCATATCTACCCAGAAATATAGAGCTAAACGATTTTCTACTCCACTCCGAAAGCTTCACAACACCATTGCCTAACACTGAAATCTGAAACTCCTTTGCTTCAACACTGAATCTCCGAGAGAACGACATGGGGAACACCTAAACGGGAACTAAGGGCTACACACAGCCAGAAAAAACTAATAGAATGATCGGCCAACCAGCACAACCATCCTACAGGGAGGGGGGGAGGAGAGAGAACGGAGAAAAATCCATCACGAGATATGGGCTAAAAACAACACAGCTTAAACATGAATCTCGCTCTCAAGACCTGCTCAAAGCTTTGCTGTAAAAATTCGTAATGTATGGTACAACGTAAGATCTCCAATGCAGGACCACTTAAGCTTGGTCATCTATCTAAAATTGAAACAGGTAAGCAACTTCTCTCAAACAAGGTTTCTTAACGAGTGACCCAATGAATTTATCTGTAAGAACTAGCTTCAAACATTGACAAAGTAGAACAAAGAGGCCGGAGAGTTGTACATGCACAAATAGAAAACAACAAATATGTAGTGCCATACCTTAAGGTTTCTGCATCAGCTCTAACATCAATTTTCTCAATTTCTCTAGAAACCAGAATTTTCAGCCGTAAAGTGTATGCAGTAATTGCCTGAAGCAACTGAGAAGGACTCTTCAAGCAATTTGCAACAACAGTTCTAACCTCATCAGGTATTTCACCATCAAAATCAAAGCCTAACTTGGCTGCTTCTAATTGAGGATTTAAATGAATACCACTTCCTTCGTAAGCAGGAAAAGAATTGCGTATTTTTTCAATCATATGTGCTGCAAGAGATTCACATGCCTTTCTGATACTTCTTTCCCGATTCGTTTCGATAAGAATCACATCATCTGCAGATTTACTGCCCTTAACAGTTGAATAAACGGCTTCCTTCTCACTGTTTGCACTAAAGCTGCTAATCACTTCATCTGAAGCATCAACACTTGACCTTTGAGCATCCCTTGCTTGATTAACATAGTAATGAAGACGTTTGTGATATTCTGCAAATATTTTTCCTGCTTCATCACACTGTTGGTCATAGGCCTTCAACATCACCTCCTTGTGCCTGTACCAGTGTAAGCACGTATAAGCTCTATCCACACTGGTAAATTAAAATACATAGCAGTCTAGTCATATCAACCCTTGAAAAATAAACCATTCACGAAGAAATTACATGAGTTGTATGGAAAAATGCGGTCTACCTAACTCGAATTTAAATAAACATAAGCAGTTCGATACTGGATTTTTTTATTCTTGAACCTGAATCCACCTAATTATCTAAGTTCCATGCATAAATAGGAATGAACAAAAAGATGATGGCTCGTCTACAAAAGCCATTAAATATGGTATCCTGATAATGAGTGTCCTTTTGTGAATAAACTGAACACTTTCTGCCAACTAAGTTTTCGTCTTCAAAGCATGCAATCAGTACTAGTATAAGCTTCGCAGTATACAACTCGTTCAATATAAAGGACAAGTACACGACACGTTTTCCTCAACTCTATCCACATCAAAACACCACTTCCTAATTTCGTTCCTCTATTATCTCGAAAACGAAAAAACACCATAAATCACAAAAAACCCAAGAAACAGATTGAGAAGCAAACAATGCCATCGGTTTCCGGAGTGACTGAACCTGTAATTCGCACGCTCGTCAAGCATCCTCTTACGCTCAGCCTCCTCCCTCGAAACCTCAAGCATCTTGGCCCTCAAATCCTTCCTCTGCCTCCTCACTACATTCCGCAACCTCTCCACCTCCTTCGCCGCCGATTCCCTTTCTTGTAGCGCCGCCTCCCTAGTCTCCGCCACAACCAATCCCTCCTCCACGACCACCTTCTCCTTCCTCCTCCCTCTACTCCTGCCCTCCTCTTTACCACCGCCACTGCCACTGTCACCACCGCTACTACCGCCTCCGCCACCGTGAACCGTAATGTTCCTCCGAATGTTCTCCACCGTCTTCTCCGACTTCGCGCGGGTTATCAAGAAATTCCAGACCGGGATCATGTTCCCGCGGCAAATCTTGCGGAGCGAGTCAATCGACGGCAACTGAGACTTGGCACTCGACGCGCTGTACGGACCCAAGGGCCGGTACCCCATTTCCTTCTGCAGCCACTCCAGCATGGCCTCCGGTTGGGCCGCCGAGCTCTGCATTTTAGGGAGGGAAAAACAAACAAACAACAACCTAGGGTTCCACCGAATTGGGGAAGTGGGGGTCTATAAGCTCCGCATTGTGCAAAAATTAGCGTTTCCGAATTTGGAAACTATCAAATCTGAAAATGTGACAAACTGGATATATGAAAAGGGCAGAAAGCGAGAGAGAGAGAGAGGGAGGGAGTGGAGTGGCCGGCGAAGGAAGTTGGGGATGGAAGGAAGTGTAAAACGAACTGTACAACTTGCGACAACGTGCCCAATTACTACCGTATGTTAATTATTCAAGGCGTATATGTCCGTTAAAAAGTTCAAACCGGGAGTTCCGCTCTCGGGTGCACCGCTTATATGTATCCATTTATTTAATTAAGGCAGTATATCCAAGTATACTACTACCAGTCTACCCACTCACTAGCCAAATTAGCCATGTCTCCTTAGCCGGGTTCATGAATCGACAGCTAAAGCTGCTCCATTATAAATAAATGAGAAATTCACATTTTAGTCCCTAATTTTAGACACTTTTTTATTTTAGTCCTTCAATTTTAACTTTCAAATTTTTAGTCATTGAGTTTTCATTGTTTTACAAAATGGTCATTCCGTCAGTCTACCGTCCATATACTTAACGGAGTTCTCTGACACGTCAGCAATTTTGACCCGCTCGACCGCTACATGAAAAGGTCGACCGCTTCATGTAGCGGTCGACTGCTCACTTTCTACATATATATCCGGTCGACCGCTTCATGTGTCGTTAAGCAAATGGACGACAGACTGACGGAATAAATATTTTGTCAAACAATGAAAATTCAAGGACTAACAATTTGAAAATTGAAACTGAAGGACTAAAATAAAAAAATGTCCAAAACTTAAGGATTAAAATATCAATTTTCCTAAATAAATATAAATAATGAGGACAGAAATATCATCTTAACCCGCGTCTCGAGAGCTACAATAAACGTACAAAGCATCTTTCCAAATCCCATATAACAGTCAGTTAGATTTTTCGGTCAAATAGAGGGGTAGATTTACTTCTCTTCAACACGTACACAAATATCATATCATTTTCCTTTCCTAAAATAAACATATACTTTTTTATGTTAGGGAATAAATTAAAGTTTACAATTTTATTACCCAAATTATGATCTCATGGCATATGAAATTCCAACAGCCACGCCGCAAATCATATAATTTAATCTAATTTAGAATACTTAAAAATATAATTTTATTTTTATATTTTATGTTCTTGTAATGCTTTCTCTTGTCCATTAATACTTTATTTCTTTTTTTAACAAAATAATTTTTACTTATAAACAATTTTTTTTAACAAGAAAAATATATGATACCTCAATATACTAATGCTGCGTTTGTGGTGTAAAATTTTACCCCCTCTAAAATTTTAACACAATAAAATATTACAATATAATCTCTCTCTCCCCCATCAAATCATTACTTTTCACTACAAAAATATAAAAAATTACCTCTCTCTTCACTTTTTCACTAAACCCAATACCTAAAGTTTTAACAACACTAAAATTTTACAAAACAAACTCACCCTAAGATCGGATTGATCTGGTCTTCTGCATACAAAAAGTGCCTTTACTTATAAGTACAAATATAAATATGTATTTCATTTTGTAAGATGCAATACAACAATATATGAATTCGTTACTTATGTTCTCTAGTTATAATATATAAATACATAAATCTGCTCACTCCGTATTGTTTTTTGGTTATTTTTTTTTCAAATTTATAAGAAATTTTTAAAAAAGTTAAATTTTTGTATAGTCAAACATCAAAATTTCAAAATTTGTACACAAAATTTTTTTTTTTCACATTTTCACACCAACTTCAATAATTTTTTCATAATAAAAAAATACATTAAATATTCTTCCTCCTGGAATTTTAACAAACTCAAATAATTTTTTATTAAAAATTTCATAAATATACTCTCTCTTTACTGGTTAACAAACTTCAATACAAATCATTTTACCATTAAACTTTTTCATCAAATTTTTACTAATTTCCATAAAAAGTCAAAAACTCTCAATTTTTTTTACAAACTTACCATTCTTAAAATTTGTACTTTCTAAACATTACTTTAATAAGGTTCGCGAGTGTATTCTTTTGTTTTTTTGTGGTGCCAAGAGGGAATTATACTAATTTACTTGGCCTATGTTAATAAGAGGTAGATTGTTAAACGTATCTTTCGAGAAGTTATATATATCCGACTCGGAAACATTTAAAATAGTAAAATATGTATAAAAAAGAATGACATTTATTAATTCCTTAAAGTTGGATTAGATTCCTCCACCCACCGGCAAAGAGAGGGAGAGACCAGAGAGAGACCGGGTGGTTTTTAATTCTGCGCTTTCACAGCTTTTCTCGGCGAAAAATCCAAGCACACACACGAAAACATACAGGAAACCCTTTTTTAGTATCCGATATCGGCAGCATCTAATCCAGTCTCTACAGATTTTCGGAGTTCCAGGTTTATCTGTAGCTGTTTTTCCCACGAGGACATTAACGACACGAGAAAAAGAAATAAAAAGGAAATTATATTTATTTTCCCTCTAGTCAGCTTCCCGAAGGTACTTCTCTGTCCTTTCTTTCTCATCGATCTCTCTCTCCGAGCCGTTATTTTGTTGGATTCTTTGCTTCTTATTGTGATTTGAACCTTCTGCTTTCTGCATGATGGGGTAATCTCAAATGGGGTTTTTCTTATTTTGACAATTTTTATTTGTATCCCTGGGTTCATCATTCTCTTCTGATAGAATCTGTTTTGTGTTTTTCCATGCGATTTGATATTTTTTTTTGTTCTTTGTTTCCACAGTCTGTATCTTTCTTAGAATGCAAGTATCTGTCTTAATTGTGTCTCATCTGACTGTACAATACTCATGATGATCGTTCTTGTATTTTTTGAGTGACTTTTTCTGTTGGTGAATTTGCTACCATTCCTTGCAACTAAAGGAACGAATCCTTTTCCGAATATTTGAAGAGAAGCACGATACAAACTGTGAGATTTAGACACAGAGGTTGTTAGTTTTTCTAGAACTTTCTGTAAATTACTTCTGAATTGCATCCGATTTTTCGGCTTGTGATTTATATCTTTCGTCTCCATTGTTCGTTTATGACATTACAGCTGAAATCGAATACCAAAAGATATTTACATTAAAATAAAACAGATTATGACAAAAAATAAAAACAGAATATGATGTCCACAGTAGCGTTGGTCTAGGAGCCATGAGGCGCTCTGATTGCATTATTAGTGATTAACTTTGGCGTTCTGTAATCGGGGGATTAAGGTTTTGCTTTGAGGGCAACCTTTTCAGCTCCTTATTATTTCTATACTTTGTATAACTGTTTAACCTGGTTATTTTCTTTTCCTACAGGTTAAGAATTATATCAGTAAGCTACCCAGCAGAACTGCTGTGTATTTGTGATATTTCAATAGAAGAGGGAGGGTACCAGTTCGTGGAGGCTGTGGGACTTCTGCGAGCTGAGCTTCCTTTCTCGGTCTTCACTGAAGGAATATAATTACTTCTATAACAGCCTTTGGGTATTAGAATTAATTTCTGTGGATGACATTGAGGAGTTTCTGTGGAGGGGTTTGAGTGAAAGAAAGAGATTGCAGCTGGCATAATGGGTGCCGTCTGTTGCTGTTTGAATGCCGAGGGTTTCGAGGACTATGTGAATCCGAATAGTTCTGTATATAGGAACTGTATGTGTCTCAGTTGCTTTATTGAGAACGTTTTGAATGTGGTATGTATCTGAGGCTGTTTTCTTAGTTTTCATTGTTTTCAGGTGAAATCTAGTTTCATGAAAATTTCATCTTTTTGAATTCCAAAGTTTACATTCAGCACCTGCAGCTTTGATTTTGTTACTTAACTCGGTGTGATCTTCTCTTGCTATACACTGGTGTTGCAGTCTTCAAGTATGTTGCAGTCTTCTGTTACTTAACTTTTATGTGCAACTGTGTGTCTGCATGTTTGTTTTTCAGATTCTTTTAAATCAATTCTGTAACACTGTGTGCCAGCGTATGGTGACACCCATCGAGAAAGTGTTGTCTTTACTGTGTTAGTCTTAGCATTTGTAATGCATACTTGAAATTTTTTAACAAATGCATCATACAAAGACTGAGAGACAAGGGAGAGGAGTGTTGCAGTTGGCAGACGAGGATTTTGCAGTGTTAAAAAGCAACGAGTTCTTAATACGGACACATTAAATTTGCATGTGACAATTTATCCCCATATAAAATGTGTGGTACTCAAATTTGAGTCCACTGCAATTGATGAGATGACTTGTCGC
This sequence comes from Myrica gale, assembly GCA_963930655.1. NCBI lineage: Eukaryota > Viridiplantae > Streptophyta > Magnoliopsida > Fagales > Myricaceae > Myrica > Myrica gale. The sequence continues at coordinate 3,467,137 of OZ005600.1, read as the reverse complement.
TCTATATGGGCTGCTTGGTGTGTAAATCACTTGTAGTACTCATAAAATGTAATTTTTTTTATCGCCCACCCCCTGTCAAACCACTATGCAATGGTTGCTGAAAGACATGAAGACATGTTAAAGTTCACTTATCATTTAGGAACTTTCACTGGCATTTGCTAATCAGAGTTTGAAGGTCAAGCTTGTTTTGGTATTAGTACATTGTGAAGCACACGTTAGTCCTAAGTCTCTCACAATGATGTTGATGTTAATGGTGTTGACTGTCTAAGCATGTATTTTTCGTTTGACTTTTTGGTTCTTCTCATTTTTTGTAGTATACATCATTATTCAGAAGAGGCGAAGTGCATTCCATCCCTTCATCCATTCAGGGAGCGGCATCTATGACTTCTGCAGGATCACTGGATAACTCTCTATCTGATATGTATCGTTCTCCTCCACGGCCCTTGCCCTATGATGCTGACCCCAGATATTTCCGCTTGCAGCGGGATGGATTGGTTTCAAGACGTGAGAAGGGCTCCAGTCATTCACACGAGGAGACAGAACCTCTAAGAAGTGACGTTGATGGAGATCAGGAATCTTTAAATTTGGGAGACAAATGGAATGGATCTGCTTGTGAAGATGGATCAAAAGAATATCGTTCTAAGTCCTCACTTAAGCTCTCAGTGGCAAAAACTACGATGGGAGTTGGTATCATTTATACATCATCAGAAGATGAGGATGTATGTCCTACTTGTCTTGAAGGTAAATTTTTTTGTTAAGCATTGTTAAAACCTGAAAGTATCACACCTTTTTTGTTAACTTTTATATGTCAGACAGCGATTGACACAGGCATGTCTTGACGTGTCCTGAGATTAGATTGGGCGCTAAATGATTGGTTTTGTTCATTTTGTTTTGTGCCTTTCTGCAGAATCAAGATTTTGTGGTGTTCATTGCAGGTTAAATTAGTCATTTTTTAATTTTGTCTTATAATTTGCTGAGAGCTTGAGCATTTCACCATCACTAATCAAGACAAAATATAGTAACTTTTGGTATCGGTGTCATCCCCCATCATCATGAAATGGCGAAGACAAAATTTTCTCAACAGCCTTACCAATAATGTTAACTTTCTGTCAAAGCTGGTAGCTGAGATTTGCTGAGGATGAATGGTTTCATACGGTGTCTTCTCTCTCCCTATTTCTTGGATTTTACTAAATTGGGCTTGGAGGGGGAGGCAAAGATCTGTTGATATTAAAGCACTAATGATCAAGAATGATACCTTAATAAGGCCAAAGGGGGATATAAGTGAATCTGAAAATCATGAGCAACATTTTGTAGGTTTCCGATGCTTGTGACAATCAATTGGTTAACCATCTTTAAAATGCTCATTCAGGGAGTACATATTTGATGTATAAATTCTCATGGTCTTAAACTTACATTTGGTGCACAGAATATACACAAGAGAACCCCAAGATAATGACCAAGTGCTGTCATCATTTTCACCTGGGCTGCATTTATGAGTGGATGGAGAGAAGTGAAAGCTGTCCAGTTTGTGGCAAGGTAGCTTTTTCTCACGTATATTCGTACATGTCACATGCACGCACCCATTTATAGTCATATATTCGCTTATATATCTATATACATAGGCATATACACATTTGCATGCAATTTTGTATGTACTATATGTATGCTTTTATGGCCGCATGTGTACATAGTTATTCGCCTCATATATTATATGGGTTTATTTATTTATTTATATAACAGGGCATACCTTATCTGTTTCAAGCTAAAAAAACTTTTAGTGAAGGTTTATTTCCTCAAGTGCCACAACCCACAAATGTCGGGTTTGTTTCCTCACTGGCCACAATCCACAAATGTCCTTGCTTTTGGATTGGTTTTGTTTGTTCGAAGTATGTGTATATCCGGCCCTCATTTCTGATCATGGTATTATTTCTCAAACATGTGGGGAAAGATAATTGCTCCTAATCTCCATCAGATGGGGTGTTAGCTCTAGAAGTACAGATATTCCCCTACCTTGCCACTTCGGTTCCCTTTCTTTTGTTAATGACGAATGTAGCTCAGCAAAATTTTGTTTTACACTTAGCATATTAATTACTTCGGCATTTGGGGTAAACAAGCTCTTCAAGGCAAAAGGTAGTATACGATTGAAGAGTTAAAACTTGAACAAGTCCCTTTAAACTCTTCTCGAATTAAAATACGTGCAAAACCAATTGTATCTACAGAAAAGCTCGTGTCGAAAATTTCAGCCGTAATTTTCTTTTCTTGCTAAGCATGATTTTGTTTTAAAAAAGCATGTTCTCATCAATTATCTGAATGAAGTCATATGGCGGAACAGTGTGACTGCCTTGTGGTGTGCGTATTTGAAGGATGAAGTTCTGTCATCGCTCTTAGGACGTGTGTCATATACCCTAGGAGAAATGTGCCTTTTTTTCTGTGGGTATATACCCTGACCTCACATCTCCATCCCATTCTTAGGGGGCAAGTCCAATTTGTGGCGCTGATTTTTCATGGACTTCTTTTTGTTCTTCCTTTAAATTTCACTGGGGAACTAAGACTTCTATTTAATACTTATTTGAAGAGAAATTTTGTACAAACAATTTTTGGAGCCATCCTCGTTTTGTGATGGTTTACACGTCTGCAGTTATGAGTTTGTTCCTTTGAAACATTGTATAGTGTCCCCAAAATTCATAGTGGTATCCAAGATCCCAAATCTCACCGCTATTTGAACCAAGGGGTCCTTGAAATTGATTATTTATTCTTGGTCCATGGGTGGATGGTTATTCCGTTGGTTGTTTGGATAAAGGAGTTTATGAGGAGCATCCTGTAGTTTTACTGCAAGAGGGGGGAAAAGAAGAAACAAATCATGTTGTTATCTGAATCTCTGCTCATTCTGATTTACATTTTATTTGGCTGGCTTCTTTAGGTGATGGTATTCGATGAAACCACCTGATCTTGATCGAGGTTTGCATTGTGGAGGAAGCAAGCTGACACATCACACAAGGAGAGAAGAGAAGAAAATGGTGCTTACTGTGAATATTAAAGTATTTGTCGAAGTAAATATAAAACATTGTCCTCATATAGATTTTTGCCAGTACATTCTGTCAAATGTTCTTTATTTCTCCGAAGTTCTTAATTGAAAGATGGCTATGGTTTCCTTGGAATAACATTGTACAGTCTCATGAATGGACCAAGGTAAAGCATTTGGACAGGCCGGTGTATAGCTTTTGTTAACTCTGTTAACTTTTGGCATTATTGCGTTGGTGTTTCTACTCGAGCTCGGAATTGGATTCACTTTTGGTGTTATTGCATTGGTATTTCTACTCAAGTTTTGGAGGGATACAGCTTTAGCAACGGGATAAACTTTCATTAGGGAAGGGACTTATATTGTGCATCATTGCATGGGTAGGGGGCAGAGAGAGAGACAGAGAGGCCTTGGGATACTGATTGGGGAGTTAAAGAAGAGATTGCATTTTTTATGAATCTACGCTACAATTTTTAACTTTTGTAAACAGCAGAATCCTGTCAATCCATCTGATTAATTTTCCACAAATGTCAATATTACATCCCAATTCCCACACATACATTGTCATAATTTCTCTCAATTTTAGAGCATGCAAGAACTATTATTTATCCGAAAAAATTAAACATATAAAAAAATAAAATTTTTATTATTTAATTATATTCTCTAATACTTTATTTTCGTAGAGCAGTCTGGGGAAGGGTTTTCCCTTGGTTGAGAGAAGGGGGCGGCCGGAGTTGGATTTCCTCTGTTTTTTTTTTCAATTCAAACCATATAACCCATCGCAAAAACATGCATAAAACCAGTTTAAGATATACAAACGCCACATTATTTCTAAACACAAGGCACAGTAAAGGAGTTAATAAGTCAGTCAACGAAGACATTATAGTATTGAAGCTGGCAAAGAGGTCGTCTTCGTCTTATTTATGTATTCATTTTCTCTGAGCAAGAAGTCACCTTCGCTCTAACACCTGGACCATAACCTTTACTGTGTCACGTTCTCTCAATTTACTTGAAAAGCTCTCAGGAAGACCTCAGAGGGTTGGGCACCACTCAGCTTCTGGATTCCATTAATCTGTCAAAGCAAACCAATGGGATGAATGGACTTGCTTGTGTAATTATCCAGAGAACTAAGTTCATAAATTGTAAATTATTATCACCCACCACAAAATATGGGACTCCTGAGATGTTTGCTGAGTACTTCTCAAGCTCCTCGTTAACCTTTGCAGAAACAAGGAGCAAGATCAGTTCCGTAGAAAACATAAAAAAAGAACTTGCCAAGCTTAAATTGGGAAGCAAATATAGATTGGAATATCTTCAATACGGGGATAGGTACAGAAGTTGTAGAATTCTAAGTTTTAGCACTTCCACAGCTTGCTTGGCCACCAGAAGAATCATAACATAGACAATTTAAAAGATGCCCTGTAGACTTAGAAAAAAAAAAAAGAGGCCCTATAGCAGAGGAAAAAATCTGAACTTTGAAACAGACCTCTTTTAACCCATTGTTGGGGTCTTGAAGAAACTCTGCTGCCCCTTCTATCCCAACTTTTTTTGCAGATTCCACAAGAAATTCCCTGTAGATATTGATGTTTGTTGTTATCTTATGTAAGATGTCTAGATACAATCAATTCGATCCTGATCTATATAAAACAAGTAACCAACATAAGCCTGTTCCACTGTAGGATGCTAAATCCCTATTTGTGCCATCTATTGAGTAATTATTCTGCCAAACAAATCATGTTAAAGGATAGCAAGGCTAAAAGTGCTTTCTGAGTTGGGTCGTAGCTCCCCAAGAAGGTCTTGTACAAGTAACTACATTGTACAATGTAATATTGTCTAGGAGCAGGATCGGCCCAAGAACGGCCAGTCCTGCAGTGGTAGGGAAGTTACATACTCTGAATATCCTGCGGCCCACTTTACAAAGTAACATAAATTTTTAGACTTTAAACGTCATGAAAAGTTACTTATCAAAAAAAAAAAAGTCATGAAAGTTACCAAAGTATTTACCGGTCACCAATGTATCTTCCCTGAGTGAAGTAGCCAAGGGACAGCTCCTCCATAAGGTCATGTTGCTTATCAAGACCCTGTTGTGCAGCAAAATAAATAAGCCTGTGGCTGTCTAGAGTATTTCCCCTGTGCATGTTTAAGAAAATGTTAGTGTATCTCCATTAGCCTTTCCCAGCATTCGTCACTTTAACTAAGGTTGTCCATAGATGAACTTTAAACCATTCTTTAAGCTTACGTGAGTCCTGACAGGTTATATTCCAGCCCGTGGCTTCTAAAAACCTGAAATTTTAGAGCTGTCTTAATTACTACTATTACTCTACAGGGACATGCCAAACCAAAATAAATGCACACCCTTAACATGATTAACTGTGTATTGTTGGTGCAAAGAAGTGTTGAAAAACCTGTGACATCCGAGCTTCCACACTCTCAGATTGAGATCCAAACTTTTTCCTGTAATACTCTCTCTTGTTTATGCCTTCCTTAGGGGCAGAAGGATTAAGTTGAAACGGATGCCACCTAACCTGCAAATTTTGTTCATAACAGATAAGAGGGAAACGCTCCAAGACACAAACAGAGATAACGAGCGAGAGAGAGAGAGGGACAGAGAGAGAGAACCTCAAAGTTATATTGATCCTTAGATGCAGCTAAAGCTTTGTCAAGATTTTTTTTGCCCACAAAGCACCACGGGCACACGGTGTCTGAACTGACATCAATTCTTATAAGCTTTTTTTCAGAACTATTTCCAACTGAGTCCGACCCAGACATGATCCCTTTGTATCTGCAAGCTTCCTGAACTACAACCATTGAGTCAGATTCGAATCCAGTGAAGTACAATTTTTCCCTTTTCACATGTTATAACTCAGTTTACCTGACACCTTCTACCAGCTATGTGTGTGTGTCCACTAGCATTGGCACTTCTGGAACAAAATAAAGCCAAACGCATTATTCACACCACTAGCCTTTTATCCTACGGAGACATCCAAATCTTAGCTAGTAGAGGTTGGGCAATAGATCCTGCCCATTGATTCATCTCAAGCAAGGGCCTCTTTTTTTGCTTGGCTGTTGTTCATGGAGTTTGCACCCAAATTACTGCTGGTAATTGCTACTTTTATCCTAACTTTACAAACTTCCAAGGCATCATAGTGAGCTACCTGAAGAACAGGACTCACTAGTTATTAAGTCTAGTCACAAAATCGATTACGGAAGTGACATACCCTTCAAATGGCCACCTAAGAACTCCTTATCTCAACAATGACTAAAACACATTTGGAATTTCTAATTTTACGTAACATCCAGCGGAAAAAGAGAAAAACAAAAAAAAATCAGAGAGATACCCGTTTCTTGCAATTAAAGTCTAAGATCGAAGCAGAAAATTGCATTGCTCAAAATTATCGTTGTATGTAAAAGTGATTTTTGTGAAATTTAAGAAGGAAGCCTCTGAAAGACCCTTATCTTAATATAACAAAAGTAAACACACTAAGGTTGTGTTTGCGTTCAAAAATTTCACAAAATTTTTCACCCTCACAGTAAAATATTACAATATAATCTTTCTCTCTTCTATCAAATCATAATTTTTCACTACAAAAAATATAAAAAATTACCTCTTTCTTCATTTTTTCACTAAACCCAATACAAAAAATTTTAACAACCCAAAAATTTTCCAACACAAACACACCCTAAGATCTTCAAAATTTTGTCTTTCTGAGAATCTAACATCAACAAAGACAGTTAAAAGCTAACACGAAACATCATTTTGGAGATTTCACAAGGTAGATTTGCCAAATTCACAATGATTTTAGGGGTTTCACTCATGTTCTTTCTTTCAGTCACCTCCATTAAGTAGAAGGAAACATAAAAACACGGCGACCAGAAACGAGTTCGCTTCATTTTACGAAAAAGCACGCAACAATCCTACGAATTTCACCGCTACGACAAACAAAAGCGGAAATTCTTAATTTTTTTAACAGATAACATTAGACATCGAAATTCCCAAAAAGCAGAATTTCAGCCAAAGCCGCAGATAACTTACTATAAAGGCCGACCAGGGCATAAAAGAATAACGAAGAAAGAAACAAAAGAAGAGGAATAAAATTACGAGAATCGGAAAATGGTCAGGTGGGTCGGTTGGGCAAGGCAAAGAAATCACCCGAAGAGATGGGAAGCCGGGGCTGTGTGTGGAGACATCAACTGCAGAGCCCGCGGGACGTTTGAACACGTTAAAACTGAGGACCGTTTTCATCCGACACCATTACCTACCAACGAAATGACCAAAAAGAAACAAGAAACGGAGAAAATACCGCTTAAATAACGGGGCTCGTGTATCTCCTCCGACGTGGTCCAACGCTCTTTCACACGCGCGCGCATATATATATATATATATATATATATATATATATATATAAGACCTTGGCTTCACTACTTTTTAGGGTTTTATCCATAAATAATTCGTTGAAGAAAGTATCATATTTATTTGATTGATTTTACATAAAGAAATAATCCAATCTACTTGTATAGAAGGTAAGTGGGTTTGCGCACTGAAATTTTATACATATTAAAATTTTAATATAATAAAAAATTATATAATAATTTATTTTTTATCAAATCATTACTTTTTATTATAATAAATATTAAAAATTATCTCTCTATTTTTTTAACAAATTCAATACTCTAAAATTTTAACCTCTCCAAATTTTTAACACACAAACACAGCTTTCGTATCCTTCCTTTGAGGCTGTTCGGTGATAGTGTTTTTTGAGAATTTTTTGTGTTTTGAGAATTTTTAGGTGATATTAACTTTATTGATATGCGTTATGTAATTATTTTTAGGTTAGGTTAAAAAACATGTTCGATTTGTGTATAATTCTTGAGAATACTAAATTACCGAAGAAGCCCTTTATCTCACATTAAGGTGCGTCACTTCTTCTCGCATTCAGCCGTCCCTTCAAATTCCACTAGTTCGGGGTAACGATATCCAGACGCTTTGGCCGTCCTCGGATCTCGTGGAATGATTAGCCTCATAGCCTGGTTCGGTAATCCTACGTCGCTCGTTGTTTGGTTGCTTGTATACGCTTTCGCCTTAGACTCTAGCAGACACGAGTCTCAGTGTCTCACCCAGCTAGCTATTCCGAAGACTTGGCTAGGTTAGTTTATATAGCATCTTATTTTTATATTTATGATTTAAAACATTATAAAAAAATATTTATTATAATATAATATTTTATTATTTTTTTACAAAATTTACTCATTTTTAACGACTTCTATTATACATGTATCAATACAATTTTAAGTTATGTAAATATTGACGGTTCTATCTAATCGTATCATTTTCTTCCCAACCAACATCTGTTTTTTTAGCTAAAAATTTTCGTCCCCGGAAGATCACCTCAGCGTTAACACGCCGTTTCTATATTTTTAGCTCATTTATTCTTCTCAGCAACCAAACAGATTATATCCTTTTATTGTGTATAGTGCTGTGATCTCGTTGATTTCGATTAGTAGGTTTTTTGGGATCTACATGGACATTGATGAACTTTTTGACACTACCCGACCCGTAAACCTTGCAACAAAGAGTGCCATTCATGCATGGGGCTATAATCAGTCCGGGCAGACGGGTAGGAAGGGCAAAGAGTGCCAGTTGCGGATCCCTATGCAGCTCCCTCCCGAACTTTTAGGGTGCCCCGCCGGGGTCAATTCACGCTGGTTGGATGTTGCTTGTGGTCGTGAGCATACTGCTGCTGTGGCCTCTGATGGGTCATTATTCACTTGGGGTATAATCCGTTTACCTCCTATGCCTATTTTTTTTTGAACACTTCCTATGCCTATTTGTTCATGGGTTAGTATGTTTTTGTCCTTTGATATCTTTGAATCTCATTGGAAGAAAAAAGGTTGTTAAAGAGTCATAGAATAGTAATTGATTTGGTTGAATCCAATTTTGTTTCGTGTATATGTTTTCTTCTTGATTATAGTGGGTTTTACTTGTGATTTGAAATGGCTTTTATTTTGTGGTTGCATATTGTTATAGATATAACTTAAACTTCTCAAAAAAAAAAGAAAAAAAAGAAAAACGTAAGGTTGTGTTGCTTCATGTTTGTACAACACAGACCGACAGCTATCATAATGTACATTATTGACCAGGGGCTAATGAATTTGGTCAATTGGGAGATGGAACTGAGGTGCGAAGGAAGCACCCTAAGAAAGTGAAACAGTTGCAGACAGAGTTTGTGAAATCTGTGTCTTGTGGAGCACATTGTACTGCTTGCATTGCGGAACCTCGTGACAATGATGGAACCATCTCAACAAGTAGGCTCTGGGTTTGGGGCCAAAATCAGGTAGTATTTCCAGTTCTTTAGCTTTTTTTTTTTTTTCTTGTGTTCAACTGGATCTATGAGAAATAATACTCCATACGACCATACCTTTATTCTTTGTCCTGCTTCTCATTACAGGGATCAAATCTTCCTCGCTTATATTGGGGTGCCTTCTCTCCTAATACGGTATGCCATATACTTTGTTTTCTCTCTAAGTTTGATTTTATTTATTTGTTCAATGTTCTTATTTTCATGGGGGAGGGTTAGAATTGTTGAGTCTTGGGTTGTTGTTTCTACCAGTATTGATTTTCTCCTGATTCGTGTGCTGGGCCAGGCCTGCACCTCCCAGATTGTCTAGTCCTCTGTTCCAGATTTCCCAGACTATTTGATTAGCTGGCCCGTGTACCCAAAGTATTCTGCTAATATGTTTCTGTAGGGGAAATAAAAGGAATCTACTGAACTTCTAGGTGAAGCAAATGCTACGGCTAATTGAAAGTGGCTTGAGATATAAGACACAACCTATGCTTAATTAAGTGTAGCACTTATCTGATGCAGCATGGAATAAGAGTCAAGCTGCTGTCATTGGAGTAGTTTTCACTTTTGGCAGCTTAAGATCCTTGTAGTGTATGCTCAACTTTCTATTAAATCAAGTCCTACATGCTTGCACAGATTATATTATATACCTCTTATAGTAAAATAGGTTCTGAATTAAGGTGGTGTGTGATTGTTAAAATTTTGGGGTATTGGAATTGGTGAAAAAGTGAAGAGAGAGATGATTTGAATGAATTTTTTATATTTATTATAGTGAAAATAGATGTTTTGATGGAGAGAGAGAATATTTTGTAGTTATTATATTAGTTCAAAATTTTGGGGTGTCCAAAATTTTGGCGTGTCATTGGTTTATCGGCTATGGGTGCACATATTTTTATCAGTAGGATTTCCTTAATTGGGTTTTCTCTAGAGTATGCTAGAAGTTGTAATTTGTTTAATTGTTTTTTTTATAAGTAAGTCAATCTCATTAGAAAAAAAGCGAAAACAGTACAAGGAGCTATACCGAAGCCGCTTAGCCCAAACATGCAACAAAACTAAGGAAATCAGGAAAATCAACAAAAGAGCTACCTAACATTACATTAGCCCAAGAATAAAGAGTATGTAATAAAAAACCCTGCAACTTATCCAAAGACAAAGAAACATCTTCAAAACATCTAGAATTCCGCTCCCTCCAAAGACACCACCAAATACACGAAGAATTTGTTTAATTGTAAAGTACGAGTCCTGCTCCTTGTAGGTTAAGTACAGGTAAATAAGTCTTCATAGGCACATTTAAAGAATTCCTCAAAGAAGGTGTAATTTGATTAATGGAATATTGGGTGTTTCGGTTACAGCAGCACGTTCGACTTATTTTGTTCTCCTCTCTATTTTTCTTCTTCTTGATGTACTGTTACTGTTTGTGTTACTGATCACACAGCCGGAACAGCAAATAATTCTATTTTTACTTCCTTTTTTACTCTCCAAATCATACCTTACACAGTTTAAACCTTAGAACTGTGAACCTTTAGCCACCAAATGGCCTATCAGACAAGCCATAAAAGGCCAAACACTGCCCTAGGGTTTGTGACAAGTCATCACTACCAGTAATGACTTCCTCTTTCCTTAATTGGTTCTTTCCACTTCCCTCATTTGGTCCCATTTACTCACGAAGTGGCATCAGTGTGCTAGTAAATTGATGCGGCCTAATTCTCTTCTAATGTCCTTCTCACCTTTCAATCCCTATCCCTCAGAAACCTAATTCTTTCTGGAGACCATAAGTTCTTTGCCTCACCAACATTCAAAGACATTGGAACGTTTCTATGACAACAGAGGCTTAGTCTCCAATGGAATTGAAATCTAAATACCTGCAAGTGGAGTCAGATTAATTCTTAATAATTACTGATAAAAGGCTGTTGGTTACTTGTAAGAGATAGATATTTACTGTAGGACAATTCTTTTATAATATTTCTTAATGGTGCATGTTCTGCTTCTAGTCTGTATGCTGCCCAGAGAGAACTATTGCTGCTGACACTTCATCCAACCCATGATCATTATGACCCAATTGAAAGAGCACATAGCCATTGTTTCAATGCATATAATAGTGGTGGTGTCATATGTAACTATCTCTTATGTTGTAGGTTCCTGGGGACCTCAATTTCTCTACCATTGTGTAAGTCCATCACTAACATGGGTTTTGTCTAATCACACCTATTTATCAATCTCCCTTTCATTCCACATGTGAATTGTAATTTCTTGTCAAGCATCAGCCAGTTTCTAGGTTTTTCTTGTTTTTTGTTTTCACCTTCAACTTGAATGTGAATTACATTTGTTACAGGTTATCGGCCAAGTGTCATGCGGGGCAGTGCATGTGGTGGCCTTATCAGAGGATGGCCTGCTACAAGCATGGGGTAAGGTTCTTCTAATGGCTTACCATTGTTTCAATAAAAGTATCTGTAACTTAAATTGTATCAATGCAAACAGTTCTGTGTACACCTGTTTCTTTTTATGATGTTTATGTCCCTGGATTTTTCGTAATACGTAGATCGTACGATATAACAAAAGGAAAGTTCGTTCTCTTTTCCTCATACCTATTAATTACAAGTTGATCGTTGTCCTAAAAAACCAGGCTACAACGAATATGGTCAGCTTGGCAGAGGTGTGATGCAGGGGGATCCGACCCAGATGATGCAGAGCTGTCAGATTGCTCATTGATGGCGCTGAATTACCTGGAGCGGGAGGATCAGCGCAAAATTGGCAAGAAATCGTGATTTAACCTAATTGGGGCAGTTTCCGTGCACGTGTCGGTATTTTGGCCATAACTTTGGCTACAGGTGTCTGATTCGTGCCTGTGACCCCAATTCGGAAAGCTCTTTTCGGCGCGCACGTCATAGCCACCCAGCTACGCTCGGTGCACCTCGTTTCGATCCCCAAATCCGTTGATTTCCTTTTCAAAACCCTAATTTTAGTTAATTTTTGCTATTCATGGTAATTTCTTTTTTGTCGATTAGGAAATAATTCTGAACCTGATTTGGGCCAGATTTTTGGCAATCGTTTGATTTCCTTCCTTATTTCGTTTTGGTAGGTTTTGCCATTTTTGGCAAATTTCCATTAATGGTCGAATTTCAGCTATTTTAACCCGGCTTGTGGGTTATTTCGAGTCATTCCTGAATAATACGAATTTTATTGAATCCAAAGTGTTTCTGAATTCTTTGGGTCGAAATTCTCTCTTTCCCTTCTCGCAAAATGCCTTTTGTTTAGCCTACAGAATAATCTCTATTCTGTCCGGCGTCAAGGTGTTACCACTGAAGGACTCCAGGGGGCTCGTATAATTAATGCTTATGCGAAGTTCCTTGATGAAGCTCCTGAACTTGTGAAGATTACCCAAGTGTCATGCGGGGAGTACCACACAGCAGCAATATCTGAAAAAGGTGAGGTGTAAGTGATCTGAAGGTCTTTCTAGATGGAGATGAGTCCTGCATTTAAGCATGAAAATTGTGGTTATCCGCGTGACACATCTATCTATGAAGGTGTCTTATGGGAATCTTACATCTAGTTGGGAGAAAGGATGCCATGGCAATGTGATGCATTTTGATATGCAAGTCTCTGTCCCCTTAAGTTTGTTATACCATGGAAAGCTTCAGTTCTTCTTATATATGTAACTGTCCCTGCTACTAACCCATGGTATACGCTAAAGCATTTGTGTACTTAACGTTTCTCCTCTGCTATATGTGTGCTGCTAAGTGAAAAAGAAGTTTAATTGGTGAGAATGATTCATGCTAGTAACGTCTGTAATTTGCCCATCATTTTAGTCCATTCTCAGCCATTGTTCTGGACAAAACAGTGGGCTAAAGCACGAAAGCTATAAAATGTCACCATACGTCATGACATTACATGGTTTCTAGTATATCACATAATGCTTGAGCAAAAGATTGTAAACATGTTATGTGTGTGATATGACACCATACGATCCACTATTATCCCTTCTTGTGCTCTGTAGGTTTTCCACAGTTATACTGCCTCCTATGCTGATAAAAATTCTATATTCCAGGTGTGTTGGGGAAGTGCGGAAATTAGCAGCTGGTGGTGGTCATTCAGCTGTGTTGACTCATGCATGTTCCTTGAAGGATTTGTGTGAGTTTAGACTTGCGGATAGTTTGACTCTATCAAATGCTTCTGAGATTGAGGATGTTGCTTCCAGAACAGGATCAGATGCTTTAGCACGCCTTTGTGAAAGATTGAGGTATTGAATCTTGTTTATGGTTTGTGGATATCTGTAATTGCTTTTTTCTTTTTGAGTATTTGGAAACTGGAAGGCCCTTGATGAAAATCCAAGGTTGACATGCACATCATTATTATCTGTTATCACATCGACTTTAAATGAACAATACAAATTTTTTGAAAGAGCTCATGTCCTGAGTTCCATTTCCTTGAAGCTTGTTTTCTCAAACTTTTGGCTTTCAAGGGTGGTTGTGAGAACATTGCTAGAATCTACTTTTCCTTTTTGGTGCGGTTTTTTCCCACAACCTTTGGATATGACAGAAACTTAAACGCTTGCTTACACAGAAATACCAAATAAAGAAAACTCTGCCAAAAACTTTGGTTTGCGTATTTCATGCCTATAAAGTCCTCCTTTAGTGGGGTGTAGGGAATCGTAGATTTTTTTATATAGAGTACAAAGAACTAAACTGCCAGTTGAGTCCTTTGAAACTAGCGATCTCACTTTATCTATCCCAGCCCACCCATATTTTTCCTCACACATACATTTCATCTGCCATTCAGCTAGTGTGCGTGAGTGTGAGCATTTTTAATTGACATTTGGTAGATGACAGTGATTGGGAATTTTGGAATTTCCTTGCTGGAAATTTTGGACAGCACCCTGATTACAATGTACCCTTCCTTCATGGATTAATAAACCCTAATGCACCTAGAAAAAAAACCGTATGCAAAAATATTTCAAATTCTAAACTCATTAGGACTTAACCTTGAAAACAATACAACACTGCACCCAATCTGATTTCATACATAAACCAAAACCAAAAAGGAATCTCCTAAGTTTGTAATAATACATTGAATTTTTCTGTAGCTGCACTCACTTATAAAAATAAAATAAAAAAATTCTGTAGTTGCACTCTATATTCATTACTACCAACAATGTGGCCTCTCAGACTTGGCTTACACAGTCCTTCCCTCATTGATCTGTGTTTGTTTTAGGTTCTACTCTTGCGGGATTAAGTATGATATGAATCACATGCCTGATTTTCTTTGTTTCCCAGGGAACACATTCTTGATGGTGGTGATTGCGAACATGAAGGTGATGACGGTAGAAGCAATTGAATTGGCATCAAGGTCGCTAATCATTATTTTGTTAATTACTTCCTGTTGGTCTCGTCTACAGCCCACTTGGTTAGAACTGTACACTAAAGTATTGCTTTATTCAGATAGGTAAAGGGAATGTCTGCTTTAATTCCTTAAAAGTTCAGCCAGTATGTATCTCTGTTGCCTATCTCATTATGACTTTATGTGAAGAATGACATTGAGACAATGAACTTGTACTTATGAAATTTGAAAAGTAATGGACTTGAACGGTTTGTTTAGCCATTTCCGCATCTATTTTATACTGGTTTCTAGTGTTCGGGCACTCATTACTGACTGAGCTGCTGTGCAATACTTGGATTGGTTTTTCACCTCTTTGTTTCATCATGGTCTTTATTAGACTGGTTTCTATGCTAGGAACCAAGTTGCATAATCAGGAGGCAGGATTTGTACAGAAGTGTGTTTTTTTTATGGTTCACGGGATGGTAGGACCCCTTCAATCTAGAGGAAGCGAACAAAAAAGAAAGAAGAAAAAGATTAGTGTAGGAGGGGAGGAGGTGGCATTGCCTTGATCCTCTCTCGGTACATCTCAAGGAATAAGGATGCTTTGTTGAACCATATAGTTTATGCATCTCCGAGGGGTCGAAATGCTCTAGTTGAGCTTTATCTTGTTTGTTTGGGAACTTTCCTAAGTTGGTTGTCATCACGTCAATTAGATCAGGAGCAGAGCAAGGTTGGGGTGTAGTTGTGCCAGGTAGAGCCAAGCATGAACTTATTAACATCAAGATTCAAGTCTAATTGTTCAATGCGACTTGGTTGATTTGCGTAAAGCCATGCTCATAGGCAATGTGAAAGACTTGGACCTAATTTCCTTCTTTGTAGTTCACGAGAGAATGTGCAGTCTTACAATACTTCAATTTTCGAAACAGAGTCCGTCATGTGGTGGAGCACTATTGTCATCATAGTAAATTTTACAAAACTACTTATTAAAATGTGCCATCTTCCGCTTCTTAAAACCCATCTTTTGGTGGTTCAAAGACATGATTTCTATTCATTGGCATGCCGCAGCATCCAAGGTGGCATGAGTCCAGTGCCACCAGGCCGAGTCCGAGCTCCACCATCTTCATTTACGGCTGTTAACTGGAAAGGCCCTCTGCATAGTTTGTTTAAACAATCCATGTTAGTTCACGTAATTACAAGTTACGTTGCAGAATCAAAGAAGCCTATTATTGCATCCTAGCAAAGTTGCTTCAACCCAACACTGCGGACCCCTTGTCTTCCGTATTAGTAGGAAATTAGCCTAGTTAACATACAATAATTTGGATAAGTAGAAGCTTTGTAAACCTAAACTGCTTTCTCCATGTTTCAAGACTTGAGATATACTCGTCTCAGTTTTAAATAAATAGAAGAAAGGAAAACTATATTTTACAGCCTCTTACTACTCCAAAGGTTGCAATTTACATTTCAAACTATCAAATTCAGAGCGCAATATGTCTAGTTTGGTAGTTTTGTGGTGTAAATTGCAAAATGTGATGGTTAGAAAGTGTAAAATAGAAAAATCTTTAACATGTGCTTTGATCCAGCTTCAGCGCTGCTCCATGAGCGCGGTGGTGGTGCACACCAACTATATATGTCCTCAACACCTTCGCACTGGAATGTAATGACCGTTTGGTCTATTTCCATCGTGAAGTATATTCCCAAATTAAGGAGCTCTTGGTTTTCATATGATTGAAGTTGCATATTCTCATTCATTTAATTAGACTCATGACGTGATCCTTGTTAACATACATGTGCATGCTTTCATAAGAACGAGAAGGAGAGTGAGAAGAGGGGATAGAGAGAATACCCGATAGAGAGAGAAGGAAGAGCTAGTGTTGAAGGTGGTGGCTGTTGTGGTGGGGATAGCATGAAGGTGGATTTGTTTTGGACTATGCTTGGCTGCTCTCGGCTTGAATGCTCGCCTACTGTCTTCTCATTTTCCTTGAGCTATTTGTCAAAAAATTGTTTTAAATTGCGTAAGGTACCTTTGTATGGGGAGAGAGAAGCGACTCCGAGAAGGAAATACCATACTGTGGTAATTGTCATGGATTTGATCGTACCTTTTTTGCCAGCAAGTTGTTTTGCTCCTGCAAGGCTTTTTCCTGTCACAAACCATAACGTTAGTTAACGTAACTCAACAAGCAATACGCCCCATGAAAACTAAAAACCAGCAAACGATGAACTCTACCTTCTTCTGCAGCTCCATTATTGATTCGTGCATAAGTTGGTTCTGCATACGTCGTAGCGATACAAATAATGAGTATATATAGAAACCACGTGTTTGCGATCGTTTGTATGTTTTTCTTGAAGAATCCCACAAAGACTAATTCAAGCCGCACTAGGTTTACCTTTCTTGTTCGTATGCGCTTCAGACCTATATCCAGCTGCTGCTCGAGATTTTGGAGCTCTCTCAGACTTAATGGATCCAGATCATCTCCCATGAAGTTCCTACATTAATTACTCAATTTAAAGTATGCCCAAGTCTCATCATCAGAGTGCTGATTCTTGACCAATGCCTCCCACAAATCAAAACACATTTAAATTCACATCAATTTAGCAATTTCTAGGCCCAGGAGTAAGTGTATTTGTTGGAAGCTGAACATTTTATTAGAATTTACACAATATGTGAAAGGAGGGTCTAACTCAACTCCAAAAGACTCATTGAGGAGTGAGGGATGCCACAACCTTATAAGGAGTACATTGACTAGTTTCTCTAGTAATGTGGGACTTCTGACACGTCCCCTCACGTGTGGTGGGAAGATATCCAAGTCAACACATGGAAACGGGTGACAGTGAGACCACAAACTAGGAATATTGCCTCTGATACCATGTAAGAAATAAAAATTTACACTGAAGAAAAAAAATATTTACACTGATAAGTGAGACATCCACTATAGGAATAACCAATTAGGCTTATTATTTTTCTCACTTATGATTCAAAAGGTTACATTGAGGCTAATTTATAAGCCATTTATTTCAATTGCCCTTTCAACATTCCCCCGCAAACTCAAGGTGACCGACTTACAAAAGCAGGGTAAATAAAATTGTCGGATAGTTGTCGGGCTTTGCCGGATGGTTGCCGGTCTGAAGTCGGGAGGTTCCAGAAGGTAACTTGACTAAATTCAATTAGGTATTCTCATAATAGATATCTCACTTATCTAAGTTTAAATTTTTTAAATTTAAATTTTTTATTTCTTACGTGGTTTTCGGCATTAGTCCGGCATCAGGCCGGCGACCATCCGACTTCAGTCCGGCGACCTTCCGACATCAGACCGGCAACCTTCCCGCTTCAGACCGAAGACCTTCCGACATCAGTCCGAAGACCTCCCGGCTTCAGACCGGCGACCTCCCGTCATCAGTCTGGCAACCTTTCGGCGTTATTTTTTTTTTTTTTGAATTATTTTTGTAACTCCAAACCTTGAGTTTGCGGAGGAGTATTAAAATTAGAGACTTAGAGTCCCACATTGCTAGGCTATTGTATTCATTGGCTTATAAATAAAGTCCTATGTAATCTTATCAAAACATAAGTGAGAAAACCATATACTCAATTGGGCATTCCAACAATGAATGTAGATCAATGACCGAATCACTTAAAAATCTTGACCCACTTATCAAAGTTTAAATTTTTATTTCTTATACATGTCATTACACTGAATCAACATAACAGCTTACCCAAAAAAATTCAGGGCAGCTGGAGGAAAACCATCATGATCCATGGAAGCCAAGCACTCTTTCGTTAGTACATCTATATTTTGAAAAAAAATCTCGAAAGCATTTCTAACCTTCAGTTGACCCTTAATTTGGAAGTTGGAAAAAGATTTATTGGGCAACATCATCATTTCTGCAGAACTTTTTTGCTTTATATTCTGATCCTATAAATACTCCCACAAAGGCAGAAAAGTTGCCGACTCTTTGTGGCTGCTAAGCTAGGGGTGCTTGTTTTTGTTTGTTATGGAATGAAAACTTAACTCATTTACCTTATGTTCCTTTGTAAAACTTCTGTTCTAGCCAAAAGCTTGGGGAATTCCAGAGTCCAGCTTCCCTAGACAGCATTCAAAGAGGGGTTACTGAAATGCTCGTATTTATTGTACTCTACTTTCTCAATAAAAAACATGGCATAAAAGCCAATGGTCATTTGATGAATCACAGAGAGAACCCAGAAAGATTCAAAGTGCTTAGGTACTTTCCAGGCACTTTCCAATGATGGCCATTGACCAGATTGTATAATGCAAATGTCAAACACGGATGTGCACCTAGGTATTCTTGAATAAGGTGCATGAGATACCTGAGATTCAGAATCAGTAGCGACCAGCTGTCGTTCTGCATAGGAATACCTTTCATATCGTTCCAGGCTCCTCTCCATGCTGTCATTGAAAGGCATGAGTCTAAGTCTTAACATATTGTAGCCATCGAAGAAATAGTGTTAAATATGAATAGAAGACAAAATAAAAAAATTCCATCTAAAGGATCAGTATAGAGGAAAGTATCGGTAGAAACGAACTGAGTCTTATTCTCACAGGATTATTTATAGAAGGTCCCATCGACTCCAAATATAGATTACATCCAGTCACACAGTACAGACTAATCAAAACAACTTGACCACATCCAAAAAGAAAATTAAAACCCTCATAAGTATTAATGCACCCAGAGGAACCTGCTAAATATAAATTCCGCAATTATAATCACATAAACTGCAACAGCCAATAATAACCAAGGCCACTACAAAGTACAGACTGCATATAGCATCGTACAACATGGAGGAACAGTTGATCCAATAGTTTTAAACGAAGATTAGAGGAGTAACAGGAGTTGGTCCTCAATACCAAGAACACAGATACCTGCAAAATTTATCAGCAAGACAAATGCTCTATACTGCATTTCTACTCATTCATACAATTGACAGCAAAGTTACGCAGAAAAAAGGACCTTATAATTGCAGCAATTGCTCAACCCCACCCCTCCCAAAAAAAAAAAAAACGTTGGTATCAGCATAGCACATTAAGACCAATACTAAGAAAAAGATGTTTCAAGATAGAATAGACTCCCCACATCGAGTCTAACGCAATACACGAATACATCATCTTTCTTCATGAAACCAACTTGAGCTCGTACATGGTTTAGAGAACATAGGGTCACAATAATTGAAAAGCTTGTCTTGGCAACAACACTTCCAAACCTCTTATGGCCGCAATGATTTGCCCCATTTTCTTTCAACACAGAGAGGTACAAATACACGGGACAGTATAGGTTTACCATACTTATTTACTCATCTTCATGTTTTTCCTTCTTCATTTTGTACTCTTTACATCTTTTCCCCTTATCATTTTGGAGTAAAGAAGGGTTAAGAACTTTGTAAGTGTTATAATATTTGGTATGTTGACCATCAATTAAGAAGATTGATGGCCCTCAATCAAGGAGCCTTGATTGAGTCTTTTGATTAAGCCACAAATTAGGGTTCTAATTTGTGGAGATTTACCTCTTCATTCTTGTAGAAATACACCTTTCATATCTCTTATAAACACACACTTAGAAAATATTAAACTAGAGAGAGAGGAAAGAAGAGAGAAAAGACTCAAAGGTGGTTCGGTCTAAAGAAACCTATGCTCACCACAGAAAGTTTATTAGGCTACATCTTTACTTCTTAAGGTGTATTTAACTTATATATAGAAGGGTCTATTTAGAGGATCCAAATCACAATCACAGGTCGGGATGTCCATTTTCGTGGTCGAATAGCCCATTTCAGACTATGTCCTTGTTAGTGGATTAAGTTTCGGTAGGCGAAATGACTTATATGTTTAAAAAATAGACCACAGAGACCGGTTCATTCAAAGTTATACCTCAATAACTGATTTGTTAAAAGTGAATACCACAAGGATTACGTAGGAAAAAACAAAGAATACCACAAGGATTACAACTGTAATTAAGCTAAAAAAATATGACACGGTATGGAATTGGTTCTCTCCACTAGGTCAGCTTAAATTAATTCTAGATAGCGTCCCTTAAGTAAGAAAGAGAAGGAGAAGCTACATAATTACGTTATCAATTTCTTGTTGTTACTTGACGAAAACCATGGTTTGCTCAAAGCTAACTACTGCCTATACAACTGGCGTGCAGCTAGTTGAGTTGCACTCTAATTAGTAGAAACGACATGACCGCCAAAAATTGTCTAATGAAATTTGTCTTTTAGTAGAAAAAAATGATCATTGCAAGAGTTGGATTGGTTTCTAGAGGTAAAGCCCAAGAGAGATGTGGGTGGAAAATAAAGCTCATCCTCGAGCCCTGGGTGCATGGCTTGGCCTCTGGAGCTCATAGATTTGAGTCTCCACTCTCCATTTCCATTATACTAAGGAGATGAGACAGCTTATGTCTATATTAATTGTACATCACTAGCCTCTCATGGGGTGGGAATCAACTTATGCTTCGACCTAATTTTTAAGGAGTGCTTGCATAGTCTCCACATTGTCCTCGCTTAATAGACTTAATTTCTATGGATTAATATAGTCTAGGCTCTACTTGAGGTTATTCCCTAACAGATAAGAGTGTTAATACAATCATGCCTTAGAGCTTATTATTAGGGTGCTCCAACTCTCAATCTTCTCCTTTACTATATTGAAAAAGACATATAGAAAGAATGATTTTAGTTTGAATAATCATAGCATCGTTCAGCTTGCTAAGAATCCTGCAGTCTTTCACACTACATATAATTATGAGTAATGGGTGATATAATTAGACGTGAGATGTGGAAGAGTTAGAATGGTTGCAACTTTGAAAATTCTACATTATTGACTGAGATCAAATATATTAAGAAAAAAGGGCTTGGTGGAGCCTCCCACATGATCAGTTGGATATATGCTAGTAATCTCTCCATAAGTATTTTAAAACCCTAGATCAAAACCCACCATTTTCATCCAGGGTTAGTTCTCTTGAATCTTCCCCCCTCATTCGACACTCAAACTCACTCTCACTGTACCTCTCTCGTCTCTCCTTCTCTACACTCGGCTCTCTCACATCGATCTTTCATTGTCACTCTCGATTTTCGATCTCTCACTTTGAAAGCTCAAAATTTTGAGAGAACAAACCCAAAAGCGGGGAAAAATATGCTTAAAAAGTGGCATGATTTGCTCAATCACGTCTGTTGAAGGTTCCGAATTCTACTTCCGACTCTATTAATAGCGGAATCCGCCAGTTGATAGATGCAGTAAAAGAGACCAAAATGGAGCCTCCGACCTTAGCGGAAGCTAATAGCATAGAGGCGCCCTCCTCCACTGTCAATACCTCTACCCAGACCTATGGATAAGTTCCCTATAATTTGGAGAAACAAATCACACTTACTAACTTAAAACTTTAACAAGGAACTAAAGCTCTAGAAGTACTTAAGCTTAATCCCCACAACTAGAGGGAATAGGGAAACAGTATCAACTATCAAAGTGACACTAGCTAGGATAAACTGTATCTCCCTAGACCGTCCAATTTAGGGATGCAAACTAACTCCCATGACCCTTGTATTCAATAGAAAAATTTTAGGTTTGTCTTTCCCGCACTATTATTTTGTTCAACGTCTATACTTTGGTGAGATTTTCTAGATATGTTGATGGCATCGGCACTTAAGGGTAATTTTTTTTTATAGTTGTCATGATCAAATAATTGAACTTTTGGTGATCATGATATATATTGAAATCCTCTAGCCTTGTCTAAGGGAGCTCGTCTCCTTACTTTACACTGGATTGGAATTTGAAGGTAGACTACGCACAGTCCCTCACTTTTTTCCTCCCTGAGTTTTTTCACATAAGATATCTCATAGTGTTTCGGTTTTTGTTGCTGATGGTTGTGGTTAATTAATACTTGCTTCATTAACCGCTCTTAGTTGTGCAGCCATTTCAATCACATGAAGAGGAAGAAAAACTTGCTGCAGTTTTGCCTTCTCTTTTCCCCCAGTCTTCTTGTTGGTTCTTTGGCTTTCTTGATCGATTCAACCAGTACTGCATATATGATTTATGTTGATTAGGCCTTGATTGCCTATTTGTTTACCTATATTTCTAGGTTCGCCATCTCCCACGGTTTTGCTATCCACGGGAATATTAATGTGTTTGCTTAAAAAAAATATCTGAATTTCAAAAAAGCCAACAGGTAGTTAACATTTTGTTAGTACGTACTCTAGAAGCAAGATGGAGTCTTGAACCTAAAAAAAATGGACAATCTTCATGGCTTATAATAATGATTGCCCTTTGTTAAAAAAAGCTAGCTGCACTTGACCACCGTATCATTAATTGACTTAGCTTTGCATGTTCAAAGCGCTTGTGGGACTAGTACTTTGAAGTCAGACCTTTCATCACGGATTTCCAGCAGACTCAATCTTTATCTTAACGGAATATTAGATGCACGAGACAAATCAAATGGTCAAAAACTTATACTTCGTCTCACGTAATTCGTGCCCACTAGACGAGGCCAAATCCTAAAACATTGAAAGAGACAGAGAATACGCTAGCTGCATTACATCAGGATCAGTAACGACACTAATATGATACGGAGGAGGAGTCTTGGATTTAGTACTTACTATGACTCTCATTTCATCTAGTTGCCCTAGCTAGTAGAATACAGGAACGTCAGTTAATTGTTTGGACCTTTCACCTAACTTTTTTTCCCTTTCTTGGCGAGAGGCAAGTGCTTCCTAATCAGATTAGACTTTTCTTTTCTGCAACGTATTGTTGTAACTAACCATTATAACCTTTTTGTTCTTAGCTTCTGTGTATTTTAATAGAACTTGTAGCAAGGAGGGGGACGAGGAGTAGGCACAGGAAAAGGAAGAATACAGGTCCATTAATCAATGAACAGTCTATTGCGCACTTAACTCGTTTTGATTACAATCACATAATAACTTTTCTCATTGATGAGGGACGTTAGAAGAAACACACTAGGCAGCTTGGATACATATTCTTGTTTAATTTTCTGAACGTGTAGCGAGGCCTTTGGATCAAACAACTAATTCTTAGGCATGGATAAATCAGTGAAGGTTTCCACAAAGGGGTTAGTGGTGGGACTCAAATTTGGACAAACTCTACCCTTAGGCACCTGGAACTTTCCTCCACAGCTGCATGCGTTTCCTTCTATCCATATGTATGCTTTGGAGTTTGGAGCATTACCGCTAATCGACTCTTTTGAAGGCAAGATTTCCCGGGGATGTCACTACTTTTGCGACATATGCAAAAAGGTTGGAAAGGTTGGGGGTGATATAGAAACAAAAGAGTTGCTCAAAAAGATTATGATCTAAACTCAAGCTGCAAGAGTAATTTCAAAACACACTACCTACGCTATGACTCGTTTTGTTAGTGTCCTTGTTTTATTCATTACATAGAAGCTGTTTGAAAAGAGAGCGAGAAAAGAAAAAGGAAAGAACGATCGAGTTGACGGACTAGGGGACTTATATGATTTGAGTGCCTTTCAGTTTTCAGTAATTCGTTCTCTCACGTGAATGGTGAATCTCACTATATGTACTTCTATTCAAGGGACTCGTTATTATCTGGGAGGATGCGACTATTGCTCCAGGAGTAGTATTAGTTAGTTTTCTCCAAATTGGCTAACCTTCACTCTACGTTCTAATTAACTGGGGATATCTTTGGAGTAGAAGTTTTAGGAATGACTCTTAAATGTTTACTAATTCCCAGGTATAAATAAGCTCACTGCAAAGTATATGAAAGAATCAACATATGGAAGTTAGAGGAATCAACAAGACCATTAATAGAACCAAAGAAGGATTAGATATACTGGGCGTTTCGAGTAGCTTTCCTAATATATTAACGACAACAAACACCCTTCTTACCTAAACCAAATACATCTAAATAATTGTGGCAGGTGTATCCTAGTTTTGTCTCAACATAAATGGGTCTTTATCGTTGGACGATCTCTATGGAGATCTTAAATAACGAACTTTTTCTATTCAATCCTTTCCACGACTAAAATCATTGAGAAGGCCGCCTCCTCCTTGGTGAATGACCAACATTGGATACTAGCGAATACTAGGTTATAAAATCGAAAAAAATGAGCAGCACGCCCCATGACACACAGCTCAAGGATACCTGTGTCCATATATTATAGATCTACTTGTACTGCGTACTCAACTAGTATAATGTGTCACAGATATCCACTAATGCTATGATCCAATAAATGTAATGTGGTGTCTGTGAGGCAGTGATCAATATCCTGTACGAAAGGATATGAAAACAAACCATCACAATCTTTCTTTTGAATTGAAGCAAGACAATTGTCCACTTTAAAATTAGAGACACAACCGCAATAGGGGTTTCTTTTGTTTTTCTTGTAGCGTTTTGATCTTTTGTAAGAAAGAAAATATTTCCTCATGTTTTTCCTTCTTTTGGTAGCTGCTAGAAGAAGCATAGCAAAAAAATTGGAGTGCTAAGTACAAGGATCAAAGTTCTATTTAGTCTTTATCCAGCAACCCGTGCTAGTGCTTGAAAGACTGAGAATAAGGAGGAGAGAAAGAGTGTGTGGCGTATGGACTCAGTAGGTTAATAATTGTCCTAACACACCAGTGCATCGGATGAAATGACATTAAGTTTGGTGATGTTTATGCAATATGCAGGCCATGACATACAAACACTCAGTGGCATAATAGCAGCTAATATATATCTTTTGATAACACAGATCCATAAAATAAGGAGAGAAGTAGAGAAATAAAAAGAAAACCCTCTAAAATGAAATAACAAACGAACAAGTTAACCACAACAACAACAAAAAAAAAAGATGAAGATCAACCATAGAGTATAAGTATGAACCTCGACTCGGAGGAATACTCGAAGAGCTTCCCTTTGGTGGAGAACACAATCAAAGCTACCTCAGCATCGCATAGCACCGAGATCTCATGAGCTTTCTTGAGCAACCCTGTCCGCCGCTTGGAGAACGTCACCTGCCTGCTGATCTTGTTCTCGATTCGCTTAAGCTGAACCCTACCTCTCCCCATTTCTGCGCTTGCTCTTTTCTGTAGCTAACCAAAAACCGTGGAAAAATGTGTGAAAGAAAGAAAACCACAAAGAAAATTGTCCGAGAAAAACCCTAAACAGGGTTCATTTGAAGGAGATAAAAGGAAAGCACCTGGTCGATGATGATGCTGATGCTGATAGTGAGTGTTTTAGTTTATTATGGGTATCTTTCTATTTTGGTGTTTGAGAAGGGTTTTCAGTTATATTATGAACCAAAAGGCTTTCTATGTATATATGGGCAAAGAAATATAGGAGAACAAGGAGAGAGGGAGAAAATATGATAATCTAACGCTACTGGGGAGTGAGTGCGCATGGTATTGTGGAAACCGTAGGGGTGGTAAGGAAACGAGAGTGGTTGGGACAATGCGTTGTCGAATTGCGATTGGAGGGAACTGGGGCATAGTCATTACTGTCTCATTTTTAGCCACAGGCTCGGAGGCAGTCCGTACAGAGATCCTGTCAGCCGAACTCTGCGGGACCAGAAGGGGGCATTCTGTCTTTTGCCGTGTAGCATTCGCGCGTACTGGTGACTGACGGCGCTTAACTTTCACTACCAGCATTCATCATGCCATTGCTCCTATTACCTGTTACTTTATCTTTTTCAAATTTTTACGGTAGAGATATTGAACGTCCAAGTTATAAGGTAGGAGATCAAAAGAAAAAAAGTTACAAAGGTAGGTGATCCGTATCCTACGCAGTATTTGTACAACCTTACAAAAATAATGTTGGTGTCGATCGAACTGGGCTTAGACACGTAAGACGTCCGATCGATGCTCACGTACACTGTAGCTAGACAGATCACAAATTCAGATCTCAACCAACTAAATAAAAATATATAGTTTCTTTCCAATTAATACGAAGGTTTTGTTTTTTTCAATTACAATTTTTTTTTCAAATTATCATCGGATTCTCAAATATTTCACAAACTTTAACTTGTTGTAACTCGTCCCCGTAAACTATATTTCTCGTTGCGATTTCATCTTGTAACATGTTGAATTGCGATTTCATCTTGTAACATGATGAAGTTGTTATATTGAACGGTTTTCGTCCCAAGTAAACACACATGACCTTCTCCTTATTTAAAAAAACAATCTAATGTCATGCAGAACGTGAAACAGGCAGCTGGTATATGTACCGATTTAGAATGAGATAATTAACTCCGAATTTATAAGTTATATATATATATATATATATATAATTAGGTATTTTCAATAGTTTGAGTTATGCGCGGAGTTAGAATGAAAATTCAAGAATATGTTAGAGCAGTTTACATGATTGATCAAAATCTTAAGAACTAATTAACTACATTTATAGGGGAAAAACTGAATCTCCAAAGAAATTATTCCCTTTGCCAGCTAAAGTATACTCAGAACTGAAACAGAACATAATCTATAGATATATACATAATCCTCGGTCCCAAACGTGACTGAAAGGCCATCAAACTAATACAATGATAAATATTGCACGTTATATGGATAATGGTAATGAAGATATGCTTTTTGTGGTCCATAAATCAGATTGAAAAATAATTTTAAAAAAAAGCACAGAGAATATGCTATATATTGATAAATGGGATTTGATATTTTAATGTACTATTTTAGGTATAAAAATGTACAGTCTTTTAAAAGTGGTCCCGTTAGTATTGATGAACATATATATATTGAATCCGAAGTTCATTTATTAAAATAGAACGGCAGGGGACCACGATCTGCTAGCGGCCTCGTAGACTTAAACTAGCCATTAGCATTAAGGATCAAAACGAGTCCTATAGAGCTACATCTGCATGAGTTCATGGGGACCATTCTACACACCTAGTCGAATTTCAGAGGAAAACAAAACGTTGGGGTGGGTGTTTGGTTCCTCGGAACGAATGGGGACGACCAACTGACCAAGTACAAATCCTAGTTAATTACCGAGGAGGCCCGTAGGTGTGGGTCATTGCAATTTGCAGTGAAGTTATTTCTTCCAACCCCCAACAACAAAAAAGAGGACAAAGCTCCTCGAAACACGCTCATCGAGCATTATTAGTTGATCCCTCTCAGCCGGGGGCCGGATGAGGCTTATACCATATGGCATGCATGTGAAAGGGCGTTCTCTTCAAACGGACACCAAAAAGGACACGACCATTGATTTTACCATTAGCTTTGGGACCCGATCGATCGATGTCATTTTCGCCATGGCTAAAAATCTTGTACGAGCGAGGAAGTAGAAACCATAGATCTAGCATGCACACTGAAAATTCAAGCCCAGTTGCATCAATAAATGGACAACTAGTTGGGCTAGCTCCACCGATTAGCTAGCAAGCTCGATTTCAATCCCTCACAACTCCTTCCGCGACTTTAAATGGTGTGTAGGGGGGAGAGGCGCCTATTCATGCAGACTCCAGAGAGGTTTGAATTCTCACAAGTTTTCTTGGGCCCATGCATTGGCTTAGGATATCTACTGGTAGGCCCGAATTCAATTCCTCACGTCTCCTCTGCGACTTAATTAATGTGCGCGTGTGTGCGTGTGCGTGTGGAGAGACCTCTGTACATGCGGAGCTTTGGCATCTTTTTTTGCCCAAAAATTTTACGTGCATTTAGTCGCAATGTGCACACCATCTGTTTCGAGGTCCGGCCTAAACGGAACACGAAAATGGTATCGATTTCCTTTATTTCCTAGAAATAAATAAATAGAGGAGCCCGAGCTTAATTTGGGTTTTCATAACATTCCCCAGATTCTCCTGTTTTAACTTTCAAGGGAATACGAGAAGCGCAACCCCTTCACGCGCGGGAGACGAGAGTCTCTCATCCTGTAAACGACGCTTTGAATCCCCTTATACATTCATCGTTCATGTCAGTACGACAAGAATGACGCAAATAAGAATGACGCAAGTATGTTATCGTTTATCTTAGGCTGAGTTAATTGTTCTGTACCTACCTCAAAAGTCTCAGCTACGAAATATGTTCTTATATATTTAACATCTTACAAAAATTTTAAGTTTTCATTGAATTTGTTAAAAAAAGAATTTTTTAAAGAAAAATTTTAAAACAACAAAATCTGAAAACTTTACACTAATTAATACAAGTCAATCTCAAATTTCAATAAAAATAATCTCTTATACACTTTGTCTTTTGAGAAGTTGCTGAAAAAAAACTGAGTTGATACGTACCATTACGTAATAGACCAGAGTTTTTCTTAATTTTTTCTAATTTTTTATTTTAAATTGTACTATTTAATTCAAAGAGAAATAAATGTAACAAGTGAAATCTCATTGTAAGATTCATGTTGTCTGAAATTTTACATAGACATTAATAATGATATAAATTCTATTTATTTTTAAATTAAACTGTAAGAGTATTCCTAACAGACTCTTCAAATTTAGCTCTCTACTTTAACTAAAAATCATACTTCTCTATTTAACTATCAATTTTTCTATTTTAATCATCTATTTTTACTATTCTATATAAATATTATTTTTTTAAAATTTCTTTAATATTTATATTTTTAATTATTCATTTTATCTCGTATTTTTAAATATTTATCTTATCTTAAATATTAGAACAGAGCAATGACACGACAAAACTTATAAAAAAAGTTCTCACCGTAACAAGTAGACACCGAGGCTACAGTACTCCACGAAGACCAAGGTGGTCGGTGGATCACTAACACAGCAGTTATTGTTTTACCGAGACTTCTACGAAGTTGCACTGTTTACTGGCGAAGGAATAGAGGCTATCTGCAGTATCTCTAATACTGAAAAAGCTGAACCTATTGATCCTCCTACCGTTCGTTCAGTAATTGAATCATTTACTCTCCGAGAAAAAAAAAGGGAAATGGATAGTTTAATCCCTAGATTTTTTACCCTTTAACGGTTTGATCCTTAAAAAATAAACCCTAACAAAATACTTCTCAAACTACCATCATTTGACATAATCATCCTTCCGTTACATTCCCGTCTGATTTTTTAACGGGAGAATGTCACACCTGACAATTTTTACACGTGAACCCACATGTTTTGCTTTTTTGAAGCTGGTTTTGCATTGAGGGCAGACTTGGTTTCCTTCTCTGCGTTCATACTCGTAGCAAGTTCTACAGATGGGAAAAGCACACTCGTTGCAGGCCACGAACAGCTCTCCGTCCACAGTTAGTCCCACATCGTCTCCGCATATCTGGCAGATTTGCGAAGAGAGAGGAGATGTAACTAGTAACTACAAAGAGAGGGAGAGTGCGAGAGCTAAATAGTGGGCGGCAAGTGCCAATTTTTTTTTTCCTTCAGTGCTTTCTTACTCCCTCTGCGTGCAACTACTCTCTCTCTCTAAACTTTTCTTCGGTCTCTTGCTTTTGCTTCCATCATCCATTAGCTTTCTCTTTTTGCTTTTTACCAGCATTGACTCTTTCTCACTTTCGCGTTTATCTGTCCGTTACTCCCGCTAAGCAAAAGCCTGAGAGGATCTCTCTCTCAGCATTTTTTGATTCATTTTGTGGATATCCATTTTGATTTGCCTGCAAAAGAAGAGCTGTGAATTGGGTGTCAGCCATGGCAACTCCAAAACCGGAAGAGATAAGTCATCCACCTATGGACCAACTTCAAGGCCTAGAGTACTGTATTGACTCAAACCCGTCGTGGGGTATGGCCAATTTTCTCACCCTCCTTTTTCTGCATTCGTTGGTTTATTCGTTCTCTAGCCCATGTTTACGTTCTATGTTCTTAGCTCTTCTCATTTTTGCTTGTGGAAACAGGGGAGGCAATAGCTCTGGGTTTTCAGCACTACATTTTGGCCTTAGGAACTGCCGTTATGATACCATCATTCCTGGTTCCTTTAATGGGTGGCAATGATGTGAGCCAATTCTCATGCTCTTTCCTATACGTTTGAGATGTTTTTTTTGTCAATTTCATTGGCTCTGATATCTCAACTTTTTTTCCAAAGTTTGAAACTACAAAACTAAGTAATTTCTCTGACTCTCATTTCGTTTGTGTGAAGGAAAAATCTCTTCTTTAATTTTATGATCATCTAGAATAGGTTCAAGTATTGTTCTCTTCGGTTGGGTTTGTGCTCTTCTTCATGGATCCTCGTTATTGATACGCCATTTGTGCTTTTGATCCTTCAGGGTGACAAAGTCAGGGTGGTGCAGACTCTACTTTTTATTGAAGGAATTAATACGCTACTCCAAACACTGTTTGGTACCCGATTACCCACAGTGATTGAAGGGTCTTATGCATTCATGGTCCCCATTATATCCATAATTCACGATTCGTCCTTGATGAGCATCGAGGAACCTCATCTGGTTAGTCCAATTTTGAGTTACACTTTTCAGTTCTCTCTTCTGTATTGTTTTTCATAAAGTAGGACTCATCTTCAGTGAAAAGGACACATTCTTTCGGTGCATATTCGTGTGACCCACCCACTTACCAAATTGACTTTCCCATCTGTAGAACTTGCTACGAGTATGAACGCAGAGAAGGAAACCAAGTCTGCCCTCAATGCAAAACCAGCTTCAAAAAGCAAAACACGTGGATTCACGTGTAAAAATTGCCAGGTGTGACATTCTCCCGTTAAAAAATCAGACGGAATGTAATGGAAGGATGATTATGTCAGATGATGGTAGTTTGAGGAGTATTTTGTTAGGGTTTATTTTTTAAGGATCAAACCGTTAAAGGGTGAAAAACTCAGGGATTAAACTATCAATTTCCCAAAAAAAGAAGGTTGAATAATTTACTGTCTATGTACCATGTTACTGTTGTCGTATCATGCATTAAATGTCCTAAGCAGCTACCTAGTGACTTAGCATATAACCAGATTGTCAGGGACTCAGGTGGAAATAGACTACCGGTGGAGCATCGATATTTTTTTTTCTAGGCGGTGGAGGTTTTGATTCATCTTTCTTATACAGTGAAAATAAACTCCATTCCTTATTAATAAGGTTTGAATCGCCTTATTAAGTAATATGGGCACGTAAAATAATCTTTGACGTACTATAATTGACTTGTTAATATCAAACCAATTGGTTTTGCATATTAATTACGATTAAGTACTAATTTCGTTCTTAATTTTTGACCCATTTTAATGAATCATTCATTGATTTTCAAATTGATCATAGAGATATTTGAATTTATACTTTTTGTTAAATAAGTATTTTTTAAAAATTTAGGAGTAATTAACTGTGACATGCTCACTAAAAAATTCCTTTTGTAGCTAATCATTTACTTACCTGAAGGGACACCAGCAAGCTGCAATTGAATGTGAACAAAATCTAGGAGATTAAATAAATTCAATAGAAATAGGTATTTTATATGACTTCTGAAGTGACCGAATGAAGTTAAGGATTGATTCAATACCGAATCCCAGATCCCTATAGACGACTAATGGTAGGGGCCCCAACAGGGAATATGTTCGATGTAATAATTTCTTAGAGGTATTATAGCATCCCCAAGGATTAGACCCGCTTTTTACAAGTAAGTGGAATCTTTATGCGTAAAATCCGATTCGAGTAGTTATTTAATTGGTACATCCCAAGGCGCATGAACTACCATTCTAACCCTTTTCGGGGAATTTCATCCGCAAACGCAAAGTTATGGCTGATTGATATTGCTCGTCATCATTTAGCTATTGCATTTATTTTTTCTCGTTGTCGGTCATATCTATAGAACTAACTTCAGTATTGGGCACCGCCTGGGGAATACGTTCGCAAGAATGAAACTCAATGGAATTGATGGGGGCACGCACAACCGGTGGAGCATATGGTTTAATTCGATGCAAAGCGAAGAACCTTACCAAGACTTGACATGACGCGAATCCTCTTGAAAGAGAAAGGTGCCTTCAGGAACGCAGACACAGGTGGTGCATGATTGTTGTTAGCTCGTGCCGTAAGGTGTTGGGTTAAGTCTCGCAACGAGTGCAACCCTCGTGTTTAGTTTCCACCTTTGAGTTTGGAACCTTGAGCAGACTGGCGGAGGAAGGTGATACCAGTTAGTTACGCGTATTGTATACTCTCATCCTGTGTGCGACAGGGCGGCCGAGAAGCTTCTTGCTGTGCTACCCGGTGCCCACCAAAGCACAGACTCTACTCACCCACTCGTGGACTATTATATGGGTTGGTGAGACTATTCCACTACATATTGATGGACTTACTAATTTGCTGACTGACAAAAGGAGTTAAGACTGACGGTTCGGTGATCGAGCGAAGATATACAACATTTATAAATTTATAAATTTTTATTCGATCTTCTGAATCAATTCTTACTTGTTCGTTTTTCGTAAATAAAAAACTCATTTCCAATTAAAATTGGATCTTGATTTTCCTGCAAACTTACTCATTATGTTTAAGAAATAACTCATTTTTGTTGATAATAAATTTTCGACCAAATAGATTTCTTTTATTGCCAAGTTCTGTGTAATTCATATTAAAAAGAATATTTTTTAATTTGTACACGATAGGGTCCGGTCAACAAAGGATCATATATTTTAGGTAAATATTCTTTTTCCGTCTCATTATTATACAATCTAGTCCTTTTCTTACCCATGTCATTCTATTTTTGTTTGTTATTACTGTCTATAATGATAATAATTGCTGAATCAAAAACTTTCAATTGAACAACTTATTCTTTCAATTGGTATTTTTGCTTATCCTTGTTTGTATCTTTCAAAACCAAAATTGATATTTAGGGAAGTGCTTTATAAACATATGTATAAAAAATGAACATATTTCATTTACACTCTTTATGCCTACCATAACTAGTTATTTCGGTTTCCTAAATGCCTTTCATGATCAGGGAGTATTTAAAGTAAGCCAATTAGGATCGAATTAGGACCCCCTGGGGGCGGAGTTTTGTGTTCCAAAAATAAGGATGTTAGTTACAGTCGGGTCTAAGGCTCTGTGACTAACAACGTCTTTGACTATTTGAATTATCATTGGTAAACATTGGATTTTTTTTTTTAAAAAAGACACACATTCAAATGGGATAGATGGATAATGAATAAGAAGAAAGTGTTGGGCAGGCCCATCTCTAAGACTTGCGAATAAAAATCGGGCTTTTCTAAAGGGGTTGATAGGAAGGGTCTGGTGCTCGCTTAGTGGCAAAGCAAAGAGATTCACTCTTAAATATGGGCAGGATTATGAGGAGACGTTCATCCCTACCCTACCTTTGAGTGCGGTTTGAACTATTGATTTACGTAATTGGAAGTAACCAATTAGGTTTACCATTCTCAAAGTTAATGGTTCACACATCAGCTCCAATAATAAGTTTGACTTGTGTCAGTCAAACCTAAAATCATGTGACTTATAATTTTTTTTAAAAAAAAATAAGTTAAATACCAATTTAGTTTGTTTTACTTTTTAACAAAAAAAAACTTATGAAAAAAATTAAAAAAGTACAAATTACATCAATTTAAAAACAAAAAGACTATTTGTTAAAATGGTCAACTTAAGGATGAAATAGTTACATAACCCTATTAATTATAACTCTGTTGATTGCAAGTAAAGAATTCAACCTTTACCCCTTTTGTTTCATTGCTTACCTCTGCCCATAATTAGTTCGAGTTTTTCTTTTTCAATTTTATTTTGGGTAATTTTTTGTGCTATTCTTAACTATCATAGTAATACTAGTCTAACATAAATGCCGCCTAAAAACCTTATTAGAAATCTTATGAGAAATAGAACATTATTTCTATACTTTTACCTAGCATATATACATTATTATTAGGTATTATAAGAAATGTTATGTGACAGATCCTTCAAAATGGAACACACCATAGAACATAAATTAATCCCGAGCAAAGCGATGAACTCCTAATCCCTCCTATCAGGTAAGCAAGGGGGGGCAAGGATTTTGAAAAGTGCCCCCCCCCCCTTGCCCGTATGCTAATTTTTTACAAAATATGTTATTGGCGTCCCTCCCAAAATTTTCAAAAATGTCCTCTCAATTTGAAATACAAATTTTAGACTTAAATATTTAACAATATCTTATAATTTTTAATTTAGACAGATTTAAAAAACGTTTAATGCGATTAAAAAAAAATTCAAGATTCACTTAAATCTTCAAAAATTCAGAATCTTTTTAGAAGTTCATGTGCACGCATGCATGTGTCATCACCTCATTGGTCGGAGGTCCAAGGGGTCCATAGAATTTTTTATTTATTTAGATTTTTAGTTTTTCTTAGAAGAGAGAGAGAGAGTAGAAACAAAGGTACGCTCTCTAGAAGATTTGCTCGGGGCTCAGTTTATCTTATCCGAAATAAATATTCTCAAATTTTGAGAATCACAATGAATCCCTAATCCGAATAAATTGTATTTTTTATTTATCTATTATTTAGCCCATTTATTATATATTTATATATAAATTTATATTATTTATATATAATATAATACAAATATTTATAAAATATTTTTGAATCCATGGCTTACACGATGTTTTCTTATATATATGTTGTACCATGTTTGTGTTTGTTTGGTCCTTTTTTCAGTTATATGTTAGTGTAAATGAACCATAACTATGTAGCCCTATTCCTAAAAGATTGACTCCAAAATAACATATCCAAATTATAAGAAATCCCACAAAGGCTATAATTGCGGAATTTACACCTTCCAAATTTTTATTTGTTCGAATATGTAAATAAATAGCGAATACGGTCTAAGTAATAAATGCCCAAGTTTCCTTCGGATCCCAATTCCAATATGAGCCCCATGCCTCATTTGCCCATACTACTCCCGAAAGAATACCTATAGTTAAAAAGATAAATCCTATACCAATAATACGATAACTCCAATGATCCAATTGTTGAATGAATTGAGACCTATAATAATTTCTAGAAAAAAATCAAAGAACTGTTTCCTAAAAGATTGTTTCTTTCGTGAATCTCGTCAAACTCTTCTCTCTCCTTCTTTTGAGTCTACGCGCTTCTGTTTAGTATGTCGTTTATATGCTCCTTAAGCCAGAGACCTTTTTAATTAGATGGAACACACTGCCTGTAATTAGTGATCTTCCTCTTTTTCACAAGCATGAGTAGGACTTCTAGTGTTGGGAAAGTCATCTCACTGAACATTTCTTAAAAAAAACTCTAACGTTTGAATACTAAAAAGTTATGAAAATTAAAAATATATTTATTTTATAAAATAGAAAATATGAGCATTTTCTACTCTTTTAATATTTTCAAACTCTTTATTATTTATATCTAAATTGCATTATCTTTACAACATATATACTTAGTTTTTAACTAATATAAACTCGTGCTATATATTCGTAAGTCAAGACACTCTTTGAAAATATTTTTCATAATTTGAGTTGTATTTATACAAACTTTTTCATATTTTATATATAATAAAGTATATAATATTTTAATATTATTTTGGCCACTCAAAATATAAAATTGATAGCTCCGACACTGCAGGTAAGTTACGAGTTTGATAACAACCCGATTGGAAGCCAAAATGTTCAAATTTACTGCTCATCCCATGGTCCATATTGACCACTGGACTAGTTAACCGTGAGAAATTACAAATAATATTCTGCTTAATACAGTCGAAAAAACTAGCTGTAGTACTGTAGTTGAAAGAGCTCTTCAATGTTAGCTGGTTTTATAAGTTCACACGTGTGGTGGGCCAGCTGCCCGAATTATACACACGGCGCAAGTGAGATTTTTTTTTGTTTTCCTGAATCAAGTGATCATCAGATATTGGTTTTGTATAAAATTCGATTTGATGGGCCATATTAGGCATGAAAGAGAAGATGAAAAGACTAGTCTAATTGTGGTAGCCATTTGTCTTCCATTTCGAATAGAAAATATATATACATATATAAGTGCAAACTTTCTCTCCATCATTTTGGGTTGGCAGACGGCCGGCCTGAGGAAATTGAGGAGTACCTTCATTCTATTAATTTTCTCTATACATAAAAATAGAATGATTCGTTACTAAGTAAGGAAACTTAGAAAGGGATTTGTTTTGATTAGGGACTAATATATAATTAATAGGCCGTATTTTAGTTTGTCATGATTAATATATAAACTATATTCTAGTGTGTTAACGGGCTGGTGAGCTTTTTTCTTTAAACGCTCCCGTCGCATCTCCTTTTTTGTAATGCTTCATTGCTTTTAGGGAGAGGCGATGAGCGGGCCAGTCATTTCTCTTCTTTTTGTATATTTTTTTTTCTCTGGGCGGGAGCCACTCAGTCTAAAATATATATTAAGAGAGTAGTTTTTATATCTCTGCAGTGATTAGGGAGTGTGGTCTTCTAGTCGCAGTGGGGGCGACCAAGCTGCAGTGTACTAACTCCATTGATGGAGTTGCTCATACGAACTGATCAGGCGGTGACAGACAGTAGTACTGGTCAGCATTCTTTTCTGGTAAATCCATAAAGAGCAAAGTTGATCGAACGTTGTGTTGACCATCCCTTTTTTCCTCAAACCCTTATATATATATATATATTTTTTTTTTTTTTTTCTAAATCTCAAACCCTTATATCGCTCGTTGCTTTGCCCTATATATCATTCATCTCTCCGTCCTGGCCTCTCTTGTCAGACGCAGCTCTGAGTTAATCTTATAATGGACGTACTAAGATGAATAGAGGGAGGTGAACGAAAGGTTGTGCACACCGAAATCTAACCTAGTTCCGCGTTTTGTCTACTTCCACACAAACATTTTTGTTTTTTTTTTTTGTCAAATGTTGAATTTGTAATTACGATAGTTGAGAACGAACAAAATAAGCTAGAGGTTGTTCGGTTAAGGAGTTTTGTGAGGATTTTTTGTGTTTTGAGAATTTTTAGGTGATATTAATTTTATTAGTATGCGTATTGTAGTTATTTTTATGTAAGATTAAAAATAATATTTAATTATAGAATTTTTTGTACCACGATAATCCAAAAAAATCTTAAATATTTTTATTAAAGAAACAGCCCATAGAGAGAGGTCAGTGAGATGGAAAGCATGTGAGAAATGAATAATTTGAATATTACTGATGATTGTGCACTGGCCATTTAGGGGCACTTGTGTTATTATATCATTTCTCTTTCCGTAGACAACTAACAATATTATTATGCTTTTTTGGTTTGGAGAAGATTTTAGGATTTCGGCGAATGTTCTTTTTCCGTATTCTGTACATGTGACGGGACCCCGACCGGAACGTGTCAATGAGCTGGAACTTCCAGGATCGTACGTAATCGGCGATGGCAATTTGTAAATAATAGGTTTTTTTTTCTTGCTTTTTCTTTTGAGTTCCGGGAATACATCATGAGTCTTTTGGTTATGGATGCAGAGGAAACGAACCACCAATCCCAAATTACGCTGCAGACCGTCCTATTGTTTCGTTTTAACTTTTTAAAACATGAGAGACCTTGTGGTTTTGGAATTTCCGGCCTTTTAAGGATCTGTAAGAGCGATAAAGATCAAGTAATGCTTTTGTGGAAAGCAAATGTTTTTGGGCCTAGCCCAGTTCTGTGCTTGAACTTGGTGGGGGCCCAACCCATAATTGCTGATGGGTTGATATGGCGGATAAGCTCTTTATTTTTATCCTTTTTAGTCCGGGTAGAGGATAATGCAAGTGGGCCTTATAAGCTCATGTTTATGTTGGCCCAGTCGTATCTAAAAGCTAGGCTTGGGCTTAGTTCCAGACCTACGTGGGCAGTACTCCTATATTCGCACTTTATTAAGAAGTGTGGACTCTTATTTTTTTTTTAAAAAAAAAATCTTAATTACACCATTGGTCCATGCAGCATTTCGAAATTCCAAATTGTTCTTTAGGGTGTTTTTCATCCTACAGTAGTCTCTTGGAATACTAATGTGCCAATACAACTCTTTCTATCGACTGAAGTCTGCATTTGGACAACAAACTCTCAGGTGATTAGCATAGACACGTGTTCTATTAAACAATTAATACAAGACCTTCACGTATTCATTCCTAGTTGTCAAAAATTAATTGGTAGCACATTTGTGTGACATATTTGATCTAGGTGGGACCTCTGGTCATTTTTTTAACATTAAAAATGTACACAACGTTTTATGCTGTATTCTTTGTACCCTAAAATGTCATTTGAAAGAAAACAACTACCAAGCGCAAACATATAATCCCACATTCTGGTTTTTCCTGGGCTGTCTCTCTTCTTTCGGAAGATTATTCAACAAATCATCCTTAAAATGAGTGATGTAGAATATATCCTTTTGAATTTTGGAAGTTCAACCATATATATGCATGACTGCTGGAAGGATTGTATAACTGCAGCTTGCCTTTACAGTGCAACATTATATAGTCTTGAATGTCAAGTCAGAAGATCGATAAGTATTAAGATCAGCCAAAGGTAGCTGAAACCACAGCCTTATGGTAGCTTGGCATAAAACCCGAATAGATCAAGTCTCCCTCAAGAGTTTTCAACACATTATAGAACTTCATACAAGCCCAGTTTTTTTTCGTTGGTAAATGTTCCAGATTGCTTTGAAATTCAGTCACAGCTAGCTGTTTTTATGGCAACATGCATAGGAAACAAATGCTCATCAAGCATTTAGCTAGATATTGCCACCACCAACAAGCGTTTACTTAGTAGGTAAATCACAAGAGCAGCTAGTTGCGTGACACAATGACGTCTTAAAGCATCCATCCAGGGATGAACCCACTGACTTGTTGGGCATGAGTTGTTGTAGTTATCTGGTCTGGACCTGATGGATTGTACCTGTGTCATTAAAGTCATTTCAGGAAAGAAGTTAGGAAAAAAATTTGACGGCTGAAATGAATTGATTGAGGTTCGAACGTTTACCCTATCTGCAATGTGGGATTACAATCTAAAGGCTGGAAGAACCCCTGAGATTCATGAGCATTGTGGGAACCATATGTGATACTTGGCTCACCGCCTTCCCATTGTTGTCGAAGGTGATTTCTTCCGCTAATCTCATCCAGCTGCCAATAAACAAATTTAAAGACATTTGTGAGTGCTCATAGTTAATTGTTCTGTGATACGGGGAAAACAGGCAGTACTGGAGGTAATATGCAGTACTCTAGAATAACTGCTCCCATCATTCAGAATGACAATCTGGAGAGTAAGGTAGAAGCGCTTGTTATAGATCGACAGGTAAATTCATTGTATTGACAAATTAAACATGCTGACTTTGCCTTCATATTCACAAACCCAAACAATTCGCCCAAAAGCAAGATTTGAATGCATGTATGTTCACGATGTTGAAGCAAAGTAGCATCAAAACATGCAAATATTTGTGGTTCTTCCACATATTCATGCATCTTGAGAGCTGGTGAACCACCCCAACCATTCGTGAAAATGATCCATAACACATATTACCTTTATTGTCAAAGACCTGTTTGCTTCCAGCAGTAATTGTTCCTGTACTCAAAATTAAGGAGCTTGTTAGTAAAGTGAACAGCATTGGCACTTCAAGCAGTACTGAAATAGCATATTCTAATTGTTTAAATTATAATCCACAATGTTGCCGATATCTGCAGACCTTATTTTGGAGTTCAGAAAGCTGGTCAAGCATATATTGCGTCTGTAAAGTATGTCAGAAATAATTGCAGTGAGCTCTCATATGATATGCTGGAACTTCAAAAACATTTTAGAAAGTCGAAGGAGATCATGTGACCATTTTATTCATAAAGCCATCCACTTTTCAACTTACGTACCTTGTAATGCTTATCTCCTCCAGAAATATATAGTGTGGATTGTTGGGATAGGCACAATTTGGGTAATGACGAGAAATGATCGAATTATTAGAACTACTATACGAATGTTTAACACGTGTAAGATTTGAATTGTCCTTGTTTGTTTAGGAACTTATCATTTTTAAGTGTATAAATACAATAATATCTCTGGAGTAGAGTTTCGAAGTCAGTCAAGGATCAGTGATCTTGGTTTTCTTCAACAGGAGATTCTGTAGATTCGTTCCCCTCAAATTTGGAGATTACTCATTTGTGACGCGACATATTGGCAATATGATCACAATTGGTACGGTTATCCTAAAGAAACAACATTTTTGGATGGTCAGAGAACCCAGATGTTTGACTTTTGAGAGCATTGCGCAATTATTGTACAATGCAAAAGTCATGATTAAAAAACTAAGCGTACTGTAGACTGTATATATCCATTAATCTAATCTTGGGGGGGGGGGGCTTCTATATATGCTATTTTCAAAGGTCAAATATATAACTGTTGGCCTTTTTTTCCCCCAAATTAAGGACTTCAATATTATGTTTGTCACCTTCGAGTAATAGTATGGTGAATGGTACTGAGAGCATCAGAGCAAAAAAGAAAGCATATGAGAATTGAGAACTATTAATAATTTGAAATAAAGCGCTTATGATTTTTGGGAGTAGTAATAGATTCACATGATATCAGAGTCAAGGTCTTAAGTTTGAGACCTAATTTCGTACTTCGCCCTAATTTTAATTAAATATTGCACGTATTAGACCTCCCAATAAAAGAGAATCCGACCCGTACAGGAAATGAGAGTTAGATAATATAATTCAAATAATAAAATCTATATCTTCCTATTGAACCCACAAATGGAAAATAGTTTAGTTTGGAATGGTTGTAGTTAGAGAGAAGGTACTACAGACTTAGAGAAAGAATCTCATACGACAGGACACCGTTTGTTTGGAGCTATATATATATATATATATATATATATATATATATATATATATATATATATACAACTAGGGCAAAGTTAGCCTTTGATAACAACTGCAGGTGGCTCCAGATAGGTGGGACATATGTTCAAGTGTATGATTTTCCAATTGAATGAACTTTATGCCGGCGAGTCTGGCTGGGTCAAAATTCTGCCTATTTTATACCTGGTTGGCTCGAAACGAGCAATTCTAATTATTCCGAAGTTCTCAAAAATAAATATCAGCAATATTGTGAAGCGCGCGACGTGCGACACAAAATCATTCCTCTAATCATGTGATTCCCTAAGGGTAAATGTGGGTGCATATTGAACATGAATATAAGGATCTTGTCAAGAGATACCCTAAGGGCACAGGCTGAGGATCCAAAGGTCAATTATTAGATTCAATGCACGAAAAGAAAAAAAGCATACATACATATATAGTATATATATGACGGTTGATGGTGCATAGCTCAATTACGTACCTTAGTGGACCTAACATGCTTCAAAGATGACTCCAGTTGACGTTCAAGCTTCTCAAGGTCATTTGTGTTTAACGGACCCAAGTCTTCCCCAAGAAGGTGTCTGGAACAAGAAAATGTTTCATGAATATCGAAGGCACTAGTGGCAGAAATGTTACATTAATGAAAAAATGCCAACATTTTCCTAATCCCTGCATGCATGCCCGAAAGCTTGTCCACTCATTAACCAGAAGAGATAATCCAATTAGTCGAAGACTTAACAGCAATATCTCTGAAGGAAAACGCTGATAGAAGGTGGTAATCTTTTAAACAGTAGTACCTCTGAGTTCTTTGTAAGGACTCAAACCTAGCTTTCAGTTTCAAGTACTCCCGATAGCTGCTCTGCTACAGTGTGAGAACCACCCAATGAGAATCACAGAACTGAGGCATATATATATATAGTCGGTTGTAGAAACAAAATACTATGACATAAAGAGAACTTGCATATATACTGATGTTAACTCATGAGAGGTCATTTACGACTTTGCAGAGACAAAATGAACCAGTTAAGCTAGCTAGCTACGTACCTCCAGCTCCTTGTCAGGTTTGTTGATTTCCACCGCACCATAACTGCATTTTTGGTACCTTTCAATTGTTTTGAGCATGCTAGGGGAGTAAAAACCAGAAAGAACCAATTAGGATGATCAAGAAACATGAATAAAGGTTACATCTAGTTGTCGGAAATTTCATAACCGCATGCAACTCTAATATTATCAAGCTATTTTATCATTAACAATTATGTAACAAAAAAATTTAATAGTAATATTTCAAGTTGATA
The DNA here is from genome assembly GCA_963930655.1 of Myrica gale. Lineage (NCBI taxonomy): Eukaryota > Viridiplantae > Streptophyta > Magnoliopsida > Fagales > Myricaceae > Myrica > Myrica gale. Next base: position 3,424,556 of record OZ005600.1, on the reverse strand, counting down.
TTTCTATCTGCATTACCCCATACCCGTGTCATAATATTTAGCTTTCTCCTTGAGTACTATACTCTCTTTTTCGTTAGAATTTATATTGTTCTTTGGTCTGACATTCCTCGCACACAACCAAATCAACTCAATATCTTTTGAGCGATATTGGCCTTTGAAGTTCTGTTTGAACTGGAAATACTTATTGAATCATAATACTTTTTTAAGCTAGCAATCCTGTCAACCTACTAATATTATTTTGTTTAATTTGTACAAGCTATAGAAGAATTCCTAACTCCCTTCAATACCTAAGATATGTTTAATACATGACGTACATGATATTCCTTTGGAAGAAGAAGAAAGAAAATAGTACTATTAGGATAGAAGACTATGGATCCTGACACCTATGTTATTTCGATTTAGAATACTATGGATCCTTCTCCTATATTATTATTTCGAAACCGACGATTGGAACTTTTATATAGATCCTTAAAACGTGTTGAACAAAGAGTACATCCTCAAAGCTTATTTTATGGAACCCAAGCTAAAATACCATCTCTCTTTACTTCATTTTTAAAGACAGATCTAAAAAAGATGTGCAAATAATGCTGATAAGAAATTCCTAAAAACGGAGCAACAAATTTTGACTGTTTAAGTTGTAGCTATACAAAATAGTCTCACAAGGTTTTTTTTTTTAAAAAAATCTTTATAATGTGTTGATACGATTCGAAGGAAATAATAACGGAAAAGAAAAACACTCTAGCTAGCCATGCCATTTCAGTCCGAGCTCTATAAAAATCAGAAAATGGTGCATATATGTTCAAGTTATCTCAGGCTTTTAAACAAATTTACAGATCTCTCTGTGTCTGGAAAATGACTGCTGCTGGGTCTGCACAACCTCTTTCTAGCAGTAAATTATTAGCTAACTTCATGCACTGTCAGAAATTTCCGGAGCCAGTATTCTAAAAGGACCTACGATCAGAAAGGTGATCGTGTTCTTTTGCAAGGAAAATGCAAAAGATAAAAAGAACGAAAATACCTAAAAAAAATCTGTTTAGATTGGCGTCTATCGATGGGGTATCCTACGATTAAGAATCCGATATGCATAAGATTAAATGTAATTCAAGGCAAGAAGTTATATTGACTGCTAGCTTTTGATCTCCGTATGAACAGACAGAAAGCTGCAAATTAATCTGCTTCAGATCTTACAGTGCATGATTTTCCATAAAAATTAAAGTAGACGTTTTGTTTAAGAACCAGACGTACAAGATCAGATCGACGTTTTAACTTGGCTTAAAAAATCACAACAAATTACTGGAAAAAGACTTAACCTAATGATCTTCGGAAAATACAAATAATTATCAAACTAACATTCCAATTTAACAGAAATTTAAAATAGGAGAAAGTGTGTGTGTGTGAGAGAGAGAGAGAGAGAGAGGGGGGGAGCGTGTGTGAGAGAGAAGATCACAAGATATCTCAAGCCCCATGAAGAAAATCAACCAAAAAGAAGAAAAGCAAGCAGATCCTGCACATCTATAGGGGGAGCTAGCGCATGTTTTACCTAGAGCTGCTACAGAATTCATAGAGCCTGCCACGGTTGGAGAAGACAATAAGTGCAACCTCAGCATCACAGAGAACTGAAAGCTCGTAGGCTTTCTTGAGAAGGCCATTCCTCCTCTTTGCAAACGTGACCTGCCTGTTTATCTTGTTCTCTATCCTCTTCAGCTCCACTCTTCCCCTCCCCATATCCTAATTATCCCAAAACCGCTTCTTTTCCTTTTCTATTTATATCAATTTAGCAACTATTTTCTTCTCGATCTTTTTTTCTTTTAATTTTTTTGCTTGTTTTGATGTTCTTCTATTGGGTAAGAGCTTATCTTCCTTTTCTAGGTCTGTACCCAACTATAACCAAAACTATGAAAAACAAGAGAAAGTTGGATGCTGAAAACCCTAGAGAGAGAGGCAGAGACAGAGTTTTTGGTGTTTGGTTGTCTTCTAGCTTTGGTTCTCTGGCTCGGGCTTTTTAACCTCAGGTTTCCAATCTTCACCATAAATTGACGCAAAGCATAGGGTTGGTGTTATTTCTAGTTCCATTTGACCTGTTTTGCTTTTATTTTTATTTTCTCTTTTCCCAGTCGAAGTTATCCTACTCGCAGCTATTCTGCGTGGTGACCAACCTGAATGATTTGAAAGGATTATATGAAAGGCACGTGGAAAGCATAAGGGCCCTCCGATAGGGAATACAAGTCCGGTGGGAGTAGGAACTAACAACTCAAGACGTAATGGAGCGTGGTTGACCAAAATGTTGTTCCAATATTTCACTTAATTATCATTAAAAAATGTTTCACGTAAAAAATCATCGTACGCTTTCTGCAGTCTTCAGAACAATCAGAACGTCGTCATCTTTCTTAAAATGGATGTCCACGTGTAATTTTCTAACTGGTATATACTTTTTTTTTCTAAATAACTGGTATATAGTTGGAGGTATTCTTTTAATTTCTTTTTGGTTTTCGGCCATGCAGAGTTATTCTTGTTTACCCTTCATATATTTTTTTTCTCTCTTGCTTAGCCTTCATATTTTCTCATCTACTCATATACTGCATGACTGCACTGCCCTTGCATGAGAAGCTAATTTACATGTCACATTCGAAGAAGTATCGGCAATTCCAAGTATCATTCTCCTTGAGGGTTGAAATGGCCGAATTAATAATCAACCCGATCTTCCTATGTGGTTAGTCCGTGTTTAAATTCCTAATTTATTAATTACCTTACCCTTAGGTGTAAGAAAACTTAAAACCCACATGGTTTTACTGTGGTTTGTTCTGAAAAACAAAGAGGAAAAATAAACTTTTCCCACTAAAAATAGAACTTGTGTTTTAACAATATCGATCATTGAAATTTGTCTCTTTAACCTCAAGGGGTTGGCCTCGATTGTTAGGATCTCAGATATAAATGTGTGATTCCTTTGAGATCTCAAATTCGAATCTTTTATATACAAACAATTTATTGAGGTCATCTCCACGGTAAATCCGAATTTATCTGATCTACGTGACTTGGAGGGCTGCACCGACTCGAGATTTACCATTCTGTTAGGTGGAATCTACTCCAATAGGCATGTCGTACTGAGTTTCTCCTCATTATTAAAAAAAATCTCTCTTTTTTCGTTGTTTCTTACATTTTCCCTCCTTGACTATCGTTCAAGAAAATCTTTCTCGACTTGGGGCTCAGAAAATCCAATAAAATGAAATATAAGTTAGCTTTGCCAGCTTCCATGTGCTTTTCTGATATGCTTTTGTGACGTGAAGGAACTCTCATGCGTGCTCTTACCCCCACACATCTAAGGACTTCGATATTCCTCGCGTGTGGTGCTAATGTCAATCCATAAAACTCTTTGAACCTCAAATCATGTCTATGGATGCAAGGCTTTTCATTCAACTTTGAAGTTGGAACACACTACAGCCTACAGACATATATTTTGATTCCGAGTAATTTGAGCAATACAACAAGACTAATTTTGGTGAATTCATTTTTTATTCGACTATTCCAATATTACCAAATTGGGCAACACATTGGCCGTGTGGCTCGTGCATATATCCATCCTATTCCAAAACAAGCAAAAGATAGCTGAATTTATACAATACAATCGTATCAAGTATCGACTATTCCAACAAAAATGTGAGTCATATTTAGTGGTCACAGAAGAGTCAAGATAGAGACTCAGAGAGATCACTAATCTTCCTTTTCTTTTCTTTTTGGTTTAAAATTTTTGGGTATGTGGTTGAAATATTACAGAGCCTTTTTTATTTTTTTCTGCGCAAACCCAAAAGGTAGTTGATTACCCAGGAGACAACCTAGTCAGTTAAACACGTGTCTCAGTTAGCAGTCCGTCTAAGGTCCCAGGAAAATCTGTACGCAGAGAGAGAGAGCACCAGTTTCTCAAGACTGCTAAGTGTGAAAATAACAGCGCTCTTCTAAAACGTGTCGACTTCTCATTGCTCGAAATATACAGTGTCAGGTGACGTAGAAAACTGATGGCGAAATCTTGGCCAGTGCTCCGTACAGTGACGACGGCGTCTAAATGCATGAACAGGGGGCTGCCCTATGAGCACACGCGTCGCGAAAATACAGCGGGTACACAGACGCCAGTGAATTTTTGCTGGTTGACGTTTGTGTCGGACGCGTGCTGAGAAAAGCTCCCAGCACTGTACAATAATTTGGGCAGGGGCCCGGGGGGATTGTACTTTTCTTCTTTAACCCTTGGGGCTCCGCTGCGTCCGGTTATAGTACTACAGTCTACAACGGCCGACACATCTCACGAGCGAGATGGGATTGCAAAAAGTTGAACTAGAAAATATGCTCTCCATTTTTTAATTTTTAAGATTCGCAAAGGAAAAGAAATAACATGAATAATGCATTGGCAATCAGCGACCATCTATAAATTTTATTCTTTGCGGATAGGGTTGGGAGGGAGAGTGTATCCAGACCAAAAATCTATCAATCGAACTCAAATGGACGAGGGCTTGGATCGATGAATTCGTCTGATATTCGAATTTGAAAAATGAAAAATAACTCAATTTTTGATATTTTGCGTAATCGAAATGGACTTACTGAATTAAACTCAACCTGATGGGACACGAAGAGAGGAACAACATATGCGTCTGTGACTCTGTGCTCCTACTCTAACCCAAAGGAACCATTATCGTCGTACTGGGTGAAGAATAGTTTATTGGTGAAGCGTGGTCATGACATCACTTGAATGCTCCTAAGTCTTTTTTTTTTTCTCTCAGTGAATGCTCCTAAGTCGTAGGCGAAACTTACATATATCTTTCAGCGAATGACCCATGACCAATAGTACGCTGTCGCTTCCTGACATCTATGCTTTATGCATTGTCCAAGTTTTGATAAAACTGTGATTGCTTAATCATAATTCCATTTCCTCATATTTGCGGACATAAGACAATTACGGCCACTCAAATCCGACCCAAATTTGATGTTCTTTTAAATTTTTGGTGATTTGGGGTGCTGTATTGTATGTCCAATTGCGCAAGCAAGTACCTCCCGCCTGGCATCACCAGAAATATTTGAAGAAAGGGTATCAAGTGTTTCTGGCCCCGATTCATCAACATTGCATGAAGGATGGGGTTGAAAGCTCCGGCTCACAAGCCATATTAATGTCCAAACATTGTCCTGACTATGAATGTGTTGGATTCTCCTGTCTTGCTTCTGTTTGAATTTCTGGATCTAACCAGAGTTCTGAGATTGTACTTATTCGATAGCCTAGTCAAGGCGCTGCCTTGAAATGGGTATTGACACGCCATTAGGATCTAAAAAGTTGGGAACAGTTCACAAGGCTTGCAGCATCGCACTCCGGTGGATCTTGTGGTCATAAAGAAGGACTAATGCATAAGCTTTCTATTCTCTAGAATGGATATCGATAGCAAACAAAGGATTTGGCAGGAAGATTTTACATTGATCAATTAATATGAGGCGCTATTACATATCTCCAAAGTTTCCAGTCCATAACGATAAAAGGAGACTTTACAATAATCAATATTGGAAGAGCAAAATGGGAACCAAAAAAGAGAAGCTTTCACATGGTCCGAGACAAATCATCCCCTGCTATTTCAGAGCAATCAGGGCAGCGGAAATGGCCCTTGGCCCGACATTTAGTGCATTCAATGGATTGCATCTTCAACCCACCTCCAAGCAACTGATACAAGTCATCGTCAATATTAAAACCAAATGGTCCGCCTTTCACCAGTCCTACTCCTTTACATTTTGAGCATGCTATCATCTTCAGATTACCACATTTCTTGCACAATCCCAACGAGCTGAATGTCAAGGTTGAGTTTACAGCATATACATGTCAGAAATTTGCTTTTTTCTTACTCAAATCATACATTAAACCGTCTACGTTGAAAATGCTTTTACAAGAATATCATTGTCACTATGTTATCAGTGTCTTGATAGTTTTTTCTTGTGAGGAAACCTGCAATTAAGAGATGTCACCTGCTTTTAAAGTCAAATGAATAATGTGATACTCTGGGTTAAGATAGAATCAGCCACCAATAGTAAGTACCTCACATACAATGGACAAATAGACAGAGACAGGGAGATCCATAACAAAAATGGAATCACCTTGAAAAGTGACAAATACAGTGAACTAGTTCAATAGACATGGATTGTTCATCATTTGGATTATTCAATACAAACTATGGTCAAGAAGATGATAGCCTAACTGAAATGCAGACCTAGCTGCCTCTTTTTAAAGAGAAAACCTAGTTCTTCATAAAATAATTCAGTCCTTATCATTTTTCCTAGACAGATTTCTATCTAAAATCACAGTTGGACCACATTAAAACTCTTTCTATAAATTAAGAACATTAATTAGCGTCCAACAAAAAGTAGAAAGGAGATGAAAGCTCCAATTCAAAGAGGTAAACAATCGAACAAGAGAACCAATCACCCGACAACAAAGTGGATTGCACATACAAAGGTAAGCGCAAACCACATTAAACCACACTCCTTTCACCCCTCCCCAGAAACACACAAGTGGATTGAAGGAATCCAAACAAGTAGTACTGTAGTAGGATGGTCTCTCAAGTTTTGGCCCAAAAATAAAGTTAAACTACTTGAGGATAAAATAGAGAGAAGATGAAGCTTTTACCAAATGAAACTCAATGTGTCAACAAGTCTTCAAGTTGGAGAAGACCCACCCGAGTCTCCATGCAACAATAGAATTGAGTGCTATTGTGGAAATCAAGAACAAATGAACCCCTTCAAAATGCGTTGATGTCTCAATATGCTCAAGATCACATTAACAAACACCACGACTGGTCCTTAAAATAGGAGCCAATTCTACATCATGGCGTCCGCAAGGACAAAAAAGAAGGCTGTGAGCAAGTAAAGAAATAAGCAACAACATCTTTGATCTTGATTGGAGACGATATGAATGCAGGTACAATGCACTAGATAGCTAAAGCTAAAAAAAACTGCTCATAGATAACAGTAAAAACAGAATGAAAACGTACACCATATTAGCTCATATAAGTCAAAGCCTTCTTCCAATGGACAAGCTCCATAAAACCAAAGGAGAAACACAATTTCAATACAAGTTCTCGACATCTTTATAGTTAAAAACAAGTTAATCTCATATTAAATAAAAGTCCCAACCACAAAAGTAAAAAAAGGTGTTGTAACTCAGTTAAATTGCAACAGTTAAAGGTTGATATCTATCATGCTGAAATCAACTCAAACATCCAAAAACAGAATTTTTACACAACCCCTTATACGTACTTGTCCATCAGAATATTCCAAAATGCGAAAATTAACGCACAAATTGCGGGAGTAATTTTGAGTTTCATTCGAACTTTGTTGATGGATTTTATAGGAGCAGGACAGAGAATGACACAGAGACTCCAGAAGTTTACCTGCGCTGGGAGGCAGAGATGAAGGCATCCACTTTTGGAGCAGCAATGGTAGCGCATAATAGCAGAGTGCCAACACCAAGTCCAGCCACTTCGCTTGCTGTTATATTCTCCATCTCTTACTTCTGTAATCTCTGCCTCAGCTCTGCTGCGCTCCGGTAGCTCGCCACTTGGATTTGGAAGTCGGAACCCTATCAACACTTGAAAATATTGGTTAAAATTAAAAAATTCGGGCCATCGAAGCGCTCTTGGCCTATTAGCTAAGATAACACGAAGGTCGAGGGTTCGAGACCTGCACGGGTCGTTAGTCTTTTCTAAATTTTTTAAAGAGATCCTATGGGCTAACGTAAAGGATGGCCCAGGCCCAGATGCTAAGTCCCGAAATCTCTTTCCTATTTCCTAGCTTGACCGGAAATGAATTGATCGGTGAAACGACTGAAACTTACCTTGTTTTTTTTTTTTTTTGTTTATAGTTGGCCCAACTGTCGATTAAATTTAGGAATAAATGTAAAATGAGTCTTTATAAAAATCAATTTAATCACCGTGATATGAAAAATATAAATTTAGTCTCTGTGATTTTAAAAAGTGATAAAATCAGTTTCTAATGGAGGACCAACGACAAACGAAAATATAATCACATGGACTAAATTTATACTTTTCATATTACGGGAACTAAATCGATTTTTACATATAACATAAAGACTGATTTTGCATTTATCACTTAAATTTATTACTTGCTTCCTTAGCATTTTTGGGGGTTTAGCCGGATCTTTTTCAACATTCTACTTTTGTATACCAAGCAACTCCCATTGACACTGAGAATAAACAAATGAGGTAGTACAGTCCGTCCACTTGGACTTCATTACGTTTACGTACCTCAAAATGTGGATGCAAACAGAACTTAATACTCTCCAGCCATTCTTATTTAAATAAAGAGCTAGAAGAAAAATAAAATAAGAAACGAAACTCCTAGCTAGTGTGCTGCTTTATCACCAAACTTTTTCCTAATCACTTGGTACACGTGAATCGGTCTCGATAGTACAAAATACATGGACTCCACCCATAAAATTAGGTACAATTATGACGTGCACAATTTGAGTTCAATTATTTTGGACGAGGATTCCTTAATTCCCTTTTGAATTTTATATATGTCTATGGCCACGATTCAAGACTATTTGCTTTTTGTATACACACGCTTACCAAATTAGTGTTGGGCGCGCTTGGTAAAATTAGGGGGGGTCAATGCGAAATATCGAGTGGAGTCAATGCTAAGATTCAATGACCAGCTGGCTTAGAATATAGGCAGCCTAGGCGGTACCTAAGGCTTCGAAAATTTGTATTTTCTTTATTAGGTCCTGTTTTAAAAAATGTTCAATATTATCACTAATAATTACGAAGACAAAATTATTTAAAACTATATAGTTTATTAAGTTATGTAGACTAGAGGGTTTAATTAGCTCTTTATTTTTTATTTATTTTAAAATCTAATTTATAAAATCTCTTTGATTTTAAGAGACTTTTCAACCATCAACTACACTTAATTGCTGACCTTTTATACCGTAATTAAGGCTTATGTAATAAAAAAACCAAATGAGGAGTAAATTTAAGTCCGGCCCATTTTGTTTTATACCGTTTCTTGTATAAATGCCTGACATATAAAAAAATCATATTTAACCAGCTTAATGAGATAAATTAGTTTTCTAATTAAAAGTATTTAAAAAAGATAAAACTAATTATTTTGTCCATTAAAAAAATACAGAAAATTTCTAGTGCCCGAATCATTTTCTGTACAAAGGCTCTATTATTTTTTGGAAATTGACATATTAGTCCCTAAATTTTGGGCACTTTTTTATTTTAGTCCTTCAGTTTCAACTTTCAAATTTGAAAGTCTTTGAGTTTTAATTGTTTGACGAAATGGTCTTTCTATCAGTCTGTCTTCCATATACTTAACGGCACATAAAGCGGTCGACCGAGTATATATGTTGAAAGTGAGCGGTCGACCGCTACATGAAGCGGTTGACCGGGTTAAAATTGCTGACGCGTCAGAGAGCTCCGTTAAGTATATGGACGACAGACTGACGAAACGACTATTTCGTCAAACAATGAAAACTCAAGGACTAAAAATTTGAAAGTTGAAACTGAAGGACTAAAATAAAAAATATCCAAAATCTAAGGACTAAAATGTGATTTTTTTTTTTGGTAATCCACCGCTCTTCGGTTCCGATGCCAAGAAAACGGGTGAAACGGTTCCTTTCTGCTGAGTGGAAATCTGTCTTTTCTTCAAGGTGGACCCGAGACAAAAAAGGAAAAGACTCTCTTCTCTCGAGATTCTTTTGTTACTTTTCTTCGCTATTTTTTTTTGTTATCTCCTTTTATATCTTGGTTATAGATGTAGAAGTAGGAATCGAAGTTTTGTAGACAAAAGGGAAAAATAGGAGATCTGATTACAGATGTTTCTGGGAAGAAGCAAGGAAGAAATTGATGGTATCCTTTGTAAGATGAGCAGCCTCAACGCTGTTAACTATGAAATAATGGAAATGTTGGACAAGTTGTACCAAGATAAATAGGAAGCATGAGCATGAAGCAAATATAACAATGCACTAAACATGAAGATTGACGTCACTAGAACAGAGCATTACAACAACACACTAACCATAACCAGTACGCAACCTGGGTAGGCAATTCGAACCCTCACTGTACAGTATAGGACAATACAACCACTTAACAATATATACAGATCTGCAAGAAACACACCAGGCCACAAACCATCAATGCTCATATGCAGCTAAAAACTTCCACCACTCATCTACAAGGTTGCCAGCCGCCCAGTTCCAGGCACCATCACAGAAGAAACAATGAGAGCATATTAATCATCCCCAGTAACCAACGTCCTACTTTTCCCCATATCCATCAACCATCTAGGCTAACATGATATCCGTAATGCTGGAGCACTTCTGGATGTTTTTGCTAATGAGGATCAATATGTACGAGTTAACTGGATCAAGTCGTACAAGATCAAGAATATAATTAGCTTCTGCTACTTAAATAATTAATTAGGACATGGTGCTCTTGCCTCTTGGACATGTAGTGATTAGGATGCTCAATCTAAGGAGTTTAACACGTGAGCAGCTATGGCATAAGGTACGTTGGGGATGTTTCCTCAATTTCGTTGATTAATGAAACCTTGTTGATCCCTTTATTCTTATCAGCTCTTCTTTATCTGCCACGCTTTAAAAAGCTTTGGGAGAAAACTATCCAATGGATGGCTTCTAGTTCCAAGGATTAATCCTTGTTAGGAAAAGTAAAATTGTTAAGTGGAGTCATTACCAATAGACTTGAACTTGCGGCTGCTGTGTACCACGTATGGAGGGAGAGGAAGCAAATATATTCATAGGGATAGAAACTTCCAAAACTAGAGCATACTACAACTGTGAATCTACCACTCAACTTAAAATTAAGTTTAAGTTGATAGGAAGTCTAACAACAACAACCAACTACAGATGCGAGTGCACAAAGTAATGGCAAAAGAGATGCATATTCCAAAAAAACCAATCATCTAGTATATGAGAATCCAAAAAACAAGAAAGTTACATGTGATCGAGCCAATTGTGCTCTATTATTTTTGGGCAAAGACAATCAGAGTCTCTATAGTCACGAAGCAGTTAGAATCGATGATGATTGAATCATATGCTTCCCCAGCCTTCCATGAAAATGCACTCTCCAGTGTACAAGTTATTGGAATCCACTCCATAAGAGCAACCAGTATATTGATGATCGATATTGTAGCCCTTTGGGTCCTCTAGGTTCCACAGGCCACCGCATAAGTCGTCCTCTCTGATTGTATCCAACCAAGAAGCAACAGCTAAGCGTTGGTCCTCCTCCAAAGTGGGGTACGTGATACACATCTCCATCCCTCCCTGTGTTTCAATCATCTGTTCATCACCGGTATTTGCATAAGATATCGCCCTATTTGTGTCATCTTCCTGTAGTTGCTGCTCCTGTCTCTGTGGTGGTTGTTTTTGTTCTAGGGTTTGCGTTTCTCTGTTTTCTTGCTTCTTAGAAGATTTATCTTTCTTCTTGAAATGGGTTCTCCAGTAGTTTTTTATCTCGTTGTCGGTTCTCCCAGGCAAGTATCTAGCAATGGTTGACCACCTGAATTTGCACAAAATAAGAAACTACATCTAAGAAATTAAAAGAGAGAGAGAGAGAGAGAGAGGTAGAAACATTACCTGTTTCCCCAGAGAGCATGCAATTCAATAACAATGCCTTGCTCGAGGGGTGTTAGTTGTCCTCTCTTCAACCCAGGCCGGAGATAATTCACCCACCGTAGCCTGCAGCTCTTGCCACTCCTATTCAAACCTGGTAAGCAAACGAAAGAGTCAAATAGGGATGAGATTTTTAGGGGATGTGTGAAAGTATTATTTCCGTGTATCTAGGCCATAAACTAGATAGACCTACAATTAAGGAACCTTGAAAACACTAGGAAGAAACTTTGAAAACAAAGAAGGTCTAACATCGAACATCTTGGATGTTATATATACCTTCTTCTTTATGTTTTCAGGCTACGAAGCTCAAAGGTTTGGACGACAAAGTTAGCTCTACTCGTTAGAAATTTCCCTCTATCTCTCTGTGATTCTGTGCCGATAATTAACATATGGCGCATAATTAGCAGTATGATTTACCTGTGCACTTAGCCACAGAGCTCCATCTTCCCTCCCCTTGCAAGTTGACGTACTCACTAAGCAGTTTATCCTCTTCAGGAGTCCAAGGGCCTTTCGTCCACCCTTGTTGAACTGGACTTCCCCAACCCATTATATCTTATGAGCTAATAGTACTTCAGTACTTAGAGTTTGTATGCTGTCTCCGAATTGTCTTGGAAAATTTGCTCAATGGCATAGCCTTATATATACTCCTCAATCCGTGTCTCCAATGTTTTTGTTTACATTAAATGATGATCTCATTGACATGAAGATCTTTGAATCGAATTTTTGTCCACTTTTTTTAAAAAAAAAAAAAAAGTTAAAGAAGTTAGGAAATCGACCATCTGCCCTCTAGTTTGAGTCCAAGTGTTAGAAGCATACATGGTGCTCGATGGTGTAATGAAGGTCCTGATCACAGTACGCACTTTGGACTCCAAAACTGATTCCATATCACAGCCCTAGTCGGCATAGTCAATATTTAACGGCACCGAAGACGCGTATTGATCTTGATTCAGGCAAAAAGAAAAGAAGCAGAACTGGTATTTCCTCGAAAGGGCTTTTGCTCCAATAAAAGAGCAACATCTGTTGATAATTGATATATATATAATATGGGAGGAAACAGAAGGAAATCGGACTGAGGTGAGCCGCTCCCATATATAATATTCCTCAATGATCCATGCTTTGGAGACTGTTCAGAGCAATCGTTCTCTAATTTTTATAATATGATCAAGAAGGTTCTAGAATACCGATTGTGGTGTAGTACTGGGGGCAATAATATTTTGAATGGATGACTTGGACGAGCCACCTTGTCTACACGTGGCTCTTGGGAGCGTAAGCAAATAGCACATTTAGAAAGTTAGAGGTGAGGACTTTCCATTGCCGTGATCAATTAATTCTTATATGGGTATGGATGGTACCATTAATGGGATCAAGAACGTCAAGGAAGTTTCTCATGATCTCATAAAGTTAATCAGAAGATCCCATATATATTGAATGCATGGCTTGATTGGATAGAAGTCCATGAAAAAAGAAAAAAAAAGAATTGCTTGATTGGATAGTGCCGAAAAGCAAATGGAGCATTTACTTAGTCATAGTGTAGGCGTTCACGAAACCAAGGGCATATGTCATGGTAAGCTACATCAGAATAGGAATTAATTAGAAGAGGATTTCCAATACAACTTCCAGAAATATTATGGTTATTTAGATCTAGTGTTTGCAATATTTACTAGGAAATATAACTCATAATTAATTAGAAGCGTTTATTTATGTTATTAACATAGAAATTTAAAATCTACACAATTTTTAGATTCTTAAATCAACATATGAATATTCAAACATTTTTCCTTTGTCAAATTAATGTACCATACAATTTTCATCAATTCCCCCCACCCCTCTCTTAATTTTGGCCTTTATGTCTTTTAATTTTGGTCAAGGTTCCGCGCGTTACGAAATTGTTTTAAACTTTATCCAACCCATATATAGTTGCCACGGCGACATCTGTATTTGTTACATCAACATATATACTGCCTTACGATCCTCAATTCATCAAGTAATTACACTTTCGTTACCAAACGAAAGAAGTTGAGTAATTAGGTTAGGAGACTTTGTACTGTATATCTATACGAAGTCATCATGACCGTGGCACATATTTGGTAAGGATCTCTAAAGTCGCGTCATAGATGGAAAGCTTTTGCTAGCTTTTTGGCTCAGGCTCAGGCAGGCAGTCCATGGCTCTGTAAGGCGAATAAATTCATCCTATCACTAAGAGTACTGCATGCAAGAGTACTGCATGCATGTTTATAAAAGTAGTATATAGACTATAGAGATCACTTCTTTTAGCGGTTAGTTAATCGCGGAATATGCTACCGCTTATAAACTGTTGCAGACATTATGTTGGTAGGAAAACTTGTTCAGAATCGAAGAGTTTGTAAAAGAAATAATGGATTTAGATACCTTTGTATGCAGCAATAGTTAAATTTCTTTCTTCTTTATATCCCAATCCACGAAATCCGTGTAGGTCTTTACAAAATGATGCCACCCGTATAGCTAGGCAGACACTCGCATGGCATTACAGTGGAAGGGGGTCATGTACCTGGGGGAAGCTGTATTCTTCTGCTTAGAAGACAAAATACTATGAATAAACTAAGAAATATGGTTCTAATGCCTGTTTCTGCCCCTCACTTTTATATCATTACTTTTCTCTTTGCTTGAAAGTTTCTTTAAAGTAGGATCAAAATCATTAGTGGTTAGAACTCTTTATTCTTCACCACGGTTGAATACGACAAAGTAATGAATTAGGCCTCTCGCGCGCACAAGTACACGTGTATATCTAAAGAGTGCAAATCGAAAGAAATATAATAGTCTTGAAAAGCAAATTTGATTTCTTGCCTTAAGTAGCTAGTATTATCTTTTTATTAATTGCAATCCTCCATAATTGTACATGTCAAAAAACGAAACAAGAAATAGAACCCAATTGGACCTAATTCACCTAAAAAAATTCTGAACAACTGCATGATCTGCCACAGAGAAAGGGGAAAGATTTAATAACACTCTCCAACGTTTATTCAGGCTTCAGAGAAAATGTACCGTGCTCAAGGAAACTACATGGGATCCCCTTCAAAGAAAAAGCCCTAGATTGATTTTGCTTAGCTATCTTATTGATCAGTCCCCCTCCAGAAGAAAAAGCCGTAGCTGGATTTTGAATGGCTAGTTTGTCATTGTGATCCGATATTCCTCGCAACTGTGTGGTACTCTTCCAGGTTCCAATTAAGGCCACCCCATAGCCCATCATCTTCCAGTGTGTCTGACCAGGATGCAACATCTTGGTACATCAAAGGCAAGCACTGGTACTCCGAAGTAGGCCACAGGAAAGCCATCTCCTGTCTTCCTTGAGCTTCAGCAATTTTCTCTGTGCTTGTCTCTGCATGAGATATGCCACTCTCGTTCATGTCATGCTCCAGCGGCTGCTGCTCCTGCTGTTCTAGTTGTATTAGTTGCCGTTGTTCTCGTTGTTTTAGTTGGTGGTTGCGCTTTTCATGCTTCGAATAGTGTTTTTCTTTCTTCTTGAAATGGGTTCTCCAGTAGTTTTTTATCTCATTATCTGTTCTTCCCGGCAAGTATCTAGCAATAGTCGACCACCTGTTTTTGCACAAGACATGCAAATTAATGACATCTAAGAATAAGACAGACGCGTAGAGAAACAGAGAGGCCGGTTGTCAGGAGAGAAACGGGTGCCTTACTTGTTACCCCAGAGAGCATGCAATTCAATAATGATGCCTTCCTCTTGAGGTGTTAATTGGCCTCTCTTGAGACCAGGCCTGAGATAATTCACCCACCTTAGCCTGCAGCTCTTGCCGCTCCTATCCAGACCTGAACAATAACCAAAGGAAAAGAAAAGGTAAAACGTCATTAATAAATAGTAAAATTCATGTCCATCAACCTGTGCTAATGAGAGTGCGAAAACGGTATTAGCATGTCTAGCTAACAATGGCCTCAAAGCTTCCCTTTCATCCCAAACAAAAAGCTTGGGGGAGCCAAAACCCAAATTATGTAAAGATCGAGATATTTCGATGTGAGTATATGTGATCATTAGCTACAGAACGTCCAAAGAATTTGATAAGAGTAATTTACCTGCGGATCTCGCCACAGAGCTCCATCTTCCCTCTCCATGCAGGCTTACATATTCACTAAGCAATTTATCCTCTTCAGGAGTCCAAGGACCCTTCCTCCACCCCTGTTCTGGCATCGCCCACCCCATTATCGTTGCCATAACTTCTGTTTGATCACTTCTTACGCTGCTTCCAAATCTTTTTTTGGGCAAGTGTTGCTTCCAACTTCTGTGACGTAAATTGGAAGTATTAGCTAGCTTATATATCATCCTCAAACAGTCACTGTTACCTTTTTGATTCAATACCTTGGTGATCTCACTATCTAGGAACAAAATCTTGAATCGAATTTCTGCCTGAACTCTTTAGTTCGAAAATGACCCTTTACCCTATAACTAATCTCCATGGGTCACTCTCTCTGTGGTCCTAACCAGCTCGATTCCTGTAAGCCAATTAGGACATTACAACGGGGTCATGATCTGTATCCGAGAGACTGTACGGATTGTCACCCTCGATGCCAATCTTTTGAAATTGCACTTCCGTAACTGAACACGAGCTACGTTATTGAATAGTCTTGATCTCATTAGAATAAAAAAACTAAGCATAATATAGACACAGCCAAGAGATAAACTAGTGGGGTGTTGATGCATGTTTCTTTGAAAATGGCTTCTGGTCCAATTGTTGAGGAACATTTGTTGATATTGATCAGAACCTTTATCGCATGCTTTTGCATTAGTTTATTTCTAATGATCTGTTTTTTTTTTTTTAAAATAACAAATTAAGAAGCTTCTAGGATAGCAATTAGGGCATTTGGGGTATCTATGTCTGAAAAAAGTGTACTGCTTTGATGAGTCATCTCTCCTGCATATAGTAATTTATGCTGATGTAAGTCGCATATTGGGGCTGGTAGGAATCGTTTAATTGGTTAAACTAATTATTTTATGTCTGCTTTGCCTAATATAGGTATTGATAGCAACAAAAAACTATTTTTTAATTATAAAGTTTTGATAAACATAAAGGATATACATGGGGAGACTACATCATGATCGATCTAATTGTGAAAGTTTGAAAGATCGGAGCTAAAAATAATGCTTGATATACGATTCTCCTAGAAGAAGATCAAGAGGCCAGGAGATCTAGCTTTATCAAAGTAGTATCGCTTGTTAGAGTTCTTCTCCTTCAACCATGGACAATATATTTCATATATATTTGGGTGGCATTATGATGTGTGAGAAGCGTGCTTGGTTTGTCGACACTGGCTAGCTCATCGTCCAATCCTCTATTTGTATATTGTATAATCAGCGGCTATAAACTGGAGCTTTTCTTCAGAAGCTGGGAACCATACACTTGTGCCATAACTACATATATTTAAATTCTTAAAATAACAAATTAACAGGTTGTTATGGTACCAGCTGAACGAAAAATCAAACCAACACTGCGTCAAATGATCAATCGTTAATTAGCATTAATCTTGGCCGTAATCGTTCTTACGGAAAGAAATTAAGGGAAATGGTTCGCTTCGGATTAATTAAGGATCTGTGGAAACAAAACCAAAATTGGTAGTTAATTGAAGTGAGGTCTCAGTAGTACTGGTGTTAAGTATCCTTCCCTTATATACTCTCTCAAATAACAAATTGTATGAGAATATATTTTTCCCCGAGTCAATCATGTACGTACAAAGAGTCTAAGCAAGAAACAGCTACCAAATTATTTATAGTCTACGATATTTTTCTCATATTATTTGAGGAGATAGAGCACTCTCTTTTAGCTTGCTACATCAGGGGCTCCCAAAAATTAAGGAAACTTTATTATTATTTTTACATGTACCTCCCTAAAATTATCATGTTATGGCCCCCAAAAGTCCCCCCCCTCCCCAAAGCCCCACAAAAGGCCTAGTAAAGGCCCATCCCAGTTATCTCAGTGACTTAAGTAGCATGAGGCACTTATCTTTTCTAGTGCAACTTCAGTGCCCAAATACTTGTTTTTCGGAATCGGGAAGTACTTCTGGCCCAAATACTTGTTTTCGTTGCATCGTCATCATATTCTGTTTTTTTTTTGAGCGGCCTCTTTATGCGGTGACAATGACATCATGGACTTGTTAGCATTCTCTTCCTATTATGTTTTATTTCCTTTTCTAAAATCAATTTTAATTGTGCATTATCTTAGAGGGAGTAAAATCGTGGGGAGAAAAGTCTATTTTTTTTCCAACGGATTCTAACGTGTACCGGGATGAGAAAGGGGAAAGATTTAATAACACTCTCCAACGTTTATTCAGGCTTCAGAGAAAATGTACCCTGCTCAAGGAAACTACATGGGATCCCCTTCAAAGAAAAAGCCCTAGATTGATTTTGCTTAGCTATCTTATTGATCAGCCCCCCTCCAGAAGAAAAAGCCGTAGCTGGATTTTGAATGGCTAGTTTGTCATTGTGATCCGATATTCCTCGCAATTGTGTGATACTCTTCCAGGTTCCAATTAAGGCCACCCCATAGCCCATCATCTTCCAGTGTGTCTGACCAGGATGCAACATCTTGGTACATCAAAGGCAAGCACTGGTACTCCGAAGTAGGCCACAGGAAAGCCATCTCCTGTCTTCCTTGAGCTTCAGCAATTTTCTCTGTGCTTGTCTCTGCATGAGATATGCCACTCTCGTTCATGTCATGCTCCAGCGGCTGCTGCTCCTGCTGTTCTAGTTGTATTAGTTGCCGTTGTTCTCGTTGTTTTAGTTGGTGGTTGCGCTTTTCATGCTTCGAATAGTGTTTTTCTTTCTTCTTGAAATGGGTTCTCCAGTAGTTTTTTATCTCATTATCTGTTCTTCCCGGCAAGTATCTAGCAATAGTCGACCACCTGTTTTTGCACAAGACATGCAAATTAATGACATCTAAGAATAAGACAGACGCGTAGAGAAACAGAGAGGCCGGTTGTCAGGAGAGAAACGGGTGCCTTACTTTTTTTTTTTTTTTAAGTAACTGGTGCCTTACTTGTTACCCCAGAGAGCATGCAATTCAATAATGATGCCTTCCTCTTGAGGTGTTAATTGGCCTCTCTTGAGACCAGGCCTGAGATAATTCACCCACCTTAGCCTGCAGCTCTTGCCGCTCCTATTCAGACCTGAACAATAACCAAAGGAAAAGAAAGGTAAAACGTCGTTAATAAATAGTAAAATTCATGTCCATCAACCTGTGCTAATGTGTAACGACCCAAATACAAGCACTAGCCACATCTGTGCTTTGACTTCAAAATGACTAGTCAAGGTTGCTTTTGAAGCCCCTTGGATCATTATAAAGCTCAATTCAACCTAGTAAGGTCCCAATGTGGGACTTGACCCTTATAGAACCAATCACCCATTCATTCTCCTCTCCCACTCCATGTGGGATTCGGGGTATCACAATCTCCCCCTCATAAACCCTTGACATCCTCGTCAAGGCCCACATTGGTGGTTACTAGGACCGCTCTGATACCATTTGTAACGACCCAAGGACAAACACTAGCCACATCTGTGCTTTGACTTCAAAATGACTAGTCAAGGTTGCTTTAGAAGCCCCTTGGATCATTATAAAGCTCAGTTCAACCTAGTAAGGTCCCAATGTGGGACTTGGCCCTTATAGAACTCATCTCTCATTCATTCTCCTCTCCCACTCCATGTGGGATTCGGGGTATCACATAATGAGAGAGCGAAAACGGTATTAGCATGTCTAGCTAACAATGGCCTCAAAGCTTCCCTTTCATCCCAAACAAAAAGCTTGGGGGAGCCAAAACCCAAATTATGTAAAGGTCGAGATATTTCGATGTGAGTATATGTGATCATTAGCTACACAACGTCCAAAGAATTTGATAAGAGTAATTTACCTGCGGATCTCGCCACAGAGCTCCATCTTACCTCCCCATGCAGGCTTACATATTCACTAAGCAATTTATCCTCTTCAGGAGTCCAAGGACCCTTCCTCCACCCCTGTTCTGGCATCGCCCACCCCATTATCGTTGCCATAACTTCTGTTTGATCACTTCTTACGCTGCTTCCAAATCTTTTTTTGGGCAAGTGTTGCTTCCAACTTCTGTGACGTAAATTGGAAGTATTAGCTAGCTTATATATCGTCCTCAAACAGTCACTGTTACCTTTTTGATTCAATACCTTGGTGATCTCACTATCTAGGAACAAAATCTTGAATCGAATTTCTGCCTGAATTCTTTAGTTCGACGATGACCCTTTACCCTATAACTAATCTCCATGGGTCACTCTCTCTGTGGTCCTAACCAGCTCGATTCCTGTAAGCCAATTAGGACATTACAACGGGGTCATGATCTGTATCCGAGAGACTGTACGGATTGTCACCCTCGATGCCAATCTTTTGAAATTGAACTTCCGTAACTGAACACGAGCTACGTTATTGAATAGTCTTGATCTCATTAGAATAAAAAAACTAAGCATAATACAGGAATCTACATGGGAATAACAAATTGTATGAGAATATATTTTTCCCCGAGTCATCATGTACGTACAAAGAGTCTAAGCAAGAAACAGCTACCAAATTATTTATAGTCTACGATATTTTTCTCATATTATTTGAGGAGATAGAGCACTCTCTTTTAGCTGTCCTTGATACATCAGGGGCTCCCAAAAATTAAGGAAACTTTATTATTATTTTTACATGTACCTCCCTAAAATTATCATGTTATGGCCCCCTAGAAGTCCCCCCCCAAAAAGCCACACAAAAGGGGCCCATCCCAGTTATCTCGGTGACTTAAGGTTGTGTTTGTGTTGTAATATTTTTGGTATAGAAATATGTGTTGGTATTGAGTTTATTGAAAAAGTGAAAAAAGAGGTAATTTTTTATATTTTTTATATTTTTTATGGGAGAGAGAGAGATTATATTGAAATATTTTATTAGGAGAAATAAAATTTTGGAAAAGCAGCCGGAGTAGCACGAGGCACTTATCTTTTCTAGTGCAACTTCAGCGCCCAAATACTTGTTTTTCGGAATCGGGAAGTACTTCTGGCCCAAATACTTGTTTTCGTTGCATCGTCATCATATTCTGTTTTTTTTTTTTTGAGCGGCCTCTTTATGCGGTGACAATGACATCATGGACTTGTTAGCATTCTCTTCCTATTATGTTTTATTTCCTTTTCTAAAATCAATTTTAATTGTGCATTATCTTAGAGGGAATAAAATCGTGGGGAGAAAAGTCTATTTTTTTTCCAACGGATTCTAACGTGTACCGGGATGAGATTTTGGATTTAAAGAAGGAAATTTTTAAAATAACGGGAGAAAAAGAAAAAAGAAAAAAAGGAGGAGCCACATAGGGTTTCCACATAACAAAACTACGTTGACAATATAAGCTCTCCTCCGTTTAATGTTCCGCTCTTTTACACGACCTCTCAAACCCCAAGAGCTAAAGCCTAAAACCCCGACTAAAGAACAATAACCCCCAGCCGCTCTCTCCCTCTCTCTTAGGAGTCTTTGCATTCCTTCTCTATTGAACATAAGCAAGACCAGCTGCTGGAAGAGGAGCAGAAGAAAAACGATATGCATGAAACTGGAGGTGGAGGAGAAACAATGTCTGTGGATCTCAATGATTATGCTATCGTCAAGGAGGGAGAGGCTGAGATTCTCATGCGCAAGAATGAAGTCTTTTACAACCCGTCACAGGTGCTAAAATCTTCAATTTTTGTGGTTTTGTATTGTGTGATGGGGTTTTAGGATGGAATTTTCTATGGGTTTTGTTTGTCGGCTGGGATTCTTGCTGGGGACTGCAATGGGTCATGGTTAGGACTTGCAGAGATGTGTTTGGTTGCTGAAAAAACTATAGTATTGAAAAAAAAATAGCTGAGACTAGTTTTAGATCAAAGAACCCCTGTCAAAACTTCCTTTAGAAAGTCTTTGATGGGGTTTTGGAGTTGAACCCTTTGGTGTGGTAGAATTGGAATTGAAGCCCAATTGATTATTTACTGAGATCTCGACTATTTTTCCATTGGCAAAGAGAAGATTTTGATTTGTAAAAACTGTTCTAAAACTATGCAGAATTAAGTCTGTGAAAGAATCTACGGGCATACATTGCCTTGTTACATGCTATTAGAAATGAATCAACAGTACGTTTAGGTGACCTTTTTTTTAGCTTTGTTGAAGTAAATATGGTGAACGGGGCAATTCATATTAGTGATCCGAAGTGAATGTTACGTCAGATATGGCTTTTAGGTATTTTTAGCAAGATAAAATTAGACAATTACGACCGCCTGGAATGATGCCTTTGGGAGTTCAAGCCTTGTGTTGCTTATCAAAATTTATTTTGTATCACTTTATTTGCTGTCTTCTTTTTCCTCCTCCTCTAAGATTGAATTAACAAGGGCCCAATAACAGTATATGTTTTCTTTGTTTCTTATATGAGTTAACGCTTGGTTTTCTATTATGATATAGGCTATTTGTGGCTTTGAACTATATGCTATGTTGAAAGTTCATTAGTATATGTAATATTTGGAAACATGCTAGGTGCATGGGCAAGTTTTGATAGTTATGACTAATTATTCTTGGTAACTACACCTCCCTTTCCCTGCTTTGTTGTTTTCTTACTCAATTGCAAGTTTCTAATTCTTTCACTTTTAAAATCAGGTTGACAACAGAGACATGTCCATTGCCGTATTGAGGACATTTATATCCAAACGCAAACTGGAGCATGAAGCAATTTTGTTGAAAAGAACGAAAGCAGCACAAAAGGCTCTTGAGAAGGATTCCTCTGAACTTACTGGAGAAGAAACAGCTGATGAATCTCTTATTATCGATGGAAGAACTAATGGAGAATGTGAAGTGCATGAACAGAAATGTCAGGATGAACCCTGTAGTGTTTCAAATGAATCAGTCAAGGCCCCTGAGGGAAAACGACATGGTGAATTGAAGCCACCAAGAGTTCTTGAGGTATGATCTTCTGTTATTAATTTATAGTTTACCTCTCTTGATGACATTTGTCTGTTCTAGGGGAAAAGTTTGTTAAGAAGTTGTGAATTGAGACTTTTAGTATGAACAAAATAACTCATATAACTGCTTTTCTTTTGACGATACAGGCCTTGGCAGCTTCTGGTTTGAGATCCCTTAGATATGCTCGTGAAATAGAAGGTATAGGTCAAGTTGTGGCACTAGACAATGATAAAGGTTGGTATCAGATGGTTCAATGTACGATCTAGTGGAATTCTATATTTTCTAGCAAACTAGACCGAAACAACTAGATGTGATGGAAATACCTATATATATGCCCAAACATTTGTGTAAATTTTGCATATATGTTCGATCTTCCCCTTCCTCTTGATAGTTTTGCTTCTTTGCAAACAAGAGATCCCACTCCAGCCTCCAATTAAAAAATTCACCTATGCATCGATCTGCATATGGCTATTATCTAGTACTGTCAATGACGATTGGCATCAAATACTAGTTCTAATGATTTAATCTTTTTCCAGTGTCTGTTGAAGCTTGCAAGAGAAATATTAAGTTCAATGGTTCAGTGGCATGTGCAAAGGTGGAATCACATCTGACAGATGCCCGTGTATATATGCTCACCCATCCGAAAGAATTTGATGTGGTATGTGATTGCTGTTTTTGCTATGTATTTTTTGCCAAAAAAAACCAGTAGATTACTTTTTCCCCTAAATTACATCTATCGCTCCCAGAATCCAATTAAAGCCATATTTCCCGTTGTGAGATAATGGTTTAGAGAATTAGCTTAGTCTTTAACAACATTAATACAGTTCTAATAATCTTTATGGGCTATTCGTGTTTCAGGTTGATCTTGATCCTTATGGTGCACCTTCTGTGTTCTTGGACTCGGCAGTTCAATCAGTGGCTGACGGCGGCATGCTGATGTGCACTGCAACTGATATGGCAGTACTGTGTGGGAGTAGCGGGGAGGTCTGCTATTCCAAGTAAGATTCAGTACTTGTCTTGCCTTTAATTGAACAACGGTTTCGGATTACTGGGCTGATGATTCACCAAATTCTTGTGCTATTAGATATGGTTCTTATCCATTGAGAGGGAAATATTGCCATGAAATGGCTTTGAGGATCCTTCTTGCCTGCATTGAGGTATCCTCTCTTCTTCTGATGAGAAGCTGCATCTGCCTCATATTGGGAAGTGTTTACAACAGAGCAATGACATTTACTTTGATGAAACAGGCTAACTTATGCATGCATTTCCGTTCCTTTCACTGAATGCAGAGCCACGCAAATCGATACAAGCGCTACATTGTTCCTGTGCTATCTGTTAAGATGAACTTTTACGTCCGGGTTTTTGTTCGCATATACACGTAGGTGGCCTAACTTTTTCGGCTGAAATCAGTAATGGCTAGTTGGACTATGTGGTACAATTAGTTGAATATGGTAGCATTTTTTTTTCTCGCAATATTGACTTGAAGCTAAACTAATTGGCTGCAGTTCTGCAAGTGCAATGAAAAACACTCCCATTAAGCTGTCATATGTTTATCAGTGCACTGGTTGCGATTCTTTTCATCTTCAGCATATTGGGAGGACTGTCCCCAAGGTGCACACATTTTGATTACATCTTATATTCGTCTAGTAAGGACATGTATGTGGCTTATTCCCTGTTTATGGATTAGAATAACCTGATATCATGATTGGTTAAACTCTATTATCTGGAGATCATATGTACTATGGTGTTCCATGCTCTTGTGTACACAAGTGTTCATGAGGGAATCAAATATTAATGACTACTCATTGAAATCACAAATATGTAGGTTTTCATCAGTAGAACCAAGCGCATAATTATCCCTATATTAGCCACGTCATGGATTGTTAACTGCTTTTTTTTTTTAGTCCAATTCAAAATTTTGACTATGCTTTTATCTTTTGTGCTTTACTTCTCCTCTTTCTTTCTTTTAGAACAACAGTGTAAGATACCTGCCTGGCTTTGGTCCAGCTGTTCCTCAAGAATGCACCGACTGTGGGAAGAAGTTTAACATGGGTGGGCCTATATGGTCTGCTCCCATCCATGATCAAGAGTGGGTAATTTCAATACTTGCAGATGTAAAATCTATGAAGGACAGGTATCCTGCTTATGATCGTATCTCCTCTGTATTAACAACAATATCAGAGGTGTGTTGTTTTCTTTAGTTTGATGTCATATCTCTGCTGCTTTATTTTTTGAGAGATTGGTTGGCAATTCCAAATTTCCCAAGATTGGTGTCTAGCACACACCACATTTACACGTCTCATCCAAAGACGCTATATGGTGGCCATTTCCCTTTGAAATTTCTTTTAAGAATGAGTGGAAGGTCCCCACTTAAAGCCCACTATAGTTTACTTCGACATTTTATTTTTCTTTACTATGTCATAGAAGGCAAGATGGGTGCTATAGAAAACTTTATCAACTGATAATATCCTGTTTCACAATCACAACCATTTTACATTAATGTAAAGTCTTATCCCATGAGCTTACTGTTTGCAGGAACTGCCTGATGTTCCTCTATTTCTGAGCCTGCACAACCTCTGCGCCACACTTAAATGCACCTCTCCATCAGCAGTGATGTTCCGTTCAGCTGTTATCAATGCTGGATATCGTATATCTGGAACTCATGTGAATCCGTTGGGGCTGAAATCTGATGCTCCCATGGATGTCATTTGGGACATAATGCGCTGTTGGGTAAGATTGAAGTTTCATTGTCTTACCCTTTCGATGTGCATACACTCCGGATATCCATTTATTTAGGTCTCCTGCACTTTTATCTTTGCTTCTTTCTTTTCTTTTATATGCATCTTCTAAGCAGCCAGCTAAAATGGCCTAATTTTCACCCTTCAACGTTGTTTGCTTTAGGTTCCATGAACTCCTGATTTTTATCTCTCAACTGCACGATCGATTTCTGGCTATTATTTATTCTAAATAGTGTGTTATGTGCACATGACAGGGGTGATGACATTGCATGTGTTGACAATGTGTTTTACTTTTATTTCTAGGTCAAAAATCATCCAATTAAAGCTCAACAACCGGATCAGCCAGGAAGTGTGATACTTGCCAAGGAACCAGTTCTTCAAGTACGTGAAACCGAATGATTCTCATTGCGAGCTATTACTTCCATGACTTCAACTTTTGATTAGACATTCCCTTTAGTCTACACTTTCACATGTCGGTGCACTCGCGGCAGTGGGGGATTGGTGTTTGACTGACTATATTGTCTCTGTGATCTCGCTTTCTGTTTTTTCCCACTTTCTTTTGGCAGGCTAATTTTGCTCGAGCTGTTGCATCTCTAAGCAAAGCACAAGCCAAGAAAGTCGCACGCTTCCTTCCCAATCCTGAAAGGCATTGGGGTCCGAAGCTCAGAGCAGGTCGTCAAATCACCAGCAAGCACATCTCTCTTTTGGGTCCTCAGGCAGTGAATGGAACTCTTAACCATGAAGACGTTGAGGAAAATAGTGCCAAGCGGCGAAAGACGGAGGAACCCAACTCAAATTCCAGCTAGTTGGAAGTGTTTCTAGTGTCCAAGGCTGACTAGAGTCCTGTCAACTACGATAATTATTTCTTAAAGAGGAAATGTGTAATTCTTTCTTCTCTGGGTTCATTTTATAACAAGGCAATGGTTTCAGGGCCCTTTTTTTTCTTTTGGTGGTAGGTGGATTTTTTTTGTTGAGGGGGGAGGGGAAATCATGTTCTGTCCTAGAAATGTCCCTGAGTTAACTATGATTATGAGCAAATTGGAGTTGATAAATTCTGGTGATATTGCTATGTTAATTTGTGGGAAGTTCAAAGTTTTGAAGTGCAAAATGTATAAACTTCATTTCTTTGAAACGAGTGGATTTCACTTAATATTCGTATGAAAATTGTCCACGTGTTTGTGCAACGTGTAGTCTGAGAGTAAAGTTGCTCCCGTAGTTGTATAAAGTGTGAAATTTTACACAGCTTCAACGTGTCCTCGACTTCCATCAATTAGAGACGTATCGAAATTGCATGCTGATCAAGTTCTTGTGTCTTACGATTGCTTGTTTGTGGCTTAAAAATGTGGTGTAAAGACAGGAGGTTTTGGATTAATCCTGTCTTAAAATGCTGATCAAGTTCTTGGGTTCTATGGATTAATGTTTGTAGACTTCGGAGTTCCTCAAGCTTAGCGTATCGAACAACTACAGTGGCGGAGCCAGCAATTTTGCATAGGGGCAGAAACGAAAATTATTTTAAATAATATGATTAAAAGTCAACTGGCAGACTGCAACCCTTGATTATGTGTTGCCAAACTGGCAGAAGCACTAAGCACACTGCTGAAAGTAAGAGGGTTTGGTGTGACTTCTTTGAGAAGCATCTCAACAAACCAGTGGAAAGCCTCCTCGTACTCCTCATTATTCACAAAACCTGAAATAACAGCAGTTCAAGCGATATCATCTTTCTCAGGCATCAATTTAAACAACTGGATGCATTTGTCAGTTAGTCCTTTGGTAGAGAAACCTGTAATTGTGGTCGTCCATGAAACTTTATCTTTTATGGGCATCCTCTCAAATAGCCTAAAGGCTTCTTCAATAGAACCATGTTGGACATAAACGGCAATCAAGGAATTCCAAGAAACTACCGAAATTGCCACAAGCCTCAGAATAGTCAAGGTAGTAGGATTCACATGAACTTTTCTTTCTCTTCTCATACTCAAAAACAATTCAAACCCTTAGTTGAAACTCTCTATCTTCATATAACCATCAATCATTGCCGTCC
This sequence comes from Myrica gale, assembly GCA_963930655.1. Taxonomy (NCBI): domain Eukaryota; kingdom Viridiplantae; phylum Streptophyta; class Magnoliopsida; order Fagales; family Myricaceae; genus Myrica; species Myrica gale. The sequence goes on along the minus strand of OZ005600.1, from coordinate 3,397,163 downwards.
AGGTAACTACATTTCTCTCAGGCATAATATCAAATAGATTTCGAGCACCCACTATCCTTCCCTGTTTACAGAACCCATCAACCATAGAGCTCCAAGAAACCACGTCCTTTTCAATCATAACTTCAAAACTCCGAACCGCCTCTTCCAACCTTCCCACCTTCAAAAACCCATTTATGAAGGCATTCGAACAAACAGGATCCCGCCACTTCCCCGGCATCTCACAGTACAGCTTCTCAGCCTTGTCCAACATCCCTGCCCGTGCAAAACATGTGATCATGGCAGAATAAGAGATAGCATTACGATTGGGCATCCGAGAAAAAAGATCAAAACCTTCATCTGCCATACACCTGTTCCGCATATACGCCGTGATCATGGCATTGTACGAAGCGGTGCTTCTTTCGGGCATTTTGTAGAACACATTCCGGGCTTACCGATTTGGCCATTTTCTGCATATGCTGTGAGCATGGCAGTCCAAGAGATAGTATTTTTGTGGGGCATGCGATTGAATATGTACTCAGCTTCTTTGATGTCATGGTTATTCCCATATTGTGTTATCTGGTTGTTGCAGTAAAAAAGAAATTTGCTGGTTCTGCGGCTGGCAGAGGACCGGTGGTTTGGCTCTGATAGAATCAGGGTGGAGTCGAGGGGGGGCAGCCTTACATGTTTAAGCCTCCAGTCAAGAATATTCGATTTTTAATCATATAAGTCATTAACGCCACAAAGTCGTTGTAGTATAGTGGTAAGTATTCCCGCCTGTCACGCGGGTGACCCGGGTTCGATCCCCGGCAACGGCGTTTTACTCTGGGAGTCCTTTTGTAGGAAGAACTGCACTCTTTTCATCCAAAAAAAGAGAAACGTCTTTCCTCGTTCGGTGCTTCGAAGTCAAAAGCCATCATTGGGTGAATTCCGAATCTTTTCTTGTCCTGTATGGATCACTGTAACCGAGTATACCGTTCATTCGTCGTACAGCAAAAAAATCTAGGCACCTGCTTTTTATCAAAATTTTAAAAATTTGCATTCAAATTTTTAACATTATAATCTCAATATTATTTCTACACCAATACCAATACAACTAAATATTACATTTTTTATAAACATTAATACAAATCAACACATTCTACACAAATACCAATAAAACTCAAACATCACTTAAGAATTATCAAAACATTTCAAATCCTAAAAAGCTCACCAAAATGAACATGCCCTGACTTATGTAATGGCTATCCAGGTGGAAATTTTGCAAAGTGAGACGGCCTTCCCAGTTCGAAATTCAAATCGAACCAACTTTAGTACAGGCTAATAATCATATTTATAGGAAAGCAAAAAGGAAGAACCTATACTACCTCCACATGCTTCTGTTTCTCATCAGACTGTCAAGAGGATCTTAAATCACTGTCAAACAATCAAAGCAATGGTAGAGATCGACTGTAAATCAACTGCAGTATTTTATTGCTCTAATTAAGCTCATAGCATTAAGTTTATAAATAAAATTACACCCACCAATCTGCGAATCCAAGCGTAGACCAAATGGTCAGAAACAGAATAATTAAAACGTCACCGAGCCTACAACTGATGATAGCTCCAATAAGTCTTTTAAGAGTAAAATAATGGTATCCGCTGTCCATCAAAATTTCTATTAGGCCTTGCCATTGGACTTTTCAGCTTCAGCTCCAACCGGGTTTTGCTCATCCCAAGCTTCAATCCATGTGACCATTGCATCTGCCAGCTTGTCGAAGTAGGGATCTATCTTACTAAGCTTTTCTTTAACCTGCTTGGACAGCTCAATGTAGCACTTCTGGACAGAGGTGCAGTCTTTTGGAAGAGCCACTGCTTGAAAGAATGGGATGATCTCCTCCTGCCAGTAGATGCCTTTGTACTCCTTCCTCAGATTCACGAATGGGTTACTTGCTTTGCTGTGCCAGATATAGGGCAGACCAGTCTTGACTCCCAATCCCAAATGGTCGCATATCACCTAAAACAAATCATCACTCAACATCAGTTAATATTTCCATAACTTTTTAAAAAGTTGAAGCAAGACTGAATTTTGGGCTTTACTAACACTAATCCCAATCACGCCCTGATGATGGAAAAAATAATAGATAAATATGACAATACAAGCTATGTAATGAGTAATATGAGAAGAAGCAAAAGGAGAATGAGAGGGACCTTGATACACCAGCCAGCCCACATATCATCGTACCGTCCAATAGGCTGACCATCTCCCATGAGACCAAAGTACATTGCAGGACCAATAAGTTCACGGTCAAATGCTAAATTCATACCACACATGGGGAACAAGGTACCCTTGGGAATTGTCAGAACTGCATCCACATACCTACAAAACAAAAAAGTATAATATGTAGGATATTGTGTAGAAAGGCAATGTATATTATCTTGATCAATGAACAAAGTGCCAACCTAGAATTTCTCTCGAGAGGCTTCACTAGCTGTGTGGGAGCATCATAATCTGGGATGTTGAGCCAGAGGCCATGAGAAACAGCAGTTTTGACACCCTCACGGAGACTAAAAGGGTATCCACGAACAAAGTCCGCACCTTCACGGTAAGGATCGTACAGGGTGTTGAAGAAATGAGGGGTGGAAGGGGAGAGGAGGTTCTTGATGTGCTGCTCAAGTGCATTGATTTGTTTTCCAGAAGGGTCTTTAGCAACCTAAGAATAGGAAAAAAAATTCACAATATCAATTTGGTAAGTGGGCCAACAATTTTTTTAAGTGCCCCCAATTGTAAGATCCACCAAAGCACAGGAGCCACTGATAACGAAATCAGCCCTTTTCAGGGGAAGGGCAGAGGAATTAGGTAATTTGCAGTTACTCTTATTCAAAGCTGACGTGCTATGCTGACACCTTTAGCTCTACATTCAATCAAAAATGGGAAAAATGTGGAAGTCCCTCTTATTAGAAATATTTTTTAGGAGCATACAATAACACAACCAGACCCAATCATACAGGAATGATTAATTTCACAGGTGTAGATCCAAGAAAATGAGATATCATCGTGACAGCTACATTTCAGCAATATTCCTGAGACAGAAATGACACCGCTCGTGAGATTCTTGAGAACAGTCTGGCGATATCCACGGCCAAATTAAGTTAGATTCAAGAAGTTCCGAATCCCACATGAAAATGCCATAAAAAAGGATCTCCTTAAGGAGGTCATTTCTTGTTTAATTTCGATTGGTAGAAGGCCTTACACCCTAAAACCTGCCATGACACACAGAATCCCATATGTCACTATCCCTGAGGAACAATAAAAATCACAAAAATTAATCCATACCACATACCCTGATATATCCCTCGGCAGTGCTTAGTCAACAGCATATTATAGTTCATACTAGTAAGAACTCAAGGGAATTAAGATTTGATATAAAGACAGACAGAAATTAATTGTGAGGCATGCGAAACACCTTTTCTTCATATGGAGCTCAAAACAAAAATAGCAGACCAAGAACATTGAATTCGGTCCAGATACCAATCCTTCCAGATCATATCCATACTTCCACTAAAATAACAGAATTAGCAGACAATGTCATATTAAGACGCAAATGAATGAAACACAAACAGATGCAGCACGAATAAGTTCGAAAATTCAACACCCAGAAACCAAATTATCCACATTTCCACAGAAAGAAAACGAGAAAGACCTTGCAAATTTGCAATCACAACCCAAAACAGAGCAAGATCTGCGCCTTCACCCCAGAAAACCAGACGCCAAATAAAAAGATACCATACATAAATAAAAAAACTTACGAAACAATCATCGTCAATTGTGTAGATGTACTTCTTCTTGGACACCATGTAGCCAAAGCAGCGACAAGCAGAGTCCTTGAAGGAAATGCAGGAGGCCTTGGGACCGAGAATCCTGTTGATGTCATTGCGGTTATAGAGCTCGTAGTCAAAGCCCTCAGGGACATTGATGGTCTTTGACGGATCACCGTCTTGGACGATGATGAGGTGGTACTGCTCAAAGAATGGCCTCCACATCTCAAGGAAGTCCAGGTTCCTGATGGTTGGGATCACAATGTCAAGCTCATCCTTCAGCAACGGCGTTGGGGCATGCGAAGAAGCTGCAACTGCAGCCATTGCAGAGAGAGAGAGAGAGAGAGAGAGAGAGGAGAAAGGGAGTGAGTGAAGGGGTTGGTTCTGAGGGTGAGAGGAGGCGTTTGTGTGTGAATATAAGTGCAGCAGCACGTGCGGGGCCGGGGAGATCGGCACGAGTGGAGCGTTAAAGGGTGAGACGTGTCTGAATTTTGAAGGTTTCAGGACTTTTTCAAAGGCTGCCGGTGCTTCTGCGAAGAGAGAGAGAGAGAGAGAGAGAGAGTTTTATGTCAAACAGAAGTTGATGTTTCCATGTACGTGTTGCCCGCCATATTTTGTGCAATCTTTTTAGCTTATAATCTTTTGCATCCAACTGGAAATGCGGTGTAATATAGTTTTTACGAGATTTTTAAAAATATACTTGAATTTTTAAAATTTATAAATAACTGTTTGAATTTAGATATTTTTACAATATCACTCCTTCCTTCCTTCCTTAACATTTTAAATTTATTGGAATTGATAACGTAATAGGCCATGTGTCAATAATATTGTAGCCTATCATGTGTCTTTAAAATAAATCATAAATTAAATCATAAATTAAATAAAATATATTATAATTTTTATTATTAAGTCGTGTTAGGTTTACTTAGGTAAGATTATTATTTTCAGTGGATATATTTATTGCGGCCTTCATTTAACAAATAAGAATTACTGTAACTGCTGGCATTAATTAATTGTAAAGAATTAAGTTTTTTATTTTTTTCTTTCGGTAGGCGGAGGAACATAATTCGATAAAAAGAAGAAGAAGAAAAAAAGTGTGCTCCTGATTCCACCTTCCTCAGTTGCTCGCATTGCGCAGCTGGTCACTGGTGTATAGAGAGTGGGTACGTTTCGGGTCCGATATTAACTAAAAAGAGGTTGGAACTTAATTATTTCGGACTTTGACGGCGACCAGTCGTCGCAAGAGAAATAAAAGTGGAGACGGAACGGAATTATACTGACGAGAAGAAGTTGTTAAAATTTTAGGGAGATTAAAATGTTTGAGATTATATTATACTTATTTTAACTATTTAAAATTTTGTAAATCAAATACAGAAAAAAAAATAGTGGAATTAGGAAATGACACGTGTATGGCAACTTTTTTTTTGCGTTGATTATTGAGTGAACTGGAATAGACTTGCCTCAGATTCCGCCATTAATAGTGGGATTCGCACGTCAAAACATTTAAATTCTATCGCTTCCTTCCAATGTACTTGTTACTTTTGTTCCTTCCAGTCACGGGGTTGGCAGCTTATCACTGAGGTAGTGAGGTTAGTCAAATTATAATCCCACCCATTTTGGCGTCAGATGTTGGAGGAAGGCCTAAGGTTTGGAAAATTGGTGGGCTTTTCTCCACTCCCATCATTTTTGTTTTAAGTAAAAGGGTCAAGCCTCAAAGGAGACAACTGAAGTTAGTATAACAGAATGTAACAATTGAATCACCATGTTTGATAAGAATATCCGAACATGACAGAGATGCATATTACACACGAGACGTGTAACGTAAACCACGGCACTTCCATTAAAAAGATCGAGGCTTCTCATTTAAATACTCAGCCCTTACAGTTAACGAAGCACGCAGGACAGAGGGCATGTGAAGCTTAACGTGTACAATCAATGGGAACGTTTTGACATTCCTAAAGGGTCATATATGTCTAACATTATAAGCGTTTCAGGGGTCCATAGACGATAGACAGAGCTTTGCTAATCTCCTTTATTTTGGGATCTATGTGACTATGTCCCTCGTATCACTGGACGTCCAATAATTCTTTAGCCTCTTTAGGGACAGGCTGGATGGAGTCAACGAGGATATTATCATACCTCTAGCTGATTAGTGCTCGCCGACACTAATTCATTAGGTTGATAAACTGATAAGTATGTATTCACTTTGTTTAGGATTTTTTTTTTGTGTGTTTAACCTCCTCCATTATAGAATGTTCGAAGTCCCAAAAATTCTTTTCGAACTGGATGTAATGCCAACTTCCTGGCCGTAGCCACGAGGGAAAACTGGATGCCGCACGACATCTCGTTGGGCCGAAAAGAGAAAGAAGGTCCATGACAGGAGGGCTACCTTTCCCCACTCTACAAAAATAAGTAACACATTTTGCTCTCGATATCTTGTCCAACTGAACCCATTAAGCCAGCTCTCTTGGACTTGGTTCATCAAGGAAACAGGATTACCAGATCTTAGTCTAATATAAAAAGGAGGGGATGTGGGGATGAGGCCCTTGGGCCCTGCTCTCTCTCTCTCTCTCTCTCAGGATGGCCATGCGCCCATGCGGCTTCTCTTCCAAGTTTTCCATTAAGGGTTAAAGCCTATCTGCAGACTGCAGCTATAGAGTTGTTATTTACACGTCTATTAGCTAGTATAGCAAATTTGATTACACAAGTTAGCCGAGAAATGGAAGCTCTCAGATTCATTAAATTTCTAACCTGTTAGAACATTATTGTACAATCACATCTCTTTAATATCTTGTCTTTCTTCTGTACATATACATATGGAGGTCAGTAAGACGAGATCCTAATATGTAACCCATTGGGTGCTTCCACTCTTGGAAATTTCATTAGTTTATCACCTCCAAGCTCTTCCCACCTGCAATGCACGGAAAAATTACATTCAGTTCCTTTACACCCTCTTACTGCAGTTTTCATCTGACCACAAAATACGCAAACGACCAAAATTTATGGGCCACTCTGTACCTGTATCTAGTAACAAAGTAGTGAAGGAAAGTGGAAATTTCTGCAATTCCCAGTTCTTTTCCAGGACACTGCCTGCTGCCTCCTCCAAATATCAATAAGTGGCTTTGAGACTCCAAGCTCTTGTCCTGCTTTTTGCAATCATAGGTAATTTAGTCGTTCAGAACATAATGTCCAGCCCCTAATATAAAAACAAATTATATGGAAATTTTCCATCAATAAGGTAGGAAAAATACAAGTATAAATAAAACAATCACGCACCAGCCATCTCCATGGATTAAAGGTGAATGGCTCCGGATAGAGAAAGGGGTCATAATTAATCTCTCTCGTATATACATATATTCTCCATCCTTTGGGGATCAAAAATCCTGTATAAAACAGCGAAGAAAAGATGTGATTATCTCTCTTCAATCCGCAATTGACAATAGTTAGAGAAATACGCACTTTGAAAGTCACATGCTTTGCCAACAAAGCGACACAGTACCCGTTTGTGATTTAGGAAAAGAAAAAAAAGTGACACTATACCCATTTGTGATTTTTAAAAACATGACACTCCACCCATTGATGGTTTATTAAGGTGATGCTTCACATAACTGTGTTGTTTGTGAGTGTCAGTCGCACCATGATATTTAACTTCAGTTTAGCCTGACACACTTGAAGTTGAATCTCGGCTGGATAATCCATCACTTCCTAAATCACATGTTAAAAACTGATTTGAATTCACCCCATGCATTACACGGTTAAAAATCGTTCTTAAATGGAATGATCTGGCTAGATTTGCAGGTAATGCAAATACGTTTCAGACCTATTTATTGCAAAAGTTCGCAAAAAGAGATGGTATCTGCAGAACTGCTTCTGGAGCCCATAAAAAGACTACAGGAGCTATCTCAATAAAGAAGATCTTATTTAACTTGCTTTGACTCTTGTTCAACTCACCATTCAATTCCATATCTTGCGTGGTTTTCCTCAAAACTCCATTAACAATTGTGGCTAGTCTTGAGGTCTCAAAGATCACCTGTATAAGAAAAACCACACCAGATGAAACTTTATTCAGCTTCATGTATCAGTGAAGAACCGGATAATGTACAAAAAACTACGAATTTCTTACCGCTCGAGTTAGCCTCATAGACTTCAAGTCATTCAAATCGATCGGATCTTCGGGCTTTTTCCTCGCTCTAATAGCCAAATGTTCTTCCTGCAAATTTTAAACATTAATCAGTACACGAGCAAGGCATATTAGGATTGAACGTGTGGAAGTACAACGTGTTATCACTCACTCTGAGTTCCTGGAGAACTTTTGGATGATCATGGAGGTACTTGATGGCCATCATAGAAGTGGTTGAAACAGTTTCATAACCCGAATACAAAATAGTAATTATTTGATCAATTATCTCTTCATCAGTAAGTTTGTATCTATTTTCGTCACTTCTCATGAGGCCACCGAGCATATCTTGGTGGGTTTCTTGAGAAGCTCTTCTTTCCTCTATTAGCCCCCTCAGCATGTTCAAGATATTTATCCTAGCCTGCAAAACATTGCGAACATGTAAATTAGTATACCTACCTAATATTTGCAAGAGAGAGAAGATAATGGCCTAGAAAAAATAAAAAGATATACAGATTTGAGAAACTACTATTAGGCAATTTACCTGGAAGCCACGACGATAATTTGTTCCAGGAAGGTCAATAGGCAATGAAAGTGTCCCTAAAACTAGCTTAAAGAACTCAGTCATGAATGGTTGGGATATTGAGCTGGACTCGATCCCGGCAATCTGCTTTAGCGATGACAGAAGAGCCATCTGCACAACAGAGTCGAGCTAATGTTAATTAAAATGGAGAGAGAATAAGAAACAACCTTATAAGCTCGCCTTCTCTTAAGTAAGTAGGATTGCAGTTATGCTGCAAACCTCTTTCGTCTTTTCTTGGATGTTAATGATTTGGCTATCCCAGTTGCTAAGGTGGCTTCTCATGAATTCGTCAATTTTTGGCAAAAGCTGGTCTCTGATCATGGTGGGGCTAATGAGTGCAAGCAATGCCCCTCTCATGTACTTGTGGGTGGAGCCATCAACTGCTGCAATGTTGCATTTACCTAAGATATCCAGCATGGACTGTGGGTAGCCAGGCACAAGGCCTTTTGCCTCATTCATGAGGATGTACCTGTTGAGCTCGGGATCCATGGATACAATGGTGGGGCAGCCAAGTATGTGGGACTTGAAAAAGCTCCCATACCTGTTATTTAAAAAATAAAAAATCACGAATGAAACTGTATTGAGAGTTTTGATCAGTGATGAGGTCGAGTAACTTCCGACTCAAGTAACAATGACTCAATCTGAAGAGGGTTGCTTTTGTCATATTTGAATGTGGTTCCTCAATGGGAGACCCACAACCAGAAAAATGAAAAAAAAACTATGGAGTTAAATGCTTTACAAGCTCTTAGGATTTCAAACAATGGAAAATAAGGAATGCTTAATTAGTTAGTTTCCTAATGAGATTTTTAAGGCTTACTAGAAGGTAGAATGACCCAAAAGCTCAATTATACTGCTAAATAAGAAGAGCATGCAGAGGATAGATTAAACAGCTTATACCATAAACCACAAGAAGACAAGCAGCAGTAACTGGAAGAAAAGGCGAAGGTAGAAGGTCCAGAGATGAAGTAAAAGAAACTAATGCAGGATAAGAAACATGGATACCCTTTAACATCCGCCTTAGAAGAAAACCAAAGCGCAGATAAAGACTGACCTTGCTCTCTGGTTTATCATGAAGTTCGGCCCTTGTTTTAGAAACTCAGTTGTCTCCCCAAATACTGGCCAACCCATGGTACCTGGAGGCAAACCTTTCTTCCTGTACCTCACCTCATTCCATCTCAGCAAAGCAGAGCAGATACAGAGTACCAAGACCATCCCAAGAACTGCCATTAAAACAGCCATTGACGCTCCCAGAATCTCCACCCCACTCTGCTGAAAGCTGTAAATGGTATGGGCTTATAGTCTCAGCTGGCCAGAAGTGTACATATATATAATGGGTCTCACTACAGAGGAGGAAGAGAGAGAGGCCACATAGTCCAAACCATGCACCCTACACGGAGGGTCCCTATTCTAAGACCCCAAGAGTAATAAAGAACATCCAGAAAATTAAATGCCAATTTTCCCTCTCTTTTTTTCGTTTGCAAGTTTTTAACTAAAAGATGCCAACTGAATGAACAGCTAGTTGAAATCACAGAGGAAACAATGAAACTCTAAGATATTCATTCGTCTCGCCGAACTCCCAAATAGAGACGCTTTTTTTTCTTTTTCTTTTTTCGGGGGGACTTGGAAGGATATTGGCACTTTGGCAGCAAAATTTGGGTTATGCTGTAAAACGTCTATTGCCAAAAATTCGGGGTTATTGAGATGGATATGGATATATTTTACAGGGACGACGATATTGCAATTCTAGTAACAATCTATAGGGAGATTGATACAATATGTGTACCTTATGTCATTTAAGGATGTCGGGTAACAATATAGCGCCAAGTCTGTATTTATCTCTAAAAAATAAAAACGATATACTGTTGTTTTTTTTTACAACTATATGAACCGGGAGGAAGGCTCTAACAATTGAGTTAAAAAGGCATATGTATGTGAGAAGGCACATGCAGAGCACCCAATTGGACCTAAAGGAAAAGGCATTCCTAGACCCAGTTCTTCACATGTCTGTCAACGAGATCTGCTCAATGGAAATTGGAAGTGTGAAAACCACTTGGTTACCATGTGAATAAGAAGAGAGTCAAGAAGAAGAAGAAAAAAGAATAAGGAGGGAGAGAGAGAGAGAGAGAGAGAGAGGTACTGGTTACACCCTAACTGCAAGTCCGAAACTTAAGACTGGCCTCTGTTGCAGTTTGATGCTGTGTACTGTGATTCCTACGAAACCAGACCAATGTGCTATTGACTTTTTGGCAGTTTATGCGGTAAGACTTTCAAAGGGAAGAGAATTCCAAAAGAGCCTTGGCAATCTCAATCACATAGATGGATTAGATCATAGATGCACTGAACCTTTTTGGTGCCGTCTGCCAAATTGACGAAAAGCATTATTTACTTTTCCTTAAATTGTATTTGTACTTCAGTATTTACATCAAAGTAGATGAAGAACTTATTAGCATTGCGATGGAGGAGTTTGCTTTAAATTGTAGGATTGATAAAGGTTTTAGTCTACCCGAGTCTGCATTTATGTGCAAAGGACTGTCTTTTACTAATAAATTAACACTTAAAATGATAAAATCATTATGAAAATGTATCCTCATTTGCTCTAACGAGGGTACGGCAGACATGATTAAGAAAACATGATTACAATTTTCCAACAATTGCCCTCTGGCTCTGACCCGGACCCATGGGCCGTTGGCCACAAAATTCAACCACTTGTAAAAAGAGCCTTGCCAAACGGGGAAAGGCAATTAAAACTTTGGCATGATTGCATAAAAAATCTCCGTTGAATTGAAAGGTTGTAAAAAAATTCTGGAAATAAGAAAAATCACGAATAGCTCTTCGAGGTTATGTTAAAAATAGATTCTTCCGTACACTCTCATAGAATCTCCACTTTGATCTTATTTGAGTATTAAAATTTTGGGTATTGAGATTTGTGAAATATTACAAAGTATTGAGTTGATGAAAAAGTGAAGAAAGAAATTTTTTTTAATAAATATTATAATAATAAAAAATTATGGGATGAATTTGTTAATATTAACACCAAATAATTTCCCAATTATTTGAGTCTCATACATCCCTTTTATAAAATTATTTGTTATTTTTCTTATCTTTATGGCTTATTTATAACTTTTTAATTCGACCAGAGACTTTAGTGCAATTAGGCTGGCCTAAAACTTTTAGCCATAGCCGAACAAAGCAATAAACCCCGAGACCGAATCCTCAAAACTATTTGACCGTTATTTTGATAACTCTAGCCTAAATTACATGCACCATGCATAGTTGAACAGGGCCTCAATCAAGGACCAAGAATGTTGGCTAGGGGGTTAGCGTGGACATACACCATTCATATCTTCGGGCTGCTCCGTAGAGTAGGTGTACAGGATCATCAGCCTAATCAACGTGTTATATGATCGTAATGAGACAGCATTTGTCTTGTAACTTCCTTTTATCTCTCCTACCCTTATTTGTTTTTTGACTTTTTGTTGAAGCCGATGGCTTGTCTTGGAGTGGAATAAAAGGTATATTGGATAACGACTCGAAGAAAGCGTCGATCCATGAGGAGATCCTTGGAAAGGGATTTGACACACTTTCGAATATGAGAATTAATGAGCATATTTCATCAAATTTATTTCTATTTCCAGACCACATAAACTATTTAAAAAAAGGGCATCGTCAAAGCAATATCTTCAGATCCTCGATCACCCCAAACAAACAAAAAAAGGTACCTTTGTTTTGATTTTCAAGATATGCAGATATACTTACTAGTTGACAAATGGCCAAATAGAGTCTAGACACACTCAAATGTCAAGGTGCTAAAATCACATCATTTGGACATATATTGCCGACAAAGTAAGATATTGATTAGGACGAAAAACTCGAGAAAAGTTGAAAAAAAGAAGAAGTTAAAAGTGTAAATAGGATTATATGAATAAAAGGAATAGGAGAGGCAAAGAGAACAAGAGGATAGGGTTGTGTGTGAATTACAGGAATTAAGGTGGATAAGATAACAAAGGAGCTGCACGGAACTACAGATGGGATACATACGGTAGGCTGGAAAAGGGTAGTTATAATAAGTGTGGAGAGAGAGAGAGTCACAGGGGCATTGCATACTGCATAGGGTGGTGCAGAATTAGGGAGGAGGAGGAATGTCTACCCACACGCACACATGCAGCTCATGCCGTTTGCTTTTGAATCGTCAATAATAATGATAATGATAAAGTTGCGATGTACATCGAAACATCCATTGTTGCACGAGGGCCTCTTTTTTGTTCTTTTCTGCTTTTTTTTTCCTGCAAAAATGGGCAGCCGGCCTTCCCTTCTCCCCCAAGAACATTATTTCCCCTCTTAATCATTGATCTATCACCTCCATATGTTCAGAAATTCACATATCAAAACATATGTATAAAATATGTGTGTCAGTGTGGGTGGCGCATTTACAAAAATAAGTGGATGAAAGCAGCTGATTAGTTGTCTCCAGTAAATACAGATCATACAAATTAAAAGCCCTTATCACTGTAGTATCAGCTTTTTATCTTCTTTGTTCGCGGGTTAGTCTCAAACTGTAAAGGGGACCGGGGAAGTGGATTGGTAGATCGTTTTAAATGTGAACTATCCCAATCGGAGAATGCATGTCGGGATTTTGTAGCCCCTGATATAGGCGATAGCTTTTTTATCCTCGACATAGTCGACTACATGCCGAGAAATCCTAATCACTTGTCCAGACCTAAGTGACATTTCACTCAGATTCGGTCGAGTCTCTTTCTAGTTCTTTGTCACGGCCAATCGTAGTGAAGATTTGGCTCTTTTTCGTCGTCTCTTCATGTTCTTCGTTTTCTTGTTTGAAAACAAATGTTCACACGGAATATTTTTTATTGGCCGTGGCTTCAACTTATCAACTACGAGGCATAGCCAATTGTTTACGATGTAATTATAACTTCTCAAAATTTTGTGGTTCTAAAATTGCTTTTCATCTGCATTGCCCCAAAGTCGTTCCGATAAACACTCTGTAAAGAACATAAGGAGGGCTTTACCAGATAATATCGATCTAGCGGCGATAAGAATTCACTTTAAAAGACCATAATTAATTAGCAACAATAAGTTATTTCCATAACGCCACGCGTTACCGAATAGGCTCCAGTTACTGTGCACTGATATGCACAAGGTAATGGATTAAAGAGCCGAACGCCGAATACAAACAAAAGCGTGATTTCAGCATCTTGATAGCTAGCTTTATACTTCTCTCTCTCTGCCAATACTTAAATGGTGCTGAATTTATAGAGAATCGGCCTTCTTGAAGCTATCAACCTCAGTTCCCCAACTTCGAAAACAATGATAAAAAATTTAGGCAGAACTGCTCCAGCTCTGCAAAGGAAGAGGACCCCCTTCTGGCTTTGCCATTAAAGATGTCTGTTCCTTGTTTTCTAGCCCTTGACATCTTTGCTCAGAGATAAGGAAAAAGAAAAAAGAATTGTTCCTGACGTCCTTATCCTGCGAGAGAGAGAGAGCAAGGACAGAAAGGAGAGAGAGGAGACAGAAGAGGGGTTGGCAATATAATGATCGAGTGCACGTGTGGTAGGTCTATCCACGTGCACCTGTTTTATTCACAGAATTGATTGGTTTGTCTCTTTGCTTCTCTCTCTCTCTCATATTTCTTCACTGCCTTGTTTTTTTTGCTGAGCCCCACCTCTTAGGCTCTTACAGCTCCGAAGCTCCACTTCTTACTACTGGTTAATAGTTACAGCTACCTTCCCCTTGTTACCCTGTTAAAGTAACCAGTAGCCAAATGCAACACCCAGAGGCCGTCAGTGCTCTAACTCCTAACCATGGATCTGCGTAGTCAACTGTGGCATTTAAAAGCCCTCGCAGCTTTCTGCTTCAGTTTTCAATGATACCAACTAGGGCAGACCGAGACCGGAATGCGTTGGATGTAAATTATAGACATATATATATAGGCTTCTTGGTTGTCCATCTTCTTTTCCTTCGTTGACTTTTTTTCATCTCTCTCACACCGAGTTGGATATGTGCTCGTGTAGGTGTTCATATACATCTAATCTATGATTACGTTTCCTTAAATCTATAGGCTAATCTGCTGGTTATATATTTTTTTCAAATCTAAATTTTTTATTTTGATGTCTAATAATAATTCAAAAAAATTGAAAGATCTTTATCAATTATCATATCATCTGGTATCGACGTATCGAACAAAAAAAAGAGCAATATAAGGCTCATGATGGTGCACCGAACTGAATTAGGCACTTCTATATTTGGCAACTCAGACATCAGGACACCTATCGAACCTGGATTTCGATTTTTGCTTTTGCCTCTTAAGGATATAATTCAGATAATAAAATCTTCATATTTCTATTTGAGATGAGTACCAGATTTACATGATATCAAAATTAAGATTCTAAATTTAAGACATAATTATGCACTCTATTTTAATTTTAATTAAATATTACACGTATTAAAACTTTCAATTAAAAAATAATTGACTCACACATAAAAAAAATTATTAAAAATATAATTTAAATAATAAAACATTAATCTTAATCTTTCGTAATCTTTTAAATGAGTGACACATTTACAAAAGCCACGTCAAATTGAATTGCAATTTAATGGGAAAGTTTGCAGAAGGGCATGGTGCACGTACATGCATTCGCGTGTCAGAGCCACGGACATTGATCAGAGATAACACTGCATTTATTTTTTGGTTCATAACGATGCAATTTTTAGTGAGAAGCTCGTGGATGGCACGAGGAAACGTATTCATATACCCTACTGTTTGGTTTCTGGAATTTTGGCAGAGAGGAAGTCACGTGTGCTGGCCAGTCCATCAAAATTCAAAAACATTAGACCCTTGCCTGAACCTGTCCTAGTCAAATATTTACAAGCAAAACAGATAATGCCAGCAAAACTCAATAGCTAACACTAATGTCACCCTTAACAAATTTCGTACTTGGGAAAATCATATATACGTTTTACCATACACACTGTAAGCTATCATGATATCTTAAGGTATTGTACTTCAAATTTTCTGTCTGGAAGCTTAAATGTGCACGCACGTTTACAAAGGATCTAGCCGATATTAGTATGTCTTGTGGGTTTTTAATAGAAACAAGTAAATACAGGGTGAGTATAGAGTAAACTTAATTTCAACACGCAGATAATTATATGTTCAGTAGCAGGACATGAAGAATATCCCAATCCACGTCCATAGTTCCAATTTTAACTTGCTTGACAAGTTGCAGAACAACCCCAAAATCTCACGGAGTTTTTGATCGCGCGTTGCTGTTAAGAAGCCATACTGAATTTTCACCCAGCATTTTTAGGGTGCGTTTGTCATCAAAAATTTTACACTCTCTCACAAATAAAATATTACAATATAATATTTCTCTCTCCCATTAAATCATAATTTTTCACTACAAAAAATATAAAAAATTACATCTCTCTTCACTTTTTCACTAAACTCAATACCTAAAATTTTAACAACACGAAAATTTTACAACACAAACACACCCTTATTGAGGCTGCAATTCCCTGTGGCTGGATATTATTGGCTGATCAAGGAATACATTGCTTCTGTCGATCGAGAACATTCTTTTGCCTTTCTTAATTGATCAATGACACCATAATAGACAAGTTTTCATATTTTTCTCTTCTACAACCACTCTTTGAGAGGCAATTATTGTATGCTGCACTACATGCTTGGACGCCAGAACAAAATACTTACTGATGTTGTCTTAGCTTAGTGCTCGTGGCATTCCCAGAAACGCTTGATTTGAGCTATGATTCCTATAATTATAGTCCTTTCATTATCTTACAGTAGAAAATTAATGGTGCTATTGATCAAAGCTAAAGAGTCATTAAGTTTGCGGGCTTTTGTTTTGACATGTGGATTTTCTCTTTCTCCATCTTTTTAGCAATCCAATAAAGGCAGCCACTGATGTCACATCTGAACCAGTAATTAGTAAGCGGAAAGTGCGATCTTTTTTTTAATACTGAACCCGGAAAGAAATCATCTGATGCAAGAGTAAAGGAAAGAAAAGAAAATAAAAAAAAGGAAAGAAAAGAAAACTTCAACGCATTTTAAGATTGGGATGTCAACTGAACGCAAGGACTTTGCCCCAAGTGTGTGCTTCCAACCAACATTTCACAAAAGATTCCCAGCTTTTGGTTGGATCCAGTACTGCACAAGCTCAAGAACCCCCCACCCCATGTGTTAAGGTCCCCATTGCATTTTGTTTGATGCTCGAGTGCTTGTCTTTGCTCTTGTTTCTTTCATTCCCACTTTGTATTTTTAATTCTTCCTTCTCTTCCCCTTTTAGCACACATTAGGTAACCTCATGTTATAAAGGTGTACCAAAACCCATGTGATCTGGTGCTTGCTTGGCCACAACGAGGGTGAAACTTGATCTCTGTGGAGCTCTCGTGGGGTTAGTCTTGTGGAACATCGAATAATAGGAACTCTGTCCAATTGCATGTTACCCCCTCGTGGTATATCGTAATCATCCTCGGTATGATAGTGAACAGTTGACAAGTACCAAACAGTTTATAAGTGAGTGATTCTGGTACAAGAAAAGAGTACATTTTGCTGATCTAGAAACTGGGGGCCAAAAAGTAAAGTAGAGAAGAGTTAAGCCCAACATGGGCAGGAACACACTGCTTTTTTGTCATTTCAAATAGCACGAGTTTTGGGATGAAACATCCATAGGTTTCCGGGTAGTCCTGAATTCAATTGTCAAGAAATTTCATGATAAGGCATTTGGTTTGGGACCCTAAAGATGTCACATGATTCCCATAATCCCATATCATCCATGCATAAAACTCAAATTAATGTAGGCTTGAGAGGCCTATGAGCACTTTTACCTAATGATTAATGTAGGAAGGCGCAAAATACATAGATGCTAATCTAGCTTTGAGGCCTACCTGAAGAACCTAATTATTATGGTAATCCAGTCATATCTTCATTGAGGACAAAAAGTTCATTGCTGTGCTGGTCAACTATCAGGAAAATATGGATCAAGCATATGATAACATCCACTAATATATCCAACAAGGATAAATTATAACATCTCTCTCTCTCTACAGAGAGACACACAAAACTGCATATATTATAATATTTCAATCACCAATAGCATGAAGCCCATTATTCTCGCACAAAGCAACACAAAGAGCATGTTGGTAGTGAAAGTAATATTAGGCTAATCATGCAGATCTGATATCCCTTCGTACATAAAAAAAATGTAATGTTTTGGTATTATAATTAGGATTTACATTTTTATTGGTATCAGAAGATTGCTAGCATGTGTTAGATGCCTCCTAATCTACCTGCTCACATGCTTCACCAACAAGATCATATGGGGAAAATAGGCCACTTGCCACTGCTTACTGGTACTGTAAGTCAAGAGTCAAGTCTCAAACCGCGGGAACTAATTGTTTTTGACTGAGTTTTGCAGCCTCAATTTTTTGACTGCAACTTCTTTCTTAATTTTTTTTTGTTCCGGGACTCACGAGTGTGTCTAACTCATCTAAAAACAGTGATATAAATATGATTGGACTTAAAGTAGTTTTATACATCACATGAGCGCCGTTACTTTTTCCTAATGTTTGATCTCAAGAATCTTTATTAGGGACTTAATCGTGGGTACTTCTGCCTACCTCCTCGATTAGATCGCGCTTTTGTTGCAACGTTGTGGAAATTCTGCTCTGAATGGAAGTGATTTTTGACTTGCATTATACAATATGCCCTATAATTGATGTTTTAATCTCAGTGCACCAAAAAGTTATTGGCTGTAGAGTCGTGTTGTTGTTCTAGCGGCGTTAATTTGGATCACTCAAACTGGTGAGTGAGATCGAGCAAACGACTAGTATAAAGTTTTTCTGCTTTTCAAATTTCTTCTGTAAAGTTTTCATGTCACGCCAACTTGAACTGAGCCCCTTTTTTTAGCATTTTGTCAGCAGGAATCAAGCAATGTTAGCCTCGGTCTTTGTACTCTAGCAATCTGCCTCGTGTCCCTCCGGACCTCCGGTATCCATTAAACTAAGTTCAAGTAATTCTTATGTAATTTAAGTTCCTCCGCGGCAGAGGGAAGAACACACTGTACAGATGGAAAGACGAATTATTCGCATAAAGAAAGGAAAAGGAGAAGAGAATACTTATTCCAGTCACAAAAATTGATTCACAGTTCAATAATTAAAGCAAAACATGGACCCAACCCAACTCATGACTCAAACCCTGCTAATCAGGCACAATTGTTTCGGGTTATGGCAAAGTTGGGGACCAGGTGCCCCCTGATCCCATTATATTAGGCTTCTTTGATGGCATTGCCACCATTTTCGCAAGAATGAAGGGATGGCTGTATATTTTCTTCCAATTCTTAACAACCCCACGATCGTAGATACTCTTTAAGTTGTATCCCACTTATCGTACAAAGCAACATGGAACTACATATACCGCTCTCTCTCTTTCCTCTTGGCATGGAAGCACATATCCTACTGTGAGAAAAAAGGCAGATTCTGACCAAAATCGTTTATAAACTAACAGTGTATCCATGCTATGCGTGGCTAATTACTGTCAAATCTAAGAAAATCATCAAAATAAGTAGTGGAGAAATAGATAATTAAAAAAACAATTGTAAAGTTATATAAATATAAATATTATAGATGAGTTTGTTGCTGCCAACTGCAAATTATCACTCAAAGATTCCAACTTAAGGCCTATCGACTTGTACGAACGACACCGGATCAATATAATCAGAACAACTAGATATTGTTTTGTGTGGATCGCACATGGAAACACCTCAACCAAATTTATTTTTTTGGGGTCGAATCGGGAAACGCTACCTTTTGCTTGATTTTTAATAAGGGAGAACCCTACACAACCCCTACCTATATAGCGCCTTCTTGACTCTAACACCGTCCATATTGGGGATTTACGCAATAATACCGAAGAACAAACATTGTCTATCTGTTCTGGTTTCGATGCCTGCTTGATCCCCAAATCCTTAAAAATGAAGCTATCCGTTAATTAAGGACGTTGATAGAAGTTAGAACTACATGGCAAACACCTACCAAATAAATTACTTTTAAAAAAGGCAAAAATTACGGCCTGTTATGGATTCCCATGGCCAATTTCTCCAAATCTGGCCCAATACATAAATAATGAACGGCTTGTTATTTGTACCCTCTCTGCTTTTTCTACATCGAACAAGCTAGTTAACATAAATTACTTTTTCAGAGGTGA
The DNA here is from genome assembly GCA_963930655.1 of Myrica gale. Classification (NCBI taxonomy): domain Eukaryota; kingdom Viridiplantae; phylum Streptophyta; class Magnoliopsida; order Fagales; family Myricaceae; genus Myrica; species Myrica gale. The sequence goes on along the minus strand of OZ005600.1, from coordinate 3,377,453 downwards.
TAAGGTTGATTTGACATTTCATTGATGCTTTCCTTAAATTACTCATTATATGATTTTTCACTAAATAAAGACCATAAGGGATCATCCTTATCGTTTATATATATGACTTATGAGTGAAGATAATAATAAGCTACTTAATGTGTAGCAGATGGATACTTCCCAAGGGGATTTAACGTCATATTGTGGCCCATCCCGATCACAGAGTACTGCAAGCTGGTGGGGTTGATCCTGCCTGCAAAATGAAGTAAATAGAAATGGTGAGAATTTCCCTCATAGATATCTCATTTATTGGCAAACAAAGCATTGACACTGTGATTTGGGATAGATAGCGCCTTTATCGGGCTGCAAGTTATTGGCAGTAAATCCTACAGAACTTTTTGTTGGGCTGTCAACACCAAGAGGGGTTCCGCCGACCCAGCATAGTTGCTAGCCCAACTAAGATTAAAGAGGGAAATGGGTCGGAAATAATTGGTGAATTAAAGAGGGCTAAATCCTATAATGTAGCCGCAACTTTGGCCTTGATTGTCAGTTGCGCCGAATGAGAAAATTCGGAAGTTTGGAGTATGACAATTTTAAACCATTTCAAAAATAGAAAGACCAGATTAGTAGCTCTTACTTACCGCACATGAGTGGACATCCTCACAGCCACACAGAAGCTCCCCATTGAGAGTGTCCAGAGCTTGAAATGCTCCTCCTCCCTCACTTCTCTGCTCCAAATTACCACAAAGAAGAATCCCAAGTTTTTCTTTAAGGCTCAATGTACAGCGTTTGATTGGAAACACGAAACATGACAGAAACGAGAATATGAAACGAGAAGAAACTAGAAAGGAAGTTTGAGATACCTTGTAAAAATCGACGGCAAGAAAGTTAGCCCACCGGTCGGCAGCGGCACCAAAACAGGTATGGAGCATGTTGATGAGAGCCGCCGAGTTATGTTCACATGCGGTTAGCTTGATGGGTATACTAGAAAAATAGTTGACCAACACCAAAGACTTGGCTGTGTCATTTAGGGGCGATGATTCTGCCCTATTAGGACAGCTTCCTGCATGCATTCCACCATTTCCATCTGCAAACATTAGATTTGAGTACAAGAAAACGAGCACCTCCATTAATAAAAAGAATACTCGGTTTCCGAATGCCTCCGGTGAACATTACAACAAACCCAGTACAATAATGAGGGGATAACGCTTCCTACACTGATTTTCAACCATGTAGTTCCACTGGTAAGCAATGCCTTCACTTTCTTCCTTGGACCTAATTGAAGTGAATACGAGCAGCCTTTGGTTATTGGCAACCATGTCACTGACCAGCGGCCAGTCTTCACCATTTTTTGGCATCTTTGTCACTGGAAACCAATATTTCATCAACCCAGCTTCCGTGAACACTTTTGTCAGCCCATTCGGAGCGTGAACATAGTCTTCTAAGATCAAGGTCACAATATCTGCAGGGTTTGCTGATAAAAAAGCTTCAATTTCCTTCAATGTGTCTATAGCCGGTTCCTATTAGGTAATGAAATCTAGCTGTTACATTGTCGTCAACTGATAGAGGCCGAATGAAATTCTACGAGGAGTGAAGTAATAATATAAAGCATAATCCAATAAATTCGGCAGTGGGTATATAGTCAACGTACAAATGCTGTATAGTCATGGCATTGTCCGCCAGAAGAATGGCACAACCATACTTCACCTTCAAAGTCATACGTATCCAGCATTAAGCTACGGACCCCATTCTATAAACAAACGAAGAGTGTTTAATTAGCTTGGTAATTTAACAGCTAAATCAACCAGATAAAGAATATTAACGTACGGGCAAACATCCCGCAAAATATCATTAATTTAGGGACAAAAGAAATTAACCAACAGATTTCGTTGAAATTATATCTTACATTTAGCTGTTGAGTGACGTTATCTTCTTGATTTGTGAAGGTAACACGAGGAACTCCCGTGTGAGATGGCTCTCCGTCGATTGCATAAGCATTATGGGTCGTCAAGAATGCGTACTTGTTGAAAGGCAGAGAGTTATTCTATTCAGGGAATAAATGAAAATGCAAGAGAAAAAGAAAAGGAAATTAGAAAACTTAAAAATAATTCAGAAAGTGGTTTTTGGGTTTGGGTCGTGAGAAACTTCCAACTTTCGTTGGGCCCTGATACCAAAAAGTTCAAGCAGTCCTTATAGGGTGGGCTGTACGACCGAACCTAGGTGGCCTTCTCTTGAAATATACCTGATCCACGACGTTGGGTATCATGTTGATTGTTGAATGTCTGAATTTTTTTTAGGATAAATATATTTTACACACATAAACTATTCGGGTTCAATATATTACACTCTAAATTATCAATTTTAATACATTACATTATTTAACTACTAAATTTAGAAACTTTACAGCCATCTATAAAAAAAATTTCTTCATATTTAGGATATTATTGTCAATTTATTAAGTTATAGGATATATTATTATGAATGATGTAAAATGTTAAAATTGATACTTAGAGGATTTAACGTGTTAAAATTGAATAGTTTAAGGTGTAAAGTGTCTAATGTTAATAGCTAAATAGTGCAATGCGTCAAAATTGATCATTTATGCTATAAAATATCTAATATTAATAGTTGAAGGCGGGTGTCATATGTATTTATCCAAATTTATTTAGTGCACTTAAAATCTAATTCGAGGCAGGTTGGTGACTTTTGCTCCAACTACAACCCACCCAATAAGTATAAAAGGGGTGGGTGAGATTGGGGACTTAAATCCCATTGGTTGTGTGGGTAAATCTACAGGAAAAATAGATTAATCGTTTAACCCAACTCAATTAAAATGCGTCACGCTACGGTTCTTCCTTCTTATAATCTCTCTCACGAAACCACCCAAATCCCTCGACGAAACAACTACGATGGCTTCCCACTATTAGCCAGAGTGCACATTTTCAAACCTAAAAAACAAAAAACAGCCGCGGGACGTTAAGAGTAGTCATGTTTCCTGGTGGATAGAAAAGCGTAAACAGGAACCGAAAAGTATAACCTAAAAGCAAAAACAAAGAAACCAAAAAGACTAGCTGAAGAAGTTAGAACAGTACTCCCCAATTAAACCTTCGATATCAACGAAAGTTCATTCTCCCTTACTCCAAAAGTCCAGTGATTACCATCTTTTCCTAGAAAAGCAGATTTTATCTATATATTCACTAAGGGGGGGATCGATAAGCATTTGAGAGCTTATTATATCATCATGAATCTTATCTTGAAAAGGCGCGTACTCATGATATATAATCTGAAAAGCGAGGCAGAGAATTACATTACCAGGAGCTTGAATTGGTTTGTAGTGGTTGATCTAACACACCGAGAGCCTGAAAATCCTTGGGGGCAAGAGAAACAATGGAGTCCAGCTTCGCAATCTCCATCGTGTGAGCATGGGTCAAGTAGCTACACGTTAATGAACAAGTAAGAAGCGATATGGTTTAGGCTGACAGAATAAGAATGTTATGAAGTAAAATTAGCCTGAAAGATTGACACACGAACCCCGCACTCTCCATTGGAGCAAGCTGCAGCAACAGTGAAAAATAAGGAAGCTGTGATCAAAAGCAAGTTCGGCGACAGACCCATCGCCAGAAATGGAAGAAAAATACAGAGAGGATATATAAACCAAAGGCGTGTGTTTATATGATTGTGTCCTTTACCGACGACAACGAAATAGTGTGGGATTCCTCAGCTTTTTGTCTTTTAAATCAAAGGAAACTCGAAAGAAGTTTCACGAGGAAACGAAAGGCAGTACTGAAATAGAATATGCTCAGAATTAAGCTACAAATTGGGTTTGGCTATCCAATCATGACAAAGACGTTGGGGGTGAATGTCCAGTTAAAAGTGAAGTTTGGGGATAAGTTAGTTGTGGCGTTTGGGCAACTGCGCAGCTTGGCGTTGATGGGCTTGATTTTGTCATGGGTCATGAATAGTAGCACGTGACGCACGTGGACGTTAAACATTTTTGGAGTTATTCCTTTTATCCACTCAGCAATTGTTGTTGATTTTTATTCTTTTATGCTAAATTTATGTAATTAGAGATGTCGATGTGATTATTTTTCTTTTGAATATATATAATTCATAAATAGTTGTGCAACTTTATTCCGAATTAAGATCACGTCTAATTTGAATTGAAGGGTATAATTGGGAGAGACAAAACAAGGCTCATGGACCACGTAATATTTGAGCCTGCCCATACAAAGAATTTTATATGTTTGAATTGGTGCATTTAATTTCGGATAGAAGATTTAGGAGAATAAAGTTTTGGTGCCCATTTTAGTCTCGATGATATCTATCTCTAGTTAAGAAATTAGAGAGAATGACTTTTAGGGCCTGTTTGGGAATGGGTCCAGATCGTATTTTGGTTTAAAATTTTAAATTAGATTAAAATATTATTTTGTGGTAAGGTTGATTAAGATTTTGAGTTTTTTTTAAAAAAACTAACTATACAGTGGAATCGAGAACCACCCCGGCGACGGGGAGTCCAGGCCACAACCGCGAGGGAGCCCAGATGTTGGCTCCCGGGCCCCGGGGTGGCCGCGAGCCACCCCGGCGATGAGGAGCCCATATCTGGGCCCCGTCACAACGGGTAGCTCCCAATTCCAAGCTACTGTACAGGTTTTTTTGTTTTCATATTCAACCAAACAAAACATTACAACAACACAAGATTTTAATATAATTTAAAATTTAAAACCAACACCAAAACCAAAACCAAAGCCAAAGCCTAAACCCTTTTCCAAACAAGCCCTTAAAGTTTCAAGGTCAAATTTTCATCTTAATCCAAAAGAAATAATCACAGACTTAGAAGGAACAATGACAAAAATATCCCTGATACAAGTGTTTGCCGATTATGGAATTTGTATCATTCTCTGTGGTTTTTCGTCCGACTCCACTGTTGGTCTTGATGAAGAAAATGATTAACACTTCAGATGTAGCATTCTTCCACTCTTTCAATCGTTTCACACGCTTCAGAAAAAGCGAGACAAACCTTGTCCTTACTTACTTACCCAAGTTTGTCCCTGTAACTCATTGAAACGTGGTGGATATTGGAAGTTTAGAATCCATCTACCGATTGACTTGGTGTTTTAACAAGTGGCAAAGTCAAAGAGAACAACAACTAAAAGCAAACTGCAAAAGCGGCTTTAATATTTACACTACGGCCTGAATATATAGTCAACTCTACTCCCTTTTATTGTGAGGGTTAAAAAGAGAATATTTGCCTCCATATATATTTAATGCAGCTTTGTACAAAGATTATTGTGTTGTAGCTGTTGATCACTTTTTTTTTTTCTTTCAACAAAATAAAGCAATGCGTTCCCCGAAAAAGGGTTTCGTTTCGGTCCATATATATAGGATCCCATTCAACTTCAAGGACTAAAAACACAAAAACCGCACATATATATGTCAAAGAGGAAATTCACTTTTCCCTAGGATCTTGTTCGTCTCGATCGGTGTTCATTTGTCTTCGGAGAAGAAGCGATTGATGGTCGGGAAGACCTCGGGACTGCGTGTACGAAGGAACTTGCGGAACCCATGTTCTGCGTACCTCTCTCCCTCCTCTACGTTGTCAAGCACTGCCGTACGACGGTGCGATTTGTTAACTCTGCAAACGACATCCCCAAATTATAAAGTACGACGACGTACGGGCAAGAGAAAGGATAAACTTGTGTCAAATTGTTATAATTCCCTCGAGAAAATATATATATGTGTGTGTGTGTCGTTTGGAACATATTTATGCAGTTAATTAGTACTTTTGTTGAAGTTAATTAGTACTTTTGTTTGTGAATATAATGTACGTACCTGACAGCAGGATTACTGAGAATGTTCCTCACAAGACTGAAAGTGCACAAACCAGTAACGAAGGCCATCGGGATCAATAGTGGAACGATCTGAGTCCACAAATACACAATAACGTTGAATTGGTCAGAATTTATTAATTTTTTCCCTTTTTGAAAAAATCTAAATATTGAGGGAAAACCTTTGCAAATCAGCCTAGTTCGCATCAACCTCGTAGCATCAAAACTTAAAAGATGATATAATTGCTTACCTCTGGCTTCATCCAACGCCCCATCAGGGAATATTTTTCTTTAATAAAGCGTGTTTTTTCAGGAGAATCTGGTAAACTTGAGCAAAACAGTAATGCATTGAATTTCTTTGCCTGGGTGCGTATATATAGGGGCCGGTGGGCGGATATGAATATGCAGCATTGGAAGCGAGAGCGACCAGGCTGGCCCAATATGGAAAGCCGCCATAGATTACAGTGGGCTGCGTTAAACGTTTGATTCACCCAAAACCAGGGGCTTAGCCTCTTGTTTTCCTTGTTTAAAATTTTTATCCAATGACCGACATTGGGTTTCCGATTTAGACCGTTGACAAGTAGGAGAAGAATCTTCCGATTCCATAAATCTCATCCTAAATTTACTGTTATTTATGGCAGCGATAATGACTGCATATAAAGTTTCCTAGTTAAATCCTTATTTGGATGGCACAAATTTTTCTTAACACCAGTTTCATCGACTCAATATTTTTTTTATAAACTAAATAAATTCCACTATAATAATTTTACTATTTAATAAAACCGTCCATGTCATACCTCTATAAGAACAAGTAAATTTTAAAGAAGCGTGTAATTATCTATACAGCATCGTAATGTTGACTTATTAAAAAAAATGTCATATTGAGCTCCTATCTACACGTAAAATGCTTGTGAAAGTTTCTATCTTCGTTGCCAACAAATAACTCGAAACAATCTGTCAAGATATATATATATTACTTATTCTCTCCAATACAATTTTTTTTCCACGCCATCAATATTGCCCAAAATAAGTTCTTTCTCCTTCACGTTCATTCTTTGTCCATTCCTTTTTTTTAAGGGCATATTTCCGTCTTATCTCGACTCTCTCTGACTTGCTGATGAAGCTTGCACAAATATTCTTGAGTTTTTGATGAATTATTCCAGTAGTCAATAACCCAAACAAATAAGCACAGAGTCCATATTCTATTGGGTCCCAAGAAAGTAGAAACACATAACCACAAATATAGGAAAGACGCTGTATATAAACTGCTATGTTTTTCACCCCTTCCAAAATAACTGCTGTGTAAAACGTCTGTCGTCAAAGTCTCAAAGACAAAATCCGCTTTCCCACTTGATCATGTTCGTCTATGTGTTCATTTGTCTTCGGAGAAGAAGCGGTTGATGGCCGGCAGTGGCGGATCCAGGATCAAAATTTATGGGGGTCGAATTTTAAAGGTGAAATGATAAGAAATTTTTTTTCCATGCAAAAAACTGTCACTACAAAAAAAACGGCTATAGGCCAAAAAACGCTGCTATAGGTTATTTTGGCCTATAGCAGTGGTCTTTTAGCGGCGGTCGCGACCGCCTTATAGCTCCGTCGGCATAGATCTAACGCGACGGTTCGGGTGACCGCCGCTATAGGCCCAACCGTGGTTGCGGTTTTTTTTGCATTAACGGTCTGTAGCGGCGGTCGGTGACCGCTGCTAAAGACCTAACATGACCGTCGCTATAGACCTATAGCGGCGGTCAGTTGCCACCTATAGCGGCTTTTTTTCCTGCATTTCCAAATCACCACTAATTTTTTCCTATATTTTCTATACATGTTTTTTTAATCCGTATACAAATTTATTTTACTAATCATAATTAATTGGATGTAAAAATTTAAAGACCAAGGATAATAAAACAAAATATACTTCATTATTGATTAATAATATTTTACAACAAACACAAGAATCTTTACAAATTAGGAATGTACTCTAATAAGATGTAATTACAAGCTTTAAAAGAATATATATTAGACATGTTCTTAAAACATTGCTTTTCTCAATCTCGCTAGCTTTGCGCTTCATATGATCCTTGGTTTCATACTCCCCGAAAATGTCTTTCCCATTTTTCCTATGCTGAACGATTCCTCCAAAACTTCCACCATTTCTTTTATTAATCATTCCTCTAGAGTTTGAAACTAGTACCTGTATGTGACAGAGAAAAATCTCTTAATACCAAAATCAAATGACAATTAATACCCAAACCAGTACCTGCAATTCCAATTAGTCTAATTTTTATATCTTACAGGGTATATTGATAGGTGAAACAATAATGTTGGATATTTCAAATTGTCTCTCACCACATCATAGAAAGCTGCATCAGAGGGAAAAGTATTCACCTGTCTTAAATCAAGGGCAATGAAGACCAACTTAGGTGCCAGAAGATCTACTTTACTGTCCTTGTAAGGCTCAAATTAAAACTGCAGAATCAAATATACTTAGATTAGCCTGGACGAAGGGGATCGGGCCCCATAGGCCCAGCCAACATACAAATAATAAAATAAAAAATAAAATAAAAACTAAATGAAAAAAGTTTTTTTGGGATGTAATGGGGGGCGGCCGCCCAGGACCGCACCCCCCTACATCCGCCTCTGATGGCCGGGAAGATCTCGGGCGGGCGTGTACGAAGGAACTTGCGGAAGGCATGATCTGCATACCTCTCTCCCTCCTCTGCGTGGTCATCCACTGCATTGAGACGGCGAGCTTTGCTAACCCTGTAAATGCCAGCCCCAGAATAAGGCACAAAAGACAACGGAATATCTCGACCCCAAAAGAACAAAATATATATATATATCGACCCCAAAGAGCTATTTATGGTTTTTTTTGGCTCAGTAACTTATTCACAAATTTTTAGTTTTCTGCATACATATATACATACCTGACATTGGGATTCGAGAGAAGGTTCCTCCCAAGGCTAAAGGCGCACAAACCAGCAACGATGACCATTGGGATCAATAGTGGAACGACCTGAATCCACAAATATACAATGTTATGCGCATTTAATACTCATCCAACTGAAACCCTTTGCAAATCAGTCTTGCATCATCCTCGTACGATAGCATGTAGCATTCCAATTAAGTTGGGGGCCAAGTTAGTACCTGGCCAGGACTGAATTACTTACCTCTGGCTTCATCCAACGCCCCATCAGGAAAATCTTCTTTTTTTTAAAAAAAAAAAGTGGTGTTTCTCCAGGAAAATCTCGTACACTTTAACAAAACAGTACACCAATGCTTTGAATTTCTTTGCCTGCGTTCGTATATATAGGGTTACGTGGGAGAATTACAATATGCAGCATCTTAAGTAATTAACCCCAGGTCACGTCTAAACATCGGCTTTCTGAGACTTTAGGAATGCAGAGGACGCAGTAGTTGATGGAAATCCTTCCGATTGTAATTCGAAAATATATATAAAAAAACAGGATCATTGAAAATGGTTATTTTGGTTTGATAATTAAATTCGTCTTGTATTTTAATTTTTAAGATTAGGATACTCTCTAATCTCATGCCCAGAAAATTGGACCTCAATCCTAATTTTATTCATACTATTCTACGTATTTTCCAAATACACTACTACTGTTAACAATCTGTGCTGCCTTTTTTATTGGATGATCAGGGTGCTCCTTTAATTCATATATATCTACACGACTACACCAATAATCTGGGAAACGTGCATTTTTTTTTGTCTTTTTTTAATTGTCATTTTGCACAAAATTCATAGAAACAAGGCTTAGCGTGGGTGCATGTTTTAGACCTAGAAAGCCCGTTTTTTAGGGCGCATGATTCTCTCAGTTCTGTTAAGTATTTTGCAAGCTTTTCAGTCGGCCACATCTTTTTGCCTTGGAGGTTCTTAAAAAAAAAAAAAGAAGCTTCGGTCTGTCACGTTGTTCTCCCCATTCGGCCTTGTGGGTCTTCTTTGATAATTTCTTCCTTCAGTTCATTATTTGCTGCTATAGATACTCAAAATCTAGACAAAAATCTTTGTAGATGTGGGTTCAAGACAATGTTAAGGACATGGTGGACAATCTTTGTAGATGTGGGTTCAAGACTAAACTAACGTGCTTGACGTGGCAGGAGGTGGGGTGGAATCTGACATGATGAAGCTAATGAGCTTTTTGCACCCAACGTGTCTGGCAACTATTCGTGATTTATGTTGATCTCCGTTATGTCTATTGACGGAATTAGCTCCGGTGAGTTTTTGTATGTAACTGATAAACCGAGTGAGTTTTGAGATTGGTTTTAAAATCCAGTGATCTTTTTTATTTTGGCCTAAAACCTAGTGGGTTCTGTGTAATTTTCCCTTATTTTTATTCAACGTGGGAGCATATATATACTCTTATCAATAATTCTTTATTTAGCACCTTACATAACAATGCTATTCAATACTTACGATAATCGTGACCACGGATGATGTTGTTTCTTGAAAGCAGTCCAAAACAAATATAACTTAACGACTCCCTTGATTTTACCATTAAATAAAACCGTCCATGTCAAACTTCTGTAAGACCTAGTGGAAAAAAAAAGATAAATACATTTTGACCCTCTTATCTTTGGGGTCATTTACACTTTGCACTCCGATGTATTATTTTTGACACATTGAACCCTTTAATTTACACATTTTTTCAATTTAGACCATGTTCCCAAATTGCCTATTAATTTAGACGGATTCCGTTAAAACGTGGAGTGTAATGTGTAAATGTCTCCAAAAATAAGAGGAGCAATGTGCACATAGCCCCAAAGATAAGGGGAGCAATGTGTACATACCCCCAAAGATAAAGGAGGCAATGTGTAAATTTTTAACGGAATCCGTCAATTTTGACGGCCAAAATCAGGTATAGGTCCAGATTGTAAAAATGTGAAAGATAATGGGTCCAATGTATCAAAAATAAAATATCGGGGTGTAAAGTGTAAATGACCTCAAAGACAATGGGGCAAAATGTATTTATCCAAAAAAAAAATTTATAGTGACGCAGTTTGGGCTCTGGCCCCAGATGTTTCCAGCGGACCACTTCTTCGTTTTCGGGGGACGCCTTATGAGTTTTGGTCAACATTTGATTGGGCCTAAAAGAGAAATGCTCTGCGTCCCGTTGGGGGACGTGGCAGTGGGGCCCAGCAATTCGCTGGGTCCCACTGCCACGTCCCCCAGCGGGACGCTGGCGGGACGCCCAGCAAGTCCCGGCCTAAAACGTTTGATAAGGAAAGGAAAGTCTCTGTTCCCACCGGGAAAAAGAAACGACAAGTCAAAGCTGAGGGAATGGGCCATAGACTGCGTCGCCATAGACTTATAAAAGGGACGTATTTGAGAAAGTTTACTGTCGAAGCATTCGTCTGTAAATGCATGGAGTTGGGCTGTCGTTTTATGAGAAAAGGGACTCGCTACTGGTCCTTACACTGTTTGCTTGCTTCGAACTCTTGCTTCTGACTGAAAACATGCAGATGAAAGCAAGGTTTTTGAAGGAAGGACTAGGAACTTAGTTGGCGACAAGTTCAGGAAAAGGGACAACCTTTACCAAACGTGACATTTGGTAAAATGACAGAGGTACCTTACATATGCGGCTTCTTATGTCAACATTAATTTCTCCCCTGGTTTTGATTTTGAGAAAACGGGGACAGAAAAGAATAGGAGACTAATAGGAAGAATTGAACTAGAATTAGAAAACCCTTTCAATTACGTGAGCCTTGTCCTTAGTACAAAGACGGTTCGTTCCTTACCAACTGGGTTATTCGCGTAAACTCGTAGCTTGCTCTACCTACCATGGGACCTGTCACCTTCAACTTCGGCCTGGACCGTTGGAATGTTGCGTTCACTCTTTAGTTTAGTCTTTTTGCGTTCGCCTATTTTCAGCCCAGGCCCTTGCTTCAAGATATGGGAAGCGATCGGATAACCATAACAGAGATAGTGTGATCCATTTGACATTTTTTTTTATTGAATAGCTAACAACCATTAGGTAACCCATCTCTAAACTTGATATTTCTACTGCACAGTCTCTTTTTTTTCTTTATATAGCTACATGGCTGGTAGTCATCCCACTTGGCTATTGATCCTCATGAGCCCAGAACATTGCAGATATTGAACTTATTTACACCTATCAAGATTATATTGTAAGCTTGAGACTATGAGATTTGCGGTCTTAGCTTTCTTCCTCGCGTTGCTTTCTTATGCAGGTAAGTTTATGTTTCCCTTAGTTCTCATTGGATTACCTTGGTTGTTTTTTTTTTTTCTGTTAGTTTTATTTGAAATGATAAGAACTTGCTTATGATCTTTATCCACTTCTCTTGCTTCTGTTCTCTAATTCTAGCTGCATACGATCCCTTGGATCCCAATGGGAACATTACGATCAAGTGGGATATCGTGTCTTGGACCGCAGATGGCTACGTGGTGAGTGAAACTTCAGAATTCTTTTCTCATCAATTTGTTTAATCACACTACCAATCTACACGCATTTTTAGTACTTGTGTGAGAATATTGACTTCGCTGGGTTTCATATATGCCTGCAGGCGGCTGTAACATTGAACAATTTCCAAATGTATCGCCACATAATGAGTCCAGGTTGGACCTTAGGGTGGACATGGGCTAAGAAGGAGGTGGTATGGTCCATGGTGGGGGCTCAAGCCACTGAACAAGGAGACTGCTCCAAGTTCAAGGGCAACATACCTCATTGTTGCAAGAAAAGCCCCACAGTAGTGGATCTGCTCCCAGGTGTCCCTTACAACCAGCAATTCACAAATTGCTGCAAAGGTGGTGTCGTTGCAGCGTGGGGTCAAGATCCAGCTGCTGCTGTCTCAGCCTTCCAGGTGAGCGTCGGGCTAGCTGGTACTTCAAACAAGACTGTGAAACTTCCCAAGAACTTCACTCTGCTAGGTCCAGGGCCAGGTTACACCTGTGGCCGGGCAAAGATCGTGCCTTCCACCACTTTTCTCACACCAGACGGCCGCCGTAAGACTCAGGCACTGAGTAAGTTGCACTGTCGCTACTCATTATCTAAAATTTTTAAAGACTAGAAGCTATGTTGTATAGAAGTTATCCATGATGTTCTATTTGATTGCCAAAAAAGTTAAAGAGTGCCTGAACTATTTCATAACAGAAGACCCTAGCTTTATTCGTATACATATGGCTCTTCAAAATTAAAATGGAGTGCAAAGGAAACAACAAGTGGATTACATTAATATTTCCTGTCAACTTTCCCGCATTCATTGAAGTTTGTTCTCTGCTCCAGATGAACTTGATTAACATGATTCTTTGTTGTGAAAGATCCTGCTTATGAGATTTTTCATTACTTGTTCAAAAGATCACTTCCCCTTGCTGAATTGTATTACGCAAAAAAAAAAAGAAGAAGATAATTTGCTAGATATTGTGGAATTTCCATTCATACTTTACTATAAGTAATATTGAGTCCTAAAATTTGTTGCTGTGATTTGTTATAGAATGCCTAATATAATTATTGTTTTACGCAGTGACATGGAACGTGACCTGCACTTATTCGCAGTTTCTTGCGAGGAAGAACCCGAATTGTTGCGTTTCTTTCTCATCTTTTTACAATCAGACTATCACTCCTTGCCCCTCTTGTGCTTGTGGTTGCCAGAACAAGAACAATTGCGTCAAGTGAGTCATCTGTCCTGATTTTTTTTTTAATTGAGGCAATACCCACATATGTGCAAATATAACCAACAACTTCTCAAGAAAAATTAGCCATAGAGGAATAAATACAATTAGAACCGCTAGCTCCCGCCTTGTCAAGGACGTCCTCATTTACACAATTTCCTTTTTTTAGTAGACATGGCGAAAAGAAATATTGATTTGAGAAATTAAAATCATTAACTCCTCTCAGAAATCTCAAAAATACCAATCAGAACAAATCCCAAGACCAACCAGTTGCCGCACTCATCCCAATGAAAAGGGTGCCAAAAATCACATTCGGAATGGTGTTTTTACAGGAGTGACTCCAAAATCGTACAGATGAAGGGAATAAACACTCCAAGGAAAGACAACTCTCCCCTGCTGCAGTGCACACACCACATGTGCCCGATCCGGGTGCACTGGCATGTGAAGGTCAACTATAAAGACTACTGGCGAGTGAAGATTGCCATTACAAACTTCAACTATCGGATGAACTACACACTTTGGAGTCTCGTTGTACAGCACCCAAATCTCAACAATGTCACACAAGTTTTCAGTTTCGATTACAAGCCTCTTGTTCCCTACGAGTCCACAAGTAGGCGTCAAAAATATTCTACCTTTTACTGTGGTTGTTGAAGTATTGACGATCATCTAACATGGCTTCATACTTTTTATGCAGATGACACCGGTATGTTCTATGGCATGAAATACTATAACGATTTACTCATGGAAGCTGGGCCATTTGGGAATCTTCAGTCGGAGCTGCTTCTTCAGAAAGACGAGAATACTTTCACCTTCAAGCAGGGGTGGGCATTTCCTCGTAAAGTTTACTTCAATGGTGATGAGTGCATGCTGCCTCCACCTGATACATATCCATTTCTTCCAAGTTCTGCCCATAGAATCAGATTTGCCGTATCATCATTGATTATTTCATTGCTTCTGTTGATATCCATTGGGTGATGGATCACGCATGAGTTAGAAATGTTCGTTATGGGCAATTTTGAAGCTACGTTACACTGATATGGAGAAAAGTTAGCGTAGGTACAAAAATTCGACATTTGTTAGTAGAACCAAATTTGACTTAATGGATGTTGAAATGCGTTCTACTCTGTCAATATAAAAGTAAATTTCACTCTCGACGCCAGAGTATGCATTTTGATACCTACTTTTCTTTTTTGCAAAAGAAACGGGGACATTAGAAAGAAAGTCAACACTCCCCTTGGAAAAAAAACTCCATCTAGTTTCTGGTAGCTCATCAATACGAGGTGTCTGATTCCATTATTGAATCTGCAGTCCTGAGGTGAATGAAAACAGGAATATGGACCAAAATAATGTCCTGATAAGCAGAAATTGTAGCTTCAAATTTTTGTTAATAGTTCTTGTTTCTAAATTACAATTGCAATATAGATGTGGAGATTGCACGAACAACCTGTTTTGGTAACTGAGCCAACATACAACAACTGGAAGTAACAAAAGGCACCGAATTCAGCCATCCATAAGCCATACAAACTATCAATGGCGTAATAGATCATACTGGCACACGAACTAAATTTTGAGTGCTGCTGGAAATCATGGCCAAAATGCATAAGAACTAGAGTCAATATGATTTACAATCTCACATTTTAGGTATATCAGAGACTATAAGCTTTAGGAATATGCGAGCATGAATGTCAAGACTGACAAGATTAATGTAAGCAAGGAGATGTGTAGCCCGGAACTAGCATTTGGCAGCCATGGATAGGAATCAGGAGGTGGCATGACGCAGTTATCACCATTAAAATAGACCTTTCGAGGGAAAGCCCAACCCTGTTCGAATGTGAAAGTTGCATCCTTCTGAAAAATCATCTCTGACTGAACATTACCATCAGGGCCAGCTTGCATGAGGAACTCATTAAAGAACTTGACTCCCCACAGCATGGCAGTATCGTCTGTTGGAAGGCAAAACATGTTGAATACTTTCTGAATTTCCACTATGCATTAAGAACACTTAAATGTATGATGAAAAATCTTTATCTGTCCTTCACTTTATACCTAACAGTAGCACGTGTCTATTCAGAACAATAGTTTGTGTAACCAAGCAAAAGAGGACTATCCGACTCCTCTCCTCAAAAGAAGATGATGATAACCCAGAAAAACAGGATAAGAAGAACCAAAAGTGGAGATTTGAAGTTAGGATCGCACTTACTTATTGCTCCATAAGGACTTAAGGACTCGTAGTTAAAGCTGAAAATCTGGGTCAGATTGTCAAAGTTGGGGTGTTGAAAGATAAGGTTCCAATCTGAATAGTTCATCCTGTAATTGAAGTTTGTAACTGTGATCTTCACCCTCCAGTATTGCTTGTAGTTAAGCTTAACATGCCAGTGGACACGGACTGGGCACATATGACTTGTACATTGAACGAGAGGTGTATAGCTGTTCTGGCCAGAACCTGAAACAACTGAAGCTAGATACGGGGAATCTGCCCTGTAAACCACACATAAAACTAATATTTGAGAAAAATATCATCCAAAAAGATGTTGGAAGAAGAGTTAAGTCGTTCTGGCTAAAAGAGCTTACTCAACACAGCTCCCTGGCTGGGTCATGTTGCTTTGGCAGCCACATGAACATGTGGGGCAGGGAACTATTGTGTCATTGTAGAAGGATGAGAACGACACACAGCAAGTGGGAGTTTTTTTAGCTAGAAATTGTGAATATGTGCAAGTAACATTCCATGTCACTGCCATAACAGAGAAAGATGAGGTTGATCAGGTATACTACCATTTATTGATTTAAATTGTGTTCTATTTCTTGTTTGATTGGTAATATTTAAACTTGAGACCAACCAAACTCATCCTGCCCATTCCACTACAAGTTATTATTTTTATTAGCGGTCCATTATCATAGATTTTTCTCATCGGCTTGGTCTTTAAAGCTGAAAATGAACATCTATGGGTGTGATCTGCATTAGCAAACTTACTCAAAGCTTGTGTAACTCTCCTCTTATCAGCCGTAACAAATATACTTGGTTTAACAACTTTTGCAGGTCCGCAAGTATAACCAGGCCCTGGTGCTTTCAAAGTGAAGTTTTTCGGAACTCTGACTGTTTTATTGGAGGTTCCAGCTCGACCAACACTGAGCTGAAATGAACCTACTGCATTAGCTGGATCTTGCACCCAGGAGCTGAGTACACCTCCTTTGCAACAATTTGCCACCTGCTGGTTGTAAGGTGTTCCTGGCAATAGATCCACAATTGTTGGGTCCTTTCTACAGCAATGCGGGATGGTTCCCTTAAATTTAGAACAATCCCCTTGATCTGTGGCTTGGCCTCCATTCATGCTCCAAATTATCTCCTTCTTGGCCCACTTCCAGCCCAATGACCACCCGGGTGCCTGAATGTGACGATATAGCTGGAAGTTGAACATTGTGACAACTGCCTGTCCATTCAATGGAGACGCCGATCAGATAAAGGAAAGGAATACTCAATCATTTTGATTATGCCACTGCCCCAGCAATCAAAAGAGATGATCCTACTTTGCTGGATACAGAACTATTCTCTGCAACTGATGGTCATTTCCTTCATCAGCAATATCTAAGGGGAATAAAGCTCTTAAATTCATCTTTTGCAACGCAGAATCTTACCCTGTTTTGACTTAAAAGGCAAAAAGTTCCAAAGACTTAAAAGTGTTGGTCATTAACAATGTTTTAAGAGAATCTGGATTGAAAAAGGAAAAAGAGAAACAGTTCTAAGAAAACATTGACTTTGTACTTTGGAAAAACATTTTGACATCATAGCCAATGAAAGTTTACAATTTCTTGCTTCATGGGAAAACCTCTATCTCTCTAAGCAAGATAAGATAGAAACCTAAACAATGGTCAAAAGGTGCAGAATGAATACTTGAAGAACTGAACAAACAGCTCAAAGTGTAAGATTTGAGAGTTAGAACCTTGCTGAGTTTCCAATCATAATATAATGCATGCTTATTCTCTTAGCTAGTTACAGAATATAGTCCATGCACTCAAATTGTGTAAGTTCTTGACCAAGGGACCTTATTCTCTAAATTAAAAAGAAGGCTCTAATGTGAGAGAGAATGCACAATGAAAAGATAGAGATTTTGATCTGATACCATGTGAATCTATCATTCATCCCAAAAGCTTATGCTGATAGGAAGATGAAGATTTTATTATTTGGATTATATCTCTAACACTCTCCCTCACGTGTGAGCCGAACTCTCTTTTAATTGGGAGGCCCAATACGTGCAATGAGTTCGACCCACACGTGCAATATTTAATTGAAATTGGAGTAGAGTGTGGAGTCAGGTCTCGAACTCAGGACTTTGGCTCTGATACCATGTAAATCTATCACTCATCACAAAAGCTTAAGCTAAGAGGAAGATGAAGATTTTATTATTTGAGTTATATTCTCTAACACTCTCACTCACGTGTGGGCCGGACTCTTCTTTAAATTGGAAGGTCCAACACGTGTAATATTTAATTGAAATTTGGATGAAATGCGGAGTCAAGTCTCAAACTTAAAATCTTAGCTTTGATATCATGAGAATCTAACACTCATCCCAAAGCTTAAGCTGATAGGAAGATGAAGATTGTATTATTTGGATTATATCTATAACAGTTAGATCTTGGTGGTTCCATCGCAGGCAGACAATATCAACATGGATAAACGGATACTCACAACGTAGCCATCGGGAGTCCAGCTCAGTACATCCCATTTGATTGTGATATTTCCAAGTGGGTCAAGTGTATCATAGGCCTCTGACAATGAAACAACCAGCCAAAAACGGATAAATAAAAGAAGATAATAATTTCATTTTGGAGAAAAGAGAAACTTCTGAAGAAAAGTGTGATAGGAATTTAGAGACACAGGCAATCTCTACTACTGTTCAAGCAGTTACAATGACTAAAAACTTAAACAGTTTAACTATTTTGGCTAAATAATAACTGAAATGGAAAGACAATGAGAATTCTATTTCTTTCTTCCTCTTACTTAACACAGTAGTTGACCTCAAACTTTCGATACAGAATGGAAGTTTATTAATGTTCTCACAAAATCTCTCTATTGAAATCTAACTGGCATCCTGTAGTATTGTTACAGAACTCCTCAGTACCTAGAACATGATCATTCCTAGCACGAAAAACAGAAGACGACCTCAATTACTGCTAGTGTTTGCTTTTTATGAATTTCATGGTATATCACCAACACCAACAAAGGTTTTCTCCACAAGGTAATCAGAAAATCTTGTAAAGATATAATTCAGGACTTAACCACTAGGTCATCAGGATTGTGGAGGAAACCTTAGATAAATATAAAATCCTAGGACTTTCTTCAAATCAAACTTTCATAAGAAAATGAAAGATTTATTCTTTGTAAGAAAATTGGATGGCCAAATCAACTTACGTCACAGAATTCTCAGTTTTGTAGTACCGTTCTCTGTATTTAGAAAGCAAGTTGAATGATGATTATGCGAGAACAGCCTAATATCAATTCAAAGAGGTGGCCGGACAGTTAACCAGACCCTACGACATACAGACATTTTCACAAACGATTTAACAAATGCTGGCAATCAATACATAAAGATACTGTTTCATCATCAACTGAAAAATGATGATAGCAAATGTAATAAATGCTTGAAATTCTTTATTACTGAAGGCAAAACAATTTCCCGAATCATCAAATACAATCGAAAAAGCCTGGTAAATTCCATAGGTGTTACTTTAATCAGTCAACCACAGTCACAAGAAACGGAATTTCATTCTGAAAGGCCGTCGCTTTTTGCAAGTGATTGAAGTTTAAGAGAATATACCCATTGACACAAATAAGAAACAGTAAAGGATTCTATTTCCGGAAAGATTGAACGTGGAAGAATTAGAAAGCGCCAACCTGTTGAAGTGAAGCTAGTGCAAGAAAGCAGAAACAGAATCAAAATGGTGAACTTGGAGACGATTGCTATGATGGGCGAGAAGCGAAAGCCCATTTTCTATGTGAAGATCTTGTTCTGGTTTCAATGAATATCTTTGTTCTTCATTGGCTCTGAGTTCTATGAACAACTAGCCTCAAAACTCTAAAGAGAGAGAAGAAAGAAGAACGAAGGCGGTGTCAGCTGGCTCTTGCTCGCATGGCAAGTCAGTTTAATTTGTCCGACTTTCAAACCCACTGTAAATTTTTTAATATCGACAAATTAAAATTAACTAAAAAATTGCTTTCACAGGAACGTGTTTTCTATTATATATTTGGATGAATAATTGTGTCGAGAATTCCAACCTCGTCTGCAATTGACTGATCACAGCTTACAATAGATGCATGGAGTTGGGTATTAAAAACCACGGAAATTGTCAACAGAGTAAATGAGATACTTGTCTCTTCTTCTTCTCCTTCTTCCTCTCCTCCTTCTCTTCTCTTGTCTTGCTTCCATAGAGGACACATGGTTTGGTATTCTCGAAGAGCCAGAAAGTAGGTGAGCTTTCACCGTGTCTGATATGCCGGAGGCAGTGGAGCGTTTTTTTATGTTTCCTCACACAACGCAATGGACGTCTGACTCTATTTATAAAGTCCTCTGATGCAATCTATTTGACTCGAAAACTCGTGCATGGTGATCGATTTTCCGGTTATTTCAAATTTCAAACACAACAATAGACTTACTGCAGCAAACAAAATGAAAACAAGCAATTAAGGACGTGTTTCCCAATTCACACATTTTAGACTGATTATCTCTGCAGTGTTGTAATCTGTCACGTTGTACAGTCGCTCAGCCATGATTGCAAGTGTTCCCCCCCACTAATGGGTTGCTATATCATTGGGATGTGGCCTAAAGCATCCCATGGCATTTATCAAACTTTCCACGCCCATCTGTTACTCCTACTTATTAGCACGTTCACATTCAAAAGCATTAAAAGAGAAAACAAAAGTCAGCCTCTGCTCTGTGCTCTATCTTTCATAGCCATCTCCTCTCAGCTTCTTTAATATAGTAAATACACGTCGTGCCATCCATAATGGCCAAATTACAAAGCCATCATTTCACCAAGGGAATTGCCATATTCTAATCTTATTTGATATAAACATGAATCAATCAATTTTCCCGTATCCTTGATTATTCAGTTTCCTATATGCTCTTTATTTTTCTATATAGATCTCTTATATAGAGTTCGATCATCCCCACCGAAATAATTTTCTCAATCTGCCCAATTTCTGTGGTAATTGGTCAAAGGAAGAGAGAGAAAGTATTTGTCTTTAGGCTGATTTGGCCTGACTTCTGCTAATTGTGTGTAGGTGGACAGTGCAGGACAGCTCATATTTCTTGGTGCGTTTCGGACATGTTAACTCTTCACTTGCTCTTTTCAAGTGGATGAATCGAAGCATTCGACTTTCGAACAGTGACGTTGCGATTTGCCAGTACTCCGTAAGTAGTTAGTTGATGAAGGCTGCAATTGACCGGAAGTTTAATAAACAAATAAGGACCGAGAATCGCATTTCTTAGAAGAACTGGAGAGCATTTACGGACAATCAAAAGAAGCCCGATTCTGAGCACAAAATTATATTTTTAAGGAAAAAAACAAATCGAGAATCGCATGTTTTTGAAGAACTTGAACCCGTTCGAATAAACAAAGGGAGGGAATAATGTCCACCAGTCGGTTGGAAAATATAAGATAACACAATCCAAGAGCTCAGAAAATACTCATAAAATGGGGGATAAAAAAGAAAAAGAAAAACCTCAAGAGTCAGAAATGATGAATCAAATAAAATTTAAACCAAATTAAAAAATATATATATTATTTTGTGGCATGGGGTCGAAGATTTCGCATAAAAATCAAAAGAAAATTCGTCATTTGCCATGTGGAGTACGAGTAAGTGGAGGAAAAAGAGGTGCAATATCCTAAAATTAAGAACTTCGCAGCTGATTGAGGAGAGAAATTAAACTGGCTGGCCGTTGGGATTAGATTAACATTTGTTTAAGATGTAATTAGAGTGGTGGTTGGTCATGTCTTGGCTAAGACTTCGTGGGATGATTAGGTTCAATAATACAACAATGGTTTTCCCATGCAAATGTCAACGAAAATGTCTTTGAAGTATTATTACGTACATTACTTTTTATTTTTCCCTTGATGTCTGAGATTTTGCGCACTTTATAAAAAGAAAATGGACGGCATGTATTATCCATCTCTCATCAGCATGTTATAATTTATTGCATAAGATTATTTGCTAAAAAATTTAATATTTCTCTAAACCCACGATCCTTCTTGTACGGAGGAAAATGATGACAAGTAAATTTTGTTACAAAAAAAGAAGTAGAATATAAGGTAATGTTTTCCCTTCTTTATGTAGTATTAGTAATGTGGATTGTTCCGTATAGCCAAAAAAAACAAACACTTATATGTGGGTCCTGCTCGTTTTTTTTCTTGGCAAATTGGAGGTGGGAGATTTGATCTCCAGATCAGGACCTTCCACAAAGAAGGAGATGCGAACCGAGCCAAAGCTCGCTGACGGGTCCTACTCCTCTATAAAGCAGGGTCCTACTCCTCTTGCTTTATACTTTTACGTTATATTTTACTAAATGCAAGCAGAATGGAATGGCTGAAGTTAAAGTTTCAAGTCATTTTCAAACATCACTTTTGCTCCTGCTGAACGGGGACGGAACCATTTTAGTATAATTGTTGAAAATTAAATTGGGGCCCCTATAACCTATTTGGGATACAAAATGGGGACGGAAGCCATTCGATGGGCCTAGTAACGTTTTCGCTCATAATCATGGGTAGGTTACATAATTATGCAGATGAGAAATGGAACAGAGGCCCTTACCCACTGGGAAATGAAAACCGACATGGCCTGGACTGCAATGCACTAGATGGGGGCATCTTCTTGGACTTCAACATGGGCGATTACGGATGCCATTCTTTTTATCAGTAATTCCCCTCTAATATTCCTTTTTATATGTCAAAATGATAAATAATTAATTACTAATCAAGCAGAAGAAAATAATTACCTTCTGTTAACAAAAAATAATTTTTTGAACATATTTATTTAAAAATAATCTTCTATGTAATAAAATTAAATAAGTTTTTTTTTTCACAAAATAGATTTGCCTATAAATTTCGAGCATAAACAATTTTTAAGGCCTAAATACAAAACAAAACTATTTCACAAAACAAAACTTAATATATGAAATATATTTTTATTTACCCAAACACTACTCTTACATGGAGTCTTTTTTCGGACTAATCAAACACTTTACTTGGGACCTTATTTGAGAATTGAGAGTATGGGCCTTACGCACAGTCGCTTGAGCTACCTAACTCTTGAGCCAGCCTTACACAGGCTGGTATTATCTTAGAATTGGTTGTAAGTAAATTAGAGAGGTTTAACCCAAGGGGTTGGCCTGAATGGTGAAGGTTTGGGGTCTAGGGGTTTATTGTCCTGAATTTTCAAGTTCGAATCCTCTCAGGTGCAAACAACTCCTTGGGGTCACTCCCTAAGCTGGACTTAACTGGCATGTGTGGTTTGGGAGGGCTGCACGGTCCGGAGTTTGCCGTGGCATTAAGCTCACCTCGTGCGTATACTGGACCTTCGTCCGAGCTCTGTACACGTAGTTGGATACCCGAATTTCCCTCGTCACAAAAAAAATTAGAGAGGTTTTGTAATCATGATAGCCCTGGACTAATAAAAGGAAAATTTAAAGTGCCACGTGATCTGGTTGTGGCGTGTTTAGTAACCGCAATTATTGTAAATGGAAACTCAGCCGTAGCCGTAGGAGATCACGCCGCCACGGGACAGACCCCATTGTTTCTCGTATGAGTTAAGGTCGTATAGTCTAGGGGTGAAAACCGGAAATGCGGTCCGGACCTGACCATTTAAGTGGTCCAGACCGTATTTAAATTCTTTCTAAAAAAAATATTTAAAAAAAAAATCGCGCAGAGCTCTGTGCAGTGCGGCTATGCACTGCGCAGTAGGCGCTATTAATTTAAAAAAAATAATAAAAAAAATAAAATTTATGAAATGCGGTCTGGTCTGGTCCGGTCCGGACCGCATTTCAAATATGTATAGACCGAACCGGACCGGATAAATTCGGTCTTTCAATCCGGTCCGGACCGGACCGTATTTTTAAAATTGAGACCGGACCGGACCGCAAATCCGGTCCGGTTTTCCGGTCCGGTTCTGTTCAGCCCTAGTATAGCCCACTTCACCTAACATGTTTGTTTGCCAAAATATTGGGGAATATTCTCAAAATTTTGGGAATCTTTACTTTATTGAGATTTATTGGGGTTTGTGAAAAGTGAAGTGTGTAGGTGTAAAAGTTAAAAATTTTGAAGTTTGTTTGGTTTGTCCGATTTGTTGAGACCCCAAATATTTGGGGTCTCAAACATGCCCTTGATATAATTTTTTTTTAAAAAAGGACAAAAATTTCCAGAAAATTACAGAGTTGTTTTTCCTTGGAACGTAAATTGTTTTCGCTCCAAGGAAGCTGGACCAAATTGAAATACTAATAGAGAAACAAAAAGAGGAAAAAGTCGTACTTGGCCATTTGGCGTTTGAGGTAGTTGAAAACGCTTCATTTCTCGGAGTACAAGCCCTTCAGAGAGTCTTCAAAGACGACGGGCTTCTGAGGAGAAGTGCATTCTGCTTCGTCTTCTTTCAAGATTCCTTTGAGTTCTTTCGATCCGAAACGAGTCTATGGCTGCACCTAGCGCTCGAGCCCAGGTGTATGGTCAAACCGAGATTAACTGGGACAAGTACTTCTCTGTCTTTGGTTAAATTTCGCCGTTCTATTTAACTTTCACCAAATCTTTCATACTTTTAGTTACTTTCTTTCCTTAATTTCTTTATGAAGTGGGACAGAAGGGATTTTATAATTGGGGTTGTGAATATATGTGATTTTTTCGGTTGCTGAGGAAGGTGGAGACTGAGAAAGAAAGGGAAAATTTGATTCCATATTTTCCTGGTTATTCCGTTTTTCTCAGCTTAGTGTTTCTTTAACCTTAGGTTTGGAATTTCTGAAAGAGAGGAGTTAAAACCCCCATGGGCTTATGAGAGTGTTATTTTCACGGAAAAAAAAAGTCATCGGAATCGTAGGAGTATCAGCGATACCAAGATATTCGTAATGTTATGTTTGGTTGGCTGTAGAAGTGAAAAATGGGAAGAGGTTTTAGTTCGTTGTCAAATGTATCTGTTACATCAATAAGGAGGCTGAAATACGCTGATAGTTGGGAGTAATTGAACTAATATTTTGTACATCAACAAAGAGTAACGAGGAGCATCTTCTTATCAGTAAACTTGAATAAATTAAACTCGCAAGGGTTTCAGTCACATTATTATTATTTTTTCTTTCTAAGCGGCTTTCAGTCACATTAGCTTGAACATAGAAAAGGTCCATGAAGCAAAACCTTCGGTAAGTCCGTCGTACCGTGAGAAAGCTCTGTGATTGTAGTTCATTCTGAAATTTGGCATCGCCCTGCCACTTTCTTTATGTAAACATATAAATTCAAGTCCGCCTATTGCAGTAGGGTTGTAGTAGGTTGGTGGTCGGTGTAAAACTTTGTTACATCCTATGCCCTTGGATCCAATCGGCAAAGACATAGTCGGGTAGAGGCTATATGAAGAAACAAACAATTACACGCGCACACATTTTCCATCGGTCCACTATCCATTCCCACGACCATAACCTTCACACTAGCCTTATGTGGGATGATTGAACTTTATCGTACTGTGAATTTATAGTTCTCTATTTTTTGCACTCAGGCTCTGTTCCACTTTGCAGGCTTGACAAAACCAAGTTTTATGTCGTAGGAGCTGGTCTCTTTACTGGAGTTACTGTGGCACTGTACCCAGTCTCTGTTGTAAAAACCAGGATGCAGGTTGCCTCAAAGGATGCTGCAGAAAGAAATGTGTTCTCTGTTATAAGGGGCATACTGAGAACAGATGGGGTTCCTGGTCTATACAGAGGATTTGGTACTGTCATAACCGGTGCTATTCCTGCCAGGATAATTTTTCTTACCGCTTTAGAGACCACAAAAGTAGCTGCCTTAAAGATGGTTGAACCATTTAAACTCTCTGAGCCCACAGAGGCAGCCATAGCAAATGGATTAGGTGGCATGATGGCGTCGCTATTTTCTCAGGCTGTATTTGTTCCAATTGATGTGGTATGTAGGCACTAGTCTCATTTTTTATGAACATCTCTGGGTTTAACAGATGCAAGTATAGCATTATTTCTCAGGTTGCATATTACGAACTCATAGTTGGTTTATGACATTGCTAGGATTTTTCTTAGAAATGCTAGTTTTTTTCCTTTAGCCTGAAGATTACTGACAAATAGAATGCCAAAAAACAAAGACGAAACTGTTTCATGAATATTTCCTCAATATTGGGCTCTTCAGATAAGCCAAAAGTTGATGGTGCAAGGATACTCGGGCCACGCAAAGTACAGTGGGGGTTTGGATGTTGCTCGGAAGGTTATAAAATCTGAAGGTGTCTGGGGATTATACAGAGGGTTTGGTCTATCTGTTATGACTTATTCCCCATCTAGTGCTGTATGGTGGGCAAGTTATGGTTCAAGCCAACGTTTCATCTGGAGGTGAGATATGGTAATTTGTTTTCTTTAACACTAAATTGGACTTCTTTGGTTTCGAAATCCAGTTTCGTAGTGGAACAGGGCGATGATAGTAGAAACTGTCAGGAATAAATATATTGCACAGATATATGAATGAAGAGGCTAGGAGGCTGAAGATGTCGGTTCTTATGACTCCATACTTACTTTTGGCCTTTACTCTAAGAGTCCATGACATGCTTAGATCATTAAAGATAACCTTGCATGTTTTGAGGGATTTACACATTCCTTCACATTTGTGGGCATTAGGCGCATCATCACTGTTTATTATGATTATCATGTACTAATTTTTTTTTTCATGTATTAATTGATTTAATCAATTAGTCTTCTTACCATTTGTTCCCTTTCAAGTTTTTAAATATTGGCTTCTCAACTTGTTAATTGCTTTATTCGATTTCTAACTAATGCATTACCATTTAATTTATGTGGCAGTCTCTTACGGCACAGCAATGATCCTAAGGAAGCTGCTCCTAGCCAGTCAAAAATAATGTTAGTTCAAGCTACTGGAGGAATTATAGGAGGAGCGACAGCATCCTGCATAACAACCCCATTGGACACCATTAAAACACGCCTACAGGTGTAGATAGACCTAGTTCTCAGCAAACTATCTTCTTTTACCTTTATCAGTCCCTTTAGACCCTGACTGCTGGATATGCCTTTTGCTGGTTATAATTGATAATATTCTATCATGTTTTCGTGATGAAATGATGATGTTTGTCATGAAGATTAACAATATTCAACTGATTTTCCCAGAAAATGCTGGATGTGTATGCATAGGTTTTCTACATGCTTACCTGATTTAGCAATCCGCTTGGATACTTTTCACTTCAAGTTTATGTATCTTGTATTTCCTTTTTCCCACAATGAGATGCTAAGTTTTGTTAACTTGGTAGGCAGGATGTTTTAACGATTAAGATCCACACAGACCTACTAATATTCCATGACTTGTACAGTTGTACATGTTTTAGAGGGTGTAATGCAATGGTATGCCATTATGTTGCTTAACACCCTCTAGCCCAGAAGCTAAGGATAGAGCTTGCTGTTACTTCTTGTGTTCCTGCAAAACTCAATGGAGTCTTAGGTGTTAGCCGTCTGAAGCTTATGCTCTAGTTATTTGCAAAAGTTCCTGGGTTTGAACTGTCCCCAAATAAACATCCATGATTGATATTTTTGCCCTGCATTTTACTATAAGCTGCTGTATTGGCATGACATATTATCAGAAAAAAGTACTAATCGATGCATAAAGTCCTTTGACTTTGACCATTCAGTGCAGCTCGGCAGATCCCCATTACTAGTGCAATGCTTGCTCTTTATTGCACGATAAACCCATGCTTGCAAATTTATGCTCCCATCCTGTTTTTTCCTTTTGAAAAATTCGTTCTTTCTAGCAATGTTTTTCCTCATAAATTGGAATCTAGTTTTTATCCTATACATACAATGACATGGAAATGCAGAATAACATGTTAGTCCAACCTGAGGGCAATATCATACAGTTACATACAAAGACGCAGGAAAAAGTAAACTAATGCAGACACAGAGGGCAATGGAGAATTCTCCGCAAGGCCACAGCCTTTTTTTGGGAGTTTCACTATATAAGTCACTAGACATCATAGTCTCACATAAACTAAAAGGAATATGCTGTGGACTTACTACTCATCTTTGTTTGACCAGGTTATTGCTTATTGTTTTGTTTTAATAGGTGGTTTCTGCACTCTTGTAGGTCATGGGACATGAAAAGAGAAAAACTGCGAGACAAGTTGTTAAAGGCTTGATTGCAGATGAAGGTTGGAAAGGTTTATACAAAGGATTGGGTCCAAGATTTTTCAGCATGTCAGCTTGGGGAACCTCAATGATATTGACTTATGAATATCTAAGTACGACTTTTCTATCCCTTTTGCAGTTATTCTGGAGTGTTCTAATATCTTGATCACAAAGTAAAATGGCTACAGGACTCGATTTCTTTATTTTAATTTTTTTCTTGTTATCAAATGGATCCCCTTAGGCACTAAATTACTGGCTTTGACACATAAATTTCTCACATTGGACCATGAGTTTCTACTTCCCAATCGTGCGTTTCTTCACTTGACCAGTAGCTCTTAAGCTACCATATAGATGTTTTAACCTTGGATTGAAAATTCTGGTGTTCCATGGTATTGGAACTTTTGACCATGTGCTATTTTTTTCTGCGTACCCGCTGTACTTTCTTCATCCCGCGCAGTATACTTAAAAAATGCTTACCATCAACAGTAAAAAACAAGAAATAATTTACGGTTTCATCTTCTCTCCCCTTCTGTCACCCTTTTGGTGCCCAAACTATGTGCTTGTCCGATGCCCAAGTATCGGTGATTTGTCATTGCCTCCAAATCTTTAATATTTTTCTGTCAGGCTTATTCTTTTGGAATCTAATCTGCACGTGGTAACAAATCTGCATTCTAATCTGAAGATTTTGGACAGTAAAGCAAATTGTGGAGGGTGGAGTGAAATTTTTGTTGTTGTTGTTGTTGTTATCTCTCTCTCTCTCTCCCCCTGTTGCAAAGACGTATGTATATATACATAAACATTATGCTTTATCTAAGAGTCTTTCTGGTTGTCTGTTCAGAGCGCCTGTGTACAAAAGATGAATTGGTGTGATTTGCTTGGGGTCCACAACCTTGCTTCTTGTTGGCCTGAGTGGTAGCGATGTCGATCCAAATCTGGATGGGATTCAGCACACTTTGTTGACAATGACTGTTTAGGAGATGTGCACTATGTACTTAACAAGGTGGTTCACTTGCTAATTTTTGGAAAGAATTGTTGGATACAAGAACTTTCTAGCTAGATTTTTTTAGAATTCCTTTTATTACAAAATTGAATCAATTGGGGGTTGTAACAACTGCCCAATGTATACAGAAATGCATCACCGAAAGCAAAATGTTTTGATTTCTGAAATAAAGTAATCTTTCTCTGCATTTCCCCAGTTTTGTTTAATCTTATTTTCTTTCATCCTGTTTTGTTCTGCTGAATGGAAAATACCAGATCCAGATAAATAATGTTTAGCGACGGTAGGGGATTGCAGAACGGTTTGTTGCGATCATCAGCCTAAATAAATTCCCAGTTTAGGTAATTGATTTTCAAAATTAATCGCGTATGTATTGATGCTAACAACCTAGTACTTTATTTTCTTCTTTAAAATTACCATAAGAGAGATATTGTCTTCTCCAGTCAGCACACCTATTGAGTAAACCAGACCAGCTTTTCAGCTGTTGGAATTAAAAATCTTTTGAGCATTTGTGGAACAAACTGAATCCGGACTTCTTTCGTATGGAGATCCAATAAAACCAAACATGCCTAAAGTTGCAGAAGAGAAGTGAAGGGTGTAGGAATTTCATGTGGAGATTGTTGGGTGGCTGGGGACTCTGTTTCTTGTACATGTTTTACCACGATGGGTTCAGTGTCACACGTGCGGAATCTTCCCCTGCTTAAGAGAGAATTCATCTGGTGTGCAAACTGCAAAGGAATAACTTCACGAAACATTTATTGAATAAGAAGCAGCATCCTTTATCATTTTGAACTTAATATAGGTTCCAATTTTTAGGTCCTTAAATAATTAACTAATGGTGAAACATTACAGTAGTACACAACATTTTCAAGACTGGGTGATTGCCAAATCTAACATCAAGAATACTTTTATTCTTTTCAAATAACTTGAGTTCTGAAACCAGATTTTGAGGAAAAAAACATCAGATATGCAACTTCCTAGTAGACATTCGGTCAGCAACAGCTGCATTCAAAGAATTAAACAAGCGCCAAGATGAATAAGAAGCACATGGGAAGAGCACTCAATAGACTTCTGCGAGGCCAAGATGAATAAGAAGCACATGGGAAGAGCACTCAATAGACTTCTGCAAGAGATAAGAACTTGATTTCCATGAAAAATGCAACTAACACGGAAATGATATACTTATGATCACTTTAACATAATGATTAGCCATTATAAACAGAAAATTGGTGTAACTCACTAATTCCTCTAAATCTTGACCCAAAATGCAATCCATTTCTGGTGACTGGGCTGATAGCACATCTTCAAAGCAAAACATAATGGAATCGGCCTTTCCAGAGTACGATTAGTGGCCAGGAGTTGGTAGAGCGTAGGAATGATGTTCATGTTGCTTACTCCAAGACTAGCTCCTCGTCTTCAGTACCATCATCCTCCTCCTCATCATCATTCTGATCCCTACTTAGCTTAGCATATTCCTCGAGTGATGCAGATGGAAATAACTTCCCGACCTTGTTTTCTGTGTCATTTACCGTTTGTGCTAAGCTTTTCGATTTACCTTTGTTCACCTGGTGCAATACAAAAATAATCCTACACATGGGGTTACCGAAGAAAGGGCCAGAGAGAAAAGAAAAATACAAAGCAAACGCCATCGTAGATGATTACAAGCACCAAAAGGGATATAATCCAAAATATGTTAGACCACTACAGCCATGACAACACACTCACCTCGGGGAAACACTACAGAATCAGGGCTACCTAATAGAACTGAATAAGATCAACAGAGAATATATCACATAAAAAATATGTGTATGTAAAAACATAAACGCAAAACGTGGCAGTGATCAGAGTAGGTGATTTATGTTAAAGGGTCACACATGATCAGTTGATTACACATGATCAGTTGATTATTTGGATCACAGACTAATTGTTGACAACTACAGTCTACCATTCACTTGTGGGCAAGAAAATTCGGTCACAATTAATTCCCTTTTCTCTCTAAAAGCATTGTTTTTTAGTGTACGTAATTTGCCCTCCATATGGATTGACTAAAAATTTTACTGCATCCACGTGCTCCAAGGTGTTTATATCCCATCAGAGAGTTCTCTTTCGGGTAAGTACACCAAGCAGTGTGTGTAGATTATTTTCTTCCACCTTGTGCCAAATTCCCATTATTCGTCATCCTCCTCCTGGGAGCCAATCTTGGCCACCTGGCAAGAGGATAGCGAGTTGCAACTAAAATCCTAGTAGGACATCCCAAGGGGACCCTCCCCCTTGAATCAAACAGACTACATATCGCCAATCATACTCCTATTATTGGTCTGTGAAGAACCAAGCTGATCGATGGAGGCTGCAGTTATCCAGGAGTTCAGAAAGCTTGTTATTTTTTGAGTCGCGTTTTTTTTTTATCGCCAGCCAATATTGCATTGTTGAGAACTCTATGAGTGCCTACATTAGTGAGCTCGATCATACAGCCAGTAGACAGAAGGGGTTTGAAAATTCCAAAGCTCATTTTCTTTTGTGGAGTATAGTGCAAGCAAGATAAGTATACACTCAGATCCTTAAAATCTAAAAGAGCTGAAAACAGTGCTTTAGAGAGCTTACTGCACGGAGCAGTGTCCTCCGGTCCCTTTCTCGAGCATTCTTTATTGCCTACAAAAAAAAAACGTGAAAACCATCTGTAAGCCTTCCACAAGCATTTTTACAACATTCCAAAAATTTTCATAAATTTTTGGTTTGCAAACATGCTAACCTCATCAAGCATTTTTTGCTCGGCCTCTACTTCAGAAGAATCTCTGCAAGAAAAAACCAAAGCACATAAATAAAATCACACACACAACTAAAGGAAATAACATGTCAAACAAACCTTCCGACTATACGATCCACACGGCAACGACACTTTGCGCATACACGTTGCTCCTTAGCACAACCTACGTCCAAATGAACCACACGCCCAAAACCAAAAAAAATACAAAGTAGTTAGGCAATACGCCTTTCTAACGAAAATACTTTACTGATCCTCGGAAAATGGGTTCTTTTAGACGAAACAGAACTACAAATAATCCAGAAATTCAAAACCAACCAGGACATAGATTATGGTAGGCCTGACGTACGGCGCGTTTCAAACATTGCTGGCTGCAACATTTAATTCAACACAACTAAGTGCACATTAAACTTGACATCAATTGCTCATAAAGAGGGGCAAACCGAAAATAAAATTAGAAGACAAAAAGAAAAATACCATTTAGCAGGCTCGGCGAGGGGCTTGTACTTGCCGTAACGGCGTTTCCAATCTATCTGTTCTTTACAACGGGGACAAACCCCCGTGATCTCGGAGTACGGCCTAAACTTTCCCCCAACTTCCTGTTATAGCTATTTTGTTTCAGCTAGTGCTTTCGAAAAGCAATTTTCAAGTGAAATTCCTTTTCTTTTGTTGGGGGGGGGGGGGGGGGGATAAGAAAAGCGATAAAGTTATACGTACCGTCTCGTTGATCTTGCAGCCGGCGTTGGGTTTCCATGCGTAACTGTTTTGGTGCTTGGGCGGGCCGTGCCTGCTGCTCATCTTTCGTTTATGCGGCCACCGTACGGTATCGAAGACAATGGATTTCCGCAGAAGTTTTATTCTAATTTCTGGGTTTTTCCGCTAGCCGGAGGATGACCTAGCTATACGTCTGATAGGAAACGGAGGATAGTGAATAAACGACATGCGGATAATATCATTCCAGACTAAACGACATATATATTGGTCGCAAAAAAAGAAAGAAAGAAGGACAAATGCCACCGGGTTGGACCTTTTCTGTGATAGCCCAAATCACGCTTTTCTTACCTGGACCGGAAGCAGCAAGTCATTTGGGGTTTCTCCAATCCTAATCTAGAGGCTTCCTAGGTAGAGTTTTGGACTAAAAAACATGTCTTCGCAGCGGATGTTTGGTTGTGATATTTTTTGAGAATTTTTAGGTGATGTTAAATTTATTAGTATGCGTGTTGTAATTATTTTTATGTGATGTTAAAAATGATGTTTGATTGTAAATTTTTTTTTTATTTTTGAGAATTAAAGTTTTATCGGACAGCCTCTTAAAACCAAAATTACAAAAAGAGAATGATTTCAACCATCTGGGCTATGTCCTAGGATCCCCTAGGCCTAGGATTCCGTTTCAAATTCTTCTTTTGACGACGGAGAGACAAATAAGCATTTGTCCTTTTTTTTTTTCCCAAACTAACAAAAGTAGGCTAAACTTTTCAGTCCATTTAAGATTTCCTAATGTCAAATGAATCAAGCCAAGCCATCCCCTCATACTTACCTTTCTCATGTGCTCTTTCCTTTGATTTGAAACCTCCCGTGTTTTGTCAAATCAATTTCGGCGATAATCCATTGCATTTTGTTTACTCCGTTTTTGCTAGAAAAAAAAAAAAAAAAATCTATTTTACCCCACTAAACACTCCTTTCCCAAAGTTGAAGACTTCAGCGCCCGAAATTTGCATAAAGCAGCGGTATCATCTCGGCCCCCCCATAGCAATAATTCACTATTCTTTTTATCAACTATGAGCTGCTTTACGATGTGTCGTTGACGTAAAGTTCCTGTTAGCGAATCGGATAAACACTCTTTTCCTTTTCCATACCTTTTTATCTGTTCAAACTAAAGCGTATTGCTCGTGGGATGCTCATTTTCCAAGACAATGATAATTTATAATTTCTATTTTATTTTTCAGTGCCAAGAAATAGTCCATATTACATGCAGAATTCAGAAACACACTTATTTTTTACTTCAATAAGAATATAATATAAATTCCTAAGGTTTGTCGGTGCTATTTAATATTGAACTCCATCCCATCTGCGTACTCTTCCCTTCACTGCTGGCTCTTGACGTGCTTCTTGAATCTAACGCGTGGCCACCGGAAGCAGAAAATAAGTCATCGGAATTAGACGCAGTTGCCTCTCCACGTGGATTGGAAGGGCTTGCCTGGGCCTTCTTTTCGTCAGAGTTAAGACAGCCTGCGTAGACCCCATGTCCATATTCGATATTCATTTCAGCGTTCTCCTGAATCTGCAGCGCGTACTCGAGGGCCCACAACACATCTCTCATTAGTGGGCGTTCGATTCCTTCGTCACTTAGGCAACTGTCAGCGATTTCCCCAAACTTGTTCAAGCATTCGGGCGCGATCTTCCCATTCAAAAACGGATCAATAATCCCATCTAGCGTCCCACTCTGGTAGGATTTCCTGGCCCAGCGCGCTAAGCTAACTTGCTCCTTGGGTAAGCCTGGCATCATCGCAGGCCTAGCACACAGTACCTCAAACAACACCACCCCAAACGAGTAGACGTCGGATTTCTCCGTCAGACGTTGCCTCCGGTAGTACTCCGGGTCCACGTACCCCAAACTCCCCTTAACGACGGTGCTGACGTGGGTTTGGGACCTGCTGTCGGGACCCAATTTTGACAACCCGAAATCCGACACCTTTGCAATCAAGTTCTCGTCCAACAGTATGTTGGTAGATTTTACGTCGCGGTGAATGATCATCTGCTTCGCACCTGTGTGGAGGAAGTTCAATCCGTGCGCCGCGTGGATGCAAATCTGGAGGCGTTGCTTCCATGTCAGAGGAGGATTTTTACTTTTGTACAGATGATCACGGAGGGTCCCGCGGGCCACGTACTCATACACAAGGATCATCTCGTCAAGATCATCGCAATATCCTAGCAGAGCCACGAGATTAACATGTCGAAGGCTGGAGAGCATTTGGATCTCCGTCCAGAACTCGCGGGTCCCCTGCCTCGACGATGGGTTCAACCGTTTGATCGCAACCTCAGTTGACTCATCCTGGATGTGTCCTTTGTACACGTTGCCGAATCCTCCGGCGCCTATCACCAAACGATTGTCAAAGTTCCGCGTGGCCGCTTTGATCTCAGCAATAGAGAAATAACGACACAGTTTCAACGGGAGAGATGAAACGTTCTCGTTCGTGGACCACCAATATTTGGAGAACGGGACCCACGATGATTTCGGGAAGCTGGTGCCAGACTCTTCCGTTCTCTTCCTTCTCCTCTGCCAGTAAGCCAATAAGAACAAATTACAGAGCATTGCAAATGAAACACCCCCTATGGTTCCAGTAAGGATCATAGGTAGAGAAACTTCATTTTTGTTCTTATTCTCCGTCTTCTCCTCCGGAAACCCGGATGTGGGACACGCCACTAATTCTGGATTGGGTCCAGCCAGGCTACCTTCCGATTGGTTCAACTTGAATATTTCCACACCGTTCAAGATAGCATCTGCAAACTCTGGTTTTAAAATCTGATCCCTGTTAGGATGAAGCCCGAGCCATAAATCTTGCTTACCTTGGATTTCTTTGGGGACATACACAAGGTAGTCTTTGTACACCGGAATTCCACTGCCGCCGCTCCATTGGATCACATCCGCTGCCTCCTCCGCTGTTTGATTATAGATGAATACACGAAACACCCGTTGATTGACCTCTGTGACCTCCAACTGAGTCTCACAGAAATGGAGCCTAACAAGGTAAATAAAGCCCGCATCAACCGGGAAAATCCACGTGAGGTTGTAGTTCAAGTTAATCTCAGGATGCGCACCCATTGTCCGGGAAGTGCTGTACACCAGCTTCGGCGCTGTGTAAACAGGGGTGTCCCTGGAGTACTTGATTGTGACGTTTGGCAGGTGAGGAATAGTGCCAAACGACTTGCCATATATGTAATCCTCGTCCTGTTTCCATGTACGAAACATTCCTGTATCCTCGACGCCAGGAATCTCTTGGCCTCCCACGTTTAATCTATACATCGTCTCAAGAGCGGTGGTGTTAACAGAACGCACGAGTGTCTGGAAATTTACAAAAGTTGCAGCAGATTCATCTGAGTCTTGGTCCCTAAGGTAGAGGTTATTTGGCATCGAAACGATCTCGATTCCGTTTATGAAGGCATAAGAGCTTGAAGATGGTATGAAGGTTAGGTTGAGGTGGTGTCTGTTTAGCACGTTGACAATGAATTCTTTGACAACGACTGGTGCGGAAGGATGTTTAGCTGGAACGGTGAGAAAGGCACTGAAGTTGGTTAATAGGGTGAAATCATTGGCCCTGACGGAGAAAAAGGATCTGCAGGTTTTGTCGAGGTTGGAGTATGATGCGGGGTTGAAGTACAGACGAAGGAACTTTGGGCCGGGCGAGACTGGGAAGGAATAGGTGAATTTGGAGGACCGAAAGATACGGGCAGTCATGTAGGGTACTTCGCTAACGGAAGGGTCTTGTTGGGAAGCTTCGGATGTCGATGATGTGGTGTGAATGTTCTGGGGAGAGAATTTTGAGTTAGAATCGCCTTCCCATTGTCGGCCATCGGGCGAGGTGGAGTTGGAGGATAAGCCACAGTTGAGTAGAAAATAATCGGTAGGAGTGTAAGGGGGTGGAGTTTTGGCGGTGATGGG
Organism: Myrica gale; assembly: GCA_963930655.1. Classification (NCBI taxonomy): domain Eukaryota; kingdom Viridiplantae; phylum Streptophyta; class Magnoliopsida; order Fagales; family Myricaceae; genus Myrica; species Myrica gale. The sequence continues at coordinate 3,341,226 of OZ005600.1, read as the reverse complement.
GAGGGACACTAGAAGATGGAAGGTGGTGCAGAGGTAGACAAGGATGAGTAGCATGGCCATGGCATTCATCAGATTACTGCACCGACGTTTTTCGAACTAAGTGGCTTAAAGACACTTTAATTTTTACTTTATACTTTATAGCTGGATGAATTGACGTCAAAAGCAGTTTTGCTTGACGCAGCAACATATCAGGAACTAATTTTCTCTCTTTATTTTTCCATGCGCAAACCTTAATATTTAACTTTTTCATCTTTTTTCGTCGATCGGTACTTTTATTCGCACTAACTAAAAGTATAGCTCGACAATCCACTTTATGGAAGAAAAAGGAAGAGCTAAGAATTATTTAGATTCGAATTCTAATGGACAACCTTCTTGGAGACCAACAAAAATAAAGCTGAAGTCTCATTATTGGTAGTCTTTTTCCCGTGATATTTTACTTTGTGGACCAACTGCAAGGAACACGTTGATTGAGATTGAGCCAAGTGTTAAGAATCCCCACATTTTGAAAGAACCAGCAGGATAACATGTTCGATTTCAACTATTTTCTGATAATATACATTCCATTTTTATTTGATCTCGAAAGATTAAAATCTATTGTGCTATAGAAAATCAAATGTATCGATCTATATAACAAAATTTCTTAAGCATTTTGATATTCATGGTTTGAATTTATTTTTCATTAAATTTTTTAAAAGAAATTAATACTTCAATTGAAATACTATAAATAACTATATTGTTTTTCAAATTTTTTATTAATTATATTAGTGTTTGATTGTTAAAATTTTGGGGTATGAGAATTGGTCAAAAAATGAAGATAGTTTAAGAGAGTTGTTAAAAAAATAAAAATATTTAAGATTTAAATAAGTATTATAATACAAAATAATAATTTGATGGGAAGAGAGATTATTTTGTATTTTTTAATCAGTCCCAAAATTTTGCATCTAAAGAAAAATTTCAAAACTTAGATACTTGGCTACAATTTTGAATTCGGTATTATATGATTATAAAAAAAAATTTACAACAAGAAGATAGATTAAACAATTTAGAAATTTTATCTATGATAATAATTTATTAGCTAAATTTATATGCATAAATTTAATTAATAATTTTGTATCTAAAAAGACAGTAAGAAAATTTATGGTTTAATTTTAAACTTACTAATTTTTTTTTCTTTTTTAAAATTTATGGCTTAACGTTGAACAGCCCGTGGCTTTAAAACATACCTTGAGTTTGTACTACAAAATAATAACCAATAAGAAAAAAAAAAATTGTTGCTAAAAAGACATCAAATGGCGACCGAACAGTGGCAGATAGTTGCGGGAAGAGAGCTGAAAGTAGGGGACAATGATCGGAAAGTGGATTGGGCGGCGGTCATAAAAAGTTGGAGAAAAGATTAATTGGAAGTTCATCGGAAATGGCTAGACGAGACTATGAAAAGGCAAAATAAAAGATACCGGAAGTTCACCCAAATGATGCGAAACAAGACGTCAGAAAAAGCCCGAGAAAAGATGCCCGTAAATGTGTCGAAATCCGTTTTGATCACTTGAAAATAACAAGAAGTTTCGACAAATGGACGTATTTTGATGTTTTTAGCGAAGAGATACAAGTGAAGTACTCTATATATAATCGTTGATAGATATCGAATATTATTTCCAACAATGATTTCACATAATCTTTTGTGATTAATGTTGTCTTGTATCCTTTAACATGTAATAAATAATAATGTTTGCTCATAAAAAATAAAGAGAGAAAATATATTCATCTGGACTGACTTTTGTATCAACTTCTCCTTTTTTATCTGGTGAGGTTTATCGGCTAAGTACTGCTCTACGGACTCAACTGGAGATATGTTTCTGCGTCAAACAAAACTTAACAGCCCACTCATCCAGCCATAAAAAAGAAGTTAAAGCGCCTTTTAGCCAACTCTGGTGTATTTTCGCCAATGCCATGGCCATGCTACTCATCGCTCTCCACCTCTGTACCACCTTCCATCTTCTCGTGTCCCTCCCCATCACCGCTAAAACTCCACCCCCTTACACTCCTACCGATTATTTTCTACTCAACTGTGGCTTATCCTCCAACTCCACCTCGCCCGATGGCCGACAATGGGAAGGCGATTCTAACTCAAAATTCTCTCCCCAGAACATTCACACCACATCATCGACATCCGAAGCTTCCCAACAAGACCCTTCCGTTAGCGAAGTACCCTACATGACTGCCCGTATCTTTCGGTCCTCCAAATTCACCTATTCCTTCCCAGTCTCGCCCGGCCCAAAGTTCCTTCGTCTGTACTTCAACCCAGCATCATACTCCAACCTCGACAAAACCTGCAGATCCTTTTTCTCCGTCAGTGCCAATGATTTCACCCTATTAACCAACTTCAGTGCCTTTCTCACCGTTCCAGCTAAACATCTTTCCGCACCAGTTGTTGTCAAAGAATTCATTGTCAACGTGCTAAACAGTCACCACCTCAACCTAACCTTCATACCATCTTCAAGCTCTTATGCCTTCATAAACGGAATCGAGATCGTTTCGATGCCAAATAACCTGTACCTTAGGGACCAAGACTCAGAAGAATCTGCTGCAACTTTTGTAAATTTCCAGCCACTCGTGTCATGTTCTGTTAACACCACCGCTCTTGAGACGATGTATAGATTAAACGTGGGCGGCCAAGAGATTCCTGGCGTCGAGGATACAGGAATGTTTCGTACATGGAAACAGGACGAGGATTACATATATGGCAAGTCGTTTGGCACTATGCCTCACCTGCCAAACGTCACAATCAAGTACTCCAAGGACACCCCTGTTTACACAGCACCGAAGCTGGTGTACAGCACTGCCCGGACAATGGGTGCGCATCCTGAGATTAACTTGAACTACAACCTCACGTGGATTTTCCCGGTTGATACGGGCTTTATTTACCTTGTTAGGCTCCATTTCTGTGAGACTCAATTGGAGGTCACAAAGGTCAATCAACGGGTGTTTCGTGTATTCATCTATAATCAAACAGCGGAGGAGGCAGCGGATGTGATCCGATGGAGCGGTGGAACTGGAATTCCGGTGTACAAAGACTACCTTGTGTTGGTTCCCAAAAAAATCCAAGGTAAGCAGGATTTATGGCTCGCGCTTCATCCTAACATGGATCCGATTTTAAAACCAGAGTTCGCAGATGCTATCTTGAACGGTGTGGAAATATTCAAGTTGAACCAATCGGAAGGTAGCCTGGCTGGACCCAATCCAGAATTAGTGGCGTGTCCCACATCCGGGTTTCCAGAGAAGACGGAGAATAAGAATCCAAGTAATTTTTCCCTTGTTATGTTCGTTGCTGGAACCGCAGGGGGTGCTTCGTTTGCAATTATGATCTGTAGTTTGTGCTTCTTAGCTTACTGGCGGAGTAGGAACAGAAGGGAGGGATCTGTACGACGAGGATCAAAATTTTGAATCTACAAACGTTTATTTATGATGTGTATAATTATAAAATTAGGATTTTTAAAAGTTGTATAATTATAAAACGTTTATCTAAATTCCGTGTCAATTGTCACCATGTTTTTGTAACGGCATGGTTTTTCTACGTTAGCAGTCCCCAATTTCATACAAGAAAATGGTGAAATTAGAATCTATAGAAACAACAGCAAAATTTCTCTTTATGAGTGTTGATGGGCAATGAATGGTATGGCCCAAACTAGACCCGACTACCTGTAACGACCCAAGGACAAGCACTAGCCACATCTGTGCTTTGACTTCAAAAGGACTAGTCAAGGTTGCTTTAGAAGCCCCTTGGATCATTATAAAGCCCAGTTCAACCTAGTAAGGTCCCAATGTGGGACTTGGCCCTTATAGAACTCATCTCTCATTCATTCTCCTCTCCCACTCCATGTGGGATTCGGGGTATCACAATATCCCCCACTTAAATCCTTGACGTCCTCGTCAAGGCCCACCAAGCCCACATTGGTGGTTACTAGGACCGCTCTGATACCATTTGTAACGGCCCGTAAGATTTCTCCAAACGAAAAGATTTTCATATAAACTTAGGCTTTTTCACCACGGATAATCATTTATCTAGGCCTCAATATTTCAAAACCAATTTTGTACAACCTTAGTAAAATATCTATACACCATAAAAAGCTCAAAAATATCAATCCGAGCACTAAAATTTACATTAGCATATCTGATATTTCCAATATCGATGAAGATCTCCCAAAATAATACAATATTGAATTCCCCAACATTAATCTTCAAATGTACTCTTGAAAACACGCCTTCGAAACACAAATATCTCTGAAGCTCCTCGAACTTCTCTAATTCCGCCAACTCTGGAAAATATGAAAATAAGGGGTGAGCTACGACTAGCTCAGTAAGTAGTAAGTCAATGAGGGTTGGGGAAAAGACAATTTTATCACAATAGCCGAAATCCAGAATAAAACACCGTGAGCCATACCGAATCCAAAAATATCAGTTTGTAACAAAAATTATCAAAGGCCGCGCAATATAGGGAAATAACCAATGGTCACACAGACCTTCAGGCCACAAAGACCTCCAAATATTAGGCCACACAGACCTCTAGGCCACAAAGACCTCCAGATATTAGGCCACAAAGACCTCTAGGCCACAAAGACCTCCAAACATTAGGCCACACAGACCGCATAGATATATTGCCAGCACAAAGACAATTTTCAAAGTATACTCACAAAATAAATATATTCCAACAATCCAACATTTCAAGTTTGATATTTCAAACAAATTCATGAAATTTAAGTCATTTCATCTTTATCAAATATTTGTATATTTTCCCCATATAATGAATCAAAACTATATAAAATAGTGCACGTTTTAAAAATCTATTTCACCAATGACAAGATATTTAAATTTCGCACAAAGAAATATTTTTAAATCAATTTCATCTCACAGAATAATTAAATATTTCGTGCACTTAGATTCCACAAAAGTTTAGAGGAATAAAATCTCATTGATAAGCCACTTACCTCGAACGTTTAATCAATCCTTAAAGCTTCTCCAATAATTGCCGAATAATCTCTCGGAAATTAGTAGCACAACATCAATCCTAATTTTGGTCTCCAATATACATCTCTGCAACTATTTATTAACCTTGATCTCTGCAGCTATTTATTAAGCTCAATCTCTGCAACTTTAAAATTCAAACATACCTCTATCCAACACTTTTAAATTCAAATTCAATATCAAATCTTTATTCAAACCTTTAAAATCAAACTCAAGATCAAATCTTTATTCAAACTTTTAAATTCGAACTCAAGATCAAATCTTTATTCAAACCTTTAAATTAGAACTCAAGATCAAATCTTTATTCAAACCTTTAATTCCAATTCAAGATCAAATCTTTATTCAAACCCTTAAATTCAAACTCAAGATCAAATCTTTATTCAAACCTTTAAATTCAAACTCAAGATCAAATCTTTATTCAAACCTTTAAATTCAAAAATAGATTACATCTCCATATCAACACCTTTAAATTCAAAAATACAATTAAACCTCTATCCAAAAATCAAACACAAGATTAAACACTATCTCTTCATTTAAAATTCAAATTAATCACTTACACATTTTTCGGGACGGGATATTACAATCTCCCCTCCTTAAAAGAAATTTCGTCCCCAAAATTTGCGACACCTTCCACAAAGAATAAATCCATTAACAAACCAAATCACAAATTATTCATGCTTCTGCTGCGCACTCTGATCATACAAAATCACCTCATAATTTTTTATTAACACAATTCAAGCCTAAAACCTAAACTCATACTATTTACAAGCCTAGACTATGATCAACATCAGTATCCTCAAAACAAGCACATAACTTTAGCTCTTATCAGTAATAGAATGACCAAGATTTGAATTTCTTCCAAATTTAAAGTTATAATCCGATTTCAATCAAAATCCTTCTGAAAATCGATGGAGTTACCACATATCAAAACATATGCTCGGACTTCAATCAAAATCTTCCTAAGAGTCTACAGAATCACAAATCTATGCTCTGATACCATCTGTAACGACCCAAGGACAAGCACTAGCCACATCTGTGCTTTGACTTCAAAAGGACTAGTCAAGGTTGCTTTAGAAGCCCCTTGGATCATTATAAAGCCCAGTTCAACCTAGTAAGGTCCCAATGTGGGACTTGGCCCTTATAGAACTCATCTCTCATTCATTCTCCTCTCCCACTCCATGTGGGATTCGGGGTATCACACTACCCCTGGTCTGGCCTTCCGTCGAGGTTCCCACCTGACCATTTAAATCTCACAAAGAGTCCTCAAGCTTGAGACTTCTAATCGAACACTCGAGCGAGGGAACTATATGATCGGACACGATAACGTTCTAAGTTCGAATCTCTCGTCCTTAATAAACTTCTAATAGGACTGGTTCTTCTGGGCCTATAAAAGCAAGAATGCAAGATACTATTTTCTGTTTATGGATATGCTTAATTATATTTTCTAAGCACTAAATAACTTATTCAGATCTAACTTGATCATAAGAGACTTGATTGATCCAACTCCACCCTACTCGGTGATTCTTGAATGACTGATTGGCTCCAAATTTGTGGTGATTCTTGACATCATCAAATATAAATAATCCCAACTATAAATTATAACATAGAAAAAGTTGAAATAAAACGTTTTTGCACATAAAATAAGTGAACGTCGGGAAAGTAGAATTTTCATAGCATGCCGGGTTTAATATTCATCTTTGTAGAGTAATTCGTCAAGTGTCTTAAGTTTGGTTGTCTCCGTATATGATATCATTAGACGCCCAGAGGATTTTGTTGGACTCATAGTTCAGTCCCAATATAATTTTATTTCTTTGTTTTTAAGCATTTTTCATTCCTATTTAATACGTAGGAAAAAAGAGTTTTAATTTATTAATTACATTTAGCTTCGACTCCCAATAACCAAAAAAAAACTATAGCTTAATCCTCCATATAAATTATTGAGTTATTGACTACATATAAATTCAGGAACTCGGGAGGGTGAAGAGAAAAATTATTTGGTGCAAAGATGGATTGTAGCCTACAAAGACTATTTTCAAGGAAAATACAACACAAAAAACTAGACTATCGAATTCACTCAAATTGCATATAACACTTTACAACTTTGTTTTTGGGTGGAGAAGCAATGCCGAAAAATATCCGATCTCACTGTCTTGAACTTCCTACTTTTTACTAAGAACATATTATAAATGCAGAGTACCCCAATTCGTGATGAAAAGTTTGGAATTTCAATCCTTTGGAGGCCAAGTCCTGAACCTCTTTGTTACAGGGCTGGAGTGGCATCGATGGGGTGCACACGTAATTCCGATCAGATCGCCGAGGACATGTTTTCCGAGACGGCAATGTCCGACACATTTGAACCAGATCCAGAGAACAGGTTATCCTCATCAGCAGTAGAGATATCTGCGGATGGATAAGACGGGCTCGCCTGAGCCCGACATGCATCAACCTGAATTTGGGCCAAGCTGAAATTAGACGTACCGTTTAATTCATTGTCCGCAAAATTCTGTAGCTGCAACACGGATTCTAGGCCCCACAGCACATCGCTCATCTGTGGCCTCTCGATCCCTTCACCACGCAAGCAACTATCTGCAATCTCCCCAAACTTCTTCAAACACGTCGGTTGAATCTGGTCCCTCAAATGTGGGTCCACTATGTCTCCTAGGGTCCCACTTTGGTAGAATTTCCTACCCCACTCGGCAAGGCTGACTTGGTCCTTTGGAAGACCCGGGACCAAAGCTGGCCTACCGCAAAGAACCTCGAGCAGCACAACGCCAAATGAGTACACGTCGGACTTTACCGTCAGTTGTTGCCTTCGGTAGTAATCTGGGTCCACGTACCCAGAGCTACCCTTGATCACGGTGCTGACGTGCGTCTGCGACATATTAGTGGGACCCGTCCTGGACAACCCGAAATCCGAAACCTTGGCCACCCATTTCTCATCCAGCAATATGTTCGTCGACTTGACATCGCGGTGTATGATCGTCCACTTCGCACCGGAGTGAAGGTAGTGCAGCCCACGCGCTGCGCCGATGCTTATCTGGAGACGTCGCTTCCACGAAAGAGGAGGGTTCTTTGTTTTGTAGCGATGATCACGCAGGGACCCACACCCCTCCCTTGGTCGGCCAATCCAGACCGTTGGTCTGCTGGCCGGCTAATTCCGACAGTACAGTCGGACGGTCGGACTGAACGGATTCGGATGGAATCTGTTCTCCTTTCCCAAATCCTCCGGAGCCAACAACCAAGTTAGGGTCGAAATTGCGCGTGGCCTGTCTGATATCAAGGAGCAAGAAGTAACGAAAATGATCGGACGGAAGTGATGAAGCGTAAATGTTTGTGGAACTTAACGAGTTAACGTCTTGGGGAATGAGACCCACGCGGACTGGGGGTCGCTAGTACCAGAAGCGGAGTCCTTCACCCTCTTACTTCGCCGTAAAACAAAGAAGCAGATCATGGAAATAGCTATTATGCCGCCAAGAAGACCTCCAATAATAATGGCCACCAGCGACAAACTGTTTTTCCTCTCCGTTAATTTGTTGTTAGGCTCCGGGCCTGTGGAAACGACGACTGGTTCCTGGTAGAGCCCAGCAAGACTACCGTCTGAGCGATTCAACTTGAATATTTCCACTCCGTTCAAGATTGCATCGAGGTATTAATTTGGAGTCTGCCTTGATCCGGACTCGGATTCCCTCTTAAGAGGGAATCACCGAGTACGTACTAACCGACCGGCGGATGGGTGACACCGAATTAATGAACCCATCCGAAGGCCGGTATTAAAATAGTTTGAAAAATTCAAAAATCAAAGAAGAAAACGTTAGACAGAATGTTAAAATGTAACGGTGAGCAAAACTCACCGTTTCACTAATAATGCAAAGCTGAATATTTCTTCCAGTCCAGCCGTCGAGTACTGTGCTTCTTCTCCGAGCTGCTTCTCGGAGTGGACCGTTCTTTATGGTTCTCGAAAGCTCCATGCCCCCGTTGTAATGCCAAGACATTTCTCACTGTAATGGTTGATGAATATGCTCTGTTTCCAGTGGTAAACATGCTTTTGGGTTGTTTAGTGTCTGTTCCCAGTGGTAAACATGCTTTTATGGCTCGAGAATCATGAGTTGAATATTGTGTCACTGTGAACGACATTCCTTAACTGCTTCTATCAATGGAATGATATATTCCTCCAAGGCTCTTCATTCGATCATGGAGAGACCTGATCTCTTGTGTCCACAAATGGGTGCTTTGTTGTATGCGAAGATATCTGCCCTTCAAACACTGAAAATCCTGGAAACAAGCTATTTCAAAGTCATGGCTGAACGTTTCTCTGGTAATTTTGACTCATTGACCCAAGTTTTTCATGCTGACCAGTGACCTCGTGCGCGCAAGGCCACTGGCGCGCTGGGCGCGCGACAGGGCTAGGTAATTACCAAGGCTGTCGCGCGCGCGAGGCATTGCGCGCTGGGCGCGCGACAGCCTTGGTACGTACCATGCATCGATATCTTCGCATGTCTAGCTAAGATATTAGTTAGTATCTTCGAGACAATTCGTGGGGCCCTTGGGCATTACTATATATATATATATCTTCATCTTTAGAAGAAAAGGGATAACGCTTGGGCATTACGATATCTTCGCATGGCTAGTATTGAAGTGCTTCCCGAAACACTCTGTTTTTGTTTGTGCTATATGTTTGTACTTTCTTTTCTGATGGAGTTGTTTCTGCTGCAGTTGGACATGTACGCTCCAATTCCGCCCCTTTGCCACGTGGAATCCCAGCCAGAGAAGTTCCGGAACTCGGTGGAAGAGGAGGTTCAGAGTGGATCCTGAACCCAGCGAAACGATAACTCGGGTTTCTTCCAACAGAACTCAAACGCGCTGACTCAGAACTATTCGAACTCGCTTGATGCGTATGGGTTTAAATACCTGAATCAGCCGGGTCAGGGTGGATTCGGGTTCCGGCAGTGAAGAAGTCAAACAAACGAAGAAAACAAAGAAACGAGGCATGGCTTTCTAGTTGCATTTAGAGCAGTGCGGTTGCATTGCTGTAAATATATTTGCGGCTAGGTGACATCTGTATTGTGCTTTAATGGTGTAGTGAACTTTTCAAATATAGGAAGCATGCAACGTCTCGCTTTGGCTGTCGCGCGACAAGCCAAGCCAAGATTTGGCTGTCCCGCGCGCGGCCTTGCGCGCGGGGGCGCGCGACGAGCCAATATCTTGCCTTGCACTCCTCAATGCCGAAAACAGTCTCTCCCCAGTCCTCTGTCAACTGAAACACATACCCAAGCACACCTCAACAGTACCAAAGTCGCAACCCAAAGATAATCATTTCCACCAGTTCAAAAATGAGTTCATCCATCAAGTTAATACTACCTGCCCAATCACACAGTCCCACATATCACCGATCAGAGCAATGATATCTTCCACAGACAATATAGTTTTCTTCTGCATGCATATCTGAACGACCATGAACAAAATCACATAAGACTTTTTACAAAGAAAATTACGAAATTCGATAGAACTGCTTTAGACATGCAAGAACTGCTGCTTGAGCTTACCCCACTTGAGAGGTCCTCAGAACAAGATTAGAAATACGATGTTCACTCAAAACGCCAACCAAAAAGAAAAAGAAAAGATCCACGTCGGCTGTTATGTAAAAGGGCATTAATTACCCTGTTATGTTTTCCACTCACTCCATCCACGATTCACCTACAAGATTTGTCTACGATCGATGCAAGTTTCAAAGTGGTCTTAAAAATAGTTACAACGTTAATGTATTAACAGGAAGAGGGGCAGATGGCAGTCGGGGAATGTTCCATCACCTGCATGCCTCGAAAAGCAACCATAGAAAAAAGCCAATAAATGAAGCTTAATTAATACATAACGTGATACATGATGTGTTCATATAAGGAAAGCCAATAAGCTTGTCGTGCGCGCCCCGTGCGCAAAGGTGCGCGCGCGACACGCCAAATTTTCTTCTTCCTGTAGTTTTTGCTTCTGACTCCAACAGAGTTAAATTGGTTATGACTCCGACAGAGTTAAAGGTTAAAAAGAAGACGAGAGCTTTTGGAAGTGATTGGTCCTCAAGGGGAAGTTAAAGGCCGAGATTCTTGGGATCCAACTTAGATTACAAAGGCCGAGATTTCACATATATACCATTCGGAGCTGGCCGAAGGATTTGCCCGGGCTTACCACTGGCTCAAACCAAGCAATGTGGGATCACGTTGAGGAAGGCTATTCCTCTTTAGGATGCAACCCATTTAGCCATGCATCACGCTTGACAAAACAAATGTACAATGTACTCACTGGGTAGGCCCGCGCGCGTTGCTCTGGATTTCGAACAAATAAGGGACCATTATATGCTTATTGAAACGGTGAGTTTTGATTAGTTAACGCGTCGTCAACTACCGTTTCTTTCGTTTTGAATTTTTTTAAGTTATTTTAATACCGGCCGTCGGATGATTTCATTAATAGGCTGTCACTCATCCGACGGCCGGTTAGGACCGACTCTGTGATTCCCTCTTAGGAGGGAATCCGAGTCCCCTTAATCCTAGGGTATAGCGCCAGCCACAAATATTCTTGTATACAGGAATTCCGTTACCTCTGCTCCATCTAATCACATGTGCTTCTATCTCTGCCGTCATATTATTGATAAATATAGAAAAAAGACGTTGGTTCGGCTCTACTATCTCTAGCTGAGTTTCGCAAAAATGAAGCCTAAAAAGATAATTGAAGCCAACATCAACCGGGAAGTTCCACGTGAGGTTGGAATTCCTGTTAATACCAGGATTTCTAGCCATCACGCGAGAAGTTTCGTACACAATGTCCGGCGCAGTGTAGACCGGTGTGTCTGCCGTATATTTTATGGTGAAATTCAGGCTGGGTCCGTAAGGTGTGACCCCAGTATTTTGGCAAAATATATATTCCGAGTCCTGACGCCAAGTCCGGAACATTCCAGTGTCGTCTACTCCCGAGACTTCCCTTCCCCCAACGTTTAGACAATAGCCTATACATAGTTTCAAGAGTGGTGGTGGCATCGAAATAAAAGAGAGTGTTAGAATCTACGAAGGTGATTCCATTTTTTTCTTTATTTGCCATGTAGAGATTATTTGGCATAGAAACAACCTCTATACCGTTAATGAATGCGTAAGAGCGCGGTGATGGGATAAAGGTTATGAAGAGACATTGAGAGTGCAACACGAGGATTACGAATTCCTTGTTAAAGGATTCTTCCCTGTGGAAGGCACTGAAGTTGCTTAAGAGGGTGAAGTTGTTGGCGGTGACGGTGTGCAAGTACTTGGATTTATGGATGCCGGAGTACGTGGCGGGGTAAAAGTGGAGACGCAGAAACTTCAAGCCACCCGAGACGGGGAAAGAGTAGGAGAACTTGTCATGAAAGATGCGTGCAGTCATGTAAGGTACTTGGGTAACGGTGGAGCTTTGTACGAAGGCTGTGGATGCAATCGTTGTGGTTTGTTTGTCGGGGGGAGAGAACTTTGAGTGGGAATCGCCCTCCCAGTGATGGCCATCGGTTGAGGTGGAGTCGGAGGACGAGCCACAGTTGAGGAGAAAATAGTCGGTGGCGGTGTATGGAAGCAGGCTTTCAGCGGCGGCGTGGATTTGAAGGAGATGGAGGAAGGAGAGATAGAGGGCAATGGTGTTCATGGGACCACAGATAAGATTCTCATTGAGTTGATCCAAGATATCTAGAACAGTCGAGCCTTAATTTGGAGCTTGGAATTATGGGGATTAATGTTCAAAGCACGTGCAGTTGAATCGTTGGCAGGAAAAGATTAGTGGAGGGGACACATATATCATTGTTACAGAAAATATCAATATAAAACGAATGATTAATTAACGATTACACGTCTTTAATCGTGGCTTATTTGGTTCATTGTAGTAGTATGCATAATAATAGTATGCACGATCCTGACGGTCTGTAGTAGAATCCAGATTACTCCTTTGAAAAATAGGGAGCTGAAGTGCTGCTGCGGGTACGTATAATCCTAATTGTTAGCTGAGGATTGCTCAAACTTACACCCCTAGATTACAAAAGATTAATTCATTTCTTTTTCTTCCCAACTAATTATGTATGTATTTTGATCAACACTAATTTGATTGTGGCAGCTTCCATTAATAAGGGACCAAAAATTTAATATAGTTTTGTGCTGGAATTCTTGGGTGCGTGGCGAGTGAAGAATTAATGTAGTTAGCAGCACCCTGTCCCTAATTAATCGTTCGTTTGCAGATTTCATGCATGTTTGAAGCATTGCATTATGGTTTATGGTGTTTCGTTAGATAATTTCTTTTTATCTAAACAGCCTATATATCCCAGGACATCCACTCTTTTTGGTTGTGACCGCTTCCCTCACAAAAAAACAAACGAAAAGGAGATTTGGGAAATGATTTTAAATAGCAAACCGGCATTATTCCCGTCCTCATAAACTTATATGAAAGGTCTTGATTTTAGCGCGAGAATCAAACGGTACTCAGAGTGTGGGTAACGGAACTGGGACCTGAATAGGGCCATTGAGGTTCCGAAAATTCCATTGCCCACCCGTAGGGGCGAAGCCAAGCCTCCCCCAAAAATTACGAACAGACTTTGAAATTTATTTCTTCTCTCATTTTTTTTACATTGATACCCCAAAACTAATATATATATCGCAGTTTGGCCCCCACAGGCTTCGCCTCGTGGACGAGCCGTCTTGCGAAGGGGTAGGAGCCCGATCGATTAGGGCTCCCTCGTAGGGTCATAATGTGCATCGACGCACCCAAAGAGTGGAGGGGGGGCAACGCAGGATCAGGTTAATGACCGTTGATTACTTCTGTGTTTTTTTTTTTTTTTTAATCAAGAAGATTACTTCTGTGTTTGCGTGCGCATTTGCATCTTCGATTTGTAGATCGAAAGCGTATATGCTATTGCCCCTCAACTGTTAATCTGTTATAGCAATTTTATAATTCAAAGTTATGATTCTTTCAACTTTTGGAATCTGTGCAACAGTTATATCTAAGAGTTGCTGATTGATGGTAATACGAAGGGAATTACACAAATAACCCAATGAGTTTTAGCATCTTTTTAAAAACTTTACTGAATTTTAAAAAATTTCAAAAAGCTCACTGGGTTTGTCATTTTAGTATCAAAACTCACTAGACCTGACGCTGTTACACATGTTTAACGGAAATTCATCTCGGTCAATCACAATGTGACACTTGTCATTAACTAAATAAAAATAAAAAATTAATCTAAAATTAATTAAAAAAACGGAGACCCCCGATCCTCACGGCCTTTGGCCGCCCAGAGGGAGGGGGATCCACCCTGGACAGTGGTCTGGGGGACCCTCGAGCCGGGGGGAAGTCCCCCGACCGCCCAGAGCCGGGATGGACCCCCTCCACCCGTCGGCGTCTGGGTGGGGTGGTTGCGGGATGGGGGGAGATCCCCCAACCCCCACCCAGACCGCCGCCCGGGGTGGAGGAGCCCTCCCTCTTGCCACCCAGAACTGGGCGGCCAAAGGTGGAGGGGGGAGATCCTCCTCCCTCGATGGCCAGAGGTGGATTCCCCCTCCACCGTGAAAGGATCGGGCCCCGATTTTTTTTTAATTATGTTTTTTTTTATATTTATTTCTTATTTTTTTTAAAAAAAAAATCTATTTTATTTATTTAATGACACGTGTCACATTGTGATTGGCTGAGATGAATTTTTCGTTAAACATGTGTAACGGCGTTGGGTCCAGTGAGTTTTGACACCAACATGACAAACCCAGTGAGCTTTTTAAATTTTTTTAAAACCTAGTGAGTTTTTTAAAAATGCTCTAAAACCCAGTGAGTTATTTGTGTAATTCTCTAATACGAAATACGTAAACATTTGGATTCTACTTATTACGAAAGAGTAATATTTGTATTCTCATTAAATGTGCCAAATAACTTTCTTATTTTCTGTAAATAAGACTTAAATGGGCCAAAAAAAATCTAGCTTAAAACATTGCCAGAACTTTGACATATACTTTTGCTAAGTCCGCTGCTGATTCCGCTAAGCTTAACAATATTCCGAGGAAGAAGCGGATCTGATAGCGTATTATCAAATTCCGCTTCAAACATGTTCACTTGCACCTCTATTTATTTTTATCAAAATAAACATAAAAAATTCAATTGCGCCATTTCTCTTCCCATTTTTTTAACAACTATAAAATTTCAAACATATTATCACTACGTTTTTACATGAAACTCCAATCTCCCTAAATTTTCACATAGCGTTCAAATTGCAAAACTTAAAATTGACCTAAAACTGACAGTGATTAGAAAAAAATAAAAATAAACACGGACCGATAACCTCTTAAAACCATTACTGGCTAGGAGGAATAGAACCTAATTAGCTTGTGACTTTAAGAGACGTTATGCATTTTCGTATAAGCTTCCCCTTTCTTTTGCATATGACAGAGTACGATCGATGAACTAGTTAGAGTCTTTGAAGAGCACGAAAAAGGTAATTGAGAAAGCGCAAATAACATCTTACTATTTATCATTCTTCTTTAGCGTAAAATACACGCAATTCTCCAAATCAGGAGCAAAATAGATATCGCCGGTTGCTTCTGATTTTGGGTTCCTTCAGGGATGCCCTTGACGGCATCGGTCGTAGTAGCCGCAAGGTCGGCTCCCTTTGCGGAAGGGAACTAGGCAATTGCCATATATTGCTCTATTACAAACTGCCCGCCTCGAGCTGATAGCTTCATAGGATAAATACTTAGCCGCAAGGTCTGGCTCTGGACAAGATTCAGACTCCATGAATTTCTTTCCTTCCCGAGCGCATTCGGCACTCGAGTACTCATCGCAGCCAGTCGTTGTCGTGTTAGATAGAGGAACAGCTTCAGACTTATTTATGCTCAGCAAGAACAGGAAGACGGCATAGGAGAACCCAACAGAATGCCGCTGCGTCTCAGTTCTCATCTCTCTTTGTTTTGTTCGAGGGATTATATAAATAGTTCATACTTTGATTGAAACCCCCGACTTTATTCCTCCGCACCATCCGCGGCAACTAAAGAGGGTTAAAAGTTTCAAAATGTGTGGTGTATCGCAGCATTAATGATTCATGGAGGGCAGTCCTTATCGGCCGAGTAGTGCTTAGTACACCTCTGAGCATAATCCTTGCACGAACGTGTCATCGCCGGATTGAAGCATGAAAGGGTTCGGTTAAGCTGCTGATGGCTGCTGATGGACGGCTGTGATCGAGTTTTCAAGATCTAAGGGCTGCTATCACGCCACATCAATTAATGAACTTGACCCGCTAAATGACCCGACTCGACCCGTTTAATGGTGCTGACCCGCGAACTGACCCAAAAAAAAGAACCCAAATCGATTTTGCTCTTCTTCTTCCTCGCACACACTATCCCTTCTTCGCAGAAACTCCCAGCCGCCAAGAGCTCGCCCCAGAGTCTCCCAGCCGCCCAGCGTCGTCGCCCATCCCTGCTTTGAGTTTGTGTTTTCTGTTTTGACATTCTGGGTTTCTGATCGTATGCAAGGCAAGCGGGAACCTCTAGATGAGCTAGAGAAGCGAGTGCGAAGAGGCAAAAAAAAGATGAAGCTGTACATCAGACTGTTACGAAGCAGAAGATTGAAGTGAAGGCACTGAAGAAGAAGAAAGAGGAACTAGTACTTAATTATGTTGCATGAATTAAGTACATAATTGGAAAGGAAGCCTTATGTTGAATTATCGTGGCATTCTTTGTCTGAAGATGATAAAGTGAGTACTCTAATTACTTTCGTGGGTGCAGGCATATGCACTTGTTGATGATTGTACTGCGCACCTTCTGAACATTGTGGGTGTCTAGATATTGGTCTAAAATATCCGAGTAGTTGTGAAATATTGAATTTTTTTTTCTCTGTTTAAGGTTCAAAAGACTCAACTGCAGAAATTAAGATTTTGCTGGAGAAAAGATGGGCTCTTCGAAGGTTGTCAGCGATTATGGGGAAGATGGGCTCTTTGCAGAATACCATTACCAAAGAGAATGAGACACTTTTGGCCATTGGAACTGTTTATGTGCAAGGGGAAGATGTTGCTGGAAGAGGGCTTATTTTCTGTTGGGAAAAGCGATGATAATTCTCAAAATTTGGTATTTTTTGGATGTTATTGCCTGTATTTGTTTGATTGAATTCTAGGTTATGTTTCGCCTTTTTACTCCGGGATGAGAATAGACATTCCATTTGGCCCTTACTATGTTGTTTCCTGGGTATCATATATGTTTTACTAGTACAAATAAGGAAATATTTTTTTTTGTTAATGAAATCATTACTTTTCAGGTTTTAGAGGTGTACTCGAAGGAATTAAAGGGCGCTATATCTGCTTTAGCCTCTCTTCAAGGCCATCTGTTGATAAGCTTCTTGTAATCTGTTCTTTCTTTCACTGTCTATAATTTCCTTGCAGGTCAAGAATTTTATCTTACTTGGTGACATTCACAAGAGCATATACTTTTTTAGCTGGAAGGAGCAGGGATCTCAGCTTAGCTTATTAGCCAAGGATTTTGGCTCTCTTGATTGTTTTGCAACTGAGCAGGCATCTTCACCTCCACGATGGTGACCTTCTCGGAGCGATTGTCTCTCACAGTTACTTCAAAATCTAATCTTCTTGGTTGAGTTGCACATTATTGCTTTCTTTTTGGGATATACCTCTTAAATGTGAATGCAGTAATTTAGAATTGTCAGTTATAATTTTGTTCAAATTTGTTAAGAAGACATCCTGTGGAAGTGGTGTGAAGAATTTAAGAATTGTCAGATACAATTGCTGTAATGGTTGATGTTTATTTGTTTGGACGGAAGGCTGGCAGTTAATAAGACACTTGTTTTGGTGTCATTTGTTTCAGCTGTTAAAGACTTTTTTCTAACCAACAACACCCTTTGTTGCAGGGACCTGCAGCTTCATTTAATAAAAAAGATAATAAAGTTAGAAGAGTTCAACGTTATACAAAGAAAGATAATAAGGTGCTTATGCATTATTTTTATTTTTACCTTATAAAGAAACAAAACTTTCAGATATAATTCATATGACATTTTCATTTCCTTGCTATGCAAGTCTTGATCTGCAAAGCAGTAGTGTGTCAGAATTCAGAAGCTTCCTTTACATGCGAAGAAAAAGAAACGGAGGAAATTAAAGGTTCTGTCTAATGTCATGTTAATTGCAAGGTATCTGTCTGCATGTCATGTTAATTGCAAAAGGTTTCAAACCATTTTTTGAACAGGATTCAGAAAGCAGTGTAGGATGACTTGCCAATCAAACAGCCAAAACATACATGGCAACTGGGAAACAAGATTCGGAATGCATTGGCCAAATTTTTATGCACAATAATAATTGCATATTCATGTTTGACAGTAACTTGTTGATGTTTCTATACGGATTTCATAATTTTTACCAACAACCTGAAAGAATAAAACAGATCAAATAGGGGATTATCCAAAAAATGAGTTTGGCTTCAGCAATTTAACGTGTGAAATATGCACAGGTCTGGTCATTCTAGGAGAGGCAACGTCTTTTCCATGTTTCTATGTGAGACATGATACTTACAGCATGTGAAATGAAACAAGAAATTGTGCCAAATTGTCAACAAATCAAATGAGTGATTTAAGAGTGTAAAACAATTACAAAATAAGGGACACAGACACAACATATAAGACCCGAACCGTATCCTAAAGATACTGTCATGTGTTGTACATTGCCAAAAAGGGTTTGAGCCACAGTTCCAGAAATCCACCAAAAACGATGATCCTCTGATCCTTTTGGAAACAAATTCAACTAATACCCAGGTGCAGATATGAAACTTATTGGCTTGTGATTTAAGATAGCCTCCAGAAAATCATGCTTCTGCCCACGATCCAGACGTTGTAATGCCAAGGGTCCATTTTAAAGAAAAAGGCAATTAAGAAGATTAAGATTGTTATCAATCATTAAAGAAAATTTTGCAGCAGCATTTGAATCACGAAAAGCCAGGGTGATTCGAGGAGACCACGCTTGGATCCAAAACAAGATGCCAACGGAACTGGGTTGGGATCGACGGAGCTGTGCGGCGGCGCTGTGATATTGCGATACTTGTTTCAGACTGACGAAGAAGTTGATACATGGTTTGAATTTGTGGCTAGGTCAGCACCTCAATACGGGTCGGGTTTCAGTAGAAATGGGTCAAAATTCATTAATTGATGTGGCCTCATTTTCAGCCCTTGGATCTTGTAAACTTAATCCTAACCTTCCATGGGTCAAAATTCATTAATTGATGTGGCCTCATTTTCAGCCCTTGGATCTTGTAAACTTAATCCTAACCTTCCATCAGTAGCTACCAGCACCATAAGGCTAAGCACCATAACCGAACCCTTCATCCTATTTGTCTTTTTGCAAGTACCTGCATACAAGACACGCGGAAGGGAAATTTTTAAGAAATTTCCGATTTCGTTGTCTTTGGTCTCGTTTGCAAAAGCAACATTATCACACGCCTTGCGTTCAAGACTTGCTCATGCCTAGAACCGTGTGGACCTGCGACGGATTTGGTCCTCTTGCCGTCTTTTTGCAAGTACCTGCATACAAGACACGCGGAAGGGAAATTTTTAAGAAATTTCCGAT
Source organism: Myrica gale (assembly GCA_963930655.1). Classification (NCBI taxonomy): domain Eukaryota; kingdom Viridiplantae; phylum Streptophyta; class Magnoliopsida; order Fagales; family Myricaceae; genus Myrica; species Myrica gale. The sequence goes on along the minus strand of OZ005600.1, from coordinate 3,321,626 downwards.
TTCGTTGTCTTTGGTCTCGTTTTCAAAAGCAACATTATCACACGCCTTGCGTTCAAGACTTGCTCATGCCTAGAACCGTGTGGACCTGCGACGGATTTGGTCCTCTTGCCATCATTTAACTATTGATTGCTCTTATTCAATGTGCTGGCGCGGCCCCAAAGTCCGGCCGTCAACTACGCTTATCTGATTACAAGTGTGTGGAAGAATTAACCTGACCACGATGGCCAGTGGTTTAGTAACCTAAAGATCGTGGGTATAGGGATTCTCCTAGTTGACTATTTATACTGTATATGTCGCAGTGACCTCATCGCAGTGCAGAAATAGATTCCATGCTCTATAAAGAAAATATACTTCGCATATCATATCATTCAGTAAAACCTTGTGGAAGTTTAAGTGCATCCATCGTCTTTCACTTTTGGAGGAATCGCGTTTAGTCAGTAACCGTGAATTTGAAATAAATCCTACAACTTGCAAGTAAGTATTTGAGTTTTGTTTTGTTTGCTAAAAAAAAAGAGAGTAAGTATTTGATTAAATCAACACTCAGATTATAAAAGAAATCGTGTGTTCAAAATTTATAGTTATGCTTTCAATCTAATCATTAGACTGGGCTAGTTAGATCCGTCCGAATTCGTTGCATAAACTAGATATAATAGATTGTTTTCATAAATTGAAAAATTATCTTATTCCAGTATGACTCCACTAAAATCCAATTTCCACCTTCATCCTGCCTCCAAAAGAAATAGAAATGACTATAGATTCCCAAAACTTCAAAATCTAATCGTTACATGAGATTTCTCCCCAAGCTCATCACCAGTTCAGAACAGAGCTGTATTTTTTTTTTTGGCTCAGAACACTAGCAATTTTGAGGGATCTTACTTAAATGAGTGTTACGCCACCTTCATATTAATTTCCCATGTTTCACACTTTACACACCATAACAAGTAAAACGTAACATATGTATTAGGAATTTAGGAGAAATAGGCCGTACCGAGTGGCGAGTACAAATTCAGAAGCTTGAAATAGGACAAGGACTTACATAAACAATCGCAATGGTTAAGATAGTGGATCGTCTTGACAATTCAACAGATCAGAATTGACGACGGTAACGGCTGCATCGAGTGTAGTAGTTGCAAGGCCGATTATATGGACTGACGCGAACTATGCAGTTGCCATAAATCTTGGCATTACAGATGGGCGGCCTCTGGAGAGCTCCATAACATATTTCTCCTCGCCGATTATATGCTCGAACAACAAACTTAATTTGTTCGTCTTCACTCAAGTACTCTTCTCCAGAATCAACGAGGGCGCAATCGCTGTTGGTACCATTGGGCATGCATCGCCGGTGTATGTTGTTCTCAGCAAAATCCGAAGGCCCTGACATGGACATGCTTGTGCTTGTTCTGAAGACGATCGAGATAACTACAAAACTTAAACAAAGGCCAATCACTCCTTGCAGTGCAGATCCCATTGTTTTTCCCTTTCAGCGGATTGATATCCTGACGTTCCTAGGTTTTCCACTTACTTGAAGAATTGGGGGTACTGTTTAAGTGTATGTACTCAAAAGCAATTTTAGAGACCTTTAACTTTTCGCGGTTTTGCTGTCGGTACTTTTTATCCGCACTAACATGTCTTAATTTATAGCTCGACACTCTACTTTATGAAAGAAAAAGGAAAAGCTAGAATAGATTCGAATTCCAATGGACAACCTTCTTGGAGATCAACAAAAATAAAGCTGAAGTGGCACTGTTGGTACCCCTTTTGCCCGTCATATTTTACTCTCTGGACGAACTGCGCGGAACACGTTGATTGAGCCAAGCGAACTCGATCCACAACTACGTACCGTTCAAAAGCGGACGAAGTAAATCCACATGTACAACCTACTTCTTTTTTTTTAATGCTTTTGTTGATTGCCCTCGACTCGACAACTACACAAACATGAATCTGTTCGCTCTCCGGGATATATACTAGAAAAATTATGGACACGTCTCCAGGAGATTAGACGTACGGTAGATATTAGAGGATCAATAAATTCGTTATCCGAGAGTAAACCATATTTTGGCGAAAACTTAGAATCACCTAATTAAGGAAGCTAAAGTTTTGTGAGAAATTGAAGGAATCTTGGACCAATGCTTTTATTCCGGGACAGCTGATAAATATTGGAAGATAATTCTAGTGATGATGATCAGTAAGAGGCTATAGACATGATCATGATCGATCTCATGCTGGTTAGTGGCTGAAATTAACAGCTGATCATGACTTGTGACTGTAGCTGACTGTACTGTATATATCATTATCTTTTTTTTCCGTAGATATCTTGAACGCGTGAGCCAAGGGATGAGCTCCCACGTACGGTTAATTATTTTCTCGTTTGTCCTTCGCATACAACGATTAATATTATCAGTTCTCCTTAATTCTAAGAGATTTTTTTTTCTGAATAATGTCGTTAGGCTTGCATTGCAATAATATAACTATACAAGGAACATCCTAAATAAGGTCAAACTACGACCAAATTGTAAAATAAAATTAGCATTATCCAAAAAAGGATCAGAAACCACTATGTGTCATGTTAGGCAGAGCGTGCGAGTGACCAATAACAGCAGACAAGACACGAAAATCTAGATGAGCTAGTGAAGAAAGCATAGACAATCTGGACACTACAAATATGAGAGATCATTACGAGAGAAACTAATCTTTTAGGAGACTCGAAAGTAAAAATTGAGTTCCTAAATTTGCTTTTTTTTTTGGATATTGGGTAAGTAATAATGAATGCTTTTGTTGAAAAGAATAGCTGATAATTTGGATATAATACAGCTACGATGGGCCTTCGAAGTTTACAAGCATAACCGGGTCGTCACCGATATTAGCTCAAGAGAGTCATGCGACTTCACGTACCTTTTCTTGATGTCTATTTTATTTATTTATTTATTTTCTGTGGTAGCTTACCCCGGTGAGAAAATTATGGGCAGAGATGACTTTAGGTGACAGCACAAAAATCCGAAACGCGTGAGAAGTGGGGCAAAAGACCTGTAAAGTACTATTGTCGCAGAGCACTGAGAGGCCTCTATATTCTAGCACCAAGAAGACTCTTCCAGCTTTTCCTCTTTTCAAGTGTCTTCGTCTGGTCGTCGTTTTTGGAATAAGATTCTTATATAAATGTTCCCATCCATTTATTTCCACAAACGTTGGAGTCAGCATTAGTATAATGCCAATTGTTTGATTTTTCTTTTCAGGAATGGTTGGACGTTATTTATGAGATCTGATCAACTGAAGAGAGCGAGTGCTTAATTAATCCATGGATGAGCGGAAGAAAAAAAATAAAGGGACGAACTAATTCAAGAATTAATTTCAAAAATCGTGACTCTTATAAGAATAAAGTGTTCCTGGTAAATTGTTAACAAAAATTAGCCCATTGGACTAAATTAATTTGGCTTTGCTTAATTTGTTTGAATTGCGGCTCTCTCTCTCCCCGTATCTATAGTACGTGTGCTTAGGGGTGTTCATTTGCACCGGCGGTTACCGTTTTAACCGCTAAAACCTCTACCGCTACCGTTACTGGTAAGGGCGGTTATTGTGCCTTAGCGGTGCGGTGACGGTGTCAAATATGTGATTCTGTCAATTGCGGCGACGGTGAAATCGTCACCTACACTACCGTTAACCACCGCTAGTTGAGACTTGAGATGATTATTGATTATGTGACATACTTTTGTTGGGATTTTGTTGGAATATGTTAGTTAGTTTATGTCACATTGTAGGACACTTTTATTAGACTTTAGTCTTTATGTTTGAATATGATATTATGAGTGTGTTCGGTTAGGTGTGTTGTGAGGATTTTTTGTTGGAATATGTTAGTTAGTTTATGTCACATTGTAGGACACTTTTATTAGACTTTAGTCTTTATGTTTGAATATGATATTATGAGTGTGTTCGGTTAGGTGTGTTGTGAGGATTTTTTGTGTTTTGAGAATTTTTAGGTGATGTTAACTTTATTGGTATGCGTGTTGTAGTTATTTTTATGTGAGGGTAGAAATGATGTTTGGTTGTAGGATTTTTGTGTTGCGAGAATACAAAAAAATCCTGAGAATACTGTATAAACGAACAACCCCTATGTTATACTTTTGGACAACTTTATATTTGTTATGATTGTTAACGATTATGATATTATATTTGAATATGTTATGATATTTGTCCATTTGATATAATTATTTATTATGTTGAAAATTTAACAGTCTAAAACAGTGAAAAAATGAAAAAACTCAAGGAAATTTTTTTTTTTTTACACAACGGTTATAAAGTTTAAGCAGTTATCATATAACTGTTACCGCTAATACCGTCACGGGCAAGGCGGTTATTATATCTTAGCGGTGCGGTGACGGTGTCAATTATATGATTTTGTCAATTGCGGTCACGGTACACTATCATTAATCACCCGTACGTGCGCATATGGGAGATATTTTTTACTCCAGTTAGAAAAGGATGCTATCACGAGAAGAGATTAGATTGGGGCCTTCCACCAATCACCAAGCGGGAAGAAATGTACGTTAATGTTTCGCTGTCACAACCTATGCATCGGGTCTTCATTTTCCCTTGTCCTTATTGTCAGACCTTATCTCTATTGTTTGTTTCATTAGCCATAGGGCCCGCTAAAAGACTAGTACATACTACATGGATATTTGTATAGACATCAACATAAATATCGGTGACTGGCCCTGCCATGTCATTAATTAAAGTCATTGTTACCTCACTGCTTCATTATCAAAGTTCTCTCTTTTTTTTTTTTAAATAGGCAAATGATCTTTTGGGTTGGTCTAGCCATGAACGGTCAACTTTCCTCCTGTGCGAGCCTTGAGTAAGACAATCTCGCTCGTACTACCTCGAACGTGTCTAATTCCGGAAGTCGCTACAAATGAAGAACAATAAATTTAAAATTCAATTAAGCATAGAGATTTAAAAGTCATAATATTTAATAAAGATTGACCGGGTAAGATACTTACACGTACAACTACTCTGAGTGCCTACTAGACTGGCTGTGGTAGGGGACGATAATTCATTCATATCCCTAAGCGAAGGACCCGACACTGCTAGTGTACCCAGACTACTCTCGGCTCGAACTGATGAATAGCACCGAAGACGTTTTCCTCCCGCTGACATGACAGTTATTTTACACACGTGGTCCAATCAACGCACGTGTATTAAATGTCAAAATTTAAACCGTTTAAAACGGTTCGGCACACTAAATACAAGATCGCGTACTTGAGAGATGAAAAACGACGAAGTACTGGGAGTCGTCGCTCCATTGCCCACCCCATTTTTTCAATGGTTCAGTCTGAGAGAATTTTTGGGTGAAAGGGTGAAAGTTTCGTTTCTAGTTTCTGTTCAATTTTTTTTTTGGGTAGTGTAGTAAATTAAAGGAATAGACTGTGAGATTACAATATGTATTTTGGTGGTTAATATCCACTAATAAAGATATATAACTTTATTTTTCTTGATTAATTTGGTAAAGTAGAATTAAGATGCACAGATTTTAGAGAAAGAAAGAAGTGGATTTATTGGGTTAACCCATACACTATGTCTTAAAGAGCCAAACTCTTGAAAGGGTATAAAAATTTTATAAGTCACTCTTGAATCATTCTCGACAAGGGTAATCAAGTCTGATAGGGCCTAGTATTTTATCGCCGTTATATATGCGTAGTTGATATATATGCCTAATTGAAAGAGTGTGGACTCTATGATCTGTTTGTACTCTGTTCTCTTGCCTACGATGTGGATCACCCTCCCACAGCGTTTTACACCTCACTACCTCGCCTTCTTGCTGATCGTCCTGACCAGCACCGCGGCTGGTGAATCGCTATCTTTTTACACCCCAGTCGACAATATTCTCGTCAACTGCGGCTCCTCTGAAGTTTCGAATGCACTAGATGGTCGGAGCTGGAGTGGTGACGTGAATCTCGAATTCCTCACCATCGAACAATCGCAAAACCAGGCATCGCTTACCGCTAGCGCAGTTAAACGATCCCCCTCTGCCCCCGAAGTACCATTTGCAACTGCCCGGCTCTCTCTCTCCCCGTTCACCTACAGCTTCCCCGTCACTGCAGGCCAAAAATTCATCCGACTTTATTTCAATCCAGCTTCGTACCCCAATTTCGACCGCTCTAATGCCCTCTTCGCTGTCGAAGCTGGTCATTTTATTCTGCTTAGCAACTTCAACGCTTCGCTTACTGCAGATGCTGATGAGGATACCGCCGACACCATATCCAAGGAATATTGTGTGAACGTTGAGCAAGATCAGAGGTTAAACATAACCTTCACACCGATCGGTTCAAATTCCTATGCCTTTATCAACGGAATTGAAATCTTGTCGATGCCAACTAATCTCTACTACACTCCATCTGACGCTCAGGGGTTTTCTTTCATTGGGCAGGCGACGAACGCTTACCGTATCGAAAACAGCACTGCTCTCGAGATGGTATACAGATTAAATGTTGGAGGGAAGTCCATCTCACCCGCTAAAGACACAGGAATGTTCCGGCCATGGAGAGACGACTCCCAGTACTTGAGATATGAAAAACGACTTGCTCTACCTGCAAACAGCACAATCGAGCTCACCTTTACCAGTACTGTACCTGCTTACACTGCACCAAAAGATGTCTATCTGACTGCCCGCTCTATGGGAACTAACTCAGCTATCAACCTGAGTTACAATCTCACCTGGGAATTCCCCGTTGATTCTGGGTTTACTTACCTTATTAGGCTACATTTCTGCGAGTTTCAACCGGAAATTACTGAAGCCGGTCAGAGAGTGTTCCTTATTTTCATAGCAAATGAAACCGCTGAGCCTGCAGCCGATGTCATTCTTTGGAGCGGTGGAAATGGTAAACCCATATTTAAAGACTACGCCGTTTCAATGCTTGGAAAAGAAACAAAGAAAAAGAACCTCTCTCTCGCACTAGGAGGGGACCCAGATGTCTGGAGGAGTACTGCTTACCATGATGCAATCTTGAACGGCCTCGAAATCTTCAAAGTAAGCGACTACGACAGAAATCTCGCTGGACAAAACCCCGACCCACTTCCGTGGACCCCGGATGAACAGCCCGCCTCTACAGCCAACGCATCCAAGATAAGAAAAACAGTATCCATAGCCATTGGAAGTGTTGCGGGCTTCTCAGTCCTGCTAGCTCTAGCTTGCTGCGCGGCTCTCTGGAAGCTAAGGAGGACGAAGCACTATGGTTCTTACTACCCACTATCGACGTGTTGGTGCTGGCCTGACCACAGCAACCGGAAGGGAAAGTCAACGAGGATAAAAGCGTCGTCACTGCCTGATGAACTATGTCGCCGCTTCTCACTAGAAGAAATCAAAATCGCAACCAGCACCTTTCACCAAGAATTAATTGTCGGCCGAGGTGGCTTTGGCGACGTATACAAGGGTTTCATTGATCAGGGTACTATGATCGTGGCAATCAAGCGCTTGAACCCCGAGTCAAAACAAGGTGAACGTGAGTTTTGGAGAGAGATCCATCTGCTCTCCCATCTTCGCCATGTCCACCTCGTCTCTCTCATCGGATTCTGCGACGATGACAACGAGATGATCCTCGTCTACGACTACATGACCAACGGCACGCTCCGCGACCAACTTTACGACACCGTCAACGATTCCATTCCGTGGAAACAGAGGCTCGAGATTTGCATCGGAGCCGCGCGTGGGTTAAATTACCTGCACACGGAAGCGGAGCGCCAAATTATCCACCGTGACGTGAAGACGACGAATATTCTGTTGGACGAGAAATGGGTGGCCAAAGTTTCGGATTTCGGGTTGTCCAAAATGGGGTTGGAGGATAATAGTGCGGTTAGTACAGCCGTGATGGGTACGTGGGGCTATTTGGATCCAGAATATGCAAGACGTCAACAGCTGACCGTAAAATCTGACGTGTACTCGTTTGGGGTAGTGCTGTTCGAAGTTTTATGTGCCCGAAAAGCATTAAATTCTAAACTGGAGGATGATCAAATGAATTTGGCCCATTGGGCCCGAAAATGCATAGAGAGGGGGACCATCGGTGAAATAATTGATCCATATCTGAAAGGAAAAATTGCCCCAGAGTGTTTCAAGGTATACGTGGCGGTCGCGGAGAGTTGCGTGCGCGATGCCGGAAACGATCGGCCCACGATGAATGATGTGATGGAAAAGATCGATTTTGCCTTGGAGCTCCAAAACAATGCGGATGCCGAGAAAGAGAAAACCAGTCCTGGTGGTGAACATACGTATCCGGAGGTGCTATCATTCCATGTTGGCGGTACTACAGGGGCTCCTATGTGCGCTAGCTTTTACGGTAGACACGTGTGGGAAGACGATAGGGGTACCGGGTTAACCACGACTGCTGAGATGACCAACCGAAGTCTCGATTCTGATACTAATATCCATCAAGATGTCCTCACGGACACCAAGGGCTTGTTTGGGAACGGGGTCTAGGTTCTGGTTGAGGGTTTAATTTTCGGTTTTGGTTTTAAAAGTTGAACCCAGGCTCAACTCGGCTCAACTCACGGGAGCTGTGGGAGCTCACGCCTGACAGGTCACATGCGCATCACCTGCAGGAGAATGATGGGAAATGACAGCAGCACGTTGTCTGACACTCATGGCCTACGCGACGTATCAACAGGTCAAAAAGTCGTCTATGCTCTCTCATGGCCCCCGTTCCCAGAATGGGCGCTTCTCACATTAACATCATCCTTCCCCTATGCTCTCTCTCTCTCTTCTTGTGTAATCCAAAAAGTCGTCTTCAAAATCTTTTTCTGCTCTCTTATAAACCCTCTCCTGCCGAGTATCTCGTTACCTCTCACAGAAGAAAATAACTCCAAAGCTCCCCTGCTTTCACCACCTCACCAGTTAGCTCGGCCCTCTGCTTCCTGCTGTAAATTCAGAGATTTGAGATGGGTTACTTGCGCATAAACGCTTTTGGTCCGATTCTGTGTTTTGTTCAATCGGATTTGCTTTTGAAATCAAACCAAACCCAGATTCCAAAATTCGGTCCTTTTTTTTATTCTTTGACCAGATTTAGATCCGGGGATTGAATTTTTCTTTCCTTTTTTCGTTTGATTCGAATTCGAATCTGTTCTGACACGAGATAGATTTGGTGACCCATCTCAAATTCTCTTCAATCACTTCATACACGGAGTTGTCGCCTGGTTTTATTTCTTGGGGGCTTAGAGCGAGCGGAGCAGGTTGCTAATTATCGGTACTGATGTCTTCGGCTAAGAATAGAAGCAAATCCAGGAAGGGTGTTGATGAATCACACAGGATGACCCAAGATTGGGAGACTGATATAGGCAAGGATCTTGATTTTAGCTACGAAAGGAGGTGGATGCCGGCTTTTGGTGAAGCTTCCATGTCTAGTAGGCCTCTCAAGAAGATACGAAACCCGGAACGCAAACACCCAGTTCAGTCCTCTGCTTCTGTTGCACACCAACCACCTCCCTTTTCAATTCCCAGCTCTCTATCTCCTAGTTCAGCTTCCACTCCCACTCCTTGTCTCTCTCTTTCTTCAAGACTTGTATTTCCTTTTGCTTTTGATGGGTCTCAACAATCTTTTCAGCTTCCCCACCAGTTTAGAACCACGACTTTGCCTATTTACCAACCACCACCACTACAAGTACCACAGAACTAGCAGGAGACTATCTCTTTCACGTCAAAGCAACAATATACCGTTTCTTATCCGCCGTTCTTGACCAGAGAGGCGGCGCTGATGCAACCCCAGCAACAGCAGCAGCTTCTTCAGTATTGGAGCGACGCCCTGAATTTGAGTCCAAGGGGAAGGATGATGTTAATGAATAGCAACGGCTCCTGACCCACTTTTTCGAGTAGCCCCGATGCCAAATCAGAGGTTGCCACGTGCACATAAACCTGAACCATAAACCACGCCAAACAACCATCGGACAAATGTGGACTTAAACCCTGGTTTGAACCCTGAACCAGAACCTGGACCCCATTCCCAAACAAGCCCCAATGAGTCTAAAGTTTAGGTTTATTTTGTGTTTTTCCAAAACTATGGGTGCATCTCTTAAATAGATCAAGCTCTGATTGGGTTAAAATAGGTGAAAAATAAAAATCATGTCACTATAAAAATGAATGCGAGTGTAATTGAAGCTGTTAGTCCACCAGTCTTGCTATTTCAAATATATGTTGTAATAATGTCGGGATCTTTATTTTGTACATGTGATAATGTATTTATTTTGGTGTACGTAATAGTGTGGTCGAATAATGCTCCCTTCCCACTGTAATAATACTATTTTCGATGGCAGTAGTACTTTGCATACAATTTTTTTCTTTCGTTCTTTTTTTCCCCCCTGGAAAAAGGAAACATTTATAACTAACATCAACATGCAATTGGTTTATTTTTGGGTAGTGTAGTAAATTAAAGGAATAGACTGTGAGATTACAATAGGTATTTTGGTGGTTAACATCCACTAATAAAGATATAAAACTTTATTTTTCTTGATTAATTTGGGGAAGCAGAATTAAGATGCACAAATTTTAGAGAAAGAAAGAAGTGGATTTATTGGGTTAACCCATACACTATGTCTTAAAGAGCCAAATTCTTGAAAGGGTCACTCTCGAATCATTCTCGACAAGTTCATGTTACCAATTTCTTAACTTTTTAGATATAAATATTTATTAATTAAAAACTGTAACATGATATTTAACTTCACTTGATAAATTAATTAACTAAATTAGAAAATGAGAATAGAACTCAACTTCAAGCTCGGAATTCGGGTATAGTTGTTTTGTTTTTTAATTATTTTCTTTAACGAATTCGGGTCGAGTTCAATAACAAAGGAAGTGCATGTATTTATTACAGTTTGGTTTTTGAGGACATACAAATTTTGCTCGTGACTATAGCAAATACCGATTGATGCCCTAGTAGACGTGCAATTAATCGACAATACTAATAATTGAGCTTAATGGGCCCGACTTCTATACTTTCTCATTCTGTCGTACGCTGTCCCAATAAAGCTCACTATAAATTCAAAGACTTGACAAGTACAGAAACGGGACCCAAAGTTGGGGAAAAGCTGAGTAGTGGAACACCTAGACAAGCAAAGCATACTGTAAAAAAAAAAAAAAAAAACAAAGCATACTGTACGATGTGTGGGGCGAGGATCACATTAAACTGTGGAGGCCAGCTGCTCAAGCCACGTAATAAAGTCATACATATAATTTATACCCAATAGTTCTCTGATCACTAAAAAAACCTCTTTTTTTTTTTTCTAAGCCACTAAAGAAACCTTCGAAACATTATCCAGTACTCAATGCTCCGGTACGCTACCGTAGTTGAGATCCCGTCAAATTCTGAAGGGATTTATATTAAGGAATTTCCATGAAGAAAATCAAGTTTAAGAGGGCCAGCAGAACGCACGAGTGTCTGGAAATTTAATCTATACATCGTCTCAAGAGCGGTGGTGTTAACAGAACGCACGAGTGTCTGGAAATTTACAAAAGTTGCAGCAGATTCATCTGAGTCTTGGTCCCTAAGGTACAGGTTATTTGGCATCGAAACGATCTCGATTCCGTTTATGAAGGCATAAGAGCTTGAAGATGGTATGAAGGTTAGGTTGAGGTGGTGACTGTTTGGCACGTTGACAATGAATTCTTTGACAACAACTGGTGCGGAAAGATTTTTAGCTGGAACGGTGAGAAAGGCACTGAAGTTGGTTAACAGGGTGAAATCATTGGCCCTGACGGAGAAAAAGGATCTGCAGGTTTTGTCGAGGTTGGAGTATGATGCTGGGTTGAAGTACAGACGAAGGAACTTTGGGCCGGGCGAGACTGGGAAGGAATAGGTGAATTTGGAGGACCGAAAGATACGGGCAGTCATGTAGGGTACTTCGCTAACGGAAGGGTCTTGTTGGGAAGCTTCGGATGTCGATGATGTGGTGTGAATGTTCTGGGGAGAGATTTTTGAGTTAGAATCGCCTTCCCATTGTCGGCCATCGGGCGAGGTGGAGTTGGAGGATAAGCCACAGTTGAGTAGAAAATAATCGGTAGGAGTGTAAGGGGGTGGAGTTTTGGCGGTGATGGGGAGGGACACGAGAAGATGGAGGGTGGTACAGTAATTTGGGGGTGGGTTTACTATTCATCTTTGTAGAGTAATTCGTAAGTGTCTTCAGTTTGGTTGTCTCCGTATATGATATCCTTAGACGCCCAGAGGATTTTGTTGGACTTATAGTTCAGTCCCAATAATTTTCTTTCTTTGTTTTCTAAGCAATTTTCATTCCTATTTAATACGTAGGAAAAAAGAGTTTTAATTTATTAATTAGATTTAGCTTCGACGCCCAATGACCAAAATAAAAAACTACAGGTTAATCATCCATATAAATTATTGAGTTATTGACTACATATAAATTCAGGAACTCGGGAGGGAGGGTGAAGAGAAAAATTTAAAAAGCGTTATTTGGTGCAAAGATGGAATGTAGCCTACAAAGACTATTTTCAAGGAAAATACAACACAAAAAACTAGACTATCGAATTCACTCAAATTGCATATAACACTTTACAACTTTGTTTTTGGGTGGAGGAGCAATGCCGAAAAATATCCGATCTCACTGTGTTGAACTTCCTACTTTTTACTAAGAACATATTATAAATGCAGAGTACCCCAATTCGTGATGAAAAGTTTGGAATTTCAATCCTTTGGAGGCCAAGTCCTGAACCTCTTTGTTACAGGGCTAGAGTGGCATCGATGGGGTGCACACGTAATTCCGATCAGATCGCCGAGGACATGTTTTCCGAGACCGCAACGTCTGACACATTTGAACCAGATCCAGAGAACAGGTTATCCTCGTCAGCAGTAGAGATATCTGCGCATGGATAAGACGGGCTCGCCTGAGCCCGACCTGCATCAATCTGAATTTGGGCCAAGCTGAAATTAGACGTACCGTTTAATTCATTGTCCTCAAAATTCTGTAGCTGCAACACGGATTCTAGGCCCCACAGCACATCGCTCATTTGTGGCCAAGAAATGCTACTTTGTCTTCTGGCGTTCGCCTCGCGTCCCTCCCATCAGACGTGGCGCTTTTTTTTATTTGGAAAAAACTCACCGATTGCACCCAGCAAACAGACCGGCTTGCTAAATTGGGGAACTCCTAAACCAATGAAAGAGGACCGGTTTTTTGCAGAACTCCCCGATTAAATTGAAATTATGCTGCTCTCTCTCACTGTCACTCTCTCTCTCTCTCTCTCCTGCTTTTTCCCATGCTTAGAGAGTTCGAAATCCTCCAAATCACAAACCCTAGATGTATAGAACCCACACACTTTGTCCATCAATATGAGAAAATATGTGTCTCTCTTAAGACTTTTCTTCATGAAACAAGTAAAATGAATCTTCTTTTTTTTCCAACAATATGAGGAAATATTAGATCTTGTTCAACTGGTAAGAACTTAGACTAGAATGAAAGAGCTCCAATGATATTGCAACTTTTTAATCAAAACAGGCCTGCACAATGTGATATAACAAATGTTTCAAAAGATATTCCCAGGTCAATATCATTAAAATTTTCACTATAGGCCAAAGCGAACAATACAACACAAGGAAAGGCACATAGTTCAGAAGTATCCCTTTTGGCAAGAGTTTTCAGAGCCCTCCTGTTAAGATTAACACCAAAAAGTATAAGAACCAAAAATACAGAAGTCTGAGGCTTTTGAGGACATCCTCAGAAATCTCTAATCCTCTTATAGCTTTCTTCATTTTGTTGCTACAGTAAAATCTTCCATATCAGAGCAAGACCTCAATGGAGATTTCCCAACTTGGTTTCCCTCATAATAAGATTAAATTAAATATTCAAACAGACGTGTTGGCAAATATGAGGTTGAAGCAACTGAACAAGAAACTCATTGGAAACATCTAAACAGTCTGGTCCAAATCCCAACTACCACTTTGGTCTCTGGTGGATCTATGGGTTCCTTAAAATTGGCATTCTCACTAAGCTCTTCAAACTCATCAACAAGATTTTGAAGCCTGGCAACGAACTCCAATTCATGCCTTGAAATAACAAAACCCCAAACTTAAGCTTTGGACCAGACGATGTATTTACTACTCGGGCTGAAAATCTACTAGTCACCGGTAGCTATGACGTAGAGACACGAGCCTCATTGAAGTTAATACCTACGCTGAATTCGAAAACCACGACAACTGTGAGAATTGCCCAGATAGAGTACTGGCTGATGCTCTTGAGTGGCTCTTTGAAGAAGATGACCAGGGACACCTAAGGGTGTGCAAATGTTCCGGTTCCGGTACCGGAACCGGATCCCATTTTAGGGAAATTCCGGAACCGGAACCGGAAATCCCGGCGGAAATACCAGAAAATTCCGCTTTCCGGTATATTTTATAAAAATTTAAAAAATATTATAATTTAATTTAGAGTTTACCTCTTTCAATTTAAATTTTTGATAAATGTTTAGTTGTTTACTTATTTGTATGATTAATTGTTTGTTTAATAGTTTTTTTGTAAATTTAATTTAGAGTTTATTTTCATAATATTTATTTTGTTTTGAAATTTAGTTGTAGTTTTAATTTATATTTATTTTGGCATCTTGAAATAGTGAAATATTGTTTTGAAATTTAGTTGTTTAATTATAATTTTAATTTAGAGTTATTTGACCCACAAAAAACAACTTAAAAATCCATTTTTTGGTCAAAGGAACTAAACAAAATATTTTTTTTGTCCATATAAGGAACCAGAATTTCCGGTTCCAATTTTGGTTCCTTTCCGGAATGGAACCGGAATGGAAAATCCAATTCCGGTGAGTATCGGAACCGGAACCGGAATGACCCATTCCGGTTCCATCCGGTTCCGTACTCGCCCTTAGGGACACCATCGCCAAGGAGATACCCATTTTCACGGCAAAGAAGAGCTTCCGAGAATCGGACCGGCCCATCTCGTACAGCTTGGCCCAGGATTCTTGTAGGCCAGTCCAGAAGTTGACGACAACGTCGGACAAATTACGGAAACACCGGCATTTGACTCCATCGTCGCCTCCGTCGGAGCTGTTCAGGCCCAGTTCGGAGTAGCCCTTCCTGGAGAGCAGCCTTTCCTTGCTCCTCTCGGCGAAACTGTGCCGAAACGTCCCAATTTTCGCAGCCATTTTCTGCTCCGTACTGAACCGAGAGCAGTAATTAGATAAGAAAATCTAAAAGGTATAATGGGTTCGGATTTGGAGCAGGGACTCTGTCGTCTTAGGGTAGGGGAGATTAGAAATGCTAGGGTTTGTGATTTGGAGGATTTCGAACTCTCTAAGCATGGGAGAAGCAGGGGAGATGAGAACTGTTAGGGTTTGTAGGATTTCGAACTCTCTAAGCAGGGGAGATGAGAAATGCTATGTTTGATTTTAGATTGTGATTGGAGGATTTGAGATTTCCACAGAGAGAGAGACGGAGAGAGAAAGCAGCGTAATTTCAATTTAATCGGGGAGTTCTGGAAAAAATCGATCCTCTTTCATCGGTTTAGGAGTTCCCCATTTAGCAAGCCGGTCTGTTTGCTGGGTGCAATCGGTGAGTTTTTTCCAAATATTTATGTAGAAAGTTATATTTATGAGAATTTTATTTAACCGAACATGCTCTCACAGGCAGCCGACTGTGCGTGCAACCCTGTTCCACAAAGAGAGCATGGGGTGTTCTCCAGTTTATGTAAACGGAGAATTTCGCCTGGGCTCAGGATTCGTTCGGATCGGATCATTCCAAAGATTCGAGTCCGAATAATTGGACAGACACCTTCACATGATTCTACTACGATAATACCCATTGAAATTTCAAAGGCCTTGACGCGATTCAAATTCAGTGGGGGCTGTCGTCCACACGCTGGACCCAAGTCCAAATCAACGCAGACGACGTTGTAATTTACTATTGATATGGACATTTTCCTAACAGCCCGTCTATGATTGGAAGAAAATTCCAACTGGATCATTCACTGATTAGTCCGAACTGGACAATATATATGCCTTCAACTTTTTTGTGGGCCATTCTGTCTGTTTTGTTTTCCACGAACTCAATGATACAAATAGTTTCGGTACACTTGTGCTCGCTAAGGGAAAGAGACAAAACCGTTAGAAAAACAACGAGGATATTATGATCTTACTCAAAACAAGAATATAAGGTTGTAAGATTCTCCCAAATAAGAAAGCCAAGCTAAGAAAACGACGCTATGGAATTAGCGACTGGTCCCTTATAATATTGGGCGCACACAGCATCTACAGCTTAATAATACAGGCACAGCACATGCATTCTTCCTTACAGCCTTCTGTCAAAAGACCTGGGAATTTTGGACAAAAGGATTCTTTAATTCGGTATTAAGACATAAAAGTCATCACTTGAAATCTAATCTTTTTTTTTTTTGCTGAATCAAAAAGGTCCTTAGGGGATGAATCATTACGAAGTCAGGTCGAAGTTTACTATTACTTAAATTCATAAATTTCACATAATGCATGTACTACTAGAGCATAATGAAACTACTATGATTCGAATCTTCGTTGAGAGCAAGCTGTCTTAATTTCTAGACACAGTCAACGCACCACTAAGCCACCACCCCTTATGATTAGCAAGATAAAACACGGACTATGTAACAAGGATAGGAGATGAGGTGTACTGTTTTCTGATCTAAAACGAGTTCTAATCAACGAGCATAAAATCACAGATGAACTTAGTAATTACCGAACCTGAACTTCGCCATTGATAGATAAACTTCCCGTTGCTTTTTAGAAGAGTGCGTTAGAGATATTTCTTGTACCATGCAAGAAATAAAGAACATTTTCTTATTTAATTGAGTTTCCATCTCTTTGTTTTTTATGTTCGAATACTACTTGTCAAGTGACATTATATAAGCAGAAAAGCAATGCTGGGACGTAAAAGCTAAAATTCAAGAGATAAATAATCAACGGCTCTAGTGCTGGAATTTTCTTTTAGGGGGCCTGATTTGAGCTCTTATTGTGGTTATGCTTCATTATTGCAAACGAGATTCCCTGGGTCCTGCACCACCGACGAATCGCAGTCCTCTATCAGGGACGAATTAGGATTTCCTTCTAGAGGCTAAATATAATTTTTACATCAAATTAAAAAAAAAAATTGAAAATTTTTGGGGGACCATGGCCCCCTTAATTAGCTTCGTCTCTGTCCTCGATGCATGATCCGTTCCATTGCTTTAACGTCTGTGGTCGTTGTCTATTTGTTTAGTTTTTCAATGAGAATCAAGTAATTAATTCCCATCACCAGCATATTCTGATCTCTAGCTAACTGGCCGTAACTGTTGGAGCAAATTTAGTTCCACAAAATGTAGGAATTATTTCACGGGATAGAATTATTTCCAATCAGATGATTCCAATAATCGATTCCCAAGTGCGCAGATTCTTTTACATGTTACAAACGACACATTGAAATTTCAAAGGCCTTCACATGATCCAAAAAGCACGTGTGGGGCTAACGTACGTGTACATGTCCAACCTTTGTCCAGATCGATCCATCGAACCGTGGACATTTTAAAGACTGATTAAGACATTTTCCTAACAGCCCCTCTCATTGAACGAAAATTCTAACCTAACCATCTCGATTGACCGATTAGTTCTAACTAAATATATAAGATACAGTAATTCGCACCCTAACGGTCCTTATTGGACAAAATGGCCAGCTCACACCGTCCTAATGGGACAAAGGAGAGAAGGAAAGAAAAAGGAGAAGAAAAGTGATAGAATCAGCTAAGATCAATCCTATGGTTTGGGGTGACTATTCGGAACCACGTCTATCCTTCCTCTCTTTTTCGTCTCTGCATTACAAACAAGAGAATCCCTCTATCGGAGATTTAAGTCCTCCGATATTTAAGTCAGTTCACTCTAACAAATATATCTAAAACTCACTCTTATTCATTGCTTACCTTTTTCTCTTTCCCGCTTTCTTCCTTTTATAGTTGTTGTAACTCCCTGCCCAAATTTTATTGGAATAGATTTTCTTATAAAATAAGATTTTTCATAGTAATTAATCATTTATCTAGGTCCTAATATTTTAAAACTAATTACTACAATCTCAGCAAAATATTCATAAACCATAAAAAACCCAAAAATATCAATCCGAGCCCTAAAATTTACATTAGCATATCCAATATTTTCCAACATTGATGAAGATCTTCCAAAAGAATTACAATTTAACGACTTTCCCAAAATTAATCTCTAAAAGTACTCTTGCAAAACACAAATATATCTGAAGCTCATTGAACTTCTCTAATTCTGTCAACTCTGAAAAATATGAGAATAAATAGTGAGTTACGACTGCTCAGTAAGTAACAAGTCAATGAGGGTTGGAAAAAAAACAATTTTATTACAATAAACAAAATCCAAAATAAAACACCGTGAGCCATACCAAATAAAAAATACAAGTTTATAACAAAACTATCCAAAACCACGCAATATAGGGAAATCACCAATGGTCACACAGACCTTCAGGTCACAAAGACCTCCAAATGCCACGAGGGGTATCAAATTGGCCACACAGACCATATACCACAAAGATATATCACTAGCGTAAGGGCAATTTTCACAGTATAATTACCAAAATAAGTCATGAATATTTCAATTGAGTTTTACGAAATCTTGACAATCTCATTTTACTATAAATTTATTAAGTTCCCTAAATAATACATCAAAACCATATAAAATACATTGCAGGTTTAAAAATCTCATTAAAGAACCACTTATCTCAAACACTTAACCAATTCTTAAAACTTCTCCAACATTTGTCTAACAATCTCTCAAAACCTATTAGCACCACCTCAATCTAAATTTTGGTCTTTAATTTACATTCTCTGTGTCTATTTATTAATCTCGATCTCTTCAACTTTTAAAATTCAAACATATATCTATCCATCACTTCTAAAATTCAAATATAAGATCGTTATCCATATCTTTCAAATTCAAACATAAAAATAATTTTTATCTATATCTTAATCTTTAAATTCAAACTTTTAAATTCGAAAATACAAATAAATAATATCCACGTTGAGATGGTCTCCGTACAAAATCTTAGAGGCAGCCGACTGTGCGTGCAACCCTGTTCCACAAAGAGAGCATGGGGTGTGCTCCAGTTTATGTAACGGAGAATTTCTCCTGGGCTCAGGATTCGTTTAGATCGGATTATTCCAAAGATTCGAGTCCGAATAATTGGACAGACACCTTAACACGATTCTAAAACCCATTGAAATTTCAAAGGCCTTGACGCGATTCAAATTCAGTGGGGCTGTCGTCCACACGCTGGACCCAAGTCCAAATCAACGCAGACGACTTTGTAATTTACTATTGATATTGACATTTTCCTAACAGCCCGTCTATGATTGAAAGAAAATTCCAACCGGATCATTCACTGATTAGTCCCAACTGGACAATATCACGATATATATATGCCTTCAACTTTTTTGTGGGCCATTCCGTCTGTTTTGTTTTCCACGAACTCAATGATACAAATAGTTTCGGTACACTCGCGTGCTCGCTAAGGGAAAGAGACAAAAACCATTAGAAAAACATCAAGGATATTATGATCTTACTCAAAACAAGAATATAAGGTTGTAAGATTCTCCCAAATAAGAAAGCCAAGCTAAGAAAATGACACTATGGAATTAGCGACTGGTCCCTTATAATATTGGACACACAGCATCTACAGCTTAATAATACAGGCACAGCACATGCATTCGTCCTCGCAGCCTTCTGTCAAAAGACCTGGGAATTTTGGACAAAATGATTCTTTAATTCGGTATTAAGACAAAAGTCTTCTCGTGAAATCTTTTTTTTTTTTATGAATAAAAAAGAAATTGACCATTATGAAACCAGGTAGAAGTTTATCACTATTTAAATTCGAAAATTTCACATAATGAGAAGACCACCAAAACATAATAAGACTGCTTTGATTCGAATCTTTGTTGAGAGTCAACTCTGAATCCTAAATACAATTCACGCACCACTGAGCCACCTCTCCTGATGATTATCAAGGTAAAACACGCTAACGGCCTATATAAGAAGGATAGGGATTGAGGGGGTACTGTATTCTGATCTAAACGAATCCAAATCAACGAGCATAAAATTACAGATGAACGTGGTAATTACCGAACCTGACCTTCACCATCGAGAGATAAACCTCCCGTTGCTTTTTAGAAGAGTGCGTAAGACATATTTCTGGTACCACGCAAGAAATAAAGATAATTTTCTGTAAAATATAAACGTAAAATAAAGAACGACTGATGTGCTGGAAAGTTTGGCGCATACACGTGAATTCCCGAATTTAATCAGCCTGTCTGGAGAACTGGGCTGTTCCTCTTATCTTTATCTTTTGTTCTTGGTTTTTTTCCGTTGTCTAGACAGACCTATGGGCTTGTGTAGTGTTGGTTAGAAGCGAAGGGTCCATTTCCTATCCATCGGACAGAGGCCCATTTTACAGATTGGAGCTCGTTCGTGTGTAAACCAGCGCTTTGTAGCATTACCCCTTTAAGCAGACTGGATGATTTATGTGGTGCCAAATTGCCAATTGAAGAGATTTGCATGTTTTAAAACTTTGTTTCTTTTTTTTTTTGCAGGAAAATTTCCTTTCATATATAGTTGTGGGGGGATATATACATTTAAAGCTGAAGAAAAAAGAGTCTCATTAGGTTAACCTTGAGTGGGTGTCTTTCTTCCATGATGACATTGGATCTTTGAAATAGTTGTCTAGTCGTTTTTGGCTTTGGAATGTTAGTCACGATGCTAGAGGTACAAACTCTTTAGCGCACCAATTAACTTGTTGGGCCGTCGCTAAATTCGAACGTGGAGGCAATCCTTTTTTTTTAGCATGGTTATGATTTGCTTTGTCTTTATGCTGGAATTGAGCTCTCATGAATTCTTTTTTATTTTGAATAAATTTTGAGGTTTTGATTAAATTAAAAAAAAAACCCACGCACTGCCATTTAGGAACTTTTTTTTCTTAATTGTATCGAATGTCCTTATGGTTTTGTTTTGTGACAAAAAGATCCCTTCAGTTTGAAATTTAAAAAATTGATTCCTAAAGTCACCAGTCGGTAACATTCTAATCCCTCCGTCATTCTTCTGTTATGACATTTTATAAAAATAAAAAAATTATAAAATAAACATTAAGGACATTTAATAAAATAAAATAAAAATATTAATTTGAAAAAAAAATCTGAATAAATTATAAATTTAAAAAAGAAAACTTAAAAATACATAGAAAAAATAATTGATTAGAGGCCCTAGCCTCTCAAGAGTAATCTACTGCAATGAGCCTGACTATTTTTAGGTCCGTGACCTAGACAATTATATATGGAATGTATTATGTTAGAACTTTTTTTTTGTAGATTTTAAAATTATAAATTTTATTTTTTCAGAAAGAAGAGAACATAAAGAAATTTTATGGATTTTTGCAAAGATAATAACTTGCTTCCTGAGTTTTCTAAAACTCACTTGTTTTATTTTTCCTCCCCTCACAGTTAGCAGAAGGTGGTGCCGACGGCCAAGAATAGAAGGCACATATATATGCGGGTAGAAGTGAGAGTGAGTTTAGATTAAGAGTTAAATGGGATACTCAATGATGTTGAATCTAACTTGATTGTAGTTATTTTAAATTTTAAGGTACACTTGTGTAAAAAGGTTTTACTATTGATGAATTTCATTACGAAAATTCAAGTGTTAACTATTTCGAAGACTTTTGGAGTACATGGCCGGATAGAAGTAGAGACGAATGAAGTTTTTGCCGGCACTGACGGGGAAATGTAGGTAAAAGGCAGTGGCAAAGGGTACTTGGGCCTTAAAGAAGGATATATGGTTTAACGGGCTAGTGGTATATAAGAGATGCCTGGGGTTTTGGGATTGATCAAGAGAGGAATTTTGAGTTCAAAGTCTCCAATCCAGATCCTGCAATCTAATGCAGTACTTGTGTTGCCAGAGGAGCCACAGTTGACGATAAAAGAGTACTCTAGAGACGTATTGACAGAGGGAGAGACACCGACGACGATGCTGGTCAGGTGGTGCTGGAAGAAGGCAAAATAGAGAGGTATAAACCGTAAGAGGGTGGTCCACATTGTAGCCTGTCGAAGAGAGTGAGAACTGAGAAGAGGCAATCTGATTCAAGTGTATTATAATGAGCTTTATAGCATTATTGCACGTAAAAAGAGGTCCGAATCCTCTAAGACACTGTAGAGTGGGGCTATATGACATATCTCATCCGTTCTTTATTACAAAAGAACGAAAAGGATTTTGCCATGTGAGTTATATATAGAAGTTTGACGGCGTCATTTGAATTAAATTATTTGGGATCATATGTCAAAAATCAAATTATACTCCATGGCTTTTAATTTAAATTTTTTAAGCCTCATAAATTTTAGAAGACATCAATCTTCCTCCTCCATTCAATTTTGACGTTAAATCGAATGAAAAATGATTAAAATATTCCTCTAACTTCTAAGAAAAAATTACTAAAATATTGAAAATATATAAAAAAAATTTAAAAAATGAGATATAAATAAAAAGTAATATTTTCTAAATAAATATATAGATATTTTTATTTCATTTTTAATTCTTATTCATTTATTTAATTTTTTCTAATTTCATTTTTCAATCAATCCACACTTAACGGTCAAATTAAAAGGAGGGCAGAAATCAATATCTTTTAAAATTTATGAGACTTAAAAAGCTAAATTAAAAATTATAGAATTCAATTTAATTTTTACCTATAAACATGGGATGGTCTATGATATTACCTCAAGTTATTTTTTTGGGAGGGTGACCATTCATCAAACGAGGACCGTTAAAAAACTAAAGAGCATCCTAATTACGGATGTAAAAGGGCACAACTTTTCCGACCTCAAGCGTGGGTTTCTTCCTCCGCCAAAGCTGTCATATATTTCCAACAAATCTACATTTAGTATTATTGTATGTTGTGAAATCAAGTATATAGTACTCGTATTTGATCACATCCTACGGACCATCAAACAACAAAAGTGTTTGTCCACCTTATTTAATATGTGCGAAGTTTCGGATGCTTTAACATTTGCCTTCGTTTTCATGCAAGGAGACATTGAAGACATATAAGAAAGTCTTCGGAAGAGGTATAAAAGGACTGCCTTGAAAAATGAACAAAAAAACAAAAGGGATTTTCCACATGCATGATAAGTTTTGTCGGGGCAGAGAATTTTTTAGATTGGCTTATAAAAAAATCGACAGAGATTTTCTCTAATTTATTGACTTAATAATTCAATTATCAATTCAAATAGAGAAAGATACAACATGCATAGACTATTATAGGATTAACAGTACTAGCACTGGAAACATACTAGTAACCAAGTTCTAAGTAGAGGCTTGTTGAAATTGGATCCGTTTAAGTTCTAAGCAGTAGTACTAGCCCTGGAAACATACTAGTAACCAAGAGGTTTAAGATTAGCAATTGCCATTGATTCCAGATCCATTCCTCTCATCATCAACGCCCACCATTCACCAAGAAGTATACCAAGTAGCTAGCTAGTATTCCAAGACGTATAGAATACTTAGAATTGAACTGAAAACTCAAGGAATTATAAGGACTTATTTTTAGTTTTTTTCTTGGTCAAGAAATAAGAACTTCGATTTGAACTTAGTTTCGAAGAAAGGCTTCCTCGTCATCAACGCCCACCCCACTACGGCTTTGGTTTGGGTTATTTCAGGACTTTTAAAAAAATTTCTTGAATAATTACAAGACTGTTATGGAATACTTTCGTTGGGAACAAATTAAACAAACCACACTTCTTTCTTCTGTAATAAGCTAGAAAGATACCATAAACACACAAAAAAAACCAATTAAATGTAATAATAGTCGGTGTTCCACTCGTAGGAAGCCGGTACCTACTTAACCGTCGGTACAAAATTTGAATCTAATAAACCAAAATGGAAACTCTCTAGGCTAACGCTTGCATGCAACGTCCTGTGTTTTGGGTACATATATATAAATTTGCTTATTTTACCAGCAACGCTTGGAACAGTATTGGTGTGGATCAACGGAGACGGGAGAGTCATGAATATATGCTAAATAATTGGTGATGATGCCAAGAAATCACCGCAGTGTTCGGAAGCCGGATGATGTCAAGAATCACCAATATGCTCGGAAGCCAAGTGAACCTGCAAGAGTCACCGAGGGGGGTGGCCTCCGGTCCGGAGACTCCGACGGCCAAGTTAGATCTGGAGAAGAATTATTAGAGAAGTAAGACTTGAGAGAATATCAGATCATTCAAGAAGAGAGAGATGATCCAAGATGAGAGAGATGATCCTCCCTTATGAATGAGAATATCTGGCTATTTATAAAGGGAGGTGGTAGAGACACAAAGGGAGTCTTAAAGGTATGGACTTCAGGACTCCTCATCTTATCTAGAGTTCTGTAGTCTCTAAGATACTCATCTGACCAGGAGTCTTGTTGTAGAGTTGTATTAGGAGAGCACACCGGCGATTCGAGTTGCCATGAGGAGTCCTCGAGTGGCTAGACTTCTATGTGAGATCGGATGTCAGATGTTGACGCGCGGTCGGCTACTCGGGGTTACTAACCGGCTAATCAGCCCGTGCCCAAGTGGTGTAGTCGGGACGGGTATTTCATGTCTCATCAGTAGTCTCCCCCTTTTCAACCTAAAAAACAATGTGGGTTAGACCAAAGATCAAGTCCCTCGATCGGGTCAGTTGTCCTGTTTAGATTCAGTTCCGAGCAGGGTACTTTGGAGAAGTTCAACTGTTGTTGAGATCAAAGTCCCGAACAAGGTTTTCAATGGAGTTCAACCAGACCTGAAAGGAAAAAGAAGAGAGGGCAGCCTCGAATCCGGAGACTCCGATGCCTCAGTTAGATCTCAATAAGATTTTGTCACAGTGTCCATATTGAGGATGAATTCTGTGTTTGTGACCGGAGGTGGCTGGTCATTCTTCAGTATTCCAACAGAGGAAGACATTATGATGAAAGAAGGATGCACATGAGGTGGTTGAAAACTGCTGTGGTGAGTGTAAAGTGTTTGGAGGTGGCTTTTTTCGAGATTCCCACAGACGACGCCATCTGATGATGCCAAGAAATCACCGCAGTGCTCGGAAGTCGGATGATGTCAAAAATCACTAATATGCTCGGAAGCCAAGTGAACCTGCAAGAATCACCGAGGGGGTGGCCTCAGGTCCGGAGACTCCGACGGCCAAGTTAGATCTGGAAAAGAATTATTAGAGAAATAAGACTTGAGAGAATATCAGATCATTCAAGATGAGAGAGATGATCCTCCCCTATGAATGAGAATATCTGGCTATTTATATAGGGAGGTGGTAGAGTCACAAAGGGAGTCGTAAAGGTATGAGCTTCAGGACTCTTCATCTTACCTGGAGTCCTGAAGTCTCTAAGATCTTCATCTTACTTCGAGTCCTGAAGTCTCTAAGATCCTCATCTTACTTCGAGTCCTGAAATCTCTAAGATCATTATCTGACCAGGAGTCTTGTTGTAGAGTTGTATTAGGAGAGTGCCACCGGCGATTCGAGTTGTCATGAGGAGTCCTCGGGTGGCTAGACTTCTATGTGATATCGGATGCCAGATGTTGACGCGCAGTCGGCTACTCGGGGTTACTAACCGGCTAATCAGCCCGAGCACGAGTGGTCTGGTCGGGCCGAGTATTTCATGTCCCATCAATTGGTAATCTCTATTCATTACTGAATATTATCTCACAAAACACTACATTCCATTTTCTATTCCGGGCCTTTCTAGTTAATATTTATATTTTTTCTTATGGAAGCACAGATCTTTTAATAATTCAATAAGAAAAGATGAACATATAATAACTGGTCTAATGTCCCCCTGTTTATATATTAGAGATTTTTAACGAAAAATCAACCACTTTCTATCCCGGTCTTGTTTATTATCATGCTAGCTAGATAATTTATTTAACTTAGCTACGTACCACATTCTCTATCGTCCTTTCGGATCCATGAGCTCGGAAAACGCTCTCCGCGATATCAATGTATTTGAATCCTTATTACCAAAAATCTGCTCTCCGCTGCTGCTCTTTCCATTCGCCCCGCGTCCAGTACTGCTACAAGTAATCAGGGCGTCGTGATCACCACAGCCAATTGCGGAGTTTCGCTCGTTTCTGCTCTCCTGCAGCTGTAACTCGAATTCAAGGCCCCCAACCACGCCCTCCATCGATGGCCGCTCGATTCCATCATCACGCAACCAATTCACTGCGATCTCACCATATTTCTTCAAGCACTCGGGCGCAATTTTTCCCGTAAAAAACGGACCATTGATTGATCCAAGCTTTCCACGGTGATAACACTTCCAGACCCACTCTGCTAGGCTCACTTGCTCTTTCTTTCTAATCAAATCTTTCATTTTCAATATATTATTTATTTTTTTATTTTTTATTAATTATTATAAATTATCTTTACTTTTTTACCAACTTTCAAATTTAAAATTTTGACAGATTCAGAAAGTGGCAGCAGTATACCGTTTTCATAATTTATTTGTATCAAAGAACCATACACGTGCAGTTGATTTCCGCCTTATATTTATATCTCTTTATCAAATAACATTACCCACTTCACAAAACTTTCCTTCTAAATCTAAGGCTTTCTAGAATAGGACCCCTTCAAGTTCGAAGTAGTAGTACGTAGTACTGGAAACACAATTTCAGATAATTAGCAATTACCCTCATCATCAACGCCCACCGACAGTATTCCAAGATGAATAGAATACTTAAAAAATACAGAAAACTCAAGGAATAAGGAGTACTTCGATTTGAGCTTTTTTTTTCTCGAAACAAGCGCTAATATCATTCAAACAAAATTAACCAACCAAAGGGTCCAGGTCACAGAGTACAGAATAGAAGCAGGAATAACAGAAGGAGCGCCCACCCCGCTATATATACGGCTACTTCGTTTGCGTTGTTTCAGGACATTTTCAAAATTTTCTAGAATAATTACAAGATTGTTATGGAATGCTTTATTTGGGAGCATAAACAATTCCACTTCATTCTTCTGTAATAAGAAAGATACCATTTACACGCATAAAACCAATTAAATGTAATTTAATAGTCACTACAAAAAAAACCGACATTTAGCCACGGTCGTAAACCGTTGCTAAGGGTAAAAAAATTGCTGCTAGCAGCGGTTGTTTACGGCCGCTATATGACCGTCGCAGTAGACTATAGAGACAGTTTTCGCAACTGCTGGGTAAGTCCCCGACCACCGCTAACGATCCTAATTCGGATGATATATTTTTATGTAGCTTTTAAAAAAAACGTTGTTGAAGGTCTATAGCGGTGTTTTACAAACGCCGCTATGGACAACTGAAAAACTCTGTTGTAGACTCTGGAGCAGTGTTTTTTTAATATCTTCACCAGCGTTTGAAAAGCGCTGCTGAAGGTCTCCTACGTTTGAAAAAGCAGCGTTTTTCAAACGCTGGTAGATTTTATGAAATGCTACATTAATTTTTTATATTTATATTTTTTCATAGCTTTTTCACATCTTTTGTATGTGTCAATTATGATAATTTTTTATTACATTTCTATTATGATTATTGCTTCTTAATTCTCACGAAAGAACTTGGTTAAAGTAGGTACCCAAAGAGCCAAAAAAAATGACAATTGATTGCATTAGCCATTCAGCACATGTTTTGATCTAACTAGAGAGAATATAAAGTTCAAATTCAACAAAGAATAAAAAATGAAGTGATCATACAACTAAAGAGTAGCAAATTCAAATATAAAACAACAAGCAATGACCAACTAAAATCTTCCTCTTTTAACACATCAACGTCCTTCTCTTGTCAACGTCCTCTTGACTGCCTGTAATTGAAAACAAATAAACTCAGTACACAAGAGTTTCTACCTTCTTCGATGCCAAAACAGAGATGAAGAGGCAAACTACCTACTTACATTATAGTCAAGATGATGTCACTTATCACTACCATTTACTAATCCCATGGAACAAAAGTTGGTGTTAATTTACTTGAAGTACCTAAGGGGTGAATCTTAATATAATAAAAGCACACTCAAAGTTTTTCACCGTAAAACATAGTATTCTTGAATCTGTGAAGAGATTCTGATTGACTTATGTCAACAATTACAAGAAATAATCCTAGATATTGATGATGGTGACAACGATAATAATACTAATCATTGTTACAGAGGCAAAACCAAAATTCACTCCTTACCTAGTCCTAATTGGTAGGCAGGTTGTTGTGTCAGAATATATATTAGTGCAAAAAGAATGTCACAGTATGTAAGAATGAACGTGAAAACGGTATGTAAGA
Organism: Myrica gale; assembly: GCA_963930655.1. NCBI lineage: Eukaryota > Viridiplantae > Streptophyta > Magnoliopsida > Fagales > Myricaceae > Myrica > Myrica gale. The sequence continues at coordinate 3,293,337 of OZ005600.1, read as the reverse complement.
ATTCACGGGTGGGATGAGCGTAGAGGCAAGAGGGCCAAAGGGAAAAATGGGGGACTCGCGAGGGCCCGGGTGGAAAAAGGGAACTCGCGGGGGCCTGTGGGGGTGGGGTCGAGGGGAAAATAGGCAAAATGGGGGAGGGGGTCGGGCGGAAAAAGGCCGAATGTGGGAGCCCGGGAGGGGGCCAGGGGGTTAAACGTTATTTTTTTGTTTAAACCCCCTCCCCCAATCATTCGCACATTCGCACATTTCTCCTTGCGCGAGTCCCCCATTTTCTCCTTTGCCTGGCCCTCTTGCACCCACCACACTCATTTCGACTTACTTGGAATAAGACGAAACCTCAAAATCAACACAAAGACAGAATGAAGGAACTAGATTAAGAGTGCGTTTGCGGTGTAAAATTTTACACCTCTAAAATTTTAACACAATAAAATATTACAATATAATCTCCCTCTCTCCCATCAAATCATAACTTTTCACTACAAAAAATATAAAAAATTACCTCTCTCTTCACTTTTTCACTAAACCCAATACCTAAAATTTTAACAACACTAAAATTTTACAACACAAACACACCCTAAGAATCATTTCCCACTTTCCTCAACTAACTGACTCATTGTCCAAAGAAACACAATATCCAACGAAATGTAAACTCTATGTGCACCATGACGATGACTAATTGCACATTTAATAAGGAAATGGATAGGATGAAAAATAAACTTCGTTAGAACGTTATTATCAGGGACCACAAAATGAAAAATTTCGACATTCCTTATAAAAAAAGACTAAACTAATCAAATAGCATACATATTTTGACTTGTCAACTATTGGAAACAGATACAACAAGACCCATATACTCAAAATTTTCTTTTCATTCATTTTCTCATCACACAAAAACGGACGAAGATGATATTTCACAAGTCACAAGCTAATCCAAAAAAATTCTTAGACAAGAAAAAGAAGACTTGTAAAACAGAGGAGCTGAGAGCTTTACCTAGCCAATCAGAGAGACCAGATTTAGATGGCGGAGCTGGGAGAGCATTTCTATCTCTGACTAAACTCACGGGCACCCTGTTGGGACCCTGATTTCAATCGTTTGAGGGTCTGGATTCAGTCCAGACCGTACGGATCCAGACCGATCCAGACTCACGGTCTGGATTAAATCCAGACCCAATGGACGACAGGGAGGGCTGCTATGTCATTTAATGAGCCCTCCCTTCCGTCGGCTCGGCTTGACTCGTCTCCCACGCGACTTTTTGGCTCTAGTCAGCGCTCGCTCTTTGTACTCTTGCACGTCTTTTTGTCTCCCACATCTGTACCGGTCGGAGCACTACATTTTAAGTCAGACCACACCTCCGAACACTGCGCTGCTGCTTCAAAATCCCGTGACGTTTTAAAACCCAGTTCAAAATCCATTTCAAAATCCTTCCCATTTCAAAATCCATTTCACCGACCTCCGGGTCCAGATGCATACATTTCTTCCAAAATCCCTACATTTTAGTTTCTCACCTAAACATACATTGTCTGCATAACCATGTATAAACATGTGGTTGCAACGAGATGTAATTCCTTTTCCTTTTGTATAACAAAGATAATAACTTTGTAGTTTTGAACGTATCTAGCTATTAATTACAAATAAACTGCATGAGATAAATATATGTCATATCTTATTCAACAACCCAAGCATATCACCACTAGCTAGACACGGCTGGCCTGGAGACGAGAGAGACCTTGTATTGTAACTAACTTCAATTGAAAGTTGCATATCATGCGTCGTCCGTACGTAACAAATACCATCATTACATATCCGATTCTTCAAAGTTTGGCTGTTTGGTTACATATCTGATCATGTATTATGTTAGGTTCCCATCTTCTAGTCAAGAATGTGGGGATTTTGAGTTGTTGTAGTGGCCACATTAACAATAAGCCCTATATAAATTTTGTTTTCTGATTGAGGTTTTTGGGATACAAAAGGTTTGACTGGATTGACTGCTGTTTCCTCTCCCATTCTCTTCTCTATCTCTCTCTTCTTCTCCCTCCTTTACACTTGTTTTTCAATTTTGTTTGACCGATTGCTTGGACAAAAAATATAATATTTGAAGATTGTATGAAGATTGTTGCAGTCTTTTTATTTGTAAGCTTTACCCCACTTGCGAATGTGAAGAGGGAGACAGCGTGCTCACAGTATTTATTGAAGAATGCATGAAGTGCACACAATGTAAATCTGGCAAAAGCAACATCTGCGAAGTACAGAAATTGTTCTACAAGTTGCTAAAAGGTAAATATTTAATACAACACAATTATAAAATACTTCAGTAAAATCCCCTTCATTTGCAACCTCGTCTTCACTGCCTGCAATTTCAAGAAAAAATAGGTGAGAAACTAAAATGTAAGATGACTTATGAACCCACTTTTCTGCCAAAAGAAAAAGACATCAGTTCTTTAAGGCAAAATTTACATAAAACAATGAAGTAAGACATTGGGTAAACATTAAAAGGGGTGACAGAGAGTGGGGATGAGAATAAAAAGGACACAATATCATTGAATTGGTACAAAGCATAAAGAATTTAAGATGCAATCAAGCCATCCGGTTAGTGTCATATTTGTTGGAAACCTAGATGAAAGAATTTCCTTTCTGAGGCACAAGATGTCGATTATCTCTAACTCCTGATATAATTTAAGGAACAAGAAAACAATAGCTCTTGCAACAAAAGGTAGTCATCATCTATAACACAACACTAGAAATCAAACATCAAATAGATGGATTGGAATCCCTTGCCTTTACTGGTTTCGATAAGTGATCTGCAGCACTACCTTTTGCTACATCCAAACCTTTAATTACTAGTTCCCTCTTCAACAACCAATGTATTTTTCCTTTTAAAAAATATCACAGTACATTATTGTTGAAACTTTAGACCCCCTAATTTAAGGACTATATTCTTTCTTTTACTTGTTTTCTTTTTCCTATCAAATTTTCCCGTTATTGAGAAACACGCTAACACAATAAAATATTGCTGCCTAAAGTTTGTTTCAGAACCCAATGGTTTTAAAATAACACCCTACAACCCAAAAAACAAATTGAAGATAAAGCCTGCGTTATTACTATCTCATTAATTTATATCTAGCAGAAATTTTTATACCTTCATACATACATGATTGAAGATAATACCTCAAGTCTAAGAAAAGAGCGCAAAGCTAGAGAGCCCTAAAAATGCAGATATAGAATAATGCAGAAACAACCACAGAAGACGAGGAGAGAGAGAAGCCATAATCATCACATGACTACACTCTTAGCGCACACCAAGCAGCGGAACCATCACTAAATAAACCCGCCATCTGTTCAGAAAAGGAAAATAAAAAACCCTCATCATGCCAATCTCAAAAACACTCTTAACAATGCAACTGAACCTGAACCCTACAGACATGACCCTAACACCGATACTCTACCAAGAAATTCTGACCACTACACGAAAACCTGAGCCGCTAGCCCACAAAACCATTCCCAAAACCTGAGCAGCTAACCCAACAATCAGAAATTTCTAGAGCAATATATGGAAGTCTGGGGGAAACAGCTACAACAATGTCCATATATAGAGATAAAAACAGAACCAGCGACCATACCTTCACCCCAATAATCAGAAATTTCTAGAGCAAAGAAAAAAAAAATTATATAGAGCTTACCTTTAATGTGGCCACTACACTACAACAACTCAAAATCTCCACTTTATTCATAAGAAGATCGGAACCTAACAGGAAGCAAAATCAAACAAAAATTGTTAGTAAATCGAGTGAGAGGCCATAGAGAGAGAGGCAGAGATAGAACCAGCGACCACACCTTCACCCACAATGTGCGGTTTCTTCCACTCTTCAAACAAAAACAAAAAAAGGGTGAGATTTGAGGGATTTCGTCGCTTTCGAAATGAGAGGGATTTGAGTGATTTCCAAATAGGTGAGAAACTAAAATGTAGGGATTTTGGAAGAAATGTATGCGTCTGGACCCGAAGGTGGGTGAAATGGGTTTTGAAACGTGAAGGATTTTGAAATGGATTTTGAACTGACTTTTAAAACGTCACAGGATTTTGAAACAACATCTATACCGGTCGGAAGTGTGGTCGCACTTAAATTATAGTGGTCCGACCGGTACAGATGTGGAGACAAAAACGAGAGCCTGGACGCACCCTGACTCGCTCAGCAAAGAGCTGAGTCGAGCCGACGACGGGGATGCCTCATCAAATGACATGGAGGCCTGCCCGTCGTCTATTTCAAGTGATTCAATCCAGACCACGGGTCTGGATGCGTCTAGACACATAAGGCCTGGACTGAATTCGAACCCATCGTTTGATGGCCACTGGGGTTGCCCCATTGTCGATATACCCTTTGTAGACGTTTCCAAATCCACCAACCCCAATGACGGAAACATTGTCGAAGTTGTTGATAGCTGCTCTGATATCCGTCAGCGAAAAGCAACGACACAAGGCCGACGGTAGAGATGATTCCCCAGTCTTGCTGGACTTGATCATGGAACAAGAAAATGGATACCACCAACTTGTCCCAGCAATATTAGAACCCACGTGCTTGACTCTTTTGACTCGCCTGAAAATCAAGAAACCGATAATAGATAGGACAACCACACCGGAAAGTACACCTCCAAGAAAGTACTCTGCGGCGAAGTCGTTGTTTGTGTCCGTGGAAGCGGATCCGGATTGGGTCCAGCGAGATTGCCGCTGAATTCGCTCAATTTGAAGATTTCAATTCAGTTCAGAATAACATCATTTCTGGTTGTTTTCCAATTAGCTGGGTTTGCTCGCAACGACACAGAGAGGTTTAGTTTATTTTCCTTTCCTTTGCCAGTTGGCATCAGGATTACGTAGTCCCTTTATATCGAAAAACCATTTCCTCCACTTTCGGCGATCACGTCAAATCCTTCTAATGCAGGTTGATTATCTATAAAAATTAGGAACACTCTCTATCCAGTAGCATATATGACGGTCCGAACTCCATTCGGTCCCGGGTGGGACCCACACCTGGCCCGAACAGTGTTTGTCGGTCAATCCCGACCGTTGGAGGGTCGGACCGAACGGAGTTCAGATGGACTTTGACGGACTCAATCTCGCAAAAATGTAACCTAACTAGGTACATGTAGCCGTAATGCACAGGAAACTCCCTGGTGAGACTATAGTTTATTCGAAATAAAAAAATTTATACTTGATAAGTGATACATCCATAATATTGAAATGGATTTATTACATTTCTCACTTATGAATTGATGAAATTACAAAAGGCTTTATTTATAAGCCTTGGGAAACAATACCTCACATTGCTTTAGTAATGTGGGACTAAACTTTACTACAAACTTTAATACTCCCCCGCAAACTCAAGGTGGACAAACCCTGAGTTTGGAGTTACAACAAAATAATAATTACAGGAAAAAAAATAATAACTAAGATTGTCGATACTGAGCCGGGAGGTTGCTGGTACTGAGCCGAATGGTTGCCGGTACTGAGCTGGGAAGATTGCAGGTACTGATTCGGATAGTTGCCGGTACTGAGCCGGATGGTCGCCAGAAGGTAACCGGATTAAAGCCGAAAACCTTCCTCTGATACCATATTAGAAATAAAATTTTTTATACTTGATGAGTGAGACATCCATAATATTGAAATGGATTTATTACATTTTTCACTTATGAATGGATGAAATTACAAAAGGCTTTATTTATAAGCCTTGGGAAACAATACCTCACATTGCTTTAGTAACGTGAGACTAAACTTTACTACAAACTTTAACATAGTTCTTGTTCATCGTACTATTCAGTCCCATAGACCGGGCGGTTCGATAGACTTCTTCTGGCGCAGTATGAGAACGGATTGTCATCCGGACCGGATTGCCTTCGGAGGCAATCCGTTTTCGCGTGGTATAAGCAGCTATTCGGTGAAACTGGTGGCGAAGATTCAAGTTAACCGGCAAAACACTTGATCCAGGAACCGTCAAGTAGTCGTCCTCAGTTGACCACATCCGATACATACCCGTATCTTTAGTGGGTGAGATTTCACGTCCACCTACGTTTATTCGGTATACCATCTCGAGAGCAATTTTGTTTTCGATGTGTTACAGCTGGGATGGTTGGCCGATAATCTTGGGATCGGTTACTATGCTGAGCATACTGGTGGACGGTTGGGATAAAATTTCCAACATCTAAAGGTTGTAAATAAGCCAAGTCAATTAATGAATTTGTCCCAGTGACCCGATTCGACTTCTTCCGACCCAGGTTGAGGTGCCGCCCGTTCCCCTTATTTACTATCTGATTTCACTTCGTGATGTCAAACAAATTCTTCCCAGTTAAGCTTTCCAAAACATATTCCACTTAAAGGCAAGGGTACTGGTCCCGATTGCTTTGGTTGCTGCTCCCTGCTTGAACCAACATCTTCAACAGTTACTCGCTTGAACCAACGTCTTCCACGTTATCATTTTGCTCATCAAGACGCTTTTGTTTAGCCTCATTCTCCATTCGCCTCTGCAACACTAATGTTTCTTCAAGTTTTCTTTCCGCCTCCTCGAACTCAGGCCTCAGCCCTAAGTTCCTCTTCCTGTTGATTCAGTTCATCAGAGCTTCCAGGAAAACCAATCTCCGGTTTAGTAAAATTTCCACCATGAGCAGCAGAAGGGACATGCTCCCAAACCGGAAAACCAATCTCCGGTTTAGGAGCACAGATGACCACATATTTACATGAAGTACATGTTTTTTTAGGCTAAAGATGATAAATAGAGACTTACGGTTGTTCCACATCTTCCTGAAAGAGGGGATGCTGCTCACCCACAGTACCCATTGCCTACAATACGGTTGTTCCACATCTTCCAGAGTGTAAGAAATGGAAACGCGGAAGATGAAGGAAGAAGAAGAATGAAAAGAAGAGAGGCTGGGTAAAATTCTGTGTATTCTGTTATGAAAAATGTTCTGTATAGTATCGTTGTTATTTGTACAATTTGAAAGAATCTTATGGAGAAACTAACTATGTCCTAAAAGGTCTTTTCTCTATGTACACGTCAATATTTACATAATGGCACACTCTAGTTTACACGCCAGCACCTTCTTCTCCGTGAGCTCTGTCTTCATTCTGTAATACAGAGACGCCCCAACGTACATGTACGAATGACTTCAACAGGGGCACCATCACAAACCGATAGTCATGAAAAGAAAGCTTCACGAGTCGCAGCAGTGTTTGATGCATGGCGGCATCAGTTACCAGGATTAGGCCATCAAGACTGCAAATCTGCAACACTAAAGATAGTGACACCAAAGAAGACAAGAGCTTGCGAAGAAGAAGAAGCGAATTTTTTGCTGGGTCAGTTCGCGGGTCAACACCTCAACTCGGGTCGGAAGAAGTCGAATCGGGTCACTGGGTCAAATTCATTAATTAACTTGGCTTGTTTACGGCCCTTAGATGTTGAAAATTTTATCTCAACTGTCCACCAGTATGCTCAGCATAGTAACCGATCAGCATAGTAACCGATCCCGATAATCTTTGCCCAAGATTATCCCCCTGGTCTTGGTCATCGGGTTCAGCATAATAGAGAGATGGTGGCATCAATACGATCTCTATGCCGTTGACGAATGCGTATGCATCTGTCTTATCAGGGCTTGGAATGAATGTTATGTTTAAGTACCCCTGCTCATCTTCGACATCGATGCAGAATTCTCTGTATATCGTGTCCAAAGGATCAGCATCGGCATCAGCAGTAAGCGATGCATTAAATTCGCGAAGAAGTGTGTAGGGACCAACTTTGACAGAGAAAAGAGCATTAGAGCGCTCAAAGGCTTGGTAGTTGGTACCTAGCCGGGAAGAAATATAGTCGGATGAGTTTCTTACCAGAGGTGACTCTGAAGACGTAGGTGAACTCGGATCGAGAGAGACGTGCTGTGGCGTAAGGTACAGTACTCGGCGAGAGTGTTTGTTGAGCAGCCTTAGAGATCACTGAAGCGTTGTTCTGGAATTTTTCGAGGGGGAAAAATGTTGAGTTGATGTCTCCAATCCAGGTCCGTTTCATCTAATGCTGTAATAGAGTTGCCGGAGAAGCCACAAGGGAGGGTGATATTTTCTATAGGAGAATAGGGAGGTGCCGAGTCAGTAGCGATGGGGATGACGATGACGAGGAAGTGAAGGAAGAATATGAGAAACGGAGAAGATAGATTTGAGAGGGTTATCTTGCAAAGATATTTGTGCCAGGATTGCTCATTATAGGGGAGAGAGAGAGAGAGAGAGAGAGACGGAGATTTGATAAACGGAACGAGGAGGAGAAGCCGCGTATCATGATATTGTTATGTACTAATTAGGCGTAATGGTCTTGTGTCCCGGCCCGCCGCTTGACTCGATCTGCTACCCCAGTAGGGAAGACTTATGCTTTGCCCGCAATTTTCTTTTCTCTTCCAGACTAGTTTTCTCTTCCAGACTAGCAAACTTTTATTTGGATTCCTAGTTTAGTTTGGTCAAAAGTATCTGGAGATCTTCTGATTGACGATAGAGTATTTGTTGATTGGAATCGTCGTTAATCTGGATGTCCAGGATGTGATCAGTACTCAACCTGATAGTTGAAACAATTTTTTCATTACAAAAAACAAAAGAAATGGTATTATATTATATATATCTTAAATATGATTCCGCATATTAAGTCTCGGACGTTGTCGCATTTTTATTTTGTGTAATATAAACGTTGTAAGAAAAACTTCACAGTACTTCAAGATAAAATTAATGGGTGTTTCACGGGTGTATATTATATAAACACAGCACACATACCATCAAACATGTAACTGGTGCATAAAATTTATCAACTATATCCAATTAGTCCGCGGAAGGCTCTCCCGGCATAATCTGCAGCTAGCGCAGGTAGGTATGCTTTCTTTATGATCTCTTTCTTCAGTCTGATCCCACTGATCTTCTGGCAAGTTAGTGGGATCGAATCTAATAAGTAACCATTTTCTCGAGTGGGTTTGGAGTTGGGGCACTAGTAGTGGATGAGATCACGGCAGGACAGTTGAGTGCCACTGGTCGCAGTAGAAGACCTGGACGTGGTACATTCATCATAAGACAGCCAGTTAGTGGTGGAATTGGATTCACCCTTATCCATTATATTTATTGCCCTGTTTATATCATTAATTGTACCACTTGACCTCTATCGACTATAAATAAACCACCATGGACTACCACTAGTCACGAGCTGTAACTGAGCTCAATACAGATCGGGGGAGGAAGATAAACCGAAAAAGATAGCATGGAACTCACCGTAAAGAGGGTTACCTCACTAGCGTTCCTTGTAATGTTTGTGGCTCTGGCTCCGCGTGCAAGACCTTTCCGAGCTACGGCTACTTCTTTACTCGAGAACAACGGCGCTACCAACTCTAGTTGCTATGGCGGCATGGCCAAGTGCCTTATCGTGGATGAGGACCTAGATTTGCAGATTATGAGGGGTTTCGGAATAAGCAGAATGCTCGCTGGGAAGGACCCTTATAAAACAACGGGCACCAAATCTGCATCCGTGGTACCATGTGACCGCGGAAATGGTCAACCGTATCACACCTGCCCAGGCAACCCTCATGAACACAAGATCCCCGAGTCTTGTGGATCAGTATATAAGCGCGCTGGATGCACTTGAAAGATAGGACGACGTGTCTAGTTTGTTTGCTATGACGATCAGGTTGATCTGTAATTTAGGTTCGTCCGGTATCTCTTATGCCACTGGCAATTGGTTGGTTTCACGCGAATCTCCCAATTTTGTTCTTTTTATCAGGAGATGATCTTCACTTTAGCTCCTACGCTACCTCAAAATGTGAAAAAGAGGTTAGAAATTATTAAAATGGTTACCTTTAGTCCCAAAATTATTAAAATTCAAGATCTTTATCTTTAATATTATATCGCGAAACTTATTTTCTGCCTATTTTAACCTGTGATTGTATGACAGGACCATCGAAGTTGATATATTTTGTCAATTTTTTGGATTAAATGTGGCTATTTTAATAGTTTAGATTTTTTTTTGATATTTCCATGTAAGTGTAAGGATTAAAAGTGATGTTTCCCCTTTTATTTTTTATTTTATTGACAAATTATTCTTTGCAATGTTTAACGGCCATCTTTTCAATTAACAAAACTACTAATAAATTTATACTTTAACCCTCCTGTTATAAGTTGATGGGTAAGATTATGCCACGCGAACTTTTCTTATATTGATCAAGCGAAAGAAACAATCACTAGCTTGCCCAACAAAAGGAAAACAATCAGCAGTTTCGATGTTACGCACAGTACTATACTAAGAGGGTGTTCGGTTAGCGTGTATTATGAGAATTTTTTGTGTTTTGAAAATTTTTTAGGTGATATTAATTTTATTGGTATGCGTGTTGTAATTATTTTTAAGGTGATGTTAAAAAACATGTTCGATTTATGTATTCTCAAGATTCAAAAAATATTGAGAATGCAAACAAAACCAAAAAGCCCTAACGTGTCAATGGTGTTGTGAACCGGCGCTAGTTTGACTCGATCGGGCAGGGACGAAGCTTTTTCAGCATATAGTTTATTCTTTTCAGAATATCAAAACTTAATTGGGATTTCCGTCATAATTATTTTAAGATTCTTCTGATTGGTCATTAATTATTAATTCGGATGTGTAGAATATGGTCATTAGTCAACGAAACCATCTTTTCATCACAAAAGCAGTTATAGAATAGGGTCAGTCAACGAATACTCGGCATTAATGTGAAGGGATACAAATCAGTTTTTTTTTTTTTTAGTCCAGACGGAAATGGATACAATTATACAAATGAGTATATTTTGTATAATTGCGTAGGAAAAAAAAAGTAGTTGGCTGAACGCGCTCCTGGACCAATATTTGCGGAGGCATCAGGGGAAGTGGGCATTCTTTCCCCTCCAGTCTGATCCGTCTATTTTGGGAAGAGCTAGTGGAATCAAATCGAAGGATGCAGTTAGTGGGTTTGGAGTTTTGAGTGCATGCGGATATATAGTGGGGGAGGAGGGCGTGGAAAACCTGGTCGTGCATTCATCATAAGATAACGACTTCGTGGTAGAATTTTTGCTTGGCTGCTCTTGAATCTTGATCAGTCCCCGCGAATATTAGTTATATTACCCGCCCCGTCGCATCAATTTTGAAATCATGGGATGGATATAATATTCATTTTGCCTATTCATTTCCAAGCCTTCTTTATCCCCGTCCATCTTTTTATATATATTAAATGTAGATACAAAAAAAGGTGGCAACATTGTTTTTTTGTTGATTGGAAAAAATACCCTCCATCCATGAGAGAATTTAATTGTTTTGATTATATATTCTTCTAACATTCTTGATCTCCCAAATTCAAATTCAAACTCAGACTAATCTGATATTACGATATATGTCAACAATTAAAATCGATAAATAACTGTGAATTTCGTTAAACCACTCTTCTTCTTCTTTTTTTGGGTTAAAGTGTCTGTATCGTTACACCACTCTTGTTATAACAATGTTTTGCTTGAATTGAATAGTGGACATGGATCTATAAAAAAAAAAAAAAGAGTGGACATGGACCTCCCAAACTGTGCCACGCTGCCAGTGCCACGGATTCTGTACCCACTTAATCACCAAGTGATTAAATCAGGACCGTTGCCATATTGCCATCTCAGGTCCGGCATCGCTTTCTTTAGTATCACTGAATCACCTAACACCCATGCACCACTCTCAAACATCACCAAGTCGACCATTACGATCCCACCAATTTTGAATAAAAGTTGGAGAACGAAGAAATTGCTCCTAATCACAACATTGTTTCGATTTTTTTTAGATTAATGAAATGGAGTTTTAATATTTTTATTTATTCACTATTTTTTAATGTTTTTATAATTTTGTCTTTCAAAGGTATTTCGGTCATTTTGCATGTGGCCTATTATGATTTCCCAAAAAAATTGGTTTATTTATTAAAATTTTGAGCTTAATTTATTTTGTTGAAAAATAATATAGCTATTAGGATTAACTTCAAAACTTTTTACTTTAATTCAATTTTCAACTGTTTGCTAAATATATAAAAACAAGTAAAATAAATTATAAAATTTATTCTACAAACAAACGCAAAGGACAGGTTTTCTTTTTACTTGTTTTTATTATTATCTTTTTTTAATCTTTTTACTTGTTCGATTCTAATGTGTCACTGGGTTAGGAGCAACAAGGTAGGGTGGTCTAAAAGGACAGGTTTGGGTTAGGAGGAACAAGATAGTGCAAAAACTTAAAGAGTCCAAAGTAAAATTTAATGTCTAAACTGAAATGGAAGGAATCCTAAACATATGGATGCTACTAGTCTCTAAGTCAGGGTCTCACAGACACTTCTCATTAATGCCCAATTCTAAAATATTAGATAATTATTATTTGCTTTTTAAAAAAACTTTAACATTAAAGTCATTATAAGTTATATATCAACCAATCTTAATTAATTTGCATGCTCAATTTCAGGTTCATTGGAATTCCATTGCAATAAACTGAAACCCAGCAAGCAATGCCTTTAAAGGTAGTTCTATCAGATGATACATGCAACACTATGGACGTCCAATTACTTGATTCCAAACCTACTCGGACTCCCCAAATTGACTCCAAATCAAACACGCTAAATTCAGCTAGTTGCTTCTTTTACCGTCCATTGGGATTCATAATTTCGGAGAAGACTGCCCCAGAGGACATCAGTTGATCCGAATCCTTACTAGTACCGCTAAAACTTTTCTCCCCGCTGCTTATTATCATCGCCTTACTGTTGATATCTGAACTTGACACCAGCCCACCGCTACTACTGAACAAGTCATCACAATCATCGCTCTTGGACTTGGGCCACAAAGCTAATTCCTCGGCATCACTGGTCTCCTTTTTAGCCACATCAAACCCGGCAGCTTGGTCTGCGCTCTCTTGTAACTGCAACGCGAACTCAAGGCTCCACACCACATCATTCATCGATGGCCGTTCGACTCCACTGTCAAGCAAACAACTCACTGCGACCTCTCCAAATTTTTTCAAACACTCCGGCGCAAGTTGACCCTTCAAAGTTGGGTCGACGATCTGGTCCAGCTTTCCACTGCGATAGCTTTGCCGGGCCCACTCCGCTAGGCTCACTTGCTTCTTCTCTTCTGTCCGCATTATCGGAGGCCTTGCACAGAGTACTTCACACAAGACGACACCGAATGAGTACACGTCGGATTTCTCCGTTAATTGTTGACGCCTGTAATACTCGGGGTCCAAATACCCAAAACTACCCTTAACAACTGTGCTGACGTGAGCTTTGGACACGTTAGTGGGCCCCATTTTTGACAATCCGAAATCAGACACCTTAGCCACCCATTCCTCATCCAGAAGGATATTCGTCGTCTTCACGTCTCGGTGAATGACCGTGTGCTTCGCGCCTGCGTGAAGGTAGTTCAAACCACGCGCCGCACCGATGCAGAGGTGGAGCCGCTGCTTCCACGGAAGAGGTCGATTCTCGGTCTTGTACAGATGATCACGGAGGGTCCCACGGGCCATATATTCATAAACGAGGATCATCTCATTGCCATCGTTACAATATCCAATGAGGGAAACGAGATTTTGGTGGCGGAGCTGCGAGAGCATCTCGATCTCCGTCTCAAATTCGTTGGCCCCTTGTTGAGAACCGGGTGCTAACCGCTTGATGGCCACTGGGTTGGCCCCACCGTGGATGCGCCCTTTGTAGACGTTACCAAACCCTCCAACCCCAATAATGGAAACCCCGTCGAAGTTGTTGGTGGCTGCTTTAATTTCGACCAACGAAAAGTAACGACACAGATCCGACGGTAGAGCCGACCTGTGGGTCTTCGTTGACTTGGTCGTTGAGAAGGAAAATGGACCCCACCATCTTGACCAATCACCAGAGCCTGTTTCCTTCGTCTTCTTGCCCCGCCGGGAAATCAAGAATCCGAGTATCGACACCATAACAAAACCGGCAGCTCCGCCTCCAGCTACGGCAGCAATTGTTGTTCTATTATTCGACTTCTTCAATTGTCTTGGTGGTGAAACCGTGGGAGGGGTCCACGGAAGTGGTTCGGGGTTTTGTCCGGCGAGATTTCTGGCGGAGTCGCTCAGTTTGAAGATTTCGAGGCCGTTCAAGATTGCATCCTGGTGAGTAGTCTTCCAGACATCTGGGTTCGCTCATAGTGCGAGAAAGAGGTTCTTTTTCTTTGTTTCTTTTCCAAGCATCGAAACGGCGTAGTCTCTAAATATGGGCTTACCATTTCCACGGCTCCAGCGAATGACATCGGCTGCTGCCTCAGCGGTTTCATTTGCTATGAAAATAAGGAACACTCTCTGACTGACCTGAGTAATTTCTGGTTGAAACTCGCAGAAATGTAACCTAATAAGGTAAGTAAACCCAGAATCAACGGGGAATTCCCAGGTGAGATTGTAACTCAGGTTGATAGCTGAGCTAGTTGATCCCATAGAGCGGGCAGTCCGATAGACATCTTTTGGTGCAGTGTAAGCAGGTACAGTACTGGTAAAGGTGAGCTCGATTGTGGTGTTTTTAGGTAGAGCAAGTGGTTTTTCATCTCTCAAGTACTGGTAGTCGTCGCTCCATTGCCGAAACATTCCAGTGTCTTCAGCGGGTGAGATGGACTTCCCTCCAACGTTTAATCTGTATACCATCTCGAGAGCAGTGCTGTTATCGATACGGTAATTGTTCGCCTGCCCAACGAAAGAAAACCCCTGATCGTCAGATGGAGTGTAGTAGAGATAAGGTGGCATCGACAAGATTTCAATTCCGTTGATAAAGGCATAGGAATTTGAACCGCTCGGTGTGAAGGTTATGTTCAACCACTGATCTTGCTCAACGTTGACACAATATTCCCTGGATATGGTGTCGGCGGTATCCTCATCGGCATCCGCAGTAAGCGAAGCGTTGAAGTTGCTAAGCAGAATAAAATGACCAGCTTTGACAGCGAAGAGGGCTTTAGAGCGGTCGAAATTGGGGTACGAAGCTGGATTGAAATAGAGTCGGATGAATTTTTGGCCTGCAGTGACGGGGAAGCTGTAGGTGAACGGGGAGACAGAGAGCCGGGCAGATGCAAAGGGTACTTCGGGGGCAGAGGGGGATCGTTTAACTGCGCTAGCGGTAACCGATGCCTGGTTTTGTGATTGTTCGATGGTGAGGTATTTGTGATTCGCCTTACCACTCCAGCTCCGACCATCTAGTGCATTCGAATCTTCAGAGGAGCCACAGTTGACAAGAATATTGTCCACTGGGGTGTAAAAAGATGGCGATTCACCAGCCACGGTGCTGGTCAGGAGGATCAGCAAGAAGGCGAGGTAGGGAGGTGTAAAACGCTGTGGGAGGGTGGTCCACATCGTAGGCAAGAGAACAGAGTACGAACAGATCATAGAGTCCACACTCTGATTTTTCCTTTGCTCTACGTGGGCAAGAGCCGATGATAATTCTCTATACTTGAGAAAGTTGGAGTTGCGGAAACAAAAAGGTCCGGCGGAGCCGATGAGAAGTGGGGCCACAGACGACTTGAAAAGTCTTCGGAATAAGTCCAAAAGTATTTTTAAAATGTACGAAAAGCAAACCCTCCGAATTATCAAATAAAAGGAATGTTTATTGTTAGGACGCCTATATATAAAATCATACTCCCCTTTCTGTAGCCACTCATTCACTACTAGGCTTCGCCCACAGCTTCCTCGCACACGGACGCTGATCGGATGGAGGAAGAGATAGCAAAGAAGGGTCCCTTCCTGGCACTTCTCCTGACGCTGTTGATTTTGGTGCTCGCTAGCCACTGTGGAGCAAGTGCTTCAATTCATCTCAACGGCACCTCTCCGAATTATCACGGCCGCATGGACGAACCAGAGCCGATGTTTGCTTCAGAAATAAGCAGAATGCTCAAGGACGCGGCGACTGTTTACGCAGATTACCGCGCTGCAAACAAGGGAGGTAAGCATGTATTTGACAAATGCAGCACCGAGAGGTATGGAACAGCAAGCTGCCTCTCGCCTTCAACCAATAAACCGCCAGCTCACTGTGACACATTCACACGTAAATGCCACTGATTGATTATGCGAGCAGTACAAGATTGATCTCCGCGATGCGAGCAGTTTGTTGGTGACTGTAATGGTGTTGAGTTAGAGTGTATTTAAGTAAGTTCAAGTCTATGTTTAAATTTGAATTTGAAATAAGTAGTTATCATAGGTCTAAGTTTAATTTTAAATTTGAAGTCAATAGTTATCTTTTCTCTAATTTGTATGTAAATTAGATAAGTACTAATGAATAAAAGACAATTTAATTCAAGTTATTATTTTATTTTTATTTTTTAAATTGTTGAGAGTTCAATATGAGTTGTGATGCCTTAATCTCGGTAGTGAGAAATCACCATTATCATGAAGTCGACTTTAGTAAGAATGTAATTACCTTCCTTGTTTTATCAATTTATTTCGTTTTAAGTAATGATTAAGATATTTGTATCTGCCTAAAGAATTTCAATGGAACTACTTTTCTTTATCTTATAAATTTTTGTGTATTGTGAGATCGGCAGTTAAATGGATCTTCTCAGTCAGTCACTGTATAACCCAGTGCGGCCAAATTACACCCGCGCCAAAGGTGTTAACGGGACGACCGTGTCACTTCTTCGTCCGGAACAAAAATATCTGGCCATTTCAACTCGACGGTTAAAAGTTATTGAAATTTGTTAAAAATTATTAGGAGTGAAAATGTATTGAAATAGACGAAAATGTATTAGAAGGGATGAAAAAGTAAATAAAATTTTTTTAAAAAAAAAATTGAGACGGTAAATGATGTGTAAAAGTACTACGAATTAGTACCAACAATGCCCAATTAAACTGGAAAATACGACTTCGGGTATGTTTGTGTTGTAAAATTTTTGGTATTGAGTTTAGTGATGATATTGGGTTTAGTAAAACAGTGAAGAGAGAGGTAATTTTTTATATTTTTTGTAGTGAAAAGTTATGATTTGATGGGAGAGTGAGAGATTATATTGTAGTATTTTATTGTGAGTTGGTAAAAAAATTTATGAAATTTTATTAGCAAACACAACCTTGGTTGTCTTATCAATTTATTTCGTTTTAAGTAATGATTCAGATATTTGTATCTTCCTAAAGAATTTCAATGTAGCTACTTTTCTTTTTATCGTTTAAATTTTTGTGTATTGTGAGATTGGCAGTTAATTCCAGTACCTACTATAACTAATAATTTCATTTCAATTCCATTCTGAAATTCTCCAAATAAACCGCAAGCTAATTGTGACACCTTCACACCCGCTTGCCACTGATTGATGCTAATATTGTGTAATATAAGGTTAAAGTTTGGCTATCTGCTTAAATAATGTCTCGGATTTTCTTTAAATTTCCACTTTGCTCTTTTTTTCCCCTGTTGTTGAATCCCCAGTTCAAATGTATCTTTGCTGGCGACTGTGGTCGCTTTTGCTTATTCTGAAGTCTACGGACTCTTCGTTTCGATCTAATGTGAGATTAGTGGCGTTGAAATCGATGTTCTCGATAACGTATTTGTATCATGTAGTTCGGCCAAAATTTCCCCGGTAGCGGTAAGCGACGCCGGGAACTATGGGGATTTCGGAATTGGGGGAAGAGAGAGAGATCGGAGAGAGGGGAACTGTGGTCAATTAGTGGTTGGATATGGGTTTTCGATTCTGTCTCGAAGAAATTGACGGAAATTGAGAAATAAGAATTACAAAAAAAAAAAAAAAAACTCAGAAGTATCCATAAAAAAAGAGAGCTAATATCTGCTTTTTGGAGAATTCATACGGATGCTAAACAGGGTAATCAATGGACTCGTATACGGTGTTTCAGATTCATTTCTCTTGGTATCCACTTTTCAACGGCAACAGATCCAACTTTTCATCAAAATAATTTGTAAAGAATGTTTAGAAAAGGAGAAACAACTCCTTCAAATTAAGACAGGTATTATGTATCAGTCACACATTGGTATCGGAGCCGGTTGTGCGCTCCTGTGCTACCCGCCGCTGCGCCTACAAAGTGACCGGCCATGGATCAAGTGGTACACGTGCAACCCTAATCTGAGGAATATAAGGCAAAATCATAGATCTAATGTAACAAGCACGATTCCAATCTGGTGAATAGAAGCTCCAAGGTACTCAACCAATTTGGGCGTTTGTCGTAAAAAGGTGGAAATATGTAACAATTTCACATTGGTTAAAAAACATGTTGAATGTCTTTGTATAAGCTTGGAAGCACTTCCACTTGGCAAGTCGATTTTTCAAGGTGTGAATCTTCAAACCTATGTGGGTCCATTATATATATATATATATATATTTTTGGCAATATTTTGGACATTTTATTGCTACACAGTCAACCAATCGAGACAATAATCTCTCTTGGAAGAGAGCAAATATTATTAGTACCAAAATGCCTATTGGTTGCACACCAATAAGTAGGCCTGTAATTCCGGTCCGATTTCCGGCGGAGCTCCGGCTCCGTTTCCGTCTCCGATTCCGGGAAGAGGAGCTCCGTATATTCCAGTAACCGGAGCCGGAGGTGATTTTCAGCCACTCCCAGAAGTGGAACCGGAAGCGGACGTTTTCGCCGGTCCATGAGGATATCTGGTTCCGGGCATTTTTTTTAAAATTTTTTCCTCCCAATTTAAAACGACGTCTCTTATTTTAAGTATGACGATGTCGTTTAACTTGTTTTTTTAAAAGAAAAGAAAAGAAAACGTATGCGTGGATCAAAACTCGCCGTTTTGATCCACGCAAAACTGCCCCTAAGCCCCTGGCTCCCTAAGTCTTCCCCTCCCCCCGCCGAGTCCCCAAGCCCTGTCCCAATCGCCCCCAGGTCACCCCGAGCCCTCCCACCCTCTCGGCCCTCAGTCCTCAGCCCTCCGCTGCCCTACAAGGTCAATACCTCTCTCTCTCTCTCCGGCAGTCCGGCCTCCCCTGCTGCTCTCCCTCTGTGTATGTCTCTCTCTCTATCTTCCTCTCTCTCTGCCTCAATGGTGAAACATAGAAAAATTGAAATTGCCATGCTTTTCTGTGCTACACAAGATCACCTGACTTTAAAATCTCAGGATCCATGATGAGGAGGATCCCTTTAAGAAAGAATGTACAAATATTGGAATTCTTGCAGTTCATCTCTCTGTCTTGTTTTCTGTTTTCTTCTGCCCCTCTCTTGGTTTCTTTTGGCTTCAATTATTGCTGTTCTTAATTGAGAACAGTGAAAAACATAATAAATAGTGTCATTCAGGTTTCCATGATGGAACGGGACTTCTATCTTGGGCGAATATTGACTGGTCGCATTTCTTCTGGAATCATACTTGTTGGTGACAGAGTTCATGGACTTCGAATTAAAGATTCCGGAGTTGAGAAAATTGAAGAAGGAAAGGTTTGTAGATCTTTACTTTGCTTGATTGCAGTTGAAATTAGAGTATTATTTTCTTGGCACCAAAAATTGACTTCAGAAAAAGTTTTAAGTATTAGTTTTGTTGGTCTTTTATCTAGATTGAAATTATTACTTCTTTTCAAACAGAAAAACTAGTGGATTTTGCTGTGTTGAGTGTTACTTTAGTTAATTACATGGGTTTTATCAGACTGGTATTCCACTATTAATTTATTCAAAATGATTGAGAAGCAGAAAAGTAGGAGATCTCATGACAAAAGCAAAAGAGAGGAAATTGGAAATAGTATGTTTATTGATGTTTGATTATGTTATTAATTTCTTATTATAGTTGATACTTCTGAGTTTGTATTGTAATATTTTGTTATTTCAAGTTAATTTCAAGTTTGATTTATGATTTATTTAATATGAGATTTTGTGAATTGCATTTTTTAAATTTATTTTTACACTTGTTTGTCAATTACATGTTTTAGGATTTTATTTGTGAATTGTGATAAATGATTAATATTTTCATTTATTGAAAAAAATGTTTAAATGAGTCGAAAAATATGGACCAAAAAGTTGTCAGAATTTCGTTATCCACTTTCACTAAGTCCGCTAAAAATCGGAAGCGGAAGCAGATTCTATTTTAAACATCCGCTAATTAACAAACCGAATATCAGAATGTCAAATTTTAATTTCGACTAGTCCTCTATTCACCCCCTTGCTAATCAGCAAGAAAATGCCTTAAGTAGTTTCCTTAACGCGGTGTCCAGCAAAAATTCCATGTCAAAAACTCATAAAAGAATGCTTTTAATGCTCCTGATATCCCCATCCTATCAACCAGTCAGGTTCATCAAGCCTCTCCGTCACTTTTTTTTTTTTTTTTTTTTTTCTAAGCAGCCTCTCCGTCACTTGCTTGTACACAACAAGGGAATCTCCTTCTATGTGGGTCCATTACATATTCCAGCTAAAACATTGTCCAGCAAGTTCAAACTGTCTTTAAAGCGAATCAAGAGCCTTTGGGCTACAAATGTTTAGGATAAGGCTAGCATTAAGAACTTAGGATAAGGCTGTATTGTTCGATGAATGATTGGTCGAGGAAACTCTTGCCGAATGGAAAAAGAAAAATCGTAGGATATTGGACTTGGTGAAGATAGCGTCTCAAACGCTCTTTCAATACAAAAAAAAAATGTTTTCTCTGTTTTCTTTTTCCTGTTTTCTGTTGCCGTACTTTTCTTTCTCGTCGGTTTGTTTTGTTTGTTTGTACTTTCTTATTTATAATATGTCCGGTTCTAACCAAAAAAAATATTACGAAGAACACAGTACTACTGTAAGTCTGTATGTCCCAATTGTTATTCTGTTCCTGCGACTTTCATATTTACGAGGGGATCAAACCGAGACCTCCTGTTATAAGGACAAAAAGGTAATAAGTGTAGAAAGAATGCAAGTGGAAGAATTTGAGAGAATTCTGTGTATTTCAATGTATCTATAATTGTACAAGGACTGACATTTTTATAGGTGAAGAGGCCAAAGAAAAAAAGGAATGTAATAATTATAAAATAGAAAGAAACAATTAGAATCTCTAATTGCTAAACTTGGGGATTCTTCCGATCGCTCATCCAATTGATTTTAGCAAATTGAAGAATCACTGCCTGAGTTGAGATCATCTTTGCACTATCACTCTCTCTGTCGTATTTGTCCAATTTCTAACAGAATTGATTACATAGTACGACACTTGTTAATATATGTTCATGTATAACATGTGTCTTGAACCTTAACAAAAATTATGATTATAATAATAAATTAAATTTAAAATATTAAATCATAAAAAGATATTATAATTTTTATTTACTTGTAAGACACCTGATATGATATGACACATGACCTTATATTGATAATTGGGGTGCCACATTATCAATTCGTTAGAAATCTTTACAGAACTGTGACGAAGGTATTGATTTTGCAAAAGCATAGGCTAAACCTAGGTAGTGATTAGTCAATTCTAAAAGCTTAAGCAGTTTTTTAAAATCTCATAAAAATTCGGGCAGTGATTTATAAATTTCCTTTGTCTTGAACTCGATTAGAACAAAATCCAAAATGACTATAAAACTCAAGATCCGCTTTAATAGAACAAAGAAAATCTAAAGTGGATGTTTTTAATGTTGGGATCGAACCTGGAATTATATAGTCATGCAAAGATAAGGATGTATTTGCGAGGGAAGGTCCATATTAGATGATATTCGTTATATTGAATGATCAACGTTGTTACAATCGCTATTTGTAAATTTATAGTTATAGCTTTTTAAGTAAAATGTTGTCACGTTACATTAAAAACTAGGTCGAAGAAATTCTCGAATATTTATTCTCCATTAGGTGGCTTACGCCTCACAGTAACCTCCCATGCATGGACTTCTCTATCTTTTTCTCAGCTCGTGATAGAATGAACAAAACATATGGCTTACGTATTGGTTTATTTTTTAATTCCCTGATGGGTTCTATATCAGTTATAATACCATGTTTCCTATATTTGCTGAGGAGAAAGAGCATGAAAGGCAATATATCATTTGAATGGGGAGCCCACCAATCCGCTGATGCATAGATTAGGTTAAATAAAGATTGGAACAAAGCTGTATGCATGGCACTTGTGAGAGTGGATGCTTTCAAGGCTTTGGCTTTGGATTAGCCACTTAGAAATGCCTTACTTTCAAAGCACGTGGAATGTGACCTCTTTTTCTCTATCTAGCCCCACAACCCTACATCTCTTTCGACGGGATAACCCTCCCTCCAAATGGACCACGCCTCCATTGGAAGACCTGCTTTTTCTATGAGCGACTACATGAACATTTCCATTTCCTTGGGGCAGTCCACTTCAAGGAAAATGAAGTGCAAATGAAATGTCACCAGATCGCAAAAACCCAAAATCTTTTCTGTTGGGATGCCTTCCCACCAAATGGACCACACCTTTATTAGAGGAAGTACTGTTTTTTGTAGCTACGAGTTAGATCATGAAAAAAGAGGTTGGACCCAGGGTCACTATTACGGTTATGCCCTTATAGCCAGGTCATAACTTTATCTTTTAAGCCCTCAAGTAAAAACTGATCTCTCCCTCAGTAGCTGATAAGGTTCCAGTTCTACCTAAATTTCAGATCCAATGGATACACAACTACAAACGAATGGGCTTCAAACACAAGAAATTACAGCCCTCGCTCCCAAGCGTAGAAGCCCATAACTTGACATAATGGGCCTCCTATCTCGGACCAAATATCTCTGCTCTCAGTTCATTATTGCGAAATTGGTGTAAAACAATTAGAAAAAAAATGATACTTTGCTCTGTCGACTATAATATATTTTTTTTTTTAACTGGACGTCCCAGCCTGCTTAGCGTACACTCGACTAATCTATGTACCTGTGGAATATTTAGTCTCAAACAAACTAAGTAATTATTAAATAAAAAAACTTGAGTGACTTTAAAAGACGATTCATAATACCTATAAAATTTTGAAACTGAGACCTTAAAGAAAGTAAATCAACAAGGTCATCATTTGACCACTCGGCAACCCTTTTACATTTATCTACTATAATTGTTCGTTGTCCAGCAACCAACCCTGTAACATTTAACATTTCACCGGTGCGTTTTGAATCAAGACTTCCCTTCGTCTGAAACACCATCGTCGCTTTTCGTCTCTAGCCTAAACGAGTTTATGTAGTCCTCGTCGATCGCAATTTGCCTCTGATATTTGTACCCTGTCGAAGTAAGGAATCATGGCATATATGTTTGGAATAGATTACATTTTGAGAGAGTTGAAAATGCACTATCTCGTTGAAAGGTTCTATACATCTGCCCTTTCTCTAATTACCTTCAGTTGAGGGGTTCAGGGGATCATATACGTGAATACGAATCCGTCTTCTTTTTTATCCGTAACCAATCTTCTCATTTACGATTAACATCTTCTGGAGTCCTTTTTGAGCGAATCTATTTACATAGAAAATGGAACATCTTGTCAAAGTCTTTGCTAATAATTTTCAGGGCATCCTATGCTTCCCTAAGGATCCTTTCATTCATTATGTTAGATATCAAGGAAAATCAATTCTGACTTCAAAAGATACACCTCTTCTGATAAATAAATGGAAATATTACCGGGATCCTATTTCAATAGGAACTTGATGAGTCGATCCGCCTACACGTCTTGCTTTTACTGCTATGTCGGGAGTTACTCCACGTATTGCTTGACGTAAAACAGATAGTGGATTTGTTTCTGTCTTTTGATGAATCTTTTTCATAGCTCGATAGATAATTTGATAAGCCAATGATTTTTTTCCCGTGTTTCAAAATACGGTTAACCAACATGTTAACTAATCGATTACGATAAATTGGATCGGATTTTGCAGTTTTTTCTTCTGCGGTACCTCGACGTGACATGAGCGTAAAAAGGGTTCAAGAATCAATTTTCTTTTTATAAGGGCTAAAATCATTTATTTTGACTTTTTGACCCTCATCTGTATTTGATAGCATCTCGTGGCCTTCATCCACCCAAAATGTGTCGGGCATAATCGGCCTCCTCGAAGTCTCCCACGCTACCAAAATATCCTCATTGACAATCTTCGCCCTCCACCTCGTCAGGCTCACAGGCCACTCCTCTGTCATGCTTATAGTCCACTCCACGCACAAATTCGGAGCCCACAACCCTAGTCACGCCTAAGCCGACTCCAACCTCATCATCAGTGCCCTCGAAGCTAGGGCTGTTCAAAGCCACCGGGAAAATTTGGTGGCACTGGCACCGATGTTCGTGGCCTATTTTTAGAAAGCCACAGGATGCTATCAAATATAGCTGATAGCGAGAGGAAAATTGCGATCGACGAGGACTCCATCAACTTGTTTAGGCTAGAGACGAAAAGCGCCGAGTCGGTAAGTGCGAGACAACAGTGTTTCAGACGAAGGGAAGTTTTTTTTTTTCAA
Source organism: Myrica gale (assembly GCA_963930655.1). Classification (NCBI taxonomy): domain Eukaryota; kingdom Viridiplantae; phylum Streptophyta; class Magnoliopsida; order Fagales; family Myricaceae; genus Myrica; species Myrica gale. The sequence goes on along the minus strand of OZ005600.1, from coordinate 3,269,000 downwards.
AACGCACCGATTTGCTTTGATCTTTTATTTTCTTCAAATGGGGCAGTTTCGTATATTCATGAAGAGTGAAGTGAGTTCACGTGTTTCTCACATGTGACAAAAAACAAGCAAAGGTAACGGTAAATTTGGATTCAAAATCAATTCGCAATAGTTCCGGTAGATTATAGGAGTGAGTTGCAACGAGTTAGAGTTTAGGGGGTTTTTAGGATTAGTAGTATAATTTGTGGGGGCAGAATTTGTAATTAACCCATAATAATATATAGTTACCATTTAGCTGTGACACTTTCCAGTAATATATTAATTAATATATACTATCTTAGGCATTTTTTTATCAGTTTCTAGCTAAGTAACAAGTAGTAATTCTGGCCAAGAAAAAAAAACAAGTAGTAATTCTGCACGAAGAAGAAGGTCGTTAATTGTTTATTATTATTTTAGCCATCCGCTCTGTGAGGCCGAGCAGTGTATAGAAAACCCTTATCTAATCCAAAACAATAACTCAGAAAACTTGAGTGGCAATCAATTTGATTTCCTCTTCTGTAATTTGATATATAATTGCACATAATTGATTCAATCTCATCGATCCATCCATCTGACTCTTGCGGAGAAGATTTTTCATTGCTGATGTAGAAGCACCACGGGTACGTGTAATAATTATAGTTTAAGGGTACGTATCAGGGGAAGAGTTAGAGTCCTAATCTTAAGGTCCTAAGAGGTCTTAGTGAGGATTGAGATGTTGTCAACACATTAATGAAAAGAATGGAGGACTTAGATCATGTGTTTAATCTCTCCCTATTCATTAATATGTTGGCAACATCTCAACTATCTATTTTATTAATTAATGTGTTGGCAACATCTCAACTTTCCGTTAGGACCTTTTAAAATTTTAAAGTTATGAGTATAACCTTCCTCACCTATCAGGTGGCCTTTTCGCCGGAGAAGTCAATAGCAAATCATCGGCGTAAAAGAAATTGCAGGTTCCTCGCTCCATTTAATAAATTATAAGTATAATATTATACAGAGGATAAATTTCGAAGTATATCGGTAAGATCAAGATAATTATTAACAAAATATTGGGACCTCCACTTTAATTATTAAAGGTCATGGGCCCACTAGTTTACTGTAGTGAAAGATGACCAGCTTAGGTCCAAATGCACAACTAGGCGTTTGAACCTCTAAAAATATTAGAGGTTGGAAACATTAGGGTATTGAGATTTGTGAAAAAGTAAAGATATTTTATGAAATTTGATGAAAAAATTAAGAGAGATAAAATTTAATTGAATATTATAAAATTATTTTATAATTTGATGAGGAAAGAGAGATTATTTTATAATTGTGTAGAAATGTTGAGGGGTGGAAAACACCCCAATATTGTCTTACTTCTATTCCTCCGAAATTCACATTTATGAAGGGATCAAACCGAGAACTCCTTTTAAGGGGAGAAAGATATATAAGAAGAATGAAAACCTTGGGAGGATGAAAACAAAAACTCCTTGCCTTTTGGAAAAGTAAAACAAATCATCCTAATAATCCTTAAACGTTTCGTGGAAGCAATTATAACCTTGCTGGATTCCCATTGTTATTGGGAACTCCATGAAGCATTAAGAGAAATCAATTATAATGTGCTCCTTATAAGATTGTGATATCTCTCACTCCTTTAGGCGTCTTTTGGAGTTGAGTTAGGCTCACATTTCACATATTGTGTAAATTCTAATATGGTATCAGAGCAAGGTTCCTAGTTTGTGGTTCACCGTCACTCGATTCCACGTGTTGGCTTGGATGTCCTCCCGCCACACGTGAGAGGGCGTGTTGGAAGTCTCACATTGCTAGAGAAACTAGTCAATGTGGTCCTTATAAGGTTGTGACATCCCTCACTTCTCAAGACGTCTTTTGGAGTTGAGTTAGTCTCACATTTCACATATTGTGTAAATTCTAATAAAGTTAGTAACTGAAAGATCAGCGGGATGATGGTTCCTTTGAGCTCGCGCCAACAGATCCCGACGTCCTTGAACCCGATCTCCTCAGCTGCAAAATAGATGAATATCGAGGCTATCCTTCCAAGAAGGAAAGACCCTCCGATGCTTAAGTCAGTATCTGATAGCGTGAGGCTCAGAGATTAAACAGTTCAACTGTATATAATTCGTCTATCACTCCCAAAAGATCCTCTCGAGTTTACCTATTCCCTAGATATTTATACTACTTTTCTTATTACCACCGGTTTCCCGTTGCTTTGCTTGTGAATCATGTCCTCATCTCTTCTAGGTCGTGCCTCACTATTTGGTCGTGCAGTGAAGTGTAATGGGCGGATATCCCGTTAACTGCCACAGTTATTCTTTCGAGGTCGTGCCCCACTATCTGGTAGTGGAGTGAAGTGTAGTGAGCGGATATCTCGTTAACTGCCACGGTTTTAACAAGATGATGCTCAACGGCTAACCCACTTGACCTCGATGTCGGGCGCGCTTTACTGATAACACGGAAACCTCGATCTCATGACATCGGTCGTGCCAAGGATTTTGGATTTATACCGAGTCTTCAACTGATTCACCAACGACTCCGATAACCTTTCCTTAATGGGGCTCCTTTTCATGGGCTCGGATTACTTTCAGTAATCAATCTATTTAACATCTTGAAGTCTGCCCGAACCCCCACTGGGCTACCTTGGGCCTATTGGGCCTTAAATAAATTATAGTCATTTTTATGACTCATCAGTAACCATTTTCTCGAGGTGGGGCACTAGTAGTGGATGGGATCACGGCAGCCGGCAGGACAGTTGAGTGTCACTGGTCGCACTAGAAGACCTGGTGGTACATTCATCATAAGATGGCGAGTTAGTGGTGGAATTGGACTCACCATTGTCCATTATATTTATTGCCATGTTTCTATCATAATTGTACCACATGCCAATACTCATCACTTGACCTCTACCGAGTACCGACTATAAATAAACCATCATGGACTACCAGTACTCACAAGCTGTAACTGCGCTCGATACAGATCGGGGGAGGAAGATAAACCGAAAAATATAGCATGGAACTCCCTATAAAGAGGGTTTCCTCACTAGCGTTCCTTGTAATGTTGGTGGCTCTGGCTCCGCGTGCAAGGCCTTTCCGAGCTACGGCTACTGCTTTACTCGAGAACAACGGCGCTACCAACTCTAGTTGCGATATGAGTGGCGGCATGGCCAAGTGCCTTATCAACGTTATCGTGGATGAGGACCGAGATTGGGAGTTTATGACGGGTTTAGGAATAAGCAGAATGCTCGCTGGAGGGAACGATATAGCTATCGACGCCCTATCTGCGAACATGATATCATGTGACCGAGGACATGGTAAACAATATTCCTGTGCAGGAAATCGTCATCCGGTCAAGATATCCGAACCTTGTTCACTTTATAACCGCGATCATCCGTGCCCTTAACTTTATTGTTGATGTGTAATTTAGCTTGTTTGCTATCTCATATGTACGTCTTAAGGATGATAATTTAATGATTTTAAGGATGAATTCTTGTTTCTCGACAAGCCATATATATCTATTAGGTGAAACAAAATTTTCTCCTTGCCAAAAATAAAAAAACGAATGCTCGGTATTAATGTTGTGAATACAAATAAGTTGATGTTGAATATACGTAACCATCTGAATAAAATAATAGGAAAATTTAGGGGTTTTAATCCATACAGAATGATTAATTTTGGACCAACCTATGCCTTCAAAAGCGATAATTTACCTGCTTAAATACCAACCGAAAAAGAGAAGAAAAGAAGTCACCCCGTGAAATTTCACCATAAATATATATATATATATATATATATATATCCTTTTACAATGTGTCGACATTATGACATGAATACCACAGATGAGGGAAGTGCCTCTTTGAAAGCATCGGTGACAATAGCTTACTAATTTGTAATGATTATAAGGAGTATCAAAAGTAACTTTGATTACTTCTTTTGAAATTAAAGCGCAGTCGTATCTAACGATCGTGAAACAAAACAAAAATCTATCGATCCGAGACTATAATGTAATGTTTTTCATTTGCTCATAGATGCTGATCAGAACTTTTATTTTTAGATATACATAAGGGTATTTTATCAAGCATGTAACCAAGTACTTGGCTGAACGCGCCATCAGGGGAAGTAGGCAGTCTTTCCCCTCGAGTCTGATCTGGGAAGAGCTAGTGGAATCAAATCGAAGGATGCACAGTTAGTGGGTTTGGAGTTGAGGCACTACTCCAATAGAAATGGATTGGAGTTTTGAGTGCATGCCGATATAATATATATAGCGGGGAAGGAGAGGAGGGCGTGGAAAACCTGGTCGTGCATTCATCATAAGATAAGGACTCTGGTAGAATTTTTGCTTGGCTGCTCTTGAATCTTGATCAGTCCCCACGAATATTACCCGCCCCATCGCATCAAGTTTGAAATCATGGGATGGATGTAATATTCATTTCCAATCCTTCTTTATCCCCGTCCATCTTTTAATATATATTAATGTAGATATATAAAAAAAAATGTGGCAAAATTGTTTTTTTTTATGTTGATTGGAAAAATACCCTCCATACATGAGAGAATCTAATTGTTTTGATTATATATTCTTCTAACATTCTTGATCTCCCGAATTCAAACTCAGGCTAATCTGATATTACGATATATGTCTACAATTAAAATCGATAAATAACTGTGAATTTCGTTACACCACTCTTCTTCTTCTTTTTGGGTTAGTGTCAGTATCGTTACACCTCTCTTGTTATAACAATGTTTTGCTTGAATTGAAAAGTGGACATGGACCTTGCAAACTGTGCCACGGATTCTGTACCCACTTAATCACCAAGTGATTAAATCAGGACCGTTGCCATATTGCCATCTCAGGTCCGGCATCGCTTTCTTTACCATCACTGAATTAACCTACCACCCATGCACCACTCTCAAACATCACCAAGTCGACCATTAAGATCCCACCGAGTTCATGTTGAAGAAAGTTGGGAGAACGAAGAAATTGCTCCCAAGCACAACATTGTTTCGAATTTTTTAGATTAATCATGAAATGGAGTTTTAATATTTTTATTTTAAAAATATTATTTTTTATTTTTTAATATTTTATAATTTTGTCTTTAAATAGATATCTCGGTCATTTTACATGTGGCCTATTATGATTTCTCAAAAATAAAATTGGTTTATTTATTAAAAAATTGAGCTTGATTTATTTTGTTGAAAAATAATAGTGCTATTAGAATTGACTTTAAAAATTTATACTTTAATTTAATTTTCAACTGTTTGCTAAATATATGAAAACAAGTCAAATAAATTATAAAATGTATTCTACAACCAAACAAACTGAAAGGGACATGTTTTCTTTTTACTTTGTTCCTTTTTCTTTTGTTCTTTTTACTTGTTCGATTCTGACGTGTCACTGGGTTAGGAGCAACAAGGTAGGCCGGGTGGTCTAAAAAGACAGGTTTGGGCCGAATTGAATGAACCAGTAACGGATTTGGTATGCATACCTTTATTTGTCTACTCACTCGTACCTAGCCCAATTTGTTCTGTTTACTCAGACTCGGAGGAGGTACCAATATGTCCACCCGTCGTCGCAATGATATGTTTCCAAAGATGCAAACAAATACATATATATGGCCACACACAAATACAAATCTCATCTGCATTTTCTTTCGATATTTTGGGATGTAATGGGCTCGATCCAAATATGTCCCATGGGCTTTAGACGCATTTGCGTTTTCAGATAAGGTAATAACGGAAATCCATCAAATTTGGAAATTGTCGGGAGATTCAATCAATTTTATACGTAGAATATAACTGAAACTGCTTTTTCCTGGGTTGGGGGGGGGGTTGAATCAGCAAAACGGCAACTTGAGTTGATAGATATACCTGATAGGCTAAAACTAATGAAAAGAGCGAGAGTTTTAATAACGTCTCAAAATCGGAGTAAATTTAATTATTTTTTGAGCTTTCTCATTAATTTCTTTTTTTAGATCTAATTGTGTCCATCTGTTTTTGTTTTCCTTAGGTGCTTGAAGCTACACTTTTCTTTTCATGAGGATTCTTCTATTGTGAAAATAATGTGAATCGCTCGTATAGGAAGCCATCAACTACAAGTTCGTGGGTTTTAAAACGCAAGATGTGCATTAATATATAAACACATCTTAAATAATATAAAGTACACGCTGTCAATCATCTACTAGAGAACTAGTCATCATTCTATTGTATAACGTCAATCAAAGTATATTAAAAAATAATCGGTTGTAATATGTGCGGAAGATTGGACTTATGTATCCGGCCCTTTTCGATTTCAAAATATACAATCGAAACAACAATTAAATGTTGATGAAAAATGTTAAATCAAATCAACAGTTAAACTATAAGTTAAATCACCGTTATATCTTCATCGAAGTTAAAACTGTCGCTTAGATCCCGTGTGTATGTGGTTGGATCTAAGCGCATGTGGTTCACTATAGTTTAAACGAATTACACTGTAGCAAATACATGTGAAAATGCTTTCATTAATAAAAATTGTATATTCCCACATGGTGAGATTTTCCATGTTGGACTCATGAATACCCAATTCTAAAATATTAGATATTTATTATTTACTTTTTTTTAAAAAAAAAACTTTAACATTAAAGTCATTATAAGTTATATATCAATTACCCAACTTAATTAATTTGCACGCTCAAATTCAGGTTCATTGGAATAAACTGAAACCCACCAAGCAATGCCTTTAAAGGTAGTTCTATCAGATGATACATGCAACACCATGGACGTACAATTACTTGATCAATTCCAAACCTACTCGGAGTCCCCAAATTGACTCCAAATAAAACACGCTAAATTCAGCCAGTTGCTTCTTTTACCGTCCGTTGGGATTCATAATTTCGGAGAAGACTGCCCCAGAGGACATCAGTTTATCCGAATCCTTACTAGTACCGCTATAACTCTGCTCCCCGCTGCTTATTATCATCGCCTTACTGTTGGTATCTGAACTTGACACCGGCCCACCGCTTCTACTGAACAAGTCATCACTATCGTCGCTCTTGGACTTGGGCCACAAAGCTAATTCCTCGGCATTGCTGGTCTCCTTTTCAGCAACATCAAACCCGGCAGCTTGGTCTGCGCTCTCTTGTAACTGCAAAGCGAACTCAAGGCTCCACACCACATCATTCATCGATGGCCGTTCGACTCCACTGTCAAGCAAACAACTCACCGCGACCTCTCCAAATTTTTTCAAACACTCCGGCGCAAGTTGACCCTTCAAAGTTGGATCGACGATCTGGTCAAGCTTTCCACTGCGATAGCTTTGCCGGGCCCACTCCGCTAGGCTCACTTGCTTCTTCTCTGCTGTCCGCATTATCGGATGCCTTGCACAGAGTACTTCACACAAGACGACACCGAATGAGTACACGTCGGACTTCTCCGTTAATTGTTGACGCCTGTAATACTCGGGGTCCAAATACCCAAAACTACCCTTAACGACTGTGCTAACGTGAGCCTTGGACACGTTAGTGGGCCCCATTTTTGATAATCCGAAATCTGACACCTTAGCCACCCATTCCTCATCCAGTAGGATATTCGTCGTCTTCACGTCTCGATGAATGACCGTGTGCTTCGCGCCAGCATGAAGGTAGTTCAAACCACGCGCCGCACCGATGCAGAGGTGGAGCCGCTGCTTCCACGAAAGAGGTCGATTCTCGGTCTTGTACAGATGATCACGGAGGGTCCCACGGGCCATATATTCATAAACGAGGATCATCTCATTGCCATCGTTACAATATCCAATTAGGGAAACGAGATTTTGATGGCGGAGCTGCGAGAGCATCTCGATCTCCGTCTCAAACTCGTTGGCCCCTTGTTGAGAACCGGGTGCTAACCGCTTGATGGCCACTGGGTTGGCCCCCCCGTCGATATGCCCTTTGTAGACGTTACCAAACCCTCCAACCCCAATAATGGAAACCTCGTCGAAGTTGTTGGTGGCGGCTTTAATTTCAACCAACGAAAAGTAACGACACAGATAAGACGGTAGAGCCGATTTGTGGGTCTTCGTTGACTTGGCCGTTGAGAAAGAAAATGGACCCCACCATGTTGACCCATGAGTTCGGTTACTATACGGGGGTTTTAAAATGCTGGTTTACGGGGGAACGGCCAATATTGTTTCCCTCGAATCCAACGGTCGTCAGCTGCTCCTAACCGAATAAATGAAATCCGGACCCGGGTCGTCGGCTGACCCGCGTGTTTTACCGTTTAATGCCGACGACCCGGTTCTTTCCGAATTAATCCCCCTTCTCTATATTTTGAATTCGAAGCTGGTTCTGGGTGAAGGGAAAATCTGCCAAAACAGTAAAAATCTGCGCGCTCGCTCTTCGTCAAGGAAAATCTGCCAACAAGTGGTTCTGGGTAAGGCTCTGTTTCTTCTTCATCTGGCAACAAGTGGTTTTAATCTGCAAAGTTTTTGAAAGTTTGTTGAAAATATCCACTTGTTCTAATCTGCAAACTCCGGCCGACATAGCAAGTGGTTCTAATCTTCTTCTTCTTCTGCACTTCCCCCAATGTTTCCTCCCTTGCCATATGTCTTAATCTTGTATCTAGAACACTCATTTTAAGGTCTGGGCTTCTTAAGATGGTTTTCCTAATTATTATTGAAGTGGTCTAGCTATTGCTCGTGAGAGTAGTAATATATTTGGATGCAGAACATTTCTTTTCTTATTACATTTGGTCCTTCGTCTCATTTGAGTTCATTTTCTTCGAATTACTCCAGCTGCGCTTGCAGCCACTCTAGCTAGACACCGTATGAAACCTCGGGTGTATATTGGCTGCATGAAGTCTGGTCCTGTCCTTGCTCGAAAGTAAGCTCATTTTGTTTTTAAAAATTTCGAGATAATGACAAAACAATCTGGTTTGTGCTTCATCCTTTCTTTGGAACAGGGGAGTGAGGTACCATGAACCCGAGTATTGGAAATTTGGTGAGGTGGGAAACAATTACTTCCGGCATGCAACAAGACAATTATATGGCATCTCAAAAGATTTGGCCGCCTATATATCAATAAACCAGTAAGTATGCAGTGTCCTTACCTTTTGGACTAGAAAACTATGAATTGGTTAGGGTTGAAGGAGCTGACAGGTGAATAAGATAACACAGAATTTGTCTATCCACTGTTTGATTTTGAACCTGGAACCATAAGTATCTTGTTTCATTGCCATGTGCAATTGTATGTTTAGGGAGGTTTGTGTACCTCTTGGCTTCATTGATAACATATATAGCTACATATCGGTAATGGCTAAGTTGGGCAATTGAAAATGCCCTTTAATAGTGAGATGGGAATTTGTTTGGAAATATCTCAGGAACACACTGCACAAATACGCCAACGAAGATGTTTCATTGGGATCGAGGTTAATTGGTTTAGATGTGGAGCATGTGGATGAGAAGAGCCTTTGTTGTGGTACCCCCCCTGGTAATATAAATTTTTATTTTGTTGCTTTATTTTTATTTTTTTTATTTGGTTTATTTACTTGCATTTTCGTGTTTAAGGTTGTGCTACAACACCTTGCTATTTGAATGCTGAAAGAATCTTGGACATTCACCAGCGATGTGGTGAGGATGAAAATGCTCTGTTAACTGCAAGCTTCTGAGAGGCAGGCACATGTTTTCCAAACTCAAGAAAGATATACCGATATCTGAAGACAGAAGGACATGAATGGTCCATTTCTAGTCGTTATCTCCCTATTTTGTAGGTATAGAGGATGTGTGCACTGCCTGCATACGGCATCATAATTAAGTAGAAGATAAAGGCCTTGCTTCCGGGGCTCCTCCTGCGTTTTAGCACAGGAAATCAATGCTATAGCTTCAAGAGAAATTAATACCATCACAAACCAATTCTTTATATTTTGGGAGGGATTTGTTGCAAGTTTCCTTCCTTTGCCATTTAGCTCAATAACTTGTAATCATCTTTGTGAACAACTTTTGGTGCTTTTTGCTTCATACATAATATAATTTCAGTTTATCTTTGAAGGGTTCTCATAATGGTGTTTACACTAAACAATTACCATTCTTTCGACTCTGGACTCGCCACCCCACTATTTGGTGGTGTACGGAACAGAACTCAATCTCAAATTGTGGTTATTGTGGTTTGTTTTGCATCAAGTTTGTTGATGTTGATGATGTATCAAGTTGAGTTTTATCTCCTTATTATGGCTACCATTGTGTGGCATATGCTGCTGTTTTGATACAAGCAGGCATACTGGACTTATTAAGACACTAATAAAAAACTGCAAATTTTCAAAGGATAATTCAGATGTTCATTCTTGCAGATTTTCAAAAGTATCCAATAAAAGTATCATTACAAATGACATAATAAAAGTTTCATTACAAATGACATTCCAATAATCCATACATTAACAAAGCTAATGTTTCCATGCTTCTTGTTCCAATCCAATCTCTTCAGCATTTGACGGCAGAAACTCTTCATTTTTTCCAACTTCTCTTTCTGCCCTTCTATGTCAGCTTGAATAGCTTTCTCTCTTTTCTCATTTGATAGCAAAGCCAATCTGGCGAACTTCTTGATAGCAAATCCAATCTGTCCAGAAACCAACCTAAATTATGCTAAACCAACTATCACCCCTTAGGGAAAAAAAAAAACTATCACCCCTTAGCAGCTCAGCTTCTTGCATCAATCACATATTAGCAGCTCAACATAGCCACTTCATAAAAGAAATGTTCCATAACGACAAGTGCTCAGCTTCTTGCATCAATCACATATTAGCAGCAAGGAAATAGATGCCTGAAGGGCATAACACTAAAACAATTCCATCAGTTTCAGAATTTGCATTTTGCATTTCAGCTGTTGTCTTCGACTTGGTGAATGAGCGAGCAGCAAGCTCCTGTAGGTCTTTTAATGAAGATGCCTTTGAACTGCACAAAAGTTATTCTTGTAAATGAATTTTTAACTACAACACGATGCATCAATTAAGTCATAGGACATGGGAACAAGACAAGAGGATATGGAAAATGGAACAGAGATCATGAACCTTGCCAATTGCTGAAGCAAACTCCTCACAAGAACTTCACAAGATCCAGGCTTCACGCGTTCTGCATTGAGGAGACTACGAATGAAATAAACCACTAGAAATCGAGAACTTTCAATCTTACATTTTTCACAATTAAAAAACAAAGAAATAAGCATCACTACGCAAGTGAGCCTAATTAAAGCCTGGGTGAAACAAATCGTGCCAAATTTTCCAAAGCGAAGTAACCTAATAAAATTCAAATCTTTTCCGAAGCACAAGGCTGACAGCAGCTCACTTCCCCTCTCCTCTCGTTTCCCACAACCAACCGAAACCCAATTCCCAAAACCCACGCCAGAATGAAAATGTAAATGAAAAAAATTTTACGCTTATATAGAGAGAAGGAACGTACAGAGAGCAGGCGAAGAAAAGGATAAAGAGGGTGGCATAGTTTCTGGCATAGCGCTTGACATTCTTGTGTACAAGCAACTAAATCCATAATAAAATTCGAAAATTGGAAAGGTATTCCTGTGGGGCTGGGGGGCCGGAAGTCTAGAGTGCTGACGTGCTAGCTGATGTCAACATGGTGGACCATCCTGTCAAGCAAATTGCATGCGTAGCATCGGTAGAAAGAGACGTTGAATTAAGGTTATTTCTGTGTTTTGTTTTTTTTCTCTCTCTTTCTTTTAACTAATTATTAACCTGATCAAGGAAAGTAATATCTATAGCGTCTTAAGTTTGAGTTCTATATAAAGGTTGTGGTATTAGTTTATTAATTTTATGGGGAGGGGCTTGCGACCAAAGACCAAAGGCAGAAGGCTCAATTATTGTGATGGTTACATGACAGCGAAGGGAAAGCCGAAAGTAGAGAGCCATGTGAGAGGGGTCCATGCTGTTTTGGACCTTCAGCAATGCAATGTCAATTGCTTCACAAATGAGCTGTCATCGATCGTAAATAGCCTTCTTCTTTTTTTAAGAAAAACCATCATAATTAAGGAAAGAGATATTAAGTAGATCATTAGAGTAAGAAGTAGATGGGGATTTCACGGCGATCACATTTGTTTATCTCGTGTTCTAGAGCAATAGTCGTCCGTGACTCCGTGCGCGCTTTTACGGCCTGCCGACAATAAAATTGGCTAGTATTGAATAGATGAAATGTTTTTGCCATGCAAGATTTTTTAAAAAATATATGCTATGTTTTTTAAATTATAAAGAAAAAGGGAGAAACCAAATAAAAGGAATGTTTATTGTTAGGACGCCTATATATAAAATCATACTCCCCTTTCTGTAGCCACTCATTCACTACTAGGCTTCGCCCACAGCTTCCTCGCACACGGACGCTGATCGGATGGAGGAAGAGACAGCAAAGAGGGGTCCCTTCCTGGCACTTCTCCTGACGCTGTTGATTTTGGCGCTCGCTAGCCACTGTGGAGCAAGTGCTTCAATTCAGCTCAACGGCACCTCTCCGAATTATCACGGCCGCATGGACGAACCAGAGCCGATGTTTGCTTCAGAAATAAGCAGAATGCTCGAGGACGCGGCGACTGTTTACGCAGATTACCGCGCTGCAAACGAGGGAGGTAAGCATGTATTTGACAAATGCAGCACCGAGAGGTATGGAACAGCAAGCTGCCTCTCGCCGGGTAAAGATTCAGTCGAAAGTAAGTGTCTTCAAAGCGCTTCAAAGATGCGGTCCGGATTTGAATAAATAGATCTAGTGGTCTGAATATTGACACATCATTTAATGAGGATTGATGACCGGAAATCTTTATGGCTCAGTTTTTCTTTTGTTTCTTTGGCTCGGCTTCGGCTTTTAGTTGCAACCAATCCGTTCAAATATTTTGTTGGCCAAAAAGTTTCAAACAGCTTGCAGAACAAGCTTCCTCCTCCTCCTCCCCGTTTTCGCCAACCCCGTGCTTCTTCCCACTCCCCTGCCTGTAACTCAGCAATACCGGTGCTTGCCACGTTGGGATGGTTTTGCTTAGCACAATTGTCGCTCTGTGGCTCTTTTGAATTTGGATGATGTGTAAGTATGTTTGACTTTCTCCTGTGGCCAACGTTCTCTGCAAAAAGAGCAACTTAGGGAAAAGTTCTCTCTTTTTTTCTGTTCCTTTGATTGAGCGTAATGAAATGGTGGTTTAATATAGGTTCTGGGTTTACCAATATAGTTGTGTTTTGTGATTTTTTTTTTTGGGTTAGGAACCAAAAACAAATGAAAGGATAGGTTTATTTAGCTTACGTTATTATTTTGGCAGGTGGGCTATTCAGCACCCACTCAATCCATGTTCGAATTATTTTTCCCTTCCTTTCATCTTGCTGAAATTGTTTGCTGCTGTGTTTTTTGGGTATGACCACAATTTAGGGAGCTTTTCCACTTGACATCGGAAGGGTATTCACAGGATATGGAATTGGAGTTTTCTCTTATGTGGTAATTATTTGATCCCTCTATCTTTTCCCCTTTTTGGCATATCTGAGAAAGGCTTTTTGTTTATGATATATTTGGTTTTCCCTGACATTTCTAATAATAGTATTTCAAAATGTTACCAATAATTAACAAACTGGATTAACAGGTGCCGATTTTTATTGCTGAAATAGCACCAATTGGTGTAATTAACAAAGGAAAATGATGGGAATTTTGGTGTAATTTCTCTCTTTCCGATGAAGATCAATTGGTCATTATCTTGATTGTTTCCCTTTTGTTATACAGCTCATGATTGTCATTGGAGCACCAGTAGCATTCTTACTTGGAACAGTCATAACATGGAGAACACATGCTTTGACTGGTAAGCTCTAAATTCTATGTTCTGCAATATAGTTGAACTCATTTGCAAGGGACTAGGAATATTTATTGGAAAGAAAGAACAATAATTCACTCAAGGAACAAGTGTTGGGTTTTGATTTGAATGAATTGTCCCATGCATTTTCCTGCTTATGGGCCTCTGCTTTGTTCCGGAGTCGCCTCGATGGCTGGTAAGCATTCATGATGAGAACTTATGTTTTCAAGTTGGATACGAGATTGAGGAAGAAATGGGACTAAAATAATTCATGCAGGCAAAGGTTGGCAATGAAAAAGAATTTCTATTTGCACTACAGATACTTCGTGGCAAAGATACTGAAATTACTTGTGAAGCTGCTGAAATTCAGATACTTCCCCTCTGCATACCCATTAAAAGCTTCCTAATATAAATTTGGAATGTCCGAGGAATAGATTCTATCTAAATCTTGGCAGGATTATACTGAAACTTGTCACGATCTTCCAAAAGCTAAACTGATGGATTTGTTCCAAAGCAAACATATTTGTGCCATAATTGTAAGCAGCAACATTTTTATATGTAGAAATGCAGTATCAATGTTTTAGGTGGTAATATAAAGGCCTTTCATGCTGCACTAATACCTTGCTGGTCGGTGAATTTTTTCATATTGGAATTGGATCGATGATATGTCAGCAATTTGGGGGAATATATGGAATAAGTTTCTACGCAAGTGAAACCTTTGCATCAGCTTGTGTTCAGGTATTCAGTTTTCTACCAGTGTTCTCAGAGTCATATAATCAAAATTTTCAATCCATACTCAAAATACTCGAAAATTGATGCACAAGTTCCAATAACTGCTTGGGGAGCAATCTTAATGGACAAATATGGAAGAAAGCCACTTATAATGGTAATCAATCTACAAATTCTACTGTCTGTGATGGAGTTTGCAAGGCTGCTTCGGAAGATATCCAAATTACAGATGTGCGACTTGAGTACAAAACTGGTGGGAAGAGTGGGGACCGGTACAAAGAGAAGTGATTGTGTCTTTGAAGTGCAAAATGTTGCCAAGTGTCTTGGGCGTAAGAGGTTTAGTGGATATTTATATGTCCAGTTGTAAACAATGTTCTACAACCTTTTGTACTTTTGGAATTTCAAGGCAATGAATACTTGGATTGAATTGTTGCAAGTAAAACTTGATTGGATATTTATATATTTGATGCGGTCTGCTTTTTCAGCTTTTCAAAATATTTCTTGCACGTACAAAATCTTCATAGTATAATATTTAACATGTACAAAATCTTGAAGAAACTCAAAAGTTTACAGGAAAACATTATCTCCATAACAAAATGAGTGATTTTATATGGAGATCCACCAGTTGGCTGATACTTGAGCATTTTCCCACGAACCGCTTTTCCATGTCTTCTATAACAACATTGCTCCTGGAAGAATCAAAATACCCTTAAACATCAGTAATGGAACTTCTCTCAATTAGTGAAAAGAATTAAGCTTTAGTCCAAAGAATATTGCTAAATGCTAGTAAATCCAATTAATACATAAATAGATTCCATCGAACAAAATTAAAACGTGATATTGTTAAAGGAGCTTATGGACAACTATGTCAAATAACAGATTCAATCAAAGACGTTCTTTAGTTTACATATATATAGTATCTCGAGTCTTTATACAAAAATTTCAAACTACCTGTACACAATCCCAATACAACAGATACTTCTAGAGGTCTTCGAGGCTCCTATACCGTTCACATTGTGAATGCTCCTCATCATCGCATGACACCTGGAAGGTGGTAAAAAATGATAGTCATAACCAATGCTTGGTAATGTAAAATAGAATCTTTGCATAGAATATGACAACGTACTTCTGGATCATCCTCTAACTGCAAATGGCGAGCTACTGGTTGGGACGCTGTAACTCCGCTACTCTTCTGACTGCGGCGTGACTTTTTTCTTTGTTCAAGTATGCTCTTCAGCCGTTTGCTGCCTCGATACTTTGGCTCTCGTGTCTTGAATCCCTTTGCAACCACCATTATAGCTTCATCTACTTTTGTAGCATCTGCTGCTTCACTACTCTCTCCTACCTCTGTGGTAAGCGTCAACTGAGCAAGCTCACTAGCTAGTCCAGTGTGGTAACGCTGGAGAACCTCCCATGATACCGGATAATTTCCATATTTCCAAATAGTGGAAGAATAGAGGTTCATAAATTTCCGTCGGCTGGTTGTCCTCTCTAATTGGTGGGGAGTAGCCTCAACGTTTGATGCAGACTCCGGTGCAACTGCAATTCTTGCCTTTATTGTCCACCGCTTTAAAATATACTCATCTGGGATAAGGAATATAACTCTTCCCTGTTTCAATAGCCACATGATGTGGCAGCAGATGACACCAACAAAATTGAAGTATTTACAGCTACACTGGTAAAACCCATTGGTAGTGGTGATCACATATTGCTTAGCTGTTGAACAGTTATGAGTTGGCTCAGGACTGCACATATGTACCTCGACCTCTTCAGATCCAGTAGTCCCCCTCCGACAATTAAGTGCAACACAATAAACCTTCTTCGCTTGTTCCACAAAAAGGTTCAGAACACTTGGAGTGTAAATCTTTGATGCGTGAATACAAAGTGGGTCATCAGTATGCAAAATAGGTAATTTGTCCAGCATCTCAAAGTTCGATCTCAGCTCCTTGTACCGCATGTCATCAATTACCCGTTGAAACTGTTGGAAAAACCGAGCCATATTCATTACTGTCTTCAAATACTTGCGCAATTTTGCATTGAAACTTTCACTCAACTGTGTAGTCCTTTTACCAGCGCAAAAAACGTTTCGTACATGCGTCGGGGCCCACTTCTCACGCTTCTCATATATCTTTTGTAACCACTGATTGTCTTGGAGATTATGGTCTTCAATCATTTTAGACCAGGTAAGGTCAAAATCATCAACATCACTATCAAATAGAAGTTTATCCCAATCCTTTTTGAAGTCTTTGTTTCCAAGTACTGGACCAAGATTTTTTACTGCATTTTGGTTAATATGCCATACACAAAGAAAGTGATGCGTGTCTGGCAAGGCAGTAGGGATTGCAGCAAGCATACCAGCATCTTGATCAGTAAAAAGAGATTGAGGTGTCTTTCCTTCCATACACTCAACGAAAGTCTCAAATAGCCAGTTGAATGTTTGAGCTGTCTCATCATACAACAAGCATGCCCCGAACACTACTTGTTCCCTGTGATGATTCACTCCAAGAAATGCCCCTAATGGCCTATGCTCATTATTTGTTCTATATGTGGTATCAAACGACACAAAGTCTCCAAAGAGTGCATAATCATTTTGCATGTCGTGATCAGACCAGAATATATTAGTTATGTGTTCGTCATCATCCAACATAACTGTGAAGAAGAATTGTGAATTCTTTCGTTGCTGAGCACCAAACCAATTAAGATAGACACTAGCTACTCCATCTTCCATGGACTACTTAAGTAATTTTTAGGTCCATTTTGGTGAATCCCAAGTGTTCTCTACCCCCAGCCTGGGTCGCCATCAAATCATGTGCTAACTTCGGTCGGATACCTGTTGTATCTGCATCATCGCATTCCAGGCGTTGTAGCTCATTGATTCGTCTATGCGATCGAAGCAAGTGGGCTTTCGATGGCGTAGCTAATTCATGGTTGTGATGGGCACACCAATCAAATGTATAATATTTACCACACGGCTGCCGTTGAACGGTGAAACTTGCATGACACCCACATCTAGTATTCCGTCGTTCCTTCTTTAAAGGTACAACAAGCTCTTTCTCTTTTCTTAACCCTTCTTTGCTGCACACAAATGTTTTGACCGTATAATACCCTTTTTCTTTATTCTTGAACCCACCCTGCCTACGGACGCTAAATCCAACGCTAATTGCATAACGGTTGTACCAGTCGTAAGCATGCTCATCATCTTTAAACTCTAAGGTCCAAATATTTACGGTCTCCCCATTGTCTGCCTTAACCATTTCACCTGCACAGTCCAACTATTCGAATGAAACAAATAAAAATCTATTAGAATCCATCCACTGATAGGCCAAAAAAATTGACAAACCTTCCGAGTTTGACGTACTACTAGACCCCCGCCTATTCATATTCGGGTTAATGTTATGTATCTCCGCCATTTATCAACCTGATAACTTCAATAACCCAAGTTAGCAAAAGACATAAAATCACTACAAATAAAAAATAAATAAAGAAAAGAAAGATCAAGATATAATAAACATTAAACAGGTAAAGGGACAACATTCTAATGGCTCACCAGTTCGTTACTCCAATTCAAACAGGTTGGCAATTTTTTCTACTATCAACTCGCATCCAATGAATATGTATAATATATGCTAGGTGAGTACCTGCAACAACTAAGAGAATTAATTCAACAACCCTATATTTAAAATATAAAATCTGCTTCATGTGAAATGAATCATAAAGAGTGAAATTACACCAAAATTCCCATCATTTTCCCACCTGTTTTAATGTTGTGAGCCCTCCATGTAGATTCTTTGGTACTATTTCAGCAATAAAAATCGGCACCTGTTAATCCAGTTTGTTAATTATTGGTAACATTTTGAAATACTATTATTAGAAATGTCAGGGAAAACCAAATATATCATAAACAAAAAACCTTTCTCAGATATGCCAAAAAGGGGAAAAGATAGAGGGATCAAATAATTACCACATAAGAGAAAACTCCAATTCCATATCCTGTGAATACCCTTCCGATGTCAAGTGGAAAAGCTCCCTAAATTGTGGCCATACCCAAAAAACACAGCAGCAAACAATTTCAGCAAGATGAAAGGAAGGGAAAAATAATTCGAACATGGATTGAGTGGGTGCTGAATAGCCCACCTGCCAAAATAATAACGTAAGCAAAATAAACCTATCCTTTCATTTGTTTTTGGTTCCTAACCCAAAAAAAAAATCATAAAACACAACTATATTCAGTAAACCCAGAACCTATATTAAACCACCATTTCATTACGCTTAATCAAAGAACAAAAAAAAAAGAGAGAACTTTTCCCTAAGTTGCTCTTTTTGCAGAGAACGTTGGCCACAAGAGAAAGTCAAACATACTTACACATCATCCAAATTCAAAAGAGCCACAGAGCGACAATTGTGCTAAGCAAGACCATCCCAACGTGGCAAGCACCGGTATTGCTGAGTTACAGGCAGGGGAGTGGGAAGAAGCACGGGGTTGGCGAAAACGGGGAGGAGGAGGAGGAAGCTTGTTCTGCAAGCTGTTTGAAACTTTTTGGCCAACAAAATATTTGAACGGATGGGTTGCAACTAAAAGCCGAAGCCGAGCCAAAGAAAGAAAAAAAAAGCTGAGCCATAAAGATTTTCGGTCATCAATCCTCATTAAATGATGTGTCAATTTTCAGACCGCTAGATCTATTTATTCAAATCCGGACCGCATCTTTGAAGCGCTTTGAAGACACTTACTTTCGACTGAATCTTTTCCCGCCTCTCGCCTTCAACCAATAAACCGCCAGCTCACTGTGACACATTCACACGTAAATGCCACTGATTGATTATGCGAGCAGTACAAGATTGATCTCCGCGATGCGAGCAGTTTGTTGGTGACTGTAATGGTGTTGAGTTAGAGTGTATTTAAGTAAGTTCAAGTCTATGTTTAAATTTGAATTTGAAATAAGTAGTTATCATAGGTCTAAGTTTAATTTTAAATTTGAAGTCAATAGTTATCTTTTCTCTAATTTGTATGTAAATTAGATAAGTACTAATGAATAAAAGACAATTTAATTCAAGTTATTATTTTATTTTTATTTTTTAAATTGTTGAGAGTTCAATATGAGTTGTGATGCCTTAATCTCGGTAGTGAGAAATCACCATTATCATGAAGTCGACTTTAGTAAGAGTGTAATTACCTTCCTTGTTTTATCAATTTATTTCGTTTTAAGTAATGATTAAGATATTTGTATCTGCCTAAAGAATTTCAATGGAACTACTTTTCTTTATCTTATAAATTTTTGTGTATCGTGAGATCGGCAGTTAAATGGATCTTTTCAGTCAGTCACTGTATAACCCAGTGCGGCCAAATTACACCCGCGCCAAAGGTGTTAACGGGACGACCGTGTCACTTCTTCGTCAGTGGCGTAACCAGGACCAAAATTCAGGGGGGTCAAATTATAAAGACAAATAAAAAGAATTTTTTTTTCTTTATAATGCTAAAAATTGTAAAGACGGGGATAAAGATCGATAAATTTTGAAAATTATGAATCTTAAATTATGAAATTAAAAATTAAAGATAACTATTTAATTTTTACCAAAAAAAGTGAATAACGATTAACTTACCCCTAAAATAATCCTCATCCAGTTCGTTTGAAAATATTACGTGCTTGCTTTGTTTGCAGCACGTGTTGTAGTTTTAACAAATTGAATGAGTACCAAATATAGGCCTTGCTTGCTGCTGGCGGGGACTGATACATCAGCGGTGACATTAGAATGGGCAATGTCTAATTTACTCAACCATTTGGATGTAACCAAGTGGCACAATCGTATTTATTGGTCGTCAATGCATGGACTGCAGTCAGAAACCAGTAGCTTGCTTTTGGTTCAAATGTTTTTTTGCTTTGATTCGCTACTAGTCAACTGGTACTAGTCTACTTGAGACACCTTTTTGCACGTGGGCTGGTCGAGAAATGCAATAGAGCCAGTGGGGGCAATCCAACGCAATCCCTACCTCACACGAAACCACGAGCACTACAAAACTACAATACTTCAAAGAATTTTTGGAGCCAGTGGGGGCGGCCCCCCTGGCTCCGCCTCTGTTCTTCGTCCGGAACAAAAATATCAGGCCATTTCAACTCGACGGTTAAAAGTTATTAAAATTTGTTAAAAATTATTAGGAGTGAAAATGTATTGAAATAAATGTAATAAATATTATTAGGCATTGTGGTACTAATAATATTTGCTCTCTTCCAAGAGAGATTATTGTCTCGATTGGTTGACTATGGACTGCTTTCGGAACCCCGAGATATTCTCCGTCTCTCTCTATTTGTCGAAAAAATTGAGATATGAAACAAACGTAAGACTTAAATTTGCCGTGAATTATTTAGCACAACAAATAGAGAGAGACGGAGAATATCTCGGGGTTCCGAAAGCAGTCCATAATCAAAACTCAAAAGTAGAGGTCATTTTGGGGTCGGGAAACATATCGACGTTGAGTTGTGGTTAGTAAAGAATAACTTTTTCAAACGTTAAACCCATAATTTACCATATGCTCATTGAATACGACTTTTAAGGGGCGTTTGTTTGTGGAAATTTCGGGAAATATTTCCGAAATTTTGGGAATCTTTACTTTATTGAGATTTATTGGGGTTTGTGAAAAGTAGAGTGTATATGTGTAAAAGTTAAAAATTTTGGAGTGTGTTTGTTTTGTTGGAAATTTCGAACTTCAAAATTTTGGGGAAACAAACACCCCCTTAATCTGCCGGCCGCCATCATGGACTTCAGACGGTAAATGATGTGTAAAAGTACTACGAATTAGTACCAACAATGCCCAATTAAACTGGAAAATACGACTTCGGGTATGTTTGTGTTGTAAAATTTTTGGTATTGAGTTTAGTGATGATATTGGGTTTAGTAATTTTTTGTAGTGAAAATTTATGATTTGATGGGAGAGAGAGAGATTATATTATAGTATTTTATTGTGAGTTGGTAAAAAAATTTGTGAAATTTTGTTAGCAAACACAACCTTGGTTGTCTTATCAATTTATTTCGTTTTAAGTAATGATTCAGATATTTGTATCTTCCTAAAGAATTTCAATGGAGCTACTTTTCTTTTTATCGTTTAAATTTTTGTGTATTGTGAGATTGGCAGTTAAATGGATTTTTTCCTTCAGTTAAGATTGAGTAACGGAACGAATAAAATCGGAATGGCCACCGGTTCCAGTACCTACTATAACTAATAATTTCATTTCAATTCCATTCTGAAATTCTCCAAATAAACCGCAAGCTAATTGTGACACCTTCACACCCGCTTGCCACTGATTGATGCTAATATTGTGTAATATAAGGTTAAAGTTTGGCTATCTGCTTAAATAATGTCTCGGATTTTCTTTAAATTTCCACTTTGCTCTTTTTTTCCCCTGTTGTTGAATCCCCAGTTCAAATGTATCTTTGCTGGCGACTGTGGTCGCTTTTGCTTATTCTGAAGTCTACGGACTCTTCGTTTCGATCTAATGTGAGATTAGTGGCGTTGAAATCGATGTTCTCGATAACATATTTGTATCATGTAGTTCGGCCAAAATTTCCCCGGTAGCGGTAAGCGACGCCGGGAACTATGGGGATTTCGGAATTGGGGGAAGAGGGAGAGATCGGAGAGAGGGGAACTGTGGTCAATTAGTGGTTGGATATGGGTTTTCGATTCTGTCTCGAAGAAATTGACGGAGATTGAGAAATAAGAATTACAAAAAAAAAAAAACTCAGAAGTATCCATAAAAAAAGAGAGCTAATATCTGCTTTTTGGAGAATTCATACGGATGCTAAACAGGGTAATCAATGGACTCGTATACGGTGTTTCAGATTCATTTCTCTTGGTATCCACTTTTCAACGGCAACAGATCCAACTTTTCATCAAAATAATTTGTAAAGAATGTTTAGAAAAGGAGAAACAACTCCTTCAAATTAAGACAGGTATTATGTATCAGTCACACATTGGTATCGGAGCCGGTTGTGCGCTCCTGTGCTACCCGCCGCTGCGCCTACAAAGTGACCGGTCATGGATCAAGTGGTACACGTGCAACCCTAATCTGAGGAATATAAGGCAAAATCATAGATCTAATGTAACAAGCACGATTCCAATCTGGTGAATAGAAGCTCCATGGTACTCAACCAATTTGGGCGTTTGTCGTAAAAAGGTGGAAATATGTAACAATTCCACATTGGTTAAAAAACATGTTGAATGTCTTTGTATAAGCTTGGAAGCACTTCCACTAGGCAAGTCGATTTTTCAAGGTGTGAATCTTCAAACCTATGTGGGTCCATTATATATATATTTTTGGCAATATTTTGGACATTTTATTGCTACACAGTCAACCAATCGAGACAATAATCTCTCTTGGAAGAGAGCAAATATTATTAGTATGTTTATTCAAAATGACTGATTGATGTTTGATTATGTTATTAATTTCTTACTAGAGTTGATAATTCTAAGTTTGTATTGTAATATCTTTTTTTTATTTTAAGTTAATTTCAAGTTTGATTTGAGATTTATTTAATATGAGATTTTGTGAATTGCATTTTTTAAATTTATTTTTACACTTGTTTGTCAATTACATGTTTTAGGATTTTATTTGTGAATTGTGATGAATGAATGCTTGTAATGCTCCTGATATCCCCATCCTATCAACCAGTCAGGTTCATCAAGCCTCTCCGTCACTTGCTTGTACACAATAAGGGAATCTCCTTCTATGTGGGTCCATTACATATTCCAGCTAAAACATTGTCCAGCAAGTTCAAACTGTCTTTAAAGCGAATCATGAGCCTTTGGGCTACAAATGTTTAGGATAAGGCTAGCATTAAAAACTTAGGATAAGGCTGTATTGTTCGATGAATGCTTGGTCGAGGAAACTCTTGCCGAATGGAAAAAGAAAAATCGTAGGATATTGGACTTGGTGAAGATAGCGTCTCAAACGCTCTTTCAATACAAACAAAAAAATGTTTTCTCTGTTTTCTTTTTCCTGTTTTCTGTTGCCGTACTTTTCTTTCTCGTCGGTTTGTTTTGTTTGTTTGTACTTTCTTATTTATAATATGTCCGGTTCTAACCAAAAAAAATATTACGAAGAATACAGTACTACTGTAAGTCTGTATGTCCCAATTGTTATTCTGTTCCTGCGACTTTCATATTTACGAGGGGATCAAACCGAGACCTCCTGTTATAAGGACAAAAAGGTAATAAGTGTAGAAAGAATGCAAGTGGAAGAATTTGAGAGAATTCTGTGTATTTCAATGTATCTATAATTGTACAAGGACTGACATTTTTATAGGTGAAGAGGCCAAAGAAAAAAAGGAATGTAATAATTATAAAATAGAAAGAAACAATTAGAATCTCTAATTGCTAAACTTGGGGATTCTTCCGATCGCTCATCCAATTGATTTTAGCAAATTGAAGAATCACTGCCTGAGTTGAGATCATCTTTGCACTATCACTCTCTCTGTCTTATTTGTCCAATTTCTAACAGAATTGATTACATAGTACGACACTTGTTAATATATGTTCATGTATAACATGTGTCTTGAACCTTAACAAAAATTATGATTATAATAATAAATTAAATTTAAAATATTAAATCATAAAAAGATATTATAATTTTTATTTACTTGTAAGACACCTGATATGATATGACACATGACCTTATATTGATAATTGGGGTGCCACATTATCAATTCGTTAGAAATCTTTACAGAAGTGTGACGAAGGTATTGATTTTGCAAAAGCATAGGCTAAACCTAGGTAGTGATTAGTCAATTCTAAAAGCTTAAGCAGTTTTTTAAAATCTCATAAAAACTCGGGCAGTGATTTATAAATTTCCTTTGTCTTGAACTCGATTAGAACAAAATCCAAAATGACTATAAAACTCAAGATCCGCTTTAATAGAACAAAGAAAATCTAAAGTGGATGTTTTTAATGTTGGGATCGAACCTGGAATTATATAGTCATGCAAAGATAAGGATGTATTTGCGAGGGAAGGTCCATATTAGATGATAGTCGTTAGATTGAATGATCAACGTTGTTACAATCGCTATTTGTAAATTTATAGTTATAGCTTTTTAAGTAAAATGTTGTCACGTTACATTAAAAACTAGGTCGAAGAAATTCTCGAATATTTATTCTCCATTAGGTGGCTTACGCCTCACAGTAACCTCCCATGCATGGACTTCTCTATCTTTTTCTCAGCTCGTGATAGAATGAACAAAACATATGGCTTACGTATTGGTTTATTTTTTAATTCCCTGATGGGTTCTATATCAGTTATAATACCATGTTTCCTATATTTGCTGAGGAGAAAGAGCATGAAAGGCAATATATCATTTGAATGGTGAGCCCACCAATCCGCTGATGCATAGATTAGGTTAAATAAAGATTGGAACAAAGCTGTATGCATGGCACTTGTGAGAGTGGATGCTTTCCAGGCTTTGGCTTTGGATTAGGCACTTAGAAATGCCCTACTTTCAAAGCACGTAGAATGTGACCTCTTTTTCTCTATCTAGCCCCACAACCCTACATATCTTTCGACGGGATAACCCTCCCTCAAAATGGACCACGCCTCCACTGGAAGACCTGCTTTTTCTATGAGCGACGACATGAACATTTCCATTTCCTTGGGGCAGTCCACTTCAAGGAAAATGAAGTGCAAATGAAATGTCACCAGATCGCAAAAACCCAAAATCTTTTCTGTTGGGATGCCTTCCCACCAAATGGACCACACCTTTATTAGAAGAAGTACTGTTTTTTGTAGCTACGAGTTAGATCATGAAAAAAGAGATTGGACCCAGGATCACTATTACGGTTATGCCCTTATAGCCAGGTCATAACTTTATCTTTTAAGCCCTCGAGTAAAAACTGATCTCTCCCTCAGTAGCTGATAAGGTTCTAGTTCTACCTAAATTTCAGATCCAATGGATACACAACTACAAACGAATGAGCTTCAAACACAAGAGAATGCAAATTCTAATCTACTCACTGCATTGAGTTCGATACTGAAAAGTTTGGTTATTTCTGCCCGCTCTCGTTTGGAGAGTTCTCTGGAGTTTTCTCTCTTCCGCCTCTGCGAGGTCCCTTCTTCTTCCCAGTACATCTACCCTCGCACATCACCGTCCCTCTTCTCTTCCGTCGACTCCGCCTCCACATTCCCTCTTGTGCTGGCCCCATCTCCCCTTTGTTTCCTCTTTTTCCTTTGCTAGTTTTTGCTCCTCTCTTCCTCCCTTTCCCTTTCCCTTTCCTTTTCTCTTTCTCTTGCCTTGGTTTTCCTGTCCCTTCCTTTAATGGCTCTTACCCCTTTTGGTACGTTTCCTGAGATAGAGAAGGAGGTCATCCCTCTTCCCCATCCCCCTCCAGCGGCTGAGAGGTCTGATGTTCCTCCCGGTCAGACCCCATGCAGTGACTCTGAGGCTGCGGCCTCCGTTGCTGATACTCTTCTTGTGGGTCGTATTCTTTCAGCCAAAGGAATGAACAAGATGGGTATTCAGGAAGCCATCTTAAGATCCTGGAGTTTCGTCACAGATTTAGACATCTCTAATGGGCCTAATGATACTCTCATCTTTTCGTTTCCATCGATGCAGTCCCGTGATCGGGTCCTTCTTGAAGGTCCATGGAACATTAAGGGGAGGATGCTGGTTTTGAAAAAATGGCAGGTGGACGAGTCCTTGCATGAGTTGACTTTCTCACATTCTCCTCTCTGGGTCCAGGTGCATGGGCTACCTCTTGGGATGATGACTAGTCATTCGGCAATGGAGTATGGGCGTAAAGCAGGGGAGGTTCTTGAGATTGATTTTGATAACAGGAAGAAGGTTTGGGGCCTTGCTTACCTAAGGGTTCGGGTGCTGATTGATCTGGATAAACCTCTACTCCCGGGGGTGCATCTTCAGAGACATGGAAAACCTCTCACCTGGATCCAATATCGGTATGAACGTATCTCTGATTAGTGTGTGGAGTGTGGAAGGTTAGACCACCCTGCTCGTTTCTGCCAATATTCCTCAACTGATACTGTCTATCCCAACAACGCCCTATTCAATCTAAAAGCTTTGGCAACTGATCGGACCCGCTTCCAGGCCTCTTCTCAGCCTCCTTCCACCGGTTCCTCTTCTCACCGGGCTACTGTTCAGCCATACTTACCTCGACAAACTCATGCAACGTCTGCAACTCCTGCATTGCCATCCCCCCCTCTTGTCCCCGTGGTTGATTTACGCAGGGTTTCGATGCATGGGGCCCCACTATTGGACATCTCAGCTCCCACTACCCTTCTGGGGCCACCGCATATCTCTGGCGGTGAAGCCGTTAAGTTCAGCACGTCCACTCCTTCCACATCGGTTCTCGATGCATGGGTGGAACATAGCAGCTTTTATTTAAATTTGGAGAGGGATATACGGCGCGAACAGGGCCAGCCGCCTGACACTGTGTCTATGGTCGAGTCATTTGAGAGGCAGATCAATCTCATGTCAGTTGCCAAGGCACCCCTCACTGAAGATGGGCCCTCTCATGCTCTGGGCCGAGTCTCCTTTCCTGATATGATACCTCAATCTTTAGATACACGAAGTGGTACTTGGACTCATCGCCACTTTTCTTTTGGTTTTCGGCCATTCCCCATCTCAGCAACCCCACAGTGGTGGGCCTTAAGCGTTCTAATCTTGAACCTTTTTGTCCTATTAGTCCTAAGAGATCCCGGGGCTTCGAGGAAGAGACACAGCCCCATGCACAGCATCTCATTTCTCTTCCCTCTCACGTGGACTCGCTTCGGTCTTCTTCGAGGGGTGTCTTTCGATCTAGGCGTGGCCGTAATTGTGTTGGTGGGACGCGAGGGAGACGTTTATCACCGAGTTCTGATAGACTATCTGATGCTGAGGCGTTTGTCTCGAGTATGGACTTTTCAGCTGAGGAGGCGGGCCTGCCCATGCCCCCTCCTCCCCAATGATCACTCTGTTCTGGAACTGCCGGGGGCTTGCCCGCCCGGCAGCAGTTCGATCTCTCAGGGCAATCATAAGGCGCCAGAACCCTGACTGTTTGTGCCTTGTGGAAACAAAATCTAGTCAGGCTCAACTTTTACTCTCTCGTGTTGGTTTTTCCTCTTCTTTGATCTCCCCACCTGTGGGGCTAAGTGGTGGCATGATTTTTGGTTGGAGAGATGGTTTGAATTTTGACGTTCTCTCGATTACTCGGTACTCGATTAATCTGATCATTTTTGATAGCCCTGGTTCTCAGCCATGGCTCCTCTCCTTCATTCACAGCCCGGTAGATATGCTTCAAAAGTCTCTTTTTTGGAACCGACTTTCTGGTTTGGGTGCTCAGTTCTCAGGTAGTTGGCTTATCCTGGGCGATTTTAATCTGGTCTCTGATCAGTCCGAAAAGCAAGGGGGCCGTTTGGTTGGCTCTTCCTCTTCTCCAGACCATTTTCGGCAACTATGTCTCCTTCACGGCCTTGTCGACCTTGATTTTTCCGGTGCTCAATTTACTTGGTGTAACGGTCGGCATGGTTCTCATCGGATTAAAGAGAGGCTTGATAAAGGTTACGCCTCATCTTCGTGGGTGGAACTTTTTCCGAGAACGGTTATTACTCACCTGCCTCGGGTAACCTCTGATCACTCTCCTCTTCTACTTGACACCTCGGGTGGTATGTTGTCTGGCCCCAAGCCTTTTAAATTCGAACAATTTTGGCTTCGGGAGACTACCTGTGATGATGTTGTTAAGCAGGCTTGGAGGCACCAACACTTCGGGTCCGAGGCCTTTAAGCTTGTTCAGCGTCTTGGTGCTACCAAGGCAGACTTGAGACGTTGGAATAGAGAGTCAGTTGGGGTTTTACAACATACCATCCGCGTAAAACAGGATAAATTGTCTTGGTTGGAGCAACAAAATCCTGGTTCTGCTCTGTTGGAGAGTGAGGCACAAGCTGTCCGTGGAGAGATCCTGGAGCTTTTCAAAAAAGAGGAACTCTTGTGGAAAACGAAATCACGGGTTCAATGGCTTACCACTACCGACCTTAATACTAAGTTTTTCCACCTTTCCACAATTGTCCGGAGACGAAAAAATTGCATAGAGGCTATAAAATCTGAGGCTGGCTTTTGGGTCAATGACAGGGCTTCTATTGGAGCCCTTTTCCAAGCCCACTTCTCTGCTCTGTTTAAATCCTCAGAACCTGACTTAGCTCTTGAAATCCAAGACTTTATTTCACCAGTGATCACTCGGGCCGATAATGAAGAGTTGTGTCGGGTTCCTGACGACATGGAGATTCATTGTGTGGTTAAAGAATTGGGAGGTGCTAAATCACCTGGGCCCGATGGTTTTACTGCCTCTTTCTACCAAAAATTCTGGTCTACGGTTTCCAAGTCTGTTTGCTCCATGGTCAAATCCTTTTTTCCGCTCTGGTTATCTCCTCAAGCAATTGAACCACACGTTTATAGCTCTTATCCCTAAAACAGGAAGCCCTGCATCTGTATCTCAATTCAGGCCTATTAGCCTTTGTAATGTTAGCTACAAGATTATTTCAAAACTCTTAGCTAATAGGCTAAAACGGGTCCTGAGCAAATTGATCTCTCCTAATCAATCTGCCTTTGTACCGGGGAGGATCATCCAGGACAATTCGGTGGTTGCAGCCGAAATTATTCACTCAATGCAGAAGCAACGTGGCAGGAGGGGTACCATGGCCATTAAAATGGATATGTCACAAGCATACGATCGCCTTGAATGGAAATTTATCCTTCATGTATTAAAGTGTTTTGGGTTTAGTTCTAAGTGGCAGCAACTCATCTCTCAATGCATCACAACCGTATCCTATTCGGTGCTTTTGAATGGCAGCCCTCTTGAAGTGTTCTTTCCTTCTCGTGGTATTCGCCAAGGAGATCCGCTTTCTCCTTTCCTTTTTGTTTTAGCAGCTGATTCGTTGTCCTGTTTGATTAATAGAAGTGAACATTATGATTCTATTCATGGCACCCGGGTTGCTAGAAAGGCTCCTCCTATTAATCATCTTTCTTTTGCTGATGATTTGATAATCTTTTGCCGAGCTAACTATCGTGAAGCTCAGGAAATTGACGCTTTGCTTGGCTCTTACTGCCGCTGGTCTGGTCAGCGTGTTAACAAACACAAATCTTCCATTGCTTTCAGTAAAAATACTCATCCTGATATTATCTCGTCTATATGCTCTATATTGCAAATGAACAAGATGCCCCTTTCAGCGAAATACTTGGGCCTCCCCCTAAACTTGGGTCAGAGCAGGAAGACAAGTTTTGAAGAGGTTAAAGAACGGATGTCAAAGAAATTGGCAGGATGGAAAGCCAAGCTCCTATCCCAATCTGGTCGCACTACTCTCATAAAATCGGTGGCTACTGCTATGCCCCAATATTTTATGCAATCTTTCATGATGCCCAAGGGTTGGTGTTCTGCTGTTGATCGTTTGATTAAAAATTTCTGGTGGGGCTTCTCTGACTCTAAATCAAGAAATTATACCCCAAAAGCTTGGGGAGATATCTGCCAACCGAAGTATCATGGGGGGTTGGGTATCCGAACTATGCAGGATATAAACAAAGCTTTTTTAGCTAAGCTTGGTTGGAAGCTTTTTACACAGGGAAATGATATTTGGGCCCAAGTCCTTAAAGCCAAATATTTCCCTTTATGCTCTCTTCTGGATTCTTCTCCCAAACCTGGTGCCTCCTTGATTTGGAGAAGTCTGTGTGCTGTTAAGCATCTTTTATGCGAGAATATTTGCACTTTACCCCGTAATGGACATCTGATTGATATCCGGACCTCTTCATGGATTCCCACTATCCCTGGTTTTAGACCTACATGGTTGACAAGTGCTTCTCCTACCTCTTCTGTTCAAATGGTTTCAGATTTGGTGGATCATGACTTAGGGACTTGGAACGTGGAAGTTTTACAGCAACTTTTTGATAGTGCATCAATCCATCATATTCTTCGATTACGTCCTCCACACCCCTCTGCGTGTGATGAGGTAATTTGGGTCTCTGATCCTAAAGGCAAGTTCAGCGTCAAACGGGTGGTGCAGCAAGAACAAGGCAATAGGCTCTTTGTGCATCCCTTGATGGGAGATCAAGATTGGAAATTGCTATGGAAAGCTAAGATGCAGGATCGATTGAAACTTCTTCTTTGGAAGATTGCTGTAGAGGCTCTTCCTCTTCAAGCGACCATTTCGGCTCGGTTGGGAGCGTTGGGGCCAGACAGGCGCCTCTGTTCTTTATGTGAAACTCAAGCAGAAACTGCTCTCCATATTTTCCAACACTGCCCTGTGTCTCGCATCTTATGGCGACATTCTGCTTGGCCTTTGGATATTGATTGTATTCCCACTTCTTCCCCAGCTGATTTGATTAAAAAGTTGTTGCATGCCGATGACTCTCTAGGCATCCCCTCTTCCCAGCTGCAGATGTTTATTATTCAAGCAGCCCTCATTTTTGATGAAATTTGGTTTTCCCGAAACCGTCTTCTCCATGAAGGTACCCCCTGCATCCTTAAGGATAAGATCTCATCCTTATCCCGTAGGTACTCTGAACACTATCTTGCCTGGCACCAAGTCCAGACCTTTGGAGGCAAGCGTAGGTGGGTTCCCCCTGATCCTGGATGGATGAAGTTAAATTTCGATGTTGCCATTAGAAGTAATGGTTCTTTCCTAGCCGTCTCTTGTCGAGATTCACTTAGTTCCCTCTGTACTGTGTATACGGAACGATTACAGGCTACGGATCCCTTGTTTGGTGAAGCTTTGGCTGCGGTCAGAGCTGTGGAATTAGCTCTTGCGAATGAATGGCCCCGTGTGATTTTTGAATCGGATTCCCAATTGTTATGTGCCGATGTTAATGCTACGTCTCAGTCTTCTTGCTGGCAGATTGAAGATATGGTGGGCTCCCTGCGCAGAATATTTTTGGAGCACACGGAGTGGTCTTTGGTCTGGGTTCCAAGGCTTTCGAATTCCCTCGCTCATTTACTGGCAAAATGGGCTGCTCAATTTTGTGTTACAGGCTTTTCCAATATTTCTTGTATTCCTCGTAGTATTGTCTGTTGTGACAATACTCCCCTGTGATATGGTTACTTGGTTTTAATATTTTATGAGCTTTTCGGAGAAAAAAA
Source organism: Myrica gale (assembly GCA_963930655.1). Taxonomy (NCBI): domain Eukaryota; kingdom Viridiplantae; phylum Streptophyta; class Magnoliopsida; order Fagales; family Myricaceae; genus Myrica; species Myrica gale. The sequence goes on along the minus strand of OZ005600.1, from coordinate 3,237,405 downwards.
AAAAGAGCTTCAAACACAAGAAATTACAGCCCTTGCTCCCAAGAGTAGAAGCCCATAACTTCACATAATGGGCCTCCTATCTCGGACCAAATATCTCTGCTCTCAGTTCATTATTGCGAAATTGGTGTAAAACAATTAGAAAAAAAAAAAATTGGTGTAAAGCGTAAAGAACAAAATTTACTTTACCCAACAGGGCCAAACTTTTAAGTCTCAGACTTTGCTCTGTCGGACTATAATATATATATATATATATATATTTTAACTGGACGTCCCAGCCTGCTTAGCGTACACTCGACTAATCTACGTACCTGTGGAATATTTATCAAACAAATTTAGTAATTATTAAATAAAAAAAACTTGAGAGTGACTTTAAAAGATTCATAATACCTATAAAATTTTGAAACTGAGACCTTAAAGAAAGTAAATCAACAAGGTCATCATTTGACCACTCGGCAACCCTTTAACATTTATCTACTATAATAGTTCGTTGTCCAGCAAACAACCCTGTAACATTTAACATTTCACCGGTGCGTTTTGAAACAAGACTTTCCTTCGTCTGAAACACCATCGTCGCTTTTCGTTTCTAGCCTAAACGAGTTTATGTAGTCCTCGTCGATCACAATTTGCCTCTCGTTGTCATCTATATTTGATAGCATCCCGTGGCCTTCATCCACCCAGAATGTGTCGGGCATAATCGGCCTCCTTGACGTCTCCCACGCTACTAAAATATCCCCATTGACAGTCTTCGACCTCCACCTCGTCGGGCTCACAGGCCACTCCTTCGTCATGCTTATAGTACACTCCACGCACAAATTTGGAGTCCACAACCCTGGTCGTGCCTAAGTCGACTCCAACCTTTTCATCAATGCCCTCGAAGCTAGGGTTGTTCAAAGCCACCATTAAAATTCGGTGGCACCGGTACCCAGCCTAACCGATGCCCACGACCTATTTTAAGAAAATCTCCAGGGTTTTCCCGGTTCTCGGGTACCGGAAAATCGAGTTTTTATTTATTTTTATATTAAACCCCTACATTCCCCTCTGGCCTCCCAATTCCCCGAATCCCTTCTGGCCTCTTCAGTCTTCGACTTTCACAATCGCCCCCTCTCAATGTCAACAACCTCTCTCTCCCTCCCCACCCTTCGCCGACTACCACGCCGATTGCTCCTCCCTTTACCGATCACTGCATGTACTCTCATTTTCTCCTCTCCATCACATTAATTTGTTCATATTTACAATTTTTAGGGTTTCAATAATCTATTCATACTCAAGCAAACATTTATATTGTTTCAAATCTTGATTACACATATATATGTCGAAGCCCCTGCTTCTCGCATTGTTTCAAATTTGATATTTCAATGTTGTCTTGGAACTAATCGCCTAACTAGGCATGTTTTCAATGTAGTGGCGGTGGCATGGGAGGCTGGGAAGCCACTGGTGATTGAAGAAATAGAGGTGGTACCACCTCAGGCGAATGAAGTCCACATGCGAATCCTTTACACCTCCCTTTGCCACACTGATATTTACTTACGGGAATCCAAGGTAACAATTTTCCGATGATATATTCCATACACGTATCTGATTATTCGATATTGCGACGATAAAACAAGAGCAACAGACAAAAAAACATAATTTTGGTGTTATTCCATATTTAAGAACTTAATTAGTTAGTAAGCACGTTCTATTAATGCCTAGAAAAATAAGTGAATTTCAGCTAGAAATTAGACATCATACAAGTGAATGTTATAGCATACAAGATCACTGCATACCAAGCAGGATGCGGTTTTGCATTCTGTAGTAGGTTCTTTTAGTCCATAAATTTAATTTGGTTTGTAAAAATGAAAAGAAAAGAATCCTCCATGTTTCCATCTGATTTATACTCTGGCTTCGATAAAATTATTTGCAGACTTATTTGAAAACAATATAAATATACAATATAATTGTTTGTTGTAGACACACTTCTTGAAAAAAGTGGAACCTATAATTTTTCAGACGAGGAACGTAATTTCTACTCCATATTGGAGGCTGATTCATGTGTTCAGTTTCAGGTGTGGTTTCACTATAACAGTGATTATGATTTATGAAAGCAAAGTCAGTGCTTGACATATTTTTCATGGGCTTTTGTAGTCATTTTATGTATAGAAGTAATTTAAGATTGATGCCAACAAACGTTCATTTGTGTAACTAATAACAAAAGAAAAAATATATGTATTGGGTCAAGTGAGTAAAATACTAAAAAAATGACCAAATATAAATGTTGGTTATCCTGGAACCTCTACCGCTTAACGGTGTAGGCATAGGTATAGGTGGCTAATATTTAAAAATCGGTCTATCCGGTGTAGGTGCCGGTTTTGGCCAAAACAGGCACCTACACCGGGGTTGAACAGCCCTATTCGAAGCGTTTGAGAAAGACAACCACCTTGTCACCGTCCAGCCGCTCACTGCCATGTCACCATACGAGACAATGCTCTAGGATATTTGCAGCTTGACCGATGATAAGCGTGTTGCGCTGATTCTCCTCCCTTTTCACAAGCACCCAACGGTAGATGGCCGAATGGAGGACGAGAACGCAACTTACAGAGGCATAAACCTCAACGTCTTGGCCAATGCACCGTGTTCCGTGGGAATATTTATCGACATTGTCCATTGCTGCTTTGCCATGCTCTTCATTGGTGGCTCAAACGACCGCGAGGCACTAGCTTATGCATGGAGAATGGAGAGCCACCCCAGAATCAGTCTTACCGTGGTGAGGTTTCTTCCGGGCGAGAACGTCGTAGACATAGAGTCGAGACTCATGGATGAAAGCCACATGATGCTATCAAATATAACTGGTAGCGAGAGGAAAATTGCGATCGACGAGGACTGCATCAACTTGTTTAGGCTAGAGACGAAAAGCGCCGAGTCGGTAAGTGCGAGACAATAGTGTTTCAGACTAAGGGAAGTTTTTTTTCAAAACGCAACGGTTTGCTTGGATCTTTTATTTTCTTCGAATGGGGGCAGTTTCGTATATTCATGAAGAGTGACATGTGACAAAAAACAAGCAAAGGTAACGGCAAATTTGGGTTCAAAATCAATTCGCAACAATTCTGGTAGATTATAGGAGCGAGTTGCAATGAGTTAGAGTTTAGGGGATTTTTAGGATTTGTAGTATAATTTGTGGGGGCAGAATTTGTAATTAACCCATAATAATATATAGTTACCATTATAGCTGTGTCACTTTCCAGCAATATATTAATTAATATATACTATGTTAGGCATTTTTTTTATCATTTTCTAGCTAAGTAACAAGTAGTAATTCTGGCCAAGAAAAAAAAGTTGTAATTCTGCACGAAGAAAAAGGTCGTTAATTGTTTATTATTATTTTAGCCATCCGGTCTGTCAGGCCGAGCAGTGTATAGAAAACCCTTATCTAATCCAAAACATTAACTCAGAAAACTTGAGTGGCAATCAATTTGATTTCCTCTTCTGTAATTTGATATATAATTGCACATAATTGATTCAATCTCATCGATCCATCCATCTGATTCTTGCGGAGAAGATTTTCCATTGCTGATGTAGAAGCACCACGGGAACATGTAATAATTATAGCTTAAGGGTACGTCTCACCTAGGCAAGAGATAGGGTCCTAATCAAGATATATGTTTTATCTCAATTTTCCATTTTATTCATTAATATGCTGACAACATCTCAGCTCTCTATTTTATTTATTAATGTGTTGGTAACATCTTAACCCTCTATTAGGATCTATTAAGACTTATGATCATAATCTTGCTCACTTATCAGGTGGCCTTTTCGCCGGAGAAGTCAATAGCAAATTATCGGCGCAAAAGTAATTGCAGGTTCCTCGCTCCATTTAATGAATAATAAGTAGAATATTATGCAGCGGATAAATTTCGAAGTATATCGGTAAGATCAAGATAATTATTAACAAAATATTGGGACCTCGATTGCCTGAAGGCAAAGAAGTTCTTTTTTTTTTTTTCCTAAGCAGGCAAAGAAGTCTTTAAAACAACTCTAATAGACATTTGGGCTTGTATAAAGGAGCTTCACCTGGGCTTGTATAAAGGAGCTTCACCTTCAAAGTTTCACGTGATCCACGTTGCTTTGCTGGTCTACGAGACAACTGGGCCATATTTCGATTTCGTTTTCTTCGTACACTTTAATTATTAAAGGTCATGGGGCCCCACTAATTTACTGTAGCGACAAAGATGACCAGCATAGGTCCAAATGCACAACTAGGCATTTGAAGTAAAAAAAGTTGGAGTGAAGTAGGTAAAAACAGTAAAGATATTTTATGAAATTTGATGAAAAAATAAAGAAATAGAAGATTTAATTGAATATTATAATATTATTTTATAATTTAATGTGGAAAAAGTGATTATTTTATAATTGTGTAGAAATGTTGAGGGGTGGAAATTTCTACCCCAAACACCCTCAATTGTCTTACTTCTATTCCTCCGAAATTCACATTTAGGAAGGGATCAAACCGAGAACTCCTTTTAAAGGGAGAAAGAAAAAAAAAACTCCTTGCCTTTTGAAAAAGTAAAAACAAATCATCCTAATAATCCTTAAACGTTTCGTGGAAACAATTATAACCTTGCTGGATTCTCATTGTTATTGGGAACTCCATGAAGCATTAAGAGAAAACAAAAGTTATATCTAATCACTTTTCCTTTTGGGAAAAAAAAAATACACGTGTATTTGCGAGATTAAGGGTAATAGTCATCAAAAGGAACGATTAACGTTATTAACATTGTCAAATCGAATATAATGACCGAGGAGGCATGTTAGTTTTGAGTACATCTGTTTGTACTTCACCCCTTATTTATTGTATATTTTAATTTTCAGAGGGAAAAATCGTATAAGATATTCACCAACCCGAACTAAATATATACAGGAACTTCATCTTGTACTTAAGTTTGTAGAAAGATACTAAATCAAAATCATCTTCATATATTTTGAGAAAGTCGAAGGATTTCACGCTATTTAGAAGAAAACCACTAAATAAATACTACATCATGGAAAATCTCGTAATTTCTCTATCCTACCATGAAACATGGTTACTTTAGATTCTTCGAAGTGTTTTTAAACAATTCTTTCCAAAAATTCTAACACATTAATAAATAGAAAGACAGAGAAAGATACGTGAAGGTTGTATTAATACATTAGTTTTAGCGGATCTCCCATTACTCCCATCCTTATTCCTGAAGCTAAATACACGATGATCACTTAGACATATATATATATATATAATGAACATAGTATGGATTCACCATCCTTGAACTTTGAAGGAAGTAGGATGGCGTAGCTTTCAAAATACACACCCGCACACACGCACATACGGACAAAACTAACTTAAGAAAACAGACAATGAACAACCTAAGAATAGTATGTAGCATGTAGGAGAACACGGCACAGCGGAGGGAAGAGGGGGGGGGGGAACAGGGGCCACCGCCCCGGTTGGTCCCCCAATTTTTTTTTTACATGTAGATTTTATTTTATTATTTATTTTTTAAAGGCCTGCCCCTGGCCCAATGAAAATTCAGTCCGCCCCCTTACCTGCCCAGATACCTCAGCCCACCCCCTTAAGACCCAAGAAGCCCAGCCCAGCCCAGCCCAATCCAACCCATTTTTTTTATAAAAAAAAATTAATAGTGTGAAACTTCTTCTTAATTTTTTTTATCCCTTATCCCTCTCCTCTCGTACACTTTAACCTCTTTCTTACTTTCTCCCAGCTCCTCCCTGTCCTCTCAGCTTCTACTTAATTTGTTGGGATCTGCAAAATTGAGTTTTTTGTTCCAATTCTTTTTCCATTTTCATTTACCAAGAATGTATTTTCTCCTTGTAATTCTAGGTTATTTTTTGTTGATATAGATTCAACTTCAAAGAAGCTTGTGTTCAATAAAATTGTCACACTAAAAGACAGCTATAGCAAGAGTGGGAAGTAGCTCTATGCCCTTGGATCATTTGGATACTTTTTGAACTTTGGATTCTTTGGATTCTTTTTCCAATATGCTTTGTTTTTATCTTGTTGTCTTTTAAGAATAAAAGAAAGACAACAATGGATTATTTTACTCAATTATGTGTTCTGTTTTACTTTTTTGTAAATCCCAACAAATTTAGCAGGACTTATTGAGCAATGGGCACATCCTTTATAGCAACAAAAGTAAGTACTTCGCTTTTGGAATTGAAGAGTTATAGTGCTGAAAATGCTTGTAAAATATTTTGTTTCATTTGTGTTATGTTTTACGAAGAATATATATGTGTGTGATTAGTTGATGCTCCATTGATGTCCTGAACAACAATAATTTAATCTTTAATATTATTACCACTAATTGGTTGATGCTTTCTGTTTTGTTTTATTTTGTTTAGATAATGGATAAATTTTTTATAAAAAAAGTTAGCCAGCGTAGAATCGTCTAATACTACTATATTGTATTTCAATATTTTTAGTGTTTTTAGTCCTTAATTTTTTATATTTTAACTCTTAAAATATTTTTTTGCATTAAGTAGTAATTTTTTTATCATTTTTCTTTAGTAGTTTGCCCCCCGTTGATTTCATCCCTGGCTCCGACACTGAGAACATGTAAACACGTTGTCATGATTCAGGTGGTGAGATTACTGTGGAGACGGAGAGCCGCTGCCATTGCGCCCGTAAATACCCTTGCTCTCAGCTTGGTGATGCTTTTCCTTGATTTTATCGATGCATTTAGCATATTGAGGGCTAAGATCTTTAAGCTGCCCACAAGTCTTAAAGACTGGATCATTAGGATTGTCGTAGTTAGGAGAGCCTGTTCCACTACCGAGAATCCGGTTCAGATATGGGTTCATCAGTCAGAGGAACTCTAACTCCAATTCCTCCTCGATCAGGCATTCGTCAACTCGACCATTGCACCCGAAACTGGAGTTGCTCGTAAGAAGGAAAGCAGCATCACTGCAATATGCGTTCCGGAGTAACAGAAGCATCGAAAAGAATGCCAGAGGATATATCCTTCCCTACCTGTTATCAACCTTCATTTTGGGTAGCATTTTCTGCACAACCCTACTGATCACTGAATTTCCCTTCGCAGCTCGCCAACACGCATTGTGGCCGTTCAGACTTCAGAGGCGTACTTATAGCCAGTAAAAAGAGACTAAAGGAACGTGTTGCGCTGGAGAAGTTCATGAAAACAACACTCCTCTCATGGAGATGATTTTTAATTGGTGAAGTAAAAGCACCAAACGTGCACCAAAGGTATCGAGGGTGGCCTTTTCGTCTGATCAGCTAATAGTAAATTGTAGGCACAAAAGTAATTGCAGGTTTCTCACTCCAATAATTGAGCTCAAATCCCCTACTCGTGAACCTACTTTCTCTGTTCCAAAGTGATTCCTCTACCAACTTTAGCTTTATAAGCTAAGGAAAAAAAAATAGCTTTATAAATAGATCAAATTTTGAGGAAAATCAATCGATAAATATCCGGTAGAAACGTAAGGATATATGTTTCTAAAATTACAAGTTAGGACTAGTAACGGATAAACAGAGATCAACTAATATTTTAAAGATTATATAGAGCATCAAAAACTTTGGATTTTATTTTTTAAGAATAAGATAATTATGGCCATATACCTATTTTGCCTATTTGGTCATTGTGTTTTGATCTATTTTAATAAATAATCTTTGAATTTTCAGATTGATCATGAAGATCGTTAAGTTTATAAATTTTATCAAACAAGTCATTTCGTTAAACTTTTATCTATAAATTTAATAATTCACAAGCTAGTTCCAATATACATGTTAACCAAAACCGAAACTATGTGACTTTTTTTTCCTTATTTTTTATTTTTTAAAAAAATAAAATTAAGTAAATTATTTTAAAAACCAAAAATTAAGAAAATAAATTTTTAAAAATTATAAGTCACATTATTTTAATTTTTGGGCGACACGTGTTAATTTATGATTGATGTTGACTTGTGAACCATTAATTTTGAGATTGAAAATTTAATAGAATTGACTTATTTGACAAAAATTATAAATTTAGGGACCTTTGTGATCAAGTTGAAAATCATTTTTTTAAAATAGTTAAAACAAATGAGTAGGTAACCTAATTATTTAAAAAGAGGTGACCTTATTTAACACGGAGCACTGCTAATACTACATCAAATGCTCTACTAGTCTAGAAAGGGAGCAAAAATTAGGAATGCCTGAAGACTCTAATGAACATTATCGCTGTATAAATTAATTAAGGGGTTTGAGATTCAAAGCTTCACATGATCCACGTTGGGTACATTCTGCTTCGCTTGTCTACGAGACAACTGGACCCCATTTCTTTTTATTCTTAGTAACTGGACCCCATTTCACTTTTGCTTTTCATAAGCTTGTCTTTTAAAAGGCAGTGGAGGCCCATTGTTCTACAGTGGAGAAGCAGAGAATCAGGTGATGCACAATTGTGGAGCTGGGCCTACTTGTTTGTTCAGTAAGAGCGACTCTTTATGGTTTATTGATATCAGATACCCAAAGAAAAAGAAAAAAACGTAATTTTTTTTATTTCCTGTTATTGTAGTTCTTATAGTCAGGGTTGTAAGTGTGTGAGAATGTGGATGTTACAGCTTGCTCCATTTTATCTTTTTTATCAGATATAACCCAAACTTGAACTTAAAATGGCACATAACTTTTATAGGGGAAGTTCAATATGCAAAGTGGGTTCTTATGTCCAAAACAGCCACCCGTGGCCAGTGGCCTTACTGCCTTTACACTATAAATTCCTTCCTTGGAGATTTGGAATAGTGTTTTTCTTGTTGGTATCTGGTACGTCAACTTAATTAGTAGGAATGCGACTATTTTTAAAAGGCTAGAGCCTGGCTTCTTAATGCCCACATCTGTATATCTAGAGCGCTTGAATTCTAACCTGGCCCATAACTAGTTCAACAGTCTATTGACGGCCCAAGAAACGAAAGAATTTTGCGAGCCCATCCAACTCAGGAGCTTTTCTCAAATGCTACCAGGCCCGACAAATTTCTATAACCCCCCCCCCCCCCCCCACATATTTGGAAATTCAATTATTTTCTTTTTTGGTTTTACGGTTCTATAACGGTTGTAATACCGTGTGTCCCATATTTGCTGAGGAGAGAGAGCATGAAAGACAATGTGTCATTTCAGTGGGGAGCCCACCCATCCGCTTATGCATAGTTAGGTTCAATAAAGATTCGAACGTAGCTGAATGGCACTTGTAAGAGTGAATACTTTCCAAGCTTTGGCTTTGGATTAGGCACTTGTAAGTTGTAAGGAACGCCTACTTTCAAAGCACGTGGAATGTGACTTCTTTTTCTCTTTCTAGACCCCCAATGCTACATCTCTTTCGACGTGATAACCCTTCGTTCCAAATGTACCACATCTACTACACTGGAAGCAGGGGCGGAGAGAGAGGGGGCGGGGGGGCAGCCGCCCCCCCCTCAGTTCTAAAACCATGAAAGTTTGGTTTTATCCAACTTGAACTCCAGCGTGTTCAATCCTATACGGGCGCTCGAAGAGGCTCAATTATCTGATGTTTTGGCAAATTATGACAGAGTAAGCGTGATGGTTCAGCCATCAACAGTACTTCTATCGGATTCGATGAAGATGGTGTCGAGCAGGAACCTATCCGACCGCCAAGGAGCTATGATGTTGGCAGCAGACACCATGCTTGCGAAATCGGGAGCTGGGAAAAGCTGTTGGGGAGAAGATTTAGCATCTGATGATCAGATATGTCCTTCTCCTCTGACGGTCAACAGGCCTTACGTGATGAACCCTTTTAGCGGTTTCACGGGCGCTTTTGGCAATGCAAAACATTCACAAGTTGTCAATGACTTACAAAATGGAAAGGCTCCAGTAACGACATGCTCTTTTGAGCCGTTGGATTGCTTGCTCTCAGCTCACGGGCGCTTTAGGCTTGCAGTGGAGGATTTCAAAGGAGCCCTTGCATTGGATCCTAGTCATCTTGCACATAATGTACATCTTCATCTGGGCTTGTATGAGGTCTTGGTCAAGCTTGGTAGGGGAAAGGATGCTATAACCAGCTGCAATGAAGGCATGAAGCACTCAACATCGATGGGGAGCTTATTGATGCTTTAGTTCAGGTTTGCGGATGTTTACATGCTTGGTCAAGTGATTGTTTGTGCGATAACAAAAGTATTTCACCTCTTTTTCCAGTAGGACTATTCGAGTATGACAGTATGTCCTATATTATATATTGTGATGTTGACACAAGTGCTTTAAATTGGTGTTCTATTTTTCAGAGGGGTGAAGCTAAGCTTTTAACAGAAGATTGGGAAGGAGTCGTTGAAGATCTGAAAGCAGCAGCTCAAAAATCACCTCAGGTTTCCCTATACAAAATTTCTGGCTCCGGCTCTGATTGGAAGACCTGCTTTTTCTATGAGTGAGTAATTGCACATTTCCATTCCTTGGGGAAGTGAACTTTAAGAAAAAAAGGAAGAGCAAAGTGGTCAAATTATTGTTCTTTTAACAGGGCAAAAACAAGGTGTGAAATTACTGGGAGTGTTCGCGATCACTTCTCTATTGTCCTTTAACGTTTGTTGTCTCAACTAGAATCTTCCCCGGTGCCGTATATGGCCCGCAGCGACTTAAGTCGGGCACTTGCACTTGGAGACGAGGCAGACCGCCAGGCTTTGGTGTTTTGACCCATTTAAGCCCCGTCTTGTCGCTCAAAAACCTAAGAAGCACCTTTGGGCTTGTGCTTTTCGTCCAAAATAATGGGCACGAATGGGCTGCGCCAGGACTATTCCGTGGTCTTGACAGCATCGGATCCCCTCCGCCACACAACGGAACTTCATCTTCGATCTTCACCGTGTGAGCCCCACCCTCAGCAATCTCCTGCAACTCCATTGCATTCTCTAGGGCCCGCAACACTTTAGCCATTGTGGGTCGTTTTTTTCTATCGTCACACAAGCATCTGTACGCGATCTTCGCATACACCTTCAAGCTCTCCGGCGCAATTAGACCGATCAAACGGTTATCAATGATCTGTTTCAGCGAACCGTCTTCGTAGCATTGCCGTGCCCATTGGGCCAAACATTGTTGCTCATCGTCTAGGCCAGTATCCACCGCTGGTCTTGCACATAACACCTCAAACAACACCACCCCAAATCCATAGACATCAGATTTCACCGATAGTTGATTGGTCAGCATATACTCTGGGTCCATATACCCGAACGTGCCCCTCACATTTGTGGTGACGTGGCTTCTAGAGAGGTTCGTCGGCCCCAATCTAGAAAGCCCAAAGTCCGAAACCTTGGCAACCCAGTCCCTGTCCAATAGAATATTACTGGTCTTGACGTCTCGGTGTATAACCATATGTTCTGTACCTTCATGAAGGTACAACAGCCCCCGAGCAGTGCCAATGCAAATCTTAAGTCTCTGCTTCCATAATAGTGGAGGATTATCCGTATCGTAAAGATGATGACGAAGCGTTTTATGGGGCATGAAGTCGTACACGATGATCATGACCCGTTCATCATCGCAGTAACCGATCAAAGAGACCAGGTGGGGGTGCCGAAGTTTTGCGAGCAATGCGATCTCGGTTCGGAACTCCCGGTTGCCTTGATCCGAAGTTGGCGCGAAGATCTTGATTGCGACCGGTGTGAGTCCTGCATCGATGTAACCTTTGTATACAAGACCACATCCACCTCTTCCAATCACAAGATTCCTGTTGAAGTTTTTTGTGGCTGCACGAATCTCTGCCAGGGTGAAACGTCGGCACAACTCTTCAAGAGATGGTGATGTTTGGTTCTTGTTGGACTTTGCTGTCTTGCGGGACCGGAAAATTGTCAAGCCCAAAAGAAAGAAAACGGTTACAACACCTAGGGAAGCCCCAAAAATGGCAAGCAACAACAATGATTTGTGGGGGCATGGTTTGTGGTGGTTACGAAGGAATGGGACTTCAGGGTTAGGTCCAGCAAGATTGGCGTCAGAGTTATTCAATTTGAACAACTCTAGACCATTAAGGATTGCGTCAGAATATCCGGCGCTGGAATTTGCAATGGGACGAAGATCTATAAAAAGATAGGTCTTACCCTTACTTTTTACCCTGGGAATCATTACAACGTAATCCTTATAAACCGGAATGCCTTGCCCGCCGCTCCAAGCCAAAACATTTGCAGAAGTCTCAACCGTCTTATTTCTGATTGAAACATGAAAGCCACTGTTACCACCCTTCTTTAGCTCTGGCTGGATCTCACAGAAGTGAAGTCTTACCAGGTACTTGAAGCCCGAGTCTATTGGCAATCTCCAGGTAAGCTGGTCGTTCCATTTGCTCCATCCTCTGGATATTCTTATAGACCGCGCCGTCTGATAGACTTTCTCTGGTGCTGTGTAATCGGCAATGCCTGAGTATCTGATTTGGGCCCCACTTTTTATATGATTTACTCCTGCAGATATGAAGAAATTGGAATCCTCAAACCATCTCCGGAACATCTTGCCGGAGTCCTCAATCGGTGAAATGGAACTTCCACCTACGTTTAGTCGGTGAACCATCTCAAGAGCGGTGTTGTTACGGATAGGAAACTGAGAGTTCCAGCCAACAAGCCGTACCCCTTTATCTCCAAAGGCAGTATAATAAAGGCTGGTGGGCATCGAGACGATCTCAATCCCATTTATAAACGCATATGCATCATCTGAAGTATTCGGGGATGGAGTGAAGGTAATGTTCAGTACACTGTGACCCTCCTCTACGTTTACGCAGAATTCTTTGACCAAAAACTTCGAGCCTAATGAATCAGCAGCAAGGGAAGCGCTAAAGTTTCTGAGGAGAGTGAAAGGACCGGCAGTAACAGTGAAATAGGCCTTAGACCTATCGTAATCTCCGTACGTATCTGGATAGAAGAAGAGGCGGATAAATTTGTTGCCCGGACTAAGATGAATAGTGTAGGTGAATTGAGAAACAAAGATCCGCGCCGTAAGATACGGGATACAATTGACGGTCGAAGGCAGGGAAGTGGAATTTGAGACAGTTGAGATATGATTAGGTTGGTATGCGGCGATGAATTTTGAGCCAATGTCTCCGGTCCACTCCCTGCCACCTGAGTAAGTGGAAATGGCAGAGGAACCGCAGTCAAGGGCCACATTATCGATGGTGGAGTCGAGAAGGTTGGCCTTACCAGTAATGAGTGTCAGATAATTCTGGAAGAAAAATACTAAGAGGAGGAGGACGTATGATCTGTATGAGTTATGCATGGTGGGCGCTGTAGTGTGGTGAAAGGGGCAGGCAAAGCTGCGTGTGCTATAAAAGAGTGGGAGTCCGAGTAGCGAACGTGTGAGTATAGTGGGACGTGGGAGACTGTGGAGGAAAGAGGACGAAAGAGGTCAAAAGACACGCGTGGAAGGCCACGTGAAGCCGCCAGTTTGAGACACTCAGGTCTAGTCAACTAACCATTGAATGGACACTTTGCTAAGAGTAATAGGCACGTGGTTAATTTATGCTAACCTAGAAACAAATTATTGACCTGAACCGAGTACATGATTCCATCTCAATTGTTTATTTTGTTCCGCCTTTTTTCATTTTAATTTCATTAAAATAATTTGTATTTTTATTGTTTATATAATTTTCAATAATAGAATATGCACGTAAAAAGTACAGAAATAATACGCTCCAACGTGTTAGTGCCTTTCTGTCAAAGTCATGACTTCTAAAGCTTAGTCCACTGGCATCAGCAGTGACAGTCCGAGTAGACCAACCAGCCCTTGAACGCGATGAGTCTCCATCATCAACATCACTCCCTGTGTGATACTGGGTTTATCTAACAATGTGGAATATAAATTAAACCCCTCGTTCCAGAATACGCGGAACTAGGACTGATTGCCTGGTACGCGTCGTTTTGGGCTGAACCATGGAGAAAACGAAGAAAAACAAAAAGTTTGCTTACTAGCCAATGAGAAAGAAAAACATAGGAAAGGCCTTAGAAGCAAGATAACTCTTCGGCAAAGCATGCATGATGTAGAATCCTTGAGCTATGGAGTTGCTATGGCATCGTCCTGGCTTGCTATATAACCGGTTATGAATCCCACCTTGTGATAACCAGGCCAAATGACGAGCGGTTCAATCACTAAACCATAGAATGGGAGTATGGTTAGAAGTTATATATATCAATGGATCAATTCTCATACATTAATTGATGGGCTTGCATAGTGAGCTCCAGGATTGTCTAGTCTAATTAGTTGAATAATGGGTCATTTATATGGATGGGAATTATATTAGATAACAGATAAATTTTTCGTGTCTTCCCCTTTCAGCTGGAGAGGCTTTAATTTGTCTGCGCTCCTCGTTAATGTAGGACTTCAATTCTAACTAGTAGCTACAGTACCCACGGCGATCATCCGCTTAACAAAAAGTTTCCATAAAATACTTGTTCCATACTATTAATGAAGTTCCTTGCCTCACTTCGACATTGAATGCCTGAAAAATCATGAGTTATAGACAAACGGCAGATGGTTTCTCTCACACGTTTTAGTTTTTGTTTTCAACTTTTTTTACCCCATAATCTGGCCTTCAAATCATCGTCACATTTTTATTTTCGCTCCAAAACATCAACAAATTTACATCATACCCCCAACATCTTTTATTTTGAAATCTTTATTTTTTTTTACTTAATTAACGTGCAGTTCTACTTCGTATATGTCTTTTACAATTTAGTCTCTAAGTTACAACTTTCAACCAGTCTCCGAAGTTCATTTTTTCGACAAATGGCGTTACCCAACTAACGGGATGTTGCACATGCTCTGTTCCTGTCACTTCACTGCCAATGAGGGTTTGACAAGTGTTTAAAAAATCAAATTGAAAACGCCTGCTCAGTATGCCACGTCACCCAGCCGCTCCATTTCACAATCTGGCCTTCTTCCCCCCTGTTATAATGGACATACGGACCAAATACGACAAATAAAAGAGGATGGATATTGCATCACTCACAGTCTTTTAAGGCATTGTAACTAGTAACAGCATGAGGTCCCTCCCAAAACCAACCTCGTGGGAGGCTTCCATGGCCTTTAGCGGCAAATCCATAATCTCTGATAGCATAGCCAGCTAACTGTTCCCCATTCTTGAAAGGCCCATACCCTGCTCATGAAAAACTCGAATACTCTGCAACTCCATCTTCTTCAGACTATCTATTCGGACAACTTGAGTTATCCTCACAAGGGAATCCCGGTCTTGAGGTTTGACCAAACAATGCTCCAACTCCAACAGTTTACACGTACCCAGATCCTCAATCGGCCAGACAGCTCCGAAGCTTCCACTGGCCTGATATGCAAAAACAGAGACTTTGGTGTTATCTGCTTCACTTCCCACAAATCTCTCGTCAAAATACTATGACACGTGGCAGTATCGGCTTCGCATCCAACTTTGGGAAGCAACTTGATTGGCTTGTACGAAAGAAGGGGGTCCTTTGTTCAGCATGAGTCGGGCACTGAATTTGCCAATCAAACACCAACATCACCTCTCACTCCCTGTAATCTTGATTGGATAAATATTAGCCAAAACTCCAGCACCAACTTTAGCAATAGTTTAAACCTATGGGTATGTCTATGCCTTTTATTAATCCAACACAACTCAGAAGAGTAAGAAATAATGGATTATGGATATTTATTAACAATTGTAAGACTTCTGTTTCAGCAGCCGTGTGAAAACAGAGTGTTGAATTTACTAGTGGCGATTCGCGAAGGCAGTATTTTTGTCTTAAAGTTGAACATCTGAGAGGATGGCCTTGGGGACAGAGGAAGAGGCAGTGGCGGCGACAGGTATTCGACAAAAACGTTGGAAGTGGAGAGAGTTTGGGTGTGGATTTAAGTGGGAAGTATGGTTTAATAGGAGCTTTGACGAAGATAAAGCTATGTTCTGGGATATAACGATGCTTGTCGCAGCTAATTCCATTTTCTATACTCTTAACCCTCTCAGAGACTCCACTGCCAACCAAATCAGGGATACGATAGTAGAGGATGAGAGGGATAGAGAGTTTGAGAAGTGGGAAGAACGACCAGAGAGACGAAGAAGGCCAGATCGTGAAAGGGAGCTACTGAGTGACGTGGTGGCCTTTTAAGTGATTTTTTTAAATACGTGTCAAACCCTGATTGTAGATGATGTGCCTATTAAATTTTAAAGTGTATTTTCTAGAGTTTTCTTTTTGAGAATTGTAGTGAGGCATTTATGTTTTGTGTGTTGACCCATTGTTGGATGTATTTGGTCACTCTCTCACACCCTTCCACCCAACCATTGCAACATTTCACTTCTCCAATACAACCTTTCATCTCACCATGCAAACATTCATCTCCCCATGCACATTCATCTCATCTTCTTGACTACATTCGAAATTCCTCCTTGGTCATGTGATAAGTCACATTTATCTTCTTGGAATTTCATGAGAAGTATCTAGATCCTCTCCCCAAGTCCTATATATACCCTAGCCTACCTCTCAAGCTATTCATTCCATCATATCCCACCAAAACCCACAAAAGAGAGAGTGTTCCTAGTGTCTCCAACACTTTTCATATATTGTAAGTGTGGTCCTATCCAAGTTGTATTATCTCATTTCTTCAATAAAAAGTGTGTTTCTTCTTTTAGTTTGATCTCTTCTATTTTGGTTGTGAGTCTTTGGGCTAGTGTGACTTTGTTACACTATTTGAGAATCGATTGTTCCAGTGGATTTGGGCATCGTATTTCTCTACATGGTATCAGAGCTTCAAGGGTGGTGGTGATTCATCCTTGGTGAAGAAGATCAACTAGTGTCGAGGAGATGGATTCGGGTGGACGCTTCAACAGTTTCGGGATTGAATTGCTCAATCAATTCAACTACAAAATATGGAGGTCGTGTATGGAGTCTTATCTTGTTCGAGAAGATTTGTGGGAAGTTGTTGGTGGAGCTGATGTGAATCCTCCGGGGAATACTCCAGAAAATGCTGATGCATTGAAGAAATGGAGAATTGCAAATGCAAAGTGAGAGTCTATCCTGAAGAGATCTTTATCTCATGATTTGTTCGAGAACATTATCAGGTGCACTTCAGCTGCCAATAGTGGGGTAAGTGCTTTATGACAGAAACTAATGCTTTGTCTGCTGTCAATTATGAAAAGGATTGGGTTATTGATTCGGGTTGTGGACATCATCTCACTGGCGATGAATCCAAGTTCTCTAGTTTTCGAGACTACAACGGCAATGATGCGATTATCACGGCGGACAACTCTATTCATCCTGTTGAGAAGGACGGGGTCGTGACTATCAAAGGCGATAATGATGACCATATCACGCTCAATAGTGTGTTCCAAGTTCCTGGTATGAAAAAGAATCTCTTTTCCATTGTTAATGCCGTGGATAATGGCAACTATGTCTTGTTTGGGCCGAAAGATGTAAAGTTTATTCAGAATATCAGAAATTTAGATGCTGACGTAGTTCACACGGGTAAAAGAGTTAAAGACTTATTCGTTTTATCATCTACTGTCTCTTATGTTGATAAAATGAGTACAAATGATGAAGCTGTGGGCATTAAGGAGTGGGAAGGAGCTATGAATGAGGAGATGAATGCTCTTATAAAAATCCAGACATGGGATCTCGTGCCATTGCCCAAGGATATGAAGCCTATTACTTGCAAATGGGTTTACAAAATTAAACGAAAGTCAAATGGAGCTGTTGATAGATTCAAGGCGAGGTTGGTAGCTCGTGGATTCTCTCAGAAGTACGGGGAGGATTATGATGAGACATTCAGTCCAGTTGCAAAGATGACTTCAGTTCGAGTCGTTATTTCCTAGGCGGCACACTTTGGGTGGAAGCTTTGGCAACTTGATGTGAAAAATGCATTTTTGTATGGCGAAATCAACAAAGAGATCTATATGGAGCAACCCGATGGCTATGTTTCTCAAGATCATCCAGAGTATGTTTGCAAGCTCAAAAAGGCGTTGTATGGATTGAAGCAAGCCCCTAGAGCTTGGTACGGTAAAATTGCTGAATACTTGCAATTTTGTGGTTATTTTGCTTCTAACTCAGATTCTAGTTTGTTTGTTAAGAAGCAAGGCAAGGTGCATGTTATTGTCCTCTTGTATGTTGATGACATGATTGTAACTGACAATGACGATGAAGAAGTTAAAAAGCTTCGGGGAGAACTTTTCGTTCGCTTTGAGATGAAAGATTTGGGACAACTTAGTCATTTTCTCGGATTGGAAGTGACAGTTCTCAAAAGTGGAATTTTTGTGTGTCAACAAGGCTATGTGGAGAAACTTCTGGACAGATTTGAGATGAATCTATGTAAGAAGTGCTCCACTCCTCTTGATGCAAATATTAAACTACGGCGTGAGGAAGGTAGTCTTCTTCCTGATCCTCGTCCTTATCGGGCTCTTGTAGGTAGTCTTATTTATTTGACTATTACAAGACCGAACATTGCATTCTCGGTTGGCCTAGTTAGCCGTTACTTGCAAGCACCAAGAAAACCTTATTTGGAAGCAGCGAAGCATATCTTGAAGTATGTGCACTCTACTCTTGATATGGGTATTTTCTTCAAAAGAGATGTAGATTTTGTGTTGTATGGATTTTCTGATGCCGATCTTGGTGGTGACTTGGATGATCAGAGGTTTACTTCCGGGTATGTTTTCCTTTGTGGATCATCTTGTGTTTCTTGGTGTAGCAAAAAGCAAGATTCAGTTTCTCTTTCTACGACTGAGGCGGAGTACAAGGCGGCTTCTCTTGCTACACAAGAATGTGTTTGGCTACGTAGGCTAGTTGAGGACGTTTATTCATCAATTCAAAAACCTATCATCATCTATGGTGACAACCAAAGTGCTTTGAAGCTTGCTACAAATCCGGTTTGTCATGCGAAGACCAAACATATTGAAATTGAGCATCACTTTGTTCGTGAGAAAGTTCTTATGGGTTCAATTGAAGTTTTGAAGGTGAGGAGTAACAACAACATTGCTGATATCTTTACAAAGTCACTTTCCAAAGGTCCATTTGAATTCCTAAGGGAGAAGCTTGGCATCGTTTCTAGAAAATCACTTTAAGGGGGAGTATTAAATTTTAAAGTGTATTTTCTAGAGTTTTCTTTTTGAGAATTGTAGTGAGACATTTATGTTTTGTGTGTTGACCCATTGTTGGATGTATTTGGTCACTCTCTCACACCCTTCCACCCAACTATTGCAACATTTCACTTATCCAATACAACCTTTCATCTCCCCATTCAAACATTCATCTCCCCATGCACATGCATCTCACCTTCTTGACTAAATTCGAAATTCCTCCTTGGTCATGTGATAAGTCACATTTATCTTCTTGGAATTTCATGAGAAGTATCTAGATCCTCTCCCCAAGTCCTATATACACCCTAGCCTACCTCTCAAGCTATTCATTCCATCATATCCCACCAAAACCCACAAAAGAGAGAGTGTTCCTAGTGTCTCCAACACTTTTCATATATTGTAAGTGCGGTCCTATCCAAGTTGTATTTTCTCCTTTCTTCAATAAAAAGTGTGTTTCTTCTTTTAGTTTGATCTCTTCTATTTTGGTTGTGAGTCCTTGGGCTAGTGTGACTTTGTTACACTATTTGAGAATCGAATGTTCCAGTGGATTTGGGCATCGTATTTCTCTACAGTGCCAGGAGCAGGTTATGCCAGCACCATCCCATTAGTTAGTTAGTTGGGCAACAACGGATGGATGGACGCAACATTTGTCGAAAAAATGAACCTAAGGGACTTTGTGGTTGAAAGTTATACCACAGTCCACACTGACTAAGAGTCTGTTCGGCCACAAATTTTTTTTAAGATTTTTTTAAATACAAAATATTCACAACCAAACATTATTTTTAACCCTATATAAAAATAACTACAACACGCATACTAATAAATTTAACATCACATAAAAATTCTTAAAACACAAAAAAATTCTCAAAATACTATACAACTGAACAACCCCTAAATTGCAAAAGACGTATATATCACGAGGACCTGTAATGTAATTATTATTTTCTTTTCGTTACTCTTTAAGAGAAATATATTTTTGCTTATTAATTATTAGAGTTCGTATGCTTTACACATTAAAATAATTATTTCGTTATACTTTGCTCTTCAATTATCAATATTGACGTAGGTTTTACAATTTCTCATATTAATTTAGAAGAAATTTGATATTTGTTCAGTAATTAAGATGAGTGTTCTTTACCCCACGTAAAGTATAATGACCAAAAATATATAGATAAACTTGTCCTATGACCAAAAATATTATTTTTTATTTATCCAAATTAGCAATAAAATGGTGTAAATATATCCAGTTGATAGTTGAGTAATGAAATTGATTATTTATAATACAATGTTTCCAAGTCAACCCAATAATTAATTTGCAAAAAATATATTTAACCACTACTTTTAAAATCTCTTTTATTGGCTCTTGACTGGAGTGGTTGTGTTTAAAGACATCTTGAACTTGTAATAACACTATACTGAAGGCCGGTTAGGCCAACTCAACTGTAATCACCGTACGTTGATCTGGTTCCACTGTCCGACGTCCCCAACACGTGTCTTCTGTGAAGGCCAGTGCACTGAGAGGCAACAACACTACCGGCGACACGGAAAGATAACACCTCCGGAGTCCGGACTCGTATGCTGTCTCACTCCAGGGATAACTTTTCCCTGCCAAGGTGTTCGCGTTATCTTTCCGTACGTAGCTCCAGTGCAAAGCTGAGCTTTGCCCTCATGGGCCGTTTAGAAACATATAAATCCCGGACCATAATAATAAGGGGTTAACACGCGTTCTCTTTATAATTAAAAAATTAATAATCTGTGTAGATATGCATAATAATCAACTCAATTAATAAAATAGACAGTAAAAAATTAATTCAAACTCTAATTACACAAAGAGATAAGAATTTGGTGATAAAATGTAAAACCTTTAAAAAATCATTTAAAAGAAAAATCACTTGTAGCTAGCAACCATCTAAAACCCACGAAGAAAGATTCCTCACAAATAGAATTTCAATAGGGGCAACCCAGTTGCTTACTCTGACACTCTTGATATAATAATCAAAGCATTTCTGTTTAGATCCACTCTGTGCAGCATTCACCTCAGACATATGAAGACAAAGACGATTGATCATATAAGAGAAAACTAGTTAATTGAGGTTCTGAATCTCTAGGAGTTTTTTTTTTTATTAAATGGAGGCTCTAGGAACTTAAGAATATCCTCTTTAGAGTTTTAGGGCAACCTTCAACAACTCAACGAGACTCATGAGAGAACCCTTAAGTTTTTTCACATATAGGTTGGTTTGTTTTGTAAAACTTCAGTGTTGTTAAAATTTTAGGTATTTGGTTTGAGTGAAAAATGAAGAGAGAGGTAATTTTTTATATTTTGTAGTGAAAAATAATGATTTTATGGGGGAGAGAGATTATATTGTAATATTTTATTGTGTTAAAATTTTAGAGGATGTAAAATTTTACAACACAAACGCAACCTATAAGATGTGAAAGGTAGGTTTTTATTTTTATTTTTTTACAACGGTTGCATGTCACTTGACAAGTCGGGTTATATTAAAACTGTCAGATGATGTCGCTTGATAAAATTTTTTAATCTCTTAAACAATTAAATCAAATCAGCCTAACAAATTACAACTCCATAGTAACATATTTTGAT
Source organism: Myrica gale (assembly GCA_963930655.1). Lineage (NCBI taxonomy): Eukaryota > Viridiplantae > Streptophyta > Magnoliopsida > Fagales > Myricaceae > Myrica > Myrica gale. The sequence goes on along the minus strand of OZ005600.1, from coordinate 3,215,790 downwards.
ACTGAAATTTGTCCGTACTAAAAGACACTAACAAAACATACCTGTCCGCCGGAGCTGTCCTCCACTTTTGTTCTAAGATTGCACTGATGCACCCCGCTCTCACAACATTTCCAGGTATATCTTATGAAAAATTGCTATCAGTACCGCACAGGTATTCGACTGTTGGGTGTTTACCTGTGCCGGTGACGATTTTGCCGGCATCAGCGGCTGAAATGATCAGCCCTACCAGGGCACATAAGAAAAGAGAGGGGGAGAGTTTTTTCATTCTTCACTTAAAACGAGACTAAGAAAAAGAAACTAACAAATGCACATGAGTTGAGGCTCCCGTTTCAATCTTTTTCTTCCTCCTATGCAGGAGTACGATAGCCTAGTTGGTTCTGGGTCTTGACCCAGGTCACTTTGACTAAAAGTCTAGTTCTTGTGATAGGCAGGATATTTTTGGCTTAATCAATGCATGCATTTTTTAACAAAAAGTTAATTAAAATCTCAAAAAAAGAAATAGATGTGTAGGGATGTTAACTGTATTTAGAATTAAAATATTGCAAGTAATTATTTATAGAAAAAAGTTAATTTGAACTCTTTAACTACTAATTCAATTTTAAATTTGGGTCTAAACAACTAATCTTGACCACTTAAGTTTTCTAACTTTAACAATTAATTAAATTGCGCTTTAAAATAAAGTTGAAGGGTCAAAATCGTGTCACGTGCCTCATTCACGACACATGTGACACAAGTTTGATTTTTTTTAAAGGTGTAAAATGATAAAATTTAGTAGTTTAAAGCCTAAATATGCAAAAAAAAAAGTGGTAATTTATATCCTAACTTGAAATTTCAATAAAAATTAGAGGGCTGAAAATATTTCTCCTTTTAATTATAATAGATTCTCGATCGTATCTCCCGAGGCGTAATTGATTGTAACCTTTTTATCTGCTCTTGGTTTTTCTGTGTTCGGTTAAACTCTAAAACTCCGACTCCGGACAGTCTTCTGTGTTCGGTTAAACTCTAAAAGTCCGACTCCGGACTGTAAGGGGGTGTTCGGTTGAGTTTTGTTTTGAAAATTTTTTGTGTTTGGAGAATTTTTAGGTGATGTTAATTTTATTGGTATGCTTGTTGTAGTTATTTTTATGTAGTGTTAAAAATGATGTTTGGTTGTAGAATTTTTTGTGTTACGAGGATTAAAAAATTCCTGAGAATACTTAAACTCTTAGCTTGCTTTCATAAGTGACGTGAATATTCAACAGGCTCTGATACGCATCTTAAAAACCAAAGTAAAGTCATGGACGGCCTCCAGTGTACAATATTGGAGGGAGGGATAAGGGATTGTTACTGAGGATCACTTCTGGAAGCTTTAAGGCACTTCCTCCGCAACCGCCAACGTGCATCTTTTGATCGATTAACGTTTCTTACAGCCATGTGCGGGCCTTTACGACAATCGTAGACATGATGATTTATTCCAACAAAAGATCCATAGACTACAAAGAACACATGTGCATGATACGGACTCACAGTACTCCTCGTAGGCAGTGATACATGACAAAAGGAAAGGAAAAGAAAAGCCCAACACAATCGGATACAGGAAAAAGAGCGACACCGACCGAAAACACGTAATTGCCACGAACGATTATCGGGGTTAGAAGGACTTGCATTTGCAGTAAATACCAGGACACAGACAATCATGGTGCTCCACTTTGAATTTAATGATGCACTTATGATATTGAGGGTCCTTTGGTCCCCCACAAGGCTGATCGAAGATTGCTTTATAAGGATCGTTGGAGTCTGGGTTTTGTCTTCCAGGAGTAAGAATCCGGCTCACATAGGGATTCATCAGGAACTCCAATTCCAAGTCCTCCTCAATCAGGCATTCGTCGAGGCGGCCATCGCACCGAAAGCTGGAGTTGCTCTTAACAAAGACAGCAGCACCACAGGTCCACGGACCACAGCAATATGAGTCGAGGAGTATCAGCATCACGAAGAATGCAAGGTGATAGAAAAATATCCCTCCCTTCCTCTTATGAACCTCCATTTTCTTACTTTTATGTACTCACGCACTTCCGTGGCTCACGCATAGCCTAACTTGAGGGCTGTACTTATACTGGGAGTAAAGTTGAGATCAGTGATGACCGACAGAATAGGATGGACCCAAAATGAGCTAGAAAAGTATTGCAGTTTATTGTATCTAATTACTTTCCATCCATGGAAGAATTTTCTTTTGGGTCGAATAAAGTAAAGGCACTGCTAGTATATGACAGAAGATTAGTAGGGATCTGGTGGTCCTTTCGGGAGGAGAAAACAATAGCAAATACTGGGCAAAAGTAGTTGCATTTCTGTCATTCTATACATATATTCTGGGTTGTGTTTCCCGCTCCAATTATTAGCCCCTAACCAATTACGATGAAACAACAATTTTGGGATGCACTCACAAAAGTTGATCTATAATCTCCAAAAAAAATTTACGCTATCTCGGGCGGATGATCATGCACGCTAATCAAGGAAACGTAGTTCAAATAGATAAAGTAATGGAAGCTGCCCTCTTAAACTTGATTTTCTTCATGGAAATTCCTTAATATAAATCCCTTCAGAATTTGACGGGATCTCAACGATCGTAGCGTACCGGAGCATCGAGTACTGGATAATAGTGTTTCAAAGGTTTCTTTAGTGATCAGAGAACTATTGAGAATTATTGGGTATAAATTATATGTATTTACTTTATTACGTGGCTTGAGCAGCTGGCCTCCACAGTTTCACGCGATCCACGCCCCACGCATCGTACAGTCTGCTTTGCTTGTCTAGTGTTCCACTACTCAGCTTTACCCCACCTTTAACATAAAAAGTGGGTCCCGTTTCTCTACTTTTCCAAGTCTTTAATAAATTTCGTGTGAGCTTTATTGGGACAGCAAACGACAGAACGAGAAAGAATAGAAGTCTGGCCCATTAAGCTCAATTATTAGTATTGCTAAATAATTGGAGGAGGCCTACGGCATCAATCGGTATTCGTCATTATAAAACGAGCAAAACAAAAAAACAAAACAACTATACCCGAATTCCGAGCTTGAAGTTGAGTTATATTCTTATTTTCTAATTTAGTTAATTAATTTATCAAGCCAAGTTAAATATCATGTTACAGTTTTTAATTAGTAAATATTTATATCTAAAAAGTTAATAAATTGGTAACATGAACTTGTCGCGAATGATTCTAGAGTTACTTATAAAAATTTTATACCTTTTTTAAGAGTTTGGCTCTTTAAGACAGTGTATGGATTAACCCAATAAATCCACTTATTATATCCTCTAAAATTTGTGGTTCTTAATTATGCTTTCCCAAATTAATCAAGAAAAATAAAGTTTTATATCTAACCAAAAACAAAAATTGAACATAAACTACAAACTGAACTTTAAACCTTTCACCCAAAAATTCTCTAAGACTGAACTATTGAAAAAATGGGATCGGGTTTGGATTTGTTCAGGGATCATGTTTTACCGCACTTATTACGATATATATATTTTACTTGTTGGTTGAGAACTTGAGGGCCGGGTTGCTTAGGTGGTACCCAAAAGCCTTGGGGTTTTGATTATGGACCTAGGTTTGTTCTAGCGATTTATCCAACTTCATTGTAAAGATCTGGCTTCCAAACCAATTGCACGTTGATATTAGTTAAAAATGTTTCCTTTTCCAGGGAAAAAAAAATGAATGCAGAGTAGTACTACTGCCATCGAAAACAGTATTATTACAGTGGGAAGGGAGCATTATTCGACCACACTATTATATCAAAATAAAGATCCCGACATTACTACAACATATATTTGAAAAAGCAAGACCGGAGGTGCTATCATTTTTTTCCTTCATTTTTTTAGTGACATAATATTTTATTTTCACCTATTTTAACCCAATCAAACCATGATCAATTTAAGAGATGCACCCAAAGTTTTGGGAAAACACAAAATAAACCTAAAATTTAGACTCAGAGGTGTCCCTGAGGACGTCTTGATGGATATCAGAATCGAGACTTAGGTTGGTCATCTCAGCAGTCGTGGTTAACCCGGTACCACTATCGTCTTCCCACACGTGTCTACCGTGAAAGCTAGCGCACATAGGAGCCCCTGTAGTACCGCCAACATGGAATGATAGCACCTCCGGATACGTATGTTCATCACCAGGACTGGTTTTCTCTTTCGCGGCATCCGCATTGTTTTGGAGCTCCAAGGCAAAATCGAGCTTTTCCATCACATCATTCATCGTGGGCCGATCAATTCCGGCATCGCGAACGCAACTCTCCGCGACCGCCACGTATACCTTAAAACACTCTGGGGCAATTTTTCCTTTCAGATATGGATCAATTATTTCACCGATGGTCCCACTCTCTATGCATTTTCGGGCGCAATTGGCCAAATTCTTTTGATCATCCTCCAGTTTAGAATTTAATGCTTTTCGGGCACATAAAACTTCGAACAGTACCACCCCAAACGAGTACACGTCAGATTTTTCGGTCAGCTGTTGACGCAGGGGCGGAGGGAAGGGGGGGCGCGGGGGGGCAGCTGCCCCCCTCAGTTCTAAAAAATAAAAAAAAATTATGAGTATCCTTACATCCTACCCCTCCCTGATATTAATTCGTGTCCCCCCTCCCTCCTAATTTTTTTTTTTTTGCATATTTGTCTTCAGTTATTAAAAAATATTGATATATTGAAATCTTATTTAAAATTTTTTTTCACATAATAATTAATATTTATTTTTAATCATATTATTTTAAAAAAATTTCGTTTCTGCCCCCTGTACACAAATTCTGGCTCCGCCAGTTGACGTCTTGCATATTCTGGATCCAAATAGCCCCACGTACCCTTCACGGCTGTACTGACCGCACTATTATCCAACCCCATTCTGGACAACCCGAAATCCGAAACTTTGGCCACCCATTTATCGTCCAACAGAATATTCGTCGTCTTCACGTCACGGTGGATAATTGGGCGCTCCGCTCCCGTGTGCAGGTAGTTTAACCCACGCGCGGCTCCGATGCAAATCTCGAGCCTCTGTTTCCATTGAATGGAATCGTTGTCGGTGTCGTAGAGTTGGTCGCGGAGCGTGCCGTTGGTCATGTAGTCGTAGACGAGGATCATCTCGTTGTCATCGTCGCAGTATCCGATGAGAGAGACGAGGTGGACATGGCGAAGATGGGAGAGCAGATCGATCTCTCTCCAAAACTCACGTGCACCTTGTTTTGACTCAGGGTTCAAGCGCTTGATTGCCACGATCATAGTACCCTGATCATTGTGATCAATGAAACCCTTGAATACGTCGCCAAAGCCACCTCGGCCGACAATTAATTCTTCCTGGAAGGTGTTGGATGCGATTTTGATTTCTTTTAGTGAGAAGTGGCGACATAGTTCATCAGGCAGTGACGACGCTTTTGTCCTCGTTGACTTTCCCTTGCTGTGGTCAGGCCAGCACCAACACTTCGATAGTGGGTAGTAAGAACCATAGTGCTTCATCCTCCTTTGCTTCCAGAGAGCCGCGCAGCAGGCTAGAGCGAGCAGGACTGAGAAGCCCGAAACACTTCCAATGGCTATGGATACTGTTTTGCTTATCTTGGACATGTTGGCTGTAGAGGCGGGCTGTTGATCCTGACCCGGAGAGGACACATTGGGAGGGTTTGTCCCAGCAAGGTTCTCATGGTCGAACAGTTTTAATAGTTCGATCCCATTTAGAATGGCATCGTTGATAGCATCAGTTGCTTCTCGAGGATGTAGAGCAATGAAGAGATTAGGCTCACCGGCCTGGATCCATACAACGAAGTCTTTGTACACAGGCTCATCCTTAGCACCGCCGCTCCAAATCATTATATCAGCCCTATCAAGAGCCGTCTCATTATCTATGTAGATAATGAATTGCCTTTGGCCGGGACCGGTTATTTCAGTCTCTAATTCGCAGAAATGGAGTCTCACCAGATAATTGAATCCCGAATCCAAAACGGGTAATTTCCACGTCAAATTATTAAGTAAATTCTGGTTGCTGTGCGGACCCATGGACCTTGCAGACCGATAGATATCATCTGGTGCTGTCTAATTTGGTATTATGACGTAATGGGGATTCAAAGATACATTACTAGGGATCACGCTGTCACTCATCACATAGTTATGGTCATCAGACCATTCTCTGAACATGCCGGTGTCTTGTGTCGGTGATAGAAAGCCGCCTCCAACGTTTAGCCGAAAAACCTTCTCAAATGCCATGCTTTCCTTCATGTAGTACAGAGCAGTTTGTTGGATCCATGGTAGACCTGTTGGAATCGTTGGATCCGGCGCAGCGGAAGACTGGATCGTTGAAATCAGAGCAGTCCAAGTGTTCTGCCTCCTTCAGATCCACGCACACAGTTTTGAGCTGAGAGAGAATCTAGAGAGATAAAGAGGAGAGAGAAGCTCTCTTTTTGAAAAATGAAATTCCCTTCTCTCTCAACTGAATTCTGAGCTATTTATAATGGCTGGCTCAGAACCCAACTGTGCTATAGCGTGGGATCTTTAGGGATCTCAAATCTCGGCCGAAGGTACATCATGAAAAACTCTTTTTCATTAACCCCCTTATATTCTGTATTCCGAATTTATGGGCTTCTACAAATTGTGATCATGTCCATTAACATATCACAATTGACCCCCGAGATAATGAGACTGTTTTTATGAAATCCCTTTTGCTAACAATTATATGCTTATTTATCCTTCCACCATACTATATTCCACATGAGCTAATAGGACCGGAATAATATCACCGATTAAGTTCCTAGCTCATATAATTCTTAATTCTCAGTCTGTGCCTAGTCGGACTTCCAAAACTTTTCGAAAAACTTTTTCGCAAATATTTACTTAATATATTATATAAGTAAAACTAGTGAAAACATTTTTTCACAAAATCTCGCCGCGCAGCGTTTTTACAGGAGTCCAACAATATACAGACATAATGAATATACTGCCTCATCAAGAGACTGGTGGATTCCATATTGAGCAATTTATACAAATCCACTTACTATGCACAAGACCCGACTTTGTCTGGAATATTTGATCTGCGAAAGATCATCACCAAATGACTCAGTCAAGGCACAAGCACACAACAAGCAAACCTGCACAACTCTCTCAGGTCTAAGGACAACATAAGCTAATTGTGCTGAATACCATTCTCTACATCAGTGATCATTTCCGGAAGGTATTCATATGCGATCCCGTTCAGTGCATGTACTCTTACATTACACTCACTCGTCTGCTTAAGGTCACTACCTCAATGACGGAGTCCATCATTCTATCTTATAGAGGCACAACGAGTGTAGACCTATTTGTACATAATCATGTATCTCGGTCTAGAACAAAATGAGTCAACAATGATCCGAAAAGTCATACTCCCCGCCTCCGATTCATTAATCATTGGCCTAACTTTTCTACAATGTTACTCAACAATATGACATCTTATGTCATTATAAATATGACATCTAATGTCATTATAAATTTGACATCTAATGTCATTATAAATTTTGACATCTCATGTCATTGCATGTACCCAAAAATAATATATACAAGTGATTAATCATTAACAATAATTATCTCATAATTATATATAAAAGAATTGGTTTTGAGGGCATACATCTAACAGTCTCCCACTTGCACTCAATACCAATCAGACATGTATTTAACACCCATAGACTCTAAATGTTTCTCAAACACTCTCTGAGTCAACGGTTTAGTGAACGGGTCTGCGATGTTCTCAGCTGATGCTACTTTAGCCATCACTACATCACCCCGATTCACAATGTCTCGAATAAGATGAAATTTTCTTTCTATGTGTTTTGTCCTTTGATGAGCCCGAGGTTCCACCGCCTGTGCTATCGCACCATTGTTGTCACAATAAATGGTGATTGGGGACTCAATTGAAGGGACAACTTCAAGCTCTTGTATGAATTTACGTATCCACACAGCTTCCTTTGCAGATTCGCTGGCAGCAACATATTCCGCCTCAGTAGTGGAGTCAGCAGTGGTGTTCTGCTTTAAACTTCTCCAACTCACTGCTCCTTTACCCAATGTAAACACAAATCCAGATGTAGATCTTCTATCATCAATATCTGATTGAAAATCTGAATCTGTGTATCCCTGGACAATTAGCATATCCTCTCCACCACACACTAAAAATAGTGTTTGGTCCTTCTCAAGTATTTGAGAATATGCTTAACCGCTGTCCAGTGCTCAGGGCCTGGGTTTGACTGATATCTACTCACAACACTTACTGCATGACTGATATCTGGCCTTGTACAGAGCATAGCATACATGAGGCTTCCTACAGCCGAAGCATAAGGAAACTTCCTCATCTTATCTCTCTCTTCATGTGTCTTAGGAGACATCGTCTTAGAGAGATGAATATTATGCCTAAAGGGCAAGAACCCTTTCTTGGCATCCTGCATGTTGTACCGCGCCAATATCTTGTCAATGTAGTGGGCTTGTGAAAGTCCTAAAAGCCTCTTTTCTCGGTTTCTAAACACTTTGATCCCGAGAATGTAGGACGCTTCCCCGATGTCTTTTATTGAAAAATGGTTCGCTAACCACACTTTCACTGATGACATTACACCGATGTCATTTCCCATGAGTAGAATATCATCAACATATAAAATAAGGAACATTACTGAACTCCCACTAATCCTCTTGTAAACACAAGATTCATCCATGTTTTGTGAGAAACCAAACGATTTGATCATCTCATCAAAACGGATGTTCCAGCAACGTGATGCCTGTTTTAGTCCATAAATTGACTTGTTCAGTTTGCACACTTTAGATTCTTGTCCAGGAGAAAGGAAACCTTCAGGTTGTTCCATATAAATCTCCTCTTGGATGTACCCATTCAGAAATGCGGTTTTCACATCCATCTGCCAAATCTCATAATAATAATGAGCGGCGATTGACAACAGGATTCTAATGGACTTCATCATAGCTACTGGTGAAAAAGTTTCCTCATAGTCAATACCATATTTTTGAGTATAACCTTTTGCAACCAGTCTAGCTTTAAAGGTCTCTACCTCTCCACTAGATCCACGTTTTCTTTTGAATACCCATTTACAACCTATAGGCTTGACGCCTTCTGGTTGATCAACAAGGGTCCAGACCTCATTGGAGTACATGGAGTCCATTTCCGATTCCATCGCTATCTTCCAGTGTGCTGCATCATTGTCACTAACAGCCTCTTGGTAAGTATATGGATCATCATCCAATCCCTCCGATTGCATTTGACAAATCTCATTTATCAAAGTATATTTAACTGGAGGCTTATGAATTCTTTTACCGCGTCTAGGCTCTTGAGTTCTGAACTCTTCAGACTCAATTGTGGGTTCAGTTATATCCCTTTCATCCTCAATCTTATCTGCCATAGTTTCTGGTTCAGCTGACTGTTCATCCAGAACAATTCTGCTTTTCCCATCACTTAGGCTGTACTCATCTTCTAGGAATATCGCATTCCTACTTACAATTACTTTTTGATCCTTTTGGTTATAAAAGTAATAACCAGTTGATCTTTTGGGGTAACCCACAAACAAACATTTTTCAGTCCTCGACCCTAGCTTCTCCACATCAAACCTTTTAACGTGAGCTGGACATCCCCATACTCTAAAATGTTTCAGACTTGGCTTTTTACCAGTCCATATCTCATATGGAGTATTAGGAACAGACTTAGTGGGTATCCTGTTTAGAATATAAACAGCTGTCTCTAAGGCGTAACCCCAAAAATTAACAGGTAATTGTGACATGCTCATCATTGACCGAACCATATCTAATAGTGTTCGGTTTCTTCTTTCTGCAACACCGTTATGTTGTGGCGTAGCAGGGGGAGTCAATTGAGATATGATGTCTTTCTCTCTGAGATGAGATTGAAAATCTCCGGAGAGATATTCACCTCCTCTATCAGACCGGAATATCTTAATACCCCTTTCCAGTTGATTCTCAACTTCACTCTGAAATTCTTTGAACTTTTCAAAAGATTCAGATTTGTGTCTCATCAGGTATAGATAACCATACCTGGAATAATCATCAATGAAGGTGATGAAATATGAGAACCCTCCTCTGGCTATGTGGTTAAAAGGACCACATACATCAGTGTGAACTAACTCTAACAACTTTGTGGCTCTAGTTCCTTTTCCTCTAAAAGGATTCTTTGTCATCTTTCCTTGCAAGCAAGGCTCGCAAGTTGGGTATGGCTCAACCTTCACAAGGTCTAATGGCCCATCCCTCACTAATCTGTTGATCCTATCAAGATTAGCATGACCAAGTCTTAGATGCCACAAGTAAGTGGGATTAACATCCCTCTTTCTCTTGAGAGTTTTTACACTGGTATCTGCATCATTCTCTATATTATTCACAGAGTCTACAACATTTTCTAAAACATAAAGACCATCTATCATAGTACCAGAAGCAATAAACTGATTGTGAAACTTAATAACAAGTTTAGTATTAAAGAAAAGGGAATATCCAGATATTCCAAGTTTTGAAACAGAAATTAAGTTTCTACGACATTCTGGTACATATAGACAATCTTTCAAAAGTATAACTTTATTCCCTTGTAGACTTAAGTGAAAAGTTCCTATGGCGGTCGCTGCAACACTTGCAGACGTCCCCATCTTTAGGATGACTTCCCCTTCCTCTAGTCTCCGGGTTTCTTTAAACCCTTGCAACATATTGCAAATATGAGACGTTGTGCCTGAATCGACACACCACGAATTTAATGGAAAATCTACTAAATTCATTTCAATGACAAGTATACCTTCAGAAGGCTTCTTTTGCTTCAAAGAAACAAGATACACACGGCAATTCCATTTCCAGTGACCTGGTTTGCCGCAGTGGAAACAATTTCCTTTAGCCTTTTTATCTGCTTCACTCTTGTCCTCTTCCTCGAGGACGTGAGCGGTTTTATCCTCAGTGAGTACTATCATAAGATTTCTCTTCCAATCAAGGAAGTTTGACCCAGTCTGTTTGTTATCATCTATAACTCTAGATATTGGGTTAGGCATCATGAATCTGCAAATATAAGAAAGAAAATTCACAAGTATATTAACAATCCATTAGCATAGGGTTTTTAATAGCTAATGGTTCCTCCCACTGAATCACAACAACCAAATGAAAAACAGAATATAACATTTATATTCAGTGTTTGCAGTGGGTATCAAGAACTTTCAACTTACATGCACATAATCCTATTTTAGTAATCATGGCACAACTTATAAAAGCAAGTAACATCTACTTATCATGATCACATCACATGTTGTATATCATACATATACAAATTTCATGATTCTTGATATTTCTTTTGGCCACCAATATAAACACCATCTTCACTATTTTAGTGGACGCGTTTATCTGGTTAAGTGCAACCATCGTCTAAATGACATGTAATTTTGTGATGGGTCGGCGCTGCTATTTTAGTCAACACTTCCCACAACTCATACACTCACTTATCTTCTCAAGAAGTATGCAGGACAAATCATAAGATCAACAATCGGCCAGAGACTATTTTAGTTTAACCAATCATCAATCAAATAAAAATCCCAAATACCAACAATGGAAGGCCATGAGATTTATTTTCTTGTAAAACAATCCCATTTAACACTTATATTAAACTTTTGAAAAAATTAAGTTTTTTTTTTTTTTTAAGTCAACCGGTCAAACCGGGTCAACCCGGTCAACCGGTCAAACCGGGTTGACCCGTTGACCCACCGGTCCGGGTCCAACCCGGTCGGTGGTGGGTATCGGTCCGGGTCATACCCGGACCGGATCCGGGTTGTGGTCCGGGTCCAACCCGGACCATTTTTCTGGGTTACGGGCCCGGGTCCAACCCGTGGCCCAAGCCCAAAGACGCATGGGCTGCCATGGCCCGGATCTCATCCGGCCATGGGCTGGCCCAACAGGGCCCGGCCCGAGCGTTCAGCCCCCCCTTTTCTTTTCTTTTTTTTTCTTTTTTTTTTAAAATGGACCCAGCCCAACTATTGGGCTGGGCCATTGGACCGTGGGCCGGGTAGGGCAACCATTGCCCTACCCGAGGCCCAAACGGGCGACCCGGGGCATCTCATGCCCTGGGCGCCGTTTGGCCCCAAAGGGCAGGGGCTTGCGCCCAGTGGCGCAGCCAGCCGCCCCTGGCCGCGCCCCGCCACCCTCAGGTTGGTGAGACGCCGGCCAACCTTTGGCCAGCCTCCTCTCGGCCTGGGTTGGCCGTGGGAGGCGGTGGGGAGGCCGAATGGCCTCAACCCATCCAAGCCCGTGTACCCCTTTCGGGGTACACCTCAGCTGCGGCCACCGCTGGCCGCCAGGCCAAGCGGTGCCGCTGCTGGCTTCGCCTGGGACCACCAGCCGTGGTCCCCGGCCAGCTGACCCACGCCGGCCACTGGTGGTGGCCGGAGCAGAGAGCAAGAGTTTCTCTCTCCTCTGCGTTTTTCTACCGTCGGGTTCATGAGATTTTTCCACAAAAATCACAACACAACAGCCCGAATCATGTTGTTCCACAACCACATCTCATGCAAGAATCAACCCAATCAACAAGCAACTCAACAAATGCATCAGATCTCATCTAATCAGATCTCAAATCTCCAAGAACGGGAAGAACAAGTTGAGAGAACTAACTTGGAACTGTGAGATTTCTCAAACCTTTTCGCTCTGATACCACTTGTTGGAATCGTTGGATCCGGCGCAGCGGAAGACTGGATCGTTGAAATCAGAGCAGTCCAAGTGTTCTGCCTCCTTCAGATCCACGCACACAGTTTTGAGCTGAGAGAGAATCTAGAGAGATAAAGAGGAGAGAGAAGCTCTCTTTTTGAAAAATGAAATTCCCTTCTCTCTCAACTGAATTCTGAGCTATTTATAATGGCTGGCTCAGAACCCAACTGTGCTATAGCGTGGGATCTTTAGGGATCTCAAATCTCGGCCGTAGGTACATCATGAAAAACTCTTTTTCATTAACCCCTTATATTCTGTATTCCGAATTTATGGGCTTCTACAAATTGTGATCATGTCCATTAACATATCACAATTGACCCCCGAGATAATGAGGCTGTTTTTATGAAATCCCTTTTGCTAACAATTATATGCTTATTTATCCTTCCACCATACTATATTCCACATGAGCTAATAGGACCGGAATAATATCACCGATTAAGTTCCTAGCTCATATAATTCTTAATTCTCAGTCTGTGCCTAGTCGGACTTCCAAAACTTTTCGAAAAACTTTTTCGCAAATATTTACTTAATATATTATATAAGTAAAACTAGTGAAAACACTTTTTCACAAAATCTCGCCGCGCAGCGTTTTTACAGGAGTCCAACAATATACAGACATAATGAATATACTGCCTCATCAAGAGACTGGTGGATTCCATATTGAGCAATTTATACAAATCCACTTACTATGCACAAGACCCGACTTTGTCTGGAATATTTGATCTGCGAAAGATCATCACCAAATGACTCAGTCAAGACACAAGCACACAACAAGCAAACCTGCACAACTCTCTCAGGTCTAAAGACAACATAAGCTAATTGTGCTGAATACCATTCTCTACATCAGTGATCATTTCCAGAAGGTATTCATATGCGATCCCGTTCAGTGCATGTACTCTTACATTACACCCACTCGTCTGCTTAAGGTCACTACCTCAATGACGGAGTCCATCATTCTATCTTATAGAGGCACAACGAGTGTAGACCTATTTGTACATAATCATGTATCTCGGTCTAGAACAAAATGAGTCAACAAGGATCCGAAAAGTCATACTCCCCGCCTCCGATTCATTAATCATTGGCCTAACTTTTCTACAATGTTACTCAACAATATGACATCTAATGTCATTATAAATATGACATCTAATGTCATTATAAATTTGACATCTAATGTCATTATAAATTTTGACATCTCATGTCATTGCATGTACCCAAAAATAATATATACAAGTGATTAATCATTAACAATAATTAACTCATAATTATATATAAAAAAATTGGTTTTGAGGGCATACATCTAACAAGACCTTCCCCATTTAGCTGATAATATAGGTCTGTTGGCATGGAAATAATCTCAATCCCGTTGATGAAAGCATAGAAATCATTGGAAGCACTTGGAGATGGGATGAAAGTTAAATTCAATTTTTGGTCCTGTGTAACGTTGACGCAGAACTCTTTGTAAAAAGTTTCCCTGCCCAAGTAAGTGGCAAGTTTGGAAGCACTGAAGTTTCTAAGCAGGGTGATGGGACCCGCCTTGACAGTGAAAGAGTCGTTATACCGAACAAAATTAGCAGAGTAATTAGGAGCCGGGTAAAAGTGCAAGCGAACGAATTTTGGACCAGAGGTGACCCGAAACACATACGTGAATTGGGAATAAGAGAGGCGGGCGGTCATGTAAGGGACAGCATCGAAGGAACCTTGGCTCTGGGCTGTAGAGTTAATAGATTTGTGGATATTTTCTTCAGGCGGAGTGAATTTGGAGTCTATGTCTCCAATCCACATGCGGTTGTCCTGAGCCCGTGAGCTGCCAGAACTGCCACAGTTGACTGTGATATTAATATCAGCAACGTAACGAGGTAACGAAATAGCGATCGAGATATGACAGAGGGAGAAGGATAAGATGGTGAAGAAGATAGGTGTGAGCATTGAGATGTTCCTCATGGGAGCAAGAGATCATTGAAGGTGAGTCTGTGACGAGTTCAAGAAAAAATCAGAGAAATGGAAACGCTTTATTTTGTTCCAACAACAGAGAATTAAAGCCGCTTTTAAAAACAGTTTGTAAGGTATCTTCCCGTATCACATTTTCACTTTGGTTGAGGTCGACCCATCTACTTTTGGCAAAAGCATGATAGGGGATTAATCAACGAGGTCCAGCCTTACTTATCAGCAATATTAGGAGACAAGGAAACACACTAACGAATATTTTTTAACCGTAGGTAAAAGATTTCCAAGAAGTTAGTTAGCATAGGATTTCAAAAGCATATGTAAACAAGAAAAAAAAGGTTTGGGTAGATGCCAGATGGCCAAGCAATAATTTGCTCCTGAGTCTCTCTCTGATCCCTTCAGATTCAAACATACTTGAGCAACGTGAAAAGTGGAACAAGCAAGTGGTAGACCGAGGACGGAGCCCCGATCATTCCATTTTTTTTTGCATTTTCTTATCCTCTCGGCACGTTTGCATTTTCTTTTCTCTGTGGGTGGCACTTCTGCTTTTTTGATTTGAAAGAAAAAGTGTGAAAACTTTTAAAAGCTTGTGTGGACAGTGCTTTTTGAAAACTTTTATTTGATTTTTAACGATTTTTTTTTTCTACCTAGGTTTTTCTACGTTCACAAAATTTTGGCCTGGATTCTTTTTGCAACAAATTACGGCCGTTCATGAAGCTTGTGTGGGTGGCACTTCGGATTGAGCCCATGATGACGCAAGCGCTTCCATCATCTAAATCATTTGTGACATTTTTTGGTTCTCACCACTAATGCAACCTCCCTCGTGGGATTTGTGGAAGTTATTTAATTTCCCATAATTTAAACTATTAGAAGCCACCAAATACGAAAAGCATTAATACTTGTCGAAAACACGTTAGGGTAACAGGGAACTTTAAAGCAAATTAGTCTTGTATGTTTTTTGAAAGGGTCGTATTCTGCTATGCATATTTGGAAAACTAACTACGTAGCTGTCCGGAAAAGAAAAAAAAAAACTACCGAATATTTCTCTATTCTTCGACCTCCAATTACACTCATATTTGATTTTAAAAAGTGCAAGAATTGTATTCGAGTATGTGAAAATTTTCTATAATACGAGTATTATACAAATCGGAATAGTTGTGATCGCCACTACTCTATTTTTGGGTCAAGTGTACCGTTAAATGAGCCGGTCATAGTCCAGATGATTTTGAGGCCGCTGGACTCCCTTTGGGAATTGGCCCGTGTACCCATCTGAACGGCGGCGAGTCCAGCCGCGTTAAGACAAGAAGCGATGTCCCAGGTCAAGAAATATTCCAATCATCTTTGGATTAAGATTTAAGGTTTCTTACAGGTGGGGCCTCCAAAGAGTACATTGAGGGGAGGGTTTGTATAACGGAGGATCACTTCTGCAAGTACAATTTTTCGGACCATCTGTCGAACGCATTAGGCTAAAAGGACGAGGAAGAGTATATTTGTTATATCGCCGAATACATTGCTGGTGTTTTTTAATACGATTATCTCCCCAATACCCGCTGCCCTTCCTCTTCCCCAACAGGAAGTGAAGGGTTCAATTCCTCGAGGCGAAAACAGCCAAGCAGGTTAGACAAAACGTTTAGGAGATCACGGGGACGAATCTTGCCAGCCATTTTAGGCTCGCACGTGGTACGTACTACGTTCCTGTCCTGCTGGTCAATTTCCACGTTGTCTGCCCCCATGAAATTATACTTTAGTATACACGGAACTTTTTCAGTTTTTTCTTGTCTTTAAGTAAAAAGTCTACACTATTGAGTGCAGTGGGTTCATTTAGTGGCGATACATACACTCACTCCTCTCCAATTTGTTGGATGTGAAGCCATGGTCCAATTTTTTTGGACTTTACTCGATAGTGCTCGTTAATTAATTGTCTAAATTATAAGATAAAATTTCGAAAAAAAATATACATAGCATGAAAGATCTATATTATTTAGTATTTTTCGTATTAATTATCGAAAGTATAGACTTCTATATTATTTCGGTATAAGTTGTTTATCCTTTCTCTCCGACTTGATTATCTAATTCGTTTTAGAGTATCTATGTATATATAAACTTGTTCCAAATATATCATTTGGCTTGAGATGTAGTTGTTTAGGTCTGGCACCTCATAATAGGTGACAGCTTCGTTTTCTTAGTCTTTTGTTTGATTGCTAAGAAAACGATGAAATAATAGATAACATCACTCACTTTTTACGAGGGATTCTCCTGGGCAGGTCTCGTGGACATTATTCACCAGCAGTACCTAAACTAGCATAAAACTACCATCCACCAAGATTTGACAATTTTTCCGTAGTACCAGTCGACCTATTCATGTATCGGTCAACTGTTTCAACTAGTTGTTGCCCAACGGTCATAAGTTTGAATGCTGTCAACATCATCTGCTTCATGTAGCGGTCGACTGCTACAAATAATTTCATCGATCGGTTCATTTAAAACCATGTTTTTTACCACTTTTAAACACCCAATTTTAAAGACTTACTTTCCGTAAGTATATAAAGGGTTTGAGAGTTTGTTTGGTGTGTTTTGAAACCTTTAAAAATATTTTAATCTTTCAAACAAAACTTAAAACGGTTTTTGCACATTTTGAAATATATGCAAGTGCGTGATTCAAATCCTTGTCAAAAGTGAAACAAAGAGTTACAAGGATTATACCATAAGGTCTTGAATCTTCACTTTGAGCTCCTTGCATCTTCTTGTTCTTCATTCACCAAGTCTTTGCCTCTTTCATCAAGTCATCTTTGTCTTTGAAGATGTCCATTTTATAAACTTGATTCATTTATTGAAATCAGCAAAATCACGATTGTGCACAAAAGCCAACAATCTCCCCGTTTTTTATGATGACAATAAATTGATAGTTTTAGGATGACTCCCCCTATCTTTTGTAATTAAACAACCTCACTAAAGGAAACACATATTTTGGATAATGAGATACAAGGATGAACTCTCTCAAAGAGTGGATAAAAAGATTGAAAGCTCTATCTCTTTTGATTCACACAATGACAAGGATGTGAAAGTGTAATTTGTGTGAATGATATAAGAAATATGAAATATGAAGGTTTGAAATATTTCTCAAGCTATACAAATGATATGTGGTCGTTGGTTCTCCATTTTAGACGTTATGGATGTCTATTTATAGGTCACATGTGAAAACCAGCCGTTTATAGCCGTTGGGAGTTCGATTTGACAATTTTACCGCTGTACCGGTCGACCGCTTCAACTAGCCGCTTCCCAACGGTCATAAATTTGAATGCTGTCAACATCATCCGCTTCATGTAGCGGTCGACTGGTTCATTTAAAACCATGTTTTTTACCACTTTTAAAAACCCAATTTTAAAGACTTACTTCCCATAAGTATATAAAGGTTTGAGAGTTTGTTTGAGGTGTTTTGAAACCTTTAAAAATATTTTAATCTTTCAAACAGAACTTAAAACGGTTTATGCACGTTTTGAAAGATATGCAAGTACGTGATTCAAATCCTTGTCAAAAGTGAAACAAAGAGTTACAAAGATTATACCCTAAGGTCTTGAATCTTCACTTTGAGCTCCTTGCATCTTCTTATTCTTCATTCTTCAAGTCTTTGCCTCTTTCATCAAGTCGTTTTTGTCTTTGAAGATGTTCATTTTATAAACTTGATCAATTTATTGAAATCATCAAAATCTCGATTGTGCACAAAAGTCAACATTATATACTCATCCGTCCTCCGTCCTCTATCCACCTACCGTCTAAAAACTTAATGGGAAGTAATGATGTTGCTCATGTTTAGACGTATGGTCCAATATACGCATGAGTTAGGTTCAATGTCACGGAAACTTCGGACCGTGCAGCCCTCCCAAGGTAACTGGCAAATAAGTTCAGTTTTGTTGTGGGAGCTGCCCTAAAGAATTGTTTGCACTTGAGGAGATTCAAACTTGAGACCAAGAGAGCACACTCCTAGGCCTCAAGCCTTGACCATCCAAACTAACCCCTTGGAGTTAAGCCTTTGCTTTTTGACTTGATAGAAAAGTGTGAAAACTTCAAAGCTTGTGTGGACCGTGCTTTTTGAAAACTTTTCTTTGATTTTTAACTATTTTTTTACTAGGGGTTTTTCTAGGTTGACACAAAATTTTGCCTCGATTCTTATTGCAACAAATTATCCGTTTTCGGAAATCTAGGTTCACATATTTATTTTTAAAACGAAAAAGAGTATTGATGGATAAAAATAAGAGTAAAAACATTTTCTTTCTTTCAATTATATAGGGATTTAAAAATAGGTCAATTATATAGGGATTAATCAAAATTTGAAGTTTATGTCCTTGTGTTTGTACTCTAAAAAATAAGGATTTTCACCTTTCATTCTGTTAGCTGTCAACAGTTCCAAAAGAGGGACTTATTTTGTTGGGGTACAAACTCGAGAACTAGAAAGTTAAATGGGTGTAATACGAGTAGCATACAAATAGGAATAGCTGGTGAGTAATATGAGATATTATGAGTTGTGATCGCCAATACTCTTTGACTGGGTCAAGTGTACCGTTAAATGGGTCGGTTATGGTTCAGATAGCTGATTTTAAGGCCGCTGGACTCCCTTTGGAGTTTGGGCTGTGTACCCATCTGAACGGCGACGATTCCAACCTCGTAAGACAAGAAAGAAGCCATGTTCCAGGTCACGAAAAGAACTCTTTGATCCGATTTTTCCCGGAGAACTAATTTGAGCCCACACAGAACAGATAAATGATTTTCAGCGATTCAACCTACATCAATCAAATCTTTTTTTTTCCCTGTGTTACACTCTCAACAAGAGGGGCCAGAAATAACAAGAGGAAGGTGTTCGATTCAAAAAAGATAAGGTAGTTAGAACCCTCTCTGGATTCCGTTCAAAAGTCACTCAAGGAGGGGCCTCCAAAGAGTACATTACGCCGGGGAGGATTTGTAACGGAAACGGAGGATCATTTCCGGAAGCTTTAACAGACTTCCTCCACAACCATCTTTAGATTAAGATTTAAGGTTTCTTACTGTGATGTGGGCCAGTTTACGACAACGGCGTACGTGGCGATATATTCCAACCAAAGATCGAGTAATGAGAACAAACACGGATTACTGACCCTCCTTGTAGGAAGTAATACAGGACATCTTTACAAAAGAAAAAGAAAAACCCAAGACACTGTATACGATATGGCTAGGAAACAAGCGTACACGTGAAAGGGAACACATCGGTAAGAAAGAAAGAACAAAAAAAAAGACAGTAAATTACACACCGTCCAGACTCGCGAAGGGGGAAGTTTAGATTAATTAGTTTTTAAGGGCAACCTCTTTTGTAAGTACCTTTACAGTCATTTCCACCCTTGGTCTTTTTGATCTTGCCAATGCACCTCGCATATTGAGGGTCCCCTGACTTCCCACAAGGAGCTTGAAAGGCTGGCTTGTTACGCTTTCCAGAATGAGGATTTTTTCCACCATGAGCAAGAATCCGGCTCACATAGCACTACAAGAAATTTGTGTTGTAACAGCGTAGTCTTGCATTGCCAAAAGTGTAGAAATTCGTTGGTGAAGTCATATCCCAACGAAATGAGTCGTCGAGAAGTTGGTTGCAATTGCCTCGTGAAGATAGACATTTAACAACGACATATGCTGGTATTCGCCAAAGTGTTTCACCACGACTATTACCGGTCAAGAAAGGCTTGAACAATTTCGGCGCCATATCTTCCTCAAGGAAGACCAACAGTTCTACCAACGATAGAGAGTCGTTGCAAGAGAGCAGGGCTGGCGAAATTCGAGAGTCGTTGCAACTAAGAGACGTAGAACGGTACAACGGGTTTTAGCCAGAGAGTTTTGCTGACTAAGTTTGGCCGTTGCGAGAAACTATCGACGACGAAAAGATAGTTGGAATAGAGTTGTATACGCGAATGGTTATCTAAGAGAAAGGATGGGTATGTGTGGGTCGCAGAGAAAGGATGGGTATGGGGTGGGCGATATTTTTTCGCAAAAATAGTTTATAAGAGGTACTTCGTCATTTTACAAGAATCCACAGAAAATTTACAAGAAAATAGACAGATGAAATGTTTATAAAAAATCTTAAAATAAAGTGTTTATCTAAAATCTTCTCTCAATTAACCTGAGCAGAACGTCCAACCACTAGAGTTAAGAGTAAGCGGACAAACGTTACAATTATTCTCATAAAAGAAATTCTGCTTAACATAACAAGAAGATAGAAATGGCCAATGTTCATTCCATTGTAAGGGATGAGAGCGTACATCTACAGATCATCAGAGCTCAAAAGACGTTCTGTGGCAGCCTTGGGGATCTGTGGCCGAGCCCCTGCTTCACGAGGTGAATCATTTTCCAACTCAGCCATTTGCAGAGAGCTTTCAACCATCTTCTCTGACCATATGGCAATCAATTCAAACTGGTAGAAGTATGCAGAAAGGTGAATATATTATACTTCAGGTAAGGCAGGCTTAAAGCAATAATGAACCTTAAGAAGCTTCATCAGGAGTAGGCCTTCAAAACCAGATGAAATATTATTATACTTGGGAAAGTAAAAGACAATGATGCGATTTGAAAGTAATTAAGAGCATGGTCACCTCTTCCTTTGATCAATTGAATATTTCGAAATAAAAGAGACAAGGCTCTGGCTCCCCCCCCCCCCCCCCCCCCCCCGATTCTCTCCTAACCCAAACCCTCTATTTTTCCCCCACCCCCTGCGCCCCTACGGAGGAGGGGGGAGCTCCGGCTCCCCCACCCCTCCCCCTTTTTCCCTTTCTTTTTCTCCTCCTTCCTCTTCTTTCTCCCTTTCCCTTCTCTGGTTGGTCTGGCTTCCGGTTGGTTTGAGTGTTTTTTTTTTGTTTTCTTGGCAGATGGCTTCCCCTTGGCTTTCGGCGGTTTTCGCCCTGTCCTCGTCGACACGCGCCGACTAGTGGTCTTTAGCGGGCAATGGGCTTCACTCCGATGGCCGGCATGCTTTGATCGGCCAGCGCGTGATGATACACGCGCACCACGCGGTGCGCGTGGATCTCACGCGCCGCCCACTCTATAGGCGCGTGCAGCCTCCTCCAGCCTCCTTCGGGTTTTCTTTTTCGCTGGACATGCATCAGCGGCTCATGGGCTCCATTTTCCGCTGTTTTGTCCCCCACCAGCCTCGGCCGGCCGCCACCTTCCGCCGTCCCGTCAGCCAATAAACCCGTTTGGGTCTGCCCATTTGTTTAGGGCTTGTATGTTGCTCTGTTGTCGCCCGTTTGGGCCAGGCCCTCTGTTTAGGGCTTGTGCTTTGTTGTGTTGTCGCCCGTTTGAGTCTGCCCCTCTGTTTAGGGCTTGTTGTTGGTTTTGGTCCGTCGTCGTCTGTCCGCCCCTTCCTTGGGCTTATCTGAGTCCTTGTGGCTCTTTTCCGACCCTTTGTTGGCAAATCAGTTTTTAACATAATTCGATATGAGATTTTATTTTGTTAAATCGTTATTTGTTTTGTATCAAAGTTTCTAAACCGTTTTACTGCTATTCTTTTATTAGTAATATTTTTAATTAAAAATATTACGCTAAGAAAAATTGAGGGCTTTTAAACGATCCTAAAAGTCTTTATCGTGTTGTAATCCCCGATCTTTGTGCATGCGATTACTATACGCGAGCCGAGGGGGTAAGTACCAGCACGGGGCGTGACAATATTTTTGTAGGATTTTGTGATATTTTGGATGTTCGTTTTGTGAATTTGTTGTATTGATTATATTTTAGAATACTTTTACAAAACAAACATACTCTGATCTTCAAAATAATGGAATAATTTTTTTAAAAAAATAAAAGAATATAAAAAATGATCATTAGTCAAACTTTTATTCTATAATTTTCTTTTAGTTACCCGCCTAGGTGCTATTTAACTATAACAATCTAATCATGACTCTCGATACACATAACGGATGAGTTTGATCCGTCCATAGTTATTATAGACGGAAGAAAACCCTAATGAAGTTGAGTTTGAAAAGAGTGTATGCTAGGTCGTCTTCAATGTGAAGCTGTATAAATTTGCTGAAAAGCGGCGAATGGAGCCTGGTTTTCGCTTTGAGATGAACTGATTAAAGAGATGGACTTCACGAGCTTTTGGTTTTTTTGAGGCAGTTTACCAGTATCATGTTTTTGATTCATGATAGATACTGCAATTGGAATGCAGCAACGTATTGCATTCTTGGACCTGAGTTTAACGACTCTTTTCCATGTACAAGTTTTGACTCACTTCAGTGTTTGCTCCAGTTCGAGTTCGTTATGTTGCTTATGGGTTGAGGAAGTTCGAGTTATGCTAAAACCGCTATCTTCATCATCCTCATTGGAGTTATATTTTCTCAACCAGAGCTGCCAAAAATATTCATACTGTGATGTCTAACTGATATTAGTCTTAATTTCAATAACGGAGAATCTATCTCCATGATCAAGTGGAAACCAATATAGATGACAGAAAAGAATCGAAGTACAATATCATCTCTTTGGTTATAGTTTCTCTGTTCCTTGTAGTACCAAACTCTCACGCTCCCATATCATGCTCAGGTTGCTTATACTCGAGCCAGACATTGAGGGGAAGTCTCTACGAGAATATTTTAGTTTCTTCAATTGCCGAACAAAGGACCAATAAAAACCAAAAAAAAAAAGAGCTCCCCAGTAAATTTTGTCTTGGATGAGGATGCTCATGCTAGTGAACGCCACAAGAAACCGTACTCGATATATAACACATTATATTTCGTCCAAATTTAAGTGGTCTAAAGTGAATCAGAGCAAACAAAAAGTGGAAAGACCTCACACTCTGTATTACATTTCTCACTTCTGCAGAACTCACGTTAAACAAACAATACCATTGCCACAAGATGCCTGGCCTGCAAACGCATTCAAAGATAATAAGGGAAGAAATGAAAGGAACAACACTTCAGAAAACTGGAATATAGAGTACACTCATGAAGAAAGCGCAGATATCTAACGGGATGAAGAAGCCTGTGCAGATGGTGCTCTCTTTAGGGACGAATGCTGTTGAGTTCGGATTTTTGACTTGTTCTTGCATTTTTGAGAAACACTTGCGCTGCTCTTATGCCCAATTGCAGATGAAGATAGTGACTCACCCGCAGATCTGAAACGAACAGAAGAGGAGAGAGGGAGAGAGAGAGAGAGAGAGAGTGGGGGACGGGATTTTTGTGTTGTGCGTATGTTTTTTAAAAAATTTGACGGTGAACGGCGTTTGCGTGTTTTTAGTTTGTATTTTTAAAAAAGTTTTATGGCTGCCACGTAGGTTGAGAGTCGGGTAAAAGTTGATCTCTAGTCCTTCGTATATCATTACTCTAACGACAGTTGTTGACATGTAAGTAAAAGATACGCATGACATTGTACGTGTCAGCGCCTCTTTGGTGATCACGTGACCTCCATTTGCTACATTGAAAAAATTTGTTACGTTGATAGGGCGACATTAACGAAAAGACATATTTGGACTAATGCAAACTAAAGTGAATAGAGACTCTTTTGAAAGAAAAAAAAAAAGTTAAATTATAGGGAACCGTGAGACAATTAAGCTTATATTTTTTACTAGTACGGTGGATCGACCATTAACGGAATAAAAAGGTACGTTGATGGAAGAATTTTATTTTATTTTAGTACAAACTGACCGAGAAAAAGTTGAAGGTTTGAGACAAAAGGATCTATTTTTAAATCGGAGAAAAACTCAAGTAACAAAAAGTGATTTTACCGAAAAACAATAGAAACAAAAAAGTTGACTCTTAATATTTATTTCGGATGAGGTGAAGCGATACTTCTGGAATGTGATTAATGTCTCGAAGAAGACCATGCTAAGCAGTGGCGGAGCCCAGGTGTGGCAAGGATTGGTTCTGTAATTTTTTTTATATACATATTTGTCAACAGGCGGCCAGGCCTACCCCTTTGACCCAATCCAACCGCGCCCCCCTTTCTGGTTTGTCTTTGTTTTCTTTGTTTTGTCTCGTTGATTTTAGTTAATTAGTTTGGTTATGTTGCTTTAATTTCTTGTTG
The DNA here is from genome assembly GCA_963930655.1 of Myrica gale. Classification (NCBI taxonomy): domain Eukaryota; kingdom Viridiplantae; phylum Streptophyta; class Magnoliopsida; order Fagales; family Myricaceae; genus Myrica; species Myrica gale. Next base: position 3,191,106 of record OZ005600.1, on the reverse strand, counting down.
GTCCTCAGTCGTTTATGTAATGTGTTCATGTGTTCCACTGTTTTTAGTTTATATATAAGATGTTGGTTTCAGCCAAAAAAAAATTATACAGTGGCCTGGTGGGGTTAAAAGTGTCTTGTTGATATGTTGCCAAATGAATATTTATTGATTTGTTGCGAATGAAAGTCTATGTTGATTTGTTGATTTTATTTCTCTTGCATGAAAAAACGACTTTTCTTTCTCAATTGAAATTAGGACCACGTTGACACTGACATTGTTGTTGATTTGTTTAATTTTTTATATTTTAGATTATATTGCAATTTGTTTAAATTTTCAGACACTGCTCATTTGTTTTTTTAGATTAATTTTGAAGCTCGAATTTTATTTGATGGTGGGCTTATTCAGGTAATTTGTATACTAAAACCTTATTAGAAATTTAGAAAATAATCTAGTGGATTGTTGGTTGATATTGGAAGGTGATTTTTGTGAATTGTTGGAGATTGGAGGTTAGGGCTTATGTTGGTTCTGTTATTTTTTGTGAATTATTGGAGGTCAGGGCTTATGTTGATTCTGTTGGATTTTGAGAAGTTGTTAAAATTGAATTTGAATTTGTGAATTGTTGATTTTTGTGAATTTTTGATTTTTTGAATTGTTTATTTTCGTTTTGTTTTGTTTATATAATGGATAATTTTTTGATAAAAAAAGTCAATCAGCGTGAAGTCGTCTAGTACTCATACTTATGATGCGAATACTAGTTCGAAAAGACCATGTCTTTTGTTTAGTTCGGATGATATTATTGTTGACCCCGGATTACGTAAACCCGTTGAAGAATATGATGTTGGAATTATGGATCAAATTCGTAGGTAGTACTTGATGAAAGGTCATTGTCAACCATTGATCATGATTTTCCCAAAAAGCAATATGAGAAAGCAATGGGGGATTTTAGGGAGTTATGGTTCAAAAATTATGAGTGGTTGAAATACAATGTATCAAAGGATGCAACATATTGTTTGTGGTGTTATCTGTTTAGGCAAACTAGAGGATCAAGATTCAGGGCGGACATGTTTACATCTATGAAGTTTAGCAATTGAAAAAAAATAACAAGGTTTTTGGAGACAACACTTGACATCATTAATGGTATTGGAGACTGATTTTTTTTCTCTTATGGTTGATGAGTCTCAAGATAGTTCAATGAAGGAGCAAGTAGCAGTGGTTTTGAGATACGTGGATAGGTGATAGAGAGGTTTCTTAGTGTGAAACATGTTACCGACACTTGTTCACAATCTTTGAAAAATGCTATAGATAAATTATTTGCAAGACACGGGTTAGCAATATCCAGATTGTTTGCAAGACACGGGTTTTTGAAATTGTTGAGAATGAAGCTATTTTGTAACGTTTTTTAGGATATACAGAACCGTAGGATCCAATTGACACCTTGCAGTCTCAACAAATAGTACGTTACATGTATTTTAATATTTTAAATGTTTTTAGTCCTTAATTTTTGTTATTTTAACTCTAAGACATTTTTGCATTACTTAGGAAAAAATTTGAGATGTCATTTCGCCTTAGGAGTTTGTCCCCCTCCACTTAAGTCCTGATTCGGCCACTGATGCTAAGCAAAATTGAGAGAAAAGATCTATACGTTATCCACCAGAACGGATCCAGTCATGGCCTGAGCTTAACTTACCTCAGACCCATGATGGCTTGAAATGTAGCAATGAGTCTCATCCCCTTCGGCCTTCGGATGGAGCCCATGATGACTCAAGCGCTTCCATCATCTAAATCATTTGTGAGATTTGGGTTCTCACCACTAATGCAACCTCCCTCGTGGGATTTGTGAGAAGTTACTTAATTCCCCAGAATTTAAACATTAGAAGCCACCAAATACGGAAAGCATTAATACTGTCGAAACATGTTAGGGTAACAGGGCACTTTATAGCAAATTAGTCTTATATGTTTTTTGAAAGGGTCGTATTCTGCTATGCATATTTGGAAAACTAACTACGTAGCTGTCCGGAAAAGAACAAAAAAAACTACAGAATATTTCTCTATTCTTCGACCTCCAATTACACTCATATATTTGATTTTAAAAAGTGCAAGAATTGTATTCGAGTATGTGAAAATTTGAAAATTTTCTATAATACGAGTAGTATACAAATCGGAATAGTTGTGATCGCCAGTACTCTATTTCTGAGTCTAGTGTACCGTTAAATGGGTCGGTCATAGTCCAGATAGCTTATTTTGAGGCCGCTGGACTCCCTTTGGGCCGTGTGTACCCATCTTAACGGCGGCGAGTCTAGCCGCGTTAAGACAAGAAACGATGTCCCTGGTCACGAAATATTCCAACCATCTTTGGATTAAGATTTAAGGTTTCTTACTGGTGGGGCCTCCAAAGAGTACATTGAGGGGAGGGGTTTTAACGCAGGATCACTTATGGAAGCTTTAAAGCAGACTTCCACCTCAACCTCAACCATCTTTGGATTAAGATTTAAGGTTTCTTACAAAGATGTGGGCCAGTTTTCGACTAACGGCGGACGTGACGATAATATTCCAACTGAAGATAGATAGAGTAATTAGAACAAACACGGATTCATGACACTCCTCGTAGAAGTAATACAGGACATCGATCTTTTACAGAAGAAAAAGAAAAACCCAAAACAATATATAGGATATCGGAAACAAGCGTACGTGTGACAATAAACACATCGGTAAGAAGAAGAAAAAAACAGTAAATTACACACCGCCCAGACTCGCGAGGGGGGAAGTTTAGATTAATTAGTTTTTAAGGGCAACCTCTTTTGTAAGTACCTCTACAGTCATTTCCACCCTTGGTTTTTTTTATCTTGCCAATGCACCTCGCATATTGAGGGTCCCCTGACTTCCCACAAGGAGCTTGAAAGGCTGGCTTGTTACGCTTTACGGACTGAGGATTTTTTCCACCATGAGCAAGAATCCGGCTCACATACGGATTCATCAGGAACTCCAACTCCAAGTCCTCCTCTATCAGGCATTCGTCGAGGCGGCCATCGCACCGGAAACTGGAGTTGCTCTTGACAAGGACAGCAGCACCACAACAATATGAATCAAGGAGTATCAGCATCACCAAGAATGCAAGATGATACAACAATATCCCTCCCTTCTTTTTATGAACCTCCATTTTCTTACTCCTGTGTACTCACCCCAGCCAACTGATCTCCCTCCCCAGTTCGTTCATATCCGCTGAGTAACTTGAGAGGTGTACTTATAATGCGAGTAAAGAAGAGAGTGATGACCAAGAGAATGAGATGGACCCCAATTGCGCTAGAAAAGTGCCATCAATGGAAGATTTTTTTTTGGATAGAATAAAGTAAAGGCGCTGCTAAAATATAAGTATCGATGAATATGACGCTAATGAGCTTTTCTGGAGGAGAAACCGGTAGCGAGGACGGCTCCGGCTATAGGCAGCATATGCGGTTGTTTAAGACCTCTAAATTTAGGAAGTTTCAATTCAAATTTTTTTAATGATATATTTAAAAAAAATTAATGTTAAGATCTCAAAAAATAAACATTAAAAAATATATTGATAGAAGAGACTTATTAAATCTCTTTGATTGAATGAGCATTAACTTTTAATTTTTTATGATATTTATAAAGTCTTTGTACTATGAACTTATAAAAAAATCTCTTTATTTAAAAATATTAATTGTAATTAAATCAAAGAAATCTTATAAACTCTCGCTAATTGATTAATTTAATTAAGGCTTAATACGTTCACTGGTTCTTAGAGTATTGCTCAATTTCAAATTGCTTCAAATAGGTCCATATTTCAGTCATTGGACAGTAATAAGCTTCATTTCATTGGTTAAGTGAATTGATGATACGTCGGTATCTTAGCGCCGGCAACCAATTTCTCCATGTGTCGTTTATATAAGTTGAAATAGTAAATTCTCACCTTTTATTGAGATGTCATGATTTGGAAATTACGCTATATTATCCTATACAGTCCAATGTTTAGAATATTACAGTACTTCAAGTTTTTTTTTAAAAAAAAAAAAATAAGTTGAAACATATTTATTTACATCAAACCCTTCTAGAATAGGTTATAAATGATCAAGTTTCTGACCCGAAGCATTAATTTGTTTCTTACGAGGAAATAGTTTTTGACTTCAGGTCAAACTTTGGAGAGTAAAAATCACACGTAGTTTTTTTGTTGGTTTCTTTTCGTGCGGGGGAAAAAAAATTTCCTCCAGAATACCCTACATTCTACAAAGATCCTATTTTTATTTTTTCGACATCATGGATACATCATACCATGAGGAAATTTTATTTTATTTTTCGAGATCATGGATACAATGAGGAAGTTTTCTCTATTTTATTTTATTTTTTCGAGATCATGTATAGTTAATTCGTTAATCGTTCTTTTGCGGTTGCCTGGATTAATGGACACAATGAGGAATTTTTATTTTATTTTTGTTCCTTTTTGTGTAATCCACTTAGGATTAATTAGGCTTATCAACACAAGTAGTTTAGCTGTAACCAATTATATATTATAGATGAAATTAGTTTGAAACACTTATTTGGGCTCAAAATGGGAAAAGATGAAAATCCAAACTATATGATCAAAAGGGCATAGTGTCATCCTTATTATTTAATCCTCTTTGATCTACGATTGTGGAACAGGCAGAGAAGTTAACGGTGATTTCCTTTTTAGTCCTGTCCAGTATTTCTTTTGGTCCTTCTATATATAAAATTAGGTGTTATCATAAAAATAAGAAAAGAAAAAGTAAGTGATCATATATACGAGATGACCTGATCAAACATCAAGTAGCTAGCTTACTATATACACTCGAGCGGGTGGGCAGTGGGCTACTGTGACATGCAAGTCCTTGCCATGCCCTACTTAAAGCGACTTATCTACCACCTTTAGCGTTACAACCGGAACATATTTGTTCGCTCTTTTTTCTTTTCCTCTCTTTTTCTTGTTCGCTTTATTCGTCACCAAAGCAGTATCACGTAGTGGCTTGTCGCTAAAGATCAGTTCAGTGTATATTGCCGGTGGCTCCTAACTCCATTTAACATATATATATGTCCGACTAAACAAGGCGGAGAAAGTAATCAGTAATGAAACAGATTTTGGAATTAAGCCATTTTTTTATCTGACTGACCAAACAAAATTATACGACCATTATTTAAATAGTGATACGATCAACATTACTATCTATCAGTGACTGCCAGACCAAAAAACATTACCTTTGCCATGATAATCCCAAAAATATGAGTGGCTAACGTGAGATCCGCGCCGCTCTTTTCGTATATATAGTAGTCGCTATGCTTTGCTTTTTTTTTTTCTTTTTTCTTTTCTTGTAGGTATATATGCTTTGCTTGTCGCTTGACCATATACGTCTCCTACATATAAGCTTTTTTTTAAAAAAAAACAAAGTCTTCTACAGATAATGTTACATCTACTTTAACTTTATGGGTGGTCATGTCCTTTATTTTCTTCGTTATTTTTACTTTATAAAATCTGCCGCGGTCGGACAATTATTTACTGTCATATATATATGAGCCTGTACCGAATAGTATCTTCATACGTGTGACATTAGGGTGTAAAGCTCCCATCAATCAACGAATAGGTAATTTTGATGGCGGAAATATAACTTTACTTTTTCATGATTTCTTGCTGTTTGGTTATTTTCTCTTCTTTTACTTGTCCTATATAGTCTCTATATAACAAAATTTATATTGTCTGAAATTTTATATAAATAATATTAAATTGTGTAAATTGTATCTGTTAGTGAAATTCGAAAAAAAAATTTGCAGAGGATTCTCATGTATCTACCCCAATTGAATGATTTGTCGCCAAATGTTTTATGAAGATTCTGATCGCATTCATTCGAGATCGGTTCATTAAATGTACGCGTAGCTATGCTCCTATTCAAGAAGTGGGTCGGGACAATCATATCTTAAACATTTTTTTTACTCACAAAAAAATAGACTGGTTCATTCAGTAAGCGAGTTTTTAACTTGAGTCGTATTGCATTCGGTTTAATTTGTTTTTTGTAGGTGCATTCGGTTTAGTTAATGACCAAGCTTAAACGAACATCTCGATGGGCCAACTTCTTGTTTTTCCTTTTCCTAAGCGGGCCAAACTCTATTTGCTTTCCGGCAAATTGGTCTATTTCAGAGCCTGTTTATGGCATGGCAGATGGCCCCTTTCTGGTCGAGGAGCTGCTCTGCTCTGTCTAAATTGCATTAGGCTATATCAAAGGTTTTGGTTCTAGGCCCAACATTAATGGGCCCAAAGAATTGTTCGACAGCACTGGAACTGGGTCTCGATGTGACCAGCCTCATTCTGATTTTTGCCAACAACTTCAATTTGCTTTGTTAGGCTCCGACACAGTAATAGAGTTGATCCTCTATGATCAGCAGTTGAGAAAACCCCTGCGAAATGGTTCGGAATCAGAATAAAAAGAACTGAATACCAAATCATCTTGTGAGGACGCAGTAATACACTAAAACTCGTCCTTCCCTTCGTCTTTATGGCTAAAAAGACAGATTCTAAGTAAATATGAAGCTGTAAATACAATTTTTCGGACCATCTGTCGAACGCATTAGGCTAAAAGGACGAGGGAGAGTATAATTGTTATATCGCCAAATACATTACTGGTGTTTTTTAATACGATGATCTCCCCAATACCCGCTGCCCTTCCTCTTCCCCAACAGAAAGGGAAGGGTTCAATTCCTCCAGGCGAAAACAACCAAGCAGGTTAGACAAAACGTTTAGGACATCACGGGGACGAATCTTGCCAGCCATTTTTGGTTCGCACGTGGTACGTACTACGTTCCTGTCCTGCTGGTCAATTTCCACGTTGTCTGCCCCCATGAAATTAAACTTTAGTATACACGGAACTTTTTCAGTTTTTTCTTATCTTTAACTGAAAAGTCTACACCATTGAGTGGGTTCATTTAGTGGCAATACACTCACTCCTCTCCAATTTGTTGGATGTGAAGCCATGGTCCAAATTTTTGGACTTTGCTCGATAGTGCTCGTTAATTAATTGTCTAAATTAGAAGATAAATTTCGAAAAAATATACATAGCGTGAGAGATCTACATTATCTAGTATTTTTCGTATTAATTATCGAAAGTATAGATTTTATATTATTTCGGTGTATGTTGTTTATTCTTTCTCTCCGACTTGATTATCTAATTCGTTTTAGAGCATCTATATATATATATATATATATATAAACTTGTTCAAAATATATCATTTGGCTTGAGATGTAGTTGTTTAGGTCTGGCACCTCATAATAGGTGTCAGCTTCGTTTTCTTAGTCTTTTGTTTGATTGCTAAGAAAACGATGAAATAATAGATAACATCACTCACTTTTTACGAGGGATTCTCCTGGGCAGGTCTCTTGGACATTATTCACCACCAGTACCCAAACTAGCATAAAACTACCACCCACCAAGAGTGCTTGAGGTCGGCAATAATGGCATTTTATTCCCCTTTCAATCCAGGGAATAGGATGGAAAGTCATCGATTATTCTTCAGGATTTATTTTATTTTATTTGGGTAATAACACTTTGAATAATTAAAAGCTAATCTTCATCTGTGCTTACTCTCTCCGTTTCAGTCAATAATTATTTATTTCCACTCGCTCATTGAACAGACGACTTCCAAATAAAATGTTATGCATACATCACTCATCGCGTAATGAGGGAAAAAAGAAGCTTTCTTTTTTATTTACAATTTCACTCTCTTCAGACATGATGATGTGGCACAGACATATCAATCTGTGAACCCCTCAGCCACAAGGAAATAAAAATATTAAAAAATTATATAAAAACATATCCCATTGAGTTGTAGCAATTGGAGTTACCCGGGATGGTGGGATTCCTAGTAGTATTACTCATTCTTTGATCCGGGATTCTGGAACTGGTGGGGGTATCATCTGATTCTAGAGAGAGAGAGAGGGGAGAAAAAACCATTTCATTATATAATTTGATTATTTATTTCTCCATTGACCACTCTTCGTCTCTTCCTCAGCTAAGAAAGTGAATAAAAAGAGTTGGCTGATAAATATCTCTGTCCCTGGTTCTGACGCATTCGCTCTAACTCCTCTCACTGACCCATCCCCATTTCCCGCGAAACACGAGTTTCCTGCTCTGATGGGCAAGAAGCACCTGGATTGGACCTCAAAGTCCATGTTTTCCTCAGGATGTGAGAAAGTCTCTCTTTTGAATAAGGAGGTTTGCTTTCTTTCTTCTGGTCTTTAATTTTCTCTGTTTCTCTCTTTTTTGCTTTGTCAAATTGTGGCATCTTAGTTTTTGTTAGGTTTATTTCGGGTCAAGTTTGTTCCATTTGCACTAACATCCCATATCAAGAACTCGGTTACTTTCAATTGCTGTATGTGGTGATGATTGTTTTCATCTGTTCTCTTTAGTATCTATTTAACCTCTTCAACCCGAAACGGCAACTATACATAATGTTGAATTTGGTGTTCCCTGTTGTTTTGGTTTGGGCTTGATTAACAACTACTGTGCTCATATCGATTCATTAGCTACGGTTTGGGGGGTCCTGCATTTCTCGATTCCCATTTTAAGGGAAGTACGGTGATTTTTTCCTGGTCCATGCTTTGGCTATGTACTTAACTTACCTTTTCTCAGCAGAACGCTGTCTGGCCTTGATATCTTCTGTTTTTGTTTTGTTTTTACAAATAAATGTCGAATCTTTGATTGGAAGAAGGCTATTACCGTCCTTTTCTATTGGTCCTGAAAAAGAGGAAGTCAGTTTGCCATCGTTTATGCAGGCAAAGAAGAAAGCAAAGGAAGACCAGACAGCTGATGGACTTGCGACAGACCTTGAGCACGGGGATGCAGTGGAGGTTAGGACTGTTCATACTATTCAAGCCTTCTCCTCATTCGAGGCTCTGTTTTTTTTGGCAAAAAACTCATAATTGTGTCTTGGCTAATGCAGGCAGCGAATGTTGGATTTTGTAGAGTGTTGTCACTGGTAATTGGGAAATTTGCCATGGGTTCTGATGATGAGGTATCCATGATGGAATATGTCTAAATTGTGGAAATCCTTTGTTATACAGGCAAAACCCGATGCAGGAAAGCTTGTTGTTGCCACCATTGCACTGTTGATAGCATCCACATCAAGTATTCTGATTGTAAGTTCATTTTCCTATTGGTGGACATGAGAGTGCTCTCTTTCTCTAGTTTTCATGATTTTCCTTCAATTAGCATCTAACTCTGATAAAGTGAATGGTATGGTGACGGATTGTGAACTAACTGCCAAGTACCTGTTTGGATTGTTGCTGGCTCACAGCCACAGATGACAGATCGATTCATAATATTGGATACCAATACTTGTACTATTATGTCCAGTATGTCTAACAGTATGTTTCTCGACTCCACCAAGAAGAAGCTTTCCAGTCAGAAATGGAAGTGTATACCATCTCTAGAAGATGCCCCTCCGCTGCTCTTTTTCATCCCTTTTTTTTAAACATGCTCTTCTGACCCATAGAAGGGTACAACGAAAACTGCAAACTCAAAGGTGATTTGTATCTTTACAAACTCAACTTCTGCTTTCTGGACAAGCCAAAATTCCCTGAAGTTCCTCTTTCGGGCTTTTTCCCCAATTAAATTATTGAAGATATAGTTGGCAATCCTACCACGTAGTTTCACCTAAGTTACAAAGGACCAGTTTGTAATGCAGAAATAGAAGCAAAATTGATATAGCTAACAAATATGAAGATCCTCACCAGAAAATGAGGTGGACGTGCAAATAGCTTCTGATGAGAGATGAGTTCCAAGGAACGTAGACAACTATGTGTTTTTCTGGACATAGGAAATGCATAGGCAGGTCTCTCTGTCTGAATTTTTCTCCAATGCAACATGGAAAATTTCGATTCTAGTTTCAAATCCTCTTGATGGCGAATACGTTATAGATTTGGTTCAATGATATGATTACATTACGTTTGATACTGGATCACCTAATGTTCTGTAGGATTGCGCAGGCACCAGTCTAGTTCTTCACTACTGGCCTAAGAATTTCAACCTCAATTACTTTCTCTATAAGCTAGCTTGTTGTGTGGATATCCCACTTTTCATTTTGCTCGGTTTCGATGTTTAAAACCTTATGTTTTTTCTGTTTAAATAGCAGTAAGTGGCAATAATATTGCTATTCCATGTGCAAGTGGAAGTTTTTGCTCTGACTCTGATCTTCTGTGAGACAAAAGAGATAGGTCTGCACGGGATCACGAGACAGATCAGAAAGTTTAAAGTAAACCTTAACATGTGACTGGTTTCAGTCTTATTGCAATCTTTGTCTTTCTAAGGGTATATCATGATTCTTGCTGTGCAGCCAAAGTATGGTGGTATGATAATAGACATTGTATCAAGAGAAATCAGAACTCCTGAAGAGCAAACAGAAGCTCTCGATGCTATCAAGGACACCATATTGGATATTGTGCTAATAGTTGTCATCGGGTATGATATACTATTGTGTTTACAGAACTGGGAGAAAATGGTTTCTTCTGATAATAAGTTACAGAAATGCTTGGCTGCTGTGAAACATCCCATCAGAATGAATAAAGACTGAATTTTTTTACCTAACCACATAAAAATCTCGTAGGATCAATGTTCTCTTTTATCCACTTTTCATTGAAACTTCAAATGTTGGTATATATCCAGAAGATTTTATTTTTTTATTTTTTATATCCAGAAGATAGCGTTGAAGAAGAACTTATTATGGAGAATGTCCAATAAAACAAAGGATGCTTAGTCCAGAACAGAAGAAATAACAACTCCATGGTTTTCACCTTTATTTATTTGGTAGGTGACACCGTGCAAAAAAACAAGTAACCATAATTCATTGTGGCCTTCACCGTGGAAACTCATGGGCTAGAAACTGCATTTTCTTCCAACTAGAAATGAGACATCCACCTTCCGTCACTATATTTAGCTTAAAACCACAACACGTAGGTGGTGTTTGCGTCTCAAAATTTTGGTCTTATAAAATAATCTCTCTGCCATCAAATAATCTCTTTTCATTACAATAAACATAAAAAATTCATTCAAATAATCTCTCTCTTCACTTTTTCACCAACTCTCAATGGCCAAAAGTTTGGTTTGCAAGCCACCAATTTTCACTAATCCATTGATTCTATAAGATTTCTATCAAATGCTTTTCACTTCAGAAGATGGGTAACATAAACATTTGCATGAATGAGTTATGACATGCGAAGGATATAGTGAGCCATGGGAGATAGAACCACCCAAATTTAAATGAGAAGCTGAACCTATATATATCGAATATCTCTGTGTTTGTGTGTAGATTTCTATCCTTGCATCATATTTGAACACCTATATTTGCAATACGTTGGTTGCTGTTAATTGATCATGGTTTTTTTAGTTCTCTGTGCACAGCACTTCGAGCATGGTTGTTTGTTTCTGCCAGTGAAAGGGTTGTAGCTCGCTTGAGAAAGGACTTATTCAGTCACCTTGTCCAACAGGTTAGACACATTAGTCCTAAAAATTGTAACAAGTGGAACAGCTATATGTGAGATAAATAGCCAGAAATACACAAAGCCACTACAAAATGCATTATGCAGAATGCTTGTCCAAACTGTGAATGACTGCTTTAGTGCGAGTTTCAAGCATGGCAGGTCGAGCAGTATTAGAAACAATGAAAATCAGTTTCAAAAAATTGTTACCAACGATTTGTCCTTGTCTACAAATACCGATGTGGAACTCTGAGTACCTTTGGCATGCTTGATCCTCCATGGTTCAACAGGAAATAGCTTTCTATGATGTTACTCGAACGGGGGAACTCCTGAGCAGGATATCTGAAGACACACAGATCATAAAGAATGCTGCAACTACTAATCTTTCTGAGGCACTCCGAAATCTAACAACTGCATTTATCGGCATTGCGTTCATGTTCTCATCTTCATGGAAGTTGACATGTAAATGATTCTATTCACTTGCAGCAATGCTCACTAGTCCAGTAACTATTTTTGCTTATTGTATTCTTTTTTCCTGCTTAGTGTTGGCTTTGGCCGTGGTGCCAATCATTTCGGTTGCTGTTCGAAAATTTGGGCGCTATCTTCGCGAACTTTCACACACAACTCAAGCTGCAGCTGCTGGGGCTGCCTCAATAGCCGAGGTCTGTAAGCAAGATATGAACTTTATGTTGCTATTTTAGTTATTTTAAATTGCCAGATCATGGTGAATCATATCCTGGGGCAAAGGATAGGGAGAAGGATCTTTGAAAGCTTTCTAAGATAAGGGAAAGAAAAAGCAAAGATCTGATAGTGGTGGAAGCATCAAAGAGTTTTATTGAGAGAAGACTATTAAGGAAACATAGAGGAGCTCCTTTTATAAAATTCTTATTACAATCCATGGAGACAATTAGGGAGAATTTAGTAACCCCAGTGAGGATAGCAATGGCAGGTCCACAAACTGATGAGCATTTTGGAGGTATAAAAAATAAAGAAAAGTTGTATCTTAGAACTTCTAAACTGATTTGCATAGATTCCCTGTGCTTCTATTATCCTTGGTCAATTTTATTGACATTAAGTAGTACAAGACAAGTAGAACAGCCAAATAAGTCATTAGTAGTGAAATTGTTAGTTGGTCAAAAAAGTGATTCTTTTTCCTGAGCAATATTGACTTTTTTAGGAATCTTTTGGGGCCATTCGAACGGTCAGATCATTTGCTCAAGAAGCTTATGCAATTTCAAATTACTCAGAAAAAGTTGATGAAACGTTGAAGCTTGGTCTCAGACAAGCTGTAAGTCTCTTAACCAATATGTCTTCTCTCTCTCTCTCTCTCTCACTCACACACATTTGGAAGCTGTCAGCACATATATTTGGAAGGTTTCTGAGCCTTTAAGGTTTGTTTTTTCTTCCACAGAGAGTAGTTGGTCTATTTTTTGGAGGACTAAATGCAGCATCAACATTTTCTGTCATCATAGTGGTGATTTATGGAGCTTACTTGACAATAACAGGCGCCATGACCCCTGGCTCTCTTACATCCTTCATTCTTTACAGCCTGACAGGTGCTTCCGCTCATTGTCTTTATCCTTCAAAATTGTACTTCAACCAGGAAATCTTGTTCGACTGAAGTAGATAAAACCATTAAGGAGAAAAAAAATTGCAAAACTTTCAACAGAACATGAACAGAAGATAGATCATCTATTGAAAAGCATATTTTAAGTGCTCAGAATATGATGGCTCAATTTTCAGGATTACTGAAGAATGGTTTTGAAATGCAAGCTTTTAATAGACTATTCTAGATTGATTATTGTTGATAGTTACGGCTCCGGTTAGCTCTGCTTTGAAATTGTGTTCATACCTTTGTCTGATTATAAAGGGTTTATGTTAAACCAATCTTCTAAGTTACTGCTAGCTTATTGTCTATATATTTGTTTGGTTGCTTCTCACTGCGTCTTCTCTGTCTTTTTCTTCCATTTCCTCTATGAAAGCTTTAGCTTTCATATATTTATGAAACTGCTAAAACTTCTCCACCTGCAGTTGGGTCCTCGGTATCCTCATTATCAGGATTATACACGACCACAATGAAAGCTGCAGGAGCAAGCCGGAGAGTTTTTCAGCTCCTGGATCGTGTATCAACCATGCCAAAACCAGGAGATAAGTGCCCTATAGGGTCAGTAAAATTACACCACCTCCTGTTTTCATTGTCTTATTGAAAGTAAAACTATATCCTTCTCAGTAATACTGGGTATTGATGACAGAAATCCAGATGGAGATGTGGAATTAGATGATGTCTGGTTTGCTTACCCTTCCCGCCCAAGTCATATGGTACTCAAGGTATTAGTTTTTTGTAACCAAATTATGTTTTTGTACTTCAACTTTTTTTTTCTCTGCGAAACTTGAATATTGTGAGTTTAAATACTGTTGATTGTTTTCTTATCTGTAAGATGGTGGCATCAGTTTGTGGAATTCACTCTACTGATGTGGTCCTCTCAGGCTTTAGGATTAGGAAAGAATCAAATGAAAGAAGATTAACAAATTATAACTGAAATGAACATTAGTTCTAAGATTCAATTTGGCTCTGCTTTGTTGCCCAGAGTCCTACCTCGTATAGAGTTATTGAAACTGTGCAAAATAAACATTTTAAGCCAGTCTAAGGATATGCATAGCGTAGTACAAGTGTTTTAAGGATTTCCGTCTTGTGTTGACGTTGGAATTACTGAGCATGCAGGACTTCTGAGAATGCTAACCTTGTAACTCTGTCTATAACCCCTGGTTCAAATGCCAGGGTATAACATTAAAACTGAGGCCTGGTTCAAAAGTTGCTCTTGTTGGTCCAAGTGGTGGTGGTAAGGTAATAGTATTATCTTCATCTTTTAATTTTTAATTTTATTTTTCTCTTCTATTATGTTTGTCTTTCTGTCAAATGAGGAAGCAAATTTGACATTTGTTGAATGATAAAACCATTTATTTGTCTATTGCAGACGACAATAGCCAACTTAATTGAGAGGTTCTATGATCCTCTCAAGGGAAAGATTTTGCTGAATGGGGGGTTTCCCTAGTGGAAATATCACATGAATACCTTCATAGAAAGGTAATTTTAGTTTCTAGATCTGTTTCTGATCGTGCATTCAACTTTAGTAGGATTTAGCAGTCTTTGCTCCTTTATTACCTAGAAAAACTGTGTTGTAATGTTAATATATCCCTTTAATTATGTGGACTCTAACAATAGCTTGGTAACAGTAGAACTGAGTTTTCTTTGACACCTTTATTTTCTCAATTTCCTGAAATTACAGATCAGCATAGTAAGCCAGGAGCCCGTTCTTTTCAATTGTTCTGTGGAAGAAAACATTGCCTACGGGTTCAACGGACGAGCTAGCTGTAGTGAGATAGAAACTGTAGCGGTGAGTTTAATCTGTTCTTTTTCTTTCCCTGAACAAATGAGCATCTTCACATTTTATCTCCACAATTTTAGGTATACTGATAAAGTAGTATATTTTCCAGAAAATGGCTAACGCCCATGAATTCATAGAAAACTTTCCAGAAAAGTATCAAACTGTTGTAGGAGAACGTGGACTGAGACTGTCAGGAGGCCAGAAACAAAGAGTAGCAATTGCGAGAGCACTATTAATGAACCCAAGAGTTTTGCTACTAGATGAAGCCACTAGTGCTCTAGATGCTGAGAGTGAATACCTTGTTCAGGTGAGGCTGGCAGATATTTATTGCTCACGGATGAAAAGTAACAGCTTTGTTTCTACCTCAAATGTCCATATCTGTCTGAGTTTTTGGTCCACATATACTCAGAAGAAGCCATTCATTAATCAAACATATAAAGTAACCCGTTCTCTTGTTATATATTAGGATGCCATGGATTCTCTGATGAGAGGCAGGACTGTTCTCGTCATAGCGCACAGGCTTTCAACTGTCCAAAGTGCGGACAGTGTGGCTGTTATTTCAGATGGTCAGATAGCTGAAAGCGGCACCCACGACGAGCTACTCAGTCAGGATGGGATATACAGTGCTTTAGTGAGGAGGCAATTACAAGCCCCAAGGGACTGCAGTGTAGGCTAAAACAAAATTGATAAAACTCGAGACAATTAGAGTGAATCAAAATGATTAGGGAGGTCAGTTGGTTGAAAAGTCCCAGCTGGCATCTCCCGCATGATTCATGTTTAGATCTCGTAGATGAAGTTTCTGCTCTCAATTATCCGCGTACTTGATCATTACAAGATGTATACTTTTCTTGTTGCTTATCAATCATCAGATGTTATGGGATTAAATAAATTTCCAGATTACCCAAGAAGTGCTTTTTTTTTTTATTCTGAGCAACCCAAGAAGCGTGCTTGATACAAGATTCTTTTTTCTATAAATAATTTTGGATTACTGGTAAGCAGGTGAAATAAATAAAAGTAGCAAACTAGCAGCAATCTCAAGGCCCCTCCTCCCATGTCGGCTGTCACCCCGTGGTGGAAGGAGCAAAACTCCAACATTCCCAAATGCAGCAGACAACTACGAGAATATATCAACCAAATATACCACTTGACATAGGTAGCTGAAAAAAAAAGGGAATAAAAAAGACTCATCAAAATTCTCGGTAGATTAAGGTTTAAAGTTCCAAAATCGACATGCGGGATAGGAATCCCATAATTCAGCATCACATCAGTCCTGCCTGCTATCTCCTGATAAAGATCTTTATGCTAAATAGAAATTGAAAAGCGAGAAAAAAAAAACTATCAACGGATCGTCAAGCCTTGGATTGCCTGTCCATCTTCAGTGATCCTGTTAGCTTGAATGGTGCTGATAACATTTGAGATATTTCCCTGGAAATAGAAAACAAGTCAGGAAGTGAAGTGTGTTATGCAAACAAAAATGATTTTTCATCCAACCATTCTCCCGCCAACAATTAAGTCCATATCAGGACGGAACTGAGCAAACCCAACACCTTTAGAAATGTTTCCACTTAATGACAAATTGCAATATTTTTCTAAGACCAACATTAGTTTTCTTTATTCATCCATCAAATTGACATTTACCATATAATTACATACTACAATCTTCTTTCCTTGGACAATAAAATAATAACGGGAGTATATTTATTTCAAGGAAAACGGGGGAAGTTCTTTACCCGCCAAGCTGAAAGCTTTGTTCGAAGCGTTTCCCACTGATGTTGCCCAAACACACGCTCAGTACATCGGCTGCACATCAACAACACTCAGTACGAAAACAGGAAATTGACAGGGGTTATTAGCTGACTTTGAATCATGATCAACTGCTAATAACTCAAGTCTGATCTTGCCATAATCAAAGCCAAATGAGAAAAAGACAGAGATCTAAGAGCATACCTCACAATCACTACTTGATTCATCTGATCCATTTTACAATCAATTAATTTAAAAGTGATTGCCTTAACCACCCACAATTCCACCTCATTATCATTGATCTGCAACACAAACCAATGTAGTTAACCCAGATGCAAAAGCAAAGCCAGAAAGAACAGCGGTGGTAGAAATTTACTCTAAGTGTATCTCTGATAAGAGCATAGGGAATCTGGCCAGATTCGTCAGAGGCAAGATCCACTAGTGACATCAACCGCATCTTCGAGATACAATCTTCATGGACAAGACCTAGACCATTGCAAGGAGCATTTTCCCAGAAATTTTTGAGTTAGGTTAAGTTAAATCTTAGCTAATCTAATTAGAGAAAGCTGAAATTATACCGCAGCTTTTAAGCAAAGTAGAATTAGCAGCGTGGAACTCCAAGTAAGCATCTAGCCTCTGAGTCAGAAAGATTTTGAGAAGCTGATAAACCAACGCGTATTTAGCATCCTTCTCCAACTGCCCTACAGCAGGCATATCTAGCAAGTCACACTGCAAGGTAGCAATAAATGGTCAATTTCATGAGCACCCTAAATCAGACAGAATTCAAGGAAAAAGGAAATGAAGAATATGAAAACATGCATACGTTGATTCATTTACAGAAGGCAAAAGAACTACAGTGATGCCACAAATCATACACACAGCAGAGTAAACCAAGCACAGAATTTGGTGAGAATCTCCGAGAAGTAAGGGGTACTGCAAAACCAAGATCTATTCACCCAGGAACATGATAAATAAGACGAAAAAATAAATGATCTGGCACCACCTCTCCATTCACGAACATGAAAATTACAATAAAAAAATCTAGCAAAAAAAAACCTAGGACTACAAGCAACCGAATTTCTTCAATTGGTTCTAAAAAACCCTTTTTCTATGGATCCTAAAAGTTCAAGTGGATCTCTAACAGTTCTACCATCCAAGACAAACAAGTAGGGAGTTCATATTAAGCTGGAGAAAAAGTTAAAACGTCAGTTCGTACATTAATGTAGTCCCAGCATTGGGAAAGCATCCTAAGAAGGGTTCTTAACCAAAAATGACCACATAGAGTTAAGTACTGCCACCACAACATAAGCATAGTGAGATTTAAGGCCAAGTATTATGTGAAGAGAACCATCGCATTTACTACCGATTGCAAACCCTTGTGTCTCTGAGAGGTCAGTGCTCATCTCATACCATGAAGTCATTACAGCATGGCTGGTTTAAGAATCATATGGGTTCAATAACTACATAAAAGATACAAAATTTTCCATCATCTCTGATCTATGAGCAAATAAAGAGGCCAAGCAGCATTGACCAGTTCAAAGAACTCTGCTTAATTACTTAGCTACCAGGAGAAAAACATATTTCCCATACTGACAATGAACCTTATATGCCATGCAAGACTATGTTAATAATAGATGTTACAGCCCAAATGTAGAGTATATGACAACAGTGAGCAGCACAATCAAACTCGCAGGAGCTAATAAAGGTCTGAGATCATTTAGACTGTAAGATACCTGAAACGTGTCAGGTGCCTTCACGAACTCCACAATTGCGCGTACAGCCTCCTCCTTGGCTTCACTCATTGTATATGCATCTTCACCAGAAAATGTTGCTAAGTATTTTGTCAGGAATTTGAAGAAGTCCTTTGCCAAGCTGGAATTATAAGGGAAAGAAATCACAATATGTTAACCTTAATGCATCAATCTTTTTCTTCTCTAAGCAACAATAATGCATTGACGAAGGAAAGGGATTGGTGATGATATGAATAGACAATGAGAACACTTCTTTTAATTGATTGCGTGGTAGACTTGGAAACGAAGACTGCTCCGATCCAACATATGTTGGCATATGCAGAGAACTAGTTTCAATTTTGTTTAAGAGTTCCCCTCATACCTTTTATTTTCTTTCAAAACATTAGAGATGGTAAGAAAGAGTTCTCGCTGATCTGACATCCCGATATTCCACTCTTTAAGGAAGCTATCCATCTTTTTGAATGAAGGAACAATGTGTTCACTAACTTTCCCATTGAATGCCAGAGTCAGGGCCTTCATGTAGACATGGAACTGGCTGTATGGATTTTCCAGTAGGTTGTACAGATTGAACAAACTAGAGGGAAAAAGGAACAACTATGAGAGAGTGCTTTTATAACCTCACAAGCCATAATCATAATCCTAATGTGACATTACATCTTTAACCGCAACGCAGGTTTATCATTAGGCTGCTGAATAATTTTCCCAGATATAAGTTTTGCCATCTCAAGCTCTTCATCAGGACTTTCAGAATTTGTAACAAGGTTGCAGATAACCGTGAAGATGCACTCAAGATCTGAGGAAACCAACAAACAAAAATTCCAGGGAAAATGAGCCATCACAAGTATCCATAAAACACAAGCAACATAGTCGGCAATACTCTACTTCTTGTGCTTTCCTCTTCTTACATAAATCATTTTTCTAAATGATAGTGTTATGAAATATGGGAGCACAGAACTCTGAATGGCCATAGACCCCCCAAACACACTATTTTGCAGGCACATAATAAGTTCTGTAGGTCGTTTGCATAAAATGTACACTCAATGAGAATAACAGCATTTACACCTTTCTCAGACACCTTAGAGAATATCAGGTCAGCAGAAGTGAGCGTCAGTGAAGCCAACTCCAGCCACTTGTTCATTACCATGCATTCTTGGGCTTCCAAGCAAAGTCTGGTAACTTGTGGCTCCGCAACCTGACCAACGGAAAAGACAGGTCATCGTACATTCACCGACGTCCCATTGTCCCAACAATGCAGGAATATTACCATACATAAATAGATTGGCAGGAATGCCACATAGCCATAGCGAGCCTAGTCTGTTTTTTTTTTCTACATAAAAACTTGACATTCTACGTCCCAATTTCCCACATTTTCTAAGTAACCAACTGGATAATTACGGAATTGAAGAATAGATAGACTGAAATTTGACATCCCAATAAGTTATAAGATAGGGACCGAATTTCGCATATCAACTGAATAAATTATTCCATTATTAGAAATCGCCTTCAAATCTAACGGACAGTTTTTGAGCTACAAAGAAATACATGAACAGTTTCCTATACGTGTAGATATGTAAGCATACACGGGTGGAGGAGGTGGCGGAAGGAACGTGGGTACCTCAGGTCCGGCGTCGGCCCAGGCGAGCTCGGAAGTGAATCTGACAACGGCGAGCGCCGGATCTTCCTCGGAGGTTGGAACCACAGTCGTCATTATTGAAGCCCTCCGCAGCTGCAAGGAGATCAAAACCCTAGTTTTTTCAGTGGAGCAGAGACAGAAACCCTAGCTAGCTAGGCTCAATGGGGCTGGGCTATTACCTTTTTTTCCGTAAACGGGTTCGCTGCACGGATTTTTTTTGAGCTTTTTGGATTCTATTGTAGACGGTGATTGCTGTCTATAAGCTGTGAGATGTATTTTTACTCTCAAATCTTTCAACCTTTTAGTATTTTTCCGAGTGAAAAAGTTTTGCCTCTAATTTAAATAATATTTATTTAAATTTTCTCTATTTTTATTTTTTCATTAATTCTTAAAAAATATTTTTAATTTTTCACCAACTCTTATACTTAAAATTTTTGATACCCAAACACCACCTTAATTTAATCCATAGTGACAAATATATATATAAGAAATAATGTATTTTCACATTAAATTGAAAATATTTATTTATTTTCCACATTGATAACAATATTATATAATAAGTGATTAGATTGACTGTGCTAATGAGGTTGTCAAAGAGAATATCATAAAAAAGTATAATCAAGATATTCTGTAATTTTCTACACGAATTTCACAGTGCAATTTAGAAAAAAATAGACACAAAAAATAGATTCTATTATAAAATCTATGATGCCCGAACTTTAAATAAATATCATTAAATAATAAAGAGCCCACCTGTTATATCATTTCTCTCCCATTATAACATGCAATTAGTGCAGGAAATTACCGACGATCTTACTTCTAAGAAGTGATTGCTGGCTTGCAATATGATTGGCACTGTTCGTAGCTGATTAGGTTCCGAAAAGACGTTTCCGTCGATTCCTGAATCAGTAAAAGGTGTGGGATTTCTAGTAAACCGTCGCTAAGTTTGATGTCCAGGATGCTACTGGAAAATTCCACTCTTGAATTTGATTCCAGCCTCTTGCAGAGTAGTTGGTGAAGGAATTGGCTGCAACCAAAATTAGGTGTCTCCTTAACTTCTTGTTGTAGACGACAAAATCACTGAATTCCTCAACAGATCAAGAACATGCTTGCTGTTATGTTTCATGTCCAGAAATGGTATAGATTGGAAAATGTTGATGAATAATTTAATGGCAAGTTCGACCAGGGACACGCTTTCGAGGGCTGGCTGCTCAAGTTGAACAGGCGCTCAAGCACAGGCCAAGGTATTTGGTTTTCCAGCAAACACAAGCCATGGTATACAAATTGTGTCATTCCCACTGTTTAAGCAGCATCTGAGAATGGGCAATGGTGACAAGCGCCCCCAAATTTGGCTTGCACGACATAAAATCTACATGTACCAATCACACTAGAATGCTTTTATTAATCGGGCAAGACTTGTTATACCCTGCACTCTTGTAACGAGTGCTGGGGTATCTGAACTTGGGACTAAAATATTAATCAATCACTTTGTTATAACGAAAGAGGCTTACGCACCAAAATAGACTTGATTGAGCTGTCTTTCGCACTACAAACACTCTAATATCGAACTCTTCCATCTCTGCAAATCATGTGTTTATTTTTGCATTTGGTTATTGTGGGGTGACAGCCTCAAGTGCAGATTAGTTTTCTCCACTAGCACGATGCTACCTGGCTTGTTTAGGGGCTCCATTCTTTTAGCGGGCAATGGCGCAAAGGAGGCCTTGGTGATGATTGGGAAATGATAAAAAGATCAAATACTTAACAAGAAACCAGCCTTCGATATGAAATCCCTGACCAGGTCTCCAACTACATGAATTCCATCATGGCAATTATACATTACACTGTACCGGGAACAAGTAAAAATTCTTGTTTTTCAGATAGAGATACTATTTTTCAGTAGTGAATACTTTTCAGTAGTGAATTATATCTGCTTGGTGCATGGCCAAATCATTGTTGAGGATCAAAGACATCAGTTCCCATCACTACCAAAGAGGTATCCAAGGGAAGATCCACCACCAGGGGCGGACTGAACTTTGGTAGATGGCCGATCCTGCACCCACATTTGGAAAACTTCAACATTATCACAGAATTACGACCATGAGACTTAGAAGAGCCCTGGTAGGCACATGTAAGGGAAAATAACTCATGCCCTTAAATCACTTTGTACCAAGCCTAGCAATTGGGAATTTTAGCATCGGGAGAAACTGCAGCCTCCTGATAAGGTATGTAGCCTGCTAATGAATGTAAACGAAAGTTTTGACCTCGGACTATGATACAGATCACTGTTTTGCCAAACCAATTTTTTACACATCCATTCTAAAATGTAACAA
Source organism: Myrica gale (assembly GCA_963930655.1). Lineage (NCBI taxonomy): Eukaryota > Viridiplantae > Streptophyta > Magnoliopsida > Fagales > Myricaceae > Myrica > Myrica gale. Next base: position 3,168,793 of record OZ005600.1, on the reverse strand, counting down.
AAATTGGCTGGAGCACTCCATGAAACCAGACACGCAGTGCAGATACTGCTTGATCAGCACCTTCTCTACATTTCAAACTCATCTCGCATGCACATACATACAAACTCACTTATTGGACAATTTCCAGGTTGGATGCACTTTGACACCTTTTAGATTTAGTGGCCTTACTTCTATAGGACACCAAATGCAAAGAGAGGGTTCTGATTTCTGATCTTTTACCTTCTCTAAATCTACCCAGCTAAAACAATGGGGACAAATGACAAACTAATGCAGTCATGTTGACACGCATGAGTACTAGGATCATACCGTAATAAAGTTGCCACAGTTCTGCCCCTCAGACCGGAAGTAATTGTTAGTCAGATGCCCATGTACACCTGCTGGAATCTGCTTAGCAATTGGTTGTGAAGCAGGAGCATTTTTTATGGAAGGCTGATTATTTGCTGGTGACCCTTCTTTCTGAGCAGCTTGGGCATTGTCGGTGGTCTCTCCACTTCCAAATAGGTAGCCCAAAGAACTCTGTCCACCACCAGCACTGACTCCACGGCCCATTTTGTCCTTTTTCTTCAGTCAGATACCCTAACTGAACATAATTTCCAACGTTAAAAACATTGAGACTTCAAAATAAAGTTTGCTTTGGCGCATATAGAAGTGAACACAAATGCTGCACATACTACACACATAAAGCATCATAAATTACTCTCCCATTAACTAGGTGAACTCACTGCCTTTGCCTCCATTCACTGATTCAAATATGGCCAATGCCCATGTTTGTACACACAGATACAAACTTAAGAGACAGAGCAAGGTTTGTATATTGATTAGTTTACCATTTTCATACAAAGCTTACAAAACTAATCCAATATCAGAATTTTGAAGGTCAACATTGGTAAGTGGACGCCAAGACTGGATGAGAAAACTAACTGTCGCTACACTAGATCACATAGACTGGTACGTCCGTCTGCATGCAATTTTCCATCTTCCTTTCACACGATCTGATGCTTTCAGGCCTACAATCCGATTTTATGTGCTGAATACAAAAAAAAATTCAGGACTTTCAGAATTTGTTGACAGTTGATAGTAACAATCTCTTTATTCAGCCATGACCTTCTGAATTTCCTACGTCCCTTCTTCTCCTTCAGATACACAATAGAGATTCAACCAGTAGCTCGCTGGAAGGCGACCAGGTAAGACAGACATCAATATGGCAAACAGAGCTTCTCCCTCTATCTCAATTCCTAATTCTCGTATCCCAATATCCAGCTGAGGAAGCCTCTTTTTGCTATATTCTAAACACATGGAACCTACACATCCATGCAATCCGAACATATAATTTGGGTCATTCTCACCCTTTGTATAACCATAATCTAAAAAGCAATTCCTTCTCCCTAACAACAGAGAAGGCCATGGCAAGCGTTCAAGACCCACTCAATGCACGTGTAACTAACACAAAGAAAGATCGGCGAGATGGCTAAAAGCTTAATCAGGTCAATCAATTCATGTCAAAATCCCGAAATCATCAATCAAGTACACGCAACCAAGTAGCAGTAGGGCAAAATAATGCATATTCGGACCCATTTCATATTCCACAAAAGAAAAACCTCATGTCTTACTGGGATAATACAAGCGAAACAAATGATAGACATCACGCACCACGCTTGCTTACAAAATAAAAACGATACACATCCCGTCGGAGACAGTCAAAATAATGTAGGAAGCCATTAACCTTATGTACATTGCGCAGGGACTTTTTTTTACGTGGAGAAATAAACCGACCGGATCGCAAGAGAGATCGGAAAAACCATATATGCTCCACGATAGGCAGTGATAGCGGTGGCCGGAAAGGTAGACAGAGCTACCGGATCCTAGAATAGCCAGGAGATACAGCAAGCCCCAAGCGAAGGGCCGGAAAAGATCCACAAGGGATCGGAGATGCAGCCGGAAACAAGCAAGACCACACGAGGCCAAAAAAAAAACAGACAAGGGCCACACAAGGCCAACACAACCAACAGCAAAAACCAAGAAACAATGCCAAAACCGGAATCCAAACACCACAGACGATCAGAGGTCCCAAACGGTGACGGCCCACGCGTCGCCGGAAAGCAGCACCGGTGTGACGACGGGATTGCCAGAGGAAGCAGAAGCCAACACGAGCCGCGGGGTCCCCAAAACCGCCGAAAACAGGCCGGAAAAAACACAACAGCGTGGCGTTCACGCGCCGCCCAACGGAGACCGGACTGGAGCTGCTAAACTCGCCAGGAGGAGTAGAAGGTGACTGGCGAGGCTGTGTCCCCCGGTGATACACAGGAACACCGGGATCTAACCTTCACGATTCCGAACAAAAGGAGACAGGGAGAGGGAGGGGGAGAAGAAAAAGGGCCAGACAAGGAGAAGATAAGAAGAGAGAGAGGGAGAGGAGGAGGGGGACCGGGGAGCCTCCGCCGGAAAATTGAGGGAGAAAGGGGACTAGGGCTTTTGGGGGGGGGGGGAGAACGTTCTAGAGCTGCCTTCTCTCTCTTGAACACACAGGTACATTCGAATAACGCATTCATAAATTTCGAACGAAAATGAGATGCAGAAGTTTAGAAGAAGAAACACATGCCTGCAATAAAAAATGTGGAAGAGCAGTAAGGAAGTGTGACGTGCGCTGCTAAAATGGGATGGGATCTGATTTCTGAGCTTTGAAGATTTTTTTTTTCCTAGCAGAGGCTCAGAGCTTTCATGCTTAACGGAGTGGTGGGGATTAGTTTTCGTACCTTTCTTTTCGGGACCCAAATTTGAAGCAAAGCAAGCAGAATGAGAAGCAACTGCACCCAACCAAGGAAAGAAAACTGGCGGGAGGGAAAGCGAGAGAGTTTTGATAGACTCTTCTGTTGTTTTTGTTTTTTGTTTTGTATCAAAACATTGACGTGGTCAATGTCTGAGCTGGCTTTTGTTTGTTTTGATCTAAGGGGCCGGCCTTAGTTGGCAACGTTACGGTACTCACGTGGTCTTTGGGGAAGTAACAATAGTATGATCAGCACCCGCAAAAGCTTACAATGCGGATTACGTACGAATTGACAGGCCCTTGTATGCGCATCTGTGCATCACTCATCTCATCGGACGTCGTTTCGAAAGAAAAAAAAAAAAAGAGAAGAAAAAACGAGTAAAGGAAATGTGTAAAATTTTAAGCTATTAATAACAGGACAGACCATGAATGTGTATAATTATCCATAATTAGTCACACGATTCGAAACTTCCACCACCGGCTCAAAAGAGTTTTGAACTTGGGTGCAACAAATGTGTCTAGATTTCAAAGAAAATGTTACCTTTTTTCTACTCTCTTCCTATACATTAGGAGGGACCCTGGTCATTTTGCTTCTACGTTTATCCTTGCTTGTTGATGGGGCAAAGGAGAACCAACTAGGAAGGGGAAAACCCAAAAGTTCTCGGTTATCAAGCATGTGGGCACATGCTCCGGAGTGTCTATGTTTGTGTATGCCTTTAAGGGCCAGTAGACCTAGAATGCCTTGAACATAAAGATTGGGCCACTTGGGTGCATTGCGGCGGGGTTGGGGTGCAGTCTATAATCTATATACATGCCAGAGAAAAGAGCCTTTTCGGTGGAGAGTAGCTTCTTGTTTTTTTTTTTTGACTGAATTGGCGGAGATTCTTGAGAACATCTCTCGGACGAAACAGTTTCATAATAGGGATAGATCGGAGTTGGAACATGATTCTGGGTCATTCCTTAGCAGGAAAGATCCACTATCAAGTTCGTGTTGTACTGAAATCATTCCAAGTGGAATTCTTCAATATCACAAGTATTTTTTTTTTTTGGTAAAGTCAAGTTGCAACCATTATCCAAATTATGCGATAATTAATGAAAGTTTTCAATACAAAGGGAGTTTGCTTAGCCGATTCTTCCATTTTCATTTCTTTCTGGGCATCTTTGCTGAGCCAATTGGCTCAAATGCTTCGTGGCACTGGTTCGCAAGCTAGGCACATCCAATTTTTCTTCCAGTAACGATCATCAAAACTGTAGGAGACTTAAAAAAAAAACTCTAAGCAAAAAAATATTCTGAAATGTAATTTCAAGCAAACCAGTAAAACTACAAATTTCTTCTTAGTTTTCTTACAGTAATGGTTCAAGTACCTTTAGCTACAGAGGGATTAAATGCTTCAATTTTCGGAAATGCTTTATAGTTCGTACACGTTTCAATGGTTGCTCCTCGCCAGAAGCAACAGCTCAGATCTGCCAAGGGGCATGAAGATAGCAAGCCTACCTTGCTTTAGAGTTCATACAAACTAAAAGATAATAACAATGCAACAAAACTGCAGAAAAATTACTTGACACCACGTTACTATTCCCAAAGAATTTAGCATGACTATCAACATCTCTTGATTGGAAAGAAAATCAAACAAGAAAATCTTGAATACATGGATGTTCTGCTTGAAGCACCACAGAGATTTTTCTTTTCAACATTACGGGCATTTACATGAGTACATGCAACTCTGTCATGGTGCGACTGCCACCATTAATAAATGCAGTAGTTTTCCTATATCAAGTCAGTAGAACTTTACGCAGTGAGAAATCTCTAAACGCCATCTACCTACAAGTCTCATTTTAAGTTGAGGGGATCTTTGAGATCTCTACCAACAATTTGTGTAGGGCTTGAGGCTTGGAGAAAAAGGGTGAGTGGTCGGCCCCTTTTAACCAAAGTACCCGTTCTGGGGGGCTTGAGTCTATCATGCTCTCTTGGAGAGCAATTGGGATGGCATTGTCTTCAGGAGTTTCTATATAGAACCGCCGCACACATCCATATTTCATGTCAGTAAGAGAGAGTTTCTCCAAAATTGGTGCAAAGGGCATTGGTCTCAGCGAAACGGACGCCAAAGCAACATCCTACAATGGGAGAAGCAAAAAGCAATCAGCAAGAATGATAGTAAGTGAGGATGTTTGAGGAAAAAAAAGAGGAGAGAGAGAGATGTAATTTCAGATTTTAACAAGATTAGTGTTTGCCACTTCAATAAGAATGGCCTGTACAGAAGGGCGAAGGAGGCATTCACTCCAAACAAAGCTCTGCTCCAGGAACAGGTGAACAAGAAAATACCATGGAAAATTTTCTAGAATGAACCAAAAATCAAACTTCCGAGCAGATGACTTCTAAAACAGGAACAAATAGACAGCCTTCTAGAACATCCACTTCAAAACCAGTAAAAGAACTGGCCAACCAGGCCTATTACCACCAATCATTGAGAAGAGAAATATTCATCATGTTTTTACGACTTTCAATTGGTTCAATGTCCACGCTAACAAAGATCAATGATTGCAAAGACCCAACCAAGATATGCTAACATGGTACTTTATGTCTCTTTATCATCGTTAACTAGAAAATTTTCATCCAGAAAAGATAAGTAGGGAATCCTTCATCAACTTTGCAAAGCAGCAAATGACACAGAGGCAACCTATTCAGAGGTACAACAGACAGAGAGTCAGGGAACAAGGTGGGGGGGGGGGGGGGTGGAGAGCGGGGGCCATGCTTTCACCCCCCCCCCCCCCCCAAATTCTCAATCCTTGTTTTGTTCCTGCAGGGAGTCTTTTTTAAATCTTCCTGTTGAGGATCTAGTCACAAGATAATATGAACCATAGAAGTAATAAAATTCACACACTTCTCCACGAGTACATAGGTAATAGGTTCTTATGTCAAAACAATTTAGTAACAATCTATGCAAAAGCAGCTTCTTCGAACTTTACAATCCTGTTAACCAATCCGATTTTCTAAGGTAATTGAAGACAACACCAGTTTTTCGTTATTATATGAGCTGTAAATGTACCTTAGCAGGACTTTGGTTGAATAACAAATCCCGCAACAATGATTTATCTAGATCAACAGCAGTTGGAGGTTGATTATTCCCATTTGCATATAAAAATATCTGTGCCTGTCGCATTAGATCATTGGAACCTGCCTGCAATTGACTTACATGTCAGCCAATTTCAACCCAGACAACTTATATACCTAAAATTCTTTCATCAAAGATGGCAAATAACATATTATTTTTCAAACAAATTTATCATAAAAGAAATGCAGGAATCAGATATTGGTTAATGTTCCTTAAAGTCTGCACCTCTGGACAGGCTCATAAGGCACAAGGCACACACCATATACTCAGGCCAGAACTAGTTCTAAACCCAAGCTGTTCTTCCTGATCTAGTTGAGCTGGGATATAATACTATTCTATGAAGGTTGGAGTCCTACATCAGGGCAAAATCAAGATTTCTTCATTTTATCTCTCTTGTCTCCATATTCCCTTTCCCACCTCACCCCCCAGGTACAGACCGATTTGCCCGAGGAAGTTTGTGGTTGATATACATTAGCAATAATAACCCAACGAGAGCTCAACTGTACATTACAACAAGCCTCAGTGCCACTTTGGGGAAAAAAACCCTTGATGCCATCAGCGGCCCCTGACAGTAAATTCAAGAGTGTGGAGGAAGAAACGCTACTTCTGAACAGGAAACAAGTAAGTTGAGCAAAGAAATTTTGATAATAGGTATTTCTAAAATCCAAATATTAGAATGAGGGGAAACCTGGTTGGAGAACATATCAAGAGTACTTTGTCCATTAGTCAACATGGCCGCAGCAACAAAAACAGCCTTCGAAATTTTGGAAGGAAAAGACTCCATTGCATATGATATACATGCCCCACCAAAATCATGTCCCACCAAGATCACCTGCATAAATTTCAAAAACACGATAGAGTCATACAGAGAGCTATATATTCAAGAAAACAACAATGTTTACTAAATTCTAAATTATTCTGCTTTTTTTGTTGGGTCAGGACTCTGCTTTCAGTCCTTGTTCATTGTTTGGGTTTTTTTTCCCTTCTTCAGCCCTTTGACATGCTCTGCCAAAAGTTATTGCAGGTGACATTTGAAAATGTGCATTTTACCTCAATCAGCCATGTGCTTGCACTTTGAGCCTAGGCTCTAGGAGACCTTCCTGAAGTGCATCTCGTGCTTCTAACAATGCTTGCGGACATGTAAAAACAATAGATAAAATCAAACAAAAAGAAAAAGAAAAGAACCTTCTCGCCGTCAGCAAGATTTTCAAGAAAATCAGTAAGTGGCTTCACATATTGTGAAAGACTTGTAATGCTGTTCGAATCATACACATGAATCCCAGAACCGGTCAAGTCTATGGCAGATACTTTGAAACCACCTTCTTCTAGAAGTGCTATAGTTTTATACCAACACCAAGCACCAAATCCGCCTCCATGGACAAGGACAAAACGGTTTGTTTCTAGATCATCAAGCTTTATATCCTGTCAAAGGGAAACATACTTAGGTATACAAAGCAATTAAAATGATAGAAGCTGAAAATGTTTTTCACCAAGATTAGCAAGATACCAATTAAAACCATAGATTAAAATCAGAGCTTTAAACTTGCATCTGGTAGAATGTAAATATGCCTAATCTATATAACATTGGACTAAAAACCTTACGTTAGATATCACAAGATTCACAACATACTACTTCATGATTTCCTGAAGTATATTAAGACAGGAAAAAGTAAAATGATGGTTCCACAGCATAATTAATGGTACTGGTAATACTGATATATAGGTAATTAATAGTACTGGTAATACTGATATATAGGTCAGGTAGCGGTTTTTAGTACAAAGAATTACTTTTTGCCAATAGGCAGTAGCCTTCACTAGCTATATGAAGAAAATAGGCTGGTCAAAATGAATCCAGAATTGCATGCCTCCAATAAACTATTTCCAAGCTGCAGGTGAGAGAGCAGGAAGCTTTGCAAGATTTTGAATATGACCCAAAATAGTAGACTTAAGAACCGTGGTGATAGTCAGTTGTCCAAGAAAATTGTCCCGCCGTTTAAAACCAGAGCATCCCATATAAGTCAACTCAAGAATATACTCAAAATAGTAACTTCACATTCCGAAAGTCTTATAACCTATCTAGACAAGAAAATTGATCACCTAGTCCCTAGATGACCACATGTTCTAGTTCACATGGTACCCCTGAAATCAATTATAAAGAGAGCTGGAGAGATGCAACACACACATTGAGCATAAAACATGCTGAGGCGCATATATACATCTAAACAGAAACGGCAAAGGCAAATAACCACTGAAGCAAAGCGTAGACCTTCGAGTGATCATATTTCTTTTTCCCATTCTGGCGAGAGAAAACAAAAAGTCTCAGACTGATCATCATAAACTAAACACTACACAAGAAAGTTCAGCATCACAACCGTTCTGTACCATCAATTCCACAAGTAACACTTTCACCTCAAGCGACCCAAATAACCCAGAAACAGAAATCACGCATTAACTTTATGATTCCCTATAATAGGACTATACCATCCAATTTGATTACTTTCAAAAAGTTCCAAAATAACCTTGCACAGACGCGAACCTGATTAACAAGCTGTTGAGGCTGGAGCAGAGGGTCGGTAAGTGACCGGGCCCTAGAGCTTGAACTCCTGGGCAGCTGGTTCTTCTTGGACCCCGAATTCGGGTATCGGAGCGAAGCGGACCGATCGAACGGGAGAGAACCGTTGTGCTGCTGTAAGATGATGGTAGCCGCGGCGAGAGCTTGTTCTTGAATTAAAGCGTCGTCGAATTTTTCCTTACGAGAGGATCGGAGCCGGGTCCAGCGGTTGCTGGACTTGGAGGAGACTGCTGGTGGGTTCCCAAGCCGCTTTGTCGTTTTCTTCTCGTTCACTGGCTTCGGTGCAAGGCAGGCGCAGAGGTTACCCATTGGTGGTGCATGTAGAGCAGCACAAAGACGCTCACACACCCAAGCACAGAGGGTGAGAGTTTTCAGTTGGGAGAAAATTGTGGCGAAGTCGGGGGGGGGGGGGGGGGGGGTGTCAAAGGAACAGAGTGGGGCTGGAAGAGGACGGGTTGGGTACACTCACAGAGCGTGTTATATAGTAGGATCGTTGTGTATTGGGGGTGACTTATTAAGGTGTTTTTTTTCTTTTTTTTTCGGCTGCCCCATTTTACGTCACACCGTAAACTAGTGGTTAAAACTCTCAAGTCCCGAGCAAAAGCGCCCAATTGTTGGTCGTAAAAAGGCTCATGTTTAAAATAATTCCATAATCCGACCCTTCTAAATCTAGAAGAAGCTTATTTTCTATTAAGAGTGAGACCAATCTTAGAAATTTCGGCTCTCACTTAAATCCACTATCAATCGGTTCCTAGTTTGGTTAATTTAAGTGAACATTGACGGCCCACTTCTCTTGTTCTCAAAGTCAAAGTAATTATCACTTGGCCCTTTGATATAGTTCCATCCCTTCTAAGAGAATACCAGCAGACCCATGCGTTCGCTAAGTACCTCTACTGATAAGAATCTCAGTGGGTAAGAATGGTAGCTAATACTATTCAGGGCATCTATGTTATAAGTGGTCAGGCTTTTTCGTTGCAATAGGTATATGGTCATTAGGCATCCGCTATCATCTTTAAATATCCTAATGGAAAGTATTTTTCTATTTAAAAAGTGGCTCTGAGAAAGGAGCAGACGGGGGAGAGAACTTATTTAACTGAATCCCTTTATTATCAAGGAGAAGGATATTTTCGATAGATCTCCCTCGTAAACCCAAAAATACTTGCCAATTCTAGACTGAAAAGCAACTACCGCTGCTTACGAAAAAAATAAAAGAAAAGCACATACTGCATTCTTGTGCCAGAGCTTTTAACACGGACTCGTATCATTCGTCGCTTTAAGCTTGACAAAGAACACACTTGTCTAAGCTACTTTTTAAGTCAACAAGACAACTTTCTTTTGGGGAGGGGGAGACAAATACGAACATATAACCCAGTGCAAAATCAAAGAAAATGCAGCTTATTTTTCAGTGATTGATCAAAATATAACCTTCCAGAGGGGGCTTTCTTACTACCAGAAAAAGATGGGATTTTCTTTATACCTTCTTTGTTTCAATAGGTTGGTAAGGGACCTAAGAAGATGGCGGTTTTGTTCCTCTCGAAACGGATCTAAATGGACCCTCAAATTAATGTAGTTGGTGGAGGTTCAGAAGCCTTGTCAATCTCAGTCTGCATTGCAGAGGTCGTAGACAAACCAATCCTACAAAGTAGGTCGATGATAATTGATAGATTTTGATTCACTGAATTGTACGAATATACTGCAGATAATTCTCCAGGGACGTATTAAATAATTTTGAGTGCAACTGCATCGGTGATTGACGTTCCCAAAACTTTTCCAAGTAATCCTTTTGTCTAGTACAAATCCCCATGGATGCAAGCTATTTTACTCTGAATAAGAGGGCGACGATACTAAGCAACTAAAAACATTTTACATTTGAATAGAAGCATCAGAAAAAGGCTCATCTAGGCAGATGAGTAGGTTCCTTTTTTCAGAAAAAAAGTTTTACGTCTCTTTTTCAGTTGGATAGGCAGATGAGTAGGTTTTTTTTTTGGTTGGTTGTTATACGATGTTTATTTCTGTGAAGATCCCACAAAAGGCTGGTTCGGTCGTGAATGTTCATATGTTTCTTTAATGGCAAATGACTCTTTAAGCAAGGTATGGGTGGTGGAAAGCAGCGGTTGTAAACTATAGACTTTAATTGCGACCCATGCCTCATATCACTTTCCAACTGTGCCAAATCTACTCGTGATGAATTCAAACTCTTCTCCCTTTTCCCGTCTATTGCTTGAGCTTCAATTAGAACTGGTGTTTATTAATAGCACTAACGCGTCGATTAGATTGGCATAAAGATGGCTCAGCCATATTGGAGGGGTTTTTTGAATTCAACCACAAGCTTCTTCAATTGCTCGAGCTCCGACTCTTTATTGGGTCTGAACAGGGGGGGTATTAGGATGCGTAAGTGGATAAATTTTCCTGACCCAAATGGAAATCTGATATAGAGGGCAGGTTTATAGATTTAGGACCACCTGATCTTCTGATTCCATCAGGCCTTTTGCAACTGAAAGGAATGCAATGGGGATCATAACAAAAGCATATTACTTTTGTACCTCCGCAGTGGGTTTAAGGACTGGGGATTTATATATACAAGCATGTGGACGAATAATCATGAGATGCATGATATGCACCTGATCCCAGTGATCTTCTTGCAGAGTAACATGTGGAGTCGAACTTTGGCATGCTCGACTTTTAAAGGATTCGTCGAGCTCATTTTAAAACTGACAAAAAAAATGTGCTCATCAAGTTGATGGCAGAGCTAAGGTTGAGAGTAAAGAAAGCCCAGGAAAAAAGCTGTGAAACAATCTCTTAGTTTAAGCGGATGATCTTCGTCGTATCAATGTCTTTTTGTTGTATATTCTTTGTTGTGCCTCACCAAAACTTCTGCTTGTGCTAATTGATCTCATGTGGTCCAAATCTTCCAGGGGTTCTTCAGTCCACTGAAGAGGAGGATGACCACTACCTCCGGTTAGAGATTAATTAGTGGGAACATTCGGTGGCATATGTTTGTACTTTTAGCCCAATAGCACATTATTTTGTTACAATATATGGTCCGCATGACACATAGGATATATAAGGGTTTTAATTTAGGTGCTGGGTCAAATTATAAATAAAGAATTATTTGTGGTAAATTTGTAATAAATCTTTGATGGAAGGATTAAACTAAGGTTTCTATTACCTATTAAGGGGTCCCTAGCCTAGTCTATATATTTGGTTTGTTCACTCCATACAACAAACCCTAAGGTTAGGCTATAGGCTAGAAGATTCTCTTGCTATTACTTTGACAATTTTTCTCTCTGGGTTACAGGAAAAATTGAGATTCAATTTCAGATTTACATCAACGCTTGAGCATTAGTGACAGGAGTTTAGATCTATAAAGTTTTCCGAAGCATATATGGTTGAATATTCTTTTATGCTTTCATATTTTGCAAGTTCTTTCTCTGGCAATTTAGGCCATCGGATCCAAATATCGAATTTGGAGATCACAAGCAAGCCCAAGTGAGGCTGGAATGGGCTTGAGTTAGAGGTCGGAAAGTTCGGATTCTTCGGAACAGACTGGACTGAGGCTGGACTGGGCTCGAGTTCGAAGTATATCCCTTTTCGTAGTCTAGCAATTAACCTAGCCCAGCCCGACCGAGTAACAGCTTCGAGACATACACTGTTATGCTACCTTTCCGTTTAAACCAACGTCGTCGTTTTAAGCCAGAAACCCAACCCCATCGTAATCCCTCCAGGCTCCAAGCCTCTCAAAGACTCAACTCAGAAGTGCGCGTACACCGGTAACGGCATTGGAATCACATAGGTCAGAGCTTTCTCTCTTAACTCTGAGCACATGAACGTCTACAAAGAATTTTCGTAGTTGGAACTGGATAATAAACAACCAGAAAATGAAGTTTCATTTAGCCCAACCGTTCATAACTGAGGCTACAGCTTTGTTTTAAGGAAATTTGAGGAGAAAAATGGTGATATTCTGTTCAAGGTTCTTCCCCCTTTTTCCTTGGTTTTCCACCATCCAGAGTCTACTGGTTTCTGTTTGCTGATTTTGTTTTGCATTAATTTTGGGATTTGTGGGGTATCTTATATCCGTTTCTACCTTGTCCTACCCTTCCACTTTGGCCGATATGAATTCACCCGGTAATAGCAGCTTTATCGCGGAATCTTCCGTTCGGTACGAGGTCTCCAAAGAAGTAGCGTAGTAACCAGAGTAGCTGCTCTTGAACGATTTGTGGGCCTGGAATTTAGGTCCTACGAATTGAGCTCCCTTATGTGATTTTTACCCCATTCTTCCCCTTTTTCAAAGAAAGAAGAGGAGTGACAACCTTACATAATCACCTGAAGTTTAGTTACCTAAAGTGAGTAATTTGGACTCGGTAATTCTGATATTTAAGATGAAAACCAATGAAAAAAACTCCCAACTAGGCAGAGACGCATTGTAATTGCTTGCGTTTAGCTGCTTGAGTATCCATTTATGAGGCATGGAAAGTCACTTAGATTTGCTGGCCATTGTTATAGTCGCAATTTACACGGGGAGGTTAACTAGAAAGCTACAACTAAAAAGTGGTCAACGAGTAAGAAGTTTGGTTAGCAGTTCGTTATTCACAACAGCCCTAAGGTGGTAAAAAGTGGCAGCTTTATGTTTTGGAGCCTGTAGGTCAACAGATGCATAACTGTCTTGTAGATTCTTGGCTACTCAAAACGTTTAGTGTAGCTGGAGCTTTTTGATAGATTCACCCGCAGGGGTTATTTTTTTCCAGATGGTGCCGTGATTGGAGTCCATAAGTTGATACATTCAAGAATATGCTTGATCCCTAGTAATCCAATATTCATCTTACATGGGAAACAATTACAATTCCTTTGGTAAATAAACTCTGGTGTACCTCATGGTGCATATAAAGGAGATTTGTTGGTGACTGAAATCTTTGGTTTCAAACACTTGTTCTCCTATACATTTTTTTCTTGAAAGTTTTCAGGCAGGTTATAGTTCCTGTCTTTCCTGCAACAAGATAATAAGTTGTAGATATAGTTATCTAGAGGTTTCAAGATCCTGGTAGATATATAGATTTATCTTGCATGTCTTTTATTGGTTGCCTGTTTCTTTGTGTTTTGTTTTGTTTATATCCTTCGAAGAAAAAATGGGACTATTTTTTTTTTTTGGGGGGGGGGGTGTTGGCGGCATTTTTCATCTCATTTCAATCCATTTTCAACTGTCCATGCAGGGGATATTACCCAAAATGAATGATAAAGGATCCAGTAAAGCATGTGGTATCAGACCAAGTTAAGGCAACTAATAGGAAACGATCCTTACAGGAAAGTTATAGAGTCTTCAGGAATTCTTCAATGTCCCAGACTGAAGTGCAGGATACCATCATAGGAGTAGATTCATCAATGTCTGCTCCACTTGCTAGAATTAACCAAACAGGCATGGAAACAACCCTAAATCCGGAACTGAATCCGGTGAGTAAAAAGAGGAGGAGAAGGGGAGGTCGTAAGAAGAACACTGATTCAGTAGAAAAGAATGCACAAGTTCAAAAGCTGCCAGAGGAAGGGTGCTTGACTAGCACCAACAACATTGGTATTTTGTCAACACTGAGTCTATCAGATGAAGGGAAAACTGATGGAAAAACTATATCATCGGGCATTGAAGTTAATTGTTGTTTGGGGACAAATTATGCACCCAATAAGTATGATATCTGCAGCAATGCAAATTCTTTTCTTAAAACTAAGAGTGAAGTGAAAGATGGTATCATAGGAGTAAGTTCAACACTATCCCCTTCCTTTGCTAGGATTGAACACATTGACATTACAGTGACCCAAACTTCTTTCGAAGACAATATGGTGAATTCAAAGAAAAGGAGAAGGGGAAGTAGGAAGAAGAAGGCGAAGGTTTTGGAACATAGTGGACAAGCTAAAAATGTGCCAGACCAAGGCTGCCTGACTGGCACTAACCATACAAACTCTGATGAAATTAATTATTTTCCAGTAAAGGATTCCTCCCAAAGTCTATCAGATGAAAATTATAGGGTCTTTGACAATGCTAATTCTTCTTACATGGCCAAGAGTGAAGTGCAAAGTACTACCTTAGGAGTAGATCTAATAATACGCCCTTCCTTGCCTAACGTTGAGCCGATGGGCATGGAAACTGTCCAATATCCTATGGAAGTGAATGTGGTGAGTCAAAAGAAATCGAAAAGTCGTCGGAAGAGGAAGCCTAAGGCACTGCAAAATAGTGGACTGGCTGAAGAGATGCCAGGGGAAGGTCATGAAACTAGCAACAAGGATGTGAGTGTAATGTCGTCACCAAGACTATCAGAGGTAAGAGATAGTGAAGAAAAATTTATTTCACTAGGTGCTGATCAAACTACTTCCTCTGCTGCCATTGATTCTTCACAAATTTTGTCACATGAGAATCATGAGGTCTTCATCGGTTCAGATATTTTTTCAATGGCCAATAGTGAAATAAAGCAAGATGTTATTCTAGGAGTAGATTCAATAGCGGGCCTTCATTTTGCTGGGATTGAAAAGGTGGGTACAGAAACAACCCAAAATCTTGTGTCTGCGAATCCAATGAGTAAAAAGAAAACAAGAAGGAGAAGTCGGAAGAAGAAGTCTCATGCATTGCAAAATGGTGGACAAGCTCAAGAATTTTTGGAGGGTAGTTGCCCCTTTATCGTGAATCATATGAACCCAGTAACAACTCAAATTCCATTAGATCAAAGAACTACTGAAGAAAAAGTTAGTTTTTTGGGTACTGGTGAAAATAACTCTTTCTCATTGATCAATTCATCCCAAAGTCTATCACATGAAAATTCTAAGGTCTTTGCTGATACTAATTCTTGTCCAATGACCAAGAGTGAGATGCAAGATAGTACCTTAGGTGTGGATTCAACAATATTCCCTGCCATTGCAAGAATTGACCAGATTCGCATGGAAACAGCCCAAAATCCTGTGGAGGTGAATATGGTTATCAAGAAGAAAAGAAGGAGAAGCCAAAAGAAGAAGCCTAATACACTGCACAATGGTGGACAAGGTCAAAAGCTGGCTGCAGAAGGTTCCTGGATTAACAATGAATGTGCTAATATTATGCAAACCATAGGTCTATTCAACGAACAAAATAGTGGAGATAAAGTTATTTCATTAGCTCCTGATGAAAATAAGCAAGTTTTGCTTGCTCTTGGCAATGAGGAGAATAACTGCTCAGGGATTTCTCAGATTTCTCTTGTACGAGCACCAGTTGGTCATTTCAGGAAAAAGCTTCTTATTCTTGATTTAAATGGTCTGCTTGCGGATATAGTTCGTCCACCTCCAAAGAATAAAAAATCAGACATAAACATTGCAGGACTGGCAAGTGAGAATGATGTTATACTACCGTTTCACTCCATAGTTTCAATATAGCTAGATTTTGTCCTGTAAAAGTGATTATATATTTGCTTTGTTTTTTCAGTTTTCAAGAGGCCCTTCTATCTTGATTTCCTGACATTCTGCTTTGAGAGATTTGAAGTGGGCGTGTGGTCCTCAAGATCCAAGTACTCTTCAACCAATGCTAACTTGAGTCCCTTCTACCTCTTTGCTTGATGTTATATCGGTTTCTTTGATTTTATGTTCTAAAAGGAACAGCCTCCACCCATTTTTGTTGCACAATAGCCTTTGTTGTTGTTGCTAGTCAGTATCGTGAATAAGCATTAATTGCAATTATTCTTTAATTTTCTGAAGGAAAAATGTGGTAAAAGTGGTCGACTATTTGATGGGAGACATGAAGCACAAGCTGCTACTTTGCTGGGTATGCACCTTTCTTTTCCACCTTTTTTCCTTTTTCTCGACAAGGTCTGCATTCTAATTTTTCATTTTCATTTTTTGTGTTAGTGGTGAAATAAATATTTTTATGAGTCCAGCAATGCAGAATCTAGGTCATTCTGGTGGATATTTCCCACTTTTATCTTAGTCCTTCGCTTTATTACCCTTGCATGTCAATTAGAGCAACTAGCTGTTGACTGTTGCATGTAATATTTATTTTCTATTGCTGGCTCATATTAACTTGAAACCGTGATCTGCTTGCATCTAGTCGTGTATATTTACATGGCCTTTTTTTTCGTTCAGGATCTGTCTCACTGCACTACTACAAGATTCAAGACTCTTGAAGAGAAGCATAAGCCCGTTGTTTTTAAGGAACTGAGGAAAATTTGGGACAAACACGACCCTAATCTTCCATGGAAGAAGGGAGACTATAACGAATCAAATACAGTGTTGTTAGATGATTCCCCCTACAAAGCCTTGCTTAATCCTGTAAGTTAATTGGTTTGTGGTTTTTCCACTTTTTTGTTTTTGTTTTGTGGAGAGGGATCTTATTTATATGTCATGATCTTTTGAATTCATGCCCTAACTTTATCTCTTGGTTGTGTAAACCTTTCATCTTATAGCTGCACAGTGCAATCTTCCCTTATTCGTACAAGTTTCGGAAAAAGAGCGATAAGTCATTAGGTAAGACGGCTTCTGACCTGATTAGCTTGCCTTTCACTTTCCACAAAATGTTTAATATCCCATAATATTCTGAAAGGAGTGTCTTTATTTTTCATGGTGGCAAATGTTAATGCCTGAGGTATGGTGAGATCCCAGCTAAATATGTTTCCCATGGACTACCCTACTGATTACCCTACCTCTAAACATCTGTAATTTTTCTGCCTTTTTTAACCATCTGTTTGGATCTGAGAAAGAACTAGAAAGCATATAAAATTTTGTTGAAATCCTTGATAAAAGAAGCTAAATTCTTACTCTTGATAATCTTTTTTCCTCCCCTATTGTTTATATGATGCAAATGGAACCCCATGGTGGCAAATATAGTAAATATGAATATGTACTTTTTACGGGCAGTATCAACTGGTTGAGTTATTCTCTACTGTGAGTCATTCTGCTTTGACCGATACCCGTCCACTGGAAACCAGATTGGGTATTTTTGCCATATTAAATGGGATTGAAAATCAGCCGAGGAAGACTCTCTAGATATCCTCTTTTATTGAAATAATGGATTGTCACTACCTGTAGCTTGTACAACAAGTTCAGTACTCTTGTCTGGGATGACCAGCCTTTTCTGGAGTGTGTGATAATGTCTTCTGAAGACATTGTCAATGTTAATAAGTGCAACTTGTGACAGGAGCTGGTGGCGATCTTCGGGTTTATCTGGAGGGATTGGCTATGGCTGAAAATACACAGAAGTATGTAAAGCAAAACCCATTTGGTCAACGCGCTATCACTCAAAGAAGTAAATCTTGGGACTTCTACCAGAAGGTTCTCAGTTCATTCAAATCCTTACCAACTACAGGATAATGTCTCTTTGTTTTGCATTGGGTAGGCCTTGTGTAGGTTGTTGCCATGTTAAATTTTCTAATTGCTGACTTTTGCACAGCATGTACTGTGCTTTGATTATATTGTGGAGCAGTCTTCCATCACTTCAGTGACTAGTAGAGCTGGAGATTCATAAAGGACCGTTCTTGTTGAGTGCAGGGATTCCGTTGTACTATAATTGGTTTTTTGGTCCAACAAACTAGTTATTAGAACCTTAATTGAATTGCCTTCGGAGGAGCTGCTCTCATCTCGGGGACATCTTTTTGTCACCATTACTTTTGCCCCGTAGAATAAAAAAGGGAGACATTCATTCATATTCAGATGCTATACGTTCCAATGAGCAGCTGTGATGGAAGGTTCAATTAGACTTGTAATTGCTACCGTCGTTAGCCTTGTTGCTCATGCTTATTATCTACAGCCTGTGTAAACAGGAGGAGGGAAAGTAGCTTGTCAATAATAATTACTCGTTTGTAATTGATAAATCTTGCCCTTCCTCACAAGAATTCTATTGCGAAGTACCACTGGTTTGTGTTGTAGTTTGCCTTGCTGGATTTTTGAGAGCAAAGCTTGAGCTGTAGTGTCCCCAATGTAACTCTGCCTCAGTTCCTCTAACCATAAAGGCTATGGAAAGGAGATGGCAGCTAACCCTCCCTCTTGTGGTCCGGCCTCCTCATCCCTTCTAGATAGGGCATCTGCCACTCGGTTTTCCTTACCTTTTTTGTAATCAATAGAAAAATCATAGCCTAGTAGTTTGGTCAGCCACTTCTGTTGAGCAGAGGTGCCACCTTTTGCTCTAGGAGAAACTTAAGACTCTGCTGGTCAGTCTTAACTACAAAGGTTTGTCCCACCAAATAAGGCCTTCACTTCTGAACTGCACAAACCAGAGCGTACAGCTCTTTCTCATAGGTGGATAAGTGCAATAGTTGACCCTTTAGGACTTGACTGAAGTATGCTAGGGGTCTTCCTTGCTGCATGAGTATAACTCTCACTCCTACCCCACAAGCATCACACTCAATCGTGAAGGGCTTAGAGAAATCAGGTAATACTAAAACTGGGGGATTTGTTACAGCTCTTTTTAATGCTAGGAAGGCTTGGGTAGTCTCCTCAGTCCAACTGAAGGAATTTTTCTTCAATAGTTGGGTTAGAGGTGCTGCAATCAGCCCATATCTCTGAATAAATTTTCTATAGTATCCCGTAAGCCCTAGGAAACCTCGGAGAGCCTTAAGATTCTTCGGTAGTGGCCATTCCAACATGGCCGCAATTTTCTCCGGGTCAGCCCTCACCCCTTGTGCTGAGATTAGGTGTCTCATATAGTCGATTTCATTGTATGCAAACCGACACTTGGATTGTTTAGCATATAATTGATGCTGCCTGAGTATGTTCAACACCTTCCTTAAGTGACCTTCATGCTCCTCTAGGTTTCTGTTGTAAACTAGTATGTCGTCAAAGAAAACCAGAACAAACTTGCGTAAGAATGGACAAAACACATCGTTCATGAGTCCTTGAAAAGTAGAGGGAGCATTGGTGAGCCCAAAAGGCATCACCAAAAATTCATAGTGACCCTCATGGGTCCTAAAGGCTGTCTTGTGCACATCCTCAGCACGTACCCTAATTTGGTGATACCCGGATCTGAGATCCAGCTTTGAAAAAATAGTAGAGCCATGTAACTCATCCATCAGCTCGTCTACTATGGGTATAGGGTACTTGTCCTTCACCGTGGCTTTGTTTAAAGCTCTATAATCCATACACATCCTCCAACTACCATCCGCCTTCCTCACCAACAAAACGGGAGATGAGAAGGGGGATTGACTTGGTCGAATTGCCCCTAGCTCCAACAACTCCCGGACAATTTTCTCAATCTCACCCTTTTGATAGAAAGGATACCTATACGGTCTCACACAAATAGGTTGGGTTCATTCTTTAAGAATAATGATGTGATCATGGCTTCGAATGAGGGGTAACCCCTTAGGTTCAGCAAATATGTCTTCAAAATCTCTTAGTATCCCATGAATAATTGGGGTCATATTAGAATTCTCCTGCACAACCACTGTTTGGACAGCGTGTAACACTACTCCTTGTCTCTCCACTTCAGAATGTACATGAAAGTTTTGCCCCTTCATTTAGGACCATTCCGTAGGTTTAAGCCCATGTAGCAGCACTGACCTCCCTTTGTAATCAAAGGACATAGAAAGTTGGAGGAAGTCCCACAGAATAGGCCCCAAGGTACTCAACCAGTACACTCCCATCATTACATCGCAGCCCCCCAGTGGTAGTAGATAAAAATTTGTTTCAAACTTATGGCCTTGCATCTTGACAGCCAGTCCTTCACACTCTTCCCCCCGAGATCATAGTATCTCCATTTGCAACTCGTACCCGCAATTGCTTAGAATTAGTGACCATCAGATTGTTTTTCTTGACCAGTGATGGGTCTAAGAAATTATGAGTACTTCCGGTATCCACCAGTATAACCACATTACTAATCTCAATTTTTTCCCATCAACCTCATGGTGCTAAGCTTAGGAAGGCCAGAAATGGCATGTAGTGAAATTTCGGGTTCAGCATGTTCCTCATGGTGATTTTCCTCCACATCAGTAGGTTCTTCTTCTTCCTCGGAGACCCACTCAGTCTCCTCCATCATGTAGATTCGTTTTCCAGTGCATTGATGTTGTAAATTCCACTTTTCATCGCAGTTATAGCATAAACCCTTATCTCTCCTCTCCTTCATTTGAGCAGGAGACAAACGTTGTATAGGAAACCTAGGTTTTGAATCAAAGGATCCCTTGGTGAAATTTCCAGCAACATGTCCACTCCTGTGGTTGAGATTTTTTTGATAGTTAGCATTGGTGTTTCTGTTTGGATCCACATAACCAGATCTGAGGCTCCTTTTTATGGTGGCAATACTTTCTTCTTGGATTTTGGCAAGGCCAAATGCAGCATTAAGAGTAAGAGGGTTCATAAGTTTAACCTGAAACCTAATCTCATCTCTTAGTCCACTGATAAAACAGCTTAGTTTGTTCTTTTCTAATAAACCCCTAATCTTGTTGGACAGCAGCTCAAATTGAGCTTTGTATTCAATGACAGAGGCAGTTTGCCTTAGTCGGTGTAGAGCTTCCATAGGATCATCATACACCATTGCCCCAAACCTTGTATAGAGGGCCTTAGTGAAGGCCTCCCAACTGGTGAAAACACCAACTTCCTCAGCATCTTGAAACCACACTAAGGCATCCCCATCCATATGGAAAGAAGCTAAGAAAACTCTCTGTCTGATAGGTGTTTGATAAAAGCTATAGAACTGATTAGCCTTGTAAATCCAAGCTGAAGGGTTCTCTCCATCAAATTGGGGAAACTCTAGTTTAAGTGGCTTAAATTAGGGGCCTTCATTACTACCAGATTGCATATCTCCATACTGTTCTGGATCTCCAGCTCCTGCAGGTTTAGCTCCAGCACCACCCAATCCACCAGGGTCCCCAGATTCACCCGCACCTCCTCCAAATCCACCCGTATCTCCAGGTTCACCTGAACCTCCACCTGACTCCACCCTCTTTCCATGTGAGATGGTCAGAGTTTTGAGGCTATCTGAAATCTGTTGAAGCTGCTGACTCATCGCCTCCAACAGCTACTGGTGGCCATCTTGCTGGGACTTCACTTGATTCATAGTTTCCTCTAATTGTGTAATCCTTGCTGCATTAGCCATGAGGATCTCGGCTCTGATACCAAATGATAAGAACCTGGATATTGATGTAAAATCTGTGTGTAATGTAACCGATTGAATAAAGGACTTTTTCTGAAAGAGAATAGACGAATTCGAGGCGTCACCCTCCTGTTTGGCTTACTGCAATTTTCTCGATACTCTTTCTTTCCAAAGGGAAAACGACCATGTACAGGACAGCAAGGAGAGCCTGACATGGGCCTAACAAAATAACTTAAAAGGCTAAAGCCCACATGACTTAATGACTAAAACAGAATGTAAAGGATAGTTGGCCCAAATATTATCTAAGGCCCATTCGGCTAGACTAACAGAGCCCTAAAACCGACCAAAACATAACACCTGCAGTTTCACTTCCACTTCGACTACAAACTCCCACTTCGGCGACAAACTTCTAGAATCTAGCCTCCATGAACAAACAGGTCCGTAACATGATCTTAGCTACTCTAGTGATCGTTATGGCTTTTTGTGTGGTTCAAATGGGGAATCTGGGATTTTCCAGGTAAAACGAACAGAACGTTCTGGCATGTAGCCGCGCTCTCTGTCCCCATTCCCCAGACCTAGAAAATCTTCTTCGCTGATTATTCTGTTAAACGGGTGTCGCAGGAGCATTAACGGCTTACAACTCCCATTTTCTCCTTATTTGCAGCGTATAATGGGGGCATTGGAATGGAACCAGCGCTGGGGATAAGCGGATCCTGCCACTTACCTGCTTATGCAGAAGCCCTACCAACTCTTTTGAGAGTTGCTATAAAATCTGGCCCATTTAGCTATTAGGACCTGAACTGAATCAACTTACAAAACAATGTCCCATTCCGCCCCCCACCCACAAAATAAAGTAGAGGCTTTTGCCCCGAATCTCCGGACCAGCGGCGGTAACTGAAAAACGAGCCCAAAATCCTAAAAGGTT
Source organism: Myrica gale (assembly GCA_963930655.1). NCBI lineage: Eukaryota > Viridiplantae > Streptophyta > Magnoliopsida > Fagales > Myricaceae > Myrica > Myrica gale. Next base: position 3,146,401 of record OZ005600.1, on the reverse strand, counting down.
TGCTGCGGAATAGCTTCAGCCTTATGTATACGAATGTGTGTACATACTGCTGTCCCCTTTACCACATAACAGGCCTCCTCTTAATTCTTTTTTTTTTCTCGGAAAATTCTCGTTCCTCTACTTCATTTCGATCTTTATTCATTGTCTTGAATTTTTTGACATATTTGAGCTTATATGAGACGCTAAATTATGCCGAACCTGTTCAGCTTATCTCAATTTTTTTTCTTTCCCTTTTCATGTACGTACATAACTTTATTAGGAAAACTTAAAAACAAAAAGAAGAAATAAGAAGAAGAAGAAGAAGAACAAGAGGCATAGAGGGGTTCGCATCAAAGATTTCAGGTTTTAACGTCTCTGCATTCATTTCTGTTTGGAAGGTTTTAACGTCTCTGCATTCAGAAAAAGAGGTTCCAACTGATACCATAATAAGTGAAGTACTACCACTGCATATATATATATATATATATTTCACTGTTATGATCTGACACCACTGCCTACTAATATATTGGGCTACCATGCACTCATGACTTTGCCTAGCAACCGTGTTCTGTTCCTCCACATTTTCAACTCTGGACAGATCGAATTGTTGACCCTAAACCCAGTTGTGTTCAAGTGCCCATTCCCCTCCAACCTTCTCCACACAAATTGCATGCGCTTTCTGCAGTAAAGCTATACGTACAGCATAGAAACTTTTAGACAAGGCCACATGTATCCTACCAAAAAAAGGCTTGATATCTTACTGCTTGGTTTTCAAAACCAGCATGGTACTGCTTGTCAGATTGCATACTATAGGGATTTATTCCAATATAGGCCGAGACCTCCACAAGAAAAAGTGGTTTTCGGGGCCCAGTGGCTTAGGATAGGAACTTACCCCATTCTCACCTCTGCAGATTCACACACATGGTTTTGAGTTTTCTTTTATCTTCTTTTCTTTCTTTTTTTGGCGGGGGTGGGGGGATTCAGTTTGAAATAGTTATGAAGATCCGATCTACGAGATGGGGATTGTCAGAATAGTGAGCAAAAACTTGGCATGTGCGTTAGATGACTTTGAGGTCGTCTAGCTAATTTACCTGTCAATTTGATGCTGTGATTTGTTCTTGACCTATTGCAGCTGTCAAACTCGCGAAATGAAGGAATATGTTGAGTGACGCTAACTGCGTTAAAGAATATATAAAAAGATCTTGCAGAAAAATTCTTCTTTCTACACCTAACCATGATATATAATTGTTTAATTTTTTTTTTGAAATTTATGATGATAATCCTTCGGGATTGTAATATTCAAAGGCTTTCTTAGCACGTCCAGACCTGGCTACATGCAGGACGTTCCAAAGCGTACTGAATTATTTATGTTGCCTTTCTGCTGTTCGCTTTTTGTTCTATTATTGGTATATATATATTAGAAAGAAAGACTATCCAGCATCGTTTTTTTTTTCCATTTTCTTATACACCAAGCAACTTAGATATGCGAGAACATAACTCTAAGCTAGTTCATGTGAGAAAGTGATAAGATGGAATCTTGACTTACCCCACATTGAATAAACCTTTAAGGCCGCCGGGGCACTATCCCTTGTTAATTTATGGTCACACAATCTCGGGTCCTTTATGCTAACTCTGTAAACGTAGATAGAAACATCACCTTGGCTTGCCTCTGGATCTCTCTCTCTGACCATATTTGTTTATTCCTATTAAAAAGTAATTTTCTTTTTGACCTTGAAAATATATATTTATTAAGGGGAAAAGTCACTTTGAGCCCTTAAACTATCAAGCAAATTACAAATAGGACCTCAAACTAATAATATTGACACATTGAACCTACGAACTATCAAAATTTATCAATTTGCGCACTGAACTAAAATTTGACGGTCAAAATCTTCAGATTTGAGCCACGTGGCACGATTTTGACCTTCAGATTTTAGTTCAAGGCGCGATTTGATAAAATTTGTTAGTTCGTGAGTTTAATGTGTCAAGATTGGTTGTTTGAGACTCTATTTGTAATTTGCTTGATAGTTTAAGAGCTCAAAGTGACTTTACCCCTTTATTAAATTAATGTCCTAATCCACATGGTGATTTGGTGGGGAGATCATGCGTGGGGGAGTACATCATGTGCCAATCATGGTAGGCTGATGGGTAATTCTTCTTGGGACCTTGTTTAGGTTTGATGGAGATAGCTTAGCTGGTCCCTGCCGCCCTGCCTAATGAAGTCAAGGCACCCCTCATGTGATGTCTTTACTTTTAGCATGTGGTTGTGCTTCCTTTGCTGTAATCTGTTTCTTTCAAGCATGATCACCATCAACCCCTACGCCACGATCCCTCCTTCCTTAATTCTTCTAATCACCTACATTAATGTACGTATAATAAGATTAGTACACACGTATGCAAAAGAATAATGATCAGGATCGATATCAATTAGCTGTACCTAGCTAGTTGCTAAATGCTCCTTTTAATTATATTTAAGAGGTTCTTCTGTGAAAGGAAGATGTGTACTGTTTTCTTCGAAAATCTCCCAAATCACACAAGTACGTACCGTTTCATTTTTCTGCCAAATTCGTCGCTGAACAGTACATGATGTGCAGACAGCAATGCAAACAATTAGAGAAAAGAATTGGTCATCGAATTGGAACGGCAATACGTTCTGATCACGTGAGAAAGCAATTAGACAATGGCACATGGAATTTTGTTCACAATTATGTCAACTGCCATTAGGAAAATGGAAAACGGGGACAAGATGCCTGCCTTGCAAAACTTGGCCTTTCCCGTACGCAATTGAGTCCTCCTGATGTCATCAACGTGCATGCACAGCCAATCCACTTATATTATTGCTTAAAAAAATCCACTTATATTATTGAGTGTGAAGATCTAAGTTTATTTGTTGAAATAATTGAACCACGCATTCTCATTAAGATTCTATATATCTAAGTTTTATTTGGACTAATTAGATATATATCTACTGCAGCTTGTGATCAAGAATAAAAACTTTTATGAGTACATGAAATATCTAGGTTCTTAGAGAAGTGAGAGAGATCATTAATCACCTCTAAGACCAGAAGGAAAAATGATATTCATCCAACGCAAGTTCTTGTATATAAATGTATGAAGAGTTTCTTCTTCTTCTTCTTAATTTGTATCAGTTTTAAATTTTCAAAGAGGAACACTACTAATTAATTAATTACAGAAGTACCATTTTTGCGTAAAGTACTATCATTCCCATAACCAATGTAAAACACAACAGCAAAGCACGCATTTACAGGTATGGAGTTAACGAAAACAACGGAAGAACATGTGCCGATGCATGACATGATGGTAAAACAACCCTGTCTGTCTTAGTCAGTGGCAAAACTAGGATTAGAAGTCAATTATGGCGAATTTTTATAGCAAAATGACTGAATTTTTTTTCCATACGTAATGCTAAAAACTGTCTTAGAATTACAATATAAAAAATTAAAGACTAAAAATATTGAAATACACATATTGTACTATGTACTACGACTAAGGGGCATTTGGGTCATGTGTTTCTGTATCTTCTGAAAATGTTGCAAAATGACTTCGTTCTCTATAGTTTCAAAAATCTTATGTTCGATATACATTATCATGCAATCATTCATCCAGTCATCTCTCATCCTATTACGCAAATCAATATTGATAATCTTCATCGCAGAGAATACTCTCTCAACAGTTGCAGTCGCAACTGGTAAGATCAATCTCAACTCAATAAGCTGATAAACTAGTGGATACAAAATATTATTTCTGGTCTCAACCATCTCCACAGCAAGACCTCCAATATCTTGAAGCCCAGAAAAAACATCATGCAATCTAACATCTCTAATGTAAGTGTCAAGTTGATATCTAAGAAACAACTTCTCAGTTGTTGAAAAATCTTCTGGATAAAACTCAACAAGATGACATAACTTATCAAGGGCAAATGTTGAGAATGAGTCACTTAGATCAAGACATGTTATGCAAATAAGTAACTACGTACTTGCTTCTGTGAAACGATCATTCATCTATTTTATATATAATTAATTCTGTCTAACGTGTCCTAATTTGGAATCAAAACATAATTCAAGATAATTACAAATTCTCAATCTCAAATTCTCAAATCTCAATCATACATTGATACAAATTAATTTCACAAGACAAGATAATCATAAACTGAACAATTTCAAAATATAAGGATAAATTAATTCACAAAAAATGCACTTAAATTCACAATTTCACCTAAAAAATCATTCAGGAATTGGACATGGATCAGCCCTTCAAAATCAAAATTATCAAATCCAACATAATTTATAATTTTATTACCTCTTAGAAGTGGACAAGAGCCAAGAGGTCTGTGGCGCAGCAGACGACGATGGTTGCATGATGGGGCAGAGAAAATCTGTGAAGTGAGGCCTGGGGAATAGAGAGAATCATATTTAGAGAACTGAGAAGAAATGAAGAAAAGACTGAAAGTCATACCTAGGCGGGCGGTAGCTGGTGACGCTGAGACTTGAGAGAGAGCGAGAGAGGCACTGTCGCACTGGTACTAGTACGTTAACGTCGTTGTCGTGTGTTTGTGAAAGAGAGACGCTAAGACTTGAAAGAGGCACGAATAGAATTTTAGAAGGTTAAAAAAAATTGAAACTGTCTTTCTGTCTTCAGCAGTGTGAGAGAAAATTTGATAGAGAGGGCTGAGAGAAAAAAAAACGGTGCGTGCAGGCCATGAAAAAACAGCAAACATATGTAAAAAATTATTTTGGCTTGGGCCCTAGGCTCAACCATGGCGGGCCAGGCCAACCTATTTATAAAAAAATAATAAAAAAAATTTATATGTAAAAATTTTTGAGCCAACCATGATGGCCGCCATGGTTCACCATGGCTTGGTTCCGCCCATGGTCCTAGTTATATATATTGTGAGAGGACCAGTACATCTATTTCTAGTTTTGTATCTACTGATACGGATCTAGGGTGCGCGAATGAACTACGTCTCTTCTGAACAATTTCGGTAACCCCAGGGCTCCAATGATATCTACTGCATGCTTAGACTCTATGGGCCGGTGTCTTTGCATAAAGAATGCATGTGACTACATACATGAACCACACTTAATGCTATACTAGGTTCTCACATAAAGCAGAAAGAGCCAAATGCGCGCCTTGTAATTTAGGTAATTTCCCAAGAGAAAAGTAAAATGAAAGAGTAAACAGCAGAAGAAAAGGACATGAAAATATATATTTTGAGGAAATACAGTACGCGCTAGAAATGGTCATGAGAAAGTTGCTGGAGGTTGCAATGATTCTGCACCTCTCTATCTCGCGCTAGCTCTCTGTTCTTGTCTCTGTATTAAATGCCGCCTTAATAGATCGGGTTTAAACATTGAGCGTTGTGATGTTTATAACTGTAGGTATTTAAAGGAATATCAGACAGGCTTAGGAAAAACGGACTAAAGGAATAGCAGACTGATAAAGAAGTGAATTTTCAGAAGACAATTCGAATAAGCCTAGCTTTTAAAACAGGATCGATGTACAAATGATCTGCCTGAGACACAACCTTATACTAATTAACTAGCTATTGGTGAACTAGTCCGATGAAGAATATTACAATATAGGGGGCTGAGGATCGAGCCCATTTTGTTTAATAAGGTCATGCACAGTCCAGGTTAATGTTTTGCTTTGGCAAAGATCTTAGTGACATTTAATTCTGTAGATGATCGATCACCGAATTGCAGAAGCAATATTAAATTAAGCTTAAAGAATGAAAAGGGCACGATAAATTAAAGATTGCATATATACTATTGTTAGAATGATCCGAGCTAATATGATATTTACAATTGGGTTAGACAAGGGACACCGACAAAGACATGCAGCTCTTCATAAATAATATTCAGAGCCACCCGAGTTTCTAATAACAAAACTCTACTGATCAGACAATTTAATTGCCTTCAGCAAACTGGCACCGGCCTGAATATGATATATCTGTTGGCCTTCATAATGCATAAACGTCCATTAATTTACAGCCTAGGTTTGCCGATATAAACTATCAATTACAGTACCACAAGTATTGAAGAAAGCGCTTGAGGACAAATAGCCCATGAATATCATCTAGACACGAACATTATATATAGATGATCACAACCAATTACCTATAGTGATCCAAGTGCTTAGAGGCTTAGTTTTTTTAAAAAAAATTAGGGAAGCCTACGAGATTATACATATGAAGAAGGAGAAACGAGAGAAACTTCAAGGTGTGCAGATACCAGAATAAAACGTTATAGATGACAATGTCCAGTCCAGGGATAGAGCTGAGGAGAGTAATATTAGAGAATCTTCACGTTCTAAAATATGTGCAATTTCTTTTCCTCTCTGTCTTCTAGGCAGCATTTGTCCTGATATGACCTGGACCATCTTTAATGGTTTCATATGTACGTTTTTTTTTTTGCTAAGATTTTCGTATGTGTTGTCTATTGTGTGAATAATGACATCCTATGTAAAGTTTAATGCAGCTTCGGTTTTCATGAGGGACTACTAAAGTATAAAGTACTCTCTCCGCATAAAATGTTCTTCTGTTCGTAAGGTCAGATCAGAACTCAAAGGATACTGGAGAGTGCTTTGGCAAAAAAGACAAGACTCTGGATCTGGAACGGTATTGAAAGGATTTTAGACGCTGCAGGCTTTCCAGTACATAGATCCACTTCCATATTTCTTCCACTCTCTGACAGGCTCCACATGCTCAAGTAGAGCTGGTCCAGGCTCCAGACCCCCAACATTATTTTTGTCCATATGGAAGTGGAGAAAATGGGCGGTCCAGATCTCATCCACAAATTCACTCTCCTCCCGCCCTCTCTCATCTTTTTTTTTAAAGATCTCTCGTCATTTTAGTATAGTTTTGCTCCGCCCCCAAGATTTGACCCTCACATTCCACCTCTTGCATTCCACTTCTCTCTCTCTCTCTCTCCTCTATGACGTAATTTGATAGGAAAGGTCGTCACAACTTCTCATTCTTCCCAAGCTGATATTCCGCACCGGCACTGCCTTCATCTAATACACCACAGACCCCCATGTATGCTCTAGCTGCCTTTCCTAGAGAGAGTCAAAAGACATTATTCTTTTGTTCTGTGAAGAAACCCAACCAACATTAACACTTCTTGGTTTTGCAGAACTTAATTTGCTGCAGATTTTATTATTAGTCCGTAGGAGGTGGGGGCAAGGGGTAACATTTGGGTCTTGGGTCCTCCGACATTTTCTTTTTTGTTACTTTTGATTTTGCAGAAGATAGTGTCTGCCTCATTCTCTAAAACCCCAGAAGAACTTATTTTCCTGTTGACGGATAAGGATATAATTTGAGGCTCTCTACTTTCTTCTTCTTCTCTTCAAATGTGTTGTTCCACTATTATCTATTTTTTCAGACAATTCTCTGAAAAGACAAAGAAAAAGTGTCGCTTGAACCAAAAACTCTGAGCTTTCCCTGCAGAGTTGAACTGCACAAAGAAGCCTTAGTGCAGTGCTTCGGACCTCCAACTAGCTGGAAACGAACACTACATTCGGAGGCACTCTACTTTCTTCTTATTCTCTTCAAATGTGTTGTTCCACTATTATCTATTTTTTCAGACAATTCTCTGAAAAGGCAAAGAAAAAGTGTCGCTTGAACCAAAAACTCTGAGCTTTCCCTGCAGAGTTGAACTGCACAAAGAAGCCTTAGTGCAGTGCTTCGGACCTCCAACTAGCTGGAAACGAACACTACATTCGGCGAAGTTACAGGTTCTCTTGTGGTCTATGCTAAACTTCTGCCAGTATATGATGCTTCTGAAAACCAGCATACCTGGTATCCTGCTTTTCTGTTATTCTTCTTTGGAGATGAAAAATTGAAGGACGCTCAGCAAGTCCAACCTTTATGCTTGTGGAGTAGAAAAGAGGAGGTGAAAATGTCTACAAGGCTTTTGCGTACCTTGACAGACGAAAATCAAGATCTGCAGAAGCAAATTGGGTGCATGAATGGAATTTTTCAGCTCTTCGACCGCCATAATTTCCTCGGTGGCCGACGCATCAACAGCCGCAGCCACAAGAGACTTCTTCCAGGTATTCCTCTACGATGGAGTGTTCTTATTTCATGCAACTCTAATTAGTTCAATAATGTAGATTCCCACGTACTGTGATTAACAGCATCGCGGTCTAATATTTGTTTAGCTCCCAAGATTTCAGTTTCTGAGGGGCTTCATTGTCAAATTTTATAGATAAGTAGTCCCCACAGTTTTCAGAACTTAATTACATACGGATAATCATCACTTGCATGGGCTGTGCTCTTTCATTTTCCCTTTGCAGTCTGCAGGCTCATATAGATTGTTCATGAGTTAACTTTAATTCTGTATATGCACCTTTATGTCCAATATTCTTCCTCTCAATCACTTTATAGGAGTTGCTGATAGGTATACCACGACACTCTTTCAACTATTTACATGCAGCTTAATGTGTTCTTTAAAATCTTTTTTTTGGTAGATAGTGTTCTTTATAATCTAACATCGGAGAGGGTATGGCTCTGTTGTGGGTACCCACAATTCCATATCCACATTTTTTAAGCCCAGTCCTCGTAATCTAATTACCTTTTTCCTCCGTTGTTCCCTTTTCAATCTTAGGGGATGAAGCCATTAACCATTCTGTAAATTTCTTCAACATCTAGCTCGGGGGGAAATAAAGAACAAACTTCAACATCTAACATTTAGTCGTTACTGCAGGGCAAAATGACAACCAAGGGACAGAACCCGACACTGCATTGCAGAAAAATACAGTAAGAATCTCACACAGCATAACAAATTAACAATGCCTGTTTTTAGCAGAGGAAATTGAGAATATCTTCCCTTACAATTGCAGGGAAGAAATCCAAAGTTGGTCAAAGAAAAAAAACAAGTCTCTACAGAATCATCAAAAACCTCTCTTTCGTCCTCTACATCATCTAGCTTCTCTTCTCTTGACTATAAAACAGCTCAATTTGAGCCGCCTTCATCTAACCAACTAATTTTCTCCAAAACGCTCACTCGGCCCATGAACAAACAAAATGCTTCTTTGCTGTCAAGCCCACAGTCCCTTGATCTCCGAGAAGTTGTTAAAGGCTCCATCAACAGAGAAGTCCGTGCCTTATCAATTAAAACTGCAGGTAAAGAGGATGCAGCGGGTAGTACCTTGACGTACATCGACTCCCCGCGGCCTTTGCAGCCAACCAAATCCGTCTGCAGAGCTTCTGGTCTCAACAATTCAGCCCGCAATCTTGCTAAGCCCTGGGGAGCACCTAGGAATCACAAGGAAGAGAAAGACGGTCTAATGCTTTCATCACTGAAGGATGCTCCCCGGCTCTCTTACGATGGAAGGGTATCACAAGAAGTTTCCAAGTCCACCATAAGGCTCAAGGAACTCCCAAGGCTATCACTGGACAGCAGAGAAGGTTCCCTTAGGGGTACTGCATCTGAAACAACAAAAAAATTACTTTTGAAGGATCTACACAGAAGGAATGGCAACTCCAGCACCGTGCTTAACCAGCAGCAAGAACCAGAAAGTTCGAAACCACCATCTAGCATTATAGCTAAGTTGATGGGATTGGAAGCTTTCCCACAGTCAACTGCGATCACTACCAATCCATTGGGGATTATTAACAGCTGCCGAACTACTAAATCACCCTCCTCAGAATCATCAAGAACAACTGATGGAAACAAGCAAAATCGAATTTGTGGATCCCCAAGGAATTTACAGAAGGACCCCATAGCAGTCAGGTTGAAAAATGATGATTCGGTTCTGAGTCCCACCTCAAAATCAAAGCTTCCGACCGAACCAACTCCATGGAGGCAGCCATATGGGTGCCAAAGTTCTCAACAAACAGCTTTCAAGTATGAGGAAGCTACATCAAGAGCCTCAAATTCTTCCTCCTCTGTCTACGGTGAAATTGAAAAAAGATTGGCAGAGCTTGAATTCAAAAAATCTGGTAAGGATCTCAGAGCTCTTAAACAGATACTTGAAGCGATGCAGAAGACTAAAGGAGCATTAGTTACAAAAAGTGAACAGGCATCAAATTTTGATTCTCAAACAAGCATCAATAGAGTTTCTCATCAAAGCTCAACTTTAGCAAGCCCGAGAAAGCTAAAAAATAAGGACCCAATTTCGGCAACAGTAGAGGGGTCGCATTCTCCGAAGAGTTACAAATCCCCAGTAGTTGTCATGAAACCAGTTAACCTTAGCAGAAGAACAAGTGATCGTGCTTCGTCCACAATTCCAACTGGAAGTATGCCAGGTCTCTGCAAGCATGTTCACACAGAAAATGGGAGAAACATTGACATGCGAACATCTACAGATATAACTCCAAGAAGCAATCATCTAAAAGACAATTTCAGCAGACTATCCTGCTCCACGGATAAGGATATCAATGTGAGAACCTCAAAATCAACACCAGCCTTCAAGGTATCTCGACGTATTATCAGAGAAAATACAAAAAGCTCAGAAACTGTGAGCCCAAGACTGCAACAAAGGAAGCTCGGATTGCAGAAGCAGTCACCTCCCACTATCCCATCATCTGATTCAAGCAAGACAATGAGGCAACATAGTAGACAACCAATGGGATCAGACTCCAGAGATAGACAACTTGGACCAAAATCTCCCAGTTTGCAGCAATGCAATGACCAATCCGGCGAGAGCAGCAGTGACGGGAGAGATCCAAGTCACCAAGGAGACACCGTTTCTCTGCAATCTGAAAGCAACATTAGCTCATGCTCTCATATCAACAGAGAAGTTACAAGTTCCAATCAAACTGATAAAACCACTAGCTCCTTCCAGCAGGATGGCCTGAAAGAAAAGGTGATTCCGCTTTTATTTACCAGACCAAGTATGTTAATTATCGGGTTAACAGGTTTTGTTTTTCTCATTTAGAATCCTAACAGGTTTTTGTTTCTCTCACTCAGAATCCAGCAAGGTTCAGCGGAGACAGGGTGATGGTAGAACCTGCAATAGCTACCTTGGAACAACCAAGTCCTGTCTCTGTTCTTGATGCCACGTTTTACAGAGATGAGTCGCCATCACCAGTGAAGAAGATATCAAATGCCTTTAAAGGTGCCCTTCTTGTGCATTTAACACCATAGATTCAATATAGTGCAACTTGTGTAGATTCAATTCATTTTTTTTATGACGAGGAAATCCCCCACAATCCAGGGAGCAGGTAAGTCAAGGGCGATAATGGGGGTGTTGGGGCTCGAACTTGGGACATGTTAGAACCCAAGTCGAAGCCTTACCACCACACCAAACCCTTGGGGGTGTGTAGATTCAATTCATAGAAGAGTTCAAACCAATTTCCTCATCTAGGACACACATTAATGCATTCATTAAGGATGATGAAAATATAACGCTATTAACAGAAGTAGGACAGTTTCGACAGTTTCTGGAAGAATAGCATCCACACATCACAAAGACAGATATATTAGGATAACAATTGGCTTTGGCCCAATGGTGAATGACATGGTTTCAATTATGACTTGCAACGGTAATAATGGAAAAAATTATAACCCTGTTTTTCCCTGCACATTTTGTTCAATAAGCTCGAAATACAAAACAAAACAAAACTGCTATCATTTCAGGAAATGCTGTTCACTCCTAAGTGTGAGATGTGGAGCGAGAGAGAGTACTTTATCAAAGGATGCAAGACTTGTTAATCAATTGAATTCTCCTCAAATTTCTTGCTACAGATTACGAGGCTCAAGATGATGATGAAGAGGAATGGATTCCAGTAGATAACGCCCAACCAAAGTACACAATACCTAGTTTCAGTGCAGACAGTGTTAATCAAAAATCAAAAAGCACCCACCATTTACTTCAGAATCTTCCACAAATAGACTGCACTGGAGCCATTATGAATTATATTGCAGTCCTCAATGAGGACACAAATTCAGACCACAGATATGTTTCAGAAATATTGTTAGCATCGGGTCTCCTCCGAGATCTTGACTCTGGGTCAATGACCACTCATCTCCAAACATCAGGCCATCCTCTCAGTTCTAACTTGTTCCTTGCATTGGAGCAAAAAAACACAAGTGCAGGGCCCTTGAATGATAAACAAAGTAATAAAAGGATTCTTAAGTCAGAACCTTCTGAGAAGATTCAAAGAATACTCATCTTCGACATTGTCAACGAAATTCTAGTTCGCAAGTTGCTGTTGGAAGGTCCTCCCCAGCAGTGGTTCTCACCAAATATGCTAGCGGGAAGAAAACCAAGAGGGCAGCAGCTTCTGGAAGAACTATGTTCAGAGCTAGATCAGCTACAGAATAATAACCTGAAAAGAAGCCTGCATGAGGAAGATGACAGTTTGGAGAACATCATATGGGAAAATCTAATGCATCACTCAATGGATTGGAATTGTAACCATGAAATTCCCAATCTAGTGTTGGATCTCGAGCGGTTGATCTTTAAAGACCTAATAACTGAAGTTGTCAATAGTGAGGGAGCTGGTTTGCAAGGCCAGCCTGGTGGACGTTGCAGGAAGCTATTTTCCATGTAGAGTTTTGGGTGCCATAGTGTTGGGAGAGATTCAAATCTCTCTACCTCTCTCGTTTTCATTTTTAACTGGGTGGGTGTCTTACCCTCTATAAAACCACATCAATTCTAGAGTAAGAATCTAGGTCTTTGCTAGCCCACAAAATCTTCACTAGAGGCTTACAACATACTTGTAAATTGTAGTCAGCACAGATGAGCTTACCCATTTCTTTCAGCAAAAATATTAAATCATTTCTACACCCAGATCAACATATATAACTACTGAAAGTAGCACAGAATTTTAATTTAGTTGATGAAGTTAAAGACTAAGGGTTTCTCATCCCACTATAAGCAGCAAATACCACGACAAGGCTCTAGTTATAGGGGATCAATTCTAGCATCAATGATGTGCATACAAGCCCATTCCTCATAGGATGGTAAATAGGAGATTAAGGTGAGTAGTTAAGGTCATAACAAAAAAACAAAAAAACAAAAAAAAAATCGGTGATCACAGTTCTGTTTTGACTAATTCATCTGTTTGACGTTACAGTGTATTCTCCAGTACACTTGTCATATCAGAAATCATTTATAAAGACCTATGACTCCCAAAGCAAAAGCAACGGTTGCATTCCATAACAAAATGCACCAAATCATACAATGCAAAAACAATCGCATGTTTGAGTTGGCAGGAACAAAGGAATAGAATTCAGACTTAAGAACTTTCTCACCAACTGAACTAAACTGCAATTGGTCCAGTAATAAGATTCCCCAGTTATAAGGTCAACTTTATGCACTGTTCCCACTTGATAAGAGCAATATCTCATCAATCAAAGCACCAACCACACTAAACCAAGCTGTTTTCTATAGATGAAATCAACTAGGACACAAGACCACCTCCAAATGACGCTCCAATAAAAAAATAATACGAACCTGAAAGAAAAATGGACAAGACACAAAACTGTAAAAAAGAACGTATAAAATAACAGAGCAGGAGATTTACCTTTGGGCAATTATAAGAAACTGTGAAAAAGTGTTTATCAAAAAAAAAATTGTGAAAAAGTAACTTCAGATGTAAATCAGAATAACCGTAAACTAACAATACGTGAATATTCTACCCAGAAGAGATTGAGAATAAGAAAAGACAAATAAGAACTTAATTATCACAACATTTTCACGAGCTATCAAGATAAAGTAGTTGGAACCTCTCTCTTTGCCAAAGGAGAATTTAAGACGAATGCATTACACCAAGCTTAGAGCAAGGGCAAGGCCATCTACATAAGAATACAAACCCCAGCAACAAGCAACAGAAGGAGAGGTCAACAAAAGAAAAATTCATGCATAAGATGTGTATAGTTCCAATAAAGTCACCAGTTTCAGTATTTTTTTTTTGGGGGGGGGGGGGGTGGAAGGGGGGGAGAGAGGAATTAAACAGCCTCAGTATTTCAGCTTTATCATCTAAAGATACCGCAGACAATGTCTCCCATCACAGAAGATTAAACACATCTCCAGAAAGAGAGACTAAGAGAAAACAATATCAATCAAAAGGCTAAATTATACTCGCCCCACAGAAAGTATACCCACGGGAACTCATTTCAAACTCCGAAGGTGGTCTCCGACTCCTACAGTACTGGAAACTAGTTCAGAGGGTCAATATTTCCAAAATACTGGACCTCCCATGCAATTATTGCAAGCAAGAATGGAAACACAACTATAAATCAGTTCACTATAGCAGCTTCTTCTCTGTCCTTGTCTACACTTCAAAATCCCTTGTGAAAGAAAAAAGCAACATACCTTCTCAAAATTAATCTTAGTGAAGACAAATACGTATTGCTGGATGAGTATATGCTGTCTCAACTGAAATGATGGTAAATCAGTTTTACTTCCTTGCCCTATGTGTCTATCATTCATCCTGAACAAACGTGTAATGCTGGACTTCCTCTCTCCCAACTCTCCATTTCATAATCGTCACCTTCGCCCTCAACATAGTCTGAATGCCCTAATCTAAAAATCTTTAAACTCGTCCAGCGCCTAACAAGCCAAAACAGACCCAACACCTCTTTGAATCTTTCCAAAGATGGCTATTTCATTCCCTTTTTTCTCCCAGCATGTAATTTATTGAAAAGACAGGTCATTTTTTAGTGATGAAATTGGCTGTCACCATCAAAACATGCTTTCATGAACTTGTAAACTCCCATAACCTGGAAGTCCTGCAGGACTTTTCTCCAGTCACAGTAACTCAAAGATAAAAGTCTCAAACACCAATCCCCCAAACTTAACGTGTATGTCCCCACCATCAGAATGGAGTTTATTATTCAATATCAAATTGTATTCCTTTTCTGCTAATCAAAACAAGCAATAGATCAACTTGGGAATGCAACTCACACTGATCAGTATTAGATTGTTATAACAAAAAGAAAAGAATTTTAATTAGAAAGCATCATTCACTGGATCTACCATGGCAAAGAACATGCACAAACCTCAAAATCTTGCTAAAGTGGGAACATTTCCCTCTCCCTGTAATATCCCAACTACGATGCCCTATGAAGACAACATAACCTTGACTATGACTACATCTGCTGCCAGTCTCCTACACAAGTATACAAATCTAATCAAACCAACCTAATTTACAAATGATCCATTTCCTGTGTGTTCGCCATAGATTCTTTCAGTATTTTCTCAGCCCTCTGCTTCTTGTCATCTTTTTCTTTTTCCATCCCAGACCAGGGAGCAGTTGCCTCAAACCTCTTGTCCTGCGGACTCAACTCTAGCATTGTACCAAATGACTTCCTTCTAACACCGATCTTAAATTGCACTGTTGGCCTGCTGTTCAAAATAACCTTTTTATGTCCCTCCTTGAAATCACGCATTCTGGTCTCCATTCCTTCAATATCTGGAGCCAATGCCTCTAATACTGAGACATGGTTATCCTTGCCATGAATTTCCACGAGAGAGTTTCTCCCAGCTGCTTCATTCAGAAACTTAGCCTTAGTTGGAAGAACAACAGGAGACACCTCCTTCTCTCCAAATTGTAGAGGTACAGCTAGAAATGGGTTAGTTCCTATTTCTTGTTTTGCCTTAGCAGCATCAAAACGGTTGACTGAGGAGGGTCCTTCCAACCCATTACAAGCCAAGCGTTGATGCAAGTTCAACAAAGACCTTTCTGCCCTTCTGCGCTGGTTTTTCAGCTCAATTTTAGCTGAGGCAGGTTCTGTCATTTTCTCAATCGTAGGGGATGACTGAGCACAAGCGCTGGGATTAGGAAATGCAGGCAACCAATTGGGTATATGCACACCAGGAGGCTCTTCCCCAATTTGAGAAAAACTTGGAGTGAGTTTCCGATCTTTATGGACTGGGAACGGAGGAAGAGAATAGGCAAATAGGATCTGCTGAGCTTCACCAACAAACTGAGCGAGTTCCCTAACTGTGCCTGAACCTGCAAGGCAATGCTCGGTATCTGAAGCACCCAAAAACCCCTGCGCAGAACACAAATCTTCCAACCCTTGGATAATATCAAATACGTTGCACTCAGTTCTACCAGCTAGATTAGCATATACATGTGCGTTCTTACCAATGTCACAGATATACCGAACAGCAACATCACCAAGCGTTTCAAGAGCAGACTGCTGAAAAGTCTGAAACCCCTCACCCTCACATATTTGTGCTACTGCAATCTTTGCAACCGCTTGGGCCAATTCATCCCTGCCGGCTTTCCTCTGAGGAGGTGATTTTTCAGGTTCTCTTTCACTCTCCCGACGTCCATCGCTCATATTCAACACCACATATCACTTCATTCGATGTAGAAACCCCAAAGGAACCATTCGTTGTAACAAACTCCTCGAAACTAGCCTTATTCACCCCCAAATCATCATTGCATCAATTACCCTTCCTTTGGTAGCTGCTGAATATTGGAAAACGCAATAAATCAGAATTTTGAATTACAATTTCTTTTGACTAAAAGCCGCGAAAAGAAAGATCTAAAAGGGAAAAAAAACAAAAGAGATTATCACTACGTCAGTCCATTTTAGGATCATGACATTGCTCTAAAAAAATTTGGGCTGCCTATTGGACTTCAAAATCGTTTTGAACAATACTTGCACACTCTCTCTCACACACACGCACAGAGACTAACAAGCATAAACTACGGACAGCAAACCCTAGGGAGTTGCTTTTTCGATTACACGAAAGAATAGGAGAAAATTTTCACATAAAAACGAATTGGAATTCAGCTCAGTAGCACTCACCTGTCATTCCTAGGGTTTGGATCTACGCAGAGCATTGAGGAAGTAGAAGAAGTTGGGCTCAGAAGACAGTGCTCCCAAATCGAATGAGCCTCTAGCCGAATAACCAAAATGGTGGCTTGGGTTGAATACTAGTGTTTGGCGGTAGAGGTGTTGGGCTTAAACCCCAGCAAAACCCTCTCGATCGAACGAGCAGCATACACAAGAGAGAAGAAACAGAGGAAGGGTGATACTTTCTATAGAAGGGAAGAAGATGAAGGTGGATTCTTTAAGAAGTGGAGTGAGAGGGATACACGGGGTGAGAGAGAGAAGGTTGAGAAATGCCGTCTCTAGTTGACAGCTGTCCCCGGATGACCAATACAATAATTTGGCTCTATTTAAATTGAATTGAAAATTTCGGACCAGAAGAATCATAAAAAAACCTCCAATTTTTATTCTCCTAATTTTAATTTTTTTGAATCATTTCTTCATTTAAATTAATTTTTATTCAAAAATAAATTTTTATTTTGGAGTATCAAATAATTATATTAAATTTAATAATACAAGAATCTTGACGGAAAATGCTTCCGTAGCATAGTGGTAGTGCGTTCGCTTCGTAAGCGAAAGGTCGCGAGTTCGATCCTCGCCGGGAGCTTCGGGGTCAAATTTTACGTTCCACTATAATATGCTTTTACTGTGGTTCCAAGTTCCAAATACCAATTATACCATATTTTGTTTGCTCACAAGCAATCTTACTCTTCCAGTATATCATGCATTTATTTATTTTTATTTCCCTTTTTATGTTCTTTACGAGTTCCATGGTCGCTTATGCATACATTTGGGAAGTGAAAACCTTTAAAAAAAATGAAGTTTCTAAAGAAATAAATATACTAATATTAATGCAAGAAATAAATATCAATTACTCTTCTCAAACTCAAGTCTAATGACACCCTAATTAATATTCAGGCTTCTAAACATTTATAAACAGTATCATTGGGTATTAAAGATCGATATTATTGTTCTTGTCATTTTGGTACGTAAGAACGTATCCGTACATATTAATCATGTCTATTCTGAAAAATTCATTGATTTATTAAGTTGATTTTAATAGTATACATTTTTTTGTTAACTTGAGAGAGTATTTTCTAGAAAAAGCTTTTAGATTTTATACGTGTGAAACTATAATGTACTATATATATGATTTAGGTAATTTTCAATAGTATGACACTCGAGGTTATACGTCCTATAAGATCAGCACGATCATGACTTATCTTTTAGCAGCTGAATCCATATATGTGTTCTTTGAGAGTTAGATTTTAGCTGTATTCCGGTGCTTGTTCCATTTATGTAACATCTATTTCATTTGCATGATGTACGAGGTATTTGCAACAATTTAGCAAGTTACTTCCATGCATGATGCATTTATAAGCATCCATCTTACATAATATTTCACGTATACAATTGGTGAAAAAGTGTATTTGATCGTCAAGTACTTAACCAAACCTAAACACCAAAGGGTCTAAATTGGCTTATTCAATATATATATATATATGTGTGTGTACTGTTGTTTACCTGATCCCAGTCAATATTTTTTTTTAGATAATTGGTGTAGACTGTAGTTATTACTGGCTCATGTACAATTCCAGACACATTGTATTAATTACCAGAGGCAAGAAAAACAACTACAGTAGTCTATTAATTCACTGCTATATCTCTCACCGAAACATTAAAAAAACGAAAAAGATATTGCCCTGCACGAAAACCATAATCTTCTAATCTTCTTAAGCACCCTAAACTTATACCCAACACCTTCTTTAAAAACAGCAAGAAAAATGCAACTCGAGCCCCTCTTTCCAAACACTTTGTAGTTAGACACCTGATCACAGCAATATGAGAAAATTCCCAGATTTGGAAATCCTTAAAATCTCCGAATTATCTTGAGACTTAACAGAAAAAGTGAACCTCCAAACCACAGTCGGATGCTCACAGACAATTAAGACAAGCCATACATACATCCACAATCTTCGAACCATGGGCATTGTCTATGGGACAGATTCAACCCAATTAATTATCTGCAATCAGTCGAATAGCTAGAGATCTTATACGAAAAATACACTCTTAAAATAATTGATAATGGATCTCCAAAACCCTATATATATATAATATATATACATACATACATATATATATCCTTATCTTCCGTTTTTTTTTCCTTCTTTTAACTGGGAAAATGATCTAAATTACGTACCTCATTTTCTTGTTCATCTTCCTCTCCCTTTCTCGTGCCTTGCTGAGGACCACTGTCTATCTTTCCATTTGATCGTGCCAGCTCTTTGGAAGGGTCCTAATTTAATTACTCTACTAAAAAACCCTGCTATTCCTTCGATCGATGCGTTATCATGTTGGATCTTGTGCCAAGTTATAAGTGCTTTCCAAATCTCGTTTGTCTTACCCAGGAAAGCATGCCAGCTCTCTTCTTCCCCTTTTTCTTTCTCAGTAGCTTTCAAAACGTACTCTTGTTTTGATCTCAATATGTTGGCTATTGTCTAGCTATGTACAGACCTTTTGAAAGACAGTGGACGCTATATATACATGCAGCTGTCCCTCCTCCCCAACAAAAAACCCGCATGCAGTAAGAAAAACTATGTTTTAGAATTTAAGTACGGCATCGATCAGTGTGATCAGAATACACACATTAAGATTAATTCGACCCATAACATGAAACAAAATTATGATAAGGCACACATCTTAGAAATATTACTAGCAAATTGAATCGCGGTGCAAATTAAATCAATGTACCTTATTTGGTTTGCCTTAATTTAGATTTAGCTCTATATGTCCATCACAGAAATTAGCTACGTACAGATATATATAAACTAATTCGACAATATCATATTTTCTAGCTAGTTTTTTTTTCTCGGTACAGATAACCTTCTCCGTGGTCAATGAATTAAAAATAAGAAACATTACCACTCGAAGGTAGTGTCTTATCGCCGATATCAAACTCTCCACACACAAGTAAATTTTACTTCGAAGTTTCTGTTCAACGTTTAAATGATGTACCAATCGCATATGTGACTACTACTTAACAGTACTAAGAGGCAAAACTAGCCAGGAATTCAAACATGCAATCAAAACGAAGAAAGATATTGTCCCGCACCAAATTAACAAGCATGAAATATCTTCTACCTTGCTTTATTTTGCTGTTAAAGAAGATCTAAGCCCCGCTCGTCCTCTTGGAGCGAAGAGGATCTTTTATCAACCATTTTATTGTTTCTGTATCATTTTGAAGGAAACTCTTGCTCTTCATTTGGCTGACTTTCACTGTTGTTTGGAGAATGAAGAACTTTAGGAGTCATACTGAAGTGGAAGGGTCTTGTTGATTGACTCACAGGGTATTCCGACGGCATCAGAGAATTTGGCAAGTGGCTATGAGAACTTGAGCTCAACATTTGAAAGTGATTGACATTTCTTGGATCAGCCTCCCCAGAAGCCATAGCATGCGAAGTGAAAAAAGATTGTGTTGTTCCCGGAGGACACACCAAAATTTGAGACCCGGTGGATAATGATAACGTGGAAGGCAATGACATGACACTGAAACCTTGGGGATCTTCTGCTTGCGATGTAAATCCATAGCTTCCTAAATGAGTTAGGGGGAAATTTGAAGGATCCCAGTGATAATTATAAGGCATGGCAGTATTCAAAAAACCTGGTAAGGAAGGTAAATTAACTCTGGGCAAGAAGTTACTTGGTGGAAATTGTGCACCATGAACTTCATTACCTTCTTCTTTTTCCTCTAATTCCTTTCTTTTTGTCCAATTTTCTTTTGGATTGATTGCTTCTCTTGCAGCTTCTTTGGATTTAGCCGGCCAAAGAGAATCCAAACTCCAAAGGCATGATTTTTGTAATCCGCTGGAACCTTCCCACTGAATATTAGTATTCATCTTAAACCCTTCTTCATTAGGTTGAGAATTAGCACCAACTTCATTGCAAGCTA
The DNA here is from genome assembly GCA_963930655.1 of Myrica gale. Lineage (NCBI taxonomy): Eukaryota > Viridiplantae > Streptophyta > Magnoliopsida > Fagales > Myricaceae > Myrica > Myrica gale. The sequence goes on along the minus strand of OZ005600.1, from coordinate 3,125,716 downwards.
GCATTGGCTGATGACTCAGTCTAACGTTCCCAGGTGGTATTGGCAGTGGTGGAAGCTCATCAATTTCATCCTTAGCTGCATTGAGCAACCAATCAACAGCTTTGCTAGGCTGATTAAGCCCAAGCCTATCTTGAAGATCATACAATTGAATCGCAGTAGGTACTGAAAGCCTCACCCGCCTGTCTCTCAACCCTCTAATGGTGTAAACTTTGCTATGCCTATCTTTACCTCCAAAAGCACGCGACACCCGCACTATCCTTGGATCCTTCAATCTCAACCATGGTGTTGAACTAGATGAAGCCTTGCTGATTTTGTCATCACTTGAGTTGCCTTCCTGCTTCTGTGGAAAATCTGCTTCCTTTGGACTTGTTACCATCATATGTCTCTCATCATCTTCTGTAGATGAAGCCTTGCTGATTTTGTCATCACTTGAGTTGCCTTCCGGTTTATCAACAGAAGTAGATAACTCAGACGGGTTTTTTATTCCCTTATATAAGCATTCCCTTGCAGAATTTGATGTTGTGTTTTGTGACCGTCTGTGTCAGTATCCACAAAAGAATAATTAGGATATAGCTAAAGTTAGGAAATGATTCCTAACCTGAAGCACGATCGTTCTAGTTAGAAACTAGAAGGCAAAGTAGATTTTCTAAACCCTCCCCCCAAAGCCAATCTGCAAAATAAGGGAGAAATCATCTTCATGGGGAACTCAATTTGCTATGAATTGGTACCCAGCAATCAATTTTATAAAATAGCTAGAAATTAACTAAGAAGAACGAGAAATGCATGAGAAATATATACTGATCTGCTGGAAATTATAACCATCAAAATTTTATTTGCAAATTCTCAATCAGGAGCCAGCTTATATATATGAAAAGCAAATAGAAGTCATCCAGCTAATTAGCTAATGCTAATATATGAGAGAGTACCCCAGCGTTGAAGGCAACAATCTCGTCCAGAGCTAGCCTAGGGTTAAAGACACATATGTGATATCATGCTCATGTTAGTTGGAAACATTCAAAATAAACCTAGGTTAAGATCTGCTATCAAGTGAACTTACATGAACTCTGAATTTCTGCTTGAAGCAGATTAATATTGGTGATGAGTGATTGTATCTATATGAAGGAATATTGGATCATGCTGTAGTAGTACTGCACCTCTGAATGTGCCTTCTCAAGTTGACAGTGAACTCAACCAAAACTGATATGTTTCAATTGCAGAGAATAAACTTGATGAGGAAGTTGAGATGGATGAGAAAGGAAGATGCCGGAATTCAACCGACCACGCTCCTTGGAAAGATAAAGCAAAGGACCATACACCACCACGTGGCACATCTTGCCATCCGCGAAATAGATGTGCTAGCCACGATATCTCTTACCAATTTCTTGTCACGCACAACAAGCTGCAATCATTGCCCCAATGGAAGGGTTAGAGCTCATTCTCTTCTGCTAACATCACAAGAGGAAAATGTTAATTTGTGATCATGAACGTACATATGTTTTAGCATGTTCATTTTGCCAATGGCGCCGGCCCTTTATGCAGAATCGGAGTTAATAATATTTCTACTGGGGACCAGGCTGCACGTTTTCTAAAGTACCGTGTCATGGCTTTATCGACAACTGCAAAAGGTTTTGCGTCTTGATCCCTATCACATGGGTTGATGAATGCACGCCTAGTACCAGGACGCATTCATGTGAGCAAAGCCTTGGTAGCTGAAGTAATTTGCATTACATCTGTAATTATGCGGCCAGGCCCACATGATTACTCTAATAATTAATATTCACAAATAAATGCGGCGCTAAATTTACAAGCCCTGAGATAACTAGTAATAGAGGCAGAAATTTGTTTAGTCGTAAGAAAAACAAATACCATCATAAGCCCAAATTACATATATACATGTCGGCGCCACTATTTAAGTAGAAAAGGAAACAGCAATTATTTGGTAAGGATAGCATTATATGGGCATAATAAGCAGTTAGATTTCGTACGAGAGAAGAATTTGAGAAGAAAGAAATCCCCCTGGACAAGTCCATTTCATGGCTTACAAAAGTTGTGGCCTACACTGTAATAGCATTGTCATCTTTGTGAATGATAGCTACAATAAGAAGCAATATCATAGGCGAGGGACCGATGTATTTCTTTTAAAAGTCCCACTGAGTAGAAGGAGGACCACACAACTTTCCTGCAGAGAGATATGCATGGAGCAAGTTGAAGTGATCAGAAGAACACGACAGCTTACCCTCGCAAATTGAGGATTAATAACTCCTTTCAAAGCAAGTCGCTTGCGCTAACCACATGTGAGAGATATTGAAAAGTATATATGCCAGTCTCTTAATTTCTCATCTTTGAGAAACTGCCACTATGCTTTCACCTATACAAATGATTAGGTTTCGTGCATGGTTCGGAGATGTATCTCAACTTCGAAGCCCTAGCATTTCTCCGGAATGGCGCCCTCTGCATCGACAAGTGCAGATACTGATCGTCAGAATTTAACTACCCTTTTGTCTAGCTGGTGTTCCCAAATGTTGCCTCAAAGCAAGAAAAATCACTAATACTTAGAATTTTTTACTAGAGGGAAAAACGAATGACGAAGAAACTTTAATATTACTCCACGTACATGCGAACTACAGGTACAGTTGTTTCAAAGCACTGAGTAAAATGAATAACACCGACACTAGCGGGATTTTCAAGCAAACGACTACGAGATTTACCTCCAAATTAAATGAATAACACCGACACTAGCGGGATTTTACCCAAAGGCCTGCAACGCATTACTGCCTCCATGCATGTATATCTCCAAATGCTTTAAAATTCGATAGCAAAAACTAACATTTGGATCTGCTCATCATCGTTTTATACTCAGACAGAACGACTTATAACGAGAAGATAAACAAAAAGGATTAGTAACGGGCCGGGAGAAACGTAAAACAAACTTATTTTCTGTTGCTTCGACAAGCAAGAAAGTTTCTTTGGTGAAACCATGTGCAGTTGCACCAACCTATCCGATACAAATCTATATATATATGCCGCATCCCAAATGGAATTAACTAGTTAGTTTGCAAAAATAGTATGGTATACGTTTCGTCTTTTGACGAACCAAAATTTATGAAAAATGCCCTGCAGGTAGCCAAAAGAAAAGTAATCGACTAAACTACTATTTGGCATTCCATGCTAAAAGAAAAGCAGAAAAGAAAGGAAAGAGGAGGGAGGGGGGAAGAGAGGGAGAAGATAAGAGGAGAAGAAGAAGAAGGAGAAAGAGATGAAAAATGCATTAGATCTTTATAAAGAATTTGGGAAAGGAGCTATGAGAAAGAATTTTCCAGCAACTGTCTGAGGTTTCTCCCGCTCATCTTCAGTTACTCCTTGCTTGATTTACCAAGAGAGAAAGAGAGAGACGATGCCATTCAGTACTGCATAATAATTCGGAAGAAGGACGGAGATGAGAGTGAAATCCTTAGGGCTTTCCCGATCTCTGCCCGAAAACCCCAAACAAGCACTGGGGACTGGTGGTGGGAACCCCAAGAAGGCGACAGTGAGGTTGACTCAGTCTGGGAGACTGACAGTTATAAAGGGTGTATCATTATTGCCATAAAAATGGTCCCTCGCCAAACAGATGCCTTTGATCAGCTCACGACTAATCACTCTCACGTTTCTGAATACTAGCAGGATCAAGGCAGGAGCAGCCCAATATTATGTATACCAGCTAGGCGCTAACTAGCCAAGTATAAAACTGTTATCTACACCTGCGGGGGTTCACAAAACGTGATTTCTTAAAAAAAAAATAGCAGAATTAACATAAAGGGGTCATCAATTTTCCCCTCAACGTTTATCTTCCTACCCTTTTCACTAATCCCAACTATTATTTAACACTACAATCATTATTTAATATTCCAAACATTGCTCTATAAAGTTTACAACCATCTACCACAATATTTTATACTACTTTCTTATAGACCCAATAAAATTATAATCTCCTCAATTTTCACAATATTCTTTAAATTTTTCAAATTTTCAGCGTTTGTTAACATGTCTCGTGACCAATCAGTAGATTTTTCAGATTTTTTAGCATTTGTAAAAAAAAAATCAGATTTTTCAGATTCTTAGTGATAGGTTTTGTTTTACTAAAAATTTAAGGCTTCATATGTGTACATACTTTGCTTCATTCCTAATATGTGCTAAGGAAGGCTCTTGACGCTACCAACTTATTAAAAATTTGGATTAAAAAACCCTTTTGATTCCTTGGTTTTGCCTTTATTTTAGAAATGTTCCTTAGATTTTTCAATTGATCATTGGCAATTCTCAGTTTTGGACGATCAGTAAAATAAAGTCATTCCGTCAGTTTGTAAAGTTAACGATTTGACTCGTCATATCTAATAAAATTATGTCAAGCATTCAATTAACCAAATCACAATTTCTAAGTAAACAAAATTTATTAAAATAATAATAAAATTTAAAACAACAAAGAAAATAAACTAAACAATAAAATATATATTATTATTATTATCTGACGTGGAGTACTCTTTAATTTGGTTAATTGGTCAAATGACGTAAATAATTTGGATCCATGGCTTAGATTACTTTATCCAAAAAAAACAAACGGAGAAAGCATATAAACGTTCTCTAACGTTTCTCAAGGTGCACCGTTTCATTAAAGTACACCCCACGCCTCACGTCCCTTCCTCTTCGTTTTTCCCTCCCGATGGATACCGGAACAGATGAAACCAAAATTTTCATAATCGAAACTGAAATTTTCGGTTCGCCATGTGGATTTTTTTTACATTTTTTTTGGAGCCTTAATAAGATAAAAATATTTTTTAACCGAATTTTTAGAAGATTTTTCTCTTATTCATCATAAATTAATAATAAATGTAAACATTAATCTAAAATATAGATTCTAAAATAAACATTAAAGTAAATTTCATATGTTATACTTTATTTTGAGTCATATTTTAAAAAAAATCGGAAATTTTGGTATTTTTAGTTATTCATCATAAATTAACAATAAATATAAAATATTCATCTAAAATCTAGATTCTAAAATAAACATCTTATCAAATTCCATATGTTATACTTTATTTTGAGCACTATTTTTATTTTATTTAAAAAAAACATAAACCCAAAATTCCTAATTTTAGATTTTAGAATTGTAAGAAATGACTTCCGGTATATGTCGAAATCGGAACCGAATTTTCAGAATCGGAAGTGGAACCGAAAATTCCGATTCTTATCTGAATTTTTGCCACCCTTAGCTGCATTTTGAGAAAAAAAGCGAGTGAGTTGCAGCTAATAGACTTGCTCATATTATGGTGATTAATATTATTAATTTCTTCTCAAAGTAAGAAATACAATCTTATTGTTTGAAGAGCTGGGTGTGAGAAATATTTCCAAAACAAAAGTAGTAAATTATGGATATAATATTTTTATCACTGAGTGTTTGGGATAAATGAGTATCTATAACTTAGTATAAAAGCAGTGATCTTAGACAAAAAGCTTTTGAAATCAAAGCCCCCTAACCAATTAAACTTTGATCATGAAGTGGAAAATAAAGGCATCCAAAAAATATGTGTCGCGCATAGAAACCTCCAATGGTGGAAACAAATGACGAGTACTAGCTAGGCAGTACAGCGACCAAAGGACACAAAAAAGCAGCAACCTTTTAGCCGAGCTAATTACAAATGCTCAGCAAATGCATTCACCATTCAGTACGTACTGATGCAATTCAGAAAAAAAAATGCTTTTTTATCTGTTAGTGATCATCCTTCAACTTTCCCGTGCTGGACAACTCGCAGCTCACTTTTCTCTGCATTGTTGCATTATTCGCTGTAGCATTTATCTCTGCGTAGTCGCTTTTACCTTTCTTCTTTATCCTTGGGTGTCTCCTTGCTTTCCACCGTCTTACAAGAGCAATAACTACTCCAACATAGAAGAAAGTAGAAACTTCTATTTCATATATTATAGAAAGGCAAAGAAAAACAGAAGATATATCATATATGTAGTTAATTAACTGGACTTTCAAAAGGGCAGCTAATTACTTAACCAATTTTTCTGTCTCAACCTGCATAGGACTGATCTCTCTCTCTCCCACCAGGGGCCATAAAGTGGTCATAATGATGATCCTTCTCTCTTATATATGAATTTTTAATGTCGTGTTTATGATTATAACGACATCATGCACAGCCTCATAGAGAGATGGCCATAGTAAGGGGCCAGATTAATTGATGGTTCAGTTGTCGGGATCCAGGCATTCGTAATGCCGAATTTTAAAGCTGATCTGTCCTCAGAAATAGGCAATTTCATGGAAAACATATTAGATGAATCTCCTTGCTTGATAGAGGTAACAAGTACCTATCATCAACCAGGAACAACTACCGTTGCGTACGGCGTCACTTTAAGACCACCTGTTTGAATACTTCTGACAAAATTAAAGACGGGTCGCCTGCTTGAAGCGGTATATGTAGGTAAGGCAATAACCCAATTCACTCTTTTACCCACAGGTTAGGCAAAACATTCACCGCACCCATAGCTGGCGTTTGGTTCGAGAAATCCCAGCTGCTGCTGCTCGATATTCACGTTCCCTGGAATATGATGCTTAGGTTAGGTAGGACTAATGTCTGAGAAGATGATAGCGCCCATATTTGGCTTAACCAGGAGTACGAGTTTCTTGCTTAGTAGCAGGTCATATCTTGGAGCCTGGAGGCATTACTTATTTTTTAAAATATATAAAATAATCTTGAAACATCGATCGAAACTATATGTGAACTATTTTATCCGAATTACTTGAATTATTTTAAAAATCTCTTACGCATTTGCGTCATGAAAAACTAAACTACTGTTTTCATGGCTTGATAGAAAACAGCGACATCCTGCATCTTCGTGAGAAGGAAAGTTATAAGCCCAATAGTCTCAACCCCTTAGCTGAGCCCATTTCTCCTCACCGGTTTCGAGGCTGTTTAGACTTCTTCTACGAGGCTACATTCGAAGGGCCTTTCAGGACCGATCTGGGCTAAAGATATTGCCTAAGAAATGTGTTTTCTAGAATCACGGCCCAGTCCCCCCCACGTGCAGCCTAAACAAAAATCACAGGCCACAGCCAAACGCCCAAGGAGGGGGGATTAAAAAAAAACTAAAATTACATTACAACTGAAACAACATCAGAAAACTACTACGTGCCAACTGTACATCCCATCCCTACAGAGTACGGGCTACAAGGCGACAACTAGCGATCAGTTCCGATACTGCCAATGACGAAATTGTGTAGCCGGAGCCCTCCTCTTTTGGTTGGGTTGTTTTTCAAGAATTTTGTTGTGTTTTGCGAATTTTTAGATTAATATTGGGGCTACATGGCGACAATTATCGATCAGATTAATTGATGAGTATGTTTGTTGTAGTTATTTTTATGTGATATTAAAAATTATGTTTGGTTGTAAAAAAATTTATATTGTGAGAATTTAAAAAAATACTGAGAATTTTTTTTAACCGAACAACCTCCAGAAAGACGTCGCCAAGATGGTGTTTGACTGCTAAATATTTGATTTTTAAATATGTGTAGTTTAATAAAATAATTTTTCTTTTTATTATATTATATTTTTATCAAAATAAATATACATATAAAAATAAAATCACTCAAATAAACTCTTTTTACTTTTTTTTTTCATTGCGTACATCAAAATTTGAATGACCATTGTGTGACTAGGACCCTCCTCCAGAAAGCAGTCCACAATAAGGTGTTTGACTACTAAATATTTGATTATTTCAAATATTTAATTTAATAAAATAATTTCTCATTTTTTATCAAATCATTTATTTTTATTTTAAAAAAATCACTCAAATCATCTCTATTTTTCACCTTTCATACATCAAAATTTTGACATCTAAACTCTATCAATGAAAACATTGTGAGATGTCACTTTCATCGTGGTCCTTGTTAACAGATAACAAAATTGTTGATAAATCTAAACTTGATCAACAACTTTGTTAGACTAGAATTTTGTTTCTATCTGGAACTTTCCTTACGAGACTAAAATGATTTAAATATTGTGACGCCGATATTGCTGTCTTTATGTTCCCTACCAAAATTGACTTTGATTACTTCAATATTAATCAATTCAAATCGAATGTTTTTTAACTTATAGTTAGTAAACATTGTACATTGAATGGTATTGCATGCTTAAAGTCAAGAGTAAGTTCTGACAGGTCTTGCAAATTTTCTTCTTACCCGCATTGATATTCAAATCTCACTCTTTCATCCATTGAAATTCCGCATTCAACAAGGGTAAAAGTCAAGAGCATTATGGACTGGCTAGTACTTTTCGCGATGGAACATTATTGAAGCAGTCATCTCCAGCACAGTCCAGTACTGTGCCTCTCCGTTAGCATATACCATTGTTATTGGGGCATGTTTGATACCCCAAATATTTGGGGTCTCAACAAATTGTACAAATCAAACAAATTCTAAAAATTTTAACTTTTACACCTACACACTTCACTTTTCACAAACTCCAATAAATCTCAATAAAGTAAACATTCTCAAAATTTCAGAAATATTACCCGGCAAACAAACATAGACTACCCTTCTGTAATAGTTGTAGATGACAGCTATTGAATACACGCGTCTTGTGTACTGTGATTCTAGGATAAAGATTTCTGACGCATAACTGCATGTAGGGTCTGTATATAAATATTTGTCGAATTCTCTACAGAATACAATGAGAAGTGATTTTTAGAATTATTCTGTTGATAATTCTTTAAACATAAATAGCGGCCCTCTCTGAGTTTTAGTGACGCATCGCATTCGGAGGGAATCCGTCGCATTGAGCATTCTCTCTCCCCCCGTCTCTCTCTCTCTCTCTCTCATAATGGAACAACCCAGCTTGGTGAAAATACTGGAGGTCTGCCGGGTGGCTCCGCCATCAGCCTCAGCGACCGAAATGTCTCTTCCTCTTACTTTCTTTGATCTTCTCTGGTTGAGATTCCCCCCGGTCGAGCGCCTTTACTTCTACGAGATCTCTCCCCAGAACAAACCTGTCTTTGACTCTGTTCTTCCAAAACTCAAACACTCACTTTCTCAAACCCTCCGCCACTTTCTCCCTCTTGCTGGTAACCTCATTTGGCCTCACAACTCCCACAAACCCATCATCCATTACGTCCAAGGGGATGCGGTTACACTTACCATAGCCGAGTCCCATGCGGGTTTCTACCATCTCTCAGGCACTGGCTTTTGCGAGGCCACAGACTTTCATCCTCTTGTACCCCGCCTGAGTGTGTCACATGAAAAAGCCGCGGTGATGGCATTGCAAGTCACTTGGTTTCCAAATTGTGGGTTTTGCATTGGTATTTCCACCCACCATGCGGCTGTGGATGGCAAAATTTCAACCTCCTTCGTGAAGTCATGGGCGCACGTATGCAAACTTGGAGGAGATTCACCTCCGACCGAGATGACACCATTCTATGATAGGACGGTTATCAAGGACTCGACCGGGCTTGACGCAATTTTTGTAAACGATTGGTTAAATCTTATTGGACCCAATAGTAGAAGCTTAATGGTATGGGAATTGAAAGTTCCACCAGGTGCAATCCGAGGCACATTTGAGTTGACGCGTGCGATCCTAGAAAAGCTGAGGCAAATAGTGTTGTCTAAGAAGGAAGAGAAATCAAAACACAAAGATGCAATACATGTATCGACGTTTTCGCTAACATGTGCCTACATATGGGTTTGTTTAGTCAAGGCAGAAAGACCAAGAAAGAACATGATACGCTTCGTCTTTTCTGTGGATTGCAGGTCTCGCTTAGAACCTCCTATTCCTCCAACTTATTTTGGTAATTGCATTGCGGGACATGTAGTTGTTGCGGAGACACAAGGCCTCTTAGGGGAAGATGGGGTGGCTGTGGCCGTGGATGCGATGAGTGAAGCAATGGGAAGGCTAAGGGAAGGATGTCTGAATGGAGCAGAAGGTTGGATTTCACTTTTGAGCACCGTTGAAGAGAGAGCGATAGCAGCAGCAGGGTCGCCTCGGTTTGAGGTTTACGGTTCTGACTTTGGTTGGGGAAGGCCAAGGAAGGTGGAGATGACTTCTATAGATAGGACAGGGGCATTTTGTTTTGCAGATAGTAGAAATGGCTCTGGAGGTGTGGAGATTCAATTGGTCCTCAAGAAACAGGAAATGGAGGATTTTTCTCGTATGTTCTATAAAGGTCTTGAAATCTGAAGTATCGCTCCATTCCAGTTTTTGTTTTTCTCCATTTCATTGTTGGATGTGGCATGTGATTTATATGGTTTTCTGTCTTAATGTAACCTCAATGTAATGTTGGCGCGTACTTTATTTATAAGAGAACCTCTCCGCCTCCTTAGGGTTGTTTTTTTGGTAAGCCCTTTCTGCCTCCTTAGATCATTTATTTTTTCTAAATAAAATAAATCCATTTTTTTCCTCCTTGGATCATGAGAACTCTTTAACATTTCTTAGGCAAACCGAGGTTGGTCCTGAAAGGCCCTTCGAATGCAGCCTTGTAGGAGAAGTCTAACCAGCTTCGAAACCAGGAGAAGGGGTGGCCACCCCTGCGAATTGGGCTCCCCCGCTCGCGTCATGAAGAGTAGCCACCAGCCACCTCCGCGGCTCTCTTGAGAAGGGGTGGCCGGTAGCCACCCAACAGAGGGGATCCCTCACTTGGGCCGCGGGGGTGGTCCCGACTTTGGTTTTTTAGCCTTTTTTTAATTATTTTTTTTAAACAAAATATTTTTTTGTAATATTATATTTTTCTGATGCGGCGCAATTAAATAAATTTTGGTACAGATGTCTTATCTCATTGTGTGTGACGTGTAAGTCTGTTAACTTATCACACTGGACATTTCAATAACAGAAGTAAACGAAATGATCAAATTAATAAACATAAATAAATTAAAGACTAAATTGACCAAAACAAAAACCTAGGGATCATTTTTAAAAGAGTGTAAAACTACTTAAAAAGGTCATTAACCTTTTAGAATAAATTCTAAAATTATTTAGTCTAGATCTAAAATCGGTAGCCAAACTCCTTAAATTTCAAGTCATCTACATATATTTATAGAGTTGATTGAATTTCAAGTCAATTAAAATTATGATTCAAATTTTTCTAAGAGATTTAAATATGTGGGGCAGTTCCTTATTTTTAAGCTTTTCATCTTGAAGATATCCTTATCCTTTCAAACATATAAAACCTACTTAACACTTTTCCAAAATTATCGAAATATAATTTAATTTAAATTTAAATTTGACACAAAAATTTACCAACACTCAAAAACTATCAGTAGAGATAGCAGGTTGTCTTTTGAAAATATTCATAGGGCTCCCTACATAGGGAAATCTAGTGAATCTAGATGGCCGGAGAGATCAAGAGTAAGGATTTTTTTAAAAAAAAAAAAAACTACTTACCCTTACCATCATGATTCATGGGTGAAGCCAGAGGACACCTAGCAAAAAATCCTAGAAAGCGCCCTGGCAAAAAATTATCGAAAAATATTGTACCATGAGAAAAAAAAAGATTTCCTACTGATTTTTGGGCCGGCGCCAAGCAGCTTCGTCCCTGGTGGGCTGGCGGCAGAGGTTTACGAATTGGTATCATCGCGTAGGGCATAGCAAAATCGGATCATAGACTGAACTGGACCACAAAATCAAATCGAATCGGATCGATTTTTATAGTCTTAATGGTACAAATCCGGTCCGGTCCAGACCGGATTTAGAAAACCGATTATATCCGGTCCAGACCTTTGAGAAACGGTCTGGACCGGATTTATTAATATAAATAATAATTTTTTTGTAAATTTTTTTTAATACAGACTTAAAATTTTTATCTTAAGTGTCTCAATAATGCTAATTGAACATGCGAAGTGCCTCAACGGTTAAGTTAAAAATTTCTTCTCTTTAGCGCGCAGGTTCAAACCCTCGCTCCATCAATTTTTCGAAATAATATTGTTGATCATTCAAATCTTGACCCCTTCTAATCCTCATGTCTAGAGTTCAACTCCCCCGCGAGTTGCAAAATCCCTTCTTCTTTTTTTAACCGGGATATCACTGTTTCATACCGACTCACTGCACTGAAATTACAGAGGTCAGAGAGGTCATCACCGATTCACCGGGGCTTCCCTTGTCCCCACGCAAAGCAAAACTATACCCAATTGTAATCCCAGACGCCATTGTTTAAGTAATTAATTCAAAAAAATTAAAAAAATTCTTAATTTAGCTTAATTCAAGAAAAAAAATCAGTCTCCAGGAACAACATTCCACCACTCAATAATTTCTAATAACACCAATCCATTGTGGCTTTATCAAGAAAATACCTTATACTCTATCCCCAGTCTCATAAGTTAAGCAGGGGATTCGAATTCACGTCCCCTAATTTGATGCGGTTCATGTAGGAGCGAAATGTTGTCATTCCAACCATTGAGTTATTGGACATGTTCGTTTCCTACGTTTTTTGTAGGATTCACATTCTACTTTTTTTTTACAATCTAAACATCACAAAACACACGCATTCTAATACAACACTTTATTACTTTTTTTACTAACAATAATTCCTTTAAACAACTTATATACGCATTTCAATACAACTTTAACATCACCTACAAATTATCAAAACATTCAACATCCTACCAATATTCTGAAAATGAACATGATGTCTTTGCAAACTATATAACTTTTTTTTTCTTGGGTTGTTGTCCCATGTGGTGTTACTCAATTTTAAGTGGAATTGAAGGATAATTTCTAGACACGATTGGAAAAAAGACTACTTTCTTTACATGAGAGGCATAGTAAAATAGAATATTTTCAAGCTCGAAAATTTTTTCGAGCCTACCAAAAAAAATTGAAAGTAATATATTTCTAGCTTGAATAATTTCTAATTCATCAGTTGTATTAAAATTTTAGTGAAAATGAATAATTTAAATGAATTTTTTATATTTATTATAGTATAAATTGATGATTTGATAAGAGAAAGAGATTATATACTAATTATTTTAGTATTGTCTTTTTATTGTTATATTGTCATATTTTTTTTTCTTTAACTGTAGAGCCCAGGGGTAGGCAGGGTAGGTTACTGCCTAAGGCCACTCCCAAGTAAGAATGATGCTTAGGGGAAAGAAATAAATTATTTCTTTTGTGAAATAATTTTTGTTTTAAGGCCTCCAACTTTGCTTAGGCTCAAAATTCATGTGTAACTCTATTATGTGAAAGAGCTTATGTAATTGTTATTATATGCAAGAGATTTTTAAGTAAACAAGTGTTTGGAAATTTATTCTTTATTATATTAAAAAAATAAAAATGTCTCACTTTGGTGTTTGCCATAGACCTCTAATTTTTTTTTGAACTGGACTTGTCTCTTAAGCTATTATTGGTATTATATTGCTAACTGCACAAACTGTACAAAAAAAACCTGACATTAATTCTATCCTCCTCATATAATAGTAGGCTTTCGAACTGGACAAAGTGCACACAAAGGAACCTGACATATGCTCACTCAAGTGGGGAGACACATCACTGTTCAGAGGTAGCTTTCCGGCTTCGCCCTTTTCGTGCCCTCTCCCTCTCCCTCTGTGCATTCCGGTGAGAAGGCACTATACCGTCTCACCGTAGCCAATCCCTGTTCCTCGCAAGCGAAGACACTCCTAACTTAGAGGTGCTCTGAAAAGCATTTTATTTTTGGATAATTGCTGACAGTAAATTGATATGAATATAATTATGCAATATGCATAACATATTATTTGCTCAATAGTCTAGTAAAGTCATATCTTTGCTCTGTTTTAAAATAGTTTTAATTATATTTTTCCGGTGTACGATCAGGCATTGTTATGCTTAATAAGACATTTCAGTCCTCATTTATGATTTGTTGTAGTTCATAAATGCTGTGATGTTTTCAAATTTCACGTCTTAGGGGGACTGAATGTCGGGAAGAAGGTTTCTTGATGTGCTTATATACCATGTTTCGTCGACTGTTTTTTCTCGATTTCGTGTTTTGAGTTCGATCTAGGGTTTAGATTTTGCGTATTGCATTGTTTGGATGCAAGGAATGTCCTGATATTGCTTTGAAGATCAGAAACTTTTGCAATGCTGTACCAGATTTTGGGATGTATTTAAATCCTGCTATATCATGGAGTAACACAGTGGTTGTCAGTTTTCTGATTTTCCACTTTTTAATTTTTATCTTTTGGCTAAACTTGTCCTTAGGGTTTTTACTGGAATGTGGCTATATAATTATTAAAGGTAGGTTATTTGTTCTTCTGAAGAATGTGTTTTGTATTGTACCACTTGCTCTTTGTGCTTTTCCCTTTTAATGGGGTATCAACGTCAACAGGCCAATTTATTTCGGCTGTGTAAATGGTAATTTGTCCTTGCTGTTGTTCTATTTACTCCTCTTAATTAGTTGCCACAGTATTTTTCCTTTTGTGTCTTTGTTCAAGAGTCAATTTCTCCTTTTCTCTGGGTTTTTCCTTTTTTTGTTTTTGTTTTTGGGGGTGGGGTGGAGGAGGAGGGACTAAAACCGGGTCTTTTGAGATTCTCGGCTTGTGTACTCTCTAACATGCAAATTGATTCAACTAATCCTTGATCCCAACGAGATGAGCTCAGCTGCTTTGAGACTCAGCTCTGTCGAGGTCTAGGTCTAGGTCTAGGCATGGTTAAATCCAGCATGGGGTGTGTATCTGTCAATGTACATTTTTTTAATGTATTAAAGGTGGAAAGATATCTTGCTGGTTTTTGCAAGCCTGTTGGTTGTTTAGGTGCTAATTGAACACTGATGATTAAATTTAGTGATTCTATTTGAGGATTATTTGTCTGCTTACGTGTTGGACCCACCTATTCCATGTTCCTTCTTTTAAGTCCCCCTAGTTTTAGAAGAAGCGGGGATAATTTTGAGTGATAATATTCCCATGCTGTGATTTTGGCAGAATGGCCTTGCAAACAGAAAATTCCCCTACTACTCCCAGTGCCCAAGTGGTTGGAAACGCTTTTGTTGAGCAGTACTACCATATTCTTCACCACTCACCAGAAGCAGTCTATAGATTCTATCAAGAGTCAAGTGTGCTAAGCCGGCCAGATTCTAATGGTGTGATGATCTCAGTGACAACCATGCAAGTATGTATCCTGATTCACTATCAGTTGAAAATCTATATGTGTTTTCGTTAACTCCCAATGAATGCATGTTAGAATCAATTAAAGAGAAGTTTTTCATCGTTCTTTATGTCACTATTACTATTTTATATTAGATGACAAGTTAATCCTATGATCTGGAAAAACTGATTAAGCACTTCGGAAATTTTGATCCATTGCACTATAAGACACGCTTGTACTATTTTTATTTCTCTGTGGCTGTTGATGGTTAAAAAAAGACAGATGTGTCACTGATGTCAAAGTGCTTATACATGCATGATTCCACCAAGCTCTATAAGGCCAACTGTTCTAGTTTTCTGTCATTTCTAAGCAACTTGCTTACATGAGACTCCAACTAATGCCTTAGTATAAGATGATTTGAAGCTAAAAAAATGGAAATCATTGTATGTCAATGTGACATATGACATGCTATTTATGAAACTCCTATGCCAGGATATGCAAAGAATGTGTGGTAATATCCTATAGCTACAGTAAGGTGACAAAATCTCTCTGCTTTGCCTTATCCATGATACAGAGCCAACCGATGTGCTGGCAGGTTGTAATTTTGAAGAATTACAGTGGTTTAACTCTTACATACATTTGTGATATTGCACCATTGAGGTTGAGGGTGGTAATATGTAACTTTGGTGATGGTAATAAATACCATCCACGTTGTTCACGTTACTAAAGACGAAGCTGATTATTGATTTTATTTACAGACTTAGATTTTTGCTGCGCCTTATATCATAGCTAGCTATGCTCTCTCTATTCTTATCTCTCTTTATCCCTGCCCCCCGGGAATTTTTTTTTTCCTAGTCTTAAAGAATTCTTCCTTTTAACTTGATTGGTAGTAAACCTTGCTTGAGGTTTTTGTATAACAACTTTGAGCGAAACTTCAATTAGTAAGGGAATCAACTGGTGCAAAAACATTACAGTCGTTTTTCCTGGTGCAGGGTATCAATGAGAAGATTGTTTCCTTTGATTATAAAGATTATAAGGCAGAGATAAAGACTGCAGATGCTCAGAAGTCTTATAAGGATGGAGTAACTGTGTTAGTAACTGGATGTTTAACCGGCAAGGATAACTTAAGAAGGAAATTCGCACAATCATTTTTTCTTGCTCCACAAGACAATGGATACTTTGTCCTTAATGATGTTTTCCGGTATGTGGAAGATGATGAACCATTGGATGACCATGCAATTAATGGAGTTGAAGATGTGACATCTGTTACCTTAACCCCCGACCGAGGTGGGGTTAAACTACTGCTATCATCTTGTGATGCATCAGGAAATTCGTTTATAACATTGTCTTAAAAGTTTTGTTTGCAGAGCCAACTCATATTGCTGACCGTCTTGCAACGGATCCAGAAGTTGTTGAGGATCAAAACGTTATCAAGATATCTTATGACACCTCTGAGCAAGGGCAACATTTCGCTGTTGAAACAGAGGCTGTGCAGTCCCAGGCTCATTCAAATGGTAATGATGTTTCCGCAGCTGTAGAATCATCATTGTCTTCAGTCCAAGATGATGCTCCAAAGAAGTCCTATGCATCGATCGTGAGTCCAGTCCAAGACTTTTGTCTAGCAAGCATATGCATAGAATTATCTTTAAACTTCTCTATTTGTTCTTGTAGGTTAAAGTAGCGAGGGGGAGTTCAGGGCCAACTAAAGTTTATGTTCCTACTAACACTATAAAGGGGGTTCCTGAAAACACAGAGAACCAGTCACTTGGTTCGATGGTACTTCCTTCAGTCCCTGAAGCCTCAGCCCCGAGTAGTGTTGGTACCCCTGAAAGTAGCAATACTCAAGAGGAAGGTATATCTTTGCTGTTCCTTTTGCTATGCATGTATAAGTTTTGAAAAATCCCTTTTATGGGATATTAACAGACGACCTCATATAAGAGTACAATGGGGGAACTGTTAGGTTCATTATACTGCTCCGATGATGACCACATGTAATCCTTAGAGTCAAGCTTCTGATTAACCAATTCTAATGACCACATGTAATCCTCACAGTTGAGGGTCACTCCATCTACATTCATAATTTGCCCTTAAGCTTGACGGTTGAGCAGCTTGATCTAGAATTCCAGAAATTTGGGCCAATCAAGCAAGGAGGCGTCCAAGTCAGAAATAATAAGGTTTGTCCCTGATGCATAAAGTGCATAGAATATATCCAATGACTTCAGGATTTCCTGACATGATCTTATCCCCTCCTTTTCCGAACCCCCTCCCCCGGCTTTGATCTTTGCAGCAGCAGGGATACTGCTTTGGCTTTGTTGAATTTGAGTCTCTGAACTCTATGAATAGTGCAATTCAGGTATATCGCTTGCTGATCAATTCCCCATGTCCAATATAATTCATTTTTATTTTTATCTGCTAGGTTGGGAATGTTGCAAGGCGATTCGCTTTCATTTGTCATCTCAGCTGCCATCAAACTCAAACACGATTTCTTTTTTCCCCTTGCTGGCTGTTCTGTCCCATCAAGCATTTTTAGCCCTCTTTGGCTGTTTTGTCCCATTGCATGATATTATAATGGGATAAATATATTTGCCCCCTTACCTTTGAAGTCATGTACACTTTGCACTCCGATGTATTATTTTTGAGACATGGACCCCTTAACTTACACATTTTTTCAATTTGGACCCGTACCCAAATTGCCCGTCAATTTATACGGATTCCGTCAAAATTTTTGTACACATTGCCCCCTTATCTTTGGGGGTATTTACACATTGCCCCCTTATCTTTGGGAGTATTTACACATTGCACCCCACGTTTTAACGGAATCCGTCTAAATTGATGGACAATTGGGGTACGGGGTCCAAATTGAAAAAATGTGTAAGTTAAGGGGTCCAATGTCTCAAAAATAATACATCGGGGTGCAAAATGTAAATGACCCCAAAGATAAGGGGGTAAAATGTATTTAACCCTATTATAATCAAATATACAGACTATCATGCCTTTTGTATAAATTTTCCTATATTGTCTTGCTTGTTATTGTTCACAGTGTTGACTAAGCTTCATCTCACGAGTTTTGCTTCTTGTTTTGATCTAGTAGTAGTTGTGTGATACCTTCAACCATGTTTAGTTAAAACTTGATAAACAGATCAATGGATTTTATGTCAGTTAACAATGTGATTGTGATGTCTCAGGCTTCTCCTGTCACCATTGGGGGGCGTGAGGCTGTAGTTGAAATAAAGAGAACTACCACTCGAGGTAATTGGGAAGCATGTGCAAATCAATTCTCTTCCATACTAAATACTGAGGAATCATTTGATAAACGTAATTGAAGATAGCAACTTCTGTTGACTGTTAAAGAGGCTGAATAAATTTTGTTTGATCAAACTCCATGCTTGGGTGACATTGTAGTCCATGCTCTTTGTTCTTGCAGTTGGTAGTAGTGGAAGAGGTAGGTTCTCTGCTGGAAGGGGAGTTTACCGTAACGACGGCTTCAGGAGCCGTGGTGGGAATTATGGAGGTGGCCGAGGATTTGTTAGAAATGAGTATGGGAGCCGGGGTGATTTCTTGGGTCGAGGTAGGGGTCCTGCTAGGCATGGTGAAGGTTATCAGCCAGGCAGAGGGAGAGGAGGCCGTCTGGTGGGTGGAACAAGGCAAAATGTCTCCTCATGAAACTTTGGGGGGAATTTTGGCATCTATTTTTGACAGTCGTTTCTGTGGTCTGTGGTAACATCAAGGAACTGCAGGTGATTAAATCATGACCTAACAAGATAGTTTAACTGTTGGACTCTAGAGTTGGAGTGACGTGGAAATGAAAAGGACATTTTCTTTAGCTTAGGGTGTTCTTTCTTCTTCTTCTTTTTCTATCCTTGGGATAGAAAAAAATGTTGAGGGCGCTTTTTTCGCCATTCAGTACAAATGTAGGTTGGCAGAATCTGTAAGTCATTGTCCAGCTCTATGATTGTTTTTTCATGCTTTCTCAAAGCCATCAGAACATCAGTTGAATGACTGGCTAGAATATCATCGTCTGGGGTATATCAATTCTGTAAAAAAAAAATCCTCTTAAATTGAAATGGCCAAACTTGAAAAAAAAAAGAGGTTATGTTTACAGTCGCCTTTAAGGGTTTAAAGATAATCGGATAAACTCTTAAGAAAAGAGCTCATTAATCCTGGGGAGATTTCCCCAACTTGCACATGGAAACTGTGTACTGTGGTGTGTGACAGTGTGTGACACCTTCAACCTGGGCCTAAATTAATTACTCTTTTTCTGAAGGTAAATACGGGGACACATAAAAAGGACACGGTGAAATATGAACAACAGGCTCTTAATTCGTGTGAGAGCCCTTTTTTTTTGGTCACCTGCGTTAGTGAAAGTGACAGTTTTGGAGGAACGTGGCACAGTACGAGAGTTGAAGTGACAATACGGTGACATATAATATCGTAGAGGTGAGGTGCATCCACGTGTCACTCTACGTGCTTCCGAAAAACAGTTTTATGTCGTCAATTTGCCACGTACTTTGTCCCCGCTTAAATGGGTTTATTTTTGTATTAGCTATCATAGGCTATGAGTTTATATTTGAGCAAGTCACGCTATTGTTTTGGAGGCTAATAATGCTCGAGTTTAAGTGGGTTGCGAGGAATCTCTATTTTATTAAAAAGAGAATTATAGCAGATCATTGATCTGTGCTGTAATTAATTTGCTAAAGTGGCCCAAATAAGTTATGAAAGGGCTTCCTAGTTCCTATCTTCGGATTATGCGATCGTATTTATTTTTTTCACCAACATATAATATTTAAATTCTTAGTTTATATTTTTTTAACGAATTTCAACTCCATAAATTAAAACAAAAGTGTGGTTACGGGTAGTGATGTTGGAAGTGCTTTTGCAAAACGTACGTACTTGATAAAATAATAGAATTAGAGAATATGAAATTTGCACGCTCTAATAATAGTTTTTTTAAAATAATAATATATCTGACAATACAAACAATTCATTAGTCATTACTGATTACTGATCCTTTTGTATTTTAATTAAATAGTTGAAAGAAAACAAATGCAGCAAGAAAGATTGAAGAACGGAGACACGTGTACATCTCTAATAGCTGCATCTGGGGGAAGAGTTTAAACATTTCCATGTAAGGTTTAAAATATTTGAAAATAGCCCATCAAATCATCAAGATGGAACTATTCCTTTAGGTTGTTGGATTTCAATACTATTATCCTTTTGGCAAGTGGATCTCAATTAAATTAATTGTTTAATTTCTTCTTACCCTTTTTTCTGTATATTTAAAAAATGTTGGGATTGCTTTCTTTATGACCTTTTTCTATGGGTCCAGCAGCTTTTTCGTTTGTAATTTTGTGGAAGGGTAGGAGCCTACGTTTCAACTGGGAAAGGCACTGCTGGGATAGCTTTTTGCGTGCGTGGGCAAATGGTAACATACTTTACCAAACATCCTCACCGACAGTACCCTTACGGAGGAGGGGGGCAGCTCCGGCTCCCTCATCCCCCCTCCTCCTTTTTCCTTTTCCCCTCCTCCTTCCCCCTCCCTTCTCTTCCCCTCTGGTTGGTTTGGCCGGTGTTGGTGGTCATTTGGTTGGGTTTTTGTTTGTTTTTGGCAGGTAGCTTCCAAGCGGCGGACGACGATTTTCAGCGGCTTTCGGCTCACACGCGCCTGCTGGGTGCAATCAGCACATCGAGCCCGTTGAAGCGCCGCTCCTCCGGCTTCATTCCGACGGCGCAGGTCCTCACACGCGCCCCACGCGCGGCGCGTGCATCTGACGCGCCGGCGCTTGGGGCCGCGCGTGAGGCTCGCTCCGATGCTCCGCCCCTGCTTTTCTCCCCGGATCTGGCCTCTGTGGCTTGTTCCGTCTCTCCTGGGCCGTGGATTTCGTCTTCCCGACACCACGCGCCGCCACCTCCGCCGCCGCCGCCGCCGGTCCGAACCAAAATAATCTCATTTGGGCCTACCCAATTGTTTAGGGCTTGTTGTGTTCTGGTTTTGTGTTTTCTCCCGATTGGGTATGCCCCACTGTTTCGGGCTCGTTTAGCTTTTATGATCGCCTCTATGTTTAAGGCTTCTGTTGGTTTTACTCTGTTTTTAGGCCTAATAGCTATCTGCCATTTGTGGCTTTTCTGCGGTCTGAGACCGATCTGCCCCTTGTGGGCCTTTGTAGGACCTTATGGTCCGTCCGCTCGTTGGCACGCCGGCTCTTCGGAGTATCTGGCCCGCCCTTTAGAGCACTCCGAGGTCTTTCGACCTCCTTTTGATCTGATCTGATCTTAATATATATGCTGTTATGCTAAAAAAAAAAAAAAAAAGGAATTGTTAATTGTTTTCGAAGACGATTTTGATTTCCTTCTTTCGGGGCCGTAACGTTTTTGTCTTTGCTTAAAAGCGCTCCCCTTTCCCTTTTTTTTACTAATAAACCAATGGCGTGCTTACTGTTGAGAACGACAGTAATACAAGCCTTGCTATTACGGGAACGGATTCCCTCCGAAGGCTTCCGAAGCGACGGTCTCCCTTTTGTTCCTGCAATCTAACAGTTATTATGGGTCCATCTCATTTAATGAGGTAAATGACTAATATGGCTTGGCAGCTTAACTTGGCTTGGCGGCTCCACTTTTCTCAATTTTCTACTGCCCAGTCCCCCAACTTACTCATTTTCAGACCCAGATACGGCCTCTTTTCATCAAAACCGCCGCTACCACACCGACTCACTCCTTTTCAGACCCAGCAATGGGTACGTCCCTCTGGACTTTGGTGTTCCATATGGGTCAAGTGTCTCCAAATCTTCATACTATATAACATACCCTCTCTGCCTCACTTCCCCTCAACCTTAACTGTGGCCTGTCGCCCACCAATCTTCTCGGCAAACTTCCAACACCAACAATCATGGCACTGTTAACTTGTGGCCTGTCCCCCAAGGAAGTCATAGCGCACAAGTGGCGTGAGATACATGGTTCCACGGACTAGGAGAATCTTCTGGACCTTCTTCACCATTGGCTCCGAAGAAAATTGTCAAATACGGAGAGGAGAGAGAGAGGCGCGGAGGGAAATTGTGAGGAAAAAGGGGAAGAAGAAGGAGCTTGCGTGAAAGAAGGAAATTTGGAGCCGACTAAACCGAGCCACAACATAAATTAATGACGTGTAATTATAATAAACGGTGATTTATTTACTTTTAATCTGGACGGTCCCTTCGGTGACCTTCGAAATTCCCTCCTTCGGAGGGAATCCGTTCCCTTGCTATTACAGCACAATCAAATATAGCTGCCGATCTTGAGTTATATTTGTTTATCGAAATTTTAGAGAATATTTTTAAAATATTTAATTTATTAAAATTTGTAATAATTTTTAAATATATATATAAAAATTAAAATAATTAAAAATATTTATTTTATCAAAAAATTTAAAACTTAAAATTTTAGGCAAACAAAGGTATCCATTGCACGCAAGAAAAAACATCACCCCTTTATTTCCGAGAGAGATTGCTGTGGAAAATTTGGCATGCTCAAAAACTCTATCTAATAAAAGACTAAGGCTGCGTTTGTCACTAAAATTTTACCCAAAATTTTATCTCTCTCCTAATAAAATACTCCAATATAATCTCTCTCTCTTCCATCAAAAAATATAAAAAATTACAAAAACTATAAAATATTACATCTCTCTTCACTTTTTCACTAAACCCAATATCAACACTAAACCCAATACCAAAAATTTTACCACACAAACCCACCCTAAAAGAGAAAGGGACTCTTTGACAAGACACCTACCAAGATGCCCTCGTCGTAATACTTTTAGCCACTGCTAAATGACTAAGGTTGCGTTTGCAAACCCAATTATCTCCAACATTTTATCTCTCTCCTAATAAAATACTCCAATATAATATCTCTCTCCCATAAAAAAATTACAAAAATTACAAAAATTATAAAAAATTACCTCTCTCTTCACATTTTCACTAAACCCAATACCAACACATATTTCCATACCCAACATTTTACAACACAAACACAACCTAAAGACATATTCTCTCTCGGATTATTCCTTCCAAACACGGACTAAGCAACTTGCGTGGTAGCGAAGTCCAACATCAGATAGATGTTACATTCGGTCGGTCCCCATAATCAATGCAAAACAACCGGCTTTTTTTCGCACAGGACGCATGCGTACGACATGCCTGCCTTTCTTTTCTTTTCCTTATCTCTTTCTCAGATGGAAAGTTCCGGACGCGTCGCCCTCGGCCAACTTGATTGCTGCTTGCTGAGCTGTGCATATTAAACCGGAAAGCGACACGTCTGCATATAACTACCTCAGATACACGTGGCGACCACCCAGATCACTGACAGGAATATTAGATAATCGTTCAACTTGCTCCACTTGGGGCTCCACGCCTGATCTTCCCCTTGATTTTTTTGGCCTTAATTATCTTTTGCGTATTCTTCGGATATTCTTTCGGGCGAATATACGGTAGGTTATTTGCACGTTGATAGACAGGTTTGGGATGTTTATAGCCGTCGGATGTAACTAAAAGTGGGGTCTTCACTTTGAGCTCTTTGCTCTCGGGCTGATCTGATCCCCTAGATAGAATATTGATTTATTTGTGAAGTATTATAGAAAAGTGCGGGGACAAAAAAGTAAAAGAGAAAAATATCTGTACCTTTAATTGCAAGGATCCCACCATTTGACACATCCACGCAAACAAGTTGACGGCGAGTTTAAACACCTTTTTATGTAGAAGCTGATTGGTTTTTTTTAGAGCCTTTTTATAATGTTGATGCGGGTTTAACCAATGGTATTTGTTTAAAACATTGTGCATGTATTATTTTTATCAATAAAATATAAACAAATGTAGGATTAGTATTTTTGACACAATATTAAAAAGTATAAAATGTTTATATTATATTTATTTTCTTTTTTAAATTATGTATTTGAGAATTACAGAAAGATATTAATATTGAAAATTATATCCAGGTTTTAAAAGCAAAAATGAATGCTATTCTCCATAGTATAAAAAGGACAGAATTCAAGGTTCAGTTTTCACAACTACCACTAGGGTTGTAATTACGATTTATAGCCTTTCTGAAACGTGGAATCTTTAAGAAGCTAGTGTTCTTTTTATTTTGAAGGATGTGTGGGTCAACCGCTGTAAGGTTTGCTTGCCCTTATCTGTACCCTTGACGTGGTGACTCTCCCTTCCCCCTTTCCCCTAAATTGCTTAGAAAAAGAAAAGTTTGAGTCCCACATTGGCAAGGTGCGGCGGGGTTTGTGGCCTTATAAGTTGGCACTCCTCCTTCAAAGGATAGACCCTTTTGAAGGATGTGTGGGTCGACCGCTATAAGATTTGCTCGCTCTTACATGTGCTATTGCCGTGGTGACTCTCCCTTTCCCCTTTCCCCTAAGTTGCTTAGAAAAAAAAAAGTTTGAGTCTCACATTGGCAAGGTGGGGCAGGATTAGTGACCTTATAAGTTGACACTCATCCTTCAAAAGATAGACCCTTTTAAAAAATGTGTGGGTGGAAAGCGGTAAAATTTGCTCGTCCTGAAGTGTGCCTGACTATCACTTGCACCTTACCCCTGGTTGCTTAGAAAAAAAAGTGTTCTTCCAACTTCCATGTCAGCGCAAGCCAATCTTTCTTCTTGGGACAGCGAGACACATCGATTGATGAGACGGCCTCGAAGGACTCTGACCCGATCCACGAGGATTTTGCAGACGTGACATGTTTTAATTCAATCACTAGTGGTAGAGGGAGGGAGAGAGAACAGCTAGGAGACAGCATTGCGGCCTTAGGAGGCCAATATTACATATAACACGTGGGAGTTTAATGGGATTTCCTGATTCGTAGAGCGACACGTTTGGTGTTGATACCTAATCCGATGTCTGCCCTTTTCATAAAGCCAACGAGGTGGGGCACTCTTGTTTGGGGTCTCGTGCAGATCCGGTTATCAGACTCACGTGGGCCTCTGGAGGTCTTCCTAACCTCCATGCGTCGCGTATCCACAGCTTCACTTTCTAAACAGGGAGGGTGCTTCCGCATTTTAGCTGCCCCTTGGAGCCGAAATAAATTTCTGTTCTGCTTCCCATATTTTCTTTTATAATTTTTCACTTCCTCCGTGCTGTTTGTTACCTCTCCTGCCTGTGTTTGTCTATCCGCAAAAGTTTTTGCCATGAAAGGGCGAGAAAATGTGTAAAGTTTTTCTTTTTGGAACTGGCGGGAGCAATGTTGTAATTGGGTTTCAACGGAAAACGTTGAGCTGACTGCTCTTCCCAAATTTGATCAATTTGCATGCGGTGTTTCCTATAGTTCAATGCCACGAGCCGAGGATATTGGAAGCAGAGAAGCCCGCCAAACGTCGATGCAAATGAGCAATTTACCGAAAGATCTGATGCAGAGATTTATTTCCGGGAATCATTTTCCTCGAAAGTTCGAAGAGCCGAGCGAATGTACGGAGGAGATTGAGCTAAGCCTCGGGCTTTCATTAAACGGTCGGTTTGGGGTAGACCCCTTGAGAGCCAAGCAGCTCACGAGGTCGTCGTCGATACCGGTCTTTCTGAACCCTGCGAGAGACAAAGACATGGCAGGTGTTGTACCTATGGCTTGCGCGCCGCCCATAAGGACGTGTTCTTTGCCTACGGAGACGGAGGACCAATGGAGGAAGAGGAAGCAAGTACAGACAATGAGAAGAATGGAAGCAAAGCGGAAGCGGTCGGAGAAGCAGAGGACTTCGAAGGCGGCGAGGGATCGGAGCCGAGATTGTTTTGTGGATGAGTACAGTGAGGAGGATAAGAGGGTGGAGAGTGGTGTCGGGAATAATCATAGGGAGCAGTGTATGAAGATACCGAACGAGTTTTCGTGCTCGGTGCCCCCTCTGGCGGTTTCCGTTGGTAGAATTGGTTGTGGGGTTAAGTCGAATGGTGGAAAGGGGAATGGATTGGGTTCTGATGATTTGGAAGAGGAGCCACAACCACCACCATTAACACAGGGGTCAATTGCTTCCCAAGGGAGTGGGTCTTCTGGAATTTCGGAATCCGAAAGTCAACCAGCTCAAGGTAATTGCTTTACCTTTCTCTGTTTATGAGTGTTATATTTTATTTTTATTGTTTTTCCTTGGATTATGGAACATCTTATGCTTAGTTCCGCATCAAAATGATAGAAACTAATCAATTTTGTTGTTTGAACTTCACTGCATTGCGCAATTGAAATGTTTGGCAAGTAGGAAAGTTGGAGAGGGGTGGCGTCTCAGTGCTTGAATCTGTTGATTCTATTTACTTGCTTTTTGTTCTTCATTTGAATGGTCAACATGGATACTCGGGAATGAGTTTGGATGTGAACGACTGGTTAAAGTGGTATGTGTGACATCGTCTGTGAACGACTGGTTGTTTGGTTTCCAAAAATGCAGACATTGTCGCTTTTAGCATAATCAGGAGTCTACTTATTTTGAGGAGTTCTATTGTGTTTCCTTCTACTCATGTGACTGTTTCGACCATTTCTTTTTGAATTTTAGCTTCTAAAATTGTCTTGGCATTCGTTTTTATTAGTTTGGCAGTAAGTTTTCTCATATGCTTCTATTTTATGTATTTGAGCATTTCATTGTGTTTATATAAATGCTACCAATTGCATTGTGAAAAAGGATGAGAAACGTTGTCCATTTTTCATTTGAGGGTTCAAATACTATCTTTTCATGGTGATTTCATTAGGAGATGCGCGTATTTTTTGCTTGCCCTGAAGAGCATATATATTTTAACCGTTTATTTTCATAGCCATATTTCACTTGTCAATAGAGGAAAAGACATGCGAAGTAAGAGAATTATCACGTGAAAGAGAATCTGACTTACACAACTAGGACTACATTTGGCACTACTTATATGTAGCTTGGGAGGAGAGTATATGATGACCATTTATGCCAAATGGAAGCAACTTAGTGGCTACTGAAGTCTGGAGAATGATATGTGCCTGAAAATGTACACTGTCGTGGTCTCACAAAAGGTGAAAGTCTATAAATAATTCCCATGTTATAAAATACCCTCTTAAATGTCCCTAGCTGGGATAAGAACAGAGTCTTAAGGCATGTTTGTTTCCTGGATTTTTCTAGGATTTGCATCCAACTTTCTAACATTACAATCTCAACATTACTCCTACACGAATACCAATACAACTATTATTACCTTTTTTACACACATCAATACAAGTCAACACATTCTACACGCATGCTAATAAAGCTCAAACATCACCTAAATATCCACACCATACTTAACATCCTGAAAATTTTCTCAAAACAAACATACCTAAGCCTCTGAGAACTCACGATTCAATTTTAAGGTTAGTATATGATGCTAAATGAATAAATATATAGGTTCTTCTTTGAGAAAAATTTCATTCATTTGGGGGCAACTCAGAGAGGAGGTATAGTATTGGATTTATTGTAGGATGGAGTCAGGATAGAGGAAACAGCCAAAATCTCCACTGCTATTTGAGTAATAAAATTCAAGTGTTGATTGATTCTTTGTCATATAGGGTTCACTTCATACCAATGTGCATGCATAATCCAATGCGATGCTAAACATTGTGAGGAGTCTCTGATAAACTGTAGAACTTGCACACTCAATAGTTTCAAGCTAGAGATAATCCCTTTCTAGAAAAGCTATTGTGAATATTATGCTGGTTTTGGTTTTGGTAATTAATGATCAAAACCCTTC
Organism: Myrica gale; assembly: GCA_963930655.1. Lineage (NCBI taxonomy): Eukaryota > Viridiplantae > Streptophyta > Magnoliopsida > Fagales > Myricaceae > Myrica > Myrica gale. Next base: position 3,097,962 of record OZ005600.1, on the reverse strand, counting down.
TGATTTAATCAATTGAGCAGTACCAATTTACCAGTGATTCACGAATTTCTCTGATTGACTTTCCCATCAACTTCAATTCATACCATGTTAGCAATCAGCTCTTACCCCTTGGTGTCAATTGGCAAGTTCCCAAAAAGTTTCCCAAGAGTATGATTGGGAACTTCTTTTGAAGTCTATTAGCTCTACCTCCAGTTTGTTTAATTGTTAAGTGACTTCAGCCTTGAGCTATTGTTGCTTCGGGTTAGAACTATTTTGGTCCAAAACCACTTGGCAAGTTCAAGCAGCTTGTTATCCATATCAGACTTTTCCTATACAAATTTGGTCCTAAGCTCAATAAATGAAACGTAAGTGAGAAACATTTTTTGAATCCATTATTCATTGGAATCTAAATCAACAATCACATTTTTTTTAATCTGGTTTATCAACAAGCCACCAAAAACCTGGTCATCTTGCTTCGTTACTCGGAACGTATCAAGTACCCTGATGACATCCTAAGCCAAAGCAAAGCTCATCCAATACTAGGTTGTAAAACTTGCCATCACTATGATGGCATGCAAGAAAGCATAGCTTATCTGACTACACTGCGTTGTCCTAAGCTAAAGTAGAAGGGTCCTTTTAATGCTAGACGCGAGTGCATCAGCAGATGAGGCTTTTGGTTTGAAACAGTTTAGTATCAAAGTGCAGTGTTTTGTTGGGCTTGGTCAGACGAATCATTTTTGAGTATTTTTTTAATGCAAAACTTTTCTGTCTACGTTTAGATGCATTTCTGGTGAGTTTTGCTGACTTTGAGGCATTCATTCTTCCAATGTATTCGCAAGTTTCTTGCCAGAGAAATCATTGCATTTTGAAGATCCTCTGGTTTATAATGACACGTTCATGCTTTTCATGTTTCAGGTTATGCAGTAGGGATGAATAAAGGCATAGATGGGAGAAGTCCCACCAGTGCACAGTCTTCGGCTGAAAGTGAGCAGAAGCCCCCAGTCTACAATGGAAAGACGATCGCTGAAAAATCAAGCGAATTTGCCTCGGGTGTGACGGAAAATCCATGTAATAAATCTATCAATGCTGAGAAAGGAGCGAAGGAGATTGTGAGGGATGTGTTGGAAGGAATGCCTAGCGTGTCGACGAAAGGTGATGGCCCCAATGGAAAAAGGATAGAAGGTTTTCTTTACAGATATAGGAAGGGTGAGGAAGTGGGGATAGTTTGTGTTTGTCATGGCAACTTTCTATCTCCTGCCGAGTTTGTCAAGCATGCTGGCGGTGGTGATGTGGCACACCCCCTGAAACATATAGTAGTTAAACCTAGTTCCTTTTTGTGATGTATCAGTACGTGACAGGAGAAAAGGAAAGTTAAATTCTCTTGTCATGTTTTTAGTGTTGGATATTAATCTCGTCTTTAAACAGACTGGGCAGTTGCATTGTATTCTACGTGAAGCTGCTCCTGCAAAAGGTTAAGATGGTAAGAATTGAATCTGATTTTGTGTGCTTTTCAGACTAAATTTTTGGACATTTGATCCGTTTTGCTTTATTCTTCGATATGACATCAACTCGAGACGAAGAGACCCAATACCTACCAGATCGAGGAAATTTCTCTGTTGGATGTAAATGAAGTTCATGTAATGTTAACTGATAACAGAGCAAGAGAAAAATTGTAAGGAAAGTACTTTCCGCTCTACAGAGGGGGGGGGGGGGGGGGAAAGTGAAAGAGAATTCTGCTTTCGAGGAATATCGCATTCCCCAGAGGCCAGAGCCTCCTAGTGTCCCTCGCTTCTCATCTGAGAGTCTTCTCTTTTTCTCTATATTGTAAACAGAGATTTGCTACCTTCTCGTCCATCGCCATGACAGGCCTCGTCACAGCCTTTCCCGCTCGCTAATCTGCCTCTTTCCCATGCCATCACCGCTACCTTCTTGTGTACAGCGGGTGCACCCCGCTTTATCCGCGGTTTCTCAGCCACATAAGTTATTTATTTTGTCCTTATGGAGCCGGAGTTTCCCGTCTGCCCATTGTCGGGTATCATCTCAGTTGGAATGCCCCGAAGGCCATCTCTGTACATATGGAGATTACGGATTGATTGTAGCTCATGAACCACCTTAATCGATTTGGACGTATACAAAAGAAAAACAAATTCTGGGAAAAAGGTATCAACATTGCAGCGGCATCTAAAGAAGGGGTCGTGCCCGCAGCCAGTGAAATTGAACATCATTCTTTGATAGGAATGCTCATCTGATTTTGGTTAATACGATTCATTTTTATTCATCAGAGACAAACGGGAAAGTATCGGATTTATATCGTGATTAACATTTTCCAGAAATATCTCTATGCTATGGTTTTATTAAACAAATAAAACTACTTATAAAAAAAGCAACAAATAAAACTGAAGTACAAGTATATAACGTGGAAAACAAATATCTGCACTCTTCTGCAGATGCATCAACAAGCCCCCTAATCAGGGAAATAACTTGAAAAAATGGGGGCAAAACTATATTACAATTTACAAGTGGATTAACTACAATCTATAACTCAAGCTACGGGCAGTCCACGACGAGGACCGAGTGCACGAGCACAATTACAATGGTACTTACCTTCTACAAATTGCTATGTTAATTAATGAGAAACTCGCCAGGCAGCTAACATGAAGGGGGTTGAAGTTGTTTCAGCCGTCTTACAACTTGCTTCATTGTAGGTCTTGTTGAGAGAGAATCAACCGTGCAAACAACTGCCAAGTGTAAAACTTCGACCAAATCATCATGGGGACCTGCATCCCATAACCCTGCGGTAAAGAACTCCTTTGCACGGCCCTGTCGCAGAAGCATGCATGCCCAAGCAACAATGTTGAAACCATTCCCATACGAAGAGAATGAGGGATCCAGAGCTTTCTTGTCTGAGAGCAACTCCAGAAGCACCACCCCATAACTGTACACATCAGCCTTATCAGAAACACGGCAAGTCATTGCATATTCCGGAGCAACATATCCGAAAGTTCCAGCCACACCGGTGGTCGCATGGGTTTCTGAAGTGCCCAAAAGCCTGGCCAGTCCAAAATCAGACAAATAGGCATTGAAATCATCATCCAACAAGATATTACTGGGCTTGACATCCCGATGAAGGACACGTGGTACACACTGATCATGTAAGTATGCAAGTGCACGGGCTATATCCAATGCAATCTTGTGAAGTATCCTCCAATCAACTGCCCTTGTGGACCTTTCCTGGATAAACTTTTCCAAATTACCACCAGGCAAGTAATTATAAATAAGGAACATCTCTGTTTCACTGGCATGATAACCGATCAAAGTAACTAGATTTGGATGGCGGAGCCTTCCAAGGGTTTTAATTTCTGCATGGAACTGTTGAATCCCTTGGAATCGTCCAACCGCAAGCCGTTTTATTGCCAACAGGACTCCAGGCGAGATCTCTGCTTTGTATGTCGCCCCAAAACCTCCATTACCAATGCAGTTGCTTGCATTGAAATTCCCAGTCGCCCGCACAACATTTTCAAAGGTCAATGGAACCCCAATATCTGTAAATATAGTGACTTCCTTTCTGATAGACCCAATAACTCTGGACCTTGGGTTCCACTTTCGGGTATAGAAGAAAAGAACAATCAGAGCAAAAAGGACAGAAACAATGGCCGATGCAGATGTTATGGAGGCTATCTCAATTGAATTGAAGCCTCCATTAGAAGTTCCTTGGGATGTAACTCCTGATGGTGGAGCAGCAGTATAAGATTCTGGATCGCTATTACTTCCTTGCAGATTCGAAGATGGCACTGTCAGACTAAACATATGACAAGACTGTAGATATGGATTACCCAAAACACTACTGCATTTCATCAAACTATTATTCACCGGCAGGGACCCAGACAAATTATTGAAGGAAACATTGAATGTTGAAAGTGTGGTTACATTTGCCAAACCAGCAGGAATCTGCCCAGAGAGATTATTGTTGTTAAGCAGCAGAACAGTCAGGTGTTTCAGGTTCACAAGATCTTCTGGGATTTCCCCAGTGAGGGAGTTTGAAGAAAGGTCCAGCTCTTCCAAATACAGCAACTGCCCTAAGCTGGAAGGAATGAAGCCAGTCAGATTATTACCAGCCATATAGAGATACTTCAGATCCTTTACCTGACCAAGACTTGTAGGAATTTGACCTTGCAACAGGTTCCAACTCAAGTTAAGGCCAACAAGAGACGCAAACTCCACACTGGGGGCAATGGGTCCAATGATCCGATTCACAGATGCATCAAGAAACTTCAGGGATTTGCACATCGAACCAAATTCAGCTGGAATTTCTCCAGATATCCTGTTGTTGCTAATATTGAGAATCAGCGTACTCAATCCTTCACACTTCTCAAACAAGTTACCAGGAAATGGTCCAGTGAGGTTGTTTTCTCCAACAGAAAAAGTGTAAACAGTCCGCTTCCCTAATCTTTCAGATGCAATTGGCATAGATTGGACAGTTCCAGTAAAGTTATTGTTCCTAAAATTGTGGAATACTGCTAGACCATTTTCTTCTCCAAATGATTGAGAAAGTGCCCCAACTTGGCTTTTCGAAGTGAAAAATGATACATACATAGAGGACGGGCCACCATCAGGTTCAGGACTTCCAGTCAAAGAAGGAAGAGGAAGGCAAGTGCTGTCATAAAATTTAGGGATTGAACCTGACAAGGCGTTCCCACTGACATCAAACATAGTCATGCAAGGAACTGGAAGTCCCTGAACGAGCTCCCCAGTAAGCCAGTTTGAGCTAATGTCAAGAAAATGAAGCTTCTCGCAGTGACTAAGTCCATCAGGAGCTTCCCCAGAAAAAAAATTCTGAGCCAAATTGACCATTTGTAAGTTTTCGCAAGCACCCCAACTGCTCGGGAACCTTCCCTCAAGAGTCGCCCTTGGTGCCCATAATATTCTCAGCTTAGGAATCACTGTGATTTCCGGGGGAATTGCCCCTTGAAAATAATTAAAATCGTCATTCATTGAACCCAATTGCTCCAAAGAAGAGTCCCGCTTTGTATTATTAACTTCTGGAAGCGGTTCAAACAGATTCGATAGCACAAGGACAGACAATTCAGAACAATTGCCAAGCTCAGAAGGTATTGCACCGCTTAAGCTATTCCTTGAAACATCTAACACCTGAAGTTTCTGGAGCCGACCAAGCTCAGCCGGGATGACTTCTTCCAGCATATTTGAATACAGCAGAAGCGATTGCAACTGACCACAGTTCCCCAGACTCCTTGGAATCCCACCCACCAAGAAATTACCTGACAAGTCCAGTAGCTCAAGCTTTCCACAATGGTCCCCAATCTCATCAGGAACTGCGCCAGTTAACCGATTAAACGGTAAATACACCCTCCTCAACCCACCAACAAAACTCGGAACTGTCCCGTTCACATCGTTACCTGCTAAATTCAAGATCTCTAACCTCACAAAATTGGAAAGTGAGCTCGGTATCTCCCCCACAATCCTATTAAACCCAAGATTAAGAACCCTCAAATTCCTCAACCCCCCAAACTGAACCGGCAAGGACCCAGTTACCGAGTTGCCCTCTAGATCAAGAACCTCAAGTTTCTCCATGTCCCAAATTTCACGAGGAATTTCCCCATCAAAACCATTAAAGGGAAGTGAGAAAATCCTAAGCTCGCTAAGCTCAGCAATCACAGGCAACAGTTTCCCGACCAATTTTCCTCTACTATTCAAACAGCTTCTTCTTATCCCAAACCCATACAGCGGAAATTTAGCAAAATCGGAACACGTAATACCTTGGCGACCATTTCCGGTTATGTTTAGCGAGACGACACGGGAATTCGAGTTGCAGGAAACGCCGAACCACGAGCAGTGTTCAGAACTGTTGGAGTCCCACTTCGAGAGCAAGCCCGAAGAGTCTGAGACCGAGTTCTTGAACTGGAGGAGCACCGATTTGTCCGAATCCGCGAAAACGACGCTGCTATGGGAGAGAGTGAAGGCACATAGCAGAAGGAAGAGGTTCAGCAGTAGTACGGGGGACATGGGTTTGTGAAAAGAGTGCCATTTGATCACTGCGGAGGAAGAAGACGAGGAACCCATATCTGAACACCTAAGAGGGCGTCCAAAAACGCTAAGAAATTAAACCCTGAACCCTTCTCTTCCAGTTGTAGAGAAAGATTAGGGCTTTTTTCCTGGGAAACCTAACCCTAGTTTTGGTTTGGAGAGAGAGACCGAGGGGGGAGAGAGAGAGAGTCCAAAGACAGTGACACCGGACACGGACCGAGAGCGAAGAGAGAGAAGATTCAACTCTGTTCTTTGAGAAAACGCGTTTTTCTTTCTTGTTTTTTTTTTTTTTGCTTGTATTCTTGCCATTTTTCTTTTATTCTTTCTTTAAAGGAGGAAGGGGGGGGTTGTATTTCTTTTCTTTTTTTGTCGGTTTAGGGTGGGTGATGTGGGTCCGGTTAGACATACCCGGGGCGTAAAAGTGGGCTCCACCGCCGGTCAATAAATGCATCAGCCTCGTCAATTTTGGGGCTCCGCTAGGTGGTTAGGCTTAATGAGAGTTAAAAAGATTCCTTAAAGTCCAACACGTGGCTTCACAAAAAGCAGCCCACTTGGGATGTTGTTCCAGAAGGTGAGGGGGGCCCACAGACTTTTTGATATAGTTGGTCTCCAGTTCATGAGGTCCAGATAAGCCGAGGGCCCTATAGCTAGCCCAGTGGAATTTAGCTGCCCCTCTTGTTTCCACTGGATCTCCCGCAAGCTTAACTCTCAGGCGCACTTGCTGGCTCAGTGGGCAGCTTCTGCCAAAGCGTCGGGTCATTTTGACTCTTGTAATATTCCTTGTGATTCGAACACTTTACCTTAGTCGGTTTATGTTTTATATAGTGCTTTATTGAGGAAAAAAAAGAGAGCATATTCCACGAAAGATTTATGTCGATTATTAAACCTTTTTAATAAAAACATTAAAATGAAAGCATGGAAGGTGGATATATTTTTTCCAATTTTAATTTGCTAAATGCCTCCACTAATTTGCTTCTTAGATATACATAGCAATTGTTACTGAGGTATTATTGTTTCTTAGATTTTAGCTAAAAATGATTGTCTAGCAAAGCAATTTCAACAAGTTAATAGCTTTGTGTACTCTTATGTCATTGCAAGAAAATGCATATTTTAAACAACTAGACAATTTGTTCACATATTCTAACTTCAAAAAATGATATGAAATTCTGTTGAGTATAAATAGCTCGTACAGTGTATCGGGTATCGGGTACTCTTATTAACAAAGTTCTTCCTTGTACCAATTATAGTGCACATAGTCTTGCTCATTAGGCAACCTATTTGGTTGACTCGGGTTAATTATATTGAATTATAATAATTAGACAATTAAATCTTATAGATTTGATTATGATATTACTTCTAACTGTATGAATGTCTCATAATTTCTGTGAAATTTTATTTTTATTAAAGATTCTCTCTTCTGAATTAAAAAAAAAAAAATTGCCATCTGTTACCCGAGTTTACGAAAGGGCCTTTGGTTAATTTATCATACACCCTAGAATGAATCTAGCTCACAAAAAGCCAAAAACTCCAGCGTTAGCAGATTATCCAATCTTGAGGTGTAGATTATAGACGCACGCAAATGACGTTGGCGTGAGATCGTCTGCCTTACTTGAGCTGTGTTTGCAAAGTCAATTATCCCCAACATTTTATCTCTCTCCTAATAAAATACTCTAATGTAATCTCTTTCTCTCCCATAAAAAAATATAAAAAATTACAAAAATTATAAAAAATTACCTCTCTCTTCACCTTTTCACTAAACCCAATACCAACACATATTCCCATACCCAACATTTTACAACACAAACACAACCTAAAAGCGGAAGTAAATTTTGTCAAAAAGCTTCTTCCTTTGGAGCCTTTTCCCAGTAGAAACGCTCGTCTACAGACTACATTATTGGTAAGATATGAGCATGACGCTTCCCAATTATTTAAACTACATGTGGAGGGAAAATAATTCCTGCATATTTTGTTGAGCCATGCGAAGAACTTCTGCACATTTTAAACTTCTATTAGAATAAATTCTTATAATTTGTTTCATCCGATGGCCGCAAAATACCATCCGGAATTTTGTCCCGAGGTGCTCAACATCAGACAATTGGACCAGAGAGAACATATATTGCTAACCATGCTTGATGCTTCTTCTCCTTATGCTGGCTAATCAACAGATGCCCCATACGTATGCTCGATCAATAAGATCCGTGTCATGGTAGATTCCAATCTGTGAGACAGACGCAGAGCTTAGTCTTGTCTATATATATATACATATATGTGGTGGATTTTGTTTTGTCTGCTCGTTTCTGTTCATTCCGTCTAGGTTCGAGTTAGTTTAAGAAGCTTGCCGAGAACGAGGATACTAACATCAAAACCAATCGCCTCCTCAACTTCATTAGTGTCAGAAGCATTGGAGATTATTATGTTTCCACTTGATATTTATCACCTTGTTGAAGATTGATTATGTCTAAAATCTAAATAGAAATTCTTTCATTCAATCTATTACCAATCTATTATCTGTTTTGCATGCATCATTACCAATGCTGCACCTCTGAGATACAGCAAGATAGAGAGAAATGGTAGCCTCTCCAAACACGCTAATTGTATTTGCTGCTTGTGGGTAATCAATGGAAGTACGCACGACAGTGTGGTATCCCACAGGTAACTGATTATGCTGATCAGATTTCCTTCAAGCCAATAAACAGAGGAAATTTAATCAAGGGAGACACGGAAGGGGCTGAGAGAGAGAGAGACCAGGAAGGATAGATTTCAGGCCCTAATGTGTCAGGATAATGGTTCCCAGATGAAACATGTCTTGAAGACAAAACTAAGGGGAGAAAGAGACAGTTACAATCACTCAGACGAAAAAGAAATCATCTGTTAACATGGGATAGACTTATGTACATGAATCTCCAGTTCGACTATCGAGTTCCTCTTTGTCTCAATCATTTCATTTCAGAACTGACAAGTGAAAAACAGTCGCTTTCACAAAAATTAAGAAGAGAGTCCTTTACTACAAGTTGTGGATCTTTGCATATGACACTATGGATGATGGTTGACAAGTGCCTGTTTGAGTAGAACGCCAATTTTGAAATCCAGATCAGCTTACAAGCTGAGCAGGCTTTTGAATGAGGCGGGGAAGTCTCTTTGACATCCTCATAGAACAGTTAGAAGGAAAATTCCCTGTCAACAACCTCTCAGCGACATAAGAAGCAACAAAACCAATTGGTCCTTTCAGGCTCTGCGGACATTTTGGGGCTTTGGCATGTCGAGAGCTGCTGCATATTGCGCTGCCTTTCCATGTCCAATGTCGCGGGGCTACTTATTCCACTATCACCGGCCAAACTGGAAAACAACCAATATGTCAAAAACAGTGTTCTTGGTGCAAGGACACACTTGACCAGTAAACGCCTCTGCAATTGACTATGTTATCAACCAGATCCTAATTGATTTAAAGAACAAATTAGCTAATTGGAAGCATACTAAACTTAACATCAGGGACGGGGACAATTAATGGGAGAGAATCATCATGCTTATGCACACACAGATGTTAGAGTTCACAGGCTTCATGAGTCCTCGCCCAATGAATTCAAATTTCTGAAGGCAAGTTTTTATGGTAGCTGACTTGAAGGAAGGGTGTATGCCCATCATCGAATAGCTATAGAAGTTAATAACCCTCGCAAGAGAAAAAGGTTGTGCATCTTGTGTTATTTCCTGCGTGATTTGAAACCTTGACATGGCACTATTTCTATCTACAAGCATTTAAATAAAACTTACAGTGGGAAATGGAAGGACCGGCCACTGTTATTGCTCTCATCCGAACGGCACGAGACAGTATTACAGTTTGGGGCTTCCTCAGCCGAAAGCACTTTTTGCCCGTTATCATCTCCTGGAGTTTGCCCCCAAACTTCCTTACTGGTTTGGCCTTGTGCTTCTGTTACTCCATAGTCCTTCCCTACCCTAGAAGTCTCTCTTTTATCATCCCCTGCTTCCGTGAAACGGTGTAGGTTAGCTGGAATAGTATTCAATTCGTCCATCCTCGGCAGCTCTCCAGATTTATTGATCATGATAAAATGATCTCTCGAGAAGCTGTTATTTCCAATGTGAATACTGAATAATGATTCATTTGAAGCGGTGCTCCAATCCATAGGTGTTGAGGGTTTAGAAGAGAATACAGAGGATGGAATTCTATTGGGATCATAGCCAGAAGGTCGCCCCATCAGCTGAATTGGTGGACATTGTGTAGCCGATCCGTTTTGATTGCTCATAACAGGAGTGGGAGCAGAATGATCTGCTGATGATGTTGTCCCTTGCTTCTCAACTCCAGCTTTTTCAGATTCAAGAGGGGGGCTATGAAGGACTTCGTCTATATCATCGAGATCCAACGAAGAATCCGACAAAGAAGGAGAGGCTGAAATTCCGTTGTGAGTAGCAGGATCAACTTCTTTAGTAGGGACGTCAAAATGCACCTTTAGATTCCTACTACTTCCTCCCTTATGTTCATGATCCATGCCATCCATTAGTCAGCAAAAACCAAATCCTGAAGTTCCTATGCTGTCTTTAATTGGTCTTCATGCTGCATTGGCATGGGCCGCAAAAAGAGGAAAAAAAGAAGAAGAGAAAACAGGTAGCTACAAATGTTAAACTTTTGCAACGCAATCGTGACAACATAAGTGGTAATTGAAATTAGTGGACAAAAGATCAAACGCAATATTCCTTAAAAAGTAGACCAAGCACATAAGTGCCACAACATGGGATCCCTACTCCGTTTCACACGACAACTATGACATCAATTCGGGAGGAACTTCAGGCTTTTGTAACCCAGCATTCTCAAAAATTTAGTGAACAATTAACTTTGGCTTGCAAAAACAAGGTTGGCACAGGGTATTATGGTTAGCTGGATGGGCATCAGTGCTTGAAAATCTCATCCTAAAGGTATTTGTGAAAACATTATTGAAGAACTTCTGTAACCAAATAACTGGTAATTCTGCTTTCCTGTTACATCTATGGCAATTGGGTTTCATACAAAGGCTTGATCACTTAGACAAAGGCAAATCAAAATTCAACAGTTTGAAGTTTCACATTGTCTTGTGTTTAAGATCACTGGGTTTTGATCAAAGGCCTTGGATAAAAGATCAAATCAGCATAAGTAACCAAAACTTGCGACTTGATCACTGCGGAAACAGGCATAAGAATTTGAGGTTTCACATTGTATTGTATTGAAGATCACTGGGTTTTGATCAAAGGCCTTGACAACAAGATCAAATCAACATAAGTAATCAAAACTTACTCAGAATGACCACAACCCATCTGACTATTAATCATCAGCTTTTGAAACCTACTTGATTTTGATCCAAAGCAGCCGTCAATCAACCACGAAATGGAACTGAAAGAGATCATTAATCCCAGAAGCCCCATTACAAACCTCAACCAGCACACAAAGGAGTACCCCCCATAACATCCACAAACTTCTGAGAGTATTTCTTTATGTGAAATGCTGAGGAAATGTCAAAGGAAGGACTGCGAATCGAGGAAAAAAAAAGAGGGAACAAACAATTAGGTTTAGGTTTTCTTTTTTGCTTTTGGTAAGTTTTTAAGGTTGGAAGGCCACGAGAGGATCTCGGTGGTCAGATTCGGTTCTATCTTCTGCAACGGAGTAACAAACCCTGGAAGCGGTGGGTGCTATTTCTAACCAATACACAAGCATTCACGCCGTAAACGCTGTAGTTCTGTTGGACCGATTTTTAGTTTCCGGAGAACTTACTAGAAAATCCTTCCAAACATCCAGAGGATACCGTACTTCAAGATACAATGATCTCTAGGCGATACTAAAAAAATTCTGACATTAATATTTTTCCCCTCTATAGCATGGATCTTGCTTGCTGATAAGGATTTGACCTTTATATTTACTATATTTAACATCCATTGTTTGCGTGAGTCCTAATATCTAATCATGACCTTTCATATGATTTGAAATGTTCTAGATAATCACATCTATACTATATTATACTAAAAAATCAGAAATTTGAAATGGTCTAGCTGATACGGTCTTGATCTGGGCCCTTTTTAGGCAAAATCAGAAATTTAACTAGTTAGGATGTTTACATTATGTCGGCTGTGGCTAATATTGTCGCCTCGGAGGATTTGGCTTGCGTCTTGTTCCTATGCAAACATAATGCAACAGGAGCGCCCCATGTCATTTCGGTTGAAGCCCTTTCCCGCAGTGGTGGCGGATTTTCCACTTGACAATTTCTGGATGGCAGGAAATATAAAGAAAGTGGTTACACAGATCAAGGACTTCACGATTTGTGATAAGTTGAGTACGTTAATCATAATTATGATAAGTTTTATTGGGTTTTGACAAATTTTCTCGCTTCAAGGCTTCAACACTTTCCCGGTCTTCAATCCCCCGCGAAAATATTCTTGTCTTCTTTCGTCTCAGACAATCACGTCGTCTATATATTCAAATATTTTAGATGTAGACTCTCGCAGTTTTCTTCTCGAAGTGTAGAAGTGTTTAGTTTAGACTTCAGCAGAGTCGCGACCCAAGGGGGGTAGTTCGGTAAAAATAATGAAGCAAGAGGATAAGGCATGTAAGACAGTAGTAGGAGTCGCGGTTTGTAAGGTTATCTGCAACATGTTTGGACCCATTTCGATTGTAGAGCCCTGGAGCTAACGAGAAATGTTGAGAGTCACAGGCAAACTGGTCCCAGTGGAGGGGGCATCGGAGAAACAGGTTTTCAGCTGCGGAGTTCAGAACCTCAACCGTAAGCTTTATTCTCCTCTTCCTTTGAGCTGGTTATCAGTCCATTGGTCTTTTTTGTATCTGGACTTCGACGGTTTCATGTATGATTTGTAACTTTAGATTGAAAGAATAGGTGATGGGGATGAGTGTGCATCTTTTTGTAGGTTATAATGGCACACTAGGTGTTATTCTGACTCGGTGGTTGTTTCTAGTTGGTGCTGAATGAATAATATTGTTGTTTCGTTTCTGGTCGCATAAATACACGAAAAGCTTAAGAACGGAAAGAGAAACAACAAGCGACTGAAGAGTGAAACCTATCGGATTTGTAGAGGTTACAGCCTTGTGCGGCCTTCATTCAATTTCGTCTATCACTTTGTACATCTAGCTATTTACATTGTGAATCAGGCGCAGGTAAAGAAGCAAGACATCATCCTCGAGGTCCATTGTTTTGTCCAAGATCAGCAGATTCAACTGTGTATTGGAGTTCTTCAGTTCATCCCAAACCCCACCAGGAGTTTAGCAACAAAAGAAATGCATTAAAGGTGGGTATCACAATCCTTGATAAACTTTATCTCTTTTTTTTCTCTTTCCCATTGTGCATCTAATTATCGATGACTTTTTCCTTTTTTAGACAACTTAAATTGCTGATCCTCAAACATTCCTCTCTATCAGTGAGACCAAACATGTTAATTGTGCAGAATACGGCAAATGTCTTTAATTCATACAATTGTGCCAAACATCAGGAACTGGCTAACCCTAACAAAAAAAAAATCCAAGTTCCAGCTAATATTCGTCCTAGCCGAGGAGATTTGGAAATTGGATACATGGATGTAGGTGTTATATTTATGGTTATAAGCTTAGCAGAAAGGATAGAAAGATGCATCTGACATGGTCAACCAGTCCGGAATGTAAAATAATGTCCTTCAAGCCTCTGTTCCTACATATGTATTTATTGAGCCTTGAATCATTTTCAGATGCAGCTCTTGTTACTAGTGTCATTTCCCAAAATTTTAGTATGTGGCAGGTTTATGCAATGAGGAGGAGAAGGGCACATCGGAGGACTGAAACTTATGTACTATTTGAACCAGGACAGGATGAAAGATTTGTTTCCGAGGAAGAGCTAAGAGAAAAGTTAAAAAATTGGCTCGAAAACTGGCCAGGCAAGGCCCTTCCTCCAGACCTCGCCAGATTTGAAGTCATTGATGATGCTGTTTCCTACCTAGTAAGGTCTGTTTGTGAACTTGAAATTGATGGAAATGTTGGTTCAATCCAATGGTACGAAGTTCGCTTGGAGTGAGAAACTATGAGCCTCAACGGCCATAAATGTTATTGAATTTGCCCAACGCTAAAGACGGTGAAGGAGATCCCAAGAACTAAGATGATGTACCCCATAATTTTGGCTCTTTTCCTTCTCTGTGTATACCCTTTGATACTGTTTCATGTGACAGGACTTTTGATCCTCCATGTACTTTTGAGCTTTCGATAAGTTCTAATCCCTAATGTTTCCCTTCTTTACCTGTCAATCAATGTCTTAGGCAAAGGATTTAGACACGGTGAAAGGTTTCTTTATTACAACTCTGTATTCAAAATTACACAGAAAGCCTCAAAGAATCACATTTCGCCCATGCTATTGAAACTGGCGATGGCATAAATACAATTTGTCAATCAAATCCTTGGGATCAAGAAATCCAGGTGATCTTGAGTTTCATCCGCTGGTTTAATACGCTAATTCTCAAAGAAACCCACGCCCTGAACCCTCAAATCCTGAATCTAAAATAAAAAACAACAGAAAATAGGAAATTGGATAAATTATCTGAACTCACTAGTTGCCAGACGAAAATATAGGAGAAAGTTCCAAAGCTCAATAACCTCAGATGGAAAGTAAATTCTTCATTATACCTTGGTCTGATTTATGCTAGGCGGTAAAAGGAATCCGCCCTTTCTGCTTCTGGCAAGAAGGCCTTTTGTGACCGGAGACATCATAGAATCAGTTGGGCTTCTATACCTGGAAAAAGACGAAAAGAAGGAAATGTTTCAAAATAAACATGGAACATGAAATTTGCTAAGATGTAGAACTATGGAGAATAATGAATAGTGCACCTTTCAGGGTACTTGAATGCCTTGGGGACTTTAAGGCGCACCGGGATGCTGGGGTTGCGCAAATGATTGCCTGGATTTTGATAAATTTGATCATTATTTGGATTCTGGGGCGGTGTTTTGCATTCGATTAGGGAGTCTTCTGACTGGGTTGTGGTCTTGGGAAGCACATTGAGCACGCTCTCCATTAAATTACAACTGGTTTACCTGTAGAAAGCAAAGCATTGTTAACACCAGTTACCCATCTTGAAATTAACGAGTGGAAGAAGAAAACAAAAAAGTGCGAAGTGAAGAAAGCAGAAGGGATTCGAAGTACGAACTCTTCTGAGAGAGAGAGAGAGAGAGAGAGAGAGAGTTATACTGGCAAAGATAGTGTACATTCTAAGCGAATTTAATGTATGAGAAATGGAGGCAATTAGGGTGGCGGAGGTGACCGTTGGGAACGAGAAGTTCCAACGGTCGAATTTGGGCCGTGCGGATGTGTTTGGCATTCGAATAAAGTTGCCCGCATGGAAGGGATTCAGGCCAGTCAATACCTACCACCTCAGTGAACCTATAGTTTTTAACTTTGCCAGCGAAATGAATTGGATATCACCACCCATTCATAATTAATTAAAAAGATAAACTAATAAGTTTCAAACAATAGACTAATAAGTCCCTTATCACTATTGACTTAAATCTTCTTTGAATTCGAGGGAACGCCTGCAAATTCTCCCTTGTATCGTAAGCACCAACTAAGCTCGTGTAATCACGTCTAAATAGAACAAACTCACTTTTGAAGTCAATTACGACAACACGAAATGCAACCCACCGATACCGCCGCCTCAATGTTTGAGGGTCCGGTTCCCCACCCTCTTGAGCTTTTCAATTCCTATCCTTGGGTTTATGGGAGAGCTGACCCATCCTGATCTGTAATGCTCTTTTCTTGGCTAGTTCAATGAAGTTTCCCTCGTATTGCTAAATTTTTTTTTTTAAAGAAAAATGCAGCCACCGAAAAGGCCGATCGATGCGCTTAGCAAAATTTTGATGGCTTATAGAATCCCAGTAATTCATGGATCTGGGATATATTTCCAAAGCAGGGACCCAATCCTTCTTGAACTAGAAGCAAAAGATATGTTGGCCCATCTTCAGATTACTTGTGAGTTGTGGCTACCACATTCAATATTTCATTTAATGGGGTTGATCTCTGCCAATAGAGAGCAAATCATTTTGCACAAAAAGGTGTTAGTTTCAGATCTCCATATTCTTGATTAATATTTTTTTTTCTAACCAAAACCAACACAAATAACTTAGACTTAGGACATGTTTGTTTGCCCAAAATTTTGGAGGTCCAAAATTTATAACAAAACAAATATACTTCAAAATTTTCAACTTTTACACATACACTTCAATTTTTTTACAAACCCTAAACTTTAACATTCAAAAGATCCTCAAAATTTTGAGAATATTTCCCAAAATTTCCGTAAACAAACATTACCTTAGTGTCTACTTTGAGAGAGAGAGAGCGTATGTCTTCTCTCTAGAATCTCCTCCCTTTTTCTAACTGGTCTCCCTCTCTCCACCACCCTCTTCGGCTTCAGGATGAGCCCTCTCCTACTCCGTTCTCTGGTGACTGAAGTTTTAAATAAAACATCTATTCCGGTCACTTTTTAAGGTATTTTTTCGGCGAACTTGAAGCTTAATTAGATCCGACATCTATAGTGAACACGACCAACCTGCGTGAGTATGTATGATTGTTATCCTCCTTAGCTCGTTGAACCATTGCTTCTTTGGAGAGACTGACATGTTTTTAGAGCATGTAATTGGAGTCTTTGAACTTCCTTAGATTTAATGAAATTTAAGAAGTATTACGGAAAAAAAGACGAGAGATTTTGCTTCGACACCAATTTAACTAAAGACTCCCAATTTTCATGCCCACAATCATGAAAATGATCACTTTGTGCTCACCAGATAATTGAACTGATAATTGGGGATATCCTTTAGGCATGAGTCTGTTTATTCCACTTTCTGACACTGAATGGACTTTTCGTGTTATCTGTTCCTTACTTCCTTAGGATCTTCCCTTGGATTTGTCTATCCATATATGGATGAAAGTCAGCACTGATAGAACTCTCTATATTGCTTCGACTTAAAGTCATACATGACATCGAGCTGGCTAGTTCGAAGATTGAAGTCGTAGATGGTAACTTCATTACTCATAGACGTGATCTTCTGCAATCAATTTAGCAAGTTAAAGGTGCCATCATAGTCAACCTAGACAGGAGACCACTAACTTCTGCGACTTTTATCCCCCTATTGCCATTTTCTACAAGATTACTCTTGAGTGTTCCTATATGCTCGAAGGTTTATCTGGACTTCAAGTTGAAAACTGTTCATCTAAAGAGAACTTTATGTTGAGTAACTTCACAATTGTCTCGTTGAAGTATCAGGGAAAATCTCGATAAAAAATAAAATAAAATTGGAAGCTGATTTAGAGCTTTACGTCTGCAAAACACATTGTATTGGTCAAAGGTTGTTCTGAAAGCTGTTGCCATCCAATTATGCAGGTGGGGATCTTATATTTATACGGGAAAAATATATTTTCTACCTCCAAATTATCGGATTAGTGACACATTACACTCTAAATTATTATTTTTAAGTCATTTCAACTTTAAATTATCAATGTTAGATACTTTGTACCTTAAACTAATTATTTTGACACATTACATCCTCAAACTACTAATATTAAACATTTTACATCCTTCATTTGAAAAAAATACCATTAAAAAATGAATTGACAATAATATCTTCAATATATGCAAAATGAGTCAAAAGTATTATCGTCATTTTAATCTTAAAAATTTGATAAAAAATAAAAAATAAAAAATATCAAAATTAATAATTATAATATATAATATGTCAAAATTAATAATTTAGTATAAATTGTAAAATGTATTTTTTTCCTTATATATCGGTGCTCGTGGGACTCTGATGTGACCTTCCCTACCCACAAAAAGTTGCAAAGAAGTCTATATTATGACCTTACTATTGAGGGACAAGTGGAGTGGTTGGAGTCCGTAGAAGTGGGTAGGCTCTGTTCTTTAATACATTACAGATATAGATAACAAAATAATAAGAATAAAGTTATCAGATTATATGCTAATAATCACATCAAGAGAAAGGGGCCGCTTGAAGCCTAATAATCACCCAATGAGACCACGCTATACTTGTGCCGCTCACTGGACTATCAATTCCAGCCTAGATTAGAAAGGACAGAGTAGCCGTCAGGGGCTATATCTCTACACTACACTTTACTGCTCCCATAGAGGACAAAGGAAAGTGACTCTTTGCCTTTGGTAAAAGTCCTGCAAGGGCTTGTTTGCAGAAGGGTTTAGTTTTTTTTGGTTGTGATTTTAAATTTCAAATTATATTAAAATAACGTTGTTGTAATGTTTTGTTTGACTGAATATGAAAAAAATACTTGTACAGAATCTCGGAATCGGGAGCCACCTGTTGTGAGCTCCCGGCCACCCCTTCTTAGTGGGGCCGCCAGGATGGCTCGCGACCACCTAAAGGCTCGAGAGCACACATCTTGGCTCCCTCGCGGTGGTGGCTCCCGATTGGAGAGTCAAAGCTACGAACGAGAGCCAGATCTAGCTCCCCTCGCTATGGTGGTGGGTTTCTCGTCGTCAGGGTGGCTCTTGTCGTCCCCTTGCGAGGGGGGTGGCTTCTGATTTCACTCTACAATTTTTTTTTTTAAAATAACTCAAAATCTTAATCAACCAAACAAAATCTTACCACAAAAAATATTTTAATCTAATTTAAAATTTTAAACCAAAATCAAGACCTAGACCCATTCCCAAACGGGCCCGAGAAGTTCAAAATCAGGAACACAACATATTTTCTTGGATCAAACTTGCCTAGAGCTTTCAACAAAATGCTTTCTTGAGTTTGGCTTCCCACTCCAACCAACACAATCAAAAGATGACTTTTTGGAATTGAAAGATATCAAAAGTCGACAACTTCTCCCATATTTTCCTAAGGTGGATCAGGATTATATGATTTGATGCTAAAGTCTTACGTGATAAGAATCTCTTGCAAGATAGGACTTTCCCATAAAAGAAAAAAGTTACAGCAGAAGAGGTTTGGGCAGCCGCAGAATGGTATACAACTACAATCGCTCAAGTTTCTTGCAGTCATATGTAATTTGGGATCACATATGACAGTTTTCAGGCCCCCGCTGATTCGTTTCAACTTTAAAGTATATTAGCTCTTTGTACTTATGTTCAATACATTAATGGTTAAGAGGTAGGCAAGCAATTTATGCCTCAGAAAGCTTATGCAAAATGTAAATGGTTTCAGAAAATTAATAGGCAGACTCCCATTAAAACACGAACCTAAAACGAATAGAGAGGGCGCTCCTGAAAAGATGACCAGAACAGGAAAAACAAAACATATCTCAGACTCAGGTTGTGTTTGTGTTGTAAAATTTGAGTGTTGTTAAAATTTTAGTTATTGGGTTTAGTGAAAAAGTGAAGAGAGAGGTAATTTTTTATATTTTTTTGTAGTAAATAGTAATGATTTGATGGGGGAGAGAGATTATATTATAATATTTAATTGTGTTAAAATTTTAGAGGGGGTAAAATTTTGGTACACAAACGCACCCTCAGTGTTTCCATATTGGAAAACTCTCAGGTTTTCTCTCTGTTTTATCTTTCAATAATTTTTCTTATGACAGTGCTCAAACTTAGCTGTGGTCCACGTTGTTTGGCGCATCGATTGGACAGTGATGCGAAGGGTAATCAATGGCACGTGCGCTTAGCAGACTGACCGCTGTACCTGTGGATCTGAATCTGAGACTTCTCAGTTCACAGAGGACTTTTTGAGTGAGTAAAACGAAAGAAGGAAGAGATCATCCTGTATTATTATAGGGGGCAAAAGTACTAAAAGTCGATCCAAGCTAACCCAGAAACTTGGGTTCCACTGAAGCAAGAACCCCCCTTTCTATTACCCAACAAAAGCAGACAAGTATGGGTCGCACCTGCTCCTCTTAATTAAAGTTCTTCAGAAACCCAACCTTATCCTCTCAAAATTCATAAGCAAACAAAGATTCAACAAAAAAATTAAAATGTATTAATTTCGACGATGCTCTTTAGAAGAAGTAGGGGTGCCCTGCGTTGAACATACGAGCATTTCATTTGAATCATTTTCAAGGCTCCTGCATCCTTCGTTAGGGACATGAGCATTAACTCTTTGGATGTGACACCAACACCTTTTTTCTTGTGGTTTTTCACCACTTGTTCATTAACTGCTACCGGTACAGTGTTAAAAGCCTCGAGGACCTCCTATAATCGTTGAACTTCCAACCAACCACTCCTTTTTGTTGCTAAGCTGCAGTTTCACCCACTCTCTGCTTTGCTTGCTAGTTGCTGCGCTTTTGTAGATGTCATAAATACCATAATTACTTTCCATCTTCTTCTACAGTTAGTCCACTGACTCCACTTCTTCCGTTAAATGTTGTTTCTAAAAACAGAAAGCTAATTCACGTTAAAATGTCTAATGGATTAAGGCCATATTCGATTATTATTTTTTTTTAAGATTTTCATCTTACTTTTATATTTATAATATAAACATCACAAAACAGGTATTTCAATACAATTTTTTTTATAAATAATAATATCTTTTTAACAACTTCTGCACGCATGTCAATACAACTTTACATCGATTAAATATTTATAATTTTATTAAAATCTTATAAATTTCTTCCGCATCACCTAAAAAGACTTAGAAAAAAAAAGCATCACCTAAAAAGAAAAGAACAAAAAAAAAACAAAATTTGAAAAACTGCTCAATTTCCGTCTTTGAGGAATGGGACCAATCACTTCTTTCTACCTATAGCATTAGGATCTGCACATTGATGAAAACTGAGAAGTTCCCTATAAAGTTAGGAACTTCAAGAATAGAATCTTCTAAAGTTATTGTCAAAATTTGCCAAAAAGCCTGCCGAACAAGTAATTTGAGAGCAATGCTGGAAACTTGGTGAAACTGGGACGTGAGAATGGGTGGAAAGATGTCAAAGGGAGACTTCCTGGTGGTTGTCAACATGAAGAACAGGCTAAGAACAAAGGATAGGGGGTTGGAGCTCATGAGATTCGCACTCTTTAGGCAATATCAGTCCAAAAGTGGCATCATCGCCGCGGCCAACCTCAACGTGCTCTATATTCTTGGAAATCATGGAAACCTCCCCCGTCCCCTCCTCGCGTGCACGTAAAGAGAACTAAGAAAATCTCTTTATCTAAACGATACTGTGAAAAAAAAAAGGTTTTCTCTGCGCTTTTCCCTTTGCAAATTTAAATGCCTACTATTGAAAATAAGGATTTAAGATTTGTTTGGAGTTTGCATCTGGTTGGTTTTGCAACACGTAATACCAGACGGATTTCGGCAGAAGCATGAAAGGCATTTCAAGTTTGAAAAAGATTTCTGATGCAGAACTAATTGTTTCGGCTGCAAGAAAGAAAAAGAATCTCAAATTAAAGAATTTCCAACTAAACGCACTTGAAGTCGCGGAAGTATACAAATCCTGAATTGTTTTAACATTAAAATGCAGTAGAGACAAACCTTACCATAAAAGTTATCCAAACAAAATACAGAAACGAACAAAGAAAGAAAACCAAAAAGGGAGACATCGGATTGGATAAAGCCAATCAGGGAAAAAGGTCGTCAAAGTCTTATATGAGTACAAGAGGAATTAATGGAGGATTAGAGGGACTGTTTTAGGGACATGCCAAGAGCATGTGATTCCATCCTTCCAATAATTACTAATTATAATCCCCTTAAATCTTAATGAATATTATAGAATACATTATATGAGCACTCCCTCGTATTAAAGATTTTATACATCATAATATCATTAGCTGTTCAGACCAATTGGCGTTACGCGGCTAAAAGTTTCTTCTGATTGTATGGGTTGCTCCATTTAGCAATTTTTTAATGGGTGCTCCTATCACTGTGTTATTGGCCGATGACATCCATAGCACCTCCTTTCTCTCTCTCTTTCTCTCTCTCCTATTTAACACACACCCCTTACTTTTCAGATCACACACAACTAGGAAGAAAGACACCTCCCATTCTTCCTCTCTTTGATTTTTCTTCTTCCTCGTTGAGGCCATTGCCATGGCGAAAAGGCAGATCTTTGTTTCCATGGCCTTTGTTTTGCTTGTCGGGCTCGTTGATGCAAATGGAGAGGAAGCTGACAGGATATTGCAACTTCCTGGGCAGCCTAAGGTCTCCTTCCAGCAGTTCTCAGGCTATGTCACTGTTAATGAAGCTGCTGGCAGAGCCCTATTCTACTGGCTCACCGAGGCCGTCCAGGACCCCTCGTCAAAACCTTTGGTTGTGTGGCTTAATGGAGGTTAGACTCTCTCTCTCGCAGCAAATACTGAAACATCTCTGGATGTATGGTTACGTGCCTGTTTACCGTTTTAAATGATTAGATAATATGCATGCAAGTACAGTTACCACTTACCACGGGGTTTAGATAAATGTGAGGGTCACTTGTTTACTGCTCTTGATAGTCTGGAGAAGAAATCAGAAGTTCTCTTAAGGTCACTGTTATATTGCCTCGAGTGATATGATTCTCCATGTTCTTCCTTCTGTGGGTTATGCTTAAATGTGTTTCGCACTTGCCTCGTAGAAAACACTTGCTTCTCATGTTGCCGACATCATGATAGTTTACGCAGAATATTTTCTAAGGCTTCCATATCCTTTTCATATATATTTTGTGCCAGAAAAAGTTGTATTCATTTTTGGGCACCTTTTTTTTTTCTTTCTACCTTTTTGTCTTCCATATGCCTTGAACTTTTTATTATCTGAAGTAAGAATAATAAAAAGGGAAACCTTTTATTAAAAAGGGAAAAAACGATTGGAGGAGAGCCCACATCAATGGCCTACAACAACTGGCTAGGAATGATGACATAACTACCAGAAGACAGCAGCAGTCCATTCATAACTCTTACACGACCTAACCTAACTTCCAAGTTCAAGAGATAAGCTAAGGAAACCCATCACACGAAAAAGCAATGACACAAGTTCTCTCTCTCTCTCATTGCATGGAGTGACGAGTAGGAATTAATGCGTGAAAGCAACCAAAACGGACCTCAGTTATTCAGTCACAGGTTTACAGCCATTGCAGTTCTGTTAGCCTTTGTCCGCGTGTGCTGATGCACCATCAGTGCTGCGGACCCCGAGTTAGCAGAACTTTGAAGACTTTTATTGAAAAAATGTCCCCACCGAACGCAAGTAGCCAGCCCCAAAATGTTGAGCGCATAAAATAGAAAGATGGGAATGAACATAAAGGAGGGAGAATTTAATCTGACCAAGCCCAAAACCGTCATGTATTGCATATTTTGTTTTATTTGTCGAACTATATATTGGTCTTTCCTGTTTAAAAGACTAAACAATTTTTGCACCTGTAGTTCAACTTTACTGCATGCTTTAATTTATTTTACACTGTCCTCATCATGTGGGGATGTGCTCGATTTGCTGTGCTTTTTCCCTTTTGATTAGGTCCCGGTTGCTCTTCGGTAGCATATGGTGCATCCGAAGAGATAGGCCCGTTCAGAATAAACAAGACAGCCTCAGGGTTGTACCTCAACAAGTTCTCATGGAACACCGTGGCCAATCTCCTGTTCTTAGAAACACCAGCAGGCGTGGGCTTCTCTTACAGCAACCGGTCGTCCGACCTCTTCGACACCGGCGATAGTCGCACTGGTTGGACCCTGCAATTCCTCATTTTGCATCATCGTTAATAGCCCTTTGTTGTTCTCTAAACAACGGACGATTTTGATTAATCGTTAGGCCATAATTGAGAGCGTAGCTAGTTGCACTTAATTACAATGAACTTAGGTGAAAAATAGACCTTTGACTATCTGTAGCAATTTAATTATGGTATCAAGATTAAGACCATCCAATTGCAGGTGAGACATGATATGAAGCACGCATTATTGCTTCTTGACGGATTTGATAGTGCTTTGGCCCATGCGATCGTGTGTGTTAGATTTGTATGAGCTGATACCATCATGTTTTGTCGCCACTATAGAGTTTCTTTTTTTTTTCTTAGAAAAAAATAGTCGAGAAAATTATACATGTTTCTTTAATGTCATCACATGAATGAATAAAAACACTCGAGACAGGAAAAATACTCTCTTCTGTTAAGAATGGTTAGAAACTTAGAATGTATAACCACTTAATTTCTATTAATTGCAAGTTTTAAGTCTGTAAATGAATCGTACGTGTAATCTTATCAGAGGTTGTGATTTAGCCAGGGACTCCCTGCAATTCCTTATACGATGGTTGGAACGTTTCCCACGCTACAAGCACAGAGAAGTATATCTCACAGGAGAAAGCTATGCAGGACATTATGTTCCTCAGCTGGCTAAAGAAATTATGATCTACAATAAGCATTCGGAGCACCCAATAAATCTTAAAGGGATTATGGTATTGTTTTCAATCTCTCATTTCTATTTCCATTCGTTTGCATAACTTTGATCTTCCAATTATAGACATTAGCTTGCAAACTTTGTACAGCCACAAACAAAAAACAAGACAGTTGGATCATTTGTTTGATGTATATTTCTTACACAGAAACTGTATTTTTTATTTGATAAACAGAAGAGAAATGATAACCATTGATGGAGTGCAGGTTGGCAATGCCGTCACAGACAACTACTATGATAACCTAGGGACCGTGACATACTGGTGGAGCCATGCCATGATCTCCGACAGAACATACCAGCAGCTGATCAACACGTGTGATTTCAGACGACAGAAAGAATCGAACGAATGCGAGTCATTGTATGGTTATGCCATGGATCAAGAATTTGGTAACATTGATCAATACAACATTTATGCACCCCCTTGCAACAAGTCTGATGGTAGCACTGCTACCCGCCACACCATGCGCTTGCCTCACAGACCCCATCCGGTATAACTGAAAAATTACTAGTTAATAATATTAAGTTATTGTTTTTGTGTTTTAATTTTTTTCCGTAGTTTCTATTCGGAGTTTTGAATGAAACTTGTTGTTCTCAATTAAGAAGCCCGTGTTTCCAATCTGTTTTCCAGATGTTCCGCCAAATGTCCGGGTATGATCCTTGTACGGAGAAATATGCTGAGATATATTACAACAGACCAGATGTGCAGAAAGCACTCCATGCCAACATAACGAAAATTCCTTACAAGTGGACTGCTTGTTGGTAAGTCAATTGCACCGGGTTACTTATGATGCTCAATCACTCTCTGGGAAATTCGAAAGGCATCACTTTCCCTTTTCGATCCCTTTTTAGCAAGTTTGACATCATCAGATGTATTTCATATGCTGCAGTGAGGTTTTGAATCGAAATTGGAACGACACGGATGCATCTATTCTTCCAATTTACAGGGAGATGATAGCTGGTGGTTTAAGAATCTGGGTGTTCAGGTTTGCTATCTTATGCTTGATACCTCAGAATGTTGTACTTATGTATGCTGTTTATATATCTACTTGGTTTTTGTTGGGCTACTGCAGTGGTGACGTCGACTCAGTGGTGCCAGTTACAGCAACTAGATATTCACTTGCACAACTAAAATTAGAAACCAAAATGCCTTGGTACCCTTGGTATGTCAAGAAGCAGGTAAGCAAATTCTTTCTTTTCAAGCTTTAATTTTATTCTAAAAGGTCCTTGTTCATGCTTTTGTTTAAAAAAAGCCTAGTAAAAGTAGCCCTAAAACTATTAAAGATATTATCCGTACTCTTCCAGACGTATGAATTGAGTTTGAATTGAGTCAGAGAATGTCAGCTGCCCTACTTTATTATTTCCAATGCTCCCTTTTCCTTGGTTTCTCGCACCCTTGCTGCGACAGTTAATTCTAAACAGGTCTCGGTCACAATTAGGATCAGTAAGCAACGAACTGTTGTAAGGAATCCTTAAGTTCATCCGAACTTGGTCATAAATTCAGTTAAATAGCTAGCTAGTAGGGAACATTGTTGATGTTCATATCACATCATATGGGTACCACGTTGAGGTTTTGACAGAAATTGAAAGCCCTGAATCTGAATTCCTCTCTCAAAAGCTCATGATCTGAAACAAGTAACACCAATGAATAATGATCAGTAACTTGTACGACTTACTTCTACTCTGCGTCGTGGTTCTTTTGAAGGTGGGAGGCTGGACAGAGGTATACAAAGGGCTAACATTTGCAACCGTGAGAGGCGCAGGCCATGAAGTCCCACTTTTCAAGCCCAGAGTAGCCCTTCAGCTCTTCAAGTCATTCATCAGCGGGGAGCCTCTTCCAAAGTCATAGAAAGACGACGTGTTTCCCATTTGATTACGATTTCTTCTGAAATACTGTCGTTCTAGACAAACAAATGCTTGTTTTTCAGTTAAAAAAAAGCAAGCAAGTAGGAAGCAAGCGAGAGAGACAGGTCAGCGGGAGGCGGGAGGTGGGTGGTTGGTCATTGATGTAATACATAAGGCAAATGTAATGGAAGAATTAGGTTTTGTCTGTATCTATATATATATATATATATATATTATAATTTATATATGCATTGGGAAGTAAACTTTGAGTTAGTGCGGTTTTGTCTGTATCTATATATAATATATATATATTATAATTTATTGTCTTTTAACTTGTGTTTTCTTTTCGGCAAAGACCATTCAACGCTTACGCCATCTTGATCCAGACTAATTTCACTGCATGTAAATTTATGTTTGTCTCATGCTGTGCACAGTTTCTTAATGGGCTAGCCGGCCCAATATTAAATGCACTTTGGCAGTTGGTTCCGTAATGTTGTAAGGAATCGTACAAAGCTCTTAAATTTTTCCTTTCGCTTATTTGTTTTTCTTTTTCCGAGCCTACTCTTTATAATGTATTAGGGCATGTTTGGGGTCTCAACAAATCGGACAAACTAAACAAATTTCAAAATTTTTAACTTTTACACCTACACACTTCACTTTTCACAAACCCCAATAAATTTCAATAAAGTAAAGATTCTCAAAATTTCGATAATATTCCCCAATATTTTGACAAACAAACATCCTACGTACTGAAACCGGGATATAGTTCACTTCCCAAAGAATTAATTTAAAATATACTCAAGAAATTTAAATTATTTAGTTAGATATCCAAATATAAATGAGAAAAGGCTGAAAGAAAAATACAATTAAACAATACACTGTAGTAGTCAAGGAATGTGCCAAAAAAATAAATTATAAACGCTTTTGTCCGAAAAGTTTTTATGAATTTTGTAAAAGTTTTTTTTAAAAAAAATTATTTATTTACAGATATTTAAGGCTAAATTTAAATTTTTAACTATAAATTACCTATAAAATATTATTTTATATAAATATTCACCATTCTACGTACTGAAATACCAGAATACTACCAGTTTTTTTAATATGCATTAAAAAAAAAGTTCTTAGAATTTATTTTTTTCCAGCTTTCTCCCTCATCTTTCCGCGTTTACCGGAGAGGTTGTGCTCAAGCCCCAGGAAATTGCTCGTAGTCACACGAAGGAGGGAGGGACGGTCAGATGGGGCGGCCAAAAACTTACACATAATAATATCTTCTTGCATCAGTTTCTTGCGTCTGTCCGTACGCTTTCTTTCTTCTGTGTACTGCACAATCTGAAGCCTTGAGTTCCTTTAGACTACTTTCACTGACCTATAGATCTTTGCTATACTGTTTTAATCGAGCCCTTACGAACCCCATTCGAGAAGTCTTCCATTTTATCTAAGTTACCCTGTTACTGTTGTTATTTTGGAGCTCCTGCGTATCTTCAATTTTGGCGACCTGCTCGTGTCGCAAGCTTACATAGTGCCAGATTCAATGAGGTAAGCTTTGATTATTGTTGCCTTACTAATAACACTGTTCTTGATTCGAAATTGGACTGATTTCTTGTAATCTAATTATTCGTACAACTTGCTGTTGATCTGCAAGTTCTTAAAATATTGGTGCTCTATTGACTTTTCTCTCTTGCACTTAATCTGATCTCGTCCTACCTGTTTAGTGATTTTTGTTAGAGTTCCGCCTCTGGATATGTGCTCCATTTTGTGAGTGGTCATTTTGTTGTACGCGAATGCATTAGTTTTAAGATGAATCAGTCTTTTTCCAGTTTCATTATTCAAAAGGGTAGTATTTGATTCCCTTTTGGTGACTGGGACTTTTGTTAGGTTTACTAAGCCGATTTTAGCTCGATGGTAAACGGGCGCGCGAGAGTAAGAGGGGTCTAGGACTCAATTCTGGTTCAATTCAAGACTTTTTAGTCGGCCTTGTGTTTCTCTTTGGTCTTTGCCTCTTGTTGGCTATGGGGGATTGGGAGTCCGTGATTCCTCCGGATTTAGAAGGAGAAAAGCCCCTAATTTCTGCAGCGAAATACATTGTTAAAGCATTGGGGTCAAAAAAGAAGCTTACATATGATGAGAGGAAAGCTTTGGCAGAACTTCGCACCCAATTAGCCACCATGACTGCCCTAAATGAAACAAAGGATGATGAGAGTAATGAGATGGCGGATCAACTTAATGCTGTTGAGGAGAAGATCATGAGTTGGGTGGAAGATCAGTCTATGATTTGGGATTCAGGGCCAGAAGAAGCCTCTGAGTACCTGAATGCGGCAGCTGAAGCCCAAAAATTGGCCCAAAGATTAGGGAGTGTGTGTCAGAATAACGATGATGAAGAGTATAAGCTGTTACAAAGGGCACACAATGTTCTTCAGAAGGCAATGGAAAGGCTTGAGGAAGAGTTCAGGCACATACTTGTTGAGAACAGGCAACCTTTTGAGACAGAGCACGTGTCTTTTCGATCTGTCGAAGAGGATCTTTTGGATAAGGTCTCCATTACCTCTTTTGGGGATGAGTCAGTCGAGGAGTCACTTCACAGAGACAGCGTCAGCCGGGCTGCAGAGGAATATATCATTGATTTAGTACATCCTGATGTGATTCCTGAGCTGAAATGCATTGCAAACTTGATGTTCAATTCAAATTATGATCAGGAATGTTACCAAGCCTATACCAGCGTACGAAAGGATGTCTTGGATGAGTGCCTCTTCAATCTTGAAATGGAAAAACTAAGCATTGAAGATGTGCTGAGGATGGAGTGGGTTGGCTTGAATTCCAAGATCAAGCGTTGGGTGCGGACAATGAAGATCTTTGTGCGCGTCTATCTTGCTAGTGAGAAATGGCTAACTGATCAAATTTTTGGGGAGCTCGGATCATTTGCTCTAGTTTGTTTCATTGAGGCATCTAAGGCCTCAATGTTGCAGCTTCTGAATTTCGGTGGAGCTGTGTCTATTGGCCCTCACCAACCAGAGAAGTTGTCTTGCATTCTTGGCATGTATGAGGTGCTATCAGATCTTCTTCCAGATATTGATGGTTTATACTCCGATGATGCTGGTTCTTCAGTTAGAATCGAGTGTCACGAGGTTCTAGGGAGGTTGGGTGATGCTGTGCGAGCAGCATTTCTTGAACTTAAGAATAGAACTGCATCAAATACCTCGACAACCCCTTTTCCAGGAGGCGGAATTCACCATCTGACCAGATATGTCATGAATTACCTTAAGATTCTAACAGACTACAGTGAGACCCTTAATTTCCTCCTCGAGGACCATGATGAAGGGGATCCCAGTTCGTTGTCACCTGACGAGAGTCCGGAAGAGGAGAGCAAAACTGGTAATTCTTCGCGTAGAATTTCCCCAATGGCTCGACATTTTCGATCACTTGCTTCAATTCTGCAAAGCAACCTGGACGACAAGTCCAAGCTATACAAGGATGCTTCGCTACAGCACTTCTTCTTGATGAACAATATCCACTACATGGCTCAAAAGGTCAAAGGGTCTGAGCTAAGGCATATATTTGGAGATAAATGGATTAGAAAGCATAACTGGAAATTCCAACAGCACGCAATGAATTATGAGCGAGCTAGTTGGAGTTCAATCCTTTCTTTGCTAAAGGATGATGGGATTCAAAATCCTGGGTCGAGCTCTACCTCGAGAGCTCTTCTCAAGGAAAGGATCCGGAGCTTTTATCTCGCTTTTGAGGAGATTTACAAGACACAAACGGGATGGTTTATCTCAGATTCTCAACTTCGGGAAGATTTACGGATCTCAACATCGCTCAAGGTGATCCAGGCTTACCGAACATTTGTGGGAAGATATGCCTATTACATAAGTGACAAGCATACGAAATACAGTGCTGATGATCTAGAGAGTTACATTTTGGATCTCTTTGAAGGATCATCAAAGTCATTACCCAACTTCTCTAGAAGATGATAAGCGTGCAGAGTTTCATTCTAGTCCGCTACACTTTCAGTTTTCCACCAGTTTCTTTTTCCTAGTATGCCTGAAATTTTTCATTTAGGTCTTTGTTACTTTGTTCATTAGAGGATTGTTATAGGTGGTGCTAAGTCAGTCCAGCTTCTTCCTCGGCCCCCCGTGAGTTACATGTGTCAGGGCAGGGCTTCAATTTTATGGTAAATGAAAGTTGTGCAATAGTGAGATCGTACTACTTTATTTTAAGCACTATCCAGAGCAGAAACAAACGAAAGTAGCTTGTAACCTGTGTATTTAGGTTAATGAACATAAACCTAAGCCTTTTTTATCATTTGCTGGAGATGCCTAAAACATATCGACAATGAACCAGAAAAATGCCTATCTGATAAAGTAGCTTGTGTTCCGTTTAGAGTGGTAGACCGTATATAGATGTGGTTCTGTCGAGTATGTCGGTTAAACTGCCATAAGAAAATGAAGTCAAATATCTGAGTATATCTGAAGATTTTATTTTTGCACTACTAAACATATTTTAAAGTGAACATGTTTCAAGTTATGATTTTAACTTCAAAAACATGAAGTTAACAAAAAAAAGTGGGTTCTCACTAATTCAACAATCAGTGATTAGGTGAGGAAGAAGGAATCAAGAAAAGTGAAAATTAATTATTAAAAAAAACAATACAGCCATATAGCATTGGGAAAAACATAGTAACTAAAACCTAAAAATAAGTAATATTTTTGTTTCTCATAATGGATGCAGTTACTACCCATTACCCAAACATGGGTATCCAAATATATCATTCAAATGCGATACATAAAGCTTATCTATATTGGTAATCCTAGACAACAACAAAAACTACTGGGCTGAAAAAGAACACAAAATCTTGGACGAAATTGAACCAGAGAGCAGCCAGTAAACGGAGAAAAGCATGCGGATGGACCTTTTCTTATTGGTTACGCGTGTCAGGCTACAACTATTCTTTCCTCGTTTTCCCGTATCCTGCCGCGTTGACGTGGGGGTCAACTACTCAAACCCCCCGGAAGCTTAATGAGGAGAAACGACTGCTAGCTCCAGAGATCAAAATAGTAGTTGCTCGCTGTCACAGGAAAAGAGAGAGGGAGATGGTCAGGTAGGCTCCCTCATAGATATTGCAGTCCATAAGCTCACACCTAAAATATTTCCTTGCCTCCGTTTCTCTGTTCTGTCCATACTCTATCTTCCTTCTGGTTTTACCTGCATAATCCGAAGCCTTTAGAGTTCCTTTTGAGTGCTTTCACTTGCCTATTGATCTTGCTATACTATTTCCGTCCAGGGTCTTACGAACTCCATTTGGGAGATCATCCATTTTTTCTTGGTTACACTGGTACTGTTGTGCTTTTGGCGCTTTTGCGTCGCTTCAATTTGGTGGCATGCTTGTGTCTCAAGCTTCAATAGTTTCAAGGAGGTAGGCTTCAGATATTCTTGCCTTAGTAATAACACCGTTCTTGATTCGAAATTGGATTATTTTCTTCTATCTAATTATTCGTGCTACTTCCTATTGATCCGCAAGTTCTAGAGATGTTGGTCCTCTAGTGACTTTTCTTTCCCTCACTCCTTCCGTTTTCAGCGATTATTGTGAGAGTTCCTCATTTGGATATGTGCTCCATTTCATTAGTGGTTACGTTGTTGTATGTAAAATGCATTAATTTTACGTTCGATTAGTCTTTCTCTAGTTTTTTTGTTCAAAAGGGAAGTATTTGATTTCTTTTTTGGTGCTTGGGAGTTTAGTTAGGTTTCCATAGCCATTTTAGCGTGATAGTAAACGAATACAGAAACGAGTAAGAGGGGTCTAGGACTCAATTCTAGTTCAATTCATCGAGTTTTAGCCCGCCCTGTGTTCCTCTTTGGCCTTTGCCTCTTGTTGGCTATGGGGGATTGGGAGTCCGTGATTCCTCCCGATTTAGAAGGAGAAAAGCCCCTAATTGCTGCAGCGAAATACATTGTTAAAGCATTGGGGTCAAAAAAGACGCGTACATGTGATGAGAGGAAAATTTTGGCAGAACTTCGCACCCAATTGGCCTCAATGACTGCACTAAATGAAACAACGGATGATGGGATTAGTGAGATGGAGGACCAACTTAATGCTGTTGAAGAGAGGATCATGAGTTGGCAGGAAGATCAATCTAAGAGATGGGATTCAGGACCAGAAGCAGCCTCTGAGTACCTGAATGCGGCAGTTGAAGCCCAAAAAGTGACTGAAAGCTGGTTAGGGAGGCTATCTCTGAATAACGATGAGTATAAGCAGTTGCAAAGGGCACACAATGTTCTTCAGAAAGCAATGGAAAGGCTTGAGGAAGAGTTCAGGCACATACTTATTGAGAACAGGCAACCTTTTGAACCGGAGCACATATCTTTTGGATGGCATGAAGACTATGGGTCAGCTAGCGTCTCCCTTGTCTCTTTCGGGGATGAGTCAGTTGAGGAGTTGCTTCACAGCGTCAGCGGGGCCTCGGTGGAATATATCATTGATTTGTTAAATCCTGATGTCATTCCTGAGCTCAGATGCATTGTGAATTTGATGTTCCATTCGAATTATGATCAGAAATGTTACCAAGCCTATACCAGCGTACGAAAGGACGTCTTGGATGAGTGGCTCTTCATTCTTGAAATGGAAAAGCTAAGCATTGAAGATGTGCTGAGGATGGAGTGGGTTAGCTTGAATTCCAAGATCAAGCGTTGGGTGCGAACAATGAAGATCTTTGTGCGGGTCTATCTTGCTAGCGAGAAATGGCTAAGTGATCAAATTTTTGGGGACCTAAGATCAATTGCTCTAGTTTGTTTCATTGAGGCATCTAGGGCCTCAATGTTGCAGCTTCTGAATTTTGGTGGAGCCGTGTCTGTTGGCCCTCACCAACCAGAGAAGTTGTCTTGCATTCTTGGCATGTATGAGGTGCTATCAGATCTTCTTCCAGATATAGATGGTTTATACTCCGATGACGCTGGTTCTTCAGTTAGAATCGAGTATCGCGAGGTTCTAGGGAGGTTGGGTGATGCTGTGCGGGCAGCATTTCTTGAATTAAAGCCTGCAACTGCATCAAATACCTCGACAAACCCTTTTCCAGGAGGCGGAATTCACCATCTGACCAGATATTACCTTAAGATTCTAACAGACTACAGTGAGACCCTTAATTTCCTCCTCAAGGACCATGATGAAGAGGATCCTAGTTCGTTGTCACCTGACGAGAGTCCAATGGTGGAAGAGGAGAGCAAAACTGGTAATTCTTCGGGTAGAAATTCCCCAATGGTTCGGCATTTTCAATCACTTGCTTCAATTCTGCAAAGCAACCTTGATGACTACTCCAAGCAATACAAGGATGCTTCGCTACAGCACTTCTTCTTGATGAACAATATCCACTACATGGCTCAAAAGGTCGAGGGGTCTGAGCTAAGGCATCTATTTGGAGATAGATGGATTAGAAAGCAAAACTGGAAATGGCAACTGTACGCAATGAATTATGAGCGAGCTACTTGGAGTTCAATCCTTTCTTTGCTAAAGGACGGGATTCAAAATCCTTGGTCGAGCTCTACCTCGAGAGCTCTTATCAAGGAAAGGATCCGGAGCTTTTATCGCGCTTTTGAGGAGATTTACAAGACACAAACGGGATGGTTTATCTCAGATTCTCGACTTCGGGAATATTTACGGATCTCAACATCGCTCAAGGTGATCCAGGCTTACCGAACATTTGTGGGAAGATCTGCCTATTGCATAAGTGACAAGCATATAAAATACAGTGCTGATGATCTAGAGAGTTACATTTGGGATCTCTTTGAAGGATCATCAAAGTCATTACCCAACTTCTCTAGAAGATGATAAGCGTGCAGAGTTTCATTCTAGTCCGCTACAATTTCAGTTTTCCACCAGTTTCTATATCCTAGTATGCCTGAAATTTTTCATTTAGGTCTTTGTTACTTTGTTCATTAGAGGATTGTTATAGGCGGTGCTAAGTAAGTCCAGCTTCTTCCTCGGCCCCCCATGAGTTACAGGGCTTCCATTTTACGGTAAAGGAAAAGTTGTGCAATAGTGAGATCGTGTTACTTTATTTTAAGCTCTATCCAAAGCAGAAACAAACGAAACTAGATTGTATTCAGTGTTTTTAGGTGAATGAAGATAAACCTTGCTTGTTTTATCATTTGCTCGAGATGCCTAATTCATGATAACAAAGCCCAGAAGATACAGATAACGCCTGGGGAGCTATCTAAAGCGGTCATCCGATGGAAAACGTAAATGCGATGTATGGTGTCCTATATAGATTCACCTTTTGGACATTTTAGAGACTTGATCTGAAACGCCATGTTCTGCAATACCTATTTTACAAATACATGGAAGCAATTTGATTTATGCTGATGCCAAAAACGATTCCTATTCACACCGAAGACTATTCATTTACATCTCTGCTGAAATTACGACCAAAATACAGCACACATCTTCTCATAGTCATTGCCTGCACAGCTGCCAATGACACCAATGAGCATCAGATCTAAAAGTCCAAAATGCCGCTCAACCAGCAGCCCTGCATCCTAACATCCTCGCACCATTGACTTTAGAGGACCCTGGGAGGGAGATGCGCCAGGGGAAGGAAAACGCTTTCCAAGCTAGAAAAGCTAAACCATGCACAATGCATGGTCTGAAATAAGCTCATACAACCCTATCATTCCTTCTCATTACCCAAGATCAATCAATTTGCACGATCTATATTTATAATGCCCAGAAGGGCTTCCGAGCTGCTACTGCACTAGAACTGCCTCCAAGTGATTCTTCATAGTTCTCCTCAAGGTCATCATCCTCCTCTCCATATTCCATCAGCTTTACCAAAGTATCTGAAACAGGACGCATTTTAAAATTGATTGAAAAGGCAGGTTTACCAACAGAAGCATAAAAACAATGTACCTGCCTCTAATTGAAGAAAAAAACACAACAATTATCATCAACGAGCTACTAACCAGAAGCAGGAAAAACAAAGCAGATTAAGTTTCTACCCCTACCAGGAACAGAATCACGCTGCATTTTGTTCAGAATATTGTTCTTGTCATGCCCTCTAACAAAACTTGCTGATGAAGTAAACTTTGGCGGAGGGGGTGGTGGCATTCCTTCGGATGACGACTGGACAAACTTCCTTGGGGCTGGCATAGTTGATACATTTCTGACACCCATATCTCCTGAAAGCTCGGCTTCCTTTAAAAGTTCCGAAACCTGCAACAACTAAGAAAAGACAATTCCAAACCTAATCTCTCAATGACAAAGAATAGGTTTACATATCATAACTTCAAATACAATCACAGAGAAGTTCAAGTCGGATCAATAATTGAGAACCTACTATATGAAACTTTTGTGCAGATGAAAGAAGAGGAAATAATGCTCTTGGGAAGCTAGTACAAGCTACTGGAAAGACACAAAAAAGGGCTTATTTGAGTTGCCACAAACTGAACTAGTTTTAGTCCTAAATTTCTGGATGATCTGGGCTAACTCCAAGCCTCTGTGTTTCTAATATTGAGTTCCCGAATTCACAAAAGTCAAATGTCAGAAGTTCTCGAGTCTCAACAAACTAAAATACTGTTAAATCAAAGCTGGCTTTGGTAGGGACAGAACCTATAGTGAAGTGGTAGTTTGGGTCCCTATTGGTGGTGGCCACCCACTGGGGGTAGCCAACATTTAACTTATCGGCAAAAAGAAACAGATTTATATTTTACATCAATTCAGCAGAAAGATACAAGATAAAACCAATCCCTGTAAAATCTTGAATTGACCACCGATCAAAAGTTCTGAAGCCATAATTGGCCCAGCCACGGCATCTCCACAATTGAAATTCCTGTGAAACATACAAACCAACTACCCGATAGAGAAGTCCAGTATCAGCCTGTTAGCTTCATAGAAGGTCAGAGAAAATACCTGGAAGATTAAGCACTGGAAGTCAGCACAAGATAGAGCAAAATATCAATCTAGCAGGAGAGTTTAGTAAAATAGGGAATTATGTTGCAGCGATAATCCAGAAACAAGCTGCGAAAATCAAAGGTCAATCAAATAGCAAACAAGAGAAGGGGGACAGTAGATGGACCATAAAGATGAGTCTGGGAGCACACTATTGTGCAAAGCTGTGTATTCAATTCAAGCCAATGGCTAAAAGAACTGAATTTTTTTTTTTTTTTGATAAGGGCTAAAAGAACTGAATTTAATGTTCCCAAATCTAATCCTGGGTCTACTACCTCTCATCACGTCCTCCAACATCATACAGCAGACATAAATCAACACTCATATATCTGACTCACTAGCCTCCACTATTCTCGTACTAGATTTAACTGAGAAAACAGAGAAATCTTTGTGGGAAGTAAACCTTCCTTTGAAGAACAGAAAATCAACACTCATATATCTGACTCACTAGCCTCCACTA
This sequence comes from Myrica gale, assembly GCA_963930655.1. Taxonomy (NCBI): domain Eukaryota; kingdom Viridiplantae; phylum Streptophyta; class Magnoliopsida; order Fagales; family Myricaceae; genus Myrica; species Myrica gale. The sequence goes on along the minus strand of OZ005600.1, from coordinate 3,061,402 downwards.
TTCTCGTACTAGATTTAACTGAGAAAACAGAGAAATCTTTGTGGGAAGTAAACCTTCCTTTGAAGAACAGAAAATCCTATTTTCTTTGATTTTTTTTCCTCCTCTCGTAAAGGTGTGCAATATACCTAGCAGCCATGTCCTAAACAACCAAGCACGAGATTGCACTGATACCTGATGGGGTTTTGCAGGACATTTTGAGGTAGTTGGAAGTTCCTGAAACTTCCGCTTCTGCAGAGGCCGTTTCTCCTTCTCAGGATCGGAGGTTGACTTCGATTCTTTGTTTGGTGCAGGTGTTGTGGAGGCAATTCCAGAAGTGAGGGCCAGGGCAACTTGTTGCAATGGTGTGGTTTGAGGATATATCCCACCATATCCGATATAGCTCGTTCCTCCGAATACTAAATGGTGGGAATAGCCAACTACATTCCCCTGAGACTGCCCACAGTTTAAATATCCACCAGATTGTGGTACTGTTCCTTGAGAAACAACAGGAAGTAGCCCGGGGATTTTAAGTGAGGAGAAAGGGAGAGCCAGTGAAGAGCCCACAGTTGCAGATGTCAAACCAGCAGCAGAATTTTCATTTACTGGTAATTCATTCCCAGAATTCTGAACTCCAGCTAATAACAGTTGTGGAGGAGGAACAGCGCTGTAAACCTGCTGTGGGGGTGCAACAGCACTATAAACCTTACATGATGAAACCCTAAAGAGTTGGAACCACAGGTTATTTTCCAATAGAAACACAAACAGCAATGCAACACAGAATGACATTATCATGATCCACAATTACCGGATGAAACCAATTATCCATGCAAAATGGCTGCATTCTTTAACTTAGCACTCAACAACACGTTATATAAGTAATAGATACATTATGGAAGTTTCCATGCAATTTAAAAAACAGCAACTGTTTATGATGTGGCAATGCACAGAACAATTTGTTCCCAGCTTGATTTGAAAAAGAATTACCTAGATGCACCACATTCTGCACTTATTGTATCCAACAAATTTTCAGATAGACGCTTAGCATCTTCAAGACTTTTGAGATTACTGCTCGTCAAGAATAAATGCAGTGGTTGCGGTCCTTCTGCAAGCATTATGCAAGAGTCAGAACCAAAATGCTCGAAAAGGATTGGATTACACACAGCAAGGCTGTACCTTCTCCATGTGTGCTTTCAATGTCCCCTGAACCATGACCTCTTAGTGAGACAGTTGCTCCTGTTTCATTCATAATGTGATTTATATACTGGTCCTGCATGCACAAAACCGAACCACCACCAACACAAAAACAATCTCTCCCAATCGTATGGAGATGTCAGAGAAAGCTTACAACATTAGAATCCCTCATCTTTATCAACGATCATATAAACTTCAAAACAACTAACTACACAGCACAACTTTTCCCAGCCAATGGAGACATATATTTGGAAAACCAAATTAACGCCTACTTGTAACATCAAACAATTAAATTGGAGCAGAATGCAAACTATTGGTTACATCTATAAGCTACTTATCATACAGCACTGAACCTTAAAACTAATTTTTTCTTTAAAACAGATATGAAACTCTCTCTACACACAGAGAAAGGCACTCAAAGACTGGAGCGCACACAGAAAAACAAAGAGCAAACTAACTAACCACAGAAAACTACACTGCCATGGTCAAGTTATGAGAAAAAACAAAGAGGAGAGTAGGGAAGGAAACCAAAAAACTTACACTTGGTCCACGTACACGAGCAGCAATGTTTAATGATGGGTCTGGCTCAAATCCCAAAAACACACATGTGCTCAGTGCCTGAACCCAATTCGATTAAGAAATTCATATATTATGATAATCCTCATTATCCAAGACAGAGAAGCTGGCAATGCAAAACATGCCTACCTTCACTCCATTGCTGACAGGTGGATGAGAAGTGGAAGAAGCTGGCAGTAAATTCTGACCCTGTTTCAGCATTTCTTCAACCATGGCAGCTGCACGATCAACAGCCAGGATCCGCTCAGCTGTATCTTTTAGCTGCAGAGGCAGTCTATTATTAGAATCCAACCAAAGTCATGTATAAATTGCCTAGTAGTATTGAGTATTAAGCTATCTTTACCCATACGAATTATAAACAAATCTGTATTAGTTAACCCATGGAGCAAATAACCCACATGTTCTTTTATTTCCTTAATTTCAATTTAATAAGTGACATGATTCTTCTATTATATTACCTACTTGTCCAATCCATTAAATCATACATACATGAACCCCAGCAGAAATGTGAAGATATAATGGCTTCTCCCCATCAGGTGGAGCATTTGGTGGAAGGAACTTACCCCTGAAACAGAGAAAACAGATAATGCATTTTATCTATGCAATGAAAGACACTTAAAAAGACTCATAATTTCCTTTAAAGGACTACAAACCTGGTTATAACCACAGCCCCTGTGCACCTTTGGATCTGCAAGTAAACTAAGTTGATAAATCTCATAGGAAAATAAATAGAAAAAGGAGAAGAAAAAATGGAGCATCAACTGAATTGAAAAAAAAATCCAATTGTGCGATCTTGAAAAATCAGATTCACCTCCTCCTGTGTTTGCCGTTTTGTAAGCTTGTAACGAACAGAAGACTCGGCATCATTTATGACAATTTCTCGTGCTATTAACTCGTCTTGGATCTTCGGCTAAATTCGTTCATAGAACCAACCGTGAAACCAGAAATGGATGATCATTGCAAAGAAACAACGGATAAATGTAAGAGAAAAGATGAAAACAACTACAATGACAGGAATCAACCACTTATAGCTCATCATGCTAATGAGCATCATCTTAGTATACGGAACAAGAATTTGTATTTTATGCAGCGATTTTAGTAATCGCATGTCCCCAATAACTTTATATTGCACTCTTCTGTATGCAAGATGTGCATGTACAGCAGTTGTCAGAAAGTGTCGATATCATATTCATTCCCACCAATGCAAAACTGCGGGCTTCAAAAAATATGTTCACCAATGACAGCTAACATTTTTGTTGCAGCTGGTTTATTGATGGAATTAAACAAATCTAACAGCAAGGCAGCTAGTTGAGAAATCAAAACTAAGAAGCATAAAGTATATTGAAATCCAAACTGAAAAGGTAGAAGACAAAATACAAACTAAAAGAACAGTTAGATGACAAATGGAACGGAATAAGACATTATGGTCCCCAGTTTTGCTAGAGGCATGAACACATCAATCTCTCATTTATAAGCAATGTATAAAACAATAACGTGATAAATTGTAATACTATGAAAAGTAACACCTTCTAAATGTTATTGTAGTAATAGTCAGTTTTCCTGCTTGCACAACCTAAAACTATACGAGTCAGCATTTCCTATCTTCCTTTCACAATTGGGTACATAGATACTTCAATGCAAATGCATCGGCCAACTGGTGCACCCACGTATTATAAATAAATTATGTGTCTCTATGGGTTTGTGTGCATGCATGCGCATCAAAAACACCAAATTGTTTCCTATATAGAATACAGACAAAAGATGCTACATTATTTCCTATACAGAGCATAGAGGCAGCTAGGATATAGTCCCAATTGGCAGATGACGCACACTATATGATGAATAATGCAGCAATGTAGATATGGCGAAGCCAACACAATGAATATAATCTCGAATAAAGTAACTCACTTGACTTAGTTTTGAGAACATGGCAGCGGTGTGTTGCTGTATTGAAGATGCCTGAAGCACCTGGGGTATTGTTGCACAGCTAGGTGCAAGAGGATGCATTAATAGTGCACTTGAGACTGGCGTCACACCAGGAAGTGCAAGCCCTATGAGAGGTCCCATATTGCCCAGCGGGAGGACCCCAGGTACTACCACACCAGCTGAAACCAAGGACTCCGCAGGTTGATCCCACTTTCTCTTCTTTCTGCAACAAGATCTAAAAGTTAAAATATTTCGCAGAGCTTGTCTAGATTTCATCACTTAAGGGCACTGGCAAATAATATAGTTACCGCACAAGTGGTAGGGGAACCATATTCATTTCAAATAATAGGCTATTGAAATTGATTTGTGACAGAGGCATAAGGGCGATAACAATAGCCGAACTAGGGGGAAAATATGTGAACTTTAGATATGCCTCCACGATTAAGACACTTGAAAGAGACTGTGTGCACACATACTCTTACCTGAGTTTCGAATCCCAACCATATGAAGAGTGAAAGGAAAAAGAGAAGCGCATATTACTCAAAATAACTGGTTTGCCTCAATTACAAAAAAGTTGTAGAACTAGAATTTTCCATGCGGTTCTTCAAAACTCTTAACCAAGAAAGCATGTTATACACTAAAGATAAAATCTTTTTCTTGGCATTGTGAGGCAGTTTCCTTCACTTTCTGATTACTATCACAAAGACACTGATTCAGCAGTTGCACTTAACGAAATATAACCACAACGAAAACCCCAAAAACTATCCTACAATACCCTCATTGAGAACTCAATAACTTCAAAAAAATAAACGCAACCCCAACCCCAAAATCCGCACGGGTTCCATCGCCAAGCTAGCCCAGCTGGATACTAAAATGAACAAAGCCAATTTCATCGAACAAAATCCCCTATGATTTGCGTGAGGGGAAAACTAAAACTTCACGGGACAGGCGCAATTTTGTGGGAATGAATTGACTTTGACCGAAAGAAAAGAAGACAAAAAGAATTTCAACCACCATATCCATTAAATTAGTGTCTTTCGTGAGATTGGGCTGGAGAGTGCACCGACCTTTGCCTTGTTTGTGAGGCTTCCTCCGAAGAAATCTTAGCGCCACTGTCCTCCGTCATGGTGGAAAAAGAAGCGAAAATTCTAGTAAGAGAAATTTAGGGATTTCGATCCTATCGGTGAAGTGGCAGCGGAGAATCGATTCGGCTTTGTCGCTGCGCTGATATATGGTGGGTAGCCGTGAGAGAATACTTAATCCACTGTTTGGGGACGAAAAATTAACAGCCGCGTCGTGGCCGTCACGTGATACTTTTAGTTCGATACATATCCATGGACCGGATTAGTGGACCGGTAACCGGATGTGAAGATTGGTTTAACCGGGTACAGATATCTATATACACACGCATATACATATAACTAAAATACGGCAAAGGCTAAATTACTCGGTACGTATATGGGGTTTGACATATACATATAACAAACGGTAGGATCTATTTGTGAATTGATTAATTTTAGATTAATTTTTTTATAATTTTTTTATTTACTGACCATTTTCACGTGTAAGCAGTTTGCCACGTGTATATTTTCATCCACTAAGTTGACAATAGGATCTATTTGTGAATTGATCTAAACCCCAAGAATAAGTTTAGAAAAAATTGAACTCTGAGGACCAAACTGGAAAAATGTCAATCCCCAGAGACGTGCGGAGTAATTTAGCCCTAAAATAAAGTATTATTTTTTCTAAGCATTGCTAATTTATACTTTAAAAGGATGGATACAGGACCATTGGAACAAGTCCCAATCTGCTTATGCTCAAAGCTAATAATCATTAGTCTGAATTATATTCTTAAATATTGGAAAGTTTACTAACTACTTGAAAAATACAAGAATATAATTTATACAATTTCTCAACATTGAAAATTAATTTTTAATTTTTACTCGTTATAAATTCATTGACAATCACAGGTCATAAAAAGCCCCTGTATATCTTCTAAGTTGTCGTGTTTTTTGCCAAAGGATATTTATTTTTTGTAAGTTGTCCTACAACATCCTTTGTTCACTTTTCACTAATTTCAAGAAGACGAGTTTTGAAATTGAAATTATAAATTCTTACATTTTTACATGCATCCCAAACCCTCATATCATTACCGATTCTTTGAAAGAAAAAAAAAAACCAAATACTCCCCTCCCCCCTGCCAAAAAAAAAATACAGACTAAGAAGTAAGAACCACCCATTTACAAGCAAGTCTCCTGATACGAACTATTTTCGGAGTTCGGCAACAACGAACTGTAGCTAGTGATGCTAACCCTCGAGCGCGGATGCTCCAGATATAATCTGTGTCAGTTCTGTCGTGGTTGATGCTTGCCGGTTCCTATCAAAGTGTCACCATGAGAGAAGGGTAAACGTCATACAAACCATTAAAGGATCTGGCAAGATACATCCAAACCACATGCTAATGCCGCTAGGTGCCAACTGCCCAACTTGTTGGTAACATGAAGGTCAGAATGTGTGTGAGGAAGAGACTGAGAGACTGGCCTGTTATAGGTAAGAGTAAGTCGATCAAGCATCTCGCCGGCATTTCTCGTGGAGCTATCCATGGCAGACATCCTAGCTCCTTGCTCGCTGCAAGCATTCTCCAAGACTGCGTTGAACAAAACCTGAAAGAAATAATCAGAGAAACAGTCACGATTATTGAGTATACGTTCGTATTTTCGGAACAACTTATGGTTTCTGGGCATGTCTTCATGAGAGAACCACACCGCGTTCCATTTACGGTGCTGCCTTCTTCCTCTATTATACAAGTCTCAATATAGTGAAAGGGAAGCTTACACAGGAAAACTGAAACTCCACTAGATTCTGGAGTACTTCTGCCTTTGTTTCAGCACCTTCAATTTCATATGAATCCAGATGACCCAATTTGCACCAGCTTCAGCTTCTCTCTCTACAACCTATATTTTAAGGCAAAGAAAAATTATCCTATAAGATGAAACCAATTCTACACAAGTATCAAAGGAAAACGGGAAAGATAAGAACCCAAAGAAAAGAAAAGATACGAATTTGACGAAGTTCCAGAGCAAACTAGTTATCTCAGCCGACAGCACGGTTGCCATTGTTGGTTGAAATGAGATAACCGAGCAAAACTTGTTGAATACAATCCTCAATGCATCACACGCAACATTCTTTAAGATGTCGCCTGCAAGAACAGAGACCTGAAAGGGCAAAGATGAATCAGTCAAAGGCTGAAGAGATGCTAAACCCAAATGCAGAGATAGAGTTAATAGTTGCAGATGCAATGGCATTGAAGGCCGCTAAAATTCAGTAAGCAAAAAATTGGCAACCATAAGAAAATTATCATACTATGTTGCCCAGAGTTACCAGTACTACTCTACATTTAGGTTCATGGCACCAACCTGGGTGTAGTTTAGGGGACTCTTTTGCAACTCAGAAATAGACACTTTAATGTCTTTCTTTGAGTCACGTATAAGTTGAGCCTTACCCTTTTCTCCCAAAATAACGCATTTTACCTCCTTGTCCGGACCTGGAGCAGCAGATCACAAATCAGATTCTGCACACTAACTTGCCCCTTATAGATAGCATATTAAAAATAAATAAACAAGCATCAAGCTAGTGGGTTTTCCATGAATTACCAGAAATTAATTTGTGCAAAGCCTTGCTTATCTTGACTGAAGTAGAATTTAGCCCGCTGCATAGACCTTTGTCTGAGGTTATGGTAACAATAATGTTCTTCTTGACATCAACAACTGCCATTATAACAACAAAAAACACAGGAGCAGAGAATTTCACTAAAATTAGAGGATAGAAACAGATATGTATGTACACAGCTATGCATGAATTCGGTGTGGACACAGATAAACACATACATACATATGTACTTTAGTGGATGGAGAAGTGTGTATATGCTTACACACTCAGACCACACGTACCATTCTTATTCAATTATGTTCCCCTGCCTTAATATTTTCAAGAATAAGAACAAGAGAAATAAAAAGTGAACCCACTAGGAGGAATGCACAGTCTCTTCATGTAGATGAGAATATTCCTATATGCTCATTTGCTTGCGCAATAACACGGGCCAATGTCCATCATTGTAACTCTTAGCTTCCATTTGAAGTCAATTGCAGCTTCTAGACTAAGTTGCAAAGCCAAATTTTTAAGGATGAAGAACATCTACAGTACCAGTGAGAACCGCAAAAACTACTAATTTAAAGAATGTAGTTTTATGCTCTGTAATCATAAAGCCTTCATGATATCATTTCAAGTAGGAAATGAGACATGGAAGCTCGTATTGGAAGTGTAACATGGGGGGAAACAGTTAAAACATACACTAAACAGGCCTAATCCAAGCAGAGTCATCACAAATTTTCACATAAATTTCAGTTCCTATAAGCTATCATCGTATCCAAGAGATCGTCTCATAGTGAACAATGACAGAAACTGTATATGCTGATATGATATGAGCAACTGCGCGACGGAAGATTACTTATTTAAGTACCTGGAGTATCGCCAAGAAGTGCAATAAATGGTGGCCACAGGCCACTGGAGTTTTCTGCTCTAGGCTGAATGGCTCGTAGCTTCGAAGCTGCCACCACCTTCATTGCTTTGGTAATTTTCTGAATGTTCTTAACACTTTTCATTCGAGTTATGACTGCAGTAAAGAGTTCAATAACTAAATATTCCTTGAACGAGTGACAATGAAAGTTTAGTGTAACTGTGGAAGAAAAAGTGGAGAAATATCGAGAATGACACCTACCAACTTGGGTTGAAATATAACGAACCCCCTGAGGTCCTGAGGAGCTAGTTCCCTGAACCACGACATCAGTTAGTTGTTTGAAGGGGAAACACACTTAGAGAAGTTACGCTGGAAGTAGAAATTAACAAAACATTAGGACAAAAAAAAACATACAACACTTTCCCAACACGGCCTTTAAGAGATATTGCATATTGCAATGGTCGTGGTTTCAAGAAGGCGTCTTAAGCAAGTACTTCAAACAGAAACGGATACCGAACTGGATGCCAGAGTTCCGGTTCCGGAGGTAAATTTGCCCGGGCCTACCCGGTTGAGTAGTCAAACTGCCATGTAAGGCAGACGCGACGTACAATACTACCTCCTTTCTTCCCGATTCCTTTTTTTCTCTTTTCTTTCAGTTAAAAAATTATTTCACATCATTAAAAAAAATCCAATTATTTCATTTAAGGCCATCCAATTTTGAGCGCTAAAACCGCAATTTTAAGTGAAGGAAAGTAAAGGAAACAAAAATATATAAATAAATAAAGGGCCAAAAAAACGAAGGAAGGTACCATGTATGTCAACCATAAAGGATAAATCACAGAACATAATAAGGGATTGAAGTCTTAATTCACGGACGGAAAAAAGACGACGTCGTCGGAGGCATGTTCGGTCGGCGCTGTGGGAAGGAAAACAACAAAGAAAACTTACTCGTAAACGAAAGAGGATCGAACTGCTGCATTGATGTATGGCAGGATGAGAGGTGCGAAACGCTTTGACTCGCATAGTAACAGAGACATATAGCCATTTTTCTGGTCAGCTTGGTTTTTTTTTCCCCGCTCTGAGTGAGTTCCTAATCCCCTGTGTGCAAGTGTGCAGAGGGTTGGCGGGGAAACAAGAGTGCGTGGAACGTTGGCTTTTTTTTCTTTTTTTGTCCTTTTTCCGCTGAGAAAAGCGTGTAGAACGTTGAGGGCCGCGGCCCATCCCAACGTTGAGAGACTTGAGGGGCATTTTGGTCAGAATGCTTGATGATGGCAAAATGGAGCGAGACTTAAAAATAAATTAAATATTGGGGAATTCTTCCTCTTCTTTTTTTTGTCATTTTCCTATTAGGAAAAGTGCGTTGAGCGTTTAGAGACTTGAGGGGCATTTTGGTCAGAATGCTTGATGTTGGCAATATGGGGCAAGACTAAAAGAAATTAAATATTGGGGGCATTCAGAGAATTGAACTCGGGACCTCTCGCACCCTAAGCGAGAATCATACCACTAGACCAAATGCCCGCTTTATTTTCGAGAGTCCAATACATATATTTCATGCAATATACATATAAACATCAACATTTAAAGGCTTATAGTTCAATTAACCAGGGACGCATGTGACTTGCCGTCGACCGTCGTTTTAAAGTTCAGATACCAGGAGGAGAAGACTATGCCATCTAATCTTCAAACACAAATATAACCCGCCTAGCTCTTCTAGGCTTTTTGGTATGCCTTGGTTTATAATGATTAACAAATCATGAACCCAAAGGATCTCACTTAACAAAGAACAATGTAAGAGGATAATCATTTTGGTGAGATTTTTAGAATTTGAAGTGTTTTGAGAATTTTTAGGTGATGTTAAAATTTATTGATATGAATTCGTAAATTATTTTGGTATATTGGTATATTGGTATTTGAATATATTCGGTTTATACTGGGCCACATTCATATTCTCGCCAAATTGGCAGTTGGGGACCAATTTGAAAGTGAGGCCCCATTGATTCTGCTTTGCAGCTACACCTGCCATCTTGGCAGTTGGGGATCAATTTGAAAATCTAGGAGCTGAGAGGCCACAAAGTTCAATTCGAGTTACCTAAGTCCCACAATGGAGCATGGACAGTCGACCTAAGATCCTGAAAGAAAGCATGGTAGCCACCATATTGTTTTTCCCTTTCTCCCAGACCAGAAATTTTTCATTGTTGGATGATAAGGGTAGGAAAAGGTGTCATGGCCGAGGTTAGCATGTACATTACGTGCTAGCGATCGTTTTATAATGGATATCACTTGGGGCGGATTATTAGCATTTGCTTATGGATTTTGTCCCATATCGCTGTGTTGAGATTTGAAAAGCGGGTCGGTTAAGTCCAATCCCAAGTTCGCTTCAATGAGTTTTGGGACCATTTCGTGTGCGTTAATTCTAAGGATTCAAGAAGCTATATCACAAAGGAACCAGAGTGATCTACTCGCTAATTGGTCATCGACGCCAATCGTGCCGTTTGTGTACGCAAACCTTTTTTTGGCCTTACTTTCCCCAAAAGAAAAACAAACAAAGGTCCTGCGAAACGAAAACTTAAATGGATTATCGACTACCACTTATAATTACCTCTTCCGGGATACATGAACCAATGTACATCAACGTGTCGCCCAAAAGAAAAGAGAAACAAACAAATGTCCAGCGAACGAAAACTTAAATGGAGCATCCACTGCCACTTCTAATTACTTAGAAAAAAAAGACTACCACTTCTAATTACCTCTTCCGGGATACATGAACCAATGTACTTCCACGCGTGGCCCTTTTGCGTTGTTGACACCACGCTTTGCTGCTGACAAGAGACAAGTGTTCAGGATTCTCGTAAGCAGAGACGTGTAACATAACTCTCTCTTCTCCTCTCTTTTTTTTTTCTTTGCACTCTTCTCTTCTCCTCTCTTTAGTTGCACTCTCTTCTGCTTTGAAAATAAATTTGAGGATCCTTTTGACTTTTTGATATCATCTTCTTTGAGTTCTTAGACATGATGGCTATGAGGTGGGGGCATCCACCAGCACCGCTACCAATGCGGGTTATCATGGCAAGGAAACGTGGGTGTCTCGGGGCTTTTGCTCGTAAAAGTACTGGTGGATGTGGTGTCGGTACTGGTGCTGGGTTTCCGTCATTTCTTCCCAAGGAGGTTGAGGAAATCAAAGACCCGTTTGCCCGAACTTTGGCTCAGAGAATAGAGAGGCTTCCTGTACAAGTATCTTTTCTTTCCCTTCTAGAAACCCAAAAAGTAAATAAACATCATGGTTTTATCCTTTTTAGAATTACAAATTAAATTGCAAGGAAATGAGCACCAAGGTTTTTCATTTTTCACAATAACAAAAGCGGCCCTAATTTTTTTTTGGCTATTTTCATAAAAGCCATTGCCACATCAATGAAAAATGTTTACTGCTCAGTCAAATCCCGATTATCATTGAACTTTTTCCAACACAAAGTGGAGGTGAAAAGTACAGATATGAGAGGAAAAATATCTGATATCGTTAAAGAATTGAAATACTCGAAAAGTTCCCGAAACTCTTTAATCGGACTTTATGAATAATTCAATCTGGGATATCAGATACGAAGAATGGAAGCCAGAAACCGTAATTTTTTTTTTCTAAAGCCAGAAACCGTAATTAGTTTGCCGGACATTGACACTGAGATATTATAATATCTGTTAATCATTGACAATCCACTTTGGGTGTGACTGAGTTGCGATTTTTTAACTTTTTGAGTCTCTTGGCCTACTTACGCTATGGAGTTTTCATGACTGCAGATTGGATCATCTGAAAACTGTATAATGAGTAGCTGCGTTAAACCGCTTATACAATGCGAGACCAATCCAGTGGTTCTCCTCCACTGCTTTGACAGGTTTGAAACTGCAAGCAAGTTTCGGTGTGGGCCTGTGGCTCTAACATATCATCTGCTGAACAGGGTTGGTTTATTTTTTATTTTTTAGTTCTTGTTTAGAATGGAGGTGCGCATACCCTTTGCTTGAAGAGGCTGGTTTGGAGGCTTGGGCCGTCGATGTTCTTGGGTGGGGCTTCACTGATTTAGGTTCATTCACCTGTCTTTACTCTTTTAATCTCTATTAAGTCGTTGCACGTTCTCTAACGATCCTTGTCTTTGTCATGCTTACCTCTCTTAGAAAGGCTTCCACCTTGTAACGTGGCATCCAAGCGTTGCCACCTTTATCAGGTAAGTCTTCTACATTTGGGTTTTATTAATGGTGTTTTTGTTTCTCTGCTAATATATTTAACAACTCCCATTTATCAAAAAAATATATTTAACAACTCCCTTCCGCGATTTTCAAAAGTTCCACGAACCAATTGCTTAGTCCATATGATTGGTCGCCTACAATTTCTTCAGTGTAATTAGTCCTGAGAATGTATAGTCCCCAGCTGTAGGAATATTTGCACATTATCATTGTCAAGGTTCAATTGCCTTCACATTGTTTGAAAGGCCACAGAAATAAAACCTAATTCCAACAGTTACAATCACCTGGCACTGCTGTCCTCAGGAGAAAAGTCTTTTATCTGCATTCTGCTTCGGTATATCTAGTCTTGTATAGCTTCTTTGCTTTGCATTACCACCTGAAAGGGTTTGAAAAGGGGGATAAGTGGTATGAACTAGTTATTTGTAGAATTGAATCTACATCAGTGAGAGTGGTGTGATTGGAACTGTGTTTCAGTTCTTGCTAATGTGCATAACCTGTTCTTATATTCTAGCTTTGGAAGTCCTACATCAAAAGGCCAATGATATTGGTTGGACCAAGCCTTGGTGCGGCTGTTGCAATTGACTTCGCCATTCATTATCCAGAAGCTGTACGTATCTTCCTCCAAAGGAGCACTTTATCAACTCACATGTGCTTTGCCTCTTAGAGAGATGTGTATTTCATATTTTGTCATTCAATTCTTTAAGCTGTGTGCAAGTCATTACATTTTGATTTTGTGGGCTTTCGTGTTATCATCGTGGAGTAGAATGATGCTTCTGGCAAACATTTCAAATTTCCTTGGAGCTTCTAGGAGAAATCAGAAAACAAAGTGACAAGGGCTGTTTTTAATTCAGTCAATCCAAAAGGTCTTTTTGCCTCTGACAACTGCAGCAATGAACAGCGATCAACTAATTTGCTTTGGTATTCAAATAGACTAGGTATAAAATTGACAGACTATAGATGACATGGAGGCTAGTCTAGAATGTCTGGTCATTTAAAGTTGCTGCTCTCATCCATCATTTTTTATTCTTGCTCCTGTTTGTGCTATTGGACTCATTCTATAGTTATGATACTTGGCCAATTGTGGCCTGCTTATGACATATTACCTTTCCAATTACAGGTTGAAAAGCTGGTTTTGATTAATGCAAGTGTATATGCAGAAGGCACAGGAGGCCTGGCCAAGTTACCTAGAATGGTAGCATATGGTTTGGTGAGACTCCATAAAACCAGTGATTTTGCTGAGAGAGAGCTCCATAGGGACGTCTATAAGAGCTATTTATTTTCAGAAGACAGCATCTCTTGGTTAAAGGGCTAGTAAATGCATATGATAGGGGAATCTTCTCGCACATAGCAAAATACATGGGTTGACAGACACTGAATTCTGATTTTCATCACAATCCACCGGAGACATACATCACATCATTGTTATGGTCTTATGCTAGTGATCAACCTTCTCTTCCTTGCACAAAATATATCTACTGAAATTTCTAACCCTGGATTTTTTAGTCTGGAAGGCATCTTCAATGTTACAAAGTACTCTGTGGACATGGATGTAATCAGCTTCAGTCATGATAGGATTAATGGTAAAACGATGCGAAGGGAAAAAATTATTTATTTACTTAATGGAATGGGACATACTGTTAATATTTGAATTTGCTTTGTACAGAGGCACTGTATGACAGAAGATTATAGAGCTTTGTCAATTTCAAACTATTAACGAGCTTATCCCTGGATAGTTTTCTTCTCGTGTGTATTGATCAGGTTTCTTTATTGAAAAGCGTCCCACTACGCCTTTATGCAAATATATTGGCCTTCAATGGAATTTCATTAGCCACAAGCTTAGATTGGACAAATGTAAGATTACCATTTTTTTCAGTCAACAGTGATGAGATCTATTTATGTCTTTTGTTGGTCAGATGCCATACGAATTGAGAACTAATATACTATGTACGTTTCTCGCCCTAATTTGCATGTGTTTAATATATTGATGAAAATGTTCTTTATTGCAAACTAGGTGGGCCGCTTACACTGTCTACTTCCTTGGTGGAAAGATGCAACCATCAGCTTTATGTCTAGTGGGGGCTACAATGTTGTTTCCCAAATAAAACAGGTATAAGAAATGCCAGTTTGGTAAATATGCACATGTTTAGTTGTATACAAAATTCTTAAGGCTTGAGGGGTAGTAAACAGGTTCCATTAATTCCCGGTAAGCTTTATCAGTTGACTATTGCTCTGACTGGTTCTTGGAGAGATATGAGGTCATGAAAGGAACTGCTTAGTAATTTGTTTTCGTAGTCTTTATAAGCTTTTGCTTTTTCTTTTTTACTTTTGAGAACCAAACAGAAGGTAATTTTGGAGGGATAATAAACTATTGGTGGAATCACAACTTCGCCTCCAAACAAAAATTCCAAAGTAATATATGAACATCTTGTCGAAATTTTTCATTTCAGGTCAAGCAGAAAGCACTCATCATTTGCGGTGAGCACGATCGGATAATTGGCTACAAGCAAGCAGTGGTGAGTTTTTAGGTTTTAGCCTCTTATATATTAGATCAAAGTACATAACGAGCAATACTGCAAAATAAAATAGACTCTGTATTTGAGATGACATTCCTCTTTATTTTCTCCTGTCATGGAAAAGCTAAAGACAACTACTGTCCTTTAATCTCTAAAGTACCCCTGGTATGTTAGTTTCAGCCATTCCTGTCGTCTATAAATATAAGAAAGGTCGACCACTTGTACATTTCTTCTATCTTCTTATAAGCGGTCACAAAGAACATATTTTGTTTTTCTTCTTTCTGCCATCGACCACACTCTTTAAAGGTGTGAAAAAGCCCAATTATTAGTGGATGACTCGGTACTTTCAAACTCAAGACAATAACAAGTAATGCTCCGTGTCTTTGACTTTTAGCAAGCAGCCATATTGGTATTTGCAGTGGGTCAAGACTCAAGAACTCTCTGCAGCAGTTAATTCAGGATGAATTATCTGAGAAAGTACTTAATTTACTTCAATGTTCTGTATTCCTGTTTCAAGGGTATATCTCATGATGAAAGAAGTCAGAATGTAATCAAAGTAAATCAGCCTCCCAATAGCAACATATCATGCAAAGCATTCTCCATTTTCCTCTTGAATATTTGCTTTAAAATTGAAACTTTTTCTTAGGGGAGGGACAAATTACACTTTATCCCCGTGTTTCATGGTCCCAATTTGTTTTTACCACACACAGTTTGATAAGAATTTAACTCGTGTATGATTGTCAACCAACTTTCCCATGTTATCGAGTTACGATGAATGGTTAATGGTCTCATTTGTGGATGAAATGAACTAGTTCTATTGTGTGACCACCAACCAACTCTATCAGCAGCTAGAACTGAAAAACAAGGTTGAAATCCATTTTGAATCTAGAAATGTAATGCACTCTTCCTTTATGTTTATTATCCTTGCACCCTAAAACTTGGTTTCAGGTTTGGTGATAAGAACCTTTGATTTTCTTAACGATAATAGACAGAGCTTTACTGGTTACTGTGCAAATATGATTGCAGAGGCTGCAATGTGAACTTCAGGATGCCATTATGCGGCAAATACCTGATTGTGGCCATCTCCCTCACGTCCAGAAGCCCATGTCCGTTGCGAAGTTAATTGTAGACTTCTCTCGAGGTGTTTACAACTGAGAGCTGGTTCATTGCAGATATTTGGAACTTTGTCATGCTGAAAAGTCCTACTGTTCTGATACTATCCTACTCCAGTATGAAATACTCTTTCAATTTCTCCATCCCTTCATCACCAATATCGGGGTGTGTTGGTAAACTGCTACTGCTATCTTTCTATCAGAGCTCAAGCTATAGAGAGTTTGTAATGAAGCGTTGAGGCACCCTCGGTTGTCGATCGTATCTATCAGAGCTCAAGCTAGTGCTTTTGTTTTTTTTTTTTTTTATGTGAGCACTTGACATTGTAGTGCTTGGTTATTGGGAAAATAAAGGAAGAGGATGGTGCTTTGTGGTGAATGACAAAGGTACTGGTGGTGATGTTCGGCCATGGGAAAAGCAAAAAAATCAAAACTGTTTCTTTTTTTCCCAATTGAGCCAGTCACCCAGATCAAAGTAAAATGTGCCCAAAAAATACGAAAGAAAAATGTGAGGCTAAATAAAAGTTTAAGGTTCGTGGTCGTTGACGTTGAGTGGGCAAAACGTTGCGTTTCATTCCTGTACTCCAAAAGGCCTAACCGCTCGAAACCCTACACTGTCTTTGAGTTGCTAAACCCTACGCTGGCTCTCTCCACGCAGAGACACCAACACAAAACCCTAGCTTGATAGAAATGGATATCGATCAGGAAGCCGAAGAAAATTCAAGGCGGGTTCAAGTTAGGTTCGTCACGAAGCTCAAACCGCCCCTTAAAGTTCCTGCGACGTCGATAGCAATCCCGTCTAACCTCACGAGATTGGGCCTCTCCACCGTCGTCAACAATCTTCTCGAAGCCGGTAACCTAGTATTTATAATTTTGATCGTTGCGTTAGTTTCAGAAGAAATGTTAAGGAATTTCTAGACTTTCACTCAGAATCTATCGGGGAGTTTGTGTTTCTGATTCTGAGTTAAATAGAGTTTGTTGGTTGATCGTGCAATGCTTTAGTTTATCTGTCATGTTAGATGTTCTTACATATCGAGATGATTTTGAGCAGGAAATCCTGATTGGGAACTTGAACCCTTTGATTTTCTGATCGATGGCGAGCTGGTCCGCATGTCCCTTGAAAAGTTTCTTCTTGTCAAGGGCATTTCCGCGGTACTTCTCTTCCATTTTTTACTTCGTCTGATCACAAGGTTTCTGAAAGTTTTTAACCTGGAAACTTATGGAGTGTTAATGAATTGAATTTGAATCCTTTGATGCTTTCTCCTATTCTAATTTGTGAGATATTGGTTTTATGGGTGCTTTACTAGGTTTACATGTGGCGGGTGTGATGTAGGAAGTGTTAAATGCCTGGTGGACGGGGCCTTTTTTGTGCAAGCAACTTTATTTTGTTGTGAAAGAAAAACATTTAGAGAAGTTCACGATATGCGAAAATCACTATAGCTTTTTTCCATTTGGACAACTAACTGGAATTTTCTGGCCGATTACAGGAGAAGATATTGGAAATCGAATACATAAAGGCTGTGGCCCCACGGAAAGAGGAAGAACCTTCTTTTCATGATGATTGGGTCAGTGCAGTGGATGGATCTAGTACTAGGTAAGCACTTGAATTTTTGACGTTGACGAGTACTCCAGCAGTCCTAAGATAGTGTGGTGCTGGTATAATTGTCTAACGGCGATCAAACCCAGTTTCTGGTTCAGGAAATCTGCTTTTTTTATTTGGTATATTGACAATTGGATTGAGGATACTTATAATGGAAAACCCACAACGTACTACATGTCTAAGGTTGAATATTTTTTTCAGAATATTAAAGGTGGCATCTTTGGGGACATTTTAATACAATAGCTTTACCACAGCACCAAGGAGCATAATAGATTCTTCTTGTATTATTAGCACAGTACATCAATAAAAGTTGCAGTAATGCTGACACTACTAAACCATAGATTGTCCTCTGTTGTTTTGGCAGGTTCATTGTGACTGGGTGCTATGATGGTTTAGCAAGGTAATTACTGAAAGGTTCTTTCTTTGTATCTTCCTTTAGGTGGAATTTCCTTACTTTCTGTGCTTAGATAAAACCTTTTTCCCCTAAATCTTGGGGACAATATCGTATACTTTACTGTATTAATTGACTCTTTTAAGTTTAGCCTAAATTTGGTTTAAACGTTTTGATGCTTGTTATTTGTTTTTTAACCTAAAATTAACATAACTTATGGGTAAAATGTATTAATCAATCAATTATTTGAATGTTCTTTTGCTGCTATACTGTATTTTTTTTCAATAAAGAATTATCGATTGTTTTCTGTGTTGGTATCAATGCTTCCTAGTATGAGCCTTATTAGTTTCTCCATTATATCGAACTTCAAAGATGCGCCTAATATTGACTTCTATCTTCTTGGAGGTTATGGAATGCTTCAGGAATTTGCACACATATATTGGAAGGACATTCTGATGGAGTTGCTTCTGTTGGTGTCATCAACCCAGAAGGTATTGGCATGAGGGATTGATCATCTTTCAAGTGCTACTTTGTTGCCTGAAATGCCTTAAATAACTATTGCACCAGAACTCACACCTCTCTGGCCTGAAAAATTTTGAGCCTCCACATGAAGCTGTATCTGATCATACATTCGTCTTCATCTTACTGTTTCTAAAGTGGACATTTCCCTTCCTTTTGTCCTCTCAAAGATACTTTATGCCAGTGATCAATGCTTCAGTAGCTATATCTTCGCTTTCGATATCTAAGTTGTTTATGTACAGGTGCTGGAGCTATCACGGTGGCCACTGCTTCAAAAGATCGCACCCTGAGGCTTTGGAAGGTAATTGGGAAGGAAGTTACACTATTCTTACATTTGAAGTTCGATGTACTGACTAATTTTATGACAGGTCAATATAGAGGAACCCATAGATAATATTATCAAAACAAGGGCATTCAAAATTTTACGTGGTCATAGAGGATCGGTGCAAAGTGTTGCAGCACAGTCTTCTGGAGAAATGGTATATCTATTTTCTTGTCTTTATTTATTCTTATGTTGGCAAGTTGAGGTTTAAAGTCAAGCTCATCACTTGTGCTTTTGTTTTGGGTGACATATACTTAGGTTTGTTCAGGTTCTTGGGATTGCACAATCAATTTATGGCACACCAACGATGGTAATGATGGTGATCTTACGTCAATCAAAAAGAGAAAAGTGAATGATCAAGCTGAAGAGTCTCAATTGGAGGTATACAGTTTGATGTTCCCTTGATGGTGTTTCTTATTTTTCACAAGACTGCAACCATTTCATCCCTCATGAATTAGATCAGGTACTGATGTTTTGAGTCTTTTTTAAACCAGTAAGAGAAGTATGATATTGTGGTGCCAGTTGAATTTTTCAGGTGGTTGAAATAGTCGTAGAAATATTTGATGTGATCCTGTTCACAAAATGAATATTTACTTCCAGGGAAAGAGATAAATTTAGATCTTGGACCGAGTTTTAATGTCTCATTTATGGAGATGTCTTGCTGCATCTTACTCATTTTAAAGATTTGTTTTCCACTTATATAGTTGTAAAGGGAGTATTTCTTCTTGGGAGCTGTAGAGGATTCTGTTGTTTGTATTTTTGTTCTTCAATTTATGTAGCTTGTGCGTTTTCTGAGAAACTCTCCATAATAGGTTGTGAGCTTAGGGTGTTACCCACCAATTTTATGTTCCCTGGTAAGTTATTTCTGTTACCATTTAGTACTGATCCTTTGCTTTTAGGGAGAAGCTGTGTCTACAATTGTAGGTCATACCCAATGTGTATCTTCTGTGGTATGGCCACAGCGTGAAACACTTTATTCCGCGTCATGGGACCATTCTGTTAGAAGATGGGATGTCGAGACAGGAAAGGATTTGTCAGCCATTGTAAGTGCTGTTATCTTACAAATGCCTTATCTCTGTGTACATATATGTATATTCATGCTTTATCACTTGAGTGCCTTCTGTGTGAATCATATCTCTTCCTCTGTTGGTTTAGTCAGCTGTCTCCATGATACCCTTCCAAACCGTTTTGGTAAACCCTATTACCACAACCAAGACGAAATACTTTCATTTGAGGTTAGAATGGGTGGTGCATATGTTTGGTCTGCAAAAAGTTCTTGAAGCAGGCTTATTTTTAATGGTCGTGCCATGTGGAATCAATTTATAACCACACCACCATACAGAGAAAAAAGAGTGGTCACATTTTCTAAATGTCAACTCTATGATTCTTCACTTTTACTTTTGTTTTTATTTATTCTTGAATTTTGCCTTCTAGATTCAGGGTTTGAACGTTGAGCTCTGCAACACATTTATCTCTGTTTATTAGAAATGGCTCATTTCCAAGTTTAGATCATGGCTTTCTCCTCCATGGACAGTTCTCTGGGAAAGTTCTCGGCTGCATTGATGTTGGAGGTGAAAGTTCTGCTCTCATTGCAGCAGGCGGTTCTGACCCAATTCTTAGGATATGGGATCCTCGTAAACCAGGTCTGTTAATTGAGCAAAGCTTGTCCTCTCTCTCTCCCTCTCTCTCACACACACTTACACATATGCATCTGACATGAGGTTATATATTTTGAAGGAACTTCGGCTCCAGTCTTTCAGTTCTCATCTCACACTTCTTGGATTTCGGCTTGCAAGTGGCACAACAAATCTTGGTTTCATTTACTTTCTGCATCTTACGATGGGAAAGTTATGCTATGGGATCTAAGAACTGCGGTATTGAATTTTCCCTTCTGCTAATATTTAGCTCTAGTTCATATATACCGATCAGTGTCAACATTGGAACAAATTGTTTACTGAATGGCATTTTGTTATGTTGCAGTGGCCTCTAGCGGTCATTGAGTCACACAAAGACAAGGTGCATAATTATATTTTCAATCTCATTCTTGCTTCATGCAAACATTGTCCAAGTTTTTGTTAATAAGGTGGTGTGGTTGGTTAATTCAGGTACTTTGTGCTGATTGGTGGAAAGGTGACAGTGTAATTAGTGGTGGTGCTGACTCAAAGCTATGCATTTCTTCAGGAATTCCTGTGCCGTAAGGTAAAAGTTGTTATAAATTTTTTGTTGCAATTTAATTTTCATCCTTTTCTGTTGCCATCCTCTCGCTTGAATATAATAGCAATTAGATGCGATCCAGCTGCGGACAGAGGACAGGATACCTGGAGGGCAGAGAGAGTTGCCTGGTGTTATAGAGACAATTCATTTAGGTTTCCATTAATGCAACATTGGTGTTTCGAATTTCCAACACCATAGGATAGAATCTGAGTTAAGACAAGGTTCCCCAAATTTTGTTCTGCCAGAGTTGCATGTAAGGTTTATTACCGGAAGACTGGATCAATATGCCTCTTTCTTTAAAAAAAAAAAAAATTGGTTCTTTCCTCTGAGCAATTTCATTTGCTGCCTTTGAGTGGTCGAATGGGGAAATGTTTGGTTACTACCCATCTCAGTATTCTTTATTCCAAACTGATGTGCCATTCTGTTCAGATGGTATAGTGTCAACTAGTTAACATCTGGAACTTAAATTTTCATCTGGACTCGAATCATAGTCCAATTTTGCATACATTATAAATGAGCTTCGGTCTATATGAAAAGGAAGAGAGAGATTTGGTATTATTCTTGGGCCAAATTGAAGCCAATGCGGGCTTGGCCTCGCCTCATATGCCCTTGACGAAGAACCCGATCCGATCATAAATTTCGGGTGCCATTGAAACACGGTTTCCCGGTCTATATATTTTTCTCGGATACCAACGCGATTTTAATCCCTCCCTAATCTCTATACACGAGGGATATTCTGGGGATTAATAGTTAAATTATAATGTTTAATATTTTTCATAAGTTTAAACTTTTTAAGATAATTAGGGATTTTTAGTTGTATTTTGGTGGATACTGTATACTGATTCAAAAAAATTTAACTTTTTTGGCTTCACACCAAATCAAGGGCCCATAATAATTTTCTTTTTCCTTTTATTTTAATTTCAAAATTAAAAATATATATATATACAAAACTTCTTATCAAAATAAATATAAAAAAATTAATCAAATAATTTATTTTTACTTTTTTTACCAAACTCCAAAATTTTCCGTATCTTCCAAACATATTTCAAAATTTTCTTTGTTCTAATCTACCTCACAAAAAGTTTTCTAAGAACTTCTAGTCATGAATTCTGATATGCTTGCGATTTAACAAAAGAATAAATTAAATAAACAGGAAAACATATTTCTAAGCAACCCGGCGAGTATATTCCATCAACTACGAGCTCTGCGAAACTGGCTTGAAACGCTGGTTGTGCCGCCACTTCAAGGGGCGGGGAGTTTCTGGAGGTCTTCCACCTTGGCATACCAGTTGGGTATGAGCCTTGAAGCATAGGGGTAAAGATCCTTGTATGTCCTTCTGATTGTCACTCTTGAAATTCCTGTCGCATCCGCGATATCTAATCCATAAACACATGTGATACATCAAGAATCATATATAGCATAGCACCCGTGTGTGCTTGGACTATTAGATCAAATTCATTTTCTCGTAAAAATTCAATGTTGGATCAAACGCTACCTTTCTATGATAGCGCCGATTTGTGAAGGATTATGCCTCCCTAGACTCCTCTCAAAAGTTGAAGATTCATATATAATTACAAACAAAAGCTGAGAAAGAATCTATGTATTTAAATTCTTTGGATCAGATTGTATGCAAATTGCTCCTAATTCAGTAATTCATGAGAAAGAGTAGGGATTTCATTCATACCTCCAAGGGACAACGTCTGATTATCCGAAAGTTGTGTTATCATGTAAATTACAGCTGCTAGAACCGACATAGACGTCCTCCTTAGATCCAACTCTTCAGATTTGCACACGGTTACTCTCGCGGCCTTGGTTTCGTGATAGCTCAGACCAAAACGGGAACAATAACGTCTTGCAAGATCCCCAGCATGTATGACTTTACTAGTTTCAATCTTTAATTTTTTCCTTGCGAGTTTTTTGGCTCGGTTTATCGCCTTGATTGTTGCTCCGTTGGAAACCTTGGATATCTCCTTCACTGTCAGGGGATAATCCTTTTCTTGACAAGCATAGAACAAGCAAGCAGCCATTAGGGCATTCAAGTCATGCTTCCCCTTACAAGTTTTTGGGTCTTCCACCTTCTTGTAGAACTTCTCTGCGTGAATTTTTATAGTCTCCCCGAGGCCTAACCCATCAGCCATGCTCCTAATACTTCCAAACTTCTGTATGGGAGGGGACTCTGTTTCCGCAACTTCACTCCACCGGGCATTGCTTGGAGACAGAGAATCACAGGAAGCAGATTGCCTTTTGTCACTAACCGTGTCGCTGTCCGGACCACCACCATGGAGTAGAGGATTCGAAGGGCCGGCAGCAACCTCTGGTGGATCTTGGCGATTGCCATCGGCAAGGATTGACCTTTGGGAAGTTCCGATGGCACCAGAAAGGGACTGGAGAACCAGTCCACACTCGCTGCAGATTACTTCTCTCAGCACGTAATCCAATACAACAGGCGTGTGTGACCTGCAGTTTGCGCAATGCACTTCTGCCATCAGAGACTCTCTCCAGACCTTGTTGGATTTATGAACCCATCGTTCGTAGTTTATACTAGAAGAGATCCGGGCAGCAAGAAATTCCTAACTTCCAGGACTCTTTAATTAGGATATAGTAAGAGATTTCCTAATTGTATTATATCTCCTTCTGAGTTCTGGCCTGGAGGAGAAAACCCTGCCTTTGTGTCCGAAACAAAAGGGACCCAAAGCCTAATTCATTTTTTGGCCAATCGACAGAAAACATTTTCGATAATATGATATATTTTCCCGAACTCTTTCGAGAAAAAAAGAAGATCCAGGGAATGTTTAAATATCAACTTTATAGAAAGCGATTTTTTTGGAAATAAAATATTATATCTCTTATATTTTCTGCCTTAAAATTATTATTTTTTCTTTTTTTAGCAAATATAGTGCAAAACTTATCTGCTTCCTGCTAGTGCCAATTACAACTCCTAGGATTCATCTGATATCAACACCAAACCCGTATATCCCAGGATGTGAAAGTTGACGAGCAAATTGTAGGCAAATAAAATGCTAACATTGATGCAGATACAGAGAATTCTTTTGGACCACAGGCACGGAATTATCGTACCCACAAAGTCCAAGATGATATTCAGTCAAAGCCCAACAGGATGGACTATCCTAAGGCTGACTCAGGTGATTAGGGTCCCACCTTGCAAGTGAGACAAAAAGTGCAACCCACGTGGGATGGGGAGGGGACGAGGTCAAAATCAGAGTGTTCCTTTGAAGAAGGAAGAAACACTCCCACGAATGTTTGCAGCAAGACATTCTTCGGACAAATCCAGTTCTTCACCAATGGAATTTTCCTCGTATGCATAACAAACCCCACAAAGAATTATCGTCCATTATTAAAATGTCAGATTTGGTTTCTTGTCCTTTATTCTTCTACTACTGCCTCCTGGGATTGGCTTTTTCCAGACCTCTCTTGCTCACATCACTTTCTGAAACATGAGTGGATCAGATACTGATACGGACAGGGTGGGACGAAAAGGTGTTGGTTATGAGGATCACGAACCTGTCCGACGTGACAGTGCTGCTTTCGGTCAATTTTCATGGAGAATGTCAGAATGAGACGATCATCAAGTACTAAAGAATCCTTCCAACCACGACAATACATGCTTTTGTGTCGTATACAATAAAAGCCATTCCTTGTCTTTTACTCCACCACATGTAAATGTCCTTTTTGTGACAGTTTTGAGGGACAATCAATGTCTGAAAATCTTGTACTTTTCGTAGAAAACAAGTGCTTTTAAAGTTTGTCGTGGAAGTTTCTGTACGCTTTTCAGAGATCTTTTGCTCCCCCAATAACATGCAACGAAAACAACGTTGGCATGTGATCCCGGGGGGGGGGGGGGGGCAAGAAATTATTAATGAATTGCATCGGTTTGTGTGAGATTTTTCAGGGAAGCACCTCTGATAGAATTTTGATTTTTATAAAACTACACCGCGGTGCACCTCTAGATTTATAATGCCCACAATTAACAGCATGCTCTTCAAAAAGCCATCTCTTTCCGTCTCCCAGATCGCGGCAGCAGAACCAAACTCAAAAAGGGCAAAAGCATGGGGAAATAGCAAACTGCAAAACCATAGCCAACAGATATATCTATAAATTATGTATATATGTAACAGCTGAAACTAGAGAAACTTCCATAACAAAGATCCTCTTGCTATATGAAAAGATGACTTACAGAACTACCTATTCTCCTTGGAAAGACATCAAAATATACAAGAAATAATATGTACTTTCTCAAAAATGACAACTATCAACCTCAGTTCAAGATTTTGATTGGGCTGCCATTGTTACTTGGGGTTGACTTGCTTTGCATTTCCGTCACTAGATCCCCTTCGTTCATGGTGACAGCACATATGTTGATGAAAGAGGTCATAGGCAAGATATGGGCAGGACATGGAATGTAGAGCATGCATAGATAAAAAGAGGATTCAATTGGCAAGGGGATCAGTTTAATGATAATTAGAGTGAAAGACATTGTACCCCCTCTGGTAGATTCCTAGGTATTGGATGTGCAACAACATATCTCAGGGGAAAGGGTTTTGATGAAGGGGTAGCAGTGCCAGATGAAGATGAAGTTCCAGAGGAATCTGCTTGTCGGACATGGAATTTGGCAAAGCGGTTGATGACAGAAAACTTTTCCAACTCCTGGCATTCCACTCTTATGTCTAAAATTGATGCTACCTTGTCCAATCTGCAACACCAATACAAAACGTATTCAAATATGATGCAACAATTTCCCATTTAAAGAAAATTAAGAGCTAAATGTATTTTTCCTCCTTTACAACAAGAAATGAATAATAGCACATTGGCAGAATCTGCATTTAGCTCTAGTTTACAGTTTCAGTGTCTTTGCATGTATCCATTTCTTTCTTATTCATATTTTTTTGTTTGCTTCTCCATTGTCAATTATTCCTGGTCCAAGACATAATATTTTCATTCTGAAGGCACTAATAACCCCCTCCACCAGGCAATAATACAGTAAATTTCTGATCTTATGGGTGTGTGTACAACTGGGATAGTAATAAACTTGTAACCGAGGTTGCCACATCCTTGTAATGAAGATTTGCAATTCCTTTGGTGCTGAAAGTGACGGCATCATAATACAAAAAAAGTGACGGCATAATCTCATCAATGGCAAAACTTGTCTCATACCTTAGTAAGTCATTTTCCAGCTTCTTCGCTCTAGTGCTGAAGGCTTCAACAACTTCTAAAAAGAACTGGTCCTCAACACCCTCAAAAGCTTTGAGCTTCTCTGAAATCCTGAACATATTTACAAATAGATGTTACCTTTTCTAGAGACTTGCAGTGAAATTCATTACATACGTAAATAATATTCAAGAGATTAACAAAGTCCTGCATTGATGATCCCCTGTCGGGGCTTAAAAAAAGTAGATTTTACTTTATAGTCAAATTTCAGAGTACCCCTATGATACCCTTTCTTTTTCCCTTGGATTTTGAACAAACACATCCTACATTTAACCCCCCCCCCCCCTTTTTCTCCTGTAAACACCTTCCATATCTTTGAAAAAGATGCCAAAGGAGTTATACTTACAAGCTATTGTTGATCAATGACATACGCAACAAACCATTTCTTGTGCAAGAGGTCAAGCTGCATGCATCTCCTAATGATAACTTAGCGACAAAGTATGCCAGAATGTCGTATTCTGAAGCAGCCTTTGCTGAGAGAATGGACACTGGCGGAGGGCAAAGAAGTTGCTGCATAAGCTGCCTTGTCGAGATAAGCCTCCTCTTTGATCGAGGCATTGATTGCCGATCTTCAATCAATTCAGCCTCATCTTCCACCTACCATTAGCAACAATAATATTACCACCACCACTGTTGATACCTAGATATGAGACTATTCAAAAATGATTAAAACTCTTTAGATATGAACCATCCCAGCAGGAACAAACCTTTTCAACCAGTCGGTTCGTGGCTTGTGCCCAGTCATCTTCTGCAACACTGCAAAAGCAAATGCACTCTTAAACATCTACAAATAATCAGAGGGAAAAAAAAGAGACAATAAACGAGAGTTATATGGGAAATTGCTTAATGCAATAAGTTCTTTCTTTCATTCCGTTTTGCAAGGATAAAAAATGACAAAACGGAAATAGTGGAGTAATAAATCAAACAACGGGCTGTAATGGCAAGCACCTGATATTTTGAACCCTTTGAGAACCTTGTGTTACTTCTTTGTGCCATGGTAGAAAATCAGATGTTGCAGTTTTGCGTTTCTTTGGTTTTACAATAGCCATACATTGATCAATGTCATCCAAAGGCAACAAATAAGGGATCGAAAAGGGTTCACTAGCTACCAAGGAGGCTTCTGAGATTGGCCATTGTCTACCTCTCTTGCTAGCATCAGCAAAACCTTCTCGTTCCACAGAAGAAAGTATATTCAGATTCTGGGAAGGCTTACCAAGAGAGAACTGTCCTGAAGCAGTCCTCACAAGTCTTGCATCATAATTTTGTGGTATCTGCCCATTTTTCAAAGCCTCGTACCGATTAAACCACGATGGTGCCATGTGCAGATTCACCTCGGGATGCTCCACTTGATTAAATACCACATTACTGGTAGTAGATCGACCTGCGAAATCATTTTGACCAGATGCGACAGATTCTTGAGAAGGTCTATCTAGGATGGCAGGCTGTGGTAAAGCTTTAATACCAAAATCTTCTCTTGCATCTGTCAAGAAACTTTGCATTTTGGTATCCCGTAATGAGTTCCGCCCGGGTGCTGACATCAGTCCAGTATCCATTTGGTTTCTGAACCTAGAATTGTGTTCATATATTAACTGTGTTCCATCTATAGCAGTTACATCTTGAACATCCGAAACTCTCCTACTTGGATCAGTATCCACATTCTTTGTTGCCTGGACTTGGGGCAGAGTGGGGTAGTTTGGATGAAAAACATGTGATGGTTTCAGAGAATGCCCAATGGATCCAAGATTTCTTTGAAAGGAAGCAAGAGCATTGCTTTCTTCATGATGTATTCTATCAAGGCCATGGTGTTGCGAACGACCTAACAATGAACCAGAGGCAAAAGCATTTGAATCAGAGATATTCCCTGGCAAACTACTAGTCTGTGAAACATGAACTGTCTCGAATGGTAGTTGCAGCTGGGACCTTTCTTTCTCTCTCTGACCTACCCCATATTTAAAGCACTGTGAAATCACAGGAAAAGTGCCGAATTCCGATGATCCATACCCGACTTTCAGGGAATTTTGATCATTTAGACCCTGGGAAGCCAATGAAGTTTCCACACTATTTGTTGAGGCATCCATAGAGGGAACCTTATGAGTTTCTACACCTGCAAGACGTTGCTGAATTGGTACATTTGTCCGTGCGTTATGCAGTCCTACTGAAAATGAACCCTGCTGGTACATGCCTGAAATAATAGGAGGCTGCAAAACTGGCTTAGCCTCTAAAACTTGTAATTGTTGACCAGAACTGTCAGCACAAACCCATGGCGAAGTATCTCCAGAGGGAGCAAGGTTTAAAGGTGGGTATCTGCTAAATGTACCCGGCAACGTTGCCAGTGAAGATGGACTTGCTAAAGGTAAATCAGCCATGTTCTGCATTTGAAGCTTATTTCTTAAATAAGGAGGATTGGATGTAAAAGGTCCAGCACAGCTTCCAGGAATATATACTGATGAAGGGATGCTTGTCTGTCCTAAACTACCAAGCTTATTATCCCAATGTGATCTTTGAGGTGGTACATGTGATGGAGGCAATGAATGAACAGAAGGGGAAGCTAACCAGGTCTGGTCTTCCACTCCCAACTCACAATTCGTTTTCCTGGAACTTACATTACTTCCTACTTCAGGGAAATGCTGAGATGAGATGAAAGGGTTCATATTGGACAGGCTTTGAGAAGGAGGAGCCAATTTCAAAGTGAAACCTTGAGAAGCAGCAGACTGGTGGAACTGAGCAACAGATGCATCAGGAGCTTCTGTCTTTGACACCAATGAATCACAGCCTCTAGAGCCAAAAAGAGGTAAACTACCGTTCTCCTCTGATTGGTCAACCTTACGAAGAAGCTCAAGCATATTTTCACTGCCATGGTTAAGTCAGAAAATGGGTCTTAGAGTCCTACAGAAAATAACTGGAAAAATCACATAATGGGTTTAATTTCAAATAAACGACTAATCCTGTGGAATTCCACTAACCAATTGAAAAATAGAATGAGAAGAGAAAACTGAAAGCCGGCACACTTTGTGACTAGATCACTAACACGTCATGTGACAAATCAGCGAGATAATAATACAGTAGGAGTAATATATAGTACATGCGACCACATTTCCATTCATTATTCGATAACCAACTACCGTGTTTGAGCATTAACGTCTGTGTGCTGAGGATGAACTGCTCGGTGAGAGGTGCTAGATTTATCTATATCACCACTAGAAGCTATCTCTGAGGGATTTGAGTTTACTTGGAATTCAGGCAAGTGACCCTGTACCAGGAGACAAATTACATAATCAAGAGAGAAGAAAGAAACCATGAACAGAAGTATCATCAATGGATAGAGAAAACTATTAATCACCTTATCTAAGTTCATGGCACTGGAGACATTACCAATGAATTTTAGCTGCCCTACATGTTGCTCCTGGCCACTCAATCCTTTGGAGCAATAGTTGTCATAAGAATCTTTTTGGTAGCAATTCTGTTGCATCTCATATGTTCCACCTGCTCCCACATGATAGTTATGCAAAACATGAGAACCATTACTCATCTGATGCTGATTTTTTCCCATGCTCTGATTTTCCTTGTTCCTAGGTTTATCAACATGCTTAATGAAATCAAGCTGATTAGTAAGCTGGACTTGTTGACCGGTTTCTCGACAGGCCTTAGAAGGGCTTGAATTTGGTATGGCAGCGAAACTAAAGATTTGTGAATCTTCTCTGTTGGGCAGAGTACTATCCGTGCCAGAGTGTACTTGGTCCAATCCTCCAGTTGATCTAGAAAACAAACTTACCCCACAATTACTATCAGTGTCCCACAGACAGTCATCAGAAACCCTTCTCTTGTACGCAGCTTCATTAACATCATCTGTCCAACAATTATTGATGGAATTTTCATTAGTAGGAACACCAGAAATAGAAATACTAAAAGTAGATGATCAGGATATAATGTTCCTACCTTTTAGTTCACTGCATGGCTGGCTTACATTGTTACCTGACGATATTCTCTGCTCATGGGCATCACTTTCCGGGTGCTCAAAAATCTGACCAGCCCATGCACAGTCCAAATGCATAAGTGGTTGAACCAGTTGACTTCCTCCAGTGGATTGCTTATGTTGAGGGTGGCAATTTAACCACTCACCAATGTTTTTGGAAGACTTATGAATTGATTCATGAGAGTCATCATGGTGCATTGCATCCCTCTGGTCCATTGAGAATTGGACACCTGGTTGATGAAAGCCAGGGAAGCTAGAGCTCACACTAGAATCGTTAAACACAGGAAAAGAATTCGAAGTTAAGGAGGAGGTACTCATGATTTTGTTATCAACCCAATTTGATTGCTGCTTTTCACTATCCATAACATTTGAAGGCTGATTGTCAGTTGAGAGATCAGTGTTCTGAAAAGTCAAACCACTCCACTCCTCCTGTAGCCCAGTATCACTACTAGAAGCTTCTGCTACAGCAGACTGCATAAGAGCACTCCAGCTTCCACTTTGAGTATAAGGAAATGCACTTGAATAATCTACATGTTCCAATGCAGTCCCAAAGCCTCCAGAGGCCATGTCAGTGCACCTACCAAAAGAAGCATCCCAGATGCTATCATCCATGTTGTACAAAATCTTCTTTTCCATCGGATCTAGGGGAACCAAACCCTGAGAAGGGCCAATCTGCATATCTTTTTGCTGCATAGTTCCAGGCCAACCAGCTCGCTCTTGCCTCTCATTAAATTCTCTTGGTGATGCATTTTTCTGCAGAGTACTCCCCAGCTGGAGGTTCCCCGAAATAACTCCACTGTTCATCCCTTGAACAGGAACCAGTCCGAACACATTGTTTCTCTGAAATCTTTGTTTGGACATGAAAGGTTCTTGGGGAAAGGATACCTGCTCTGAAGAAACAGTAACCTGATCACCTAAAAAGGGGTTACTGAAGCCAGATGACTGCATAACAGGCTTCTGTGCTTGAACACCAACCTTAGTCAACATATTTGCAGAATCATGAGACACCCCTTCGAGGTGTGAATATGGACTCATACTACCTTTTGCACTTGCAACAGGAGTACCATATAAGGATACATCAAGCTGCTGGGAAGCTAGACCGGAGGGATGCAAAGCCTGAGCTTGATCTTGTGAAATCACGACTCTGTTAGGTATGCCTTGCACGGCAGGCGATGTACTTCGCTGCATCCAGTTCATAAACATATGTGATGCATCATTAACAGGCGTCCCATTGATAACAGGTGAAATCTGAGCCCCTGTTGCCTGTTTAGTCAATGCAGAATTCTGTTGCCTTGAATCACCAAAGCGCTGAAGTTGTTGCTGCCTCTGAAGTTCTTGCAGCTGCTTGAACACTGTGTGCTGCTGCAGCAACTGCACATCATTGTAGCCAGACTGCTGCATTAAGGAACTTTGGGGAGTATCTAGCTGTTGGCCCCAGAAAAGCTGCTGCTTCAATCCAACAAAGTCAAAGTCAATGGAAGCTTCTGTAATCTCTGACCTTTCTGAATTTGTTGTCAGGGTGGGACTGTCCCCAGACACATTTTCTTGCTGCAATGTAAGGAAAGATAAGCCTCTTGAAGTTATATTATATGGATCATAAACTGTATTTTCACCCAAAAATTGTGATTGTCTTTGCCTTGCCTGGAATTTCTGTCGTCCAAGCATATCTCCATTTGAATTCAGATGTTGGTTTTTCGAGAAAATGTCAGAAAAATCCGATCTCGGAGTCAACTGCCCATAGTTTTGATTGGAAAACACACAGAGAGACTCACCACCATGTCCTTTGACAGAATCTACAAAAACCAAGGAAATACAGTTTGTATTTTAAAGATCATGAATTGGCTGTACCGTAAATGAAATTCAACCCAAGTGTAGGGAGACAATGTTTTACACTGCCACTATTTCACAAAACAGAATACAAAGAAAACCAGTGTTAGCGATGAGGTATATCACAAATAATGGAAACTACTGATACCTAATTGTTGCACGTTGCAGTCTTTGAGATTGAAACTCAGAGCTGCTCCAGTCTTCCGCTGTGCCCCAACCCACTGATTGTAGTTAACAACTGGCCAAGTGTCCTCCACAGCTTGAAATTGATGCTGGCCTTGTGAAGAATTATCTTGCCTGTATAAGTTATGGATCCTATCTTCAACTTTGTTACCAGGCATTAAAAAACCAGCAACCAAAATTATTGCGCTACTTCTTCTTTTGGAAATTGATTGTACTCTTACATAACACCATCATGTATCAAGCCACCCCATAACACCAGTTACATGAGCACGCATGATAGACTTAATTCAAAAAGTACTATGACATGCTAACTCCAGAACCACAATTCAAATTGAATATATTCCTGCATCCGTCAAAATATTCCCCTGCACAATAATGTTGCAATTTACAAATGAGAGACAAATAGTGATGCCAGATAATAGCTGAAAGAACTAATAGCATTTTTACCTGCTCCAAACAGAGAAGATTGATAGAGAATTTATTATTTATTTATTTAAAAGCACAAAAGTGACATATATAGAACTAAACGATGCCTGAAGAAGCAAGTATCACATTACAACAATACCAGACGTACTATCACATTCTAAACCAAGTTTTCTTCCACTCTTTAAGCACACAAGATGGATACAACACATTTTGGACGCCATGCTCTAAATGTCAGCCAACTGTCTTGGACATCAACAGATTCAAAACTTCCATGCAAGTCCAACAAGTAATCTAGAAATAGAAAAAAAAAAAAAAAAAAGAATGACTTCAAATTTCCTTCACTTTCTTGACAACTTCTTAGAGTCAGAGTCAACTCATTAATGAGCAACGGGAAGTATATTATTCAAATTTATGTTCTTAACTTGTTCCATTCCACACCCAGTAACCAGCAACGATATCCTAGTCACTCATAAATCTTACCATACTTTCACAAGCAAGTACAAAGTGACAAAAAGTACCCCGCAGACAGATTGGTAATGAAAAGAAAACATAAGCATCACCCAGACGGAAATTTGGTAAAATGTTTTAGCTAATGTTAGCAGCCTGAGGCCAAGCTAACATATCAACAACATAAATTGCAGTAAAGTAATATCTTTCATACTTAAGAGACTATGAGTCAAGCAAACACAACAAAATCGGAGTATAATAAAAAGCGAAACCCTTTACCTCAAAACCCTAAAAGAAGTCCCACTTTTTCTCAACCAAAGAGACACTGAGACCTCAATTCTTGACGTAACACAGATAAATTAACCATGCATAAACATTCCGAAGCTAACTCAAGAAAAAATCAAAGCAAAAACAAAAACACGAAATTAAGATGTTAATTACTCTTTTTCACACCAGCTGAGCAACAGACAGGCTGTGAAGTAAAATTGCTGAAAGGCCGCCGAAGGTAGAGGAAGTGCAGGAGGTGTACTCGGAGCTCAGAGTGTGATCTGAGCTTAGGGAATTGGGGCTGTTCAACGGCGTGAAGTTGCGGCGTCGTTTGCTAAAAGGTCCTTTTCAGTTGCTGATCAACACCGTGGTTTAGTTGAGCTCAATTTGCAATGCTTAAGCTCCAAACGTTGACGAAAATGACTACCTCCTCGAGCTCTCCCTCTCTCTAAGACTTGCAGAATAGTGAGAAAGTTTGGATTTTCGGACCAAAGCCGAAGATAAAGCGATCGAAACAGTGACGGGAAACAAAAAATTTACTCCATTTTTCAACGACGAAACAAACGTCGCTCTAGGTTCGTTCCCGTGCCTCAGGTTCAGTGTAAGGCTCGAATGTACGAAGCCGAACTTTTGGTGAGGTATATTGTTGTATTCCGCAGGTGCATGTAACTAACAGGATCTCAGCCGTTTAATTAAGATATTTAGCAAAGGAACGATGAGGATGAGGATGAGGAGAACGTACGCTTTCGTTGTGGTATCGATACCCGGAGGTTGAAGAGGAAAAGCGGAATGGGATATGCGGATGATACCACGCGCTTTTTGACACGCGTGGGTATGGTGCACTTTATTTTGCGGTCACTTCTGTATCTCAGCTTTGTTTCTTGGGGGGCTAATTTCCGTATGCTTGGTATTTCCCACTTCATTAATGTGCCTTTATTTTCCCGCCGCCAGTTTACGCAAATCAAAGTTAGAGATAACTTATGGGGTTTAGTAGAAATAACTATGATAAATCTCTAGAGTGGTTAGAATTTTCGTTCCGACTTCGGTTGTTTGAGGTTGAAAATTTTGAGTATTAGGGTTTGAGAAATATTATAAAGTAAAGATATGTTATGAGAGTTGGTGAAAAAGTAAAGAGAGAAGATTTTTAATAAGTATTATTAGGTCTGTCCAAAAAACCGGCCGGACCGGCCAAATCGGACCGGCCCGGACCGGTTTTGACCCAAACCGGTTGAATTTTTTTCAACCGGGTTGACCGGACCGGTAAACCGGTGTATTCCGGTCCGATTCCGGGTTACCCTCATGAAAACCCGGGACCTGATCGAAGTATACCTCTCTAAATCGGCCCAAACCGGAAATTGACCCAAAATGGCAAGGCCCAACTCTAAAACCGGCCCAAAATAGCATGTCCCAAACCGACCCAAACCGGCCTAGACCGGACCGGTCCGTTCATATAACCGGTTCGGTCTATATACTTTACAAAACTTCTGGTTTGGCCGGCCAAACCGGAACGAACCAGCCCAGACCGGATGTTGGACACCCCTAAGTATTATAATAATAAAAAATTATATGATGAATTTTTTATGATTAAACCCAAATATTTGGACACCAAACATACCCTTGATTACAAGCCCAATTACCCCGGTAACCTTTCAGGCCCATAGAGAGTGCCATTGAAAATGTGCAATTTTTTTCCTGGAAATATGCAACGAATACTGATCTTCTCCTAATAGCTGAGAGATAAACACTTTAGTCTTTAGGTGCAAGTTTAGAGTCTGATGGCCCAAACTCTGCTTGTGAACTCAAAGATATTGGTTGGCTGGCAGACTATATGGTCCATTAAATTCAGCTCAAAATATAATTTTCAGGTTACAGGAATTCCGGATAAAATGGTAGTGTCTTAGTACCTAGATAAATACAAACTTGTAATATATCAAGTTAGCTCAAGTGATAGTGAATGACCCACAAGAGTGTGGGTTAGGCACACATTTAAGAATTCATACCATCACTTACCCAAAACTCGCGACTGACCCGGTCAGTCTATCTTTATCGTATGAAATTTATCAAATTTTCAACTTAACCCCAAAACAAAATGCAAACTTGCATTAAAGTTGACACCCAGCTTGAAAAGAGATTGAAATCCAGTTTAGGATATTATATACAAGAGAAGCAGGTTTCGACTAGTTTAGAGCATTCCTAGTAGCTTATTCAAATTTGGCTCTCTATTTTAACCAAAAAGTACACTTCTCTATTTTAACTATCAACTTTTTAAAAACACCCACAGCAGCTTCTCTATTTTAACCATCTACTTTTACTATTCTATTTAAATATTATTATTCAAAGATTTCTTTATTATTTCTCTAACATTTATATTTTTTAATATTCGTTTTTATTGTAACGGTTATATTTTTGAATATTTGTCTTATCCTAAAAATGGTGAATTTTTTTAATTTTGTCTTTTCCTAACGCTCGGCATTTTTTAAGTTTATCTTATCTCAACGATTAGATTTTTAAAAAATTTTCTTATCTTAACGGTCATATTTATAAATAGTCATCTTATTTTAACGATCATATTTTTAAAAATGTATTAAGTTAGTCTTTATTTAGTTTAAAATGTATTAAGTTAGTCTTTATTTAGTCTAAAATATATTAAGAAAAGAGAAAGAAAAAGAAAAAAATAGTAAAAATATTAATATTTTATTATAGAGAAGTGAACAGTGGTTATCTAAATATAGAGAACCACTGTTCACATGTTAAAATTTTTAGCTAAAAACTGTTAAAATAGATAAGCTGTTAAAGAGTGTTTTTTGACTTTTTTGTTAAATTGGTTCTCTATTCTAACCAAAATGTTAGAATAGAGAACCTACTAGGAATGCTCTTAGCTCTTTCTTTTTTGTGGTGAGTGCTGATATTCTTACCCTTTTTGTAAATATAAATATTACGTTATGCCCTCAGGTAAATTATATATATATTTCATGCAGAGCAGAATATCTGGCATTTATATAGCCCAACAAGCCCACACGTGCTGCAAATATTAAAACTACAACGAAAAGTTGACTGGAGTCTGCACAGAGTGATAGAGATTGGGGGTGTGGAGGGGTGACAAGACCACGTGCTTTTTTGGGTGGAGGTTTGACTAACAGGTCTATCAGCAAAAGCAAAGACAAAAAGCTGGTGTTAAGACTGTGCAAGCTCTGGTTCTTCATTCTAGAGAAAGCCCATAAGTTTGATAGATATCTGTTATCATTTTAATTAAAACTTCCATACACACCTTTTTGTAAGTTTTAATTTATAAAATCTGGATAATATCATTTGAGATTCGAGTTGGATGCTCCCTCCCTAGAAGGATTCATTTCTTGAAAGTATGTGACACTGTTAGTTGCATGGGACTTCTTGGAAGTAAGGGTTGTTAATTTATATGGGATTTCTTGTACAGATTTTGTTTTGTTGGCTGCACTGAAGCCCAATATTTCTGTTGATGGGTCCACGCACGAACGAGTCCAGCTAAAATCGGACAACTGAATTTTGAAACTCAATGGGCTCGGCTCAAATGATCTGATCCGACAGGAAAGTCCGGTCCATACTAGTGCTCAGGCCCCCCGTAGCTCCGTCCCAGCTAGGACTTCAGCTGACCAACAGACCTTTCCTTAGGGTCGTGCGCCCAGGTATTATCAATAACTGGGCCAGTGCAAATAATTGGCCCATGACTTGCCTTTTTATTTAACGACGCATTTCTATACAATAAATTATGAGTAGAAGCCCAAACAGTTAACCCAAAAGAGACTTAGCCCACTATCTATTAACTTGGACGATGTGGAACGATAGATACCGACGTCCACCGACTCCACTCTGCCATCGGCCCATCACCGTGACATGGACGTCCTAATGCGGATACTATAAATAGATGGGACTAGAGAGACGGGATTACACAAACAAGAACTTGAAAGAGTGAGTATGAAGCTCTGAAGTCTGAACTTGGATAGTTTAGAGTGTTGAGCAGAGTAGGAACAATAATTTGGAATATTTTTCAACAAATTGCAACCAACTAACTAGCATTTGGAGCTTAAATGATAACACTTTCTTGTGCTAATTTAAGGGCTCTTTATCATTTTACTATATTCATTTAAAAAAAAATCTTCATATGGTTCGATCTGACACGATTGGACCACCTATCTTTAACCTTAAATATTCCCCTTGGCTATTCAAACTTGGAACTTTAAGTTGAGGGTGAAAATGTCTCGAGAAAAAAAAAATGGCGTATTTTTTCAAACATATCTATTTTGTTTTATTAACAGTTAAAGTTTAGCTTTTCCGGGACGGTGTCCCTGAAGCGTTTTTCATCATTATATTTACGGAAAAAACGTTGGTTCACAATCACATAAATCGGCACACGATCTTCATGCTGGGTATGATCGAACCAGTGGCAGAGCCAGAAACCCAATTAATGGGGGGCAAACTTTTTAAGAAAAAATGACAAAAAAAATTTTTTTTACTACTTAATGCAAAAAAAGTCTTAAGAGTATAAATAAAAAAATTAAGGACTAAAAACACTAAAAATATTGAAATACACGTACCGTACTATTTGCTGATACTGAGAGGTGACATTAAAGATTAAATTCTTGTTGTTCAAGACACCAATAGAGCATCAACTAATCACACAAACAAAAGCATTTATATATATATATTCTTTGTAAAACAAAACACATAAATGAAATAAAATATTTTCAGCAATATAACTTTTTACTTCCATAAATGAAGTACTTATTTTTGTTGTTAGAAAGGATGTGTCCTATGCTCAATAAGTCCTGCTGAATTTGTTGGGATATGTAAAAAGAAAACATAACACATAAATGAGAAAAATAAACAATTACTGTATTTCTATTATTCTTGAAAGAAACAATAGCAAAACGAAGAATATTGGAAAAAGAAGCCAAATTATCCAAAGTTCAAAAAGAATCCAGGTTCCAATGGCATAAAAATACTTCTCACCCTTGTTATAGTTTTTTTTAGTGTGACAGTACTATTGAACACGGGCTTCTCAATAGTGGAATCTCTATCAACAATAAAATAACCCAAAATTGCAAGGAGGAAATACATACTTGGTAAATGATAATAGAAAAAAAAATTGGACAAAAAGTTCAATTTTAACATCCAAATAACTATTCTACTCCCCTTACAAAATGAGAAAACAGAAAAATCGTAGTTCAAAGTGCCCATTACCTGGCTAAATTAATGGCTAAAATTTTGAAGAAATAGATTTATAACTTGATCCAAACGTCACAAATTACAATGGAAAAGAAGTTTCACCTTTAGAGAAAGACAATTAAAAACAAGTTAATCTCATGGGCTATGAAAAATCAGACCTAAACAAACAAAAGATAGATGAAAATGTGTCTTACTTCAACTTTGGATTTTCATAAATTGTGGAGAAGTCAGACATGTAAAATTAGATGATGATAGTGACAATAAAATGATATAACCAATGATTCTCTAGTAAGTAAAGATGGACACGCAACACACTTGAATAATTGAATTATCACTTATCCAACAAGAGCACACCACCCTCTATCTCAGTATTTGTGATATCCAAATTCTCAACCAAGTCCAACATAAAAAGCAAAAGAACAAAAAAAAAACAGTACTAGAATAGTGAAAACATTTATTTCAATGATTACAACACACAACGATTATCAGGACTCAGGAGAAGTATATGAAATATTCGTCGCAAAATTCATGACAACGTCGACAAGTTAATGTAGGATTTCAAGTTTTGACATAAATAAATATCTCTCTGCTTATTCTTTTAATTTGATTTTGAGGTATTGGGCTGCTTGAGTTTTAAGGGGGGGCAGGCTGATTAATCTAGGCAGGCAAGGGGGGCAAGCATAATTTTTATTTGGCCAAGGGGGGCAAACCTAATAAAAATAAATAAAAAATAAAAAAAATGCATGTAAAAAAAAATATTTGGGGGAGCCAACCGGGGCAATGGCCCCGGTTCGCCCCCCCCCCTCCCTCCGCCTGTGGATCGAACGTTGGGAGATCGAAGAAAATCTTGCACCCCCCACACAGGCAAACACCCTTAAAAATAGGCTTTTGCACGTGCATGGGTCGCTTGACTGCTGAGTAAGTTCGTCATTATCATCACAACACAGCATGCCACAAGATTAGGGAGAACTATATACGGTTGCTACCATCCATTTCACTGAGGTATTTGTCTGAAATATCAGAATATGCGCACCATCCTTGTTGCAGTCTCAATGACAATGACTGTCTCCAACCCATGCTCACACAGTCCCACTGACATGGCTTAGCTTCCGAATCTCTGGCCTAGATTCAAAACAACTCTTTCCGACCTAAGAAGAGAGAGGTGGACACTCTTGGTTTTGATAGAAGACAGAGATGAAACATCTTTAGATTACTTCTATCTTCTAATCTCAGGACATACAATTGAATGACAAAATTGCCAAGGAAAGAAAGAGCCATAGAACAAATTTGTAGTCAATTATACATATGATAAACCAATATAACGCAGAATCATTTTGCCTAGAGACAAAAGGAGATCGATTTCGATCGCTTCACCAAGCCAACAGGAAGAAAATTCCCAACGAAATTTTCAAACGTCAATGCAAATATGCAACTGTATCGTAGTTCTTCATCAATCTTCTCATTCTAACTACCAAATCAAATTAAAGCACTTACATAAAAGAAGAAGAAGAAAAAATGGCTGGAAAAGAGACAAAGAAATAACATATTTAGATGCCCAGATCAAGACTCCTGAGAGTTCAGAAGATAACAACCACTTGAGCCTGAGATGTTTCCATTGCTTCAAAGTTTCTAACTTTCCTTCCCTATTTTCCTACACTTTCTCCCCCTCATCCCCCCACCAAAGAGAGGATGCAAAATCCAGGAATACCGAGATACGCTCTCTATTTTCATGTTCTTTTTTTTTTCCCCAGCATTGAAAGTAAACGACATTACAACATTGTTTCCCCACTAGACCCATATAACTCAACGAGTCTCTGCAAGATCACGACCTGGGTCCGCAAGAAAACGATGTAGTCCGCAGTTTCTTGGAACAGCTGGTCGGGTTTTACTATTTCGCCGTAGTGGGAAGGGATGAGGCTCTTGAGGGCCTCAAGCTTCTCTGATACCTCGGAGCACGTGCCCCCACCATTGTTGAAGCAGCTTCTCCGAGCTCTACGAGAACGTGCTAGGAGCCGTCTACTTGAGCTGGTTCTTCTTGTTACTCTTCTCTTTCTTCTCCGGAAACTTTTGGGCTTATCTGGAGTTGAGCTCATTGCATCTGTGTATGAGAGAGAGAGAGAGGTGATTGTCACAAGTTAAGAAGACAGGGCTCGCCTGCTCGGGTTATAAGTAACGGGGAAATTAGAAAATGCCAGTTGGATTGCCCTTTTTTACGGAAATGCCATGCATGGGTTTCTCCGCGTGTTATGAGTCTTTTGTTTCCATAATTCTATTCCTTTTTCTTTTTGGGTTACGTTAATATTCCAAACATGAGTTTCTGGAAGCTACCTGTAAACTGTAAAGAGGAATTTCACATTTAGGAGGTATTTGTATGTGAAAATTTTGGGCGGTAAAAATATTGGAATATTGAGATTAATGAAAAAGTGAAGATATTTTATAAAAATTGGTGAAAAAATGAGGAGAAATAAGATTTGAATGAATATTATAATAAGAAATAATTATTTGAATTAAAAAAATATTATAATATAATTTTTTTAATATGCCCCAAATATTGCCCAACATTTCGGGCAACAAATGCCCGTTAAAAAAAACTTGTTGACGCAGAAAAAAAGACGAAAATGAAAATAAAATAAAAAAGAGAAATTGCTAAACCAGGTCTTAAAAAATTTTACAAACAAACATTAAAAATCTCAAAAAATTAAATACAAAATTAATAATTTTTCACATAAATTATAATATTTTTAAAAAATAATTTAAACAAATATTCTCTTTCTTTATTTTTTATTAAAAATTATATCAAATCATCTCTACACTTTTTTTACAAACTCTAATAAAAATTAATTTAAATCAAATATATTTTAAAAAATTCACTAATTTTTTACAAAAATCAATAAAACTACAATCTACTTAAATATTGACGCCAACAAATTTTTTAAGAATTTTTATAACCTAACATCACCTAAGTCGAGACTTGTATCTTAATTGGAAGAAATAACTCTTGGTTGTTAATTTGACTTCTTAGAAGTCAAAACAAAAACGATGCAAATTTAAGCAGTGTCGTTGTCGGTTTTATTAATGTCCTAAATAGTTTTCCTCTTCCCATGGCCCTGGGACATCCGAACCCAGTGATCATAGAGTTCACGAACAATTAGGACCCAATTTTTGGTGGAACAGGCCCTACAAAAATATACCGACACCTCTCTGTATTGTGTAAGAAGAGTCCGACGCCTGAGAGGACACCAATTTCGGATCTCAGTTGAAAAGATGGAGCGGGAGGGAGATCAGGGCACAACTTGCGAGCCACGAAGGTAGAAAGCCTGCCCCTCTGTGATTGCACATGTGAAATCCGGGACCTTAAATTCCTTATTCCAGCAATACCCTCTGAATCATGCACAATTCCGGAAAACGAATAAAAGATTTTGTAAACTGGGGTTTAACATTTCATGCGCGACTCTGTCTGATTACGGACAAACCAGTTGAGTCAAAAAAAAAACAGAAGATAGAGAAGGGGGACACGTAGCAAAAAAGAATGATAATTTTGGATGATCCAAAGCAAACACAAAGCTCTCCTTCAGCTTATAGGGTAGTCTAGATATTAGTAATTTAATAGGCAGAGGGTAAGTAAGTCAATTGCGCAAAAAGAGGGTTGCAGGCTAGTTGTACTGGGGGGGCTGTGACTTCCCTAAATGGTGCATGTGAGGACCATACGGGCCAGCAAGGTAGAAAAGCCTTATTGGAAGAGATAGAGAGAGCACATGGGGAAGCACATGCATGGGAGGGGTCTTGCCCTTGGAGTGTAGCTTTAAGGAGGGAATGCATGTGACAAAGGAGAGACAGCGAGGCAGCACGAAATGTACAGCATGTTCTGCACATTCCCTGCACGGAACTGAACGAGTGGCAGCCCCTTTTGCTCTCTTCCCCCCCTCCCCCTTACACAACCACTTCATTTAAATTATTTCCTACTCCTACAATTACTTAATCAATACATAATTAATAACCCTATCCACCTAGATTTACCTGATTTCACGCACATGTTTACACTTGAATTTCAACCTATCTCAATCCGGCATGTGTGACATGTGTATGTACTGCATGTGACTTCATTCTTTATATTATATTTAACTCCACAAGTTGTCTTGTTTTGACTTAATTATAGCTGAAGTCGATGTGATATTTACTTTTAATAAATCAGGCTTTATGACACAATTTTGAACATGATAATACATGTGTTCCATTTGTTGCACGTAGAGTGCTTTTCATCCATTAAAAGTTAATCAACTAACGAATAATCTGTATATCTAAAGAATAAACCATATAAATCGTCACGTTTAAAGTTGTACTTTCTAAATTGATTTATTAAAAGTTAATACTACGTGTATCAGTAATTAATCCTTTTGTTTTTCACGTTGAAAATTAAAAGTTAACATCTTGTTTAACTTACGTGGTCTGTTTTGAATCTAAGCAGAAAAGGTGAGAGATTGTAGAGAGATATTCTAACGAACACTAGGAAGGCACTTCAAATTTTGAGCAACTCTGCAGGATTACTTACCCCCCTTCGAAAACATTTGCGGAAGCAAGAGACAAGATGGCGAAGGCCTTTCTGAAAAGAAGTACCTTTTGGATTAAGAGATAATGAAGGTCGCTGCTACGAGTTTGGAACAGACGTGATATAACTAATCTTTTTTAGGCTTAAATGCATTGTAAGTCCCTGTGGTATCACATTTTTACAAATTGGTCCCTGTGGTATGAGTTTGTACTAACTAGTCCCTGGGGTAAGCATCTTGTAACAAATTGGTCTTCCCGTTAGATTTTTGTCGACTCACTTAACTGTTGAAGCTGACATATCAAAAAATCTAACGTCATCAACGAATGGGGTGATGCCGCATGTCGAGAGGCGAGCAGGCTGAGTTGCTTGTGCTCAGGATGCTCGGGCTGCCAGGGCTCGGTCTGTGCTCGGGATGCTCTGTCTATCCTTTGTTGGTGCTCTTTCATTGGTGCATATGATGCCGCATGTACCAGTATCCCGAGCAGGCCAAGCTGCTTGTGCTCGGGATGCTCGAGCTGGTGTTGCTCAGACTGCTCGGGATGCCGGGGCTCGGTCTGTGCTCGGGATGCTCGGTCTGTCCTCTGTTGGTGCTCTTTCATTGGTGCATACGCGGAAAATAATACACGTCAACTTCGGCTGTTAAGTGGGTCGACGGAAATCTAACGGGAGGACCAATTTGTTACAAGATGATTACCTCAGGGACTAATCAGTACAAACTCATACCACAGGGACCAATTTATAATAAAGTGAT
The DNA here is from genome assembly GCA_963930655.1 of Myrica gale. Lineage (NCBI taxonomy): Eukaryota > Viridiplantae > Streptophyta > Magnoliopsida > Fagales > Myricaceae > Myrica > Myrica gale. The sequence continues at coordinate 3,017,471 of OZ005600.1, read as the reverse complement.
ACCACAGGGACCTATAGTGCATTTAAGCCTTTTTTTTATTTGGTTCTCATCGGCACTCTCTTTTCCGTAGAGTTTGAGCTGCGTGAATCATGTGCAGATTCCCTCGCTTTATTCCTCTTGTTTTGTCGGCAGAAGCTGCCACGATCGTCATGGATCAGGATCGCTCGACTCGATTCCCGTTGCGAGCCCATGACCCACTTGTTTTGTCTAACGTGAACCACTCCTGGCAAATGGGTTGCTGCTTTTCTTTTACCATTCTGTTTTTCAGTTTTTTATGGTTATAGTTTCGATTCTTCTTTCTTCTGTTTTGACTTTCGTTAAAAATCAATAAACAAACTGGGGACTTCTGCGATATTGTTTTTTTTCTAGGCGCGATATTGTTTTCAAAACTTCAGTAGTTGTTTCGGCACAGGACTAAGCCCAAGAGCAACAACTTTGGGCTGGTCCATCCAGATAATCTGCACTATTATACGCACGAAAACTCCCTTGGAATTACTGGGCCATAGTTTGGACCTCTCGACTTACTTGCGATCCTTCTAGCTTGGACTAGTTAGACTAGGGCTTGGTGCCTGGATCGAATGGCTAGAACAAGTATCAGAGCAGTTGCTAATTTTGCTTCTATAACATTTTGCGTAACCCAGTTGCTGGGTCTAGGGGTCTAATATGTCTGTTTTGAGAAAAATTTTTAGAATTTGCATCTAATTTTTTAACATTATAATTTTAATATTATTCATACACAAATATTAATAAATTTTAATATTATTTTTTTACCCACATTAATATAAGTCAATATTTTCTACACGCATATCAATAAAGCTCAAATATTACCTAAATATTTACATCATATTTAACATTCTTAAAATTTTCTAAAAATAAACATAAAGTTGCATAAAATAATAAATTTTTATTTCCTTATATTTTCACCGACTTCTCTAAATTTGTTCACTTTTTCGGTTACTTTTATAATTTTTTTAATATTTTCACTAACTTTTTTATTATCTCATCCTTTTTTTACTAACTTTCATACTTAAAATTATATTCATCCTAAAATTGTATCACAAATACAACCTTAATTCTTAGGAAAATTATTTATTAGAATCCTTTATAATTCTTCACTCACTCGAATTGTATCTTGAAATTAGGAGACTATTAATATAGTATAATTTCTCTTCCAAATTGCATCAACAAAAATAAATTGTAAAGAACTCTACGTGCTTGTCCTGATGTCTGCGTTGTTGCTCAATCCTTCCTCTCCCCGGCCTGCTAGTCTCTTTTTTCTCGCTCTCCGAGTCTTCTCTCTCTGTTTCGCTCTCCGTCTGAGGCTCCGATCAACTCTAGGGTTTTTTACCGGTTCAGCCCGCGACTAAAGTTTCAAAAACCTCCTTGAAGACCCTAGTTTATTTTCTCTCTTGCTTCGCTTTCGATCTCTATAGCTCAGTTCTCAAGTTTTTTTCGCCATCTTCTTACATCAAGGTTTGACCTTCTCTCTGCAGTTTTCAATTTTGTAGGGATCAAGTAATTTAGGGTTTCTAAGTTCTGCCGGAGATTTCATCGAATCGAATTTCTGTTTATGTTGACTCTTGAAATTGACGATATTTCCATTTGTGTTTTACAAGTTGAGATTTTTGTTGTGTCTTGCCTCAGTTGCTTCATTTTGACGGTGCTTTTTTCTTGTTGGATGTTTACGAGATTAGATTTATCTCAGACTAATGTTGGGATTAGTAAATTCCCAAATATTCGACTTAGAAAATTCTGAGGAATAGCAAATGAAAATATGATCGGCAGTCCTTATATTTATTTGGACTGTAGTTTTTTGTTATGGTGGCAATAAGGGAGTTGCAGGGATTAAATTCTTCGATTAACTATGAGGGGTCTTCTTCGTTTGCTAGGAAAACTAAGATCAAAGGGCGGGCTTCTTGAGTTGGACTGTCAGGAGGGATTCATGGGAGGTGGGGTTTGGGGGAACGATGGTCGAGGTTGCCCATGGGAGTTGTTTGACTTTGTCATCTTAAGGAGGCGGGGCTTTTCTTGCGTGTTTGGTGCTTCTTGTGTAATTGCGAGGGGGAGTCTTCATTTCTTCGTGCTTTGCCAAGTGGCTAGAGGGTTGTGGGTGTTTTGTTTTGTTTGGTGGTTTTTGGGAGGGAGATGAACTTCTGTTGCTTGTCCTGATGTCGTGTTTTTTTTTTGGGGGGGACCTGTGTTGTTGGGTTGTTGGGGGCTTTCAGTATAATCTCTTGTACTGTTGACTCCGTTGTTTTTTGCTCTTTATTTTTCTTCTCTTTAATAAGATTGGCTTACTTATCAAAAGAAAAAATAAAGATCAACGTGTTTCATTGCACTAATATAGTTATATGTTACTTCCAGTGGTTAAAGAAGTTATTTTTTTCTGGTGTTATTTATAGCTGCCAGAGCTTGAAATTCTTATATACATGACATGCCAACTATGCATGTCATTATAGACCTCGAGACAAGGAATGTGGCAATGTGAATCACTTGTTTGTGATCTCCTCAATTTTGGGTACACCAAATAAGTAGCGTAAGAATTATTGGAATGTTAAAATCTAAAGATTGTACCCCCAAGGGCGATAGCTCAGTGGTTAGGAGAGACATCCTCCTTGGGGCTCGACGTACCAAGTTCGAGTCTCAAGGGTGTGGGATGGATTTTCCTACTGCTGGACGAGTTCTTGACTTATCTGCTCCCTGGGTTGTGGGGTCAGTCCAGTGGGCTGTGGTTTGTACTTCAGAGTTGGGCCAAACGGGTCCGACTTTGGGGGATTTCCACGTTATAAAAAAAAATCTAAAGAGTTGTGTCTTGTTCTCCTGTACTTATTATACGTATGCACATATATTTAGCAAGCAATTACGAATAATGTTGGGCTTACTTGGTTTTGAGGATTATGACTGGCATTGCATAAGAGGGTTATGTTCCGAGATGATGGGTGATGGGTGGAAGTGAATTGCTGTCCACAAGGTTGAATTGGTTGGATTGTTGTAACTTGAAAGACCTTCGTATTAGGCCACGATCTGCAAACCTTTAAATCAAACAATTTTAATTTTAATCTTTGAGAAGGCTGAAGCCTTTTCTTTTAACATTGTTCCGACTGTTAGCCTTACTGTGCTGTTTCTTTAAATTTCGATGCACGCTATGAATTATTGAGAGTATTTTTGTATTATATGAATGTTTCTTATATTTAATGTCTTCTGATTTATTGGCAGGGGATTTGTCTTAATCTACTGCTTTTAGGCCCTCCAATGCTCAGGGGAAGATTTTTTATGCTGCTTTGTCTAATGTTTGTGAACTGAAAATGAGATATGAAGAAGCTGTGAAGGCTGTCTTTCCTTTATTGGAAGGTATGGACCTTGCTTCGTGTATGGCAGTATGTAAGGAGTGGAGGGACATAGCCCGAGATGATTACTTTTGGAAATGTCTATGTGCCAAGAGATGGCCTTCTGTCTGCAAGCGGCCTAACCCTCCAACTTCAACATACTACAAGCTATATCAAACCTTTTATAGACGCCAGCATCGTCAAAGTCTTCTCCCCCCAAGGCTGTCGTTTGATGATTTGGAATTTTTTATTGACATCTGGACTGAAGATAGATTAATCTTTTCGGAAGTAGTTCCTGGCCCTGTGTTAGAAGCTGGTATCAAGATCCCTCCAACTGGAATTTGTGACATGCTTAGATTTCACCTGGAGAGCCCTGAGTACAAGATGACACTACCTGTTGAGCCAAGATTCACTGTTCCTGTGAGCCAGACTGTCAGTGTTTCGGTGCTTGTGGGGCGCAAGGATTCCAATAGAGTTGCTTGCATCATTAATAAATCGATGTTTGACTACATAGATCGGACATCATATAGAGCCCTGGCATTTGAGTATTTAGACTTCTCTCCTTCCCACCCCTTCATTTCAGGTATCCGGGCATGGATCTCTTTGCTTTTCATGGAAGGTGGAAATGAAGGTGATATTGATGTCTTCGGGATTGAAATGGATTTCTGTGATGCTGCAAATTCCAAGGAAGAGGTTCTATGGTTATTTGACACTCTTGATTGGAAGTGAAGGGTTCTGACAAACTGAATCTATGTGCGAGCAAAAGTATGAACAAACCGAATTGGATGGGATCTCAATGCTTCCTTCTTTATTGGTTCTCAAAGTTGGGGCCCAAGGATGATAGTGCAAACTCTCAACCTCAAGCAAAGACTTGGCTTGAGTGGTAATATTTCTTTTGTTCTATTGCAAATTCAGAGTCCGTACATAGTTTTTCTATTCATGATCTTCCTAAATATGTCTTTAGATATTGCGCTTTCTGTAGTCCCTCTTTATCCTTTATCTAAGATGGAGATAATAATATCAGGCTTTGCGTAATAGGCTTGAGTGTTGAACCATGTAATAATGTCCTTGCCCAATTTAAGCGTTCTCTTTTGGTATTTGTTCATCTATCCATCCTGTTGAAAGGCTAGGCTTAATTACCGTACAAGTCGTGTGATATCCAACTTTTATAAAATATTCTCTGTGGTATGACTTTCAGAGTGGTCTCTGTGGTATTTGTGGTATTGTTTTGAGACAAATTAGTCATTTTGTCCAACGGTTGTTACTCACTTAACGGGAAAGTGTTGTGTATGTCACGTCAGCACCACTCACGCGTGGACACGTGTTTTTTGAAAAATAATCTCATATTATATTTTTTTCTACGTCATTTATTCTTGTTAAAAGAAAAAAAAATGAAATTAAGCCTTAAACTTACCACTGTCTGAGGCCTTTGAGAGTCCTGTAAGACCCCCCTCTTTTCAACTATTCCTTTAACCCTAATCGCAATCCCTAGTGCAGGGAAGACCTCTCTTGCCATTTTATCCAGGCAATTAAGGAAGAGAATGGGGGCTTGCGGTTAGGGTTAAGGGAATAGTTGAAAAGATGGGGTTTTGCAGGACTCTCAAGGACGTCGAAAGTGGAAGTTTAAGGCTTAATTTCGTTTTTTTTTAAACAATAGTAATTGACGTGAAAAAGAAGTATAATCTGAGTTGAATTTTTAAATTTTTTTCAAAAAATATGTGTCAACGCGTGAATGGTGCTGACGTGACATGAACAACACTCTCACGTTAAGTGGGTAACGGCAGTTGGACGGAGGGACTAATTTGTCTCAAAACTATATCACATGAACCATTTTGTTAAAAATCATACCACACGGACTATTTTGTAAAAGTTGGATACCACAGGGATCCGTACGGTAATTAAGCTTAAAATTTATAACTTCCGCCACAGCCCAAAAACAAAAACTCTCTCTATCTGAGTGGTGCCAGTCATTCGTGTGGCATAATATTCTTTTCGAGGACAAACCATATATATGTACAGGATTATGCTGCGATAGTTTCATTGTGATACATATGGGATGGTAACTTAATCCTGAAGAGGATGTTAGATGTCCCGTGATTCTGTTTTTCTAGCCTCTTCTGCCAGATTCAAATGTCGTCCAAAGACGTTTTTTCTCCTTTTAAGTCCCAATTTTATGCATGACATTGACCTTCATCGAGAAGACTTGAGTGTCTTCTGATTGAAAGAGCTAGTGTCATCTTTTGGGTATAGAAACTTATACCAATAATCCGTTTGATCAGCGGGCAACGCTTAAAAATTTGCAAGTTAATTGTATATTCTAGGTCATAGCTCAAAAAAAAAACTTTTAAATCAATGGTGTTTCCTGACTGATACACTATTGCAGTGTAGAGGAAGTCTTTATTTCATTTAGTTGCTAGAGGCCTCATTTGCTGCACGTTATGGAGTACTGCTCTTGCGTTATATGCTCGGTGATCAGTGGAAGAGACAAGAGCATTAAACGTTACAATAATAGCCCAAAAAACAGTTTTGATAATAGGTAGTACAAAACTCAGGAAAGAGTAACCGGAGGACTGTAAATAAAGTAATAAATGTGGGGTATCTTAGAAAAGGAAAACAAATACATAACGACGGGGGAAACGATACCAAATTACCGTTGGAGAATGGAAATTTATTTGATATCAATTTTTTTTATATGCATTGAGTTGACACAAATAGAGATATATATATATATATATATATCCGTGGCAAAACTTCAATTTATTTTGCGAAGAAAATAAGGAAATATTTTTATGCACTTTAATATTAATATATTAATAATATTATTACTATCACTGACGTCAGCAAAAAGTTCAACGACAGAGTTATGTAATATTTTGAGACAAATATTCCCATCGAAAAATGTTGAAATCTTTTTTAGGCTTTCCTCCTATTGTTGACTTTATCATTATCCAGCCGGTTTACTACCGCGATCTCACAATCTCCACGAATTAATCTCAAATGTTTATACAAGTTCACAATCTCTATGAGATATAAAGGAGACGCTGTTGATAATTTGATCAATCTCATTAAAAACTGCAAGGAAGAAGGATTTGGCGCTTTATTCACCACGAGGGGTAAACGAAATTGCTAGCTCCTCCAGAAATACAAGAGTACTTGATTCACGCTCACACATTGATGCAAGTTACCCTGACCATAAAATCCGAAGGAAGCTACCAAAATTTTCATTTTGGGCAAGAAGCTCGCTAGGGAACTAAGTTATAAAGGACAATATCCTAGCGGAATTAATTCTAGAAATTAGAAGCAGCCTCAAAGTTCTGTCCAAATTGCAAATTAGCAGGTACAGCGTTATCAAGCTGCAACATTTTCGTATCGCTAGTAGTCAATTCATGGAAGGACAAGCTCTGTCTTCCCAACATCGTCCCGGTCTGCCACTCTTGGCCCCAGGCCCCCAGTTCCGGGACATCTGAATCCAGTCGGTGTTAGAGCCCTTAATTTTGACACTAGAAACGTCGCCAGCACCTCCAACATTGTACACCATCACAAGTATCCAGTTTGGTTTCCCTTGATCTCAAACCTTACCCCTCCTTTCTTAACGCAGGGGACTCTACGGTACTTCACGGGAATAATCCCAGCTCTCTTTGGTGCAAGCTTTGCGAACATGGGCATGGACAAGTCGAAGTGCTGGAGCTGGGGGTAGCACCAATTCCCATCAGGCTTGTCGTTGTTCGGAGGGCAGAAGTTGGTGGCCGTGATCTTGATAGTGCCTGCATTTTGTATGCACCATTGCGGATCATTCACGCACATGAGCTCAAAACAAGCTCCGCAAGTGAGTCCGTTGTTGAAGAGTGCAGTACTTAAGGCCGCTATCTCTCGGGTCTGGATTCAGTCCAGACCGTACGGGTCCAGACTGATCCAGACCCACGGTTTGGATTACATCCAGACTCAATCTACGGCAGGGAGGGCTGCCACCTCATTTAATGAGTCCTCCCTTCCGTCGGCTCGGTTTGGCTCGTTCGACACGCGGCTTTTTGGCTCTGGATCTGTAGTGGTCGGACCACTATATTTTAGATCCGACCACAACTGCAATCACTACTCCCCGACTATTCTAACACGCATGTTTTTGGCTCCAGATCTGTAGTGGTCGGACCATTATATTTTATATCCGACCACTACGCCTCGAACACGCGTTTTAACTTTTTCCACATACACTCAGCACACTGGAAAAGGCAAACTCATTTGGTTTCGGTCCTTCCCTTCTCATCCAAGATAGGTACTCAAAGACTTCTACCCCATAACCTCCTTGAGAATACGTTGCAATTATAGTACTCCAGGAAACAATATCTCTTATGCTCATCCCATGAAACATCAATGAAGCTGAGGGCAACAACCCGCATTTTGAATACATGGTCATGATGGAATTTGCCACTGACAAATAACCAACAAGACCTCTGTGTAAAACATGGCCGTGTAATTGTTCAACCCATTCAATTCTCAAAAGATTTGCGACACCGGAGATAACAGCTGTAAAAGTGTACTCATTTGGACTCACATCTGACTCCTTCATTTTCATAGATGCTTTAATTGCATGCTCCTCCTGACCCATCTGTACATATGTTGTTATAATTGTTGTCCATGAAACCACATCCGGTGTCCTCATCTTCTCAAACAAGCGTGCGCCGTAGTCTAACTTTTCCGCATTTGTTGTATATGGTAGCAAGAGTGTTAGCCACAAACGAGCTCTCATTGAACCTCTTTCTCATTGTTTTTGCATGAATTTCCCTCCCATACTTTAGAGCGCCAGAACCTGCACATGCCTTCAATGCAATAGCAAATGAATACCACTCATATTCAGCCTTTGACCTCTGCATTTCAGAAAAGTAAACCACTCCCTCCTTATTATAACCAGCTTGAACAAGCCCGGTTATAATGGCAGTCCATGTTACTACATTCCCAAGCCTAATACACTCCAAGTTATTCTAAAAGGGTTAAAACGCGTGTTCGGGGCGTAGTGGTCGGATATAAAATATAGTGGTCCGACCACTACAGATCTAGAGCCAAAACACGCGTGTTAGAATAGTCGGGGAGTAGATTGCAGTTGTGGTCAGATCTAAAATATAGTGGTCCAACTACTACAGATCCGGAGCCAAAAGGTCGCGTGTGGGACGAGTCAAACCGAGCCGACGGAAGGGAGGGCTCATTAAATGAGGTGGCAGCCCTCCCTACCGTCGATTGGGTCTGGATATAATCCAGACCGTGGGTCTGGATCAGTCTGGACCCGTACGGTCTGGACTGAATCCAGACCCCTGTCTCAAGGCCATAACCTTGTTGGAACATATCGCCATAGCCACAAGCACCCTCTGTCACAAAAAATTCGCCCGTGAAAAGTCGCCAATTTTGGAGAACAGTATCCATGAATAAACGAACAAGATGGTTTCCTATATATAGCTATACTTACGCATGGTTTCTCCACCGCTCATGTCACCGTAGAACGTTGCATGGGCATCATACCAATTATCATCTATTTTATCAACAATGGTGATTCTCCTGCTCATGGCTACGGCGAAAAGAGCCATGAGAATGACAGTTGTAAACAAGTTTTTAGACCTAGCCATGACGACTGGAGAGATAGAGAGGCTACTGCGCTTCCCATAGCAGGCTCGAAAAGATGGTAGTTATAAAGCAAGGTAGGGAACAGATAAGGCAAGGAATCGGACATGGATATTTCTCCTGTAGTTACTGCATGCAGCGAAAAATCGAGTAATATAAAAGGAAGGGAAGAATATTTTATATGTTTGATAATCCATGTCAGATCATGGTAGATTGAATATCTCTATTTTTCATATGTAGGCACACGGAAGAGAAAATCCTATGCACAAAAAGTTTTACATTTTAACCCTTATATTTCCTTTAATATATATGTTGAAGCGTAAAGTGGAAGTTTGGTTTTTTCTTTTCCCCTTATTATTATGTTGCATTTTTATGTCCTTAATTTGACTTCCGAGGGCCAAAATTTCAAAGAGGATACCCAGTCAGCCAAGCAAGAGCTATTCTAATTTAGGTCACGTTTGTTTACCATTTTTTTTAAAAAATTTGTATTTTTTTTTTCAATTCAAACAACACACGTATTTCAATACAATATTTTATTATTTTTTTTACAAATTTATTCTTTTTAATAACTTCTATATATATTTCACTGTACCACCTATGTATTTACAATTTTCTCATCATTTTATAAATTTCTTTCAAACAGAGAGCTTCTCTAGCAAGCTACCACGATCCAAGCAGATAACAACCAGGGGTACTCTCGTAAGTTCAAAACATCCGCGAAGGTCTTTAACGGCCCTTCAAAATCCCCTGCCCCCTTTGCTGAAATCTATATAATCCGAAGTAACAAGTAGAAACCAGCTACCTTTTCACAAGCTGCTGCTACCGTAGAGCAGAACACAGTCGATCCAGGGGCAATTTCGTGGTTCCACAACTGGCATTCATTTTCCATATCTATAAAACCAAATTCACTTCGCCACAAAGATTTTTTTGCCCCGCAAACAGACGGGCTTTCCCCGCCATTTGCTTCCCACAATTTCTCTCGTTACAGCTTCCAATCTATACCTCTAGGGCTCCAAACTTCTCTGAATTCAAAAACATAAAAAGCCCTAATTCCCTCCAAAACGCCCTCAGATTTTCACTTTATTACGCTCGTACCACTCCCTTCCTCCCTATCTACATGCTCCCCCACTGTCGATTGTGGACTCACCGGTTCACCAATCGATGAGCACTCCAATTGGTCCGGGTTCTGGTTCGGCTTTGAGCTCCGGCTGGGGCCACCGCGGCATAGGCCTCTCGAACTCCATTCACTCGGAGGTCGCGCCATGCTTGCCTTTGCCCTCGCTACCGGTGTTCTGCGGAGCATCCAATCAGGACCTCCGCCTCTTCGACGAACCTGGTGGTGGTGACTTGAGGTCGCTGACCCGCAGCGAGGTCCTCGCTCAGTCTAGTAGAATAGCTGATCTCCTTCGCCAAACCGATGTGTCGTACTTGTAAGTGTTTCGTTGTTTCCGCGAACATCTTTGACATTCACTAGGTGATTCGAAGAATCGAGTTTCTGAAGTAAGCCAAAGAAGTTGAAAATGTAATCTTAGTTCACTATTTACGCTTGAATGACGTCCGTCTTCGGTTTTTTTGGTGTATTTTGATTTTGAATCTTTGAAATGGCTTAGCTCATAAGCAGTTCGAAATTTAACGTGTTTGAATTGTTTGAATAAATCTACAAGCGTGAATTTGGCGGGGTGCATGTGATTAAGGCTGCTTTTAACAGTTAATTCGTCGGTCTTTTTAGTTTAGGATCTTGATTTTTTGCAGCTGAAGGCTTTTGCTGCTGTATTAGTTGACTTCGTTTCTCCTCTGCACATGTTCTCAGTGTTTTGATATTTCTCATATTTCTCGTGTCTCAGTAGGATTTGTCGTGGGGGAGTGCAAAACGTATAGAAAAAAATATTTGAATGGTAAGACTAGAAAGCCGCATGCAATGTATCTAGTTGCAGTTGCTTAGAAGAGAAAAAACACTAATGAAAAGAGGCCACGAGGGAGTTCATTCGTAATGTGGTACAAACAGTGCTTATTTGGAAATGTTTTGGAACTCTACTGCCCTACTTTGTTTCAGAACTAAATTACAGTGTCTTGTTTACCCCTGCCACATTGGTTTGTATGGATAGTTTGCCGTTAGTATGAGTGTGAAGGACATATTTCCTCGTTGTTGTTATTTGGAATTACACATGGTTTGCATGTTTTTGGAAACTATCTCTAAGCTCGCTGTGGTTTCAACTAAACTACAATATTCATAGACAAAGTTCCAATTGAGTGATTCTTCCATGCAATGAAGATTTGTTGCCGGAAACATGGAATTTCTATTTTAGTTGACCAATGGGATTAAATTTTTTAAGGAAGAGGCAGCAAAACAATTAGTCTTGAATTTAGAAACAGAAAATTTGTCTCCATCCCTTTTAGGATCAAGTAAGGGCTGAGTTTGTGCTTCTTGCCACACTTAAATGTCACATCGGAGAACCTATTTAATAGGACCAGAAATACAATGATTTCATTTTATTCCCAATTGGAGAGATGTTTAGTTATGGTTTTCAAAAGCCGAAGAGGATATCTTTTATCACCCTTTGTTGGGAAAAGTTGTTACTTGTAAAATTCAATTATCATTACAGATGTTAAGGTTGGCATTTGCCCGACGTACTCCTTATGATTGCAGTAACTGTTCTCTTCCTCATATTTGGCATCATCTGCAGGAATCTGAAAAATGACTCAAGGGTAGTTGCATATGGCTATGTAGAGCCTTTAGAACTTTATGAAGAAGTTTTGCGATACAATTCAGAAGCATTTGAGTGCAGTACTGCAGGTAAACAAAGTACTCAATAATCTTTTCTTCCCTTGAATGTAATGCTGCTATCTGTTTATTGAAATGATCTTCATTGATGCTGTATTTAATGGTGGGAATCTGATATGCAAGTGACCATGCCATTCTCATGTTCCTAGCTAGAAAGGAGATTGTGGTAAATTTGAGGAGATGTAGGTGACTGCCTTTAAAGCAAGAGTCATGTCTTTGATATGGGCAACAAACCCATTTTGGTCCTGATTTGGATATTTGTTTTATGGCTAGTATTTATTGCGTGCATTTCAAATTATTCAAGGACCATACCATAAAATTTGTTTGAATGCACCTAATATTCTTGAGCAGAAGAATGCATGGTTTTGACAACGGCAATGCACCAAATGCGTACACACATCCAGTAGTACAGCTACTGGTTGGTTGCATGAGTTCTTTTCAAGCTTTCAGCTCGATCTTAGACAATAACATTCTTCATTTGTTGGTCTTCGGAGGACATGGCAGAGCCATCACTGTTGTTGAAGAAGAAAACGTGGGAATACAGAGCTACTCCATTTTGCTAGTTTATATTTCACTTTCATTTCTTCTGTAGTATCAATTCGCATAATTATAAAAGTTTCTGAGTATGTAATAATCTCTTTTTTCGAGTGGGCTGGGAGTGCATTTTATAATTCAACTCTTAAGTTGCTTAGTGTGGAGGATTACTCAATATGCTGTAGGTGATGTATAGATTAAAGAAACAAAAGATCTGCCTTATTGAATATAGGAAAAGCTGTTATGTTTGAGGATGAAGATTTCTTAGCTGATTTCGACATGAAATAATTTCAGTGTGATGCACTCCATTCCTCTTCAGAGTTCACAAAGGCTTTGCGGCTGCCAAAATTTGGCCATATAACCTTATGACTGAACAAATTCTAGGAATTAGGTTGCCATCTGACATCTGTTTTTTAAATGACTTAGATATGCCAGTGTGGCACCTGTTGCAATCTTTGCTCTGGGCAAACTTAAGAAACATATTTTCTTGTGTGCTGGATTCCAAGCTCCTCCTGTTTCCTTATTTCTGTTTCTTTGTCGTTTATAGTTCAATTTGTTGTATTCTGTATGTTTTAGGCTATTGTTATTGACAAAGGGATTTTGAACTTGAAGCCTGATGGAAAAGGGACTTACATCTATAGAACTTACATTTAGACTTACATTTAAACTTACATCTATGGAAGTTAAGAAACATATTTTCTTGTGTGCTAGATTCCAAGCTCCTCCTGTTTCCTTATTTCTGTTTCTTTGTCGTTTATAGTTCAATTTGTTGTATCCTGTATGTTTTAGGCTATAGTTATTGACAAAGGGATTTTGAACTTGAAGCCTGATGGAAAAGGGACTTGCATCTATAGAACTTACATTTAGACTTACTTTGTCGTCGGGTTGGGGGGGATCTTTCCTTTGCGAGGTTCTCCTGTTTCGTATTACCTTTATTGTTGCTGTCCTTACTGTTTATTGCATTGTTCAAGTTCCTCAGGTCCTATTAAGGAGCAAATCTCAAGCAGTTCAGTATCTGAAAAGAAGCGCTTCGAGCAAAGCTTACCTGTTACAAGTCAAGCTCAAAAAGACAATAGTGCCACTCACAGTTATCAGACTGACTATGTTGCTAATGTATGTATGAAGTTGGTCTTAGGAGTTGATGATTGAGTTGTGATTGTTTAAATTTTTTTCTGATAGAGAAGATGAAATTGCAGCAGGTGTCAACATCATCTTCTAGAAAACCAAAAGTGAAGAAGAAAGGTAACAATGACTTATCATCATCGATCAGACCAGATGCAGCTGAGCTTCAAGGTTGATTTGTCTTATTTCCATTTTATCATCTTCGTATATTTGTTCATTCTATACTTTTGAATATATGTGAATAATTGTGTTTGTTGTTGTTCAGATGCTACAGTAGGAAGTTTTTGCGAGTTGTTGGAGGACTTCTGTGGCAGAGCTGAAATTCCCATTGATGATCGGGATGAAGCAGAGTGGTTATCACTGCCTCTTTCTGATCTTAGAATGCTTGTCAATGAAATAATGTCCATCCGTTCAAGGAAACTTCTACATTTGGTCCCTGTAGATATTCTAGTTAGGTTGTTAAAAGTTCTCGATCATCAGATACATCGAGCTGAAGGCTTGTCGATAGATGAATGCGAGCATGTAAGCCTGTTGTCAATAAGTTTTGTTCTTCATTGTTTAAGAGTAGTAATCTTCTTCCTCTTTCAGGATGTTTACATTGTTTTATTGTTACATCCTCTCTTTGGTTATTAACTTGGTTAGCTTAGTATCTGCCCGTCCTGGCTATAAAATAATTTTTTTTTACAAGTAAAAAAAAATCCTTCCCATTACTTATGTGTTTGCACGCTTCTTTTAACATATCTTGTAGAATTACTGGAAATCTGGAATTAAGTACTCTTATTTACTTTGCTAGGAGATACCTAAGTATTATTTTGGGTTCAGTAATTCGCATCAGAAATTTAATAAAATTTTAAATTCAGAGACTGTTTAAGTTTTTTTTCTGATTTCTTTTTCTTCTTCTTGTTTTCCAATCCAATGTCTGCCTGTAAGTCTAGCATGTTATCAAAGTCAATTTGGAGGAATCAGGTGTTTTTAGGGTTCAATACTTGTCATTGCTGAGGAAAAAAAATGTTCCATACATACATGAATCATTTTAGGGTCAAGTGATTTGTGCTTCTAGGTTTTTCAGTTCATATGACTGGAACTGCTATGCTCCTATATTTTCTTAAGTTTGGGTGCTATTTCTCTCTGTCATGAATTTGGCATCCATCTACTGTGAATATTCCAACCAATTAATTCTGCTTTTATTGTTTAGTGTCATCACTTTGTTGGTATGATACACTGATTTGGTACCAAATTATTTTGGTTTTCTCACTTTGCATTTATATACTGTTCCAGTCAGACTCAGATATAGTTTCATCTATCTTTTGTGCTCTGGAGTCAATTCATGCTGCTCTATCAGTTATGGGCTATAACGAAATGCAAAAGCAGTTGTATAAAGAAGAGGTAAATTATCTAATCTAGTTTTCTTGTAAAATTTTCTGTTTTGATCTGCATGGTTTTACTCATATATTCAAATGTTTAGAGTATCCTCATGTTTTAACATGGTTATACTCATTCCTTATCAGATAATTGAGAGAATTCTAGAGTTCTCCAGGCATCAGATAATGGATCTCATGTGTGCTTATGATCCATCATATAGGGCCTTGCATAAACCAAGCGAAAATGGGGAACTTGAAGGTTAGCTTTAGCTTTATGTGAAAAAGCTGGATTTGGTCACTAACGTTATATTCTGAGATTGCAGCAATTTTGAACACATTACTTTGTATTCCAGCTTCTTCCTAGGTTTTTCAATGTTCTATTACTAGTTATATCCTGGTTCATGCAACACTATAGTGTTCTGGATTGCATTCACTGAAGTACCTTTGTTCTTGTGTTATTTCAGGGAATGAAGATGAAGAGTGTGGTGCTGACTTTGGTTCGGCAAGCAAGAAGAGACGCACTATTAAGACCGTTAAAGTGAAGAAATCATCATTAAACAAGTGTGTTTACTAATATGCCGTTCCTCTTTATTGAATGTCAAGGCGAGATAATTAGCGTATCTGAACTGAGGTTTGTTCTCATCATTTATGTGCTTGCTTTGATAGGGTCTCTGCCGCAGTGAACACTATTCTCCAGAAAATGTGCACCATTCTTGGTTTACTCAAGGATTTGTTGTTAATAGAGAGATTATCTGATAGTTGCATCTTACAACTTGTGAAGACAAGCTTTTCTACATTCTTGGTGGATAATATCCAGCTGTTGCAACTGAAGGCGATTGGTTTAATTAGTGCGGTATATTTTTGACCCTCTTGGTTCTGCTTGACTGGTTATGATTATATGTCTGGATATTATTGCCTATAGTATAACCTCCTGAACTTCTCAATTGTGGTACAGATATTCTATTCATACACACAGCATCGGACTTATGTGATAGACGAAATACTTCAGCTACTCTGGAAGTTGCCATCATCAAAGCGAGCACTAAGATCCTATCACCTACCTGATGAAGAACAAAGGCAGATTCAGATGATAACGGCATTGCTGATTCAGTTGGTTCACTGTAGTGCAAACCTTCCTGAAGCTTTGAGGCAAGCATCAAGTGGAAACCCCATCTTAGAAGTGTCAATTGATTCTGGTTACCCAACCAAATGCCATGAGGCCGCCACAGAGGCATGTTGTCTTTTTTGGACCCGTGTGCTTCAGCGTTTTGCAAGTTTGAAGACTCAAGATGTGTCTGAGATGAAAGTAATGATGGAGAATCTTGTTATGGATTTGCTGACAACATTGAATTTACCCGAATATCCTGCTTCAGCTCCTATTTTGGAGGTACATTGATATTATTGTTTTTTTAAATGCATGAGATCATTTCCAAGCTAAGGTAGGGATTGCACATTTGCAGGTTTTGTGTGTCTTGTTACTCCAGAATGCTGGGCTGAAATCTAAAGACATCGCTGCTCGCACAATGGCTATTGACCTTCTTGGTACAATAGCTGCAAGATTGAAGCGTGATTCTGTCCTTTGCAAGAGGGACAATTTTTGGGTCATTCAAGAATTGGTTAATGGAGATGGTGTTGATCACACATATCCGAAAGGTGCATGTTCTATTTGTTTGGATGGTAGGGTTGAAAAATTGTTTTTTATATGTCAAAGTTGTCAGAGATTGTTTCATGCTGACTGCATGGGAGTAAGAGAACAGGAAGTTCCTAACAGAAGCTGGCAGTGTCAGATTTGCATCTGCAGGAAGCAGCTTCTTGTATTACAATCGTACTGCAAATCACAGTGCAAGGATGATGGGAAAAAGAATCACAATTGGGAAAAAAATCCCGAGGCTTCTGATCCAATTATGAAACTTGAAATTGTTCAACAGCTGCTATTGAATTACCTGCAAGATGTTGGTTCTTCTGATGATGTGCATCTTTTTGTTCGCTGGTTTGTACACATTTTATCTTTTTCCTTGGGTTTTTGGCTGCATCCTTGCAAATGTAGTGACGTATATATGTGCATGTGCAGGTTTTATCTCTGCTTATGGTACAAGGATGATCCGAAATCTCAGCAGAAGTTCATATTCTATCTTGCTAGATTGAAATCGAAAGCAATAATTCGCGATTCTGGAATTGCTTCTTCATTTTTGACAAGGGATTCAGTTAAAAAGATTACTTTGGCATTGGGACAAAATAATTCTTTCTCCAGAGGGTTTGATAAGATTCTGCATATGCTTCTGGTTAGTCAAATATTTCAATTTCTTGCTGATTTATCAAGTAATTCAATATTCTTACAGTATGATATATCTCAGGCAAGTTTGAGAGAGAATTCTCCAGTAATTAGGGCTAAGGCTCTGAGAGCGGTAAGTTGAAAATTTTCTTGAAATTTTAGCTTTTTGTTGTGATTTACTATTATTTTCTTCTTCTTACATTAAATATGATGAGCAGGTTAGTATTATTGTGGAAGCTGATCCTGAGGTATTGTGTGATGAACGTGTCCAATTGGCCGTTGAAGGAAGATTTTGTGACTCTGCAATATCTGTAAGGGAAGCAGCATTGGAACTTGTTGGCAGACATATTGCTTCACATCCTGATGTTGGTTTGAAGGTATATTTTGTTCAAAACCCCGCATTCATATAGTTGCTTACTAGATGCTTTGCTTATTGTATTTGCTTTTGCTCATATTTCAAAATTGGTGGTTTTGTAGTATTTTGAGAAGGTTGCCGAAAGAATCAAAGATACTGGAGTTAGTGTCAGGAAACGAGCCATCAAAATTATTCGAGATATGTGCACTTCGAACGGAGACTTTTCTGAATTTACGAGTGCTTGTATTGCGATTATTTCTCGTGTTACTGATGATGAATCGAGTATTCAGGTAATGTCAAGCAATCAAGTAGGATAACTACTTGCTTAAAAAAAAGGATTACTTCTTCTGTTCATTTTCTTGGGGTGTAGGGGTGGGAGGAATGAACTACATTATCTGAAGACAATATAATATCAAGGCCTTCAATAAGGGTGCCTAGCGGCTTTGCACAAAATCTAGCAAAAACTCTACAGACAGAACATGCACCATGATACATGGTGTTTGTTTGTAAAATTTTGGGGTGTTGGAGTTGGTGAATAAAGTGAAGAGAGATGATTTAAATGAATTTTTTATATTTTGGTGTGTTGGAGTTGGTGAAAAAGTGAAGTGATATATAATTTTGTGTAGTTATTTTATTATGGCTAAAATTTTAGAGTGCCCAAAATTTTAGTCTCAAACGCCATTAGTTAACTCAGCTAAAATCTATTCGACAAAGCCTCAATTCCAATAAGTCAAATTTGTTACGACTCCTTATCCATTAATCTGGGTTGCTAATATCTATTCTTTTTGTCATTGTATCCTATCTAAAATGTTTTCTAATTGGTGCATTGACGTTACATGTCCAAACCATGTAAACTGATTCTCCCTAGTCTCTTCCTTGATAGGAGCCTCCTGTACCTTTGAAAGGATGACATCATTTTCATGACCAAAACTGTAAGGTTTCTGATGGGTACTTGTTGCACTTTGAGATCTTAACAAATCTCATTCATTGCATGCTTTCGATCTTAAAAAGCTTTTTTATGCACTCAAGCATTCCCCACTTCCATAATTGGTGTGTTTTAAAGCCATTGCTGCCTTAGCTGCACAAATCTATTGCTTCTTTACCTAAGAGCAGCCTGTCTTTTTAATGTCAATGTCAACTGTTTCATTGAGGTAGAACATTCCTCATTTTGTTCATTAAATCTTCTTGGATCAAGCACAAGGAATCTTGAAAGTTCCCCAGAGTCAACTGCCACGCAGAAGATAAGAGTTTTAATTACCTTAATACCTTGGGTTTATCTAAGACTTCCTTTTCCACTATCTAATTTGAACAGCTAGCCATTCTCTAAAAAGGAACAGTTAACTCTCACCTGATACCTTGTTAATTTCTAGGGTTGCTGATGACCCCTGTTTTAGAAGCCACCCAGTCACTGTGTTACTTTGGCCCTGCAGTGAATGCCAGTCTATCGCCTCTGAACTTCGATCTAGCAGGATGTCACCTAGATCTGTTTGTTGTTCCTTCTATATTACTTAGTGCTGGATAACTTTAAGTGATTTTTCTGTAGTGCTATGTGAAATGTCTGCAATTTTGTTTCTTTTGGGTTGAGTTTTTATTGCTAATATCTGCATGTAAAGTACCATGCTCTTGCATTTATTAGAAGTCTGCTTTGGAAAGTCTAATTGAGTTATGTTCTAAACTAGCATTTATTTCCTTGGATTTACCTGCAATTTACAATACTCTCTTGTATGCAGGATCTTGTTTGCAAGACATTTTATGAGTTCTGGTTCGAGGAACCTACTGGTTCAGAGACAAAGTTTTTTGGAGATGTTAGTTCCGTTCCACTGGAGGTAGCGAAGAAAACTGAGCAGATTGTGGATATGTTGAGGAGGATGCCAAATCACCAACTTCTCGTCAATGTGATTAAGCGCAACTTAGCTCTTGATTTTTTTCCACAGTCAGCCAAAGCTGCTGGGATCAACCCTGTATCCCTTGCATCAGTGCGCAAACGTTGTGAGATGATGTGCAAGTGCTTATTGGAAAAGATATTGCAGGTACTTTTATAGCTGATTGGCACTTGAACCTTGTTTGGTAATTTTTTTTTTAAATATTGTGAGAAATTCATTCCTGGTCAGGTAGAGGAAACAAGCAGTGAAGAAGTGGAGGTGCGTGCACTTCCTTATGTGCTGATCTTGCATGCATTTTGTGTTGTGGATCCAATGCTCTGTGCCCCTGCCTCTGATCCTTCCCAGTTTGTGGTTACTCTACAGCCATATCTTAAGACTCAGGTTATCTCTTGCAAGTATCGTATTCAATTCAAACCAGTATTTTTGTCTAGAAATGTTCGTGGGATTTATGGTGATTTCGTTTATCATTTCTGTGTTGGACTGGTGTATAGGTAGCCTGAGGAGCTGCTTTTTGTCCCTCTTTTAAACCAATGTGCGGCTCTGAATATTTACCCAAAAAAAAATGTCTGGCTCTGAATGTTTACTCAGTGCCCTAAGGATAAGTCCATTTCTCTTCCCTTAAAGCACTTAGCTTCATTTGGCTTTGCCAAAATTAGTGGTGGCTCTCTAGAGTCTGTCTTGAAGATGTTCCTATATGATTCCAACTTACGTGGTTTAGAGAGCAAAGAAGAGCTAGGAGTATGAAGTTTCAGTTACTATACATATATGCATGTGTGTGTGCACATGCCTACATGGTCAGAATGTAGTTTCTTTGCATTCATTGCTCATGGCTGGTTCCCAGATAAAAAAAAGTAAAAACAGAGAAACATTGCTCATTGCCGTTGCCATGCAATGATCCAAAAGAGTTGTCGTGACTGAATGACATCCAATTAGTGACCCCAAAACTATCTATGGCTTTACCTTTGGTTTAAACAACCATTCTGCATATGGAGATCGTCTGAACTTGTCCTCTGTTGGACATTTCAATTTGCATTTAGAATGTAACTGATTTTTCTCACTTTTTTGTTTTCTTTTGGTTCAAATCCGATAATTGGTAAGAGATAGGAAAATAGCATGCCTGATTTTAGCTTGTTTTTTCTTGCGTTCAGGTTGACAATAGAATGGTTGCTCAGTTGCTGGAGAGTGTAATTTTTATAATTGATTCTGTTTTACCTTTGCTCCGAAAATTACCTCAAAGTGTTGTTGAAGAACTCGAGCAAGACTTGAAGCACATGATTGTTCGGCATTCCTTCTTGACAGTTGTCCATGCTTGCATCAAGTACCCTCAAATCTTTAGATCTTTTGTCACTTTTTTTTTTCATTGCATTAATTTTTTAGTTTCCCGTGTCATAGATGCATTAAAAGCCAGAATTACTTTGTGATAGATGTTTTTTAGCCATTCTGTGACTAAGCAATTAGTGTGATGGGTACCAAAATGCACAAAGCTATAATGTGCATCGTTAAAAATTTAAGTCAATTTTGAGTCTTTGGAGGTGCAATTCTTAGAGATCACGTAATTGTGTATTCCATTTTGCTGCCTATCATCAGCACTTTACGTATGTAGCATGTTATGTGATTGTTTTAATTATGAAGGCAAGCATGCCTGTCTACATGTATGTGTCAGATATGTCAATCTATTGCATACTTATATTTATATAGCAATGTAATCCTGCACACTTGTTACCCTTTGTACACCTTTACTGGATTCATGCGCAGTAATTCCATTCCATCAAATTGTTGAATAACTGATTTGTGGTTATTAGTAGTGTTTTCTGGCTTAATGTTATGGTGCATAAATTTTTTCTCCTGTACATGTAAGATTTGGGTTTTTATATTAAGTAGTGGATTTGACCCTTCAGATTTTATGTAGTAAAATTTATGAGAGAAAATATCCTTTGCACCATCTAATTATTCTAACTACCACACCGTTTGCAATTTTGCAACCCGAACAACCAAACTTGATACATTAAACCTTAACATACTATTAAGCTTTTGTAATTTACACCCCATATTATAATTTGACCATTAAGATTGTGCCATGTGGCCCATTATTCTGATTTTAACGGTTAGATCTTAACATGTGTAAATTGAATGCCTATTGTTAGTTTGGGTGCAAATTATGGAAGGTGTAGTAGTAGTTAGAGGACACAAAACGTATTTTTTCAAAATTAATGCTTCTTGTTTCAGAAGGTGACTTCCCTATATGAATGTCTTCTATAGCTAATATTGTTTCTCATCCCAGGTGCCTTTGCTCTGTGGGAAAAGTTGCAGGAAAAGGTGCAACTGTAATTGAGTATCTTATTCAGGTGTTCTTTAAACGTTTGGATTCTCAGCCAGTTGATAACAAGCAGGTTGGTGGCTACAGTAAAGAATGAGTATCTTGTGTCTTTAATTATGGTTAGCTTTTAGGATGTCTTTTTTTTTTGGCTTGTTTTGTAATTTTGTGCTAGTTGAAGTGGTTGGATTTGTTGAAGTTTTTAAGCTACTAAGAATCCTAGGGCAAGTGGAAATAGTTTCATCTGTTGGGTATGCACAAATTGGTGGACGTGATATGATAGGTTTTGATTGGTTTTAGGTTGGTGTGATATATTTTTTGGGAGTGAGTATTTTAATAGCATAGGTCAATATTAGCTGTTCTCTAATATGGACAGAGTCGGTAGGGATACATGCGAACATTTTTGGTTGTCTCTATATCAAGGTTATTATTTTTCTGGTATGCTTCTGTCTTCTCATCGTATTGCTTTCTGGAAGTATAGCATGTTTGCATCTGAAGATCTAAAATAGGACTTCGTGATATGATTTGCTCATGTTAATTTTGCTATATTCTTCATGTGTGCATATTGTCATTAATGAGAAAAATGAAATAGGATAAATGGTAAGAGTATTTTTCTGTTTTGTTATTTCAGCAGGTTGGGCGGTCCCTGTTTTGTCTTGGATTGCTTATCCGCTATGGAAAATCTTTGCTGAGCGACCCGAGTAACAAAAATATTGATGTGGTCAGTAGTCTCAGCTTGTTCAAAAAATATCTCGTTGTGGAGGAGTTCATTGTGAAGGTTAGATCGTTGCAGGTATGCCTTTACAGCTCTTCTTGGTTTTTCTAGCACATCGTTTAATCCCAAAGTCTAATTATGTTCCCTTTTAACTCTTGCAGGCATTAGGCTTTGTTTTAATTGCTTGGCCTGAGTATATGTTGGAAAAAGATATCGGAAAAATATTAGAGGCAACATTGTCTTCTGGCTGTGATGTTCGTATTAAGGTAATGATGACAACTTTCAATTTTGTACATCTATATCAAATATGTTGCTAAATCATTCTGTAAACCAGATGCAAGCACTGCAAAACTTGTACGAGTACCTTCTAGATGCGGAAAGTCAAATGGGAACTGGTAAAGCAAGCGACAATGTAATTCATTATTCTGTAGAAGGCAGCCACAGCGTACCTGTTGCTGCAGGTGCAGGAGATACTAATATATGTGGGGGTATAATGCAATTGTATTGGGAGAATATTTTAGGTAGATGTTTGGACTTCAATGAACAAGTTCGCCAATCAGCCCTAAAGGTGAGAACCTAGCTTCTCTATTTTTCTTCCTCTTATGTTTTATCTTGACAAAATTCATCATAAACCTGTCCTGGAGCTTGAATCACAATGACCAACAGCTGGCAGTGATAAAAAGAGGGAAATCGGAAGAAAATGGCATATGTAATGCTTCTTATTTTGCATATTGAATCTTTGGGCAATTTTTACAAAGATTGGCACATTCGAAACTCACAATCAGATTGGAATAATTACTTTATGGTGCGACTGTTGGGACTACTCTTTTGTAAACGGGAGTTTTCCTTGAGCCTTGACCACTCATTGTTCATCTAATGGTTGAATTCAAAGTCGTCATTCTCCTTTATTTTCTGCTTCACCGGCCGTGCTAATTTATTTTTTCTCCATTTTTCTTACTGCACTGGCAAATAGATTGTTGAAGTTGTGCTGCGCCAAGGTCTTGTTCATCCGATTACTTGTGTCCCATACCTTATAGCTCTTGAAACAGACCCTCAAGAAGTCAATTCAAAGTTGGCTCATCATTTGCTGATGACTATGAATGAGAAGTAATGTCCTCTAGATGTTTTGCCGAAGTTCTCTTTCCTGTCCATTTTCCATGTCCAAGCTAAGTGAAATATCTTTTCAGGTACCCTGCATTTTTTGAAAGCCGTTTGGGGGATGGCCTTCAAAAGTCATTCATTTTTATGCAATCGATCAATGGTGTTCGTGAGAATATAAACCAGAAAGTCCAATCCAAGGTTCCAGGAAATGTGAGGGGGAAATCTGATGGTGGCTCTCTCGCTCAGGCAAGGCTTGGAGTCTCTAGAATCTATAAGCTCATCCGTGGAAACCGGATTTCTAGAAACAAATTTATGTCCTCAATTGTGCGGAAGTTTGATAATCCAAGCTGGAGTGATTCTGTAGTCCCTTTCCTGATGTGAGTCTCTGTTGCCATTCCTTGAGTTCTGCTCATAAAGTGGTGTAGAGTAGAATAATAAGCTGGTTTCTTTTGGCAGGTACTGTGCTGAAATACTTTCTTTGCTTCCATTCACATTACCTGACGAGCCATTATATTTGATCTATGCTATAAATCGAGTAATACAAGTTAGAGCTGGGGCACTTGAGGCAAATATGAAAGCCCTAAGCATGCATTTGTCACAAAAGGATGCAGAGGAGATACCTTATGAGAATAGACAACCAGGACCTGCTGGTCTGCCAGATTTTAATGAGATGGCTTCTGTGGATTTGAATGGGACGCTTAAACATGAGCCAGCCGATCAGCCGTTTTTTGACCATATGACGTCGATGGATTTGAATGAGAGTATACGAGTAGAAACAACTGATCTGCCGGTCTCAAATCATAGTAGTTCAGTGGGGGCAAAGACGTCTAGCATGGGCTCAGGTGTTTCTTATCATCTATCCACAGATGATCTGCTAAAAGTTCAGGTATTTTTGTAGTCTTCTATATTCTTTTAGCTTATAAAAGAATTTAAGTTTTCTCTTGATTAATGTATGTATAACCTATGTTTTTACATGGTTTGCTTCAGTATATCCCATTGTGGGTGGAAATACATCGATGTTAATTTTTCTTAAATCCTGCGCGGTCCTTGTGCAGGCTGACTGTCTATCGGCGATTGCATTGCAGCTTCTTTTGAAGGTAAAGAGGCACCTGAAAATTGTGTATAGCCTGAATGATGCTCGGTGCCAGGTAAAACTATGACTTGCCAGTAACATATATGTTCAATCTGGATATGCCTTGTGGAAGTTATTGTTTATGCGCATCTTGTCTTTTGAAACCAGTCTTTTTCTCCAAATGAGCCTGTAAAACCAGGAGAGGTTCTCTCCAGGCTGAACATTTCCTTCAGTGTCAGCGAAACACGCACCACTCTGCCTACCACTTATCAAGATCTGCTGCAAAGATATCAGGTGGGTTGGGCTATGGATTCGATAATCTGAATGTCGCTGTTGTAATCTTCTCTAGGTCGTATCTTACTAGAGTTCTTACTGCACAGGAATTCAAGATTTCTTTGAGGGAAGATGCTATTGATTACTCGATCTACACAGCCACTGCAAAGAGGAAGCGCCCCACCCCTAGAAAAGGACGGAAATCTGGATACGCAGGAGGTGCAGGAGGTGAGGATGACGAAGATGATAACGAGGATGATGACTGGACAAGAGGTCGCAGGCTAAGTAATAGTGGCAGGAAAAGTAACAGCAACAGCAACAGAGGAAGTAGACAGCGGTGGTAGTTGTAAGTATATAACAGGTAGGCTAACTTGTACATTTAAGTAGGAAGAAAGTAGAGATAGGATAGGAGAGAGAAAAGAATAGAATATCTGGAAACATAGGAGAGGGCACCTCAGGGCCCGAGATATTAAGGCTCTAGTTGAGGAGTGCCTTCTCTCTCTGTTTTCATCTTGTAATTTCCTTGGCATCATAGTCACAGCATTCTTTGTATTAATGAAATCTAGTTTTTTTCTTTTTCTTTTTCTTTGAAATGTTCTCCACGCTCACAGAAGTCCCTTTTTTTATGAGCTCTGCTTGATGGAAGCTGTCTGGGATTACAAGCACTTGATTGTTTGGTTGTAATCAGAAAACATGAGATGGGCAACAGTAGAAATCTGTTGATCGACTGCCCTTTGTCTTGTGCACTTTAAGGTCAACTCTCTCGTAGAAGCAAGTTCCGTAAGGCGTAATGGATGCACCATTAACCTTGCGATGAGATAGGTAGAAAGAGCTCTCGGTGCGTGTAGATTTGTTAACTTGTCCTCGTCTATAAAATTCAGTAGTCTTGTCTGTGGGTCTCACTAAGTAGAGATAACGTGGAATCAACTACACAGTAAAAGTATGGTCTCTTGTCTGCACACAGAAACATGTTTGGAGTGCCAGATTGGTGACCGGTCCAGATACTCGAAAAAAGAACAGAAGAAATGGCCCAACCCCAGATTGGTCTTGTGGCACTTATTTGCTACATAGAATGTGCTACATTGAAATTATTCAGTTGTTCAGAAGGCTAAATGCGTTCCGTACTTGTTTCTTCATTTTCACTGGAGCCGCACAGTAGATTATCGACAGGTAATTTAATTGGCCAGGTTTGTATATTGAATATCGTGAGGGAGAGTAAGATAAAGCTTGGGAGATAAAGCTACCACCACCGAGTTTGAAGGGCGAGGAGGGTTCGCTTTTCTATGAGAAAATTGTCGTTCTTTTTCCAATCAGAATTTCTTGTGCTGTGGGGCGAAGTGGATTAATTAAGAAATTTTAACTAAAGTGGAGCTCGATTACAACTTGGAAAAAGTTAGCTTATGTTTCAGAGATGCAATAAACAATACCAAGCTTTCTAACAGACGTTGCAAAGCTCCTAAAACTCGGCAAAAGCTATGTTCCAATATCACCCATCTATTCTCTTACGTCATAGAGCTTTATGTCTTTCTGTTAATCACACATAGTGATTGTAACATGGAAAGATAAACTCAATCAAATAAGACCATTATTAAATTAAGATTACAGGGTACTAGAAACATTACTAAATTCTCAGAATTCAATGAAAATTAAACTCCAAAGTGTGATCACCACCAACAAATTTGTAGGAGGGCCTTGCCAAGTACCTCACGGGTCATGGTACAATGGTAAAAAGAGGCTGCAAGGATAAATACAGGGATCTCAGATAAATGAATGAAGAAGACAATATGGCGTATCTGTGTGTGTGTGAGAGAGAGAGGGAGAGAGCGGAAGGGAGAGAGAGATCACCATGTCTACACTAACTGGTTTGGCATCCTCTACAAGAACCTCTGCTATTGTTCCAGACTGATCAGCCTGGGCAGAAACGAACGCGAAAAATTACAGTAAGTCAAATATAGTCATTCCAAGCATCAGAGATGAATGAAACATATAGTCTCAGATCTCAAAGGGGAAAAAAGACCACAGGGATTCATTCTGTTATTACAACAGCACAAGTGTGCAAGGCTACTTAAAGATTTTCTTTCAAGCCAATGTTCCCCAGTTCAAACAACGGTTATGATTCTCATCCAAGATGATGAAGGAAATAATTTATCATCTAATATTGTCAGTAAGATGGTTAATATATGTTCAATATGAAAGAATTATTTAAGGACCAACACACTTAGTTCTCAACAGTAAGGAGATAATATATACCTCGATTTCATTCATCAGTTTCATAGCCTCAATGATGCATACGACCTGACCTTTCTGGACTTTATCTCCTACCTGCGAAATGAGAACAGCAATAAGGAGTATATTTTGCCAATTATATAATTTGCACACAGTTGCAAATGCCATGTGCGTGCACAAACACACAAGTATTCTGTTCAAGACATGATTTCTCCTGTGATGTCTTTTGAGATACAAGCCCTCAAGTGGTAGGCCCACTGACAATTACACTTACCTTCACAAATGGTGGTTCACCAGGTCCAGGACAGCGGTAGAAGGTTCCAGCCATGGGGCATTTCAGTGATGGATGAGAACTGCTTGCCTTTGGAGGGGCAGGTGAAGCAGGTGCGCGCACTGCAGGAGGACCAGCAGGAGCAGGTGTAGCTGTCGTGGCTGGTTGTGGAGGAGGTGGAAACATTGTATGGGTTAAAGCTGGAGGCATATTATAAACAGGAGCTGCTGGCTGCAAAGCTTCTTTTTTTCTTATTAAGATCTCACAGTCGGATTGCTTGAGCTGCAGCTCTGCAATATCTCTCGAATCCACAAGTCTGCTCATGAAAGGTATACATCTTTCAGCAAAGATAATTGTTTGTAATATGTACTGCACAATGATAATTAGATGCAAACATGTTCACACACCAATGTTGAATGAACTTACTTGATAAGGTCTGATACTTGAGACATGAACGCTGAGATCAATGATGGATCCGTAACGGCATCTTGAACAGGATGTGCTGGCTCATCTTTCCCTTCTGCTGCAATATCAGACTTCGTGGAAAGCACAGGAGCAGAGTTTGAAGATTTCTCAATAGTAACCTGGGGTAAAGTAGTAGCTTTAGTGGTTCTCAAAGATGACTGTCTCATTTAATTAAAGAAATTCTCGCCTATTGAAAAGACTTACCTCATTAAGCTTTGCACACACCTTCCAGACCTTGGATTGCTTCCAGTTCTGGCTCTGCAGAAGGCAATTATACAACAGAAATGAATAATGAAGCTTATGCTGGAAGAAAAAACGAAAAGTATATTTGATAGATATTCTCAATGATACTTAAATCAGAAATACAAAAAAAAACAAATAATCCAAAATCAATGTAATTACGAGGCACACAAATTAAGTGACATGAGAAAATAAATAAATAAATAATCTCAGACAGCAATGTATCGAATAAGGCGAAAATTCGTCTAAACTAAAACAAACGTCGATAGCACAGTATAAAAACACTCCATGATCCGTAAGCTGAGTTCAAAAGGAAAATGCCAAAGATTCAAGTTCGGGAAGAGCTAACATACAGGGTCGCCGAGCGAAGATCCGAATAACACAGACGGTCTCGGACTGGACCCGCGACGAAACGCAAGCTGCTTCTGCTGGTGCTGATTCGAATCTCGCACAGTCGATCCGAGTCGAGGGAGTGAGCAGGTCTTAGGGCAAGGCACCGTGAACGACGCCATTTCTGGAAACAGAGAGTGGAAAGCAGAAAGAAGATTTTGAATCAAAATGTGTTTTGGTTTCTGTTTCTGTTTTCACTCTCTCTCTCTCTCTGTTTCCTTAAAATGGAAAAGCAGAGGGAATAGGGACAAAGAGGGCTTTGAAAGGGAAACGTGGGCGATGAGATCGAAGACACTATCTGAGAGAAAAGAAAATGGGACTTTTTTTGGGGGGGCGGGGGGGGGGGGGGGGAAGGTTTCGATGTTTACGAGGCGGCCACCTACATCGCCGTTTTAACTAACCGCAACCACAATGTTCATTGTTTACAAAGAACACAACCCAAGCTGTCTCTGAGAGAGAGGCTTCCTTCCGTGTGTGTGACTGTGACGTGGAGAACGAGGGTGGGTCACTGTCAACTGTCGAGTTGGCTTTGTCAAAAATGAGCGGTGATAAAATTAGCTGAGTAATCGAATCGGACGGTTGGTCGTTAAGTTCAGTTATGATTGGCCGGTTTGGTAGGTTACCGATGCGGTGCAGTGATGCAGTCCCAAGTCACATTCCCACATTTTTGGAGCACCTCCAAATATTTTAAAAACTTTTTAGTTGAATTCTGAGCCAAATTGCATCGACAAATTTGCAATACAGGGAATTAAGCAAACAAAAAAAAATTTTACACGTTAAGGGGCTGTTTGTTTATCAAAATTTTGAGAAATATTCTTAAAATTTTGAAAATCTTTTTAATGTTGAAGTGTATGTGTAAAAGTTGAAAATTTTGAAGTGTGTTTATTTTGTTGAAAATATTGGACCCCAAAATTTTGGACAAACAAACATGTCCCAAAGGAGTCCATAGTTTTTAAGGTATATATATTCTAATTGGCTTCCACGATAGGTAAATGTAGCTGGAAATTATTCCCAATGGACAAAGTCCATTGCTCTAAAATTAAGTAATAAATTTTTCAAATCCTTACTTGTAGAGGCTGATTTAATGTTCATTTTCTATAAATTACAAATTCCTTAGGATTTTTGGAAATTAGAATTAGGAAATTGTGATATGATAAAGAAACGTGATACTTGAGTTGTGACAACAAAAGTTCTTGAAATAGCCTTATTGCTATATATATCTTAAAGTTTGATATAATTAACTTCTTTCTTTTTTTCCATTTAAGTGTTTCTAGACGAAATAACTCAAAATAAATAAATAAATAAATAAACGTGAGATAATAAATTTAAATAAAATAATATTACTTTTGAGATAATAGTATAAAGACGGTCAAGCTCTGATCATATAGTATAAATATAAATAAGAATGATAAAAAGTGTAATATCATGCGAGCCCTTAAACCACGTAGAGGATTCATATGGAGACTGGAGAGACGAGCCTTCTATTTATTGAGAATGCTTGTTATTTATTTATTTATTTAAGTTACAAAGCGGGAATCATTCTCCACTTTATTTGAGTTTTGTAGTTAATTTTAAATCTTCACAAAGGCGATCATGTTAAGTTTACCACTACAATTTCTAAAACTGTGGGGGTATCCTTTTTTCCGTTTGACAAGGAAATACTGGGAGTTAAAAACTGTGTTTGGCAGTTGTTTAAATTAAGAAGACAAAAAAGAAAAGAAAAGAAAATAGAGAGAGAGAGAGAGAGAGTGAAAGTGGAAAGCAATTATAATCGTGAGCTCATGGTTACAAGAACAATGAGGGGATGCATGCACCATGATGTCAACACAAAAGATGGAAGGTAGTGTCCACCTCAAAGGTCAACGTTTTATATGCTCGAGATATAATTAATTGATTGATCGACCGACATTTTCAGGGTTTTTTTTCCTAGGCCAAATGGGTTATTTGTAGGAGTTATATTTTGGGGCCTCTACTTTTATATACTCTAGATATTGAATTGATCTGAAATGTCGATAGTACGCATTAATGTGTTAATAGAAACCCATAAAAAAGACTAATCATAAGCGAGAACTGAGCAGAGGATCTGCATTGGAATGGGATGGTCCACAATATGTTAATGAGGGAGCATTTTCATAGCAGGCAAAAGGTCTTGATGGTCCAGCCATCCAACCGGATATGCCTGTTGGAGTAGCTACCATTGTGGGCTTGTATTTATTAGGGAGTCTTTAGGCAAAGGCTTTATGGGCCACAGGAATATATCACAAAGTAATCTGTAGTGAGCTCGATTCTCTTGTAGACAAGTAGAAACAACCTGTTGGGTACTTATCTGCCTAATTAAGGGCAGCGGTCTGTGCTTTTAGATAACACACTCAGCTTGTCAGCTTGTGAAGTCGTGTTTAGCTTTCCTTTAATTTGAGCGATTCTATATGGATCTTTTCTCTTCCATTGGAATCAGTTTATGCTTATTCAAATAAATAGCCTTCGTTGGATAAAAGTTTCAAGATATCGAACAAATAATTTCAAACGAACTACGCAGAGCCAGTACTTCCACTTTTGGTATCAATAAAGAAGCTTCATTTCCATTTCGAAATTACATGCTTTCGCTCCTGACTGTTGGGACAGGTTGCAGATGATTTTATTTTTAACAATTCAGAATTATATACCACCATTTTCTGAAGTACTGTTTGTTTCAGATCCTACGTAGTTATATATGTTCATTTCATCGTATCCTATGGGCATTTGATACTTCCTCGACGAGGAAGATTCTGGGTTCTTTGATCACTGTCGAAGATGCAGCCTATACTCGTGAGTTCTTGCTCTCCACTGGCTTGTATATTCTTCTGTTCATCCTACCTGCAAACCACGATATAAATTACTCCCATGAAACGAGGAATATATATAAAGTTGGTTCTGTTGTCGTTCGACAAAGGAAAGCACATACCTGGTTTATAACATCTTCTGGATCCGACCATCTGAGGAATAAATACCCCAGTTCCGTTGCTATTCTTCCACAAGTTCGCAAGCCACGCCGGGACCGAACTAGAATTCTCATTTTCCCACCAATTGAAATAGCTACCAGGTTGTAGTATGGCAGTGTAACCACAAGCTGTTATGCCGTTCGAGCTTCTTTTGGCAGCACCACCAAAGGAGTTTTGCCGTTTGGCTTTCTGGACATCTTCACCCTCATCTGCCGTCAAAAGCAAAATTTGCCTCCTAATCTCTGCGTAGAGAACATCACTGTGGTGATCCTGTTCGCATCCTTCAAGTTCAAGACAGTGTCTTTTGTTCACGTCCCTACTGGGTGAGAGACTCGAATCAAATTCCATGGAAGATCTCTTAGTGAAGAGTTGGTTTTGGTGAATTGGGTTTCTGATGGAACTGCCATGGGCTTTATTATATAGAGGGATCGATGATGGTGACTATTGGGAGGGAAAAGAGTGCTTTGTTTGGAGTCAATGTTATAGGTGCAGGGACGTTGGATTGGTTAAATGCTTCCAAATGGATTCAAGGACTAATAAAAATGTCCACTTCTGCGTGTTAGTTCATGTACATATCTGAAGTGGGTCATGACTACATACTTCAAGCCTAATTCCCAGCAAACCAAATGGATGATGCATGTACTTTAAAAATTGCTTCTTTAACATCTTGGTCAACCTAACCAATGGATGCGTGGCCATACATGTACTGTAGGAATTTAATTAATGAATTAGCATCATTTGTCACTTTAATAACGGGTAGAAACCCTGTTTAGAGTATCGGGTTGCTGAAAGATCACCACCGGAGTAGATAGATTATGAACTAAAACGTCAGATCTCTCCCAATATTTTGGTTTGGTTTACCCACACTATTGAACACGTTGACTACAAGATTAAAAAAAAAAGGGAAGAAATTATGGGCCACCAATTGACAACTACCCCACTGTTCTAAGTGCTTCAAGTGCATCAACTAACGACAGGTCAGATCCGTGCGGCTGTGCCAAAATTTGGGTCATCAACATTGTGGACGCTATTGACCAAAATGGATAAGCAAATTTGGGCCATATATTAAAAGAGCATACAAAAAAAAACTCCAAGGCATGACCTACAAGGGCATACACCTCGTACAAAGCCAAAATACTATACAAAATTATGTCGTTCAGAAATCATTATGGGAGCACCGAGAAGTGTAGCCTGCCGGCTACCCAGGGTACACAGGAATTGGGTAGAAACCATCACTCGAATGATCTCTGCTGCAACTCTTTTTTTCTTTTTTCTTGGTAATCTCGGCTGCAAGTCATTTTATACAGACATCATGCTTGGAAGTTAAAACATCATCTATGCCCTTTGGACAACGCGGAACGCGAATATTTCATGAAAAATATAGGAACATTCGTACTATTCGTATGACATCATGCATTTACCAACATCCTACTTGGTTTCACGTCATCTTTGGAAAGTAACTATTAAAACCACAATACAGTCGATCCAGCTTCTGCTGATTTATTTCCTAAAATATAAATAGAGTACATTTTCCATTTACTCTTCCCCAACTTTTTAAGTGTTTTGTATTTCAGAGCCTACAATACCAAGATGGGAAGCAGACGGACCTAACAAGAAAACAAAACAAAAGTAGCTTGGAACACTACTGCCGGGCAAAACAATAAGAATTTTCTTAGAACAATGTGGGAGGAATTCAGCGTCTTGCTAATTCACAGCATACTTATTTTCATATACGATTGTTACAAAAACAAGACCTAAAACAAATAATTAAAATGCCAGGCCCTGACAGCTCCCCGAGGGCATTGATCGCGCAAAATGCAAGAGATTATCTCGAGACCAGACCACCCAACAAAGGTGATGATCAATAAAAGGAAAAACAAAAATGCAAACTAGTAGCGGTTCCAGTAAGTCCTGCGTCTGAACCAGTTGTAGTCGGGCAAATCCTGGATAGGCCCCATTGCAGCAATTGCGATATCCTGCAGAACCAAGCAACGGATAAAGACAAGTTCAAAATCACATTTTGATCATTAGACTGGCAAAAGTTGCACAACTGTCTACACCCAGAATCTTGGGAACAAACATTACAGCCCTTACCTGGTCCCAAATGAACCGGTTGGCAACACGTTTGACAGTGCTTGCATCAACAGCATCGATTCTGGCAAACAACTCGGCAAATGGGATTCTTCGGCCATACGTAAGTAGCTGCATGCACAAGCATTCCAAGGAAAATAACATTAGGAATTATATATAGATGCAGAAGGGATTTCCAATCAAATGAACTATTTCATCTGTCATATTGTTCTAATGCAGAAAGGAGTTGCACCTGGCGCCCAATATCTTCAGCTACCGGACTTGTTCCATCTATATGAAGCAGCAGAGAAGATTTTAACTGCAACAGAAGAGACCAGTAAGCGGCAATGACTAGAGAAACATAGAAGTATGGATACCTGGCATAGAAGAATAAACATAACTTCCACATCTTCTAGTTTATATACAAAAACACTAACACACATGCTATTGTAAACCAACTGAAGTTTGTTCTGCAAAATATGGATACAAACCTACATATACTAGATCCTATAACAACACAGCATCAATAATTTTGCATCATCGAAGAATACACATTGCCTCCTGCGGATTTATTTGTTAAATTTTCATTTTAGCTTTGGCAATATCTCTTAATTATCATCTCATAACTCTATTAGAGCTATTGTTTGAACGTAAAGTAAATAAAATTTTCAGAGCTTTTCCTTGGAGAAAACAGCAAAGCAACAGTAACAAACAGAACAGAAGGGAACACTAAAAATTCAAATACATTCCTCACATTTTTAAACGCTAACCATTATGTGATTTCTTATCATATATGAACCGAGAATATGAGCTGAAGTTCATTGCGTAAACTTGAAGTATCATCCCACATGAAGAGAAATTCTTCAGCTCCCTTGCACCTTAACAATTTAAACATTCTTCACCTTCCTTACAACCTTCTAACCAGTTCCACTCCAAAAGAGATCAAAGTTGCTGGAGTTCAGCATCACAAAGGAGTATATTAATATTACCAAATAGACCATGTATTCTTCTATACTGACCCTGAAACAGCAATATGATAACAACGCAAGCAATACAAACGACCCAGTGTAATTTTTCAAGTCTTGAATAGAAGATTAAGGGAAGGCAACAAATATCAGGCCTTCCCACATCCATCTGAAAAATATTTCTGCCTGAGTCGACCACTTGATTAAAAAAAACACTAGACATCAGAATTATCATCCTCGATATTTAGATTCATCTTTCCGTTTGGGATTTGGGTAGTGTATGGAAAATTGGTCAGCTGCCATAAGTCACCTATAAGTGCTATGTATGGCCATCCATAAAGAGAAGAAGCTTCTTTCAACCAAAGTTTGGGTTTCATTGAAGCCATCAAGAAAAATCAATGAAAGCCTGCAACAGCTATTTATATCCACTAAACTGATTTTGATTTCAAAAGTAACCATGTGACTAATCACTGTAAAATAAAATAATTTGTGGCTACCTGATTACGCGCGCGAATAACATCCTCCTCTGCGACTCGACAGCATAACTTGGTGGTCTCATTCATTATTGCAAATGCTAAATCACCTAAACAATCCGGCTGAATAACAAGACAGCAAATTCATCTAAGATCAATAACAGACGTTTTGAGAATACTGATATGAGACATTGAATGCCTTGTATGTCCTTCACAATTTAGAAAAAAAAAATTGTACTTGCAAACTTAAAGGTACAAGGTAAAGACAGCCTCTCTTTTAAGTAACACTTCAAAAATTAAATAATTAGGACTAATTAATGGGTTAATGCATCATATAGACACCCACAAAGTCATACTCACTCACATCTTGTAGAAGAGGGGATGCGAGGACAAGACAGAGATATCCAAAGATGCAGCAGAAAGAGGAATGAAAACCCAGGCCGGAATGCAAATGAACAAGCTATTTGTTTCATACAAAAGATATAATTCCGAGAACAATAAGATAAGCGCAATCACCACGAACTCAAACTCAAATCTCACATCAGCAGCCACTCATAACAGAAGACCCAAAAAGAACAATAATAGAAAGACCATAGAGGAATCAATTCAAGACTAGCTGAATATATAAACAATATATATATGACCAAGCAGCAGAATTCTTGGACTGCCAGAAATCCTGACGAGGTTTAAAAAGTTGCAAAAACCAGAGAGGTACTATGTCTCCATTTTGTCGGATGTTTCAAAAAGGAAACGGTCGGTATACCAAAGAACATTACAGGCATACATATTCTTTTAAAAGAAAAAAATATCGTATCAGGGGAAAAAAAGGTTTGATCTCACCTTTGCAACAGCATAAACACCAAATAGACCGGTGTCTTTATAGTTGGTGTTAAAAGACATCATGCTTTCTGCAATTTCATTAATGGCAACCCTCTCTGCAAGATCGGATCTGTTTACAGAATGAAAATATTATCAATGCACGCAATTAAAAAAATGCCTTAATGAATAACTCAAGTATCTCAAGTAAGAAATCTGACATGCCACAAAGGTGATTAGTCCTAAAAGAGCTCACCCCATGTGCTTTCCACCACTAGCACTTTTATTCCATGAACCCAACATAGCCTGCATGACCATCAGAGCAATGGAATCTGGATCTGTCCAAGATGCTCCATTAAAAGCAACAGCAAATTGTGCCAGAGGAACATCATCATCAATTATCCTAACCTGGTTGTACCGCATCAAGAACATTTAACCTATCAGAGAAACCAGTTTTTTAGCATAAAAGATACTATTAAGTACTAAAGATATATCTCCCCACCTCGGAACCAGTAAAAGCTGCAGGTTCTTTTGCAACTAGCTGAGTAGCTGTAGTTGGATCTGATGACAACTTTGTAAACAATTTCTTAACTTGCTCAACAACGTCTTCATGCTTCACAGCTCCGGCAGCAGAAATGACCTGAGATAAAGGTCCCAAAAGAATACTAATCACAATCCCTTTCCAAGCACGTCTTGCACATCAATGTAAGATGCAACACAACTAAAGAGAAGACGCCATCTTAACCAATTCATGGATCACTATACATGTGCCCAAAATTGGGAGGAAACTCTTTTAAGTTTTTGCCTACCATTCTGGGAGCTGTGTAGTGCGTCTGTATGTAGTTCTGGAGATGTTCTTTCGTAATTGTCCTAATATTCTGAGCAGGTCCAAGAATAGTTCGACCCAATGGAGTGTACTGGAACGCAGTTGCGTGCAAATGGTCAAAAATAACTTCCTCAGTTTGCCCCTCAACCTACAGCAATTACATAAGATAAAAAGCCTTTAATCATAAGAACTAAGTTAGTAAAAAATAATCTGTGTTCAAGGCATTTGCATCGAGAACTTAATACTATAATAGTGCTTAATGCTACTGTAGTGCAACAGAGAAGATCTAAGCTAACATTTCCGTCACACTATCCCTTGAAGGGGCATTGCCCTAATGACTGGAAAGAAAAAGGAGCAATAATGAGTTTCAAGTTCCAACTTGGTATTAAGCAACCATTTGAAAAGATCAAACTTTTCGAAAACGGCGGACTCACTGACACTTCCGTTTAAAAATCAACCACAATACGTTCAATTCTTGATGATACAAATAGAATACGCACGAACCAAACCGCACTCTAAGCTTAATGCCAACCAGTCACGAACTGAAAAGCTTCGAATTTTTCCCTACCCACAGATGGAGTCAACTCAATGACTAATTCCAACAAACATATCCTTATCCCTAATTACCTCCTCCATTTCCCTGAGAATCACATCGCGCTCGCGACTAATACGATGCTCCTCGAACTTGGAGTTCTGCAAGATATCGGCCAAGATATCGAGCGCCCTGGGCACGTCCTTCTCCATGACCCTTGCGTAGTACGTGGTCTGCTCCCTTGACGTGTACGCGTTCAGATGTCCACCCATGTTCTCGATCTCCTCCTCCAATGCCCTTGCAGTCCTCTTCTCCGTGCCTTTGAATATCATGTGCTCGAGAAAGTGCGCGGTGCCGTTGGTCTCCTCGGTCTCGAACCTCGACCCGGCATCGATCCACACACCGACGGTGGCGGTGCTGGCCGCTAGGTTCGACTCCGTGGCGACACGGAGGCCGTTGGGGAGGGTGGTCACGCGGGTCTCCGGGGCAGAGAGGATCCGGGTGTGGTCGGCGTCAGCTGGGTGGGGCGACCCGTACTTAAGGAATCGCGGGTCCGTGTTGTCGAGCTGCTTGATCTTGGATTTAACGGCCTCCGCAAGGCGGTCGTATATCATGACGTTTGGGGGAGGAGGAGAAGGGGTTGGGGCAGATGGCGTGGCGATGGCTGGGGCCGCCGAGGCCGATCGGACTGTCTGGGTCAACGCCGACGTGGCCGCCTTGTGGGACCGGCGAGAAAGGGCTAGAAGGTGTTTGATTGCCATGTTTCTCTCTCACTCTCTGTCTAGGGTTCGACAGACGGGGGGAGAAGTGGAAAAAACAGCTTGAGCTTGAGCTGAGTTCTTGTAGAGCAAGTGTGGGGTGGTCGCGGTAGATAAGAGTAGCGGCGACGTTTTGGGGGATCAGGTGTTTTGCTGGATAAACGACGTCGACTCAACGCGACATCTTAATCTTAGGCCGTCGGGCTAGAGAGTAGAGACTAGAGAGGGCCGAGGGGTAGTATCCAGCTTTAGCGGAATGCAACTTGGGCTTGGACCCAAAAAACAGAAACTGTATATTTTGCCTTGCTGGTTATAATTGTAAGTAGCTTACAGAATCAACTTATCGAACACCTTTTTTCTTCTTCTAAGCAACTTATTGAACACCTATACGAATGCAACGACTTTAAAAATTAAACAAAACAATAAATACAAAACTCATTAAATGGATCAAAACAACAACTATTAATTTAAAATTATGCACAATATTGATTAGTCACACCAACTACTTCAGATTTAGGTGATTTAGATTTGGTAATACTCAAAATATATTGGTTATTCACATGAACTAGTAGTCAGTTTATGGCTTTCTTGACATGTATCGTTGACTTCTTACCGGAAAAGAAAAATATGAGGTAATTTCACTGTTCACCTCTTACCTATGAGTAAAGATTAATGTCGTCTCCCTAATTATTAAAACGTTTTTATGCCCTCTAAGTTTCTAAAATCATTAAGTCATACGAAAAAAATGTGAAAATGGCCGAAATACCCTCTAAAACAAAAAATACTAAAAAATGGGCGGCTGACACTTTGGTCATTTCTCACATTGTTCTGTCTGAATTAACGACTGATTTAGACGGATGACGTACTTTGATGATTTTAGAAACTTAGAAAGCGTAAAATCCGTTTTGATAGTTAGGGAAGCGACATTGATTTTTGCTCATAGTTAAAAGGAAACTATAAAATTATCCCAAAAAAAATAATAAAGGACTAAAGTGCTAATAAGACAATTTTTTTTTTTTTACATCTATTCATGTGCATTGAGTTCAAATTCACCTGACCCAGTATCTGCACGAGTTGAGTTAAACGTCACAGTAAATTTCAGGTCGTACAACTCTAAATCATACATGTCAGGTCAGTTATGGGGTGGTCCTAATAAATTGTTTGTATCTGGAAGATTAATACCTTCGAAATGAGCACATCCTTAGACTCTAAAGTCTTGACCACTTAAGTTAATCCCTTTGAGTTAAACAATAATTTTGTTTTATAAGTTAAAAAGACAGTAATTATAAGAAGAGAAACACATAACTACGAAAGAAGATGGTTCCAATAAGATAGTAAATTTTTTAGATAATATTTCGAACTCATATTGTCAAGTGAAAATTTCAAATAAAATGGTAGTTTTTATTCGGATAACATTTCCACCTCACACTATTCATTTCAGGAAGAAGTATGCAAACATTTACGTGCTAGTTGCTTCTAAAGACTTATTTCAAAACAGGACCGGCTCAATAGAAAATGCAGGCCTAAGGCCATACTAAAAATTAGGCATTTTTATATAATTTTTTTTAAAAATATTTAAAAATAATTTTCAGATATAAAATTACTAATTAAGCAGGCCTAAATCTCATTTGTTTATAATTTATTTGTTCATCATGCATTTAAATGCCTTTTATTTTTATTTTTAAGTTATGGAGCCTCTTGCTTAAAGTGTGGCCTTAGACAATTGCCTAAGTTGCCTAAGAGTTGAGCCGACCCTGTTTCAAAATATGTGATTTCATTTGTTTTACTCTTTTTTAGAGATGCGGTTCCGGGGATAGGTAGGTCTTGTTAGGAAATGAAAATTTTAATTAAGAATTATCTTCATTCTAATTATTTTTACAAATATAATTATTTAAAAATTACGATCAACAAAATAGTAATACAAAATTTCAAAATTTTCTATATCGCTATCAAATATTATATGTTCATTATAAAATATATATATAAATTCCACAGAAAAATAATATATTTTTAATTTTTCATCCATTCCTATAAAACGTAATTTTTTACTAATTTTTTTGCAAAATCCAATAAAATTATAATCTATCTTAATTTTTACAACATTTTAAAAAATTTCAGAAAATCATGGTCGGCCCATAGCGTTGTAGGCGGCGAATAGAGGATCCCTCCTCACGCTGAGCAAAGTTTACTGGATCGGCCCAGATTTCGAACTAACCCACAGCCCACCCCATTTTGTGCCCCCATTCAATTACGAAGCCCTAATGTGTCGGGTCAAGAACGAAACCTATTGAGCAACAGATGGAAACCCTAAAGAGGCCGCTATATATAAATGCTGATCATACTGAATCAAAACCCTAGCGAGTGTGAGGGAGAGGAAGCTGTAATCTTCGGCACCCTAGCGTTCAGCCTCCCTTGCCTGTGTCCCCCAAGCCTCTCACCTTGCTTCATCAATGGCGACCGCGAGGACTGTGAAGGACGTCTCACCTCATGAGTTTGTGAAGGCCTACTCGGCTCATCTCAAGCGATCTGGCAAGGTACGTGTCTATATCCACAGCACTATTTCTTTCTTATCCCTCTGCTTGTTCTTCGAGAAAAAGTTGGTTTTGAATGGCAGTAACCCGAGGAAGATTAGTTTTGCTTGAAGTTTGTCTCAGTCCACCCTGTAATTGCCGAGCTGGGTATGGATGTTTAGTTTTGCAGGGCTAAAGCAATAGGGAATGATGAAATTTGTGGGTGTTAGAGATACTATTGTTTAGTTGAATGGTTTATTTAACTCAGCACCACTGCAGCAGCACTTTGTTTCCCCGTGTATAGTTTTCCATGTTTTCTCATGCGGGTTTGCTGGATCAAATTAAATTGAATTGTTTTCTGATTATACTGATTGTTCCTTCTCTCGGTGGTCATATTTTTTTGGGAAGTGCGGGGTTGTCAATAGGAAGATTTTGTCGGATTGATCGAGTCTATTATACTACTGGAGTATACAGGAACGTACCACGCGGTTGTTAGGAGCCCATGCATATATGGATGGTGAAAATTTTGTACTGGCTTCTTACACTGGGCTGCGATTTTAGGGAATGCGGGATTGATTCCATGGGTCCTTGTTTGACCAACATAATCTACTGTATTACATTATTATTGATAATGGACCCTATTTTTTGTGTGAGAGTGAACCTCTATACTGACTTAATTCTACAGACAAGATATGAGTTTTATACTTTGTGAGATATAAGTTGAGAAAGTTGATGGGAAAAAAAGATGGAAAATTTCTGTCATACCAACTATTCTAACGTGATATCTAGGCAAAATTGGTAGTTGACAGTATCGTTTGTGGATTGACTTGTGTTCTTGGATAGATAAATTCTTTCACTATACTACTTCAGCATCATTTGAGTCAGTTTTGACTAATTTATCTTTATGTTGGTGGATGTGCTGTAAATTGTATATCGGAATTGAGTAGAAATTGAAGGAGGTTATCCTTTTTTCTTTAGGATATAATGCTATTTCTGTTACTTGAATCAATGGTCGTCCCTATCATAAGTTGGGGATGTCAGGTCGCTTGCATCTATAATGCCTTTTGTTCTTTCTTAATCGAAAGTTAATTATGTGCATGAAGCTGTGGCTGGAATGATGTTTCTGTCCAAGTACGATGGGTAGATAATTATTTGAGACATAACACTTAAATGCATGTTGTTTTGTGGGAAGGTATTATGCAGCGTTTTTGCCCCCTATTAGTGTAGTTTTTTTTTATGATTAGAGTTATTGTTAAATTCAATGTATGTGGTGGTTTATGCTATTTTAGCATGTTATATTTATGCAATTTTTTTGTTACTTTCTGTAAACAGATGGAGCTTCCTGAGTGGGCAGATATTGTCAAGACTGCCAAGTTCAAGGAGCTCGCTCCTTATGACGCTGACTGGTATTACGTGAGAGCTGGTAAGCTCCATCTCTCTCAATTCATCCTGAACACTTGTCACGCACGTGGTCCACAATGTGACGATTTGGTTTCTCAAGTAGTATTAAATGTTTTCAATCTTCTGCAGCCTCCATGGCAAGGAAGATCTACTTGAGGGGAGGTCTTGGGGTTGGATCTTTCAGAAGGATTTATGGAGGTAGCCAGAGGAATGGAAGTCGTCCACCACATTTCTGCAAGAGCAGTGGTGCAGTTGCTCGCCACATTTTACAGCAGTTGCAAACAATGAACATTGTTGATGTCGACGCAAAGGGGTGAGCTCTACCTTACATAACCTCTCGTTCTATATTCTGTTGCATAGATTATGATCACCTAGGTGTGTTATTTATATCATAACTCAGTTGCATTGATTATGATAACCAAATGGGCTATCTATATCATATTTTCACTAGAATTATCCCTTTTTATATTTCGTCCTCTTCCTTGTCCTCCCCAATCACCTTTTCTCTCTTTGCATTAAACATTAGCATGTATATGTTTGTCTTATTGAAGCTTGTGTATATCATCCCCATTAGTTTCCTTTAGTTAGGCAGGATTTTAATTTTCTAGCCTTACCTCCATCTCTCCCACTCCACCTTGCTCACTCCTTTTTTTTACCCTTTTGGGATTATTTTATCAAATGTGCTGTTCATTGTGCTTCCATTTCTTCCCTCCATTTTAGTTGCTTTTCCCCCCTTATTTTCTGCTGAAATGAAATTGGGAACCCTTCGTTTTTTTTAATTGATTTTGACCTTGTATTTGACCTTGTATGCTTCTTCTCTATATGTTGCATTCTGATCACTTGTTATAGCTTGCTTTTCTTAAATGTGATCCTATTTATGAGACCTTTTATTTTTGGTGGTTTCTTAGTGGGAGGAAAATTACCTCAACTGGTCAGCGGGATCTCGACCAAGTTGCTGGACGGATCGTGATTGCTCCTTGATCGATTCTATATTTTGAAAGATGTAGCGTGTCCTTCAAGATTTCATGTATGGTGTCTGTTTCCCATTCTAGCCTGGGAAACAGTATTGAGTTGGTCATGGCTGGCAAGCATTTTTGTGTATTTTTTCCCGACTCTTTAAATATTTTCTTTTGAAGCTTCCCGAACTCCCAAAGGTATTTTTGTTCTAGTGCTGGATTGAACCTAGGCCAATGAAACAATAAGGATGACCAACGAACGCTCGACTTGACCGAATTGCTATGCAACCATTGCAGTAAATTTGCACCCGTGTGGTGTGAACTTATTCTCCACCTGGTTGGTGATGGCCTTTGACTTCTGAAAAGCCGTGAAAGTAGGAAGTTTATTCGGGGAATAATTCAATTGATACATCACAATGAGCTCTCCATTGCCATTAGTCTTTGAGACCCTCCCGCTAATGCTTCCATTTGTGTGGAGGTCCAAGTTATGTCCCAAAGGAACCCAGATTACAGATATGCACTAAAAGTAAACTCGTGTATGAGTTATGTACCCATTTCATAGGCCATCTCCGTAGCAGCATGTTAATATCAAGTTCTAAAAGAGAGCTGCAGGGCTGAAAACTTATGGTGAATAATTCAACCAGGTTAGAAGAGGATCACGTTGTCTTTGTTTCTTGCTTATACACTGTTCATTGCTATTAGCTATTACTCTTTACTGATCCCGAAATATTTTCGGACAAATGGAAGCGGTTACAAAAGTAATCTAGAATATAATAGGATTCAATAAAATTTACAAAACGAATATTCAAAATCTCAAGCAACTTTTTATATAAACTAATACATTTTTCTAAAAAAATAACAAATATTCTTTATCTATAATTTTTCACCTAACTGCAATATTTTTTTAGTAAACAATCACATCAAATAATCTTTCTTGCATCTTTTTACAAACTCAAACAAAAATTAAATATTTTTAAAACTTTTCATCAAATTTTACACAAAAACCTATAAAACTTAAATCTACATAAATATTCACAATTCTATCAAAATCAAAAAAATCTTACCATTTTTTCCAAAACTAACATTCCCTTAAATACTTTTGAAAGAACAAGGCCACCGCTCCCCAGGAGAATTCTAGCTGTTGCCAAGATCAAAACACGTTTCCAATTTTCTTTTGTGCTTTTTTAGTAACTGATAGTCTGATACGTCGAAATACATCTCGATTAGTTTTTTATGACCTTTTAAGGCTTGTTTTCCCGTCTTTCTTCTTCCCCCCACCCCCCCGTTTGGTTTTATTTCTTTTTTTTTTTTTTACCTTTGGGAACTTTTGAGACAAAGGAGAAAAGAGGAAAAAGAAAGAATCAGCCGGGGGCATCAAATTTTGCAA
Organism: Myrica gale; assembly: GCA_963930655.1. Classification (NCBI taxonomy): domain Eukaryota; kingdom Viridiplantae; phylum Streptophyta; class Magnoliopsida; order Fagales; family Myricaceae; genus Myrica; species Myrica gale. Next base: position 2,973,490 of record OZ005600.1, on the reverse strand, counting down.
CTAAATTGGTTGCTTCATGTTCAATCTTGAAAAAGAAGGAACGAGAGAGAGAGGGGGAAAGAAAACGAATACAATTATTCAGTTACTGGTGACAATAGAGTGAGGATAATGAGGGCTCTTTAATCTTTTGCTGTACTTCAGTCTTGGAAAGTGTAGGTACTGAGGTCATTCCATGACAAGTAGCACTTGATCTTCTTATGTTGTGGTATGTGGAACTTTGGTTCTCTAGGTACAGTTGGATGCTTCATTGACCTTAAACAAGCAACAGACAACAAAGGTGATCTTCATTAAACCTAATTGTTTTTTATCAAATATGTCCTTAATAAAGCTGTCACCTTTACCTTCTGGGAATGAAAGGCCTGTCAAAATAGGGCATCGGCTGTGCTTTTGGAACAAGTTCCTTTCTCAACCTTCTTATTTCTTCCTCTTCTGCCAACTGCAAGAGTAACACAAAGGCGCTCACATTTCGATTGAAAAGCTACTATCTTTTGATATGGATTAATCATTATTTTCAGGTCCTGTACCTTCTGCCTTCTCTCTCTTTCCATCTTGTATTGCTCAATCAGGCTCATCTTCTCTGCTACCTAGTTATGTGCACAAACCAACAGAAGAATCATACAAATGAAACGTAAATTAACTTTTTTTTGCTCCATGAGAACTCTTTAATGGTTTTGCAAGCAAATGCAAAAACATAAGCAGATATGGAACTTAGAGTAGAAATACATGTGCCAACTGATTGAAAGAAGCAGAAAAGAACCTGATGGTCAAAGTCAGCACGCTCTACAGCTCTCAGATCACTGTGAAGCTTCAGGTCCATAGGTCTCGTGTTATCCTTCACCGCTGGCTTTATCAAGCACTGAGGTAACAAGCACCAAATCGAAGCAAGTGAAGTCATAAGCACAGACGACTAATACTTTAATTTCTGAAACTCTCCTCACCTCATAGGCTGCTGATAAAGGGAAAAACCTGTGCGATCAACTGTGCGAACTATTACTATTGATTTTTTTAAAAATATATTTCTTCTCTGTTTTGTTTTTTGGTCTCTTGTGATAGTGGACAGTGGTTTGCAAACCACATCTGGGCATTAGTGTGCGAACGTTAAATTAAGGGGTCCGTATAATCTATTAAATTTCACCTCTGGTTCATCTGTTGTCCACGGGAGACCTTGGGCAACGGGTATTCGCTGCCTCTCCTCCTCTATCACCATCTCCTGTAATTTCTTCATAAATTCTTCCTCCTTCAGTCTTCCCCTTTGCTACATTGAGATCCAATCACCAAAGTTATACAGCAGATCCAATGCAACTTAAGCTGCAGTCTCCACAATCAATTCAATTTCATTACACTCACCTCTGTCCTTAGCTTGAACGGTTTTTGGTTGGTAACTTTGAGCTGTTTCTTCTGCCATCTCTTTCCACCCATTATACTAGAAGATTCGGAGCTCTGAAACCCAAACATGAATACCGTTTAGCTAGTGAAAAGGTTTACTTCCATTTCGATAAAACCATACAAAGTTTAATAAATCATACATTTCTTCGGCTTCGACGGCCCCCATTAGAACTCCTGCTTGAAATACTGAAGCACAAAAACATTCCAAAGTGAACAAATTAGAACACAATATTAATGGGACTTAAAATATACCAAATCTGATGCTAAATTAGATAAACCAAGCTATTTCTACCAACCTTCCCTGGCTACTATCCCAAGAAGATGAAACAGATATCCGTGAATCCAGACCAAGATTTTCTGATGTCATGAACAACTCTGATGTACTGAAAGAGGAAGAAGAAGCCTCTGTCTCAGGGACCTTAGGAGCCTGCAATCCCGGTAAAGCCCATTTCATTGCCTTCTTTTTATTCTCTTCTTCTTCTTTGTCATCTTTGTCATCCTTCTCATCCGTGTCTTTTGAAGTCGGTATTGAAAGAAGCTTCTCAAAGGCCTTCACCAAATGCATCACCCTCCCAGACCCAGGTTCCGGCACACTTTTCCTTGCCTCTTCCAACAGCTTGTCCCTCCTTCTCTTGATCGTTGAACTACCTATTTGACTATCTTGCTCAATCAGCGGAGAGCTACAATTTTCCTCCTCATTCCCTTCATACCCATCTACAATTTGCAAGTCTTGGAGCATTAAGCCCTTCTCTATTTCCTCTTCAAGTTCACTTTCAGCTCTATCAGAACCCTTCAACCGATCTGATTCCCTGACCTCTTCGCTTCGACTCTTGAAAAACTCTTCCTGGGACGCCCTCAGGTTCTCGTAGGCCATACACAAACACTTAGTGGTATTACCACCGCCAGCCTTCTCTTTGCACTTACACTCAACCTTCGGCCCCAAATTCTCTTTCCTGGAATTCTTTTTTGCCACCACGAACTTTCTTTCCCGAATCTTGTTCCGCGGCGAGTGAGGGACTGGATTGGGATTCTTCGCGGCAGATTTCTGGGCTTTTGCTGATTTCGTCGCGGGGGAACTCGTTGGTTTCGTAACAGGGCTCGAACGAGAGACATTGGGGTTCAAATTCTCCGTTAGTTTATGGTTTTCTTGAATCTTGAACCGACAACCATGTGGGTCTTTCGCTGGGGTCACCGCCCCGGCGTTCTTGCCGATCAAATCCATAAGTGACCGGAAAACCGCAAAGACACGCCTTAGAAGAAATGGGTTTGGGTGTGCTTTGATGGGAAAAAGAGCTTCAGAACGAGGGATTTGTTAGTGTGCCTGGTCTTTTGGGATTGAAAGAAACAATGAATGAGGGGTTTAGATGGGCGAGGAAAAATAGGAACGTTTAGATTACAGGACGCTCTTGTAACGGCTAGTTTTTTTGGTAGGGTTTTGGGTGTGGACCGTCAGATGAGGAATTTATAATTTCGGTCTGGCGTTTGACGGTTCGATTCGGTGAGTAGCATAATCCTAGCGGTGGCGATTTGATTTGACCAACAACGGTTATCGCTAGACTAGTTGCCCAAAAAAGGACATTTTGGAATTACGACAATTATATTATTTTTTAAGGAAACAATGAAATCAAACTCTTCTTTTTTTTTTTCTTTTTTTTTGGGATAAATGCAAAATTTGTCTCTGTGCTATACTCAAAAATCGATTTAGTCCCTGTGATATGAAAAATATCGATTTAGTCTCTGTGATTTTATTTTCGTTTGTTATTGGTCCTTTATCAGAGACTGATTTTATCACTTTCTGAAATCACAGAGACTAAATCGATGATTTTCATATCACAGGGACTAAATCGATTTTTGAATATAGCATAGGGACCAATTTTGCATTTATCACTTCTTTTTTTTAGTTGCGTTGGAACTCATCGTTAGATGCCAAATGAATTGTTTGTTGCCATGCCTTTTTCTATATATAGGCAAAACAAGCAAAAATTTTGCACATTCGCAGCAACCTTCACAGAAAGCATATCGCAATCAATAATAAATAGGGTTTGTAAATCTAAAATGTTGAAAAAAATGTACCCATCCAATTTTTTTAAATGTAAACATAAATTACTTATCATTTTGATTAAGAAAAAAATAAAAAAAAAAACTTCAAAATCATTTCTATATTTCCATCAAATTATGTATTATAATAAACATAACAATTTTACTTCAATCATTTCTCTTTTTACTTTTTAACTAGTCCCATAAAATTTTACTTTTCATTATTTTTTTGAAAAATTCAATGAAACTCTAATTTACCTTAATTTTTTGAAAAATAACTCAAATGGTCATTGTGGTTTCACTTTGAGTCAAATTGGTCCATGTGGTTTCAACTTTAACAAATTGGTCTATGTGATCACCAAAATATTGCACGGTGGTCTCTCCGTCCACCCCTCCGTAAAGCCACTAACAAAACACGCTGATGTGTACATTTTTAAAGATGTGGACGATGCTAAGCTGATGTCACCCTTTTTTTTTAAAAAAAGGGTTGAATGCCCTAAAACAATTTTACCCCCAAATTACCTCCCCTTCACTTAAGGGTGAGTACCGGAACAGATGAAACTAGAATAGAACCGGAACATAACTGAAATTTTCGGAATCGGAACCAGAAATTCCGGTTTGGCATGGGGGCTTTTTGGATATTTTTTTTTGTGGTCCTAATGATCTAAAAATACTTTTTAGATCCAAATTTTGGAAAATTTTCTATTATTCATCATAAATTAACAATAAATGTAAACATTCAAGCAAAATCTAGATTTTAAAATATATATTCAAACAAATTTGGTACTCATCATATGTTATACTTTATTTTGAGCCCTATTTAAAAAAAATCGGAATAAAAAATTTCGGTATTTTTTTGTTATTCATTATAAATTAACAATAAATATAAAATTTTCTTCCGAAATCTAGATTCCAAAATAAATTTCATATGTTATACTTTATTTTGATCACTATTTTTATTTTATTAGAAAAATCGGAACCGAAAATTCCAATTCCAGTTTTGATTCCAGATTGTCAAAAATGACTTTCAGTTCTGATTCCAGTATATACCGGAACCGAATTTTCGGAATTGAAAGTGAAACTTGAAATTCCAATTCTTACCGGAATTTTTTCTCACCCTTACCTTCACCTCCAACTTCTCCTTAGCAACTTTCCCCCCCATCACCGAACCTCCACTCTTCACCTCCACTTCCACCCCCACTTCACACCAGAAACTCAGGTGGATGCATGGAGGCAATTACATAACTGGTATAATTGCCCAACGAAGCATTTTCTCATGTCCTCCAAAAGCTAGCGAGCCAGCTGAAAGGATTTAGATATTCAAATATTGATTTCTTCAGTTTTGTTAGTGGAAGTATGAACGACCCTACAAAGTATGGTAAGTCGTTACAATTTTCATAGAACAGAGTATTTGTTCTTTGACTTAGTTCTCGTTAAGTCTTCAGTTTGCTTGGTGAAAGTCCTGGGCGAATCAATAACAATATGCAAGGTGACAATCAATTACGTACAATGATTTGCTTTGATATTATTAAGTAGTTTTTGTGCTTCTAGTGTTTCTTGCAGAAATTATCTGGATGAAGGAGAGGTTTTCCTAGCATCTCAGAGAGGTTCTTTGGTGAATGTGGCTGATGAAGATTATAAGGATGCTGAGAAGTGTAGTATCCTGCAAGCAAACACCGAGAGACGGTTTTATTATTTTCGGCTAGTGTGTGAAATCTTCGGTAACTTAACTGGACTTGTGCTTGTCATGTGATTAGAAATTCATAGGTGAAGGAGAAGTTAGACTTGAATTTGGAGGTGAAGTCGTGAAGGGGGGGGAGGTGATCTGGGGGGTAAAATTGTTTTAGGGCATTCATTTTTTTTTTTTTTAATTTGAGTGACTTGGCATTCTATGTGTACAAATTTACCAGCTCAGCATCGTCCACGTTTTTAAAAATGTACACATCATCGTGTTCCATTAGTAGCTTCACGGAGGGGTGGACGGAAGAATCACTGTGCAACGTTTTGGTGACCCCATAGACCAATTTGTTGAGGTTGAAACTGCACGAACCAATTCGGCCAACCAAGCTAGTTGTGGCAGAACTAATGAGGGGCTCTGGGTGGATGTCCCCCTTATGTTATGTCAAATTAAAAATATTTTATTTTATTTTTTACCTATATTTTCCTCCAGGCAGGCCAGACCCACCCCCTTGGGCCTGGCTAGTTTCTTAAGCGAGCCCCTGCGCATTTTCCCTTGATATATATATATATATATATGTTATGCGAAAAAGGAAAGTATTGCATGAGAGTGACACGCGATATAAAAAATATTTTTTTTTGTATGTTACGCCCAAAATGCAACATAGTGCCCAAAAATCAGTAATGTTTGATTGCTACTAAATGAGGATCGATAGTTGGACTCGAGCACTTTCCATTTCCCCTCTCATGCACTTTTTTTCCCTCCCATTTTTTGGTTCGTTTTTAATCATATTATTGATTATGCATGTGAAAGGTTCTTTTTTTCCTCTTTTTAAATAATGATAATTTACACTATTGCAACCGTTGACCTGCGTAATAAAATGAAAGATGACTAGACGAATGATAGCATTGTAGTATATATCGAGAGGGAAAATTTTGATACTATTAAGAACAAAGTTATTTTATGACGTTTTCAGAAGATGCAAACCTCTAGAATCTAATTGAAAACCTCTCAGTCTCAGCAAATAATACAATGCACATATTTCAATATTAGTAATGCTTTTAGTCCTTATTTTTCGATATTTTAACTCTGAGACACTTTTTACATTATGTAAGAAATTTTTTTATCATTCCACCTTAAGATTTTGCCCCCCTCAACTTGAGTCCCGGTTCCGTCACTGCAAGCTAGTAAGCAATCTAACAGTGACAAATTACATCAGGATCATTTGTTTACCAGCCCGAACCATGACTCCATGGAGAGGCTGCCAGTTAAAAATTCTTAAACAAGTCCTTTGCGGCGTTTATCCTTGCAATTTAAGAAAACTTTTCCACCAGATTATCGTACTCGAACGCCAAGAGAAACATCTCATTCAATTCCAAATTAGTCCTCTATCGTGTTCTTCCATCATTGCCTTTTTCAGAACCTTCGACCATTCTCCTGTTTGTTTAGTTCTTCCACAGGCAAAACAACCTACCAGAAAAAGCGATGGGCCGATTGTTTTTCTGAAATGGGTTTTCTTTCAATATTTTCTTGCTCAATTTTTCTGGCATTACAATTATGAGTCATCGTCACCACCAGTACCTTTCATGCTTCATAATTCTCTCACTTTCTCTCCGGTCTTTGAAAAGGGTTTCCTACTATTTTATAATGTGGCTTCGGATACACTCCTCAGTACAGTCCTCATCAATTTCTGACTCCCGAAGCAAAGGCTTATCCTTAGTTTTGAAGTTTGCCCTTCGAACTTTACCAAATATGGTACCCAATCACTGCACTCTGCCTGTCATGACCTTAATGGACATGAAATCATGTTTGTAATTTGCCTTTCCAGCAGTAATTTTTTCTCATTAGGACAAAACGCCTCCAGAACTTTCATAATAAAGGTCAGTTTCGTTGAAAGTATGATGTCCTTTTGGAACCTCAGCATCTTTAAGGAACATTTGCTACCCTTGAATGTCTGGAAATCTTTTCCTAAAGGATTTTGAGATAAAAGAAAGAGGAAGGAAAAGTACTCAGCTGGAAATTGAGAAGCCTGGAAAAAAAACGAATAAAAGAATTACAATTAAACTACAAAATTATCACCTACTCTTTACTACTGGGAGTCTGGGTAGATCTGTTTCATTTGCCAAATAACTCACCTCTTTTGGGTAGAAAATAAGGTTCCTCTTTCAACATGCATCAGCAACATCCAGGAAGCTGATCCATAAGTCGCGATCTCTTTGTGTTTGCTTTACAGGGCTTTGCTTACCGCAGCAAACGCGTAGAATCTCGTCTAAGCCGTGTGCTTGCTGCTTTGCGTAAACCAGGTCCTCTTTTTTTTGACGTAGTTGACTTTTACATGCTCACAGCAGATGGGCATTTCAGTAGTTTCACTTTGCACGTACAAGAAGCTAGTATCTGACCAGCAACCGAGTTTACGTTCCTACCCCTCCCTTCCCCAACCGACTCTACGTAAAACGTGTCCGAGACCGAGAGGTCCACGCGAACTGCAAAGCACCCTGTACTGGCCTGTCCTTTCTTGAGAACCCAGGGGTAGTCTCGGACATGCATTGCGTATATATGAGCTCCACCCCGCTATTCCTCGTTCGCATAAGTCACAGACCCTGAGAAAGCCGGAGGAGCCTGCTTACCACAGTATACTTGGTAAACCTATGCTCCCCCTCCCCCTAAATTTCATTATTCTTCATTCGGATTCGCATGAAGTTGTTCGAATTTTTATTCCAAAATCCTTATTTTTTTCGTTCGTTTTTTACCCATTGTTTAGACTTGTGCTATGTTTTTGTGAAATCGGTAGAATGTTTAGTGTCCGTGTTCCTAATCATCGGATCTGTTGCAATTTTTCACATTTCTGTTCTCGATCTATTACTCCTTTTTCCCTGTTGAATTCTGTGCCTACTTAATCTGGTTTTTATGTTTGATACATGCATTGCGTATAGAAATCGAGCTCATTGGACGTGGATCTGGTGTAATCTGTAATTGGTTACATGCAACAATTAGCAATTCAATGCGCTTTCTTGGTTGTGCGTCACTTGATCCGTTTTATCGGCGGATCGTCCATGATTCCGATTTGGGTCAGATCTGATTTTGTCTTGGTTCTGGGAATGATTTTTTTCTTCCTAATTGGTTAAGTTACAATTAATAGTGTCGGTGTACGGTTACATGCATTTTCTCCCTACAGTGTTTGCTTTCTTCAACCTCCAACTCCAGCTTTCAGTTTTGAGATTCGTGGCCAATGCTATTATTCTCTTCCTTTAAGATTCATTGTCGTGGGAAAGGAAACCACTTTCCAAGCACAACAAAGCCCCCCTCCCTCCACCAAAAGAAAAAAGTTCCGTCCCTTCTCGTCCTTCTTGAGATCCAGCTGGACCTAAATGTGTAGATCTGGGAATTGAGGTTTCAATTATACCTCACAACTTGTTCCGATTTCCATTGCTATTCAAAATGCTTGATGTGAGGTCATAAGGAGCTTTCAGTTTGTGCATTTTTGGAAAACCAACTTCCCGTCCTCAATATGTATTTAAATTTGTGCCGTAAATCATTGTGTTTTTGTTCAGGAGAAGAAGTTTCTTTGCCAGTAGATTGATCTTCTTATTCAACACCTACTGTAAAATGATTTCATCAGTTGAACTGCCTCATGTGCGAAAGCAGGTTGATTTCAATGGGGATATCTGGATGTGGGTTTATCTGGTTCTGATATATATGCATGTTTTGATCAGGTCTTAAAGCTAGAAAAGGAAAATGGTGAAGATCTGTTGCATTGGTGCTGGGTATGTTGGGGGGCCAACAATGGCGGTAATTGCACTCAAGTGTCCGGCTATTGAAGTAGCTGTTGTGGATATCTCTGTATCTCGGATCACAGCCTGGAACAGCGACCAGCTCCCCATCTATGAGCCTGGCCTTGATAGTGTAGTGAAGCAATGCCGAGGCAAGAACCTCTTCTTCAGCACCGACGTGGAGAAACACGTCTCGGAAGCTGATATAGTGTTTGTCTCTGTCAACACTCCTACCAAAACTCGGGGTCTTGGGGCAGGGAAGGCTGCAGATCTGACATATTGGGAGAGTGCTGCCCGCATGATTGCTGATGTGTCCAAATCTAACAAAATTGTGGTTGAGAAATCGACTGTCCCAGTCAAAACTGCTGAGGCAATCGAAAAAATTCTGACCCACAACAGCAAGGGAATCGAATTCCAAATCCTCTCAAACCCAGAATTCCTTGCGGAGGGGACTGCAATTCAAGATCTGTTTAATCCGGACAGAGTCCTCATTGGAGGTCGGGAGACCCCCGGAGGCCAGAAGGCCATCCAAGCGTTGAAGGATGTCTATGCTCAGTGGGTCCCTGAAGAACGTATACTAACCACCAATCTCTGGTCTGCAGAGCTTTCAAAGCTTGCTGCCAATGCCTTCTTGGCCCAGAGAATATCGTCAGTAAATGCTATGTCTGCTCTTTGTGAGGCTACCGGGGCAAATGTAACACAGGTAGCATATGCTGTTGGTAAGGACTCAAGAATTGGATCCAAGTTCCTCAATTCTAGTGTTGGCTTTGGTGGGTCCTGCTTCCAGAAGGATATTTTGAATCTGGTTTACATCTGCGAGTGCAATGGCCTTCCTGAGGTGGCAGAGTACTGGAAACAAGTCATCAAGATCAACGACTACCAGAAGAACCGCTTCGTAAACCGTGTAGTTGCATCTATGTTTAACACGGTTTCAAACAAGAAGATTGCCATCCTGGGGTTTGCTTTCAAGAAAGATACTGGTGACACGAGGGAGACCCCAGCCATTGATGTGTGCAAGGGGCTATTGGATGACAAGGCCAGGCTGAGCATATATGACCCTCAGGTCACTGAAGACCAGATCCAGAGGGACCTTACAATGGACAAGTTTACCTGGGACCATCCCATTCACCTCCAGCCAATGAGCCCCACCACTGTGAAGCAAGTCAGCGTGGTTTGGGATGCTTATGAAGCAACAAAGGATGCTCATGGTGTTTGCATTCTGACCGAGTGGGATGAGTTTAAGACTCTTGATTACCAGAGGATTTATGATAACATGCAGAAGCCAGCTTTTGTATTTGATGGCAGGAACGTTGCTGAGGCAGATAAGCTGCGTGAGATTGGTTTTATTGTTTACTCAATTGGAAAGCCCCTGGACCCATGGCTCAAGGACATGCCTGCTGTGGCCTAGAAGAGATGCACTGATCAATGGGTCGAGAATGATAGTTGGCGGCAATCAGTTTGATTTCTTAATAATATATTTTTTGTTGTAATGATTTCCTTTGTCTCTTACTTTCCCTTGGTAGTCGATCGGATAACTCGTATAACACTGGTGAAAGTATTAGGCTCTTTTTGCCTTTCATTGTATCCAAGGTTATTACTGTCTGTCATTTACTTGTTTTCTAGAAAACGCAAAGGATCTTTTGTCGGTGTAATCTGCTATTATATCTAGAATGTTGTTTTCCGATATATTCTTTGGTTCGAATTCTTACCATTTCCGTTTTTGTCTGAAATTCGAGTGCTTCAACAAATATTGGGGTCAAGTTGGCAGGATTTTCCCGATCTTGTCTGGATTCCATCCTCCAAAAGGCTGCAGGCCAAAATTCTGTTTTCGATCCGTTTAAAATGCAGGACATTTCACTTTTCACAGGATCTGCAGCCAGTAGTCAACTTTTTCTCTTGGAATCTTATTGCGTAACGCTGCGCAGGCTCCGTTTCTAAAAAGCATGCAAATGCATGATGTGCACGTCGGTCACAATCTCTCTAATTCTATGCGAGAACTACTTGATTCGGATGGAGGTGGACAAATCATGTCAGTAGTACGTAAGGATAAAACATTAAAAAATAAAAATAAAAATCCCGACAGCAAAGCTGGATACTTAGAAGTACCCCCACATGAACGACCCACAACAACCAGACCCAGCAATATGACTACCGAGTATAGTCTAACATAAAACCACTTGACTCAGAATAGAATAAGTTCGATCGGGTTGAGGTCAGAAACGTGCGTCCGACCACATCCACCATTGGTTTTTGAGCCACCGCGACACGTCTATTATAAACCTAAACTATTAGGATCACATCCACTGTAACCGCCCACTGAAATAAGTCAATCCCAAACTGCATGTCCAAAAAAAAAAATCTACGCAGAGATAGGATCCTTTAAAAAATTTAGGTAAATTACGTATGAAATCATTTACAAAAAATAGCTACCATTCCTTTTCAAATTGAATGGTTGAAATTTTATCTCTCATTTTTTTATGAAGTTCTCATTTACAGATTTGACGACATTAGATTTAGATATTTATTTATTTTATAAAAATAACGGTTAGGTTTTAAGAAGTTTGTCTCAAGGAAACTCTTAAGAACTTTAGATTATCCTGATCCTCCACAAATTATTATAGTTTGTGCTTGTTAAGATACATTATGGCATGTATTAAGTCGAATTCAGTATCGCGAACAAATGCTAAGATGGTCATAAAAGGTTCTTAAATGACTCTTAATCCTCACCGACCATGACTGCAATGATTCTAGCCGAGTGTTAACTGTTAAGGAGGAGCTAAATGCGGAAAGACTACATTTCAAGTTAAGAGTAATGGAATAAATTACATATGCATTAAAATTATAATGCATCTTGAACTATCAGTAACCAATCACGTATGCCTGTTAAAATATAAAATTACATAGTATTAAAATTTATTGAGTTTATCCCACGTCTTCGCATCTAACGATAAATTAGTAGGACGAAGTTCTTCATGATAGGAATAAATGTATAAATTTCGAGATAATTAAAGATTCCTTCATTGATGAGAAAGAGGAGACAACATGATTAGATCAGTCACAAGAAGACATAAATACAAAATTCTAATGAGTTGGTCCAATGGTTAAGACTTGAACTTTAGTGGTATGCTTTCTACGCGGTTTTATGTTCAAAACTTGTAAGTGTTACTAACCATTTCGAGCAACCTCCAAAACCTTTGATCTAATAATTACCCAATTTACATGAACCAGAGGAATGCACAAAATCCTCCATTAATCTAGATGTGCTTAAACTGTCTTTAACGCTCGGTTAGAAAAAAATAATAAAAAAAGCTTTTGTTTCTAAACGCACACGTGTATAATTGGCACGGGTAGGGGGTGAAGGGAGGAGCAGGCCATGGCTTTTTATTTGGCTTTCGAGTATAATTAGCATTTTCCGAACTAAAAGTTTCATTTGCAACGCTAATTTACCTTCAACCACCTCGACTGGAGTCGCCGAAACGCTCTTAACTTTCTTCCACGTGGCAGAAACGTGTGCTTCTTACGCAAGTGCCACCACCTGTAATGACATTTACCTGACAGAATCTTTCCCTCCTCCCTCTCCCCGCCACTATTTGTAATCCCAAAGTGTCATCTTCCGTAATTTTGTCACCGGATTCCCGACTCTTTTTTCAGTTAGGCTTTCTCTTTTTCAGCATCGCGAGTCAAGTGTCCGTATCCTCGGGTCACGAACGATAAATAGAAACTAAACATGAGCTTCCAAACTTTACTCTTTTGGTCCAAATTTTTCGACCCCAAATCTTTCTAATTTTGGTCCAGATTCGGTGGGTCCCGCGAGTAGATCTCTTAATTGAATCTTTTTTCCTCCGATTCGCTCTTTCCTCTACGAATTGATCCCGATTTTAGGCCTCGATGTGTCCTAATTTCGATTCTAGGGTTAGGGTATTTAGAAAAACCTACTGAATTCTTTTTGATTTCTTACATGTTTGTTTATCCTGTAAATATATCTGTTTTTGACGATCCCAATTTATCTGGGTAGGTCTTAGTTTTTTGGATTCTTTCCAAAAGTTGGGAATTATTTGGATCCAGACGAACTCCGTATTATTTAAATTCGGATCCTTGAAGATCAGCGTTTAGTCCTTTGAAACTAGGATCTAGATTTTTGGTTTTTGAATATTTGGGGATTCTAAAGCTGGGTTTCGATTGCTCCTTTTTTCTTTCATTGTCCGCGCCCCGTCAGTTGCTTTTATTCTTTTGTGTCTGTCATCAAGTTTGCAGGTTACACCAGGGCCTGTAGTTCAGGTACAGAAAATTCGTCTTTTTTGTTTTGTTTTTTCCCTAATTTTGTGAAAGCTCTTGTAGTGGTTTTAATATATTCAACTTTTATAGACTATCGAACCTCTATTGGAGGCTGAAATTGTTTCTGATGCATAATCAATGTTGCACTTACATGGTTTGGAGGCATACTGTTATACGGTAGTCAATAAATAAATCAGTACTGTTCTTTTTCTTAATAATTTTTAATATTTTTATAATATTTCGAATTGCGTGAAAATTCTCATGAATATTAATAAGAACAAAAGAGAGACATAGAGGAAGACAAACCGCTTTCAAATGCGTTCATTTTCTGTAACGTTTCCAATAGGATGCAACTTTCACAGCACGGGGAAAGGATATCTCAAGTCAAGATATGAAACAAATCTTAAAGCATAAATGGGCATCTGGTTTGTTCGATTAGTATGAAAAATTAGCATTTTGTAAGAATAAATTGCAGCATGTGTGGGCTATTTGTGCTGTTGGTGGGTATTAGGATGGATGGGTGATTGTGAGATGAGGGAAGGTAAATTCATTTTGTGTGGAAGATTAGGCAAGGTAGATGCCTTTCCTTCTTTCGTGAAATTTTACATCATGGAATTTGATGGTCCATTTTTTAGGAGTACAGGTCAAACCATAAAGATGTACATCAATGAAGTGCATTCTTCTGCCGAAGCTTATTTTTTATTCTATGATGTAAATAATTGTCGAGAGTCCCAGTCGTTATCTTGATACCCCAAAATTGATTTTTTATTGAAATTTGAATCTCAGTTCCTTATCCTGTTGGATGATACAAGGCTGTTCATTTAGCTCCTTATCTTGTTTTTGGTCTGATTGCTTGTCAAAATTGAACTTGATCTGTTTGGATATATGTTTGCTTATAGTAAATATCAGACAGTGTCATCTTTGAAGTTAATCTTCTTGTCTGTGGTCCTTGGACTAAATGGCATTTCTTATACCATAAACATGGTTTGGAGATTGAGCCATGGGTGGAATCCCGCAGATACAAGTTGTGAGGAGAAACCTAAAATACAAAGGAAAAAATTACCGTTCTTTTCTTTCACTTTTGAAGGACCTAGTTCACTGATCTCTACTTCAGATGAAACCTATGAATGTCCAAGACCTTTGCATATATTTTATTTTTCCACCCTCTTAAAGTAAATCTTACTTGCAGGGGGATAATGATACCCAAACGGCCTTTTGTTGACAAGGATTCATATGAGGTTGCTTCTAAGCAACCTAGACTGCTGGAACATGCTTGTCAGCTTTCTTCTGCTATTGATATTGTCCCTTCTAATCGTCAAATAGGTAATATGCTGTTTATTATCTTCATATCTCGAGATTCTCGGTGGAGGAAAGTGGTATTGATTATGTCATCCAAACTGGTCTGATTGTAAATAAGAAATGTTTTATATTTGGTCCATTTAATGAATTAACCAAATTGGTACAATATCTTGATACAGAGATTGACCTTATTTGATGAATTTTAAATAACACAATTGGGGCTGTTCCGCATTTCCTTCTTTCCTTCCAAGGGATTTGGTTTCATTCATTTGAAATTGAAACCTGTTGTGGTTTTTTTTTTCCCTTGAATAGTTTCTCGAGCCAAACGACGAGGTTGTGGCTTTCAATACGGTGTCAATTGAAATAAATTACAAGAATTTGCAAATATTTTTTCCACTGGTCAGTAAACTTGCTCTGGACCTATCTCCATGATTTTTTTGTCACTTGCATGTGTTTTCCCAGTGACTCAAGATTAGTGCACCATAATATATTCTTTAACTTTTCAATTGACTTTTTCCCTGACCCAATTCACATGTGAAGATGGTGAAGGTGAGGAGGATGGACTTATTAAATTTCAAGATGAAGGCAGGCTTGTAAATGACTTGGTCACAGAAGTCTCAAATGAGAGAAAGGTGTTAGAAACTAGTGTTTCTGGCAGCATTCCCAAGATTTTGTGGGTTAACGAAAGTATTATTGGAGCTGATGTTAGGTCAGAGACAGCAGCTCATTTCTCGTTCTTTCCAGAATTTTTTCAATCTGGGGACCAGCTAAAAGCTTTATATCAGTCTGAGGAGATCTATTTATCCCTTTTGAATGGTCCTCCTAGAAAGCTTGTTTCTGTTGGGCCAGAGCATCAAGCTTTTGTTGCAGAATGGGGTGTCCAACAGCTAAAGAACTCTCCAGATAATCTGGAGGAGCCAGATCCTCAACTTGCCATCTCACATACATCAAATGGAGGCCTCCTGGTTGATGATGTTAATGAAGAGATGCTGATGGGTACTTGTGTGATTCCAATGCCTGACCCTGAAGCATCTGCTAACCCTTGCTATGAGAGTGGGGAAGCCAGGTGTGATTGCACGTGCCTTGATGAGGGTTCTGTCAGATGTGTGAGACAACATGTAAAGGAATCAAGAGAGAAACTGAAGGAAAATCTTGGACAGGAGATATTTGAGGAGTTTGGATTTGGGGAGATGGGAGAGGAGGTTGCAAAGAGATGGACTTTAGAGGAGGAGCAAGCCTTCCATGAGGTTGTTCTTTCTAACCCTGCATCATTGGGTAAGAACTTTTGGGACCATCTCTTGGCAGTTTTCCCTTCTCAAACAAAGAAGGACCTCGTAAACTATTATTTCAACGTCTTTATGCTTCAGAAACGTGCTATGCAGAATAGATTTGATTCACTAAACATTGATAGCGACAATGATGAGTGGCAAAAAAGTGAACCTGGGCTGCTAGAGGAAGATGAAGACTCTGTGGTAGAGTCTCCTTTTGATCAAGATGCCTCTGCTTATTATCAGGAAAATTATGTAGAGGATTGCCTTGAAGAAATTGAGGTTGAGGAAGAAGTTGATGCTGGTAAACATGGTGCTGACATCATAATTCATAGGGTTGGAACTGATGAAGAGGATGGGGGAGATATAGATGACATTTCAGGCACACGCATAAGTAATTCTTTTGATGACTGGCGTGGTGATAATCAGTTAGAGGTTTATGGCAAAATTCCAAGTTATAACAGTGAGGACTATGATATTCAAGATGACTCCTGCACATCATTTGAGAGTCAGCGAGATAAGGTCGATAGCTGTTGTCCAGCTGAAGATGCAAGAGAGTCCAGTGGAGAATGAGAGACATGAAGGTTCATCTTATAAAAGATTGAGTAGTTGATAACATTTTCAGGTTACGTTTATGAGCCTATCAATATTAAAGGTGGGCGAGAGTTGATTTTTCCAATTTGCAGTGTGCATGAAGATGTTTCCTTTTGAGGAATGTTGCCATGATGGCAGGGGTCAACTGTAAGAGAGCTGATTAGTTCCTCCTGTTTTCTTTGTCCTATCATTAAGTAGTCTTTGCTTATCAAAAAAAAATCATTAAGTAGTCTTTGGACCGGAACTGTTCCAGGCAAGGCAAGGGGCGGCTGTGACTTTAAACAGGATTTGCATAGTGGTGGTAGATGATCTGCCTTTCAAAGATGGGGGAAGTTTAAAAGTATTTTTTCAGAAGATAGTTGATATTCACAATTGTGTCAGAGGAAGACTCCTGGAGTTTAGCATTTTAAAGTTTCCAGGTTGCTGAACCCATATCTAAAAAAGTTGAATCCTGTTTATTCTTATCAGGATCACCTTGGGAATGGCACGTTTTATATTTAATGGCTCATTCCCGAGGACTGAGGGCTTCAACGGATCGCTCTGTCTCTGTGCTAAGTAGGTTTCATTTCGAGCTGAAATGGAAGTTTGTACTGGAGACTTTGAGATTCATGTTTTAGTGGTGATTATTTATTAGTAATAATTATGCGGCTTCTCAAATACTTATGCTCAAGTCCTCTGTCTGAATGGTGACCAAGCAGGACAATGGCAAACATCCACGCTACGGTTCTTATGCTAAACTTTCCTAGGTACTTCATCCAACCTTAACAGAACTCCGTCCCAAAATACACACCAGATTGGATACATAATTGATATTGAGGTTATCTTCCTTTCAAAGACTAAGTTATCTCTTGTCATATTTCTTTTTACCAATTTTCCAATATTTTCCATCAGACAGACAATGCAGGGAAAAAGAAAATCGAAAAAGTGGCCCTTGCATTAAATATTGGCAACTGAAGCTCTCGAGTCATTACAACTTTTCCCTCTCTTTCTCCATATTTTTGGGATGACAGTTCTTTGATGACAAGAGAAAAGAACTGTCAAATATACCGTTTCATGCTGGCTAAAGCCAACTTGATGATCCGAAAAGCCCAGCTACGTGGTTTCCTTGATCTGAGCCAGTTTTTCAGGCCTCGGATTAGCTTAATGACTCGGAAAATAATCTGTACATGCTTACGGTCAAGATCTGTACATGGCATGGGAAGTAGGAAGATTGAACATTCTGTAAAGTAATTGCTTCAAATCAATATTCTTTAACCTTTGAGTGCGATCGATGGTAGTAACTAATTTCTAACTGGAGGAGTTCGCAAGGATGAAAAGAGTGGCGGACCGGCGGTTGGTCCTCTGGCGCTGGGGCTTTTCATCTTCTTCTTCTTCTTTTTTTCTGTGGGGTCAGCGTCTCAAGAGCAAGACAAAGTAAGGAGTGGTTGGAGGCAGTTGGTTCCAGTGCGGTGTTCACACCAAAGGAATTCGTTCGAGAAACTTGCACCGTTGACCATTGTATGAACTCGCAAGTATTCTCATACGAGATCAAAAGCTACTTTCTTCAATCACTTCTTTTTCTTTCTTTTTTTTCCGATCCACTTGATTGAAATATTTAACTCTTTAAAGATTTGAATTTTAGTAGTATTTTCTATCACTTTTATTGGTGATCCTCCTCATTTTATCATCTTTGAAATATTTTGAACTTTATTCATCACGACTAGGAAAATTCTTATTCAATGTAAATTACTCGTACCAATTGGTCTAGACTCTAGTGGCAATGACCCTGCCCAACCCAGTGTCCTTTGAGAGATAATAACGTATCTGGTTTATTTCATTAGCAATCAAATTAATTTACCCATAAAAAAAAAGATTGTTTGGATTTTTTTTTCTCGTTCCCTACACCAAAATTCTTAAAATTTCTCCGTTACGTGTGAATATTCTCTCTTTATAAGGCTAATATTTAGAAAACCTATGTAAATTGGAAAAAAAAAGACTGACATGCACTTGATCTATCGATTTTGTTATTTTCTCATCATGATTATGCGCACCCATCTTATTAACGTCCAGTTATGAGTGAAAATCGGCCATACCTTAAGTGAGGCAGACTAGTGTGCAGAGATGAGTGTCCACCGCAGTTAGGGTAGAATGATGGGACACCAACACAATTCTTGCCTTCCTTCCCACGCAAGCTTTCTCCTTTCAAATTTCCACTTTCATCCAACAGATTTCCACTATCTTTCTCTCTCCCCTTGTATATTTTTCTTTGTTTCTTTTCGTAGATTGAGCATTAACCAATCTGTGTTTGTTTCGACGTTCCGCTTGCATATTTGTAGTTAGCCAGAGAGAGAGAGAGACCAAAAGAAACCGCTCTGAATAGGGTTCTTTCGGAACGTAAGGTCTTACGCTCTCCGTTGAGGACTTCTCGATGGGGAATTTTTTTGTTCCTACACACTTTCCAAAAGCAAGAATCCCGATGATGTGGTTGCTAACCTTGGTCTTTTCTCATCCGGGTCTCGATTGATACCTCTGTTTGTTGATCTTTCTTATGGTTTTTCAGGGAATGTAGGTAAAAATTTAAGCTTTCATCGAAATTTTGAGCTTTTGCTTGGGTTTCTGTTCTGAATTTCTTTGTCTGGTTTCTCTGGGGTGAAGTTACTTTTGTTTAGATTTGTCGGGCTTTTTGGGAAATTCCAATATGGGACAAGATCAAGAACAGAGGCATCTGTGCAAGCTCTGCAACCAGAGTTTTGTGAGTGGGAAAGTCTTGGGAGGTCACATGAGGTGCCATACGAGCAAGAAATCAGCCAAAGGACGGAAAAAGGGCATCAAAAGTGAAATGGGTTTTGAAGGCTGTGGATATACTGGTTATGGCCTCAGAGAAAACCCCAAGAAGTCTTGGAAGTTCTCACGCTCAGGACATGGTGCTTCAGAGCAAGAAATTGTCTGTAAAATGTGTGACAGAGCATTCGAGTCACTAAAAGCTCTGTTTGGTCACATGAGGCATCACTCAGGGAGACGACGAAGTGGACTTCACTGCAGAGAATGTGGCAAAGGGTTTGGGTCAGTGGGAGCTCTCACAATCCACAAGAGGAGCCACTGTGAAAGATTTGAGGTATGCATCGAATCATCCACTACTTCAAGCCAGAAGATGGACATGGACAACCAATCGTACACTGAAAGCCTGGGGCTGGTGCGCAGAAAAAGATCAAACATAATGAGGTACAAGATTCGTCCAAATTCTTCGTTTTCTAGTTTGAATGAATCTTTATGCTTTGGGGAAATTGAGCAAGAAGTAGCAGAGGTCGCTATGTGCTTGGTGATGCTGTCTAAGGGCGTAAGAAATTGGGATGGATTTTGCTCGCTTACGGAGTATTCTGACAATGATTCAGAAACTGTCGAGGTCAAGTCATCTGGGCAAAATAAGCGGATTGCCAATGATAATGAGGATGGAATCTTTGCTTTGGAAGGTGATGATTCTTGTAAGATGAAGAAACGAAGGGTGGAGGATTCCGATTCTGGTGTTTCACATTCTAAGATTGTTTTAGCTGAGAAGACGGTATACGAATTTAGCGAAAGTGATTCTGGGTTTGGAATTTCTGAGGAAAAGAAGGTTGAATTGGAAATCCCGGTTGACAAGTTTTATAGGGATGCCGGATGCAGGATACCTAAACTGGATGATGTGTCTGGAGATGAAATGGAGAAGGATAATCACAATGAGGTGAAAATCGAGCACACTGAAGTAGAATTGGATAAAGATTTTGCAGAAGGTGATGGATTGAATCCAGCTAATTCAGGATCCATGAAACCGGCTTCAAGCAATAAAGCAAGGCCTGATGCTTGTCATGCTCAGTTGAGGGGAAAGTCTTGCAAGCAGACGTGTGCTACTTCTGCTGATCTTGGAATCGCAAGTAGTTCTTCAAAGAAAACTAAATACAAATGCAAGACCTGCGACAAGAATTTCCACTCTTATCACGCACTTGGAGGCCACCAGTCAATACACAGAACTAAGAACTGCTCTGAACTGAAAATTCATAGCTGTGAAAAGAGCAGCCAGCGTGACATTATTCCGGAAACAGAGGCTAAATGCAAGCTTGTCAGTATTGAGTTTGGAGAGAATTCGGTTGAGCAGGAGAAGAACGGAGTGTCAGTGTCTAAGGAAACTAAGAAGCACAAGTGCCACGTCTGCTTCAAGGTTTTTGCATCAGGCCAAGCTTTGGGTGGTCACAAGAGGGTTCATTCGCTTAAAAGCTCGGAGACCTTAGCTGAAGAGGCTGTGGTAATAAAGCAACAGATTTCTGCAATCTCTGATTTAGTCGATCTTAATCTCCCACTTATTCCCGAGGAAGAGACCAACGTTGATGTTGGAATCAAGTCATGGTGGGTTGGAAATGGTCAGAAGCCTGAGCTGATGGTGGGTCTAATCCCCAACTGAGAAAGGAGATTTCCCTCCATCGCTACCTCGTAGTTTCTAGTGGCTTTCTTAGCAGATTTGAGAATAACCCATGTAGAGAGAGAGAGGGGTGAAGCTTCCCTTTGATGTTTGGTAATCCATGGTGTGCGGTTCATCAAAAAGCTGATATTAGTTCCACGTTTACGTCTTCATTCTTCACTGATTAAGTTTCCACAGTTGGCGAATCGAAGCTCATTCATCAGGAATATTGTGCTTGATTTTTGTTGAACTTCCTCCCTTTTTGTATCTCAATTTTGTTTGGTTCAAATAGTGAATGATAAATCAAACAGAGTAGGGATTTTGGAAATCGAGCTAATAGACTTTCTTTGTCCCCTCGTATCCGCGTTTATCTTGTTGGTTTGGCAACTGTGCACAGAGAGGACGACGTACATGTTCATTTAGATGTATGGTTCGAGAGAGAAAAGTTGACGCCTTTCTAAACAAGTAGAGCTACTTGAATGGTTTGGAGGCCCATTTGAAACCTACATTGGGGCTCACATAGACCTCATGTTTAAGGCCCACTTTGAGTCCCTCGAAGCACATCAAATATGAGACCTCATTTTTTAAGGCTATTAACAGATGGGTGGCTTTGTGTGATAACCAAAAAAAAAATGGGGCTATGCCTAAAAGATCACTGAAGCCTAAGGCCCACGTGAGTCCAGATCGAAGCCCATTTAAGCCCGTAAACAAGATAAGATCACTGAAGACTTTGAGCTTAAGGCCAACGTGAGTCCAGATCCAATTGTCCCTCGTTCTCTCCGGCTGTCACCTCCACTCTGACATCCCCCTCCAACGTCCAGAGTTCTGTCACAAAAAGAATCGGTTGCGGATTTCACAGACCAATCTCTCTCTCTCTCTGTCTATGAAAAGCTTTGCATGAGAAGTTGGAGAACTTCATGGAGTACACCAGGTGGCCTGACAAGCACCAAATCCCGCAACCACGCACAGACATCTACCCGCCACCCTAGTCTTCTTCCTGTTACCCATACTACCCTCCAAACCCTAATCCAATTTCGCATGCAATGAATTTGAAAGACTGACAGGATTAAGAGCAGGCACCACTTTTTATAGATCTGAAGGCTTTAGCTCAATGCATCTCCATTCGAATAGCTTTCGGTTCTTGAAACAAGACTGCTAGGATTAAGAGCAGCAACAAAATCAAACCCATGCAAGAGAGCTACAGTATTAAAAAAAAAAAGGCAAACCTCAGCAGCGCCCATCAAAATTGGAAGGTAAAAAAGAACCAGTTCTATGAACCAGGCGAGCGCGTTGCATTATTTATTGCAAAAAACTTGAATTCGAACGAGACCTCGCACCTTATTCTCCACCCATTTTATTTACATACTGAAAAGGTCGAAAGCAATGAAAAGATATGTTGAAAGAACGAAAAGCCCCGTCATCAGCCATTTGTGCGAAAACCATCTCCACCGGTCCGTACAAATAGACTTCTACGGCAATTCGACAGGTGCAATGTTCCATATGTCCTTGGCATATTCATGGATGGTTCTGTCGCTGCTGAACTTGTATGATCCAGCGGTATTCAAGATCGACATTCTTGTCCATCTCTGAACCAGCACCAATCACAGATATTAGGCACCAATAGAATAACCAAACTAGAACTATTTATGCTTGTAACTGCATCTGTGAGAAAATGCATGAGTTGGATGCATGTGCTTGATGGATGAGCCACATGAAAATTTTGTAGATGGAAGCAAACATAGGATCCAATTGACCCAGTTCATAAATATGGAATAGTGTTTCCACCATGAATTGCAGTCACATGGATCTCTACAGAAAGCTACATTAGCAAGCACATATCGATGCCGTATAACTCACCTTTTGGTCTCGGTATGCTTCATCAACCTTCTCTTGGCATTCTATGTAACCAGGGAAGTCCTTGGCCACAAGGAAATAGTCAGCGCGGCCAAAACCTTCATTTCCTTCCAAAGACCCCATAAGTTCATCATAATTGTAAGACCCAAAAACACCCCTTGTTACAAATTCCTTGACTTCCTCAAAACGTGGGTCCGGAACAAACTACATAACGAGTTCAGCAAGGTTAAATTGCAATCAGCATGTAAAAGACAAGAAGAACAGAAACAATAGCTTATTCTTCCCTTTACTAGTTTCCATTTCTTTCGAAAACGAAGAGAGGTAGTAAAATTTCTGCCAACTAACCAACCAGCCTAGCAATCGCAGTTAGAAAATGAGAGAAGTGATGAGTTTGTTACGAAGGCATACCTTTCCCTCGGCTCTTTCTTTCCTGAGCCCAGCAATCTCATGAGCTTCAGCACCAAAGAGGAAAAAATTGTCTGCACCAACCTCTTCTCTTATTTCAACATTCGCTCCATCCAAGGTCCCAATCAGAATGCAACCATTCATCACAAACTTCATGTTGCTAGTTCCACTGGCCTCCATCCCAGCAGTACTACAGAGAGGAAGGCGTCAGCTTTGTGAAAGCTTTATCTAACACAACTAACTAATACCTAAATATTTTGGCAAATAATTCTTTAATTTCCCAAGCTCTCCTTGCAGTTAAAGAAAAAAGTTCTTAGTGTCGGTAAATGCGCATTGCTAACACACAAGCATGGTTACTGTTCTGCAGCAAAAGGTGTATAAGAATAAGCATTTCCAGCAACAATCAACGGAATATTTTTGCTATTACACCATATATATTAACTCTTTGTACTGGAATACCATTGTTGCATTTGGAAACATTCCCACCGGTCTCCAACTAGATTGGTTTTTTGTTTGTTTGGCTCTTTTTGTGCTGTTACTACTTACAATGCTGGACAAAATGAATGTGCTGGGAGGAAAGAATCCAACCTATATTTCACATGCGTACAATATAACTCGAATCAGGCTGACAACTAACTTAAAAAATTTCAAAAATCCTAGGACTCTGCACCCGAGTTTACCACCCAATACTCATGCTTCCCCCAAAGTAATCTACACTGTACATTTCCAGCCGTTGCCAGAACCACATTAAGCCCATCGCAGAAAAACTTTCAGTCCTCCACAACTTTAAACAAAAGAGGCCACATATGGGCAAGCCTGATTCAAAGCATCAATTTTTTTGATAAGTAAGAAGAATTTTATTAAAGAGAAGGATACAAGAAGCAAAATCAGTACAAAGACTGTACTGAAGTCACTCAAAGCATACAAATAAAGAAACTAAGGAAATCAGCATAGTCCACAAAACAACCCCCAACAAAGCATTAGCCCAAAGGAAAAGAGAAAGAAATACATCGCCCTGCTAAAAACACGAGTACTGGCAAAATCCCTTCCTCCATCTATCATATGCAGCAAACATAAAAGTAGACAACCACGAGACAAGGCAAGAAAATAGTACTAAGCATCAAGTGAAATACCTTATGTGTTGTGATAGCTCACTCGCAGGGATAAGCTGACATTGTAATCAGGAACAAAAATGACCTAATTGAGACAAAACAATATTACAAAATCATTACCTTTGTGATAACAGAAACAATGTAATAGGCAATAATTACACAAACAATGATAGTCTTTCAATTGACTCAGGAATTTGCAGCGAGCAACCGATGCATGTTTAAGAAAGAATTTAGAGTTCTTTCACAACCAATTTAAATCAACTGAACTCAATGGTGTGACAATGTTGGTATAGAAACTGAAATTGAGAACTGAGATGTGCCAGCAGGACTTGACTATGCAGTGTGAGTTGTTTTGTTGAAATAATTACCATCAAGTGTTACATAGAGAAAACTAAGTAATGTTAAATTCCTATGCAGTGTCGAGTTGTTTTGTTGAAATAATTACCATCAATTGTTACATAGAGATAGCTAAGTAGTATCAAATTCCTATCCTCATTCCTCTCCACCAACCGCGTGGGGGGGGGGGGGATTCTTTGCCTGAAATGAGAAGTCTGTGCTGCGAAAACTATTTCATTCTGTACATTTACACGTCCTAACTTTCCAGGATGTGCTGTTATAATATCCAAATTTGTTCAAACTACGTTTCTCTTTTCTTTTTTCTTCCTCTGTTATATCTTTTTCAGTCATGCAGTGATTTACTTCTATCATGGCCCATCCATACTATAAGTGATACGCAGAAGTTATTAGATCAAATCTACAAATCAGTTTAGTTTTTAAGTGCCAAAGCACCAAAATTCCTATATATTGGTCAATGCCACGAACTGACAGTACTTGCCAATTGTTCATGATATGAGAATCACAATAAGAAAGTGTCAGTCAAGTTGTTAATCCTGTGATAGTACAGCTAATTTTGACAGAAAGATAATGTATGCCCACCTTTCACAAAACTCATTAACAAGATCTAGGATCAAATCCATCCATACCTTGAGTAAATCACCTATTTCAGGATCATGGTTTACTGTAGACCCAACATCAGTGATAAATTTCACAATTCTCTTGGCTTGCACATACGTAGCAAATGCTTTTCCCCCAAATATACAGACTCATGGCACAAACTTTGTTCTCCTCTCTGCCGCACTCATTTCTTTCATCTTCTTGTAGCGATAAACAATTCCCAAGATGTTCATTAGTTGCCTTTTGTATTCATGGATGCGCTTCACCTAAAAAAAATAAATTGGTGCCACAGTTCATCATGCCATACAAGAAAAAACAATTTTGAATGATGAGCAGCCAAAGCTACAAACCACCAACTGAATACATTATTTTGGAAGATATTAATCCACTCCATAATGAAAACTTATCTTGAGCCTGAACCAAGAGCTAAAGAGATGGTTGAGCATTTATAACTACTCTCTTCTTAATTGTCAACCACTACTACCTCATCTAAAATTTGACTGAGTTTCTTCTGGGGATGCCTTATGGAAAACATACCCCAGCCATCATTCTGTGGACTTTTCCTACTTTCATCTGGCGTTGAACAATTCCATATTCCCACACTTTTGTCACACTGCGAGAAAGAAGTGAATCCAAAGGCAAACAAATTACCTGGATATCAAATAATGCATCAGGGTTGACAGAATACCCTGTCTTCTCTTTGAGGAATGACACAACTTTCATCTTGTTGCTCCTTTTGGCTGCCCTCCACTGGGTTTGGAGATCCTCATTATCAGCGAACTATTAAAAGTGGAACTACCACAGTTAGTAGGTCTGTGAGACCAGCACCACTTTTTTATCATCTACTAGGCATATATGACAAAACAGATGGACAATATGCCTTGAAATTCAAAATCCATGGCTTCAATTCTAAAGCTCCTATGCATAATCGAAAAAAGAGTGAAAATCAAAAAGAAGAATTTCACTTCGAGTGCAGTAACCCCTTGTGTATAGAAAACAAAATCTAAGATATAGACTTCACTTGTATTTTCTAAGCAGATAACACAAGATGTAGAGCTTCGTGTTTTTGAGTTGAGAAAGTAAGAGACGACATAAAAAATTGTAATTGTAACTGTAACTGTCATCACAATTGTCAATACCACTTAAGATGAAACTACAAACACAAATTTTGAGAACGAAAATAACTATGAATACAACCACTAATGTGGTTATTCCTAGGCAAAGTGCTGTCGTAGTGCCACTTCTAAGACATGGTGATATGACCCTAAACTTAAGTGTTACATAGTCTGCAAAACATGGGTACTCCAGTAGTCTTGAAATTTGCAAATCATAAACTCATCTCTTTTTGCTTCTACATGTCTATAGGGTGCAAGCCCGAAAAGAGGAAAGGAGGTACATATTCCATACCTATGTGTATACTGTGTCATGTCCAATGTTAGTGCTCCACATTTTAAAACTATCCATTTAAATTTGGCCAATCAGGATTTAAACTAAAAGAAAAGAGACACTATGTTAGAAAAAAACTGAAGAGGAATCAAAATCTGTTTTCATTATCAAGACTAATGATCATCAATGTGACAATTAGACAAGAAATTTGGTTGGGGTGGACTACCTTCCGTAACTCAGCCAGTTTTTCAGTATTTAGGACCCAGTCGTCTGAACCAGTGCAGCTGGATATAATTTTACTTAATCCTGGATTGCAGAAGCGGATCCACCTTCTTGGTGTCACCCCATTTGTTTTGTTTTGAAATTTATCAGGCCACAACTGCCAAAACGATAGTGTAGAGGTCAATGATATATATTTTTTTTGATAAGAAGAGAGGTCAATGATATGAGTACATAAGATACTATAACAGGCATTGACTGAATGAATCACTTTTGTTTTTCCCTGATCCAGAATCATTGAACTGCATTATCTTGACATGAACAACATTTTTACCTTAAAAAATGAATTGAATATGCCTTTTTTTACTATCTCGCTATGTATCTCAGCAACGCCATTTACTGCATGACCCCCCACAACAGAGAGATTAGCCATGCGAACCATCTTTGAAGGTTCTGGTACTGGATCTGGCAACACCATTGTCTTTTTCTGAGTGCCTTCCTCTTCAGATCCACCTTCTTCATCAAGAGGTGTCTTTTTCTGAGTGTCTTCAGATTCACCTTCTTCGTCAAGAGGTTCAATTGCTTCTTCAGAATTTTCAAGTTCCTCACTGGGAAGAACAATAGGGCTTTCCTTAGTTTTCACAAATAAATCCGCAAAGGTGGCAGGGAGATCAACATTCTCTAATATTCTCATCTCCTTCAATTTTTTCTCCAATAATTCAGAATCTGATGTTCCATACTCGGATATTATGGTTTGGATAAGCTGGAAAATATGACAATTTAGGAATCAGGAAAAATATAAGTTAGGTAAGAAGATTTTAGTTATGCACATCGTACAGCATTACCTCCTCATCAATCATCTCGATGATTTCCACGTGTCGAGGAAGCAGTTTCTGCATAAGCTCTAAACTCCATTTCTCCAATGCCTCAGGAAGAACAGTGTGATTCGTATATGCTACGGTTCTGGAACAAAGGTTGCAGAATGTTATAAATAGATGTTACAAAATGTGAGACTGTATTAAGAATAGAAAATCAGCAAGACTATCAGAAACTAATGGAAGCGTTATAAAATGTTAGAAGAATCCCATGGATAATGTTCTAGCTTTCATTTTCTTTTCTCTCTTTGAACCACTAAGATGGAAACATGATTTGAGCCAACCAGCTGGAATATGTGTTAGAGCGTGTGCCTGTGCATGTCTTTTCAGCACAATAGAGATTAGAAGAAAGGAAATCACTATATTTATCCAAAATCCTTGTCCCACTTGCATCTACATGAGGTGAGAAAAGAGGATGAATAAACTTCTGCTATTTATGATCTGGTGTACCTCACTTAGTTCATTATAATCCAAACATTTATGACTCTCTCCCTCCCTCCATCCCCATTATTGTGTCTCAGTTTGGAATGTTGTGATTATTAATTGAAGGAACATTATAAATTGATTTACCTAAAATATTATTTAATCTATTAGAGATGACACGACTTTTACCAAGAATCTCATCTGGTTTTTGAGAAAAGTAGAGGTAATATGGAATGTTGATATATAAACTTCCAATTATAGAAAGTGGACATTTATTTTGGAACTTCTTCAAAGGAAAGGCAAGATAGTCGGATTATGAAGGAGGGAGTAAAACACAAAGATATCAATTACATCCAGTGTTCCAAATAGTCCAACGCACAATCAATGCATGCATGCAAAACAAACACTAGTACCTTTGAGTGATGGTCCAGGCCTCCTTCCAGCTTAAACCCTTCAAATCTATCAAAATTCTCATCAGCTCTGGGATACAGAGAGTTGGGTGGGTATCATTCATTTGTACTGCAACCTTTTCAGGGATCTCTTCCCATTTTACATTTGCTCCAGATCTTCTCTCAAATCGCGCAATGATATCTAGTAGAGAAGCTGAACATAGCGTGTATTGTTGCTTCAAACGAAGGATCTTGCCCTCCATCGATTCATCCCCAGGGTAGAGTACGTAACAAATCTGTTATTAAAACAAATCAGTATACAACCATCCTTTGTACCTAGTGGTAGTAGTAAAAAACATTATATATGATAGAAACATCTGAAAGTAGGCATTTGTAGGCAAAATTTAGAAAAAAAGTGTATGATAACATGATGAGTACATCCAAACCTTCTCAGCATTTGCTAGGGCTTCATATGCTTTGGTGTGCTCTCCAGCATTAAAAGCATTCAAATCAAAATCTTCTGACTGAGCCTTGGTGGACCAAAGTCGCAGGTTGATAGTGTTTTTAGTTTTATATCCTGGTATTGGAACATCATAAGCAACAGCCTTTATATCTTCTCCTCCAATCCAATGTCTTTTTCCATCCGATCCAGAAACAACCTTGCCGTAAAATTTGACAGGATGGGAGACATCATTTCGCAGAATTTCCCAGGGATTTCCCATCTGCAACGAGAAATCATAATTTACTTCAAGGTAGTGTAATCAATCCGAACAGTAAGACGTCACTCAAATGCTATTAAGCACTTGGAGTTAAGGAAAATAAGCAGTTATGAGGTATACCTCAAGCCAATCTTCAGCAGCTTCCTCCTGCCCATCTTTTGTTATCCGCTGTTTAAACAGGCCATACTTGTATCTCAGGCCATAGCCCCATGCTGGGTAATTTAATGTTGCCAAAGAGTCCAAGAAACAGGAGGCAAGACGCCCTAGACCCCCATTACCAAGTGCAGCATCAGGCTCCTGTTTGTAGTCAACAAAAGCTATTATATACCATGACATGTATACCCACAGACAGATTAATTGATTTGCATGAAAGTGCATTTAAGTAATTACAAAAAAAAAGGTCATATTCAAGATCATCTTGTCTATCCTAGGTGGTAGAGGGTTCAAAACAAACAAGTTGTTTATGATTTGTATGGTGATTTGTATTCAGATTTTATAAGTTGTTTCTTCCCCACGAGCACCATTTCAATCAGCTCCAATAATTGTTTGTCTCTCCAAAGTTGGTTTTGAATTGTCTGCTTTGGTGAAATCCAACTATTTCTGAGAAAAAAGGAAAAATAAAAAGGTCGAAGTCACAACCAAGTGAAGAAGTTAGTAACTTAATCCAAGAAATTATTGTTATCTCTATATCTGATTATCATA
Organism: Myrica gale; assembly: GCA_963930655.1. NCBI lineage: Eukaryota > Viridiplantae > Streptophyta > Magnoliopsida > Fagales > Myricaceae > Myrica > Myrica gale. The sequence goes on along the minus strand of OZ005600.1, from coordinate 2,943,734 downwards.
AAGTTATCTCTATATATGAATATGTTTTGGGAATCGGAATGCACTACAAGGTTGCCCTTAGATCAAAAGGAAATTAGGCATAATAACTTCTCTGCCTTCATTGTTTTGCTTAAAATATTTATGCTAATAATGATTCCCTAGCTTTCACTCACCCATTTAATTCACCAATCGATGGAAAATTAATTAACTCTGTTGCACATGTTGGCTTTTGCCCACATTTTTGGTTGGTTTAGGTCCAACATTGATTAAGAAAATTTGGAGTTATAGAGATCAAGTTGAGTAGAACTTGAATTGAAGAATCCATAGCAAACTACGTCAAACTGAATGGAAATTACAAGAAAAGCAACCTGACCTGGGAGGCCACATTTTCTAACTTATATCCAAGTTTTCTGAGAGCCTCTGCATACTCACCAGTGAGCTCTAAATTACCAATTGCATTTAACAGCGCTCTACCCTACAAAAATTAAAGATTAGGGAACAATAACATCGATCAGTTAGAAAACAACAAGAATGAATTGTTTTTGTGGGAAAAGTAGAGAACACTAATGGCAAACCTGTAAAAATTCCATCGACAAATAATATGCCTGCTTTACATTCAACCTTTCATAGTATTCATATGTTGCATTCCAATTTATAATGAGAGCATCACGGACACTTTGTGCGGTTGCAAAGAATGCCTTTGGAAGCTCAAACCGCTCTGGAGAAAACAATGGGGTGAACTCTGCATGGTACTTGATACTTGAGGCAATAGATGCCGCGTCCGGTGTGAATGAAGTGTGAGAAGTTGGAGCTTCTAAAGCAAAATACAAATGGTAATCATCAATAAGGTAGAGAACATGAAATAAAATATATGCACACTTCACAGGAATTGCCTTCGCACTCTCTCTCTCTCTCTTAATTTAGACACAAATGCAGAAAGAGAGTTTAGGGTTTATTATCTGAATGTTTGTCTCACTTTGACCCCCTTTCCCCATGTAAGCCACAATGCAAAAAACAGATCACGTCTTACCATGTCAGCATAAAAAAAAGATCCAAACACACCACCTAAAGTGCACCATCTAGCGGCACCCAGTGACAAGGCAGCTTAATTAAATGATTGTCAATTGTTTAACCTGCAAACTCTTTTCCCATCCTCAGTTGCATAGATACATGAGTTTGACTGGAACAAGACAGTTGAGATCATCAAATAGCATGACTTCTAATAGGTTTGAGGTAATTTCTCACCAAATGATGAGTCTCAATCCTTTCTTGATGCTAACAAGGTAAGATGTAGTTGACTACGTGCGATATACCAAATATCTGTTCGTAGAGGATTCAAAATTCCTATTTGTTTTCCCCACGAACAGAAATCTGAAATACAGGTATACAAGGTCACTAGAGATATATGGTCACGGGTCACTTCATAGGAAATTGACCAACAATCATCAGCAGAAGCTATTAGGTAGCATTGTTCCTTCCTCTCATATAAATGTGGCACTGTCTATAAAAGCCTTCATAGGATCCATCATTTACGCGAGATGAGGGAACAGTGCTCCACGAGCACCTAATAATTAGTTTACCATCACCCTGTCAGATTCAAACGCGCCGTTACGACCCCAATCATTCCTCTTCATTTCGTTTATTCTTTTACCACTCTCCCCATTTAAATCCTTCGATCCTTTCCGACTAACCTTAAGTGAGCGTACTTTCTTTATACTCAACTACATTAGTTACTGGCGAAAAAAAACACAACAGCAGATAAAGGAGAATACCACCTCTCTCTGAAAGTCAACTACAAAAAATGGAAGCGCAAGATCATAGATCAAATACAGAAGGGGACAGGAAAATCCCGACCTTCGGCGATTGGATCCATCAGTTTCGGCTTCGGCTCGTTGGACACGTTCTTGACCGAGAAATACCGCTTTACAGGCCGTGAACTCAAGGTCCTGATCGACAGGAGCTTTGATCTGCTGCTTTCGGAACCGAAAGCGAATAATCTAGAGACCGCATTGCATTGCGAAGATGCCTCTAGCCGGGTCGAAGTCGCGGAGAATTGCGAAGCGAGTTCGGTTAATGTGTGAAGCGGGACCGTATGAAGCGGTGTGGAGCTGCGGTCAGGATCTCCACACCGCTCATCCAACGGTCCCGCTTCATACACCGAATAAATGAAGCATTCACCGGTCCAGCCACCGAACTCCCCCCAGGTCCAGCACTTCAACACCCAACACCGAGAATTCCAAATTTGAAAATCAGACCCCCCTTCCCGAAAATCACCCAACCCCTTCCCTGTTCCAGCACCTTCTTCCTCCCCCAAACCCTTCCCGAAAATCAGACGGTCTTCCTCCCCCAACCCCTTCCCTGTTCCAGCCCCTTCTTCCTCCCCCAAACCCTTCCCGAAACCACCCCGTTCTTCCTCCCCCAAACCTTTCCCGAAACCCACCATCGCAGAAGACCCAACCATCGCAGAAGACCCAACCCTGCTGTAAGAAGCCCAACCCTGCTGTAAGAGGTACTTTCCGTTTTTTTTTTCCAGTTTTGATTTTGTTTGATCTGTTCCGAGTTTTCTATGTTGAAACACCTTCATCGCGGCTACTTGTGTAATATGACCATAAGTAGTGGATATATGTAAATAACGATACTTCACTTTGATCTCTATAAAAGGCATTCTTGTCGTCTGTAGCGCTAGCATTGAGTTGGGAGATGATTTGCTAGTTAATTATGCGTTCTTCACTCAGATCTCCACCTTCTTACATATATTTTTTCTCTTTTTCTTTTAAATTTACAGGTATACAAAAGTAGCTTATCTGGATACAGACGTTGGTCAGCCTGAGTTTACACCTCCTGGGTTTCTGTCCCTCACTGTAGTTGACAGACTGACTCCAGGCAATTTTTTTGATGGTTTTATCTTTCTTAACAATATAGTGAATTTATTGCATCTTTAGATGTTTTTTTCGTGGGAGTCTTGGTCTTGGTCTTTGTTAGTTGTTTAGTTACTTATCCAGATTTCATTTTCGTATCGTTGGAATAGATTTGACAATCCCATGTCTGATGACACCAGAGAGGTATGAGCTATGGAGCCTTGTCTTGCTACTTATTAACTTCATATTTAAGATAACACGGTTTGCTTTTTTTTTTTATATCCAAAATCTGCATTGAATTGGAGTTATTGGTCTAAATGCTTCTGCTTGTCTTTGAGATGTGAAAGGTTAATCTTTGTTGTGATGGAACATTACCTCTGACCCAATGAATGAGCTACGATCTGTTAGAGGCGAACTCACAAAGTTTTTTTTACTAATCTGGTAGAACTTCTATGCAGTTTCTTCCCCTTCCACTTTTTTTCTTTTTGATGGCACATTAAGCGTGCACCTAGAGTATTGCACCCATGACCTCGCCCTCCCTCTTGTTTTTACGCGGGAAGGAATTTCCATTTGAGCTGACACTCGTTGGATTTTGGCCACTCTCTTTTTAAGCCCTGCCTTTAGTTGTAATTGTGCATTCTCATTGTCTGTCCTAGATTCTACTGAAGAAGATACAGACATTCATTTACTATTTTTATCTCCTCTCAGATGCTTCTTCTTTGGGGATGTCTCTTCAAAAAGAGATCCAACAGAATACCTGAATGCTATTTTTGCACTGTGTGATTACTATCGGAAGAGTTACTGCTTGTCGAACAAGAATGAAAACCATACTAAGACAGAATTGCCTCTTGTTGTAAATACTCCTGGCTGGGTGAAAGGTAGGCTTCTTTGAATGCTTACTTGTTTCTTATTTTGATTTGTAATATGAATAGATTCTCTGACCTTATAGTACTTCTTTCCTGGCCAGTGATGTTTTGACTTTCCATTTCCAGCTGTGGATAATCTTCAATGCCGTTTTACTCCAATTTACATACTATAGAAATGTAGATCTATAGTATGTGTCATTCGTCTTGGTGAAGACCAGAAGACTGTCTCTGTTCTCTTGCTGGTTTCTCCTCTGACTTATGTATGATTCTAGATGAGTTTGATCATGATGGATGAGAAAAGACTTGTCAGTGATGGAAAATATTTGGGTATATGTGCAAGTTTTTAGTTCCAATTATGTGATGCACTTGTACTTGTGCGAGTTTTTATGATGTTGGGTATATGTGCGAATCATGAAGGTCTCTTCAGCTTAACATCATCACCGAGTGTGTACCTTTCAAGGATAACCTTTTTAATTGTTTTAGAGATCTTCTCTGTCATTGTTGATACATTTGACTACGCAACACCTCAGAAGTGCTTCTCATTTCATTAACGTTAATATTTCACGGGAAATGCTACTGCAAGCTCTGCATAACAAATGATGACACAAAAATAACAAAATCTGTCATCTCTTGTGTCTTCATTAATCAATTAAAACAGAACTGGTAACAGCAACAAGAACGGAAGAAATCAGGTTTGAAATGACAAACTTGCTTCTGCAAGACTTGCACAACATCTCATGAAAGCAGAAACCAATTACAGCAAACTACTGTTAAGTAACAAAGCAGGGATTGGACTACCTGCAAAATTTTCACTTTTTTACGCATATCATCAATCAACTTCTCTGTTTTCCTTGCCTGAAGCTTTTTCTTCATACCAAGTTATATTTCCGACAGAAGCGAGGAACTTGACAAAATAAATAACAGAGATACAGCAAGCATTAATGAAACACACATCAGATTAGGGGATTGTATTATCAGTTTCAGCAGCCTTCAAGTCTTAGGTGCAGAATTCTCATTGAAGTGAAATGGTTAATGGAGAACAAATGCTTCATGGTTATGTCAAAACATAATTCAATCTTACCATTGAATGAGCAACAGAAAAATGATACCTTCTAATTTGAGCAGAGCATTCAATCTCTTCATCCCGTTGATGCGTTCTTCTCGCTCATTAGACAAGGCTGTTTCAATAGTGTGAAGTTTCAGGTTAAGTTACAAGATTATTTTCTCCTTCGCACTCAAGGAATTCTCAAGGACACTATTTGTATCTGAATTATCACTGCCACGACAGCAACCAATTGCACGCTTAAAAGTAGAAACGTTCCTGATACACATACCAAACCATTGGCACAAACTGAATTTTGTTGCTATCTCAAGACAAGTATCACAACAACAGCATAATGTATATTGATTACAAACACTTCAACAGCAGTATATTGATTACAACAAAACAAGTATCACGACAACAACATAATGTATTACAAGACACTTCAACAGCATGAACATTGGCTCTTTTACAGCTCGTCCAGGCTCTTAAATCGCCCATTTATGGAGTCGTCCTCGCCAGCATGAGCATTGGCCTCATGGTCGACATCCGCCCACTTTAGGCAATTCGCCTCCCCAACAGTACATTACTGGCTTCCTAGCAGCTTCTACCCTTTCCTGTGAGAATCATGTGAGACCAAATGTTAAAATTGATGGTTGTTATCTCCTATGGTAACTAAGGAAATTAGTAATGGCACGTCTAAAAAGTTTGCTTCGCTGTAACCAGCTAAGAGATTCTAGTATATCACGATCAGCTAATAAGAATAATTAGGAATGAAAAGCTATCAACTATGGAATCTCTCTCTCTACATTTAGCTACTAACTCCAACTTTTTTGTCCCCTGCCCTCTCTCTCTCTCTCTCTCTCTCTCTATCTCTATCTCTATCTCTGTGTCTGAAGACTTTACCAAAGGTCTATAAAAGTTCCTATCTCTCATAGACGCATCTTTCTTATACTTATAGAAATTAAAGCTATGAATGTCTTCTACGAAGGTCTGCACCTTTAGATCGTTTTCTCCCCGCATTATCCAGCAAATATTTCGTTGTCTATACTTCAGCTCATATAAAAAAAACGGAAAGTACCTCCTACAGCAGGGTTGGGCTTCTTACAGCAGGGTTGGGTCTTCTGCGATGGTGGGTTGGCCGTCTGATGAAGAACAGGCTGGAACAGAGAAGGGTTTGGGGGAGGAAGAAGGTGCTGGAACAGGGAAGGGGTTGGGTGATTTTCGGGAAGGGCTTGGGTGATTTTCGGGAAGGGGGGTCTGATTTTCAAATTTGGAATTCTCGGTGTTGGGTGTTGAAGTGCTGGACCGGGGGGAGTTCGGTGGCTGGACCGGTGAATGCTTCATTTATTCGGTGTATGAAGCGGGACCGTTGGATGAGCGGTGTGGAGATCCTGACCGCAGCTCCACACCGCTTCATACGGTCCCGCTTCACACATTAACCGAACTCTTGCGAAGCTGCCATCGCGCTCTCGCTAAGATCACAGACTGAGAGTTCAGTGGCACAGACATTGATACTGAGACCCTCTTGACTTCTTATCCTTTTCCCAGTCTCATTCTCCCCTCGCTCCGAATCTAATAAAAGGTCCGTTGGAAGATGAGAAAATCACGAGCAAATATTCACTCCGCCTATTATTTAAATTTAGAAGCTTTTATTTCCTACGGTGAAACTATTTTGAAATCAGTACAACCGCCAAGTTGGCGGACACAAGTTGTCTGTGGTCCACTATAGGGTTGTTCAACCCTGGTGTATGTATCGATTTTGGGTATGCCGTTTATTTTAAAAAAATATCACATACACCTACATTGTTATGAACAAAAATCAGCCATTAGCGGTGGCGATTTTCGATAATTCTACATTCATATTGAATAATTTTTTTAACATATTACGCACATAAAAAAATATAAACTCTACACTAATTGATAAAAATGAAAATATGATTTAAGCATATTTAAGCAAAAAATTTCAGCATATTTAAGCAAATTAGAATATTAGAAACCATATTTAAGCAAAGATAAAATATTAGAAACCATATTTAAGCAAAGATTTAAGCATATTATAATATTAGAAATCATATTTAAGCAGAGATTTAAGCATATTATAATATTAAAAACCATATTTAAGCAAAGATAAACTATTAGAAACCATATTTAAGCAAAAATGTTAAGATTGAAGCGTATTTAGGATTTAAACCAGGGCCCGGGGGAGGGAACGCGCAGGGGGCCACTGGCAAGGCCCCAGGGCCGGGGTGGTGGGGAAAGCGCAAGGGGGAGCATCCAGGGGGTCAGGGCCACTAGCTAGGCCCCCAGGGCCCGGGGGGGAAAGTGCGTAGGGGGAAAACATGTTCCTGGTCCCCTGGATTCCCAATGCTTAGGAACCCGGGAATCGGGAATACCCCCGGGTTTCCCCCAATATGCAGCACCAGCATCTACAACAGTTTCCCGGTCCTCCGAGTTCTCGGTGCCGGAGCCGGTACCGCCGGAATTTTCCGGTGGCACTGAACAACCCTAGTCCACTATCAGTTTTTTTGTGACGAATAAATCCCCTAAAGTTGGACCCTTTTAGCCCAACCCTGAAGTACAAACTCCGACCTCCTGGACCGACCCCATAAGGGCGATAAAGGAGATGTTAGGGCTCAAACTTGAGACATATAAGAACCTGAGCCGAAACCTTAACAGCACACCAAACCCTTGGGTTAGTATCAGATGTTGAAACCTTGTGTTGTATGTGTTTTATTCTTGTTTGAGCCCCAATAATTTGGGTCCAAAAATTTAGGTTTAATAATAAAAAATTCATCACATAATTTTTTATTATTATAATATTTATTAAAAAATTTCTCTTCACATTTTCACCAACTCCCATAACATATCTTTACTTTATAATATTTTACAAACACCAATACTCAAAATTTTCACCCTCAAACATCCCAATTTTTTTTTCTGCATCTCAAACATCCCAATATAATTGGTATTTTTGAAGGTGAAAATTTTGGGTATTGAGATTTCGGAAATATTATAAAGTAAAGAAATGTTATAAGAGTCGAAGAAAAATGAAGAAAGAAATTTTTTTTAATAAATATTATAATAATAAAAAAGTATGTAAATAATTTTTTAATAATAAACCTAAAATTTTGAACACACCACTGTTTCCAAAGAAGATTTCCCCGTATACTCGACGACTGACTTCGAGATCAGGCGTGGGCTGTTTGTTTGTTTGGTAGGTCGATGCAGAAACTTCATATCCACCGTCCACGTCAAAGCATCTCAGTATCGCATATGCTTAAATTTCATGGCTTCGGTGAAATTTGCGGACCGTCCACGTGTAGCAATTTTAACTGGATTGGAGGTGATAATATTGGGGGGCATGAATAAAACGCATCTATGTCATACAGACCTACCGTGGATGCTACGGGGTGAACGGTCGCCGAACAACACGAAAGACCGTTTGCAAAAGTAATATAGATAAAATATATTCAATACAAATAGTAAAATTAATATTCAAAATCTAAAAATTTTTCATACAAACACCGAGGCTTTATTTGGAACCGGGATTGAATTCGGATTTTTTAGACTTAAGTCTCAATTTAAGTCTTGTTTGGATGTGCTGGAATTCTTAGCTAGTTTATGCAAACATCACATATTTGTCAACGTCTCTCCCGCTTTGCGTGTCTCGAAGTCAAACGTTTAATTAAAAAATTAAGAAACATTCTTATTTTTTGTTTCTCCAACTGACATTACACTTCATTATCTAATTGACACAACATGTAAGACCTATATTTTTAAATGTTGTTCAATGAAAATTACTTTTTATATTCAAGTTGAGATATTTAAATATCAATGAAGAATATAAATAACAAATCAGGCTATTATCTGTCGAAATTATATAGTCCAAATCGGAGAGAAATAATTATATGGATCTTACCATTTAATATTATATGTATTGATTAAGTAGTAGTGTGAATTTTACAACATTAAATACTTGATGTATGTCTTCTCAAATTGGATCATAGAAGATCTCTATCAATATCAATAGAAAAAGTATCAATTTAGTACACAATTTACTATTACTCATCTAGAAGATCTCGATGGGTATGTAGCTTCTAATGCCTGGAATATTGAAATTCACGACTATAGAGCCCAATCCAGTGTAAAGTCATGAGAATCTTAGCCGCACGTGAATATTGATGAAGCCAACAAAATTTGGCCCACCACAGTATCCTAACTGGACTGCTCGGGGCTAAGATCCAAGCCAAAGTTGAGCTGGGCTCAATTTGGAGTTCGGCACCTGCAAAGAAAATAAATAGCGAAGAGGGAGTTTCCCCCTTGGGATCGGCCTCCGACGTTCAAAGTTAGTGCTTTTTCTTCTTCTTCTTTTTTTTTTTCCTAAGCAACATATGAATAGTCCTTTTTCTTCTATCTTTCTCCAAGCACTGAAAGTGTCAACTGTCAAGAAGCATAGACCGGCACTTACCTCCTTCCCTTTGGGCCTGTTGTCCGTGGGAGTGACGGTTAGGTGGTTGACGGGCCAACCCGCATAGTCTCTGCTTCTTTTTGCTAAGATCCAATGACCTCCTTCCACCTTAGGAGGGAATGCGTAGGGAAGTTGGCGGTTGAGTGCGATTCCTGTACTTTTTTTCTCTTTATTCCGCAAGGGAAGCCCAAATCTTACTTTCTTTCTGGACCCTTTGTCAGTGGGCCGATGATGGTCGCATCGCTTACACTCCTCAGCATCGGATGGGACGTGCCATTAAGAAGGGAACCGCTCTTCTAACAAGCGGTTCACTCTTCCTAATGATTGGGCCTGATGGGCTAGTGAGCGGGCCAAGAACAGTCCAAGTGATGCGACATCTTTTCCCAATCCAAACTACAAAGCTTCCCAGGAGTGATATGGATCGAGATAACATTCTCTTTTTGGACCAGGCCCTTGTGCAACCGAACCGAGACAATTTTACCTCATAAAAGTATGGTTACTTTCGTTTTGAGAAAAAAGGTAAGATTTTAGAGAAGTTAGTGAATTTTTATGTTGAATATTATTTTATTGGTGTTTGTGTAAAATGGAGAGAGAAATAATTTGATGTAATTGTTTAATTAAAAAGTATTGGAGTTGTGTGAAAAAGTATAGAGAGAGAATTTATGTTTAATAAAAAATTAAAAAATTGTTGGAGATTGTGTAAAATGTATTGATTTTTGTGTTTGAATTTTGAAATGTTGAGAGCATAAGGTTCCGCCCAGGACTCACACTATTGATATCAGTTTAGGGTGGGGTTGTGACTTAAAATTTTAAGTATTGAGTTTAGTGAAAAAGTGAAGAGAAATAGTTTTTTTATATTTTTTATAATGAAAAGTAATGATTTGATAGAAGAGAGAACAAACCAAACACCCCCACGAATCTCAAAATACTGGAATGATTAGCAAATGAATCTGAAAAAAAAACCCTGCAAAATACGTATTTATTAAAAATTTATAAACATGACCGATGACATCAGCTTTTATCGCCAGATAATCCAAATGAGTTTATCCTTCAGCTTTTACCAGTTTCATCGGTAGAAAGCCACAACGCATCAAAACCCTCAAACCGCACAGAATCTGTGTCGAAACTCGCCGCCAAAATGGCCTGTCACCACCACCGAAGTCGCCCTCCCACAACCAACACCACGACCGCCACCTGCTGCTTCAACTCTTGTTGCGGCTGCAACCCACCTCATCTTTCCCCACCTTTGCCAGACCCACTTCTCCAAGCCCTTGCTGCTCACATTCTTCAATCCACCCCACCAAGCCATCATGACGATCCACATTCCCAATCGCCGAAACTCAAAACCCACAATCTACACCCTCAAAACCTGTACCAACATCATCAACGACGATCTCAAAACCCACGCTTCCAAGAAACCCCTGAGACCAATTCTCTTCTCTCCTCTCTGCTTCGCCGCATCGATGCCCTAGAGTCCTCTCTCCTCCAGTTTTCCCCTGCTTCTTCTGCTCCATCTCCATATTCGTGTCCTCCGTACTCTCTCAGAGACTTGGCCGCTCGGGTTATACAAACCCATTTCCGTGCCTTCCTTGTACGCAGATCAAGAACCCTTAGGCAGCTCAAAGACCTCGCTGTCATCAAGTCCACTTTCAGCTTTCTCAAATCCTCACTTTCCAGTCAGACAGACCCACGTTGATTTTGACGCTATTTCCCACAAAGCCGTGGGTTTGCTTCTCCAGCTCGACTCTATCCTGGTAAATCATTCATGGACATTTGTTTTTTAGTTCAAACTTTCCTCGCGTTTTTTTCCCTATATTTGGTTCCGAACCAGATTTGTACTTATGTGGGTTTTGCTTTCAGAGTGGGGATCCATTGATTAGGGATGGGAAGAAATCGATTAGCAGAGATATTGTGCGGTTCTTGGAGTTCGTAGATGGGATGGTTGCGAAAAGGTACGGGCTTTCCTTTAAAACAGTTAAGAGTGCAACTGTTGGTCGTCCTAATGGTAACAAATCTGGGGTCTTGAACACCAAGAGTACAAGTTTGACTGCCCAAAGGGAAATGATAGAGCAATTGAAGGCCAGACCTGAAAGGATTAGTGGTTTTTCTAGGATTTCTCAAAATGATGAGGAAGATGTGGAGCTTGAGGGGTTACAGCAAGTGAGTGACGATGATGAGGAAAACCCTCCTAGAGATGTCCTTGATGGAAAAAATGGGCAAATTAGAACTGGGGCTTTAGTGAAAAGGAATGGGGTTCAATCTAGGGTGAAGAAAAGCGTTACTTTTGCAGAAGATGGGAATGTGTACAGGGTTTTTGGCAACACCAGCGAGCCAGTTTCAAGTGGGGATGGTAATTGTTCGGATGAGAATGTTTCCAGTGATGATCAGGCAGTGCTAGTGGAAAATCTTAACACCGAACTTGAAGAAGTTAAGGGTTTTCCCCAGGGCACCCGGGATGATGAGGAGGCACACTTGGAGAATGGAGCATCACCGCAGAGCAGTGATGGGGAAAGAAATTGTGGAAGGATATTGAGAAGTGAAGGTAATTATAAAATTAGAGGGCATGTTCAGGGTGGAAATGGGGATTATGTATTCTCTGCTCCTTTGCCTTTGAAGATGGAGTCTAAAGCTGCTTTGATGAAAAATAGGAAGTCCCTGTAGATTGTGACATAAAAAGACCATCTATATGCTCATTTGGCTTCTGTCTTCCACTCTGTTCTTCGAATTTGTTAGTTTAGCCTGATCAAGAACCCATTGCGAAGGAGGTGTATGTAATTAGGGTTTGCTTCTGGTGCATTTGTAGCCTTTACTCGCCACTCTCGAATTGGGTTTTGACTTTTGATGTTGGTCCATGTAACTTGCGACCTGCGCCTGAAATTTTGGATGTTTCTGATTGTCTGATTCATCACATTCAAATTCACATTATTTGGAATGATTTTGCCTTTGGAAGGAGGTAAGTGTTTGTAGCAGTTGTATGGATGTAAAGGGATTAAAGATAGTTATTACGATTTCTTGAAGTCAATGATGGGTGACATTTAGACATTGAGAGAGCCGACAACGACTGAGATATTAACGCCCCATTTCAAGTCTTCCTTATTATCCAGCCAGTTTCTTCAAATATCGATCTCTTCATCACTTGTTCCCCATAAATTCAACCTCCACAAACTTTCCACGGACGGATTTCCAAAACTTGTGGAGAAATTGGTCTTTGAGAGAGGTGAGGAGGACAGACGAGGTAACTGACTCAAGACCAAAAGAAAAACGCTACAGGAGTAAGACTTTTCGAACTTGTGTCAGTGTTTGAGTGTTAGGTAAAATTTCCTGTGAAATTTAAATTTAAATTTATTTGTATTTTTCTATCTTTAGATAAGTTCGGTGAGAGTGATAAAGAGATTAAAGAGTCTTTTAAAATTTGAAAAGATAAAGATATGCCCGAGAGCTAAGAGCAAGGAGCTGACTCCAAAGCAAGCAGAGTCTTGAGGAAATTTCGGGACTCTTAGGGAACTTCAATATTGTACAAAATGCTTCAGAGAGATGAGATGCTTGAAGACAATACCTCAACTTCGGAATGAGGGATACATAAAGAGATTAGAATGATTTCGTATGTATTTGGGCTTTTATGGCGAAGTTAACAAGCTCGAGAAGAAATAGCAAATTCAAGGACCCTAGTAAAATCAGAAATTTATCCTTAACCACGCAAAAAGTATTATCATGCCATAGAACAGCATTAACATGTATGGTTCATCAGATGACAATAGCAAAAGCCTAGAGAGTTCGTTCCTCAATCACTTGGCTACTAAAACAGACAAGTAAATATGAGGAGTCAGCAGAATTTTAACCAGCAAGCAAGTAAAGTACCAAATTACCATTATGACAGCAGAGCTGGGAACCATGTTGCTGTATGTTGCCAAAGACAAGTGGAAAAAGGGTGGGGGTGGGGGTCTATCAAAAGGATGAACATAAAAAGACACAACCTGACCAAACCACGAGGGACAAAAGAAGGTAATTGCTGAAAACCAGGCAAAAAAGAACTAAAAGAAATGCGACCACGATGGCCGGACTCTGCACCTCAGATGCACATTGGTTTAAGAATAGATTCAAATAGCCTTCCACAATTTGCAAGGGCAAAGGAATAACACAGTTAACCTTCTAGTTATCTTTTTATGCAAAGCCCCATACTGCAGGGGCAGAAGACAAAACGTTGAACGTTTCAAATTCGGAGAAAGAACACAATCAAAACCGACGAAGCTACAAAATTCACATTCGTATAATAGCCTTAGTTAACACTGTGAAAGAAAAGGAGGCTGACATGTTCAATAACTATGGACAATACCTAAATATTCGAGTTCGGAGGAATGCTGACTCCTATTCTGGACGGATTGTCGTATAGGCAATTTTCTGATTTTGATCGTCCTACAAAAGAGAAACAAGTCTGTACATGATTGGAGAAAGATATAGATACTTACCATTAAGTGACATCCATTTGAATGAAATAATCTTACCATGGAGGTAAGCTGGCATGACTCCTTCAACCACAAGCAAGTATTACTGTCATGGTCAGGGCCCTTACAATTAGTGCATAGCGTAACTACGTTTGATGATTGCTCTGATGCTACTACATTATTTTCCCTTAACGATTCTCCTGTTTTCATTTTCTGGTGTTCAGGGGAAGTTAGCAGTGCTGATGAACTGTCAACCTGACTGGCAATTGTGGTGTTCTCACCTTGATAACTTGTGCTGGCCATGGTTTCCACTTTAGTTACCTTGATGGCATTTTTCTTTGCATCAACAATTTTGATCCTGGCCTCTCTTAAGGCATCCAATGCCACTTTAAAACAGTGGTCACATGCCATCCCTTCATCTGCACATTTAATGGCTTCCTGATACAAAATATTGTACTGCAAGTTCTTGCTTTTCTGAGAATTACCTCGTGTCTCACCACTCGCCTGAGCAACGAGAGTGTCCTCATCCTTGGCATTTCTTGTCCATCTTTTCAAGATATAATGCTGTGGAAGCATAAAGACATTCTTTGCTTTAAAAACTCCAAGCACATGACGGCAAAGGATCCCTTCAAACTCAAACATCTTGCAACTACAACTAGCTACGTGCTCAGCTATATTAATACAAACAAAGTGAACTTTTTGTTCTTCATCAAATCTGGCTACCTCGTATGTATTGGTTCCTGCATCCTCTCCACTGAATTTCACAGCAAGTGCGAGAGATTCAAATACTTCATCCTGAAATACAGTAAATATTTTTCTTGTGTAAATGTCTGCTGCTTGCTTTTCCATGGGAAGCGGTGTCTTTAGAATGGATTTAGTATAAAACGTCTCAAACTCTGCCCTTGCTTCTTTCTCATATCGATCATCTAAGGCCTTCTCATATTGCTCTGCGAAATCTTGTAAGGTAGTTCTTGCATTCACATAGCCATCAAAAAGTGAGCTCACACATGTACTTCGCTGGGTAGCATACATCCCTGCAAAGAACGTGTCTCTTACATATGTTGGCACCCACAATTTGCGGTCAATATAAAGTGATTCAAGCCACTCATTTCCTCTAAGATTGTACTTATCAAGAAGCATTGGCCAAGCAGATTCAAATTCCTCAGGTGTCTCACTCCTGTTGACGCACCTATCAAATTCTACTTGAAATGTTCTTGGTAGTGAGCTATATGTATGTCCCATCTCCCTAGGCATTTTGCTCGCAATATGCCACTTGCAATACCGGTGCTTTGACTGGGAGAAAACCTGTTCTACTGCCCTACGTATAGCTGAATCATAGTCTGTTATAATTAAGCCAGGTTGCTGGCCAGACATTGCCTCCAGCCAAGTTGTAAAAAGCCAAATGAATGTGGATTCAGTCTCATCTGCAAGCAATGCACATCCAAACAGCACTGACTGCTTATGATGATTCACTCCGGTAAAAGGTGCAAATGGCATTTGATATTGATTTGCTTGATAAGTAGTATCAAAGGCTACAACATCAGAGAAGGAATTATAAGCAATTCTTGATCTCGTGTCAACCCAGAAAACGCTACTTAGCCGATCTTCTTCATCAACCTGTATTGCATAATAAAATGCAGGATCGCTAGCCTGCATGACCTTAAAAAAGCCAAGCAGACTTTGTGCATCTATCCCAAAAGTGCTTAACCTTCCCTTTCCAATGTAATTGACACTATTCTGCGCGGCAAATACCATTTGGCCAAAACTGTTGGAATCTTCAGCCAAGACATTCACAGGACTATCTAAACCCACTCCGGGAGAACCAAAAGAATTACTTGAACTTTTACTGGGATCACACGCCTGCTTATGCGACCTAAGAAAATGCCGCATAGCTGGAGTCACTAGCTCATGGTTATGGGTTTTCTCTAGTTTCGCTACAAACCATTTCCCATCATCTCGTCTTCTTACAGTCATCAATGCTTTGCAACCTTCCCTTGTGATAGGTCTAGCACGCCTCCTTTTTGTTGCATCACCCAAATCTATCTTTTTAGCACGCCTCTCTCTACGGAACCCTTCTTTAGAACAACAAAACTCACGAGATATAATCGAGTTATCTTTCTTTGAACGATAATATGAGTTCACACGAATACTAAAACCTGTTTGTTTAGCATAAGCATTGTAGAAGTTCCTCGCATCATCTTCTGAAGGAAACTCCATCCCCGCCATGGGCTCCGCAACCCCACCCACTAAACTCTGAGAATTTTCAAAATTCACGTAATCCTCCTTTGCATCATCCAATACCATTGGAGCTTCAGCATCCTCAGCAACGCAACACTCGTCGCCTTCTTCCAAAGCCACATAAGAGTCCACCGGTTCTTTAGCTTCACCACGTGGCCCTTCCTCCATCTTCTTTTGCCACCTCTGTTCTGAAAGACTTAAAACTCGATCAAAGAAATGGATGCTCTTTCATTCTCATTCCCACTCGATTCTCGAAACAGGTATAGACTCTCCTACACACAATTTCTGTGCTCATAAGTCATACTACTATTACCGGCATTGAACAAACAACTTATTGGCATTAATTTAACAAAGTGGAAAACCCATTTACCGACAAAAATACCAAATTTGAAGAATTTAAGTTCTAATAAGTCTCAAGTACTTACTTGGGCGTTCAATACTTAGAAAGCACGTAGTTATACTCCTCTGAGCTAAGAAGTAGGAGCAAATTACAAGGGGAAACAGGGAACCAGAAGTAAAAGAAGCTACTTAAGTAAATTGGTTAAAGAATTCATTCCACTACCAAATTAGAACAAATAGCTTACGCCAATAACCATATTGCAAGAAAAGACCGGGGGCAAATATTTTATAACAGCTTTATTTTCTCTCTTTTATTCTCTAGATGATGAAAAATGTCAGAGAAATATACAGAAATTTTGGGCGTTCAGATTTACCTCTGATATGGTGGACTGTAGAAAAACAGAGAGCCAGAGTTAAAAGAGTATGGGAGTTCGTTGAAGGACGAGAGGAGGCCGCCACGGACGGAAGGCAATGGGAGGACGCGAATAACGCTCTGCTTGCTCTCTTTTCCGGATGGGAAACCTGAAACCGCAAATATTGGCCGTGCGATTGTTTTTAGTCTCCGTAAACCTCCGGATCAAACGGCTGGGTTTTGTTTGTAGGCTCAAGTTATGTTCTGAAAATCATACTCGGTACTCCAAATCTACAAGTACCGTGTGGAAACTTGAGACGGCGACGTTTTTATGACGACTCACTCTTGTTTTTAAACTTGTTTTCTCTGTGTAGCAATTATTTTCGTCGGAGTTCGGACTAGACGCAAAAGCCGCAGCAACTTCAGAAGACAGTGACTAGTTTAAGCCTCAAGGCAATTAAGGAAAAACTCGTCTAGGTGAGGAATCTGAGGCTCCAAACGTCTGAATTGATGAATGGCACATCTCAGGCTCTCTCAGCCACAAAGCACCTTCTCACCACGACCGTCGCCCAGTGCCAGTCCCTCATGCGAAAATATGCAGCTACTCGGTCCCTCACGAAAACCAAACAGCTCCATGCCCACACCATTACCTCTGGCCTCCTCTTCTCCTCAACCTCGAATGAACTTCGCTCAACTGTCGCCACAACGTATGCCCTGTGTGGGTACGTGCCATTTGCACGTAAATTATTCGAGGAAGCGCCTGACCGGAGCTTATTTTTGTATAACACCATGATACGGATGTACATTCAAAATGGTTTGCCTTATGACGCACTTAACGTATTTGTTGAAATGCTCGCTTCGGGGCAGTGCCGGCCCGATAACTTTACATACCCATTTGTTGTTAAGGCATGTGGTGACTTGTCGTTGCTTAATGTGGGCGTTGTTCTTCACGGGCGAACATTGATGGCTGGGTTTGATTTAGACACGTTCGTGCAGAATTCTTTGTTGGCAATGTATATGAATTGTGGGGAGAAGGAGGCAGCAAGACGGATTTTTGATACAATGGGGGAACGGAGTGTTGTGTCTTGGAATACTATAATTAACGGCTACTTTCGAAATGGGTGTGCCAGGGAAGCTATGATGGTTTTCAATTGGATGATGGATGTGGGCGTGGATCCCGATTGTGCCACCATGGTATCAGTGTTGCCTGCTTGTGGTTACATTAAGGATCTGTTATCGGGAAGAAGGATTCATGCATTAGTGGAAGAGAAGGGTTTGGGCAAGAATATAGCGGTGAGGAATGCCTTGGTAGATATGTATGCAAAGTGCGGTAGTATGAATGAAGCACAGTTAGTTGTTGATAAGATGGGTGAGAGGGATGTGGTCACGTGGACAACCATGATAAATGGGTACATTGTGAATGGTGATGCAAGAAGTGCTTTGGCTCTTTGTTGGCCAATGCAGGTTGATGGGGTAAGACCCAACTCAGTAACTATCGCTTCCCTTCTTTTGGCCTGTGGCAGTTTGTGTTCTTCCAAGTATGGTAGGTGCTTGCACGGGTGGTCAATAAGGCAAAAAGTTGAGTCGGATGTCATTGTGGAGACTGCGTTGATAGACATGTATGCGAAATGCAAAAACGTTGACCTTTGTTTCCGAGTGTTCGATAAAACTACAGAAAGACGGACAGTCCCCTGGAATGCTATTCTCTCTGGGTGTATTCATAACGGACTTGCAAGAGAAGCAGCAGAATTTTTTAAACTAATGCTAAAGGAAGCTGTACAACCCAACGATGCAACCTTAAACAGTCTCCTTCCTGCATATGCTATTCTTGCAGATTTGCAGCAAGCAACAAATATACATTGTTACCTGGTAAGATCTGGGTTTCTTTCAAGCATCGAAGTTGCTACTGGTTTGATCGACATATACTCAAAATGTGGAAGCTTAGAATCTGCTCACAAGATTTTTAGTGGAGTTCCTGAAAATGAAAAGGACATTATTCTATGGAGTGTAATAATAGCTTGTTACGGAGTTCACGGTCATGGTGAGATTGCCGTTTCACTTTTCAATCAGATGGTTCAATCCGGGGTGAAACCAAACGAAGTCACTTTCACTTCCGTTTTGCATGCATGCAGCCATGCAGGTTTGGTAGACAAGGGTTTGAATTTGTTCAAGTTCATGCTTGAAAATCAACAAATGAGACCTTGTCCTGATCATTACACTTGCATTGTTGATCTTCTTGGTCGTGCTGGTCGACTGGATGAAGCTAATGATTTAATCAGAACAATGCCATCTAAACCTAACCATGCTGTGTGGGGTGCACTGCTTGGTTCTTGTGTGATACATGAGAATGTTGAACTAGGAGAAGTAGCTGCAAAGAGCCTTTTTGAGCTTGAGCCAGAAAACACGGGAAATTATGTATTGATGGCAAAACTTTATTGTGCTGTGGGGAGGTGGAAAGATGCTGAGAATGTGAGATCTATGATGAATGAGATAGGATTAAGAAAAGCACCAGCTCACAGTTTGGTTGATGTCAGAAATGTGTGAAATGGGAACTTATTTTCCACTTACAATGGATAATATATAGGCTTTGCAATGTCCAAAGTCGCACAAAGATCAAATGAAGAGTCAAACCCAAGTCGAAATTGTTTGATCACAGCGAACTATGGATACCCGTGGTTGGAAGACTTCGTTTGGTTGAGTAGAAAGGAATCTCTTTCGGAGAGGAGGGAGTGCTTCATTTAGGTCTATAATCTAGCCTTGGAACGGGAGCAATCAAGTTTGACCACCGGCTCCATTGTTTCATTTACTACCGGCGCTTGTGGTGGATCTTCTAATATTATGGCCCGAAGAAGCAATTTTTTAGCCTAACAGAAGCTGCAACTGTCATCATTCTTAATGGACCAACTTTCCGTCTCTTTTTATAACCCACCTGTCTGCAGACGAATTGGAATTTATTAAGTTGAAGCATGGTCATTGATTCGGATTGTATGGATGCTAGGTGTTCGTCTGTATCTTTCCTGTAGGCCTTAGAAGATTATGGTAGAGGATCAGGTATATTGTATATACTTACTCTTTCAAGGGGATTCAACTGTCGATTTCCCTAAAGAGTGATGAGAATGTTGGGGATTAGCTGTCTCCCTTGACAGAGAACGCTCTTATAGTAGATGCTCTTTGTAACGGAGTTTGATATATTTATAAATTCGAATATATAGTTTGCAAATTAACTTAAATGAAATGTTATGTCCTTCATCATTTCTAATGCATTGTTCTTCTCCATGGATTTTTGTACCCACTTCGCCAAGAAATGATCGAACACCTCATTTCAATACTTTATCAGACCCCGCATAGTTGTTTTGAGTGCTGCTCAATGTAATCATCGGATTCATAGGTTTTTGCTTCCTTTCTTCGAATTCCTTTTAATGAGTTAAGATGAACTCTTTTTATGACAAAGAAAAGACAGGGTTTGCTAATTTTGCGATCAGAACTGTTAGCTGAATCTATCAATTGAAGAGCTTTCTTATTTCTTTCCTCCATTTGTGAATCTCCACATATTCATTTTATCGTCAAGTGTTTGTATGCGTGTTGATGATGGGATATTTTAATATTTATATGCTTCGAAATTCAAGAGGTGAAATGCGTGAGAATACTTTAACCGTTAGGTTGAATGCTGCATGCACTTTAGACGAAATCTAGGATGGAATTCTGTGTGCTCGAAACAGAAACAAATGGACTCAAGACTGCGAAATTGGAGAGTTGAAGGTGCTATCCCTGTCTCCATGTAGTGGCCTTCTGATGGTTATTTGACGTCATAGCTTTAGAACAAAGCGTCCATTCATCAGCTGTATTTTTCAGGCCTTCTGTCTCCAACTCACTGTTACATGTCATGTGCCATTACTTCTTCCATTAAGAGTTATGCCTTAGGATTTGGATGGGTCCAGAATATTATTCAAGCGTACATGTGTGAAGACGAGAGAGAGAGAGAGAGAGAGAGAGAGAGAGAGAGAGAGAGAGAGAGAGAGAGAGAGGAAACCAGGTCGGCAGTGCTTATTAACTACCCCATATGGCTTGGTAAACCCAATTCCTTGCATGCTTATAATGCCTAATGAATTAATTGGCTAACAATATACTTAAACTCCGAACTCCCAAAAGAACCACCTAACTCTGGGGAGTGCTATTGGAAGCATCTGAATGGAAGAATAACAGGCACGCGTGATTAAGTTTGACACTGGATTCAATTGGCCAACAATATCTATCCTTGACTCATGTTTAAAGGAGTCCCATTGCTAATCATTCAGAAAAAGACAAGCTCAAAAGTCCAATATGAGTTAATCGAAAAGGGAAAGAGAGAGAGGAGGCATCTGAAGCCGAGTTCTATTCGTCGGTCGGTGGCCGCCTGTTTCCTTCTGCTGGTGTGCATTGCAGCCCACAAGAAGGGTCTCTCAAAGGCTTATAGCGTGAGTTCGAAGCCAATTATTATCATCATCCTGCTGGGAAGTAAGAAGAAATTTGATTGTTCAACTTTTCGTGTAATGACAACGTGACTCACACTTCTCCCATGTGGAGGTTGCATGAAGTAACAAGCTCGCACACCGAACGATTGACTTCGATCAATGACTCTTCGTGCTTTGTTTTGATAGTGCTGCGGGGAAGGGTGACGATCCCCCTTGAATTGCCTCAATCACATGGGTCTCTTTATGCTATCATTGGGTGGTTTCCAGTCAAGAAGGCTATTGAGGCATATGCCCTTTTCAGGCAATTGTTTGGTGGATTCCAGTCAAGAAGGCAATGCGAGAAGAAAAGAACACCCACTATAGAGCAGTGGGGATAAACGCTTTGTACAATCTCTCTTTATATTTCCTGTCTAATGCCGATCAACTTCTTTTGTGTGTTTCTGTCAACAGCCCCATGAGATTGTATTCGGATGTTAATGTTCCTTTCGATCTATTTGGGTGAATTGAAGTGCTTATAATCTTGAGTTGGCAGTTCAATTTAGTTGCATTAATGATCTCTGTTCTGCAACAATGTTGAATAAATTCCTGACAAAGTAGGCAGACCCAGAGGCCTGTACACGATTTGATTGGTCCATCAATGATGCACTATGAACTGGTTTTGAAAGACCCGAAACAGTTTGTTGCTACTGAAAAAACTAGCCAAAAAATAAACGCGGATATGCTCTGAAAAATTAAATGCCACGCCAAATCAATTTTTAGGTAGTCCGAAGAATAAGCCTTGATTAGTCCCTTGACCTCTCCCAGTACTTCCAACACAAATTATTAACAATAGCCTATAACTCCTTGGAGTTGGCTTAGGTGGTCAAGAGCTTCTCATGTTTAAATCATTTCAAGTGCAAACAATTCTTTAGGATTATCTGCTTAGCAAAGCTAGACTAACATAACTTGCGTGGTTTAAGAGCTGCGTCAGCTCAAAATTTATTGATTCTTTAGATGGATTCTTCGGCAGATCTAACGGGTCGCCCACGAATATGGAGAGCCTTCATTATCTATACAATAAAGAGCTTATATTATCTCAATGTTTCCTTTTCCTAGCATCATCCCATACATCAACTGTTTGTCATTCTCTGCAATGTCAATATCAAGACTTTTAACATACAACATGACAGGCTAAAATGTTTTTTTTGTTGGTTTCTTTTAGGGACTGTTCGTTTACAAAAAAATCCTCAGGATTTTTTGAATCCTCACAATTCTACAACTAAATATAATTTTTCACACCACATAAATATAACTACAACACGCATACCAATAAAATTAACATCACATAAAAATTCTCAAAACACAAAAAATCCTCACAAAACACGTTAACTGAACATCCCCTTAATTAGTTGAAATCTTTATTTTCTTATGAAGATATAACATATAATTTGCAGTCTCTTATTCAATATAAAGGCAATTTACGATTATAAGAGATACCATTTGACAGAGAATTCATCCTGCAAATGAATTAGCTGTAAACCAGCCAGACATTGCAGCCTAAAGACCAAAAGAACCCCATCTTTCTAAACAAATAAGCTACAATCTCTTATTCCATACTCTATTTGGTAACTTAGGATTCTCTAAATATGGTAAAAATATTTTTACATGACCTAAATACTTTTACACCTACAAACTGTTGTTTTGTTTTGGTTGGCTTATACTTTTCACCCCTACAAAATTTACCTCATGCGGAAAGACATAAATGATATTAACTAAAATTAACCACAGCTTTTATCCACATAATTCCCTTAGCTTTGTCCATAAACATAGGAGAGACCTCCAAATTTAGCTCCCAGATCACACAACCCTGCTTCTTGTCCCTTCCTCTGGGCCTCTGGCCTAACCTCAAGGTCAAAGACCCCAACCACAAGTTTCTCTCCCTTTCGACTCCCCCTCTCTCTCTCTCTCTCACACACTCAGGCTGCGTTTGCATGTAAAATTTTCCCCAAAATTTTATCTCTCTCCTAATAAAATACTCCAATATAATCTCTCTCTCTCCCATAAAAAAATATAAAAAATTACAAAAACTATAAACTATTACCTCTCTCTTTACTTTTTCACTAAACCCAATACCAACACTAAACCCAATACCAAAAATTTTACCACACAAACCCACCCTCAGTCACCTTTCTCTTTCTAAACCAACACGGTTTTGACTCCAAAGATTCAATTCTATTATTATAAAACTATGTTTCAATTTATAGTTTTTTCTCGTGTTAATCAAATATTTAATTAAGTCTTATTAATTAGTATTTGATTTTGAAATTTACTAGGGGTATGTTCGTTTTCACCATTTTTTCAGGATTCTAAGTATATTCACAATTCTACCACCGAACATATTCAGAATTCAAACACAAAAACCAATACATTTTACACAATCTCTAACAACTTTTTAATTTTTTATTCAACATAAATTTTCTCTCTCTATACTTTTTCACATAACTCCAATACTTTTTTATTAAACAATTACATCAAATCATTTCTCTCTCCACTTTACACAAACACCAATAAAACACTATTCAACATAAAAATTCACAACTTCTCTAAAATCCTACATTTTTTCTCAAAACGAACATCACCTAGATCGGACGCGATCCACCAATGAAAAAGCTCTTCACACAATAGGAAAAGAAAATTCCGAGAAAACGAAAAACCCATAAATATTTTCTCTCTCTTCTGCTGTCTCTCTCTCTCTCTCTCTCTGTGAAACACTCTCTTTGGGTCCATGGGAGAGGAAGCTGTTCCGAACCCGATATTTGGCTGTTTGATTCAAACCAGTGACTGAGTCATCAAAAGCGGACTTGCTGATCTCCAATGCGGTCTTCCCGAAGACCAACAAGAAACAGCGACTTGAGCGTAAAAACCCAGGAAACTAGATCTGAATTCGGTCGGTATCGTTGTGGGCGTGGGCGTGAGCTCGGATCTGATGTTGGGGATTTTGGGACCATTGGTGGAGGTGGATACAGCGAGTCGGGTCGGGTCTGGTATTGTTAGCACGGTAGTAGTAATTTTCGGTGTCGCGGTGGGGCTGCATAGACGACGATGCAGCTTCACTTCTCTCCTAGCATGAGAAGCATCACGATCTCCAGCAGCAATGGGTTTATTGACTTAATGAAGATCAAGGTCGCAGCTCGCCACATCTCCTATCGGACCATCTTCCACACCATTCTGTTCCTCGCTTTCTTGTTGCCCTTTGTCTTCATTCTCACTGCTGTTGTTACCCTTGAAGGTGTCAACAAGTGCCCCTCATTTGGTACTCTATTTTATCAACTTCCCACTCGTTTGCATTTCCAATTTTTGGTTATAGAGGTATTCGATTGTTTTGTTGATTGATTGGGTTGAATTGGGTTTTTGTCTAATGCCGGTGTTTTCTTGTGTGAATTTGGGTAGCTGACTTGGATTGGTTTCGTTAATCAAGTGAGCTGAATTAGCGTGTGGTCCTTATACCTTTTGTCATGTTGATTTTTGTTGCTGGTTCTGGTTGATTGTGTTTTAATCGATTCCGGTAGATTTTGGTATGATGCCCTGTGGAGATTATTTCCATGATGTTTTGTGTATCTGAATCCAATCGCCCTATCAGTTGACTTGGATTCGATTTTGTTTCATTGCTTATCTGGTGGATCTTTTTCATTTAGTTATGTTTAATTGAACTCAATTGGTTCCTTATTTCAGGTCACTAAATTCATTGATTACGTATGCATGTCCAAGCATTACGTGATATTAATATCTGAATGTTATTGCTCATTGTGTTCATGGGTATTAGAATTTTCTTTGTTTTATTTTTAAAATGATCAATAAATCTGGTCAGGGCATCGATTTTGACTGTGAGCTTTAAATTTATTATTCTCTGTGATGCTGACAGAAAAAAATTGGTTCATTCATGACAATTACATCAAATGAATCTGTCCCTGCATTGTAGAAAAAGAACGCTTATGTAGTTACATTGCTCTCTCTGGCCTGCTTGTAGGGTTTATAATTCTAGTTAACACTATTGCAGTGTTTATGATGGACCTATGAATTTACTCTCACTCTTCTCTGCCTCAGATTGTTTAGGCAGACGCTGGGGACCAAAGTTTTTTAACGGGGGTGATGATTCAGGGGTGAGTAACTTTTTTCTTCATACTGTAATTTTTTATTGTTTGTCAGGAATGGAATTTATCTATTGGTCTTAGTATCCAATGCCTATGTTATTGACTTTTGCTGGATCCTTGTTGTGGTGGTGGTGATGGTGCAGCAGAGACTGGTTAGAGACTTTTACAAGATTCTTAACCAAGTGAACACTGAGGAAATCCCACATGGTCTTAAGCTGCCAGACTCATTTAGTCAACTTGTTTCCGAAATGAAGAACAACCAGTATGATGCAACGACTTTTGCTTTCATGTTGAGGGCAATGGTATGTATTAGTTTCTTGGTTCAGATAAATATTTATGGGATGCATTTTGCATACATGATCGAATTATCTAGACGATAGATCCCTTTACTCTGCTTTGCCCATTTTTATGGTCCACAAAACAATTTCGATGGCCTGCATCAAAATTATGAGGGAGAAAAAAGGGATACCTATCTCATCAAACTATGATACTCTATTTGGCCTCTGGTTGTCAAAATACATAACTTTCTGTTATACTATGCACAAGGGTCCAGCTTAACACTGATTCTAACCGTAGAGTCCTTGTTCTGAGATTGAGATTGGGTAATCAGCTTATCATCTAGGCTACTACGCCTGAGGTAAAGTTTGATTATAAGGATCTTGTAATGTGCATGGACTCTGCTATCCTCTGGGTACAGATCTTCTGCATCATAAAACTTTCTACCTCTTCGATTTACCTTAACATGTAAGGCTCCTTGATAGCTCTTCTTGTTTTTGAATAACCAAGGAATACCCTAAGTGATAATATGTTGTCAATAGTACATTTTCCCCCAAATAGCACTATGTTTGATGAACAAATGTAGCTGGTGTTGGCCTAGACGAAGAAAAACGCATCTTCTGTCGAGGTGCAGAAGCGATTTCTAAGACACATTTTGGCATGGCTCATCTTTGTGTTTGTTTTGGGTTTTTGAATTGTTGCTTTTGGCATCTCAGTCAAATTAGTATTTAGTGTTGGATGCAGGGACTGAGCATCGCCCCCCAAAATCGAGTTGAATTTTTTTTTGTTAGGCCAAAAACTGAATTTTATAACAGTTTTTTTTTGTACTTTTAGTAGTCCCCCCCCCCCCAATAACATTTTAATGAAATTGGCGTCCCCATAGGTTCGTCCCTGGTTGGATGAGTACTAGTAGTCATGAGGCTACTTTCTTCAAGCTGGGGCGTTAGGAGGGGAAGTCCTCTTCCCATCAAATTATTTGTGAAGGGATTTGGCTAGTGGTGTAATAACTATTAATCATGAATGTATTGTCGTTGAGTGGAGGAATATCCTGGGCTGTGTTCCATCAACCGACTCTGCCTAAAGTGGGGCTTTTTGATTCTAACTTGTTCTTTTTGGATTTCTTTCTACAAATGGTTATATCTTTCATACTTGTTTTAAACCTCTCGCTTGCTTTATTTGCCTTTCTAGAGGAAGCTTTTCTCTTGTCTGTATTCTTTCATCATTGTTTGTCTGATTTTTTTGGTTGATGCGTACAATACTTGCTTACATATATCTAGTTTGATATCAAATTACTTACCTTGCTGTAGCTTAAAAGATATGAATATGGATTGGAGGGGGGAGGTGAAGGGGGAGCTTTTAAACTTCCTCTTCCTCCGGATATTCCCTCACCAAGTGAAAACACAAAAGAAGATAACTTTTGATCATTTCATCTAATTGTATGTTGGTATTCACAGATGGAGAAATTTGAAAGGGAAATTAGGGAGTCTAAATTTTCGGAGCTGATGAATAAACACTTTGCAGCTAGTTCCATTCCAAAGGGAATCCATTGTCTGTCTCTCCGGTTGACTGATGAATATTCCTCTAATGCTCATGCGCGTAAACAGTTGCCTCCCCCAGAGTTGCTACCTTTGCTTACTGACAAGTCTTATCACCACTTTATCCTATCAACGGATAACATTTTGGCTGCCTCAGTTGTTGTTGCTTCTACTGTCCAGTCATCTTTAAAACCTGAAAAAGTTGTCTTCCATGTCATCACTGACAAGAAAACCTACGCTGGTATGCACTCATGGTTTGCGTTAAACCCTGTCTCCCCAGCTATTGTTGAAGTGAAAGGCGTTCACCAGTTTGATTGGTTAACAAGAGAAAATGTTCCAGTACTTGAAGCTGTAGAGAACCAAAACGGGATCAGGAATTACTACCATGGTAATCATGTTGCAGGGGCCAATCTCAGTGATACAACTCCACGAACATTTGCCTCAAAATTGCAAGCTAGAAGCCCGAAGTATATATCTTTACTAAACCATCTCCGTATATATCTACCGGAGGTAATTTATATTCTCTGAGCATATACCAGAAGTACAGCATGTAATTTGAAACTATTTTTTTCCCTTGTTCAGTTTCTGGAGACTATAGTCTTCGCTCCTGTGAGTTTATTCAAGGACAAAAAGAACAAGTACATAAATAAGGTTGATGCTTGATAATCATAGGCAGTTAATGCTTTGGCAGCCAAATATATTGAACTCAATTGGTTGTCGTAAATTCTAGACAGATATTGCTTGTTAAATTTGTATTTTTCATGGATTCAATTTACTGAATCTGCGTGATTTCTTTGTGAATTAGTATGTTCAATGAAACAATGAAATGATATATAGATGGAGAATTATGTAAAAGAACACATGGAATTCCTAGAGATGGGTTGTTATTTATAATTTGGAAAGGCAATTTACTTCTATAGAGGTTGGCAATGTGGGATCTGTTGTGGTAATTTGGATGTTAATGGCTGGCTTCCTGTCTTAAATACTTTTGCACTCTGCTCTTTGTAAAAAAAAGGTGCTGACGAGGGCTTGAGGGTGAGCTTTATTTATGAGAGAATGGAGAGTGAATTGAAAGGTTTCCATTTTCGTTCTTGGTCCGGGGTCTTGATGGTCCCTTTGACATTATTCATGGTTGACAAGGGGCAAGGAGTCTAAACATCCATTAGGATCTTTGGATTCCATGTCCTCTTGGTTTTTATCGTCAAACCCCTGAGTTGGCAATGGTTATATCTTGTCTTGGATGAAATTTTCATTCTTTCTTTCGCTGTGAACTTTTTTTTTAATTGAAAAAAAACCCCAAAATAAGCATGCTGATCATGAGTATTGAACAGCTCTTTCCGAACCTCGACAAGGTGGTCTTTTTAGATGATGACATCGTGATTCAGCGTGATTTGTCTCCACTTTGGGATATTGACCTTGGGGGAAAGGTTAATGGAGCTGTTGAAACTTGTAAAGGTGAAGATGATTGGGTAATGTCTAAGCGTTTCAGGAACTACTTCAATTTTTCGCATCCCCTCGTAGCAAAGAATTTGGACCCTGATGAATGTGCATGGGCTTATGGGATGAATATCTTTGATCTTCATGCTTGGAGGAAGACAAACATAAGGGAAGCATACCATTCTTGGGTGAGAGAGGTAAAGCCGTTTCTTTAGTTTTACATGCAAACTCTTTTTTTGTCTATTTACTCATGTACGCCCCCCTTTTACTATAAATTTACACCTATTAAGTCTTTCTAAGTAAAGGTTTATGAAGGAACTGAAAACATCGACCGTAGGGAAATAGAATATCATCTCTCTCCGTACAAGAGTGTTTATGCCAGATTTTTTTACATCTGATTGTAATTGTTTTCCTCTTTGTGGATTATTGGAGTCTAATCTCGTTATGTATTCTTTTGGGCTCTGGGGTTACAGAAAAAACAAATGATGTTTTATGCTGGGCACTGTCTTCAAATCTATTGATACAGTTCAGGCCATATTCTTTTTCAGGCAACTTACGTTCATTAGCATTCTCAGGGTTTAGCAAAAATATCAGTCTGTCTGCTTTGAAGTTGCTCAGATCCTGAAATTTTTGAGCTTTTGATCTATTGCACCCTCTTATGTTGAAAAGTCCTTGTAGAAGGACAATGTATTTAGGAACCCTGTTGTTTCAATATGGATCTGACTTTTATTCAGATTTTAAGCGCTAGTTCCTCTTATGTGAGAGTTCATTGTTGATAGTATAATTTGCATTTTAAATCCAACTGTAAGTAAATAGCTGATGCACTGCCGCCATATAACTTAGTATCTGGGTTTTCTTGGCAGAATTTGAAGTCAAACTTGACACTGTGGAAACTTGGAACCTTACCGCCTGCTTTGATTGCATTTAAAGGTCACGTTCACCCAATTGACCCATCCTGGCATATGTTGGGCTTGGGCTATCAGAATAACACTAACATTGGGAATGTGAAAAAGGCTGCAGTTATCCACTACAATGGCCAGTCAAAACCATGGTTGCAGATTGGCTTTGAGCATCTCCGACCATTTTGGACCAAGCATGTCAATTACTCAAACGATTTTATAAGGAACTGCCACATCATGGAATCATAGTTGATCAACTAGAGGAGCTACAAAAAAGAGAGATGAGGTTGGGAAAAGTCCCAAGTGATACAGGTTTCATATAGGTCTTTTGTGGCACAGGTTTCGTACAGGTATTTTGTGAGCTCGAAATGCTTTCGACTTTAGTCGAGAAGACGAGCTGAAAATTGGCTGAAAAGTCAAACCTGTGGAGGCCCAAATTCGCTGTCACTTGCTGACAAGGATCGACATCACTAGCACGGCATGAGATTCATTCTTTCAATCTGTAACATAGCAATCCGTCCTTTATTTTTTGGTTGAGAAAAGGATACTATTATTGGCCTTCCATCAGTGGTGTCTTGCCTGAGATCTTAGAGCATATTTTGAAATAAGTGAAAAAATATACCAAGATAGAAGGTACTGTCGGTAATGCCATCAGGTTGATTGGTGCGTTGAAGAGGAAGGCTAGGACATATCTTCTGTTAGGGTCCCCCATTAGCCCAGAAATGTCTCTTTGCCTATTCTTTTCGTTGTTTTGCTGTTTCCATTCTTGTTAGTACCCATTTTTTCCCCTTTCATTTGATACCATCATGGTGAATTTTAGGGGTAGGTCATAAGATTGCTCTGTTACAGGTCCCATTCAAATGAGTAACTTTCTTAGATTACATATTGGTATTTGTTATGTACGGTTCACCAGAGACATTGAATTGTGCAGAGAATTATTTCTCCAAACTTTATTCCTCCTTTCTGTTTTATGATAAGTTTCTAAATGCAGTCTACAATCTGTTCCCAACATCAACTCAGTATATATATTGCAGTGATTACCTTAATATTTTAGGTTCATGAGCTGAAAAATATATCAGATCTCAGGCAAGATTCAAATGGGAAAAATTGTAGCTTTGACACAGCAGGTTGAAAACTTTAGCTCTATTCAAACCAGAGACGAGTAAAATGTTATGTTTTGCATAACATCCATATATTATGAGCTTAAATATACAATATTTGCACTGCACTTTAAAAGAATAAATTCACATAATTAATCTAATTAACGAATGAGTTGGAGTAGTGTATGCTTTATCCTGTAATGTCCCACTATCAGTATGGAATTTCTTGGGTGTTCTCCCTGGTCTCACGGCATTGCTGTCTACTGCACTACCAAACATTGTTGTGTCATTGAAATTCTGATGATGATATTTTTAATAAGAGATTCTTGTTCGTGGAAATTGGTGACTCGGTGCTGACAAGAAACCCATTTAGAATTGCCGTAATATTTTGAGCACCCCAAGACCCGAATTTGGTGAAACTCTGATCTTTCGAGGTGCATGGAGGTTCCTTATGCTTTGATTTGTCGGCCCTTTGGCATTTTGCCTTTTTTTTCTAGATACATTTTGCCTTTCTTTTTTGACCATAATACCATCATTTTTGTCAATAGTTTATTTGCATGATTAACAATCGGAATTGTGCCACTTCGTTGCATTATCATATAATATGAATTAGTTGGTTCTTCCGATGATTCAATAGAGAATCTGAATGGTTCTTGGACTTCCCAGCTGCCAAGACAATGAAATACGAAAACAAAGTCTAATACAAATATGAGTATGAACCACAAGGGTTTGGCCTAGTGATTAAGGCTTAAGTTTTAGTGGTTTGCTCCCTTTAAAATCTCAAATTTAAAACTTCATTGGTACTACCAATCTTTTGGGTCCGTCGTCTCCAGAGCCTTTGACTTGGTAATTGTCCTATTTATATGGGACGAGAAAACTACATAAACTTTGAAATTAATCGAATTACAGATAAAATATGAATATTGTTAGTGTTTACCCCTATAGATATTAATAGGTTCTAAACAAGATTTTCCAAATACCAACCCTTCACAAACAAACTCTACGACATTCCCGGTCCTGCCCCGTCTAAACTTCGACACTAGAGTACCCTTAAAAGACATGCCAGAGGGAAAATAAGCTTTTCGTGGCTTCCGGATAACCACTCAACATTCATGCTTCAATACCTATGTAACCTATACGCTACTTGACAAAGTATTATTATATTAAACACGAAGTTATGCTACCCAGTTTTTGCTTGGAATTATATTAAAATTTCACTAACCTTGATGAATGTTCAATGGTCAATCATGTGTGTGCGAATAAAACCCTTTTATTTATCGAGAATCGCACAATATGTTTAATAAGCCTATTTAAAATTACGCATGAGTACGTAATTTGTTTTAGATCAAGGTATTTTTTTTTAAAAAAAAAACTCTTCTTAATTCGAAATTAGCATTATCATTCAACTTACATCACAATCTGATCGTCCTTGCATGGAGGTTGGAATATTTTCAAATCATATACTATATATTAAAGATGTTAAAAACATAAGTCAAAATAATTGTCATCAGTTAAGGCATATTACATTAGAGTACGTTAGTATATTTTCTATGCATAATTCAGTGGAATCAGTTCTAGAACTCGTATTATAATTTGAATAGAATAGAAGATTTTAAAATCGCTTCAAACTCAACTTGTTCATAAAATTAAGTACACTTAGATATTGGTGAGTTAATTTCGGATGGTTATCTGTAAATGTTCTATAACCTTTCTATAAAAAGCTTGATTATCTGACGCTTAGTATGTTGCATGTACTCATCATCAAGATGTCCATTTTGCACCCCCTTCAACATTTGCACATGGGATCAATTTTGCTTTCTCATAAGATAATAAATAAGGCTTAATTGTTCACTAATCTTTGGATGTGGCCAAATTCCAAACATTTGCGTCTTAGAGTGATCATTCTGTCAATTCGAAAAGCATTCTATGACTGTGTGTTTGTATTATAAGTCTATAAAAAATACAAGTAAAAAATCTATATTATAAGGAAAATATAAAGCAAGATATAAAAAAGATATTTCTACATTTGAACTTGAATCTATGTTAGAATCGAATATTTGATATCGTGATAATATCTTATCAAATATTATATATTGATTATGATATTATCTCTAACAGACACATCACCACTAATTGCAAGCAGCCACGAGACTTTAGATCATTAAGCAGTCAAAGACTAGTTTAAGACGTAGTAAACATTAGAGATCAGTTTGAATTCGGCTATACCTCATGAATTAGTATACTAATTAAACTTAACAAATAAATCTCAGTAGGATTCAAAGTAATTAATACCATTCAAATTCTTAGGGAGGTCTTATTTTTATCTCGTCCAACTTGATGGCATAAGGAGTCAGGAGTGGATAGCAATCAATTTACGTCATGCTAGGATTTGAAGTAGTCTTATTTTTGTAGTTGCAGTTTACTTTTCTCACCTGATTTATGAAACAAAAAGGTCAAAGAAAAGTTAACCAATCCAATTTGTATACTATCTGCATATACCTTTCTACCCGATCCATAAATACAATGCATAAAAGGCCATAACCCATAAACATGGTTATCGAAGTCCAAAAGTCAACGAACCTGTACCACTGAGATGCAACATAAGTCTTGTTACCGTTCTGTAGTATTGCGAGGTAGGCAAAAAGGTTGGGTCCCCAAAATAAAAAGATCTCGCAAGCTGTCCATGTCCATGGCCTCGAGGGGATTGGAAGAAGAAGGCAACGAATGGAGTCATTGACCATCAGCGTCGGTTTCGAAGATTTTGAAAAGCTCCGAAACAGCCTCGTATTCGAGACTTGTTTGATCTCTTCCTCTTACTTTTCGTATTAGTTATTGGAACCTCCTCAACTTCTTCTGATTTCTGAACCAAAAGCTGTGGAAAAGAGTATGACCCTGATCAGTTTTTGAACCAAGTAAGACAAACCGCGAAGGTTTTTCTGTAATTGTTTCTCTTGGTTTCCGATTGATTTGGAGTTGACCCAGATAAAGACTTTTGTTGATTTCGTACTACACCCGTCTGAGGTTTTTTTCTTCCTCTGTTCTGGTGAATAGTAACTGGTGGAGGTTCTTTGTGTTGGGGTCTGTGGGTAGGTGTGGGCATCACTGAGTTTGCTCTTAATTTTGCGTTTCGTACTTTGTATCTAGGTTCTGGACTGAATTTTTCTCTGCTATTTTTTTATAGACCCGCCTGGATACATTTGGTGTGGATTTTCCTCGCTAGAAATGGGGCGTATTTTTTATTTTTCATTTAAGTATGTCCCGTTTCGTATTAGTTTCCACTTCCAAAATGTTTTGGCTTGTTTGTTGTACAAATCCTTTCAATTTACTCTTCTTTCGTTCGGTTGGATTGTTACTCAGATTTGTTGAATACCCTGTTGAGAATTTGATGAACTCTCTTTGTCCGTCAGGCAATTCAAGTTGTTCAGCGGGGTATTCCTCGAAGCAAACCCAATTGACACATTGGTAGGTTTAGAGAAGGCCTAAGTGAAGATATTGGTTGTCCGGTTACTTATAGTGACTTAGATCGTCGAAGGATGGCTGGGGTACAAGATCAATTAGAGATCAAGTTCAGATTGACTGATGGATCGGATATTGGCCCCAAAAGTTTTCCCCTTGCTACAAGTGTTGCGACCTTAAAGGAAGACATTCTTGCTCAATGGCCGAAAGGTTTGTTGTCTTGTTTCTTTCTTGTATTTTGCGTGTTTGAAGTTTAATTCTATAATCATCAACGCTGGCAATCTGCTATCATAGTTCGTTTTTGAGAAACGTATTGTGGCTACTAGGATCTGGTGTAAAACTGTGCGACGGTATCTGAATATCTGTTATTGTAATGACCGAGAAACTTTCCTTTGTTTTATGTTGCTTCCATCTGGGGTTTCAGAATTGAAACTTGCCTAGATATGTAGTTCTCTCCTGGTGCATTACGTTGCTTTTGCGTTTGGAGTGCATCCTGGACTGGAGTTGCATCCAATTCAGTGTACCATGCAATATCCTAGAAACTGGTACTAAGCAGCATCTTCTCAATCAACTAAATAGACTCTCTGCAGAGCAGCTTATGGACTTATTCGATTGCTCTGGTTGACCCATATGGGATAATTTGCTTTGCGTTTATGCCTTCAAGCAGTTATAAAAAATATGGGGTGGTATAAATAGTTTGTTGTGTTTGCTAATTTTACTTACTATTATTGCATTATATGTGACATTTATTGGGAACTTTGGGTTTGAAGGAGACTACTCTGTGCATGTGGCTCTTTTTAGGGAACTTGAATGGTGATGGTGTAACGGTTAAAATGCTATGAACCAACTAGCTCCACGCTTAAAAAAACCATTTCTTGTTCATTATACCTCCAGATTTCGAGCCTATCTCTCTCTCTCTCTCTCTCAACACTTTTCATGAATATTGTGCTTTATATCATGCTTGAGTGCCTTCTATAAAGAGATTCAGCTTTTATGACCTATCAAGAAACCACTAATAGACAGCTGGTAGTTTTTTTGTTGAGATTAAACTTGCCTGGAATGTACCGGCAGTTCCTGGAAAAGGCAGGGTTTTATGCCAGCTGCCCACCAGTGGCAAAGAGAAGCCTATAGCTTTTATTGCTGGATTAGGTAATGGTCAACGAGATACAGATTTTCTGTTTACAGGCCTTATTTGATAGCAATAGAAAAGACATGTCATACCTGGTAAATGTCAAGTCCAGTGAGTTCTCTCTTGAAATGGGCATTAGACATCTGAGATAATGAGAGCATCAGTGCACTTGATAGCATGAGTCGGTGCAAGTAAAATTGATCCATGTGTTTAGGTCTCGTATTCCATTAGTTTCTATCTGCTCATCAAGGGTTATCATGTCTTGACAAGACCTCTTCTTTTGAATTTTGTCCCTCGATGAGCGGGCAATTCCTTGCTATTTAATGTTATTCCAGGCACCTAAGCATGAGATTCTGACTTTTCAGAGAAGGAGAATGGTCCAAGGACAGTGAAAGATGTCAAGTTAATAAGTGCCGGAAAAATTTTGGAGAACAGCAGAACTCTGGGGGAGTGCCAGAGCCCATTATGTGACATCCCTGGCGGAGTTACGACCATGCATGTCATTGTTCAACCACCTTCTTCAGAGAAAGGTACAGGCGTTTCTGAGAAATTCCGACAATTTTCACTGATATTGATCATGTAGGACAGATATGATTCCTCTGCCTCTTAGGTTGTGTTGTTGGAGAAAGAAACATATCTTTCTGTTTCGATCTGCCTAACTGCTCTGTCCCTTTCCCAAACTTCAAGTGTTTTTTTTTTCGATTTGATGCTTGTCACTGATTTTTGACAGAACTGTTTATCTTCCTCTAACTGAACAGAAAAGAAAGGGGCAAACCAACCAAAGCAGAACAAGTGCTTCTGTGTTATATTATGAATTGCTGCTTTGAAGAGTGGAGGGAGCATTATTATATGGTGGGGAGATACTTGACTGTCCTTTTGTTACTACTACCAGTCTACCATTCAGGGTCTTAAATTTTTCTACCCTTTCACAGGGTATGTGTATCTCATTTCTACCACAGTTCAAGAATGTGGAACAGGTAAGACAACGAGAGTTAGTGGCTTGCTGTGATGCTGAATTACTGCACATTTGTCATAGGTCAAGTTTCGTTGCAGGTTAATGATTTCTTCATACAGCTGTTTCCTTTCCGTGTATTTGGTATATTTTGTTCACTGTCAAGTATATCAGACTCCATTATATTGAAATTGTATCTCCAAATTTGTATCCTGAAATTATTTCTGATGCCTTGCGCATTTCCCCCCCCAAGTTTGCACTTTCAATTTCTCTCATCAAATAAGACTCGTTCATTTTCTGGACTGCCATTGCTGTTACTATCTAGTCTCCCGCTAGAATGAGTTTTGTGAGTCCCATTTCTTGTGCTTTCTGTGCCGCAAAGAGTGCTGCTAAAGCTTCACCTTCATCAGGATTCACCGGGTGTATAATTTTTGACCATTCGTACATGATTTTCCCGTTCGCATTGGAGCACACTGTTTCTAAAACTGAGAATCTATCCCTTATAGTTCCTCCTATGGTTGCTCGTCCATTTAACATCCACTTCCCACGCTGCTATTTGTTCTGAAGAGATCTTGCATGTCTGGGAGACTGGGATTCCCTTCTCAGGTATATATAGCTTTATTCCTTGCTATCCATAACAAGTCCATAGCCACTGTTGCAAATGGAAAATTCTTGATACTCCTCTCTGTTTTCCCTCAGTATTCGATGAGGTTGGATAATTGTTTTCACCCAGCTTTCCACCGAAGAAGACATTGCAATATCTAAGGGGCAGGTCTGGGCTTGGCTGGCCCATGTCTAGGAACCGCTGTTGTGGATAAAACAAAATTATGACACGTGTGCAAACTGAAATGCATCCATTGTCATGTCCATCATTGGGCTCTACGTAGTCAGACTTAGGTTGTGTTTGTGTTGTAAAATGTTGGGTATGAGAATATGTGTTGGTATTGGGTTTAGTGAAAAGGTGAAGAGAGAGGTAATTTTTTATAATTTTTGTAATTTTTTATATTTTTTGTTGGGAGAGAGAGAGATTATATTGGAGTATTTTATTAGGAGAGAGATAAAATGTTGGGGATAATTGAGAGTGCAAACGCAGCCTTAGGGTGCGTTTGCACAAAAAATATCACAATTTTTTTCACCAACTTACAATAAAATATTACAATATAATCTCTCTCTCCTATAAAAAAATATAAAAAATTACTTCTCTCCACTTTTTCACTAAACTCAATACCAACACAAAACCTAGGGCATGTTCGGTTTGAAGAAAAACGGAGGATTTGAATCCTGCTTTCTCCATGTTCGGCGACACTCAGAAAAAAAAAGAGGATTCCGAACTTCTTTTTCCTTTTTTGCCCTGAAAAAATTAATATTGAATGACTAAAACACCCTCCACCATAACCTAAAAACTAAAAATAACAAAGGGCAAATTTGGAATTTTTAAAAACACCCTGCAGCCGGCCTGCCTGCCACCTGACATGTCGCCTGCAGCAGAAATTTCGATGCTTTTTTGCCCTCAAAAAGTTAATACTGAATGACTAAAAAATCCTCCACCACAATCTAAAAATTAAAAACAAAAAAGGGCAAATTGGGAATTTTAAAAATCACCCTGCAACCGGCGTGCCTGCCACCTGACATGTCGCCTACTTGACTTTATTTCCGTCGGTTTATGCTTTTTATGCTTTAGTTTGTTTTTTTTATTAAATTTTATTCAAAATATTATTATTTTAATAAAAATAATAATAAATTCGAAAAAAAATAAAAAAAAACTATAAACATCATCATTCATTTTTTACACGTCACCAACTTCTACACAAACACCAACACAACTTTAATATCACCTAAAAATTCACAAAATTCTTCAAATCCTACAAAAACCTTCAAAACGAACATCACCCTAATACCAAAAATTTTTCAACGCAAACACAACCTTAATCTTAGATGACGAACTTTCTTGGCGCCTGATCTTTCTATCAAAAGCTTTGTTAAAAGCTGAATAGGACCGTGAGCACATGAAATTCTCAAAATACAAAATCTTTGTCAAAAGCATTGCTCTGACATTAAGATTAAGGTCGTCCAAACTCTTCTCTCTTTTGAGAACTTTTTGAATTTAAACTTTCTCAGCCAAACAAATTTTCTTTTACGTTTTTAATTTTCAAAATTTTTATCAACTCATCTTTTCTACACTATTTTACTAACTCCAATAAAATTCAATCTTCTACCAAATAACTTTCAAAATTTGCACAACTTTACATAAACTTCATAAAAAATCGAACACAAGAAAACGCCTGACATTAAGGTCACTCCCTTTTTTTTTTTTGGTCCTAATTGACATGCTAAGAACAACAGAAAAAAGGACCAAAAAAGATCCTTTTGGAGTGACCTCTTATCTATGTATGAGAAAATGGCTGAAAGAGGTTAAAATTGAGAGCTTAAGTACGTCATTTTTCCTATACCCAAGTCGTACCTATAAAATCTACTGGTCGAATTGGTACGATCAAAATTCACTGATCAAACCTCTTGACTCACTTAATTTTATAAGTCTGACCAGTAGGAATGGGGTGAAGGAAGAAAAAAAAGGGAGCTGGACTTGGGTTAGGCCAGACTCGTGAGGAGTCGAGTCACCCAGACTTTCATTAATTGATGTGGCGCCCTCCGAGGCATGTGATTTGCTACCGTTCATCTAGAGTGTCCATCTAAACGGCTCTGAAAATACTTTTAAAAAAATCTTTGAAATGATTAGAAGATGATGACATCTCTTTGTCAGTGCTTCCCGTTGACTTCGTTTTGTTATCTTCACTTTATTTTGGAAAATATGAAAAAAGAAAATATAAGATAATATTTGTAGCAACAAAAAGACGATTGACTCTCCAAATTTTTAGTAGAGAAGTTACATTACCCAAAAAAATAAGATTAAAGACGGAAAATAACAACGTCACATGCGTATTTATAAAAATTTATTTATTTTATACTTTGGTATTGCATTAATTAGTTAAATAAAATATTTAATAAATCTCACGCTAATGGGTCCCGACTAATCCTTCCCATGTCACATCGTAGCTTCCCCCACGTGTCTCCTACTTACGAATTCTCTGCTTCCCAACAAATTCGCGACGTTTCACGAACACTCCGTTCCTCTCAGACTCCCTCTGCAGCCGCTTGCTTCCATTCCAGTTTTCCACTTTTTAAACCTGCGAGAGCTCTCTCTTCCGTTCCTCTCAGACTCCGAGATTTCCTTTTTTCGTTTTTTATTCATTCGTTTCCCGAGACACCCTCCGCCGCGCGCCGGATATGGCATCCACGACGACGGCTGCAATAGGTTCGGACAAACGGCTCGGTCTCGGTCTTTTGCAGTCGGTTCGGACAAACGGCTGCAATAGAACTGCCCTGTTCGCTCAGCCACCGCGGCTCTCCCTGAGCTTCTTCCCTGCGAAACCCAAATCCCTTAAGGCCTTGAAGTCGAAGCAACAGTATAGAAGCAGTGCGTTTCCGAATGGATTTCAGAGATTTGGTCGGACCTCTCGGCCGCTTGATGTTCACTGTGAAGCTTCAAATGGAAGGGTAACTTTGTTAGTTTCGTTATGACTTACTAGAATACGTTTTTATAACAGTTATGTTATTATTTGTGGCAGTAGCATTCCGATAATAGTTGTTTCTGTTTGTTAATTGGGTCCCTTTGTTTCAATCAGTGGCGGAACAAGGATTAAAATTCATGGGTGTCGAACTTTAAAGGCGAAATGATAAAAAAAAATTTCCTTCGTAATGCAAAACATTGTCTTAGAATTAAAATGTCGAAAATTAAGGACTAAAAATATTAAAAATATTTGAATACATGTACCGTACTATGTACTGCGATTGAGAGGTGACAATTGGATCCTACGAGTTTGCATTTTCTGAAAATGTTGCAAAATGACTTCGTTCTCAATAGTTTTAAAAAATTCTTGCTCGATGTACACTAACATGCAATCATTCATCCAGTTATCTCTCATCCTATTACGCAAATCACTCTTGATGATTTAATTCAAGTTAATTCCCTACTTAATTCTAAAACTTTAGAACAAATTACAAATGATTCTGATGGTCGAGGTCTTGATACCACTAGGGGTTGCCTTTTTTACATTTTTTGGTTACTAACACAACTTGAGCCTGTTTTTTTTTTCTTTCTCTTTTTCTTTTGACAAAAGGTTACTGGGGATGTATTTGCAATTTACTTTCTCTAGGTTCTATGGATTTAGAATTAAAAGATATTCACATTCTCCAAAGCGGCTTCCACACACAAAGCAACAATTGATGACAAATCATGCTCTGAATAATAAAAATAAAATTTTCAGGATAAACAAGATTTAGTAAAAAAGTTTCTTAGATAAATATATCCAAAAAGTGGTCAGAACTTTGGTTTGGCCTATACATGGATCCTAAACAAACAACATTTTTCGAGGTCTCTAATAAAAATGAAGAAACAAATCAACATATGGAGAAATAAATGAAGTGATCTTGATTGTGAAAAATTAGGAGCAAAGAGTAAATATTTTTTTACTAACAGAAATTTAGCAAGATGACAGGAAGTTATCCCTCAGTTGAAGAACTTGTAATCGATGCAAAACAGAAAATCATAATAAATGTATATTTGCCTCAATTATTATATAGCACTAGGAGCAAAATAAATGTGTAGAAAAAAAATTATCTTAGGTCCGATACCCATTAAGTCTAGTTGGCTTGGACTTAATGGGTAGCGGATCTGAATTTAATGGGTATCGGACCTAGGCAAACTTATGAAGAAAAAAGAAAAAAAAACAAATATAATTTTTTTTTGGCAATCTATGGGTAGCGGACGCACGGGTTCGATACCCCTTGCTTCCGCCACTGGTTTCAATTGATTTCTTTTATTATCGGCGTGAGAGAGAAAACACTGATGATACTTGTATAATCTGGTATCCTCCTTTTAATGGTTTTATGTGTGCGTACTTTTAGTGGTTCAGTTTATGTGTCTTTTTCGTTAAATTTTAAAATAAGGAGTGAGATTTTGGCTCTTTCTGAATCTCAATGTAGTTTTCTCAATTGATTATCTTTTTAGAATCTTTTATCAATTTTCTTTTATGCTGTTTTCAGACACGTTTAGTGCCAAGAACTCTAAATTGTGTATAGTTGGAACGTGAGTGAGTGATTGGTTTTCTGTACGTTGATGAGTTTTTCCTTTTGCTACAATGATAGATAACCCAACAAGATTTCACGGATATGGCATGGCAAGCAATTGTTTCATCGCCAGAAGTGGCAAAAGAGAACAAGCATCAGATAGTGGAGACGGAGCATTTAATGAAGGCGCTGTTGGAGCAAAAGAATGGGCTTGCTCGCCGAATTTTCTCCAAGGTTGGGGTTGACAATACCCGCCTTCTAGAGGCCACTGATAAGTTCATCCAACGGCAACCGAAGGTAATTCTTGAAGTCTCGTAGCTTTGCCTCCCTAGATATGCTTTGGTGTCTGGTAGTGACTCTGGCTCGTGAATTTGGTTAAGGTAGGCTTGGGCATTCATATTGATTGGCTATTGATTCTTTTACTAGATTTGGGACTTCCACTGATGAGAATTTTTTCATCTGGCCATGTAATTTTTTACACAGTTTTAATTACAAACCTTACTACTTGATACATTTCATATGACCATTGTTTGATAGTGTAAATGCATTCTGTTTAATTACAAACCTTACTTATCAAAAAAAAATTACAAACCTTACTACTTGATACAGTACTTGAGGTTCAGCATGGTTAGAGAGTCCCTCAGCAACGTTTTTGGCACTAGTGTGATACTGTCTTCCTTGTTTTGTATTACCAGCTTTTGGAATATTGAGTTGACCAATTTTTGACTTTCTCTTGGTCCATCAGTAAATGCATTCTGCGGTAACTAATTCACCTATTTATCTTGTCCAATTACAATAGGTTCTTGGTGAATCATCTCGTTCGATGTTAGGACGTGATTTGGAAGCCCTGATTCAGCGAGCCAGGGAATTCAAGAAAGACTATGGGGACTCATTTGTGTCTGTGGAGCATTTGGTTCTTGGTTTCACACAAGATCAACGGTTTGGGAAGCAATTATTTAAAGATTTTCAAATATCTCTGCAAGCTTTAAAATCTGCAATCGAATCTATAAGGGGACGCCAATCAGTTATTGACCAAGGTTAGATTATTTTCTTTTTGTCCTTTGCTTTTCACATTTATCATGTAACAATGTGCGTGTGATTGAAGGTGAAGATATGGACTGTAAACCCTTTTCCATACAGCACTAGTTGCAGTGATTGTGGTACAAGTGGGATATATGCAGATTCTTCCATTTCTACGTAATGATCATCATGTCAGTTCCCCATATGGGTGGACGTTGTTCTATCCGGGAGACTAGGCATGAGTTGGACCTGGAACTATGACCATCCAACATATTTTCATGCAAATGCTTGCTAAAAAGATTTAGTTTTTATGCAGCTATACTGATATGTGAGGCTTTCGTTGCGGTCTTTATATAGTGATCTATTATGGTGGAAGAAGGATCATTTTTTATGGCCATATGCGTTGATACCATTACTACCGATAAAAAAATATCCAGCCGGTGTCAATTTATTGTTTAGTTCTTGTTTATTACCTATGTGTATTGAAGCTTCAGGATGGTTTTGGTGGTTTGGAAGTCTTTTTATGTTGTTTCTTCAACTTAGGTATTGCAAAAACATTGTGTTCAATGTTTTATTGAGTTACTGCTTGAATTTGTTACAGATCCTGAGGGGAAGTATGAATCGTTGGAGAAATATGGAAATGATCTGACAACCATGGCAAGAGAAGGAAAACTTGACCCGGTAATAGGAAGAGACGATGAAATACGCAGGTGCATCCAGATTCTCTCCAGGAGAACAAAGAACAATCCTGTTCTAATTGGTGAACCTGGTGTAGGAAAAACTGCGATCTCAGAAGGGTAAGCACCTAGTCAGAGCTAGAGGCCTGTCTTTATTTTATGGGTTTGTACAGGGCACCGGATTGAATTGATTTCTTCTTGTATCAAGGCTTTCTCTGTTGGGCCCTAATCCTTTCGATTCCTTTATATCTCTGCACGTTAATCTAACTGTACCTTCTTCAACAGGCTTGCTCAAAGAATTGTGCAAGGAGATGTACCTCAAGCATTGATGAATCGTAAGGTGTGTGCCATATGTAGAAATTTTGTGCAGACTTAGCTCCGCCCCCCACACTCCCCCCCCCCCCAAAAAAAAAAAAGAAGAAGCAGGGGGTGGATGATTGGGAAAAATATGCTAATCTGTTCCAACTAGTACTGTAGCTTTGACAGTACTCTGGTCTGTTGTTGCTCTTTGCAGCTGATATCCCTTGACATGGGTGCACTCATTGCTGGGGCAAAATATCGGGGAGAATTTGAGGATAGGCTGAAGGCTGTGCTCAAGGAAGTTACAGAATCGGATGGCCAGATTATCCTCTTCATTGATGAGATCCATACGGTTGTAGGGGCAGGTGATTTGCTTGTGAAACTACTTTCAGATGCCTATTTTTGAATGCTGCAAGCTAGCTGAAGTAGCTTATATGTGGAGAGGAAATATGTTAAAGAATGACAATGCTGATGGTGACCCTAAGCTTTGAGTTTTTTCTTTCAGGTGCTACAAATGGTGCGATGGATGCTGGCAATCTATTGAAGCCTATGCTTGGTCGGGGAGAGTTGCGGTGTATTGGTGCTACAACTTTGGATGAATATCGCAAGTATATTGAGAAAGATCCAGCCTTGGAGCGTCGTTTTCAGCAAGTTTACGTTGATCAGCCTTCGGTCGAAGATACTATTTCTATTCT
The DNA here is from genome assembly GCA_963930655.1 of Myrica gale. Classification (NCBI taxonomy): domain Eukaryota; kingdom Viridiplantae; phylum Streptophyta; class Magnoliopsida; order Fagales; family Myricaceae; genus Myrica; species Myrica gale. Next base: position 2,899,963 of record OZ005600.1, on the reverse strand, counting down.
GCGAGGACTACGTGAAAGATATGAGCTGCATCACGGAGTCCGTATTTCTGACAGTGCTCTCGTAGCAGCTGCCATTCTTTCTGACCGTTACATCAGTGGTCGATTTTTACCTGATAAAGGTAATTGAATAACATAAAACAACATTTGAAAGGTTCAAGATTGATGAAGTCTAATTTGTAGATGATGACTTGCTTTGATGCGCGTCTTAAACAGACCACAGAATGGTTATTGAAGCTTAATGCTTCTATTGTTCAAGCAGCATAAGGACGGCATTATATGAATGAAGCATGCCATAGTGTCTATTCATGAGAAACACTTATGCGTGGGTGACTAGAACGTTAGTTACTTTCTGGTATTATACCAACCACTTGATACAGCGAGCATATATCACAATAGAAAGATGTATGCTTTTCCTAGCTCTGAGCATCAGGTGGCATGAACTTCCAATTTCTCTTATGTTTGGAATTAGTTTCTGATTCACTTTACTTTCTTAAAGTATCTGCTGGGTTTTAAGGTTCTGAAAAGCATTGTACGGATCTGCTTATCTAGCTTAAAAGTGATGTTTTCATAGAATTGAAGTTTAAGACATCTCTGTTTGTTGGATGCTAATATATGTTCAAAATGCACAGCTATTGACCTAGTTGATGAAGCAGCTGCCAAACTGAAAATGGAAATTACGTCAAAGCCTACTGTCCTTGATGAGATCAACCGTACGGTGTTGAAGTTGGAAATGGAGAGACTCTCTCTTATGAATGATACAGATAAAGCTTCTAAAGATAGATTGGGACGCCTTGAGGCTGAGTTGTCTCTCCTAAAGGAGAAACAAGCCCAGTTGACTGAACAGTGGGAGCATGAAAAGTCTGTGATGACCGGCATTCAGTCAATCAAAGAAGAGGTATCTTGTCAATGTACTCGTTATTCATGTTAAAAGTTCCTTTCCTATAGTCTGAATTTACTTCATAACATTAGTCAGTATGAGAACATTTTGCCGTGTCATCTGGAAAAAAAAGGTGGTACACAGGTAAATGTAGTGTGCATAGACATCCTATTTTTTAGTTAAATCCATTTGACTAGAAATAATCAAGTATTGTTGGAAAATGTTTCTGACTTCACCAACTTTCTGTTTATTTGTACAGATTGACCGTGTAAATATTGAGATCCAGCAGGCTGAACGGGAATATGATCTTAATCGTGCTGCTGAGCTGAAATATGGCAGCCTAAATTCATTGCAACGACAACTTGAAAATGCAGAGAAAGAGTTGGATGAATACATGAATTCTGGAAAGTCAATGCTTAGGGAGGAAGTTACAGAAAATGACATTGCTGAAATTGTTAGTAAATGGACGGGTATCCCTGTTTCCAGGCTTCAACAATCGGAGAGGGAGAAGTTATTGCATTTGGAGGAAGAGCTGCATAAACGTGTTGTCGGTCAAGATCCTGCTGTGAAAGCTGTAGCTGAGTCTATACAGCGATCTCGAGCTGGTCTCGCAGATCCACACCGTCCCATTGCTAGTTTTATGTTTATGGGTCCCACTGGTGTTGGAAAGACTGAATTAGCAAAGGCACTTGCCTCCTACTTGTTCAATACAGAAGAAGCTCTTGTTCGAATTGATATGAGTGAATACATGGAAAAGCATGCTGTTTCAAGACTGATTGGGGCCCCTCCTGGTTATGTGGGATATGAGGAAGGTGGACAGCTGACAGAGACGGTTCGCAGGAGGCCATATGCAGTTATTCTCTTCGACGAGATAGAAAAGGCCCATGCTGATGTGTTCAATGTATTTCTTCAGATTTTAGATGATGGAAGAGTTACTGATTCCCAGGGTCGCACTGTGAGTTTTACCAACACTATCATCATTATGACCTCAAATGTGGGTTCGCAGTACATACTTGACACGGATGATGACTCCTCACCAAAGGAGCTAACATACGAAACGATTAAGAACAGGGTAATGGATGCAGCAAGATCAATCTTCCGGCCCGAGTTTATGAATAGGGTTGATGAGTATATAGTTTTCCAACCCCTTGATCGCAATCAAATTAAGAAGATCGTCAGGTTACAGGTAAGCTTGTCCACTATGATCCTTCATTAACTTGATGATTATTGCGAAGTTGATGATCTCTGTGGTCTTGTGAGTGGTTAATAAACTGTGGTTGCAGTTTTCTTGGGGAAGTTGAATAATTTGAGACTTAACAGAATGCTAGCAGTTCTTTGGATTATAGCCTGAAATTTATGAACGAGATTATTATGGTAACTCTACATCCACCTAATGCAATGGGACTGTCACATGAGCCGAAGGCAGTTGAGAATTATATAATCTTTAGGTTGATTTAATTGGTTACAGTAGGATATCTGGAAGTAGAGTGTATTATGTTTTGATACGGGGTGGAGTCTCAGAGAAGTAAGGATTGCCAGGACCACCCTGAGATCTCTCTTGCCCTTCCAAAAGCTTTAGGCTAGTCTAGATTTTCTTTAATGGATAGTCGGTTGATTAAGGAACCCTATGCGAACTGGAGCTTTAGGTTCAAGATTAATAACTGAAAACTCTTCATTGAACAAAATGCCCGGCGTATGACCATGCCCATGCAGTGGGTGGGTGAATTTGGTTATGTCAGAATCATATTGGACCTTATAGAACCAGAACAAATAGGACCTTATACAGCCATTTATGCGGGCATGCCAAACCTAGCTTTTGATCTCTTTGAACTGACCATACTGGATCGTTATGCCTTTCCCCCAATATTTGCATGTAGTTCACATCGTTTTGGGCCATCTGCAATTTGGGGTACAAATCCAAATCCTTATATCTTGTATGCTTCCTTTTTCTGTTTTTGCAGTTGGAACGAGTGCAAATGCGGCTTGAAGACCGCAAGATAAAAATCGTGGTGACTGACGCTGCTGTTGAGCTTCTTGGAAGTCTGGGTTATGACCCGAACTATGGTGCTCGGCCAGTCAAGCGAGTGATTCAGCAGAATGTTGAAAATGAACTTGCCAAGGGCATCTTGAAAGGAGAGTTGAAGGACGAAGACAAAGTGTTGATAGATACAGAAGTCACGGCATTTTCCAATGGCCAGCTCCCCCAGCAAAAGCTGGTATTCAGGAGGCTTGAAAGTGGCTCAGAAACCCCTGAAGCTCCTCCAGCTGAAGCCAGTCTTCAGGAGGCGTAAACTGGCTCAGAAACTCCAGCCGCACACGACAAAGAAGCTCTTTCACCGATTCCCCGAGTCTCTTGTATTTTCTTTGTTCCCTGAGCGAGTCTCTTGTATTTAGTTTCTCCATAAATAGGTTTGAACAGAAACTTTGGTGAAAGATTATAAGCTAATACTGAGGAGATCTTCCTCTTGTATATTACTTTGCGCTCTTATAGAAACTACGAGATGTTCAGTATATTTTCTAAGCTAATCTACCTGTTAGTCGATGGTATACGAGGGCAACAATTCACTGCTATGTTTGGCTGCGGACTATAAAAGACCCATCAGTTGTTGCTTAGGCATTCTACTTGGTTAGTAGTGCCCACCATAATCTCTTCCATCAAGTGTCTCGAGAGCACCACCACGTGTCTTCATGGTAATTAGGATTAAATATACCTGCATTCCTTTTGTTTTGGGTGCTAATATTTTATTTTTGAGACATTGAGTCCATTGTGTTATTTTCCCTAACGATTTGAGTTTTGAAGTTTATTTAAATGTGACTTGTTTGAGATTCAAGGACAATATAATAATCTGACATAGATTGAAAATTATTTTACTTCGGGGTGCAAATCGTTAGGGGAAATAACATAATGAACTCAATGTCTCAAAAATAAAATATTAAGGTGTGATGCGTCAACACCTGCAAAAATGTATTTAATCTTAATAATTATATTATTTTTATGAGAGAATTATATTTTCCACCATCTTCTAACTTACATCTCAAACTATTATACTTTGCATCTAATCTTAAGATCTCATTAAGATAAATAAAATACAATAGAACACGTGTCACAATCTGAAATCTAAACCTAAATGTAATTTATCAAGGTTATTATTTTGAGGTACAAATTATAGAATACGAAATGTATTCTTTTAGTTCCAAATTTACGTTTGTCGTTTGAAAAGGATTTTGGAAATCATTTTACAGAAAACAAAACCAAAGCCACCCAAACCGCTTAGCCACAAATCTACTGCGGTTCTTTAAACTGGCCCGTACTTTCGCCACGGGGGCAGGGTTCCGATCCAGCCCATAAAATAGTCGTTGGGGCGAGCTCATTAGCAAGTCTTTAGCCCGTACCGTTAATTTGAACCCGTATGAAAGTCGGGTGGCCCAACTATAGGCAGATCATTCAGCCCAACCCATATGTATGATTCTGACGCCGTTTGAACAGCGCTTTAATAACATCATCATGACTTCATTGACTTGTAACTGCTTCCGCCCTCCTCGTTAGAACGCAGCGTTTTTTCACAGATACTCGCAAACGGCAGCGTTTATAATGTCTGCTTTCTAGGTGCTCCTAATTACAGACAGTGAGACAGCAATCGCCGTAAAAGGGAGCATTTTTCTCTTGAGGATTAATCCATGGGTACTGAGTAAAATCTGTTTTTCAGTTTTCCTGCCTTCTGAATAAATTTGTTCATTTCCTTAATTTTTCATTTGCAAAAATGCAGCAGAGGAAGCAGGAGGAGTAGTATCCGATATAGGGAAGGTGGATGAGGTGATGGAAGGAGTTGCATCAATAGCACTGTTGCCGTGTGGGTCCATCTCTGGGCACTTCATCCAACTTCCACATTCTATCTGCTATGGCCTTCATGGCACTGTTATTACCATTTGTGCGTGCCCGTGTCTGTTCTACTTGTTTAGGATTATCATGTTATCCCTTGTTTCTTTTGTAGGCTTAGAATTAAGCCAATTGGTCCTTCAGATGTTTCTTGTAGAGGTGGTAACCGGGTCCACATTGGTGTCATAAAAAAAAAGGGTCTACATTGGGAGTTATTTTCATCGTCATTTATTACTTCTATAGGTCATGCATATTATTGAATCGGAGGACTGTTTGTAATTCTGGGTTCTGAGGATGTTCAGTTTCTATGAGTTGCTGCTTCTTATACTTCTTATTCTTCTTTAAGTTACCTAAGTGACTAAGTCGCCTAGGAAAATGTTGTGAATTTTAAATGGGAAGAACAGTTATAGAACTTCACATTGGGAGGCGGATGGGAAAGTAAGAGAATTTCAGCAGTGGGGTAAGTAAAATGAAAACCAACAATGCAGTGAAAGGGGGTGTGGTATCCTTTTTCTTGTTGGAAACCTTGTTGCATGTCAAATGTATGCCTGTAGATTGCTTTTCACTTCCGTTTCTATGATCTAGATCGAGTTAGGTCGCCTTTAGATCATACTACGATGTACAATGTAGGCTGCAGATGGGGAAACTCTATGCGAGAGTTTTACCTCCAAAATACATGCTTGGATAAATCTTGATATATGTACATTGGTTAGAATGCTTATGTCTTCCCTAGATGTATTAGTGAATCAAGACAGAGAATCAAGGTGATAGAATATAAATATAATCAAAGTGAATGTGTGCAGAGTTGTAATAGAATCTTTTGTGAAGTCTATTGTTAGCATCATTAAATATGTTTGCTAGGTGAATGATGCCCTTAGGGATGTAGCCTTTGAAGATTTCTCCACCTTAGTTGGCCTTTTTCACTGGTGGAGGATTTGTCTACATTGTTGTACCATAGTATTAGATATGTTTTTCTCGTTATTTGTACTCTTGACCTTCTTTTTTTTTTTTGGAATTTTTACATGGTGACAGAGTTGGAATGTGAAAGAGAGTGCAGCAGGGGTGAGGATTACCGCTTGATCAAGCTCACAATCATAGACTACACTGTAGGAACTGTTTGCTTCTTTTTTTATGATCTTACCTTTTTCCTCCTTTATTCTTTGGTAACACATTAATACAAAACAAGTTTTGGTGATTAGGGGTGATTGTGAACTCCCTCCATCTCTTTGTTAGAACTTTCATTTGGAGTAAAATAAAGCATATTACTACTATCCCAATAGCATGTGTTTTATGAAACCCGAAATTTCACCTTCAGTTGGTCCTCAAAATGGGTCGGAGCAGGGCTGTTCTGTTTCCAAGTCCAAGAATATTAGAGCTGTTACGCTACCTCTTTCATGGAGCTTTAAGTCCCAACGAGGGTCAGTTGAGGACAAAATTTCGTTTTCCCAGGAAGCCATGTGCAGCACACGAGCAAATTCGTTAATTGGGATGTAAAAGATGATGATTTTCATTTATTTCAATCCATATGGCGGTTTAGATGACAGTTTCTGAAACGCAATAAGATAATCTGTAATTATCACATTCTAGGAAGTTCACTTTTCATTTACTCTTTAATATTTCCTCGGTTTCTCTCCAATGGGTTTTGATATATCGCAGAGAAAGAAGGAACAAGCTGTAGTTGTGGAGTGTAGAGGCCATGATGCTGCTCGCTTCCACAGCATTGATCATGCTCATGGGTAAGCTATATCTTCGTTGATCTTTCCGGTTTTCTAAGCAGGGTACCTTTCATTCGCATCTTTTTATCCTTTTAAAATCTTCTCTTTTTTTAAAAAAATTACTTTAGCTCTGGTTTCATCTGAATTATTTCATGCAACAAATGTCTATGAAGCATGTGGACTGGGAGCTATTTTGGAGCTATTGCAGGTCGAGAATGATTAAACTATATGACCATGAGAATTGTTTTTCTGATGCTTTTTGCCTAAGAAACCTGAATTTCGATCACTAGGGTGCTAAATATAGGAAAATTGTAATCATCCATAATTTTGTATTAAAAAGGAACCCGAAATTAATTACCCCTCCAAAAAAAATCTGAAATTCTTTTCTCTTTAGTTGACATCTCTTGCTTAGTCAATACTGATCTTCATTGCATGTGAATTTCATCCTATTGTTCATTGGAGGTAGTTGGGAGCAGGATGTTGTGGGTTTGGTTGAGCATAAGGACGGGAAAAAGAAGCTTTTGGTTTGTTTTGTTTGTGAGACACTGAAAGCTGAGAAAGCAGCAGAAGATCATATCAGACAGTTCATGCCAAAATTGGCCGGGTTAGACGCTGTTGGTATGTGATGCAGTTTTTCCCTCCTTCTCCTTCGGTCTCCCTGTCCTCTCTCTCTCTCTCTGTTATATTCTATGGAAAAGCTTCTGTAGTGGTAGCTAATCCATAGTTCTGTTCAATACTTACAGCTCTCTATTGTTTGGTCATATGGCAAATATTTTTACCGTGAAACTTCAGATGCATGTCAAGTCCCTTAAATTGAGTGTTAATTTTTGCAGTTAACATCGGCCCAATGAGCATTGCGGGGTTGGACTTCGGAGCTGAAGAACCGGAGGTTAGGCAGGATGTATGATTCTTGAATTTTTTTTTTATCGTATTTCCAGTTAATTGGGTTTTATAATTTGACAACATGAGATAAGTGTTATGTATTTATTATTTTCAGTTTTTTTTCTCAATTTTGATGCTTTTCAGTTCCTGTATACCAACTTGTCTCTTGGCGCATGATAAACCTTGTCGAAACGGATGAAGCCATGCTTCACTTTATAAATTTTCTAATTATACTAATGCTTATACGAAGGGAATCCTAATCAAACTCGTATAGATACGATGATATTTTCGAATCCTAACAAAATATTGTTTATACTTTCACTTCTTTTTTATTACTTGTATCAATAGACCTGATCCAACTTGGACAGCTTCGATTATCTTACAACCTTGTGACAATTAGCAGAAGCTATTATAAAGTATATTTAGGATTTGATAGAAAACACTCATGGATGGTGTTTCTTTGAAGAAAAAAAGGCATATTACCAGGCTTAAAGCATTGAACACGTATTGTAAGAAATGAGCAAAAATTACTCGTCTCTGATTTTGTACAAGAATGCCAAAGGCTTGAAAGTTCTCAAAAGTGGTATGTATTTTGCTATATTCCAACTCGAAGCACCACACACAAAAGGAGGGAACTAAAGTGTGTAATTACGGCACACAACCTGTAAAGAATTAAAGCAGCTTGTTCATCACAAACGAGTCTGTATGAATTATTACACAAACCAGCCTGCCGTTCATTGACATATGGATCATATAAAGATGTACATTGTATCATACGGTTCACATTGACATTCATGTAAAGGATGATTTACAAAGAAATGGTTAGCAGCTGCTTTTGGCCTTTAGCTGGGACATGTCTGGCCAGAGCAAGACTGATAAGCAGCAGACTCGAAAGTCCATACGAAATTGTTATGATCGATTCCAGCTTCCACAAACAACAACAGCTTATCACATGTTTGACCTACCCACATATATGATTGCAAAGCTTAGTAATCTGTCCGAGGAAATGTTATGTTTAGCTAGAAAGGATTCTGTCCACAGAAAAAGGCACAAGCTATATTAAAAATGTTAGGACTTGCTTAGGGAAAAGAAATTGTTACGGCTATTAACCAATCAATGATAGACACAGAAAAAAGGGCTATAAAAGTGTACTACTCAACTCGTAAGTCTTAATCCCAACTAACTGGGGCGGTCTCAGTGGTTTCCTTTTAGGTATGAAACTCTCCTGGATCGGACGTGTTGATGAAAAATTATATTCACTTCCACAAAGGAGTACTTTTACAGAGTTGCACAGACATAACAACATTAGCCAAAATAGACAACATAGGAAGCGTATGACAATCAGACATAACCATGAGCTAGGATCAACTTCAATTTTAAGGCAATAATTGTCCAACAAAGGTGTTGCATCAAAAAGTAGCACTGTTTCGATTAGAGTCTAGAAGTGATACTAAAAAAGAGGATCATTGTTGGAATTCAGAATGCTTGATGCCCAGCAACAAATTTTCAAGGACAATAAGTGCTTAATGAGCTGTTTTTCCTGACTCAGAACTACCTACTTATACAGTTGACCTCCAAACATAAAGCTTATTTAAGCACATAAAACCCTAGCCTCCATCAAGAACACAGACCTGTGAGGTAATTTGCCATGCAACAGGTCCCACCCAAAAAATTCCACTCCAGTTGTTTGCGGACCCATCCAAGATATCTTAAAGAGTCAATTTTTATTTCTCTTTTCTTTGATGTCTCTAATTCCTAGCTATGGCATAAGGGAAGTCCGGTATCATTCTAGAAATGACTACAAAAATGTGCTCAGGCCGGTAAAATCGCATTCCACAAATAAATAAAAGCTTGTTAATCTGAGGGCTGCAAGAAGAAATTTTTCGTGATCTCCCTGAAGTTTCATCTGACAAAAAACAGAAATATTTGGTTCAAGAGGATACCTGAGTTTCATTCATAAACTATCACTCCAACTCAGATGCCTCTTCAGAATCAGACAAAGGTAAAAGAGTGCAGACTCCAAGCATATGTCCGTTGAGACACACATAATACTCGATGCAATCCTCATAAGCACCCACCCTGCAGCTAGCGCTTTGCGGTATCATCTTAGCTTGCAGCATGTTCCACAACTTTGCTTTACAATATGGGCACACCTCTGTTGGATGAAGCTGGGCCTCCCTTTTAATCAGCATCTTCCGTACTTTTGACATTGAGAACGACTTAAAAACTCCGCGGAAGAACCCTACATCCCCCTCCTCTGCTTGATCAAGATGTTCACAAGGGTCAGACACATACAAAACATCTGTTCTGCATTGTGGCAAAAGAAAACTCTTCCCTGATGTCCTAGAGAACCGTGTCCTATAAACAAAGTGGCCTGGTATTGAAATGCCATTGAACAGGCCACCCTTCTTACATCCTGAACAGTAAATAAGTAGCTTCCCAAGTGCTCTCCAGTTCCCATCAACATTGTGACTTCCACTAGATTGGAGATCAAGCATCATCTTCGGTGCTCTAGTTCGGCAAAACTCCTTCCAAAGCACCCTCTTTGCAAGATCATCAAACCACTTACATACACAGGAAAGAGCAGCAATCATCTTAGGGTTCCAGTTTAAACGTTGGAATACTAGGAATATCACATCTTCGCTTAGATGCCCTTTTGAGCAATGACAGCTTGCTGAGTGTATGCAACGATATTGCTTTGTCAGGATCATTGTCAGCCACCTATTAACAATAATCACAAATCTTTGTCATATATCAGAAGAAAAAATAACAACAACATATGACCAAGTTTTCCAACCAGACACTATGTAAAAAGAACCAAAATCACAAACCCTATGATCTCAATGGCAGAAATTACCGAAGAACTACTCGATTTCTAATGCTAGAACCTATAAGGTAAGAAAATAACACTGGCACTCACTTCTCAACCACAGAAACTGTAATGAAATCAAACAGCCATTTCTATGTGCACTGCAACATATGACAAAGTACTATTCCAGACACTGATTCAAATGCTTCACATTCCAAATCATTTCTCACTACAAAGGGAAAACAACTGTTGGCAATGATGATTTAGGATCTAGAAAGGCTAAAGAATGTTGCATTCAATGTGGAAACTAACACTTCTAAGGGACAACGTGTTATTTAATAAGTAAAGTTCTTTCTCTCATCATCTAAATACATAGGAGCTACTTCATTAATCAGGATACTCAGGAAAAACACAGTGGGTTGGTTGAGGAGTCACTACACACCTCATCCTCTCCCTGGTACTTTACTCCAGCTATTGATTCCCCACAGGAAAACGGTATTCAGGAAAATTAAATCAGAAGATATAAACCTCAGGATTTTTCATTAAAAATTGTTACATGCAAGCCAAGCTGCGCATCAAATATGTCCGCAAAAAGGGTAAAAGAGACAATAAGGTCACCAGGCCTGAAGGAAAATCAAACACTCCAAATGTCATGAGCAGTTAACTTATGCACATTACATATGCACAAGGAGACATAAAAGTCGAGACATACACATGGAGCAATTGCTTGATCTCCTTTTCTAAGTACACACAAGGAGAAGTAATGGGAAGTACTGCCCTTATCTCAAACTCTCCCATAGAAAGTGAACATTTCCATGGTAAATGTTTCCATATGGCTATTACTCCATTTTCAAGGAACTGATACCCATGAGAAAAATAGCCAATGATAGAATTCTGATTCGAAACAGGAAGTCTATTTATGTCCAGTAACAATAGTATGGCATATGAGTGCTCAAAAGAGTTTTGGAGGCAGATACTGCAATGGCATTCACTTAAACGCAAAAATTATGCAATACACTAGAATATAATAGTTCAACCTCTCAGTAAAATTAAGACCCACCTGAAAATTCTTCAAATTCCACAAGGCCCACCAATTAGAACATTTTCAAGAACCCGAACCTGGCTTTATGAAAAAACAAGAGAGCGACCAAATATAGTTAAACATATATCAAGCTGTAGTCGTTAAAACAAACCCAAACAATTCAAAGCCAAAATTATCTGTTAATTACGCAGTCAAATCCCACAATTTTAAGTAACAGCAAAATAAACGTATAATTTCTGCATATTTTCTCAATTGCATGTTACTATCTTCGAAAATCCTAGATCCACTGGCCCTCCAGATAACATCCCAAGCATTTTCCACATAACTATACAGAATTTCTAAGCTATAAATCAAATCAAAACAAAACTCAAGTTAGTTCTCAACTTCACTCCATAAAATAAGCAAGGAAAATGAAGACCCTCACAAAACCCTAGCCCCCATCAAAACCAAAAAAAGACAAGAGTCAGAATCTGAGAGTGGACCAGATCGTCGTGAGCATAAAATTGAAAACCAAAATTCTCACCTCAGCTTAAGAATCCTCCATTGTGTGCATTCCCGAAACCCTATAAAACCAAACTTTTTCCCTGCTCAAATAAAACACGCTTTAGAAAGTGATAAAACGAAAAAGAAAAATTAGAGAGAAGCACAAACATATTGACGATAATCAAACCATTTCACCCAGGGAAGAATCGGAAATTTCGTATCTCGGTAGGGGCAGTATCGTAAAGAGAACAGTACACTTACAGAGAGGCACTGCAAGCAAACGCAGGGATGGGAAGAAGGCCTGGTTCCATATGGAAGACGAAAATGTAAACATGTCTGGAGATCATAAATTTAAGCATAGTTTCTTTCTTAGATGAAGGACAAATGGTATTACGCCACGTTTACAGAGGTTCGGGTAGACTGAATTAGGTGGCGTCTTTGTGGACTGTGTAGCGGGACCTGTTTGTCCTATCTGTCATTCAGGTAGTGGGGAGTCAATGTCCGTGAAGATAACCAATGTCATCAAGTGTCGCCCACTGTTTTTACTGTTGTAGTTTTAAAATAGTTTCACTTTGTCGGGACCCAAGGGGTATATGACAGGAGACAATTCTTTCCGGCAAAAGATTCTTTTTAGCGCTGCTGGCATTTCTTCATTGGCTATCTCGTTTTCATACGTCGTCCACAGATTTTCACTTTAGGAGAACAGCAGCCCATAATTATACGACAAATCAATGTAAGCGTCGGTCCAAATCACGGTTAAGTCAAACATACGGAAAAACATGTAAAATAACGAAAATGTATGTTTAAAATTATTATTTTTTTAAAATAGAGTTTCAATAATTTTATTTAAAAATATTATTTTTATTTTTTTAATATTTATAATAAATTTGTCTTGAAAAGCGGTTTCGATCATTTTATATATTGAAAAAACTTTTAAAAGTTAAAGTACATAAATCCCGTGTTGATAATTGAAGAGTGAGGTTGATATTGTATTGTAGTTAAGGGTATATTTGTCACTTTTTCCCTTCATTTTCGTTTGGTTTCTTTCCCTTTTTGTTAATACAATTTTGTCTTCTATATAAACTAAGTCTTGTAATTTGAGTGGTTTTTTAATCGATCAAGCTTGACTTGCTTTTTGTTTTTTTTTTGTTCCCTAAGCAACTCGACTTGTTTTGTTTGAGCATTATATGTATAAAGCCTGATAATATAGATAGTGGCCCACTCTAAATTATCCATCAGAATTTGATTTTTACAACTCAACAGAGCGCTTGAGGTCTTGTAGTCATGAAATTAGGTATAGGAATTCGGATTGAGAAAAAACACGAGGAAATAAATGTGATTCGAAGAGTGTCGAATGTTATAAAGCTTGTATGGTGTATCTATCTCTTTACGAATTAAATCATTCAATTCATACAGTAAGTTAGAGAGCATCGTGATAACATTTATTGGAGTTAATTAAATAATTTTTCGTTACATGTAGATATAACAAGTAAATCATCCCAAAGCACCAAACCTACCGGTTGATTTTTCAAGAACAGAGGTAACACGAAGCTAGTACTCGAGGAAACAGACAATCAGGAGAGAGAGGTTACAAGGATACGTTTATGTTTGATTGAAAAATGATCCATCGACTTAAAAGAAACAGAATATAACTCAGAGCTGATAACATGTTGCGATCAAATATGTCTTACTCGCGCACTAACTAATGCTCGTGAAGATTTTCTAATTCACAATCTGAATTCGAAAATTACAACATTCTAGAGATCCAACGAGGTTGATACATTTACCATCCACTGGTTTTGCATAATTCATTCCCACTTGTTCACCCAACAAAAAAAATAGCCCTGAGAGAGAGAGAGAGAGAGAGAGAGAGAGAGAGAGAGAGAGAGAGAGAGAGAGAGAGAGAGAGAGAGAGAGAGAGAGAGAGAGAGAGAGAGAGAGAGAGAGAGAGAGAGAGAGAGAGAGAGAGAGAGAGTCCGCAGTTCTACAGAGTACAGATCGAACCACTCATGGACCATGGTTGAGTTTGAGTTGCCAAATTGTGTTTTAAGAAGTTGTACTCCATTCACAGGAGGTCGCATTCTTGAAACCCCTTTTCAGCTGCGAATTATATGAGGATGCCATGGAAAAGCAGAAGTCAAAAAGAAGAAGAATCGTCACAATTTTGACCAAATGAACCAAGTGGGAAAAAGGCAACTCTTCACACTAAACTTTTACAACGAGAACTCAACCAAGGTTTCTGAGGGACTTTTTATTTATGGGGGATAATGCGTCAAAAGGAAAAGCAAAGCTTTTTTCCTCGACAAGGAACAAACAGTGCTGCAATCAAGTGAGCGACTTCCTTAGGCACAAGCAGTTCAAATCCTCTAAGGATTGTCTATAGAACGTACCAACTTTCCAGCCAGTGCATCCTGGAAATAGCCGGTGACAGATTAATTAGGAATCTTATCCACACAGTACAAGATGCCTGAACAAGTGCGTACCAATCGTTAATGAATACAAATGACCAGCCAAAACGGAAGCAATCTTCTGCAGATCAGATATCATATTGGCGAAGGAAAACCAAGCCATACCACAAAAGCAGTCAATTCTTTTATTTGACAAAAAAGGCACAGCCAAGTGATTCAGTCGTATAGTCCCCCCCCCCCCCTCCCCAAACTAAGTACATCAAATGAAGAGTATACTGGATTTATTCTCAATATACAATTCAGTCGCATTATGTATGAAAGTTAAAAAAAAGCAAGAAGCAGCATACCCTTCAGAAATGTACATGAAGCACGCTAAGAACAGTACATCAAAGACTCTCCACACCCAGGCCCTCTAAAGTCAACTCTAGCAATCCGCTAAATGCTGCTGCAGCTATCTTGTGAACTCAATTTGGCATTAACAAGCTTAGATTTATTTCTGTATAATATTTTTAGAAAACCAATGGATTGTTAAAGAAAATAATAGTTCTTTTCCGACTCAAGTAACAGTGTTTGAAGAAGGTTTTTTCTCTTGTAGGGAGATCACAGTTTCAAAAGCACCAACCAAGGCCTTAACCTTGCTCCTTCGGGCTCCAACAAGTTTACTTGCTGTTTCTTCGATGACAAGATTAAACAAACCCTGCGCCTCTTTCTTCCCCTGCACATCTTGATGTCTCAAAACAACTTTTTGTGCTCCAGGGTCGTTACCCTTTGTGTTGCCATCAACTCCTGTCTTCTTGAAGGTTCTCCTTCGGGCAATGGACTTGACATTTTGGTTCTCCCCTAGCACTTTTCCTCGCCTAAATTTGAGTCTCCTTGGACTGTCAGTCACAGACTCATTATCAACCACTTTCCCTCTTCTGAACTTTAGTGTCAAGGACTGCCCGTCTTTATCTTCAGGGCAAACCCCAGCCTTTCTGGGCCTGCCTTCGTATCCTTCTTCCATGTCTGCTTCTTCTGTGTTATTGGTTTCATTGTTTTCTGAGGGTGAATCATCTTCTGCTTCGCTCACTGAAAATTGGCATTCCTCTAGATATTCTTCTTCATATGATGAAGAAGACCGAGCATTTGGGAGGGATGAAGACTTTGGTGATGATGATAAAGTGGATGACAGTTCAATCACACAGCTTTCATTTTGAGCAGATTCCAAAGATTCAATCACACAGCTTTCATTTCGATCAGATTCCAAAGGTTTGTTCTCGGTTTGCATCTCGATGACATACAAGGTTTTCTCCTGAACCTCATCACTGTTGGATTGCGTAGGTTCAGCTTTTCTGGTCTTATTCTTATTCATATGAGGAGGCACAACTTTCAAGTCCCTTAGCTTTCTTCCATCCAAATTTGGAACTCTATTTGCAGAAGATCTCAAAGACAATGAGCGGACTGGAGGAGGCAGGGCCTTCTTCACAGATCCTTTGGAGGTCCCTGTTGTCGTCTTGCCAATCTTGACATCACTGTTTCTAAAGCCACTTGTGCCTCCAGGAGATTTAGGAGAAGACACTGGCTTCACCGTCAAAGCTCTTGGCTTCAAAGAACCAGGAGAAGACACTGGCTTCACCATCAAAGCTCTTGGCTTCAAAGGACCAGGAGAAGACACTGGCTTCGCCATCAAACCTTTTGGCTTCGAAGAAGTAGGAGAAGACACAGGCTTTGCCATCAAACCTTTTGGCTTCAGAGAAGTAGGAGAAGACACTGGCTTTGTCATCAAACCTTTTGGCTTCGAAGAAGTCGGAGAAGACTCTGGCTTTGAAGAAGTAGGAGAGGACTCCAGCTTTGTCATCAAACCTTTTGGCTTTGAAGAAGTAGGAGAAGACACTGGCTTCACCGCCAAAGGTTTTGGCTTCGAAGAGGTGTGATGTTTCGCAGTCAAGTTTAAATCTTGAGTCTTTGTTGAATGTTTTCCACCAGAAACTTCAATTTTTTCAGCAGACGACCCTTCACGCTTCATGGTTTTGGGGATAACGAATGTATGGGTTTTTGAAGAGGGTGATGATTTAAACTTTACCCCCAAATTCTTTTTCCTCTCTGCTGGAACTTCACTTTCAGCTGGATGTTGGTTTTCAGGTGATCTTGTTGACACTTCCTGCTTAATGGCCTGAGGGGTATCAGATGCAAGGGATTTGGAGTCAGATGAAGGTTTGTGCTCGACCACTCTTATCTCCTTTCTCCCTGGTAGATCTACACTCACTGCTGGATTTCCGCTTTCATGTGCCTTTTTCACAACTCTTTTCAGTATGGGACGTCTTGCCTTTGCTTCGAATGCGTGTTTTCTCCCATATTTACAAAAATCATGACAGGAACCAGTTGACGCCCTGAGATAATGAGGAGGAATACTTTCACCTCTGTTTGAAGAACTTGCTTTTCCCATAGAATTTCTTCTCAAATATCCCTCGTTTGGCACAGTTCTTTCTGGAGTCACCGTTAAATTGACACTTTCCTCAGCCATTTCACAGGAAGGTATTTATATGACAAATCTCAGAAGAGAAAGCCCTGGAAACAAACCGAAACTATATTGTTGATACAAGGGAACAATATCGAGTCTAAAATAAACTTATCTAAGTGAACAATATATACTTCTGGAAAAGGTAAAAGGGAACATTAAATAAAGCAACACGGTAGAAAGAGCCGTACAAATTGAAGACAACTTCAAGCAGGAAATACTTCCAGAAGATCTTCAACCTGAAAACGAGAAGAAACAATGTAAATGGAACGTATCTTGTAGGATGTAGTGAAGCTCAAGCACACAATCAATTTTCCGCATAAAATAAGTGGCAACAAGTTGTTCCAAATTCTGAAGGAGATTAGAAACCAGTTGAAGTACTGCTAAAACTTCAAAAATTACAAAAAATATACAAGCTTTAAAACTGATGACATAAGTATTTCTCATGTCTCTGTTCTGAAATAAATATCATGTCAGGAACCATCCATGTTTAAAAATGAAACGAAAACTATAAATGAGGACTATGGCAAACCAACAATATGATATCTAATTCAGAAACACGATAGAAGAAATCAAACGAGACGTAGCAATTAGAACTTGAGAACCCAACGATGTAACAACCAGACAACATAAACCATTACCAATATCTCATTATTCTCCAAACCCATTCCCACAAATAGAAAACTGAGCACAAGCCACATCATAATAACAGTGCAGAAAATAAAACAGTGACTGTGTCTCGTAGCAAGCATCAAAGAAAAGAAACCCTTTCAAATACCATAGGAGAAAACCATTCTACAAGCAAAAAAAAAAAACAACGTTTGAAAACCTACAAACACAGGCAGATTATCAAAACGTACCCCGACACCCGGAATTCTTTACACACAAACCCAGCACCGAAACCTGAATTTCCAGCAGACCCACGTGTGTAAAGGGGGGAAATGAGCCGAAACGTCAAACCCCGTCTAAAATCAAGAGAGGAAATGGCTTTATAGAAGGAAGGCCCAGAAATGATCCTGAAATCGCGCAGAGATACGTACCTCCTTTTTTTCGGCTTCCTCAGCTAAGCCTGCTTAACAAGAAAGCCAAGAAAAGGCAAAACCGAAATAGAAGAACGAACGAATGCGGCGTGCTCGATATAACGAACCACTCTTTCTTCTGTTTTTTTTTCCCTTTTTTTCTACAGAAAACTTCCTACTAGAACAGAAGAAATATGTATGTGGGATTCGCTTCAGAGATCGTGCAAGCAACTATTTCGGTTTGTAGTACCCTTTTTTTATTTTTCTAGTTTGTGGTTGGTGAGCCTCTGTCTCCTCGGCGCGTTTGTTGCAGAATCTAGAGAGACAAGAGGGAGAGAAGGAGCGAAGAAAAAAAAAAAGAGGGAGAGAAGGAAAGCGTGGGAAAAATAGACTACGGGGGGTCCAGCAATAAACTGAAGAACCAGTTAAAATTAAACGTTTGGTGGCGAAAATCAAAACGACCCGATGAGAATTGCCTTTTGAAACGAACGACATGTATTCTGTGTTGTTCGTGCCTACTAGGGCTAGCAGGCATGGTTATGGTGTCTTTTTTTGGGGTTCTTTACGAGTTTTCCTGTGAAGAATTTAAAGTTTCATGATTAATTTTATAAGAGTTCTACACATTCAGAGATCCTGAGTCGTTGAATTTTTTTCAGAAGAATCCAGAAATGACACCAAATATTTTTCACTGTAGGATGATGGGACAGAAACATTTCTTAAATCAAATGTGTCCTAAATCATATTTTTCCTTTTTTGGGCATGAGGAATTAATTCCACCCACTATTATTTAATACTGAATTTCATGTTCAAAGCCTTTGAAATGTTATTGAAGATTATTTACCAGACACATCTCAGCCGGTTGTAATTACCCTTTTGTGTGTTTTTAGTTTTTTCGAGCATGGTAATCTTTTGAAATTAATAAGCTCAGGTCTATAGAATTCTATAATTAATTTTACAGGAATCTTCTTTACAACAATCCCTTTGTCGATATACTTGCTACTTTTAGAAGTATACATATTCATTGCACCACTGTATTCTATACCATTCTAAACGTTTAGTAAAGAACAAATGTAGACAGAAATTAACATTTATAAGATGCAGATGCTATACGCTCTGATACACCTTCCCTAGGTTATAGTCGTTCTAGTTTGTTATGGTAGGTAGAGTTTTAAGATTTGAAACCATCTTCTCCTCTTATACATAAATTTGTAATATTGTTACATTTATCTTAATTATTCTGACCAGATATATGAAAAAAAAACATTATTTCAGCTTCTTCTTGGCTTTTCTTTGGTGTTATGGTAAAGGGCCTCCAAGATTGTCTCCTTCCTTCCTTGACACTTTAAGTCTTTCTTTTGAAACAAGAAAGAATAAGAGTTAATTGGTGGGTGCACCCTCGATTGAAGTAGGTCTGCGGATATTTTTTTTAATTATTATTTTTAATATTGTCCTTCCATTATATTATGACACGTGAAGCAACATGCTTCATAAAACTTGACCATCATTTACAATCATAATTTGTACATGCTAAATTGCTATAAATCCAATAGGGTGGCCCTCTCTCCATGAAAGTCGGCCGATTTTTCAACCTACTTAACTAACCCGAAAGCTAAAGGGAAATTAAAAATTGAAAGAAATCAAGCACTACAATATTAAATATAAAGCTACAGTTATTGGATAACGTCTTATTAATTAAATCTTTGTTTATTTTTCTAATTTTTTTTTCTAAACGTTCATTTTTCTAATTGGTCGGTCGCAAACTGTGAAGTTTTGTAATGGCTCGTAACGACAGTTTTGACAGTTGACTGCAAAAACTGCTGAGATTGCAACTGTGGTGTTTACAGTTATTTTAATGCCTTTTCCGAGGACAAGACCAAAGCAAGAGGGTGGATTGGGTTTCAGACTCATGTAACCTGTCAATATGGTTTTATTAGCGAAGCTTGGGTGGATGTTTATCTCAAAACCTAAAAACTATTAGATGCCTCATTTGCAGACAAAATATATAGATCGAATGAAGAGAAATTTATGGGGAATTGTCCCACAAATTCTTGTTCTGAAAAAGTCACTTAAAAATCAGGGTTTTGTTCGGTTAGAAGTTTTTTTTTTTGTAGGATTTGGAGTGTTCTGAGAATTTTTGGGTGGTGTTAGAGTTGTATTGATGTTTGTGTAGAAATTGTTAAGGTGTAAAAAAAATAATGATGATGTTTAAAGTTGTTTTTTTTATATTTAGAGTTTATTAATTTTTTTTATTAAAAATTAAATATTTAAAAGGTATTAGAAAACAAAAAACGACAAACGACAAATGACAAACGAAATGAACGAAAAGTTGAAAGGCAAGGGGACAACTCGCAGGCGACAGGGGTATAAAATAAATCCTTAGTTTAGATAGTCATTTGCCGAACATGAAAGACAACATTCGAATCCTACTTTTTTCCTAAAACCGAACATCACCCAGGGCTCTATTGACTCAGAGACTGCAAATTGACTAGTTGTGCAAGACCTTGGGCTGATAGTTGGAAGTTGCAGCTTAGCGATATACTTCGATTGCTTATATGAAAATTGTCTCATAACCTACTACCTACGCAAGGCTGGTTAGCTAGCATTTTTCAATTAAAAAGTGAGCATTTTGCATTGTTTAATATGTGGTATGAATGAAGTTAAGACACTTAATCACTTATTATTAAGATGTCACTATGTGAATGGAGTGTGGAGTTTATGACCCTGACAGTTGAATATTTATGGTTTTGCAAACAAACAAGTAGAATGGTTGGATGTTATTCATAAGCTAAGGGCCATATTGGGTATTCAAGAGAAGGACTGCGAATTTTTTCAAAGTTATGCCTTGATTTCAATGGAAACCATTTGGTTGTATATGAATCAATTATTACATGGAGGAGCAACTGAGTCTTTGTAATAAATTAGTAGGCGATTCCATAAGATCAAAGACGAACGTCTTGTAACATGGCAAGCCAGAAGGGAAAGAGAAAGAGGTGTAGAGAAATGGGTACGCATAGTCATCTGAAACTAAATGTTCATGTCGCTCATTTAAGAGGATATTCGCCTATTGCATCAGTAGTATGAAATTCTAAGGAAAACATAGTTAATGTCTGCTCCTAAAACAATGGATGTAGTCATGATACCCTGTTTGATTTAAAATTTATGTGTAATCGTTATCATCATAATCATGATGGGAAGTTGGCAAACATATCATGAGGGGAAGTTGGCAAACATATCATGAGGGGAAGTTGGCAAACATAAAAGGTTCAGCTGATACAAAGTCATATATTCGCCTTTCTAGAGCCCGTTACGCTTGCTTTACAAAAAAAAAACAAAAAACAAAGAGCCCGTTACGTTTTATAGCGTGCAAGACCCTTTGTGGCACTGGGAAAGACTTAACTTTCTTGTCCTATAATCTTTCCTCGAGTTTTCCTATCTTTCCCGCACCCAAGAAAAAGGGGCACTACGGGATATTTCGTGTTCAGCATGTCACAGACTTTGGAGGATGACAAAGGACGAGGTGGGGTTTCCAAAGAGAGGATGAAAGCTTGCTTTGCGCGGGGAAAGTCGTCTTCTTTAATCATAATGCAGGGTTGAGGATGAAAAGGAAGGTATGTTGCGTCAGATTGTGAAGGGCATGCCCTAAAGCTTTGAGCAAGTCTGGTCGCAAGATGGGCCAAAAAAAGGAGGAAAAAGACAATACAGAAACACCTTGGATTCTCTCTGTCTTTCCAAGCTTCAGATCTACCATGTCCTTCAATAAAATTATGACATGAGAAAAGCTCCTTTCATATCAAGTGCAGCGCCACAAAAAGCTCAAAACCTAGAGTTTGCCCTATGGATTTATGTTTTTGGGATAAAAAACATGTTTTTTTAGGATATGTCGGTGTAAGCACGTGCCGCGCAACTGCAATGACAAATGAAATCAAATTGTCAATGTATTTGGTAGCTTAATTAGGTTGGAGAGGATGACCCACCAACCAAATGTAGGTTTGTAGGATGAAGAAAATTAGTGCTCTCTGCCCAATTGAAATTTTTACCACTAGACATGTTATAAGCCATAAGAACCTAAATTGCGTTTGCTAGAGTACATTTCCTTGATTGGGATACGGACATGGGCTCGTTTGGGTTGTTTGGGAAGGACCCAAAACTCATATGGAAGAGGGGCCTTTTAAGTGAAGGGATTCGAATTTAAAACATGCATTTTCTTTTCAATTTTTATATTATTACTTTGCTACTTTTGTCCAGCACTGGCTATCAAAACTACCTTTCCCGTTCCAATTTTCAGAATACAGAACATAGGTGGTGAGTAGTATACCCTAAGTATACGGTATTTGGAACTCTAAGGAGGAGAGCTATCTTCATGAGAAGATTCACATGTCATGCTGTGTCATTGTTTCCGGCCTGAAACTGTCTTCTTCACAGCTCCCACTGAGACTAAAAAGTCATCAAGGGATGACAAGGTCTTCATGTCATCTGGTGGGAAGTAACTGGCAGCCTTTCCCATAAGTGATGTGAAGAGAAGAGATAGTGAAGGCCGAGTGACATAACGCTCACCCAAGAGGTCATCGAGAAATGCAAATGCAGCTAAGAAGTCAGACCTGCCTGCATTTATTGGGGCAGCAAAATGAGCAGGAATTATCCTCTTGAACCTCCAGTCCTGTGCAATACTATCAATCCAATCCCTGACCTGGAATTTTAAAAAGCGCATATCATTATCATACTCCTTTCTTTTGTTTAAAGGAAAAAGGCAGAAATACTTGTAGGTCACTTCTAAAAACATAGCATTCATGCTAACCGAAAAAGATATAAACAACATACTATTCCAGCTGTAAAATTTATCATGTTGCTTGAGAAAAACATCCAAAGGGGAGTCAATAATCAGGGAGACCAGAAAGCATGATCTCGTAGTAACTGAATGCAAAACTTTAAATCACTAAGGATATCTATAAATGCACAAGGAAGATAAAAAGGAAAACTTTCAACTTCAACTTGTGATAAGAATCCATCTAGTTGCAATCTCCAGTTTTATGTCTTTTTTTTTTTGATGACGAGGAAATTCCCCAAAGCCGGACCCTTTTGGCCCAACCCTGAAGTACAAACCCCGGCCCCCTGGACCGACCCCACAACCCAGGGAGCGGGTAAGTCAAGGGCGATAATAGGGGTGTTGGGGCTCGAACTTGGGACATGTTAGAACCCAAGCCGAAGCCTTACCACCACACCAAACCCTTGGGGGTATCTCCAGTTTTATGTCTGCCTTTGGCAGATAGATGTTGAGATTCTCACTGTAATCTCATTTATGCAAATTTCATTCCTTAGGCCCAACATATGGGAAAACAAAAAGAAACCAATACATATACCACGTGGAAAGAATGTTAACCACCAACCTATTCATTCTTGGCCATAAAGAAAATATAGGCTTACTGCTTGCAACTAAAACCGGGAATTTCATGCCACAACTTCACTACTTTGCTCTCACTTCCAGTTGATACAAATTCATCTCTGAAATGTTCCATATAAATTTGGGGTTCAATTTATAAATTCCTTTTCCTATAATATTCCATCAAAATGTGTCTATCAACAGGTTGGCCATGAGCGCAATCTCTAGCATGATAGCTCCAACCAGTTTCACAATTTTTTTTAGAATCCAACTATAGATAAGTGACACTGCCACGAATCTTCTAGAGTCCATGGTCTTCTTCTTACCATTTCATCTCACGTGCGCTACTCTTCCACTCTTTAATCTTCACAATTTTTTTTTATCCGACAGCATAACTAGCCCATAACTCCTCCTACATCAATTAATTTCACACATACTCTCTTATAAATGCATCTTTTGGGTGGTTCGGTTACTATGAAGTAAAAGCAGACAATGTCTAGGCAGAGGTGATAGCTCTATGGTTTAATTTACAATGCAAAAGGTATAAATAATCCTCTTAACTACTCTTATGTGGTGCTAGGATTTCTAGACACGCTAACTACTGCTTGTCAAAGAGAGAAGCCAAAACTATACACAACCACCTGGGGTGTGGTTCGGGTGGGGGAGATTAAATAAGTCTGAATCGGACTAATTTATGTACCTTTTCAGGAACTTTGCTGAAAACCAGTGTCTTCACAATCGGTGAAACGATCAACTTTTGTGACATCTGAGCAAAGCTAGCATTAGGCTCCAACAGATTTGATGGACCAAGAAACAAGATCTGGAGAACCATTCTTTCCCAGCCTGCACAAAATGAAGTATCTCAATATTTTCACAAGTACATATACTGGAGTCGATTTGGCATTATTTCCCCATATTTCACGTGGAAACAACAAAAATGTGTTGCGTTGTTTGGAGCTCAATATAGGACTAACCCTTTTGACGGTTCCTCGTATTGTCAACAACTGGTTCCTCCGGAACTTCCTTTCCTTTACTAAGAATTTTAACAGCCAAACCATTCTTCGCAGATGCTAACAAGGATTCTTTGCTTATACACTCTGGTGCCTGCTTTGGTACAAAAATTACAGCATCTGTCACAAGCAATGTTCTTGAGCGCTTATGATAGAATGCTACCTCCACGTACGGTCCAATTCCTGAAACATTCCTCAAGAAAATCAGTTAGAATTGCTCCAGATTCATAAACAAAGAGCTACGGTAGTTGATGCATATTTTACATTACCTACTTCTGGCGAGCTTAGAATTTTATGTTCGATCTCGTCAGCCCAGGGGGTTGACAAGTTCTCATCTTCCAAGGTTTTAGCACGGAAAATCCCAAAAAACGCGAGCGGCAAATTCAAGGGCCAACTCCATTGCCTTGGCGCCACCCATATCTGAGCCCGAGGAAATTTTCTAGAAAATGGGCCAACAAATATTTTATGCTCGTAAGCAAAAGTAGGCAGAACAATGTATTCTACTGGAGCTCCTAACTCCTTCACAAGCTGGCAAGAAATGCAGAGATTATCAACAAGAAATTACAAGTCCATATAAGTGCAAAATTTCAGAACTTTAAGAGGTCAAGGATAAAAATAACTTGGAGTGAAAGAGAGGAAAGGGATTAAAGGAACATACATAACAAAATGTGGAAGAAGACACTGAGTATGTGGTAAACATAGATGATTCACTTCTTCACAGTAGGTCACTGAGTATCACCTAATGGCTAGTTGTCTCGCATTTTTCTTTCTTCTTTTCGAAGGAAAAAAAAACAAGAATACTTCTTGATGAAACAAGTGGAACTACCAAAATAGTTTACGAGTGATGCTCATATAAGTGCTTAACATCATGTGATGTTGCTTTGCAGTAAACACGCGTCCAGATAGCCTTATGTCAAATACTTGAGCATGAAGCTATAGCTCTGCGTTGCTATTTCAAGGTTCTTAGGTAACCATTAAAGATTGATCTGTATCCTTGAATACAAGAATGATTTGACATTAATAGAAGATCCCTTCTGACTTTTTATTTAACAAAATTGCAGTAATAGACCATAATACAAACCCGGGGAGGAGGGGTGTTTTCGAATTCGTAAATGCAAAAATAAGCATGTATCAAAGAAATTACAAACAACAAATAGGTATGCATTTTCCGTTTTTTCAGATAGCACTACTATCTTAGAAGTATCTATACTATAGAATACCAAAATCGAAGAACAAGTTAGAACCTGAATACACTCCTCGGTTGGAGCAATTGGGGCATGGACCCATAATCCTCCAGATTTGAGTTTAATAACTGTCATCCGAATGTTCGTTGAGACACTGCTGAAACCTAATGCTTGCTCTTGTTCGAATAGCCATATGCAACCCTTCACAGCCTAAGAAGGATGTAAACAGAAGTGAGAACATCATAGTCTTTGGTCGGACTACATTTTACAACAAAAAGTAACTACTGTTTCCCTGCAATTCAAGTTTTACTTCGCACTTTGAAATGAGATTCTTTTCAAATCCGAAGAAATTCTCAAATGGAATCTAGACACGGGGATGTCCGAGGAAGAGAAGAACATGGAAAATGAAAAAAAAAAAAAAAAAACTGCCTACAGATTCAGGTCAAGTTTGAAGTTGAAGAGGCTAACCTCGGTCCTAATAGTGCGTCGATTGAGAAAAGGACCAAGAGGAAAAGGAAACCCAGTGAAGTTGAAGTAGAACCTGCCACCACCATTGGTTGTTGTATTAAGGTTTGCGGAAGCAACTACTGAACTGACGGCATCTCTTCTCTTGTTCCTCGGTTTCAGCTGTACGCAAAGACACTTTAATGACCCACCAAGAAAACTAGAATTCGGGTCTTTGAGATAGAATGGGTTCTGCAAGAGTGTAGACTTTTGGGAGCAAAGAGCAATTGCTGCTTCCATTTCTTGAAACTATCTATTTTCTGTGCTTCGATACCATAAGGCATAAACTCACTGCCTGCCCAGTTCGAGACTTCGAGTTGGTATATGACAGGATCGAAGCTTGCAATTCCAGGTTATTTTTTCGACACGTGGAGGCTCCAGTTTGGATTGTCCTACTTGGATTTTCCTAAGATTTTATATTTATTGTGGATGGTAGAAAAGGATAAATAATACTATAAAAGAACATGGAAAATTGGAAATGAGCAGAACTTTCTAGAACCATGATTTTGCTAACACAATTGGGGCGCATGAGTGTGGTAGTTAATAGTATTGTCTGCTGGTCTAGACATTTGATTATGTTATTTTTTTCCTAAGTATTTGATTATGTTATTAAAGCCAAGTGTTAGTTGATTGAGATTTTTCTAATTTATTTAATTTAAAGATAAATAAGCACATACACATTCTACAATATTTAATGTTGCCTTTATTAATTATCGGACTATGTAAAGACATCTCTTATAAAAGTTTTATTCAACATTTTTTATAAAGTTATTTAGGTAAATGGTTTTTTTGGTGGATGTTATTTGCAAGATATGCATAACAAAAGTTCATTGTTTTCTTCAAGTTCATTTACTGAAACACGAAATAAGTTATGAAAAACATTGATCACATAAGTTATAATTTCTTAAAGGCCATTTACTGGCACTGCACCTACTATACATTCGAGAAATGACGAAAGTTTAGATCCTATCATCGCTTGCATCATTTTAAGTGGTTGGAGAAGTTACAACATAGTTCTGTGCTACCTACATTACTCCATGGCCTCCGGTAACATCGATCCTTTCAGTAGGGATAAGATTCTCCGCAAAGGTTTGAACAATTCCCTATAAACGGCAAAGATTTAAAACCCAGACCGTGAGTGCAAACGAGGAATAAAAGTAGTATCAGAAATAATGAATTCTCAAGGGAAATGCTGTTAGAATGCTGGAAATTGCAATGAAAAAGCGTTGATATTTATACATCATTCAGCCATAATCAGACAAACCAGACATCAATCACTGCTAGTAAGAAACACGGCTTAAGAGACATCAAAAACAGTTCACAGGTCAAAACTTCACACTTCGTGACTAACCATAAAACATCCCATAACCTCCAAAGCAGCTAATCTGCTCGACTGATTCTTCTTTTTTTTTTTTTTTTATTTAAATGGAATCTAAAACGGAAATATATAACTTCTCAAAGCACAACAAAGGAAAAATCCAGTATGCCATCATCCACCCCCAAGAGGCTAATCACCTGTTGCAGCCTCGCAGGTAGCTCAAAGAACCCTGCATCTCAAACAATTAATATCAAGACTGGATAAACCCTAACAAAAAGCTTTGATCCCAAACCTTGCATCAGACAAACAACTATAATATATTACATAACGGGAATACAGTAATACAGAGTTGATTCAAACAAGCACTTGCTCTTTCCATATACAGCCCTCAGTACTAATCACCTATTACAACTGTACGCTTACAGGAGCTTGAATATGCACAATGCAACTACAATGTCATGGTAAACGAGGATCTTGTAAAAAGAGCTGAAATGATTTGGAAAATGAAAAGACATGGGGTTTACGGCGGAGTGGCTTTGAATGGGAAGCTCTTCAAGCAGGCATTACAGAGTGGAAAGTCGTCGAATTATAAAATTGCTGATATTTGGATAGACGGGTGCCATTTTCCAGAACCAAGCTTCTGATCATAGTTACTTGCAAACTGAAAAGCAAATAGCATCTCAAGTGATGATTTCCCTCACTAGCCAATCCAGAGTAGGATATGCAAAGTACAGAATGAGAAAGGACGGGAGAGCAAACAGAATTGTGACAAGTACGTACAAAGCCAAGATGGCAGCACTGGCAGGTATTGCATATAAAATGATCAGAAGAAATATAATAACCAAGGGGAATTTCGCTGTCAAATGAATGAAGAAAACCAACGACTTCCAAAGTGAAGAGTGTAAGGTTTCCATAGTGAGGAAATTATTGAGATGGCCATGGTGATGGTTTGATACAGGTGGCCCAGGATGACGAGTTTGTTGTATCCTCCTGACGTTACCATAGCCTACTTGACTCCCATTTGGTAAATTGCCATTTGTTGGCCAGCCGTATTGCTGATCCCTAGAGAAGGAAGACTTCCCTCTATCACCATTCATGCTCTCAAGCATCCAGAGAAGAAAGTAGTTCTTGCGAGGAAACCTGAGGTTGCCTCTGTAAATCAAACGAAAGGATAAGAGATTGCACCATGGGCAGGAGATAAAGAGTGGGAGCTGAACCGGTAGAGTGGGAAACTTCACAACAGCCCATTGCAGTCCCAATATGCAATTTTTACAAAGAGTATGGCCACACCATAAAACGTAGGGTACATTTTCAACAATGTTAAAGGATTCCCAGCATATTGGGCACTCTAGACCTTCCTCTCTGCTTACTGTAGAAGAAGCCTCGTCATCAGAGCATTCAGAAGCAGCTTGGGTCGGGTTTAGAGAGCCATTTTTCAACCCAACACTTCCAGCTATGCAACTTGATGCAAAATTCCACATTAGAACGACCAAAACAAACGAAGGTTGTCACATAAACCTTGAACAACTTTGTCCAATTACCATGAGGACAGCTGACAACATTTACCCTGAAAGATAATGTGACAAACTCATCAGGCAAATTATTTTTTTTGTAGCGTTCTGGTGAACCATTCATCTGATGCTTCTCATCTTGTATAATATAGAAGTAATATATATGTTGAAAGCGAGATCAATTTAAATCCTTACCACACCACAGCCATGCCTTCATCTAAACTAATTGGATTTTACTACTTTTCTCCATAACAACAACAACAACAAAAAAGTTACTTCTCCCAGAAAATGATGCAATCAGTTTATATGCCTTGAGGAAAGAAAGGAAATCAAACCCAGACGTGTCAAGGTCCCAAATGGGTACGGGCGTGATTAACAAAATAAAGAATGCATGCAAAAGTGCGCAGGAGCAAAGTGAATAAACCAAGATGATCAGAAACAAACTTATCCAGATCACAAGGTTAAATGCCATATATCAACACTGCATCTCCTCAGTAATTACATAATCATACTGTGACATACTAATATAGTCGTATTGAACTATAATCATAACTCAGGTGGTAAAACCTCAGAGCTCGAAAGCCCATGAAAATATCATGCTTTTTTTTTGTTCGAAAAATCTGACATACAGTTGGTTAAACTAAGAATTAAAAAGCACCTTGCATTTATGCATGCCTGAAAACTATTTATCAGCCCCTCCCCCCCCCCCCCAAAAAAAAATAAAAAATAAAAAATAATGCAAGGGTTCCTTGGTAAAGAAATATCCTCAGTTGGATGCCGATCTATATATCTATCTTAATCAAAGCTTGGTCAAATCTCCAACCAAATCAGTTCATCCAGTAACACATAACCACAGGATTAAAATGCCCCAAAAGCATTTGACGTACCATTTATAGAACCTCAAGTTTCCCTCTATTACAGCCAAGTCTAAACTAGTCATCGTGACCTCGTACATTTCCACACGAACAACTAATTTCCCAATCCAAGTGGAACCATGTCGATGTTTCTTATTGACACGGATTGACCAAATCGTAAATCTCTGAAACAATCACTCCTCGCAAACAGAGGAAAGAACTTCCGGCTTCGCTTGGTTTGCCCACATCACCGTCTAACCACCCAATTCCCAATGGGCCCCTCAAATTTAGCACTTCCTACCAAAACACATACATAAACAAAAGAAAAAATCACCGAAAATTCAAGCTATATACCTAGACCTAAAATCTAGTTAAATCATCGAGCATAAAAAGAAATGGCAACCGATGCACACTGTATAGAGCATTATTAATGACGGTAATGATGCTAATAAGCTTGAGAATGATCAGATTAAGAGAATTCACAGACAGTCTTACCGATTGGTCAAAGCTCTTTGGTCGCACCGCCTTTTGACAAGAGAAAATAATGGCTACAAAATCAAATCGTCTCTCTCTCTCTCTCTCTCTCTGAGCTCTGAGTTCAGGTGCTGTTGCTGAAAAATCGAATCTCCGAAGACAAACAAAGAAATGTATTAGGAAAATAGATTTTATTGGGTTTGAGGCTTGGGTTCGGATCTTTCTGAACAAAATGGAACGTCGTGGCGCTGTGTCCTGGTTTCCGAGTGGCCTGGCGTGCGCAGGATTTACGTCACCTGACAACGACGTCGTTGTCACTTGAAACTAACCATCCAAACGGCGCCGTCTACGTAAGACCTCACCGCTCCTCACCCGGGCCCACACAAAATTGGAGATATTGCTTGATATAGAAGTGTTATTTGTTTGCCAAAATTTTGAGAAATATTCTCGAAATTTTAGAAATTTTTACTTTATTCAGATTTATTGAAGTTTCTAAAAAGTAAAATGTATAAGTGTAAAAATTAAAAATTTTGGAGTTGTGTTTAGCTAGTCCGAATTGTTGGAACCCAATATATTGGGAAACACAAACTTGTGATTCGTTTCGTGATGGTTGTAAACTATCGCGGACCAAACACGAAAAAATGAGATGTCATCTTAGTTCGTAGGTCAATGACTTTGGGCTGGACGTGAAAAGCCCAGAGAGCTTCAGTATGGGCTTCATGTATCTTCACCCTCCAAATGTAAAAGGGCATTGAGGTTATGCAGGCCCAAGATAGGACCCACTTTAGCCCTTCTAGTTAGCCCATTACCTCGGTCTGCCGCCAGATGTAATCTGCAGATTGATTTACGCCATTGGTAATGCTGCACATCTGGGAGGGGAAAAGATGCATGCATGCAGTTCAAAGAAGTTAACCTATAAACACTGGTCAAGATTTTAAAATAAAAATTTAAGGATCTAGACTAACCACGTCATTTAAACGAGAGAATGAGAAAAAATTACTCGAGTTAGCTAATTTTATAATTCTTACATATTTTAGAGTCAGTTATAATTATAGGGACAATGAAAATCAGTTTTGATCATGTTAATGAATGATATTAGAACTTATACAAAATAATTATAGCAAGAAGATGCGAATATATAGCGTTTAAGAAGTTATTTCGACGAAATTATAGAGGGAAAAGGATTTGGGCAGGCAGTGACAAAATGGAAGGAATCAAAATCATGAGTGTTACACGCCAGGCCAATTGACAAGAGCGTTCACACTCATGACAAGCGGATCATGCCCTTCCACTTCGCTCCGATGGTACAGAATCTGGTGTGACACTTCAGTGGAAGAGGTAACGAAAGGGAAAACTGAATTCAATCAGTATTTGGTTCATGATTCACAATTCAGTGAAAGTTTAAATATCTTGTCTGGGTCTCAAAGTCTTACCCACTAATCTCCGTGGCCTCCCTCCTCAATCACAATGATATGCCATTGAAGATCCGAAAGAAAGAAAGAAAAATTCATAAATCCTTGTCCACCTCAAAAAGAAGTTTACGAAAATTATAAATAAAAAATCCGAGATGGGTTCTTTTCGAAGAAGGCAATCCGCTCTGGATGACCCGATGGACAGCTGGTCCAACGGTTGGGAGCTCCGGCAGGGTGCTGCTCGGCAGGTGTGGGTCCCACTCGGGACCCACACCCCTCCGGAGCTCCCGACCGCACAATGACTGAATAGACGACATCCAACTGTCTATCCGGTCAAACTACCTGAAAATGGAACTGGAAAAGAGGGAGCGGATCCATTTTCAGGTAGTTTGACCGCTTCTTTCTGCAGTTCGATGGGTGTCTAGTAGAATCTAGCAAATGAAATGTACGTTTGGGTAGGGACTTTAAATTAGGAAAGCGACAGAAAAACATAAAAAGTACACGTCATTTGCAAAGATATCGATCCCGATCCAGCGCAGTTTGGCCTTAAATTAGTTCGTTGGTTCTAGATCCATGTTTCCCTACGACTTATCTGCACAGTCGTACCGTACCGGATATTTTTCCCTGCATAATTGAGTTTCTAGATACAGCTTTCAAAATAATGCAGCAGCACGACATAAAAAATTCAACTTATTCCACAAGTACGTACAAAAGAATCGGAAACTGAAGCTAAGAGAGTTCCATCAAGGATGGTTCTTTTAAACATACCGAATTATATTGGTCGATCGGTATACCAGATGGGGATGGATTTTTACACATATTTTATGTTTCGGAAAAGCGATGAGGTGCTTTATATGCTGATCCGATTAGGAAAATGGGCATGGACGTGAGCGTTATTTATGGTCAAAAGTTGGATATGTACCGTTAAAAAATTTCCATCTTTGTGCAGCACTTTACAATGCCAACCAAGCTTCTGCATGCGGTCTGAGGCACGAAGGACCCTTATCAGACATTATACAATACGGAGTGGGTCGCTTTGTTTTGTTATTTTCTTGCAACTGGCGTCTGGCATGCTCTGTTTGCTGGTTGAGATTTGACCACGTGATCTGAACTCCCCCATTTCCGGCCACCTGATCTTCACTCTTGCGGCCCCTTCACTTTTTGATTTGTACAAAGTCTTTCTAGTGTTCATATCCAGAAAGGAAACAGATCATTACAGAACTTGCATAAATAGTCAATGGAAGGTGCCAAAATTTTACATTCGAAATTAAAAGTAGCACTACGAACAAAGTTTCGGAGTATTCCTGATTTTCTTGTGAAAGAGCTAGGCTGCTACACGGCACACGCGTACATATATATCAACATGCATGACTGAAACTTTCCTAACAGTACCTTTCGGCCTTTCGTTCTTCTTTTGACAACCCTGGATACTCAATCGCAAAACGTAACTGCAATGTGAAAGAGAAGCAAATTAAGCACAATTTTCTACCTGGG
The DNA here is from genome assembly GCA_963930655.1 of Myrica gale. Lineage (NCBI taxonomy): Eukaryota > Viridiplantae > Streptophyta > Magnoliopsida > Fagales > Myricaceae > Myrica > Myrica gale. The sequence goes on along the minus strand of OZ005600.1, from coordinate 2,867,216 downwards.
GTTGTACCCTTGTGGTAGTATATATATGCACTAATTTGATGTCTGATAACAACATCTAGAAGCTGTCATACCATTATCAGTGAAAGGTTCTAGATATCTTATCATCTTCTAAATAATTACTTAGGGCATACATTATCTACCTTAGATACGCTTTGTCCTTTTGATTTGTTACCAGATAGTTATTTGATGAACAAGCACACTTAACAAGAAGGTTTTAGAAATTTGGGGACTTTCAAAATCCGGAAATAATTATCCCGAGTAGTTCAAATAGCAGCGAGGGGTCCTGAGAGTATGGGTTAGGCTTACACTCAAACAACCACTTATACAAAAATCTCGCGACTTAAATGAAGGCAATCAGTGATCTCTTTGGGGTTTGCTATGACGTTAAATCCATGACTCGTGTAAATACTGAGTCAAGTCCGTTCGAATTCAATGTACGTGAATGAGTATCCAAATTTTTCTCATTACTTCCAAAAAAAAGAAATCTAAAGAAATATACCTTCATTTTTTTGTAAAGAGGTGGAAAAAAAAACAAAGAAAATAAATTGGAGCACATACAATTTTTCAAGTGTACGTAGTTGTACCCTTAATGGGAAATACTCAGTAAGATGCAAGAATCAGAACATCCCTATTAGACAAATCTAATAGGTTCCTAAACAAAAATTTCTTGATTGCTAGCAACAATACTTCAACTTCACTCCTGCGGAAAAAGTGGTACGGCCACAAAGTGGGTACGGACAATTGAAAATGACCACACTGGTGTCTAAAGGCCCCACGTCAATAAAGACTTTGTTGTTTTCGACTCCATGAGGAGAATTCAGATCAGCATTTCTATCTCCCATTTAGGTGTGTTTTGTCCATTTATTATCATTTAGCCCCAAAACTCCAAATTTTAAAGGGACCCAAGTGTCGGCAGTGATGCTAAAGGAGCCATATCTTCTTTTTCAAAATCCCCCACGGTGGAGAGAGAGAAAGATATCATATCACATCCACTCTGGTAGATAAGTTTCCTGATGATCCTTCACTTGTTGGCCGAAGCAATGGGAGAGAACAAGGGACGTTGGTTTACCCAACAAGGACGACAAAAATCGATCATGTAAGGAATATTTTGCATATATAGCTTCTGCAACTGCTCAAATATTTTCAAGGGTCTTCCTCGCATAATTCCGTGGTGTTTGCAAAATCAAAATGACCCGAAATTTTAATTAATAAAAGAATTATAAAATAATATCTTTTTTTTTATCAAAACATCTCTTTCTATTAAAATAAATATATAAAATTGTTAATATATTGAGACAAATACGTACGTGTGAATGATACCCTCTAGAAATTGCGTTTGCAAGTTGGTGTATTATCATATAGGCATATACTCTAGGAAGCAAAAAGATATGCAGATCTCGCGTGAATCAGACCCTGCAAATGTTACATCACAAGGCTGTCGAAACACCCAACTTGCTTATGATGATACTCGAGCAGCCTCTTAGACCACTACTTTCCATGCGTCAAGCGGTCAACAATCCCAACTAGGTGGCCCTCTACAGAGTACAAGATACAGCTGTGATAAATTGGACATCTTAAGAATGTACCCTTTCAACCTCGATTAATTGGTTGGAACTTATGCTAAGGAAAAAAAAAAATTGGTTGGAACTTAATACAAAAAACGAAAAAGAAGTATCTATTTTTTATTGGCCGTCACGTGGAAGAGCATTGATCACTTGGAGGCAAAGGGATTGTTACGCCTCTTTTTTTCTTTTTTTTTTCTAAGTTAGTACGCCTCTTCACTCTTGTATAAGGCGAGATCTCATTGAAGTAAGAGATACCAATAGTAGCTTAGAAAAAAAAGAGATACCAATAGTAAAGTCTATAAGGGAGGTCTAGTGGTTCAGGTGTAAGTCTTGGTAGCTTGTTTCCTCCAAGATTACAAATTTAAAATTTTAATCAGATAATTGTTTAGTTTGTATAGAATAAAAAGACTGCATAAATTTTAAAATTAATAGAAGTACATATAAATTATGAGGATGTTCGGTTGTGGTATTTTTTGTGTTTTGAAAATTTTAAGAGTGCGTTTGTGTATCAAAATTTTATCAAAAAATTGATAAAAAAGAGGTAATTATAATAAAATACATGCAAGATTCAACAAAATAGTATTTGAGGCTATTGAGAACCAATCATTGGTAAACTTTTAGGATATCTCTCCCAACTCCCAACTTCTTTATGAGCCAACGTGAATCATGCTTTGCATTTAGCAACGTGATGCATGACAGTAGTTGATCCATAAAAGATTCTCGTTGCCTGTCAGAGTTTCCTTTTTCCTCCATGAACACTGTGCAATTAGCTTGCGCGCGTTAGGAATTTTGGTATGATCTCACAAAAAAAAAACTAGAAAGGATGGCGTGTATTTTTCTCTTGCGCAGACAATAAAGAGTGACAGAAAAATTATCTTAAATGCAGCAGGAGTTTCTCGATAAGTATCCCCAATAATGGCAACTCAGTTTCTGGAAATCTATATGAAAAAAGGCGAATTTGTAACCCACTTTTATAGGAAATCACGATAAAGCGAATTTGTAGCAAATCGTATCAGCTTGTCAAATCCAAAAGAAAGAAAAAGAGAGAGAAAAGATGGTTTGTCAAATTCCTTTTAAGGGGAAAAGGAATTCTCGAGGATAAACAGAGTACTGGTTCTGCGACCCCACTCAGTAGTCAGTTCTCCTTTTGATGTGACGAACAGATTACAGAGCTGCGCTTCGTTTGGATCTGTGTCCATCATGAATTCACTAAAAAATATGGCGGGCATGGCCGTTTGCGGTTTAGGAACCTTCCACTCACACGCGAAGCAGAGAACCAAACTTGGGAACGCGTTCACGAAACGTCTGTCAATATGGCATGCACAGAACAGAGGAAAAGTGGGGGAGGAGTGGCAAAGGACAGGGAGGAGGCTGTTGATTGTTCACTTGTGTAGGCATTGAAAGAGATTTTCCCCCAATCATGGTTTTGATTTTGACAGATAATATGAAAAATAAAGTGGAGCCTATCAAAATTTTACTGCAATATATCCTAAATTACTATGTGATATTTGCATAAACCAACTTAGGATCCAAAACATCCCAAAGCGGATGACTTAAGTCAAGTTTTGAGTCTAAAAACCTGAGTCTAAACTCAATCTCAAACAAGGTCTAACAATTGTTAACCAATCCTAAAAAATCTATACTACTTTCACAATATTTTGTCCATCCAAATACAGGCTTAGATAATCATCTAATCAACAAAGTGGAGCAATACTTGTACAGTAATCTGGACAATCAAGGAAAATTTGATCTGATGGACCCTTGGATTTCATATTCGCTTGTCGTAGCTTTAATCGACGAAGAGAGGTGATCAATTGATATTTCACGCTATGTTCGTGAATTTCAGTAATCGACAAGTTACTAACCACTGTGGAGGGGAAGTGTGAGATCTACGCAGCATCCGGTAGAAAAGGATGGATCGTGAGCATGAAAGGTCACTCGATGATTTTCATTGATTATAAAATGTCGAGAATTTGCAAGGAAGCGTGTTTTTTCACAGTGGCATACTATCGGGATGTTTAAGAAAATTTTGAGTATTAGGTTTCGAAAAATATTATATCGTAAAGATATATTATGAGAGTATGTGAAAAGTGAAGAGAGAAGATTTGTAATAAATATTATAATAATAAAAAAATATGTGATTAATTTTTTATTATAAACTTAAACTGTTAGACCCAAATTATTAGGCTCAAACAATACCATATTGATCAGCTAGGCTCGATTCCCAATTTCCATCGATCGCTTGCTTTCATGGTTTCCCATCCTTTTCATTAAAAATGTGAAACCCGTCAGTTTTCGAATATTCGTTTGGGATTGGAATTTTTGTCAATCATGCACTGGGCTTCTTTCTCGTACGCCCACCTTTTTCTTTCTTCTTTTTTTTTTTTTTATAAAATTTCACTTCTCATTCTTAAACTCTTGGAACAATATTATTTTAAGGGTCTAAATTACTAATTTTATTAGATACCCCACTAGTCAAAATTTAACAATTGTGTGCATAATTTTGCTTAATTTGTTCACTTATCCTTGAATTATGACCGAATCTCAAATTAGTCCTTAAGGTTTATTTCGTTATAAAGTAGTCCTTGAAGAATCTTTCATGTTCTACGTCTGGACCTAAAATGTCAACTCTTAACTCTATATTGGACATATTTTTTTGTTAAGACAACGCACTCTGAGTGACTTAGAGCCGCGTAGTTGTTTGTAATTGGCGGTAATGTGTCTCTGTTAGTCATGTACGATTTATTCCGTTAAAGGGATCAACCGAGTCGATAGAATGACCACTCTGAAGCACAACGGATTCCTCAAGATTAGTTTAGGACGAAATAAAATTTATGGACCAATTAGAGATTCGATCATACTCTAGGGATTAGCAGACTAATTAAGCCTAACTTTTAATCAAATCTTAGGGTTCAAATAAAAAAAAAAGCACTACGTGACACCATTCTGACGGTAAAGGTGTAATTGGATGAATTTCGATAAATTGAGGGTGAAATACGATTAAATCAATTGATAGATTTGACTTTAGGAAGTGGAAGATCAAAAGTGAAAGTCTCCTTTTTTTTTTATGGTTGATGGGTTGAAGGCTTAAAATTTCTTAGTTGCATAGAACAAACATATATACCTAAGGCTTTGAAAAAAAGTACTGAAGTTACAAATATGATCTGTTTAGGGTTGATGTTGTTAATTTTATTGAAAAAATCTATAGAAATTAAATTGCTGCCATTTGCAAGGGATAGATGATGAACCTTAGCTAAGGTCGTGAACAAGATACAAGAAAAAAGCAAAAAAAAAAAAAAATCGTACGTGCAATCAGTGAGATCATCAAAATAACTTTGTATATATAAACAAAATGTTATTTCTCTTCTTAAAAATATATTTTAATTACAAATATATATGATTGCATGAACTTTGCTCTTTTATTCCTACTGCTTTTTGGAATCGTAAAAAATATATTATAACTCTTCCATATGAAAAATATTTTTCTGAAATAAATATTCATATTAAAGCTCGTCTTATTCAAATGAATCAAGCACTTTTAGAATATTGTAAAACTGAAAATTTTGATTTATTACAAAAAGATCCGATTCGAAAATCTAAATCAGCCCGGAGCTGTGATTGTTTCTATGTACAGGGACATGCTGAATTAGAACGATGTATTCACCTTGTTATTAATTATAAAGCATTAAATAAAATTTTACGATGGATTCATTATCTCATTCCGAACAAAAAAGACTTGTTAAACAGGTTACATGATTATACTATCTTTTCCAAATTTGATATGAAATCTGGTTGTTATCAAATCTAGATTGCTGAAGTTGATCGATATAAAACAACAGTTACTGTCCATTTTGGACATTTTGAATTGAATGTTATGCTTTTTGGATTAAAAAATACCCCTTATGAATTTCAAAATATTATGAATGATATTTTTAATCCTTACTCCTCTTTTACTATTGTATATATTGATGATGTTTTAATCTTTTTTAAAAATATTAAACAACATTGGTTCTATTTACGTAAATTCTTTAATATTATTAAAGAAAATGGTCTTGTCGTTTCTGCTCTTAAGATAAAACTCTTTCATACTAAAATTCGATTCTTTTTTCATAATATCCATCATAGTACTCTTACTCCCATTTCTCGTGCTATTGAATTTACAGATAAATTTTCTGATCAAATTACATCGTTTCTTAAGTAGTTTAAATTATATTTCTGATTTTTATAAAGATTTACGAAAACTATGCAAACCACTTTTTGTTCGTCTTCATAAGAGGCCCCCTCCATGGACTGTTGAGCATACTGCTATTTTTAAGAAAATTAAACTTCATGTTAAACAATTACCATGTTTAGGCATTGTCCCACCCTCTGCATTTAAAATTGTGGAAACTGATGCATCTCATATTGAATATGGTGGCATACTTAAACAACGTATGCATCCCATGAATAGAGAGCATATTGTTCGATATCATTTTGGTGCATGAAATCTTACACAACAAAAATATAATACTGTTAAACAAGAAGTTTTAATCATTGTTCTTTGTATTTCCAAATATAAAGATGATTTACTTAATCAACAATTTTTAATCCGCGTTGATTGCAAATCTGCAAAAGACATTATTTTCAAAGATGTTAAAAACCCTGCTTTCAAACACCTCTTTGCTCGATGGTAAGTCATTTTATCTATTTTTGATTTTGATATTGAATATATTAAACGTGAGTCAAAATCAATCCATTATTTTCTTACTCGTGAATTTTTACCGGGCAAATAAGTTTTTCAAAATCTTCTGCTTCTTCCTCCAAACCTCCTTTTCGACCTCATGGACCTTCCAATATGCTTAGGCCCTTGATTCGTCCTGGTGCTGTCCCTCTTCATAATGCCTATACTCTTCTTGGTAATATTCCCTCAATAAGTTTGCCTTGAGCTCCTTCACCTCTTCCCCTATGGATAAAAATATTCAGTCAAAAAATACAAGAGGATACTTTTGCAGCCCCTCTTCCTTGCAACCCTACTGATATCATGGTTCCTAAAACCTACATATGTCATGTTGCTTTCATTCAAGATCCCTATTATACCCTTGCTGACTCATACCAAACAACAAGTCAGATAGTACCACCTGGATGGAACTTTGTTCCAAAAAGCCCTATGTTTAATCAAGCTTTTTATAAATATATTTTGTATGATACGAAGTCCGTCGAATTCGAACATACTCCTTGTAAGTATGATTCTTCTCGTATTGGATTTTCAAAATACACTATCAGACAAATTATTTCGTCAAAAGAATGAGGACAACCATGGACTCTCCGAGCCTTTTTTGTACATTACAATAATTTGAAACATATTACTTATTATGATTATATTGACGCATGAACTTTTGCTTTACTTTTTGAAAATCAAACCCATCGTCATACTTGGTTATCAGATTCAAAGGGTTTTACTGTACTAATCCAATTCCTCAATGGTTTCTTCAATGATATGATCGTTTTGGTCCAGATATTACTCTTTTCCCTGCTCCCCTTAAGCAGACATATACACAATGGACTCTCTGTCCACTTGATACCCTTATGTTAAAAAATATCCAGCTATGAAAAATCCCTCCCATCAAAGATTTACCTCACCTTCTCCGTTTCTATATCCAATTTAACCTTTTACCTTAGATATTCAGCTGGAAATTTGTCTTTACCTTCTAAGATAAAACCAAAATATTATCCCAAAAGCTTTTTGTTGAATGACATTGTATGTTTTTACTTATGATACCATCATTACTGTCCTGGCTAAAGCCAAACATACCCAAGAGACACATCTGCCTTAGTTTCTTGCTCAACGTAGTCAAATACAGTCTAAACTTGCTACTGCCAAATCACGTGATGATTATAAAAAAGAATTACTTTAAGACCTCTCCCAGCTCTCTGAAGGTGATGATGCCAAACAACAATTTGATACTCCAATTATTTTAATAGCATAATCAGTATGAAATGAAAATGTAGAATGCTTGTATAATTGTGAATCCTTGACTTTGGGATTGCCCAATTGTTCAAGGGCTATATATGCGCGTATAAGAAAACGTGTGAAGTACGTACGAATAGCATGTTCCGAAGATAGGATGGTTAAATATCAGCTCTGTTGATAAACGGTAACTTGGAATTCTAACTTCATTGGATTAAGCAAATGGGAGAAAAAAACAAGAAGATGCAGGATGATTCGGATTTAACGTACAACTGCTTGTGTTCTTACCACATTATTCCTGCAGTTTCGAAAAGGGAAACTACAAAACGAGAAATATTAATGGCCTATAATTCCGCGAGTGGTCCTACTCTGAGGACATCCTTTGCCTGAGACCCGAGTAGTCAGTAGTCACTCGAGCAACGGTGGACCCTGCCTCACCGGACAAAGCTAAGAACCCTACCACCAACACCACCACGTTCCTTGAGGCTTGACCGGCTGCCTCTTCATCCTTACAAATCAGCACACAAACCCTCTTCATGTGCTACCTGACACACTACTCTATTATCATCCTTCTAAACAAATCCAAGTCCCAACCCAGCCCAAGCTCTCCTCTCTCCCCCTCTCTCTTTAACACCCCCACCCCCAGTACTCTTTCACCTCCACTTTACACAAACTCACACTCTCTCTCTCCACCACCACCTCTCGTTTCTCTTCATGGTTTCTCTCTTCCAACCATGCGGCCTTCCCTTCCCAAGTTCCACTTCTTCCTCTCAAGGTCACCCTCTTCTTCTTCTTCTTCTTCTCCTCCTCCTTCTTCTGCTTTTGTTTTCTCTTTTTATAATAGAAAACTAGGGTATAATTTGTGTTGTTTCTATATTATTCTATATGATTCAGGTTGCGTGGAGTTTTATTGAATTCATATGTATGTATATACGCGTTGTTATAATCAGCCAAACAAAAAATTTATATTCCTAAGTTATTTCATCTAACGCGGTCGCAGATGTCTTGGACTATTCACGTTCAAGAATTCCTCAAACAGCAACAGCGATAGCGACAACAACAACCAGAACAGCAGAAACAGCAACGATGACAGCCCCATCTCCAATTCCGTCGAATGCTACGCTTGCACCCAAGTCGGTGTTCCTGCCTTCCATTCAACCAGCTGCGACGGCGCCCACCAGCCCGAGTGGGAGGCCTCGGCCGGGTCTTACCTAGTCCCTATCCAGAACTGCCCCAACCGCAAGAATGCGACTCGGGGACTGGGGACCCGGCGCCCTCCGTCCGGCTCCTTCGGGAGGGTCCTAGACCCGCGCAGCAAGCACGTGCAGTGGTGGAACCGAACGTTCCTGCTAGCGCGTGGGCTGGCCTTGGCGGTGGACCCGTTGTTCTTCTACGCGCTGTCTATCGGGAGGGGTGGGGCTCCCTGCCTCTATATGGATGGTGGGCTGGCGGCCATCGTGACGGTTCTTCGAACTTGCGTGGACGCCGTGCACCTGTACCACATATGGCTGCAGTTTCGGCTGGCGTACGTTTCGAGGGAGTCGCTAGTAGTCGGGTGCGGGAAGCTCGTATGGGACGCACGTGCGATCGCGTCACACTATGTGCGGTCCCTCAAGGGCTTCTGGTTCGACGCTTTCGTCATACTCCCTGTTCCTCAGGTCAGCATTTCATTCCGTTTCGGCTCTAAGCAATCACACGCATTCGCGACCTCATAAACTTTGCATGACGATATTATCCATGAATTTCAGTTAGTTGACGTTTCCTTTATGATAAAATTATGATTATTTAGGTTATATTAAAATTATATTGATATTCGTCCAGAAATTATTAAAATGAATTTATGTTTATAAAAAAAAACATATTATATTAAAATAAGTGTGTTTTATAATATTTGACATCTAAATATAAAATTAAGATGCACATCTTAAAACAACATTCAACCGAATATACCCTTAGTTTATACAGACTGCCCAGAAAAAAAATTATTAGGCTGACGGTATCGATAGGCGTTCAGTTACACAGACAGAGGTAGCAGTAAAAACTACACATTGTACATCTCTGATATAAAATGGTGACGTTTGATTCTTATGGTGGATTTGTTTTGCAAAATTTTAGTGTTGTTAAAATTTTAGGTATTGAGTTTAGTGAAAAAGTGAAGAGAGATGTAATTGTTTTATATTTTTTGTAGTGAAAAATAATGATTTGATGGAGAAGAGAGAAATTATATTGTAATATTTTATTATTTTAAAATTTTAAGAGTGATAAAATTTTACAATGCAAACACACTAAAATTTTGGGATGCGTAGAGATGATTTGAAAAACGTCTCCGAAACAGTAGCTTTTGGGGTTTTTCAAGTATGATCCGTTCTTGTATTGAGCACTTGTAGTTCCTTTTTGTTTTCTACAAGGAAAGCTGTCCGCGATGATTGTGAACATGATCCTTTTGCCTTCTTGGGGGGCTTTGCTGTGATGTTGTTGAGTTTTTGCAAGACTGAAGATGCATGATACGACGTGTTGAAAAGCTGCCCATCTATGGCAGACTCTCAAACTCTATATATATTTCCGTCGTATAATATGAGTTCATGTTAGCAAACTAAAATTTGTTAAGTGTCTAGAAATTTTGATTTTTTGAAGGGTGAGTTTTGTTAATTTTTTTTAAGAGAAAGTTGTGAAAAAGTAAAAGTTTATATAAGTATTGAAAGAATAAAAAAATATGATTTTAATGAATTTTTTATATTTTATTGTAATAAAAAATAATAATAATTTAATAATAATGAGAAAAAAATATTTTATTTGATTAAAATTTATGGTGAGTTTTACTCACTTTTTCATCAATTCCAATACCTTTTCACCAATTCTAATAACTTCTTACAAATTCTAACAACTTTTAACACACTTTTCACCAATTCCAAGATAATTTACACTACTTTCAAAAAACAAAAACACAAAAATATATCTCAAGAACTAAACCAAACATACCCTTTAGCTGGATGAAACTTCCCCGCCCTCTTCATTTTACTTGAGAAAACTTGTACAGTTGTAATAGTGGCAGACTGAAAATAAAAATCACAAGTCTTTGTGAATCACGTGATGATGAAAATAATAGTAGATGGCTCCACCAACGGTCGTTTGTTGGATACAAGCAATAGAAAAGCAAGTACTTTTTGTGAGTCCCAGCTAGCCCTTTCGTACATATATATGGACTGGACGTATGCATTTTCGTATGGCCTGATCTGGTACAACCTTTGAAAACTACTTTACACGCGAACGATTGAGAGTTGATCCTTGGCATATTCTCAAGACTTGATCCGGCACTGGCTAGTTAGCTTGCATGACAAATTATGATCATCTCCTTTCTCCGTTTTATTTTGGATTTCCGTACGTTTTATTTCTCGCTCTTACTAAATATATCACTTGTTCTTTATTTTGCAGGCTGTATTTTGGTTGGTAGTACCGAAATTGATAAGAGAAGAGCGGATTAAAATGATAATGACTATACTTCTGCTTATTTTCTTGTTCCAATTCCTGCCTAAGGTCTACCACAGCATTTACATGATGAGAAGAATGCAAAAAGTCACGGGTTACATCTTTGGCACCATTTGGTGGGGTTTCGGCCTCAATCTCATTGCCTACTTCATTGCCTCTCACGTAAGCCTACTTTGATATTCTGCCTCTCATGTCTACAGCTTGAGCTTTCACTTGCATCAATTTGGAGACTAAGTTGTTGTTGTTGTTGTTGCGGGTGGTTAATCGTTAATGTTTCCTGTCAGCAGGTTGCTGGAGGATGCTGGTACGTCCTCGCAATACAACGTGTGGCATCATGCCTCCAGCAACAGTGTGACAGAATTGAAAACTGCAATCTCTCTCTGTCTTGCTCCGAGGAGGTTTGCTATCAGTTTCTGTTACCGACAGGGACAATAGGAAACCCATGCGGTGGTAACTCATCAACGATGGTCAGAAAGCCATTGTGCTTAGATGTTAATGGCCCGTTCAATTATGGCATCTACCATTGGGCTCTTCCAGTCATTTCTAGCAATTCAATGGCTGTGAAGATCCTTTATCCTATCTTTTGGGGCTTAATGACGCTCAGGTAAAATTATAACGTTCGGTTCACCAATTTTTTGTTAGTGCTGCACCTTTTGAGTTTGTTTGATGCATAGACGTCCTATAAGCGCCACTTCTAGAGATCTCCAACTGCATAACATTTTCGACTTTTTTATTGGCCTTCCATGGGCCGGATTTTATGCTTCTTCAAAGCCCATCTTTAAGGATTTGGATTGAGTAGATTGATAGACCATCTAATGATGCTTTTTCAAACGACGCAGCACCTTTGGCAATGATCTTGAGCCTACAAGTCACTGGCTAGAAGTGATGTTCAGCATAGTTATCGTGCTTAGCGGGCTGATGCTCTTCACTTTGTTGATAGGAAATATCCAGGTGTGTACATTGTAATTGTTCTTATCAATGCTAGCTACGTCGTCATTTCTTGAACATATATGCGAACTTGGAATAATAAAGCATAATCTAACGATGAGGACTTACCGCGTACGTGTGGTTGCTGTCAAGGTATTTTTGCATTCGGTCATGGCAAAGAAAAGAAAAATGCAGCTGCGATGTCGAGACATGGAGTGGTGGATGAGGCGGAGGCAGTTGCCATCTCGTTTGAGGCATAGAGTTCGCCATTTTGAACGCCAAAGGTGGGCAACTATGGGTGGAGAAGATGAGATGGAACTGATCAAAGACCTTCCCCAAGGTCTTCGAAGGGACATCAAGCGCTATCTCTGCCTAGACCTCATAAAGAAGGTAACAGAGCTTGCAATCTACCAATTGTTTCCAAGCATACTAGATCAAAAATCACATCTAAAATATCCGTCTTATTATGAGGTGTTCTATGACCCATGACTTGTCCAATCAAACAGAGCAGAACTAATCTAATTGCAATCTTGATAGGTTCCTCTGTTCCACAACATGGATGATCTTATTCTTGATAACATCTGTGATCGGGTCAAGCCTCTTGTCTTCTCCAAAGACGAAAAGGTGAATGATTATGCAGTTAGCAGTTTATCATTACCCTATATATCTCAAAACAACTTGAAATAAATATCTTCATGAAACAGATAATCAGAGAAGGAGATCCAGTACTAAGGATAATGTTCATCGTTCGTGGACGTGTAAAACGTTGCCAAAGCCTAAGCAAAGGGATGGTGGCAACAAGTATGCTTGAACCTGGAGGGTTTTTGGGAGACGAGCTTCTCTCCTATTGCCTTCGCCGCCCATTTATAGACCAGCTTCCAGCCTCATCTGCAACATTTAGTTGCATTGAATCTACAGAGGCATTCGGCCTTGATGCCGCGAATCTTAAATACGTCACTGATCACTTCCGCTACAAATTTGCCAATGAGAGACTCAAGCGAACGGCAAGATACTACTCATCTAATTGGCGAACATGGGCTGCTGTTATAATACAGCTAGCTTGGCGCAGATACAGGATGAGGACTAGGGGTCCAGTGATTCCTGATGCTCCCGCTGCAAATGGAGGCAGCGAGCGTAGGCTCCTGCAGTATGCTGCAATATTCATGTCGATAAGGCCACACGACCACCTACAATAAGGATCATGCATGTCTGTATTTATTTCCTCTTTTTAATCTTTTTTCCTGTCGGCCCTCTCCACTCGCGAGTCAATAAGATCTTGTTTATGTCAAGCCAGGGCCTCAAATATCGTCATGGCAATTGCGTTGAATGTAAAAAAAAAAAGAGAGCTAGAGAATTTCTTCTTCCTCGAAGAACAATAAAAGAACATTTCTACCTTTGGATTGATCTTTCCTTTTCAAGCTTTTGTACTGATTGTAGATTACGGTGAACCGCGCGCGGGAAACAAGAGAGATTTCACTTATATTTTCCTCGACCTCGTGAACTTGAATTAATATTGGGTACCGTTTTTTCTTAGAGTTCTTTTAAAATTAAACTATTTGAGATTTTGAAAAATAAATTTCCACCTATATATTATGGATAAAGGTGAGAGTAAATTCTAAATAATTTTGAGGCGAAAACTAGTTAAGGGCGTGTTTGTTTTGAAAATGTATATCGAAGCCCTCTCTCAAAGCCCCGAAAACCTCTCTGGTTTCCCCCACCACCCAGCACCCCTACGGAGGAGGGGGAAGCTCCGGCTCTCTCAACCCCCCTCCTCCTTTTTCCCTTTCTTCTCCCCTCCTCCGTCTTCTCTCTCCCTTTCTCCTTTCCCGGTCGGTTTGGTCTCCGGTTGTGGTTGGTTTTGGCCTTTTTTGGTGTTTTTTTTGCAGGTCCTTTCTTCTCGCTTTTCGGTGGCTTCCGCTCCTTCCGAGTGGCCACGCGCCGTCTGGAGAGCTTCGGAAGGTGCCGCGCATGGGAACCCCGGCGGCCCGCCACTCCCAGGTCGGCGCGTGTTGGTCCACGCGCCCCACGCGGTGCGCGTGGATCTCACGCGCCGATCGCTGTTGGCGCGCGTGCGGCACCCTCTTCCACTTTTCACCGGCCTGGACTCAGCGGACGATGCCCTTCATTTTTCGCTGTTCCATCTTCCTTCGGCCACCGCCCGCCGCCGGTCACCGACCGACCAGTAATAACCCTGTTGGGGCTGCCCAATTGTTTAGGGCTTGGTTTCTTTTCCGCTTTCACCCGTTAGGGCCCGCCTCACTGTTTAAGGCTGCTTTTGTTTTATTTCTGTGTTTTATGCTTATCTGGCCTCTGTGGCTTGTCTGGCCTCTGTGGCCTGTCCGTCTCTTCGGGGACTTTGTAACGCCTTTAAGTAGGCTATGCTCGTTGGGGCGCCGCCTCCTTGGAGGGTCTGATATTCCCGTTAGAGCACCTCCGCTGTATTTTGATCCACCTTGATGAAATACAGATATCCGATAATTTAGTGATTAAAAAAAAAAAGAGTATATCGAAGCCCTGATGGAACCTGAACCGATAAAAATTATTATGTTTAATTGGTGTCAAAAATTGCGCACCATTTTCGTTACATTACCTAATCCCAACAGCCAAACATGCCCCAAGCCCCAATGTCCCCGCCGTCCCAACGGTCGAGGAACTCTCTCTCTCTCTCTCTCTGGATTTCCTCAGCTGTAGCCTGAAAGAAATAAATCCAAGACTCAATAACTTTGTATCCACTTTTTATTTTCTAAGATTGGCCTAAGTTATCGGCCACATTTGCTCCAAATTTGGGGCTGAGGGAAAATGGTGCAAAAACGCCCTCCAAATTTAGCAGTATCCAATTCCATTCCAAAAGGATGGAGGCCATCTTCGCCTCCCGGCCTCCCTCCCTACCCACCCCAACCTTACGTATTTTCCCATATTCCCTACCAGCGCTTTCTAGGGCTGCCAAAAATCTGGGTTGCTCTTTCCTGTTTGGTGCCCTAGAAATTGCGTCGAAGTTAGTGGATCACAAGCTTCATGTTTAGCTCAGGTAAACTGACAAAGCTAGCAAAGATCTTAAGTTGGTTTAGGCAATTGTTAAAATCAGCGTTTCAGTTATTTTGTTAGTTCAGCTTTCTTTTCATCGGAACCAAATCTATCATCATTGTTGAATTTCTGGTTTATGGAAATGTATATTGTTTCGTGGAGATAATAATCATGGCGGACAAAATTTCAACTGTAGTGATAATTTCATTTCTGTCTTTTCTTTTAATTTTTCTCTTATGATAATAACAAAGAAATCAATTAGCTGTTAAGATTGAGATATGTTGCAGTATCGATTATTTGGCGTTTCACAGTTGACTTTCCAGCAGTTTTGCCTCGTCATGGTTTTGCATATTTGCCACAATAATGAAACTGATAGTGTGTGGCATTGAATGGCCGTTGATTTAGCATAAGATAAACATCACAATAAGTCCCATATTTATGGGGTAAAATAAAAGTGCCCCTCAAGTTTCAATTTATCTGATTATACCCTCGAGTTGTAAAAGCAATCATTTGTTGCCTCCGTTTGTTTTGGCAGTCAAACCAAACGGAAAATAATGTCACTGATTGAAATGCCCCTCTAAGACAAGAGTAGAAGATTTTTGAATTTCTCAAATTTTTAATAATTTTGTCTTTGAGGGGCATTTCGGCCTCTAGTTTAACGGTCAAATCGAACGGAGGGAGACAATTGATTTTTTTGCAACTTAAAGGGGCATAATTAGACAAATTGGAACTTAGGTGGGACACTTTGATTTTGCTCTATAATTATGGGACATCCTATGATGTTTCCCAAAACATTAATATTTTTTGCCAGTTAATTGAATGGAAATTCATGAAGATGTCAAAACCCAACCTCAAACACCCCCCTCCCCCCAATTGTTGTCTGTTTCTTCACTCTGCAAGATGTTTATAAAGAAATGATGAGCGCCTCAGCTTGCTTGCAGCATTAGAGATGAATATCATCTGTTCTATTTGTTTTTGGTCATGTTACGGTGGTGTTTGAGTGTTAAAATTTTGGGGTGTTGGAGTTGGTGAAAAAGTGAAGAGAGAGATGATTTGAATGAATTTTTTATATTTAATTGTAGTGAAAATGAATGATTTGATGGGGAGAGAGAATTTTTTGTAATTATTTTATTAGGGTCAAAATTATGGCACCCAAACACCTTGTTCCCTCTTTATCTGGTGTAGTGCTTCTTTTACATTCAATCGGTGTAGCATTTATCAAATGGTAATCTATCACTTTTGGAAAAATATTGGTCACTGTGGAAAGCCAAATAGATGTATCATTTGGACTTAAACTTCATAACTTATGATACCTATTTTTTAGTTTGTCTAACAGGTATCTTACTATCAATAAGTTGCCTGCCCTATCAGCCAAATGGGGTCAAAATTAGCAAAGCAGGGGCCAGGGAAGGTTGAAGACCTAAGTCTACACAATCATCTTATTAATTGTCTCAGCAACAGCTTCTATCTCCGTAACTTGGTATCTAAGCAGCGAAGGCGAATGCTTGTCGCTGGTTATGATCTTGACATGTCCTACATCACAGATCGTGTTCTGGCAATGTCATTCCCTGCAGAACGTATGCGAGCTATGTATCGAAATCCTCTCTGGCAAGTCCAGTCTGTGCTGGAGATGAGACATCAGGAGCATTATAAGGTGCAAGTTTTCACCCCGCACATACCTACTATATCACCCCATATGACATAAGCGTCCATTCTTTGTGTTTGATTGTTTGATATTCCGGATACATGTCATTCATAGTATTAGTTTAACGTAAAAGATTGTTTCTTTGAGTAACAAAAAACATACCTATGTTATGAGGTTGTAAACAGACAATATAGCATTTACCCCCCTTTTTTCTTGTACAACGTTTCCGTTATAAGGAGTTGACGATATTATAATACATAAGAAAAAGAATCTTCCAGGTTTTCAACTATTGTGTGGGGTATCATTTCCTCAATCAGTACGTGAAGGACCATGTGCTAGTTCCTGCAGCTTGATCACCTTGTGCATGTCGTCCAATAAAACACCACATTGGATATACCATCAATGTCGGTTTAACCCTTTCCCCCTTCTCGGTTTTCACCACATGTTATCTTTACTGGTTAAGGTAATCATGTCACTTTTTCTCCTGGTCAATGCATCTTACCTAAATTTCAAGGTTGTCCTAGTTGTACAATGTTGTTACCCCCTTTTTGCTCATGCATATAGCAGCTGTATTATAGCATTTTGCTCTGATTTGATTTATGCCCAAATGATCACAATGTGTCTCGTACGTTTGTATTCTCAATTTTTTTTTTGATGAATAAAGGTTTTGACAAAGGCTGGAGTCGAACTCCAGACCTGGGGTTTTAACAGGAGAAGACCACTCGTTTGTATTCTCAAAATTAACTGGATAGAGTTGTTTACTTGTCAAACCTTCTGCATTATAGCATTCATAGAGTCTCAAATAGGGGAAATGTCACTCTGAGCCTTTAAACTATCAAGCAAATTACAAATAGGGCCTCAAACTACCAATCTTGACACATTAAGCCCACGAACTACCAAATTTTATCAATTTGCGCCCTAAACTAAAATCTAACGGTCAAAATCGTCAGATTTGAGCCACGTGGCATGATTTTGACTGTCGGATTTTAGTTCAGGGCGCAAATTGATAAAATTTGATAGTTTGTGGGCTCAATGTGTCAAGATTGGTAGTTTGTGGCCCTATTTGTAATTTGCTTGATAGTTTAAAGGCTCAAGTGACTTTACCCCGTCTGAAATATCTATATAAAATGCTATATATACGTATATAAATGTGTGTATAGTTATATATATATATATATATATATGTATAGATGTATGTTTCTGTTTCTCCCCCCCTTTCTCTCTCTCTCTCAATAGGTATTGTTTCTCTAATGGTTTCTTGCAGATCTACAATCTCTGTATAGAAGAAACATATGATCCGTCGCATTTTCATGGCCGTGTGGAGGCATATCCCTTTGATGACAACCATGTTCCGCCTCTCCAAATGATTAAGATTTTCTGTGAAAGCGTTCATTCATGGCTAACTTGTGAACCAAAAAATGTTGCTGTTGTACACTGCATGGTATTGTTTTCAAACCTGCCATTTTTGTCTGTCATCTTCTACAATTTTCTTTAGCTTTTTTCCCTATGTCCATTTTGATCTCGATCAGTATCAGAATTACAACAATATGGCCATACTTCTGGAAACTAAAATTAGCTTAATTTCAACTTTGGTAGCCACTTGGCTGACCATAACATAGACTGGTTCATGTATTGTCAACATGAAACCTGGTCTCTGAAAAGCTAGTTTTCAGAAAATGGGTTGCTTGAGAATAGACTACCTCAATAATTAATTGAAGATCCTTGCAGCCTTCCACTGGTTATGAATCCTAACAGCTCAGTGTTGTGTCTTCATGACGTCTCCTTATTACTCTTATGTTAGTCATTGTATCTTAAGCTAGTTGCTGTCTGGGTAAGGACTTTCTTCCACTCGGTAATTACACTGTACCAAGGTACATGACTGGCTTTCATTTGTTCACTGGAAGATCAGTTATATGATTCCCATGTCTTAGTTTCCCAGGTTTGCAAGCTGTGGAGATGTTTCTTTGAACATTTGTAGGGTACAATCTTACTGATAACCATTGAACTCAGTCCAATGACCTCAGAGTATCTATGAAATAGAAAAATTTGCAACATTTGTTTGTGTTTGTTTGACAGCCTAAATTCTCACCTATGGTTATTAATTTGATACATTTGTTTTGGCCTTAGTTTTGGTGGTTCTTATTACAATTTACAGGCAGGCAAAGGTCGAACAGGGTTAATGGTGTGTGCCTATCTAGTTTACACTGGCATGTCCGCAGATGAGGCTCTTCAGTTATATGCAGATAGACGGACCACCAATAATGAAGGAGTAAGTTAGATTTTGTGTAACACTGCCAATTTCAAATGCTAATGCAATATAACCGGTGTATGGTAGTATAAGCAAAGAATCACTTGACAATTTGAAGATCAGCTCCTTTACATTCACTAAATTTGATTGGTTAGTGACCTATTAGGAATTTGAAAATATCTGCCGGCAGAAATTCTTCGGCTGGTATTAATTAGGCAAGAAAACCTTGTGGGTAATAATTTGAGTAGCACAAACCCATGGATATTACAGGAAGAAAATAATTAAGCAGTATTGTCATTCTGGGACTTTAAGATGCAGAATGATTGTAAATGGTTTTTAAATATTTGGCAAGTTGGTCGATACAGTCTGATTCATTGAGTTTTGTCATCGGTGATTAATTACGCTCCTTTGTTTCAAATCATGTATAGTTTTGCAGTTAATTCAAATATATAAGAAGTTGACATGATGTTAGTTGGGAATCAATTTTTTTCCTTTTATCTGCCTATAATACTGGAATAAATAAGTGTTGGCTTTATGTACACATTTCGTCCCCTGATCTTTCACTTCTTCCCCTCCCCTTCTCCAAAGTTTTGACGAGCACTAGAGTAGCCCTATGGGACAATGTAGAGTTCTTTCAAATTGGCCCTCTGAATGAAAAATCTCAGATGTGTCACTATGTGTGTGTGCATTTGGAGGATGATTCCTCATTGTATCTGGTGGTGTCTTTGGCGTGAGCGTAATAGACGATGTTTTGAGGATTGTTCTATGTCCTCGGTTAGATTGCAGGGTGTCTTTCTTTCTTTGTTGTTCTCTTGGGGAAACTCGATGCTTGGTTGCCCCTTTCTTGATCTTGTTGATTTCGTTTCTTTCCTAGCTTGTTTAGAATAGTGTTTGCGGTATAGTCTTTGTACTGTATTCATTTTTCTAATGAGATTAGCTTGCTTATCAAAAAAAAAAAAAAAAACAAATGCCAAACCAATTACAATTTTGCCATGTTCAATGAAAGTGTAACAATCCCACATTGGTCGGGGAATAAAAATAATGCCTTAATATAAGCTTGGAGGCACCTCCACTTGGAAAGCCGGTTTTCCAAGTGTGAATCTCCAAGCTTATGTGGGTCCATTACAAATGGTATCAAAGTCGGTTGTGGGCTCTTGTTCTATCCCACCACAACGCCTACGGAGTGGCCGGCCATGGATCCGGTGGTACGGGCACGACCCTAGTCCAAGGAATAGAAGGCACGACCATGGATCCAGTGGAACGGGCATGACCCCAGTCCGGTGAATAGAAGCCCCATGGTGCTCGACCAACGTGGGCGTTGGTCTTAAAGGGTGGTGGTATGTAACAGTCCCACATTGGTTGGGGAATAAAAATAATGCCTTAATATAAGCTTGGAGGCACCTCCACTTGGCAAGCCGGTTTTCTAAGTGTGAATCTCCAAGCTTATGTGAGTTTGTTACAGAAAGAAACTGTGCCAGCAAGAAAAACCAAAGCGTGACCAAAAGGAGCTGCAAGTGAGTTGGAAGACCAGATAGGTTATTGGCTGAGACATCAGATAAAAGCATGCTAGCAAAACTTTGGATTCTTTTAAGGAACAAGAAAGTTTTGCCCTTAGACTTGACTGGCGAAAAAAGATTTGTATGAAGTTTATCTTTTCTTTTCTTTTTTATCGTATGAAGTTTATCTGAGTAGAAATGTGCTGCTCTCTATCACATGTTTTTTTTTATTAGAAGTTAGTTGAGAATTTAGTGAAGCAGATACATCAAAAGCATAGGTCAAAGCTACTAGCAGCTAGCTATGAAATTTGGGGGGGGGGGGTTGAAGTTGCAACTAGAAAAATGGTATATATATATATATTATATTCTGCCAAAAAGATGCCAATTCAAAATTTTCTTTTTTCAATTTTGCAGAAGGTTGTATATGTTTCTTATAGCATTCTTTAAGGAAATGTATCCCACATTGCATTGAACAGGTTTCAATACCAAGCCAACGCCGTTATGTGAGATACTGGGAAAGTGTACTTTCTTCTCCAATAGGTATCCATAACGAACTGCCAGATGTGATTTTGCCTGAACCTTGTAGCCGGGAATTGCGGCGGATCCGACTTCATGACTTGGTTAACGTTGACACAATCTTCTTTGTGGTCACAGAATTGCAAGAGGTAAGCCCATCCTAGTCCAGTTCTTAGGGGAAAGGCATTAATATCTCATTTGGATTTCATTTTTTCATCTGCAGCTTTTATTATATGGAAACCCTGATACATTGACTGGAGATTTTCCTTCTATTCATTTAGTTGAATGCACTATTCACTTAATCTCTTGCATGATGGTTGTCTCAAAACTTTATTGTGCTTTTCAAGTTTCTCAAAATTCAATTCAGTAAAAATGTGAAGGGAAAATACTTTTGTCATAATTCACTTCTTTCTTATTTCAATTGGTCATAACTTGGGTTTTAAGTTCTTATCCAGTTGGGCCAAGTGTTAGTTGCTTAATATGTCATGAAAAAATGCAAGCTGTTGCTAATTATTGCTCTAATTCTATTTTCTGTTCTCCTTTCACATGTTCATTTTCCTTGAACAATTCTATGTTTGATTCCTCTAAATTTTGAGCAAGTCGGAATATGTCTTGGACATTCTTTGATTAGCTGCTTTTCAGTATCTGCTCAGAAGATCTTTTTCACCCTTGTTCACAGATGCCTGATCAGTTGTACCGTCCATCTGTTGAAGTCTCACGGAGTTGCTGCAGAGAAATTAATAAGGGTTATCAAAGAAGTAACAGTCCTCAGTATTATCTCTCTTTCACCAACAGTGATGAAGAAGAGAAGAAATCACAGTTAGAAGATCATGTTGTGGTTCAAATGGACACAGAAAGTCCCATAATTTACCAGAAAACCTGTCTTGACCATTATTTTGAGAAGCCTCTACGAGTAAGTAATTTGATTGATTTATGCTATACATAGCTTTGTATCTATTGACAAGGTTCAGGATGTTCAGTAATTTGGCATTTATCAGAAAGATCTTGAGAGATTCATATAGGTAGAAAAGGATCAATAAATCCAACTTTATATGTAAAATTTTTGGTTCATGATAAGATTGTAAATCAAAGTCTATCTCAACCACATGCCCTTCTTATATGGCATCAAAACTTTGTGATGATGTCACGTGTGGGGACGTAAGGTTGTGTCGTTTTCCACATGTTTCACACGAAAGTCTGGGCAATTGACTATGTTTGGTTGGACAGGTTACTGGAGATGTCCGCATAATATTCTACCAAAAAATGTTTGGAGGGCGACTCTTTTATTGCTGCTTCAATACAGCTTTCATTAAGAGCAGCTTGTTACAGGTACTTATGGTTCTCTACACATGCTTTGCAGTCTTGTGCTGCCTTCTATAATAAGAACAGAATGCTAATCTCCCCATAGAGCTATAAGTCACTTTGAACAAGTCCTTGGACCTATAGTCACCAACTTCTGGTTGCATTTTGTCCTCTTTCCTTTCCTGAATCGCAAGCTCACGACCATAAAATGTGTTTTGCCACTAAATGCTTATTATGTACCCATGAATCCGAGATAGTTTAGGATTGCGAGAAAGGACATCATAATGAGTTTACTGGTTTGAGAATATTTGACAGTGAATTGCCTTCCAATAGATAGAATGCTTTTCCCAAGTTCAGAGGGCTGTTTACAACTGAAATTGGCTATCTTCATAAAGTTTATAATGTAAATAAATAATTAAATAACTGCATTGTAAATATTAGGTCATTAAAATTGAGGTTAACGGTTTATTCATTCTAAATCCAGTTATCTTACGCTTTCTGAAACATTGCAGCTCACTGTGGGGGAATTGGATAAAGTGGGGAAAAATGGAAGATCAATATGTGGCCCTGCTTTCTGCCTAGAGTTGCTATTTGGTCCTGCTAATGCAAAACACTCATTAGGGCCTCAATCTGATGATGATGGTGGTGGAAGTCACGAGTTGTTCTGAAATCTTGGCACTGTTTTTTGTTTAACGTGATTACGTGGGGAACTTACAACCTTTCGTTCAAACACATCTTCCCGCAGAATGTTATCATCAAGTGGGTTGCAATCTTAGAAACAGTATACAACCTGATTCATCTGGCTGTCTGGTCGTCTGGCAGAAGGGGCAAGAGGAATAAGAGAATTTTTTTTGTATGGTAGATTTATCCACGATGCATTACAAAGTAAATTTCTGAATAGGATCATACAAGGCACCATCATTTCATAATCTTTCTGAATCATTACTAGCGTTGTCACGTATCAATATACCAGGAGGGTCAGTCAGCCCTTTCTATATATTTGTTTCTGTGCGTTCCATTCGACATTCCCACAAAAAATTGAACTTCTCTAAAAAGGACGTAAAAAGGACAAGAACGAAAGGGACCCGGATAAATATACTATTCACCCATCGATGTGGGTTTGACTTTTGAGTTTGATAGATTGAATAGTAACTTATCCACCTTCGTTACTTTAAAATTTACATCCAATGTTAGAACATTTTCGATTTAGTAAAACAAACAAACCTGCAAGAGTTTCAAAAAAAAAAATCTATCTCATCACTTTTAAATTTAAAAAAAATACAATTTAATCTCTATTCTTTAGATTTAAAATAAAAATTAAAAATTAAAAATAGGCCTTTATCTTTCTTTTAAACTCAAAATATTCATTTAATACATTTTTTCGAATTTGACTTATTTTTTTCGAATTGGAGTCTACCAGCGGAAAGTTAATGCTTTGTTTTGGCCGACTACTCAAGTCATTCTCCAAAAGTAGTATAGTGAATTTGAGACGACACCGTCTTCTACTGGAAACGGCCACCTCCGTGTTCCCGATTAAGTCCTAGGTCAGGTTCGTTTTCACTCTTTTCTCAGGATTCTAAGTATATTCACAAATCTATCACCGAACATATTCAGAATTCAAACACAAACACCGATACATTTTACATAATCTCCAATAATTTTTAAATTTTTTATTCAACATAAATTTTCTCTCTATACTTTTTCACATAACTCTAATATTTTTTTATTAAACAATTACATCAAATCATTTCTCTCTCCACTTTTCACAAACACCAATAAAACACTATTCAACATAAAAATTCGCAACTACGGTAAAATCCTACATTTTTACTCAAAACCAACAAAACCCAGATGCTCCTAGGTACTATGCCTTTGTTACTCTGTCTACTCCTACGGTCCCAATTGCAATTTGCGCGGCTCAGTGCCCTACGCCTTGACTTCACTATTAAACTGTGATTCTACTATCAAATTCTCACACCTAACTGCTTGTTTCCAGGGAAAACTTCACAAAACCCCTCCTGAAAGACCAATCTTTCTTTCTTTTGTACCGGCTTGCTGAAGAAATTTCAGTCTCTTCTTCTAAGACCATTCACCGGAGAAAGGAAAAAGCTTTCCAATATGGCGACCCCAAAAACCCAAAGGAGGTCTCCGGAGGAAATCGAGGACGTAATCCTCCGGAAAATCTTCCTCGCATCGCTGACTGATCCGGCGGAGTCATCGTCCGATGCTCGAATCGTCTACTTGGAGCTGACCGCGGCCGAGATTCTGAGCGAGGGCAAGGACTTGAGGCTCTCGAGGGATTTGATGGAGCGGGTCCTGATCGATCGGCTCTCGGGGAATTTTGCCTCGGCGGAGCCGCCTTTCCAGTACCTGATCGGCTGCTATCGCCGCGCCTACGAGGAGGGGAAGAAGATAACTTCCATGAAGGACAAGAGTGTGCGGTCTGAGATGGAGTCGGTGGTGAAGCAAGCCAAGAAATTGTCGGTCTCTTATTGTAGGATTCACTTGGGGAACCCCGAGTTGTTCCCGAATCTGTCGAATTCGAATTTGAATACTACTTCAGGCACGAGTAATTCGCCGTTGTTGCCGCTGATTTTCTCGGAGGTTGGGAGCTCGGTGGACGGGTTCGGCGGTAGTACTAGTGGTGGCGTGGGAAGTCAATGCCCACCTGGTTTCTTGGAGGAGTTCTTTAGGGACTCTGATTTCGATAGCTTGGACCCGATATTGAAGGGCTTGTATGAGGACTTGAGGGGCAGTGTGCTTAAGGTCTCCGCGCTCGGGAACTTTCAGCAGCCTTTAAGGGCCTTGTTATATTTGGTCAGCTTCCCGGTTGGTGCCGAATCGTTAGTGAATCATCCCTGGTGGATACCGAAAGGAGCGTATCTGAACGGTCGGGTGATTGAGATGACGAGCATTTTAGGGCCATTTTTTCATGTCAGTGCTCTACCTGATCATCCCATTTTCAAGAGCCAGCCTGACGTGGGGTGAGTGGAATTCTTCGTCCACTAGTTTGGACTTTTCATATCGAGTGCTTCTGCTCTTGTGGGTTGCAATTGTTATCTTATCAACTTGGTATTGTGTGGCGGCTAGAAGATGTAGGAAGAGAGAACAATCAAAATCTAGAATATTCTCTGTCCCGGGGTTTAATACTATGGAAAACAAAAGTTTCAATCGACTGAACATGTGGCATCCGTGTGGCTTACCTAAAGTATTCTGTTTTATGTTTACAAAGCAAAAACAGTGGAAAAGGAGGCAGTTTTATTTGTTTCCATCACTACCCGTGATTCTTCAGTTTCTGAACAACTTGAAACTGTATGGTTAATGCATGTGAGGCTTTTCATTTAAATTAGGAAGCTTTATTATGCATTTCAATGCAATTATCTTAAAATGCTTAATTAAGAAAAGATGGATGCTGAATATTTGACCTCTTTTATCACATTTGAGCAACCTCCCAATCTGCTTAGTTTTTAACTTATTAGCTAAAGGATATTTTGGTTGTGGATTGGATAGAGGAGGTGAAATTGGCATAACAATAAGATCATCTTCAACTATTTGCATATCCTGAAGCTCAGCTCATTCTGTGTGGTATTCTGGGCAGGAGTTCTAAACTGACAGTTCAAGTTCAAGGCTTATGGTATGGAACTTCTTTAGCTTAGGAGACAGACTGACAGTAGTAGGGGGCTGCAATTAGGCTAATCAATTTAATTATAGTGCTAATTGGGGGCCAAATGTCATAGCAATCGTAGGTCATGGTTAAGTGTCAGTGATGTTGGTGTGGGTGCCTTCATCCAAATGAAGCAGTAGGTGATGAGATCAGGGAGTTGGCTCTTTGATGCATTGATAGTAGTTTCTTTGATTTATTGATATTGGTTTAGTATGACTTCTTTTTTTTTCTTTTTTTTTTGGTTTAGTATGACTTCTATTTTGCTTGGTTGATTACATTTTTTATCAGAACAAGATGTTGACTATGTACTAGCTTAAAGCTAGGATACAAAATTATTAATTGGTGTGCATATGCCATTGTGACTATCACTGTATCTCTTTTAGTTCTTGTAGACCTTTTCTTTTGCTTGGTTTAGGACCACCGGAACCTTTTTTTTCTTTCAAAAGTTTGGAATAAGAGGAACACTAGCAGATTGGTATTTGTTGCTGTTGTTTGGTGTGAGAGTTAGGGTAATTTGTGTTGAAAAGAAGATGGCTTTACATGTTTCTTTACTTTTGCTGCTTCCTAATTTAGGTTATAATTGAACCCCGTGCTTGTTTGTTTGTTTATTTCCAACCCCCCCCCCCCCAACTCTTTCTGTCCACGTAATTTCTTTCATGGTTGGTGGATTTTATCCCTATGGAACTTGTGAAACTGTAGCTTTGGACTGCTTTTGGTTGGGGTTTCTAAGAATGCTTTCTCACTTGTGCATTATTACACTATAAATGCCAGGCAGCAGTGCTTTTCAGAAGCATCAACTCGTCGACAGGCTGATTTATTATCCTCATTTACCACAATCAAAACAGTCATGAATAACTTGTATGATGGTCTAGCAAAAATTCTTCTTGCACTACTTAAAAATATGGACACCCGTGAAAATGTGCTCGAGTATCTTGCGGAGGTGATCAATAAAAACTCTTCGAGGTCTCATATCCAGGTATTTCCCCATTCTCATAGCATTTATGAGGTTGTGGTTGCGTGAATTGAGAAAGTGATATATGGTTTTCTGTTGAAAATGATACTTATTGGTAACTTTTGGTACAGGTTGATCCTCTATCTTGTGCGAGTTCAGGCATGTTTGTCAGTCTCAGTGCTGTTATGCTTCAGCTGTGCGAGCCTTTTATAGATGCAAACTTGACAAAAAGGGATAAAATTAATCCGAAATATGTATTTCACAGTAACAGACTGGATTTGAGGTGAGGCCTTTCTGTTTGTGGACTTCGATTTTCTCGGATAAGTTTATGTTGCTGTAGATTTTCTTCTCCTAATCACTGGTGTTATTTTGTGTAAGAGGGTTGACTGCTCTCCACGCATCATCTGAAGAAGTTGCTGAATGGCTTAATACTAATGATTTGGGGAAAATCGATGGCTCTAGACAATATACTGATGGTGAAAATCGGCTGCTCCAATCTCAGGAGGCCACCAGTTCCGGTAGTAGTTCTAGTGGATCCTCTAATGCAAAGCCAGCATCCGGTGGTGATAAAACTAAGTATCCATTTATTACCGAATGCTTCTTTATGACTGCAAGGGTGCTCAACTTGGGTTTGTTAAAAGCGTTTTCCGACTTTAAACATTTAGTTCAGGTAATAGTACATGCTGAGCGTATGAGTAGACATAGAATTACACATTGGAAAATAGTAATCATTTTTTAATCCTTTTTTAGGACATTCAAAGGTGTGAAGATACTCTTTCTTCGCTAAAATCCATGCAAGGGCATGCTTCTACTCCAGCAGTGGAGATGGACATTTCTCGCCTTGAGAAAGAAATAGAATTGTATTCACAGGAAAAACTTTGTTATGAAGCTCAGATATTGAGGGTATGCCATGTTTCTCTCTCTCTCTCTCTCTCTCTCTCTCTCTCTGTGGGTGTGTACTTGCACTCAGACAGACCTGCACTACAGACAAAGTTCATATTCTTTTCCAACTTGAAGTTGGTTGAATCATATATGACAGTTGATCATGGAAGCCATAAGCTTGAATCTATTTTTCTGGAATGTGGCTTCAAGTGAAATTATTTGGGCGGTCAGAGTATCTCCTAGTCATTTGCATTCTTGATATACAACATTGAATGTGTCCGCTGGTGTGGTCAGTCTGGGCCTAAACTTAAGCAAAACTGAGGAGCCTCTGCATTTCAGTTTCTGTTGTCCCCAACTTCTACTCCTTAGTTGTTTTTTTACTCTCTTTTTTTTCTGAGAATTTGACTCTTGTTTCGTATTTATGCTTCTATTTTCATTTTTTAAAGTAGTTTGTTCCTTCGGCAAGAGGAAAAGAATAATGTTCGTTTCCTGTAAATATGATGTATAGATGTGGCATGTGCTGCATTTTCCTTTTATCATACCTCCAAGTATCAGATGGTTTATGTTTTACAACGTTTTCCCCTTCTATCAAGTACCTGTCTCTGCATGAGATTGCTTAGAAATTATTTATTTATTCATTTAAGGGTACTTTGGTTCCATATATGTCTTTTTCACTGTGATTATCGATTCTGGACTCTTATTCTTTCTTTTTTCCCCTTCTCTTCGTAGGATGGAACACTTATTCAGAATGCTCTTTCTTTCTACCGTTTAATGGTGGTTTGGTTGGTTAGCCTGATTGGTGGATTTAAGATGCCTCTTCCATCCACTTGCCCAATGGAATTTGCGTCTATGCCGGAGCATTTTTTGGAAGATGCCATGGAATTGCTTATATTTGCTTCCAGGATTCCGAGAGCTTTGGACGGGGTGTTCCTGGTAGGCTTCAAGTTCAAAAGTTTTATTCTGAGTCTATGCCCTTTGTTGTTGCCAGAAAGTCTTCCAACTCATTTACATGGTATTTACTTTTGGTTGGCAGGATGATTTTATGAACTTTATTATCATGTTCATGGCAAGTCCGGAATTTATCAGAAACCCTTATCTCAGAGCCAAGATGGTTGAAGTGCTGAACTGTTGGATGCCCCGTAGAAGGTGATTTTTCATCTTCCATGTTTTTTAATAGACAGATTATTGAGTACCCCTAGTATTTCCTAGCTTAGTATTAATGTGTTTGTGGCATTTTGTATGTTGCATGTGCAGTGGCTCATCTGCTACAGCCACTCTATTTGAAGGGCACCAATTGTCTCTTGAGTATCTTGTGAGGAATCTTCTGAAGCTTTATGTTGACATTGAGTTCACTGGTTCTCACACACAGGTGATTGATTACCTCTTGATTCATGTCAGACAAAATAACAAGTGTCATAGCCATGACAGACTCCAGTTTGTCGTAGATAAAAGGTGTGAAAAAATGTTGGCCAAATGATCTTAAGAAACAAATCACCATGACTTAGAATTGCTAATCAACAGGATTCTGAAAGAATAAGTGGATAATCTCAATTGTGTAAACCCATCAAAATATATGGTATCACGGAGGGAACATTTCATAAAAACAAAGAGAAGAAAAGCATGCTTAAGAAAACAGCATCAGGGTTTACGTGGTGAGTCAACTGTTCCCTCGCAAGGGACAGGTAGGTCCAATGCATACAGGTAAGATTGGGCAGGCTTTGCATGCAATGTATCCTTCAAAGTGGGTGTTTACTCACAAGGATTAATGACCAGGTGAGATCTGAATAAGACTTATCTGGCTAAGAAGGGACATTCATGAAAATGCGTCATCAGAAAGCTGAGAAGGTTGTACATTATGTCGCCAGACTAATGGCTAAGATCCTTTGCTCTCTTAACTTTTGGAAGATAACTCTTCTTGTGCGTTCGGGGAGAATTTAGAACTTAGGTCCAAATATGTAAAATTTTGCTTTGAGCACCCTAGAATTTAGTTCAAGTTTGGTACTCTATTAAACCTCTACAGTATTATCTCATGGCTGGTCAACTAGAGGAGCCGAGCATTTTGGACTGAGTTTGTCCCAAATGATTCAAGAATTTTCTTGTCTCTAATATTTCATGACATTTGTACCTGGTTGGTCGACCTATTGGCTTGGCTTTTGGATGTAGATTGCTCTGGTGCAATATGGTTGGGACTTGGGTTCATCCTAGTGGTCTGTTTTCTGCTGGCAATTACCATATCAAAGCATGTCATCCTAGTGCTGTTGCACGCAACTTGATCAAAAAAATTTGAAGCATTGTGCCATTTTTCCTTTTCTTTTTTCTTTTTCACTCCCACTTTATGGTTTAAATAGGTTTATTTAATTTCAAGTATTCATGGTCTTATTCATTTTTCAGTGTTGTACATAGGAAGCTCATTGTTGATTTGCCTGTTTGTTTTTCATCATTTGCAGTTCTATGACAAGTTTAACATCCGTCATAATATTGCCGAACTTCTCGAATACCTCTGGCAGGTCCCTAGTCATCGCAATGCTTGGAGACAGGTCCAGTCTTCTTCATGGACTGATATATATTTTCTGTCTCTGTCTCTGTGTGTGGGTGTATGTGTGTGCATGCATGCTCGCACATGCATCCAAAATTTTTTTGTGTTTAACTGCTTTAAATTTTTTTTGGCTCCAGATTGCCAAGGAGGAGGAGAAGGGTGTCTATCTTACTTTCTTAAACTTCCTGATCAATGATAGCATCTATCTTCTTGATGAAAGTCTTAACAAAATTCTTGAACTCAAAGAGTTGGAAGCTGAGATGTCAAATACTGTAGAATGGGAGCAAAGATCAGCTCAAGAGAGGCAGGAGAGAACCCGGCTATTCCACTCCCAAGAGAATGTCAGTTTGACTTTTTGCTTATGAATACGCAGACCTTATGTGGACTTTATTATTGAACATAAGAGTACCTGCTAAAATGCACTTTACTGGGTATTTTTAGATTATCCGGATTGATATGAAATTGGCAAATGAGGATGTGAGTATGCTGGCTTTTACTTCAGAGCAGATTACAGCTCCTTTTCTACTTCCTGAGATGGTAAGTACTGGGGATTTACATTTTTTCTTCCTATGCATGTTAGCCCCGACAGGAAATTTTTCCCGTGGCCCATCTCTTAATCTTTGTTTTTTTTTTCCAGGTTGAGAGAGTGGCCAGCATGCTCAATTACTTCTTGTTGCAACTTGTGGGCCCCCAAAGAAAATCTCTTAGTCTAAAAGACCCTGAGAAATATGAGTTTCGTCCCAAACATTTGCTGAAGCAGGTTGGTATGAAGTAGATTTCGATTTTCCTGTCAAACTAAATGTTTCGTACTTGATGAGGATATATCCGATGTGAAGCCAATGATCAAGTATCCTTGGTATATTTGAAGCTTTAATGCCTATTTGACTTGGTATGAAGTAGATTTCAATTTTCCTTCCTCTATGTTGTGATCTTTTTTTTACGCCTTATTCCTAAAAAAAATTCGAATGCAAAAATATGCTCACTGGCTAAATGGTTTATGTGAAGATTGTCTACATGTATGTGCATCTGGCAAGAGGAGATACGGAAAATATTTTCCCAGCTGCTATATCTAAAGATGGTCGATCATACAATGAGCAGGTAATTCAGCCGAGTCAGAGAGTCCATTAGCTTGTCTTCTTTGGCAATTTAATGTAGACTTAGTTTGAGAATTTCTAGGTTTTTTTTTGGGTCTCTTCTGAACCATACTGTTGGATAAACTTAATTTGACAAGTTGAGCATGTTCTAGTTATTTGGCGCTGCAGCAGATGTTCTTAGAAGAATTGGTGAAGATGTGAGAGTAGTACAGGAATTTGTTGAGCTGGGTGCCAAGGCCAAAGTTGCAGCTTCTGAAGCAATGGACACTGAAGCTACTCTTGGGGAGATACCTGATGAATTCCTTGACCCAATTCAAGTAAGTACACTTATGTTTTTCGGCTTAGATTCTTCCAAATTTTTTTAATATGTTGATGGGTAATACCTGGTTATCATATCAATAATGTCTGACACATGAAATTGCACATGATCCATTTTGAGCCCAAGCCCCCTCCACCTTTAGTCTGCTGATTTTTCTCTGACGAGGAGGAGGGTGACACTAAGCGGCCGCGTCCTTGCTGGGAGATGCACTCCTCTTCTTGTTGACCTGTGATTATGTTCTTGTTTGTCTTTCATGTGCAGTATACTTTAATGAAGGATCCAGTTATCTTGCCTTCTTCAAGGATCACTGTAGACCGACTAGTCATTCAAAGGCATCTGCTCAGTGATAATGTAAATCTGCTATTGCGTTTTACAGTTTACATCTTTCTCTCCACAGTAATTGTGCTGATTATCTTGGTCGTGATATGCAGACTGACCCTTTCAACCGTTCACATCTTACTGCGGACATGCTGATTCCAAACAACGAATTGAAAGCAAGAATTGAAGAGTTCATCAGGTCGCAAGAAATGAAGCAGCATGGGGAAAGCCTTGGCATGGGGCGGACCAAGGCAACAATTCAAACCACAAATAGTGATATGTTAATTGATTAGGATAATTGTATAGGATTATGAATTACATCGAATGGTCAATTGACGTCCATATCATGTTTATTGATTATTACATGATTTTTGTAAAAAGTTCGAATGTTAAGAAGTACCAGTCGTAATTTTTTATGTTATTTTCTACTCTTGCAACGAGGAACAGAAAAGCTAACACCAAATCTTGCCAACTCAGTCTCGATACTCCTTATGCCTCTTGCCCCTCTGAGGAAAAAAAAAGATTTTTCGTGACTCTCTATTCCTTCTTTAACAAAGGATGGGTAACCAAGCCCCATTAATTTGAGTTGCAGGCTTTGTAAAAGCATTACTTGGAGCTTGGTAACGAATGTCGAATGGGTCTATAAGGAAAAAAAAATGTTAAAAAAAATTGTTGGCATACATAACATGTATCGCTAAACACGCGAGTAAAGAGTCTTTCAACAACAAATGCATTTCTTTTAGAGAACTGATAACTGTACTGGGTAATCCCAAACCAAGCATCAGAATGCTCCCCAATCCGCTAGATGGTTGAACTGGTGAGTCTCTACCCAAGATTAGGTGTAAACATGGCTGCCTTTTGCTTCGCAAATTGGTGGGCAATGCTAATCGCACTTCTGCTATGACGCAGAGAGAACTCTGCTAGCAGGATTTGGCTTTCTTCCAATGTAAGATCACCATGACAGCCCTGTAAACATAGTGTGCAACAATTTTATCAGTTTCTGAAAAATGGAACACAGAGCATATGCAAAATCTGCAATTCTATTTTTTGTTAATTTAAGTGTAACTGCATACTAAAACATTTATATTTGGGTATGTGAACCTATTTGAATAGCTTTGTCCGGTCCCTTACAATGACGGTGCCAACAGACAAAGGTAACATCTAGCACTCTAATATGTTTAAAAAACATGCACTGCAGCAACTACAGCAAGCTCCGGCTGCAGGTAAATACAAACCCATATAACACGGGTCGAAAATTGAATTTGGTTTCTCTGATGGACACAGAAAATGTAGCATTACCTCAAACTAGGTCAAATTTTTGTACGAGACATTCATTTTAATACGGAAGCCTTACAAAAATACGGCAGATGAAACCAAAAAACTCAGCAAAAACAGACGGTAAATGAGACTTCTCCATAAACAGGACTAAGTTTGAATGTCTCCAACGTGCAGCGGATTGTACAGGAATAGGTCATTACCAGGCGTGAAGTTCTGTCACAAACAGCATGATGCATGAGGATGCCTGCAGCAACTGACACATTGAAAGAGTCCACCATGCCTTGCATTGGAATACTGCAATGCAAATCTGACAACTCCAGGGCCTCATCGGTTATACCCCTGAAAGAGAGTTGAGCCAATTTCAAAACTAATACACACTTTCAAGAAATTATAAGTAACAAAAACAGCTATCTTTAGCTCAACTAGAAGCTTTCTGTAGGTCATCTTTCTTTTCGCAACATAGCAGGCTAGCACCAAAATGCAATTTTTAGATGTCATATTATTTCAAGAGCAGATTAATATTATATAAGCTTATGAAAAGACTCTAAAATCCATCTCGTGAAGAAAAGAACAGACGAAGCCATAATCTTAAAAACAGTCAATTGGGAAAATTGGAAGAAAAAAAGTAATTACCTGTTCTCGTTACCAACTACTATTGCAGTTGGGAATGACCAATCCATGTCATAGATGGATACCTAAGCATAATATAAGAGCGTCAGCCAAAATGACATGGCATCAGATATCTCTACCTAATAATATTGAATCAAAGCACTTTTCTCAAATGAGGGGAAAAAAAGAAAAAGAAAAGGCAGAAAGGAGTAGGATTGATCACTACCGCATCCATTCCAACATGCGTAGTTGCAATTCGATAACCACGTGACTTAAGAATACTAAAGCACTCTGGAGTGGAGTTCCAGAGTTCAATGTCTAACCATTTCTCTGCACCCTTGCTAACATGGCGGTTATCTCTATACCTGCAACGTAATTGCAGGTAATCTTGGTAAAGAAATCGACCAGTTCTCGATCAAAACATTAAATACTAAAATGTAATTGATGAGAGGCTACTATTGAAAGAAAATGCCTGCCATCAATATAAATGGAAGTAACATTTTAAACTCTGCCAAATCACACAACCTCAAATAGCACCACAGAATCAGTGTTCATGGTACAAGTTTCACAATTAGTCCCATTCTAAATGATCAAATTTTAGAACAAAATCAAAACAACTTCGCAAACACCCATCATATTTCCACAGGAATACCAAACACAAAATTTATATCCAGAGCAACAAACGTACCCCTATGAAAACAGACTGAAGGACTCAATATCAAAGAGGTACCTGACTGCAGCCCAAAACAATGACTAATATTCCTCAACTATTGGATGCAATGTGACACGCTCTTGGTTTTACATAACATACTACCCAAGCAAAGCTTTTTTCCTGAAAAGAATTTCCAATGAACCTGTAGAATAACCTTTCTAAATATCCTCGCAAAACTACCCTTTTCTTTCTCTCATTTAAAATCGAATGACAAAAAGCATTGTAAGGAAACTACCTACAATCACCTATCTAAACTCACTATACATAAAACACAGCTATAAATCACTACAATAAACAATTAGATTAACAAAACCCACAAAAGTTATTCAAGAAAAAATACAAAACAAAGCCTTTTTTCTTTTTTTCACCTCAGTCGTCGCTGCACCTTTTCGAGTCGCGCGAGACGACGTGGACAGACTGGAACCCAAGAGCGTCGGCAGATCGAAGAGTGGCCGAAACGTTCCCGAAATCGCACAGCCCTTCGACGACCAAGCAGACCGAGTAGCTCCTATTTCTTGCCACATTTCGAAACCTCTCCTTCCTCACGTCCAATATGTGAGGGCTCAGCGCCTCCAGCACCTCGCCGCTGCTCAAATACTCACCGGTCCCGCACCTAAACCTGTCGAGGTACGGGAACCACCGATTGGATCGTAGGGACTCGCCTCCCTCGAGATTGATGGGCCGGCGCTCCATCTTCATTAGTCGTGCGACGTCGTCAGGGTGTGTGAGGAGGTGTTCGACAGTGTCGGTCGAAAGTCCCTCGTCACCTGGTTCTAGGGTTGGATTAGTGGAGAAAGTTTGGTCCAAGAAATCGGTTGCTTCTAAAGAAATCGCAGCACCTTCGGTGGAAGAAGCATAAGATCTTGAAGGAGCGGTGTACGGTACAATCCTGAGCCCTAGAAGCGCCAGATAGTAGAGAATGAATTAGACGAAATATTTCTCAATCATCTACATATAAATAGTGAGAGAAATTGGCGGAGTTGTAGAAAGAGAACCTTGAGGATGAGAGAGGAGGGAAGAGAAGGCAGAGAAGGAAGCCAGAGGTCGAAAGGAGATTGAAAAAGAGGTCGCTCGAGTGCTTCCGAGACTGCATTCCAGCGAAGTGAGAGACGTACGGAATAGGCTTTTACAGACGTTCATTGCAGCCGCCGCCCGCGCCACAGAGAGAGAGAGAGAGAGAGGGAGGCGTTGGCGCCAAGAAGTCTGAGACTGGGAGAATAGCTGAGTGAAGGCTCCTCGAAAGAGCTCACCGGATAAGTGCCTCGGATTGTAGTGACTTTAGTAGTCCAACGGCACCCATAAACGATGTCGTTTCAAGAACTCTTTACAACTGGCATGCTGAATTTGAGATCCCGGATACTTACCAAAAGAAGAAGATCCCGAGCCTCGTCCATTTGTCCCATATCAAATATTCCTTGAACCTTTCTTTTCAAGTGCATACATAATCTCAAATGCTCGAGCTTTCTCAACAAATGCAACACGAATTCAAATGAACAGCATTGACCGAGTTGAACCATAAACTCTCGCTGCAGTCTACAACTGTAGGGAAGAGAGAAGGGCGTGTTGATTTCTGGGGGAACTCAAGGATCAAGTAAAGTCGGTAAAGATGATGATGGGGAGCTGAAAGACCTGCTAGCTGCAGTTCATTATTAGAAAGCACACATAATGAAGAGAAGAAACAGCAAGAGATTGTAGCACATCCTACCATTGAAGGGTTCATAAGCCACCGAGTTGACATGGCCGCAACAACATGGGGACAAAATTAATGAACATATGCAGAGATTGTGGAGAAGGCATGCCAGGAAATAGAGTGACGGGACCTGGGTTCAGAAGTGAAGCAATTACCAATTGGTAAAAGCGAAGAGATTAGAAGAAACCTTGCAGAAGAGGTGATTCAGGTGAAACTTTTTTTTTTAGTGAGCGATATTTGTTTCGTTCTTTACTATTCTCATTCTTATTCTTTATCCTTCTTTTGGCTTGCGCAGCATCTCGACTTTGTGTTCTACAACTCGATAACAGCCTTGTGATTTAGCTAGGAGACAGAAGGTCCATTGCGTTTAAAGGGCTAGCCACTCCCTTTGAATGGCATAAAACCATGATTGCATATCGAGACAGAGTCTGAAGATTTAGAAATTCCCATGGAATACAAAGGGACGACAATTTACAGACAGATGCCAAACTTTCGCCTAAAAAACCTGTATCATCTGATATAACGAGTAAAAAGGAGGGAAAAGAACGTAACTTCATATTTATTATGGGATAGTGGTATCTGGAAAAAGTTCCATGTCTTGTTCCATTTCTGAGATGTTATGAAGCCTGTGACGAACATGATCATCAAGAAAGAGCGCTCTTTGAAATGAGCTCAAAAGATATTCCATTCTCTTGAAGTCTTGCTTGAAGATCAGTTGGGCCAAATACAATCCCCGGTGTTAATACTCCTCCCTTTGGTAGGTTGTCTCGCTGGCTCAGAACAATACGAGCACACTGAAGAAGTATTATTGGGGTGGTCAGATAGCCAATCTCAGGTCCCATTACTCTTGTTATTATTTGCATATCAGGTTTCACGTTTCCCTGTGAAGCACGACTGCTGTTGCTAAAACCATGCCCAACAAACCACATATTAAATGAAGCACTTCTGACCTCGTCATCTGAGGGGCCCTTCTCCCTGAACCATCCAAGGCTGAAAATCGAGGGAAATGATAAGAGAAGCCACCTTCCAAAAGCACTTTGACCCAGAAGTCCAATAAACATCCCAACAATGATGAACCGGAAGACACCCAACAAAGATTTGGACCCTATCTTCACCCCAAAATGTGCTGGCTGCACAGTTGACCAGAAGGCGTCCCTCTTTTTGATCTGTTCAGCACTCTCATTAACTCCAGGGAGTCCATGGGGATTTTCTGTCAGAGCTGCAAGTGTTCTTCGAACAACAACAGAATCTGCTGAAGGCAGCTTTACGGCCCAAAGCCCAATCTTTTTCTGGTTCTCTATAAGAGGTCCTTTGGGAGGTGTGGGACCAGGAATCTAAAAGCGATAAAGTAAACTTGACATCAATATAACTTACGGTGATTTAGAGGTGCATGATCATATTTATCACAATTAGACAATAAGAGAGATCAAGATTTATGTTTCCAATGTATTGTTACTGTCAAACTACCTAATGAATGAACCAGAAATATATATTGTGGGATTTAAGAGATTATCAATATTGGTTGTTTAGCTTATGCTGAATAGAATGGCAATTATTGTCACAACCTCCCTTAGTGCAGCCATCACCACCTTGCTACCACTCTCCCAAGTAACGTACCTTGTCATTTCCACAAGCACTGCCACCCCACTAATTGTCAACATGCTGAATACCACCATGCCGCTAGAACAGTTGCATCAGAGTTCTTCCCACCACTAACTCTAGCAACCAAACCTTCCACTCTATTAGCACCACTACCGCTATTCAAACCTCTCTTAAAAGTTCCCACTTCCAAAGCTGCTTAAAACTTATTCACTTGCAACATGATCCCCATTTTCTCAAGGAATTTGCCAATAACTACTGAAATACTACACTATTTGTTAGTTTTACAAAAATGGCCGAGGAAACAACATTACCAGCTGTCATTACAAGCGCATAACTACACACTCATCATTTAGTCAGAGATCTCAACCACCACAACTCACATTCCTTAATGGATAATGCATCTAAACACTGGAAAAACCATCATTTCACTCCTCTAACTTCATAATCTTCCTGCACAGCACTAGCTTAATTTAAGGTAATCTAACCTCAGTCCCATTACTACCCATAGATTCAAATAGAATTCAACACCGGAAAAATCATCATTTCACTCCTCTAACTTCATAATCTTCCTGCAGGCACTACCTTAATTTAACGTAATCTAACCTCAGTCGCATTACTACCCATAGATTCAAATAGAACTCAAAACCGAAAACCTAGAAAGGCCAAGAAACTTGAACCACCGAAGATGTCTTTTTTTTCAAGTCACTTCAGTAAAACAAAACACAACAATTATAATAACAAACAATATCACATATCTAATTGAAGATTCAAATAAGAAATTCTTTTACCACCGGCCTTGCTCTTCTTGGTCTCGAACGCCTGAGCTGCTGCAAACTACCAGCATTGGCCACGCCCAGCACTGCCGACTCGTACGTCCCAAAATTCCCAACAATAGTCCTCTCCGACTCCAAGCTCAGATACGCCTCCACACTGTTCGGCACCGCGGGCTTCTCCCACTGCCTCGAATTGAACATTAAGCCCAATTCGGCCGGAACAGAATCGAACCCACAGGCCGATATGATCAGAGCACCCTTCTCCGCCGCCTTCTCCCCGTATTTGGCCTCCATCCTTTCCATGAACTCGGGCTCCCCACATATGTCCAAGTAATCGCACCCGATCTCAACGCAGGCGGCGACAACAGGCTCACCGTAGAGGCGGAAGGGCCCAACGCAGTTGAGGACGAGCTTAGTTTGTCGGCAAAGCGAAAGAAGGGATTGCGGGTCGGAAGTGTTGAACGTGAGGATGGGAATCGGGGGTGGGTGGTTTGGGTTTGAGGCCCATTGAAGGGTTTGGGTCAGTTTGGTGGGGTTGCGCCCAGCGAGGGCTATGGTTTTGAGAGGTGGGTGGCTGAGGAATCTGAGGGCTTCTTTCACTACGTACTTGCCTGTGAAGCCAGAGGCTCCCAGGATTATCAGGTCGTAGATAGGCGACTTTGTTTCTTGATCTTCTTGCATCGTTAGCTGTGAGAGTTCGAGGAATGAGGAGGGCTATAAAATGCTACGATTTTTCTAATCTTGAGTCGCATATATATATCCTTGAACCGTATCGATGTGCGTGACATTTTGCAGTTTTGGGAGTGGGGAGGTCAGTCGGGCAGTTCACATTTATCATCTCTATTTTGTTTTTTATTCTTTTTTAACTGTCGAACTACCACGCGCAATTTTATCTTCTGTTTTTTTAACTGTTCAACTAACGCTATGTTAACAAAAAATTTTACCTTTCTTAAAATTTTAACAATAAATAATTATAATATAATATCTCACCTCTCATCCCATCATTACTTTTCATTATAATAAATATTAAAAATTATCTCTCTTCACTTTTTCACCAAATTCAATACCCTAAAATTTTAACATCTCCAAAATTTTACAACTCAAACACAACCTAACTTAGGCTGTTTCAACTAATTTCAAGTGTATATAAATCATCTCAAAAGCCTGATATGTTTAAATTTTTTAAATTTTAGCCAGCTGGACCGCTGTTATCAGTTTTTCATGTTGGTTTGGTAAAAAATGGTAAGATTTTTTTATAGAATTGTTAGTATTTATGTATATTTAAATTTTATAAGTTTTTGTGTAAAAGTTGTTGAAATTTTTTAGAAATATTTAATTTTTATTAAAGTTTGTAAAAATGGGTAGAGAGAGATAATTTGATATAATTGTTTAATAAAAAATATTAGAGATAGGTGAAAAAGTGTAGAAAGCTATTATTATTATTTTAAATATATATATATATATTAGAATTTGTGTGAAGTTGTTGAATTTTGCGTAAAAAGTATTGGTGTTTGTATATGATTTTTTTAAATTTTGGATCTTTATTTTACAAATGATGTTAAATACTTATATTTTAGAATATTTTTGCAAACAACATAAAGCATAGAGTCACGAGTGTGAGTATTTGGGGATGATCACTGAAATTTCACGTCACTGTCTATTAGAAAACAAAAAAAATTACGCCCATTCCACTCTAATTTTAAAATAACAATCACAACTCAAATTATAAAGCCAATTTAAGTTCGTGAGAAAAATATATAAATCTTTCTTTTGTGACAGCTTGACTACAAACAGAAAGAATGCTCATCAGCAGCTCGTTTATACCCTCTTAACTATACACGCCAACTGGTTACCATGCGAAATCAGTTTCACTCATATTGTGCCTCAGGTCTGGAAATGAAGGTTTAAAAGGAAACTGAAGCAATCCCTTTCAGGAAGGGTTCACATCTCACAGGTCTGCTTATCTAGCTCTATAACACTAGACCCAGGAATCCTTTTCAAACCTTTATCCTTGACAATGGCTCTTAATCTGGCTACTTCATCCCATTTCCCAGCTTCTGCATATAAATTAGACACCAAAGAATAAGCACTTGAGTTATCAGGTTCTAGTTCTAGCAATTGCCTCCCTATAACGTCCCCCATCTCTGTATTTCTATGCACTCTACAAGCAGAAAGCAAAGCACCGAGGGCGGAAGTACTTTTCGTTGATGGCAAGCATTTAACCATATCATATGCATCTTCAAGCTGTCCTGCACGGCTTAATAAGTCTACCATACAATTATAATGTACTTCACATGGAGTTATATGATATTCTTCAGTCATGGACCTGAAAACTTGCAGCCCCTCTTCAACGAAGCCTGAATGGCTACAAGCAGTGAGGATTGATGTAAAGGTTACCACATCAGGCTTGACCTTTTCTTCTTTCATTCGATCAAGTAGTTTGAGTGCCTCTCCACAGTTTGCATGCATTGCATAAGCCGCTATCATGGTGTTCCATGATGTCAAGCACTGCCCGCTCTTGTGCTCAAACACGTCACTGGACATATCTAATCTTCCACACTTAGCATAAGTAGAGATCAGGCAATTGATAACAGGAATCTCTCTGTCCAAGTGAACTCGATACAAGTGACAATGAACTTCTTTTGCTAACCTTAGACATGCAAGCTGGGAAAATGCCTGAAGCAGAGTAGTTAAAGCAATCGAGTCATGGTCCAGTTTTTCTCTTTGCATCATCCGGAATGAGGTAATAGCTTCATCTGCATGGCCATGGCAAACATAACCCATCATCATAGAAGTCCAAGAGACCAGGTCCTTATATCTTATCCTGTCAAATATTTGCCTCGCATAGACCATATGACCACATTTAGCATACATGTAAATGGTATTGTTAATAATTTCAGTGTTCCAGTCAAACCCATGTCTTAAGATATATCCATGTATACACGTGCCTCCTTTTATGTCTTTCAGCTCAGACGACGCAGAAAGTAGACTCAGAAAGGAACTTATATTTGGTTTGACACCTCTTCCAACCATTTCAATAAAAGTCTTTATTGCATCACAAGCAAATTTATTTTCAAGATAACCAGTCATCATCACATTGTATAAGACAGCATCGCTTGTCTCCACACTATCAAACAATTCCCTTGCTTGGATTAAGTTGTTGCATTTAGAATAAAAATCGACCAGAGCAGTGATGGCTACCAAATCCAGTTGGACTTCTCTTCGGATTATGTAACCATGAATGCTCTTGCCATGACGCAAATACTTCAAGTTAGCACAACACAAAATCCCATTGGCTAAAGTTATCAGATCAGGCATGAGGTTTTCTTGCACCATTTGACTGAAAATGTTGAGGCCTTCCAGGGGCTGCTCCATTTGAAGTTGGCCAGCAATCATTGCATTCCAAGAACAAATGGTTCTTGCCTCCATTTTCCAAAAGATACGGGCAGCTGTTGTTGGGGCCCCACATTTGATATACATGCCCATAAGACTAGTTTCAAGGACTTCATCTGAACAACCAATGCTTCTTCTGATAGTATAAGCATGGATAGAACGACCCTCTTCTAATGCTTCCAAGTGTGCCGCAGCTTGAAGCAAGCTCACAAAAGTCACCCGATTAGGTTCAAGTTGCTGCTTCTGCATGCAACGAACAACCCAGAAAGTATCATACACACGGTGATCACTGCACTGAGCAAATCCAGTGACCATGGACGTGTAAACAACAACATCTTTGTAAGTTATTTCATCAAACACTCTAGCTGCATCTTCAATATCTCCATGTCTAGAATATAACGCTATGAGCGACGAACCTACAAACCTATCCGCATTTAACCCAAACTTGAAGGCATCTGCATGAATCCCTATCCCACATTCCAAACTTCCTAGCTCAATACAACTCTTCAAACTAAACGTAATAGCCGAACTACCTAAACCAATCCGCCATTGTCTCAAATTCGAATACCTCCAAAGAACTTCACCGAAGTGACATGTACGAAAATACCCGACAAGGATTGAATTCCACAGAGACAGATTATTATTGATAATTCTGTCTAATACCAATCTGGATTCCGCTAAAAGACCAACCTTTGCATAGCAATTCAGGAGCTTAGAGCCCAAAAAAATGCTGTCTCCTAGCCCATGAGCGAAAATGCTAGCATGGAATTTTCGCAGAGAGAAGACATCCGAGCAATTGTCCAAGAACGAAGCAAATGTGTCAGATAGGAATGGAGATTGAGAGAGTTGCTCTTTGCTACTTGTGTTGAAGAAAAATCTGCTTTGAGCATTGGTGTATTGTATGAGGTTGTTGCTATGGACTATTGAACGAATCCCATATGAATAAAACTTCATAATCATGAAGGATAGAGCTTGTGGAATCGAGAAAACAAATCCCAGACGGGAAAGTTACCATGTTTAACTCACATCGCTCTCTCTCTCCCTCTCTTCGAACAACCTTGTGTAAGAACTCATTTCAGAATTTAGGACCCTTGTCAATCCCAACTGAAATCAATTTTCAGTTGACCAGTGGATCGCAACCCAAGAACCTGAGTTCGTGAGTGGAATTTTACACTTGCACAAATGGCGTCGTCTATTACATGTTCAATGTCGTCTTTTTCTTTTTCTTTGTTCTTTTTTTTTTTACTGTCTTGAGCCAATAGTTAGTGTTAATCCCATGTTTCCGGCCTGAACACAAAGTCACAAAATAGGTGCATTTTTTTGGGGGAAGGCCGAAAGCGGTGCATTCTACCCGCTATAGTCCTCTTGGAGTTAATATCCGATCTGCAATTGGAAGAACATGGAGTAATTGGCCACGTGGTATTCTAAGTACTACCTAAAATGGGTGACGAAAAGATCCATCAAATTGGTTAAGGGCACGTAACATTCCCTGGAAATTGCTTTTGATTTACGGCTACCCAGATTCACTATTTTGTCTTTCTTGTCTTTGAGGTGTGGTTTTGCACTCAAAACAATATAATAACCATCCATGGCATCTGCTATATAAAATTTGAAGCCCTTAGAAGAGGGGAATAGAAGCCG
Organism: Myrica gale; assembly: GCA_963930655.1. Lineage (NCBI taxonomy): Eukaryota > Viridiplantae > Streptophyta > Magnoliopsida > Fagales > Myricaceae > Myrica > Myrica gale. The sequence goes on along the minus strand of OZ005600.1, from coordinate 2,823,597 downwards.
CGGAACAACCTTTGAATGCTCGAGAAGAAAATCTGAGTGATCTAAAATTCTTAATTTTGAGGTATCAGAAACACACAATCTTTCAAAGACCTTTCATTTATGTTACCACCTCAGCTTATGAAGTTATGTTTGTCAGCACAAAGGTAAATGCAAATTGTTTATGATAAATCATACAAGTCCCCCCAGATTAAGGAAACATTAGAACTAAGAAGACATGTACGATGTAGAAACTCCATGGGTTAGAAAAAGCCGACTGGAAAAGCCATGGCAATTCCTGCTCCAGTGCCCATCAAAATGGTCTCTTTCTCGCTACTTATTTCAGAGGCAGAGGAGGATTATTAATCAGAAATCTCTGCCGCGAGGGACGTCTGGTCCTCTTTCCCCATCCAGTAAGGTTTCCTTCCTCAAATCCCAGCTCTGTACATTTTGGCTTCTGAACCTGAGGCGGGCATTCTGAAGTGGCAGTAGGAGATGGATAAGAAACCCCTGCACGCCTCCTTCCCCTTCCACTACCACTCTTACCTGAATTTCTGGGTGCCAAACCCGACTGCCAAGAGCCAACAGTTGCCCTAATCAACCCTTCGATTGTCTGAAGATCCTCAACCACTTGACTCCTTGAAAGAGATGTGAGACTAGGAAGTATATCTCTTTGAAAGTCTTTCCGTTGCCTCCCTCTCCTTGTTTGACCTCTCCTAGGCCTTCTTGGCAATGTGTTTTCATCTTTTGGTTGTCCCAAAGTCTGAGGCTTATAACTGTAGTCATCTACCTTGCTTTCTTTCAAATTCAATGTCATGAACTCGAAGTAATCAATCCCATCAGGAATAATCTCTTCTGGAAAGGACTTGTCCTTACCTAGAGAAGCTTCTACAAACGCATTCTCAACATAACCCTTGTATGAGGAGATTATATCTGCAAGCCAATGGAGGGAATCAGCAAGTGAAGCTTCTGACTGGTGACAAGGGTCATTTCCTTGAAGATTATCCACATCATTGCCTGGAAGATTATGCACATCGCATGATGAGATGGAGACTAAAGCTTCTGCTGCTACCCTGATAAGTCCCTCACGAGGCACCCTAGGTTCCTCTTGAAATGGGTCAAAATGTTCTCCACTTTTGCATTTTGAAGATCCTTCCCCGGAAGTGATACCTCTTTCTGTCTCACTGACTACTGGTGCCTCCAAATCTATCTGAGTTGTTATAGGAGAGGAGGGTCTAGATAGAACCTCTTCTTCTGTCATACAAATGTTCAAATCAATCTGATGTCTTGAAGCAGCACTGCCCTTAACCAGCCCCGTCTCTACAACCAGATCCTCAAATTTACATTGCACTCCAGGTCTAAGTGAAAGGGGATCATGAGCCAAATCAGTTGAAACAAATCCAACTTTTACAGCGTTGCTATTATCAAGGGCAAAAGCTAGACAACTAGGGTTTGACGGGGAGCTGTGAGAAGGGAGATCCTTCGATATATGAGGTTTGTCAACAAAGGGAAGCCCAGAAATCTTCCTATTGCTTGAGCATTCACCTATGTCACTTTTCCCACTTTCAGCATTATCAGCATGTGTTGCTGACGAAGAGTCCTGAACATAACTCACAGACGCACCCTTTCTCATTTCAGTTCTGTTGACAAGCTGCAAAGAATGGTTTTTCCAGGAACTCAAATTCCTGTGATCAGTGCCTCCCCTTTCCAGGAAATAGTTGCTATTCACATTTGGTTTTGGGGTTTGCCAAGAAAATGCTCCCTGTGAATTCTCCTTGTTGCTTGGCCTATCAACTGAAACAAGATTTTGCTGACAAACAACTTCGAATGTGTTATCCAGAGCTATTGCATCCGCACTAATTTCTTTTGCAGACTTCACATCCATGACACAGCCCAAACCCCTAAGGTATTTTTGAGGTTCATGCTGCTGAAATTGTTCAAAACTGAAAGGAGGGTTGCTGATATCACTCTGAAAGCCAGGGTGAACTGATGGGTGGCAACCATGTAACTCGTTGGACGGTGAATAGACTTCATTTTGGTAGGATACTTCAGCTCTCATATAGGGAAGTGATCTTGTATTATCTTTACGCAACTCCCCAAGAGCTTCAGGGCCTTGCATCAATGTCATCAAACTCTTATCTGGTTGAAAGGAGGTATTAAAGCACAGGTTTCCTTGAGTTGATATTACGTGAGGACTCAAGCTATCTGGAGGCTTTGTCCCACGTGAAATGATACACGACTCAGAATTGGCTGCATCAGAATTAGGAACTTGTGGGGTATGAAGACCAAGTGTATGGGAAGCCACAGGAGATGAATCATGATTGATGTCAGAGATTTCTACGCCAAACAGTGTCCTCTTTGTCTGTTGCTCTGTCTTGTTCTGATCAGAAGGAAAACATGTTGCAGGGCTATGAGCTTTTGGGGTTTCAATTTGTGATGATTCACAAGGCTTAGAAAACTCTTCGGGAAGAAAATTTCCACAGAAAGAACTTCTTTTGCTTTTAGTTTTCCCTGAAAATGATCATATCAACCATTATATTGAAGACCCCAGAAACACTAACTTTTGCTAGTACCCCATATTTTCTGCTCTATTGTTTGTAAGAACCATGTGTTGGAAGCCTCTTGTTCAAATTTAAAAAGTGAAGGAAACAACAGTGGCTTTAAACAGGAAACCCCAACAAGGTAAAGTGATTCATTCAGCTAAGAAAAACACTTCTACCCAGTTTTCTAAATCATATTGATGACGAACATGACACACTTTAACATACTTCAAAGAACTTTTAGCTATCATTACAAGACATTTTCAACAAGATAACCAGTTTGGAGAACAGTTTTCTTCGGCATTAAAACGAATCCTCCACAGCTGGAGCCTCAAAATCACATGAAAATTGAATTTCAAAGCATCGTGCAGAGTTCTCCACACACTGTCTCTTGCGAAAATGGAAGCATGCAAGTTGCCAAGACTATGCCTAACTGGGTATATTCGTATTGAATCACATTCCTAAAGCACATGAATATGCCCAGGAAATCCTTTAATTTTTACTCAGGAAAAATAATGAAGACCATTTTCCAGTTAGAGTAACTTATTTTTCTGAGTCCCCTTTCTTCTCTTGTGCTACCCAATATTTACTCTTGTTTTACCCCAGTTCAAATGATATAGAGATGGAGAACCAGGGTCCTAGAGGCATTCAATAAGTTGAAAAAGATTAAGAAGCTTGTGAACAAGGTGAGACAAGAAAGCCAGAACTTTGTAAAGATCTTTCCAATTTTTCTTTTAAAATAATAGAAGACGGAAACTTAAGAGAGACGATTTTACAGAAGTTCTTACCAGCTTCACAAGGATAAAATGGCCGATCCTGATTCTGGCTTTCAATCTCAGAACGCAGACTGCTAACTGCTCCATCCCCTCTATTATGGGGATTTTGAGATAATTTCTTAGGCAAACATTGGAAGCTGGAATATGCACATGCAGATGAATCTTGTCTTTTCATCCCCTCTTTGGAGAAGGTATTCTCTCTCCGAACAGCTGAAGCAGATGCTTCCTCAACCTGAATCGCCACGTTCAGATCAGTCAAGCGAGGGGTTTTCCTCAAATGCATATTGGAACTAAATGCATCAGCATTATAACCAGTGCTCATCCCAATGCAAATGGATAATTTTCTGTCCCTCTTACAAGCAATCTCATTATTCCTGTTCGGAGGACAACTACGCATTCCTGAAACTCCAGAAACTCCTTGCTGCTCTGGTTCACTGTTGATGAATTCATCAGCTGGAATTTCCAGGTCAAGTAATCTTGTCTGAAGCTTGCTGCATTGGGTTTCAAGAGATGCATTGTCCTTCCGCGTTACTCCAGTTTGGGTAGAAGCCAACTTGGATTGCATGATCTTCCCTTTCATAGAATCAAAATGGGATTGGATGCTATCCACAGCTGATGCCGACAGTCTACCATCACTAGAATCCATCAAGGACAAGGTCGAAATATGCCACCTCTTCTTGTCATCTTCAGATAGATATGCAGCTGGAAAGACATTTGCTTGAGATGTCTCTGCTGGTATCAGGTGATTGAGTGGTTCATTGCTTCTGATATCATTCATCAAGTCCCTTTGTGTTTTGTAAAGACGATGGAGTTCATGGAGCTAGAAGGTAAAATAACATACCAATAAGTTCAAATATAATATCACACACAGTTCATATGTTCAAATATTGCATGGGTACTACTATTTCCAACCTCTTTCAAATTTAGTCAAAAAGCATCAAAAGTCAAACTCCATAGCTCAAAAAAAATGTAGGTAAAAGGCCTACCTGATGCCTGAATATGGTTTCATGCTTCAATATGGTTTGTCTTAGGTGTTCCTTCTCATATCCCACATGTCCATTCCTTTCAGGTCTTTGAAAGAATATGTTATGGTATTGTCCCCTCAATATTTTCTGTTCTTGATGTAAAGGCCAGCTTCCTGTGCCACCATTGGTATTTAGACCCCTTGAGGGATAATGTCCTAGCAACATCTTAGACTGCACTTCAGTTCCCATTTCTGCAATCAACTCAAGAAACAGCACCAGTCAACTTAGAAGCAGAGTATAATAGTCGACTACCAATTCAAAAGTAAGCAATGGAACCAAATTCGCACTTTTTGAAAACAACCAGCAGATCTGCATTCTCAGCTTAGGTGCATACAGCAACTCATACATATTTACTAGCATCTTGAACAAAATTCCTAAGAAATAGGAGTTTCACATATAGTTATAAATAATCAGCTTTAACTTATTTCAACTATACTTATAAAAAAAACTTATTTCAACTATAAAACACGCTATTTGTTGGAGTAGATAATAAAAGAATATTATAAATCCAGAACAGAATATAACAACCAAAGGTATCATAACTGTCTCACTATTGTCCAAAAAAAAAAGCATCTATTATCTTAAGCACAATGTTGTGTTTTTAATAAGACAGCGTTGCATTAAATGAAAACAAAAAAAACACCCGCTAAGAAGAACCTGATGTTCACAAATTCAGTTTGAGCAAACAGCACCAGCAGAAAGTCAGTTTATGGAGAAATCCCAGATAACAAATCGCACGACCCATGGTTCATCTTTTCTTGGTGGGTATTACAAACCCCTAATTCACTTATAATTCATAAAATTCCCGAAATGCTATCGGTGAAAACACCATACAAGTCATCCAAATCCTTACAATCAAGCTCCATGGAACAGTGTGATGGACATAGGCAATACTACTGGCAATCCGAAGACTGATCAAGAGAAATGGCTAGTCTGCAGAGAGGAAGGGAGAAATGCATCAACATCGATAAGTCATAGGCAATACTACTGTTTAATCGCAAAAGGAAAGGGAATGGTAATTTAGAACGAGAAAGAAAGGGGGTCAGCCATTGGGAAAAAAAAACGTCGAAGCAACCAAATTGCAGAGCCTACACAAATCAAACCCGGCAATACCAAATTATCAATACAAGGTATCCGAGAGAGAAAAAAAAATATAACAAAATGAGAACAATAACTTGTACCTGTATCCTCTTCAACCCCTCCTCAACTATTGCCCATAGGTCACCAAATTCTGGACTGCAACCCACATAACGAACCAGCTCTAAGAGTTTTCACAGCCACAGCACAGAACAAAAAGTGCCCGCAAACCAGAATAACCCAGGAAGCCCATGAAACAACGAACACCGGTAACCACCTCATGGAGCCAATAAATCTGAGATTCTCTGTACAGCCATTCACAGAGCTCAGATCATCCCCAGACAGAAGAATATACAGGAATTATTCAGATCTGCTGGGCCAGACTAGGATAAGAAAAAATAGAGATCCCACATCCCAGATAGGAGATCCTTCCACACTAAAGCACAATACCACATGACACTTCAACAACAACAACAGCAGCAACAGAAATGACTTGTAACTTGTCAACTTGTGGTCCGCCATTATTGTATGTGCTTTGCTTCACCTAATGGCTTCGATGCAATCATTTATTTCACATTTAGTTATTACATTTCTTTCCTGACTTTTCGAGAATGCGAAAGATATGGGTATTTATTCTCATTACTTTAATTCTATACACATTTTCTAGATTCTCTCCACTTCCATGCTTTTTGGGCACAACATATATATATAGGGAAAGTAGTACTTTAGAAAATATTGGCACCTTGGTTTACTGAAGCAACAACCTAACAATTTCCGAATGTAGCCGACCCCTCTTGATTGGATTTCTTCAGTTCAATGTCACAACCACGCGCACATGTAGAACGTGGAAAATATTCCCCACCATGACCGTGCTCTAACCTATAGGAAGGTTACCCTAAGCTGCGTTAATCAACCAAATTTTTAACTTTAAAATTTTATCATCGTTATAAAAATTTCTCTCTCATCATTTTTTTATAGCTCATTATAAACTTTTTTTACTTTCTTATCAACTTTTTCACTATTTTTTCATTTTTCCATCCACTTCTATTTCCGAATTTTGTCATTCAAACACAGTCATTTGAAGTTGGAGATGGTGGAGTCCAACTGCCGTTCCACTCACGTCGTATTGGATTTTCCTTAAATTTGGGGTACATTTTTTATTTTAAAAATATTTTTCTAAAAAAAAAGGGAGATGCAGTCTGTAGACGAATGATGGGGTGATGAATGCTCAACAAATCACTTGATTATTATTATTTTTAGTCCGAAATTTGAAAGAGATTTTTTCAAGGGTATGTAGAAAAAAAAAAGTGTTTGTTCAAGGGTATGTAGAGAAAAAAAGTGTTTGTTCAAGGGCTGATGACTTTTAGTCTTCTTGTCGTTACCACGTCCTTTTCTTGGAAGAAATAGTGTACATCTCAAATACACCCAAATTCGTTCAGAAATATTATTGTTACGGTTTTGACACCACAGCTACAGCTATCGCGTCTTCAATATTTTTTTTGGGAAGCTGCTGCACCACTGCTTTAATGAAAAAAAGATATACCTTCGTGTATATGTGCTAAAACAATACAAAAAATATATTAAAATATTCCTTTTTTTATGGGGTTATTCATTTTTGTACTTGTATCTTGAATATTATTTTTTTTAATACCTTTCCTAAAAAAAATAGTTACTTTTTTCTCGGATTGAATACAATTTTTTCAATTTGAGCCCTTCTTGCATTCCATAAATGACCTACAAATAGGAAGAATCCTAGAACAAAACGAGAGATAGCTAACCAACTTCTAGGAGAGACATATAGGGATGTTTGAGGGTGAAAATTTTGGGTATTGAGGTTTGAGAAATATTATAAAGTAAATATATGTTATGAGAGTTGGTGAAAAAGTGAAGAGAGAGAAGATTTTTAATAAGTATTATAATAATAAAAAATTATGTGAATAATATTTTAGTATTAAACTCAAATATTTGGCCCCAATTATTTGGGGCTCAAACATCCCCATAATTGAATGCATCGATCTTGGTAGCTACGCCACCTACGGAATTTAAAGAATCTAAAGGAGCATGAGTCATATATTCTGTTGAATGCAGTTCTTGCCAAGGTTATATGTCTTTTTTAGCCTACTCAAGTCCAAACCATTGGGACCCCTTAGAGGTTCTATAATTTTACACTTAAATTGAACTGTATTAAAAAAGATAAACATAATAAATAGATATTATTATATACAACTCAAAATTATACACATTTAATATTAAATGGTGTAAAATTTATTTATTGTATTTATCTCTATTTAAATTATAATATACAATTAGAATAAAAAATTATAGAAAATTCTATTGCAAGAATAATCTCTTTCCGTGGATGAATTGCTTAAGCTCTATTGGGAGAGTAAAATGAAAATTCAGCCCCCGACTTCTCTGATTTTTTTTTAGTAAATCGAAGAGAAGACCTCAAGACCGTAGAAAAGTTCCAGAGGAAAAAAGCTTTCTCCAGTTGTTAGAGCATGTCATAAAGGCAGCCAGCTGAGGTGCTGTCAATGTCTACTCTCTCTATTTTGTACCCGAAGGGTCCCCCATTAATCCCTCTGTGTAGGTGAGGACTGACTGGCTGCCGTAAAGACACACGAGATAAAAATGACATCAACCTGCTTTGTATTAAATTGATCAGTTGCCATTGTGAAAAGACCAACAAGGTCGAACTACAATCACATAAAGAGATAAATTTCAGCAAGCAAACGACATTAAAATCTTCGTTTAAAACTAGAAATTTCAATGAAAGTTGCTGATGTGTAGTTATACCTTGAGACATTTTAAATATCTCAGGTGCATATAACTGTGCCGCTGGATTTAAACATTACAAATTCATTTCTTACTTTTTTTCCTTTGTTAAGTAAACAAAGATGAATACTTCCAAGCACAGTATAGATAATTTCCCCCAGTATCATATGCATTCGCCAGCGTCTTAGGACACTTTTGTTCCTCCTTCAAGTTTTGTTATTGGCGTTTCCAGAATTCCGGATCGAGGTCTCATTAGCCAAAGAAGACCCTGGCCAATCCCCGTGGCCTGCTTGATGAAGGGTCAGATGACATGGTTGTTGCTATCTGCTACAATAAGGAATCATTGGTTCAACCGAATAACTAAATAAAATAGATTGACATTTTTCTTCATTTCTCAGGTTAGATTCAACAAAAAGCTGCTCAAACCATCATCCATGCATATTCAGTTTCATAAATTCACGTATAGGGGACAATGAGTACCAACCTATGGTACTAGTGCGTCATTTTGTTTGAAGGTGAAATAAAATCAGAAATGGGGCAACCAATTAAGCTGGAACCAATTTATATGTTATAAGGATTACATTATGTAGTTCTCTAACTAATCACGAGTTTGGGTTTAATATGGGAACATTGAGGGGGTTTTACCTATCACTTAGCCAAAAGAACTCCATCTCCAACGCCACCAAAACCAGGTCCCACTAGTTGTTCCAAAAGAGGGAAGAAAAGTTTTGAAAGCAGCAAAAGATATGCATTTGAATCTATATAGACTTTCAGACCAGCAAACTGAATTCAAGATATCTAACGTCCCCGAAAAAGAAATAAAATTACGGGACAGGGAGTTGCTTTCCACTGGGGCATGGATGAAACTATGAACAAACAGCAAATCAGAACAGAAACTTTTGGGTAACTTATGGTCTATGACCATATAACTTGGCAAAGTCTTTAAGTTGCTGAAACTCCAAACGTTAATACCCAGTATGCTCATGGACACGCATTTGAAGTAGCGAAAGCAAGAGGAAGTAAAAGAACACATCCTATTTCTTGAATCCTTAAAGTTCACAAGGAGAAGAGAGCAGAGAAACCGAAGTGTTTCTGCTAGAGGAAGTAAAAACACACATCATATTTCTTGAAACCTTAAAGTTCACAAGGAGAAGAGAGCAGAGAAACCGAAGTGTATTTTGTTGAACGAACAATGCAGAGGCTATGTTGGAACTATAAGTACTCATACTACAAACAATATATCTCAAAATAAGGAAACTGACTACATAAGTCCTAAGTCTAACGAAATAAATAATAAGTAAAGAAAATATTACAAAACTAAACTAACAACAAACCCCCATTTTTAACTAAGGGGCATATTCAATTATGAATAGAACACAGCTTCCACTGCAATCCTCATGCAAACTCCTAATCCGGTTTTCCATTTTTGCTTTTCTTGATTTCATGTTACAATTATAAATCAGAACAGACGCTTGAGACTAAATCATATGATGCTACAATACAAAGAATTAAAAATGCAATCCCTTCAAACGATTGAAAGAGAAACTTTATTATCCCTTGATGAGCCATACGGCATCTACATAGTTTTTCATAAGATGCAGAAAAAATACGGATAAAGCCGATGGATGCAAAACACAATGAGGACCTAACAAATTCCTTCAGCTAATACTATTACACTCAACAATATTAAGAAAGCATGATTGCCGATCCTACTAATCCGACTTGGCAGGGAAGCATGATTAACTGATACTAAAGAAATAAGTAAGGAAAACTGGGAGCATACCAATGCACTTAGACCTTACTTTTTCCCCTTTTTCTTAGCCTGTCCTCCAGTATTTGTTCTCGGTCTTCTTTTACGTGTAAGAGCAAACTCTCCAAATTTATGACCAACTTTTCCTTCAGTGAGCTTACAACGAACAAAAGACTTTCCGTTGTAAATTCGAACAGTTGAATTAGCAAATTCCGGCCAAATAGTAGACCTACGTGACCAAATTTTCTTGTTAGCGAGAAGTTCTCTGTTCTTCTTCGTTTTGAACAGGAATCCATCAATGAAACTGCCCCTCCACGTAGACTGACCCTGCTTGTTGCTAAGGACCCTCCTCACAGCCTTCTCATCAGGCAGGAATCCCTCGTCCTTCATCTGCTCCAGCAACTCCCAGGCTTCGTCCAGCTTCCGCTCCTTGGCTAACGCCTCAAACACAGCAATGTAGGTGTCGGTATTGGGCTTCATCCCTTTGCCCACCATTTCCATCAAATACTTCTTGGCGTCCCCAATGTATTTAACATCAGAAGAAAGTCCCTTAATAAGAACAGTGTAAGTGTAAGCATTGGGGGAGATCCCTGAGGCAAGCATCCGCAAGTAGACCCTAAGAGCCTCCTTGGGCTGGTCGGCGTTGGCATAAGCCTCGATGACGGCTGTGTGGGCCACCACACTGGGTATGTGACCCTTGTCCTTGATCTGAGCAGAGAGTTCCGAGGCCTCGTAAGTGAGTCCGTCTTTAGACAAAGCGTCGAACATCTTCACGGCGTGACTGAGCAGGCCGTCTTCGGTCCTCATACTGCGGAAGATTGCTTGCAAGTCTTTTGGGTCCTTCGGGGGCTCCTCTATGACGGGAATCTTGTCAAGGGCGTCGTAGGGGGCTGGAAGCTTGACACTTTTCTGGATTTCTTCGGTGCCCGTGGCCTTGGTCTTGTCATTGTTGTCGCCGTCGGCTTCATTCTCGGTGGTGGTAGAAGTAAATAATCTGCACTGTCCGTGAATAGTTAACCATCTGCTTGGAAAATAAGAGCAAGCGGGAGAGATGCTCGGATTGCTTGCTGGTGCTGGGAGTGGTGATTCCGACGGACGTGGTGGTGGGGCATGGACGAAAATTGAGAGTCGCTTACCAAAGGTCAGAGGGAGAGAGGGATTCCTATTAGACGCCAGCGAAAAGGCCCGCGATATCAATCTTGCGCCTGCCATTAGCGATCCGTATCCGTATCTGTTATCCCTTCAGTCCCAAACTTCTTCCGGTTGCAGAAGTAGTCTTGTAAGCCAGGCTAATTTCCCATCATAGAAAAACCAAAAAATATATATATCCGCAAGAGCCGAAAACCCTTAATTATGTTTTATTTCTTGGAATCAGCTAACTTCCTCCTTTTTTTCCGTTCATTTGAATCTATCAATATCTCATTTGCCCATTAAAAAAACAATAGATTTTCCAATTTAACGGGATTTGCATCCTCATAATACTATGAAAGCATTATCTTTCTTCATATGAATAAATTTAGGAACATATAATATTATGATAGAAATTAAAATTTATGGTTGATTTGAAAGGATTAATATCATTAAATTTTGTTATGTGCGTCTATTTTTTTTTTGGCATTAGGTATATGAACTCATGCGATTAACCTATTAGCCACCTCATAAGTATTGAACTTATATTTATAGTCATATCATGAAAGTTCGAATCCCTTGATTTATAATGTGCATCTAAAACGAAGACCTTCGTAGAATTTTGATTTCATGGGAGTTTCGCTACTCTTTCATATATGAATGTATCCACTTCAAACTCAGCTCGAGGAAAGAAAATTACATATCAACCCACTCTAGAAGTTCATAAATTTCTTTCATTATCTCACCAAACTTTTCTAGGGCCCAAAAGCCCAAGAACCTCCTCCCACAGCCCAATGCTCTGTACACAAGCCAACCCAATTACACTTGGACTGCAAGCTGCTACTGTCCAGTAACCAGCTCTTATTTCGTCCTTGAGTTGCTCTTTCTCCCACCCGCAGTAGCCATCAAAGAACCTGAAGTCCCCAACACCCACCACATTCCTCTTCACCATTTCAGCTGCACAACCCACTCTCTCCTTAGTCCCGTAATACAGACCCTTCATCACTTCCTCAAAAACCCCACTCCTTCCCACCCCATCATCGTCGTCGCCCCCTTTAGTACTCACCAAAAACAGACCGTCCTCTAGAGGCCCACCAAAGAACAATGGCCTATCAGAGAACATCCCCGCAACATCTAGGACCGTTGATCTAGTCTCCTTGATCGACATGAGTGATGGTCGATTTAGAATGACCCCAGATAGACCCAATGGCCCATCTGACAAGACGAGGATCACCGTTCTTTCAAAGATGTGGACACCGTCGAGCTTCTCGGTAGCAATGAGCAAGCAACCCTTTTCGGGCTCGTGGATCGTGTGGGCCCACTTGTCACCGATTGCGGTGGGCGGGGGATGATCCACCACAGCATCTGGATCGACGTAGGAGGAGGGCTCTTGTACACTTGATGCTCGCTCTCCTGCAACCAGTTTTGCTCTGAAGGATCGCCAGTCAGGACTAGGAAGTGAATTATTGTCGTCTTCGGGCGACGAAGATGATGATCCCATTCCTGTACGACAACCTATTGGACCAAAACTCAATTTTAGAGTTTCATACAAATTTTTTTGGGAAAGAACAAAAAAAACCATACAAACTACAATCTAATTATATATAAAACGACCTCGGAATCTCGGATCGACACTGTTTTAATAGAATCGAACCACTTACATGATACTGAAAACTGAGCGACATGTCTTCTGCCCTTTAATTGCCTGGCATAGCTCTTAGGTTGATCCCAAATAGCAGCTTTGTTTGAGGAAACAAATGCTACGATTCTGCTGATGGAATTCGAGTTGAGAAAACAAGCTTCCATGGTTTTAGCTTCCCTTCCCCACTTGTTTGTTTGTCAAACGTGGATAAAAAAGGATGGAGCGGATGAGAGTCGCTGCTACAAAATGTATATATTTGCAACGGGGATTAATGTGCACCACATGGTGTTCTTCAATCTCATCCGATCCAATCCAAGTTGGATGTTTCTTTTTGACTCCGAAGATGGGCCAGAAGATATGACTTTTACACATGGCGCAGTAGGAGAAGATGCACATCCGTTACAAAAGGTAAATGCCTTCATTCGTGGCTACTGGATCAATCAAACCGTTTTCGGATGACGTGTCACCTTCGTAGCCAGTTATGTACACTTGAGTTTTTTTTTGTTTTTTTCAAGCGAGTTATTTTCCTACCGAAGCACCAACTCGCGAATCGTATACTATACCCGAATTTCGGGTAATTAACTTGGCGGTGTAGCAGTGGCCCGCGTTGAGTTTGGATTAAGGCCAACAAAAATGTTCAACGTGGAAAAATAGAAAGGCCCTAGTTTGGAACGTTGACACTAGGTAATTTGTTGATAGGAGAACTTAAATAGAAGACTTAATAAGAGGACTTAGATAACTCTAATTTTAAAGCATGTCTTTTGGTCTAGAACTCAAGTCATCATCAATTAGTGGAACATGCGTCTTTCCTAGGTCGTGTGATGATTTTCATGAACATATTTTCTTTGATTCTATGGATCCAATACGAGTCAAGGTAGGTCCAAGTTCGGTAAAAGCTCCCTATAGAATGAGGGAATGTTAAAATCTCACATGCTTAGGAGAACCTAAGTGACTTAGTAAGAAAGCTTGAATAACTCTAACTTTAAGGTATGTCTTCAGGTCTACGGCCTAGGTCCTTATCATAATTTCCAGGGAGCAAGAAGTGGAAGGCCAATGAAAGAGAATTTAAACGCAATACAAGATTGCAGTACCATTTAAAAAAGAGACTCACTTTCACAAATTAATTGATTTGCATGTCTTTTGTACATGATCCTAGAACAGGGTTATTGGTAAGGACCATTAAGCTTCCCAAGTTAAACTAATGCTCAATGATCAACAATAATGAATAGCGCCAAGAGAGTATTTACTCAATCAGGTGCTGCAAAACACACAACGGATCTGTTCTAAATGCTATTATACATTGGCTGTATCCTAAAACATCATAAATGATTCAGACATCCGATCAGCACCATAATCACTAAGCAGAGCTAAATTCTGATGTAAGGGGGGATCAGGTACAGGGAATTCTCGCCGCCGAAGTTATACCAGAAATCTGCCCCAAAATGCATCTTCCCAACGCGGTCCCGCCCCTTAATGTGAGGATATGCTTGCAAGATGTGCACCAATTCAGCAGATTACCTAAACCATTATATAAACCAATTCCTATTGGTATGCTTTTGGGACGTATCCAACCTGCTTAAGGTCCTGAACCAATCTGTCAATCATCTGATATATTTTATCTGATTTAGGGTGTGATTTATCAAATACCGTAAATTCATGAACCTCATCATCAACCTCTATAGAACTAGCCCCTGATGGTTTCTGGATTCCTGTACTCCTCATTCGCAGCCTTACATTTGAAACACTGTCCCAATCTCCAGCTGCAGCATATATATTAGACAACATTGAGAAGTTTCCAGGATCTGACGGTTCTAATATAACCAGGTGATCCACAACTTGCCTAGCAAGATCCACATCATTATGCATACGGCATGCTCCCAGAAGAGTGCCCCAAATAATCACATTTGGTTCCATAGGCATGCTATTCACAAGTCTGAAAGCTTCCTTAAGACGGCCCCCGCGACCCAAAAGGTCAATCATGCAACCATAATGCTCAATCTTGGGAACAATACCGTAGTTCCTCTCCATCGTGTAGAAGTATTGAACACCCTCCTCCACTAAGCCTGCATGCGTACAAGCACATAAGACGCCAATTAAGGTAACTCTATCTGGCTCAAACCCTTCTACCTTCATCCTAGAGAAAAGCTGAAGCGCTTTCTCACCATGTCCATGCATGGCTAACCCTTGGAGCATGACATTCCAGGATACCACATCTCTCTTCGTCATCCCATTGAATACACTATAGGCCTCATCTAAGCTACCGCACTTCGCATACATATCAACCAAGGCATTTGATACATGAGTACTACCCTTAAACCTAGTCCTCCTAATAGAGTCATGAACTTTCTGACCCAATCCAAGCAAACCAGACTCTGCACAAGCAGCCAAAATACTTATCAGAACCCCATCATCAGGCTTCAAAACAGCCTCCTCCATATTATCATATAAGCTAACTGCCTCATTCATAAGCCCCTTTTGAGCATACCCAGATATCATAATTGTCCAAGAAACTAAGTTCTTAACTGGCATCTTATCAAACAACATTCTCGCCATATCCATATCCCCAGCTTTACAGTAACCTGAAACTATAGTAGACCAAGACACAACATTCCTCTCAGGCATCCCCTCAAATAATTCAAATGCATGGTTCATTTCTCCGGCCTTTGCATAACCATCCAATATAGTATTCCAACTCACCATATCCTTCTCCGGCATTTCATCAAACAACCGACGAGCCTCCCCCAACTCTCCCGCTTTCAGCAAACCACCAATCATAGAATTCCAAGACACGACATCTCTCTCCCCCATCTCCTTAAACAACTTCCTCGCTGCCTTAACACCAAACGACCCACACTTGGAATAACTATCGATAAGCGAATTGGGCACGAAAATATCTGAACAAAACCCAAACTTTTCAATATGGGCATGAATCATCTGGACCATACGCAAACAAGACTGGCCAGAACACGCTTTAAGCAGAAATGGGTACGTGAAATTATCGGGATAAACACCATTACTCTGCATTTCAAAGAAAGTGGCAAAGGCCTGTAAGGGCTGAGAATTTTGGACATGGGCTCTGATCAAAGAATTATACAAATGCGCATTGGCTTCTTGAATTTGATTGAAAGCATTGACTGCCAACGCCATTTGACGGCACAAAGAGAATGCCGCTATGAGCTTTGGTGCTACAAAGAGATCCTGATGGAGATTGGCTTTGAGAATTTGGGCGTGGATTTGCTTTATCTGGTTGAGGTTGGTGCATTTGTGGAGGTCCGAGAGCTTTTCTTCCAAGAGTCTTCGTCTGGAAACCCATGTTGGCGTTCGGATTGGCGTGTAAAGTTGCATTGGGTTCAAAGAGTAATAAAAGCGCACTAGATTTGGGGCAGCAGGACAGGAATGAGATTTTAGTTTTATTTTGGTGGTAACTAAAGTAGTGATGAGACTGAGGAGCAAAATGTAAAAGCGATGGCTGAGCCACCTTTTAGGCTTTTAACCATCCTGCGCAGATGGTCCGGCTTTGTTTGGGTGCCACAGAATTTTTAAAAAACATTTTTAACAGATTTCAATAATTTTTTTACAAACTTTAATAACATTTTATACATTCCAACCACTGTTATACAATCTCAAAAGAATTTACGTTACCTTTAATGAAAAAAAAAATAGCTGAACATCTTTCTGCCCATCTAAACACGGCAGAAGTCACCGAGTTTTGGCTCGGTTGGCATCTTCTCCTTAGTCCTGATTTGGGGATCAAATCTCCTCGCCCTCAATTTGCCAAGAAAAAAAAGACAGAAAAATATTGACACTTTTGGATTATCATAATTGTATCTAATAAATTATTTTCTATAAAGAATTTTTTAGTTCTTGAAATTCAGGTGGCTTCTTGCGTGGAGGCCAATTGTCTTAGTAAAAATTAAAATAAGAGAGACGTTTGGATTCTCATAATTGCATATGAGAAACATATGTTTAGAAAATTTACTTTTCTGGATCAATTTTAGTGAAGTAAATACAAGATTCATTGATATGATTCTCTAATACAATTTGCTACCATGCAAGAAACTAGGATGGTGGTGATCAAAGCTCAAAATATTTGGTAGTAATTGAGTATTTTGATAACGAAAAAAAGTGAAATTAAATTTTTTTTTGTATGAGAAGAAACTTCACATGGAAAATCTACCGAAGTGAGCCACTTACTGCACACAACAATTTCAGAGAGGTACTTAGAAAAAAAAACAATTTCAGAGAGGTCATGCAGCAGCTCAGAGCCCACAGCCCTTCACGTGAGTCACCAATTTAATTTTTAGATAAATATAATATATTTTCATAATTGTGTCACAATTAGTGGTACTTTATCTGACAATCGTCCGTTTCGAAGAAACTCGCGTTAACTCAAAAAGGGCAGTAATATAATTCATGTGGTCATATAACTATGTCACAATCAGTCGTCATGTATCTAACAATAGTTTGTTTCGAGAAAACTTTGTAGTGTTAACTTCAAAAGGGTAATAATGTAATTCATGTGGTCATATAATTGCGTCATAACCAATCGTTTCGTATCTGACAATCGTCTATTTCGAGAAAAAACTTGTATAATGCTAACTCCAAAAGAGTATAATGTAATTAATGTGGTCATATAACTACGTCAAACCAGTCGTCATGAATCTGACAATCATCTATTTCGAAAAAACTATGCAGCTTTAACTTCAAAAGAGTAATAATGTAATTCAAGAGGCCATATAAATGCTGCACAACCAATTATCATGAATCTGACAATCGTTTGTTTTGAGAGAAAATTGTGCAGTGCTAACTCTAAAAGAGTAATAATGTAATTCACGAGGCCATATAACTGCGGCACAAACAGTCGTCCTGAATCTGACAATTGTTTGTTTTGAGAAAAATTGTGCAATGTTAACTCAAAAAGAGTAAAAATGTAATTCACGAGGTCATATAACCGCGGCACAACCAATTATCTTGAATTTGACAATCGTCTGTTTAGAGAAAACTTTATAGTGTTCACTCTAAAAGAGTAATAATATAATTCATGAGGTCATATAGTTGTGTCACAACCAGTTGTCTTGAATCTAACAATCGTCCGTTTCGAGAAAACTTTTTAGCGTTAACTCCAAAAGAGTAATAATATAATTCATGTGGCCATATAACTGGGTCACAACCAGTCGTCCTTCATTTTGACAATGGTCTGCATAACTCCAAAAGGGTAATATTGTCTTCCATGCAAGAAGCAAATCCAATTTCAAGATTGTTTTACCATATTTGCATTACAGTTGTTCTTCATAGATCTGATAAAAGTATGATGCAAAAAAAAACTTTTCAGAGTTACTTCCAGAAAAAGTTACCACGAATTCATCTGAACCGTTTTTTTTTAAGACAATTGGCGATCATGCTAGAAGCAACTTCAGTTTCGAGAAACAAAAACTATTAGTGATTTTTTTGTCTAATATAAATTAGGGTTATGTTCGTTTTGAGAAAAAATATAGGATTTTAGAGAAGTTGTGAATTTTTATGTTGAATAGTGTTTTATTGGTGTTTGTGTAAAGTGGAGAGAGAAATGATTTGATGTAATTGTTTAATAAAAAAATATTGGAGTTATGTGAAAAAGTATAGAGAGAGAAAATTTATGTTGAATAAAAAATTAAAAAATCGTTGGAGATTGTGTAAAATGTATTGGTTTTTGTGTTTGAATTCTGAATATGTTCGGTAATAGAATTGTGAATATACTTAGAATCCTGAAAAAATGGTGAAAACGAACATACCCCTAGGATTCTATCAGCTGTCTTCTAGCATGATAGCCATTAGCCAGTTGTCTTAACAAAAAAATCGGGACCCTATAATGTTGTTAATTAACCACTTGTAAAATCATGAATTTTACTTTAGGCTAAAATGCTCTGTACGTCCTTGGGGTATGACCATTTCCCAATTTAGTCCGTAGGGTATGAATTTCTCTTAAAAAAACCCTGGGGTTGGGTCATATTCCCAGATGAGTCCTACCGTCAACTTATTGGACGGAAGTGCTGACGTGGCTAACAGAAAACACGTGTTTGCTGACATGGCATGTTTAAAAATTAGAAAAAAAATAATACGAAGGCACGTGTATAATTGGAAGCTGAAAACCCGAAAATGCCCCAAAATCCCACTTTAATTTCCTTTGACAAGGGAAAAAGGCCTTGTCTTCTGACGAAGAAGGTAAGCTATCGAAAACCCCAAAATTTATGTTCTTCGACGAAAAAGCTCTCGGAATTTTTTTCCTCCTCATTTTGGTCGCGTGGTCTTTTGAATTTTGACATAGATGAAGTCGACGAGGAGGACGAAAGGGAGCCCATTGATGGAGGCAAAGTCTGGGATGTCCATGACGATGAAGAAGAAGATGAAGATAGAACATTCTTTAAGTTTCAATTTTTCAAGCTAATCATTAGACATTCGGGGTTCTGTGCAACCTTATGGGCAGTGTCAATCCATTGGTCCACGTACAGTCGCGTAAACTATCAGATTTTTGTCTATGACACCAAAATGGGGTCCGAGTCCGATGCGAATAGTCGATGATGATGAAGAAATTAGGCTAGTTTGAAAGCTGCTAAGCCAAGCGGGTCCACCGTCAATTGCACCGAAGCCAGCAGTAGCAGACAAGCTAGCCTTTTTTTTTGGGTGAATTTCAAATCGAACGGCCGAGTAATAATTAGCAGTGCTGGGTTTCATTTGCTGTTTGTGAATTCGTCGGAGTTAAGTGGACAGATTAACTTATATGATTCCATCCATTTTGTTTTGTAAAGATCAAAAAACATTGTTGAAGAAACGAAAATTCACCATCTTCGCTATCTTGGGACAACATAAATTAGTAATACATGGGATTCTGAAACAAAAGATATAACTCTCATCGTTGAAGATGGTTAAGACTTCGGTGACGTCGTGAAGTAGTTTTCTGTGTGATTATTTTTGGGGCATTTTCGGGTTTTCAGCTTCCAATTATACACGTGCCTTCGTATTATATTTTTTCTAATTTTTAAACGTGTCATGTCAGCAAACACGTGTTTTCTGTTAGCTACGTCAGCAATTCCGTCCATTAAGTTGACGGCATGACTCTTTTGGGAATAGGGCCAAACCCCAGAGATTTTTTAAGGAAAATTCATACCCTAAGGACTAAATTGGGAAATGGTCATACTGATGAGGACCTGGGCTCTAGACCAAAAGACATGTCTTACAATTAGAGTTATCTAAGCCCTCTTATTAACTCTTCTAATTAGGTTCTCCTAAGCAATGTGGGATCTCAACAATCCTCCATCCTTCGAAGACCGACGCCCTCGTCGTCTGCGTCTCCCACATGGCCTCTATAAGGGGCTTTCACCGGACTTGGGTCTACCCTGACCCGTACCGAATCTATAGGGTAGAAGAAAATGGGTTCATGCAAGCCACCACACGACTTAAGAAAGACGCATGGGCCACCAATTGATGAGGACCTGGGCTCTAGACCAAAAGACATGTCTTACAGTTAGAGTTATCCAAGCCCTCTAATTAACTCTTCTAATTAGGTTCTCCTAAATAATGTGGGATCTCAACACATACCCCAGGGACGTACGGAGCATTTTAGCCTTTACTTTAATTGGTACAATAAAGTTTAAGATATTTACAAACCAATGAGAATACGTACTAGTCCTTTAGTAATATTTTTATTATTTTATGCATTAACTAATAATTGAGATTTTATTATTTGAAATTGCAAAGCACCAAATCTAGGGTGTGTTTGCAATATAAAATTTTACGCCCTCTAAAATTTTAACACAATAAAGTATTATAATATAATTTATCTCTCTCCATCAAATCATAACTTTTCACTACAAAAAATATAAAAAAATTATCTTTTCATTTTTTAACTAACTCAATACCTAAAATTTTAACAACAGTCAAATTTTACCAAACAAACTCACACCTACTATCGTATCCCGGTGACTCCGTCTCCTCGTTTCATCAAGAAAAGAAACAAGCAAAATACAGTTCACCAGGTTGTTGGACTGTTGGGTGGATGGTTTGGTGGGGGCCACTGCGTTTCCTCGCGAGTCGCACAGACAGACCAGTCCACAAACCTCACACGCACTGCGCAATGCCAGGATGCGTCCAGAGCACGACAACGGAAGTCCGCAGTTTTCCGACTCTTGACCTACCCAATTTCACCACCTACCCTCTCATTATTTTCACCACCAATACAAAGCGCCAGCAGGCCCAAACTTTTACTCATACCCTCATTTTCCTTTTCTTTGTCCTGATTTTAAACGCTCCCCTCCTTCGGTTGTTCCTTGCCCTCTAAGCTCTCTTTTCGCTTTCAATGGAGGCGAAGCTGCTAGGAACTGCCTCTCCTGCGATTATTGCTCCTCATGCTTCCAGATGTTCGAGACCCATTTCCTCTTTGGTCCTCCGGATCAGGCTGGATTTTTCTTTCGGGCTCCAAGGTACAAGCTCGACGAAGAGAAGCGCTCAGTCTGTACAAGCTACATCAACTCCTGCTGGGTACCGAAATAGTAACTTTTGGTTACAATTGTTAATTATTACAATCGACCTTGGGTATCTCAGTTTGAGAAAGAAAATATACTTTATATTTTTACTTCTAATTTCATTTTTGTTACCGTTATGGCTTTGGACCAAGTCTTGTGTTCTTTTATGTGCTGTTTGTTTCGGTTATCGATACTTTTTTTTTTGCGGTACGGTTCATGAAAATTGTTGTATATCTTGCCTTATATGGACTTGAATGTTTTGTTAGTCCAATTTACAGTATAAGGATTCTACTTGCATGCATACAGATAAGAAACGACATTTTTGTGAACGCTCACATCCGCAATTTAGCGAAGAAAGAGCAGAATCGAGCCACATACAGATCAAACTGAAGATCTTAAGGCATAACTTGCTTTCTTGTTTAGTGATTGTTTGATGTCATTGCTTTAGTTGTTAGTTACTATGTTTCTGAGTAAGTAGCTATGGATGTCATTCAGTCCCTTTGTCTGCAGCAGCTGTTTCTGAATGATGACTTCATTCGTACATCAAAAACAGGAAAGATTGAAGCATTGCAGTGATTTAAGCTAGTAGAAATCAACAACCCACAAATAATTCATTAATGTCACATAGAATGCTAATTTAGAATGCATCCAAAAAGCGGCTTCTTTGATATCCCCTGAGTCACTGTTCTCCACAGTGGCATGTCTTCAGCAATAGCTGCGCACTGATACAAAATTCTTGCCGGAACTCAAGTCTATCATGCATTGTACATGTACACTGTTGGGTGTCCCATGGGAGGATCTAAACACCTTAACCCTCGATTTTTGTGGTTCAAATGCTAAATTATGCTGTCTTTTAATGTAGCTCAATTGCAACAAGGAAAAGGGTGGATGAGAGCGAGAACTTGACACTGGACAGTATAAGAAGTTCCTTAATCAGACAGGAGGATAGCATCATATTTAGCCTTCTGGAGAGAGCTCAATATTGTTATAATGCAGATACATACAACCCTAATGCTTTCTCCGTGGATGGATTCAATGGCTCTTTGGTTGAATATATGGTTAAAGAAACTGAAAAACTTCATGCTCAGGTTTGTTAGACCCCCTAGAAAAAGAATGGTTGAAATGAGGAATTGCTATGCAATGCATCCTGATAATTTCTCATTGCACACTACAGGTGGGTCGATACAAGAGTCCGGACGAGCATCCTTTCTTCCCAGATGAGCTTCCAGACCCAGTATTGCCACCTATGCAATACCCACAGGTAATATAAGATGTGCAACACCCCCCGGGGGTAGTTCAATAAGTGATTTTTTTTTTCCAATTCTGAACTCAAGATTTTGTCCTTCTCAAGAGGTGTATTTTGGAAATTTGCAGAATGGAGAGTTTATAGGAATACTAGTCCGTAATATATTTTATCAGCTCAGTATGAAAGAGCCAGTAATGGATTCTACTTTGGGAAAGAGAAATAGTGGAAAGTCAATCAAGTATATTTGTTTGCTGCATAAAAAGCCAACAAAGCTTATTTTAGCTAGTAAATTGTGGAAAAGCCATGTTTATTAGGCTCAGTTGATGACAATTTGCCTGAAAGGATTTCACCCTGCTAACCTCTCTCTCTCTTGCACTGGAGTTAGGTTTTTATCGATCTATTTGCTGATTTTTCCCCCTCAATTCTCCTCCATTGAACCTTTCTCTGACTTGAAAACAGGTACTACATCCTTTTTCTGACTCCATCAATATAAATAAAAAAGTGTGGGACATGTATTTTAGAGATCTTATCCCAAGATTAGTTGAGGAGGGAGATGATGGCAACTGTGGTTCGACTGCTGTTTGCGACACAATGTGCTTGCAGGTATGCATTTTCATTCAATCATCCATGTTTCAATGAACTTCAAAACTTATCTGGATGACTATAATTTTAATGAATTCTGCTGTGGTAAGGAAAAATTAGGCATGACGTGTTCCAGCTTTACAGCCCTCTCAATTAGTACTGTTATTCCGCTTGAGTCTTTTGCAGCTTACCTTCCCTTCTCACTCTCTATCTCTCTCTTCCCCATTCCCCGGGTGCCTGAGGGGTGGTGTCCTTTCTGAGTGCACTCGTTTACTTCATTCATCCTTGGAAGAAATTGTGACTGCTTCACTACCACACATAAATCAAGCAATGTAAAGTCGAAGCACCTTCATAGAACAAGATATGAGAGGATATCCCTTATTCGAGCAACGTTTGGTTTTCTGAGCATGAAGCACGTAAGGTTATGGTGGTCAAATACCCCTTAGAAAATGCAGTTTCATAGTCCTTCCCCTGAGTTAAGCCCAATTTCAGTCTAGACTTTAGAACCAGTAGGATAAGTCCCCTTGCCATCCACCATACTGTGAAAGGATGATTTTTTTTTTTTGAGAAAGAGAGCAAAGCTCTTAAATTTATTCACGTTGTCCTCACTTGTGACAGAAGAATACCGAATAAAACAAAGCTCAGATTAAGAGATAGAAAACTCTCAACGCACACGTACCATAGGAAAACCCCATTTGTCCAGTCATAGGTGCCCTCGGATCTCCTTTTCTAAAGAAAAACTAGATAAAAAAGTTTGTTGTGTACTCCTTTAGCGCTCAACCTAGATAAACCATCTGCCACCATATATCCTTCTTGCAGAACATGCAAGAAAGTAATGTAACACAATATGAAGTTTGTGAAAAAGGTACAGTTTTGATAGTTCTGTTCTCTGGATCCATTTCCTACGAGAAAATTTTGAATGATGGTAGGCAAAGGCAACCCCAATCAACTCGGTCTTGATCTGTTAGGTATAAATTTCGTGTAGACTGAGACATTGCTTAGAATATTCAGCTACGGAAATGTAATTGTTCTCTGTATAATGTTTCATGCAAATTCTGTACTGATACACATAAACACGAAAGCATATCTGGCAATGGAGTTTTCAAATCCATCAAATTATGGTGTCATTGCATCATTATGGACACTACTCTCTCTCTCTCCCTGGTAAAAAAAAAGTGTATAAGAAAAAATTATCTGTCTCTCTTTGTCTTGATGTATACGCTGGTTGTGATTGCAGGCTCTTTCAAAAAGAATCCATTATGGTAAATTTGTTGCAGAGGCCAAATTTCAAGCCTCTCCAGATACCTACGAAGCTGCCATTAGAGCCCAGGTACATAGCCTTTCTCAGATACATTTCTGCTGGACCTATCCCATACAAATTTTTTTTGTTTTGGATTTGTTGAAATGATTTTTGACGCTTTCACTCACTTTTTTTTTTCCCTGTGGTGGTGGTGTATGATTCTGCAGGACAGGCAAAGACTGATGGATATGCTGACATTTCCAAAAGTCGAAGATGCCATCAAAAGGAGAGTAGAAGTGAAGGCCAGAACATTTGGTCAAGAGGTGACAGTGAAGGTAGGGGAAGCCGATGCCGATGCCGGACCTGAACCGGTTTGTAAAATAGTACCAAGCTTGGTTGCTGATCTATATGGTGACTGGATCATGCCATTGACAAAAGAAGTTCAAGTTGAGTACCTGCTTAGAAGGTTGGACTGAATGAAGTTTACAGTTACTTTCTCCTTTGGCTGAATGAATAGAGCTAGTCTCTTACCATTTTCGAGGACATACATATATACTCTGTGGATATAGGCTTTTGACAGATGTCTTTGTAAGTATCACAGGTAAGAGGCTAAGGGACGCGTTTATCGTGAATTAAGAAATAAATTTTGGTGAAATGGGTGCTTAGTATTGCATGGGTCCAAAAATTGACGTCCTTGTTTTTTTTTTTTCCTTTTTTGTTTGCTTCTAAGACAAATATTCAGGAGATTGAATAGAGTACCGTTTACGAAGAAAAAAAAAATAGAGTACCGTTCATTAGCGGATCGTATATAATATCGTTTCTAAGCCCACTATTTGTTGCCAATGAGCTATGGCTCAAGTGGCACCTTCTCCGTATAGGAGGGTTCTTATCTGGGGTTAGAATACCCCCACCCTCTCTCCTAGCAGGCTATGATCTGCATTGTCTAAAAAAAAGTCCACTATTTGTTAGAAAAGTAACAAGGGGGTTCATTTACAAGATTACTTCAAAAATCCGTGGAACTATCAAGTCAGCCAAATGCGAACTCATACATCGTCGTAAACCGAACAGCCCATTAAGCACCCTTCCGAAAACAGCGTCAAAATAGGTTTCAACAGTCCCCAGGGGGTGGCTTCTTTTCTCTCTCCCATGCCGGGTGCTCTTCGGTTTCCTGCGCACTTCGACAAAAGAACGCGCATAAAAACAAATCACTTTAATTAATATTTGCACTTTCTCTTTTTCCTTTTGCAAAATGTGTCCCACGGCCACAATCGGCCAGGCCACTCGTTCTATCCTCTTTTTACTTCCAGATACTTTTTGTTTTTTTAATTGGGTGTCGGATCAAAATACGTGTATTTCAATTAATATCACAATTTATGCAGTACTATAGTTCCATACAAATACCAAAAACTTTGGGATGGGCTCAAAAAAGTAGTAGCATTTATGATATTTTATACTTAAAGACATTAGAAAGAGTATACACCAAATCTCAAACCTTAGGTACTAGGCCATCTTATTAGGATTTATGTATCATTATTTTTCTAAAGTCCAACCATCTTTTGTTCTTTAGAGACAGCCGATAATAGCTCTTAATGGCGTACCCAGCACAATAATAACAACCAGTGTGATCGGATTCCATGATCAAATTAATATAAACCATTGGGTGAATCTCCAAGAAAAAAAAATTCGTTTGTTTATTTTGTCAAAAATCGTACATTATTCAGTTGGTGACCATTATCATCGAGATCCCGATACGTAAACAACACAAAAGGAAATATGTTCTTGATCGTGACATTCAGTTGGAGCAATATGTTTGTTTGCCAAAATATTGGGGAATATTCCTAAAATTTTGGGAATCTTTACTTTATTGAGATTTATTGGGGTTTGTGAAAAGTGAAGTGTGTATGTGTAAAAGTTAAAAATTTTGAAGTTTGTTTGGTTTGTCCGATTTGTTGAGACCCCAAATATTTGGGGTCTCAAACATATATCGCAAGTCAAACCTAACCATATTTTTCGGTGGGACAGGCTTGCCTCGGTGAAGTTTCCATAGAAAGCTTGCTACTTTGTGCATGCAGCAGCACAATGTGGGGCTGAACATTTCAATCAAGTCCCATTTATTGGGCTTGCTAATGCAGAGCAATTTAATACGAATTTATTTAGAAAAAAAGAATAGAGCAAACCAATTACCAAAAAATAAAAGGCTAGTGATCATTTTGGTCTTGAATTTTATACCTTTTTTTAAAAATAGTCTCTGAATTTTAAATTAGCTCAAATCAATTATTAGTGTTTGTCGATTTAATCATTTCGTCTAATACCGTCTCCTTACCTACACAGTCAGCTAACGCGCGGGACACGTCACATCCAATAAGATACAGCCACGTGTACCAATTTTTAAAAAAAACTCACAAAAGCCTGTCCACGTTGACATTTTCGTTAAAAAAAATTATTTACAAAAATATCCCACAAACTTATACTTCAATCTCAAATACCTCGTACACTCGAATTCGTTGCAACCAGCCACATTAAAATACATGTCGCGTTTCAATTGGGTTTTGACGTTAAATGGGATATTTTCTGTCACAAGTGACATACAGTCCAGGCGAAAAGACTAGGTTGCCCCTTCTCTTCCTCCTCTTCTTCCTCTACACCTTCGCCTTCGACATCTTCTCTCTCTTCAACCGCAACACCTATTACTCCACCTCTCCTCATTCTTTTACCACTCCAACTTCAGTTCTTGCGTAGAAGACTCACTCTCAGAGCTCCCACCCACCAATTGGGTTCGTTTCTATTCCGCATATTCTTCAAGTATCTTGGACAATGTGATATGGACACTCGTGGTCACCTTCATTTGAGCATACCCGTTTTGTTGCTTTTGCTTCTCTTGCTCGAGCATTACACCAAACAAATTGTCCACAATGAAATGAAATCCTGAACTCCAAGCATCGCCAAAAACGAAAATCCAAAGCTAAAGTAACACTACTACATAACCAAATTTATAATATATTTCAATCTCACAAAGAAAACCTAAAACCTAGGGCATCAAAATACAAAAAGTTCAAAATTTATCAGAAATTCCGTTCGCATCATCCAAACAAACACAATCCCATTTCTCAAGACAACAACAATCCCCCCCCCCCCCAAAAAAACACCAGTTTTGACCAAAGTCCCCTGCTAGTTTGAAAAAAGAAGAAGAAAACATGCACATACTGCATATCTGCCATGACACCTGAGCCGGAAGACCCCTTCCTCTCCACTTCAAACCCATCCCCCTTCATCTCTCTCTTTCTCGGTGTGTTTGCAACATAAAATTTTACATCCTCTAAAATTTTAACACAATAAACTATTACAATATAATCTCTCTCCTCCATCAAATTATAACTTTTTACTACAAAAAATATAAAAAAATTACCCCTCTTCTCTTTTTCACTAAACCCAATACCTAAAATTTTAACAACACTAAAATTTTACAAAACAAACCCACCCAATCAAAGCAAGCATCGGCTTTTAGTCAGTCAAACCCATCCCCCTCCATTGTCCACGAAGGAATGCCACAACACTCTCAGCAAATGAGGATTTAAGATCCCATTGATCTGCGCACTCACCCTTACTTTTTACAGAGACCCATTCGTCCCTATAATGACTTTTTTCCTGAAAATTAATGGGGTAAATTGGGTTCGGGGATTAATTGGGTCAAAACGCATTGGATGTGGCATTGCAACTTAATTCGAATGGAATGAGGGCAAATAGGTCTTTTCAAGTGGCTTTATGTCTCTTGTGACGGAAAACATCATATTTAACGTCAAAATTGGGTCAAAAACTCAATTGAAACACGACAGGTATTTTGCAACGAGTTCGAGTATAAAGGAGGTAGTTGAGAATGAGATATAAGTTTGTGGGGAGTTTGTAATTAACTAAAAAAAATTGACGCTGGAGCGGGGAGGCCACCCCTTCGCGCGAAGGGGTGGCTTCCCCGCTCTCGTGTCAATTTTTTTTAACGAATATGCCAATGTGGATTTTGTGAATTTTTTTCCCCTAACTTGGTACACGTGACAAAATCTTATTGGGTGTGACGTGTTTTGCTGTTAGCTGACTGTGCATGTAAATGGACGAAATTGGACGAAAATATTAAATCGAAAAATAACAATAACTTAAGGACTGATTTGAGTAAATTTGAACCCAGAAAATAAAAAATCAAACCCGCAGATGCGACATCAGTCTGATAAAAAAAACACTTGATATCTTATATTTTTCCTACTGTTCTTGTTGGTAGTTGTCTCTGTAGCAAATTTGGAAAAGAAAACGAGCTCAGATGAAAACTACATCGCTCTGATCTACATATGAGTTTAAATTAAAGAACTGTTTTTTTTCATCGTTCCCTATTGAAGATATCATTGTAGATTAGAACATATAAATTGAAAGTAAAGAACTTTAATTTTCTTTTAGCACTTTATAGTATAAACTAAAAGAAAGTAATAATTGGCCCATTTCCACGCACATGGCAGTGTCTGCACCTGAATTCGTATTCGTAAGACAAGAAAGAGTCAGCTTTAAGAAGCTTGATAAACTTGCTAATGCATAATTAATAAAATAGAGTAGCTTAGAGAAAAGTAAACAAATAACATATCCGTAAATTAAGGGTACGGATTTTCGCTGATAAATAATCGACCGGTCGTTGTAGCAGATATACCGAACCCGAGAGGCCAAAAACAGAGATCTGGGCTTCTTAGAGACGGAGCATTCCAGAGGGACTCGTGGCAAGAGAGTTGAGAATGCAGGGAATGAAAAGAGGGACTGGGTATGTTTCACTGACCTTCGCGGTGGTGCTAATGTGCACAGTAGTGGTGGTAATTGTGCCGGGAGTTTCTGCAACTCGTTGGATGGTGGGAGGGAGCAAGGGTTGGTCCCCTGGTGTTAACTACACTATTTGGGCTCAGGACATGCACTTCTACAATGGGGACTGGCTCTGTAAGCTCTCTCCTCTCTCTCTTCATTTGTACATGTGTGTGCATGCGCTTGTTCGAGCATAGATCTACTCTGTACTAGTACATCTTCCACTGCTTTCTCTCACAGTAGTTCATGGCTCATTTCACGTTCTTCACTTTTTAGTGTGGTAGTGCTTGGTGTTGAAGGTAAATGAGATAGATCCAATTGGGTTGTGGGAAATTGTGCTTGTTCTTTGCCTCTTTTTTTCTTTTCTTTCCCAATTAATGTTTCTGCTTAATTGTTGTTCGTCAATCTGATTTCTGCAATGCTTTATT
This sequence comes from Myrica gale, assembly GCA_963930655.1. NCBI lineage: Eukaryota > Viridiplantae > Streptophyta > Magnoliopsida > Fagales > Myricaceae > Myrica > Myrica gale. The sequence goes on along the minus strand of OZ005600.1, from coordinate 2,794,087 downwards.
TCTTAACTGTCCTGGTCTACCATTCGCAAAGCCAAAAAAAAAATGTTCTGCCTGGCTCAGATCTACGGATTCAGATTGTTCTAGTTGAGAATAGTGTGAGGAGTGGCTCAGTACATTCTTTCCTTTCTTGAACTCGATTGGTTAGTTTCTGTTTTTATTCAAAGTACAAAGGGCTTATCTTTATTCTTAATAGCTCTCTATAGCTACTTCATTGAATTTTGATGGCAAATCTCTTTCTTTTTGGATCTAGATATTGCTTTCGCTTCTATTTTTGGTTAGTCATACGATTTTGTTATCGACTTTCCTTCTTTTATTTTTCAAGTTATCATTTTTTTTCTATGCAGTGCCTCTTTGATACTTAGTTGGGCTTATTAGGCAAGCGATGTAAATATTCGTTCCTGCGGCCAAGCACTACTGGTAAAGTTTGGTCACGTGTAATTGTGAAAACTGTTTTGGGTCCGCAAAAGAATTCCAAAAGAAATGAAATGAAATCATACATCTATGTTACAAACTGTTCTTTCGCATTCCCTTGCAATTGAAAACTTTCCCTTTTGTCAGATTAATGTCACCAAGTCGGTTTACTTGTGTTTTATTTGACTCTGTCATCTAAATGGCTTCAACTTGAAGCATCCTGCTCTTTGTTTTTTATTTTTTGAGTAACACATGCTCTGTAGGGTGAACTAACATGGGCCTCAATTTTCCGTTGATGATAGTTCAAGACCTTGAACTTTGTTAGTCTTTGGTAGCTTGATATGTCTATCGTTGGGCAGATATTTTTAAGTTCGGCATTTAGAAAATTAAGTCCACCAACAATGTGCTTGGCTTGTATATGGTGGAGCATCAATTTTGTGGAATGAGTTGTCCAGTATTGGTTAGCATCATAACCACTTAAAGATCTTGTGACTGTCTGTTCACCGACAAACCTGATGTTGGTAAGCTAGGATATTCTATTAACCCAAGAAAAGATTGTAAATAAATTTCTATGTTTGGTTGACCTCTACGATTGACAGTACACCACATACATCGTACTGTTTCAACATTCTTGTAGCCATTATGCTTGCCTGTAACATTTGGCACACACAAACTATTGCAGTCCCCTTTTTCTCGATTCTAATGCTCTAAAAGGAGGAGTTTGTTTTATACCTGGAAAGCTAGGCATCCTTCTACAGTTTTATTTCTCTGTTTAATAGGAGGATTGTGATGTGATTAATTTGAGTTCTAGACCCCTATGTTGAAATTTGACTACCCGATCATTTAAAGCTACTCGGTAACTCTTTGTTGTATTCTCCAGTTTTTGTGTATGACAGGAACCAAATGAACGTGCTCGAGGTCAACAAGACAGACTATGAGTCCTGCAATTCTGATCATCCTCTCCACAATTGGACTACCGGAGCTGGAAGGGATGTGGTTCCGCTAAATGTCACCCGAAATTACTACATTATTAGTGGTAAGGGATTCTGCTATGGCGGCATGAAGATAGCCGTAAGTGTGGAGAATCTACCACCTCCTCCCACATCTTCCCCTTTGAACGAAAAGAGCAGCTCTCCTAGTTTGACTTCCAGAGGCAAGATTGTTTTGCCTATGGTTTTTGTCATCGGTGCAGTATGGGATACATTCCTCCGGTTCTGGTAGTAATGGCGATCTTCAAAAGTTCAGTCTTGGAGTTTCGTGAGGGAGTCAGAATTAATTTAGACATTCTTTTAGCAGTTTGTGGAAGTAATTGAGTTGGCTCCCACGTTTTATTTCTTCGGGGCTAATTTATGTTGTGATGTTTTCTTCATGGTAGTTGATGACCTGCAATCGGGTGGTGAGTGAATGGTGTTTAAGTTTCAAATGTGTCAAAAAACGGTGGCTGTAAGCCTGAAGAAATTGTTTAATTTATTGGAGAATTCGAATGCGTGATTTGTGGATCAGCCTGTGGAGTTAGACAGACGAATAGCTGTGGGGCCTTAAACCATGCGGATTGCAGTATCATGTTTGAGCCCTTTGAGTGACCGTGGCCCGGGTGGGCTGGGGGTGTCAGCGGATTGAGTTAATTGGACCATGAAATTGCTCACCGAAAATATTTTAGCTATGTAATTGCAACGAAACCCAGGACTCCAAAATCATCCACGGATCTCAAGCCCAAAAACTGGTTGGGAACCGGTTTTTAAACCCATGCTTGGCATGCAACTTCTCTCAGGTTCCCTACACATTCTCAAACCACTCGTATGTGGCCGGCCGGCTTGTTTTACTGCCTCATTTCAATAGGAAAACTCTTGCAAATTTCTCTTCGATGGAGTGGCTTGTTTTGATTACGTTCCTATATATATAAACTCCGCTTATAAAGGACAACCAACTACTCACTTCTGAGATTACGGAAGCTAAAAATTTCTCCACCCAGAGGAAGTTTGTTGGCATGGAAGACAACTGTATTCTATCCCATCAAATGCACGAGATAAGAAGCAATTACACATCGTCCAGTTCCACCTCACGTTGCCCAAATCAGCAAATTCTATGCGGCTCCAAAACTTCTGCCGGAATTGGCTATCTCGTAATAAAGTACCTGAAATAAAAGCAGGCTCATGTCTCTAATTAGTAATATATTTAAATTATCCAACCCACACTGTTCACCCTCTCTGTCACATGATAAATTTTCGTACTGTGTGATCTGGAAAGCACCCAAAAATATTTTCACCTTAGTGACCTTTATTTATTTATTATTATAATAGGGAAGAAGAATTTATATTCAAGGTGTCCAAGGGATCAAAAGCTAACACAGCAAAATTCTGGACACATCTCAATTACCGGATGAGTCAGGTTGGCCGGTGACCTTACTAGAGCCAAACGGATTATATGAACTCAACCTCACACTGCCAAATGGTTTATGACACGTGTGTGCAAGTGGGGTTCACGCATTGCCATCTATGGATATTTATGGTTTGACCGGTTCTGTTTACATGAGTTCGATGAAGGGTAAAACCAAAACCTAGTACGTAGGCTCCGAGGTTGTTCGCTCCTACAAATAGTACCATATTTCTAGAGAGGGCTCCTTGTGCTTTTTTCCCTTTTTCCGCGCCTGAGAGGATCAAGAGAGTAACCGAGTCAAAGTGATGGAGGGTTTGGCTAGAAAAAGAGGGGCTGTGAGGGTGATGGCAGCGGCGTTGATGATTATGGGGTTGCAAACGTGCGCGGTGGCGAGGCTAATTCGGGTGGGAGGGTCACAAGGATGGCAACAGAATGTAAACTACACAGACTGGTCCAGCCATGAGACTTTCTACGTTGGCGATTGGCTTGGTAACCTCCCTCTAATTCCTTTTCCATTCTGAATCTCATCTTGTTAAGTTTATGGTAGTGTTTTGATCTTTCCCACATTAGGCTGCTGATTTTCAATTGTTGGTTGCACTTTTTGATGGGGTATATGTCCGTCCTAACATATGAACAAGGGTTCAAGTTCTTCTGAAACTGCTATATAGCCAACATACCACATACCTGGTGCTTAGGAGTGTATCTGATCAATGTCGTCATTCCTGGGGCATATAGAAACTGTTGAGCCCCTTCAGTGGTCCTAAGTCGCTTCTTGCTGCCAAAATAACGGATCCAGATCAGACGCGGCTGCCATCTAAGAATGATATATATATCTCGTCCCCTCTGATCAACTAATTTTTTTAAAGGGACCAACAACTAGCTCACCCCTACACAAATTTATGAAGATCCGGGTATATAGGTAGCAAGATATTGGCTTTGGGATTCATTTGACCTGTGTTTTTACTGATGTGGTTTTTGTTTTTTTTCCGTTTGTCCTTTCTAGATTTCATCTTTGACAAGCACTACTATAATGTCTTGGAGGTGAACAAGACGAGTTATGAGAACTGCAACGACCAAGGCTTCATACAGAACATTACGAGGGGCGGTCGAGACGTGTTTCGGCTCACAGAGGCGAGGCCATATTACTTCCTGTCCAGTGGAGGCTACTGCTATCAGGGAATGAAAGTTGCTGTGCCTGTCGAAGCCCCGGTACCCACTGAAGCACCTGAGCCGGCGAAGAGCGGTTCTCCTTCAAATAAGCCCAGCCGAATATTCCTATCCATTCCGATTTCCATGATCTTTGTATTGAGCATCCTGCTCAACCATCATCTGGTTGACGTACTGTCCAGTTAGGGAAAGGTCTAGAATTGCATTGAGTCTTAGCATAGAATCCTATGAAGACTTACTAAGAATTATGCGGTGGCGAGTCCGTTTGCCTTTGGAACAAGTCATGACAAACTTCGTTTGCATTTATTGCATGAGAGCATGAGCTGTGAAGTTTTGTCTTTTCTGTTGTCAGGCATTTAAAACAGGGACCAGATTCTGTAATTTCCTGATTTATATTGAAAAATTAAATAGTGTAAATTTCACTATGTTTATTTTTTTTTTCAAATTAGACTATGTAATGTATGTCTGGCTGGCAGGCAGAAAATTGTAAAGAATTTTAATTTGTAAAATATTGACCTTATTAAGTATTCAATGATATCTGATCATGCGATATTACCTTTATATATTACTCCTTTTGGCTTTTGGATATAATAAGTGATGAAAATTAAAGGCCTACAAAACGTACACTTATTAATTATCTGGGAATTAAGTAGTTTTATAATGTTGGGCTGAGAAATGGTTGGACCTAAATCCACTTGACCAAGGAAACCATCTCTTCATGAACGTTTTGGATCACTGACCATTAATGTAATCACAGAAAGAGAGGTATTTGTGATTGAGAATTGCACTAGCCGGCTCATCAATTGCCGTTGGTGGGTCGAACCCAATGAAGTACAAGATGTCAGAGGCAGGTTATTGTGTGAGTTAAGTTATTGTGTGAGTGTGTAAGTGGACGAGTGAGATTAGAAGTTGAGAAATCTAACGGCTAACAAAATATCACGTCAATTAATGAAACCGGGTCGGTTGTGCGGGTCGGGTTCATTAATTGACGTGTCATTTTTTCAGCCGTTAGATTTTTCAACTTCTAATCTCATCCGTCCACTCACACAATAACTTTTGCCAAAGATGTCATGAACAACATCAACATCAACGGATTGCCAGTAGGTACGTATATGTGTAATGTATTATCTTTGATGCCTCCGCAAGGTCACTGAGTGATGATATCACATTAGTATTGATGATCATAATAATTGGGGTATATCAATTTTTGATCCTTGAGTTTTACATTTATTTAAAAGTAGGCCATTGAATATCAAAACTTAATTTGTACCTTAAAAAAAACAAGGTCTTGCCAACAGTCTCTTTATTTGAAACCGCCAGATCAGAAAAGTTTGTAATCAATAAAATTATTTTTCGTCCTTGAATTTCTTAACAATTTGAAAATAGATCATTAAATTTTAAAACTCTAGGATTAAAAAAAGAACTCAAGTACGTACCAAAAAAACATTATTAGCCTAAAAATTGTTACGTCTTTGATTTTGCCAAGGGTAGTAGATTTTCTTTTCAGCAAGATCATGAAAGTAGGTACAAGGGACCCATTTACATTCCCTTTTTGCCCAGCCGAGGAGAGAGATTCAAGAGAGAAACATGGGTAAATTTGTGACCTAAGAGGTACGTAACAAATGCTTTTTTCTTTGTATTTTAGTTTTTTTAAAAAATAAATGCAAAATTGGTATTTGTGTTATATGTAAAAATCGATATGAAAAATATAAATTTAGTTTATGTGATTTTCAAAAAGTGATAAAATCAGTCTCTGATGATTGCATCAACGACAAATAAAAATATAATTACATTAACTAAGAGAACAAAACCAATTTTACATTTTATCTTCAGTTTTTACGTTTTCCACGACTAGTTCGGATGCATCCATACGAGAAGAATGCCGGGGCTAACTCTGGCCCACTTGACCCTGGGCTTTGAACTCTTCCATACGCTCTAGCGTCTAGACCCAGTTTTAGATAAGAAAGGTATCACACCCAGTCCTTCCTTCACGCAGAGGCGCAGAGCCCTCCTTCAATGGCTTCCATTTGCCACTTACCTTCACTCGCTCCCATCCCCAAATCACCAAACCCGAGGAGAACCCGACCCATACCCGCCTACCTATCGCAACAAAACCCATGTCCAAGCGCCATTCCCGCATTTCGGAGCTCCAGAACCAAAGCCACGAATTCACCCTCGTCAACTAAGGTCGACGGAGAAGCTCAGAAACTAAATGAGGAATCCATTAGCGTTGGTAATCTTCGCCGCTTTATCAACCTCAACTTGGGCAAGTGGAACGGTTCTTTCTTTGTAAGTGTTTAGCAGTGAAGCACCTCCTAACTTTCTGGTTTTCTAAGCTGAGGTCTGTTTGGTTGCAAAGGAAGAGAAGGAGAATGAAATCCCGGTCACGTTCTGGGTGTCATTTTGACTCCAAGTTGTGTCTAGTATGTCGAATTATGCGATGCACGAACAAAAATAAGCATGTCTTTTCTTGGTTTTCTGGGGATATAGATTGATTGAAAATTGCGATTTTTATTCTTCCCTTTTTAATAAATGTTGCAGCAATTTGATGCTTATGGGAATTTGTTGCATAAAGTGAGTACAAAGCTTGCCGTGAGCTCCTATGGAGAAGATGAACTCGTCAGTCTCATTCAGACGTAAGCCTCAGTTTTAATGAGCATCAGTTATTGATACGAGCTAAATTGTTGCAACTGAACTTACCAAAGAAAAAAAGGAGCAGATTTTTTTTCTATGAGCTATTAACCGGATGAAAAATGCTGTTCCCGTTACTTATCTTAATTTGTTCGAAAGTCCGACCTAGGCAATTCTGAGACTGACCTATGATGATGTTTCCAAAATTTGCAAATGAAAGTGGAAGCGTGTTAACACTGTCATTTAGTCGAGAGATTGGTTTTAACATCACTCAGTAGTGGCTATAGAATTCACATTTTTTAACGCTCTGTATATCCCATTGGCTTAATCCTCTTTTACCATATAGGCTGTACATAAAACAACCTCCATCAAGCACTTCAATTTCAGGATCTGATGATGAGCCAGACTGGGCGGAGTACAAAATTAAAGAAACAAACATGTTCACGGTGGACAAATACCAACAGGTGAATACTCTAAGACATTGTCGATTTTACTTTTACTTATCAGCTTTTTTCCATGGAAAACTAGGTCTTTGAGATCCCATTGTTTTCTGTTGATATCCATTACCATTAGTCTGCAGCTTGGTTTTTTCCCAAAAGAGAGGGCATTTGCTCTGAGATACCAGACAGCTGGCATGTTGGATACTGTGTTAAGACAAGGGGTCCTGGGGGAAGATGACACCGGTGAAGAATCGCCGAAGTAAGTTGTTTCTTCTAAGGATGTTTTCCAGGCATTACTGATGGATAGCAGTGATATGCAGTTACATAAGCGATGTAGTTCATAAAAGGAAAGAGTGAAAACGGTTTTGCCTTAACGAGTGGAGCTGAGGCTGCAATAGTGGAGATGCTTAGAGAAGGTTTTACCATTTATTCATCAAATCAGTTTATGTCCTCTTTGGATTTTGGGAACTTATCGATGACATTATTGTCAACATCTTCATTTGCACAACTTTTCCTATTTGAGGATCTACTAGTTATAGGTCGGTACTATGAGACCTCGATACCCTTTTTGGAGGTTTGCTTATTTATCTAGTCAATTTTTTTTTTTCTCAATCCATATCCTCATTTCCTTGTTCTTTCCAATTATCGTAACCATGCAGAAATTTGAAGCTTCCCTCCCTTCGTCCCTCTATAGTATGCGAGAATTGCCTTTATTCATTGGATAAAGATATGTGAGCTAGAGCATTCCATATCCTGAACCCACAGGGCATCATAGAAATGATTGTCATCTTCCTCGAGGAAAGAGGTGAGGCGGTGCCTTTTTCTTCGCTCGACAATACCATGGTGAGTTTAATATGCTATTTGTATTGATCAGTAGATAGTTAAAACCAAAATAGTTGTTTTCCTTTCCTTTTTTCTCTTTTGTTCCCGTTTACTAAAATATTGGCATGGCAATGAAAAATATTCTATGTTATTATGGTCATATCGTATTTCTTTTGTCAGTTGCTAGGTAACACAAACAGGATTGAGCCATACCTTGGTAACTGGATAGGCCACTCCGTAACAAAACGCAGTGGTGTTTATGGAGCAACAATTGCTGAAGCCACTACAGTTGCATCACTTGAAATGAATGACAAGGATCAGCTTATTCAGGTATCCTACCCTCGCAGGCAAATTACTTGCCTCATGAATCAGATAAATAATGAGTATGAGCTGGTTGACTAATGAAATGTAAAAGCTTCAGACAACTTTGAGTGATAAGACCATGCCTAATGATATAAGCCGTTCACTTCTTAGCCAGGATTATGCACGTATTTTTTCATGCATTTGATGGCATGAGGCTACTTTTCTTCCTTTCTCTTGGGGGGGGGGGGGGGGGGGGGGGTGTTTCACGCATGCCATCTTCCATTCCAAATGGTTCAATTGTTTTGAAGTTCCACCAGTTAAAGGTATTCAACATTATTATTTTCTCTCTGTAAGGCACATCACTGCAGACTTCGCAGCATCTAAAACTTGAACTGCTATTCGTTGCTTCCTAATCTGTCCTGTTTTGTTCATTTTCCATCTGTCTTGCATGATAAAGCACATTCGCACCAATTCAAATTGTACAAGAGGGAATAAGATTAACAGAGATCTAGTCAGTGAAATATTATGATACTTGTAACAGTTGATAATTATCAAAACGCAACTCATAACCATGATCATTTTGCACGAGTCACGTTCTAAGTCTGCTTTCTCCCTTTTCCTCGAACATAAAAACGAAAAATCAGGATATCACTTCAACGTCTGCTGGGGGTGAAGTCACCACCAACGTGCACTGGACGGGCATCCAGTCAGACAATTTGGTCACATTTGATGGAGGTTACCAGATGATCCTCTTGCCAGGCGGCATGTATGTGGGATGCCCATGTGATGTGGCAAAAAGTGTGACGGAATCTAAGTCCTTCCATTTGGAATTCTGTTGGCTTGAGGCCCCGGGCAGGAGACAGAGACTTGTTCGTACTTATGATGTGGAAGGCTTGGCCGTCTCATCAACTTATTTTTCTGAGATTCAGTCGTGAGGATCCCCTAATTTCCTTTGTACATGTACTTTCGAGTTGAACAGAGAATGGTTCTTTCGTCCACAGTGGCCCACATATTATTCAGGAAAGAGACCCAAAATGATGTACGGCTTGCTTCTATGACTCGCTTAGTGAGGTAAGTTAGGATTTTGTAATGGGTCCAATCCTTGGAAGCCCACGGAAATCAGTTTTTTCCACTATTTCAGAAAAGAAAATTGCTATTCTTCACCAGTTCTTCCATATTTGCTCTTTATGTTTTTCGTTTTCGAGTGACTACTTTGAGGTGGGGAGCTTTGTGGGTTAAAAAACTTGTAAACTATGTTATGAACTTGGCATCATGATTGCTGGAAGCGAAAATTGGAGTTAAATGCTTCTTGGAATGATTTCTGGGTATGATTTTATAATATACCAGCTGTTTTGTTTTTATACCAGCTGCTGCGTTGGCTGTCATATCAGAAGTTGCTTTACTTGTCCTCTTCGGTGAACAGTTTGACATTGCAAAACGTGTAATCTATGAATGGAGGGAAATTTACTAATAGCTCACTAAGGCTGCGTTTGCATGTAAAATTTTTCCCAAAATTTTATCTCTCTCCTAATAAAATACTCCAATATAATCTCTCACTCTCCCATAAAAAAATATAAAAAATTATAAAAACTATAAACTATTACCTCTCTCTTCACTTTTTCACTAAACCCAATACCAACACTAAACCCAATACCAAAAATTTTACCACACAAACTCACCCTAAGTTTAGTGTCTTTTTAAAAAATTCACTGAAAAGTTTCAAAACGCTCACTGGATTTATTATTTTTGTATCAAAACTCATTGGAGCCAACGTCATTAGACATGTTTAACGGAAAATCTACATCGTCCAATCACAATGTGACACGTGTCATTAAATAAATAATAAATAATAAATATATTTTAAAAATAAAATAAAAAATAATCAAAATTAATTTTTAAAAAACGTAATTAAAAAAAAAGAAATTTACAAATAACTCACTAAATTTTAGCTCATTTTTAAAAAGTCACTAGGTTTTAAACAATTTCAAAACGCTCACTGAGTTTGTCATTTTAATATCAAAACTCACTGGACTCAACGCTGTTAGAGCAGGGATGTGACACATGTCATTAAATAAATAAAAAATTAATATAAAATTAATAAAAAAAACATAATTTTTTTTTTAAAGAGCGGGGACCCCTGATTCATTCCCGAAGCCCCTTGGGCGGCCAGAGGGAGGACTCCTCCACCCTAAGCGATGGTCTCTTTGGATTGCGGGATAGGGGGAGGTCCCCCAACACCCACCCAGACGCCGATGGGTGGAGGGGTCCACCCATGGCAGCCCAGAACTGGGCAGCCAACAGAGGATGGAGGAATCTCTCTTCCACCCCATATCTAGGGCAGTAGAGAGGTCCTCCAACACCCACCCAGACCACCGCTCGGGGTGAAGGAACCCTCCCTCTGGCCGCCCAGAGGTGGAGGGGGAGATCCTCCTCCCCCGACAATTAGAGGAGCGGGATTCCCCCTCCACCGTGGAAAGATTAGAAGTCCTCGATCTTTTTTAAAAAATAAAAAATAATTGTGTTTTTTAATAATTTTGAATTTTGAATTTTTTATTATTTTTTTATTTAATGACACGTGACCCTCTGTTGGCTGTCCAATTCTGCAATGCCATGGATGGACCCCCTCCACCCATCCGCGTCTGGGTGGGTGTTGGGGGACCTCCTCTATCCCGCAATCCAAAGAGACCATCGCTCGGGATAGAGGAGCCCTCCCTCTGGCCGTTCAGTTCTGGGCGACTAGAGGTGGAGGGGGATCCACCGAGAACGGATCAGGGATCCCCGCTCTTTTTTTATAAAAAAAATTAATTGTGTTGTTTTTATTAATTTTAGATTATTTATTTATTTATTTAATGACATGTGTCACATCCCCGCTCTAACAACATTGAGTCTAGTGAGTTTTAATACTAAAATGACAAACCCAGTGAGTGTTTTGAAATTATTTAAAATCCAGTGATTTTTTTTAAAAATGAGCTAAAACGTAGTGAGTTATTTGTAATTTTTTTTTTAATTACGTTTTTTTTAAATTAATTTTGATTATTTTTTATTTATTTAATGACACGTGTTACATTGTGATTGGATGAAATGTATTTTCCGTTAAATACGTCTAACGGCGTTAGGTACAGTAAATTTTGATACCAAAATGACAAATTCAGTAAGCGTTTTGAAATTTTTTAAAATTCAGTGGGTTTTTTAAAAAGACTTTAAAAGAGTTAGTTATAACTTTCCCATAAAATAAATTGCGGAGGCTGCTCTCCACCTCTTTGCTGACGATAAGGAAGCACTGGTGGATCAGAACTCGGACCCACGTCTCTATCTGCACATGAAAATGGATTTTCTTTCTGTCCTAGCCACGAAGAAGTTTATTGCCTTTGTAAGATCATAATTTGTTATAGTCTGTCTATAAACAATTGAAGAAGTTCACAAAGTAGAGATCCATAAATGTCCTCAACCACCTGACGCGAGAAAAATTGGATCTGGAGGCTGCAAGTGGCAGTGGGTGCCTTAAGATTGTGGGTTAGGTGGTAAAAACTCATCATTTAATATTTTAATTAGAGTTGGTCAATTATTCTCTTCTAAGTTTTTTGTGATATTAAATTTAATTTGTGCGAATATTAGGTTAGGTTTGTCCGAGTCTAGTATATATGACCAATTTTTTATTGTTACTGGCAAAAAAACTATCAAATCCGTATCTTAGAAGATTTTTTTTAATATTAAATTTATTATAAGGAAGTTATGAGAAATTTTAAAAATCTGAGAAGTTAAGCTCAGAAAGTGTTTGTGGGCAAAACAAGCATTTTCCGGGACAAATAAGATTTATAGCTCAGTCTCAACACCTTTTTTTTTGTCCTATTATCGAATATGATTTATAACTGGGAAATTTATAAATAACTCACTGAGTTTTAGCGCCTTTTTAAAAAACTCATTGGGTTTTAAAAAGTTTCAAAAAATTTACTGGGTTTGTCATTTTGGTATCAAAACTCACTGGATCCGACGCCGTTAAATATGTTTAACGGAAAATACATCTCGTCCAATCACAGTGTGACACGTGTCATTAAATAAATCAAAATGAATTTTAAAAAACGCAATTTAAAAAGAAAAGAAATAAATTTACAAATAAATCACTAAGTTTTTAGCTACTTTCTAAAAAACTCACTGGGTTTTAAATAATTTCAAAACGCTCACTGAGTTTATCATTTTAGTATTAAAACTCACTTGACCCAACGTTGTTAGAGCGGGGATGTGACACGTGTCACATTATTTAATGACACGTGTCACAGTTAATGACACGTGACCCTCAGTTGGCTGCCCAGTTCTGGGCTGCCATGGGTGGACCCCCTCCACCCATCCGCGTCTGGGTGGGTGTTGGGGGAACTCCCCTATCCCGCAACCCAAAGAGACCATCGCTCGGGGTGGAGGAGTCCTCCCTCTGGCCGCCTAGTTCTGGAACGGATCAGGGGTCCCCGCTCTTTTTTTTTTATAAAAAAAAAGTTAATTGTGTTTTTTATTAGTTTTAGATTTATTTTTTATTTATTTAATGACATGTGTCACATCCCCGCTCTAACAACATTTGGTCCACTGAGTTTTGATACTAAAATGACAAACCCAGTGAGTGTTTTGAAATTGTTTAAAACTCAGTTAGTTTTTTAAAAAGAAGCTAAAACTTAGTGGGTTATTTGTAAATTCCTTTTTTTTAAAAAAAAATAATTTTTTTTATTTTTTCTTTAATGACATGTGTCACATTGTGATTGGACGAGATGAATTTTCCGTTAAACATGTCTAACGGCGTTAGGTCCAATGAGTTTTTATACCAAAATGACAAACCTAGTAAGCGTTTTAAAATTTTTTAGAACTCAGCGAGTTTTTAAAAAAAACGCTAAAACTCAGTGAGTTATTTGTAATTTTCCTTTTATAACTGAATATTATTTTGGTCTCAATAGATGATAGATATCACAACGCGTGGGCCCGCACGATGATTACCCGACCGAAGTACAATTCATGAATACCGAGTCGGTGAGCCGGTTCTATCCGAGCAAAGTACACGGTGCCATGAGTCCATGATGACGCGAGCCTCCGTAGGTCCCGCAGTTATACCAAAGCAATATGATCAGGAGTATTCGTTTACGGAGTTGAATCGTACTTTTATATTTACGATCTAAATATTATAAAAATACATATTTTAACACAAATATTTTATTATATTTTTTATAAAATATCATTCTATTTTAATGATTTCTACTGATGATCTGAACTACCTAAATTTTCGTTTTAAGTGTGAGTTGGACCGTCTTTGATAATCTAAAGTGTAAAGTGACTTAATATTCCTTTAAGAAAGTTACTTAATATTCTAATTATTATTAATGGTCGAGTTTATTCCACAAATCACCACCAACGCTAACAAAGGTTTGGATGATTTCCGTTCACTTAATATGACCTTTTTGACATCCAGAGTTCTTATTCTCTTTTAAAACTAGCACAGAATAAAAAAATACTAAAACAAAATCAAAGTAAATTAAACTTTTAAAAGGAGGAGGAAAAATTCCATCTCTACCTTTCATACCCTCCTTACTTACAGATCCTTATCTATTTATTTTTTTTATAACAACATCCTTGGCATATAATATTATAATTATATTTCTGATAAATATTATAATTGCGCTGGCTGTGCTAATAAAATCTCAAGAATAAAACCACGACGTCACTCCATCTTGGTTAAAACTAATGAGTTTTGAATCCACAAATAAAAATGTATGCCTGTGAATTTGCTAAGAAAACAAAAACAGGAGGGGTCGTGGAATTGAGTATTTTTATTTTTAATAAGTATTTATATTATAGAGTAAAAGATTGAAGGGAAGACCAATGAGTTATGACTCAAATGACATCTCCTCCTATGTCTGAGGATCTTGAATTGGGGTTCAAATTTTCACACCCTGTCCCGCAAGCTAGGCCTGCTTTGCCTAAGAAAAAAAAAAACTGAAGGTAAGGTTGTCCAATTCGGCCAAGTGCCAATCTTGGTGGGCAATAAAGTCAAATCTCAAGAGTCCCGTACACGCCTGCATGTCATTTGGCGCAATTTGGAGGGAATTATATATATATATATATATATATATATACACAAAAGTATATATCTTTAGAAAAAAGCTGGGATTTTTTGGATTTTAATTTCATTTTCTACCAAAAGTTTCTAACAGGAGGTTGAAATTAACGAAAAATACTATAAAAAAAAGAAAAAAGAGAAGGGGGTGTCGTTTTCCGATTCTCCTCCGAGGACTTTCCACTGGCATGTAATTTGAAAATAGCACCGAACAACTAAAACGCAACCATCATTACTTCACCAACGCGAATGCAAGAAAATCAAAAAGTAGTTGCAGTCACAGAGAGGGAGAGAGAAATGAACTGAGATAGATGGGAGAGACAGTTTAACAGAGAGATATTTGCTCAGAGAGAGATAGAGCTGCAGGGAGAGAAACAAGGGGGTTGAAAGAGAGTTGGATTGACAGAGGAAGAGGTACTATGTCAAAGAAGGAAGATTCAGCGAGAGTTTCTTCGGCCGCGCCGCCGCCGCCATCACGTCCTACAATAACGTTGCCACCGCGTCCATCCATGGAGACCTTCTTCACTGGTGGGCCTGGAGCAAGCCCGGGACCCATGACTCTGGTCTCCAGCTTGTTCTCCGACAACTATCCGGACTCTGGGTGCCGGTCCTTCTCGCAGCTCCTTGCCGGAGCCATGGCCTCTCCGCTCGCGAGGCCTAGTTTTTTTACCGATAATTCGTCCAAGGAACTGGGTTCCGATTCGAGTTCTGGGTTTAAGGAGAGTCGGCCAGTGAATTTGGTGGTTGCTCGGTCTCAGTTGTTCACAATTCCACCTGGGTTAAGCCCCTCTGGCTTGCTTAACTCGCCCGGATTCTTTCCGCCTCAGGTAATTGAATGAATTATAGGATTTTTTGTTAATTCAGTAGTAATACGACGATTCCGAATCTGGGAAGTAATTTTATAGAGATGCATGATGCATTGATGCTTGTTTAATAGTACTGTGTTGAGGCTGAGAGCTAAGGGTAAGATATAGGTGGTTGTTGATGCTTTCTTTGAAGAGTGCATTACAGATCATCAGCTCAAGAAATGACTTCGACGTAACATAATTTGTTCGACTTTTTACGCAAGATTGCGACTCATATGACGAGGGCTTTGAACTCTAGAGGGAGTTCAAGTCTGAACTCTGAAGCCCTGCCGGTATGGCGATGGGATGGGGTTTGTGTAGGTTCTAAGCTCAGATCTTTCCAAGCAAAGCACATCGATGAATC
Organism: Myrica gale; assembly: GCA_963930655.1. Lineage (NCBI taxonomy): Eukaryota > Viridiplantae > Streptophyta > Magnoliopsida > Fagales > Myricaceae > Myrica > Myrica gale. Next base: position 2,778,637 of record OZ005600.1, on the reverse strand, counting down.
CAAAGTCAATGGGACATCAAATGGACCTTCGATTGTCTAATATTCACATGGGTGAAAAAGTTAATGTTCTGTCAGTCTAAATAGACCCATTTGGTTTGAGGACTTGGAGATGGTAAAGATATGTTGGGCTTTTTTTTTTTCATTTTTGGTGAGGAAGGGTACAGATTATGCGACGTTGTTGGAAAATGTCTATAAAAAGCGAAAAGACAAGTCACTTTTTGAGAACTCTTTACGGATATGAACTTCCGGGCTGTACAGATAATTAGATGAGATGACATGCGTTGGCATGTCCATATACTTTTGTTTATATCTATTACTTTTAGTACCTAATCACGCATTGTTAGGTTAGTCAAAAACAAAAGTTTCATTGGCCTGTATTTCTTTCTTGACAACTTGGATAATTTGCTCAGAAACGAAATATTTGCAGAGTTAGTTGCATCAGAAATCTTAAGAGTTGAGAAAGCGAGTGATTGCCCACGTAAGCAATCCAAGAAAGCAAAATACAGGCAACAAGCAAGGCAGCATGCATTGCTGATGGTGCTTAATGCCATGTAACAATGCCAACTATTTTTCTCGAGGGTATTGACTAAATTTTGTTGCACTCATATTTTGGTTCCTGAAATTCATGCAGAGCCCCTTTGGGATATCGCATCAGCAGGCCCTGGCACAGGTTACAGCTCAAGCTGCACTCGCCCAATCTCATATTCAAGTCGAATATCAACCTTCTTCGGTAGCAGCTGAGTCACTGACAGATAATCCTTCCTTAATTCTAAGAGATGCTTCACTATGGCAGATGGCGCCCTCAACATCAGACCCCAGAAGCTCTATGATGGAATCATCAGAGGCTTCTCATTCTGATAGGAAGTACCAACCTCCTTCCGTTGCCATTGATAAGCCTACTGATGATGGCTACAACTGGCGTAAATATGGACAGAAGCAGGTTAAGGGCAGTGAATTTCCACGAAGCTATTACAAATGCACACATCTTAATTGCCCTGTCAGAAAAAAGGTTGAGCGATCTCCTGATGGACAAATAACTGAAATTATCTACAAAGGCCAGCATAATCATGAACTGCCTCAGCCCAGTAAGCGTTCAAAAGAAGGTAGTGATTTAAATGGCTTATCTTTAGGTTTGCAAAGCCAGGCTGGAAATTGGAACAAGTCAAGCGAGACTTCTCCAGCTTATTCAGTTCCTGAGAGGGTTCAGGAATCTACTCAAGCAGCATCCGCTCAGTTACCTGGATCAAGTGACAGTGAGGAAGAAGGTGATGCACAAGGTAGAGAAGAGGGGGATGGTGATGTGCCAAATCCAAAGAGAAGGCATGTTGCCAACCTATTACTTCTAAGTCATCTTTTTACCTCTGTTTTTTTTTTCCTGAAAAACCACGGCCTTGAAGTGCAGGATCACAGATGCTGGGACATCTGAGGTACCTTTGCCACACAAGACGGTGACAGAACCAAAAATTATTGTGCAAACAAGAAGTGAAGTTGATCTTTTAGATGATGGCTACAGGTGGCGCAAGTATGGGCAAAAGGTGGTCAAAGGCAATCCTCATCCAAGGTGGTTACTTCATCAATATTTCTCTTTGTTTGCATTTTGTTCCACTGATTGCTTGGTGCAAGTGGGTCTAAGGACATTACAGTAATTTTCTTTCCGACATGACATTGTAAAAATCACACAAATTGAGCAGTAGAGTTGCATCAATTTTGGCCCCAGTTAATTGGCCATAAAATCTTCTGGATAAATTAGTTAGTTACCTCTAAGCTGAACCTTTACTGTTGGTATGATTTTAAAAAGAGTGGCAAGCAGCTGATTATGATTGTCTGACCCACAATCAATTGTGTAAAAGCGATCTACTTATTCTACATTTGGGATATAGCTGAAATTTCATATGAGGCGCTAAACAAGTGATGTACTGAAGCTTGAAACCCTAAAATACTGGTAAAGCTAAAGAGTTCAGATATGGGAAGAATTTCAATATGCATTTCACAAGGTCCATGCTAGAGTTTTGGCAACAAAAAGGTCGGTTTAGGCTACTTTTTATTCGTTGGATCGAAGTAATACATATTCCCACTTGGAGTATCTTAGAACTCAGTGTATAAATTATATCATCCCTTCCAAAAGTTTGTGTTTTGATCAGGAGACAGACATTTAGGAAGGGTATGAGACATAATCCTCACTTATCTTCTAGATTAGAAACATCTCTCAGTCTGTTGGAGGTATAAATACATTTTGATGCGGTGAACATCATAAATGGTGGTCATGATAGTAACATATAGAATATGTTTTATTGCGTTATCACCCATTTTCTTGTAGCATTTTGATAACCCAAGGCTCATTTCTCGTTTAGGAATCTTGTCTTACCTCCCATGGAAATTAATGGTGACTTCAATTAACTTGTTTTGTCTCCTATGTTTCAATAAGCTACTTAGTTCTGTTGGCTTTAGTGCTCACGATTTCGGAATGTCTCCAGAGTTGTTGCAATTTCTCTTGGCACTTAAACCATAAATGATTAATTTCTGAAAGTATCATGTTGATGTCTCAATCTATTAACAGGAGCTATTACAAATGCACTCATGTGGGATGCAACGTCCGTAAGCATGTCGAGAGAGCTTCGACGGACCCCAAAGCTGTCATAACAACATATGAGGGAAAGCACAATCATGATATCCCAGCAGCTAGAAACAGCAGCCACAACACAGCCAATAGAATTGCACCACAGAAGGTGGTGTCTGAGAAACATCCACAGCTTAGAGAGATGGATTTTGGAAATAATGACCAAAGGCCAGTACTTCTACAGCTAAAAGAAGAGCAAGTCATAGTGTAAGCTGCTCTGCTGAAATCTCTAAATGCAGCATCAGGCCAGTGTTTGTCTCGAGTGGACTAACATGGCATAAAAGAAGCAATGTCGAACGAAGACATCACATGAATGAAAGGCATTATTAGCCCCTCAGCTGAAATGTTTGCTGCATCTGAAATTCGTTGATAACGCTGTGTATACACGACTTGCATCTGTAATTTGTTAAATTCCGATTATATGATTTTGTTTACGCGTAAATAGGAGATGACTATAAGTTACATATGGATGTAGTTTAAGTGCCGGCAATTTGAGGTCCAAGCCAAAGAACCACACGGATATATCCACGTGTTGCAGATTGGCTACAAAAGAATCACAAGGTGGCTGGGATCCTGATAAACTTTGACCGGCAAATCTTTGTGAAATTTCTTGCATATCGGCTTTGCTACTCAATGTGTAATATAATATTTGTACTGTATCATTATTTAATATCATATTTTCTTGCGTTTGTGGTACCAGGTGTGAAGGAAAGAAGACTTGAAAATCAAAACTTGAGCCCAGCTGGGAAGGACCGTGAATTTAAGGATGCCTTTTCTTCCTTTTTTTTTTTCTACATATTCAAGGATGTCTTTTCGCTCGAAAGGAAATGATATATCCAACAAAAAAACAAATGATATCCAGGAACCAGATAGTTACCTTAAAAATAAAGTGAAAAAAAAATGCTAGCTAAATATCTACCCCAACCGCTGAGAAGTTATTACAAGTTGCAGTGGAGCCGTTGGGCGGTTAGCCTTGCAACTACCACACTCTCCCTCCCTTTGTTTCCAAATCTGTTGCCAGAAGCAACAAATGGTTACATTTCACCTTTTTCTTCCTTTTCCAAAACCAAGAAAACAGAGACCCCCCAAACGCACCCAAACACACGACGTAAAGATGTACAGATTGGGACCTACGATCTCTCTCTTTCTCTCTCTCTCGCTTCCTTTCATTTCGGGCCGTTTGTCCCAGGAAAACCACCCCACCCTCCAATTCCCCCGCAGATCTCGCAGAGGCCAAGAGGACAACAGAGAAAACTTGCCAAAAACAACAAAAAAAAAGTTCTTCTTTGCTGTTTGTCAGGGGGTTTAAGCGAGCAGCCCCATTTCTCTCTAGAGGCAATGCAATCCCATTCTTGAGAATATGTGAAGGGAGTGGGACTGGGTCGAACTGAATTCGCCTGCTCGATCCATGCTGAATGGGTTGCATTACCTCGAAGCGGGCTGCTTCGTCCCCTGTTTTGGATCACCCAGCTCACAACAACAATGGCTCCTTAATGACCCTGGAGCAACATTCATTCAAGAACCAATCGGGACCGTTAAAATTTGATGGTAGTAAAAGTAGGAGGGAGGAGAGGCCTGAGGATCGGTGCCGCGAGCTCAAGAAGTCCAAGAAGGAGAAGGAGAATTCCCATTCCAAGAGTTCGTTCAGCTTCAAACTCGGGTATTCGCACAGGTACGTGCAAGCCGAACAAACCGCCGCCGGGTGGCCCACCTGGCTTAGCGCTGCCGCAGGCGAAGCCATCGATGGTTGGGTCCCGCTTAGAGCTGATGCTTTTGAGAAGTTGGAGAAGGTAGACACGAATTCAAAGCTAGCTCATCTTGTTTGTTTATTTTTTCATTGCTACATACTTCTTACCCCCCCGCATTTTTAATGCCTAGAGGATAATGCAATTGATTGTTCTCCATCCGCCATATACATTCATTTTCCCTGTCTATTTGTTCTAAACTTCGATATGGCAATTGAACGTAATTCTATTAAAACTTCAATTTCGATGTTTCCTCGGTAGATCTTTTATAATATAATGGAAATGAGGAGCAGCCGGTGGGCTGTTTGTTGTAGTGGCTCTCGTTGTGGTCCGTGGAGGTCAAGTATGGGAGCGGAAAGTAGTCGGCGGATTTATTTAGAGGTGAAGTCAAGTAAATGGGAGTCTGCAAAAATTATGGTTCGAATCCATGGTGAGAAACTCGAGCTTATCCCGTTAGTGATCACTTTATGGCTTGCTGACCTCATATAATCGGAAAAATAATCTAAATCGAAAATTGCCGCTCTCAATAACTACACGAGGTTGTCATGATGGTTCTGTTCTGGGGTATGGGTCACGAGGAATACCGAATATGGGAACAAATTAATACAGGGATGAGCGCTTTCACATCAGAGTGGAGAGAGAGATAAATGGGTAAGCAAATTTCAATCGCATATCTTGTCTGTTGAAATGCAGCTAGTAGGCCGGACGTTGTTTTGTTATCTCCTTAACATTGTTCCTACGCTCTACTAGTTTGAGTGTTCCTTCTTTTTTCCTAATAAAAGATATTTTTTGTCCATATTGCTTTCTTTGTAGATTGGACAAGGAACGTACAGCAGCGTGTTTCGAGCACGTGAAGTTGAAACCGGAAAAATGGTTGCCCTGAAGAAGGTGCGAGTTGAAAATTTTCAGGCAGAGAGCATAAGGTTTATGGCACGAGAAATAATGATCCTCCGCAGACTGGACCACCCAAATATCATCAAATTGGAGGGGCTCATTACGTCTCGGTTATCGAATAGCATATACCTTGTATTTGAGTACATGGAACACGATCTTGCAGGACTGATATCCAGCCCTGATGTGAAGTTTAGTGAAGCACAGGTTTGTAAATGCTCTGTACATATAATGGATTTTTTGAAAACACAATATATGTTCTTCGATTGTCGTCAAGAGATTTTAAAATTTTATGAAAGGAAATGCTATAAGAGTGTTCAGTTTCCGATTCTCGTTAAAGGTTTAGGTTGATTTTCTCTGCAGGTCAAGTGTTATATGACACAGCTATTATGTGGAATTGAGCACTGCCATTTACGAGGTATAATACATCGAGATGTTAAAGTGTCAAATATTTTGGTAAACAATCAAGGGATTCTGAAACTGGGGGATTTTGGATTGGCAAATATCACTAGCCCAAAGAACAGGCAACCATTAACCAGTCGTGTGGTTACTTTATGGTATCGTCCTCCTGAACTTCTGATGGGGTCGACAAATTACGGAGTATCGGTAGATCTCTGGAGTGTGGGATGTGTATTTGCAGAACTTCTTCTTGGGAAGCCCATCCTCAAAGGGAACACTGAGGTAAGCGAAGAACAATTCTTTCCAGATCCACATGATTCAACATATATTCTGCATTTTAGTTCCCTTGTTAATTGCTCATTTCAACATATACTTCTTTTACAGCACTTGTCTTCTCCAATCTGCAGATTGAACAATTACACAAGATTTTCAAGCTTTGTGGTTCTCCACCTGACGAGTTCTGGAAAAATTCTAAGCTTCCTCAGGCAGCCATGTTTAAACCCCTGCATAATTATGAAGGTTCTCTTTCGGAGAAGTGTAAAGACTTTCCAACAACTGCTGTTAAACTGATAGACACTTTGCTTTCCATTGAACCTCAGAAGCGTGGGACAGCGTCCTCTGCCCTTATGTCTGAGGTAACTTCAACTAAAAGTTTTAAGATGTTTGAAGTTCTTTTTCAAAGTGAAGTACGATTATTAAGTTCAACCACAATTTAGGGTATTGCTGCTTCTGGCAGCTTATTACTGATAAAAGCTCAGCTTTGACTGTCTGAATCTGCTTCTATTTTCCAGTATTTCAATACAAAGCCTTTTGCTTGTGATCCATCAAGCTTCCCAAAGTATCCCCCTTGCAAGGAGATTGATGCCAAAAATCATGAGAATGGGCGAAGGTGAAATGTTTTTTATTCTGTAGTTATGTAGACAGGTCATGCAAGCAACTTTGGTTTGAATTGATTTCGTCTGTTGACCCAAATTCTTTTGAATCTATATCTAAACTATTAGTTTCTTTTATCTTCTCATATAACAAAGATGAAAATTGTGTCTCCATAATCTTGTGAATTTCTCGTGATTTGGTACTTTTTTACTCTGACTCTTGCAATCGAGTACTTCTAAAATCAAATGGACAAATTACTTGATGGAAGGAAACCACACCAAGTGCATAACAGCATTATTGCATTTTGTTCTTCCAGGAAAAGGCCGGGTGCTAGAGCGAGAGAACCTGCTGCATCAAGGAAACCTAGTAGAGCCCGTAAAACTTTGAACGAAACAAACAGAATCAGTAAATTAGCACAAAAACAGGTCGCTCCTCTATCTTTCTCTTTCGAGTTTGCTGACAGTTAAAAAGGAAGAAAGCTACTGATTACTCATTTGATCTTTCTTTATACAGGGGATGCACCATGACACTCAACTTGCCGATCAAAACCATGGCAGTAATGCAGGTATTACAAAAGAAAAAGGTGGTTTTGTGCGCGGAGAGTCACTAAATCCATCATTTGATACGATGTCAGAGACTTCCCAAGTGATGAATGAATGTCAAGGGGCCAGTGCATTTTCAGGCCCGACAGATCTCTTAGCATCAAGCGGCTTTGCATGGGCAAAGAGGCGAAAAGAGGATGCTACATCCACAATATCAGATGGATCAAAAAGCAAAATTAGTGCATTAGATCCATCGTTTGCAAAGACATCTTACCTAACCAGAAAACGGAATGGAGATCTTTTATGCAGGGCTGTTACTAATTCGATTGAAGCTGCCAAGCATGAAGCGCAGAAGCAGCAACACCTACTTGATGGGTCAGATTCTTCTGATGCATCCGACTCGAACCATTCTCCTAATACAAATAATATGGTAAGGGTGCGATCTTTGTCTAAAACCAAATGCTGAAATTGAAAGTCAATGAACATAAGTTCTTTCAGTTCGACTCGAATTTGGAAACTAATCTTTAATTTTGGTATTGCCCACCACAAATAAGACACCTTTCAGTTTTGCATACATTGCACAAATTCTGTTCTAATTTTCTTCATCTGTTTAAGAGTTACAAAAGCAAAGGCCACCACAATGGATTCTCGGGACCTTTGTTGCATCAACCGCGTAAATTTGATGAACTCCTGCAAAAGAATGAAAGTCATGTTCTTCAGGCAGTTCGCGGATCCAGGTTTGAGAGAGGTATTAGAAGATTTAACTCAACTTGTTACTTTGTACTGCCATATGGAGCTACAAATGCAGTCTTTATATCTTCTTCCAAATTCTGCTATAGACCTGTAGACATTGGTGTAGGTAAGTGAATTCATGCACATTAAAAAAAAAAAGAAAAAAAAGCTTCTAAAAGCGAAAAAGAGATCAACACGTGCTATGTCCAGGTGAAATATCTGGAACAGAGACAGCTCAAGTGATCAAAACTTATGATCTCTCTACATGGGAGAGAATTCGCCTCGTTTTCCGCCAAAAACGAAGTCTTCGCAAGATGAAATTTGAAGTGGGTTTTCCCATGGCACCTATAAACACTAAATTTTAGCTTTTTTTACAGATTGATGGTGCAAAGGTTATAGGATTCAAAAAGGACAATGCTTCTACGGACTCCCTAGCTAATGGTGGACTCAACTCAGCAGCCTTCTGACAGCACTTTCAACACATCTCTCAACCTCAAACAGCTCAATCTTGCTGACACGCTGCAACCTCTCTTTGGTTTGAAATCCAAACGATGAGCTCATTATCCCTTATATTACAAACAGATAGGGAAAATTCTTAACAGATATACACAAAATGTTCATACATACCATTGAAAATTCAGTAATTCACGAGAGTTTTCCATATTTTTATTAGTTCTTCTTTCCCTTTCGAATGCTAAGGAAACTCTATGGGTGCACTAGATTGAAAGAAATTAACACATAAGCAGTCACACAGAATTTTCCCACACAACAAACAACAAGCAAAGAACAAAAATACAAAAAGAACAATACGACATCGTGAGGCTCCGCCGACCCAATTACTCTATCGCCTATGATATACACAGTTTTTTTCTTTTAAATGAATACGAAGAATAAGCACGAGTTTAGATGGCCTAAAATCTGTTAGCCGAGTCAACAGATTGGAATCGAAAAACCCAAAAGCATTTTTCTTTTCCTGAAAAAAAGAACAAAATATATTTAGAAAATTCCTCGAGTAAAAAAGAAAGGTTGTAGTGAAGAAATTGTAGAAAAAAATGTAGGGCAATCCCCTCGCTCTGTCTGCAGAAAGCTAGAGCAGCAGAGCGGCCAGGGCGACCCCAATATTGCTAATGTGCGCCAATCGCACTATCGTGCGCCACGATTTTTCTAATAGAAACCTCTCCCGTGGAATACCACGCCACCCTAACTCGAGAGGGAAGCGCTCGGCCTAAGGCGCTGAGCTAGGCGTTTAGGCCCCTCAATACATTTTATACCCACGAAATGTGTAAAACGGACCCTAGTCTCATTTCCCTCCTTTACCCGCTCTTTTTAACAAATTGACCTGCGTGTCCCTGTTTCCTTTTCCTTCGACAAGCAACCAGATCGGACAAGTCGGGGGGTCCTTGTACGACATATACCAAAATAATGGAACAAAAAAAAAGGGTTTTTGTGGATGATGATCGCTCTTTCTACAGAATCAATTTCTGCAGCCAAGAGAAGATTAAACTCCATTTCGAGTAGTTTAATTGGGTACCCGAGTTGACAATTTGCTCTTTGTGAGACATCAAAGGATTCTTAGCATTCACAATAGTACTTACTAAATAAAGCATGCGTATTAATTTCGGAGATCTTGAGAGATTTCCGGATACATGATACCCAATGTCAAAACCTGGTCCAAGATCATCAAACCAGGTAACAAAAGGTGTTTCTGTCGACCTGCTTAGTTCCAAGACGAGTCCAGGCAGATTCATGGTAAGACGGTATATAACGTATACATTGTTGTATAAGCAATCATGTTTAGTTTTGACATGATTATTGGTTCAAAACAGAGAACCAAAAACAAAACCTAAAATAAAATAATAAAAAGAAGAAGGGAAAAAGTTATGCTGTTCAGGATTTCCTTCTGCTTTACAGAAGGTTGAAAATGCTGGACAGAATGGCCATCCAGATCCCAGTCCCATAGGTATGCCTGTATTTTACATGCCTCAGCATTCATATCCGTCATTGGGTTACTAGAGTCGGTATTTGCCCTTGGTCCATGAAATCAATCTTGTTCAGTCTCAAACAACACAACACTTCCTCTGGCAGTTCTTCGGGTTTTTGTGCCTGTTAAAAGTGAGGCGAAAAGAGTTTCATAATTAAACAAAAGGCTGGTTTAATTTAGCTGAGCAATTGGTTTCTTTTCTTTTTATCCACCATTTTTGCCACTTCATCTTTTTCCACCAAAAGGAAGAAAGCAAGGATGCAATGATTTGCACCGCAAAACAGTAAACACAAACTCTGATATATTTATCTGCCACAGCCGCTCATAGCTTAGCAGGGTCCTCAATCCTAAGCACAACAGTGAACTTGGAGTCTTGATATAAAGTTGGTTGTCGCTAAATGATGAATCGTTTTCTTTTTAGGGGACACCACAAGAAGTTTAGGGAGTTACCTGGATTGTTAAACCCAAATCAAGGATTCCATTTTTCAGACGTTCTCGGAATGCGTCAAGTCCCTTCCTTGATATGTAGCTGAAGCGATGTATATCCAGATCAATTTCAAAGTAGGTAGGACCCTGCATAAGAGCCGGAATAAATTACTATTCTCATTAATACCATTTAACCAACCGATCAACTAAGAAATTATATGCTGTGTCAGAACAAAACCCATTCTCCAGGCGACATGTAAATCGGAATGACCAATTTGCCATGTCTATCTCCCCAGGTGCTGTTCGGTACATTCTGATAAAAATTGGGAGCTCCATAGCATGGACATCGAACATTAATGGAATGCTTAATATTAGCTTCAGCTTTGTACCAAAGTAAAGACAAGAACTTTATACATTACCCTGAAAAAATTGTGCTGAGGGCGAGAAAGGACTGGTTTTTCATTATAAGCATGTACAAGCTTCCTTTCAGCAGAATTTAAGTGAAGATCATCAGGATTAACCACCCCAGCCATGAACTTTAACCTTTCTCTGAAAGGAACACTGGAGTCTTTTGCAAATCCTTTAACCTTCTCCATCTCATCCTCGACCATTTTCTGTAACGAAAAATAAATATGAGGGAACAAAAAGATGCAATACAGATAATGTCAAACTGATAGGTTGTGCCACCAACAAAGCCACAAGGATCAAACACCTCTTCAATGGCAAACAGATCCTATTAAACTACTTGGAGAAATTATCAAGGCATAATGCCATAAAGTTTTTGATTACAAAGTTTTCAGCTGTGGAGATTGCCCTCCTGTTATTTTGCAATAACTCAGATCCTTTCCGATTAAGAACTGCTGTCTAATCGGAAAGGACTCAGCTGTGGACTCACAGCACCCAGACCCGCCCAGCCCACGGCCCAACTCAGAGCACCCAGACCCATGACCCAATGCCAGAGAACCCAGCGCTTTCTCCCCACTCAGCCCACGGCCCAACGCAAAACACCCAGACCCACGGCCCAATGCTAGAGAACCCAGCTCGTTCACCCCATCCAGCCCCCCCATCGCCCTCTCCCGCTCCACACCAGCGAGAGGCTCATTTTCGAGAGCCAACGTGATCGATGGACCAGGTGCACAAAGCCCAGCCCCACGGCCCACCTTCAGAGAATCACATGATAAACAAACTGACGAGTCTTTCCGTTGTTTTTCAACCAGACTGATGAGGCTTTCCAGCTCATCACGCATGAGCATTAAATGCGCCCAAAGCTTCCCATCAGTCCCAGCCGACTCTGCAGACTCCCCAACACCAAGATTTCGAAAGTAATGTACGGGCTTTGTCAGGTTGCCGTTACAAACGTTCGGCTCACGAAACTCCCCTCCTCCCTCCTCCATCTCCGGCGAGCCTCCCCTCACCAGCTGGGCAAAGGAGACACCCTTCCTAACCACTGGCACTGCATGCCCCACGCTTGAACGACGCATCTCCCTAAACACAGGAATCAACTCCTCACAGGATTGAGCAAATGCCTGCCAGCCTACGCCAAACCTCCCCTCTGGAATCCTCACTGCCCCCCTCCGCCGACTGTCCCCCAACTCCATTAACACCACGAATCTTCCATGCTCATTCGAGCATTTCTGGGCATGAAACGCCCGTGAAGTTTCAGTGAATTTCACCGGAAAAACCATGTCATCGTTCCCCTCCCCCAGTTTACCAAAGAGGTTGGCAAGCCAAACCACCCCATATCTGCCAATACTAACGAAGCTCTGCGATTTCCGACTTGTCTCCGATAACGTAACGAGACCCAACTTGTTGACCGAGAAATGAAACGTCTTCGCCTCAATCACTAAACTACGAAAAAAAACCATCTCAAACCACTAGCTCAGGACCCTAACCCAACTTCCCCCATCTTGTATGAGCTTATCTGTTATTTTTATATTTTGAGCATTCCTGTATGCACCAACTTTACAGGTAGTGCACTGCTAACTTTAAGGACTCATTGTAATTAAATAAAAAATGGCAGAACAACACCAGAAATGCAGTCAGTGATACCTATTTGTGAAATTATGGAGTCTCTAGTGAAATACCGAGAGAAATAATGCTGTCTAATCTAATTTGTTCAATACACCAAACAATATAGAAAATCTCTAACATCAGGTTATTGTATTTTAAAGTTCCATTATAAGTTCAAGAGGCTACTCGAGAGAACAATAACTTAAGAACTATAAATAAACATGGAAGCCAATAATTGGATATGATACAAGGTGGTGCAACCCCTTTCATATCCTAGATAGAACACATATTTAGATGTCTCATTCTTCTGAGAGGTCTGTAAATATAGGGAAAGTAACTATCAGGCATAGAGGTAAGATGTCTATTGTCAGGTATATAAATCTATTGAAAAAAATGAGGCAAGCTAATGAAGGAATACTCGAGGTATAGGATCAGAGGCAATGTGCAAAGGAAAGAGGACTGTAGAGGAACCTGCCAATCCAGTCGAGATGTCGACAACAGAATCCACTAAAAATAATTTAACTTCCATATCATTGAAAAAATGGGCTGGAAAAGCAAAAAACTAAAGAATGACTTGTTCAAGTTCAATCCCTCGCGACACGTGTCTAAAAAGCAATATGAACCCAAGAAAATGATATTGAACCAAACAAGGTGCTGGGCCATATAGCAAAACAGAATTCCATAGTGATGGTACCTTGATGCTGTCCTGAAATTGGGAGGAGATTTCTTTGTCAAAGTCCTCAGATACTTTGAAGTATAATACAAGACTCATCCCTTCCCCATCACTATCGCCAAGGAACATTGCAGCAGGATAAGTAGGCATCTGTCGAAAGGTGCATATTATAAGCTACAGCATGACAAACTGCTCAGGAGCAATCATCACTGTTTAGATTCAGCTAGTTGCATATTGGTATTCCAGCCTATAAACTCTCCATCGCAACAAAATTGACAAAACAGAAGTAAGTTATCCAGGTTAAAAAGGGACCGAAAAGAAAAGTACCTGGATATTTACAATGAGGAGTGGAGGCACTGTGCCATCAGTTTTCATGTTAGGAAGCTCAAGGAACTGGGCAATGTGGTGAATCTTTCTTGGGCAGACAAATAAATCAACACCTATCGGAGTATATGGACTGTGATTCGGAGCAGGTGACTTCTGCTTATCTCTGTGTGGTAGATATTATCACACACTTGTATGCAATTGGAGAAAACATGGAGATAGAAGAATAACTACTTGACGCAGATGTCAACAAATGCATTTAAGGTTGCTGAGAGAGAGTCAACAACATACTTGAAATAGCTTTCACTACGGAGTTTAAAAGTTGAGGGTGGAATCTCAGACCAACATCCTGGAGTCGGCTTCTCCCCTACACAATGTGGAATTGTATGTCCTGTTCTGGGATGATACAAGTATCTTCTTGATTGACCTGCACAAATATTAGTCTCAGTTGGCTTAGTATTATCTAAAAATCTTACATTAAGCAGTGATGTAAATAATGCATAATCAAGAAACAGCAGCAAATTTGCCATTTGTAGCATAGAGAAACTGAGAAATTGGAATTTTACACTTCAGTTTTGTAATTAGAAGGAAAGAAAAAGGCAAACCATGGTATTAATCTTATATATCCCAAGCAACCTAAATCTCCAAGTTGACACATGCCAAAATGGCCATTATTCAAACGGAAAGCATTAGGACCTCAGGTGAGGTTTTGACTTGGTGATAAGAGATTGCATATTACGTGCTAATGCTTAATTTTTACCTACTCAACAGCAATTGAATTATTTTGTCACCTACAATGTTCAGTGGTTTCTTCGCCATCATAGGATCTCCTCTTGAAAGAAAGCCTGAAAACTGCAGAGTGCTTTCTCTGAGACTGTGGACCTGTACTCCGCGGGCTCAGAACCTTGTCATTGAAACTTACAGAAGAAACCAACTGGGACAACCCACGGATTTTCTCTTCAGAATCACGTCTATCCTCTTTTGGACCTTTAAAGCTTCCGTAAGAATGATCTAACAATTTTTTCCTCTTGCTGGAAACTCCATCAACCTTCCCCAAGCAAGAAAGCTCGTAACCCTGGCTACTAAATTTCTCTGATTTACCTCCGTCTATTTTCACATAGCTTTCATGGTATTCCTCATACTTACACCTGTTATCCATAATGCATGCTGATCTTTCATACTGAAGCACCTGGCCACTTGAAATGGTCCCAACTGCATTGCCTACTGGTGGAAATCCATCTACAGTTATTTAAAAGATAAGTGAAATAAGTTAGGCAACTCATAGACAATCAAATACTACATTTTTTCCCCAAAGGCAGTTCTGTACTATTGTCAAGAAGGCCAATTCCCAAAATTCTAATCCACCCATAAAGAGTTGTATAAATATGAAATTATAGGTCTTCATAAGTAGCCAATTTATAGGACCCAAGGTTCCTTACCTCCAGGTACACTACAGAAGTCATCGTCTGAATCAGACTCAAGAATACTGACCGAGTCAAACCATGTGTCCTCTTGGCAGATTACTGCAAACACAAGAATTTCTCAGGTCGAGTCAAGTCTTTAAGCTAACTGTTACTATGTATGAGTATAAAAACACAACATAAATGGAGACATACATGGGGAAAGATCTATCCCAATGATACTCAAAGACCGGGTGCATATGTATGTGTACACAACAAGCATGTTTTTGACCTTTTTCTTACATCATTGCGCTACATTACCTAATGAAAAAACGATTAAAACCCGCAAATAAATGTAAAGAAGTTCATGTTTTTAGATTAGTAGAATCTACAAGGCATGCCAAGTTAAAAATAAAGTCAAACATAACACACTTTGTCAAGTATTAAATCGAAGGAAGGACATACCATTCGAATCGTATTGACTGTGGTGCCATTGCAGCTGGGTAAGATGGAATGTTGAGTTGGAAACCTCAGATCTTCGGCAAGTAGTTGTTGCACCGTTCTCAATGTCCATGTGAATATAATCACTAGCAGCAAAGTCTCTTACCCGATTTCCTCCGTCATTATTCCTTTTCTTTTTTATAACAGGGACTGAATTGGAAATCTTTCCATTTCTTTTGCTGTAACGGTGATGGTGTTTTGTCCGTGGTTGAACTTTTTTAGTGTGTGTTGATACACAAGCACCCATTATGATATTTCAACAACGGAAATCCTGGGAGAAGCTTGATGTGCGCTACATCCAAATAAGCACCACCTAATTCACGGATAGGACTTGTAAGAAGCTTTATTGCCCTGCAAAAATAAAATATTTCCAACATCGTTTATCAGAAAGAATTAAACCCAAGTGTTGAAACAAGGCATATCCCATTGGCAAAATGTAGGCTGTTTTCAGTTATTGAATATTGTTCTAAAATATTTTCTGCATAATTTCCTGAAACTAACAAACTAGTATAAGGTGTTTCCCTGAAAGTGTCCCTCTACAATACCTGCTCAAACCAAGTTCCCAAATCATTGAATGTATCACAGGACGTGAAGTCAGCCAATAGGTTAAAATTTGGTATATGTAACATCGGATCTCAGTCGTGCTTTACGGAGAAATCATCAAATAAAAGAATCGCAGAAGTTTCTTGAATGCTTTCTACTTAGAAAACCAAAGCAATGCACGAGAGAGAGAGAGAGTATTGCTTCATTGCCAACAGAAGTTATGCTAAAAAAAAATTGAGACACAGGTCCAAAAGTTAGGCAGGAAAGGAAAAAAAATATATGCTGAATTTCGTACCCAGAAAGCGATCAACAGTATTCTTACAAGTCAGAGAGAGAGAGAGAGAGAGAGAGGGGTCCTCTATTCTTCTTTTCTTCTAAGCAAAGAGGGTCCTCTATTCAGTTTAGAAAGAAACTCCTGTTTCGACTTTCAAAAGTAGAGATAAAGAAATGGAGAAAGCTGGAGAAAGAATGCAGCGCCGATGGGTCCAGATTCATTATGGTAAACACAAGAACAAAAAGTTAAATACATCCAGATGAAATCGAAAGAAGTAATAGACAATAAATAGAAAAAAGGATAAGTATTTTATTCTAAACTCCAAGAAAAAATAAATCAGCCAAACCTTAAAATCTCCACCTACAATGCAGTAAGAAAAATGGAGTTTTGGGAAAGCACCACATGAGAAATAAAAACGAACATGAAACAAAACAATGATCTATAACAACTGCATTACGCGTTAAGATTAGAAAAAGAAATCTACATGGCCGTTAATGAAAAAACATAGAAGAAAAAAAAATTGAAGCAAAACCCAGACAAGTTATCGAGGGACGACCTGAAACAGAGGGAAAGGTCTCGAAGTAGATGGTCTCCCACTTTTCCTCTATTGCGACCACCACCACCACCACCCACCGATTACCGACGGGCAGAGAGATTTAGCTGGGCGAGTCCCGATAATGTCGGATCCAGGTAGCAATGGGCGATCATAAAACCTTCTCCTCCTTCACTTGCTCCTCTTTGTTCACGAGAATCGAAGAAGGAGAAGAAGCTACCGAATCCGAAAATCCGATGAAGTCGGAGACTCGGAAGTTGATATTTAAAACGTAATCTGATAAATGTAATTTAACGGGCTTCTTTCTCCTCGAGTTTACCTTTTAAGACCGAGATTTCGCTGCCGCAAACAGAGGAAGGGAGAGAGAGGGAGCGTGAGTCCGGTTCCTGTTATTGTTGTTGACGTTGTTGGTATTAGGTTGCACGTCCACGTTCCGCAAGTATTAGTATTTTTCTTTTTCCAGAGCTTCTTGTATATCTGATGACATGGAATTGTAACAATTGTCAAAAATCAGCACCGAAAATTGCAGCAGAACCGAAGCGGAAGGGTGGTTTTTCTTTTGGGAATATTTTTCTGCTAGCCTTTGTTTTTTTTTATACATTATTTTACAGAGTTACGAGTCATGACCGAGTAATAGGATTATAAGTTTAGAGGTCTAAAGTAACGTTTCATCGTGATGAAACGTCAGAGCAGAGAAACATAGGGTGAGTTTGTTTTGTAAAATTTTAGTGTTGTTAAAATTTTTGGTATTGGGTTTAGTAAAAAAGTGAAGAGAAAGATAATTTTTTATATTTTTTGTAGTGAAAATTAATGATTTGATGAGAGAGATTATATTGTAATATTTTATTGTGTTAAAATTTTAGAGGGTATAAAATTTTAGAAAACAAACACAGCCTAGTCAAAATCACCAACCAACGTGCAGATTTTTTTATTTATTTTTTGTGACGACAACTACTCTCTTGCTTCATATAAAAGTTTATAGAAAACTTGCTGTGCAGTTGTAATTGATTGGATGGAAATTTTGGCAGATACTCCATTTGAAGAATGTGATAAGCAAGAGAGCAAATAAGGATGTCCCAATTGCTCACCCTTTCCTGGTAATATGACAATGCGCCATCTAAATTGCCGGAGACAGAGAACCTGCTGTTTTAGGAAAAACTTCTCCTTTTCCTTTCATTGAGTGCGCTACCAAGTTGGCATACCATGAAAATCTTTCACGTGGGACTTGTCTATTATCTTAACGTTAGATGATTTTCCTTTCATCGAGTGTTAGCCAAGCTTCATATGAGAGGAATTCCCAGAAAGTATATGAATGTTTTAATTTCATTGTTTTCTGCTTGAGAGGGAGACGTACAAATTTAGCCTCTTTTTCATTCCAGCCGGTGGCTTATGTTGTGTGTCCTCATGTTTGATGATTGAGACAAGACGTTGCAAAAGATGAATGCATTCTAACGTACCCCGAGTGGAAACTATGAGTGTTTCTTGTCTCTTGTCACGCACAGCCTCTTTTCATGGTACCCTTTTGGCCTTTGTGCCTGGTTGGATGGAATGTGAATGGTTTTATCAATCAATTGGCTCGCTAGCAAAACAAGCAATTTGAAACTATGGGACAGGGTTTCCGCTCTGTTTTTTTCGGGAGTATAGTTTTGGTGTACTGAGTCTAAAAAGACACTCAATTAACATTCTTTTCACTAAGACGGATGAAGTCAATGTTAAATTTTTGAAACTTTCAAGTAGATCTACATATCAAACTGAGTAGTTGATATTTCAATTATTTAGACTTAAACTATAAGTTAGTGGGTTTAATAATTAATAGGATTGCTTATCGTGAACTAATGAACCTGGTCTTAAATTCTGCCCGTACCAGACTTACAATCGAATCTACCAACAGGCATGGTAGCTTAAAAGCAAAAGCTTGCTCTCGGACGAGTAGTTTCATGTATCGGAAACTCAATCTATTTGCAATGCACTGACAATTTAAACTATAATGAATGTTAAAAAGACAGAGAACAAATCACTCTGTTTTATTTGTGGAGTAGTAATTATGTTTTTTCCTCTAATGTTATAGAATTTCATTGTTTTTTTTTTCAATTTATTTACGCCCATTGAGATTCAATTTCCCCTTGGAAAGATACATGGGTGATGGGTTCACGTTTCACCAATCATCACAGTTAGAAAAGAGAGTAAAAATAGAAAGAGAGAGAGATGCAGAGGGTTCCCACTGATCATTTTATATAGACGAAAGGTGTAATATCTTAGTTCCCACTAGTTCATAGTTAAAGCATGCTTCTTTACGGGCCTAGGCAAGACTTTAAAGGAAAACAAAATTCAGATCTCTTTTTCGTACCACTTTTTCATCACCCAATGTAACAGCAAAAGGACTTCATCTCATTAAGAATATTTGGGTGGGAAATAGGTGGCAACATGATAGCCCAATAACAGTGAACCGCTGTATGAAGCCCCGCATTATTGACCTCAACAGAACAAAAACGTTGCTTAGAGAAAAAAATAAAGAACAAAGGCATTATCACGGTTTTGGATTCTAATCTAAATTATGACAGCGATTAGTTTGTTTTATGCTCGAGTAATGCAGGATCAATTCCAATAGAATTTTGTATACTTGGGACAAGTGTTGGAACAGAGTTGATTAAGAAGCATTGAGCATCTATTGGTTTGACTGTTTTATATGATGTGAATGGCTTGGAAATAAAGATAGATTTGAGGGGTGAGAGAGCAAACTGCAGGCACCAATAAACTCTGCTAGACATTCAACTCTAATTGTCTGAAAGCAGAAACAATGGATCTGTTCACGTGGGAAAGCACGCTCAAACACTTGCAGCAAAGGGTACAATCATCGACCTAAATCATTGCATATTGCTTAAGAAGAAAGTGGATGCACCAATGCTTAGATCATTGGAACCATAAAGTTAGAGAACCATAAAAAATATTAAAAGGGTTATCAGAATCAGTGCACGTCTCTTGTGTTTCCCATCTTTTGTATTTATGCCATTCCTGTTTTGTTGGTTCATCTCTGGAGTTTTTGATGTGCTGGAAACAAAACCCAACCCATATGTTTGTTTAGGCAAGTTATAGTGCTTGGAATAGTTAATTCGATGTTTGAAGAAAGCAGGGCAGCAGCACATGTAGGAGAGAAGCTATTTGGTAAGCTATAATTATACCACATGTACTCCTTTATTGTAAGTGGCTACTGGGAAGCTTCGTGTTTCTTAAAAAATTGGGAAGGAAATTCTACTGAGCTTCCAAGGTTGGACTTCGCCACTGTGATAGGGTAGGAAATCCTGGCGAGGGGAATACTTCTAAATTATTCCTAATACGGTCTAGAACTTGATACGAGACAATCCACCTAGCTAGGACTACCAACTAGCCCATCATTTAGCTCAGAAAACAAGAGAAATAGCCCATCATTTAGAGCATGATATGATGCCTGATTGTGCCTTCCACCAAATGAAATAAAAGCAAAAGCTCACCCAAACTGACCGAAGAAACCGCGTCTGTAATCTATTGGCCATCCTCTAAATTCTGAAAGGCCAGGAAGCCATGTTGGGGCCCAACCCTAACTCAGGCTTGATGGAGTCGGCCTTTACCGAAGACCATAACTCAGATTGCACTTTTTTGGTAACTAAGATCTGCAGCAGTGGGCCCATGTAAGAGAGAAAAGGGTTGATGCAGGGGTGAACAAGGTTTGAAGTCAATTTCGACAACCGAACCGAGGATAGTCGGTTGTCTTTTAATTCAAATCGAGACCGGCCGAATCATTGCTGGTTGAACAAACCGAAGACAATTCCAGTCGGTCGGCCTTCCGTCGGTCGGTTGGTTTGGTTGCGCTTCTGGGCTTTTTAGCCCAGGCCCAAACTACTTTTTATGTAGCCCAAATTTTGAATAGGCCAAATTTTGACCTAATTATTTCAGTTTTTAATAATATTCCGGCCCAAATCTTTTAATCAGTTGGATATTACAGCCCACAAGCAATTAAAACATGCATTTTTAAAGAGATTAAAACATACATCTCATTTCATTGAATACAAAACATACATCTCATTAAAAAACCCACCTAAGCAGTAGGACAATACATTAAAACATACAACTCATTTTCTTTGAATACAAACCCAAACACATACTAACATAACTTAATACATTCTAAAATAAAATGAATTCATGCTATTCAAGATTAAAAAACCCACAACAATTCTCAATAGGCAGTACACAACTCCTATTAGTAAAAAACACACAAGCCTCTTTCTACCTCCTATTAATTAAAACATAGTAACATACATCCCAAATTTCAGAAATATAAGTAACACACTACGCAACTCCTAATCAGCTCCCAATTAGCTCATCTTTTTCTTTGTGCAGTCTCCCAAATAGCTCCCCATTTGCAAGCATTCATCAAGTCCAAACTCTCAAAATTCCAAATATATGCAAGAAACATATGGCAGAAATTATTAATTTTATTCCAATCATTTATCACATAAATGTATAAAGGAAATCAAAACAATATTTATATCATTACCAAAGGGCATCATGCATTTCCACTTCTACCCTTTGAAAACCAAAAACAACACATCGTGTAAATAATAAATACTATGCATCACAAATAGATTTTCATTAAAAAGAAATCTAAATAAATAAAACAACTACTAAATTGCCTTCTTTAACCTCATTGTTTTCGATAATGTCCAATGCTTGTTGAATGTCAGAACTGGGTTCTTCCCTTAACCAATTTTGCGAGCTGATTAATGCATCAACACTTGTTTGACTCAAAGAACTCCGAAAAGGATGAAGCACACGTCAACCGGTGCTAAATGTCGATTAAGAAGAAACAATAGAAATATGCATGGCCATCACATCACATGCAATATGACCAAGGATAAGATATTTAGAATAATTCATCTTTCACCAATTTAAGATATCAAAATCAACAATTCGTGTCTCGCAACCATCTGATATGTACTGCTCAATTTCATATTTGTTATTCGCATTTGTCGTTGATTCAAATTCATTCATAATGCCCAAAAAAGATTCAGAGTCGTCTACATCATTCTCATCACCCTCATGTTGAGTAGAAGAGTCATTGCGTGCTTGAACCTTACTTGAAGACCCAAACCGAGCAGAATACTCCGTATACAATCGATGTAAGACACTTCTCACACTTTCTAACATCAATTCAGTCTCATGTGCATATATTTGTTTGAACCAAAATTATAAACCAAACATTTTACACCGTGACTCAATCACAACAACAATGAATAACAATAAATTAAACTTCTCAGATATTCCCCAATACTTGTTATACTTCGTTTCATACTAATTGTCATGACACTTAAGAACATCATTACTATCACACATCTTCGACAATTATTTTAGAATCATACAGAGCTCTTGAAAATAAGCATTAGAACTTACATGCAAATAACCATAAAATCTCAATGTAGCTTCATAAAAAAGTTTCAAAAACTTTGTAATTACTCGAACTTTATCCCTAGAACAATAGTTACATGTGGCTTTTGGGTCACTAGAATCACAACCAGCCGTTTTGGTAAAATGGTCCCACACTTGGGAAGGGTCAAACAAAAGGTTGGGTTTGAGCTGGAGTATTGTTAATAGAGTTGACGTGATTTTATTCATAAGAGATGGTGCCTCATACTTTTTTTTAATTATATGGGGGTTAGGATTACCCCATTAGATGTAGGACTGTCCATCTAGAATTTACTAACTGAAAATCATAAAATTAGACTATGTCACTATTAAAGAATCAAAATCAATTATAAAAAATATAATCTGTAAAAACTAAAATATTCAACATTTTCTGTAAAACTAATATGTAAAACATATTCTCAACACATTCTAATATATTTTTTATTTCTCATATTCAAACATAGTTCACATTCTTCACACCCAAGGCCAAAAACATACTAACACAGTTCACATTCTCCACACCAACTATTCATATACAGACATGTTAACAAATTATTCACATTCTTCACATACTAATATAGTTCAATTCATATCAATGATTCAATTCACATGTTCAATTAAATACAAAGAAATCAATGTTCACAGTACAAGAGATCAATGTCAACATTCTTCTATCCAACGATTAAATTCAAATTCAAATAAATCAATGTCATACGGTCATACCCCTATTCAACTATTCCACAGATCGTTGAAGACCCAAACACTAACTGTCTCACAGATTCACAAGAAAGAGAGCGGTGCTTTTGATTTATACGGATTTGCATCAAAAGAAAGAGAGATCAATTCAAAATCCACTGATTCACAAGAGAGAGAGAGAGAGAGATGGTGAGACGGAGACCAAGGGAGAAATGACACTTGGCGACTTCGACTCTCTTGAGACAGTGCGAAAAGCTTGCTTGATCTGTGAAGATGTGATGATATGGTGAGATGGAGACAAAGAGAGAAGATGGGGAATGGAACAACTGAAGTCTTGAGGGAAGAAGATGGGGGAATGATGTAATGAAGAGGAAGGGGAACGACGCGACAGGGAAAGGAGGAAGGATACTTTTTTTTCTTGGGCATCTTTCTCTTAGGGTTAAGATACGACAGGTAAAAAAAACATAAATGTATATTGGTTGGTCGGTTCGATTTTTGGTTAACCGACACCTATCACTGAAAATCGAACCGATACACTCGGTTTTAAAAGAGCTTGGGTCGACAACTGAGGCAGCCCAACGCCCAATCGCCTGCACCGATGGGCTTCGGTCGATTTGGGTCGACCAGTTCGTCTTCGGCCCAATGTTGTTCATGCCTAGCTGTGCAGCCTGCAGGAGTGTCGTGTGCCACAAAATAAAAATAGAAGTAAAAAAGAGCTACATAAGTGACGGCGTATCCAAGGATATTTTTATGGTCACTTTGGTCTGGACTAGGACTGTGCACCAGTTTACCGGCACTGCCACCAATACCGGTGCCACGAACCGTTCACCGCCCCACGACGACATTGGTAACGGTGCCAAATTTTGTCGTGGGGCGGGGATTTTCGGCTGTAGCGGTACGCCGCTGAAACTGTTTTATTTTTTTTTCATTTATTTTATACAAGCGACTAAAGAGAAACGTCATCATTTAATGGGCCCAAAAACCCTAAAGGTTTCGATGCCCCTCTCTCATTCCCATTTTCACAAACGGCAACCCCCTCCCTCAAAATTTCTCTGTTCTCCTTTCCCCCTCCCCCGATCGTCGCTTATTCCGACGTATTTCATGGGTGAGAAAGGCACCACATCAACGACGATGAGCCACAGTTGTCGGGTTATGTCTCTCCGAACATGGCAGATACGATGACTCCTCGACGACGAAAATCTGTGGCCAAATCCCTTCCTCGACGATTTTAAAGGGTTTATTCCACGACTGCTATCGTGGGCAGAGAACAGATTTCTTGTAGTGAGGAGAAGAAGGGCTTCTCAGAGAAGATCAACAAAAAGCTGTCTGGATACCACCCTGAGGGTAAAACGAGAAGAAAATTTTAAGTGGCTCATGTGGACGACACGTGGGCTTATTACCGTAAGTATTAACGGCCAAATCGCTTCGGGTGTTAATCGACGGAAATCAGAAGAGTGTGGACTCAATGTCACGAAATCAAGACAAAGGATGCAAAGTGTGAGACACCCCATATTTTAATCAAGAATCAGATAAAAATCATTATTATATGTAGTGCAATGAATTATGTCAATACTTGTTAAATTTTTAATTTTTCCAGTCCAATATTAGGGAATATTTAGGTGTTGATCAATTATTTTTCATTTGTTTGTTTATTATATAGAATAATTCATAAGAAAATAATCTATTCTTCTCGTTGGGTCATGTGAAGCAAAAAAATGGGTGGAAAAAGTTAAATTCTTTTATATCTTAGGTTATGTTTGTGTTGTAAAATTTTTTTGGTATTGAGTTTAGTGTTGGTATTGAGTTTAGTGAAAAAGTAAAGAAAGAGATAATTTTTTATATTTTTTGATGGGAAAAAGAGATTATATTATAGTATTTTATTGAGAGTTGGTGAAATATTTCGTACAAAGGCAGCCTTCAAAGCTTTTTTTTTAAGTCGGCCTCCAAAATTAAGCAGAGAGAAAAGAATAATTAGACAGGAGTTGAAGGCTTCGGCTTGTTCACACGCTTCTTCTCTGACGGTACTTTACGGAGCGCGATTACAATTCCACGCGTCGACATATTTGAAGTTTGAACACTCCAGTCGCCAGACACGTATCTCTTCAGGTACGACCTGCACATTTATATTCAGATCAAAGGCTCAGAATAGAACTGTCAGCACTAAAAGGTCAGAGTCGACTTGTCCACGCCGGTTTTGTCCGACCCTATACGCCGAAGCCCAAGCCCTGCGGTCCGAACCGTGATTCTCTTCTACGGCCGGAAGTTCAACTCCCAGAGAACTACCGTTCGCGGTGAGTCTTTCCTACCCAATCACCCCCATTTATTGCTCATCTTTAACTGTCATTCTTATTAGTTATTTCCCCCCTCCAAATCTTTTCGTATAAATGTGGTTATGTGAATATATAAGATCTGAACGACTCCCTTTTTGAGGATTATTCTCCAATGGGTTTGGATTAATTTTCATTATCTATTCGGTAGTTATGTTTGATCGGTTCACGAGGCATTGGAAGAGATGAAATTTTGATATTGAGGACCTTGTTTATATCTGCCATGTATGGCCGAGCAGGTTGTTTGGGTCCCTTACTGTGACCTTTTTGAGGATTAGCCGGTGAAGTGATGTTTACATTTGGCTGGCCAATGTTGGTTGCACGAGTGGGAACTAAGTTTGGTCTCCCCAACTCGGCAAGTTAAGAATTTGTTGATAAAAATTTTAGCTGAATAGGTAAAACCATGTTGGCAGCACTTTGAATTTGCGGTGTAGTGTTTGGTAATGTGAACTGGACGGGTGGTTCCAATTCACAAATTGAGATTGGGAGCAGGGTGCTGGTAGTGTGATCGTCGAGTCAAACAACTTTTGATCTATGCTGACCATGTAGTCGGTTCAGTGGAGTTAATTTTTGTTTTTAACTTTTTATTCTTCAGCTGGAAGTTAGGTCTTTAAGCATCTTTTGATTCCACTTAATCAACTTCAGGGGAGGGTCCGAGGATTTGATGTGTATGAATTTTGCCCCTTTTTCGTACTTCTGTAATTTTTAGGCCTAGCCTTTCATTTTTTAATTAAATTCGGGAAAATATGAGGAAAGGATTATACTGAGAACTATAATCCTTTGTTAGGTGGACTGTGAGGGTTGGCTCAGCACATGTTTATTCAGAATACTTCACAAACATGTTGATGTCTATGAGTGAGACCAGAATAGAGGGTGAACCCATTTGTTCTCCACTGATATGAGGTCACTGTTAACTTTACAGTACTGAAGTGAAGGAGATGACTTGAAAAAATTGAAGGGAGGATTTCCTTTTATTTTGTCTCAGGTCTGGTGCAATATACCAACTTTTTCATGACAGTGTCAAGGAAGCCCCAGTCTAAAGCCTGAGTTTGATTCATGCTCCGAGATACAATCATTCTGTGTATGCTTCTCTGAGGTGTTACTTGTTCCAATCGCACCAAACATAGGTTCCTTGTATGTCTATTTGGAAAGATCTCTATTGAAATTTAGAGTTGGGACCTTTTTCAATGATTTTATTTGCTCTTGGATGCCAATAGTGGCATACTGATTTTGGCTTCAATGATTTATGAGAGGAAGGGAGGTTTGTTCACCTTTTCTATGCATTTTATGCTGTTGCCATTTGCATTTTTCATATGTTGCTTTAGCTGTCCTATTACTTTATTCTCTATTTAACAGCACGGATTTGATTCTTGAACTTGAATGCTTCAGGTGTTTATTCACGGAGCTCAGTTTGATTAGTATGGCGTCTAAACGCAATGTTCAATACAGCCGTCTTCCTACTGATGAAGATTACGTTAATGATGGTATTTCGAGAAGACAGTTTGACCCTCGTTTTGACTATACACCCAAAGCCTTGGATAAAATCCCATGGAAATCCATCGCCCTTGCACTTTTTCTTCTGTTTCTTGGTTCCCTGCTTCTTTTCCTTTCGTATTTCATCTTGTCTGGTCACATGGGAGGAGAGCGGTCCCAGGCGTATGGCCTTTTGGCACTAGGAATTCTTTCCTTCCTTCCAGGTATGTTGAAGCATTTCTCATTCATCACAACTAAGGCGGTTAATAGAGGGTCTATGTGGATCATTGATTATAACTCACTACAAAATTGAACTTAACTGTTTGGAGATGAAAAAGGTGAGAGTGCTCATAATTTCAGGTTGATTTAACTGGTTTAAGAAACTGAAGTAACTCAACCCCCCTCCCCCAGTCCTTTTGTAAACAAACTAAGCTCGCATCTTCAGGAGATTTTCGTCTGAGTGAGAGGCATAAGAGAGACAAACTATATTTGTTTCCTGGCCTCCCCCGGGGGGTGGGGGGTGGGGAAGGGAAGTTTGGTCGACCACAAGGGAGCCCCAATTCTTGTTCAGATCCTGATTTTGTACTTCCCTATAATGAACAAAATTTTGAGGCTAAGACTTAATCCTGCAGCGCTATAATTGAAGGTATGGATGAGCACTACATAATTCAAGATTTGAAGCCATGACAATATGAGCTGCTATTTCCTGCATAACTGTGGTTGCTCTAATGAATTTTATGTATACGTCCGAAGGATGGATGTCCATATTATTGTACCAAAAAATTAAATCAACTGTTGACATATATTGGATTTGAGTTTGAAGGGGTTAATGTTGAAGGATCTATGGGTTTCTTGGTCCTATCAAAATTTCCTTTTGATGTAATTCGTGCGAGGATAGAGGAAAGCAGCCTTACACAAGACGACAACATAGCAAAATTGTGTTCAGCTTGTGTGAAACCTGTCCAATGCATTATTTTCCTTGTTAAATAGATTTTACATTTGGGGAATTGTGGATAGTGCATAGCCCTGAAGTTGTGAGGACTTTGTTTATGATGATAGTATTGGTGTAGATTGCTAATTGTTGCATCTTTTTGTGCAATTTTTTACATGTGTTGCATTGAAATGTGATTTCCTCTCCACAATCTTATGTGGCTTTTTATGAAAGCAATGCCTTTGCCAGTTCTTTTGACTGCATCCTGTAAAGAAGTTTCAACTCTTGCATCTAGTCCAACTATTTTATTTATCAAAAAAAAAATCTAGTCCAACTATTTCTTGCAATAGCGAAATTTCTGTTTGGTACGAACGAGTTGTTTTGATAATCTGCCTGTTTAACTTTCTATTTTTTATCTCAAGACAATAAGCATGAGCAATGTTTCCGACTCTTCTGAGGTATTTTCAGAATGATATTCTGAATAGCCACCCTACCTTTATCAGTAGGTTAATCAATTGACAATCCATATATTGATCTTGACTTCTGACTGCAGGCTTCTATGAAACTCGAATTGCATATTATGCGTGGAGGGGTGCCAAAGGATACAAATTCACTTCCATTCCAGATTATTAGTGCATTTGTTTTAGAAGTGTTCCTCCTGTCCATGTACAATGCCAAGTTTGTCACCAAGTGTATCGTTTGCACTGGAAAAAACCCGTTGTACAGAACCATGTGTTATGTAATTTGTTTGTTATTTCAAGCAAAGTGTAAAACATGCTTACTCGTTTGAATTTCCAATGCTAGAGGTCGTTTTGGTTTCTTTCGACCAGAAAGAATTCTTGTGACACAACATCTATGTTTGTGAGCTGTAAGCAAATATATGACTAAATTAATGAGCTTGCAATATTGAGGAACCCATCATAGCTTTTTCAAGAATCTTGTTCCTTTTCTCTTCGTGATCATCTCGCAATATTGCCAGACTGAGCACATTAAATATATATTTTGCTGATGTCCCTTTTTACTGTTAGTCTTTTACCAATGACCTTGTGGCTAAATACTATTCGATCTCTCGATCAAAGGGCATCTTCAGTTTGAACAGGCTTGGACTAAAAAAAAAAGCTATGACTTGTGATAATCCGCATGATTCCAAACGGATCACAATCTTTCTACACTTTTATATCCGAATCCTAATCCATTTCAAACAGTCTCTCTCTTATATGTTATCTTTCTGTTTGAAGTCCCTCGTGTGTGTAGCCTTCTCAACTTCCCAGGCAAAAGCTATGACTTGTGTTTTAAGACGCATCACTCCAAACAGTTTCAGAACATTTCATTTGTAAGAGCTCAAAACTCTCATCTTACTGTTTGAAGCCCCTCGTTTTTAGCCTTGACAACTTCCCACGCTGGTTTTTCTAAAACATCTCATGCTTGCTTAATAGGGGTTGGTGCCACCTAATCTTTTCAGATGCTGCATGGTAGACGTCAAGGCGGAGGAAGAGCAATGCCTTATGATCTTCCTCCTCCTTGCTCTCACGAAGGCATTCTTCATTGTATTAAATGATTAAGTAGAGTGATTCAAATTTTGCATACCAAATTTGTCGGGACAAATACACTACGTAACTGAGTAATAAAGAAAGGGTACAAAAATAGAAAGGGTAACTCAAATTTTACAAGATATGGAACCTCATAGAAGTTTTTGATGATCCAGGTATTTGGGCTAACTTATAATACTTTTGAGATTTCCTTTTCGGTCAATAACAATAGTTTTCTTTACCCATAAGAATTGAAAATTAAGGGGAAAAAAGGAGTCGCTGCATTATTTTTATGGTGGAGATAGATATTAATGTCACCTTTGAGTCTTTTTAACATTTATTTAGTATATTTATTTAAATACGGCAAAATAGTAAGGTGACAAATCAAGCAGAATGCACACAATCGTTATTTTAAAATTAAAAAACCCCCTCAAATTCGAAGATCATTGACCTCAATTTCGTACAAATTTTAATACGCCACTCGACGTATATACTATAGTATTTGTACATTTTGGACACGAGCCAGGGATTAGCCCCAGGCCCCCAGTAACCTCATCGCTCCCGATAGGCGATAACAATATCGCTATAAATCCTCGGGATTCCTGATTTGCCCTCAACAATTCAACATAATCCCACCTCAGAGCTCGAGGAAGCACACGTCATTTCAGAGAAGTAATTTTCGGAATTAAGAGTACGTAACTCCAACGCGAGTGCGAGAGGGGGAAATAGACAGAGCGGGGAACAACGCCAACGTAGACGAACTGGTCCTCTACCTTCAGATTAGGCTTTCACGTCAGTGCGTCTCAGCGACGGTTATCGTAGTCTTGATTTCTTTTTCCTTTCCTTTTCCAATTTCCAATTTGTCTTTTTTGCTTGTGGATTCTCAGATCTGTTTCTGCTAGCGGTCGAAGATAGTCTTTCTTTTTTTCTTATCGAAGATAGTCTTTCGGATTGGTGAGTTTTCGTTCCGGTTTTTTTTCGGTTATTTTGTTTTAGTAGTTTAGGATTTTAGGCAATGAGGTAAATTTCTTTATTTGAGCTTTATGTGAAATGGATTTTCTGTAATTTTTATTGGGTTATTGGTTGATGGGTCTGTAATTTCAATTTATCTTCTAATATATTGTTTTGCTGTGAATTTTTCCACCAGGAAGTTTTCTTGGTGTTATTTTTTGGTTCATATTGCTTGTGCTAGCTCATCTTTGGACATAGATTTGGCGATCAACTGGTTAGACATAATTGTGCACCTCTCAATTGGTATTTTAATTTCTGAAATTCGACCATGTGATTCATCAGTGGCTGAATTGTTAAACGAACTGATCGAAAAGCTATAGGCAAATTAACTTAAATCTGTAGCTTTTGTCTGTGTTCCTCTAGAGGGATTTTAACAGAAGGGTTTAGGACCGTGTGGTAGGAACACGTGACAGTATGGGTCTTGGGAAAATTATATGTTTAAATTTCTTTGTTCTGCTTGGTGTCTAGTTGTTTTTGTTGATTTTGGTCTGACAACTATGGCAGTAGAGGCTCCTGCCTGAGTTTTTTGCATGTGTTGTTATCATGAATAATTGACACAGCGGCTTACCTTTTAAAATTTTTGCACCATGTTAATGGTTATCACTTGTTTATTTTCTTGTTGAGTCCATTCAGTTTCTATCCTAGATAATAAGAGACTGGTGCATGTTGAAAATTCCCCCAGCCCCTTTTTTTTTCCCAAGAAATTACAATTTCTCTCCTATGGTTTTTTGTTTTAAATATA
This sequence comes from Myrica gale, assembly GCA_963930655.1. NCBI lineage: Eukaryota > Viridiplantae > Streptophyta > Magnoliopsida > Fagales > Myricaceae > Myrica > Myrica gale. The sequence continues at coordinate 2,748,008 of OZ005600.1, read as the reverse complement.
CTCCATCCTCATCTAGTGTTGATCATAACAAGAAACTCGTTGAAAGGAGAACACATGAGTATAGTGCTTGTGACTAAGAGAGGTGTAGAATGCTGATAGAGATTTTTCATGTCTTGTGTTTGATGAATTTAGAATAATTCTGGACTTCTTTTATTATGTCGACTGTAAATATGGTTTAGTTTTATTTGATGAGACAAAACAAGATATCTGTACAGTTTACTCATTTATATATAGAATCACTCACTTACACGCGTGCATAATCTTTTCTTTTTGTCCTATTTTCTGCCCATTCCTGTTTAATAGGCAATGGACGGATCGAGCGGCTTAGGTAGCAATGGGCTGGATGTGTTTTTACAAAATTATAAGCTGGGTAAGACCCTTGGCATTGGTTCCTTTGGCAAGGTGAAAATTGCAGAGCATATCTTGACTGGTCATAAAGTTGCTGTAAAGGTCCTCAACCGCCGGAAGATAAAGAACATGGAAATGGAAGAAAAAGGTCTGTATTGTTTTCGTCTGGTGTATCTGTATGAATCTACTCTTTAGACTGGATCATCGAGGCCTTGGAATAATCTTTGATTGTGGATATTAAATTTATTGAATCATAATCCTATTTCTACTACTGGTCCTCTATGCTTTAAGCTCATAGTTAACGTACGTAATTAAGAGAGTTGGTCTGAAACTTGAAAAGTGAAACTTGAGAAAGAGAACATTGTGTGCTTATTTTGACAGAATAAAATAAGTTGCTGCTGTGTTCCCCCATGGTCATAGTTATATCCAAATCTTGTATATTTGTATTTATAAAAGGTTTCAAGTCCCTTTTTTTCACTTTAACATCTCGCATAATGTATTTCTCCTTTAAATTGGTGCAGTGAGAAGGGAGATCAAAATACTGAGATTGTTTATGCATCCTCATATTATAAGACTTTACGAGGTTGTGGACACGCCAGCAGACATTTATGTTGTGATGGAGTATGTGAAATCTGGAGAGCTCTTCGATTACATTGTGGAGAAGGGTAGGTTGCAGGAGGATGAAGCTCGTAATTTTTTTCAGCAGGTAGGATTGGCTTAAATTTTTCAGTTTTTTTCTGCTGCTCATTTACTCAAGTAAGTGAAAGTGGGCTCATTCTTCTCTGTGGCAGATAATCTCTGGTGTGGAGTATTGCCATAGGAATATGGTGGTTCATAGAGACCTGAAGCCTGAGAATTTGCTTTTGGACTCCAAATGCAATGTGAAGATTGCTGATTTTGGCCTAAGCAATATAATGCGTGATGGTCATTTTCTGAAGACAAGTTGTGGGAGTCCAAACTATGCTGCCCCGGAGGTATGGATTTGTGAGAAAATTTTCTTAATTGAGTTTTAAGTAATTTAATTTATGCTTGTCCATCTTCATGATTTCAAGCTCAAGGGTTACTGTGACAACTATGTAGGTTATCTCTGGGAAATTGTATGCTGGGCCTGAAGTGGATGTATGGAGTTGTGGAGTCATATTGTACGCCCTTCTTTGTGGCACCCTCCCTTTTGATGATGAAAACATTCCCAACCTTTTTAAGAAGATAAAGGTATACCTGTACTTATGATGCTTAACTCATCAGATCAGCTGTTTAGGCAATGTTTTTGTCGCTTATAACAGCAAAGGTTACCTGGAAAGTTTTTGTGCTTTTATTGTTTGCTTGTTTCTTTTCTGAGATGGGATTGTTTCTTGGCAGTGGTGGTTTAGACCTTTTTTTGTGCTCTTTCTATTTTTATTTTTGGGTGTATTTATGGCGGGCCGTTTTGTGCTGTTTCTGTTATTAATGAGATAAAATCTCATTTAATGGCCTTTTCACATTGTTTTCTAGCTCTTATTTTATTTAGCTTCAAATGGTTTGGATGTTAATCTTTATTGTGGATCTTACGTCCTCACCTGGCTTATTGCTTGTACGTTTTCTGAGGTGGGAATTGTTTCTTGGCATTGGTGGTTTAGATCGTTTTTGTTTCTGCTTTTTTCTATTTCTATTTTTGGGTGTATTTATGGCTGGCCTTTTTGTGCTGTTACCGTTATTAATGAGATAACCATCTTATTTGATGGCCTTTTCACATTGTTTTCTGGCTCTTATTTTATTTAGCATCAAATGGTTTGGATGTTAATCTTTATTGTGGATCTTACGTCCTCACCTGGCTTACAATGGCACTAATAGAGGTCTCTTCTCTATGTATTTTTAATTGATCACGTATAAAAAAAATGTATTTTTAATTGAACAGATAAAAAAACCATAGCCTTTATTATTTAGTCCAAGTACCTGATACCATCATGTCAAAACTGAATCATAATGTTACTCGACTGACATCTAATGCTAATACCATGATGTCACGATTTTCCTTCACAATTTTCTCTATTCCATAAAGAAGACTGTATGAATGTTATACATTAAGTAGCCCCGTTCTAGTTTGCATAGGACTTAAATCTGTGTTGAATAGTCTGATTCATTTATGAATATATTTCATGTGTCATGGGTTGAGTGCTAAGTCCAGATTCTTTGTCTGTGTTTCTGTTTGTAATGTTCTTTTGTTGATTCTTTTCCCCTGCTCTGTAGAATATTCATATCCAAATCAAAGTGATCCTATTGCAAAGAAATCAACAGTATTTGAAACTGACATAATTTTGTCCTTTAGGGTGGGATATACACTCTTCCCAGTCATTTATCCCCTGGTGCAAGAGACCTGATCCCAAGGATGCTTGTAGTTGACCCAATGAAGCGAATGACCATTCCTGAGATTCGCCAGCACCCATGGTTTCAGGCTCATCTTCCACGTTATTTAGCTGTGCCCCCACCAGATACAGTGCAACAAGCAAAAAAGGTTTGTTGATCCCCTCCTCTCTTTTGTTGATCATATGTGTCAGTTAGCGATATAATAACTACAGTATTTTGTTTGCAGTCAAAAGCCTGTTAAGTGGCAATGAAATTAGAAATTTCTTGCTTTGTAGCTATGCGACCTGGGTAACATACTTGTTATGTTGTATAAGGTGGTATTTGTTTTAACTTGGTAGTTTTTAATTCTGCTATTAACACTTCTTTGTAGATTGATGAGGAGATTCTACAGGAAGTGGTTAAAAGGGGATTTGAACGGAACCAGCTAGTTGAGTCTCTTCGCAACAGAATACAAAATAAGGTTTGGTCATTTCTTTTCAAAGAAATGAATAATCGAAATGAGTATATTTTCCTACATTTCATATGGTGTCGTATTTCTTGTGAAATGTTTCAGGCTACCGTTGCATACTATTTGTTATTGGACAACCGGTTCCGTCCTTCTAGTGGCTATCTTGGAGCTGAGTTCCAAGAAACTATGGTGCGTTTGTTGTTGCAAATACATACTCATTTGTGATGGACAGCCAACCTTGTAGATTGTCTTTCTGTGAACTGCCTGAGGAACATCACAGATCTTTTGCTATTTATTTTTCATTATCTTTCCATTAAATTAGGGTTCTATCGAAGTTACTTGGTCTTGGTTTTGCTAGGAATCTGGTTTCAATAGTATGCATCAAAATGATGCTGCTGCTGCTGCTTCAGCTGTTGGGCACCGCCTTCCAGGGTATATGGAGTATCAAGGAATGGGTGTAAGACCACAGTTTCCTGTTGAGAGGAAATGGGCTCTTGGACTTCAGGTTAGTTTTGAACGTTTATGTGAATATATGACTTGAATTGTCGAGTGGTTATGCTGTTTTATATCAAAATATAGTTTCTTTTTGGTTTTCTTATTGTTCTTATTTGCTATAGTCTTTGATACAGTTAACGGGGTCAATAGAAGTTATTTTTTGGCATCTCGAATAGTTCATTGCTTCCATCTCAACAAAGCCATGCTAGATGAGAGAATGATTTCAGTGATTAAAGTTGTGTGGTTGAATTCGTTACTGGCAGTAAAAGTTGAGGAGATTATTTGAGCCAATTGACTGCATAGCAAGTCAATAGTGGTAGTGGGGTGAATGGTTTCTTCTACGCATTTCCTTTTGTTCTCTTTTATTATTATGATGTATAAATGGCCTTCATTTCTGCAGTCCCGAGCTCATCCTCGTGAAATAATGACGGAAGTCCTCAAAGCTTTGCAAGAACTGAATGTGAGTTGGAAGAAGATCGGGCACTACAACATGAAGTGTAGATGGGTTCCCGGCATTTCTGGTCATCATGGAGGCATTATGAACAATCTTGTGCACAATAACCACTACTTTGGGGATGAACCTACCATCATTGAGAATGATGGTGTTATTAACTCACCTAATGTTGTCAAGTTCGAAGTGCAGGTAATTTGATCTGCTAGATAGTTCCTTTCTGTAATTGTGATTTCTCTGTGCTTTGGTTGTGTGAGGATGGTGTTTCTTTTTCTATCTTTGTGCTTGTACATATGAAGTATTGTTAGATGGACCCAATTCGTGTAGAGCCATTTACCCGAGTGTAATGCTAATATATCTTTTCTGTTATGGTCTGATCAGCTCTACAAAACTCGAGAGGATAAGTATCTGCTTGATCTCCAAAGGGTCAATGGCCCACAAATTCTCTTCTTGGATCTTTGTGCTGCTTTCCTAGCACAGCTCAGAGTCCTTTAAAGCAAGAAGCCTAGGCTCACGAGATGATATTTGCCTGTGAATCTCTTCTGATGCCTGTGAATAAGAAGTTTACGGTGTACATAACTAGCCTCTCAGTTTGGTATCTCCTTTCCCGATGTTTTTTCGGGTAATGTTTAGTTTGGGCCAATCCTTAATTATGAAATTGGCTCGAATTTAATCCGGGTTTTAGTGCAGCCTTTCCCTTGGATTACCCTTGATGTTAGTTTTAACGAATCAACTTGAAGCAATGACCCTCTTCTTCCGCTGGAGGACGCTTAATATTTTACTATTGCCTTGATCTTTACCTAGTCTGTATCTTCTATGGTAGTCACTTTTGTAACTGCATTGTAGAATTTATCTTCATTTTCCGTTTTCCTCTTTTTTTTGGGTAATAATCCTCCTTTTTCTTCTTTGGTTGGATGAGTATGTCGACCAATGTTTTTGGATGATTGTTTGTGTATGTTCCACTTCACGTGAAACAGCTTTTTCCAATTCAAGTTAGTCTTGTTGGACTTGTAATCCCTGTACGTGAAGCTAAGTTTTCGTTCTTATTTTCTCGATAGCATATTGGTTTGTGATCCAATACTGATGTATGAAAAACATTGATGAAGAAAAAAAAAAGATTGAAATCCTCAGGAAAAAATAAAAAGAGATTTGTCCTTTTAGTCCAAGAACGCAAGTGCAGTATTATCTCGTGTATGATGTATTACGGTAAAATTGATGTCGGAAGGAAACATCGAAAGAGTCTCAAGCGACACCGACGTTGTGGGGTTTTAATATCCAAGCCCAAGAAGGCCCAGGAATTTGGGGTGGTTTATAATTCAAAGTACGCCAATTAATTTGGAGTTCACGAAAGCCCAACCGACCATCCTACATCACTGTGTCCCGCACCCTTCCCCTCCCCATCCCCTGTTGTACCAATTGTGAAGCGTTTTCTGGAATCGGGAGTCCAAATGGCAGTGCAGCCCAACAATACTTTGTCTCCATTGCGCGGCATAAATATTATCGACCGACCAACCTTTTCCTCCAAGTGCTCAAATCGACTGTGTCGAGGCCCACAAGTTATTATTATTTTTCAAACAACATAACTTTAAACTATCAAAGGAGTATTCTGGATACAAACAGAGAAGTTGGGGAGAGTACTCCTAAGTCCTACTTAATAGACGTCAAACAAAAGATGAAAAAGGGCAAAAACTTAAGAAGAAGTCAGTTCAATCCATTTTTCCTTGAGCTGCTTAAGAAGAAGATAGGCTTTATTTGCACACCATCACATCAAACTAAATAGACTTTTTACATATTATATTACCACAGAGCGGGCGGGCTCCATACCAAACCGATGCTAATTTATTCTCGGGCGCTTCTGCTATCCAGCATGATTCCCACACTCCTAGCTTCCTATTTAGTTGTCCTGGTAGCAGCAGGACTCGTTTAAGGTCCTTGAGTCGGCTTCTTGCAGTATGTGCCCCTACACCAGGCGCGCGGCTTCAGTTTACCTGAGCATACGGCATACCCTCTATCAGTAGGCTTTCCGCATGGTCTACTATTCGCAGTGCTCTGCCTCTCACCAGCCTGAGCCAATTCCCGAGCACCAATTGAGGAGGGCGAGAAAAGAACAGAAACAAAGAGAATGAAAGTAATGAGGATGTCCTTCGTGTTGGTGATTGGATTCTGTTAACCATTTCCCTCATACACTCCCTATTTAAAGTCCATTCAAGCGTGTGTGAATTTGTGCTTGGCCGTGGCAAGTGTACATGGTAAGGTGTTGGGAATTTTCTTAATTTGATAACACCCATAATCGCAATAGGGCCCAATTCTCTGCGGCATCCAAAGTAAAATGTACCTTTATTTTGACAGAAAAGACCAATAATTCATGTTCTGGGTTTTGTTTTATTTCAAATGTCTCGTGTTGATCTTTGATTCGAGCACATAAATAAAAGTACTTAATTAGAGAGCCCAACTAGCAACTTCAAATACTGAAGGCCTTTATATGGTTTACTAAAGAAAACTGCTTGTTTTATATGAAGGAGATGAGAGATCCTATATGGGCTTGTTTGGAAAGTGGGTTAGGTTTATGGGATGACTTTATATGGTTTACTAAAAATTTGTGCTTGGCCGTGGCAACTTCAGGATGTTAGCTTTAATATATATAGCATATACCATCGCTGTTAAGGTATGCAGAATCACGTGTTCGAGTAGATTGATAAATATTCCTGGAAGGAGCATTGCGAGGTCGAATCATCAAAAAAGCAATTAAGACCGTGGACTAACTTGATTCCCTTTGCACTCACTCACATATGAAATTTCGCACGAAGTTAATCATACAGCGGGGCTACTTGAAATGGCTTTATTAAAAGCATCTAATATATAATATACGTAGGAAGAGAGCACAAATTCACGTGTTTCCAATAGAAAGCCCATTTTCTTTATTTTCAAAATCTGCCAGCAAGTAGTATTTTTGTTTTGTGAACTGTGTACTCTTTTTCTCCCTCAGCAAATTAATATGCCTTTTTATTTCGTATTAACGTACGGTAGGGAGGTATATATATATAACTTTTTAAAAACTTCATATGTGAATATATGTATGTATGTATGTACTGCATTGACAACTATAACAATGGACCAAGATCATCGCAGTATGATCACGTGCTCGATCACAAGTCTCTGAAATTATAAACATATTTTTTGGGGTAATATGGGGATCAGATTGCCAACTAAAACTTCTTTCATCTGAACCTATATATATATATATAAAGGTTTTCCTTTTGAATCTTTTTCGTTAACCCAGAATTATCTTCTGCATGATCATCTTGATTATTCATTTAGAAATTTAAGTTGTTGCATGATATTCATGAAAATGTTACTCCAATAATTAATATTCCAACTATATTGTAACGGAAAATAATTTCCAGCAACTCAAATTTCTTACCATAATCTACTATCATATAAATTTTATGAGAGGAATCCCATCAGAGAATTAGGCAGCAAAACTGACCTAAGAAGTCAGTTTTTGTTCTGTTTTTATTCGCACACATCATATCAAACTACACAGTACTATTTTACATATATAAATTACCACAGTACTGCATGCAAAACCAGCCCAGGCTCCACACCAATCCAAAGCTAATTTATTCTCGGGCGCTCCTCTTATTTATAATAAGAGGCCAGCATAAATCATGATCCCCCCACTCCTAGCTAGCTTACAGCTATTTGATCGTCCTGAAAGCAGCAGCATGCATGCAGTACTTGTTTAAGGTCTTTGAGGCGGCTTGCAGCTGCCCCTTATATACGTGCCCTTTTCACACTTGGGGCCCGGCTTCGATTTAGCAATGCATTTGGCATACTGGGGATCGCTAGGCTTTCCGCATATTGCTCCAGGTACCGATGGCTGATTTCGATTTGAACTTTGAGGCGGCTTGCAGGGCCTTCCATATCTGCTGCCCTTTCCACACTTGGGGCCCGGCTTTGATTTAGCAATGCATTTGGCATACTGGGGATCGCTAGGCTTTCCACATGGTCCAGGAAACGCTGGCCGATTTGGATTTGGTCTTGGAGGCGGCTTGCAGGTCCTTCCATATACGCCCTTACACTTGCGGCCCGGCTTTGATTTAGCAATGCATGTGGCATACTGGGGATCGTTAGGCTTTCCGCATTGATCTCCAGGCACCGATATAGGCCGATTTGGATCTTTGGCATAGACAGCATCTGCTTAAAAAATGACGAAGTTTTTAACCTCCTCTTTTTTCCGTATGGATCTCACTGGCATATTTATTTTCCGCCAAAACTATTGAATATATCAGCAACCAATACGCGTTGCAAGCTGGAGTTATCTCTATGAAAAGTTCAAAATAAGAACAAATGCCATGTATATACTGACGTTTGTGAGACGTAAAATGATTCAAATTTGTCTATCACGAATTATATATAACCACTGCATGCAAAAAAACTGATGACGTACAGAATGTTCTCGATCTCTTAAATAAATAATTAAGAGGATAATATTCAAAAGTAGCAGCAAATTCCCGTGTTGAAAAAGCTTTTGTTTAGATTGTTCAGAACAGTAAAAGTGGTTTACAGAACATTGATATATATGGTGCTCGATCTCACCAGTCTGAGCCAATTCCCGAGCTCTAATTGAAGAGGACGAGAAAAGGACGGAAGCCAAGAGAACAAAAATAATGAGGATGGCCTTCATGTTGGTAATTAGATTGTGTTAACTATTTCCCTCCTACAATTCTATTTATAGTCCATTCAAGCGTGTGTGAATTTGTACTTGGCCGTGACACGTGTAAATTAATAGTAAGGGGTTGAGAATCTTCTTAATTTGATAACACCCATAATCACAATAGGGCACAATGATCTCCGCGCGCGGCATCCAAAGCAAAATGTACCTTTATTTTGACAGAAAAGAACAATAATTCATATTCATGTTTTGGATTTTGTTTTAATTCAAATGTCTCGTGTTGATCTTCATTAGAGAGCCCAAACAACTGGTCTTTTGATGGTTTACTGAAGAATGTACACTTGACTGCTCAATCATATCCGTTTGCTTTGCTTTTAAAAGTGAATGGACACTTCATTATTATAGTCATCAGGTACAATGGAAAGAATGAACATATATCTATCATGGTGGCTTTCGTCATGGGTATTGCATAATACTGCATTATGGGTGATCTTTTTGCTTTTTCCGAGTCCACTCACCAATCATGCGTGTCGGGTCGATAAATATGACCCGACACGCATGATGCACATGAACGTATTTTACTCAATTGCGAATTCCTTAGAATGAACACTGCGACACAGGAAGATCACATTTGCCCAAAAAGAATCCATTTCAGGAAAAGAATCTACTGTACGTTACTAGTTACAATGAAGAGCTAATGAATTCAATTTTACTATTAACAAGTGACTAGTGTTATTCAGTGCCACCGGAACCAGCACCGGGTTGCCGGTACCCGGTTTTACCGGTGCCGATTTGAGATTTTTGCAGAAATTCGGGGATAATCCCTGGTTCCGGTTTACCCGACACCGGTTTCCCGGTACCCAGGAAATCGAGATTTTATTTTATTGTTTTTACTACAAAACGACGTAGTTTCTCTTAAACTTACTTCACCCCACTCAATCCCTTTTCTTCGACACTGTCACTCCCCCCATTTCTATTTACCTGACGTTTCCCCCCACCCATGGCCGTGCCTCTCTCTCTCCCCCTACTTTCCCTCTCCTGCGCACAGGCGACACAACCCTTCGCCGACCACCACGCCTGCCGGCTGCCGCTCCTCCTTCACCGACCACAACTTTTTCCTCTTCTCTCCTCCTTCACACGTGAATTTATTCTCATCTTCTATGTTATATCTGTCTCCCTCAAAGCTTGAGATTCATTTCAGTATGAAGTTAAAAATCAATGGGTTTGTTGATTTTAATTTGTTCTATTGAAAGTATTGAGATATATATTATTGTTTAACTTGTTTTAATTTGTTCCCTCCTTGTTTGCAATTTCTAGGGTTTGAAATTCAATTTTGGGGTTTCATAGAAAAGAGAAAATGGAAGAAAATAGAACTGAGATTTCTATTAATCTGCTGATAATTCCTATCAAAACTCTTCTCTAACGTGAATTCTAGATTTTTATGCTATTTCTATTAATTAAGTGAATGCTAGAAATTTTTTGAAAATTTTTAATCTAGGTTTGATGAATTTGTGGACTGATGGAATTTTTTAATACATTTATATGTTTGTGTAATTTGCGAATTTGTAAATTAGTTTGTACGTTTGAATGCATTCATTGTAACTTGTAAATTAGTTATTTTAATTTGTGAGCGTGTAATTTTTTGAATTCATGTGTAAGTTTTTTGTGAACTGCTGGAATTTTTGAATACATTTATGATTTGTACGTTTGCTTAATTTGTGAACTTGTGCATTTTTTTAATTTGAAAGACAGAAAAATATGGTGCCCGCATGTTTTTTTTTGTCTTCAAGGAAAGATATTTTTTAATTCTTCCACTAGAAATCTTATAAAATGGCCGGTCTTTATATTCAAGTTGTCACTAATATGGTGGCATAGTTGGTACCGTCCACTAGGGTTGTCCATTGGCCGGTCCGGTCCTATTCGGTCCAGTCCGGCCGGCCAAACCGGCCATTTTATGAAGTATGTATACCGGACCGGTCATTCTATCGGTCCAGTCTGGGCCGGTTTTAGGTTTGGCCATGCCATTTTGGGCCGGTTTTGAGTTTGGACCATGTCATTTTGGGCCGATTACCGGTTTGTGCCGGTTTGGAGAGGTATACTCCGATCCAATTCCGGTTTTCCACATGGGTAACCCGGAAGCGGACCGGAGTATACCGGTCTCGGTCCGGTTTGTCCAAAATCGGTCTGTCCGGTTTGGTGGACAACCCTACCGTCCACTTATGGGATAAAATTTTATAAATATGTGATCAATAGACCAAATTAAAAAATAAAAAAACACATTAGACCAAGTGCATAAAATACTAAAAAAATGACATAATATGAATGTAGGATAACCGAAAACCGTCACCGCTAAGGGCCAGTTTTTGCTCTTAACAATGAAGGTGTAGGTGATTTATATTTAAAAATCGGCACCTACATAGAATTTAAACAGTCTGATTTTGACCAAAATCTACACCTCCATCGAATTTGAACATCCCTATGACTCTTAATTCTCAAATATGAAGAGTTAGGTACCATATTCTGATCTTTGTGTTTATCTGAGTGCAAGACTGGAGAAACTTTCGAGTCAATCCACTTTTATTCTGAGAGGTCGAATCATCAAAAAAGCAATTAAGACCGTCCAATGAGTTGAGATCGTTGCCTTTGCCCTCAAATTAGAAATTTGACATAAAATTGATGCAGCGGGGCTACTTGAAATAAAGGAGAGTGTGAAATGGTGTAAATGGCTTTTAAAAATTTATCCACTTTTATTCTGAGAGGTCGAATCATCAAAAAAGCAATTAATACCGTCCAGTGACTTAATATCGTTGCATTAAAAATTGATGTAGTGGGGTACTTGAAATAAAGGAGAGTGTGAAATGGTATAAATGGCTTTTAAAAATTAATCTACTTTTATTCTGAGAGGTCGAATCATCAAAAAAGCAATTAAAACTGTCCAGTAACTTGAGATAGTTGCCTTTGCTCTCACATTAAAAATTAGGCATAAAATTGATGCAAAAGTAGCCCCGCTACATCAATATTGAAATAAAGGAAAGGGTGAAATCGTGTAAATGGCTTTTAGAAATTTTGGCCTGGAACCCGATATCAGTGGTCGATGGAAAGTTCAGCGCAAGCCATGTGTCGGGAGCTATTATCATTCTTTATTCAAGTACGTGTCAAATTGGAAGTCTTTCTTATTTTGCACTTCAAATTATAATTTTTGTCGAATTGCACTCTCGAATTATTATGATCCAACAGTTTACACTCTCCGTCCAAAACGTGTGGTCGACTGTTCCATCTTTTTTTTTTTAAGTAATATAGAATTACTTAGCTAAAAAAAAGGCTTTGCTTTATATATTTTGAGTGAGTTGAGTGTTTTAAAAAAAAAGAGTTAGTTGAGCGTTGTTTTGTATCTGTACCCATTTAGTATAATTGGAGATCATTTTAATCTCTATTTCCTGAAATTTGCTGTGTAATTATTTTCTTGAGATTACTTTAAAGATGGTTTATTGTGCTAATCATCTTCAAACCATGCATATGTATTATGTAATGGCAGATAATTAATTCGAGTAAACTGAAATTAAGTTGCATTGTCATGCCATACGTACGTACGTACTGCTCCATGGACCATGGTAGGAATTCCCAACATAGAGTAAAGGTAGAAATCCAATATCTGATATGGAAACGAGCTGTAGCTAAGACAGTTCCTTTTATTATTCACACACGTAAATAATTTAAAATAGCCATATATACTTAATACAAAGCAAGCGCAAGCTTTGCATGCAGTACGATGTATATAAAATCATACCCCACTTATTCTCAACGCATTCCACTATTTTATTCTACTTTCATTACACAACATTAATGTTGCATGCCTATTCAAGGGCCTTCAGGCGGATTGCAACGAGCATATGCCCTGTTATTTTGACAGAAAAGACCAATAATTCATGTTCTGGGTTTTGTTAAGGTATGCAAAATCACGTGTTTGCTTTATGACGAGTAGAGTGATAAATAGGACCCCATCATCGACACACATGAACCCGTTTCACTCTTTTGTGAATTCTTGGAAAGAACCTGCGAGGTCGAATCATCAAAAAAGCAATAAATACCGTCCACTAACTTAGTTCCCATTGCACTGATCACTCACATAAGAAATTTTGCACGAAGTTGATCATGCAGCGGGGCTACTTGAAATAAAGGAGTACTGTTGGCTTCATTAAAAGCATCTAAGATATATATATATATATATGGGGCGTTTGTTTGTCCAATATTTCGAGGGTTTGAAATTTCGAACAAACCAAACATACTTTAAAATTTTCAACATCTACATAAATACACTTCAAACTTTTCACAAATCTCAATAAACTTCAATGTCCAAAAGATTTTTAAAATTTTGAGAATATTCTTTGAAATTTTCGCAAACAGACGCTGCCATATATTAATATACTTAGGAAGAGAGCACAAATTCACGTGTTTCCAATGGAAAGCCCATTTTCTTTATTTTCAAAATCTATCAGCAAGTAGTATTTTGTTTTGTGAACTGTGTACTCTTTTTCTCCCTCAGCAAAATAATATGCCTTTTTATTTCGTATTAACGGTAGGGGTATATATATATATAACTTTTAAAAAACTTCATATATATGTGAATATATGTATGTATATACTGCATGCATTGACAACTATAACAATGGACCAAGATCATCACAGTATGATCACATGCTCAATCATCACAAGTTTCTGAAATTATAAAGTTTGGATGGATCTCACTGTTTAATTGGGTTGATCAAACATATTGTTGGGGGTAAAATGGCGAGATCGCCAACTAATACTTCTTTCATCTGAACCTATATATATATATATATATGTTAGTAAAGGTTTTCCTTCCTTTTTAGTTTTTTTTCGTTAACTCAGAATTATCCTCTACATGATCATCTTGATTATTCATTTAAGAATTTAAGTTGTTGCATAATGTTCATGAAAATTTTACTCCAATAATTAATATTCCAACTATATTATAAAGGCAAATAATTTCCAGCAACTCAAAGTTCTTACCATAATATACTATCATAATTTTATATGAGCAATCCCATCAGAGAATTAGGCAGCAAAACTGACCTAAGAAGTCAGTTTTTGTTCTGTTTTTATTCGCTCACATCATATCAAACTACACACAATTTTACATTTATATATATATATATATAGATTACCACAGTAGTACCGCATGCACAGTCAGCCCAGGCTCTATACCAAACCAAAGCTAATTTATTCTCGGGCGCTCCTCTTATTTATAATAAGAGCTGACATGATATCCCCACAGTCCACACTCCTAGCTTACAGCTATTTGGTCGTCCTGAAAGCAGCATGCATGCGCTACTTGTTTAAGGTGTTTGAGGCGGCTTGCAGCGCTTATATGCGGCGCCCTTTCCATTACACTTGGGGCTTGACTTTGGTCTGTTATTAATGCATTTGGCATACTGGGGATCGCTAGGCTTTCCGCATGATATTGGGTGGTTTGGATTTTTGGAATTGCCAGCATCTGCACAAAACATGACTAAGTAAATAAACTCCTCTGTTTCAGGCTAATCATTGTTAGGAACTTATAACCGCACAAAACCAATGATGTTTTATCCTCAACATATTCCGCAACAACAATGATGGATCCTCTTTCCGTATGGATCTCACCAGCATATTTATTTTCCGCCAATACTATTCATGAATATATCAGCTTAACGGCCAATACGCGTCACAAGCTGCGCGCAGTTTATCTTTATAAAAAGTTCAAAATAAGAACAAATGGCAAGTAGATATAGTAACGTGTGTAAGACGTAAAATTATTCAAATTTGTCGATCGTGAATTATATATAACCACTGCATGCAGAAAAACTGATGACGTACAGAACGTTCTCGATCTCTTAAATAAATGATTAAGAGGATAATATTCAAAAGTAGCAGCAAATTCCTGTGTAGAATAAGCTTTTGTTTAGACTTTAGATTGTTTGGAACATGAAAAGTGGTTTACAGAACATTGATATATATGGTGCTCGAATATCTCACCAGTCTGAGCCAATTCCCGAGCTCCAATTGAAGAGGACGAGAAAAGGACGGAAGCCAAAAGAACGAAAATAATGAAGATGACCTTCATGTTGGTGATTAGATTGTGTTAACCATTTCCCTCCTATAATTCTATTTATAGTCCATTCAAGTGTGTGTGAATTTGTACTTGACCGTGGCACGTGTAAATTAATAGTAAGGGGTTGAGAATCTTCTTAATTTGATAATACCCATAATCACAATAGGGCCCAATGATCTCTGAGCGCGGCATTCAAAGCAAAAGGTACCTTTATTTTGACAGAAAAAGAACAATAATTCATATTCATGTTTTGGATTTTGTTTTAATTCAAATGTCTCGTGTTGATCTTTGTTTCGAGCACATGAACTTAATTAGAGAGCCCAAACAACTGGTCTTTTGATGGTAATTTACTGAAGAACGTACACTTGACTACTCAATCATATCCGTTTGGTTTGCTTTTAAAAGTGAACACCACGTACAATGGAAAGAATGAACATCTATCATGGTGGCTTTCGTCATGGGTATTACACAATACTGTATTATGGGTGATCTTTTGCTTTTTCCGAGTCCAAGTACTTACCAATCAGATGAAAGATAAATGAGTCAGAGATGTTAGGTTTAATTAATATATAGCATATACCAATGATTCTATCACTGTTAAAGTATAAGAAATTCATGTGTTTGCTTTTTGACGAGGAGGTCCATAAATATGACCTGACACATGATTCACGTGAACCTATTTTACTCAATTGCGAATTTCTTGGAAGGAACACTGCAACACAGGAAGTCATTTATCCAAAAAAAAATAGTCCTCTAGTCCCTTATTTCACGAAAAGAATATACTGTACGTTACTAGTTACAATGAAAAGAATGAATTCAATTTTACCATTAACGAGGGACTCCTAATTCTCAAATCTCAATAGTTAGGTATCATATTTTGATTTTTGTGCTTATTTGAGTATAACACTCGAGAAACTTTCGAGTCAATCCACTTTTATTGTGAGAGATAGAATCATCAAAAAAGCAATCAAGACCGTCAGTGACTTGAGATCGTTGCCTTTGTCCTCACATTAGAAATTTCGCATAAAGTTATGCGGCGGGGCTACTTAAAAAAAAAAAAAGGTGTGAAATGGTGTAAATGGCTTTTATAAATTTTGGCTTC
The DNA here is from genome assembly GCA_963930655.1 of Myrica gale. NCBI lineage: Eukaryota > Viridiplantae > Streptophyta > Magnoliopsida > Fagales > Myricaceae > Myrica > Myrica gale. Next base: position 2,732,037 of record OZ005600.1, on the reverse strand, counting down.
GAACCAAATATCGATGGAAAGTTCAGCGCAAGGGACCCATGTGTCGGGATAGTGCATGCTGCTTAATTTATGCCTTATGGCCCTATGGGACCTCGTCCGCGTGTAATTATTCACCACTTAGAGCGAATAGGTAGGAGCTATATATCATTACTTATTCATTGAGGTGACCCGCAAACCTCACTTTTGTTAAAGCAGGTACATATCAAAGTCCATCAGTTAGGGAGACTCTTTCGAGGAAGGTGCATGACAATTTTTTCTTTCGGATTCTACTTATCATGGGTTTGTGGATCCATTTAGAATCTACAGACTTTTGGATCTGTATTGTTGAAGTCATTATGACCAGTTGAAATCTGGTCTTTACGACCATGAAATGTATAGCCGTTAGGACTTTTCATGATGTTGTTCTGGGTGTTTCTCTGTACTCGAATTGTTCTTTGCATCCGACCTTGGAGGACTCTCTGTACTCAGCATCCTTGTTTTGTTGTGAATGAAATTCACGTTTGCTTAGAAAAAAAAAGGTACATATCAAAGTCGAATTGTAAATGTACGCCATACTTTTATGAGTTCGATTGATTCACTTTCTATATTATAACCCTACTTGCTACTTCCACCTTTTAAGCACACGTCTAAACAACAAAATAAGAAATGACAAATTATGTGCTCTAAGCCCCATAGGATTCGACGTATAGATGCGGCTCCAAACTTTTCCTTTGCCCGAAAACTATATATGTGGCTCTACTACTCTATATACATGAGACCAAGACTCACCAGACCATCCCCAGTTTGATTGTATATATGCCCGCCATGACACGAACCTGTCCTCTATATCGGTTAATGCTCAAGAGCTTCAATGCCAGAAACCCAATGTTCAATTAGAATGTGATCATCATTATATAATGATTGGCCCTCCATGTGCATTGTTGTGCGTAGATTGCATGGCAAAAGATCCGTCTTTCAAGGAATCTTAATTAACGTTTCACATAATAATCCTATCAGCGAATTTATGTGCACTATTAATATTTGGATCTTTGATTTGAACTTTGTTCTTCCCAATGCACTTTTGTAGTAACTTTTGTGCAATTAGCTAATTATCTTCTATATGGGCTCTATTTTTTTTTTAAGATTTGGGCAAGATACTGGATACTGTAAGTAATGTTTCTATTCAAAATAGAACAACCACATAGATTAGACTGTCTATTAGATCACATTCTAAATCAAATATCTGGCAGAGCGCCTAATTCTCAGCGCGCGCACTTCATTATTTATGTTGATATCGTCAGGACATGAAATTCAGATTTTTTAATAGAATCAACGAATTTTTGGTTAATTTACTGCATTTTTACGCTTGTAGATCACATGACATGATTTTCTCTCTATATGTAATTGGGATATGATGGGCCGGGTTGTCCTTTACATATCTAATAATGCGAATCCAAAAAATTCTTTATAGTACTGAGTTGAGTGTTTTTTTTCATCTGTACCCATTTAGTTTTGGAGATCATTTTATTCTCTATTCCCTGAAATTTGCTGTGTAATTATTTTCTTGAGATTACTTCAAATTAAGATGGTTTATTGTGCTAACAACCATGCATATGTAATGGCAGATAATTAATTCAAGTAAACTGAAAGTTGTCATGCCATACGTACCTAGTACTGCTCCATGGACCATGCATGGTAGGAATTCCCAACATAGAGTAAAAGTAGAAATCCAATATCTGATATGGAAACAAGCTGTAGCTAAGACAGCTCCTTTTATTATTCACACACGTAAATCATTTAAAATAACCATACTTAATACAAAGCAAGCGCAAGCTTCGCATGCAGTACGATGTATATAAAGCCAAATTCACTTATTCTCAACGCATTCCACTATTTTATTCTACTTTCATTACACAACATTAATGTTGCATGCCTATTCAAGGCTCTTCAGACGGATTGCAACGAGTATATGCGCCGTGAGATCGACACTTCTTCTGCTTTTTCAGTTTGTCTATGCATGAGCTATACTGGGGATCGTTAGGATTTCCGCATGCTTTAAATGCCGGATTGTTGTTACTAATTGCGCCAGGACCTGCATGTGTTTTAGAAAATAAGAGATCAATGTACATAATTACTCAAGTTATACTTGGAATTTATCACAAAGTTGAGAATACCATGCAATTTATTACGGGACCATGGGGTTGTTATATATGGTCACTCGCAGAGGATAATTGCTGTGGAAAAATTCAAGTAAAATACTTTGTAAAGGAAATAAGTAGATAAGATGTAAAACTGGCAAATGAATACTGAACAATTTCTGATGTAGATTAATAGCTCTGAAAAGTTTGCAACAGTAAAACGGTTTAGCCCAACTCGATCGCTAATTTTACGTCAACAAAAATGGCTTTGCATGCAGTACGGCAAACTAACATGACTGTTGAACATAGAAGCAACTGAGAAATAATTTGTGTTCTCACCACGTCCCTCAGCCAATTCCCGAGCTAAAATAGTTGAAGGGAGAGCGAAAAGGACGGAAACCAAAAGAAGGGAAATGATGAGGAAGGCCTTCATGTTGCTGATTGTATTGTGACAAGCACTTCCCCTCCTCCCCTTATTTATAGTGCCCTAGAGTGTAAACTTATGCTCGATCGGCCTCTAATTAAGCTTGAGCTGTATAATCAAAAGTAAAGTTCTATGCCAAATAAAAAAGAAGCAAAAGTTATCTTTATTTGGAGAGAGACTAAGTTTTTATCAAGGCGAGAAAGAAGGCTTATTAACCAGAAAAAATGAATTCAATTTCCAAATTAGTCCCATCGCAGTACCCAAAAGAGAGGTGTCACGATTGAAACCTGCTTTCACTGTCCTTGCGGCATTTTTATTTCATTTAACACCATGCATCATCACAATATATATGGCCCAATGATCTCTGCGGTAATATCCAAAGCAAAAGCTACGTACGCCTTTATTTTGATAGAAAAGACCAATAATTCATGTTCTGGGTTTTGTTTTAATTTAAATGTCTCATGTTAATCACTGTTAAAGGTATGCAAAATTCACGTGTTTGCTTTATGACGAGAAGATTGATAAAAAAAAAAATTTATGACCCGAGCCAATTTCACTTAATTGCGAATTCCTGGAAGGAATACCCAAAAAGAACTGACCAGATCTAGTCCCCGGCCTATTTCAGGAAATTAAACTGGAAAAGAATCTACTGTTTTAACTTGTAATAACAAGAAAAATAATGAACTTGATGTCCGTTTTTTTTACTATTTAGGGTTCACTCTCAAGTCTCAACAGAGATAGATATCATATTTGAATCTTTTTTTTTTATCTGAGTGCAAGATCGAAGAAACTTTCGAGTCGATTTACTTTTATTTAGAAAGATTTTGAATTATCAAAAAAAAGATTAAGACCATACGTCCAGTGACTTGAGAGTTGCCTTTGCCCTCTACAATCCACATGAGAAATTGCGCATAAAGTTGAAATAAAGGAGTGTGAAATGGCTTTTAGAAATTTTGGCTTGGAACCCAATATCAATAGTCGATGACTCGATGGGAAAGTTCGGACCCATGTGTCCGGATAGTGCTGCTTTATATGGGATATCTCGTACGTCCGAGTGTATCATTGAGGTGACCTGCAAACTTCACGTGTTACAGCAGGTATGTGTTGAAGTCTAGGTCGTGGATGCTACAATATTAATATTGCAGTTTTTACATATCTAAACAACTCCAATTGTACACATACATGGCCGCCATACTTTTAATTATGAGTCGTAAAGATGCCTCCTCCACTAAGCTCCGTTACCAAAGCCTCTTTAAGGCCTGAGAGATGCCGCCTTAACAAAGTGATTTCTATCTTTCAACTGATCCAAGCGTTTCCTTTGCCCGGAAACTTATATATGCGGCTCTACTTTACGTATATCTTTGTACAGATGATCTCTTAGTAACGGTGCCGAGAATTCCCTACAACCAACAGTACTAGTGTCTCCTCAGAGCACATGTAATGAAGAAAATGACAATCTACAAACAATAATGGCAAACTCAATGCCAGCACACAATCTTCACCTTGATGCTATCGTGACAAGAGACAAGTTATCCACGTTAGACACCGGATCAAAGTAAAACACATAACAGTAAATAGATCGATCATGTCGCCTCCCAACGCTTTCTGGTCAAATTCGGCCGCCGCGGTGTGTGTGAATTTATGCTTGGCCGTGGCACGTTAAGTAGTGAGGGGTTGGAAATGTTCTTAATTTGATAATACCCATCATCACAATATATAGGGCCCAATTCTCTGCCGCATCCAAAGCAAAATGTACCTTTGGAAATGACCAATAATTTATGTTTTGTGTTTTGTTTGAATTCAAATGTCTCAAGTTGATCTTCGTTTCAATTAGCAATTTAGCACATAACAACTTAATTAAAGAGCCCAAGCAACTTCAAGTACTTAAGGCCTTTATATGGTTTACTAAAGAGAACTTGTTTTGTTTGAAGGAGATCATGATCAAAGACTGATGAAGTTCTGATGTTCGTTAATCTTATGATCAATAAAGGTTAACTCTTAAATTAGAACATGTTTGTTTGTCCAAAATTTTGGGGTCCAAAATTTTCAACAAAATAAATATACTTAAAATTTTTAACTTTTATAAATATATTTCAAATTTTTAACAAACTCCAATAAACTTTAATATTTAAAATATTCTTAAAATTTTAAAAATATTCTCAAAAATTTCGATAAACTAGCGTAGATACTCTCGAGTCAATCCATGCACTTTTATTCTATTTTGAGAGGTCCAATCATAAAAAAAAAAAGCAATTAAGACAGTACTCCTCTTTAACTTTTTTTTTTAGTACTCCACTATCTATTTTTTTTTCTAAGCTTTCAGTACTCCACTAACTTGATTCCCTTTGTGCTCAAATACGAAATTTCGCATTGGGGCTACTTGAAATAAAGGAGCATTGGGCCGTTGGCTTTATTAAAAGAATCCAATTAATATATAATATAAGTAGGACCTATCCCTGCGAAGAGTGGACAAATCAAATTTTCAAAATCTGCCGGGAAGATTTTTTTTTTAAAAAGATAAATACACTTTGTATTTTTTAATTTTGAGTTATTGATATTTTATATTTTTATTTATTATTTTTTTCACATTAAATTTATCGACTATTAATTTTAAATATTTTACACGATCCGTTAAAAATTTTCGTCATTTTGAACGAAAATTTATTTCCTGAACTCTAAAATTACAATTTAATTTTCTGGACCCTTGTCGTCGTGGGCTTTCGTTCGTCATGCTTATTGCGTCATCCTGCATTACTATTATGGTGGGAAGGGAAGGGAAGGGAAGGGAAGGGGTGTGGCTTTATTAAAAGCATTCATACGCATAGCACGTACGACCTACCACTGCGAAGAGAGACAGATTCACGTGTTTCCTGGTGATAAAAAGGGAATTCCAACATGATCGAGTAGGGCTTTTAGCTTTGTAGAGACACTAATATACAATTGCTACGGGAGGTTGGGAATCTTCTTAATTTGATAATATACCCATCATCACAATAGGGCCCAATTCTCTGCGAATTCACTCAATCGCGAATTCCAGAAGGAACACTGAGACAGGAAGTCATTTCCAAAAGGAAGTGCCTCACTCCCCCTAAGTACTTCGGTAAAAGGCTTTACTGTTACTAGTCTTTTTTTTTTGTAAGTATTTACTGTTACTAGTCTCAATTAAAAGAATGAAGTGATGTTCGTTAATCTTATCAGTAAAGGTTAACTCCCAAAGTCTCAAGAGTTATGTGCCATTTCTAATGGGATATACTCTCGAGTCAATCCATGCATTTTTATTCTATTCTGAGAGGTCCAATCATAAAAAAAAAAGCAATTAAGCCAGTACTCCACTAACTAATTGATTCCCTTTGCACTCACATAAATTTCGCATTGCAGCGGGGCCTACCTGAAATAAAGGAGCGTGGGAACGTTGGCTTTATTAAAAGCATCCAATATATAATATAAGTAGGACCTATCACTGTAAAGTAGGGCTGAACAACCGGAAATGCGGTCTGGTTTTCGGACCGCAATCCGGTCCGGACCGCATTTCCGGTTGTCTTATATTTAAAGACCGGACCGGACCACTTATAAGTGGTCCGGTCCGGTTTTATAAAATGCGGTCCGGTCTGGACCACTTTTTAAAGTGGTCCAGACCGGATTTAATTTTTTTTTAAAAAAAAAAAAAATTCGAACGTGCAGTTTTACTGTGCAGTGATTTTTTTTTGAGTAGTAGGCACTGCAGCCTACTCTGCAGTGATTTTTTTTTAAAAAAAAAATTTTAAATTTCGAACGACATGCAGTAGGCACTGCAGCCTACTGTGTAACTGTGCAAGAATATGGCTTTGCTTTGTAAAGTTTGCATACCAAGTTTGAATTCCTGGAAGAAGAGAAAGCCAAGACTGATTTAGAGGATGAATCAAAATTTTGTTCGATCTAAAGCTATAATATACGAATTATATTTTAAATTTTAAAATCTTCCATGTAGATTGAACAATTAGCTCTCTCACTGCAGCTATTTATTGTGATCTTTACAATTTTAAATTTTTGTACAATGCGTATTTAAATTTTTTTTTTAAAAATTAAAATATCTTGATTTGACTGCGCAGTGCACTGCGCAATGCATGCATTGCGCAGAGTGCGCTGCGCGATGCAGAGATAAAATTTAAAAAAATTATAAAATGCGGTCCGGACAGCATTTTATAATTTTTTGACCCGGACCGGACCGCATTAAAAAAATTAAAACCGGACCGGACCGCAAATTCGGTCCGGTTTTCCGGTCCGGTCCGGTCTGCGGTCCGGTTTTGTTCAGCCCTACTGTAAAGAGAGGACCAATCAAATTTTAAAAATCTACCGGGATGATTTTTTTTAAAAAATAAATACACTTTGTATTTTTTAATTTCGAGGTCTTCATATTATACATATTTATTTATTATTTTTGTCGCATTAAACTCACCTATTATTGATTTCAAATACTTTGCACGATCCGTTAAAATTTTTCATCATTTTGAACGAAAATTTATTTTCTAGTCTCAAAAATTACAATTTTACCCTCATAAAATGGTAACAAAAAAAAATATGAAGATAAAATTGTCATCTCGCACGTCAAATAATCATTTCCATCCAAATTAATCGACAAATTTAAAGGAGATTGCAAAGTGTGTGAAATCAATAATTGGTGGGTGCAATGTGAAAAAAATAATAGATTTTAATATTATATGTCAAAACTCCCGTAAAGTTAGTGGGTGCAAGGTGTATTTAACCTTTTTTTGTGAACAAATATATATGTCATTTTATTTTGTATTAACGGCAGGGAGGTATATATATATAATTTTTAAAAAAACTTCATATGTGAATATATGTATGTATGTACTGCATTGTACTTAACTATAATAATGGACCAATATCATCACAGTATGATCACGTGCTCGATCACAAGTTTCTGAACTTATAAAGTTTGGGTGAATCTCATTGTTTAATTTGGTTGATTAAACATATTTTTGGGGGTCATATGGGGAGATTGCCAACTAATACTTCTTTCATCTGAAACTATATAATAATAATAATAATAATAATAATAATAATAATAATAATAATAATAATAATAATAATAATAAAGCTGGTTTTCCTTTAATTTCTTTTCCGGTAACCCAGAATTATCCTCTGCATGATCATCTTGATTATTCATTTAGGAAGTCGTTGCATAATTTTCACGAACAGATTACTCATTACTCAAATAATATTCCAACTTTATTATAACGGCAAATAATTATTTCAGCAACTCAAAGTTGTTATCATAATCTAATATCATAATTTCATGAGAGGAATCCCCATAAGAGAATTAGCTAGGCAGCAAAACTGACCGGAGAAGTCAGTTTTTGTTCTGTTTTTATTCATTTCATGAAACAACACACAATTTTACATATATAATCACCACAGTTCTGCATGCAAAACCAGCACAGGCTCCACACCAAACCAAAGCTAATTTATTCTCGGGCGCTCCTCTTATTTATAATAAGAGGCCAGCATGATCCCCACACTCCTAGCTAGCTTACAGCTATTTGGTCGTCCTGAAAGCGGCAGCATGCATGCAGTACTTGTTTAAGGTCTTTGAGGCGGCTTGCAGCCGCCCCTTCCATATACGGTGCCCTTTCCACACTTGGGGCCCGGCTTTGATTTAATGCATGTGGAATACTGGGGATCGTTAGGCTTTCCGCATGCTTTAAATGCCGGCTTGTCGTTACTAATTTTGCCAGGACCTGCATGCGTTTTAGAAAATAAGAGATTAATGTACAGAATCACTCATGTTATACTTGGAATTTATCACAAAGACGAGAATACTGCAATTAATTTATTACGGGACCATGGGGTTGTTATGGTCACTCGCAGAGGATAATAATTTCTGTGGGAAAATTCAAGTAAAATACTTTGTACAGGAAATAAGTAGATAAGATGTAAAACTGGCAAATGAACATGACTGAACAATTTCTGATGTAAATAATTAATAGCTTTGAAAATGTTTGCAGCAGAAAAAAAGTTTAGCCCTGCTTGATCGCTAATTTTACTTCCAACAAAAATGGTTTTGCATATTGCGCAGTACGGCAAACTAGCTAACATGACTGTTGAATATGCTGTAGTTATCTCTATGAAAAGTTCAAAATAAGAACAAATGCCATGTGTATACTAACGTGTGTGTAAGACGTAAAATGATTTAGAAAAAAATAAGTGTAAGACAGTAAAATGATTCAAATTTGTCGATCGCGAATTATATATAACCACTGCATGCAGAAAAATTGATGACGTACCGAATGTTCTCGGTCTCTTAAATAAATAATTACGAGGATAATATTCAAAAGTTGCAGCAAATTCCTGTGTAGAAAAAGCTTTTGTTTAGATTGTTTGGAACATTAAAAGTGGTTTACAGAACATTGATATATATGGTGCTCGATCTCACCAGTCTGAGCCAATTCCCGAGCTCCAATTGAAGAGGACGAGAAAAGGACGGAAGCCAACTAGCCAAGAGAACGAAAATAATGAGGATGGCCTTCATGTTGGTGATTAGCTAGATTGTCTTAACCATTTCCCTCCTACAATTATATTTATAGTCCATTCAAGCGTGTGTGAATTTGTACTTGGCCGTGGCACGTGTAAATAGTAAGGGGTTGGGAATCTTAATTAATTTGATAACACCATGCATCATCACAATAGGGCCCAATGACCTCTGAGGCAATATCCAAAGCAAAAGCTACGCCTTTATTTTGACAGAAAAGACCAATAATTCATGTTCTGGGTTTTGTTTTAATTCAAATGTCTCATGTTAATCTTTGTTTCGTGTACATAAAATTTAATTAGAGAGTCCAAGCAACTGGTCTTTAGATGGTTTACTAAAGAACACTTGACTATTCAATCATATCTGTTTGCTTTTAAAAGTGAATGGACACTACATTATTATATATAGTCATCACCAGGTACGACAACGGAAAGAATGAACAGATCGTGGTGAATACGCAATTATGTGGTGATCTTTTGCTTATCCGAGTCCGCTCATCAATCAGATGGAAGATATGAGTCAGGGATTCTATATATCACTGTTAAAGGTATGCAAAATTCACGTGTTTGCTTTATGAAGAGAAGATTGATAAAAAAAAATTATGACCCAACACACATGAGCCCATTTCACTCGATTGCGAATTCCTAAAAGGAATATCCAAAAAAACTGACCTGATCTAGTCTTTAACCTATTTCAGAAAATTAAACTGAAAAAAAAAAAATCTACTGTTATAACTAGTAATAACAAGGAAAAGAATGAACTGATCTCCGTTAATTTTACTATTGAGGGTTCACTCCCAAGTCTTAACAGAGTTAGGTATCATATTCGGATCTCTGTCCTTATCTGAGTGCAAGATCGGAGAAACTTTCGAGTCGATCCACTTTTATTCTGAAAGGTTTAATCATAAAAAAAAACAATTAAGACCGTACGTCCAGCGGGACTTGAGAGTTGCCTTTGCCCTCTACAATCCACATGAGAAATTTCGCATAAAGTTGAAATAAAGGAGTGTGAAAGGGCTTTTTGAAATTTTGGCCTGGAAGGCTGGAACCCAATATCAGTAGTAGTCGATGGGAAAGTTCGGACTCACGTGTTGGGATAGTGCTGCTTTATAATATATGGGATGTGATCTCGTACGTTCCGAGCGTATCATTGAGGTGACCGACCCGCAAACTTCACGTGTTACAGCAGGTATGTGTCGAAGTCTAGGTCGTGGATGCTACAATATTAATATTGCAGTTTTTACATATCTAAACAACTCCAATTGTACACATACACGTACGCCATACTTTTAATTATGAGTCGCAAAGAGGCCTCGGCCTCCACTAAGCTCCGTTACCAAAGCCTCTTGAAGGCCAGGGAGATGCCTCCTTAACAAAGTGATTTCATCTTCCAACTGATCCAAACGTTAATTAGAATGTGATCATTATACAATGACTGACCTTCCATGTGCATTGTTGTGTGTATGAAATGCAAAAAAGATATCCTTTTTTATGGAATCTTAATTAACGTTTCGTATAGTAATCTTATCTACGAATTTATGTGCACTATTAATTTTTGGATCTCTAATGTCCGCTTTTTTCTTCTCAATTCTCCTTTGCAGTAACTTTTTGGCAATTAGCGAACTCCTATATGGACTCTATTTTTTTTTTTGTAGATTTTGAGAAGATATTAGGTACTGTAATGTTTCTATTCAAAATAGAACACCCATATAGATTAGACTGTCTAGTTCTCTATTTAATCACATCTTTAATCAAATATATGGCAGAGGGCCTCATCAGCTCATCACTATGTTCATATGTACAGGTAGTTCAGACTTTTTCATAGTAATTAATCTACAAATTTTTTAGGTTAATCTACTGCATTTTTAGAACTTGAAGATCACACATGATTTTCTCTATATATGTTGGGATCATATGATGGGGCTGTCTTTTACATATCAAATGCGAATCCAAGGAATTCTCTGTAGTACAGAGTTTAGTGTTATAATTTCTATCTGTACCCATTTAGTTTTGGAGATCATTTGATTCTCTATTCTCTGAAATTTGCTATGTAATTATTTTCTTCAGATTACTTCAAAGATGGTTTATTGTGCTAATTAATCATATTCCAACTATATATGTAATGGGAGATAATTAATTCAAGTAATTAAACTGAAAGTTGTCATGCGGCCATGCATACGTACGTACTGCTCCAATATGGACCATGATAGGAATTTCCAAAATATAGTAAAAGTAGAAATCCAATATCTGATATGGAAACGAGCTGTAGTACTAATTACACAGCTCCTTTTATTATTCACACACGTACATCATCTGAAATAACCATAATTAATACAAAGCCAGCGCAAGCTTCGCATGATGAGTACGATTACTACGATATATATCAAACCAAATCCAACATCTGAAATAACCAAGCTTCGCATCATCTGAAATAACCACTTATTCTCAACGCATTCATTCCACTATTTTATTCTGCATTCAGTACACAACACTAATGTCGCCTGTAAATTCAAGGGCCTTCAGGCGGATTGCAACGATTATTTGTGTCACACTTCTTCCGCTTTTTCAGTTTGTCTATGCATTTCTGATACTGGGGACCATCGTTAGGCTTTCCGCATTTAAATACCGAATTGTTGGAATTTCGGCTGCCAGGATCAGGACCTGTATACGTTTTTGATAACTAGATAGATTAATTCTTGCTTGCCATGCTAATTACTGCAATATTACGGGACTGGGTTTGCTATGGTCACTCGATCGCAGAGGATAATTGCTGTGGAAAAATTGAAGTAAAATATTTTTTACAAGAAATAAGTAGATTATAAGATTTAAAACTGGCAAATGAGTACTGAACAATTTCTGATGCAGAATAGCTTTGAAAATGTTTTCAACAGAAAAAAAAAAGTTTAGCCCAGCTTGATCGCTAATTTTACTTCCAACAAAAATGGTTTTGCATATTGCAGTACGGAAAACTAGCTAACATGACTGTTGAATATAGAAGCAACTGAGAAATTTAAATTTGTGTTCTCACCACGTCCCTCAGCCAATTCCCCAGCTAAAGTAGTTGAAGGGAGAGCGAAAAGGACGGAAACCAAGAGAAGGGAAATGATGAGGAAGGCCTTCATGTTGCTGATTGTATTGTGCCAAGCATGACTTCCCCTCCTCCCCCTATTTATAGTGCCCTGGAGTGTAAACTTATGCTTGGCCTCAACCTGTATGATCAAAAGCAAACTTCTATGCCAAGGAAAAAAATAAAGAAGCAAAAGTTATCTTTAGTTGGAGAAAGACTAAATCTTTAATCAAGGTAAGAAAGAAGTCTTATCAACCAGAAAAAATGAATTCAATTTCCAAATTACTCCCATCGCTGTACCCAAAAGTGAGATGCCATGATAATTGAGACCTGCTTTCACGACGACTGTCCTTGCGGTATTTTCATTTCATTTAACCCAATATCCTTACACCTTCTTTTCATGAACTATTGGCTATGTAGTTTGGGTCTCTATAAGCCCCTCAACCTGCATGAATTACTTCCAATAACATTTTGCCTTCGATAATTTATCTTCCAAAAGAGGTTTTGGTTCCTTTCGTTTAAGTTATGGGTTTCCCTTTAAATCCACAATCACCTAATTTTCGGGAAGATTGCAGATGTTTTGTTCCAGTACTTTGAGTAGGCATATAGTCATAGCAGCAACATAGATCTTATTGCTAAAAAGCAGCCCAAGTGTTAAAGTTGAGTACCATCTTCTTCTTTTTAAGTTGAGTACCATCTGGTTATGCTTTCCCTTATCCATTACTCTAAATTTTGAATAACACTGTGAATAAAGTAGGAGTTAGAACAGGGTCTCATGAAACCCTTGACTCCGGAGAGTGCGGAAATGAGGTCACTGGAAAAGTTGGCCCGGAGGAACCCATCTCTTGTCGGAAAACAGAATCTTAATGATCAGATTGATGGTTAGTGGCAAGGGAAGGGACCCTTGTCGTTGGCTTTCGTTCATCATGCTTATTGCGTCATCCTGCATTAATTTATGGGGGGAAGGGGCGTGGCTTTAGCCGTCATTAAAAGCATATATACATACACACACACACGTAGTAGGACCTATCACTGATACACAGCGAAGAGATGACAAATTCACGTGTTTCCGGATGAAAAAAGGGAATTCCAACAGCTGGATCTAGTAGGGCTTTCAGAGATACTAAGTATATACAATTCAATGCAGTTACTCAATAAAAGCATATAAAAATAGGAGACAAGTTTCTAAAGTACAGATCTCTTAAGTCATGGTGCCGAGAAGGCCTTACAACCAACACTATGGTCTCCTCAGAGCACATGTAATGAAGAAAATGACAATCCACAAACAACAATGGCAAACTCAATGCCAGCAAACAATCTTCACCTTGATTCTGTCATGACAACAAACAAGTTATCAACTTTAGGCCTCGGCAGCATGAAGAAGAGGAGAGTTGTGTCCATCAGTGCTTCTGGGAAATGGTAATGACGTCAAGGATGGACCTCTATAGGCAGTGATCAATTTATCGTAAAATTCAGCCATGGCAGGATCATTCTGGTCCTCTCTATCTTTCTTTACCAGACACTGCACAAGACATTCTTTCAGGCCACTCTGGTGGGGCATCAAAAGAATACAGACAACATATATTTGCCAAAAAAAACTAAAAGAAAAAGAAAAGAAATGTCAAGAATAATCAGGATGAATGGTGCTATAAAGCAGCATCTACTTTAAATAGCTGTGACTATTGTTGCATGTCTACATGCTATTTAGCCACAAAACCGCAGAGATAAAGGCTATGGTGAAAAACAGACTCCTTTCGGGTAGGAGAAACTACAATTTTGCAGCAAATATTTCTTGTTCTCAAAAGATATGGCTACAAGCACTTTTGTCCCTTTACGTCTCCTCGACTCCTCTGTTTGGTAGCTCCAACAGAGGAATCTTTGATTCAATAAAAAACACAGCTGGAATAACTATATTAAATAAGCAAACACACCCTATCAAAGTAAAACACAGAGCAGTAAATAGATCATGCTACTCTAAATAACTTGGGTTTGATTTGTGGCCTCCCCCAGATCTTCTAATCACATCACAAGCCCTAATTTCAGCAACTGAACATTATTAAAACAAATAATTGAACTTAGATCTAGTCAAGTTCTATGTGGGTCTTGTTATAGTCTCAGGACAAGTGAAGCTGTCTTAAGTTGTGGTACTTTTGTGCCATCCCATGGGGTAGATGTAAAATAAAGTGACCCTTGAATTTAGCTTGTGCCACTATGCTAAAGAAAGCAGGATTTGCCAGCAAGACAACAGAATAGCAATATACGAATAACCACACCACGAGCAAGAAGAAACATTATAAAGGCACATGACAATTTCCTAGGCATCAGATTCGCAACAAAGAGGTACCCATGGCATGGTGTAAAAGAGGATTGAAAAAGAGTAAAGACTGAAAACTTAATCTCGATATACTGCTAGAACAGTGAAACTGCGAACCAGGAACATAAATAGATACATCACAATTATTTGTGTGCCAAATACCTCCATAGGATAAGCTTTGAACATGGGAAGAAACCGTTGCTGGCAGTACTCATTGAAAAGAAGCGTGAGGATTGGAAGAGGAATAGTTAAACTGGCAGCTAATGGAACCTCCTTAAGTCCAAATATTCCAATGGCAATAATATGCATCAGCACCAAAGAAAAAATTGTTGTATGGTGCACTATAGGCCATAACTTTCCACCAGTTTGATACTTGGGCGCGTATACATTCAATAGCTGGACAAACATTTCATACATCGTTAATCAAAAATAGATATAAAAAGCATTAGAATATAATATTAACTCCCAAAGAACCAATTCTAAATCTTTTAAATCTTATGGGGATCTTAAGGTGGCGTATGGGTGCCCACTTCAAAATTTTGGCCTAATAAAATAACTACAAAAATAATATCTCTCTCTCATCAAATCAATCATTTCTACTATAATAAATATAAAAAAATCATTCATTTCACCAACTTCCATATCCCAAAATTTTAACACACAAACACCACCTTAAGTAGCCAAAACAATTGATTTAGCAGTCATATCATGTTTGATTTGGGGGGGGGGGAATCAAGTGTCTTCTCTTGTATATATTTGGTTACGCGGGACATCAATTTTCAACTTTGAATAACTTGATTGCTCCTTTAAGAGTACTGTTAATTCTAGTGGTTAGCATCTTGAAAGGTGTAACTGAAAATTCTTTTCATTTCTTCCTTCTTCTTTTTGCAGTCGAGACTTTTTTTTATCTATTAATTAAGAGCCAAAAGAGTGAATGGAGCTCATAAGCATAAGAATGAATTAAATAGATGGAAAGGGAAGGACTCTACTAACCTGGTTGCGGAAAATGATGTACCCCATACAGTAGTAAACGAAGAGAAATGGCAAAATTAGTGGAGCGAGGAAGAAGTATGTTATACCAAGAAGTCCAAAGAAGAGAATCCTGGGAGTTTCACTGTGGTAAGGAATTGATGGAACCTGAAATTCATCACCAGCTGTTCCTGAAAATATTCTTCTGAAATAATTGCATAGAAGGGGAGTCAATCGAAAGAGTTCTGACGATAGACCGGTCCATCCAGATGTCACAACATATGCAATGAAAAATGATGCCTGCATCCAGAGTAAACAACGCATATTTTGTCAATCATAGTGTTTAGAAAAGTTTTCCATACTTCAAGCCAACATTTAGAGCCAAAAAATCTAGTTCCTGCAAATTAATAGTAGAAAGTGCAAACTGGTGATAGATTATTCTCAGGTCCATTATTTGCTTGGAAGATTATCAGGATAAACCCATTACCCAAACCAAACATGAAAATAAGAAGATGATATCTAACATCTGCATACTACATACTTGAGAGAAAAACTGATAACAAAATCAGCATATGTGGAACGACATTTGGTGCTCAGAAAACCATACTTACGGGATATGTGCATTCCAGGGTTGAGTAAGATGCCACTACCCTGAGTGCTCAACCATGCATAAAGAGATCTTCTAACTCACCACAACAATACACAATTCAAACAGACCCCATTACAAATCCATTACCAAATAAGGATTTGTTAAGCATGTTTTGAAATTGTCTAACATCATGGATGAAATATGTTGAGCCAGGTCTTGCAAATCTCTGCAGTGGCCATCAACCCGACCCAATTCAAAGTTGCTGCCTTAGGCTTCATGTTCCCATCTTATTGTAAGTTCCACTTTCATTACAGGCTTCTCCGTATGAGTTACATTTTGCATGGTCCAACCAGCCATTGTCCTATGTTGGACCTGCCAGGTGGGAATCGTTCAGCTGGCTACAGTCCTAACCTTTGATATTTTTGCTCAATGGAACAGCTATTATTACTGAAACCTGCATATTTGTGCTTAAAATTCTAAATAAGTTTGCCTCTGCACAAAACCACAACCTTGTAGACTATTAGAGATGAAATAGCAAAAATACAGGCTGAGAATTGGGCATGTCCACCGCAACGCGAGCAGGTCATGAGCTCATGGCATCACAGGGAACCACTCTGTGAACTGACTTCTGTTTCCCTACCGAACTATCTAAACATTGTCATGAAAATATTCAAAAGATTTCCAAACCATTAATGGATATATCAATTCACCTGTCCTGGAACAGCTTCAGCTAGGACGCTGGGAATCTTGTTGGGCTCAAGGAAGACATTGACCTGATAGAGAACAGTGCCTGATAGTACATTTGCAAAGAAAATGTTCCATATAGTAAACCACAATACTTTGATACATGCACTTTTTTCTATCTGACTGAAAGAGAGGTATCCTTGCATTGAGGACAACATTATCATGATAGGTGGCACGAAAGATAGGAACTTCTGAAGAATGAGACTTGGTAGATATCCTGTTATCACTTGACTGACAACGGTTCTGCAAATCAAGAGATGGCACATTCTTTTACCCTATCTGGCACGCTTTACTTTGAACAAATGAGATTCAATCAATAATGAAGAACTACACTTACAGATTTAATATGCTTTCCAAGAAAGGAAACCAGGTCTCCAACTGATCAAGATTAGTAAGACCTTGCACTATCGCAACTGGAATAAGAAAAAGAATTGTGAGAGCAGCACACGCAACAAACACCACAAGCATGGAGATCCATCTTTTTATGAAGGAAGCAGAGAAGAAAGGCCAGTGAACATCCTGAGGTTCAGGAGCTCGCTCAGTGACCCACTCTGTGGGATTAACTCCTTGTTGGATGTGTAAAGCTGTTGCAGCACCCAGCCGTGACTTGAATGACACAAAGGCAGCAGGGACTTCCTATTAAAGTTAAAACCCATAAAGAAAAAATGAGCTGAGTTGGATATGATTTCAGATAACTTGATTAGTATCAATTAAATATGGATGCTTCAGTGCCAATGATTTTTGTTTGGCTCTGCACACGTTACCCTATCTACTATGATAGTTTAAGCAACTAAACTACGATACATTGCTATTAAAAGTGGTCAAGCAGGTTTTCACTTTTGAAATACAGTCCACAAATTCAACAACTATGTTGCAGAAAACTAGAATGGATCCCAGTCAATTTTTTTTAAATAAAATGAGTACATAAATACAAAATAATTTGGAGATTGGGTGCTGATAAGTATTGAAACTCCCCAGGTCTTTTTCCTTATTTTTGTATAAATTTTGGGTTTCACATTCAATAGATGGCCAAAAAAGAACTCTTTTACGTAGCTTTAGTAGGGAAAACACTGTTCATAACATATGATTGTTTTCACTATCATAGTTTCTCGTTTGATCAAATATAAATAAATAGAAGATGAATGGCGTACCTTTCCTGCCAATGAAGATTGTTCCAATCTCACACTGTCTTCTAAAGCTTCCAACCTCTTTTCGTAGTGATCCAATATATCAACTTTCCTTCCAAATAGTCCCAAAAAGCCTACACGCCTGAACCTTTGTGGGGTATCATTTGTCAGTTTCAAGTGAGCAAGCTTTCTGTTCAACTTCTCTGCATCACTCTGCAAAGAATAAATGTACAGTTGTCACAATCCCACGAATTTTTTCTATGTAAAACAATAAAAGAAGAGAAAACTGCAGAATGGTAAAGCCCTCCAAGCACCTACATAAACCACATGCACTTTTTTTTCTGAGAACATAAATCACATGCACAATCGTAATGATATGTAGATGAAAAATCCATCTTAAGCGCTCCAGAAAACAGTTCATTGGCACTTGTAATCTACTGGACTTCTCAACATAAGATCTTGTAGGAATGGTTACTCTCCAAAGTAAAACATTGAAAGTTGCGTATTTTGGTCTCCGAGCACATCTCAAAAGTCTGAGTTTCAGGGAACTTTGTATGTATCATATAATCTGAATTCACAAAAACAAAAACAAAAAAGATCTCAGCCTACACAATTCACGATTTACAAGATTTATGAGCGTATTCTTCCTGCATCCCAACACTGATATAGAGAACCATTAGGTTTTATAAAATTTTAGTTTTAGTGGAAATGACAAAAAAACTGAAGATTACTTATCGTCATAGCACGATGTATTTCAGCCTCAGTAATAAATTAATTACAACTTCTTGTTATGTCATGATTTTTCTGGCCCCATCAACCACTACAGGTGTTTCCATGAACAACCAAATCCTACATCATTTTTAGATTGACTTTCTTCCCTTTAAACAAAAGAAGTCTCAATGCAGGTTGACCTTGAATGACTTGATCCGGAAGAAGAATCATGTCAGAAGGCAACAACTGAAATGCACCAATATAGCTAACCGTTCAATGTGTTAGGCATTACCCCTTGCTGAGCTATTATTATAATAATGTCCAAGGGTGAAATGGAAAAGCATAAAAAAACGTAATGAAAAGAAATCACATGCACCAATATCAACTCTCAACGCTCCAGATCATAATCTCTTAACATTTAAAATGCTCAGACCAAGTCCAGTGTGCAAATTGTTTCTTAACTATTACTATCCATAAAGTGACCACTATAAAGTAAGATAATATTTCCCCTATCACAAATGCCAGAGCTTAAGGCCATATATATGTCAATCAATCAAAATGCTGAATGCACGATCCAGAGATGCTGTTACCATAGATATGCCACAGCATAAATACTTCACTGTGTAGGTCCTTGTTCTCATTCAGATTGCTTAATGACAAATATCGCTCAAACCATATACATGTCAAAAGATCAACTGGTAAAGTATAAAAAGAAACTAAGAAATGATAATATTATACATGAAGTAAACAATAAAGATCTAATAATAAATTGTAACCGCTATAAATGCAAAAGACGGAGTCAATCAGAATTTCGCATGTGCTTACAATAAGAGTTTGAAGTTTGCTATTTCTTCGAACAACTGAATGGGAAAGATAAGTAGAAGAGTGATTCTCTGTAAAAAAACTCTCAACAGTTTCACTGCAGCTGCTCCCAGATGGGAGAGGGATACTACGTACTAATATCGTAAATTCATGAGGCTGAGGTTTGGATGAGTAAAAGTAAGCAATTCTCTTTGATGAGATATATCTGTACTCCTGCAGATCATAAAGTCATCGAGGTTAACTTCTTCTTTTTTCATGGAAAGAAAGTACGATGGCATTAGCCAAGCAAATTCAAACAAAATATTAACTTACATAATAAAGAAGATAGCAGACAACTCCAGTGAGAACATATGCGGCACCAAAGTGAATCCATAACCTTGAGAAAGGCCAAAACTAGTGATCAGGGTTTCGTCATCATAGCTTAGCTTACTTACTTGAGAAATGTGTAGTATTAAATTCGGACAAACTAATTACCACAAAGAAAAAGTTCAGAAAAACTTAAAAGTAATTACTCCAATTAAAAGCTTAAGACTACAAATCAGCTCAAAACTGAAACAGGAAACTACCAAACAGAAAATTATTTGCAGAAAAAAAAAACCCATGAAGAAACTAGGAGTTCTCACCTCTAAAGTAATGCATGCATAAAGCTCAAGAAAAAGTGGTTTCAGGTAAAAACAGAAAAAGATAATTTAGCAAGGAAAATTACAATGTGTGTATCAAGAAAAATGGTTTAAAAGTAAGTCATTATCACCAACACTGGAAATCTGGAACTCCAGCAACGTTCAAATCATGATTGAGAATTGTATTGGCAATACCCACATATCAAGTTGGACCCACTATAAGGAACTACATTCATACAGACTTGCAGGGTTCCACCTTTAAAATGGTACCCGATTGCTTGCTTGCTCAATTTAACTAACTAGAAACAATTGCGTTGTGTTATTATTTTTAACTGAACCTAGGAAGGGGTATGAACTTAAACAAACTATGAATTACCTTGATACTGTGTATATCATTAGGAAGGCCCTTTTGATCAAAAAGAAAAAGGAGAAAAGAAGCACAAGAGAAATAGTGGTCTGGCACAAACTCAAACTAGATTTGAAAGCCTTCAAAAAGACATTAAATGAGCACTCCATCTCATCACTCAAACGCTAAATTGCACGGCCAACCTCACCCATTTATGCAATCAAAAGTATCTTCCGTTGCAACGTCAACATCCACACCCCCCCCCCCCAACAAAAAAGAAGAAGAAAAAAACATTCATTCACCATGCGTTTAACTGTGCTATTCATTTGCAATTCACAGTAGCCAATATAATAGTTCCATCAAGGTCCCCTCATGTAGCAGCAAAGGAAGGACAATCCAATGAACAGACACAACTATCCAAAACAGCTTTTGCTTTCTCAGGACACAACTATCCAATGAACTGACATAATGAAATGAAACATACACACTGAAATTGATTAAACTGGACAGCAGCTTCTGCTTTCTTAGGAAAATAAGAGATCATATACTTTTCAACAGTTCACTTTGGTCCTAGCTTGAACACTGTCTCCTCGCCTATTAGAAGCACAAACAAGGTGGAATTTGTTTTTGGCTCAGTTGTCCTCTACATGGTAAACAAATGTCACTTATATCCCTGTATTATTGGCTTCTACATATCCATCTATGGTAGATGTTCTGAAGCAGATAGAACAAAGAGCATCTGAAGAGGAAAAAGAACATCCAGTATAATGTTGAGGAATATAATGCAGTGTAATACATGACAACATCAGAAATGGGAAAACATGTGCAAGATGTGCTGTTGCAAGTTCATGTCATGGTACTTCTAAGTTACCATACTGTTGATCTGCACTCTCAAGAAGTACATACTGCTCATATGGCCAGCTGATACTCACCAGTTTGAACCATCATTAACATTTGAAATACTGAAGGAGTCCAAAGACTTGCTTGACAAATCAGAAGAATCATCACTTAGCTGAGTTCCCATATAATTAACAGGAAGAAGAATGAGGATCCCAACAACCCCAGCAAAGGCAAAAACTCTCAAACTACATAAACAAAAACATTGGAATCAGTGGACGATGATGTAAACAAAGACTGCAATGAGAAATCAAAAGACCGACCACTATACAGGTAAATACATGAACGGGACATAGATAACAGGAAAGCTAATGACTGCATCTTAAACATGGTGTTTGGTACAGCTAAAAAAAGGTAAAAAGTATGTGGCTTTAGGTAGAGGAGAAATTTAAAAATACAATTCTATCACATAAATAAAAGAAGGCATAGCAGAAACACCAATCCTAAGCTAGGCGAATAGAGATATAAAATAGTCCTTATTTCTCATATGGTTTATTAATCACCTTCAAGGGCAATCGTAGGCTACACAATTAGGACTGCCTTCCCCCTTCCAAACTTGGGCGCAAGGCAGTCTATTCCTATGATAAAAAAAAAAAAAATAGTAATGTCACCATCAAGTAATGCACAACTCGCATCTCAAGTGAAGTGAAACCCAATAAGTCCCTTGATAATGCAATTTATTAAGCCACAAGTCTATGACTAAGTTGTAAACTTCTACAAGCTAATATGGGCAGAACAAGCCACAGCTTATTCAAGCTTGTCGATCAAGTTACCAGATGAGCCCGCAGACAATCAAGTAGGACAATGTGGAATCTAATAGCAGAGAAGTGCCTGGTTAATTTCTCTGTTATCCTACTATGAAGTCCAAGGAAGATTAGAACAGGCCAGCCTCAGGCCACCAGGCTGCCAACAAGTATTTCTCACTCAGCAACATACTGACATGCCACAATATCGTAGTGAGGGATGGGGACAATTAATGTGATCACCTAACCCCCCCCCCCCTTTCTTTAATCTTGATTAACACGTGATGAGATAGCTCACACTTCTGATCCGCTTACACTTGCTTTTTATGTCTCCTTTCATGGACATAAATTTTATATCTCAGCAAGGAACCAGCAAACAGCTTCGGCCACTTTGTATAAAGGGCACAGGGGTTTGTAGAGGGGATATGGTGGAAATGACAACGGTGGTGTTAGCTGCAAAAGCAGCATGGTGGAGGCACGAGGTGGAAACGGTTTGGTGGAGATTGAACAGGTGGAAATGTCGGGGACTAGTAAAAATTAATTCCTAATTAATACCATCTAAAATCTACAAGTGCATCTAAAGGATGACACTGGTAATTCTTCTGCTACGAGGTTTTGAAATTTACTAGGAATTTACAATGTCATTATGAAAATATGCATGCACTGATACAGAAAATAGTGCGATCTCATCAGAATACATATTTAAACCTGCTGAATCAAAGGGCTGAGAGATTTAATTGTCTAAGAGATTTCAATCTAATATGCAATAAAATGATGTAGCGTGAAAAGATCTTACTTACCTGAAGATAAAAATACGCATAAAGACCACAGCATCCAAGCCACAGATCGACAAGAGTTCTTCTTCAGAGGGCTTCCATGCCCTTGTGACCCAAGCAGCAGTTGGTAATAAACTTTCCAAGTTGAATTCGCCTCGTTGTTGCTCTTTTCCTTCGGCAACCAAGCGTGGTGCGTAGATGGGGATGTTACCTGGCTGCTTCCTCAATATAGAGTACAGGGTGAAATACAAAAGACAAATGCCTAAATTGATTCCAACAGAAGTTAAAAGAGCTGAGAGAATCATCCCTAGAGAGGAAGCTTGAAATCACTCTTTATCAACTCTTCACACCAATAACTTCACGCTTGCGGAAGAGTATGCTAGGACTCCCAATTATAATCCCCCGTGACCAAACACTGCAAAACAATACAAAATGGCTTTAGAGCATCATAAAGCCGGACAGCCAGCCACATATATAATCGTGAAACCAAAACCGCACTGGACTAAAACAAAGCAAGTGCTAAGAGGGTAGGAATGAGAAGCAGCCTGCAAATTGATTGCGAATAACACTAAATTTGAGCTTGACACCTGCACATATTGACTATATGAACAAGCCTCTCTAAAGTAAGATAAGTTTATTCCCTTAAAAGTCTTCGTTTCGTGAGTTTTATTACGAATTTCCTATTGGAGTCAAAGAATTGTTGGAAGGATAGCTCCGAACATGTCGTCATCAACACCCATATCAACCTAAACTTCACAGACGAAAATGAGCATCGAATGGTACTTTGCACTCTCTGCCAGCAATTAATTAAACTGCCGACATAAACACCTCGCGCTTATAATTATCTTCACGGGAAAGAACATTTCCAGCAATAGATAAATTTTCA
Source organism: Myrica gale (assembly GCA_963930655.1). Taxonomy (NCBI): domain Eukaryota; kingdom Viridiplantae; phylum Streptophyta; class Magnoliopsida; order Fagales; family Myricaceae; genus Myrica; species Myrica gale. Next base: position 2,708,357 of record OZ005600.1, on the reverse strand, counting down.
GCCTCCATAAACTGATCTCATCTCCATCGTCCATAATCAATATCACCCACTTCTACCTTATAAAACCGTGTTCATGTCGTAAAACAGAGCACCAATTGAATTTTCACAGAGCACCCCTAAAACCCCAAATAACTTACAAAATGACACACGTTAAATCAAATTGTACCTGATTTCAGCGACGAATAACTAGTATCAGTAAATTCTCTTTGTTGAATGGGTGGCACGAAACAAGTGAGAGATCGGACGTCGTTAAGAACTAGAGACTGAGAAAGTAAGTGATCCCAGATGTAGCAAAAGCCAAAAGCAGTGAAGTTAGTTTACTAGCTGCGTTCGCTGTCGGCTCACATTGAGCATCTTTCCTTTATCGTAACCGAATTATCCGTAATAAAATACTAAAACGAACTCAACATTATACATGAGTACGTGTCTCGCTGCTAATCGTAAATAGAGAACTCTTCAATCAAAATTATCCTTTCAAACCAGCATTTGAGAATTTATCGCATTACCGTTATTACTTTATGGCCTAAATATTTGTCTACATCAATTTCTTATAAACATTTCTTATTTCAAGCTGCGAGTCCGGGCTTTGATTAGTGTATGTGGTGAAGGAATGATCAGAGCCTTTGTTTGCATTCTCGGGGTACAACGAACAGAAAGAGCAATTAATTTTTGGATCTGATATGACCAGGAAATTAAGGAGAATTTCCTGTGTTTCATATAAAGTAAGTCGTGCATAACCTTTTTTCCTGCCAAAAATAAACTCAGCTTATTACATTTTCCACTGGGACAAGCGTAATTAAAGTATTATTTTTATTCCGACGAGGGTCTGCTGCAGTTCGGGTGAACAATGTTGTACTGTTTGGGTAGGCGGGCGGGATCCACACCTGCCCCTCACAAATGCAGCAAAGCCTCGCCCATTTTTATCACGTTATATTTATCCATTATTAATTTAAGTTAAATTTTCTATCAAGTAAAAAAAAAAGTGAATTACGACGCATAAGCCATAAGAGGACAATTTTAACACCATAGTTTTTGTTAAGATGATTTTTTTAAGAATAAAATTGTAATTTTAAAGTAAAAAAAAAAACTTAGTTATTGATATATTTCATGTAATATTGATTTTTAACAAATCAGTTCTTAGAGTAAAATTTTGAATGAGATTGTTACAATGGTCTAATTTTTTAGACATGTAGATCCTTTCGTCCATAAAAAATTAACTCATTAAATGGACAAAGTTCATGATAAGCTATCTGACTACAAAAATGGATATCTCGACTCTTAATTTATGTCAATCTTCTATTAGTCAACTAATTTTTTTTGAACAAAATGACCTATATATGAAAAATTAAGCCACAAAGATCGTCTTGTTTAAAATTATACTCTAATAACTGATTTGTTAAAAGTTAAACAATTAAACCTACAAAAATCAATCCCTCAAAATTGACGAAATTTCTTCGAAGATTACAAAAATATATTTATGGAGTCTTTTTACTCGAAGAGTCAAATCAATTTCGTATCGGGCTATGAGATTTTTATACTTATATATATTATTATAAAAAAATGTAAAAGTGTATATAAAATGTTATCGTAGTGGAACGGTTACGGAAATCTCCACTCAGATCTCATTATTAAACTACTGCATCAAAACTCCATCTAATAGTTTATGTGAAATGTTCCTCTGAAGTACTCCATTAAACATAGTTGTTTACGTGCCAATGAGACTCCCATCAATAGGACAGCCGACATGCAGTCGCTCTTTATGTTATTATCTTTTTGGGCCTAAATTTCCTACCACTCCAAAATAGATATAAGATAACAATTTTTTTATTACCAAAATAATTAAAGCTGTAGCAAAAGCTATCCAAAGATTTTAAATTAATTATTGTTAAGGAAGATATGATGGTCTTCGGTCTTCTTTTTTTTTTTTTTGGACGATACTTTTTTCTTGATTCTTTTTTTTTTCTTGAGATTGGACGATACGTACATACATACACATGTTTATACATATATTTGTTAGAAGCGGGATTGGGTGATAATTGATAATCTTGCAAGTGGGACCAATCCCTTTTGCTAGTGTGCCCACCCCACGTATTGGGCCGGAAACGTCATTTGCCAGTACAGTATCCAAAACGTTTTTCCGAGCTGCAAAGGAACGCGCGGCCTAAACTCTCGGACTTGTGGCATCGGCCATCGAGTACACAAAATGTTCGAGTGAATTGCCAAAAGGCCCAACACCCATTTCGATTCCATGCCCATGTGACGAAACCCCCAGCTCACTTCTCGCACTGATCCAATTTCTGCAAAGTCCCTGAACCAAAATCTCAACTTGGGATTCTCAAAGGTACGCTATTTGTGATATTTTTTTGTATTTTTACGGTTTGGATCTGTTTGGTAAATCTGAATTGTTGGTTTTCTCTTGTTCGGCGTGATTTGAATTCGGCGAGTCATGGAACGCGAGCTTGAAGTGATGCTCAATTTGAATTTGCCTGTATTGTTTACGTGATACCTTAAGTTCTTGATTTGGTTTAGATCTGGCAACTTGATCGGTGGTTTTGTTTTTCTGTTTTCGTTGTTTTTGGTTTATCTCATCACTCTATGGCTATTTGCATCAGTGCCTGAGTTGGGTTATTATATACTCTATTGAATTGTGGAAGCTTTTCGAAGTTGGAATAGAATGATTGAATTGTCTGGTTCTAGCAGATAGGTAGCTACTGCTTTGTGCCATAGGAGCTCTAAGGCCAAAAATGGGTTTCAAGTATGTTTCTTGGTCGAGCATTTTTTTCGTTATTTTAGATAGTGTTGACTTCGGCCTAAAGTGGCAATTCGGCACTTTGTGCGGCTCTTCTATACTATTCTTATCTTTATATCACACAGAAATCGACATTTGAATTATTTTGTGAATAGACTATGTTAACTAAGTCAATGGAATGCTTTGTCCAGGTTTTGGAATCTTGCAGGGACGGTTTCTGGATGCACGTTTCAAACATAAATTGAACTGTACCAGAAACTGGGACAAATATGGGAAATCTAAATCCACAGTTTGGACCCAATTCATTCAATGGTGAAAGGAAGGAATCTCCTGCTAGGCCTTCCGGAGGTGCTTTAGCATGTATGGTTAATTCTGAAATAGGTGCTGTTTTGGCTGTGATGCGGAGAAATGTACGGTGGGGAGTTCGCTATGTGGATGATGATGACAAGCTAGAGCACTCTCTCATACATTCGTTGAAAGAATTACGAAAACAAATATTTTCCTGGCAACATCAGTGGAATAACATTGATCCAGCTGTGTACCTCCAGCCATTTCTGGATGTCATACAATCTGATGAAACTGGTGCACCAATCACTGGAGTTGCATTGTCATCTGTTTACAAGATATTGAGCCTGGACATAGTTGATCTCAATACCGTGAATGTGGGAGATGCTATGCATTTGATTGTTGATGCTGTGACAAGTTGCCGGTTCGAGGTTACTGATCCTGCCTCTGAGGAAGTGGTGCTTATGAAGATACTTCAGGTTCTTCTAGCTTGCATGAAGAGTACAGCATCAGTTAGGTTGAGTAACCAGCATGTATGCAATATCATTAATACATGCTTTCGAGTAGTTCATCAAGCTAGCTCCAAAGGTGAACTGTTGCAGCGAATAGCACGGCAAACAATGCATGAGTTGGTTAGGTGTATTTTCTCTCACTTGCCTGATATTGACGTCACAGGACGTCCATTGGCTTATGGAAGCAGGTCACAAGTCCATGAAGAGGTGATGGTTCTTGGCATATTCATCCTCTTTTGTATAATATATCCTCCAGTACAATACACGATCGTCATAATAATTGGTGGTGTCATGCAGTGTATTCATCTAAGCTATGCCTCAATGAATCAGGGGAATTATTTTTCTGAAGTCTTTAGGAGAGTTTAGTACATTCTTCATGTTTATGACCATTTAGTGGCAAGGACCTATGAATTGTGTCAGTAAAACAGTCTTAAGTTTTGAATCCAGGGGTAGTGGACTTCATACTTTGCCTCTTTATTTGATGGATTTATCTATTTTCCTTGCCAATTCTTAAAGCTCATTTTTTTGTGCAGGTGGCAACAAACAAGGAACATACATCTGAAAGTAAACACCTAGAAAATGGCAATGCTGGAGTTGAACACGGTGGTCAATCCTCCATGAATGCTTCAAAGGCCAGTACGTCAGCTTGTGGCATGAGTGAAAGTGGGACAAATGAGAGCATGGCTGCGGCTACGACTGCAATGGAGCTGACTAATAATGATGAGAAACTTATGATGGAACCCTTTGGGGTCCCATGCATGGTGGAGATATTTCATTTCCTGTGTTCTCTGTTGAATGTCATCGAGCATGTTGAATTTGGTCCGATATCAAATCCTATAGCATATGATGAAGATGTTCCCCTGTTTGCATTAGGATTGATTAATTCGGCTATTGAACTGGGTGGGCCGTACATTAGTAGGCACCCCCAGTTATTGGCCGTTGTTCAGGATGAATTATTTCGTAATCTTATGCTGTTTGGTTCGTCGATGAGTCCACTGATACTCTCAACAGTATGTAGCATTGTTCTAACTCTGTATCATCATTTACGGACTGAGCTCAAAGTGCAGTTTGAAGCTTTCTTGTCATGTGTGCTTTTGAGGATTGCCCAAAGCAAGCATGGGTCTTCATACCAACAGCAGGAGGTTGCTATGGAGGCTCTGGTTGATCTCTGCAGACAGCAGACATTTGTGGCTGAGATGTATGCAAACTTTGATTGTGACATAACATGCAGTAATGTATTTGAAGATCTTGCTAACCTGTTATCAAAAAGTGCATTTCCAGTGAATGGACCTTTATCTGCAATGCACATTCTTGCTCTGGATGGTTTAATATCCATGGTTCAGGGTATGGCTGAGTGGCAAGGCCACGAACCACCTTCTTCAGATGCTTCAAATGATGAGGGATATAAAGAATTCTGGACAATGACCTGTGAGAACTATAGTGACCCTACTTATTGGATTCCATTTGTCCATAAGTTGAAGTACATCAAGAGAAAGTTGATGATAGGTGCAGACCACTTTAATAGGGATCCTAAGAAAGGTCTAGAATTTCTTCAAGGAATGCATTTGTTGCCTGAGAAACTTGACGCCCAGAGTGTGGCATGCTTTTTCAGGTACACAGCTGGGCTAGATAAGAATCTTGTTGGGGATTTTCTAGGAAGTCACGATGAATTTTGTGTTGAGGTGCTTCACGAATTTGCTAGAACTTTTGATTTCCGAGACATGAATTTAGATACTGCATTGCGTCTTTTCTTGGGAAATTTTAGATTGCCTGGAGAATCACAAAAGATACAGAGGGTGCTTGAGGCATTTGCAGAAAGATATTACGAGCAGTCAACAGATATATTAAACAACAAAGATGCTGCTCTCTTGTTGTCATATTCACTCATATTGCTTAACACAGATCAACACAATGCACAGGTAAAGAAAAAGATGACTGAAGAAGACTTTATCCGCAACAATAGGAGAATAAATGGAGGGAAAGATCTTCCTCGTGAGTACTTGTCAGAGCTTTACCACTCGATCTGTGAGAATGAAATCCAGATGGTCCCAGACCAAAGTGCCGGGTTCCCAGTTATGGCATCAAGTCGTTGGATTAATGTGATGCACAAGTCCAAAAAAACCTCTCCTTTTATTCTCTGTGATTCAAGAGACTCCCTCAACTATGACATGTTTGCTATCCTTTCGGGTCCAACAATTGCTGCTACATCAGTGGTTTTTGATCAGGTGGAGCAAGAAGATATTGTACAAACATGTATTGATGGATTCTTGTCTGTCGCCAAAATTGCAGCATGCTATCACCTTGATGATGTGTTGGACGATTTAGTTGTATCTCTCTGTAAATTCACAACTCTCTTGTCTCCATTATCTGTTGAGGATGTGATTATATCTCTTGGAGATGAATCAAAAGCCAGGATGGCAACTGCAACAGTTTTCACGATAGCAAATAGGTATGGGGATTATATTCGTACTGGTTGGAAGAACATACTGGACTGTGTTTTAAGCTTGCACAAGCTTGGCCTTCTACCTGCTAGCCTGGCTAGTGATGCAGAGTATGATATGGAGCCGTCCTCTGACCCAGAGCGGGGGAAACCGGCTACTACTTCCTTTTCAACATCACACATGCCATCTGTGGCCATTCCTCGCAAATCATCTGGCCTAATGGGCCGATTCAGCCAGCTCTTGTCTTTTGATGTGGAGGAGCCAAGGTCACAACCAACTGATGAACAACTTGCAGCTCAGCAACGGAGTCGCGAGACTATACAGACATGCCACATTGATAGCATTTTTACAGAGAGTAAGTTTCTCCAAGCCGAGTCTTTAATGCAGCTTGTGAAGGCCCTTGTCTTGGCTGCAGACCGACTCCGTAAGGGAACTAGCTCCACCGAGGATGAAGATACTGCAGTGTTCTGCCTGGAGTTGCTGATCACAATTACGCTGAATAATCGAGATAGGATAATGCTCATCTGGCAAGGTGTTTATGAGCACATATCTGATATTGTTCAGTCAACTAGTATGCCTTGCACTCTGGTGGAAAAGGCAGTATTTGGGCTTATTAAAATATGCCAGCGACTGCTTCCCTACAAGGAAAACCTGACTGATGAACTCCTCAGGTCACTGCAACTGGTTCTAAAACTTGACGCTCGGGTTGCTGATGCTTATTGTGAACACATCACACAAGAAGTTATGCGTCTTGTAAAAGCAAATGCAGCTCATATAAGGTCCCATGTAGGTTGGCGCACAATTATTTCCATGCTATCTATCACTGCTCGGCATCCGGAAGCATCTGAAGTAGGGTTTGAGGCGCTGACATTTATTATGGCTGATGCGGCACACCTATTGCCTTCTAATTATATTCTTTGTGTGGATGCAGCAAGGCAGTTTGCTGAGTCTCGGGTTGGGGAGGTTAGTCGGTCCGTTTCTGCCCTAGATCTGATGGCAGGTTCTGTTGTTTGTCTAGTAAGGTGGTCTTGCGAGACTAAAGATGCTGGGGATGAAGAGGCGGCAATGAAAGTTAATCAAGATATTGGCGAGATGTGGCTGAGGCTGGTCCAGGGATTGAGGAAAGTGTGTTTGGACCAGAGGGAAGAAGTGAGGAACCATGCTATCTTAATGTTACAGAGGTCTTTGGCAGGAGTGGATGGGATTCACCTTCCAAATACCTTGTGGTTGCAGTGTTTTGATGTGGTGATCTTCACGTTGCTTGATGATTTACTGGAAATTTCATTGGGGAAATCTCCAAAGGACTACAGGAATATGGAGGGAACACTTGTTCTAGCCATGAAACTCATGTCGAAAGTGTTCTTGCAGTTACTGTTGGATCTCTGGCGGTTGCCTTCATTCTGCAAACTATGGCTAGGGATTCTTAATCGCATGGAGAGGTATATGAACATAAAATTCAGGGGAAGGCGTAGTGAGAAGATTCATGAATTAATTCCTGAGCTCCTCAAGAACACTCTGCTCGTGATGAAGACAACAGGATTACTCACACCCAGTGATACTATTGGTGGGGATAGTTTTTGGCAGCTGACATGGTTGCATGTGAAAAATATCTCCCCTGCTTTGCAATCGGAAGTGTTTCCAGCACTTGAATTGGAGCAACCCCATGCAAGGCACATAAAAACGGGAGGAACTCCAGCACCTGATGGCACTGTGCTTGTACAGTCGAGTGATACCACAGCATGAAGAGAATTTCACATTTGACATTGCAGATTATACCGGATTTTGTGAAATTTTAGATGGCCTGAAAGACATGCCTTATTGGTTTGCCCAAAGTTAGGTACATCTGCCAGAAAAGCAGTCTTCCGTGGTTAGATGTTGATATTTACAGTTTAGAGCCTTCAGAATTCAGAAGACCAGAAATTTCAGGAGGAGATGCAAATTGAATATGGAAGCAAACTCCAGAACCTAGTTTGACACCGGCTGATTCCAACATCCTGTGTTGACTTGGATTGCGGCTTTACTTCTACACTCCATGGACTTTGGAGAGGAAGTGCTCTGTTGAGAAAAGTGTGTTTAGAGTCCATCTGCTTTACCGATGAATCTAGGATCCCTCACGTAAATTTTGTATTTCGCTTACTAATTTCTGCGACAAAACAATCGAACTCAAACCATTTTCCACTGTATACTTTAGTTTCACTATATACTCTATGATCACACAATGGTTTAGTTCAGCTGGAATTTCCCAGGCTTCACTATGACTACTGAGCCAGATAACTGTTTTCTCTTTATTGTAAAGGGAAAATCTCTTGAAGCTTGATCTCCTCAGCATTTTTGTTTCTAGTCTTGAGAATGTGTCTGTAGAGACACCCCCATGAGAGATAGTAGAGATTTATTGTTGTTTGTACAAGTCCAGTATTTTTCAAGAAGCATTTTTGTATTTTGGAATCTCATTTGGGATACGTCTTCTTTATTATCCAAATGCCGCTTATGATTGCTGTTTGTGTTGGGTACAGACAGCTTATTTGCTTGAAGGTTGATATCTAGTTGTGCCTTCTACATATTCTCCTTGTTGCCGAAAAGAAAGAAAAGCAACTGAACGACTACTTTAACCGGGAAAAGGCCCATAAGCCCAACCGGATATTCCCGCTTCTACAGAGGAAAAATAATACAATCCTCTTTTTTTCATCTTTTCCTTCTGGGCCCAATCCCATTCATTCAGATGCACACAAAACTAATACATTTGGTACCGTACGTATCCACGTCACATTTTGACAGCTGTCAGCAACACGTACCGAGTTTCCCAACCCCAGCGTGCCCAATCCCATTACCGTTTCGTCCCTCTTAAAAAACTCCTCCACTTTCTCGATATGCACGGCAACTGCTCCGGCTGTTTCGCAGATTTCTGACTAACGATTCGATCTCCGTTTATCTCAGGTTCTGCCTTTTAAACCAGTCTTGATATCTAGGATTATATGGTCGATTCTCGTCATTTTGATGGGCTTAGGGGTCTTTAAGTTGTTTTTTTTAATCGAAACGTTTCGAACTTTTTCTGTATGAATTATGTTGAATTATCTTGATCTTTGTTTGATGATTGATTGTGTTGGATACTTCGTGATCGGTGACTGATCAGAAGGACTAGAAGGTTTGGGACGATGAGTGAGGTATTCGAAGGATATGAACGCCAATATTGCGAGCTCTCTGAGAACCTTTCAAGAAAGTGTACATCAGCTGGTGCTCTTAATGGAGGTAATCATAAACTTAAATCTAAATTCGAAAGTAATCCCATTACGTAATTTTCATATCTATGTATTATCGTCTCGGGAATCTAGGTAATATGGTTGATGATTTTTTCAGAATGTTTTTTTTCACAAGATTTTGTCCCTTTTTTGAGGACAAAAAGGAAAATGTGAAATTAGGAAATAGACTAGTCGAAATAAAATATTGGGTAATTTACAAGCTATTGATTCTATAATCCTTTTGGATTAGGATTCTCACAAGAAGTTTTTGAAGGCTTTTGGATATTTTCTTTAATTCTGAGTCAAGACTGTGGAGCTTATTCCTTAGATTCCAAATTCGTATCCTAGACCTATTAGATGAGACACATTTGTGATTTGCGCTCTTTGTGCAATTATACGCTCCAAACATTGTGGAATGTTGAGAATGGTTTGTTTTTAAAAGGCATTAAATGCCTTGCTTCTTCCTCTCTGCCCTCTTTCTCTCGCTATCCATCATCTCCTGCACTTTTATTCTCCTTATTCTCTTCTCTCTAAATGCATTCTACTAAACCCCTACAAACATATGTGTCATGCTTCAATCACCTATTTAAGCCTATCCACAGCCATCCCACCACTTTCCTGCGAAGGCAGCCAATTAATTTAAAGTACCTTGGCTTGCTCATGTCATTCTTTTTGCATATCACAGAATCATGGGCAACCGAATTATGTCAATCTCTAATCACCTTGTTCCTACAACCATCCCACCCCTTTCCTGTGAAGGCAGCATGTAACTTTCAAGTTCCTATGCTCTTTGATTTCAATTGTATGCGTATGTATCCGTAGTCGTGGATTTAGTAACAGCTGATTCGTAGTCTCAATTTCTACACATGCTTATATAATGCACAGCTTGATTGACACCCTTCCCCCATCTCCACTTCCTTTCTCTGCTCTCCTATGCTTCGTTTTTTTATGAATGCGGACGCTAATTTTCTCATATTCAACAAACAACAGATGTTCTGATATTATGTCATATCTTATTCATATGCAGAGCAAAAGAAACAGAAAGTTGCTGATATAAAGTCTGGAATTGATGAAGCAGAATCTTTGGTACCCACTTGACTCATTCCTCTTGGGGAAAGTTGATAAATGTTGTCCTGTATTACCAGTAGTGAATGTGACGTTGCTTTTAAATGTTTCAGATCCGAAAAATGGATCTTGAGGCGAGAAGTTTGCAACCTAATGTAAAGGCTGTCCTTCTTGTTAAGTTGAGGGGATATAAATCAGATCTGAACAATTTGAAAGGTGAAGTCAAGAGAATTGTGTCTGGTAATTTAAATACTGCTGCCCGAGATGAACTATTGGAATCAGGCAAGGCAGATGCTATCACGGTATGTCTAAAATTGCATGGTGTCTTCATTATGCTCATTCTTCGAAAGTGACACGGTGATTCCATATCTTCTAGCGGTTCTATGGTAGACAATGTACCTTACTGGAAAGAGGTTTTAGTTCTGTCCTCTTTTAGCACCATTGGGATAAATTAATGCAGCTCACATTGTCATCTGATTGATGGCAGTATAAGTTATTGGGCCCAAGGATACCGACATTCTATATCTTTTACATCTCTAAAATTCATACTCTGTTTTGCTTTCACAATGTGGTACATTGAAGCTTTATCTGCCTGATTTTGGGTACTGATAACTGGTGAATATTGACCCTTTCCTTTTTCCTTCTGGAATTTGCAACGATTGATGCCCGTTTCTTAGGCATCTGCTGATCAGAGAACAAGATTAATGATGTCAACGGAAAGGTTAGGCAAAACTGGTGACAGAGTGAAGGAAAGTAGGGGAACCATGCTGGAAACAGAGGAGCTTGGTGTTTCAATTCTTCAAGATTTGCACTCTCAGCGTCAGTCTCTCTTGCATGCTCATAACACGGTAATTATTCAACAAGGCTTCTGACTCTTTTTATTAGTCAAATTAAAGAATCTACAAAGAGCAGGTTGGTTTTTAGTTCCTCACTTTCTTCAATTCTAACTCCACTACATACTTCACCTTCTCAGACATTTCCATTCAAGTAAAATTTGATCCCAGAATTTGATTGGGATCTGGGCTTTTTCATGTTTATAACTTTGAAACACTTGTGTGCTTCTATTGGGTTTCGTTAACATCATTCTATTTTACATTGTGTTTTTCTTTTCTCTTTTTTTTTTTTCATTTTCTCTCTCCTTTCTGAAGTGCCCTAGCATTGAACTTCTACTGTAATCAATTATAAGTTACGCATATATTAACTTCCAAGTTTAAGCTGTGGTAGCTATGAGAAGTTTTTCTATCTACCAAAGCTCTATAATTACTACCCTGAGGCACAGATAGTGAAAATACATGCCACTGTATCTATCTAATGGTTTCATTCTGTTGCAGCTGCATGGAGTGGATGAAAACGTAGGAAAGAGTAAGAGAATTTTGACCTCCATGGCAAGGAGAATGAGCAGGAACAAGTGGATCATTGGCTCCATTGTTGCAGTTCTTGTCATTGCTATCGGCTTGATTTTGTACTTTAAACTTTCTAACTAGTGAGGACATTTTTTCTTCTTGAGCTTGTGGGTCTCTGAGGAAAACCAATTTCGTTTTTCCTTTCCTCATGTTGTTCTTGGTTAGTCTTGTGAGCTTGCAACTGAGTGCTAACATAAAGATAATTTGCTGTCCAGTTACAGCAACATCCCTATTTCTTTTGTTCATTGTTGGATGTCTAATGTTTTCTGTAGTTTTTGTCGTCTATGGAATGTTTTGTTCTATATGAGGAAATATTGAAGGGGTTATCAGTAATCATAAGCTAAAGAGTATTCCATTATTTCCTTGAAGAAACTTCCATTCCTTCGACCACTATTCAATGTGGATGCTCATATTAGGAAAGAGCTGGTTTTCAGATGGGGCATATTTGGCATCTCTTAGAAGTTGTACAATATTTGGCCACTTCATTTGGTCCATTATGCAGTATGGTCAATAAAACTGACAATGGCCCTTCACAAAAAGGAAAAGAAAAAAAAATATCTGGCCATTGCTTATGACTCTTCCAGAGACTGCCAAGTGAAGGGCAATGGAAAATTGGGATTTAAATTCAGTTGCTGTTGTTACTATGGTCAGTGTAGGCTGTTTTGTAGATATTTGCGGGTTGATTTTATGTCATCTTGAGTTAGCAAATAGCAGGAACCAACTTAGTCAAAGATATTATCCGGGTTTCTAATTGTTTTGATCACAATAGTATTTATCTGATTTCTTTTATAACTAAAATTATTTATCTGATTTCTGAAATGGACATGTGACTCAGATCAGTCGTGATCTGAAAGGATTCGACAATGAGCGGGGATAGTACCCTCCGTGTCAAACTGAGATGCCCTTGGGAGGGAAAGGAGGGAGGATCCCTAGGCGGATGAGGGATGGGCCCTAGCAGACCAGAACGGGATAAAACCCTATGCATCCCAAAGGAGTAGTAGAGAATACAGGGAAAGCCCTGAGAGAGACATCACGCGCGGATGTAAAGGGCCCCAGGGTGCCGAAGGGTACCACCCTGAGAATAATTCGGACTCCGACCCTTTTCAATTATGAGGCTCTCTCTCGCTTCATAGAACGAGTCCCAGTTTCTGCCTTTCTTTCATATGAAATGGCCAACCAACTCTGCCTGCCCCTTCCTCTTCCGCCACCTTCGTTCCCTTCTTCGAGAATGCGCCCGGCACTCCTCTCTCGGCACTGGCATGAAACTCCACTCTACTATCATCAGCACCGGTCTTGCCGCTTCCCCAGACTCCTTCCTCCACAACGCCCTCCTCCATTTTTATGCTGCCTGCGCCGACTCAGATTATGCACGCAAACTTTCGATGAAATTCCGCATTCTCATAAAGACACCATAGACTGGACAACCTTAATGGGCTGCTATGCCCGCTATGGTCTGCCCAGAAATGCACAGAATTTGTTTGTGGAGATGTGGAGAGAGGGAGTGAAGGTCGACGATGTGGCCTTGGTTTGTGTGTTAAATGCATGTGCTCGGTTGGGGGATAATTTGTTTGGTTGGCAAGGACATGGTTGTGCGTTGAAGATGGGATGGGATGGCAGTGTGAAGACTTGCAATGCGGTCATGGATATGTACGTGAAGTGCAGGATGTTGGGTGAGGCGAGGCGGGTGTTTGAAGAGATGGAGGGACGGAATGTTGTGTCATGGACGGTGATTTTGGATGGGGCGGTTAAGTGTGAAGGTGTGGGAAGTGGCAGGTTAGTATTTGACAGAATGCCAGATAGGAATGAGGTCGCATGGACTCTAATGATAGCGGGTTATGTGGAGAGTGGGTTTATCCGAGAAGGTTTTTTGCTTCTACGTGAGATGGTTTTTAGTTGTGGTCTGGAGTTGAATTATGTTACGATTTGCTCTTTTTTATCAGCATGTGCACAGTCAAGGGACGTGATTATGGGCAAGTGGATTCACGTGTATGCTTTGAAGACACTGCTAAAGAAGATGGATATTATGGTGGGCACAGCTTTGGTTGATATGTATGCAAAATGTGGTAGGGTTGAAACTGCATTTAAGGTTTTTAAGTGCATGCCACAAAGGAATGCGGTGGCATGGAATGCTATGCTTAGTGGGTTAGCGATGCATGGGCAGAGTAAAGATGTTTTAGAAATATTCCCTGATATGGTCAAAGAAGCCAAGCCGGATGATTTAACCTTTATGTGTCTGTTAAGTGCCTGCAGCCACTCAGGTCTCGTTGATGAGGGTTGCCAATATTTCCATGACGTTGAATCTGTGTATGGCATAATGCCTACGATTGAGCATTATGCTTGCATGGTGGACCTTCTAGGTCGGGCTGGTGGTGTTGAAGAAGCCGAGAACTTAATAAAGAAGATGTCAATGCCTCTAAATGAGGTGGTTGTTGGATCCCTTTTGGGGTCCTGTAGTGTTCATGGAAAGTTGCAGTTGGGTGAACGCGTTCTACAAAGGCTGCTTCAGATTGATCCCCAAAACACGGAATATCATATCCTGCTTTCCAATATGTATTCCTTGGCTGGAAAGCGGGACAAGGCTCATTTCCTTAGGCAAATTCTTAAGGATAGGGGTATTAGAAAGGTACCTGGAATGAGTTCAATTCATGTTGATGGCCCAGTTCATCAGTTCTGTGCTGGGGATAAGTCACAGCCACGTACCACACAAATTTATACGATGTTGAATGAGATGATTACAAGGTTGAGATTGGCTCGTTATGTCCCAAATACTGCTTCCCAAGTTTTCTCTGGTTGTGATAATAGGGAAGGTAACATGGATGTGCTGGAGGAGATAGATCAGGCATTGTTTTCTCACAGTGAGAAGCTAGCTGTCTGTTTTGGGCTTATAAGCACAAGACCTGGTTCACCTCTTTATATTTTCAAGAACCTACGTATATGCCAAGACTGCCATTCTGCTATTAAGATCGTTTCTGATCTATACCAGCGAGAAATTGTTATTCGAGATCGCAACCGTTTCCATTGTTTCAAGAACGGCTTTTGTTCCTGTTCTGATTATTGGTGACAGTTGCTGCAATACCCTGAGGATTGTACAGAGATAGTTTATTAGCTTCTTGTGATACCTTCTGATAATTATGTTGCATGTGAGATTTTTCTCATTAAACTTGACAACTCCTCTGCCCCTTCCACCTCTTATCCCTATATTGGATATCATTTCCTTCTTATTCTACCTTGCGGTTCACAATAATATATGGCAATAATGAGTATTTCCCGTGATTCATCCTATGTATGTTCTATGATTTCTTGTATGGTCGGCAAAAGGCATCAGAACGGGGTCCAGTGGCTAAAAGTAATAGGTATTTTAAATAAACCTGTGAAGTATCAGCAAATGGGGATGTAGCTCAAATGGTAGAGCGCTCGCTTTGCATGCGAGAGGCACGGGGTTCGATCCCCCGCATCTCCATCGTCAATTTTGTTCAATAAAACGACTTTTCGTCGTTCCCAGACTTCCTTTTCTGTTTTTTTTTTTGGGTAATTCTACCTGGAAAGTTCCCGCTTCAGTTCCGCTTGCGTTCATTTGGTCGTTGTTCCAAACTTGAATAGCTAAAACCTCATCTAACTGCGTAATGTGAACA
Source organism: Myrica gale (assembly GCA_963930655.1). NCBI lineage: Eukaryota > Viridiplantae > Streptophyta > Magnoliopsida > Fagales > Myricaceae > Myrica > Myrica gale. Next base: position 2,693,034 of record OZ005600.1, on the reverse strand, counting down.
AGCATGGATTTACTATTCTTGTTACCAGCTGCTAAGGTGGGTACCGGAATGAAACTATAATTTTTCAGAAACCGAATTCAGAAATTCAGATCGACCTAATTGCCTAGAGAGAGATGGTGGCGGCAGGCTGGTAAACTCTTAAGGCGAAATAACAACAAATAAAATTTTTCTACGTAATACTAGGGCTGCACAATGCCACCGGGAAATTCCGGTGGCACCGGCACCGGCACCGGGTTCCCTTTACCCAGCCTAACCGGTGCCGGTGTAGGTTTCATTTTTTTAACAAAATCAGAGTTTTCCCGAGTTCTCGAGTTCCGAGAATCGGAATTTTTTTTTTAGTTTTTTAGTTTAGTTTCTACTTTAAAAAAAAAATCCATATTGTTGTGTCTTGAGCATGTCTTGTACTGGATTCTAATTCTTCAAACATGAAATTCTATCATTTAATTGGTTGGATTTCTTTAGAATTAGTGCTGCAACTAAGAATAGTCTTAATAAAAATTCATGTGCCAGCGAGATAAATCAAAACGAGAAAATTGAATAATATGTTCAAACCAGCTTCCAACACTGCTTAGTGCTTACTAACCAAAAAAACAAGCAACTGTTTGTTCTAAGTGGCGGAGCTAGGAATTTATCTATGGGAGGCCAAAATAATATTATGATATTTATTTTTATTTTTATTTTTATATTATATGCTTTACTATACCTAAAATATGAAAAAGTTTTGTATAAATACAATTCAGATTATGAAAAATATTCTCAAAGATTTTTCTTCAATTAGCACGAGTTTATATGAATTAAAGATTGAGTATGTTGTAAAGACACTGTATAGATAATACAAATAAATACTGTAGAGATAATGTTAATATGTTTATAAAACATCAGAAACTAAATGTTATGTCATATAGGGAATTAAAACTAATTCTGACGCCTAATTCAAGGACCAAAATCATGTCCTCATCCTATATGATATTTGCCGGGTGTTATTTCTTTCCTTTTGTTTCGTCAAAACTGGTCTGTTTTTTTAATAGAAAACCTCAAACATATATATCATTGCCTACCAAGTACAAAGATAACTCTTGTCAATAGGCAAAACCTTGCTTAATAGTTTGACCCAAGTAGTCCACCATGATAAGTCTTTCTGAAGCAGTAATTTCCCACAACTCTGAAGCGCCAATAACCATGGTTCATAGGCTAGGCGTCTCATGCATTACCAGTCATATTTGTCAAATCAACACTAGAATGACCATATTGTACAGAACTAACTTCTAAGCAGAATACGGTATCCTCAAGGCCATTCTCTGGGCAAGCCAAGGTCTTTCTGGATCTGGATCAATGAAACGATGCACGAGGAACTGCTCTGCTTCTTCATCTATCAATTCTCTGGCCCAGGTGGCACGTTTTGAAGGGCAACTACCTGGCCCAAAACACCTGGCATTTTTTATTAGAACACTACAAGCTTAGTGAGTGAACTACTAATATAATCAGATGCGTATAAGAAAGGGTAAGCTACTTATAATCTTTCATAAAGCTCTTCAAGCAATGCGTGCAGTAACTCTTGTTAACTGATCATGAACGTGAAGAAGCTGAACACGAATAAAGAAAGTACATTCCAAAAGAAACCATGATAGTATAGGGTCAAAGAAAAGAAATGAAATCAATCGAACCTAAACTCAAATCCAAAAAACAGGTCAATTTTTCAAGTATTCCAAATATGACACTCGGTATAATTCAAACTCACTCAAGCCTCTGCTAGCAGGATGAGATTCAATGAGTGCAAAGGTTAATAAAAGCTTGAAACATGTTGCTGATGTCCAATCTGTCTTCAACAGAGGCCCACAACAGTTAGGAGGAGGAAGTACTAAACTTTGATACCTGTATTCATAAAAGCAAGCACTTCTCTCATTCTCTGTTTTGCCCCAGTTATCCCAACCTTCAGGTTTAATACATGCATCCATATATGTGTGCGCATAGACTACCCTTCCGAAAGGTCCCCATGGTCGTCCAAGACATGCATATGAAGCCCCTCCATTGCCCGTGATCACACATCTGCATCCGTACAAATTATTCACTCATCAGTAACACAGATAGAAGCAACTTTATGACAGGGATCCAAAGTTTGAAGGGAGAAAAGAAAAAGGAACAATTACTAGCAAGATATTATTGTTTGGAGAAACATCACAGTGCACCCCATATCTATGAGCAAAAATTAAATTGGATCCCATAACTTTTAATTTGTCTAATTACGTCCCATAAGTTTTAAAAGACATCAATCATCAATTTGGCTGTTAAACTATATGAAAAATTATCGAAATGCCCCTCTAAGACAAAATTACTAAAAACACTGAAAATAAATAAATAAAATGATATCTAAATAAAAAAGTAATATTTTCTAAATAAAAATACAGAAATTCTATTTCATGTTTATATTTACTTTTAATTTTTATTTATTTTTCTACTTTTTTATTGGAGGGGTATTTCAGTCAATCTACATCACTTTCTGTTCTAATTTAATGGCCAAATCGAATAAAGGGCGAGGATTGATTTTTTAAAAAAATTATGGGGTGTAAGAAAACAAATTAAAAGTTATGGGGTCCAATTTGATTTTTACCCGTAAATATGGGGCGTATTATGATGTTTTCCCTTATTGTTTTGATGACATCTATGAATAACATTAGCTGCTTCAACAAGAAAGGTATAAGAGCCATAAAATTTATCTAGCTGAATCAGACGTGTAATTCATTGATCTATTGTTTAAGGCAGATACTCATAATAGGATGAAAAAAAGAGAGGGAAAACGGAATAAGATAAAATTTGGGCAGGAATGATTAACTACCGATGCAAAGCAAAAGATCATTCGTGTAATGAAGCGCTACATACAATGATGTAGCAATAATGCAATGAAAAAGGCTCTTTACATTGAGACTCTCACAAACTTGCCGAAGGCATGCATCTCAAAAACTTACGCATCCAAACTCGAGTAATAATAGACACTAATAGATCAAGTATTTATTCAGCTAGACACTAATAGATTGAGACTCTCACAAACTTGCCGAAGGCATTGCTACTTAACTTGCTTCTTCAGTACTAGCTATGGAAAAGAATTTAGATGGTCTGCAATAACCAAAAATATCATCCGAGTAATAATAGACACTAATAGATCAAGTATTTATTCATATTTCAAATGAAAACAGGTTGCCTGAGATAAAACCTAGCAGACTGTAAATTTTAATGACACAACAAAACACTTGTTGGAGTCTTCTCGGGAGAATAGAACGACATTGTGATGCCCCAAATAGAACTTTACAATTCAAAGAATTGGGCTAAGAAACCAAAATGCTCTACCAAAATGAAAATGCTAAAAAACAGATCAATTAAATACCTGAAGAAAACATAACCAGTCGTCTCTTGAGAAGATTTCCTGCCCTGTGCAGTTACGAATCCTGCTGACTTGCAGTGAATATGGCAATGCTCCAAGAGGGCAGTGCTATTGCCAAAGATAAAGTCCACACTTCCTTCAATATAGCAATCCTTCAAATACTGTTTTCCATAATGCAGGTAGAGCGTATCCTGCATAAGAATCGGATAAGAAATACTCAAGATATATTTATGTCTCAAATAACTCATATAAGTTTCTGTGGAAATGAAGAAGACAGCCGCCAACAATCAAACAGCACATACAAACATCTAGTTTGCCAGACAAGGCCCCTGTTTTGTTTTTGTTTTTGTTTTTTGTAGGTAGCCAAGGCCCCTGGTTGATTCAAGTTACCAAGTAATAGATACTGCCTGCAAAGTACTTCATCCAAGCAAACAGAAAGAGCTCGTTTGACTCCTTCCATTTTAGAATAGAAAAAAAAAAGAGAGGAAACTTCACTTTGCGCCCTAAACTAAGGGGTTAATGTCACTTTTGGGGTCCGAACTACCACTTTCTTCACATTGAGCTCTTGAACTACTAAAATTCATCAATGTATGTCCTCAAATAAAATCCGACCGTCAAAACAGTGCAACATGACCCATTTATAAAACATGTGGCACAATTTTGACTGTCTGATCTTTTTTTAGGGCGCACAATGATGAATTTTGATAGGTTTGGGGTTCAATGTGACGAATTTGATAGTTTGGACCCCTAAAGTGACATTAACTCCATAGTTTGGGGTTGGAAGGGGGGGGAGTGACTTTTCCCCAAAGAAAAAAAAAGAAGATGAGAATTCTAATCAATAGAGGCTACAAAATCCATTTTCATTATGACAGATGAAAGTATGTATTTATCGCCATAGAACATCCAAGTTCACATTATCATCCACAGATAGTTTGCTGTTTCAAGAAATTGCATGACCCGAATTGCACTTTGAGTCGCTAAGACTACAAAGAAGATGACACAGTGCATGTACCTGCCACCCAAGAAATCTGCAATTGTAGAAGGCACATCGATCAGCTGTTACTCTAATTGCCACAGCTTGGCCAGAACCCTTCCAAGAGTTAACCAAAAAGAAAGAGTTGAGTCAATCTTACAATTTCAAAGCTTGTTCAAAAATTAGAAGTTCTTAAGCATTCATATTCCGTAGAAATTAAATTACCCAAAAAATACACTTCTAAACAAATCAGAACATCAAAACCGCTCAGTTTTCTAATGTCGACCAGAAACTAAACCGGTGATTATTCTAAAGCAAGCTACAGCATGCACCTTTCAAAGCTTGTTGGGGGAGGAGGAGGTCCAACATTCCCGATGCCTAGAAGACCAATACCAAACAATGTATAATTTTTACATAAAAATCTATACTTTTATTTTATAAGTGCATAAAAATCTGTACTTTTGAGAAAGCATAGAACCCCAGACCACAATTCGAACATGACCAACAACCAGACAGCCTTTTTTTTCACGCCAAGTATAATGCCAAAACCTCTTCACTAGTAGAAGAACATAAAAATTGCAACTCCTAGTATTTACAAAACCTTAACCCACATAAATTCATAATCCAACCTATCCATTACGTAAAAATTTACATCTCAGTTTCTGTTACATCTAAGTGAACACCCAATAGCTAAATTGATGGAGCTAGAGCAACGACGAAGACCCAGAAAATTGCAATAAGGGGACAAAAATAGACCTTACAATGTATTCTCAAGACTACCTGAGGAGCAGAGTTTTCAAACGTGATATTCTCAGCAATAAAATCTTCCCCTTCCACAATTGTGCTCCCACACCCAAACGTCCCAGTCCCTATCACCCGAGAGGCCTGCAAAACCCATCACCCACCAACCAACCAAAACGCATAATAATTTCCTTCACATGTGGCACAAACTCAGATGGGGTAGCTCATACACCAAGTGCAACGTACCTGGTGGTGTTCAATTTGGGAGGCGGAATTGTGCCAGGTAAGGACGGTGTCCTCTCTGCTGATACCCGCGAGAGTGATCAAGTTCTTAGTCTTCGGCACGTACACCGGCTGCTTGTAGATGCCCGGCGCCACGCGAATCACCGTCCGACGAGTATTGCCTAGAGGCACCGCGTCAACCGCCTCCTGCACCGTCCCATAGTCCCCATTCCCATCCTGCGACACCGTAATTACACATGCCACCATTGATATTGCGATAGAAATGTGATCCGGTTTGAGAGAGAAGAAAACGTTGAAAGCAAAACAGAATCTAAACTTAAGTTCGGTTGCAGGGAGAAGGAAAGTATATATGGGCTTTGTCGAACAGTAGTAGGCAGATGATTGTCTGTGGGGGTTCCTCTTCTTTGGTTTCTATGAGCAGCTCTTTCTTTGAGAATTGAGATTGACTTGTCTTGACTCTATCCCGGATTTTCTGTAATTCTTGATTTGAATTGTATGATAAAAGTAGAAGCGAGATAGATACGCAGAAAAAAAAAAAGCGAGATAGATACGCAGAAAAATGTACTTCACCACTTCCAGCCAATTAGTTGAACAGGGTAATTTAACGGCCCAGATAATAATTCGTACGGGCCCACTACATTGTTTGCTTTGGATGACGCCCCATCCATTTGTTAGGCCCGTCACATCGGACTTCCGTGATTATAGTTAACGACGTGTCCGCACGATCAAATCGAGTTCTTGCATTACAAACGGTGCCGTTTTCTTCGGTGCCAGAAATTCCCGAGAATGTTCCATAAATCATCCCAGATCTCTCCTCCATTTCCCAGATCACAACCACTGAATCATAACAAGAGCTTTCACAGCACTCCGGAAAAGGATGTCGCACTACTCCCGTGGCCGCGAAGACGAGGGCGACGACTTCGACGAGTACGATCCGACGCCGTATGGAGGTGGCTACGACATCGTGCTTACCTACGGACGTCCTCTCCCGCCGTCTGATGAGACCTGCTATCCTCTCTCCTCGTCTTCGCCTTCCGAGGACTTCGACTACGATCGCCCCCAGTACAACTCCTATGCCGAGCCCTCTGCCTATTGCGACGAGGCACTCCAGACTGAGTACAGTAGCTACGCCCGTCCCAAGCCCCGACCCTCACCCCCTGCTCCCGGAGATGGAGAATTCGGAGGAGGTGGGTATGAGGCGAGGCCTGAATCGGGTTATGGACACCCTCCTCCTGGGGTGAACAGGCCCGGGTATGGTGCATCCGAGTATGAGCAGCAACCCGGATCCGAATACGTCTCTGGGTATGGTCGGGAGAATGAGCATGAGCAGCAACCAGGATCGGAGTACGGATCTGGATACAGGAGGAAGAGCGAATACGGACAGACCGAACCGGAATACGGCTCAGGGTATGGGCGGAAGAGTGAGCATGAGCAGCAACCTGAGTCGGAGTACGGCTCTGGGTACGGGAGGAAGAGTGAACATGAGCAGCAACCCGAGTCGGAGTATGGCTCTGGGTACGGGAGGAAGAGCGAATACGGACAGGACGAATCGGAGTACCGCTCAGGGTATGGCCGGAAGAGTGAGCAGGAGCAGCAACCCGAGTCGGAGTACGGATCAGGGTACGGGAGGAAGAGTGAACATGAGCAGCAACCCGAGTCGGAGTATGGCTCTGGGTACGGGAGGAAGAGCGAATACGGACAGGCCGAATCGGAGTACCGCTCAGGGTATGGCCGGAAGAGTGAGCAGGAGCAGCAACCCGAGTCGGAGTACGGATCAGGGTATGGTCGCAAGAGTGAATATGAGCAGCAACCCACCTCAGAATACGGATCTGGGTACGGGCAGAAAAGTGAGTATGAACAGACTGGATCGGAGTATGGATCCGGTCATGGCCGGGAGACCGATTATGGGGCTCCTGAATCGGAGTATGGATCCGGGTACGGGCGGAAGCCGGGTTATGGGGAGGAACAGGGTGGTGGATATGGGTACGGAGAGAGGACTGAGAGGCCTGATTCCGAGAGGACTGAGTATGAGAGGCCAAGTTACGGGGACGAGCCGCCTCGGAAGCCGAGTTATGGAAGCTATGAGCGGTCCGAGGAGGAGAGCTACGAGAGGCCCAAGTATGAGAGGCGTGATGATGATGATGGTGGTAGTGGGGGGCGCAAGAAATATGTGAGCATTTCTCTTCTTGATTCACTCCTTCCTTCTTATACGTTTACTTTTAACCGTAGTCCTCTGTATTTTATACAATATATCTAGTAGCTTGCTCATCTTTTGTTTGTATTGATGATAATATCTTTTTCTTTTGGATTTTTTTCTCTTTGATGAGGAGGGGGGGGGGGCATGAGGCATATGTATCATTTGTTCATGTCTATTGCGGTTCTGAAATATATATAAAATTGCTAGCACTTGCCCAATATACGGTGTTTGGACCTCTAGGTATCACAAATCTTATCTCGTACAGGTTTTTTACGTTAACTAGACCTTTGGGTAGAGTCTAGAGAGCTATCTCATTGGTACAGTCGTATGTACATTCACAAATAATTAGACTCGATAAGTCTGTATAGGTTGAGTTTAGATGGTTAGCTGATGTGCAATAGAGACAAAGGACGTGGTCATCAACCCAGACTAGTTATTCTGATTTTCCTTTAAGATCTACTTATGGCCTATTTTCCATGAAGGGTTGATTTTCGATTAAAAATATTGAACCTTTATTGGTATTATGTTTGCCATGGGCGTGTGTTAAGAAATTTGGTCTTTTTCTGAGCATATACACCTGATGAATGTGTCAGGATGATGAGGAGGAGGGCGAGGAGAAGCGCGTCCGTCACCACCACAGGAACTATGATGATGAGTAATTGGAATGCAGATTGCTTTGTCAGTGGAATTCATGCCATATTTAGCTACTAAATAAAGGGTTGAGGCATGACTTCCTTTGAGTCGTTTTAAGTGGCATTAACTGGTGCAAGTCTCGTGTATTCTAGACTCAAGAATATTTTGGTTGTTTTAAACTCTTGTATGTCTGTGTGTGCTTCTCAATAAAATCCCAGATATTTGGGCAGGTTTGTTGAAGCATATTTCATTCCTTATATTGTTTGTGATTGCTGGTGTTTAGGGTGTTTTTTTTTGGGTTGAATAGAGTGATAACCACCTGTTAACTGGATGAAGAGTTGAAGTTCAACAGATCGAGGGGGGAACATTCTAATTTAGAAAGTGGAACGAGAGGATATAGACAGATGGAAGAAAAACTTGGGTTTTCCAATGACATATTCGCTATAGTAACGATACTACCCAGTCCGATAGACGGTGGAAAGTGCAGTGGTGCATTGATGGAAACGAGTTTTTCTTGTTTCTTAAAATGTGACATTTTACTTGCCCAAAAAGAAGAAAAAAGGTGACATTTTAGGACTTTGGTAATTGGTTCTACGAAATAGATATTAAAGTTGCACCCATTCTGGTAGGGCAGAAATTTGTGTTTTTTATTTTTTATTTTTGAGATAAATATAGTTTGCATTCTCTAATTACAGTGATCTTGATATTTTGGACTCTAATTTATTTTCACATACTATTTTGAAAATTATTTTTTGGCACGTGAAATGACAATTTTATTCCCATCATTTAATTTTTTTTAATATGGTGACCAGAGTAAATGGTAATTTCAGAGGCTAAATAGTAATAGTAAAACCTCAATAGCTATAGTTAAGAGGGTGCAAATATTTTTGCTTTTTCTTTACCCTTGGCCTCGTAGCCTCATTATAATGGTTCTCAGCCTCATTATAATGGAGTAGTCTTGTACGGGTGCGTCTGTGGGATGGGCAACCATATGGTGGGTGGCTATAAACTTTTTCGGAGTTACTTCCCTCCTACAGACTTCTGTATGCCCGTGCCAACATTTGCTTTAAGTGAAATTGGCGGTTGGCCGTCATCACACATATGCGCTTTAAGTTTTAAGATGTATAATTTACTATTCTTAAAAAACCTATGATAATTCTTTAATTAATAGCATAGTAATTAGTTATTTTTTATATCTATTTGGTTTGTTGTAAAAAAAAGGGCACGATTGTTGCATAATTTGGTTGAGATCATAACCTAAAACTTGATGTAAAAATAAATAAAAAAAACTGATTTAAAGAAGCTCAAAAAATGGCCCAAAAAAGAACAAAAAACGTAACCTAAAATAAGGCTCAAATCCAGTTTGTCTTAAGGTCCAAACCTGCCAAATTGGACCGGTTATGGACTGGACCGGTCCGGTTGATTGACTCTCACCATATCCGGTCAGACCGGACTAGCCAATGGACACCCCTAACACAGACTATAGAAAAGCAAAAGTTCATAAGAAGTCAATTCTGTACGATTTTGAAAGAACGACCACATGAATGTTAAAATCTGCAGGAGGGACATATCTTGAATCGCTTGAAAACTTTGATTACTAGAAGAACAAATAGTTCAACAAATAAATTGGTGATAACATCTACTCCAAAGAACATAAAAAAGAAAAACAAGGGAAAACTGCAAAATTAGAGGATCTTCTTTCTTTCAAAGAATGTCTTCAGATGCCATAACTGCAAACCGGCCACTGACAAGCAAACCAAAAGCGAGATGAAACTAAAGGTAGTCATCCTGGAATAAGTTGCCCTGTTAAGTTCCTGCATTTCTTCCTCCCTAGATCACCAAGAGTAAAAATACGTCAGACAAAGCGGGGTGATCCTACCCCTCAGCAGAAAAGGAACACAGATCTTAATTACCATCCAAGGTCTTAAGGTAAATGGTTTTTACAGACTTGGAGCATAATATGTATAAACTGAGGAAAATGAATCTGCTTTCGGTATGGCTACAAAAGAGATAATTGGGGTAATGTATTTACATCCAGGACATCTGATTCCCGCCAGTTAGCAAAATCATAGATGACTGAGGCACGCATGATTTTTAAGATTTGAAGTTCCAGATGCACAAACACACATAGGCAGACACAGAGGAAGCCAAAGCAGTAGAGGGAGCAATTCCAGTCGGTTTATTTTATATAGGTGTCTGTGGAACAATCTGCAGCAGAACATGGCACAAGCCATTTCGTGTTTGTTACAAAATTAACTTTTCTAATAAGATATCTCCTCCCAGAAAGCTAACACATGGAGCTAGGTTTTTTAAGTGGACTCAAATGGAGTGAAATATGAAACTTGAACTCATATCTACAAAAGGTAATTATATTCGTACCTCTCACGAAGATAAAACATCTCATCATGAATGGATGTGACAGTCTCATACAATTTCTTCAACTCAAGTTCCATCACCTAGCACAACATATGAAATAATATCTCAGCTGACCACGGGTACCATTAATTTCTCTATAAATTGACCATGATATAACTCATTTCAAGATTGACGTTTCAACAAACTTGGAGATTTAAGTAAACGTGATTTCACGATGGTTGTCTTGGTTAGACCAAATCATGTAACCTATATCAGATGAAGATCATTTTGTGTAGTTTCAAACTGGTTTCTTTGATGACACCGCAGATTCAATATGGTATGGAGAGAAGAGTCGGTTATAAGCTCATTGCCATATAGAATGCAGGAGCACAATTTCCCTGCCAATGGGTGATTTGATACTTTGTTATCTACAGCAACTCAGCAGATTCAAATGAATGAAGAATAATTCGAAAGGGAGAAAATATAGCCTTTGTCTAATAAGCAAGTTAAGAAATAACAAAAACAGAAGCGACTTTTCCTGCGGGTCTAGGCATCCAAGACAAATACTATGCAGTGGTAAAAACAATAAATAATTTAGAAGCCAGCAACCTGGTAGCTCCTCTAATTTGAGCCAATCTTGAACCATACCAAAGATACATGAACCTCAAATAGAGACAGTCACTTACTTCAATCTGCCCTTTCTTAGCAACTTTGGACCAGTCTTTCGCAGAAACACCAGTTTTCCAATCAAACTCAACTGTCACTTGGGGCTTATGATCCGGCGCACTAAAGCAAGCTGTATAATCACCAGCCTCAGCCCCGGTAAATGCAAAATTACCGGCTTCCAAATTATCCTTATAGTGATAATTGTTACCGTACGGGGAATTCACCTGATCAGAACCCCAATAGCTACCGTATTAGTCTCCGGAAACAAAGCTCACATAATTCCAAGAATTACCAAATGTTAAAGAAACAAACGGTAATTGACAATCTTTTAGGTACAAAGTAGTAAAATTCGGAACACATGCTTACGGAAGCTGCAGAATTTCAATAAGCATTCGCCTTTTTAGTCCGAAGATTAGCTCCACACAGAAATTAAAGCCTTTATTCTACATCAATATCTCCAATTCGTGAGAAAAAAAAAACGAAAAAACTTACTGTCGACTGATACTTATTGCCAGAGAAAAAATCCAAAATTTTCTGCAGAAAGAAAACTACATTCGATTTCCATGGATAATCACTCCCAGGATTTGCATTAATCGCCCCACTCCCAAAAAAATTCAGAGCACATCAAAACCTATTTAATATAACTGGAAAAGAAGGAATCTGACTCTGTAAAACATAATACAAAGAAAGGAAAAGAAAGAGAAAAAAGCGAAAAACAGTGTCATGCATGGAACACTCATATGGATGGCATCGGAGGCACAGACCCGAATAAAGTGATATAGAGAAGCCTCGGGAGGTTTTGGGGCATTACCCGGACAGTGATCTTGTGGGAATCAGGAACAGGAAATCCTTCGCCGGGATTGACGACGCTGTACTCGCCCACCGTCATGTCGTTGCTCTTGATGTCCTCCGATATGCATTTTTTGGTGCCCGATTGCAGGTCGAAACGCATCGAGTGGGCAGACATTGTGAAGATTATTAGCCCTACGGATACAACTACATGCAGATTAATTATCAACCCAGACATTTCGTTTAACACAGACGGAAGAACAGAACCATGAGTTTTTGCGAAGAGCTACGCTTCTGGGTCCCTAAGCCTGCGTTTGATTTTTTTTAACTTGTCATTACTGTATGCAAATTAACGACCGGACTAATGCAAGCCTGTGGAGTAGACTTATGTTATTAATTATGTTCAGTCAATGAAATCTTGCCATGTATGCATAAAATGGCTTACGTACCAAGGCCCCGTGCTCATCTCAACAAGAAGAGGGGGTTCCAACCATTGGTGAAAAAAGTATTTTTTTCTGTTTGGGGGGGGGGGGGGGAATCAATTATCATGATCAAGAGAGCTTATCATGATAATTGATAAAGTTTTACTTTATCAACTTTCCTCAATGAAGTTTAGTAAGTTTCTGATTAAACAAAAAAGAGAGAGAGAGAGAACTGGCACGAGGATGTAAGCCAGTTAGTGGTTTCACTGAAGGAGGACAGAGGAACTTCCAATAGAGTACTCCTAATGTGACTAGGAAGAAAAATAATAATAAGGGATACCTACTCTCAAGCACCACAGTTCATTCTCCAGCCCCATTTTAACATGCAGCAAGGTGGGACTGGTTGGCTCTGGATGTATTTGTCGAAACCAATGGCTTTGATACTTCCAAGGCCATCACATGGCCTTTGGAGGTATTTATCTAAACCAGTGGCTTTGACACTTCCAATGCCATATAATGGCTTTGGGGGTATTTACCTAAGCAGCAGGACTATCCTCGATGGAATGCTGTAACCGGTTTCTAACCAAAGAGTTGAATGATGAATCTATCAACCACCAGACCATTTTCATGAGTGTTTTTCTACAAAGCCATGTACAGAAATCCAGATCTGCTAATCGCAACGTTCAAATTAGTGCAACACAAGCCTACCAGGTACATTTGGATCACAGTTTATTGGAAAGCAATTTTTCAGTTCCAATCTGCAGCAAGAAGCCGAAAGAAGTGTACTACAGCAGCCATGTAGACGAATTCTGTTACGCAGAATGGGAATCTTGTTGATCGCCATGTTCCCCATTATGCAAGGAACCTGAAGAGTCTGAACCGGAGTTTTCATCAGTTACTGCACCAGTACCCTCGTCTTCTTGGTTTTTGAAAAGAGATGAGAATGACAACGGGTTGCAGGTGGAGCTTGCTTTTTGAAGGCCTCTTATGGCTCTCATTGCAGCAAGAGTGCTTCGATATAGATCCATATTTTCTTCCCCAGGATTTGATGATGTCTTAGGTGAGATATTTGTTGCATTACATGGTGGTAGGTTTGACTGCTCTTGTGTACTGGGGTTAGATTCAATAACTTCTTCTTCTAAGGGGAAGAGGAGCTCAAGATTTGCCTCGCACTCACGGACTAATCTTGTAAGAGGTTCTGTTGTGAAGAAAGGTTGACGTAGGGCATTTTGGGTAAAAGGTAGACGCAACAGACCCCCAGTGCGTTTGTCATACTTCTTCAAGATCTTAACTAGCCCTGACAAAACAGTAAAATCAAAATGGTATCAGAGAGTGAAAACCTACGCTTCACCAATTACCCACATTGCGAACTTGGAAAAACAATGAGAAAAAGTTGATGATATCGTTGCTGTAGCTGTGAAGTCCTCAAAGCTTGGATATCTCCTCAGGAGCATTCTGTACATATGAATAGTAAGAATGTCCTTACCAACCCCAGTTATATTTAGAAGGGAAAATGAATTAAGCGGATGCTATACCTGCAAAATTTAAGGAACTATAATTTTTAAGAAGCACCATTTCCCCATGAATGGTGACGAAGTCCTTCCGAATCTCCATCATTTCTTCGCTAAATTCACTATCTGAGGTAAACCTTCCACCTTTGCTGCTCTTCTCCTTAACTTGTTCTATTCTTTCCTTCAGCTCCTGTTAGAAAATGCATATAAGCATAAATAAGGAGCAAGACTACATTTACAGGAAAAATAGAAAGGAGCAAGACTACATATATACTTGGGAGGTGCCTTTATGTTAAATAACAATATAAATACAATCCGGAGGATTCTCCAGTGACCAGCCATTGACTCTCATCAAGTAGAAGTCAAGACTTCAAGCAGTAAAAACCAAACTAAGGTAAGAAGCATCACATGACTTCACAAATATCCTACCCAACTGGAAGCAAGAAAATGAGAACTTTTACAAATGCTGCATGTACTCCTCTCGTGTTTTTATTTTTTATTTTTCTGGACATAGACTCCTCCCATGCTATGGGTGATGATATCTCATCATCTTTGTACTCTGCGATATTACAAAACATGAGACAAACACTTCATTTCTACAAGAGAAATCCAACTTATTGAATGCAGCCCTTCATTTCTTCTTCACCTTGGACGACAATAGCTTCATGTGAGAGTCACGCCCTAAACATGGCGATGGCTGATGAGACATGCATTTGTTATTCTGCGCTAGGTTAAAAAAAAGGAGTGCTTGAGAGTCAACCAGGAGCCCGCCAAAATTAAAGAACATAAAATATGATTCTTATTAAAGGTCTTGAGGAGTCCAATTATCCAAGTCAAGATAGATGCAACTACGCTAGGTTCTGTGCCTTCCAAGGAAGATGGTTGTGGAACTGTACTTCATCTGGAAGAAAAAAGGACAGTTGAGATATAAGCAAGACCACCAAGGCAGAACTGATAATAATGTAACCTCTATATGGATTCTTGATGGACCTCTGTTCTCAAAAATCTGGAAGGCATATAATAACCTCCATTATCATGAATAACTAAAATAGGACCCCATATTGTACTACATGAAACCAACAATTTGTATTGTATACCAGTCCTCTTTAGATCAAATAAATGAGAATTTGATGGATAATCTACTGGACTGGGACAATTCAGTGAATAGAAGAAACCTAATCAATAGAGCCTAAATACATGGAAAACTTTTAAACCAAAGATCACTGTACAACAACTATATATTTGATGCCAGCAGCAACAAAAGAGAAGGAATTCCAAGGCTGGCTCCATTTAAGGGTCTTTAAGACGGGTTACCTTGGCAATTGACATCAACCTAAAATAAGAAGGAAAGATAAAATAGACAGTGCAACTCTTTAGAGTGGTGGTTCTGAAGGTAGTACAGCCAATCACATAAAGAACAAGAACTCCATGATCGATGATTTTGAGGCCTACACAAACTGCGAACCTGTAAGCACCCATAAATCCCCCAACAGTAGCTATCTACTTCATCCACGTTGCTCTAATTCTGTACATAATAACCTCTCCAATATCCCCCTCTTACAGTTAGCCAAGATGACAAATAACCTCTCTTTCAAATACATTTTACTTCATTTACGTTCAACTCTATCCATCTTATTCTAAAACCTCTAGACACTCACAGTAAGCTGTAACAAATATCTTTTTGTGGTGTTTGTTTCTTAAGAAAATTGCAAAGAAAAAAATGAAATGGCTTATTCGAGTAAGCCAAGCTTGAAGCTCCTTGAACAACTTCTGTGTAATTTCTTCAATGCCTTACTGTATGGGCTTTGCCCCTTTTATTATAGTCTTCTGACCCAGCTAACAAACTAACTCCTAACTGCTTGACCAGTGTCTAACAAATTATCTTTTAACCACTGTTACATAAGCCCAAATTGTATCAAGCATTACATAATTATAAGTTTTCCGCTTACCACCGCAAAAGGGGTTCAAGTTTTACACAAACTTGAACGATCCAACAAACAAATCAATGTTCTTTTTTTGTGCTTCTTTGAGCGATCCAACATGCCAATCAGTTAACAGCATAAAACTTGCGAATACTCAATATTGTTTTATACAAATGAAGATCTCAATCAGTCACTAAATTATAAGGAACATATACCCACATGCAGCTGCATATATGAGATATCGGGCTATATATGTGCATAAATCGTATATTTGCATGATGCAAGAACGAGAAGGAAAAGTCGAAAAGAAGAACCTGAAAGCGTATGACGAACTCCTCCTCCTTATCAACGTAGAAATCGTTGAACTTGTCGAGCTCTTCATTAAGAATCCGAATGAACCATTCCTGGAGGTCCGCCACGGTGGCATGGCTAACAGGGCCATCAGTATTCGGATTAGTATGCTGGTTCTGATGAAGATTGGGATCTGGGGTGGTGGTGGGATTGGGGAAGTGTTGCTTGAGGATCTTCTTGAGGGGCTTGTAGCAGAGAAACTTGTCTCTCCACTCCGGGAGAGTCTCCTCCAGGTGGGTCTTGAACTCCTTCCCGAATTTCATTACGGTTTTCTCTGTGATTGATATCTGAGTGAGGGAGAATATATTATATTACGTCTAAACGCCTAGACCGTGCGATGGGTGGAAGTGGCGCTTTGCATCGTCTTTGTGCATATCTAAATGAATCAGAAAAAAGGGTGAGAAGGAATTTTGGAATATATAGTGGAGGGCGAGACGTTTGCTGCAGTTCGGGTGACCGCCCTACCCTCACAAATGCAGCAAACTGTGCTGCAGTTCGGGCAGCAGACCCTCGCCCGTTAGTGGATGGGGATGCGAAGATGACCACCTACGAAGCACAAACATTTTGCTAGATTGCTACAATGATACAATCTGCTAGTGCAAGTACTATTTGGAATCTTTGTTTCTTTATCCTTTATTTTTTATTTTATCCATTTTTGGTGAACAAACAATAAGAAGCGTGGCCCAGAAAGAAAAAAAAATACGCAAGACTTCTCAAATCCAGCCTGGAGCCAACAAAGAAAATTGAATGATGATTGGCCCCAAGCACATTACTTGACGATCAAATGAATAATTAATCAGGAGATGCCAAAAATGGCAATGGAAATATTTGTGATTATAAAATACAGAAAAATAATCCCTTTGAAATTCGATTTTTTTAAAAAAAATTATTGGCTGGATTGACCTCCGAAATGCAATTTTTATTTACATCTTCAGATAAGATACCATTAGTTCTGTGCATGATGTAATCGAGTGGGAATCGGGGCATGGCTTTTCAACCAGATCCCTCTCACAGAGCATTTATTTTTCGCAGGCGTGCGTATCGACAAAGAGCTTATAATATAAAGGAAAACACTTTCGTCATAGCTCTGTTTTAGACTCATTTCATTTCAGCCAGGCATTATACCAATCCTCTTTTCATTCAACCCACTTCAATCTCTATATGTAAAGAAAGTAAAAAAAAAAAAAATGCTAGAGAGAAGAGATTTGTGATGGTTTTTAAATTTCACTTTATTGCTAAACCATCTATCCATTCAATCTAACTCCTCATTTTTTCCGCCAAACTAAAAAGGCATTAGTTACCACGAAGGGCAAAGAACGTACAAATTTGACGAAATTTAGGTTTATTCAAACGATCATCTGATTATCAGACAACTGAAGCAGAACAAACCAATTGATGGTCAAAATCAATCGAAGCAGCAAAACAAAGGAAGATTACGGAGAAATAGGACAAAACGAAAGACACGGAAAAACAACAGACAGGTAGGTTAAGCGCCATAAGATCCCAGTTCTTGGCTGAAAATGTTGAGTCTAAATGGTCCCCAGAGCCTGAAGTATATCAGCCTTCAAATCTTCAAAGTCTTCAACTCCAAAGCTAAATCGAACCAGGTTATCCATGATCCCATACTTGAGCCTTTCTGACTGAGGCAGATCCCTGTTCCATAGCGATTGGAAAATAAGTCAGAAAATAAACTTGGCCATCAATTCACTTGGTTGTGCATCCAGCAAATGCATTATCAGATATTGGGTCTGATGTTGCTGCAGAATTGCATGATTGGCCAACTTCCTTAAATCCCTATTATCTATCTCCATACTGCAACTACTTAGCTTTAGCATGGACCAGAATACAAGAAAATATTCACCCACAACTTCCACCCCCAAGACCTAGAAGGCAAAGATCAAACCTTTATCTGTGAGGATCCACTTGTTTCCCGGGTAGACCCTTAGAAGAGTCCAACATGGATGAATAATTCAGTTCCACTGCAATTGTAGACAGTAGAAACCAACAATGAAAGGGACAAGCCCCCCTAGACCATACACCAGTAAACCCACATCTAGCACATCATCTGGGGACAACCAAAAGCTTACGCGGCAAGATCAAACATATTTTGATTTTCCAATTGATGGAGGTAATTTATTTAGTAGTGACAATATCATGACCATTCTCACAGCAGAACCATCGCAAATTGAAGGCATAATAGATTTATGCACCTATATGAAAAGAGACTTGTGGAAATACCAGTAAGACATAATTGCTGGCTGATCCACAATGCTCTCACAGCCACCAAAGGATGGCGCAATGTATGGGATCTTCAGTGAATCTACAAATTTTATGGTGGTCTGTAGGTCACCATCAACCTGCATAGTTGAGCAAAAACACACGTTGGAATGCCAGAAATGGAAGCACTCAAACTAGAGAATGTATCCCCAGTACTCATCACATTCAAGCAGTCATCTAAGCTCACCTCAAAACTGACCACGCCACCAAAACCAGTCATCTGACGCTTGGCAAGATCATGTTCAGGATGACTTGGCAAACCAGGATAATAGACATGCTTCACCTGCCCATAATATCCCGAGATTATGTTAGTTATCCAATACAAGATGAGAAGCTCAAAACTAATTCCTGGTATGTTCAATCTTCCCTTTGATAATATACAGCAGTGATTGACACGATTATTGGATTACAAAGCACGTCAAGATGATGCTAGGGTTTTCAAAGCAAAACGCAAGCAAGAAAGTGGCAGTACAGAACAGTGCCGTGGTGTTTCGACATGCTAAATAAGTAGCAGCATAATGCTCTTTTGAATAAGTACCTTAGGATGTGCCTCTAAAATTTTGGCCATCCCTAATGCTGTTGAATTCTGCTGCTCTACACGCAGATGCAGTGTCTTCATGCCTCGGATGATAAGGTACGCAGCATTCTGGCCAGGAAAAGAAATCATCATCAAGGATCTGAAGTTGCGATAGATTTATAATATACAACAACAAGAGCCACAACTTGTGAAAGAATGCAAAAGTCTCAACAACAACAATCATCCCAAGAGGCTGCATAACAAAAATGACTCACTGGGTTGAGAGCACCACCCATAACATGATGCAAATTACGAACTTCTGAGACCACCTTCATGGAACCACTAATACAACCGGCAAGGACCTGTAACAGGAAGAATCTTCGTGAATAACTATACGATATCGACAGCCTAATTTTGTATACTCATTTAACTGATTAGGTTGCAAGTGTAAGCCGAGTTACATCATTGTGGCCCCCAAGGTATTTTGTTGCAGAATGGAGGACAAGATCAGCCCCAAGGGCTAGGGCCTTCTGGTTGAGAGGTGTCGCAAAGGTGCCATCTATGCAGACCAATGCTCCTTTACTGTGGCAAAGCTCTGAGACTAGCTTGATGTCAACACATCTGAGGAATGGATTTGTAGGCGATTCTGTAAAGAAAAGAGAAACCTGCAGAGACGTATAATGCCAGCAAACTCGTGATTGCCTATCCTTCCCAAAGTAATTAGTCAAAAGAAAACTTTACGGAAATAAGCTGACCACTATCTTTATTACTGACCTTGTTCTTATTCAGCGCAGTTTCCAATGCTCCTACATCTGCAGGGTCAATGATAGTGGCCTGCATATGTGAGAATTATAATCAAGAACAATAAAACTAGATGGAAACTCAAAAGTAGCACTGAAACACTCCGTTCCTCTCACACTCCTTGCGGACCACCAGCATTTCTGAGGCAAGGAGGGGACAAATACTCAGGTCCTTCTCATCTAAAAAGGTCACTACATGTAGAACACATTCAGTAATCTAAATGCACATTACTAATAGCAAGCAGTTCATCAGCCCAAAGAAGAGGAACCTATACCGTGATCCCCATTCTGGGCAGAATTGTCTCAATGAATATTCTTGTCTTTCTATAGCAATCGGATGTTGTCACGATATGCCCACCAGCTGGAACCAATGCCATGAACATGACTGTGCTAGCACACATTCCAGACGCCATTATCACGGTTGATTCAGCCCCCTCAAGTGCGCTGAATAAAGAAACAAGAAGTTCAAACACAAACTCGCTATAGGTTCAATCACATTAGACGCATAAAGACAACTAGGCAGCAGGAATCAAAGACATGCCTTATCTTCTCCTCTGCGACCACTGTGGTTGGATTTCCATATCGCCCATACTCAAAACTTGCATGGCGTTTCTCCTATCCCAGAAGATCATAGATAAATCAGTCCAATCCAACAACAACAAAAATCCCCTAGAAAAATTTCCATGTCCTTTTGATTTCTTACTCCGATCAGTTCAAATAACTGATTCACCAATACAGGACTAAACAAAACCACTGTTTTCATCCAGACAGGCTCATAACAAAATTTAAATGCATGTACAATTGGCTAATTCCTCAAAGAGGAAATGCAGCAGAGTGAATGCTAAAAACATATCTATATAAAAAAGCATTAGAAGACCTTGAAATCAATGAGCTGAGCAGTGTTGTTAAAGAAGTAGGCAGAAGTATTAACCACCGGTGTGGTAATTGCATCAGTAACTATGCCGCGTCCAGATCTCTCACCTATCCAATCCACCAAAATGCATCTCTCATATACTTTCCAAGCATCAACCTATAAACTAAGATATGAAAGAAAAGACGCAGTTGTCGTTACCAGCATGAATTGTGAGGCTCCGATCCGAGCTAAAAATCGAGGGCCTGGAAGTTGGCAAACCCTCAAGGTCTATATTTACACCCTCATTCACATTAAGGTCCGCTCCCTGCTCCACCAACGCCACGCCATCCCCTGTCGTAGGATCGACCGACGGCTCGGTGGCGGCAGGGGCGGAGGCGGCGGCTGCAGCTGCAGCCGCCGCAGAAGGTGAGGCGGGATTATTGGACCACGACGCAGCGACGATCTGCGCGACGCCGATGTTGCTGCAGTTCCTGCGGGACTTGGTGCTGAGCTGGCGGACAAAGTTGGGAGGGAAACGGAAGATCAATGAGGACAGGCCGCCTCGGAAAGACGCGGTTCCAGAGTCGGAGTTGAGCCCGCCGGTGAACCGAGCGTGGCTCGGCTTCCTGCCGGCTCCTCCGATTTTCGGCGCGCCGGAGAAGTCGGGTTCTGAGCGACACTCGAACGACGGTAAAACCCTAGGACACGTGGACACTGCCATTCTTATACGACGCGGTTCTGCGTCGGACTCTCCGGAGACCTTTGAACGGTTGTCTTACTCTTCTCTCCCTCAGCCTCACGTCAGAGAAATAGGAAAGGGCTGCGGTTCTTGGCTTAGAGACTGCGTAGTCCCCCGCCGATTATTGACCGGCCTTTATAAGCGGTTTCTCGTTGTCGTTTTTTGTATTTTAATAGTAATATTTGTAACCAGAGTTAGGTTTCATAACCAACCACGGCTACTCTGCGGTAAACATGAGGACATGCCGACGTGTAGGACACCAATAGGCTATGGTTAGTTCAGTACCTGAGCTAGAGATGCGACATTCAATTCGGCGTGCTGGATGCTGACACGTCGTGATCTTGAAGAGTTACGAGCGAATAATATTCAGCTGTTCACGTTTGATCAATGATCTGGTTGATGGTGCTGCTTTGGTAAAACGGTGCGTGCCTGTGATTGATTCCCTAAGTGATAAGGCCGTCTCGATTAACTAGTCACAGTAAATAATTTTTAAAGGTTATCTAAAGGAGCAAACGTAGGATCTTGATTAACCACCAAATCACATGATTTTAATTAAAATTTTGGATGACGTGGATCTTACACTACCTTATCTACCCCGTAAGAAATCATTACACTACCTTAATATCTCGTCTGAGGACAAAGAGCTCATCCAGATTTTAATGTGAAGTTCTGGTCTAGAGCAAACCTGTGCGAGAGAGATTAGGAGGGAAAGACCAGTCATTTTCATGTCAAGAAGACAAAATCTGTGTCAGCCACCTTCGTTGCCCCCCAAAGGAAATAATGCATATTGTATAACCAGTCAAAAATCCACCATAGTTTTGATGCTTTTTGACGTGGTGTGGTGTAGCTGCTGCCCCCAAGTGGCCGAAAATACAAGTTGGTCCAGGATTGGGAACACTTTCTATTCGTCTTTTAATGCCTAACTTTTTTTAGTCTTTTCGGATACTCGATGTTTGGTGCTCAGCTAACAAGTCAAGATGGAATCAGGTGGCCCATTTTACGACTTGGTACTGCTCTTTTAAATGGGTGTGTCCACTGTGTTGGTGTCTTTTCCCTCGTATTCTGGTAGACAGCGGATTCGAATTCTGAAACCAACCCCTGATGGTCGGTTTGTTGCATATTCCTCGAAATAATATCGATACAGGGATTTTATTCCTCCCTACAACATTTCAAAAAGATTTCTATAGAAAAAAAAAAAAGGATAAATGCAAAATTGGTTCATGTGTTATAGGCAAAAATCGATTTAGTTTCTGTAATATGAAAATCATAAAATTTAGTCCATGTGATTCTATTTTTGTTTGTCGTTGGTCCTCTATCAGAGATTGATTTTATCACTTTCTGAAAATCACATATACTAAATTTATGTTTTTCATATCACGGGGATTAAATCGATTTTTGTGTATAATACATTTATCCCATAAAAAACAAAAAACAAAAAAGGAAAAAGCGATAGTGTACGCATGCTATTATCGGAAAGGATAAATCTTTTTGCACATACACCATGACTTATTCACATGTATATAATTAATTTAGATAATAATTCAAAAATATAGAAATGAATATTTTATTAAGGGAAATTAAAAATTTAGTCACTGAATTTTAGTACTGCTGACAAAATGATCATTAAACTTTTTTTTGGTCACTAAGAATATGTAGTGGTGACTTTTCACTTTATCCGACAAACCTCCGTTTATTTTTTAACGGAATAGAAAGCTGTCGACCGCTTCATGTTGTCGTTGACGGATGGAGTGAACAGTAGCGGTCGACTGCTATTCTCGTTAAAAATTAACGGAGATTTGATAGATGGAGTGAAAAGTCACCACTACATATTCTCAGTGACCAAAAAGTAAACAAAAATAAGTTCAGTGACCATTTTGTCAGCAGTACTAAAACTCAGGGATCAAATTGTAAAATTCCTTTTTTATTAAAAGTGAAAGTACATTTTGCACCCTTTAAATATGAGTTATTTACACTTTACATCTTATATTTTAATTTTGTGATATTGAACGCTCCTATTTTGATTTTAGGTGATTTACATACATTTTGATAAAATTGACCGTTTAACAACAACAAAAAGAGAACATTTTTACTGTCAATTAGTCAACAAATCATAACACAACAACACTGGTAATGTAGCCATTGAGTGAGACGCACTACCAAATACAGACAATTTAATTAGACAAGCCACTAAACATTACGAAAAGACAACAATCAGAAGGTCCTGCGACTACCAAAAGCCAGAGGGGAAAAAAAAAAAGCAATAAACGGCATGAATTAAAAAGGGGACAAGTCAGCTCAGAACAAAACCTTTTCAAGTCGGCCATTGCAACTTGCAAGTTGCCCATCAAAGAAAAGCGACGTGAATGGGCCATTAATAATAGTGAGGGTGTTGAGACTGTAATACAGTAACCCGTCCACTAGTAGAGAAAGTGCAGGTCTCGTAAAGGGTAGAGAAAGTGCAGGTCTCGTAAAGGGTAGACGGGAATCGCAGACGTCTTTCACAGTGGACACAACTGAAACAGTGCCAACGGAAGTCAGCAAAAGTCTGCCTGCACGGCGCGCTGCAATGTCCACTAGAGCTCGACGACATCTTACCGTGGATGATGGCCTACTGCGATGAAATGCTTCCTTTCTGCCACTACTGATCGGCTGTTTTTCTTGTAGTGCATATTGTCTCTAATTATTAAATTAATTAATTTGACTTATTTTTTTATAGGTTGATTTATAATTATTCTATTAATTTATTCTCTGCAATATTTTTAAACTATGACTCATTTTTATTAGTTCATCAAATAAGATCATATCACTGGTCAGAATATGACATAGAAGTTCAACTGCATACATTTTGTACACTAAACAGCTAAACTAGAAAAAATAAACAAACATCCATCTAAAGTTGACAACCACACCTAAAGTTTATATAGAATTATATACTAATATTTTAATATAGAATTATTCTATTATTCCATTCCCTTCGATCATTTTCTTTAATATTATAGTATATAATTGTGAAACTAATCAAGTTGACTAATTTTCCCTCAATATTTTGGTATATAATTCTTTGAATAATCTATTAATTTCATTTTCTTCAATTTTTGGTTTTAAATTTTTTAACTAATAAATTTAGCCCATTTGTAATCACAATTTTGATTTATAATTCTTCCATTAATCAATTAGCCTCATTTTTTTCAATACTTTGATCTCTAATTTTTAAACTAATCAATTTGATTACTTTTTACTAAATATTTAGTCTATTATTATTCTATTAATCTATTAGTTTAATTTTCTTCAATATATTGGTCTTTAATTGTTAAACTAATCAATTTGATTCATTTTTACTCAATATTTTGGTTTATAATTCTTTTATACTTAATCTATTAATTTCTGTTTTTTAATATTATGCTGTTAAACTAATCAGTTTGACTAATTTGTCTTCAATATTTTGGTCTATAATTATTATGTTAATTTATTAGCTTTATTTTTCTTCAATATTAATTAAAATCACCGACTAGTAACCGAGGTTTAGTTACAGAAGAAGAGAGAATTGTTAAATCAAGCTAGTTGGAGGGATCGGGTTCAATGGGTTGTTGCACAATTTTCAGCAATAGATGGATTATGTGTAATGTGTTGTGGCTGTAATCAAATGAAAGAGCAAGAGAGCGTATACTTTGTTGGCCATGGGGATACAATATAGGAAGGAATCGTGTTTGAGCCATCTTTCCCTTAGCACGATTGCCTGCAGAGGAGGAGGAAGAGAGGCAAATTTCCATTTGGCCCAAGGGCGTGTATGCTTCTCTCGATCGATTTAGGTGTAAAGTATCTTAATTACGATCCTTCACAGACCATTGAAGGAATGCCATGAATCATAAGAACAACTCTTGGGTTTGGGACAGCAGAATCAAGGTCGGAAGGCCCATTGGTTCAAACAGCAGGGTCAATTTGGACCAAGGGATAAGACCAGCAAGAGGTGCTTTTCACAGAATGAGGCCCAATCAATGGGATAGCAAGGCCTGCAGTTTGCAAATCAAGTAAGTACTTTACTCGCGTTCCTCTACCCTGCTCTGTAGCTATCCTCTGCATCCTTCAATCAAAGGAACGCGAGGATCAGATTCAGATGAAAGGTGCTCAGCCTGAGGCCTGAAGGACGCCGTGTTGTACAGGGTCATGGGGAAAAGCAAATTTCATTATATATCGCGACACTTTTATGTTTCTGCTTGTAATCCTACTTTATAGATAGAAGCTGTTTAACGTACTGCCAATTACATGTCTTTTCTGCAGCAAATCAGAGTGAGGGTTTGCTTTAGAACATGGGAAAATGCGGTTTTGCAACTTCGAAACTCATATTATTTCCGTAGAACGAAGTTTAGTCCACAATTTGCAAAATACAATCTGTTTTGTTCACTGGGTATGTGCTGCAGGGGATGGTTGTTTTCTGTCTCTGCGTTTCACTTTTAATGACTACTGGTCTGGCCCATGAGACTTCTCAACTTGGATTTTGGAACAAAGGTTAGATTCAATACAGGTTTTGTAGTTAGCCTCCACGACACTTAAAAAGTAAAGATCCACTTGGCATCTCCAAGTTGATATGCTTCTGCCTTCTGCTCTGACAAATGCCATCACATGGCTGACAAGTTTGTCCTCTGTATTTAATGTATCTGCTGGTAATACCACACTCATTTTTAATCAGCGAAAATTTACCAAATTTTAAAAAGTTTCAAATTGTTTATTAAGTTTATCATTTTCATATAAAAATTTACTGAACTCAACGTTGTTAGTCCCGTTTAACGAAAAATTCATCATGTCAAATCATAATATGACACGTGTCACTAAATAAATAAAAATTACAAATAATCTAAAATTAGCAAAAAAACATTATTAATTTAAAAAAAACACTCCGATCCTTTTCACTGTGGAGGGGGAACCTGATGCCTCTGGGTGGCCATGGGTGGACCTCTTTTACCCGTCGGCATGAATTGCGTGATGGAGAAGGTCCGTTAAATTATTTAGTGACACTTGTCATATTGTGATTGGATGTAATTGATTTTTCGTTAAACGAGATTAATAATATTAAGTTTAGTGAGTTTTCATAAAAAATGATAAATCTAGTGAGTAATTTAAAAATTTTTAAAATATGATAAATAAAAAAAAAAAAAAAAGTTAAAACACAGTGTAGTATTTGTATATTTAAGGGAAAGAAAAGTGGTGGCAATTCAACCCCTTCGATGCTAGTCTACAATCCGGTTTTTTAACCTGTTCGCTTTATGTCATGTCTGCGTTAGACTTCTCACAGTAGCGGCATCACAATCTTGCCGACTCCTGACTTCTACGTGTAACGACTCTGTTTACATGTTTGCTTTACTGCACTAAGACAAATGGATCAGTTCCGAAACCCCAAGATATTTCATACAAATGTTATTTTAGACAAGTCAGTCAACTTTACGTGAAATTTTGCGCACACGAT
This sequence comes from Myrica gale, assembly GCA_963930655.1. Taxonomy (NCBI): domain Eukaryota; kingdom Viridiplantae; phylum Streptophyta; class Magnoliopsida; order Fagales; family Myricaceae; genus Myrica; species Myrica gale. The sequence continues at coordinate 2,666,208 of OZ005600.1, read as the reverse complement.
GACACTGTTTTTTTTCTCACCTTTGTGGTTATTAATTTCTTCGGTTAACAGCCCTGATCAGGATAAATGTGGTGAAGGTGACTTATATCAGAAAACTGGTACTTGTTGCACACCCCACCACGAAAATCATTGGCTCTTCTTTTGCACCGAGGCGAGAGATTAGACGTTTAGCAGTAGTTTCAAATGAAGCAACGTTGAAAATCAGTCCCGTATGGTACTTCCTCTATGGGTTGATATTGACGAGTAAATCTTTTCGCCAACAAATCAATGCCGACAATGTGTTTCGGGGGACCGTTGAAGCATTGCCTCACTGAACCAAAGGCTGATATTGCAAAGTACAGATACAGATGTATGAGATGCTTTCCCAGATATTTATACATAATTTACATTAGCACTTCGTTTACATGTTCCTGTAGCCTAAAAAGTTCCTTATTCTTTAGCACTTCCTTCTAGATGCTGCTGTCGGTTTGTTTATGCAGGATTTAATGATTTTTCTTTAACAGTATTTTTGAGTGAAAAAATTTGAATCCGTTTAAAATTTTGGGTTTAAAAGTTGATGAAAAAGTGAAGATAAAATAAAAAAATTAATAAAAAAATGAAAAAAATTTATAAAAGGTGGTAAAAATTCATGAGAATTGGTGAAAAATTGATGATTAAATTTTTTGTAATGATAATAAAATTTTAGAGCGCGAAAATTTTGGTTGTTGTACTCAGCCTACAGAATGTAAGTAAATATTTCATTCATAATGCACTCTTTCCTGTAGAAGTAAGAAAAAATGTCGAGCAATCCATAGCTGTTATAAGAGAATGAGATTTTCTTTCACCTTGTTTGGAATGGTTGCAATGTGATGTGATTGATCTTGTTGAAACTACCCTGAGTGTGGCTGTAATGATCAATCTGTCTTGCTTCTGATTCAACATACATTACTGCGGACCTTATAATCAAGGTAGGAACTCGCGGATGTGTTCTCGAACTCTAGAAGAGCTACAGTTACGTTTCTCAATCACCAAGGAAAAATGCAACCTGGGTGTGCTAATATTGGGTCAAACCCTCGCTCCTGATACACCCACTGACCCACAGCCCAATATCTACCAAATTACTCCACATATCGGAAAACCTACTTTGAGTTGAAGCCCAAATGTCACCCATATGCTCATTGTGGGTTGAAGCCACTTAAGCTGGGCGGAGTCCCAATTGGACCAAGATTTGAAACTCGACTGAAACAGTCGAACCTTAATTTGCTATTCTCTGTCTTTTCAACAGGAATTAGGTAGTAGTTTCATTTTTATGACTCTTTCTTCATGCTAAAAAACGCTTTGGGCGAATGGTAAGGATCCAAAACACTATTAAATTGACCAACTGATTCTGTTCTTCTTCCGATGACACAGTGCAATTCGTAGTGACAAAAACTTAAAAAATGACATTTTCATCATGGATATCACCAGTTCATCCCTTTTTTCCTCTGTTTTCAGCGACTGATGGGCCTTTCCGGTAAGCAGGTGCTAGGTGGCTAACATTTGGATGTCTAAACACTTCTCTTTGTCTTCCTCAATGACCGGCAAGCCGGTGCGTGGAGGCCCACAAGCACCACCCCATTTCGTCTTTTGGCCGCTTCCTCTCCTCCAAGAGCTGATTCTACTGCCCTCTTCCTTTGTTGGCTTTTCTTTTCCGCTGTTTCTATCAGCTTAGTGCCCTTAGTAGGTTTTCCACACTTTATAAAAAAATACATTAAATCGAGCTTAAACTAAAATGCATAACAAAATATATACTTATATATTCAAAAATGACATATACGTATATACATTTTATAATGTTAATATGATAATATCATAAAAATTTAATATAAATCATAACACATGAATATACATATACATAGGGATATATATATATAATAGTAAGAATATAAATATATTTTTATTTACATATATTTTTTTAATACGAGCTTTTAGATGAATTCAAATAAGTCGAGTCGAGCTTATATGAGTTTTGTTCACGAGCTTACATTGAGCTGAGCCGAGTTTTATCAAATTTTGTTCGTTTAATATTCGAGCTATAAATGATGTTCGAACTCGGCTCATTTATTAAATGAACTGAGCTCGAATCAAGCTTATACAAACCGAGTTTGATTACTTCACGAACGACTCGAATCATTTACCGCTCTAACTGTATGTGTTTGAGTGTGTAAAACCGTTAAAACCCTTTCGTTCGTTGGCCCTCAGCATCTACGGAGGGTTTCGTTTTCGCCTTGGAGCATGGACCAAAGTTGTTCGAGCTCCTTGATTTTAATGAGAATTTGTGCGTTGTTATTACTAAAAAAAAAAAGAAGCTTTCATATCATTTCACTGTTACTCTTTTGCTTTTATTGAATACGGTATTATTGCTGGGCGAAGATCTTTTGAAATGTTCACATATCTTGGGCATTTGTCAGAATGCAGGGGCCGCCTGCTTTACTCTGCAATGGCGTTACCTCAAGACTAAGTAAACAATATGTAGTGGACCCATATTTTGAAGAAAACAGAGGGCGTTTTCTTCTTTCAATTTTGAGCGCACGGGCAAGCATATTCATTTGAGTTTATTACACCATATGTTCACTGTTCAGTGCTTCTCTGAGTAGGAATATATCGCGGGTTCAGTCTTGCATTTATTTTTATCATCAGTAAACTTGTTATATTTTGTTCCATTTAAAGCCCTTTCTTTGAAAATTGAATGCAGTTGTTTCAAAGCTGAATTGACATTTATCCATAAAGGTGGCTGAAGTTTCATTTCCCAACATTGGATCCGGCCTGCTCCTTGATAGATAGTTCCCATACAATTAATGTTGATTTAATAAAATTACGATATCAGAAACCATAGAATTTTACCAGTTTTATTTCCTCTTCTAAAAGTTGATAATCCCATTGACATTCTAGCTCTGAATGTAGCACCCTGCAGAGACATCTTCTTAACCAAGTGAATCGCCAGTTAAAGCTTTAGAACTATGCAATCGAATCAAATGTGTTTGATGATCAATCTTTCTGCAAATTTCAAAATAAAGGGAGGCGAAAACTCTCTGTTCCTGATTCTCTAGTAGCTGGATCCTTCATAATCACAAGAATGCTTAATTTGAATGAAATTAAAGCTCAACACCTTTTGAGATTCGAAAAAGAGTTAGCTTTCTACAGAGGTAGCGGTTTACCTTGCGGTGGATGTCCGCTTTTTGAGTCCGCTTTTCTGCAAATTTTTTCTTATTTTATTTGGAGGGAGGAAGACTGGACGCGGCTCCTTTACTACGTACCCAAATGGGAAGCTGGTGCAACAACTCAGGTACGTATAGATGGATAATATTGCGGGTTAATTATCATTTTGGTCTTTTTTACTCTTTTCACAATGGTCCACGTGTTTCAAATTTGCTCAAATCAGTTCTTGAGTTATTGTTATTTGTTGATTTAATCATTTCGACCCTTACATGCACAGTCAATTAACGGCGGGACACATCACTCCCAATAAGATCCTGTCACATGTATTAATTTGAAAAAAAATCATAAAAAGACATCCACGTTGGCATCTACGATTTTTTTAAAACCTTGAACAGGAGCCCAGTGTTGGAAGTCCCACATTGCTAGAGAAACTAGTCAATGTGCTCTTTATAAGGTTGTGACATCCCTCACTCCTCAAGGCGTCTTTTGGAGTTGAGTTAGGCCCACCTTTCACATATTGTGTAAATTCTAATATGGTATCAGAGGAAAATTTCTAGTTTGTGGTCCACCGTCACCCGTTTCCACGTGTTGGCTTGGATGTCCTCCCGCCACATGTGAGGGGGCGTGTTGGAAGTCCCACATTGCTAGAGAAACTAGTCAATGTGCTCTTTATAAGGTTGTGGCATCCCTCACTCCTCAAGGCGTCTTTTGGAGTTGAGTTAAGCCCACCTTTCACATATTGTGTAAATTCTAATACCCAGATCTAGTCTCCCTAGCGGCCAAATTTGGGCTCCCGTTCGAGGTTAAAAAAAATCACAGATGTCAACGTGGCCACCTTCGCAGGGGAGCCACCACCGTGAGGGGATGCCAACATGGCCACCTTCACATGGGGTGACCACCTTCGCAGGGGAGCCACCACCGCGAGGGGATGCCAACGTGGCTGTCTTTTTGTGATTTTTTTTTTCAATTTCGTACACGTGACATGATCTTATTAGGAGTGACGTGTCCCGCCGTTAGCTGACTGTGCATGTAATGGGACAAAATTGGATAAAATGATTAAATTGACAAACAACAATAACCCAGGGATTGATTCGAACAAATTTGAAATTCATGAACCATTTTGAAAAATAGTGTAAAAATTAGGGACCAAAATGATCATCAACCCTAATATTGCAACTGAAGAGGATTCATTATGCAACCAGTTAATTTCAACGTTAGTACATAGTTAAAGCATATACATAAAGTGCAAGAGGAAGCTCATTTAATAAATACAGTTGGCCTTAGTGGAGGCAATTTATGACCCATGTGAGGTGCATTGTACACTGAAATAAATGCTCTTGTACATTCAAAAGATAAAGCAAAAAAAGAAAATGCAGGTAACGAAAAATATGTCTAACAGTCTAACTTGACATCTAAATTGTGGCCAAAGTTTCACCATTTAATTGTTCCTCCACTGCTTTCAACACAGCCTGGATACAAGAACCCTCATTTAATGGGAATCAGAAGTACTCCTTTCATTATTATTTACAATGTTATGATATGACATTTCGCAATGTTATGATATGACATTTCGCAATGTGTGTGCTAGCTCCGGTCCACTTGGATTTTCTTTGAGCTTCCTAAGAAAAGTTTAATAATTTATGTTCCATTTTGCAGATGTAGGAGCATTCAAACACCCGTTCGTACATATATCAGTTTACTCCAAAAGCAGCACCGACAAATTAGGGCGAATATTAAAGGCAGTCCAGGGAAATTACTTTTCCACATATAAAGTCACTGTACTCGTGGGTAACATGTTGAAGAAAAAGGGACTAATAGGAACGATCTAAGAATGCGACTCTTGCCATGCATTAGGCAGTCTTCACACGCGCGCCTCGTCGATGACTACTCACTACGCATTGAATTGGCACTGTGCATTTTAGAATTCTTAAAACCCATTTGATGAAATGAACTAAAAATTAACATGGTAGCTCTATATATATTACACGCCATATATATATATATATATATATATATATATATATATATATATATATATTACCGAGAAAGAAAACAAGAACTGCTTCAGTCCAACATATCGGACGATAGATTCATAAAGTGCATATAAATCACAAATGTACAATTCTCTCTGAAATCTCATCTGAGGTTTATGGTTCAACTTCCATTTAAAACACAAAGATATAATATAATATTTTTCTATATAATCAGTATCGAATGTTTGTTCCTCAACACATGGCTTCGCTCGTTCTTCTTTGATACCAGAAGATATTGAGATCTCTTCCTGCCCTGGCGACTGTAGCAAATCATAAAGAATCCTCTTGTGAGCAGTGATTTATATTTTTTTTCGATCGGCTTAACTCGTTGTGTTGTTCAGTCTTCTTTATATCTGGCGAAGAGCCGAAGACAAGATATATATTAACACCCCGGCCTCCCGGCCCAACAGACGGTGTCTCAGTTTTTGAAGATCATGACGCGCGAAGGGATTCGACATTTATTCACTGCAGCAACAATTGAGTCAAAGCACCATTTTTTTTTTCGATTGGGAAATTGATTGAACTACGTACTAGTAGTGCTCATGCAGTGATGACTTTCTTTTCTTTTTGATAAAAAAGGGCTTTCTTTTCTGATAGCTTTTTCGAAACAGTAACACGATCGACACAAGCATGGCTTGTCTTCCACAGTTCCACCCAATTTTACATCGTGTATTACAGATCCCACACACGTTGAAGATTTATGAGCCATCCATGTACGTAATGAGGGAACGGATTCCCTCCGAAGGAGGGAATTTCGAAAGCTACCTAAGTCACGGCTGATATTAAAATAAAATCTCATCAGCGGTTAATACATCTCCACCTCATTAAATGAATAGTAAATATTGTATGACTTATTCAGCTTGATGGCTTGGTGGCTGCAAAGTTTAACCGTTGATGACATTTTTTTTTAATATCAGCCGTGCCTTAGGTAGCTTTCGGAATTCCCTCCTTCGGAGGGAATCCGTATATACCCAATGAGCCAGTATCCATTACGAAGCTTCCAAAAGATGGAAAGTCATCAGACCAGAAGATCACCCCTAAAATGGGGGAACATATTGGCAATCTGTTGTCAGACGGATTTATGATAGTATGAGTTGTCTTTGTTGTGAAGGAAAAACAAAAGGTACTCTTTCTTCATGTTCGATCATAGCCCAATATAATTGCAGTACTGCATTATTCCGAAGACTCTAGACTGACGCCTACGCTTCAGTTTTGAGTTTTGAGATCAGGTTATTAATTTGCTGAAGTGGTTAAGATGATGCATGGGATCCCCCTATCAACCAACTTACATATATAGTATCATGCATGATAATGTGACCAGCTTGATCGCCTGGCCTATTCCATTTGATGGAAAAGCCACCTCGTTTAGTGTACGTAATGAGAGGGTGGGTTTCCAATATAGAATTCCTAGCCTATTATAGCCACATTGCAATATAATTAATGTTAAATATTGTAGCCTCTAAAAATTGCAAAAGAAACCATGTCCTAATTGGAATCTACGTATACATCTACTATACTCAATGCACTTTGTTGATTCAGAGCATAATACATCATTACAAGCTGTCATCTGCACCCATAAACCATTTCGTGTACATGCGTTATTGTTTTTCATGTATGGTAGACGTGGGATGAAAAGAATGGATCGTGATGGCATGCAGTACTGATGGGATATTTTCCATCGTCGATTCGAATTATGGTTCGTCAAAAGAGTGGGAAAGCAAGCCGGATAAACATTAATTCGTGACAACTTAATCATTGAAGGGGAGGTAGTTACCATCCGGAACCTCTTATAAGGTGCCATGCACCCTCAGTGGAAGGTCCTCTGGACGCCCAGAGAGGGGAATTCTCTAGCTCATAATATTGCCAAGTGGTGCTCTTTGAATGATGTTTTAGGTGATATCACTAGTGGTGTCAATATCCCTCGATCGTGATATAATTTCTTGTGATGTAAGCGCTCCTTTGAGCGCAATTGGTCGATCGACTAATTTATGTTATCATGTTGCTTAGAAAAAATAAATAAAAATTATACGCTACCCAAATGATGCCATGCTTGATTTTTTTTTTTTCAAAAAAAAAAGGTCTAAAGTAGAGCTTTCGGAAAAGCAAATGAAAAGTAGTGATCTTGACAGTCTTGATAAAGATTTGTTTTTATCTGCGACGTTGAACATTATCATCCGGAGTGGTATTCGGTCCCTTCTGGACGGGTCAATACGTCCGGACCCGAGTTCGGGATTGAATACCGAGTCCGTCCATTCTCGTCGGAGTAGTGGTCGGCCGTGAGTTTGGACTTATCCGGACCTGTACGATCGGGACCAATGTAGGTCCTTATCATCCATATATAAATAGTATTATGGTTTGCCAAAATGACGCCCTGCATGCGAGGGTAGTGATCAGTGGGATCAAAGACCACCACGTTTTCTCTATAAGCTGATACCAAATACTTCATAAGCTAATTAAAAGTATCCATGGCGTTCACGTATGTGGAATCACGCGCGTCTGCTACGTCCAGCATGTGATCTCCTCCATTTTGCCAAAAAACCTTACTATTTGAGGTTCGTTCCTGTTAGGAAGGGGCTCAAGTGTAGACCTTTTGATTCCGACTTCGTGGAAATTAAATTAGGTTAAGAAGAAATGGAGAGAGTCAGAGAGAGATAGATCAGAGACCTTTGCTTATATGCCTGCAGGATACGACATGAAACCAACAGTACCAATAAAGTCTACCATAAATACATGGCATCTTATTGGACATGCCTAGAGATATATAATTTTATACAAATTAAGAGCATACGGGTAAGTCTCATTCACTTCAAAGACTCCGGCTAGAAACATTTACTTCCACAGGACCATTACAACCTTTGACAAATCAGATCTGAATCAAAACGCAAAGCTAAAAAGGAACAAAAACTGACGCGAACGAGCTGAATTATGAACATTTGGCACGAGAGAGAGATGGCCAAAACCGTGACGTTGCTTTCACAGTTTCCAACAAGCTGTGTACGTAGCGTTTTGCTGCTTATTCTAAAAGCAGAATAGCGCTCGACTTGGCTTGAGGAGTGTGGTGTGGATTATAACTTCACTTTCTGACCATGACCCGGACTTGTTGGCAAACTCAGAACAATGGCGAATCAGAGGAGGGGGAATTGACCAAATCGAGAATGCTACTCCAGTAATTCTTGCTATCTTCGTAGTAGTCATGACTGCCCCCACTGCTGCTGGCACCACCATTGTCAGAATCATCTCCTGCATCTGATAAACTCTGATCATCAGAGTTATTATGCAAAAGATTAGTGAATCCCTCCTCTCCCATTATATTTCCAAAATGAACATGTCCACCACCTCCGGTCCTTAAAGATTCTGGGGTCCACATGCCTTCCACGGATACTGAGATGTCATGAAGGCTAGACGTAAAAGAAAAAGAATTTTCCATTCCCTCTTTGTATTCAGGCAAATGGGTGGAGTTTTTGAACCGTTTCCAATCTTGTTCACCTTCTTCTTTAACGATTCCGGCCTCAGAAGAACCTGAAGTACTGCCAACAAACTCGACCATAGGCACTGAATTATCCCCAACTCCAGCAGCCATTATTGGCGGCGCATTCTCTGAATATGTAAGTGTCAATGTGGGAGACTCAAGGTCACTACCTATTCCTGTGGCTGCAGGGACACCAGTACCATTGCCTTCAGTTGATTTGGACCATGCACCAGGCCAGCCATTTGGCACATCTAGAGACCTTGGAGGCATAGGAACTGTGCTGCCGAGCTGATGTTGGAATGAATGCGAACGTAGCTTTGATTCCCTAACCAGTCTCGCTTCGGCTTCGAGCCGAGCGCTCTCCCACTGAGCCATGTGGCTAAGGTTGGCTGCGCTCTTGGATTGACCGTCGCTAGAGAGTAAGGCATCGTTCTTGGGTTTGTGGGTCACGGGGTCGATTCCCATTTTCGCTAACCTTTTCTTAAGATGCGTATTCCAGTAGTTCTTGATTTCATTATCTGTTCTCTTCGACAAGTGAGTAGCTATGGCCGACCACCTGAGGACAAGACAAACAAGGACATAATGGAGACAGAAACCAAAAACTACTATGGCAAAATACCCAAGTAATCATCAACTGCCAAAAGCAATTAGCAATGTTCTAACCAACAAAAGACAAACGCACACTTCCATGAGTAGCATGTACAAGAGAGAAACCTCAGATTCTCGCACACTTCCATGAGTAGCATGTACAAGAGAGAAACCTCAGATTCTGACATGTTGGGAGATAGATGAAATTTAATAGATCTTTTGTACCAGTAGACTTATCTATTTAACTTTTTCGGCCATGAAGATGCTTTGCATTTAAAGAGAACCCAATTGCGTGTTAGAAAATATAAGCAATTTTTTTTCTTGAATAAAGTATGAGCAATCGAAATGGTAGAAAGCTCATTTTTCTAATTGAGTCAAAATGTGTAGTTTTGTAGGTTGAGGATAGATGTGATACCCCGAATCCCACTTGGAGTGGGAGAGGAAAATGAATGAGTGATTGGTTCTATAAGGGTCAAGTCCCACATTGGGACCTTACTAAGCTGAATTGAGCTTTATAATGATCCAAAGAGCTTCAAAAGCAACATTGACTAGTCATTTTGAAGTCAAAGCACAGATGTGGCTAGTGCTTGTCCTTGGGTCGTTACAAATGGTATCAATGAGGACGTCAAGGGTTTATGAGGGGGAGATTGTGATACCCCGAATCCCACATGGAGTGGGAGAGGAGAATGAATGAGTAACTGGTTCTATAAGGGCCAAGTCCCACATTGGAACCTTACTAGGCTGAATTGAGCTTTATAATGATCCAAGGAGCTTCAAAAGCAATCTTGACTAGTCATTTTGAAGTCAAAGCACAGATGTGGCTAGTGCTTGTCCTTGGGTCGTTACAATAAACTAGTCGGTAGTTCCGGAGAACTGAGAGTCCAGTACATTCAAAGCACGTTGAAACACAAGTCACACAGTGGAGAGAATTTTGCTTCCAATTGGAAACCATAACATGAAAAGCACAAAGGAATCTTTGTTCAAATGTAGGAACGCGAGACAAAGATGAGGCATCCAATCTTCTTATTATGCTTTGCAGAGACACGAGACTCAATTTTCCAATTCCACACTGTAACCCTCTGAAGGGGCTTAAATACGTGTAAAACTCAGGCCAAGCCTCTTGGATTTGTGATTATATAAAAGAAGGAAATAATTAGCATGATCAGAGAAATCGGATCGATAGCCATGATTGTCTGTGCATGAAAGTGTCAAGATTAATTAGGAAAGGACTGACAGAATAGAGCTTCAAATTGCAGCATATTAACCACAAGGAGAAGAAGCTACCGGGATTTTAGTGAAAGAAAGGGAGGGGGAGTTAACTCATAATGCATTTACAAGAATGTTTTATACCTGTTCCCTAACAGGGCATGGAGTTGAATGATAGTTTGTTCTTCTTGCAAACTGAACTTTCCTCTCTTAATATCAGGTCTAAGATAATTAGTCCATCTCAGTCTGCAGCTCTTCCCACATCTCTGAAGGCCTGGAAACAATAAGACAGAAGTTAAAGCCTAGAACAGTGAAAAAACTCGAATCTGGTACTATTACTTCATACAAAGGACCAGTGCAAATCACCAGCTTTTGCCGGCAAGGCACGCCAGCTTCCATGGCCATGTTCTTCAATATAAGCTAAGAGTTTTTGATCTTCTTCCGGCGTCCATGGTCCTTTCTTCAAGCCCACCTTGTCACAACACGGTGACCGACCCATTTGGAAGTGAATCAGCAATGGAGATAGTGGTTCTTGCTGATCTTCTTTATTAGTCACCACAAGAGGGCAAACTTGTCTTTATGAACGACGAGTTCATGGGCAGAGGAGAAAGGTCAGCAACATAAACGGGATAAAGAATTTAATACCGTCAAGAGTATGTATTAAAAGTCGCATGCCAAAAGTACCCGGAACTTTCAACTAAATTTGGTGGCATATTCCACGTTGTAAGCAATACAGCGTAATTAAATGGCTTCGATCGGTTTTTACTTGATAAGCTAAATTTTCTTGTTCCAGAAACAATGAAAATAAGGTATATTAATAAATAGTGACTTTTTAACTGATCAGAAGTTTCCAAGGATTTATGGCTCCGGTCTTTGTAATTTCATAATTTTACGACCACTTTTGAAGACCTGCTTTTATATCCCACTGTGATCTCCTTTTGAGATGGTACTGGATTAATTGGTGAACAGCTAGAATTACGTATTATACATCATGTATAAATGTCATAAATTAATTAAAGCCTCTTCTTTAGTCCAACAGTGATAATACATAAATATATGTAAGAGAAGAAAGTGGAAAAAATAATGAAAAAGGAAAAACTCACCCACACAGGCTCTCTCTTGAACCTTGTAATTATTTGAGCTGAAATGTAAGTGAAATTTTGCATGTTGCATTTAGTAGGCCTTCAAAAGGCAAACCCAGAAGTCTTCAGAACATCTCAGGTTATTGACCCTACATGCTACAGCATCCCTATTGATCATGAAACTTGCTACATAGACAAACCTCTAGTCTAGTGTTATAGGTCTTGCATGCTATTGACGAAATGACTTTGCCCAATGCCCAGTAAGAAAAACTGTTCTAATTTTTTTTAATCAAACGTAGCTATATATTATTAATAGTAATAATACTACTGTATCTACAAAAGGATTCCACAGCAAAACAAAATACAACTAATGAGTTTCAGACCCCTCAAACACCCAAGAAAGACGATGGCAATGCCCACGGAACTCGGAAAGCATCCCTCCTGAAGAGAGGAAGTATAAGCCCATTGGGCAAGAGAATGTGCTGCCACATTGGCACTCCGAGGAGAAAAAGAACAACTAAACCCAGGATATTCCCCAAACCGAGCTTTAATCTGAGACATAATGGGTTCAATTATCCAAGGACAGTCCGCGATATCCCTAACGGCCTAAGTGGCCTAACCACCGCATCCATAACAATAGAGGAGTCCCCTTCAAAGAGGACTTGAGACCACGATACTTGGACTGCCACCTGAACTCTCAACCACAATGCCTCTGCCTCTCCCACTAGAGGATCAACTGTACTGAGCTTCTTAGACTCAACATGGAGGACATTACCCAGAGAATCACAACAAACACACGCAACCAAAGGAAGAGCGAATCGCCACATCAACATTAATCTTTATAATTCCCATAGGCGGAGTATGCCAAGCAGGAGATAAAAAGTTGGGTATTAGTCTCCAAGCAGCCACATGTTGGAGAGTAATACGCCGGAGCCTTTCCAGCAAGACGGATCTCACATGGGGGTTGACCATGAACAATGCGATTTCTTTCAAACCAAACTATATCCAATGCATTTACAGCAGATAGTTGGAAATGGTGCCTCTCTTCCATAATTTGATAATTGATAATATCAATTATCAATTTGATAATTTTGATAATTAATAATATCGTTTAGCTGACTGCGCCATCTATATATATATAGACCCTGTATTATATGCAGCCACTGTACGTAACCTTCAGATTCTCCCACAGAAACACAGAAATAAATAAATATACGTCATCCAGTCAATAATCAATATTAATTAACAGGTTTGCATTAATTAAACTACATTATATCAGCCTCTGAGTTGTGGCGAATGATTATAATTATTAACCTAACGATCGAGGAACTTAACCATATATATATATATATATATATATTAACATTCGAGCAATCTCTTTCGCTCCTGCTTGAGGCTGCCTTCTAAATTTGGAACGTTTATCCGTCAAATATTATATTAGTATTTGAAGGGATTTGCATGAGAGGTGTGCGCTGTTTGTAGTGTTCGGACGAGACAATATGTTACCACTTTCTTCGGGTACATGCAACAAAGTTGTTGAATTTCATCTTCTTCTTTCCCTGCCGGTCTTTTCCCTTTTACAGGAATGCATCATGACCAATTAAGACGGTTTGAAAAAGCGGTATGAAATTCAAAGAAAGTAACACTAAGAATTTACGTAGTTCGGTCTCAATCCGGCCTACTTCCACTCCAGAACAATTTTTATTAAGAACGCTTAAGAAAATCACTCTATCCGCCCAATATAATAGTCACACAACGCTCTCTTTTTTTCTCTCTGTCCAATGCTCACGTCTCACGTCCCACTTTTCTCCTATAACATATGCCTCTATTTATAGGAAAAATACAAAGAGAAACCTAAGAGAAAACTCTAAACTTGAAGTGGGGAGGAAGTAAATTTCTTTTCTAAATTTACCTTATATGAGTGTGGACCCCAACAAAGACGACTTCAGTACGCTGCTCCAAGGACAACGTTTATATAAAACACTTATCATAAAATTATTGAAAATGTCCTTCGTTGCCGATCGACCTAGTCCTGTGTCTCGAAGTTAGAGGTTCCTGATTGAAGGACGTAGCCCAACCTACGTCCATTGGATTAATCCAAAGTAAAAGAAGGCAGTTCGTCTGAGCAAAAACTACGAACTAGGAAAAAAAAAATTCCAACTTTCTACTGCCTTTTGTGCCTTCAAATGCTATGGAAAGCAAGACAATGTAAGACAATTTTCAAGTGTACAACTTTTCTATGAAATGGAAACACGAGGACTAGCTAGTGTGAATTGTGTCCCCACTGCAATAACATCACAGGTCCAATCATGCAAGCAATGATGTCTACAAAATTAAAGAACCATGCTGTGCTCTTGTTGCTGTTATCCAAAGGCCACCATGCTGCCAAACGAGTGAGGTCAGTGTGATCTCTCTAAGCCTTCCACGGTCACATTAATGTTTGTTTCCTGCTTTCCTAATCATCGGTCCCAATCCAAAAAAACATCAAATAAACTGAGCTTAATATATACCTCTCAACGAAAGAAGAGAGAAAAGGGTGGATCAAAAAAGTTTAGGCTGAAAGTCTGCAGAGCCATAATGGTACTATTGATCCGATCGATTCTCCGAAACCCAGAGCTATATGGATTAACCATATGGTTTTAGCTGCATGTCTAAGCACCATGCATGGCTATAGCTCAAGATAATAGGCACAAGCCGCACAACCAGTAGTACTCTTAAATAATAATGGAACATATATACAGTCGTCTATTATATGACCCGGTCCGATTCGAATTATTCAATTTGTTCTTCATTTTGAATGTTCGTATCTCGTGTGTGTATATATATATTACACATTTGTGATACAATTTTTAATGCATTTCATTACTTTCAAGTTTCAACAGATAAGCAAAGGTGCATAGCCCCACCAGAGATGGTGGGCCTTCAGCCTTGACTCATCACTTACCCACATGCAGAACTTGCCTTGCTAGAAAAGTAAGACAATTTATGGTGGTGATCGTGACCTAGACTGTTTCCAACATTGAAGAAGCTTCTTCCGATTAATGAAGTAATGTTAAGGGTATTTCCATAATTTGCTTCACGCATTAGCAATTTATTTATGTGTTTTTGTGAGGTTGCAGAGGAGCACTGTCCCAAATGATTAGTGCATGCATGAGAAAAGACAAAAGGAAGAAGTCTAAGATAGATCTCTAGTGACTAGCTAATCACCGGATACCTTTTGTGCCCGTCGTGTGCAAAGCAAAGGTCTTATGGATCCAAGTTTCATATCGGGGGAGAAGGACAGTGGTGGGGACACCACTTTAAATTATATTTGTATCATTGCCAGCTTTAAGTTTAAGATTGTATATGGTCCAACATACCCATAAATGAGAGTATTAAATGAGTACCATAACACTTGTCAAGATTCTACAAGTCCATGTCCCTCCTCAATTTCTCCTCCAAAACAACAAACAGAGTTCGAAATATGTGCACCAATTGTTTCAGAAAAATATCATCTACACACGCACGACAAGTACAAAAGCTGTGTGGCTGTCTCTCAAAGTCTATATGCATTAAATGTTGGACCAATTTTATTATGTTAAAATGTTAGAAGGCTAAAATTTATGGGTTTATTTATTGTCTTCTCCAAACTGCACCAATTTCTCTTGAAGAGACGTTGCATTAATTTACTGAGTCATCCATGCACGATATAGCCACTAGCAATTCATGATCTAGTCTAATTTACAATCCTTATATATTATATCCTGATCAGACTAAAAGGATAGCATCAACAAATTGAAGTGCTTTTATACCTAAACTAACCCCCGGCCACCACTTTACCGTGAAAGAAGCTGTCGATAGAATGGAAAATTTTAGAGATACGAGATTGTTCTGTCAGATATCAGATGATTTAGAAGGAGACAAATACGAAGGAGTCGATTAGGTGGAAAATAAAAACTTAGCTAGGTAGGTCACTTGTCTCTGTCATAGCACATTCACAAAGTTGTAGTTTTCAAAACTTGAAAGCTTTTTGGCAAATGTAATAATGAAAGTCTCACGTAGGCCTTTAAGGGCTTATAATTAACATGGTATAGTGGTTAAGCGTTTTGTTGCGTTCACAAACTAGGGCATGTCTAATATGTTCGTATATATGCTTTAATCCCAGCTTAGGTTGTACGTACCTTTTATCTATATTTGGAATATTAGATGATCATAAGTCTTCTCATGAGTCATATCTTTCACTGCAGTCACGGGTTGTACACTATAAACTTTGTTTCAGAGATATACCAGCGAAAATAAGCTTGCTGGGAAATTGTTGTGGCTCAGCTGAAAAAAAAAGGATTGAAGACGCTTTCTGTTATTAGAAAGTATATAGAAAATCTAACCTCCCTCAGTCCCATATGGGCCATAAAATCAATTTTTGGGCTATCAACTGCACACTACGTACGGGCTTGACATGCAATTGACCAGAGAGATCGCCGACATAGGCCCAGCTCAATATAGACGTTCGATAGATGGTCTTAGGCCCAGATCTGAACCAGAAAAATAAAAAGGAAGATATACGTAGGGCTTATTTGGTCGTAGGTTCAAGTCCTGGTTATGAGGTTCAAATTATAAGTTTTGAATCCAATTTGTTGAACCAGCTTTTGGTTGGGTTAAGGTATAATGCGACACACGCACGTGTCATCTGTTAATTGGCATGGTCGGCACGTAATCAGCTTTAACTTTTACCTGCCATTCCGACAAAAAAAAAACAAGTCATCGAAATCCGCTCACATAATACAGACAACACAAATATCTTCAAGTAACGAGAAGACTATGGTGATTAGAAAAAAAAAACGAGAAGACTATGGTGTTCTCTACTTCGCTCGCGCGCACAAGACACACTCTCTTTATGCGCCCTTATCGGCGTGTATATTTCTCACGCTAAAGTCCTGATTCTCCCTTAAGGAAGACCTGTTGTTTAGAAAAAGAGACAGAGGGAGACAACTTTATTAGGCCTTGAGAATGACTTCCAATTGTGACAGTGCAGTGTCAAGCCTTCTCTGTGCAGAAGACAAAAAGCATTTTTGAGGATAATGATTTGCGAGGCCGTGGATCGACGAGGAGTTTGAAGTCACGTGGCTTCACCGGGATCATCTAAACCATCACCAAGACCTAGGCGTTGGTGGTGGCGATGCGCTGCCATTGCAGAGTGACGAGTGTTTGGCTTCGATCGTGGAAAAGGAATCCCAGTACAGGTTCTGAACATGCGGGTGTCGTTAACACAACTCCCATTCGGAGAAACCTTTTTGTTCTTTTTATTTTTGCTTCTTTTGGGTAGTAACCGATAAATATCACCAAACTTTCTTAAAGCGCAGAATATATACGAAAGAAAGATGCTTCGGGCCGAGCCCAACATACGGAATAAAAATGCATTTACGCCCAGGTTGTCTGACGGATTTATTGTACCCATGGGATATGAACTTTTTGTTGCTATTTGTTGTGAAGCGTTTTTCTCTTCTTCTTTTTTTAAGCAAAAATGAGAGAGGGGCCAACCGCATAGCAATTATAATTGGGTATGACCATAGAAGGATATCCCGCTACATAATATTCTATTTGAGTCATAGTTATTGTATAATGGGTGAATCCGTCATTACAATACTACTAGCAAGACCACAAAAATAGTCTCAAGCCCGTCCAGTACTAGGCCCAAGGTTATGCTCTATTTTCACAAGCGACTTCGACTTATTTCCTAACTCAAACTTTTGACCTTTAAGCTAGTAAACAATAAGTGATACCAACTAGACTACAGCCCTACATGTCTCTTTTTTGTGAGGTTGGTTGGACAACCTCTTATCCAATCTATTATAAAACTCAAGAGGCCTCACGTCTTGACTATACAAATTAAAACAATAAAGTACTACATGCTACGAATAAGATTAATCTATGGGTTTATAAGCAAATAGAAAGAATCCCACAATTTCCTTTAATGAGGTAATAATAAATCAAGTGTTCTACGTTACAACTTTGTCTTAACAGATGTGCAAGAATTAGTAAAAAAAAAGAGAATAATTAATTTTTCTTCTCTCGATCTTCAAGAGGATGTCAGCCATGATATATATCAGAAGTTGAATGGGAAGATATCGATGGACAATAATGGAACATAGTGTGTGGTTTCCACGAGACTTGATAGATAGTTAATTATTCCAATTCAGAAGGGAAAACCCTACACCACATAAAAATCACTAATCTGAAACTGATGAAGTATGATATACACCAAATCCGCAATCATCATTTTCATACGTACAGATTGAAGATACTTTGCAGATTTGATAATATATTCAAATGATATGCCTTAATTTGTTTATTCTTTCCTCTGTTGCTAGGCCATGGCCAATTGCCTAGACCAACCCTTGCCCTAGTTATAATTTATCTTCTGTACGAGACCATCCTAATTAGAGAGAGGAGACCTAACATATATATTAAAAGCCGCCTGCAGCGAGCAAGACAGTTAGGACGATAACTTTGAAATTTTATGAATGAAAAGTTGTTACGAGGTTAATTAACTTGTGGCAATATGGTGTCAGCTGGAAAAAATTTCCTCGTTATTTACGGTCACCCGGAGAGATGGGGAGAGCTTGTTTTGTGCTCCCATACCTGATCTTGTGTTCATGGCCGTATCACCACTGGCTGTAGCAGACTAATGATTGTATCCACAAAGCACCGCGTCATTTTCAGGCAGTCGTGTAGATTATGTGTATACCTTCTTTCAGTTAGGTTCGATGTCATTGTTTTTTGCTTTGTCCATGAGTGAGAGTGAGAGAGAGAGAGAGAGAGGGGGGGGATAAGAGCTGAGAGACAAAGACAGAAATGTTAAAGCATAGCATGCACTAGGTACAGTAGAGTAGATAATGATGTCAAAAAAGGATGTAAGGTTTGTTCACGCACGTTTCAACGGTTTACATCTCCTTCCTCCCATAAAACAGAAACTGCAAAAAAAAGGTATAGAAAGCAAGAGAGGAATCCAACTATAAGAATCCATACACGTGTTTGGTCATGATATATCATTTCCGATCAAATTTGACTTCAACCTCCGAACAGCTAGCTCTTGGTCTCGATCGGAAAAATTTACAAGATCACTTTCAATTCGTTCATAATGATGCAGCCAGCATTATGCTTTTTGGACGTTACTCTGATGGTTACAAATGGATGAGACAAAACGTATTCGTAAGGTATGAAAGTTCAGATGGGTTCCCACGAAACTTTTCATGATATTGAGTGTTTTTTAGAATTATATCTACATGTTAAATATCACAAAATATACTTATGTTAATATAATATTTTATTAACTTTTTTACAAATATTAATATTTTTTAACAATTTCTGTACGCATATCAATATAATTTTAACATCACCTTAAATATTCATAATTTTATGAAAATTCTACTAATTTCTTTTAAACGAATATCATCCAAATAAAACTGGTTGCGATTTTCCCCTCGAAAATATCAAAGGAAAATAATCCACGGACAGGGCGCCTCTCGCAGTGGTGAATTGGTCATACTCTCCCAAGTCCCATGCTCTCTTGACATCACATTACGACCCATTTATCAATCATTCTTGTGATCAGACTGCCACCTCGTCCTGTAAAAAGAGAGAATAATTACTGAATTACCATCTCACAACGCAAGCAAAAGTAGCAAATGACGATTATTATACATATTCTCTCTGTCACGACTCACGAGGCCAGAGATGGGGGACTTTTTAGTCCTCGTAGAAAACTTCCTTATATCTCATCCAAAGAGCCTATTTCATTCACTCATTTATGACGGTCCACACCTAGGAAATTATTTATTGATCTTGAACGGTCTAAATACTTCCGTACGTTTAGCTTTGTGGTAGAAATAAATAAATATGAGGGTCCACAATTGCTGTAAATTTCCTGGTCAGAGTATGCAATCAATAACATGTAGACCACCACAATGCTCACCAACTTAACATCAGATGACCTGAAAATAGGTGTAACTAAAAAAACAAAAAAAAATTGTGAATTATATAAATAGTGTCAGATATCTGTGGCTATGTACTGTTCTGGCCCATAAACTTGTATGATACTCTTGTATCTTACTCTAGTAATTCTACAAGCTAGACTGCTTATAAGAAAAGACCAAAAAAGGCGATCATAATTAAGTGAAAATAACCTATAAATTGGAATCATATCTATTGTTGGAATCTAACTTGATACTTGGAAAAGTATATATAATTCTATTGGCCTAGCTAGCTAGGTTCTAGGTACCTAAATTTATTTATATTAGGACAATTGTATAAAAATTGTTCAATGAATCAAGCATTAAAAAGAGAGAGAGAGAGAGAATATGCTCCTATCAGAAAATGTTAAAAACTTGGGTACTAAGATTAGGTAGTAGAGTTGAACAATAATTGTAGAAAAAAGATATGTACATGAAATTGGATTGCTGTAGGAGACTACTCTACGTAAAAGGAACGTGGGCCCAGGGGGTGATGACGCACTGCATAAAACCGGAACGTCTTGTCGTGTAGCGGTGAAAGCGAAGGAGTGGGTCCACGCGCCTATGGAACTGCCGAACTTGTCGTCCGAGGTGGGTCTTGGGGCTCAACCTAAAATCAAGCTTCCCAGAGAAGTCGGAGGGATCATTGATTCCTGAAAAATGCTGGGCATCCCGCCCCACGTCCTGCCAGCGTCCAGCTGGCTGACGTGGAGGTGGGGAGCGGTGCAATGCAAGTAAATCTTGAAAACTAATACAATTCGTTCATCCTTTTACACATTAATTCCCAAATATTTCTCAAACAATTATCATTTTAGGTTATGAATTTTCTTAAGAGTTTTGTTTAATTTGGTCCGGAGACTTCAATTGCGTATGTTTTTCATGTAGATTCGTCTCTTTAAGAAGCTCAAATTGGTCCATTAGACGATTTGATATTTGTTGCGTGGAATCACAACTTGTCAAATCATACATTTCATTATCAACATTACCAATACGACTAGAATATTTGGCAAATCCTCACATTGCTTCCGATGATCAGCACCCCTATAGATCTCCCATTATTTGTTTATTTTCCTAGCGGGGAGTCGGGACCGGGGGATATCATTAAATAGAATAGAGTTCACGTGTTGTGTCGTGTTTATCTCTTAGTTGTCATTGAAATAGAAAATTGGAGAGATCTTGGCAACAAACATATAATTTTCATATATCATTAACTATATTGAGAGGATAACTTATGTATATAGATTTTCACTTTTGTCCTTATATAGTATGAGCAACTCGTCTGTAGAAGCATACTCCTATACTCATCATTTATGTTCAAAGGGTTGGAGTCCACACGTAACTTGTAAACTAATGTAGGGATAATGGACGAAAAAGTCCACTGTTTTAACAAAAGGCATACACCCTTACTAGTAAGGCATATTTAGTTACATTTAAACTGGATTTCTATTTTGTCCCTTTCGCGCTAAGTGACAAAGAATAACTGCAAATTAAACAACTTAATTTGTTAAAAATTAGGAATAAATACAAAATCAATCTCTGTCAAAATTGAATTAGTCCTAACAAAAACATAAAATTAGTTCATATAATTTAAATTTCGTTTGTCGGTCGTCTTATCATATATTAATTTTATCCCTTTTCAAAATCAAAGAGAATATTTTTATGTTTTGCTTATCACAGAGACTAATTCGATTTTTGCGTATATCAAAGACTAATTTTACATTTATTCCTAAAAATTAAGATATATGATAAACTTCTATTTTGGAGAAATAGGAAGGATGGGTCGTTCTGTGCAGACTGCAGGGCATGCAAAAAGGGGATTTCATCGTGCGGAAGAAAGCATGTATAAACTACGTAGCCAAACAGGATTTAAGCTGGAAAACGAAGGAGCTAGGCCTGCTAGCGTCACCGTGAGTTGCTGGTTTTAGACGAGGACAACGAAGGAGGCCTGCTATAGGTTGAGACAACGTCCGGTATAAATGCATTCACACGATTTATTTATCATTTGTGAGAAGAATTTGGAAAAAGAAAGCAAGGGCCTTTTTGTAAAGATATAGCTGGAGGAAATAGAGAAAAAATATTTCAAAATATTTCACAGGAAAAATTGGAATGGCTTTCTGGTCCATTATCCTCACAAGCCCATTGCGTACCTCGAGTTTATCTTTGGTTTCAATTATATTCTCCTCTTTTCTAGTCAAAAAGGTAAAGAATACGCGATTCCACGAAGCAAACAGAGGCCTTCTCCCAGTAGAAACTACTGTGTATTTTCCTTTATAAACAAAAAGGTCACGAATCTGTATAGGGTCTACGGGCTGTGACTGGGTAATTCATACTTGGTTACTTTTGTTGAATTACTCGATAACTTTTTGGATGTGAAGTTTTTTTTCTTCTTCTTCTTGTTTTTGGATCTCTTACGTTGCAGCAGAAGGGAAACATCTCAGCACTGGCGCCTGGCAATTATTAGTGTGAAGAGCTGGATGATATGCTTAAGGTCATGAAGCATATCATGAGCGATTACTTTTTTGACTTTCTAGACATTTTCAGATGCCGAAGTATTCTTGATTGGAACAAAGAGAATCTCATCCCAGTAATTAGCATTTGAGAGCTGGTGGTCTTTTTGCAGACGGCTTAGGATATAGCAGGCCCCTTGTGCGAATTATTTTAGGTCGTCAAGCCGAAGTTGCAAATGATGCAAAAATTGAAGGGAAGTCCCCCGTCAACTTGACCGTGCGAATTTGTAAGGCAGAGAAGTCCCGGATTCAAACTTAAAGATTCCAAGTGAAAAAAAGGAAGAAAATGGGCTCGTTGGATTTGTGTTGTGAAAGCAGAGAAGCCTATTAGACGTGCAGTATATGAATCTGTATTTCATGTGCCTGTGCATATTGTCATTTATTATCAATCATCTCTGATCTCTGGGTTGGTGACCTAACATCTAAGCCATAAAAGAGACAGAATACTATCACTAACTAACCTATCAAAACGAACTGAGCCCTACAAATTGAACAGAAATTTGAAGAAAATTACAAATAAATTAGGCAGTAACATCGGTCCAAGAAAATACCCACTCAACAAAGCAAAACAAAGTCGCAAAGTAGATTGCAAACCTCAATATTATAGGCAATTAGTATATTAATTCCAAGTCATGAATTTTGTGTACAACCTATTTTCACAATTAAAGCCATCAGACGTTGAAGGCTGATGCGCTTTAAACCCAGAAGGGGAACAGAAGTCTACTCTCTCATCGTACATGCATTCTTTACTAGCTATAACTTTGATGCAGAAAATCTACACACAAACGCGACAAATTGGTAACAACTAATAGTTCCCTAAAATCTTTCTTCCTAATTCTTCATAACATTCATCTATCTTCAAATTCAGTAATTCCATAGACAATCAATGTCTACTGGTCCAGCAGAGCTTGATGGGTCCTCTTGATCCTCAAAAGATCTTTGAGCCACATCGTGGTTGGATACCATCGAAGAGATGTCAGTACTAAAGCCTGTTTCAGGCGAGAACTCTGCTTTTGTATGCTGCTTCAAGTTTGGAGCATGATTTTCAAGTAACATCCTCAAAATGGATTGGTCTTGCATGAAAACGGATTCTGAGTAGTGCAAATTTCCCAAGTTTGAGTAGAAGGATGAGTTTGGAGCAGAGGAAATATAAGACGGGTTTGAGGAAGCTGAGGCACCTAAGATGGAAGTGTTGAAGCTATCTACCATCTCTTCCTTGGTCTTCTGGTCCTCCATTGGATCGGAGAAGCAGGTCACATGCGACGTCTCGCCAAAACCGGTTTTTGTTTCGCTGTTGTACGGGGATGAATCCATCAACGGCGGCAATAGTGGAGGACGCGATTCGTTCTCATAGTAGCTTAGACTCACCAACCCTGAAATGTGGGTTTTCTTTCCAGCTGAAATTTTCTTAAAAACTCTGCATATGACCCACTCATTCTGAAAGAGAAACAGAACATATTAAGACCACGACATACAAATTAAGAGAAAATCAACGGGAAAAGACGAGGAACATAGCAAAACAGGGCAAGAGCTTTACCCTGGCTGTTTTGGGGAGATTGTATGCAGAATATTTCCCCTCTAATCTGTATTCATGCATGACCCAATTGGTTTTTTCTCCCTTTGGAGCCCTTCCCTTGTAGAAAACGAGAGTTTTCTTCATTCCAACCAGTGCTTTCCTCTTATATATCTCCTTGTCTTTGCCTGTGGCTTTCCAATATCCAGCATCAGTAGCCCTGTTCGTCCTCAAGCCAGTTGGGTACTTTCTGTCTCTAAGGCAGAAGAAATACCATTCCTTCTCACCCATTTTAGCCCTCACTTCATTACAAAACAACAAATCGTTAAATTAGAAAATTACTCAGCACATACGGGGCTCTGAAAATGAAAGTACAGAGGGAAACATCGGAAAAGAAGGAAATACGGTTTCGGAGACTCACATGGCAAGTCCCAAGGCTCACACTTGTTCAAATCAACCTCGCCAATTGCTCTCGCGGAGAAGTTGGTGTCAAGAACCTTCGGAGATAGGTAGTGAGTTACAAGTTCTTCATCCGTCGGATGGAATCGAAAACCTGGTGGCAATTCTATCTGCTCATCTTCTTTTCTGAGAGTAGATACGTTGTCCATTCCTCCAAATCCTCTATTGACAGGAAAAAAATCTCAAATGAGCTTTTTCAGAGCATTCAAAGTCAACCAACCTCCCAAACCAAGGCCCAAATGAAGTCCCTGATTCCTGAATAAATTCCTAATGGAAATCTCTAATTCTTTATGGTTGCGGGAAAACAGAGGAAACTAACCTAACAAAGACAGGATGTTAGGAGAAGAGAGGAGAGGCTAAAAGAAAGGGAAACTACAGAGGTCCTAGATAGAATATCAACGGAATTCCAGAGATTAGAGATGAAGGGAGGGGAGGCTATTCTTTGATATCCTCTGTAGCTTAGGAATTGAGAGACGTTTAAGAGAAAAATTGCGTTCTAAGGTGCAGAGGTCATTAAATACTGGTTTTGGAGAGAAAGAAGCGTGGTTTGTAAGTAAACAGGGTGGGCAGTTTCAAGATTTCAGCTCTCTCTTTTAACTTTTCTGCAATATTTTTTTTTTCTCTTCAATCTGACCGGAACAACTCACCGCCATACGCTGCATGTAAATGGGATAACTCAACTCCTTTTATAATTGATTAGAATGAAGTAAAATATCTCTTTGCTGTTAAGTGTAGTTATTGGGTGTCAGCGAGCTTTAGCTCGGTTGGCATATCCTCCTGTGTGGAGGGTCTTGATCCGGGATCAAATCCCCCGCTCCTAATTTGCCAAGAAAAAAAAAAGGTGTACTTATTCGGTGAACATTACTAGAGGGACTTTGTCCCCCCCACCCCCAAAAAAAAAAAGATAGAGAAAAATGTTGTTGTCGGCTTAACCGAAGTTATTGCCTGTGCTACATAAGTTTTTTTTTTCTTTTTCCTAAGCGTGCTACATAGGTTATTTTGCGGGGGAGGTGAAAACCTGATACAGTTTACTTGACTTGGTGTCCAAAAAGCCGCAGTTTTATATTATCATATACCGTGTGAATGTGAAGAAGATTACAAAAAGCCCACAAACCATCCATCAACAATCATAAAAAAGAAACTCAAATCAAAAGTTCAACTGCCTGAATCGCCCTTCACTCCCATCATGTCATCCACTCAGTACATTAGTTGTTCCCTCACAACAGACTCAAACATTTTTGTCTTAAAGTGTTAAGTATTTTTGTTTCTTGGATAAGATAGGAGACAAAAGTAAAACATTCCTACTGCAAAATTGCATTAATATTGTACTGTCTCTCGCAGGATGTAAGCCTTTGCTACCATGCATGCATCTCATAATATCCGAGAATACAATTAGGTACCTCTGGTGAGCAAAACTGGAATTAGGTTTGTCGTTCTAACTAAACAGATAAAAGTTTTAGTTCCTTTTGTGGTTTCGTATACTATACCTGGGTTTCCATTGAGAGAACATGGCGACCGCTCCTAGTGTATGATGAATCCTATTAACCATAATTGACTGGAAATAACAAGGATCTTGAGCTGGAGGTGTAATGGGCTTCTTTCAACTTTCAAGGATTATCACAAGTCAAAACTGTTTAATACAAACCTGGAAGATAGTTAGGGTAGCTATTTCTACTAAATTTTCGTGTGGAAAAAACAGAGGGATTCTCTAAATGTTTATCAAAGCTACAGCGGTCAGTGGACCAATGCATTCTTTACTATCCGAGGAAGAAAATTTAGAGAGTTATTTGAACATAACAAGGAAAAAACGGGAAGTCTTGGGTTACATTAATGCATAGCTAACCAATCTTCCAGCACTTAAAAGAAAAGGGCACGGAAATTATACTGCCTTTGCTCTCGTCTTCTAGAACATCGAGTCCTGCAACGATCTGACTGACGTTGTCATTTCTTGTCCAGATCAACAAAAATGCAGAGTAATATTCTCGTAAAGTTTCATGCCTAATGAGCTTTTTAGTCTGCAATAATATGTATGCCTTCTATTATTCTAGACACTACGACAAAAGCTGGCCTGTCGTAATCTCGATCCGTCTCTTGTCAAATGATTAAATCCAAACGAACAAGAAACTTTGTTCTAGCGAGTTGAACACAACTTCTCCGTAGCACACAGATAGCGCGTACGTGCGTACTTCACACGTAATTTGTCTTTAATTTCTGGTTGGGGGGGGTTTGTGACTTTGTGTTCTTTTTCCAAGAACACACTACAAATCATATGTAACGCTTTCAAATCTTTTGGTTGAAAAGAATATGATAAACGTTATTTCAGATTTGTCATTAATTTTTGTTCAAGTAATTATCCTTGAAAAGATATTTTCTATCATTTAGCGGGTATAATGCTGACTACTAAACCATTTGGAATTGAGGGGGCCACTGAAGTAGCTTTCTTTAGATGGATGAAAACCAACATATACACTTGACCTATATCTTTATATATAATATCATATTCACGAGGGCACGGTCATTCCAGAAAACCCAATAAAATTTGAGAAGGA
Source organism: Myrica gale (assembly GCA_963930655.1). Lineage (NCBI taxonomy): Eukaryota > Viridiplantae > Streptophyta > Magnoliopsida > Fagales > Myricaceae > Myrica > Myrica gale. The sequence goes on along the minus strand of OZ005600.1, from coordinate 2,639,637 downwards.
TTAGAAAAACTAGCGAATCAGTGGTATTTTAAAAAAAAAAAACAGATTAGCCTCCGGAAAAGACTTGCATTAGGGACTTGTAAGTCATATTGTTGGAAACAAATAAAAATAATAAATAATAATAATGAGATAAGAGTAATCAAGCTATTGGAACAAGGTTTATCCTATGGGAATCAGGAAGGGAATTGGCTTATAAAATAATAAAATAAAAAACTAGTGAGATGGTCATCTTTTGCTTGGTGATTAGTATGCAATAACGTGCCTTTTGCTTTTGTTAATTGAGTTCGATAATGCCAAAAGTAATCCTTTCCCTTTCAGGAAATAATACAATTATACATCAGCTACGCGTGGCACTTGTATCTAGTTTGAGGAATTTTAATCTGCTCAGCAACCCTGATGATCCAACGGCTGAGACTCACTTGCAGAGTCAAAGGTCAATACAACCGCGAAGAGGGAAATGGACAGTGCCGCCACTGCCGCCGCAAAGCCAACAAAACTCTTCCGCCTGTGGTGTTCTGATTGGGTGTGTCAAAAGGTGTCGTACCAAAACATATAAGTGGGGGTTGACATTTGGATCAAGATATGAGCTGGCCTGTGGGGCCTGCTTCCTCTGTTCCGACATGAGGTCACGACTGGAGACAGACACGTGGGAAAATATGGTTCGTGGAAAAGTCTTACTAAGCAAAAGATGGGATGGGGTCCGATTAGAGTTAGGCTACCCAATTACACGGTAATCAACCTTACAAGGGCGGTCAGCAATGTGACTTGAAATTGTTCAGGTCAGACTAAACCCTCTAAGCTAAAAATTCATATTTAATGGCTAGAGAGAGTAGGGGGCGTGTGCCAAAGTTTTCAAATTTGGTGGCTTGTTATCCGAATTCAAATCCGACCGAACAGGTTTTATCTGAGCTCCAATAATTTAGGTCCAAAAATTTAAGTTTAATAATAAAAAATTAATACCCTTAAGAGAGAACACAAAGAAATGATAAAACAAATATGATATTCTTGTGACTGAAATAAATATTGCATGCATAGGCTTTTTGGGTGATGGAATGCACAATGAATTGGTATAGTATTAACTTTTACAAACATGACACATTGACACTTCAATCTCAATGTAAATAAGTCCCAAAGTAAAACTTATTAAAGTTTGGCCAGTCGTATTATGACACCTTACAAGGGAATGAAGAATTTTTTTAAAAAAAACCTTTATCTTTTAGGGTTTTTAATTTATTGGAGAGACGTGTGAAATTGGGCAGGCTCGAGATATTTGGCTCTTTGGGTGAAGTTTAGCAAATCTTTGTTATAGCTGTTTGGGCAATTAGGCTGCAATTAAAGCTTTCCGGGTTCTAGCTGGCAATAGGATTAGTGTAGCTAAACTAGTGGTTTGGACCAAAATATTTGAGAGCGCGTATAGCATGCAATGAACATGGTTGAAAAAGGGGTCTCATCGATCAGATGGTCACTTCAAATTTTGCTCACCAAAATCGGAAATTTCTTATCCTATGCTTTTTCGAGCTGATTGATCAAAACTAGTAATAAATTATCGCTAATAAAATTCAATATTATTATCTTTGCGTGTGGATAGCATAGCAGGCGGCAAATAAAAGTGTTGGGAGAAAGCTGAAGCAAATGACGTGATTACCATGTGGGGTCATCTGGCAAGAGTAAATAGAACGTGTCCTTTCCTAACACTTACAAAGGACGTGCCAAATTAATGTCCCAAAGACAAACATAAAAAGGGAAAAAGAGAGTTGAAAATCATGTTGTATAAAGTAAATGTAAATGCTTTTGCAGAAAGATATAAGTCCAGAGTGGATAAGGTTTAGAATTGATGGCAAATGCTAACCTGTTTTTTTTTTATAAAAAAAAATTATTAAATGTATTCTCTAAGATCTCAGTGCACATATATTTGTGTAAGAGATATAGAACACATAAGGTTGGAGTTGAAAGCAACCACTCTATGATTAATGAGAGGATAAAATCCAGGGAGATGTGGTGGATCCTGGTTGGTTTATTGCAAAACAACCAAGGTTTGTCCACCATTCCTAATTTTGCTTAAATAATGCTCCTAATCAATTTCTTTAGCTTTAATGTGAAATGCATGGGTTTGTTAAAATTGACCAGCAAAGGGCTCGAGACCGTCGGATTCAAATATTAATGATATTTCTTGATGATGGCAGCTGTAATGCTCACCAACTTTTGATTGTGTTCATCAAAACTTATATATACCGCCGCAAGGGAGATTATGGCAAAGCAATGAAATTATGAAATTGATATCCTGCCAGGAAAAATAAAATAAAATAGTGAATTTAAGATAAATAAAATATATAACTAATGGGCCGTGGCAATTGATCTTTGATCGCATAACCCGTTAAGTAGCTAAAGTGCGGCAGCAATTGATCTTTTGATCGCACAACCCGTTAAGTTGATATTTTCTGTTTTCTGATGGGCCAAAGGAAGCTCGGCCTAAATGAAGCATTTGAGTTCATAGATTCAATGGAGATTGAGCCCAATGGCATAATTTGGAGGACTCTTCTTGGGGCATGCAGGATTCATGGAAATGTTGAATTGGCAAGGCGTGCAAATGAGCGGCTACTTGAAATGAGAAGGGACCACAGTGGGGATTATGTCCTTCTATCTAACCTATATGCTTCACGAGGTGAGTGGGATGGGGTTGAGAAGGTGAGGAAGTTGATGGATGATACTGGGGTGAGGAAAGAGCGTGGCTGTAGCATAATTGAAGCAGATGACAGAGCTCTCATGCAGTTTTTATTTGACTCAAAACCTAAGGGAAGTTTTAGAAACCATGTAACTTGAGCTTCAAATATGTAGTATGTTCTTCAGAAATACCCAAAAAAAAAAACAACATAAGATCGAAAAGCACAACAATACCTTCATTTGTTTCGTGTATACTAGAAAACAACGGTGTAGTTACTTTTGTAATATGGGTTATTCATCAATTAAGTTACAAACAACAAGCCAAGAAAAAAAAAGAGAGTTACAAACAACAAAGGTTTGGATTGGCCGCTGAGCGAATCGTTTAGGGCGCACAGTGTGATGGATACTTCTTTAGACCATTTAGACTTCTAATCCAGATTGAGTTGATCTTGGACTACGTACTATGTATAACTTTGCATTCGTTCTTTTATATATAGTTGCAATTAGATTCCGCTGAAATTTGGTATCGATTATTCCTGTCAGTACTTCCAGCTTGGTAGCGGAACACTATGACTTGCATTCTCTGTGTTAACCCATTATATAGGCTTCAGTTGCAACTAAGTTTGGGCTGACATCCATGTCTTTCTTGTTTAATACAGCTTTCATCTTCACATATATGATGAATTTTTCTTTCCCCTGGCCCCGGTTGGCCAAAGTAAAAAGTTTGGTTTTTTTTAATAGGCATCATTAAAAGAATGTCTAATATTATTCAAAGACTCAAAAATTAATTTAAAAGTTACCTCATGTACAGTTTTGCAGTTTAAACTTACCATTAATGTTCACTTATAAAAAAAAAACTTACCATTAATGTTTAATTTTTTTTTACGTATCATGCATGCACTTAACAAATAAAAAAATTTCTTAAAAAGGACTTAACCTAATAAACTATTTACTAAATTACGTGAGAAAGTACTTTTTTTTATTCAGTAAAAAAATTCAGAAAAAAACATTTCTCGTTCATTTTATTTTTATTCCTATTATTTCTTGATGTTTCTTGACTCTTATCTTTAATCAGTTGAGATTATTCTAAACTGTGTATTGTAGTATTTTTCGTGTTTTTCTATGTTATTTGTTGTGTTTAGTGCGGTTTTCATTACTCTGCTTATAATAATTTTGATACATTTATGATAAAACATCCACTTCCGACAAAAAAAGTACAACCGGAGGAAATAGTCAACGGAGTGACTTTCAATTTGAAACCCAAAGAAAGAACTGGAACACACTGCACAATTAACAAAGACGTAAACACAAATTGATAAGGTAAGCACCAGTGATATTCCCTTACCAAGTAACTGTTGCACACACCGATCGACACACATGCACGTGGTGAACAGGGGATCATTTCGATACTCAAATGTATATATGGTGATCTATCGACGTCGAGAAAGGGCCACAGCTGATAGCAGGATTACCAGTATGAACATAATAACGCCTCCAAATGATCCAATCAAAGAGCCAGATGTGCGCTCGCAGAAGGAGTTGAACTGTTGGCAGATGGCAAACCAATTAGCCTTGGCACTCCCCTTGTGTGCCAAGTATACAAGATGCTGCATGCTGCAGAAGCTCCAGCCATCAAAAGAGCTAGCATTGCCTAGAAAAAGATGGAAACTCTCCCATAAGACAACAGCTTGTTGAAGGCAAAAACTTATGTATCAATGGCGGTCATTGGAGAAATGTCAAAAGATGCTAGCTGTTGAACCCTTCTCACAGAGAAGGATTAAGGGACATAGTTTGGTTATAACTTATAAGAGAGTAGTTCTATAATGACTAAATCAACCCACGTGCTGCAAAATGGCCGTATGGTATGGTTGGCATCTGCCTATCAAGTGCTTCCAATAAGCGAACAAGAAATCGTCACTCACTGATCAATATATTCATACCTACAAAGTGCCATTTTGAGACTGTGGACGCTGCATTGTCTTGGAAGTTTGCTCCCAAGGCATTATGTGGCTGCCAATTTTCTATTAATTAACGACTTCAATGGTACTATCTAGGATTTCGAAGATTTACCGTGTCAAGGAAAATCAAGAGAATTCCACTTCTTTGCGCACTGCTCAAGATGTGGAAGATAGAAAGAGGAAGAGAAAGCACCAGATAAGCGCATACAATGGAATTTTCAATCACAAAAAACCTGTTCGAGACAATATAATGAAGGATAAGTTACTAGGCGTCTCAAAATTCTAAACTAATTTACAAACAGCAATGTCTTCAACTACTTGATCAATGGGAAGAGTTATGGTCCTAATCTTACCCTCCTAAGGGTGAATTTGTTTTGTAAAATTTTAGTGTTGTTAAAATTTTAGGTATTGGGTTTAGTGAAAAAGTGAAGAGAGGTAATTTTTTATATTTTTTGTAGTGAAAAGTTATGATTTGATTGTTGAGAGAGAGATTATATTGTAATAGTTTATTGTGTTAAAATTTTAGAGGGTGTAAAATTTTATGTTACAAACACACCCAAAGAGGTCCTAGTGACGGCTGAAATGTTGTCAATACATTAATGAATATAATTGAAGGGCTGAGATGTGTTTTATCTCTCTATTCATTAATGTGTTGGCAACATCTCAGCCCCCCAATTCTATTCATTAATGTGTTGGTAACATCTCAATCATCCGTTAGGACTTCTTAGGAGGGTAAGTCTCAATGGATACACCTATCACTTCGTTAAATTTTCAGTATATAAGATTAATTATCAATTGATGAATGTTTAATTGGAATAATCACGGAAATATATAAGTATATTATTACAGGTAGGAAGACATACGTAAACATTGGGAGATCCTTATACTCAGCCTTGAATCTGATGACCTGCGTGACAAAAGGAAGTGTTTCATTAGTTGTTCCCATGGCTATATATAGCACTTCCCAGGGTACCCAGAACTACAACAATTCTTAGAATGAAGTCTAGGATGGACACCCCTCTGTTCACCCCATCCACTGAATTCACATGAGCGCGTGGATCTCACGCGCCAACCCTTTTTATGCTCCTTTTGGGTTGCTCGGGGTAGTCTTCTCCGGCCATGCTTTCTGCCTGGCCACCGTTCGATCCAAGGAGTTCCGGTTTTGTGTTTTGTTGTCTTCCTTTTTTATCTAAGCATTTTCATTTCAGTGGGTTTTTGTTAGTAGGCTCTTGCTATGCCCCAACACGATTTGGTCGTGTTCTGTGGCCCTGAAGCTTCATCAGTGTGGTTGGCCAGCAGTGCTCTCTCTGTTGTGCTGTTGGGGTAGTGGGAGCCTGGTGTTCGACCATCCCCTCCTCCGGTGACCGTCTCTTGTGGCGGTGTTCTTTGTGGGTCTTTGGACCCAGTTAAAAATTATGGGTCTTTTGACCCATCTGTTTGAGGCTTGTATGACCATTTGTATTCAGGCCTTTATGGCCAGTAGTTGTACCACCCTTTGGGCTCTAGGAATTGTTGTATTGGGCTTTATGCCCCTGCTCTTTGTAACCGGCTTTGTTGGCCTGTCTGTATGCAACACTGATGTACTCACATTGTGAAATGTATTTCACGTTTGCTTAGAAAAAAATGGTTAAGTGAGGACTTCAAATAAAATTCAAAGTTAGTGTCTTGATTTGGTATTTTTATGTGGTTTCTTCATTTTCTAACATCTCAATATGTTTGTTTGTATTCAAAACTAGCTATTGCAGCTCCTTAGTTTTGTTTCGAAACATTTACGAACTCTATACGGGTTGGTAATCCGATAATTACTTTAGGTAAGTAACTTTATTGGAATGTTGCGGACTGGCCTTTTTCGGTTCCTGTAGCAATATCGGTATTCACTTTGAAGATGTTCCAAAGGGAAACAGATTGCCTCCGGAACGGATTGTCTTCGAAGGCAATCCGTTCCGAATGACCGAATGAAAGCCATCCATTCGGTCATCCAACGGTGTGGAGCTCGGGCAGCATGCTGTTCGGGCTGCCCTGACATGTGTGGGTACCTTGTAGAGCAGTTTTAAGATCAGATGCCGTCCAAGAGATGGCAGGAAAGTAGAAACTTCGCTGTTATATACGTCCAAGACGTCCTCGTCTCAAGTAATTCAATGGCTTGAAAGAGCGCATGGAGAGTTTTGTGCCTAGAGAGTAGAAAGCACCAGCGCCCAAATTCCCAAATCCCAATAAATAATGTACCAAATCTCCGCAGTAGTCTTTCCATTAGTACTCTTTGTAGTTTTTCATAAATATCAGAGCCAGCTCATTTCATTATTGTTTAATCTCTGATCTGTAAGTTATGATAGGAATTCAGCAAATATTGATCGATAACACTGAATTCTTTTAAAGGAAAAAATCGCACTCAAGTCACAGGTCAAGGCGATTGTAACCTACAATGATTAGATTTGGGCGCCTGTAACTTGTTCAGTTCTAATACGAAGAGTAGATTGCACATAAAGCTAGCAATAACAGCGCTAGGTGGAACTTTCTACTGGACCATCTGAAATAAAATTAAGGCGAAATTACCGAAATGGTTCACATGGTTTCAATTTCCACTTTGTTACAAATTGGTCCTCATGGTTCTAACTTCAATGATTTGATCTGTGTAATCGCCAATATGATGCACAAGGGTCATTCCGCTCACACTTTTGTTAATCTTCTGACGAAATACGCTGACATGTTCTTTTTTAGATACTTTGACAATAATGACATGTCAGTATATTCCATTAAGAGATTAAAAGAAAGGTAAACAGAGGAACCTGTGCATGATATTAACGACCACATTGATCAAATCGTTGAAGTTAGAATTACAAGTAACAATTTTATAACAGAGTGAAACCACATGTACAATTTGGATAAATTTTCCTAAAATTAAAGAGCTGCACCATGCCCCAGCTTCATCAATATTCAATAATTGCTGCAAATTCAATTTTCTTCGCAGGAGACACGAGCTCAAAGATCCTCTGAGATTGTTGTAGACAAGACAAATCTAATTCAATCATTTGGAAAATATTTATTGTAGATGTTTGCGTTAAACATCCAGAAAATGGTTTAACCCACAATTAGTATATTATATTAGCCACTCACCCTCATCTACATGGATTTTGGGTTTGACACAGCCACATGTCCATACAGAAACTTTTTTTTACCACATTATATATAGTTTGGCAAGACTTCCTAAAAGATATTGCGGAGTGTTTGTTTTTTAAATTAACTTACTTATACCTTTAGTTCTGAACTCGAGGCAATAACCTAGTGACCTAGATATGGATCAGAAATTTCTATGTCAAGACTCAAGAGTAGTCAACAGCTCCAAGCTGAGACCCAAAGGAGGCTGCTACCTGAACGTGACGACATGTTCAGAAAAAAGTAATGGGTTTCATCATTCATGTGCATAATCTGCAATTGGTAGAAAAATGAAAATGGCCTAAATGTGAAGATGGAAACCCTCAAATGCAGAATCAGCAACGGGTAGCATGTTACACTAAGTGATCTGCTTTGATTTGATCAGGAATGAATAGATACACTACCTACAACAAGCCTCTTAAGCTTTGATCAGACGGAAAGCCACATCTTTCAACCAGCTCCATTTTCATCTTTAATTTCATCACAAATCTCGCATGAGAAAAGGAGGCAGTTATATAGCCAGAAGATGACTTGCCGATTATCTGGCTAACATGAATACAACACGACTCGTTGATTCATGAGTAGAGCATGATATCCAAGTTTTGACGGCAAGTCATCCTTGGCTGTATTGCATAACCTCATTCCCACATGCCAGACTTCAGATGAATTATGCCATAACAAATAGTGGCTCCCATCATGTTGGAAGCATACTCACCAATGAACACAAAAAACTATTTTGTTTCCACAATGAGGCAGACAGTCCGTCAACCCAACCAACGCAACACAGGCCAAACTACCCTAAAATCCAAAATATATAGAGAGAGGCAGGAATTTCCCAAAGGAGAAAAGAAACATTCCCTATAGTGGAATACTATAGGGAATGAAGAAAACAGGCTCCCACTCCTTTTTTTTCATGTAAATAAAAGAAGCATTTCCCACAGAGAGAAATACGGAGGGGAAGAACCGGATTGGACTGCCTAGCTTCTTGGCAGGGCGTGGACGAATGGAGCTTGATGCAAACAGAGAACCACTAGCAGTTCTTTATAAAGAAAAAACTTTTACTCGGTCCATCGGCATGGCAATGCAAGTATTAAAGATGCTAGATTGTTTTTTTCACAGAAAGGACGGCTCTAGCCTCTAGAACTGCTCAGTCTCTTCCTTTATCTAATGGAGGGAGAGAGAAGATGAATAAGTTGTAGGGTTCACAGCGTTGGATGTGACATTTCCATGTTCCAAAAACCAAGAGATGTTAGAGCTAAAGATCCATCCCCATCATGACCTTACCTCTGACTAGTTTCTCAGATAACCTTACGAGTCATTTAAGATTCGGCCAAGATTTTGACTTAATAGTTGCATTCAATGGGGGTGTCTCACCAGAACCCGTACAAATCTGCTGGAGGGAGTTGAGTTAGGTGGGCAAATTTACTACGTATATTCGGAGATGCGGCAACAAAAGCAGTGAGATTATCCGAATGGCCAAGTGGGTATCTTGGGTAGGGATTTGCCTCCCAAAGGGGATTTCCATTGTCTTAAACCTAGATTTCCAATTTTCCAGTCATGAGTCCCTTTCCGTGTCCTTTTGGTCATGTTCTTTATGCATTTTATCTTGCTTTTCAGAGCATATGGCTTAGAATCACTAGTGCAAGAATCTAGGTGAATTGAAAGTTTTGTCTCTGGGCCAGGCAATGGGTATAAGCGAACGAGGAATACATCTAGAAGTGGCGATTATGGAATAGATTCCACTACCCTCCAAATCGAAGCATCTAAAACTGGGTACCACATCAACATATAGGAACCCGTGACACTCCCAACTTGTATCTGAACCAGAACCTTATTATTATATGGAACCAAGGCTTTAGTTTGGCTTCACACGACACCACCTCACGTTTTATTAATATTCGCTAGGCCTCTAGCCACGCCATGCACGGGTACTACTGACAGTCTGACTCCTAAGGACGAGAGGCCTCTAGATTTCACATGATAGCGAGTCTTGATAGTTAAAAGTAACATCTAAATCCCATCATCATAGCACAGACCATTGATTCTTTTTTTTCTCCATCGTTACAGACTATTGATTAAACAAAGGATAAATATAAAATTGGTCTCTATACTATACGCAAAAATCGATTTAGTCCCTGTGATATGAAAACATCGATTTAGTCCTTGTGATTTCAGAAAGTGATAAAATCAGTCCCTGATGGAGGACCAATAACAAACGAAAATAGAATCACAGGGACTAAATCAATATTTTTCATATCACAAGGACTAAATCTATTTTTATGTATAACACAGGAACTGATTTTGCATTTATTCCTTCAAACAAAGCCAGAACGCAATTTTTGCACATTCAAATGCGACTAAAACCTGATTAAAAAAAATGCGACTAAAACCTAGAGGCGAAGCTAAAAAAGATTATCTCTGGTCAAGATTATTTCTTTTTGGGGCCCATGGAAAGGGTATTTCTTCAATGGTACTCGAGATTAGTGAAAAAGCAAAAAGATCCCATGCATCCCGCAAAGGGCCTTTGGAGAAAAAGCAAGAAGATCCCATGCATCCCCCCAGCCCCCGTTGTCGTCCCTCTCCCTCTCTGTATTCCCCACCCTGATAATCAGTTAATTTGAAGAGCTAACAACAGCATCGGAGATAGTTCGTAGGATTTTTATGGGATTAATTAGCGAGTAGTTATCTTTTAGCTTGATTTGAATATTTGGCAGTTTTGTGATAAAATCGTTGATATTAACTTATTGCTGATTTATGATAGCAGCATTCGTGTCCGTCTTTGGTTGGCGACCACTTTGCCTCACAGATTCAACGTTCATGGACTTGGAAGTTCTTTTGCCATCTTTATACGTGGCCGTCGGTCCAATTTTGATCTATGCTCAATGCATCCATACTATATTCCTTCCTCCTCTCCATGAAAGCCAAGCAGGTTTCCCATTGATTCAGAGAATTTCTTGGCCTGGAGATCCTCTCTTTCCCCTCAGTACCTTTCTCTTTTAGGTTCAGTGTTTCTATGCACGCGCGCACATTTGCTTCACTGGTTTAACAGTCTTCAAAAGTGCCCACTGCCCACTTAAAATCTCAGTAACTGCTTTCTGGAGATATCTACTTTCTGGGAAAGTGGCAACCAACCTACTCTACCAACGACAGAATAATACGAGTTGGCTTCTATTTTCGGCTAATAGTATTTAGTACAAGAGAAGAGTTCGATACAGACGCACATTTTTTCAGCCCACTCGTCCCTCCGGTTCTTTTCCTCATCGTCTACCGACGTGTTCTGCCAAGCCCAATCAAATAAATTCTGCTGTTTGGCTTTGGACACCATTCAATTATACAGCTCGTGGGACATAATTTTATACCTCGTTTTTTTCTCCCACGGTATCACTTGTTCATCTGATGCAAATGCAGTGGCCTGGAAGATTAAAGAGCAAATGAGGTTTTAAAATTGGAGTTTTTAAGGATTCCAGACTTTCTTTTTTTTGTGGGTAACCACGGACTTCAGACTTGGATACGACACGTTTGCCAATTTTTTTCATCTGCAGTCTTAATTAGCGAGCACGGGGCATGTTGTTACCTACAAGGATTCGTGATTCAACATCCATAAAGAGAAAAGCTTGTCACACAAGAAAATAGATGGAAAACCGCTGCATTTTTTATTCCCAGGATTCTTATACTCGGTATGATTTCTCGCTTTGTTCGTTTTTTTTTTTGGGGGGGGGGGGGGTACTTGTTGGGTGCTCTCATCCTCGTAAACAACGTACCTGTAGCTAAGTATGTGTCTATATAGCAGCACGCGCGTGCAGAGTTGAGAAACAGGGGCTATATTACTACAGATGAATAAAATATAACGCAATAATTTGAAATGTCCACAATCCAGAGATAAACTTGTCTGTTTAAGATGTTCTAGCCAGAGATTTTACCTGCCTTCTACGAAGATACGAAGACGACACTTATGGAACCTGCCAAAGGAACTGCACATGAGACTCGCATCATGCCCTCTAATAAGCTAGAAACTGGCATCACAATCTAGCTCACTCCTTATGTGTGAAGATAACCGACCTACCGAAAGAATCATCAAGTATTAGGATAACTGACCTACCTTAAGAATCATCAAGTATTAACCACCCCGTACACATCTCCAAATCAGCTTTCCAAGCATCCACAAATGGCATTTCACATTCAAGTTTCCAAAGCATCCACAAATTACCTGAACATGCAGAGAAAATTGCAAACAATAAACCCTTGAAAAGGTGGCGTCTTCATAACCACTTCCAGCTCTGAACTCCATCAGTATAACTACATATTTCAGTTAAAAATGAAAAACTAGCTGGCCAATGAAACTGCCAGACAGAAATTCAATGAAGCATGAATAATAGAAACACAGCCACATACTACTGAACCCCAAAAATAAAACACTAATGGGTGCACACCTGATTGGCTATCAAGAAAACAGATGCCTTCATAATCACCATCCCATGCATAGATAATATGCTGACAAAGAGGTTCACTTCAATGTTCTGCTGTACTAGCACTATGTATGCTTCACAGTGCTGCTTCAAGCAGTTCCATTGTCTCACAAAGTCGTAAGCAACCATGAAAATGAACACAAATAAACGAAGCTTACTCACCTTCAATCAGATTCTCACAGATACAGATTAGATATCACAGCAAAGAGATTATACAGCTAAAAATAGCAATCACAGATATCTGCTTTTTTAGGGCACAAGGATAAAATGTCAATCCTGAAAATGGAGATAACGTGAGAGCTCCAGTTAAATACAGCACACTGCTTTAGATTCAGAAAATCAACTTAATCCCACATGAATTAGAACAACCACAAAAGATCAGGCAACATAGCTGAGATCCATCCGATAATAAATTCAGCACTAGTACAACTAGTAGAGGATGGAAGCAACAAGGTTTTCAGTTCAGTGTAATGAGAACTGGCAAAAGAAAAAAAGCCGCAACAAAGGCAATCCGGATATATAGGTTCTTGGGTACACAAGATATTAAGCCTGGGAAATTTGGTATCATGGACATGGCAATCTAATTGTGTAGAAGATCTCCACTCTTAAGTAGAAGCCTCAAGGTAGGCCATGAGTATGTCAAACCCTGGTTCATCTGGTCTTCTGGTTTAGGCAGTAGGCTGGCTTCAGGCTTCATAGATCTCAGCTGTTTTGATGGGAAGGGAAAGGCAACAAAGGGAAAACAAGATCATCAGAATTCTGTATACAGGGAGATCGGACAGGTTAGGATATCAAACTGTGATACACTTCTACTACGAGACTGGGCCATGTTAAGAGGAAATTGCCAGTTTTATCAATAGATAAGAAGAGGGAGGAATTAAAACTACAGTCTACCTGCAGGTACCATAACTCTAATAACCATAGTTTCTCCGACGAGAAACGGGGTTCTGGCCAGACAACCTGGGAACACAAGGTAAAAATCAGACTCTAGGAGCTGCAAAAGCCAGAATAAAAAAAAAGGAATCATACTTGAAAAATCAACAGTAACACTAGAAAATTACAGCACAGATGCATTAGAAAAAATGAGAGTCTAAAACAGGCATTTATTCCACATTCCGAGACATGTAGCTAGAACTCAGTAGATTCATGCTCATAAAAATTATTGCAAAAAAAGAATAAAAGAAAAAAAAGAAAGGAGGGTCCGAACTGGCTGTCAACTAGAAGCATTCCTTGCAATGCTTTGGGAACTGAAGCAACTAGCCAACAATTACTTGTAAAATACTTTGGAAGAAACAAAAAGAAGGCACATGCCAACTATATAGATCAGTAATAAAGAAAGAGAAGTTCTTACCCAGAGCTACCAGTACGTCCCGAAGAATAACCTCCATAAGCTCCATAAGCACTGCCACTACCACCAATCTACAGATAATAGAAGCTCTATTATTCTAACAAAAAACAACAAATAGGAAAGCGAGTGCAACAGATCAACATATTTCAAAGTGAAATGATCACACGCTGCTACATAGAGTACAAGATTTGGGCTAGCAGAACCACAGAAGAAATAAAACCTCCAGCCTGGAAAGAACTGTTTCTGTCCTGTCTTTCTCTTAGTAGGACGGATACACATACGTATAAAGAAATGAAAATAACAGAAAGAGGAATTTACGCTGCAAGAACAGCTTACCCGCAATAACAGTGAAGGCAATTATAAAATATATTTCCATTTAACTTAAAATACCTGTGAGCCTCCATAACTTCCGTAACTGTCAGTAGCTGCCAAATCACTTGAGCCAGCATAACCACTAGAATAAGAATGCCCACGTCCATGTCTTTTACTATCCCTACTTTCATAATTTAAACCATCAGAACCCTCTGCCGACACAGGCAGGTATGGCAGAACTGGAAGAAATGCAGACACAGCACCCTCCCGATCAAAAAGATTTGCTCTCAACCGTGTAACTACTTGTATAAGAGCCTCCTTGGCAACATCAAGATCTCCAGCAATCTGCTTATCAATATCAAGTATTATCCACATGAACCCAATCAGATAGTGGAACAGTAAGAAAAAGACAGTCCCAAAACAGCGAAATGAGGCCTCACCTGAACCATCTCATCATCTTCAGATGCTACTTTAGGAAGGTTCTCCTTTGAGAGTATGCGAATATTAGCTTTGGTCAGTCTCCTCATCTCAGTTACAATAGCTCCTCCTTTACCAATAAGGCAGCCAATTCGTGAAGTTGGCACAAGTAGGCGGGTAGTGAACGAGATAACTCCTGAATCTCGTTCAATTTTCTCGCTGCATCTGGGTTGCAGACGCAGAGCTGCATCTATGGTTGGAGAATATGTGTCTTCAAAGAACTGAAATACCAGACAAGAAATCTCAGACATATGATATAAGTACCAATACACCCCACAACACATATACAATAATACAGAAAAATTTACCTCCTTTGCTGAAACAGTTATTAAGCACTCATCTCCTTCAGCAGTCGAACTATCAACTTTGATCACTGCACCAGATTCCTGTCTGATCTGATTGATTATGACACCACCCTTGCCAATCACACCACCAATATTGCCAGTAGGACAAACTAAACGAAGAGAAAACTCTTTTGAAGATGCTTCATCCCTTGGAGCGGAGTATAAGGAGCGGGACCAGTCTCCAGTATCACCCTTGTATCCTCCATACGGACCCATCAGTGGAGCTATGCCTACAATTGGGGCACCACCAGTTGGACCCATAAGTGAGCCACCTGATGGATACATGTTGGGCGTAGCAGAAGTAAGCAAGTGCTGAGATCGTGACGGATTATCATGAAGGCGAGATGCGATTTGGTACAAAGCCTTTTTCACAATTTGGGATTCCCCAGATATCTACAGCACACAGCAAACAAAATAATGAGCAAACCAAGGTATAAGGTTTTTTTCTCCCAGCAATGTCTTAACGACCTATATTCAGTGAAAAATTATATAAAAAGCATTCAAAGGAAAGCTCAACAGATGAACTCAAACCTCTGGCACAAATATTCAACAAGACAAGGGAATGAAAACAATTTTGTACATAAGAAATCTTAACAAACCCAGAATCAATACAATGACAAGATATTTCCTCTCCAATGTCCGAGATAGCAGTTCCCATAAAACCAAAGCTACTCAGAACCAGCCAAACAAGTAAGGTTACAGATCCACCCAGCAAAAAGCAAATTTGCTTCATCATATAACAGCTAATGCCTCTAATAAATATAAGAATTACATCTTTTTGAGCCAAGAAATTCAGTATTTGTTACAACTGAATATCTAAAACAGGTCTTCGAAAAAGCAAAGTGAAAAAAGCACAGCAATTGAAACATGTTATACAGATCCAAGCAAGATAAGACAAGTTTCAATAGAGATTCATTCAGATTACCTGCACGAGCTCATCAGAGCTCAAGGCACAAGGAGGTAAATGTTCATCCTTCAGAATGCGAATTTGGGCTCCTGTCTCACTACGAATATTCTGAACAATCTGTCCACCTTTTCCAATAACACAACCAATCTGATCAGATGGAACAAGAAGCCGAGCAGTAACTTGGTGACCTCCTTCATCAGATTCCTCATCACCATGCAAATCTTCAGCAACAACTCTGTCATGCACTTTGAAAAGGGCATCATGAGCTGGGCAGACATAATTGCCGGTGTCTTCAAAGGTATTAGTCTCATCATTGGAGCTGTAGATAGTAATAACACGCTCCTCACATCCTGGCACCGTCTCACCAATCCTAATCTTTGATTTAGTGTCAGTCCTCAACTGCTTGACAATTTCTCCTCCCCTACCAATAACACTTCCAATCTTCTTTACAGGGCACAAATAACGGTACACAGTATCTTCTGAATCAATAACAAATTGGTCTCTATCATCCCCAGGATTTCTCCTTTTACTTCCTCCATTATCAGAATAGTCGGACTGCGAATGGGTCCGCTTGCCATAATTATTCCTCTGACCAGCCATTAGGATAGCACCAAACAGCTATATGGAATGGAAAAATTCAGTGTAAACTGACAACCCAAAAGATCTGGAAACTATTTTATAGGATGAGAAACATGTACGAGTATCACAAACTAAAGATGTCATTTTTTAACATGTATGAGTATCTTAAAGAAAAAATTATACTTTACCACCCTAAACTACCATCTCATTTACACTTGACCCCCCAAACTACCACGCTTGGTAATTAACCCCTCAAACTATCACTTCTTTGCAATTTGCCCCCAAATTAAAGATCTCACTGTTGAGATTGTGTCATGTGGAACAGTTTCTATCTATTTTAATGGTTAGATATTCAATTGGGGGGGGGGTAAATTATAAAGAAGTGATAATTTGAGAAAATCAATTGTCAACAGTAGTAGTTTGGTGTGGTGGTAGTTTAACATGGTAAAGTGTAGTTTTCCCTGTCTTAAATTAAATCTAGAAGATAAGTTCCTGGTCTAGAATATAAAGGTATAAATAGAAGTTAACCAGATAAATATATTGAGCCCCATATCCATGCCTGTTGCCCCTAAATCATCAATAACAGTATCAAAGTAGTAACACCAGCCCATTCGTCATAATATGGTCCAAACAAGATCAAAGACTTCATAGACTTCATAAATACCATGACCACAAATTTCGATCAAATAAAAAGGCAAAACCCGACTTCCACTAAACCCAATATATAACCCAGAGACTGACATGCCATGGCCGCATTGACCGTTAACTGCTTGCTATGATTTCATTAACAACTGAACCCAAACAACGCAAGCTTTTTAAACGGCCTTTGAGATATTTAATGCTTCAACATACACACATTAACTCCACCCGCAACGAATGCCTATGTGCCTACCAGTGAGGAATGATTCCTCGGATATAGATAACAGAATGTTTTCAGATAGTAATTCCACCAAAATGTCGAGAACTCTAAAAAGAAAAAAGAACCTAAAAGACAATTGGTGGAAAAAAAATTCCATGATCTTGGAGGGGGGGGGGGGAAGAGGTTACGTACCCAAAAGAAAAAAAAAGGTTCCCTGTGCGATTTCCACCGTTAAAGAAAACAGAAAATAATCTACACACTGAAGAGGTTAAGCTCCGACGTCGAGTTCAAGGTCAACTCAGGAAAAATTTGACGGTTGACAGAAAAAGCGCATGGAAAAGAATGAATGCTAATTAAAACGTAGATCTAAGCAGTCAACAGCTACTTGCACTCTGCTTTCCCCCCACAGAAAACTAAAAGAAAAAACCAAAAATTTGCAGAGAAGATCGTAATAGAAGGAAAATTGAGGGTGAAGAGCTGAAACCTGGGGATATACCTTGAGTTTCTATGGGTAGATATTTACTGGCAACAAAATCTAAGCGGGTAACGCAGGTCTGACGAAGTTCGCGCGAAGAGAAAATGGGTACGAGCTCTGCGTTTTGGATTTCTAGGGTTTTGACCGGACCTGATTTTGCTTGGATATAGATCTAAACATATTATATTTTCCTCCCCATATGTTCCATAGAATTACAAATAGGCAAAGATTATGAAGTTATGTAAACATCCCCATGTTTAGTAGAATTTATAAAAGTCACATTTATATTTCGTGAAAATATTAAAAACTTAAGAATTTTTTATGCAAACATTTTGTCACATAATTTTTTTTTCACACCAATCAAGCAATTTATAACAATATTATTTCTCCATTTTATTTTAATTCTAAAATTTTAAATAATAATAATAATAAATTCTAAGATTTGGCTTGACAAAAGATTTAACATAATAAAATAATCTTTTATCTTTATCTAATTATTATTTTTATTATAATAAATATAAAAAAAATTATTCAAACCATCTATATTTATTTTCTTACCCACTTTCCCTTGGAATTTTGGTTTGCCAAATATTTATCTAACTTCACACCTAAATTAGGCTGAGTTTGCATCAAATATTTACAAAATATTTCACCAACTCCTAATAAAATACTACAATATAAT
The DNA here is from genome assembly GCA_963930655.1 of Myrica gale. Taxonomy (NCBI): domain Eukaryota; kingdom Viridiplantae; phylum Streptophyta; class Magnoliopsida; order Fagales; family Myricaceae; genus Myrica; species Myrica gale. Next base: position 2,621,416 of record OZ005600.1, on the reverse strand, counting down.
CTTCTTTCTTATAAAAAATTATAAAAAATATAAAAATTACCTCTCTCTTTACTTTTTCACTAAACCCAATACCAAAAATTTTACAACACAGAAATAACCCTAGTAAGATGGAAAATAAATAAAATCGTTTTTCCAGTAAATATTAACTAGATTGTTTCTAGGAAAGAAAAAAAAAAAGATAGGAAGTGCTGCGAAGGACAAGTTGGTAAAACGAGCCGAAAAGTAGGTAACGCCTGCCATTCATCGCATAAAAGCGTCGGATTACACCTCACTCACGTCGACCTAAAGCTTCCCCCAAACTTTCTCGGGAAAATCTCCCGCTTTCTAGACAGCCAAACACCGTCCGTTTTATCTAAAATCCCAAGGATGTCGACCTCGGGGCAGCCCCAGTTCCGTTACACCCAGACTCCCTCGAAGGTCCTACACCTCCGGAACCTCCCCTGGGAGTGCACCGAGGAGGAGCTCATCGAGCTCTGCAAGCCCTTCGGCAAGATCGTCAACACCAAGTGCAACGTCGGTGCTAATCGCAATCAGGCTTTCGTAGAATTCGTAAGCTCTCTTTTTAGTTTAAAAAATCCTCAGAGGTGTTTAACAGGCATTTAATGGTATGTGGAGCTTGTAGGAGAATTATGTTGGGTATGCGTCCGTTTTCATCTATGTGGATAGTTAGATTGGTAGGTGGGGATATATTTGCTGATAAAAGATAGGGTCTGTCCCAGAACGATTGACGACTTGGGAAATGGGGTTTTGTTGATTTCGTGTTTCGCTGGACTGGAGCTTGATTTTATGGATAATACGTGAGGTATCCTCTAGAATCAAGGGGAGATAAATTATTGGTCTAGTTAATTGAATGTGGCTTTTTTCGGGTTTTATTATTTTGCGACTATTTATGTTGGGTTTTTTGCAAATCCGTTTGGGACGGTAGGAGATGATCAAACATAGTTTTGACAGAAAAAGGCCTCAGAGTTTATTTATTCAGTTCCTTTCCATTGCGGGTACAAATTCCCTGAGTTTTATGACTCGGTATTTTCACTTAGTCAGTACTTTAAGCTTGTTTATGGAGTTGCATTTTCATTTGCTAAATACGCATTGGATTATTTTATTGTGTATAATTTAGGCAGTGGTCATGTATTTACATAGAGATATTTATTATTTCAGGCAGATTTAAATCAGGCCATCTCAATGGTTTCATATTATGCGTCATCTTCAGAGCCGGCACAAGTTCGTGGCAAAACTGTGTATATTCAATATTCAAATAGGCATGAAATTGTGAACAACAAAAGTCCGGGAGATGTTCCCGGAAATGTCTTGCTGGTAACGATCGAGGGTGTAGAAGCTGGCGATGTTAGCATTGATGTAATTCACTTGGTAGGTGCTTTTGGACTCAATCAGTTAATTGTTTCTGTCTTTCATATGTTGCCTATCCTAAATTAACAAGCGCATTATTGAAGAGGTATGAGCTGCTAAATTTAATCTTCGATCTTCCCAAAGAAGTAATTGTCCAGTACTTTTTTAAGTGTTACAAACTTGTTTTCCTCCCTGCAGCAGGGAGGAAAATAGAAGACTCTTGGCAACTAGTCTAAGCCTTCTAAAGTCTATTTTTATAGAGTTAGCACTTATGACCTCTTGGGGAAAGGTTGAATAACTATAGGGAATGTAATACTCCAAATGAACTTGACAATATTTAAATACTAATTGCCAGACATTTTAGAAACTAACTCTACAGGCAAGGAAGCCAGACATTTTAGAAACTAACTCTACAGGCAAGGAATTGTGTGTTTTTTTCATATTTTTTTTGGGTGTTGGGTGGTATAAAGGAAAAAGTAAAGTAAGGCCATTTTTGCATTTAGGAATTTTTAGAAATTTTGGTGATGTTCTAAAAATTGAGGTAGATTGGAGTTTTATTAGATTTTATGAAAAGTAATGAAACTTTGAAGTATGTTTGGGATATGTTGGAAAATTTTGAAATTTTATGCGAGTTGGTGAAAAAGTGAGAGTGAGATGTTTGAGTGAATGTTTTATGTTTATTGTGATGCACAAAGATGATATGATGGGAGAAGAGATAGATGATTTTCAAGTTTTTTTATTAGTATTTTTTTTAAAATTTCAGAATTAAAGTAAAAAGAGAAGGAAAATTATTGTGGGAGTGAAAACCGAAAAAGTAAACATTTTCTTGACAAAATCTTTGAGTTAGTTATGTTAGAGAATATAATTCAAATAATAAAATCTTCTTTTTCTTCCTATCAGCTTAAGCTTTTGAGATGAGTGATAGATTCACATGGTATCAGAGCCAAGGTTCTGAGTTCGAGACTTGATTCCACATTTCACCCCAATTTCAATTAAATATTGCATGTGTTGGGCTTCCCAATTAAAGGAGAGTTTGACCCACACGTGAGGGGGGGTGTTAGATAATATAATTCAAATAATAAAATATTCTTCTTCCTATCAACTTAAGCTTTTGGGATGAGTGGTAGATTCACAAGTTATGTTTGGGATTGAGAATTTGTGAATGGAGAGAATTTTGGCCAACATTCTCATTTGCAAACATGACCTAAGAAACTTAGCGAAAGATAGTGGGAATATCCAGCAGAAGAAATACAGTAAAATGAAGGCTAATTTGTTTTTCTGGTGCTTTTGATGTCGTCTAACGAATAATTTTACTGCTGGTGAGATTCAACTAAATTCTTTGACTTGAGCATGAAAATGGGTCTAGCCTTGAAGCAACCACTGATGCTGATTCTTGACACAAGAAACATGTTAATCTTTTTGAGAATGAAGAAAGATGATTAAGTTATATTGTCTGTAAACCCTCAGAAAGCAAGGTCTAAGGTGGTGCTAAAGGCACACCTTTGTCTGTATATTGCTTGCATTGCAAATGCCTGTTTCCATTCTGATCTATATATGCAACAATGCTTTTCATTGTAAAATGCATTAAGGTGGGACTCATTATGAGTCCAGGTGATGAATTTCAGAAGCCGCTATATGTAATGGTCGGGTCCTCAGATTTTGCATGTATTGTTCATTCTTCAGGTTCCCATAAACATATACAAACTCTGGTGTACTCATGTGACTGTACTTGTTATGTGCATGCTTTATCTTTACTGTCATGCGCCTTTTTTTGAAAGGATTCTTTTGAGGCAGATTTCCAAAAGCATACTTTGGGTTTTTATACCTTCCCTGACTATATTTTGGAATAGGGATTGCATATTTCTGCATGGATTTCTTTATTATTGTTCCTCTCTTTTTTAGATTTAGCATCCTGATTGTATTATGTGCCATTCTTTGTACTGAAATCAGTTGAATCACAGATGGTGATGTCTCTTATTTAAATTCTCTTGTTGGAGACAGTTTGGAATTATTATCATGTACGTCATACTCCTTTCTAAGGTCACGCATATATGTACAGGTGTCATTCTGCACTTATTTCTCATCTGTTTGGTATTTTTTTGTCCCATAATAGCTACATCTGGGTTGGTTTCTAATAGTTTTCTTTTCTTGTCTTTATGATATTAATCATTGAATCATGATGATATGGAATATTTTTCTCCAGGTATTTTCTGCGTTTGGCTTCGTGCATAAAATTGCTACTTTTGAGAAGGCTGCAGGTTTCCAGGTGTGATGTTGACTGCAATAGATCTTTTTGGGATTTCATTCTTCTATCTTCTTACCATTATGGCATATTGTAGGCATTAATCCAGTTCACTGATGCTGAAACTGCATCTGCAGCAAGGAATGCCTTGAATGAAAGAAGCATACCCAGGTATGCCCTGTTGTCATCACCCCATCTCCTTTAGACTTTATGAAGTTATGGAAGAGCTCTAATATTGTATGTCTGCTGGTTTACATTCAGATATTTGCTTCCGGAGCATGTTAATTCGTGTCACTTGCGTATTTCATATTCTGCACACACTGATCTGAACATCAAGTTCCAGTCCCACAGAAGCAGGTAACAATAGAATTAAGAGATTCTGCAATCTGTTTCTTGAAAAGGATAAAGAGTGTTTTGTATTGGACCATGTTCTTGACTCAATTCCTTAGTCTCTGTTATTGTATGCTATTGATTTTGGCTTTTGAATTCTTCTAATTATTTTCTGCACTTTTTGTTATCTAGGGGGTTAGTGAAGCCTGGTAGGCAGAACACAGATGTGTTGTCATGGCGCTTAGTAATTTCCTCGATCTTTGATAATTGTCTAATGTACTTGTTAATGTTGACGTAGTCAGATCTCCTTTTTAGTATTGTGGGAATACATTGGGTAAAACAATTGCTTCTTCATGGAGACAACTTTTTTCATCTGCGCAATCATCCCCAAGCTCTTTATATTTATTTGTACAATTGGGTTTTTTTTTGTCTGGTTTGCTGATTCCCTGATTTGTTCACTTTGATCTTCTATTCATAATATGGCAAGGTGAGTATTTTGGTCATTTTTTAATGCCAAAGATTGATTTTGGAAAAGGGTGCTTCGATTCACTTACCAAAAAAGTGTACTCATTATTTGTCACCTGTGGAATTTTATTCAAAACTTGTCGTTAAATATCATCATTTATATCATTTAATAACCATTCCTCCTCAATAAGACATAATCATCTACATGATTGCAGAACTTCTTAAATCTCCTTGATTTTAGGGACACGTTGGTAACTGCATGGCATGACATGTCAGATAACCAATAAAGAAATGTCAAATGTATCAATATGCAAATAGTTTTTATCCCTCTGATACTTTCCCTTTCATTCATAGGTGATATGAACTGTTTGCTTGTAAATATCATCACTGTTTTCCCTTTATCTTTAGTAGTCTCAGGTCATGAAACATTTTCTTCATATTTTTTTTCCACCAATTTTTTGAAGTTGACTGAAACTAAACTCTATCTGTTCATTACTTGAGACTTAACTATCTTCCGAAAGCCATGCTCTCTTTGAATACATTATTTTTCAATGGAAATCTGTTGTAGCTTCCTCTGCTCAGTAGGGTACTTACTCTCTTGACTGTTCATGCAGTTTTTAATTTTGCCCTTGTTTATTTTTTTTCTTGCTTATTTGAAAATAAACCAGTGAAGTGTCAGTTTTTGTTTTCGGTAATATGGATGTGTTTCCACTCGGTGGCACTTCCCAAAAGTAGTGTATTAGTTGTGGAGTGTGTAGCAATGCATGATAGCTGTTTCTATGATCCCACAGGGACTATACAAATCCATACCTTCCTGTGAATCCTACTGCAATTGAGGGGATTGCGCAGGTACATTCATGTTCTTAGGACAGTTACTGCATTTTGCATTGTTGAGTGTTTACTAACAAGCTGCCATGTCCAGCCCGCTTTTGGGCCTGATGGGAAAAGGAAAGAACTTGAGAGTAATGTGCTTCTTGCTTCAATCGAGAATATGCAGTATGCTGTCACTGTTGACGTTCTTCACACGGTGAGGCTTTATATGCTTTCCTCATTTGATGTGATAATCAGGTAGGTGATGTCTAATCATATGATTTTGCTGGTTTGCCGCTTTCAGGTGTTCTCTGCATTTGGTACTGTCCAGAAAATTGCCATATTTGAGAAGAATGGTCAAACTCAGGCACTTGTCCAATATCCCGGTATACACCCTCCCTATTTGGCTATTTATTTTCCCATAAATTTAGCATTTCTATGAAATCTTTGTGTTAATTGCAAGCATCTTTTATACCTTGGTGACGGCTCTATTGTTACATGTCAGCATGTTTTTGTTTACTTTAATTGGGACTCTGTTATTTTGGTTCTCGTAGATTCTTGATTCTACAATGTACATGCTGTGTTTCTATGTCTGTTTCTTTCCCCTTCTCTGGATTGTATGTGTTAGATTTCCCTTTACGGCCCCAAATGGATTGTCAGCCCATTTTAGCTAGGAAAATCTATGTTTTGATCTTTCCAAGCTGTCAGTTGATCCGTTACTTGTTCCATTCAGATGTAAGTACTGCAGCAGTTGCCAGAGAAGCTTTAGAGGGACATTGCATATATGATGGTGGCTATTGTAAGCTTCATCTATCATACTCTCGTCATACTGATCTCAATGTAAAGGTATAAATATGTAAGTTTTAGTTAATGTTGATGAGAAAAATTAGAAGGGGAAATAATGTAAAGACGTCCTTAGAAGAGAAAATGGATCCTTTCTTGATCGAATTTGGTCCTTAAATGTATGCTTCTTGATACCTAATTGCCCTTTTAGTATGGTTATTTATGTTCTGTGACATGTCTTAGAAAATTGTCTGAGATGGTATCCTTTTGTTCAACATTGTTTATAGGCTTACAGTGATAAAAGTAGAGATTATACAATCCCAGATGCAAGTTTGCATGCAGCACAACAAGTGTCAGGTCTCCCTGGTGCTCCAACAGTTTGGCCAAATTCTCAGGCTGGTCCAATATATCATGGAAATGAATTTTCTGCTGGAGGTGCGGCACAGGCTCAATATCCTAGTGGACAGGTGGCTCCATGGGATCCCTCCTTGCAGGCGGGCAGGCCACCATTTGTATCGGCTGCTGGCACTTATCCTGGTCAGCCTTTTGCAGCATCCTCAGTTCCTGCATATGCCACTGCAACAGTGCCCGCTGGTTCCTCGCCCCGCACACCAACCAGCCAAATTCCTTCTGCCATCCCTTCAATGGGATTTTCTCCAGGAATTCCAGCAAATGTGCGACCTGGTGGTGCTTCACCTCCTGGACATCCCACTTATTATGGTCAATAGGTTGTATCTTCGCTTTCTAGCATCTCTCACTCTTGCACTCTCCTCTCTCATGTTTCGGAAACTTTATTTTACATATTGAATTTGGGTTTTCCAGAACTTCTTCTGTCTATTCTACCTGAAAGAGGCCTGTAACTGCAAAAATTTTCAACATGGCATGCTTCCAGATATCCTGATCTTTTGATATGGCTGCATTTTGTTTGAAAGTGACAAGTTTTCTCCCTTTTTCTTTGCTATCTTGGTAATTTTTATATTATCTACCTGGGATTGGAGATGGTTGGTTAATAAGGTAACAGAGAAGAGTGAGTCTATGCGATCCAGAAAGGAACAGGTGCATATGAAAGTAACCTTCGAGCACCTGTTCCAGGTGTCATAGAAAATTATTATCAAGGGCTGTGTGCATCAACTGCCAAAAAAATGTAGTTCAAGCAGTGGGAAAATAATTGCTAGTCTGTAAATGTATGACAAGCTGGTTCGGGAAAGAAAAACAAATTGGAAAAAAGAAAAGAAAGATTAAGGAGGTGAGAACTGCACTGTTGAAGTAGTTTTTTTGTCCTATCCCTAACGTGATTCAGTCGGGCTGCGTGGTCTGTTTCAGAACTTTATATTTTCACTTGAGATATTGCTTAAAACAAGTGGAAGTTCTGAAATCCAATCTAGCGTGGATTGAAGGGTGTGCATAGTTTGGCAAGATTGGCATGGTGTCCGGCTCTTTTGCGCTGGACTTTTTGGGTGCTGTGAAACAAAAAAGCTACTTCCTCTCCTGTGTTTTCCAACTGGTTTGCTGCTTATCCCTAGTCTTTGTGAGACATGAGAGTCAGAGGAATCACCTCCTCTTCTAGAAGCATGATTCTGCAGTGTTCCTTGTGCAAACTAATTCCCCTGTCAGTGGCCTAAACAAAAAAAAAAATTACCGAGTGTGGGGAAAAATGGTTTCTCTCTCAAGAGGGCCGGGCACACCGGATGTTGTGCTTGAAAAGCTTGATTTGAAAACTCGTTTTCCGATGGGCCTACTTGTTTCCCGTAGTGTTGGCCGGTGGTTCAGATCGAGTATATCTATGTACCCATGTGGTTGCCACCTGGTGGAGGGTGCTCAATTGTACATGCACAATTTGTATAAGCAAAATCAGCTGCAAGTGTGAAACCCAGGGCTGCAGTTCAAGGGCGTTAACCTTCGACGCCGATCTTGTTGGGAGTACAGACAGAGTATCTCGCCTTTTTAGACCTAAAGACAATTGTCGAATTATTCATGTTCTTCGTGTGAATACTATGCAGTTCGAATTCTCAAATCTCCGATGGGAATGACGGCGAGCCAAATTCCATCAACAGAGAGGTCGACGTCACCTTCAAACTCCAAGCTTGGACAACTTCAACCATTAAATCTTGATCAAATAGGAGATCTTTTTTCTTTCATTTGGAAGCCGGATCTAGAGGTGGTAGCCTTCTATGAGATGAACTCCTAAAATTAAATGTCTGCTGCAGTAGCAAGTCTTACTCCATCCTACGTTCAAATGGTGATCACATGCCAATTGTCACCCACTCACCAGAATATGGGTCTCAAGGAATCAAAATCAGGACCTAAAAACCATAAAGAAAAAAAAGCAATTAATTACTGGGGGCCAGTACTGATCCACCACATCGAAGGGTCAATTTATGCTGCACATCCCTGATGTCGCGTTCTCTGTGAACTCAACATATATGTATACCAGCATCACATCATGCGCATGTGTTTGAAATGCAGAGGCATGTGCAAATGGGGGATACAACTCTTGCTCATATGTACTATAAACTTCAAGCGACAGCGCTTGATCGATATCAGTATCTATCAGGCTTCCCTCTTTAATATATTGGACCTGTCATGCATTGTCATTGTCCATAACAAACGTACGTCCTATGCGTAACCGATGCTTTCTATATGAATCCAGTACAAATAGTGAAAGCTTATTCTGATCGGACGTACGTAAAATATTCTTCGAGCTGTGAAACTGTTTTCAGTGGAAAATAACCTTCGGGGACAAACATATATATGCACTGATTGTTATTTCTGGGGTGAAGTAATTGGCATGGGTTGGACAGCATTGAACCCACACATCACAAGTTGGAGTCTCAGATTAAAAAGTGTCTTCTGTTCATAAGCAAATTCAACCCAATGGTCATCCCATAGTTCTGCATGAGATTCATTTAATATTGTACTGTCGTATATAAAATTCATTATTACGACGACTCATGAATGGACTGTCATGTCTATGATCCCTTAGAAATTATATGGCCAGATAAACGTCTGAATTTACTTTATTAGTATTTGAATTAATGTTGAATTATAATGGTTCCGATTGGTTTTGTTTTGGCTTAGGTTTTATGCTTTTGTATCCAAAGTATTCTTTAGTCATAAGTGAGGATATATAACTTAAGGTCTCTTTTATATAATAGAATTCCCCGTGGTCGTATGTTTACCAAAATTTGAAAGGCCAGTATAGATCAAAAGAAAATGGGGAATTCATCCAAAGAAATTTGGAAAAAATATGCCGTACGTGAAAGTGGTCCTATATGTATAGTTTCAAATATTTTGGGCGGCCTCATGCGCAGAACGGCAGAAGCCGAAGAACCTTTTCTTGAGTACCCATTCCTATGATTGGCATTAAATGATGACTTGATATATTTATGTAGATACAGAATGGAACCGAGGACAAGGGAACTATGTAATTTGCAGAAGGAAATTTCTGACCAGGGCCTGCATGTGGTAACATGCATGACCGCAGATCTAATTAACTGGGTTGATTTGGGCAGCAATCATTAGTGTGGATAGGTCTGGTAAAATTTAGTGTTATCTCAAATTGTACATTGCCGATATCAAAATTAGGATCTAAACAGCATTTTAATTTACTTGGTAATTGTTAGATCTTCCGGCCTCCTAAAATATGAGGTAGGAGGTTTCAGACGCGCCTCTAGATCGAGCCGCCAGAGCCAGAGACAAAGTAAGTTCTTAACAGGGAAAAAGATAATTATCGATCGTCAACTGTGTCTCGCATTCCTTTATTGTGACGAAGAAGCCCTTCCCTTATTGTCTTACTCATCATGTAGCCATCATTTAGCAAGTGGGCTAGAGAAATTTTTTTAACTCGGGCAATTCGTAGCGCCCCACCATGGGTGTAGAAAGATATATATTTTCCGAGTCGGCAGCTAGCAGCTTGAAACCCAGAATTTATTTCACTTCCGTTAAAATAGATAGTTCAAAATTTCACAGTACCGAAAGGTTCAAAACCGTTTACTTCTTGCATTCTTTATGTTTCATGGTCCCGACAGTTGATATTGACTGACCTCTATTTATTTCCCCGAAACGCCCTAGTTTTCTTTGGGCTGGAAAATGGCTCTTCTTGGTTTCTTTCTTCTCGTGTTTATCGCAATAATCTCAACAGTTCATGGATATTATGGCGGCTGGACAAATGCTCATGCCACCTTCTACGGTGGAGGTGATGCTTCTGGGACAATGGGTAAGCTAATAAATATTTAATTAAGACGTCTTTTATGAGTGCATGCATTCACTGGTTGTTCACATTGTTTTTGGCGCCTATTTCGCAGGTGGGGCTTGTGGGTATGGAAACCTCTACACCCAAGGTTATGGGATAAACACAGCGGCACTGAGCACGGCATTGTTCAACAATGGCTTAAGCTGTGGGGCGTGCTTCGAGATTAGATGCGCAAATGATCCACAATGGTGCCTCTCTGGCTCCATTGTCGTCACCGCCACTAATTTCTGCCCACCAGGGGGATGGTGTGACCCTCCCCGACTCCACTTTGACCTCTCTCAGCCTATCTTCCAACATATTGCCCAATACAGAGCTGGCATAGTTCCTGTAATTTATAGAAGGTAATACTCAAGTGAGCAATTTAATCCCAAGTTCTCTCTCTCTCTCTCTCTCGATTATTATCACCCACCTCTAGTTTATGCCTTTTGCAGAGTAAGGTGCAGCAGAAGAGGAGGTATTAGGTTCGCCATCAACGGCCATTCCTACTTCAACCTAGTGCTCGTGACCAATGTTGGTGGTGCAGGTGATGTGCATGCTGTGGCCATCAAGGGCTCAAGAACTGGCTGGCGGACAATGTCAAGGAATTGGGGCCAAAATTGGCAGAGCAATTCATATCTAAATGGACAAAGCCTCTCGTTTCTGGTCACAACTAGCGACGGACGGAGTGTGGTTTCCAACAATGTCGCCCCAGCTGGTTGGTCCTTTGGACAGACATATACAGGAGGGCAGTTTCGCTAATAAACATCCCTCGCTCTATTAAGAATTGTTACTTGTGTCTTCCAAAAAATGGCAAGATTAAGGTTCCAAATCCTATAAATTAGATAAAAGAGCGTGTAGTTGAAGAGTATATAGGACCAATAACATTGGCTCACAATGGAAAGATTGCTTTAAAATGGTCCTTTTTAAGGTGATCAGTTGTGAACTTTTGCAGTATATGTCTCGCTAGCTCCTCGGAAGCCTGAAGACCTTCTCTAATTAGCTGCTGCATAGGAAGAGAGGCCGGGGGGAAAGAAAGAGATTCTGTAAACGGCAGTTAGCATGCCGTCGGCGCGCATAAGTATGAAAAGTTTGTCTTTAGTAGTGGCCGAGCAAAAGGTAGCAAGGCCAGTGAAATAAAGCTTTAATAAGCTGCATATTCTCTGTAGTACTTGAGATGTTATTTCAATGTGATTGGCAATCTTCAGTTTCTCGTCAGTGGTAATGTAAGAGAGACATCTCAACTTATCACCAGAGGCATTAGCTTTCCAATACTTATAATTAAAGCGAGCAATAAAAAAATGGTTTCTCTTGGAAACATTAAGATAGCTGATATATACTAGTTATGTCGCCCAAACAATCACAGACTGGCCTCAAGTGACAGATGCTTTCATCACCACATGATTTTTTTTGGGCAATGTAATGAATCACCATCTCCATATATAAAAGACAAAGAAGTACTCATACATACTTTCAAGCTTGTCTGACTGTCTCCGTTCATGGGGCACAGTGAAATGCCTTTACTCGAGGAACTGGTCTTGGTAAAAAGCTATATATAATTTGATTAACTTTGCTGATAGCTAGGCATTCCAAGAAAGAGAGAAGTTTGGTATTTCTAACTGAAATTTAATATGCGCTGAAGCACCGACACAAGCAGCACTGTACAGTGAGCCGGTAAAATGAACCACAAATTTGCTCGTCGACCCAGATATCGACTGTGCGCTGTAAGATGTCGTATGAGTTTTTCTCTTGTACATCGACGACAAAATCCATACGACGAGATTCGAACATGGCTTTTTTCTGTAGACCATGTTTGGAGTCAATTACATGAGCACTTGGACCCCATCCCCAGTACAGGCACAGGGTCAGTACTTCAATTGATGACCTAAGGTTCCACAGAGTAATTTGATAAGGCAAATCAGAACCTCTAATTTAGGGAGGTCTTGCAAGGAGGAATTAGGAAGTGATAAGGTGTAGACGTCACATCGAGTGCACGGGGAGGCCGGGCTGGATATCTTGCTGCCGACACAATTATTTTGGGCTGTATACCCTGTGATTTTTGTTCTCGGCCATAGTATATTTCTTTCGTTCGTTCCCTACCTTACATATTTGCACAAACAGTTCATGGATGTAAAACAAGTGTAGTAACAGTGACTCTACGAACGACAAGTCGCTACAAATCTCCAGTCATTGGGATGAATTCTTCTTCAATTTGTAAACAAGCTCGGAATAGAAGGATGTGTGTGGCATTCCTTACCCAACTAACAGATCTCCTGCATGCAGACTGTACCAATGTCGAGATTCTACCCATTTTGCAGTCGCCTTGGTTCTCAATTAAGAAACATCATTCTCATTGAATTTCATGTGTGGCTTAGACTCGTAGCAACCCATAATCATTCGAGATATTGTCACCCAGCTGTGTGAAGATACTAAAGTCATCTAATGGGGTCGGAATGCATTGCACGTCGGGTTCCACAGTCACCTTTCCATGTCAATAATACAATCAAAGCTTCCAGGCAGTTCGGGTTACACGCATATGGCATTGCCTTACAAGTCTGATTTTGGGGCAGCATTATATTCTGGTTAGTTATGGCGATCGAAGCGCAAGAGAGTAGGTCCGTCGAAGTTATGGCGAAAGAGAGAGAAATGTGCAGCCAATGCTTGAAATGGCACGAGCCAGGTTGGCCATTTGTGTAGGGAAAGTGAAGAGGTCTAATCTGAATAAATGGCAATCCGCAAGCAAGGGCCCAATTAATTGTTCTTTATTAGACACAGCATCTCTTTAAATCTGAATCTTAGCGGTTGCATTTAATTGATTGGACAGCACGTTGTAGCTGGCCCATGCTTTTATGGATGGACATGGGCTGGCATTGAACAGGTTGGTCAGGTGCTGGATATGCAAAAGACAGAGGGTAGCCCTGCTTGTTCTTGGGCTCAGGTGTAAGGGCAAAACCCCGACATTCCTAAAAAAAATTGCAGTAGCAGGCAAATAATTTTAAAATATGCCAGGAAATTGCAGTAGAGGTCTTTAATGGCTTGTTCAGTTCAATCACTCTCCCTGTAAAACCAATCTTTCAACCCCCTCTTAACCTAATCTGGAAATGCTCTCTTTACTTAATATTTATATCTCAAAATAGTTGAATTCTCTACCATAGCTAATTTATTCCAAATCTCCTATGTGCCTTATTTAATCTATTTCGGCCTAATTTCCTGAGTCAGCTCTTCATATTAATTCGCCTACTCTAATGGGGGCCCATTGAAGACTTGCTTTTGAATATTTTGTGGGTGGAATGTGACAACATTATTTCCTTCCGTTCAATAAGAAAGGCTTTCTTTTTTTCAAAATTGCACGTAAGGCCCACTTCAATACTGGACCTAACTCTAATTTCGAACGAGTATATATCCATAGAAAACTATACTCGTTCAAACACGCGTGTTTGATATACCAAAACACATGGACTCATTTCGCATTCATATGAAAAATGAAGCGTCGCCGTTTTCAACTTTTATTTTTATTATTACATGAAGACCGTAGCCTTGACAACCTTGATGAAATCGTTATTGTCATGGGATTGATCACCGAGACTATCGATGCCCCGTTTTTATATGCGGCATGTAGCTCCTACTGGTTGAGTAGTTGAGTAAAGTTTTCAGATTACGATGAAGAAGACAGTTCTCTGCAGTCTGCGGACATGATTCAATTGAGTAATTGACAATCTAAGAGCCTAAAATATCCAACGTGGTGGGACTGGGAGAACTTTGGCCAACTCCTGCTGTCCTGCAGCTTGGTTATATTGCACTTCTGTTGCAGATTCAGATTCTTTTACCGAGTTAGGCTATCCTTTAATGTCACTTTTTGCTTGAACACAAAATTTCTTTTCCTCTCCCCATTTCATTCCTGTGAGGAAGTGAAGTGTAGAGATGGGATTCAAAATTTTAGGAGAGCCTCGTTTAAGTCGCCATTAACATGAAAAGTATAGTTGCAGAGCCTTTTTTGGCATGGTTGTATATCTTCGTGTTGTCTATGAGAACTTTCAAGATCCAAATATTATTATTGTCTTATAGTTACCTATCATACAACGGAATTTCATATATCGTAACAAAAACAACAATTCAGCAAACGATGTTCGCCATAAATCTTACAAATTCATTGAAATCGATTCTTCCATCATTGTTTTCATCGAATGTTCTGATCATTGTGTTGCAGTTCGCCAGCTCTTTTCCTTCTTTAAAGCCCAGAATGGAGAGAACTCTCTGCAACTCCCTTGCATCGATAAACCCGTCACGGTTCTCATCAAACACATCAAAAGCTTCTTTCACCTCCTCCAAGCTAGGCTCCTTCTCATCAAACAGCCCCGAGAGCTCTTTGGAACTGAGCCTCTCCTGAAGTTCCTCGCCGTATGGGCTGCACAAAATTTCCAATTTTTGCAAGACCGTTTCCACATCTGCTCTGCTCAAGCTGACATCATCTTCCTCTTCGCTGGAGCAAGTATGTAGCAGGCTGAGCTCAGAATCTGAATTCTCCTTCTCAGCCCAAACGTTCGAGTTACTAGAATTGAGTTTAGATTGGAGAGAAGACCAAAATCTTGATAAAAACTTTCGTGTGCTATTTACCGGGGCGGCAATTGCAGTAAATACAAGGACATCAACCAAAGAAGACCAGAAGCAAACCGGCGTGCTTCTGCACGGTAACGCTTCCTCCATTGTAATATAGTTGTAGAATTGAAAGAAAGGCATGGTCATAGATTTTTCTAGCAAGAAATAGATACAGAATACGAGTTAAGTTTTATTCAGCAAGGTGGAAAAGAGGAAGGCGAAGGAACGGTTTTTTTCTCGTCCCAGGCAGCTGAGAGAACGGTTTGCAGGGAGATGATGTTGAATGAAGAGTAGGGGTTGCTTTATATGGACTTTAGATTTAGTCTGTTCTTCTGAAGACATCGAATGGTCAGCTGTGGAAGTTGAAGCGGAAGTTGCTTGTGTGGTGTATCAGGTCTTATGGAAGGAGGTGGAAAGCGGAAAATAATTTAAAGCAATGACCATTTCGTGTGACGTGCCACTTGAGATGAAGTTTCTGTACTCCCGAAAAGTAGGAATCCTTCTCTAAAGGTGTTCGAGGCAAATGGAAGAAACGTGGCTTTTAGTCTGTCCTCTTCTTTGTCTGTATATGTTCATTGGGACGGGGATTTGCCAAGAACCTGCCGGTTTTCCAGAGCTGCGTTGACTGCATTGGAGGGGGAAGAAAAAGCGAGAAGTTTCTGGGAACTGAGAGCCGTTGCTTTGTGTGCTACCCACTTTTTCCTACTTTTTCCATGCAGACGTTTTACCAATGCCACGTAGTTTCCGTCCAATGGCTTTATAATGTTTTTCAAGAGAAATTACATTTTCTACTAGTCAACTGACTACCAATATTTTGCAAGTTGCATCTGGAACTATCAAATTCAACAAATTACATGACAAATTATTAATTATTTTTACATTTTGAATTTTCTGTGTTAAATTTTATGTATTTTAATGATTCAATCTTAATATATTAGGTGGTATATATTTTTTTCCTTTAGTAAAAATGTTTTTTTAATGATTTTCTTGATTTTTTTTTATGTATTTTGACCCACAAAATTTATTTATGTGAAACTGACACTCCTACCATTCAATCCTGGCTTATTCCCTATTGTAGTAATCAAGAGGTACAAAATGTATAATTTCTCCATATCTTAACAGTGACCTTTCAAAGAAAGAATGCTATCTGGTTTGGCACGCAAACTTGAAGCGAGAGTAATTTAAAGGAGACCATATTTGGAAATCTACGAAATTGTCGTTGTACTTTTCCGAAGATAAACGCCTGGGAAAGTGCCAACGAGACCTCGGATGATTTCAGATCTATATACTTTTCTTGTTCCACGCACTGCAGACGCCAGACGGCACTTTTATGGACATCATAGCGGGGAAGTTTAAGGTGCAGTGGCAAAGGGTTCAAGGGGCAACGAGTCAAGTCCGCCTTCTCGTGTGCCCCTCCGTAGATCAGGAAAGGACAAAATTAAAAGCATTGACAAAACTAAAGACCATTATCTTTAGCCGTGTTGATCACACACAATTAACAGAGAATATGTGAACAATACAGATTGGACCGTTCTAAGAAGTTTGGCGATGTATGATCCCCTCAAGACTTGCCTCCAAGAAACTAGCAAGTAAATTAAGACGGTGAAGTACAGGGAATATCACAAGATAATATGGTTCAGGAAGCATGAAGATTTCAGGTTTAGTTTTTTTTTTTTTTCTAGATCATGTTTCAAAAACAGGAACCGAAATACAACAAACCAGGTCGAAATAAACTGGCGGGATCCTAAAAAGGATAAGATGAAGCCACTAAATACTCCATGCTAGGCAGTGGGAACGGTGACCGAATGCAGTAGACAAAGCTACCATGACCTAGACTTGTCAGTAGATAAAGTACCACAATCTGGTACAGCAAGCCCCAACAAGGGATGGAAAGGATCCACAAGAGATCGGGAAAGCCCACACAGGAGCAGGAAAAACAAACAAAAACAACACAGACCAACAAAACAATAGAACACAGATCAACAAAAACAAAAACAAAACCAATAGTAGAGACGGAATCAACACCACCACCAATGAGAGAAGAGGCCAAAACACCGACAACGCGTAGAAAGTCACATGTGCGTGTTCACCACGCGCTGCTGGAAGACAGCAACACGGTGGTGGTGGGCTCGCCAAAGGAAGCATGAGTCATCCAAGAGGCCTGTGGCCGTCAAGACTGCCTAAAATAGCCTGAAAAAGGGAGCCCAAAGGCGGGTGCGCGAGATCACGCGCAGCACGTGTCACATGAGAGACCACACGTCGTCCAAATGAAGCCAGACTGGTGCGGTTGTGCTCGACTGGAGGAGGAGACGACGTCTAGCAATGCAGTGTCCACCAATGACACACGGAATCATCAGGATCTAACCGTTAAGATTTTGAACAAAAGGGGAAGGGAGAGGGAGAAAAGAAGGAGGGGAAGAAGAAAATGGGAGGATGGAGGGCAGTGGGAAAAGTCGAAGCTCCTCCCACTGCCGGAAACAATGGTGGAAAGTGAGACTACTAGAGTTGGGTAGGAGAAAAGTTCTAGAAAAAGAGACAACACGCATGTTACTAGAGAGAAGGGGATTCATTGGGTTCAGGTTTAGTTGAATTCCCAAATATGATCGTTCAACTTTTGGAAGCTGACCGTTACAGGGCACTTTACGTATTTCGCATAAAACTAAAAAACATAGATCATTTTTTTTGTGTTGAATATGCAAACTTTATGTTTGCTTCATGCGAAAATTGTAAAACTATGCATAGATGTAAAAAAGAACGAAGTAAATCCTGTTCAAATTATCCATAGAAAGTGATATACACAACTGTGCATGTCAGAGGACCATTGTGGGTGCAATTAAGATTTAGGGCATGTTTGTTTTGGTGAGATTTTTATGATTTGAAGTGTTTTGAGAATTTTTAGATGATATTTGAGTTTTATTGGTATTTGTGTAGAAGATGTTGACTTGTATTGATATTTGTAAAAAATAATATTAAGTTGTATTGATATTCGTATAGAAGTAATGTTGGAATTGTAATGTTAGAAAATTGAATACAAATTATTAATATCCGGCTGATATTGTGCAGAAGGTTATATTCATGACCGAAACACTTCCTCGTTGACTCACAAAGAACAAACATACACTTCATCATTGGAACTAACCCATAATGCATGTACCAATGGGTGTACAACGAATTTTGCAGCAGCAGGCAATGAATCCAACTACAACCAACAATAAAGGTATATATATTTTTTCTATGCAAATATGAAACTTCATTTCACCGGAAAAAGTACAAACATGTTGAATACAGTGAGGCCTCCAAGGCTGGTTACAAAGCACAGGGACTTGAAGTCCATAACAACAACATTAAGGGCCCGAAGGGCCATACAATCACTGGCCTCAAAGGACGGAATCCAACTGGCCATAAAAGCCTCATACAAGTAAACCAACAAGTCCATAAGGTTAAAGCGGGTCCAAAAACCCAATGCAAGCTCCACTATAAATGGAGAGGTCGAACGGAGGCCCTGGAAGCTCGTCCATACCATCACACCCAAAGAGAAGGCAAATGCAACCAACCATAAGAGAGATCTGATCAAGCGAAGGATTACCAATAGTGCCAGATCCACTGGAAGACCACTCAAAAACACGGTGACTGCAAAAACCTCTCCACAAAAGTCTAGGGAAATGAAATTATTAGAAACAACAAGAAGAAAACAAAGCACAAGACAAGAGATCCCTTAACCGAGCAACCACCACAAGCAACAGTGCAAAACATCGTCGGGAGCATAAGATCCACGCGCTCTCTCTAGAAGACACACACCGGCATGGGTGCGCGTAGGTCATCACACGCCGGCATAGATGCTCCGAAAGGGTAGGCAGAGAAGTGTAAGGAGCTGATGATCGCAGTTGTGTTGTGCGTGGCCTCCAAAATAGCTCCAAACCATGTAGATTTACGCATGGGAGAAGCTAAACGAAAAACGCATACATACACGGTAGTGGAGAGAAGAAGACAAAGGGTCCAAGGGAGAAGGAAATGGGAAGAGAAGGAGGGAGAAGGGAGCGATGGGATGAGCAGGATCTCCTCCCGTCGCTGGAGACCAAAGAGAAGGGCGGGGCAAGCGAACCAGGGGGTAAGCTAGAGAGAGGGCCGACGCGCTCTCTCTAGAAGACACAGAAGGGTTTTTTTACTAACAATAAAGGTATTCGGTCCGCCAAATTTTCCTTTTTCTAGCCGCATAACCAATGTTCAGCAGGGTTGCAGGTCTTCAAAGAGTTATAGAAAAATTCTTCAGTAACTATACAAGTCATAGAACTTGGCAAGTGAGAATACCTCACAAATTCTGTCCACTACTGTTCTATACGCTTCAAAAGAGTTATTCGACAGTTGGTGTAATCTGTAGCTTCAAGAACGAAGTATTTTGGATTATTGTATGACTTGAATTTATACGATACAAACATGGATTTCTCTGTCATTAATGGCAGTACTAATTATGCATGAGATTGGATTCTCTACCAATAGACTGTAGGGCAGCTCTCAGTGACTTGATCAACTAGTTATGAGACAAGAAACAATACTTAAGAACAACGTGAACCACGGCCGAGGAAGCATCAATTTTGTAACTAGTTTGGCCAAGCCAACAAGCATTAGTAGCATGCCCGTCGTACCTGTGGAATCAACTATATGCGCTTGCACCTGCACTAAGTGGCGGATGTAAGGGGGCCTGCATAATGTTATTTTTTATATAACTATATGACTTTTTTCATTAAGCTGGCCCCCCTTGACCCAATAAACAGAGTGAAATTAATAACTTATTGTACTCCAAGATTCAAGTAATATCATGGAAAGGTATGGATAGTTTATGGTTGTTTCACTCGACTACTTTGCTAATCCTGCTAAAAAAGGGAATGCCGAATATCATTTGAGACTTTATTTTGTAGATTATTTTAGACAATGTTAGAGGGAATTCAATTAATAGTAGCTTTTTATTTTTTAAGTATTGACATGAGTAGTTTTCTATGAGAAATTGATAGGGACTTATTGATATTGTAATTTGTTTTTGCAGCCATGATTTATATAAGGATAATGTATTTCATGTCACCTTTTACAGTCTTTTATCATTGGTTTCTTAATTTTGCTGCCATGAGTTATATAAGGATGATATATTTCACAGCTTCTTTATTTGATTTTGAGATTGTTGTACTCCAAATCTTTTTTCATATTATTATGGCTATTGGTTATTGATTAAGTTTTGAAATTATATTGAAATTGTGATTAGGACTAGGTTGTGAAATTGTGATTAGGACCTTAGATTGTGATTTGTGAAATTATATTGATAAATTTTGTTTTATTTTGTTTAGATAATTGATAAGTTTTTGATAAAAAAATCAGTGGGGTCTTCTAGCACTCCTAATGTGACGGCTACTTCTGAGACGAATACTAGTTCGAAAAGACCTCGTGTTTTATTTAGTCAAGATGATATTATTGTTGACCTAGGGTTACGTAAACCCATTGAAGAATATGATTTTAGGATTAGATATCAAGTTCGCAAGGAGTATTTAATAAAAGGTCCTCGTCAGCCGCTTGGGCATGATTTTCCCAAGAAGCAATATGAAAATCGAATGATAGTATATATTGAGAAGAATTTTTTTGAAATTATTGATAACGAAGTCATATTGCAACGTTTTCAGAAGATGCAGAGCCGTAAGATCCAGTTGTCATTTCTCAGTCTCAACAAATAGTACGTTATGTGTATTTCAATATAATATATTTTTAATCTTTACGTAAAAAAAAATTTTACTGTCATTTTTCTTTAAGAATAGGCTCTCCTTCGTAATCATTCCTGGTTCTGCCGCGGCATGCACTTACGTGATGCATGATTAGGATGTCTCTTGAACTGAACATTTTGCAGAATTCAACTTTCCGGTGGGAACTCCGTCAAGTCAAAACAATTAATAGCTATCACATCGAGGTTCGTATCACTCGTGGAAGTTTAAATTGCTGATCCTGTAATGATCATATAGCACATGATGGCCGCCTGTATGTGCAAGGGAAGGACAAGAATGATACGGTATACAACCTAATCCGATTCATGAGCCAAACCCCAGCTAATTTAAGAAGGTTGGGCTGGCTTATATATGCCTGGTCTAAATACAGGACAAATTCAAATTTTGCTCTCAGTGGCAGCAACTCATGATAGTATTGGGCACACACTGCAGGTTCAAAACTTCAATCTTGTACCTTACACTCTGTTCATGTGGCACAAGACGATCACGTATATCATCGCATCGAAAAGCAAGCTTTTCTCGTTTGTTACTTCCTTGCTTGGGTGTCACAGAAAGGAGAAGAGGAAGCAATAGCGTGCTGTTTTATTGCACATAACTTGAATGCAAGCGAGGAAAAAAAAATAGAATCGGAAATTAATTTCCTAGAACATGAAGAAAAACCACAAAATCCAGCACCTTTTTATTTCAAATTACACTTGAAAAGCTAACATCTTCTAGTATATCTCTCAAACAACGGTAACAGAACGCTGTCCATTCATCTGCACAAGCTTGGACTAAAAAGAGACAAGAAAGTGACAGTCTTCGTTCTTTTTGTTGAAAACCTCTACTAGCCTTGCGGAGGAGGGCTGAAAATATACCCACTTTTCGGATTGGTGTTCGGTCCGGGATCTGAATAGTCCATCACTTCTATCATCTCCCTTGATTTTCCTGCCGTTTCCTGAAAATAAACGAAAGGGTAAGCTATGCCATGTAAAAGAAGATTGTCTATTTTCTTTTTATCTAATCACAATGTTGGAACACAACAAAGAAGAGAACAGGGAAAAGAAAAGAAAAGAAACTATGGCTAACCTCTGCTTGAAAAGTGGGATCTTCATGCTCAACAGTCTCCATCACTTTCCTGGCGAATCCTTCAAATTGACAAGAAAAAGTTGTGAGGAACAAGGGACCGGAGAGAAGACAAAAAGCAGACAGAACTGATTCCTTGGGAAATAAAAAACATAAACTAACTTGTTTTCTTTTTTTTGCGGAAATACAACATAAACTAAGCTTTAGTATCAGGGTAATACCATGATAGACACACAGAACCAGAAGTGTTGAAACAAGAAGAATCCTGACAAAGCAGGGCCGAGCCATATTTCTTGCAGAATTTTGAAGCAATCGGTAGCTCTCAGATTTCTGAATCCAAGCTCGGATTTTCTGGGACTAAAAAAATACCAGAAAGCAGCTTTTGGGGTATCCTGGGGAACCGCTTCAGCTTCAGATTCAATGAGGCGCTTTAATTGCGTAACGGTGCACATGTAACAAGACAGACAATTTCGATGTGCAGATCGGCAATAAAACTAGGATACTTCAGAATTTTGCGTACAAAATTATAGGTCGTCATACTTGATTCCTAGGTGTGGTCGTACTCTCCGTTACATTAAAGCCTAATTTCTAGGCACAGGAAGAGAGCCAACTTAGCAACCGTTTCATTTATCATGAACTCTTTAAGCCACAGTGCCAGTAGCGAAATGGTGGTAAAGAAAGAGAATTTTGTTCGGTAGAAACTCTTCTCACAAAAGGGACTATTTTTGGCGAAGAATAAGGGCACCCATATATCTAACAAAGACGCCAATCATTCCTGCAAATTACAAGTTCCAACACATTAACCTCGTCAGTCGTCAGTTTGGAATCCATTTAAGCCATCTAGAGTCACCTAAACACGGCATATGGTCATTATTATAGAGTGGATTTTAGTTTATTTCGCTCCAATTAAATCCTAGTTGTGCATGTGGATTATGGGCATTAATAATAATTCTCTTTAGTCGGAGTTTTTTTTTCCTGTTCGTTCATCCACGTGAAAAGTCTCTGGCTGCAGTTCATGTGCTCTGGAAAGGAAACACCACATGTCATCTTTGAAAGGAATAAAACCCAAGACTTTCTGATTTCCAGCTGCCAATGTTCTTCTTCCCTTTTTGCCTTTTACTTTGTGGATAAATTTGCCGAAGAGAAAGTTAAAGAAATGGACTTCACGCGGGCATTTATAAGGAAGGTAGACAAGTTGTCTTACTTTCTATGCAAAGTGAACCTTTATTTCCTCCACTTTGTTTGTTTAGAGGTTTTGGTCTGAAGTGACATTTATTTTATCTATATTTTATTTCCCAACGTGAATGCAGTGATGGATCACAGAATCCTCATTCACATAGGGAGGTGAACGGTTGACTCTGCAGTCACAAATACCAATTGTTTTGTTTTTCTTATATGATCTCTTTCCCCAGTGAGCGCTAGTGTGGTTCATGGTTGACCTTCACTTTGCAAGGAACTCTGCTCTAGTGATGTTAAAGTTACTCTACGGAAAAAGAAAATGGTAAAGCTCCCAAGCCAAAGGTAGCGTATCCTGTTATGCTAGATTAACTTTTAGCCATTGAGCAATGGAGTATACTGGAGGAAAATGAATTCTGGGATTTCCAAGACGGTGGAAGTTCTCTCGTTATAGTGAATGTATAGCATTGACTGTGAGATTTTCGGGGTCAAAACTTATATAAACTGCACAACAATCTATTCATGCATGGCGACTAAGGAGGGCTGGGTTTGAATCTTACTTTCAACAAAAGCGTCTGGTGATGATGCCATCTCCACGTAGCCAGCCGGGTTCAGGGTGCAACTAATTATATAGTCTCTGAGCAAGTTGCTGTGGTTCAGTGTGCGTTCATACTGCATAAAACTTGGTTCTGGTTACTGATAAACTATGGACAATTAGTGAACAATTGGGGCCCATAAATCTGTCTTGCAAGGAGCTTATCTACCATCACGACAAGAAATCGAAAAAGGAAAATCACATTGTTTAAGTGTATATTATACGAGGGGTCCCCGACCATGCACACCGTTTTGATTAAGGAGTATGCATCGCTTCTCAGAATCTTTAATCTTCACTGAATTCGCTAGTTACATAAAGGAAACTCGGCCGCAATTGTGGAAAAATGGGATCAGGAAAAAAAAAAAAAGAATTAGAGAAAAATAGAAGATTTCCCTCTCTATGCTATGGGCAAACCGCAAAAAGACAGGAGTAGGAAAAAGACAAGGCAATAGAGGAAGCTAAGAGGCGTCGTGGCACCACATGCGCTGATCCCAAAAAACAGCTCATGGAACACTAACATGGTGGCCAACCTTTGTTTATAAGGGCCAGAAGTTGGTGCATGGTTTTAAGCGGCCTAATTTACAAGGACCAAGTATTTTTTGATTTGGTTTGCGACCAAATGTAGTAATTTTAAATGAAATCATAATGTTAAAAGGCAGCAATATCAGTGTGTTTTCATTCACTTCCAGGCACTGAAGTCAATTACTTCCGCAGATAATATGGTCAAGTACAGAAAAATATGGAGCCTAAAATCATACGAAATCTATTTTGGTAGCAAAACTAACCAAAACTTTTGAGGTTGTTTGACTTGATAATTTTGTTCGTCTTCTATTTCTGTACATTTTGTTGATATTTGGTCCATTGAATGGAGATACGAACTTATGAAAGGATAACGAAAGGAAAAGGACAAGAGAACGCAGTAAGAAGTGAAGAAAGGAAAACTTCGTGAGCAGCTTTCCACCTTTTGGATTCGTTGGTATTGAAAAGGAAAGGACGTTGGACCTTTGCAATAAGAATCCAACGCCATCTCCAAACTTGGGGGGGGGGGGGGGGGGGGCTACAAGAACTTTTCTTTCTTCTCAAGCAGCCACAATAGTGTTTCCTGCTGAGCTGTGAAGTATGATATTTAACTCTCTTGGCGTGATTTGGGTAGTACTTAGGTGTATTCGTGGACTTTTTCCAAAACAAGTGGCCCGAGAACAGCCTTCATTCATATCGCCATTCGCCTGCCTGATATTGATGCACATAATATGCCAGAAAGGACGGATCACTTGTCCGCTGAATTATAGTTCTCAGCATCCACAATGGATTTTTTCTTTCCTTTTCCATTTTAACAATGTGTACTTGTACAGGATGGAGTTACAATGGAAAACAGCGAAAATTTCGACTTGAATTCAATTCCCAAATTTATTTAGGCACATCTGGGATTTTCGTACACACTGACTTTGTTCTAGCGTTCACTATGTCATAGAGAAATATGTACACTCACTCTGCAAACTATCTTACAGAAAGCGAACAGCATCTGTTCATACTAATACATGAAAGCAGTTCCTACTGCAAAATTAAAGTGGCTATCTTCTCCTAAAGAGGATATAGGAGGATACGTCCTCCTCTGCTCTACCTGATCAGTTGAACTGCTTTTATAAACTGATTACAAAATTATAGGCTGCCAGTTTACGAGCTCTCATGGAAATTGAGTGACCTAGACATTGCTGCTGGATTGGCTTGTAGAACAGGTGAGGGTTCAGCTACGTTATGCTTGTCATCAGTCTTTGATCGGAAAGCCTTAAAGAGTCCTCCCCCCCTAATTGAGTCGACCTTGTCATTCTTAATTCCCAGAGTGGCCCATATAGAGCTTTTTGCAGCTTCTCGCGGGTCATCAATCCGCAACGTCTTTGGAATCCAAAGGCATCTCTCACCATTGCTCTCTTTAAGTTGTTCCTCATCTCCACAGTTGCTTGATTTGAGAACGTTCTCATCTCTCGAATGTTTTCCCAAGGTTGGAGAGTTTGGACCAGAGCTTGGGGTTGGAGAAGTTGGCTGGGGAAGCCACGGTATGCTCCAAGCGCCTGGTACAGTGCAACCCCAGTAAGCTGCAGCAGGGTAGGACAGCATAGGAAAGCCAGGAGGGCAGAAAGCAGGTGGTGGTATGGGGGAGCTCCACTGAGCTGAATTCCATGGATAAGGCCAAGGAGTGCCAGGAAAGCATTGAATTTGAGGTGGGAAGCCCTGACAATTGCTCATCACTTGCTCTTGGGATCCATTTTTGCTGGGGCCATCCTTTGAATTTGAGGTTGCGACTGAAGCTCCATTTGGACAATCTTCCCCATTTTCTCCACCTCCATAAGGAACTGGAACCCTCAGCTCCTTGGGTCTATGAAATCCATTTTGTGTGCAGTTCCTCATTGTTTTATCGGCAAGATTCAACACGGAAGCCATTGATTCACAAAGGGGTGTGTCTGAGCCAAATGTAAGGACAGTGCCATTAGATTTCAAAGATGGATGGCGGACTCCATTTGGCAGATCAGTTTGAGCATTCTGGAGAGCTTCAGAGACAGTTATGTTGCGGTATTGAGAGGCAGAATTCTTGTTCTTGCGACGACCAGCTCCCACAGGCACATTCCTCATTGTCCCACCAGCTGTCCAGTATCTCTGGCAGTTCTTGCAGAAGTGCCGAGGTTGGTTGACGTTGTAATTGTTGTAGTAACAGAACTTGGTGTCCATGCTATTACAGCGGGGGCATGGAAGTATCTTGTCCGGTTTCTTCAGGGGGTTTTCTTGTGAATTACAAGACTCACTATGTTCTTCTTCCGTCTCAGAACCTTTTAATGTAGAACTCTCCTCAGCACAGGGCGCTTCAGGGTTCTCATTTATTCCTGAGGCCGCATCTGGATCTTTTAACTCTTCTGAAGACACTGGTGGGCCTCCATCTCCCTGCTTATTCTCTGTTGGTTTTTCTCCCATTATGTCCTGAAACGACCAAAATTTCTACTGAGAACACGGTTCCAAGATGAGCAGATATAACACAAGTATTACAATGCGAACCAATATCAGTGACGTTAAAAAAAATCACAAAGACCAAAGTTCACTTAAAACTTTTGGGTATTTTTTTCATGTAATATCAATACCACTTCAACTGGAAAACCACACCCATACTAATCATTGCAGACATGACGAATTCACTGCCGTAATCACATACGAGTAAAACTACTTTCGTTTGGAACTAACACTGCATATTTGACAAAGTGAAGAACATGCCAGCAAGAGTATCGCAGCACTAAACCTCATTGAAGCACTTGGGACAAGATTCAAACTTGTTTTGGTTACCCAATAAAGGCTCAATCAACTGGGGTCATATAAATCTAGAATGTGAAGATTCAAGTGTCCGTAACACTTACTTTATTGCCAAACCTCTCTCTTTCTCTCTGTTTTATGACTTCTACTTAACCAAATGGAGAACTAAAAAAAATTAGTCAAAACGGGGAAGAAAGAACAAGCAACAAAACTGGTAAGTATTTTTCTCTAAGATATTGTGCCAATTATATGTTTGAATCTCTGGGGCATAAGTAAATAACCGGTACCCCAGGTAATCAAAAGCCAGCTAAGGAGCAACTACACCAAGCAATCAATTACGCGGTTCAAAAATTGGACAAACACTCCGGGACCAAACAGTACAAAAATCAATTCACAAAAAAAAACATCATTGCAGACTACAAAAATAGAATTGTTGATGGTACTGGATCTGAGAGTTTGGAAACTCCTACAAAAAACAAGGGTGTCAATTGTAGATAGCCTTTTTTCTCGTACAAAAGTAACCACTGAAGACGAACGCAAAGAAGATTTGTTTATTTTCAATTATATTTCTGAAAGGACTATTAAGAAGAAAAAACAACAATCCAGATTTCTTTGGTCAGCCACACAAATCTAACTCCTCTACCGTCAACAATAAGGTTTCAAATCTATTTGTATCCGACAAAATAAATTATCAAAATGACCTTAGATCAAATGTGGTTCAACGAGGAAAAAAAAAGCTACTTGATTGAATTTTGCTAATCTACATAGATGTCAAACCAGCAATCTCCAACCCACTCAAAAGTAGCCGAACTGCTTCAAGAATATTCGTCATATTTCTTAATCAAAAGAACATGTCCAAAAATCTCACCCTTTGAATACCGAAGCAAAAATCATACTGAACCCAATTCAAAAGCACCTCAACAGAAACTAAACCCACCGAATTACACCCAAAAAAACCCACGAGTCATCAATAAGAAACAAAATTAGGCCGCAGGTCAATAAAAACTTCAAAACAAGGCATGGGTCGCTGTAAGAATCCAAAATAGCTAAAGGAATCCCATACCTTGTCAGCCTCTCGCTCTTCTCCGTCTCCGTTCGTATTGGCCTCGGGCGAAGAGTAGGTCGAACAAGTATGGTCCGCATGGTCCTGATCCATGTTTTCGACAACCACAGGACTCGTGGACGAAGATGGAGCTCGGGTGGATTCTACCGACCCATTGGCCGGGATATCCGGTAACGGGATCGTCTTCCCGAATAGCTTGATCGCCGGGTCTTTTGCTTCCGACATTTTCTGTCTATGCTTTTCTTCGTTTAGTCTTTTAATTTTCTTTTTCACAAAGAAAAACCCCCAATGGAGAGAGAAAGTAGAGAGATATATCTGACACGTTGTGTTCGAGTGAAGTGAGTCTGTCGTCGTGTTCTCTTAGATTATACGTTTTCTTGATCCCGGCTTGGGCAGGTGGGGCCACGTCAGCAGGGAGAGAGGGGAATTCTCAGCCACAAGTTTCTTTTGTGGCTACTAAAGAGCTTGCCCTTTCTTCACTTTTAGATTCTCTTATCGCTCTTTTTGATTTGTCAGTGCAAACACATTTGGGCTTTTAGTTGGGTGCCATATGCCATTCCCAGCCAACTATTTCATGTCCCAGTCAGCACTTTTTCCTCGGCGATTCTTTCGCCAAACTCGCCAACTTTACGTGAATAATTTGCCTTATATCATCTCTCTTTTCTGGCTCTTCTGTGGATGATAGTGTAAGTTGGCCCATTGTCTTTTCGTCACTTTTCCCCTTTGTTGACAATTATCTTGTCTCCAAACATTGAAGCCACTCAATTTAGTTGCAATTGTCATTTAAATTGATGGTATATAATTTCTTCATTCGATATTATCCCCTTTAATAATAAAAAATTAAGGGAAAATAATTCTTTTACAATTTATGACCCCTTTTAGGAATGAGTGAATAACATTTTAAATGCCGACTTTAAATTATTAGCTATAAATTATAAGAAAGACAAATATTCAAGAAAAATTAACAAAGATACATGGGTCTATCAGAAAATATAATTAAGATTATTAAATGTCTAAATAATGTTAATTTTATATATTATCGATGAATATCCATGTTTCCATCATTTGATCTTAGTGTCTGTATTAAAAAAATCTTAATATAATGAAATAAAATATATTACAATTTAAAAATATTATTTTCTCAACAAAGCAATTGTGCTCGTTTGCGGAACACATGAGATGTTTGAGTGTGAAAATTTTGAATATTGGGGTATAATAAATGCTATAAAGTAAAAATATATTACGAAAGTTAGTGAAAAGTGAAGAGATAAAAGATTTTTAATAAATATTATAATAATAAAAAATTATATAATAAAATTTTAATTATTAATCTTAAATAATTGAGCACAAAACAAGTACATAATCCGGAATCCCTAGCTCTTTTATAATATTTAAAATATTCTCACCAAAATAGGTTTGAATTTAGGACCATGTGGACCATCTGCCAGCCGTACAATTTAATCCACGTCAACATCTAGCCCCGATCTGACCCGTAAGGAGAGAACTGTCGGACATCGGCCAGTTTACAGACACGTGAGCACATGTTCGAAGTGGCCCCCACACCGAAAAAGTAAAGTAAAAAGGCAACCGCTAGCGTCAACTCATCCGTTCACCTCGTATCATCAGGCCACACGTGTCCGTCTTATTACACGTGGAAAGCATCTCCCAGACTTTTCTTGCACAAAAATTCTTCTAGTGGATGAGTTTTCGACTTTTCGTCCTTCGTTGGGAAGTGACTTTTTCTCTGCAACGGACACGTGTATCGCACAAGAGCTTAGGCTTGCGAAGGCATTATATATTTTTCTGTCCTCGCGTCACCAGTCGCCGGTTGCCGGTTCGAAGTACAAAAAACAAAGATGGTGTTTGTAATGTTAAAATTTTAGTAAAATTTTAGGAGTTGGTAAAAAAGGTTGAAGAGAGAGAATGAAAAAAGTGAAAAAAGTTAGAGAAAAAGTAAGAGAGAGAATGAAAAAGTAAGTAAAAAAGTGAAAAAGTAAAAAAAAGTTAGAGAAAAAGTAAGAAGAGAGAATGAAAAAATAAGGATGTTAAAATTTTGGTAAAATTTTGAGTTTAGACAAACACTATGAAAGTAACAGTTGGGTCATACACGTTATCGAGTAAATCCCTCTTTTAATCATTCTTTGATTGCTGCGGGTGCGAAGGATTATCTGTCAATTGGCCATCTCGTGACACGTGTGAAGGTTGGAGTGTAATGGACAGTGGATATTGGTTTTTGGTTTTGCTCTTATCTAGTTGTAGTAATTAATTAGAATTAGCGTCCAATCTCTTCTTTGGAGTAGATGTTTGTCTTTCAAGCACCAATAATCTCTTGGAGACATGATGCGGATGTTAGGTTAATTTCGTCTGAAGTACAATGAATACAGAAAGTAATATAAAAATCTAAGCAATGCTTTTACAAATCTAGTCATCGAATACGAGATTTATCGGACTGTAAAATGTCTAGGACTCGGAGGCCGGAGCTACTTTTCTCTTCTTTTACGAACGTCAAGCATTTGCCAACCCAATAGCCCATCGAAAGTCTTTCTTTTCCTTTGCACGATCATCCAGGGTGCTCGTTTCTTTCAATTAAACGCCCACAATGCGGCTATCCGATAACCTAAAACCCACGGGCGTGGCCTACTCCTGCCCTCCCCACTAGAGCTCAATCCGTTCAAAGTTTAGCATGGGCCCATGTTTTTGCAACATAGGCAGACAACATCAAATTGAACCGCGTTTGGTATTTTCTAAAATTTGTTTTTTTTTTCTTTATTTGTATTCTTCTACATCTTTCTCTTGCAAAATCAGAAAAAAAGGGTCCCTCACAGTGTAACTTAGTTTTAGATACTGCCCAGTCTGCCCAACGAACCAACAAAATATAAGTATTTTTGGGAACTTTTATTATTTTCAATCTCTAGTTTTAGAATAAAATCCCTCTACTATACTTTCCCGCGAGACAATTGAATTTGGCTGTTGCGTGTATGTTCCATTTGCTTATAAGTACCTGTCGTTAATTGAGTGTTAGGTTGTGTTTGGCAATCAGGCCATCTTCAATCCTTCTTATTCTGGATTTAGTTATACGTTGAACTTTTGTCAATTGATGACTCAAAAACTGTACTCGATACAGGACAATAAGGAGGAAGAAAAGTGAACAACGCGTTTAGGTACGTCATGAATCATCGCGATATATAATTAAGTTTAGGCTTAATATTCATGCTGCAACTAAGGTTTAACTTTTTCCCAATTTAGCTCCTATGATTCAATTCGTTCACACTAGATCTTGGGCTCTTTCATGTTTTGCATCTAGTCTATCCGTCAAATCAGGCCCAGAGCCTTTAACAGGAAATTCGAACGTGACCGACAAAAACCACGTCATGAGACGAAAACCACAAAAAGCCACGTTTGAATGGGGGTTAGTGCCCGCCCTTTAGTGCAGCGAACCCATGACTGCTATAGTGGACTAACCCAATCTGCTCAACAAGCTTAGCCATATTCAAATGCTTGCTACACAAGGAGCAGAGGCGGATGAAAATGGAAAGCCGACGAGATTAGAGTCGACTCTGAGTTCAAAAAGATTTTTTGGAGCAAGAACGCAGGCGAATGGAAATGGAAGGACGCCAAGATTATCCATTGCCCAAGCTTGATCAAATGGCCAAGGCTTGATAATCGGAAAAATGCAATCGTTATAAAAGTGGCTCTGAACGATTCAGATTGTTATTTAAGGACTCGAAGGCATAGAGCTTCGGCTGCAGAACGTACTTCTCAGCAGAAGTCTCCAATATATGATCGAAACAAATTAAACCCTGAGAATCAAATTGAAAAAAAAGGTTAAACACCATGGACCAATAGGAATATTAAACCTTAAGTTTACTAGCTAAACCGATTGAAGAGATCGCCGCATAGAGGAGGGAAATTATGGTTCTTTTGTTTGCTCAAAATTTTGGGGGCCTAAAATTTCTAACAAAACAAACACATTTCAAAATTTTTAACTTTTACACATACACTTCAAAATTTTCACAAACCCTAATAAACTTCAACATTTAAAAGATTTACAAAATTTTAGAGATATTCTCCAAAATTTTGGTAAACAAACGCCACCTTTGTGTGTATATATATATATTAATATATGAGACTTATGCCAACGAATTTTACGTGGAG
This sequence comes from Myrica gale, assembly GCA_963930655.1. Classification (NCBI taxonomy): domain Eukaryota; kingdom Viridiplantae; phylum Streptophyta; class Magnoliopsida; order Fagales; family Myricaceae; genus Myrica; species Myrica gale. Next base: position 2,589,505 of record OZ005600.1, on the reverse strand, counting down.
GTAACAAGAGTGACGGTCACTTTTGCTCCCTAGTCCGTCCCATTCACAGCCACTGACTTTCCGATCTCCATCAATTTTTACGTCAAGAGAGCACGTCGGTCGTGCCCATCAAACCACTATTAGCCACTTTATATTTAAAGCCCAAGAACTCGTTATTCATCGGCGGAATAACATATATATATATATATATATATATATATATATATTTACAGAACAATGAGGAATATATTGTTGTCCTATCGAAAAGATAAACGACAGAAAGAAAGCGATATATCGTGAACGTACGTATGGTACCGACCGACTAAAAGACTTTTAAGCTACGAAAAAAAAAAAGAGACTTTTAAGGTGTGGCCTTCGTCATCACGCACTGTTATTTTTTATTTTTCCCTGAACTAGAGGTTTCTGAGATGTTTATTTTGTCCAAATTCCCCACGCCAAACGCGCAAACTTTCTTGACTTTTTTTTCTTTTTCTTTAATCTGATTTGTCTAGTGTAGTCAAAGTTCCGCCCTCATCAGGTAATGAAGTGTATGTATGTGCTGTTTCAGATATCATTACCCACACGAAGAAGTTATGGCCATTTTCCAGCCTTCATTAATACCCGTTTGACGTTTCCCATACGAAGCCCGGGCGATCAGCTATCATAAAGCCGCGTAGATAGATGCAATATTGGCGTTTGGATGCATGTATATATATATATAATATATATGGAATTTGACCTAATGATCATGGAAGACGAACCGTTAACACGCAAACTTCTCTTTACTTTTAAGACTTTGTGGTCAAAGCTTGGCAGTTTTTTCTTCTTTTCATCCAGTTCAGAGGGTACCTTTCAGCACCCTCCTCTCTTGAGTATATCTTTGGACCCGTGTCCTTATAACGCGGATGGAATTATTTTTTTCCTGGTTTACCCCACAAATCCTGATCTTTATAAATTATAAAGAACCTTGGAATATATAGTAGACAATTTTACTTTTTCTCCTTCAATACTTTAAACTAAACCTATATTTGTAAATTTACTGGATACTTGGGGAATTAAATAAATATTAAGGAAGAAAATAAAACACAACTCGAAGGAGAAGAACACAAGTTCAAATAAAACACAACTAATTGGAGGAAGCTAGATTCCGATTTATTTAAGAAGAACTATTATTAACTCTCAAACAAGAAAGTAAGAAATTCCTCCAATAGTCCATATTTAATGAAAATTGTCAATTACATCCCAGCGTTTTTCAACCAAAAGGAAGCTTCAAAGTCTACCAATTAAGGCTGTTCGTTTAAAAAAAAATTTCAGGATTTTTTTGAATTCTCACAATACAAAAAATCTGACAACCAAACATTATTTTTAACCTCACATAAAAATAATTACAACACGCATACCAATAAATTAATATAACTTAAAAATTCTCAAAACAAAAAAAAAATACTCACCAAAAAACTTAACCGAACAACCGGAAGTTTGTAAGAAAAGGTTGCTTCCACGACTCCCCCAGCACCCAAAAAAAAAAAAAAACGCTGGATGAAAGAAGCGAATGGAGAAAAAATAAAATATAGAAAAGAAAAAGGTGGGCCAAGCCCATGGAGTGGGTATGGTACAAGTGCCCCACCAAATCATTCACACATCATCGCGTCAGTTCTTCAACTCGTGTTGGATTGAATCGAGGCCCACTTTCAAAATGTATGACAATAGCCCACGTAATTCTGTCGCCTCGCCGACGTGTACTATAGGCTATTAGCGTGTAAAGTGACCCTTCTTTTGAACCAACCAAAGATTTACATGGAACTTTCTCCAGTTCTCACCTTCTCAGAAAGAGGAGAATTCAGATGGTGATCGACTACTAATGACCTCTTCTTGTCCACCCTTCTTCCTCTGTTCTAAACATCTCATGCCGGCCTGAGGCTACACACTCACTCCAAAATCACAGGCATCTCAAGTGAATTCTACCTCTTGTTTGGAATTGAGTCCCAGACTCGAATTCCCTCAAAATATCAGGCTTGAGCTTGGTAAAGATATAGGCACCGACAAATTCCGATCTGCCGGTGGATTCGAATTCCTTGCGCTTTTGGTCTTTTCGAGAGCTGGGTCGGTCGGGTTTTGACTTTTAGAATCGTGGGTTCGATTTGGTTCTTCGATTGGATTGGTGGATTTGTTTCAATCATAGATTGGATTCCATTTTCGGGTTCCGTTTGAAATGGTCTATTTCCATAGCTCAATCTCGGTCTACAACTCCGTTGACCAACCAACAGCCATGGCTGACACGAAATCAAGGCTTAATAATCAGCTACATAGGAATAGAAAGGCACCCAATTCGCCGAATTGCTCGAAAATCCCGGTCTGCGATCGATCTCGATCGGCAGTAGTAGATATAGTCATCGTTGTTGCTGTTATCGGTGCTTGTGGGTTTTTGGTGTTCCCGTATGTTAGATTTGTGGTCGTTGAACTTGTTAAAATTATGGGAGCGATTGTTTGTTTGGTTAAAGAGGAAGTTTCAGGTGCTCCGATGATATATGGTTCCATAGGATTTAGTGTTTGTTGTGCTGCATTGACAGCCTGGTTGGTTCTGACATGTACTAGTCGGAAATGTGGGAATCCGAATTGCAAGGGACTGAGGAAGGCGGCGGAGTTCGATATTCAGTTGGAGACAGAGGAGTGTGTGAAGAATTCGGAAAATTTGGCTAAATATGGAGGGTTGAAGAAGGGTCTATTCGAATTGCCACGCGATCACCACCGCGAATTGGAGGCCGAGCTCAAAAAGATGGCTCCGCCTAATGGAAGAGCGGTTCTTGTTTTTCGAGGGAGGTGTGGGTGTTCTGTTGGTAGATTAGAAGTTCCAGGGCCGAAGAGGCATCGAAAGATTAAAAAGTAGGAGTGATGCGATTGGTTTAATTCAATAGGGAGGATTACAGGAATAACCATAATGCAGAGAGAAGGGCCTTCTCCAGTTGTTCGTTTCCGGATCTATATATTGTCTTTAAATAAGCTTGTGGCAAAAATTTGTAAGGATTATATACAGTTGGTTACACTGGGAAATATAAGATTCCGTTAGTTCATGAGTTTCTGCCGCATATTAGAATTGTTTGATGCTTTATTTCTGTTTAAAAGGTTATGAATTTCTCATTATATTCTTTTTGGTTGCAGTTCATTTGAACTTTTCTTGAGGTTATACTTGTTCTTAGAGATATAAATATTAAACTGGAATGAATATTGCATTTTCAGTCAATAAATCCTGACAGGATTCACACTGAAACCATGTCCCTTCTCTGGTTGAAACTTTCCAATATGGAATTGTGATACTTCGTGGTACTTCACATCATGAAGTGCAAGTTATGTTAATTTTGTGCAGATGGTTGTGCAGAAAGCTGTTCCGTTTTGTAGAATGGTGTGTGAAGCGATAGATTTAGATGAGATCCACAACAGGATCACATTGGACGGAAACAGCAGGTGTGGTATGGTATATTCCATCTGCCTAGAACGTTTGCACCACACTGCATGTTTAACTATGACTTGCTATTTGATCAAATCATCCTTCGCATATGGTATATATTTACATTTGGTGAACTTTAACTGTGATCCAAAATACAACAACTTTGTGCATTTCCTATTGATGAGTAAACTATCGAAAAGCCATCATTGATGGTCATGACATTCGAGAATTGCAGTCGGTGCATCGCAATACAGCATATTCTTAGGTTTTCGTGGGGTTGTACAAAATCAATCTTTTAAAAACTTATTTTTCCAAGAATCACGAGATCTTCCATGACGATATGTACTTCTTGAAGTGTACTTCCTGATTTCTAGGTTGCCTACTAATGACAGGCATCATGTTCCTCATTTTGCATGTAACTCACCAAGTTCTTTGATCTCTTCTTTTGCCGTCAGAGGCACCTTAAAATTGATTCTGATATATTACAATATTTTGTGGCCATTCCTATCTCTTCTAAGTGTGAAAGCTTACTGTGTCCTGATTTAATGTATGAGAAAACTTTCGATAATTAGGTTGCTTCTTTGTTTTGGAAGATAGATAAGTTGTGGTGAAGGTTGTGTGCGCTCCTATATCTCTACGGAGCCTAGAATACTATTGCAGTACGAGTAGTAGGGTAGCAGGGCCAGTTGTTAAGCAAAATTTCCTTGTTTACTTGTATACTATTTCTTAATACTATAGTTTGTATGCATTTAGAAGTTCATCTTCTTTGTCCTACAAGTATTGCTAGGCCTGTGATAATCTTAGCTATTGTCAGGATCACATGATCTTTTTGTACGTTGGAGTATTATTGTCCTATTGTCATGGGGAGATCATTCCTCGAGGCCATGGAGTAATAAAGACTTGGTTGGAGGGCTGTGATAATCATCTTGGTTTTAGGATATGTCATAATTGAAAGCAAATGGACGTGCTGCTCTGGTGATGTTCAAATCAACGTCTAAGATGTCCTCCCCTTTTCCAAAAATTAGATGCCTGAAGAACCCCTTTATCTGTTATTTTCTAAATCAGACATCATTTGATTTTCTTTCAGGAGGGTTTTTCAACTATGTCATCACCTGTTCTGTTTCTTCTCTGTAATACATAAAAATATTTTTGTTCACAAACACAAGTGATCTCTTGAGGACAATTACAAGGAAAACACGAGTTTTGTGCATTGAGCACCTGTTATGCATCTTCTCCCATTAGATTTGCCACCTTACTTTAGTACATGGAAGTTTGTGTTCTGCAGATTTCCACGCAAACCTGTATACATGTGCAGATATCTACATTCATTGTTATGGACATGCCTATGCTTAAGCTATTTTGTGTTAATAGGGAAAACACTCTCGAGTCCTCTCCTATTTTCATGGTGGCCACAATCATTTGTTTGTTCCTTGGAAGCCTTACCTTGTATCCATTCCTTTTCATGCAATTAAGCGTTAGAGATATTACAGTCTTTCAGACCTTCCTGATTTTCTTTTTCAGAATCAATTTCGGCTTTGAAGGTAGACTTCACTCCAAGAAAATCCGTGTATAAATGAATCATACCTATGTAAGCTATCCCTTCATTCCAGATTTAACTTACAAGTAACATTTTGAAATACTGTCGTCCAACCCTATAGGGGTGCTTCCTAATTTATGTATGACGTGGAAAATTGGGAAGATAACAAGCTCTTGAACCATATCTTTTGGTAGTTCTTGAATTAGACAGAAACTCCCCTTCAGTAGCTACTGTGAACCTTGCTAGGGGGTTTGAGGCTGAAATGTAAACTCTTCCTTGCCTTCAGTTGCGCCGGATACATGGCAGCTTGGGGATAGAAATTTGAAGAACTTCCATATCTTTCCTGCTGCGCGTGATGATGTAAAATAGAGTTATCAGTTCAGTTGGGTCCTCTCAACTACTCTGACCAGCTAATCCAAGTTTTGCAAATACGTTGATATGGTTGTTGTGTAACACGTAGTATATTCCAAATGGATATTTCACATCAGAAGTGGAGCCCGTTGCTTCCACCCTCCTAGAGGTTGCTTCCTCTATAAGAAAACAAAATATCACTTGAAAATTTCCCTGGAAATGGTCATCTCTAAAGCACATTGTTTGGTCGGAGGAAGATATTTTGCAGCTATTGTTGTATAATCGAAAAAGGGTGAAAAATTCTCAGATTCATACTCCATTTTAAAGGACTCCAAAATACGTTCTCTTGTGCACCACAGTTCCAATGCAATTGCTTACGGCATCTTGAACCATCTGTTACTTCTTTTTGGAGGAGACCGATTTTTGATCTCTATTGGCACTCATCCTCACATGATGCAATTGCGTCCTAACTCACCCATAAAAATATTCTCTAGCTGATGAAGATTTCATGAAGTTTCGTTTGCTTTATTCTTTTCTTTGACTTTTGAGTTTCTTTTTTGTTTGTTATCAATTATCATCGAACCATGCTGTCTAGTGTCTATTGTGTTCGTTAAGAGCCTAATTGTTGCAGCAAAATTGGCATCACGTGACATTTGCATTAAGGGTACTTTTGTCCTTTGCAATGATTCTAGAAGATGGAAATGTAGTGCTGAACCGTTGGTGATCAAAAGTCCTCATTAAGGGCTTTCTTGTCATTTCCTTGGAATCTAGAAGATGTGAGAAGAAGCTGAATTGGTTTTGCCAGTTCACGAAGATAAAAATAGATCTAAAAATAGAGTGTGGGGTTTTTTAACGCAATATTCAGATATTGGGCTTTCAAGATTCGGTGAACTCCAAGATTGAGAGAGCTCGTGTGTAGTGATCTGATTTGTCTCCTTCTTGATGATGGAGTGCTGATTTCGTAAAGAGCTTTTATGTGTTGATTGAGTTGAAGATAAAGATTTAGACGATCACCGGAGTTCCCCCTTTTCGATTTCTTGAAGATTGGAGATTCAGAGGTTCTGAATCAGTGAGGCTGAAGGTTTCAGCCTTGGCCCTAGATTGCACAAGGTTTGTGCGGTGAGATCTATTTGTCGTTCATTGATCGTGGCTTCCGTGTTGAACATAGAGGTTATATGTTCAAGTGGTGATTCGGTTTGGTAAACCGAGTTTGATTCAAGGGTTGTTGTTAGGCTAGGTTAGTCTTCAATAGATCACCTTGTAATCTTTGGAAGCTAGTGGATTCGAACGGCCTACGGGCTTGGAGAGTTTTTCTCCTTAAGGACGTTCCTTAGGAAGTTTCTCTTCGTCACCATTTTTGGTGTCACATCTCTTTCATAGTTCTTGTTTTGATTTGATTACTAACCAAGTTTGTTCTTTGTGTTGTGAGTTTATATTCTTGAGAATTGACAACCTCTGTTCACTGATCTGGGGTTGGTAAGTGATTGATTAATATCTTGGTTATTGTTAAGTTGTTCAATTGATTGAGTTTCAATTGATGTTGTGAATCTGGAAATTTCTGGTTCTGCAAGTCTCTTCAGAGTTTCTTTCAGTCAGTTCAATTTACTTTGTTTTCCAGATTGTATGTTCGGTGTTGTGTTGATTTACATCTTAATGTTTTGTCGGTTATTGTAGTATCTTGTCATATTGTAAATCAGTGCTTTTGTTTGTGCCTTAGTGATTTTCTGATTTAAGGTTTAAATAATAAATTGATTGTGGTTCGGTTGTATGAAGTTAATCTGAAAAATCTTGTTTCTGTCAGTTGCAGTTTCTTAGGAGTCACTTACGGTTTCTTCGGATTCCCTTGTTTTTCAGATTTGTGTTTTTACTGTGTATTTGTACTATGTTCATATCTGATTGGTAATTAGGTATTTGAACATTGTTAAAGAGTGATTGTGTTTAAATTTCAGAGAATAGGTTGTGGATTGAAAAAAGAAATTGTTATTGAATTTTTTTAATATACCTATTCACCCCCTCTAGATATTTTCCGCACATTTAGGTCTAAATCGGTTTGTTCACTAATAAAGCAAAAGAATAGAGGAGAATACAAATGACATTTTTAGGTGTTCTCTTTTGCATGCATACAGTAATCTCCAATATAATTTAAACATTGCCCAACTTAGAATTAGATGGCAGACATTGATGAAGTTTAGTCATCGAACCAAGAAAATTCAAGGCCATGTTTGGTTAATGATTTTAAAAACGTTTTTTTTAAACTGTTTTCCAATCCAACCATGATTTTTTTACAAAAAAATATTTTAATATTTAATAAAATTTCTATTTAATCATTTACCTCAAATTCTATGAAAAACAACATAAAAATAAAAATAAAACTTTTATAAAAACCCATAAAAATTTCTCACATCGATAATAAATTTCAAAAACTTTCTATTTCCAAACATTATTTGTGTGGACTCCACTGTTTACACAAATACATAAAAACAAACCTATCTCAAAATTTTTTCTTATTCATTACACACACACACAAAAAAAACGTTCTCAAAACTAAACCAACCATAGAGAGTCTGCAAACAGACCCTTAGCAGATTATTTTTCGAAGTGATAGATACAACGGAAGATAAAAGAAAACGCCTCGTTTAATCCATTTCTTCCTTTTGCCTCCAAGTCCCAGTGTGATTCTCGGAATTATCGGAACTACCTCATAACTACTCGGGCGGAGTCCTCAATGCTTAGTGTCTCAGAGACCACTCTGTTCAAATCCCACACTGCCCTTTAGCCAAATTATGAAGAGAAAACGAGAACGATTCACACTCTCTCAAATTACTCAGTTTCTAATTCTACCATTCTTCACTGGTTTGCTTGTATTATTTGAGAATGGAGATCCCACTCTTAAGCTACCAAAGCTTATCATCACTGGATAGAATTCAAAGTACGCGTAGCCCTCCTTTCATCTTCTCGGATCAAAAGCTTAAGCTTCTCAGGGATAAGTCGTTGTTTTTTGGGTATTGTTTTTCGTTCAATAGGAGAAAATGGAAGAACCGATTGGGCAGGATTAGGTGTTCCCTGGAACAAGGGCTGCACCCGCGGCTGAAGCCGAAACCGTCCAAAATCGATGTTTTTGAGGAAAAAGAAACGGGTTTGGAAGAAACCCCGATGAAAAAATCCAGTTACGGGCTTTGTAGTCAAATAGAGAAGTTGGTTTTGAATAAGAGGTACAGGGAGGCGCTTGAATTGTTCGAGATCTTGGAGTCCGAGGGTGGTTTTAAGTTGGGTTTGAGCACGTATGATGCATTGGTAAGCGCCTGCATTGGTTTGAGATCTATTAGAGGGGTGAAGAGGGTGTGTAGTTTTATGATTAGTAATGGGTTTGAATGGAATTTGTATATGAGGAATAGGGTGCTGCTTATGCATGTGAAGTGCGGGATGATGATGGATGCGGGTAAGTTGTTTAACGGAATGCCAGAGAGGAACTTAGTTTCCTGGAATACGATAATTGGTGGGCTAGTGGACTCTGGAGATTATCTCGAGGCATTCCGGCTATTTTTTCTTATGTGGGAGGAGCTTTCAGATGGTGGGTCAAGAACATTTGCCTTGATGATCCGGGCATCTGCTGGCTTGAGTCACATTTTTGCAGGGAGACAGTTCCACTCGTGTGCTTTGAAGATGGGTGTTGGTGAGGATATTTTTGTGTCCTGTGCTCTGATTGACATGTACAGTAAGTGTGGGAGTATTGAAGATGCTCATTGTGTTTTCGATGAGTTGCCACAGAAGACAACTGTGGGTTGGAATTCCATTATAGCTGGTTATGCGCTGCATGGTTATAGTGAAGAAGCACTTGGTATGTATTATGAGATGCGTGATTCTGGTGTTAAAATGGACCATTTCACATTTTCAATAATTATCAGAATATGTACCAGGCTAGCTTCGTTAGAACATGCTAAGCAAGCTCATGCAAGTTTAGTTCGTCATGGTTTCGGATTAGATACAGTAGCAAACACGGCCCTTGTAGATTTATATAGCAAATGGGGAAGAATCGAAGATGCCCGCTGTGTTTTTGACAAGATGCCTCAAAAGAATGTTGTATCTTGGAATGCCCTGATTGCTGGCTACAGCAATCATGGTTGTGGAGAAGAGGCCATTGAGGTGTTTGAGCAGATGGTTCGGGAGGGAATGATTCCCAACCATGTCACTTTTCTTGCTGTTTTGTCTGCTTGTAGTTATTCAGGTTTACCAGAATGTGGATGGGAAATCTTTCAATCAATGAGTAGAGATCACAAGATCAAGCCCCGGGCAATGCATTATGCATGCATGGTTGAATTATTAGGTAGAGAAGGGCTTTTAGATGAAGCCTTTGCTCTGATTAGAAATGCTCCGTTTAAGCCTACAGCTAATATGTGGGCTGGCTTGCTGACAGCTTGCCGTGTCCATGAGAATTTGGAGCTTGGAAAATTTGCAGCTGAGAAGCTGTATGGAATGGAGCCTGAAAAGCTTAGTAATTATGTTGTGCTTTTGAACGTATACAATAGCACTGGCAATTTGAAAGAAGCTGCTGCTGTTGTTCAGACCTTAAGAAGAAAGGGTTTGAGAATGCTTCCAGCATGCAGTTGGATCGAAGTTAAAAAGCAGCCCCATGTTTTCCTCTCTGGAGATAAAAGCAATTACCAAACAAAAGAGATTTACCAGAAAGTGGATCAGTTGATGTTAGATATTTCAAAACATGGTTATGTTCTGGAGAGAAAATATTTGCTTCCTGATGTTGACGAGGAAGAGCAGGTGTCGGTATACCACAGTGAAAAACTGGCGATAGCATTTGGGCTGATCAACACTCCAAATTGGACACCACTGCAAATTGTGCAGAGCCATCGGATCTGTGGTGACTGCCATAGAGCGATCAAGTTAATAGCCATGGTTACTGGACGTGAAATTGTTCTGAAGGACGCCAGCAGATTTCACCATTTCAGAGATGGGAGTTGTTCATGTGGGGACTACTGGTGATTAGAAAATTTGTTTTGGCGGACCAGAAAAATTGTTTCTCTGGTAGCTTCTATCCCCCCCCCCCCACCCCCCTCTTGGATACATAACCATACACACAAATTGTAGATTTTAGATGCATGAATAGAAGCCCAAGTTTTATTTTCACGAACAGCATTTTGTAGTTTGGGCTCTAGAGACGATTGTTTCTTCTTGGTTACAGTTGCAATTGGGAGTTATAATTTTGTAAGCTTGTATTGAAGCCCAGTGTTATAATTGTCAATTTTCCGTTTTCCTATCTGGTATTAACTCTCTTTGTTTCTTTTAGGCAAGATATATATATATATATATATATATATATATATATATATATATATATATATATATATTGGTATAAACAAAAGTACAAAAGGAGGGGTAGAAAGCCCCAACAACTATCCTGTACAATCAATACATTGCAAGACAACCAAAAATATGAAAGAAGAAATACTAGAGAGGGGAAACAGGTGCTAGTGCTACGTTTTGGGAACCCCTCCGGTTATATGATCTTTTGGCTTAGAAGTTGCCATAGTAGCAAAGAAAAGTGCCGCGCACGAGCGACTGAGTATAGGAAACTGGTAACTGATAATTTAGATTTAAAAAATATTAGACGCTAAAGAAGCTCAAGCTAACCAAACTCACAATCCACAGAGGTAAGATAAATGTAGTAACTTGTCCCGTTGAACATACATTATACAAGCAAACATACGTATACGCTTGATTAGGGAATTTTTTATTGGTAAGGAAACCATCTATATTTTCTCATCCCCTTGTTCTACGTGGGCTTCACAGCTACGAGTGTTCTCACGTAATTGTTATCGGGTAGTCTCGTATTCATAAATGAGTTGCTCGGGTTATCCTTATCATGTTATGGTTTGAGATTTGAATGAAAATCTATCCAATGCCTCCGCGACAAATTAATTAAAATGGTTCCGTGAAAATGCAACTACTTATATCCCCGAAATTGTTCAGTTTGCGTATGATTGCACTGGCACTCAGCGTAGAGAGATTGTGCGAGAGATAGAGAGACTCTCCGAGAGTCTCCGGTGGGATTCTTCTCCTGTTCCCTCTAGGGTTTCGATTCGGGAATTCACCCAAAACCCTAGCTGACAGGAGCTCCAACCCCGCGGCTCATGGATCCCTCGGGGTCGAGTCGCTTCGACATCTTCGAGATTTACCGGCGGTACTGCGGTAATTCCTCATCTTCTTCAGTTTTTTTTTCTCTCTTTCTTTTCTTTTCCAGGCAACTTTGAGTGCAGGACCAAGCCTGTGGTTAGGGGATTCTACCCCCGGACCAGCCCTCGTAAAAGGGAGGAGGTGCCAATTAAGCCAAAGGCTCACTGGCCATCTTCGTCAATTCTTTCACTACAAGCCTAAATTTTTTTATTATCTTCTGATTGCTATAACCAATGAATTTCCTACTTTTCTAAAACCAGGTGCAAAAAGATTCGGGTTTTACCTTCTTCTTCTTCTTTTTTTTTTTTTTTAAAAAAAAAAAAAAAATCTTTTCCTGGGTTCAATAGATACTCTGTCAGATTGTTGAGAAAATTTGGCGAGTGGATTTTGGGATGAATAATTTTTAATGGAGCTTATATGGTTTCTTTAAGCTGAGGCTGATGGTGAACCTGCCTCTGCCTGCTGACAATTGTGGCGTAGAGAAAAATGTTTGAATTTTGGTGTTTTTTCTGCTGAAAATGATTTTATTCAACTTCTTTGCAAACTAGTCTAAAGTAGTGGCTCCTGTCTGATTTGTAAACGTATTTGTCAGATATTAGGTCAGGGTGTGCATATGTCAATGGAAAAGGGAGCTACAAACAAGACGATGAATCACAAATGTCTACTATTTCAAGGGATGCATTGACACAGTTCTTAAAATTGGTGGTATCAAGGTTTGATACAAGGTATGAACCTCTACAAACTGCTTGCCATTGAATACGTAGTCTCAATTATACAACTCATTTGCATGGATGTTCCCTGTATTGGTGCTGATTGTTATCTGCAGCTTCGCACATTGAAGTAGTTGTTCTGCTTTGTTAGTGGCTTCAATACTGAATTTAGTCACAACATAGTAGTCTACCATTTGAGCCCTTGTCTGCTTTTTGTTTTTATTCTTTATACAGAATTTCGATTTTTGATGAACTCTTCAAGCTCATTTCCAGGCTCAACTCGGTGGTGAGATTTTGTTTATTTGAAGTTCAACTGTAGGGGTTGCCATTTTTTCAAAATGAGCATATTGTATGAAGTGCTTTCAGATTTATCTACTACTGGTACATTGGAGGTGTCTTCCTGTTTTGGTGATGGGCATGTTTCGATTCTACCTTGACATTCCTTTTTGTATGTAGGTAGATTTTTCTGAATTCTCCCGCTTCTATGACTTTGTTTTCTTCATTTGTCGAGAAAATGGTCAAAAGAACATCTGTAAGTTTCGTCATCTTATTTGGTTTGGTGAGATGATTTTCCATTATTTCCTGCAGTATTTGCTGGGTATCTGTTGAAATATCATACAGGAAATATGTGTCACACATTGTTGTGATGATGTTTCTTGCCTTTTTTTACCGTCTTTTTTTTTGGGTGGGGTGGTGAATGTTTTACAGCTGTAAGCAAGGCAGTTACTGCATGGAGGTTAGTCTTAGCTGGGAGATTTCGACTGCTTAACCAATGGTGTGCCTTTGTTGAGGTAATTGCATCAACTATTGGTGTAAAATTATATTCGGTATTGGGTACTGATATATATGCTTTGTGTCATGTATTGTGTGCATGTCAAATGCTATGATGTGGAACAGTAGTGCTTCCTCTTATAGGCCATAGTGTATCTTATGTGAAGACTTATTTTAAATTTGTACATATTAATGGATGTTATTGCTTATAGAACAAAATTACCAGTTTTTGTTGCTCTTTATGTTTTTCTTCTGGAACTAATCTATAGAGTTTCGTCTAGAAAAATCAACGACGTAACATCTCCGAGGATACTTGGCAGCAAGTTTTAGCTTTCAGCCGGTGTGTACATGAAAATTTGGAAGGATATGATCCCGAAGGTACTAATATTTACTAGATCTGTAGTGGTACCATTTCCTCTATTGAAGCTTGAAACTATCTATTCATGCTTTATCTTTGTTGTAGATGCGGCTTCAGTTAGTTAAGCACAAAAGGAGAAGAAAATAAAGTTGGTACTTGCATGTTTATACTTTATATGACCATTTTTTACTGGTTAGAAAGGAATTGTTGATGGAAGCAAACAAATACAAACTTCTCATACTGAGATCCATTTATTGAGTCAGTGAAGAAGGGAATTTTTTGGCATTTTGTGGTGTACTTATTTTATTCGTGAAGTGGGTCATTGATCATTTGGTTTCTCGACCCACTATTTTCATAGGTTCTTGTGAACTTGGTTGTCAAAAAGACTACTTTGGTGTATAGGCTTGAATTGGATAAAAAAAAAGGGGTTAAAACAGAAAGATTATGATAAAGTAAATCTAAGAAGAGGCCTGGCGAAGCGAACATGTGTATTCTAAATCTGGGTTGATGTTGTATAGGCCCAATTAGTACTTGGTCAGATGGAAAATATGTACAACAGTCGGTACTGTTAGGAAAATGTTATATGTACATCTTCTTCTCTCTCATCCACGTTGACGTGAACTAAAATTAACAGTAGCGGTATATGTTTGATGATATTAACAATGTAGATGAGAGTTTTCATAGAAGATGCACAAATAATTTTTTCCTATTTTTGTGTCCTTATATTTAGCTTTATTTCGACTCTTATGTCATAGACGATGGGAAAATTGGGTGAAAAAATTATTGATTCTCCTCTGTCGCTTACTAAAATGATGCTTAATCATTTTTGCAGGTGCTTGGCCTGTTCTAATTGATGATTTCGTTGAGCATATGTACAGGTTCGATTCTATACCCTCAGCAATGTATCTTGGAATAGTTAAGATATCTTTTGATTAGTGTTATTCTTGTTGTTTGCTCATTGTGAAATTGTTCAACTTCGTTTTATGGATTTTGAATATGGAAAATACCAAATCTTTGCTGAATTTTGGTCGTAATTCATCCTTGAAATCTCGTGTCATTAAATTTTCAGTTACTCCTCTTAGAACATGCAAATCAATTCTCAAACGCAACCCACCATCCAACTATTTGGATTAGCCTGCTTAAACGTTGCTCTCTGCCTTTGGCTTGTGATAAGTGTTGTACATCTGATGAGGCCTTTATACTGTTTGTCTAAAAGCCCTCCTTTCTCCATTCTTGTTAGCAACCTTGTGAAGTGATGTTGCCAAAACGTTGATAGCAAGTGCCCTTCTAAATATCTCTACTTGGTATACCGTATTTTCATATGGATTGAGATCAAAGTGGAAAAGGAAAAAAAGCCCAAGAATGTGTCTAATATCGATTTACTCTTTTGACAGAAGTGGAAGAAATTGAGTTCCTCTCTATTAAAAAAAAAGGACCTGGAACAATACATATTTGGCGGCATCTATTGAGGATATATGTTATTTTGTTTAATTTGTGTGGTGCATTGGTTTGTAGGAGGTGTAACACTTTGAGCTCCTAGTGCTGGAATATTATTGTTGGCTCTTCTTCTTTTGTCAATTTGGCACCTCGGAGAATCAATGACTATGTCTTTTGTCTTTCAGGATATCGGGAGCCAATGATAATACTACCTTCCTCTGTAACTGTGGTGATTCAGAATCTCAGTCTTCTATATTGGAGGACCCTCTTCCTGGTATGTCAATCTTTTGCAAAAGTACTGGTTGGAGTTCCCTTGTTCACCGTGCTAACATTTATGCCATGGTTGTGACGAAGTATTGTGTTTTCCAACAACTTGGTGGTTCTGACATAGGATTGAGAGATTTTCCTGGTTTGAAGAGGAAGTTACCTGAGGACCTTCAAGAATATGATATGGAGTCCTCAACTGCCCTCTTCTCTCAGTCTGTTGTAGACCTGGAGCCTGCTTTGAGTTTCAAGAGAATTAGGCTGACTGCCCATGAACCAGCAAACTGCGTGGATAATCCACCAGGGAGAACTACAGATGACGGCATGGAAATTGGTAGACATAGTAGTCCAATGTGTTCTTCCAAGTCTCCATGTGCAGTTGAAGGTTGTTTGTCAAAGGGGTTTGCAGGGCTTTTTTCAACGCGTGGGTATTTACAACTTGATCGTGAAAGGAGAGTTTCCTTCACATAGAGCTCCTACCTGAATTGTGACAGAAATATTACCTACGCTGGTTGATATGAATGGATATCTGTGTGGCTTTGGGATATATTCACATATATTTGTCCATCGTCTTATTTTTGTGTGGGGTCTTATTGTTTGTTGGTGAGTATTCATTGATCTTCTTTCGCGATTTGAAAATCAAATAACGGAGAGATTTCTGTGTCATACCGAATTATTTTGGATAATCAAAGCCTGAAGGATGTTAATTGCTATAATGCTATTAGTTGGTTGCGGGGCAAATTTTGAAATTAGTTTTTAGCCAAATAGAGTAGATGATGGTAAATAGTTTGCACGTGTTTTTGTAGACTATAGTCATCAATGTGAACTGGGATCTTAAGGTAATTGCTGATAGGGGTGGTCAATTAAAATTAGCACATGATATCAATAAGAAACATTAAACTTTGCGAATTACAGATAGCAAATCTGTACATTTGTACGCTGGAACCACATGGGTCTTTGTTCGGAGCATTTCCTCCCATAAATTGGAAATAGGCTTTCCATGTGAACAACGTAAGATGCTTACACATGCGAAAATGTTGAGGTTCCTAACTACTTGTGAACTAGGACCATACGGTTCAAGCACAAATCGTATAGTAAGAAATTGAATATAAGTTTATGACATTCTTAGGCGTGGATTTTGTCGAGAGATGGAGAACGGATACAACAGCCAACAGGCATAAGCCTACTCCGAGAATAGCCGCATGGAAATAATCTTATACCATGAGGTACTAATGAACTAAACACGATACTTGGCTTTCAAAGTAGGAGCCAAGGCGATGCTAACTCCAAGACCGCCAGCGAAAACTAGCGCCTCTCATGTACGTGCCACTTCTGTTAAAGACAAGTCAGAGACCGTCTTCTTCGCTTGCTGACCCTATTAAGCTCTTGAATAAATTAGCTGGGACTAGAAACTTGAAAGTAGGAAAAGTTCTCCATGCCCAGCTGATCACAAGCAGTCATGCCTCCGAAATCGGCGACGTTTTCCGGTCGAACTCACTGCAGTGGCGGAACGAAGGGGTAGCGGTCCTGGGAGGCCGCTAACCCTCAAGCCACCAAAAAAGAAATCTTATATGTATATATATATTTTTAAAAAAATAAGGGCCACTACCCCTCAAGCCACCAAAAGAGAAATCTTACCTGCAAATAAGAGTTTGACACGTCGTACCATGCTTGGTTGTCATGCTCTGCACATGGTGAAATTCTTTTTATGCGGCAGTAGGTGGGGACAGTTGGAGCTTTTAACTATTGACTCGCAGACACTTGTATGGTCAATGACTTTAACTAATCTGCCAAGTTGATATGGGGCTTAGAAAAATTTTGGCCCTTTAGGCGGGTGGTACTTTTACAATCACTCCCTCAGTATATATAAAAAGCTGTCTTATTAAAATAAGTTGGCCTAGGCCGCCACCCTTGGCCCAGGCCAATATCCCAAGTGAGAGAAAAGATAGGATAATCTTCAATATTGCGCACCTCTTCCATAGTAGGAATTCTGCATATACTGCTAATATATGAAATAACCTCCCTAAAGCCTATAATATGTAACGGAAATTATAGAGGCTATGTGCTTAATTAGATAACCACAAATTATACCTGGTTTTTGTACAGATCTTTATTGAGAACATCACTAGGAGACCATGAGAACAGTAAGTTTTTTAATCTTTTGCCAGAAATTTCTTCCATCTTGGCATAATATTGAAAAGAAGGGAGGGAACTTACCTCTGTTTTTTTTTTCTTTCTTTGACTACATCTGGTTTTGTTGTGCGAGTTTGTGAATTAAAATCTTGGAGTATCTATTCACCCGCTAGGGGCTAAATTCTATGTTAAAGATCATCAAAAGCAGGCGTAGCTACAAACAAAGGTGTAAAGTGAGAAAAAGAGTTGATGAGTAGGATGCAATTGTCACCTATGTACATGTATTGTAATATTTTTAAGGGTTAATGACTTTTTTCGTCCTTGGGTTTTGACCCCTTTACCATTTTCGTCCTTGAGTTTTCTCATTTATCACACGTAGTCCTTGGGTTTCATGGTTTTGTCAAAATGGTCCTTCCGTCCTCTTCCGTCAACGAATTGCCCAGTCAACTAACGGCCTACACGTCATCACAAATCAGACAGTGACATGTGTCCTTTTTTAAATGCCACGTCACTTTTTTTTGCCACATCAGAATTTTTTTTTTTTTAAATAATAATAATTTCGTCAAAAAAAAAAAACTAAACTTCGTGTGTTGCAGAGGGGTGGCTCCCTGAGCCACCGGCCTCCCCGGAGCCACCCCTCACGGGGGAGCCCTCCCCCGTTTGCGGGGTGGCTCCCGGCCTCCCCTGGACTGGGCTCCCCCGTGAGGGGTGGCTCCGGGGAGGCCGGTGGCTCAGGGAGTCACCCCTCTGCAACACACGAAGTTTGGTTTTTTTTTTTATTATTTTCACGAAAAAAAATCTTTTTTTTTTGTAATTTTTTTAGCGAAATGACGTGGCATTGTTTAAAAAAAAGTTACACGTGTCACTTTTTGATTGGTGATGACGTGTATACCGTTAGTTGACTGTGCAATCTGCTAACGGAAGAGGACGGAAGGACTATTTTGACAAAACCATGAAACTCAAGGACTACGTGTGATAAATGAGAAAACCTAAGGACGAAAATGGTAAAGGGGTCAAAACCCAAGGACGAAAAAAGTCATTAACCCTATTTTTAATGCTTATAATTCTTAATTTTTGATATTGTAATATTTTTAATACTTATAGTTCTTAATTTTTGATATTGTAATTGTAAGATAATTTTTAACATTACAAAGAAAAAAAATTCATGTTATTTTGCTTTTAAAATTCGACCCCCTGAATTTTGGTCCTAGTTCCGCCACTGACTCACTAATCAATTTCTATGCAAAATGTGACAAAATATCTATGGCCCGCCACCTGTTTGATCAAATGAGTGACAAAAATATAGTCTCGTGGAGTGTATTGATGACGGGGTATTTACATAATGGGTTGGCTTTGGAAGTTCTTGGGCTACTCAAGGAACTTGTTTCAGGGGACAACTTGCGTCCAAATGAATACATATTTGCTATTGCTCTTTCTCCTTGTTCTGTTAGAGGGAGGGTTGAAGAGGGCAAGCAATGTCATGGGTATGTGTTGAAGTCTGGATTGGTATTTCACCAATACGTGAAGAACGCACTTATTCATATGTATTCGAGGTGTTCGGATGTAGAAGGCACTTATTCATGGGTATGTGTTGAAGTCTGTGTTTGCAAACTCAATTATTCCCAACATTTTATCTCTCTCCTAATAAAATACTCCAATATAATCTCTCTCTCTCCCATAAAAAAATATAAAAAAATTACAAAAATTATAAAAAATTACCTCTCTCTTCACCTTTTCACTAAACCCAATACCAACACATATTCCCATACCAAAAATATTACAACACAAACACAACCTCAGTCGTTAATGAACTTATAGGCCTTGGAGAATGGATTCCCTTCGAAGGGGAATCCGTCCTCATAGACCTTGGGTATCTGAGGGAAGCTTTAGAAGTGTTGGGTTGCATGGTAACTATACGTAATGCCTGGGATAATGTTACTTTTGTCACCCTTTTTGGCCTTTGTGCTCGTCTTAAGGATTTGAAGTTAGGTATGCAAGTTCATGGTCAGATGTTGAAGAGTGATGTTGAGTCCGATGTCTATGTTAGTAGCGCAATTGTTGATATGTATGGGAAATGTGGTAACATTGCCAATGCAAGGACATTTTTGTGTGGATTTCCAAATCTAAATGTGGTCTCTTGGGCAGCGCTCATGGCTGCTTACTTCCAAAATGGTTACTTTGAGGAGGCACTACACCTATTTACGGAAATGGAAGTTCATGATATTATGCCAAACGAATATAGTTTTGCTGTTTTGCTGAATTGCAGTGCAGGTTTGTCTGCACTGAGACTCGGAGATCTACTACATGTACGTATTGAGAAGTCGGGTTTCAAGGACCATACTATTGATGGGAATGCTTTGGTCATTATGTATTCCAAGAGCGGCAACATCATAGGAGCAAACAAGGTATTCTTGGGTATGATATTTCGAGAATCTGTTACCTGGAATGCAATGATATCTGGGTATTCCCACCATGGGCTTGGTAAAGAAGCTCTCAATGTGTTTCAAGATATGTTGGCTGCAGGAGTGAGTCCTAACTACGTCACTTTTGTTGCTGTCCTCACTGCTTGTGCCCATCTGGGTCTGGTGCAAGAAGGATTATACTATTTGAATCGGCTTATGAAACAAGTGGGGGTTGAACCTGGACTAGAGCACTATACGTGTATTGTTGGGCTTCTGAGCAGGGCTGGACTACTTGATGAAGCCGAGAATTTTATGAGGTCTACACCAGTAAAGTGGGATGTCATTGTATGGCGTACTTTGGTTAATGCTTGTCATGTTCATCGAAATTATGGTCTAGGGAAACGAATTGCAGAATTTGTCATACAGATGGACCCTCATGACGTGGGAACATATACCTTGTTATCAAATATGTATGCCAAGGAAAGAAGGTGGGATAGAGTTGTGAAGATTAGGAAATTGATGAGAGAAAGAAACATCAAGAAGGAACCTGGGGTTAGCTGGTTAGAGATAAGGAATACTACCCATGTCTTTGTTTCAGAAGACAAAAACCACCCGGAGTATAGTCAGATACATGAGAAGGTTCAAGAATTGCTGGCCAAGATTAAACCATTGGGGTATGTGCCAGATATTGCTTCAGTATTGCATGACGTGGAGGATGAGCAAAAAGAAGCATACCTCAGCTATCATAGTGAGAAGCTGGCCATAGCATATGGCCTCATGAAAACACCTTCAGAAGCATCAATACGTGTGATTAAGAACATCAGAATGTGTGATGATTGCCACAGTGCTGCTAAACTAATTTCAAAAGTCACTAACAGGATGATAATTGTTAGAGATGCCATCCGCTTTCATCATTTTCAAGATGGTTGCTGTTCTTGTGCAGATTACTGGTGACATTTTGGTGATTTTATAATCATATTTATGCAGAGGAGATAATCACATTTATGGAGCTTAGAGGTGAATCTCTCTATGTTAGCCTCCTTTGCCTACGAATATCGAGCATGCCCATTAGAGGCTCATGCCACTGGACTTCATGTAAGTCATGTAAACAAGTTGCTCAAGTGTTTTTTTCCCATTTAAGCTCCTACTTCCGTTTTAGTTATGTTTAGGAAACTTATTTTGAATTAGTTTCCACTTCTCAGGTTGCAGAAATCTAGCATTGGCCTTTGAGTCAACCTCACTAAGCTGCCTTGAGGCAGGCTCGAGTGGGCACAACTCTAAAATACATGGTAAGTTTTGGAGAAAGGAAAGAGGAGAGGGTCCCCCGGGGAATGCAGTGGTCAACGTTTTATGATTTAACGAATCAGAATTTGTGCCTAGCTACTTCGGTTTTGTGAGCTGGATGGAGGAGTTTGAGTAGCGGCTGCAGCTTGGATATGCAGCATCGTTGTGGCAGATTTGATGTCCATCAAACTACCACCAAGTTAAGCAGTCAGTACTTCATATTTTAATGGGATTAATACAAAATTGTTTCATTTGGTTTGCTCCAAAATCAAATAAATCCTTAAACAAAATTACGCTTAAAATCAATCCCTTATGTGTAACTGTTTTTATATTAGGTTCTTCCGTCTATCCTCAGTTACTTAGTTAACGGCAAATTATATGCTCGGCCATGTCACCTATTTTGCCAGCTCAGCCCACCACATCAAAACACATCATGCACCACGTTTCAAAAACATTGTCGTACAGATGAATCAGCTCATTGACCCAATTTTACTTAGACGTAAAAAAAGTCCTCAAGTCAAATACCCTCACTTTTTCACCTACTCTTAAAATTTTACTCAAGTATTTTATTTTTTGTTCTCAAACGCACGGTTAATATAAAAGCAGTTAAATATAAATGATTGATTTTAAGAGTAATTTTGTTTAAAGAGATTTTGAAATAAATCGCGCCCTATTTTAATCTATTTGTGTTTTCGGATACCTGTGCTAGAAGTGCCTGTTGGGAAAGAGTGGAGACACGTATGGTTTTTACTTTATGGTTTTCCTGCCCTTTGTGTACGAAGAAATTGACAGTGTTTATCATATGCGGACATCACGCCATTTTGTAAGAGCACAGTTGAGAGTCGTGAGCAGTTTCTATTGTGTCTATTTCTTCGTTTAAAACAACCCTTAAGCTTGTATTGAATCAATTGGTAGAAAACGAGGACAAATCACCCCCCCCAACTCTCTCTCTGTTCGCTCCTTGCCGATCGTCACCTTACGGAGGAGGGGGGGAGCTCCGGCTCCCTCACCCCCCCTCCTCCTTTTTTCTTTTCCCCACCTCCTCCCCTCTCCCTTCTCCTCCTAGCCGGTTGGTTTGGCCGGTGTTAATGGTTGGTTGGTTTGCTTTTTTGTTTTTTTTGGCAGGGGGTTTCCAAGCGGCGGACGACGCTTTTCTTCGGCCTTCGACCTACACGCACCTGTTGGGTGCACTTCAGTTCGTCGAGGCCGTTGCAGCGCCGCTCCTCCGGCTTCGATCCGACGCCGCGTGGCCTCACACGCGCCCCACGCGCGGTGCGTGCATCTGACGCGTCGGCGCTTGGGGCCGCGCGTGCGGCAGCCTCCGCTGCTCCGCCTCCGATTTTCTCCCCGGATTTAGCCTCTGCAGCTTGTTCAGGCTCTCCTGGGCCGTGGTTTTCATCTTCCCGCCACCACGCGCCGCCGCCACCTCCGCCGCCGCCGCCGCCGCCGCTGGTCCGAACCACAATAATCCCATTTGGGCCTGCCCACTTGTTTAGGGCTTGGTTTCTTTTCAGCTTTCACCCGTTAGGGCCCGCCTCTCTGTTTAAGGCTGCTTTTGTGTTTATTTCTGTGTTTTATGTTTGTCTGGCCTCTGTGGCTTGTCTGGCCTCTGTGGCCTGTCCGTCCCTTCGGGGAATTTGTAAAGCCTTTAAGTAGGCTCTGCTCGTTGGGTCGTCGCCTCTTTGGAGGGTCTGACATTCCCGTTAGAGCGCATCCGCTGTATTTTGATCCACCGTGATGAAATAGAGATATCCGATAATTTAGTGGAAAAAAAAAATCAATTGGTAGAAGTCATGAAGGAGTTTGTCTGAGAATGAGTTTCCATACATCCTGTTTATTGAACAAAATCATCCCCCTGGGATTTCCTAGATGGTTTTACTTGAGCTTTTCTATCAATATCCTCGTCCTTTTTGTTTGCCGGATCTTCCTGTGGCTCGAACATCAGAAGATAGGTGCATTTTAAGTTCTGTTATTTTTCCTAGTATCCTGTATACAGGCGCTAGCGGGAACAAATACATGAGTTGTGACTTGGTGAAAGTTCAAAATGCTCAACCTCTGCATTCCTTCGAAGTATACAAGTTACACGAACGCTGAAAACTAAGAGGGTGAAACTTGAAAGATTGGTAGAACTTGCATTCTCTGGCGTCAATGAAGACGCGAGGATGAATGAGCATTTGCCATCCATCTGTTCATCTCATTCATCGATGGAAGACGTCAAATTCTAAGTACTGTTAGAAATCACATCAATCTCCAATTTACGAGTCACAGAAGATCTTGACATGAATAAGCACGGGTTTATCACTTTTTTGCGACTCCAATTTCCCAGTGATGGCAAGAGAAGTAACTAGTGGAGCGACAAGGAAGAATCAGATGCATTTTACTCAATCCTTCATCTTCATTTGGAGTCACACTGGTAGGTTTTACTGAAGTGCAGCAGATATTAACGGTATCACCACCAAGTCCTCTACTTCAACAATAACTAAAGCCCCTTTTTTTTAAGGCAATTAGTATCAAAGCCTTTGCTCTAGCTCTTGTGATCTTAGTTTTAAAATTATAGAGAGATGGAATCCTACTTTTCAAATATAGGCAGATTGCAAAAAGCTGTTACAAAGTAGGATTTCAAAAGTTGGCAAATTCTCTTCCACGGTATATATTTTTTTTGGGTTAAATGCATCACATACCCCTACGGTATTCGAGAATTGCAAATATACCTCTGAGGTAAACAAAATCATTTTCATACCCCTGAGGTAAACATCAAGGTCATAATATGCCCCTTCGTTAATGTGTCGTTTGAAACACTAACGGTAAATGTTGACGTAACAAAAATAGACACGTCAGCACCAATCAGATGATGACACGTCATCACTCAGGGGCATATTTGCAATTTGTGAATACCACAGGGGCATGTGATGCATTTTAGTTTTTTTTTAAAAAAATTAAAATTAATTTTTTTAAAAAAATAGACACGTCAGCACCAATAATATGATCACACATCATCATTTTTAATTTTTTTTAAAAAAAATTTATTATTTTTAAAAAAAAAGACTTAGCCCCATTTTCCTTCAACATATCTCATGTGTTAATTTCTGTCTTTTTATATATTTTTTTAAAAAAAAAAACATTTGTAGTTCAACTTAGCCACTGTATTCGTTTTTGTATGCTTTTTATTTTATATTTTAAATTTAATTAAAAAAAAAAGAACACAAAACATGTGTAGTTAAAAAAACACACATAATCGAATACAATGGCTAAGTTGAACTACGCAAGTTTTTTTTTTTAAAAATTATGTATAAAAAAAGATAAAAATGAACACGTGAGATATGTGGAAGGAAAATTGGGCTAAGTCTTTTTTTTAAAAATAATAAATTCTTTTTAAAATTATATATGATGATGTGTCATCATATTATTTGTGCTGACGTATCTATTTTAAAAAAATAATTTTAATTTTTTAAAAAGCTAAAATGCATCACATGCCCTTGTGGTATTCGCAAATTACAAATATGCCCCTGAGCGATGACGTGTCATCATCTAATTGGTGCTGACGTGTCTATTTTTATCACGTCAGCATTTACCGTTAGTGTTTCAAACGGCACATTAACGGAGGGACATATTGTGACTTTTATGTTTACCTCAGGGGTATTAAAATGACTTTGTTTACCACAAGGATATATTTGCAATTCGCGAATACCACAAGAATATGAGATGCATTTAACTCTATTTTTTTCTCTTCCTTTTTAGCACCCAAAGCATCAATCGGATTCTTCTCCTATGCCACCAAAAAGACAAACTGCCCATGCAATTCAAATCATTACACGTGTTTCTTTAAAAAAAGCATACGACTTTTTGCATGAAAGAGAGAGGATAGACAGTAAAAAAGGGTCTGAGATCCTTTGAGAACAATTAGAGCAATTAGGAGAGAGAGAGGAGAAAGTGGATCCCAGATAGGGCTGCACAACTCCGGTGGCCAAAACCAGCACCTACACCGGGTAGGCGGTTTTGAAAACATTACCACCTACACCTACACCGTTAAGGGCTAAAACCGGCCCTTAACGGTGGCGGTTTAGCGGTGGCGGTTTCCGGTTATCCTATATTAATATTGAGCCATTTTTTAGCATTTTACACATTTGGCCCAATGTATTTTTTCTTTTTTCTTTTGGTCCATTAATCACATATCAATAAAATCTAAACTAATGAAATCCAAATTTCAAAATCAATAAAATTAAAGATCATCTTAAAAGATAAGATGAGAATTTAAAGTCCAAAGTAATAGAGACGTCACTGTAAATAGAAACTATTATCTTTTGAATAATCCAGTTGCTGAATTTTTTTATTTTCCTAACAACACTTAGATGGGAGAGTATGTGTTTTCCCTCTAATTAACAAATCAATAACAATTTTAAAACATGTTCAAAACCTAATAGGGTTTCCCTTGGTTTCACAAGGAAAATAAAAAAATTCAGCAATTTTTAAGGCGCTCGAGTTCGGGTCAAACGCTCGTCGAGCGCTTATGTTTTTGTCTGAAAGCGTATAAGTATGTGAACATCACATTCACTGGCCTGGTTGCTCACGAGTCAATATGCCTCCACGTTTTTTAATTCGTATGAAATTGGAAGACAAGGGAGGGACGACAATAATTTGATGGATTAACGAGAAAAAAAAAAAAAAAGAGCAAGACCTGCTGAGGGTGGGGCCCCCAAGTGCCAAGTTCTGGACTCTTGGCGTAGCCGCTGATCACTCCGAAAAGGATACGTGGGCAGCTGAGAGTGAGAGTGAGAGTGAGAGTGAGTAGTGAGAACCAAAGTTGATCGCAGTGCTCTTGTGCTCCCAAATTCTGAAACTCAAAAATTCGTTCATATTTTCCGTTCTGTGGGGCCCATTTCAACGAGCTTCTGACGAGTTTGTTCTGTTCCTTCTTTCTCCATTTTATTTGCTTCCCCTCCCTTTTAATCGGTTCTCACCCTCTCTCCTTCCGTTTCTCTTTCCCGTCAAAATTCCTATAATCCTCCACTTGGGTCTCCTCCTATCCCAAAACCCCAATTGGTTTTCCATCTCCCTCAGTTTCCTCAATTGGAACTCCCTCATTTCTCTCTAGCTTGTTATTGATCACATAAATTATTGATAGTTCTCAGAGGCTAACGTCGAACACGTACAATGGCATCAATTGGGTCTCTTCCTTTCACCATTGAGACAAAGTCAGATAGTTCGGTGATTCTTCACAGTGCGAATCATCGTCGAACTCGACTCCCGTTCTTCGCGTACCGGCTGAGAAAGCCGCTTGTTTCTGCTGGAAATACCGGTTTATCATTTGGGTACGTGAAAGCTGCGGGTGAAGATTATGCTAGTTTATCTTTAAGCTTTTGTAGACTGATAGGTGGATGCAGCGGTGGACAGCAGAAGAGGATTAAGCCTCCAAAGGCCACGTCCAAGGGCTTTGTGGAAAGTGAGGGTGATGGAAATGAAGCGGATGATGCGCTTCAGACCACCATCGAAAAGAGCAAGAAAGTTCTCGCTATGCAAAAGGACCTGCTTCAACAGGTATTCTATTTATATAGATCAGTAAAGATAAATGGTAATCCTTCACTTGCGTAAGATTTAAATCCTGAGCTTTAGCTCACGTTAGTGGGTTTAGTACAATGTGTTGCCCTTTTAAAGAAAAATGGGAGCCAATTAGAGGCTCCACAAGATACTTTTTGGGTCTTTCTGTGCCACATGACTTTTAATGTGACTTCTTTACGAAAGCCAATTGAACAGTGGAAGTTATCCTTTGGACAGCTCAAAAGCATAGTTCTGTTGAATAGTGTCTGTGGTAGCTTTGTCAAAACTTTGGTTCATGCTTTTGGAAATTCTTGACCTATATATTTGTGAGCTTGCAGAATTTTGGAGAACTTCTAATCAAGAAGACCATGCATTTTAAAATCATTAGGGAGAACGAGTTGTTCCTTATGCATCATATACAAGGGTCCTCTTACATTTTATACCAACTGCTCATACCAGAGGAAAATAAAATCTGGAAAAGGTGTTTTGTATTAGTAAATGAATGTGCTATATAACCTTTAATTAAAAAACCTAGTTCAAAAAAAGTGAAACTTCCATCAGTTATTGAAATGCTTTAGAAAAGCAAAAATCACGTTTCAGGAAAAACATGTTCTTACATTATATGTTTGAAATTTACATGACAGAATAAATAGTTACTACATTTCAAGTTCAATGAAATCCAAACGTGCAGAGAGGAGTCAAAGTGGTTGTTGCTTCACCTTGCATGTCCGTTTTTAGTGTATCAGCTGATACTTAAAACCATTCTGACAAGTGTAGCAGTCGTAACTGCAACCTACATGTGAGATTATTCAGAGATATGTCCACATGATCTTAAACAATTAGACATCTGTTTCTTACAATTGATGCTTTCTCTACCTCCTTATTAACACGCGGTTTTTTTTTGCCTCTCTCTTTTCTTGTTAATTGTCTATTGCAACGAATCTGATTATTTTTCAAAAACTCTGGTTTCCCCATCTGGTTAAAATCTTGTCAGTATCTGAGAAATCGAATGCTGTGGTCCAACATTTTTGGCTTATTGGGTTTGCTGCAGATTGCAGAAAGAAGGAAACTGGTTTCATCTATAAAAAGTAGTGTTATAAATCCAGAGGATGACGAGGTTTCTTATGAAGGAAGGGGCAACTCTTCTCCAAATGTAGATCCTGTTTCAGCCGGTAACAATACTGGGGACGACCATTATAGTAGTATTCCTTCCAGCAGTTTTCCTCCTTTGGCCATAGATGAGGTGCCGGAAACTCCACATACAGATTTTAGTAGCAGTTTTGATGAAGTCAAGCAGGAATCTGGAAAAGTATCACTTCTTAATAGAATGTCGTCGGATGGAGACTCCACCAAACAATTCAAAGGCACTAACTCAAAAACAGTTTGGTCAGATGGGCTACCTTCTTTTCTATCTAGTGCCTCTAAGAGTTCCAGTGTAGGAGATGAAATTCAGGAAATTTCAGAGACCGAAGTCTTAAAAGAGGCAGATGATGACGCAAATGTTCCTGTTATTGAAGATGTCAAACCCCAACCTCCTTTGGCTGGGGCCAATGTCATGAACATAATATTGGTAGCTGCAGAATGCGCTCCATGGTCTAAAACAGGTACTGTACTGTAACTCTGTTCTAGCCATGTTGTTTGCTGGGAGAGTTTCCTTGGGCATTGCAGCTGAACCTTACATACACGTGTCACTGGTTCTTAGTGTATTGTCTACAAATTATTGCTCAGTTTCAGTGGCTGATCTGTCAGTTTGTATATTTTCCTGGTCATTCAGACACTGGGTAAATGTTTCGCATGCTGGGTTCATCCCTGTATATACATCCAAATTGATTGTTTCTCACTCATCAAAGTTGAAGTCACCTTGTTTTCTTGTTATGTTATAAGATTTATATTGATTCTGATTTGCTTAACTTTTTATTTGAGACGGGAGAGAGGGGGGAACCAGGGCTTCCCTGAAAAATCTTATTTGTGCACCTGTCTATTTTTCTCTTTGTTTGTTTTGTTGTATCTTTTTGTGTGTGACCGAAAGGATGATGAATGAGTTATCATAGGTGGGCTTGGAGATGTTGCCGGTTCCTTGCCGAAGGCTTTGGCTCGGCGTGGACATCGCGTTATGGTAATCCTTTTATTCTTTCATGTGGGGAACTGTACATGGGTGGTTTTACAATATAGTTACTGAGTACAGGCTGTGATGGAAGATTTTCTTTGTACAAAATTCCTCAACGTATAAACACAGCCACTAAAAACTCGGTTGTTTCTAATGAAGGAATTATGCTGTATCCTCTTTCTTTTGTTTTCTTTTCACTTAGGTAGTAGCACCTCTGTATGGGAATTATGCTGAACCCCAAGATACCGGAGTTCGGAAGATGTATAAGGTGGATAGGCAGGTAGGCAAAGCTGCAGTGTTTTATCTGTGATTTATTTCTGATTACAGAGTGCTACTAAAACAATTGTTGTCATGGCAATTCTGTAACACTTGCTGAGCCTGCAGGATGTGGAAGTAAGTTACTTCCAAGCATACATCGATGGCGTAGACTTTGTTTTCATTGAGAGTCATATGTTTCGTCATATGGAGCAGAATATATATGGAGGAAATCGAGCGGTATGGTATCATCTCTTATAATTTTAGCTTCAGTTACTCTTAGAAGGGATGATGATCAGAGTTTAAGGATTATCACAATATAAGATGATTAATACTGCCATACGATTTGATAATCTGACACCACAAACTTAGAATCTTCGCTTTTATGATCCCACGAAAAATTGTTTCTTCTATTGATTTCTTTAAGATGATAAGAATGTGCCAGGGCAATAATCACCTTACTGAAGTTTGACTTATTCAACAGTAGCATGCCTTTTTCTCTATTAGGTGAATTGCGGTACATATTTATTTTGTGAAGTAATATTTCTACTATCAGTTACATGCAGACTGAGTCCTACATGTCTTTGGTTTTCTCATGTTGTAGGATATTTTGAAACGCATGGTATTGTTTTGCAAGGCAGCTGTTGAGGTACAACTTAAACAAGCAATTGATGGAATGATCCATGAAATTTTTTAATTGCACATTTAAGTTGCATGAATCCTATCAAATTATCTTTTAGAATTTAGCATATCAGTATCTCTTCGTACCCTAATAGAGCTTAATACAAGCACCAGACATACAGTTCAGAAAACTAGATTATTCCATATCCAAACAACCATCCATTTCACTTTGGAAGAAGAAAGAACATAATATTCAAGTTCCGTGATATTTAAGGCTTGTTAGAATGGAGACATCTCACTTTCACAGAGTGGCTTCATTGCTTCATCCTAATAGCAGTTTTTATAGCTGCATTGCTTGTAGAAAGTCATCCAGTTGTCTAAAAGATTGATGATTATTTATCAGGTTCCTTGGCATGTTCCATGTGGCGGTGTCTGCTATGGAGATGGAAATCTTGTTTTCATTGCGAATGATTGGCATACAGCATTGTTGCCAGTGTATCTTAAAGCATACTATCGGGACAATGGTTTAATGACATATACAAGGTCCATCCTTGTAATTCATAACATAGCTCACCAGGTTTGTTCTCTGTTCACAATAATTGTTCGGTATAATGTAATGGACAAGCACTGTACTTTGAAGAAAGCTGAAAACTAGTTTTCATTGAGGTTGAACAGCTTGACTTCACTGTACCTCCTATAACGTGTTTTGTAGAGTGTGGATAACTTGAATGTCAAAATAGTGATCACAATGGTTCCCAGAAATGCCCGCATTACCCAAATTGGAAAGGCTTACATATATGTTAAATATTTTGTGCTTTGTGGCAAATTGGCCTATTGTCAATCTGCTGACTAAAATTTGAATCATAAAATCCAAAGGTGCAGTCATATTGTAAACTTTGAACAGAATTTCTTATATCCAGATTACTTTCCGGAGACAGTTAGTTGAATTACCTACTTTTTCCAGGGTCGTGGACCTGTTGATGACTTTGCCTATGTCGATCTGCCAGAACCATACTTGGACCTTTTTAAAATGTATGATCCTCTAGGAGGTGAGCACTTCAATATCTTTGCAGCGGGTTTAAAGACAGCTGACCGCGTGGTCACTGTTAGTCATGGATATGCCTGGGAGCTCAGAACTTCTGAAGGTGGTTGGGGTTTGCATGGGATCATAAATGAGAATGAGTGGAAATTGAGGGGAATTGTGAATGGAATTGATACAAAAGACTGGGACCCGCAATTTGATGTTCATCTGACATCAGATGGTTACACAACCTACTCCCTTGAATCACTGAAAACTGGCAAGGCTCAGTGCAAGGCAGCATTACAGAAGGAGCTTGGACTGCCCATCCGGGAGGATGTCCCTGTGATTGGGTTCATTGGGAGACTGGATCATCAGAAAGGCGTTGATCTAATAGCTGAGGCAATCCCATGGATGATGGGTCAGGACGTGCAACTAATCATGTTGGGCACTGGCAGACCTGACCTGGAGCAGATGCTCAGGCAGTTTGAGAACCAACACCATGACAAAATCAGGAGCTGGGTTGGTTTTTCTGTTAAAACAGCTCACCGAATAACTGCTGGTTCAGATATTTTGCTCATGCCATCAAGATTTGAGCCTTGTGGACTGAATCAACTCTATGCTATGAGCTATGGAACTGTTCCGGTTGTGCATGCCGTTGGGGGTCTGAGAGATACCGTGCAACCTTTTGATCCATACAATGAGTCAGGGCTTGGGTGGACATTTGACAGTGCCGAGGCAAATAAGCTAATAGATGCATTAGGGAACTGCTTGTGGACATGCCGAGAGTTCAAGCAGAGTTGGGAAGGACTCCAGAGACGAGGGATGACACAAGATCTAAGTTGGGACAATGCTGCCCAGAATTACGAGGAGGTCTTTGTTGCTGCCAAGTACCAATGGTGAGTCTTTGGTTGTTTGGTACGTACAGTACGTACAGTTCCTAACCTCTCGCATGCTCTATCGAAGTAGGTCCACACATTTGGGGCTTGTCAAGGCTGGAGTAATTTCAATGTCTACTTTATGTTGAGGAAAGAAACTGTGAAAATATCGGGGGGTAAATATTGTTGGAAGATTTTTCTTCGTTACCAATTTTAAGACCAAGGAGGCCGAAACATTACAATACATAGATTATGGGCCACTTGACCTGCTATTTTGTTGTACTCGAGAACAATAAATGTGTTGTGACTGACTTGAAACCCCAATAATGGTTATCTTTTCTCGCTGGCGAAAGAGCGGGGTGGGGGGGGGGGGGGGGGGGATTGACAGTGGTCATATGCAAAGGCTGACAATTTACATTTTAGCTTTTTTTTTCTTCTTCTTCTTCTTATAGTTGAGGACCTATAAACTTGTTCTTGTGTTACTTTTACTGGTAATGGCTGGAATATGAACTCCTGCGTTACTGTAAAGGATTAAGTTGGCCCTCGTCCAGGCTTGTTACCGTCCGTATGATCTTATGCATTCGTATTCTAGTCTTAGTACTTACCAATTACCCAAAAGAAAAAAACTGGGAGGGCATGGGTTGATATAACAGGTGCCAAACCGAACGATGATGGTTGGAACCGCCTCTTTTTAAAGTCCATGCAACTCTAGTTTCAGGATAAGAAGGTGACCCATTTGATCCACACAATGGTTTTCTTCTGCCTTCTGGTGCACAATCTGAGTGCAGCCACAAATTGTCAAATCCCATTAAAATGGAACATAAGTGCTCACGAAAATCTGGCTTCCATTGTCGTGTGGAAGATATCAAATTCCGAAAGAAAGCATTTGCAAATCAGCTTGTTGGAAAAAAGCTTACTGTACTCTATTCCATCGCTTATTGTGGCAACGTTCATCCATAATTCTGTCTATATGGTCTGGACTGTAAATTGAGTACCCAGTTACGTGTCCAAAAAAGGGAAGAAAAGCTATCCACCTAACGCAAACTACAATTTAGGAAGCTGATAAATCCTTCACAGATAAGGTGGAGGGTGGTAAGCACTTTGACCTTTACAACTCTCTGTCTTTTTATGGAGACACTTTCTTACTCGTGGACACGTAAAAATGACCCACGTGACGAGCTATACATTTCCAATAGCCCCAGTCTGAAAAATACTATTTTTTTCCTGTAATAAAAATGCCCAGATCGTATATAGCATTTTTTATGAGTATTTTGTTAGAATATTTCTGTAAGGTGACCTAATTGACCTAATTGACATATATAAATAATCTTTTTAAAGTTTTAAAGATTATGGTGTCAGTTAAATAAAATTATGGAATCTGTAGCAGATTCAAATTTAGAATTAATTGGATACATATTGCAATTTGATTTATGATTAAAATTAGAATTCAAATGGTAACCAATTAGATAAAGATTGTTATTTGAAACTCTGTAAGGCATAGACATAGGTTAGAAGAGTCTCACTAAATTACTTCATATTCATAAAATTACTCAGAAGAGATTCTGAGTTTGAGATAAAGATCTTGTTATATTATTCCGCTGCTTTCACGATCTAAATGGTTGTGTGATTTTACTAAAATATATTTAGCTTTAACATCTAAGCCTTTTAGAATATGGTCAGCCATAGTTGAGCAGTGAGGGGGAAATCAAAGAAACTGAAGATGTTGAGCAGGGATCTCCCGGAAGACTTAGTAATGGAAATCCTATCAAGGCTGCCAGTGAAATCCTTGATACGATTCAAGGTCGTGAATAAATCTTGGTGCGCTCTTATCAGAAACCTTGATTTCATCGCCAGGCACCTCCGGTTGGGCACTTCTAGTAAACACCACCGCGGTGTCGTCCTTAACCGCGACCACGAGATTACCCGGACCCCATGGGTCTCTTTACACTCCAACGACACCTAGAGTGTCCCGGTACGTGGATATATTGCGGTTCTTGTTGAGGAGCTGGTAGTCTTCGGTCCATGCAACGGAATTCTCTGTCTCTTTGGTGTTCCCGCGGAACGTAATTACGATTATGGACGAAGCAACGGGATAGTGTTATGGAACCCCGCGACGAGGGAATCGAAGGCTGTCCCGATAATCCACCGCCCGCCTATTGTGCCCAGTACCTTTTCGTTCAGTTTTGGCTTCGGAATCGACCCCAAAACGAATGATTACAAGGTAATTAGAATTCTGAACTTCAATTTTCTGCTTTGCGTAGTGGAGGTATACAGCCTTAGTACCGATTCTTGGAGAATGATTAACACATCCCTCAACCCAGATTACCGTGTTAATTCCCCCCGTTTTCCTTCATACATAAATGGGGTTCATCACTGGTGGGCTTGTGAGCGTGGCAACTGGGACCGCCGGTTGATTCTTTCCTTTGATATGAGCAACGAGGTGTTCCAAGAGATTACTTTTGCCTCCCTTAAATGAAAGAGCTACTTTTGAGGCTATTGCGGTCATCAATGATTCTGTAGCCTTGATTGTAGTAAGCAATGATTTGGGGAGTAAATGTTATGATGTATGGGTGATGAATGAGTCTGGTTTGGAAAGGACTTGGACAATGTCGTTAACAATTGGACCCCGTCCACAATTTTGTAGTCTGGTAGAACTTCGGGATGACGATTTGGTCCTTCTAAGAAATGAAAATGGACGGTTGGTGTTGTATGACCCAAGAACACTAGAACAAAGGGAGCTTATATATGGGAACTCCCTTCAGGTTGTTGGTTACATAGAGACCCTAGCTGTGTTAAATGATTTTTGAGAGTTGAAGCGTGGTTGGTTTTATTATTTGAGCACTCTATGGTTGGTAGGTTGAAGACACTTCTTTAGACCGTAATAAGATAGACAAAATTGTAGTGAAGGTCGCCATTATAAAGTTACGCTATCATGAGTCGTCCATCAATAAAATAGTAAACCCAGATGGTTGCACTATGAGTTTCCTAGCAAGTTATTCTTGGGGTTGCTAGCTTTTAGTGACAACATTACAGCATACATTGTGAGGATTGTGGATAGAGGGATTTAGCTTTTGATGGTTGCACTCCTTTAGACATCAGTCTCGACCTGCAGCTATCAGCCTGTTGGTTTTTACAGTTCAATCTGACATCGAATCTTGACAATTGCCTTCTGTTGCAGTAGTTGGCTGCAGATTGATCACAATTCTTGATTTTCTGAGCAAACATAGTGCCACAGAACATGAAAGGACAGACTTGTTTCCCGTTTCTCTACCCAAGCTTCTGTTTTCCATTCTTCCATCTCTTCTAGCAATATATGGCTCCCAAAAATTTCTGACATATATCTTTATTCATTTGAAGTACTTCTTGACACATAATAAGCACATCTATACAGCTGATCTTAAACCAAAGCTGGCCGTCAGGTATTTATTATTAGTCACCAACCACATCCTATTCCTAATGCTCATAAGTACCCGATTCTATTAATTTTAATGATATTCAGTGTGGATGCAGGGCCCACTGCCCCCACTGTTAATTCTTGTACCAATACCAATATTTCTATCGAACTTAAGCATCTCACAGTCTAATTAGTAGTGATTCAATCCATGTTTTTGACCTCGTAATGCCTCTCTTGTCCAACAAGCGGTTGATCAAATAAATCAAACAACTCGTTCATGATAGATGTCTACTGGTTCAGAACCGTAGACATTTTCTGCCTTGTGGCCCTCGCACAAAGCCCACAACTCACTAGGAGGGGCCGTCTTTGTAAAATGAGACTCAGAAACATACCTCGTGGGGATATTAATGGCAGAAAGGATGCCTGTGGCTGTTGTTTTGTCCAACACGGTACGAACTTAATCTTACAGATATCTCTAAACCTTTGGTCGTTTAAGGGTCTCCCGGACGTCTACCATGCGTGGATGCCTATCTACATAAACTCAAACAAGGAAATTTCACTTTCCTCGTAATAGCATTTATGCTGTACAGCATTATTTCATATCATGCAAGTGAGGAAGATAGAATTTCAAAAACAATCTCCTTCTCCAACATACGGATTATAGAGTAGCAATAATGATATACCCTGGGCACAGCGATGGTAGTTTCGTTCATTGGTGAACAATCAAAAGAAAAATAAAAAAGAGCGGAAAGAAGAAGGAAAGTGCAAAACTTTCGAACACCTGATAGATCAAATAGGCATGCACCCAATGCCATGCCGCCAAGTTGGGAACAAAAGAAACATACCACTACAAATAATCCCCACCATTAATGGAAAGGTGTTCATCACTTCATCCATGTCCTTCTCGTGTCCCGGAAACAGACAATTTGTAACCCGGTGATCTGAGAATGCGATTGTCAAAAAAACCCCCGCTGACATGATTGCATGCACAAAATCCGTAATCCCAGCCCTATACCTCTCGTCTTTTGGTACCTCCACCGAGAGTCCCGGCTTGAACACCGCTAATCCTTTTCGAGTCACAAAGCCATAATAGACTTTTCCGTCGGGGGCACGAAAACTGTCGGTGAAGTGAAAGAAGAAGCACGAGAGTGCGCAGAGCACCAAGAGTAAATGAATCATCACGGTGTTCACCGGGAGGCACTCACCATTGTGGTGGACCGAGGGAAGAAGCGTCTCAAAAGTGAGAAGGGTGCCAGTTGGGAGGAAGTTAAGGAGCATTGAAGTTTTTGATAGGGTTTTCTGGACTCCCTTTGCAACCACACTTCGTTTGCTGCCGGAAACAGACTGAGGATAGGAGAGGGAAGGGGTGGCACCAAGGCCCCCATCTTGTGGGGCTGCCTTCTCAATTTTGACTCCAATTCCGTCAGTTTGCTCCATATCTCGGCGGGTGCGGTTGATTGGCAAAGGGAGCCCAAAAAAAAAAGTGAGATTTGTCTGGTTAGGTTTGAGGTCTGATATATGCTGGGTTTGCTAAATTTGAAACTAAGGTAGTTATCAACCGTTGGTTCAACGTTTAACAGTTGCAATGCACAGCATGGACTTGTGGCTCTACCAGCACCACAATCTAATTTGGGTTTGGCTTCCCAATGTGATGATGACACGATCTCGCTCTGAGACTACATGGTTAGAGATTCCGGTCTGGACTTAGGCTTTTACAGGTCCTCGTTGGACTGGAGTCTTGCATTGTAATGATTTCTTTAATTCGTCGTTTTGATACTTCAATTTTTTGCAAAAATGATAATAAATACGTAGGTTGAGTCTAGGAACAGAAGAGTTCCATACTTGTGTATGGTCCATCATCAATCTGTAACGACGGCCTCTATGTTCAGAATGTTGTAACTTGACCTATAACTCGAAACCCATGAAAGACGAGATGAAATTGTTCATCAGCCCAAAAAAAAGAAAAAGAAAAAAGGCAGATCATACTGATACTTCCAATTTATTTTTCACCCCAGCAAAATCACAGTGGTAGTTCCCATCATCCAATTCCTGAGCGATGAATTTGCCGGGGTGGATTATTCCATTTCTACACACAGAGAGAGACAGAGAGAGAGAGAGACAGAGGAAAATGCCTTCTTTTTTTCCCCTGGAGTTGCATACGGAGTGCAAAGAAAAATTATTTCCTACTGCATTTACTTTCCTTTCCCAAACAGATAGAAAGGAATCAGTACTTCACCAAATTTGCATCTCCTTTTCAGGGGGCAGTCGATGATCTTGGTTGCATTGTAGTCAAAGCACAGGAAAATCTGTGAGAGCAGAGGTATTTGCTTATACAAGCGGCACTCTATTTGCGGATTGTGCCCCGTAGACGCTCTAATGGCATCAGCAATGCTGTCTAAGCTGTAGACGTCACCGAATGGATAGATATCTGCATCATGGTCAAAAACAAAGTCGTTCCATATTCTGGCAAAAGTATAATTCGAGTGCAAGTGGATAGAGGTTAATGACAAACCTTTCACTGCCAACATTTCCACGAGTCTATATTTTCCCTTCAGTTTGAGGGCTGCCTCAAAAAAAGCACGCTGAGGGAGTATCGATTCGGAGCAAATTCCATGCCTTTCCCACTCGTCTTGCCACAACTCGTAATCGTTCTCGTGCAGGAGCGCTGGCCATTCCTCTTTCAATCTATGTACTAGGTCTGAAATCTGTCCCAAGACATTGGCCATCGAGTCCTTGACAAATGGCATTTGGTGTTCGAATGAAATACTAAGAAATGATTACTTACCTTGTGTTGAACAAACTTGCTACCAGTACCACAGTTGATCAGAGGTTTCCCAGAATAACTAGATGGCCAGAGCCCGTGAATACTGAATGCAGGCCTTGCTGGTTTTAGGCAAGGCTTTATGTTACATAAAGATATCTGCCACTGTGAAAGAGGAACCATGTGAATCAGCCCGTGTGCCAAGACGAAGCAGAATTGGATTCGTAAAATATATGAAAGGAAAAGTCAAGGTCTTTGTAGAGCACCTGTTGAACAAAGTAAATGAAATCATATTTCCTAGCGGAAGGGGCTCCTGCTGGGACGACCGGAACCTGCCACAGATTAATATTCTTCTATATAAATGCATCAAGTGAGAAATGTAAAGTTCGAAAGATTCAGAGACTATAAATGTAGGGAAGATCGAGCTTGATTTGGCTTAGTTGAGCAACTTTTTAAAACAAATTAAGAGAGATTATAATTGAATAGAACGTACTGCTGCCTGAACAAGTTGGAAGATAAAAATGACAATTAGCAACCGATGTGTTCCTTTCATATTTCTCTCTCACTTATCTCTCAAGCAAACGCGCACTTCTATGGACAGCTCCAACGCTGCACTTATAAGAAAATAAGGTGCCAATTTGAAAAGTCCTCCAGAAAATAAAAGAAAGCCAGCGGCCAAGTTGCCGAATCCTGTACAGCAAGGAGGCCAGAGGCTCTGCTCAGCACAGCAATTAAATGGACATGACCGTATGGTCTTCTCCAGAGAGGTTAAATCCCGTCATTAATTTTTTTTTGCATTCGTCAATAACACTTGTTCTTCAAGGGCCACCCATCGAAATCTATTTAATACGAACCGTCGGTTCCGCCCAGCAATTGACATCCAAATTTATAGCCTGGGCACTTTCAGTGAATCCTCTCGAGGTTGGACCAGTGCAGTGATTTTTTTTTTTCTCCGATCAGTGCAGTGATTGAATGTGAAAAACTTGGTTTATAAACTAACAACACTTAGGGGTGAATATGTATTTTTCCTCTAATTAAAGATCAACAACAATACGTTTTAAAATTGTTCAGTTTAGATATGCATAATAATCAACTCAATCAACAAAGAAGCAGCAGAAAATTAAATTAAACTTCAATCATACAAAGAGACAAGGATTTAGTGTCGAAGTGGAGAAAACCTTTGAAATACCATTCAAAAGAAAAATCACTCCGGGTTAGCAGTCACCTGAAAAACAACTACGAATAAACCTTACAAATAGTGATTCAGACATGGGCAACCTCAGTTGCTTGACTCTGACAACCTTGATGTAATAATCTAAGCATCTCTAATCAAATCCGCTCCAAGTGGCATTCACATTTACGCCTTGAGGTTCTTCTTGAAGATCTCCACGAACACTCTTGTTCTCCAGTACGCCTTCAACACCATGAAGGAAACAAATCAATATGATAGAAGAATAGAGAAAACACATCAATCTTGAAGGAGTTTTTCTCTCAAGGAAGGAGACACAAATATTCTCAATGGAAGCCTCAATAGGGTTCTGGACAGCCTCCCTCAAAACCTAGTAGGGTTTCTCAAGGTTTCACAAGAAAATTCCAGAAATTTAGTGATATCTGAAATCCGCCGGAAGTTGCTCGAGCGTGGGTCAAGCAAGAGTCAAATGATATATCTTTGTTTGTAAGTGTGGGCATTTATTCCGGTTCAAACCGGAATTACCGGATCTGGTATCGGTTTCGACCCTTTTCGGTACAGGAACCGGATCCCATTTTAGGGACATTCAGGAACCGAAAATTTCGGCAAAAATACCAGAGTTTCCGGTTCCAGTACAATTTTTAAAATTTCAAAAAATATTGTAATTTTAATTTATAATTTGAATCTTTCAATTTGGATTATTTGATTAATTTTAGTTGTTTACATATTTGTATGTTCAATTGTTTGTTTAATAGTTTTTTATGTAAATTTAATTTATAATTTATTTTGACAATATTTATTTTGTTTTGGAATTTAGTTGTTTAGTTGTAATTTTAATTTAGAGTTATTTGACAGTGTTTATTTTGTTTTGGATCAGGATGACATTGTTTATTAATTTGACAGTGTTTTGAAATTTTGGAATTGGATGGGAGTGCATTGTTTTATTTTGGCAATTGGGTCTTCAAACTGATGCTCATACCAGTCTTATTTTGGATCTTTTGAGTGCAATTTTGCCTCTCAAAATACCTTAATTCCGGCTCACAAATGACAATTTAAAAAAATTCATTTTTGGGTCAATGGACCCAAACTAAATTTGGGCTTTTTAGGCCCCGATATGGAATCGAAATAAGAATTTTGGTTCCGGTGGATACCGGAACCTGAACCGGAATGACCCTGTTCCGATGGGCACCCTTATCTTTTGAAATTATAATTTAGTGATCGAGCGTGGGTCGAACGTGAGAAGACTTTGGACAAATCATCAACATTAACTCTTGAACAAATGTGAGAACTAAGAGGCTGTTCGGTTTGAGTGTATTTTGAGAATTTTTAGGTGATGTTAACTTTTTTGGTATGCGTGTTTTAGTTATTTTTATGTTGTGTTAAGAATGATGTTTGGTTGTAGAATATTTTGTATTCTGAGAATTCAAAAAAATCCTGAGGATTTTTGTATACCAAACAGCCTCTAAAATTACAACTCGATCACATCATATTTTTACACGGAATTTTTCTAATACAGAAATGCACTAACAGAATGCATGCTTTATAAGTCAAATATACTGTGGATGAAATATCACGTAATGGCTTCTTATGCCTTCTCTGTTTGGTACCTTTTGGACTAAATTTGGATGGTTGCTTGTCTGTATTTACAAACTACAATCATGGTCATTCAAATGCTCTGCAAACACGGCATCATTTTGTAGCTTAATGACTGGATCTAGGACCTTCGCCAAATACGAGTAGCTTTGAGGACCCAAGCTTTGTCCTGAACGATCCGTGTTTTGGTCTTGCCTTATTTGTGTTCTGGGAAGAACAAATGAAGAAATCGCAAGTATAATAGTTAATTTCCGATCCTAGCAGATAATAAGATTTTGGATAAGAGCGTGCTGGAAGATCTCAACCTACTAGTACGGAAAATTATTTGACTGAGCGATGGCCTATCTTGCTGGGACCATCTTCAGTTTTGGCAACCTCGATGCAGCATGCATAGTCCTGTTTGTACGCCCGAATTGACCATACGCGTACTCAAAGTTGAATCTGCCGTAACAGTGTAAAATGGCATACGACCACAGTTAATGTGGACTGAAAACCAGCACAGCTCGTTGAATAAGTTGATGAAGGCGTACCAGTGAAATAAGTGCAGGCCACCTTCCAAACAGGTTTTTCGTCTTTATGCATTGCTTTTGCGAGGAACCAATGCCAACTAACGACCCCGAAAGCTGAGCAAAGCGCCAAATACAATGTCTTCAACGGTTTTTACCTCAACATGCAGTAGCTCGTAGCTCTGGTTCTCTGGAGATTTATTTTTTTAATTCATTTGCTGGAGCCTGGAGGGCAGCTGTTTCAAATGGTGTTCATGACAGCTTGAGGCATATCGGCAAGATGAATGTACTTAAACAAATTAGCGCAGTAATAAATTAAACCAATGTCCAATCCTGTAATGAAAAATTAGCTGTGGAAGATGGTTCTTAAAGAACACAGGTGATGGTCAAGGTGTGAAAGAGGGTCAGAAAGATAACTGCTAGCCGTTAGAAGTGATGCATGGTTGGTAAGAGTGAGCAAGAAGCTGTTTGGTGTGGAGGCCTGTGAGTCTGTGACGGGAATCGTAGCATGTC
This sequence comes from Myrica gale, assembly GCA_963930655.1. Taxonomy (NCBI): domain Eukaryota; kingdom Viridiplantae; phylum Streptophyta; class Magnoliopsida; order Fagales; family Myricaceae; genus Myrica; species Myrica gale. The sequence continues at coordinate 2,548,278 of OZ005600.1, read as the reverse complement.
ATTCTATAGTCCGTAGGTGTATCAGCTTAATGATAACAGTGGCGAGTACGGGTCTCATTCATAAATTTCTAAATAGTTCCGATTGAAGTGACTCAAAACTTCGAATGTGTCTCAAAACTAACGACGTCATCTCTTACGAAAGTCGGTAGTATTTTGTCAAGGAGAAATTACTGTGGCAATAGAGGCTTTTGGAGACGGATTGTAGCAGCGTTCGTTACAAGAAGCTTCTGTGCAGGCGACTTCGAAGTTAAAAGACGATATTCAGATCGCCGTAATAGATCGAATAAAGGCGTTTGTATTTTTTTTTTCAAAGAAACGCATGCATAAAACTAAGAAACAAGGTTCACAAAGCCTGCGTCACTAAACCTGACGCTTAGGGGAATACAAGCAGGGGCTATAAAACCAAAAAGAGCAACACGAAAAGCCCATTTTGCCAGGAAATGGGGGAGACGGAATGTCTTAAACACTGTACAATTATCGTATTATACGGACGTTACCTACGTATCTATCATCATCTCACGGACAGGGGTTCTATCAATTATAATATTATACGGACGTTACCACATAACTCGTCTCCTGTGAGAGTTTCCTTCTCCAGGAGCACGTCCACAAGCTTGTCAATAGCGTCACGGTTATTTCTTATGTGGTCCTTTGCAACCTCGTATGCATTTTCTATGATATTTCGGACCGATGAATCTATGTCTTCTGCAAGCTTTTCCGACATAGAGTTCCGGGCTAGCATTCTTCAGTACTACATCGCCGCTTTGCACTGCTGGATCGGTCAATGCCCATGGCCCAATCTTGGACATGTCAAACATTGTCATCATCTGGTGGGAAAAGAGAACAATTTTTAGTTATTGATGGTTGTCCAGCTAATCAGTTGTATGCCTAAGACAGTCTGTTTTGGGGGGGGGGGGGGGGGGGGGGGGCATGTACCTGTCTTGCTATCTAAGGAATTTGTTGCAAGTCTCCAGCTGCACCTGTAGTACTCTCTGAGTCTCCAAAAATCACTTCCTCAGCCGCACGACCTCCGAGACCTCCAACTGTTCTAGCAAATAGTTTTTGCTCAGACATGAGAGCAGGGTCTTCACCAGGAATGAACCAAGTTATACCACGGGCTTCGCCCCTTGGGATTATAGTGACTTTCTGTACTGGGTCATGGCCTGGAGTCAACGTCCTGGAGGTTGGAAATAATTTAAATTATTTAGCAACAAGAAATACTATGTGTTGTCTCGCTTAGTTTTTTTCCTCTTGTAACACCTCTATGGTGAACTGGCTGGGGCGCCCCTTCCCCCTTGTAGTTGCAATTGGATTTTCAATATTCTTTAGGTGCAACAGACAGATTTCCAGGTAAATCACTTCATGAGACTTAGTTGAAGACAGACTTTAGATAGTCATATGAAATAGCAACCTTCTTTTAAGTATGCCAGCAATAGAGGGCCCTCATTTGAGATACTTACGCGCACACAGCATGCCCAATTTCATGATAAGCCACAAGAATTTTGCTCTTTCCATCTGTCATTTTGGTTCCTTCCATTCCTGCCATAATCCGATCAATGGACTTGTCAATTTCTTTCATTGTGATTCTCTCCTTGCCTCTCCTACCAGCAAGAATGGCAGCTTCATTAATAAGGTTTGCAAGGTCTGCGCCACTGAACCCTGGAGTCCGTATGACGATAACGCTAAGAGAGACATCCTTATCAAGTTTTTTGTTGTTGCTATGCACTTTTAATATTTCTTCTCTCCCTCTCACATCCGGTAATCCAACAGTGACCTATATAAGCAGCAAAATATGATCTCCATGAATTTCCAGTTAAGGTATTAAAAGAATGACTGCTCCAATTCATAATGCTACCTAATCACTTTGTAGCATGCATTTTGCTTCTATATTAATAAATCGGAGTCAGATAGGATGACAAAGAAACGACAGTTACCTGTCTGTCAAACCTCCCTGGACTAAGCAAAGCCGAATCAAGAATTTCCGGACGGTTGGTGGCAGCGATGACAATCACTCCACTGTTTCAACTAAAGCCGTCCATTTCCGTAAGCAACTGGTTCAGTGTTTGTTCCCTCTCATCGTTTCCTCCACCAATTCCGGTTCCTCTCTGCCTCCCTACAGCATCTATTTCGTCAATGAACACCAAGCACGGAGAATTAACCTTTGCCTTGCTGAATAGGTCCCTCACTCTTGAAGCCCCTACACCCACAAACATCTCAATGAACTCTGACCCAGATAGAGAAAAGAAAGGCACCCCTGCTTCTCCAGCAATCGCCTTGGCCAACAGCGTCTTTCCAGTCCCAGGTGGGCCAACCAGAAGAACTCCTTTGGGAATCCTGGCTCCAACTGCTGCAAACTTCTCCGGGATTTTCAAGAACTCAACAATCTCTTGAAAATCTTGCTTTGCTTCATCAACGCCAGCAACATCGTCAAATGTCACTCCCGTGTTGGGTTCCATTTAAAATTTAGCTCTGCTTCTGTTGATAAGCATACGTTACAGTCTTAGTTTGTTATATACACTGAATATTTATACGACTAGAAGTATTTAGTTCAGTGAGTTGGCATGAATAGTTTGGATTGTAACCACCTAAAATTTTACTGCTTTGAAAGAAACTAGCTTTTAGAGTTTATGATTAAGTTTTCGGATACTATACCTTCCGAGTCCAAACGGCAAGTTGGGACCCCCGGGAGTGTTTGTAGATGATGCTCTAAGCAGTAAGGAGCCCAGTAGTATCAATGGAAAAGCCAAATTCCCTAACAAATCGAGTATTGCAGGCCACCAGCTGATTTCCAATGGATGAGCCACAAAGTCTACATTCTTCTCTTTCATTTTCCTCAGCAATTCTTGTGGCAATCCCGGTAGCTGAATTTTGACCCTCTGGATTCTGTCTAGTGTTGGATTGAAGATCTCAGCGATCGCAGCAGTCCCATTCTCAAACAGGTCTACCTTCTTTACGGCACCTTCATACAGGTACTGCAAAAATCTCGAGTATGTCATTCTGCTTGAAGTGGATTCAACTGGGCTCTTTGGCTCAGCTCATGCAGGCTGAGCAACTGAGAGGCCTCCCCCAATAAGCCCTAAAGCAGAGTAATTTAATAGCTTTCTTTTGCCGAGTTTGATGTCTGAAGATGTTCTGTGACATGGGTTTTCTCTAGTAGTACCTTTAAGAAGGTAGGTATCCTTTGAAAGGTCCCTAGACTTGCAGATTGGGGCGTGTGATAGAGGTAAAGATAGGGCGGGAGACATTTTATACATCCACTGGGAGTCGTAGTGGCCAACGCACAAGTTTAGTATGGTTGTATTTCTTACTTTGGTTCAAGCAGCTGCTTGTTGATATATAGTTTCGGAAGGAATGTATGTGGGGGATAGAGGAGGTTTCCAGCACTTTCATTTGGCCTGTTTCTGAATATCAAAAGGATCTAGAATGGTGTTCTTAGGCTATTTGCAGCGCAAAGAGTGCGAAACAAATGGAAGCCGTGAAAAGTCTTTGCTGATGACGTGAAGATGGAAAAAGCCCAACAGCAGCAGCCTGAACCATACACTTGGAAAATTTGAGGTGGCCGAGACGGATCCTTTTGATATTCATGAACTCTTAAGGCATTTCCTAGTTCCATACATGGTACATGTACGCGGAAATTTAGGTGGTCAAATGGATTTTTGATAAATCATAAATCGTGGCAAGTCCTAGTTCCATGCCACGTAGTGTTTATATCATGTGGCGGGTAATGATAATCCAGTTGAGGTCGTCAAATAACTTGAGAGATTCTCTGCAAAAACACCGGTTGAAGGAACATATATATTAATATATGTTTTCTGGCCTAGTAAAAACTACCCTCTGTTTTTGTGTTTCCTTATTCCACTTATTTTCCTTTATGAAGAATAATTGGACAATGCAAATCTATAGTCTAAGACCCACTTCAAATCTATAATCAATTTCAAGACGAAGGAAGAGGATATCTCGCAAAACGTTTCATCTGTGTATTTGGGGTTTGTGTACTACATGGATTTTTTAATCCAATGAGCTCAATATTTATTGGAATATTATAATGAATTTTAATAAAAATACAGCAAATTAATTAAACATTATTATATTGTTCTAGTGTATAAGCAAATTTAAGAGGCAGTCATAGTACTCTCTCTTTAATTAAAGGATTTAAACGTCAATTTGCAATGTTGGGAAACTGTCTGCTAGACGTACTCGTCAATGGATGCCAAATTATGAAGCGTTGCCAACCCTTATTCCTAACTTCCAAGTTTAGGTTCGAGTCTTTGGACTGAGTATGGTTGTTGGGCCGTTTGGCCTGGTTGGTTGCGGTCTTTCCTAGCTGTTTATTTGTGGGTTGTTGGGCTTTGTCTATGGTGGAAGAGGTAAGGGTGGGTACTCGAATAAATAAATCAAAATGACCAATTACAGTTTTCTTTCGGTATTTACTGGAATACAAATTTTTTAATTTAGTTCATTCCAGGAATGAAACCAGAATTTCGAGAATCAGAATTGGAATTTCCAGTCCAACATGTGAATTTTTTGGATTTTTTTTGTCATAATGAACTGAATTTTTCAGTTATTCATCATAAATTAACAATGTATGTAAATATTTATCCAAAATCTAGATTCTAAAATAAATATTCAAATAAATTTCATATGTTATACTTTATTTTGAAGCCTATTTTCTTAAAAAAAAAACCGAAGAATAAATTTTAATATTTTTTAATTATTCATCGTAAAGTAACAATAAAATATAAAACATTCATTTAGAATCTAGAATAAACATTCAAGTAAATTTAATATCTTATACTTTATTATTTTGAACCCAATTTTTTTAAAAATAAAACAGAATAGAAAATTTTGATAATTCAGCCAGAATTGCTGATTTGGAAAATTGTCAATTATGAATTTCGGTTCAATATAAACCTGAATCAGAATCAAAATTTCGAAATCGGACGTGTAACTTAAATTTCTATTCCTGCGGTATTTTTGCCCAAGTAAGAGGATGCATGTCCTTAAATCTTGTAGCCGGCCCTCGTGGCCTGTCCGTGTGTGTGTTTTTTCTTAGCATGTGCTGTAATTTGCCCCACTCTTCAGTTCTCCTCAAGCTACGACCTCTTTCCCCGCAGCCTGGGGAAAAAATCAAAAAACTTCCGACAATTGATTTTAAAGGTTTTTACCTGAAGACGACACACAGCCATTGCCTTCCAGTCAACCTACGACCTCTTTCCCGGCACCAGACCCCAATGCATGGTTCGGCTTCCCATCCCAACCGCCAAACCCATCTTCCCGCCTTATTTCCCCCATAGCGATTCAAATTCTCTCTCCAAAAAGCACCAATTCCTAGTTCTCCTCAAGCTCTGTTCCTCAGCAAAGCACCTCTCACAAGTCCACGCTCAAATCCAAGTCTCTGGCCTCCATGGGGACACCTTTCTCGGGAGCGAACTTGTCCAAATCTATGCTTTATCGCCATTCAGAAACTTGAGCTATGCTCGGTCGCTTCTCTATCACTCGGGCGATTTGCTGCCTTTGCCGTGGAACATTCTCATCAGGGGATATGCCTCGAGCAATTCGCCGAGAGAGGGCATACGGCTATTCCTTCGAATGCGAAGGCGAGGAATTAGGCCTAATAAATTTACGTTTCCGTTCCTTCTCAAGGCGTGCGCTGCGATTAGGGCGCTTAAAGAGGGGAGGCAGGTTCATGCGGATGTTGTGAAGTGTGGTTTGGACTCTGATGTGTATGTTCAGAACGCTTTGATGAGTGCTTATGGATCTTGTAAGAGGGTCTCGTATGCGTGTCGTGTGTTCGATGAAATGGCTGTGAGGACTCTTGTTTCTTGGAATTCAGTAACAACTGCATGTGTCGAGAATTTGTGGTTGGGTGATGGGATTGAGTATTTCGTGAAGATGAGGGCTTGTGGGTTTGAACCCGATGAGACAACGATGGTGGTTATGCTTTCTGCGTGTGCTGAGCTTGGAAACTTGAGCCTAGGGAGATGGTTCCATTCCTTAGTAATCGTGACAGGGATGGTTTTGAATTGTGAACTGGGTACATCTCTCGTTGACATGTACGCCAAGTCTGGAGACGTAGGTTGTGCGAGGTTGGTGTTTGATAGGTTGGACGAGAGAAATGTTTGGACGTGGAGTGCAATGATTCTAGGACTAGCCCAACATGGGTTTGCCAAGGAAGCCCTTGATCTTTTCCTGACAATGAGAAAGAAATCATCTATGCGCCCGAATTATGTCACCTTTCTTGGGGTCCTCTGTGCTTGTAGCCACGCAGGATTAGTGAATGACGGTTACCAATACTTCCATGATATGGAGCATGTGCACGGAATTAAACCCCTTATGATACATTATGGGGCCATGGTGGATATCCTGGGCCGTGCAGGACATATTAAGGAAGCTTATGCTTTTATAATGAACATGCCTATTGAGCCTGACTCTATTGTATGGAGGACATTGCTTCATGCATGCAGCCTTCATGATGTTGATGACAACGGCAGGGTGGGGGATCAGGTAAGAAACAAGTTGCTTGAATTGGAGCCAAGGAGGGGCGGCAATTTTGTGATGGTTGCCAACATGTATTCTGAAGTCGGGATGTGGGAGAAGGCAGCGAATGTGAGGAGGGCTATGAAAGTAGGAGGGTTGAAGAAAATGGCGGGAGAGAGTTGTGTCAATTTAGGTGGGTCCGTCCACAGCTTCTTTTCTGGGTATGACTGTCGAGCTGATTCTGAGGGTATTTACCAGTTATTAGATGTATTGAATCTGCACATGAAGATGCTTAACTTCTTGTAATTGCAATTGCGTTGCACGATGCTATTTCATTGCAGAATGTGGGCTAGAGAATCGTACTACCTTCCGTTTTCTGTGAAATTGGCTTATGTCAGTCAACCACCCAAATTATGCCATGAGCCTGGGGTCTAAACTTTACATAAAATGACGAGTATTCTGCACCAATCTTGAGACCAAAATATTGTTCCATAAGCTGTAGAAAACACATATGTCGCTTGAAAAAAAGAAAATGACCAACAAGTATGAAAGAGTGAAAACGAAAAAACAACCTACTTGGGCAAAGAACAGTTGCATTCCCTCCGGGTTAAACAATCATGACGTGCCTCTACTCTCCCACCCACACCTCTTTCATTTCTTGCTTATTCACACTGACATGTTAAAGGCAGATCCAGAATGGGGTTGATAAACCAGAAATCAGAAGTAGTGGACAAGGGTCGCAAGCAGTGGCACAATGCAGAGGAGAGGTGGAAAAGGGAGATCTAGATAGTAGTAACGGTGCAGAGAAGTGAGAGAGGAGGTAGAGGTTGTGATGGTGGGGAGAAGGGAGGGGGAGGTGCAGTGTGAATTGTTGATGGAGAAATGAAAGAGAGAAGAGGGTGAACAGGTGAGCGAAAGAGAGGCAAGAGTGCCGTATTTCCAGAAAATGATTCAGAGCTTCCTGGTATCTCTTGCCGCTTTTGAAGAACTTGAAAGAGAAGACCAAGTTGTAACATGTTTAAGTACAGATAACTAATAAGCTTCTGCCATTCTAATTACATTTTTCAGTTGCCCAAGAAATCTTGTTTGGTAAATACGACCTCCATATCCCTCTCACTGACTTGAGCTTAGGAAAGGCGCTCCCCGAAGCCCCTTCCGTGTCTTTCCTTTGCAAGATCAAGCCCAAACCTTCAGCTACGTCGACCTTCCACTTATCTGAGGACCCAGTACATCTTTCTGGCATGATCGTTAGTTTTAGTTGTCTGTTACAAACATAACTGATTATTTTCATCCGTGTCTTGAAAATGTCGACTAAGAGAAACTTTAACGAACATTGTTTGTCATACACCGACCTAGAAAATTAGAAAATGAGCGACCATTGCCCTGAATTGACTAAGGGTGGCTGTACATCTCCCAGTTGAATGTTGATAGTTCTGGTGACACTGGCTTTGGGGCCATACGTCAATGATGGTGATAGTGGAACTTTAAAAAAACCACGATTTCAACATGAACGGTAGCAGGAAATTAGAATGCCTAGGAATGTACGCTTCCCCTCAGTCACTTTCCAGCATTTTCAACATGCTGTATCCTTCGACGGAGTCATCGACAACAAAAGCGGGGATGACTTTACGTCGAAGGTTGTCACTAATTGAGTTCAAGACAAAGGGGAGAGGAAAAAAAAGGAGTTCAAATCAAAGGGGGAGAGAACAGCGCGCAGTTGATTTCCAACAGGCAACAGTTGGTGATTTTGGTGTATTTTGACTAAAAGAATCAGATTATCCCAGGAGAAGGACCAAACACGTCATTATAGGATGTCATTTAACCAGGGAAATTAATTTCGAAAAATCAAATTGATATTTAACTGTTTTTACTGTTTTATAATATTAAATTAAAAAAAAACCTTAAACCAACTTAGCCAGCGTTCAAAAACGACCAAAAAAGAATTTGGGGCAGATGTCAAAATTATAAAAAAAAATGCCAAATTAAGCCAAGACAGCCAATGTTCAATAGTGATGGGCGTGATTGTATTTTCAACCGAAAGTTTTATATAGCTGGGAGATAGGACACGTGGGTGTTGTCAGTGGTCAGTCAAAACCCAATAGAACTCCAAAAGTTCAAGGTACATTTTGATCATTTGCGAATTTACCCTTCAAACAAATTTAAACCCATATTAGCTTATGTTTGCTTGCCTGGCTTGTCCGGCTTCTGTGGCTTTTCCGTCCCTTCAGAAAATTTGTAAGACCTTTAGGTCCGTCTGCTCGTTGACCCGCCGACTTTTCGGAGTGTCTGGTACGCCCTTTTAAGCTTTCTGAGGTTTTTAAACCTCGTTGATCCTTCAATATATCAATATGCTATTTCTGAGGTTTTTGGAGTGTCTAGTACGCACTTTTGAACTTTCTGAAGTTTTTAAATTTCCTTGATCATTTAATATATCCATATGTTATTTATGCCAAAAAAAAAACTCAGAGATAAAAATGGGATATGTTATTAGTGGACTAGGGCTCGGTTTGTTTAATAAAATTTTAATACAATAAAATATTACAATATAATCTCTCTTTCCTTATCAAATCATTATTTTTCACTATATAAAATATAAAAAATTATCTTTCTCTTCACTTTTTCACTAAATCTAATACCTAAAATTTTACTTCTCACACACCTAGAAAGAAGCGGTTTTATTGTGTCTGGCATCTCGAAATTATGTTCGTTTTGAGAAAAAATGTAGGATTTTAGAGAAGTTGTGAATTTTTATATTGAATAGTGTTTTACTGGTGTTTGTGTAAAGTGGAGAGATAAATGATTTGATGTAATTGTTTAATAAAAAAATATTGGAGTTATGTGAAAAAGTATAGAGAGAAAATTTATGTTGAATAAAAAATTAAAAAATTGTTGGAAATTGTGTAAAATGTATTGGTTTTTGTGTTTGAATTCTGAATATGTTCGGTGGTAGATTTGTGAATATACTTAGAATCCTGAAAAGTGTGAAAACGAACATAACCTTTAGACGGATTACTTTAAAGCTTTTGGAGGCCTCTACCAAACACCGAAAAAGAGGACCAGTTAAGAAAGGGTTCATTTTCTAATGCGGTGAAGATTAGTGACTAAAATGGCCATTTCGTTCTTCTAGAAACATCATGATTTTGAAATACCTGATTCCCGCAGTCATAGGCTCATAGCCGCAGACGCCTATAAGAAATCTTCTATCTAAATCCATCCACTTCCATGTTGCTTATGAATATCCCCCTAATAACAACAGATTTCACAATAAAGTGGCATGCAACTTCAGCCCAAACTGTATTGGAAACTTGTAACAATATATGATCGTGTTCTTTTGCTGTGGATTTCTAGGAAACAAAACAATTTTTCTCATGATCCACTGCCCACTGGCCAAATGGGCTCCACTCAGAACCAAGTGGTTGTTCCAGTGGACAATGTTTTGTTACCTACAGCTACACACATATCTTGTGTTGTGAAAATAAATTTAGTCCTTAAAATCCTACAAATTAATGTCTAGTTGATCAAAGAGTTTCCATACAGGTCATAAAATCCGCAGAACAGAACATGAAAAAGTGGAAGGAGAAGAACCTGTCAATGCATTGAGTCCGTTGAAACAGGTCCTGAAGAAGGACGTACCGGTGCTGATAGTTTTTCGATCACCGTTGTGCGCCTCTACATCGTTTGGCTCAGGGTGCCTCTCGTCATGCATGAGAGGTACAGTGAGGGCGACCCCCTGAGGGTGTTCAGCTTCCATTTCCGAGAGAGAAAAAAAAAGGAGATCAAAATTTTGATTGGGTTGCCACTGGAAGATGATACGTTATAGGAGAGGGAATCATCCGAGTAAACGGAACTCTAATACTTCCGCTTTTTTAATGCGGGGTTTCAATCACGTTGGGACAGTGGCCCCAAATAAAATGCTTAAACGTCAAAGCCTGCCACATGGTGCAAATCAAGAAACCAATCTTAAAGCCCAATAATGTTTTGAGGTTTTCAAGCGCAATTACAGATGGTGCTGTTAAAATGTGCAGAGCCAGACACAGAAATCTCAAAAACAATTCTTTTTTTTTTCTAAAGTGGAGGTATTCGGTGGTGGGAGGCTCGAGTTAGGGAGAGCTCAATGGATCAGTATCTTTGTTGTCCAAATTGAAAGTGCAATATAAGAAGAAATATGCATAATAAATAGATTATACACTATTTAATTTTGTCACAATGTGATCTCTATAGCAGGGTCTACTTAGATTGAGATCTTCTACAATTTCCTACCTAAATTGTCCATGGTTACACAACAATCAGAAGCCCTCTAGCATTATTCGGGAAAAAAAATACTGGTTCAGTGAGTGGTTCTCATATGTTATACAAATCTGATTTTGTCTGACAGAATGAAACGCAGAACAGCAGAACTTCTTCTAAGAAATCAATCATTCCCTGCCTACCATCAGCGTCCATATCTCCCCCGCTTTCAGATGCCCTATTATTTCAGTGAGAGATGTATAAGTACCAACTAATGCTACTGCAACCCCCATTAGTATTATACCCCATAACACCGCCATTTCAACTCCAAATCTTCGATAAGTGCCTGAGATCTTCAAGTAGCACAAGCATGGCAGTATAATTGAAGCCGAGACACTCAAAAATGCTCCAACCAGGGACATGAGATCGGCAAAAAAGGGGATAGCCAGGGCAACAATAACAGTGCTGATTACAAGGGAGGTGCTAATTAAGAGGCTAAAGATCCTTTTGTTATATTGGCGCGGAGACCAACTTTTGGTAGCATTGACAATAGGTGTAACCATCAATGCATATTTGGCTATGGGATTAACCAAGGTCGTGTATATTGCTACTCTCGAGCTAAGTTTGTCAATTGGAAGGTTTAGAGTTATCTGTGATTGAACATGTGAACCAAACATCAAGTATCCGAAAACTGCCATCGATGCATAACTAACAGTACATAAGGTAAAGCACAGAAGCAGGACCTGCAATAAAAAACAGCGAAGCCCGAGTGAGTAACCTAACAGCTAAATCCCCTTGCTTCGCACATTTTGGCCAGCTATTTGTTTCTTATTGCAGAATAGGATGGACAACAGTGTAATGGAACTCGATAATTTGTTTTCACTTACATTGGTGAATTGACGTTTGTTTCTCATAGAAGTGTACAGTGTAGGGAAGACCGGATGCGCACAGTAACAGAAGGCGTATAAGCTAACAGCTGTAGGTATTCCATTCCAATTAAGAGCTATCCCCTTTTGCTGAAATCCAATCCCATCGAATGCACCAGTCCACATGATTGAACAGAGGATGATAACAGAAGCTAAAACCCCACTGATAGAGACATATGAAAGAAGGCTCAGGTTATCCAACCAAACCGAAGGCAAGATTATGAGGGCGACGATGATAACAAAGAGTTGTTTTCCTCCAATTGTTATCCCTGCCATCTCAAATCCCGCGTTGGGAAACAAATTGTTTAAGTTATCCCCTTCTAGAATCAGGAAACCCGTCGCAACCAGATAGAGTTCTGTGTACATGGTAACTGATACCAATAATCTTCCCTTGTTCCCGAATGCACGGTGGCCTATATCGGGATAAGTTCTGATACCAGAATCCATATCCATGCATTTTTGTATCAACAAGCCTGAGTAAAAGGCTGCAATGGCGATAACGAATAGAAGTATCAAGCTCACCCATCCGCCTGATGACAGTGCATACGGGACGGACAATATCCCAACTCCTGAAAACCATACAGGAATAGAGAATTAGGTACTGAATACTGCTGCGTAAATACAAATCCTTCCGGGGAAGTACATAAATTTCTTATTTCGCAAAGTAACTGGACTCAGTAAACGGAGCATTCTCAACAACAAAACAAGATCAGGGACTGCGGTAACGCATGCCACCTTAATATCAGGTAATGCTACAAACAAATAAGAATGATGTGCAACAAACAGGCTCTAGACAGATTTACTGATCAATTACACCGTATTTGTACAAGAAACAAACGTCGAAAGTGGAACCTGACAAAGCGTTCAACCCATTAAAACATGTATTGAAAAAAGAGACGGCGGTCGTAGAGGAGTGACAAAAGTTTGACTCCACTTCGTCTAGTTCATGAGCTGACCCATTTTGCTTCTCATCAAGAATGAGAGGCACGCTTAAGGATGAATCGTCCGAGAGCTTAGCCATCCTTGGCGGAGCACAAGAGAGAGGGCTAAAGAGAGATATCAGAGAAGCTAATTTTGCTGAGAGGTTTAACTCGAAGGAGCAAGGAATCCTATGACGGTTTCTGATGACATTTGAGTGATAGAAGGAGGGTTTTAATAGGCCAGCCTAGCCTTTCAAACACGTGACGAGTCTCGACGAATTTAAGCGCATTCTACAATCTACAGGGGTCATATATGAGTCTACGGCGTCTTGCACAGGCCTCAAGAATTTTGTGTGGCCATCCTTGTTTCGTCCCCCTCACAAGAAGGAAACTCATTTGGGATGATTCGCCTTGTCTGGGAACAAGATAAGAGGGTCAGTTGAACAGTCCTCAAATTCAAAATTATAAGTTGTATTATTCTATGTTTTAGGCATTTGATTTTTGTATTTCTAGTCTCCATTTTTTTGTTTTGATACAATCTCTATAAAAAGATGTCCTGTATATCCTGTAATTGTATAGTGACTTTAATACAACATTCCAAACCATTCATAACTCAATTTTGATTTATCTATTCACATGCACCTTAATATAGACTAAGCTAGTAAACGCATGGCTTCGCATATTAGATAGCAAAAAAACAAAACAAAAAAGTCAGTCGGGCAGCAGTGCATTACAATTCATTATTGCCAGCGTGCTGCGTGCGTCACCCCTTTTGCTTTCTCTCTCTCTCTCTTTTCTGAGAAAATTGTTCCTCTTTCCTTCGACGGCTGAAAATGACTGAAAACGACATACAGACATACTGCATTTGAATGGGTGATTCACGCTGAACCACATTGAATGTTTTTTGTTTGGATTGGCATCACACTTACCATCAGTTATGTTGTGTTGCTGAATTTAGTGTTGGTATTAAATTTAGTGGAAAAGTAAATAGAGAGATAATTTTTTATATTTTTTAACGGGAGAAAAAAATTATATTGTAGTATTTTATTAGTATTTTGTTAAATATTTTGTACAAACGCACCCTAGTGATTAGAAAAAAAAATGCATCACCTAGTACAAAACGGCGTGCAGTACTTCCTGGAATGCTGCACACTACATTTTAGCAAAGACTACTTCCACTAAATTGACGGCACAAAAACATACACAACAAATTAAAACACCACATAATATTGTGCCTTACCTGATATATATGTCTAAGAAAGGAAGATTAGATACGTGTAATTGTCGAAATTAAAGCTAATCACACCTGTGATTATAACTGACGAAGGTACGATGATTCCAAAAAGATAAAGGTGTGGGGTTTGACTAGGGAAGATTTTTGCTGGTATATGCACTTCTCACATCTGTCTCACGGATCTACTTTTCGAAGTAGAGGACAAACTTTACCTATAACCTGGTTTGGCGAAACTGATGTGAACTGAATTAAGAACAAGAAGGCAAAATATTTAAGGCCAGGGTGCTAAAACTAGTCAAAGGACGACTGCGAAGAAGTGGTTCTATTGGGACTGGCATCTTGAAATTTGGACGGATTACTTGAAGTTAATTGGGGCCTCCACCAAACCACAGAAAAAGAGGACGGGTTAAAGAAAGGGTTCATTTTCTAATGCGATAAAGATTATTGGCTAAAACCGCAGGGTATAGTAATCCCATTTGAAGTACCTAATTCCCGCAGTCTTAGCCGCAGATGCCTATAAGAAATCTTCTGTGATCTATCTATATCCATCCACTTAATTCATGCTACTTATGAATATCCCCCTAATAACAGATTTCACAATAAAGTGGCAACTTCAGCCCAAACCGTATGGAAACTTGTTAGTTGTAACAATATATGATCATGTGCTGGAACTTAGGGCCTTCTTACAACAGTATGAAGATGTTTTTTTGCAGTGGATTTCTAGGAAACAAAACAAATTTTCTCATCAACTGGCCAAATGGGCTACTCAGAACCAAGTGTTTGGTCTAGTGGACGATGTTTTGTTACCTACAGCTACACATATCTTGTCTTGTGACTCTTTGAATTAATGCAAATCCCACTACTTTTTTCAGCTAAAAAAAGAAGAGGATGTACGATACCGAATAACAGTTCCACTCTGCAAATTCAGACCCTCGCAGAAGAGCAACACCGAAAGCCCAGGATCACGTACAGTCACATAGATTGAGTACGAGAAGCCTTAAAAATCCTATAAATTAATGTCTAGTTGATCAAAGAGTTTCTATACAGATAAAACCTGCAGAACAAGAAACAGGGGAAGGAGAAGAACCTGACAATGCATTGAGTCCGTTGAAACAGGTCGTGAAGAAGGACAAACTGGTGCTGATAGTTTTTCGATCACCGTCGTGCGCCACCACATCGTTTGGCTGAGGGTTCTTCTCTTCATGCATTAGAGGTACAGTGAGGGCGTCCCCGTGATGGGGTACTTGAGATTCCATTGCCGAGAGAGAGAGAGGGGGAGATCTAAAAATTGATTGGGTGGCTCCTGGAGTATGAAACTTTACAATATTATAGAAGAAGGAATCGTCCGAGTAAACGGAACTCTATACTTGGGCTCTTTTTTAGGCAGAGTTTCAATCACGTGGGGGTATTTCTTACTATATTCCCCTGGAAGCGTGGGTTTAGTACAGTTGGCACTTGGCATATGCAGTGCAGTTTTGAATGGCTCATGAAACTTGTCGCTAGCTCTTGGATGAAACGTTCACAAGGATATGGCTCCAATCACGTGCCAGATCCACTCTCTTTATTATTTTCGTTTCTGTTCTACATCGATCCAGTCAAATATATAGGACACAATATTTTAGTAAGGTCAAAAATAATCTGGTACTATATAATATTCTCCGTTCCTATATATAAACGATACAACACATTATTAGGAAGGAATTTCAGTACTCCCGATATGTGTGTGTATATATATATATATATATATATATATATCCAATGGATCACCACCTAGACAATATTACCGTAATGACCTTGTTAATATAATTGACCATAATTTCGCGTCCCTAGAGAGGAGGGAGTCTTACGTCCAAGTTCATTAACTAATATAGTACTACCCAATGCGAAAACAATTCTAAAGAAACTCGACATTATAAGAAAAACGCGGCATGTCTTATCGATTATATACAATGAAAAAAAGATCTCATTCGATGTTGTCACAAATTACGGAAAGAGTTTAGTATAAAATATGATTTTTTTTCATTAGTTTACATGATTTCTCCCGGACGGCCGGACGTTCTCAATATTTCAAAAGTATTTACACCAACGTCAACCTCTATCCTGTAGTTTTTAAAATCAAAACTATGATTAAGCCTTTTGTTACAGAAGTTGTCACGTACGTGTGACGTGACTTCGAGAGATACATTACGCGGAGCAGGAGCAGCCTCAATCGCAGCTCCAACCTAAGGCGTTCGGGTATATTAGCTGGGTACTAATTAACATATTTGAGCATAATTCAAGCACCAAGTAATCAGCTCTCTCTCGGAGACCGGAGTCGGACGTTATAATCAACCAGATCGTGGACATTTCGAGCCCTGATCTGGACTTTACATAAGTAGGCCCCAACGGACATGCAGGCGAATATTGCTGCATGACCACAAGCTTGCAGCTTCCAGCTGGGCAGCACGTACGGAGGAAACATGCACGATAGACCATGGTCCCATCCCTCTTCATGTTCTCCCCTTTGATATTGTAAGCCTACGATCGATGTATGAACCTCCGTGAGGTATATTGTCAACCTATGTAATTAGATGGATGTGAATCGTGGCTAAGCACGAGAGGCCAAAGGTTTATTATTATCTTTTTTGGAATAATTTTCGTGATAAGGACCACTTTTTTTTTTGTTATATTGTCAACCTACGTTAGATGAATGTGAATCGTAGCTAAGCACGAGAGGCCAAAGGTTTATCTTTTTCGGAATGATTATCGTGATAAGGACCACTTTTTTTTTTTACAGCTGGTGAGTACGTATACGCCCCCACCTACCTTTATCCTTTAATATCCGGCCTGATGCAAGCCTTGATCGTCAATCTCTTTATAATATCTCATGATGATGAGATGAGGACTGAGGGAGGTTTTTCTTTTGTTTTTTATCAGTGCAGAGAACGATTGAGCTTGAGGATTTCCAATCCAATTTCGGTACGTAAGATGATGGGTTTAAATCGGTGTTGAGGATACTCTGAATCTGCCGAACAACTTTCAAGCAAAACTGCGAGATTTATGGAACTTTTTGCGAGCATTAGTCTTCCAGTACTTTCATTATATATGATGTTATAGCTACCAGCTTCCGTGTCGACATAGGGGTTTGTAGCATCGTGATCTAATTCCAAAAGCGATATGTAGAGCGCTCAGTAGGGACAAATGACAATGAAAACTAGACTAACTAAGAATTGAGCCCGTTGAATTGAAGCGGTACATAAAGAAGGACGTAGACCTGCTACTATAATAATCGGTTTCCATTTCCCTTAATTAGTACTTCTGGCTTGCGTTGATCATGTTCATGATCTACCACGAGTTGAGAGAGGTATGGAATTTTGGAATGTTATTGTGTCTGTGAGAGTTGTGATATATTTTCACATGAATTACGTAAAAGGATCAAGATTATTAAAATTTAATTACTGGGTCAGATTTATTAAAATTTTAACCATTATTTTTAAACGTAATAGTGGACATTTCAATATATCCAATCACATGACACATGTCATTAAATCAATAAAAAATATTTTTTAAACAAAAAATAAATCTAAAAAAACATAATTAATTTTTTATTTTAAAAAAAAAAAAAACCGAAAGGATTAGGGGTCCACGGTGGAGCCCCTCCGCTACCTCTGGCCGCCGGAGGAGGAGAATCTCCCCCCGCTACCTAGGCGGCCTAAGGGAGGTCCCCCACCCAACCGCTGACGAGTGGAGGGGGTTCACCCATCGCCGCCCAATTCTGGGCGCCCAGCGAAGGGAGGAGGAATCCCTCCTCCACCCCGGCTCTGGGGCAGTCGCGGCCACCCCGACTTTGGAGGTCCCCTAGAATCCTGCCCAGGGTGGATCCCCCTCCCTCTGAACTGGGCGGCCAGAGGTGGAGAGGGCAATTCTTCTCCCCCAGCGACCAGAGGTGGTGGAGGGGATTTCCCCTCCACCGTGACCCCCAATCCTTTCGTTTTTTGAAAGAAAATTAATTAAAATTCTTTTTATTTATTAAATGACAAGTGTCACACTGTGATTGGACGAGATAAATTTTTCATTAAACAGATCTAACGGCGTTGGGTTTAGTAGGTTTGATACAAAAATGATAAACCTAATGAGCTTTTCGAAATTTTTTAAAAATACGTTAAAACCTAGGGTGGTATTCGTAATTTTCCCTAAACAAAACTTCCTAATCGACCAAAAAACAAATTAAGATAATCGCCCTGATCAATTGCCTTGTAGGTCCCACTCTATCCAGCAGCTCAACTAACTGGAGCTATTTCTGCAGCATTAACCCTGCGTGTACTGTTGCACCCGATCAAAGAACAGGTGTTCATGCTCTAACGATGGAGATAGTCGTACCATTTTCTATGATGTTCATCGCTTCCGCTGTTGCAACGGATACGAAAGCAGTAAACTTTAATCATCCACACTCCAAATTATACCAACATTAAAATTATTACGTTTAATTTCACACTCAAATTCAATGATCTAATTATTAGTTAATGCCTCCATTTCCTCAGATAGGAGAGCTAGCGGGTCTAGCGGTGGGTTCTGCTGTCTGCATTACATCCATCTTGGCCGGGTAAGAAAAATTAACAATTAGTTATGGACCTTATGAACCAGAATTTTACTTGTGTTTGCCAGAGGCATAGACTGATGATTTAACATTAATTAACTAGACTTCAGGCAAATTAAGACCCAGTAAGCGTATCAAGAACAGGACCCTTTTGGTAAAAACTTGTAAAAAGATATTGGAAGATATGGACATAGATTAAGTAGAAGGGAAAGAGAACTCCCTTGACGTGTAAATACTAACAAGCTGTCCAGAAATATCCAAACCAATATCAGGGGGATCGATGAACCCAGCAAGGACAATAGGTCCAGCAGTTGCTAGCGCATCCTACAAGGGGATTTGGGTGTATTTGGTCGGACCAGTGATCGGCACACTACTTGGAGCTTTGGCATACAATCTGATTCGGGTATCGGATAAGTCAGGTCACGCCGTCTCTCCACATTCACTTTCATTTAGACAACGAAGAATGTCAGAGGGCGAAGAGGTGCTGAACAAAGAACCCAACAGTTGTGTGTGAAAGGATGTTGTGCACATCATGGGGAATCGTTTCGAGCTTCTACCTGGAATTCCTTCAAGTCTTATCAGAGCTCATGCAAGATCTTGTATACGCTTCAAGATTAGTGTGGTATATTTACTAATAATGTGACCGAATGTTATACTAATCATGTGTGGAAATGAGCTCGCTCCTGCATAATGAATTAGACCCAAGAAATTTAAAGGAAGATATATGGATGATTCAAGAAACATCGTACGTACATAGAAAAAAAAAACATCGTACGTCCCTCTTTCAAACGTAAGAAGGCACTGCTGACGGTCTTTGATGAGCACTACTAGCCCTTTTGGGATATGGTTACGAATTATGTAAAGCGTATATTCATACCTTACAATGCAATTCAAAATTAGGATTCATTATTGTACAGGCATTAACGGCAGTTAATTTACCCTTAAATTTGTCAGTTGCCGCTGAAAAGGAAAAGCCATTTGACATAAATACATGTCAATATGTTTCAAAATAAATATGTAGTTGCTTCCTATCTGACATGAATAAGAAATTTGAATAAATACTCGATGACGATGGGACCATTAGCTGCTCAATGTGACCAAAACCAGATGCGCAATATCAAGCTGCTTTTTCACACACCACAAAGCTCCCTGGGTTAATTGTAATGCTTTTGGTGCAATTATCAGTTTTGTAGATCCCAACAAGTCGATCGGCCAATTCAAACATGTTGTTTCTAAGGCTGCAGGTGGCAGAGAAGATAACAAGGAATGCTAGTAAGAAAGCATATAAGAGATAGCAGCAACAAAAGCCAGGGGCCATGCAACGCAGCAACTTAACTGATGATTATAAACTGGGCATCTTTTGTGCGGTCCTTTACATAGTGCCCCACAATAGAGACATTTTTGAAGTCTGCATGCCAAATGGCCGAATGTAAGTGAATAAAAACCAAAAGAAAAGAAGGAAAGCATTCAATGCGGGTGAGGCATTCGAGTTCGAGTAGCATATACCGGACAGAGGAAAGAGTCAAAAATATAACATTGAAATAGCTTACTTTCGAAGCTATATTGATAGAACGATTCTTAAAGGAGAAATGATTCAGGAAAAGTACCTAGGGCAGCATCGATTTCATCCATCACATAAAGCGGAGTCGGCTTGTAGTGATGAAGCGCAAAAACAAGGGCTAACGAACTGAGAGTCTGGAAGCGGTAAAAAGAACATCAGATTCTCTACCGAACCAAATCCAGGGACTCCCTAGACAGGCGTTCGTGTCATTCAGGGAGGAGACCAGAGACCTATATAAACAGGTAAAGTCGATAACTTTGAAATATGACCTTTTCACCGCCTGATAAATTTGCAATATTCTTCCAGCTCTTCTTTGGCGGTCTGACACTGAAAACGACACCTTCAGAGAAAGGATCCAAAGAGTCCACTAGCTCAAGTTCTGCATCGCCTCCAAGTGTAATCATCTGTAGTATGTTCATAAAATACTCAATACTGGCAAAATAGTAAGGAGGATGACACAAACACCATCAGAGATGAAAAGCCCCAACTGATTGCAAACAAAGGAGGAGCCGAAAGTAAGATTTTTTAAAAAGGAATTTATGGATGAGGCTCGTCATATGTACAGAAGATATAGTTAATTTTTAACAGCTAACACGTAATAACAAATTTCACTTATTTACATCTGTATCAAATGAAAATAATGGTAATCAAAAGTGGAGTTTTTCACTAGCAGAACACTGCAGCGCATGAATATAAATGACTCCAGCCACCTTTCTTTCTTTTCTTTTCCTTTCTTCTTTTCTGTTTAATGCACATTCAAGATGCATACATATGAAGACCAAAGAGTGACAAAGACAAGAGAGCTAATAATCCAGTTAAAATTCGTAGGGGAATCTGTTCGCACTTCGCAGACCTGATACATCTCCTTTAGCTTCAAAGATATTGCATTGAATCCTGCCATGAACTCGTCTAACCTGTATGGATACTGATTTCCACTCAGTAAAATCGGAAGAACTGTAGGATTATAAACAACACAAATCAGAAACCACAATAGAGAAGAATATGCATGCCTCTTCTTCCTCCATTCATCATACTGCTTCTTTACAATATCACGCTGTTGAGTGACCTTGTTTAGTTCCTCAACTCGTTCGTTATATGACAATACCTTTCTCCGATACCTAGTAGTTATATTATGTCAGCAGAGGAATGTAGAAGCATTCAACTCAAGTTAGCTAACGTTTTTGAAGAATAAAAGATAAAGCCATACTCTGAGATAGAATCAAGATTTGGATTCATTTCTTTCAGTTGGGTTTCCAACAATGCTACCATTTCAAGGGCCCCCTTTAGTTCACAACTCTCATTAAGAGTTCTATCTGTCAAGGTCGCTTGAAGCTTTTCAGGGTCTACAAAATCTTTCTGAATTCTGCAACCAGTCTCCAATGTTAACCATGCTTCAAATCCTAAAGACACCCCACTTCTAAAGAGTTGCCATAAAAAATAATAAAAACAAACTTACTGTTCCATATGCTTTATAAGAGCAGTTTGCAAGTCATCAAGCCTTTTCCTGTAACCCTTCCCCTTCCATTCCAATTCTTTGTATGCCTTCTTCATGTCTTGTAATTTGAAGTCAGCATCAACCTGCTCCATCATGGAGACATCATCAATCTGTGCCACAAAATCATGTAGCAGTAAAAGAACAAGATATGTGGATTAGCACAGTACCTCTGATGCACGTAATTCATCGACAGTCTTTTTTACTTGGTCGTAATCGGACTTTGCCTTATCTAACACATCTTTGTGTTGATCAATCAGCTGTGGGAGAACGAAGCAAAAACCATCTATCAGTAGGAAAGATTCTTGTTTTGTAGAACATCTTTATTAAAAATAAGCAATGCAAAAAAAACCTGCTGTGTTTTTTTATAATTCTCTTGAACAATAAATGCTTTCTGCTCTATTTCTTTAAAAGTGCTTCTCAATTTCTCCTTCTCCTCAACAAGTCTTTCTTTCTCCTTCTTCACCTCCTCAATACCCTTGGTTAATTTCTTCATCAATTTTTGGCCAGTCTCTATCTGGACTCTGCGGCGATTCATGTCCGTGCTACTTTTATCAATATCCTAACAGTTGGATAGCATGAATTAGTATAAATACTCCATTGCAGTAACTTGGATGTTTCATAAGGTTTCAAACACTTACAGATTGAATATGGTTGACCTTTAAGCTCTGCGCTTTCAATCTATCACCACCTGCATTTTCTATGTTGTTCTGCAGCTCCAAAGCCTAAAGCACAGAAAACTAAGGATAAGTCTTTATTTTTTGAGTAAAAACTACGGATAAGCCAAACAAACTGATATCAAAATGTATGTTATTGGAGTTAGATATGCACTTTCCAAGTATAGAATAAGCAAAAAAAAACAACTTATTAAAAAAAATTGCAATTTTTGTTGTTGTCCAGATAAATATAATTGGTGAGCTGCAACATGCAAGGATAACACCACCTAAAAACGTTTGTCACATACCTTCTCCTTCAGCTTTTTAGACCCTTCTATAAGTTTATCAATCTCTGTTTCTTCTTCAGAAATTATTTTCTTAAGATCCTCCAACCTATCAAGCTCGTCCTTCCCTGGCTGTGATGCAACCTCCAGGGAATCAAGTTGTTTCTCAAGATAACTATGTTCTGAATTCAAGCTGTCAATCTGTTGAAAAAAACTTCCCAATGCATCATATTCCCTCAAATATCTTGATTAAAGGGCACCTCAAAAATCCCTGATGAGTATTACCTCTTTCTGACTTTTAGCTAATTCCATCTCAAAGAATGAAATTTCTTTTTCTGATGCCTGGTAACATCGAACAGCCTCAGCAATTCTTTGGCGGATGCTATTTAATTTTTCAACCTTTGTTTGCAGTTCCTCCTCAGCATTTGTAACAGCTTCTCCTGACACACTGGCAGCTCGAATAGATGTCCCCATTTTCCCACCACGAGGCTTATTTCCCCCACCACTCATTGTCCCAGATTTTTCAAAAAGTGCACCATCAAGTGTTACCACACGTCGAAATTCTTTGTTTCCATTATATGCAATACGTGTTGCCTGCAAAAAGTAGAAGCTGTCTAGATAATTGATAAACTGAAGTGGAATTTAGTGGGAATCCTCTAATATACCGTATAAACAAGCAGAGTTTACTTTTGTCTAAGATTGGCTATTAGGCTCTCAACAAGATGGAAGCAACACAAGAAAGGAGATTGAGGATTTAACCTGCTCAACATATCACTGCAAATGAGGATTTAATGTTAAAACCTATTGGTTTGAATGGAATCTCATTCCTGATCTGAAAGACCAAGTTTACTCGCATTTTATTATATCTCATAAGATTCGCTGCAAAGATTCCAGTTTATGAGAATCCACCACAAGGCTGATTGTGCAATATATTTTATACAAACACGACTGTAGCTACTTCCTGGCCTCTAATCGAGATAAACCAAGCTTTCAGTAAGCCACAAGATCAGCTTGTCACTGATGAATTATAGACCATCAAAACACCTAAATGCTTGTAGATAGAACTAACAAACTTTGTAACGCAGCATTTTTTAGAACTTAGAAATTAAAACAATAATCCTAAGATTTAAAGTGAAACTGGAAACTACCTGGTCGAGATCCTTAGCAACAACAGTGTTTCCCAGTGCCGCAAAGAAAGCAAGTTTCATTCTTTCATCCTGAACTTTAATTAAATCAAAAAGCCGTTGAACTCCTTCTGGAGTGCTTACATTCTCCTTCAACTTGGGTAAAAGAGCAACTTGCTTCTCCTGCAATATGATATTAAGAGTGAAATCCATAAATGAAGAGTTTGTTTGATGACTCCTCAAACAGTGTTATTAAAATAACAAAAGTATCTTGCATAGGAAGGAAAATATGAAAGCATCATAAAGGCTACCATTAATAATTAAGTGGCCACTCCTTTAATTAGATTGTTGACTTCAAATCCCCAACAAAGTTACATTACCGAAATTTCAAAACCACACAGGCTGCCGTATAATGTTAGCTGGACATCTCCAAAAAGCTAAGAACAAATTTTTCAACATGAATCAATCCACTAGATGCTACATTATGTAAAGATTGCTTTCTTTTCCACATGTCTCTTTACCGTCTCAGAACCAGCTACAAGATTCAGTTTCTGTTTTTATATGCAGCTAAAAGATTCAGCACATAGGAACAATCTTTGTTAAAGTAGTTTTATCTGACGTGTTATGTAAACTGGAGATATCAAACTAATGCACTCGGATTCACCCAAGTTTCAATGCAAAAGATTCAAAGATTTCTGTCATCAGGTCATAGAATTGAACCAGCCTAGCAACCCATCTTCTATGTAAACAAGGTCTTTCGAGGACTCAAAACAATGGACAGATTAAGTTAATGAAGAGCATAAATATGAAACCAATACCAATATCATGAAAGTAGCAACACCAAGATTGTCCCTCCGGAGTAGCTCAACACATGCTTGTGCTGCACTAGTTGTTTCCACTACAATGTAATCTAGTCCAGGACATGCTGTTGATATAGCAACATCATATTTTGCTGCAAATAGACCATCTCAAGGAAGTGAGCGCTCAGGAATAAAATGATAAAAAGTTATGGCTCTTCATATTGCCAAAATAGAGGGAGAAGAAAA
Organism: Myrica gale; assembly: GCA_963930655.1. Lineage (NCBI taxonomy): Eukaryota > Viridiplantae > Streptophyta > Magnoliopsida > Fagales > Myricaceae > Myrica > Myrica gale. The sequence continues at coordinate 2,523,755 of OZ005600.1, read as the reverse complement.
GATTAAGATTGTTGGTCCATTAAACATCACGCACAAAAAAAATGGAAACATCAACACATGAGAGAGAATGACTTTTATAGGCATCTATTGATTGCAGAGAAGGAGATGACACGCAGAAGGCTTACCATCAATAGCACCAAGATCACCCATTCGACCATATATTCCCTCGATTCGGTTGGACTCCTTTGCCTGCAAGATTGTTTTCAGAACTGATCCCTGACTCTTCTCAGCATCCAGGGTAGACTTAAGTTCTGCAACCTTCTGTCTTGCAGCTTCTTCAATTGGAATCAGAGCATCCTGCTCTTTGATGCTTTCCTGAAAGAGGCTCAAGTGCACTCATCAACATCCTCTCATGATAAAACAACAAAGCGAGAGAACGTGAATTCAAGTAATTATCATTTAAATACAAACTTGTTCCACTCTACAAGCTTTCGATGCTTGAAGCTTCTTCTTCTCTATATCTGCTCGAAAATTTGTAACGCTTGCGGTTTTTGTTCTTATTTTCTCCAGTATGGTGTCCTTCTGCTTCCGAGCATCTTCAAATGCTGCACGACCAGCTTCGTGCTGAAATAGTCAACCATTATATTCGGCTGACTAGATGACAATCTCCACAACTATAGAAATATCCGGTAAGTTCAGAACAAGTTGCAAACCGTACAGCGTACAACAATGGATTATGAATATGAATTTTCTTTGGGGGATCTTCCTTATACTAGTTGCAGCAACTCACTGACAGTAAATGGTTAACAAATAAAGACGACAATGAACTTAGGTTCCAAAAGTAGAGTATTACCTATTTTAGGCTGTTAACAGAAATATATGAGGTCATAGTTTCTGTTGAACATAACTGAAGTTTATAGATTGGCTGAACTCCAATAGTTTAATTAAACAAGAGTGCAAGTCTTCTAGGAGTCAAACGATAATCAACATGTTTAAATTGAGAGATGGTTAGTGCACTCATGCATCCTCCAGAGTTGATTGACAAGACAACATCAAAGCACCAACCTCACCTTTTCACTCAAAAGCTTCATCTCAGTACATGCAACTTCAAGTTTTCCTTTCCGTTCGATAAGTTGCCTTTCCCAAGGTTGTAATTCAGCACGAACTTTTGCAAGCTCAGCACGATATATCTCAGTTTCAACTGCTTATCAACAATCATAGGTAAGTAACACTCTAAACAATTAGCTCCACTTTCCATCTCTTCTAGAGATTTGACAGTATGACCCAATTATGTGAGGAGGATTAACAATACAGCAGTATGAAACCTCCCTCATGCACCAAAAAAAGAGAAAACGAAACCCAAAAATTGAAAATTGTATACACTTTTTGAATTATTTTTTCTTTTATTTTAACTTAAGTTGTTAAGAGTAGATCGTCATCATAAATGATCGATTGAGGGCAGCATTATTCCAAACAGTAAATGTATTAGGAGAATCATGCAAGTTGGCCTTTCTGAGCTCCAAATCCAAGTGAATATAGATAAACTTCTGCAAACACAGCCATACTTTGCATGGTAATTTATGCCATATGAATTCTTAATCTCAGAACTTCATAGCATGTTATTTTAACGTCATTTTGAATTTTAGTCTATTTCAGTTGTCAACTCCTAGTGAACAATCAAATAACCATAGTACTATTTGTACTATAGGAGATGACAAAATGAAAAAATCCAACTCGACAAAACTTAGTGCACAATTGCTTTTAATGACCTAGCTTGAGCCAAAGAAATTTTTTCCCAGAACACTGAAATGGGAAAAAAGAACAGAATTAAGTGGAATATCAATATAACTTATAAATTTCAATTTTAAGGCTATACATTCGCCATAATTGTGACGAGAAAACCACCTTTTGATTTCTCTTTAATTTCTTCCAATACTTTCTCCTCATCCATCAAGAGCTTTTGCAGTTTTGGAATATTTTCCTCAAGTTTTGGGATCAGATTTGTCGAGTCTTCACACTCCTTTTCTAAGTCAATAATCTTTGACGAATCCTGAGATGGGTAGTCAAAAGGTAAGATAATTGTGTTCCTGAAATTGGAAGCCAAAAGGTGCATTACATGTGTGCAGTTCAAGTAAACAATAGCTTCCTTACCTTTTCAAGTTTATCCTCAAGTTTCTTAATCTTTTGTTTTTTGTGCTTCAAATCTTCCCGATATTTCACGTCCTGCCTTTCAAACTCCTTAAACTCTTCCTTACAGCTTCTAAGTTCAGTATCAAGTTCCTAATAATCCAAAGTACGTTGTGAATGATCGACACATCGAAAGAAGTTCCTTATGATCACACGCAGTTCAGCCAGGTCATTTCAATGAATGGCTAGCACACGGCCTGAAAATTGATATGGTAATATATTTTCCTCAAGGAGACAATGATATAAAAGTAATGTTAGTAAGTTCTGCTATGCATTTGCTAATGGGAAATATTAGACCCATGTTCTGCTAACCTCTTGTCTCTTCATGTACTTGGTATGCACAGTTTCAAGTTCCTTCAACGTTTCATTACTTTCTTGTATCTTCTCCCTAATACAAGAAATCAAAATACTCGTCAGATATAAGTTGCTTGTTTTCGCCTAACATTCTAAGATCAACAGATGCCATAAGCATATACCTTTCAGTCTTCAGATTCTCTTCTAAACTGGAAACATTTGATTGTAGTTCAACCATTTTTCTGTCAGTGTCTTCATGAGCCAATTTGGTGGCTTTCTCTTGCCATTTCAAAAGTGACAACTCTTTCAGCATGTACACTTCAGCTTCATTCTTCACATCCTGTTGCACAAAAATATGTCGCCAGATTAATCAAACACTAGATGATGTAGTGATGTGCAATATCTTCTCCTTACCTCTAAGCCATCTCTTTCTTTCTCGGCCATCTTAACCATCTGCACCACCCCAGACCTGCTCTCATCAAGCGATTCCAGCCTATGAGACCAATGAGAAGAATCTCAATCATGTTAGAGATATGACCATATGCTATTTCAGATTGAGAACAGTGAAACTGATTTGAATGAAATGAAGCAGAAAAGTTGGGGACGTGTTTGAAAGTGTTAAGAATTGAGTCAAAGGTGTATTAATTGGGAAAGGAAATTTTGGTAACAGGAAAAGCAAATAGTTCATTGAAAGGAAAAAAAGAAACAACAAACAAATAAACTCTGGTTTGATCACAGCATCATCGTCTGAGAGGATACCCCTTATCTTAGTGGAAAACAGTACGCGTCATGCCATAACAGAGTTAGCTCTTTGAATTAATGTTTTCTAAAGTGGGGAGACTGCCTTCCCAATAAGCAATCCAGTTACAAGTCATACTTCCCTTTCTGAACTTCCAATTGTTAGGTCATTCTTATTTTTCATTTTAACACGTAATACTAAGAATTGAACTAACGCAGAACAGGTAGCACATATAGTGCATCATTAATAATAGGACGCTGATGCAGTGAGAAGGAACAAGTAGGGTAAACTTGTAACAGAGTTGACATCAAAGATAATGTACTCACTGCTTATATGATTCATCAATTTTTTCAACGTATTTGTTGGTTCCAATTATGTCCTCAAGATACTCAAGAAATCCTTCATCATGGGGTCCTTGTGCTTTTGGCTTCATCAGTGAAATCTGCTCAACTTCACCCTGGCAATACCAAAGAAAATTTTAGAACTAGTACAAACGAACTTCTTACTAGAAAAACAATCATTGAATACGATCTCCTGAACCTGAAGAATTAAAAAACGGTTGTTGTCCAGGTCCACTCCTTTCCCTTTCAGCTTTTTGGTAACTTCAGTAAAATTACTTGGACGGTCATTAATATAGTATTTAGAGGAGTTATCTCGAAAGGCCACTCGGCTAATCATAAAATCACTCCCTGGAACAGCTTCATATGATCCATCATCCTGTGATCATTGAAGGTATAGCAACAAACAGTAAAACTGAGGTCTTAGAGCTTTCCCCCTTGGTTAACAATTGTGAAAATACCAAAAAAAAAAGTAATCCTAAGAACTATAGCAGGCAAAAATCTTGTACAGGACCCAGAAAACCAGAATGGTTACTAAAAATTCACTTCTTATCAGGCTTTTCCATCAACCAAGAAAAATAAATTACTTTTTAGACCATAACCTTCAGAAGAAAAATTAAACTGACCCACCAGATCAATTATCTCCTGGAAGTGGACAGAAACACCAGCACTCTCCAAATTTTGATGATTAGTGGAATTGTGGATGAGCTCCGAAACTTTGTTAAGCCGCATCTACACATTTAAGCCAGGTAGACGCAAAGAGTGAACAGAAACACAAAAGACTTTGTCAAAATGTGTGTATTGGAGATCTATAAGCATCTTTGCTGCATTTAGGACCAAAAGACACATAATTTTCAAGTGTCTACATTAGCAAAAACGTTGTCCAGAGTGATCATAAACTATTCGCATATAAACTAAGAAGGTAAAGAAAGCAAAATCCATTATACCTGCTTAGCTCGCTTCCCGAACACAAACAGCATTGCATCTATCACATTGCTTTTTCCACTCCCATTCGGTCCAACCACTGCTGAAAAGCTCTGATGCCCCAGACAAATAAGAAATTTTTTAAATAATGTAACTAAAAGGGTGGCCGGCAGTTTGCTCTTGTTTGTTTTATCTCGCACACAGAAATTCCAACAATTCTAGCGCAATTAATTAGCTCGGGTGAATTTATTCTAACATTTTTCAGTTAGAGGTGCTATCTCACAAATGCATGACATTGCGCGCTGGAGTTTTCTCGAGTTTCCAACCGTTTTCCCGGAGTACAGAAATAACCCCAAGCTTATGCAATATAATTATAAAATGAAAGAGATTCCAAAAGGAACTGAGGAAGAGGGAAGAGGAACCCTAACCTTGTGGAAGGGGCCTACACGTTGCTCGCCAGCGTAGGATTTGAAGTTTTTCATGACCATCTCTTTGATGAACAATCTAGGGGCTCTGGATCTTCTCTCTGCCAAGTACGAACCGCCGGCCGTCAACTCGTCTCCCGCTTCCATCCTCACTTTCCTAGTCAACTCACTGGCCGCTTTGCCACCTTCAAATATCTTCTTTTGTTTTTTTACCGTTCAAACGCTTCGCATTTCTGATTCCACGAGAAATGGAATTTCCATGCTCGAAACATAAACAACGAAAGAATCCTCGGGAGTGGACCGGACCAATTCAGTTTCTTTCCTACACAGTCAGCATTAATAAAAACAAAAAATAAGAGAACAAAAATGAGTGAAAAGGGTATTGGGTTTTGGCGGGAAAATGAAAGCAGCGTGGATTTTTAAAAGAAGTGATGGGCCCAGTTAACGCTCCCATATCCAATTCAGGGCCTGAGAAACTGTTTGTAAAGCCCAAACCCAGTAAGTCGGCACATACGAGGAGTAGCTCTTTTTACTGTCCATTCCAAACTTAAGCCCAGTACATTGGCTCATACGAAGAGTGGCCTATTTTACCCCATTTCTGATTCGGCACGACGTTGGACCGTACCTCCTAGGCTCCGCCTAGAACACAAACGAAAGTTCTGTATACATCCCTACAAGGGCTATAAATGAATCCAACTGCTTGCAACTCGAACTCAACTTGTATATAAGTTAGACTTGAGCTCGGTTCAATGTAAGCTAGGGAACAAAGCTCTTATAAATTCGACTCGACTCATTTGAGTTTATTTAAAAGCTTATATTAAAAATATACATGTAAATAAAAATATATTTATATTCTTACTATTATATATAAATATATATCCCTATGTATATGCATGTGTTATGATTTATATTAAATTTTTATGACATTATCATATTAAGTTACGTTTTAAAATATATATATGTATACGTCATTTTTTAATATATAAGTATATATTTTGCTATGCATTTTGGGCTCAATTTAATGTATTTGTTATAACATATGTAATTAAATATTTTTTCATTTATATAAAATAAAATATTTTAATAGGTTGTCATTCTGTTTGATATTAATGTATGTATATCTATTCATACATTTTGTTATGCGTTTTATTTTATGTTTGAAACACTCTGCAAGGGTTGTTTTAATTTCTATGTTATAACCACATATATGTAATTACATGTTTTACCATTTTATATTTACTTAAAAATTTAGCTACTTCAATTTATATAACATATGTGTTACGTGTGAGTTTGAAATTTTTTTAGTAATTCATAGTCATTCGTATATTTATATAGCTAATATGAAGTTAAAAATTATTTCATAAAAAATTCCGCTAATCTTCATCTTTGTAACTTCCATCATTACGATCCAATGATCTAGATATTAAATATATATCAAATTTTGACAAAAGTATAAATAACTAAACTTGATTTTGTACATAAAAGGTTATGATTATAGGAGTTCATTATTGTGGAATAGCATATAAGCATGGAAGCAACTATAATTTAATTAATATGTCATGTTTAGTATACCCTAAGACATAGAGTAGTCCGTACTTTTAGGAAAAATGTATCATTGAGATTTTATCGAGTCAAAATACAACTGATATTATCGTAATTCATAAGCTAAGAGCAACATCTATCTTCAGGAATAGTTGTATCTACTATTGGCCTATGTTAATTATATTTTAGATCATAAATTTAGAACTTTTATACGTACTTACATGGTAGCGAGGAGAGAGATTCTTTTGTAATTTGGGCCAAAATTTTGAGTACCAAAAATACGGTAATTTTAAATCTTGAAAAGGTTCTCCTTAATTTTTTAAAATACAAAACAAGCTCCAGGTTGAGTCAAGCTAAGCTCGTTTGTTTTGTGTCAAGCTCGAGCTGGTTTAAATTTAGCGAGCTGAGTTTGAACAAGGATTTTAGAGCTCGAGCTCTTGTATGTGTCATTACTCGGCTCGGCTCGACTCGTTTACAGCCCTAGTCCTGAATCTTTATTCAACCAGATTTATTTTTTACAATTTCCCAAAACAAATAATTTTTTTCAAAAAGTTTCATGGTGATAAATAAAATTCATTTTTAGAAAAGAAAAAAAAATGGTCATCTGTATATGAAACGAAATAAATTTTCTTAAGTTATTTAAGTGGCCTTCGTCTCATTAATGTCGGGTGTAAATTTTCCAACAATAAAGGACATTATTACATATTTGCCATTGTGGTTGTGGTGAGTATTATTATGTATTAGACATGAAAAGGCTACGTCTATGTCAATTTGTATTTAGGAACAGCGTTTGCAGAACTTATGGAAGAGAAGAAACAAATAGTACCATGTTGATATGGCCGGCATCCCTTTGTTGAATTTTAGTGACTTTGTGGTCTCCTGAGCTGAGTGGTTGGCCAAAGCTACGGCAACAGGATAGAAAATCAAAGGAAATCGACAAAAGATAAAGGAAGACTAGAGTAAAAAGGTAAAGTGGAAAAGCAAAAGTCCCAATTGGGAAAAGAAATAACAATGGAAAATATGGCACCACTAGGACGTGATTGACGTGCACCAAAATCACTGTCTTGAAATTGTACGTGGTCCAAATATATATATATATATATATAAGGTGATAAAATTTTAATATATGTTCTTTGATTAGACCAACAAGTCAACTAACCAACTCACTCAAGTACCCCACGACCCACTTTCTGTGTTAAGGGAATAAGATATTGGAGTTGGTGGAGCATGGCCCAAAACTATGATGGGACAGAAAATGAGGAAAATAAAGACATCACATGATACGTGAGTCCATATCTGCAGGGAAAAATAGCACCGGAGTGTTTCAAGATTTACGTGGAGGTCGCAGAGGCTTGTGTGCATGATCAGGGGATCAACGGCCCTCAATGAATGAGGTGATTGAAAAGCTCGGCTTTGCATTGGTATTGCAGTAGAATGCGGACGCTGTGAAGGAGAACATCAATCCCACGGGTGAGTACACCTAATCAGGGGCGTTATCAGTCGGTGTTAGTGTTACCGATACTACCTGTTCTACTGAAAACAGAGACGTATAAAGCGAATACATGACGGAATGGGACAGCGGGACTGAGTTGAGTACTAGCAGATTGTGATCCTCAGAACAAAATGAAGGGATAGAAACGAGAACGACTCCTACGGCACTTTTGGAAGAAAAGTTGGTAGTATTTCCGAATTTCCGATCTCGATCTAACTTTTCTCGCTTGCATACAGAAAATTCTGAACTCATGCTCCATCCGGCTGAGAGGTTCGGTCCAAACTAAATCGACATTATAGGAAACTGAATGGGTAGAGAGGAAGACAAGAATGTGTTGGGTTAAGATGTTTTGTGAGAATTTTTTGTGTTTTGAGAATTTTTATGTGATGTTAACTTTATTGGTATGCGTGTTGTAGTTATATTTATGTGTTTTAAAAAATGATGTTTGATTATAGAATACTGAGGATTAAAAAATTCCTGAAGATTGATGGTAAACGAACCACCTCCTAAATAACGGGCTTATCTTTTTACCTCATCCTCAGGGCCAGTATTTCAAAAGGGTGTTCAACGCTTTTGCGCATGGCAAGTCTTGTCAAATGGGCCATTGCCATCGAAGGCACAACGCAACGCCCGAAATGGCTTCGAGATGAAAAGGTAGCCCACCCATGGCTTTCCAGTTTCTGCTAAGCATGTTCTCAACTTTTATTCCCTTTCTATTTGTCTTGGCTGAGAAATATAGTAGGATTTCGAGTAATCGAAGGAGTCGCAGTATTAAAATGTTCAACATTCAAAACTTTACTAACTACTGCTATGAGCTTAGTTTTGTGGTTACTGAGTGTTATTGAGGGATATCATCATCGATCAAACAAGGAAAATGACACGCACAAACTAGAAATAATATTAATCACTAGTGAGATTTCAGTTTCACTACATAATTTATAGTCAGCCGCTCTCATTTAGGTAAAACCCTTCAGGAGTTGCTGACTCTCAAAAGGAAATGCGAACATAAAAAGGTTGGTACTTGGTAGTAGTAACGCAGTACTACGCTGTAATAAGATAGACGAGACCCGGAAGGGTAGCCGATAGGATAGCTTAGGGGCACTTGGGGCCTCCTTCCTTGGTCTTCCAGTTGTTGTAGCACGGGCACACGGCCTTGTTCCCATAATACCCCGGGGGTACGCAGAGGCACTTTTTGCAGCACTTCTGACAGAAGAACATGCACGGCTTGTGGTATTGGGTCTTGCTGCACCTCCTCGTGCATTGTGATGGGCATTCTAGACATTTCAAGTTGACATCAAAAAAACGCAAGAAAAAGCATAATCATTTTACTTACTGTCCAAGACAGAGACCAGAGTGACAGCTAAAGTGTAAAACAGCCAAACGAGAAAGAAGAGGATGTGAACGAAGTTTTGACCGTAGTCAAACCTGGTTTTGACCACAGTCACAGGTTTGACTGCGCAGAGATCGGTCATAGACTTGTAGAGAAACAGCGGAAGTTAAAAAAAAAAAAAATAATAAGCCTTTTGAATTAATAGTCTTCCCTAATGGGAAAGAGCCATTTTTAACCAATCTAATCGATTAAAAGGGGCCTGCTCCAATCCTAACTGGCCAGATAAATGAAGGTAAATTAGGTAATTACTAATTACCTGAAGGTCACGGTTGTATTTTACTCTATTTAATAATTCCACTGGCTCCCATCACCCCCTATTTTTCCTCCTAATTTTCTTTTCCCTTCCCTCCCAAACAAAGCATAGCCCAAACACGTCACGAGTATGAAAATTGGTAAAGTAATGCTTCCAAACCACTCCCCTCAACCTTTCTCACTCTATAATTTATGGTTTTTCCACTAGCATTTAATTCCTCAAAGGATAAATTCCACTAATCCTCCAGACGATCGGTGAAAATAGGCATATGAAATTACGCGAGAACAAAAGAGTCACTACTTACGGTAGCTCTTGACACTCCCCGGTCCATATTTGCCCTGTAATCACTTTAAAAAGTTAGACCAAAACGTGGCACGGCTCCGTTCTCACCCAAAAAATTGCAAGAAACAAAAGCAAAACTCTGAACACTGTCGGAGTGTGCCAATTAGAGATGGAAGATGAGGAAGAAAGAGAGAGCTTACTTGGTCGCCATAGTGATGTCCGCCATGCCCATTAGATGCCATAACCTGCAAACAAAGCAGAGAAAAACGGAGAAAGAAGCAATGTCAGTGTAACTTCCCCAAATTAAAGAGTATGTCTTCGTTACATTTTGGCTTTAAGGGAGTTTAGGGGAAGGACAAAAAGACCCACCATGGTTTGAAGCAAGGAAACGGCAATGAGGGCCAAAAGGAGCGCAGCAACAAACTTAGCCACCGCCATTGCTACAGACAAACCCTTCTTGACTCAACAAACCTCAAAGAGTACCCCGTATGTCGGAGGGAAGGAGGAGAACCTTTGAGGGGAGGGGCTTGATTTTGAAGATCTATGGTGGTGGAGGTATAAGTAGAACATCGCTGCAGCTTTGGCGCGGTCTGAAATTATTAGATGCGGTCATTACTATGGAATCCTCGGTGGTCTCGTTTGATAAGAAAATACACCTGCCCACTCGCGTTCCTCGGGGTAAAAATTGCCGTTTGTGAAAATATTAGAGTTTTGGAAATTTTAGGTATCGGAGTTTGTGAAAAAAATATATTATTTTATAGAAAAGTGAGGAGAGAGAATATTTAATTGAATAATATAATATTATTTTATAATTTAATTAGAAGAGAGATTATTTTATAATTGTTCGGAAATATTGAGGGGTGGAATAATTGAGAAACAAACGCCTTAGTGGTGTTTGTATGCTAACTGAGTGGTTTTGTTTCTAAAATTTCAGTGTTAAAATTTTAAGTATTGGATTAATTGAAAAGATGAAGAGAAAATTAATTTTTTATCTTTTTATAGTGAAAAGTAATTATTTGATAGGGAGAGAGATTATATTGTAATATTTTATTGTATTAAAATTTTAGAGGGCGTAAAATTTTATAACACAAAAACAATCTAATGTTCCGTTTGCGTAACAAAATTTTACCCACCTAAAATTTTATCATCACAAAACACTATCTCTCCTCACTTTTTCATTTTTTCACCAACTTTTTCATATTCTCTCCTCACTTTTTCAACAACTAAATATCTAAAATTTTATTTTTCAAACACATCCTAAATATTTCGTCTACTAAAATATTTATAAAATAATAGTTTTTTCAAGAATTTTTTTATTAAAATAAATATTTTAAAAAAAACATTCAGTCAAAACATCTATTTTTGACTTATTCAGGGATTTTTATACATCAAAATTTTAGAGTTTTATTGTTAAAATTTTGATTATTAGAATTTTTGTAAAATAATAAAAATAGTTTATGAGAGTTGATAAAAAATTAAATAGATAATATTTAAATAAAAATTATAATAAAAAATATATTTAATTAGGAGATAAAAGTTATTCTGTAATTATTTTAATCAGATCCAAAATTTTGTGTCAATATTTTGGTAATCAAACGACACCACATTAAATTAGAGGCAAAGTACACATGAAATTAAACCTATCCGATATGTATATCCAGCATTTAAGCTCATATTGAATTGGACTATAATTTCCTTTCTTAATAAAATAAGTAATTACAAAACAGATTGAATAAAATTATACAGCTACGGTCCGACGGATGGTGCCAAAAAATAACGCCTCAGAGCAAAAGCCCACTCAAAGGGTAGGGCCCACCAAATGTACAGACCATCTCGAGTTGGATCTAAACAGTTTCATCAATTTTTTAGAGAAGAGAAACCGTGTCATCAAATCAAATCAATACACATACACCAAAAATTTTTAGAAGTTTAGTCAACGCGTTTTACCTCATTTTATTTTTTTGTCTTTTGAGTTTATTATTTTTAAATATTAGTCTTAAGTTTATATTTTTTTACGAAATAGTCTTTCTGTCAGAGATCCGTTTGTTTCCCTAACGGAATGGTCAGCAGCTGATGTGGTAAGAGATATTGATATTTTAGTTTTTAAATTTTATGTTGTTTTATTTTTTAGTTATTAGGTTTAATTTTTACCAACTTTAGTCGTTGCGTTTACATTTTCTGACGAAATGGTCATTCCGTGAGGAATTACTTTTCAAATTTTGGACTTGAATATTTAATAATAACTTATCATTTTAAAATTTGACAGTTTTAATAAGACATTTAATATGATTAAAAAAAATCGAAATTCAATTTAAATCCTTCAAAATCTACAATTTTTATTAAAACTTTAACCCTTGAATAGTAAAATTTTTAAAAGTTGAAAATATATTTATTTTTTAAAAAGAGATAATATGAGTGTTTTCTACTCTTTTAGTATTTTAAAATTCTTTTTGTCTATATATACATTGTATTATCTATACAATGTCTAGTGTCTGAATACTCAATTTTTAACAACTATAAATGCGTGTTATATATTCTTAAGTCTTAATTTTAATTGTATTTACATAAAAAAGTAAATAATAAAAAATATAATAATAATATAAAATTCTTTTATTGTTTTGATCCTTGCAATTGCTCCCATGGTATGGAAGTAAGACTGTATTTTATAAAGAAAATCAAGAACCTACAAGGCCTAATTCATAGGATGAGTTGTCAGCTGATATGACCATTCTCAAACTATAATATCTTTTATTTACTATTATTTATTCAAAGCACAAAAAATGAGACATGATGTGTTCTATTGAGTTGCAGAAAACATGTGGATTTTTTGAGTGGTTTGATCCTCGCACCTGCCCCCGTGGTAGGGAAGTATGATCGTATTTTACAAAGAAAATCAAAGACCTATAAGGCTTAATTCATATGTTTAGTTGTTAACTTATGTGGCCCTTCCTTCAGATAAACATACGAATCCCTAACGAAATGGCTTATTCATAAAAAAAATGTAAATCCAAGGACTAAAATTTGAAAAAATTAAACTCAATAACTAAAAAATAAAGCGGCGTAAAACCTAAGGACTAACCTGATGTTCGTTTGGAAGAAATTTATAGGATTCAGATAAAATTGTAAATATTTAGATGACGTTAAAGTTGTATTGGCATGCGTGCAGAAGTTGTTAAAAGTGATTGATTTTTGTAAAAAATTAAAAAAAATGTTGTATTTGAATAGGTGCATTTTCTGATATTTGACATGTAAATATAAAAGTATGATGCAAATCCTAAAAAAAAAACATGCCCTGAGATTTGAAAAAAATTAAACTCAATGACTAAAAAAATAAAACAGCGTAAAACCAAGGACTAAAATGTCAATTTTCCTTACCACATCAGCTGCTGAGTTGTCAGCTGATGTGACTAGAATATGTGATCATTCTGTTAGGAAAATAAATTGACCTCTGACGGAAGGACCATTTCGTAAAAAAATGTAAATTCAATGACTAAGATTTGAAAAAAATAAACTTAAGGACTAAAAAATAAAAAGAGGTAAAACCCAAACTAAATTCCCAATTTTTTAGAAAAGGGAAACCGTGTCATCAAATCAATACACATACACCAACAATTCATTTGAAGTTGGTAAGGACTAATTGTAGGCATATTCTAGGTATTCTTATCCATCAACGAAGATCTCTATAACACAGTTTATCATAGATGAAGCTTTCGATTATTGCTTATTTTATTTGTATTTCATTGCCAACCATAGAGCCGCATATTAATGGCTCGTTCCACTATTGATCAAGGATTCAAGATCAAAACATAACGTTCGTGTTGGGTGGGTACCGGCATTAATGGTGAAGGAAAAAACCGATCGGGACGGTGTTGGTGCATTCAAGCCAGTGACGGTATAGTTAAGTGGGTGTGGACAGTGGACGAGGGTCCCACGGCGTCGGAGAAGTCAAAAGATTTACGGGAGGGAGCGTAAAATTATGTCTTCGAGGACAGTGGATGAATGTTTATTGATGTAATAAAATAAAGCTGAGGGAAAACCCTCAGACAAAGCTGAAAACTTTTGTCACTTTGCATGTGCCGCTGTGCTTCCCTCTGACCACCGCACTGGCCCCAAAAAGCTGTGGCTGTTTGACAAATACGCACACCGCCCGCTTTTGCCATCGTCCGTTTCTGTTTCTGGTTTTTTTCCATATGCCACTCATGTAGAGGATATGAGTCCGATGACCAATGCCATGTCTCCTTTCCTCTTTCTACGCAGCAAAGAACCTGGTTCACCGACAAGTTTGCTTTCCGTTACTGTTCTACACATTTACTGGTTTTGGTAAGCAAAATAACACTCAATAGTTGAGAGGTACCAAAAAGCAAACAACGGAATGACTATTACGGACGAATTTGGTAGCTAGATCTACGCTATTCTGGAGGTTCAAATAGGTGGGGACGCCATCTACATCGATTTGAGAGGCTTTCTACACCGTCCAACTGACGAACGCCTCCAACTGCTGTTCGTGCCACCATATTTTATCATTGTCTTTCCTTTTCTGCTAATCATATTAGTTTACTGCCTGATAAGGTTTTTCTACCCCTTGTGGGTCTTTGTATAGTTTTTTGGTCACCCTACTCGTTGGTCCGCCGACTCTTTGGAGTGTCTGGTTCGTCCTTTAGACCGTGTTCTTGAATTTTTTCAACCTCCTTTATTTTATTAATGAAAGGTGATACTATTATGATTTAAAAAAAAAAGAATGACAATGCCTCTAACTTAGAAAAAAAAATTGACAATGCCTCCATACTCTATAATATACAAAGCAACCGTTTTGTTACGCTGGCAATTGAACATTGCAAAGACGTGGTTCATTTTCATTGGAGTTTACTTCCAAGTGCCACAGTGAAGAGTGTGTTGAGTCGCTTTTTCGTTGCTATATTTTTTAGGGAATCCCTAAGCTACTTTAGCTTTTAAAATATCGTGTGGCTCTTGGGTACCGGCTTTTCTCGGACTTATATTTCCACGTCATGGGATGTTTGAGGGTGAAAATTTTGGGTATTAGGGTTTGAAAAATATTATAAAATAAAGATATATTATGGAAGTTGGTGAAAAAGTGAAGAGAGAGAAGATTTTTAATAAGTATTATAATAATAAAAAATTATGTGAAGAATATTTTAATATTAAACTCAAATATTTGGCCCCAATTATTTGAGGATCAAACATCCTCTGTATATCCTTCTTTATCATTTTAAAAGTAGAAGCTAGATCCAATCAAATGTTGTTTAAGAAGATTAAAAAAAAATGTAGTTTAAGAATGTTGCACATAGCTTGTGCTCAACCTATGTCCCCAAAAAAATACTCTAAAGACATTTTCATGTGCGAGGGGGAGTGTAGATCAATCTTTAACGTGGGGCAAGAGCGTGTGAGAAAATTATAATCACGGTACAAAAAACACGTCCCATTGTACGGAACAACATGATCAACTGGCTTAAATAAGAGATATAATCGAAGAGCTGCTACCCATTTAAAGCATCGATAATGTGATACAAAATGGGTGGCATTTTCTGAAAAATCCTCTAAATATTATGCGGTATACGCGACGGAAGGATATAACAAGCATATATCGCAGGTCTAAAAAATGCCAAAGAAAAAAAAATAGGGCACGTGGTAGTCATTAATCAGCTCACATGCAATCGGCGAAGTTGCCGGTAGGGGTCGTTAAAAGAGAATGACTGAACCTTCTAAATTGCATCCACCAAAAGTAACCCTCGTTCATAAATTCTTTTCAAAAGAAGAAGATCGCATACGCAAGTTTCATCATACTCATTTGCTCGTATGCATTTTCGGAGATCAAAAAAAGTGACTGGATAAGATTCGAGCCGTAAAGGGACCAAAGTTGACAAGAACCCAACTGCAGTAGTACTGCTATCATGTTCTCGCATGTGGGTATGCTCTAACTCCCACATGGGGCACCAAGTTTATTTTGGCTGTCATGATTCGGGGTTAAAAAAATATCTTCGTGGCTGAGAATATTTATAGATTTTTTCCTTTTGTTTTCGGGATTGAACAAGAAATTACTTCCAAACAAAAGGGATATTAATAAAGATCTATGGACCTGGGATTTTCTCTTAACAGCCCACAGAACCTGCCTCTCCGACCCCTGTCTTAGCCCATGTGCTGGTTAAGTTTATTGGCACACTTTTGATCCGACTGACAGTGCATTCCCCACTACCATATTTACCTGCGTCATTAAAAAAATAGATATAATAATGTTCCAGTTGATCGCATTATCCTCATTCATGATGGGTTCCATTAGAATGATTGCGTCTCCTTCCAATGAAATCAACGTACGTACTCTAGAATTCTCCGACCCTTCTAGCTACGTAAAATTCTGGATCTTATTCTGAGATTCAATTCTAAAGAACCAGAAAGGGCACCCAGCAGTCTACGGTATAATTCGGTGTTTTTACGCTATAGTAGAAAATAGGGAGTGCATATGGGAGCATTCTCTCTCTCTCTCTTTCCAAGTTCTTCCGAATCACTACTGGGCTTCGGGATGTACATGGTTGAGAAATTAGGGCGTTGGGCCTGAATTCTTTATATACTCATCAATCTGTAGCTGGACTAAGCAGATCTACATGTTGTTTAGCACAAGTGCAAAATAATTGGGCTTCTAGTTAACTCGGCTTACTTAAACCTTTTTCTAGGGACTGTCGACTGTATCACACTTCCAGGTTCAACCAAGGAGGTTAATTTGTTGGCCAAAAAAAAGGAGGTTTGTCGCTACGCGGAAACGGAACTGACACGCATTCAAATCCTCCCTCCCCCTAAATTTGTTCCCAGCAATCGCAAGCATTTATGTTACAGCATAAGTGGTGACTATGGCGGTTTCTGTCCCCATCATTAGGGATGTTGTGATTTTATTTTTCCTAAATATAATCAATATTGTATACAAGGGCGATACCCATTAAAACAGTGGACGATCTAGGTCGTTTGGGCACAGCAAATAATTAGATTGATGTGGGTCTTGCAAACAACCCCCCTGCACCCTGACAGAAAGCATTGGTGCCAAAGGGCCAGCTGTGGCAATGACATCTCTCATCCTCTACGTGCTTTAGAGTTTAGACCCACTGAACCTCAATTAAGTTCGACTCTGTGAACTATCGGTATGGGGCATGTAGGTCCGCCAGCAGTTGTTGGATAGCCTTTTTCCCACGAACCTCCTAACATGGTTTTCCCTCAGGAAATTTAAGGATCTGTCCCGATGCGAAGGACCATTCATTAGGTGCATTTGTCAGAGCTCATAATTATCGACCTGGAGCTTCCTTCCTCAATTTATCTCCATGTCATTACTAATTTAGCTTTTTATCTTTCTTGAAATGTTATTTTCAAGATTTTATCCAATTTATTATTTTCAGAAGGCACAATTAATAACATGGTAAATACCATAAAAAAATGACGGTTAAAATTATAAAAAATGGGCATGATGAATGAGGATTATAAAACATATAATAGACAATATGAATTCTAAAAGTTTAATGCATACGTCAATATGTCATAAATAGAATAGTTAATGTTTCTGGTCCGAGAGGTTCTCTTCTTAACCCCAGCTTTTATGTTTTATGGTGTAGGGACTAGGGGTAGAAGAAGAATAGGGAGTCTACAAGTTCATAGAGAAATTTACTCTTGAGCCACATTGCTCAACGCCGGGCCCAGTGAAAGATAGACGTTGAATTAAATAGTACGGTATATGGGATGCCTCACTCTTCCTCAATTACAATTTTGACGCTTAGATGGGCCAATGATAACGGAAAAGCGAGGAGAATAATTAAGAGAAATTGCTCGGTGTTTTAGAAGTGCATCATATATACACGTAGAGATACTGAATCGTGGTATTGTTTTCAAGAATAACCTAGAAAAAACTCAAAAAGTACACCGAGCAACAGTATATGGACCAACACTGGTGGTAGTCGGTAGCCTTCGGTCATGCAATGAAAGAAGTAACGAACAGCTCATTCGTTGACTAACCCTGTTACATTGTCTGAACTCTGAAAACTATTTGGGTCTCTGTATTCTTACATTAATTGAGCCTTGAGGCGTCAGCGCCATCCTATATCCGGCTGTGAAGTACAACATTGAATGAAACTCCACCGTTTTGGAATGCAAATCTCGAAAAACTACAAAGAAAAAGCTTTTGAGTTTACGTTATGGTAAACTGTGATTAGTACTGTTACTGAATGTCAAAAAATTGGTGTCGAGTTTCAGTGCCCGAATTTTACTGAAAACAATGAAGGGAAAATGCGAAAACGAAACTTTTCTGGGAGAAAAGCTAAAAAAGACAATGCTCAGGACGATTGAGCACTGGCTCATTAAATAACCTTATCAATCTCCTTACAGTAACTCTCTCTCTCTCTCTCTGGGCCAGCCTGTTGCATGCACGAGATTAAATCGTTGTGCCAAAAAGACTTGTGGCCGTGGAACTATCCCACTCGGCCTATCAGAGTCCACCATTAGCCTTGTAGGTCATACGAGCTTGGAGATAAAACAGACAATTATTGTACAAAAGCAATGCCGGTTGTTGCCTTGACCATCACTCCTATTATTTCACTCATGGGAGACCAAAAATTGTGCCTAATGTCACGTTTCATGGGGTCTAACTCGATTATAGTACACTAAAGATATCCCTTTTATGTTGATTTTGGACCATTTGCAAGTGACCATTATGGTACTGCTACCCTCATGAGCAGTTGCATGTTAGGTGATATATAACCATCTTTCCAGGTTGGGGATTGGAGACATGTTAGGTATTTGCTGTGCATCTTCATCTTTGACCCCTCGAAAAGAAAATCTGACTTTACTCTTTTTGGATTAATAATCATGCTTAGAAAAAAAAGATTAACAGTCATGCTAATCAACGTTCATAAAATGGTACTTCATCATGAGTAGGTACTCGCTAACGCTAGGTTACTAACTTTACTATATAGACGGGACACTATAATTCATGACCTATCTTTATCACCTGCATAATTATTGCCTCAGATTCCTCGCGCGTTAGCTCCCTGTAATTTGGTGTCTGTCTATCCTCACCGCTATGTAGTTTTTTTGGGGCTGTAAATCCAAACCAACGCGGTGCCTAACGTTCTAGGGTTTTACCTACAAAAAGAATTTTCTGGAAAAGGATGGGGGACGGATGGCTAAATTTGCTGAGGCACCATGTACGTGGATGTGGTTACTTCTTTTACTAACCACATATTAAGGGATCCCAATTATTCCCTTCCTGACCCTCAAATCTTATCTACAATATTCTTGCCCTTCTTCACATTTGGTATCCTTGTGATGATCTCGTGCATATATACTTCTTTTTCCTTCCTTGCTATAAATTGGCACTTTACGCTGGCTTGAATGCGACCAGTACGAGCAAGTTATAAATTTCGGGAATTTATAAGCCAATAATTGAGGATTTTTTTTTCAGAAGCTTCGTTGTAAGCCCTCGGTTTGGTTTATTTGTCCTATCCGATCGAGCTAGGCCAGAATAAAACAATCAAAGTTCCTTCAGTTATTAAACGAATTTCCATTTTCCTCCATCACATCTAGGTATTGTTCTAATACGTACAGTACTCCAAAAAGAAAACTAATTAAGACTACTAAGTTGTCTTAATATGTCAATATTATGACAACTTAAAAGGGAGTGCTGAGAGAACATCCTTTTCTGTATCTACTAGCTAGAGTTTTTTGGTTCCGGTAACGACAACTTGGGAAAGAACTGTAAGTGCAGCGTAGGGGTCTAGTCATTCCTGTCCATTAATTATATATAGTGTTTATTCTTCTTTTCCCTGAGGAAACTGTCCATAACTCAGGTAGCTCACCATAAAATATATCGTGGATTTTATAGGTTGATCATAGACAATATCCCTTAAATTATAAGCCAAGCCAAGGCTTCCCCAGTTGGGATCTTTTCACTTTCTAAACTATTGGAAGTGTTACTGGACATGCTTGATATATAATATATAATTATTTAAGAAAAGCAATTACACCTCCGACATGAAAGCCGATAAAACATCGATATCACATTAATAGTTGAATGATTGTATGTAGTTTTTCGTAGAAATAAGAAAAAAAAAAAAAAGAATGATTGTATGTAGATGCCATTATTGGATGGTGGGGGGTTATCCAGAGGTCTTCGATCTGGCATTATCATTAAAGGGTTAAAAAGCTAATTGTTAAATGATTGAGGTAGATTGTAAGGTTTTAAAGGATACCTGGGTTATGTTCGTTTTCACCATTTTTTTAGGATTCTAAGTATATTCACAATTCTACCACCGAACATATTCAGAATTCAAACACAAAAACCAATACATTTTACACAATCTCCAACAACCTTTTAATTTTTTATTCAACATAAATTTTCTCTCTCTATACTTTTTCACATAACTCCAATACTTTTTTATTAAACAATTACATCAAATCATTTCTCTCTCCACTTTACACAAACACCAATAAAACACTATTCAACATAAAAATTCACAACTTCTCTAAAATCCTACATTTTTTCTCAAAACGAACATAACACTGGTAGATGAGCTTTCAATGTTGTAGTATTTCCATTTGGAGGGGATGTGGGGAGTTAGCGTTGATTCGGGAATTTGCATATTAAAGTACTTTCCGGCTTTGAATGATTTCTCCCTCTATAACCTGATCTTCTCTTCAGTCATCCGATGTGTATAAATTAGACTGGCTCAACAAATGATCAATATTTTATGGTTCGAATTGTAGACTTTTGGTCTCAGGCTCATTGGAAGTAGAAAGCTTGGCAGCCACGAATTGCTGCTAATGGCTGAGTTGGGCTCCTCGTGCTCGCATACTCGAATGAGTCCTTCCATTATTACTCGAGGTTGAATTGCCCCTTAAAATGGGACAGTCTTCCACAGCCTAAGACATGCATGTTCATCCATATGCTTCTAACGGAGGCCGCAATGAATGGTTACTAGACTCACTCCCAGCTTAGACCAACCTTATAATCCTCCAATCCAGGTAGGCGAACTATGGACTAGACAAATATATAGAGAGAGAAGGAAGGGTGCAAGTAATTGTCACACCACCCCAAAAAATGTGACCCTGTCTGGGAGGATGAGGAATTTTGCAGGTGCGGGGTGGTCTGTCCTTGTAGGTGCACCTGCTTATGCAAGGACTTAGCTCCTGAGTTGCATTTGGGGACCCATACGGCCAGCCAAGGGTTCAATTCAACCCGAAAAAGGCCTCTAGCCCCATTCAATATTTCAATCAGCTGAGACGGGAACGTAGCGAGACAAAGATCTCACGCTATATTTTCGCTATGATTTAGAAATAAAAAGGAACGCATTTATTATTTATCTACAAAGCATATGAAAAAGTTGAACCTCTTTGTTAAAAAGAGAAACAGCACCATTTTGCTGTTTCCAGTCAAATTTTGAAACCAGCTATCAAAGACTATTATATATTGTACAGATGGACACCCCAGTCAGAGCCTCTTCGTAATAAATTCACGGGTTGTGAGTTTCAATGCAGCGGTTGGCTACACGCCGTTCGTGGTTAAACCTTAGCTGCTCTATGATTGGTCTGCCGACGTCACCCGATCAAAAGAGGTTCCTGTGCCGCTCCCCAGTTCTAAACCTGATTTTAATTGCCTAGTAAACATGGATTAATTAACGTTAAAGTCAGTTCCTCTTCGGTTAGCGTGGTCTTCACGCAGCCTATCATTACTCTCACTTCTTTTTCTTTAAGATCAATCTTTAACGCTGACTAAGAAGTTTGAGTATTTTGACTTCAACTTTGTGGGCAGAGACCAATTCTAACACGTGGCAGATCACAAAACTAAAGTGTAACAAGCGCGTGCCGCCACGTACACCACGTCTTATCACGTGTCATCAAGACACCGTGCTTTAGTGCGTGCTAATTATGATGATGGTTACGGACCTCTTGCGTTTCATGCACTAAGCTCCAAATCAAATGTGGGCGGGACTAGGTTGTAATACTTCCCACTTCGAGGGGCAGTTTGTCAGGGCAGAAAGTAATAGTGTAATACCCAGTTTTACGGTACGGTTTCGGGACCTGTTTTTTTTGTCCGGGTAAAGGTTGGCATTTGGCAACCGTGCAACTGTGCAAGTACTCAAAGCGATGTCGTTTTGTTGACGAAACAAGATCTTTCGGACAACCCCGGTTAACGTCCGGGAATCCTCATATGCCGACAAATTTCTTATTAGGACGGAGTGGCAGTAAGGCCCGTAACACCACTCACATCCGATACATTTAAGAAGCGGACGGTTTTGCCATGACTTCATTCATTGCTCTATTTACAGTGCCCTCAACTTTTCTTACGTCAACATATTCGGGCACCCTATATGAAGGGGTAATCCTGTCTGAAAAGATTTGGCGTGGCAAAATAAAAGTTCAAAAGGTTTGCTGATTCAAGCGGTCCATACCTTACAGTAAATTGACAAATTAAGATGGGTTACAAGTCGGTGTCTCAGACTGACGGGTTCTCTTTCTCTCTCTGCAATGGTTACCCCTGTCATAATTAAAGAGCTAGTCCGGGTCTTCTTGGCCGTAAGTGAGTCATAACTCGGACCACAATTGGGAAGCAACCCAGTCAAAAGCCCAGCCCTGGAGAAATAGACCGTAGAAAGTTGAGCAATCGATATTTATTACATACAACATCTAACCCCATGCGGGGTCAGGAACTTAACCATATATTAGAACCAGGGTTAAAAAACAGTGGTTAATAAGAACAACCACAAAACCCAATTTTATTATCAAAGACAACATCACTGCTCATCATCATAATCATCGTCTTCTTCTTTCTCCTCCTCCTCTCCTCCACTCTTCTCCTTCTCCTTCCTCTTCATCACCCAAAATTAATTATTTTGCTCCTCCAAAGTCCACCTCTACATCCATTTTCTCCAACATACTACCACTTCCGTGGATAGAGATATTTCTAATCTTCGACAAAACCTAGCCCTAACAAACCCTTAAGAAGCTTTTTTCTTTTTGGTTTTATAATTCTTTTGGGGACCCTAGATGTTTGAGCGATGGACATAACCCCTGCCATCACCAACACCATTAGTGCTGCGAAATCCCCAGAAGCTGACAGTGAGACACCAACCCGGATCCATCTTTCCAAGCCCTCATCTTTCTCCAACGGTGTACTCAAACGACACAATCATCAGCACCACCACCATCAACTGCACCACCTCACCTCGCCACAACTAGTTGTCAGCTACAAAGAATGCCTCAAAAACCATGCAGCCTCCTTGGGAGGCCATGCTCTAGACGGCTGCGGCGAGTTCATGCCCTCCCCTTCGGCCACCTCCGTTGACCCAACATCCCTCAAATGCGCTGCCTGTGGTTGCCACCGTAATTTCCACCGCCGCAACCCCGATGATGCTATCCCCTCCACCCCCACTACCCATGTCATTGAGTACCAGCCCCACCACCGTCACCACCCCCCTCCTCCACCACCACCCCCCTCAAATCGAAGCCCCAATTCAGCTTCCCCACCACCGATCTCCTCTTCCTACTACCCCTCCGCGCCCCACATGCTTTTGGCTCTTTCCGGGGGCCTGTCAGCTCCACCCGAGAGCGCAGCGGGGCCTACTAATGCTATAGTCACTCCGAGCTCCAGTGCAAGAAAGCGGTTCAGGACCAAGTTTAGCCAGAAACAGAAGGAAAAGATGCATCAGTTTGCGGACAGAGTCGGATGGAAGATGCAGAAGAAAGACGAGGAATTGGTGCTAGAGTTCTGCAATGAAGTGGGGGTCGAAAAAGGTGTGCTCAAGGTGTGGATGCACAACAACAAGAACACCTTTGCGAGGGATGTGACTGGTGCTGGCAGGAATAACAACATTCTCGAGCACACCCACAACAACGGCAACGACAACGACAACAGCAACGAAGCCAACAATCACGGCGAGAACCCGAATCACTACCAGAGTGACAGCGGGGCTCATGGTGCTACTAATGGGTCTTCTTCATCCTCTTGATCTTCCATCGGAATAATAAGGAGGTGTTAGATAGAGAGTAAGACTGGAGTATCAATTACATGTAGTTGGTCCTTTCTCAGTTTTAATTGTTTTTTTAGTTAATCTTAATGAGATGATTATCACTTTGTTGAGGGTATTCATGAAAGAGCTAGATTGATCAAAAGGGAACTTAGTTTGGCTTATTTTGTTTTTCTTTCTGCTGGGTCAAGTACTTGTGCTGTTATATTTATTAATTCTTTTTCAAAGTTCATTTGCACTTTTTATTTGGCATGATATCCTTCTTTAAGTATCTTTTTGGGACTGGTGTTCAAGGCTTTGTGGGGATAATTAACTTTAATTGTTAATTTCAGCTTTATTCTCCTCTGGAAGTTAGAATAAGCAGTTGGTGCTTTCTCTCTTCCGGACAGCAAGAGAATTGTATAATTTCTGAATCCGATGTCTCATCAAAGGAGGAGGGAGGGAGAGAGAGAGAGTTACTTATCTTCTGTCTGAGATAAAGAAGCAGAAAGTGTTGCAAACTTAAACTAGGGCGTTTATAAATATTATTCTAGTTTATCCCATTGGCTTATGTAATCTATACTGTTTGATTAGAAAAGAGAATTGAAATCGATATGATATGATCTTTAATTCCATAACAATTGGTATGAATATAGGCATGGAATTTTTAGTTGTTGTGATAATGCTAATGTTGTTTAAAGAGACTCTTTCATGGCTTTATTTATTCTTCCAAGTGCACAGAGCATTGTTCCACTGACATATGCACTAGCTTTTGTTAACTCTGATAACGAGAGTTTTAGGCTTGTTAGGGTTATGTTTAGGGAAAACCCTAACTATCAAAACTAATATCTTGCAATTGCACGATTACGTTTCGCCTCTCGGGATAAATTAAGCCCATGTACCGTGAGTTTTTTTTATATGATGACTTTCCTTAAAAAGGGAAGCAGATCGCTTCATTATTTCTTCAATAATTTAGTAGTGACGATGACGCAAGGACTAAATGTCGATTGTCTTGTCTACCACCTCTTCTTGGGGATTGTTTTATTTTGGGTCAATTGGTGAAGTCTGTAATCTTGGCTTTGTGGGAGCGCGTCTTGTGTCTGAATTCATAGATCCAACTGCCAAAGCATGGGTCAGTTCTTTTTCAATCACCCCTCGACGGATGGGTTGGTACCAGCCTATTCAATTGCCTTACACACCCCTTGAGTTGAGAGGCTCATATAGTCACGTTATGGATTCCTTTAACTTGGTTTACATCGCATCCACATAACAAGAACGGAGCTAATGGACTAAGGAAAATAACAGAGATAATACCGATAATGGATCAACATGACAGCAGGATATATATTGTATGCCGTCACCTTCGGGCTTCAGCCTGAACTCTCATCGAAGCCAACTTAGCCCCTGGTTCTAAAGGGTTTTTGGGTATGTTTGAGGGTGAAAATTTTGGGTATTGAGATTTGAGAAATATTATAGTAAAAAAATGTTATGCAAGTTGGTGAAAAAGTGAAGAGAGAAGATTTTTAATAAATATTATAATAATAAAAAATTATGTGGTAAATTTTTTAATAATAAATCTAAAATTTTGAACCGATTTAATTGAGGCTAAAAGATGTCACTTATTTCTCAGATCTTATTTCTCAAGAATACGTAAGAAAAGCACTTCAAGTGGCTTTGGTTGCCGGGTGGGGACGTCATCAGGTCATCAATAATGGGTGAACGTGGCAACAGTTTACGATACCCATAACTCAGTTTTTGTCTCTGTTCTTTTCACGGGCAAGTTCTCTTCAAGTCAAAAGTTTACCGAGGAAAAAAAATATAAAATGTATTTTCTTTTCTATATGGTAATGTATATATTCCTGCTCAAAGGGAAAATGAATGTTGCAAACTCATCCTGCAAAATTTTTGCATCCGACTCAGTGCAGGTGGGCAATGGGGGGTGCGCTGCAGTCCTTATGTTGGTACGAAAAGCAACTTGTTGCCTCTGAAAGGTGGGGCCTGAATGTTGAACTTGGATGCAGCAATGTCGAATTTCACACTCCTTTTGATCCTTCGTTGGTGAGATTAATACTTAAATATCGAACAGAACCAAGCTGCACTTTCTATTTTAATAATTTTGGAAAGTTGATACATAGCTTAGTGTTTGCTCAAAATCATGGGTGGTAGCTGAGATCGAACTAATTGTCAGGGATGTTTGTTCACGTCAAGCTTCTTTTCTTTTCTTCTGGGTAAATCGACAATTCTATTGTCTAACGTCGTAGCAGTATTTATTGCTAATTTGATCCATGTGCTTCGATTCTCAATGGATTCAGCGTACCGCTAGTTATAATGATGAAGAATTGCTTATGCAGGGAGTTAAAGTTTTAAGGGAATGGAGTTTATATATAAATATATTTGTTTCGTGGCTTTTGTTGAATTTCGCAACCTTGTCAGTTGTCCCTACGTCTGAGTCCACTATTGCTTGAATGCGACAGAAACATTCTGTGATTTCATTTTTTAACTCAAAACCAAGCAATTTATGGCTCACGTCACCCCTTGCCATAATTTACTGTGCCTCTTTTCAGTTCGAGGAGCACCGGAACTAGCTCCTCAGCTCTTGTGCTCCTTTTTTTTTTTTCTAATTTTTTTGGCCTATTTTGTATGTAAATGTCACAGCTCTACTGTTTTCGTAGGCCATACCTGGAAAATAGGGACGTCCTAATTAAGATCAGAGACCCTTCAAAAGGGAATTCTGAAATAGCGGAATATGTTAATAACTTGCACGGGGGCTCATTATAATTTGGTGGTACGCACCACTGTACCACCACTTGTTCTACAGTCTAATAGCATCTAATTTCTTTCTCAAAGAGGTCAGAGAGGGGGGTCTACTTTTAAACTTTAGTGTCGACTCTGGGAGGGTTATTGAATTATTGTTATATTTACAGTAAAATATTAAAAAAAACAAAAAGGAAACATATGGCGATGCACTTTCATTTTCACACCAACAGCTCCTGTCGTTCCAAAAGGTAGATGGTAATTGAGTCGCACAGATCATCATCAGTAAGAAAAAGGAGTAAAATATTTGACTCTGTTTTTAGCTTTTTAGTTGAGATGTCAAGGAAATTGTATTCGGTCATTTTACCTTCCAATAAAAGATTAGAAAACAGCCATATTGGTGTGGGTGTAATATCAGATTTAGAAAGTAGAAACCCATGTCGTCTCGTATAATTAACGCGCCTGCTTGATTGTTTGTATACTTCTCCGGACAGAACGAAAAAACCATGCAATTCTTCGGGGGTAGCCGCAGTTGGGATTAGTTTCCACGTCGGTTGTGAAAAAGATTGATGGTCAGTTTATAAATGTAAGGAAAAATTTCACCTCTTTGAACTAGTTTTTAGGGCCGAGAAGACCAAACACCGAAGATAATTTATCTATTTATCTCTTTTAATACGTATCACTTAAAAATTCATCCTTAAAGTTATAAGTTTAAACCGTAATGAGTTTTGGACTTTATTAAAGAGACCCATAATTAGACTTTTATTCACATAGAAGGAATTAACCCAACATCCCCGAGCATAATTGTGCAGTTTATAGGTCGGTTCAAATTGGTGTAAACTTTGATCATTTCCACGTGCGATAGAAGGCAAGACGAACAAGCAACTTTCTACAATAACCATTTGAATCATCCATACGGTAGATGCATGTGAGAGAGAAAATAAAACGATTCGGTGCCGATATGTTGATCTCATGAATCCGACAGAAGCAACCGCTTAGAGATAATTCGTACTTGAATGGGTTACAAAATTGATAGTCTAATTATGGAAGAATTTGATGTCCGTAGAGTATTTATCTTGACAATGATTTCAAATAATATATGAGAATAGAAAAGATAAATATTAAGAAGTGGTACCGATGGAAGCAGAAGCTAGACAAAATTACAAGTATAATGTGGGTGTCAAACTTGAATATTGGGGCGAAATTAGTGATGCAAACGGTATTGGTAGTCTATTTGCATTGGATTCTTGGAGGAGGGTGTTTCACTTTCACCCATTGGTAGTCTATTTGTGTGTCATTATACGGCTCTGTCCACAAACTAGCTAGGGACTAGTGGACCGTCGTGAACCAAATCCTAAAGCTGGGGCAAATTAGCACAAAAGGCACTTTGGAGAAAGCTTCAACAAATAAGGAAGGGCTACCAATCCCTTTTGGAGATTGATGATTTCAACTCCAAAACTCTTATATATATATATATATATATCTCAGATATTCTTGTTTTTTCTTTTTCTTTTCTTTTTTGGCTTTTGAATTATCACAACAAACTTGACACTTCACTCAATATCTCAAGATTAAGAGCCGCAATAATGTTGCAGAAACCGACATAAATCCACAATTAAGTGTGATCCAATTTTGTTACTTGTGCTGGCTACAATATTCTTGTTACCTATTGATACTCTTTGGGTGCCATTTGGGTTTTGAGTGGGGGGCCGCTAAAATCAAAACATTGATATTTTACCTAACTTTTTGTTTAGTGGATGAAAAAAAAGAGCACAAATTAAGCAAGAAAATAAAAGAAATAGTGCAGAAAAGACTGCTTAATGTATTTCAAACTTTCATGATTCTGAAAAATCAATGAAAACAGATATTAATGAAGCAAAACCAGCCCACAACGAATCCCCTTGTTCTTATCCTTTCTTAGCGCTATCCCTGGTGCCCACTAGGCCTTGTTAATTATCCTTTTCTTTTGATAATTAAATTAGGCTTTTTTTTTTTTACAAATTAAAGTCTGTTGTGAGTTTGACGTTCATTATTGAAACCTTCTCCTAATGGTGGGACAGTTTGAATTCGAAAAAGAAGAGAAGCATGCAGAAAACAACGAAATAAACACTAATGTGCATGTCAAGGAAAGACCACGCAATTATTTGAGGAATAAAAGATTTAGTGCTCTTGTGATGTGGTGGTCCAACAATTTTCAGGTTCTATGCCAAACAATCTCCATCTTTCAAATTCCTTGTTTACTTTTAGCCTTGCACGCTTAACACATTATCGATCGTCCAAGCAAATTGACTCTCTTCATATGTGTGGTTTCTATAAAATTATCAAGGATAAATATACTTTTTCATTTTCAAACTACTGTGACTTTTATACTTTACTTTAAAACTATCACTTTTGAGGTATTTCATCCTCTAACTATAAATTTTAGACACTTTGCACCCTCTTTGCATATATTGACGATAATATTCTTGACCCGATTTGTATATATTGAAGATATTATTGTTAATTCATTAAATTATTGAGATATTATTGTCGGATGAAAGGTGTAAAGTGTCTAATATCGATAGTTGGAGAGTAAAAAAATGTTCAGTATATTTTTCTCAACTATCAATTTGGGATGTGCTTAATTATGTGTCATCCCCTATTTTATGCCCCTTTAGTTTCATTAATCACCGAGAATTCCCAATCTCAGGAATCCGGAACAAGAGATTTTTCAAGGAAAGAAAAAAAGTTATTTTCACACCATGAAGGCATCCTCAAGATTCCACCAAAAGAAGCGAGTTATTCTTTTTCCTTATACGTGTTTTGTTTTTTTGGTTCTCTTTAACGCCCAACGTGGGAGTAATGGCCAGCGTCAACGTTGCCAATCCGACAATGTAAAGGCTGTTGCAGCCAACTACACAACACTGCCACCACAGTTCCATCGTTTTCATAAGGGTCGAATTTTCCTCTGGTGAAAATTTCCGAGTTTAATATGTCCATAACATTCATTTTGATTGATTAAAACCCGCACGGCAAACTGTAGTGGACTTCGCTTGTCATGTCCAATCAAGCTATGGACTTTCACTGTCAACCCAAATTGGAAATTTGGAAACGATATGGGCTTTCATTTCCGTGCCCATGCTGTGAACTTTCCGTATCAAAATCGGCCGTCGGGTCTGATCTAGCTTGTTTCCGAATAAGAATTTAACCCAACCTGTTTTTAAAGTGGGCTGGTAAGAAAAAAATATATTTATATCCAGCGAAAGTATACGTCGATGTTTGTTTGTTGGCCCTTTTCCTTTCAGGCAGGTATCTTTGGGTTTAATAGACGAGTTAGACGATAACCGTCTAACTCGTCCGACTTCTGGGACCACTAATAAATGGGTCAAATGAAACCCTCTTACGAGGGGCACTCAGGCCCGTTGGGCAACCCATTAAGAGAATCGAATCCTAAAGAGTTGGGCTGGCCCTGATCAGTGATCAAAACGAAAATGGAAGAGAGGAAAAGGAAGTCAGAATCCAAAGTCTTAAAAGACTTGGGGCTGTGCCCGGTCAAAGTGGTCTCGGCTTCTTCCCTCAAGTCGCCCAATCTTCATTCTTCACCAATCGCCGGAGTCCAGAGTCTTGATCTACGTTGTATGAGCATTATTGTGAGAAATTGAAAACGCAGAAGATGGAGAGAAATTCTGTGTTTATTCTTTTATTAAAAATGCTCTGTATAGTGAGTTGGTTATTTGTACCTAACTTTGTCATAAACTGTCTTTTTCTATATGTAGACGTCAGTATTTACATAATAAACATGTGCTGCACACTCTGGCATACAAGTTGGCACCTCCTTCTCTGCAATTTCTGTTTTCTTTGCAATTAATTTCTTCATTCTGTAAATTATTGTTTCTTTATTGTTATTTTAACCATCGCTTTTGTAATAAACCATCCTTATATCAGTGCCTTTTAAAGCCCTATGAGCTAGCCAAGTCCTACTTACATCCATCATCTGATTCTGGGCCGGGTTGTCATGCACAGATAAAGGCCGAATAAGGCCCAGATTTTCGACCACAAAAATTCGGAATTACAGCCCTAGATATGTATGTTACAAAGAGTTTGAGATACCTCTGATGCAGGGCATATTAATTTGCTTTCGCAAAATGATTGAAATCAATGATCTATATCATGGTTAAATTACTCGAGAAATCCCACCTCTCGAAAATACTTGGACCCTTGGAATTTCGTGTACTCCTCACTAGTCCTGCTGCATATATGATTCTATCACTGGCTGAGAAAGCTTTTTTTTTTTTTTCCTAAGATACTTAAAAATCATTCATTCGTACCGCAAGATTTCTGCATGGAGTTACGTTTTTTTGGAATTGACATCTGCCTGATTCAATAAAACGTACACCCGAAGGTTTGTTCCCGCCATACGCAAGGCCTAACTAGATCACTTTTGCGTACAAAACACCTCACATAGAAACTATCTAACCACATGCATGCCGATGAGACTCTGTTGGTTTTCTACGGAAGAACTTATAGAGTTTAGCTGCTTTATCCGTTTCCTTAATCTTTTTCCTTGAAGACCAAGAATTCGATGTTTGTAGCTTGCAGTGCTTCTGGCTCCTAAAGGATATTTTTCATCAATGAGTGTGCTTGCACGGAGACATATATATGTTTCGACACTCGAAATATGAGCCTTTTTTTTCGTAATTTATACACTTTTACGTCCTGATATACTGATTTCCATTTTACTTGCAGACTAGCATCTAAACTTATAGATGGTGGAGTGACGCATAAATACTGCTAATTAACCATTGCGGCCCTCACTTTTCCCATCATGTATACACGTGAATCCCTTATCTTTAGGAAGTTGTATAACTTTACAATTTGTTTTGTTGCGTATTTAGATAGTACTGTACTAGTATGTTGGATTTGGGAGATAAAATATTTGCCTGTGCTCCATGTATATTAGGTGTGCATCGTTTCTTATCATCGAGTGGCTGTAATATGGGTTTCTTCTTCCTGTCTGGATAGGACTTCTTTTCAACAAATAGCATCCACTACTTTGCCCTTTCGCGTCGTTGCCTATAAAAATATTGTGGCAAGCTCTGTTCAGGTTAACCAGCTTCTGCAGCACATGATGCTGTATAGCTAGCTGGTGCTATTGCGAGTACTAAAGATGTCTTCTAGGGTTTCAAACAACCATTACAATACGATTCTAGACACGACTCTGCATCACAACCAAACAATTCTAACCAGTGGAGTTGAAAAAGCTTACCTACCGCAATATTATCAACTTGGTTAGTCTAGGGGCTTTTTCTTTCTTGAGTTCGTTCTTGACTGATCGATTGGATTGTCCTACCAAAAGATCATACAAATCCCATCTGCAACATTAAGTGGGCTTTCTAGGTTAAGCTTTAATCGCCTTTAAAGTACATTGCTAAAGAAACTCCCCATTATATATAACACGGGTCTGGGACAGGGATGGGATCCAGCATCAACTATTTTGGAAAACTACAATCAAGTGATGGTTTTTCCATATATATCATATATAGAAGTGAAAATAACTCAAACCCTTTTTTCCTGAAAATATATATGATATGGAAAATAATCACACTCTATCGAGGGATACACATATATCAATTATATCACAATCATATGTAGCAACTTCATTTGATTTTATATTTTCATCTAGTATTTGCACCTCCCCTTTGATAGCGAGTTCTTCGATCTTAGCTACTTAAGGTACAATAGCAAACAGCGAAGCATAATTAATGTCGTCTTCTCAATCGGATTGAGAAAGACCTCTTAGTGGCTTTCCCCATGTGCTATGTATTACTCAGAATGGAAAGGAGAAAGAATGGCTCATCAGTTTTAATAACAAGAAAGCACATACAACAATCTTTTCTCACTGTTTTTCCGTTAATGGAAGATTATTTAACACAAGGCTTGCTCTTATACACGACTTATAAGATAAAAGGTTTAACAACGATTACGAATACAGAAAGAAAACACACCTCAATTTATTACATGGAATTCCATCCACACATAATATTATATCAAGACGACCAAAAACCGAAAAAAAGGTACACTTCAATTCAATACATGAAAATCCATTGACATGTTTATATATATGATCTACGTATAATATATTATCCCTCTTTCCCATTTGAAGAGGGTGAAGCACTCTCGTACCCTACATCATTCTCCACTTCCCTTCTGTGGAAGCTCCTGTGGCAGCCACAAGCAGCACAAGCCAGTGCAGCAGTTGTCCCCTCCTCCCCACTAGCCATGAACTCCCTGCAGCCATCAACCGCGAAACCTCCGATGCTAGCTGCTTGATTCTTTTGGCACTCCCCATATCGGACTGTCCTCACGGTCAGAGATGAAGTTGTGGAATTTCCTGAAGGTTCTTCTGATCTTCTTAAGACTACTTGGCGCTTCCTCATTTTCCAAGATCTTAATTCTTCTCCGCTTTCTAATTCTCCAGACTTTTTTGGAGAGGCGGTGGGATTCTCTGACTGATTTACTAAGCCAGAATTAGGGGATGGCGGAAAGAGAGAGAGAGTGAGAGAGAGAGAGAGAAAGAAGGAGAGGAAAGAGCTGGTGGTTAGGGCCAAGTCCTAACTCTGCATTGTATATATAGCACGTAAATCACTTTCTCGACTTAATTCTTTGTAACAAATAAGTAGAGCCCATGAGTTACTGTTGTTTTGGTTTATTTGGGACGCAAGGGAGGGGGTAAATATAACTGATTTTACTGAATTAAATATTCAATTTATAACAATATATTTACTAATAGAATTAAATACATTAATTTTGGTTGTAAATTGATTGTCCAACCACCTGGCTGACCAATAAAATAAGAATGATTCCCGAACAGATAAGCCAAACCCTAAAAATGAAGAAAAAGCTTTACTTTCAACCCAAACATGGTGATTGGTTTGTTTTAGAACGACCAGCTAAGAGGCTTTTAAACCTAAAATGTGGTGTGGCCCCTAACTGATGCAAAAAGGGCAGGTTTTGTGGGGTGCATTGCTACGATGAGATGCCAGCCACATTTTTGTATGATAGGTAAGCTTCTCTAACCTGTACGGGAAACACCACTACCCTGTACGTGAATTGAATGTCACGCAGTCTATATTGCACTGATCTTTGGTCAAATGGACTCAACGAATTGAGTCTTAAAGTACTGTTACTTTTTTTTTGTCCCCGGCCCTTTGTTTTGATAAATCGAAGAACTTCATTGATATCAATCAGAGAGAATTAAGAATAAATTAAAAGCAGATGCAACTGGCTATAAGTTTAAAAACCAAGCCTACATCTTCTCTAGAGGGTCGTAGAAACTAGAGCGCGCGCGCACACACACAGACATATATATGTATATTATATATATCAATAAATTTTCCTGTTAACGCTGAGTTGAGTCTATATAAAAGCTTACGATCTAAGCATATGTTCATATTATTCTATACAGCAAGAAATGTCCGAGGAAGGTCAATGTCGACGCATGTTTATTACATCCACGACACTTATTCCCTTCATCTTCAACTTGTTGCGAGAGAGCAAGGCCATTTATCACTTCATTATAAACCCCTTCATAGTGCTGCCCATGTGGGAAGATATACGTTCTATTCGAGAGCTAAATATAAAACAGGGGCTTGAGCAAGAACGGATTTGCATCTGAACCCCGACCCTACATATGAGGTCGACTTGTAGGGCACAAAGCGAGTTCCTAAAAATCTGGGTCCCTCAGGCGAAGCTTTTTATATAGGATCTTTTGACACATGACTCGTCTTTAACCATATCCAACATGGGCGATTGCGATCAAAGAAAAGTTTGTAATGGTTTCTAGCTAGACGCATTCTATAGTAATGTGGGCAAATTGTGTTGTCCCTGTGAGATCATGAAACTCGGACCACATTCGCTGGCGAATTTGGGTTTCCTTGAATATATATAGTGGTCGCTTTTGTCGAGAAGGTATTTATCAATCACCACGACTAGTAAGGAACCATATATGATTAGGAGGTTGGTACGTGCGTGTGTCGATACAAGTTCATTCACAAATCGAACGTATAAAATTGACTAAAATCATAAAGAGTGAAGAGGCGTGAGTTTCCTTGTACGTAACCAAGATAACAATTTGTACATGGAAAATGAATGGTCCAAATTTAATGACGGATTTCTTGGGAAAATGGGAAGCCAGGGGGGAATGGCTGCTAGCTAGAATCAATGAGTAATCTTAATTTACTTTTAGCGCAGAGCCCCTCTTGTTCAAATATGGCAATTACTTTTTCAAGAAACGAGCCAAATATGCGGCCATCTAAGTTATTCCTAGCTATATTTAACAATATGGGCCTCAACCTGTCTCAACACGCTTTCATATTCTTTTTTGTATGTCCCACGCAAGGTACGTTTGAATTTTACCTCTAGCAATTAACTTCTCCGTACGGGATCATAGTAGTATTTATATGTACTGCGTTGGTGATTAACATAAATTAAGGACACCTCATGTAATTTATGGTCATTTATAAAGATTTTTAAATGAACTTTATTGGTGATTAGCATATGTATAAAGGTCATTAATTTACAAAGATTTTAAAGAGCCAGTACTGAGCTAATTAATTATTCAATACAATGACGTTAACAATTCATCCTACAGGCGTACGGTATGTGCAGGATATTTTTATGTGCATGCATGGGAGTTTACCCATCATCGACTAGAGAGAGACAGTATTATATGTACTACTTTTTTCCCTTTCACGATCGAAAATGGGTAAGGGAGGATAGATTAGGTGTTGGGTTTTTTATTTGGGTGTGACTGTAGTACATAGAACCTAAACAGTACAGAGACCGGGAGGCTCTAGATCAATATAGAGTTCCACATACATTCTCAAAATAGCTAGGCCGAGTCATTAGCCTAGTCATACCACCATTGGCTAGTTTACTGGGTTTTTTTTGGCAAGTTAGCGTATGAGGTAGATAACATTGCGTTATAAATATCTTATTTCTCATCTTAAGAGGATCGGCCCTACAGAAATTAAGACAGGTTACCTAGCTAAATCTGTTAAAAATACATGTGAAAGTGCTTGATGGGTCATGATCACCCTTTCAATTTCATAGTTTATTCTTGGGTATACATAGAGAAAGAGTTGTTAAGCTATATATGCCTAATACTTCTAGGTTTACATACTTGCACAAAGTAGTCAAACAGTCAAAGTACGTAATCAAAGAATTTTAACACCCTTTGCGTGATCAATTAGCTAACAGTAATTATGATCATTAGCTAACAATAATTAAACAAGGAGTAAATGATGTTAAAATTCATCACTTAATTTAAGTCAAATTAGAGGAAAGCAGCTCCCCCCCAACTCCGATGGCGCCATGAGTTGAAAGGATGTATGTGCAAAAAGATAAGCCGCTAGCTCGACTGTTTTACATGTTAAGATGATGCCAATAACAAGAACTGCAGCACTGATGGCACTGGCTTATGTTTTGGTTGGGGGAGAGAGAGAGAGAGGGAGACAGAGAGGATCACCAGGAAACATTAAAGATTAAGACAGGATGGGATTTGAGGGTTGACAGGGACTACTATGATTGCGTGTTACGAAGATAAGAAGGACGAGGCCTTCTGCTTCTCACCCACCCGACCCAATTTGGGATGCCCACAGTAAAAGGCCCTAGTGATTGCCGCTTTTGGTGGCCCTCTGGGATAAAAGAATCTTAGAGGCGGTTCGGTATATAAAAATCTTCAGAATTTTTTTGAATTCTCAGAATACAAAATATTCTACAATCAAACATCATTTTTAACACTACATAAAAATAATTAAAATACGCATATCAATAAAGTTAACATCACCTAAAAATTCTCAAAACACAAAAAATTCTCAAAATACACCCAAACCGAACAGCTTCTTAGGCTTCTAAATCACACATTTTCCCTTTTCTAATTGTGATGAAAATTGGAAACTGGCATTAGAAATCACCAAAAGATAGTAAAGCATAAATGGAAGTTTTCAACATACTTAAGGATAGGTGGTGGCCGATTGATGCAACTTTAAAAACAAGATTATTATCCCCGTCATACACTTTCTACTGCCCCACGTCTATAACTTAGCACTAGTCGACTTCCTCTGTCCAAAAGTGAAAAGCTTTTGGGCTTGGAGTTTTGGACCACAGAAATCAGAATGTGCGTGGTGGGTTGATTGGCTAATATCAGCGGTCACTCAAATTTAAGGACTTACATGGTACTGTTTTCGGGCCTTATTAGCTACTAAAATGATACTCCCGCGGTTGAACTTCCTGAAGTATACTGTGGGCATACGACTCGAAATCGAAGGCTTACACCAAGCGAGTACAAAGAGGGTGCTACCTTGTTGCACAGAGATTATTGTAGCTGCAGGCAACTTTTTTTTTTTAAAAAAAAAAATACATCACTTCACTTACCTATCAAATTATCAATCACCCCTTGTTGGACCTCAAACATACACATAAAAATTCAATGAATTTCCAACATTTTCAAAGACATATAATTGCTACGCAATTCTCTATATAGATAAGCGACGTTGACATCATGACCTGATTCTCCTCTCCTCTCATCCAAAACCAACTAAAAATAACAAAAATAAGTTGGAGAAAAGATAGAGAGGATCTAATTGAATGTAAAAGGACAGGTGGGCATATATTTCATAGGAAAGATACAAGAGATGCGTCCAAAAAAGATTAGTTCTACCAATCTTCTATAGGAAAGGTACAAGAGATACGTCCAAAAAAGAGAAAAAAAGTTTATGATATTAAGAGAATTATGAATAATCAAGAATGTCGAAACATTAGCTCAGGACTATATAGCTGAAATTCGTCTAAAAGGAAATTTTACCAAAATTGGCAAAATTTCATTAATCACGCCAAAAAGAAAAACAACCCAAAAGAGATAGACGGCCAAAAATCTAGCTCAAATCGGATCCAAAATCATTTCTTAATTGATAAATGAAAAATTACTATAGAAATTACCCTAATTAATGAAAATTCAATTTTTTTTTTTATCTGTGCGCTGATGTGTCATCTCAAGATATCTCTGAATATGTTATCTTACTATTCATCATCCTCCAGCTCGACCCTACTTCGTCGCAACCGTCCCTAATAAGTTTCTACCATAGAAATGTCCCATCAACACCCATTACTTGCTAGGTCCTCGTCTTTCAGTTTTGTAACCAGTGTTCTGGAAGTTTTTTTTTTCTCGGGTTCCCGCTATACATTGAAACCGACAAACAAGTTGGAGTCAACCTTTTGGCTTTAAGGCTGTTTGAACAGGGAACCAAACCGCCCCAAGTGACACAATCCGGCCTCGTTAGTCAATGTGCGTACTTGGCATCGTATACCAAATGTTAATAACTCCAGAGTAGACTTTGTGTCATCTGGCTTGGTCAGTTTCCCTTCAGGCTTCAACTCAAAAGAAAAAGACTCGTCATTTTTCCACATACTGACAGATCAAAGGCATTTTCCGAATTCATTTAATTTTTCGGCACAATAAGTTATTAATTGATGAAGCCCCAACAAAAATGATGCGCGTGTTTCCTTCGTTCAAAGAAAAAAGGTTCCGGATCAGAATGATATATAGATATGTCCTCGGTGGCACGAAAATCTCGAGATGCCTCAGTTTTCCTTGATTCTTGAATGTTAGATAAGGTGTCCCTGTTAGCCAACTGGGACATGATCTCGGGCTAACAATATTATGCACATGCTGCATATATGAAATGCGCTTACATAACCATGTCCGGGCCACATGATCCTGTCTCTTGAGTTTAGTCACCTTTGCCCGAGGCCTTGCGGGAACATCCTGCAGAAATCAATCAAATGGGTCGTATCCGAAAGATTTCCCAGTAACGTCGACCCACTCGCTAGCTATTCTTTGTTGTACTGCTACAGGGACACTGAAGGAGTACTAATAAAACCAGGGCAAAATAAAGAATGCGATCCTTAGATCGTTCTCCCAGTGAATGGAAACTGAGCTTTTATGCACCTCTGAGCCAGGACAGCTTCGCACGGTCGCACCCATCGCTTTTCTCTCTTCACCATCTAAGTGCACGGAGGGATCGATGTGTCACATGTGTGACGTCATGTCTATGAGGAAGCTGGCTCCTTTCAAAGTGGAATGTTGACCTAATTCTTATCTCTTTGGTAGAGCCTATTTTGCTTTTAGACCTAACCTTTAGGCCATTAACTTGTGATACAAGCAGAGGGTATTCAATAGACTCTTCACTACCAGAGCAGGTGAAAGGGGACTTTTTAAAATTTGAACAACTCGGTTGCCATTCTGTAATGGTATTCATGAGGGCCTTATGATTCTTCCCCATGCCTTTACAGCGTGGATTACTTGCTTGGATTACTTGCTTGGAAGTAATAAGACTACTACAGCTTGCAGAAACAAATGAATGGAGACCTTTCAGAGAAAAAAAAAAAAGAATGGAGACCTTTCACATGTGCATTTAAGGCCAATCTGCACATTTCCAAGGCAATTTTCTGGCTATACAGCTGCTTCCTTTCTTACGATCGGTAAATGAGAGAGTCATCAGAGAGAGAGATCATTGCCAAGAATACCTGGGATAAAAGTTTAGATATTGATTTTTTTTTGCTATCAGAGGGATATAAACTATAGAGGTACAAAAATCATCCAATAACCCCTCCGATATGCATTTTTTGTTTACGGGTTCCATAGATCTCAAAATTAGCTGGTCTGTCCAAAAGCTGCAAAAGATAAACACATAGTGCGATCATACATGACATGGAATAGCTTACACGATTATTTGCTATTTACCGATAAAGTAGCAGGAATCCTTTTTTCTGATTAAGTCGTGTACAACCCTACTAATGCTATCTCTACCTCAGCATACTTTAATTGACAATACATTAGGATAAAAGCTAACTCTTAATTAAGGATCCATTCTCATTAAAAAGAACATATTATTGTAACTCACTAAACTGATATAGATCTTTAAATACATCTTCGTCTTAATCAATATCAATGGATGTTGTCCCTAACAGAATTAAGCTAAAATTAATCCGAAACTCGTAATTAATTGAGATCCGAACTAAGATTTTACACTCATATCATTTCATTGGGGAAAGTACAAGGCTCCATAGTAATTTTCGATATTCAAGACATGCATTTAACACAATATAATGTGAAATATACACTTCTGTTCTAGCACTAATTAGGGGTAACGAACTACGTACGTACCACTGCAAGACAACTGTGATATTCAATCAGTTAATAGGCCAGAACAAAAAAGGAAGCCCCCAAAACAACAACCATTTCAGAAAAGATTAGCGTTGTCATCTAATGCGAAATCACAAAGTAAATCTTTCCCTTGACTAGCTAGTCCTTCATCACACAACCACTGCTCAAGCAATGACAACGGCAGCTGGGCATTAGAATCCGGTTTGCTTTCATCTTGAAAAAGGCTTGCCTCAGGTGACATAGATTGTGAGGTATCGGAATGCGACGTGTCGAAGGACTCGAAACCGAACAGAGAGTCAAACGCCTCGGATGCTATAAGCTCCTTGTCATTTGCCTTACTTGGAGTTGGAGTTCCCTCACTGGACACAGAGTCAGTCCCACTAATGTTGTTTAACGAATTTTGAGTTATAAACGAGTTTGTTTGAGATGGCTTTGGGGAATTTCTCACCCAACCTTTGAGTAATCGGGCTATATTCTCGGTGCTTGACGCATAGGTTGATGGAGCCGGTATTGTGTTAGAGCACCCAGTAGAGGGCTTCAATTCGGTCAAGTAGGTTGGTTTCTCCGGGCAAAGGGCCTCACTAAGAGCTTGCTTGGCCATGTGGATGTCAGTTTGGAGCCTTCTCTCCCACTGACCTCGGGGCGCCATTGGCTGTGACGCTGAAAACCCCTCTCTTGAATGGCCTTCGGAGCGCGTTTGAAGCTTTTTGAGCTTCTTCTTCAAATGGGTGTTCCAATAGTTTTTTATGTCGTTATCTGTCCTCTGGGGGAGGTATGAAGCTATTGCAGCCCATCTGCAAAATAATCAATGCGCCACAGATTTAGTTAAAGAATCCAGAACACTTTCGCAGAACCTACACAAATTTCACGTTGTGTTTAAGCCAATCCGTATCTCCTTACTGGATTAGATCGAAGTTTTTGAAAAAACAAAATCGCCAATGAAGCAAAACATGACTGAGGGCGAGATAGAGAGATGTTACCTATTGCCCAAAAGAGCTTGAAGATGGATTATCATCTTCTCCTCATGGTCCGTAAAGTTACCTCGTTTGATCCCAGGCCTGAGGTAATTAGTCCATCTAAGTCGGCAACTCTTACTACATCTAAGCAACCCTGAAAACCAAGTCGAAGAATTTAGTATGACCACATGAGCATTTTTTATGGTAATCCGACCCAAAAGCTTCAAGATGCCCATCTGGCCATCTCAAATGAACGATTAACTCCTTAAATCAGCCAAGAATAAAGAGAGCCAAAAAAGCATATTTTCTGCGCATTTCCTTAATGATCTCAAACCAAATTAAGACAATACATGATCCCGATCGAAAATACGTAAGTAAAACATATAAAACGAAAGAAATTAAACCTGTATTTGCAGGAACAGCCTTCCAATTCCCAGGACCATGTTCTTGAATATAGGAGACTAATAATATGTCTTCTTCAGGAGTCCATGGTCCTTTCTTGACCCCCTCTTTATCACAACAAGGAGGCCTACCCATTTCACCTTGTTTCCTTGTATTTGTAAGTCTTCTTATAGTTCTTCAGGTGCTCAACTAGTAGGTCTTCTTCCCTTCCAGAAGTTCTTAATTTCTTTCTCGGATAAGCTAAGACAAGCGTCCAAGGCCACGGTTTCTTTGGTCTGCATAAATAGAAAATGAGGCTAAGAAGAGGTGGGGGGAAGACGCTGACCTAAAATAAGCAAAAAGGCAGCCAAGGAGTCAAAAGGTGACAGTAAGAGCATTAACTCGAGCGCGAGCCAAAGTCAGCTATGACGATACCTCTTCTGCCTCACAAAACCGCGTGGCATTCAATGTGGCTGCACTGGGGGAAAACCCTAAAATCTGCTGTAAGCCTCTAAACTCCACATGTCACATGAATAATGAGTTAAAAGCTGACTCTAGTGTAAGCCAAGACCTCTGGACTCTGGTAACTTCTAACAAGTCTTTGTTCGCAATTACAATATATATATATATACCCGCAAAAAATAAATAAAAAATAAAAAATAAAAAATATCGAGAGAGAGAGAAAATTTAATGTACTTCTTCCATCATCTTTACCTTAGTGATGAGGGATCATGATGTTCTAGAAGCTTATATAGATCTGTCTCGTTAGTTAAAAAAATAGAAAACAAGAACCGACTAAACAAGAAATTTGTTCGACACGGGAAATGATGCGGGGTTTCCTAATGTTGGATTGTTCCCTTTACAGTTTACGGTATTGTTGACTACTGCCAAGCCTTTGTATGCGGTCAACTCCACAGGAGATGCTCCGGGTGCCCTTTTTTTCCAGTATCAATAAGTTAAAAAAATTAGATTGCACCGTTTGGAGAATTTCTCATTCTAGCCCTCTAGAGTAGTCAGGGGCGGATCCAGGCCCGGGCGAACCTGGGCGGCCGCCCGGGATCCGCCCTTGAAAAAAAAATTTTAATGTATACTTTTTTTTTAAAAAAAAAGTTGGCCTGGGTCGCCCTAGTTGGCCCAGGCCAACATAAGGATTTGTCCGTTTTAAAGAAAGGAGATTTATTCCTGCGAATGACATGTCGTCTACGACCAGCGAAGTGATGGGCACGAGACTCTAGAAACCGACAGCTGTACTTTTTCTCAGGCATCTCATATTATGCGTGATTCCCATTGTAATTTGTCTGTCGTCCTTTTCTTCTTTCAAGCTCGTCAGTTACCACGTCAATCCTCACCGACGGTATTACGTCGTCGTTTCGAGCCTTATTTCTATTTGTTTTTCTTTTCTTTTCTTTTTTCGGTTTTTGTTTTCTTCTACGTAACATGGGTTTCGGTTTCTCCGTCCAAAGAGGGATTTCCTCTAGTCAGAGACGTATCCGTAATAATTAACGGGTGACTCCTAAATATAAAAATAACTAAAATGAGAAATTAATCAATTTTGTTTAGGTAATGACAAAAATTAATTTCACCTGCACAGAGATCAAAAGGACCTGACCTATTTGAATAACGCACTAACTTCATTAAAAAGTATAAAGGCAAATTTTAAACGTTAAAATCAATGACTTCCTCTCGTACACTGTAGAATTTAAATTAGTGTCCCATTCACTGAAAACGATTCATGTTAGGGGTAGTAGTGGTCATTCCAATCAGGGGCGGACCCAGGCCGGGCGAACCTGGGCAGCCGCCCGGGGTCCGCCCCTGAAAAATTTTTGCAGCATGAATCAGTGGTTGGAGAAGACACAACTCATGGCCCTAAGAAAGTTAAGGGGAGGTCGGCTCGACCCAGTTCTAATCACTTTAGTTCTGGCATAGTAGGCAATGAAATGGGCTCAGAATATGTCTCTCTTGAAGATCTTGCTCCTTTAGTTATGGATAAGATTGAAGCACTTTCAATGGAAGGGTTGAGAATACAGTCTGGGATGTCAGATGAAGATGCACCTGCCAACATCTCTGCACAGTCTATCGGGGAAATTTCGGCTCTTCAGGGCAAGGGGATTAGCATCAGTGGGTCCCTAGCTTTGGAAGGAGCTGCTGGGTTACAATTGTTGGACATAAAAGATAGTGGCGATGACGTGGATGGATTAATGGGCTTCTCATTAAGTCTTGATGAATGGATGAGGCTGGATTCTGGTGATATTGGGGATGGAGATTGTATCAGCGAACGTACTTCTAAAATCCTTGCAGCCCATCATGCTAACCCTTTAGACTCCATTCGTGGTGGTCCAAAGGGAGAGAAAAGATGGGGCAGAGGCTCTAGCAGAAAGTGTGGTTTACTGGGGAACAACTTCACAGTGGCACTAATGGTGCAACTTCGTGATCCCATACGAAATTATGAGCCTGTCGGTGCACCAATGCTTGCCCTTATTCAAGTCGAGAGAGTATTTGTCCCGCCAAAGCCAAAAATATACAGCACAGTTTCGGAGCTAGCTCT
Organism: Myrica gale; assembly: GCA_963930655.1. Classification (NCBI taxonomy): domain Eukaryota; kingdom Viridiplantae; phylum Streptophyta; class Magnoliopsida; order Fagales; family Myricaceae; genus Myrica; species Myrica gale. Next base: position 2,480,118 of record OZ005600.1, on the reverse strand, counting down.
GTGCTTCAGCCTTTAAATGCTGCAGCAAATAAAAATCTATTGTTGGAAAATAAATTCGGCATCAAATTAAATATGTACTTGTTAACTTATTGTTCTTTAAATGGATTTGTGTAGTGAAGATCAAAATTCATTGCTGGAAGCACATTTGAACTTTGCCAATATACTTGCTTATTTGCTGGAAGGACATTTGCGGTAGGTAATCTCTTTTCTTTAAAACTTTTTTTCATTTCTTGCTTAACTCTAGGTTGGATTGTGAAGGAAACTGGAGGAAGGGATGTTATTTGTGTAGTAGTTTTTAGGTTGGATTGTGATGTTGTTGAGCCTAGGACAACCTTAGTTGAGCCAATCTTGTTTGCTATTATTCTTAATTGTTTAAATGTTGAGATTTGGTGCCAACACTTTTTTATTATTGAAATATCTTGTTTGCCATTGAAGACTGTCATTGAATTTTGTTTTGTTTTGTTTTGTTTGTCATTGAAATTTGCCATTGAATTAGTATGATTGAGAATTGTATAATTAATTTGGATAAATTGATGAGTTTGAGAATTTTTTTTGAATTTTGTTTTGTTTAGATAATGGAAATGTTTTATCTAAAAAAGCCGCACAACGTTGATTCATCTACTCCTAACGTGACTAATAGTTCTGAAATAGAAACTAGTTTGAAAAGACCTCGCATTGAGTTTAGTTTGAAAAGACCTAGCATTTTGCTTTAAAAGTTCGCCCGGGTTAGTTTTCATTCCTGGTTCCGCTACTGAGAGTAGTACGTAGTATTTTGATAAGCTTCATTTCTTAAAGAGGATATTGAAGTCCAGAGGGCTACGTGCAATCCAGGAAAGATTTTATAAATAATGACATAAATTTAGAAGGTATAAGACTTATTCTTGAACATCGCAACTCTACCAAGAGTTAGCAAGATCGAAACTAGAAACTGAACCCTGCAAAATGCTAGCTAGCTATCTATATATGAATAATTTTCTGCAAGCCTGATAAGATTCTGTGGAGAATTGTCGTTGTGAAACTACTTTTGGTGCATGAAGAAGCTTGAAAGGATAAGTAAAATCAGACTCGCCAGTATCAAAATTGAATTATGAGGTTAGTGGAGGCTTATAATGTGTGATCAGTGGTTGACATATTATGGTAGCAACTGTAAATTAACATCGCACAGGGCTCGGGAGGAAACCAAAAACCTGTAACCGTTTGAATATATTGGTGGATCCGTTTCGCGCATCATGGAAGAAAATTGCTGCATGGATGTTAATTGCGATTACGACGGCACAATCAACCTCTAATCCAAATTCATTCTTGATTCCTCAAATGGACGCTAGATTATTGCCATTTGAACTAGCAAGTGTCAAACTTCCGGGCCCATCAACCACATGGGGAACATGTTCTTTGGACGCGTGGGGGAGTATTCTTCCCATCCTCTAAATGCTATGTTGTAGAAAAACGAAAGAAAGGGACTTTGTTATAGAGAGACTGTAGACATGAAATAGGTCATTCATTGTGCTTGTACCTAAATACGTCAGAGGTTAAATGGGTAGTGGAATTGAAATCTGGGGCGCCCATATAAGCTGTGGATGCTTGAGTCCAATGTTTAACACTATATTATATGCATGCCCAAACGATTTCTTCTGTTCTTTTCTTTTCGTTTTTTTGTGAGATGCCGATGCTATTCTGATGGAATCCGAACCCCTGTTAGGGAATTTCGGGTGGGTGAGGCCAGTGCACCCACTAGGCTTAATTCCCATTTGTAAAAGGGCTAGAATATGCCATAGACTGAGACTTCCAAGAAACTAAAAAAAAATACATGAATGGGACAATAATCAAACGCTTGTTTATAGCATGCCAGCTGCCCAGGGAAGTAAAAGGATTCGTTGTAGAGGTTTTCTCGGAAATGGTAAGTTTGGTTGCGTTGGGAAATAGAAGAGGAGGTCCAGTAGGAAAGAGAGCGACCTGTACGCTCGAAGGCCCTAAGTCCCAAGATGGTAGCTAATTAAGAGTACTCATTTCTTCAAAGATTAGCTTTCGATGCAGAATAAATTTCAATTTTCAGCGGGTTTCTTGAAAGTCAAATTATACATTAATGTCAGTACGTAAATGGTTCGAGTTTTACCATTCAGGCCGGATATTTACCATAAGAGTCTGAACAGAATACTATATATATGTGAATAGTAGTAGCGAGTAGACAAATCTTTTGAAGTGGTCAGCTAGGCCTGCGTCTTGGATTTGGATCCATCATTTATCCTTCACCAATTATGAAAGTGATAGGCTAAAGGTGAAGGCCTGGCTTTTGCCACTAATATTGGAACCGGCTAATTAATAACCCCGATGGTCCCCTGTGTATGAATTTGAGTCCATTAATCTATGAGAAAGGTATGGTCAGAAACTGCCGATCTCGAGTTGGAGTTTGTTTCCCGGCTTCAAATGAAATAATTCAAATAATACCCATTAAAATAATAATAGCAGATCTAATTCGGTGCGAGGTGTGTCTCTTTAAAGAATCACTCCCCTAATATATATATATATCAGCAATCGGAGCCGTGGATCGTGACTTGGACAGAAAAAAAGCACATGATCGCATTGACTGCTCTAAATGATGGAACATAAATGCATCACATGTGTGCTTCACTTTAGCTCTCTTAATTATCATGTGTATTTTTTTATGATTTAGAAGGCTGTAATTGATAATGCTATATTTCCTTTGATTTTAAAATAGTAAACATATACACGGATCCGTATTTATAATAATCGAACATTCGAACCCATTAGTAACAACAAAGTAGGGATATTATTTTTAATTTGAGTGGGGTGACATTATTTTCGATTTTTACAATCTTACTGTGCTTTATTTATTGGCCGAAGAACTATATATAATTTATAGACGATTGGACCCCTAGCAAATCTTTAGTCTTTACCAGCATCGCTCATATCTTCTCACCCTGCCATGCCATGTGGCTTTTAATGTCGGGAAAAAGGAAGTAGTCTCTCTCTGTTCTTTTCTGTTTCGACCCTGTGACTTATGTGTTTCTTCTGCTGTCAATAGACTATATATATATATATATATAAGAAGTAGGATCGAAAGTCCTCCTATATATAATTAGCTGGCGAAGAAGATGTTGATCTTTAGAAGACAGCTAAGATTGGCTCAGCACCTATGATAAATTCCACGTGATATGTAGGGATGAATTAAGCATATTTTGTCCAAAAAAATAATCAAATTAATAAATACTATGCAGTTCTTGAAAAATATATTCCAACTCACTCGTTTTGAGCAACAAAATCCGTTCAAATCATAAAGCACTCGGGAAATATGAAGTAAAATAGCCCAATACCGCCATAAACATGCCTTTGATGGAGTTCCCGTAGAGATAATCCTTTTGCTTTCGATCGAGCTGATTCTCGTTCATGGGCGCGCGGCCCACAACTTGGCCATGAGGCTTGTTGAATGACCCGCTCTTCAAAGCCGAACCCCTTAACCAGCCACCACCATGATCAAGGTCACGGACAAGACCACCAGCTCCTGCAAAAGTCACTTTTGGGTAATCAAAGAAAAACTTGACCAGGAAAAAAAATCAAAGAAAATCTAGCAGTATAATGGTGGTCAACCCAAGTGATCAGTCTAATGGCTTCCCCACATAGCTCCTCTTTATACTTCCAACAGTTGCACATATTCAGAGGGAGGAGGGTTACTTGCTGAGTTTGTCCGCCGTAGTGGGCAAGCAGTTATTTGTCACCTACCATTGTTGGGCCTTGATGGGTCATACTTGAATCCGTTTGAATGAAAAAAGCTGCTATTTTTACGCGTTTCAAGCTGTAAGAAAGATCTGAATTTAATGTGACTGGGCCTATAACTCCAGAACAGTAGTCATATATTAATTCGCTGCTCAAAACCAGCCTGCCACAGCGAACTGTGAACTACTATTTATTTCGAAAAATTCAAATGTAGCCAGCCATGTTTTCCTAGCCCGAATCGTACTCCTAGAAGGCCGAAAATACCCAAAATGGAGATTTTAACAGGCCGACAGCATGACCCTCAACAAATTGCGGTCCAAGATTTAGATCGGCCAGACCCCAGGGCCTCTTACTTTCTTATACCGTGTAAAGGCCTATTAAATTGGGCCGGTATGCTAGGCCCAATATTTTCGCCGGGAAATCTAATTTGATACCGGTGTTTCGGAGGTAACGCAAACCCAGTCCTCAAAAGGCTCAAAAGTCTATCAATTCGGCCAAGACACTTTAATTTTATTTTTAAGGTAAAGTGATAGTTAGCAAACCCATTTTCTTAATTATCAATTTTGCGATTTGAGACTCATAATTTTTGAAAATCATCAATTCACGCTTCCGTCTAAATTAAGTGTTAATTCAGACTGAAAATCATGCAAGATGACTAAAATGCCCCTCAAAAACTAAAATTTTAAAAATAAATAAAAAAATTAAGAAATAAATTAAAAATAAATAGATTATTGAAATAGAGAGTTTCAATAGTTTTATTTAAAAATATTACTGTTAAAAATATATATATATCATTTTTTGTTTTTAATGAAATTTTTATTAATTTTATCTTTGAGGGGTATTTTGGTCATTTTACAAGATTTTCCGTCGAATTTAAAAATTAGGCAGGAGGTGTGAATTAATGATTTTAAAAAATTATGAGTCTTAAATCAACGAATTGATAATTATGAATATCGATTTTATTTTTACTTATATTTATGAGGCTAGCTATAACTTTACCCCTTATTTGTTTGTATTTTTGGAAAGTTCTTAAACGCAAAAAGAAGGTTGACCAAGGAACGAGCTACCTTGGTTTGGGATTTTACAAGCAGCTTCGCAGAACACCATAACCACAAGTACACTACCGTTTGCGGCTTCAGCGGTGTCCCAATCACGGTTAACTCTTAGTTTATTATTTCACCGTTGGAGGTGGATATATGTAAGATGAACGGTTCATATGTTAATTAGTTAATTAGAATGTCTTTTTAAAAATATTTCCTTGTTATGTCAACATTAATTGCTTAGCGAAAGATATATAAAACAATACCTGTTGGGGATATTCTGTGATCACGTACATTCATAACAAATATTAATATTACTCCCTCTTGAGTCTTTACCTTTTAAGACTTGCATGAACGATTACAAGACCTTCCTTAAACACAGGGCAAGATTTATGAACACAAAAACAAACTGTTCTTCGCCTTTGCTAGAGGCTAGAGCCCTTGAAAATTCTCACCTATTTCATGCCTCTCGAATCCATCATTTTCATGGAGATCTAGAAGGCAGATGATTTTGACTAGGGGTGGCTTGACGTTTTTCTCTCAGTTTGGCGGGTCAGGACCTCCTCCTCTTCGTGCACAAGAAGTTTGACACCAATTGGCGGGGCAGCATCTTCTGTCTCCATCTGATGCAAACTACGGAGAATCTTTTGAAGCTGGAAGGTAAGAATAATAGACTCATACGAAAGCTCAGTTTTCATTTCTTCCTTGGAAAGCTTATGGTACTTGTCTCACGTTCTCTTCTAGACAACGACGTTAAGAGACCGATCGACCTTTCCTCCCACGCGGTTTTGGAGAAAAAGCGTCTTAGTTTAGACTTTTTCGTGTTATAAATCCTACAGGTTGTCGGAGTTTTTGGACGGTTTGCCAAAGCCAAAATAAGCAAGAATAAAGAAATGTTTGCTGTTTCGAAATTGCAATAACTAATTATGTAAAATACTCAGAATATGGGGATGACTTTAAGGCATGAATTGTGTAGCATTGTTTCAAAGGGGGCTGTTAAAACTTGACGCTTGTTAGGCCAAGCTCAACAAGTGGTTGGTCAGACCCAACATCCAACGGGGGCACCTATTCCGTAGTTTTTAGGTAGTATACCCCAAATGCCAGGTGATCGATGCCAATTCCCTACTCCCCTTTTGGAAATGTTTGATCTCGGATCTGAATCCCGGTGTAAGAAGTTTGATTGATTTTCCCACCCCATTACCTAGAAAAAAAATCTCTCAACTCTTTAAAATTTCTAAAAACAATGTACTTAGGCTGCGTTTGTCACTAAAATTTTACCCAAAATTTTATCTCTCTCCTAATAAAATATTCCAATATAATCTCTCTCTCTTCCATAAAAAAATATAAAAAATTACAAAAACTATAAAATATTACATCTCTCTTCACTTTTTCACTAAACCCAATACCAACACTAAACCCAATACCAAAAATTTTACCACACAAACCCACCCTTAGTCACTTTCTCAAGGTAGTGGGCTCTGAACTCAAGTCTCTAAGATATTCTACTAGATTGGAAAAAAAAATAGACAGTTGTTTAAAAAAATTGCGGAACCTTAAGGTTGTGGGCTCTTTACGGGTATCGAGGTGAGGGTGATAGTTTAGTTATTAAAACGAGAGGTTAGAGGGATAATCATGGGATTCATAATTAATATCTGCATTTGACATGAGGTCAAAATAACTTTAGCAGTTGAAGGCATCGTAGAAGAATAAAGAGGAAGTTAAATAATTCATAATTGTTGTCAATAGCTACCAGCATTATAATAATTTGCGGAGCAGTACTATTCACTTGTTTGCTCAGGAGGGGCAAACAAGCAGCTTCAAATGTTTTCGACTTTCGAGGATGATCTTTAAAAAGCGCTTGTCACCGACAGCAGAGAACGCCGTTCGTCCTCCAACTGTGGTTTATTTTTTTTGGGACCTTCGACTTTTATCACTGCTGGTTAACTTGCGGAGCAGTACTATTTCACTTGTAAAGTGAGCGAAAAACGAGGGTGACTGTCGTTTCGCTGTACCCAATTGTTCAATCGTGTTAGGACGACTTTTTTGGTTTACTTTGAAGACTTTTTACGCGAGATTTATAATTGAGAAGGCTTTGCCAACTTCGGCGCGTCTCTGGGATCTAATAGATTAATGCATTCTCAAAAAGATCGTACTTCTTACTTTGAAGGTGATTATCTGCCATTTTCTTTTCAGATTATACAGTTCAATTCGGATCGAGATAGATCGAGTAAGTGAATTTTATTATAGTATTTATGATCTTCAAAACTTTTTATAGACAATATTATATGTTGTAGGATCTAATTATTCTATCTATTTCTTTTCGAATTATACTGTAAAATTCGAATAAAAAATTTCAGGCTAATTATATAAGCTTGATCTAATGGAACTCGAGTACTCACGAATGGTCAGGAACTGTGCCTTTGGCAATGAAGTTATACTTTCCGGCACGATCTATCAGAACTGTTTTTTTTTTTTTTTTCAGTCGCATATTTTAGTAGTAAAAGTTGTTCCTCTGCCTCGTGAATATTACGGCAGGACTCTCCAAAGTCTTTTATCTCTCTGAAACTGATTCGTCATGCTGGTCAACTATGGATCCAACCCAACCCAACCAAAAAAAGCCGGCACACAAAGTTTACGTTTGGTCAAAGTGATAATTCTCTCTTAATAACAATGAGTACTATAGCTCGATTGTCCAATAACATCTCTGACGACGGCAGAAAAATTATACTACTTTAGGGAGTATGAAGAGATGGTTTTGTTGGGCAATGTGTCGTTGAGTCCTATATCGAACACGTTCTAACCAATTTGGATTTGGATAACATGGAATTCTTTTGATGATCAGGACGCTAGAGATTCAAAGGAGGAAGATTGGAAATTCCTTATCGATCAAGGCAATGGGTCAGTGCTTTTTTTTCCCCACTCTTTTCCCTACGGTTGACACTTCTGTGCACAATTATTTTCCGATTGGATTCCGATGACTTTTGAAAGTTTCTTGCCCGTGTAATGAGTATTTTAGCACGTTTTAGTAATTAATCTAAGCTATTCAATTACCACAACAATTAGCAAACAAGTAAACTGTGAATATTTTAGGAGTTTATTTATTTACAGGTTGAGATGGTCTAAATGATTAATATTGTTGATGTTAGTCCCACATCAATTATATAAGAATTTGATGGTCAGTTTATAATTAAGTGTCGAAAAAAAATCTCTACCTCTTGAACTAAATTTTGAGGTTGAAAAATTCCCTAACAAATAGAGATAATTCTAGAAAACAAAACATTAGGCAGATTTACACTTAAAACTTGTATTCTAAGAATACCTGAACATCAAGACGAGGGGATGATTCTTTGGCTTTGAGGAGCCTCTTTCAAACTTGTAGGACAGGGCTGCTGCTTAGAGTAATTCCGAACATGAGATGTTCCTCGTGTTACTAGTTAGCTTCATCAATTTTGTGCTTTGCATCATGAGATGCGTGACAGTCCTAATTTGGGACATGCTTCTGACGTGTTTTAATTGGAAGACAATGCAAAGCTTGAATTTTTAGCTTACCAATAACCTTACTCCGCATTGGTGTTTTGTCAAATATACGTGTCTACCACCAACGCACCACGTCGATCCATTGCCTTTAACACCCGTGACGGCTATATGGGATTGGATTTAATAAGTTTGAAGCCAAAATCTTAATAAAATATATATTGGGGGAAAAACAAGAAAGAGAGACCGAAAAACGACATAACATATAAATTAACGAGCTAATTGGGTGAGGTTCTTTTTAAAACTTCTTGCATCATATATTACCTTTAAATATAGGTACATATAATAATGCTTGGATTTTTCAAATTATAAGATAATTTCTGACTCTACTGGCATGTTCCATCCAAAGTGGAGCTTAAATAAACAAATAAAAGATTAAATACAATTTGTAGAGTCTAACTATGAGATATTGACACTTTACACCACAATTTATTATTTTTGTCATGTTACATCTACCAATTATTGATTTTAGATATTTTACACCACATATTAAAAAACTTTAGTTATTTTGGATGATAGATGATTTTTTGGTGCGCAAAATGATAATTTTGTCACCGAATGACTACTTTATGAGGATAAAATTGTAATTTGTTAGGCTACAAAAAATTCGTCCAAACTGACGAAAATCTATAGTTGATGGTTGCATTCTGATAAAAAATAATAGATTGTGATGTAAAGTATCAAGATCCTCATAGTTGAAGGGTGTAAAGTGTATTTATTCTAATAAAAAACTATCAATTTACACTGAATCTATTTTAAAAACGAAAACGTTTCAAAGTTTAAGAAATTAGATAAAGGAAATCAATTTTTTCTAAAAAAAAAAATTATTAGCTGAAGTAGGTACACCGAAATAGACCTTGGGAGGGAGGGGGAAACCTATCCTATTGTTCAAAGCATGATTGGAAACTTCATTCCACTTCTCGTTTCTTGGATTGCAGCGTGGCCCAGGTTGCAAGGAGAACTTCTGGACTACGATTTTATATTAATTTTTTGGTCTATGGAAAATTAAAATTAAATCCGAACCTTCACCAGCCAGGATAACTTTGGCAACATATGGGCAAGAATATATCTTGCAGAAGTTAAGAAGCTCCTTCCCGTCTCTCTTGTTGTCTTCCTTCTGTTCCAATTGTTTTTCTTGGATCTTGCTTTTATATTTGGCCGCAAGATTCATGCCCATGGATGATTTCCCACCGACTGCAGCTCTTCACTAAGTGTGGCATTGTTTTCACATTCGCCGAGTCATCCTATCTGAAATTTCTCACAAGAAATAAACACGTACCGACCTAAATTTTCAACCCACTGAAAAAAATAAAGACGTAAACTTTCAATTAAACCTCGATCTCTCTCCTTTGCTCTCTCTCTTCTCCCAACGGATGAATCCTCAGTATGTCTATCACATAACGGTCCTCAGAAATCCAAGGCTCTAAGCAACCAACCCAGTCGCTGACATGTTCTTTTCTCCCCTTGATTTCGCTTTCAGGCCCTTGTGATTCTCTCCAATTAGGTCAGACTTCAACTTCCTTTTGAGTCGGATATCCATGCAAAACTGAAATTTGGGGTTTAATCGGTGGTTTTTACAGGTGAAAGGTCATTTTTTTGCGCAAAACATTCAAAGCAGGAATCAGAGTTTGCATGACTTCCTCTGTTTGTCTGCTCTGTTTTTGCTTCAAACTGAATAAACGGATTGATGGCTTTATTTCATGGTTGCCTGTGAGAAGTTTGTGCCCAAAACCAATTTGACTCGGTCAATATGGGTTCTCCGATGGAAGTTTTCTACCCAAAGATAGTTCTCTTTGCTGGCGTCGTTTTGGCCTCTGTTTCCAGCCTTTGGTTCACTCTCTTCCGTTTCCTAAACAAAGTCTTCCTCAGGTAGCTAAATACTGAAATTTGGCTTCAAACCCATATTTGGCATCATATCACTGACCAATTAGGTTTTCATTTTTCTTTGCAGGCGTGCAAAAAATTACCGTTCAGGGATTCTTTCGCAAGAAAACAATCGGATTAATTCCAGCTGTATTGAGCCAGAAGCAGAGTCGGAGGTAGGTCATTCAAAAAACATTCAACCAGAACTAGAAGTAGAGTCTGAGATAGCTTATTCAAAAAGTTCTAGGCGTGACGTGTATAATAACTTTGTATCAGAAAATTTGGATAATTGTAGCATTGGTTCCCAGGAAGGCAATCAAAATGATTCGAATTATGCTGACTTAGAAGCACCGGCTGAGGTTGCATATTCTGAAACTTTTGGTAGTAAGGAGGTGGAGCGCAATGATTTCAATGCAACAGAGTCAGAGACGCCGAAGTTTGAGTTTAAGTTCCGGTTTCCGATTTATGAAGAAATGAGTAGTCTCGGTATAGGGAATGAAGGCTCCGTTGGCTTGGATAGTACCTCTCCTCCTACAAGCACTAGTAAGTATGAGTTTTTGTCTGGGAAGAGTTTTAGCCACTTCTTGGAGGAACCAGGTGCTGCAAACTTTACAGTCAAAGCGTTATTCGCTGATTCGAATAATCGTCCAATTGGAAATAGTGCGATTTCAGAAATTTATTCCGTGGAACAAAATTCAGTAGAAGAACCTGGTCACGAGGAAGTTTCTGAGACATTGGAGGAATCGGAGAAGCTAGACACCGGGACATATGCTGTAGATGCTTATTCTGGGAGAGAGTATTTGCAGAGGGCAGATAATGGTTTGTCGCGTGAAGAGAATATGGGTGTTGATGATAAGTTTATTTCAGAAAAGGACTTTATTACTTCTGATTCTGACTTGGATACACTTAATTCAGGTTCAGTCACGAGTCAATTAGTAGCTTCAATCAGCGACGCATTTTTGTCAGAGAAAGATTTCGAAGGTACTAATGTAGAAGGGAGTGTTGAATTAACTGCGGAAGACTGGGACTCGGAGGACATGGATTCGTTGAACTTGGATAATGGGTACGAGGCAGAAGATTTTGATGGAGAAGATAGTGATGTTTTGGAAGAACTTCGAAAACTAGAAGACTCAGATATGCAGAATTCAGATACTCTAAATTCAGCGAAGTTCCACGAGGATGATTTCTACGGTGAAAGCAATTCCAAAGAGGAAGACTTTGTGGCCACAGATGAAAAACAAACGGATGGAAAGCCCCAATCGGAGAATTCATCGGAGTGGGATACTGAGGATTCAAACGGATTGGAAACCCTGTGGGAACATCAAGATTTGATAGAGCAGCTGAAGATGGAGCTGAAAAAGGTAAGAGCCACAGGCCTGCCCACCATCCTTGAGGAATCTGAGTGTCCAAAGATTATTGAAGATTTGAAGCCTTGGAAGATTGACGAGAAGTTCCAGCACGGAGACCGAATGGGTGAGCTCCACAGGTTCTACAAGTGCTACAGAGAACGAATGCGAAAATTCGACATCTTGAATTACCAGAAGATGTATGCAATAAGTAAGTCACTTTTTACTATTTCTGTCGATTTAATTTTTGTCTTTGACGTACTGTAGACTTTTATTTATTCGTTTTAGACAAATTTTTTCAGATCATGATTGTAGTAAATCGTGTCCATAATTATGAACAATAAAAAAATCAAGCAATTATTAAAAAACCACATTTCAGTAGTTGATTGGCATGATTAACTCAACCCACCTCTCTGGATTTATGGAATTGGAAACATGGACCCACTAAATCTAGTAGTTGGGGGCGGGGGAAGCATGAAGTTCGCAGATCACAACCAAGCATTGGAGTAACTGTCACATAAAAGTAGGAGGAAAGGAGAGATTGAAGTCATCGACAATATGATCTTAGTTTTTGGGGGGATGTTTTTTGCTGGTTTTTACTTTATGTTCTTTTCTTGTTCTTTTCGGGGAGGGGGTTGAAAGAGGTTTCGAACTATGTGCGTGCAGAAGCGTGTATATGATGGCTTGAGAAATGTGGGAAGCATGTATATGAACTAGTTCACAGCACGCTTCCAGCAGCTAATCGTCTGTACTTGTAAAATTAGTGTCATATGTGAATCTACCACTCATCCCAAAAGCTTAAGCTGATAGGAAGATGAAGATTTTGTTATTTGGATTATATTTCTAACACTCTCCCTCACGTGTGGGCCGAATTCTTCTTTAATTGGAAGGTCCAACACGTGCAATATTTAATTGAAATTAGGATAGAGTGCGGAGTCAGGTCTCGAACTCAGAACCTTGCCTCTGATACCATGTGAATCTACCACTCATCCCAAAAGCTTAAGCTGATAGGAAGATGAAAATTTTATTATTTGGATTATATTTCTAACACCATATGATGTGTACAAGTTTGTTTCAATATTCTGTTTCTGCCAAAACATTCTAACCTGTATGCATATTTTTTTACTTTGTGCTCGAGTCCAAAAATAATGGTTAGTTAAAGGTTCACATCCATGCTCTTCAATGCCATCCACCCAGCTTAAACTTTCAACTTATTTTGCAATTTTCTTCCCCTATAAAAAGTCTAGAATTGATGGTAATGCTCCACCAAAACTCCATATGCGTAGATTTCTTTTGGGAATAAACAATGTGTTAGAAAACCAGAGAAGGTGGGTAAAGCTATGTGCATGTGTCATGAGTACCTAATAAAATGAGTTTTGGGTCATGCTTAATGTATAACTGTGCTATTATGGGATTGTTGCTTTGATTCCCATGTGAAGGATCCGCATGTCGTGCATCTATCTTACGATGATTTTTGCAGGGTTTTTGGGGTCAAAGGACCCACTTAAATCGTTTTCAAGCCGAAAATCCTCAGCTTCAGCAATCAGATCTGTTTTCTCTCAAACCTTTCGGCCCCGCAAACATAATAAGTCGGAATTGGACCCAATGATGAAGTTCATTACAGACTTGCACAGTGATCTGGAAGTGGTTTATGTGGGTCAGATGTGCCTTTCTTGGGAAATCCTTCACTGGCAATATGAGAAGGCCTTGGAGTTATGGGAGTCTGACCCTTATGGGATGCATCAATATAACGAAGTTGCAGGGGAATTTCAACAGTTCCAAGTCCTCTTGCAAAGATTTATCGAAAATGAACCTTTTCAAGGGCCAAGGGTTGAAAATTATGTCAAGAACCGATGTGTTATGCGCAATCTTCTTCAAGTTCCAGTAATAAGAGGTGAGAAAATTTTGAAGCTTTTGAAATCCTACTTGAGTTTATTCTGAGATGAACTTAGTGGTTGCATGCGTGACCCTCGTCAACTAGTTTCGCATTCTTGATAATTGAAGTAGAATTAAACCAGCATAAACTTGCAGGGGACAGAAGTAAAGAAAGAAAAGGGGGAGATGGTGCAATTACAATCGATGTGCTGCTAGAGGCCTTGGAAGAATCGATGAGAATCATTTGGCAATTCATCCAAGCCGATAAAGATGAGAGCACCACGACTCTACTGTGTCCAAGGGATATTCAGGTGGAACTCCAAGACCCTGCAGATTCTTTGCATTTGATGGAGCTTCGAACAGATCTTCTAAAGGTTTAGCTTCTTCACCTACTCGGCTGCGATTCTCCCATTTTCTTCTTGTGCTTTTTGGCTGAGCCATAAGTTGTCGTCTTTCTTTTTCTAATTTGTACCATCTTCGAGTTCAGAAAGAGAAGAAGCTCAGAGCCTTCTCGAAGAGCGGCCACTGCATATTAAAGAAGATCCAAAAGCATCAAGGAAACGACATAGATCACCATTACTTCTTCTGCCAAGTTGATACGAAGTTAGTTTCGAGGGTCTTGAACATGTCCACGTTGACAACGGACCAACTAGTGTGGTGTCGAGCTAAGTTGAGTCAGATAAATTTTGTGAACCGGAAGATGCATGTAGAACCTTCCTTCTTTCTTTTTCCATGTTAGAAGGGATTAGCTTTGTCGCGGCATTTGTACATAATAGAGAGATGCCCGCCCGGTATAAATTTTGCAAAATTTTAGCTATGCAGCTCCGATTTATCGGTTCATAAACCGGGTCAATCTGCAGGTAGCAGGATTACACGATTTGTATAGATATATAATTATATATATATATATATGTACGCCCCTCTAACATGAAAGTCAAATCAATGTCCAATTCTTTTATTCTCTCGCTTTAAAAATACATTTTCTTTTCATATTTGCTCCAAGTGGTCAATTTTAACAATGACACCTGTAAACTGACTAATCCCCCCGCACATATAATTACTATTTTTTCAAAATTTCGTTTGTGAATTGTTAAATAGGTGAGAACAATTGTCTTATTTAAAAATTCACCACGAATTTAAAAACACAAGTAATTACATCGTGGAAAATAGAAAACTTCTAGACAGGATTTTTCACCACGGTAGTCGGCTGGTCGAACAGATACGGTGGTTCAGTGGGAAAAACTCTGTTCTGCGTGGATTAATACACGACTTATAAGTTATGCAAAGCTGGTGCCCCCAATGAGACCTGCAAAATTATGTTATGCGTCTTTCGCTCGTCATTTCCTAGGTCAATCATAGTGCTTTGACTTTTTCTTGGACGTTGGAGACTCCGCGCTCCGTCTCTCCTACTTCCTTCCCCATCTCAGCCCTATTCTGGTTTTGGCGTTCACTATGCGCTAGGGCTATTTTTGTGGAGCTGTGTAATGGTCTCTAAACTTTCTGGTCTAATAGCTATGGGGTTCAATTCCAACGTATCGCAACGGATGTAGTCCCTATAAATACGTTCATAATGAAGCTGGTCAAGTCCGGTCGTCATCTTCAACCCTTTTTGCATAAGAAAAAAAAATAGTATGTTAAAATCTCGTGGTCCAGTTATAAATTATTAGCTTTCATTTTTTCTTCTTCCGGATTAGACGCAGTCACTTCCTCGTTTGCTTTGGAGATCCAGTCGTACTCACAACGACACTTTTTTTTTTCACGACACACTTGACTCACTTTAAAGGCCATTGCGATTTTTTCGGTTTTGGGGGTGTTTGTTTCCCCAAAAATTTGGGGTTTGAAATTTCCAACAAAACAAACACACTCTAAAATTTTTAACTTTTACACACATACACTCTACTTTTCACAAACCCCAATAAATCTCAATAAAGTAAAGATTCCCAAAATTTAGAGAATATTCCCCGAAATTTTTACAGACAAACGCCCCCTGAGAATTCTACCAAGCCAATCGAACAACATTAGGCTCCAGCCTAATGTTCTGGTCGGACTAGATTGCATTAGTTTGGCCCATGCAGATTTCGGCATAAATGACCAAGGCTTTTACTTTGAAGTAAAGCTATTCATCCTAGTAAAGCTATTAGGCACAAAATCGGATTGGATTTGCGGTCCACTTTGATTTTATTTGTGTAATTCCGATAGAGCTAAGTATTTACTGTGAAATAGAATTGGGGAATCCAAGTTGGTCTGTTTGAATTAGTTTCTCCCTGAATACAATGCCTTCACATAATTACACTACTTGAGGCAGAGGAAGAACTTTTGGGTGTGATATAATAAAGTTAACCTTTAGAAAATGATCCGCTAAAGGTAGAATTTCGGAAAGGGCAAATAATTGAAAATCCTGCAGTTTCTGAAGTTGCAGTGACTCATCTGGATGTGTTCAAAACGGCACTCTCCTCTTACTTTGGCCCACCAAAATTATTTAGCTCGGTTTGTATTGAAACGTGAAGATAATATTGAGCTGACGGGAAGAGTTGAATCAACCTAAGGGTGTCACTTCCTTCAGGTTGCCTGACTGCTAGCTTCTTCTACTCTGATGTTACGAAGTCTCGAAAGATTTTCAAAAATTTCTCTTTCATTTTTTTATCAATTTCAATACATTTTCATCAATTTCAATAATTTTTTCATCAATTTCAATACCTTTTCAACCATCCTAATAACTTGTTACAAATTCTAACAACTTTTAACGTACTTTTCACCAATCTCAAGAGAATCTACACTACTTCCAAAAAAACACAAATACAAAAATGTATTTTAAGATCTAAACCAAATATAGCCTAAAAGGTTATCTAACTGTTCGTGGAGGCAAAATAGGTAGGAAAACGAAGAACCAATTGCCTGAAAATTGATAGTAGGCAAGATAAAGATACTATAAAAGTTAGGAAAGCTAGTAAGATGTTAGGAGTATAATATATATTTTTTTAGATTGTTTTACATGCACTCAAGGGAGGATATACTGTATATGCAGGTTAAAAACAGTTGGAGAAATGTTCTTCAATGTAGTCATTCTTTGTCTTTAATTTTAGATATTATAACTCTAATATAATTTTTTACCTTACGAAAGAAAAAAAATTCTTATAATTTTATCTTTAAAACTCGATCCCTTGAATTTTCAATAGAAACGATGGATCAAATTTCTAGAAAAGGAAGAAAACATAAGGACCTGAAGAAGAAGCTATAAGAGCATAGTACAAAGAAAAAGAAAGCTAAATAAAAATTGACAAGTTGAATAATTAGATTATTACCAAAAAAAATACTTACTTAACTATAGGAAACTATAGGAAGTGTTACCCTCCTTGCTCGAAGTTATCTTTTTATTATTTGGTAAAAAAAATGCGAAGATCGAGATGGATTCACAACAAATATAATGAGTAAATCAACTGAGTCATTACAAGCAATTCGGTCGGGCGATCAGCCATAAAATGTCAAGTTGTGGGGGGAGATCTGTACAACTCGACCCCGACCGGCCTTTTTACAGCCCTACTATTGGGAATGGGATTGCATGTTGTAATTTAAGGTGCTTCAGCAAATAGAGACAAAGACCAAACATTTAGGTGGTTCCTCTTTTTTCTATATATATATATTTTGTAAGCAGACTTTAATAAGATCAGGAAAGAAACAACAATATCTTTTCGATTGTACGGCCCTATATCCTAGCAGATAACATATTATAGACTAGTGAGGCCCGTTTGAGAAATTCTAAACTGTTGTACAGCCACTGGCTCTTTAACGTTTTGCTTAATCCCCACCGTCAATGATATCAACTCACTAGAGCCGTCAGATCTAGGGCTTCATAGTCCCAAAACACTTTTTCTACTCTCCCTTCTGAAGTGTTAGATCCTTTCGGCCTTTCATTGGGAACACACACTTGACATACCGGGAGCGACTCACTCACAGAGCGCCTGAAAATGGTGCAGCGGCTCACGTATCGCAAGCGCCACAGCTACGCCACCAAGTCCAACCAGCACCGGGTCGTCAAGACCCCTGGTAAAGCCATTTGAGTCTACACAAATATCTTCTATTGTTTCTTCTTTATTTTTTGTTTTGCCTATGTTGTCCTTCTTTTCTTCCTGTTTGGGTTTTCTGACATGAGTTCGTGTTTGTGTGTGGATTGAAGGTGGTAAGTTGGTGTATCAGACCACCAAGAAGAGGGCAAGCGGGCCCAAGTGCCCCATCACTGGGAAGAGAATCCAAGGGGTATGTGAAGTTTGTGCTTGATTGATCTTCATGTACTTCATTTTAAAATCTTTGTTTTATGCCAAATGTGTCAAATTGTGAACGTTAAATTTGGCCTAAGTTGTAGCCTTCTGTGAGCTGATGGTTGAGCTTGCTGAACATCATTCTAGAGGCTTGCTGTTTTTTGTTTGAGATAATAGTCCTGTAAGGGGGGAGTTAGAGAGTTATTCTCAAGGTGTAGGAGAGTCGGTTATAATCTTTGACGGTTGGATGTGGCTATTCTGATGTTATATGTAGTTGCTGCATGGAGAAATGAGTTCGGTTTGAAGATTTTGTTTGGATGTTATAATCCGTGAGTGCATTAATGTGAACAAGCTCATTTTCCCTCCTATTCAAGGCATATACTGATCTCGTCTTTGGCTTTGGGTTATTTATCCCCTTAGAGTTTAGCATAGCAGATCTGTTTCTTTTCCATACTTAGATCAGATGTTGCTTGACAGTTGAAGGCAAATCCCAAATTTTGGTAGAAAATGAAGTGACTTTTGATTATAGTTGTTGCCCACTTTTTTGCGTGACTAATGGTGTACGTTGGAAATTACTTTCTCATAGCATTCTACGGAGATTTGGGAGGTGCATCTATCATTTGTATGGACTTCCCTGTTCATTTAGCTCCATTGTCATTTAATGGTTAACAATATGACCTTGATGTAGTTAAAAGGCTGTAAAATTTGTGGAATCTGGCACACTGATCTGGATCATTAGTTGCACTGCCTATTCCCTCTCTTCCTCTCCTGTATCTCTGAAGATGGGAATTTCATGTCCCTTAAATCCTGAATTTTTTCTGTTGCATTTCCCTGTTCAACTTTTGAATTTTATAAAAGATAACTGTGATTAGATGAATCTTGTACTATTTTTGCCTCTACAGATTCCTCACTTGAGACCTGCTGAATACAAGAGGTCTCGATTGTCAAGGAACCGTAGGACTGTGAATCGTGCCTATGGCGGTGTGCTTTCCGGAGGTGCTGTTCGGGAGAGGTATTTTTTCCATGCACTAGTTCTTCAATTTTCTTTTTGCTTTTAAAGAGTGATTAGAGTATGCTCCTAGATAATTTCTTTGATTTTGTAGGATAATTCGAGCCTTCTTGGTGGAAGAGCAGAAGATTGTGAAAAAGGTGTTGAAGATCCAGAAGGCAAAGGAAAAGCAAGCTTCAAAGAGTTAAAAAAGTGGGTGATAAAGCAAAAGTAATCGAGTTATGAAATACGCTTTAGAGTTTTGAAAATTTTTGAACTGGGTTGGTGTTGATGAGATGTTGAATGGTATTGGAATGTTCTCTTTAAGTTTGTGCGATACATGATTATTTCGTTTTTACTTTGGTGACAGATCATTCACAAGGTTTTGTTTTATGATAATGCTGTTTTTAATGAATGATATTGCCTTAGGATCATACATATCTGCAATAATTTGTGAATTCGAGATGGATTTCAGTTTCTCTGTGCCTCTATTTTCCTATATTGCCTTAGTTGGCTATGCAAACTGACTGTTTTCATCCCCCATATAATTTTTTTTTAGCTCAGCTACTTGATTTATAAGGATTTGCAGGGTCCATCGTTGCTTTTGCAGTTTAAAATGCCCAAGACGACTATTTTTTAAACTTAATTTCAAAGTAGGTAATTAATGTGATTCATAATAATTTCTTCCCTCTGCAAGAACATTGGTGACGGTGTCCTTACTAATAGTTTCAGCAAAGGAGTTTACTAATTCGTTTGCAACTAACCAAACACTTGTTGAAAAATAGCTTCCCGGAACTCGTTAATTGGTTTGGTGGAGCACCAAATTGCCAATCTCGTGCTCCTTGTTGAGTACCGTAACTGGCAACGGTCACAGCAGTTTCCCAATCTGGATTGAATTTCGGTACACCAAACGATAAGATAGTTGTGCTGTGTCCTGTGTCCTGTGTGGATGATAAATGTATGGAATGCATCTCAGTGGGAGGGCACTATATTAAGGAAATATGAACAAAGACCTATATGGCACTTCGGTATAATTAATTAGGCTTAGGGTGATATTGTTCGAACTTTGAAGGTGACGATGCAATGCCCTGTGCGATCAGGATTAAGCTCCGGGCGATTGACCCTAAGGGCCAAGGGGTTTAAACCAATTCTTCATCTGTATTTAACATGGAATAGTTTATTGTGTACGCGGATTAAATGTGGGATTCCAGCTGTCTCCCAATTCGTAGGTATCCTCATCAGGTCATTGTAGCTGAGCAGAGTACTATTACTGTATTTGGATGGCAATTCTGTAGGGAAAAATGTGCAGGATTAGGCTTAGGGTGACATTGTTCGAACTTCGAGGGAGACGATGCAATGCTCTGTGCGATCAGAATTAAGCTCCAGGTGACTGACCCCAAAGGGTCTAACCATTTCTTAAGCTGAATTTAACTTGAGATAGTTTATTGTGTGCGCGGATTAAATGTGGGATTTGCCAAACATGGGATTCCAGCTGTGTCTCCCAATTCGTAGGTATATCCTCATCAGGTTGTAGTTGGGCAGAGTACTGTTACAGTATTTGGATGGAAATTAAGTTTGTAGGGTTCCAATGCTGTAGGGAAAAATGTGCAGGTCGAATGCTAAAAGTATTAATGTTGGTTTACAAAAGGGGGCATTCCTCGGTGTCGATCAGCTTCTTCCACTAGGTGGTCAACATATACATGCATAATAGAGAGCTGCTCACTAATTGCTCTATTAATCAACTCAATCACGTCCCTATCATTCTTCAATGTCCTAATACACATCCAATCTTCGTCATCGAATGTATACCATAAAGTTCCCGTCCTCAAATTACCAAGATCAAGCACCGTCACCTGAATCTCAATTGAGGAGATGTAATCTATACTCAATTTTTCCAAATCGTCCACCTTCCCTCCTTTATAAATCTGACCCCGTTCTCCCACGAATCGCCCACTATGGTGGACCAATATACATAGTACACCTACATAATAACATAGATAATTAATCTCAAGTTGATCTGCAACTATTAACAAGTTTTGTTAATATTTCTTTAAAGCTTGAATTGAAAGATATTACTGTCAATCACGATCTATTGCAAACAAAAAAGAAGCATAATACAATAAAATAAATAAACAAAATTGCAAATAAATAAACAATTACTAAGCAAAAAAAAAAACTCAAATAAATATACAACCATAACATACAACATGTATACAATCGGGGAACAAGCAAAAATAATTTGCATTGCACCTGATTTTTCAATGCCTTCTCAAGAAGCTCTGTTTTCATTTCAAAAATGAGAGAACTTCTCAACTCAAGAACATACGACAACATTTAAAACATCAACCATTCGCAAACCCTAAGGCCCTCATTTAAAAATCTAATGACCTCTATGTGTTTCAAGCTACCACTCAACCAAAACCTAAGGACTTACAACTTTTATAATGGACACCAAGATAGAAGACATAAGAAATCACGTGCATTTACAGGTGGGTCTACACTAATAGACACCGAAAGTATAATGTCAAAGCTGTTACAAAAACCCAATCATAATGTCAAAGCTTTTACAAAAATCCAATCAATAGAGACAATCAATTCGGTTTGTGGTCCTACCGTGCAACATTTTTGGTCTCGAAGTCCACTTGCAACGGTTTCGTTTGGAAAACCATGATTTTGGTCCACTTACTCACTTGCACAAAAGGTACATAACTGAAGGGGTAAGATACAAAAAACGACCATAAAGAATGGGTATTTACAGGTGGGTGCAAAAAGAAATGGGTTGCCTTACGAAAGGAAATAGGGTTCCCTAATGTTCAAAAATCACCGACGAACAGATCTGACTATGGCTTCGACTAACAGATCTGAAGTTTCAAAATCACCGAGCCCTTCAAATCAATCTCAAGGGGTGGAAATCACTATGCGCCAGGGCAAGGGTGTTCTCTTCTTCTTCTGGGGGGAAATCGCGAACACTTAGTCAATTTTGAGTTTCATGTTAGTTTCTATTCTTTTGAAGTAAAACGGTGAGTTTTGTTTGAAGGAGTTGTTTGTCGTGTAGCATTGAGAGTTTTAATTATAAACGGTGCGTTTTGATTAAATGAGGTCTGACGTGTTAAATCGCTGATGTGACATTTTATTATGTTAGAAATTAGACGGAACATGGACAACGGAACTAGATTGTCACGAAGGTATGAACTGAGTGACCATATTGTAAAAAAATGAAACCTAGTGACTAAATCGTCAGCGAGGTATAAACCTAGTGACTATATTGCCAATTTTTCTAAAATTTACAAAACAAACATCCAAAATTTCAAAAATTCTTACACAAAAACCAATATCTTTTACACTATCTCCAACAAATTTTCAGATAAACTCCAATATATATCAAATCTTTTACAAATATTCTCTCTCCATACTTTTTCACCTAACTCTAACAATTTTTTATTAAACAATTATATCAAATCATTTTTCTAATTTTTTACAAACTCCAACAAAAATTAAATATTTTTAAAAAATTTCACCAACTTCTATACAATAACCTATAAAACTCGAATCTATATAAATATTCACAATTATATCAAAATTCTAAAAATCTTCTACTTTTTTAAACATCCTAATGTAAAGAATGGGATTCGAACCCATGCCCTTTCGGACCAGTACCTGATACTGGCGCCTTAGACCAACTCGGCCATCTTGACATCGTTGCCGCTATTCCTCATTTTTAATATTTATAACACATACTGGAAACTTGCCTGAAAATTGGCTAAGAGTATATCGGATTCAAACAATTATTCTGTAGTTAGAGACTTACTGGCTACCGGGCATTGCTCGCTTATAATCTTTTCGGACCCTTACGAGTTACATTTCTACAGTGCAAGGTAGGTGGAAATTGAGTTGCACTGATGATAGTGATACTAATAAAGCTCTCTATTTCGCATGGTGATGGCTGGGATCACCACAGTTGTAGATTAAATTCCGAGTGGCTTACACCAATCAGGAAGATAACAAGGGAAGTGCTACAAACAACAACGTGCTAGTAATAAGTACAATGGCCACTAGACGAATCTGTATATATGAGACAATACTTGGACATGCCTTTGTCATATATAGAAAAACTCTTAAGTCATTCGAAATAAATGAACATTTTTAGAACTCCCAGATCAGCCAAGTTCCTCATTGAACATAGAAAATACAGGAAAAATTATTTTCCTATTACACAAGAAAAAAATAGATTGAAATGAAAAAAAAATACAAAATACAATTAGGCCATGTCACGCCTTCCTTTCCTCTAATACTATGGGCAGCTCCACATTTTCACAGCCTCTCAGAATCTTCAAGACTACTTTGTTCCCCACACTATAGTCATCCCACACTTTGTCTAGCTCTGCTTTGCTTTTAACCAACACATAGGATGATGATATGACTGATTAACAAATATGTTCAGGTTCTTCAATTTCTATCTATCATCCAAGATAAGTAATAACCAATATATATATATATATATATATCAGAGTGCAAAGGATAAAAAATGACGTGTCATTTGTCGTCAACTGCGACAATGACATCCCCAAGTATTATATTACCAGCAAAACCCCTTGTGGTTGGAAGTAGCCCAGCCTTTGCCGCAAGACTGTTTCCAGGAACCTACAGCACCGCAGGGTTAATTTAGGAACATTAGAAATGAGAAGGGATCATCTATATCAGAGTGAGAAATGTATTGATGGCCGGCACAATAGCACATTGGGAAATTCTGACAATATGCAAATCTTAAACTCTAAAGAGATACCTGTAGAATGAGTGCTCCATTCCAAACAGTAAGTTGACTTGCCACCAGGTCTGGAGCTATCTCCATATTCAAGCCAGCTCGAACCACCTGAGGTGGAGATACAATAAGAAAAGAACCAGAGGGTGTGCTGCTTTTTTAGAGCATTTCTGGTGAAGGAGAATCCAAAAGATTCACTATTTGCCACATTAGTTGTGATCCTTAGTTCAGACATGCAGAACAAAGAGAGGACTACTATTGTCCAAGAAGAATAATCAAGTTCGATTTGGGTGGAGGTTGGCTTAGGTCTTTGGTTCAGGTCTTTTATAGCAAAATATGGTACTTAATGAGAACACAACCTATAAAGCTAACTAGCAAAAAAACCTTACTTTGCCAAATTGGATCAACTGGGGCACAATCTTGATCACAGTTGAGGAAGGGATGGCAAAACCTACACCTGCAGAAGTACCTGCCATACCAGCAACACAAGTGAAAATAATGATAAAGTAAGCAGTTCCCCCAATGATATATTTGGTAAATAGAGGAGTTCATTGACACCAAATAGAGATTACATAGTCACTCCCTTGAAAGATAACTTGCAAAGACACCTAGAAGTTAACAGAGTCCGCTGCACCCTTCAATTGTTGAGGAAACCAATACCAGAGTTCCAAAGAGGTTTTTTTTTTTTGGAGGGGGGGGGGATTAAGTGAGTCCAAAATAGTTCTCTTAACTGTCAACTACGAAGATGTTTTAGAATTTGTATCACTTAACCTTCTTTCTTTCTAGATTACAATGCAAGATTGGTGCCTATATAAGGAAATTTACCTGTCCGAATATTATCAAAAAAAACTTACCTGTCTGAGTGAATATTGCAGTATTGATCCCAATCAAAGTTCCTTTAGAATCCAGTAGAGGACCTCCACTGCCATAGTCACAACAAAAAATACGCAATAGGCCGGGCACAAGTTACAGTCAGTATGATATCTCCCTGATATGAAGGAAATATTTTCTTTGCTGGTTCTAACTGACAATATTTGAGGGAATTGATCGAATACTTTGGCCGTGTGTATACTTCTCATTATATAGAGGTTTGAATCAAGCTATACAAGGTACGTTATCAATATACAATTTAAACTGGCGATATAGTCCACATGGTCATCTCTAAACTTGATGCATCACTACATAAGTCTAGCACTCTAATAATAACACATTTACAATATTTATACACTAAATGTGCACACGGCAATTTACAGGGGTGTTTTACAAAACCATTGAGCAAAAAACAAAAAAGAACAGACCAACAAGGATTGAGCTGAGATAGTAACGAGTTGAATGACCAAGAATTAACATAAATTGTCCTGGGGCTAAAGTGAACAAGTGGATCCCCAGATGTTTGCAAGTGCTGAGGCTAAATCCATATCCACAGTATCACTTCCTTTGTAACTATTCATAACATACACCAAATGTATGACACGACATTCTTTCAAACATACAGTTTATGTACCAGTAATTAAGCCACTTTTGCATGGAGGTTCTACCATGCTCATATCACCTAAACATTTAAGACAAGGATTTCAAGGTCTTGTGGTCCAATCTGGTGAAAAACAAATTAGTTTCTCTTTGCTAGGTAAAATAGGGGTTTAACACTTAGACATTATCTTATGCAGACGAGATCACCAAAATAATATAGGTGGAATTTATGACAGAAAAAACACGATGAAAGTTCATCAGAAAACATAACTTCAAGACAGCCAGATCCTTTGCACGATCAGCACCAACAAATTTACCTTCAAAATTCTTTTGTACCCATTTGAAAAACTAAAGAAAATGAGAAAAATGGATAGAGCAATAACGCATGCAACAACCTGCCCCACCTTGGCATGTTCAATGAATAGAGGATTTTAAAGTGTTACCCTTCCGATGCTATAATATTAACTCGTGCAACAACCTGCCATGAGCTTGGGTTACTTTTGAAAGGGCATTACCAATTACTGAGAATAGAAGGATAGAAAGGTCAACGAGAGATTCACAACAATTGTATACACTTAATATGAATAACTAGTAAATTAGATATGATAGACATCTTATAAACCCCACATAAGAGAACATAATTAAGGAATTACCCTCCAAAATCCAACCTTTAGAGACAAAGCGCAAAGTTCTCAAAGATGCGTGAATGGCAAACATGCTGTAGGACATGTTATGTTGTTCATGAAGAATCTGATAGCAGTCTCTTGATGACTATAAGATTTACCAGATGGAAAGACTACAGCAAATTGATATCCAACAAGGATATTCTGTTGGAAATGTTACCAAACGTCTATAAATTGATAAAGAGGATCTGATGTTCTAGTTAAATGAAATATGAGCTGGATGGAAATTTATATGCATAAAGCTACACCATTGAAAGGATCACTTAAAAATGTGTTCATCAATCTTTTGGTGGCAGTAAATTCAATCACTAGCTCTTACCATGATAATTTGTTACAATGTGCCTTTGTCCATCCCAAACTACACCAGAACCATTTCCCTCAGGAACCTATCAACATTGATAATACCAATAAGAATGATAGGATGTTCTGGTTATATCTGCTGCAATGCAATTTTATGCTCATAAGAATGATAGGATGTTATATTACTTGGGGAATTACATGCTTAGTTTAGCAGAAAAGTTCTAGCAAGCTAGTTGTTTTACAAGTTTGCTTCTAGATACAAGATACCTGACATGAAGCAGTTACTCTTTTTTTTTCTCTCTCTTTTCTTTTATTTGCAAGTACATAAGCTGCTCTTGATCAAACTAGCAAAGTACCTCAACCACCCCAGTGACTTTAAGTTGAGGACGCAATGTCACGTCGAAAATGTTAACAACGGAATATGTGTTCTCCTCAAAGAATTGAACAATCCTTCCCTGCAAATATGACAGATCAATTAACCTACCACAAATATCAGCGCAAAAGAGTATGTAAGTTGTAAAAGATCTCCCTTTTCTTCTTATTTGGCTATAAATGAATCCCTCAAAAGACAAGAATAGAACAAGAACAAGTTAAAGATGAACCTCAACAGGGAAGAGTGAGCCAGAATGAAAAACAGGAGGGGTTACTTCTTCAACTGTCACAGATAGATCCCCCAAAGCTCGTGCTGTATATCACATTTAATTGCAGAAAGTCTCCCCAGAAATCAAAACCCAACTTTACTGAACCAGTGAATTAGAATGGAAATGTCTTGCATTCATATGCAAATTATATATTGGGCCGTCAATGTTCTATCGTGCACAACTCTATCCATAGAGATCAAAATCCTTCTATTTTGACCCAATACATACAGAAAAATCAAATATTCTTTTGTGTTCTTATTGTTGATCCATTTCAGTAAGATTGATTGAAAATGGTCAGATGCACACCAATAATAAGGCACGTTAACATGCCTATTTAAAGCCCTAATTATATAGCTGCAAGAAAATATCTCACGCTTCATCCTTCTCCATTCTTGCAGGTGGCAAATGGCAATTATATCCAGACATTCATTTGCTATTCAAAGCCCTTTTTCATTTTCTAAATTCAAATTAAATTCATTAAGCATATATACATGTTGAGAACCATTAAAACCCAACACAATTAAATCTACTTTCGAGGACTCCAACAAATAGCTAGACTGAAAGTGATCCCAAAGCTGGATAAAAACAGGAGAACATGAATAAACTCGAAACAGAATCCGGCTTGTTGTGACCGGAAGATTGCTGCACGCTTATCTGCCCAAAGTCTTCGAGTTCCCTCCAGCCCTTCTAAAACCATCGAAATCATCGAAACAATTTTTCTTAAAAAGATTTTTTAAGAATTGTAAGGCGTCTGCAATGACAACAATATATTAAAAACATTGAGCAAGGAGGTATCCAAACCCCAGCACAGAAATTTAAACAAGACAAAAAAACAAAGACATGATTGCACGCCGCTTGGCCACAAATAAAAATCGGTACACATAACATTATTAGTTCTCTATTTCTACCATATACAACTAGTAAAACAAACATTTAAAGACGAATACTGGTATTTCAAAACCCAGTAACAACGGAAAGAAAAATCATATTTACCGCATTATAGGATGTTTTTACTGAAAAAAAAGGTAGTGAAAGAGCAAACCTTTGAATGGAAATGGGTTGGGACGGAACGGCATCGTTGGGGGAATAATTGTTGTGAGGCAGAGTAAGAGCACGCGTCGAAGCAAAGCTCACGCCGACCTGTAAGGCGGCTTAGAACACTGATTGCATCAGATGGGGAGATGCCAAGAATTGCATGCTAACGCTTGCATCTCTAACTTGTGATAATCGTACAAATTATAAAAAGCTTAAAACCCAGGAAACCAAAGACTTTGACACTCGATTATTACTACTGCGGGTTACTGGGTTCTATCGTGTGGAATCAATGAGAATCTGAGGTAGATAAGAGTTGGTTGGAGACACCTTCATGTTGAAAGTACGAGAGTGCCCTCGTGCACATACATATTTCTGCGACAGAGCTAGAAGAAAATATCTTGCAACTGGCAAGCACGAGTACAACTATGAATTGTTTTATTTATTAAAACAATGAATACATAAATGCTCTTATTCGAAAAAAAAAGACTATATAAATGCATTTTTAAAGAAAATTTGAGGAAAGCCCATTTTTTGCTTTCTACAAAATCTCCAAAATATCACGAAAACATGTTTTCTTCTACTCGTAATTTCTGATACAATTACTCTCTTTCGTAAAGCCCAAAGTCACCTAAGATGCGTTCACAGAGTAAGACAGGAATACACTAAACACTAATGATGGCCTTGCTTTCTAAGATTTGAATTAGTTTTCTTTCTTTCTGTAACTTCAATGGTCATGTAATTGGCAAGTACACTATACTCATTACCCCGCTATACGGATAGCCCGCGTAATTTGATATTAGAGAATATAATTTAAATAATAAAATCTTTATCTTTTTATCAACTTAAGTTTTTGGGACGAGTGGTAGATTCACATGGTATCAGAGTCAAGGTCTCAAGTTCGAGACCTGACTTCGCACTTTACCCTAATTTCAATTAAATATTGCATGTATTAGGTCTTCTAAT
Organism: Myrica gale; assembly: GCA_963930655.1. NCBI lineage: Eukaryota > Viridiplantae > Streptophyta > Magnoliopsida > Fagales > Myricaceae > Myrica > Myrica gale. The sequence continues at coordinate 2,451,633 of OZ005600.1, read as the reverse complement.
TAAAGAAGAGTCCGGCCCACATATGAAGGTGAGTATTAAAGAATATAATTCAAATAATAAAATATTTCTCTTCCTATAACTTAAGCTTTTAGGATGAATGGTTATTCACATTTGATACCCAATCTCACACTAATCTTTCACCTTGGACTGAAATTAAACTTGCTACAAGATTTGTAACCCGGAATGATTGCGGAGTCCCTTTGACATGAAGAAGCTTAGGTTGCTACTTTCTTTCCCATTGAAGTCGAGTGAGACTAACTGTCCATTATCATTTACCAGAAGAAGCTGACTATTCTTTGCAAATCCTAATGGCCTATCAACTCAAACACCACGATTTTCGTATCTCTTCCCAGAGAGAATGTACGGGTTAGCCAATATGACTATCATGTCCCTATAATTATTTGTTAGATGCAAAATCCCCATAAATTTTCGGTACGTACTAGATGTTATAATAGAAAGGTTAGGAAAACGGTTATGAACAAAGATTAAAACACCTAGAGGGGGCGAATAGGTGTTGCTACTTTCCTTTTCAATAAATAAACAAATTTAAAATAATTTCTAAATTAGTTTTGTCTAGATCTGAAAGTATTAAACGATTAACACCATATATAACAAGTACAAAGTAAATATCAATCGTTGCTTGACTCTAACTACTCAAAATAATAATCTAGGTAATCTAACCTAGATCCGCTCCCTTGCGGTTAACCCCCAGTCTTCTGAGATTCTTCTTGTAAATTTCTTCAATACTGGTAACTCTAGCTGTCAATCTCCTTAAGCTTATCTGAAGGTTTCTCACATGAGGTTGATTTTAATGGTGATTGAGGTGATTGATGTAGGAGAGAAAAAATATGAACACTTTAGGTGCAAATGTCTCAAAGAATATTTCTCTCAAGCATAAGACGCCAAGGAAGGAAGGGAATAACTTGGGTAAGCCTCTTGAGCATTTTTCTCACGGTTTAAAAAAGTGTCAATTGCGCTCGAGCCAAGCTAAGGCGAAACTTACTGTATAGAAAAATGTCAATTTCGCTCGAGCCAAGATCAGACGAAGCTCAGGCGAAACTCACTGTAAAGAAAATCACTCATTTCGCTCAAGTTGAGGACAAATGAAGTTTAGGCAAAGATCCTATTTCGGAGATACACTTGAGAGATTTTTGGACCAGATCACACTTTGCGAATTTGAACTTCTCTTTCAAAATTCGAACACCGTTCATCCTCATCTTCGTGATTCAAATACTTTTCAATCCAAGTCTTTCGGGATTCAAATGTTTTTCAATCCTAATCTTTTTAGGAGACATCTTGAACACTTAAACAAACTCTTATCTAAATAATTCACATTATAACTCGAATTTAAAACGGAATCCTGTCAATAACATTAACATATTCCTCTATGCTAGTCTCTATCGGGAAGTTGTTGGTTCTATTCGCACTAATATGTGAGGGTTGCCTCAATTAAGATAAATAGACGATTGTGTTCAGTGCAAGAGTTCGGATTGAAGTCTTGGGGAGGCGGAATCGTAGAGAGGAATAACAGTGATGTTTGGGGATAATTAATATTCACATTTTTTAGTTAATATTTTGAAAGTAAAAAAAACATCACAACTAAACATCCAAAATCTTTTTACAATGTTTTAACCTCTATCTAAAATAAAATAAACTTTCACCAAAAATCTTAAGTAAAATTACAAGATTTTTAGCTATATATTTTTTAAATAATTAAAAAAAATTGAACTGAAAATTCCGTTAATGGCGCCGGAATTTCCGGTTTCGGTCGGATTTCAAAAAATGTAAAAAATACATTCTTGTTTCTGTACGGAATCGGAACTGGAATTACAGAACTCGAAATTCCGATTTTGGTCGAAATTTTTTCACACCTATAATTCAACTAAAGCTCTCTTCCTGTGTCTTGTGCTTAATAACTAAAGCACAAACATGTCTCTTTCCTCTTTCAGACTTGTTTGGAGCTAGAGAGAGCCAGAGAATCTGAGAGAAAATGGCAGGGTCGTAGCGTGTGGGCTTTCGATGGAAAGGAGTAGTGACAAAACGATGTGCTTTGTGAGTGCAGGTGCGTGAATTATTTTTACCCATAAGCTGCTTGTCGTTTTGAGCTGAAGTTGTTAAAATATGGCTGATGATGTGGAAAGCAGGGATGATCTGGAGAAAATAGCTGACATGGTTGGAGCTTCCGGAGAAGTGATGGAAGGACCTAATAGTAACTAGGTGACAGACCAGTGATCGAGACGTAAAAAAATTAATCCTGATGATTAATTTGTAAAAGTGAGTAAAATTTAGTGACTAAATATTGAATTTCTCTATTTAAAATATACTTTAGTTCATTTCTTGCCTTTAGTAGGTTTATTTTTCTTGCGTCTTGTCTACCCAGACTTCGTTGTGGTGTTACTCTTTTGTTTTTTTCAAAACTCAAAACTTATATAATTACGTACTTGACATAGAAACGTCTTGCTTCAAAACTGTGTTATCCTTAATTGGAAACACAATATTGTTGTGATTAGAACAAAGCAAAACAGATGAATAATGATGTAATGTAATTATGGTGTGAAGATTTCTCCATATACGATTCCATGCATGTTATACTTTTTAATGTCCTTATTTGACCTTAAGACATTTATTTTATACTTTATCTTTCTTATCCGTCTCTTTTGATCGGTAAGCGCTAAAGGTGATTACTACCTCAACTTAATATCTCTTATGGAATAAAGAATTTTAATGATGAGTTTAATGTTGAGAATATGTGCTGTACGGCATGCAATCACATTGGGATTAGGCGGACAAAGTTTTGTGTAATGGGGCAGATCAAGGGATACTTTAAAAGATAGCAATTAACCAGTAAACTGCCATAAAGTTTATATACTCCAGGTTCCGTGTTTCTATGGCTTAGGTACAATTAGAATTTTGGTTCTGTTTCTGAGTTAGGTGTGTCATTAATTTGGAAGCAGTTATTATTTTCGAGAATTGATTCCCATTAGCATTCCTCGAGACCCAATATCATAATGTAAGTAAAGTGACAGATTGGAATGGGTCTTATATATTCCTTAAGTCGACGCGCACCATTAGTTGTGACATCATTATAAACCATGAGTCGTTCCTTCATTAATTATATGATGCGTGTAGTGACGTTCGGTTAATTGCTAGTTAGAGATTCCGGTCTCAGACAATAGTATTTATAATATTGGCTCTTAATTATGAATATTTGTCATTATAAGGTTCTGGCCGATTACATGAGCGCTCGCCCAAAAGATACTTGATTTGTATATATGTATGCATGTGCTTATGCCTCTCTGACATGGACTTACTTATACGACCGCAAAGAGTGACACCCAATTATGGATACCACCGGTGGACAAACAAACCGCGTTGTTACAATTCTCAACACGGAAAAGCAATCAAATTAATCAATATGTTATTTTTTCTTTTTTATTCAATTTGGGTAGCAATTATCACTAGAACGATGCTGAATAGGGAATGTGTGAGTTTCAGTACTAAGGGCCGGATGTGCCAAAACCAATAGGCTGCAGCCCTCTTTAATTTTTTTTACCTTTTTTCTCCCACTGGGTTGTTAGCTGTCTCTATTTCATTTAATGAATCCACATGAGACTATACAAAATAAGCTATTTATCGACACGAAATAAACCTGTACGTACTCTAGCATATATATATATAGGTTACATACCCTGTTAAGATCAAGTACTGACACTGATGAAGATACAATATTCTAACCTGTCACTTTATTCGCATACGTATGTATGCATATATATATATATATATATATATATATATATATATATATATATATAAACCTATTACATATATATATATATATATATATGATGTTTGATCATGTATTTACTTTCCGTCCAAATGTAATAGGTTTCTTGGGACAGTCGGGAAGGATTCCGTCCCAAAAAGTTGGATTTTTTTGGAACAGAAAAATCTGTCCCGAAAGGCCAAATTTATTGTAGTGTAGGGAAGTCAAAATGAATCCCCGATTCTTCATGTTCATTTGTTGGCAGAATTTCGTGTCTTAATTATTAAAGTGGAAAGGCTGGACAGGTTGAATTTGGAGTAGTAGATTAATTGGCAGCCAGGGTTGGCATGTACGTGGTTAATTTAGATGATGAAACGACAGTACAGTACTACTGGTCTCATGAATTAGCACAGCTAGTGCTTGAGTAAGTATGAAAAGATCATGCTTAGAAAAAAAAAGTATGAAGAGATCGTAGGAAGAAATTGAAAACATAAATAAAAAATGTAACAAGAAAAGCATACAGTATTAGTTAAAAGTACAAGAAGCGTGACCTAAGATACGTACACTAATCTAACTGTGGAGTCAATAATTTTCTTTTGAGAGGGCGGAAGAGTAAAATTATACTATTATTATTTTTAATACAATTTAAGAACTTTAGAAATAAAGTTCAATTATTTTATGTTTGCTCATAATTCAATTTTGAATTGTTAACAAATTCTAAATCTGTTATGCATTCATTTTAAGACTTATTGCCAAAAAAACTGCATGCACCACCTTTTCTTCACCATCTACTTACTATAAAAATAAGAGTAAATTTATATTAACTATACAAATGAAATTTATATCAATTTCATTACAATTTTCAATCCAATCGAACTTTGATTTGGGTGAAATCATTAGGATATATGTTCAATCTTATATGAAATACTTCACTATTAAGATACTTTCAACAAACACAACCGTGAGGTTTAAAGACAAATAATAAGATTGATAATACAAGCAAATGATCACTTAGGCTACCTACATTCGTAAGTGTAATATTTAATGTTGCTAATCTCTGAACTAGGAAACTAACATGGCCGCAGCTGTTTATTGTCTAGATATGTAGGGAGCAGAACAATCGCCTAATTCATGACTACATATTCTACTTCATGAGTAGTACATGTACTGTTTTAGAAGAAAAAAAATTGGCGTTTTATGCATGCATCTATGATCTGTAGATGTGATGTGCATATATACGCTCACATGTGTTTGCATCCGTGTGTGTATATATATATATTGCATGCTTGCGTATATATATACATATGTATGCCCATATGTATATATTTTTGCATACATATGCGGTTCGTGAGAAAGTTGTCTCAAGTTGATTTTTTTCTCCTGCGTAGAACGTAATTGATAGGAAAAAAAAAACATTGTCATTGCATTATAAATATAGGCCACTCGTTGAGTAGTACTGGAACGTGATGAAAGAAATAATGGCTTTAAAAATTTTTCTCCTCTTCTTTGTTACTTTCCTCTCCCTCTCCAATGGTAAAGATCAAATAGAATTCTACAAGCTGGCCCTCCAGTGGCCAAACGCCCTTTGCAATGTAGATAGATGTTCTATGCCAGCCAAAGATGTCGAAGAGAAGTTCCAGCGTTTCACCATACACGGTCTCTGGCCGTTTGCTTCGGACGGTACTATATTACCATCTTGTCCTGGACAAACAATAACAAAGAGCCAGGTAAAACAATTCGAACTTGTCTTTTGGATTACTTCATAAAAAGAATTAAACCTTCTTAATGAGCTTCCATTTGATGCTTCTCATACTGTTTCTTTGGTTAGGTGAAGACGATCAAGGATGAGCTGACATCCGAATGGCCAAGCTTTACTGGCAAAGAGAATTTTGCTTTCTGGAAGCTCGAATGGGAAAGACATGGCACCTGCTCTGGGTTAGAGGCATTGAAATACTTTGAACGGGTGCTTAAATGTAGAAAACGATTCGGCGGTATCCTTGGTTTACAACACTATAAAGGTTTGTCTCAGTCCTAGCTTCGATGGATGTTAATAGGCTATTCCACTATAGGATATAACCATGGTGCTGACTGCTGGATTACTGTTCACTCTATGTTTATGTGAAGTCCTTGATGTTTTTTCAATTATGTACAGAAATATATATATCTGCGTGTGTGTTTATATTAATTGTTTCCACTTGTCTGAGCCTGTCCGTGTAAACATGACAGTTAAACCTAAGACATTCTTTTCTTTAGCAGTTGGCACAGAATTTCGGTTAATATTGTAATTGGGTTTTCGTCCAAATTAGAGATTCTAAACCGAAGTATTCTTCCACGTTTCTCAGAGTTGACCCCTGGGGCGCCAAAGCCGCACTCACTCATTGCTTTCCATGAGGGACTGAGAGAAGCACTCGGTAACTTGTCTCCCCAATTGAAGTGCAACATGAGAAATGGGGGATATCAGCTGGAGGGCGTGAACATATGCTTTGACTCGGAAGCAGAAAAACCTATTAATTGCAGCTCTACGATCCCGAAGTTCATCAGCTGTGGGCGCAACGAGAGGGCACAACTTTTCTTCGCTGACCAGAAAACTCTAGTCAAGAAGGCCAGGTGAGTTATTTTACTTGTACGTTTTGTTTAATTTCCGTCTCTCTCCTCGTTTATTTGTATTATCTTAATTTTGGGTTTCCTCGATTACTGTCATGATGAGTACTGTACTCTACGTACAGTTTCTAATTTCATCTCTTTATATGCGTACGTAGGATGAACGAGACTATTGGGAGCGCTAATGGCACAGCTTAATGAAAAGGATGCTGAGGTTGCAAGCATATTTTAAATAAAATAGATTTATAATTTCTGGTGTGTTAGACGTTTTATATATATATAATGTGTGTACTGTTGCTGGTTAGAGATTCCGGTCTCCGACAATAGTTTTTATAATATTGGCTCTTATGAATATTTGTCATCAAGGTTCTGGCCGCGCGATTACATCATGAGCTCGCCCAAAAGATACTTGATTTGTATCGTATGTATGCATGTGCTTATGCCTCTCTGACATGCATGGAGATGTTTAAATATTGGACAAACAAACCACGTACGTTGTTACAATTCTCAACATGGAAAAAAATTCAAATTAATGAATATATTATTTTTTTTCTTTTTTATTCAAATTGGGTAGCAATTAGCTAGCAGGAGAACGAGGAATAGGGAATGTGCGAGTTTCAGTACGTACCAAGGGCCGGATGTGCCAAAACCAATAGGTAGACCTCTTTAATCTACGTCATGAGTCTATACAAAATAAGCAACATAAGCTATTTATCGACAACAAGCTGTAAACCTGTACTCTAGCATATATAGGTTACAACCTATTAATTAAGATCAACGTCGTCTATAACTGATGCGTGAAAAGGAGACGCTAGCTGTAGTTTTATTCTTTTTGGTGGGTCTTAATTATAAGGAATTATTGCTAACAGTTACTGTAAATTTTCAACTTTTACCAGCATGAGAATCAATTCTCGAAAATATATAATCACTGCTCCCAAATTAACGAGGCACTCCCAACTCAAAAACATAACCAAAATTCTAGCAGCTAGTACCTAAGCTATAGAAATACGAATAGACACGCAGACTCTTATATATATGCATATACGTAGAACACCCACGTCTAAAATATCCTGCATCTAGAAAGGTATTATTTGGTACAGAGAGACTTTCTGGGAGAACTTGGCCTGGCTAGACTTTAGTTACGTTGGGTAATATTGGTACTGTCATGCGTTTCTATGAGAATTAATTGCTAGCGTTTTTTTTGTCTTGTACCAGCGTTTTTTTTTTGGATAAATGATAAGTGTATTAAAAAAAGGGGGGAAAATACAAAGAAGTTGCTAGAAGCTAGCAGGTCCTAGCAACAGAGTACACAAAACCCAACCCAACGCAAAGAAAGCACAAAGCCCCCGGTACAAATGGTTCCAAAAGACAAGGCTTAAATAGGGTTAACCAGAGATACTAACATAGTTCCCACTCAAATGTTGAGGTGAATACCCCAAAACTCTAGCCCTGTAGGGAAAGTCTGCCTTCTACTCAGTGTCTCCAAGGAGCTTAACCTCAACTTCACAGAATACACAATATCATTAAATACATCAACAATTCTACTTGGTTGTCATTGATGGCTTCTAACATTTAGTGGTGTTCTTCAACCGCCACCAAATGTGATTTTTTTGCAATGGATGATGTTTGGGGATAAATAATATTCACATTTTTAAGTAAATATTTTGAAAGTAAAAAAAATCATGTCACAACTAAAAATTCAAAATCTTAAAAAAAATTACAAGAACTCCAACACATTTGCACACAAATTTCAATACCTTTAAAATAAAAACACTATCAAATCATTTCTCTCCATACTCTTTTCACTAAATTAACTTAAATACCTTTTTATTACAAAAATCCAGCAAATCATCCTTCTTTACAATTTTTTGTTAAATCAATAAAAATCAACCTACTATCAAATAGCTAGTGATACTAATTAGAAAGTCCTCTAATTGCCTTGGTGATGGCGTGGGGACTACCGAAGTTATAGATCACATGATTTCGAGTGCTTCGTCGATACGGGTTCATGCCAACGTCACGGCGTGCATTACAAAAATAAGCAGAGTTCTTCTATAAGTTTGTTCACGGTGATTGGAAATTGTAATGAAATAGATAAATTAGTGCGGTTAATCTCAATGTGGCTGCATGCATGCCTAACTGTACGTTTTGTAGGCATTAAATTCGTCATTAAAATGTCTTCTATTCCCCAAGAGATATTAAGTTGTGGTAGTAATTATTAATGACCTTTAGTGCTTACTGCTTATTTATAGATTAAAAGAGAGAGATAAGATATATATATAAAGTTCATAATAAATGTCTAAGGTCAAATAAGGACATTCAATAGTATACATGGAATTATATTTGGACAAATCTTCACACCATACTTATACTGCGTCATCATTCATCTTTGTTTTTTTTTTTTTCCTTTGTTCTTATCACCTTTCCCATTGAGTAGCCGCAGATTTTGTTTTGGATTAATTAAGATCAACTGAGGCGTGGAAAAGATAATTAGTAGTTTCCTTGTTTTTGGTTGGTCTTAGAAAGGAATAAGATCCATTCCAACCTATCACTTTAATTACATGTGATGGGTCTTCATGCAGGAATGCTAATATTGACTGTAAGTTTTCAACTTTTACCTGCATCGGGCTGCAATGGAATCTATATTCTCCAAAATAAACAATTCTTCCAAATTAAAGACCCACTCCGACAACTCAGGAACAGAAGAAAAATTCTTGTACGTAAGCTATATAGAAACACGGAACCCTGGAGTGTATAAACTTTATGGCAGTTATTCGCCCAAATTATAGTTCGATTGGATTAGAAATTGTAATTATGAAATTGATAATTAATTTCAATATGACTGCATGCCTGACAGCACATATTCCCATATCATAAGAGACATCTAAGAACGATAATTAAAGTCTATAATAAATGTCTAAGGTCAAATAAGTACATTTAATAGTATACATTGAATCACATTTGGACAATTAATCTTCATACCATAACTACACTACGTCATTATTCATCTGTTCTTATCACAACGTTGTGTTTCCAATTAAGGACAATACAGTTTAGAAGCAAGACTCACCTATTTAATGATATAAGTTTTGAGTTTTGGAAGAAAAAAATAGAGCGCCAACAACAACAATGAATTCTGGGGAGACGAGGGAGCAAGAAAAATAAACTTACCGGAGGTAAAGATGTTGAGCAGAGATGTCCCAGAAGACGTGGCAATGGAGATCCTATCGAGACTGCCCGTCAAATCTCTCATGCGATTCAAGACCGCGCGTAAATCCTGGAATGCTCTTATTAGAGATCCTAACTTCATAACCAAGCACCGCACTTGGGCCGCTTCTCACAATCCCCACCGTGAGGTCCTCCTTAAGCCCGACTGTCGGCCAACACTCTCAATCCTCTCCAATGAAACTCTGGAGGTGTCCGGTGACATTGATTTATCCCCAATTTTTCCGGAGAAGATCAACGAGATTCTAATTTTCGGTCCTTGTTACGGAGTTCTTTGTCTTGTTGGTATTTCTTTTCACCGTGGATATGAGATAGTGTTATGGAATCCGGCTACGAGAGAATCAAAGATGCTCCCCATCATGCACTTACATCTAGATCCGCGTCTTTTTGGCTGCGATTTTGGCTTCGGTATTGATGTGAAGACTGGTGACTACAAGGTGGTTCAGATTCGACATTACTTGGATAATAAACAAGTCCAAGTCCAAGTCTACAACCTTAGTACTGATTCTTGGAGAGTGATCAAATCATCTCTTTCCCAATATCGCTATTTTAGACCCACACGTTTTCCTTCGTACTTGAACGGGTTTCATTATTGGTGGGGTGGTATGGTGTTTTCCTTTGATATGAGCAATGAGGTGTTCCAAGAGATACTGCCTCCCCCCGTTGAAAGAGCTACTTTTGAGGATATTGCTATTATCAATGATTCTCTAACTTTAGTCTTAATATATACTCCATTAATTCGTCGGGTGCAAGAAGAATGGTGTAATCTATGGGTCATGAATGAGTCTGGTGTTGAGAGGACATGGACCAAAACATTTACAATCAGACAACCTGGTGATCCTACTGAGATTAGACAGATTGGTGATCCTGAGTTTTTCAATCTGCTGCACTTTCGGGAGGATGGTTTGGTCTTTCTATGCAGAGACCCCGAAGACTGCCTCGTATTGTACGATCCAAGAACACAAGAACAACGGAAACTTGAAATATTTCGCCCCACACACCTTCGGATTGTCAGCTACATGGAGACGCTAGTTTCAGTAAATGTATCGAGACGTGAGAACGTGCTTGAGTCATGACAAGACACTCCATAATATGGTTACAAATTATTTCATGGCGCAGATCGACAAGATTTGAGACCACTTTGGTGATAGCTAGCGTTTACAATTTATGAAACTCATGTCCGGCCGTATACATTATCTCTCCATCAATTACAATCAAATGCAAAATGTACTGGTATGAATACAAATTTAAATTTATAGTACTCTTATATCTTTGAGTTCCGGGACTTGTATATATATGTGGATGTTGATTTCCAATGGAATAGGTATAATCTTTGGTTTGAAAAGGATAGCTTAAAACCTAGGTTGAACTTGAATGTAGCAGTACTATAGTTTTATTTCGTATGATATGGATCTGGTCAATGGTCATATTAGATGAAAACTACTTGAGAGGAAGAACGAGAAGAAAATAAGAGTTTCAAAGCAATAAAAGCTTTGGGCCAAAAACCGAGTCGTTGCATGCGCAGTCATTGTAATATAAGTGTCTGTTAAACGCAAATAGCATATATGCACGCATAAAAAAGGTTAGCCAATTTGTAAGTTTTACGAAAAAATGAAAAATAGAATTCCTTACTCAGAGTGTCACACCCCAAAAATCAGCATAAATAAACAAAAGAAATTTATCTCATTTATTCGAAACAAAACAAATTATAATGATATTGTTTTCAAAACAGAAACTTGAACAAATTAAAATCCATAATGATGCTCTCTAGGCTCAATCTCTGAGCAATCTCTGAAAATAAGAAAAATAAAACGGAGTGAGTTCGACAACTCAGTAAGCAGAGAATAAAAACATATATTCTTTTCTTTGAAAATAATACTTAATTCAGTGACCAGAAATACAGAAAATAAAATAGCTTTTCAGAAAATCCCCTTTGGCATCAACAGTAAGCCACATTGACCCCTGTGGCAGGGTTGTGCAACGACTTAACCGGCGGCCAAACCGAATTAAGCCAACAGAAAGTGGAGTTTGCCCTACTAAGACTTAGCCACGTACGCTAAGTGTGCACTAGGGAGAAACCCACACAGAAACCAATCCGAAGAATGGGCGCACCAGTAATCAGTAATGAGTTGGTACCAACAGCAGCAGTAATCAGTAATCAGAACATCGCCTCGGGGTTTGAAAACAGTATAATATATAATAACAGAATTCAGATTTCAAAATCAGAAATGATGTTAACAGAATTCAGATTTCAAAATCAGAAATGATGTTCAGCAGAATACAGAATCTTTGATAAATAATTCAGAACAGTCATATAAATAATCTCAGTAGGTCTTTTAAAATTTCACATTTGTTTTCAGAATAACATAAACTTGCAATAAAATATTTTCCACAAAATCGTTTATGAAAACATGTTCATAATTTTTGAAGAAAACAATATAGTAGCTCCGCTTACCAGATTTTCTTCAACAATCGAACCACCCTAGAATCCACGTATTGCAGTGACCCAAAAGAACCGAAGAAAATCGAAAAACTCAACAATGGCCGAAATTGACCTAGAGAAAGAGAGATGGATCTAAAAAATGACTGATGTCGAAATTGAGAGGTGTGAATAATGTCTGAGTAGAAGATCCCCTTTTATAGGGCGAATCAAAGTGTAACAACCCAAAATGGTTGCCCTTTCGAAATCCTCCATTAACCACCATAAATCGCTTGATTTATTGAGAAAACGTTAAGATCCTAACAATGGAGTTGAAAGGCCACGAAAATCAGTCGAAAAGGTGCTAAAACGGATGTGAAATTGATGAGAGAGAGAGGAAATTGATGAGAGAGAAACTGAAGGGTTGAAAACGGCGGCTAGGGCATAAAAATCGAGATTCCAAAGTTTGGGGAAGAAGAAGATCAAAACACACCGTTTTACTTAAAAAATTCAATTCGGGCAAAACGTGTTTAAATAAAATAAAACTTCACCATATAAGGAAAAACAACAAAGGTGCCTCAGTGGTCATGAGCGCCCTCTCTCCTCCTTTATTGCCTGGGTTCGAATCCCAGCCTTGCAAAAACAATGTTTTCTTCTCTCTTTTTTTTCTAAAGACCGGGTTTTCACACAGAGGAGAAGTACGTACTAACGTAATTGATAGAAAAAAAACATTGACATTGCATTACAAATATAGGTCACTCGTTGAGTTCTGTATATCTTGTCTTTTATGTTTGTCTTATTCATTCGGGAAAGATTCACTCATAGTTGATATTATATAGTGGGGATTACACTAAATATGCCTGTTGTTTTTCTTTTGTAAGTGACTAATTATTTATGTTTGATTAGCAAGAACATGATTCTTTGTTCTCTCTCTAAGTTGCTTCTAATTGACTTATTGTCGTTCATTAGTTTTATATATATGTTTCTTGCTAAAATCAATAGATATATATATGTTAATTTCAGGAAATTGATATTGTCTTTTGCGTATTGCCTCTTGTTATTGCACTGGGAATCACTTTATATCACTAGATGTAAAACAACTAATGCCATACTTGAAACCTCCGGGGTATTAAACATGATTCTTTGAAGGGGAAATGCAAATGAAGTTGGACTATTACACAGGAAATCTCCGACATTGATTTGTGTTTTTGGTGTTTGTTCTCTAATTGGTTTTTGATAATTGTTTCCTGCTAGTTGTATACTTGTTAGTATTGTGATAGTCAATTGTGAATTGTTGAAGGTTATTGTTCTTAATTTTGATTAGTTGAGGGGTATTTGTATTTTAATATTTTTAATGCTTTTAATCCTTAATTTTCGATATTTTAACTCTAAGACACTTTTTGCATTAAGTAGGAAAAAATTGTCATTTCGTTTAGGAGTTTGTCTCTTTCAACTTGAGTCCTGATTTCGTCACTGGTTGAGAGAACCTCGATCAAAACATTATTCTTTTTGGTGGGTCTTAATAAGGAATTAATGCTAACAGTTAGTTACCGTAAATTTTCAACTTTTACCAGCATGAGAATCAATTCTCGATAATATATAATCACTGCTCCCAAATTAACGAGGCACTCCCAACTCAAAAACAGAACCAAAATTATAGTACCTAATTTTAATTTTAATTTTGGGTTTCCTCGATTACTGTCATGATGAGTACTGTACTCTACGTACAGTTTCTAATTTCATCTCTTTATGTCTTATAACTGATGCGTGAAAAGGAGAAGCTAGCTGTAATTTTATTCTTTTTGGTGGGCCTTGATTATAAGGAATTATTGCTAACAGTTACTGTAAATTTTCAACTTTTACCAGCATGAGAATCAATTCTCGAAAATATATAATCACTGCTCCCAAATATATAATTTTATTCTTTTTGGTGGGTCTTAATTGGATATGACAAGCTGATGGAAACTTGCAGGAAAATGGTAAAGCATCACTTATCTACCGTCGTTTCTAGGAGAACAATTTGCTCCATTATAACGTCAATCTTACTGAAAAAAAAAAGTAGAATGGAAATTTGGGCTAGAATCTAGCTGTGGCTTGAGAAAGTTAGCAGGTTGAGGTAATTGAGTCGACTAGTGCAATGCAGTAGGCATTCCTAGATGGTTGGAGTAGGGAAAAATTTGGTTAGGGTCCTGCATAAGCACAAGGTTAGGTATTATACAAGGATGTGGGCAAACCTATCCAAGTTTCAGCAAAGAGTGTATCTTCCTTTCCAACGGATGGAATTGGGTATTCATATATATGTATATATCGAAATAGTCTATTGGCAGCCTTAAAAAGCCAACTTATGTGTCACGGGAAGTGCCAAAGAACAACAGAGTGCTGGAAAATAATTTCATTTGGTATGGACATGCCTTTGTCATATAACAACTCAGGTCATTCGCAATAGATGAACATTTTTAGACCTCCCAGATCAGCCAAGTTCCTTATTGAACATAGAAAATACAGCAAAAATTATTTTCCAATTACACAGGAAAAAAAAATTGAAATGAAAATAAAATACAAAATCAATATCAATTAGGCCTTGTCACGCATTCCTTTCCTCTAATACTATGGGCAGCTCCACATTTTCACTGCCTCTCAGAATCTTCAAGACTACTTTGTCTCCCACATTATAGTCATCCCACACTTTGTATAGCTCTGCTTTGCTTTTAACCTACAAATAGGATGATATGACTGATTAACAAATATGTTCAGGTTCTTTAATTTCCATCTATCATCCAAGATAAGTAATACCCAAATATATATATATATATATATATATATATATATATATATATATATATATTATGCAGAGGATAAAAAATGATATGTCAACTTTACTCAGGCCATAAATCGTTATGGTCCAACTTTTCTGCAGTTGCACTGAGATTATGTATCAGTTTTGAAGGATGTCTTGTTTTCAATTGTATATAAATACATAATAATCTTGCATCTTGATAATGAAAAACAGCATATTGAATTGCATATATAGAAAGGGGAACAATTTCAGCGAGAGAGCTCACAGATTTGTTGTCAACTGAGACAATGACATCCCCAAGTATTATATTACCAGCAAAACCCCTTGTGGTTGGAAGCAGCCCAGCCTTTGCCGCAAGACTGTTTCCAGGAACCTACAACACCACATGGTTAATTTAGGAACAGTAGAGATGAGAAGAGATCACCTATATCAGAGTGCGAAATGTATTAATAGACGGCACAAATTCACAATAGCACATTGGGAAATTCTGGCAATGCGCAAATCTTAAACTCTAAAGAGACACCTGTAGAATGAGTGCTCCATTCCGAACATTAAGTTGACTTGTCACCAGGTCTGGAGCTATCTCCACATTCAAGCCAGCTCGAACAACCTGAGGTGGAGATGCAATGAGAAAAGAACCAGAGGGTATGCTGCTTTTTTAGAGCATTTCTGGTGAAGGAGAATCCAAAAGATTCATTATTTGCCACGTTAGTTGCGATCCTTTAGTTCAGACATGCAGAACAAAGAGAGTGACTACTACTGTCCAAGAAGAATAATCAAGTTTGATTTGGGTGGAGGTTGGCTTAGGTCTTTGGTTTAGGTATTTTCTAGCAAAATATGGTACTTAATGAGAATTCAACCTGAAAAGCTAACTAGCAAAAAAACTTACTTTGCCAAATTGGATCAACTGGGGCACAATCTTGATCACAGTTGAGGAAGGGATGGCAAAACCTACACCTGCAGAAGTACCTGCCATACCAGCAACACAAGTGACAATAATGATAAAGTAAGCAGTTCCCCCAATGATATATTTGGTGAATAGAGGAGATCATTGACACCAAATAGAGATTACATAGGCACTCCCTTGAAAGATAACTTGCAAAGACACCTAGAAGATAACAGAGTCCGCTGCACCCTTCAATTGTTGAGGAAACCAATACCCAGAGTTCCAAAGAGGTTTTTTTTTTTTGTGTGGGGGGGGGGGTAAGTGAGTTCCAAAGAGTTCTCTTAACGTCAACAATAAAAATGTTTTAGAATTTGTATCACTTAACCTTCTTTCTTTCTAGATTACAATATAAGATTGGTGCCTATATAAGTAAATTTACCTGTCCGAATATTATCAAAAAAACTTACCTGTCTGAGTGAATATTGCAGTATTGATCCCAATCAAAGTTCCTTTTGAATCCAGTAAAGGACCTCCACTGCCATAGTCACAACAAAAAATACGCAATAGGTCATGCACAAGTTACAGTCAGTATGAATATCTCCTGATATGAAGGAAATATTTTCTTTGCTGGTTCTAACAACCCTAACCACCTAGAGAAATGCATCTGATAAAATACTCCTTGAAGTAGAGAAATAGGAAGGAAAACTGATATCCTTAACAACAATAGTCAGACTAAAATGGTCCCTGACTGACCTGTTCCCAGGATTAATGGCTGCATCTGTTTGAACTCCCCCACCAATTATGACTCCAGTTTGACTAAAAATGTCTCGATTTAATCCACTAATAACCCCAACAGTAAGGGTATGATCGAAACCAAATGGATTCCCAATTGCTAAACACTGCTGCCCAACTCTTAGAGAAGATGACTGCCCCACCTTAATTGGCCTTAATAGATCTTCAGAGGCTTCTACCTAGCATTTTGAAGATATCAATATCTTACTGGATATCTTGTACAGTATTATTGCAATGCGAGTAGCTACACAGTATACCCATTCCATCTCTGAAAAAATTTATGTTTTTCTTTGACATTATAAATTTATTGCGCTCCAATTTAATCATACCAATGCCATAAGTTTCGCCATGTCTCCACTTTAACAACTATAGTTCCCTATTTCTTTCTTGGTAGAAAAAGCAGCATGGAGGATAAGTGTTCCACTCATCACTACAAAGATAAAAAGAGAAAGAGCATATGCCATTTAATAGCAGTGATCATACATATCTCATCACCCATGATAACAGAAGTCTTTGACCTCCACAGAATTCATCCATACAGTTCCATTAGGTTTTAAACTGGTGATATAGTCTAAGTGGTCATCTCTAAACTTGATGCATCACTACATAAGTCTAGCATTTTCATCTCTAAACTTGATGCATCACTACATAAGTATAGCATTCTAATGATAACACATTTACAATATTTATACACTAAATGTGCACATGGCAATTTACAGGGGTGTTTTACAAAACTATTGAGCAAAAAACAAAAAAGAACAGACCAACAAGGATTGAGCTGAAATAGTAACGAATTGAATGACCAAGAATTAACATAAATTTTCCTGAGGCTAAAGTGTACGAGTGGATGCCCAGATGTTCTAATAGAGAGGTATTTACAGATTATGCTGCTCCTTTGCATGTGCTGAGGCTAAATCCGTATCCACAGTATCACTTCCTTTGTAACTATTCATAACATACACCAAATGTATGACACGACACTCTTTCAAACATACAATTTATGTACCAGTAATTAAGCCACTTTTGCATGGAGGTTCTACCATGCTCATTTCACCTAAACATTTAAGACAAGGATTTCAAGGTCTTGTGGTCCAATCTGGTGAAAAACAAATTAGTTTCTCTTTGCTAGGTAAAATAGGAGTTTAACACTCTTAGACATTATCTTATGCAGACAAGATCACCAAATAATATAGGTGGAATTTATGACAGAAAAAACACAATGAAATTTCATCAGATAACTTACCTTCAAGACAGCCAGATCCTTTGCACGATCAGCACCAACCAATTTACCTTCAAAATTCTTTTGTACCCTTTGAAAAACTAAAGAAAATAAGAAAAATGGATGGAACAATAACTCGTGCAACAACCTGTCCCGCCTTGCATGTTCAATGGATAGAGGATTTTAAAGTCTTACCCTTCCGATGCTAGAATATTAACTCGTGCAACAACCTGCCCTGGGCTTGGATTTTTAGAAAGGGCATTACCAATTACTGAGAATAGAAGAACAGAAAGGTCAATGAGAGATTCACAACAATTGTATACACTTAATATGAATAACTAGTAAATTAGATACGATAGACATCATATAAACCCCACAAGGAATTACCCTCCAAAATCCAATCTTCAGAGACAAAACGCAAAGTTCTAAAAGATGCGTGAATGACAAACATGCTGTAGGACATGTTATGTTGTTCATGAAGAATCTGATAGCAGTCTCTTGATGACTATAAGATTTACCAGATGGGAAGACTAGAGCAAATTGATATCCAACAAGGATATTCTGTTGGATACGTTACCAAACGTCTATAAATCAAATATGAGCTGAATGGAAAATTATATGCATAAAGCTACACAATTGAAAGGATCACTTAAAAATGTGTTCATCAATCTTTTGGTGGCAGTAAATTCAATCACTAGCTCTTACCATGATAGTTTGTTACAATGTGCCCTTGTCCATCCCAAACTACACCAGAACCATTTCCCTCAGGAACCTATCAATGTTGATAATACCAATAAGAATGATAGGATGTTCTGGTTATATCTGCTGCCATGCAATTTTATGCTCATAAGAATGATAGGATGTTATATTACTTGGGGAATTACATGCTTAGTTTAGCATAAAAGTTCTAGCAAGCTAGTTGTTTTACAAGTTTGATTCTAGATACAAGATACCTGACATGAAGTAGTTACTTTTTTTTTCTTCTCTTTTCTTTTATTTGCAAGTAAATAAGCTGCTCTTGATCAAACTACCAAAGTACCTCAACCACCCCACTGACGTTAAGTTGAGGACGCAATGTCACGTCGAAAATGTTAACAACGGAATATGTGTTATCCTCAAAGAGTTGAACAATCCTTCCCTGCAAATATGACAGATCAATTAACCTACCACAAACATCAGCGCAAAAAGAGTATGTAACTTGTAAAAGATCTCCCTTTTCTTCTTACTTGGCTATAAATGAATCCCTCAAAAGATAAGAATAGAACAAGAACAAGTTAAAGATGAACCTCAACAGGGAAGAGTGAGCCAGAAGGAAAAACAGGAGGAGTTACTTCTTCAACTGTCACAGATGGATCCCCCAAAGCTCGTGCTGTATATCACATTTAATTGCAGTATCAGAAGCAAGTTTATAAGCATGAAAGTCTCCTCAGAAATCGAAACCCAACTTCACTGAACCAGTCAATTAGAATGGAAATGTCTTGCATTCATATGCAAATTATATATTGGGCCATCAATGTTCTAGTGCACAACTCTATCCATAGAGATCAAAATCCTTCTATTTTGACCCAATACATTCAGAAAAATCAAATATTCTTTTGTGTTCTTATTGTTAATCCATTTCAGTAAGATTGATTGAAAATGGTCAGATGCACATCAATAATAAGGCACGTTAACATGCCTATTTAAAGCCCTAAATTATATAGCTGCAAGAAAATATCTCACGCTTCATCCTTCTCCATTCTTGCAGGTGGCAAATGGCAATTATATCCAGACATTCATTTGCTATTCAAAACCCCTTTTCATTGTCTAATTTCAAATTAAATTCATTAAGCATATATACATGTTGAGAACCATTGAAACCAACACAATTAAATCACTACTTTCGAGGCCTCCAACAAATAGCTAGACTGAAAGTGATCACAAAGCTGAACCGTGCAGACCTGTTAAGTACCTTGAAGGATAATAACAGGAGAACATGAATAAACTCGAAAACAGAATCCGCCTTGTTGTGACCGGAAGATTGCTGCACGCTACTCTGTCCAAAGTCTTCGAGTTCCCTTCAGCCCTTCTGAAACCATAAAAATAATCGAAACAACTTTTTTAAACCAAGATTTTTTAAGAATTGTAAGGCGGCTCCAATGACATCATACAAGTATCCACGTTGGTAAAATAACAACAATATTAACAACATTGAGCAAGGAGGTATCCAAACCCCAGCACAGAAATTTAAACAAGACAAAAAACAGAGACATGATTGCACGCCGCTTGTCCACAAATATAAAAATCGGTGCACATAACATTATACGTTCTCTATTTCTACCATATACAACCAGTAAAAAAACATTTAAAGGCGAATACTGGTATTTCAAAACCCAGTAACACCAACGGAAAGAAAAATCTTATTACCGCATTATAGGATGTTCTTACTCAAAAAAAACGGTAGTGAAAGAGCAAACCTTTGAATGGAAATGGGTTGGGAAGGAACGGCATCTTTGGGGGAATAATTGTTGTGAGGCTGAGAGTAAGAGCACGCGTCGAAGCAGAGCTCACGCCGACCTGTGAGGCGGCTTAGAACACTGATTGCATGAGATGGGAGATGCCAAGAATTGCATACTAACGCTTGCATCTCTAACTTGTGATGATCGTATAAAAAGCTTAAACCCAGAAAACCAAAAACTTTGACACTCGATTATTACTGCAATGTCCTACTGGGTTCTATCGTGTGGAATCAATGAGAATCTGAGGTAGATAAGAGTTGGTTGGAGACTAACACCTTCGTGACGTGTTCCCGTTGCCACTGGCTCAAGTTGAAAGTACGGGAGTGTCCTCGTGCACATACATATTTCTGCGACGGAACTAAAAGAAAAATATCTTGCAAGCACGCTGCACGAGGACAACTATGTGTGTGATTGCACTAGAAATATCACAATATTTTTCACCAATTTATAATAAAATATCACAATATAATCTATCTCCTATAAAAATATATAAAAAATTACATATCTTTTTACTTTTTCACTAAATCCAATAACAACACAAAATTCAATACCAAAATTTTTCAACACAAACACAATCTTGAATTGCTTTATTTATTAAATCAACGAAATTCTGTAATTCAGAAAAAAGAAGAAGTATATATAAATGCATTTTTAAAGAAAATTTAAGGAAAGCCCATTTTTTGCTTTCTACAAAATCTCCTGTGCATGTTCGTTTCCTTACAAAAGTAAGAATTCGAATACAAAATTTGGTCATGTTCGGTAAACACAGCAGGATTTAAGGATTCATCCTAAAACTTCCAAATTTGCCCTAGATAAGTTAATGTTAATCGACGAAAGTATCCTCCAGTAAAACGTGAAGAGCAGGAAAATTGAAGGGTAAAATGAGATTATAAGAAACATGTGGACCCAGCGTTCAGTGCATTAAAATTCGAAAAGATGATGAAATGACTAAATAGCCGAATGATATGTGTGATTGAAAATTAATTGGGGGTTAATATCGACATTTGACCCCAACATATCTGACAGTCGCACTGTCGCAGCCGCACTGTCCCCAGCCGCACCTACAACTTCTGCACTTTACATTTGTCTTCTTCTCGCTTTTTTAGGTCGGTTTATGGTTTATTTTGATTTTTGATTTTTTTTAATTAAAAATATTATTATTCTAATACAAATAATAATAAATTCGAAAAAAAAAAACAAAAAAACTATAAACATCATCATTCATTTTTTTACACCTCACCAATTTCTACACAAACACCAACACAACTTTAATATCACCTAAAAATTCACAAAATTCTCCAAATCCTACAAAAACTTTCAAAACGAACATCACCCAAAACTATCACTAAAACATGTTTGCTTCTACTCGTAATTTCAGATAGAATTACTCTCTTTCGTAAAGCCCAAAGTCCCCTAAGACACCTGCACAGAGAAAGACAGAGTACACAGCGCTAATGATGCCATTGCTTTTCGAAGATTTGAATTAGCTTTTCTTTCTGTAACTTCAATGGCCATGTTGGACCATACTCATTACTCTTAAAAATAAAATAAAAGAGAGAAAAATAATATAGACTAAGAGAGAGAGGAGAGATAGTGATACACAAGATTCAAGTGGTTCGGTCCATAGACCTACATTTACTGTGAGAAGGCTCAACTGGGCAGATTAGTGTACTTATTGATGTGTATATGAGATATTACAGAGACAATTATTTATAAATCTTGGATTACAATAGAATACATTATTTTAGCAATATGAGACTCTAATACTCCTCTGAAAACTCAAGGTGGACATACGTTGAGTTTGAACTTACAAAAAGAAATTCTCCATAAGAAAAAAATAGCGCCAAATGAGGACTGGAGAGGGGCAACAATCACTTGAATAAGGCCGAAATCTGACCAGAGAAGGGTGAACAATCGCCTGAATATGGCTGGAATCTGATCGGAGAAGGCCTGACAATCACTTGAAGATAGCTGGCGAGGGTCGTCAGAAGGTCGACGATGGAATGTCGAACAAGGCGCTGGAAAGCCCAAGAGAAAATGTCGGAAGGTCGTCGGAGTGATGCCGGACGGGACGCCAAAGGGCCCGAGAGAATAACTAATCTAGGATTAAACTAGGCTAAACTAAACCAACAAGAATGCTGACCAGCTTGAGCCAAACTGAGCCACAAGATCGTAACCTGACTTTGATACCATGTCAAGAATAAAATAAAAGAGAGATAAATAATTTAGATTAACAAAGAGAGAGGAGAGATAAGTGAGACACAAGATTTAAGTAGTTTGGTCCATAGACCTATATTCACTATGGAAAGGCCCAACTGGGCAGCTATACGGATAGCTCACGCAATTTGATACCCAATCTCACACTAATCTTTCACCTTGGACTGAAACTAAACTCGGCACGACATTTGTAACCCGGAAAAATTGTGGAATCCCTTTGACGACAAGAACCTTAATTTCTTTCCCATTGAAGTCGAGCGAGACTAAATGTCCATTGTCATCTACCAGAAGAAGCTGACCATTCTTTGCAAATCCTAATGGCCTGTCAACTCCTAAAACGGGTCCAATCTTAAATTGTTTGGTCCAAGACTCCTCGATTCCATATTCACGCATCACCCATATATCAAAGCTCTTCTCCATCCCTTCCACAAGACGAACAATCAAAGCGATGGAACCACTTAACACGGTCATACTCTTCTTAATCTTGTAATCCCAAAGACCGTCCCGATTAGGCAATCGGATCAGTCGAAACTCCTTGTCGCTCATGTCAAAGGCTAGCATGGATCGACCAATCCACCAATGACAAGCTCCACGAAGGTAAATCTCTGAATCCGTGCTATTAAGGCAATTAGCATAATTGTGAATGGGGTTGATTTTTCTCCACGAATTAGTCCTTAGGCTGCAGACCTCGGTTAGGGGAGGAATGTCTGGGCCGAGGCACTGCCACGAGTACACCATCCTGACCACCTTGTAGTCGTCAGCTTTGGGATCGTAACCAAACCCAAGACTCTCGATATCATAGTCCGCCTCTAGTGGACAATCTATAGGACGCTCGGGCAGGACCTGAAACTCTCTCACGGCGGGGTTCCATACTTCCATAAGACAACCTTGGTACCTTGGCCCCGATTGTAGAAACAGACTATGCCATAAACGCGAGTACCTGAGACAGAAATTCTACTCCTCGTTGAAAATTGAAGAAAACAGATTGCCAGCTGGCACCTCGACAAGCGCTTCATGATCACCTGAGGTCCTGAACCATTGCCATCTCCATCTGGGCTGGGATCAAGGAAAGTATGCTATTCCTGGTGATAAGGTCCTTCCGCTGGACGAGAAGATAAAAATTGGTAATGCTTTGACGCGAACGGCGGAGGTGGTGGGCAATGAAAGTGGACTTTGGATGTCCTCCACCACGTCTTCTGGTAAAGTGTCCGACCTCGTCATTTCCATTTCTTAATGGTATTCTGTCCACGATGGTGTCTTTGGTATATATATTGAAGTTGCTTTTGGCAATGAAAGTGCCTGGATGCATAAATTCTTTTTTAGGTATATTTTTTAATTAATTATTGGAACAATTCAATTGACCGAGTACTTATTGAACGTCTCAAATTGTTCAATTTGATAAGTATTAATTGGCGTCGAATTTATCTATTCTTTTTTAATTTTGGCCAGAACTGATATAGGTAGGGGCGTAGACTGTCAAAAATTAAACGGACCTAATTTAGAAAAATTGCAGGCCCATTCCTGGAGCCCGGCGAATCAAGCCCAAGTCCACGTTTTTCCGTTTCGAAAAATAAAATCCACCTGCCAAAGTTGAGCCCTAGGGCTTCCTTTTGGTTGCTTAGTGGGGCGTTTGTTTCCCCAAAATTTTGGGCTTCGAAATTTCCAACAAAACAAATACACTCCAAAATTTTTAACTTTTACACACACACTCTACTTTTCACAAACACCAATAAATCTCAATAAAGTAAAGATTCTCAAAATTTCGGGAATATTCCCCGAAATTTCCACAAACAAACACCCCCTAAGTCTCACCACCCTCCCCATTCAGGTATGAGCACCCGGTTTTATTTCTCATTCTAAATAGAGTACCGAATGGTTTTTGATGTGAGGGTTAAACAATGTCTATGTTTCGAGTTTGTAGACCTAAGAGATATGCTTCTACGGTTAGGATTTTGCTACTGAACCCATATTTCACTTCTTTTGGGCAATATGACCGTTTGGTTTCCCTGAAGTACCAGGGTACGCCTGCTTTAGATTTCCCAAACCGTCCCTTTTCGTTTGATTTGATTGACCTTTTCAGGTGTAAATCACCATCTCGAAGCAGCAATTTAACTGGCGGTCATAATCTGTATGTAAAACCATTTTCGTCTGTAGCCAACGATGATGAGAATCACGATAATTGCGTATGTGATTCAACAATGGTAGAATCGGAATGCGATTTTGACGCGGATGCTGGGAAAAGTGTTGAAGTGCTTGGTGCAAATGAAGGGTGTATTAGTGATTGTGAATCGGCAATGGTTGATGATAGGGACAGTGTAAATGAGGGTCTTTTTAGTTATTCTTTTCTAGTTGAATTGGAAAATGGAAATAATGATGTGGGTTCAGAGACAAGTGCGGGTTATGCGCATGTTGCGTCAAGGGATCCTGTTGAATTGTATCGTGAGCTCAGAAACTCTGAGAAGTGTGCAAAGCAGACAAGGCATGACTGGGAGATACTGCAAGAAGTATTCCGTGACTTTGGGAAATCAGGTTGGGCTTCCAATCAGGCTCTCGCGATTTACATTGGCTTGTCGTTCTTTCCTACTGCTGTGCACAAGTTTCGTCAGTTCTTCTTCAAGAAATGCCCTCCCGATATTTTTAAGTACGTGGCGACTCTTGGTCCGTCTGATGCTGCTGTCAAGTTCCTGTTTTCTATTTTCGTGGAATATTGTTTGGAGATGTTTCCTGATGAGATAAAGAGATTTCAGGGTATGGTTGAGTCAGCTGACCTCACAAAGCCCCATACTTGGTTTCCGTTTGCACGGGCTATGAAACGGAAGATTATATATCATTGTGGGCCGACCAACAGTGGTAAAACTTACAATGCTCTTCAACGGTTTATGGAAGCGAAGAAGGGTATTTATTGCAGCCCTCTCAGGTTATTGGCGATGGAAGTCTTTGACAAAGTGAATTCTCTCGGGGTTTACTGCAGTCTACTTACAGGGCAAGAAAAGAAATATGTCCCCTTCTCAAACCATGTTGCTTGTACCGTGGAAATGGTGTCAACTGATGACTTGTATGATGTGGCTGTTATTGATGAAATTCAGATGATGTCAGACCGATGCAGAGGTTATGCATGGACCCGAGCATTGCTGGGATTGAAGGCTGATGAGATACATTTGTGTGGGGATCCAAGTGTTTTGAGCATTGTCCGAAAGATTTGTGCGGACACTGGGGATGAGTTGCATGAGAACCATTATGAGAGGTTTAAGCCATTGGTGGTTGAAGCCAAGACTCTGTTGGGAGATCTTAAGAATGTTCGTTCTGGAGACTGTGTAGTTGCTTTTTCGAGGAGAGAGATATTTGAGGTCAAAATGGCAATTGAGAAACACACCAATCACCGGTGTTGTGTAATTTATGGTGCCTTGCCTCCAGAAACTCGCAGACAGCAAGCTAATCTATTCAATGAACAAGACAATGAATTTGATGTGCTTGTTGCTAGTGATGCTGTGGGAATGGGTCTGAATCTTAATATTAGAAGGGTCATTTTTTATAGCCTTTCAAAATACAATGGAGACAAGATTGTTCCAGTTCCAGCATCACAGGTGAAACAAATTGCTGGACGAGCTGGTCGAAGAGGAAGCATCTATCCAGACGGACTCACGACCACCTTGCAGTTAGAAGATCTAGATTACTTGATTGAGTGTTTGAAGCAACCTTTTGAGGAAGTGAAGAAAGTAGGTCTCTTTCCTTTCTTTGAGCAGGTGGAGCTGTTTGCTGGCCAACTCCCTGATGTTACATTCTGCCAGCTACTTGAAAATTTTGGTCAAAACTGCCGTCTTGATGGGTCATACTTTTTGTGTCGACATGATCATATAAAGAAGGTTGCAAATATGTTGGAGAAGGTTCAAGGATTGTCTCTGGAAGATCGTTTTAACTTCTGTTTTGCTCCAGTTAACATTCGAGACCCAAAAGCGATGTTCCATCTCATGAGATTTGCTTCAGCATACAGTCAGAATGTTCCTGTCAATATTGCAATGGGCATGCCAAAGGGTTCTGCTCGAAATGATGCAGAACTCTTGGATCTCGAGACAAAGCATCAAGTATTGTCTATGTATTTGTGGTTATCACACCACTTTAAAAGGGAAACTTTTCCGTATGCTAAGAAGGCTGAGACTATGGCGACTGACATTGCTGACTTGTTGGGTCAGTCTCTAACCAAAGCCAATTGGAAACCAGAATCAAGACAGGCAGGGAAACCAAAACCTCAACAGAAGGAAGAGGGTTATGAGAGGCCAAGGTCACTAGTAAAATTATACGAGCAGTGAGTACCTCTAAATCTTGCTGAACTGGTGTACTTTTTATTCTTATATATTTTATTTAACCTTTTTTAGTTTTATCCAACTGACAGTTGTGATGCTTCTTCACAAATAAGAACCAGAAAAACACAAAAAAAAACACGTGGTCTGGTTTTGATGTGCCTTCTGGTATTTTATTTAATCTTTTTTAGTTTTATCCAACTGACAGTTGTGATGCTTCTTCACAAATAAGAACCAGAAAAACACAAAAAAAAAACACGTGGTCTGGTTTTGATGTGCCTTCTGGTTCTAGATCTAGATCTAATAACTCCGGTATGTTCCTGCCTATGGGGCATTGGGGTATGGCTATATACCTATACATTATAGAATTTCGATCAGACCATTACAAGTTTGATGATGTTTCTATTTACCAAATCTTGGTTTGCATAAATGCATTCCTCTTTGCAGAATGCTTTTAGGGGTAGCAATCACAGCATACTGTTGGCCTGGTGAGAGAGCTTGATGTTGTAAATTTGGTGAACTGTAAATGTTGGTATGGCAGTTGTGGTGTATGCAGGTGGTTTGATGCTTGTGCTGTTGGTGGGGCAAGGGGGTGATGGTAGTCTGAAGTGGCTCTCTTTGATTGATATGATATGTTGGTTGCGGCTGGATGGTGGTGGTTCTGTTGATTATGTCTTTTCGGCAGAATTCATCGAGACATTTCATAAGAAGTTTGGTTAGATGCTTAGAGATGGGTATTTTCTGAAAAGGGAGGTTTTAAGTGTAGGTTCTTGTGTTATTGGCATTTATCCTGAAGGAGGAAGTGGTCTGTTTATGAACATTGCAGTGGCACAGTGAATAGTAGTATAATGGTTGTTCAGGTAAAAGCAGTACTGAGGACATTATAGAATACTGAAATGCATACTTCTTTCTGTATTTGGAGATTTTTTTTTGGAAGGGGGGGGGGGAGTGGGAATGGATTTAATTTTTGCAATCTTGAATGCCCCATGATTAATTAGACACAGCTCCAGTCTAGAGATCGCTTATTGTGAATACTACCATTTCAATTCACCCAACCACCTACATACATGTACCCTGAGATGTTTGATAACTAATAAGCTATTCTACTCATTACATGCTGAAATTCTTAGAACATGGTTATATTGGACTAATGTATGCTTGTGTCGGTACGACATTATTGTGATGGCCTAGAGGATTGCCATATATGTATTTATGTATTTGTCGAAAATGCATTTGCAAACTAAGTTATGAACTGTTTCTCCTTTCATCCCTCTATCTAAGACTGTAGATATGATGTCCGCCATTTCATTCTTTTGCCTGAATGGAGCTAGTAGATAGAATGTAGTTGTGTTTCATATTTGTTTTCGGAGACTTGAGACAAGACCCAATCATCTCTTCTGCCTTGCAGGAAAAGGTTTGAAAAATCTTTGCAACATAATCAAATGGAGAAAGTAGTTGAATGGTGAAATTGCAGGTAATGATGGTGACCCATATGGTAACTTTGCCACCTCATATCAAATGAGGTCAGGCATGCAACTCGGAATTTTTTTTTAATAGGGGTGGATTGCATATGGTGGTAAAAGGCTGTCCATTCGTTGGCAAAATATTCTGTGTTGACGCTGGTTGAAAAATAGTTTCTGTTAAGATGGAATTGACTGTGTTAGAGACTTGGTTCTGATCAGTTACTATTTTCATAGAAGTTGTCAACGCTCTGGCAGATTTGTAGGAATTGTTGAAGGCATGATCATTGGGGATACGGAATTGTGGCGGTGAAGGTCTGGGATGTGATGTTCGAGGGAACTATTATTGCATGCACATGGTTCCTCATGCTTCGCAACAGGGTACCTCATGCTCGCAATGGCAACTTTCCGCACCCGGCTAGAATAACAGCTACAGCTGCAGTTTTTGAAGTCGAGTTACTATGCGTGTAGAACCAAGGATGTGTTATAGAAAGGTAAGCACCCCTTGCTTTGCCGGTTCTTCGATTGAGAATATTGTCTCTTTTAGAGGGGTACAGCAAAATGGAGCATGCCTACTACTTTGTGGAAGCCTGCATTTTTTAGCAACTAAATTGGGTTCACAACTCAAAATTTTGAAGGGCAAATTTGAGTTTGAATTTGGGCGTCTTCACTTTTTGGTTGATTGTATTCAGTGAAAGAAATATTTGAACTTACTCAAGAGGACTCGCACATTGGGAGGTATGGAATAATGATAGCAAAGAGTTGAGTCTTTTGCTCATGTTTAGATATTGCATCCGTTCACAGCCATAGCGGCCATAATAATATCACATCCATATGGTAAGAGCAATGGTCATTGGTCAAGAGCGGTGGCATCGAAAGTCTATTTTTATAGTGGGCTAAGAGGCTACGTGTAAAGTAAAGTATAAACTATAGGAGGTCGAAGTAATGGACGAGAACGCATGGGTGTCTGAAACTTTAATAGGAGAGAGGAGTTTATATCATCACCCAGACATTTCGGTTTTCTGTTTTTTTTTAAAGCCTTTTCCGTTTTCTGGTTGTCGCTAATAGAAATGAGCCCACAATAATTGTAGGAGGGGAAAACCCTTTTGCCAAACAGTGGAATGTCTCCTGAGAAATTGGAGATCGTAAACCCATGGAGAGCAATGGAATGGACGAATGCCAAAGTGTGACGCGACAAGCCCAAGATCGTTGTCTGCTGCCTAATTAGCACTGATTGATAACTGATTGATCAAAGAGAGAGAAGAAAGAATGACTGACCACTCGAGTCTCGACGGTCAGGGAACCAATATTTTAGAAGGAAAAAAGGTTATAGGTACCTGAACCCAGATTTGGCCTTTATTTCTTCCTGTACTTTGGATCTTTTAGATCCAGGATCACAAAAGAGAGAGGACTAGAATATGAGTCATTTTACATGAGGGGAAGTAATGCCAAGGACATCTTGCCAATCTCCCCTTCTTTTTTCCCCTGAGCATTTACACAATATAGCTATGTGAAATTCTGAGTTTTCTGTTTGCACTCCAACAACCCTCAGCCACCGGTCATTGGAGGTTTCTTCTTAGTGGATGGACTGCAATTGAAAGGGAAAGAAAAAACCGAGAACATTAGGGAGTTTTTTCATAAAAATTGGAAGAACGGCGTTATGCTCAACAGAATTTTTAGGAATCTGATGGCATAATAAAATTAAACCTAGAGACATTAAAATATATTTTCACGAGTTAGAAATTTAGCAAAACCATACCTTCGTAGGTTAGTGGGATCAAAAGGTGGGAACTCTTCAGCATTAAAGATATCCTCACCAGTAGGCATACTAACGTTCATATGCCATGGCAGAAGACCTATTTTCTCCACTTTCAGATTACAGAGCACGCATTTGTGCTCGGAAGCTCCAGCCGCGGAGATGGCATTTTCTTTGCACTCACTGCACCACAACAAATGTTCGCATGGAAAGTTGGCCCACAACATCGGACGCTGGTTGCAACCAAAGCAATGTCCCTGATCGAGGCTTGACTTATAATCCTGCACATACCACCCACAAGGTCCACAG
This sequence comes from Myrica gale, assembly GCA_963930655.1. NCBI lineage: Eukaryota > Viridiplantae > Streptophyta > Magnoliopsida > Fagales > Myricaceae > Myrica > Myrica gale. The sequence goes on along the minus strand of OZ005600.1, from coordinate 2,421,393 downwards.
CATTTAGTATCAAATTGACACTGCATTTTTTGAACACTAGATCAAATGATAACAATTTAGTTGACCGCGCACTTTAAAGAAATCCAAGTCAGCAAGAAAGAACACCGATGTGTTCTTCCTTTTCCTGGCGAGGGCTTCCAAGACCAAATGCCTCCTTTGGTGCCCTTCATCACGAGTGCCTCCTGCACCTGCATTATTTTCATTTCGTAGCCATGGTCGACCGTGGAAGAGAGGATCTGGTTTCAAGAACTGAAGAAACCCCGGGTGCGCAGCAGGCAATGCGTCATTCTGAGATGAAGTCACTTTAGGGTACCCGAGTGCTGGGTTCGCTGCCCCAGTGCTGCAGCCAATGGAGCTATTCTTTTCACAAGACCCAGAAAGAAGGTTCCGAAGACATTTGGAATTGCTAGAATCAGAATCAGCGCTCTCATTAATTGATGAAGCACAAGAGGCCGTGGGAAGATTAGGTAAGATGACAAAGTGAGAAGCAGGTCTGTCTTTGCCTATCGGTACAACCTTCACACGGCAAAGTCCATGGAGAGATTTCAGGAAGTCAATGAGCTTAAAGAAGCCGAGAGACGCATGATCTAATTCCAAGTTAAATAATGCCCTGAAATCACGTTTAAGGGATGAGCTTGGGTATGGATATTCTCCCTTCAGACGTGTTGTTCGATCTTCTAAGAATCGCGGCAGCCATCTCTTAAAGAGGCTGAGCCATGCCGGCATGGTTTGGTCCACAGAGCCTGGGCTAATGGATCCTTGAAGTTCATTGGAATGTGTCTTCTGTTGATCAAGGCGTATTCTGTTAGCCCAAGACATTTGTTCGAGTTCAGGCTCTTCTGTAATCTTGTCAATGGGTCTCTCTGCTTGAGGTAGATATAGGCGACTCTGTTCTTGATTCTGTTGTGTCAAGTCTGTTGACAGTTTCTGGAACTCGTTGAGTAGAAGGCATTTTGGGAGGACGCTTTTAATCTCGACTCGCTTGCCCATAATGATGACATGGCGTGTTTCAACGGCTGCTGCAACAGATTTCTCTTGTTTGAAGGTGACAAAGCCGAATCCTCTAGATTTTATTTCACTTCCAGCCTGAATGCCAAGAACTATACCCTCTTCCACTGCACCAAATTGTTCTTCAAAAAATTTACCCAACGAGTCTGCTTCACAACAATGAAACGAGAGAATAGTGTTATTCAGTCTAGCTATATATGACAATTTCAAGGAGCATCCTAGTTAACTACATTTTCGTGGTTGATGAGCTCAATTCTATTCACCTTAAACAAAATGTACTTTGTCTCTAGTCAACAGGGGCAAGAAGGGGAGGCCAACAGTTGGCATCCCTTACTTGGGTGTGATGGTAGTAATACTTTAACCATCGAGCAATCTTCATGATAAAGCTCCGCTAAGCGGGGTTGATGTGGAAGGTCCACAGGCATTCCCTCAATACGGATCAAGCTATAGCCTTAAATATTTTCACAGAGAGAAAAAAAGTTGTACTTAACAAAGCTTGCATCGGTTGCTAACCAGAGTCCAACATAGAAGGTAGACCTCCGACAAAGATTTTCCGTCTTAGTTTCTTCGAAGTAGGATTGTGACTTAGATGTGTTCCCTGCTTCATTTGCCGAAGCTCCATTTCGCCATGCGCATATAAGCACTTAATCCCTCTGATACATCCACGAGGAGATCCGAAGTATTTGCAGATCTCAGCTTTTGCGCTTGAGCATATACTGGAGGTAAGAAGCAGTTGAAAACTATGAGAAAACGTATAGACAGAAGAGAGGGGGGCAGGCAGAAAATAACAGATCATACGAACTTAGATCCTTTAGCCAGGGATCCCACCTTTGATCTGTCGTCGTAGGCTTTTCGTCTGTCAAGTCTAGAAGCGCATCAAAGGTCTCTGAAATTATCTCATCACCTTGAAAGCAAATAGTATTTTTGCGTTGAACAAGGGAAGCACGATTCACTGTACATTAGTACTAGGGGGTATAAGATACTCGTGTCACATCGATAAGGAACAGTTGCTTCATTTCTAGCTTTATCACATCTCACGTACGTAGTTTTAGTTGGATAGATTTGCTCAGGCTTAACTTACTTTGGCTAATATTGGTTGAATTAAGCAGGAAACGCATATCTTGAGACTTTGCCAAGTCCACAGGTCTCTGTCTGCTGGTAATGATAACAATTGGTACATACACATGAACACATGAAAGGTGAGATGGTCAGCTAAACATTCAGCCTCTTAAAGACAGCCAAATGAAAGATTTTGACGATGAGGAACATGATGAAAAGGTATTGTATTTTACCGCAAATTGAGGACTTCACTATTTGCTCCCCATCTTAAAAGAAGCTCGGTACAGTCAATATGGTCATTCTTTACAGCAAAAAAAAGTGGGGTTTCTTTCATCTCTGTTCTGCAGTTGATAGAATCTGGGTCTTCCAACATAAAAACCTGTTGGGTCAATGTCGAAAATAATTACTTTCGGATAATCTTCTAATTCTACCTTGGCTGCCAATGGATAAGATAGATAAAAAAGGATTTCATTGAAGAGCAGTCATATTCGTACCTGAATTGCCTGTGAGTTACCATTAGCGGCAGCAACATGAAGAGTAATTAGTCCCAACTTATTCTTTTGGCTTACTTCGGCGCCTTGGTCCAAAAGGAGCCACACAATTCTGGGCACAAGTAGGCAGTGATAAGCAATCATATCTGTTTTGCTTTTATTCATGTATGTGTGTGAGAAAGAGAGAGAGAGACTTCATCTGCTCAGGAGACGCCTTAAGGGACCAATGAAGAGCAGAGTTTCCTTCAGCATCGATGTCGTTTACGGCTATGTTTGTCTTCAGAAGCAGCTCTATGACGGCTACATCTCCGGCCTACAACAGGTACTAAAACTTGCTAACAAGTAGAGTAAATCGCCGAGACATGTGCAATATTACAAGATGAGATGGTCGTAGAAACGATATTACGATGATAAAAAATCAATAATATCATTCGTGGAAATTATCTGATGCTTTTACTCCAATAATCTAAGGTTCACTTTCTACTAGAATAATCGTTTTCACCAGGAAAGGGAAGGGAAAAATGTCCGGTGCACTTCATAAGGCAAAGACAAGTCCGGTTCCCATTTGATATTGTCCTCAGTAAGTGATGTTACTCGTAGGGCGGTAACTTGTTTCCTTCTTTTTTTCAATTCGTATGACTTGTAACCTTTTGAATACTCAAGCCTTAATGTACGAACAGTATCATATTTTTGAGAGGAGAATTTCAGGAATTATAGGGAAGAAAGGGAAAGACGAAACAAGGTCACCGGGTCACATACCCATATTTCGTTTTTGGTTTTTGGTTCTAAGCGGACCCATATTTCATTGATTATGACTGGTTGCGCATATTTCAATGGGCAAAAATGTCCATTCGAACCGGACCAGGCTTCTCTTCTGTAGCAATATATGAGAGTGAGAGAAATAACTGTTGGTCCCGTCCTCTCTGCAGTCCGAATCCTAATTGCAGCCTGATTCGAACCGGCCCTAGTTTTTCTGAGCCGACAAAAGACCAAGTCCTTTGCGTACTTTATTTAATGCGATATCCGCATGTTTTACTTATTCCATCAATCCGCATCAACATCGAGGCTTAACACGAAAGACATTTTCCTCATCTTCTTTAAGAGAAACGCGATTCTCACCTGGCAAGCACGGATCAGTGGTGACGTCCCCCTTTTCTCCGTACAACCGTTCGAGGCGACTGCTCCGAAGAGCTGAAGTAACTCTATCTCGCAGAGCATGAGCTTCCTCCTTAACGCCTTCTCCGCCTCGCTCGGGGTGCAGGTCCGTTTCGCCGCTCTCGACCCCATGGTTTCACGGCCCAAGGACAACGCCTCCCTTATCACTCTTTCGTATATAGTCGTCTTCTCCTTGGAACCCGACTCGGCATCACGCAACTCCAAAACTGTTTCGTTTACTTTTTCCGGCGCTACAATGAGCAGAGCAGCTAACGGAACAATACGGCCGTTGACGGCATTTGCGTACGCCACCCCAACTATTTCCTTCGTTCTCTCGCTAAGAAGTCTTACCGTGGTCAAATCCTGAAGAGGAACAAATAAGTAAAGATCAAAACACGGAGTTGATCAGCAATGTTGATAAACTCTCAACTCAGACAGTGTTTGTTAGTTGAGAAAACCAAGCACATCAAGGGAGAATAAGAAAAGTTACCCATATTAGAAGGGCAAAAAATAACGACATTATGATCCCACAGGACTAACTATATAGGATTATATTTGACTAGAGTTCATCAATCTCGTTGAAAGTCATTCATGGAGAAAATTTTAATCCAAATAAATCTTTTGTAGGTTACTTTCTTGTGTATACCGCTTTCTCAGCAACCACACAGAGCCTTAACAAAACACTTCCCGACCTTTTCAGTGAGAAGAATGACCAGGTCTTCAATGGAGCATTCATTCGGATTCCAAGTTACCTCCATCCTGAGACATTATAAAGAAGAAAATTTCATTTTTTTTTTTTGTGATGAGAGGAGAGCATACAGATAGTCGAAAGACTCAAAATTTAAAAAGCTAGATGTCTATTTTTAAGGCAGCTCATCTCTGGTGCACATCGCTACTGTTAGGCTTTTACCACGTATATGCAAAAAACGAAAACAACGTGTATTTTGGACTTACCTACTGCTACAGAGAGAGAGCTCCAGAGCTAGCAGTGAGCGACCGTCCTTGGTCTTTAGGTCCGTACGAATTCGTTTCTTGAGCAGCAATTCAACACAGCGTTTCGAGTGTGACTCGGCCGCCGAGTGCAGGGCCGACCACCCGCTCTCGTCCATCTCGTTCACCAACGGCACCGTTCCGAACTCCCCTCTCATTAATGCTGCGGCGCACTCCACTGAGTCGGACGCGCAGCTGAGGTGGAGGATCTTCGACACAACTCGCCGGTCTAAGGGCTCCAAACCGATCTGAAAAAGCCGCTTTGTGTGAGTTAGGAGCTGTGCCTTGTCATCTAGATAGATTGCTTTGAGTAGGCTTTTTTTGGCCTCGTTCATCTCAAATTTCTCGGCTTTCGAATCCTGATGCTCGGCGTCCTTCGGAGCTATTTTTTCTCCAATGTAGGGAGAATAACCGTATTTCGAAAGGGAGCTGAAGAGCTCTGTAACACTGGAGCTTCGTTTTTCCTGCGATTTTCTAGAGTTCTCGTCACCTTTTTTCGTAGAGAGCTAAGAGTAAAAGTGCAGCATACAAGAGTACTTTTCTGGTAAATTTCTAGCGTGGAATTTGAAAGATAATTTAGAAACTTCATATGTGTCATCCGAGACAACTCCGAGCATGTTAGATGAACAAAGCTGCAACTTTTAAATGAATAGAGATATAGGCTGACTCATAAGAGAGAGAGAAAAAAAAACATAAGGCATACGCGCGCTGAGAAAATGAATAGATTTTCTAAACTGCGAGAAAATTTGAAAACTATGTTGCTTCTATATATGTATAAATCCATACAGTGCTTCAGTCGCTGAGAAAACTCCAAATTCATCTAGAAACTAGTGCATGTCGGATGAAAATCAAAGATCAACGAAGTTCAGAGTACGCCTCGTACCAGATTCATCTGAAACCCCAATTTCAGCTTCAAAATCAACCTCTCAACTCAGTGGGGAACGCAGACATTTCGGGCCGAGTGAAACCGTGCTTCACAGATATTCTAGGAGCTGCCAATGAGACCCCAATTTCTAGGTTTCAGGGAATGATTCTCCAGAAAGAAAGAAAAAAAGCATGATCATGGCATGATAGAGTTTTTTGATTTCGATGTTTGTTTCTCTCTGAAAAAACAGTGAAGAACGGGGGGAGGGAAAAGGAACCTAACGCTTAAATGCCAGACCTCTAGTAGTGCTAATTTATAGGGGCGGATTTCAAACATTAATTATGAGCTGTGTTTGGGTAACCTTTCAGATCCGTTACTGACGAGTGACGACTGATTTAACTAATTAAAATACCCCTCCTCCGGTTGTTGTCTGTGGGAAGAGTACTGGGTAAATTGAAAAAAAAAAAACAGGCAACTAACGATTTTGATTTCAGTAGGAATCCCTTCATAATCTCTTCTCAAATTGCTTGCTTTACTGATTAAGGTAGTACTGTTCCCGTTGTACCAGTCAGTGCTGTGGCCATTTCTTGTTTCAGGGAAGTGTAAAAGTCATAAAGGTGAGAAGTTACTTGAGTTGCCTCTTCTAGCTTCTCTCTGTTTTTTTTTTCCCTTGAGAAGAAAGAAAGCTAGATCCACTGCATTTCGGACATTTGGAGCGGTCTAAGAATCTCAGTAACGCTTCTTAGTTGTACCCATATTGGAAATTTGGAACCATGAGAAAGTGCCACCCGGATGAGAAAACGGACACGTAAGAGAAAAGAGAATGAAAAGGTTACTATGTATAAAAATTCAAATGACTAATATTGTCAAATCGGAAAGACAGTGTAAGCACCTGGCAAAGGAGGAACAAGAGCCTCCAAAGCTTTTAAGATCAATAATGCACGCTTAACAAAGAAGGAGGAGAAAGGCTTGGGGAAGAAAGGCAAAGCAAAGCAAGAAACAAAAGAGAACGAAGATTCCATCAATCCCACTGTACTCACTCATAGCGCTGTTCCCCAATTGAACTAGAGGACCAAGCCCGTCCAAATCTCCAAACACAATCCTAAATTTGTGGAGGTCCACAACAATGACCTCAATTGCTCAACGTACGTGCATGACTTTTTTTTCTCTATTAATATTATTACGTCCCCCAACCGACATATCCAAGCTGCAGAAGCAAGCAATGAAAACTTGCAGGTGCTTCAAATGAAATTCTATTGGTGCAGGATGAAAAACAACAGAATATACAATATCTGATCATCATGATCACTGCCTCTTGCAGTCTTTTGCGGGTCTTGCTTCAAAACCCCCACCTGCTCTCTTCTCGAGGGAATAAGGCATGTAAGTTCCTAAAATTTTGTCCCGCAGAACGAAGAAGGGCTGCGAGAAGTTGTATTTGCTACCATGGAGCTGGTGGTGGAGATCGTGGTAGGCGGTATTGTTTCGGAAAAACAATATGGAAGAGATTCTAAGGGAGGCATAATCCACAGTGATCGTCCACTGTTTTAATGCATGAATGTGACGTTAAAAGCGGCAAAATGGAATGCTTGAAAAAATATTAGTAAGTTGGGCTGGCTAGGAAGCCCATGTTTCTAAGTGCAATATGAGACCAAACCTCAGTCCATATTGGTTTGGGGAGATTGGTCTATGGTTGGGCCATCTCTATGGTGGTCTTTCTCTTTCCCCTTCCCTAAAGAGGCATAGACAAATGGTATATCACTGACGCAATTTAAATCGGAGCCTATTCAAAACAAGAGCCGAGCCCATATTAATGTGCACAAGACACAAGTAGAAATTGTTAATTTTAGGGATTTTTGCAATTTAGTCACTGAATTTTAGTACAGGTAACAAAATGGTCACTGAACTTATTTTTTTACTTTATGGTCACTGAGAATGCGTAGTGAATTTTCACTCCATCCGTCAAACTTCCGTTAATTTTTAACGGAATATGAAGCGGTCAAGCGGTCGACCTCTATATGTAGCGGTCGATCTCTTCATGTAGAAGCGATCGACCTTTTCATGTAACTGTCGACCGCTTCATATAGCGGTCGACCGCTTCATATTCCGTTAAAAATTAACGGTATTTTGACGGATGGAGTGAAAAGTCAACACTACGTATTTTCAGTGACCAAAAAGTAAAAAAAAATAAGTTCAGTGAACATTTTGTCACCGGTACTATAATTCAGTGACTAAATTTTTAATTTTCCTTAATTTTATTTTGCGAATTTTAATTAGAAAACTTTTAAGTGGAATTTTTAGGATTCGTGGCAGTGAAGTCCAGAACTGCCCAAGTCACTGAGCAATTTATCTCCGTCTTAAAATATCATCCTTTCCCAAACCCTACGAAGTTGGTCCCACGCTCCCACCTGCAACAGTGTGTGCGTGTAAAGAGACTGCCTGCCCCCTTTCTAACTTCCCTCCTATAAATAACCAGAGCATCGCCATTCTCTTTCAAAGCCCTCTGCCGATTCCTGACTCTGTTCCCCTGGGCCCATAGTCCATAGAACGCCTTGTTGGTCTGGTTCCAGTTCCCTTGCCCTTTCACGTGAACATTTTGGGTTGGAAGACTAGAGGAGTTTCTAGGAAAAAATGGTGGCTGACAAGGGAAAGAAATCAAAGGTCGCGGAGACTGCCGAGGTGGAGGATTCCGATCACATTGACGGTGACCTCGTTCTCTCTATCGAGAAGTTGCAGGAAGTTCAAGATGAGCTCGAGAAGGTTTTATTCCCAGCTCCTCCCCCCATCTCGTTCGTGTGTGTTAGTGTATCCACATACATCTTGTCATCATTTCCATCATTCTCGGTTTCAATGGTGTTAAGAGTTTTAGCTTGTTCGTTTGGTTGAAACTCCCTTCAGATTTTCTTTGTTAATTGCAATGACTATCGCCAGTGCATCAGCTTGTTTGGTCGAGATACTTTTTTTAGTAGCTTGTGCTATTGTATTTGTAAATGGCGATTTATTGGAAGTATTTTGTTTTTTTGGGGGGATGAAAGTACCTTAAATAAATTCAAGTTTGGAAGTTGGACTAATTTTTTGTAACTGCTGTTCTTTTGTGCTAGGGTGTTGGTAACTGAAGATACATTAAAACTCTCGTTTTAGGGAGGGAAAAAATGTAGGTTTAATAAATTAAAAAATATTGGAACTTGGACTATTTATCATTTGGGAACTGAAGAAGCGCTTTATTCAACCCTGAAACATTGGGGGAGGGTGTGTTGAGTTTTATACTCTTTACTTTACTCCGTTTCTTTTCAATAGCGACCGTACTGAAGCTATAAATCATATTGGAAAAGTGTGGGCCATTGTTTTGGATGTTGGTATGACTTCGGTTTTATAATGTGTTTCATCAATTTTGTGGTACCTTTTGTGCAAGGGATGCAATTTCAAGTAAACTCCAGTTCAAATCAGTAAGTTCGGATGACAAGAAAAAACATATATGCAAAACACTAACAAAGCAATAGGAGTTATCATGGATTTGCAATTGTTCCCTTGCACAGTGGTCCTATGGTCCTTCTAATAGTTCCTTAATAGGATTGAAATAATCTTATTCTGATATGGTTATTCTCAAACAAATGAGAAACTGTAGTAGCTGGTTATCAGTATGAGAGTTTTAGTGGATTATAATTTTGATGAAATTCAGTAATACCATTGGCACCAACAGGTTAATGAGGAGGCCAGCGACAAGGTGTTGGAAGTTGAGCAGAAATATAATGAGACACGCAGACCTGTCTACATCAAACGGAATGAGATCATCAAAACTATTCCTGACTTCTGGCTCACTGCTGTTAGTGACTTATCCACCATTAAAACCTTTTTTTTTCTTCTAATTAACTCAATACAGGTTGACCTTTCCTGATATCTAACATTGCATTCTGAGTAAAAAGAAAGGGTTATAAATTTGTTTTCAGTTACTAAAGATGTGTGATCCGTGCAGTTCCTGAGCCACCCTGCACTTTGTGATCTTTTGAGCGAGGAAGATCAGAAGGTTTGTTTCATGAACTGAAAATTATTTAATCAGACTGCTCCTTCTGGCATTAATTAGTTCTTTATACCTATTATTAACTTTTCAAGGTTTCCGTTGTAAATAATGCACTCGATTGTGAGGTTTTGGCAGACTTGGATAGTCTGCTGATGCAATTTAACAGTTTCCTTCTTTCTTTCTTTTTATAATCTTGACTTAGATCTTCAAGTATTTAGACTATCTAGACGTGGAGGATTTTAAAGATGTGAAGTCGGGGTACTCCATTACATTTGTAAGCTTCTTGCATCCCCTATTGCTTATTAGCTAATTTGCTTATGCAGTCTCATAGTCTCTTAATGAGAATTGCTAAGTTGTTTGTTTGGTATCTTGATTCTCAGAATATGAATGAGAATCCTTATTTTGAAGACACGAAGCTGACAAAAACTTTCACATTCTTTGATGAGGGAACAACAAAGATAAGTGGTACAAACATTAAGTGGAAGGAGGGCATGGTAATGATTGCTCCTTTGGTAGTTTATTTTATCTAATACCCCCCCCCCCTCTCTTCTTTTTGCTTGAGGTTTGAATATGAGTCATAACTTGTGAAGGGTACTTCTAATGGAGTCAATCATGAGAAGAAAGGAAACAAAAGGTCGCATGATGATGAGAGGTGGCTTACCTAACTACTCTTTTCATTAATCAATGTACCAAATTTTGTACCTGTAGGCACTGATTAGGACTCCAATTGCATTCATTTAGATGGGTTAGATAGCCATTGATAACCAGCATAAGTTTCAATGATAGTTTCTTCGAGCACATACATTTTGGAAACAAACTTGACGGTTTTGGAACATACATATTCATGAAAACTAATTCACATCTGACATTGATCATTACAAAATTGTTTCTGAAGAATCTAAAGGAGCAAGACATTGGACCTGCCTGTGGGTAAGGGTGGAATTAGGGGAGGGTTGCAGTGGCTTTATGGTCCTTCCAATTTTGTCCGCTTAAGAATGGTTGGCAACTTTTTCTTTTCATCATGTTGTCAGTAAGGGATGCTAATTTTCAATTGAACCACCAGACCTGCCATTCTCTTTTTTGAGTGCGTAGTTTTTTTCCATTGAGATGAAAGAAAAGAAATGTTATCATGCATAAAAGCCTCATATAGAGTTATCAAAAAAAATATTTCTTTTGGAACAAACAAAATCAAGCAAATTATCTGTCAAAATGGTTTCACAATTTGGACACTCTAAAAATCTTGTATCTTTATTCGGTCAACCAGATGGCAGCTTTTTAATCAGAGTCTCAGTACTAACATGCCTAACATTGACATTACTTTTTGAATTCATATATTCCACCCCCTAATACTGAAAGGCCGGCTCCTTTCTGGTTGAAAGAAATACATGATACAGTAGACGGACAGACAAGCGATTCTGCTGGAATTCTTCCTTAAATAACATCCAAAATCCTTGCTTTTTTGTTGCTTACTTTTCAGAGACTTTTAAATTTATGTGAAGAAAAAAAATGATTTCCTAGCTACTTCCTTAGAATGATTTATTTTCTCCCATTTTGTTCTTTTTCAACATTTCATCTCCTCCATCATGTTCCCTGACTTACTGAAACATACTATTACATATGTAGCTTCTTTACATGGTTTGGTGAAACGCAACAGAAAGATATTGCAGAGATTCATGATGAGGTAAATTGTATTTCGTTCTTCTAATGGTTGGATACAGCATGCATTTTATTCTGAAGTTTCGATAATTGGCGGCTAATGTAGAAGCAACTGCTTAATGATAACCTTGTGAAGTGAAGGCATGAAAGTAAAATTATCAGAAACTGCTTAATTTTTTCTCTCTAATAATTAATCGGTGGTCCCCTTTATTGGCAGATTGCAGAGATAATAAAGGAGGATTTGTGGCCCAATCCCCTGAAGTATTTCAACAATGTAACTTTTGTCATCCTGTTGCTTGCTCTTCAATTTTGTTTAATGTTTTGCTTTTTATCCAAGTGGTAACTCAATGTTCCTAGGGCTGTGCATAAGCGGTGGCGGTGGCGGTTATGCCCGCCACCGCCACCGCCACCGCCACCGCCACCGCTATGGGTGGTTGTCCAAAAATGGACACCTCCCCCGCCACCGTGAAGGGAGGAAACCGGCACTTAACGGTGCAGGTTTTGCCGGTGGCGGTGGCGGTTACTGCCACCAACACTGACAAACCCAAATCAAACCCAACAAATCCAACAAATCGCAAACCCACAAAAACCGAACAAATCCAACAAATCGCAAACCCACATCCCAAACCCAACAAATCCAACAAATCGCAAACCCACATCCCAAACCGAACAAATCCAACAAATCGCAAGAGAATCTCCACCAAAACCCAACAAATAGAGCACTAGATTTAACAAGTGCAGCAAATCCGCAAGTCTCCACCAAAATCCAGCACATCCGCAAGTCTCCATTTGCTACAGATTTAACAAGGAAATCTGAGAGAGAGAGAGAGAGACTAAGAGGAAAAGAGAGACTTACCACGGTGGCAGACGGCGAGGAGGAGGGCGGAAGGGCACTAGGCAGTGGGCAGACGCGAACGGAGGGGAGGAAGGCCGTGGGTGCTGGCTGAGGATTGAGGAGTGACTGAGTGAGTGAGGAGTGATTCGCGAGGGAGGGAAGGAACCCTAAAAGCATCTCATTTTAACCCAAAACGACGCCGTTTGCGTCTGTAAAAAAAATAATTTAAAAACGGTTCTGGCAGTGAACCGCCTAGCGGTGGGCGGTTTTTGGTGAATATGGCCACCGGCACCGCCCCGCTACTAAGCGGGGAGCAGTGACCGGTGCCGGTTAACCGGCCCACAGCCGGTACCGGTGAACAGCCCTAAATGTTCCTAGATTATTCTGTTGCTTTTGCTCTTAACTTTGTTTACAATGGAAAATTTTATTTCACTGTTTCAGGAGGCTGATGAAGAAGATTCTGATGATGATGAAGACGATGGAGAGGTATCACCCACTTTCTTTTTCAGTCGTTACATGACCAAACTGATTTATGTTCATGTTATCTTTTAGTTTTTCTATTCTTTTACTAGTGATTTCCTGCAAACGTTGCTTCTCGTATGCCGCGTTAACTTCTTGATGGAATATATTTTTAAGTGATTCCTCCCTCCAACCATAGATTATGCAATTTCCTTTTTAGGCTATCCTAAGGCGGATGACAGTATTCAAAAATAAGAAGTATCTATTTGTTTAGAGGAGTATTTTTTCCATTAAAATGCATGTCAAGTACTCCTCCCTCCCCCAATGAAAAAAGAGCTATTTATGGACAATATTTATTGGAACTCTTTGTACATCAGTTTCTTTCAAACAGTAATAAATCTCGTTTAACATGCAGAGATTATATTAGTAGAAACAGGAAAATAACCTCCCCAAAAACTAATTACTTACTCCAGCATACAGTAAAGTAACCTCCCAATTTGCTTCTGAAGTATATAGCCTATCCTAATTAATGGAACTGAAAATATCATTAGTAACATTACTAATAAGATGTCCTGACCTCTGACCCGTGCAGGAAAATGGTAATGATGATGAACAGGATGATGACGAAGATGGTGATGAGGAAGACAGCTAAGCTATTTCTGGCATATTTTTCATGATATTTTATTCTCTTGGTTCGCGGCAATGAGCAGCACAATCTACAGGCATAACAAACTTTTCTGGTTACATGGGAAAACAATCTTTACTGTGATGGCCACACCTCGTAATTGAAAGACACTGAAGTTCTGAACTAGTCTTGCTCTTCTACTGCTTATCCCGTAAATCTTTTTTGCTTGTATTTTTCTGCTCTTCCGTAGATTTTTTCTTTCCACCACCTGAAGCCTTCATGCAAGAACCATCTCTAATGGTTAGTAGGTAAGGGTACACAAGAATATAACAATTTAATGTATTTAGACCAACCAACTAAATTCATACAGCAGGGAACGCCTTCTTTTTTAAGGAGAGGAAGGTGTTTGATTACTTGGCATTTGGAGAAGAGAAACGTACGCAGCCAATTAGATTCCTTTTGTCAATTATTTTCAAGTTCAACCTTAAATAAATAAGGTGGTCATTTAACGGCTCATTAGCGGTTAGGTCTTCTCTGGAAAAAGGACCGTTGCTGCGGGTGTTAACAAAATGCAAGTCGCGTTTGATTATCTTTGCTAACAGGGGTGAGTTATAGTCAAGCATGTTAAATTGCTAATTGGCTTTGAGGATTAATCTGGTGTTGTGGCTCCATTTGTCTCGGTGGGAATTTGAAGTTAAACTCTCAAGAGTGTCTTTCATTTCAACAAGATACAAGATGCGTTAAATTGGCTTAGATAAAAAAGAAAAAAAGGCCGCTAAATGGGCACAAGGAAACATACAAGAAACTAACCCAAAGCATTTACGGCTACAAAATGAAATCTTGTCATTCACATCTGTCAAATCTACCGTAAATGACTGGTTTTCCAATTACCAGCAGCTCAGTTGGAGGTAAGGTAAATGATAGGGACTCTCAGGCTACTGGGCAGTTTTGTACCCTAACCACCAGGAAGATAACAAGAGTAATAAAAACATAATGTCAGACAGCATCCGTATATAACTCTCTCTTTCATAGTTGAAAAATGTAGTCCAGACAAATTGTGTGCTGCAGCAGAATTTTTTAGACACTAATGAATGGGCCCCAAAATATTCAAAGCTACACTTCTTTAAAATTCCAGAGTATTAATGCTAAAAATATGTATCTCGCATCTATTGTACATAATCTTACCTAAGAAGAAAATAGGGTTCAAAACCATCCCAGACAGAGCTATCTCTGAATTCAGGGATCAAATGGTCAGCAATGGTACCGACATTTTTCTCATGTAGTTTAACAACTAACAAAAAGAGGTTAAGAATCAGAGGGTTTCTAAGAAACGAAGTAATAGTTCTGCCAAGTTCAATGACATCAGCTAGTAGAGGCATACCATCCTCCATTTTACCTTCGAAAATGCAGTTCGAGAGGGCATAAAAGGCAAGCAAATTCGCATATAGCGGTAGGAAAGTATCCTTGTGGTTGCCCACACCACCTATCCAATCAACTTCTCCCTGTTTCTCAACATGGTCCTTGGCAAATGACATCAACTGATGGAAAACTCTGTGCCTCCAGTTCAATAAATAATTTCTGATTTTTTCTTTGTCCGGGGGTTTAGGTGACCAGGATTCTGAAACTAGGAGCTTCTCCAAATGGAAACAGCATATTTGACTGATCAAAAGCTTCTCTTCATGGTGATTATCGATTTCCTTGTCAAAGACCCGTCTCACTAGATCTCCTTTGGGTACCACGTAACTAGCTGCATTCAGTATCCACTGCAAAAGATAATCAAAGTACTCCATCCAGTGACCAAAGATAGAAGACAGATGGTCAAAACACAATCTTATAACTTTCTCCACTTGGGTTTGGAACCTTTCCACTGTAAGAGCATCTTCCACATCTCTCCAAAGCAAAGCACTTCTGAACATCCAAGGCAAGCCTTTGCCTGAGCCCATCATCCTCATCCTCTAGCAGCTGAATACAAGTGAACCATATATCCAATATTTGACGAGCATACAAATTGAGAGCTTCATTTCGTTCGAAATGAGAGTGTGAATCCTTCTGTGGGATTTGGTTGCTAAGCACAGAAGAATCAATAACCACAGCTTGTTCCAACAATCCAGATGCTATGATAGATTCTGCAGCAGCCTTGCGTGTGTTCACTGGCTCAGAAGAGGCACTATGTTGTTTGATAAGGCTAGTGAAAAAGATGATGCAATCATGCAATCGGGCTGATCTATCCAATTGATCAGACTGGCAATGCTCCATGGATTTCTTCAACCCTTCAATGGTTATATATAAACCAACAAATCTCCTAACACATATTCCCATGCAGCAGATGAGTATTT
Source organism: Myrica gale (assembly GCA_963930655.1). Classification (NCBI taxonomy): domain Eukaryota; kingdom Viridiplantae; phylum Streptophyta; class Magnoliopsida; order Fagales; family Myricaceae; genus Myrica; species Myrica gale. The sequence goes on along the minus strand of OZ005600.1, from coordinate 2,405,899 downwards.
CTCGAGTCTTTGATTGTCTTGTGAGTTTATACAAGGAAATTAACTTCTCCCAGAACCGAAACAAAGAATCACAATCCAGCTGACCAATGTAAAATGTTTGAGTGGATTTTTCATCACTGAGTTTCTGAAACTGAAGCAAGTTCCAAGTGAACAGAATCCTTAGAATGTAATATGTGCATCTGTTATTCTTTTCCAAGTCTAAGAGACTCATCATCGTTGCATGAAGGTTAGTTTTGGTCCAGTTCTGAATAATCCTAATCTCTCTGCTAGACAGATCGTGGACCTCACTACCAGCTTCTGTTGCTTTCAGGAACTTAAGAAGCCACTTCAATGTTGCAAATCGAACTTCATAGGATGTATCTGACAAGGAGCGGATCAGCCTTTCCTCGAGTCCAGCAAAAGCGCTCTCCACTTCAGGTACCTTCAACAATTTTGAGTCCAGTGAAGAACATCTCTGTGGCATCTGAAAGAAATCTTCGGAACCTTCCTTTGATGCTTGAAACACACAACTAAAATAGGAAACGGCTGCTTGTTCACGAAGTTCTGAGATAGTCGGATCATAATACGATAACCCATAAGAAGCTTCGACATCTAAGCATTCTCTCGATAACTCCAATAATAGGTTCCTGATGGCATAAAAATTGTTTCTGATACTACATGTTCTTGATATACTAAGCATGTGATCCAAAATCCTCAAGAAAGAGGCATTCAGAATGGGGCAAACACAACATCTGGGGCTTGCAATCCATGAACGAGTCACAAGAACTTGGGTCAAGTCACTGACAATCTGATCTTTCTTTGAGAAATCAGCGAGATTTCTACAATTCATATCTAGCAGAGAACTTAACTGCAACAATAGTCCATGTACCGAGTTTAAGGAAGCATGACTAGAATCTTGGGGTATGTTCAATGGAATGGATGAAACAGGAGTTACTGTGAGTTGGTTTTCCACACTAGGCAGTTCGAAGGCTATATTGTGAAGGACAATTGGCAATTTTTCATTAGATACGAGACTGGTTAAAGCTCTCGATGCAAGAACACGGACTCGTAGATTGCTTTGGGTAGAACACCTTCTGATGAATGGCATGAATAGGAAAGGGTCCAGATCGTCTCCAGTCTCACTTGCAATTGTTGAAGGCTTGAGCCTGGACAAAAGAATCAGCAAAGGGCACAAGCTTGGGTGCACAACATTTGCCAGGTCAGATTTTGACTTGCCAGAGGAACCATCAACAAGCAACTCGGTTGCCACTTTCAGTTCACTGAATACAAATGGATGCAGTGACGGATACCTTCACACAATTATATTGATTACATTGTCAGTCGACAGACAAAAATGACTTTATCATATGACAAAAGATTTATTTTCTTGTTTTTCATCTAAGGAATTAGCAAGATTTCATCATAACAAGAAAATCACAAATTCAGCTCCCCACAATATAGAAGACAGATAATGATCTCTGCTCCAAGTTTAACCACCTGGGGCTGTTTAAATTAGTTATGAATCTGGTCTCTGGGTGAGTAGGCAATACGTTCTATGATCTTGACATGCGGGAGAAAGCATAAATAAAGATTGAAAAAACAAAATATGAAAGGGAAATAAACCAAATTTTTTTCATTCTAAATGGTAGGGCTGCACACAACTGGACCGGACCGCAAAACTGGACCGGATTTGCGGTCCGGTCCGGTCCAAATCGGACCGGTTATCCGGTCCTATTTTTTTTAAATGCGGTCTGGACCGGACCGGACCGCATTTATTAATATAAATAAAAAAAATATATTTTTTAATACAAATTACAAACTTAAAACGTTTAATTTTAATCTAAACTAAAACTCTACATTTTTATATGTCCTTCCTCCTTTGAAATTAACCTAAAAATTTTAAAAAAAATTAAAAAAATTGAAACCGGTCCGGACCACTTATAAGTGGACCGGTCCTGTCCTACCATTTATGTAGGACCGGAAATCCGGTTGTTCAGCCCTACTAAATGGTCATTTATGTCAGACATGTAACTATAAAACTAACACTGCCAAGTACCCTCTAGTCACTCAATGCAGATCAGAGTTGAAAAACCAAGGTGTGTCCATATGAATGAATTCCAATTACTGGGAAAAGAACAGGAAACAATTCACGCAATTGAAATTGGCTTATTGTAGTCACACTTTGTCAACTAGGATGTTTTTTCCCCCTGCAATTATGGGAAATCCATCCCTTCTACACCCCAAAATTTTATGCTTTTGTCTTGATTCTCAAATCAAGTAATGGATGACTTCTGAAGACAGACACCGATAAATAAGTAGACATCTCTCTGCATTATCAAGTTTTCAAACAGCTTTCTGGGTCACAATTAGAGGTAGCATCCAGTTTTTCCAAAGCACAGAACAGGATACCAAAGGTAAACAGTTTAAATAAACTTCACCAATTCATGGAGACAACTATATGGGTCAGTGACTCCCCAGAACACGAGTCAATTTTATCAAACATAAGGCAAGGCTGCCCTGTGTCCCTTCCATTTGGTACTCAGAATGTATAAATAGAGAAAGATGAGAAAACGGGCTAGCAGCTAAAAATTGTTATGGACTTGAAGCACGGATATCTAAACAAATCAAACAACCCATTCTTTTTAGCATTTCCTACCCTGCATACTTCCACAGCTATATAGGGTCCAATAGAGCAAGAAATTGTGACAACAACATATTTTCCTATTTTTGAAACTCGATGCAAATTTTAAAATATATTGCACTCTCAATAATAAGATTTAAGGCAAAATAATACAATTTTGTTATACTATTTTGTTTCTCAACCTTCTCCCGAGATATTCAAACATTAGGCTAAGGCAAAATAAAGTGTTGTCCATCCCCCTCCCCTCAAAGATGTTCCCCATGTGCAATGAACAATTCCAATGTGATCATGATTGAGGATTAACATGTAAGCTAGTGGATTGTCATACACGAAGAAGCATTCAAAAAAAGAATTTTTCACAAGAAAATAACAAATTTGAAGATTCTCTCTCAATCAAGTTCTTTTGACGTTGTCCTATTCGGCTTAATTAGGCGTTGAAGCTTGTGTGTATGAACCTTCTCTTGGGGATGAAAAACCCCTAATCTAAAAATTTGATCTTAAATGGAAACTTTTCAGCCTAGATCCTACTATCTTTTGGTCCTCCACCAATCTGTAGTAGCTAAACTCCCACCCGAGTTACATTAAAACAGGACACAAGTCAAATTCAAGTGTATTTGTACCCATCCCAATACAGGATGGTTCCTAAATACTTGTATACATTCTACATCAAGGACTTGCTCACAAATACTCTTATCAGCATATGGAAACAGTAAAACAAAATAAGAATGCCCTAAATGGAAGAGAAAAGATTTCATCACAGTAAAGTCACAGAAACCATACCTATGAAAAAATTCAAGCCCAGTTAATGCACGTCGTACTGATTCTCGTTTCTGAACATTAAGGAATCCAATCATGCGACGTACCAAAGCTGTGTATGCCAGACAAGCACTGTTTCGTACCTCCCAGTATGGTGAAGAGAAAGAGCGAATAGAAACAATCAAAGCCTCAGCGGAGAATCCAGATGTATCAGTAGCCAGGTTAGTGTCATTGAAAGCAACTCTAAGGACATTGAATGCATGTACTGTAGGAATGACACCCTCATCTCGAATCTTTGATGTGTTTTTGCACTCATTTATCTCAGGCAGCGATGATGGTGTTTCTTGGTTTGGTTGTGTTGCCAACATTTTGCATGAGTCACCAGTGGTGCCATTGGTTTCAGCTGGATTTAGCAAAGGCCCATTAGCTACATCTACTAGCCACTGCAGTGCCCGTGGGAGGAGTTTCTTTGGTGTGCCTTCAGGCTCTGAGAGAAATAGAGCAGTAAATGCAGCAGGAATACCTGCACTTCTTCTTAATAAATCATCCACTGTTTGACCCTTAGCCACAGTTCTTTCCATAAGTTGCTCCATCCAGGATTCTGTCAACTTACAGAGTCTGCGAAGGGACACCACTTTAGAGAAGATATCCACAATGTTTGAATCAAAAGGCAAACCCTCAGTAAACAGTACCAACCCCACCTAAGATGGAGTCCAAGATTTGACTATAAGAAAATTGAATATAGAACCATAAAAGCTTAAAATTAGTGCAAAGGCAAAGGCTAATCATCCTCTCTGAGAGATTTGAATTTATTTTCAATATCCATACTGCAGATGAAACAGAAAAGCTGCCATATCACAAAAAAAAAGACAAACTACCTGTAAAAAGACAATAAAGTAACCACCTGTAAAAAGAACACATGGAAACATACCTTCGATCATTTGAACAAAGTAGACGGTTGCAAAGAGCTGTGAATCCAGCCCGTGTCTTATCAATTGCACCATTGTGTTTCATCTTCAGAAGGACTTCTAAGAAGTGGCTGCCAATTGTTTCAAGTTGTCTCACATCAAGCATTGCATCAGATATTGTCATCTCTGAAGAATTGGCTGCATCAGTAGAGGCTGCCCCAGATTCTACCAATTCTGAATTGCTGCTATTTGGCAAAGGAATATTCCTAATAATGGTCCCCAAAAGAAGACTTACCTGAAACAAACATATATTAGGATTAACAAGGGTTGTCTTCACTAATATAACTCAAAAGAAAAATGTAACAAGCATGGGCACATGCTGTAGACTCAGGCATTTGTTGGGCATCATCCCATCAATTAGGATCTAAACTTACCACAAGAAATGAATGGACATCCACACCATTGCCCCCCTGTAAAAAAAACAGAAAAAAGGAACCGTACAACAGATGAGTACCTCTTTCATTGCGAGCCAGCAACCAACCATTACTGTCTGCTCTGATGATCTAACATCCTGGACAAGTTTTGAATTTTTGTCTTCATGGTCTGATGACTCTGTCTGCATGTTCACCTCATGCGAAACCTCAAACAAGAAACCATCATCATCAACCATCTCATCCATCTCCTCTGGGAGATACCACGCATCTGCAGAAACCACCCAGAGTGCCAAAGAAGTTATTCGCATAATGAGAACCAAAAGCTTCTCTAATAAATGTCTCATCTCCAAGATGCCAGCCAATACTACATCAGAAGTCCAATCCAATTCCTCAAAAGTATATCGCAGAGCAAGTAATACACCATGAACAAAGCTGTTCTTGCATGCTTCAGAAAGATCCCTTTCTCCCTCCTCCACAGCGACGTTTAACCAATCTATAAGTGACTGCATATATTCTATGACAGGATGCCTAGGTTGACCTGTCTGATAATCCCCATTTCCTAGTTCAGGCTGGGAATGAAAACAGCCAAGTTTAGCTGAAGCTTTCACCGTCCACCCTAGCTCCACAACGTACTTCCTAAACAAAAGCCGTAAAATCAGAGCTCCAGCATCACTTTCTCTCACACGTGGACTGCAAACTAATTTCTTAGCCCAAGCAATTAATTTCTGGAGCATGTCTTCACTTGAAATTCCAGGAAGTGGCGTAGGAAAATGGAGCAATATACGAAAAGAACTCTCTCTTAGTCTGTCCCAACTATCTATTATTGCTCCAATTAACACCAAAGTTGAATCGGGTAGTGTAAGTCCTTTACTGTAATGATAGAGACAGCTTTCAGGAGAAAGAGACGTAGAGCCATCATCGAAAGAAGGCACAATAGACCAAACATTAAGCATCACCAGAATGAGCTCCATGGCCATTATTTTTCTCTTGTAAGGAGCGGCGGGATAGCATGAGAAAAATATAAAACAACTAAACCACCTCATGAAATGAAAAAGATCATCTGCTCTTCTTTCCGCACTTCCATTTGAAAAACGCACTTCACTATTATTGCAGTAGGCAAGTGGTTGCCAGTTCCCCTGCTTGAATTGTCTCTCCAAGGCTGTTCGAACCCGAGAAAAGAACTTTCTAAATAAGCTGGTCCACTTCATCTGAAAAGCAGTAGAGCAACACCTCATGTTTATCGGTACGGCTTCCTTCATCAAAGTAAGTTCTAAATGGGAAGGCAGGCTAGATGTCTTGGGATTTAAGAAAAGAGACTCAGCAGCATCAACGCGGAGTAACTCATCAACATGGGTCAATGCCAGTACCAGCCACTCCACAGGGACTTCAACCTGTATTCCCTTTATGCAGACAAGAGCATCACAGGTAAAGTATTCTGTTTCAAACCCAACCTCTTTCTGGCGTTCTGTGTTAGTTTTGCACCAATCGATGTCCCCCTCAATCAAAGCAAGTAAACGAGAAACCTTGAACACTGACACTAAAATGGCCACTTGCTGTTCAACCTTTAGTTCCATGTTCACAGGACCAAACACAGAATACATCGATTCATTACCGCCAACATTTGGCCCAACAGAGATAAAAGCAAGAATAGAAAATATACTATCCACATCCACCTTGAGTAAGACTGGCAGAGCATAAGTGTTCAAATTGGAGCGGAGCTTTGAAACTCCAGAAGCAAGCCCACACAAAATGGGGGGCAAACAATGCCCTCTGTAAGCTGCATAGCCATTTTCAATCCCCTCACTACTCCAACACTCATCACGCAAGTACTCAAGGAAACACTTCAAAAACGACGTAGCAGCACAGCATACATCATCATCAATGTATGCCTGGGTCGTTTCAAACAGCAAGTCAGGACTCATATCCAACATGGTGTTCGCACCCAACCTCTTGGTTAGTGAAGCTAAGGGCGCATATCTCCCCTTACAGCGTGCCCCCAGGCGGAGAAGATCTGATGCAATCTTTTGCAAAAAAGACTTTATTCTCTCACTACCCTCTGACCAATGAAGGGAGGATTGAATGTCTAAGAAGAGATCAAAAATCAGATGAACTTGTTTGACCGTTTGACTTAAAGGATCTTCTAAGTTATTCCATATAATTCTCAATACCCGGGCCCCCGTTTCCTCGGGAATTAAATCATAATCTCCCGATGGGTTACTAATATTCGCCAACATCGAGGTTTTAATCTGTTGCAAACAAATCTGCAGCACAGTTAATGCATGAAAATTAAAATGGCTATCAGTTGGGTTCTCGCAGTAGTTACACAGCTCAGGCAAAATGCCATCATACAGTATAGTCTTAACATTATTACCGTCATTCACATCACCCTCATTCCCGCTCATACAATCCGTCGATATCTCAAATTGGGTATTAAGCACATTTCTTGAAACCGTTGTAAGAATCCCTCTAATCAAGCAAAGTCTACTCAAAGCAGCAAAGTTTCGTATTTCATTGAATAAAGCACCCTTGCAAGGAACCTTTGCAGTAACATTTCTAGAGTCATTCTCCCAGTTACTAATCGAACTACGTGTAGTTTGACGAAATATACCATCAACGATAAACAAGCCAAGCTCTTGAGCGTTCAAACACACTTGCAGAGCCGCGCAAAAGCTCACTCCTGCCGCCACGAAGCAGTCCCTCGAGAACGCTGTGGACTTCAGAACACTCAAAATAGCCATCATAGCCGTTTCCATAAAATCCTCCGCACCATCAGAAACCGTAAACTTTAACGGGAATCGCTGGAGCAAGTAGTACAAACACGACAAAGCCTCCTGGCACTGCTCCATTACGATCGGCGAAGGCCGGGCTGAGTCTTCCGTCTCCGAAACAACGCTTTTCAAGCTCGAAACGGCGTCCCAAGCGACCACAATAGCACACTCTTCAATAACATTCGCCAAATACCCCAACTTGGGCATTCCCAATATGGACAACGCCACGCGAGACGCACAGAAGCGCTTTCCCTTAACACCGCCGTACTCCTCGCATAGCACATGGAGGCACGCGCCGATGAGAGCCTGGTGGTTCCAGGCCTTGGCCAAGGCAGAGACTAGGGTTCGGTGCAGTGGTAGAGAGTTCTCCGAGAACAAAACCTCCAAGTAAAACCGCGCGGCTTCGGAGAGCAAAGCTTCGTCTTGGGCGCTCGATAATAAGTCGCTGAACGAGGAAGCGACTATCTTCGCGTGGCTGACTTGGGCGTAAATGGAATTGAGGGAAACTAGTTCTCTCAGGTCGTCGTAGAATTTTGAAGCTGCTGTTTTGAGGGATAAGGACTCCGTGTACGAGCTGGGGAAAACGACGGCGTTGTAAGTGTACTTGTGGCGGTGCTGTAGGGCACGCCATTTTGCGGACATGATTGAGCTACTGAACTAATTTGAAGGAACTTCCTTTCGACGACGTTGAACTTTTGAAGTATGAGTCGCGGGTATAAGAGTGATATTTCCAGAAGTTTTCGAGGCGAAATTTGATATCTAAATGTTATGTTTGATGGTATGACTGGTGTCTCTCTCAGCTCTCGCAGGGGGAGAGAGAGGGTGGAAGATGGCGGCTTGAACAGGCAGTTTTGCGGGGGAACGTTAGGGCGAGTGACAATCAGAGAGGAAAGCTTGGCCTACAATCCTTACTGGGCTTCAGTACGCAGCTTTTTAAGGCCCACGGAAGTTCTCTGGGTTGAGGCCCATAAAAGCTGAGAACCATTTCTTTGGTCCCAATCAGAGCCCTTTCCGTGACGTTACCACCATCTTTTGACAAATGACAATTATGAGTTACACAAATTCAACGTAGAAAAAGAAAACAAAAAAGGAAAATCCTGGATATTCTTTTTTTTTTTTTTGGAAAATACTGGATATTCACCAACCTGAAGATGCTAACCCAAAAGACGACCCCAATTTTTATGCTAAACAAGGCAATTTTTTTCTTCCCCTCATTTAGTAACATTTTACCACAACATTACGCTATTGATAATTGCCCGCGTAAATTTAAGATTAGGAAGATTTTGCAGAAATCAGTTGGACAATCCAGCACTCCAGATTAATCATCGGATCTACCCCACTTCTCCCAAAAGTTGGCCTCTTGAAGGAGTTCATAGGAACTTTCAGAAGCGGAAAGCACTAGTCAATCTCATCTCGCAACCCAGGAGGAGGATACATAACAACGATGATTTAAAGGAAATTCAATGAAACCCATCCCAGCCAAGAGGACTTCGAGAACAATCTTCCAAATTCGCATAATGAGGATAAAATAACAAGGCCTTGCCAAATACCCTCACAAAATGACACAATCGTAAAGAGTTCTTCAAGCAAGATACCTATACATCTTCCTATCATTCTTGTCCCTCTCCAAAAACTCCCGCTCAATGAGGGATTCAATTCGTTTTTTAATAACAACGGGATTGGGCAAGAACCGTGCCTGCAGCTGCTTTGTGACCTCAGCAACAATATTATTATGATCTAGCATCCGCCTTGACTTCATGATCCTCACAATCGCTGCCTCGATCTGGGGCTTCCTGTCTTCCTCCACTCTCTGTCGGGTTTCCTGATTTTCTGGTTCAGACTCCCTCTGTGCTACAACGGTACCTATTTTTACCTTATAGAGCTTGCTTGTAAATTTGTCATTGAAGAAGAAGGAATCATCCTCAGCTATGTCCTTGCTCATGGGCTCCTTCCGCAAAACATTCTTCCCCTTGACACAGGCAAGAGACTGTAGGCATCTTTTCAAGTCTGAGGCTGGTATCTCAGTGGCTTGCTCAATCTCTTTATAACTCAGCCGATCAGCATTGTTGAAAAGCATCAGTACACACATCTGGTAGGTGGAAACATTCAGCTCGTGCTTCTGGCCCTTTCCAAAGGTTGCTTTCAAATCGGCAGTACCCATGTTTGTTTGCCAGGCCAGCCTACGCCCAGTATGGGTCCCAAGATAATAACTCCTGAACTTCTCACACACCCCCAGGATTTCTGCTGGAAGGTTGCATGTAGCACTTGGTTGAGTTGGCCATGAACCTGTAGTCAGAACCTGGACAGCTAATGAAGGGCTGTCCCCTAACTCAGCACCATGGCTTGCATAGAAACCTTGCATTGTATCCTGAGAGGTCTTCATATCAGTGAACATACCTTCCAGTTTAGATGTAAATTGATATCCACACTCTGTCTTAAGCTTAACAATCAAACTTCTTTCTGCATCATCAGAGACAGTTTTCCCAGCAAGAAGCCTCTTGGCCAAATGTTGCTTGTAGTACTTCTCAAAAACATCCTTCTCTTGTAGGTAGCGGAAAAGCATCATGACCTTGTCCAGTACAACCTCCACATCTTCCTCACTAACACCTCTCAGTCCTTTACGCAGCTTGTCATCCACAAACAAAGAAATGAATTCTGGAGACCGAGCATTCAAATTGATAAAGTATTCAAAAGACGAATTCAACGCATTCTGGAACGTCTTGTCATTGCCGAATGCCGAACTGATGATTAGATCATATTTATCCTTTAAATCTAACAGACGCTGCACAAAGTCCACCGGATCCCTCAACCTTTCTGGATCAGTAACTAGATGCTTACCAGTATCCCGAATGTACGAAGTCATGACATCCCTTACAATTGAGAGCCCAGTAGGCACCCTGCGAAACAAGTTATACATCCTTCCCAAGTCCTCATATTTGTCATTTACAAGCATATTAACTAGGCCTGAGTTCTCCATATGGACTAGTCTGTGCATGTGACTTTCAATCATCTCCTTTTCAACCACGTTAGTTATCTTCTCTAAACTTCTGGCATCCAAATAATGGGACACTCTCTCCATTTCCTCATTTAGACGTCTCTCGGCCTTCTTTAGATAATCCCCACAATCACAAGACTCGATGAATTGTTGAGACTCAAGACGGTAGAAATCAGCTGAAACTTCAAGAAAATGCTGCTCAAAGTCTTCTTGGTAAACAGAAGAACCTAAATCCATTAGCATCTTAATAATATTCCTCATCAATCCTCTATTTATAACTTCACCATTCCTTTCTCTATGCACAAGCTCAAGAAGTGTATCACGAAGCCTAGTCTGGGTTTTGCTGGAGTGGATAACAACGTCTCTCCACAAATTCAACCCAAGCTCATGAACTGGGGTTTTTTTGGTGCTTGGGATGAAAGTCCTATCCATGTACATCAATATATCGCGGATCATTTGCAATGCTTTGTTATGATCAGCCCATTTCCTGTTCAATTCTTCCAAAAATACCTCTCCCTGAGCTGCTTCAATCGATTTCGATATTTCGCTTAGATGAGAGGTCATAGTTGTCACAAGTCCAGAGTAAAGTTTCTCTCCAAATTTATGCAGCACCATATTGTAAGCATTCCTGAATATATTCAGAATCTTAAAACATCACAAGACTCAAAATATTAATATATGGAAAACTAGCAGTGGCATCTCAAACAATTAATCATGACACGAACAGACAAAAATGATATGACTAAGACAGAGGACATGAGAGAGGTTTCAAGTGGGTACAAAAAAAATACATATATATACATACATAAACACCCCCCAGAAATGCAGCCACAAAAGCTGACAGCTCTTCTCTAAAACGCCATCGTATTGCTCTGGAAAACAAATTGCAGTTCAACTTCTGATTCCCGGGAAAACAAAAACAAAAAAGGTTCCCTTTTGGGCTTCTTGTCCTGTAGGACACTTAATCCCCAAAAGCACCACATAAGCTGCACAGCACCGAAACTATTCCAAACTTCACTCCCCTCACAGTACTTGAACCCTGTCCTACCTCGGAGGAGAGGCAGGAGTTGCAGGCCATAGGCCCTTGCGATTTGTTTCCTTATGTTGCCACATATTCTCCAATTCTCCAATTTTACTTTTGATTTAGAAACATCCTCCTTCCAGGCTTATTCTCCTTAGTTTCCAATCATTCCCAGATATTGTCCAAACTACAATCATCAACAAGTAGTTTCGTTTTGTTCAATAAGTAGCTTTGTTCATTAGATAGTTATTTCCTGGTTGCACTAGATCAATCAACGAATTGTGGTCAGTCTTACAGGAGATTCTTTTAGTTCCTATCCAGTATGCAAATATACAATTAGAGGGCTAACACGAAACATACCTAAGACGCTTGGAAATACCAATCCTAGAGAAGCATATTGAATAATAAGAGGATACATTTTATTCAAGTTACGCCACAGTTGATAACAAATTATAAAGCCCAAATACAGTTCTCTAATACTTAATTTATGATAATAGTTTCGATATCTGAAAAGAATGACACAAGAGATAAGAGCACCAGAATCAACATCACAACAAACCAAGGATAATACCAGAATATTAAACACTAACCTATGACTTTTATACAAGACTTCAATAACCAGTCATGCCATAAGAACAACATTTTCAATTAAATGTCCAGAGAATGATTAATCTATCGTTGGATTCCACAGCCCATCAGAAAGCTTAAAAAATCTAGGGTAGCTAATTCTAGCAAATCATATTCAGGGTTAAATTTTTTAGGAAAGATCATACAACTGAGATGGGTTAGTTTCTCCACTCTTCAAAAATGATCAACCATTTACAAAATTGAAAGCTTGAGAACACATTAATGTTGCAATGTTTACATCTAGGACGCATCATTAGGTAGAACTAAGAGGTAAATGACCCCCCAATCTGCAAATCACTGGTGGTGTGGATAACAGCTTGCAGATTTGACCCCAATTCACAATCGATGTGAGAAGTTCAGTAAGCAGATTAGTCGATGTAGAAAAGTACATCTATTGACTGTCTGATCTCGCCACAGCTGCTTTAGCAATTCAAGATCAAGGGTACTATTCAAGCTCAGACCCTTCACTTGGTACATGTAGCATTACATGATAAACGAAAAACACGTGGAAAATATATTTGGATAGTTAAAAAGCTCAGAAATAAAAATGGAGCGAACAGTGGGTTGGAAAATAAATAGATGGAGATTTCAGGAAGAGATTTATATTAGAGTGAATCTTCAATTTGCTTACGATTGGATGAAGAAGTAGGATGAGATTTCAGGAAGAGAAATGAGACAAACAGGTGTAGGGTCCTCAAGCCCTAATGGCTGTGCCCATACAAAGTTGGTAGGGAGAGAAACATGTCCCCTACCAATCTTAGAACTGGGAAAGATCAAGAGAATAGTATCTAGGAAATTAAGGAGGAAAAAAAAAAGATATAGCACGACAAAATATCACAAAGAAGTATAAGTGGAGAAGAAAGAGATGCAGTGGAAGTAAACCAATATATTCTAGTACACCATTTATTATGCTTGGAGAAAAGCATAAAAAAGCACAGTTACAGACCTTACATGATACAAGAGAGAGGACTAAAAGCATTCGAGATAAACTGACCTCAACTAGTCTTGGATCAAATTAGTTATAATATAATAGTGACATAAACTTGATAATATCCCGCTAACAAACAGCTGCATAATATTGAAGTGAAAATATGATTCTAACAGTTTTAGAGTTACACAAATAATGGGCAAGACGTCATGCTTTCTGCATTATTTTACATCATTTTCTATCCCTGTCCAAGCTTTCTTTTATCTCGCTTTTATGAATCCCTCCAGGCTTTTACCACCCCTCACAACCAAGAAATTAATTAGCAGCCATTGTTAATAGCTAATGAAATAAACATAATCAGCAAAATGCACTGAGAAACAAAAAACAAGTTAACACACATACCACAATAACTAAAATAAAGCACGAAATCGAGGGGCAAAGAGGCCCCTTCAGGTCATCCATACAGTACAACTTTGAAGATTAGAATAGCATGACAATCAAAGCCGACAAATTCATTAAATATGTTCTTGATCGTCGACGAACCTTCCAAAAAAAGAAGACCGAATACTACAAATGATTCTATATCCTTGTCAAACCTCAAAAGTGATTAAAACACCCGATCATACTAAACGTGTGCAATTATGTAAAGCGAAGGAGCAAAACCTGTAGAGCTCTTCGAAGCTAAGCCCACTAGCATTGTGGTTGTAAATCTCGTGGATCGCATGCTCCAGAATCTTCCACGTCTTCTCAGGGTACTTCGGATCCACCACGACCCGGTGCTTGAACGCCTCTATCTGGAAATTTTTCTTCTTCTGAGAGCTCATCTTCTCCGATTACAGCACCCTCACAAACCCTACTAGGGCCGCAGATACTCCAATCTCCGGTAAAATCCGAACCGAGCCCGAATTTAGCTCCCCGGGTTGTCAAATCGAACCCAAGAAACCCGATTGAGATGGAAATTATCTCGATCTTAAAAAGAAAACCCTAGCTTCCAAATGGAATCGCGAGATGAAATAGCGGAGAATCAGACAGCGTCGGGATAGGTTAAGTGGGAATTAGGGATTCTGCGGTTAGAAAAATTGCATATTAGGGTTTGGTTTGAGAGGAAGGAGAAGAAATAGAAGAAGAAAGCTGAGATAAAAGAGAAAAACTTCGGGCATGTTCGGTTGAGTTTTTTAGTTAGAATTTGCATTTTATTTTAATATAACATTTTTATTATTTTTTTCATAAATATTAGGAAAATTGACCATTTAGTCACTAGATTTATACCATTTAGTCACTAGATTTTATTTTTTGACAATATGATCACAGAGAATATATAATTATGACGATTTAGTCTTTCCGTTAAACCTCCGTTAAATTTTTAACTGGAATATAGGTTCACCGGTTTGTTTACTGTTGCAGCAAATGTAACTTGTAGCGGTCGACCGTATTCTATTCCGTTAAAAATTAACGAAGATTTAATGGAAATATCATATCGTCACAACTATATATTCTCAGTGACCATATTGTCAAAAATGAAACCTAGTGACTAAATTGTCAGCGTTTTATAAACCTAGTAACTAAATTGTCAATTTTCCTAAACATTAATTCATTTTAACAATTTCTGCATGCATTTCAATACAGCTTTAACATCACCTAAATATTTACAATTTCATTATAATGGTACAAATTTCTTCCAAGCTATTACGTGGTTTTTTAAAAGCGATCAAATTTGCTGCAAGAGGCTTACGGGACAAAATAAAATATACAAAAAAAAAAAACAGGAAATTTTGTGCGCGTCTTTCTTTTTCAATTTCTCTACACCTGCTATTCATATCAAATATTTTAAAGAAGAATTTGGATGATCTCGTTATACCCTTTTTCTTAAAAATAATAAAATGAAAAATCGGACTCTGTGTATATCTATAAAAATCGGTAATTAATAGTCGTTGATTTACGTGACATGGATTGCAATTTTGTCTTTAGCTTTATATACAAATCGTACGTTTTCGAGTCCCCTGGCCTTGGACGAGCAGTCGAGCATAATTTTCCGATAATAAAATAGTTCATAAGAGATGCGTGCAAATCAGTGCCTCGCCAATAATAAGTCCTCTGTTTTAATTTTTTTGGCTTTTTGGACAAGGAGGTGCAGTTTCTTGTCACAAAACGACTGCGGTCTTGGATATAAAGTTCATAGGGGTAATACGGCCCAAAATCTATGATTTTTTAGCCCATAATCCAAACCGATGGCCCGAGAGTATTGCAAGCTGGTTATTTCATTCATGGGATCAGGGTTTAGGGTTTGCGTATTTAATAGAAACGCTGTCGCATTCTGCGCTATCTCGTCCTGCCCTTTCACTCAGCGTCTGTACTCCCTTCCTCCGCATCTGATCGGAAGCCGACGGAGACATGGTCCACGTTTGTTTCTACCGCAACTGTATGCTTTCGCTCTATGCAGGATATCTATATACGTTTATATTTACATTGGGGCGCAAGTGCATGTCCCTGTTTACGTTTTACAGATCGGGCTCAGAATTGGGTTTTCTCTGAGCTAAGTAGTTGTGTCTGCTATTTTGATTGTTGAGGAATTATTCGACATGTTTCTTGGTAGTTTCAGATTTTTTTTATCTGTAAGCTTTGATTTCTCCGCTCCGATATTTGGTTGTGGCGTTTGTATGGTTTGGGTTCTCTCTGTATCTCGTTTGATAAAGGATCAAGGCGTAGCTTATTTGGAATCGTGCTACAATGCTTTACATTATAGTTTATGCTATTAAAAGTGTCGACTGATAATTTGCAATGGTGGATGGTTTTAGATGGGAAGACTTTCAAGAAGCCACGTCGTCCCTATGAGAAGGAGCGATTAGACCACGAGCTGAAGCTGGTGGGAGAGTATGGGCTCCGATGTAAGAGGGAGCTTTGGAGGGTTCAATATGCTTTGAGCCGCATCCGTAATGCTGCCAGGGAACTTCTCACCCTCGATGAGAAGAATCCTCGTCGGATCTTTGAGGGTGAGGCCCTTCTGAGAAGAATGAACAAGTATGGGCTTTTGGATGAGAGCCAGAACAAGCTCGATTACGTCTTGGCTCTGACTGTGGAGAACTTCCTTGAGCGCCGGCTGCAAACCCTTGTGTTCAAGTCCGGAATGGCCAAGTCAATTCACCATGCCCGTGTACTTATTAGGCAGAGGCATATCAGGTATAACCTCTGTTTCCGCCAACAAATTTTAATATGTAATGCTCATTTGGCCTTTGGGGTGAACATGAATCTCTGCTTTTGATTTGATAAGGTCTGGTCTGGTTAGTCTTGTGTCACTATTAGCTCATTCATTAGAGTTGTAAAGAGCACTATTCGTCCCCCCTCCACTTTTTTTTCTAAACTTTTTGGAAAGTTTTGGTTTCTAGGTTGAAAAATCTTGTTTACACCCTATTAACACCTATAAGGGTAGAATAGGTTTTTTCCCACAATTTAAAAATTCAATAACGATTTTAGAACAAGTCCTAAAATTGTTGAGTCTAGATTTGAATAATCAATAAACAAAATATATATGCAGCGGAATAATAAAATAAATATCAATCACATGAGAGAATGATTTTGTTGACGAAGTGGAAAACCTTTGAACTTACTTTTCAAAGGAAAAACGACTCCGGGCTAGCAGCCACCAAAAATTCACTAAGAAGTAAAACCTTACAACGGTGATTCAGACACGGAAACATCCAGTTACTTGACCCTGACTACCCCGATGTAATAATCTAAGTAATCCAACCTAGACCCGCTTCCTGCGGCTAACCCTCAGCTCTCTGAGGTTCTTCTTATGAACTCTTCATGAATGTCCTTGTTCTTCAACACCGGGAACTCCGGCAGCCAAACTCTCACTAGAAGGTTGGTTTCAATGGTGATTGAATCTAGATAACTGGAGAAAATCTGAACTGTTTATGAGCAGAGATATCTAAAGAATTTTCTCTATCTAGGGAGGAGCCTAGAAATTGAATAAAGGTTGGAATGGTCTCCTCAAATTTTCTTGGTCGATCTCTCTATATATATATAGAGTTGGTTGAGTTCTATTTCCAAAAGAATTCTAAAAGGAATGAAATATTTCAAAATCTAAATTTTGAAATAGTTTCAGATACGTTGCATCACCAGCTCCTTGTTTTTAGATCTTCATCTTGATGACGTCTTATCCTTTCAAACTTTGAAAGACTCCTTAATCTCTTGGACACTTTGACCAAATTTAAAATACAACTCAATTTGAATTTAAATTTTGACACGGAATTACGCCAACATTAAAACACTAACATAGGTAGTGCTGGTGCCAATAGTATTTCCAACTCCTCACCGTTTGTATCTTTGTTTTTTTTTTTTGCTTGCAAATAGTGGTGTATGGTTAAACGAGAATGCATCAATACATTTTGACCAAATTTAAAATACAACTCAATTTGAATTTAAATTTTGACACGGAATTACGCCAACATTAAAACACTAACATAGGTAGTGCGGTGCCAATAGTATTTCCAACTCCTCACCGTTTGTATCTTTGTTTTTTTTTTTGCTTGCAAACAGTGGTGTATGGTTAAACAAGAATGCAGCAATATGTATCATAATTGCTGGTTTTGTGTGGAAATTATCCTTCCTAGTTGAATCACAATATTTTCCATTTTCCTAATTCTCTTGAATGGTAAATATTTGTCAGACTGCATACTCTATTAGATCTTTAAGCAGTTAGAGTGCATATTTTGTTAGATCTCTGATTGGTCAACTTATTTTGTTTTTTATATATTTTTGTGCTCACAGCCTCTCGTGGAGTCCAGTCCTGTGGACTTGCGGAATTTATGTGCTTGGCTTTTGGCTTCTTGTATCATTACCTTGAAATTGGAAATGTGTCGATACTCCTTAGTGCTTGCTGATGATTTGTACTTTTATCCCATTGATTGAAATAATGGGTACATATTATGGAGAGAGCTTACATGTTTTAGACAACTCTATACCATGTTCCAAACATGAGTGGATGTGCTCTTGGCTTTAAGGCTGTCTCTTTAAGGAGTATGGTTGGACTTGTTCAGGGTAGTGTCTAAGTGGAGGGGTTAGTAAGTAACCTCATTTTTCTGTGATAGGATTATATTTCTCTTCCCGATAACCACAGGCCTCGGTGCCTGCCTCCCAAATTTGCTGTGGAAAAAAGAAGTCTTGGAATGATTTGCATTTTTTTTTGCTTGCTGTGTCTGTTTGTGCATGTACGTGTATGCAATTGTTCCTACCCAAGCATGATAAATTGCATTATGTCTAATAGTGCTTTTAGTTATTATTTCTTTCCAATACCATCCATGTTCTGCTTTAGCTGTACTTTTGTACCTTGTGTGCATGTTGATGTTGATTCTGCAAAGCTTCACTTATTTTCAGAGGGCCAGATCAAGTCCTTCTCTTGCATCTCATATGTTTGTTCGGCCCTCGTCCCCATACTTGCATCACACATTAAATTCACTTCTCTCATTCAGGGTTGGAAGACAGGTGGTTAACATAGCATCTTTCATGGTGAGAGTTGATTCTCAAAAGCATATTGACTTCTCTCTCACTAGTCCTTTTGGAGGTGGACGACCTGGGAGAGTGAAGCGGAAGAACCAGAAGGCGGCTGCCAAGAAGGTTGCTGGTGGGGATGGAGATGAGGAGGAAGAATGAGCTTCTGGTAGCTCCATCCTAGGAACTAGCTGAGCTTTTTTGCCTCTCATACCTGACCTTTTTTTTTGTTTCTACTTTTCTATCAAATCTTTATCCTAGTCGATTTTGGTACATCTTTCGTTTGATCTGTTTTGAATAGATCTCGAATGCACTCTTCTGAATGAACACGGTTTTTTGATAGTAATGAAATTATCCGTGATTTATTAGGCTTTGTTCATTCATCTGTTGAGAATTGACAGGCTAATCTCGTGGCTAGTTGGTCTTGGTGGGTTTTTGGATTTCGGTTCGTGCTCGGCATCGTCGGGTTTTGACCCCCCGCGCGTACTTGTCGTAGATTTTGTCAAGAGGTTTGACCGACTCGTAAGGAGTTCCATTTTCTGTCTTGCTTGTTGCACTGCATGGAACGTTTTCGCTGGCGTTTCGATTGTAGCTATCTCGCTGTCTCTCTACCAGACTCCACCTGCTACCTTGGTCCCACTTCGAACCCAAATGCTCATCCACTACCTTTTATACTAGTGGTTTGATGGGGAAAAGAGATTATATTGTAATTTTTTATTGCGTTAAAATTTTAGAATGTATAAAATTTTAGGACGCAAACGCAACTTAAACCACATTTCCATCTCAACTTCCACTTCATTAATAACGTTTGGCTGCCTTGTGAATCCCATAAATTTAAAATAAAAAGCCCACTTTGACCCGTTTCGCAAAACTCCCCGACTACACGCTACGTGTCCCTACTATATACGTGGCTATCCAAAATCTTTGAAGATGTTCAACCTCGATGCCACGTGGACAGCACTGGATCTAAAACAAACTGCAATTATACCACAATCATACTTGTCAGTCAGATTTGAGGCTGAGCCTGAGCCTGAGCCTGAGCCTGAGCCAATCTTCTCCTCACACTTAATGATTAGAACTTTTGAAGAGGATTACGTGTTAATGGTCATTAGAACCCATCGTACGAGAGCAAAAGTTGTCTGACGTGGCATTCAGCTAGTGATCAAAAAACATGTTACATTGTTACTTAGGATACTTTGCAACCTCTAATTAGAATTGTGAAAAATAGTTTATTTTGCAATCCCGTCCGCGAGACGGGAGCAACCCGATGATCATGAACCTAGCCATAACAGATCCCCGCGATCCCGTTCCCATTAATTCCACGTTAACCACAAGTCCTATCCATCAACACGTGATAGCCCGCCCGTCACCTCTTCTCTCACCCTCGCCACGTGTAACGCGTACGAACCTCTCTCACACCGGAAACGCCCCGTATAGGCCAGGCCCTCTATAAGTACCGCGAAATTCTCAGCAGAGAGGAAACAGAGGATCACCTGGTCAAACCTCTCCTTTTCGCAACTAATAAGAGTTCTCTTCTCTTCTTGATTTATCCCTATCCATTAAGAACGTATCGTTTCTTGATCGGTATCGTATCGGATTCGAACCCAAACATGACGGTGAAGATTGTGAACGAGTCCCAAGAACGAGTCTCTGGCTCTGTTTCTGTTTCTGTTTCTGTTTCGGAGCTTCAGAAGCCCAATGAGCCCTTGTCGACGAAGCTGACCATGGAGTTCGGTAACCTTGTGGGACAGACAATCACGAAGGTCGATCGGAGGATGGTGGTAGGGACGAAAGAGTCTACAAGTAGGAAAAAGGCCAGGTATGTGCACAGCCAGATCCTGAGGATCAGCGAGGAGGACTCGCACCTCGGGGAGGATTTCCGTCCGTCACAGTCAAAGACAGCGCTGTCTTTGACGGACGCTGAGCTGTTCCCCAGGCCGATCTTGCCGAGCTCGCCTCTCAGCGGCAAGGCCGCTTCCCAGAAGGCGTCACCGCCGTCACACTAGTATCCAACCACCGTACTATCAAGGTTCGACTTCTTTATTTTCTTTACCGTCCGTTCTTTTGGACGTCCTTCTCCGTTTGGAAAAATAGAGAAATCAGGAGATACAAGACATGGAAGAAAATACCGAACTACGTCTCGTAACCATTCTGTTAATGCGCAACATATCTCTCTGTCTTTGGATGAAGAAATCGAAGTTCAAGAAATTCATTTCTTTCATTTTTTTTTTTTTGTGTTCTCCGTTTGCTCACCGGGAATTTGACGGGAAAAAGCTTATTTTCATTTTCTTCCACACAATGGAACACTGGCTGGCGGGAAAAACATTGCCTCAATTTCTTTCAAACTTCACGTGCCAGTGGTGGGTCATTTATAGAGGGTTTTTTCTTTAATTTCCCGTCAAATTCCCTCGAAATACTTGTAATCTGTCTATAATTTTCAGGTTTTGGATATTCAGTACTGAACATACGTATTTAAATGTGTTATATTTGTTTTCTTTTGGCAGCAGTTGAGTCGTAGGTGAGATTCCAAGGAGAAGAGATATGCTCAGATCGGGAGCACGTAAAGTTGGGATCAAGTTTGACAGAAAATACTATGTAGTGTGATAATTGTTGCTGTTGAACTTGAACTATTATATCTTGTGTGTATATCTTCTCTTTGCTCTATTGTGCTTACCTGCCCAGGGAATATCTGTGTGTATGTCTTCTCTTTGCTCTACTGTGCATTTGTGCTTACCTGCCCAGAATTCCCGAACAATGAACAGATAGGCGTCCACTACCTGTTTTATGGCTTATTTCCTCCCTTTATCCTGATTCTTTTTGAAGCGTTGTTAATTACTTCATTGATCTTTTTCCACACTAAACATATTAATTTTGGGTAAATTCATAGTTAATCCCTTAAGTATGAGTAAAAATTAAATTAGTATTAGTTATTTTCAAAACGGCTATTTAAGACCTTTAAGTTTTGAAAATGATCAAAATGCCCTTCCAAAATAAAACTACTAACTTTTTTTAAAATTCATAAAAAAACTATTGAAACTCTATTTCAATAATCTATTTATTTTTAATTTATTTCTTAAATTTTTATTACTTTTATTTATTTATTAAAATTTAGTCTTGGATTGGTATTTTTGTCATTTTTCATTAAATTTATGGCCTAACTTAAATCAACAATTTTGAGCTTCGAAAGTTAAATATCTTATATTGCCGTTTTGAAAATGGCTGATACCAATTTAATTTTTGCTTTATTTTTTTTGTTTCTTTTTTTCGTTCCAATTTTTCTTCTATTAGGAGGCTTGTGTGGAACCCACAAAATCATTGAGGAAGTCTTTCCAAGACTGGAATTCTGGACAATCAACGGTTATGAGTAAAGGAACATAATCCTGCCATATATCATCTCACATGTGGCCCATTTTCATTTACATATGGACTACTACACGGAAAGAGTTCAAAAGAGGCCCAAGACTTTCTTAACTGCAGCTTTCGAATTTGCGTTGGGACTATCGCTCTCTCTGTGGATCTCTCCTAAATTCTAAGATGCTGAAACTGGAATTCATTTTCATTGTAAATGTTAAAAATATTTCTGAATACACTGCCGCGTATTTGCAAATGTGCAGAGAATATCAAAAGCCTATTTTATCGGATAGCATGACACCTAACATAACAGAAATATATTTTTGAGTACTCTATACAATTCTCTAGTCTTTATCAAGAGGCTGTGTGTTCTTGGGTTATAGTTCCCAACACAACACAGGCTACATTTGCTTTCATCAGTCCACTAGTTGTGTGTATCTCTAGACATATTCTTTTCGATGAACGATGATACCCATTTTCCTTTATCCAAGCCTTCTGTCATAAGTTCCTCTTTCTCTACTCATTTGCTTACTCCTCTCCTTGTGCCTCGATCATCTACTTTTAGGCACATTTCTCTAATTAACAGTAGCCCACTCTACTCTCTAGAGCCCCATTCCCATCCCAATTCGAGTTCCTCTGCCCCTGACACTACTCAGGCAGTCGGGCTGAGTTTGGATGTGATTTTTTTTTTGTTAAAAGTAGTGTAGATTTTTTGGCTGAATTTTTTTTTTTTCACCTGATTTTTTCTGTTTCCAAACAGATCAGAACACCATCCAAAAGAACGAACGGTAAAGAAAATACAGAAGTCGAACCTTGATCGTACCGTGTTTGGATAGACTAGTGTGACGCCTTCTGGGTAGCGTCCGTCAAAGACTTTGACTGCGACGGACCGAAATCCTCACCGAGGTGCGAGTCCTCCACTCCTCTCTGATACTCAGGATCTGGCTGCGCGCATACTTCGCCTTTTTCCTACTTGTAGACTCTTTCGTCCCCACCATCAACAAAGATGTTGGGCATATGTGAGTGTGGGAAGGGGGGGATTACTGTCAATGGGAAGCTGGGTAGCTATATACAGCAGAAGGGCTGCTTATAATGGGAAGAGGAGAAAGGATCTTGTGTAAGATGTTCTGTTAGGGAGCAAATCAACAAAGATATTCGTGGTTGCGGACTATGGAACCCAATTGTCCACTTTCCGCCAGACCAAACCAATGGTGCCCTCAATTATTTGCCCCTTTTTGGATCCTGTGTTTCTTATTACGCTATTAATTGCAGCCTCATGGTTGTTACTTCTTTGTTAGGAGTATTGTTGTGTTGGCTGGTGAAAGTGTCTATGTAATTGGCAGTATTTTCCATGGGCAAAACTGTATATTCATATTGTAGTTTTTTGCTTATAGATTGTAATCGCAACTTGGTCTATGAAGAGGTTTGGAAGCCAAATGAAGTTGGGAGAAGCATCTAGAAGGTTTGGGAGAGATCTGCACTGTTGGGAGAGTTTGAGGATTACGTGAATGTTGGGAGAGTTTGAGGACTACATGAAGTGATGCGTTTCATTTAGGAAACTTACCCATACATCAAAACGTCTGCGTTTTGAATAAAAATCTTCCCAAACCCTTATACAAAAGAGACCCGATGGTGAGAGAAAAGAGGAACGAAATATACACTGAGCAAGAAACCCAAAAACTCTCGTGAAGCCATAACCTTTCTGTTTTCTCCTCTCTCCGTTGAATATACCCGAATCTGATCTATGTCATTTGAGAGAGATTGATTGCTTCCCTTTGGTGGAAGATTGTGAGAATGTATGAGTGCTGATTGAAGAAGCTATACATCTCTGTTGGTTGCTGTCAAAGAAGAATTGCGTCAAAGAAACAAAGATCTTGAGAGTTCTCAAGAAGGGTCGACAAGATTGTCGACATCCACATGATTTGATTGGAGTTGTTGGTCAACAAATTGAGTGCTGGGCACCGGCCTAAGAAGGTTGTCTTGGGTGGCCTTTGTGAAGACTGAGAGATTTGGAAAGTAAAGGGGCTTTACTTAGAATCACCGTCTTGTAAGGTTTAAGAATCATAGTGGATTGAACGGTGTGACATTAGCACACCCGGAGTGTTTTTGTCACTTGGGAAAATCAAACCCAAGTGATTTTCACTTCGTCACCAAAAACTTCTTGTGTCTATTCTCTTCTCTATTATTTTAATATTGCTGCAAGATTAGGTTTTATTTGATCTTGATTGAACTAATCTATCTTGTGTTCATGGTTTTGCAGATCTAAGAAGTTGAAATTGTGATCTGGTTAAAGGCAGATTAGCAGTTGTCTTTGATCTATTACTGATTTAGATTTCTTAATCTGGGTTGTCATAGAAGTTGTTTGTTTCTGATATTGTGACCGAATGTTTGCTGGTTAAGTATTGTGTGCTTTATGTTGTGTATTACTAGGTTTGAAAAATCTGCATCAGGGGTATTGATATTGTTGCTGGAAAGTTAGTTGTTAGAGTCTTGATAATTAGATTGAATCTTGGAGTTAAAAAGGTGTTGGATATTCAATTTATTTTGAGTCTAACTTGCTGTACATTGATTAGAGTTTCATGTTCTTTTAGTTCTTGAGGTGCTGAGATTATCTTGGTGCAGTGGATTAACTTTTGAGTTGGTTGTTAAGCTGCTGTAGAAATTTCAGACTTTTGTGTTTATAGGGTTGTAAAATTTCAGCTTACTGCTTGGTCTTATAATTGCTTATATCTTTATAGAATTGAGTGTTTTACAGGGTAGACAAATCTACATGTTCTGTGTTGGTATTGGTTGTTAAATAATCACATTGTTTCTTGGTTGATTAGTTGTTGTATTTCATACTAAGTTTGGTGTTAATTGTTACTGCTCATATCTTATTGTTGTATCTTTGTAAGTTGTCAATATATTGTGATTATCTTGTTATCTCCAGTGGTGAAATATTTGCTCTCTTTTGTCAGTTTCATTTGCCATAAAATTCAGTTCATTGTGATTGTTCAAGTATTGTTCAGTTTACATTTTCTTGAGTTAGTTGATTGACTGAATATCAAGTGGCTTTGGTTCTCTGTATTTCTTGGAAAGAGTTGGTTAGTTTTTTTTAATACCTATTCACCCCCCTCTAGGTATATTTTAGGGTCTAAACGTAGTTTCAGCTGGGAGAACATGTGAAGATCTCGCTCGACATACGAAGATCAGACACGCAAGTGAAAAAACAGTATTAAAATTGATGGGGTTGGATTTTTCGGTCCAACCTGCAAAGATGTTCATATCCTACAAGCGAAAGAACACCTCAACTTGCAAAGAGACCTACTCCCACTGTGCGCAACAAGGAAGAGCCCCAAGTACTCATTTTACAGGGAGGTAAGGGACAAGAATACATATCTCTCTTCTTATTTCTTATGATTTCTCAAATAACTAATTTGAGCTTCGGAGGCTGACCCACAGGGCAGCTCAGCTCATTATTTCCTCAATTTTGCAGGTTCTTTACTGTTCTTCATATTGGGTCTCTTGCCCAGTTCCCTCAGACTCCATGCCTAATAGATTTTTGTGATAGACCGAGTAAATATGGTTTCATCAATTAGCGACGTATGTGGGAACGACAAAAAAAAATGGTAGCTCGGTCTCCCCGGACATCATTTTCATCTCATTTAATTTATTCTGTGTGTCTGGGCGGCAAGTTATTTGGGCAATAGAGAGTTTTGGGAACCATTGTTTTATTTTTTCGCTCGGGTTCCACCAGTTACAACACCTATAGGTCGAAGCTGTCTCAACGAAGTTGTTGGGTTTTGGGAAATCATCCATTTCTCCACCTTGCTCAGTTATTCACGCTTGAAGGAGATGCACTCATGATTTACGGATCATATGTCGCTTGCTGCTTGATTTCTTCCGAAGGGCGGTCGTCTAGACTGCGTTTTACCGGGGAATTTGTTGGTTTTTGTACACAATCGATATTTTAATAATTTCAATAAATAGATTGATTTTATAAAATGAATATCTTCAAAAATAAAGACATTTCTATCAAAGAGCCAAGACTAGAAGATTGAAAATCAAGAAGATGTAAGGAGCTCAAAAGTGAAGATTCACACTGTGTTTGTTTTAAATTGGATATGTTTGTTTTACCAATATTTTGTTGGCTATGTTTGTTTTAAATTTCAAAAACTTTTCATTCACTTTTTCATCAATCTCGATACTTTTTTCATCAATTTCAATACTTTTTCACCAATCTCAATACTTTTTTTACAAATTTCAATAATTTTTTAACACACTTTTCATCAATCCTAAAAGAATCTACACTACTTCCAAAAAAACACAAACACAAAACTATTTTGAGATCTAAACCAAACATAGCCTTAAGATCTTCGGGGTATAACCGTGTAACTCTTAGTTTCATTTTTTTACAAGGATTTGAATCACACACTTGCATATCTTTCAAAACGTGCATAAATCATTTTACCTATTGTTTGAAAGATTAATTATTTTTTTAATGGTTTCAAATCACCCAAATAGAACTCTCAAATCTTTTTATATACTCATGAGAAGTCAGTGTTTAAAATTGAGTGTTTTGAGTTGGTTAAAATTATGTTTTTGAATCAACCAGATTATGTGCTTAAGTGGTGGAGGTCGACCGCCATAAGACCGCTTGGTGTAGCGGTTGACCAGTATGTTATAAAAAAAGTCGTTCTGATCTCTGACATTATGATCATTGGGTAACAGTAACTTTAAGCGGTCGACCGGCTCGTTTTGACAGACGACCCCCAACGGATATAAACAGTTAGTTTTCATATGTGGCCTATAAATACGCCTTTATAACGTCCAAAATAGATAGAGATTGAGCACATATCATTTAGATCACTTGAGAAATATATCAAACATCTATATTCCATATTTTTCATATCATTCACACAAATAACACTTTCATATCTTTGTCATTGTGTAAATAAATAGAAGCTTTTCGATTTCATATATACTCTTTGAGAGAGTTTTGTTCTTCCATCTTTATATCAATTGAAGTGTTTCCTTTACTGATTTTGTTCACTAAAGAATAAGCTTAGAGATGATATATCTCAAGCTTGTTAGGTTATGAGTGGTGTGCCTGAAAAACTACTTAGGTTGTGAGTGTTGAGCCTGAAAAAAATACTTATACAGTTTTCTAGAACCCAGAAGCTAGAGTGTATACTATTTGGATAACAGTAGGAAAATCTCAAGGCTCGGTGAAGGAGCTTGTTACATATATATATTTGTGCTAAATTATCATTTACGTAGCTTGGGTTGCCTTAATATTAGGATTTACAGAATTCTCATTTTTATTGTTTCCAAATATGTCAACATTTTGCCTCCGCATGAACGGAAACTTTTGCAAGGGCACACGGGGCTCTTCATGAGAACTTTGATCTTAGCCAAACAGCTGAGTTATACGGTGTATGGAAACATTTGCAGAAATTTGTTCAATTGGTGCTATTGGTTAGGCTATTGCCAAATCTGAAGATGTGAAGACTGCGATTGGTAGACACCATCAGGTCATTGAGGTGAACTTGGACTCGAATTAATGGTGCTCGCAAACTGTTTGACAAGATGTCCCACTGAAATGTGGTCATTTGGAACACTGGTCACCGTGTGCTCGCCCAATATTGTTTGTGAACAATGAAAATAAAAGTATGTTTCCAGAGTTGAGCGTACGAACCTTCTCACACCTGAAACGCCCCGTATAGGACCTCTGTAAGTACCGCGAAGCTGACCATGGAGTTCGGTAACCTCGTGGGACAGACAGTCACAGAGGTCGATAGGAGGATGGTGGGGAAGAAAAAGTCTCCCAAGTGTAGGAAAAAGGCGAAGTATGTGCACAGCCAGATCCTGAGGATGTACTCGCACCTCGGTGACGAATTCGGCCTCGCAGTCAAAGACAGCGGTTATCTGTATCACTGTCATAATCATTTAGTTCCCGCGACGGACGCTGAGCTGTTCTCTGTGTTTCCAAACGGAGCAGGACACCAACCAAAAGAACAAACGGTAAAGAAAATACAGAAGTCGAACCTTGTTAGTACCGTGTTTGGATTGAGTCATGAGTGTGACGCCTTAAGGATAGCGGTCTTGCTGCTGAGAGGCAAGCTCGGCAAGATCGGCCTCGGGAACTAAATGATTATGATAGTGATACAGATAAGCGCTGTCTTTAACTGCGAGACCGAAATCCTCACTGAGGTGCGAGTCCTCCTCCCTGAGAGATACAAAGCAAGCTGAGAGATGAAATGTTGTTCTATGTACTCGCGTGAGTTCTCTTACATTGTTTTTCATGCTTCGGTTCGCCTCAGAGGTCAACAGGGCTTGAAGTTCTAGAAGGACGTCTCTAACCTCATCTTCTGTTGCAACTATAGAATCTAATGCTCTGCCGGACATTTTTATAGCTAGATGTTGGGATTAAGTGAGTGTGGAAGGGGGGGATTACGGTCAATGGCAAGCTGGGAAGCTATATACAGCAGGAGGGCTGCTTATAATGGGAAGAGGAAAAAAGACCTTGTGTTCTGTTAGGGGAGCAAATCCAATTGGGTATTCTCATAATTGGATGAGTAAAGTTTTCGACTTTAGTCCGGTTACCTTCTGGCGACCATCCAAATTAAAAAGGGTTCTAAGATTGTTCCGCAAGCTTTAGTTAAGTGGCAGCAATTACCAACAGAAGAGGCAACTTGGGAATCCATTGATTTTCTGCGTCAACAATTTCCTAACCTGAACCTTGAGGACAAGGTTCCCCGCGAAGCAGGGAGTAATGATAGACCCCAAAGAATGAGGAAGGCTAATCCACGATATGCTGACTAGGAGATGAGATATGGTTGCGCCATGCACTGGAGTGTGAGCAGGAATTGATGAATAGATGTGGAGAAGCTAGTGGAGAAGTGGCGCAGCAGTTAAGGAGTTGTGGACTTATGGAACTCAAGAATAGGAGGCAGAGTGTTAGTGGGACTTGTAGTGGGTTGTGTGTTAGTTAATTACTTTTATTCAATTATCTTTATTTCGCATGTGTTTTATTTCTTTATATGTTTGAACATATCGTATTTTTTTTATCGAGAAGTTTATTAAAGTTGTTGGTTTTACTCCCACCCAAAGTTGAGCACATATCGTTATTTTCTTTATGTTGATACTCTGGGCCTATCATCGTGGTTGTTACTTCTTTGTTATAGGAGTGGTGGCTGGGATAACATGTGAACATCTCGCTCGACACAACGACAGACGAAGATCAGTAAGCTTTTACATCAAATTGGCAAGTGGTGCAAAAGCAGTAATAAACTAATCAGGCCCAGTAGAATGCATGTGTCTGGAAAATATTCCTCTCTATATCTCTATACTGGAATGACAACAAAGGTGGAATATTTTCTTAGCAGAGGAACAAAAAACAGTATTAGCAACAAAATTCTTTCAGTTTCAAAGGTTTATATTATAATTCACTGCGTTCAGGAACATCCATTAAGGATTTTATTGGCAAGTTCTGGTCTCCGAATGGCTAGCACTCTGGCTAAAATTTCTGACTAATGAATCTCAACCCCAAGTTGGATGATGAGCACACATTGCTGGGGTTTTTATATAGACGAGGGAGTCATCCACGAGTGCAACTTTTCATATTCGTTTTGCTCAGTATTGGCATGAAACATAAATACTTGAAAATGAAGTTTCAATTGGTCCAAGTAGAGCAAAAACATTAATCCATTAGGCTTAAGTAAAAGAAACATCCTTCTAAAGAAATTGAATACAAGGTAGCTAATATTTCCTTCTCCTGTTTCAAACCAATGAGTCCATTGGCTATCTAGTGGTAGATACCACTCCTAATACTCGTCGCCTTCGTCATCCTCCCCTTCAGCAGACTCTGCCCCAACTTCCTCGTAGTCCTTCTCCAGTGCAGCCAAATCCTCCCTGGCCTCTGAAAACTCTCCTTCCTCCATACCCTCACCCACATACCAATGCACGAAAGCTCTCTTGGCATACATCAAATCGAACTTATGATCAATCCTCGAGAACACCTCAGCAACGCTCGTTGAGTTGGAGATCATGCAAACAGCCCTCTGAACCTTAGCTAAGTCACCTCCAGGAACGACAGTGGGTGGCTGGTAATTGATCCCACACTTGAACCCAGTGGGGCACCAGTCCACGAACTGAATGGTCCTCTTGGTCTTGATCGTCGCCACAGCTGCATTCACATCCTTGGGCACCACGTCGCCTCTGTACATCAAACAGCAGGCCATGTACTTCCCGTGTCTCGGGTCGCATTTTGCCATCATGGACGATGGTTCGAAGGCGCTGTTTGTGATCTCTGCCACCGAGAGTTGCTCGTGGTAGGCCTTCTCAGCCGAGATCACTGGGGCGTACGAAGAAAGCATGAAGTGGATTCTCGGGTACGGGACCAGATTAGTCTGGAACTCTGTCACGTCCACATTCAAAGCACCATCGAAACGAAGAGACGCGGTTAGTGAAGAAATCACCTGTACACATACACAAGTTTAGAAATTCCGCTACTACTAATTGAAAAATGCACAACTAATGTCCGATTTAGTTTTTTCGGTACCTGGGAAACGAGCCGGTTGAGATTGGTGTAAGTGGGCCTCTCAATGTCCAGGGACCTGCGGCAAATATCGTAGATGGCTTCGTTGTCGAGAAGCACGGACACATCAGTGTGTTCTAGAAGGGAGTGAGTGGACAACACACTGTTGTAAGGTTCGACGACTGAGGTGGAGACTTGAGGCGACGGGTAGACCGTGAATCCGAGCTTGGATTTCTTGCCGTAGTCCACAGAGAGTCTCTCCAAGAGCAGGGACCCAAGCCCAGAGCCTGTCCCGCCACCAACCGCATGAAAAACCAGAAACCCCTGAAGCCCAGTACAGTTATCAGCGAGCTTCCTAATCCTATCAAGACACAGATCCACGATCTCTTTCCCAACTGCCAAAACCAGAAACACAAAATTGTTATTTTTCGAAAATACACAAGATTTCAACTTATCTAAGATATTTTAGATCAGTATTATTTTTCTCACTTGTGTAGTGGCCTCTTGCAAAGTTATTGGCGGCGTCTTCTTTGCCGCTGATGAGTTGCTCGGGGTGGAAGAGCTGACGGTAGGTCCCGGTTCTGACCTCGTCAATGACGGTTGGCTCGAGGTCCAAGAACACGGCTCTTGGGACGTGTTTCCCGGCTCCGGTCTCGCTGAAAAACGTGTTGAAGGCATCGTCTCCGCCGCCGACGGTTTTGTCGCCTGGCATTTGTCCATCGGGCTGAAAAAGAACCATAAATTTAGCATTCCCACTACCCGAAAAGAAGAAAAAACAGAAGACCTTTAAGGTGGCCACTTTTCTTGATAAGAGATGGACAATTTTACCTGAATACCGTGTTCAAGGCAGTAGAGCTCCCAGCACGCATTACCGACTTGGATACCGGCCTGCCCAATGTGGATAGAGATGCACTCTCTCATGTTTGCTTCTTGCTTGGGACTAGTACTTGTTGCGAGGAAAAGAGCAGAACAGAAAGCTTAGTGTGGATTGGCGAAGATATTCGAAGACGACTGATTGGAAAACTGGAAATAGACACTGTAAATGAGTGATGGAGAACGGAGAATATATATAAGGAGATTTTAATGGGGGTGGGCCGTTTGAAAGCTTATTGGTGGGATCCAGCTGGTTGTGACCGTTGTAGCTCTTCAACGTTTTCGAATTTGAAATTTGAAACTCCAAGAGCGAGGCAATCTTAGGGTATGTTTGGTGCCCAAATATTTGGGCCCAAATATTTGGGTTTAATCATTAAAAATTCATCAAATAGTTTTTTATTATTATAATACTTATTAAAAATCTTCTCTCTTTATTTTTTCACCAACTCTCATAACATATCTTTACTTTATAATATTTCTCAAACCCCAATACTCAAAATTTTCACCCTCAAACATCCCTTCAGTGCTAACAGCTAAAAACATCCCCTCTCCAGTAAAAAAAATAAAAAAAAGAGGATTTATCTTGGACATTATAAATATATATATATTGCTCTAGCTTATCTGGACAAAAAACATAATAATGTCTCGAAGTTCCAAGATTTATTTGAAAAGTTTCTGGCACGTGGTACAGACAATCATGAGTGGTCAAATGACCAAAAGCATCTGATCTGATTATATATATATATATAATATGGAACTTCAAAATTAATTTCATTGATTGGGTTTAATATTTTATTTAAGTTAATTAATTTTTGCATCCTACCTAACCATTTTCAAAATGCCTACTGAATAAAATACATCGAATTGGCGTATATGATTTTCTAATCATAAATTATTATTTTTTTGCTCCGTAAAATTATTTTTATTTTGTACAACAAGAAAAGCGTCTGGATAATGCCCATTACGCCTCAATGACGTGTATAATGGGCTCAACTCTTACAGAAGTGTCTGTATATCCAGCCCATAATCTCTACTTAGGCCCAATTACACCTTCAAAGCAAACCCAACGAACTCTAGGTTCAGAACATACCCGAAGCTTAACCCTATCGGCTATCAGAAACATACCCTGTACTTATATAAGCCGCGCTAAACCTCAGTCGCTCCCCAGTCCCCACCTTCAGGAATCAGGAATCAGGCTTCAAACCCCTGAACTCTTATCTAATTTGGTGTTCTTTCGTTGTCTAGGATCTGAAGTTTGCTCGATGGTCCAGTAGTATATTATTTCTCTTTTCGTTTATTGTTTATTGATATCGCAAGTCGCAACAATCTTTCTGTTAGATGCTCTGTTTGTATTTGTTTGTTGATTTATCTACTCCGAGTGACTATGTGAACATTTTTTTGTCAGTGATGACAATCCAAAGGCTTGTTTCTCAGAAACATTCGCAGTGGCCGCCTGAGAGCTTTCGCCTTTCGCCGGGCTTGAGAGCTTCTGCTGCTTATAATCCTTCCTTGGATGTCTGAGACTCCCTCTCTGTTTGTCGCTAATATTCCTGATGTTCATCTCTTTTCCTCTTTACCGTCGTGAATTTAGGTGTTTAATTGTGCTGTTTCTCAGATGACTGGTTAAAGCTTTTCCCTGCATGTCCTACATTTGTAATGGATTGAATCTGGTTCTGCCTGCATGCCCTATGTTTGGGGACTTGTAGGTCTGTATCTCTAGCAGTTTGGATGTAGGTTTTGTATTTCCGTTTTTATTGCTGTTACACTAATAATCTGTAGTATGTTATATGAATGGCCAATGATGACAAATTGAAAGGCTCGTTTCTCAAAACATTCGCAGTGGCCGCCTGAGAGCTTTCGCCTTTCGCCGGGCTTGAGAGCTTCTGCTGCTCAATCCTTCCATGGATGTCTGAGGTCTTTCATTCCTTTAGAATAGTTTTTATTGGTTTTTCAACTCCTTTTTCAAAGGATTTTCTTTCCTCCCGTTTCACGGCATGTTTTGTTTGTTTTCTTGATCTAAATAGTGGGACGGGTGTACTTGGAATGTAATGTGAATGGTAAAGTAATAATTATATTAATGTGAATAAATTGATGGCTTAAGTTTGCCAATTAATCTCTACAGCTATCGCCCTGTCGTCCTTTCCTTTTCTGTAAGTGTAAGTTGTAGCTAAAATGTCAGCGGCATAGGTGAAACCACTCGTAAGCGCGAAAGTAACTTACCCTTAAGATATCGAAGTCATAAATACTCCGGAAGCAGCCAACAAATGAATGTGGTGGGGTTCTACAGGCCCGCTAAGCGTAATGAAACTGTAGACTATTAAGGGAGAGATCCTAAGGGGTAAGGGCCAAAGGGATTGCCCCTTCACCGAGTGACGGATTGCCTAAAAGGCTAAACCGCTTTCCACTCTCGTTGTTGGGTGGGTTCTCTTTTTCTTTTGTGCTCAATGCTTTGCGAACATATGACTCTGGGGCCGGATGACACGGGCACCTTGCATTGACGAAGCCAAGCAAATCCAGTCTAGAAAAACAGTTGGAATGCCGGAATTGCTGATCCAAAATGTTGAATTGGACATGGTCAGACACTTGTGCCGAAAGACTGGTTACCCTCATTGACTCGCCTCCAGATATCTTTCGAATTGTAAGCGGCCAAAATTTGAGGCCGGTGGAAAGCCAGGCAATCCACAGAATGAGTGCCGTCCAGCCCGCTTTCCAAACCCAAAATTTGAAAAGGAAAATTGTGGTCTGTAATTATTGCATGTACTCTATTTTGGTTTTAATGTTAGTTTCTTCTTTGAAAAAATAAAAGAAAGGGAAAATTAACAAGAAAAATCAACCTCTAGCTGCCGACTCTCTCTCTTAAATATCACCCTACCCGGCGAAAATAAACAGAAGAGAACATTTGTTTACCTATTTTAAGGATGATTTTAAGGTAAAATGACTACGAAGCCAAAACAGCATCTGCCCTTATTCG
Organism: Myrica gale; assembly: GCA_963930655.1. Taxonomy (NCBI): domain Eukaryota; kingdom Viridiplantae; phylum Streptophyta; class Magnoliopsida; order Fagales; family Myricaceae; genus Myrica; species Myrica gale. The sequence goes on along the minus strand of OZ005600.1, from coordinate 2,371,639 downwards.
GACATTGAAGCTGTCCACACGTAAAAAAAAAATTAGTGGGGGTTTTATGTGGGCTAAAAAAACGCGTAAATAAAGAATTTCTTTCGAACACGCCTGACGCCCCAACACGGAATCACTTGTCAAACTCATGGCCACTCATTACAGTTGCAATCAGGTGCCCACATGTCTAAAAGCTTTCTGATTATTCTGCTTTCTTCGCCATTGGCCCGTTGAGGTTTAAATAATTAGGCCGAGAATTTTCGTAAAATTAGTGGCTTGTAAAGTAGGACTTACAGTAAGGTGTATGATGTTGAATAATGAAGATTAGGACAGGTCGAGGGCCCTTGAACTGGTGTTCGGCCTGTGCGTAGGGGGGATTTCGTTACGTGGAAGTTGGCCCAAGCTGTGTTTGAGAAGTAAAATTTTAGGGTGGTTAAAATTTTAAGTATTGAGTTGATGAAAAAGTGAGGAGACAGTGAAAAAAGTTAGTAAAAAAGTAAAAAAATGTATGAAAAAGTGAGAAGAGAGTGTTTTTTAATTATGATAAAATTTTAGATGGATAAATTTTGTTACGCAAACAGTGCCCCAGTACTACTCCTCCAATGTATTCAGGGATTCTGATATTTGATCCAGAAAGTTTCAATACTATTTAATCTTCCCATTATGTTTCACCATCAGGCTGTCCTCCAAATTAGACTCATTTTCTTGACTTTTTAGACTTTTAAGGATTCGGCCCCTTAGCACTATGCTCACTCATCTATCTATTAACTTTCTTTTTCTCTCTCTTTGTTTGACCCCTTGAGGAGGGAATTTTCAATACTTTCTGCAATAGCTATGGAAGTGACAAGTCTCTTAAGGAAATATAAATGGACCCATTTAAGATGGAACTATTGATGGGGTTATTCACATCTTCCAGCCATACCAAAATCATTTCAGGTGTAATTGCTGAGCTGTTGAATCAAATTTCAGCTTTGGGATCTCCATTATCAAGCTGTGTCAAGCAAATGATCACGCGTTAGGTGGAAATGCTTGGTACAATCAATGTCAATTTCTTCTCTATAGTAATCTCACATAAAGTTGCAGATAAATTATGCGCAGCCAGAGCACTCAGACTTAATTAGGGTCCAGTGGCTTTAAGCCAGATGAGTTAGACCCTTGACTCCAGATTCTGGTGGTCCATGAATTTCATGTTGCATCCTCTCTGCTCCTTGCTTCAGCCCAAATATTTTATGCTATTATTTTTCTCTTTCTCTTCTCTCTTAGCTCTTTAGTCATTTTTTAATTGCAGATTAGTAATGATCGGCAAGCCCTATATCTAGGTAGAGCTGTATGGAAACCTCATTTCAAACCATGAGATCGCCATCTTTAGTTAGCTTATTTCCTATACTTTATAGTCATTGGATGATGGTGAAGGCAATAGATCCCTCAAACAAATATATTACCAACAACACTTGAATAATTTTGACCCTAATCTCTAGCAGCACAGCACATGCCACGGTACAGCTTCGTGAAAAATAATCCAATAAACTAGCCCTAAATTAGCTCACCAAAACCGATCTAGTGTCCCCAAAAGGGCTACAGTACAACCGAAGCCACTTCATTCGATTCACAAATCCATTCGGCCCAATGGAAATTCGGTTCCGCACAGCTGATAATAAATATAATCCTTTGCCTTAGGCCCACAAGGAGGTGAAGGACCACCAAAGTACACTTGAGTGTCAAAGGATGAGCCGACCGTTTCCCACTTTCCCTAGTCCCTTGCGACTTTGACAAGACTTAAAACCCCCTAAGCATCTTATTAACTATTAGTTAATCACTTTGCACTGTTTAATAAGCCTCAGGTAATACAAGGGCTAGGCTTTGTGGGCGTCCGTAGCGTTTCTTTGGTGCTGTCATGTTCGTGGCATTAACCTGCGGATCGGAGAACAACAGATGAGTTTTTTCAGTATAGTTTTGAGTCTTTTGACCTATATGGGATTATGCTACAAATGTCTTCTATTAGGGATTGGTCAGAAAATTGCTAAGATAATGATTTGGTAGAACGTTCTTCCCAAGAAGATGCTAACCACGAGTCACTTTGTCCTACTACTAAAACCAAGTATTTTCTGTTAGAAATAAAAAAAAAAATTATACTTGATAAGTGAGACATCCAATTTTAAAAGCAACCAATTGAATTTATTATTACTCACTTATATTTCAAAATATTACATTATGACTTATTTATAAACTTTTGTTATCTAACACCCCAAATTACTAAGCAATGTGGGACTCATCACATTTCAACACTCTCCCGCAAACTTAAGGTGAACAAACCTTGAGTTTGGAGTTACAAAAAAAATAATTACAGGAAAAAAAAGATATCGATACTGAGCCGGGAGGTCGCCGGTATTGAGCCGGGAGGTCGCCGGTACTGAGCCGGGAAAATGCCGGTACCGAGTTGGGAGATTGCCGATAATATGCCGGGAAGTCACCGGTACTAAGCTAGGAAGATTGCCGGTACTAAGCCAGATGGTCGCCAGAAGATAATCGGACTAAAGCCGAAAACCTTGCTCTGATATGATGTTATAAATAAAAATTTAAACTTTGATAAGTGAGACATCCAATTATGGAAATACTCAATTAAATTTATTATTTCTCACTTATATTTCAAAATATTACATTATGACTTATTTATAAACTTTTGTTATCTAACACCCCACATTGCTAAGCAATGTGGGACCCCTGAGTCTAAAATCATATATATTAAAAAAAAGGGTTAATGACCATTTTAGTCTTTGTGTTTTAGACTATTTTTCAAAATTGTCCTTATGTTTCAAATTTGTTCAAATCAGTCATTAAGTTATTGTTGTTTTTCGATTTAATCTTTCCATCCAATTTCATACCTTACATGCACAATAAGCTAATGGCCCGCTACGTCACATCCAATAAGATCCCGCAACGTGTACTAATTTTTTTAAAAAGTCACAAAAGCTTGCCCACGTGGTAATCCTCGTAAAAAAAATTGAACACGGGAAGGAGGTCACCCATTCGCGCGAAGGAGCCCAGATTTGGACTGCTTTGCGTGGTGGCCAAAGGGGAGCCACCCCCTGCGAATGGGAGCCCATATCTGGGCTCCCCGTCGCCCAGGTGGGTGGCTCCTGGCCACCACTTCTCGCGAGGGAGTCTTGATCTGAGGCTCCCCGTCACCAGGGTCGCGAGCCCAACGAGGGATGGCAGAGTGCCAGCTAGCCACCCCAGCGATATGGTGTCCAGATCTGGGCTCCCTCACGGTGGTGGCCACAGGGGAGCCACCCCCTGCGAATGGGAGCCCAGATCTGGGCTCTCAGGTGCTAGGGTGGAGAGCCGCGGCTTCCCTGATAAGGGGTGGTCAGGAGCCGCCCACCCGGGCGACGGGGAGCCCAAATCCCTCGCGCGAAGGGTAGCCTCTTTTTTTTTTTAACGAAAATGTCAAGCAGACTTTTGATTTTTTCTTTAAATTGGTACATGTGGCAGAATTTTATTGGGTGAGATGTGGTCCGCCGGTGGTTGACTGTGAATGTAAGGGACGGAAGGATTAAATCGACAAACAACGATAACTTAAGGACTTATTTAAACAAATTTAAAATCTAGAAAATTTAAGGACTAAAATGACTATTAAACCTTAAAAAAAGGATCGGTTATCAAACGATTAGAGATAAGAAGATAACTGGAGCCAATTTCAAGCGTAATCATTCTAATGCAGAAAGGCGAACCTTCCTCTTTCTCTTTTGATCGGGGAAGCGCGAGAGAGGAAGAAGGGGTGGGGGGCGGTTGGGGCCTGGATCCAACCTACTTTAAAGTGTCAATCCTCTTGGGCTTAGCTCAAATGTCATAAACTTTCATCTTTTTCTTCTGCATGCGTACATAAAGTTGCGGTTTATGCAGATTGCTTAATTTACTGGGAAGAGAGAGAGAGAGTCTAACAACTTAATTAGTTAGTGCTATGGGACCATGTGCTTTAAAACAAACTAATCATGATTAAGATCAGCAAATCTTTTCTTCTATTTTTCTAACCTCTGTACTTATTTGCATCAAAGGGATGGAGAAAGTTATTGGGGAACATGATTTCCTACCTAGATTTGGGTTGAACCGATCTCTGCTCCTAATAAACCTGTGCAGTAAAAACGGAAAAATTTGTGCGTCCTATTTTTGAACGATAAAAGTTAGCTAGGATTGAGTCATTGACGAATAAAACCCCTGGTTGGGGTCTGCTATAGATTGCTCTAACCCAAAATAAAGCCCAGGGAGCGAAAGCTTCACTTGTTTTGCCAAACCCACCTAATGTTGGCAAGTTTGCCATCGTACAAACACAGGCAAGGCATGATTCTTCAATCCGCGACAGCGAGACATGATTTTGGTCAGTTACATTTCAGGAAAAGCACGTTGATAAAGTTTCTCAGTTCAGTTTATGTCACAACAAGTATTTCTCTCTGTGTGTTGTTCCCTCAATTGTAGCGATGCTCTCTGTTTATATGATGCAATTCAAGCAAGAAATTGCAATACGATTCTCATCCTGCGTTTAGGTGCCCCAGGTTCTTCTTCACAAATTTTTAGGTGAAGTTTCAAGGTTTAAAAAATAATAATCTGTCTGAGTGAGTTAGGTTAATCAAGTGAAACATTTTCCTTGAAACAGACAGTTTTGTGCACCAGATATATATATATATTTTAGAAGAAATGATCCGCGTTGGATTTAAAAATTATAAATAAAAAATGTACCTAAATCTTATAATTGATAATATGTAATAATAAATAAGTAATTTAACATGATTTTGATAGTTGAATTTTATTTATAACATATAATTTTAATAATTTTGTGAAAAAATTCATAGTTCAAACCTCTAAAATAATATTTATCCTGTAATTTGGATAATGCAAAATGATTTATCTCCATATTATTTTTTGTTCCATCTCTTTCAAATACATTCATTCATCTTATGTGTTTGTGTTGTAAAATTTTAGTGTTGTTAAAATTTTAGGTATTGGGTTTAGTGGAAAAGTGAAGAGAGAGATAATTTTTTATATTTTTTGTAGTAAATAGTAATGATTTGATTGAGAGAAGAAGATTATATTGTAATATTTAATTATGTTAAAATTTTAGAAGGTGTAAAATTTTAGTACACAAACGCACCTAATCTCATCCAAAAAGTAGATTCCTCTTATCGTTTTTCTCATAGGATTGTTTGGACAACTAGAAAATTATTAGGATGCCGAAGCTACGACACATGTAAAGAAAACGGGATGTCACATGCAGTGTCAGGCAAAGGTGTTCCACCAAATGGCTTACACATTAGGGAATATTCATAGTATACCACATTTGCGTACAATTTTCAAGAGGTAATTTTATGCTTTTATAACTCTTTAAAGCTCATTTTTTGTTAACTAAACAATTAAATATTTCTGCTGTCAATTTTTTTTTAAGTTCTCACAATTAAAACACAAGAATCATTCAGCCACATCTATCAAAACAACTTTTCACCCATATATAAACTTTGACCTCTTAAAAATATTATTCAAATAAATGACTCATTTTAGCAAAAATAAAAAATATAAAAAATCAGCCCATGAATCGTATCCAAATAACTCTTCATCTTATCTAAGGTGTGTGAAATCTTGAAAAATCCATCTTAGGATTTTCCCATCAAACAAACAGAGCATATATTTTTTCCCCACCTAAAACCTGGTGCCCCCACATGGTTAATTGGATGCCCCACAGCAAAGTTGCATGTTTATACGGGCACGGTTAAGTTCTGCACTATAAATCACCCCAGCGACCTCTCTCTCTTCCGAACTCATTTTCTCCCCTTTGTTTGACTCTCGGTCCAACGCATGCACTCGCTATCGCTCATTAACTATCTTTCTCTCTCCGCTTTTCCTCCCTGGCAAACGAAGCTTGTACCCAGTTTCTGAGTCTCGGGCTTGATAAAGCCGAAACGACGTTGATAGTTCTTCGAGACAAAAGTAGAGTGAGAAGGGTCACTCACTACTCAGATCTCCTTTCTTCTTCAATGGCCAGAAAAGTCTCACCTTATTGACCTCCCAAGCTCAGTTATGATCTCTTCCTCAATGGCAATAAACAACTAGTCACTTCAAAATCCTTACCCTCTTACTCTCTCTTCTTCGTCAGATAAAGCTTGGTTCTAGGCTGCAATGGCTGAGCCTTCAGAGATAAAAACACTGCCTGAGGCTGAGAAGAAGAAGGAGCAGAGCCTGCCTTTTTACCAGCTCTTCACTTTTGCGGATAAGTACGACTGGTTGCTCATGGTCTCTGGGAGCTTGGGAGCCATTATCCATGGCTCTTCCATGCCGGTTTTCTTTCTTCTCTTCGGTGAAATGGTTAACGGGTTCGGCAAGAACCAATTCGATTTGAAGAAAATGACCGAAGAAGTTTCAAAGGTCTGCAACCCAATCATGGAATACGTCATGATCGTCATCTATCAAACATTTTCCATTACTATACTAGATCTGAGATCTGTATTTTGGTGTAACTGTTTCTTTTTCCTTTTTTTTCTTTGCAGTATGCTCTCTATTTTGTGTACCTCGGCCTTGTCGTTTGCTTCTCATCCTATGCAGGTACGTATTATTTTTCTATTTCGATTATACTATATATATGCACTTTCCAATTGTATTAAGTGGTTAGTGGAAAGGAATATAGATCACAGATGTTGGACCATGGTCCAGTCTACATGACTCGTGTTGCCAGTTCACATCGGCTCCGGTGGGTGCGAACCCACGTGGTCCGTCAACTGGCCCCTCTCATCTTTTTCTTCTGTCACATGTCAATCTTTACTCTACTCTCCCATCCAAACTATTTTTTAACGTTGGCTGACAGATTCACACATGTCTCAATTATACACTTCAATCCACCCACAGATTTCATTCTGGTTAACCGTTTTGTTCTCCAACTGAAAATTTTCTCGGTTTTCACCAGAGATCGCATGCTGGATGTACACTGGGGAGAGGCAAGTGAGCACGCTGAGAAAGAAGTATTTGGAGGCAGTGCTGAAACAAGACGTGGGGTTCTTTGACACTGATGCTAGGACGGGGGATATAGTTTTCAGTGTCTCCACGGACACCCTTCTGGTCCAAGATGCCATTAGCGAGAAGGTTTACTTATTTGCCATATAGACGCCACTACTCTTTTCTCTCTCTCTCTCTTTCTTTCCACTTAGCGGTTCTGGCTTTTTACGGTTTTCTTCGGGTGGGTCTGTGTGGTAAAATTTTTGGTATTGGGTTCAGTGTTGATATTGATTTTAGTGAAAAAGTGAAGAGAGAGGTAATATTTTATAGTTTTTGTAATTTTTTATATTTTTTATGAAAGTGAGATTATATTGGAGTTTTTTATTAGGAAAGAGATAAAATTTTGAGTAAAATTTTAGTGACAAACGCAGCCATCGGGTTGCGTTAACGTGGCAATATGCTCGTCTGGGTTGTTGGTTACCCATTAATGCGGGTCCCATCCCAATTCCCCAATACGGCGCACGTTAGCAAATATTGGTCATCCACCAATCTCTCTAGGGCGTTTGCTACATTTTCTTTTTTTCTTTTATAATTTAGTTTTGGTTAATTGGAGTGAGGACTGTTACTAAAATGCTAGCAGAAGTTGATACAAAGTGAAAAAGATGTATTCTGTGAACTTTTCAGGTGGGTAACTTTATTCACTATCTGTCGACGTTTCTGGCGGGATTAGTGGTTGGGTTTGTATCAGCATGGAGACTAGCACTTTTAAGTGTGGCAGTGATACCGGGAATTGCTTTTGCTGGGGGCTTATATGCTTATACACTCACAGGCCTTACATCCAAGAGTCGTGAGTCCTACGCCAATGCTGGTATTTGTGCCGAACAGGTGATACTTTACGTTTCCCATCTGTCTCACTGTCCTCGTTTAGATTGAGTTTCATTCCCGTTTAACATAAAGGAAGACTTTGGTTCTGAAAATCGTTAATATTAGCTTTTTTGTGAATTGGAAGTCCTTTTCATCCCAGACATGACTAAATGCGATGTAAACATGATATCCTAATGACCTAAAAAACGTACGTACTTTACATATTGTGTCCTTACTGGCCTTCTAACTCGTTTACCATCTGTATAGTCCATTGCCCAAGTTCGAACAGTTTACTCATATGTTGGTGAGAGGAAGGCCCTGAATTCGTACTCAGATGCAATACAGAACACATTGAAGCTTGGGTACAAGGCTGGAATGGCCAAGGGTCTGGGTCTGGGATGTACATATGGGATAGCGTGCATGTCATGGGCACTCGTTTTCTGGTATGCCGGTGTATTCATCAGAAATGGACAGACTGACGGAGGAAAGGCATTCACGGCAATTTTCTCCGCCATTGTTGGGGGCATGTAAGGCCTTGAACTAAAAAGCAGCTTGTTTACAACTGATACGAATGCAAGCTTTAGTCACAATTATAACTTAATTAACTGGTAATTGCAGGAGTTTGGGCCAATCATTTTCAAATCTTGGAGCGTTCAGCAAAGGTAAAACTGCTGGATACAAGTTGATGGAGATTATCAGGCAGAGGCCCTCCATAATTCAGGACCCCTTGGATGGCAAGTGCTTGCCTGAGGTTAATGGCAATATAGAATTCAAGGATGTCACTTTTAGCTACCCATCCAGACCAGATGTGATTATCTTCCGAAACTTCTCGGTTTTCTTCCCCGCTGGAAAGACTGTTGCTGTTGTTGGTGGTAGTGGGTCAGGAAAGAGCACTGTTGTTTCTTTAATAGAAAGGTTCTATGATCCTAATCAAGGTACTTAGGACATGTCATTAGTTAGGGAAATCAAAGTTTGAGGTCCTTGATGAACTGATTGTACTGATGCCTTTTATTGCTTTTGCAGGGCTAGTTTTGTTGGACAATGTGGACATTAAAACACTGCAATTGAAATGGTTACGTGACCAGATTGGGTTGGTGAACCAAGAACCTGCACTCTTTGCCACCACCATACTTGAGAACATACTCTATGGGAAGCCTGATGCGACAATGGCTGAAGTGGAAGCTGCAGCTTCTGCTGCAAATGCTCATAGCTTCATTACCTTGCTTCCTCATGGGTACAACACGCAGGTTGGTGCATTTGTCCGAATAGTTTTACTGCAAAACATTCTGAAGCCAGGCTCACAAGCCGCTTAATACTGTTCCCTTTTGTAATATGTACTTATAATGTCAAATCAGGTGGGAGAGCGAGGGGTGCAACTATCGGGTGGTCAAAAGCAGAGGATTGCAATTGCTAGAGCTATGCTGAAAAACCCAAAGATTCTCCTCCTCGACGAAGCCACTAGTGCCCTTGATGCAGGCTCGGAGAGCATTGTTCAGGAAGCTTTGGACCGTCTCATGGTTGGTAGAACAACTGTAGTTGTTGCCCATCGCCTCTCCACCATTAGAAATGTCGATTCAATTGCAGTTATACAACAAGGGCAAGTTGTTGAAACAGGAACCCACGAAGAACTTATTGCTAAAGGGGGGGCTTATGCTTCATTAATCCGGTTCCAAGAAATGGTTAGGAATGGAGGCTTCCCAAACCCATCAACCCGTCGGTCACGCTCCTCACGACTGAGCCATTCCCTTTCAACTAAGTCTTTAAGCCTGCGCTCTGGCAGCTTGAGAAACCTGAGCTATTCATATAGTACAGGGGCCGATGGCCGCATAGAGATGGTCTCAAATGCTGAAACGGACAGGAGAAAACCTGCCCCTAATGGCTATTTCTTCCGTCTTCTCAAGCTAAATGCTCCCGAGTGGCCTTATTCGATCATGGGTGCTGTCGGATCAGTGCTTTCTGGTTTTATTGGTCCAACATTTGCTATCGTGATGAGCAACATGATTGAGGTCTTTTATTACAGAAATCCTGCTTCTATGGAAAGAAAGACAAAGGAATATGTTTTCATTTACATTGGAGCTGGTCTCTATGCTGTGATGGCTTATTTGATACAGCATTACTTTTTCAGTATTATGGGAGAGAACCTCACTACAAGAGTTAGGAGGATGATGCTTGCAGGTATAAATCTATGGAAGTCCTTTTCTCTTATTGTTACAAGTCGCTGATACTTTAGGGCCAACAACATGCGGCAAAGTCCAATTTGTGCACCCTCGTGCTCCCGGACTTCATAATTTAAACTCCCGCATTTATTCTGTATCTCATGTATACAAGTGAGCCTGAAATTTTCTGCTCTGTTTTCTTTTGCTCAGCAATCCTAAGGAATGAAGTTGGGTGGTTCGACGAGGAGGAGAACAATTCAAGCCTTCTTGCAGCGCGCCTTTCTACGGATGCGGCTGATGTGAAATCAGCCATTGCTGAGAGGATTTCTGTCATACTTCAGAACATGACTTCACTCCTCACTTCATTCATAGTTGCTTTCATAGTGGAATGGAGGGTCTCGCTTCTCATCCTGGCAACCTTCCCTCTTCTGGTCCTGGCTAACTTCGCTCAGGTAAAGCAAACATGCAAACATATATCGTGACATGGCCTGTTCAATGCGGCAACATTAAAATTTGTAGCATTTCTTTGTTTGGGTTTACCAAAGTATACTAGAAGGACATTATGGGTAACCCACAATTTTTTTACATCGCCGCAATCTAACTTCACCTCATCCTAGAATTAAACGACAAAAGTTAGATACAACGTGTCACCCACTAAAGCTCTGCACGTGGTTCGCCAAGTCGGGTGCATTCACTCTTTGAAAATCACACGTAGGCCAATATAATATAAGCTCATAAATAACAGTGAAGTATATGATATTGCCAAAGATTCCATGACACCCAGCAATCTCTATGAAAAGAGAGAATAAATTGCTAGCCACTGTCAAACATGAGAGCTGCTCCTCTAGCTTTTCTGGGCTTACAGCTTCTGTCTAAATTATTTTATCTTTTCGATAGTTTTTCTTCTAGCTTGTTTCTCGAGGCTATTACCTTTTTTTTATGGTTTTCTTGTCATTTACTTAGATCTTGTCAAATTTCTCTTCGTTTCTTTTGCATCTGAATACTTGTTTTTGGAACCTGCACCCCCACTGCACCTTTCAATAAGTTATCAGCTCTGAATGTCTGGATTTCGAGGGCAGAGTTGAAAGTCTACTAGTTTTTCTTGGTAGATGAGTTCTGATTGCTTTGAGCCTTTTACCATGTGAGACTTCCAAGAATTTCTAGGCCCGTGATCTTATTATTTATCGGCAAATATTTATCTTCTTTCTTTTATTTGGTCATTTGAATTTTCACCGGTCAGGGTGACAGTCATGGGTTGGGTCTTGAGCTAGGTGCGCATGTACGCGTCCCCTTTTGTATTATTGTCTTTTGGGGCTTCGAGCTTCAATCTGAGGGCCTCAGAAATTGGGTTTGTCGTTCTTACTGTGAAACTGAGTCCTCTGAACTGTTTGTCTTGTATGGGGTGGTGCTCTAAACTTGCGCATGCTACCCGCACAGGGAAAGTAGACTGATTGGTTATGGAAGTACCTGACCCAATATATGTCATTGTCATGCACGTGTTGAGATAAGAGGTACAATTTACTCTGGTCCTTCCAAGGCAGGCTCCTTTGTTTTTTTAGGTAGTCCGTTACAGTGAGTTTATACCTTACCTTTGAAGCTATCACTCAAGTGTCCGTCATCAAGTAACTGTTACTGACAAGCTGACAGAAAATGAAACACAGAGAAACAACAGCGTGCTCGATATGAGATTTAGGACCCTTAAAATTTGTCTAAGTTACGGAATATGATTTGCACTCAACGATAAAACTTATATTGTTTAATCATTAGGTGTTACCAATCGTCTAATTATTCCCAGTACTGCTACTGCCGGTGACAAATTAGTTTCGTTACTCTTTGCATGATGTTAAATACCATACATGACTCCATTAGTAAATTCTTCCACATGTTATAAGCCAATTGACAGGCGCAGTTCCTGACAGTTATTTCCGTTATTTTCTGGATTACACAGCAACTCTCTCTCAAGGGTTTTGCTGGAGACACAGCAAAGGCTCATGCCAAGACCAGCATGATTGCGGGGGAGGGAGTGAGCAACATCCGAACTGTTGCAGCTTTCAATGCGCAAAATAAGATCCTCTTCCTGTTTGGCCACGAGCTTCGTATTCCTCAGCGCAGAAGTCTAGGCCGTAGCCAAACTGCTGGCCTCCTGTTTGGCCTCTCTCAGCTTGCTCTTTATGCATCCGAAGCCCTCATTCTATGGTATGGTGCCCACCTTGTCAGCAAAGGCGTCTCCACCTTCTCAAAGGTCATTAAGGTTTTTGTGGTCCTGGTCGTTACAGCCAATTCAGTTGCAGAAACCGTTAGTCTTGCTCCTGAGATTATTAGGGGTGGTGAAGCTGTTGGCTCAGTCTTTTCCATTCTTGACCGTCATACAAAGATTGACCCAGATGATACTGAGGCTGAGCCAGTTGAATCCATGCGTGGGGAGATTGAACTTAGACATGTTGATTTTGCATATCCTTCGAGGCCTGATATCATGGTGTTTAAAGATCTCAGCCTTAGAATCCGGGCTGGCCAGAGCCAAGCTCTTGTTGGGGCCAGTGGGTCTGGTAAGAGTTCTGTAATTGCATTGATTGAGCGTTTCTATGATCCTGTAGCGGGGAAAGTTATGATTGACGGGAAAGACATTAGGCGGTTAAACCTGAAGTCCCTTAGGCTTAAAATCGGATTGGTGCAACAAGAACCAGCCCTTTTTGCATCTAGCATATTTGAGAACATTGCTTACGGAAAAGATGGGGCAACAGAGGCAGAGGTAATTGAAGCAGCCCGTGCTGCAAATGTTCATGGATTTGTCAGTGGCTTGCCCGATGGTTACAAAACTCCAGTCGGTGAGAGAGGGGTTCAGCTCTCTGGTGGACAGAAACAAAGAATTGCAATTGCTAGGGCGGTTCTCAAGGACCCCACAATACTTCTACTAGATGAAGCCACAAGCGCACTTGACGCTGAATCAGAGTGTGTCCTGCAAGAAGCACTTGAGAGGCTTATGAGGGGCCGCACTACTGTTCTTGTGGCTCACCGTTTGTCAACAATAAGAGGGGTGGACAATATTGGAGTAGTGCAAGATGGGCGCATTGTAGAACAAGGTAGCCACTCTGACCTGGTAAGCCGAGCTGAAGGGGCATATTCCAGACTCCTGCAGCTACAGCACCATCACCTTTGAGAGAGTTTTGATTGAAGCAACATGGCCTTGTTGGTTGGTAATTATGTCTGGGTCCCATGTCTTATGCTTTTATTCTAGTTGTAGATATGGGGAATGGGGGATTATGGGGGATTCTATCTGTATCTGAATTCTGAGGACTACTGCTCAATTCCAGATGAAGCAGGATGTAGAGCAAGTATTATATTATCAATATCTACGGTGCACAAGCATGTATCAATATTAGGTTGTGTTTGCTACAAAATTTCACAAAATTTTCCACCAACTCACAATAACAATATAATCTCTCTCTCCCATCAAATCATAACTTTTCACTACAAAAAATATATAAAATTACCTCTCTTCATTTTTTTTACTAAACTCAATATCAATCACTAAATTCAATACCAAAAATTTTACAACACAAATATACTATTCTGTCTGGATGATCTTCTTCCCCTTCTCCTTTTTCAATTCTATAATGCTTAAAAAGCAGACCCTGGAGACCTTTCCAGCCCGGTGAGCAACTTTTTCCTGCTCTTGCTTTTCCGCTTCCATGTGTTTGCCAATACGATCTTTCTCAGTTTTAGAGAAGGGCATCTTTTTGGGATTCAAGGCCCACATGCTTAAAACACTAGCAAAGGGCAAAGCTTATCTGTCTAATAAAATAGAGACACATTGATCTGTGGTAGATGGTCTGAATTATCATAAAGCGAAGAGCTCTTCGAATGCGCAATAATGTGGTACTAATGGTTTCATGACCCACTCGATGCATAGGAGCCAAACCTTTTCCATCTCATTGAGCTCGCCTGTCAAATGTTGGTCCCATTTTTCCATGTATCAACCAAGTCATTCGCTTTCCAAGAAATTTCCAGCCCATGCTGAAAAAATTTGGCGAGTCAGGACTGCTTTCTCTGCTATCATATTTATTATGATTATAGTGTTCACTGAAGGAGTCCCACCTTATGTGTACAGTGTACTTGATCTGTCTTTTTTTTTTTTTTTTTGTGTACTTGATCTGTCAAAGGTAAACAAATAAGGCTCCATGAAAGTGTTGGGGCCTGACCACTTTTACCTCGCCTACCTCATTGGAACGGACCAGAGGAATGGGAAGGGGAAGACAAGTGATAAATCTGGGTTCACAAGAGGATACGTCAGAGACCATTTGAAAGTCTTTGGGCAGAGATGACGCCTCACATCAGCCTCAATTATCTTTCCCTGCAGCTTATTTGCATGTTATATGCTGATCTTTGCTCGAAACGGGACAAGAAGTTATGTACTGATCTTTGGTTTCTGATAATCCTCCCACGTATAGTATTTCTCCCATTATACGATCTTCAAAATTCTCTCCTCAAACTCGTCCGATAAAGGTGCGTTGAAATTGAATCCATTAATGCTGCTTACTGTCGTAGGAGACAAATCCACGCAACGTTAACTCGAGTGGATAAATAAAGATATTAGACATTTTACTTACTTTATAATAATTCAACCAACTTAAGCAACTTGACTGGTAATTGTAAAGATTAGGAGGTCTAATGAAGCGCCTTTATAATTCTTGTTTGGCTTTCAAGTATCCATGTGATCATGCCCCCTTTCAATGACAAAGCTCTGGAAAAAATTGTCATTTGAATGATTCTTACTCCAACCAACGTACAGCTCTCTCTCTCTCCTATTATTTGCGTTCCTATTACTGCACTATTGCCTTTTCTTTACTTTGCTACACAACTGTTAGTTGTAAAAGCTGTAAAGCTTCCATAGAAATCTACTTCACATGTAATGCTTAAGACATTGCAGATAACATACTGTAAAAGGTTCGCAGTAGAAATTGAAAAGGACATCTCATTCTGTAGAAGACGCAGGTGATAATGGCAGGAGAAAGATTCGGCTCTTTGCGTAGGCTCTCTTCCCGTTAGATTCTTTTGAGGGGTCCTTTTACCAGTGTCTTGTTTCTCTCTGTTCTTGTCAGGGTGCGAGTCTTCCAATATTGACAATGGCTCGTGGAAGGGTCAGAATCTCGAAAGCTCCATAGGCTTATTTTTCAGGCCGTACCATTTTGATTTGTCGTTTTGGCCGTTGTGTGTGTGTGTGTGTGTGTTTGGGTAGTCTGCTCAGAGGCATCGACGTGGTACTAACAATGATTCAAAACTCAAATAGACCAAACAATCCTTTTGCTTGTGTGGTGGGTCAGTTGGATCTTGACCATCTTTGGGCTCTTAAATTCATTGTAATAAATTGACTTGAGATGGGGACCCATGCACGTAGGTACCAACAGGTTGCAGGCAGATTTTTTTTATTGGATCTTTGGAACGCTCAGTTCTCAGTCTCAATTCTATGTGCCTTGAAGCAATAGTAGATAGTAGATCTTATTACTTAAGACGTATCAAAAGAAAGGAGAAATATTACCTCAGGTATCTGCATGTGTTGGTGCTATATCTGCCTAGAAATGGAAACCTTCATCATAGAAAATTTTGTGCTTTTTTTTTTATTATTGGTTCATCAAGTACAATACCATTGCATGAGTTCAGATCTTATAAGAACAATCTATTTTTGGTTTGAAATTAAAGGGAACTGCTTTCGATCTGTTAAAGTTTTTGGTAGATGGATTAGGAACTTTAGAGAATTTAGAAAGCTCGGTTCTCAATTGCCCAAAAAGGCTTGGGTTAAGGGTAGATCTTCTGGCCCATGGTGTCAAATCTTGTGAGATAGCCCAATAAAGAAGATCCTAAGCTGGACTTATTAAGGCCAGCCCACGTACTGACTGAGCAAACCCAATAGAGAGAGAGAGGGGGGGAAAGAGATTTTTGAAACCAATCCGGAAGGTCTGGGACAGGCATTTGGTCTGTTCGATTTTTCCCACGAGAATCCTCGTTCTCTACCTTAATCAAGCCCTCGACCTGAACTCCTTCAGTTAAAAGATTGTCTTGTACCTTGTAAGATGCCAGTAACAGTTAAACGTGACCTTGGAAAGTAGTTTGTCTAAATGACTCTTAACTAATCAGCACCAACACCAAAAGGTTATATGGAACAGTATGATTGATTTTTGTTCTTTCTGATTCCTTTTACCCTCTTAATGTTGGTTTGCGGTTGTCGGAGCTAAATCTAAGGGCATGTTCACTTGCAAAAGTATTTTAAAATATAATAGTATTCAACAAAATTTACAAAACGAACATACAAAATATCTAAAATTCATACACAAATACAATATTTTTTACACAATCTCCAAAAAATTTCACACAAACTTCAATACATTTTTTTATAAAAATTATATCAAATATTCTATCTGCATATTTTTTCACTTAACTCAAATATTTTTTTATTAAACAATTAAATCAAATCATTTCTTTTTACACATTTTTACAAACTTCAACAAAAATTAAATATCTTTATAACTTTTAACCTATTTTTACATAAAAATCTATAAAAACTCTGATCTACTTAAATATTAATAATTCTATCCAAATCTTAAAAATTTTACCATTTTTACTAACACAACATTCCAAGTCTTTTGTACTTGACCCAAAAGACAAAGACTGAACCCAAGAGTCCAAGATGCTAGATCAGCAAATATCCCAATTGGGACGAATGGGCTACCACGTTGCAGCCGACGGGGTTGCTAATAGAATCCAGGACACCATGGTCCATACATACCCCTGCCCAATCCCACAACCACAGGATTACTCTTTCTTCGTATGAGCAACTGTTGTCTGTTGATTACATCCCAATTTTAACGTAAATAAATATAATAGATACTTCTCAGGATTTTCTTTTTTTCGGGGGTGAAGAGCGAGAGTTTAAATTTCGGACAGCTGTCAAGCGAGGGTCCCAATTTATAGGAGCTTGAGCCTTCTCTGGTTTCTTCCCCCACTGGCAATGTGGCCACCTCCTTAGTCATCTCACCTTTAGTCTTCTAAATTTCGGTGTAATACCTCATTCTTATTCGTGGCAATTTGATTTTAACAAAAAATAAATAAAAATGGAGAAGTAGATTAACGTTGACGATTGAACGAAGGTTACCCAAGTTAATGCCATTAACTTATTTATTAGGGGTCTTTAATCATACAAAAACAATGCGTAAAATGCAAGTTACTTTATTCAATTTACTCACCCAAAAAACAAAATTGTTCAATTTGAAACAAATAAAATAAATCCAACTTGGACTTCGTAGCTAGCTAGTGCGATCGAGCTCGTTGGACAAATGAAAAATAAAGGAATTCTTAGCTGTTTTGGAATGGAGAACCGCCTACCTTTTCATGCAGGTCTTCGTTTTCTCTTTGGGTGCCTTTTTCTTCGTGAACGTCTTAGCTCCGAACCCATCATCGGGGGTTGGAAAAGTCATTTTACTCTGTTTTAATCCGTAATTATTTAGATTAATCTCAATTTATTTTAACTTTTAACCTTTCAGATCAAGCAGAATGCATGTGTCGGCTTGCCTCGTGCAAGATGTATCTAGATATGAATACAAGATTTCATCGTCAAGTGCGCCTGTCCAAGCACGATGTGTAGTCATGATTAAACTATGCAGTATAGTGATTTCCGTACAAAACTTGGACTCTCCAAACGAAATCGCCTTTTGGCGTTGCGTGTTTATGCTTCATTAATCTTCACATGCTGTTAGGTTAATAGTTATCCGTATGGTGTGCGTGCGGGTTTGTGACCTCTGCTGTTGTGCCAAAGCTATATATACAAATGCAATATACTCTTGGATGATCAATACCTTCAGGACTGTCTCTGTGAGATATTATAGATTCGTTGAAGGGGATGTCATAAGTGAACTGGTGGAGGTTTTTCTTCGCCTAACCTGTGAGACTTCTGCTCGTTGAAAAAGAAAAAAAAAAGTAAATAAAGGGATGTCTTTTAGAACAGTCTAAACTTCGAAAGGAGATATTACAGGAAAAGGAGAAACCCCGACACTGTCCCACCTAAATCGAGTTTTTCCAAGTTGCAAACCTAACCCAAAAGATTAATAGATGGAAAATCACTATGCCTCAAGACAACGAAGGCAATGATCGATGGATCTCATGGCATCTGAGATTTCCCAGAGTTTTAGTATCAGACAAGGTCGGTGAAGTAAATCATTAATTCAAAGGAGTAATTAATACTTACGCATTAGGTTAAGTAATTAATGGTAATAAACATGCATTAACTTCTCATGAGGAAAGTAGTGGCATATGCTAAGACGCCATTAATTACATGTCGGAGATTCATAAGCGCTTGTGCGTGTACTTTTAAGCCAAACTAACAACAAATAAGGATTTTTGTGTCGTGGGTTCAAGAAAAAAAATAAAATTAGAAGGCCTTCAGAGGGTACGTAGTGTACCTGATGGGGTTTGAAATAAAATTAGTGGATAATTAATTTGTTTAGTATAAATGTAGCAAATCAAACAGAAGGATTTTGTTTTGTCGGAGATAGATCATCATGATCACTCTTGAATATCGTCTCACTAGAGCTTCAAAAAAGAAAGTAGCAAATCAAGTAGAGGTTGGCTAAGGCCAAGAAAGCGTAACAAAGTGGCTGGGGAATGGAACTCCGCATGCACTGCGCATGACTGTTTTGAGTAGTCAAGATAAACCGCTAGGAAACTCATCATTTTGATCCTTCTTTCATCATTTGATTCCAACGACTGACCCCCAATGACCAACTTCCAACTGATGTTTCTGCAAGATTCTGGATTCACACCCGTGGGTTGTTTCAGCCTACAAACAAAATAAATTGATTTATGCAAGATTGACACTTGGAATGACAAACAAAACAGGGAAAGGGAAGAAAAGCCTGCTAAAAGAGAAGTACAGTAGCATCTCTATTTGAATAGGGTATGAGGAATCACTCAACCACCCAACACTCTGATTTCTCCTTTCCCAAAAAAAGAAAGATGAACGGCTGCTATGATCTTACATATTAGTTAACTAGATTCAGATCGAGAAAATGACAGTCCCAGTAAATAAGAGGTGAAAAGTGATATTATATATCAGGAGTAACCCACATGAGTGTTGGGCGTACAATTTAACTCTATACACTAAATCACATCCAAAAGCATGTGCTTTTACGAAAGTACATAGTTCATATATTGTACAAAATAATCACATGTTGGAGGACCAGAGTGCAACCAATGAGATTGTACGATGCCATTTGTCTTTCTTTTTGTTGCAATGCTGTAGTCAATTTTCTTCGTAACCGGAGCCCAGGCACTGAGCCGTCTCAATCGCAATGAACTTTCTTACACTGGGATTGCCTTTCACAAACTAGCATTTGGTTAGGTTATTATGCTTTGTGTTATTATGATAGCATGCTTAGCATCGTAAAGATTGTGTCTTCAAATTTTAAGCGCTCAGATCGTACTATGTCAATTAAATGAATTTGATCCGCGCTCGATCTAGATATGACTGTTACCGACCCGGATTCCTAATGGACTCATCCTCAGATCTCCGTTTCGTCTTCCTCGTTAGTTCTGATGATGATCTTCTTGACTACTCGTAGTTCCTACTCCGCCTAATGAGAAAAACCCAGCCATTGTTCCTCCACTAAGCTTGACCCGCACCTCAATTGTGACAGACAATCCATATCATAAGCTCCACTCTTGCAAAATATCAAAACCCAAATTTCAAATGGGTATAATTCTTGAGTTTTTCTTCTTTTCTAGGTTTTGTGCCTTGAATGAGAGTGAGTGTGGTTGTAAGTTGTTGTCTTTCTTGAAAATCCTCGTTCCGTCTATTGTATATGAGCGTGTGTATTCCCTTTTTTCTCTCTTTTTTCGTTGTTTCCTCAAAAATGTGTTTGTGTGAGTTTGTGTAGCGGTGGTGCTGGTGTTGGTGTGGTTGGGGAGGGGTTAATTGCAACTCTAGTTTGTCAGAGATAGACGTCGGTCAGTGTTTGCAGCGTGAATCGCTGCCTTGAATTCCCTTTCCTTCTTCTTCAGAGTGAATTTAGGAACCATTTAAAGAACGCCGCACAATCCACAGATAATCTCTCTCTGCAACGACATCATGCCCTCTCTGCACCGTGCTACTGCTGCACCAAGTTAAGTCTCTCAATCCATCCCTTTGCCTTCTCTCTCTCTGTCTCTCTCTAATTTCTTTGCAGGTGTTATGCGCGTGGGGCTGGAGATCTGGCGAGGAAGGAGAAGACTGCGGGAAACAAATTTGTTTGATTTCAATTAGCGGGTAAGTTAGTAATTCGGGTATGTATGTGTGTTATTCGGATCGACGTGAATTAAAATATTTTAATTGATATGACGAGATCTTTAAATGCATGTGAAGACGTGATCTTAGCATGCTAAGCTTAATAATGCTAACCATAATACTTTTACATACATGGCTATTAGCTTTCTATCACTCTTTTCGAGATCTTCAAGTTGGACAATCACTTTTGATGGCGCATAGTTATTGGCTGGCCTGATAAGCCATGCATGTGGAAAAAGAGAAACAAATTATATGTGGACAGTGAGTTGTGACCCGATAGATGTCTTAGTTTGGCAACTTGCTGGTTGTTGGCGACAAATCAATTGGGTTTTTTAGCAATAGAACAGAGAGGAAAAAGGACTGGGTCCTTGGAGGGGGTTTGTCAAATTTGAGAGTTAATTACACGTGACAGTGCTGCTCGATGTAGGAAGGCATCGAAATTTCGTACGTTTGCCTGTCTTATAAGGAACCTCTTCATCCCCATAACATATGGGTACTAAGACTTTATGACTGGCCACGTGTCATGTCGTGTCTCTAGGGAAATGGCATGTGACCTGAGGCTTTGACAATTACAGGATGGTACCTACACTCACGTAGTTGTGTCCCAAACAAGGGAGAAGAACAATTAGATAAATGAGAGGTATAGATATAGTTAGATTTTGCTTGGTGAATATAGATTGAATAATTTCCCAGTAGACAAGAAAAAGGAATCAGGTTGAATTAATAATGCATGTATTAATATTATTAAAGATCAGCTTACCTTATAGTAATGCGTATATATAATAATAATTATTTTGCTTTTGAGATCCTTCTTTACCTTTCCTCCTCAACTTGTGATATTGACCAATGAGAGGATGCCATATCGGGACTTTGCACTAAGAGATTTAGACTCAACTGCCATGAAACAAATGGGTGCAGATTCATTTGGTAAACAGTGGTCCGAATATATATACGATATTTTGGCAGTCTCTGATTAATTTGTTAATGCAAGACTTTTTTATTTTCTTTTCAGGGGAAAGGGGGAGTAGGAGCTTAAACCACTTAGTGCTTCGCTGGGAGTAGGGCTGTACAACCCCGGTGTAGGTGCCGGTTTTGGCCAAAACCGGCACCTACACCGGGTAGGCCGGTTTTGAAAAAATTACCACATACACCTACACCGCTAAGGGCAAAAACCGGCCCTTAGCGGTGGCGGTTTAGCGGTGGCGGTTTTCGGTTATCCTACATTAATATTGAGACATTTTTTAGCATTTTACGTACTAGGCCCAATGTATTTTTTCTTTTTTCTTTTGGTCCATTAATCACATATCAATAAAATCTAAACTAATGAAATCCAAATTCTAAAATCAATAAAATCAATAAAATTAAAGATCATCTTAAAAGATAAGATGAGAATTTAAAGTCCAAAATAATAGAGACGTCACTGTAAATAGAAACTATTATCTTTTGAAAAATCCAGTTTAGACCCTAACAACACTTAGATGAGAGAATATGTGTTTTCCCTCTAATTAACAAATCAATAACAATTTTAAAACATGTTCAAAACCTAATAGGGTTTCCCTTTGTTTCACAAGGAAAATAAAAAAAATTCGGCAATTTTTAAGGAGCTCAAGCGCGGGTCAAACGTTCGTCGAGCGCTTATATTTCTGTCTGAAATTTGCACTGAGCGCTCGAACGCTTGTCTAACGTTAGTCAAACGTGATGACTCTGTCTGAATTTTTTCAAAGGGCGCTCGAGCGCTTGTCAAACGCTGGTCAAACGTGATGACTCTATATGAATTTTTGAACTAAAATGTATTAGAAATTTGAACTAAAATATAATTGAATGACTGATTTTGCAAGCATGATATAAATTTAATAGTGATTTGTTAATTTTAAAATTTAGACAATTTGTTAATATTTCATAAAAACTCTTAAACTAATACATTGATTTAAAATTTTTTGTGGTAAAATCTCGACCTCTTGACTTATATTATGCGATGTACTTACCAAAATTTGACATTAAACTCTTTAATTATGATTTCAATGCTTTCATATATATCCTTTTAAATACAATAAATTTGTAATTTTTCTACCAAAATTCTAAATAACTAGTTCATTCACCTAGCAAGTTTCTTGGTAACTTGAATGTAAGCATTTGATTAGACAAAACCAACAACAAATCTCAAATATTCATGTGAAACTAAACTATTGAGTAAACCTTGTCATGCTTCTAGAATATTATGTCTTGAGGTAAAACTAAAGTTTAAACTATTGAGTGGAAATTAAAATAAAAAAACTAAAAAAAATCTCGTTTTAACCTACACCGGGAAACCCGGTGCCGGTTTTTTCAAAAAACCAAACCTACACCGGCACCGGTTAGACCAAAAATCGGAAACCCGGTGCCGGTACCGGTGCCGGTGCCACCGGAATTTCCCGGTGGCATTGTACAGCCCTAGCTGGGAGAGAGTAAACAAACTCCACAGCGGTCGATCCAACACACCTTCAAAAGGGCCTATCTTTTGAAGGGGAAGTACCGACTTATGAAGTTTGCCTACTCTCCATCCAGTAGCGATGTGGGATGAGAACTTTTCTCTCTTCTTTATTTTTTAGGTAAAAGAAAGAGTATGAGTTTAAACCACTTAGTGTTTCGCTGGAAGAGAGTAAACAAGACTTGCAAGTGAGAGATAGTATGCATTGCTTAGAGCATTCCTAGCAGCCTCTTTAAATTTGGCTCTCTACTTTAACCAAAAAACACACTTCTCTATTTTAACTATCAACTTTTAAAAAACATTCCCAGCAGCTTCTCTATTTTAACCATCTATTTTTACTATTCTATTTAAATATTATTTTTTAAAGATTTCTTTATTGTTTCTCTAACATTTATATTTTTGAATATTCATTTTATTGTAATAGCCATATTTTTTGAATATTTGTATTATCTTAAAAAGATCGATTTTTAAATTTTTTATTTTACTAACTGTTGGAATTTTTTAAATTTTAAGAATGTGAAATGAACAATAATTTTCTAAAAATAAAAAAGAAAAAAGAAGAAGAAGAAAAAGAAAAGAAAAAAAAAAGATAAATATTAATATTTTAAGATAGTGAGGTGAATAGTGGCTCTCTAAAAATAGAGAGCCACTATTCACTTCTTCAAAAATTTTGTTAAAAGTTGTTAAAATAGAGAGACTGTTGAGGAGTGTTTTTTGGCTTTTTGGTTAAATTGGCTCTCTATTCTAACCAAAATGTTAGAATAGAGAGCCTGTTAGGAATGCTCTTAGAGAGGATCGCTGTCCTATGATCGCATGGTCTTGCGGATTGAGACATCTACATGAAGGCCCACTTTGTTAGCTCAAAAACAAACATATGTCTTCAAGCCCACTTGAAATCAAACCCCAACTTGGGAACATACACGTAACAAGTCCCAACTTATAAAAAAAAAAAAAAAAAAAGGTCCAAGCTCTCTCTCTTAAAAACAGCAAGCCTACTCCACTGCTTTCTCCAATGCACCTGTCTTCTTCACATCCTTGTCTATGTTATTGTACTCTCTCTCCTCCCCCTCCTCTCTACCCCCTCCCCTCTTCTCTTCTCTTTCTCTCGGCTCATTTGCTCTGTGGTCCTTCCTCTTTATATCTCTCTTATCACTTTCTTCGTAGCTTATATCTAATACTAGTTCTTCCTCACTTTTTGCTTCTTCTTTTTCTCCTTAACCCCGCCTTCTTCTCTGGAGAACAACTTGTTTCCTTTGTCGTTTATATTTATCCCCCCGCTGCATCATAAATATCGCTCAGGGTTTGAGACCAACCCACAGACGAACTCTAGGGATGTCTAGCAGAAGGTCGAGGCAGACGGGGACTTCGAGGATCACAGATGACCAAATCATCGAGCTCGTTTCGAAGTTACGCCAACTTCTTCCTGAGATTCGCAACAGGCGCTCTGACAAGGTACTTTAAACACCCCCCCTATATCTGTCTCTCACACAGGGCGCATTTAGTAGGCCGGAAATTCTGTAGACCCAACTGCAGAAGGTAGTCTGCAAATATCACAAGCAAGAGTACAGGCGCATGAGTCACATGTAAATCTTGCATAGTACAATAGGACTCTTCGGGGAAGCTTCATTTGACCCGGGTATTAAGGAACCTATGTCCATATAATAAAGTTACATAGCTGTTAAGGTCCTCATTGACCCGTCCTTAATAGTCTTTCGGTGTGACCCTGCAGTGAAACACATGGTATGTCTATCTAATTCGCCTAGTAGTTTGTAAATAAGTAGGAGGATACTGCTAACTCAAGCTACTTAATTTGTTAGCCTATGTGGCGGTATCAGATTTTCCTGTCTGTCTGAGCCGTAGTAGAGGGTCAAGAGTAGTGTAAATGAGCAAACTAATTCTCCTTCAGCAATTATACGTACATACCGGTGGGTCTATTTATGAGTAAGTGATTGTTAATTTGGAATTGATCACTTTTTTGGGCAGGTACCTGCGTCTAAGGTCCTACAAGAGACCTGCAACTACATCAGAAGCTTGCACAGAGAGGTGGACGACCTGAGCGAGCGACTGTCCCAGCTTTTGGCTACAATTGATGCGGACAGCGCTGAGGCTGCGATAATTAGGAGTTTAATTACGCAATAAATTCCCTTCATCCTCTATCCTATACAGAGTTGAGCTAGCAGCTAGCTTCTGATCTCTAGGCTTTGGTCACTAGATCAAAAGAGCTGAGCTAGTGTATTTTAGATTTCCGGGGTTCATAGCCGCTGTAATTAAGTCGTATAATAAAAGGACTTGCAGTAGCAATGCCTCTTTTATAGACAATATTTAATGTACTGTTTTCTGGTTGACTTCATTGACACCGAATGGTTAATTGATTGCATTAGGGTTACAAAGCGCCTATATATATAATCAATTGCATGCAAAATGAGGTTTGCTATTTTTGAATAATGGCCGTAATTAGATTGCTCGAGGAAAAATTAGAATAAAAAAGGAACGATATTAGTGGTCGTAAATGGCACGTTCGTACAATAATGTTAAACTTGAGCTTTTGTTGGTAACATCAGAATCATTAGCACAACGTCGTCAGCTTATATAAGAACCTCAAATTAATGATCAGTTTTATGTGAGTGCATGAATATTTGATTAGACGTTAACATGTTTCCTTAGAGAGAGCCTGCCTTGAGATCAATAACCGATAGAAAATGGGCCGGACAGGGTACGTTACACGAAAAATGACGACAAAATTAGAAAAAGTGCCCTAATCTTTTGTAGATATTAGTAAGATTCAGCCATTCAGGGGTTACATTAACTATCTGAAATCCGTATAATTAAAGATCGTACTAGCAACGAGAACACGACATGCCCATTTCTGTTACAACTTTGCTCTCATGGTGTACGTACGTACGTTGAATGCTTACTGCCAAAATGACGTAGGTGTAGTACTGTAAGATATTATTCATGGAGCTTTGCAAAATTAGGTGTTAACCTCCAACCAATAAATTTTATTCAGGAAATAGATCAGTAATTGGATCATCTTGTTGATAAGAAAGATTAGACTTAATTAATAGCTAGCTCTGCGCTAGGATATATGACCTAAGGACTCGATCGATAGTGATGAAAAAGATGTGTGTGTGTGTGTGTGTATATTAACACTCGGTGATGGTAAGCTTCACTTTTGTGCACATTCGTTAATTAAGTTTGTAGCGCCTAATAAGAGATCAGGCCGTAGAGACTAGAGAGCTATACGTCCTGCACATTATCCTTTTACGTACGAACAGATTTTCTCGCTTCTGGTGAGGATTTTTTCAGCCAACAGTACTGCGAAGGGACCTAGACTTCATATGTACAAAAATCCAGTGCCTAGAGATACCCAAAAAGCTAGCTTGTTGGTAACGAAAACAACATTATAGCTGAAAAATATATTACGATCCCAGATGAGCAGCTTTCATGGGTAGATATGTTTCTTATAAATTCATCCGGGAATGGGACAATAGTGATACACATTGGGCTTACTTCAACCAGATCAGTGAAGATTCTGCATTAATGTGTTCATGAATCTGAAAACAGATTGCTTATTTTGGGACTCAACTTATGTGATCTGTATGCGTAGGCTAGTGAGGGGTTTGATAATCAGCCAAGAATTAAGGCCGGGTCAATAGATATTATTAACCATACTCTTGCTAGCTAGATGATACCTAATTAGATGTGTTCCCGCTCGTTTGTTCTAATTAGAAAGAGGATGGAATATTATTAGAAAATACAAGTTCAAATGAGGATTATGGTAAGTAATAAGAAACAACTTTTTCAGTGAATATATAGAAGAGATAGAACTAGAGCTATAATTGGCAACTATTTGTGCGAATGGACTTAAGCAAGAAATTGCATGCTTCGATCCGTATTGACAACTGACAAGACTATATATATTAATTTGGAATATATTTTACATTATTGTCCTTTTTTTTCCCTCTCTGTTGTGTACATTCGAGGAATATGACAGGAGAATTGCCATCTCGTCCCTACGGGTCTTGTAGTTTAGTACATACCTTAGCTAATTCATGGGCTTTTTGTCATTTTCCGGCGATGTACGTAATAATTCCGATTAATTTTTTATTGGCTATTCTAAAACCTCTGATCTTGCTTTTCGGTTCTCGTTTTTTTTTCCTTCCTTTTTTTTAATTCTAAAAGTTTATAAGCAAAGAGATGAAGAGGATCGGAAAAAAAATAAGCGAGTGTTGTAATGTGGGAAGTGTAGAGCGGCATATATATATATATTTATTTATTTATTCATGTTCTTGTAGGCAACATATATATTTATTCTCTGCTTAGTTTTCTTTTAAAATACAAGTTCTCCATTACTCTAATTGACTTCAAAATTTCAAATGTGAAAGAAAGAAAATGCAACCCTTTGTTTTAGAGGATAAATGCAAAATTAGTCCATGTGATATACGCGAAAATTGAATTAGTCTCTGTGATAACAAAAGCATAAAATTAGTCTCTATGATCTCACAAAAACATAAAATTAGTTCTTAGTGGAGGGATTAACGGGAAACTAAAATGAAATCATAGAGACTAATTTTATACTTTTGTTATCACATGGACTAATTTGATTTTCGTGTATATCACATAGACCGATTTTACATTTATCCCCTAAATATACTTTTTATCGGGTCAAAGGTTTGATAACTTTTGGCTTTACTGGCCAAGAAAGCAATTATACAATCTTCCATATTTTGTGGGATTTGTCCCCCTTCTTTTCATCTTCCATATTAACAAGTCATTTTAGCTTGTTTATTTCTCATAATGTTATTCTAGTGAAAAGCTAGCTCCAAAATTTACCAACATCTGCAATTAAATCTTTCCTCCTACCCAAAGAATATCTTTGTGCTGATTCTAATTGCCTTGCCTCAGAATCTCCAATCAAAGGCAGAAATGTTGTTCTTCCGTTGAATTGAATTGCAAGCATAACTAGGATTGTGTTTGAGTGTTAAAATTTTAGGTTATTAAAATTAATGAAAAAGTAAAGAAGAGATGATTCGAATGAATTATTTATATTCATTATAATAAAAAGTAATAATTTGATGAAAGAAATTATATTGTAATTATTTTATTATATTAAAATTTTAGAATGATAAAATTTTATTAAACAAACCCAACCGATATAATTGATGCTCGCATGTACGGAGAAAAAGAGCCCGGGTTATAATCCTGATCCTCAAGGGAACGTTAATCCGGCAAATTAGAGAGTAGATTCGGTCACCTTGTAAGAGCGTGGAGCTATCTTAGCGTACCCGCCGTGGATATTTCTCAATTGCTATTGGCAAGGAATCCTAATTTGCAGATTGCGCCAACAACCACCACTGCTCCGATTCCTTTACCCCTAAACCGTGCGTTTTGTTTCTTAAAGAAGTATGCAAGTTTCAACTGTGACATGAAAAGATGTCGACGTACGTGTATCATTTTTCCATGAAAACAAAATTCCAATTTGGCCTCATCTATATACATAATATATTTATTTAGACCCAATACATAATTTTGGACAACCTTCTTTTATTCAAATATGGTCTCTCTTTTACTTTAATCATACTTATATCCATTATTGTTCCTAGCTATAATGTAAACAATTGTTTTTTTCTAATTCCGTAAATTCGTAAAAAGCAGGTTGATTAAACATGAGAATTATAAATTTGAAAAAGGAAAATCGTGCTCCACACGCGCTGTACTATGCGTGGGATTAGCACATATAGACAGAGGCAGTCTTAACGCCAGTAAGCAACAAACAACTCTTGCCTCTTGGTTTGGTTGCCAGACTCTTCTCCTTCAGCTCCGTCTTTCTCTTACAGGTGCTCGCCTCTGATCAAGAACAGGTATACCGTATATGCAAAGAATCCCTTCCTCAAATTTACAACTTTATATTTATTGGGCTTGCGATCATTCTTGTAAGTGTCGGGTACCCATCTTTCAAGCGTGCTTATATCAATGACGGTGGTTTTATCCGTTCGTCCTGTTCCTAGTTCAAGAAACCTTTGATGAGGTTCAAATATGCATGAATTTTCAGTTCCTAACCTTCTGTATCCAGAATCTATAACTCTTGTATTTTCTTTCACTTATATTATATATTCCCCTTTTGGAATTCTGCTGTGATGTTAATTTTTGGAAGACATGCGTTCTGTCATTTCAATTTAATCTGTAATTTTCCATTCAGGCTTTTTTTTTAATTAGCTTAATGATGCTATTAAGTTTGCATAAACTAAATTTTTTTACGACCAATCGGAATCATTTGTGATCATTTTGTTGCCCAAAGTGGAATTTTTAAAGCTTTAATTTTTTAGTACTTTTGTTGGTGATAACCTTAGCTTTTGGGAACCAAGAATCAGCTCGTCCCTAATTCCCGTAGCCTAAAGATTACTTGGGTAAATCAGTAAATGCCTATGGTCATTTCAGGGAAGCTAAATTCTCTAGGTCAAGTCACGCCAGCAGTTCCACTTTAGCTAAAGTTCCAATATTTTCTCGCTTGCATTGTTTGACTTACTTTAATGCTTGTTACACAAGTTAAACTTTTTTCTTTTTGAATTTGCGGGGTACTACATAAGGTCATTGCCCCCACGGTTTTATCTTTTATTTCTGGATCGTTTTGATTAGAAATCAATGATCATGCCTGTAAGTTTATAATCTATTGTATTAATCACCAAATGCTATGCATTCCCCGGATATCTTATTTTTCAGTGGAAGCCACATATAATAACACTTAGGATATATTAGAAGTATCTGCTATATTGGCCATCATTGACTGTGCTCATGCAAAGAATTGATAAGAACTGGGGTCCTGGGGACCACTAAGCTATGGACCTCACGATCACCACACAGAGGAGGCCTGCCCGAGATGATAATGTATTCTATCCCTTTCTGACATTTTTCTTATCCTTAAACGTTTGTTCCTCCAAAATTCGGCCTTTATAATTCAGAATGGAAAAAGTAGTGGTATGCAGTGCCTTCATCATAGTTAAGCGTTCAATTAACAAAAATTATTCTCATGTGATCGATCATTTGCCTTTTCTTGAACTAAGCTGCTGACATTTTGTGCATATTGCTATTCTTTTTCCAGGTTTATTCTGATCCAATTTTTTCTTCTTTGGAATTCCAAGAGAATGTACCCTGGTGGATACACTGCTGAAGTTACAAACTTATCTCCTAAAGCAGCAGAGAAAGATTTGAACGACTTTTTTGCTTACTGTGGTACAGTTGAGCATGTTGAAATTGTCAGGTACCGCATATGTATTCTGCTGCTAGTTGCTGAAACTGAACCCACTTATCGATGTGATCTCCGTAAGGTGGTTTAGTCATGATTACACTTTGAATTTTGTCCAAGCTGTGTGGAAAAAGTAAAAGGTAGCAATGCAGAAATGTGACCCAAAGTTGATAAATCGTTTTGACATCTATTATGACAATGGATTTAACTTAGCCTTCACATCTTCACAATCTACAATGCAATCATTAAAGTTGTCACCCCGATATATGGGGTTCTATGAACACAAAGGCTTCAGGATGTAAAATTAATCATATATTTGAGTTTCAATTCTTGGTTCTCTGTATTTATTTCCACGGGTGCGCCATCACTCACATTGATGGGCTTTTAAACATGATGATAAAAAATGTTCTCCATTGGATAACGGAGTCTGCCCTTAATCAATTATATTTTCATTCATTGGCCCAATTCACGAGACTCAAAGAGTGGGATTTGGGATTTCCAATGACCAAAAGGAACAGACCCAGTTCATGATTTTGTTTATTCATCCATTTTTAGCACTCAATTGACTAGGCTGTCCTATGGGCTTTTCTGCAAAGCTTGGTCTGTGTTTTAGTTGTAATGCAAGCTTAGAGTCATTTGTATATGACGAACTTGTATTCTATCCTCCTTTTAATCTAAGAGAACGATGTTGGCATCCCCATAGTATTTATCCAGGTGCTCTTAATACATCCATGTCTGATCTGGAGAGTTGCTTTGTCCGTTGAAAAACAGATCATCTGAATGGTCGTACACTGCATATGTGACGTTTCAGGATCCTTATGCTCTGGGAACTGCTGTTTTGTTGAGTGTAAGTTGCTTTGCAAACTCTGGGATGGAAATGATTGCTTATAAATGCCATGGAAAGCATTGGTATACATACTAGTGTTCTATTTGTAAGGACTTGGTGACTTGTGGTCGCTTTTCTCCTTGGAAAGCATTGGTATACATATCCCCATGAATTGCTGAAATGCTCCGACTTTTGGAGATACAAGGATACAAGTAATTTAGTTTCATTGATAAATTTGATGCCGTCTTTGTCTTCACATGACAGAATAACTTTTTAGGGGAAGTTAAAGCAACTGAACTGGAAGTCCCACTTGCCATGAGTGAACATTAAACTCGATAGTATCCAATGTCACAACTATCTGATGTTTAGCGTTATTTGCTCATAGTCCTTTTTTGTTTTTTGTTTTTTTTTCAGGGTGCTACCATTTTGGATCAATCTGTGTGCATACAGCCTTGGGGAATATATACCGATGAATGTGATCCTTGCTACAGTCCATCATGGAAGCCTGAAGCTGATACCAGCTCAACAGTACGCATGCTTGGTCCATTACAGAAGTTATTACTATCAAGTTTAAGACATTTAAGGACTTTGTTGTTGTAACAATGGTGACGGTTTTTTGGTGTTCATATCTAAGATCCATCAGGCCCAATTATGAACTAAGACCCTGCTTTTTAATTTTCAACAATGAGCACTACTGCAAAACATTATCTCTATTGTTCAATATGCACTTTAACTTTACTGCTCTGTTATGCTGAACTTTTATTTTTTTACTAGGCTATCCATATGGAACAATTCGTCTCCACCCCTGGAGAAGCTGTAACTGTGGCGCAGGAAGTTGTCAAGACAATGCTAGCCAATGGATATGTTCTGGGCAAAGACACATTACTCAAGGCCAAAGCTTTTGACGAGTCCCATCGAGTCTCAGCCACTGCAACTGCCAAGGTTGCCGAGCTGAGCAATAGGATTGGGCTCACCGATCAGATTTATGCCGGCATGGAAACCTTTAAGTCAATGGATGATAAATACCATATTTCAGAGACCACCAAGTCAGCTGTAATTGTAACAGGAACAGCAGCTGTAGTTGCTGCAACGGTTACTGGGAGAGCAGCTGTCGCAGCTGGTAGTGCTGTAGTCAACAGCAACTACTTTGCCAAAGGAGCACTTTGGGTTTCAGATATTTTAAATCGTGCAGCCAAAGCTGCAGCGGATTTCGGTTCCGTTGGTGGTAAAAATGTAGAGTAGAAAGAGTTGCAACTCTTTTAGTTTGCTTTACCTGTGTTATCTAACACACAGAGTTAGGTAATACCGTATCATAATATCCAGTGATCTAGTTCACTGGACCTACAACTGTAATTGGATATAACATTTTAGATTCTTAGTCATATGTCTAGAGAGGAAAGAAAAATTAGTTTCCTGAATCCATGTTTAGCAGGGACCTGATTATGTAACATGGTTGGAAAATTGGAGCCATATTTCACTACCTTCTTCCAATGCATTTCTGTTAGTGGCAAATGGTCTTTTGATTCTTCATACAAATGTAGTCTGTTTTGGCTAGCGTGGAGGCAGTGTTCTCGGTCTTACTGCAACAGAACCCTGGTGGCTGGTTGTGGTACTTCTTGTCCCTAAATTTATCTAAACGCCAGTTGCAACCCTTGAGCATTACCAAGGCTGTCACTGAGAAACGTTCAGGGTAAAGTGCTGTTGTATCTACGCTGGTCCGAATACAGACTACTGTGATTTGTGAGGAACATGAGGCGAATCCGACCCATTCAACCTGGTCGGGCATCAGGTCCCAAGTCAACCCTTTTAGGAGTTTGACTGGTCTCGCAAAAAAAAAAAATCATGGCCCACGGGCCGCGAAGTCACGGCGCCAGTCATGCCAGGCACCTAGCCGACGTGCTTGCTGTGCTTGCCTTGAGCCCGTTGCACCAGGCAAGCACACTAGTCAGAAAGTCGAGAAGCTTCTCGTTTTCTTCTTAACGTTGTCATCTGGGCAGACTCATAAAGTCAGTGCGTGGTAGCTTTTCCGTTTCCACACGAGCCAGCTTCATAATGGCACACTGTCCTGCTTCACATGTCAACTACTTTCTAATCTTCAAATGCTCTTTCTTGGCTGCCAACCATATATCATTAAAACTTAATTCCACATCCTTGTCCAACCACCCCTGTCCCCTCCCCTGTACTTTTCATCACCGTCTTTACAACCCAACGAATTCCTTAATTGCATACAAAGTTACATGACTACTAATTTATTTTCTTTGCCTTAATTGTGAGTCTACCCAGATAAAAGAATTAAGTCTTCATGCGTGACACTAAATTTTTGAGGGAACAAAAGCAGGAAAGGCGTCCACTGAGTTGGGTATGTTGGCTGATTGCAATTTTGTATTTCTTTACACCTCTAGCATGCGGCTTCCTTTAACACCTTAGTTTCCTGAAAACCTGCAAATTAACGAGGCTTATTTGTCCACTATTACAAAAAGTTCCCGCACCATATCAGTCATTCATCGGTCAAATAACTCGTCAAACACAATCCGCCAAACATGGACCTTTTTTTTTCACAAACAATTATGCTAAAAAAGGGCAAAGTAATGTTTTAATGCGATATTGATCAATTCCCACTTAAAAAGGTGGTCATCCATTAATTGCAACTGTCTTTAATTTTTCTGCTCACTGTATGATACTATGATTGTCCTCTACCTCTTCAGATGTTACCATCTCAAACTGACTGCGATTTTGATTCGATGGCAAAGTGTCATGTAGCCTATAACCCCATTGAGATTTTCTTGGCATCAAGGCCCGTATGAAATTGACTGAAGCAACATTATTAACAAAGAGATATAAAGAAAGAGTATGTGCATATTTGGCACTTATTATTGGCACCACCTGAAAACTATATGCGCCGCCCTATATTTATATTTTGAATCAAATAGCTTCCAACAACTTCTACGAACTCTTAGCTCCTTGTATACTTCAATCATTGCTTTCAAATTTTCTAATAGATGATTCAGACTTTTTAGGTAATCCGTATCTTGGGGAATCAAATTTCCTCGAATTTAATCAGGGTAATGAGTAGTTTATTTCCCGTCCCTTTGTATTGTTTCAAGATATTATGGCCAATTTTTTTTTATATCTGTTAAAAATAGTTACCTGTTTAAAAATTGAAATATTGTAGACACGTGTTACGAAATGCGATTTTAATTTTTTTTTACCTCCAAGCAATTTCCATTGATAGAAAACTTCTCAAAATTGGAAACTGTTTGATTATTTTTAGTTGAGGAACATTATAGCCATTAAAAACAATTATATTTGTAGTTTTTTAATAAAAAAAAAGATAAATTCAAAATTGGTCCATGTGCTATACTCAAAAATCGATTCAGTCCCCGTAATATGAAAAACATAAATTTAGTCTCTGTCATTCTATTTTCGTTTGTCATTAATCCTTCATCAATTACTGATTTTATCACTTTCTGAAATCATATGGATTAAATTTATATTTTTCATATCACGGAAACATGACTGATTTTGTGTTTATCCTTAAAAAAAATGAAAGCAGTTTTTAAAACAAAGCACAACCTATATATAAGTCCAATAACGCGTGGCTTTCAAAAGAAATAGTCTGCAAGCTGTAACTTTGAAGTAGTTGAGCCTTGAGCAGTTCCTCACCGCAATATGTACTTCGCCGAAGCAAAAGCATAAAGAAATAGAATTTGACCATCCCAATTGCCACCGGTCTTTTGGGGACTCGCCGACGCTGACCCTCTTATAATATTCTTTCACCTAATTTGCTTATTGTTTATTTAGCCACTAATTTCCCTGTTTAGTTTATTGTCTATGAAACCCCCTCCCAAAGAGTCCGTCCAACAATCCTCACCGCTACTAGAGGATAGTAGAGCCGAACTACCATGTAAATAAAGACATATAGTAAGAGGCAACATAAAATTTCTAATCAATTTGTTTCTTTCTCCCCTTTCTTTCTGTATACAGAGTGGACTTCTGGATCCCGCCACCACCCAAATGGGGTACAATGGTCTAAAAGGATGTCCTTCAGAAGTTACTTTATTCCGGCATCTACAGATCTTAATTATACTCCGATTTAGACTTGCATAGCCCTTGCAAACCCCACTATCGAGTTCATTGCCTTAATCAAAGCCATGGTGCGTGATACTGCTGCCTTCTAGAAAATGATTTCTGCTTCTCCGTGAAAAGGGTAAAGGAGAGGGGGAGAGAGTCCGATGGTGTTAAAGTATTTATTATATGGGAATGGTCCCTGTTTCAATATGTCTATTTCATTCAATATTGGTAAACCAAAACATTGTGCAGGAAAATTGTTTGCTTTGCATGAAGAAGAAAAGGAAGATGAGCCGCTAATGCACATTTTCATATAATGTCTTTATGTACATCGGAAAGGATAAAAGTATACAAGACTCTTGGTTTCTGATAGCAAAATTTGAACTATACAGAACGACGACACTTTCGATGTTGAGGAAACCGACTTAGAACACATTATGCATCGTCTCCTAGTGTTTTTTTATTCTTTCTTTCCCCTCATTGATCTCAAATTAAACAAATACCAAAACTCCACTGTACAACGAGCAACTCAAACAGCTGAAAATTGAAGAGATATGGTCTGACGGACACAAAAAATGGGGAACTTAATTACCTTGTTCATGGCAGTGAAACTAATAGCAGCATATGGGGCAGCGTATAACCCCGTTTTCATTACAGTGAGGGCAACGTTGGAACCCATATGCACCCTCTTTACCGCCACAATCCTCTTCCTCTTCTTCCTCTTCTTCATCACGATCATAGTAAATTTTACAACTTCCCGAACATGACTCACAAGGCACAAACCTTACATCCCCACAAGCCTCACAAGCTAGACCTGGACCACCATCATCCAATCTTTCGCAGCATTCTACCAACTTCTCGAGCTGTCCGTCCTCGTGGAGTCGCCGGATTTCTTCGGCCCCGCCGACGTAATTTTTCCCAACAAACACCCTTGGCAAGCCTCCCCCATTAAACCCATCTCCCAATAGCTCTTTTATCTCCTCCTTGAACCCCGAATGCATCGACACGTCCCGCTCGTCGACTCGGACGCCTAGGCCTTTTATGATTACCCTCACATAGCAACAATCCTCGTACGTCTTCCTCACCCCTCGCAGGCTTGTGAAGTACACCACCATCTTTTCCTTCCCACATAAAGCATTAACAACAGTGCCGTTTACCTTCTTTTCCTTGTCGACACCCAACAACTGATTGTCTGCTCCTCCAATCGATTGTTGATGTTGTTGTTTGTCATCCTCGAGTGGTCGCAGGTGAAATGGGTTATCGGGTGGCAGGTCCTGGAGTGATTTTCGGAACGAAGAAATGATTTCGGGATCAAAATCCGATATCAAATGACCCGAATTCAATTCATCTCCTCCCATCTGAAGCCACATAGGTTCTGGCGAGGCCCTGCCGTTCTCTTTAAATCTCGATTTCGGACGATCAAAAGCAATATCGACTGGAATTGGATTGGGACCGCGAACCAAATCAAAAGAAAAGCTCCTGAGCTGGGGGGATCGCAGAGGACTAAGGTCTTCAAGCCCTTCCATTAATTCCCACGTATTGATGGTCTCTGGCTCTCCCGGCGGCGTTCTAATCGGCGTCCTGGGAACGACTTTAGGAATTTTCTCTTCGATCATGTTTGACCACGTCTTGGCCTCAATGAGGCCTATTGCAAATTCCTCGTTCTTCTTCTGGCTGTCATCGACATTGCCAATGTATGTTTCGTTATCGTCATTGAGATCATCGCCGCCATTGAGGATCTTGCTGTTGAAATGGTTGATTTGGGCGGAAGAGTCGAGCTTGAGAGAGCCCAGTGTGGAGGACTTGAGAGCGACAAGGTGATAGTTATCGCCTAGGCTCTCTGGCGGGTGATGGATGTGCATGGAGTAGCTTCTGGGAACAGGGGAATAGGGGCCCTGGCAGTGCCGGCATCTCTTTTCCTTCGAGCTTGCGCAACCCATTAGTCCCCAACACAAAAACACTCGAAGATGAATTGGAAAGAAAAGCAAAAGTGTGAGCTCTGAATGGATAATATTAAAATCGGATTTGGGAATCAGATTAGAAAGAACATCCCGTGTGAATGAGCTGGATAGGTTGGGTTTTTGGTGGAGATTCTACAAACAAAACAAGTTTCCAGGAAATGAAGTTCTTTGAAAAGCCAAATATTTGGAAAAAATGGAGAAATTAATTAAGGATAATGGACCAAAATGTTACCTTCTTGTACTTCATTTAAAAGGAGACTCCAATCCATTGAAGTCTGAAGCTCAGAAAAAGAACGTTGTAACAGCTCATTCAAAACAGTCAAAAGACCCAGTTTCGACTTTGGCTTTAAGAACATGCACTAATGGGATCTTCAATGGCAGGAAACTAAATTATACGCATCCCATAAAATGCAAATTCAAAATTCAGAAGAATTTTCTGGAGAAGATGAAGACAAAAGCAGAAGAAAAAATTGGGTTGCGGAGATCTTGTAGCATCGAAAGACCCCGTGAGAAGATTATCAAAGGAGACCCGTGAGAGGATTATCAAGGATGCGACTTGGAGAAGAGAGAAGAGAAAGAGGAAAGTGAAATGGAATTTTCAAGTCAAAAAAAGAGGGCGAAGAACAAGGGCTAGGCAAAGTAGGAACAGAAGGACCAATTCCCACCTGATCCCACAAGCTTCCTGTGTCGCTCTCCTCTAGAGACGCCGAGTCTTCCCATTGGTGGCAAATAGAGTCCAAAGTTACAGGTGCAATCAATCTATTAAATGCTTCTCTGGCAAACAAAAAACAGAGATCGAATTTTAATGAAAATCGTACATTTACGATGATTTAAATTGAATTTTGAATTTTTTAGTCGTATTAAATGTATTATTAAAATTTTTAAAATTAAAAATAATATGTTATTATTAATATTTAAGGTCAAAATTTGTATTTTAAAATTTGAACAATAATTCTTGATGGAAGGACTAAACTGTCGATTTCTACTACCACATCAGCTGCTGAGTTGTCAGCTGATGTGACCCTTCCATTAAGAAAACAAACGGATCCCTGATGGAAGAATCATTTTGTAAAAAAATGTAAACCCAAGGGCTATAGATTTGAAAGTTGAAACTCAAGGACTAAAACGCAAAAGAGTCTAAAACTTAAGGACTAAAATGTCAATTTTCCTATTTTTTTATTTGTTCTTGACCTTTTTTGGCTGCTGTGAAAATAAAAAATAAGCAACTCATCACATTTAATCAAGCAAATTTTACATTACACAACTCTATAAATTATTTCAAAAAAAAAATCTTGAAAAAGTGAATACTTTCTTCAACCAAAATTTTCTAAAAAAAAGTAAAAATCTTACTTCTTTAAAAATTTCCTAAAGAAGTAAGATTAAATATCAAAGAAAACATGCTAGAGATTGTGCGGATTGAACTCACTTGTCACCAGTTAACTTTATTTTCTTTTTATTTGGATCATGTATGGCGAGCTTAAGAAGTTGGATACATAATTTTTCTTTTAAAACTAGTGGCTAGCTCTTTCATTTCTGGTAGGTATCTTTTAATTGGCATGTTGTGGGTAATTATTCCTAGGCATGTAAAAGGCAATTTCAAGTAAACGAGGAGGGTAATGTGATTGGCAGGTTTATGAATTCAATTTAAATATTAAAGAAAATAGTCCAAATGGTGCACAAAAGGCCGGATACAATTGATTTTCTTTGTTATTTTGAGAGAGAGAAAAAATTGAACATCTTCATTGAAGCTTAAATTCCAATTGATATGAAACTTTTAATGAATTTAGATCTTTTACGTTTCTTTGTAAGATAAAAAATAAATACCAATTAATATGAAACTTTATTATTTTAATATTTATCATATTTGAACTTTTGAAGTTATTTATTTATTGCAATTTACTTAATTGTACACTGCTTTCATTTAAATTTATCACCCATTCTTGAGCTATTTTGAATTTTTAAATTATCACAAGCAATTGGGAGGAATTTGATGCTGCCCTTTAATTGTGTATTTGTTAAAATTGATTATTGAATTGAATAGATCATATAAGAAATGCTAGAATATGGTTCTATTGATTTATTCCATCCGATTGTACAAGATAAAATAAAAGCAAAATAGTGATCGATCGGAATTTTATCACTGGAGTACTATCCAATGTCCATTGTACAAGATGAGTAGCCAATTATAAATTTAATTGGAGGAACTTGTTACATATATAATATCATGGTGGTTGCCTAGTTGGTTTTAAATTAATATGACCAATTAAAATAAACAGGTGAGCAGCTCTACACATAATTTGTTTCAGGTGGGTGAGCATTTGATATGTTTCATTAATTAGGTAGATCCTCATTTCTTGATCGTGTGATTTTTGTACCAAATCATTTAGAAACACGAAAACTTAATTATGAACCGAATTCGTATATCAAACCTACTCCTAGTTTTATATTAAATCAATGAAGCCCTTAAATTTGTGTATTTTGAGATGAGAAGCCCTAAAATAACATAACGGGGAGCATTTTACAAATTAATAGAAAATAATAATACACAAAGATGGAATATTATAGAGAATAATAGGTAATATTAAAATTCTAAATACATGCAATGCTGCAAAGAAGTCGATTCCCACTTAAAAAAATCGCCTTTAATAGCGGTCAGAAAGAACCGCTAAAGGTCAAAAAATTGCTGCTATATCTTTAGCAGCGATCGAGACCGTTGCTATAGGTCCGTCGCAGTAGATCTATAGCAACGGTTTACGCGACCGCTGCTATAAATTCGAACCGCATTTAACACTTTTTTCGCAGCGTTTTTAAAAACAATTGACTTCAATTGTTGGAAGTAAAAAAAATAATTGCGATTGTGATCTGAACCATCAAATTCCATCTGCACCAGATGATACATTCGCATGTACCCAACTGTTTCTGGTTTATGCAATGTCTCTGCCAATGGAATCACCCCAAGGGATCGAATAATACGGAAATGGTAAGCTCCTATAACATCAGTTTCGAGTTTCAACCAATTTAAAGTTGGAAACTTTGCAGACATCTTCTTCACTGCCCCTGATCTAGATCGTTTGCTTATATAACGAGAAAATGCAAAAAAAGAAGAAGGGAAATTAAACAAAGCAAGAGAAGTTCACTGATCCTCGATCGCCACGTACCTAAATCATTCCCATTTCACATCAGGAACTACGTACGTGGATCAGTGCGTGGGGAGTTGGGTCGTCTAATTTATTACAAATGCGCGTGCGAATTAGTCATCCACATGATGGCAAGTGGACAATCTCTCTTTACATTTTCCCACACAAGCTGTACAGTTACTAGATCTCACTACTGCAATTATGGCTGCTGCTGGATTGAGAGGCAGTTTCAATAAGCTTTACTGGAATTGGTACGCGTACCGTACGGAGAGGTTGTTGTCTAGCTATGAATAGTGTGCTTGGTTGTCCTACAGTACTTGTCACATTTTGGCACCAAAAAATATAGGTCAAAATATACGGAAAAAAAAAAGTTAAATACATTTTGTATCCTTTGTGTTTGAATGTTTTATTTTTTAGTTGTTGAGCCTATTATATATATTATTTCCTTCGACGATTTACACTATAATTAAATTTGATATCAAATTAGACGGCAATCGTTTACACGTATCTCTCATGTGACCTCAATCTCCGTCAGATTATTGTATTGCCGTTGAATGAGCTTCAAAACCCAATAGGCGAAAATCGTGACTTGTTTAAGATTCAAGGGCAATACGGTAATCTGACATGGATTAGTATCACGTGAGAAACACGTATAAATAATTACCGTCTATTTTGTCGCAAAATTTTATTTCATGGTGCAAATCGTTGGAGGAAATAACATAATGAGCTCAATGTCTTGAAAATAAAACATTTGGGGTGCAATGTGTCAACACCCCCAAACATAAGGGGTGCAAAGTATATTTAACCCAAAAAATACTGCTTAATTAGAATCTCCTTCTCTCACACAAACAGTTACATCTTATTTATGTTGTTAATCCGTTGAAGTAATTGGGGACATAATTTTGTTTTGTTTCAGCTATTAATTATGGCCATGCAATGAACCTATCACATACTGCCGTACTACGTATCAGAAGAAATTGGAATTTGTGCTATTAGTGGGGAAGCTCTATGGTGCTCTTTTGAGTCTATAATATTGTCTCCGTGATTCAAAGGCGCCGCTGCTTACTCTGACGTGCATGCCGCTCTCATCATCGAGCCGGAAACTAGGAGAATGGTCTGCTTAAGTAGCCTACAAATGAGTATAAGGAAACTTGAATAAGATATACGATTACCTACCGAACCAAATATACAAAAACAATATGTTTGACCACTTTCTGGGACACCAGGAGAGAATTGAAATGTGTTTATAGAATGAGTTAGTGGGTTCTTGGGGGGAAACCTTGCTGCTTACTTGCTATGTGCCCGAGGCGCTTTTCCTGCTAAAAGAGAAAGAAGTTATTGCGTCAGGAGTTGTATGGGCGTGGCCGGCGTGGGCCGTCTGTCAAAGTGGGTAGAGATTACAAATTAAAATCTTGAGTTTTGCACTAGTGGCCCATTTTTCCAGCCTCACTCTATTGGGCCAAGTTTTGAGATCACTGCGATAGAAGTTGATCAAATTGATGATATTCTCGTCCGAACAAGTAAAGCAAAATATAAAAAACGAAACCGGATATCTGCAGATCTGGGTAAGCTCTGATTCCAACAAGTACACGTTACCAGTTTTCTACTACTTAAATTTGAGCTTATATGCGTGGATTACAAAGGCACTTCCATTTTTGGTATGGCGTTTGATGAATTTCATTTCAGTCCAAAGGGTTCGTGGTGGTCCTTATTTCTCATGTATTTTTGGGTGTAAGCTCGGAAGGAAATTGAACTGGAGGCCCGAGCTGTCTTTTCAGCATTGGACTGTTCCTTATTTATCCGATTATTTCTCAACACTTTCCGATGAGGACGTCTCTTTGCCCTTTAATTAGCTACAAGGGCTTGTGTTTGAACAACCGCTTTTATAACCTGGATTATACAGCCAACATGAAAGCACATCAAAATTATAATTTCCTTTTTTCCATTTTCTTTCAATCTCTTTTTAGGGTTCCTACAAACTCGACGACTCCGATCAGGGAAATGTCTGAAGATCTAGGTACTGAACATTGAACAAGATATTGCAGAATCATTAATATGAACATTAAAGTATTGCATGGTTGAAGAATAGAAGAACCACTTGGCATTAAAGAAGCCTAGGCGCAATAAAAAAAAAACTCTAGGGTTGAAGAATCGGAGAGAGAGAGAGAGAGAGCAGAGGCACATGGGAACAGGAGGTCATGTGGAGAAGATTCAGAGCACTTTCTTTAATTAAGTTTTGAGGTGATGAGCAGCTAGCAAAGAATAACATGGATCCACCCTATTCCAAAGGGGTACTCTCTAAACTTTCAATAAAGGCATGTGGGGAGCTTTCTTGTAGGCCAGGCTAAGGCAATGCGTCATAGGGCCCCACACCTTAAAAACATCCCAACCCGTTCCTCATCCTCGCCACATATATGTGAATAGGGAACGGTGGGTGGCTCAGTCCGACTTATAGTACCAGAAAAGTAAAAGCAACCAATGATTTCTCCATCAATAGTCAATTATCTTGACACATGATCTCTGTTAGCTATAAACATAACACTTGAAATTTTATATTTGATCAGGAATTGCTTTCAAAAGAAAACATCGGATTTAGGCCACAAAACCAAATTTTAATGCCTTTTCATCTCAAATGGGTTATCCTGCATCTATGGAAGACAAGCATTCATGAAAATGAGGTTGAAGTTTCTTTTTTTTCCTTGCCATGCTGAAATCACCAAACAGTACTGAAATGCTTTTCCAAAACCCGAGGTGAGACAGAATATGAGTGCACCGTATTGAAAATGCCAAAAATTCTTCAGCAAATGCCAGACTCGAACACACGTTCATAATTGATTGTCTATGCAAGGTCGATCTGATACAAATGTATTTTCCAGAATGAGCATGAGAAATCTAAGGAATTCTTTACTAGTTTTTCTCCTTGGATTCTGGATATTCATGTTCCCAAGTTTCCCCGTCACACATGCTTTTGTGAAAACGCTTGATGGAAACATTTCTAATTTTGGGCGTTCTCGCTGTCGTGTTCTTCTTCATTCTTGTTTCGTCTTCTACAGAGTTTTACAGGAGGGGTTTTCAAACTGGAATTAATTGGAACATTTTTCTTTAAAATGGCAACCCCGGGCGCACTCGTTTCTATTGTTGGTGGCCACTAGTTTTTGCTGCAGGCTCATTGATGATGGCGAATGTCTTATATGGAGGAATACTCATTAGACAGCCAGCATGAGTCAGGACTATCTTCGTCCTGCACTGAAATAAATAAATTCACTGTTCCTAGTGGTTTAAATTCTTTGGTCATTAATTATTTGGCATGAACTCTAAAAGGGTCACCAGCCTTGAGGGGATATTGAATGTCAATTACATTTTACTCGCATTCAGACGAAGCAAACTCTCAGTATAAAACTCATTTAGACGAAGGATTTCTCCCATACCGGCCAGTATTGAACCACTAGACCAATATTAAAATGTAATTTTTTTTTTCGTCTGGCCTAGTGGAAATTGAGGTGTTATGTTGTGCCACAATTCGAGAAAAGGACTACCAAATTAAGATAACAAAGATGGACTACAAGGTTTTTGTTTTTCTGGTGGGTATGCACTGTGAGGTTAACTAACTAATAACGAACATTTTATCCCTGGAAGTAAATTGTGAAAGTCATTAGAGAGAGAGGGAGAGGGAGAGAGACATATCAGAGGATGGGTCCACGAAAGCACACTTCTGTGATCTATTACACAATTTACACCTCTCGTTCCTCCTCTGTCTCAACCTAAACATCGCTGTCTTTCAGTCTCTGCACCCATCGCCTCCCCTTTCTGAAAACCTGTCATCACCATGAGAGTGAGAGCCAGACTCCAACCCACAGCCCCATAAATTGGAGAGGAGAGATCTACAAACCAAAGCGCACACATGGTATGTTGAACTGACATGGCCTTTCCACCTCCACATAGTTTCATGTTCCGAACTCACGAAGATCAAGATCACCTCCCTTCCTCCAACACCCTCGCCTCATGTCCTCCTCAACAGTACTATCATGGTCTGTCTGTCTGTCTCTCTCTCTCTCTCTGAGTAAGTTGATGGGTTTTATTTATGTGCTTGGGTACTGCTGCAGGTGGTATGCCTTTCTTGATGAAGAGATCGACGTCATTTTCGGGTTTTGACAACAAGAGTGAAGAAGTGCATGGAGATGATGAGTTGTCTGATGATGGAATACAGCTTGGGGAGAAGAAGAAGAGGCTGAATCTAGAACAGGTGAAGGCACTTGAGAAGAGCTTTGAGTTGGGA
The DNA here is from genome assembly GCA_963930655.1 of Myrica gale. Classification (NCBI taxonomy): domain Eukaryota; kingdom Viridiplantae; phylum Streptophyta; class Magnoliopsida; order Fagales; family Myricaceae; genus Myrica; species Myrica gale. The sequence continues at coordinate 2,327,378 of OZ005600.1, read as the reverse complement.
AACAAGCTGGAGCCAGAGAGAAAAATCCAGCTTGCTAAGGCTTTGGGCCTGCAACCTAGACAGGTTGCCATATGGTTCCAAAACAGGAGAGCTAGGTGGAAAACCAAGCAATTGGAGAAAGACTACGAGGTCCTGAAGAAACAGTTTGAAGCACTCAAGACTGAGAACGATGCTCTTCAGACCCAGAACAAGAAACTTAATGCAGAGGTAGGGTCTCAATTCTGCTGCATCATGGATTTCGGTTTATCTTTGACACTGTTTTCTCCCTTGTTTATCAATATCTTGTTCTGGACAGGAAAGAGAAACTTGAATTTTATGATCTTGGCATGTTTAGTTTGTTTTTTTCTTACGATATATCTTAGCATGTTCAGTTATTGCTTAAAGTTTCTTGTGTTTTATTCCCCTTGATCTTTACTTGCTAAGCTATTTAGAATTTGAGAAGGTAGTATAAGAATATGGAATTCTATTTTCCTTGCTAGTATTCTTCTTAAGCATCATTGAAAATATGTTTTTCTAGCTCGAAATTTGGTTGACAGTTCCCTGTTAGAGTTTGCTTGCTAGAATTTTGGCGAATCATGCCTTGAGAGCCTAAATTTTTGCTTCTAAACTCCACGATTGATTCCCTCATTTCACTTTTTTGGTTAATTAGTGGATCACTGATCTAAAGCTTCAGCGCCAGAAGTGCATCTCAGGAACATATATTATATTCATCACTGTGCCTGTCAACGCGGAACTAGTTGCAATTAATTAAGTACTTCAGAAAAAAAAAAGTACTTTCGAAACTTGATGTAGATTTATCCTCTACATTGGAATACGAGGATTATCGTATCCTCGTTCTTGATTCTTCCCATTGGTCATCTTGATTGCTCGTGTATTTCAATGATGCAGTTACAGGCTCTGAAAGGTAGAGACTCAAATCAAGCCGGGTTTAAAAGCATGAAGAAGGAAACTGAGGGTTCTTGGAGCAATGGGAGCGAGAATAGTTGTGATATCAACTTGGATATTTCAAGAACACCTGTAATGAACAGCTCAGTGTCTTCACAGTTAAGCAGTAAGCACCTCTTCCCCTCATCCCATAGGTCCACAAGCATGTCCCAATTCCTCCAAGGTTCATCAAGATCGGAGCTCCAATGTCTGAAAATTGTCCCAATGGCTCAAGATGAAAGCATCTGCAACATGTTCAATGGCATTGAAGACGCAAATAATTTTTGGCCGTGGCCCGAGCAGCAGCAGCAGCAGCATTTCCATTGAGTCAATCTGATGTCTCGAACAATTAACCCGAGAACCATCTACGTGGTTGATCCAGGGGTTGGTTGTGCATTCATGTCGTGGTAGTAGAGTGTTGTATAGATTCAAACATCTCTAGCTGCTGGGCTAGGATTCGATATGGGGAATTGATTAAAAACACCCGCTCTCTTTCCCATCATTTTATGGGTTATGATATAAATGCTAGGCTAAATCATACTTCACGTACTTTTTTTTTCCCATTATAATTATTATTGATTCCTAGTTAAGACATGTGCTACTGAAGTACTCTGAGTGGGTTTCCAGCTCTGGCATGTAGCATGGACCGTGAAATAAAGATGGATTCTCTCCTTGCAATTTTCAGTTTTCTAATCCGTCGGTGTTTTGGTTGGATTATGAGTTTGCTGTTTATTTTCGGCTAAAAAAAGGAGATACGAAAGGTTTTTTGTTTTTACAGTCGCATAGGACAAAGATCCACCGCTGTATGAGCTTTACACTTCCGCTTATCTATAAAAAAAAATATGAAAGAAGCTAAAAAAAAGTAGATACGATCGTTCTGAAGCACAATTGCCAAGAAAAAAGAAACCAATGAGATAGGAGGAGGAGGAGAAAACAAATCCAGGGCTACGAAAGGGTCTGATTAGTTCTGAAGGGGACGTTTGCAATTTTCATCTGACTAGGGAAAGTATCCAACTGTGTTCTCGTTCTGTAGAGGATCCATGTGACATACTGCCACCATTTCCCGTCATTCGACAAAGCAACAGACCTCTATCTCTCTCTGGCTACGAAAGGGTCTGAGACACGAAAGTAAATTGTTCCTTCCTATCCCGGTCTAGCAGGAATGAAAAAAAAGGTTTAATACCTGCAGGAGCGTAGTCCACTCTCGATTAAACAAAACATTGTCTCTGCCGAGTGATAATATCAGATATAAGAGGTAGCAATTACAACGAGTTGGCCATAAAAATTAGGAATGCATGTTTACAGGTCAACTGCTGTCCAAAGTCACAAGGCAAGCATGTGAACAGGTTTTAGGTATGAAAAGGACTCGAGCTGTTTAGAACAAGGTTCAGTTCTCTCTTGCAGGAATCTATCCCATATTCACGTTTTACGTTAAGGGAATTATGTTCTGGCCGTATAAGAAGCTTGGTCGTGTCAGAACCAGAAAACGAACAAAAAAAAAACAGAAAAGGAACAAAGCTTAGTTGTTCGACAAGCTGTTCGTGCTTGCCACCAGAGATTGCCGGTTGCCCCATGAAGCATTAGCTCAGAGTCCAACCCAGAAGCAAAGCATGCTATAATTCTGTAATTTGTAATTTCAAAGGGGAGGCAGATGATAAGCTGTCTACACCGAATACTCTGGGTTTAATCTCAGAGGCAGATACGGGGTTATCATAAATTCAGTGTTTGAGATTTCTTTTATTTTTTTTTATTTTTCGAATGGAAGATTTAGTTAAGGCAGAGCACATGATTGTTAAGAATGTCTACTGTTAAAATTATAAAAAATTATCTTCACTAATCGATTAGCATTATGATGGGGGATCTTGTTCCCATATTCAGGTCCAAGAATATTACACATTTCCCGAAGGCATGTTTGGATTAACACCATTAAAGAACATTTAAATGGCAGAAGAACGTCCCCAAACGAAGAAGAAGATCTTCTTAGATATGAAGAAAGTCTGTCACTCTATCCAGCAAATGAAAAAGGGAAAAAAGATCTTCTTTGTCGAAGAGTAAACTTTTATCCCTGAGAAAAGGCACGTTTGTGACTGATGACCAGGGTCCAGGGCTACAAAGTGCGGTGACACAATCAGTTTCTATATAATTGATCATGAACTTTCAGGTACGCAAGAAAATAAACCATACCTTACGAAAATGAAAATAAAGAACATTAAAAAAACATATTTTATTCTCTGTTTCAACTCCTCACATAGAAGATTAAAAAATTATAAAAATTATTTTGTAATTTTTCTTTATGTGTTTCCATGTTCTGTTCTTATTTTCTCCATCCTTCTCGTTTTATATAATCCCCGGACCAGAAAGTTAAGTATTAACCATACAGTCTTTTTTAAGGTTTACGTGATTTGGGTTTTGGGCCTTGGATTCCTCTAATGGAAGTCGCTGGGTCTGTTGGGAATTGGGCCGGTTTGAGCAGCCGACCAGACATCCACAAACTCCAACTGTGTTTACACTTTCCCTTCCGGGTCTCTCTCAAACAAACATACTCCTTAGAATTCCCTCACTCCTTTTCACGCAAAATGCACGTTTCTCTTTTTTTCACTTTCGTTTCGTTTAATGCCTGTCTCTGTCTAGAAACCACAATCACAATGTCTGGTTCAGTAGTTTGGTTATCGTAGCTTAGCCTAGACGCTCGTCGTATGTCTTATATGGCGTTGAGCGTTCAGTGAGACTGTCTGTTTCGTGAGCTAGAGGACCCAGAATTTCGGACTGCCTTCGACATTTTTCGGTATCCTAATTGACTTATAATATTCGATTTCTAGGTCTTTGTAGCTCGGAATGGGTATATTCGTTTGTGTCGGAGATATAGTTTACTAGGGGTAGTGGTTCTATTTGGTCTTGCATGTACATTATGTCATCTGGGTCTCGCTTTTGACGCATTGAACGATTCTAAACTGTTTCTTATCTCCATATGGGTTTGATTCATTTTGGGTTCTCATGATTAAGGGTTTGGTTTGGTTTAATGAGTGTTCTGGAATTTTGATTATTTGAGTCGTTTTTTCTTTCTGAGTGTATTTTTGTTTGGTGGGTTTCGTAGTTACTCTTGGTTGGTCTAGTTTGATGTTTTCGGGTATGGCGGAATTGTTCTGAACCAGCTCGGGGTGTTGGTGATTGGTGGACTGGGATGCCTCTGAGATATGGGAGTTAGTATAGGGATCTAAGACAATGGGATTAGGTCCTAATGCTATTCAGGTCGGGGCTTGGGACGAAAAATCGAAGGGAAGGAGGAAGAAAGACGGAGAAACTGAGGGGACAGGTTGTTGGATTAAGTTTAGGTTCATCGGGAGCTGCATGTCTTCAAGGTCTAACGTGGATAGCTCTCTAAGTGGAACTAGCACGCAATATGGTACAGGTTTATTTGTTTTTAAACAATTGCTTTATGTCTACTTTGTTCTGTAATATCACCTATTACATTATCTCATTTCACGCAGTTAGAGAAAACATCGGTTGATTGTTTCACTGTCTTTTATGATCGCATTAAATGTGCCTGTGCATATTTTGATCCACATTTAGCGTGTCCGTCTCTATTTGTAATGTTTTTAATCCCGTCAATAATATTATCATTATCTCGTAGTTAATATATAGTTAGAATATAGTAGCTAGTATATAATATATCTCAGTGGCTTTTTTCTATCACATTATTGTATTAGGAATGGGTACAAAAAATGTTTGTTCATTTATTCAATTAATGAAGGTATTAGGAAGCTTACTTATTGGTCATTGGCTGAAAATGGCATTAAACATCTTACTAGAGGCCCAAACTTGCGAAAGTATACTAGGATGTTTTACCATAATTCCAGAATTCGATCTCTTTTAGGTTCAACTGCAACATTGGGTCGGTGACCGCTCCCAAGAATCCTATACATGTAGTTGTAACTTTTCAGAATGCATTTCATGGAAATTTTATCTATCACTTTTTTTTTTCAAAGGATTATAAGGAATCAGTGTCAGTCCAGTAAGAGAGTGATGTGTCAATATTGAAATGTAGATCATGTTGCTCAAGCATTAATCTATCTTACGTGTTTAGTCATTTATGGAAGTCCTAATCTTTTAACCGATTGTGTTTAACACTCTTAGGTACGAGCATATCAATGTTGACACATATGTAATGGTGACACTAATTTAACATGCTTGTGTTTGGTGGGCGGTGTTTTGTTATTGGGCTCCAAATCTGTGTTGCTTGGCTGCTTGTAAATATGTGAGCATCCCATTGTATAACTAGCTTTTAATGGAAGTTAATTCTGATGAAGATACGAAAATGAAAGCAGATGCACGTGATAAATATAGAAGCTTAACCATAATTTCAGTTGCCTGCAGTTATTCTTTTTGTCACTGTTCAATGTTCATTGTTTCCCTTCAAAATAGGTCGATGCAGAGTGGCATTTATCATACAAATCTACCTATGCATACATGCCTGCATTTAGAGTCATTTCTCCTGCATATATTCTAGTGACATCAGGAACTGTAGATACTTCTATATGTACCTTAGCTAGTTATTGTCTATTATTGGATTCAATAAAAGTCTGAATTATATTTGTGAAACAGCTGAAAGTAAATCTACGAACGATTCCAGCCGAGACCAACCAGTTGCTCCAGTTGTGTTGTCTTCAACGACTAGCAATGCAGACAGTACTCCATCCACTCCCAACATAGCTGAGGAATTAAAAATTGCGTCTCAACTACGGAAATTTAGTTTTAATGAGCTTAAGTCAGCAACAAGGAGCTTTAGACCGGAGAGTCTTCTTGGAGAGGGTGGGTTTGGTTGTGTATTTAAGGGTTGGATCAATGAAAATGGAACTGCTCCAGTGAGACCTGGAACAGGGCTTACGGTCGCAGTAAAGACACTCAACCATGATGGACTTCAAGGTCACAAAGAATGGCTGGTAAGTGAATGCATTATCAAATTTTTTTTTTATCTTTTGTTCCCTAATTATTGAGTTCGAGATTTGAGATGCTTGTTACCTTCTCTTCTATGACTCAAATGTACTTTTGAATTTTTCCCACATGGCAGGCTGAAGTTAATTACCTTGGTGACCTCCTCCACCCTAACTTGGTTAAATTAATTGGTTATTGCATTGAGGATGATCAGCGGTTACTTGTTTATGAGTTTATGCCTCGAGGAAGCTTGGAGAATCACCTCTTTAGACGTATGAATTTTTAACTCACATTTTGGAAATGTCTATCATTGTTGCATATGTTTAACTTGTGGTCCTTCTATGTTGTGGTGTGATTTTCTAAGGCAAGTTAGAGAATATTTGAATTTTCTTAGTGGAATTTTGAAAGAGAAATTCTTCGATTTTATGCTGTTTATTTGATCTGGCTAATTAATGCTTGGTTCTTTAAAGGAAGATATTTATCTTTTCATGGGTATTCTTATCAATAACCTTTTTATTGTAATTCATATTTTTAATATTGTAAACTTCATTGCTACCTGTTTAGTGGCCCTTGAGACTTAATGGTGTTTGAATTTCAAGTTCCGCCATTATATTCATGAAGATTATAAGTTGAAGAAAAGAACACGTTAGTTGAACCTTTTAAGTTTTGCTTCCTTTCTTAAGGAGAGTGAAATTGTTATATATGAAACGCGTAGCAAACAAATTGAATTTAGATGTACAGATTCAAGTCTGTTCTTTCTGGTCATTTGTGTTCAATGGTCGATTGAATGTACATCCAGGGTAATAATACTTCAGATATTATGTGTATTTGAATAGATCAAATTTATTATGATAATTTGTGACGACAAGATTCTGTGCAAACACCCCCACACAACCATTTCTGTTAAATGGATATGCCATTTAGAAACCAGATGAAAACATTGTAGTTGACAATTCCATCATCTTTGGTAATTATTATGTTATGTGCAACAGGGCCTCTGCCTCTTCCTTGGTCCACCAGAATGAAAATTGCACTTGGTGCTGCAAAGGGTCTTGCCTTTCTACATGAGGAAGCCGAAAAGCTGGTTATATATCGAGATTTTAAAACATCTAATATTCTGTTAGATGCAGTGAGTAACTATAATTTTCCCTCCTCATTCTATAAGGTTTGGCAATATCTATGTTTGTCCATTCTCATCACCTAGAACTTGCTATCCAGGATTACAATGCAAAGCTTTCTGATTTTGGACTTGCTAAAGATGGTCCAGAGGGAGATAAAACTCATGTATCAACCCGAGTGATGGGAACTTATGGTTATGCAGCCCCGGAATATGTGATGACAGGTTAGCATGTTTAATCTGTTTCTACAATTTTTTTGTGCTTTTTGTCGTATGATTCTCTTTCCTGTGTTTTGTTTTTTATATGCTTCTATGTTGCTAGTAAATTGTCATTTGTTATCTTAGATCAAATTCTTTTGCTGGATGATCCAGAAAAGTGCCTATGATTTATTCAACTGATACTCTGATATAGAATGATTTTCTTGTTTCCCTTGTAAGAGTTTGTACTTCTTAAGATTATTACATTTTCCATGCACGCTAGATGGCAAAGTCAGATATTTTCCTTTTTGGGGCCCAGAATCGTCGTGCCTGTGGAATAATAGTAGCATAGCTTGGGCCAAGTTTTAATGTCAAAATAGCAACTTTAGAAACAATTTGGAATCAACCTTAAAGAACATTGTTCTCTCATGCAAAAATGATTTTTACTCATTTAGAATTTTTTTTAGCAGACTCATTTAGAATTTATCTAGTTGAAAATTCATAATAGGCAATGTAAGTGTGTAGAAAGATCAATAATAGGTTGTCATTGTTTACTTGATCTAGTTCTAGTTAATCAATTAAAATCTTTGGATATTTTTTTCTGTATATGGAAGAATGCAAGAAACACTTCAAAACTCCTTCAACAGATTGATGCCGAATACACTCTCTATAACATTATGTCCATCCAATTATGGATTTTGGTCCAGGTTTAATAGATAAATATCGGTAATCCAGTGATTAATGGAAGTAATAATTTTTACAGGATTTAATGAGGTATTTAAGTGCATTTGTTTAATTTTTAAATGAATACTCATGCTACTACCACCAAGTTTTGCTCCGCAGTTGGCCGGTTTAAGCCACATAACCTAACCTCGAAAAAGATGATAAGAAAACGAAAGAACGAATAAATTTTTTGTGCGTAGAGGTTGTGGAATAGTGGGTTTCAAGTTGTAGTCAGTGTGAAATAAGTGAATTTGGTAGAGAACGTGAATTGGCAACTCAGATACACAAACATAATACATGAGGTACCACCGTTCATTAGAATTGCAAAAACAAAAATAGAAAAGGAAAAAGAGAAAGAAAGAAAACATGAGAGACCACCTCAGAAAGGTCAAAGATGTGCATTTAATACTCTAGATGGGGGGGGGGGGTTTCAAAGCTTGAAGACATCTGGGGTGAGGGATGAAAGAGGATGTAAAACATACAAGTATGAAGGATAAAAAGGTTTATATCTAACAAATTGAGTGATCATAGTATCCAGTTTGGCCTCATTAATGATTTTCACGATTGATCACGTCGTTAATACCTGTACCATCTATCGTGTCAGGACATCTTACATCCAAGAGTGATGTCTATAGTTTTGGGGTGGTTTTGCTCGAAATGTTGACTGGCCGAAGATCCATGGACAAAAGCCGGCCAACTGCGGAGCAAAACTTGGTGGAATGGGCACGGCCACATCTTGCAGAGAGAAGAACGTTCTATAGACTTCTAGATCCTCGGCTTGAAGGTCGCTTCTCAATCAAAGGTGCTCAAAAAGCACTTCAGTTGTCTGCCCACTGCCTCAGTCGTGACCCTAAAGCCAGACCTCTGATGAGCGAAGTAGTCGAAGCACTAAAGCCTCTGCCCAGCCTCAAGGACATGGCCTGTTCCTCATCTTACTTTCAGGGTATACAGGTAGAGCGTGTGGGGTCCTACCCACATGCTAGAAATGGCAATAGAGTCCAGACAGGGTTATCAAGGAATGGACAGCCAACCAGGAGCCTCTCCTTACCAAATGGTCCACGTGCTTCTCCATATCACGATAATCATCTTCACCGGTCCCCAAAACCTAGTGTTTGAGAAGCAAAGCATTGAGTAGCGAGTTATGTTCAATACCTGTTTTCTGGCCTTATTTGCCATCTTTTGAAAGATTTAGTAATCTTTCCAAACAGAAGAAATCTTGGGGTGGGCTTTTAAGTCGATTCAGATAGTTCTTTCTGAGAGGTGACAGCTTGAGTTTCAATTTTGAAGAGTGGAGATTTTGGTCTTGATGTGTATCTGGTGGCGAAGCCCTGCCGAGAGTCGTGTAGCTGCACTTTTGTGGTTCATAATTTGTCTCGAGCATTGGAAATTAATCAGGAATATTTTCCAAACATTACGACTTTTTGAATGTCTGGTTTTTCTCGATCGGATGAAACAGGCGCACAGACCACAGCGCCCACAATTCCTTCTCACTGCTTCTTATATGGGAATTTGTTGCATCTCTAATCTTCGAGACTGGTGTAGTATTTTTAATTTGTTCACCAATTATCTGTTAAGCACCCAGTTTTCTGTATGTAGTAAATGTAATTTGGGTATCGATCCAATTTTATTTTGCTTGAAGCAGTTGATCTAATACCTCAACCTGCTATATCTTCCAGCGGGGCCGGTTCTTTTGGCCACCTTTCGAATGTGTTCTGATCGGTTTTGTTAAATATATAAATTCCGGGTCGTTCTTTGGCAAACCAGGAAATAAACGATAGTTGTTTTTCCGATGAACAGCTGCTTCAATGACATGTCGTCTTGGTGATGATGTCTAGTAAATTAAACGACGTCTTCACAATCGTCATACACAAGCCTTAGAAACCACGCCATTTTTTTTTGACAGAAACAAGTTCATCAAAAAATATGATACCACGCAACATTAACCACAAGGGCTTCTTGATTGATCAGTTTCGATCCCGGATCCGACGAGATACATTTCTTGGTTCCTAAGCTGCGAGAGTGAAACCGTATGTAAGGACTTGGTTAGTGGCTGCTCACAAGAAGGAAATTCTCGTGACACGTTCCATTGTAGGCCGATACTTTGGATAGGTGCGTAGGCATGGAAATGCTATTTGAGCAACAGAGGGAAACGTCACGTGCAACCATATGATTTGCAGATTTGGAGGTGGTAGGCGTTGGTCTAATATGCCACATAGCATCATGTTTTCCAGTAGATGATGGCGGCAATGAAGCCAAGAGTTCTCCCGGGTGTCTTCCCATTATAATTTCCAGAGCTACCACTCCAAAGCTAATCACATCGGCTTTCTCTGTAACCACCACGGTATAAGCCAACTCTTTACCATGGTGATGCCGCCACAAAGTTATCAAAGTTAAGTGTTTCGTGTTGAACGTTTTGCCGTGATAAAGGGGTCCAAACCGTAACAACCAGAGTGGGTGGTCAATTTGGAGAAACAGCATGGCTCTATACAATATATAAAAATGAACTCATCAAATTTATGGTAGAAAATAGGATACTTGGGTTTTTGTAATTTAACTGGGAATTTATCCGATTGTCTGTAAGAGCAAAAGATATGATTTTGCCGTGGATGACAACTTCTCTTTGCATCATAGCCACGCCAGTAGTAATAAAACAAATTCCACTTAAAGGATACGGACCATGTTCGTTCAATTCTCAACAATGAATTCTTGAATTTCTATTCCTGTATGTCTGGCGCCTCCTTGTACTCTCAGCATAACCTCGTCTCCAACTTTGAGCGAGGTTACAGCAATTGCTGTTTTTTGCAGCCCATTCCCTGCAGAAGACATGGATCAATGTTCAACTCTATCAGATCCCAAGGGAAAAAAACAAAAAACAAAAAGAATAATCAACTAAAAAAAGGTGACACTATTAGAAACCAGCTGCTAAAGTAAGAAAAGACCTTGAGAGGGATAGACGAGGGCAACAGTTTCTGCATTCTGTAGAAGGATGCTGTAAAGAGTTTCGTCATCTGAATCTCTCTGAAACAGCAGGGCAATGTAAACAGTAGATCAGATGGTTAAAAAGATTAGCAACTAGCTCTAGTATATTAGTAACGAATTCTGACCTATCTACAAATTCTTGGAGGTGCAAAAGATTTGATAGATGACAAGTAATGTCTGACCAACCACGTGTTCTTGGGGCGTGAGCCAAGGTTAATGTCATAAAGTATGCAATGTAAAGCTAGATTATGAGGTCCCGCTACCACAACAAATGGGTTAGGAGATATTCAAGCTTCCGGAGGATGGAAGGTAGAGGGTTTGGGAGGAGGAAGGTAGGCGTCCTACATTATTTAGTTAAAGAGAATCAAGAAACTTCGCTTCATCAAAATAGACTAGATCATTTGCTGGCGAAGTAGGCTGGAAGATCAGGGGATTTTGGGGAACTGGATGTTAACTTAACCTAGCGAACATTAATATCCCATAATGTCCTGTGGATTTTGGCTAGTCATTTCACAAGTAAATGCAAAATTAAAGACTAATTGAACTTTGGAATCAGGATGGTTCAAGTAGAAATCCAATAAACTCATCCATTTTCTTGTATGTATTTCATGCTCATACGAGATGGTTCAGATAACTGTAGTTACCCATATGTGCTATCCGACACTGAAATAAATAGCAAATTTGGAATATCATAAGATCACTTTCTTTCTAGCAAATAAATACAAACCTTTGCCTCCACAAGAATTAGGGGCCTAGTCTCTATCTTCACACGCCCAACAATTGCAGTACGTTGTTGGCCTGTTTGATCAATTACTATCACTTCTTTGCCTGCTTTTAACTCAGAAAGGTAGCAAGTCTTTCCCCCTGGGATGGCAACATAGGCATGCACTGGTCCCTGTACCAAACAGTACTTGGTAAATAAGTCTACATAATCACAAGAACGCTACACTCAGTCACTCAGGAAATGGCTGAGACATCCTTCAACTACTCTTGTGAGTGGACGGACAGCTCATTTGTTTCCTGAACAAATTCCAAATGTCAGGAAAATAATTTTCTTTTCCAGGGCAAAAAGCAGGCTGTTCGTGGCTGTATGGATTGTTGACGTTATACTAAAAACATGAGCAAAAGGAGTCACATTACAGATGATATACAAACAATGATAAATTGTAAAGTTTTGCAATTTGCCAATTTCTTCTTCTTGAATGATTTCAAACTGATCCCCAAGTGCTAAACTGAGACAACCTTAACTTTCTGTGGGATTTGCATACCAAAACCTGAGTGGTTACCAAGATTTACAGCAAAACTTCACCAAAATATCATCTCTTATTTATTTCGAAGCCAGAACTTACTGCGTTAACTCGAAAGGGCCTACTTGCAATATAATTTGACTCCAAGCATTCCGAGTGCACAAGGAATAATCCCCTTGCAAAAGATCCAACCTAAGGAACACACAGGCCATAAGAGTGACAGCATTCTAGTCAATTAGCTCAATGATAATTGTGAGCATGGCGTACTATATAAGAGGAAGAGTATGAATACCATAAGTCCTTCACCAGGTCTCATGAGGCTACAGAGATCCACACAAACTCGATCTCCCATTCCAGCTACTTGAACTCGAGTTACAGAGGCTTTGGTCAAGCTCAAAAGATACTTCACTTGGTTTCTTCTGTCAAAATAGTCCTGAAAACTTCTATAATGATAATAGGCCGTGCTTCACTACTCAAGAAGGCCTGTCCTAAACCCCATTACCTTTAACTGAAGAACTGCTTCAGCATCCTCAACTTTTAAAACAACTCCACCAAGACCTTGCTCAAGGGCCTATAATAACAAAATGGTTGCGAAAAGGAAGTAAAGATGCATCTTCTACTATCCAAATTTCCAATTTAGATAGTTTAAGCAGTTCCTCAAACACTAAAGTTCATCTGCCTGTTGTAATCTTAAAGAAAATAAGTTATACCTCAAGGAATACTTGTGCTTCAGAATAATTTTTCGAGATAGCAAACACTGTTGTTTTACAGCCTTGGAATACGGCAACAATATTCTCTGCAGGAATTACCTTTAAGAAAAGAGAGTAAAAAACCAAAGAACAAAAAAACATTATCAAGATAGGTTAACTGGGTGGTGCTGGAAACAGAAGTACAGTAACACTAGTGAACGACGTTCATGTAATGCACATTATCTGGTCTGACTTACAATGGAAAGTGTACTTCACGACCACAATGTTGAATAGCTGGAAAACATGATAAAGAGAGAGGAAAAGTATAACAGTGAAGGAAGACTATTTTCCAATTCAAATAAAGGCATTTAAGATGAATCCAATGAAGTTTCCCTCAAAATCATTGAAGGAAAAGGAACTTCCATTTTATTCAAAATCAAGTCTACAGAAACTGTAACTCCTCATGTCATTGTCTTCTTACCAAGATCAACAGTTTTATACAACTTCCCATAACAACATCTACCTTCCAATTCATGGACCAATCAGCCAAGATAGGAAGTACTCATAAGTAACAAAAGAAAACTGATTTACTTCCGGCATGACTTAAACAACTGCATAAACAACATTATTTTCTCTCTATACTTCGTCATTAAGGCCAATCCAAGAATATAGATACAAACTTTTAAGATAGGGATTATCATGAGCAATCAGCAATAGGCATACCTGCCAATCTAGTAAATTAATAACAACATTCTCTGCCTGCGCCTTTGCAGGTTGGAGCTGCTGTAATTCTTGTGGATCCGAAACCTCAAAAACTGTGGCAACCCTTCGATTCTCACTGTCGTGTATTTCTCCCTCTTCAGCATAGAGAGGACTTATTAACGCAATTGCTGCAAACCTCATAACCAAAAGTACAAAATAAGAAACTCAGGCAACATAATTCGCAGCACTAAATGTCTCGCCGCTCGGACAAAAACATAGTGAAAATCACCTAAATCTATAGATTGGTTATGGCCATATACCCAATTTGTGTTCTTTGCCGAACTTACACTCTATCTACGAAGCATACACCACAGAACTATATAAAATAAAACCGCAAACTAATTGTAATTTAGAGAAAACAAAAGAAGAAGAGGAAGTATAGGAAGCTTACAAGACCACTCATTGACGAGTTGTCGATCCCGGGACGAGAATGCGAAAGTATTCCATCCTCTCTCCACCGAGGCCGTCATGACCTCTTTGCTTTGTGTCCAAATCCACACCTTCTTACAATTCTCGTACGACCCGGAAGACGACATCATAGAGGAATGAGAAGTACACATTGCGACGCAAGGAAACTTGTTAGCATTCAATGAATGGTGATTGACCCAGGAATTTGATCTGCACAGGTTCCATAATTTCCATTTATCTGCCAATATTGTCCAGGTTAAATAGAAATTTGGAAAAAGTTTGAGCAACTTGGAATGAAGTAAAAGTAGATGAAATTTACATGAAGCTTGAGCCACTTCAAAACTGCCAATGTTTGGCAACGGAAGTATATGCATCTAGAGTTAAGCAGGGCAGCAGTTGTGAACCTGTGGTATGGGAACGACTAACGAGAGAAGCAGAATATAGCAGGACGACCATCTCGTCCCGTCCACGACAATATGAACCTGAAGCGTTCATAGGCATATTGAACGGCCTTGAAATCAGAAAATGGAAACGACATGTCGCGGACCGTTCATAGCATATCATGAATAATGCTTTGTGCATTGATTTCTTCGCGCATGTAATCCAACATGAAACTTAACACAAACACGTACGGCAAGTTGATAATCCATTCCAGATCGATCAAATTCAACATTAATGTGTCAAATTCGATTAAAGTTTTGTATTTGATCCAAAACTTCATCAAGCATACGGGGAAATTCTTGTTCTTGGACTTTTATCATTGGATACGTGTAAAAGATGAAATAACAATACCAAACTTAATTCGCTTCAAGTCATTTACAATTCGCTCTACGAGAATCACCAATTATGAGAGAGAGAGAGAGAGAGTCTCTCAGGATTTTTATTTTTTCTCCTAAGCAAAGATATTTTTCCAAAAGGCAGTAAAGGAGCCCTCAAGGGGGCTGAAACAACCGAGCCTCTCAGGATTTAAGCGCAACAAGATGTAGCAAGCTGGTGTTCAAGCACAATACCCTCTGTACAGCTAGAACATAACAACTTCATTGAAGCATTGAAAGAGTTGGGTAACTTATCGTGTGGGCAAGAGCCCAGTAATGTATCTACTTGGTAAATTATTCATTTCGCTGAGCTGCGACAACAAAATACAGGAAGAAAAAAATCTGAAAAACGTGCAGACTGTGCGAGCTTGGAGAACACGTCCAGTCACTTCATCCTGTCAATGAAAAGGTTCGTCTTATTGTCTGCGACTAATTAGATGAATGCTTGGTCGAAAACTTGAAGAGCATGAAATGTTTGTAAGGCTTCCCAGGACTCACGATCGTAGAAGGAAAATTGGGGTGGTTGACAGAGTCAGGGAATGCTTGGGTCTCCAAACATAGTGCTGCATGTTCTTGGTACACGAATCCGCCTTTTCCTTTCACATCCTTCAGGAAGTTAGCCGTATAGAACTGCACACCTGGAGCATTCGTTGACAACTCCAATAACCTTCCTGACTTCTTCTCGTGTACCACCGCTGCCGGCTTCATCTTGTGGCCAACACCACCGTCAAGCACATAGTTGATGTCATAACCACTGGCAAGCTTTTTTATCCTGCTTCCAACGGTGTGGGGTTTGAGGAAATCATAAGGTGTTCCTGTCACGGATGCAAATTTCCCAGTGGGAATAAGATGGCTATCAACAACTGTGATGTGGGATCCGAAGATCTGGACCTCGTTGGACAGGATATCGCCACTGTTATGGCCACCTAGGTTCCAGTATGAGTGCTGGGCTAGATTCACTGGCGTAGGCTTGTTTAGAGCTTTGGCTCTCATTGCTACACTCAATTGGTTATTACCAATGAGTGTGTAGCTGACAGTGACAAGGAGATCACCAGGAAATCCTGCGGAACATTTAAGACAATTCGTAAAGAACATATCTGTACATAAAATGAGTTGGGTAATTAGTTACCCGAGACGAAGAATAAAGAGAACCCAGGGCTCTTTATTTTCAATCAAATGAAGAGATAGTTCACAAGCTTATCGTTTGCAGATTGTCTGATCAACAAAGATGCCCATCACTTCGAAGTTCATATTCTATCAAGTAATTTTTTGTTTCCTCTAGGGTATAAGTATCAAGTCCTCGATATCGCAGTTATGGGCAAAGCTCAGAGGAAATATAAGACTTTACATACCTTCTTCTCCATCAGAGCTGTGATAAGTGAAAACAATGTGAGGGGTATGACCATCGTTTTTATGCTTTCTCACCTTCCAAACAACATCACTAAATCCTCGGGCACCACCTATGAATATGACAAATTAAGTGTCCCAATAAGGGGAAAAATCACTTGGGAAGAATATATATATTTTCTTTTGGGCAGCAAAAAGGAGAGTCAAATGAGAATAATGTACCATGAAGTGTGTTCTTCCCATCATTTGCAACTAGTTTATAATGGGTTCCATTCAAAGTAAACTGAGCGCCTCCAATTCTGTTAGCGACCCGTCCGACAGTAGCACCAATGTATGCTGTATCGTTCTGGAGGTCAAAAGTATGCAATATGAGGGAGTCATTGGTGGTGTTTGTACTATGAATTAAGGCTTTCCTAGAATGGAAAGAGCACTCTTTATTTCAGAAACACATGTTTATAAAAGGATAATTTGACAAAATTCAACTCCATCTGTGTTTCTGTCACTCTGTGAGTTCCTCCGTGAATTGCAAATCAGAATTCAGATATACATGTGACAGAAAAGCTCTGAGAACTAAACTACTGAGCTCGCTAGGGAACCTCCGACCTAAGACTAATAATATTACTTAGAAAAGCCATCAAAATTCCTCGACATAATCAAAACTTCCCAGAATCGCACTCTCTTAAGATAAGTTTGAACAGAGTCAAATAGGTCCGAGGGGATCCACAGGAAATTTCAGCATGTTTTATAGATCCCTGCTTACACAAATGTACATACCAAGGACAATGGCAGCAGATGAGGGGGAAATGAAATTAACCAAGAAAATGCTTATGTACCTATTAAAATCGGGCTAGCAAGAAAATGCTGGTTAAAGATAATACATCAATCATTTTTGTGTACCATTTGACAGCCATATACAAAAAAACGACAAAAATCACGTGATCATATGCCCTTATCCTCAAGGCACATGTTAGCCATAGGCCATCTCTTGGCCTGCCAGTTGTGTCATAATATTGTTCTTTTGATAAGGTTCTGCCGTAACTTTTACTCCAAACTTCATCATTCTTCTCTTTTTTTGGGACTTCTTCTAACATTGTCATCATGAAATGTCATTTCCTATTTGTAACGATGAAAAACTTAGGCTATGTTTGTTTCATGTCTCAAAACGTTTTCAAAACGTTTTTTACTCACTTTTTCATCAATTTCAATATTTTTTCACCAATCCCAATAACTTTTTACAAATTCTAACAACTTTTAACACATTTTTCACCAATCCCAAGAGAATATACATTACTTTCAAAAAAACAAAAGGGTTAATGTCCTTTTTAGTCCCTAGGTTTTGGGGCGGGGTTCTTTTTAATCCCTAGGTTTTATTTTTGTTCAAAAAAGTCCCTAGGTTATTTATGTTTGTCTTTTTACTCCTTCCGTCCAATTCCGTCACTCCCGAACCCAGTCAGCTAACGGTGTGACACGTCACACCCAATAGAATATTGCCACGTGTACTAACTTTTTTAAAAATAATAAAAATGTCCACATGGGCAAAACGTAAAAAAAAAAAAAAACCAAGGGAGAGGTACTCGTGGCCACCACCGAACGGGGAGCCCAGATTTGGGCTCCCCATCGACGGGGGTGGCCGGGGGCACTCACCCAGGCGACGGGGAGCCCAGATCTGGGCTCCCCGTTCGGTGGTGGCCACGGGTACCTCTCCCTTGGGTTTTTTTTTATTACGTTTTGCCCATGTGGACATTTTTATTATTTTTAAAAAAATTATTACACGTGACAATATTCTATTGGGTGTGACGTGTCACACCGTTAGTTGACTGAGTTCGGGAGTGACGGAATTGGACGGAAGGAGTAAAAAGACAAACGTAAATAACCTAGGGATTAAAAAGAACTCCGCCCCAAAACCTAGGGACTAAAAAGGACATTAACCCAAAACAAAAACACAAAAACATATCTCAAGACCTAAACCAAACATAACCTTAATATTAAGAGCCTTAATGTGAGTCCCTACTTTTTATATACGCATCGGTTGGAGCTTTCACTTTCAGGACTATATATATAGTCTATATATGTGGAATCAAGGTGTATTGTATAAGGCTCAAGTATGTACATAGATAGTTGCCCTCAATAATTATGGGAAAAAACAAAACTATAAAGTCACGTGGTAGGTCGGCAACAGATTAGGCAGCTCTAGACAATATTTATAGAGGACAAAAGTATACAGCGATATATAGCCTATCACAGAGAGAGAGAGAGGGGCAATTTTGGATCTGTACCGATAAAAATCCTAAGAGTTTCCTCACCAGAAAAAATAAGCTAGGAAAGATAGCGTCGAGTTGACCATTATAGAGGGTTCTCCAGCGAATGCGCATGCGAATTATTTGGCTAAGTGGGCTCTGGATAGGAAGTTGGTTGGCTATATTCCTTTAAATTGCTTATCTTTGTTAAGACAATCCTTTTTGTTTGATCCTCCCTGAGGTGGTTTCTGCTCTCTTTTAATGAAGTATCGTTGTTTAGATTCAAAAAAAAAAAAAAGGAGCTACGGAAAGATAAAGCACTGCACCATACGGATTGGCAAGAGCTCACCTGGTACTCCTTGAGCGAATCATACCCAAGAACAACATCAGCCAGCTTTCCTGGAATGAACCACGAAAACAACTTTAAGATTGAGAATAAATTCTTGAGTCGTCGGAATTTTAGAACTTCCCAGAAAAACAAACATCAAAAGTAAGAGAGACTGTTCAAAAGTGCAAAAACAAACCATTTTTGTCGGGAAAAAAGAGGGAGACAATGCTTGCACCCCAGTTGGTGAAATTCACTGATATGTCACCCTGCTTCAGCTCGTAGAACCCGATCTCTGGTTTTTTTGCAGAGCCGCTGACAAACCCGAATGCAGCTAGGATGATGAAACAGCACACCACATAAATCTTGCCCATTGTTTTTAAGCAGAATGGTCTTCTCTCCGAATGGTTAAACAGGAATATATACGTGCACAGAGAGAGAGAGAGAGAGAGATTTAAGGTTACAACTTGGAACAGCTTGCTGTTTTTAGTTTGGCAAAGGCAATTGTTTTGACTCGGTAAAAGCACAACGTGGGAAGATGCTCAATTGTCATGTTTTGGGTCCCAACAAAATCCTATATTTTCTTGGAAGGTCCCGAGAAAATCAATCAGTTAGCTCCATTTTTGTCAAGATGCTCGAATAAAAGAAAGAGAAATCGGATCATTCTATTGACCTTGGCCTTGTGCCCTTATCCCTAATGATACAGGTCTTATGTCAGGTTGCCACTAGTCATCGACAGGGATGAAACCCACAAAAGAGTGAAAATCCTCAGCGACAACGTTCTCGTGCACCAAGAAACAAAAATTTAACTGAAGTTCTTCTTCTTCTTCTTCTTTGGATAAGAATTTAACTGCAATTCACAAAAAAAGTAAATAATATAGTAGAAATACTAGCTTTAATGGTAACCGCATCGAGGATTAATATCAAAACGGTGCGATAAATTAAACCGTAGGATTAGTGATCAAACTATTTATACTATAAATATCTTTTGAATGCATGCAGCAATAACGAATAAGGATAAGAAAATAATTAAAATATTTTATCAAAGAAGGTTTTAGAGTTTAGACGTTATTACCCTTTGCCCCTCCACGTTTTAAGTTTTTATTTTCAACCATGTAGTTTTGTTTTGTAGATTTTTTTTTTCTCTCTCGAAATTGATGGTTAATTTTGAAATTTTCGATCCGGGAGACCACTTTCATATCAGTTGCGACAATGATACTTCGAACAGAATCACTGAGATTTCTCTATTGGAAAAGGCCATTGGGTGCTTTCTCAATACTAGTACTCGAAAAGGGTGCGTTCCAAACCAATCGGATTACGAGCAGGAAGCACAAGAAATAAGAGTATTAAAAAAAAAAGATGCTGTCCGCGTGAACCGTTCGCTAAATAAATTAGGAGGCCCAGTTATGGGCGAACAGCACCTTATTGTTTGGGCCTGTGGAACCATTAAGAGTTAAGAACAAATACCAACTCCCACGGTCCAGGGTCCACCACTGTTTTGTCTTGCATCTATTGAGCCCAGAAAGAGGTTTTCGCCATTAGATGTGCCAAGAAGAAGATTGTGGACTCGTGGAAGCCCTCTACCGCTCAGCGGAGCCCATTGTAGTCTGAGAAATGAGAATGGAATTGATGATGGTGCTGGGCTGCTGGCCAATCCAGACCCCTTCAATTAGTACACATAAATCTCATCACATGAAAATGAAAGTATTCATTAATTGACATTTGCCATTGAAATATGAACATGGGAACAGGGATGCTTAAATCTCAAGTCGGACTACATGATTCATATAACACAATAGGAGCTAGCCAGCCAAATCTATATTTGAACTTCCATTAGTTTTTCTTTATATAAGCAACATAGTAGAAGCAATTTAGGCTTCCAATTCCATGGCACCTTCTGGATTCTACAACATACTTACCTTCCTCCTCCTATGCATATCCTGTCTACTCGCTTTTGCAGCTAATGCAAGTTCAGATGTAAGCCTCTCACTCTCTCTCTCTCTCTCTCTCTCTCTCTCTCTCTCTCACACACACACACACACTGACACACACACACACAGTAGCAAAAGCATTTTTCTTCTACGCCAAATTAAATGACATGGTTTTGCAAATGTTTGGTGGTATTAAGGGGCATGATAAGAACCACAAGGTTCCAGCGCAAGATTGGACAAATCATGGGGGAGATTTGTACAACAGAAGATATGCGAACAAGGAGACCAAGATCAGCCCTGCAACAGTCTCCAATCTACGTTTGAAGTGGGAATTCTTTGCAGGAGGTGATATAACTGCAACGCCTGCCGTTTTCGATGGCACTCTTTACTTTCCGAGCTGGAATGGGAACATCTATGCGGTTAAAGCGTCTGATGGATCCCTTGTTTGGAAGAAGAACTTGCAGCAATTAACTGGCTTTAACAACACTGGTTTCGTGCTTAATGTCAACTCGACAGTGTCCCGACAAACCCCAACTGTAGCCGGTAAAATTCTCATTATCGGGATCTATGGTCCTGCTGTTATCGTCGCTGTTAAACGGTCGACGGGAGAGCTTGTGTGGTCAACCCGGTTAGATACTCACCCCCGAAGTTTCATCACGATGTCTGGAACTTACTACAAGGGGTAAGTCATAGTTTTATCTGTACTCGCTACTTTACCGACTCGTTTGTTCTGTCTTTCAGTCGGCTATCCATTGGGAATGAAAAGGCTAGCAGATCGAACAATGTTCCCACTTCACTTCCCCCCCTCAAATGATTAGAAGTCTCATCTCGTATGTTCTTGAAAAAGCATGAAATCCCTTTTTACTTACTAAATCCACAAGTGATCAGTCAATGGCGTGACTTGAAGACTAGGTGAAGTGGGAACATTGTTCAAGCAAAACCACATGGTCCATACCTGCATTGGTAGAAGAAAAAGACTTTTTTAGATTGACGCAATGACGTTTTAATATGTCAAGCAGATAATTTTTTATACAACAGTGTAGTCTATTCTTATAAGTAGAAGCGGTACAGCATTGAGGGCAACTTGCGATTTGAATTATTTTGCTAATCTTGTTGTTTTGCGAAGGAATTTATATAATTAATTATCCTTTCGGGACACGAAGATGGTGATCTGATCACCTCTAGGACACAGTGACGAATCGACTGCACGTATTAAAGTAAGATCTTACAGTAGATGTAGTTGGATTATCTTACCCTTTTTGTTTTCTTTAAAACACGTAAATATAAGTTATTCCCTAGTCCCAAGTATTTAATTCAAACGAGAAAATTTGGTTTTCACAAGCTGGTTTTAGAGTTTGATTATTTATGAGGTCTTTTCCACCAAGCCTTGATGTAGTTTCTTTTGAATTTCGCAGGGCTTTCTATGTCGGGACATCCTCACTGGAAGAAGGCCTGAGTGTGGATTTATGCTGCACATTTCGTGGCAGCCTCTCCAAACTAGACGTCCGAACCGGTGCAATCTTATGGCAGACCTTCAGGTTGCCTGACAACTTCGGTAAAACTGAGCAGCTATATGGGGAAGCAGCCCCTCGATCGACGTCCTCCGTAACCACGTCTATTTTGCCACGGGAAACCTATACTCTGCTCCTGCTCGCGTACTTGAGTGCCAGGAGAGGGAGAATAACCAGACAGTACCCACTTCTCCGGATGAGTGTATCGAGCCTGATAACCACTCGAACTCAATCCTAGCCCTTGATTTGGACACCGGCAAAATCAAGTAGTATAAGCAACTAGGAGGTTATGATGTGTGGTTTGGGGCATGCAACTGGCATTTGGATCCTAGGTGCCCGCCTGGTCCAAGCCCAGATGCTGATTTTGGTGAAGCACCAATGATGGTAACAATATATGTCAATAGGGCTAAGCGGGATATTGTTGTTGCTGTCCAAAAGAGTGGGTTTGCATGGGCTTTAGATCGTGACAATGGCAGCCTGGTGTGGTCTAAGGTAGGTTCGTCATCTTCTCCCTTTTATAATATAGAATGAATCTTATGTTATCATAAATCTGGCTGACCACTTTGAGATAGGAAGCTGGACCAGGAGGCCTAGGCGGAGGAGGTATGTGGGGCGCAGCGACTGATGAAAGAAGGGTCTACACCAACATTGCCAACAGTCAGCACAAGAATTTCTCCCTAAAACCATCCGAGAACACCACAATTGGCGGGGGATGGGTGGCAATGGAAGCTCACAACGGCAATATCCTGTGGTCCACAGCCAATCCTAACGATGCTACTGCCCCTGGCCCAGTTACAGTGGCTAATGGCGTCCTTTTTGCTGGATCCACATACCGGCAAGGACCCCTATATGCAATGGATGCAAAGAGCGGGAAAATTCTGTGGTCAAATGATACTGGAGCCACTATATACAGTGGCATATCGGTGAGCAACGGATGCATTTACCTTGGTAATGGTTACAAGGTATTTGTAGGATATGTTAATCGGAACTATACAGCTGGAACCTCACTCTTCGCCTACTGCGTTTAATTATTCACACTTTCTTTCCCCCACCCACAACCCAGAGAGAAAACGTCATCCGTCAGTTGATATCTGATGCATGTAATGTTTCTTGGAAATAAAAAGTTCCATACGTGTGAACAAAATATTCTGGTGTTCTCTTAGGTCTATTTTGCATGGTATGGCTTGAACGTTTCCACTGTCCAAGATGATTTCTTTTCCTACTATATGCAACGATTCCAGGCTAGGCAATGCAGTGTAAAAAATGAGCTACCACGCTTTGTCAATCAAAGAACAACCAAGAAAAGACAAATCCTTAATTAACGAGGTAAATCCTTAAGTTTCACAGAATTAGAGGCTAAAAAGCATAAAAGGTTTTCTTACATCACAGATTCTATGGTGTAACATAAAATAAAGAATCAAGGACACAGTAAAGTTAAAATGGATCAACATGTCAAGCTGAAGTCCAAGAACGTTTCCTATACATTCAATTAAACACGCTAAACACAAACGAGTACAACAAAGGCTCCAGGTGCATCACTCACCTGTTTTTTCCGCGTCCCTTTCTAGCAGAGTCCAAACAGAAAATATCACTCACCTTTTCCACCCTTCCCGTGCCACCTTATCTGAAAATTGGAATACATTGTAACATAAAATTTAAGAAACAGAAAACCCAGTGAGCTTCTGAAGAATTTCCTAATAAAATACAGGTAACGATACTTGGATAAGAACCAACAAACCCAGAAAACAGAAAAAAATAAAATAAAATGTTCAATTTTGGGGCTGAAAGGCTAGAAGAGAAGTACACATAAGAATGGGATAAATTTTCTTGTACGGATTTGACAGAAAGTGACTCTGTTGACGTGTAGCTCCCATGACCATCTAAAGAATATTTGATATTCAATAGAGTAAATAAAAGAACATCATTTAGTCCTACGAACAATAATACAGACAAAATGAGATGTAAGCAATAAAGGGTAGATACAACATACATGTACATCAAAACATATCTACACTGAAAAAATAATTTAAAATAAAGTACACTATGACCAATCTGAGACAAAAGAACTATGAACAAACTGCAGATCGGTTCCCGGTTCTTACCTTGACCATCTTTAGAGGATGAAACTGATTTATCACTTTTGCGTACTCCTTTGCCATTAGCTTGAACTGGCCTCTGCACCCGTGGTGACATTGAACTCAATTTACTGTTGGCCGAAGTTGGCAAAGAATGCCGCCTCACAGAACCATTTTCAATCCCATCTTCGGCAAGCATTGGATATCCTTGTGCTCTGAGTTTTGCCTTTGCAGATTCAGTTGCTGCCATATAGCTTGGCAAACTATGAGTACTCTGTGACACATTCTCTGAGTTTTCCTGCTTTGCTGGGAAAGATTTTCTTTTGCTTCTGTGCTTCTCCTTGCTAGCTTGGTCTTCCTTTACATCTAGCTCCTCATTCATCATTGGGATGTTATCAATTTCTGCAACAGTTTCCAGAGGAAGTCGCTCACTGGCAGGGGAATCATGATGCAGCATATCAACTGTCTCCTCCAGTGCCAACGGTTTTGGAAGCATTTCTCTCTCAGGCAGTTTAGAGTCTTTGGAAACTAATCCAATAGGGTCACTTATTTTCTCAGAGGAGCTATCGGCACTCTTCTGAGGCACATCAGAAACTGTGGAGCTTGACAGCTTCCTCATATTTAACTTTGGCTTCTCAGTCGCAGCTTCTGACTGATCAGGAGCCAGTGAGTTGGATACACCAACTTTTCGCAAACTTCGTTTTACCCTCTCTAGCTCATATTGAGGGTGTTCTTGAAATGATTCTGCTTGATGGACCATAGCTTTTCTAATGTTGCGTCTGGACTTTTCACTGTCCGTTGTTGGATGCAATGAATTGTTCTCAACATTGATTGGGACCTTGCGCACAGCTCGCTTTACCCTGCCCCGTTCATTTTCTCCTCTCTGAGTGCTGTCCTGATGTCTACTAGAGTTAGAGTTGGGAACACCTTTTGGCTGTGGAAGTGGTCCCCAGAACTGAGATGAAGACCAGCGTTCTAGCCACTTCCAAGCTGAATTTGGTTCAATGGGATCATATTGGAGATTCAAGGGCATATTAGACAGTGATGAAGAAAGAACCTACAACATGCAACACTGAATACCATCAATTTCTCTATCACAAGCTATAGTAAAACTGAAAATACACATATGGAACATCCGAATATTTTCTTGCTTTATCACTATGTTTCAATTTCTAATAGTATTATTTTTATATGGACATTTCACAATAAAGATTGAAGAGTCCCTCTAAAGCACAGCATCTTGTGCCGACATCTGGCAAGCAACTCAGAGTATAAATTTGTCACTATCAATTTGGAAGGGTAAAGCTAATAAGAATGATACGGCTACTTTGTTTTCCCTCTCAGTACACCTATCCAATAGCTTATATTATCTATCTCCATTCTGTGAAAAGGCAGCATAAATATGGGATAAACAGCATACAGGAATTTTTTTTTGATAAGTAATATACAGGAAATTATATAAATATCAAAAGCGTGTGTTCCTCATTTGCAAATGATGTACTAATCATAAAAACCATAGAGATTGTAAAGTATCTAAACAACCACGATGCAGACCTTACAGATAAAACCATTTGCTGAGAGCTTATCTGGCCTAGTGGCTGAATGTAATCCAAATAGCTCTACCTGGTAAAGAGAAAGGGATATTAAATAGACAGAATTAGATGCACAAGATATTACAAAGTTTTAACTCTGCAAAAAAAAAATTGACAAGCTCAACAAGAGATGAGCTTATCCATATAACATCAACATTGAAAAAAAAATAAGAAAACTGAAACCAATTAAATAGCACGTTCTCGAGATCAAAATACTGACTGTCAAGCAATAGAGAGTCCCTAGATGGAGAATGACTTGAATTGGATGTTGCAAAGATGGGTGATTGACAAAATAAAGTAACAAATAATTTAAACCTAGGAGACTCTAAAGTAGCACCAATCAAGGGAAAAAATGTCATTTAACTTGAAAAAAGGCTGCGATACTTCACTCACCTAAAAAGGAATATACAATAAGAAAGCCAAATGCAAACAACATATAATGCCATAATGACAAGTCTTTGTGTAGCCAAATGCAATAAAAATGTTTTACTTCCTCGAGTTGAGCTTGCTGAAATTCCTGAAATTACTGAATAAAGACCTCAAAAGTGACCAGGACAATATGTAGACTGTTATCATAAGTACTCAAATCCATACAGTAGACCCTCGAGTTGAGCTTGCTGACATTCCTGAAATTACTGAATAAAGACCTCAAAAGTGACCAGGACAATATGTAGACTGTTATCATAAGTACTCAAATCCATACAGTAGACACCTTGATAAAAGGCAATTTCGGAACTTCATCTGTTATGAACATAATTCACAAGGATCCATCTCCCCATTCGACTACTTGGGACTAAAGCTTAATCGAGGCGAGATGAGTCAGAAAGACACACTCTTCCAGATACAAAGAGATCTAGAAAGACTAATTTAATTGCACATCAAATGAAACCAATTTAGGCCTCTTGTGAAAACTTACGAGACAACACTT
This sequence comes from Myrica gale, assembly GCA_963930655.1. Taxonomy (NCBI): domain Eukaryota; kingdom Viridiplantae; phylum Streptophyta; class Magnoliopsida; order Fagales; family Myricaceae; genus Myrica; species Myrica gale. The sequence continues at coordinate 2,300,638 of OZ005600.1, read as the reverse complement.
TTTCTCCACTTCAACCCCACAAACAGATAGCCTGGCTCTTCGACCACGAACATGCGCCTGCAGTTTAACAACCCCCTTCATGCAGTGCAAAGTAGCGACAGCCTGTCTCCTAACCAGGTGCCCACGAATAAGGGCTTGCAGCCTTATGATGCCCTTGAGAGCACGAAATGCCCGACGAGCCTCCCCAGATATAATGGAAAAAAAAATATCAGTAGGAGAAAACTGCATAAATCTAACTTTAAAGAGGGGAAAAGATTGAGAAAATCTTACAGATCTTTGTTCAACAGAGTGATAAGGAGAACTCAATTTTCGATAAACTATTATTAACATAAAAAAATCGCCTAGCATCAAATCACACGACTATCCTTAAAGAAAATAAACCTAGTTCACTAACAATAATACTTTTCATATACAGGACTGAAGGAGAATTATGTTTCCACAGCTACTCCCACCATTATACATGTCAGGAACTGAAATAAAAACCTTAGACAACAGAAATCACAGACACGTCCACAACATCAATCCTCTCCAACCCCTGCCCAAACCACTGAGAGATTCACTAAGGAAACAAATGGTAATGCATACACAGAAGAAAGCATGTATAGTTTAAAATCATTGATGAAAGCTAATATATCAGAAGATGAGGCATATAACACATTGAAGAAACATAAAGACATGCTAAATAGAAATGCAAAATTAGCTGTCAAATTCCTCTTCATGTCATGGACAACTATGAAATTCATGTTTTTTCATCCCGCAGTACCCATGTAACTTTTGGATGCAGAGTTCAGGGAAGAAAGTATTACCAAATAGCCTCTATAAGCTGCCTGTGCCTTCGTAGCAGCTTGCTCTTGCCTAGTAAACTCCATAATGTCAGCTGGAGCCAAACCCGTGGTTCCTTCTATAACTACAGCTTGATTTTCTGGCAATAACACCACTACATCTTGTGGTAAGTTCGAAATTACTTTCCTTTCTGAGTTTTCTTCAATTCTGTCAGAGGTATGACGCACCACATCTGGAATTACAGAAGGATTTGCTGCCAAATCACCAGACACAGCCTTACAGGCGAGGTTTGCCTCTTTATCCGTGGTGGATTTCTTCACATGCAATGACTTTGAAAAGTTAGTTTACACCAAATTCATCTAAGGCTAGGAGAACATCGAAAACAAATCAAAAGCATTTGAAAACTTCTGACCGTTTATATGCGGGACAACTGTAAGCATGAAGGCAGTAATGTGCAACAAGAAAACTGTAAAACTATATTTTCTTAACACCAATTGGAAGAAGGGGCGTGGCAACATAAATAGATGAAACAAAATAAGTGGACGTAAGTAAAAACTTAAATAACCTTTCTACAATAAGATCCAATGATCAGAAATCTTCTATAGTTGAAAAACATCAATCATCCACCTGAGATTCCAAATGGGCTAACGCTGCACAATTGCTATCCTTTTTTATTAATATAACAGATAATAACTTGTCACCGGGCATGAGATTTTTGACAGTGGTGGCATAACAAAGTTTATATGAACAGATCATGAAATGGCGTGTCATGTACATATAACATGTAAAAATCTGTTGTTCCGCTATTTATTGTGCTCCACATCTACCCATCATACCAGTAGCCTAATGACTTGCTAAAACATGATACACCAAAGCATGTAGACATGAAAGGATGGAGAGGGACAGAGTCAGATCACATACATGAATAGCAATGAAACACTGACAGGTAATAACTAAATACCTTCAGAAAGCTAGATTTGGACGATTTCTTCCCAAAAAGAATTGTCTTGATCCACTTTGCTGGAGATTTTCCCATTGCAATAAGGTCTCTGCCAAGTAGACTCAACTTCTTTTCCTAATCCTGCATGGTTTTGACAAATGAACCTCAAATCCCATTCTATGCACCAAAAAATAACATGATATAGGTTTTATGCCAACTGAAAAATTAAAAAACCAAAAATTATGTCACGCGCCTCAATCTTTACCAGAAATAACTTCCAGCTAACTATGTAGAAACAACATAAAATTACAACAACTTCAAACAAGAAAACTATACTTCTATTTCTTCCCTTAGAACAAAAAGCACCAAGACCATCCAAAAAAAAGAACCTCACTGTGTATTGGGGCTCAAAACTTAACAGGTCGTCATGCAACAGCAGTAAAAGAAAACCAGCTTATTCACTGGGCGAGTGTCCTTATGCACACCATTATGGTCTGAAAATATAATTAAAAAAGTCAGCATGAAGCTAGATATAGTCCGAACAACAGGCGCCACAAAAATTCTTTTAGCCACACTCAGAGCTCAGCCACGGAGTGAAAGATTCAAAAGAAAAACTCAACCACAATTCACTTACATTTCTGCTCAAAACAGTAACATAAAGCACTTGAAGACGAATTCATACAAGCATAAACGCAAAAAACGAAGACCCCTTCTAAAATCAGCACCGAACTTGGTTCCTTCACTCTCTATCGACGTACTAATTCACCTTCCTGCACAAGACTCGATTTAGACTAAACCTGACCGCCGCATACATACCACAGACCCACTAGAATAAGTGTAGAAAACAGTGCCCTGAAACAATACAGCGAATAATATGAAAATCACAACCCAGAAACTAAACTCTGAAAGACTGAAACCAAGCAGGGGTCCATTGACTAAACCCCCCAAACTATATTACACGAGAATATCTGCACAAAGCAAACTCACCCATATAAATGTATACTTTCTTTCTCTGAGCAGTAGGATATATGTATATGCACTACATAGGATTCGGGCAGATAGATATAAAGCAAAATCAAAGTGGGTACGAGCAATGTGGCTCAGATCTGAAATGTACCTGAGAGAAATAGAACAAGGCAGTTCAGAGAAATGGAACGGTTCAAGAAATGTTATACAGGAAATGGCGAGTGTGTGATCTCTCTTTCAGTCGGTTTGAGTAAAGTGGAGTTTTCGTGTTTCTTTGTAAAGCGGTTAAATAATCGGCCAAAAAAGCCACAAATAATATCTGCTTTTTAATTTTTCGGTTTAAACTTAACCCCATGAAATTCGGTTCCTGAAAATTGTAAATAAAAGCAGCTGACTTTCCTCAAAGGAAAGACCGTAAATCAATATAACATAATCTATTTCGTTTATATTTTAAAGTATCCACCAGCTTTTATAATTCAAGAAAATATAAGGAGTGAAAAGGTCAATACAATTAATTGAAACAATGATTATTAAGGCAAATTTGCTTAATCTAATGCTGGACAGGTTAATTGCCGTATCATTATGTTTTCCGGACAACGGAACTAATTTATAAAACAGGGACCACCTGATCAAAAATTTGTATCACCTCCGACTTAGGTTATGTTTGCACACTAAAATTTTACTCATCTTAAAATTTTAATACAATACAAAATTACAATATAATCTCTCTCCCCATCAAATCATTACTTTTCACTAAAAAAAAATATAAAAAATTATTTCTCTCTTCACTTTTTTATCAACTCCAGTACCTAAAATTTTATTTCTCAAACACAGCCTTAACATCTACACCCAACTCTTCGATGGAAAATATAATTTAACATTTTCCCATAAAATTAAGGGGCTCCAGAACCAGACCTCATTAAAGAACAGAAATCAACTCTGGTTTTTGGGAAGAGCTACCGACACCTTGAACAGCATGTGTTGGCCCCAGTTAAGGTTTAGGAACTGACCAATCAACATCAGTATTGTTCATGTAATTTGACGATTATCTGACAGTTTAAGGACCAAGATGGCGTAATTGTAAAATGCTCAAGCCGAAAACCAAAGTACCAATGGGACCTCCAGAGACTGAGTGTGACCATCTACCAACGTAATTGCTTCATGATGTCCACTTGATTTGCACCCACCTAAAGTGGACCATAAAGTGGGATTCATCAAATGTTAGTTTGCCCAATTGGCAAGAATTGAACTCCAAACCCAAGGCCGCCTTGATAGCCTGCCGACACGTTCTAAGCCACGTCGTAGAGAGCCTCCTTCGATGTGCTTTAAACAAGTTGAGAATTTATAGCTGCAAACCAATTATTCTATAAGCATCCGAAGCACATGACTGAGATGAGTATGTCGATTATAAAAGAAGCTCGTAAAACCACTCCCTCGACGTTGTCCTTTGAATTTTGATGCAGTGCGAGTTAGCCTCGCCCTCGCCTCTATAAAATATACTCAAATATTTGGCTGTCAAGGAGTTCTAACAGCAGACGGAGGGATTCCAGCACTGGCAGCACACCATGCATCAGATTTTGTTCAGAGAAAACTACATGGTCTGCGCAAGAGTTGCTTTGCATTGCTTTCGATGTATCTCAATGACGATAGTTCATTCGACAACTTATTAATTTGGATCAGAGTTTTCTAAAAATTTCAAACATGTTGTGTGCCATTTTATTTTCGATGAAATGTTTGGGTAATTCCTTATTTTTGACAAGCCTTAACTTTCGAGAATTTAAATAGCTTACGCTAGTGGAGGAGGAAAGAGCTTCTTTGGATTCCAAACTGGTGATAAAAAAAAAAATCCAAACTGGTGAAACATGTAATAAAAAAAACAAAAACTCTTGATCCGAACCCAAATGTTTTGTTGGGCCAAGTCCAGAGTCCAGATCAGCCTAAAGGGCTGAACTGGCTGTCCGAGCTCGCCAACAAGCAATGTGGATCAGTGCGGTCCATACAGATCTGCGGCCTACCCCAGACGATGCCGTTTAAGAACATAAAACATCGGAAATCTGTATCAGAATGTACCAGTGGAACTGTGGAAGTCTTTAAAATGTTTGTTCTAAAACGTTTTCTAATTCAAACATTTTTTTTTTACCCAAAAAATATTTCAAATCTTAAATAAAATTTTCTATCTTTAGAAAGTTGAAGTTTTTTCTTCACTAAACATTGGCCACTCAAATTTTGTACTGGCGCTGACCTTGACAGCAGTGTTTTCTTTTTTTCTTTTTCAAGCATTGGCCTTGAAGCTTTTGAATGCTCGAGAATTATCATTCAGGGGTTGGCCCTGGACTATGACACTTGTGGCCTTGCTGTTGCAAAATAGCCTTTTTCGCGGTTCAAAGTGACCAAAAAAAGGAAGAAATTAATGTAGGAGTGCAAATTTTATCAGGCAACCAAACAAAGGAAAATATTGGGTGGGACTGAAGGGAAGAGAAAAAAAAAAGAGAGGAGAAATAACTACTTATAAGAGCTCTTCAATTTTTAAAAGAAAAAAAAATACTAAGGGTGTATTTTTTACTTTCCTCTCTCCCTACGGTTTTTTTTCTAAAATTCCTCTTTCTCGCTTTTTAGAATGTATTTCTCTCTCTCTCTTTCTTTTTTTTTTTTTTACTTTTCTATCTCTCTACCTATCTTCTAAAATTCATCTTTTCTTTCTCTCACTTCTGTTTCTCAGTATTTACACTCTTATTGTTTAGATTTTCTCTCAATAACTTCTTTATTTTCTCTCTCCCATTATTTTACTTCATATATAAAAAATAGCAAAATTCATATTCAACGCTTGGAATACAACAAAAATTTTGCTTTGCACAAAAAAAAAATTTTCCAAGTTATAATTCTAAATGTTATTAGATTTATTATTATTATTATTATCTTTTTTTTTCTACAAACAAACTCATTTCATTATTATATTCTAATTAAAATATTATTGCTCTATTTTTTTTCTAAACAAAATATTATTATTGATCTATTATTTGTGTGTACCTATGTTATTTTGTCTAGAGTTTAATATTGTTTCGTACCTTTGTCAATAACTGATGAGCCCTTTATTCCGAAGATTTTAAATTTTTGATTATATTCGCCGCACAAGGTTTTACTACTGATATAATAATTGATGATCTTTACTCATTGAAGGAATGTCCGGTTCAATTAGCATAATTTATGAAAATTTGGCTTTTACAATTATGTTAAAGTTTATAATTTTTGTTAAGTTTTAAAATACGTGGTAACATTTTGATTATGCTTATTTTGATTATAATAAAAATTTGAAGTTTCAATAGTTGAAATACACATAACTTCGACACCTAGTTAGAAAAAAAAAATTAAGCAAAACATATATTTGACCCCCTAAAGGTAAATTCTGGCTTCGTCCGTGACTATAATGATTGACTCACTTTGACTGCTTGTCCGATCTGTTGTGTATCGTGCAGCCATGACCAAAAACCTCTACTTTTTTTTTTCTAAGCACCAAAAACCTCTACTTAGCGAGTCCCTATATATATATATATATGCGCGCGCGCCTCGTTAAAGAACTACAATATGGATAGACATCATATACCACAACAGAGCGACGGAAAAATGAAAACAGAGCTGTTTCTGTCTTTTCTTTTTAACTATATATATATAGATATACGTGCTTCATTAAAGAACTACAATATGGATAGACATCATATACCACAACAGAGCGACAGAGAAAAATGAAAACAGAGCTGTTTCTGTCTTTTCTTTTTAACTTTTTGTCCAAGATTTTCCACCATCCAGTGATGTGAGGTCCAGTTTGCTTGGCTTCAGACAACTTCAAAAGCACAGGGGTAGGAAGTTCTTAAGGTGTTCTTACTTTTAAAATCCTCCTCCCTCTCTCCTTTCGTCCATAAATAAGGATTCTCATGGGGACAAACGGGCGGCAGCCTATGCTTATTCTGGTGCATCGTTGGATAGAGATATCAATATTTTATCATGTTAAAGATGGACGATGATTTCAAAATCTCAGTTCCCACCTTAGAGACGCGTACAAAGGAAGGAAAAAAAGTAGATAAAACAGCATTTCGTGGGGAGGGAAAGGAATGTTGTGTTGAGCTCTGTTTCACTTTCTTTAGATTGTTTAGCTGCTTGAAAATTTTGTTTAGCCAAAAGAAGAATGGAATACGACTGTTAAAATAGAGATGACGGGAAAAGGTTTGCAGAAGAGGAAACTCTGCTATAAGTCAATCTCGTTTAGCAATGTAGTTTAATACTAAATTGCTTTTTCTAATAAATAAAGCATATAAAGACATTCTTTTCTTCAATTAATAACACAACTGAGGAATAAGAGTCCAGATGCTCTAGCATAGATGATTCCATGCTTTTCTGGAGGCCAAATTCTAGCATTTCATACAATTTTAACATACAAAAACAGAACTCACTAGTCTCTTCGAACTTCAAGCAGGGGCTTCTTTCTCATTTGCAGCACAGTAACCAGCCTCTCCCCTAACAAGCAGTAGTTGACCTTTTGTTTGCAACGGACTTGGAACACAATTAGGAACCTGAGGCCGAAAAAAGAATAGGATTTCTCATTTCTCGTCTTATTTCTACCTAGGATTCATAAGAGGTGTCTCCTAATCCCTGACAGTAATAGATGAGATTATGCATTGCCCAGGATGGTATTTTGATATCCTCTGGAGTGAGTCTTAAATTCTGAAATCTATTAGCTCTATACTCCAAAGTACTGAGACTTCAAAAATAATTATGTTCATAATCCTTGACAAAAAAAAGTCATGGTATTTGGGTTAAAGCTTTTGATGTTCATTGGCATTGAATACATCTGGTGGATGGGATTTTCGCTTTCAGGGAACTTGGATGAAGAAACCAAATCACGAGGCTTTATTGGGTAAAATTTCACATTTTGAAAAGCAAATTCCCAATAACACTTATTCTCAAACTTTTGCCAAATCCAGCAAAAAAGGTTCTTCCTAACCACGGTAATGAATCGGCTCTCTGATTACTTCTCTTGCAATTTACTCTTTATTCCTCCCTACGATTTGCAGACCTCTGGAAGGAAAAATAAAGGCAATCAAAATCCTAAGTTGAAATACGTCGGTCAGACACAAACTCGCCAATCAAATCCATAAAAGAGTGTATTGGTGATTGGATACTTTTGTTCTTCGAAAAAGGATTCGTGTCAGACTGCATGGACCAAGCACAAATGTAACGCAGATCTTTTGGAAACTTAACAAACATACGACATGAATGCAAATTGAAAGGACTGAAATACCAGAATTTTGCCTGGTCCCGAATGTATATTTAGTGAAAAACAGAGGTATAAACTATGCAAAAAGGGAAGCTAAAAAGAGAGGTTACATATTTGTAGAACTTTAAAGCCTAACAGGCAAGGTTTAGAATTACCGTATCAGCCTATAGATTTCTCTTTTGCCTAAAGAAACACTACTATACCGAAAGAACAAGAACAGATGAGAATGGAATCAACCTTTTAACTCATGATGACGAAAATACCCTGATCTTTATATCGTAACTACGTCCATCAATTATACCCATTATACCGAACAATCCGAACAGGGCACAGAAATATATAAGCTGGTGAAACATGTAATAAAAAAAACAAAAACTCTTGATCCGAACCCAAATGTTTTGTTGGGCCAAGTCCAGAGTCCAGATCAGCCTAAAGGGCTGAACTGGCTGTCCGAGCTCGCCAACAAGCAATGTGGATCAGTGCGGTCCATACAGATCTGCGGCCTACCCCAGACGATGCCGTTTAAGAACATAAAACATCGGAATTAAGCTTTGTCGCCACAACTCTCTGTTTGCCGGAGCTCCTAAACCCCTAAATGGGTTTTCTGAGAAGAGCTTCAAAGATCCTAAAGCCACTGAAATACAGCTCTCTCACGCACGCTCCCTCTAAATTTGGCCCATTTTCCCCTATATTCAATGGCAACCCGCTATCTATCAGAGTAAATACCAATCAATTTGGTTCTAGCCATGGATTTAGTTCTCATTCTCGCCAAAACAGTGAAGAGAATGACATAGATTTGAGCCTGTACCCTCCAGAGAGGATCAGGAACTTTTCCATCATCGCGCACATTGACCACGGCAAGTCTACGCTCGCTGACCGGCTTTTGGAGCTCACTGGGACCATTAAAAGGGGCCGTGGTCAGCCTCAGTACCTCGACAAGTTGCAGGTATATGAAATTATATGAATGATTTCATGTTGTTCAGGAAGAATTGAATTGGTTATTCTGTGGAATTTTGATTGCTTCCGAGTATGCGGTAGGTAGACTTTATTGGGTGGTCTGGTCTCCGTGTGAAGTTTATGTTTTGTTTACTTATATTAACCGAAAAGACAAGAAGTTTACCGCACTGCATAAATGGGTGCTTGAAGCTTTTGGTCTTTCTTTAGGTAGTAAGGATTAGGGATAAATACAACATTGGTCCATGTGGTTTACTCGAAAATCAAATAAGTCCTTCAGTTTTAAAACGCATAAAATTAGTCCTTAAAGTTTAAAATCATTCACAATTCACATTTGAAGGGTCCCGGAAGGACTAAAGTCATGATGAATTTTAAACTAATTTTATGCGTTTTAAAATTTAAGGACTTATTTGATTTTCGAGTAAACCACATGGACCAATGTTGTATTTATCCCTAAGGATTATGAATCTGTCTACACGAGCCAAAAGTTTATATTGCGGACGTGGAATTATAAGAAAACACATGCATAAGGGGGGAGGGGAACCTTAGTATTCTGTAAGTTTTTTTTTTCACACTGGGTCTCTTTGGGAGTTATGTAACCTGCAAAAGACACTTGTCAGTCAGTGTCCTGTTAATTCATTCAAGGAAATGTTATAGTATTTGATCTGCCTTCTAGATTCCACTTGATGAAATTTGGATTGTCATAGGTAGAGAGAGAAAGGGGAATTACGGTAAAAGCTCAGACGGCGACCATGTTCCACAAGCACAACTATAATGGTGCAGACATAAGTGATGTGCGAGACCAATCAAGTTTTCTACTAAATCTGATTGACACACCGGGTCACGTGGATTTCAGCTATGAAGTATCAAGATCTCTAGCAGCTTGCCAGGGTGTTCTGTTGGTTGTTGATGCTGCCCAAGGTGTTCAAGCGCAAACTGTAGCCAACTTTTATCTTGCTTTTGAATCTAACTTGACAGTAATACCTGTCATAAATAAGATTGATCAGCCAACTGCTGATCCAGATCGCGTTAAAGCTCAACTAAAATCAATGTTTGATCTCGACCCTAGTGATGCTCTTTTAACATCTGCCAAAACGGGGCAGGGTCTGGAGCATGTCCTTCCTGCAGTTATACAGCACATACCTCCTCCCCCTGGGAAGAGTGATTCACCTATGCGTATGCTTTTATTGGATTCATATTATGATGAATACAAAGGAGTAATTTGTCATGTTGCTGTTGTTGATGGTATGCTGCATAAGGGGGATAAGATTTCATCCGTGGCAACTGGCCAAGCTTATGAAGTTTTCGATGTTGGGATCTTGCATCCTGAACTTATGCCCACTGGAGTTCTTTATACTGGACAAGTGGGATATGTTGTGAGTGGAATGCGTTCCACCAAAGAGGCTCGTGTTGGAGACACACTTTATCATAGCCGAAGCAGTGTAGAGCCCCTTCCAGGTATATATTTTCTCTGTTTTCTTTTTTGTGGTTGGTTGCCCAGGGGGTGGGAGTTCTACAATGCAACATGAGAAAAGTGAAAAAATAAAGTTTGCTACTAGGCATTCATGTTGAAAATCAAATCAGATCCTGAAAATGGGAAAACATAGTTTGATAGGAGAAGATTAGGAAAGCGTTATGTTGTAAGCCAAAGTTTTCAAAATCTTCTTCCACCTTCTAGTGTGGTGGTAATAAAATTATAAATTAATATTATATATTCATAAAAAAATTATAAATTAATATTATGTTAGCCATGTTGACTGAGGTTGTATTTGAGTGTTAAAATTTTAGGGTATTGGATTTGGTGAAAAAGTGAAGAGAGAGGTGATTTTTAATATTTATTATAGTGAAAAGTAATAATGTGATGGGGAGAGAGATTATATTGTAATTTTATATTGTGTTAAAATTTTAGGGGACTAAAATTTTAGTCCACAAACGCACCCTGAGAGTAGTCTATAATAATTAGAATTAATTTCGGTTGGTTTTACAACTTCATGGGCTACATAAACAATCTATCTAAGCTTGATGCTATGTGCTAGTTCCTTAGTTGCTTATAGTAGATAGCACGCACATGGGGAGTTTTAGAAGAAAATTGAGAAAACAATGATTGACAAAGTGAAGGATTTAAGTGGACGAGTACCTAATGTTTCTTGATTTCAAAAAATTTCAAAGTTTACTTTTTTATGAAAGCAGAACTCTTGTATGTTTCATTTTGAAAGCAGTGAAGCAACTAGGAGACTAGTTGCAGTATATCTTGTTTGATGAAAACTTGAAATTTTTGCCCATACTTGCAGATATTGCACTATACAAACATAATTGTCAGTTATAGAAGGTGATTCTGTTCTTGTAATTTATATTTTTATTGGATTATAAAATTCGGTGGGCACTCCTCTTGGCAGCAGTCATTCACACCTCACATTGATGTATAGTGAATTTCATACTTCAATTTGATTCATAAATTCATTATAGAAATCATTCCGTCATGAGCGTGACTCCTGCTTGTCCATTTGGAAAAAGAACTTCTTGGCCTTATGACCTTTTAACCTAAAAACTCTAACCTAAGGTTGCAGAGCATCAAGGTAGTATTGATTAGAATGTAGATCTTTGTTATGTCTGTGCTGATGACACTTCTATTTCTCGACCAAAGTTTCCTTTTTGTATGAAATTGTTGAAACACTGGTAGTGGCATATTTGGTTTTGAAATATAAGAGCATAAGGGTAATATGGCTGGACAAGTTGTTCCATCTCAGCTACGCTTTGGATGGGCAGTGAAAAGTCAGATTTGTAAAAGCTTCTGTTCTTATGACGAGCCACTACGAAGGTTTCCAATTTCCAAGAGTGATGGTCAGATTTATCTCTAGCATAGTTGCTGGAGCTAGTGGCTTTGTCAGTTCACTCTTTGACATAATGATTGAACCGTTTCCTCCATTTTATTTTTTTACCTGGGTGAACAGGGATTGAGTAATTTGTGCTGATATTTGTATTTCCTTTCACTATAAATTTGAGCTCGGTTTTGTAGTAAAGTGTTTTGGCTGCAGCTTTAATTCGGATTTTCCGGGTCCTGACACCTTCCTTATTTGCGTGTGCTTTTGGTTGCTTCCAAAATGTAGGTTTCAAGCCTGTAAAACATATGGTCTTCTCGGGTCTTTATCCAGCTGATGGATCTGATTTTGAAGCACTCAATCATGCAATAGAGAGACTGACATGCAATGATGCTAGTGTCTCTATCACTAAAGAGAGTAGCACTGCACTAGGTCTGGGTTTTAGGTGTGGCATCCATGTTGAATGACTTGTTCTTTTCTTCTTAAATGGAGGATTCTGCTCCTTCTATTTGGAATTTTAGGGGTAACTTTTCTTTGCTGGTTTTGTTCTACCTACAGGTGTGGGTTCTTAGGCTTACTGCACATGGACGTTTTCCATCAGCGGCTTGAGCAGGTGATCACTCCGTATCTTTGGTACTTGAAGAGCAAAAACATTGTGTACGTAATGTGTAAGAGCTATTCTAATTGAAGATACTGCCTGCTTTGGAACCTCAAATCAAGAAAGAAGCATTTAAAGTTGCTGTGACAAGGAACAGATGTAATACAATATCAAGATTCTACTTTTTAATTGAACACACTTCTTGTGTCTGCACTACATGGTTGACTGTTGCTGTGGTTGTGTTATAATTTTTAGATATGTTTGTATTTTTTGTATACTTTTTCTTTCTGGCTTTATAAATATTGGAAACTTTTCTGTTTATGTGATAACAGGAGTATGGAGCTCATGTTATTTCTACTGTTCCAACTGTTCCTTATATTTTTGAGTTCTCTGATGGAAGGTACGTGGGCCTGTGATATATGTTCTCATATGATTTACCAAGGATTTTATGTTGGCCCCTTTTCCAGCAAACTTCAAGTTCAGAATCCTGCTGCATTGCCCTCGGATTCTAAGCAACGAGTTACAGCTTCTTGGGAACCTACTGTAACAGCTACAATTATCTTTCCTAGTGAGTAAGCTCTCATATTCCCTTGTCATAGTCTTTTGGAATCATGCTAAGCAGAATATTTATCTGTCTTCCTTTCGTTGTCCATTGAAGGTATGTGGGGCCTGTTATTACCTTATGCTCTGAGCGGAGAGGGCAGCAGTTGGAGTATTCGTTCATTGATAGGTAACTTTTGCTTGTAAAGTGGTCTTAAATATACTTTAGTCATCCTCTGTGGCTCAGTTTTTGGTATGGGTTAGCAGAATGTGAAATGCAAAATATTCTTCTGCACTCAACATTTCAGCTATCTCACCTTAACTATTCTGTTCCACTATGTTCCTTCATTTCCTTTTTCTCACTACGGATTTAGTGGATTGGGTTTTGTCTAGAGAGATGCCATTGTATGCTCTTTGTGACTCATATGTCATGAGTGAGTCATAAAGCTGTTTCCCAGCCTGCTTTGGCTCAGTGATTAGTTAAGTATTTTTTCTGTGCCCAAGATCAAAGGTTGGTAAAGGAAAGAGAGTCATAATGTTTTTTTTTCCTTAGATTGTGAGTAAACCTTAGGCAAGCTCATTCATAGTTGAAACATTGATGCATTTAATTCATGCAGTCAACGGGCTTTTATGAAGTATCGCCTACCTTTGAGGGAAATTGTTGTTGACTTCTACAATGAACTGAAAAGTTTAACATCAGGATATGCTTCATTTGATTATGAGGATGCCGAGTAAGTTATGATCCTTTCTTTCTCTCATGACACCTGGATGTATGTGCACCAAAACACAAAAAAACCCCAACACGCGCACAGACACTGCTATCTAAATAGTAAAGACTGGTGGCACCTAGGGGTTTAATATGCTAATTGGTGTCACATAGAAAATGCAATCTTGTGATTTTGCATTATGTATTAATTTTCAGAACTAGCATGGGTTGTACTGCATAGGGCATCTCCCACTATCTCACGCCATTTGTTAACCATATGCTTTCTCGTGAAAACCCAACACACTAGACAAAAGTGCAAGAACATTGTTTATTAAACAGTAGCCTCATACTTGACAGGGTATCAATGTCACTAGTAGGTAGGTCGACAAGAAGGACCATATTTTTGGCCTATTTTTTGAGTTCGTGGTTGAATATAGGGGAAAATACACTTTCCACCTACAAACTACCGGGGTAGTGACACATTGCACCCCAAACTATCATCTTTAAGACATTGCACCCAAAAACTATCATTGTTAGACACTTTGCACCCTAAACTACCCACTTTGACACATTACACCCTCCAACTACTAATATTAAACACTTTGCACCCTCCATTTGATAATAATACCCTTCAGAAATTAATAAATTGACAACAATATCTTCAATATATGCAAAATGGGTCAAGGGCATTATAGTCATTTTAGTCTAAAAATTTGACAAAGGGTGCAAAGTGCAAAACCTATGGTAGTTCGTAGGTGAAAAATACATTTTCCCCTTGAATATAACTTTCCCTCTCTTGATACATTTTACGGCCTTAATTGACAGCTATCAACAATCTGATCTTGTGAAACTGGATATTCTCTTGAATGGACAATCGGTTGATGCAATGGCAACAATTGTTCATAACTTGAAGGCACAACGTGTTGGCCGTGAATTGGTTGATAAACTGAAAAAATTCATAGACAGGTCTGCCCACTTGTAGTTGATCACCTCTTTCTTTCTTTTTTGGTGCTTTTTTTTTCTGGTTTACTCTGCTGTGGCCAAATATGTTCTGATTTTGAGCAGGCAGATGTTTGAAATAACAATACAAGCTGCAATTGGATCGAAGATCATTGCAAGGGAGACGTAAGTTCGTGTGTTAAACTTTTAGAAGGTTATCATGTTAGATTTTGGTAATTCTTCACGGTAGAGAAGGATTTGAACTTTCTTAAATATTATACATAAATAAGGTAACAGTTCTAATTCCTCAGTAAGTTGTAACTGGTTTCATTAACGGCATATGATGTAATTTGATGATAAATTAACTGTATATTAAAAAGAGTTAAGGTTTCCATTGCAGTCATTAGAGCATAACCGTTTCTTTAACCTAAGTCTGCCTGCTTTGATTTTAGGATTTCTGCCATGAGAAAAAATGTTCTTGCCAAGTGTTATGGTGGGGATGTTACCAGGAAGAGGAAGTTGTTGGAAAAGCAAAAGGAAGGAAAGAAACGAATGAAGCGTGTTGGTTCTATTGATATACCTCAAGAGGCATTTAATGAACTATTGAAGGTTTCATGAAGAAAATGTCGTGAGGAATTGGCCATTTTTGGAACTGGTAACGTTGGTATTTCAAAATTTCTGATGAATTCCTTCTTAATACAATATAGCACCACAACGTTGTCATTTATGGCCTACTACGAGTAAACTCAGTCTGCAATTGTTACTTTCAACTATGCGGTTACGCCCTCTTTGCTTGTTATCAGATCTTTTTTTTTTCTACGCATTGTTATCAGGTCTTTCGATGTGAGAAAGAATGTTCTTGCGTTTCTCTGCTGGGAAGCTGTTGGGAAAAGACAAATGAAGACCCAGATGAAGCGTATTCTCTATGCAGGTCCTTCTGATGAACTGTCCAAAGACCTACGTAGAGAACAAAAATGATCACATGTATGGTAATCAATGATTTTTTTCTTCACAAAGAGCAGAATTTTTTTGTGCCGTCTACATGTGGAGATGCTGGCAAAATACCATGTTTTGGTGTTATTTCTGAGTATCAGAATTTATTATAAAATTCGCTTTTGGCTGGGATGGGGAATATGGAGTTTCCTCTAGTTGCATTGTGTCAAGATTCGTCTCATCTGGCATACACATGAAGGCCAGAATGTTCTTTGTAATTGAACTTAATCAAATTAAATGGGTATTTGGATTACTCAATTATAAGCTTGCAGTCATCTATTTTCTAAGCTAAACTGTCAGCTAAGCTTCTTAGAAAGTAGATTAGTAAGATAAAACAAGTGGGATTAATAGTTGATCCAAGAGATTTTCTTGGGTTGGTTTGACTTGGCTCTTAAGGAGTTTCTTGATCTAGTCCATGGTTGGAATACATTATTATTTTGACAACTTGGTCTTTTGTATGGAAGCCTGAAAACATGTCTCGTTTAGATTTACATTTGCACTAGAAAATGACAATTGACTGGTAAGAACAAAAAGTTATGTTCGAAGTATGACTTTCTACTGCTATGGATTCAGGCCCATATTTGCCCATTCCATAATTGCAGCTTTTTTTTAATGTAAATCTAAACGAGACATAATTGCAGCTTCATGTGAGAAACTGTGAGAAAAGGCCTATATAAGTGGCATTTTAGAAAATGTTAAAAGGAAGCTTCAATTATAGTAACATCCAAGGCAATAGCAGATATGCGAGACCTATAGCTTAGCAAAAAAAAAAATATATGCGAGACCTATTAGTTCAACTTATCCTCAATGGCGGAAGTAGACGTAGAATTATCCTTCGAGATGGATAATGACACCCTCGGCTGCAGAAGCATCAAGCTTTCTGTCTGGGAATGGGATGAAGAAAATCTGTTGAAATAGCTTGATGCAAATGCTTTCCTATTTTGGGTCAATGGATCAAGAGAAACGGCCTCAATAATTGGCTCGCCCCACTTGGAGTTTTAGCCCAATCTCTCCCCTACACCTTGGTGATCTTGCGTTCCACCACTTCCAACCATTGATGAAATTGTGGCAGCAATCATAGATCTCAAGCTTGGGTCTGATGCAATTGCCTTGGTTAGGGTTTCTGTTAATGATTCTTGAGAAGCAGCTTGGTGGTTCTTTTCCAAGTAAGATGGGTAGAAATGTTCCTGGGGTTGGGTCCCAAGATTTAAGGACCCATATGAGATTTTGTTGTGGGGTACTGCCGCATAATTAGGGTATCCAGTGCCCCAAGTCGTTGGTAGAACGGTGGAATCTGAAGATGAGAAGCTTAGACTCTTCGAAGGAAATCTTGGGTTTGAAGCAAAGCTGGAAGACAGTTTATTAAAAAGTGTGGACGAAGGGGCGGATTCAAAGGTAGTGAGGTCTAGCGTGACCGTTGGAAAAAGAGGCGGCGATGAAGTGTTTGGCAAGTAAATTTGTTTCACTTTTGAATTGTCCAAGAGATTGAAATTTAATCCATTCAAAGCAGCAGGAGCGGTGGCTGTTGAACTGAGGCCCGTTCGAGAGGTAGACGAGCCAGACAACAGCATGGAAGCGGCAGCGGAAGTTGTGGAAGCCATAGCAGTAGCTGAAACTGCAAGTGGGTGGTTGTGGGTTCCTTCATAGGTGGTGATCAAGATGGACAAGTCCTCGGCACATCTTTGCACCTGCAATCATGTGAAGACGTGTGAAATCCTTAAGTCAATTACGAATAAAGCAACCATTTTGGACTCGCATTGCTTATGCCAAATTATTATATAAGACGTTGACGATACGTTCGAAGTTATAGCCCTTAAAACAAAAGTCACGATCATGTACCTGTTTTCGTACTGGGCATTCTGGTGCAACTGTGCAACGATAGTATGATCGTGGGCATGGATTTCCTTTAGCGATTTTCTGTCCATATTTCCTCCATTGGCATCCATCATTCATCTGCAGGGAATTAGAGAAGTATATATAATAACATGCATGCATGATATTTCCCTAATTTGTCAAAGTTATCGACACTAATCCTCTGTAACTAAATTCCACTGGCTTTAATAATTAATGCAGCTCAAATGTATTAAGCAACACATGAGAAGGAAAGGAAAACTACATGAATTAGTGTACTAACCGTTGGAGTGTCGCATCTAGCTCTCACGGAAACCCTAGCTCTCTTCATTTGGGTTTGCTGTGAAACATCATCTCCGTTTCTCATTGTCTTTGGAAGTTTACTCGTCGGCCATGTGTCTCCAGCTGCCTGCTTAGGCTCTTCCAAACTGGTCTCCGGGCTTTGATCAGAGACCAGATCAGTTGATAATTGAAACTTAGAGTCCCATCCAAGACTAAGGCTGGCCCTCCAGTCCTCATCTTTCATAGCTTTGCTATTCTTAGGGTTGATACAACCATTATCGTCTTTCTTGGGGTCACTCGGCCTTCTTCCGAGGCAGAGAGACACGAGTTCATGAGGCTCTTCATGAGTTTCTTCATGCGAGGGAGCTGACTCTGTAAATTTCTTCGGAGCAGCTTCTTGTTTAACGATGTCGAAGAAGCGCAACTGCAGAGAGTGGTAATCCTTCTCAATCTGCTCAAACATCATTCTCAATCTTCCGTTTTCTTCTTTCACCTCGCCCATTTCCGCTTTGGCAGATTCAAGTTTATTTTCCTACATCAGAAAGTAATCATAATGCAAGTGATTCTTAGGATTAAAATTCATCCACCTTTTAGTTGACGTAGAGAAACTTAAATATACAGCACGCTAATGTGCAGAAATTCCAATTATTCCATGTTTTAGAAAACCAAATATCAATCCAAATTTTCAATTTTTTCTTGAGGGACCCTCAGCGCCGTATATATCTATGTAATCAAACTCTTAAATCATGAGCTTGTGTCAAGTCAAATTATACGAACCTGCACTCAGTGTTAATATTACTGACCATCTCATGATATGGGATCTACTCACTGAAAGTATACATATAATTGATAAGCCTTATTTTATGACAAAAATTATATATCCAAGAAAAGGAAAGGAAAGGAATTAGTAACCACCAAAGCAATATTACTCGCTAAGGCTCTAAAAAAGGCCGTCATGAAATTAACCCTATTAGTTAATCAAATCTCTGAGCTGGAAAAAAGGAAGTACAACTGTAATGGAGAGAGAGAGAGAGAGACGAGATGAGAGACTAAATATAACAGGACGTTTCTTATACTGTATGTACCTAGCTCTTCATCGTTTCTCAATTCTTTATGACCCAGTACTGCTGAAGATTGGTTCAAGCTACGTACTGACCTCGTCCAGTTCTCTTCTACTTTGAACCTTAAGTATAATAAGAGAATCCTTGAGTAACTATCTTAATTTGTTCTCCCTAAAATTATAATTAATATAAAAAAGAGGCAAAATTTAGTTTTGGTTCCTAAATTGTGTGGGGTTTCAGATTCGTAATTAAATTATTCATCATGGAAAAAATCTTGCTTTGAACGTTTTGAAGAGGAATTTAAGTGTTATCCTTATATGTCTTACCAGCACTAGCTAGTTGATTCACGAACAAAAAGTAGTATTTTCACCTTCAAGAATCAAAACTATAATTAAGGTAAGGGTTCTTTTGATAATTCACTGGAAAAATTAGAAAGTATCAAGACAATCTCCTAGCTATTAATTCAGTCAAACATAAAAGCTCACAAAAAAAATCAATCAAACATAAAAAGAACCAGATAGTACATGTATGAAGTCAAGACATGCATCCTATAAACTTGAAAATTGGAAAAAATTCTACAGTAATTAAGGTTGGAAACTCTGGTATTTTGTGAGAAATTAACTGAGATTTCCCCACCCTATCAATTACCCAACCATGATCACGATCGAGGAGAATATTAAGAAGAGAGTAGGAAGGAAGAAAACTAGAACCTGGGTTCACAAGAAGGGCTAAAGCTTTCACATACCTGTCTTAACTCATGACTCTCATGGTCACCTGCAGATTCAAAACTCATTTCTTCTGTACGTACCTGCAGTACCTCAAGAGCTAGATGTACATTTTCAACAATATGACTTCTGCTTGAGAACGTAGATCTTCACTTTCCTAGCTTTATATATATATCCATCCTCACAACACCTCCCAGCTCTTATAATTAAAAAACAACCACACTGCTTTCAAACTTGGTATAAAAATATTCAAATTACAGTGCTTATCTATCCCCCCCAATACGCAGTCGCAACTAAAATGTCAACATGCCCCAACCACGCTCCCACTAGCATTTAATTATACATCGAACGATATTTAAACTACATAAAAACAGTTCATGAGTTTCAACGTTTCACAGTTAAGATCCGCATGAGCTTGGAGGAGACGGAGAGAGAGAGACAGAGAGGAGGCTGGATTTTCGGAAGACGATGTAATTATATATAAATGACTTAATTAGTAGTATTACTATTTAATTAAGCTGCTTAATTAGTCTAGCTAGCTAGCTAGTAGTATGGTTGAAGCTTGTGCATAGACGATGTCATACTAGGGTGGGGTTTGTTCACCAAAATTTACACCCCTAAAATTTCTAAACAAACATAAAATAATCTCTCTTTCCTCATTATAATATTATAATATTCAATTAAATTTTCTCTCTCTTCGCTTTTCCATAAAAAATATATATTTTTTCATAAACTCCAATACCTAAAATTTCCAAAACCCCAAAAGTCTCAATATTGCGTAGTCTAGCTAGCAGCCCTAGTCTGGCAGCTGTAGGCGGTCTTGTGTGTCATTATCAGTGGCGTAACCTTTGGCTAATGTCAATTTAAGTTTCTGCACATATATATATATATATATATATATATATATGGTAGTAGTACTTGATGTACATTGTTAATTAATCGACCTTTGGGCAATATAATTAATCTTTTCTGCACAAATATATATGGGTCACCGATATGGAAAATTAGACTCATATATACTGTTGTCCATAATATATCATACTGCCTTGCCAACGTACATTAAATATGCTTCCAAGACCGCAGTTAATGTCATGGTCTAGTTTTGCGGTTTATACGCTTATTATATGATGAAGGGTGAAAAACTGCTGCATGTCTTTACCATTGACTCTCCTTGCCGCGTGTGTCGTGCCCTACTTTAAATTAACTAGATAGAAATACGTCAGCCAAGAATGAGTCTGAAATTAAACCCCCAAACTCTTTTCTTTTCTTAATTAATGTGTAGTAATTAATTAACACTGCATGTCTATAGGTAGTTAATTTTAATCCCCAAAAACTAAGGAAAATTAAACAAATTAAATTAGGCCGCTTGAAGAGCTTATAGAGAATTAATAAATACAGTAGTTTAAGTGATAATAATTTTACCAAGCAAATTTTTGCTAATTGATGTCAATAAAACTGGGTAGTATATATAATATCCTAATTACAAAATTCAGGAAAAGTTACGTGAAAAAAATAACATGTTGCCTCCACAGCAATATTATTAATGATTTGATCATAACAATTGGTCTTTATGTTTTGTTAAGATTAATACTCGACAAAGTTATAATACGAATTTGCAGTGATGTCTCCGTGCTACACGATAGAGTTATATATTGATTAAATGGTGTAATATTAAAGTTGGTCGATGAAGAACTTTTCAATGTTTAGGGAGATTCCAACTAATCCCCCGACCCTAATAAAACTATTTCCGAATTTGAGGGTCATGAATAAGTTATTTTCTTTGCCCCCAACGTATTTTGATCGGGATCTGAGACGTACGTACCACGACTGCTAATTATTGATCTCGATGTGCTCAACAAATCTCATGCATTTGGAGCTTGGTTTTAGTTTAGAAATATCACCCGAATTTTGAGATCATGACTATTGGATTATAAAACTCTCCATGGAGTCAATTTGGTTCTTAAATTAAGACAAACACATAATGATATCTATAAACAAATCTTAAATAATGATAGATATTGGACGCGACAGTGAAGTGCTTGTATTATATAAGGAGACCATCTTAGTTACTTATAAAGAGCTAGCACCTTATATATATATATCGAACTTTACATCCTGTTCTTGCAGTTCAATTGGCCTGCAAAATTAAGTTATTTGCACAAGTTGGCCTTTCGTAATCGAAGTCAAATGCAACCAGATTGAGGGCAAGGAGCCATTAACCCCTAATGTTTAACCTATAACTAATAATATTAGAGCAGGAGACACCTCTTGGGGGAGATTTGGGCATTGTCCTTTTGGGAGGCCGTCTTTATAACTTATATGTACGTATGAAAGGGTTTATTTGTTTCTTGCTTGAAGTAATTAAGAAGTAATTTTACCAGAGTGGTCTTACAATAGTGTTAAAGGGTTTAATGGTCAAGGATAATAGATAGAATATTAGCCCTCATCTTTGTCACTTTGTGAGAAGACTAGAAAGAAGAAGTGGTCAACATGTCTTTGCACTACTTTTCATCGAAGCAGAAAATTATTGACCTAAAGCTTAACCTGTATGACCCCATGTTCGAAGACTTCTGCGCGCAAAGGTAAGCTTGAATTTCTTCTGGCAATTGCATCATCAACTCTTAATTAAAGCATAATGACACCACTATAATAATATATGGATATGGAGAGAGAGAGAGAGAGAAGAGAGAAGAGAGGGGTTATGTTAAGTGTGGTGGTCCAATTTCATGTATCCCCGTATGAGAACCACCTTTTCTTTTTAAACTCTTGCGAGCTGCTACAGAGAAACTTGTAAAGCGAATTTGTAGTTATTTTATTGAGCTAGTTAGGTCAGTCGTCTGGATTAGGCCATGGAAGTTGGTATTTGATCAATAAGAGATGTGGGTTGTCTATATATCCTTGTTTATTATCTGGGCAGTTGGCCGACGTAGATTAAAGTTTCCCTTATTTATTAATGCAGATGAAATAGAGAAAAAAAAAAGGAAGAGTTTTGGTCCATGTACGTATCAGCCATTTGATTAATTAGCAAACAAAGAGTTTTGGTCCATGTTGAAAAATAATTGATACATGAAGGATGCATATGGTTTGCATCTCTTACATTATCAAGGGATTAAAGTGCATAATCTCAGTTTTTAGTGTTAGCTAGCTAGTAATATGGTATATAGCATGCACTGGCCTGCTTCTTGCCCGGAGAGTATTAGGGACTCAAAAACTCAAACCCCGGCCTCTCCCTTTGGAGCTAATTGGGAAGACAATTAATGTTATGTAGTATATATATATATATATATATGGATTTGTGAATGAAGGGAAATTAATTATAATAAGAAAACTTGCAATTAATGGCAAAAGATTATTGTGATCAGTACTTGCGCGTTTTCAATCCATAAACTCTAAAAACCAAAACCGGTTCCCAAACAAGCCCTAAAGTTCTTTTTCGTTGAAATTGACTATCTAAATTACGTGAGGAAATTGAAAGTTGGCTATTTTCCAAAGACTGCAGCTTATTGTCAATTTTAGACCAATGAAATTTATAACAGCACGTGATACACGATAGTACAACTCAGATCTGGTCTGAAAATTGGAACTTAAGCAAACTGCTAGGTTAAAAAGTAAAGGTCAAATTATAGCTTTAAGCCACGCGATTCTTTTGCTTGAGCTTGATTTGAAAGAAAACCAGAGACTTTTCATTTTCCTTTTCCGATTGCTTAGGTATTAGTAATTCAATATGCATGATTGCCCATAAAAATTAAGATTGTGCTTTAGCAAAGGCCTCCCAGTATAAGTTCAAGAAACTTTTAGGCTTCAAGCACAATTATAATTGGGGCTCATGAGCACTGGACCCATTGATCATTCTTTGGGCCTGGGAAGAGGAGTTCCACTTAGGCACTTAGGAAAGAACGAAACAAGGTGAGGGCTTGGGTAGGGTAATGTGAAAGCTGTAACCGACCTCATGGACCGCACCCCTAACTAATTCGTCATTGCATCCTTGAGACCGTTGATCGTGGGCTTGTTCACGAAGATATTTTTGACCATAAGTATTCGCCAGCCATCACGCTGATCATGTCAAGGTCCAAAAGTGGATTTCCAAGCTACAAACATTGATGCTTTAGATGATCATTCTAGAAGACCAGAAGCATAATCGAATTGGATAGATTGAGAAGTTCAAGAACATTATAAAAAGTGCAGGACAGATCAGAAATACTGCATGCTATAGCACGTAGTGACATCCGTACCGGTAGTAGTTTTTTTTTTAAAGGCAATGCAGGTCATAGCCTGCGGGGAAGGGGGTGGGGGTATTCGAACCCCAGATCAGGACCCTCTTATACGGAGAAGGTGCCACTTGAGTCATAGTTCATTGGCACCGGTCGAAGCTCAATAATGTGTTCGAGTACGAATTAAATCCAACTCCAATAGGCGACTCAACGTATATATAACATGTTGGGCTCTGTCCAAATAATTTAATATTGATTAGTAGACATTTTCTTGATGTCAAAAAAGACTTCTGAGCAACGAACCGGGGTTGTTTGTTTATCAAAATTTTGTGAATATTCTCAAAATTTTGAAAATTTTTTAAATGTTGAAATTTATTAGAGTTTGTGAAAAGTTTAAAAAGTATGTGTAAAAGTTAGAAATTTTGAAATATGTTTGTTTGGTTGAAATTTTTGTATCCCAAATTTTCAAGCAAACAACCATGCCCAAAATTTCCTGCCAAATAGGGTTTACCAAGTTCCATGGATATTCGTTCTTGAAATGAAGTCCGCTGTCCCCAGGGGGAAGGGGCCGTGTTCCTTAAATTATGCGCCGAAACCAAGCGAAGAACAACCGACCGGACCTAGCATCGATCATAAACTTCATTTCAAACATACATAAAGCGAGGTAGGAACAGTACCATACGAAGGCTACACATAAAATAGGAGCTGTGATCATAAAGCAACAAAGATATTCAACTAGATCTGCTATCGACCTCCATTGAGCCACAAGGTCGAGTGACGTGAAAGTGGGTTAGCTGATTCGGCTTCCACAAAGTGAAAAAATAGAGCTCGGCCATGCTGAGCATCTGTGGTAATGTAACCAGAATAAAGTAACATCGGCCGCGGGCTGTCGAGGGAGTCCCGTTATCACTTCCGCAGAAGACTTCAAATGGATGGAAAAGATCAAATCATCAGAGGAACAGCCAGAAAGCCATAAACGAGACAGAAATGATCAAAGGGAACAAAGGTTTGTACATGGGATAGCTAATCAGATTCAGCATGTATTAAATATGTCTGGTTATATATGTTTGGTATTACATCGCTATCCACGGATAAGAAGGTCCCTTCTTTTGTCCAAAGAAAATTTTGTTTCCGACCCCACCCTTTTAGATGCCGATACCATGTTTTGTCTAATGTAATATGTTTGATGATGAGATATGGAGATGTTTGAGGTGGGTCAATTATTTGGGTTGATATTAAAAAATTCATCATATAATTTTTTATTATTATAATATTTATTAAAAATCTTCTATTTTTTCACTTTTTCACCAACTCCCATAAAATATCTTTACTTTATAATATTTCACAAATCCTAATACTCAAAATTTTCACACTCAAACATCCCCGATTCATGTCTTTAGATTCATTACTGCATATAGCAACAAATGCAAATGGATGGTAAGTGTCTCAAAAGGTAGGCTTAGTGTCAAAGGATGATTTCCACGCTTATCACTCTGGTTGAAAAAGTGTTGGAAGTCCCACATTGCTAGAGAAACTAGTCAATGTACTACTTATAAGGTCGTGACATCCCACACTCCTAAAGGCGTCTTTTGGAGTTGAGTTACTCACCTTTCACATATTGTGTAAATTCTAATATGGTATCAGAGCAATATTCTTAGTTTGTGGTCCCACCGTCACTCGTTTTCACGTGTTGGCTTGGATGTCCTCCCGCCACACGTGAGGGGGCATGTTGGAAGTCCCACATTGCTAGAGAAACTAGTCAATGTGCTCCTTATAAGGTTGTGACATCTCTCACTCCTCAAGGCGTCTTTTGGAGTTGAGTTAGGCTCACATTTCACATATTTTGTAAATTCTAATAAAAAGAAAGGGAAATTGACATTTTGGTCCTTGGGTTTATACCCTTTGACAAATGAGTTCTTCACTTTCAAATTTCAAAATTTTAGTCCTTGAGTTTTCTTTGTTTGACGAAATGATCATTTCGTTAGTCCTTCGTCTATATGTTTAACGGATTTGAAGCGGTCGACCGGATATATGTGTAAAAAATGAGCGGTCGACCGCTTCTGCTGACGTGTCAGAAAGCTCCGTTAAGCATATGGACGACAGACTGACGGAAGAACTATTTTCGTCAAACAATGAAAACCAAAGGACTAAAAATTTGAAATTTGAAAGTGAATGACCAATTTGCCAAAAGGATATAAACCCAAAGACCAAATTGTCAAATTCCCAAAAAGAAAAAGGAGCTTTCCCTGTTCATATATGTGGGGAGTAAAGTTCCTCCACATGTACAACTTTCTTCTTGAGAGAAAGTAGGGTTGAATAACATAGAGGAGGGCAACTAGCTCTCTGAAAACCCAACCAACCGGATTGAAAACCAATAGACACCAGTTAGTTTTGATCAGTTATTGACAAGGTGCCACTCTTTCTAGGTTAACAGATCTCCTTGATCTGGTTTCTGGGTCCAAATACTGATTCAACTGACTCCCATAACAAGATCCGTACACCTTCCCGCTAGAATGCTAGATCCTTCGATCATCTTCGGTGCTTCTTTCACTACCGATCCTCAATATTGCGTACATTCACTCTTGCAGAAACAACATAAAATGAAGCGAAAACACACCTAATTTAAAAGACTACTCCTTGCTCAGCATAGTCTTTCCCCGGCCTCTAACCTATCTCCGAACTCCAAACCCTAAACGGCCACAGGCACCAAGGTAGACTTCATGCATGTCATGATCCCCTTCTGCGACCGCCCAGGCCAACTTTCTTCTCATCATAATAGTCCAAGTACTCCCTTCGAGAGGCCTTGTAAAGAGTTTTTGAGAAGCTTCTATAATCTGACTTTAGCTGCTATGTGGTGATAAAATGTTTTGGTTAGGAAAATTTTTGTTTGGTTTTACAGAAAGTTTTGGTTAACTAATTAATTGTCAAGAAAGAGAGGCTAAAATGAATTGATGGCAGGTCAATCCAAACTAGTACTGAAGTGAAACTCAAAAATTCGATCCAATATATAGATTAGCAAGACCAAAAGCTAGCAAGCAGTTCGACTCGACTCGATTTCTAAGATTGACCCCTCGGATTCAATGGCTGGATTCCACTAACTATGACCGTCAATTTGATCTTCAAAACCTAGCAAGCACTCCAAGTTACAGTCTCAGGTGCACACTCGACACTCGTATATTCATCGACTCTGGCAATTGCTGACACACGGTAACAATTAGTTCAACTTATTTGAGCATCTACTGGCCTTTCAACTTTTCCGGATCACTTCACGAAAATCGTACGTCAAATCCCTCGAGGAAGTCCTCTCTGATTGAAATCATGAGGTCAAAGAAAGTTCCATCGGATCGGATGCAGTTTTACTTCAAGCTCATGTCCCGCGTGTAAACGAACATTCCGTGCCGATCGAGGGAAAATAAAGCCAGCCCCAGCCCCAGCCCCAGCCCCAGCCCCCCATCAGATCGCTGTCAGTTTTCACACGGCACAGTTACGAGTTATGACATGAATCCATACATATCGGATCACGTGGTCCTCCAAAGAAAGAACCTTTTAGCGATTTCGGCCCCAAGGTACCAAAAAAAATAAAAGCAACTTCTTCTACCTACATTCCTTAGTACCTGTCACGACTAACATCAAGTTATAATCTCCGGAAGGGGGGGAAGGGTACGGCGTGCCATCAGAAAGAACCAATAGACCCAGCATAAAGCTGATGCTGACATTAAACTCGATGCACTTTCATACTCATTTCCGGTAAATTTCTCTTTGTTCGTTTCTGTCCTGAGTATGTACATAAACTGTTGAGAGAAAAAAAGCCCCTAGTGTGCCTCATGTCCAACAGGAAAAAGTTAAAATGGGGAAAAAACAACAAGAACAAAGAAAAAAAAAACGAGACAGAAGTTTGTATGGTGCGCGGACGGCGCTTCAGCCTATTGCCAATATGGGTCGAAAGATGTTGTAAACGGGCGAGATCATTTCTCTATAATCTGCGGGCCTCTATACATTGCTCCAACTACGGATAAGTCCTCAGGTTTCTCCCTCTCTTGAAGCCATGCATGCCCGTCCCTCTCCTCTTCAGGCACTGATACTCCATCAACTGAAATTTCCAAAGATACAGAGAAAGATTTTCAAGTAAAAGGCATTTCCCCATATGAGTAACAAAGAAAAATTGTTGCAAGGAGCATGTTTAAGAAAGAGCAAAAAGTGTTTGATGAAATGTATATTTCATCAGAGCATAAAGAAGCATAATGGTACCTGAGAAACTGGTGAAAGGAACTTCAAGGTAGTATGTGCAGTGCCGGCCATCAGGATCAGAATACGGAGGACCAAGCACATCTAGCACCGCGCACGCTGTCACTGCTGTGAAGCAATGCATGTTGCCACCATCAGCAGGGTAAAGGATAGAGGTGTTGCAAGGAGCAGTAAAGTCGGAGTCAACCTTAACCTTGGCCAAACGAACAGCGGGATCTGTGACTGCATCAATGAAAGCATGCCAACTGTTGATATACTTACTGGCCGAAGGGACAGCATTGCAACTCAACTTTCTAATTGAAAGATTGAAACTTGAATTCAATATGATAATGCTAGCCATTATCTGACCTCAAAAGTTTTTTGAATACAAGTAGAGTAACAAATTGACAGAATTGTTGTTACAACCTCCATGAGGCTTATGGAGTAGCCTCCACACAATTGCCTTGAAGAGAAAAGATGCTGAAATCATTCTACAAGTTTTAAATCCAAACCCATCGTATCAAATTAAAAGGTGAGATTTTCTCAAATTAGCATCAAGATGTAGCATCTAGAATAATTATCCTTCCCTCATTATTTGGAGAGTCTTCCGCACTGAGTCTGTGACTTTGTTAACCCAATAGAAGCATACAATTTGCACTAAATGCTTGAATATCCAGCAAGCATGTAGTAGTATCTCAAACTCTGCTTTTCATCTTAGGTTAACACACATATTACACACCGTACATAGGAAGAACTTTGGACCTTCTAGAGTAGAAGAAAACACTTACTTTCTGAAGGATTCACATCAATGGATGTGGTAGTTGGGGCATCAACCACCCAGTCATACGATTTGATGTGCATGGTCCCAAAGAGAAGCTTACTGAAAACCGTCATTCCGGGATGATTATGAAGTGGAATAACACCAGATGGTGGCAAGCAAAATATTCCCATCTGCAATGATTGAAAAGATTTGAGAACCACAGCTAAACATATAGTTCCCTACAGTAAACTAATTTTAGTATCATCATTGCGTAACAGCACCTCATAGAACCTTACGTACCGAGAACTTCTCACTTTCATACAGGTGCAAATATGTTATTGCTGGCGTACTCCTACCCACTTGTGTCCGGAAGTACAACATCTCGGGACTAAGGCCAAGATCCGCGGGTTTCATTTTATCTGCAAAAATGAAGTCGGGCTAGTAAGAATCAAGGAAAAATACATAAAGGGAGGAAACCACGTGTCTCTACAAGGTTTATGTCAGCAATGCACCAGTATAGCACACGGTTAGTACACCTTTGCTACTAGATCTTTAAGTCATAGACTTCTAAAGTCCAGATTATCATTCATTCTCGGGGCGTGGGGGTGGACACCAAGAATTGAATCCTGCCTTAATTGGGAGCGCCATTTGACGGAAAGAGAGGGTGCCCTGTTGTACAAGGCGTTGTTGCTTTTTGGACCGAAAACAAGGTAAACAGAAACCAGTATTTCCCAACATCCCACGACAACCTTTATGATAAACAGCACCAAGATTCAAAGAGATAGAGTATTGATCCAAGTTACACAATCTGACATTGTTTTGTCACGAATCATAAAACTAGCATCCCCGGTACAGTAAACAACACTGAAATATTTACGTATTTAGGTATGTTCATTAAAAGACAAAGAATGAAATTCGAAATCTCAGCCACTTCAAAAACCGACAACAGCAAAGCCTACGAGAAAGACAGAAAGCAGAAATATCAACCGAACTCATGAACTTTCGAATCAAAACTGTCCGTGAAAATGCAAAATCCGACGGCAAGTTTCTCAATTCAATAAAATTTCAATGCCCGAAGGCACCTTCGCATGAATAGGCCCCGGTACGAACCAAAACCCAATTTAACGTTCGTGAATGAAGAAGCAAAACATACCCAAAACAGCTCGTAGCCGTTCAATATCTTCAGGCGGTGGCACAAACCCGGTTCGGCCATTGGCAAAAACTTCCTTGCAAGTCTCGAATAGCTTCTGAACCGGCGACATCTTTTTTTGCCGTCGCCGGCTCCTCCCGTGCTTACTTTTCGAATTCGTGTCTGTCGCCTTGGGCAATTCACGGGACTCCTTATTAGCTTTTCGATCAGCCCGTGTCATCTCAATCCCCATTCAACCTCAAATCCACAAAGGAAGCTCAATTTGGGAACCGCCCCGGGAAATGCAGAATTACGATCCGGGTATTGACAAAAACACAACTTGAGGAAATGGTTACTGATCAAAACGCAGAATTTGTAACTGGGTATGGACCCGGGGGCCAAAATTTTCAAGAAATGAGCGAGAAACAAAGAAAACAGACGAAACAGAGGAAGAGAGATATGGATTGGTGAATCATACGGTTCGGTACTTGCAAAATAGTATCGTACATGAAGGTGAGGGCTAAAAGGAGGACAGAGATGAGAGAAATAGCATCTCTGTTGCTGAAGGAGATGGGTTTGGATTGAGGAGGGGATATAAAGGGGGACGGACAATGGCAATGTTAGCTGAAAGGGAGAGGAACTGTTGGTTTTTGAGAGAGTGAAAAAACCAGGGGCCATGCTCGGCTTTCCAGTGGGCTGTTCCAACAGCGGATTTTTATCCGGTCATACCACCCCTTCCTTTGCTAGACTATTTTCTTGTGGCCCTTCTCGTAATGCATTTTCCAGTCTACTCGCGTAATAAATAATAATTTAATGATTTTTTTTTAGCTAAATAAGGAAAATGTTTTTTTGCAGAGAAGGAAATTTTCATTTGTTTTCTATGGCATCAGGTTAACCAGGAACGTCAAACTTAACGAAAAATGCAATATCTGCCTCTACTTTCCGAAAAATGTTTTTTTTTTCCTTTTTCACTGTTTTAATTCACATTTTCTTCCTTCTCAGCTCTCGACTCTCGGTATTCCTCACTGACTGAGTGGTTAACCCTAATATTAAAAACTCAATAATTGCTAGAAAGTCAATAACTACATCTTCATAACTAAATTGAGGCAATTAATGAATGGAAATATATTTATATACAAATAACTTGAATATTGCTTGTCCATAAATATATAAAATATCCTTTGATGAGCTTTATTGTTTAATTCCAAGCTCTAGTCCAGGAGAGTAGTCATGAAAATGGTCATCTTTTTCCCCCAATTTACAACTGGAAAAATGAGGAATGATGTTTCTTAATTTATAGTGGAGAGTTCTCTTTTGACAACTTACTCTTATGTTGTTCTTCTTCAACATGTATTTAATGTTCACAAATCAGATGGTTAAGTTCATAATTACCAGATAATATCGCATGCATGCATTAGTTGATGGAGTACTACTCCTGTAAAAAATAAAATAAAATCTCAGACAAGTTGAATGCTTTTAAAATATATAGATATAATTTCAACCATACTGAACTAAATAATATGGATTCTATACCGCGTACGCAAGAAGAGTTAATTACTAATTTACTTATGATCAGCATAAATTTGCACCTATATCTAATATTATATATGCAAGTACGTAGATAAATGGGACAGGCACAGGTCACCTCCAGTCACCCCATAGTTTGTCTAAACTATATATATAGATGTTAATTAAGCTGGTTTAATTATTTGGTCATTAATTAATTTGGTAAGTAATCGAATCGCTCTATTTCTGGTTAATATTAAATACTCTTAAACTGATCAGGAATCTATTGATCCTCGTGTTAAAAATCCTACCAAAATACGGAATTTGTGAAACATAGTAATCTCCTATTTATATATATAATCTCTTTTGAATGTCTATATTTTTGCCCTCCAGTACTTATCTATCTTACCACGTACGTGTTGTATCTTTTGTCCAATGATTCATATCTGAACTCATGAATTTCAACGCCGGTAAAAAGATCCAAACCTAACAGGCATTTGTTTAAGCGGGAATCATTTCCTCAATCAGGGCGCATAATTGCACCACAAAGTCTGAATTTCCTTATGATCATGTGATGTTCACCTCTTACTTCCAATTATATATAGTTTGAAGACATGTAATTGGCCATCGACTATATGCAATATTATCACCTACACGGCCTGCTTCCTCTTCTAGCATAAGGTTCCAGATGACCAGATTCCTAATTAAACTTTCCAGACTAGTTAGCATTTTGTTAATTACTTGTTTAATTAATTAACATCACCATTAATTTCTGATATACCAATTTGTGTGGTTTTTGTTTTTTAGCAACCTGGCTAGAAGTTAAGCAATTGTTCCTTTTCCTTCTTAATCAGACACTAACACGTACACTCAAAAAATCTGGCTAGATTTTGCTTATAATATAGACTTCCAAGCTGCAACTAGTTTTATTTAGAGCAAATCTAGGTCCCTAAAACTTCTT
This sequence comes from Myrica gale, assembly GCA_963930655.1. Classification (NCBI taxonomy): domain Eukaryota; kingdom Viridiplantae; phylum Streptophyta; class Magnoliopsida; order Fagales; family Myricaceae; genus Myrica; species Myrica gale. The sequence continues at coordinate 2,268,421 of OZ005600.1, read as the reverse complement.
TCTCATTGGTCAGCAAGTTGAATAACTACACATTACAATGGAAATTAAACAGATATATACGATGTCCCGGAATTGACTAGACGATCGAGTCAATGGGCCGATAAATATTGATCAGAAGGCGGGACTAAACGATGACATTATTATTAATTATTGTTAATGTCTCTAATAAGCATGCTGATGGGCTATATTTGCCAATTAAATATATTTACTTACTTTACAGGCTAGTGTGTGAATTGGAGAACCGATAACAGCTAGATGTGGCCGTCAAGCTCATCAAAATCATACTTACTTTTCTGGATATGGATGCTGGAAAAGGAAGAAGAAGAAAAAGGTGAAGAATCCAAAAGACCTACCGGTTAGTGATCTTGAAGCTTTAATTAAATGATCATTGAAGGAGAAAAGGGAATAAGTACGTATGTCGTATTTCATTTTTATTATTATTTAATTTATGACAAATAATAGAGCGTATTATAAATAATAAATCTATCAATTCAAATTAATTAACAAACATTTATTGGGCAAAAAACAGGTTGCTCTCGATCAATCAATTGATTTGATGTTAAATAAGAAGCTAGCTAATTTTTAACAGGCCAGGTACTTAATGAAATATATAGCGTGAGGAGACTCACCAAGTACTACGTACCAGGACTTGACGACGTCCCATGAGTTATTCCTGGACGTTAGCCTCCAAAGATTCGAGAGCCTGGAGAATTGTATCATTCCTTTCCATCGTTATAAGCTTCTCGAAAAATATAGAAGAGTTATACGTACATCAATCTTTTTCTTTTGAGGTTAGGGTGCGTTTGTGTTACCAAAATTTTACCCCCTTTAAAATTTTAACACAATTAAATATTACAATATAATCTCTCTTCCCATCAAATCATTACTATTTACTACAAAAATATAAAAAATTACCTCTCTCTTCACTTTTTCACTAAACCCAATACCTAAAATTTTAACAACACTAAAATTTTACAATACAAACACAACCTTAGTCGTGAGGAGTACTAATTAGAGAAGCTGCTGCAGGAGTATGATCCCTAACATGTTTCCCTCCTCCTTTGAGCGACATATATACGCATGCAATTAACTGCAAAAAGTTTAAATTAATATCAACCATGCATACTTTTGAACGAATTAACTCCAAGTAAAAGTTGCTTAATTACCTTAAAAAAGAGGAATTCTCTGAGAAGTATTTTGATTCATAAGATGTAGCTAGCTGATGGCCTCAAAAGCTCTCCTCACTTAACAGATTAGTGATCCTTGCACAAAAAGGCCATTACTTCTGCTTGTATTATTAGCTATGTTTAGCATCATCAATATCAGATGGGAGAGGATAACATATATACCTTAATTAAGATTTGTCTTGAAATACAGCAATATTAGTGAATGAAAATTAAAGGGGCCGGCCAGGTTAGCTTAGATAGTAGATTAATGGCAAAAGTTATTGTGTGAGTGAAATTATTGTGTGAGTATGTGAGTGGACGGGTGAGATTAGAAGTTGAGAAATCTAATAGCTGAAACAATGTCACATCATTTAATGAAACCGGGTCACAAACCAGACCCGCGAATCCGACCCGATTTCATTAAATGACGTGGCATTGTTTCAGCCATTAGATTTCTCAACTTCTAATCTCACTCGTTCACTCACACACTCACACAATAACCTCACTCACACAATAACCGGCCTCGTAGATTAATACGTGGTAATCATGCTTGTAAATTATATTTGTTTTCTAAGATTGATCTATAAGTTTAATAATTGTAATCTCATTTACCAATATGAAAAATTATACAAATACAATTAGGAGTGTTTGCAAATAAAACAAACATATTTTTCCCCAACTTTAAAAGAAATATCTCAAAGTTGTTCTTTCAAATTAATTAAGGACAGCTAATTTAGATTATAAACCAGGTTAGATACCGGGGACAAAACTGTAAGATCAAATGTTTTTTGATCAGTTTTCGGGTTGTTCAGCTGGCATTCATGATGAAAGGGGTAAGTGTTGAAATATCTTCGTGCAGACTAATTCGCAAGTGTACATTCGATGAGCATGGTTTTTGTTCGGTGGTGTTAATGGACAGTACTTATATAATTAGCGCTTTAGGTTCATAAAAATCTTGGCAACTTGTAACGCAAACGTTGTTAAAAGGCAAGGAGTTTGGTGGGTTGAATTGTTTTTATCGTAAAAGATAGAACCAGCTCTACATCAGATCTAGAGCAGGCATAAAAACACAGCAGAAAAATATTTTAAAACCGCTCTGTTCTGGTTCCAAAACCACGTACCCAGTCAGTCGTCTTACCGAACTTGAACGCTTACGTGCAGCGGCATATCTAGGATTGAAGTTTTAGGGCAGCAGTAGAGGGAAAATAATCATTTTTTTAGGAAATATTTTGAATGTAAACAAAAGCTCCCGGACATTTTAAAAAATATACAATTAAATCACACTGCAAGTTAATTATACAAAAAATAATATAAATGTTTTTACTCTGTATTGAAATTAACAACCAAAGGAGGGAACAAAATTTGAGATTGAAAGATATTTGAAATTAAAATGAGATAATAAAATTACATAAACCGAAACAACATCAAAAGAAAATAAAAAAATCAAGTTAAAGTTGTCATATATGAAATTGCAGAAGAAAATTGGTGGGTTAAGTGATTTCTTTATGTTAACTTTTTCAAATGTGAGACGAAATTGATTGATTTTTTTACAAAAAAAAGTGAAATTGAGAAAAATAGATAACAAAATAGAAACAAAAATTGGTATTTAGGTTATAAAATAAAGGGAAATTTGCTTTTTAGTCACTGAGTTTTACCCTCTTTTTATTTTTAGTTCTTAAACTTAATGAGTCAAATTTTGAGTCCTTTAATTTTCACTCCGTTTAAATTTTGGTCCTTCTGTTACCCTCCGTCACCCTAATTAACAAAATAATTTTACACGTCAGCTTCCATCTAACACGCCACCCTTCATTTCCACGTTAGCCTCGACCATTTGAACGTGATTTCTTAAATGACCTGTAGCTTCTATTTAATTGAAACTCTACATAAAACTTAAAGCCTCAGCCTCGTCGTTCTCATGTCAACCGCAAGAGGCCCTTCAAATTTTAACTTCACCACTTCATCGGACTTCCACTTCTCGTGTATAGAATCCACCAAAGCCTATGTAATACCTGCAACTCCCACCTTTGTCCTTTCCAGCATCCTCAAAGATACATTTCTGTGTTCCTTGACATGTGGGTTAAGTGATTTCTTTATGTTAACTTTTTCAAATGTGAGACGAAATTGATTGATTTTTTTACAAAAAAAAAAAGTGAAATTGAAAAAACTAGATAACAAAATAGAAACAAAAACGGGTATTTAGGTTATAAAATAAATTACATCTCTTGGTGAAATTTTAACTTCATTAGTATTTGTTGTTATTTTAAAAGATTTTTAATTCATTTATTATTTATTGTCGTTTAAAAGGTATGATTTTTAAAGCATTAAATTTGTTATCGAAGAAACAAACTAAATCGATGCACCGGTCACAAAAACGACAGAAAAACAAAGCCATGCAACTGAACTAAAAAACCAGAAACAACTATGGAGGGATAAATGATATTTAAATAATTAAATGGACATAAAAGGTATAGTATTTTTGGCCCTGCAAAAGAGATTTTTTAAAATATTTTGGGGGAGTAGGGACTAATATTTGAAGGTGTAAAATTGGAATGAAATGAAATGAAATTGAATAATATTTTTGACCTTAGACATATTTAAAAGAAAAAAAAAATGCAAAATTCTTGGGCGCCCCCCCCCCCCTAAATCTGCTCCTCCGTACGTGCCGTCGTGAGCTTGCGCACGAGGTGGTGGCATTCTATTAGAGTTTCCGGCCCGATCAAGTTTGTTTCTAACAAAAGGATGTGGTTATGATTGCTAATAATACTTGTTAATATTGTGACAACATATACAGTCATATGTCAAGGTGAACTATGGACAGAATGAACTTGTCGAGGTTCGAATTTTCGTTGGGCATCATCTTTGAGGCCTAGCCAAACACGCAACACCACTAAGCCACCACCCCATTGACAATATAGACATATAGCCTAAAAGTATATATATATATATATATATATATTTTTTTTTTTTTAAATAACTCTAATAGCGTAGTTGAAGTTTTTTTTTTGTGAAAAACGATTGTTGCGAATATTATATACATTTTTTTATTCGAGAAAGTGCTATATATTTAGAGCTAATTAAATTTTGACAGATACTCTCTCAGAACCCAATTAATGTGCTATTGCGGGCACTTTTAAAAAGTGGCTAATTTGACAAAATTTAGGACAATAAGACTTAAAATGAATCTACATAGATCAGCACAAATACCTCGTTTGAATATATAGTAATATTCTCTCTCTCTCTCTCCTATTTGCACGTAAGAGCATTTTTTTTTGTTGAAACATCGATGGATAACAATGGACAATACTTATAGAAATGTCCGGTCTTAGGGTTCCTGCCAGATATAACGAAAGGACCACCTAGATCTGATCCCCAACAAAAGTCTACGCAAAATATATTCCTTAGACTTGACAAAAGGAATCGCAATCTTTAAATTGCCAACATCTTTGCTAGCTCCTTGACTAATAAATCACCACCCAAATGCGGCATTGACTATTTCAGATCAAACAAGCCTGGCTACAGCGAATCAGCTGGCTCAAATAGCAGTACTAATTAAGGCAAAAACAAAATATACTTAAGCTAGCTATAGCTGGATGAACTTTTTGACATTCGCCCGCCAGCACTTCAAAAAGACAAACGTTACTAATTACTAGACTGTAATATGAATACTAATATAGCTCATCAACCAGATAAGAGGTTATAGTTTTTTTCTCCATGCCTTTTTTCTTTTCAACTTGTACAAGGTTTGATTCTATTGAGTTTGGATTCAACTAATCCAAAGTATTTGACTTAGTTGGTCAATACTTGAGGACTAAGAGTTCATTACCCTAAAGTCTCAGTTTTGAATTTCTCTAGGTGCAAACAATTTCTTGGGACTTTCTTTTCGACAAAGCCAAACTGACTTGGTTTGTGTGATTTGAAGGGACTACATCGGCTTGGGGTTTATTTGCTTGCTAGGGACTTGTCGGGTTGGGTTCATCGCCGGATTGAGTTTCTCCCTTTCACAAAAAAAGAAGAAGGATTTAACTGGTTAATTTGTTTAAATCCGACTATAATATAACCTGATAAAAAAAGTTATATATATAGATAATGTTTATTCCAGTTCACTTAGAGACGAAATAAATTGATGATACCAATACTGAATCACATCCGGCTCAAACCAATTTAAGCCGACAAGCATGATTACATCTCTATGAGGCTCAATAGCTACAACCAAGCTCATGTCGCAAGCAGATCCAGAATGAGAAACCGTTATACGTATCATGAGCGATTGTCTAACAACCCGCGATAAGCCATGACTCCACGATCCATCTATTCTCATAGTGAAGGAAAACGACAGTTGTGAAGACGTGAGATAACTGTCAAAGAGCACACGACCGTACGATGTGAAATTCTCGTAAGAATTCTCGTAAAGGAAAGAGAGGAACATGAGAGAAAAGTTATAAAAGGAAGAGCTAACGATGAAAAATATAAATGAATTATGAGCAACTAAATTACAAAATACATATAAAAAATAAATTAAGCATCAGAGGTTCTTTACCTCGGTGTCCGAGGTTATTTTTATAGTTTTGCAGAGAAGATACGTGAGTATCAAGACGCATTAACTCAGACGTGTTGACCGTAAACCAACTCATTCATCACAAATAATACAGATTTTACTTGGGTTTGCAGCCCAGGCGGCCAAGGTTAAACGTAATTGCTGATCCCACGAGTTCTTTCTTAAGCGAGAGAACTCGTTGAGTGTTAAAATAAGGCCATCTAAACAAAACCTCATGCCTTATATATATATACACGTGTGTATTTTAACATATTTGAAGAAAAAATTGCGTTTGATAAAGCAGTTCTGGTTGTCACTCACCCAACTGTCGCACTACAATACCTACCGTACCTATTAGCACGTCATGTTTACGTTAGAACTGAGGTTATCTGGTCGAATCAGAACTCCGGATAACTGTTTTAATTTCTTCATCAGAATCACCACGTTACACGTCTTGTTATGATCTCTTTATCCGATATTAATATTTCCAAAGCGTCCCACTTCCTCGTAAGTGCCATGACTTAATTACCGAAATCACCCTGCAAAGCGATCTCCCCACCTCCGGTGTTAAAAGTCGCACAATTAGTCCTCATGCATGAAACATGTGGCTCAAATTGGTAATCGGCGCGTGCAATATGCACAATCATTGAGTGCTCTTGCTCTAACATCATAATTGTTTTCCTTTCTATTTTTGCTATTTGGAAAACAATCCCCCTTTAAAACAAAACAAAAAAATATCAAACTGGTACGAGACCGTTGAGGAATGGAAAGTTGTCTGTGTGCTGTTGGCCGGCCGTTGGGAAATTATGTGCGAGCTGGATGATCGAAGCATGAAAACGAAGCTCCTGCTTTCCTTCCCCATATCTAGCTAGAAGCCGTGAATGTCCGGGATTTGCTCATCTTACAATAAACAGAGGAATTCTTCATAAATGTGAAAAGTCGAGGAATTCTTCATAAACGAATTCTTCATAGTTTAACACTTCATATTTTATCTATTATTTGTTATAACATTAAATTTATTATTTATAAATTTTATACTTTCTATTAAATTTTAATAAAAAATATTATTTTTACTTAAAAATACAAGTTTAGCCTTATAGTCAAAATTGCGTTTGTTTGACTGAAAATATTTTCAAAATATGTGTTTGGTAGCTGCCAATAAAAAAGAGTACAAATAAATAAATAAGTGGTCAAAAGAGAATAAATAGTATTAGACTGAAAATAACTTACCCTTTGAAGAAGCTTAAATTATTTTTTAGGTGACTATTTTTTCTCTATTCTATCTAGAGACATTATTTTTTATTTTTTTTTCTATTATCGTAACAAAAGCCTATCTTTTAAGTTTAAATTCAAAAAATCTCTCTCTCTATGGGCAACTCTCCCATTTTGCAATCTGATCAGTTCTTATCTCTAACTTCTATAGTTAGTCAACTTCCTCTCTTTATCTCAAGGACAGAGTTTTAACAGGTACATGATTTGTTTAATATATAATTTTTTGTTGTTGCAATTTCTCTTTGTTTTGGTACATCAAATTAAACAAGCTCACAAAAATGACAAATTGAAACTACTACAAAATATTATTTAAATTTTTAGGTGAAAACTAAACATTACATTTTTATTTTCAAAGAATTAACTATATGTTTATTTTCAAAATATTAGGCAAACACTTAAACTTGTTTAATTTTTCCTACAAATATATATTTTTTTTCATTTTACACTGAAACAAACACAACCTAAATTTTTAAAATGGAGAACAAATATTGACAGAATATGTGAACGTCTGAAATTAATAGTAAGTGAGTATAATATAACAAAAATAAATAATTTAGTCATTAAGGTATAAAATGTTAACACCCTATAATTAAAGACCATAAAGTATATTTAATTCTATATTATTATGTTTTTAGTGCGAGCTTCGATGTTATATTTATAATTTTATCAGAATTCTACAAAATTTCTCAAAACGAAGATGCCCTAAATCTCGAAGGATATTAGTTACAAAATTACAATTCATAAACTCCATCGTTTTGGAGGATTTTTTTTAAAAGGATTTGAATAGTAGAGATTTGGTGGAATCAGACATGAAGATTTGCCGGCTGGTACCTTTTGTATTTATTGTCTCAAAATAAGCCTTGTTTATAGGTTTACTGAAATTGAATATTATTTGTACTATTTATGATCACGTACCCATAATTAAATAATATGTAATATGTATACACACCCAAACGCATTAAGCATCGTGAAAAAGCGTTCTTCTATCCCCAACAACTACAAGGATGGTTCAAAACCCCTATACCTCTGCATTTTTGTAAGATAAATACCATGGAACACATAAAACCCTTTCCATTGTTTTCAGTTTTTTCAATACATTTGGTTCAATTTGTATAGTATTATTTATATTAGTTTATATAATCGGCTCCTAGTAATCACTAGTTTATTTTTTCAATTTGCTTCGGTGAAAGAAAAAAAAAACAAAGGGTTTAAGGTTGAAGGACTGGGTTAGGCATTCTTGGGAGGGAAATTCATAAATTGTAGTATGTAGTGAGCCCAGTATAATGTCAATCACTAGGCCCGAAGCAAGTTCGCTTAACCAAGATTGGGCCGAGTTCTGCTCGTCTTGGAGTCCAAATTCAGTTTTGGTGACATGAGCAGAAAGGGTGGAGTCATTCTAATATCTCGTGGTTGGAAGCCCATCTCGCTGGCTCCAGTTAGGCTCGTCCGGGTTTGAATTTAACCCAACCCACGCACCCACTCCCATTGCAGTGGGTAATGGGCAGTCTCACAGCCACAGCCACAGCCACAGCCACAGCCACAGCCGCATACGAACAATCGGAGGGTAATTTCGACATTGGACCATCGCCTAATTATGAACCAGATCGACTCGAGTCGATCTGAATTGTACAACAGCGCTCACAAAAAAAAAAAAAGAATTGTACCACAGCAATAGCAGGCCACTGGTGGTTTCGTCCCAAATCTTTTCGCCCATTATTTGTGTGTGTGTGTGTTTTTTTGTTCTCTTCAGATCCCTCTGTCAGAGATTGCCCGTAGTTCATCTTCTTCTGTTTAGTTTTGTTAACTTTCTGTAGCAAAATGTACGGGTTCGAAGCTCTCACATTCAACATTTATGCGGGGTACTTGGAGGCGATCGTGAGGGGGCACCGGGCTGGGCTGCTGACGGCCGCAGATTATAACAATTTGTGCCAGTGCGAAACCCTTGACGACATCAAGATGCACCTTTCGGCTACCGAGTACGGGCCGTACCTCCTGAACGGTGGGTTTTGTTATATCACTTCAACCTACCTTGTCTAATTAAGCTCGTGGGGTCCTGCGCTTTTAGTTACTGAAAATTGAGGAATTTGGATAGATGAAAGTAAGAATTTTGGACGATCTCTCCGTATGTGCTGGGATGCCAATTGGAATTGGTGGATCAGGATGTTGCCTGGCAACCTGCTTTCGTTTTTGTTGAGAATTATACTTGTCATTTATATCTCTTACTTTGAAATCAATTGTAGCCTCTGGTTTTAGAATCTTATATTGTAAATCATACTTTGTTGAACTTAGTTCGGCTGGTCAATAGTCTATTTCTTAAAAATCTTCGTGTTATTGGATTAACTTTTTTTATTTTTGTCGGGTTCTGGGTGAATTGTTCCATTGTGTAGATAAAATTCAGGGTAACGTTTGAATGGTTTTTTTTTATCGTTCTTATGGGTGGTAGTAATTAGTGGTCCCATGTCTACATGGTGAGTTCTCTGCACGCAGAATGCAACATTGCCTCTGTTGTCTTTTTACTAACAGCCTATTTGTTTTGTTTCTTTTGTTAGGTAAATAGTACTTAGCGTTTTATATTTTAATACCTTTCTTGTCATGCTTGGCCTTGTAAAACTCTTAATGAGATAAATTTCATAAGGTGCACATCATTTGACAAAGTAGTTGAATAATGCAGCTGCCAGATCTGGGTGTCCCGTTTATTGTGTTCTCACAACCTGAACTTTTGGTTAACTCTTGCATGCTGCTCGTTCAATCTGTTTTCAAGTTGAACGGTGACTTTTGAATTGCTGATTTTGAGGCACATACTTAATTTACACTTTTCATCTATATTGTCATTTAACATGGTGAAATGCACTAATTGGAAATTCTTGTACCTTGCTTGCAGAACCTTCCCCGTTGCATACAACAACTATTGTAGAGAAATGCACTCTTAAACTGGTTGATGACTATAAGCACATGCTATGTCAAGCGACAGAGCCTTTGTCCACCTTCTTAGAATATATAACGTATGCAGACTTTCATCCTTTCTATAGCTCTAGTTTTGGGTAGCCTGTTGGGAATTACAACTTTAATTTTTTCTAAACTACTTAAAAGAAGAGAGAAGTTGAGATAACTATGATTTGCAACTACTGAAGAAAACAAAAGTGAAACTCATGAAACCATTACATATAATGCTGCTTCATCCAGGTATGGTCACATGATAGACAATGTTGTCCTCATTGTTACTGGAACCTTGCATGAGAGAGATGTTCAGGAGCTCTTGGAAAAATGCCACCCATTGGGCATGTTTGACAGGTAGTTATACCCACAAAGTACTTTCTTGGCTTTTTGACTTGCATGAAAATGTTTCCTTAATTTTGTCTGTTCTTCAGCATTGCTACACTGGCGGTCGCTCAGAATATGCGAGAGCTTTATAGGCTGGTCCTTGTTGATACACCATTGGCCCCATACTTCTCTGAGTGTATCACATCAGAGGTGCGGACTAGTCACATTACATTCTCTTTTCTGGCATCTTGTGGTCTTTCTTGAGTGTTTACATTATTGTGCTACTTCCCACTCTGCTACGGAAAGATCATTTCAGTTGGCCATGTTGCATTTGACACGTGTAGGGAAACTTTGATACTAATTCTTTTGGATTCCCTCTTTCTGTAGGACTTGGATGACATGAACATTGAAATAATGAGGAACACTCTTTACAAGGCATACCTAGAGGATTTTTACAGGTTTTGCCAGGTGAGGACTGATTTCTAAAGTATGACTTTTCTTATGTCTTATTTTCTTTGAATATATTTGAAAATGTTTTCAGCTTATCCCACGTGTCTTTAATTGCAATATGATATTCTGTTGTAGAAACTTGGGGGTGCTACGGCAGAGATCATGTCTGACCTCCTCTCCTTTGAGGCTGACAGAAGGGCTATCAATATTACCATAAATAGGTAGTCTTTTGTTGATAAACTTGTTTTGTAAGTTTTTTGTCTTCCTGATTTCTCAGGGAGGTTCCTTTGGAATTGACAGACTTCAAAAAATAATTTAGTTTGGAAGGGTTTTCATGACTAATCCTCCCAATCTTCCGACTACATGCATTCTTTCTGTTGTCCTTAATATCGGTTTTTTCTTGCAGCATTGGAACTGAGCTTACCCGCGATGATCGCAAGAAATTGTACTCTAATTTTGGTTTACTGTAAGCTTTTTTCTCGAACTGGATGTGATTTGAACATTTGAGTGCTCTGTTAGCTTTAGAATGCTGTCTTTGACAGCAATTACTTATATTTTTGGCTTGGTCTGACATTGTTCGCTTATGTAAAACAGTTACCCCTATGGCCATGAGGAACTTGCCGTGTGTGAGGACATTGATCAGGTAAGTCTTTTCTTAGCCGTAGATTAGATGTGTTACGAGTTTGCATCATGGGATATAAAAAATAGTTTTAATACTGGCTTGAATGGTGCTCCTATTTCTGTTGTGGTCCCCTTTGATGGAGAAACATTTATTTACCTGCCTTGTGTTGGACCGTACGATTTGTTACAACCCTGCTGATTTCTTCACTTTTGGTACTGGGTTGCTAATTTTTGGCCAGAAGTAGTAAAATAATTAAGTTCGTAAAAGATAGAAGTTTGGCCATTTTGTATCTGAGATTGTGGTTTCAATCCCCACTAGGTTAATAATTGTTGCCCAACTTTTTCTGACCTTGCATGATGTGAGAACTAGTGAATATACTTAGGTGGTGTTTGATTGTTAAAATTTTGGGGTATATAAGAGTTGGTGAAAAAATGAAGATAGTTTATGGGAGTTGGTGAAAAGGTGAAGAGAGATTATGTTGTAATTTTTATAATCAGGCCCAAAAAGATAGTCTTGGTCCTTTATTTGCTTTGTCATGTTGGGCAAAGATTTCTTCCTGAATGGCAGTTGTTGTGAGGCTCGTACTCGTTTCTGCTTGATATTTCTTATGTTGCCAGTCGTGTCTGATATCCTCTTTTTTGTGCCATTGTAGGTCCGCTCTGTTATGGAAAAATATCCTCCTTATCAGTCTGTTTTCTCTAAATTATCTTATGGAGAGAGCCAAATGCTAGACAAGGCTTTCTACGAAGAGGAGGTGAAAAGGCTTTGCCTATCATTTGAGCAGCAGGTTTGTACTTCTGCCACTGAGCAGCCATATCCCCCCGTCATTTGTTCCATTAGTTGTAGCTATTTCTGTCGGCGAGCAGAATGCCATTCCTGATTGCATGTTGCTTCTGCAGTCATTTCCGACTATTGTTCTCTTCTAGTTTTTGTTGAGCGGTCATCGCCATTGCCTGTTTTCTAACAATGTAATCTCATGTCCTCACTGACTTGCAGTTCCATTTCGGTGTTTTCTTCGCATACACGAGGTTGAGGGAGCAGGAGATAAGGAACGTAATGTGGATTTCTGAGTGCGTGGCTCAGAACCAGAAGTCCAGAGTTCATGATAGTGTTGTCTTCATATTTTAGTCAAATTTGTACTGTTAAGAAAAATTGTTCTTTTGCATAATCTAATGTAAAATCTCCTCCCTCTCATCTTCCAATGCTTAGCTGAGATGAGCTACATGCACCAGTTGTGAGATTGTGTTAAAAAGTAATAATAGCGTTCGTATTAGTTATTATTTGGAAGGGACGTCATTGTATTAGATTGGTCGAAGTCGAACGTATTTTGTCGTGGAGAAATTGCAGTTTATATCTTGTGTTTTGTTTTTAATAAAATAATGGTTTGGTGGTTAAAATATATACAGATATATATATTTGCGTGATTATTACAATTTGGTAATTAACAAAAAAATCTGTAGCCTCATAAAACAATTGAAATTCGTTGCTCCGATTTCCAAATTCAATAAATGGTTGCTAGTTTTCTGCTTTGTAAAAAGTTAAAATAGCTCTTTCGTTCTACACAAGGACACCTATACTCCTACGGATAAAGCTCTAATTAATTTTGCCGCTAAATAAGAACTAGGAGAGAATACACTCGCTCCGCTATGAACACCCCAGATGACTAATCACGCTCTGGAAGCTTCGGATAATCTCCCCAAGTTCTCTTCTTTTCTACTCGCTCCCTTTTGAAAGCAGCTAGTAAGCTTTCTGGAGTTAACGCCGCTTGCAATTTCCGGGGTTCCGAATCATTTCAATAGGCTTGAGAGATCATGGCGGAGGCGGATCCATCACCGTCACATTCGACGACGACGATAACGGACGTGGACGTGGACTCGCTGGCTCTCTGTGCCAGCTACCTCGACCTCCAGGATCTGTCCAACTTGGCTATGTCCTGCAAATACTTCAAACGCGTCGCCTATTCCGACTCCATCTGGCTCCGTTGGTTCAGGTCCGTCTTCTCTCTTTTTATCAACTCGGTACGCACGCATATATACAAAAGCTTCGTCCAACGTTTTACCCATTTTCTTACTGCAGCTGTCATTTAGTCCTAGACACTTGGGAAATTTGTTTAATTTAATTTCCTGGATAAGTAATTTGGGGCTGATTTGTTATTAAATTATCGAACATTGTAGTTGGTGCTTGTAACATCTGGTTGTGTTGTCTACGTAATGTGCTTGCAATGGTCAAACTTAGTTTCCTGTGAAGCTTTTAGTGCTATTATCTTCAAGCTCGACATGAGTGGAAAAGAACGCCTACACAATCACGCGCACATACAATTCGATTACTTTTTTGTTCCCGCTCTCTTCTGTTCCCTTTAACTGAAGGTGCCTATTTTATACTTCACAATAGGGAACAGTGGCCGCAACAAGTAATTTCCAGCTCCTCACAAACATTGCAAGTGAGGGAAGCGTATTTGTTGAGGCGCACGGCATTGCAGCAGTTCAAGTTTGCTGATCCCTTGGTTGCTGACTTTTACACTGTTTCAAAACCTTATAACCATGTATTACTGGACAAAAATGATATTGTCTTTTCACAGGTATTGAGTACTACCTTAGTTCTGCATTCTATTTGTGATGTGTGGGGTTTACACGGTGTTGTGCAGAATACTCATGAAATTTCTTTTATCGTCTATTTTTTGTTTGGATGGTAGAATTTGATAACATTTTGGGGAGAGGGAGGGAATACTTGAGTATTTGGTAACGTGTTTCACATCCATTCTGATATTAACTTTGCGGGATTCCATTTAACAGGGCTTATATGTTGGAATTGTGAACACCGATAACTTATTAAGTGGAAGGCGTTGTCTCATCGCACTGAGTGATCATAATGCAAGAATTACTTGTATGAGGTGAGAATTTTGAAGTGCTTTTTCATGCCTGCCAAAGTTGATTTGCATTCAGTGCAACTGTAATTTCTTCAGCATCATTGAGAACCCGTTGCACATACTGTAACCAAGTTGTGTTGGTGGCAGTTGATTCTTTGCTGATGGCTCGCTTTTGTGGGATTATTTTCTTCGGATGTAGTGCTTTTAATAGAGAGATTTAATGGTGAAGCTCAGAAGACAATTTTTAATAGCCTTTCAGCTGTGCATCTCCTTTAGATTATCTGGCTTGCACCTGTGGACCTTCCATTCTACATATTTTGAAACAAGCATCTCTGATAAGAACTTTCGTTTTGATCTATCATTACATATGAATTCAGTTTACAGCAATGCTTCTTAAAGATAGATGTGGTCTCAAAGAATGTGCTAAGTATCTTTGTTTCTGTTAAATCCTACGTGGAAAACATGAGCCTAAATCTCTCTAATGTATCATATGGATTATTAGCACATGTATCTCTGTTTAATGTGCAGGTTGTTTTCCCTCAATGAAACTTCTTTATTTCGAAGTGAAACACAAAGTAAAGAAAATGTTTTGGTCACCTCAAGCTGTGACCACTCTATTCGGCTGTGGTGGAAGGTATTCCATACATTCTTGTTATTTTAACGCTTAAAGATAAGCCTAAATAGAATGTTATCAACTTTCTGAGGTATTCTCTACCTTTTGTAAAGCCGTGATCACTTTCATCATAGGGTTCTTGCCAACGATGTTTGAGGGGTCACAGTGGTCCAGTCTCTACGTTGTCAGATAAATTGTTAGGTGATGTTGGTGGCAAAGTGTTGGCAAGTGGAGGGGAAGATGGTACTGTTCGCCTTTGGTCTCTTGCCTCCAGTGGGAAGCGTGGCCAGCATGCACTGAAAGCTACTCTGTACGGGCATGAGAAACCTATAACATTGATGTCAGTTGCTGGGTATGAGTTTTTCGATCACAAAGATTAAATAAGGGAAATTTATTATTGGATGCTAATTATCTTTTAGATTTTAATTGTATCCACCTATTTTATGCAAGGTGCTAAATTTTATGCTTAAACAATTGGCAGTCTGGTTGTGAATATAAGAATCATCAACTCTATTATAACCAACTTTATATTTGTGCTTGATTTTTTTTTTGGCTCAATATACTCTTTGGATTGTCAATTTCTGGGACTGACGCATCTAATGTGAGGATTTCACCAATGAGCTCTGTTACTCTGTATGATTTTTTTTTTCCTCTTTGGTTGGGGTGGGGGTAAGTAGACATGTGACCAATGAGTTTTGGAATTCACGATGATCTCATCTTGTGCTTATAGGGAGAGAATACGCTATTTGAGCTTTAGTATATTGACACTGAGTTATGTTGCAAATTTTAAGAAATTTTAGGTTGTAGTTGTACCTTTCATATTACTTTTCAAAACATTGAATGGTAAAGGTCTCTTTATAATCATTATTGTTGTTATTATTAATATTACGGTTACTACTCTTGTTGTCATGGTCGAATGCTTCTCATGGTAATTAGCTCCTCAAGTGATATGGCACCTATATGTCGTGGCTCTCAGTTTCTTCTAACTAAACTGATCTGTTTTTGCTTTCATCAATTTCTCAGGCATAAAACTTCCCTTTTAGTGACCATTTCAAAAGATTCGAAGGTAGGCTTGTGTTCCATATGATTTTTTCTTTTCGTTTGTTCTCTCTTCTTCTTTTTTCCTTTCTTTAATATCAGTTAGTTTACTCTGATTCTTCTGTTGTACTAGGAATCAGTCAACTCTTTTTTTTTGCCTTATAAGGAATAGAATTGTGACTTATTTGCATCATAGCTTCTGAAATACGTGACATTTAATCATTCCTGATACGATGACCATGCTGACATGTTTTGGGCAATCACAAATTTGGTGGAAGTTATTTGTTGTAATTGAAAGTCATTTACTTTTTGAATTTGGTTTGGACCATTTCCATTTTCCATAAGTAGGTAATGGAAAAGGTTATTGAATGATTTTACAAGCGGAGGAGGACAACAAATGATAACCAAGAACTTTGCTTCATTTTTTTCAAGATCTTATTATGATATTGTCCAGTCTAACTCCTGTAGTTCTTTTGACACAAGTTATTTTTTGATGGTTTTTCATCTAAAAGTTTTAGTTTTTATTTTTATTTTAAATTATAGGTGAGGGTTTGGGATACAGCTACATCATCTGCTGTTCGTTCATCCTGTTGTGTGGGCATGACTTCTGTTCCTGGCGCACCTGTAACTATGAAGTGCCATGAGTCCCTGCTCTATGTTGCTACTGGTTCCTCTGTTGTTGCAATTGATTTAAGGACAATGCAGAAAGTTATAACACCTGCAGTTAACCGACAGAAGTTGTACTCGTTCGAGATAATGCCTTCAAAATCATTAATCTGCACAGGTGGTAATGACAGGTAAGATAAAGTTAGATTTCTTTGCAAGTTTTGAATTATTTTTTTGCAGGCTGCATCTTAGTTAACGTGGACTGCCTAAGAAAATGCTAGGACATTACTTATTCAAATATATGCTTCATGCTGCAGTGCAATGCTTTGGGATATTAGGAGAAACCAGGAGACACTGATATCAGAACCCATAGCTGAGTTGGATGGCCACACAGGACCAGTGATGTTCTTGCACATGGATCAGTACAAAATTGTTACAGGAGGCCCCAAGGATTCTTACGTCAATGTTTGGGAGGCCGACACTGGTAAAAGAACAAATTCGTTGATTTGCTGTTCTCCACAGGAAGCAAGTGCCAGCTCTGGGTGTGCTGGCCTGGCTGTGAATGGGTATCAAATTGTTACTGCTTGCTGTGGTGAAGCATTTGGACTTCTACGCTTGAGGGACTTCACCAATGCTACTGGTCCTGTTGTCAAATCTGAAGATGAGCATGCTTCAAAGTTTTGGAATCCACAATCCTATAGTGACACTGATGACTCAGATTGCTGAATGGGTCCATGTTTTCGCTACCTCGCTTTTGACTAGTAGATTCTTAGCTGGTAGTTTCATCTTTTTCTATTTTTTTTACTTGTGTACAGTACATGAACCTGTTCAGTGTAAATTGTTTTCCCTCTAGGAAAAAAGTACAAATAAAAGAGAAGTATATCAAATGCGTTTGGTTTAATAGTTGGCTAGATTTTACAAATGCTGATTATTTCTGTAATCTGCTGGGCAATCCATGGCAACCTTGAAGATTAAATTCCATTGAAACAATGTTTGGCTAAAGTGAGAGAAACATGCATAGCCTTGTGGAAATTCTTGTAGAGGTCGCTGACACCCATTCCCAAAGAGAAGAAAAAATGCTGGCACCTATACTTTTATGCGTAGTGTCGTGCGATCTTTGCAATCTGAGAATGGGCCCGACAGATCTATACGTTTTATGCCAGCTATGGTTCAATTGAGAATGATCGGAAATCTGTATCAGAATGTACCAGTGGAACTGTGGAAGTTTTTGCATCCAATTACGAAGTACTACTCCATGTCTCTCCACGGTTATGGCCCAAAGATGTCTTCTGCTCTTTATTGATGAACAGTACTGGTGAACCGTTGCTTTTCCTCGCGATAGATGGACAAGATTAGCGAACTCTAACCTCTCTTTGGCACTTGGGAAAGCCGATCACAACTAACAGATATCGCTGAATGGTTGAAGAATTTCTTTTTCAGTCCCGTTTCTATTCGCTGAATACTTTAGACATATATACTTTGTTTCTCCTCCGGCCATTTTGATGAGACCAACGTTATAACTTAGAAGTTCTGGTTGGACCTTATACGGATTGGAAATTGCTCATTGACTTGGATGACTCAGTCTCAGGGACTAAACTCTGCCAGTCACTCATCAAAACCAGCTTATTCCCCGTTCCGACACTGTTGATTAACACCCGAAATGAGTTAGATCCAGACCAAGCTGTTAGCTCTCCGCGTCCTCGACGTCTCAGTCCCCAGTCACCACCTCCGTTCCCAAACAAACTCCTTCATCAACCACTCGCCGCTCTCTCTTTGCCCTAAAAAATGCCCACTACCAACACCATCGGCGCCTTCATCCTCCTTTTCCTCAGTACCACCATTATCACCACCTCCGCAGCTCCAATCCTGGGCTTAGACTCCTTCCTAGCTCAGCAATCTCGCGGCGATCCCCAAGCCACTAACGACTCCTTCCTCTCCCTCCCTTCCTCCCTCAAGAAATCCCTCTCCTCCCACCTCCCCCAACCCCACATCCCTTCCCTCATCTCCTCCCTCATCTCCCTCTCCATCCCGGTCTCCCTCCACCTCCGCCTCATCGGCCCGTTCCCCCCCAACGCTCCCTCCCTTCTCTCGTCCTTCCTTAACTCCGCCTCCCAACCCCTCCACCACTTCAACGTTATCTCCCCTTTCCGCTCCCAATCCCATTCTCTCTCCGTACAGCACTCGCTCCACCCCGACGTCACCTTCTCCCCTCCTTCCCTCGCTGGCCTTCTCTCGAAAACCCTATCTTCCCAAATCTCAGCAACCCCTTCCTCCCTCCGTTCCCCTCTACTCTCCATCCCGTTCTCAGCCGTCGACTCCGTCATCAAGCAGGACTTCGAGAAGGAAAAACCCGTCAATGGAATCTACCTCTACTTGCTCAATCTGGGCCCCCAATCCAAACCCTACGCTTACTCCTATTCCGAGGGCGACTCCTCCCCTGGCGTCACCAAGTGCATGGGCAATATCTGGACCGGCAAAGACCGCTACCTTTGGATCGATTTGGCTGCCGGCCCTGTTGACTATGGCCCGGTATTGTACGGGGATGGCGTTGTCCCTCGCGGCGAGTTCCACCCGCTTGCTGCGCTTCACGGCCGCTCCAAATCTCAGAAGGCTCTCTTTTCTGACCTGGCATCTCTGGTTTGGAGCGCCTACCAGGTACTTCTTGTGCCCTCTTTGAGAATCCCTGTTCCTTTCGAGGCTGGCTTGGTAGTTCAGTTTATACATATTTATGGGTCCGACAGCAATAAGGATTTGAGTGGTTTGGATTGGAAAGCGATCGAGAGGACGTTTATGGATGAAGTTAATGATGGTGGATTGTTGTTGGGTGATCAGTCTTTGAGTTTCAAGACTTATGGGGTTAGTCTAGCGGAGTGCCCGATTTGTTCCTTTGCTGTTTCCAGGTCGATTAATTCATACACGTCGAGGTTCTTGTTTGATAATTATACTTTGATTGTGAGTGAGTATTTGGACTCGAAGCGTTTGCATCAGATATTGACCGACTCAGGTGAGGAGTTCAGGAGGGTGGCTGGGATACCTGAGGCAGAGTTCGGTAGGGTTCTTCCTGTTTATGTGTTCGATTTGGACTATAATTTGCTGTTGCTACTAGACCGGTATCACCAGTCTGTTGCTTTCAAAGATATGGTTATTGCGGTGAGGACAAAGAGCACACAGACCGTGATTGATTATAGTTGTAATGGTCGTCAGGTGTTGTCTCAGACAAGGGAGCTTGAGCGGCCGCTTGTTGGTTCCATTCTGCAGAGTATGTGGGGAGTGTCCCCTACCCATTTGCTGTGGAGCCCAAGGCATAATACTACTTCGGTGGATTACACATGGAGTGTAGGGCAGACTCCGTTTGGGCCATTCTCGGAGATTTCATCATTGTCATTTGCGCAGAAGGATGCAGCTAGGAGAAATCTTCTTTTGACATCGTTGAATTACAGTATAACAAGTGCCATTGAGGTTCTTGAATCCATTGCTTCACATGGAGGAGACAGAAAGCTACTCAAGCAGAATCGACATGTTGAGTTCACACAAAGGTGGAGCTTGTTTAAGTACAAGGTGGACAAAGCAGTTTCTGCATTGTCACATTTGGATTTTGAGATGGCTTTGTATTACTTGAGGTCTTCGGATCATGATCTGTATGCCATCCACTCACTCGTCTATCATGCTTCTAATGAGCTGGAGGCATCACTCGTATGCTTTAGGGACCCTCCATTTCCCTGGTCTTCAGTTTCTTTATCTGCTGTAGGTTTCTTAGCTCTCTTTTATGTTTTTGCAAGAAGAGACAAACTGTTCAGAAATAAGAGAAAGCAATTTTGAAGCTTTTCTTAGGAGCTGAGGTTTGTATCATCTGAGTTCAATACAACACGAGTACTTTGAAAGAGAGGTAAGTCCGAAGTCAGAAAGTCAGTTGACTCGAAACATTTGCTGGGGTGGAGCTTGCACTTAGCCCTGTTGCTAAACTTCTCTTTAAGTCTCATATATTTTGCAGTTGCATGCTGTAATTTCATGACTTGTCTGATGAATTTTAGCAGTATGCGTTTTGGTGGACTTCTATGAATCGATTGTGCTTGCTTTGCAATTTTTCTTAAGCCTGCTTTTCTAGGTGACTGCAGTAAGAACCATTAATTTGCACTGGATGAATGTTTATGTCTTCTTTTGCAATCATAAAGCTTGGCTTGTTGCTAACTTCAATTGACTAGTAAATTCCAATGTTAACTCATCATTCCTCATATCATGAGATGCCTACTGATGATGCCATTGTTCGTTATCGATATCAACAATGTCATTTTTGCTATTCCTGTTTTTTTATTCTTAAACCTTATCCATTTGTCCAGAATAAAAGCCACTGAGATACTGTTGATGAATGTGCATATTTTGTCATTGCAATGGGGAAGGTTTGGTTTGTTGCTAACTTCGTTCCAACTAGTAATTCGAGGAGAGGCTTAGAAGAGATAGAAATGCTTGATTTATGGACAGGTGGGTGCCACAAAGATTGTCACGTCTCAGAACATAGTTGGCTTTTACGATTATTCAACTTAGAAGAGATGGAAGTTCCTGCTTTATAAACACAGCCATCGTTAACTTCTCATAATATTTTTTGTTTTTTATATCATGCTGGTCAAAGCTTTACTACGGACATAAGCTATCACTATAATTATCTTGAGATCGCAGATTCCTCATTGGGTAAGTTCTATATACATGATATGGATACTTTTTTGTTTGAGAAAAATGGCTTGAAGACTTGTAGGTGAAGATGTATATTATTATTATGATGTGGCTGATGTATTGTACAAGCTCTGATTCCCAATAAAATTTAAAGCAGCTACCAAATATAATTATGGGTCTTCTACGAGTATTGTATATTGTATAACTCTATCCATACCAAAAATTGCCACAATGATTACCGGTGATAATGATGGTAATCATACTCGTAAAGATGTTATATTAGAGACCAGAAGAAACGAAGGATGTTCAGTAAGATTACATCTTCATCATTATGGGCATATCTCCACTAAGCATATATTGATTGAAAGTTACGTTTTTTCTAACTAACATAATTGCATAAGTTATTCTTCAGTTTGAAACATCTGTTGAGCTCATTAAGATGACACGTCAGCACCAATCAAATGATGACACGTCATCGCGAATACCTCAGGGGTATATTTGCAATTCGCGAATACCACAGGGGCATGGGATGCATTTAAGCCTTTTTTTAAAAAAATATTTAAAATTAATTTTTTTAAAAATAGACACGTCAGCACCAATTAGAAGATGACACGTCATCATTTTTATTTTTGCAAAAAAAATTTAAATCTTTTAAAAAAAGATTTAGCCCCATTTTCCTTAAACATAGCCCATGTGTTCGTTTCTGTCTTTATATATATATAATTTTTAAAAAAAAACTTGCGTAGTTCAACTTAGCCCCTGCATTCGTTTATTTGTGTTTTTTTGAACTATGCATGTTTTTTTTTTAAAAAAAATTATGAAAAAGGAAAAAAAGAATAAGAGAGAAACGAACACATGGGCTAAGTTGAAGGGAAATGGGGCTAAGTCGTTTTGTGTTTTTTAAAAAAAAAATTAAAATTAAATATTAAATAAAAAAACACACAGAAACGAATACAGTGACTAAGTTGAACTACGCATGTTTTTTTAAAAAAATTATATAAAAAAGACATAAACTAACATATGGGATATGTTGAAGGAAAATGTGGCTAAGTATTTTTTTTAATAATAATTTCTTTTTAAAATTAAAGATGATGACGTGTTATCATCTTATTGGTGTTGACGTGTCTATTTTTAAAAATTTAATTTATTTTTTTTAAAAAAAACTTAAATGTATCACATGCCCCTGTGATATTCGCAAATTGCAAATATGCCCCTGAGGAATTCTCGATGACGTGTCATCATCTGATTGGTGCTGACGTGTCTATTTTTGCCACATCAACATTTACCGTTAGTGTTTCAAACGGCACATTAATGTAGGGGCATATTGTGACCTTGATGTTTACCTCAGAGGTATGAGAATGACTTTGTTTACCTCAGGGATATATTTGCAATTCGCGAATACCACAAGAGTATGAGATGCATTTAACCCTTGTTTAATTACAAGATTACGTACGTAATAAAAGAACAGGTAAAAGGTAAAAATTTGTAGCATGTCCTGCAGGGCAAAGTTCGTGTCGACGCACCAATTGACATCTCTTAATTGTCTTAATTGTATTGGGAACTGAATACAAATAAACCGGCAAGCTCCCTAGACAAAGATCCGTAACGGAATTGTACTTCCAGAACTCACTTGTCTACTTCCTTTCATCCTACTCTCTCTCTCTCCCTCTCTCTTCCCCACACCCAAATGAAAAAATGAAAAAAATAAACAAATGAAATCAAACTCAACTATGAATTTATCTCACTCGGTATTTTTAATTGTTGCCTTGTCATTGTATTAAAAAACGCATAGCTCCATCTATGAGGAGACTCTCCATTAATGAACGTTTTCTAACAACGTTGGCCAACCTTGCAGTCCAGTGAACCTGAAAAGCGTGTAAGCCTGGGGACGAATGTCCCAGGCTTGGCCTTGATCATGTCCAACCTGCTGAATTTCCAGTTCTTGCTAGGGCTTCCAGATTGAACAAAGAATGCCCCATTCATCAAAAGATCTCCTTTTGACCTCCACGTCCAGCTCTTCCATTCGCTCTGCGGGGAATCGTCCCTCTTGGTCACCTAAAACACCGAAAAATGTAGAAGTTATATCTATCGGACGTGAACTTCACAATGTCGATATTATCAATATTCATCCACGGGCTAGTTTAGCATATGCAAAACCGAAACGTGTACCTCCTTTGCAGCAAGGTTTGGTGGAGCTATGAAGCGGTTGCCCTGGCTTATAATGGTGGGGTGTTGGCTACCTCCAATGGCATACATAAGCCAGTGAGTGTAGTCGTTGTTGACCACATGGAAGAAACCCCATCTGCACCTTGGCATCCTCTGCACCAATCCCCTTCCGAAATGGTTGAAAGCCACTGTGACTTGCATTATAGAATCACCAGCATAGGCGTCACTTGCCCCAAACAACATCACCTGCCATCGCAACAGAGTTATCATATCCATGCATGCACCCCAAAAAGGAAAAAAAGAAAAGAAGAAAAGAAAAAGAAAACAATTACATCATTATGACGTGTGAAGTGGCAGTTTGAGATGGTGATGGCCGTGGACCCCTGAATGGCATCAATAAGACCATCCTTGCAATTGGACATAGAAAGATGATCAAACCAAAGGTTTGAGGATCCAAATACAGAAATCCCATCTCCATCACTCTCTGTCCTAAGCCCAGCATGGTCTACGGAGTCCCTGATCATGCCGCCACCGGCGGAAACAATGTCATGTATGTGAAGCCCATGAATTATCACGTTCTCCACGAAATGTACGGAAATGCCAGCCCCATAGGCAATGTGAACGTTGGCGCCACGGGCGTCGATGGTCTTGTTTGAGGTTATCAACAACTCCTGGGACAGCTTGATGACCATGCTGCGAGCGAATATGATCCACAAGGGGCCCTTCTGGATCACTGCGTGGCGGAGAGTCCCCGGCTTTGGGTCCACGAGGTTGTTGTCCGAGGCATCAGTGACAACGTAGTTTCTCCCCCGCAGGCCTCCGGTGGTCTTGCGGCCGAACCCGAGGACGCATTTCGCCAACCTCTGGCGTTTCTTGGCCCAGTTTTTCCGGCACCGCCAGCACCGGTCAATTGGATTTGTTGCTAGGCATGGGCCAGAGTATTTCCGTAGTTGCCTCCTTGTGCTGTTGGTCCCCTCCAAGACCCTGCATGTACCACGAAAACGTAACAATAAGGAATTAAATCGAAATAGATACATCTTTGGGTCTATGAAATACTAATTAGAATGGGAATAAACATAACGGTTATTGGGTTTACTTGTAAACTTTTGAGTTTAATTGCTCGGTTATCTTTTCGGGATTTGGTTCATAGGCTTTGAGGGCAGCCTTCTTCGCTTCCTCTGCTCGTTGCTGCCAAAAATTATCGAATTCACTTATATTGGCTTGGAGGCTTGGGATTAGTACGGCAAAGTAAACTAAAAATATGAGACATAGCTTAGTTGTCTCCATTTCTCTCTGCCTAACTTTGATTCTGGCCTTCTTTTGTTCAATCCTTTTAGGATCGCAATGTTGGTGTATGTCCAAGGTCTTGGAGTGATCCTTGGGTGCACCGGGATCAGACCTTGCACTGCACTAAACGATTGAACGAAGGCCTAGTTTCTAATCTGGCAGCATTGGCGTGGTCAAACTTACGATCAACCAGTTTGGAGGGGATTAAATAGTGCAGTAAGGAGGCAGGGTTCTAAAATTAGGAGCGCAGAGAATGGGGAACCATCCTCTTTCAACTGTTTGGTCGTCACAATTTTGTGAGGAAGGGATCTAATGGAGCTCACACCATGCAAGACTTGGGCTATAGTTTATGTTTGTTTAATGGTCTTTAAAATGTTTGTTCTAAAACGTTTTCTAATTCAAACATGTTTTTTTTACCCAAAAAATATTTCAAATCTTAAATAAAATTTTCTATCTTTAGAAAGTTGAAGTTTTTTCTTCACTAAACATTGGCCACTCAAATTTTGTACTGGCGCTGACCTTGACAGCAGTGTTTTCTTTTTTCTTTTTCAAGCATTGGCCTTGAAAACGTTTTCAAAATATTTCCCTCTTACTTTTTCATCAATTTCAATACCTTTTCACCAATTCCAATAACTTTTTACAAATTCCAATAAATTTTAACACACTTTTCACCAATCCCAAGAGAATCTACACTACTTTCAAAAAAATACAAACACAAAAACATATCTCAAAACATAAACCAAACATAGCCTTCTGTAAAAAGTTATTGAGATTGGTGAAAAGGTATTGAAATTGATGAAAAAGTAAGAGAGAAATATTTTGAAAACGTTTTGAAACATGAAACGAACATAGCCGAAGCTTTTGAATGCTCGAGAATTATCATTCGGGGGTTGGCCCTGGACTATGACACTTGTGGTCTTGCTGTTGCAAAATAGCCTTTTTCGCGGTTCAAAGTGACCAAAAAAAAGGAAGAAATTAATGTAGGAGTGCAAATTTTATCAGGCAACCAAACAAAGGAAAATATTAGGTGGGACTGAAGGGATGAGAAAAAAAAAAGGACGAGAAATATAAGTTTAGCTCTTCAATTTTTAAAAGAAAAAAATACAAAGGGTGTATTTTTTACTTTTTTCTCTCCCTTACATTTTTTTTTTCTAAAATTCCTCTCTCTCTTTTCTAGAATGTATTTCTCTCTTTCTTTCTTTATTTTTTCTACTTTTCTATCTCTCTACCTATTTTCTAAAATTCATCTTTTCTTTCTCTCACTTCTACTTCTCAGTATTTACACTCTTATTGTTTAGATTTTCTCTCAATAACTTCTTTATTTTCTCTCTCCCATTATTTTACTTCATATATAGAAAATAGCAAAATTCATATTCAAAGCTTGGAATACAACAAAAATTTTGCTTTGCACAAAAAAAAAATCTTCAAAGTTATAATTCTAAATGTTATTAGATTTATTATTATTATTATTATTATTATTATTATCTTTTTTTCTACAAACCAACTCATTTCATTATTATATTCTAATTAAAATATTATTGCTCTATTTTTTTCTAAACAAAATATTATTATTGCTCTATTATTTGTGTGTACCTATATTATTTTGTCTAGATTTTAACATTGTTTGGTACCTTTGTCAATAACTTATGAGCCCTTTATTCCTAAGATTTTAAACTTTTGATTATATTCGCCGCACAAGGTTTTACTATTGATATAATAATTGATGATTTTTACTCGTTGAAGGAATGTCCGGTTCCATTAGCATAATTTATGAAAATTTGGCTTTTAAAATTAAGTTAAAGTTTATAATTTTTGTTAAGTTTTAAAATACGTTGTAACATTTTGATTATGTTTATTTTGATTATAATAAAAATTTGAAGTTCCTAAGAATAGTTGAAATACACCTAACTTCGACACCTAGTTAGAAAAAAAAATTAAGCAAAACATATATTTGAACCCTAAAGGTAAATTCTGGCTTCGTCCATGACTATAATGATTGACTCAGTTTGACTGCTTGTCCGATCTGTTGTGTATCGTGCAGCCATGACCAAAAACCTCTACTTAGCGAGTCCACATATATATATATATATATATATATATATATATATATGCGCGCGCGCGCGCTTCATTAAAGAACGACAATATGGATAGACATCATATACCACAACAGAGCGACAGAGAAAAATGAAAACAGAGCTGTTTCTGTCTTTTCTTTTTAACTATATATATGTGCTTCATTAAAGAACTACAATATGGATAGACATCATATACCACAACAGAGCGACAGAGAAAAATGAAAACAGAGCTGTTTCTGTCTTTTCTTTTTAACTTTTTGTCTAGTGAGATACGCTTAAGTTTCCAAAGATACTTAAAGGCCAAGATTTTCCACCATCCAGTGATGTGAGGTCCAGTTTGCTTGGCTTGAGACAACTTCAAAAGCACAGGGGTAGGAAGTTCTTAAGGTGTTCTTACTTTTAAAATCCTCCTCCCTCTCTCCTTCCGTCCATAAATAAGGATTCTCAAGGGGACAAACGGGCGGCAGCCTATGCTTATTCTGGTGCATCGTTGGATAGAGATATCAATATTTTATCATGTTAAAGATGGACGATGATGTCAAAATCTCAGTTCCCACCTTAGAGACGCGTACAAAGGAAGGAAAAAAGTAGATAAAACAGCATTTCGTGGGGAGGGAAAGGAATGTTGTGTTGAGCTCTGTTTCACTTTCTTTAGATTGTTTAGCTGCTTGCAAATTTTGTTTGGCCAAAAGAAGAATGGAATACGACAGTTAATAGAGATGACGGGAAAAGGTTTGCAGAAGAGGAAACTGTGCTATATGTCAATCTCGTTTAGCAATGTAGTTTAATACTAAATTGCTTTTTCTAATAAATAAAGCATATAAAGACATTCTTTTCTTCAATTAATAACACAACTGAGGAATAAGAGTCCAGATGCTCTAGCATAGATGATTCCATGCTTTTCTGGAGGCCAAATTCTAGCATTTCATACAATTTTAACATACAAAAACAGAACTCACTAGTCTCTTCGAACTTCAAGCAGGGGCTTCTTTCTCATTTGCAGCACAGTAACCAGCCTCTCCCCTAACAAGCAGTAGTTGACCTTTTGTTTGCAACGGACTTGGAACACAATTAGGAACCTGAGGCCGAAACAAGAGTAGGATTTCTCATTTCTCGTCTTATTTCTACCTAGGATTCATAAGAGGTGTCTCCTATTCCTGACAGTAATAGATGAGATTATGCATTGCCCAGGATGGTATTTTGATATCCTCTGGAGTGAGTCTTAAATTCTGAAATCTATTAGCTCTATACTCCAAAGTACTGAGACTTCAAAAATAATGATGTTCATAATCCTTGACAAAAAAAGTCATAGTATTTGGGTTAAAGCTTTTGATGTTCATTGGCATTGAATACATCTGGTGGATGGGATTTTCGCTTTCAGGGAACTTGGATGAAGAAACCAAATCACGAGGCTTTATTGGATAAAATTTCACATTTTGAAAAGCAAATTCCCAATAACACTTATTCTCAAACTTTTGCCAAATCCAGCAAAAAAGGTTCTTCCTAACCACGGTAATGAATCGGCTCTCTGATTACTTCTCTTGCAATTTACTCTTTATTCCTCCCTACGATTTGCAGACCTCTGGAAGGAAAAATAAAGGCAATCAAAATCCTAAGTTGAAATACGTCGGTCAGACACAAACTCGCCAATCAAATCCATAAAAGAGTGTATTGGTGATTGGATACTTTTGTTCTTCGAAAAAGGATTCGTGTCAGACTGCATGGACCAAATGTAACGCAGATCTTTTGGAAACTTAACAAACATACGACATGAATGCAAATTGAAAGGACTGAAATACCAGAATTATGCCTGGTCCCGAATGTATATTTAGTGAAAAACAGAGGTATAAACTATGCAAAAAGGGAAGCTAAAAAGAGAGGTTACATATTTGTAGAACTTTAAAGCCTAACAGGCAAGGTTTAGAATTACCGTATCAGCCTATAGATTTCTCTTTTGCCTAAAGAAACACCACTATACCGAAAGAACAAGAACAGATGAGAATGGAATCAACCTTTTAACTCATGATGACGAAAATACCCTGATCTTTATATCGTAACTACGTCCATCAATTATACCCATTATACCGAACAATCAGAACAGGGCACAGAAATATATAAGCAACATTTGAAATGAACCTATGTCAAAAGGTAGACCGCTATGTTCGCTCGCGCCTGCCACAGAACGCTGGCTTAAGGGCGTTCTGGGAAATGAGAGAACTTTTGAGGAAGCTTCTACTAAAACAGGGAATTCCCCCACCTGAACTTTTCAGGGTTTAGCAAAGCATCCAAGAGCACATAAAGCAGCTACATTACCAAGAACTCGCTTGCAAGTTGCAACAGATATTTTGCAATCCCACAGTTAGCCAATACGCATCATGGTCTCCCTAGTTGATGCCTATCATGTTGTGGCAGCCACAGTCCCTTTGTATGTTGTAATGATAATAGCCTACATCTCCGTGAAATGGTGGAAGCTTTTCACACCAGATCAATGTGCAGGCATAAACAAGTTTGTGGCAAAATTCTCCATTCCACTATTGTCGTTCCAAGTAATCTCTACAAACAACCCCTACAAAATGAGCCTGAAACTCATTTTCGCCGACTTATTACAGAAGCTACTTGCCTTTTTGGTATTGGCTGCAATTACCAAAGTCAGCTCCCAAGGAGATTTAAATTCTATGATAACTGGTATCTCTCTGTCAACACTACCAAACACTTTGATCGTGGGACTTCCACTATTGACAGCCATGTATGGGGATGAAGCAGCTGTGCTCCTTGCTCAGATAGTTGTCTTACAAAGCCTAATTTGGTACAATCTACTGCTGTTTCTGTTTGAGCTCAGTGCTGCAATGGCAGCCCCTGTAACGCCAGGATTAGAAGCCCCAGGTAGGCATTAATAATTGCATCTGAAGGACAGTGATTCAAAGCATCACTTACAGAAGACACACAAAAGGGTTTTAACAGCATGAAACCCTTTCCTGGATTCCAATTCCAACTCCCTAGATAAACCCCAGTTGCCGACCATTTTCATTCGTGTTTAGTCAACTATAGACACCTAAGATAAACCGCATTGGACTTGTCCAAATCTCAGGTTTCTCTAATTCTTCTCTCCGGTTAATTTTCTTTCTCACAATTACATCTGTAACAGTTAAAAATTTTGCCAGACGTTTTTTGTGAAGTACTCCTATAACATCAACAGCCAACTCATGTATATCGTAGAACTACAACTGAGTTGGCTAAAATTCAATATTGTCGTGATATTTTCCGTGGATGAGGTTAGTTTATGGTGCAGAACCACAACAATATACCTCCAAATTAAACTTACATAGTACATAATAGTGCATATTTTACGCATCCTGGTTTCCACCTTTTTTTTTTAATATGTATTCCATTAATGAAAGGTGTCTTGCTTGCCGTTTAAAGTAGGGACAGAAGTCCCCCAGGAAGGACAAACAAAAGAGGAAGAGGACGAAGCGAGAACCAGAACTACGAGGAAAACCCAAATCCTGTCCATTCTCTTAGCAGTGGGGAAGAAACTTATAAGAAACCCAAACACGCATGCAACTTTAGGGGGTCTTATTTGGGCAAGCATACACTACAGGCAAATCTCCAGGACCTTAAAAAAGACATGATCCTCTTAGCCTTATTACTAATTCCCCTAGAGATAGATTGTTTCATCACTCTTAACCTCAGAACAGTGGTTTTGTTGATCTTTTGCAGGTGGGGAGCAAAAATGCCCGACATTGTCAAACAATCAATAATGATAATTTCAAATGGGGGAGTTGGCATGGCAATGTTCAGCTTAGGTATAAGTAAACACGATCGATAATCTTAACGAGTAGATATTATAGGAGCCACTTAACTTCGTCAACTGGGTTGCTAAACAGGACTTTTCATGGCATCACGAGGTAGCATAATCGCATGCGGAATCCGAATGGCCCTAGTAGCCATAGGAATGAAGTTCTTAGCGGGGCCGGCCCTGATGGCAGCATCTTCAGCTGCCGTTGGGTTAAGGGGCAGAGTCTTTAGAGTGGTAATTGTGCAGGTGCATATACTTCATTTACTCTAGCTCACAATCAGCTAGCTCAGAAGGTTAAAACAATTTTTTTCTGTACTGCAGGCGGCCCTTCCTCAAGGAATTGTTCCTTTTGTTTTTGCCAAAGAGTATAACATTCATCCAGACATATTGAGCACCGGGTAAAGTATCTGATACTTCCATTCATCTCGAATTTCATCCTGCATATAAATGTTTCAACTAAGAATCTGTGATCTCTTCTTGTTTTATTTCAGGGTAATCTTCGGCATGCTAATCTCCATGCCAATTGCTTTAGCCTACTACTTCCTGCTAGCATTGTGAACAAAATGTTGTCAGAATAATGCAACATTTTGACATTATGCAACAAAAGTTATAGAACCCTAGTTCTAAGACCAGGAGACCATCATTTTGATAAAGATGGACCCTTGAAGTATTATCCAAATTTTTTTTTTCTAACTTTGACATGTGTATGAATGATGTTCTCCCTAGTCCCTAGAACACAAGAAATGTATCTCTACTACCAAGGTACGGCAGCAAGGATGAAATAACAGTTCATGTATCTTCTTTACAGCCCTCGTTTGAGGTTGACAAATTGTGAGGAATGCTGCTTGATCGTTTCAGAATTCCTATTTTGCTAATCCAATAATGCTCCTTGTACACATGAAATACAACCAAATCAACATTCACATAACACAAGTAGAACACCTAAACTTCTGACTAAATGCCCATGGCAACTACCCAAATACAGACAACAGAGAACTAAATATAACTATCTATCACATGGACCTGCAGGCTTCCACCATAGGTCGCCAGTTTTGTCCAATCTCCTAGCTTGAAACCTGTCAATTGTCATGTCGCTTTTCAGCTCATTGTATGCCAACACATTCTTGCATTCTCACTGACTTTGACTACTATATTATTTTGGAACTTTCTGCCTAGTTTGGAAAAAAAAAAAAATTAATTCTAATTTTTAGCTAATAAGCGAACATTATGCATAAAATTTTACTGATCCTTTACAATTTCTTACCAAGACAAACAAAACTATCATTAAATATTACAAAACTAACATTGCTCGAAGTTCAATATAAACAACATCAAAAATAGTATAGGGAGTATATCCTATCGGTCTCTCTCCAATTCAGGGATTCATTGAACTTGACATTCGCAAATTCTACTCACATATCACCAATTATTATTTCTTTTTCTAATTAATTTGGAACCTTTTAATCAAGACTACCTACGGATATCCATATCTTTTTTTCTTTTTCTAAATACTTACGGATATCATCTGCGACGACCGAAGTATTAAAATTCTTATATAATTATCCAATATTTTATAATAGTTGAGATATTTTAAAATATTTTCCACTTTTTAATCTTTTTTTTTTCTTGAAATTTTCCACTTTTTAATGACGATGACAGGGAAAGAATTGTCTTTATTTGAATTAGTATTGGGTTGGGATGGCTCTGGCTCAGGCCCAACCCAAACCGGACCACGCACCGCAAAGCGTTCCTCAACCCCAGTCATGAATTATTTATATATATATATATATATAAATGGCTACTCACATATTGAAAAATCTTTTGAAGGAATCCGCATTGGCCCTCACGACATTGCCTCAGTAAAACCCTGAAATCAGCGAAAATTGTACATCGACGGTCAAAGCACCCCCCAAAACCTTTATACTTCAGATCCAACGACTCCTGTAAGTCTATCCCGAAAATGAAAGCTAAGCTGGAAATAAGGTTTCTCGCTATATAAATCATTCCCCAAGCCGCACCGTTTCCTGCTACTCAGAGCTATCCCTTCGATTTCTTGTTCTTCTCCTTCGAGTTTAGGATCTCCATTTTTGCATCACCATGGGCAAGGGTCCTGGCCTTTATTCTGACATCGGCAAGAAAGCCAGAGGTATTTCTCTCTATATATAATGATTCATTTAGCGTCTTGTTGTATATCTTCAGACTTTGATAATCTTTTTTTGGGTTTTAGATCTTCTTTACAAGGATTACCAGAGCGACCACAAATTCATCATCACAACCTATTCCCCCACTGGAGTTGTAAGTTTCTCTCTTTTTTTTTTTTCCCAAGAAGATCGGTAATTAACGAACTAGGGTTCTATTCTTGTAGACGTTTATGTTGTTTATGGGATGGTACAACCTTTTTTTCAATTGAATGTGTCATTGGGCAATCAATTCTAGACTTCAAATCAGTACGTTTTTCTGAATTATTTGAAGGCTCGGGGCGAAGAGTCGAAGACGGCTGTTTTTGGTAACTTTTGTCAGGGTATATTTAGGTTTGTTTATTCATGTCTCTTCTTGTTTGATTGCAGTAGCTGAGACTAGCGTTTCTTTTTGTGTACCATGTTCTAATTGACCTAAATGCATTGTCGCAGCGCATTGAAAATTCCTTATAATCGCCTTGTTCAAGGGGGTTTTAGGTGATTTTTGTATCAATTTCCGTTGCCTGTCTGCCTGTATTGCGAATAGATGATGCCCCAGAAACATGTCAGCATTTATTCTATTCACTGTTTTATTCTTTTGAATCTCAAGCTCGTTATTAGCTTATTTAAACCACACAAAACACAGATGTATACGTTAAGATGAATCTGAGAACAGGTTCCTATTCCCATACCAATAGATATGCCTTTTGGCTATATGGTCTTGATCCCCGGTTCCTTGTGAATGAGTGTAATCCACTTAGCCTTTTTAAGCAGTTTGTTTTAATATTTTATACGCAATTAATCATGTGTTTATTACTTCAGGTAATCAGCTCATCAGGCACAAAGAAAGGAGATCTGTTTTTGGCTGATGTTAACACCCAATTGAAGAACAAAAACATCACAACCGACATCAAAGTGGACACAAACTCCAATGTAAGATTACAATTCCTTAGTTAGTTGCTCATGCTGGCTTTTTTTGGGGTTATAAGTTGGTCCTCATTGTGTGCCCGAGATATTTAAATTGTTTCTGTAGTGTATCTTCCTTTGATAGTTGACCGAAGCAACTGGAGTTTATGCTGGCTATTGCCCTGCTTAGTTATGTGTAGGATTCTAGCTTCTGTTGAAGTGGTGATGGCTATGGAGAAGTGAAAGATGGCCAAGCAATCCTTCCCCTACACTTGTTCTTTGCATGCAATAAAGTTTGCAGTTATTATGGTTGAAATGATCACTGTCGTTGATTGGTTTAAGTGCTAAACTGTCTTGTTACCTCGATAAATAGCATATAATAAGCTTTTTAATGCCTCAATTGTTGAAAACTCCTGCTAGAAATAAATAGAGTTTTAATCCTTCCCAATGCTTTTATTTTGTTACTAAAATTTTATATGGTTATCAGCTCTTCACAACAATTACAATTGACGAAGCTGCTCCTGGTCTCAAGACAATCTTTAGCTTTAGAGTCCCTGATCAAAGATCTGGCAAGGTAAGCTATCAAATTGTTGTTGACTTCTCTAGTGATAGTTTTATGTTGTGAGTTTGAGAACATTTATTTTCTCTCTCATGGGCAGTCATTGAAACTTTTGTTTGATTGATTTTCTGTTGAGGTACAGGTGGAACTCCAGTATTTGCATGACTATGCAGGGATAAGCAGCGGTGTTGGGTTGACTGCAAACCCTATTGTAAACTTCTCTGGTGTCATAGGAAATAACCTTGTTGCACTGGGAACAGATCTCTCATTTGACTCCAAGACTGGGAATTTCACTAAATGCAACGCTGGATTGAGTTTCTTCAATGCAGACTTAATTGCTGCATTGACACTGTGAGTGATCTATTTAGTGATGTGCCAAAAGAAATATTTGTTTCCGTTTTCCTTCTTTGCTTCAGTTAGATACGTCTATGCAAGTCTCTGCTTGGCATCATACTCATCACTCTCTTGATCAGGATCATTAGTATTGATATTAACAGCTCAGTGATTACTTCTTGTATTTTGGGTAGATCTAACATCTTTGTAGATTTGTCCATTTATTTAGTTACATTTTAGTGGGCTTTGGATGAGGGTGGTTTTTTTTACCTTTAGAAGTCTAGTTTCTTGTCTTTAGCAATCCTTGAGATGTTGTAGCCCACGTTTTTGTCAATATTATCTTAGGTAAAGTGACTTCTTTGCTTCTTTTTCTGGCTGATGTGATGAACTCATTCTTGTTGGTGCATTAAATGATAAAGAGTTTATTTATGATACAGGAATGACAAAGGTGATACCCTGAGTGCGTCATATTACCATTCAGTGAACCCCCAGAGCAACACAGCTGTTGGTGCAGAGGTAACCCATAGCTTCTCAACTAATGAGAATACCATCACCGTTGGTACCCAGCATGCATTAGACCCATTAACCACGGTGAAGGCACGTGTGAACAATTTGGGCAAGGCTAATGCTCTCATTCAACACGAGTGGCGTCCTAAGTCAACTTTCACCATTTCTGGAGAGGTAGACACCAGGGCCATCGAGAAGAGTGCCAAGGTTGGACTGGCTTTGGCTCTTAAGCCTTGAGTATCCTGGCCTTTATGGTGTGGGGCATTCAGGTAGGGTAGGAATGGAGGAGCTTAGTTTAGTTCTCTTTTTGGACAAGAGTGCTTCTGGTTATGAGTTTTTAATTCCTCTTTCGGTGGTTTTGAATTGTAAAATAAATATTTGATGGTGTCACAAACCAGTATTAGTTCCACGAGTTCCCAGTTCTCATCCACTCCCTTGTTCAACTAGGGATGAATAGCTGTTATTAAAGAGATTTACATTTCTGAGATTTTGTTCCAATTCAATGGTGGCTGTTTTTTTTTTAGGCGATTTCCCTTTGACCTTAATGGTATTTCTGGCCGGTGTTGCGTATATTGGTCATAGAAATTTGTTTTGATATTCATGGGCCTTGCCAGAGTTGAATTGTGGACATCCAATTGGTTATTTTTAATTCGGTATCCAGCAACTGCAAGGAACGGAAATGGACCATTTGATATAAAAATGGGTAATTGGGAGATCCGTGTTATCCCTCTGTTGTTCTAATCACTTCACAGAGCTGTGGCCTGGCTCTTTCGTTGGTTTCTTTGGTACCTTGCGGAAAATTTTCTCATTCGGAGGAAAAAGGAGAGGGATTTATTTCTCCATTCCAGCCCCAACAATTTGTGAGTTAGTTTGTTTCAACTAGCTCTGCATGTTGGGTGGTGAAATTGAAAAGAAATCCCCAGGAAATCCATGAGTGATGCATGAGAGAAACAAGGTAAAGTCTTCGGCCTAGCTTAGTTATTAGCCTGTTTCTCTTCCGCGTAGTTAATTGCCCTTCACTCTGAACTTCTGGTGGAGTATGATCTATATTCGGCATTAACAGTTTTGTATGAGGTCACTTAAGCCCTTGAGACCCATGGAGTGGAGAGAGCACCAAGTTCCAACGAAGGAAACCTCTTAGGAGTGTGCGTTTGAACAAAGAATAAACCTCAGATAGATTTCATTTTAGCCTGCTGAGAAACTCGGGAGGATAACTGAACGAGCTCACGTAATACACATTCCACACACACATACACATGTTTATTACCAACAACAATAAACATTCCGAGTATTGTTTCGGACAAATCCGCTTAAGGGGAAGGAGCACACTTACACTAGCTACAGAGAACTGGGCATAACTCCATACGAAATTTACACTTCCTGGTTCGAGGATGCCTGAAGCAGCCCATCTCGAATCTGCGTGGCAATGTCGCGCACAGCGCCTGGTCCATGTGGAATGAACACTGCTGAGGATTTAGAGTGAGCGCCAATATCCTTCATGGTGTCAAAGTACTGTGTGATAAGCACCATATCCAGCACATCCTTAGCACTGGTCCCTGGCACATTGACTGAGAAGCCAAGCACACTGTCTCTCAGTCCATCAACAATTGCCTGACGCTGACGGGCAATTCCCACTCCTGAGAGATACCTGGCTTCAGCCTCACCCTCTGCTCGCTTGATCTGTATAATTTTCTCTGCTTCTGCTTTCTCATTAGTTGCTAGCCTCATCCTTGCAGCTGCAAACGTGAAATTCACAATTACGTTGAAATTTTTGTGGTGGGTTTCCAGGATATGATTTAACTGTCATAAAATGGACATCATGCTCAAGAATAGAAATATAATTTTCTGTGCCTAACCCAAAATTTAAATTGATGGTAGTCCTGCAATTTGGAAAGTGGGAGAGGAAGCTTGTTAAGGGAAAAAGTGTTCTGAAGGACGAGAAAGTTGGGGAGGACGCTTGCTAACTGTTAGATTTCTGCTGAAGTTGCAGTCACATGTTCAAAGACGCATTAAATTTAATTTGAGAGCCAACGTGATGCTTCTGTGCACTCTGTTCAAATGATTCTTCATCATGCACATTTATGTACGGATATATCATCACGTAAAGGAAGTCTCATAAGGTTGGCCTTGGCTCTTTCCTTTTTTTTTCAGGGAGGAAGGGGAAGGGGGAGAGGTGGGGGTAAGCAGTAACAGCATTCCTTAACAAATCAGAGTGTCAATGATAAATGATATATACCGGCATTAATCTCATTCATGGACCGCTTGACATGCACATCTGGTTCTATGTCAACAATGAGTGTCTGGACAATCTCATATCCATAAGCAGACATAGCCTGTGTGAATCATTTCAAACCAATTTGTGAATCAATTTGATACCAGGACATTAAAAGAAATATAAATTATGTGGCTGCCGCCCAACTTAATTCCTGACCTTTTCAAGCTCATCTTCAACAGCTTTTGCAATACCATTCTTTTGCAAAAAGACATCATCTAAGTCTAGCTTTGGAACGCTTGCTCTGATCACTGAACAATCGGGTCAAAAGAAGCTAAAAGTTCATCAAAGTAACTCATACCTGATTGACAGCTAAACATGTTAGGATTATTATAAGCACAGTTTTGGGAGCCTTTGAGATCATACCATCGAACACATAGGCTTGAAGTTGGGTTTTGGGATTGCTAAGTCTGTAGTAAGCATCACTCGCCTTATCAGCAAGAACACGGTATTGAATGGACGCCACAACATTCACAAATACATTGTCCTGAACAACATATGTCAAACAGGTAAAGGGATCATATAACCTTGATTTAGGATACTCCGGTCAAGCAATTAGTACTAGTACGTCAGTTCAATCTCTCTTGACTATTTTCTTTATTGGGAAATTTATTTAGGATTTTCAAAAATTTCACCGAAACAGGACATGAGCGATATGTATCTTGTGATGAGAGGAGAGGCGTTAAATGGGGAAAAATGGTTATGCATTCGACCATGAAACAAACCTTTGTTTTGGTCTCACAGCGCACGTCCAACTGCTGCAAGCGAAGCGAGACATGGCCAGCAAGCCGACTTCCAAGAAACCACGGTACACAGTGGCATCCTGGCTCGAGTACATCATTGTACCTTCCAAATCTCTCCTTGACGGCAACTGAAGATTGCTTGACTTGCACGCAGCAAAATACATTACCCATAACAGTCAAAACTTCTAATGTTCCTCACTGAAAAGAAGCAAAAAGACAGAGAACAAGGACAAAATATTCCTCAGCGACTGAAAGTAAAATGGATCAGGAAATTGCAAGGAATTCGATTAGAATTAATATATCTGCACAGTTACATCTCACAATTCAGAATTCTAAGGGTAGTCGTGGGATATTTTAGTTTAATTACCAACTGAAGGATCAATTTCTACACAGTTTACTGTTAGGGTTAAGAAGATTTTACATCCTACAAAATGGACCCCCACAGACACACAGCAGACAGAGAGAGAGAGAGAGAGAGATACAGAAAGAGGTGCAGCCGTGCAAGATACTGGCCAGAGATGAAGTGAAATATATCTAGGGTAATACAACTTACGCTGCGAGGATATTTGTAGATACCCAATCGCTTTCTCTTTTGATAAACTTTGGCATGTCTAGTGGGTGAAATAAAAAAAATACAAAAACAAAGAAAAAAACCTGTCACCTTCGGTGCCTTCGCATAAGTGTTTATAAGGCTGTGTTTGTGTTGTAATATTTTTGGTATGAGAATATGTGTTGGTATTGGGTTTAGTGAAAAGGTGAAGAGAGAAGTAATTTTTTATAATTTTTGTAATTTTTTGATAGGAGAGAGAGATTATATTGGATTATTTTATTAAGAATGAGATAATATTTTGGGGATAATTAAGTTGGCAAACGCAGCTTAAGAATTGTTGTTTGTTCCTCTCAATTCTTATCCATATGGGTTTTTTTTTCTCCGTTATCCATATGGGGTTGAATTCGTAGAAGTCGTTATCAATCTTTCCCAGTTTACCCAGAGGCCAAAGCTGAAGTTTCTTCGAAACTACAGGGATGACTTCGCACAATTACGTCAATATCCGAAAAGTCAAGAGGATATGCCCTCAAGGATATGACGACCTTCTCAGAAGATAAACATCATTGTACCTGCAAGTGTCGGAAGGAGTTGATTTCTGTATCTTATAGGCCATAGGGAATAACACGAAATAAAAAAGAGCATAAAGGAATACAATAACGAGGAAAGACAGAACACATTCTTCGATTTATTCTATTATGATCTGCATATGGGGCAATTTTTGTTCCTTCGCTCGTTTTAAGTGGAAGAGATATGACTAAAATTATAGTCCATTAAAAGAAATATAATTGACTAATGAGAAATAGTCAACTGTCTTGTCACTTCATTAATGGATGCAACTGGAAAGGATAGGTTCAAGGAAAATCAAGAGCACTTCGTCGACTGCCTCCAGTGAAGAAATCATAATCAATTGCCAAGAGTTTCTTTTTCTCTCCATTTTTTGTTTGGCTAAAGTCGAATACCTTAGTTCGTACGAAATGGGCTTGCCCAATTTCTTTTTTCCGCTTTTTTGGAAATTGATGGTAAAGTAGTTGCGACTAGAAGCAAATTCAAGAGACATTAGGAGAGGATAACCATCTATTCTCCATCTGAAAAGGTGACGTCTGAAGCAATATCCTGGATAAATTACTTTAATAGGACCACAAGCAACTGGATTAAATAATTGCATAGAGGAAATGACAACACTCTTCAGATATTAAGCTACTTAAAGACCATCTCCTCTATGATACCTGATCAAAGAAGAGAAGTCCAAGACCAACCTAACAAATATAGATCCGCGTAGAAGTAGCAGTATAATATAAACATATATACCAAACACCCATCACGTTAGTCCATTAAATCTTTAGGCAGAACTGGCCTGAAGAAGACCCTCGCGGATTTGTGTAGCAACGTCTCTCACTGCACCAGGCCCATGTGGGATGAAAACAGAGGACGACTTTGAGGATGCCCCAATCTCCTTCATAGTGTCAAAGTATTGAGTCACCAGCACCATGTCCATGACATCCTTTGGAGTTGTTCCGGGCACATTCTCAGAGAAGGCAAGGACACTGTCCCTCAGCCCATCAACAATGGCCTGGCGCTGACGAGCTATGCCAAGCCCTGACAAGTATTTGGACTCTGCCTCTCCTTCAGCTTTCTTGATCTGCAAAATTTTCTCCGCTTCGGCCTTCTCATTTGTTGCCAACCTCAGTCTAGCGGCTGTGGAACAATAGCGAAATGGATTATATCAGGATACAATCACTACATATTCAAACACGAACATACGCAGTGAAAAAGAAATGCAAATTGTAAGGTCCCTTGAATATCTCATCATTACAAGCAACTTCAAACTTTTCAGAACGAGCATAATCATACCGCGAAATATCAATTTGTTACCTAAGCAAAAACCACTTCAAGCCAAGAGTGTTTTTAGCAATAAAAAGCTCCATTGCCGATCTGAGTAATATATGAAGAAATGCATCCAAACATTGTTTGTGGGACAATGCATTTACCGTACATGTAATCCTGGCAAAAGCTCTGAAACTGACATGTATAGAAGCACAATAACTCACTCACTTCTTTATTTTGGTACCGCTGGTTAAAAACTAAAAAGTATGTCTGATGCATGAACCCTGCACACGATTACTTGGGCAACTATGAAGTGCATCTACTTCTCATAAAGATCACGAAATATTACCTGCATTTATCTCATTCATTGCTCTCTTCACTTGAACATCTGGATCTATATCCACAATAAGGGTCTGGACTATTTCAAACCCGTAACTAGACATAGCCTGTAATGTACAAAAGAAAGGTTTTAAATGCTGAGTTCTGGAAGTATCTTATCTAGAACAATTCAAGCCCTCTTCTTGAAGAGTAGAGGATTATATGACCTTTTCCAGCTCCTCTTCCACAGCTTTTGCTATGTCATTTTTCTGCTCAAAGACACTATCCAAGTTCAATTTTGGGACACTTGCCCTGATAACTGAAGAACTGAAACACATTAAGTGCAATAGTAGCAGATGCAGCAACATATACCAACCATGTACTCTAAAATTTGATAGCAAAAAATGGTCATAATTATTGGCAGCCTGAAACTGTGTAGACTTTTTTTTCCTCCCTTTCCTTTATTTTATAAACTGAAAGTACCGAAAGAACCAAACAGTGCCTTACGTACCATCAAAAACATAGGACTGGATCTGCTCCCTGGTATTGGTGAGCCTATAGAAAGCATCAGATGCTTTTTCAGCAATGGCACGATATTGAATAGATGCGACCACATTGACAAAGACATTGTCCTGAAAAGGCAATAGTAAGCAACCTTGGTCAACTGATCACAATGGATCAGACAAGGTGATTCAAATTAAGAAGAAGAGCAATAGTTATAGATTTGGATCCAATTCCATATCTTAGGCTATCGCATCTCCATATGGAGATAAAATTCAAATTCAATTAAAGATAATTTCATAACAAAACATGCAGTCTGAAGAAGATTGCATGAGATTCATGTAAAATATTTTTGGGAACTAGAGAGTTAAAAAGTGGAACACCTTCGTTTTTGTTTCACATCGTACATCAAGTTGTTGCACACGCAGTGAGAGGCCACCTGCTACCTGGTATCCAAGACACCAAGGCAAGCAGTGACACCCTGGGTCAAGAACATCATTGAACTTCCCAAAATGTTCCCTGATTACTACATTTGACTGGTCAACTTGAATGCAACCCAATGCTTGACCCATACTTCAGTTCTGCAAGCACAATTTCAAAACAAGTTATAGTTCATAACTCTGAAGAGCACTAATTCAATATCACATTGTTAGTAAGGGAAATTACAACAAAAACTTTATCCCTTTCTGAGGTGCCTAAACCGAACGTAATCGTTTACATTTTTATAATTTGAATGTCAATGTTGTCTGTAAATAATTAGTAATGGAAACACTAGGAATGCTTGATACTATTTCTTTTACAGAAACAAAGAATTTGTGACAAGGACAGACAGAGGCAACAAAAAAATATATTGTGAAATAAGTTTGGATGGAAAATCAGATCCAGCAAGGACCAAGAACCTTTTCGGATAAGTGAATAAATGCCGAGGAAAAATATGATAAATAACCAAAGTTTTCATGGATCCCATATCCCTGACATACACAGTCAGGTTTGCTGTTTTTTCTCTTTAAGGCTTATCTTGTAACCACCTTATTACTCCGCCACAAGGTACGGCCTTCTTTTACCCCCCCCCCCAAAAAAAAAGTCAGAGATACCGGATTAACAACGTCCTCTTGAATTCGTCATAAATAATATTCTAAGCTACA
Organism: Myrica gale; assembly: GCA_963930655.1. Classification (NCBI taxonomy): domain Eukaryota; kingdom Viridiplantae; phylum Streptophyta; class Magnoliopsida; order Fagales; family Myricaceae; genus Myrica; species Myrica gale. Next base: position 2,226,166 of record OZ005600.1, on the reverse strand, counting down.
ACGGTCATGTTAAACATTCAAAGCAATACAAAGACAGGTACAATAATCACCAATAAATTAAATAGAAGTTTCCAAATGACATTTACGGCTCATTTAGTTGGCTAGAAAAATAGAATAATACGAAGTACTCGAGGAAGGTTTCCTCTCTTTAGCTATTTTACCATCTATCCCATTTTCCGAACAGCCAATTAATTTCAAATGAACCATCGATTTTTAACTTCTTGAAAGGAGAAATAGGCATTTGATGAGAATCAATCAGCAATTCATTTGAGGGAAAACAGGGAAACTCGCTCTGTGGATATGTTAAAATAACTCTAATGAGACAAAAGCAGCAGTTTCAAATTATCTTCCTCTGTTTTCTCGAAGACCAAACAGAGAGTGGGGACACACACACACACACACGAACAACTTTAATTTATTTTCGGAGTAAATAGACCTATTCAAGCCCTAAGTGTTGGTTTGGAGAAAGCATAGGAAAAGAGTAAAAACGAAAACGAAAACGAAATTAAGGGATACACTCAGCTATAGAAATTTGAGTATGTCAGAATCAGTCAGATAATATTTACTTTTATTTAAAAGAAAGAAAGTAAACGAACAGAAAACTTCTACTCCTTAACGCCTTATTTTCTCTTCTCTGCTTTCTCACTAATCAAACAGAAAACAGCATCCAACCACAAAATCAAAACCGAAAAACTCAGACCAACAAATACAGTCACGAAAATGCATCACTTGGTTGCTGAGGTAGCCTAACAACAGGAAAAAAATTGGAAATGAAAATTCCTAAGTGTCACTAACATTTCCAAACCTTTTTTTTAGCAATCACACACGAAATGAAAATTGAGAGACTTACGGCTATACCTTGCAGCTCAAACGGAGAAGAATCAAAGAGAGAACAAAAAAGACGAGCTACGTTTTCGATCTGTTCCTTACGCACCTTGATCGTCCTTCCAAACAGGAGCAGAGAGAGAGTGGTTTATCTTACTTTTGTTCGTGCTGTCAACTGCTTAGCCTTATTCGGGCGACATTGTTTTCAAGCGGACCGGGCGGTTAATACTGGCACTGACAGGAAATTTTCCTCTTGACAATATTACCCCTGATAGCATTCGGCTGTCTTACTAGTTACAAGGCCGAGATATATTTGGAGGGCGTCCAGCCCATGGAGAAAATTATCCTATGAGAGAAGGATTAGTCATTCACCGATTTCTTCGATGCCACCTCTTTCTTAACACCAGCATAAAATTTTAAAATTTTGATATTCTTTTCTTTTTTTATTAATGAAATAATGTCCCTCTTTGGCAATGAAATATCTTCTATTTACCTCGTAAGGCTAATAAAATCGGACCGCAGATCGGATCGGATCAGATCAGATTTATGCGGTCCGATCCGGTTGATAAATTTCTAATATGATGTCCGGACCGGACAACATTTAATAATTTTTTAAAAATTTTAAAAATGTAAGCTCTGCCCTGCGCAGTGCGACTCTGCACTGCGCAGTGCAGACAGTTTTTTTAAATATTTTTTTTTAAAAAAAATATTAAATCCGGTCCGGACCACTTAAGTGGTCCCGACCGGACCGGACCAGACCACTTATAAGTGACCCGGTCCGGTCCTTTAATATAAGGGAATCGAAATCGGACCGCATTTTCGATTTTCAGCCCTACTACCTCGTAATCTTCCCCATGTAATCGTGCAGTTCTTAAATCCAAAGGAGGGACATATTTTATCCTGAATTTTGAACTCTTAATGAGTTATATACACTTCAACCACGTACGTGTAGCGGTGTAGGTCTTGAACGAGTGGGCCATGTTAGTACTTAATTCTGCGGTTGGGCATAGGACCACAGTAGCTAATGGCTGTGAAATTTGGAAAAATTGCGAGACTCCAATTCAGAGACGTATATGGACAATTTGCTGCCCTGCATGCAAGTGGGTGCAAACGATGTCATAGAAACCAGCTAAAATATGATCTCTCTTCTTTTCTTGTAGTAGCGAAACTAGCTAATTCTCGCAATTAGAGAACTATCCACTGCCTCTGAAGAGCTCGTGAATCACTCCAGGCGCGGCCATGACGTATCTCCCACTAGAAAATGTCCATTTCCAGAAGACTGCAGACTGCAGTAATGCGCGGGGGTTTACCAATGAGAAAGAGATAAGAGTTCTGGGTGGTCAGAGTTCAAATCATGATGATCATTTTGATGCAAAACAAACTTCCTCATAATGGATGCATATATATGGTAGAAGTAGGTAGCCTGAAGGTGCTCCATGCATTATCAATGACGCTAGCTGCTATCATTCACATGAGAAGACTTTGCACTCATGATATGCATGGATGAAAATGGAAACTAACATATCTCCCAGAAAGCGACCTCCCAACCTCAAAGATATATATGACAGCAAATGGGAATTTGGTTTCCTCGCTCTTATTGCATTTGCGGGTGTTAATGTGAAATCAAATAGCATCAGCAATCCGGCGCTATAATTGTCATGATATTAATTTGTTCAGTTACGTCCCCGGACAAAGTCTAGGTCCACAAGGGATTCTTTCACCACATTGTGCTTCATTTAGTTGTGTAGTAATTAATCTGAATACACTTATGCAAATCATATTATTTATTAAATGACTTAAGTTAATTAAAATCATTAGATTTCTTAGATGAAACGCAGTTCATCTTTAGAACACCGTCGAAAATCCAGAAGGAATCCGTACCCTCTTGAAGCAGCCAAATAGAATTCTCCTTAGAAGTTATTTTGCACATAATGACTGCTAGAATATCATTATTTTAATCGTAGTGGAAAGTTGGTACCGTAAGAAAAACTGTCTAGCTTCTGATTATTCGGAGCGTTCTCGATTGATCACCCAAATTGTTCAGAAAACACCTGAAGCACATTTTTCTACAATACATTGGTACTGATTTATTGATATATTCTAACTTAAAAGCAAAGACTTCAGTTCTAGCTGATCGATAGAAGCAACGGCCTCCATGAAGGATCTCTAGCTAGTTTTGATGCTTGAAAAACTCGACTATGCGATTGTACACAACGTCCTTTGCGTTCGCAGCCGCCATGAAATCTACGTGAGCATAATCCTTGACGAATTGAACTGAGAGCTTGTCTACGTCATGGAACCTAAGGCTATCAAGTAAAATATTCACATCTTGAACATCAGAGAGTGCATCTCGGCCCCCATAGGAAAGGAAGAGCGGAAGGTCATGGGGAATGTTAGAGAGGTTGTAAATTGGTGGGCTGGCTACCCCATAGTGCGCCCTATTAGATGAAGGAGAGCCATAGTTGTATTTTGCCACGACGCCATCTCTAACAGCTGGAGATTTTGATTGGAAAAGTTTCCTAGTTAGTCATTTACAAAGACTAGAATTAGCTAACACAGTACCAGGGTTGAGGAGCAAACTTACTTTGAGCGAAGTGTATCATTGTCTTGGTTGATGTCGGCTGAGACGCATGCTTCAAAGCGGTTTCAAAAATTGAGGAATTGAGACAGCAATTTTCACCTTGAGTTGGACACGTTGTCGATATGATTGCATAGCTAAGTTAGTTTTCCCATAAATGTACCTCTAATAAGTTGCATGTTTCAAGTACGTTTCGCTATTGAACGTAAAAACTATTTGACTGCGCAGACAGAAGCTACTGTGGCAAAACAATATTAATTGGCTATATGTTTTAAGAAGAAGGAAGTTAGTAGAGAACAATACCTGTAAATTCGGAAATTAAATCAAAGCAGTCGATATCCTCATAAGCACAGAGAAACTCGAGAAAGCTCTTCGCAGGTTCCCTGGTTAGGTGAATTAATGCAAAATACCATCAATTTAATTAGATTGATCTAATCGTAATTCAGTAGAGCTTAATGCATGCAAGGAAGAACTTCGTTAACAGTACTCTGGTGCTACAAGATGCAGATCAGGGGTTCAATAAATTATTGTCTCTTACTGTTTTGGATCGAACTCTGAAATACCAAATCCCTTGTTCAAGATCTGTTGGCAAAACCAAAGCATTTCTATTAGAATAGTATTTATCTTAAACTATCACCCCATTTGTCATCAGTGAATAACTTCAAACTAAGTTGAAATTTTCCCTTTCTTAGATTTGAAATCTCTAATTTACTTTTGACCTGAAATTGATATCGACAAGGTATGTTTACCTGTAATGTTGGTAATCCTTCATTAAGATAAAGATATCTTGAAAATTTGAAAGACAGTGGTAAAAGAATTGGTAGTTCAGGTATAAGCTATAGTTTTCCTTGATATTATTCAAAGCATCATTGACGATCTTCATTACCTCACCAACGAAGGCTCTCGAAGCAACGATGCCAATTTTAGTTGTTATGTGGCTCAAATAAGCAATGGGACTCAGTAGTGCTGCTGATTTCACCCGGTTCGTCAGTAAACCTTCCGAGGCGGCTACCAAGGGCACCAAAGTCCCCTGTCAAACGCGGTTATCATGTTCAAAGGTCGTCAATCGTTATATATTTAGTAAAAGTGTATCTAAATTTTCATCTGGAAGTGACTGGAATGATATAATCGAACGCACAGCATTGAAGGTTCCGTAGTGTAATTCTTACCATTGACTGTCCCACGTAGTCTGCCTTCTGCCCTGTCTGGCCTTGTATAAAGTCGAGAATATCTGGTAGATCAAAGAATACCATTTCATCCCATGACCAGTCCCAGTATGCCTGTCATGATTTCAACACCGTCAAGTAATTAATTAGTTTGTCACAGAGAATACTAAACTCGGTCTGGGGCAGAGATCGATGAAAAACGAAAATTCCAAGTAAAATTTGAGAAATTGAAATCCACATGGACCACGACAACTTGATCTGATGATCAGATGGTTTATTACGTACGAACCATTCATCTCCGAGGTTAACCATACCAGTAATAAGAGTACAAACAGGGGTTCTGATATATATATAACGTACGAACCACTCACTTCAGCCTCTTTTTTTTTTTAAATCTGCTCTTTGGCAGGCAACCCGAGCATCTGATGGTTGACAACGAAGGAAATAAGACTTATCAAAAAGACAACGAAGGAAATAAGTCCATATATATGCCGGAGTGATAAGTGGAAGCCCATATGCGCTAATAATAGGGGTATAATATCCATAATATTGTTGAACCCAAGATTTATATTTTAAAAAGTTAATTTAGAAATACTATATATACCGATAATTTTTGAAATAGTCAATTTGACTAAAAAGAAAAGTGGAAAAAAAAGTAATCACCGGATTGCTGGCTTTCAAGGAGGTATGTCGGCGGCTATATTTGGTCCCTCTACTGTTAGTGATCCACACGTCAAACCCATTGTCAGCTAAAATCATTGGTAGATTTTGTTCCGGCTGCTGGTTCAGCATCCATGAAATGCCATCCTGCATGCCCTCAAACCAAAATAAAATCAACTGAATACACCACGAAGCTACGTCGTTAAAATTCACGAGCACAAACAAATTTGCCCCCCATGTCACTGCTAGTTAATTTTCTGAGACAGTTATGGCTCAAGCTTAAGCGCATGCATGCAGTTAACATATACAGTAGTTCTGAAAAAGCAGAGCACAGCATCAGAGGGGACGCGCGCGCGTTTGAGCTTTAGAGATTAGTAAATGATCACATGAGCAACTGTATGATATCTCTCGGTGAAATGCACTTTTGGACAGTTCTTGAGAGCGGCATTCAACAGTATACTGGTAAAAGTTCGACTCCAGCGGTAGAGTCACAGACTGCACCCTTTTGTTCCCCCCGCAAAAGAACTCGATTGGATTGAAAAGACTCGAACTTATTTTATATGAAACGAAGCTAATTAATTAGAGTAAGCGTAGACGCATCATTCAATTACCACAAGCACCCCATGCTGTAGTAAGACTGGCTGCCTCTTATCCGGACCACCGCCAACACGACCTTCTGGAATCCTTTGCAAACTTAGGATATACCCGTCTCTCGTTGTCACCTGAGAAACACATCCAATATTGTTAATCCTTATAAGCTTGTCTAGGACAACAAAACCGTATTTTCGTAATAGTTAAACTATATATATATTATATATACACGTGTCTGTGAAACAGTTTTGAATCATACTTCATGCTCCTCGCATTTATAGCCATGCACAATCACCCAAGAAGAGCATATGCCGTGTTCTGATGAGGCTACAACGTTACCGGTTTTTAGGCCATAGGAACCCCGACTCAGACCGTGTGCTTGATGAGGCTGAACTGCCAAAACCAAGACGCAGAAGCCCCAGGCAGCAGCAGCCAAACACAAAGAGCCACGAGGAGCCATGATCTTGTGTCTTAATTGGATGGTTTTGTGTGGAGCGTTGGTGCCTCAACCTTCCCTATATATAAGAGCGAGAGCGAGAGCCAAACATAGTAATTAAGCAATCGAACTGGTTTTCTTTCTGTTTGCTTCCTGCCTTCCTTTCTCTACCACCTTAACTGACTAAATAAAAAAGTGTTGGCCCGAAGTGGTGCCATTCAGGGTGTTTGGAGTGACCCAGTCGCTGTTGTTCTGGATTTTCAAACACAACCTCAAATTTCTGGCGCTAGAACGGATTGCAGTTGGAATTTGGAGGGCTATAAGAACCAGACGGACTGTCAGAGTTGAAGGGATTCGTACGAGGAATTTTCCTTTTATGTACTTAATGAACGAGGATGGGCTAATTCGATCCCCCATTGCGTACGTTCGTGTTAGTTTATGACTAGCCCCGTCTTAAACGGCAATTTGAGGGGGGCAGCGAATTCTAAATTTAGATTAATCTTATCTAAATATGCCAGATACATATACTTGTATTTTTCAAGCTCCACTGTTTACACTCTGTAAGTTCTTTTTTTTTTCTTATCACATTCAACAGACTAGCCCATCCCCCATTGCGTACGTTCGTGTTAGTTCATGACTAGCCCCGTCTTAAACGGCAATTTGAGGGGGACAGCGAATTCTAAATTTAGATTAATCTTATCTAAATATGCCAGATACATATACTTGAAATTTTCAAGCTCCGCTGTTTACACTGTAAGTTCTTTTTTTTTTCTTATCTCATTCAACAGACTTCAGTTTACGATCCTAATTTACGGCTACTAAGTTATTTCTCTCGAGTATATGGAGACCAACCATTGCTTTTAACTAACTCACCAAGAATATTCACTCCATCAATCCCTACCATTCTTACAAAGTCAGCACTTATTATCTAAATTCCCAACCATAGTAAAGTCTAAAAATGGAAGATGTGCAATTATCCATCAGTTATATCGTATAATCCAATAAGTCATCATTTTTGTTCTACCCTCAAAAATAATATTTTAGAATCAAGATTTTTGTTCGAATTGCATACTATAATTTTATTCCTTTCAAGACTACAAAAAGAAGGCATTCTTCTATTTTCGAGAAAGAGTACCCGATTTGATCCACCGCAAAATATGTAATATGTAGAAGATTTATAAGATGCATGAAGTAAAAGGTCATGTATTCATTTCAGGAAAGGAAAAACGCAGAAAAGAAAACTGAGATCATGAGAATTTGAACCCTGCAGAAGTATGACCTTTACCCCATATGTAATTAAGATATGCTCTCCTCATATCAGATTATCGGCTCACAAGTTCTAAATAGACGGGACAAGTAATATCTTGTACTAATGGGAACGCCTACGTTCGAAAGCCAATTTTCCTGTAACAACGCCTACCAAAGGGGAAAGAGCTAAAGCCTCCTCCCAAGTCCCAACAAGGCTTCTGCAAAAAATTGGCTTCCGGACAGGGGAAAGAGCTTTAGCCCCCTCCTAAAAAGCTTTCGAAAAAAGTCAACAGTTTTATCCTTGTAAGGTTACTGAAATGAAGCGAATTATCTGTAAACAATAGTCATGTGCGTCCCAATCTTTGTTTGGACCATCACGAGACATGGCCTTCAAAAAAAATTCTTGCCTTCCACACTAGCACATGAACTAAGCCCAGCTGAGTGGAGAAAGTAATGGTTTCATGCCTGTTAAGAAGACCCTGCTATTTTTTCATCGTCCACTTCTCGTGAGTGTCGGGTGGGAGCACTCTTGTGCAGCTCTAGTTGAGTCCCCCCGAGCATACTGCCACAAGTCTAAAAGGTTTAGGAGTTCCTGCCTCCTTCCAAGGCTTCAATAGATTATGCATCTAATTAGTAGCTTTGTGAAATATGTCTATAAAGACGGCTTCTAGACCTGAGGAGGCAGCTTATGTCGTCTGGAAAAGTACAAACATAAATATGTATGTATTATATCTTTTAAAGTTAGCCTTTTGAAATCAAGAAATAGAAAAACTCAAAATAATGCCTAACGAAGGAATAAAAGGATAAAATGCTGTTGAAGAATTGCTAATTGGCTAATCTACAGTATGATGTTCGGGAGGGCTCATCTGCTCTCATCGCGAGGGCCCAACTTTGCATGAGCCAGACTTTGCTAATCCTACGACACAAATAGGGAAGTGCCCTTTTAATCTGCATTAAGGCTCTACAAACCACGACCATAAACGAATTTAACACCACTAGACAAAAGATTTCAACCATAATTATGGATTGGTTACCCAGAAGGATTTTGAGAATGTCTTATCATCCGTCCTTCATGTTGCTCTGTCGGATTTAAATAGGGTCTTACACAGCCAGAACACTCGAGCCTCCAGAAGGTTTAGGAAATTGTTCTTTCCATGCTTTTTAATCAAAGAAAGCATAAAATTCAGCTGGTTTTCTCCTCATGGAACAAAAGATGTACGGAATTTGCTGGAAAAGTAATGATATACAAAGCAATAGAACAAAAAACCTCTTCCAAAACTGAAAAATTTTAAAAAAATTATCTTACACTAAAGGCACCCTTTTTCCAGGAGATAGCTTAAGGGTTGCAAATCTTGAACCAGAACCCTTCCGCATTTGGTGATCCGTATCATGAAAGGATTCATGCACCGAGATTTATGAACCAGGATCATCCTACTTTCTACAAAAGAATTTGCTTTCAATACGACCCCTCAACCCTCCAAACACATTTCTGGTCGTGTACAATATCAGTATGACATTTCAGGATGAGTAACATATCAGCATCAACCCATTAGGATCAATGCCAATGGTTTCTCGTTCATGGTTCAAGATGCACCACCCTGACCCTATGTCATAGAATCAAAGATGTCCCTAGGGAGGTTCATCAAGCAATAGAAATCAAAGACGTATAACATACCTATGAGAAATAAAACTGATTCTATGATCCTGTCCCATTTGGCGGAGGATTAGGGTGTGGAGAAGCATGATGGCCATTTGGAGTCGATAAGTTCCTCATTGGTTGTCCCTTCCTTGGCATGGATGCTCCCTGCATTACAATTCCATTTGGAGCATTCGGGTTGGACCTAGCACGATCAGCTTGCATGTACTGGAAGAAAGAGGAAGAGCTGGCCATGTCCTTGAGGTTTGGCAAAGGCTTAAGGGCTTCAACAATGTCACTCATCTTAGGTCTGGCTTTTGGGTCCCGAGTAAGGCAGCGGATAGCCAGCTGGGTGGCTTTCTCTGCCCCTTTGATCGAAAAGTGACCTTCAAGGCGAGGATCTATTAGCTGGTACAATTTCTTCTTGTCTCCAAGAAGTGGACGCGCCCATCCAACAAGGCTTTGCTCCCCATTTGGTCTTTTTTTATCCATGGATCTTCTGCCAGTCAGCAATTCAAGTAGGACAACTCCAAAACTGTAGACGTCACTCTTTGCTGACAGATGTCCTACACCAGGAAAGACAAAAGACGAAAGACTTAACCAACATCAGGTATGTATTTAAGGCGACAGGGACTCCAACGCAAGGTTTTAAAGCCTCAAGAACATTAAAAGAAGAAAGATGTCCAGGTCTGAAAATAGAAATGCAATAGCTATCAGATTTCTTTAGTTAACTACATCAAACCTTTTACTTACTTTCAAAAAATTGCAGTGTTTAAAGGCTAAATCTCACCCTTCAACATCTATCAGCATGTACTGAAAGATAAACTGATGATTATAAACAAACACCAAAAGGATCTTAAAAATATGAACTACACCATATTGTTTTTTTTTTATATAAGTAAGGCATGAACTACACAATATTTAAACATCAGCAGACCTACAACAATTCTTTTTTGGTGCTACAGAGTGTAACAAGCTCTTTTCAGATAAAGAGAGTGCTATATTTTAGGTGAAAGTCAAAATACATATGGAAAGGGTAATTCCGCTTGCTTCAAAAGAATTACGCCTCTTCTGCCTCCCCCGCTCATAGCCACTGGTTTCAAGGGATGTTGAGATTTCCAACCCACTCCCTCATCCTCTTTAACAACAACACCTCCCCACCCCCTCCATCCCCTGGAGACATTTTGTCCCTCTACTGAAAGGAAACACCCACTGTGGCACAAGTCTTGAGCACAGCCACTAACACTAAAGTTGTATATTCAGCATTTGAAGCATTTACAGCTCTATATGTGTGTTTATTTTCTCCTGTTAAACTTCACATTTATAGTGTGAGAGAAATTTTCAATTAGAACAGCTCAACTAAATGGCAGTTGCTTAATCTAATTGATAAAATTAAAAACAGTAAAAGCTTAGAATAAATATCTTCGTATCTAGCAGGCATTTGCTCACTGACCAATGCAGCAACATGAGTGATTAGTTGTGGTAGAATTAGCTGTAGTAACAATTAATTTCAAGCTGCTAACTATCATCACACTCACCAGTCAAGACATACTCTGGGGCTGCATAGCCGTAAGTTCCCATAACTCTTGTTGATACATGAGTTTTGTCTTCCTCAGGACCATCTTTGGCAAGTCCAAAATCCGAAAGTTTGGCATTGTAATCCTGAAATAATATTGTCCTTTTCTCAGAATGGAATAGCATTGTAATCCTGAAATAAAATGCTATCACATAATTTAGTCACATACCGTATCTAATAAAATATTAGAGGTTTTAAAATCGCGGTATATGATTGGCCTTTCAGCTTCTTCATGAAGAAAGGCAAGGCCCTTTGCAGCACCTAGTGCAATTTTTATTCTGATAGACCATGGAAGAGGCAGGGACCCTGCAGCATTTCATGCAGTTATAGCCAGAACATCAGGATCAAGAGCACAATGTCTATCATCCTTAAGGAAGCAATGTGCCGGTACATACAAGTTCTAACTGGAAGGACGAACATATTTAATGGCATAACCAAGGTGACTTGGCTTCTGACCAGAATAAGAGGCACCTAACAGAACAACTAATAACACCTGGAGTGCCAATATCTCATTCTGGCAACAGCCACAAGTCTACTATTGATATGAGAAATGCTAAAAGCCATTTCCTTGTACCCATTCAGCAGTTGTCAATGCAGTAATAAATATTCAAGGGAAAGATAAAAATATCACAAAGTGCTGAAACCGATGACTAAATGAAACTCCAATTTGAGCTAATTCTCCAAAAACTTTTCTCAAGTCTGAGCAGATTTTCATGTAAACAACTAGATTTTCAAGTATAACGGAGTAGATTGAGTTCCACTCAAATTATCCCAGCTACAAAGAAAATAAAGGATTTGTTGCGTACTTCTAAAGAGGTGGTTCTCCAAACTTCCCCGAGGCATAAACTCATAAACTAATAAACGCTGATCATCTTCAATGCAGAATCCAATCAATTTAACCAAATTAGGATGGCTGAGGTCACCAAGCAAATCTACTTCGGCCTGTAATACATAAAAAATGAGTATCTAGGGAAATGAAAGAGATATGAGCATTATGCATTGTAGTGTCCGCCACTCAACAAAAATAGCAGATAAATAGATAAAAATCCATAAAAAGACAACCACACAGAGCGAGAGAAATGATATAGCAGGGACTATACAAGCCACTCTTTATGACCCTGATTGCCATCATGATTGAGAGTCTTGACTGCAACTGTAAGTCCAGTACCAGGCTTCACTGGAGAAGTGCCGTTCTCTTCAACCCAACCTTTGAAGACACAACCAAAACCACCTTCACCAAGAATACTATCAGGTCTGAAGTTCCTTGTCGCCATCTTTAGCTCATCAAACGAAAACTTCTTCAGCTGAGAAGAAACCTTCAGCTCCTCACTGAATCTTAATGTGGAAGAAATGCTCAACTTTGACGTTGATGTAGAACTGAATTTTGATGTAGATGAGGTACTTCCCGTATGACTAGTGGTTGTGGAGGACCCTACTGAAGCAATTGGTCGGTCTCTGCTTTTCTCATTCATAGAATTACTTTCTGCTGCTACAAAGACAGATGCAGTTCAATGAACTCGATTACAGAAATTGTTATCCCTAATTTTAGGGAGCATAATGCATGCTACATGATGTAGTGCCAGAAATGGACTGAACTTCACGGAAGAATTGCAATCAAGCAACCAAATCAAAGAAATGTTAATATCCACCTGAGAAATTGGTGATCATAATTCATTACATAATGCATGTCCAAGGGAAAATATAAAGAAAATCACAAAAAGGTAAAAAAATTTCATAACCGGACCTAATTGCTTCGGCTGATTAATGGATATATTCATTAAAATTTGGATGGCACCATCACTTGCAAATATGCAATATTAGACGGAACAAATTGAACAATACATAGTGTTTGAGACCTTCAGTTATTTGCTTAATAATTGGGAAAATTACATTTATCACCCTCAAACTACCATGCCTTTTTCACTTTGCACCCAAAAGTACCACTTTTGTCATATTTCACCATCAAACTACCATGCCCTAATAGTTTGCACCCTCCGTCCATAATTTCTATCAATTTAGACGGAAAACTAATCACGTGCGTCTCACGTGACATTTTTCCACTTGATCTTCCTTTTTTGCCCAAGTGATAATTACACTTATCACCCTCAAACTACCATGTTTTTTTCACTTTGCACCCTTAAAACTACTATGTTTTTTTTTTTCATTTTGCACTCTCAACTGAATGGGCAAAATAGGAAGATCATGTGGGAAAAAGTCACGTGTGATACATGTGATTAGTTTTCCGTCTAAATTGACATAAATTGTGGACGGAGGTTGCAAACTGTGATGACATAATAGTTTGAGGGTGAAATATGATAAAAGTGATACTTTGGGGTGCAAAGTGAAAAATGCATGATAGTTTGAGGGTGATAAGTGTAATTACCCCTTAATAATTCTTCAGATCCAGAAAGTTCTGTACAGGCAATATCAATATTTCCACATCCAGAAGAACTTATCGTGCACCTTCAATTCATCCAGTAAACTAAGCAAAATATTCACAAAAACAAAAGAAAACTCTATACATATCTAAATTCAGTACTACGAGAAATATGGAGCGCACGGACCCAACTCAGGCAAAGGAAACATGGAATTACCAAACGGGGCAGGAGGCCTACTGCTGATAGCAGTAGGGACAGTGGTGGAGGTATCAGCTTTTGATCTCGAAGATACAATGCTCCCAAAGAACCTGAACGTGGTAGCCCAACACCCAGCCTCCACTTCTCCCCCATCTTTCTTGTTTCTTCCCTTTGATTTGGCCACGTCCAAAGTCGCCGCCTCCAAAATTCCATTAGACTCCAACGCCATCCTTCAGAAACTCTAATAATCAAGCTCTCATTCCCCAAAAAAAACAGAAGATTTTCATATAACAGGCAGAGCCCACTTAAAACCTCCTCACTTAAATCATTCAAACCAAACAAAAAGCCTCGTACTCCAATGAACACTCGCAAAACAATGAGACGGGAATCAGAAGTAAGTGAACAGCTCACTCAAACCCAGTTGGAAAACTTAGTCAAAAGATCCTCGCATACATGAGAGAGAGAGAGAGAGAGGCGTGACCGATTGAAGAGCAGAGGGGGCTGCTTGAGAGTTGAGATGGAGGGAAAGAGTTCCAACAACGGGCAGGTCGGGCAGTTTGAAACATGGAAGTTGGGCAGGTCGGGCAAGAGTGAGAGAGGTGTCCCTGTCTTTGACAACAGTAACTTTGGCATATTCCAAAGCCATCAAATCATAAGTACTACTTCCCTAAAATATTTTTCTTTTGTGGGCTGCGATGTTTTACAGATTTGCACAGATTTAAGATTCCTGTACCAGCAGTGACGTTGTGCCACGTCGTCACTCAACCTACTTTGAGAGAAGACGGAAACAGGCTAACCAGTAACCAGTTTGCTGCATGAACCATGCTAGTGTTTCTCTCATTGTGTTGGCTAAAGGGTACCCTCAAGAGATAGCTAAAGCCTAAACTCGAGGGATAGATCATAGATGCCCCTAAAGAAAAGTGTTAACCAATAACCTACTTAATTAGTGATGTTTATGAATAAAAAATTTTAAGAATTTTGAATTTGTAGGAGAAAATTTTGAGAATTTGATTTTTTTTTTTATGGGATTTGTAAAGAGTTGGTGAAAAAATTTAAGAATGTTTTGATGTAAAATGATTTTTATTAAATTTTGTTAAAAAGTAAAAACAAAAGAAGATTTGATGAATTTTTTTAATGAAAAATTAATGGAGTTTGTTAAAAAAAAGTAATGAGTGAGAAGATTTGATGTAATTTTTTTTATAAAAAAATACTGAAATTTATGTGCAAATGTGTTGAAATTTGTATTAAAATTTCAAGATTTTGATACTTTGTTGTAAAAATTTTGAATTTTTTTTAAAGAATTTGGTGACATATTGATATAATTTTACATTAAAAAAACTAAATCAAACGTTCTCTTTTCCATTATATCTTTGATCTATATAACTTTGCAAGGCTGCCATTTTTTCCGGACTACATGTCGTCGATGTCGATCTGATAACGTTCAACGACATGGCCGCTAGACATCGGCAAATGACAATTGGAGCCTCTTACCCATCAGAAAATGATACACTTTTACCCACTTCGATGTTTATACTACTTCTGCCCGGGATAAATTTGATCAAAACTCAAGCGATTAGGATAATAAGAGCTCAAATATTAATGTTTCTTTCGCATCCACTCTCATTTATTTTTACATATATTTGTATATTGGTGCCGACGTGCCGTCAATCTGCATAAACCAATACAAAAAAAATTGTCTGCAGAAATAAAAACTTTTTTTCTGATACTGTACGACAGTCAACTTCTTTTATTAAAGACGCTTCATGATTAATGTATCAAGTATCAATGCTTTTACTTTTTCCTTTCCACTGTAGTGTAGCTCCACGTTTCAATATATTTAGCATAGTGGAAGAAAAAATTACTTCTCTTCCTGATTTCCTTCCCACGTTCGTATGGTTTAGTTGAAACTCTTAAGAACATTAGAAAAGCTTATCATTTCTTCCTAGATTTATCTACCCGTATACAGCTTGTTTTCCCCTTCTTTTCTTTCTCTCTCTCCGTCTTTTTTTTTTGGTTTTATGTAAAGTGTCAGATACTAGGAAACAGCACTCCCAAATACCAAACACATCAATCTCTGGCTCATTGACTATGATTTCTATGGGGAAGAATTGTAAACGCGCACACAAAAAAAAATACACCAGAAGACGTGAAGAAGGCAAGTGGGCATGTAAGATAGATGATGAAGGTCCATGTACCAGGACAGAATGATAAATTTGGACGACCTTCAATGGACACCGAAGGTCAAGATGCGATGAGGCTGGGCTGATAAAACACACAAAGCCGAAACAAGAACAGAGAACACGAAAGTCGTTCATGGTTATGGTAGAGTAGAAATGAAAAGGGAGATAAGCTATGAATTTTAGGACCTGATCAGTGAGAGATATTTCCAATACTTGAGACTTACGTGGGCATTGGCAATCAGATTTCGCTTCTGACAGAACAACTCTGCCATCTGACTTTTCAAGTGTAATTGAATAGATGATTATTAAGGCACTCGGCTTATAAAATTTGGATTATATTACTCTGTTTTTGTTGTTGTAGGTTTTGATCAGCGGATTCCCGATCTGTGAAGTGTTCCAATCAAATTGAGCGGTCATGTCGACTGTCCTACAATCACATTCTTAAGAGGATTCTATTTTTAGATTCTAATAGACGTCATGAATGAAGTAAGAGATCTAATAATTATTGTAAGTTCATTGGTGAGAATGGCGTTAGGTCAGCTCGCTGGAACTGAGAAGGGACCCCAGTCACTTTCAGTCGGATTAAACAATCATTTGACCGTACTTCAGATAACGTGTATTAGGAATTTAGGAAGATGGAGATGCCGGCCACGGGCCAATGGCACCTCTCCAGACTCGAGTCTTTTAAGTGGGGACGTCGTGAACCTGTGAATGTGACAGGGGTACGGTTTGGGGTAGGGAAGAACAAGTTTCGTTGTTTAAAAAAACTCCTCACGGTGAGGCCATGCCTCAGTTGTATTTAATCCTCAGCTTTTGCGAAAAAGAAATCAAACCAATTGTTTGGAATTGAACACGAGGCTTCCAGTAAAAGAAGAGGAGAGGGGGAGAATGGCAAATGCCTTTTCTTCTTTGTTCTGTTTTTTTTACCTCTTTAGAAGAAAACTTTAGGAACAGGACAAGCTCAATGGAATGCCCAGTGGGACTCCTCTAGCCATTAATGACATTAAATAAGTCAAATGTAATCCTCCATCGAGGGAAGTTTAATAAATGGTATTTGCACCATCTATGTAATTCATACTGGATCAAACTGTCACAAGCTTCCTTGGGTTAAAAAACATATCTACGAATGTGGTGATTCATCCTCTTTGTTCTCAAGTCCCCACACGCTTCTATTGAACTAGATTAAGCTTGAGGACTGAAACAGATTATGATGCAAGAGGAGAAATACGCCACTACAGTACAAGATCGATACAACCTAATGTGTAAAGTAGGCGCTTTCCTTGTTTCTCTTCCGATGATTAGTACAGCAACGGTTACATACAGTCGTCACTTGCCAGCAGAAAAGCCACAGAACATTCTGCGGGCCTTTCAGCCATGAAAAGAAGATAAATCAATCAGGTTTCGAGCCATGTCAAGGTTCCCACTATCAGATTTTTGCTTGGGAGTTCTCCCGCGGCTGGTGCGAGGTAAGTAATTTTTTTCCTGCAATATGCGTAGAGTTAGGACCATATAAAACAGCCATTTCTGCAAAGATGCTTCTAAGTCAGCCATGAGAGCATAAATTTCAAACCTTTGGATGTCGACGTCTGTGATATAGATAAAGCCAGCAACATTACTGCACCCAGAAAAGGAAAAATGCAGTCAGCAGTGTGCTAGTATATGTGTACAGGTGCATGTTGTGGGCGCAATAGAGTGATTTTCTTTCTATTATCAAGGCAATTATGTCCCTGGATTATACACACGAAATGATGTGCATGTACCAAAGTGTAGGAGAATCCTAATTGGAGGATTGTAATTATAGGTCCCAGGGCTAGCAGTATGTTATTAATGTTTGGGACATCACCATGTGTAACACCAATATGAAAATGTAACAGTACTTCTTTCCCTTGCATTCTACTTAAGCTGGTTCCCCTGAGTTTCAGATAATCGTAATAAGGTACCTTGATATTATTTCATCAGGTTCTTTGGCAAATGACACAGCAAGAACTACATGAAGTAAATCCCGGTTGATACTGACAGGAACTAATCTGGTGGGATCTGCAGCAGGCTCTGCTCCAATTGGCAGTGCTGAGCGCGGGGCCTGGGGTCCACCCCCAATTCGATAGACAACCAAGTCACTGAAATTGGCGATATTAGAATGTGGCGAAAGATCATTCACGAGGCCGTAGAAGTACTCCTGGTAGAAAAAGAGACGCATTGCCATTAGGGAAAACATTGACACAAAGGTTAGAAGGGAACACATTACTGTAATTAGACGCTGATCTAGTTCCTTGAATGATAAGATACAATTTCTAGGTTAAGGTACAAAATCACTTAATAGAAAAGCATTGATAAGGATAAATACAAAGGACACAGCTTGATTTGAACACAGAATAAGAACAGGCATCAATATTACAAGAGTGAGTTCGATTTCAGCTAGTATTAAGCAACCAAAATGAGATCACAGGTGACATGCAATTTTTATAACATAGTCCCACAAGCTTTAGGGGGTCGACAATAACCTGGGAGAACTAGACTATAAGGAATGTCCCAACATGAGTAGGGCAGGCCTGGGATGGGTTGGAACAAGGGGTTGGCCATCCAAACTCAGTCTTGTAAGGCAATAAATTTTCGTCATACACTTGGATATTTACCCCAGCACCAGAATAGACTTCCAGCAGATGAAGGTTGTGTTTGTGTTGTAATATTTTTGGTATGGGAATATGTGTTGGTATTGGGTTTAGTGAAAAGGTGAAGAGAGGTAATTTTTTATATTTTTTGTAATTTTTTATATTTTTTGTAATTTTTTATATTTTTTTATGGTAGAGAGAGAGATTATATTGGAGTATTTTATTAGGAGAGAGATAAAATTTTGGAAAATATTAGGAATGCAAACGCAACCGAAGTTTACGACTCAGACAAGGGGGAGGTTTTTCAGCATCAAACAAACGTGCCTATTATCACTCTAATTAGTTTTCCAAGTAATGAGAAACAAACTCGTTTTGCAAACTTAATATTTCTTAGCAAGAAAACATCTAAGCAGGGATGTCTTTTTAGTTCCCCACACGGAAATTTGTTTACTCCAATCTCCTTGCCATTAGAAAAAGATTACTAAGCAGGGATGTCTTTTGAGGACACGTTGTGTCTTTTCAGATCTCAAGTGATAAAACTACTGCAGTTATATGAAGGTCCAAGAACATACAGGCCTCCTTTAGTTAAAGAGACAAGGATAAGAAGACATATATCAGGAATCAGTTTACTACTAAGTGACCATAGAGATTGCTGCTTACCTTTATCCTATGACTCCTGGACTTCTGACGAACTTTAGCATTTCTGGATACAACACCGCCCGACTTTTGAAGTTTCACAACGTCTACATTAGGCTTGTTCTTCAGGACATCTTTGAGCATGCTCCAAAGTTTTTCCTGCATGAAGCTCAAAAGAAAATTCTAATCTGTAAGACAAAGAAAAAGCTCCATTTACTCTCTTTTTTTTTCTAAAAAAATGATTTTTGAGCAGAGATAAGAAGTCAGTTTCTAAAATACAAATACAACATACCCAAAAACTTGGATTATATTTGTTAATAATCTGAGTGTTGCTGTATTCTGTCAGTATTTCTTAATATCTTTAAAATATGTCAAATTGTCTAAGAGAAAGACAAATAAACACCTTGTATTAAAATGATAAACTTTCTTTTTCTTTTCTTTTTCGTTTTTTTTTTTTGGGGGGGGGGGGGGGGGGGTTGGGGGTTGCATGGTTATGCAACGATGTGTTTTGATTATCCATCCGACTTGTGAAACAGAGGACATACTCAACAATTTGCAATACACAGGAGATGGTGAATCTGAACCATGAACTCCTACCACAAATTGCACATTCATAAAGACATGTAAAAAGTAGCAGCATATGTGTATCCCTTAGGAAGAATCCAACAAGATGGAAGTTCAACTATAAAAGCAAACATCCAAGGACCATAACTACCTGACCCAAGACCAAGACAACAGTGGCATTGAATGTATCAATTGCATGTAGAAGCAACTGCAAATACAAAGCAGGGAAGATAATTAAACCACAGTCCCAAGTCTTAGACATCGACATGAGCATTCCAAAATGAAAGTACTCTGGCCCATTACAACATAAGCACCAAAACACAATCACCTCATATCCTATTCCTTCTATCCATCCCATGGTATTGATAACCATGCCTGCAGCTCGAGATTCTGCATTGCCAGCAAACTGTCTCTCCAACATTCTAGCAAGCTCCTTCACAAGTGCTTTGTACAGATCTACATTGTTACTGCAAATAAACAATTTCCAATAAATATCATCTGATTATCAACAAATTTTTAGTCCTATAGAAAATTGGCCAAGCAAGATTTCTTATTACCGGGAACTCAATAGGAATGAATACACAGGTAGGAAAACTTAATTGACAGGGAAAAATTAATTACCTCGGAGTTGTGTGCCCAAAGAAATACACGAGGGGCATATCAAGCGGAATTCCTTCCACTGGATCAATGGGCAGTTCGATTGGGGTGGCCGCAATGCATCCAGGTATTGTTATAGATCCTTGCCCGATATCCAAATCCACAAAAGTGGGTTTCCATCCCTGTTTAGCTGCCCAACTAACAAGCATCCTTGATAAGGTACTCTTGCCAGAATCTGTAGGTCCCACGACAATCACCCTAGGTCCCTGGACCATGAAAGTAAAGTTAAAATTAATATTGATGATTATGTATTCATAAAAAAATGTATTTCAAGGAAAACCCATACGTGTTATGTCTCCTTTTTCATCTCTCTCTCTCTCTCTCTGTGTCTCCTTAAATTATATTGAAGGAAACACAGAATATTGTGAAAGTTTCATACATGAACCATTCCAACAAATAAACTAGACACATATAATAGTTACAGACAAGTTTTTGGCATTCTGGTCGTCACAATGTAAAAATACCTGAGAAGAATCATAGTCATTTGATGATGTTGCTTTTGCACGGTTTCTTCGTCCCTCTAGTATGGCATGAACATTCACATAACTAACCATGGGTGTCTAAAAATCAACGATAGCAACACTATCATCAGTTATTCAAAAAAAACCATCCTAATCTTATTTTTATTTGACAAGAAAATAGCTTAAACTAAATTTTCTAAAAGAAAAGAAAAAGCAAAACACAAAAATGAAAACAAGCAGAGCACAAGCATATACCTCATCTGCAGTGTAATCAAGTTCTGTAGTACCATCCATTTCAATGGTGGCTCCATACCAGGAAAAAACCTGCCACATAAAACTTGAGTGTCCCTCACAAAAATCCCAAGAAAGCATAATAAAACATAGATTAAGGATTCATTCATTCTATTAAGGTCCTCTTCAGGCAACAAAAACAGGCGTATAAGCTAGCCCAACAAAGCATCCCATTACATTCAAGTGAACGGTACCTTCTAAAATTCAAACGACAGCTTTTGTGACACCATCTGGTACTACTTCCACTTTGAAATGAAAAAGTTTCAAGATGTACTGAGCTATCGCAGTCACCTACTACTATATGTTAACAGGAACAGTATTCGAAATCATGAGCCTGCTGGATCATCGATTAGCATCAAAAGCAGCAGACAGTAGAATGAAGTTTGCGACAATGACCAACAAATGAACAAACCAAATTTGCAATTGGAAGAGACATAAACCGTTGAACCTTATCAAAGCATTGTCGAAGCCAACTGAAACAGCTGAAAGACTATTTTTTGGAGGTAAACGTCAGCATAACGCGACAAGAATTCGTAACAATGTATATCTATGTAAAGTGCATCACCCCCAAGCATACATAGCCCTTAAAGACGAGCTGAATATGATTTGAAGCTTACAGCTAATTTGAGCCTGGGAGGGAAGTTAAGCCAGATTTGCGGGGGAAGCTCGGTGCCGAAGATCTCGGCCGTCCCCGTGACAAGCCGGAGTCTGAGAGGCGAGTCGTAAGCTACCTCAATCCTCAACTCACTCTCTCTGTCCAATTTCACCTGCTTAACCGTCGACGCGGATGCCAAACCAGCGGCCAACGGCGCACCCATGGCTGCACCACTATAAGCCATGACTACTGCTTCTTCTCCCGCTACTGTGGATGTTTCGCTTTCTAAAATACCATTTTAGAATCCTAAGAGCTAAAATCCGTGGAGGTTTAAGTAAGAGGAGTTTTGGGAAGAGTAAAGGACTCGGGAGTAATCAATGAGGATGGGCACGCAGTTCTCAGGGTTTAGGGTTTCCTGGCATTGCCAAAGTTCCAAACGGTAGCCATGAACACCAATTCAAAGGACGTACAAAACAAAACATTTGCCAGGGCGACTTTTCCGATTGTTCTATTCATATTCCGTCTTAACAAGTTTCGCATCTGTTCGTTTTTTTTTTTTAATCTTGCATCTGATGCGTTTAAAAGTCGCGTCAACACGTATTTGTAAAGCCTATCGCATCTGTTTTTTTAAAGGGAAATTTTTCTCTCTCGAACTACTCTACTGTTTTTTACTTTGAAATTTAAATTACTGTCTCAATAATTTGCATATTCTATCTATAATTTTTATCAATTTAAATTAAAAATCAATCACGTCGTATGTAACTTTCTTCCACGTGATATTCCTTTTTTACCTAAATAATAATTATATTTATCATCTTCAAATTATTATATTTTTTTACTTTACACTCTTAAATTACCATATTTTTTCACTTTGCACCCTTCAAACGTAAGGGCAAAATGAGAAGATCACTTAGAAAAAAGTCACGCGAGACACACATAATAGTTTTTCCTCTAAATTGACAGAAATTATAAAAGAATGGTACAAAATATTGGGGTATGATAGTTTAAGGGTAAAATGCGATAAAAATGATACTTTAGAGTATAAAATAAAAAATGCATGATAGTTTAAAGGTGATACGTATAATTACCCTTTTCTGCTTAAAAAAACAAATCAAGCTTTGTATTCTATAAAATATCGTTTCATATACGTATAATTGTAGTGCCGTCTTTGGAATGGAAAAAAAAAAAAAAGTAGTATCGTCTTTGATTGAGTTTCAGCCCAGAGACAGCCCAAGAAAAACTATCCCGGCCCAAACTTTAAAGGATCTACCGTTGCGGTCCAACCTTTTGAATTTCTCTTTTAGCCCAGTTACCATGGAGCCTTTCTATACTTTCTATAGCCCCCCTTTTTTTCCTTGCGGGCCCCACCTTCCTCGCCATTGCCACGGATTTCTCTTCCTTTGTTGGGCCGAAAGGTCCTTGTGAAGTAAAAAAAAAAAAAAAAAGGTTAATTACAATTTTCCCCACAAACTTACACCGTATTCTCAATATCCCCCTAAACTACAACTCGTAACAACCCGCCCCCATTATTTACGTTTTCTGTTTCAACCCCGTTTGGGACCCCGATTCGGTGTTAAGTCTCACGTTATCCGTCACACGTGACCATCACGTGACCCTCATACGTTGCGAAAAGACTTTAATGCCCGAATGAATAAGGGACGTAAAACAAATATAGCCGTACACCTCGGAAAAAATTGTGACAAACTGAGCACAGTAACTCACGAGTCACGAGCTTCATTCTCGATCTCTCACCACTTCCCCCTCCTCTTCTCCTCCCTCCCTCCCTAGTCCCTTCCATCCTTCCATGAATCCGAACAAAACGGAAGACCTCCTCTTCACTCACCATCACCACCTCAACCCCCATGATATGGACCCACCACCACCACCACTACCGGTGGCTCAGATCCTCCATTCTCAGCCCTCCATCCATCACGAATCCCAAGCTCCACATCAGCCCCGACCCTCACATCTCTTCTCAGTTTTACACCTTCAACCCGGAGTCCCACTCGTTTCGGATCCGCTGCCTGCTGGAACACCGCCTTGCCACGCCAGCCGAGATCTGAACCGTGATGGCTTTGACCATCGTTGGTGCTGGTGCTGGTGCTGCCTCTGTAGCAAGTGCCCTCAGTTGTGGGATTACTCCTCGTGAACGTGCAGATTGTATCGGGTACTCGCAAGTGAGTGGAATGGGTTTTTGATTTTGACAAGGATAAAAACGCGGGTGTGGAAGTGGGAAAACTTGGGATGGTAATAGCTGGTGGGGCTGCAATCTTAAATCATAAAAATCCCATTTCCTGTGTTCCGCTTATATCGGAGTACATATCCGGACGGGGAAGGTGGAAAACGGCGTCGCTTATTGTCGGCAATGTTTCACAGAATTCAGAAAATATCTTTAGGCGTCTAGAAAATGCTCTGTTACACTTGCACACTCAAATGTAGGATGTTTTCAACTCTTTGTACCATAAAAATGTTCTTCAAGTCAAGTGTGAAACACCTTACTGAATTCATTTCCCAATTTGAGTAAGATATTTTCCCATTAATAATATTGTGCATTAATCCACTGCTGGAAAATACAGTCCTGTGGGAATTTAATACACTTATCTCTACTGCAATGAAGTCGAAGATTTTGAAGAGGGAGCCATATGCGTCGAAGTGGTGTGGCTGTGGGTTTCGGATTAGGGCATTAAAGTCTTTTCGCAACATATGGGGGTCACGTAATGGTCACGTGTGATGGATAACGTGAGACTTAACGCCGAATCGGGGTCCCAAACGGGGTTCAAACAGAAAACGTAAATAATGGGGGTGGGTTGTCACGATTTATAGTTTAGGGGGGATATTGAGAATACGGTGTAAGTTTGTGAGGGGAAATTGTAATTAACCCCAAAAAAAACGAAGATGTCGTCCAGTTTCCCCAGCTGTTTCTCCGCAGCTTCTAGTCTTCTATGTTAAATTGTTAATCGCGGTCATCAAGTTATCAACTTCCATGCTCGTTTCAGAGAAATATCGGGGTACCTTCTCCCTCAGACCGATTCACTATATAGATCAGTCCACCGTGAAAGATGCTTTTCATAACCAACGGGTCACTACGATCTCGTTTCTCTAGCTTCTAATCTGCTTCTCCCGCCATCGTTCTTTCAGGAACATGTCGCAAAACCGCAGCAGTAATCATACGCTTCCTCTCTCTCGCAACAGGTACAACATCGGAAGCAAAGATGACAGTCTTATGCTCGTCCCTCACTTCGCCTATCTCAGCCTTGCAATTAGCAGAGCGTGCAGAATTTACCGCGCATATATCAACAACGACAAACCCATGATAGCTGTTATATTATTCGGTTACTTTGCCTATTTTTGGTTGGATTATTGTTTCAGGGTGCTCAATAAGCTGCCTCAGAGCCATAACTAGATCAAGAAGAAATTTTTGAAACTAAACATCTGGGTTGTGTCAACCGCAGTCATGTTCGGCTTTGCCTGTGAATTTGGCACTTTTTTTTTCCTGGCTGCAACCTTGGCTGTCTTTGGCGTTGCAATTGCGAGTAGCTCGTGTCTCTTCTACTTCTACTTCATTGCTGATGACCAAACGTCGTCTCGGCTTTCTCGCCCTAGTGGAAAAGTGTGTGACAAGTCACAAGAGAATAAACCATATTACATACAGCCCTGAATCCGACGAAGATTAAAGCCTTAAGCCGTCTGGCTTCGTTATGACATTATAGTACTCCTTACACTTAAATTCTGTTAATCCTATCAGCTCTCCGGAAAAAAAAAGTGTCAAAAAACGTAGACGCTGTCTATGGTAATGTAAATTAAGTTCCCTGAAGTTCATAAATGTATTGGATTGCCCCATTATGGGGAAGAAATCACAAGTTTCCATTTTTCTTCAGAGAGGAAGTGAATAGCCATAAGGTAAAATAACAATAACAACCCAAAATTGGAGATGCGGGGTATCGATCCCCGTACCTCTCGCATGCTAAGCGAGCGCTCTACCATCTGAGCTACATCCCCCGCGCATTAGATTATTAGTTATATTATATACATACCTTATTTCAACAGAGTATACATAGCATTGACATCTCGTCACTGGTCAGACTCAGAGATCACTACTGTGTCTGTGATCACGAAATGCTGAAACGTATACTTTTACAGGCTTCTACTTCTTCTCGTCGGGTCTCCAATGCCTACTTCTTCGGGCCGCAACCCTCCGCTAAAGTACACCACCCTCAGCTCCTTTTCTTTCGATAACACGCTTCTTTTCCTCTTCTTCGTCTTCCCAAACCCCAAACTGTACTTTCGCTGAACAGGTAGAGGACGATGCGAACCAGTCCACTTCTCCACCCACCGCCATAATCTCCATTGACCGCTCTGGCCTTTACAATGCCCCAGGTAAATATTTTCATAAATGAGCAAGAAAAGAGAATTATGTTATTTGTTGTTCTCAGATCATTTTACTCTGTATTTTTGTAAGTAAATTTTGAATGGCAGAGCATTCTCATGAGCCTTCTCCGGATTCCGAGCTCTTCAAGCACCTCAAAAGCATCATAAAGGTTCCCAATTTGTTATTTTTTCACCAGTCTTAATGAGACTGAGCTGTTTCCTCTTGGCATTTAAATGAGCCATAATATCTCGACTTCATACGAGGAAGTTTTCTTGTGCTTATAGTATTGTTCCTCGTCACTTTATGTATTCAGTTCCGTGGTGGACCAATCTCTGTTGCTGAGTATATGGAGGAAGTTTTGACAAATCCTCAAGCTGGGTTCTACATTAATAGGGATGTGTTTGGAGCGGAGGGCGATTTTATAACCTCTCCTGAAGTCAGCCAGATGTTTGGAGAGGTAATTTGGCTGCTACCGAACTCTGGAAACCTCATTTCTCCGCTTAGTTTTAAGGGTTTGCAAGGACTCATTTCAGCGAATAGCGCTTAATCTAAGTTTGCTTTAATTTTTGCACTTGTTCAATCAATAAGAATGACTTCTCTTGTCCTGCTCATATAATCTCAAATGGTTGGTGTTTGGGCCCTGTGTCTGTGGGAGCAAATGGGACAACCAAATAAAGTGAATCTAGTGGAGCTGGGTCCAGGAAGAGGAACTCTTATGGCTGATCTTCTTCGTGTACGAGACAACATTCCTCATACTGCATCTTTTTTTCCTATGTGATGTTAAACATAAAAATAATAGCCTGTATTTACTTTGTCACTGTTTTGGTCGTTAGCATGTGGGGATGGGTTGAAAACTGTAGCTTTCATTGTAGGGTGCCTCGAAATTTAACAACTTCACCAAATCGCTGCACATAATATGGTATAATGTAGCCCAACACTACAGAAGCTTCAGCACAGCAACTTGAAATGCAATGACGAAGATAATACTGTTGACAAGGTTAACAAAAGGTCTGTCAGCATGTTGGCTGGAACTCCTGTGACTTGGCATGCTGCACTGGAGCAGGTTCCTTTAGGAGGTATGGAATATCCTCCTATTAATTTACCTATCAGAACAAGCCGATTCACACAATAGTTGTTCCAGGAGAGATCCCTCTCCTTGGATAACTACTTACTATTGTGGCAATAGAGTAACGCGGTATACAAGCTGCACTCTCTCTCTCTCTCGCTCTCACACACACACACTACTCCACACAACACATAGGCAAGCATACATGGCTTTCTCTAGATTTCAATTTCACATCTATAGACAGCACCTTGATTGTGTAATTTCACTCAAGAATACGATCATGTAATTTCACTCGAGAATATATGATCACTTGGACTAGATGTTCAGGAGATCATCCTATACACATTTTCTTTTCTTAGTTGCTTCTTATACCTCATGTTACTTTACCTCATGTCCCTTTTAAGCTTTATATTATAATTGCAATCATACTGGGCAAGAGACTATTAGATGTTAGGTTATTGAGATAGTCTTTAGAGGCTGATGTTTTATCTTCAACTCTTTGAATCTTTTACAACTGTGATTGGCAAGCAGAATGCTTGATTCAGTAGCCATAATGGTATGATACAGTGCCAAAATCATTTCATCTAACATGATGGTTATTTATTTGACAATGTTTAATGTTTTACCAAATGCTGAATGTCCTTAATGTGCTGGAGAAGTTTGTAGTTGACCCTGCTTTGTCATTATGTGGCCACACTGAAACACATATCCAAATTATCAACTTATGATTTAATTGCTGAGATGTAATTAGAAGGTCTTATTTTATTTTTTAAGTGTCTTATTTTCCTGTATTGTGACAGTTAGTTTCCTACCTTCCTGACCAGCTTTTTCCCTTTCTTTCTTATCTCAGTGCCCACAATCCTCATTGCACATGAGTTCTTTGATGCTTTACCAGTTCATCAATTTCAGGTTTGCCTGGTTAATTTGAGTTGTGAAGATTTTTCCTTTTAGTTCCTTATGTAATGCTATAAATTATTATAGACTAGTTCATTCAACAACGTGTCATTGTATGATTCCTGTTGGAAGTGATGAATACTTTCTTATAATGGCTAGTTCAAACATTTGGAATAATGGGACAATAGAATGTAGACATCGTCAAGCAAACTATGAAATAACTTGTTTTACGCTCTCAGCAATTCCTACTGTATGTTAGTGCACTTTGTAATATCTTGTCATTGCATGGGCATACTTCAACTACTCTCTTATCCTGCCTGATATACAGAGGGCTTCTCATGGTTGGTGTGAGAAGATGGTTGATGTCACAGAAGACTCATTGTAAGGATCTGAAACTTAATCCAACGACTAGTGTCTCTCTGCTGGTGCAATTGTTAAGGAGTTTTAGTTAGTTGATGCTTTTTATACGACACGTGTCAGGTTTCGTTTTGTTCAGTCTCCATGGCCTACGCGTGCAGCTCTCTATCTGATGAAGCGCTGCAAGTGGACTGCAACTGAAGAGTTAGCAAAGCTTGATCAAATTGAGGTTTGCCCCAAGGCAATGGAATTGACTCAAAGTATTGCTAACAGAATAAGTTCTGATGGAGGAGGGCTCTTATAATTGATTATGGATCGAATGCAGTCATCTCAGACAGTCTACAGGTCTGTTACCTTTTTTTTAAAGTTTTATGCTACTGTTTCATTTCATAGGCTAACTGTGTAAATTACAATTTTTGCACTTGCATATATTCTTTTCCCCTTCTCTCTGTCCCTCTTATTAGTTTTCCCATTATTACATGTACTCTTCTTGTCCTTTTTCTCCACTCTTATATTGACTGTATCATATTTGCAGGCCATTCGAAAACATAAATTTGTCGACATTCTGGATGATCCAGGCTCTGCTGATCTGAGTGCCTATATTGATTTTGCTTCCATCGGGCACTCTGCTGAGGAAATTTCAGGTGCATGTTCATTTGTCTTTGAATTTAAGAGTAAAAGAGGAGAAGGAAAATAAATTTAAACATTTCAACGTTTACAGGGGATGTTTCAATCCATGGCCCAATTACTCAGTCTCAGTTTTTTGGTTCGCTTGGGATAAATTTCTAAGTGGAAGCTCTACTTCAGAACTGCACGGAGGAACAAGCAGAGTCCCTGAGGACTGGATCCTGGCGTCTGGTGGGCGAAGGTGAAGCCCCCTTCTGGGAGGGGCCTGAGGAACATGTCCCTATTGGAATGGGTAACCGGTATTTGGCAATGGCTATTGTGAACAAGAGGCAAGGTGTTCCTGTTCCATTTCAGTAACGTCTAATACGACGTGCATTATTGTCTAAATATGTACCTTAGGAAATTTATCCCCCAGCAGAGAGGACATTTTTTTTCTCTCTATACAATTGATGACCCAAAAGGTGAAGTGTTTTTCAACTTTCAACCAGAAGCGTCCTTGTTTATTTTATAAAGTCGCATAATAGCGTAATGGATT
The DNA here is from genome assembly GCA_963930655.1 of Myrica gale. NCBI lineage: Eukaryota > Viridiplantae > Streptophyta > Magnoliopsida > Fagales > Myricaceae > Myrica > Myrica gale. Next base: position 2,197,033 of record OZ005600.1, on the reverse strand, counting down.
TCCGACTTCCTTTTCTAGGCTGTTGAGGGATACATGCACCTCCTTTAAAATAGACAGTTGCGGCTCTAATTCAGCGCAGCTGATAGTGCTGCTCTTTCCTGCATGCTCCATTCATCCAAATCAAATCAACGAGCTACTGGCAAGTCTTTCAGATAACCCAAACTAGATCCCCAAAAGCTACTGCGTGGCCAGTCTTTTAGCATTAGTGGTCCAGTGGGAATGGTCCGTAAAGAGAATGCATTGCTAGATCTCCTCAAACACCCCCATACGCCCCATGCATCATCTAGCAGCACCGAAAGCATCTTCATTTTCCCTAATTGATGATAATTGTGTCAGGACGAATATACAAAAGACGCAAATACAGCATACATAATGTCCAAAAGTTAAAATACAAAAGCAGTTGATCGAGGATTGGAAACTTTATCTATGAACGTTTCGCCATCTCTTTTTGTTTTTTTAATCAAAACTTCCTTTATTCGTCGATTTGCAACAAGTCACATTCAAGGAGGTTGAAACCCGGCCTCACACTGCCATGAAAGTCCATCTAAATGCTCCGGAGCAAAGGGGTAACTAGGCACTGGCTATAACCATAACCATGCATTTGCTACGTGAAAAAGAGCATCGGTTGAGCAAAGTAATACAAGCAAGCAGCCTAACAACAGACTTAGAAAAAAAAAAAAAAGAGCAGCCTAACAACAGGCTCTCACATTGGACCACCACCATGAGACGTTCATGTGTGGGGATCGCACAAAGGTCACGAAAGCGTTGTCACCGTCTGGCAACTATAACCGTGCAGTTTGTACCTCCAATACGAGCTAGGCTAGCTAGGTGCATGCATTGGACCACAACCATGACACGTATAACCATCGACTATATGCTATGTCATCAAGTGGCAACTATAACGTGTGTATGTGGGTGTAAACATGTGTCTGCCTGGCCTCTATATATGTATGCTTCGGACAGACACGATATATGAGAGTGAGGATTTTGTTCTCGCAATTATCTCTGTATCACCGAGCTGTAAGTCTCTTGTCTATTTACCACTTCTTGCTTTGAGACTAGCTAGTTGAAAGAAAATAATTATGGACAAAGAGGAGGAGAATGCTGTTGCAACCAATAAGACTGAAAATCAACTACGCCGGAGTAAAAGCCACGTCGTTCATAATCGGTAATTAGAAAGAGACACTACAAAAAAACAGTTCTATAGCGACGGTCACTAAAAACACCTTAGCAGCGTTTTTTGGAAAACGCAACTAAAAGGGGTACACCTTTTAGTCACGTTTTTTGGAAAACGCAGCTAAAAGGGGATCTCTAGCGGCGGTCGTTATAGCAGCTTTTCCCAAGTTTGAATGGGACATATATACTAGTAATTTTACTGAGCTTGGCTAGCTATTATTTTCCCAAGTTTGTTCCTCGCATATCCAACCTGAATAGTACTCGACCTGTTTTTTTTTTATGAAAAGTGTTTTACGGTTTTAAATTAGATTTTTTGTGAGGCTTAGTCCATGGAGCGGAGGCTTGCGCCGATATGGGGGTCGGCGGAAATTTTTTTGCCCATTTTATCTAGAGTTGCTTATAGCCTTATATACAAGTAGATATTTTGTTTACATAAATATTTTGTTTATTTCTATTTCTCATGTGATATTTGTTTTCAATTACAGAGATCGAAGATGTTGATGTGTAAAAGGAGGAAGATTTTAATTGGTCCTTGCTTATTGTGTTGTATTTGAATATTTTAATTGGTCATTGTTTATTGCTATTTTATATTAGAAACTTGCTACTTTGTAGATTACTTGTAGAGATTCTTGTGTTTGTTGTAAAACGTTATTAATCAATGATTAATTATATATATTTTTATTATCCTTGGTCTTTAAATTTTTACATCCAATGAATTATGATTATTAAAATAAATTTATATCACCGATTAAAAAAACATGTATATAAAAATATAGAAAAAAAATTAGTGGTGATTTGAAAATTCTGGCAAAAAAAAAAGCTGCAAACCTCTAGCGACGGTCACCGACCGCTGCTATAGGTGGCACCTGACCGCCGCTATAGACCTTTAGTGTCAAACCAGCACAATTGCGCTCGGGTCTATAGCGGCAGTTGTGACCGCCGCTATAGACCCGAGGTCTTCACCAGCAGTCACCCGAACCACTGCAATAGTCCTATGCCGATAAAAAAAACGATGTTATAGATTATAGCATCGGTTTTTTGACCTATAGCAGCGGTTTCTACCGCCTCTATAGGTCAGTTTTTTTGTAGTGAGAAATGAGAGAGCTATCGTAATTTGATTTCACCCTTCTCTTTGTTTTCGTTTTAGTATTGAAAACACAGAACAAAAAAGGCAGGAAACGAAGCATTTGAGAAGCTCGGAACAATTGGAATTTCATCAAACCTCACACCGTACTTATTTGACCACTGTCTTCAACATGAAGAGAGTGACAGCCGCAGCACTCCTAATATCATCAGCGGCACCACAAACATATGGCACCCTTGCTGGGGGGCTTTCCTATCTGATTCTTACTTCGGACGTTACAAAACGCTGGCATTTGCTTCCATCTCCACTCTTCCTGTATTCCGCCGCTTGCTTACTGCATGCTCCAAGTGATTGAGCCTGTTAGGGTTTCAATGACTAGACAAAGGTGTCGTAAGTCTTGCGGATAGTTCTCACTTTGTATTAAAAGCAACTAATGAGCTCGATCGGTTTCTCTCATGGATTGTTTGCCTTAATGCACGTTATCTTCCAATTATTTTTCTTTGACACTGAGACTGGAAACAGGATGTTCCAAGTTAATTAAAAAACAAGACGTTTCAATAATTACACTACCATGTCAATTCATACGAGGTACAATAACAAGACTTTTCTTTTCTTTTTTAGACTTCCTTGAGACTTGGGTTCTTTTTTTAATGTTCAATGAAGTTTCATAGCTTAGAAAAGAACAAGAAAAAAAAACCGAGGTACACGCAAAGCTGTGCCAAAGAAACATACTCCAAATTCTAGTGGGTGCTTACCAATTCAATATTATTGCGAAATTGGAAAAGTATTGAGACGACTTTACTTTTTTGTCAAAATAATGTCCCTCAAATAAAATATATATTTCTGAAATAATATATTTTCATAGTTGGAAGGTGTCTTTCATGCCACAAAGCTATCATGTTGGCAAGAAAAAGGAAAACGAAAAAAAAATAGAAATTATGCTCTTCCTTATGAAATAAGGACTGCAAGATTCAGACCTGTTTCCATATTAATTTAATTCTGATTTACTTTTAATAGTATTTGTTTTGTACTGAACCGAAGCTTTTTCTACGACTAATTTTATCACTCGTGAAAATGCGAGGAATCGTCAAATGTAATAAATCTGTAAATATTTAAATTCATTCTTGTAATTTATTTTAAAATTTTAAAATTAATTTCTAAAATTTAAAATTATTTATATTTAAAAAAATTTAGAAGTACTAATTTAATATAAACAAATGAATCAATACTGTATTTATCCCTTAAAGTTTCTTTAAAATATATAGACTGAGGGGTCCAAGACTCCAAGTAGGGGATAGGTCTGGACTTCAACCATAAACAAAACCGGAGAAGCCGGACCAAGAGAGACCGAGATAGAAGAGAGAGAATGGGATCTATACTCTCAAACTTGGTCGGAGGCGGCGAGACCGCCGACGCAGCTCCCTCGTCGTCGGAGCCATCTCGGATCCAGACGTTTCACTCCCCCGAGAGATGGCAGCTCCACTTCAACGAATTCAAAGGTTCCTCCCAACTCGTAAGTACATGTTCTTTACTCTCTCTAGCTCATATTCTTCTTGACCGTATTATTGTGATCGGTTGGCTTCTTTTTTTGTTAGACGGAGCAAAGATGGTGATCGACTTCACAGCGTCGTGGTGTGGGCCCTGCAGGTTCATGGAGCCGGCTGTCCACGTCATGGCCTCCAAGTTCACCAACGTAACAACGTTGGTTTCTCCAAGATCGACGTCGATGTGTTACCTGTACGTCTTCTTCTTGTTACACACGCCCCTAAATCTCTGAAATTATTATGCTTATTGACTTTATTTTTGGTTTTTTTGGGGGTTGGGGACGGGACATGGGTTGTCTGTAGGATGTGGCTCAGGAGTTTCAAGTGCAGGCGATGCCGACGTTCGTGCTACTGAAGAAAGGGAAGGGAGCGGACAGGGTGGTTGGTGCCAAGAAGGATGAGCTCGAGAAGAAGATCGAGAAGCATAGGGCTTCTTGAATCTCGACTGCGATTGTCGCTGTATCATTCAATTTCAATCTCTCATTTCCAAAAATGAAGATATTCCATTGTGATGACGACGATGGTTCTGATAACTGGGTCAATTTAATGGAATAAATGATATATCGTAATTGCAATTGTTTCTTATTTTATTTTATTTTTCTAAATAAAGATCGCATTAAAACAGAGCCGACAATTCATGGGGAACAAAGATTGTCACTTGAGAGAATAGAAACGGGGATACAAGAAAGAGGATATTCCCACTAAATTTTCAGTACAGGCCCACTTTGCAATTCTGTGAGCAAATTCATTTGTCTCCCTTTCAACATGATTAAAAACCCAGAATCTCTAGAATCAGCTAAACTATGAATGTCATCCACAATAGCAGCAATTGTTTCTTATTTGCTTTCGTTTTTTCATGGTATTTGGTTGCCCGTGATTTTCTTCTCCCTTTGTTTGGATATGAGAACAAGGGACGCCATATTCGACTCTGGTTGTACTGATCCCAAAGAGCCTGAGTGAATGACAAAGATGGTTCTCTCTCTGCGGGGAAGCCTTTCGTCAGCATCCAACTATCCAAGTTGGTCTTTATCTTGGGTGACGTTCGTTTTGAAGGTTTTTGTAGGATTTGGAGAATTTTGTGAATTTTTAGGTGATATTAAAGTTGTGTTGGTGTTTGTGTAGAAGTTGGTGAGGTATAAAAAAATGAATGAGGATGTTTATAGTTTTTTTTTGAATTTATTATTATTTTTATTAAAAATAATAAATTTTTTAATAAATTTTTTTTTTAAAAAAACGAAATAAAGCATAAACCGACAATAAAGCCGTCGAGCCTAGCGCAAAAAATAAGGGGGAAAAGCATGAATTTTTTCATGCTGCAGGTGACATGTCAGGCCCCTGGCAGGCCGGCTGCAGGGTTGTTTTTAAAAATTCCAAAGTTGCCCTTTGTTGTTTTTAGTTTTTAGGTTGTGGTGGAGGGTGTTTTAGTCATTCAATATTAACTTTTTCAAGGCAAAAAGGGAAAAAAATTCTGAATCCTCTCTTTTTTCTGAGACTGGCCGAACATGATGTATTTTGGATTCAAATCCAACAAAAAACCACAAAACGAACATGCTCTTGGATCCCTCGTCGGCTCAACAAGCAGGCTCACCTCTTGGCGAAGTGGGCGGATATTATTTCTTGCGACTCTCTTGTTGCTTAATGGTTTTTAATGTATTATCTTTGCCAAGATAAAAAAAAAAAAAAGAATGACAGATATACCAGTGTTCGAGTGAGGCATTGACATGTATGATAGAATCTATGTTGCTTGGCTATTTTTGGCGGCGCTTATACAAAGAATAGTAACCTCAGTTACCATGAAGCAGTGTCACAGGTTCGGGAGCAGATGTCTGGTAAATAACATGTAGGAATGCAGGCGGATTCTGGTTTATACATTTGGATGGCAAACTAGAGCTCTGTTCTTCCAAGCTTGATAGTGACTGTAAATATCATGTGCCGGTTCGAATTGAATGATCAATCAGACAGTGTATGCTTGCTGAATTGTGTTTATGTCGAGGCCTTTCAGTCTCACCACTGATTCCACACGTCCTTTGAGTGTTTGCAGTTCTATCAGCCTGCAAGAAAAGACGAAACATATTATATGCATCTTTGTGCTTAGTATTAGAAGGGATTCGACAAAAGGAATGTGCCACTGCGAGGAATATTTTGTGTGGGGGATCTAATTAGGCCCTTTTTTTCCGTAATCATATACTAGTATAAAAATCTGTGTGTTGAAGTGATCAGTGACTCGTATGTTTGATCAAATCTCACAAAAATGGAATAGAAAACAACAAAAAGAGGATACTGTTAGAAGCTGTACCTAGCAATCTCAGCTCTTCGTTTTGCCTCTTCGGCCATCTGATTAAGTTCTGAGTAATTTGTGCGCTCACTGAACATCTTAGTTTCAGGTGGGTGCAAGCCGTGGAGTGTCCTTTGTGCATGTGCCCATTTGAGCTCCCGTTCTTCCTTCCCGAAATCCTTTTTCCTTGTGAAGGCAATCTGCAGAACAGAGAATTCGACCACAAAGAGTCAAAAGGAGGAGTTCTTCTCAACAACTTCCATACCTTATTGAACCAGTACAATATATACCCTTTGCTCAATGACAAGATCCCAAGCCCTCCCACTCGAGGCATATCGGATAAAGAACTTGAGAAAATCAAGTGGGATGTAGCAGATCAGGTTATAGAGCCAAATGACACCAGCCCAACCCCATCCAATCCCTTCAATTGCAGCAAAGCTCCAGTTAGCATAAACAGCAATCAGTGTAGCAACCTGCACACCATAAAATTGGTATAGTCATTGATATTGGCCATGTCAGTAGGTACAATCACAAAATGCAATGAAAAACCAGCAGTTCACCCACCAGCTGAGCAATAACAAAAGCTGCTACAAGTAAAAATCCAGGCCGCTCACAAAAAGACCAATTCCGGGATCGTGTCACAAATATGAGAGCCTGACTTATAGTACTGACTTGCAGGTATACTGCCGAGGCAAGCTTTCTGAAGTCATCCTCATTCTCCTGCTGAAGGCTTGAGACCCCAAACGTACGCTGCATATTGAATAATAGGATCAGTTCAAGCAACCAAGTAGAAAACAGATACTGATCTCTGATAAATCGGTGAAGAAGAAAAAAACTGCACATACTCTACTACAACAGAATATTTCTAGAAGAACCATAAAAAGAATAAGAAACAAAATTCCATGTCAAGTTTATGCAGACTATAATAGAACCCGGGATCAGTATAGGTTGAACAGAAGAGGCTGGATGAACTATGTGCTTTTTCCTTTTGCAATAACAGGCAGTGAACATAAAACATCATTGGAATAGCATGCTCTGTAGTGGGTAGGAGTGACTTTCATAAGAACAAAAAGGTGACATGAGATGAAAACCAGCTTCTTTCAAGCATTAGGCAGATTGAAGGCAAATATGCCTCAATAAGAGCCCTCTGATGCATGTGATTCAAGATAACCCATTTTAAGCACAAGTCAAAACAGTAGTACCAATTAGAAACAAAAAAAATCGTTATAAGATTGGCATTTTTCATCTAATAACATATAGAAAATAAAGAAAGAATTATTTGAAGTTGTCAATACGCAGAAAAACATCTGACAAGTGTTGAGCTACAATGGGAAAAGTTTCGAGTTCGCTTGCAGAATCAGACAAGCCCAAGCCGACTGTGATGGTCTAATTGGGTCTTAATTCAACAAGCAGACCACTTGCAAGGACTCTCAAATATGTATTGCAAACTCTAACGGGGTAACAGGATCATACATATGGTGAGGGATGAAAGAGAGAATATTACTTCACAATTTGAAAGAACATGATGTTTAAATAAAACTTGAGGAGTTGAATTTCCTATATACTTGGATGACAATGGTGGTATCCAGAAGAAAATATCAGGTCGATGTAAAACATTAAACAGCCTCCAAGAAACAGAAGTTCTAATTGTATATAGTATTTTCTGCCACAACCAGCATGGTGATCATTTAACAAAAAGATAACAAGGCTTACAGGAAAGAAGTCTGTCTTGTATGCTGCCCAGAAGAAGATGACTGTCATCATAGCCAAATAACCACCAAGAATGATTCCAGTTGTAAAGATCTCTGCCAGCTTCCAACTATCTGGCTGAGGAGATGGCTTCACCCTATCCTTCGAGATTGTCATTATGGTACCTAGGCAGCCACAGACCTTATAAGTGACATATGGTAAACTTTCCACCATAAGAAAAAGGAGTTGGGTGTGATCCTTTTTATACTCTCTCTTCGCTAGGACAATGGATTTTAAGTGGATCCTACAAAGAGATGGCAACCATGTTCATCTGACTTTTTGATCAGATGGCAATTTGTTTTCCTAATCCATTCAGTTGGGTGTGATCCTTTTTAGTAATTAAGGAACCATAGAAAGTCACATGCCTATTAGACAAAAGGAAATCAGAGCAAGGTAAAAGAAGAAATCAAACCATCATTAAGGACAGCAATAATCAGCACCATGAATGGTGGAAAGTCAAACTGCCATATCAGAGCAAGTAACATAAAACCAAGCTGTGACAAGAGAAATCACAAACCCAAGTCAGATAGATAGAAGGACAAGAGGTGATTAGCAATATTTTCAGATGCAATATCCAGAAGCCAAATCCATACTGCTTTTCTTTTACCAACACCATATTGCTTACCACGACACGGATTGTGATGGAAACTGCATAAATCTGCCAGAAGAAAAGAGTTCAATTAATTTAATGAATGCTGCTACTAAAATCACAATAACAACAACAATTAAGATGATCATTGATACTATTATGACCCATATCTGTAGTAATACTAATAGTTGGCTATTTCTGAGGGGCATGATGCCTTTTGTTTTGCACTGAATGCAACAGAGCTTCCAATAAGAAGGGGAAAAAAGGTTCTCTCGTATCAATAAACAAGGTACACAAAAGTGAATCCTATCTGGACAAACTGCTTTCTTTCCCAACCAGGCATTGCCAAGAAGCGAACATTCTGGAGAAGGTTAATGACAGTAATCTGGATCCCCGTTGGTAGGGATCAAACCCATCTTGAGTTGGTCTTGACACACTCTGCATCAGATTCTGAACAATTTGACAGAAACTCAATGATCAAAACACATGCTCACCGTGTAATTTTTCATTCTTTGGAATATTGCCCGACTAGTCAGCACGGCACTAATGATTACACTAAGACCAGGTTCTGTCAGTACAATGTCAGAAGCACTACGAGCTGCATCAGTTGCATCAGCGACAGCTATGCCAATGTCTGCCTTTTTAAGAGCAGGAGCATCGTTAACTCCATCACCAGTCATTCCGCAGATATGCTTCCCAGCTTGCAGACGTTTTACGATCTCATATTTGTGCTCTGTACCAACAAGTCAGCTCAGTTAGATAAACAAGGACAACAGAAGAAATGCGCTCTGCAATCCAACAAGAAAGAAACACACCCACTTCGCTCTCAATGAGAGCATGAGAACATGAGAAAAGATGCCAGCTGAACTAGTCAAGCTGTCTCCCCAGCAGAGTTTTGGGGATTCAGCTTACTTTCACTTGTAGCTGATTGGGTGCAGTGGAATTTGGACTAGGTTTAGTGACATTTTATCCACTGTAATTCCGAGAAAAATAAATTGAAGACCACAAATAAAATACGGTACCAGGGAAAACGCCTGCAAACCCATCAGCTTTTTCGATAAGATCATCGACTGGCAAAGCTGCAATTGACTCGTCTTTGTTCTGTCCTAGCAATGCTGAGGAAGGGTACATGTTGGTTCCCATTCCCAGGCGGCGGCCTGTTTCCTTTGCTATTGCTAGTTGATCACCTAACGGAGATTGAAAAGTGTAAAGCAGACGGGACAACTAACAAATAATAAGAAAATATCCCCGAATGAGCCAGAAAGTGATCGATTATGGTAGCTGCAGTAGGAATTTCCACATGCGAGGAATTTGTAATGCATTTTGCTACAGAAGATGATTCTCATTATAATTGTAGAAAAGATTGACCAAGTGAAGCTAAGGAAAAGCAAGGAAAGGGCAATGGCGGTTAAGCCATACAACAGAGTCTATGAGCACCCACATTGACATTCCACAATTTTGCTATCTGAAAACGTAGAAACAGAAGAAGTAGAGAACAGATAATAAAAACTACTGTGCAATCTATGATGCAGTGATACTAGAAATGAGCCAAGGTTCATCCCAGATACCACATACAAACAAATCAACACGTTATGTGTAATATTCCCAAATTAGGTGTTCACCAAAAGGACAACAAAGTCGGTGAATTATCTTTTGGCTTAAATCAGTAATGTTGGAGTTCCTAGTAGAATGATTACAGGGTGCTAGACAGTAATGCCTAAAAGTTCAAGATGAAAAAGATAATATTATATTATCTTTCTGTACACAATTTTGCACACTTCATGAGTTGACTAGAACTTTGCCCGAGACTTAAAAGTCTGCCATCTGTTTCACTGTCTCATTCAGTATATTCACTTGGTAAATATCCGTTAGAACCACGTGTACCAGGTACATAATCATGCCAATAGCATTGACAAGGATACAAATAGCAGTTTCATGATATTGTTACAAGGAAGGATACACACCTGTGATCATTTTCACATTTACCCCAAGATTCAATGCCCTTCGTATTGTCTCTGCACTATCATGCCTAGGTGGGTCAAATAGGGGCATGACACCAATAAATTGCCATGCCACTCCTTGGCTCTCCCTCCTTCCTTCAGGAACTTCCTTCACATTGAAAATTGAAGTTGCAAATGTCATGAATTATCACAAGAAAAACCTGTGTTAGGAATCAAATGAAAATATAACCAAGCAATGACAACGTGGATCACGAAATACCTGGTATGCTACTGCAAGAGAACGCAATCCTCGCTCTGCAAACCTATCAATCACGGCATGGACTCTACGCTCTATCTCTGATTTATTATGGACGAGATTCAAAATCTAGTAAAAGAACATAGGTACAAAATTAATTCATTTAGAATGCTGGCAGTATCTAAGTACAGAAAAATAAACTGCATGCTGGTAATCTAACCTGTTCCGGCGCACCTTTGCTGACCCGATGCATTTTACCTTCACTGTCAATATATGTTAGAGCTGTTCGCTTATCGGTTGGGTTGAAGGGAAGGAAGTGAACCTCTTGGATACCAACCCTAGCCTTTGTGTAGTCAAAAGCAGAAGCAAAGACATTAACAATACAAAAACCAAGAGATTAGAGAAGTCCCATTATCCAAATCTCATGTAATAAATACAAAGACCAACTGCAAAATACAAAAACAAACAGCATAATCTTGTATAAAGAAGCATAGGCAGCAAAACATCCAACTATGCTAGTCTAGCCTATGTACAAAAGAAAATAATATTTTAGCCTCCATACCAGAAATGCAATAAGCTTCTACATACCTCCTTTGGATCACCCAACATTCCCACTATAGCAGCGTCTATTGCATCTTGATTTTCCAGTCGGGATGCTCGTGCTGCCATCAGAACAACAGTATCTGCGTCTACTCCCTTTGCAAACACCTACTCAAGTAAAAAATTGGAACAAGCATTACACCTAAGTTACAACTGCAACCACAAACTGGACCCACCCTTAACCAACCTCTAGAAGATTCTTGTCAACTGAAAGCTTGTTCAGGGTCAGAGTCCCAGTTTTGTCACTGCAGAGCACATCCATCCCAGCCATTTCTTCTATTGCTGTCATCCTTTTTGTTATAGCTCCCTGCAATAATTTTGAAATAATATGCCGTTATACACTTAGCCATGAATCTGTAATCAATTAGTCCAATAAAACCGCTAAACCCATTAGAACCGACCTGCTGAGCCAAACGATGGGACCCAATTGCCATCGTCACAGATAAAACCGTGGGCATGGCAATAGGAATTCCTCCAATAAGAAGCACCAGCAGATTGTCAATTCCTGGACGGTATTTCCGGTGCTGAATTGGATACATGACGATGATCTCTACTATCATCCCCACCGCGATGGAACATATACAGAAATTCCCGATAGCAGTCAAGACCTGTTATGGAGTTTCTCAATAAAGATTAAAAAAAAAATAGGAGCAGCAGGACAAAAATGGGTAATGTAGGTCACAAAATTGCCTTATGAACTGTCTCTCATAAGTGCAGGAACAAACAGGGTTATCAGTCAAATTTAGTGTCGCAAAAGCAACAAGTTAGGTACAACTTTTTATTTATATGAATTGACAGGAAACCAGGATTTATCCTTCGCTCCAGAAAAAACAGATTTATCCTTGATTTATTAAGGAACAACTACTAAAGCAGCCATGTTAATATAGAAATTCTAACGTGCTTCACTTTCCTGCTAGATATTTCTCCATCATAATCTCCACCAATCTCCCCCCGTGTCTGCTACCCAATCCCAGTTCCTGCCGTAGCTTGTTTCCCATTTTCTTTACCGCGCCAAATATTTGGTTTTTTATCTTTACCGTAACTATCTTCTAGAATACAAAATTGTCTCTCTTGCGTCTTTTTACCTTTTGAAAGTGACCCACTTCATTTGTGGAATCGACAAGGTGAGCAGCCTTGCCAAAGAAGGTATGAACACCGGTGGCAATGACCACTGCTTCAATCTCTCCCTGTTTGCACGTGGAACCTGAATAGACAGTAGCACCAGGGCCTTTTGTCACAGGAAGGGACTCCCCTGTAAGCGCAGACTGAAAAATACAGGTACTGAACATTAGTCAATCAACTCCATGTAACGAGATGATCAAAACTCAAGAAACAGAACAACAAAGTTTCCAACATCACCTGATCAATTTTTAAGGGATCGCCATCAAGAAGGCGGGCATCAGCAGGAATAATGTCTCCAAGCTTAACACTAATTATATCACCAGGAACAAGAATAGAGGCATCTTCCTCAATCCACCTCCCATCTCTAAGGACCTGTAATAATTAAAATACAGAGGAAATAATCAGAGCATCAACACAACCATTATCACAGAAATAAGGGGAAAATTTTGGTTCTTCAACCAATACCTTTGCTTTGAGTGCAAGACGGGCCATGAGAGCAGCAGCAGCACTACCGGCATTGTTCTCCTCTATAAAACTTATAGTTGAATTGATAAGTAGGAGAATAATAATTCCCACAAAATCTTGCCAGTCAGGAGGTTTTCCCTGCCAAAATGCAGTCAGTATGAAACTCCAAATGTGACAATCCTCTAGTGCATGAAAGTTCAATTTCCTTTCCTTTCCTCGACTTTCTCAGCAAAAGAAACCCAAGAAGAAGAAAAGAGAATACTCACTCCTCCATTGGCAAGCGCAATGGCCATGATAGCTGCGGCTTCCATGACCCATGAGAGCGGATTCCACATAAAGCCCAAGAACTTCAGTATCTTACTTTCCTGTGAACTCAAGGTGCAAAACAAGCATAAACGTCAAAAACCACCAAAGTCCAAAGACAGAGTACCCTTTAAGAAGAAATCGATCTCTGAATCTCTGATTGTTCCATTAGTAAATACCACAAAAAAAGAAACTCACTTTTAGTTCGATTAGTCTTGGTTAAAACAAATATTTATTATTTTCTTCTCACTAAATTGTTGGAAATTCCGCAATGAATCTCTCCCACCAGAAAAGTATCATTTTTCTTTAAGACAGAAAGGAAAATAAGCTCCTGGAAAAAAATTTCGTTGAAAGAGACAGATAAAAAAAAGAATATGAGTACTGTACTTTCTTCTCCTCGAGTTTGTTGTAGCCAAAGATGGCCAACCTCTCCTGAGCAGCCTGTGTTGTGAGACCATCTTTGTTGCACTTCAACGTCTGAAAAACCTCTTCAATTGGTACGTCCTCCTACAATCAGAGTACAAATTCATTACGAACTCAGATAAAAAAAACCATAAATCAATCACCAGAAGAAAATCACCGAAACCTGGAAAAACAATCCCGGGAAAACCAACAAATATTCGAAGTACCGATTCATCATAAACCAAGAAACCAAAAACATAGCCCAGCAACAAAACCACCGAAACAGAACTCAAGTTCATCACAAATCCACCGGAAACGATAAATCCATAAAGGAAAAGAGCCAAAACAAAAAATCTCAGGAAAAAAACGAAAGAATAAAAGGCGCAAAAAAACAGAGAAAACAATTCAGAGAGACAAGGTTTGCTCTGTTTCTCGTACTAAATCGACGGCTTCTTTCAGCACAGGCTCCAAAACTTCAGCCTCGCTATCCATCTCAAGCTTCTTCTTTTTTCAGGTACACTGTTAAATGGAAGTAGATGTTACAAAACAATCAAACCAGCGCCAGAAATCAATGAGAAAACAGAACACCCTCTGTCATCTCTGTGAGTACTCTGTTTCTCTATATCGCTCTGCTTTCTCTCGCTATTGCTCTATCTCTCAAACCTTAAAGTGGCAGCTTTTTTTAGACAGGATGGTACCTCTGTCATCTCTCTGAGTACTCTGTTTCTCTATATCGCTCTGCTTTCTCTCGCTATTGTCTTATTTCTCAAACCTTAAAAGTGGCAGCTTCTTTTAGACAGGATGGTCTCCTTACTCCTTAGGGCGGTTGGACAGGGTCTAAGTAGATCATGTACCTGGCGGGTACACTCATTCCATATAGAATTCCTTCACTGCTATCATTATTATGCGCAACTCTTGCAGTCCTCCAGATAAAGATGCAATACATTCCTGGTACACCGAAACAGGTGTTTCCGTTAAAATAGGGCACTGCTCATTTTGACAATTATGCCCCTGAACAAAAAGTTCTCTTAGAGCGGGGAGTATGTCACAAAATACTTTTATTCTTACATTCAAATTTATAAGCCGATACGTATTTCACAAAATACGTGTGCATGGAAAATCCTCATCTGCCTACTACAATACGAATCGTCCAAAACAGCAGCTAGGATACGTACGTATATAAGCCCATACGCTTGGTTCAAAGCTTGACTAGTACAGCTAGTTGTTTCCTGTTATAAATACGTCTATATATACTTGAATTACACAAAAACAAAGCGGGGGTCTGCCTTCAAAGTAGATGAAGAGTCACTTTCAGGCTTCAATTCAAACTTTGACATCACTAATTCAAGGTGGATAGTCCTGTAAGCTGCCAAGATTTGTCTTCTTCTTTTATGGCCCGCCTCCTCTGCTCCTCTTCATACTCCTGAGTCCTGACCTTTGCTTTGCTTTCCGCAAAAATACTTTCAGGCTTCCATATATGGCTGTAGATTCTTCTGTTTTACTTTCTAGTTTGAAGACACGTGCTACGTCAGCTCTCCCCATTTGCAGCTACTCTCTTACCGTCACAGTCTCACTGTTCCTAAGAGATCAGCTAAAGACAAAGGCAGGTGTGACACCACCGAGTCCCACGTAAGTACTGTGGAAGAAGAAAAAAAATAAAAAAAATAAAGACTAATAATTTTATGGAATTTTAAAAACAAGATTGATTTGAAAGAAATGAGTTTTATAATAATTGAGGAATGGAGGAACCGTGGAAGTTAAAATATTAGTCCACAACGATAAAGAAATAAGAATAGTGATCGGTGACGGTCCTGGATTAGTCTCTTTTCAACACAAAATTCACCGCTTCCTCTATAAATAGTTTTAACCAAGAATGTTGACATGATCATATTATTAAATACTTTCTACACTGCTCACGAAATGAACAAAGCTAATTATGTCGTGTTTCTTGCTTCGGATCCAAGAGTCGCTGTCAAGAAAGCCAATGATTTGGTTAAAGATCGTATGATGTAGTTAAGGATAAGCTTGTATAAATCAAGGCCGTACACGACGACAGTGATCGGTTTATCTTTCAGGATTACAGGGACAAATTTTGATGTTAATGCTCATACATGGTAAGAAGTGTGCACTATGCAGCAGTATTGGAGATCTCATTTTAAATACACTACCAAGAAGGCCCAGGAACTCACTAGATGCTAATAGGGATTGGCATTTATGTCCCAGGCCATAAGTCATGGAAAACTTTCCTCTAGCTTAATCTTCTTTTTTTCCACTTAGACGTAGAAGTTCAGGTGACCAACAGTACATTTAGGATTTTCAAAAGTGCACCCAGTCGGGCTTCCTTTGGACTTTCATTTATATATATATGAAGACTTTCCGGACTGTTTCCACACTCATCGCAGTGGACGAGGGAAATAATCATTTTAACGGACCTCAGGGGAAGTTTCTAGGGATGCTTCTCTTTGCAGCAATCTTCCCTTCTCCTAGAAGTTGTATTTTCTTTCGCGATTGACAATTCACAAAATAAAGGCCAGAAACTAGTATAGGCGACAAAATCGGCCGGGAAGATTGGATCATCTTGTGGATGAAAATCTCTTACATATATTTGCTTCATCGTTAATAGTCCAGAAATGCCCGGATCCTTTCTTGGTTCTGGGTATATGGATCTTTGGTCACTTTACTACTCTCTCTCTTTGTCTTGAATATTCAGGCATTCAGCGGACACGAACAAATAAAGCCCAATAGTACTTTTTCTTCGGCCTGTTTCGTATGAGTGAGAAAAAAAATTAAAAGCAACATCGCCCGATTAAGGGTGCATTTGAGTGAAAATTTTGAGTATGAAAGTTTATGAAAAAATTGGTG
This sequence comes from Myrica gale, assembly GCA_963930655.1. NCBI lineage: Eukaryota > Viridiplantae > Streptophyta > Magnoliopsida > Fagales > Myricaceae > Myrica > Myrica gale. The sequence goes on along the minus strand of OZ005600.1, from coordinate 2,180,666 downwards.
AAAAAATGAAAAAATTTTATGAAATTTGATGAAAAAGTGAAAATTTATGAAAGTTAGTGAAAAAGTGAGGAGATAAATTTTTTGTAATTTTAGATAGTCAAAATTTTAGTTGCTGAACGCAACCTGTCTGCCGCAGTTTTACGTCTAGGTCTAGAGATCCTCACTTCTGAAGGAAAATTAGAGAACGACTTTGCCTTCAGAGAAAATATTAGACTCCGCCGATATAGCGACACAATTTTTTTGGTGCACAGTCTACAGTCCTAGGGACTTGTATCCTGCATTCCCAAATGGGAGATTCGAGTTTCCCAGACCAAACCGGTGGGAAGTATACGGATCAAAAGGGAAATGACACTGGATTTTACCCGATGAAGAATAGATGCAAGTCCGAGGAAAAATAAGGGACCGCGTGGGATGCTTATGAATTGGGCCAAACCTGGCTTGGCAACTACTAACAAGAAGTGTTCAGGGCTATACAAAAGAGGACTTATTCCAAAACCTTGGACTCGAGGGGGACCCACACTTCTCACTAAAGCGTAATAATGCCTGCACCAACGGAAATACAGCGACCGCAATCAGAGGAGACACTAGATTTTGTACTTGACGCTGAAATGAAAACTCGAGCCTCGCTGTTTAAAGATTCATATCTGACGCCGAAGCTCGTTTCCAAACATGTCATTTCATCACCGCAGGTTACGCATGCAAGCAAGCACTTCAGCAGGCATCATTCACGACCACTATCCGCTTATTTTCGCTTCGAAATCCCTGTTATTTGGAGTTTACTTTCCTGGCAAGGATTCCCCCGCCTTCATCCTAAAGCAGATTTAGAAGAATTTCCGAGGCATCACCTATAGCAGGCACATCATGCATATAATGCATATAATGACGACACACATCACTAAAAAAATTTATTAAAAAAAAAGTCAGAAATGGCACAATGATTGGATAGGCAAGTTTCTTCGTTTTGATACCATCACTAGCATTAATTTGATCCTTCGAGTTCAGACAGCCCCGAAAATCTTGTGAGCCAACAAAAAGAATCCATGATGCTTCACCCCAAGAATATTAGAGCAATTTCTCCTCAATTGCAGGATCCAAGCAGACAATAGGTTCGGTTATGGGATTTTATTTAGAACAGTTTGGAATCGGCCCTTGGGCAAGGCATGTGCTAATGATTTATCATATTCACATTATTGAAGAATGGGAAAAATACAAAAAAAAAAAAGGATGTAAGCGAGTCCGCCAGTTTCAGCAAAAACAGGTGACTTTCAACAACATTCTTTTGTTGTTGAATGTTAGCAGGCCATCGCAAAAGTTACCTCAAGGAGCTTAAAATTCAGATAGCCGACAAGAGGTGACAGAGGGCCGACCGTGCCGGGGGATCGGGGTTTTTGAATAGAAGCTAAAGTACTTGTTATTTTCCATTAGAATTTGCATGCTTATGGAAAGGCCAAAGATTTACCAGGCGCTCAAGGAAAGCACTTTTTGCGAAATAGCCAGAGAATCCTGCAGGAGTTGATGGTGGAGGAAAATCTTCTGCTGGCATGGCAAAAGGGCGTACCATTTTTTCCATTTTGTCTAATGTGAGATATGATCCCACCTCTTGGAGCCTTTCTGGACCCATTATTGGCATTGTGTGCTCCTGGTGCAACGAAGCAGCCTCGCTGTCATTTTTCTGCCAAGCAAAAAACAAATCGCATCCCAGCTTGTTAAATATGAAAAGATTACTCCCCCCAACGAATTTCATCCCCTGATGAATTAAATAAACCCCTCTCAATGCTCTCTGACAGCCATGGTATCAAAACATTGCTTGAAATGAGGTCACCAAGGTATAAAGAATTCCACCAATACAAGAAGAAGAAACTTGAACCATGATTTGGACGTGTGTTCAGGAAGTTGGTAAATTAATCCAACTTAGCCATGTTTGTTGCCAATAAACCACATTAGCAGCAAACGATAATAGCATATTCAAAGAACCACTACTATTAGTTTCTTGCAAGCCCCTATACAAAAATATTCTCGTTCATTAGGAGAGCTTCAAGACATAAAAAATAACTGTCTTCAACTTAATGACTCAAGTTTCCTCCCCAGGAGGAACACATCCACCATTAACTCCTTTTCTAATAGTTCTTTTAACGAAAATTTACCATAATGGAAAATTCATTACCTCCAAGGGGGACAGATCTGCACCACGGCTAAATGTCATCTCTATGCGGAACCTTTTCGGGTCTTCTAAGGCCACCTGCAATTGCATTTCATGAATCATTGTGCTCAGCATAATGACACCATAAAATCAAAGCATGCTGCCACAGAGCATGTTAAGAGACACAAAATGACAGCATACTGCCACATAATAACTCTCATGACTCGAAAAAAGAACAGTGGAGTTGCCGGACTGATTCAATGAGACCGTTAAAGATGCAACTAACAGGTCACTGGCAACATTAGTTAGAAACTTAGGATTCCCTCATCAGGTGTGTTAAGAGGCCTTGAAATTCCTGGGTGGGAATGAAGCAAGTGACCCTCCCATTAAACAAAATAAGACAAACTCTGCTGCCTATTCACAGTTGTTGATTGAAAATCGTAGAACTTTTTCTTTGTTCTCAACAGCTATAAGCATGATTTACTTAATTTTTTAGAATTTCACACTGACAGGTCCGGAACTCTTCAAATAATAAAAGTCTAAAGTCATAAAAAGAAACATTTCTTCATGGTTCCGTCAAAAAGAAAATAAAATGAAGACAGGATGCCAATAAGCTCTGACTAGAATGGCACTTCGTTAAAAAATGGGCTCGAAGATGAGAACTCGTGGATTCAAGACCTATTGGGTGAGTAAATACTCACCAATAAGAATTACCTGATTGATCCTATCAAAGTGCAATACAAAAGTTTATCACTAATATAGATGGTTCCATGCAGGCTATTAACATGGACTCTACGTTCTTGCTCTTTAGCCAAGGGTAACACCCAAAATAACCAAAGAGCACCGTTGTACCACACTAAATTACCAACCTCTGTGTTCTCAAACAATCTCAGCACAATGTAGCTCATGTAGTCAAGCTCCTTGGTTCTATATAAACGGTCCAAAGCATTATTCCAAACAAGACTATCCTCTCCTTGAAGAGATTCATCCAGGTTGCAGTAACGGAGAACATTCATGAGGGAATGGATATGAGATTCCTGTCATTCAAAAAAAGAAATTCCCAACTTTGAATATCACCTAATGAGCAGGGTAAACGGCACATCACATAAATGCCAGAGGACATTAGCAACTAGTTTGACGACATTAAACTTAAAAGTAAAGATGTAAAAGGCATAAAGACAATATCTGAGCAAAACTATTAAACTTAAGTGTGTAATTATTCTAATCCAAATACTTGAAGTTCCATGGTAGTGTTGACAATCAAGAGGGTCTTGTATTATAAACGAAGTCCTTGAAGAAATGAAATTACTCAAATGAATGCATCAAGGAAAGAAAAATATTTATATCAATGTATCAATCTCATAACTCAAGTAAATTCTGCGAAAGCTAGAGAACAACAATAGTCAAGCGATAAAATCACAAAACTTGATATAACAACAAGGTCTAGCCTTCAAAATTAACAGGTACTTCTGGCTGCTACAAACTAAATCACAAGGTCTCTTGAATCCTCCCCTAGCCCTATGGTATCAAGAACTTCATACAGCATTTTTTCTTTCCGGGTGAGTGAGTGACATACATTCCAAAAAGGACTCTACACAAATAGGGTTTCAGTGGGCCCCACCATTACATCACATGGCACCAGAGGCCACCAAAAGGGTGAGACTTCCTACTGTCCTTGTTCAAGCCATAATCTGAAGAAATTATGTAGAAACAGAGAGGACGAGGGAGAGAGAGAGAGAGAGAGAGAGAGAAGAGAGGGGGGCTTCTTTGGTGCAAGGTGTTGGCATTATACTTACCGATGTGAAGTAAAGGCGTGTCCGCACGTGGCGTTCAGGGGTCTTGACATTTGCATACCTTACAGGAAATGGAGTTAAAAACATGAAATAATTAGTTGAAGTGTAAGGAAGAGTAAAACACAAAAGAGTTGCAAATTTACTTTGGATCCAAACGGTATTTTGTCTCTTTATCATCATCATCATCCTGATCCAAAGATATATCACTTGTGTTGCTAGTTCTTCTTGAGTCATCACTCTTAATGTAAAGCTTTGATTGATATTCAGTGTCTTCCTTTTCAGCTTTCTTGGATGGAGAATGTTGGTCATGATTACTTTTTAATTCAGTAACACTGATGGCTTCTTCACGAGTATTCCTCAGATCAATCAATATTTTACCCAACAAACGGCGAGCAATCTGGATTGCACAAGAAAAAAAATGAGCTGTTACCAGTGCCAACTAGGTAAAAATGTATTACCACTGATGGGTGGTAATACCATCAGCAAGGAAGCTACTCGAAATGCTTATTTGCATAAATCTCCTGTTGCCTGGTAGAGTACCAGGACAGTTGATTTCCAGACTTTGCAGATTGTAGATCCATGCATAAACAGAAATTTTCTCCAAGTTATCTGCTTTACCCAATATTAATATAGTAAGCAAAGTGACAAAATAATGGTCTGATCGCTATATGAATTGGTTGCCCCTATGTCTACAACTAATGTTGAAACTTGTAATGGTAACAAAGTGGTGGAAGAAAGTATGGAACCCCCCCATGTTGAGGGTGCTTCCCTCATAAGACTATGAATTTAAATTAAAAAAAAGAAAACAACTGTTTTGTTAAATAAGAACTTCTGTTGGCTGCTAAAGAATGATAGCAGATCAAGAATTTGGATTTCTGAAGGTGACATTTCGGGGGGCATCACAGCTAGGGATTTACCTTAGAGCCAATCTTCAGCTTTTGCTGTGGATTTATTCCATACTCATTTGGTATGACACCATCAGCAAGTAACTGCAATAATAATAGACACAGCACTTTCAGTCTAACCATCAGCATGAACAGATCTCACCCAATATTTGATATGCACACCAGAGAATGTGGAAATATACGAGAGGTTAACTCCCTCTGCAATCAATTTTCCACATTTCTAATACCCAAAATTCATATATTTGGATTCCTGAGTTTTTGGTTTGAAAAACAGGATTAATGTCTTTTGATAGCTGTCATAGGCGGCCCTCAGAAGCAGCAATTCTAGGAATAGTGACTAGAGAGCCTAGTGATAAATCTTGCAAACCTTGCTTTTTTTTTGTCATATTGTAAGTAAAAGGCAGTATCACCACATTCCACTTAAGCAAAGTAATGGGCGTCCACTATTTTATTTACAAAAGGATTAAGATCGTTTTCCTTCTAAGATGTATGATCCAAAAGGTGCTTTCTCTGTTACCTGAGCAACTATGAAGAGTTCATCCAGCCCTTCCAGCTTAAGATGTGCATTGTGCAAAAGATCATATCTGTCAAGCAGTGAGTCAGGAATAACACTTATTACCACATACTAGAACAAAAGTATGCAATTGACATCAGAACATCAGCTTCTCCGTTAGTGCGATGCCATAATCAACTTGGAATCAAGATGATATAAATCAACATCAACTTGAATTTTAATGAAATCTCCTAAAAGATTATCATGCAAAAAGTAAACATAATGGTAACTAATGATCTTTGCTGAGAACGGTCTACACCACTCTCTAAGTTCTACCACAAATTCAGTAAAGGTAATGCGATACTTCCTTAAAGCTCAAGTCTAATTTGGATCTTAAACAGATGACTTACTTGCACGAGTCATAAACATCAGGAATTTGTGTTATATCAAACCGCCTGCAACGCAATCCACAATGTCAGGGAAAATCACTTGTCAGACACATTGTAGAACTGGGTAACCGATTTCAACAATCCTTTCTCTTTCACTCAAATGTAAAATAAGCTACAACTATTTGATCAAACTACAAGAGTCATGCTTTATACCAATTGAATTGACATACGTGGAAAGGTCAACAAGCAAAAGAAATTCTAATGTTTTACATACAGCATAGAGAATATGATAGATAAATTCCCTCTGGTGAATTTACATTCCAAACACAATCAAAACACTTACAGCTTGCGTTCATTGTACAAGTCTCTTTCAAGCTTTTTCCACCGAGCATACATCAAAAGGAATCCCTCACTACCACAGGGTAACCCAGCAGCAATGCGATCAACATCAATGTTTGTTTTACCAAGTGCCTTTGCTTGGTCATAAGGTGGAATCACATCATATGAGCTTGCCTCTGTAAGTTTCTCATCTTCATCCTTGGCGAGTAGTCTGACTTGTTCAGTAACCTTCTTAGTCAATTCTACCTGCTCATGAGATATACAATCCCCCAATAAAAAAGTGAAGTAAAGTACTTTTACATGGGGATGTACAAATTAACTTGTTGCAATTTGACAAAAGTAAATAAATTGCACCATAAGCACAAGGAGATTGGTTATCTCACTAAACATTGTATAATGTCACTGCATGAGTCGACTAACATGCACACAAAATACATAGAACATAGCTCAAAAAGATACTTTATCCATGAGAATGAAATGTATATAGCGCATGAAAGAAGCAACAGACAAGCAATTTTTTTGTGAATTATTTCTACTAATAATCTGCAGTGATGTCAAATTAGAATGGAATTTAAGATGCAGCAATGTCCCTGTATGAATGCATTAGTAACCCGAGAGCTATTTGTACTTGTGAAAATGGTTGAATGAGTAGCAATAAAATGTCCTTCTATTGTTAAGAAAAAAAATGCATTAGTAACCACTAAAAAAATGAATATAAAGAGAACAATGTGGGTGCCAGTTCAACATAATGCAGGAATGCCAAAACACGCTTAAACATAAAAGTAAATAAATAAAACGAAAATAAGAAAGCAAGAAAGGGTAAAGCAAAACAAAAACTCATATGGAGGAATTACTCCACAAACTCTTTCCTCCCATAGACTGAACTGTTGACCATGTTAGAAGGTAAACTATCACTCTCCGGGTATTGAACAATTTCACGATTGTATTATAGATATGATTACAATGAAATATATTTACTTTGTTACACATAAAACATGCCTATAGTCCAAAAAAGAAGGGAAAAGAAGATAAAAGGTAAGTGGGCATTGTTTCTCTAACACAATGCAATTACCAATTTGGGAAGAAGTTCAGATGCATTAGAAGGCAGTCCAGCTCCATCAACCATCCAGGGGAATTCAGATGATCCTTCGTTTGGTACTGTCTTTGCACCAGAAGTTATTATCTCGTTCAACCTAGCCTGCAAATAATAAAAGGTTGAGAAATGGAAAGGAGTTATTGCTAGGATCAATATAGTCTTTTCTGTTGCTAGGACCGACTTAGTGTAACAATGTTGCGCCTTCTTTTTTTTTTTTTTTTGATAAGTAACAATGTTGCGCCTTCTAAAAAGTCCAGAAGCATAGTTTCACAAAACGCTGATTTCCCTGATCCTGGTAACCGAAAATAATCACTGTCAAGGTCAGTGTGATATGGCAATGGGCTTCAGGATGCATTTCATCTGTTAGTGACCCATGGAAGATAGAGTTATGCTCGCTAATGGAATTCTTCAACCCTTTCAAATGGAGTAAAAGAAGTTGTGATCATTGCAGCCACAAACCTATGGCAAGTTGCATAATCTTAAAAAGTCATATGGTAAATTATGGGAAAAGATGTGATTGCTGCACAATCATGTAGGATGTAGGTGCTTGTTAGACCTTCAGATACCAGCTATCCTGGTAATAAAGATTTTTTTTTTATAAGTAACCAATCTCATTAAGAAAAGCAAGAACAGTACAAAAGACTATACTGAAATCACTTAGCCTAAACAAGCCACAAAACTAAGAAAATCAACAAAATCAACAAAGGGGCAACCAAGCACAGCGTTAGCCCAACTAAACAAAGAAAGAAACACAAATCCTTGCAACTTCACCAAAGACAAGGAGCAATCCTCAAAACATCTATTATTTCGTTCCTTCCAAATACACCACCAAATGCACGAAGGAATCATTCTCCAAATAGCCTTGGCAATCAGATTCGAAAACCTCCTATTCCAACTCCACAACACTCCCGACACCTTCTCCGGCATCACCCAATGAAAATTCATAATGCCAAGCACATGGTTCCAAAGCCCCCGCGTGAACGGACAATGGAGGAGCACATGGTCAATCGAATTACCTTTTCAGCGAAGAGGCAGATTGATCTCTGCTCTGGAACTGAGGTGGGCATGTCGTCTATGACCCATGGAGAGTTGGTTCCATCGGAGGATGATTTGGTGATGGGTTCTCCTCCCATACCCAAGGTACAACTTTCTCTTCCTCCTAATTCTTTGTCTAAAGAATTTACAGAGTTGGGTCTGTCTTCTGGAGGAGAAATGGTGAGTTTTACAGAAGGGGTTACTGAGGGGTGTGCTGAACCTTTGAGTATTTTATTCCCAGTGGTAGCTAGGGTCGAGGGTGAGGGGTTGGGTGAACCTTCGCAATGGGTCTTGGAGATGGTTTCTTCCTTTCAGCATCTGGTTGGGGTCTCGTGTGTTGGGTATGAGTCTGAATTAATGAAGTTATTTGCTGCCTTGGAGATGGAGAAGGGTAGTGGCAATAGGTCGTCAGGCAAGTCTGGAAGTAGGATGAGTAGGGAGTTGAAAGCTTTGGCGTTCTCTGTAAATTATGATGGGAAAAGGAAGGAGGGGAGGGCCTGTGAATTCTCTATGAAGCCAAGAATTATTTGTTGGAATGTGAGGGGATTGAATGATCGGACTAAATGTTTGAATGCTGGTAATTTGTTAAGAGGGTGGAAAGGAGATTTGGGTTGTGTTTGTGTCGAAATATTTTTGGTATTGGGTTTTGTGTTGGTATTGGGTTTAGTGAAAAAGTGAAGAGAGGTAATTTTTTTATATTTTTTATGGGAGAGAGATTATATTGTAGTATTTTATTAGGAGAGAAAAATATTAGTAATATTTTGGGTGCAAACGCACCCTTAGTGTCTTCAGGAAACTAAGATTGCTGAGGTGTCTCGGGCTTTGGTGAGAAGGTTGTGGGGGGTCTCACGTTAAATGGTGTTGTTTAGCGGCTGATGGTGCGTCGGTGGTATTTTGTGTCTCTGGGATTCCCGTATGTTAGAAATGGTTGAGTCTTGTGTTGGCATGTATTCCTTATCGTTGATTTTCAGAAACGTAGAGGATGGGGTTCAATGGATTTTTTCAGGTGTTTACGGTCCTAACGAGGATAGTAGTAGGAGGATGTTGTGGGACGAGTTGGTGGGGGTTCAGAGTTGGTGGAACTTACCTTTGTTGCATCGGGGGAGATTTTAATATGACTCGCTTTCCTAGTGAGCGGTCGGGGGGTGGGGGCTGTAGGAGGGCTATGTTGGAGTTTTCGGATTTTATTTGTGAACTTGGGCTCATGGATCTAGAGTTGGCTGAGGGTTTGTACACTTGGTCTAGTGGTCGTTCGTCTTAGTCTTGGTCTAGAATTGACTGTTTCCTTGTTAGCTCGGGTTGGGAGTCGGTGTACCCGAAGCTTGTCCAAAAAAGGTTGTCACGTCTATTTTCGGACCATTTCCCAATCTTGTTGGAAAGTGGCAGATTTGGGGGTCGAGGAAGCCGTTCCGCTTTGAAAATATGTGGCTAAAGGTGGATGGGTTTGAGGAATTGATTAAAGATTATCCGAAGTAAGAATTTTCCCATGCATAGCCTCCCACACAAAGAAAGAGACATTCAAAGGGCATTGTGACCTCCACACTCCTTTCCAAGGAAAAGACAATCGTCTCCGACTAGCAATGGAGGTGTACATAGACTTAACCGGAAACAAACCATTCTTAGAACATGTCCAAAGGATCTTATCTTCCTCCCCTCTCCTAAGCACCGACCCATACAACAAGGAGAAAAACGCGGAGAATTCCTCCAACTTCCAATCATAGCAGCCCTGACAAAGGAACATTTCAGACTACATGATCATCATTCTCCACCATACAATCTGCCACCATAGCCTCCTTATTACGAGCCAAAGAATAAACCACCAGAAAATTCAAAGACAAAGGATTATCACCACACCAAACATCTTGCCAAAAACTAACCCTTTCGCCACTTCCCACCACAAACGTAATATTCTTACTGAAGAAATCCCACCCTTTGCAAATATATCGCCAAAGGCTAACTCCACAAGGTCCCCGAATAGAACAAGATCTCCAATCATCCACACACCTCTCATATTTTGCAGCAATGACAAGCCTCCAAAGCCTATCCCTCTCATGAGCAAAATGTCATAACCACTTATTCAAAAGAGCATTATTAAACATGGATAAACTCCGGATCCCCAAACCCCCACTAGAAAGAGGAGAACACACCAGCTCACACTTCACAAGGTGGAATTTATGCACATTCTCATCGCTACCCCAAAGGAAATCCCGCTGAAACCAGAATAGGGAAAAGAGATAGGAAATGAGTCGGAAGGCACGAAAGAGTAGATTTAATAAGAGTGAGCCTACAACCCATAGAAAGATACATCCTCTTCCAACCCGCTAGCCTCTTCTCCATCCTTTCGATAATCTCATCCCAAATGTGAACACACTTGAAACTCGCCCCCAACGGAAGGCCCAAATATCTCAAAGGAAGCGAAGACACCCAACACTCCAAAATACTCGCCAATTCCTGAACATTGTCAACCCTACCAATAGGAATGACCTCAGATTTTGACAGATTAATGCGAAGGCCCGAAACTGCCTCAAAACACAAGAGAAGACATCTGAGGCTCCTGAATTGATTCGCATCCGCTCCACACAACACCAAAGTATCATCCGCGAAGAGCAAATGAGAGATGCACACGCTACCACTTGAGCCACCTCCAACCATGAACCCCTCTAAGCCTCCATGCTCAACAACCCTCCCCAACATACAGCTAAAAACATCCATGACAATAACGAACAAAAGGGGAGAAAGAGGATCCCCTTGCCGTAAGTCACGGGAGCTACCGAAGAACCCTTCCAGGTAACCATTAACAATCACAAAAAACCTTACTGACGAAATGCAGAACGAAATCCACCTACACCATTTTTCACCGAATCTGCATCTACAGAGAAGGTACAAAAGAAACTTTCAGTTCACATGATCATAGGCTTTCTGAACATCCAACTTGCATAGCATGCCCGGCACCCCAGATCTCAACCTCGAATCGATGCACTCATTAGCAATGATCATCGAATCCAGAATCTGTCGTCCTCTGACAAAAGCGCTCTGAGAGGGTGAAATAATTTTGTCAAGAACAAGCTTTAGCCTATTAGCCAACACCTTGGTTAAAATCTTATAAACTAATAGGACGAAAATCCTTAAGAGCAACCGCCCCTGGCTTCTTGGGAATGAGGACAATGAAAGAAGAGTTCAAACTCCGAACAAACCTCTCGTCCCGAGCAAACTCATTAAACATCGCAATAACATCCATCTTAATAATCTCCCAACAAGCTTGGTAAAAGGCCAAGGAAAAACCATCCGGACCCGGCGCCTTATCTCCATTGAGACTATGAACCACCCCCGTCACCTCTTCCACATCAAAAGGCCTCTCAATCCACGCCGCATCAGCCTCCGAAATACTGTCAAACTCTAACTCATCCAAAGAGGGGCGCCAAGCAAAAGGCTCTTCATATAAAGAAGAGTAAAAATCAACAATCTCTGTAGATTACCTTCTGATGCTAACTTAATCAAAAGACATGCGGCAGAAACCATCCTTTCCGCAGAAATAATGAGAACCAAAGTATGTGGAAAACACCAAGTGTAACTCAGATGCAGGAGCAAAACACACCTTGGCTTCTTCCATCTCAATACTGGCATTGTCAAGTCCATCCAACATAGAAGAGTCCTTGCTAACAAGAGAAACCTTGAACAAGGTAACAAAGTCAGGCATTAAAACTAAACTTCCTAAAGCACCAAAAACACCCTAGTAGAAAAAGGCTACATACCAGGATTGGTGTGAGCTGCCCTTCTAGGTCAAGAAGGCCTTTGGCAAATGCAGCTGCAGACATCTGCCAATGAATACGTTAATGTTATTCATAAATGAGACCAACAGTCAAAGATTACTGACAGTAAATGCTAGTTATTGAGTCTGAGGAACTTGGAGGACAGTAAAGCCCTAACAGAAGACAATTATAAAAGTACACAACCATACAAGCACTTTTATCTCTACCTGCACGCGGCCCTCATCAGAGCTGTAAATTTTAAGATCATGACGATATGTACTGTGGAGACGAAGTAGGCCAGTACCTTCACCTGAAACCGTGAAAAATGTAATCAAAATACACACAAGGACAATGAATGTAAAGAAAACCGCATCCAACTGGCCTTGGGGATGTAAAGCTGTTAGATCCTCTGATCTTTACAATGTAAGACACCCCAAGCTAATATTGTTATTTATAGAATTATTATAGGGATATACGAACTTGAACAGTAGACATTCTCGGCAAAAAGATCCAACGGATTATATCAAAATGATTTGAACAGTTTCGAAAAGTCAAGAGTACTTGGAGAAGAAATTGCCAGGGAAGGAGTTAAAAAAAAAAACAGAAGTTTGACTCATGAGTTTTTGAAACCACGAAAATGAAGACCAATGGATCTGGCCTTAAACTCCGAGTTTATGGAACATAATGGCCATGTGAAAAGATAATGATTAAAACTATTGAAATGCCTCATTATACATCAAGTAGCATGTGTGAGCTACCAAGAGTAGGAAAGCGTAAAATTTGATTTTAAAGTTAAAATGCCAAAGATCCATGAAGTTAACCTGGATACATATTATTTCGGAAATATCTACCCAGTTCTTCAGCCTGCAAAGAAATGAGAGAAGCAAAATACAAAATTAGAGACTGGACAACACAGCTACAGAAGATGTTTACAAACCACAAATTTGCATGTGTACTTTTTAGAAACAGTAGTTATTACTGTGTACCTCACATATGCTAAGACTAATCAAAATACTAAACGTGTGCATGGTTTACTGATTAAAATCACCTGCTTTCTGCCGGCATGTGTAAGAACACCCCCATATTTTAGAACCATCAAAGCTTCAACAGGTCGTTCTTCCTCCCCTTCACCATTACCTTTTGCTACTTTAACCCACTTTAGTGGCTTCAGTTGAACTTTCCTATATATGCCAGAAAAATGTCCACCCTGGACCCCCAAAATAGAAAATTATAATGGAACCCCAACAAAAAAAAACAGAATAATAGAAACAGAATTATCAGGATCATCTGAATCTCATATATAATAATATCCACATACTTAGGCATGTCTACACCATCCAGTCTGTACATCATATGCAGTGCTGCGGCATCATTGGTCTCATTTTATGCACATTGCCTCAGCCAAGTTGAGGAATTACGATCCAAAGCCAATCATATACACTAATTAAGCACTTAAAATCCAACTGAGTGTTTTCCATTGGGAAAGTGTTAATAGTTAACGTAAAAATTGATACTTCTTTTAGGGTTGGTGAAAAAACTTAAAAGGATTGCACATCATAAATCTAATCTGAATATAACAATGAAATCCACCCAGGCACATCATATTTTTCTTAACATAATAAAACACAGTAAAATATTCTATCACAGCTGGATATCTTGAATGAAAATTCTCGACATGAAGTGAAACTAGATTACCTCTTCAAGAACTGCTTTGACTTGACGAAGCTTCTCAGCATGCTCAAAGTCTTCTGTTTCACTATCACTTTCCCGACCTGGTCTAGAAAATGTAAATAGTCATCCAAATTCAGAACCATTTCAAAGTCTTTTAACAAAAGGATATTAGTCCACTGTTCTTGTATACGCAAACCGTAGAAGCATAGAAGAAAAAGGCTATAAGGCTGTTTTGGTACTACTATGGAAGTGTTTTTGAGATATTTGTTCACATTGTTCATCTAGTAGTGCATATGTGTGATGGCCTTATGGCCAATCTTTATTCCAGAACTAGGATGTACAATTCCTTCCAGGAGGCTCAAAAATTGCTGTGGACCTTTCCAATTTGTGCAATTCACAGAAGTTTTACTTCATGGAGCAAGGATCTGACCACATTCTGATTAGGGACAAATGATGATGCAAAAACATACTCATAGAGCATAAATGCTTTCTGAACATATTGATGCCCCTTGTGACTGCTAAGTTGCATCCTTGGTTTGCTATACGGGGAGTAATAAAGCATCTACTTTTCAATTATTCTGGACCATAATATTTTCCTTTTCAAAATAGATGCTCTGGCACTTTCATTCTTGCTCTTGTTCCTCATCTCAAACTACAGTCCGGTATCCTAGTTATAGGAAGCAGCATCCCTCAAGCAAATTCAAATCAAATTTCAGAAGGGCATCGACACCTAATATAAGAATATTCACCGAACTTAATGCTGAGAGAACTATATTAATCACTGTAACTAAGAAACCACTCCATGGAAGTTCAAGAGTCGATCAGAAAAGGATCAATTAAAAGAATGTGCTGTCTAAGTGATTACTGTGTCAAAGTGTTAAACCCCTAGGAAATCTTATTCACCTTTCTTGTCGGAAGAATGTAATAATGTTCATCATACTTTCTGGGCACCTAGGAAGTGGACTCTGATTTCTAGAGTTTTTTCTCAACTCTGTTTTAGGATCTCAAGGGGCTGGTCCTCGAGTATTAGGTCTGGTTTTGACTTTTCTGTTGCAAAAGATTGAGGCCTCAGTTCCTTACCCACTGTCAATCTGGTACAAGCTTGACTTTTTATTTGGATAGCAAGCTATTCTATTTAGTTGGATCCATTTTATTTTCCTTTTCACTTTTCTGCCTATGCATCAACATTGTTTTGAGTTCCTTGGGTTCCTGACGAAACACTATATCAGTAGCCTTTGGGCTGCATTAGATTCATTGATATAGCAGCTTCACCTTTCAGACATTTCTGGGAAGGAAAAATAAGATGCAAAATTGGTTAAGAGTTTAGTGTAGAAGTCACATCTACTTGTTCTGGGTTTACCACAACTCATCCTATCAGACATCTAGAGGATTAGAAGTGTGAAACGGTTTTTTTGGGGGCCACCTATTGATACTGTAAATTCTTTTAGAATAAAGAAATTCATTTATTACCAACCATTGGGGAAATGAATTTTCATATCTTCAGGTACATTTGACTCACTTCATTTGTGGGATGAAGAGCCACAAGGATCTCTCCCAAACCTATAAATTGACAGGAGTAAGACATCTGCTTTTATGTTTTTCCTCTGTCCTTTTCACATTGTATTTAGTTGAATATGCATATACAAGCAGCACAGTAAAGACTGTCTGATGACAAGTGATTACTATGCTGGTAATCACTAAAAATACACACTTCTCAAAAGAAAACTTCTGCCAAAAGTAGCACGCTGAAACTTTTCATTTTCGAAGGCCACTATGCCATACATCTTAATAACTAGTATCTGTGACCATTTCTTCTGGGGAAAGGTTGAAATTCATATATCGAATAACTTTCAAAATGTTGAGAGATACCTAGTAGTAGTACGAGGTACAAGCATTCGTGTCGCATCCAACAAATCTTGCAACTGGATAGCACTTTTAAGTTTTGTCTGGAATTGACAATTGAAAGAAAAAACCCTCTGATAAGTTCTTAAATATTTAGCATAGAAAAAGATGAAGTAAAAATCATTACCTCAGATCTTGGTCTTCCTCCATTGTACTTCAACATCAAGCTTAAAAGCTTTTCCTCCGTAACCTTCAACTTCACCTTCTGTTTGGGAGTTCTATCACCACTACATAAGTAAAACAGAGATCAGAATGGGAAACAAGGAATAAGGAATCAATTAATCAAGGAAGTAGACTGAGGAAAAGCAACATACTGACGAATAACAGCAATTACACAACGTAGCTCCTCAGACTGCCCAAATGTGCCAATAATCCCACTTCCCTGACGAGTTAGTGCCTCAGAAGGCTGGGCAGGTTCATTGAGTTTCCACGGTAAAGTTGGTGGAATCGCTGAAGAAAGATGAGGAGCTTTTGCATCTATGAACATCTTCCTCAACACACAAGCAACATCATCATAATACCTAAATTTGGAAAGGAAAACCATGAGTGCTTTTCACAACGAAGAAACATAAGTCATTTCTGCAGTTACAGAAGATAAGGGGTGAAAGATGAAAATCGCCTGGGTTGAACTATTCATTCTTGGTGTAGAAAACCTTGATAGATGTATGTGATAGCAAAGGCATAAAAGATGGTAAATTCTAGAAAATAATTTTAGAAACCAGTCATTTTCCTCGTAAAGTATCATTGAAAAACACATGGTTGAATTAGCCAGTCCAAGGGGCACTTTACAATGAAACTAAAAGCAATGGACCCACCAAGTTTCTACTCAATGCATCAAAAGGATGGTTAAATAATAACAGAGATTGTTTATCAGAAAAAAAATTCAGTACAGAAATTTATCAAAAGAAAAGTTTATTTCGTGTTTGGATTAGGCAGTATCACAGCGAGTGTCCCCTCAAATGATTGCAATATTAGAAGAATTAGGTAAAGGAAGCATTACTTGTGAGAGTTTTTCACAAAGCTCCACCCATTCACATCACAAACATATGAACGCCCATCAGAGCGCAAGATATCAAACCCACAAACCTGCAAGAAACAAAAATGACTTAAAAATTGACATAAAGTATGAATCATTTAACAACAAGGTAATTTCTTGAGGCAAAAAGAGTATTTCCACACATTTGTCTATACCATATTGGGCCATAAAACTGTTAGCAGTACTGATCTCTCAGCAGGATTAAAAACACCTATAAACTGATCTTCTGTGACACTTCTTCTCACCCAGTATACTAGAAAAACCATGTATAAAAGAGTGATGATCAATTTTATATCCCATAATCCAAGAGTATACAAACAATTTGGAAAGGATTGAAAACTTTTAGGAAAAAAGGGATGAATCACTAATCTCACTATTAAATGGACTTTTTAATCTGGTAAAAATAATTAGCCGTGAGTGAAACGATAGTCTAATGATCATCATGGCACGAGCAGATAGAGAAATCTACAGAGAAGGAAAGACCACTAAAACAATTACAAACCAGTGTTTAGTAAATTTTCTAGAATAGATACAATCACATACAAGAAATAACCATAATTCCATGCAGGAACGTACTGATTGCTTATTACCATATCCAGACAACATACCGCTTGCCTAAATGTATTGCAAACGTCTCTTGCCATTTGCTTCTCAGTAGGTGTCAGTAAAACAGGATACCTCACCTGTCAAACAAAGCAAAAATATCTGTCCAAACTTCACTCTTTTATAGAAATGAATTAAAAGGCCAATTTCTCTGCTCACATGCAATTCATACATTTTTACTTGCCATATGTGGGAATACCAATATCCATAACCCAGATATTGTTATATGTTTTTACCATCTATTGGAAGATAAAATTCTAGAGAAAGTAGAGTTACTAAATAGGATACATGCAGCCAACAGATATAACTGAGAAAGGCAGGCCGTTTCTCATGATGCCAACAGGTCCCGTTCAGAATAAGATATCCACTAAAACAAAATTAAGTTAGTTGAAGATGACATGTACAAGGTATCAATAAAGCATGTAGAAAGAGAGTTTTGTAACCAATAGCAGCCGTTCAAGGCCCAATCCAGTGACAAGACCCAGAAATAAAAGGTAAAAAGAAATTGAAACCAAGCATCAGGGATTTAAGACAGAAATAGAGTAGTACTTAAAAGAAAAGGAAGGACGAGAATTACATGTATGATATGCATGTAATCAAACTGTGTCACATGTTCAACTTACTTCCTTGCCATCAGGATTTCTCATAACAACACCATCAACAACAGGAGACTTCCTCGCCTCAGCATGTGCATATTCAGGGCCAACGGTGTACACCTGAAATAATTGTAAATTTGACTCAACAACCAGTCGCAGAAAGAAAAAGTACATTAAGTAACTAAATGTATGCTCAAGAATAAATAAAATCCAGAGCAAACAAGCATTACAGATCAGTTTGCAAATTTAATCTTCAAACAGACACATTGGATACTAGGAGAAGAAACAGCATACAAACAATCGATCAATGTAAACTGAGGCCAACAAGGGTTATCTAGGTAGCAAGAAAGAAAAAACAGACAAATAGGCTGCAAAGGACAGTCATATCTCACACATCTAAAAAGTCAATTGAGCTATATGCAGACCAATTTGAGGGTTTACGTGTCTGCACTCCTCATCTTTTACTTGTCAGTACTTCGCACCTATGCAGTTAACTTACCTCACAGTATTATATACTTACATGTGAACGAGTATGCACATAGGAGCACACAAACATTGAAAGAGTACCAGGTGAACTATTCCATTGTACTTACTAACCCCTTACATCATATGTTTGACACACATGCAAACAAATACGTTGAAACGTACATGTATGCATGAAGACAATTACTTTTTTCAGAACATTATATAAAGAGCTAACATTATGTGTAAAGTCTCATATTTTGATCTTCTCTCACATGTATTAAATAGTTGCCATTTTATAGTCTAGCAAATAAAGATCGATAAAGAAAAACCAAAAAATAGAGAATAAATATTCAATCCAATAGAAGTATAGAATGATCCTCAGATTTTGTATTGACATTCAAAACTTTCAGCTAAGATACAAGACTAGCCATTCCACGTCCAAGTCTGCTAGGACGAAAGAACAAACAATTAGTTTTTGAAAGTCACTGCTCTTCGGGAAAAGAACTTCCACAGAGCAAACTCAAAAACACAGACCAACTTTCAAAAGGTCTATCAGCAACAAAAGCAAGTGTACTCCTATTACAAAAGAAAATCTCTGAAATCTCATTGCACAAGCCAATCATATACCAAACTTCACAACCTTGACATCTGTTCCTCCAGTGGGCTTAAATTCCTCATATATATAGGACCCTTCACGCCTCACTCTTCTGACCTCCGGATGAAACTCACTGGACCGATTACCGACCTAAATAAGATAAATGGTCAATTTATGGATAACAAATAATAGAAGTCATCTCCAAATAAAAATGATGGATGAACCACAAAGGACACTTTTATATGCTACACCAAATGTCGCAATTCAAAAGAGGACATGTGCTTATATATTATTTCACAGATATGTAAGAAAAGGAGTGTGTGAAAATTTGAACTGGACGTACCAAACTACCCATGTGCCATGATCAAAGGTGAGTACACCCAAACCCAACAGAGTAAAAACTGGTGCTTAGGCAGAAAATGCACCAACACAATCAATGTTTTACGTTTCATTTTTGCCATTTTTATGAATAGTTTACCACCAATCTTGGTAGAAGTATTCTCTTGACTTCATAAACTACCTATATAACATTATAAACACAACAAGAAAGAAATAAGGATTTGGAATGTTTTGAGCCACAGAAAATAACTGCCAATAAAATTCTCACCTTCCTGAACAATTCCTTCATGCCTCCACCTGCTGAACTTGGGTAGTAAATCATTATGCTATGATCATCCCCTTCACAGATAATACAACATCATTCATTTTCATATATGCAAACTTCAAAGACAAATTTAAGCAAATCTTAGTAGTAGTAAATATGAGAAGTTGAATCTCAATTGACAACAAGAGGTGACAGTATTTTGCAGCATTCTTTCATACCAAATAAGAATTGGACGATGCCAGGTAGGAGGAATAAAATTTGTCACGGGATTGAGAACAAGAATTATAAGACACCAGGGGTTAGCTAGGGAAAATGAATCTGCAGACACCCACAGAATGCGAAGAAACAATAACATCTATAATTTCCCACTTTCAAATCTCCTATCTAAATAACACATATATGCCACAATGTTGAGGAAACTCAGATCCAACAACGTGCTACATGCACTTATGTAGGAAGTGAGTTGCTTCAAGGCACACATTAAACTGCACCTGTAGCACAGTTTTAAAAACTACAACAGATGCACATAAAAGAGAATAATATTAAAATTATCGTACTGTAGCAAGCAGTTAATTTTGGGATTCAATACGCTGATCTCAACACCGTTAAAGAAACTATAAGAGAGTGATTAAAGGCCATATGACATTGTTTCAGCTTACATTAAATTGGTGCCAACATCATATTTTGTGTTTTGTTGCGGTTGTATAATCAACCAAAAATTCAAGACAAATTACAAAGTCTTGAAAGAATTCAAATTAAAAAAAATACTTAAATCAGAAGAAGAAAGGAAAATTTGATTTGATACAGACGTTTATATGAGACTCTGCACGTGTTTGTACAAGTAAGTACATTCCATCCTTTAATTTATGATTTTCTACAGGAATGAAACCTAACGTTATGCTCTTACCAATGTTGCTTTTACAAGCCATGAGAGGTCTGGAATTAACAGTTTACTATTGGAACCAATCCAAATAAATGATGTTTGGTAAAAAAAAACAGAAGAAACCGATGAAATATAATTAGAACTTCTATCATTCAGTTGTGCTGCTAAAAAATCTAACTCAAAGATAATGTAAAGTTAGATTTAAAGAAGAAACATAAAAGGAGGGAGACGGAGAGTGGCAGAGAGAGTTAAAAAGCTGACCAGTTAATAAATCATTGCCGTTTGCACCACTGTTCGTACCAAAAATGATGTAATGATGAAGCAAATGACAGAAAATATCCAGTGTCCCAGTAACATTTCCCATGAGCCACAAATTAGTACATATCGCTTTGTGACTAGGCTCAAGCATCAAGAAACAACAATGAATAACCAACAAAAACTCATATAAACTACACTGGCCTAAACAATTAAAGCAAGAAGCAGGGTAGACAAAACAACTTATTTATCAAAGAATAATCCAACTCACCATCGATAGGCTTTTCCACAAATGGCTTCCAGAAACGACAACCGTGAACCTCAACAAAATCTTCTTCTTCCATGAAATAATCCAGATTTTGATACGGTACTTCTCTAATTACAAGGGCATATCTTGGAACAGGGATTCCATACATTTCAAGATGCTTCAATCCAGAAAGATGATAAATTACTTGATGCCATTAAATTTTACTTGATGTCAACACTATCATGTTAAAACCAATTACACAGTATTTACAGAACAGTCCACCCAAAGATACAAGCTACAGTTCACTTTTGAGTCTACATAGTCAACTAACCAGTTCCTTCTAGTACTCTGTAGCTAAACACTAAGATGGCCTAATAGCCCCAATATGTGAACATCACCAGAGAAACTGGAACAAGTATTTATTAAGCAACATGACTTTTTTCGTTAAGACTTCTGTGAATCTTAGCTTATAAATTGTTTTAGCCCAAATTATACAAATCAAATAGGAGAGTTTAAGCAGAATAGAGCTTGGTCAGATTACCACGGATTACTAAACAAAAACAAACACATGCCAGAACCTACCACAAAATGCTAAACAACCATGGCAAAACTAAACCTTAACAAAAAGGTTGGAGCTCATTATGCATACCTCATATACCTTCCTTCGGTCATGAAGAAGGTGTTGCGGCTCCAATTCGTTTACTAGAAAAGGCCTAGATCACAGAGCATGTTAAACAGATTATACTATCATCATAATACTCTCTCCATCCCACAACACATGACATACTTTCTTTTTCTGGTTTTCTCCAAGTATAGGATAGTTTCTAAAACAAATAGCACTTATCCATTGACTTTCTATATTATATTTAAAGTTGACACCACTTTCTTTTTTCAAATTTCAACTCAACCTTTTCACGAACTTGAACCCACCTATATTAGTGACTTTTAGAAGTGCGTGTTCCATTCAAATGCTTGTTGTTTGTAAACTTGCACATATATGAATCATCTTGTAACTGAGAAATGAAACATAATCAGTGCAAAAGAATGCATAAAGCTTACTTCCTTAAAGCAGCATATGCCTCAGCCTTTTCAAGGGGATAGCCAGTGGAATAGAAGGCAATTAAACCATCACATATCGGCCAGCTGAAAGAAGACAAAACAGATTATATGTCATAAGCAGAGAGAGAAAGAGAAATGAGAACAAGCCATAAAAATGAGCATTGTGAATCTAAACTGTCACTAAGTTGAAGCATGCACACTACAAATTTTACATCATCGTGTTACCTCCTCTCAATTAGTCCCTTTAACCGACTATATTATGTTTTGAACAGTAGATTCTGGTCTTGTAGGTGATCACTTTTGGATTGGGTGATTGGGATCAGAACTGTACAGCAACATGAACACTCGTCTTTTCATTTTATTAGCAGCAAAAGACAGGTTATTATGCTTTTATTCAAATTATGCTTTTAGAATTGAAACATATCTTAATGCATCATCAAACATAAAAGGCATTTAATAGAAATCTTGAAAAAAAAAGTCACTTGACACTTCAAAGGAAAGGATGATTCATCCTCAAGCCCTGATCCTTGTACGGGCATATTTTCTTCTAATGGTGATATTGACTCTGCATCCTACAGGATGTGCAACTGAAATGCTGAAGAAATCTCCGCTTTGTAAGAATTTATAATTGCACCATAACATTTTAGCTTAATTCTATCTGAAGTATATGTGAGCTCCAAATATCTGCATTTTGCCTATTTGGCCCTCTTATGTCTGGTTACTTTCAACTTCTTCTTTCATTTTTTTTTCTTCTGAGCAATTTATTACCTTTTGTTATGACCTGTAATTTTCTCCCCAAATCATAAAACTTAGGTTCCAACCCAAGGGCCGAGGCACCTGAACAATAACTAAATTGTTTTAGGTTCGTATGTCATTCGTTCAATCTGTTTTGGGCTACGATGATACACTAATATTGTGTTCAAATGTTATTATAACCTAATATGATGTTTGAATTTTTTCCAAAGCATGCATCGCCAACTTTGAAGCATTTGGCCTGAAAGAAAGCATCAACAATTGTAAAACAATATCCGTAGGCTTTCAATGTACATACAATGAAGTAGCGAGCACACATGACACCTAAAGTTGCAGATAATACTGTATACTACCCGATGTAATACACCAAAACAGTATGTCAGTATCTTCCAGGCAAATATTTAAAAATGTACCTCTCAATTGGATCTTCAAGAATGACCTTGTCACCAAAATGTATGATCTACAACAACAGAAACACGAGTACACGACAATAAGAAATGAGAGAACATCAAGACTGAAACCAAAAACTACTATACTATCGACTCCTAACGACAGAAGGCAAAAATAAAGTCCCACACAATAATGCTTCGCAGATAAAACTCAGGTTCCTAGAACCTTTTTTTTTTATATGGATCACGTTCCAAAACTGGAACCGAAAAACAACAGACCAGGTTCCTAGAACCTTTCGTTTTAGCAAACGGACTCATACGGAAAATCCACAAAAACGAGAAGGACAAGTAAAAGATCCCATGAGCAAAGTAAAATTCAAAAATAAATAGAATTCGTATGCATACCTCAAATTCACCAAATGCTTGTAACCTCTCCAGAATCTGTCCCATCGGAGCCGAAAATACCTTAAAGAAGATCAATGATTAAAGTAAGGCAATATAACCTACATTCAGCAACTCATTTGCACGACTCTGTTTCGTATTATTTGACAATAGATAATTGAGCTGAAAGAAAGAACCTCCGGGCCGCATTTCACCTTCTTTTCCATCACGCAGACTCCAATCTTTATCTTCTTTCCGACGCCTTCTCCTTCCTCTTCCATTTCTCTCTCTCTCTCTCTCGCACCACACACTCTCTCTCTCTCTCTCTCTCTGCGGAACACTCAGACTCTCTCCCTTTCCCTATGTAAACGCAGAATCCGACTCCAAATCCAATTCAAACCATTCGATTTCAGCTTCACCGCTCGAATCTTATACAAGGAAGAAAACACGAATACAAACGCCTCAGCCACTCACTGCCATTCAGAAACACACAAAGCGCTCTGAAACACACATAAAGAGGTTACATAAACAAAGACACATAGACGTATGAACATGCGTATACGTGTAGGATCTAGAAGAAGAAAGCGCCAGCGAGAAAATAGTACCATAGAAGCGCCGACTCGGATATGAGAATGGAAGCGAGCGACGAGTTGAGAAGGAGAGAGAAAAGATGAGAAGCGCTTTCGAGCAAGTCGAAACTGGAAAATGAGATGAGAGAGCCAATTTGGAAAAAGCAACGTGTATATAAATATATATAGAAAGAGAGAGAAAAGCACTGGGAGTGTTTGGATATGGACGTCTTTTGATATTCTGGAATATGCAAAGTAAAACGGTAAAAGGCCAAGTGTAGGATGGTACACCGCCCGATGCCTTTCTTGGACGAGGACAAGAGGATGGTACACCGCCGTGTAGCTCTCTCTTATGTATATGTACTGTATGGGTTTTGGATATTTGCAGTTAGAAATTGTTGCCGACTGTGACATCTTCCTAGACGGGGGAAATCAGGATATTGTTTCAGTTCTCCGAAGCATTTGGGGCTAATTTGACTGTTGGTGTGCGATATATTGGGAAGGCTCTAACGGTTTTAATTGATTCGAGATCAGGAGGCCCCACGCTCGAGACCATCCTGTCAAAACTCTAGTGGGATTCCAAATCCAATGATTTCCCACAGCTTCTTGTCTCGTGGCCTGTCACTAAAATTTGGCCATCACTGCAAACAAAATCATTGACTTCACTCACATATATTCCTTTTCACTGTTCTCTGTTATTTTTCTTGCTTGTTGTAGGCAACTGGTGTTGAGAATGGTATGCCAGACTGATTAGGATTTGCGGGTCTAAGATTCTTCTTTAGGCGATGACAAATGTCTTTGATCTCTCTGGGTAACTGCGATGGAGAATGTAAAATGGTTTACAAAATGGTTTGTTGGCAATTGTTGCAGTGCAGGTCAAATAGCTACTTTTTTCCTTCTTATTTTTTTCCGTTGGCGGATAAGCCACACATATTTACTCGTTCAAAAAGAAAAGGCATACAAAATGTGGGTTTTCTCTCTACTTTCACCTTTGAAATTATCTCTGAGAGGAAAGTTTCCTTGTTCTAATCTGAAAACATTTGACGAACAAGTTTTACCCATTTTTTTATTTTGCCCACTAACTCTAAGACGATGTATCGGCGCAGTTCTGTAATCTTACCCTCATCGCTCGCAAATCAATGAGAATGTCCGCAATTGAAGTCGGAACCTCCTACTAGTGAGCTTGTAACCCAGTTGTCAAAACGGAGGGTCGAATCCCCAGTCCCTATACCCAAGCTATTTAGAAAAAAAAAAATGGGAACCCTCCTTTGCGATATGCTCCAGTGGAGTAAGCATAAAATATGGATACATAATATATTAAAATATGGATACAATGGTCCTCCACTTCAGTCTCTTGTTAGGGACCACGTAATATGATTGAACAGATTCCAGAGGTGCTTGCAACTCGAGGTCAAAAGATGGATTAGTGGCTCAGAGCCTCAGGTTTTGGGGTGGTCAACGCCCATGTCGTTTGACCAGCCCATCAAAGTTCAAACCCAGTTACGGCTAATTGTTTCCTGACTTTTAAAAATATTTTTCTTCGATCTTAATAGTCTACTTGGTCAGCGGAAGACTGGGGGGGGAATATATATCAATTTTCACCATTTTTTTATTATTAAATAAACCTTTCACCTCTTTCCAAGCCACCCAAATTTCTCGCTCACTTTCCTTAATAAATTCTTTAAGTTATATAGCTTTGGACAGATCGTTGATTAATCAAAATTCAGATGTCCAATGACTTTGGGAGTTGGAACATTCCATTAAAAGATGGCACTGTAGTCGTTGTCAAAGATCTTTCATTTCAAAATTTGTCTCAGGGTCTTTTTGTATGCTTTAATAGCTTGCTTAGGGCGGTTTGTCTGAATAGGTATTAGCATATTTTAAGCTTTGGCCTTCGAAATTTCACAGAAAGATACATTTCCATCAACGACGACTTTGTGTCACTTTTCTGCTTACCAAAACCCAAGTCGACATGAATCTTATTAAAAGTATAATATGATTATCAGGTGTTGGCGGCCACCTGCCTAACACCTGTCATTTCAGATCAAGTTTGCCAATTAAAATTTTCTTCCATATTTCTTTTCGTTCTAAAATTCTGATTTGTTAATATAATTAACTCAAAATTTAAATAAAATAATAATAAATCTTCTTTTTATATTATAACAAATATAAATATAAAAAATTACTTAAATCATTTCTTTTTATTTTTTTACTAATTCTTGTAAAATTATATTTTTTCATATCTTTCTCTCAAAATTCAATAAAATTATAATTTACCTAAATTTTTATAATATTCTGAAGATTCTCATGAAATTTTAGTTTGCAATCGTGAACTTTTCTCCTAAGCGATTAAACTATTGTTATTGAATATCGAGCTTATTTTTATTAAGTTTAGTTTTGATCTATAAAACATTCGCCAGACATGATTGCGCACGATGTCTATAAATATACATATGCACGTTTTTGTGAGTAGGGGTTTTATATATATCTATGTATGAATGGTTATAACGGATACGTGGAGGAGACAAATACATTATAGAGTTTTTAAAGAACTTTATAGGATATTATTTTTATTATTTTGACGGTAAAAGGTTCAAATTTTAACCCTTCACACATATATCAGTTGAGGTTCATGTTTTAAAATTCATTTTAATAATGGTTTAATGCTATATAACATGCAACAATGCTTGAGATGACAATTTTATTTTGAGGTTCAATGTCCAAGATGGCGATCAATACGCGTGACAGGTGCTAAGTTGTACTCATCTCTATATATCCACAATGCTCGCTAAGTATTAGAGTTATCGGAGGTTTCAATGTATCTCATGCGCTTAATTAATATTTTGTCAATGGTTAGGTGATCTCTGATTCTATGTATATTCTCTTAAGGGAATTTAACAGTTTAGTCCTTAGGTTTTACATGTTTTTACGTTTTAATCATTGGGTTTAATTTTTTCAAATATTAGTCTTTTGGTTTACATTTTTGTACAAAATGATCTTTTCGTCAGTCTGCCGTTCATATGCTTAACGGAGCTCTCTGACACGTCAACAATTTGAAGCGGTCGACCGCTACAACCGCTACATGTACCAGTAGACCGCTCACGTTCAAAATATATACCCGGTCGACCGTTACATGATCAGCTAAGCATATAGACGACAGACTGACGGAATGACAATTTTGTAAAAAATGTAAACCCAATAAATAATATTTGAAAAAATTAAACTCAAAGACTAAAACATAAAAGCGTTAAAACCTAAAGACTAAACTGATAAATTCTCTATTCTTAATGATTCCGGACTCCATCCCTGTTCTCAATGTTTTGGGCAACCACATATCTACAGACGACTGGGCCTATGACTCGGTTAAACAATACCAACGTGAATTTCATATTAGAGCAAATGAATTTAGATTGGTGCCAAATTGGTTTGAAATACTGGTCGTATTCTATTAAATAAAAAATACATGATCTTGCAATTATTTTTTATTAAAACTGCAAACTTAAAAATATTAATTTAAATTTGTTCCTCTCCGTCCTTCTCTGGACCCCCGGCCATTCAGGCCATCTCCACCCCACAAAACCATAGCACTACTACAGTAGGGCTGCCCAAAGCCCCAAAAGAGTACCCAAAAACCGAAGCCCAATCTTCGCCGCATCACCTTCAGACCCCATACTTTTACTCGTAAGTCGTAACTCGTTTCTTGGCCGTTGCTCTTGAAGTTAGGGGTACATCGATATCGGTGTTCCTTTCGGACCGGGGTTTGACAGAGTTAGTGCAAATGCAATTTCCTTCTTTTAATTGCACTCGGCAGTAGAGTTTCTGTATCATTAAAGCCTTGGGAACATGGGAACCTGGGTGACAAGTAAATTTGCTAAGTTGAGCAGGGTCGGTCTGTTTGGGCGAAGGCATGTGAAATTTTTCTGAAAGTTAAACGAATTATGCCAGTCATAAGTATCATTGATTCCTGAATTCAAAGGATGATAGGGATCTTTGAATAAAGAATCGGAGGGTTCTCTTGTCTCTAACGACGTCATCTAAAGTTCAATCCGTCACCACCTAAGAAGTTTGAGAAAGTCTGTAACGCTGCTGGGTCCAAGTTTAAGGAGCTATATGCCCGTATCATCCATTGGCCAGCGAAATCAATCGTACGCAAGGGCATGGCTTTTGTTATTTTCCTCATTTTATCCGCCTTTTCAATAACATGATTTTGACGCACGTTAGAGAACAAACCGACAGCTCTCATTGCCACATCAGTCACTCTTTCTTTACCTTTTTGTGTGCTTTCCATAACAACTTCATTTACCAACTGCGGCAGCCGGCAGGTGATATTAGTCAGCTTGGAAGCGACGGGCAAGTAAAGTTAAGGCCACGTAACTGCGAAGGCAAGTGGAAAAACAATACAAACAAAATCAACAAAATAAACTGCTAAGTGATTGATACCTTGCTTATGGAATCAGCTAGTTTTCTGCAGTGTTTCAGAAACAAAGAATATGACTGACACGAAGCATATTCTCCAAAGACTATGCATTCATGTGTAATTGTGGACGCGGGACCAGATTGTTGAGAGGAGGAAGGGAGTCTTAACAAAAGGAAGATGAGGAGGTTGATAATGAATATCAAAATGAACTAGTACTCCATTCATTTACAAATTAATCAGAACGTCCTACGTAATGAACTACTAAGAACTTTGTCCAGAAAATACTGGGGGGTGTGTGGAAGCTAACCATCCGTCATGTCAAAATCTTTGTCTTGGAACTCTCAAGATCAGTACCCATTGCTACTCTCCCGATACTTGTTCCAGCAATGTATCCGCCAGACCAAGCATTCTGAAATAAGGACGAATCAAAGACCAGATCAGAATGGTGTAATGTCTCCCTTCTTTATAGGAGAGGAAGAGAGCCGAATAATTGTCAAACGGATAAATTGACAATTGACGTTTTATGACTCCACAGCTTTAAATGTTGCAAAAGGATGCATTGCTTTACCTGGAAATTATAACCGCCAGTTACCCCATCAACATCCAGTACCTGCACATGACTCTACCTTGTGAGTACATAATGGTCCTTTAACGATTTATTTGCGTGTGAGTGAAAGGAAAGCCAATAAGTACCAATGAACAGTACCTCTCCCGCAAAGTATAAATGTGAATGTATTCTGCTTTCCATTGTGTTCAGCCAGATCTTCACAAGGGGCAAGAAAACAGAGTCATTTTATGGATGGAGAAGGGAAAAGGAGTTTTTTTTTTTTGTGGGGATGGGGGAAGGAGAAAGAGAGAAGACCTCGGAAAGCGGGACACCTCCAGCAGTCACAAATTCATCCTTAAATTGTCCCTTCGCCATGAAAGAACACAAATCATCTCCAGAAAGAACGACAACTAAAAGGAACTAGAAAAGTTCCAAGTGTTACCTTTGCTGTCACTATGAAGGTACAATGCTTCAATAGGGAAGCAACGGAAGTTAACGAGTTATTTGAAATGGAAGCCCACAACATATCTCCAGATAAACCCTGAATATAAAATAGAATTTTTTTATCCTCATTTTAGGAAATTCCACTGGAAGACAACACATGATCTCTCAACTTGTAATAACAATTGAACCTCACGATCCAATAAGTATTTCCAAAATCTCTTGACAAGGCCAAATTCTGAAGGACATGAATTGAGCATTTTTTGCTTCTGCAGAAAGGTGGCCAAACAAACACAGAATCATCTATTCAAGTACAACAAAAGATCATAATATTTTACGGAGTAACAATAATAATTACCAAGGAAATGTCGTTATTCAAAAAGAAAAGCCAGCACCTTACTTGGGACTTCATAGTTGAAATAAGGTTTATGGACTAACCTAAGTAATTCTTGCTAAAAAGCGACTTAACACGAGTTT
Organism: Myrica gale; assembly: GCA_963930655.1. Classification (NCBI taxonomy): domain Eukaryota; kingdom Viridiplantae; phylum Streptophyta; class Magnoliopsida; order Fagales; family Myricaceae; genus Myrica; species Myrica gale. Next base: position 2,150,837 of record OZ005600.1, on the reverse strand, counting down.
GCTAACCTCAAGTTTATGGATGAGTTTGCTACATTGGGTTTCATGTAATGACGCTTCCCACATTTAAATGCCTACACCAACTTAAATTACTGATCTACTCCTATGCATGCGAACCCACAAATAATTTTCAGTCTACCATGAGTTATCGCTAAACCATCCTGGCAACTTTATTGGAAAACCGTTCCCACTTCCAGCTGAACATATTACAAGAACGAAGCATAGAACAGTGATTACCACAAACCGATTCTTGTGTTGACTAAGTATGGACTTCACATCTTCTATGTGCAAGTCAGGCGTAAAGTCCACAACCAGTGTCCCTGCATAGAATCTATCAAGTTGCAGTGATGAAAAAATTCAATTAAAAGAAGAAAGAAATTTCCTTACCTTTGTAACTTGAGTTGAATAGATCACGGGCCCCCCAAGCTGATAGCCGAAGAATTGCAGGTCCACTGAGTCCCCAGTGTGTTACCAACATGGGCCCAACCTAAAATCCCATGTCTCTTGTCACATTATGACACATAACTGCGTATTTAGAAGGTCAAAATCAGAGGAACATGCCTGTGTGAGCTGTGGTATGTTCCTTAGGACATTTGCTAATTTTAAGTGCACTTTAACTTTAGCAAAAGTCACCTGGCACAAAAACAGTAGAGATATATTGACTGGGCTATGCAGTTAGCATATAAAAATGACCATCAAACCATTGTCGTAAAGCAGCTATAACTTGGAATCCTGTAGCAGACAAATGCTAAATGCCATACAAATTGAAGTCATTGCTTTAAAAATGATAAAGAATAATGGAACCATTATGCTATCAAAACCAGTATAGCTACATTTCATAAGCTCTCCACACAGGAGATGTGGGATTAATTGCAGATGCTGCATCAAAGCATCAGGTTAGAACACAACTTAATCATTGAACAAGTTCCTGAAAGCTGAGGGAGTAATAAAAAGAAAAAGTATCATTCAAACAGCCGTTGCATGGTATAACTATCTTTTTTGACATTGCCATTATCTGCAAAAAAATAAAGTCCATACATATTTTTCGGCTAGTTCTTTCACTGTCAACTCAAGAAATTGAGATTATTGGTCACTGCTGCTTGCACAAATAAGCATTATTAGGATTATTTGTTATTTGTTCTCTCATGAATACATGCATTGCATAAGAAACAGTAAACAAAATCTTTTTAGCTATTGTACACGAGCAGTTGACTGAGGATTAAATCATGGCCAAGAAGAAACTGATGATTAAATTGAGATAGATAGACACTACTCCTGCCAACTCTGCCAGCTGAGGGTCCTCAATCTTGAAAGTAAATAAGCTTGGCACTGGATCTACAATTGAATGACCAAGCTGAGTAGCAAGAGTATAACCCTGTATGAAGGATAAAAACAACTTATCAAGAATATAACCCATGTATATGACAATCGAAACATGGTCAATTTTCATCACAACCTGCCGACTACTACCGGTAGCAATCAATACATAATCAGCTTCGACATAGTCAACATAATCAATTGTCCGCTTCTCAATCTTGAGAAGGAATTTTCCAACACCAGCAGCAGAAGCTGTTGTCACAACTTTTCCAGTCTGCAGAGAAACTGAGCGAGGAACTCGCATTTTAGCATAGACAGTTCACGCCATAAAGTCCGCTATATGGACTATCACTCAAGTTTTGGAAAACAACACAAACCAAGCACAGAACTACAGACAAGGCTGCTCATTGATGGCCTGAAGAAATTTTTTGGTGCTTTATGGACTTAAAATTTGTGATATTAATATCCAACATATGGTTGTACAAAATTGTGCAGCAGTATCATACGCCTCTTCAAAAAGGGTAAAATAAAAAAACTATTTTGCAACGCATTTGATACCAGTATCAATAGAAACAGACTACGTGTTATGTAATAGCCATAACTTCTTATGACAGAAATCAGGATTCCAGCATCTTTCATACCGTGAAAACACAGAAGCAAGGACTGTTGTTCCATAATCCACTTCGCATTAAGAAATCCTCCTTCTTGGGTCTACATAAGGAGTATGTAGTTGAAGGTGTGTTCAGAGTAGTGTTTCACTGATGAGATTCTCTACTTTTCCTGATACTCTGCTGCCATAGAGGTACGCTACTACCAAACCCAAGATCCTATCTAGCCCCCAAATTGCGATGCATGTGCTATCACGTGAGGTAAATACAAATGCCTAGAGTCCACTGCCTACAATCACAATATATTCGATGCAAGATACATAAAAGTGTTATCATAAACCAATTGGTATACAAGCATACCTCCAATCTTTGTTGCTTCGGCCATGAGACAATCAATTATCGAAGAAGAACTGTTGCTGACAGGAAATACCCTCCCATCCTCCTCAATCTATGAAAAAAAAACATAGATTACACATGAATAGTTTATGAAAGAAACGAGTGGCAAGCAGCTTTGTAGCAAACCTTAAGTTCCACCCCATGATCAGAAAACCAGGACATGGTATCCGCTGGGCCGTGCATGTTAAAAAAAGATCCCCTCATTTCTTTATGACCTCTAGGATAATGTTCTGCCAGAGTCTGAGAGCAATTCATCATTGAAAAAATTGTAGAAAAGTTTAGTCCAATGACCCAAATAGGAAAAAGGCAGAAAGCACCATAAATAATGATCCTAAATTGTGCATAAATGTGTTCTTTTTGTAGTTGCATATATCTTAACAGGACTAAAAGGTGACCACGGAGGAGCTTTATGAAAGGAACTGAGAAATATCATGATTTTAGTTATTTCCATTCCCGGCCTGAACAAACAGGGTTTTAAGAGCCCTGGAGTTATATGTTATATAAGGTTTCAAATAATATTATGCATTTCTACTGCTACAGCCCTGCACCAGAAAAGATGATGAATAAGTTATTCAATAGTAAGAGTTCTGACACTGTTAGCATTGCTATAGGGCATTAGAGAACGTTGGAGAGCTATTTCATTGCAAACTTCACCAACCACTTCAATTTGCAATTTACACATTTTTCAAATAAATGGTATAAAGAGACATTATTATTCCCACCAAATTGTCCGAACAATGCCCATTCGTCACATTGCACCGGCCACCTCCAGATATTTTCACCTGCCAACAGAAATATTAGAAAAGAAATGAGTAGCAAACTAAGCAAGCAGGATTTTATAGACTATGTAATAGACCAGAAACCTTTGATAGAGGTTTCCCTTTCTCAATAACCACCACGTTCAGGTTAGGCGCGACGGTCTTTGCTCTAATTGCTCCAAACACCCCAGCTGCTCCACCTCCCACTACCACCAAAAGCTCTTCACTTGACTACAAATTAAGAAAACCCAAAAAATCAATAGTAATAAACGAAAAAAAGAAATCAATCCCTTTCCCACTTTTTGATTGGTGAGAGAATTTGTAGATATTACCTTTTGAGCTGAGCGGATGGCAGTTGTAGTAAATATTCTTTTCCTGGGGGTCAAAATGAGAGAGCCATAGCTTCGGGCGGTGCTTGCTGCTTGCGAGGAAAACCCCTCAAAGTAGAAGATGAAGCGCGCCAAACTGCAGTTCATGGGTACTGCTACTGCCCCTCTGAAAGCTTTGGTGTAAGTAGGCCAAGCGAGGGAATCTGGTGGTGTAGGATCAGGGTGGTATCCTGCGGACTATGGCTAATACGGTTGCAGTTTGTCTATTGGCACTGTTGTGGCATGCATTTCAAATCTTCAAGTACTTCACCATAGTGACATAAACTACATGTCGTGAACACAAATCGTCTTCCGTTACTCCTTTCCAGTCGTTTCCTTTCGCATCCCCTTCAATAATGTTAGCACATGACCCAGCTCCTCCCACACAGCCCACCAGCACCATCCAAGCATGGAAGCGGTGCATGTCCCTTGCGCAGCGCTGCACCACCATGCGCCAACTCAAGCCCATCCACGCAAGCTTACTCGTACACGGACTCCACCACCAAAATTACGCCATCAGCAAACTCCTCGCCTTTTGCGCGCTCTCAGACACCGGCAGCCTTTCTTACGCCTCCCTCATATTTAGCCATACCCAAACACCCAACTTGTTTATCTACAACACCATCATGAGAGGTTATTCCCGCAGTTCACAGCCTCAACTTGCCCTTCATTACTTCCTCCTTATGTTGAAAGCTAGTAACTTAGCTCCCGACCACCACTCGTTTCATGTCGTTCTTTTGGCTTGCGCGAATGCCAGATTGGTACTCACGGGAAAGAAAATTCATAATTGCGTAATGAAAAATGGATTGGTTTTACATGTGCAGACGGCGGTTATTTGATTTTATGTGGAGTGCAAGGTTTTGGATGATGCCCGGAAAGTGTTCGATGAAAATCCTTGTTTGGATGTTATCCAGCGGAATGTTCTTATGAATGACTATGTTAAGTGTAATTTGGCTTTTGAGGCTTTGAAGCTTTTCCGGCATATGTTGAAAATTGGAGGTGAGGCAGATGAATTTTGTGCTACTACAAGCTTGTGCTCACATGGAGGCGCTATCGCAGGGGAAATGGATACATGAGTATGTTAAGAAGAGGAAAGGGATGGAATTGGATGTGTTTGTCGCAACTACGCTGGTTGATATGTATGCCAAGTGTGGGTGCCTAGACATGGCTGAGGAAATTTTTGAGCGGATACCTAAAAGGAATGTGTTCTCATGGGCTGCCATGATTGGAGGGTTGGCAGTGCATGGGTACGCAACGAAGGCGCTTTATTGCTTGGAGAGGATGCAGGTAGATGATGGGTTAAAGCCTGATGGTGTTGTCCTTCTTGGAATTCTAATGGCGTGTGCACACGCAGGACTGCAAGAGGAAGGCCAATTGCTGTTGAATAACATGGAAGCTCGATATGGTATTAGACCCAATATGAGAGCACTATAGTTGCATGGTGGACCTGCTATATATGTAGAGCTGGTCAATTAGATGAAGCACTTCAACTCATAAGAAGAATGCCAATGAAGCCACTTGCATCTGTCTGGGGTGCTTTACTGACTCGTTGTCAAATTCATAACAATGTTGATGTTGCAGAGCTTGCCGTTAGAGAGCTTGTGGCGCTAGAAAATGACTACGGGGCAGAAGAAGATGGAGTTTTATGTTCAATTGGCTAACATCTATTTAAGCGCACGGAGAGTTGAAGATGCACGTAGAATAAGGAGAATGATTGGAGATAGAAGACTCAAGAAAACACCCGGTTGTAGTATGATAGAGGTCGATAGCAAGGTAAATGATTTGTTCCAGGGGATGTGTCCCATTTTCGTAGAGCTCAGATATGCGCGATGCTGGAGCTACTGTCCCTTGAGTAATTATTTAAGATCATTGTTACAATATACTGATACATGTAGTTTTAGATTGCGAATCATTATTAAACGAGTCTCTTGGAGTCCCATGAACTTGAATATCTTGGTTTCTGGTACAGCCGTGGAGGCAAATTTTTGGTGACGGGATGTATGGCAACCATTTGTATTTGCATCTGACATCATCAGAGATACAATTCTCATTGCAACTCGTACAATCATGAAAGCGTGCTAAGAACTAGAAGCTATGTGCAAGATCCTAAACATTGTAAATGATTAACACATTGATCACAAACTTATCCTGATCAGGCTTACTGACGTATACAGTTTACCACTTCGTAGAGCAGCATCAATCATAGGCAATTATCTGAGGACCAATGACTTGCACATAAAAAGAAAATTGGTAAAATCTAAAAACTACTCTTCCGACGATGAGGGAATAACAACAACATGCATGTCAGTATTGTTGGGAGGAAGATGTAAATGAAGGGGATAAAGTCTGTCATTCAAGGGATTGCAAGAACACACGAGGATATCACTGAGTCCCGTCTCGTCCTTCATTTTCTTCAACTCCTCCACGGTACTTCCCCTGAATGTGAAGGAAAGTTCACCAGATTCATCGTCTCACGTTTCCTTTTTCATTCGCCACATTATAATACATACATTCCCCCTCATGTGCAGGCTGAATGAACATGGTCCATGCACGTGGACAACAAATGAGGAACACAAATAAGTGGGTCAAGCCCAAAAATAGTTGGCTCTGATACCATATCAAGTTTCATCCAAAAACCAATTGGCAATGGGAAGAGGTGACCCAACAAGTATACGAAGCACAAGATTAAATGATCTCTAACCAATGTGAGACTAACAATCATGCCCTTGGTTTTCACAGGCGAACTGTGTAACTCATCATTCATTTGTATTTCACAGAACACGAAAATCTTTCTGCTAAACATCAATTTATTTCTAAACATCACTTCCAAAATGAAATGTTTTCTCAAATTTCCAGCGTTCAGTATCTAGTGCACAAATGCAACATTCGCAATTGAATCATTGAAGCAGGTTAGATGACTGGGTTTCAAATCTTTATGATAAATTCTTTAACTCGTTGCTATTACTGAATATAAATAAATATGATTATTATTGAGATCTCATGGCAGTCAAACTGGCCATATGTGAATCAAAGCAAACCTCTTCTCTCAGACTGGAGGATGAAAGTTCAATTTTGAAGCTTGCTTCTGAAGCTATAGAATCCACTCGACTAGTGTGCTGTGATGCCAATAATTCACGTGGTGGACTAGATTGCACTCGAATCTCTAGCACGTCCACATCCCACAAAACCCAATCGTGCGTTGCAGTTCTATGTGGAATATCATGCGTGATGGAGTTCCGCCAAGGTGGGACGCCACCATTTGAGCGCAAGTATTGGCCATAACGCGTCTTGAGCCTGGTGGTTGATGAAGTTGAGGTTGGTGGTCCGTTTAGTGCGACGTGAGTGGGCTAATTTTTAAAATAGGTAAAAATATATATTGCGATAAAAGAAGTAGAATGTTGGGTCATGAGAAAAGAAACGCAAAGATGGAGATTAAAGCATGCTGAGTCGCTGACCTACTTCTGCATGATAAATAATCAATCACGTGTCAAACGTGAACGCTAAAATTTCACGCAGGCCCTGATTAAATAATGTACCACTAACTCTAGTAATGAACAGCTCGTGTCACTGTTGGCTTACCTGGCTTATGATTCAAATTTTTTGTTCTCTAGTTGGACGACCACCTTATGCGACATCTGTGAAAACCCGGTCTTTAAAAAAAAAAAAGATAGTTTTTGCAAGACTGGGATTCAAACCTAGGCGCATAAAAGAAGAGAGACGCAACTAGACCACTGAGGCGCTTTTGCTTGTTTTATTTCATATGGTAAAGTTTTATTTTATTTAAACTCGTTTTGCTCGATTTGGATTTTTAAATGAAACGTTGCGTTTTGATCATCTTCTTCCCTAAACTTTAGAATCTCGATTTTTCTGCCCTAGCCGTCTTTTTTACCCTTCATATTCTCTCTCATCAATTGCTTCTCTCTCTTCGATTTCTCATCCGTTTTAGCATCTTTTCGTTTGATTTTCGTGACCTTTCAACTCCATTGTGTAGATCTCGACGTTTCTCAATAAATCAAGCGATTTATGGTGGTTAATGAATGATTTTGAAAGGGCAACGATTTGGACTGTTATACATTGATTTTCGGCCTATAAAAGGGACATTCCGCTCACATATTATTCACACATCTCAAACGTGAATTCTTTTTTATTTTTTAGTTCTATCTCTCTCTTTCTCTCTAGGTCAATTTTGGTCATTGTTGAGTTTCTCGATTTTCTTTGATTCTTTTGGGTCGCTGCAATAAGTGAATTTTAGGGCAGTTCGATTATCGAAGCAAGTCGGGTAAGCGGAGCTACTATATTGTTTTTTCAAAAATGACGAACATGTTTTCGTAAAGGATTTTGTGAAAAATATTGTTTTATTGCAAGCTTATGTTATTCTAAAAACAAATGTGGAATTTAAAATACATATTGAGATTTGTTTATATTACTGTTCCAAAGATTCTGTATTCTGCTAAATATTATTTATGTTTCTGTTTCTGATATTATATATTATACTATTTTCAAATCCCGAGACGATGTTTTGTTATTGATTACTGATTACTGCTGTTGTTGGTACCAACTTACTGTAGGGCTGTGCATAAGCGGTGGCGGTGGCGGTTATGACCTTCACCGCCACCGCCACCGCTATGGGCGGTTGTCCAAAAATGGACACCGTCCCCGCCACCGTGAAAGGAGGAAACCGGCACTTACCGGTGCCGGTTTTGACGGTACCGGTGACGGTTACCGCCACCCCACCAACACACCCAAATCCAAATCAAACATCTCAAGAAAATCGCAAACCCAACAAATCGCAACAAACATCAATATCTACAAGTATCCATTTGCTAAAGATCCAACAATTTTTACAAACACTGATGTTTTAACAAACCACATCCGCAAGTCTCCATTTAACGAATAGCAACAAACCCAACAATTTTTACAAACACAACATATCGCAAGAAAACAGAGGGAGAGAGAGAGAGAGAGAGAGAGAGAGAGAAAGAGCGTCGATGCTTGCTGGTGGCCTGGTGCCGAGGGGGAGTCGGCGCCGTGCAAATGAAGGAGAGGTCGAGCGGCATCAGAGAAACTCGAGAGAGGGAGAAAGAGGGGGAGTCGGCGCTGTGCAAACTCGAGAGAGGGAGGAGAAAGAGTTAGGGTTAGGGTTAAAGTTAAATATCAAATACTTAACATAAAACGGCGTCGTTTTGATAACCTTAAAAAAAAGAAAAAAAAAAGAAGAAGAAGAACGGTGAACCGGTGAAACTGCCAGAGGTGAACGGTTTCACCGCCACCGGCAAAATTCCCGCTAGCAGGGGATTTTGCTCACCTCCACCGGTGCCGCTGGGCGCCGGTGAACAGTGTTCACCGCCGGTACCGGCACACCGCCGGTACCGGTGATCAGGCCTAACTTACTGATTACTGAGTGCACCCATTCTTCGGATTGGTTTCTGTATGGGTTTCTCCCTAGTGCACACTTAATGTGCGTGACTAAGTCTTAGTAGGGTAAACTCCACTTACTGTTGGCTTAATTCGGTTTGGCCGCCGGTTAAGTCGTTGCACAACCCTGCCATAGGGGTCAATGTGATTTACTGTTGATGCCAAAGGAGATTTTTTGATAAAGCTATTCTATTTTCTTTATTTCGGCTCAAAGAAAAGAATACATATTTTTATTTTCTGCTTACTGAGTTGTCGAACTCACTTCGCTATTATTTCCCCACTTTCAGAGTTTTTTGAAGAACGTGTCAAGCATCAGATTTAGATGGCATGCGGGCGAGAGTAGTATTGTTTTGGAAATTGTACAAGTTTATATTTTAAAAGCATTAAGTTTTTGATGATGTTTTGTTTTGAATAAAGGAGATAAAATTATTTTATTTTATTTCTTTATTTATGTTAATTTTTGGGGCGTGATAACATATTATGATTTGTCTTTTGAAACTACTAGTTTTATTCAATTATTTTGGACACGTAATTCAGGTCAGTCTTTAAAAGGACCAAACAGACGAAGCACATAGGGATTATGCGAGAATTATAACTTCTAACCTAATTCCAAACTGTTGGATGGTTGAATTAATTGCGTATTTGAATTTCAAAAGTCAAATATTAACTTTAAAAAAAAATAAAGAAAAAACGAAAGGGCAAAATCCAACTCCCTTCTGGGCAAGCAATTCCTGATTCGCGATGGTAACCAACGGTTGCGATCATGCTAGCTGGCAGGTAGGCGAGGTAGGTTGAAGAGTTATTAAATTCTGGGCCTACAGTTAGGATGCTGCTTATGGCTGAAATGATGTTAATTTGGAATTTATTAAGGCGACACGTTGTTTTCTAAAAATAGTAAGATTTGTAGTATTTTTGATAAAATTATAAATATTTACTTTAGATTGAAGTTTTACAAATTTTTATATAAAAGTTGGTAAATAACTTAATAAAAAGTATTAGAGTTATATGAAAAAATATGGAGAGAGAATATTTATTATAATTTTTGTTTGAAATATATTTGAGTTTGTGTGAAATGTTGTTGGAGATTGTGTAAAAGTTATTGATCTTTGTGTAAATTTTTTTGAGATTTTAGATGTTCGTTTTGTAAATTTTGATAAATCATATTGTATTCTAAAATATTTTTACAAACTAATATGCCCCAAGAATAATTGAAAGGGTCATTTTCTTCTATATTTAAATGTATGTTCAAAGCATATTATAGAAAAATAAATAAACAAACATGTCTAGAAGTTTATATCAAGTCAGCATTTTAAAAAGCTTCCCACTTCGATTTATCATTAATCTTTTTTTTTTGTCTAAGGTCGAAAATCATTACTTGAGAGGTCCGTTCATCTTCTATATTCTGGTTAGCCACTCAAATTAACACAGAATAAGTAGTATTTTAAAAAAATTGTTTATTAAAAAATTATTTTGATTTTATTTTTCAATAAGTTCCGGGATCGCTATTTATGGACGCTTCGTGGAGTACAGTACGAGTTGTTTATTTTAAAATATGCTTTTACACTAACAAAAGCCAAATGATTCGCCTTTATTTATTAGGTTAAACTGCTCATCATTTAGGTAGGAGTAATGGAGCACCACTGTAAGATTGGATCACTCGTCTTTTTTTTTTTTAATAGCTTTAGGACCCAGAAGAAAAAAAGACAACGGTTAAGTAGATGATAGGATTGGATTACGTTATCTCAAGGTGTCCAAAATTGGATATAGTCTGTTCTCATTATGTTAACTACTTAACTGCTTAGGAAAAAAAACTACTTAACTCTAGGAAGTTAATCTGACTTCAAACACACAAAAAAAAAAAAAACTGACCAATGACCATAAATGACGCTTTAACAGTTAAAAGTTTAACTTGCACTTTCTAGTTGTCTTGACAAAAAACGTAAAAAAGGGAAGAAAGGGAAGTTATCCACCAACTAATGTAACCTAAGTTTAGAGTAGGTTAATTTTGAGAAAATTTTAAGGATTTTAAGTATTATGTGAATATTTAAGTGATGTTTAAATTTTATTGGCATGCTCGTAGAAGTTGTTGAGTTGTATTGACGTTCGTAAAAATAATAATGTTAAATTGTATTAATATGAGTGTAAGAATAATGTTATGATTGTAAATTTTAAAATTTTTATTTAAATTAACCAAATGAATATTTTCGCTCTAATTAACTAAGGGGTGTTTGTTGCCCGAATAATTGGCATCCGAATGATTGGGTTAATATTAAAAAATTATTAAATAATATTTCTTTCTTCATCAAGTAATTTATTATTATTATAATATTTATTTAAATAACCTAAATACCGAACATTTTCACAAATAAACACCCTATGAAAAGAAAACCATATAGACTCGTCACAAAAATTAGAATAAGAGTGGACTGGACCCACCAAATTTTAACACCCAATCAACCTTAGCGGTTTGATCACATACTTGGACTTATAGCCGGAACCAATTTACTCCTTTCGTCACGGCGCTTGGAGCGCTCTCTCTCTCTCTCTGTGTAACTACAAAACCCTCAATTCTACTTCCACCGTTCCACCCAACTTCACTCAATCTCAATATTCAGCTTCCAAATAAAGAAAAGAATACAGGAGCTTTTCTGTTCTTTGTTCTCTGTTCTCTGTCTGCAGCTCATTTTCCCTCACTTTCCTGTAAACAAACAACAACCTAAACCCTTTTCCTTCTCTCTCTCTCTTTAAAATTTAGGAGAATTTTGAAAAAAAAAATCAGGAGAGGGAAGCGATAAAAGAAGAAGTTGATAAGAAAAATGAAAAAGCTGAGGAGCTATTACATGAACCTAAGGCATCCACAAACCATGGAGAGGAAATGGATCTTCCCCTTGGCGATAGGCTCCATAGTGTCTCTCTGTCTTCTCTTCCTCACGACACTAACCTCGTCCGACGGTACACCGTTCTTTCCGCTCTACCGCTCCGTCCCCTCCGCCAACTCCGTCTTCGTCGAGACGAAGCTCCATGCCTTCCCCATCTCGACACTGCCCCCTCCGCCTCGGCTGGCCTACCTGATATCCGGCTCCAACGGCGACGGCCATTTGCTGAAGCGGACCCTTCAGGCTCTCTATCACCCTCGCAATCGCTACGTGGTGCATTTAGACCTCGAGTCCTCGCCGGAGGAGCGCTCGGATCTGCAGAATTACATTCAGAACGACCCGGTCTTCGCCAGATTCGGGAATGTGAGGATGATCACCAAGGCCAATCTCATCACATACCGGGGCCCCACCATGGTGGCCAACACGCTCCACGCCGCCGCTATTTTGTTGAGGGAGGGAGGGGACTGGGATTGGTTTATCAATCTCAGTGCCTCGGATTATCCACTTGTCACGCAGGATGGTGCGTGCTCCTTTTTCTTCTTTCATTGATATCAGATTGGACTTTCGGCTTGGTTTGATTGGTTTTCTTTCTGTTTGATTGGATTAGATCTGCTGCACACGTTTTCGTACTTGCCGAGGGATCTCAATTTCATTGATCATACTAGTAATATTGGCTGGAAAGAGTATGTGAATATTTCCTTCTTTTTTCGTTTCACATGATCTTTACTCCTTTTAGTTTATTGGATTATTCTCGATGTTTATTTATTTATTTGGAGGATGTATTTGTATGGTTGATCCATGGTGTATGTTATATATTCAGGTATCAGCGAGCAAAACCGATAATCGTAGACCCGGGGTTGTATATGACAAAGAAAGCTGATGTTTTCTGGGTTACACAGCGGAGAAGTGTGCCAACAGCATTCAAACTCTTCACAGGTGTATTTTTTTTTTATATCATCTTTTGCGTTTATTAAAGGCAGGTTCTCTTAGAAAAAATGGCTATGTTTGGAATGGGTATCAGTGTATTGGATTCGTTTATGTACGTCCTTTCAATTACAGCATTTGAAATGAGGATTTCCTTTTCTGTTTCAATTAATGAACCTCTTCAGAAATCAAATAGTGGATTTACGATAGACAGCAATGTTAGTATACGGAATGAGCTTATTTGAGTGTTCATATGCTGTGACATAGACAAACATTTAATATCGCTTTCTCCATTTAGCTGCCGTGAAATAGAATGTGAAAGCTATTATCTAGACAACATTGGACTTTTGGTTGTATAAAAGTCGGAGAAGCTCTAATCTAATCGAGAGGCAAATGATTGGACTTGGAATTTGGCCTACATGTCTTCTACGTTTTGAGTTCATGACTGACTTTGGTAGAGTTCAGCTATTTGATCGATCCACTTACTTCTATTATGTGAATCCTAATTACTTCGGTTGGAATTATGGTTCTTATTTATAGTGACAATTGACCATGCCAAGAAAAAAAACTGATCGCCTATATGTGAAATACTTTGCATGTCTGACATTGACTATAATATTTGAAGAATGCATTTAGGCCCATAACGGTACAAATAACTGGCTCGCTGCCGTATCAGTGTTTAAGACATGTTGATCTGGCCATTTTTTCGTGAAACCTGTTGTCAAAGTCACTCAGGTCTGAGTAAGTGGTGTATACAAGCCACATACACTAATTGGAGCACCATGCTTCTCTGTTGCAGAATCTCTCTCTCTGGTCTCAAAATTAGTTCGTTCTGATCCTGTCAAGACAGTTATATAGGAAGCATTTCAAGGATGTCATGTTTCAGAGATAATTATGTCTTCGAAGATGATTATTTTTAGAAACTTGTTTATCCATTTAAAGTTGACCTTGACATGTTCATCCAAGTATCTTTAGAACCCAAGCAACATACCCATTCTTCTGGGTTAGGCATGATTTCATTATTAAATGTTAGAACGCTTTCTTGGTTTATTATGTGTACCTGTCTCTTATTCGTTTCTTTTATGTTCCTGTCTGCCATGATAATGGTTTTTGTTTTGCTTCATTAATTTTATGTGGCATTTTTTGCTTTGGTTTTTTTTCTTCTCCCTTTGAGCAGGTTTCTGGTCTCATTTTGTACTGAGTCATGAACAAGTGCTTCACAGCAGTGTTTTCAATGTTTTTCTTCACTAGAGTTCTTTCTCATCCTTTACATCTTCTTTTCTGTCTTTTGATTAACTTTGTTCATCTTTTCTCATTTGCTTCTGTAGTTACCCTTCTTGTTTCACCCATTGTGTTTACTAGGTTTTCCGTGAGGATACTCTCTATCCGTTGACTATGGAAGAATATCATAACACCTTGCTGTTGTGTGTGTGTGTGAGAGAGAGAATGGCATGGATATATTTACGGGTTTTGAGCCTGATCCGAGCATAGGGAACCGAAAGAGCCCAGGGTTTGATGGTGTAGTCAGAAAGCCAAAGTTACTTTTTCCTTGTCACTGTATGAAATGAATGCGAAACTCTAGATCTTTGTTGATCTTGTAATCCAGTGTTTCTGAGACCCGAGTACTTCTATAAGATGCCTTCAGAAAATAAACTAAAATCTCTTACTCGTGCAGACTTCTATCTATGTGAGTTTCCTCAATTGGCAGCCGCTGCCATCTTTTGCCAATTCACTATCTGAGTGAACTCTTTACTCTCACCTCTCCCATAAAATTCCTCTGGAAGTATATTCAATTATCAGTATTTCAAAGCAGTTATATCATCTCCCACAGTGTTGAGAAGTAGGAAGGGAGATTGGTTAAAAGATGTATGCGTATAGCTAGGCTCTCACCCTTGCAATGCACTACGGGCAACTAATCCAAGTTAGCCTTAAGTTGGCTTGTTGGTAAGTGCATTCCAGAGATGCGACCAATGTAGGCAGCTAATTACTGTGCTCTTGGATATGAATTGGCTGACTTCCTATGTTAGAGCAGACAGGTTTACATTATCCTCTCCATGACCCTTGATGAAGGGCAGGACACTGAGTTCATATCACTTTAAAACAATGAGAGTTTTTATTACATGTTATGAGTTAAGATCATTAAAAAAAAGGTCCTGGTGCTGTCTAATTCTGAGCTACTGATGTGTTTGTTCTTTTAAGATGCATTCAGAGTGATAGCTACAAATCACATGGAAGAATACTCATTACCCTGCATATGAAAGAGATTCATGATGGTTCATGATGCTTTAAATGTGTTCTAGCACTGGAATCAGAAAGTTTGCAAATTAGTAGTGTGAAACCAGAATATTTTGTGTAATGGTTACCCTAATCAAGTACGTGATTTTTCTTGCAGGTTCTGCTTGGACTGCACTTTCTAGGCAATTCATTGATTACTGCATATGGGGATGGGACAACCTACCTCGTCTTGTCCTCATGTACTACGCAAACTTCATATCTTCCCCTGAAGGATACTTCCACACTGTCATCTGTAATGCCCAAGAATTCCGCAACACAACTGTGAATACTGATCTCCACTATATATCCTGGGATAACCCTCCCAAGCAACATCCACACCACCTCAATATCAACGACATGCAAAAGATGATTAACAGTAATGCTCCATTTGCTCGGAAGTTTCGTGAAAATGATCCAGTTCTTGACAAAATTGATTCTGAGCTCTTGTCTCGCGGTCCAGGCATGATTGTTCCTGGTGGTTGGTGCATAGGAAGTAGGGAAAATGGGACGGATCCTTGCTCTGTTATTGGTAATACTACAGTCCTCAGGCCTAGCGCTGGAGCGAAAAGGTTAGAAACTTTGATTACCTCTCTATTATCGAGTGAGAATTTCCGGCCAAGGCAGTGCAAATAACAGGCGCCCAAAACTGCTTCAGTAAGCACCTCTCGTGCCAATTAGTGTAGTTTGTATTTGAAGATGGAAGACAGTGTAAAGCAGGGACTTGGGTGTTTTAGAGGAAGAGGAAAATGGAAGTATTCGGGTCTCTGATTTGTGGAGAAGCACGAAGGAGATGGGGTTGGTGGAAGGATACATTGACAAGCTGGGTGTAGTGGCATGGTATACACGCTGAATTGTGTAGTGACGTTTTTTTCTTGGCCCATTGCCTTTTGCTTCTAAGATATCCAGCAATTCCGTGTCAAGCAATGAAGCATGTTGTAAGCTGATCACGGGTTGAAACAGCTATTGCTGAGATGAATATTTGATCGAGGAAAGTTTTTTTTAGTGCTTTGCTAGCAAATCTTTCAGGAAGTATGACCAGAATACGATGTTCATTATTTCAGGTGAAAAAAATGCAATGTTCCTTAACCGCATTTACTAAACAGTTCGATTCAATTAGTTTAACGATAAAATTCAATCCCTTGAGAAAGCTTCTCTCGTCGGCTTTCATAGCAACCCAAGGAAACTAGTGTAACCAATATTTTGGCATTTAACGTGAAAAACCTTCAATGTTTGATGATTTTCTCGTCGGCTTGTGATAAACATTTCGCTTTCCAGCCATCTAGTGTAACCAATATTTTGACATTTAACGTGAAAAACCTTGGGGGTATTTTTGTCCATCTATTGTTCCCAGAAGAAATTGAAGATAGGCCGGAATTAGTTTGTTTTTACTGGTATTTAACCAATATTTGTGCGTTTTCAAAAGTGAGAAGCTCCAAGAAAGCGAATGAGTTTTTTGTCTTCTTCTTACTGAATGTTTGATGATTTTCATGAAGGCTACCATTGTTGAAGATGAATAGCTTTACGAGATCGTGACTGGGTTTTTTGTCTTCTTCTTACTGAATGTTTGATGATTTTCATGAAGGCTACCATTGTTGAAGATGAATAGCTTTACGAGATCGTCAATTTGATCACCGATTGCCCAAACACCATTTGAGAGGTTGAAGATTCAGAGGTTCTAAATGATGATGGCTGGAGGTTTCAGCTATAGTCATTGATTGCACAAGGTTTGTGCATGGAGATCAAGAGTTGTTCATAATCAAGGTTTCCAAGTGGATGTAGAGGTTCTACGTCCTTGCAAGTTGCAGATCCAGTTTACGGTAGATCAGGTAAGATTTAGAGTGAGTTGATAGGTTAGGTTAGTCATTTCAATATATCACTTTGTAAATTAATTGGAAACTAGTGGATTCGAACGACCTACGGACCCGAAGAGTTTTTCTTCTTAAGGACGTTCCTAAGGAAGTTTTCTCTTCGTAACCATTCTCGGTGTTACGATTGTGTGATTGTACTTGTTGTTCTTGATTAGTTTAACTTGTTATCGTTCTAACAAATCTTGTTCTTTGTGATTGAGAGTTCGAATCGTTTTGATATGAGATTTTTGTACAAAGGACATTTAAGATTTGTTGTTTGGTAAGTTGCTGATAAGAACTTGGTATTTGGTGAGTAAATGAACTAATTATTAATCAATTTCATTGTTGAATATGTAATTTCCGTTTTTCGCAGTATATTCCGATTATGTTGTAGTTAGTTTGAAATTACACTTTGTTCTTCACAGCTTTTTCAGATTGTTTTTACATATTCTAATTATTTCGATTTCTGTCAATATATTATTGTCTGGATATTATTAAGTACATTTGATATTGAAATCTCTTGATTAGGATTGATAATATATAAGATAGGTTGTATTCGATTGAATATTTTTGTTCATATCACATTGTCTTTAAAAAGATTCATTGAATTTTTTAAAGATACTTATTCACCCCTTCTAGGTATTTTTTTCATAGTTTGAGTCTAAATTAGGTTATTCATCTAGCTTCTGAGAAATCCTTTCTTTCACCTCATTGAAAGCTAATTTTCTAGACCATGGAATATGCAGCGGTAATCCTTGGAGATGTTTGAGAGCAAAAATTTCAGACCCCCAAAATTTTGGCCCCAATAAAATAACTACACAAAATTGTTTATTCACATCAAATCATCACTTTTCACTCTAAATAAATATTAAAAAATTATTCAAATCATCTCTCTTTTCACTTTTCCACCAACTCCAACACCTCAAAATTTTAACAATCAAACATCACATATATTTACCTCCATAGTCAGCTTGCCGAATGCCAACTTCTTGTCAGATCAAGGACCTCACTTGTGGCTCTAAGTTAAAACTGAATAGGGCAGCAAATTTGGCATAATTGATGTGCTATAAGGAGTTGAGCTCAAACAATTTGCATGTAGGATGCTCTTTGGAATAGCCTTAAGGGTGAGTACCAGAATGAGGGAATGATGCCCTTTCCGGTTCCGATACCCACTAGAACTCTTATTTTCATTCTGGTTCCTTTTCAGAAATTCCGGATGGAACCAGAATTTTCAGAAACGAAATCCGAAAATTCCGGTTCTATTAGTGGACCTATTTGCCCAAATCTTTTGGGCACAAAATGCATTGGACCATAATTTTTTCCTTTTTTCCAATTATACATCATAACAGGAAAAATGGACGGCATGGAAATTTTGGGAGAGAGAGGTTTGAGGAGGGAGGGGAGCGGCGACAAGGAGGGTTGGGGGGTGTCACTGTGTCTTCTCTTTTTTTTTTTCTAGGTAACATAAAACTTTATTAAAACGGCAGGGAAACATACAAAAGAGCTGACACCATACAAAGAAGGCCCCCAGGGCCGGCTATTCGACCAGAACATCGGGCATGAATCCCTTTTACACGCGAACACACAGGCTCGCAGATACAAAGCAGGCTCAAAGGCCTATAAACACTAACAGAGCCCAAAGGCCCAACGAAAAACCAGAGACCGCCATGAATGACGGTGTCTTTCATCAGAGGAGAGGATTACTACCGGAGGCACCTCAATCCTACTTCCCCAGAGAAACCTCCATGTAAGCACCAGCAAAGGAAGAGCACAAGACGACTCCCAGCAAAAAGTGGAGGAGAAGAGGAGATCTGGCCAATCTGCTGGACGGCTGGACACCAGACAGAGTCGGGGCCGCTGAAGACAACCCAAAAGTGCGAGTCTAGCATCATCCACCAAAAAAGACCAAGCTCAACCTTACTCCCCACCTGCACAAAACACCATAGAGATGGCAGCAACAACTTCTCACCGAAGAGAAAAGAAAAGGAAAAAAAGCACAAGATCTAGATATAGGAGACCCAACCAGAAGAGGAGATGAGAAGGGAGAGGAGAAGCTCCTCCCTTCCCCTCAGAACAAGGCCACAAGAAGAAGCTCATAAGCGAAAAGGCGAAGAGGTTTCTAGAGAGAAGGCAAAGCCTCTCTCTCTATAAACGGGTCTAGTTGGTTCTGAGATTTTAAAATTCAATGTCATTGTGTCTTCTCAAATGTAAAAAGAAGGAAGGATACTTTCTAAGTGACCTGGGTCAAAACTTTTTTTTTCAGCCCCTTGAAATATTTTTAAAAAATGTCGGAACCGTAAATTCTGCCATTTCCGCTAAAATTTGCGGTTAGAAAATTTTCAAATATAGGATCCGATTATGATATCGGAATAGACCGAAACCGGATCCAAAATTTTCGGTATTAACCGGAATATTTTCACGCCCTTAAACAGCCTGCAACATCTGCCTCGTTTGCCTGGTAAGATATTTGAATTTTATTTAGGGGTATCTGTCGACCTTTGCCTATGTTGAGGCCCAACCCCACTAGGGGAACATTTGGAAAACCCAAACGAGCTTTTTAGAGGAGCCCAATTTGTTGTTGATATTAGATCAATCTCAAATACTGGGCACCGACAACTAAAAACACCAAAAAGTAATCCGGACGTGTCAACTCGTGACTAGAGAGAGACAACACGTTCTTAGTGAGAAATAATAATAATTCTTCCATAGAAAGGAAATCCGACGACCAAGCTTCCAGTTCTAGCTAGTAGCTAGTCACACATGTCAATCTCCTTGCATGCTTGAAGGGACAGTAATGGACCAGGATCTTCCGTAATATCTAGAGTTTTAGAGAGGATCCAATTCAGTGAGAGGCAGAGATAAAAGTGTGGGCCCGCCCGAGACCCATATTTGCCCGAACAAGACTCACTTATTCAGGCAGATATAGGTCTCGTGTGGGACCCACACCCTCTCTCTGCCTCTCACCAAATTGCTCTGAGCCGGATACATAGTAACGGGGGTTGTTGATGTGGGGAAGGATAGAGGATGGTAACTTTGAGTCTTTTGACTTGACAATTGTTAGAGAAAAAAGCACAAAAGAAGAAAGAAAATTGATGGCCGTCAAATCAAAACTCGAATTGTAGATCTTTTCTTGTTTCATCAAAACCATGAGTTATATTGTAGACATCATACGTACACAGAAGGCCTTTCAACGTCCCTATAGAGGAAATTCATGAAATCATCGCCTAATTGATTTCTTCATTCTATAAATTTATGACATGTAGAAGAACCCATTTAATCTCTCCAATTATTTCCTCTAAATGTTTTGCACAATTTCTTTGTCTTCTCCAATATTGTATTATAAACAGAAACACATCGAGGAGGATCTTACAAACAGTCATATGAGTATCTGATCTCCTCCTGCAGCGAATAAAAAAATGAAGTAATCTCTCCTCTCAATGTTTTGCATTTAATTAATTATCAGCTTAATTATAATCTGTCTTTGTCAGATAATCTAGTATTAATCTGAACAATGCGCGCATCGATCAATCACTTATATATTTCTTCTCTTATAGATACAGCTAATTGAAACCTTTCAAATTTCAATGAATGCGCCAATGATTTAAAGGCAGAATGAACACTCAAACGAGCGACGACTTTTTTTTTACCCTCGACAATCGAAACACCCCACCCCCCCCCAAAGAAGCCTGATCAATAATATCCGGGGGATAGAAGCAATAGGTATACATCCCACTAAATTAGATCGAGAGCACCATCAAGCAAGTAAGTGGGCTAATGAATTTGCTTCTCTTGGGACCCACTGAAAGGACCATGTAGGAAGGGATATCATACACTGACGAATAAACACCACATCCAGTTCTATACTCCAATCCGGCTGCATCTGTGGTCTGAAAGTTGATTAACTAATATCTGCGCATCGCTTTCGACGATAACCCGTTCACTCTCCAGTTCCATAAACATCATCACTGCCAGGCAAGCAGCAAGAGCCTCACCTTTCAACGGGTTAAGACCCTGCATGGACTTTGACAATCTCACCCATAAGAGTTACGGCAAACGAGCGACGACTTCGATCGGTAGAACGTGTGCGAATCCCGCGTGTTGGGTTCTAATTAATAATTCATAATAATATATTATCATATCCTACGTCGTACGGCTCGAAAAAGGATATAACAATTGTAAAACCAAATTAATAATTGGCATCTTGTTGTAAGATTCTTCAACAAATTCCAATATTAATACAGGCATCAATCTTGCATGTGCAGATTTGGTTGCTCCCGGAAAAACAAACCAGTTTTTCATCTAATAAATTATTATTTTTATATTCTTAACTATTGTTCCTTCTGCCTGCATGCGCGTTTTCTTTCCCAGTTATATATATATATAGTGCATCGATCACACTTTGACAATTAGCTAGTAAATGAGTACTGCTCAGAATTATAGTTTTGAAGAGAGAGCGAGCAAGTTGCACGCAAATAAAAACACTAATTAATAAAAATAAAAATCTCCATAATGAACCGGTTGCCCATGCAAAGATGCTTGTAATTAAGTCAAGTAGAATTAAACTATAGAGTTCTCCAAGCTACCTAGCAATTAGCTGGCATTTTGTAATTTTTGTTGATCAGGTGATCGTATTTCTTTCACAGCGACCGATCGAAGTAATATCTATATATGTATAAGATGGCATATGATTGTGCATAACACGTGGAGATCTGACGATATTTTTCCAAACCCAACATATTTATAATTAATCTGATTCTTAATTAGGTTTGGCCTTGAAAAATGGATTTCATATGGAAGATCGAATTGATTAGTCGTCGACAGCGCAACCAAATGGGACTAGAGCTGATCTATGATTTCCATACATGAGCCAAAGTGTGCCTTACAGCTCATTCAACAAACTTTTTTTGATGTAATCCACACAAGCTCAAGAGCCATAAAGTTTAAAGGGTGGGGTACCAACAGACCCAACAAGAAGATAATCATTGAAGGCGATTCAATGTAGATTATCAACTCAATTAAGAGCTTTCTTAGAAGAGAGAATTGGACCGTACAAAAGACTGTTGAAGACATCCGTGAGCTCTTGAAGCACATGCAGTGGTGGAAAGTATCGCATGTGAATAGAGGTGCAAATTCTTTAGCGCAGTTGGCACGTTAGGTTGCCACTAGGATTGACATGACTGGTGGCTATCCCGTTTCTCGTGAGCAAATTCAGAAATTGAATTGGTTGTATGAGGATTCCGATCCCCCGATGTGATTGCCAATAGAATGCAATAAGACGTGATAATGAGGTTTTGATTAAAAGAGAGAGAGAGAGAGAGTACTATCCGCAATCATTCCTTAAAAATCGCGTTACTGTTGAGGTTAGTGGTCAAAAGACTTGTCATTATTGAGTTTAGGAAGGACAAAAGCATGAATACTTAAATAATTAAGGAATTAAAAAATAACAAATAATTATTAATTATTAACCTCTAATTATAAAAAAGGAAAAGAACAACGTCGAGATAAGACAAATTTCTCCCCACTGAGGGAGTAACTATAAAGAAAAGCTATCTGAGTTTGCTCTTATACATGATGCTATAGTAGATTCCATTAAGTACTGTTTATCATCTTCAAATATTAGATCTTATCCTTTCACCCCATTCAGATCATGGATATTATTTCTCCACGTAAGTCCTAATTTGCTTCCTCTAGTTTAATTTGAAGAAAAAACGAATCTTCATCTGGTGATGAACCATTAGTCACTAATTAATCACTCCAACCCTCAAGACTTATATTGTTGTAGTGCTCCACAATATTGCCATAGAGAATGGACAGAGGCATGATATATAACTAGGAATTAGGTATCATCCGGCCTCTTACGGGGATTTCTTTACATTCCTTTCCTACTTCACTCGAACCTGATCAGAAAATAGAATCTCTTGACAAATAGAATGAAAAAATATTTTCTTACTACTTTATCAAGCAGGGGAGAAAAATATTGCTCAAATTCATATGTATTGTTGAAGCCAGCAACACTGCACAATCCCAATGAATTTGGGACGGAAAATGAGTACACATGCATGCTGAAGATAATTGCGGAATTAATTAAGAAACTGGATATTTATTAATGTTTCTTGGTGAAAGGAGTTGCTACTTTGGGTTCCTTCCTTCAAGGTTAATCGCTAACCAGTAAAGGGGAAAGGAGGGGGGAAACGAATTAGGAAGTTAAATTCAACACTAAATATGATCTAAAGGCTCGCCTGCAGAATCAACTTGGTCATCTCATTGAAAAATACATGCATTTTTAACAGAAAAAACAATAAATGACGCCAAGAACTGGTTGTTACGTGGGCAATTATATATTCGCTCTGCAATGCATCATTGAAGGTATTGAGATGGATCTCGGTGGCATGTGTTTGCACTTGGACGAAATCAAACAAAGGTGGAGTTTTGGTGATAAGCTCATAAGACTTTAACCCCATTTAGCTGAGTGCCATCTCTTCTGCAACCCCGGCCAGTACCTCCACAGCTTCCTTTTTGTGTATCCTTTCAAATGCAAACGATCGAGTACCTCAACTCCAACAACTTAGGGTGCGTTTGTGTACCAAAATTTTACCCCCTCTAAAATTTTAACACAATTAAATATTACAATATAATATCTCTCTCCCCATCAAATCATTACTATTTACTACAAAAAATATAAAAAATTACCTATCTCTTCACTTTTTCACTAAACCCAATACCTAAAATTTTACAACACAAACACAACCTTAAAAAGTAGAAAAAAAATAAGCGATCTCCTTTTCTTGGGAAGAGGGGTTTGAATCAAGACCGCCATGTTTCCGTCGAGGAGACAGCTCCTGCGTAATTCGTCCCGTATGACGGGAATCTCTTTACACCTATTTATGTATTAAAATATTGGTCCTCTCCCCAAGCATATGAATCGTCTTCTTTTACATAGGGTGCGTTTGTGTATTAAAATTTTACCTCCTCTAAAATTTTAACACAATTAAATATTACAATATAATCTCTCTCTCCCCATCAAATCATTACTATTTACTACAAAAAAATATAAAAAATTACCTCTCTCTTCACTAAACCCAATACCTAAAATTTTAACAACACTAAAATTTTACAACACAAACACAACCATAATCATAGCATTTTCTTTTAGAGAATCATCATGGGTAGGTAGCATCAGGGGAAGGGAACAAGATAAAAAGCTCATTGATTAGTTAGGCGTACGAGTTTACACGTATAGATCTCTATCATATGTCAAACGTCATAGCTGTCAACTATATTTATTCCCTACAAGCCTATTGTATCAATTTATATATGTTTGGTGTATTTTTTTAGCTTTCCCCAGAACGCATCCGGAGATTATCTAAAGCCTTTAATCTATATACTATGCCCGTTTTCACTAATTCGTCTTATCTCATGTATACGGTAACGTCACTTGAATTATGGATGACACTTAACATCCAAGTAGATGAGAAACGTTTACAAATTTTATTATCCTCACCACATTCGCCGATTCTAACTTGCATTTTAAAATCCCTTCCTAGAGAGTTGGGCGATCGGATTATTGATTTTCTTTCGATCTTTGATATACTCATGCCGAGTAACTTCCTGTGCGTTTAAAATGAACGAGTCCTAGAATAAGTCAAAAACGAAAAGATAAGCCTACAGAAAATCATCGAAAAGTACAGGTGGTGAAGGTAAGACGTTTGCAGCCTGTTAATTGCAACAACTGCAGTGATTATATGTACAGACGTTAGTGAGTATATGTATCCGTCGCAAGAACAACCGCAGTAGCAGCTACAACAATTCAAAATGTTAATGTCATTCAAATTTCGTTTCAAATTTGAGTTATAATATTTGAATTATTAGATAAGAGTTTGTTTAAGTATTCAAGATGTCTCCTAAAAAGATTATGATTGAAAAACGTTTGAATTACGAAGATTAGAATTAGAAAGCATTTGAATCATGATGATAAAGATAAAGAACGTTCGAATTTTGAAAGAGTAGTTCAAATTCGCGAAATGTGATCTGATCCTAAAATTTCTCAAGTTTATCTTATGCTTGAGAGAAACATTCTTTGAGACCTTTGCACCTAAAATGTTTATATTTTCTATCTCCTACATCAATCACCTGAATCACCGTTGAAACCAACCTCTTGTGAGAAGCCTTCAGAGAGCTTAAGGAGGTTGACAGCCGAAGTTACCGGTGTTGAAGAGATTTACAAAAAGAACCTCAGAAGGTTGAGGGTTAACCGCAAGGGGAATGAGTCTAGGTTGGATTATCTAGATTATTACTTCGGGGTTGTCAAAGTCAAGCAACTGGATGTTGCTCGTGTCTGAGTCACCGGTGTAAGGTTTATCTTCTAGTGAATTTTTGGTAGCTGCTAGCCCGGTGTGGTTTTTTTTCCTTTGATAATGTTTTCCACTTCGTCATCAAATCTTGTGTCTTGAAGTGTGGTTGATTTATTATTTCTGATTGATATCTTTCTTTGATATTTGTTTTAATATTCCGCTGCATATTTGTTGATTGTTAAATACTTTTCAGATCTAGACAAGACTCTTTTAAGACTTGTTCTAAATTTGTCTATTTATAGAAAAAGAAAATACCAACACCTATTCACCACTCTAGGTGTTCTTTAGGGTCTAAACAAATTTTTCACAAAATAATAATAAAAAATAGCGTGGTGAGAGATTCATACCTTGCAGTAGTCTTGATCAAAAGGGCATGGGAAGAGAGTGGCGCAGCTGCAAAATCATCGAACAGTACAGGTTAGTGATTATATGTATCCGTCGCAAGAACAACCGCAGTAGCAGCTACAAAAGTTCAAAATAATAGTAAAAAATGGCGTGGTGAGAGATTCATGCCTTGCAGTAGTCTTGATCAAAAGGGCATGGGAAGAGAGTGGCGCGGCTGCAAAAGAATAAGAACAAGAACAAGAATAAAGAGAAAGCATATATATGAACTATGAAGGGTGGAAAAGCAATGGAGTTCCATACAGTACTTGATGAAATTCAGAAAGAAAGAAAAACGCAGGCAGAAGAAGTTGTAATGCATCTTGTCTCAGAAGAATGGCACTAGCAGCGTTGACGTTACCGTACAATAATATAGTCAGTGCCATCTCTCCTGCGACAAGAAACTCTCCATCTTCTAGTCCCATCTCCTTGGCTTTCTATATGGCCTGCAGGTACTCCTTAACTTTTTATAGAGACACGATGTGGGTCTCTCTTTTCACTCTCTACACAAAATATTACCTATTCAAAAGTGAAATGAACTAATTAAAACACTGGACTTCTACCTATGTAGAAAACAACCGGAGAAAGTTCTAAAAAGGGTCGACGCCCACATGTTCAACGTGGTTGGATGTTTAGAAGAGGTCGTTTTAGCAGGCAGCCAACTTGGTTCAGCTTACCTATGCCTTCTTCCAATTGAATTTCAACTTATGATCAATGGAAATTTGAAAACAATTTCGATATTTGTGGCTCGCGTACCGAACTATAATATCTTTCGACTAAGGTGTAGGGTTCCCCAGTTGATCTCTGGGCAAAGCTAGCCTCGGCAATTAATTAAGCTGGTGAGTGGTGAGCCAAGGAAATTTGCATCTACAAGAATCATCTTTACAAAGAGAAGAGACGTTTTAAGTGCTTTAGGCTATGTTTGTTTCGTGTCTCAAAACGTTTTCTACTTATTTTTTTCATCAATTTCAATACATTTTCATCAATCCCAATAACTTTTTACAAATTCTAACAACTTTTAACACACTTTTCATCAATTCCAAGAGAATTTACACTACTTTAAAAAAAAAAACACAAAAATATATCTCAAGATCTAAGTCAAACATAACCTTAATTTCTGGTATTCCTGGTTTTCTTGTGCTAAACTCTTTCTTAATCTTGGCATTCAGGCTTGAGAACCACAAATTGCAAGAGGTGAATGGCTTAATTTAAGTGCTGAGATTTTCTGCTCCCTTCCCAGATTCATTTCGGGTATCCTAATCTTGCGGATGATCATGTGAAAGGATCCACACACACAAATCCATTAATTAGAACAAATCAAAATATATGAAAACCAACCAGGAATGGAACTTCTTACCTCTTCCACAAAAGCATAAGATGGGTTTAAAATCAAGTACACTGGGAAGAAAGTGAAGGGGCTTCAGTCGAAGAGAGATGAAGCCTCCTGTCCAAATTGGCTTCTACCATGGCACAAGGTGGCGCCATCTCTCCTTCGACAGGAGTCCCTACACATCTCTTGTATTGCACCTTTCCTGCTTAATTCGGATTACGTATTTATTATTGTACCTGCAGGTCTCATGTATGTCTTCCATATATTGTTCCTCTCCTCTTCTTAGATATTGTACATATCTCTCTCCCTTCATATATATAGTAGGAATTTTAGTAGTGGGTGTTTGACATTTGTAATTCAACGGCTGGTTCTTTTATGATGTACAATATAAAAAACGAATTTGGGTAATGGTCGTTTTGAGATCCAAGCAGGAACTTCAAAACTCTCCCTTAGAATATGATTGCTGGTAGGTGGAACTAGGGAATGGAAACTTCAGGAAAAGCTTATATGGGAGAAGCGTGGAGTGCAGGTACTATTTATCAATTCTGAAGTACTATGTGCTCACTGGATCTCATTTCTTCCAGCCTGCAGCAGTAGCCTCCTCAGAATCCTGATTTGTCAATCTACGCTGTCAACTCCAATTACAGCTGGAGATGATCAAGAGAGCCTTTTATTCTGAACACCACGTGATCAGTTTCATATCGGCTTATCTCCTAAACTGATGTCAAACCAGCTATAATATTGACTCTAATTAGGGTTCTAAAATCCATGTTCAAATTACCAGCTATTAGCTCCAATAGGGTCTTAAATCCATGCTATACATTAATCAGTTGAAAGGGATGTCTCAACTGACAGTGATAGATATAGATTAGGCCTCACATAAGCATGTCCTTGAGAAATTAAGTCAATAAACACTTCCTTTCAAAAAAAATCATGAATATACAAATATAAACCATAAATACTGGAATTCTATCCTTAAGAGACAACACGGTGGTCAAATATCTCAAAGAAATGCCAAATATAAAATGTTGAAAAATTCAAACTACCATGGACAACCTTAATTAAGCTCATTCTACAGATCAGAAAATTTAGATCACTAGGGCATGGAAACAGAAAATGGCGCGGCCGAAGAAGAATAGTAGTGGAGAACAAACATATAATATGACAGATTACCGCGTACCTTTAAGAATATATGAAGAAAGAAACGCAGACAAATCAAGAGAAGAAGAATCGCAAGTTTCTTGTCACAGAAAGGGGGCACTCGCCTTGTCACACCAAAGGCAATGCTACCCCTCCTGTAACAAGAGTCCTACAACCCCTTAATCTTTCTTTCTTCGGCGCAATTGCCCTTTTTGTCATGACTTCAATGCCCAGCACGCCCACTCATTTATAGATCCAGAAAATGTTAGTCTTTCAACGACGAAATTCATGGAAGGTTTCTCGCCAGTAAGAAATCTTAAATGTGTTACAAGGTAATGCAGGCCAATCGGGCTCAAATTCAATGAAACTTCTAGTAGTCTTAAGTCTACCAAGAAAGTGACTGTCGGAGAGTAAGGAATAACACAGCTAATTGCTGACAATCCTTCGCTCCGTTCCTCTGACTGGGGACAATGATCAACGAAGTCAGTACTGTTCAAATTACGGCCTTGGAATTTAGGATGTGGGGTGGACTAGTCAATAGAGTACAGATCGGTCGGTGCTTTCTTACCAAACTTTATCGTCTTAAGTATAATTTTATTTCATCAGATATTAATTATTGAGTTTAGTTGAGGTATCATTAATTATTTTAACTAATTAAAAACAAACAGAGAGAGAAAAATATTCTTACTAATTATTTATATATACGATGACTTGGATCATCTGCCCAGCTCACTGCTTCTGGCCAACATGATTTAAAGAAAATAAAATAAAAGAAACAAGTAATTAATAAATAACAGAGAAAAAAAGTACAAAAAGAGTAGTAGTCCATACCCTTTTCGTATTGATCTTAGGACTATACAGACACAAAAAGACGCCAGGCCTGGTGACAGGTTCCAGCTGAACCCAGGCCTTTAGAGTGGGGATGATCTTTGAATTAAATATTAGGAAAAAATAATATTTTAGTCTCTAGTTTTTACCCTTTTTATTTTAGGGGTAATTGTAAAATTGGTCCATGTGCTATACACAAAAATCGATTTAGTTCCGTGATATGAAAAATATAAATCTAGTTC
The DNA here is from genome assembly GCA_963930655.1 of Myrica gale. NCBI lineage: Eukaryota > Viridiplantae > Streptophyta > Magnoliopsida > Fagales > Myricaceae > Myrica > Myrica gale. Next base: position 2,121,785 of record OZ005600.1, on the reverse strand, counting down.
AAAGCGCATTCCCCTGGAGTAACAGGGAACATTACGGAAACTAGTTGCAACAGAAAGACAGAGATGTTTAGAAAAAAACAAAAAACAGAGAGACAAGAGATGCATAATATGGGTGAGATGAAACATTGGAGTGTTGCAGAGATTGCGCTTGCGCTCCAAAGCCGACGACGCTCCCAGGAAAGGTCAGCCCAGGGTAGGCCTAGTCAACGAATAAGATAGTATTCAAGCCCATTAAACCCAAACCGAAGGGGTATACAGTAGGCCTTGCCTCTAAACAACACTATAATGAGGCCTAATGTCCATGGGCCACCACTAAGAGTATTTCAAACCCAACATTTAGGGGCCATTGAACAAAATCAAAGCGTTCTAGAGGCTACATTTGCGCTGAATAAAATCAAATCCAGTTTTTGGCAACGATCATATTTTTTAAAAATATTTAGTATTAAATATTTATTTTGAACTTACATTCTCTTAGACGTTATTAATTGGATTTTCTTTTACGCTGTATTCTTATTGTCTTAATTGTTTGCACTTCAGGTGTAAAAGCCGCGGCAATTGCCTTGATGTGGTTTTCATATCATTAGTTTCTTTCTTCGATCCATCTACATTGTAAATAAAAATATTACTAAATGCAACATATTATCAAATAAAATAATATTATCAACATATTAAGGGTTATAAGAAATTGGGAATTCAAAGTAACATAAGTGGGTTTTTTAACATTTCATCATTAGTACGTCCTTGATTCATAAATTTATTATGGTAACTTATAAGCTTTGCATAACAAGCATACTCTGTTGAACACAGACAATCGTTGACATATTATAATCTATATGGATGTGCGAGAGCCACCCCATGCCGGACAGAAGGTTATCACGTACTCTCTTGAAGCGCAATTTACCAATGGTGGGGGTGAGTCAAAAGCATAAGTATAGTAAGAAGGACAAGCATCCTTAAAGATCTTTGAGTAGACGCTAGGCTTGCACTTTTCTGGGCTCCCGTACTCGTTCCTACAGCAGAATCTGTCGAAATCAAATGCCAAGCAAGCACTTTTGCACGCTACCACTTCCCCAAATTTATTTAGGACCTGAAGCTCTTGTGGGCACAAGCTGTTTACGTCTTTCAAGCACCCTCGAATGCTACATCTTGATGATGTTTGCCTTGTGTTCATTGACACGGGGATATTATACCCATCAACCAAGCTCACATCATAAAAACTTGGCTTGCTTTGATCTTCCTGTAGTGCGATTTGCACTAGTGTGGCCGGGGGAGTGCCTATGAGTCCATTGCAGGCTAGCCTTCCATCACAGTCGCCCGTTTCACAGGCAGGATTCCAATTGGCGGAATTGAATTTACAGCCTGTTCTGGCCCAAATCCGGCCACTCCATGTCGGTGGGGCATAAATGCGCTGAGTCTGGCCTGAAGGGAGGTAGAAGCCGCCATCAGCTATCACCGGGTAGCCAGTATTAGATGCCGTTGCAGGCCATATAGGAAAGGGGCATTTGTTTTGCACATAAATTGTTACTGGATGAGCTGCTGCACTCCCTGTAATGGTTTTCAATTAGACCAGCATAGGTTATACATGCTACTGTACAAAATACAATATTTGGGAAATAAAGTCAACACCATATATAAATTTCAAAATAAAAAGCTGTCATTGAAAATGGCATAGAAAACAGAAAACAAAAGGGCACTCTCTATATGCTTTCTGAAAACCATACAAATTTTGGCATATGGTGGTAGCATGTTGAATCAAGGAACAAGTAAATGTAATTTGTGTTAGGAATTTACCAGATAGCATGAAGAGACATTCTAGGAAGAGAAAGAAAACAGCAATCAGGTCTGGCAACTTCATATTGAATGCGACTTGGTGAAAGACACAGGATTCGCAGATCACATTTATAGTACAAGATTAAGTGGTGCTTCTTTTTCGATTGTACTTGAAGGTTTGATGTGGAATCTTTGGGGCCAAGAAAGATCCATGTCTTTGTTGCTCTCTAAGCATCATCATATCTTAAAAGAAAAACAGCAACATTAGAACATGACACTTGCAGTAAACAAATGCCAGATCGCTTTATGTGAGGAAAATGTCTAATAAAAAGCCACAGGCATATCACAACATCACCAGTTCTATTGACACTTCTCTGGTTATTTTCCTGTTTCAAACTTAATGTTTAGACTTCAAAAGGATTAGGTGAAAAGCCCTAGAAATTTTTTGTGATCAACCACCAACGCTCATTCATTTTTGGCATGTCAGACTTTTGCATTATATCATAGCACGTGGCCTGCTCTTAATATTTTCCTACTAAATTGCAGTTCATAAATAAGTTCGGATAGTCTTCGTCTAGGGATGGAGTGCAGAAATTTCTAGTGTTCTCCATTTTGGAAACATACTTCAAATTCTCTCAGTAATAATAGATTGCAGCAGATTTGGCGACTGGTCAAACCAGCGATGCAGAAAATTCATAAGCAATCCGGAGTAGTTGGCCAAAGGTGGGCCTCTTTTCTCTCGCCTGCTCTAAAATTTTCTGGTTCTTGGGAATATCCAATAGAATCATAGCATAAAGTAGTAAATATCACAATTCTAGACAATACAGCCTCTCCACAAAAATATACAAAACAATAAGATAACAAAAGCCATCAGGCTACCGTATCTCCTTGGTCCAACAACTGAGCTTCATTTCGTCCCCCAGGATCAACGGCCGGTATCCATAGTAGCTGTTCAACGACTGACGGACTACGATGTAGCTAATTGCAGCTACACGGCCAAAGACCCTCTCTAAAACTGTATTGCAGCTACTGGTTGGAAGAAGGTTTTTATTTTTTTATGTTTTTGTAAGCGGTTGGAAGAAGGTTTTTAACTTTTACACATGTTCGTTCAGAAAATCTGAAAGGTGTCGTCCTCGTAAACAGGACTCTCTCTCTCTCCTCTCTATGTCTGTGATACTCTGTTTTGTCTCTAAGCTGTAACATTTTCTGGGACAGTGCAAGAGAGGAATGGACTAAAACACCCGTTCGCTCATTGGGTCTCTCACTCTCACCCATCGTCTGATTTCAAATTTGAATACCCTTTTCACCCATCCTTTTGGGAGCCTACGCTCAGCTCCCCTCGCGCCCGCGTCTCTCTCGCCCTCCCTTTGACCGCCTCGGTCTCACCCCCCACCCAACATGAGTCATGACCTCATTATCCCGAATTTTAAACCCAGCCTCTTTCTTTCGCAACATCCTTCATACACTTTCAAAGCCTTAATCTAGGCATGGAAAAACCAGCGGAAAGTAGGAATACCAATGATATCCAATCCCTCACTAGTAAACCCCAAGACGTTAGTTTCAATACCAGTGTTAGCATCAGTCTTTGTAGCAGCACAGTGTCCGGTTCTGATAACAGTGTGAGTAGCAGCAATATGAGCAATGCCAGCACGGTCGACGGTCACAAGAATGCTGAACCGGTAGGGGACACTGAGGAAAGCGACACAAGCAGCTTGAGTTGCGCGAGCAAGTATAACAACTTCGATCCAAGTGAGTCCAGCTTTCGGAGTTTTTGCTCGTCGAAGCCGCACAAAGGCAGCGACATACGATGGGATGCGATACAATGCGTAAAAGCAAAAGATGGGGACTTGGGGCTGGGCCACTTCAGGCTTTTGAAGAAGCTCGGTTGTGGCGATATAGGGAGCGTATATTTGGCCGAGTTAAGAGGAATGGGTTGTTTGTTTGCGATGAAGGTGATAGACAAGGGTATGTTAGCTGGGAGGAAGAAGCTGGTGAGAGCTCAGACAGAGAGGGACATATTGGGTTTGTTGGACCACCCGTTCCTTCCGACCCTTTATTCGCATTTCGAGACCGACAAGTTCTCTTGTTTATTAATGGAGTTTTGCAGCGGCGGAGATCTTCACACGCTCCGGCAACGCCAGCCGAGCAAGCACTTTACGGAGCAGGCAGCTAAGTAAGTACTAGTGCTAAACTTCTATACTGCCACTTCATGTTTTGTTTTATCCATTTGTAATCAGTCGTGAACGAAACAGTACTAATCCGGAGTGGTGTTTGCGAAAGATACAAGTTTGTGGGACTAGGGAAAGGAAGAACATTGGTTGTCTGTAGTATGCATTTGTTTTTTCATAAAAGTTGCACTGTGGCAGTGTCATGAATTGAAGCTGGGAGGTAGCAGCAATTATGTACGTAAGGATGATAGCGACGGGCTTTTTTGTTGTCATCTTTAAATCTAGCTCCTCCTGATCCAAATAAGTAGTTTTGCTGTCAGCCTGTCAATATCTAGTGAAAGGGTAATTGAATAACACAATTTCCCTTACACCTTGAATGACGTGGGTTTAAGCTGCGATATCCTCAATGATCATGTATGTGCTTCTGGTTAGGACTTCCTAATGGTATCCTTCGGGCGTAAACGGGGTTGGGCATGGGGTTTGGAGTTGTTTTGGGTTGATTGTTAATTCAGATCGGGTAGAACCATGCTTGGTTAATGTCAGTTTTCAAGGAAAAAGGTTTGAGTAATTCTTTTTCAATTGCAGATTTTATGCTTCTGAAGTGCTCCTTTCGCTTGAGTATCTACACATGATGGGGGTGGTGTACAGAGACCTAAAGCCTGAAAATGTGTTGGTGAGGGAGGATGGTCATATCATGCTTTCTGATTTTGATTTATCATTGAGATGCTATGTGAGTCCCACCCTTGTTCAGTCCAGTACAGAGCCATCATGCCGGATATCTTCATACTGTATTCAGCCATCATGCATCGATCCAGCCTGCAAATTAGCTGTTTGCGTGGAGCCTTCTTGCTTGCAACCATCTTGCTTCAAGCCTCGCTTTTTCAATTCCAAAACAACAAAGGTGAGGAATGAAAGAATGGCAAATGCAGACTCGCTTCCTGTATTGATTGCAGAACCAACTAGCGCCCGTTCTCTGTCATTTGTTGGAACACATGAATATTTAGCTCCTGAGATAATAAGAGGGGATGGACATGGGAGTGCTGTTGATTGGTGGACATTTGGTATTTTCTTGTATGAGTTGCTACATGGAAGGACACCGTTTAAAGGCAATGGAAACCGAGAGACATTATTCAATGTTGTTGGTCTGCCCTTAAAATTTCCCGATGGATCAAGTATCAGCTTTGCTGCAAAGGATTTGATCCGGGGCCTGCTTGTAAAGGACCCACAGAAGAGATTAGGACTGAAAAGCGGTGCTACTGAGATCAAACAGCATCCCTTCTTTCAAAGTGTTAACTGGGCTCTCATTCGCAGTACTCACCCTCCAGAAATTCCAAAACCAGTTGATCTTGCATTTTTGAACCACACATTCAAGTCATCGGTGCCTACGAACGACAAGGGTGCTACCGACTCAGATAGGTCATCAGGTCCTTACTTAGACTTCGAATTTTTCTAATTTTCCAGTACCCTAGGAATTCGAAAAAGAGGTAGTGATTATCCTTGAGGAAGAAGATGATTGGAATTGTTGGCATATATTCATGTTGTCAATGAAATTTTGTTCCTTTAGATGGTTATTGCGGTTTCCCTCGTAAGATTGTAACTGTAGGGTATTGAGGTCCTTTCTTTTGCTTTCTACTTTGCGTTGTCTGGGCATATGGAGAGGAATTTGAACTCGCATGAATCTTTTTCCAGATACACCTAAAAGGAGAAAATGAAATAAAGGGTCCTGGAAAATGAAAGTGACGTTCGTTGTGTATGATTTTCGCGCTGTAGCTTTTATGAGCCTTTTAACGGGGGAGTTTCCTAAGGCAAGCCCCTTTTTTATTCTCTTTTCCACAATCACTCTCTGTCTGAAACGTGAACCTGTAAAATCTCCAAAACTTTGTCCGCAAACGAACTTTTGAAAAAGGGGAATGTGATTTAGACAAAACACAGAGAAAGTTGTACGGTGGTGTGGGACTCTGGATGCATCCGGCAATGAGAAAATGTGGTATCCCCGTAGCATTGGTCTTTTAACAACAGTGTTGGGTTCTGCTTCCTTGAACTCTCTCAAGAGTCGCTTTATTCCTCTACAATTACAGGCTTTTCATTAAAAAAGTGACACTTTAATCATATGTTGTTTTCTGATCACTTTATCGAAATTTGCATGATGCTGACTGGAGTAAAATGACTAATAATATGACGGGGAAACGAACCAAACCATTGAGCTTATGCAGCTCAAGAATCTCGACCAACATATTCTCTTCGTTTCTCTCACTATTCCATGGAAGTTAGAACTTGAAAATTCCTCAAGTTTCTCTCCTGGAGTTCTAATTGTCGTCTGCATCAGCCCATAGCTTCGAACTTCCTTCAACAAACAGTAAATTCATGAGTACCGCTAGAACCATGCTCTAGCCTCTACTCACGCTTTTCCTCTGTTTTTCAACGAATATATTGCAGCCTGCCGGAATGAATCCCCTTATCTCTTTTTTTTTTATTGGTATACATGCCCTTATCTCACATCCAATAACTATGGGTGGTTAACGGTAATGTAGGTGATAATTTGGTGAAAATTGTCACCGTCACCGCAATTGACGAAATCACATAATTAACACCGTCACCGCAGCGCTAAGGCACAATAACCGCTCTTGCCGGTGACGGTATTAACGGTAATGGTTATACGATAACCGCTTAAACCGTATAACAGTTATGCAAAAAAATAAGTTTTTTTCTTAAGCTTTTTCATTTTGTTCACTGTTTTTGGCTGTTTAAATTTCCAACATAATATCATAATCAATAATCATATCAAATGGACAAATATCATAGCATATTCAAATATAATATCTTAATCATTAACAATTATAACAAATATAAAGTTGTCAAAAAGTATAACATAATATCATATTCAAACATAAAGACTAAAGTTTAATAAAAGTGTCCAACAATTGTGACATAAACCAACTAATATATTCTAACAAAAGCTCAATAAAAATATGTCACATAATCAATAATCATCTCAAGTCTCAACTAGGGTTGGTTAACGGTAGTGTAGGTAACAGTTTAGTGAAAACCGTCACCGCACCGCTAAGGTACAATAATCGCCCTTACCGGTTACGGTACTGGTAAAGGTAGCGATTTTAGCGGTTAAAATGGTAACTGACTGGTGTAAATGAACACTCCTATCAATAACCCCTCGATTAACCCCCGTGGGCCATAACCCCAAGCTATGAGCTAGTGGTTCTATTTGACGACAGCTTGTAATTTGTATATAGGTCATGGGCCGATCAGTTACTTTCTACACGAGTGCCAAAGCCCAGATCCACTTACTATAGAATCTCCCATGAGTCCATGACTGATGTTTTGCCGAAACGACTAGTGGGACAGCCACGGTATACTAAACAATTGACAATTGTACTTGTTTGGTTAGAACCTATTATCAGATCCGACTGTGCACCGACACAATCTCCGTTTGCCCGGTTCAAATTAATTAGTCAAATTGTTGGAACGAAGACCTCACCTACCACTTTATGTAAACATTTGAAGCTTGAAGATAAAAAAAAAATAGTCAATTGACGTTTTTTTAATGCGTGGCACTTGAATGGATATGATTATCTATGCTGATTTCATTTTAGTATCTATCTTTTCTCTTCATTTTTTTTTAAACGAGAAAAAAGAAGTTGTGGTAGCACCTAAAGGAGCCGACAAAGAGAAGCCTCGCCTCCCAAGTCTCCTCTTCCTCTTTCCCTTCCTATTTTTCCTTTGAACCTCCGACGGTATTTGACGGTTTTTCTTCGTCCCCAAAAGCAAGGTTACCCTGCAGAAGATTTATGTAACAGAAAAAAAATTCACTAATTGCAAATGGATTGTCGAAATTTCCTCGCATTTTCTCTCTGTTTTATTTTCCTTCTCACTGATCTGTCCCATTCGGCCATGCAATTGCGCGGATGGCTCGGAGACAAGAAAGCGTATACCTCTCTCTCTCTCACACACACACACACCTCCCTCCCTCTTTTCTGTGTTTGTGAAAATGCCGTTGAAAAAGTTATTTCAATTTGATGTGGTTTTCAGGCACGAACCGGTGCTGAGATTGAAAAATGGTGTTTCCTCTTCCCCTTTTGACCCTACTCGTGCCACTCAGCTCTCATGGCATCCCAGGTCTCTCTCTCTCTCTCCCAAATTTGTTACAAAATTGCATTTCTTTTGCGGTTTATATTGATCTTTCTTTACTCCTGAAATTTTAATTGCGAAGGGCTTTCCTATATAAGGGATTTCTGAGCGGTGAAGAGTGCGATCACTTGATTAAACTGGTGAGTCAAATTCTGGGAGTTCTTCCCTGGATTTGTTTTTATTTGCTGGAATACATGGAAATCCACTTGCTTAGTGAGAAATTCCATTTGGTCGAACTGTGGCTCTTGACCATAATTCGATTTCGCTTTGGCTTAATTTTGGGAAAAGTAGGCACGGGATAAGCTGGAGAAGTCGATGGTGGCGGATAATGAGTCGGGTAAAAGTATTATGAGCGAAGTTCGAACGAGCTCCGGCATGTTTCTTCAGAAAGCTCAGGTATTGCCAATCCCTTCTCTATCCTACATCTACATTTATGAACTTCTGTTCTTGAGATTACGCGCTTGAATTATGCATGCTTGCATCTTCATGCGTACCCATTAGAGAAGTTGACAGGCAGCTTTTGGCCTTTTGGAAAGTGATTATGTTTCTTGGAGATTTAGTTGTGTTATCTTCATCATGCGGCGCTCATTAGAATTAAATGTCCCATTCCGTACAGTTCTTACCGAACTAGTAACAACTGAGTTTAGATTGGAGAATAATACAAAAGTCCGCAATTCATAGGTAATCGAGAAACATACTTGTAAGGCACTGTAATCGTAATGAGAAGTGTGAGTTGAATACCCATCCTGCTTCCTTATGTCTGCCAAGGAGGCAAGGATGAATAATGTGGCTTCAAGTCGAGCAAATCAGTGCACAAGTTTCTCTTCAGCCCTGGTTGGTTTCATTTTGAAGTCATAATGACCTTTGGGCCTAGTTAACTATAATCACTAACTACTCCCACCGTTAGTCCTCTCTTTTTTAGATAGAGGTTCTATTTACAGTTGTAACATTCACGGGGTTTTGTTTTGTTACCCTTAGATACTGTGGTCTTCCTGTTCAAATTGTGTGCAATTTCCCAAGGGACATGTCAAAACTCACTCTGGTCACCATATAGCTGGAAAGAGAGGGTCTTAATATCTGGTGCCAGAAAGGGGGATGCTTGATCAAACACTGCTATATAGAACAGAATATTGATATTAATATCTCATTTTTGGTTTTTCTTTATCGTAGGAAATTATTTTGTAATTCCTTAGCTCTAAGGCCTTACCTTCACCTCAAATTCTGTTTCACCTTGAAGGATGAAGTAGTCTCAGATATTGAGGCCAGGCTTGCTGCATGGACCTTCCTTCCTATTGGTAATACCACTACATTCTTCTTTTTTTTCTCTCTAGTGTAATGAAATTTCGTATTTCACCTTTTTCACCTGAAATATGCAAACAGAGAATGGGGAGTCCATTCAGATACTTCACTATGAGCACGGTGAAAAATACGAACCGCATTTTGGTTATTTTCTTGACAAGGCTAATCAAGAACTAGGTGGCCACCGGGTTGCCACTGTATTGATGTATTTGTCTGATGTCGAAAAGGGTGGGGAGACAATCTTTCCCAATGCTGAGGTAAACAGTTTATTGTGTACTGGTTGCTTGATGGTCTTCCTTTTTTGTTGCATGTGTTGTTGAAGTATCAGTATGTGCTTTTATGTGTATGAGTTGCATGTCTATGTGTTTGTGTTTCCTTTTTTTTTTTTTTCCTTCCCTCCTTCTGCTAAGGCAGCATTTACTTGTCTTCTTCTGCAGGCAAAGATGTCTCAACCAAAGGATGACGCGGGGTCAGAATGTGCCAAAAATGGCTATGCAGGTACTAGTCTGTTTATGTGTAACAAAACTGCATATTCCTTTATAGAACATGCCAATCGTCATGCTAACTAACTCAAAGAGGCATCTCTTTAAATTCGTTTGCAGTAGAATTCTTGTGAAAAGTTGTAGGCGGCACAGATTCCTTAAATATGTGGTGCACAAAAACATGTAGTTTTACCCATCTTTTTCTTCATGAGTTGAGGTTTAGGATTAGGTTGTATGCCAATTGTTTTGGCAAATGGTCACTGATTAATTTTTGGCCTATAAATGTTTAGAATAGAACGTATTTACATGATCATCTCATAATACAGCTTTGTTTGGTGAAAAAAAAAATCCACAATGTATTTTTCCTGGTGTTGCAAGATGCACCAAATTGTGGTGCCCTTTATGGACGACCCTTATGGTGATGATCCATGTATTGGATGGTACAGGACCATGAAAGTGGTTTTTTTTCATTGGCCTTGGGAGAAAACCAAAATTCCCCTTGTACGTTCAACTTGTTTCCTGAAGGCAACAACAATTCACCGTTGCTTTACATTTGTTCTGGTTTTTTATGCAGTGAAACCCAGAAAGGGGGATGCCTTGCTGTTCTTCAGTCTTCATCCTGATGCAACTACAGATGCCAACAGCTTGCACGGGAGCTGCCCTGTTATTGAGGGTGAGAAGTGGTCTGCGACCAAGTGGATTCACGTGAGGTCCTTTGATAAACCAGTGAGGCATTCAGTTGGGGACTGTGTGGATGAGAATGAGAACTGCCCTATGTGGGCGAAGTCTGGTGAGTGTGAAAAGAACCCAATTTACATGGTGGGTTCTGAGGAATCTGGTGGACATTGTAGGAAGAGTTGCAAGGTTTGCTCATCCTAGGAAGGCGGTTTTCTAGTTTTTCCGTTGTTTCGTAGAGGTCGAGGCTTAATCCTCTAATTGTTGTATATATATAACATTGACCTCTTGACTAAGCGGGTCATCTATGAGAGTTGCTCCATCCAAACTTTTGGACCATTCATTGCGTTTTTGTATTATTTACTTTACACATATATAACCAGCCTTTCTTAGTTATAACAAGTAGCACGAGGAACGGAATTTTCCTCTTCTGTTCTGCTTGAAACAATATTTCAAGTTCAAGATCTCCACCCTAGGTGCATACTGCATATTACCATAGATGAGGGTCTGGGACGTTATTTCTTTAATGCTTCAAGTAAATGAAGAATTTAAGGATAGGCTTGAACTTTTTTTTCTTCTTCTGATTTTCATTATTCCTTTTGAAAATCTAGTAACCAGATTTTCCTTATTCCTATTGAAAAAGAGATAGATATGTGATGATCTCGTATTGGATGTTTTATGATTTACATGTGTCTATCTCTTTCTTAATTATTAGATAAATAATTATCCCGAAAATTATTGATGTTTATACAGCTATCTGCCCACCGTTTATCTTTTCCTCATGGTGAAGAGAAACGCTGTAATAGTCAAATAGACTATCCAATGCAAATTCCGTTGTCTTTTCCTCACGGTGTAATATGGGGCAGCGGAGGCTCAGCGCTTTCCAATAATTAATATTTTTTTTATGTTTTTGCTATTTTCAAATTCAAAACACGGGATGAGTAACGAGACACAATGGGCTGCTATTGGAGGATGCATGTTGGGTCCAACGGATAAAGTGAGTATCATCAGTTTGTCATGAACCAATCACGTCTTTCTTCTTGCACCGATGGCTTCTCTCTCTCTCTCTCTCTGTTGAATAAGCTTTTGACACTGGTTCAGTCCATGCGTTTCTAATCGTTCATTTAAATTGAATGAACTCTATAATGGAATCTGAAAGTAAGTAAGCCTCTCCTAGAGTTGTGGCCTGTCCAGGCCCTGTCTTCCTTTAATATCTAGGTAGCTGGTGTCTCAGCTCATTTGTGGAGCTTTAAACTGGGAAGTCGGGAACTAAATGTGTTTGTATTTTAACAGTTGTGAGGACTTGAAAAAAAGAGCTTTGCTCTATGAGCTTCTTTTTGCTCTATGAGCTTTCATTTCAGTATAAACAAGCGCTACATACGGATATCTGCAGAACTTTTCGGTAGGGACTCTAATTCACGAGCTTCCATGAAACTGCATTCGTATCGTCAGAGATGAATTGTGCATCCATGATGCTAACTTGACATATGACTGTGTAAACATCATGACAGGTGGATAAGTTTTCCGGGAAAAGATTGGTGAAGTTTAATGCCACAGCTTCTCCAAGCCAACAAAAAAAAAATCGAACATCCTATAGAAACCAAAATGGGGCCCCCAAAATAAACATGTTGGGCCCAGTGGATGATGTCGGTGGCTCGCTCTACTTCTGGACATTTTCCTATTATGCTAATGTGCATCACACGTAGTCACAGAACACATGATAAGTGGACCATATACATATGTACGTTGAAGTGATGTACTCCAGCGTCATAGAAGTTGCATCACTACTCAGTAGCTTAAATTAGGAAGCCATTTTGTTTTCTATACTATTTACTCGATTGAAACTTCACTAAAGAACTAGCCCAATTCGAACGTCCCGAAATCGAGTGCTCCTCGAGCCAATTCCTTATGAGTCTGTGTATAATGAGAGAGAGAGAGAGATTTGCACCATTTTGTGATGTCATTTGAAACCGTTTTTTGGAGAAGATGAAATAATCATGCGATGGTAGTTCATTGGAAGCCAAATTGCACGCATTTCTTGCCTCCTCATTTGTTAAACGTTGTCTTTCCTCTTGTATAATGTACCTGCAATTGCATCACCATTACATAATTACCTTCAGCTCTCTCTCGCTCTCCCCCCCCCCCCCCAAACACCACCAGCAGTAGTACTCTTCAATGGGAAGGCCACCTTGTTGTGATAAATCAAACGTCAAGAGGGGCCTCCGGACTCCAGAGGAGGATGCCAACATACTTGCGTATGTATCCACCAATGGGATTGGAAACTGGACTATTGTGCCCAAGAAAGCAGGTTTTGAATTTGATTTAGTTTCTCCATATGGCATTTGACATTCCTTTGCTTTCTAAACTGATGTTTATTGTTTCTTATAAGTACTTGCAAGATAGGTAGCCGTTGTGCAGAAAGTTCATTTTTGCATGAGTTTATGTACAGGACTCAATAGATGTGGGAAGAGCTGCAGGCTTAGGTGGACTAATTACCTCAGACCTGACCTCAAGCACGACGGCTTCACGCCTCAAGAAGAAGAGCTCATTATAAACCTTCACCAGGCTATAGGAAGCAGGTGGTTCATCGAATTCTACGTAAACTCACCGAGCTATAATTTTTGAACTCGCTAAGAAAAGAACTGGAATTGTTGGTGATCGCTTCCCTTTTTGCATCATGGCTTTCAGAACCCTATGTCACCTATTTATTTTTGTCAATGACTCAAATCTTGAATCTCTTTCAGTCACTTTTTCATTGGCAAATTTTGACGCTTCCAATTAGTTTTCGCTAGCAAGTTTTGTGGCTTAAAAAAGACTCGCATCATATGCAATCATGTTGGTTCTTCGGAACTTTTTTAGCACTTCTTTGTCCTTGTGACATTCTTCCCTCTCTGTCTATTCAAATATAGTAGGTCTCTTTCATTCATTTCCTAGGAAAGAAAAAACAGCAGGTCTCTTTCATTGTCTGCCTACAAAGCTTCAAGTTATAAAAAGATGGGTCGGGATTCAGTCCAGACCTGTCCAGACCCACATTATGGATTAAATCACGACCCGATCAGACGGCTCACGTGGCGAGTTTAGCTTTAGTGGTCGGAGAGCTATTGTCCGACCACTACAGCTAAACGCGTGCTCGGAGAGCCGTCCATAAGGTCTGGATTTGTGGGTCTGGACTGAATCAAGACCCAAGGATACCTTAAACTTCTCATTGGAGAATGCATTTATTGCTGCAAACTTAATTTAAAGCATTTATTGCTGTGGTAACTGGCCACAATCCTATAATTTGCATACTGAAACCGTCAAACTGCCCATTAATTAATGTTCCTGTACCAGTTTAGACATGCCTCATTTGCTGGTGTATGAAAGATCTTGTGTCACATAAATCTTAGAAGAATATCATAACAAAAGTTTCCTTCTTGATATACAACTGTACTAACCACTAACAGCCTGTATTATGTTACCAGTGCAAGTATAATGACCCTCTCTCTCTCTCTCTCATACAAACCTATGTGGTGCAGATGGTCTCTAATTGCAAAACAACTACCTGGAAGAACTGATAACGATGTTAAAAACTACTGGAACACCAAACTGCGGAAGAAGCTTTCCAAATTGGGAATTGATCCCCTCACCCATAAGCCATTTTCTCTTGTTCTTTCTGATTACGGAAATATTAGCGGCCTCCAAAACACCGAAACTCAAATTAATGTATCTCCCAATAAAAACAAGAACTGCACATTTATGCCCAAACCAGAACCACCTTCGATCCCCACGGGATTTACAAATACAGAAGCGCCGATCAGGAGGCCTGTAGTAGAGCAAGTCCAAACTGGCTTCTCTAATGAAATCATCGCCTCATGGGACTCCCCGTCTCAATTTCAGCTCATTAGCCAAGAGCCCATATTCCAGCCATTGTTTAATGAAACTACCTCTTTTTGCTCGTCAACAGCTTCTTCTAATCTCATACAACTAAGCTCGCCACCAGCGTATTCCTGCCAACCATCTCAAGCAGAGATTCCGCTATCTTCTTCCTTCAATTGGGGTGAGTTCATCCTCAGTGACCCTCTCACTTACCCAAGCTTTCAGCAGCAGCAAGATATCCATTTCCAGGGAGTCTTGTCACCTTCTGAACCTCCAACTTTATTGCAAACACCATCGTTAAGCTTTACTAATGGAAATGGTCCAAATGGACATGAAGGTGGTCTTGGGACATTGGATTTTGGATCAACACTTGGAGGTCAAACAAAGACCAGGTCAGAAGCTACATCTTCTGTGAGCTCATTTGTGGAAGCTATTCTGGAACAAGACAGTGAAATGCGGGCGGAATTTCCAGACATTTTAGATGAATCTTTTGGTTACTAAAAGATTCTAAGAACTTAAATGGTTTTCTGTCATACTAGCACGAATAATGGCAGAACTCAACATTACGGCGGATTGTTTTAGAATGTAGAAGACTGAACAACATAGGGAGCCTGTGACGATTAAGATAAATCATGTTCTGTAAATGAGTAGAACTTTTGTTTTTTGGGGGAGGATTGTATAATCAGTATTGGTATATAGTTTCTGGGTATCTTAACTCTGATTTACAGCCCCCAAGTCAAGATTAAAAAGAAAACATTTTGAGCCTCGAAAAAAATAGAAGATTTACACACATAAGAATATCGTCTGCCACGACCTGCAAAAGTTGTCAATCCTGAATATTATCTAAAATGGGATATTTCGTGGCTAGAAAATCTCGTCTAGGCATTGAATGGGTTTAACATCTTAACTAACCCGAAATGCTAGCACCTAATCTGAGAACCATTCACCAAAGGGCGTCCTGGCGCTCGAGCCGTAAAACAAGTAATGAACCTATTTATTTACGTCCACAAATTCATCGGCTAATCAGCCAAATTCTACTGATCCCAATTCCTCCACTTTTATCAACCATTTACTGTTCATGAGGATCTGAGATCCAGTGGATCAGTATATATCTATATGCAACTGTATTATCCACCTCTATCTCTTTGTCTCTCCCCCCACCCCCACCCCGTTCTCTTTCTCTATCCAACACATTCTGGAAACTTCAACGACGGACAGAACCCCTTACGTAGTTCCGTTGGTTAAAAGAAAAGGACACAAATCAATACTGTGAGAGGCGAAGGCAGGGGCCGAGAAATAGAGACTCTCGAGGTACACAAACACACCGAAAGATTCGTCCATGGATACGTTGAAGAGATCAAATGTGTCATTCCGGAGGCAGGGTTCGTCTGGCCGCATTTGGAACGACCGACTTCATGGGGAACTCGGGCAAGTCGCATCCCGCACCAAGTACAGAGATGTGAAGTTCCACGATAAGGAGAATGCTTATTCGCCTTCCCCCATACCATCCTCGCATTCTGAGCCTAAACGCAACGTCCAAATATGTTGTTGCTCTGCCCTCTTTGGGCGACGTCCGCCGTCTCCGACAGCCTAGGGCGATCTTTCAGTTTTACTCCTTAGTCCTTATAATCTTTTTTTTTTTCTAAGTCCTTGGTCCTTATAATCAATCGCTGTGAGCCTGTGACTATGGAACCGGCGAAGGGCGTCCTCTTTTTTTAGGTAATGTAAGTAAATGCAATAGTGACACGGGGTCCGGTTAATATGCTTTGCATTATGCTCTTGAGCGTGATGATGTACTGCTCAGATCAAATTTTCAAGATCTAAGGTTGAGATTAAAACAAGTCAATTAATCAAATAACCCACCGGGTTCGACCCGTTCAGCTGTGAATGATTCGCGAATTGGTGTAGACAAACAATCGACCGCTACATGAACAGTTCGACAGCTACGTGAACATGTCAAAATGAACAGGTCGACAGCTACATGAAGCGAACGACCGCTTCA
The DNA here is from genome assembly GCA_963930655.1 of Myrica gale. NCBI lineage: Eukaryota > Viridiplantae > Streptophyta > Magnoliopsida > Fagales > Myricaceae > Myrica > Myrica gale. The sequence goes on along the minus strand of OZ005600.1, from coordinate 2,105,391 downwards.
TGTAGCGGTCGACCCTATGTGAATAGGTCAAATTCGAGGGTCACAATAAAACAGGTCAAATTCATTAATTGATGTGGCGTATTATGAACCGTTAGATCTTGAAAATTTGATCTGAGCCGTATATCAGCACGCTCAGCACCTTAGGAGCTAAGCATATTAACCGAACCCACTGACACAAACGGGTGGTGAATTTTTTTTCCTTTTTGTAACGCAAGTAAATGATTTTACCACCAACGGATTGTGGCTGTGATAGTTGTGTCTAATACGTAGGTTGCTTCAAACGAAGTTTTGTTTTGAAACAACAATATTCTTATTATGCTTGAGTGGTTCTCGAGTTGTGTAATTTTCGAATTTAAATAATGATGAAATTCGCTTTGATTTTATGATAATCCTTCTTGTGAAAGTTTTATTTTTTAACAGAAAACTTCAACCGGGGGAAGTGGGTCGCACGAGATATATATTGTATCTCGTAGTGATAGGGAATAAAACACACAGGAATGTTGCCGACTAGACCCTGGAGAACCATAGAGATGAATATATCCTGCAGCTAGGTGCTAGACCCAAGCAAGCATGCAAGCACACAATGCACAACTCAGGCATCGCTAGGGCTTAGAAATGACTTCGAGGAGGGGATGAACGCTAGATCTTCGTGGGTGCTGGGCAAAAGAAAGGAAATGCAAATTTTAGATTCTAAACGGATAGAATGAGGGCAAACAGGGAGAAAAATTTTAAGTGTCTCACGTGGACGGTACGTGCGCTTAATACCGCCAGTCTTAACGGATAAATTGGCTTCGGGATGACAATCGACGAAAATTAGAAGTTTGGGTCCCTATGTCACGAAATCAAAACAAGGAGGTACAAATTGTCAGGTACTCCATAGTTCAGGGGTGCAAAGTGTCATTTCTTCTAATTTCTATATATTTTAATAACGATATATTAACACGATGTGTCAAATGTAAGTATTCGATTGCTTGAAATGTTACGTGTCAAGATTGACCATTTAGAGTGCAAATGCGAAAAACATGTGATAGTTAAAAGTTGCAAAATATAGTTTTGAAGGACGGACTAAGGATGAATTTTGTTAAATATTAACATAGAGCAAAGGCAGAAAGGGGTATTTTTTAAAAAAAATTGGGAGGGCCGTTGCTCCCTGGCCCCCCTCCCTCCTCCACTGGACCGCCCAATTACACCACCATTTCTTATAGTATTAAATTTTGACAAAATAATCGCAGGAGTATTGAAAAACCGCACAAAAGTCTTGAGGTCGTGTTTCTTAAAAAGTGCTCCCTCGGTGTAACTCCATTGAAAAAAAGGGAAAACCTCGTAATAAGTTGTCCATCTCAGCACTAATTGGATAGGGACACATGATCATCCCTGCTGACTCACTTGGCCATGTCATCCCTTTGCTGACCCAACTGTACACCTCAGCAACGTCAGTATGCCATATTGCCATGTAAAGAAAAAGAAAAAGAAAAACTCAAAACACAGCTCACTCGCATTGACCCCACCCACCTCCCCTCCCCATATCCAATCCAACCCCAAAATCTCCAAATTGCTAATCCTAGACCGTATCGCTTACCTATAGGCTATACCCACATACCACAGGGATTGATGGTATAATTAGGCCTAAAAAATTAATTGACCTGATGTTTAAAAATGAAATGTGCAATAAAGGCCAATTTACATTATAAATGTAGGAAAGCGTATTTTTGTGTGGAGAATGTTAATAAATTCCAAAATCCATTTCGTATTCCAAACCACCTAAAAATTGGATTACTCATTGTTGACACAATACATATTCTCTAAGCAAAAAATTAATCGATTGATATTTAATTTGTTCTTCATTATTTGTCTGATTTTTTTTAAGAGAACCACAGAGCGTATAATGCCATCACATTGCACTTTAATGCCAGTTTCAGGTAGAGATCCTAAATTCATGACACCATGATGTACAATGGGGGGCAGCAGAATTTCACCGTTTGAACGACCATGAGAAAAATGGTTCCACTGTTATCCAAACAGTTCACAGATACAACAACTGTGAACTGCCAACAAGTTGTCCAATCGTCTCGTGCACCCAATCGAACGTGAACCAACAAGCATGTTCAGAACTATCATTTCCTATCTATAGCAAAGTATGGAGAGATGTATAGCAAGCATTATCAGACCACTGGAGGAATAAATAAAAGACCACTTTCGGATTTTATAACCGTCCAAGTTCAGGACTATACATTCTGGTTAGAAATGGAGGACACTTTGCAAGTGTCAAGATTGGGATACGTAATTTCGTTTACGGCCCCCAAACAGAGCACAGCAGGCAGGATATGTGAATATAGATATGGTAGATATGGGGCTTTACACTTATTGCTTACTTTCTCGATGACTGAAAACCTTTACAGAGTTGGTTCACTTGTTGATCAAAGGCCCAGTCGGTTATAATTGGCGTAGTCAATTTCATTCAACCTTATGCAACATAACATATGCTCTGGCAGGTCTTCTGCTTTGTTCCCCTGTTTCAAAATAACAAGATGATATGCCTCATAAATCAGATCAGGATCTTCACGAACACTTAAAAAAAAGACATGCTGAGAATCTCGATGATGATGATTACCTGAATTGTCAGGCCAAGATCCAAGATACAGAGCTTGAATCTGTCCTGGAATGCTTCGATGCCTTTTCTGGCAATGAAGCTGAATCTATGCATATCTATATCGATCTCAAGGTAGTTTTCTCCCTGTGGCAGAAAATTTTATTGTAAAAGTCAATTCATAAGCATTCAGAAGGGTGTCTCACGTGATTGCACTGATCTTTTTTTGCAGTCCTATGGGACTTGAGATACACTAATTCACTAAAAAAGTTGTAACTTCAGCTAGGTTCCTTTGGCGAGGAAATGACTCTTTGATACTGGATGAATAACTTCCTCATTCAAATTTCTAACGTAGGCTGCTATTGCAATATTGCTGCCGCAACTAAGCTTAATGAATTAAAAACAATATTCTCCTTTTGAGTTATGTATTTAGACAGATGCACAAGCAACCATAGATAGATATCACGATATGTAAATTCTATATTTCTTCTCTACACTCAGTATGCAGCAGAGCATCAACCCGTGAATGTAATGCTTACCAACTAAGGCAAAATAATATGGCGTATGCCTTTTTAAGAAAACTGAGGAATACTTCAGATCAACAAAAATTATACTAAAATGTGAAGGTCACAGGCCTTACCATGAAAATCAAATAACAAAGTTGTATTTTAAAAGTATGGGTCATGCGGTTTTCACAAAACTTACAAGGTAGAACTCATGTTGAGGACGTGATAGAACAGGCTTTTCATTGTAAGAATTTATAAGCTTCTTCTCAGTTGCACTTAGATGAAGATCCTCTGCATTTGCCAGTCTGCCCAAGATTTTTAATCTTTCCCTCACAGAGGCAATTGAGTCCATAGGGAAACCTTTAACTCTCTCCACTTCATCATTGATAAACCTCTGTCAAGAACAGAAACATAAACACTAAGGTTACCAACATTTTATGTACTGGAGCAACACACGGCAGTCAGAAGACTATCATGTGATGTGTCTCCCAACAAAAGGAAATTCAAGTATGTCTAGAAACATTTACAATATATTAAGAAGCAGAAAGATAGAGATGCATCCAGCTTACAGTGAAAGTTTCTCGGAAATGAGAGGGAAGCTCTTTTGAATAAGCTTCAGACAGCTTAAAATACAAAACCAAACTCATTCCTTCTCCATCATTTTCACTTTGAAAGATTGCGGCAGGATATAATGGTATCTGCAAGTGAAAAGAATATCAAACTATGTATTGGATGAACTTCGATATTCAGAAAAAGGTATGTTCTCCCTTCCCATGTGGACAAAGGGATGGCATATCAATCAGGCCCCCAACAGGATTTACAGAGAGGAAATCATTAAATGTGCATCGCGGACACTAAGGTTGCACAACAAAACCCAACCATTTGCAGCACTGTGATACACAATTGTTTGCGGCATCATTCCACTAAAGAAGAAGAAGAAGAAGAAGATGACCTGAATATTTACGATTAGTATGGAAGGAATTTCTCCAGATGGATTCATAAGAGGAACTTCCAGAAAACGAGCAATGTGGTCAACTTTCCTTTGAGATAAGAAGACGTCAGCACCAAAAGGATAATATGCAACACAATTTGGAGCAAAATCTTTCTTTTTATCCCTGCCAAGTAAACCATGAGTAAGTTCAACACCCAGGTGGAGACAGAGGACGAACAACTCAAGAATGCCAAACCCATAAATACTGCATGCCGATATCAAGGATAAACCACAATTTGTATAAACGAGAGAGAACATATGCCTGCTGACAGTAGCTACATTCTCACCTACAATAGTTTTTCCCCCTGACTTTGAAAGAACTTGGTTCTAGAGGAGACCAACAATCAGGCATTCTCTTCTCTATTGGGCAGTGAGGAATTGAGGAACCTGCTATTGGTCTTCGCAGAAGCGACTTTGGTGAACCTAAGACAACAAGAAAACACATACTTGAGCTATTGTCTGCTGATCAACAAACTTATCAAAGAACTAGTTGCCATTATGCTGAACAAGAGAAAATGCATTAAAGTTCATCAAGACAGCACGATGAAGATGGCAAGCATCATTACTCTGCGAAATATGTTATCAAATATTTTTTGAAGGATATTATTTAACGAACACAAAATCCAACGTCTTACTCATCTACCTATCTGCAACCACGAACTAAGGAAAGAAATATCCACCATCGTAGTTAAAAGTGGCATTCAACAAACAGTTACCACTTCTTCCTGATTCGTCACTTCTTTGCCACCCTGCCTCGACAATTACATGGCCAGGTGCATACATTAACTTCAGAGACGAAAGTAATTCAATTTTCTTCGCCAAATTGCAGATTCCAACAAAACAAGTACCACAATAGAACTTAGATAGGCGGAGATCGTTCTAGTCTAACATTTGGTGACGGACACAATCGATTCAAAAAAGTTCAAATTTATATTACCCATGAGGGATTATGTCGGGCCACATAACACCAAGGCAGGACTCACCTACATGGCTACATGACGCATGCGGTAGATAAATGGGCAAATAGAAAACAGGTGGAAAAACACTCACAAGTTGTCAGATCGGCATGTCCTTCCCTCGATTTAAAGGAAAGTTTTGAAAGCGCTTTCCTTCTCAAGTTTGATGTGGCGGAACTGAATAGCCTTCTTTTCTCAACCGTGGTGCTGGTAGAAGCAATACACGGCATGCAAGTATTGGGAAGAATACTGGAATGATCAAGAGCCACTGTTTCACCTCCTCCAGCATTCTCATTCGCACAAGCAGGGACTGGCTCCTTTCGGGGACCATCGGGCTTGGACGGAGACGAATCTTTCCGTTGAACCTTAATGGCATTGCTGGAGGGGTGTTCGCAATTCTTTTGAATACGGTCCTTGTTGTTAGCATCCTTTCGGGACGAAATACTCAACGTAGATTCAGTGTCATTCAGAGAAAAAGCATCTGCAGGTAATTAAAAATTTGTCCTGAATTTAAAGTCTGTTTGCGTAGTTCAAATGCTTACCCTAATTTGCATTAGAGGGTCAAAATTACAAACCTTCCTGAATGCTATAGAACTCGTCGTCCAATTCGGACTCGATATTTGAAGCAGAATCAAACCATGGAACATCTACACTTCCTGATCGTAGAAATAGCTCAGATAACAAAAAAAAAAGCACACAAATTCGGGGGGGGGGGGAATCAAGACCATTCCAGTGAACAACTATCTGAGGATTCTTCGAAAACGACGAAGCAAAAAACGACGATACTGAAATAGGATGAGAACCTTGGAAAGTAACATTAGATGGAACCCGCCGTTTAGAAAGTCTTCTACGCTTCCGATGATTCCTCTTCCTCTTCGGCAAACCTAGTCTGCCTCCCACGCAGCCATCGGGCCTTGAACCACAGGCCCCCATTCTCTATTTCTCGCTATCACGGCTTCTTCTCCTCCTTTTTTCAACTATTCAATCGCCAACTAACTCTTTATTCTGTAATTAATACGTTACAGTCGAAGCTGATATCCGATCTCTTTCTCTCTCCATAGATCGGTATTACGCGATCAAAACCATGAGAATGACAACAATTGTAACTGAACACATGGACCCACCTTAATCCGCGGGCCTTCACGCGCTGTCCTCCATGGTGCAATCTAGGGCTCTTGTCAACCCACGTGGTGATTTCATGCGTTGGGTCTCCAAAGGCGCGTGGCTCAGTTAGTGGGTTGGTTGGGACACCTGGACACTCTAATTAGATCGTGTTTCACTGAGAGTTCTGCGGCTCGAAATTCGTGTTCGTGATCTTGGCTGGTCGGCGAGTTTTCCGTTTCTATTTATGGGGTGCACGTGTCACACTCTTTCCACGGACTTTGAGGAAATCAGCAGTTTTTGGCGTTAGCTATTTAATATTTGCTTTTTTTAGATTTTCCCTCTCCCACGTGCGAAATTTTGACGCTTGGGCCTGGAAATGGATTGAGCTTAATAGGCTTAGGCTTGGGATTGGTTGAACTTCATACATGCAAAAGGAAGACCTTTCTTTGAGCCCGGTTCAGTATGAAGTTGGGCTCTATTTGCTAATGTAGTCTAATTTGGAGGACGAGTTCGGCACTCTCGAACAAAGCTGGAGAGTTACCAGCTTTACTTTTTGGACTTTGTCGGCCTTCTTTTCCACAAACTTACGAAGGATATCTGTTTCTTAGCAAGGATTATCAGTGCCATATCGAAGACTTCGACCTGCAACAAGACCTCAATGTTATGGAAACCATTCTGAATTTTCAAATATAGGAGGCGATGTGAACGTCAGAGTCTTGACATTTTACACCTCTATTTATTATTTTTATAATATTACACGCATAATTTCAGACACTTTACATTCTCTCTAAATGATTCTTCAGTTGGGATGGAAATTTGTTTTTTATTCTCCAAATTTACAAGTTTCTCCTCGTGAAATGTTCACGTGCAACAAAAAATAATGTGGATAAAATTATCTTTTCACACGTCGAAAAGTTATTTTCTGTCCAAATTAACCACAAATTTTAAAAAATAATGTAAAATATTTGAAATCAATAATTGATAAATGTAATGTAACAAAAATAATAGATTGTAGTGCAAACTGTATTTAATCATAAAATTAATTATTTAGTATCTCATCAAAGATCTTGGTATTTTTTCTGCCTCTTGGTTGCATGAATTATTTTGACCACTGCCATATTTTTTTCTGTTTATTTTTCTCTCGTCCAACCCTTCCACTGTCTTTATATAATTTAAGTAATATTTTATTAGTGTATACTTTTTCTCCGGCATACGCATGGTGTATGCACTACAATCTAGTGCAGAGGCGGATGTAGGGGTGCGGTCCAGGGCGGCCGCCCCCCATTACATCCCAAAAAAAAATTTCATTTAGTTTTTATTTTTAGTTTTTATTTTATTATTCATAGATTGCCCTGGGCCTATGGGGCCCGACCCCCTTCGCCCAGGCCAACCCCCATTTGAGGCATGAGTGGATAAGAGCTTTTATGAAAACACATGTTGTTTTATTTTTGGCAAGCTAAAAACTTGGCGGGAGATTATTTTGCTCCTCTGCAGTGGATGGTCTGCTGTGTTGCTGCCTACTCTTTCGTTTCTGTTTTTTTTCTACCCTTTAGGTGTGGGAGTTGGGGGTTTGATTATCTGTTGTAATGCATCAGCTCTTTCAGTTTTTCTTTTGCTCAACATATATAGTTTGCGGCAATAGTAAAGGGCAACAAGTTGAATATGTGAGGTGTCTATTCTCTAATCTAAGTATACTTGATTATGCAGTTTTTTTAGCCTTACAAAGACAATAAAGTAGATCTTCTGGCACCTAAGTTGGTCTTCATTGCCCTTGATTTAAGACAGGTGAATATTTTCCCCCCTGATGCAGCTTTCTATGATGTGGTGAGAGACCATTTGAAATACCCAACATAATTGTTTCACCAATCAATATACCCTGTAAGATACAAAAACTAGACTATTTGGAATTGCAAGTACTGGTTTGGGTATGCCGACGGACCAGCGGTCACCCGAACCGCCACGTTAGATCTATGCCTACGGAGCTATAGCGGCGATCACGACCACGACCGCCGCTAAAAAACAACTGCTATAGGCTAAAATTACCTATAACAACATTTTTTTTCCCTATAGCAGCGGTCAGTGACCTTTTTTTGTAGTGACAATTTTTTGCATGAATTTTTTTTTTATCATTTCGCCTTTTAAATTTGACCCCCATAGATTTTGATCCTGGATCCGCCACTGATCTAGTGCGTCATTTCTTCTTTTCAACTTTTTGTTTTTATTGATTTAATTCGTACTTGCTCTCTCACTCTATTAAATTTTGTATGCCCACCCAATGCTGTGGACACTACTATATGTAGCATGTCCTCCTACAACTCCCGGCTGGTCCTGACTACGTAATTTCAGTTCTATCCCCCTACAAATACCAAATATGATTTGTCTCCAACACAACTTGGAACAAGGAAGCAGATGTTTCGGACAATGTTCGCAAATCAAACGTTGATTTTCCGAGGAGTCCAACAGATCACTTCTGGATTGGATGATAAGAGAACCTGCCTGTGGGACCCTCGCAGGATAGTGGGCCACGTTCTGAATAATCGTAATGCATTCTTTCAATCGAAGGAACTGCCCAAGATCGGAATCTGTCTACCCATGCAACAAAAAGGCGTTCAAATTTGAATCTCAGTTACTTTGGACCGAGTCTTTCCTTCTCGAACCAATCAAAATCAAACCCGAAAAAGAAGCAAAGAAAAAGTAAAAGAAAAAGCAATGGGCAGAGATTGCTTCTTCCTCTTTTGCTTTTGGGGGAGATGTCGCAAAATTTGTCCATAGTACTCATATTTTTATATATACAAGAATTAATGAAGACTACTAAATGCAAAAAACGAAAGGGAAGAAAAAAAAACCAACTAATCTCGTCGGGTTCTTTTCTAAAGGCTTAACATTCTTGAAGGTGTTATAAAAAGACAAAAAAAAAATCACGTATTGTTGGTCAAATGCGACTCGTGGGACACAACACTGCACACAGCATTGCATTTCTATGCATTTTATCAAGAATTATACATGAGTAATCCTCATGCTCATGTGAAAACCCTAATTATTCTTTCTTCTTTAGGGATTTTTTCAAAGGTAGTGGAGTTTGTATCCAGGTCTAAAACATATACACGAGTTGGGAGAGATTGATGAATGAGTTACTATAATTTTTTTGGGTGACGAAAGAAATCTAAGCATCTATTTACTTGCACAGAACTCGAACGGATCTGATCTAAAATACATACGAGTTAAGTTTAATAATACGACAAAATAGAAAAACTGACCGAACTACTGATAAGTCCTCGTTTAAGTCGTGAATGCTGTAATTAGTGAGATACAAATAAGAAGAAAAAAAAAAACAGAACGCCAAACCAACAGAAAGCAGCTGAGGACGATATGTTACAAGCCAACTCATTTCCTTTATGGTGCAGTGCTCCTTTTTCTTATGGTATCTATTTTTGTCTGTTTTTATACATGCAAAGTAGTAATCCGGCCCTATCCATCAACCTCTCTCTAAAACTTTCAAGTAGGGACAAGCAAACAGTAGTTCGGATAACTCAAAAAGCTCAAATCTTTCTCAAGGTTCTCGTGTATTTTGTCTGAGATAATTTCTCGGCTCTTTCAACGCGCATGAAAACTTTTACTGTTCATGCAGTCACCAATCAAACTAAACCACGCTGCAGCTCTCGTAGAATGCTCCAACATTGGAGAAAACAAGAGGACTTGATGATTGATTCTCTCTCTCTCTCTCAATAACTCCTTAATCATCACAATTAGTACAAGTCTGGCACAAAATGATTAGTAACTGAATGAATTGCAGAAAATCTGACTACAAAATATATATATAGGCAGTCAGACCTAGTGGTAGCAGCTTGCTCTAGTGTTCAGGGCAACAGAATTCAACTTGGATTAATGTGTACTTAGTGAAGGATCATAAAAATTTTAAGTTCTTGCACATTTCTCTCTACACAATATCCGATGCTTCTCAGTTCTGATCACTTCCCTTGACGCTTAGGCTCGACCAGGTGGTCGTCTAGTCTTCGCTGCTCTCCTGAATAAACATACCAGAAGATATTAACATCAGTACTGAGAGACAAACAAAGGACAATTTCCATGATAAGGTAATATTTGCAGCACTATGATTTATTAATTGGGAAGCTTCTTACAGGGAGCTTGAGACTAAAATATTAGGAGTATGAGTGTTATGGGGAGCCTTGTTAAATGGGACAGCAGATCTCTTGGTATTGAACGACAAACTTTCCGGGAATGATGGTTTGGACTTTCAATGGGCCATTCATTGGGCCATTAAGAGAACAGCTTCCAATATATTAAATGGAAAAACTCAACACAAAGGAAAGGATCATCTCTGAATGTTCCCTCCTAACTAAAGTGGTCCACGTCTTCCCCCGATGTCTTTATTTGCTTCTCATCAAAATAAGAGAAAGATATTGGTTCAAAGAAGCTTTTAGTAAAGAGTTAAAATTATCATCAACTCCCATGCATCTCATACATGGATTACATGATATTTCTTTGATAATCTACCACCTTAGTTACAGCTCAGGTCGCCAAAGGGCCGAGGAAGAGCTGGTTAGATTTGATTCCAGATGTTAGATGCAAAAAACACAAAAGCAAAAAAAATTATGTACGTCTAGTCCCCCCTCCGCACTAAACAAAACAAAAGAGAAGTCTCTCTGCCATTTTGGAGTGTCCCATCACCCTTGAAAGTTGAGACTTAGAGCAATTATCAACAGGACGATAGTTTCAATTCCAGGCAGTAAATTTTCTTCTTTAAGTCTGAGATGCGTGTCCCTCCATAATTTAAAAGTTGTTAAGCAACACTCCACAGTCCACTCCCTTCATGAGTATGCTTTCGATGCAGTGCATGATGCATATTTGATTAAGAGAAGGGAAAGAACATAAATGTACCTGTTGTGAATGGGATCAGGTCCATTAGGTACTCTTCTCCTGCTCACGTAAGTGAGATCGGAAGCCCAATGAACGACATGCTTCTCTCTTCCAATTAGCTTCCAATACTTGAAGATTTCAGTTGATCGAACCGTTATCGTTGATGTTTTACTCGCACTGTTTGCTAGGATTCCAACTGTCAAAAACCAAATGACACCCACAAATAAAAGAGTTCCAAACAGAGCCCTGAAACTACCACTTCCCACCATGGCTGTTCCTCTGTTTCTCCTATAACTTCCTACTCAAGGAAATTGGCTGGCTGTTGAAAGCAGTGAGGGAAGAATAAATCGAAACAACCATATTGTGACTGAGAAAAACGAAGATGAATATGGAAATTATGGACCTCCCACTTTAGCAGAACAAAACAAGAAATGGACCTCCCACTTCAGCACAGAACAAAAAACTGGAAGAGAGAACAAGCTGGTAGGACAGTGATTAGGTGGTTCTTAACTTGGCGCGGAGAAGTGGTTCGTTCTATTTAAAGGAAGAGCACAGCAAGAAAGAGAGTACAAGGCCAATGCAACACAAAAGTTTGTTATCCAAGTTGCTTTATATATTGAAATGGGTCCATGCAAGCTCTCTTTCTTTATTTTGCTTTGTTCATGTTTTGTGCAGCTAGCAAAGGGACCTCACTATCACCCTAATTGGGCGTACTCTAATTGTGTAGAAGACAGAGCCGCCCGGTGCCTATGTGGAGGATCAAGAAACCTCCAATTATCGCCAACTTGGGCCCGAAAACAAGATTATCTTAACCACTTGACTTGATCAAAAGCTAGGAGCCCTGTTTGTGTGTATCATGCACACATGTATGTGATCTGCATCTTGAATATAAAGAACCAAACTAATGTGTTCGTGTACAAAGAAGAAAGCATACCAAAAAATTACAGCTCTACCGCACTTGCGGTTTTCTTCCTTGATCAGTAAAAAGTAATCTTATCCTACTTTTGCATTGGGAAATAACATAACCTGGCACGCCTTTCGAACCACTTATTTACAACTGAAAATTAAACCAGTCTCTGGATACCATCACCTTATAATATCTGAAGGGCAAATGTTATTCTTAAAGCCATTAAAGATAGTGACGTCAAGCAATTTCTGCATGTGAAACTTGAATACTTGTGCTCGAAAAGTAACCTAAATTTGCTCTAGATAGCATATCTATCTGAAAGTTCAAACATCAGACCGTTGTGTTTCAAGAGCAAGATGAATACAAGTAGAGAGCCTAAAAACTCTGAATACTGTAGAGAAATACGATGCCCAAATCCACTGGAACAATCGATTCTCAAATAGTGTAACAAAGTCACACTAGCCCAAAGACTCACAACCAAAATAGAAGAGATCAAACTAAAAGAAGAAACACACTTTTTATTGAAGAAAGGAGATAATACAACTTGGATAGGACCACACTTACAATATATGAAAAGTGTTGGAGACAAAACTAGGACACTCTCTCTTTTGTGGGTTTAGGTGGGATATGATGGAATGAATGACTAGAGAGGTAGGCTAGTGACCAAACAATCCGCTAGCTCCTTTTTGACGAATGGCTTGACCAAATGTAATCGTTTATATATCTACCACATATGTAACCTATCCGAGAATAAATATGCATAAGCATGATAGAAGTTACACTAAAAATTTCATCAACAACTGTAATCCTCACCAAGCCCACATCCGATTCCTGTTCACAGTGAGCATGCTTCGTATGTTGAAAATATGTAGTCCCACATTGCTAAAACAATGTGGGCATTTGCAATTAGTAGCTTATAAGTAGCCCCCATGTAAACATTTTAAATCATAAGTGAGAAATAATAAATCTAATATGGATATTCTCATAATTGTATGTTTCACTTATCAAAGTTTAAATTTTTATTTCTTACATGGTATCAGAGCAAGGTTTTCGGCTTTAGTCCGGTTACCTTCTGGCGACCATCTGACATTAGTACCCGAAACCTCCCGGTTTAGTACCGGCAACCATCCGACATCAGTACCGGCAACCATCCTTGAGTTTCCTGTAATTATTTTTTTCATTTGCAATTAGTGGCTTATATATAGCCCCTCATGTAAACATTTTAAATCACAAGTGAAAAATATAATAAATCCAATATAGATATTCCCATAATTGGATGTCTCACTGATCAAAGTTTAAATTTTTTTACTTCTAACATCGTAGAAGCTGCTTGCTCCAACGTAATAAATCTTGATTTAAAGGTCGGGTTGATTCCTTGTTGCTTTTCCATTACAAAAGTCACTTCCTCTTGTCTTCTAGATAACATATAAGGGAAATGCCCCACGTCCCGCCCCCACGTCCCGCCAGCGTCCCGCTGGCTGACGTGGGGGCGGGACGCCCAGCACGGCTCAACATATAAAGCAGCACTTCCCTTGCAAAACTCAAAGTATCAACTGAGGGTCCCTCCACCCTTCCCTTGTTGGATCAGAATCTTCATGTCTTCAGGGTATTAGTCCTTTTGGTCATTGTCCTCCTGCTACAGATCCGGTTCCGACGCAGACACAAGCAGGGCATCTTAGTTGACAATGAACAATCTTCTCAACCCCTTCGTTATTTCTGTTCTACCGAAACCAACAGATCTTAGCTACAAAAAACATGTACTTGATGCTCTGCATGCCTAGAAAAAAAAAATTGTTTAAAGACAAATTGTGCAACGTTATGACTGATTTAAAAAAACGAATCCAACATTCCAAGGCGTGGCTAACCTTGTAACGTAGATTTGTTTCTTTAAATTTTAGCTTCACTTTGCACAGAATCCATTCACCCCAACTTAAGCATCATTAAGATCAATTCAGGGAGTCAATCAGTCAGGACCGCTAGCCGGGGCCAAGGTTTTTGACGTCCAATGGTTGGCACCCACTTCAAGTGGCTTGGTACCCCATTAGAATTACCGACCATATCATTTATGATTTCTTGCAGAAGGTTCAACTACTTTTCCATGTTTCAGAAGTTTGAGATCTGAAAAAGGGGAAGGGGGAAGAGAGGAAAAGGAGATTATGCTGTTGGTTATATTTGTTTTGAACAAGTTTCGTGCTTGAAACGCTAGTCCTAGGGTAGGGGTTACTATAGGAACACCAATACTCCTACTAGGTACACTATATCTTTCACCCTTAATCTAAGGCTAATAGAAGAGCTTATAGCTACAGTTACACTATATAAGCTGTAGTACCTTTATATTGAAATCACAGACAATAATTACAAGTTAAAAAAAACACAAGAAAAAGAACACAAAGGGCCAGCGACAAGTGTAGGGGCCAACAGTAAAGTTGCTTAAAAGAAGGACACAAGGTCCTCAGTTGTGGCAGACACGAAGCCCGAAGTGAGAGGACCCAAAGGTCCTAGCAAACACGAGAAATCCGTGAAAGAAACAAACCACTGCACAAGGTAGTAGCAACCGTCGCTGAAGGATTGACGACAGAATCGGCAATCCGGCTCCCTTAGAGCACTAGTCATGCAATTCTAACTGTAATTACAAACATCAGAAAATCATACAAGTAAAACTAAGCAAGCCTTAAACAGAGAGGCAAGCCCAAATGGGCGAAAGCATAACATAGGCCACAGAGAGAACCGTGGAGGCTCTGGCCAAAACTGAATCAGAGATGTTGGCGGTGGGGGCAGTGCGTGGGGGTGGTTGGAGCAGATCCACGGCATAAAAGGGAGGACAGAAGCCACATAAGCCAGTCCTGAGAAGAGAGGCAGGTGGTTGGGGGCGGAGGAGGTTGCACGCGCCTCTAAAGTGATTGGCGCTTGAGTCATCACGCGCTGTCTTCTGTGCAGCGTAGGGAAGAGGTGGAGATCTCGGCAGACTGAGATCAACTGGGGTGCGTGGTGGAAGAAACCGAGCAGAAGGCACCGGACGTTGCTTGGAAACCACCTGCAAAGAAACACAAAAAAAACAAAAACCCAACAACGAGATGCAACCAGGCGAACCAGAGAGGAAGATAGGGAAGAAGGAGGAGGGGAAAAGGGAAAGGAAAAAGGAGGAGGGGGGATGAGGGAGCCGGAGCTCCCCCCTCCTCCTGACCGTCGGCAGTGGTGAAAGAGCAAAGAGAATATGGGTTTAGAGAGAGGTTAGAGAGAAGCAATAACTCCTCGTAAGCTACAGTACCTTTACTAGTATGGATATCTATCGTTAAACTATCATATAGACTGGTTTAACTTGTTAATAAGATACTATTAACTAATAGAAAGGAACGTTACCCCCCTTATGCCCCCTCGGGGGGAGAATTATAAGAAAATGTCAATAGAAGATACATAGCGAAGTTCGCAACCTTGCTAGTGAGGGAAGATAAATAAATTTACACCGACTTGTGCAGCGGACACTCTCTCTTTTGGTCCTATTGATGTCTTGTATTCCTCCTATTGTAGCGTGTGGTTCTGTTCAGTAATACGACGTCTTTATCCCAAAAAAAAAAAGGTACACCGACTTGTGCGGTGATCAGCTACAGATCACGGTATAAACCTTGCATGATCGGATCTTTTTCCTAATCAGACTGAAATAGTGTGGATGGGAGAGGAAATGCTAACTCTTTGACCTGCAGTAGAGTATCTGTTCAAAAGATTCACAACAAGCCCAAAACATACACATGTTAGTAAAAAAAGGGAAAAAAAAAATCATTTCTCAACGTATTTGAACATACCCAAGGGAACAGTGGATGCCATAAGATCTATTGCATCTCTTGGGGCAGTACCAAAAATTTAAAGAAGGGAATAGTACATCAAGTTATTATAGCATTTCAGGATGCAATGTCATCCACTGCGAACTCTCTTTAGTCCAGGGTTACAGTTTCCATCCTCCACTTGAGACTCGAGTTAACCTTCCAGTGCTGATTTCCGAAGTGACTTTTCCAACTTCCTCTTCTTCTGGGCCCATGTAGGTCCATATATAACCAAGTGTGTCCGTCCGAACCGCCGATCGGTTATCTGAACTTCCATTTCACCAGTTGAATTCCATAACACAAGTAAATATCACTTAAAAAATACGTGACCGAATTAGTTGGCATATTGAAGACCACATATCTAGTTTTTTGAATAATAGCATGTACTTACAATCCATAACAAGAAAAATGAAGGCACATGGTGTGTTTGAAGTGTAAAATTTTACACTTCCTAAAATTTTAACACAATAAAAAATTACAATAGAATCTCTCTCTCTCCATCACATCATTACTTTTCACTATAATAAATATTAGAAATCACCTCTCTCTTCACTTTTTCACCAAATCTAATATCCTAAAAGTTTAACCTCCCCAACACTCAAACACATATGGTTTGGATTATCACATTTAACACCCTCCCACAAAAAATTGCAGTCGTGGATCATTATGATTTATGATGATTCCTTATCCCGTGACAAAAGGACTGGTTTTTAGAATTACCTTTACTAGGCATCCACATGTATCGAGCATGTTTGTTCTTGAGGGATACTCAACTACCTAGATAACAAATTCCATAAAATAGAGAAACTTGGTCAATGAACATACATATACAAATCCAAGTTAAGCAGAAAACGGGAAACCCAAGCTTACAATAAAGGTATCTTCTCCAATTAATGGTGAATTTGAAATTTGCCCCATCAGCACCCCATAGTCAACTTCAGTATATGGAGGGGTGACACTAATATAATCAAATGATCCATCTTTACCTGCAAACAATATGTAAGATCATAATTAATGGAACAAGAAGTCAATGCAGCTACAAGTTTAGATGCTATTCTTTGGATGGAAATGACCTATCAGTAACCTTAATCGATTTTACCATGACACATCTGAGACAAATATTCTTCTTTCCTATTCTATATATCTCGGCACTTTTTGAATGCAACATTAATGTGTCCCGATCATTTCGGTATGTAAAAATCTGGCCCCACTCAATTTTCTTCAGTATTCTGTCACTTCAATCACATTTTGCTCTTGTACTCTGTTTTATCTTTCAATAAAGTATGGGTAGTGCCGTTTAGAATGTATTGATATGCTTAGCACATCCGTCTAGACCCTTTGACTTGCTAGGTATTCACAAATTTTGACCTAAGTGTGAGCTACCGTTTCTTCACTACCTATTATATATAGATACTTGTCATTCCTCAGTGTTGCGAAATAGGCATGCAGGGTTGATACTGGACATCCCCCAATCAACTGGTTTGGGTAAATTCTACACCTAAGTTGCTTCAAAAGCGTGACCATATACACAAGCACAAAAGACAGAAAGAAGAGCACATACCTCCAAATCTCTCTGCTCGTTCGAAGAAATTTTCAACACGGACAGTATGTATAACTGAAACATCAAGAAACCCAGTCCATTCCAAATTTGGACGTAATACGTCTGACACAACCCAAGGATCCATCTCAACAAAATGCACCTGAAGATTTTTAATTCACAGAGTAGGTATCCAGGAAGATTAATTGATGCAATGACATCTAAAAGCAAACAGTATGCACCAGATTGTCCCAAATTTCAGGTCTCAAGCCCAAATTCACTTCCCCTCAAATCAAAAGGCCACTTCAACTTTTGCTGTGTTAAGCAACATTGATGGGCTGTTGGCTTCCCTAGATGGACACTGTAACTAGCAGGACATCATAATTAGTAGTCCAAATGATACAGAATGAGCTGCTGATTGTACCTCAGAACATCCTCGGCTAATTGCTTCGATACCAACAGATCCGGTACCGCTGTACAAGTCCAACCAGCGACCAGGCCTTAAAGATGCAGGACAGCCACTAGCTGCCTAACAAACGGATAACACGTTATTCTCATAAACATTAAATCTTTATAAATATTTTCCTTATCTGATTGACGACCAGTGTTGGGCGTCAAAGAACTCTAAATGACCAGAAAATCTTCAGAATTGAAAAGAAAAAAACTTAAGAAGTATTTAATATTAAGCTAAAACCATTACCTGCAATATATCAAAGGCTGCACCTTTCACAACTTCCATCATCGGGCGTACATCCATACCCTTTGGTGACAACAACTTCTTTCTCCGAGCCTTTCCCCCAAGAACCTACAATGGCCAATTAATTTAAGATTTCTCACACAAATGAAATCTCTGACTGCCGAGAGTAAGATATAAAATTATGTTTAGAGTCCATACAGAGAGTGAATTGCTTTATGTAAGTTTTCTACCGGAATTACAAGGCCACAGGATATGGCAGCAATCATCTTGTGAAGAAATAACCACATTAAAAATGTCAGTATAAGACATCCTAAGAATTGCCTCGTACCATGATTTGCACCTTCAGGGAACATTTGGAACATTTCATTTCTGAACAGAGCATCTATTTTAATTAAAAGCCATTCAAACTCCATTTGACATCCCGAAATTTTGTAAATGCCATACAAACTCTCCAGTTTTTCGTGACATGAATTGCCATCAGTGCCAAATATCATTAGCATTAACCCTTGCCCTTTCAAGATGCATTGAACTCTTTAGCCTTCCGAATGTTACCTTATTTAAACAACAACCACCTCTCAAACACTACGAAATGGACCCTAAAAAGAAAAAAACGTGTCCAACTACTTCTGTTCAGATTGGCGTACTTTGTCAAGTATTTCTTCACAGCAGCGCTTGCATCAGAGTTTCAACCGACATTGTTTAATACGTACAAATTTTGGCACTTGTCCTATGGTCGTCAAGTTTTCACCGTCGCAAAAATAAACAATAACGGGAATAAAATTGGAGAAAAAGCATACCTGAAGCAACTTATGGGTGGTCCGTGGCGGGTTAGGTTCCTCAGGGGGTTCGACGGACTTCCGTCTTCCTCCCTTCTGCACTTCCTTTCTCCCCCTTTTCTAAAAGCCATATCCAAAATCAACAAACCAATTAAGAAAAAGAAATTGAAAGCAATCAAAGTTTTCGACCACATGAATCATTAGAAAAATTATTTTTTAGTAAACTCAAAAGACATTCAAAAGAGAAAAAAAATCCGTATTCAATTTTCCTTCCTTCTTTCGATTTTCTTAGCCAACAAACAAGACTTCAGATGTGTGGGGAGGTGCGAGAGGGAACCTTGGGAGGAGAAGGTTCAGATAAGAACTCGTCTGGGTTCAGACCGTAACGCTCAAGCAATAGCTTCTTCTCCTCACTAGCCAAACCATTTCCTGATTCTGATGCCATTACACAAAGCACAAAATGTTCAATCACAACGAAAGCACCGCAATTTGTGCACGAGCACAAGAATGACGAACTTACTGTAAGAGAAAACAATGACAGGTGATCGTGGCCAATTGCTCGGTCTGGAGGATATACTGACGAGAGGAAGATTAGGATAAGATGAGCCGAGGTTCATGCTGAATAGCGAGAGAATTGAAGACGACGAAGCCACCGCCATCGCCCAAGCTGGAGCTCAAGTAAGAGGCTAAGAGCGCATATTTTTTGCGGATCCGTAGACTACGTTGTCGTTTCGTTTCAGTGCTGGCGAATCCGGAAACGGCTCACATATGCAGGAGTTTCCTTTTGTAAACGTTGCTTTTGGAGATTTATTGTACGGAGCTCTTGAATTGTTTTTTTTTCCCCTGGGCGTTGCAATGTACGGGAGATCTTCAGCATATAATAATTGTTGAATTAGTCGGATTTTTTTCTTATTTTTTTAGTAAAAAAGGAAAATGAGCTAGAGGACTCCCTCCAAGTTGACAACTTTGGAGAATCAAATCCGGATGGTGTGCCTCACAATTTAGTCCGATTATAAGGAAAATCGAACTAGAAATTCGAGATGGGTTGGATTTTTTCTTTTCTTTCCTTAATAAAACGCCCTATCCGGGCACCTGTTAAGAGGGACCTAAACAAGGAATAGTTTCGAATTAGTCATTGATGCTGGGCCTAGCAGCTTAATATTAAGGATGCTGAAATTGATTTATTGGCCTTAAATCAGACATGATCACCTTTAGCTCGATTTATCGCTGACCGCTCGACCCAATTGATTAGCCCCTAGCAAAGACTACTAGAGGACTTAAACTCCTAGTCGAACATTCGATAAGAGTCCTTGTGATCGGAAGTTTCAACACTCGCAGTAAAACTCCAAGACTTAACCATTTGGGTGATAGACTACTAGTAAGAATTAATCATCTAATCTTCTTGCCTAACTATCCAAGAGACTCCAGGAATCCAGGTAAGATAAGGAGTCCTGAAGCCCATACCATTAGACTCTCTTTGAAACTCTAGTGCCCCCTCCTATAAAAGACAGGTACCCATTATATTTTCCATAGCTTAATTCTCTCTAGACTACAACATTTCTTAAGATCTAACTTAAGCATAGGAGACTCCTCTCCGACGTCACCCCAGTTCTCTTTTACAGATTTGAGAGTTGGATTCGGGCTCGCTGATTGTTCTATTACTTGGTGATCTTTGACACCATCGGTTATTAAATAGAGCAGTCTGTTATTTCACTTGCCTACAATACATTGTCAAATGATCCATGTCTCCAGAACCATTCCATTAGTCCATTACATTCTCCTCGCATACTTCGGCCATTGCCAAGACCTGTTTCAATCAACTTTTTGGCCCTGAATACTGAAGAGCGGAATCGTAACCCCATTTTACACTTCAATACTTTGTGGGCACCATGAAAGGGCTGGATCATTGACACAATGACTGCGAGAAGGAGAGTAGCATGCAGACTTGCAGTTACTCACCAAGTTCCTAGGACAATGGAACTAGAAATTTACAGGAACGAAATTCCAAACAAGTAATTTTAATGATCTCTGTATAGACTCACATGAATAAGTTCCCTATTTGAATGTTGAAAGCCAGCTGCTAAGTGCTATCTGGTTAAGAATTGATAACAAAATAACAAAAATTGCACATTCAGTGACAGATATGGCAGAGATTTTACTTCAGACACTGCGTCACCAACAGTAGAGCAAAATCATATTCTAGAAGCTCTAATGGCCGAACAAGACAGAAGCTCTGATGTTGTAAGTTTTGCTCATCTAAAACCACATACATTCAGGGACCAATCAACCTAACTGATTGGTTGAAAGACTAACTGAAACCTGCCAGTATACTACCAGTTTGTTGCTCTATCAGTACTCAATACGACGAATCTGGCTGGTAATTTGATCTTTGAATTTGTTAATTCTTGTGTTATCGATGGTACTTCATCAATCAAGCAACACCTTAAACATTAAAGGGACACACAACAAGAGCATCATCGTGTAAACCAAACATACAGACTTTGCAGCAGCTATTGATGGGGAAGGAAAACAACAGCGAAATTACAGGGTATCTTGAATCTGGAAACATGCGAAATACTTTCATATACGGAAGACTGATGCTTTAAAGTGCTTGAACGAGAAGGTTGTAAGTAAGGTGAAATATACCTTCAATGACAAATGTCTTTTACGCTCTTAGCCTCGTTAGAGGCTGTATTTCATACAACAACGGGCAAACAAATAGATCTATAACCTACGGTTCTCAAGCAGTTTATTAAAGGACACAGCTATACCGACAAATGGGGAAAACTTGCTAAGATGGAGACTACGCCATTTACAATAAGAGCCTCCGACACCTTACCACAAGAACTAGAAATCCTGGAACCGCTTCTCCACCATTGCTCCATGTTATACGGAATCGTTATCTGGCCTACCAAATAGGAGTGGAAACTCACCATCTTGTTCAGAGAAACTACCGTCTTTGGACATTTTGTTCAATGATTCATAAACCTGGTACATAGACAACCTGTCCTTGGGCCGAGAAACCACACAACTGGATCCGATTTTCAGGAACTGCAGAATTTCCTCATCGTGCCCTTTTCCACAAAGAGCCTTATCGATGGCATCTTTCCTTCTACCAGAACTAGAAAGCTCATTCACCCAATCCACCAAGTTCCCCTTGTATCCTTCCTCAACATTGCTGACTTCAAGAGGTTTTTGTCCAGTCACCAATTCAAGAAGCACCACCCCGAATCCATAAGCATCCCCTTTTAAAGAAGCAACCATTGTGCTTGGGTATTCTGGAGCTACATAACCAAGCTCTCCCAAGTCCCCATTGACAAAACTACTCTCATTAGAATCAGAAGTCATCAGCCTTGCCAACCCAAAATCCATTATCCTAGCATCAAAGTCCTCATCAATAAGGATCACATTGGAGCACATGTTCTGGTGCATAATTGGAGGGTGGCACCCATGGTGCAGCCAAGCAAGACCCCTTGCCGCACCCAAACCAATCCTAAATCTACTTGGCCAGTCCAACAGAGTACCATTTCCATGAATCAAAGAATACAATGTGCCGTTGGACATATGCTTATACACCAAAAGCTTCTCTTCCTCCACCAGGCAAAACCCCAAAAGGGGTGTCAAATTTGGGTGCCTAAGCTGGCCCAATCGATTCATCTCCAAACGGAACTGCTTTTCCCCAAGTTTACAAGTGCTCAACCGCTTGATTGCAAGCGCCGACCCATCAGGCAGCACAGCTTTATAAGTAGTCCCCGTTCTGGTGGAAATAATTATGTTTTCCGGGCTAAAATTGTTGGTGGCCGCCATCAAATCCGCCAATTTAACTTTGACTAGAGGTTTCTGAAACAACGAAACCTGAACAAGCTTGTGAGCCCTCAACCTATCAGCCCAATCGTCATCTCTCCCAACTCCATACCCTCTCTTCCTCCGCTTACTCAACCTCAAATGGTACCACCACCACACCCCAAAACCCAACAACAACGACCCTGCAGCACCAAACACCCCGGCAGCTAATATAATCGCCAAATTCTTCTTGCTCAACCCACCGCACTTCCCCAAAGGCCCTCCACAAAGCCCATCATTCCCAGAAAAACTCGCCTTATCAAACCGAGCAAGAGACGACGGTATCCTACCCGTAAGATCGTTATCCGCCACAGAAAACTTAGTCAGCCTACCCAAAGAAGAGAGCTCATAAGGTATAGTCCCCGAAAGCTTATTCCCCGAAAGGATCAGATTGTTCAGAAACGAACAATTCGCAAGCTCGGGAGGAATCGGGCCGGAGAAACCGTTATTAGATAGATCCAGGGTTACAATAAAAGGCAACCAGGCACATATTTCTTTAGGTATCATACCAGGCAGTTCATTGGCCGAGAGATCCAGAGTCTGCATACTCCCACAGTACTCCAACGACTCGGGAACCGTCCCCGACAGCTTCATGTCGCGGAGTTCCAGACTGAACACGCGGTTCTCGCGGTCGTTCCAGCACGCAACTCCGACGAACTTGCATATGGTTCCGACGGACTTGTTTGTGAAGCTCCACGAACTGAGCTTACCTTGTGGATCGCTAAGTGAGTTCTTCAACCCTTCCAGACACCTGAAGTCGTCCTCCAATACCCTCTCTGACGAAGCACAACATGCTAGAGACAACGCGATCGGTACGATAACAAGGCCAAAAATAACCCACGAGTCTTTTACAGCGATTCGACCTTTCATGCTGAAAGAGAAGCCGGAACCCAACTCCGTTTTACAAAGTCTATAAGATAACAAAATACCGGAGAGAACCGCAAAAAGGCAATGCAGTTTACGCGTAGTCGTAGAACTGTTAGAAGTGGTACGGGGAAGAGAGACCCATTGACTTTGTGTGGTTCAAGAGAAATGGCGCAGAATTTAATTGACAATTCCGCCTCCTCATGCAATTTGGGGTTTACGATTTCTTTTCGGTTTTTTATGGTATTATTTGGTAGTGATATTACTGTTTGATGCATTGCGTTTCAATGGGTGGGTGGGTATTGGATGATTACAGCTACTTTGACTAAAGTTCCATTGTTTAGAGGTTTTAATTAAGAGGTCCTTTGACCGAAAGGCTTCGGCCAGGTCCACTGAGAATGGCTCGTTGGATGCTCCACTAAAAGTTGATACTCTGGATTGATTTATACTCTGATTTTATCATTGGGGAATTTTCTTTTCTAGACACCCAATCACGGGTCTGGGTTTCGGATATGCGCAATTTATATACTGCCAATTCCTTTTCGTAGATTGGGAGTGGGGAAGGTTTGAACTGTGGCTGCAGTTAATTGTCTTCCATTGATTTCCAATAGTATTCTCCCAATAGAACATAGTCATCTAGAAAATCATTAATTTAATATATCTTAGTCGAGGTGACTATAATAGCAATATTGATTGGACTCGTTTTTGGAGACTTGAAACGGTACCATATCTTAGTCGAGGTTTCATAATTTATTAAGGCTTCAAAGGCTATTTAAGGGAATTTGATAAAATGGTCTTTGGGTTTATATCCTTTTGGTAAATGAGTCCTTCACTTTCAAATTTCAAAATTTTAATTCTTAAATTTTCGATATTTGACAAAATTGTCCTTCCGTCAGTATGTCGTTTATATGTTTAACGGATTTATAGCGGTCGACCAGATATATATATAAAAAGTGAGCGGTCGACCGGTACAAATTTACTTACGTGTCAGAGAGCTCCGTTAAGTATATGGACGACAGAATGACGGAATGACCATTTCGTCAAACATCGAAAATCTAAGGACTAAAATTTTGAAATTTGAAAGTGAATGACTCATTTGCCAAAGGGGTTTAAACCCAAGAACCTTTTTGCCAAAGTCCCGCTATTTAATTCAAAAATTAAGGTTACAATTGTGTACATTGAATATATTGCGGAATTTGCAGTTTTAGAAATTTTATTTGGATCCACAGCTTCAGTCAATACACATCAAAGAATAAAAGGGCATCCCATGATTTATGGAACCTATTATTATTGGTACGGCCAAAACTATAATCTAATTCTTAGAATTAGAAGAAATTATATAGACATCTATATGGTTCAAGAGATTGATTAAAACAAGCATTATAAGCCACCTAGCTTTGGAGCAAAATTGTATATAGACATTTATATTGTCTGCACTTCATGCATTCTTCAATAAATATTGTGAGCACGTGTCTCCCTCTTCACATTCGCAAGTGGGGTAAAGCTTACAAATAAGAAGACTGCAACAGTCTTCATACAATCTTCAAATATTATATTTTTTGTCCAAGCAATCGGTCAAACAAAACTAAAAAACAAGTGTAAAGGAGGGAGAAGAAGAGAGAGACAGAGAAGAGAAGGGGAGAGGAAGTAACACAAGGATCACAAATTTATTATGCAAGCTGGCCTTCGATTCTTTAAGATACAAGCTCAGTAAACCTACACAATGTATTGTTAAAATCTGGTCAAACGATATTGTGCAGAAATAGGAGGGATTTGAGGGATTTGGGAAGAAGGTGGGTGAAATGAGTTTTAAAACGTCGAAGGATTTTGAAATGAGTTTTGAATTGTGAAGGGGATTTTGAAGCAGCATCTGTACCGGTCGAAAGCGTGGTCACACTTAAATTATAGTGGTCCGACCGGTACAGATGTGGAGACAAAAACGAGAGCCTGGACGCACCCTGTCTCGCTCAGCAAAGAGCTGAGCCGAGCCGAAGACGGGGAGACCTCATTAAATGACGTGGAGGCCTTCCCGTCGTCTATTTCAAGAGAGTCAATCCAGACCGCGGGTCTGGATGCGTCTAGACCCGTACGGTCTAGACTGAATCCGAACCCGTCTTTAACAGCTACTTAGGCTCGTTAGTTTCCTTTTGTTTACTTTCATTGAAACTCTCTTACTGCATCTGTTCCAACGGTTGCTTTGGGAACTCAAAGTGGGACAATTGACGTGGTTGATGTTTCAGCTGTTACGATGGCTTGGAAATTCTAAAGTGGTCTCCTTTTCTTATTTTCAGGTAGATTACATATGATATAGGATGTTATTTGTTGTTTACATACACCATTATTGTCATCACATCCCCCTATTTTTAGTTCTTTTCTCTTTCCAATTGTTGTCTTTTGTGTTTTGATATTGGTGCTTCTGTTGGTTCAGGTCAATGAGAAATCTGGAGGCTACATCAATAGGCTTGTTGTGACCTGTCTTAGAAGTGGCCTTAACAAAATGCATCTCGGATACCATAAATCCATAGATTCCTCCCCCCAAGAATCTCTGTCGTCTGCAACTCTGATCTAGACGTGGCTCTTGTGGGACAGCGTAGGGCTCTTGCTTAGGGGGATTCAGAAGGTTGATATCCAGAGAGGGATGGTGATCGCGAAGCCCGAGACCATAACGTCGCACACGAAGTTTCATGCTCTTGTCTATGCGTTGAAAAAGGAGGAAAGTGGGAGGCTTATTTAAACGAAACGGGGGAAGAAAACTCATGTACACGCGAAAATGGGTTCTAATATCAATTTTCAAAACGACGCGTTTTTCTTCAGACTACATCAGTTTCTGAGGGTGGGTCTGTGTTGTTGAAATTTTATGTATTGGGTTTAGTGAAAAAGGGAAGAGAGATGTAATTTTTTATATTTTTTGTAGTGAAAAATTATGATTTAATGTGAGAGAGATTATATTGTAATATTTTATTGTGATATTTTATTGTGAAAGAGTGTAATATTTTGTGAAATTTTTTTATGGCAAACGCACCCTGAGTTGTCTGATGTGACACTTCCGTTTATAAAAAAATTATGAATCTAGAGCTAAAATGGGTAATTTGATTTGGATCTATTTAGTTAACCCCGTTGCCATTGTTTTCACAGATTTTAATATTTTTTTATAAATTTCAACACCTTCTCTACAAATTATAATAACTTTTTAAAAACTCTAATAATTTTGTTTTCTAAATCTCAATCAGATTTAAAATTTTACGCGCCTAAAAAAAAGAACAAATATATTTTATATAAAGGCTGCCTTTTCAGTTAGGAGGGCAACAAACGTCAAACTTAGTAAGTTCACATGCTTATATAAAAGGGTTAAATACACTTTGTACCTTTTAATTATGGAGGTCTTGATATTTTATATCAAAATTTATTATTTTTATCATATTGCACCCATCAATTATTGATATCAGACACTTTGCACCATCCCTTAAAATTTTCGATTAATTTGGACAGAAAATGATTTTTTTGACGTGCGAAATGACACTTTTAGCCCCATACCTTTTTTTTGGCATTGTCCATTTTGTGAGGATACAATTGTAATTTTTGAGACCAAATAATAAATTTCCGTCCAAATTGACTGAAAATTTTAACAAATTGTGCAAAATATCTTAAATCAGTAGTTGATGATTTCAATGCGAAAAAAATAATATATCTGAGTGCAAAATTTTACAATAGGATTTAAAATTTTACACGCCTCCAACAAAAATTTCAACAAAAATATTTTATATAAAGGCTTCCTTTTGAGTTATGGGGCAACAAACATCAAACTTGTAAGTTCACACATATAGCTTATATAAAAGGGTTAAAAACACTTTGCACCCTTCAACTATAAAGGTTTTGCATTTTACACCAAAATCTATTATTTTTGTCATATTGTACCCACCAATTATTGATTTTAGACACTTTGCACCATCCCTTAAAATTTTCAATTAATTTGGACATAAATGATTTTTTTGATGTGTGAAATAACAATTTTATCCCCATACTTTTTTTTGGCATTGTCCAGGGTAAAATTGTAATTTTGAGACCAAATAATGAATTTCCGTCCAAATTGACGGAAATTTTTAACGGATGGTGCAAAATGTCTTAAATCAATAGTTTGTAGGTGCAATGTGACAAAAATAATAGATCAGAGTGCAAAATGTCAAATGTATTTATCCTTATATAAAATAAGAGAAAAATATACTTTGCACCCCCAACTATGGAATAACAATACTTTGCACCTCCGGGGGGTGTTTGTTTGTGGAAATTTCGGGGAATATTCCCGAAATTTTGGAAATCTTTACTTTATTGAGATTTATTGGGGTTTGTGAAAAGTAGAGAGTGTGTGTGTAAAAGTTAAAAATTTTGAAGTGTGTTTGTTTTGTTGGAAATTTCGAACCCCAAAATTTTGGGGAAACAAACACCCCCCCGGTCTTCCAATTTCTTAAGCCATAAAGTTTCGATCTTATACTATTTGCATCCTACAAACTAATTTACGTCCTTAAATCATGATGTTTAGCTAAAGTGGGAGGACTTTTAGGAAGCATATTTTGTTATTTCAAAATTGGTTACTTATTTTCTAGTTTGTTTCCTACCTTATTTATTTTCTAGATTGTAGTTTACGGGTTGGATGTTTAAAATTTGGAGTGATTCCATATTAGATAATTTTTTTAAACTTTGGCACTCTTGACTTTTATTAAAGGAGGCGCTTCACATGTTAGATTTCGTGTCGGCCAATTGGCTTGTGGATGCAAATTCACAAAAAATGTCAATTGAAAGAAGTGTAAAGTGTATTTTTTTTCAAGGGCAAAATGGACATAATATGCAAGAGTAAATCACATGGACGACACTTGACATATTTTCCTTTCGCATTTAATGATCAATCGGCTTGTGGGTACAACTCTATAAATATTTAAATTTGATGAACTCAATACTATGAAATTGGAACATGGAGTGCAAAATATCAATATCTGATAATTGAGGATTGAAAAGAGTATTTTTTTCATAAAATAATAAACGAGTCGAAGTCATGTTGGAAAATGGAGATGACTGGTCGTCAGCGTCAAGCAGCCATTGAAGGGCGCGTCTCTGCTGCGTTAGAAAGGCAGACCTGGCGTTAGAAAGGCAGACCCGTTCCGCCGAGGACATCGGCCCATTTGACACCAGCCCAACGGCAGAGCAGACTAGCCCACCAGTAAACAACAGCAACAAACACATTCTCAAGTCAGCCAATCAAAAAGATACAGCGGACGCACGGGCCCCAGACACCTTGCATTTGCTTGTAAACACAATCTCGTGATTCCAACTCAAAACAGGTAAATAGGAGAAACGTAATGAGCCACTTTCCAGGTTTCTAACCCACACAGGTCCCAGTGAAGGTGGGAAACGAGTTACAAAGCACTTCTTTTTGCTACTCTGCGGTCTCAAAAATTTCTGAACCCAAAGTAACGCCCGCTCACAATAATGGAAGACGAAGAAGCCCAGGTAACTAACATCGCCAATGAACCAGTCTCAAAAGAAGGGGAGAAAACAAAAACGCACACACGAACGCAACCTAACTACCAAACACTTCCTCTCCAACCACCACAACTGCTAGGCGGTGCCATCAACACCACACAGCGAATTATCTAACCTCGTTTTCCTGATTTCCGAACTTTTGATCCGACTTTGATTTGTTTGTTTGCGAGCGCAGAAAATGATGGCTTTGAAGAAAGCTTGTGCAGATATAATTCTGAACACGGGAAAAGAGGCGGCGGCACGTGTAATGGCATCGGAACGGAAAGCTTTGCGCTTTCAGCAGGATCTGGTTGCCACCAAAGATGAGGCGCTCCGAATGCTCATCCGCTTGAAGCAAATGATTGATTCCAAGGTTCTTAATTTTGCAAACCTCAATGAGCTTGCATACCATTACTTTGAGTTTGCTTCTTATTCTTCAACAACAACAAAAGTCGTTTGATTTAACTTAAGAATCAGTTTTTCCGATACGCAATTGAGGTTCCTTGGAGCTTCGGTTTTAAAGTTTACCTTGCACCGAACTTCGATTTTTTCTGTAACGATTAAGAATTTTTTTTGGTACTATCACTTTTAATTAATTTGATTGTAATGTTAATTGAACACAATGTAATTAGATTGAGTTTGGATTAGAATTAGAAATTTTGACATTTTGTGAAATTGACTTTTTTTGGTACTATCATTTTTAATTAATTTGATTGTACTGTCAATTGAATGCAATGTAATTAGATTGAGTTTGGATTGGATTTTTGAGTTGTGATCCATTGTGAATATGTGAATGTCTGAATTTAATATTTTTGAATTAAAATGTTTTTGATTGTAATGATTTTTGTTTGGGGGGCGGTGAAATGGGGAAAGAAACTGGTGTTTTTCTTTTCTACGTTCTCTTTCTTTCTGCCTGACCAAACAAAACGGGAATGCTGATGCGCTATAACAAGGCGATAGCATTTGGATGTTCCTATCACTTTCTATATTTTAAGGACGGGTGATCCTTGGTTCTCTTCGCTCCAATCTTTGAAAGCGTTTCCTTGCTTTTAAAGTGCATTAGCCTTTCAGCTTCTGAAAGCACGGAACGTTAAGTGTCTAACAGGAGGCTGGTTGGGCGGAAGTGAAGCCTATTCTCGGGGAAGACGTGTCTTTAGCTTTCAATTGTTTTTAACTTGTTAAGGAGTGTGGTATTTTCAATCGGACACTGAAAGGAAGCCTCTATCAGAGATCTTATTTATCATCTTAAATATATTTTTGATTTGAAGGAATGGAGCTTGTGCTAGGTTTATCTTTTAGTCAGCTAGAAGTAAAATCACGTTTTTCTTATCACAGATTCGAAGTGAAGAATCTATTTAATTGTTGTTATTCTTCTTTTCTATTTGGTTTTCCCCCTCATGATGCCTGGTAACCGTATACTTGCTTAACAGGTACATATATATGTTATCTACCCTTTTTTCCCCTGTAAAAATTAGCTTGTTTGCGAGTAAGACTGTAGCTGTCAGTTAAGGAGGCTTAGCATTATTAGTTTTATGTTAAATTCGGGAACCTCTCATCTTATGCCTTAGCATTTCAACTGTTAACATACCCTCAGATTAGGGAAAAAGGAAGAAAAAACTGTCAATGGAGTCTTCACCTTGTTTGGTTATTCCCAATGGAGAAACACGCATAAACATTGCAAGTGAAGATATCTGAATGACGGAATCCTGTGATAGTACCTTTTGATATTGGAAGCAGATTCTTTTAGAGCATTCCCATCAACCAATCCACAAGCAGTTTGAAATCTCATTCATCCTTAATTTTTATTTATTTATTTTGGTTTTGACTTCTGAGAAGCAACAGAGCTATAGAATGCTAGGGTTTGGTGTGTGTGTGTGTGTGGGGGGGGGGGCATAACCTTATGGGAGTTATAAGCAATTTGGATGCTGTAGGCATGCTTTGGCTTGCAGCATGGGATTGGTTGTGATTGAAGAAAAATAAAATTCTCGTTTCTAGATAATATGGAATGCTAGGATAACTGGACGCCTAGAGGTCTGACCTCAGCTATATCAGAACCACCTAATTTTGCTAGTTAATTTGTCCTAAATTGGTTTGAAATGTCCTCAAATGTTCAATCATGATGTCTGGCTGCTTGGTCTTTGAGGTCTACCCTAGTGACTTGAGTAACCAGAATTCAGTGTTCTCAAAATTGTTCCATTTGGTCTGGACATGACATGTTCCATAAAGAATACAGAGAAAAGAAAACTGTAGGCCAAAAGGAAATCTCTACTCTGATTTCTTATTATTTGATACCTGTTGCTTTTATGCCTCTTTTACAATTTAGGGCCATCATTACAAGTTGCTAATTCATTCACTGTATCTTTTCTGTCGAAGATCTCACTTATTCAAGATTGGATGTGAAAGGTCTTTGCAAGAAATTAAATAAAATGCATTTCGCATCCCACTCCTATTAAAATTTCATCTTTTTAATTTCTAAAGGGCCAACTTGAATTTTGTGAATAGTGCTGTTGCTGTACTTTCTCAGTTCTAACCAAGTAGTACAGAATTGAGAATTGACCAGTTGTCTGTGTCCTTTACAGACAACTGAAGCAGAGATGACATCCTTGAGCCAGCGGGAAAAGATAGAAGAGCTTGAAGCACAGCTCAATGAGGCAGAGGATGTGATAGCAGATCTTAGAATAGAGTTGAAACAGTTGCAGGGTGCATTGGAGAAGGTGAAAAGGAACCAAGGGCGATCTCTAAATGGACGAGTAAAGAAGGAAGACGCATCTTCTCATGGGAATGCTGCAGCTGAGCCCATCAGACCCTCTCTTTCAAATTCAGAATTTGAAACAGTGACAACTTCTGAAATGAAGAATGCACCATTGAATCAGAGCGTTTCAGTTGATAAGAGCTGTAATACAGCAAAAGGTACTGAACAACCGAGTGTCTCTTTGCTGGATAATGGTAATGCTCATAACTCTGACTTTGCCTGCATACTCATGAGAAGTGAGGAGCCTGACCTGTACAGAAATGGATTTACACAGAGAATCCGTGCGTTTGAAAAAAAGCTCCTGAATGGAAAAGTGCCTCCTGGAGTTCTAGATGATCAACATTCTATAAAAAAGAAAGAGTTCACTGAGATGATTGATAAGGATGAAGGAAAATTTCATCTACCCTCTACGAGTGGCAGAAACACGGAAATAGTGAACTCCTCGATAGAGGGCGAAGTAAAGAAGCCTGTTAAGCTTTGCATATCACGAAGAAGAAACACTAGATTTGGGAAAGCCAAAGCTACCTCATGGAAGTCTTGTCTCAGTCCTGGTCAACTCATGAAACTCTGTGAACCATCTAATATTCTTTCCTGTTGTAAAACATACTCAGCCGATGACAATGTTAAACTTGCTGAGGATGCCTTTAATCTACCTTCTACCACGGCAGATGCCAAGCAAGTTCACAAAATGAAAGGACAGAAGGAGATGAAGAGTAGGGATGCCCCTGCTTCGTTCAGGTCTCTCTCCAATCAGCTTAGCAAACCTTGTCAGTCATTGCCTGTTTTCACCCGTTGCAGCAATTCTTCAAATTCCATCTCCAAAGACGTCAAATCTGGTGAAGATAGGTTGCAAAGAAATGAAGCCGATTTCAAGATTAGGCCATTGACTCTTATGGATCCAGGATTGACATTAGTTACTCATGACGTAGATCCTATTTCAGCGTCTGCTAATTTTACTGTGAACCTCAAGGCCATTAACGAATCTGGCC
This sequence comes from Myrica gale, assembly GCA_963930655.1. Lineage (NCBI taxonomy): Eukaryota > Viridiplantae > Streptophyta > Magnoliopsida > Fagales > Myricaceae > Myrica > Myrica gale. The sequence continues at coordinate 2,072,672 of OZ005600.1, read as the reverse complement.
TTGTCAGGAATGTGAGGAAGAAGGATAGCAATTTATTATACGAGTCTGTGACGTTAAAAGAAGAAGGTGCTGATGCAGAGAATATGATGAATCCAAGCGCTGAATTGAAGTTTGGGATGGTCAACGTACCATTGATGAACTTGTTTTCGAAAGATGCTGAGGCGTCTGCAGAAACAAATGGTTCTCCTAGTCAAGCAGACAACAACAGGCTTCTAATGTATACCTTTCAGAGGAAGCGCAAGAAGGAATCGTTAAGCAGCCCTGATGAAAACGCTTCTCTTGAAAACATCTACAATAAGAGAAGGACAGGAGAGAAACAATGTAATGCACCTACACCAAAAGATTCTAGCTGAGTTAATGAATCATCTAGGGATAGTCGTCGGCTGGCTCAGGTTGCACATCAGGTTGGTTTTCTTTAATTTCCATCTTACTGTCTTGTTTGCGTCTAGACCTAAGGTATCTTATTCTGGTCTCCTATGTGAGAATAATTTATCTCCTGCTCAAGAATTCTAACTAGTGGAGAGATGTGATTTGCGAATGAATCTCACGTGCAAAGGATGAGATCACAAGTTCAAATATTTCCTTGATAATGAACTTATAGAGTAGCTTTTGTGGTGGTAGATTATAAGAAGATCCCAAATATGCAAATAATTGGCTTCTCCTTGCTGTTGGGTGCTCTCTGTGCACAATGACATACTTGTCAAGTTCTGTTTCTAAATGGTTAAGCTGGTACTGAATTTTACTGTTCCTTTTTGTGCAGCTTATTTCTCTGTCTGCCAAACGATGGTGCTAGTAAAGGTGGCATTTTGTTACATCCGACGAGTAGAAAGGTGGATATGTCGGACATTTTTGCATTTAGGATATTTTTGGAAATTTTGGTGATGTGAAAATTGAGGTGAATTAGAGTTTTATCGGATTTTGTGAAAATTTTAAAGTATGTTTGAGAGACTTTGAAAATTTTGGAATTTTATGGTAGTTAGTGAAAAAGTGAAGAGAGATAATTTGAGTAATTTTTTTTATGTTTATTGTGATGAAAATAGTTGATTTGATAGGAGAGAGAGAAGAGTTTGAATAAAAAAAATTCGGAATTAAAATAAAAAATAATATTGTTGTCGACCACTTAATTGGTGCGAAACAAAAAGTTAAATTTTATGATAAAATTCATGTTTGCATACATAATTCTAAATTTCTCACAAGATTTAACTTTGCAAACTTGCACGAATATCCTGTCTGCAGGCGAAAGTGAGAGAGATACGTGTCTATATGTGTATGACATAGTTATCAAAAAGACGTGGATCACATGGAAAAACCACTCGAGCGGCGATCTACCACAGAAAAGAAGTCTTTCTTTATAGACGTATGCAGATTTTTATAACTAGGTTGTTGGGTTTCTGATTCCTTTCTGTTTTGCTGCATTTTAGAACGTTGATTTCCTTCTAAATGGATCTGTAGACCCAATCCACAAAAGTTCATGACAGATAGGATAGCCATTTTAGTGGATGACTTGCATCTGCATTCTGCACAATTTAGATGAGATGTACTAAACGAAAATGAAATCGTTCAGTCATTACCAGGTTGTCCAATTTTTTGTCCCCGAATCTGTGACTTCAGATCTCTTTCGTTTTCCTAGGCAGAACAATTCAAAAAAAAAAAGTATAATGAAATACTTCATGCTTGTTCCAAGTTCGAAGTACCCAACATAAGTTACATAACAATGTCGTCTACGTAAGGCAATAATCTTGTTTGTCCTGAGGCCTCGGCAAGGTAAAGGCAAATGCTCACCTGTAAGGACAGTATTCAACGTCTATGAACCGGACACTCTTCGTTTAAAGGCTTGTCACACCCATCTATAAAGAGAGTCGATCAGAAAAAGCAGAAGAGGGAAGCAAAAGGAGCAAGTAAAATATTTCTCTGCTCGACTGTACCCCCGACGCTGTACGACGCAACATGTAGGGTCTTTTTTTTTTTTTTTCTAGGTCATGTTCCAAAAAGGAACCGATACAAGACCAGGCGATAAACACCGGCGGGATCCTAAAACGGATCGGTTGAAGCCACTATATGCTCCATGCAAAGCAGTGGGAGCGGCGGCCGGACGCGATAGACAAAGCTACCAGGACCATTACAAGCTAGTAAAGAAAGCACCACAGCCCGGTACAGAAAGAAAAAACTCTTCAAAACTTGTGTCTAGCCTCTCTCTAGACTTTTACCATCTCTCCCCTTAGCCGCCCCCGAGCTTCCTTCCCCCTCCCCTCTTTCTTTTCTTTTTCCCTTCCTTCTCTTTTCTCCCCTCTCCCCCCTGTTTTTGTTCGGATCATTGGTGGTCAGATCCCGGTATTCCCGTGTGTCACCGGTGAACATAGCGTCGCCAGATGCCACCTCCTCCTCCAGCCGAGCACAATCGGTCTGGTCCGGCAGCCAGTCGACGGCGAGTGGCGTTTCACGCGCGGCGCGTGGATCTCACGCGTTCGCTTCGGGCTCTCTCTTCCGGCATGCTGTCCGACGGTTTTGTGCTGCTACGCGCCTCGTGGCGGGTTCCCCCTTCCTTCGCCGTGCCTGCAGACGCTGTTTTGATACCTTCCGGCGGCGCGTGGTGGTCACGCGCCGGTGCATCTCATTGTGTTGCCGGTGTTGTGGCTGCTTTGTTTGCTGTGGTGGAGTGCGATCCGTCTTCTCTGTTGGGGGTTTCGTTGTTTGTTGGTTTCTGTTTGGCTGTGTTTTGTTTAGTTTAGGTTTGGCTGTGTTTAGTTTAAGTTGTTTTGGTCTGGCTCCTGCGTGAGCTTGTTCTGATCCCTTGTGGATTTTGTCTGCCCTTGCATGGGCTTTCTAACATGTAGGGTCATTTTCTGATGATTTATGTAACCAACAAGCGTGCTTTGGATCGTCACGTTTTACTCATGCCTTTGCTGTCATCAACCCGCCAAGAGGTGAGCGAGCACTGTCAATTTGCTTTCCTTTTGGAAAAGGCATGCAGCTTTGAGTGGAGAGAATATTTCTACCTCCTCATGGTTCAACATCACGTCACCACACCCACAACCATGCAAATCCCAAACTATTTTCTTTCAAAATTCATCTTAATCCGCTGCCAGTTTTATCATTGTCGTTTCAATCTATAAGGCCAAATTACCAAAGACTACAAAATTAAATCAACAAAGATATATGTGTAGCATTATTTTAATGTTTGATACCTGGCCAATGCAAATTTTAACGAACCCAATGCAACTTAGCTACTTCCGAGGCAATTGCAAGAACTTTGGCTGGGTCAGTAGTTTGCACGCCTGACCTAAACAAATACAAACTGGCAGAGCTAAATCAGTTGGTTCAATCATATGACCAACTTTGTACTGCCCTAGTGCAGACACATGTCTGCTTGTCTCCCCTATATAGCTCCACTTCCATCAGTATTATCAAAGCTGACACCTCAAAATGAACAGTTTGTGTTTTTGTTTTCTAGAAGGATAGATTATTGGGATCGGTAAAAATTGATGAAAAAATTATTGAAATTGATAAAAATATATTTAAATGGATGAAAAGGCGAGTGAAAAACTTTTGAAAGATTCAAAAAAAAACACGTAAACCGGAAAAGTGAAAAGCAGAACAAAATAATCCCAATTGACAGGAACTCTACTTTCTTTTCGCTATAAGAGTCCATAGCAAGACCAACATATGGTCATCTTGTGGTAGCTATTCTACAAAAGCTCAAGATGGAGGCGAGGAAGATAAAGAGTGAGAGAGTAGCAGAAGAGAGAGATTGTGAAGACGATATTATTCACGAGGTTCTGTTCACAGCCGGAGCAGCTCTTTTAATGGCATGCTTGAAACGCGTTACAATAGCGTGTCTAGTCCAGCAGTGGCGCGCGTGGGTGTTTCTCGCGCTGAACCTCGTCCTCTTAGCCATTTTCTTCAGTTCTATACGCTCCACCTCCGACGAAAACGAAGAATGCAATGACCGTGCAGAAATAAAGAGCGAAGGGAAGAAGAGTAGGGGGGATTCTGCGTGTTCGCAGCAGGATGAGGAACGCAAAGACTGCCACGACATATATAAAAAAGGAAGTGGCGGGAGTGAACCAGAGCTAGTTGATGAAGAAATTGAAGAGGTTCCAATAGGGTTGTCAAAGGAGGAGCTAAACGAGAGAGTGGAGACTTTCATAGCCATGTTTAGGCAGCATTTGGCTTCAGATGCTAAGAAGGGTAGAAGCCCGTTCTTCGACAACTCGGAAAGCCCTGAGATTTTCAACTTTCAAAGGGTGTCCAGCGTCGCCCTTTCCCCTCAACGGTCGCGTGCTTAAATGCTGAAGCTTAGGTTGCTTTGTTATGCCTATGATTCAAAATTGGAGGTATTGTTCATGTCAAGATCTGTTTCAATTGGTGGCCCCATTCACCGGTCCTTAAGTAGACCAAACTCTCAAACTTTATGAGATGCGGATTGAAGAGAAAGAAGAGGTCCATATACGTTGGTCCACTGTAGTGATCTTTCGAATCCATTCAATTTTGTTTGATATTGTGTAATTTTATTCTGGGCCTGCAAAGGAATACCATTTTGTCTTCGAGCCTTGTCTACATCCATCTAAAGATTTTGGACATGCCTACTAAGAAACACTTTTAGAACATATATTTACGTGGGAGGAAGATTGCATTTGTGTACTGAGATATATTGTGCGCATATATCTTCAGACCTGTTAGATCCGTCTAAACTACATGAGTGATCTCATTGAGTTTTATGATTAAACTTTTCAGAGTGGAAGACATCCCAGAGTCATGACAGATTTGAACTTCTCTGGAAATATCTGCATAATAAGAGGTTGTGTGAGGACCATTGATCTTCAGGAATATATTAGCCTATAAGTTCAGTATTGGCTTAATTCCATGTCAAACGATGAATCAAATTTAATTGTAATGTGTCTCTCTGTGAGAATGAATTTAAGTGTTCAAGAGTTATTGTAATATTTTTTACATGTCTATTGCTAGAGAGAGAAATAACCTCTATATAAGGAGATCCCCACATTGATTAATTGAGCCCCCATTTGAGAGAAAAAAAAACACCCTTTGAGAAATCTAATTGCCATATTTTTCTCTCATACAATCACTTTGAAACTAACCCTCCGTTGTGAAGCATTTAGAGTGCTAGAGGAGTTTGGTTGCCGGCTTTTGGTATTTAAGAAAAACTTCCTTCGTGGAGTATCCATAAGAAAAGCCTCAAAAGTTTAAGATTATTTACAGGTCTGAGCAGAGTTATTTGAATTATTACATCGGAGATGTCATAATGAGCAAAGGGTTTTCCAATGTCTGAATTATCATTTGTGAGATTTTTCTTCTTAGTAGATTTTAGGTGTCACTAATAATTCGAATTAGTTTTTATTTTGAATAGTGCTTCAAAAGTTTCACTTAGTCAACAAAAAAATCTTATCTCTGTGTGATTGAAATTTGATTTATTTTTTTACTATTTATTTTGTTGATTTAATTTGTTATTGTTTATATCTATACCAAATGGTTTTAGAACATATTCTGAATTTTTTTTAGTATTTTTAATTAGAGAGAAAAAAAATATTTATTCACCTCCAGCTAGGTTGTTTGAGTCTAAAACGTAATTTTTTAAAAATAATTAAAGCCATCAAGTTGCAAAAGAAATCTTATTTTTTTATATATTTTATTTTCTTCTCTCTCCAACTCCCTCTTCTGTTGGTGTGCATAACTAAAGGTTACTGAGGGTAAAAACTTCGGAGAGGCGATAAGGGAGGACTGAGGGTTGGGAAAAGAAGAGAACGACTAACAGGACAGTTGGAGATTATCAGATTTAAGGCCGATGGGAATACGTAACTTTATGTGAATAGAGAAAAAAAAATGTAAAGCAGTGGTCCCGAAGAAGAAAGAGCCAGGACGCTCATGCAATTCACTATGTTGAGGTTGAAAGATACCTGCAATTACTGCAAACCCATCTACTTCTTCGAATGTCTTTAGCTATGAAAGCTATACATAGTTGTGTCCGACTTTTGGGCATGTGACCTGCTATATTGTGTATTAAAATTTTTGACACCTAAAATTTTATCATCATTACAAAACACTATCTCTTCTAACTTTTTCACCTTTTCACAGTCTCTTCACTTTTTCATCAAATTCAATAACTCACCCTAAAATTTTGTTTCTCAAACACCACCTAAGATTTTGAAGTTCTATTAACTCACTGATTAGGCCGACTTTTAATAGTTTGATATGTCTAATAAGGTCGACTATAGAAAATTACCTAAGAATTCAATATTTTTGGTTGGGTAAAACTACAAGGCTGAGGCTATATCATTGCCCGCCCAAAAGGTATAGCCGCGAAGGAGTTCCCTCCGGCCCTGGTAACCACTAACCCCACCCCTAGCTATAATAGGGGCGAAAAGCCGAAAAGTCCCAAAGGCCAAACCAATGGCGTTTTTGAGCTTTTGGCGCATGATTTGGTTCTCCCCAAACAAGCGCAGAATCTGCCCCACCACAAGTGAAAGAAAGCGTGCCAGACAATAATACATGCCTCATCCCTACAAGAAAAATAAATTTCGGCTCTACTTTGGAGAATATCCATCGTGCAAACAATTGACACGTAGCACAAACTCACGAAAGATATGGGCCAACTGTATATATGTTTTTTTTTCTAGGTACCAACTGATATATATACGTACTGTCCTATTAGACTGATCACCAGTGACTAGGATATGTTCGTTTTTACAGTTTTTTCAGGATTTTGAGTATATTCACACTATTACTACCAAATATATTCAGAATTCAAACACAAAAACCAATACATTTTACACAATCTCCAACAACTTTTTAATTTTTTATTCAACATAAATTTTCTCTCTCTATATTTTTTTACATAACTCCGATATTTTTTTATGAAACAATTACATCAAATCATTTATCTCTCCACTTTACACAAACACCAATAAAATAATATTCAACATAAATATTCACAACTTCTCTAAAATCCTACATTTTAACATAACCCTAGTTTTCTTTTCTCTAAGGTGTACCGTGACTTCATACCTTTTAGGTGAAAAATATGAAGTCAGGAAAAGTTATTTGCTTCTTTTTTTGGCCTTTTTCTTTTCCTGTGCAGGCAAAACTACATTGCATCCACGAAATTTTGATTTGAGTATGAATAACCAGCTCAAGGTTTAGGTAGTTACATTTCATTCACACGTCTAATTGCTTGACCAGTTTATGGATTAAACCGGCCAACAATTGTTTTTAGGTCAATGGCCATAATATGTTATGATGTTTTCTGAGTTTCTATTTTTCCCAATAAGTATGATTTGCATACGTGAATTTGAGTGTTTTGGGGTTGAAAAATTCTTGGAGAATCTGACCTTTGGGTAATGAAGCACAACCTATTGGACTAAAAGTTGACAAATTGAACTCAGGCCGAACAAGTGATTGCTTAGAAGAAGAAAAAAAAGAACAAGTGATTAAAATATAACGGAGCCGCATAATTATTTACCTGGAAGGGTACCAAGCCACAAAAAGGATTTCTGGAGTTGTACTTCGTGGAAGTCACTAATTAGACTCCATTCCACCTAATAAGTTACTATAATACTTTTCTCTGCAATAAACAATAAAATTAACATCCAAAAATCTGCTCTCTCTGTTCCAGCTTGCTCTTCTAAAATATTGAGCACATTTCGAGTAAGAAGCTGAGGTGATGCATACATAAAAAGGGATCTAAATGCAACACTTTACTAAATAGAAGGAATACAAAATGGTTGTCTTATGGAACTAAGGGAAATAGTCATTCCTCTAATATTGTACAAGAATACTTATATTGAAATGCCTGTCAAATCCGGTTCAGCTCGCTAAATTAATTACTACTAGATCGAGAAGCACAGTCTAAGGAATAAGAGATACCAAGATTTCAAATGCCGTGACTCTCCGTTAATTATTCAAAAAGGTCTGGTCAAAGTAGCTACCTGATGGGTTGTTCCAATTAAGTGGATTTAATTTTTCTAAGCAGTTACCTAATGCGTGCAATGATCATATATGGTAAATTAGATATTTACTAGCTAGGTGCATCCAATATGCTTATCATGATATCTTATTGCAGTGGACCACCTTAGAGGCGCACCCCATGCCTATTCTAGATTGGTTGACTTTGACATATAATGATCTCGTCACGTAAAAACCCATGAGAAATACGTGACCAGCACCAACTAACAAGTCTAATTATCAAGCAAATGATAAAAATATGTGAGGCCTATATCTTTTGCGGCTTCCTTCCTGAACCAGTCATTGAGTTACACTAGGAAATATGGGGGAGAAGTTTCTTCCAAATCAGCTACTTTGACTTATACATTGGATATGTTCCTTTCGGGGTTATCGGTGGAAACATAACGTATAAGCTTCCCTGGGTTTCTCTCTTTCTCTTACTATCTCTTGTGGGAGATGCACACAATAGCTAGTAGTCTACAGGAAAACCCAGATTTAGCTTTGAAGAAATGAATATAGCAGTCATGCTCCCAGGTGAGGAACAGCTTTCATCCAATTAACGAATTACATACGAATCGGACAAGGCATATTCACTCCCTCTTCATGTGATTATGCCATGCATGGACTGAGTTGTTTTGTGAGCTATGGACATTGAGAACCAGAAGGTGAGAGCTCAAAGGCTTGGCAAATGGTTTAAGCGGAAGAAGAAGAGAGATGACCCGTTTTCCTCGACTGAAGTTTCAGGTTAACTTCTTCTGTCTTTTTTTCTTCTTTTCGTGGCTTTAGTTTTATTTAATTCCAAGCATCCAACTCTGTTACAGATAGGGGTGAGGATGATGACAGTAGCGATTACCTCGATAGTGTTTTCGGACGGTCAAGGGAGATGGATCCATGCACTTCAACCAATGTATTAACCAATGAATTAAGGTGAGGTTTCGTTAGATTGTGTTGGAGAGAAATAAGTCAAGAGATGATGATTGTTCTAGTGTCTGCACACTGCAGAATTTTTGTGGGCACTTGGAATGTTGCTGGAAGATCTCCTATAGGGAGTCTAGCTGTAGATTTGGACGAGTGGTTGAATCTCAAAGATGCTGCCGACATGTATGTTATTGGGTATGTAATAATTGTGGGTTGTCTTGACGTCCTTATCTATTTAATTCCATGTGAAAAAACTAGAGTTATTTGACAGCAAAAAATTTCTACTTGCAGATTTCAAGAGATTATACCTTTAAAGGCCATTAATGTAATAGGAGCAGAAGATCTAACTGAAGCGACTAACTGGAACATGCTTATAGGAAAAACGCTCAATGGCAAATATGGATGCCCGTGGTTGACACCGATGCTGAATATAATCTCAAGCGACAGTTACCACTATGCTGGAAATCCCAATTTGAGAAGAAAAAACAGTTTTAGTGGCATTATTGGAACTCCAACCAGAGAGAGACCAAAGAATCAACATGACAACTTACATGGGAGCAGTCAGTACAAGCTAATGGCTAGCAAGAAGATGGTTGGTGTTTTTATAAGTGTGTGGATGAGAAAGGAAATGCTCAGGAAGTATTGCATTTCAAACGTGAAAGTTTGTTCAGTTGCTTGTGGCATCATGGGTTATTTGGGAAACAAAGGTGCGGTTTCTGTAAGCATGACAATTGAAGGAACTAGTTTTTGCTTCATTGCTGCCCACTTGGCTTCAGGTGAGAAAAAAGGCGATGAAGTAAGAAGGAATCACCAAGTATCAGAGATCTTCAGGCGAACTTCTTTTGGTCAATCCCCTAAAAATGATACTAGTTCTTCCCCTCTCACCATCTTAGGACACGAGTAAGTGGCCCTTCTCCAAACAAATATATAACCAGTATAAGATGTTCAACCTTTGCCTATACAAATCTTTCAATAGTTGAATGTTGATCCTCACTCTATTTGGGCATAAAGTTAATATTGCACTTCTATTTCAACAGCCAAATGGTTAGTAAAATTCAAATATATCCGTTTACTTAAGAACTTGGGTGAGGAAAGACTTGATAAAGCTAGATTGAAGAGAATTATGATGTCACATTACCTACATTGATGGAATTACTGATCTTTAACAATTCAAAATTCTTATCTTTGTTGTATAGCCGGATATTCTGGTTTGGGGATCTCAACTATAGGCTATGCTTGGAGGACAGTTTTGCTAGGCAGCTGATAAAGAAGCAAGACTGGAGAGCGTTGCAAGAGTTCGATCAGCTCCGAAGGGAACAAAAAGATGGAAGAGTATTCCATGGTTGGAAAGAAGGAAGCATAGATTTTGCGCCTACGTATAAGTATTCTGCCTACAATATTAACTGTTACTCAGGCGGCCTTCCAGGCAGATCAGGAGAGAAGCAAAGGACTCCAGCATGGTATAACAATCAATCTTTCTTTTTGCTTAGTTTTTAGCTGTATTAGGCAATAGGCATGACCCTCGTAAGTCCAGGACTAAGTTTAGTGTCAGTGGCTGGTCCTAACTCAATATGAGTACCCACCTAGCCTGGGTTGCAAGTGATAGCTTGACAGAATTTCCATCCTCATACTGTCAATTGGTAATTTGGTAGTACTAAAACTAATTGTCTGTTGTTTAAAAGAACTTGTGAGAATGAGAAGACATCATGTAATGGCAGGTGCGACAGAATTCTTTGGTCTGGAAGGGAGATAAAGCAACTATCCTATTTTCGCACGGAAAGTAAGTTTTCCGACCATCGGCCTGTCTCTGCCCTATTTTCTATACAGGTTAATCTGTTAAGTCTACCAGTACAGGAGTTGTTGCAATGCGCACCATTCTTCCCACCATAAGGGCTTCTAAACGAAATGTAAGTTCTCCCCGACGGCCCAAAATTTTTAGATGTTCAAGAAATTATATATCCGAATAGATTTCAGCAAATTGAGTCATTAAGTTCCTAAACTTGTTACCATAATAAGATTGTTCTTCTCATCAACATTGTTGTTCTCAAAACTAGTGTAATCAGTGCAGGGACTGAGTGACACACAATGAAGTGGCCAAATCATCATTTCTATTGTTTGTAAAGGACGTTGAAGAATAACCAATAGATATGCATACTTGTAGATCAAACAGAGCAGAATGCATACAGCTGGCCTATGTAGCTGTACACTGGCTTGATATTCTTTTATCTTATGGCGCTCTTTCATTTACTAGTTTCTCTGTTACCTATGGGATTTTTATTTGTTTGTAATAGCAATTACATGAAAAATAACACATCGCTATTGTTCGAATGTAGTTGGGGATTATATAACAAAATCAAGTGTATGAACATTGAGATTCTTTGAAATGTCAATGAAAATAAGATGAACAGAAAATGCAATTCCAAACAAGTAGCAGGTCTTTTTATCTCCTTCTGCAAAATATACGCAGTAAATCTTTCCTAGAAAACATGCCTTTTAGTTAACATCTAGAGCCAGTGGATTTTGATATTAACAGAAGTGCCATGAATGTGTGGACGCTCAAGTTCTCAGATTGTAGTATGTAGTGGACAAGATTAACAACACAGATGCGGTGATACCAAACATCAGTTTGCCTCATTTACCTGAAGAAATTCTCCCAGCGCCTCCACATTATCTAGATGACAAGTAGGACATACACATCTCCTCTGCAGCTCCTCGCCAAGGGAAGCACAAGTGACTTCCAGTTCAGAAGTCTGCTTGTTTCCAGTCAAAGAAACGCTCTCGGCTGGTTGTGCTTGAAAATAAGTTACTCAAAGCACGCAAAAATAGCTCAGATCACAAAAGGAAGCATGGTTTCCCAATTCAATACTATTTTTATAATTGAGTTTACTGAGTTGACCCAGAAAACAAAACAAAACGACTCAAACTACAAACTGAGAGCTTTGTTTTTACTAATCGTTCTAAGGTCGGTTGTCACAAGCTTCTAACATCTGTTTCCTTTCTTGCATTTCTTGGTAAAAAGCATTAACTTGTTGAAGAATCTGTACCAAGGATTAGCTTATACTAAGAGGGGATATGGTTTTTCAAAAGGTGACCCTACTTATGAAGCGCAAGCAATTGTTAAATGCATAGTTCATACATACAGCACTTCTCTGAATCATTTACCATGAATCGATATGAGTCTGCCCATTTTCTTCAGGTTAAACTTTCAGATTTTATAAAGAATTATTATTTATTGTAGATTAACTAGGAAACTAACTGCTTAGAAATAAAGTAACCTAACTTGATAAAGTACTTAATAGTAATATCCATTAGGATATCTTGTTATCTCCTGCAATGCTTTGGCTGCTTTCAGTATCACTTCCATCAAAGATACCTTCTTCTCGTAATCCACGAATTCCTGCTGGACCTGCAGGAGTCAGACAAAAAAAGTATTCTCAGGTTATTTTCCACAAAAAAATTGCTACAAGACCACGGATGAAAAAGGAAAGAGAGATGTAAAAGGACGAGCACCTAGGCTAGACCTTCTGAAAATTGCCTTATATTGCTGAACTATTGAGCGGAGGACCAACTTCTCACCTGTTTTTGAAGATTCTGTTCTGCTTGGTATTCTTCTTCCTCCTTGGTCGTTTGACATACTATATGGGCCAGTGTCTGCTCCAGAGTTTTTAAATCAACCTCAGGAACTTCCTCCATATGTTTGTGTTCTGCTTCTGAGACAGTCAAAACTCCCTCAGTTCCTAGATAAAGACCGGGAATGAATGTAAGTAATTCCATGAACGAAAGATTGCAGTGAAAAAGAAAGCAAAAATAGGAAGGGAAGAGGAAGTGGAAATAATGAGGGTCTGGCATATGGGAGAGAGGCGTAGAAGAGGTCCTTGATATGCGTAATTAGCTAAAAGTCGACAACAAATTAGCATGAGGATTTACATTTATCTAAACTGATGGTTGTCCCCAAAGTTACTCATATGCTCAGGCCAGGATATTGTCAATCAAAAGCGTTAAACCATTCCATGAAGAGAACTCATTATTCCCCAAGTTTGTGGAAATTCGATCGAGCCCCATACTTGAGTTCCCAGGATGCAATTTGATTTATATTTGACCTATTTAAAGAAAAAACTAACTGAACAGCTCTAATTGCAGAGGGTTAGGGGTTTTATGTTCATAATTAGCCACAGATTAGAAATAGTTGTAATATTTTGTGATCTTCAGGAATAATTGCTAGACTATTCAGGAAGGCCCATTTGTCTAATGAGGCTCACGCCACCAACCGATACAAAAACTTTACTGCTGTGAACTTTCTTCCCATTTCTGGAATTACGTGAATGAGATGGAAAATCAATTTCCTTCATGGTACTGCAATTGTACAAAAGCCAACCTGCAGCAATTCCAACGCTAATTTTGTGGTGAACATTACAAGTGATTGTCAATTGGAATTTCCTGCATTAACAAGCAGCAATGTCCGTAGTAATTAAGTGCCAGGATAAACACTTAAAATTGAATTAGCACATTCATTTCAACATGCAAAATGAGTTGGCGAATGGGGAAAACAAAAACACTTCAACAGAGATCTAACTACAATCTCAAGGTTCATATAATGTTAGAGGTATTCCGTATCTTCTACTCACTCGAAAGTGCGATGTGCACAATGATTAGTCTTATTTAAAAAATGCAAGGTTGTAGGAGCATCAAGATCTTGTTATCCGCATGGCGATCTGTTTCATGCTATATTATGATGACAGCAAAGGTACTGGGTGATGTCATCATGTCAGCAAAAAAAATTATACGAAATAAAGCAACAACAAAATGTTGTCTATTGGCGCAGGACTTGATAGAATGCAGTGGAAGTATAATGTCGTTAATGAATGATAAGCACAATGGCCACTATAGTTTAGAGCCATAATTATTCTAATGCGTTAATAAGCTTTCTTGAAAAAATGAAACCAGCCAGTAGACTATCTTAAAAGCATGGGCTGTCCCTTGGCACCAATTCGGCAAGAGATATGCGATACATATCTTAAGGATTTCCTTCCTTTGCTTTCTGCAAAACCCAGCTAAGGATAATCTGACAAAGAATTGTTTATGTACACGAAAAAAGCTTCATATGACATAGAGAAGCATTGTCGTGAATCAGGATCGTAAGACAAAAACTGGTCGGTGCAAAATCCGATTACCGTTCCATCACACAGTTCCGTCTATGTTTTGTGCTGTCCCTAAAGACAGCAAAAATAGACAAATTCAAGTGAAGTTCCAAGGTCTTGGGTGTGGTGTTATATTTTCCTTTAAAAAAAAAGTAAAACTCTAAGATCGGTGAAAATGGGGCCAACCTTATCTTAGCGTTGAGATCAAACATTTGGCTTATAAACTCATCGCTGCGTACAAAAACAGAGGAACTTGTAAAAACGCCAGAAATAAACTTGTTCTGGACAAAACAACATACTCAAAAGAAAAATATGGTGCGAAGATGACGACTATGTACCACAAAGCTCCTCCGTTATTCTTTGCATGGCCCAAACACATTTTCGATACATAAACGGATGAAACATAAACAGGAATGAGTCAGTAGCAAAAAGAAAATGTCGAACGAAGAGAAAAGCCAGGCCAATACATTTAGAGCCACCAGATCAGATCCAACGGCGGATACTTCCTCCTGAATCAGGGAAATTCTAGCCTGAAGGATGTAAAAACAATTATATTGAACACAATTCCAACTAAACTTGATCGTATTAAGTACTAATCCAATCAGATATTGACACGAAATCCAAAGTAACAAAACCTCTAGAGTTTGAATCGAAGTTTCGTTCAAAGCATGTTCCACTTCGTAGCCTTTAAGCTCTTGTTCAGCGGTTTCTTTTGCGCGCTTGGCATCTGCGAGCTCCGCATTAGCTGCGTCGAGCTCAGATCGTAGCTCTTCATTTTGCTTCTTCAAGCCAATAACTCTTCTCTCTGCATATTTCACAACATATACAGATAAAGATCCATGGTAAATTTTCGCAACCAGCAAAGATAAATAAATTCTAGAGTATCTGTTTGGTAGCCGGAAAATGTAGGACGAGAGAGAAACTCAATGTTTTGTTTCTCAGAGTTCTACAGTTTGGGACCTGAGAAACTTTGCACTGGCTGTATCCAGCTCTACTATTTTGGTTACTTGATGAAATTAGCGTATTTTTATATTAAAACACACTGCATTAAGTACGAGATTCAGAGCTGATTTTCCTTGTAATTCTTCCTACACCACTTTCTCGGTAGCCAAAAGGAGAAGAGAAAATTGAGAAAGCACGGACAGAGTACCTCCTTGCGATTTTTCAGAGGCAAAGTCACGGATTAGAGTGAGGAGCTGCTTCTGAGGGTCAGTTCCCGCCATGGCTTTTGAGCTTCGGTTTCGCGCTTCTTCTGCACAAGCTTGTAACAGCTTCTGAGACCCCCTCTATTTGAATTTTTTATTATTACTGTTTGAGGCTCCGCTAGGCAGTTATAGACTTATAGTCTCCGGTTACAAAAAAGAAAACACCAAGGGCCCAACGAGAGCCCAATTCACCGGGCGAATTAAACGCTTAAACGGCCTCCCACGAACTATAAGTTCAAAACATAAATTTGTTTTGGACTAGTACACGCGATGCCGAACTTATAGTACAAATCAAATGTTGTGGACCAGTACACGCGAATTCAACGGAAAGACCTGGAAATATCAGCCCAAGAATATAACGGAGCTCATTGAAGATTCGCACCTTAGTAATTCTCCATTTTTGTTTAGGAAAAGAGAATTACGTTACGCTGATCTTTATATTGTAAATTTACTAATTTATGGTACATTTCATACGGAATGAGACAAAACTTCATCTTTTTTTTTTCTTGGCAGACAAAACTTCCATCTTATGCACACAAACAAAAAAAAAAGGGAAAAAAATACACTTTTCAACCACAAATTACCATAGGTTTGACACTTTGCACCTCAAACTACCATCTTTAAGACATTGCACCCTTTAACTACCAATTTTTGACACTTTGCACCATTTTCAAAATTTGAGACTAAAATGACAATAATGCCCTTGACACATTTTGTATATAGTAAAGATATTATTGTAAATTTATTAATTTATCAAGGGTATTATTATCAAATGGAGGGTACAAAGTGTCAAAATTGGTAGTTTAGGGTGTAAAGTGTCTAACATTGGTAGTTTGAGGGTGCAATGTCTTAAAGATGGTAGTTTGAGGTGCAAAGTGTCATAGGTATGGTAGTTTGAGAGTGAAAAATGTATTTTCCCAAAAAAAAAACAAACTTCCATCTGGACTGGATAGGTGTACTGGAAACCCGGCGGTCCTACCACTGGAAAAGTGTGCTAGACGTGCTGCAGCGTGTGGTGGTGATTACTAGCGCGGCGGTAGTACAGGTTAAGGTTGTGTTTGAAAGTTAAAATTTTGGAGAGATTAAAATTTTATGTTATTAAATTTGGTAAAAATGTAAAGAGATTGATGATTTTTAATATCTATTATAATAAAAAATAATGATGTGATTGAATGAGAAATATTATAATTATAATTTTTTATTGTGTTAAAATTTTGCACAATAAACACCCGGATACTTGGATATCATTATTATTTATTGATGTCCAGGATAAAGTGAAAATGATCTAAAAAGGGACCCACTCATCTCTGTTGGTCAAGTGGATCCTTGTAGCATACTGCCCACTGGTCAGCCTCCAAAGAACACCACCCGGCACCACCCTCACTTTTTTAACCGAGTCGTAAAGTTCTCCTGAAGTAATAATACGCAGGGATGTGATCTAGGAATAAAATACAAATATAAAAAGGTGATTGATGTCCGCGGCAATACTGCATGCAATCTCAATGCTGGTGGAGGGGGACCGGGCAATTCGAGTCCGGTTAGAATACGGAGGAGTTAACGTGCAGGGGTAACGGGGGCACGGTTGGGATTAATTTTCTGAAATCCGACGGCTCTCATGCGACAACGCATTAATGAGCTGACCCACGTGTGTTTTACCCGTTTTGTCTCGACCCGCTGTTTTACCTGCAAAACACGAACTTTGTTGTTTTTTTTCTTGCTCTGTTTTTTTGTTTACTTCCTTGTAGGAAACAGAGCAAGCTTACTAAACCGTTGGATCAGTATTTGCTCCACTTTTTACCATGACATTTCTTAAAGGGTGGTGAAAATACCTTCATCGATTCATTTGCTCCTTCATTGGAATTTGCTGCAGAGAACTTATAGTAGCTGGAGGAAAAGTAGTACATACCATGTTATGACTGCTTATCGTCAGCCTTTGCTGCTATGGACTGGAGCAATACTCATCTGCAGGTATATTACTATGTTGCAAGGAACTAGAGTTCAGCTGTCTTGCTTGGAAGTATATTTGCACAATTCTATCAGTACTAACTATGGCTTGTTTTATTTCAGAGGACTGGATTGGGTAGTCCTACCTTCGGAAGCCAGTCAGGCTGTCAAACAAAGACTTTTGAATTTTATACGATCACTGTCGACAGTGTTAGCAAATGCTTATCTTTTATCATGGTGAGTTTGGTGCCATGGTGCCTCTTAGTGCCCTTTTCTCTCCTGTGTGTGTGGATATTTTCTGGCTATCAAACATATTCTGGTTTGAACTGTTGCTGTCAATGTGACTAATACTAGCCTAGCTTGTTGATTATTCAGTTATCCTCTGTGTTTCTGGTTTTTTGGTTTGAATGGTGATTCTATTTGGCCATGTTGTTTCCCTCTGCAGTTTGATTCAGCAAGCACAAAAATTCTTTATGGAGACAAGTGATTCTAGCGATGCAAGAAACGTATGCTTCTATCATTTTCCTGTCATGCAACTTTCTTCATTTCCTTATCATGGTCTGATTGGATATTGATTTGCTGCAGTAATTACCTTGGAAAGTGAACATTTTATGATGAAACACATGCAGAGAAATGTTAGGAGTGTTGACATAGATTAGTTGTAATGAGCACACATCCCAGCATCCCAGCATACATAATTTTTTCCCTGAGACTAAATCAAATGGAAGAGTAAAAAGATTTAAAAGTGAGAAAAGAACTCATAATTTTTTCCCCCCACTAAGGTTTAGAATCAGGCCAACAGAACCATTAAACCAGATAACATATCCATACACACATGCACGCACTAACAGCCAAATCTCAAAGAGAGATCCTGACATCATAAGTGAAACGAACAAAAAAAATCAGACAAGTACCGAAAAACTAAAAGCAAAGCAAGTTTCAAAGAACTTAATGCTTCGGGAATCCCAACAGTACCATAATCTCATACACTTATTCCGTCATTGATTCAGGAAAGTGTCAAGACAACACGGCTCTTCACAGACACTTAACATTCTACAAAAGGATTACCCAAAAGCAAATGCTTGCAGCTACAAGAAGGTGAATGACATCATAGGATGGTAATGTTAAAGAATCCCAAAAAGAGACTATCTAAATAACCACCTTGCCATGCTTCCAGTTAAGCTGGCTTCGCCAGAAGGCAATTAGAGAATGCAAGTAATTCTATTATTCCAGGAGTACGAATATGTCACATTCTACGTGTATGCTACCAATATACAAAAACCATAAATGGAACTACCTTGTCAAAACCACGACTGCAGATTTCAGAAGAGGAACATCATTTCCTCCAGGTACTCGAACAGAACGGCACAAGTTGAGCGTTGGTCCTACTTGGTTACATCCTGTGCGCAATAGACACGCGAAATTCATCTAGTGATCACACTCCCGCTATTCATCAATGGCTGCTTCTTCTTCTTTCGTAGCCATTGTCACTTTGGCTTTCCTTTTGTTCTTCATGGGAAGCACCAACGCTCAACTTTCAACTAATTTTTATTCCAGTTCTTGTCCGAAGCTCCCTTCCACTGTTCAATCCACCGTGAAATCTGCAATATCAAAGGAAGCCCGAATGGGAGCGTCTCTCCTTCGCTTGGACATTTGGCTGGTCAAAGCAGATCCTGCTCCAACGGTTTAGGAAGCTTGCTCTGTTTCCTAAAACAAAAAAACAGAGCAAGAAAAAAAACAACAAAGTTCGTGTTTTGCGGGTAAAACAGCGGGTCGAGACAAAACGGGTAAAACACGCGTGAGTCAGCTCATTAATGCGCTGTCGCGCTGAGAGCCGTCGGATTTCAGAAAATTAATCCCAACCGTGCCCCCGTTACCCCCTGCACGTTAACTCCTCCGTATTCTAACCGGACTCTGAATATTGTAGTACCAAGGAGAACTTTTAGCGCCTCACGAACCGTATTCTCTGGAATGTTGACAAAAGGCTTCTAAATAAAGCAAATATTAACAGGTTTAAGTCAACTTTCTTCACGTTGAAGGCTAGAACTTTCTTGGGATTGGCCTTGATTCTTGACAGCATTCAGTACCCTTCATCTTTATGAGTTTCACCGATTGTTTTCTCAGGCAGAAGGACCAGGTCCAGGTCCAGGTCCAGGTTCAGAGAGATGGTTCTCACATGCCAAAATATGAAAGCTTGAAGAACAAGCAAAAATGTGGAGCACGTAGGGAGGAACTAACAAAAAGAAAATATAAATAATAATAATAATAATAAAAGTTGAAAACAAAACTAAAAGTGGCGTTAGCTTTACAGCTCCGTTTTCTCCGTTAGCAGTACAATTCACTTATTTTTCATATTTTCACAACTAAATGACGTGTCATATTTATGGCCCTTCATTTGAAACCAAGGATTGGGAATGGACGAATTGCTCCTCGTGCAATACTCTAGTAGAGTAGCCTGGGCCGTGGAGGGACCTTAAGGAACAAAGGGGTTATATGGGTACTGTATGAAATTGAACATGGTGGAAGGGGCATCAAGAGGGGACTTACTTATATATAAGTAGTGGTGGGGGAGGGTCCTTAAGGAGGTATTCCTTTATATATATGGCGGTGGTGGGAATCCCGGACCCAATCAGGATATGATGTGCATATATATAGTATGTGGTGGAGAGGCCGGAGGCGGAAGGTGAGCCTTGAAGTTCCCATGCCCCTTGTGGGTTCTTTATTCCTCTCCCTTAGTAACGATGGCTTTTGCTTTTGGAGTATGATAGATGGTTTTTCTCAAGACTTTGGATTTCGCAATCATCTTCTCCAATCTCCACTTCTAGTTGCTAGCTTGTTCTTATTCAAAGATAACTTCATTTTCTCCACGTAACAAGACTACTTTAAAAATTAATAAAGATGTTCGTATGTTTATGTCTGTCTCAATCGATCATATTAGTATAACTTTGACCCATGAACCTAAACCTAGGGCTCTTTTTCCATACATATTATATATATGTGTGTGTTATAATTTTTAACTG
Source organism: Myrica gale (assembly GCA_963930655.1). Lineage (NCBI taxonomy): Eukaryota > Viridiplantae > Streptophyta > Magnoliopsida > Fagales > Myricaceae > Myrica > Myrica gale. The sequence continues at coordinate 2,052,491 of OZ005600.1, read as the reverse complement.
TTACGAGGAGTTTTAAGCACTGGAGTTATACGTAAACAAGACTGAATGATCACCAAAATATCATGTATCTTACAAGATAAATTGTTTTGAAGTGCCACAACTAATATTCACCCTTTTCCATTTGTATATTCACCCTTTTCCATTTGTTAATTTGGTGTTCAGGATCATGTACTGCTGTTGGTGGAAGGCACTTTCACACTAACCGTACGTGTCTCCAATGAACACATGGTTTATGTTTTTTCGTTTTCCCGAGCAATTGCGCGAGCTTTAATTTGCCATCAAATCCCCCACGTCAATTCTTGCAAATTGGCCCTGGAGATCTGTTTTGTTGCTTGTGGAAGGATTCGTCACTTACAAAAACTGGCTTGGCTCTTCATTTCAGGAAGCTGGTATTATCTCCTTTCAAAAAAAAAGTATAGAGAGATTGGTGTTTTGAGTGTTAAAATTTTAGAGGGTTATAATGGATGAAAAATTAAAAAAAAAATATATTATTTGAATTATTATTTTTATAATAAAAATAGATAATTTGATAAAAAAAAATTAAAATGATTTGTTTGGTAACTCTAGGTTACATATCTGGCCAAACTCAGCCGCACGCTTGAAGAGTCCAAGTTGTGTCCTCATCACACTCGCAACTGGCGGACCTTTCCACGATCGCATCATGTGCTGCAATTTGCAAAAGCAGGCATATACAGCTAATTTCTCATCACAATTCACAAACGCCGAGTTGATGATCGAAGAGATCGAGGGGATGTTTGAGGGTGAAAATTTTGGGTATTGGGATTTGAGAAATATTATAAAGTAAAGATATGTTATGGGAGTTGGTGAAAAAATGAAGAGAGAAGATTTTTAATAAATATTATAATAATAAAAAATTATGTGAATAATATTTTAGTATTAAACCTAAATATTTGGCCTAAATTATTCCGGGGCTCAAACATTCCCGGAATCAGTCACCTCTGTCTCTGTCCAAGTGTTTGTTCAGGCACGTGGCCATAGTATCTTCTTTTCACATGTTGGTTCTTCGTCGTAGTACGACACCCTTTGAAATTGGTGACAGCATATTCGGGTAATCATACAATTTTCCAAATCGATTATTAAAGCAAATTCACATCAGTTTTGGCCATTTAAATTGTGGATTTATTTCTGTTCCTATCCTTCACAATTACGAAGTGCGAAAAAACGGGAAAAAAACAACTAAAAAACACTAAAAAATACTATTGAACTTAGAAACTGTTCCTATCCTTCCGACGTGTTAGTTTGATGTCATGCAGGTACAGAAGAACAACTAAAAAACACTCATTACCTTGTGAAAGAATATTATTCGTGGTAACCATGTAAAGTTCGTGGCAGCAAAAACAAAAGCAAAAGTGAACATGTTCTCTCCCACACTCATCTACACAGTGGATTCGGGTATACCGCCGCCTACAGTTCAGGAAGTATTCGAGCTGAACAGGACAAGGATGTACAAATGGTTCTCTGTGCCAATAGGCCAGCAATAATTAGCATTTGGGGATTCGCATGCAATCGCTATCACGAAACTCTTTTTCCGCATGATACAATGCAAGTTGTGTCAAAAGTCACAAGTAGGGCTGCACACGACCGAACAGTAGATCGGACCGGATCAAATTTACAGTTCGGTCTGGTCTTTTTTTTAAAATAAATGCGGTCTGAATAGGACCGGACAATATTTATTGAAAAAAATAAATATAATTTTTAATACAAATTATAAACTTAAAACGTTTAATTTTAATCTAAACTAAAACTCAACATTTTTATATGCACTTCTCTCTTTGAAATTAACCTAAAAAATATTTTAATTTTTTTAAATAATTGAAAAAAATTAAAACCTGTTCGGACCACTTAAGTGGTCCGAACCGGAAATCCGGTCAGAAAGCCCTAGTCACAAGTGATTATTTAATCTTGTGCTTCATATATTTGTTGGGTCTCTAATCAAAGTGAGACTTTTAACACAACTTGCATTGTATCGCGCGGAAAAAGAGTTTCTTAATAACCTGATTCTGATACCATGTCAAGTTTCATCCAAAAACTAACTGGCAATGAGAAGAGGTGGCCCAACAGGTATATTAAGCACACGATTAAATAGTCTCTAATCAATGTGAGACTCTAACACTCCCCCTCACGTGCAGGCCGAATGAGCATGGTTCATGCACGTGGACAACAATTGGGAACACAAACAAGTGAGTCAAGCCCAGAAATAGTTGACTTTGATATCATGTCAAGTTTCATCCAAAAACCAATTGGCAATGGGAAGAGTTGACCCAACATATATATGAAGCATAATATTAAATGATTCATAATCAATGTGAGACTCTAACAAGTTAAACTCAAACTTCATAATCATTCTTAAATGAGCCTCGAGTCAATAAGACCATATCTCTTCTTGATATTTTTTGTCATCATTTTGGTAGTAATTAATATTAATTTCTATTCATTTTTTATGGTCACTTATAGCAAAGATATAAGTTTATGGTAATAATTAATATTATATAAGTTTTAAATTTGGTACATTTGAATAAGAAAAATACCGAAATTCAAGCTTAACTATTAAGGACATATTCGTTTTGTAAAAATATTCTAAAATACAATGAATACAACAAATTCACAAAACATCCAAAACATTAAAAAAAATTATACAAACATCAATACCTATAATACAAACTCTAACAATTTTTCATACAAACTACAATACATTTTTTAAAAAATTCTAACAAATCTTCTTTCTTTATATTTTTTCATCAAACTCAAATATTTTATTATTATTTAAAAATTACATCAAATAATCTCTCTACAATTTTTTACAAACTTCGATAATACCCAAATTCAAGCATAGTATTCATTTCTTTACACACACTTTGTTAGTAGAAATATAATAATTGGATATCATTTATAATTTTCTATCATCATTTCATGGTTCAATATCCTATTGAACCTCTTATTATATTCCTTTTTTTAGGTAACAAAAGAAATATAAACACCCAAAGCAACACAAAGTGTATTAATTTAAAGGAAATTGACAATTTGGTCACTAGTTAAAACCCTTATGACAAAATAGTCATTATGATTAATTTTTTTATTTTTTGGTCTATGAATCCTTATCCTGTGAAGATTTGGTCCTTCCATCACTTTGTTTGCACTTCTAACGGAATGCTTGAAAACGTTAGCATCTTCGTCAGCTCACATTCGCTAAGCACGAAAGTAGCCCAGTAAAACTCTACAATTTAAAACTCCTATGATTTAAAACGACGCACTTTCTTGGAGCCCATTACTCTTGGGCAATCTGACAAACAGTTCATGGGCAAAAATATTTTCTTGCCGTGGCGATGCTAGCTGGAAACTGAATAGAACCAGTGCACAAAGTAATCTCCAAAAAGTCAGTGCTGAGGAATTCCCTGTGAGAGCAGAGTTGCAACATGGTTGATTCTATGAGGAAATAGGTGATCACCCAGCCTCAACACTGAGGCAAGCTGACGAAGAGCTCCGTTCTTATGCCCAGAAAAAACGTCAGCGTGATATTTAGAAGAATGGATTTAATATCCCTCAAGAGTTCTGACCCACAAAAAATGCCCCAGAGTAGTTGGCCCGCATCTCTGACTTCTGGGCCTCTCAATCTCTGAGAAGACTGCAGGGTGCTTCTCTGTGTAATCCAATAAAAGTGGTCGTCATGCTACCCAACAATGGAGACAAGACTGGACTTTAGTGATTTACAGTGGAGGTCCAACTCTAAAGATCCTTAATAGCTTTTTGCATTTCCATATCCGGAAAAACAGCTCTCCCAAGATCCTTCCTTCATATAGAAATTAGTTAACAAATTTTTCCCTCGTGAAAGTAATATAGCCTTTTTAGCGAGGTGTACCACCACCCCCCTGCCATCACGGCGCGCACCATCCACAGTGGGAATAGCAGCTCCCTCACATTAAGCAGAATCCTTCCTCGAGGATAAGATTGTTAGATACTGCCACCACCAACGGTTACGATAGCGTCTCTGGCTGAAGAACAACGCTCTTATCTTTTGCCAAAAATTTTCCTCTCTATATATAGTAACCAATTATGGGCTCCACTATTTTAACAAGTACCTAAAACATATATTTTAAAAAATTTCTTAATCATTATATATATATTATAGCCAAACACTTTCCCACACAGGGAAGAGCTTTCTAAGTCCATTGTACCATGCCAGCACCTTTTAATGAAAGCAGCTCTCACTGAAGAAAAAATCTCTCATCTTCGAGTAGAATTTTCAAGGACACGAACAATGATATTTTCCAAACACTTCCCCACACAGGGAAGAGCTTTCTAAGTCCATTGTACCATGCCAGCACCTTTTAATGAAAGAAGCTCTCACTGAAGAAAAAATCTCTCATCTTCGAGTAGAATTTTCAAGGACACGAACAATGATATATTCCAAACACTTCCCCACATAGGGAAGAGCTTTCTAAGTCCATTGTACCATGCCAGCACCTTTTAATGAAAAGCAGCTCTCACTGAAGAAAAAAATGTCTCATCTTTGAGTAGAATTTTCAAAGACACGAACAAAGATAGCCAAACACTTCCTCACGCAGGGAAGAGCTTTCATAGTCCATTCCACCATGCCAGCACCTTTTAATGAAAAGCAGCTCTGGCTGAAGAAAAAGTCTCTCATCTTTTAGTAGAATTTTCAAATTGAGAAATTCAAAGACCAGTAAAAGCAGGCACAAGCCACAACTGTTATAAACAATTTTTTCAAATTGAGAAATTCGTTGATTTTCGTAAGCGATAGTTCAATCCACTTTAAAGAATATCAGGGTATCTGAGCCTGATATATTATACGAAGGTGGGGGGGGGGGGGGGGGCTCTTTCATCGTCATCACTCCAATTGCCTAATGGGATTCCTGCTAATACCAACTACTATGTACGACAATCCCTCATGATACGATCTGATATACAGTAGCCTCACTTATTTTTGGCCCGAGAGAGAGAGAGAGAGAGGTAATATTCCGTCCAGTAATGATTTTCCTCGTGATCATGCCTTATTGATGGTAGAAGACTAGAAGGAAGTTCCAGGCTATTGCGTCGAAGGTATTATAATCTGCAGCTCTTTTTGGAGAATCCGCTAGCGACCACCAAGTAGTAAATTCATACCACACAATTATGAGGAAACATATAATCAATTAGGTCCGACAGACAATAAAATCTTTTTTGAGTTAGAATATGATAATATAGGGACATATTATATTGATATAATACGGGGTGAAAAAGTTATTACTTAATTATAATGAATTGGCTTACACTTGAATTCTTCCCTTATTCTAGCTGCTTGATTTTCTTGATCTGGTTTTTTTTGGTAGATTTTGGTGCCAATTAATTTAAGTGCCCTGTCGATTTTAATGCTACCAAATATTGGTTATGATCCTATAGATTGGGTTCATCATAATTAGCGTTTCTATAGCTAGCCAATATATCCTCTAACAAGTATCATTCTCTTAAAAGGTAAGTAACAATGAAAATAACATCCATAAAATTAGGGAATAATTAAAAACCAAATCCGTTATACATTTTCAGAGAAGTCTAATAAAATCCGCCTGGATAAAGTGTTGGATTCCACTAACAGATACGGGGAACAAAACCTCAATTAATATATATATATATATATATATACACCAACGCTTAAAGGTACGTGCCATACACCATTTAATTGGTCTCTTATACGGCTAGCAAAGGGTTTGGTACGTCTGGGTTTTCCCTTTCTTTTGTTTTTTCTTAATTTGTTTACCTCTTTACATGATAATTCCCACTTGCAACCCTAATTCGTGGAATGATCATTAGGCTAGAGACCCGGATCGTTTTCCACTCGAAACGTGCAAATATAGTAGAGTCTTGAGCATCTTAGGTACATACCTCTACCTAGCTAGTAGCACATGTTGCAAGATCGTGTGCTGCTTTCATTTTTATCTTCCATTGAATAGGAATACTTTGTAATTTTTTAATCGGAGTACACGGTGCATTTTGAAGAGAGATATATAGACCGAACAAGTGATCCTACACCATTTAATACTACTCATGTAAAGTTTCTGACAACATATATCCTACAATGAGATTTACATACTTGATATATTTTTCTTCGTATTGCACTATATAATCCGAGTAAAAAATTATAGAGAATCCTGATCCATTTTCTCCTAAATGGTTGCACAAACAAATATGCCAGATCGACATGATATGTCACATCTAAAGTGGCATATAAAGGCATTGCTTATTATTATATCTTCTTTTCTATATTAATCAATAGCTTTTTCTTTTTTTTGCAAAGTGAGAGGAACTTGATCGTTGATCGTTTGTCAAATAATTGAACTCCACATCATTACTGTGGGAGTTGCGGCCAAGCATGGTGATGGCGAAAAGGAAAAGGCAGCTGCCAAATTTCACGGTACAAAGTGATCCGTTATTTAATTAATAGCTTAATAATATTGTTAATTTTCCAGTTTCAATGATTTAAGTTAATTTATCTCATTATAATTTGTTAGACTTCTCAGGACTACAAACTAATCTTAATATAACCTGTTATATTAATTAATTGGTTTTACAGAGAAGCAACTGTGTCGTATAATGTCAGCAGGTCGATTACATCATATATATATATATAAACGTCATGGCATGCGTTAATATTGTTGTATAACCTTGAAAGAGGACAACACATAGAGACCACATATAGGAGACCCTGGATGCATTGCTGCTCATATCTAAAATATGTTGAACTTGGGAGAAAGTCAAGTATTTAGAATATTATGTATAATTTTTTGTCAAAATTATATTATATAATTTAAAGAGATAGATACAATAGACATTCTATATTCTGCTACGTAAATGACGCATGAGCTAATAATGAATGAAAGGATAAATGCTATTTTGGTCATGGTGGGTTGCGTGAAAATTAAATTAGTTCCTTATTAATTTTTTTCATCAACCGGGTCTCTCATCTTTACATATTTTTATATTAAGCTTTTCCGTCCAAATTCATCCACTGACTTAACGGTAAGTGTCAAACTGATCTACTACGTCACCCGCTTGCCACGTCAGCACACCATGTCAAAACGAAAATGCTACCAAATGAACGGCTCAAAGAAGTAATAAATGGAGCCAAAATGAAAGAAAAAAAGTTAGGATGGGATTTTAGCGCCTTTTCACGCGCGGCCCGCGCGCAAAGGCTATTAGCACCCTATTGTGCTCGAAGGCCGCGCGCGCAAAGTCTATCAATGCCCTGTTGCGCGCGTCGCTCTGGAATTTCCAATCAGCCCGAGCATCCCGAGTACAAGCAGCCCCGGCCTGCTCAGGCCTCTCGATCCTCTCAGCTCTCCATCTGCTCAGCGCTCCTCCAACTCTCCACGGGGTCTAAATTTACACGGTTTGATCCACGTATTAGATCAACCCGAGTATGAGCTGCCTGGGCCCGGGGTCCCACGTATTAGAGCATCCCGAGGGTCTGGGAACATAAATGGGGGATGTACATGTTACAACAACCAACAAAATATGATGTACATTAGACCCAACAAAATATGATGTACATTAAACATTGAGTTCCAGATTGCATAAATATTCATTAAACATCCAACAAGCAACCACATTGTCAGACATGGTACAACAACCATTGAAGTGTATTGGTCCAAAAAACTGATGCAGTTTAAAAAAACATCCATATAAGCTTGTCACCATTTCCCAAAACAAAATAAGACGTTCATAACTTAGTCTGACCTAAAAACAACTCTAAAAAAAGATTTCCCTCTCACTGCGTTGATGGCACGCCTTCCCCGCGTGCTGTTTTCTTTTTCTTTCTGATTGATGGCTGAGTGGAAGAGGGGTCAGTACCAGTGCCATGTTGTGAAGTCTCATCAGCATTTGCTTTGGCAACCTATTTCAAATTTAAATGCACAACATATCTCAGGCATATGTTAAATCCAAACTAGTCAGTTTGAAATAGAGCTGATCTGGTACCTTTTTCTTCTTCCCATTTAATGTTGATGCAATGGCTTTCCCCTTCCCTTTGTTCTTCTTCTATGGGCAAGTCCTATCATTATGGCCCACGACCTTACATGTACCGCAATGAAGGTCATAACCTTGCTTGGTCACCTTGTATCTCTCTTGGGGCTCTTCTTCTAGTCATTCGTGGTTTGTCAGGTTGGTTTCTGAAAATTGGGGGAAGAATTGTGACTTTCATGCTGGCCTTCCAGCATTCTGGCCCTGACATCGGATGGATAGGAGGTTCATACGCCTTCCTGTAGGTATCCATGTCGTAGGACACATGGACGTAATCTTCTGGTCTACCCTTGTGGAAATAGATGACAACGATTGAATGGGGACATGGAATCCCATTCAATTGTCACCCGCCACACATACAGGTCATCTTCTTCAAATCTAATATCCTTCTAACATCGTAGTAGTGGTCGACCTCGAACTTCTCACGACCTTGCCACCGACATATGAGATCCCTCGCCAAATCTTTATTCCTTGAGAGTTCCACCATGATGGACTAAGATTCCCACTTTCATATTTGCATAGTGAAGACAAAAATATATATTTCAGATCAACTAAACAAGTAAAATAATTTATTTCAGACTAACAATAAACATGCATTTTCAGATCGATGTATAGACGTGCAGCACACAAATGCAACTACTGATGTTTATATTCATACACCACTTCTCAGCGGGTATAGACGTGCAGCAAGAATGAGACTTATAGTACCATATGCATATACCAATTTCAGTAGGACTTTAGGGACTTATAGTACCACATGCATATACCAGTTTTTGTCACCCAAGTGTAAAAATCGAAGACCAAACCAATTTGTCAAACAAAAGTTATATACAAACAAACAAGCAGAAAGACTTGGGACCACTCTGAGGACAGTGGGTAACTAGTGGGAGCATTTACAGTACTATATTAATCTCTACTTGCAACTGACCCAAACACTTTAATAATCACTTCAGGACAAACCTCACTGCTATAAAGTAACAAAACACAGAGCAAAAGCACTGGACCACTTCACCAATATATGGGTAGAATATTCGACACCTACTAGTCAAACTAAATGCACTCAACGAACAAGTACAAAAGCTAAAGCATGAAAGAAACAAAAGCATTGGAACAAACAAGAAGACAAAATAGAAAGCACTGATAGCAGAACAAAAGGACAAAAATGTGGTGGTGAGATAGCAGATATTTACCGTTAAATCTATTGAGTTCAGTGATTATTTGAACTTCAATCTCACACCTTCCTTCTAACCTCACACTCACAAAAAATTTCTTTACAAGGTAGATTAGTTAGGGTTCGAAGATCTGGAAGATTTTGGTGATTGGGGATTTGGCTAGGGCTCGGAAATGGGCTCTAGAATGTTTGTAGGGCACCATTTATTACTTTCTTCAGCCATTGTTTTATCGTTTTCTCCTCTATTCCTGTAAGCACGCACCGCACTTTGCCATTTTCATCATGTGGTGCCGTTTTCAGCCGTTCATTTGGCGCCATTTTCGTTCTGACGTGGTGTGCTGGTGTGGCAAGCAGGTGACGTGGCAGATCAGGTTGACACTTACCGTTAAGTCAGTGGACGGATTTGGATGGAAAGGCTTAATATAAAAGCATGTAAAGATCAGAGACCCGATTGATGAAAAAAATTGTAAGAGACTAATTTGATTTTCACGCAAACAATATAGACCAAATAATATTTATCCCTAAATGAAAAGGTGATGTCAAAGGTATAAAAAATAAAAAAATTGAGAAAGTCAATATATATATATTTCCCAATGCAGAGAGGGATGTTGAGGTAATTTTTTCCCTTACTGACCCTTCTAAGTTCAGACTACGGTGAAGTTGTTCCCAAATAAAAAAAAAAGGGACTAGTGGACTATTGGAGAGTGACATTTTGGGACTCTTCTGCTGCATGCAAGGAATAGTTTACAAACATAAGATTTCAACGCAAACTTAGGCCAATCACTTTGATATCAAGAAGAAGAAGAAGAAGAAGAAGAGGCAAAGAATAATCCAATGGGCACATTGACACATTGTTACAGCAAGAGCTAGAGCTTCACGATGGAGCGGAATATTCCTCAATGGAATCATTAATGAAGATAAGAGCTTACCTGGGCCAATTGGAGCACGTGAGCTGGGTTAATCACATCCCTTAATTTATTTATATTACGTGCACGTACGTATGCAAGGACGTTACACCCAGCAATTCCAGCTCTCATCTCTCTCTACTTCTTCCTGAATCCTGGATGGAGCCAGGGAGCTGGAAAATTAGAGAAACCACCCACGATAAGACCGTGAAATATTGGAAAGTGCGTGCCTTCTTTTTCTTTCCTTTCCACTTATTTTGTTACAAGCTAGCGTTCCAAAATGTGAGGTGATCATCATCAAGAGTTTACCGTTGCAAGAGAGCATTAATTAAGTGTATATATATATTACACATGCATCTCATGAGTGATGAGTGGCTTGGATAAAAGTAAACGTGAACTCGAAGATATCTCCTTGCGTAGACGAGTTTATGATGGCTTTCCTTTTCAGTTCACCTGATTAACGCTGCTTAGCCTTGTCCCCTTCTGGTCCACTTTCGTAAGGTAGGAAGGAATATTGGCAATAACAGAATCAATCTTCGCCTGGATGCAACGTATTGATGTGCCTCTTACGCTTCTGCCTCCTAGCTAGCTAGTTCTCGAAGGTTCAAAAGCCATCCTACTAATTAATATTGTGGCCAAACATTAACATAATGTGGAACGGAAGCTGGCTAATGTACGGGGGAAATTTTAAAGTAATGTTGTCTACTTGACTAACTAATAATTATAGTGTATCCATGGAATACAAGTTAACAAATAACATACGTAAGCATCGTTAAGTGTGGGAGCATGTCCTTTTTGGCATCACTATATATAGTTCTCTCTTTTTTTTTCAATACGTACATGAAAAGAATCTTAAGGGACGGATATATATGCTTTTATGTTAACAATGTTATACCAGTTCGTAAAATCTAGTCACGTGCCAACTAACTACAAGGTCCTAAACTCGACACGCGGACTCGAAGTGGCCCGAATAAGTAAACATATCCAATTTGAAGGGGAGGAGTTTTTTTTTTCCCTCCCTAAACTAATTGATAATTAGTAATGAAATTAGGGGAGGCTATAAAGTACTAGAGAGTAAAGAGCACATTTTTTAGGAGATAGATAAAAAGCCCACTCTCTTATATCGATAAGCCTATTTAGAAAATTCTAGAGAGCCGTTAGCTTTTTATTTTTAATTTCTTTAGGCCTAGAGAGACTTTAGTTATATATTTATATACTGTATGCGAACTCTTGGTTGGTGTTGGTTGATTTTTATAAATTAATTTTAATTTTATTTGTTATTATTATTTTTAAATGTTATAATAAGGCTGTGTTTGGATGTAAAAAAAATTTATGTTAGATGTATATTGTTATATTGTAGATTTTATTGGAATTAATGAAAAAAAATATTGGAGTTTGTAAACTAATTGTTGAAATTTATAAAAAAAAAAAAACAGTAGTGGAGTTTATGAAAAAGGATAGTAAAAAATTTTCTTTTAAAAATATTGTGCCACTCAAACAAATAAAAAAAATATAAATAAATTCAAAATATAACCCACCAAACATTCTCTTGTTTTTTTCTTTCTAATTTGACTGATTTTCTACCGATGGGATAGCACCAAATTGGGTAGGTGGCTTTTCATTTCTTTTTTTTTTCTCCGCACTTACAGAGGCTTTAGTTAGGTGATGTTTGGTATAATTAAAATATTTCCTTTTCAAAGATTTGTTTCACAGTCAAACAACAACAAATTCTCATAATTTTGGTATACTTTTTCATTTAAAAAATTAAAATTCACATAAATTCCAACACTTTTCACACAAAATTTGACAAAGTTTATTATTTTAATTAAAAAAGTTCATCAAATATTATCTTTTTTATTTACTTTTTAAAAAATTGTGATATAAATTATTTCATAATCAAATATTTTTAAACTTTTTTTAATTGTTAAATTCTCAAAAATTTCAGTTTAAACACTACACCTCCCTGAAAAATTCATATAGTGTTTGGTTGTCACTTAAAAATTTAAAAAATATTTATAATATTTTCAATTATCATTGTCAATAAAGACATTAAAAATAAGGAAAAATATATATCACATACTTGTGCTTTATGTCATCTTAAAATCAAGACTCGTGCTTTAAATTCTTTTATTTTGAAACTATGTTCTTCTATTTATGTATCTAAGGCTCCACTTATTTTGTCTTTTATATATGGACTGAAAATTCATATGTGAATCATTTTTAGGCACATCAGTTACATATGTGGCTTTTTAAATAATAATAATTTAGACCATTTATATGTAGATAAATAAAAAATATAATATAATATAATTTTATTTAAAACAAAATACAAGCGGATAGATTTGCACTCTATGAATAGAAAATTCATATGTAGCTCATTTTCAAACACATAAATTATATATGTAGCTTTTTAAATAATAATAATAATTTAGGGTATTTACATGTTGATAAATAAATATATAATACTATCAGATAAAATTAAAATTAAAATATAATATAATTTTTATTTAAAACAAAATCTAGATTTACCCCTTGTGCACGGTGGAGGTAAGCGAGTGCTTTGAATTAACCAAAATTAGAGATGAAAAAGATTGGTAAACAATTGAACCGTTTGAAAAGTGATCATTTTCAATGTCACAGGATAAAATTTTCGTTTGACTAATTTGACACTTTCCTTGACGTCTATCTTCCTTCTCTGCCGAACGCAAAAGAAGCTAAAAATATTTTCGAGACTAAACAAGCGCAGCCTAAGAATTTTAATATTTTTTAGTGTACCGTACAATCGCAGTCCTGGTCCCTGGAGGGGATGATGTCGCTTCTGCAGTGGGTTCTAAAGTTCACTAGGATCGTCTGGTTCCGTAATTGTTCATATAAGGGCACGCTGGTTTTTATTAGGACTCAAATTTATTCATAAAATTATTATAGAATATTTTAAAAATTAAATATAAATATAAATATATTTAATACAAATTTTAATAATTTTTTACATAAATTGTAATATATATTTTTTTAAATTATAATATTTTTTAAATTATTTTACTTTATTATAATATTTTTTATTAAATAATTATATCAAATCATATCTCTTTTTTACATAAATATCTATAAAACATTATTTTACATGACAGTTTTTTACTACACGCACCTGCCCAAATTTATTTTGAACGCACTGTATTTGTCCACGTGCTATCCACGCGCTGACCAGCCCTTCTTTTCAGCATTTGTTCGTGTACTTGTCCACGTGTATTCCGTCTCACGCACACGGCACACCTATATAAAGGAGACGTAGTTATTTTGTTTCCTTACTGGGTTGTGACTTGTGAGGTGGTTCTTAGACTTCTTGTAACCAACGAAAGGGCAGCAACAGCTACCTGACTGCTCTGGGAATCTGGCTGTTGCCTTTTTTTTTTTCTTTCTAGGCAAATCTGACTGTTGCTTGTTTCCCAGAAATTGTGTGAAAATGGGACGGAAAGAAAGCGGTGAAGTCATGAAGAACGTCAGAAAGGGTTCTATACGCACCATATTCATGCATGCGGACTCTGTCGACTTGTGGTTGATGGCTCTTGGGTTCCTCGGGTCAATGGGTGATGGGATCTCTACACCGCTGGTGTTGTTTATCAGTAGCCGCTTGATGAACAATATCGGCGGTGCGTCAATATCGTTGGCAGAAAGCTTTCAACGTAATATCAATAGGGTATATATCTCTCTTTCCTCTCAGGGGCTCGCGCAGGACCTGTGCAAACGCACACAACGCAAATTAAAGCTAACTGGTTTGGTTTTGTGGGTGACAGAATGCAGTGGCTATGTTGTACTTGGCTTGTGGATCGTTCGTAGCTTGTTTCCTAGGTGGGTTGCACTCTGATAATGGTTATTGACTTGTTTTGTGCGTGTACCTATAATTTAGTATATATTAAACGGTGGATGCTAAATGATCAGGAAAAAAAATTATATGTGCCAATAATCTTTTCTCTTCTTTTGTTCAGAGGGTTTTTGTTGGACAAGAACTGGTGAGAGACAAGCCGCAAGAATGAGAGCCAGATATTTGAAGGCAGTGCTCCGGCAAGACGTGGGTTACTTCGATTTGCATGTGACAAGCACATCCGAGGTCATAACAAGTGTGTCTAATGACAGCCTTGTCATCCAAGACGTTATAAGTGAAAAGGTGCTCCTCGAGTAAATTTTATTAACTTTGAATTAGTTATTTAAACCACTATGATTCTTTATAATTTATTCTTCTTCTTTTTCTGTTCTAAACACGATGATCCCAATTTCGAATCAGGTACCAAATTTTTTGATGAACGCTTCTATGTTCATTGGAAGCTATATAGCGGCGTTCTTATTGCTATGGAGACTAGCTATTGTGGGGTTCCCATTCATTGTGCTTCTTGTAATTCCTGGTCTGATGTACGGCAGAACTCTGATGGGACTGGCAAGGAAGATCAGGGAAGAGTATAATCAAGCCGGTACAATAGCAGAGCAGGCAATATCTTCTATCAGAACGGTTTATGCTTTTGTTGGAGAAAACAAGACAATGGCAGCGTTCTCTGCTGCTCTAGAAGGTTCGGTGAAGTTGGGGTTGAGGCAGGGCTTGGCCAAAGGCTTGGCCATCGGAAGCAATGGTGTTGTTTTTGCTATTTGGTCTTTCATGGCTTACTACGGTAGCAGAATGGTCATGTACCATGGCGCCCAAGGTGGCACTGTATTCGTTGTTGGCGCCGCCGTTGCCGTTGGTGGATTGTAAGAAAATATGCCTTTTGTTTACTCAATCAATCTGATAATCTGAGCTTAATTCATTTTTTAAATCCCAAATGGGAAACTTTTCTAAAAGAATTGACAAACTATTACACCGAAGTTTATAATTTTTTAATATTCGCTATCGACATCAGGTTTTTCTGTTTCTTGTTGAACAGAGCATTAGGTGCTGGTTTATCCAACTTGAAGTACTTCTCTGAAGCAACTTCAGCTGGAGAACGTATATTGGAGGTGATAAAGAGAGTCCCCAAGATTGATTCCGACAGCGTGGATGGGGAAATTTTGGAGAATGTCACCGGCAACGTGGAATTCAAACATGTCAAATTCGCGTACCCGTCGAGACCAGAGAGCATTATCTTGAAGGATTTCTGCTTAGAGATTCGGCCAGGAAAGACTGTGGCTTTGGTGGGTGGGAGTGGCTCAGGAAAATCCACAGTGATAGCACTGTTGGAGAGGTTTTATGACCCACTTGGGGGAGAGATACTTCTTGATGGGGTTGCCATTGACAAGTTGCAGCTCAAGTGGGTAAGGTCCCAGATGGGTTTGGTGAGCCAAGAGCCAGCTCTGTTCGCAACCAGCATTAAGGAGAACATACTTTTCGGCAAGGAGGATGCGACGACGGAGGAGGTTGTGGAAGCTGCCAAAGCTTCTAATGCTCATAATTTTATATGTCAACTGCCCCAGGGATATGATACCCAGGTTAGTTCTACTTGTCCGTAACAAAAGCTCATGAAACACCGCAAAGCAGCATGTTTTTCGTGTCGTTGTTTTATTCAATTGTACTTTATTTTCTTTTTCTAGCTGCAGTATTTATTCTTTTTTTCTTTTTCTAGCGGCACTATTAATTCATTGAAACTTTAAGATGGAAAACTTTCCCGTGCTACCCCACTTGGTACTCGTGAAATCATTGTGCGGATGACAACCACCAATTTGGTGAACCTTTCTTGCATATATGTCTCTACAATATTGACATGAAAAGATGTTCACTGCTTAGAAAAAAAAGAAAAGAAAAGATGTTCACTAAAAAAAATTCCGTCGCAGATTTCTGGCACACAATAATTGTTAAAAAGACAACAATGGTTCTTTATCGGTATTTTCTTAATTTTAAGTTCCCGTGTCTCATTTTTATTTTCAAATGACATAAAATCTATCTCATTTGTCAAGAGCCTTTCCAAATACTCAGTACTAAAACGTGAAGCTAAAGATAAAGAAAAACATATGAACAGGTTGGTGAGAGAGGCGTTCAAATGTCTGGAGGGCAGAAGCAGAGGATTGCCATTGCGCGAGCAATAATAAAAAAGCCCAGAATCCTTCTCCTTGACGAAGCCACAAGCGCATTAGACTCAGAATCGGAACGTGTTGTCCAGGAAGCCCTTGACAAGGCCACTGTTGGGCGCACCACCATTGTCATTGCTCACCGCCTGTCCACTATTTGTAATGCTGATGTAATTGCTGTGGTCCAAAATGGCCAAGTCATGGAGACAGGGTCTCACAACCACTTGATCCAAAAAGAAGATGGCCTTTACACTTCCCTTGTTCGCCTTCAACAAACCGTGAAACAGAAAGCTCCAGAAGAATTCAATTATGCTACTTCTTCTATATCAAACCCCGACATAAACAACATGAGTAGCCGTAGGCTCTCTATATTGAGTAGGTCAAGTTCTGCCAACTCAGTAGCATCAAGCAGGGCTTCATTTACAGGGGAAGACAGCGTAGAGGAAAAGATATTCCCAGTGCCATCATTTCGAAGATTGTTAGCTTTGAATTTCCCAGAATGGAAGCAAGCATGCTTAGGGTGTTCGGGTGCTCTATTGTTTGGTGCGGTTCAGCCAATGTATTCCTTTGCTATGGGATCCATGATATCGGTATATTTTCTGAAAAGCCATGAGGAGATAAAGGACAAAACAAGGATTTACTCGCTTTGTTTTCTTGGGTTGGCCGTGGTCTCGCTGCTGATTAATATCATCCAGCATTACAACTTTGCGTACATGGGAGAGTACTTGACAAAAAGGATTAGAGAGAGGATGCTTTCCAAGATACTCACTTTTGAAGTTGGATGGTTTGATCAGGACGAGAATTCCAGTGGTGCTATTTGCTCTAGGCTTGCTAAAGATGCCAATATGGTACGTATACTTTTCTTCTACTTTCTAAAAATCAAGCACTTCTGAAGCCCCCGTTTCGTGTTTTGTTTTTTGGTTTTTGTTGGTTACCATGTCCTCTACCCCAAAACTAATTGATTTGGTTAGTAGAACATTTTGTCGACATCTCTATAAGCATGAGATGTGCAGGTGGGTTCACATGACAGTAGTCACCAGGTTTGACCCTGTTAATTAATTTTATTTTTGTAGGTATATTGTCAATACATTAATTACATATAATATAACTTGATTAATTAGCATTGGTCATGGTTTTCATTGGAATTTAATACGACTTGATTACTAGTTTAACTTCTTCCATTTAGCTCTATATAAGGTTTTAAGAATATTTGTTTTCCTTAATCCTAATGGCAAAGCATGTATATGTTGCAACTAAAACGTGTGTCCAAGATACATTGAACTGTGAAAATGGCACTAAGCACTATGTTAAGACTTCTACCTGGACCTTGAAGGACAAATGTATCGTTCTTCTGGTATGGTTACAGCACTCAAGCCCCTACTTGGGTGGTAGGCTTGGTTTTTCCCCAAGTTACTGAGCGCTTTGGTGATACACTTGACATCTAAGTGCCAACCCTTGAATCCATATGTTAAGACTTGGTAGCCCATTCACTCACACCGAGTATACAAATCTTGCTGGAGAAACATTATACAACTTATGTATGTAATGGTCCAACGGGATAATGCCATTTTGCTATTAATTTGGCAGGTGAGATCTTTAGTGGGTGACAGAATGACGCTCGTTGTCCAAACCTTCTCAGCTGTATCTGTAGCCTGCACTTTGGGATTAGTCATTGCATGGAGACTTGCCGTCGTCATGATTGCTGTCCAGCCGATCATCATAGTTTGCTTTTACACCAGGCGTGTCCTACTCAAAAGCATGTCCAGTAAGGCCATCAAAGCTCAAGATGAAAGCAGCAAGCTCGCAGCTGAAGCTGTTACAAACCTCAGAACTGTCACTGCTTTTTCTTCCCAAGACCGAATCCTGAACATGCTTGAAAAGGCCCAGGAAGGCCCGCGTCAAGAGAGCTTAAGACAATCGTGGTATGCAGGTATTGGGCTTGGACTTTCTCAAAGTCTCTCAAGTGCAACATGGGCTTTAGACTTTTGGTACGGCGGCAAGCTTATCTCCAAGGGATATATCACATCTAAAGCACTCTTTGAGACCTTCATGGTCTTGGTAAGCACTGGCCGCGTCATAGCCGACGCCGGAAGCATGACCTCCGACCTTGCTAGGGGCTCAGATGCTGTTGGGTCAGTCTTTGCGGTTCTTGATCGATGCACGAAAATTGAGCCCGAAGATCACGAAAGTTACCAACCCGAGAAAATAATAGGTCGAGTGGAAATGCGTAAGGTGGATTTTGCATACCCAGCAAGGCCTGACCTCGTGATCTTCAAAGACTTCTCCATCAGCATAGAAGCTGGGAAGTCAACTGCTTTGGTGGGTCAAAGTGGGTCCGGAAAATCAACCATTATAGGATTAATTGAAAGATTCTATGATCCGTTGAATGGTATGGTGAAAATTGATGGTCGAGATATAAAGTCCTATCAACTTAGGTCCTTGAGGAAGCACATTGCACTCGTTAGCCAAGAGCCATCTCTATTTGCTGGCACCATTAGAGAGAACATAACATACGGATCTTCTGATAAAGTCGACGAAACAGAGATCATCGAGGCTGCTAGGTTAGCCAATGCTCACGATTTCATCGCTGGCCTAAAGGAAGGGTACGAAACTTTGTGCGGTGACAGAGGCGTGCAACTTTCTGGCGGACAAAAGCAACGCATTGCAATAGCCCGGGCCATACTGAAAAACCCATCGGTGCTTCTGTTGGATGAGGCGACCAGCGCGCTTGATAGCCAGTCAGAGAAGTTAGTGCAAGACGCACTCGAGCGAGTGATGGTTGGGAGGACGAGCGTGGTGGTGGCACACAGATTGAGCACCATACAAAATTGTGATACGATTGCTGTGTTGGATAAGGGGAAGGTAGTGGAGAAGGGGACTCATTCTTCTCTATTAGCGAAGGGACCTAGTGGAGCTTACTACTCGCTGATCAGTCTCCAAAGGACACCAACAGATGGTAGCCGCCCACACAACTAAAGTTGCGATAACCCGTTTGTTAGAAAATTTCCTTAAGGTGACCTAATTGACATATGTAAATAATCTTTTCAAGTTTTAAAGATTATGGTGTCAGTTAAAATAAGATTATGGAATCTGTAGCAGATTCAAATTTAGAACTAATTGGATAAAGATTGCAATTTGATTTTCTTATTGGAATTCAAATTGTAACCAATTAGATAAAGTTTGCTATTTGATTTTGAATTTGAATTTGCTATTTGATTTTGAATTTGAATTACCATGATGGAAGGAACAAATTCAAATCTACAACAGATTGAGGGTCCCTGACCTAGCCTATAAATAAGAGGCCTGTGTATACCATCTAAGACATTCTCTGTAAGGCATAGGCATAGGTTGGAAGAGCCTCACTAAAATACTTCATATTCATAAAGTTACTCTGCAGAGATTCTATTCGAGTGCTGAGCAAGATGGCTGGAGGTAAAGATCCTGATGTTTTATTTCGCTGCATTCACAATTGAATTGATTGATTGTGATTTTACTGTTACATGTGGTATCAGAGCCATCCTTCAAGCTTCTTGTTCAGTGAAGCGATCTACTGATTAAATTCAGATTGTCGCTTGAATCAAGAACTAAAGGTTCTCTGTACCAGTGTTTCAAAAGAATTTTTTATTTCTTGACCGGTTTTGTACTATGTTTTATACCATCTTCTAAAACAATTCGGTCATCTAAAGTTTACAACATTGCCTATGTTTTCTTGCTTATTTTGACTAGGCAATACATGTTTGTAGAACTGCAAAACACTTTTGACCGATGGTCAATTAAAGTATTAAAGTTTATGTTTTTTGTTCTGCAATATGTCTTTGGGTTGAATTTTAGTTTAAAGAAAAATTATCTTTGTTTACATGCTATTTCTGTTAGTTTAGAAACAAAGAGAACAACAAAACATTTTTTTTTTTGAAAAAACCCGTATAGGTTGGGTTTTGATTATGAAAAATGTTCTTGAAAATCTTAGAAAACCTTGTGTTTCGGTTCATCGGAATCGTAAAAAAAATTCATGTGTTTTGATTCTTGAAAAGAAAAGATGAAGAGTCACCGGAGGAGGTGACCCTCCGTGCGGCAGCAGGTGGCCGGAGAGGAGGAAATCCTCCTCTCCCAGCCACGGGTTAAAACTCGTGGCCTTCAAAGGCTGCCGACGACGAGAGGCTCACGGCCTTCTCGTCGCCGGGGCGTGCGGCGGCGTCCATTGGGACGCCATGCCGAGCTCAGGAGCTGCGGCGGCAGTAGCTGCCGCAGCACCCGAGTAGAAACACAGACCATCGGGTCTGTGTTAATAGAAACTGGGTCATGGACCCGGTTATCCGGGTAGGGTTTCCTACCCGGTCAGCCCAATTTACTTGTCCGATGGGCTGATCATTGGGTCAGCCCAAGGGCCTTGAGGCCCGAATTGCATCTGAGCAGATGGGCTGGACTGACCATTGGGTCAGCACAAGGCCCTTGAAGCCCGAAAGTCCTGACCCGAATGGATCGGGTCAGGCGACCCGCATGGGCGGGCTGCGGTATGGACCGAACCGGTCCGGTCGGACTGGACCGGACCGGCAGATTATATTATTTTTATTTTTTAATTTTTTTTAATTTAAAAAAAAAAAAAAAAAACTTTTATGCTTTTATGCTTGCATTAATTTCTAGAATTATTTGGATCTTCAATGTTTAATTGATTAAATTATAGAAATATTAGTTTATTTTATGCTTGCATTAATTTCTAGAATTATTATGATGTTCAATGTTTAATTGATTATATTCTAGAAATATCAATTTACTTTTATGCTTGCATTAATTTCTAGAATTATTATGATGTTCAATGTTTAATTGATTCCATTCTAGAAATATTAAATTTATGCTTGATTTATTATATGAAAAATCTAATTATATAGATAGATTGATCATGCATAAAATGTTTGATGCCTAGACCAAGCATGATTAAAATGAACCTACTAAGGTTGGTGGGAATATGGGGTATGATCGAAGAATACAGGTCAGAGACAGTTCTGGCTAAGGCAAGTCTTGGTATTTAAAGGTCCTCAGACCTACCTCACTTACCTGGGAGCTCCCCTGCTTGTGTTTTAGAAAATACTATTGTCTCACCTTAAAGATTGTTTCATTTTTTATTCTTGGATTAAGATTAGACATCTATAAAGTTGACGGATATTGATGAAGTCGTAATTATCATAATGATTTTCGGAGAGCCACAGCATCCCAATTTTATATTGATGATTACATCAAGATTAATATATGAACTTCATAAAGAGAAATTAATATCTGTGTGGTAACTAAATTATAAAATTGATTACTTTCCCCGCAGGGAAATTTTTTAATTTTGTGACTTAGTTAGATTAAAATAATAAATTTTGTATTAACAATAAAATTTTCTTAGGCCCACAGGTACGGAGAATTTTATTCTTAATATTTAAAATTGTTAGATTTAATAATAAATAGTAAATTTCATGCATATGCAACCTTTGCCCACAGGTAAGTCGAAATTTACTATTAAATTGACATTGATTGATTTAAATAAGGTCAATTCATAGCAATTAAGTAGTTTTATGTTATATTGCAGTTATTTATTCTTCCCTAATTGATAGTTCGTTGCGTGTTCCAATGCTAAGTGGTGATAATTTTGCTGACTGAAAGTAAAATTTGCTTTTCACTCTGGGGTGTATGGAATTAGATGAAGCGCTCCGTGTGGTGGAACCCACTATCACGGAATCAAGTACGCCACAGGAGATTTATGTTTATGAACAATGGGAGCGATCAAATCGTCTCAGTTTGATGTTCATTAAATCTCACATCATCAAGAGCATTAGGGGTTCTATCCCTGAATGCATTAAAGCTAAGGATTTTTTAAAGTCCGTAGAAGAGCAATTTGTTGCTTCTGAAAAAGGCATTAGCCAGCACCCTGATGAGAAAGCTGTCAAGCAAATCAATAAAGAGTTCAACTAGTGTGCGTGAGCACATAATGGAGATGAGAGACATTGCATCTCAATTAAAAACTCTGGAAGTTGAAATTCCTGACTCATTCTTGGTTCATCTAATTTTGAACTCTCTACCAAATGAGTATGGTCCCTTTAAAATATCATACAACACACATAAGGAAAAATGGTCAGTGAATGATTTATTGACTATGTGTGTTCAAGAGGAAGAGAGGCTGAAACTCGAGAAACCTGAGAGTTCTCACTTTGTTTCTCGTGCTAAGGGGAAGACCAAGAAAGACAAGGTTGTCCACAACTTCAAGAAGGAGAACAAGGTGCCAATTAAGATTAATGGCACTAAGGATACTTGTTTCTTCTGTAAGAAGAAAGGACACATGAAGAATGATTGCCAAAAGTACCTAAAGTGGCTTGAGAAGAAAGGTATATTCCTCTCTCTTGTTTGTCATGAATTTTTAGTTGTTGAAGCTCCTTGCAATACTTGGTGGATTGATTCTGGTTCTACAATCCACATTGTGAATACATTGCAGAGTTTTCTCACAACAAGGAAGCCGAAAAGAAGTGAACAACGAGTTTACTCTGGAAAAAAATTATTCTCAAGTGTAGAAGCGGTTGGGACTTACAAAATAATTTTGAAGACTGGATTTATTTTAGATCTTGAAGATGTATTTTTTATTCCAAACTTTTCAAGGAATTTAATTTCAATTTCAAAACTTGATGTATTGGGTTATGGTTTTTATTTTATAAATTCAGCTTTCAGTTTATTTCGAAATAATCAAGTTGTTGGTGGTGGAATAAAAATTGATGGTCTTTACAAAATTGAATTAGATCTCAACTTTGAGAATAATTGTTTGTCAATACATACTATTGGCATAAAGAGAAGGCTTATAAATGAGAATTCCGGTTTGTTATGGCATAGGAGATTGAGACATATCTCCATTGAGCGAATCAAAAGGTTGGCAAATGACGGAGTCTTACAAACTCTTGATTTTTCTGACGTTGGCACTTGTATAGACTGCATAAAGGGAAAGCAGACTAACAAGTCCACTAAAGGTGCCAGAAGGAGTTCAAAGATTCTAGAGATCATACACACTGATCTATGTGGACCTTTTCCTATTCCATGCTTCAATGGTCAGAGATATTTTATCTCATTCATTGATGACCATTCACGTTTCATGTATATCTACCTTATTGATGAAAAGTCTGAGGCGTTGAATGCCTTTAAGACTTATAAGGCAGAAGTAGAGAATCAAAAGGAAACGAAAATCAAGATCGTAAGATCTGATAGAGGTGGAGAATATTATGGAAGGTACACAGAAAAAGGACAAATGAGTGGTCCATTTGCGAAATTCCTTGAAGAGGAAGGCATTGTTGCTCAATACACAATGTCTGGTACACCACAACAAAATGGTGTAGCAGAAAGAAGGAATCACACACTTATGGACATGGTAAGGAGTATGCTTAGTAATTCTAGTCTCCCTCAATATCTATGGAGTGAAGCTTTAAAAACTGCTGTGTATATCTTAAATAGGGTTCCATCCAAGGCTGTCCCAAAGACACCTTTTGAGTTATGGAATGGGTGGAAACCTAGTTTAAATCACTTACACATATGGGGTTGTCCTGCTGAAGTGAGGATTTACGATCCGAATATAAAGAAATTAGATCCAAAGACAACCAGCGGATTTTTTATCGGCTATCCAGTAAACTCCAAAGGATTTAGATTTTATTGTCCTACGCATAATACTAGGATTGTTGAATCAGGAAATGCTAAGTTTTTAGAGGATATTGAACCTAGTGCAAATTCCCAAAAGGTTGAATTTAAAGAAGCACAAGAGTTGTCTGAATCTTCTCCTTCTGGAGAAAGAATGTTTGTGTTTAGGAAAGATCAAATTGATTATCCTGAACCACAACCAGTTCAAGAAGAGCCAACTCATACAGAACAGGTTCAGACTGAGTCTACCCAACCTCTGCAAGATGTTGAGGAAGTAGAATTAAGACGGTCATCTAGAATAAGGAAATCAACAATCCCTAGTGATTATGTTGTATACCTTAAAGAGTCTGACTTTGATGTTGGACCTAAAAGGGATCCAAATACGTTTTCACAGGCCATGAATGGAGATAACTCCATGTTGTGGTTTAATGCCATGAAGGAAGAGATGAAATCTATGGCAAAGAATCAAGTCTGGGATCTTGTTGACTTACCAAAGGGAGCTGTAGCCATAGGCTGCAAATGAGTTTACAAAACCAAAAGGGAAGCTTCCGGTAAAGTTGAACGATATAAAGCCAGACTTGTAGCCAAGGGTTTCACTCAAAAAGAAGGCATAGATTATCATGAAACCTTCTCTCCAGTATCAAAGAAGGATTCATTTAGGATAATCATGGCATTAGTAGCTCATTTTGACTTAGAGCTACAACAGATGGACGTGAAAACAGCCTTTCTAAATGGGGATCTTGAGGAGGAGGTGTATATGAGACAACCTGAGGGGTTTGGTGATAACAGTCAGAAGGCATGTAAATTAAAGAAATCTATATATGGACTAAAACAAGCCTCCCGTCAGTGGTATATTAAATTTCACAAAGTTATTACTTCATTCGGATTTTTGGAGAATCTTGTGGATCAATGTATATACCTTAAGGTCAGTGGGAGTAAAGTAATCTTTCTGGTCCTTTATGTAGACGATATTTTACTTGCAACAAATGATTTGAGTTTGCTATATGAAACTAAAAAGTTTATGTCTAAACACTTTGAAATGAAGGATTTAGGTGAAGCCTCTTATGTCATTGGCATAGAGATTCATAGAGACAGAAAACAGAAAATATTACAACTGTCTCAGAATACCTACATTGAAAAAGTTTTAGAGAGATATGATATGAGCAAATGTGCTCCTAGTGTAGCACCCATCATTAAAGGGGATAAATTCTGTTTGGATCAATGTCCCAAAAGTGAATTGGAACAAGAACAAATGAAAGGTTTACCATATGCATCTGCAATCGGCAGTTTGATGTATGCTCAGGTCTGTACTAGACCTGATATTGCATTAGCAGTTGGTATACTGGGAAGATACCAAAGTAATCCTGGATTGGAGCATTGGAGAGCTGCAAAGAAGGTCATGCGGTACTTACAAGGAACCAAGAATTACAGTTTGACCTACAGACATGTTGACCATTTAGAAGTGTCTGGGTATACAGATTCAGATTTTGCTGGATGTATAGATAGCAGAAAGTCTACATCAGGGTACATTTTTCTCTTTGCTGGAGGAGCCGTATCCTGGAAAAGTTGCAAACAAACTATAGTTGATACCTCTACAATGGAAGCAGAGTTTATTGCGTGCTATGAAGCAACTACACAGGCATTGTGGTTAAGAAATTTTGTTAGTGGTCTCAAAATTATTGAGTCTGTTGAGAGACCAATTAAGATCTTATGTGACAATTCTGCGGCAGTATTCTTTTCAAAGAATCATAAAAGTGGAAGCTGGAGTAAGCACATAGATATCAAGTATCTTAGTGTGAGAGAAAACATCAAGAGACATGTTGTTTCTATAGAGCATATAAGTACTAAATTGATGCTTGCTGATCCCATGACTAAAGGTTTACCGGTAAAACAGTTTAAAGGTCATGTGGACCATATGGGGCTTGCAAATTCATTTTGTACTTAGTTTCTCTCAAATTTTGAATTACAGACATGAAGTTATTGTAATAAAGATTTATTGCGCAAATTCTTTATTATTTATTGTTATCTATGGAGATAAATAAAATAGGACCTGAATGACTTATAAGAAGTTCATTCATAAAGTTTTGATTCCCATAAAGTACTCATATAATGAGTATTGTGCTGGTAATACATGGAAGGGACGACCGATTATGTTACGGTTTTACCGCTATGATTCGTGTGTAGCATTCATTATGTGGGTGGGAGGATTCCATAAACAGTTGGCCATACTAAAGAACTCCAGACACCATTAAGACATATGTCGTCAAGGTCAAGTGGGAGAATGTTAGAAAATTTCCTTAAGGTGACCTAATTGACATATGTAAATAATCTTTTCAAGTTTTAAAGATTATGGTGTCAGTTAAAATAAGATTATAGAATCTGTAGCAGATTCAAATTTAGAACTAATTGGATAAAGATTGCAATTTGATTTTCTTATTGGAATTCAAATTGTAACCAATTAGATAAAGTTTGCTATTTGATTTTGAATTTGAATTTGCTATTTGATTTTGAATTTGAATTACCTTAATGGAAGGAACAAATTCAAATCTACAACAGATTGAGGGTCCCTGACCTAGCCTATAAATAAGAGGCCTGTGTATACCATCTAAGACATTCTCTGTAAGGCATAGGCATAGGTTGGAAGAGCCTCACTAAAATACTTCATATTCATAAAGTTACTCTGCAGAGATTCTATTCGAGTGCTGAGCAAGATGGCTGGAGGTAAAGATCCTGATGTTTTATTTCGCTGCATTCACAATTGAATTGATTGATTGTGATTTTACTGTTACACCGTTCGCAACCAACCCTTTTGTAGGGGTGCCGTTATAAAATAGGTTATGTTGCTGGAACGCAAAGCGGAATGTCATGTCCATGGGGCATAAGCTTCGGATCCTAAGGTGTAACTTACGTCCCCAAAGAAAAACTGTGTAAATGTTTATTCTAGGAGTTATAAAGGATGCTTCATAATCCTATATTGTCTTCTGTTTGTTTGTTTTTATTTTTTTCCCCCCAAAACGCACTGTGCATCTAGTTAATTTCAGACCCCTTAGAAAAAAAGGAAAAGAGAGAGAAAGAGTCAATAATAACACCCAGTCTTTCTTTCTTTCTTTCTTTTGTTTTACTTCTTTTCTCTTTTTCCAAAGTGCGAGCTTTGCATCTAGTTAAACTATTTTGGTATGAATTTTCCGTCCAGATCTTCTTCCTTTCTACTTAAGAAGTACTCCACATGACAAACTAACAAAGAAATACGCTTTCAAGACGGTTTATGTTTCACAGTGCAATATTTCTTTTTCTTTATTTTGTTCTCTTTGAAGATGTAAACTTTAATTTGCCTCTAGCAAAATTATTGTGCTACGAATCTTCCATCCAGTTGTCGCTGTCTTCTCCTTAGATGAAATTACTGCGCGAACTATCGGAACGCTGAGACACTACTGAGGGCCTACCCTTTGCAAAATGTAACTAGATGAAAGCAATATCGACTAAAATTTGCAATTTTAATGGTGAGCCGGTCATGTTCTGACTATTCCAGCACCTCGATTGATTTGCTAACGATTATTTTGGTTGCATTAGAATTTTTTTTAGATGTTTTGGTTGAAATATGAGATTTGATTGAGAATCTGTATGCGATTTAATTTGCGAATTTGTTGTGATCTAGTGATTCTGTCCTGATTTCATGAGTTTTGTAATAATTTTCTGAGAATTTTTATTGAGGTTTTTTGAATCTCGAGATGACTGTTGCCGCCCATTGCTATCCTGAAGGCTGAAGTGACCATTTTTTTTCTAATGAGGTCCGGTGTCTGTATTTGGAGAACCACCCATGACGGTGGCAATAACGTTGGAGATAGAAACTGTCCCGCGGCAGTAAATGCACAGCCCTCGTCTTATAGCTGTTTTGGGCCAAGGGGAAGGGGTAGAAAAGGGACCCACCATGATACCATATTTGTGGGCCATTGCCCCACTGGGATATAGTATTCTCTCGTCACTCGATCATCAGCTCCTTTTTGGGTTCCCCTGAATTCAACCAGACTAAGACTAATTTTGATGTCGCAGTATGGATCGTACATAACTGTTTCTTGTAGAGACTCCTTCAATACTTTCTGTACTGTGTACATGAAACAAATTAAGGTTGTAGACCCGCTTTTGAGCGAAGCAACGACGCTGTCCGTGCTATTGAAATTGCTCTCTTCACCAGTGACCTAGGGTTATGATACGCTACGTATATTCACAATGGGCTAAGCATCAATATAATTGAGGTCTGGATTTAATTGAAGTCAGGCCAGGTACAATTTTTATTGTATGAACGTTGCTGAAACAAAGTGCGTATATAACACGGGCAAAGAACTGCACCGGAAAAGCATCATTTGCTTGTTGTTTGGTTCGGTAAAATGAAGAATATATATATATATATATATATTTATGGGAATTGCTTATAAGTTGATATTGCTTCTAGCTAATATATATTTGCTTGAAAGGTCAAACACGTGTTTTTTTATGATATAAGTAACGTGCTTACCTCAGTTGTTAAGAGTATCGCTTTCACATATCTGTAATATTTGTATGCGATAAATATCTTATCTTACTAAATGGAAAATTTGGCAGGTGAGATCTTTAGTGGGTGGCAGAATGGCTCTCTTTGTACAAACTTTCTCAGCTATAACTGTGGCTTGCACGATGGGATTGGTCATTGCATGGAGACTTGCCCTTGTCATGATTGCTGTTCAACCCCTTGTCATAGTTTGCTTCTACACCAGACGTGTCTTTCTCAGAAACATGTCCAGCAAGGCGATCAAAGCCCAAGATGAAAGCAGCAAGTTGGCTGCTGAAGCTGTCACTCATCTCCGAACCGTTACCGCCTTCTCTTCCCAAGCTCGAATCCTGCAAATGCTTAAAAAGACCCAAGAAGGCCCCCTCGCCTAGATTGCACAAGACAATCATGGTATGCTGGGATTGGGCTTGGCGCTTCTCAAGGCCTCTCGAGTTTGACTTGGGCTTTGGACTTTTGGTACGGTGGGAAGCTTGTAGCCCAGGGTCTCGTTACATCGAAAGCTCTCTTTGAGACGTTCATGATCTTAGTGAGCACGGGCCGTGTCATTGCAGATGATGGAAGCATGACCTCCGACCTTGCCAAGGGCGCAAATGCCGTTGGGTCGGTCTTTGCCCGTTTTGGACCGATTCACAAAAATTGGACCCGAAGATTCGGAAGGTTACAGGCCTGAGAAGATAACAGGCCGAGTGGAACTTCGCACATACCCAGCTAGGCCTAATGTGATGATCTTCCAAGGTTTTTCAATCAGCATCGAAGCGGGAAAAGCAACAGCATTAGTGGGTCAAAGTGGATCCGGAAAATCAACCATCATAGGATTAATTGAGAGATTCTATGATCCACTCAAAGGCACGGTGAAAATTGATGGTAAAGATATAAGGTCCTTTCACCTTAGGTCTTTAAGGAAGTACATTGCGCTTGTTAGCCAAGAGCCAACGCTTTTCGCCGGCACCATTAGGGAGAACATCGCCTATGGAGCATCCGATAAAGTAGATGAAACAGAGATTATCGAGGCGGCTAGGTTAGCCAACGCTCATGATTTCATTGCGAGCTTAAAGGACGGTTACGACACGTGGTGTGGGGACAAAGGCATGCAGCTCTCTGGGGGACAAAAGCAGCGTATTGCAATAGCACGAGCCATATTGAAAAACCCGTCTGTGTTATTACTGGACGAGGCGACCAGCGCGCTCGATACTCATTCAGAGAAGCTAGTGCAAGAAGCGCTAGAACGCGTGATGGTGGGGCGGACCAGCGTGGTGGTGCCTCACAGGTTGAGCACCATACAAAATTGCGATACGATTGCTGTATTGGATAAGGGGAGAGTCGTCGAGAAAGGGACCCACTCATCTCTGTTAGCAAAAGGGCCTACCGGAGCTTACTACTCGCTAATCAATCTCCAGAGGACACCATCCGATACAATCTCATACAACTAAGTTGTGCAATTACTGCATATTGCGATCTTGTGCTCAACGCAAAACTGTAGCGACAGCATGATATGATGTTCCCCTTACATGTCTATATCCAGTGGGGGGGGGGGGGGGGGGGCGGGCCAACCGGGGCCCTGGCCCCTGTTGGCCCAATTCAACAAGTTAATTTTTTTTAATATATATAACAAATATTTCTCCTGGATATCTACTTTAATGCAAAACGGATTTTTCCAATTTTATTAAATGGGGTTTTAGAAAGCTTGTGTTGATGGAGTTGGGAACAAGATTGTTGATCATGTTGTCTTGGTAATTATCTACCTAATTGTACTTGTCAGCTCGTGTGAACTAGAGGTTGTATGAACTAGAAACTCTTGGAGCTGTTGAAATTGAATTGGGTCATTATTATTTTCCTTTGTTTCCGAGACAAGTTCCCTTGAAATAGAATCTCATTTTAATGTTAACTCTCTCTCATATAAGTTTATATACACACAATATATGAATACGTGCTGGTTTAAGATTAAGATTTTTTTGTGCTGCTAAGATCTTGATGTTGCTTTTTGTTATGATATTATTTGTAGACTGAAAATTATGCTTAAGGTAATTGAAATTTTTAAGAGGACATGTTCAATCTTTTGATATTTTATTGGATCTGTATTCTGCACCATCTTGGAGGTCGAATGTTTGAACATGTCCTCTCTTTTTGTTCACTTGTTAAACGAAAAGTAAATATCAGAGTTTGAGTGCTCTTCCTTCCAATAACAAGAGAGGGGGCAAGTTGTAGAAGCTAAGCAGCTCTACTATAAGATTTGTACATAGTTAACATTAATAATACAAACTAATTGTTGCATCTTTTCAAATAACTTTGCCTACCAACAAAAACATCATCATTACACATGAAGGAAGAGACATGATATATTGTAATATAATATTTTTTAATGTTTACTTTTTAATTTTTAATATTTTAATTGTAAGACATTTTTTTGCATTACGTAGTAAAATTTTTTTTTTGTCATTTTTCTTTAAGAGTTGACCCCCTTCATATTCGCTCCTAGTTCCGCCACGGTCTATATCTCCCCTAAAACATGATCCATCAAACCTCTACTTTTTCCTGTACACGTGGTATGGTGAACCACTTCCCGAAGGCAATATTACGATGTGTTCGTTTGTAAAAATTTTGAAGAATATTTCTTAAATTTTTAGAATATTTACTTTATTAGAATTTTATTGAGATTAGTAAAAAATAGAACATTTATGTGTAAAAGTTTAAAAATTTTCATACTCCAAAATATTAGGAAAATAAACTTCACGGATATATAGGTCAAGTAACTAGATAGTAGATACCAATACATCCACTTGCCAATACGTTGTAATGTATTTGCCGGGCATTCGCTTTCAGTACAAAGAAATGTGCTGTCATGGAAATTAAATATATCACTTAATTCGTCCGAGGGATATTTTATTGATCTAAAGGAGTTTCCAAAAAGAGGCTTTACGTGGCGTAGTTATAAAGTCGTTTCCCACGAGTGGGTCCCAGACAACCTTGATCGTCATCAATGACGCTTTTCACAGAGAGCATTTTAGCCAACCATGAAGGTCTCTTAGCAGTTGTTCATCCAGGTTTATTTTAGAGTTAATGACCGTTTTGGTACTGAATTATATACCTTTTTTAAAAATGGTCTCTGTTTTCAATTAGTTAATGGTGGAATACGTCACATTCAATAAGATCCCGCAACGTACACCAATTTTAAAAAAAATCACAAAAGATTGTCCATGTTGATATCTTCATTAAAAAAAATTAAACAAGAGAGGCCACCTCTTCGTGCGAGGGAGCCCAGAGTGTGAAGGGTTTGACTCATTTGTTCGAATTATTTATTTATTTTTAACGAAGATGTCAACGTGGACAACCTTTTGTTAGTTTTTTTTTTCAAATTAGTATACGTGGCGAGATTTTATTAAGTGTGACGTATGCTGTTGTTAATTGACTGTGTATATAAGAGACAAAATTGAACAGAATGATTAAATGGACAAACAACGATAACATAAGAATAAATTTAAACAAATTTAAAACTTAGACCCTTTGGTGTAAAATCTAAGATCAAAATGTTCATTAACTCTTTATTTTAATACACTGGACTTGTCCACGTGCTATCCACTTTCTGGCCCCACACATCCAAGTCAACAACACGCGGGTTTTCAGGTTTTCCCCCTCGCATGCACATTGCATACCTATGAGAAATGTTTAATGGCCACGTCAGCCTTCGGGACAGATTTCGGGAGGCCTATCATTTCTCGCATACCTATAAATAAGTGACTCGTTTTAACATGTTTCTTTATCAGTGATGAGATAGTAGCTCATTAGGAAGGGAGTAAAGGGCAGTAAAAACTACTCGACGTGGTCTGGGAATCTTTCTATTGTTTGTTTCCCAGGGAGGAGTGGGAAAATGGGACAAGAGGAAAGCGGCGTGGTCAACAAGCACAAGAAAGGTTCTATACGCTCTCTATTCATTCATGCCCACAGTGTAGACTTGTGGTTGATGACTCTTGGGCTCCTCGGATCTGTTGGTGATGGGTTTACTACGCCGCTGTTGCTGCTTATCTTTAGCCGCTTGATGAACAATATCGGCGGTGCGTCATTCCCGGTACCACAGGGTTTTGAGCATGATATCAGTAAGGTGTGATACGTCCCTCTCTGTCTCTCTCGCACACGCAAAAGTGCATACGCGCACAACACAGGCAAAAGCTAATTGGGTGTTGTTTTGTGGGTCACAGAATACACTGGATCTATTGTACTTGGCTTGCGGGTCTTTCGTCGCTTGTTTCCTAGGTAGGGAGCTTGTTTGTGCCGTTTTGGTATAAGTTGCCAGTACATTCGTGATGCATTAGACTTGTAAAATTTTCATTTTTTATCTCTCGTTCTTTTTCTTAGAGGGCTATTGTTGGTCAAGAACGGGTGAGAGACAAGCCTCAAGAATGAGAGCCAAATATTTGAAGGCAGTGCTGCGGCAAGATGTGGGTTACTTCGATTTGCATGTGACAAGCACATCCGAGGTCATAACAAGTGTCTCCAATGACAGCCTCGTAATCCAAGACGTTATAAGCGAAAAGGTCCTTTTGATTGAATTTTACCTTACCGGAATTTCAAGTTAAACCATTATTATTTTATAGATTCATTTTCTTTTATCTTCCTTTAATTAAACATGAGGAATTTTAATTTGAATCAGGTCCCTAACTTTGTGATGAACGCTTCTATGTTCATTGGATGCTATTTAGTCGCGTTCTTCTTGTTGTGGAGACTAGCTATTGTGGCGTTCCCATTTATAGTGCTTCTGGTAATACCTGGTTTGATATACGGGAGAACTCTAATGGTTCTGGCAAGGAAGATCAGGGAAGAGTATAATCAAGCAGGGACAATTCTAGAGCAGGCAATGTCTTCTGTCAGAATCGTTTACGCCTTTGTTGGGGAAAGCAAGACAATAGCGTCGTTTTCTTCTGCTCTTCAAGCCTCGGTGAAGTTGGGGTTAAGGCAGGGCTTGGCTAAGGGCTTGGCCATTGGAAGCAACGGTGTAGTTTTCGCTATTTGGTCTTTCATGTGTTACTACGGTAGCAGACTGGTTATGTACCATGGTGCCCAAGGTGGAACAGTTTTCGTTGTTGGCGCTTCTAATGCCATGGGAGGATTGTAAGAATAAGTACCTTTCATTTGCTCAGTCAATTTAATAGTCTGCACTTATGATTTCCACTGTCTTGCTATATTTTTTATTTTTTATTTTGTGGGAATTGATCAAATATTACAGCCAAGTTAACCAAACAACACTCGGTTTTTCTTGTTCTTGTCCAACAGAGCATTAGGTGCTGGTCTATCCAACTTGAAGTACTTCGCTGAAGCAACTTCAGCTGGAGAACGTATACTGGAAGTGATAAAAAGAGTCCCCAATATTGATTCCGACAACATGGGTGGTGAAATTCTAGAACATGTTTCAGGCAACGTAGAATTTAAACATGTTGAATTTGCATACCCCTCAAGACCCGAGAGTATTATCTTAAAAGATTTCTGCTTAGAGATTCCAGCAGGACAGACTGTGGCATTGGTGGGCGGGAGTGGCTCAGGAAAATCCACAGTGATAGCACTGTTGGAGAGGTTTTATGACCCACTTGAGGGAGAGATACTTCTTGATGGGGTTGCAATAGATATGTTGCAGCTCAAGTGGGTAAGGTCGCAGATGGGTTTGGTGAGCCAAGAGCCAGCTTTGTTTGCAACCAGCATTAAGGAGAACATACTTTTCGGCAAGGAGGATGCTACGACGGAGGAGGTTGTGGAAGCTGCCAAAGCTTCTAATGCCCATAATTTTATATGTCAACTTCCCCAGGGATATGATACCCAGGTTAGTAATGAACTATTTTCATTTATTAATGTTTTCAGCTAATCACGTAAATATAAAAAGATTCTTTGCTATACGACATACGTTGCGTAATCTCTCTCTCCGTATGGAACGACAGCTTCGATGTACTGCTTATGCACGACTAGTTTAGGCTGATCCTTTCCTCTTTTCTTGTTAAGCTTTTTCTCCTGAGCCAAAAGCCCATCCGTTGTCATGTACAGTTCCCTGCAGGAAATAGTTTCAGTCGAAAGGTTTAATTATGGAAAGCGAACTGACACAATCCAACACATGCAAGAAGTCTAAAGAATCGGTATAAGCCAATAAACCTTGAAAACATAAAAGTTACAAAAAAGAGAGTCAAAAGTCAGATAGCATACAGGACGTACGTGCTCCCTCAGTTCTAACCATATAACATGTCTCTTAAATTGGTTCTTAATTATTCCTTGACATGCTACGGGATCCTTTAATTTTTTGTCTATTTTATTCTACCAGCTGTACATTGTGTCGACGATGACCGTTTTATTTTGTAATATTGCTGTAATGCGAACATGACATGCTTGACAACTCATAGAGACGTCGCACAAAGGAAGAGATAAATGTTTTCTGGTTGTACTATTTTTAGAGGTCAAAAATTTCATGTGCTAGTCTAGTTTCGATAAATTAGTTAATCATTTAGGATGCGTTTGTTTAATAAAATTTTTCTTTTATCAAACACATTTTAAAATTTTACTTTTACTTTTATTCCAATACAATCTCTCTTCTAACACTAACACAGAATTTTATTAAAATTTTGAAAACAAACGCACTGTATATATCGGATTAATTTTGGACCACATATTTTAAATTTTACAAAAATTTAATTGAGTACTGATGATAAAGAAAAAACGTATACACAGGTTGGTGAGAGAGGCGTTCAAATGTCGGGTGGGCAAAAGCAGAGGATCGCTATTGCGCGGGCAATAATCAAGAAACCCCGAATCCTCCTTCTTGACGAGGCCACAAGCGCATTAGACTCGGAATCGGAACGACTTGTCCAAGAAGCCCTTGAAAAGGCCGCTGTGGGGCGTACCGCCATTGTCATTGCTCATCGCTTGTCCACCGTCAGAAATGCAGGCGTGATTGCCGTGGTCCAAAACGGCCAGGTCAAGGAGATAGGGTCACATGGCGAGTTAATCCGGAACGAAGACGGCCTTTACTCTTCCCTCGTCCGTCTTCAAGAGACGGAGAAAAGAAAAGGTCCAGAAGAAGTCGACTATGCTAATTCATCTTCTATATCTAACACCGGCATCAATAATACGAGCAGTCGTAGGCTCTCTATGCTGAGTAGGTCTAGTTCGGAAAACTCGGTAGCACCAAGCCGGCCTTCACTTGCTGGAGAAGACAACAAAGAAAACAAATTCCCAGTGCCATCCTTTCGGAGATTATTAGCTCTGAATCTCCCAGAGTGGAAGCAAGCATGCTTAGGGTGTTTGGGTGCAATATTATTCGGAGGGGTTCAGCCTGCATATGCCTTCGCAATGGGGTCGATGATATCGGTTTATTTTCTGAAAAGCCACGATGAGATTAAGGAAAAGACGGAGATTTACGCCCTTTGTTTCCTTGGGTTGGCTATTTTCTCACTGCTGATTAATATTCTCCAACATTATAATTTCGCCTACATGGGAGAGCACTTGACGAAGAGGATTAGAGAGAGGATGCTCTCTAAGATACTCACTTTCGAAATTGGGTGGTTTGATCAAGATGAGAATTCTAGTGGTGCCGTTTGCTCTAGACTCGCCACAGATGCCTATACGGTAAGAGCGTGTGTGTGTGTATATATATATGTATAGGGTAAGTAATATGCTACGTATATTCACAATGGGCTAAGGATCAATATAATTGAGGTCTGGATTTAATTGAAGTCAGGCATACAATTTTTATTGCATGAGCGTTGCCGAAACAAAGTGCGTATATATGTTCTAGGCTTAACACGGGCAAAGAACTGCGCTGGAAAATCATCATTTGCTTGTTGTTTGGTTCGGTAAAATGTAGAATCTCTAAAAAAAAAAGATTGGCATTGCTTATAAGTTAGTATTGCTTCTAGCTAATTTCTTTTTTTTTTCGAGGCTAATATATATTTATTTCATAGGTCAAACACGTGTCTTTTTATTATAGATATATAAGTTGGTGTTCCTTCTAGCTAATAAATATATTTTCTAGGCTAATATATATTTGTTTGATAGGTCAAACACGTGTCTTTTTATGATGTAAATAGCGTGCTTACCTCTTTTTTTTTCTAAGTAAATAACGTGCTTACCTCAGTTGTTAAGAGTATCGCTTTCACATATCTGTAATATTTGTATGCGATAAATATCTTATCTTACTAAATGGAAAATTTGGCAGGTGAGATCTTTAGTGGGTGACAGAATGGCTCTCTTTGTACAAACTTTCTCAGCTATAACTGTGGCTTGCACGATGGGATTGGTCATTGCATGGAGACTTGCCCTTGTCATGATTGCTGTTCAACCCCTTGTCATAGTTTGCTTCTACACCAGACGTGTCTTGCTCAGAAACATGTCCAGCAAGGCGATCAAAGCCCAAGATGAAAGCAGCAAGTTGGCTGCTGAAGCTGTCACTCATCTCCGAACCGTTACCGCCTTCTCTTCCCAAGCTCGAATCCTGCAAATGCTTAAAAAGACCCAAGAAGGCCCCCGCCTAGAGAGCATAAGACAATCATGGTATGCAGGGATTGGGCTTGGCGCTTCTCAAGGACTCTCGAGTGCGACTATGGCTTTGGACTTTTGGTACGGTGGGAAGCTTGTAACCCAGGGTCTCATTACATCGAAAGCTCTCTTTGAGACGTTCATGATCTTAATGAGCACAGGCCGTGTCATTGCAGATGCTGGAAGCATGACCTCCGACCTTGCCAAGGGCGCAAATGCCGTTGGGTCGGTCTTTGCTGTTTTGGATCGATTCACAAAAATTGAACCCGAAGATTCGGAAGGTTACAGGCCTGAGATGATAACAGGCCGAGTGGAACTTCGCGACGTCGATTTTGCATACCCAGCTAGGCCTAATGTGATGATCTTCCAAGGTTTTTCAATCAGCATCGAAGCGGGAAAAGCAACAGCATTAGTGGGTCAAAGTGGATCCGGAAAATCAACCATCATAGGATTAATTGAGAGATTCTATGATCCACTCAAAGGCACGGTGAAAATTGATGGTAAAGATATAAGGTCCTTTCACCTTAGGTCTTTAAGGAAGTACATTGCGCTTGTTAGCCAAGAGCCAACGCTTTTCGCCGGCACCATTAGGGAGAACATCGCCTATGGAGCATCCGATAAAGTAGATGAAACAGAGATTATCGAGGCGGCTAGGTTAGCCAACGCTCATGATTTCATTGCGAGCTTAAAGGACGGTTACGACACGTGGTGTGGGGACAAAGGCATGCAGCTCTCTGGGGGACAAAAGCAGCGTATTGCAATAGCACGAGCCATATTGAAAAACCCATCTGTGTTATTACTGGACGAGGCGACCAGCGCGCTCGATACTCATTCAGAGAAGCTAGTGCAAGAAGCGCTAGAACGCGTGATGGTGGGGCGGACCAGCGTGGTGGTGGCTCACAGGTTGAGCACCATACAAAATTGCGATACGATTGCTGTATTGGATAAGGGGAGAGTCGTCGAGAAAGGGGCCCATTCATCTTTGTTAGCAAAGGGGCCTACCGGAGCTTACTACTCGCTAATCAGTCTCCAAAGGATACCATCCGATAGAACCCCATACAACTAAGTTGTGCAATCACCGCGTCACAGACACAGTTGAGCCTCTTTCTGAATGCCACAACCTGTATGACATTCCGTGTTATGATGTAGCAGAAACCTTTGACTAGTTCTTCGTTTCGCATTCCATGTTGCAAAGCTTCGCCCTAAATGTATACTCCAGTCCAGAATGCAAGATAATATGTTTGTGCTTATTATCCCAAAATCCAAACTTTGTATTATGTATAGGAAATCTATTGCGGCATGTGTTCTCCACCCAATTCCTACTCTCTTGCAAACTATACAATTAGAGCACGTTTGGAAGGGGGGGTTAGGATTTAGGTTTTAAAACTGGTTTTTTAAGTGTTTCAGGATTAATGTCTTGATTTCTATAACCGTTCGCATATATTTCGGCCTCACCCTACATATTTCAAATGTAATTCATTTCATTTGTTTTAAAAATGCGCCGAAACCTGAGAAGGGCTGATCCTCTTCTTTGACCCAGAAGATAAATAAGAAGGAAAAGGAAATGGAGACGCATCTACGGTCCGAACATTGAGCAAATTAAAGGGTAACAAGGCCCTGACTTGTCAGATGTAGAAGATCAAGTGTCACCCAATATAAGAGTTCAACTAAAGATCAGTCTTATTCTAAAGGAAATTCAAAATTCAAACAATTCATTTTTAGTTTTGACACAGCCTCTATAAAAAGAGCTCACAATGATACAACATCCAAACCATTCACAATTAATGAATTTTGGTTTCTCTATACCAGGCAAAAGTCAGAGACTCCGAAACTTACTCCAATGCGTAAGCTCCTGCACAGCAATCGTGGATACCTCTACTCCTCCCTTGGAAACTGCTGCAAAGGGCCCAAAATTGCAATCAACAGTCGACCGTCTCGCTCAGCACATTTTCTGGAGTGGATGAAAGCATGCTTAGGATGTTTGGGAGCTGTACTGTATGGTGCGGTTTAGCCAGGGTATGCATTCGCAATGTGATAGAATGATTCTCCTTGTACAAACCTTCTCAGGCCTCAGTTGTCGTTGTGGCCTGCATTATGGTATTGGACATTGCAATTTGCATGGAGGCTTGCGATTGTCATGATAGCATGTGAGAATTGAAGATAAACGAGACAGAGGCTATTGAGGCTGAATGCTAAATCTTCATTCAGTTGAGTTGAAAATTTTACAGGTAGCAGAGCATTTCCTTTTATACAAGCTTACGCGTATAGGAAAGCTCCAGAAAACAAAATAACAGAATAACAATAAAAAAAACGAAGAAATGCATAACAGAAAAAGATTCTTTTGTTAACGTCATTCTGTCGAGCTGGGTGAGAATCATCTGCGGCTGTTTGTAGAGAGCTGGAAGGACACGCTGGATTGTGTGAGCTGGAGGAGCTGCTGAGAGGGGCTGACTCCAATCATCGTCGTCTTGTGTTATAAACTGTCACGGCTTTCTCTTCCCAAGACCGGATCCTGAAAATGCTCGAAAAGGCCGAAGAAGCCCAACGTCGACAGGGCATAAGACAATCATGGTACGCAGGTATTGGGCTTAGCGCTTCCCAAAGCCTCATAAGAGCCTCTTGGGCTATAAGCTTTTTGGTACGGTGGCAAGCTTATCTTCCTGGTTTACATCATAACGAAAGGTTACTGGCCCGAGAAGATAATAGATCGAGTGGAAATTTGTGACCTGTATTTTGCAAACCCAGGTAGGCCGGAAGTGATGGATCTTCAAAGGCTTTTCAATTAGCATCGAAGAGGGAAAATCGACGGCGTTAGTGCAATCTCTATCACTATTTTCTGTTTGAGTTTTGTTTATTAGTTTAATATTTTTCATTTGTTGGGGTAGTTTTTGTAATTGGCAAGCCCCAATAGCAAGTGTGTTTGACCACTGCAAATGTTCAATCCAAAGAAAACGAAAGAAAAGATAAAATGGAGTGGAGAATTGAAATATAAAATGTAAGAGAGAGGATAAATAATAAATAATATATAAATATTTAAGTGGTTCGATTTGAAAGATCTAAATTTAACGTGAAAATTATCAATGATTGTATTTTGTATTATAAATCTATTTATAATACAAGATACATATCTCTTATAGAAAAAAAATACAAATTGGAAGGATATTCTCAACTTAAAACTTTAATCTCTCCTATTTTGATAATAATATCTATTATTTAAATTTGAATATTGATAATTTTGATAATAATAATATCAAATTAAATTCTAAAGATTAATTATGTAGCAGAAAAGAGGTGTCTAACTCCGTGTTACTAACTTACTATCGACTGCATGTTTTTTCTTTTGTCTTTCTAAGCGTTTCCACTAACAGCACTCGGAATTGGCACTTGGCAGTTTACTGCAACTAACACTTCTAACGGGCACCCATTCCCCCAGAAACAATGCAACTCAAGTATTTGAACACGAACACAAGGAACAAGAGTTTATAGCGCACGTCTTTCCTAATTTTAGGCTACAGGATTCATTCGTACCTTGTACTTTGAGCTGCCAATCTCCAACGCACGCTGCCCTTGGGGAGCATCAAAAAGCTGAAAGGGCTCGAGTTTGCCGAGTTTGGACTCAACTGCCCTAAATCAGCGGTTATCTTTCTTTCTCGGTCTGTTTTGCTCTGTTAACATGTAGGAGCGGAATGGGCACAGGGGCTACTTTCGTGAAAATGCCGAATGACAGAGAGGCAACATGGTCTTGATGCCTCTCCGGTGGTGTGGCACACGTTTTCCTCTCGCGAGGAAACAACATTTGGAAAATGCTACGATGATGAACAAAAGCAAAGACCTTGAGTAACAAGTCGGTTCTCTATAGTTTTTATCAACTACGACA
Organism: Myrica gale; assembly: GCA_963930655.1. Classification (NCBI taxonomy): domain Eukaryota; kingdom Viridiplantae; phylum Streptophyta; class Magnoliopsida; order Fagales; family Myricaceae; genus Myrica; species Myrica gale. The sequence goes on along the minus strand of OZ005600.1, from coordinate 2,011,779 downwards.
AATTCGAAACATGAATTACTGCGAGTTTACTTCCACTTTTTCCCAAACATACAAGGAACAACTACGACAATCGCCGTCTGTGTTCGGAACAACTCGCACTCACTTGTTGGCTATGTTTGTTTAAGTTCTTAAAATCTTTTCAAAAATTTTGTACTCACTCTTTCATTAATTTCAATACATTTTTATTAATCTCAATAATTTTTTCATCAATTTTTATACATTTTCACCAATTTTAATAACTTTTTACAAATTTCAACAACTTTTAACTAATTTTTCATCAATCCCAAGAGAATCTACACTATTTCCAAAAAAACACAAAAATAAAAACTGTTTTGAGAACTAAACTAAACATAGTTTAATTTCGAAAAATTATAACTACTTTTTTCTTGCGTCCCATGGTTTTATTTTTGAGGGCCCTTTTCAATAGAGAAACAGCCAACAACCCACACATTTATTTCGATTGTTGTACATAATATTGATATTTTGCCACCTCATTTAATTTTTTAGGAATTTTATATTTATTTTTATTTGAAAATAGATTTTTTACTAAAAAATTAAAAAATCAATTAAGTCGAAGAATTCAAATATCGGTCACAAATGTACGACACATAGCTTCCAATTATACAAGTATAAGTTAGAGTTACTGTTATTTTTGGTAGGATATATTGGAGAAATCTTCCAAGCGTTTTTTAAAACTATGGTACAAAGAAATCCACAGACACATCCGAATAATTATTATTGAGACACGGAGTCTCACGTACCAAAACCAAAATCCAAGCCAGAGCTTTTCCATTCAACATAATTTCCTCCCCTCCCTCTATATTTATTCTCTTCCTCCTCTTCTACTTCGTCTTTGCAGCGATCAAGAACCTGAACTAACTCTTTCTTCTCTCCTAGAGATCTGCTCACTCTTATTGCCGAGAAGTTCGGTGAACCGGACAGAAAGTAATATATTTTCTCTCTCTCTTTTTTGTCTCGACGGGATTTCGATTATTGTTTGTTTTGTTTTAGCTTCTTCGCTTATGCTGATTTGTGCTTGCTTGGTGGATTAGTTTGTTGCATTTGGCGGAGATGAAGAAATTAAGAGATGACGTTTACGCGGGTCCTTCTCAATTCAAGCGGCCATTTGGTTCCTCGCGTTCGGACTCGTAAGTTTCCTTCTCTTTCTCTCTCTGTTTTATTTCTCTGCAAACTTTTATTCGTCTTTCTCCCCCCTATATTTTCTATCCAGAATTGTAAGTTTTGTTTTGGTTCGATAGAAAATATTTCATCAGAGGGCGAGTATACAAACATGCTTGATCATGTGGGTGGTTATGCTGTATTCTGGATTTTTCACCTTAATTGTTTTTGCTTTGTAAATTTGTTGTCACGGTGTTCGGTGGATTTGTATGGGGCTTGTTATCTGATTCACTTCAATTGACTAATGTGTTTGTTGAAAAAAGTTTTCGCGAGAGAATTTAGAGTCAATTGATAGGAAAGGAACTTGGATTTTCTGAGAAAATTTTCCCAAACTTATTTGCTGTTGACATTGATCGAGCCTCAGCAGAAAATTACAAAAATTTGTTGCATCGTGGGAGCCCATGGATTGTATTATTATGTTGGTCTATGAAATTACTTGCTATAGTTAGTAATTCCATAGTTCTGATGTTATTTGAATTTGTAATTGTCTTCTGTATGTGAAGCTATGGGCAATCCCAAATCCCAGTGGGTGGAGGGTGTGCAGGGGGTGGAGAAGGGGGAGGTGGTGGTGGTCTTAGTAGTACCTCGCAGAAACTGACAACTACTGATGCCATGACCTATCTTAAGGAAGTAAAGGACATGTTTCAAGACCAAAGGGAAAAATATGACATGTTCCTTGAGGTCATGAAAGATTTTAAGTCACAAAGGTAGAGACATCGCACGTATGAAGTGTTGTCTTTGATTAATGGAATCTTGGATCTAAAAACTAATAGATTTTGTCCTTGTTTTGTATCCTGCAGAACCGACACTGTTGGTGTCATTGCAAGAGTGAAGGAATTATTTAAAGGGCATAACAACTTGATTTTTGGTTTTAACACCTTCTTGCCAAAAGGGTATGAAATAACCCTTGATGACGATGAGGCTCCTCCACCAAAGAAGACGGTTGAATTTCAAGAAGCTATCAGCTTTGTGAACAAGATAAAGGTGAAAGTATCTTTTCCTCAATGCTCAGAGAGCCTTTTTATTCTCATCCTAAGTTAATGAATTTTTACTTTTACTTTTCGTTTTGAATGACATCTGCAAACGTTGGCTTTTTAGCAGTTTAATGACAGATTTCATTTGTACAGAAACGCTTTCATAACGATGAACATGTTTATAAAGCTTTCTTAGACATTTTGAATATGTACCGGAAAGAGCACAAGGACATAAATGAGGTCTACAGTGAGGTAAATAGATGTTATGGATCTATTGTTCCTCTGCATCCTTTTTGGTTTATTGGAAGTTGGTTTTTTTTTTGTTTTATCTTTAGTGTTTTCAATTTTCAGGTATCCGGGCTTTTTGACGATCATCCAGATTTGCTTGACGAATTCACAAGATTTTTACCAGATTCTGCACATAATGCTCCACTTCCCCAGAACTCATTACAGCATTTCAATGAGCGGAGCTCTGCCCCACCCACGTTGCGGCAGCTGCATACGGAAAAGGTTATTTTTATGCCTTCTTTTTTCCTTAACCCTTTCCCCTTTTTGTTCTTTTCGATGAATTAATCACGAGCAAACAAATGTGTTTCTTTCAGCAACGTATTCGGCGGGATAGGATCATTACTTTGCATGCTGATCGTGATCTTAGTGATCATCCTGAGCTGGATGATGACAAAGGAATGGTGAGAATGCACAAGGAACAGAGAAAACGAGCGGAAAAGGACAGTAGGGAAAGGAGAAACCATGATCAGGATGATAGAGAACCTGATCACGATGACAACAGGGACTTAAACTTGCAGCGCTTTGCTGAGAAAAGAAAATCTACCCGGAAAGTCGAAGGATTTGGAGTCAATGCAAATTTTGCTTCTTATGATGACAAAGATACCTTAAAGAGTGAGTTGACTTGCAGTTTTATTGGCAATCACAAGTAGGAAGCATACATCATCTTTGGGCTTTTAATTGCCGTTGGGAATTTGTTACAGATCATTTGTTGAATGTGCTACCGTTTATTGTACTTGATTTTTTTTGGTTGGCTAGCGTAGAGTTTGCTAGTCAATGTCAAGAATCCATTAGACACTACTCTATCAAATACTCACATGGTAAGGAACATCCTCTGTACACATCTCTTCCCAACCAACAAAAAAAAAATCCCTCTGCGGAACCAAAGTTGTCTGTAAGCATGCCTCACAAGAGTTCGGATACAATTAATTAGCTTTATGTTGGTTATCCTTAACATATATAATACAATGTCTGCATCATCTCATCCACATGATTTCATGTTATCTTCCCAAGAATATACAAAATATGATGATTTTTAATGTATGTGTGAGAGGAATACCTAGTGGGCATATCTGGAAATATTTGTAATCCAATAGTTTATTGGGGTTTGGAATGTTGGAGGTAAATTGTTTAAAGACACCTCATTGTTTCCAAAAATTTAGCTCATATTGGTGAAGACATATACATGGCAGCTTCATGAGTTTCTTGTATCTCACGTTTCATTCCAGGCATGTGCAACCAAGGATTCATTTTCTGTGAGAAAGTTAAAGAGAAGTTGGACAGTTCTGATGACTACCAGGCGTTCTTGAAGTGCCTTAACATTTATAGCAATGGTATAATTAAAAGGAATGATTTACAGAGTCTGGTATGTTCTACATCATCTCCTGCAATTACTCTGAATTTTTTAACGCACGTAGGGTAGATCTTCAGGCACATATTTTGTTGTAATGAGATTAGATTTTGCACCTTATTCTATGACTTGGACTAATGAAATGTACAATTTGTTAGGTGATAAGCATATGGATGCTTGGCAATTCTGTTGACTTTTTTTGTGTGGTTTTTCTTGGGGGTAGGGGGGGCTGTCTTATTTGCTTAATTAACAGCATGTGAAGAACGATCTTGCTCAAATTGTTCTATGATCTTATTTTGTGTGAATTTTTGACCCCTTTATAAATTGGTGTATCCCCCCCCCTTTTTTGTAAAGCTCAGCAGTTTTGTTAGCAAATTCTTAATAGTTTTAAATAGAGATAGGATGTTTTGCTGGGCTTTGAGGGTTCTAAGGTAGATATGGAAGTTGTAATTAAAACAGCGTAATTTATCTGCTACCTCTTGAATTGGTTGAAAAATATCTTTATTGAAATGCTAACTATTTTAGATGCACAATAGGGATAAAAAGAGCAGAAAACCTTGGTGAATGTCCAGCCCTATCGCTAAACCTTGCATACATCCCTCCTATACATCACATAACATACAATAACTCAGTATATCAAACTTATAGAGTCTTATGCCCAAGATTTATTTCTCCACTTTTGCATTCTTGGTGTGCAATCCACCATTTCCTGAAGGAAAATATTGTGGTTTATCAGAATTCTAAAAATTATCTTCCCGAGAGCTTTTGAATTAATGATTATATTATATTTTTTGGATTTCCTTTAGCTCACATGGCACCAGCATGAATGGCAACTCAGTAATAGACTAGAGGACCTCTCTTACATATCCGACGTTCTACAATTGTTTTGGGATTTAGCACATGTTTTCCTACTTTTTATTTGTATACACTAGCTTTCATCTTTTGCCAAGCTGTTGGAAAATGTCCTGTATAAGTCATAAAGTTTTTGATTGTTGCATTTTTCTGATAATGAAAAATGCTATTGCCAACTCTTTACAGTCATGTTGTTAAAAATCTGTTCATTTCAGGTGACAGATTTACTGGGAAAATATCCGGACCTTATGGAGGGGTTTAATGATTTTGTGGAGCGATCTGAGAATATTGGTAATTGTTGGATATCGCCATTTGTTAAATCCTTTTCCTGTAGTTCCTTATCCATCAGGTTGTTTCTGATCAGTATTTTAATTGCAGATGGGTTTCTCGCTGGTGTTATTAATAAAAGTATGTAAAATGGCATATCCTTCCCTTTTTTCCTTTGTCATATAATTGTATATCTCATTATCTTCTTGATACCACATATGTTGGTGTTTGGATGAAGAGTTTGATCTTTTACCTGGCTTCATACAACCTGCGAGATGAGCTCTCAAGACATTTTCAAGTTCTATATTCTATGAACTCTGATGTAGCTGAAATTTTTATTGCAGAGTCGTTGTGTAGTGATGGCCATTTGACCAGATCACTGAAGGTTGAGGACAAAGATAAAGAGCAGAAGCGTGAATCTGATGGAGCTAAAGAAAAAGAAAGATGCAGGGAGAAGTATTTGTATAAATCCATTCAAGAGCTTGACCTCTCCACTTGTGAACGTTGTACCCCAAGCTATAGACTTCTGCCAGATGACGTATGGATTTTAACTTGTATATATATGCTTTCTATTAGAAATTATCAAGATACTTCTTTGATGACGTGTAACTCTTTGGTGCTTGTCATTTTGCAGTATCCAATACCTTTAGCAAGCCAGAGGTCTGAGCTTGGTGCTCAAGTGTTGAATGATCATTGGGTCTCAGTGACTTCTGGAAGTGAGGACTACTCTTTTAAACATATGCGTAGAAATCAGTATGAGGAAAGTCTTTTCAGATGTGAAGATGATAGGTAAAAGACTTCAAGTAGATTCATAAGTCCTAGATTTTCATTTTATTTCTTTGTGCATAATCTACTACGCCTTCTGGGAGTTCATTTATGTTCACGTTTGAAATTTACAGTGCTTATATATTGGTCTAGGTAACTGAAATCTGGATATAAGGTTTTGAGATCTAGTTCTTCACTGTATTTTTCCATTTCGTGCTAATACATTATCTGCCATTGGCAGTTACAAGTAGTGTTTTTTTAACCTTTTCAAGCATGGAACTTGATAATTCTAAGTCTTCTCCAAACTCTCTGGCATGTAACAATGGGACATATATTTATTCTCTTTCAAATATAGATTTGAGCTGGACATGTTGTTGGAGTCTGTCAGCTCAGCTGCTAAGCGCGTGGTGGAATTGTCGAACAGCATTAATGAAAATAATGTCAATGCGGAGACTCCTTTCAACACTGAAGATCATTTCACTGGTTTGTATTTACTAGCTAAGTAATTTCACCCATAAATTCTAGGACATACTTTACCTCCTTTTGTTTGAGCTTCATATATATATATATATATTTTTTTTTTTTTTTTCTGACAGCTCTTTTCCCTCTCTTATCATTGCAGCTCTCAATCTAAGGTGTATTGAACGTCTATACGGTGACCATGGGCTTGATGTGATGGATATTTTGCGGAAAAATCCCTCTGTTGCTCTACCAGTCATGCTAACTCGTCTAAAGCAGAAACAAGAGGAGTGGACAAGGTGCCGCTCTGATTTTAACAAGGTTTGGGCTGAAATCTATGCTAAAAACCACTATAAGTCACTTGATCACCGCAGCTTCTATTTCAAGCAACAAGATTCGAAGAACTTGAGCACAAAATGTAAGTGAGCTTTACTATCAAGATATTTCTTTTTGATGTTACATTACTGTTTTTGGGCCACTGCAGATGTTACATACTTGAATAACAATAATGCTTATATTTGTTCCTTCTTATAACTGTTATTACATGGTTCCTTTTCTGTAATAGTTCCTTCTTTTTTAATACACAGCTTTGGTGGCTGAGATCAAGGAATTGAAGGAAACGAAGCAAAAAGAGGATGATCTTCTTCTAGCTATTGCTGCTGGAAGCAGGCAACCTGTAGTTCCCCATCTGGAATTCGAATACTCTGATGTCAGCATTCATGACGACTTGTATAAACTTGTACAATATTCTTGTGAAGAGGTTAGCTCAACCAAAGAACAAGTGAATAAAGTAATGAGACTTTGGACTACCTTCTTAGAGCCAATGTTGGGTGTCCCTTCTCGGCCTCATGGTATTGAGGGTACAGAAGATGTTGGAAAATCTAAGCAGCCTTCTATGAATTGTACTGCATCAAGCATAGGAGAAACTGATGGATGTCCTCATGGCGATGCTGTTATAATGAATTCTAAGCAACCAAAAACTGGTAGTAATGTGAATGAATTAGCCGAACTAGCAAAATTTTGTAAGACTGCAGCAAATGGGGACTTAACCAAAGATAACAAGTATCTTGATGTAGATCATGTCCGTAGAGATGATACAGTTTGTGGTGCTCTTTTGCAAGAGAGAGAGCAGAAAAATACAGATGTGACTGATAGAATGCCAGGATTAAACACACATCCTGCCTCTGGGGAACGAGTAGGCAGTTCAAATGCATCATTTGCAGTTGGAGCAGAGATTAGTCATGGCAAAGCCAGCTTGGAAGTGACTTCAGGTCTGTATTTAAGGGTTAATCTCTAAGTTTGTATCTTTCGCTCAACCTGTTGTATTGGATTGATTTGGCCCAGTTACGTTTAGATCCTTTTGCCTCCATTTTTTGCTGATTTTAGTTGTTTTGATATGATGAATTTCTGGTTTTCGAATTTCAAGGGTGTGGTGCAACTGCATCCAGACTTGGTCACGCTGTCAGTCGAGGCAACCATTTATCTGAAGCTAATGCTGGTTCTGTACCTCCATCGGAGGTATGAGTTTGCTGTCTTGGAAATTTTCTAACTCTGCTTGCCTTAGCTGAAGTATGTAATGTCTTTTTCTTTTTTTTCAATTTCTCCCTGGGGGTTTAAAAGTGATGTTTGTTTTCTTGGTAATAATATGTTAGCATGCATCTCTTTGGTTCTTCAGGGATGTGATGGTGTCAAATTGGTTTTATTGGCAAATGGATTGACGACAGAAGGAACTAACGTTGACAGATGTCACAAAACGTCTGTAAGGCCCTCCAAAATTGAAAAAGAAGAGGGTGAGTTATCACCTACTGTTGATCTTGAGGAGGATAATTTTGTTGCCTTTGGAGCCTCTAGTGAGCAGATTGTGCCTGAGGCAAGTCAAAGAGGACAATACCAAGCCGGAAATGGAGAGATAAATTTTCAGGATGCTGGAGGAGACAACGATGTGGATGCTGATGATGAAGACAGTGAAAATGTTTCTGAGGCTGGTGAAGATGTCTCGGGCAGTGAGTCTGGTGGTGATGAGTGTTCCAGAGATGAGCATGAAGAGGACGAAGATGTAGAACATGAGGAAGTTGATGGTAAGGCTGAGAGTGAAGGCGAGGCTGAGGGGATGGTTGATGGACATGTTGCTGGAGGGGATGGAATGTTGCCATTGTCAGAACGGTTCCTTTTGTCTGTGAAGCCTCTCACAAAGCATGTGCCAGCAGCATTTCTTGACAAAGAAAGAAAAGATTCTCGACTTTTTTATGGGAATGATGACTTTTATGTGCTTTTAAGACTTCATCAAGTAAGAATGTAAAGATTATACAATTTCCGTAAGCACTGATTGTTCATTTTTTCAGTTTCCTTGAGCACCTGCTCTCTTTGAATTTGGCAGATACTATATGAAAGGATTTTATCTGCAAAAATGAATTCGACGTGTGCTGAAATGAGATGGAAAACTTCAAATGAAGCTTGTTCGCCAGATCTGTATTCCAGGTACTGGAAGGCTGCATCTCTATTTCTATCTAATATCATAGGTGCTCATTCACAACAATTTTGTCTGCATTTTGCGCATGGTTTGCAGATTTATGAGTGCACTGTACAATTTGCTCGATGGATCTGCTGACAATGCAAAGTTTGAGGATGAATGTCGAGCTATCATCGGAAATCAGTCTTATGTGTTATTCACATTGGACAAGTTAATCTATAAATTAGTCAAACAGGTTTGCTCTCTTCCCTTGTCAGTTGCTCATCACTCGTTTATCGGCTAAGGTTCTGAATTGTAGTCCTTGCTGCAGCTCCAAACTGTTGCGTCTGATGAGATAGACAATAAGCTTCTTCAATTGTATGAGTACGAAAACTCCCGGAAACCTGGGAAGTCAATTGATTCTGTATACTACGAAAATGCACTTGTACTCCTTCATGAGGAGAACGAATATCGTGTGGAATGCGTAAGTCCTTTGTGCTTGATGCCAAGCTCCCAAACCACCCCCCCCCCCCCCAAAAAAAAAAACGGTTGGATCTTGTATCTGCTTCAGTTCATAGATTGCTGTTTTGTCACCTATGATTTGTTGTTTGTCCTTTCTGCAGTTCTCTGCCACTCCCCGGCTGTCCATCCAGCTGATGGATAGTGTGATTCAAAAGCCTGAGGTGTTTGCAGTTTCCATGGATCCTAATTTTGGAGCTTATCTATATAATGATTATCTGTCAGTCTTTAATGGGAAAAAGGAGCCACGCGGCATTATGCTGCAAAGGTAGTAATATTGCAGTTTGTATTTATGCAGTTTAGAAATATATATTTTCTCTGCTCCAATCAGAAGGTACTGGCACTTGCATTGGTTTTTCCTTTTATGCAAAGAAAACACGGTGCTTATTTTTAGTTTTTCTAGAATCTGGCACTGCATTTCCTTTACTAGACCCCTTCTCCATTGATTCCAAAAACATCCATTCTATGTGCCTTCTGGGTTCTCTAGATGATGGTTTGTGAAACTTGTTAATCCATTAGGGTCTGACTTGTTGCGTATTGTTGGTATCTGCAGAAACAAGCAAAAATATGCAGGCCTAGATGAATGTTCTTCTTTATGCATGGCCATGGAAGGAATTCATGCAGTCAATGGTTTGGAGTGTAAGATAGTTTGCAATTCTTCGAAGGTATGCACACAGAAATAGTATCATTTTTTTCTAAATTTAAACTACTTTGTTATGTTTGCTGAGAAATGATTACCAGACAACCATATTGGAGGCTGTTATAATTTTGATAGAGTAGTCTGTTGCATCAATAGTAAACATTTTTGAAATTGGTAGAACTATGAGTATCAATGTACAGTGCAGTGATAATGGTAACCAATATCAACAGCATAATACTTACAAAGAATTGGAATTAGTACAAGGGAAAGTTCAGCATTCTTTGGCATCAAAATGTGCAGATGGAGGTAGTAAGTAGAAAAAAAACAGGGGAAAGGTAGAGGTGGTACCATCAAGAAGGTTGTGCGGCCTTCTTCCTTTTTCTTTTTTTTTCTTTATTCTCTTTATTTAGTGCATTTCTTCGTATACAGTTATGAGTAGTGTAAAGTCATTTCATTCCGTTTTTCACTACAGTTTCTTCTACCTTAATTAGAAGACATATTACAATCGGAGAATTTATGTGCCATATATTCATGTATGTATTTGTAGTTTGCTTCTGCTGGTTTTCCTGCTTGACGAAGTATCGTGTGGCAGATCTCCTATGTTCTGGACACAGAGGATTTCTTCTTCCGCCCTAGAAGGAATAGAAGTAAATCACCAAGAGGCACGTCTTCGAGTCGCGATGAGGCAAGAGTTCAACGGTTCCGCAGATTCTTGTCGTCCGCATAGTCATCTTTATGCGCCACTTGGGCACTCATGGTAGACATGTTATTCCACTGTTTAAATCTCGTGGAGCATAACCTTCAGGTCGTCTTCCAAGCACTCCACACAGTAACTGAAGACTCATCCTGCGTTGGTAGTTTATAGGTCATTGGCGTGAAACCAAGACACTTTTTTTGGGGGCAAACGACATCTGAAGGGGATGGCTCGGGGAAATTTAACCGATGTACATAGGGTGGATGCATAAAGTCTCTTGTATAAAAAAATTGTTTTAATGTTATTGCTTTTTTTTTGGTAGATAGCATCTCTCTCTCTCTCTCTCTATACACGCACAAACCCTTAAAGCTGAGAGTAACTTTTGTTTTTTATTAGGACAGTAATTAGTTAGTACCCATGGATTTTGGGTAAAAAGCTAGTTCTATTTTCTCCATTAAAGCGATCATGTAGTCTGCAAATTTACATAACAAAGATGCAATTTACGAGTGCAATTAAGCCTGCATTTTTTGTACACAAAAACAATTTCAGCATGGGGATGCAACCTAAGAATGTAAATTTCTATAAATGAAGAAAGAAAAAAAAACGTTGGGAGTATATTCACTATATATATATATATAAAGAGCACGACAAAGAGAACTAAACATTTTGGAGCGAGGTTATTCTGTCTATTTCTCTCTCCTTTTTTGACTTTTATGGTTTTTTTTAACATTTTGGAGTATGACAAATATATATGGTTCTTTTTTGTTGTTCATATATATTTTTTGGATTCGTTCATATTTTTCGCGGTAATACTCCATAGTCTATGCCATGCAGGCTTGTAGCGTATTTGGGGGAATCACCAGTTATAACCCACTAGGGACGCAATTAAAAGACAAATTATAAGCGGGCTTAAGCCTGATTATGAGAGCGGATCTATGGTATTTAGTCGTCCACGTGTCCTCTAATGCAGCGGCGTACTCGACAAGGCTTCAACGTTTGGTATGCTTCCTCCTTACGTGCTATTCCGATGCAGCAACTTAATCAGTCATAACATGAGAACTATATGGAGATCCGTTATTACTGAAATACCCTTATACAATTACAAAAACTACACTCGGGGTACAAAATTAAGTTGGTAGTTGGAATATCATTTCCACTTATAACTGTTACCTTCCTTTTTCTTTTTCATTCTTTATTAACGCGGAAAAAAGCACGGAAATTGAATTCATAATGGAATTAAAAAAGTTCCCTTGTGAAATGCTTTCATAAACAATAAGTTAGTTTCACTTAGATTTTCTGATTATCGGGATAAAATCATCAGGAATAGAAAATTTAAATTACAAAAGTATAACTAGGTTTTATTTTTAATGGACACATGATTTTTTACATCCTCCCAAAAGAGAGGGTCTGATCTTTCTCGAATTCTTCGACCCTTTCTCGAATTCTTCGACCCCTTTCTCCAGTTACTTAGAAAAAAGAAAAAGAAAATAAAGGTAGTTGTGAAGGGCATTACGGTAAAATGCATAGAAAACGGGGAGGCTTATTTTTTTGGAAAAAGTACGGAAACAGTCTCTGTAGTTTGACGTTATGACAAATCGGTCCCTGTGGTCAGCAAGAGGTTGCAACTTAGTCCCTCCGTCAATCCCTCGTCAAGTCGTGAACGGAACACGCTTACCTGTCAAAAAGTTGCCACGTGGATATCGATGAGTTGTCAAATTGCACATTGGAATTCATTTAGATTTTTAAAAAAATAAAAAACACTCACGTTTGGCAGTCGAATGCCCTAGCCCGAAATCCTCAAATTCGTCTTGCTTTGGCTGCCCCCGGTACTCAGCTGGTTCGATATATTCAATCTCCTTTGGTAGTCAGAATCATATGGAGTCTTCGGGGACGTTCAATGGTTTGGGGGAAAGAAAATAGCGAAGAGGAGGTTTGGTGGTTTGAGAGAAAATGGCGACAACAACCAGGAGTGGTTCTTTGATCGGGAAAATGGAGAAATCCAAGATGAACGTTGTCTAATTTAGGACCAATATGAAGAAAGTAGGATTTCGAGATTTTGGAATAGGGCATTTTTTGGGGTGAAAATGAAAGAAAGACGAATTTGAGGATTTCGGGCTAGGGCATTTGACTGCCAGACGTGAGTGTTTTTTTGTTTTTAAATCTAAATGAGTTCCACTTGTGCAATTTAACAACTTATCGATATCCACGTGATAACTTTTTAACAGGTAAGTGTGCTCTGTTCACGACTTGACACGTGATTGACGGAAGGACTAAGTTGCAACCTCTCGCTGACCACAAGGACTAATTCGCTCAACTTGAAACCATAGGGACAATTTGTCATAACATGTAACCATATGGACTATTTCTGTAATTTTCCCAATTTTTTTTAGGCGTCGAAAGAAAAATAGGAGAGTGAGAGAGCGGAAACAGAGGGGCTTTCGTGATATCCACTCCCTCCCTATCCCCTCTTCCTGTAATTAGTTCATTTACTTCCATTTCGATTCAAGACTCTCCATCTTCCTGTCTCTTTCTCTCAGATTTCTCAAATCAGGGTTTTTGCCTATCCAGTTCATTGTTTTTCTCCTTCACCACAAATTCCATGGGTTCCGAATCAATCATCGTCTCTCCTGCCCCTGCGACTCTTCCCAAAGACCTCAGCAAGAAAAAAAGGGTCTATTTCGCAAACCTCCTCCTCCTCCTCCTCCTCCTCTCTCTCACTTGGGCAATGTTCTGTTTGGTTGCCTAGAAAATGCTGTGAACAAAATCATATTTTTAGGATTTTTGAGACTTCATGTCGTTTCATTTTATTTTTTCTTGTTTCTTTGTATCTTGGCGTAGAAATTGAAGGTTAAGCGTTTGTCTTTTGTAATGTGTTTCAAATATTCGTTTCTTTTTGGTTTATTCAAATGGTAGGAGCTCATTCTAATTGTGATTTGTGTCGACAGACGAACAAGAAACTGAAGCAGAGCAAGCTCGATGTTCGACGTGAGCAGTGGCTTTCTCAAGGTTCTTCTTTGATCTCCCTTTCTCCCCTTTCGAATTTTCCGGTTTCTGAAATATTACTTAGCAGATCGTATTTTATGGCTTCATAAATCTTGAATAGAGGAACGATAATATCTATTGCTTGTGGAAAATTTGTTTCGAATGGAACATTTCATATTTCCCTTTCCCTCTGCTGTCTCTCAGTTGTTAAGGGAATAATTACACGTTCTCTATCCCTCTCTCTGAGAGCTTACTTCGCTTATATTTCATCAAGCAAAATTACGATTTGATAGAGGCACAATTATGTGGATGTAAACGGAATTGATGTGGCATGAATTGAACTATCTATTTTGAAATTCGTGAGAAATTCTCTTCTGCACTGGTTGGTTGCTAAAATATGTAGGAAAATGAAGAGATTTTGAAATTTCGGGGTTTTGTTTTTTTAGTCGTCTGGATGACATAATTCATCAGTCTCGTGTTTCAATGCAGAAATTGACTGGTGAAGAGGCAATTTTTTGCAGAGGGAAAAAAAAGAAGCAGTTTTCCAAATCTAGACATGAGAGGATGGCTATTTGGAAATATCATAACTGTAGATTTTAAACAAAATGGATTTGTCATTTATTTGTCAAATAAAGAGGTTATAGTGTCCTGTGAAGCTGATAATCTTATCTGCTTTCATTGGTTACAACCTCAATCCTAGATGTGAAAGAAACTAGTGATGTTTGGTCTTTTATATTTTTAGGAGACATGTTTTAAAGGTAGGGTTTAAAGATTGGCTTAGCAAAGTTGATTAACATTTGCATGGTTCAGTCTATTAATAATGGACTTGTCACTTGGGGTTGTAATGCAGTCAAGAACAAGGGCTGCAAGGTGGATTCAAATGTGAGCGTTGATTCTCAGCCATCACCCATTCGAATAGCCAATGTGCATAATGGATCATCAGAAAAGATGGAAATGGGATCGAGAGGAGAGGAGAATGAGCGATCCGGCATCCATGATGGTGATTTGGAGTCCCAGATTAATGGCCCAATTGGAAGCAGTTTGGATAATCATGATTCAAGGAAGGGTCTTGGTGGAAGCAGCAGCAGTAGTGTGAGCAGTGGTTGTTGCTCTGGAAGCATCAGTGAGGAAGTAGAGGATGATGGGTGTCTGGATGACTGGGAGGCTGTTGCAGACGCTTTGAATGCAGATGATAATCAGCATAACTCCATTTCAAAGCTTCCTGAAAACCCCGAAACTAGGCTTGAATGTGGGAGCAATGGAGTACCTAGCAATGATCCTGGAGTGGACTTGTTGAAAAAAGAAAGCAAGGAAGTGGTATCCGAATCACGTGTGAATTGTCGAGCGTGGAGAGCTGATGACACTTTCCGTCCACAGAGTCTACCCACTCTCTCCAAGCAGAACAGTTTTCCAATGACTTCAGACTGGCATTGTGGCCATAGTACCATCACGTGGGCATGGAAAAGCATCATGTCCCAGCCTTCTCCATGTCCTATCTGCTATGAGGATTTGGATGTGACAGACTCTAGCTTTCTGCCATGTTCTTGTGGATTTCGACTTTGCCTCTTCTGTCACAAGAGGATTCTTGAGGCAGATGGGCGATGCCCGGGCTGCAGGAAGCAGTATGATCACATAAATGCTGATTTCTGCTTCACTGAGGGGTTGATAGTTCCTTTCCGAGTTTCTCGTTCTTGCAGCATGAGTTCTAGGTCTTAGAAGATCGGGTCTATTCTTTGAATACAATGTAAATGCTCTCTCCCTCTCTCTCTCACGACAGTTATATTTTTTGTTTTTAAAATTCTAGAACCGCAATTCTTGTTTAGGAAGGTGCGAGTTTTTTCATAGGGTTTCACAGCATTCCAAGAACTGAACTGCACTTGTATGGAATGTTTTTTTACCTGTATGCGGTTTTGTCTACGTTGATGTGGGAACTATATGCATTTATGTGAATGCATGGTGCGGTATAGACGTTGAAAATATAGAGATCAAGTATACTAGATTGGATTTACTTCTCCTACGCTCGAGTTCTGAGTTAAAAGAAGGCTTTTGGTCATAAAACATGATATGACATTGATGGTTGTAACTCGCAATTCTTTCATTTTTGGATGTTTTGTTTTCTCATGTTCTAAATGGTGCAGGAGGGGGCTGCACTTATTAGAAGATTATAAAGAGTAGAGAAAAATCGTATCTACGATAAACTGAAATTGCTGATTGGATGTAAAAGGTCATTATCCATTTGTCTAATTCTTCATCTTCATGTCTGTAATTATGTTTTCTAAATGGATGAAGTTTTCAACTTTGTGCATGTTATCTTGTCTTGCTTGAATCAGATCTTATTGTTGAGGAGCATGCAGATCGAGGTAATTGTCCGACTCAAACATTACATCTTATTGCCAGGCAATGCTATTCAACGTCCGTGACATTTTAGACAACCTGATATCGGACGAGGTATTTTCTTAGAAAAGAAATTTTCTATAGAAAAAGAACCAAAAAAGGGGGCACTGGGGATGCTTGATTCCATGTGAACGGAACGCAGCAGCTAATAAGTCAAGTTCGAAATGATTCTCCTTAGTTTTTGCTTAAACTAAAGGAGATGACGACCATAAAACATGTGGCGAATAGGTGCAAGGAACATTGTCTATCCGACCAAAAAATGGGAAGACAAGACTCCACGACACAGCTGCATACGTTGTCAACTAATGTGACCAAAATACATTTGCCCAAAAAGAAAAGTTTTATAAATCTGTTAAATAATCCCTTGTATAAATTCATGCGATTATATATATATATATAGAGAGAGAGAGCCAATATAGGCTGCGTTTGCAACCAAAATTTTCTCCAAAATTTTATATCTCTCCTAATAAAATACTCTAATATAATCTCTCTCGCTCTCATAAAAAAATATAAAAAATTACATCTCTTCACCTTTTCACTAAACCCAATACCAGCACGTATTCCCATACCAAAAATATTACCGGACAAACACAACCATAAAGAGGAGAGCGTAATAAGTTTTGTTCAAAGCACGTGGTCACTTGCCTGTTATAATAATGATTTAGAGGGCAGGTAAATAACGCGTACATGGGGAATACGGAATCTATTCAGAGCACATGGTCACATTCGCTGAAAGACGAGCGACCGCTCCTGGAAGCTTCCCCAAGTTGAAAATAAATAAACGCCAAATGCAGAGCTGAAGAAGAAAATTCGAAGCCACCACCCATTCAAACCCGTCAAGCCACTAGCCAGCATTCTTCCATCATTGCCGTGTTCCGCTTCTGTTATATATGTGACGAGACGTGTTCGGCTTTCTATTGACAATTTCCCAGTTTCTTTTACTCTTCCATCATTGCCGGTTCCTCTTTTCTTCTCCCTTCCATTTCACCCGTTGTCTATTTTAGGTCTTCATAGGGCTGAAATTGCTTCAGAAGAGATCTAGCAACCCATCTGAGATTATTTGATTATGTTTCTTTCTAGAAATATTTTTGCTGCGACCGTTCTGGTTTTTGCGCTTTTATCCCCTGGCAATGCAATTCGATCATGTCCTAACAAGCCGGCATGCGATGGCGATGAAGTACACGATGAATTTGGCAGGTTTATGCATTTCTCAGAGGCACCGGAGTACCTAAATGGCCCCAGATGCAGTGTCTTTGCGAGAAAGAGTATGCTATTTGAATGTGAGCCTTCACTTGTTCACATCGCGATGACTATTGACTTGGAGTACATTAGGGGCTCTATTGCAGCTGTCCATTCGGTTCTCAAGCACACTTCTTGCCCTGAAAATATATTCTTCCACTTCATCGCCTCTGATTCCAGCTCGGTGAATGTACCGGAGCTTTCTCAGACGATCCGGTCCACGTTCCCTTCGCTGAGATCCAAAGTTTACACCTTTAAGGGTAGTATTGTGAATAATCTGATATCATCTTCGATTCGTCAGGCTCTTGATAATCCGTTAAACTACGCAAGAAGCTACTTAGCTGATATGCTTGAGCCCTGTGTTGAACGTGTAATCTACCTAGACTCCGATGTCATTGTGGTCGACGACGTTCAGAAGCTGTGGAGTGTTTCTCTAACTGGGTCAAGAGCAATTGGAGCGCCGGAATATTGTCATGCGAACTTCACCAAGTACTTCTCTGACGAGTTCTGGTCCGATCCGGAGTTTTCCAAGGCTCTTGAAGGGAAAAGACCTTGTTATTTCAACACGGGCGTGATGGTGGTGGATTTGGTCAGATGGAGACAGGGCGACTACACAAGAAAAATTGAGAAATGGATGGAAATTCAGATAGAGAGGAGGATTTATGAACTGGGATCGCTTCCTCCTTTTTTGTTGGTTTTCGGCGGAGATGTTGAGGCCATTGATCATAGATGGAACCAGCATGGTCTAGGAGGGGACAATTTGGTGGCTACTTGTCGGTCTTTGCATCCAGGTCCAGTGAGTTTGATGCACTGGAGCGGAAAGGGGAAGCCATGGGCAAGGCTTGATGGGAGGACACCATGCCCAGTTGATTATCTATGGGCTCCTTATGATCTCTACAAACCCCATGACCATCCTCATCATCGCCATCACAGAACAACAAAGATAACCGTAACTTATATGTCTTAGCACAGAAACTATCCATTCTTTAATTCCTTCTACGTACAAGATTCTTTTGTGTATATGAGAAGCATCAAACTCGGTGGAAATTGAATAGAGAAAAAAAAAACTCGGTGGACATTGAAAATCGTGTTATTTTTTTCCTCATCGTTTTCGGTAGGTAGAGAACAAATTTGGCAGTCATTGATGGAAATGAAAGAATAAATTTACAATTGAAAGCAAGGCACGCGACTCCGAAGACCCGTTCTAGAGAGAGAGAGAGAGGCTCTTCCCTCTCTCTAGAACTTTCATCCCCTAGCCCTAGCAGCCCCTTTTTCCCTTGTTTTCCGGCGGCGGGAGGAGCTCCGGCTCTTCCCGCCGCCCTCCTCCCCTTTCTCCACCATCTCTATTCCCTCTCCTCCGATCTTCTTCTTCTTCCCCTCCTTCTCTATGTCTTTTTTGGCTCGGAATCTTGAAGACTAGATCTCGGTGCTCCTGTGTCTCACCGGTGGCCACCCCCTTGATAAATGTCTTCTGCTCCTCCAGGCGACCGCTGCTGCTCTGGTCCAGCTTCCATCGGCGGCTTTCCGAGGATGCGTGGGACTTCAGCGTATGGTTATTCCGCTCGCCTGGTGTTTTTGTAGATTTCGGTTGTTGGTTTTTTTCTTTTGCTTTGCTGTTGGTTCTGTTGTATTACTGTTGGTTTCGTTGTTTTGCTGTTGGTTGTGTTCTTGGCCGGTGTGTTCTTGACCGGTGCTTGTTTTGCTGTTAGTTGTATCCGGCTCCTTGGGGTTTTCCGATCCGTTCTGGATCTTGTCCGCCCTTGATTGGGCTTCTGTATCAGGTTGTGGTGCTGTCATTAATGGCTAACTTAGGTCTGGTAGATTTGTCTACTATGTCCGGTCACCGCTCCCACTGCGTTGCATGGAGCATATAGTGGCTTTATCTGATCCTTTTAGGATCCCGCCGGTTGTATTCGACCTGGTCAGTTTGTATTCGGGTCCTGTTTTTGGACCATGATCTAGAAAAAAAAAAAAAGCAAGGCAGCCTTCCTTGTCGGGTAAACAAATTTGGCACTCTGGTGGAGGTTCTCTTCCCGAAGTTTTGAGCCCACCCGTTTGGAAAAATCTTAAGAAGAACCTCATCCCCTATCTTCGATTTCTCGGTCTTAATAATCCATAACCCGTCCGGGTTGAGCACAACTGAAAAGTAAAATAACACACTAGTTCTAGCTCAATGCATTGCTATTTTGCACGCATCCTGGGGTTAAAAACAGACTACCGCCTCAACCTTCCTCGACAGGCCGGTGCAAAATACAAGAACTGAGGGCATTCATATGCGTACGCGGAACTGTGACTCGCATTCTTCATGTCATTAACGCGATGGCTTCTGGACAGTAGTTTCAAAGAAGTGCATGAAGAAGGTAGGTAGGGTTGAAAAATAACAAACAAGATAGGGCTCGCATGCGTTTATTAAGGAAATATGAAACAAACGCAAGAATGTGAGTCGATTGCGTTCGTCAGGCCCTTGGCTTCTTGCCACGCCCCCTGGTTTCTATACACCATGAGAAGAGTTTCGCTACATCTGATAGCAAGTCGGCAAAATGAGTTGAAAGTGAAAGCAAGAACTAAATGTGATACTCTCACATGGTTTTCACTTGAACAATAACCTAAATATTGATAGGGGGAAAAAATATAACAGAACATAACAAAAAGAAGAAAAGAATGTACATTTCTCCCGGTTTCTTCTATTCACAACAATCCAACAACACAAGTCAAATGCAACCTGTTCTCCAAGCCTCTTAAGTGATGACCCAACAGCATACACCTGTTAGCCAAAGAGTGAAACTTAGTACGTGACACCATATGGGAATTAATCAAGCGAACAAGACAGGAGGAGCCTTCACTGGCTACTACACAAGGGAAGCTTCATAGGTGCGTGTGTGTGTGTGGACGTGTCAGGTGTGTATTCTCTGTGTTCATATACGATCAGTGAGAAGAAGTGATTCATTCAAAATACTTGCAGAAAAGCCAGTGAAAAGGCAATTTATAAAGAGAATGACAAATACTAACCAGAAAAGCAGCTTTGCTAGGTAATCACGGGAAGTGCCTACAGTACTGCAAAACTCATCATCACCATCTAGGTGGTTCTCGGTACTTCCCTTGACTGAATCTCTCATAAAATCACTTGTCCTCTCGTCTTTGAAGAATCGACGCAATACGTTCTGAACAAGTTTTCGAATAATTTCTTCAACTTCTAATGAAGACGGACTAGATAGTTCAGTCACCTGTTTAAATAAATCAATTACAAAAGAAAAATGACACTTGAGATATAGCTGAGGCTAAAAAACTGAGGGGAAGTAACACTATTAGCAGGGAAATTTTAGATCATTACCATATCAGGATCTAAGGATCGCAGGTACTCTAACAAATTGTTCCTATTTCCTCTGCCATATTCTATTTGTAAATTTTCCTGCTTCTGGGCATTAAGTTCCTGAAACATTATACACCAACAAGCTTAAAGTCGAGGAATATCAAGCACCGTGGCACCAAAGCATGAAGTAAAGCAAATGATAATATGTTACAATCTTCTTCTTATAAAGCTCATATCTCTCCAATGGCTGGTTAAAATGAATTGAGTGGAAGAAAAAGCTTTTTTGATTAACTGGAAATAGCAGATAACAAATCTCAAGAAGTTCACATGAAGCATAGTCTGCAAGTTGCACTTCACAGTTTGTGCATGGGTCGAAGGACTATCGATCAGAGAATGGATTGTAACCGCAAAGTGCATGGTCAACAAATTTCTTTGGTAAAGCTTCAAAACTACATCGAAAGTAATCATTGAGAAAAGGCAACCGTTTGAGCTGTCAGCAAATGCAACTGGAAAGTCAAGCTGGCTACAGAGAATGAATAGATAGAAAATAAGGAGTTCAAGATCCAATCACCAGATTTTCTTTCAAGATTGCGTAATGAAATCTTAATTTATTACACATTAAGCCCATTAAGCATTGCACGAAAGAACCACTGTATGGCTTCTCTTTTGCCTCAAGTAAAATGAATATAAAGATTTTAGGGATTCGAGAGCAATTTGCTGAGAATTCAAACCCGCATCCTGCTGCACAGTTAATTGACCAGCAATATACACAATCTGGAAGACCAATGATGAACAACATAACCTTGACACACTCTATATTGGATTGTTTGGATACTGTGTATAAGAGCTACATGAGTTCTCACATGAGCTAATTGACCCCAGGGGTTTGGCCTGGTGGTAAGGCAACGGCTTGGGTTCTCTCATGTCCCAAGTTCGAGCCCCAACACCGTCATTATCGCATCTGACTTATCTGGGGTGTGTTGGGTGGGGTCCTGACACATGCCCCTAGGTTGGCTTGTAGGGCCGGACACGAAGTGGCCCGACCTTGGGAGCTCCTGGGTTATCAAAAAAAGGGCTACATGAGTTCAATGACTCCAGATATTAAAAACATTAATTGAAACAAAATGGAGACTCCAGCGAATTCAATTGTGGCTTTTTTAATCAAGCATCTTTTGTCCAGACAGAACATGCACCTCTTCCAACAGAATGTTCATGACAATCCTTAATAGATGCAGGTAAAAGAAAAAAACAAATATATCAACTCAAGTTTAATCAAAATGGCAACATTATAATTCAGTTTTTCCCAACTACGAGAGAATGGGAAAGGACAACTTCCATGAAGTAAATCAAGGGCAAACAAAAGAGAGTCTTTCATTGGGGAGAAACACAGGAAATGCGAACTTCCAAACCTGAAAATGGAGAGACCTCTATGGCCTTGTTCACCTAGGGTTTGAACACAAGTAAAAGCTTACCTTCGGACTAAAAATCCCAAGGAATTTTCAGCTTCCAAAAGAAGGGAAAGTACACCTAAGAAATGCTATCCTAACCATCAAAAACTTGGACTAAGTGTTTCTAAGATTCCCCATTCAGTCAAGCATCCGAATTTACCAATAATCCTCAAATGAAGTGAAATACAGAGCAATCACTGACCTCCTTTACATCAGACAACTCCGACCGCAATCTTTGAATGTAATTCAAGGCTTCAGGCGACAAATCATCGAAAATCTGAGGCCCTCCTTTCTCCAAACCCTCCATACTCATACCGCTATCCCTATGCTCCTCACACTCGTTCTCCTCCTCCGAAACCTCGAGCTCCTCCGGACAATTCGACCTATTCTTCGAACTTTCAGTAGAAATCTCGAAGTTCCTCGCCAATGACATCCGATACTCCGCGTTCCACAGCGTATACCTAACACCAATACAAATTTTTATGATTTTTTTTTTTCTGATAACAAGTAAAAGAGTGTTGAAGAAGTGTTTTCTGAACTATATAGAAGTCGATAGGAAAGAGAGTGTTGCTCGGTACCCAGTTATGATGGAGGAGACGAGGAGGCAATGGAGGGGGCCTTTGGAAACTCTAACGGTGACGGAGAATTGGTCGGATGGGAGCAAGCCTAGCATGGTGGAAATGGTCTGCTTCATGGAGTCCTTCGCGGGATCAGAGACACCCTTGGAGATAACGGAGGTGTCCAGGGGTTCGATTCGCTTCAGCATGTTCGCAATTACTGAGAATCCACGGTCGAAGCCGGACTTAAGCGTCGAAACGAAGTCGTCGGAGACCCCGCCGCCATCCACACCGGAGATCAGGCAGCTGACAGAGAAGGCCTGCGAGACGGAACGTCGTTTTCTCGCGGCGAGTAGGTGGCGGGAAAAGAGAGAGAGGGAGGGTGGTGGTTGGGAAGGGTGGAGGGGCTTGAACGACAGATCGGAGAACCGAGAGAGGATGGAAGCTCGAGCAGCTGAGGCGGCCATGAACTTTGAGATATGAGAGTCCTTAGCCGAAGAGATTTCTCCTTGGCTCTCTCTCTCTATTTTCTGTGTTTGTTAGCTATCGCTCCACGGGCTGCTGTCACGGCTTCTCCGAATCTTTTCCTTTCTGTCTTTCTTATATCCTTCATCTTAGCCCACACAAGATTTGTTGTTTGTTACTCAATACCCGCGGTGAACGATTTTGCCCATCGTGTCTTTCTGAATTACAGCTTCGCCATCGAAGTGCCTTCATAAATAGTTTTAACAACTGTCTAAAGGTCCTGTACTTTCTAAATTGTTTCACAATTATTAAATGACGCTTTTACGATAGTTTTTTTTTTTTATATATGAAAGTCATTATTTGTTAAAGAAATATGATTCTTTTTTTTCTAAGTAAAGAAATATGATTCAAAGCCTGCAATATTATATATTCTTTTTAAAAAAAAATGCAGCCAGCGGTGCAAGTACCCATGGAATTTTAAATTAAAATTTTGTTTCGTTTCTATTTTTCTAAAATAATTTGGAGACCATGGTGATTTTTTCAGGTACTATAGTATTTTCTAGAAAAAAACCTCCACAGTTATTGGTGGAGTTTAAAATGAATTAAATCAGTGTTTTAAGTAATCATGTGCAGTTAGAAGCTACACCTTTTTTTGTCCCTCGCTCGATGCAATGAGAACAATATTATGATTGTGAGTGCTCAGAGATAAATACAATAATTAGATTTTATACTATTTAATAGTCATCTATGTAAAATTTCGACAACATAAATCCTATAATAAAATTTATTTATTATGTCTATTTCTCTATAAATTACATTATAAAATTTTATCAATGTAAAATTTCAACAACAGACACCCTAAAATGGAATATATATATTGTCTATTTCTCTATAAATTACACTATACATTTTTGCCAGAAAATTGCAACTTATACTAATCCAGAGTTGAGGATACGAAGTTGTAAGCTTTAGCTGAAATCGAAAATGAATAATTGTACAAAATCCCATATTTATGGCAGGCCCAGTTTCTTTCACTGAACCATAGAGATGAGGGTGTGGACTAGGGCTGAACAAAATCGGACCGCGGACCATACTGCAAAATCGGACCGATTTTGCGGTCCGGTCCGGTCTTGTTTATATAAATTTGGTCCGGTCCATACCTTTTGACAAACCGGTTCAGACCAGACCAAATTTATTAATATAAATAAAAATTTATATTTTTTAATACAAATTACAAACTTAAAAAGTTTAGTTTTAACCTAAACTAAAACTCTACATTTTTATGTGTTCTTCCCCCTTCGAAATTAACCCTTAAAAATTTTTTAAAAATGAAAAACAAATGAAACCGGTCCGGACCGCATTTGACTGGACCAGTCCTCCATATAAGCACAACCGGAAATCTGGTCGGGTCCGAAAATCGGACCGAATTTCCGGTCGTGCAGCTCTAACGTGGACCAGCCAGCAAGTGGTGGGTATGGCTCGGATGCCTCCACCGAAGCAGCTTAGCAACACAAATATCGTGATTTTCACCCTCGTTTGAAAATCGGCTCTAATTAGATGAGCCTCCATGACCATATTCTCCATTTCGAAATATAAAATTTCGACAAATGCCACTTGGCTTTAATAGACAAAGCTTACGTCACAGAAAAAGGAGACTTACAGCGAAGAAGCGACTGAGCATCAAATGCATTCTGATTATTTGGGTTCTCTTCCTGTCAATGTGTCAGCAATGGGAAAATCCATTCCACAAATTAGTAGCAAAGTTTTTTAAGATCTTGAGTCAATATGCTTCCAACTAAGCTGAATCCGAAAAGAAACTATTCTCCTCAAGGAGCTGCTAACATGCGCCTGTTACTGAAAATTACTCGGTCCTCCGAGTTGTGTGAGATATTAGGTGCCATCTAGACAGGATGGTGCAGTAAAAATGCATATAACAAAAGTCTTGCCACTCAAAAGAAGAAGAAAAAGCAATCCGTTGCGACTTGAGCAGGTGCACGCGATCATCTACATGAGTTAAAACAATGGTTATGTGGATCAGAATGTCCGTTGCATCTGTTGCTTCCCAGCAACTTCACCGATCCAAGACTTCCATGTAATTAGCAAAGAGGTCGCTTCAAGCCGCCATAACCATTACAAGGACTCATCTGTCATTTATTCGCTGCAATAATTTCAGGAAAAATTAATAGTGCTCATAATAAGCTCAAAACAGGTGGCCCCAATTAGCCAACCATATTGTGTGATATGAATCAGAAAGGGAATTGAGGCTTTTCAAGCATCAAGTCTGGGGGTAAAGTGTGGTAGATCAGTGACTTTTGGAGATTGTGGCCAATATAAACATATGCCAAAGTAGCTGGCATTATAATAATGCGTTGATATGAATCATAGCTGAAAATATGTCCGAATTCAGAAGAGAAAAGTGGACATCCTGAAACAGTAAAAAGATTCACACACGAGAAAGAAAAAAGGACGTACTTTTTTATGTTCTGCAAAACATAGATCATAAGTTGAAAGCAATTTCTTGTTTACCTTAGATACAAGTATCAAAGACCATCAGATATATGCAAATCCATTATATTTTGAGGACTGCCCTCATTTCAATCAACACTAAACATGACAGCAAAGAATAATACGATGAAGAACCTCTGATGCAATTAAATTAATCACCCCCGCGGATGGTTGTTAGACTTCTGCAGTGCTGCTTTACCAATTTACTGTCCATCAGGAAAGTTGATCGTTCATATTCATCGAATAAGAACTATAAATCACCTGCGTTGTGATATTGAGGACGATAACCAGAACCCAAGGTCTCCTGAACCTCTGTCACTCTTTCTGCCTCTGGAGCTTTCAAACTGGACATGTTCACTGGAGCAAAAGGCCCAAATACTATACCCTTGGGCTTGGGGCTATATCTTGAATGCTGATCCACTTTGATCCCGTCATGGACAACTTCCGAACCACCATCTCTCTTATGCATTGGCTCAATTACCTTCTGATTCAACTTCAGATTCGTAGAAGAGTCCACCTTATTACTTTTTGAGCTGTGGTTGGTAATGTCAGTCCCAAACAGTCTCTTTCTGGATGGATTTAGATCCATAGCAGTATCAGATCCATTCTCAGTTTTTCCTTTCCATCCCAACCACCTGAAAGCTGGTTTCCTACTTTCTGGGCAGTAAGTCTGTGCATCAATTAAGAAATTTGAGAAGGGATGAGAAAAGATAAACGTGCTGCCACCACCAAGGGGTCTTTCCATGAACTTAAAGGTATTTCTCAGTAGCTTATTACCTTCTCAATCAGCCTCATGGAAGAAAAAACGTTTGCAATATCATACAATCGTCTGACTTTTGCTGCAGAGTTGATTCAAGGAAGAGTGTTAGGTTCATTTCGTTCATATTTATTAACTTCTTTAGCAGTATGACAACGGTGGTTAGGTCAATTACTTCTCAAAGCTGTTGTGTCCTGGTTATCACCTGGCAATGCCTTTGCAGCATCATCGAGCAGGATCATATCCACCTAAAGACAAAGAAAAAGGGGTATATTCGACCATACAAATTGATAAAAGCAAATTTCATTACACATTGGAAAACCTCAAAAAATAACACTTACATCTGAACACAGGAAAAGCTTGATAAAGCTCCGAGTTAGAATAGATAGAGATTTGTCCCTTCTGTAATCTATGGAAATGCACATTAATGATGCCAACTTAGCCCATGTAGAAATTGATTATGCCAAGTTTGAGACTTGAAAGTTGGAACCATCCCATACTCCAAAATTGAGGTCAATCCAGGACAATGTCATAAATAAACGTACAGAATGATCTCAGTTGCTAGCAATAGACTTTGCGAGATTCAAACGCAGAATAAAAAGAAAAAAATGGTTACCGATTCTCGATGATTCCAAAGGATAGTTCTTCCCATTAGTTTGGAGACCGGAAGACGCTCCATTGTCATTATTGTTAGAAACCTAATCAGCATAACTCAAACCATTAAGATGAGAGACAAAGCTGTCAAAAAAAAATCTTTGTTTGAATACTAGGAATATAAAAGCTGAGTCTTGTGTTTTTTTGCTGTCCTATTTCCCAAAAAAGTTTTGAAAACAAATACCGACATCAATTTATAAAGAACAAATTCATGAAGGACTAATCAATGAAAATCTGACTATTTTCAATGTGACACTTAATTTCCTCTTGCAGTTTCTCAGCAAACTGGCAGGTCTTCAAAAGGGAAATTAACAGAGAACTCCAACATCTAAAACAATCAGAGAAATCAAATTTTTGCTCCCAAATCTCTTCCTGAAAATAGAGCAGAAAAGAAATAATCTCACGGTTTTAAAGCCAGCACATTAGAATTTGAATGAAAAACACCATTAACTATTTACCTTGAGCTCCTCTAAAGCCCGAGGAACTTCTCCAAAACCCTTCCATGAGTATGTGTTCTTCCCCTTTCTTTCTATAATCTGCTAAATGGAATACGCAATCAACTGGTGCAATTTACACGGAAGATCACCTGAAGTCTAAACTTGACAAGTGACAACATGAGATTGAAGAACTAATTATCTGATTTAACTTGTTTTTTCATTTTTATGGACGACTAAGACCTAAAATCTTACTCCAATACTCTCCAATATATTGACTACGTCGTACATGCGGCGCCGCTCAACTCCTGCACAAGAAAATGTTTTAAGTAGATCCAATCAACCAACCTATGGTCTTTGGTTTCTGAGAAAAATAAATAATGCAAATGAAAACAGAAAGAGTATTATCTTCAGCTTAACACTTCCACCAATGATGACCCGATAAACATGGACTATCAATTATACTCGATCCTAGCTCACTTCCTTCGTTTATTTGGTTTTATTCCATTTTCTCGGGAACCAAACCGAAAATAACTAAACGAATCAACTTTTCTTTTTTTCCAAAAGGGGAATCCCGTAACAGAGAGATACGAAGAATACCTAATTTGCTAGCTGCATCGTCGAGTTCGATCGTTCCGACACCTTCTTCGCCATACAATCTCAAGAAACTGATAAAAGAAATTGAGTACGCAGTCAAGACTCAAGACTGAAAAATATAAAAAGATAGCAAAAAGAGAAACTTGAAGGCAAATAAAAAAATAACTAAGTGGGAAAAAGAGAGGGAAAGATTGATTACTTGGAGCACAAAAGTCCGAGTGATTTTTCTTTGCGTTGGTAGGAGGATGGCCTTGTTTCGGCCTTTTGAAGATGAAACGAAGACATTCCTTAGGCAGCCACTGAACAGTGAAATCAACCTGTTTCTGCTCCCTCTTCCTTCCTGTTATATTCCACTATCACAGGAGTAGATAGGGATTGATGGGCCGTGCTGTTTTGGAAATTCGAATTAAGTGGGCTCTGAGCTTACATTAGGGATTCGGCCGCGGAGTTTCGGGGACGGCTCGCGGTTGTTCAGCTCGCGGGAATTCAAAATGAGATCTGTAAGCGCAGTTATTTCTGAATTACAGTTTTGCCCTTGTTGGGCTGCGCTTGTCCGTTGCCAATTGTTCGAAATTTCTACCTTGAGCCACTAAAACCCACCTGGGTTCCCTTAAGGTGGTCACGGGTGCAGCCAGGGCCTGTGGAGACAGAGTCCCAGATTGAATTCCAAATTGTGGGGCACGTTAAGCCCACCAAGCGCAATCTAGTTAGCCCAAGTTGATTCGGGTTGTGCTCTGTGTAGTGTACATGAGGCAGGTATGTTTGAGGGTGAAAATTTTGAGAGTTGGTGAAAAAGTGAAGATATGGTATGAGAGTTGGTAAAAAAAATGAAGAAAGTAGATTTTTAATAAATATTATAATAATAAAAAATTATGTGATAAATTTTTTATTATTAAACCTAAATTTTTGGGCCCAAATTATTGATTCCCAAACATACCGAATAATCGCTTCACCGTCTCATTTTGGAATGTCCCTATAGTCGAGTTATATGGCGGAGCTGAAGGTGGTCTCTGGACAGTGAGATTTGCTGGTATGACACTGGTGTCTTGGGTTAAGATCATATTGGAACCGGGTAATGCTTTGGGTCTGCCGCGGGAAGAGGCTCATGAATTCCAGATTTTTGCTTCCGTTGCGATCGATTTGGTTTGGCTCAAATCACAATCTTACTGTTCACGGGAAACCTTTTGATGACCCTATTTTGCTGGCGAGAAAGGTCCAGAGAGTTGGCTTTGAGCATAGTGCGGCCTGGAAAATCTCCTTCAAGGAAAAGGTGAATGCTATGTGGGCTCCTCCTCCCCCTCTTTCTGCAAGGTAAATGTGGATGTGGCGATCCATGACAGTTTCTGTGCAGTCGCTTGTGTGGGGAAGGACACCAGAGGTAGGATTTTATTTGCCGTGTCGAAGCTCTTTGATGACCAGGAGCCGATTGTGGGAGAAGCTCTTGCTGCCCTTTTTGGGATCCAACAAGCTCTTCAACGTGGAGTCTGTCGCTTGTACTGGAAGGAGATTCTCAGGTGGTGGTTGCTGCTTTTGTGGACCCTCTGTGCCGCCCGTGGCGTATTGAAGCGTTGTGCATTGAGACAGGACCTAGTGCGAACTCTTTATCGGACCATGTTGCTCGTTAGGCCGCCTCTCTTATTTTGAGGGGAGTGTTCCCACTATCTTTAGCTTTTTTGGTTCTTTTCCTCGGTGTTTACCGGGGTCTAAGGGTATCTTTGTTTTAAATCTCGAAAAAATTTTAAAAAAATTTCCCATTTTTTCATCATTTTTAATATTTTTTTATTAATTTCAATAATTTTTTTCATCAATCTCAATTACTTTTTTTCACAGATTTTAACAATTTGTAATACACTTTTCACCAATTTCAATAGAATTTACATTACTTTCAAAAAACACAAACACGATGACTTTTTACACTTTTTACTTTGTTTTGTTGTCGCTTTGTATTTTTGGTTTTATCGTTTCAATGAGGTATTACTTATATTTTTTTTTTGGCAAAGTCAAACCATATTTCTGCACCTAATTTTTTCTTCTTTACCATGATGTTTGGCAACATAAAAAATTATCATCTTTTACATAAATTTTTGAACTTTCACAAATTTTTTTAGTCAAAAAATAAAACTAAAAAGTTTTGGTCATTAAAATTTTTACCTTTTCAATTTTTAAAATCCTCAACAACTCAGTGTCTATCAATAAATTTTTTTTTTCAAATTATAATAAAAATAATCTTCTACCAAATATAAAAAAAAAACCTCCTCTACTAATTTCGTCTGCTTCTTTTTACAAAACTCAATAAAACTTAATTATAAAAAATTTCATCTACTTATCGTATCTACACTTTTCACAAATTTTAATAAAACCCAATTTTCAAAATTTCAACCAAATCTCAAATCACTGTAAAAATTAAAACTCCAAAAATTGTCTTCTAAAAATTTAAAATATAAAAATTCAAGCTATGAAAATTTTATCTTGTCAAACATTTAATGATGATAAGATTAAGTTAAATATTACTTCGGACGAAAGAAAAAAAAAAGTTTAAAGTTTACTTTTTGAAATAAGGAAATAATTTAGTCCCTTCAATTACTTTGGGAATTATAATATTGAGCTAAAAGAGATTTTAATATGACCTTTTTATCTTAATGAAGCACTTGAAAGATTGTTTTTTGAGGCTTTTTATAAGAGATTACAAGATCAAGTTCCAGATGTTATAGTTGGAATGCAGCCTGCGGGAGTTGACTAATATAATGATAACTTTTATTTATTTATTTTTTTCAGATGAAAGACCAACAAAAAGACATTGCGTTACTGTTTATTAAAATTTTAACATAATAAAATATTACAATATAATCTCTTTCCTCGTCACATCATTATTTTTTATTATAATAAATATTAAAAATCATCTTACTCTTTATTTTTTTACTAAATTCAATATCCAACAAAGATTAGCTCTGCTCCTAGAAGACACGACACTTGTCATGAACAGATGATTCTATGATCTTGACATGAATTTTTCCTAACTTCAAATATGGAAGGCGAAGCAGTTTACACCAAACATCCAAACACGACAGCCAGAAACCCGAAAAAAAAATGCCATGGTGCGAGGACCCGTTCCGAATGAAACTATTTTTTTTAAAAAAATTAAATTGGCTAGAAAGATTATGTCAAAATAGAGGGCTCCACTGGCTGCCAAATCTCATGATCGGATGGTCCAATTCACTCGCTTGACTTTGAAGTTTGGAAAAACAGAAAGAG
Organism: Myrica gale; assembly: GCA_963930655.1. NCBI lineage: Eukaryota > Viridiplantae > Streptophyta > Magnoliopsida > Fagales > Myricaceae > Myrica > Myrica gale. The sequence goes on along the minus strand of OZ005600.1, from coordinate 1,980,751 downwards.
AGGTATGAAAAGACTCTGCACCGGAAGCCTCCTGGGTCAAATCTCTTCCTACTGGTTCTTCTCGTAGATCCCCATCTCCTTCTCATCTGCTGCTCACATAACACTAACATATGAACTTTACCCAAATAACGTACAGATAACAGTCCTAGACGCAGAGACAGTGAAATATACGCACACGCACACACTCCGGGGAAGAGTGATATTCGACAACGGCAATGGCCTTCACCGCTCGGCGTGGAGGCTGGGCCCACAGTCTCCTACCCTTCTCGAGCCCAACCTCCAAATCCAAGCTGACCCGAAAATCCCGTAGGCGATTGCCCCTCATCGACTTCATCTTCACCAACTTCTTCACCATCGGCCTCACGATCTCCGTATTCCTCTTCCTCGTCGTCGTCCTTCGCTACGGTGTGCCCAGACCCATATCCACGCACTTCAATTCGCGGGCCTCACGCTTTCCCAAGCCCCGGAAACCCGTTTACCGAAAACCTGTATTGACTGACGCCACCTCTTCCAAGGACGCCGTTTTGAGCTCCTCTGTGGACATCACAACGAAGGATTTGTACGACAAGATTGAGTTCCTGGATGTGGACGGTGGGCCCTGGAAGCAAGGGTGGAGGGTGACCTACAAAGGGAATGAGTGGGACGCGGAGAAGTTGAAGGTGTTCGTGGTGCCCCATTCGCATAACGATCCGGGTTGGAAGCTCACTGTGGAGGAGTACTACGAGAAGCAGTCAAGGCACATACTTGATACAATTGTTGACACGCTTTCTAAGGTGAAGTGGGTTTGACACCCCTTCCCCCCCAACAATCCCCCCCCCCCCCCCTAAAAGAAAAAATCTCTGCGTTAAGTTGCAAGTGGAATTGCTTAATCAAATAATGGGGTTCGCAGCTTTTGATGTTTTGGTTTACATTGGAAGGATTCCCTCCCCCCCCCCCCCCCCCTTTTAGAGTTATGAGGCTCTTTAATAAACTGCGGACTTGGATATGCAGGATGAGCGGCGGAAATTTATATGGGAAGAAATGTCTTATTTGGAGAGATGGTGGAGGGATGCCTCAGAGACCAAAAGGGAGTCCCTTGTCAAGTTACTAAAGAACGGGCAGCTTGAAATTGTTGGAGGTGGCTGGGTAATGAATGACGAGGTAATATTCATGGGCTTTGATCTGAGGTCAAATATGGTCATTCCAAATTGTTAATGTTGTGTTGGAAAAGATACTTTTTGTTACATATAAACTGGAAGCTTGGCTTATCATATCATTCTTTCTCGATGCAGGCTAATTCACATTATTTTGCCATTATTGAGCAGGTAAGCTGAAATTTTTGTCTATGTCATTGTATTTTTCATAGTTTTCATAACACTAGAAATAGTTTTGAGCATCAATTGCGTAGATGGCATATGCAAAGTATACAAAAGAATCATCCAATGTTTTGTTGGAATCTGTACTGAACATGGTATTACTCAAGGGCCTGAATTTATCCCTGGAAATGATGCTTCAATTGTTCAATCTCGCTAATAATTGAAAAGTTAAATAGTGGACAGTTCCTTCAAGATAAAAAGAGTGGTGACTGTGGAGTATATTTTGGTTTTGGAGTTTAATTCCCAAAATACTTGTACTAGAATTTCATCAGGACAATAGGGATGCTGACTTATTAATGGCAGATGTAGAAGTTTTGGTTGCATTGATGTCTCAGAAGTGCTCATTATGTGGTTTTAAATAGTCACTTAGTAGAGCTCAGCCAAGTATATTCTGTATAAAACAGATTAAATAAGACCTACTTTCTAGACTTGTCACGTATTCGTACATTTTCACTGTGGGGCTTAATCATATATTGTTCAAGAGAGCTAATCTCCCTGGGCAAGGAGTCGGCCTGCTCCCTTTGTTTGGGCATGTAATGTGTGCTTGTGTGGGCATGTAACTATTGATTGAGTTGCTGCTCTGATCTCTGTGCAATTTATGTAACAGATGGTGGAGGGGAATATGTGGTTGAATGACACAATTGGATTTATTCCTAAGAATGCTTGGGCAATAGATCCATTTGGTTACTCGCCTACCATGGCATATCTTCTCCGTCGTATGGGATTTGAGAACATGCTTATCCAGAGGACCCATTATGAGCTGAAGAAGGAACTTGCGCGGCATAAAAATTTGGAATACGTATGGCGTCAGAGTTGGGACACTGAGGAAACTACTGATATTTTTGTCCACATGATGCCCTTCTATTCATATGATATTCCACATACTTGTGGGCCAGAACCAGCTATTTGTTGTCAGTTTGACTTTGCTCGAATGCGTGGCTATGAACCTTGCCCATGGCAGGAGAATCCAGTAGAGACCAATCGGGAAAATGTTCGGGAGAGGGCACTAAAACTTCTTGATCAGTATAAGAAGAAATCAACCCTATATAGGACAAATACGCTTCTTGTTCCTCTAGGTGATGATTTCCGCTACATCAGCATTGAGGAAGCAGAAGCTCAGTTTAGGAATTACCAGTTGTTGTTTGATTATATCAATTCTAATCCAAGTCTAAATGCGGAGGCAAAGTTTGGTACTTTGGAAGACTACTTCCGAACCTTACGCGAAGAGGCAGAGAGAGTAAATTACTCTCGTCCTGGTGAGATTGGGTCAGGTCAGCTTGGGGGTTTTCCTTCTTTATCAGGTGACTTCTTCACCTACGCCGATAGGCAACATGACTATTGGAGTGGCTATTATGTTTCAAGGCCTTTCTTCAAGGCTGTTGATCGGGTACTAGAGCAAACACTACGTGCCACGGAAATGATGATGGCTTTATTGCTTGGGTATTGCCAGAGATCACAATGTGAAAAGTTGCCTATAGGGTTTTCCTTTAAGTTGACAGCTGCAAGAAGAAACTTGGCTCTTTTCCAGCATCATGATGGGGTCACTGGTACTGCTAAGGATCATGTGGTTCAGGACTATGGAACTCGAATGCATACTTCTTTGCAGGATTTGCTGATTTTCATGTCTAAAGGTATAGAAGTTCTGCTTGGTATCCGCCATGAGAAATCTGATCAAAATCCCTCTCAATTTGAGCCGGAGCAAATGAGATCTAAATATGATGTTCAGCCAGTGCATAAGCTGATTAGTGCTCGTGAAGGAACTTATCATTCAGTGGTCTTTTTCAATCCTTTGGAGCAAACAAGAGAAGAGGTTGTGATGGTTCTAGTCAACAGGCCAGATGTTGCTGTTTTGAGCACAAACTGGACATGTGTTCCGAGCCAAATTTCTCCTGAATTGCAGCATGACAAAAGCAAAATTTTTACCGGGAGGCATCGTGTCCACTGGAAAGTTTCTGTTCCTCCCATGGGTTTGCAAACATATTACATTTCTAATGGCTTTGTTGGATGCGCGAAGGCAAAACCTGTGAAATTAAAAATTTTCTCGGAGTCTACATCGATACCTTGTCCCACTCCATATGCTTGCTCAAAAGCAGGAGGTGATGCGGCTGAAATCCGGAACCAGCATCAAACGCTCACCTTCAATGTCAAGCACGGCTTGTTACAGAAAATAACCTTTAAAGATGGCTCCCACAATGCTGTGGGTGAAGAAATAGGTATGTACTCTAGTACGGGTGGCGCTTACCTATTCAAGCCCAATGGTGATGCAGAGTCTATTATCGAAGCTGGTGGGCTGATGGTTGTAAGTGAGGGCCCTTTGGTGCAGGAAGTATCCTCTTATCCAAGCACAGCATGGGAGGAACCTCCCATCTCTCATAGCACCCGTATCTATAATGGAGAGAATACTATACAGCAGCTGCTCATTGAGAAGGAATATCATGTTGAACTTCTTGGCCAGGAGTTTAATGACAAGGAATTAGTAGTTAGATACAAGACAGACATTGATAACAAACGGATTTTCTACTCTGATCTAAATGGCTTTCAAATGAGCCGGAGAGAAACATATGATAAGATCCCACTGCAGGGAAATTACTACCCTATGCCCTCACTTGCATTCATGCAAGGGTCCAATGGCCAGAGGTATTCTGTTCATACTCGACAGTCGTTGGGTGTGGCAAGCCTCAAAGAGGGATGGTTAGAGATCATGCTAGACCGCCGTTTGGTTAGAGATGATGGACGTGGTCTTGGGCAAGGAGTGATGGATAATCGTCCGCTGAACATAGTCTTCCACATTCTGGTGGAATCCAACATATCCTCCATTCCAACTTCAGTTTCCAATCATTTACCCTTAAGCCCCTCTCTTCTCTCTCATCTTGTTGGTGCCCATTTGAACTATCCACTACATGCATTCATTGCGAAGAAGTCGCAGGAATTATCTATACAGCCGCCTCCGAGATTCTTCTCCCCTTTAGCTGCTCCCTTACCATGTGACTTACATATTGTGAGCTTTAAGGTCCCTCGGCCTTTAAAATATTCGCAGCAGCCACCTGAAGATTCTAGGTTTGTTCTAACCTTACAGAGACTCCACTGGGATTCTTCATACTGTCGGAAGGGCAGATCAAAGTGCACCAGTGTTGCTGATGAGCCTGTGAATCTGTTCTACATGTTCAAGGGGCTTGGTGTATTGCATGTAAGAGCAACTTCTTTGAATCTCTTGCATGAAGACTCCGAGGTTCTTGGGTACACTGAGCAGTTTGGAGATGTTGCGCAAGAGGGACATGTACTCATCTCTCCCATGGAAATACAGGCTTACAAGTTGGAATTACGACCGCAGAATGAATAGACACTGATTTTGTTGATGTTATTTGTTGTGAGTCTTTGAAGGTGCACGCGTGCTGCATATAACATTATCAATCTCTGGAGATAAGCCATCGATGGTCTGTTAGCTTACCGAAACATGCTGAGTAAATCAAAGCTGTGGATGGGCAGACGATTTTCAAAAGTGGTGGGATGTTGTCAATGAACTTGGTGGGTTTCCCTTGCTTAGGAATTTGACCAAGGCAAATAGGCATGATATTCTTTTGGCGTACAATTGCTGTTACAGGAGACGCCAGAGAAAATTTTGAATTGTTACTTATTTGTAAGTACTACCCTTGGAGACAGTAGTGTTAGAATTTTCGTCTCATAAACTTACACTAAACACCAACCATGTTGGAATCTTCCCCAAATATATCTCGCGTAAAATGTCAAAGCGTCCAACATTCATCACTGGATATTAAAGATCAGTGAAGACACTCTTTATGCAGCTATTTCTCTGGAAAATACTCTGTTTCTCGAAAGAAACTCCTGTATGGATGATAGATCAGTTCGAAAGTTGAATTAATGGAATTTGAATCTTGTGTCTTTGGTATATAAGGGTGTATTTGGATGTGCTACTAGATAAAATTGATGTCCACTGGCCAATAATGTACTGGTATGTCAATGTTTGTTTCTTGGGTTGTTCTTGGGCCGAACTTTCTGAGATCTGACAACATTCGGTTCACATATAGAAAACCAAACATAGAAGTAGAAAGTCCAAGATGTCCCTGAAGATTATATCTGATTACTAAAAAATCTCCGAAAGCAAGGTTGATTTTCGAGCTCAAGTGTTCCCTCGCAGGATTTTGTCTCCACAACTTCGTCTCCGACTCCGTTACTGAAATTTGTTCCCAACAGCATACAAACGTTGCACCATTAAATCGAACTACGCTAACTTTCAGTTCTATTCTATTGTTTGATGAGACAGTTGCACCATCACACGAGCATTCAATTCAATTCTCCGACGGCCGAGATTTGGACTCCTGTCACGTAGCTTTGAATACCATTCTTCTAGTAGGCAACTACATTGACGACATGAATTCCGATGCCATTCTTATTTCGATCTCGCATGAGACGGCTATGCGACAAATTAGCTTACGATCTACCCATTCATCTCAGCTATCCGAAAGCAGATTTTCAGGGGAAAAAGAAATCTCTCTTATTCGGAAAGATTTTGTTCATATCAGCTATCCATGTTTTTTCCTAGTCGAGCACTAAGCTATCTGATATAACAATTAATGGCCGGCCGGTTGCTCAAACAAAAATGGCCGGAAACGAATATTGTCTTGTTATTCTTGCAATTCAATTGTAAAGTTTCACTGTAACAACCTAACGAGAAATAAAGAAAAATGAGAGAAAATGTGGGACAATAATTTGGAGGCGTTGCAGTATCTGTCTCTTCAAAATCACAAAATGATCTCCTCCTGTACACTAACATTAAGGGTCTTATTTGGCAGAACAATGCTGTTTATCACAGCAGCTTCATCTTCCAAAGTCACTGCTTCTCCTGCATTAAAGTTCAACAACGCTCAACAAGGGTCAAAGCACACTGGAATTGCGTCATTGAACATCCATAATATCAGATTAACTGAAGACAAAACTGAGAAGGCGAGGATGCATACCAAGGATCGTAATTCCGAGCTTTGCATTGTAGTCTCCATCAGCCTGAACCAGTCAATTGGTCATGTAGTTTTGTTAAATTTTAGAGGGGCAAAATATTCATCGATAAGCACCCTAGTGTGAGACAATTGTCAGGCGCTTGAGTGCATGATACAATAATGAAATTGAATTGCTAATTAACCAAACTGTCAACCAGCCTTCAATTGTAACTGAAGTGAAAACTTCAACCAAACAGTCAAAATGAAACTTCATATATTCAACTGTTTTTTTCTTTTTCTTTTTTTAAAATCGCTTATAAATTGAAGGGTTTTATTCTCTACAGTTCACATCAAGGGCCTCCTAAAATGATCCTTGGGAAAATTCTAATCAGAACATGAAGAAAGTATATTGTGGGACTTGCCTGGACTCGTGACCATTTTCCAAGAGATGACTTCCATCCAACAATAGAATTTATGATGACTGCATTTTCCTGTCAAGAGAACACGTCATCAAATATTGTAGAAAGAAACAAAGATCTCATCATCAGCAGGTACAATAGCTTATTATGAATTTTATTTCTTTTACTCTTTTCAGGCATCCAGTTAAGTACCTTAATTTCAACATCATCCAAGATGATGCAACTTATAAGCCTTACGCCTGCACCTACACGAACATTTGCTGAAATAGACACATTGGGACCAATCTGTTCAAAAAAGTGACAATTTTCAAATGAAAGGCGTGAGAGGGAAGCTAGGAAATTCAAGGCAGTAAAATACAGGGATTCTTGCATTGCAGCATCTTTATAGAAGTTTTCATAGTCTGTATGGACTTCGTAAAGAATATAGGAGCTTTGTTTACATGCAAGTTAGTCAGAATTCTTGTATGTCTCTCGACAATCTTACTCTCTTAGGAAAAATGCATAGAATGTCCTCAAATTATTGTACAATGAACGTCAGGTATGTTCTCAACAGCAGACACACTTATAAACAGGGAGAGATTAAAAGGGCAAAGGAGGGATGATGGTAGAGGTGATGCCATATTTCTTTGTATCACATCGTGAACTTGTACACCTTGGAAGATTACTATGTCTGGTATAACAGAAGTATAAGATAATCCTCTATTTGACCCTCGCTCTCTTTTCATCCCAATTAACGTTTTCCTCAGTTTGCCCCCGCCAATAGAAGTGATTGTTGCATTTGCTACTAGAAAAATTGCTTCAAATGTCACCAAATAATTGGTTTTTTTTTCCTGACTACAGTCAAATTTTTGGATTTTTGTTGGTAAGCACCATACTAGATGAACAAACTGCCTAGGGAATCCTACTTTTTTCTACCTTACACATTTGATTCCATGGAATAAGAAATGGTTAATATGAAACGACATCAAGTATCTCATAGTCAAAATTCAAGTCAATCTAAAAACATTTTATCCACAGTTTCTAGTAAAAGAGAATATAGGTTACATGCTATGGTAGAAGATAGATGCACTACCTTTGCAGTTGGATGAACTTTTGCAGATGGATGAACATATACATCACAAATAACTGTGGCACTTTTAGTACCATCTCCACTAGCCAAAAGATGGGGGGAGGTTAATCGGAACTGGGCTAGATACAAAGCCGAACATTTCAAAGACATTCTGTAAAGTCAAAGACAGCTTTAGATGGGGCAAATGTGTCCAAATTAGGCCCGATGGGGAAAAAATTGGAAATGATGGGCACAATTATTCTACCCTGGAGTTTTTATCTGTTCCCAGAAGTCCATGGTCTCATATGTATACAATTGTCTCTTTCCAGCAAGAGGTGACAAAATATCTTGATCCAATCTCACAAAATCTCTAGGAACAGTTCTGTTAAGAGACAAAAAGCAGACATGAGAACTGAAAAGAACTCCAGACTTTCAACAAGCAAATGGTGCAAAAGAAAAAAAAAGTGCCTACAATTGCAATATAAACCAGTATGTCATTGAAGTGACGAAGGAAAAACATACACATGAAAGCTCAAAGAACAATGTTCTGATACTTCATAACAAGAGAGCTATATTGCTTTAATGCCCCAAGAACCAAATCCGCATAATTGTGGATACATTTTGAGTACCTTGCAACAAGATGAGTAACACACTAAATACCAACCAGATTATGTATATGATTTTTAACAAGTGATGTGATGCACCTATGTGACACAATTAAAAATTTCTCTCTTGAGTACAGAGAATGCTGTTGCTTAGCAGTTGGAGTTACTGTTTTTATGACATTAAAAATAGCAGGACTAAACCTTGTTGCAGATTGGAGGGACTCAAAGCTGGACACGCGATGTAGATTTGCTGCAGTTTACATAAAAAAAGAAGAAGTCAGATTCAAACAAGATTTAGAAACTGATGAAGTATGCTCTATTATAGTGCAAAAGGAAGTGCAAGGGATAAATGATAATTGAATTGATTTGCGGAAAACAGCCCCCCTAACTGACAAAAAAGAAAAATAAAAAAAGAAATAACAGAACAACTTTATGCAGATGAAATTATATATGGTTTTAGAGCAAGCGATATGAACAAAAAATAAAGGTAACAACAAACAAAAAACTGTAACAATGAAAAGTTATACTACATAGGAGCTAGTCCCAGCTCCAAACGAAAGTCTCAAAATAATCATCTATGTGAACAATTAAATACAAACCTCTGTCTTCCCTCTGAGTGGAGACGCCTTCAATTGCACTAAAAATGGCTGGGGTAAAGACGTAGACACCACAGTTTATCAGATCACTCACCTAAATGTCATGAAAATAGTTAACAAGAAATAAATATGGAGGAAGTACAAGTACGCCATTAAAGAAATCAAGCAACAATTAAGTGCACAAAACTTTGAACAAAAAACTAGATGTTCTACGTACAAAGGTCTCAGGTTTTTCAGTGTAGTGCAACAGCTCTTTGGTGATTGGATCAGCAACCAACTCACCAAACTGGTTTGCTGATTCAGCAGAAACCTGCACAGGAAGCCAGAAAATCAGAAAACCCAATGTAGAGCCTTTTTTTTATGAATAAAACCCAATGTAGAGCCTTGTGCATTAGAGAGTGATGTTGTACACAATTCTGCTGCTGTGCATGTACCAACCTTTATGACTAACATTGTTCCCATCCCACCATATCTTCTATGGGCATCTGATAAAAAAAGAATAATTGCATTGATTACATTCTCAAACATTCAAGCATTATTTAACAGAGAACTTCACAATAGTACTTTACCATATATGCCTTGTCACCAAATCACTAGCGTAATCACAAGCCATTTAACATACATCATACAAAGTGTAAAACTCACCAAGCATGTCAGGCAGTGGAAAATTGCAGCAAATGTCGCAATTCAGCAGAAAGATATGTGACTGTCCCAAAGGATATGGAAGTAACGAGAATGCATATAAAAATTGCACATGTAAGAGGTTCACCATTTGTCCTAGCAATTGCACAGATAAGAACAACAACGTAGTAGACTACACTATTTTGGATTAACAGTTGGACACAAAGTATATCGAAAAGAAGTAAGAGAGAAAGGGCATGGCTCAAACCGGGCAGTCTTCCATGATCATATCTCTAAAGTAATAAAGGCCACCCGCTGAACCATGTGGCTTGTCCTCTTTCAAGTACCTATATTCGATGCAATAATAACGAAACCACTATAAGATCCAAAATCCAACATAATCTTTATAAACACGCACACATCAGGAGAATTAAACCACCACTCACCTCACTGGAACTTTCAGCTCATTGGATATCGAAGACACATATAGTGCAAATTCCCGCTCCTCGTAGAATCCAATCAAAAAAATTTGGGCCAAGTTCGGTATCTACAACACAGAGATTAACAATCCTACCTATCAATTCAAGAACAAATAACTACCAATTTCATTTCAAAATTCCAATCAGCCTCTTTTCAGTTAATTGCTACGAGTCCTTCTCACCGAGTAAGAGCCAAATGCCATAAAGGTAGGATTTTTAAATTTTGAATGCCGGGTTTTTTCTTCAAGTTTTCCCTGTGACCAATAAAGGGAAATGTGAGAGTAAAAAAGCTAACCCTTTTACAAGCTGAAATGGGATGGTGAACCATCGGTTGCCCAGCCAAAGGGAATAGGGGCTTCGGAGTGTTGAACGAAAGAGGCCGAAATCTAGTACCTGAACAAAGAAAAAAACAAAACCAACCGATGTTTCAGAATTGCCAACAAGAATAAAGGTAAATCTTAACGGAAAGCAGAGCTTTACCTTTGGTGGGGCCCCCCACCATGATCACGGCGACCACCTTCTCCCCCGAGCTCTCCATCTAAAAAATCCTAGATCTTGAGACTTGAGCTCAAGAGATGACGGGACCAAGGGGGTTATCGCTTGAAATTCCGAGAAGAAATGAAGAACAGATAGAAAAAGGGGAGAGAAAATTGATCTCTTCGACGGGATCGGCCTCCCAATGCAGAGTCGACAACACTAAACAGAGAAAGAAGTCCTAAAGTACAGAGATTCCTAACAAAAGATAGCTTCTCATAGCCCTCCTATCGAATTATTTCGAAAATAATACGAAATATTTTCCGAGATGCAGGGAACAAAGAACGTACGCTTGGTGTTGCAGAAGGAGATATACCGGACTACTAGCTGTGCTGGGAAGTCAACAGTTAACGACTCTGTTTTCTGCACTATGCGGAAGTGTTCAAAGAGGGAGACGTTCGTAGTGGGCGACTAATAACAGTTCTACTACTACTGGATCCTCAGCTCACGGTCACGGGGACGGAGTTTTATTCGGTTATTCGATGCGACGTAATTTTTTCTTTTCTAGGCCGATGCGACGTAATTAAAATGCTTTAAACCAGTGAGAAGAACGACGTCGTGTGGTTGCATTTTTTGTTTGGTAAGTGGTGTGGTTGGATTTTACATGGCTGCATAAGTTGCAAGGAAGAGTGTTCGACTCCGTGGTCTCAAGTCCACAGTTGGGAGCTATGGCTCCGAGGAGCGACGGATACTATTGGCTGAAAAATGAACAAAAAAAAAAACCGAACACACAGCTGAATGAAATATTATTATTTTTGTTCAATTTCTTTTTTTTTGGTAAGCAAACGGTATTCATTCTAACAGCCTCGACTCTACCATATGATGACGGCGAACAGTTACTAAAAGCTGCAATCAGCCACACTTCAATCGCTCCAATAACCTGAAAAATCAACTCAAGTCGACATGGTTTTTTTGTAATGGAAGTTGAAACTTCCTTCCTTTCCTTGTTTCATGCGACCAACATTCAATTTGGATATTGTTACGAGCTGTCCCTTGTTATTTCATAGTACACCTGCTGCAATAGGCGATCTCAATAGCGACTGATGCAGGAAACAAGTGTGCCATAGCCACAGGTACAACATCATCTACTTACCAGTAACCACAAAAATATTCCTATAACAGCAAAAAATTGCATACCCAATTAATCCAGCATCCTTTGCTTGTTTCTTTACGTGCGATCAAAATTGCATATGACAAATAATCGTATAAGCAAATAAGTTTTTCACGGTTAGAAAGTTAACCAACTGAAGAAGAATCCATCGTCCTTCCTCAGTTCTTTAGTTGATGGAAAGAAGCATACCGATCTTGTAAGCAGCTGTTAGCACCAGTTAGTAGCCAGTAAAGCATGTTGTCTCCACCCCTCGGATTTATACGCTTTCCAGAACCAAGACGAGGGAGGGGGTGAAACACTGAAGACTAAACCTTCCTTGACAAGCTAGGGCATCTTGGGAGATGTTGATGATACAATGACGGTGATCATTCACCAGTGATGGACTGCTTTCACTGGGAACACTCTCAAAAGATGATGAAACCGACCTCAAGAATTCACGGATTTATCACCTAACACACTCCACCTGCAACGTCAAATCCTTGACTCCGGCATCATAGAATATCTGTGACACCTTAGCCTTTGTAGAAGCCTTATCAGTTTCCGTCGAGACATGCAGATTTAGTGTCCCCACAACATCTGTGTTGGTGAAGCTCCATACATGCAAGTTCTGAATGCCGCATATTCCCTTAATCTTCATAATTTCATTTGCAGCTTCTTTCAAATCCTGCTCATACACCCTCGGAACTCTTTGAAGCAAGATCTCTGCAGAGTTCCTGAGTAATGGGATAACTGAAGATACAATTAACACTGAGATAAATATTGAGCAGGCAGGATCAGCAACGAACCACCCCTTGTACTTAATTAGAAGGGTTGATATAACAACTCCAACACTTCCCATGGTGTCTGCCAGAACATGCAAAAATATTCCTTCCATGTTGTGGTCAATATGACGATGTTGGTGTTTTTGTGATTTTTCTCCACCAGCTGGAAGTTTTCTTGGTTGGGAATCATGATTTGCCAGAGAGGAGCAACTTTGAGTATCTGAACAGTGTTCGTGGTTGTGAGAACCTGCTCCTGGACCATGATATTCTGCCTCATTATGACTTTCATAAGAGTGACTATGCAAACTCCTTGAAGAACTATGTGGAAGGCTTTCATGGACATGGTTGTCAGCTTGATGATCATGGTGATGGTGGTGACCATGGTCAAGATGATTGCGACAGTTAGTTGGCCCGCTAATGTGATCTTCTTTATGACTGTCAGCACAGCCATGGAGATTATGGCTGTGGTGTCCATCATGGTCATTGTGTTCCACGCATGATTTTTCTGGGAATTTGTGGGCACCACTGTTACATTTGTGATGTTCTCCATGACCCAGATCATTATGTCCAATGTGGTCATGAGAATGTTGATCCTGATGGTGGGAATGGGAATGGGAATGGGAATGGGAATGGGAATGGGAATGGGAATGGGAATGGGAATGGGAATGGGAATGGGAATGGGAATGGGGGTGAGAATGTGAGCATCCACCGTGAGCATGATGATGCTCCTCGTGAAAGAAAATTAAACCAATCACATTTACCACAAGGCCCCCAATTGAAACGCTTAATAGACTGTTAGTTGATACCTCCTGAGGGTCCAAAATCCTCTCAATCGACTCCAGAACTATCAACACTCCAACCAGAACTAGGAAAACAGCATTAACATACCCTGAAAGAACCTCGAATCTCCCACGGCCATAATTAAACTGATTGTTCGCAGGAAACCGTGAAATATATGAAGCATATAGCCCAATTGCTAGGGCAGCGCAATCAAACAACATGTGGCACGCATCAGATATCAACCCAAGACTGTTGCTCATAAACCCGGCAACAAATTCCACAACCATGTATCCTGTGTTGATCAAAAGGAAGAGTGCAATCTTTCGGGATTTCCTTTCGCTCAAGACATGCCGTATAGGTTTCATAACCGAGGTAGTAAATGACTCTGGAGACTCTACTCCCAATTCAAGATAATTAGAATAAACAGGATCTAATTCCCTGACAGCAACATAGAGCAATAAACCACAAAGCAACAATCCCCAAAGCGAGAGCTCAGGAAAATAGAACAGCTCTAAGATCAGTGTACAGACAAATGTAACCAAAAACTCCCTCCTAAAATCCTTAGAACTCACCAGCTTCTCGTTACTACAATTTTCGTTCAAAAGCACCCCAAAAACGACAGTGTTTGCGAGAGGCCAAATCAAATTCCCAACAGAAACACTATCTCTCCTAGCTTCAAACATAAGCATACTAATAACAGCAGGTACAAAAAGCACAAGTGTTGTGAAAAACAACGAGATCAGCCTAACCCGTTTGCGACCCAGTTGCCTAATTGTCCCCCAATTCATCGAAACACGTTCGTAGCAACCCAAAAATCCAGACAGAAAAGGAAGCAGCATTGGCCAAACCCTCAAGCAATTTTCCCTCGGAAACACCGAAATGCCCCATTTATCAACCGAAGAAATGGACAAGGGAAAACATTCAATTCGATCCCAACCAATCGACGACAAAAACAAGCCGAGAAACAAAGCAAAAAACCCACGAACCTTAGTCAAACGGTTCCAAATACGGTCCCCAAAATTCAGATCCTTCCTCTCGGCAACGAACCGGGCAGCTACATTTCCGCACAATTCGGCTAGAATCATCGCAGCGGTGCCGCAGTAGCGGAGCGCTTGGAATCGAAGAAGGAAAACCACAGCCAAAAGAATGGACTTGGCGACTAAAAGTCTCTGCTGAGATGGCGTAATCGAGGATAGAGAAAAAATGGGTTGATTTTGGGGTTTGGGATTAAAAGGGTTTTTGGAAGAAGAAGCATTAGAAGTGAAGAGGGAGAAAAAGAGGGTGAGGAGAAAGGACAACAAGGAGACGAGGAAAGAGAAGGGGAAGAGAGAGAAGGAAGGAGAGGAGCGAAGGAAAGGGAGAAGAGAATAGAGAGAGCGGAGAGAGAAGAGGAGGAGAAATAGGAAGGAGAGGGAGGATTCAGTAGAACTAGAAGCTCTGTAGTTGAAGGAGGAGGCCGAGAGACGGTGTTTGGAGGGGGTCGGGGTTGGGGTAGAGGAAGGGTAAGGGTATGGAGGGTAAGGTCTGGAATTTGTGGTAGGAGTGGTTGGGGCGGCGCCTGTGGTAACTCGTGGTGGGACTGAGATACGTTGAGGACGGTGGTGGTGGTGGTGGTGATCGGCCATAATGGTGGAAGTTGGACTTTTGGTTTGGGGCAGTTTTGGTGCTTTGCTTGATTTTCGAGGTGCAAAGTTTGCGAGTGAGATCCGAAATATAAAAACAAAACAAGATGGGTTCAGTTGGACCAGAGGTCGCCGGAGGAGACTTTTGGTATATCTACATTGACCCTGCCTAGTGCCTTCAAAGTTGGGGGAGTTGATTTTGCTGGGTCTGGCACTCTAGCTGACAGTTTGCTTTCACCAACCTTCTTCCATTTATTTGGTCAGATATTTCCGTAATGGTTCAATGGGCTCATGTTCACCTGGTTTAGAGCTGAACATGGGCTTAAAGTGTATGCTGTCTCGAAGCCATTGGGCACTTCCCATCTCACTTGTCGTAGTGTTGTGAGGGACCGTAGAATTACACACTGCACCTATAAAATTACACATCTCATGCGAAGGTAGTGACTCAATTCTATCACTGCACCTATAAAATTTCCCCTTATTAGACCGTGCCTTTTCTTTTTTTAATGAAGAAGACATCTTGATTCGTTCATGAAGATACTAAAATCAAGCTTGATCTAATCTCTTGGAATCCGAGCCAATTGGGCCCAATGAACCTGATGACTTTAACATGAAAACGAGCGAAAAGGCTAACCGCACTAGACACATACAAGGAACCGTGCACAATAGCAAACCATCAATAACCGCGATCCATCCATAACCAAAAATCGCCCCCACAATCTTGTGGGTAACGATACCCGAGAATCGATCATGAGAAGTAGGAAGGAGGGTGGTTAAGAAAAGAGAAGGGTGAGAGATCACGAAGGAGGTATGCAAATACACAATTTATTAAAATAGACTTAAAAAAATTGTGATCGAGAGCTAACTTAATTATGGAAGGTGACTTTCCCTCTCGGGAGAGAAAATTGACCTATAGTTATGTGTACGCAGATAAGCGATAGTGAGAAAAATCAAAATTTGGTCAAGTACGAGTAGTTGGTTGAATGAGTCGCTAAAATCACTAATTTCACCTGTTCCAATAAATTTTTAAATTCATACAATCTCTCGTACTATGTACACAAACCGGTAACTACCGGCCGGGTATATTGAAGATCATCCCATAATAGTGAAATATTAGGGTTGAATTTTGCTAGAGGGTAGGCTTTTTTGTTCTAATCTTGGAGGTCCCACAGAGATCTATCTATCTAGGCTACTCGGATCATCAGTGGTACCAAAGCTCGGTGTTTGAGTAAGCGAGGAGGTGCTTTGAAAAGGCTTTTGGCTAAACGTCTTTTGGGAAATTCCAATGCTAGGTGGCTGGTTTTGGTCTTTGGCCTTTCGAAGAGCACTAATGCATCAATGAAAAGATCATGTGCCATTGGATAGTCACTTTCGTATTAAAATTGAACCCTTGATTTAAAAAAGAGCGAAGAAGCAAGAAAGGCACCATTTAGGTCATGCAGTTTTGATTTTAAAGAAAGAAAGTAACGTTTATAGTGATTCTTCAAAGCTTATATCCATATCAAAAGATATTTCACAACTGTGATTAAAAATATACCTCAAAGTCTACCGAAAAGTAGTTCATACTAGAGTAATGAAATATCCAGGATTATTCTGTATAAATTATTAATGCAAATAACCAGTCAACACGGAAAAAGAAAATCTCTATTTAATTGCATTCAGAAGTGAAACGAAGTGCTGAAAGCTAGGGCTGCACAATGCAACCAGAACATTCCGGTGGCGCCGGTACCGGTTAAGCCGGGTATAGTTTTTTAAAAAAATCGAAGGTTCCCGATTTAACCAGTATTTTTTTTTTAGTTTTTTAGTTTAGTTTCTACTCAATAGATTAAACTTTAATTTCACCTCAAGACGTAGTATTCTAAAAGCATGACAATGTCTACTCAATAGCTTACTTTCACCTAAATATTTGAGATTTGTTGTTGGTTTTGTCTAATCAAATACTTACATTCAAGTTACCAAGAAGTTTGCTAGGTGAATGAACTAGTTATTTATAATTTTGGTAGAAAAAATTATAAATTTATTGTATTTAGAAGGGTATATATGAAGACATTGGAATCATAATTAAAGAGTTTAATATCAAACTTTGGTAAGTACATCATATAATATAAGTCAAGAGGTCGATATTCTACCACGAAAAATTGACAAATCACTGTATGAGTTTAAGAGTTTTTATGAAATTTTAACTAATTGTCTAAATTTATAATTTATAAAATTGACAAATCACTATTAAATTTATACCATGCTTGCAAAATCAGTCACTCAATTACATTTTAGTTCAAATTTCTAATACATTTTAGTTCAAAAATTCAGACAGAGTCATCACGTTTGACAAGCGCTCGAGTGCCTTAAAAAATTGCTGAATTTTTGAATTTTTCTTGTGAAACCAAGGAAAACCCTACTAGGTTTTGAACATGTTTAAAATTGTTATTTATTTTTTAATTAGAGGTAAAACACATATTCTCCCCTCTAAGTGTTGTTAGGATCTAAACTGAATTTTTCAAAAGATAATAGTTTGACAGAGTCATCACGTTTGACAAGCGCTCGAGTGCCTTCAAAAATTGCTGAATTTTTGGATTTTTCTGTGAAACCAAGGAAAACCCTACTAGGTTTTGAACATGTTTTAAAATTGTTATTGATTTTTTAATTAGAGGTAAAATACATATTCTCCCCTCTAAGTGTTGTTAGGATCTAAACTGAATTTTTCAAAAGATAATAGTTTATACT
Organism: Myrica gale; assembly: GCA_963930655.1. Lineage (NCBI taxonomy): Eukaryota > Viridiplantae > Streptophyta > Magnoliopsida > Fagales > Myricaceae > Myrica > Myrica gale. The sequence continues at coordinate 1,963,144 of OZ005600.1, read as the reverse complement.
TATAGTGACGTCTCTATTACTTTGGACTTTAAATTCTCATCTTATCTTTTAAGATGATCTTTAATTTTATTGATTTTGAAATTTGGATTTCGTTAGTTTATATTTTATTGATACGTGATTAATGGACCAAAAGAAAATAGAAAAAAGAAAAAAGAAAAAATACATTGGGCCAAGTGCGTAAAATGCTAAAAAAATGGCTCAATATGAATGTAGGATAACCGGAAACCGCCACCGCTAAGGGCCAATTTTTGCCCTTAACGGTATAGGTGTAGGTGGCAATTATTTAAAAATCGACCTACCCGGTGTAGATGCCGGTTTTGGCCAAAACCGGCACCTACACCGGGGTTGTGCAGCCCTAGTGAAAGCTGCATGCAGCACAATCCACATCTGCCCCCAAGCTGTCAAAGTCCTCTACACATGATAAAACTTATAATGGAAACACATGTATTTGTCTTTTCAAGCAAGCTAACATAAAAGGTATCAAAATTTCATAAAACAACTCGAACTTGAAACATGACATTTACTAAAATTATTCGCTTATCCCGTGGCCAAATGATCTTTTACTATTCAAACTGATATCACCTTTTCAATCCTCTCAACAGTCCGTTTTCTCCTACAGTGAGAAATTATATTCCATTAAATTCTACATGTTCAGATGTTCTCATCATGATTTTCATTGGTACAAAATAAAAAACGAAACGATGGAAAGAAGGAAAAGCAAGAACAAACTGCTGCTTGTACGTGTTGAGCAGCCCCCATTAATGTATTCGCAATGGGGTTCAGTTAGACCGGAAAGCACATGAAAAAAAAAAGATTCTGTTTCCCTCACAGATGGTGGAAATATGCCATTTTGTACCACACCATATCAGCAATGATATGCCAGCCATAATTTGACAGAAAACTGTGCACTTCCAAAACCAGATGTTCCATTGGGCAACATTGCTAAAGTAGCATATAGTACTCTGGTTAGTTTACTAATAATGGCAAGTTGCATTATATGGTGCCCAGATTATATTATTGCCAGAATATACTGTTTCTCACACATTCGATATTCTGTAAGTGCGCTTTTTTTAAATTCTTGCAATCAAAGAACACATGGTGGTGTTATCATTGAGGAATTATTTCAGAAATAAAGCTTAGTGGACAAAAGTTTGCAGATGGAAGTCTTTGTAGACGATAATGCTGTGAAAAACAAAAGATTGAGGGACCTCGGTGTCATGATGCTTGCTAGATGCCCGAACGGATAGGCAAATAATTTCTGATCATAGGCAGTGGTTGTCAAATCCAACGTAAATTCGACTACTACAACGTAACGTACAAACGCAATTTCCACACTGATAGAACAAAATATAGAAAAACAGAGAGTGGGCCATCTGAGACCAAAGCCATTAATCTCGGCCTTTACATAGGATAGGATAAGATATTACATGAGTTCGTGTCTAGTGTACTGGAATTGGGAGAAAGGTTCGATGTACACCCCATGCAAACGCATTTGGACCAGTTTGGTGTTCTTTGCCTAAGTACTGTCAACTGAACATTTAACAACGGCATGCTGATATGCTGAATAGAACATGAACATCCCAGAGGAAAATGCTACAAGGCAGACTGGCAGAGGAAAATTGCCCAAGAACTAAACACTAAAATCATAGATATATTTATATAAACGAGTAACGTAATAGGATTGCTTAGAAAAAAAAAAAGAGTAACGTAATACGAGCTTTTGTGATGCGATTTGGTGACTCTGACTGCTATATGATCTCGAAGATTCTTCGCCAGTAGTGGTGCTGGATAGCAAAGTGATATCCATCTCATCAAACCACCAATTAGGCAGGGGAATGATATGGCGGATCTCTGAAGCAGAGGAAAATGCTGCTACTCACTGCTTAAGATGGTCATCTATCCACTTTGTGGGTATCTTGGTAATTTGCTACGTAGGCCAATTCTCGTCAGCGAGCACTAGTAGTAGTCTTTTACAGTGCTATTCTCTTCCTGTCTCCCTTCTCCTCTGTGTGCAAAAACTGTGTTTGTCGTGAGTCCGCGTGTGGGTGGTGTGTGTTTGCGTGTGTGCCGTTCTCGGCCTTCGGTGTACGCATTCTGATATGATCCGTTGTAGTTTAGTTCTTAACGCGAGGCAGAGTCTGAAACGCATTCGAGTTTGGATTTTCATTCGTTGATCGCTCTTTTTACGTCGTTTGGATCAGATAAAGAGAAGAGCACATAGACGCATGGCCATAGGCCATCAGTTCAAAAGAAGACATGCATCACGACAGCACGAACACGGAACACCAGCCTCTTGAATTGTAAAGATTGGTGATCCCCTAGGGTCTGAGTTTAGTGGAGCTCGATCACAGTCAGTCAAAACTCAAAAGGGTATACCTGCTGCACTGTCACCTAGTCAATTCTTTTCTTTTGAGGTTAGCACCATTGCATTCATAACCTGAATTGAGAGCTGGTCTCACCGTACATGATCGGGTACTTAATTTTCACAACTATGAATGATTAATATTATATAATTAACATCAAAACTTTAGATTTTTGGATTAATAATTAGCGGTGTTACGTAACCTGTTACTTGCTTTTTCCTTGTCTGATCATGAATAATTTGCTTTCATCTTTACGAGTGCATAATCCTTTTGTTAAAATCTACCACTAATTAAGCTTTTAGGCAGCTTTTTCTTTGCTTTTCGGGCAGCTGATCGGCTAGCTATAGGTATCTAAAACTATAAAAATCTTCCTACTACAGGCTTTTTGACTGGTTGTCTTGTCCTATGTTTTCCTATGGTGCTACGTGACTTCACCTCGTCACAAAAAAAAGTCTCTATGCATAATCGTCATTCACAGAATTTGGAACCCGTATGTTTCTGACCCTGGAAATCTTTGTTGGATTACCTGGTACAGGTGTACTCATCCCACGTGTCGATGATGCCGCGTGGCTACAACGTGGGTACGTGGCACAAATAAGTGGTGCTTTTCAGAATCAACTTGGCGCATCAGGTTCTGTACGCATGTCGACATTTTCGAGTTTCTTGATAACGTCGCCGTGACAACATGCATGTCCATAACTGAAAGTGGGATTTAGCTTTTCTTCCCAAATAATACAACCAATGTTGGGAGTGCTTTAGCTTTAGTGAATTGTCGTAGTGTCCCATTAAGGCTATAAATACCAAAACATTTGAAACACTGCTTCTAAAGAGCAGTAAATTAAAAGATGACAGCCAATCAATGAGTGGAGCTACTGCTTGTTTGTAGAGACTAGAGGCGTGACTTGGGAGGTGAAAGCAACGTACTTTGCGTACAGATTATGTTAAAATAGAAAGCGTTTTTGCTTCAAGTACTTTCATTGATCTCTTCGTTTGGCTCTTCAAAGTTCAATCGCAGTGAACGATCCCTTATTCTCCTTCTAATGGCTGGGGGTCAGAGAGCAAAAAATCTCAGCAAGTCATGCATTCTCCTAATAGGTAAGCAATTAATGATGCAATCATCTTTGAAATCTTTGTTAATCATATTATATAATTTGCTTCTAACCTTGACACCCTTGTAGAGGGGATCCAGACCCCATCAATCGTCTTCCGAGCAAAATTCTAGAAACCCTGTGGGTTCCTCTCGTATCTTCCTCCAACCCACCAGAAAACTTTGGTTGTGCATTTCCTGCGATTGCATCAATGAATATGATTTAACAGATCTTTTTTTATTCTTAATTTTGTAGTGATAGCTGGTATGGAGAGGTTCGTATTCAAAGGGGTAGCATCCAATCTCGTGACTTATCTCACAGATGTCGTGAAGATGAGCAACTCTTCTGCGGCCAAGACGGTCAACAACTGGTGCGGCTTTACATCCATGCTGCCACTGTTAGTGGCACCGCTTGCTGACTCTTGTTGGGATCGCTATTCCACCATATTGGCCTCCTCTTTCTTTTATGTCTTTGTGAGTCACTCCTCAATTGATCTTCACCCTGTCCTCGATCCTTCTGGCTGATTTGATTCCCCATGCATGTTATAGTTCTTCCATGAAATCGTTCCATTCTCTATTATCATCCTCATCGATCGTTGACACATCTATGATGCCATTATTATTGTTAGTGCTGTGTTATCACCTTTGGCCGGCCCATATATGTAAAGTGCAAATATTAGGTCCTTCTCATGGTTGCTTACTAGGATTTGTCTTTTCAAGTGGCCTGGTATTTAAAGGTTTTCCAAACATGAGTAGGCGAACCATTATGATAATGGAGCCTGAGTCATCACCACCCTGCCTTAGTAATTAACATCCTTAAAAGTTAAAGAGTGTCTGGTCAATTTTGGGGGCTTATTGGTTTCCTGTAAACTATTTTACCGAGTCTATCAGCGTTTGCGAAGCTACTGATCAAGTAAGAGAACAAAGAGAGGCTCATGAACTGGTAGCCCTTGAGTGAAATGAAAGTTCAAATAAGACCCAAGTAAGTTTTGAAATATTTGTCATTGCTCATTTGCTTGGCTTACCAAATTACAAAAAAAAATTATTTAGATGATCATTGGTCTATTTTACTTTTACAAAAGTGTATATTGAAAGCTTCTCAGCAAATTATTTACTTCTTTCATAGTTCATTACATAACCAAGAGCAAGTAACCTTTCTGTGTTACTGGGAGGTGGCAACTGGCAAATATATAATTAGAATAATCTGATGATTGTACGTGATTGCATGAATTCTGATTCAAGAAAAGATGTTCTGATTGCGGGGGACAAAAATAAATTAGATGGCCGGTGAAAAAAAATAAAACTTAATTTTGAGATAGGATCATAGGAATCAGGAATCTGTCAAAAGATCCTCTGTTTGGCTACAGGACTAATCATTACTTCTAGATTGGTAATAGGACACTGGTTTTGTGGCTTAATGAAGCATTCTTAGGCCTCGTAGTGGATAATAGCAAGTGTGTATGTCATCCTTTTTTCTGACTAGATTATCTATAAATTGGTCTTGCCTATGAAAACAATTGTAGTACGATCCACATCATAAACTTATATGTTTGCTCTTCCTATGTTTTTCCGCTTTTAGGGGCTTGTAGCACTGACATCTACAGCATTGGCATGGGCATGGTCTCCTACAAACAAAACATTGTCTTCTTCATTTCTCTTTTGGTCTCTATACTTAGTTTCCATAGGCCAAGGTGGATATAACCCATCACTGCAAGCCTTTGGAGCAGACCAACTGGAAGATGAAGAGGAACTGCCCTGTAGGAAAGACGAGCAGAAGTCTAATAAAAAGAGTACATTCTTCCAATGGTGGTATTTTGGTGTTTGTAGTGGGAGCCTCATGGGTGTGACATTTATGTCCTACATCCAAGATACCTTTGGTTGGGTGCTGGGGTTTGCCATTCCCATGATAGCAATGGTCCTATCGGTTGCATTTTTCTGCTGTGGAAGCCGGATGTATGCACACAAACGGGATGATGTTATCTACACTAATCCATTTGGGAGCATAGTTCAAGCTTTCAAAGCAACCAAATCAAAATTTATGGGTTGTGGAAGTGAAATCACCTTATCAAGTTACAAGTCTGATAAGGTCGAGCTAGAGTGAGTCCTCTGTTTTTCTTTTTAATATTGAAACAGGGGAATAAGTCTTCTGTATTAATTCCAAGATTGCATCCATTTGTAATGACATGTCTTAGCTGTTCGCAGGCTTCAAGAGAAACCTCTTTGTGGTGGAGAGTTAGACAGCAAAAAGTGCGTGGAAGAGAACCCCAAAAATGGTGTACACATGTTTGAAAATGTGAAAGTACTGCTGCGGCTTTTGCCTATATGGACACTGCTTCTAATGTTTGCTGTAATTTTCCAACAACCTGCAACCTTCTTTACCAAACAAGGTATGACAATGAAGAGGAATATTGGGAGCAGCTTCAAGATCCCGCCAGCTACTCTACAGAGTGCTATTACATTGTCCATAATCCTACTCATGCCTTTTTATGACAAAATTTTGGTGCCTATTATACGGCTGATAACTTGTGATAGAAAAGGTATTAGTGTAATGAAAAGAATGGGGACAGGAATGTTCCTCTCGGTCATAGCCATGGCCATTGCAGCACTTGTCGAAACAAAGAGGTTGGAGATCAGCAGAAATATGGGAAGTCTTGCATCGCACTCAGAAACGGTGCCACTAAGCATCTTTTGGTTGCTGCCTCAATACATTCTCTTAGGTATTGCAGACATTTTCACTGTTGTTGGGATGCAAGAGTTCTTTTACAATGAAGTTCCCGTCAGAATGAGAACGATGGGCTTCGCGCTGTACACAAGTGTTTTTGGTGTGGGAAGCTTCTTGAGTGCCATATTAATTTCACTCCTCGAAATCCTTACTAGTTCGAAAGGAAAGGACAGCTGGTTCTCTGACAACATGAACGAAGCTCGCCTAGACAAATACTACTGGCTTCTGGCCTTATTAACTGCCTTGAGCTTCCTATTGTACGTAATTTTGTCAAAGTGTTTCAAAAGTAGGACTGAATTGGAGACTGAAAACTGTACATAAGCTGTTTGTTTTGAGTTTGGCACGGTCTCTGTGATTCGCAATGGTATGGTTGACATTCTAAAATTGAATAGTCTGTGCGTAAGAGCTTCAAACAGGAGGAACCCCTGTTAATAAATTGGCTTAATGTGGCAAAAGATATGTGAATTTCCCCCCTTCAGCATATAGTTGCGCAATGGCGTGTTTATTTGATGCTTATAGACTCGTTTACAAAGAAAACTGGCTGCTGTATCAGAATGTATGCTTATAAATGCGTTTTATTAATATCGCCGCCTCTATATTACGTTTGCTTGGAAAAAGAGAAGGCCGCCACATAAATTCCGTCAATGTAGCGGTGTTTCTAATCACCACTAGATTTTGTAGAAACGACGCTAGGAGTAAGCAGTAGCGTTTTTACATTGACGCCCCACTAAATCTACCCTTTGATTGGCCGTCGTCAAAACCACCGCTGTGTAGGACATACAAGAACATTTGTTTTCCGGACGAGTAGTGTTATATAAAGCTCTGATGCCCTGAATATCGTCCTCATGCAATCTCAGCTTGGTCACTCCAGCGGAAACGCTAGGGTACATGATGGCCCCTTTAATTGAGGTGTGCCCGAGACCAAGGAGGTGCCCAATTTCATGCAAGGCCACACTCTCTATGTCGTACGCACCTTGGTTTGCTCCGTCAGTCCAACGCTCATCTGCGTCGAAATGAGATCTCCCATCCGTTGGTGCAAATGAATGTGCTACGGTTCCCCCGGCGCCATCAAAGGGTGATCCATCTCCATGATCCCCTCTGTGAAAACTGATCTGCAGATCGGCGCTTGTGTGGTCTTGAGCTCGTGAGAAAGTGAAGTGTGTGTTCGCGGCCCATGTGCTAAACGCTCGGGCAACTGGGCTCATGGCTATAGCTGTAGTGCCGGGCAGAAATCCATATGTGAGGTGGTACTTGGAAGCCGGCCACTTGGGTACACCCTGGAAGAAAGAATACTGAGACTGTATGGAAGGAGCCCTGGCCAGGGTGGTTCGTTTTCTTCCCTGCTCGCATCCATGTGGTGCCATTGATGATATCTGCCACTCCACAACGCGGCACCATCATCTTTGACACAGTTTTGGCATCCAAAACTCCGGTGACATTGAGATCGTAATTGAGCTGGCAAGTTTTAATGGCAGCCTCCACCTCATCATCAAAATAATCATCATTGGCTAATTGTGTGGTGTTATTTGAATGGATAGGTTTCAGATAGCCGAAATGTCTGAAATACCTTCTGAGGTCACTTGCGTTTCTGACCTTGTCACCCTTCTGATACCCCTGAAGATCTACGAGGAACTCGAACGATGGCAAAGGAGAAGTTGCTCGAGACAGGAGAGGGAGGAGGAGGAAAGAGACGGTGAATAAGAAGAGAGAAAAAGATTTAGATGCCATAACTTAGAGACACGCTCGTTCTTGTTGGAAATGGCATCTCATGGTTTCTCAGTCCCTAGTTATATAGAATTCTTGGGAGATCAAAAGTTCACAGTGAAGAAAAAATAACGCGTTTTCTCCCACTTGACTTTAGGCTTCCACAAAGACTTGGACTAGTTTGTACGCTAAGAGCAGAAAAAGAAGGGCTTTTTTATCCCACACGACTGACTGCAGATTGCCGTTTGGAAGTTCCCACAAAGACTTGGACTGGTGAAACGCTAGCGGCACGGTTTGCGTTGGAGTGCGCCAAGAGACTCGGTTCAGTGGAGACAGAGATTGCTTTTCAAGGTGACTTTTTGGAAGTTTACAACCAGATTCCGGACACCAATGCAACTCCTGATTGGATTATTGAAGGAGAGATTTTAACTTGTAGGAAGTTTAGTCGGCTGGAGTTTCAGCCGAACACTAGGGAAGCCAACTGTTTGGCTCACAACCTTGCCAGATGGGGCATGGACAATGATGCAATAGGAGAGGTCGACCGTTCTCTTATTCCGTCTTCTGTTGTTTGTTCCGACTCTAATGCTCTTTTGAGTCCTCTGTTATGGAAGTTTGTATATTGTTGAGAGAAAAAAAAAGGGACTGCAGATTGCCCTATAGTCAATCGCAGTGAAAGTTAGGACAAAAGAGGTATTCATAAAGAACTGCTCCTGTAGTTTGCATAATTCGATCAGTCCATCGTTATATGTGAAAATCCACCTAACCCATTCTTACCCATGACGAAAGCTACAAAGTTGCATACTTCCTTGATGAGATTATGGTCCCTGTAGATGATATAGAGTGACGATGGTACAAGCAATGCTGTGGTCATGGGATCCCCGGAATGGGCTCTCTATTAACTCTGTAGGAGACGGTATTTTATATCCAGGTCTTTCTGTTTTTCACACATGCAAAGTGTTTCTACCATTCCATTCCCCCTCACTTGTCAAGACAAAAAGCACTGACCCAGTGGCTACCCAAGTGCTCCCGGAAAATTTACTTGTAAAAAACACTTGCCTCTCAAATGCCTCAATGAAGAAAATTGAGGAACACAGAGACTTTTCTAAACATATCTCAAGCATTAGTTATTCCGAATTTTCTCAACAAACTTTACACACTAAAGCCTTCAAATAAAAAAACCAAATTGCCTCCTCTCCCATAACTAAAGTTGATGTCAACATTTGATGACACCCAACTCCGCGTAAATACTACAGAAAGTAGCAACTTTGAAAATCACAAGAAACAGATAAGCCTATTCAAAAAGAACTTTTGAGTTTAATGAAGCTCATGAATTCACAGAGACTGCAAGATATTGGTCTCCAAATCTTTTAGAAATCACAAACAGAGAAAAGGAATTCAATTACACAAAACTGAAGGGCCCAATGTATCACATGGAACTAGAACCAACTCTACAAAATCTGAAATCCAGTCTATGGAACACTCTTTTACTGGGATTTGGAACTAGTCTATATAAACTTATTGGCAAAGTTTATGCTTCTCAACACTAAATGGTGGCACCTACAAATCCAATAGAGAGCAAATTCTATGACATCTCATTAGTTGATGTCTCAGTTTCAGAATATCAATTAGGCGTTAAACACTGCATACCATTGAAAAATTGAAATTCTATGGCACAGATGAGCTTATTAAAAAAGAACTGTTAAATGTATAAAGCAAATGAATCAAAACAGAGCACTCATATCAGAGTCCAAATCTTATAGAAATCACTTAAAACTATATAAAAGGAAATAAATCTGGAGCTTCATGACATGTATATAAGGGCAAAATGTCTTATATAGAACTAAAACCAAATCTACAAAACTGAATTCCAATAAAAGCGACATCTTCGATTCAACTACACAAAAGTGAACCACATTCTCCGTCACTAGTCACATTGGAAATAATAATAAATTGAAGCATTAAGCATACCATCTACAAATTAAATTAGAATTACCTCACTAGCGAGTGCCATACCCATTCACAACAGATTCCATCACTTCCACCTTCTGGTTTCCTACATTGCCCTCTTCCCTAATTTCTTCACCAACATCATCATCAGAATCCAAAGTGAACTGTGCATTCTCAAACTGCTGCATTTCTGTGAGCGGTCTGTACTGCGTAAAATCACCAGTAACTCCATATTTTGCGACAATAAAAGAGTACACCACCACAATCGAAGCCACAAGCAGAGCGAGATGACAATTAAACTGAAGCGTGGCGATCGCACTTGCACGGTGGTAATCAGCGTGTCCCTTACACCTGACTGTAAAATTCCCCCTACTGCTTTCGTGCAAAGAGCACCCACTAGCGATCAACTTACTGTAAAAAGAGAGAGCCATTTGCACAAACCATGTCCCCTGTAAAATTAACCCTACTCCACGAGCCAGTTTCGGGTAATTCGATTTCGGAGATTTCAATTCCATCACTGTGGAGAATAAACACACAGTTATAGGAACAAGCAAGAGATCAAAGTAGCGGTTCTCAATTCCACTTGGATCTTTTTTCTGTAAGTAAAACAACAAAAACTCTTCCACGAGAACGAAAACACCAATCAAACTAACAATCGAATGAGGCAGAGGAACTGACTTCTTGAAATTTAATAAGACACCCGTAATGGAAAATAGCAAAAAGAGAGATGCAAGAGCGAGGACTTGTAGTTGGAGGGCCGAACCGACTTTGTCGCGGGAATTGAGCGCGTCAACGAAGGAAACCATAGAGTTTAGGATGAATAAGAGGGAGAAGACAGAGAGGGCGATGAAGGTTAAAGATGAAGAAGATTGGCTCTTTTTGGTTCTTGATGATGAAGCCTGCGGTGCATGAATCGAAGAGAGAGGTGAAGATGGAAAGGAGTTTTGGTTTGAATTCGTGGTTGACTTTAAGGAGCTGAGGGCTTCCCATGAGCCGATCAGAATGAATCCAGTGCCCGTCATGGTGTAGGTGAAGAGCCCCATTATTGAATCCCTCTCTTCTTTTAGTTTCTCCCTCAATCTGTGAGTCTCTTTCTCTCTATATGGAGATCTTGATCCTGAAGCTGGTTTTATCAGACGGCGAGGTTGGGATCGTTGGGGAGGTCAAACTGCCATTTCGTTTCTTTCAACGGTAATACTTGGCGACTCGGACCTTTATTCAGAAACCTGGAGTGGATTATTATGGACCCATGGCCCAATAATAACATTTTACTCAAACCTATATTGGGCACTTTTTGTGCGGATTTGGGCTTTAACAGGCCGCTTTCTGTACTACTCTTACCATCCTCTTTGTATGACTCCACGGACCTTTGGGCTAAAGTTCTCAATGTATTGGGCCCAATACTCTTATTATGGGGGATCCACCGTATTATGGGCTTGTAATTTACATTCCTTCCGCGTGCTAATTAGTTGTCTTTTATAGTAAGGAACCCGTCTTTTTGCAATTGCATTTAGGTTTTGGACACTTTTAATTTTAATTTTTAATTTTTAAATTTTTAGTCCTTAAATTTTATTTATTTGAAGAAATGATTATTTCGTCAGTCTGTCGTCCATATGCTTAATGGAGTTCTCTGACACGTCAACAAATTTGTACCGGTTAACCGCTTCATGTAGAGGTTGACCGATCACTTTCAACACATATACACAGTCGACTGCTTCATGTGTCGTTAAACATATGGACGACAGACTGACGGAAGGACCATTTCATCAAAAAAAAAACTCAAGAACTAAAAATTTGAACGTTGAAAGTGAAGGACTAAAATAAAAAAATGCCCAAAATCTAAGGACTAAAATGTCAATTTCCCTATATTTAGTACATCATAATTTGCTTTGGAGAAAAACAAAATTAACATTTTACCTGCCTTGAGAAAAGAAAACAAAAACAATATACGTGTGATACTCGTTGCAGTACCATATTTCTATATTTACATCATAGGCCAGAGTTATAGGTTTTTAATTAGGTTGCTCTAATCTGATCCATAATTCTTAAATAATTTTAAACCCTCAGGAACCATAAATAAGAACAGGTTCCAAAATTTTATTTACTACATATATCTCTCATTCTCTCGAACGGTTGTCAGAAAAATAAAAGAAAACAGACAAGTTTAAAAGGTCGGAAAATACATGAAGTATAATTAAAAAAAATTAAGGTAGAAAAGGTTAACAAATTCTAAAGTTACCCTTTCAATTAACCCTACGTTTATAAAAATTTATTTTATTCTTATTAGCTTCTTAAACTTTTTAATTGTTTTTTTTCTCCACGGCTTAACATTGTCGTTAAAATTCCACAAAAGAAACATAGAGTTGAAAGAAAGAAATAATAAAAAATGATTAAGCTCCAATTTCCAAATTTTTAGATGTGTGTAAATGGTTGATTAATTATAAACCTGTATGTCGATGCCCTCTCAGATAGTAGGGCTGAACAAAATCGGACAAGATTGGACCGTAAAATCGGATCGAATTTGCAGTCCGGTCTAATCTTGTTTTTTAAAATGCGATCTGGTCCATGCCTTTTGACAACAGGTCCGGATCAGAGTGAATTTATTAATATAAATAAAAATATATTTTTTAATATTTGTAATACAAATTACAAACTTAAAAAGTTTAATTTTAATATAAACTAAAATTCTACATTTTTATAGGTACTTCCCCCTTTCAAAATTAACCTAATTTTTTTTTTTAAATGAAAAAAATTAAATTGATTCGGACCACTTAAGTGGACCGAACCGGACCACATTTGGTTGGATCAGACAGAACCGATCCAGTCCTTTAATTTAAGAGAACCGAAAATACGGTCCGGACTGCACTGGTCTAAAAACTGGACGCATTTTCGGTTTTACCCCTATCAGATAGTACAATCTTGTTTTTTAAAATGCGATCTGATCCATGCCTTTTGACAACAGGTCCGGATCAGAGTGAATTTATTAATATAAATAAAAATATATTTTTTAATATTTGTAATACAAATTACAAACTTAAAAAGTTTAATTTTAATATAAACTAAAATTCTACATTTTTATAGGTACTTCCCCCTTTCAAAATTAACCTAATTTTTTTTTTAAATGAAAAAAATTAAATTGATTCGGACCACTTAAGTGGACCGAACCGGACCACATTTGGTTGGATCAGACAGAACCGATCCAGTCCTTTAATTTAAGAGAACCGAAAATACGGTCCGGACTGCACTGGTCTAAAAACTGGACGCATTTTCGGTTTTACCCCTATCAGATAGTACAAGCTGGGCGGTACACGTGAGCTGGATAAGATATAGCCACAAATAATAGGTGAAAGCCAATGCTGGTCGGCTCTAAAGTTTGGCCCACTATGCCTTCTCAAGTCGCTCTCTAAATTCAATGCATCCCACTAGGCCCAAAGTATTCCATTAAACAACGGCTCTTCGATCTGAGAAAGGCACCGCGGTAAACCCATCAAGCACAAACGGCTGCCAAAGAAACGCCTTTCTACTGGAGATGCTACACCCGATTGCAGATGATAGAACCTCCCTTAATCTTATTTCGGCCTTTTCTTTGTTAGGTGACGACATTACAAAAGAGCAAAACCTGACACGGCAAGATTTTTGCATATAAATACTCGAAATTTTGTTCAGTTCGTCTTTATCTTCTTACCGTATTCTGCTTTGAACTGTACAGACCTCGGAGATCAGGGACACTGGGCACATGGCCATCAGAGGCATTCTTTGCAATTTCCATGTATTTTGCCTTGTCTTATTTTTTGTGAGCTTTCAATGTTCCGTACAGGGGCGCGCGCTCTCAACCAAGAAACCCGACCCTGATAATGCTGCTGCCACCGCCCGTTGGTTGGTCTGTCAGAATTCGTGGGGGGTCTTAAAGTGTGCTCTCTCTCTCTCTCTGTTTCTAGACTTTCGATTTCTTGCAGAGATTCCTTTTGCGTTTATGCTGATAATGACCAAACCATCATTTGCCATGGTTTCTGAACTATGCGATTGCCGACCCCGTCTTGTTGTGATGAAATTTTAGGGGGATTTTTCAAGTTCTTCTGTCTGAAAAATTGATTTATGCTTATTATCGATCCTAAGGGAGTCAACAGAGCAAAGAGTGGTGCTACAGTGTTGGTGATTGGTAAACTTGTCATTACGATTAATTTCTTTTGCAACTTTCTGTCTAAATGCTTTTGCGTGGCAATTAATAATCGAGGTCGCTTTGTTTCTTATTGAGATGTTCTGTAATTCTTTTATTTTACGAATTTGTACCCGTTGGGCATATATTCTCTTCTTGGCTCCAAAATATTTTAGATAGGTTCTCATCTCCTTGCTCTAGAGTGTTCGGTTGGGCATGTTGGAAGATATGGCATGTAAACTTAATTTTATTAGGGAACTTAAATGCATCGGACTATTGGGCTGGTCCACTGAGTAGTGAGTTTCTGAAGCATGATAGAGAAGGAGAATATAACAATTCTTCAGTTGTTTTATCTTTGCATCACAAAAGCCTAGTTATATCTCTTGTTGTTTCACCTTCTGAAATACTGAAACTTGATATTGTAGCCGAATCGATCTGTTTCAAAGCTTCTGACTTGTAAATTAGAAGATTGTTATTGGTGATTAGGATGTTTAGATGTTGAATCGAAGCTAAATGTTTGATTTCAATTTTGCAGTACCATCTCAAGTGACTTGGGAGGAGCACCATTTGGGTAAGCTCTTCTACTTCTCCATCCAGAGAGTTATTTCTTATTTTTCTTGCAGTATAAAATTCAATTGCTTTGATTGGAAACGATTCTCGCACTGCCTAGAGCAGACCAGTTCTCCTCAAGGAGTGAAAGTCTGACTTCCCTGTCAGAGACAACAATTTTTACATGCTTTCTAAACTTATAGTATGAGAACCAGTAAAAAGCAAATGATTTCAATTAATCGTACCCTTGCTTATCTGAGGTCTGATGCAACTTTGAATTTAATAGTGATTCTTAATGAGATATCGCTGTAGTTGACAAGGATGCTAGTCTTAGGGTTTGGTGTTCCTCGAGTGCCAGTCCCACTTCTATGCATCTGAGGATTATCATATGATGTGTACACGTGCACACACAAAACACACATACAGGGATATGGGTGCATTTTCTTGCATTCGTAAATGTTCTTATAAATTAGTTTAGACGCTTGTGATACTTATTTGTTATTCCAGAATTGACCAATAGTTTGCCTCCTCCTCATATGTCTAGAACAGTTATATAACAGTCTAAACATGATGCAGGAATGTGGTTTCATTTAGTGACGGACTACCTGGCAACGGTAGTGGCATCCCATACTTCTACTTGACAACCCTTGATCCAACTGCCAGAAATGCAATGGAAGATGAGAGGGCTTCATTCACAATCAGTGAATATCCTGTTGGAACTTGTGGCAAGAAAGACCCCGAGAACCCCACTTGTGCGAAAATTACACTTACTGGCAAGGTCTGCTGCAAAATAAAAAGTTCCAATTTAAAAACATGGCGTTTGGCAAACCAAAATTTTAACCCCTAAAATTTTATCATCATTACAATTTTTTCTTTCTCCACTTTTTCACAAACTTTTTTCACTTTTTCATTCTCTCTTTAACTTTTTACCAACTCCTAAAATTTTACCCTAAAATTTTACTAAAATTTTGTTCCCAAACGCCAGTTTATGGCAGACCAAATTAATTTTGGCTTTATTGCGTATTGCTCTAGTTTCCAATTCATATATATCCTTGATTCTTTTCTGGATATGAGTCTTTAACTGCACCATATATCATATATGTGTTGGCAAGTATTTGTAATGGCCATCATGTGACCAACCAAATCAGTTCGAATTAAAGTAATACTTGTGCATATTACTGACTCTAGCTGCCTAATACATATACGTATCTGTTGTACAGGATAGACAACCAAATCAGTTCAAATGAAAGTATTTGTAATGGCCATCATGTAATCACCCGTTTGCGTGATGGAAATCTTACCACATATCCTCTTTATTATTACCCAATTGTGAAGCACTGTTGAATAAACTTCCATCAAATATCAGATAGGAATACTAATATATATGGAATATGGGTGTTGATCCTGTTGAATCTAATAGAGTATTTTGACAAATTTGTCTCCAAGCATGTAAGGCAACTTAATTCCATTGACACCAAGTTCTATGGCGTTGCCTGGGTATCCATTATCTACTCTACACCAACTGCTTCCAATTAGTATCTGTAATGTCTATCCTAACAACCCAGCCCCCTCTTTTTCTAGTGTTCCATTCTTTGGTAGAAAGTGGAATATGGTTAGAGCCCTTGTCTTGCAATTTCAACTAACTTGGATTCAATTTTCCCTGTGTTGTTTCAGTTGAAGTTAGTTGATGAAAACACCGAAGCAGCTGAATTTGCTAAAAAAGCCTTGTTCTCAAAGCATGCGGAGATGAAGGGTGAGTACAAGAACAGATACAGAAACACTTCTGCTTTCATGAGACAGCTGACCATGTTGCCATTGCCAACTTTTTTTCATTCCTTCTGGCTGCCATAAACTGCACTGATTGTTTATTTATATGTTTTGGATGGTTGACAGACTGGCCTAAGGATCACGACTTCCAATTCTTCAAGTTAGAAATTGAGAACATCTTTTTGATTGATTGGTTCGGTGGTCCAAAGCCTCTCACATTGGATCAGTACCTGCATCCCAAAATGTGAGCACAAGAGAAATGATATCATGTTTGCAATAGCAATCACAGAGAAAATATACAGCAAGTTAATTGAATATTTGTAATCTCTGTTCCATCAGATAATCGATTCTCATCAATGAAGTTCAATTTTATTTTCACGTTTTTTTCTTTTTATCTTTGCTGATTCGTTTTCTTTTCCTAAACATGTGCCCTTGCCATCTACAGGAACAGCCTCACTTTCATGCTGTCAATGTTCATCTAATTGTTACTTTGTTCTCTTTCTGTGGGTTGGAGGTTAATGTGAAGTGCTTATAAGAAATGCCAAGGGATGTTAATGTGAAGTATGTATAATGAATGCCAAGACAAAGAAGGAGGAGGAGAAGTGTGTATAATGAATTCAATGTAGGATGTGACAATTGTGATTACTGTTTCTATATTGTAACACTTGTGGCATCGTATCATCTGGTGGAAATACTCAAAAGACGATAAATTGTTTACAATGTTTGTACTCATAAGCACCCTTATTCTTTATTCCCAATAATAGTTTGAAGATGTGCATTTATAGACACCTCAAAAACAATCCATGGGGTTGATTCACACAATAATGTGTATATGTGCTCAAAACACTTGCCATATACGTACGTGTTCTTGCGTGGGTCAAAGGGGTTCTAACACCATTTCATGAGCTGCACTTGATGAGAGCAATACGTTGTTATCAAGTTTGTTCCAACGCCATCTGAACGTTGTGTTCAGTGATCGTATTTGAACGCATACCTCTTATCTTGCGAAAGGGCTCGCGTACTAATGACAGAACTGGGTGATTTAATCCCTTAACAGGTCATTGGGCAGCATAATAAGGGAGTGCACGGCATAAAAGATGTTACTGATCAGAACGGATACTTCTGAAACTTACCACAACCACCCGACTGCATAATCGAACCAATTTAGTGATCAACAGAAGCATTTCTCCACCATATTCTAAACTGGACTTCCTTGTGCCCATGTATGCGATAGTCTAATAAATCTATTAGCCTTTGTCTCCTCGCAAGCACCTTGCAATCTTCTATCAACTCCATATTCTTTTGGCAAAAAGACGGAAGAAAGGAAAACATTAATCTCGTTTACAACCAAATCTTGATTGAATCCCAGGAACAATAAAATGGCGTAAACGATTGCGATTCTAATTATTATTATTTTTTTGATAAGTGCGATTCTAATTAATTACAACTTAATTAAGTATACAACAAACCATATTATTATACAACATCCAAATTTACTTGTAAAAAGAAATATTGTTTATGTACACAGTATCCGCACACTTCCCATCGTGTCATACAGTTAGTTGCTCAACAATCTTAAAACCACTCGACTGAAAGAACTAAATCTCCAACAACAAACATGAGCTATTGGGTTAAGACTTTACACGCTACCTAACCCACGGATCCTTCAAGCTTCAAGCTCATAAGTTGATTCACCTCAGAACCAAACTCATCAGGAAGCTCATTGAACACATCTCTACAAAACCCAGAAATCATGGCAGCCATGGCTTTCTCATAGTCAATCCCTCTCTGCTGAAAGTAAAATAGCTGATCTTCACCGATTTTGGAGGTACTGGCTTCGTGTTCAATGCGAGCCGTTGGATTCTTCGCCTGTCAAATGAGTCATTTCAGTTAAAAAAAAAGGATGGAAAATTTCTATTGTCCAGACATTGAAGCAGGGAGAAGGTGAAAAACTCTAATAAGATATCGTGACACAGATCTTTTATTGCCATATTTAGCAAGGTGATTCAATAATAAGGGGAAATCCATCAATAATAAGGGAATCCAGCCAGAGTTTCCTTTGCTGGCTCATCCCTCCCTACCCCCATCACATGTGATGTTCCTTGCTCTCAGTTGTATACAAACCACAGGCAATTAAACGAACAAGAAAACTGAGGAAGCAACATTTGTGTTTTTATTTTTTGGGGTCGGGCTAACAAATGTAACCTGATTCCAACAATCCATTGTGTACCAGGAAAAACGTTCATTCGTTTATCACATTTATTTATTCATTTTCTGCCCATGACTCGAATGACTTCCATATCATACCAAAAAGAAATTACAGAGCTCACATCACACGCTTTCTGAGTTGGCTATTTGCAAGTAGCTAAATAGTCTTCCACTTTCTACTTCAACAACAGCATTTCATAACTTTGCATCAAGTTCATCACATTTTTACTAGCACATCCACTTTCCATTAAAAACATTGCTCCATCATGGCTCCTGTCAACACGGCCTACTTATTCTTTAAGGCAATCATCTTTGTAACTAATATTACTTGGGATCACCCCTCAAGTGGCCTCTAAAGCAGTAACCAACTTTGACATCTTGATTCCAACAATGTCAACTGACCAAACAGCATCACATGAATGGCGTGTACACTTTTATTGTCAGAAAGTTAATAACGGGTAATTAAGAGAACATAGAAGGGGTGCACTCACATAAACAGGGAAACAACACGTTGGAAAAGTATCTAAGAGTAGGTTTCAGTAGGACTAAAGAGTTAGATCCAAGACGCACAAAGTATGGACCCCTGTGGCCAGGAGGGAAGGAGGGATCTGAATATATGACATCATCCAACAAAGCATAAAGACCAAAATACTAGTACAACAATGGAGAACCAATAAAAAAACCCAGGACAATCAGAAATCTGATACAAAAAAAATGCTCTTAAACTTTCAAAGGAATACCTGGATGTATGGATAGGTATTGGCAGCTGCAGTGTCACCAATAAGCATGGAATCACACTGAGACGAATTCCGAGCATTATCTGCCTTTGACTGAACCTGGACGAGACCTCTATAGCAGTTCCTTGAATTCCCAGCTGATATACCTTTAGAAATAATCCTACTTCTAGTATTATTCCCTTTGTGTATCATCTTTGTCCCAGTGTCTGCCTGTTGATGGTTATTAGTCAAAGCTACCGAATAGAACTCACCCACAGTATCATCTCCCTCCAATACAACACTTGGGTACTTCCAAGTAATGGCGGAGCCTGTCTCCACTTGGGTCCAAGATATTTTTGAGCGAGCCCCAGCACAAAGGCCTCGCTTTGTAACAAAATTATAAACTCCTCCTTTCCCTTCCTCGTCCCCAGCATACCAATTCTGCACTGTGGAGTACTTAATCTGTGCACCCTCAGCACAATACAACTCCACCACAGCAGCATGAAGCTGGTTTCTATCATATGAAGGCGCTGTACAACCCTCCAAATATTCCACAAAACTCCTCTCATCCGCAACTATTAAAGTCCTCTCAAACTGTCCAGTTTCTAATGCATTTATACGAAAATATGTTGAAATCTGCATCGGACACTTTGTATCTTTTGGAATATAACAAAATGAACCGTCACTAAACACCGCCGAATTCAAAGCTGCATAATAATTATCCTCACTAGGCACTACTCTCCCCAAATACTTCCTAACCAAATCTGGGTACTCTCTTATTGCCTCAGATATTGAGCAAAATATCACACCAGCCTTTTCTAATGTCTTCCTATGCGTCGTGGCAATCGACACGCTATCAAGGACGGCATCAACAGCAACATTAGCCAATCGATTCTGCTCGTTAAGAGGGACACCCAGCTTATCAAAGTACCTAATAAGTTCTGGATCAGCCTCGTCGAGGCTATTCAAAGCTGGTTTCTTCTTGGGCGCCGAGTAGTAACAAATATCTTGGAAATCGACAGATGGGTACCGGTTATCAGACCACTTAGGCTCTCTCATTTTCAAGAATTTCTCAAATGCGTTCAATCTAAACTCAAGCATCCAATCGGGTTCTTCTTTAAGCGAAGAAATCAACCGGATTGTCTCCTTCGAAAGCCCTTTAGGAATCGAATACGAATCGATGTCTATATTAAAACCGTATTTCTTATCGTACTCGATGTTACGAAGGATTTCCTGGATTTTATCGCTGGCGCTAGGTGTGGTTGTTGTTGTAGTAGTAGTAGCTGAAATCGAGGACTTACCTGGCGACGAAGAAGAACTTGGACCCGAGTACCCGACATCTGCTCGGACCTTGACGAGTCTTAAATTTCGGGTTCTGGGACTTGATTTTGGAATTCGAACTTTTGGGCCAAACCCTTTAGGAAGTTTTGGTGATTCATGGGAGGTTTGGGGAGATAAGCGTGAAATAGTTCCGCTAGCCAGGAAAGCAGCCATGGACGTTTCGAGGTAGGAAAGATGGGGTGAAAGACATCAACACAATACAATAAAAGGAATTGTGAAGATAGTTTTCCTTTATTTTCTTGTCCACAAGACTTGTGTATAACACGCACCTCGCAAGACGATGACACGTGGGTAGCTTTAATGAAGTTCTACCGAACTGCAAGGCTGCAATTACAAGGTGGATGCAAATCTTATACGTCGTCGGAAAAGATTTATTCCAAAGCAATAAGCTCGTTTCATATATAAATTTTTTTAATACATGAGATGAGACGCTGGTTAGAAAGAAATTAGTAAGATTTTGATAAAATTGTAAATATTTAAGTGAGGTTAAAGTTGTATTGATATGAGTATAAAATTTATTAAAATATATTTATATTTATAAAAAATAATAAAATGTTGTATTAAAATATCTGTGTTTTGTAATGTTTGGATAGTAAAAAAATGTATAATGTAAATTTAAAAAAAAAGTGATAAACAAACATGATTATAGTCTTCTTTTTTATTAAATTATTATTATTATTTAATATAAAAAATATTTAAATTATTTTTTTTACTGTTTCATCTATTTTAATATTTTAATCTTTCTAAATTTTATATTTTTTAATTTCATATAGCAACTGAATAGTTTTATCTCTTAACTTTTTTAAAAAATAAATAGGATAAAATGCATCACTTTATTTAATAAAAAAATTGAACAATACATTTCTATTTCTTAAATTTTAAAAAATAAATCTGTCGATTTTTATAATAATTTTAGACCCAACTGGACTGAATTTTTTCCGTTATTAGTATTTTTACAGAAATTTCAAATGTTCTTGGGCCAGAGGAAAAAACAAAACACCGTCGCTGCGAGCAATCTCTTACCCAAAGCACGATTCGTTCTCAAAGCCCAACGATGAGCTAAAGTAACATTTCAGTAGTTAATCACGCACGATTCACGTGATGAGAAACGGAGTGGGCAGTTTGTCCGTTATACAGTTCGCGTACTCATCATCTTCCCTCAGAACCGTGTTGAGTGTGTGTTAGTGTTTAGGCTTCATCCCCATGAACTGAAATGTTGCTTCCTTCAACTCACCTCCACACCACCTGCTCCTCCTCCTCTTCAATCGCCTCAAAACCCCTGACTGACCAATCACCTTTACCCTTCATCTTCTCCCGGTGTCCGCTCCCCAAAATCCTCATCTCCCAAACCCCTAAAACCCCCAAATTCCTCGTCCGGAGCTCCGCATCGACCTCCGACACCCAAGCACTCCCCAAATCCGCCATCAAACGCATCGCCGACAAGCTCCGCAGCCTTGGCTTCGCCGAAGAAACATCAAGCACAACCCCAAGAACGAATGCTGGGCCCGATTCTGAGAGCTCTGCCGGGGAAATATTTATCCCTCTGCCCACTCTACTGCCGAAGAACCGGGTTGGTCACACGATTGATACGAGCTGGTCTACGCCGGAGAACCCGGTTCCTGAGCCGGGAACGGGTTTGGCAATAGCAAGGTACCATAAGCTGAAGAGGGAGGTGATCAAGCAGAAAGTATTGGATAGGAAGGACACGAATGGGAACCGAGGGGAGAGGGCGCCGACATTGGCTGAGCTGAGTCTAAACGAGGAGGATCTGAGGAGACTGAGGACAATCGGGATTGAGACGAGGAAGAAGCTGAAGATAGGGAAGGCAGGAATCACGGAGGGGATAGTGAACAGTATTCATGAGCGCTGGCGGCAGTCCGAGGTTGTCAAGATCGTTTGCGAGGATCTCTGTAGGATGAACATGAAGAGGACTCATGATTTATTGGAGGTCAGGTCCATTTTCCTTTGAAGTGTAATTCACAAACATGTTTTATTGTGGTTTTTCCGGAACCTGGAATTTTTTATCCACAATATTTTGTAATCATTTAGCTTGAACTATTTAATTCTGGAATTGATATCAAATTCATAAAAGTAATGCGCTAATTGTAATTGGAGAATTTTTTGTGAAGAGGAAATGAAAGTTATACGGAGTACTATCTCATATTGCCAATTTAAGTAATGGTTGGATTACGTGTTTAAATAGCTTAATCTAAATAGTAGGTTCATTCTCGTTTCAGTCAATAAAGACTCTCATAGCTCACTGCATGATATGCACAATTAAATCATTGGAGTGGGAAGTTAACCAGTATTGTTGTCTAAATTTACTTTTTGTTGTGACTTTGTCAGAGGAAAACTGGAGGTCTGGTTGTGTGGAGGTCTGGAAGTAAGATAGTGTTGTATAGGGGTGCCAATTACAAGTACCCTTACTTTTTGTCTGATAAGATTTTGACAAATAACACCTCGACCGATGCTTTACTGGATCCGAGAAAGGATGATGGAGAACATAATGAAATGAACGGCTGCTCTATGAGCTTAAATGGTGTGAAATCTGCTGCACCAACTCCAACACAAGGAAAATCGCAGCCCAAATTTGTACAAGGTGTTGGTATACCAAATAGAGTGCGATTTCAACTGCCAGCTGAGGCAGAGCTTGCAGAAGAAGCTAATCGCTTGTTAGAGGGGTTGGGCCCACGTTTTACTGATTGGTGGGGGTTTGACCCTCTACCTGTAGATGCTGATCTTCTACCTGCCATTGTTCCTGGGTACAGGAGACCTTTCCGCCTTCTTCCGTACGGTGTGAAGCCTATATTGACAAATGATGAGATGACTGTTCTAAAAAGACTTGGTCGACCATTGCCATGTCATTTTGCCTTAGGTGAGTTGCATTCTGATACCCCTACTGTTGTAATGTTGGCAACCTAAATTGTCCTGCTTTCCTCTTTTTAACAGGCAGAAATAGGAATCTTCAAGGATTAGCGGCTTCTATTGTCAAGCTCTGGGAGAAATGTGAGATTGCCAAAATTGCTGTTAAGAGAGGGGTACAGAACACTAATAGTGAGATGATGGCTGAAGAGCTGAAGGTTGGTCATAATGTGGTTGTGTGTTTTAAACTTTATCTTTAAATTGCTCTCACACCATTTATTTTTTACACATCTTTTTTTGCTTTTTTCATTCTGTAACAAATTAAATTTCTGATGTGTAGATTCATAGTCCTTTTGTGTGAAGGGCTAATGGGGAGTAATGCCCTGCACTTGGAGACTGTAAGAAAACTTTTGGAAGATGAGTAATGTGAGCATATATTATCTGGTCCCTTTAAAGATATAACTTGTCGTGTATGTTTGGGATTTCTATATCCAACTGGATGAAGCACGGGACATAAATTTATGTTCCTGGAAGGCTTACGTTCCGAAGTGGTTACAAGGAGAACTTCAACAGATATGCAACTTACTTTCAAGATATTTCTTGTTAATGTAACAAGGGACCTACTTGCACCACTGGGAAAATGTTACTAGGTTTTGGAATCCTTCCTTCTATCACATGTTCCTTCCATCTAAGACACTGAAAAACAAATGAGTGGTAGCCCGTCAATCATTTTAATTCCAATGGCGTTTCAAAGCTTAATTTCAGAGGAGCATTCTCTACCTTTCTCCAAGACACGCACACATAAACCCAACACTATCTCTTACTAAATATTAATTAATAAAAGCTGTGGTGAGGCTTCAAGTCATTTTTTTTTGCACTGACATGCAGGTTTCTTTGGTTTGTTTTTACCTCTAGCAAAACGAAAATAACTATTAGCTGTAATATGGCCATCTGAGGCAGCAAGCTTATAAGTTTTTGAGTTAACCAATTTTGTGGAGAGTATTAAACATATCTGTATGCGTTTAAATGTCGATACAATATGTTAGCTGCTCCACTCATATGAAAATTTTTTGCATAGTTTTATTCTTTGAAACATCTTTAGCAGGATGAAAATCCTTACATCTTTTTAATTTAAGAGAAAAAAATTGTTGCAGCGGCTGACTGGAGGAATGCTGCTTTCCCGAGATTCAGAATTTTTTGTCTTATATAGAGGAAAAGACTTTCTGCCGCCTGCAGTTTCTTCTGCAATAGAAGAGCGAAAGAAGTGTGGAATTCATTGGGAGAATGAGAGGCGAAAAGGTAGTACCGCAGTGACTACTGCACCGGAGGTTACACTTGGGACTGTGGAATGTGGTTCTGAAAGTGAAGTTTATGTGGCCGGTGACAAGGAAAAGGGGCTCCTCTTAGAACAAAGAAAGCTAAGGTCCACAGAGGCGGCTATCAAAAGAACTAACATCAAACTATCAATGGTATAATGTTGTTCATGTGGTACAGTTGGCTTATTTCTTGTCCAAATGATTAATGTTACAGAGCATTTGTCTCATCAATAGGCACTAGAAAAGAAAGTGAAGGCAGAGAAACTTCTAGCCGAGCTTGAGAAGGTAGAGACCCCCCAAGCACCTGAAATAGATAAAGAAGGTATAACTGAAGAAGAAAGATTTATGCTGAGGAAGGTTGGCTTGAGAATGAAGGCTTTCCTACTAATGGGTGAGTTTTTCCATCCAGTATACGTTATTTTGATCTCAATAACAGTTGGTGGGAAATTTTTTTCCTCTCTTAAGAAAACTGAAGGGTAAATGAAAAACGATTGAAAGATATCATTCAGCAGTGGGCCCTGATAAACATATTCTCTTCCATTTTCAGGTAGGCGAGGGGTTTTTGCTGGAACAGTTGAAAACATGCATCTTCACTGGAAGTACAGGGAACTTGTGAAGATAATATCTAAAGAGACAAACATTGAAGCTGTTCGCCAAGAAGCACAGACCTTAGAGGCAGAAAGTGGTGGAATACTAGTGGCTGTGGAAAGAGTGAACAAGGGTTCTGCGATCATTGTGTACCGTGGAAAGAATTATGAACGACCAGCCAGTCTAAGGCCTCATACACTCCTTACTAAAAGAGAAGCCATGAAGCGCTCTTTAGAGGCACAGCGCCGCAAGGTAAAATTGGCTTGTCCTACTGAGTTCACACATCTGTCAACTAGATTTAATTCTCAATTACTCCCTGAACTCAGAAAAAGCAAAGACAAAAAAAGAGATAGTATGGGGAACAAACAAACCATACTCATGCAGAAAATGTACACAATTCATGGTGGATTGTTCTACCAGAAAATGCAGAAATTCAAGGTTACCAGCGAAACCCTGAAAACAGGAGATTGGGATTGATTGATTTGGTTGGAATTTTGTCCGAAGATTCCAAGTGCAATCTTTCAATTCAGGGACCTAGTTGCGGACTTGTAAATACATCTTGACTCAGCTTAGACTCGTTTATATTTGGGGAGACTTCTGAGTTATTTATTTATATGATCAACCATGATATTTACTACATTTTTTCCCTGCTGTGCTGTGCAGTCTCTAAAACTTCACGTTTTGAAGCTTACCAAGAACATAGATGACTTGACACTTCAGCTGGTGCGTTTTCTATTCTTTGAGTTCTCATTTTGTTCTTTGTTTCATAGACTTTAGCTTTCTATGTAAATTCTATGCCTATTTACCCAGTTCTAATGTAAATCATGTATTACTGTCTGGACTCAGGTTAAAGACGAGGAAGCAAACAATAGGCAGTCGTCATCTGATGAATTGAGATATAAACTTGTGAGCCATCTCATATTTTTCTTTATTTCCTGCCGTTTTCACCCAAGTGAAGTTAAGAATTTATGGTGAATTTCACGTTTTGATGTAAATTAGGCCAAAGGGGATAAGGACAGCACACAGCCAGCTGAAAGTTTGAGATCTACTGCGGAACTTGAATCCAGTAAGCTCTTTCCTCCAGTAATTCCTGCTTCCCATGAAGAGAAGGCGGAGGTAAGAACTATATTCATAAGATCTTAGGTATTGAAGCTATGAAGCAAACTTATTCAACTTATATTTCTCGAGTCATTTGTACTTCAGTTTATGCACGTGACTGGTTCTCATCGTCAGAACAATGATCCATTGTGACGTGCTTACTATTCCCGCCCTTCACAATCACTTGCCAATTTATGGGCATCTTTTGTTAGTTCATTTGCATTGAAATGTGTACATTCTTCTTGTCTTGTATTCTTGTCATTAATATTTTAGCTGTTATTGAATTGTAGAGTGATATGCTCTTCCAAAATGACATCTGAAATAGTTGTTTGGCGTTATTAATTAAGGCTAAAGACAAATATGAAGCTCATTCAACTCCAATGAACTTAAATGATGGCATGGTTGCTTCGGTAAACTGTCTACAAGCCACTCAACAGGATAAAGTGATTGGTCGCTCATCAACATATGACGGAGATGGGACTGGTAGAGTTAAAGGAGGATCTTCATCTGAATTAGTTCTTAAAGAAACCCACGCAAATTTGTTCAAGGATATGACTTGTGAAGTTGGAGCTGCTGTCTCTACAACTTGCCCTGACAACTTTGTAATAGAAAGAATCCCTTGTCCTTCCCATATTTATTTTTAGTCTCTTTTTTCTTCCACTAAATGATGTCGTATGGTTTATGTGGACTTCAGTCTGGAGGAATTAGCTGTCCTGCAGTAGTGGAGCATTGTGTTGAAAATAATGAGCGAGTAGAGGTATCAGTTAAGTCGGAGAAAATGGATTCGAATCCGGTTCCGACAACTATGGAAAATGCGTCAAAGATGCCTCATAGAACTTCACGTCTTTCTAACAAAGAGAGACTTCTTCTGCGAAAGCAAGCCCTGAAGATGAAAAAACGCCCTGTCCTGGCAGTAGGTAATTTTGCTCTCTCATCTACAGCTTTCAGTTTGCCCTCATTGTTGTTAATATCGCCTCTTCTATCTTCATATGGGTTACTTGGCCGTAATTATCCATGTCGCTGCGTTCTCCTAAGTTTTTTTATTCAGAATTATTTCTTTCCAGCATACATTGCTGCAATTCACTTGAAAGCAATTATGTTGGGTTCTTTAATCTATCTTCGGGTATTTCCTCGCAACTGATTTTATATCCTCGCAACTTATCATTGTTGTGTAATTTTTGCTACTGCTACTTAGGGAGGAGCAACATTGTCACTGGTGTTGCAAAAACAATCATGACACACTTTAAGAAGCATCCTCTTGCTATAGTGAATGTCAAAGGTAGAGCAAAAGGAACCTCCGTCCAGGAGTTGGTTTTTCAGCTGGAGGTTTGTGCACAACTAAATTCCTCTTCTTTGTGGTTGACTGTTGTTAAGCAGATTGGCTGAAAGTTTTCCTCCCTCTCCTCCTCTCTCTTCCAGCAAGCAACAGGGGCAGTTCTCGTCTCTCAGGAGCCTAGTAAAGTCATACTATATAGAGGTTGGGGGGCAGGAGATAAACCTGGGCACTCTGAAAAGGAGAATGCTAGTGATGCTGCGAAAGGGGGTGGAACTCAGCCACCCATCTCTCCTGAACTCTTGGCAGCAATCAGACTCGAATGTGGTTTACCTTACGACAAGTAAGAGGCAGATCGGTAGCACGGAATCGAAGCTTTATCCATGGTGTCGCAGAAGTCGTGGTAAAATTTATGTCCTCTCATTTGGCGAGGGATCGAGTGCTTAATCACCCTAACTCATCACATTCACCACTGTGTGCAGGTTCCAACTAGGAGACACATACACATACGCCAGCCACCTGTCCACTGAGTTCCAATGGACACTGCCTCCCCCGTCTGCCTATTTCTTTGGTTACACTCAATCAAGAAACGAGATGGAGATGACATCTTCGAAAGAGTTTGTTTTTTGCTCATGTTGGTTACGACCACATAACATGTACCCCGATTATTTGCTGCATCAAGAGAGGGAAGTGCTCTAGTGAAAATCACATGTTGATATTGTAACATAGGATATCTGCTTTGCATACCTAAAGCAGGCTCGAACCGATTGTCGAAATCAAAATTGCTCTAGGTGGCTCAACATACGTAGCTTCCTCCCCATTTATCCGAGTATGAAAGTAACGCAAAGAAAGAAAGAAAAACAGACGTCTGCCATTTTGGTCCGTAACCTGAACAAACGTCGGTTGCCCATGTTGTGTTAATTTCATAAACATCAGAGGAAGGGGCAGTCAATCGGCCTCGGTGCTTCCCAGTCTCACGATTCAAGTGTATGGTTATGGTGAATGGGGTTATGGTGAATGGAAGTTGTTAATGTCAAACGAAAAGAACTTCTTCATCGTAATTAGAACAACAATGAAATGGGCCACACGATTTAAAACGTCGTAGTTGTACTGTCGACACAATAAATGATGATCTTCTCTTTAATTATAAGATTCTCTTGTGTTCGGGAGACAGGGTCATACGACATTATTATTATTTTTGGCCAGACTCTGAAGTTTATCACGCCCCCCCGCCACCCGCTTTCTCTCCGTCCCCTTTTCCACCCCCCCACTCCTTTGTCGCTTTTGATTTTTGAATATCAACCAGAGGGTGAGAGGGTCAATACAAAAGCGACTTTTTTTTTTTCCTTTTTGTCTAAACATTTGAGTTTACTTTTCGAATAACTTTTCGTCGGGTAGCCTTAAACCTGCAATATAAAATCAAAACAAAAAGGAAGGGTAGAACGAGCTTGTTACTTTAAACTGGGGCCGAGACTGTGTCATTTCTCTCAATCTAAAAGTCCAGATTCAATATATATCCATTATCTGCCAATATCTTGATCTTAATTTCCTATAGGGTAAAATGGCAATTGAAGTTTCTGTCGAAGCAATCACTAACTAGCCGGTCCAAATTTCACGGGAACCTTTTTCTCATAGTTGTACTAGAGCTTCCACCGAAGGTGTTCTTGACAAGCCACGATCTCTCACTGTCAAAAGAAAATAAGAGAAAATTAGCGGAAGTTACTGGCTTACTGCCACATGATGATAATATAACTGGTCAAAAATCAACCAAAATTGACATTAGCAAGCGTTTCAGCTCTACATTTGCAACATACAAGTCCTGTTCTGCTTATACGTCGCACTCAGTCGTGTGATCCCTGACAATCTTGCGAACAATAAATTACAATTTTTCACAGGCGAAATTGGAAGAAGAAATCTTTGCTATTACTTTTTCTTTCTTTTTTTCCCTAATTTTTATTTTCCGATAAAACCCGAGATTTTGTTATTTAACATTTGTCAGCGTCCCAGGTCGAACTTCACACGCGCACTGATGTAGCTTGGAGCTTGCTTCTTCACCTATATATGGTCCATGAATAATAAAGACGGGTTTCATGATTATCATCACTCTCTCTCTCTCTCTCCACTCTGACAGAGAGAGAGAGAGACTGAGAGAGGGCACACAATACCTTGAATCTCATGCCTTTCTTTCAACGCCAGACCCAACAGCAATCATCATGTCTTCTGTCTACCTTCTCCATCGCCATCATTGTTCCCACACTTACCTCTCTTTTGCCCTCAACCACCCCACGAACCTCGAAGTAGCATCATCATTTCCAGCTGCAAGAAAGAGAAGGAACAATAAGAAAGATCAGAAACATGGACATGTGTTCGCAAAAGGAGAAGTAGCAGAAGACAGCCCACCTTTCTTCATTAAGAGTTGGCTTCATGGTTTTGAGTGAAGGGTCTGATCCTTTTAAGGCTTTCAAGTCTGCTTTTGGGGAATCAAGCATCCTGGTCCGAAGATTTGCTTGATATTAGCAAATTTATTACTCAAGTTCATCATATCTACATGTGTTTTTCCTTTTGCTTTGGTGAAGTTCATAGATCTTCTAAGATAATTAGGGTTTCTTGTTTTCTTGTTTGGACTTAGGGTATTGAAGAAAACCAAGGAGTTTTGCTATCGGTTCTTTTGGTCTGTCCTCTCTATCTATCTATCTATCTCAAGATCTCTCTGATGTGTCTTGACCTATGTTGATTGGTTTTCCTTTTCTGAGTGGAAACTCATGTTCTCGTACAACTTAATGTTAGAATATACGAATCCGTGAACTTGTGCTTATGAAATGAAGCATGTTTTTGCTAGCTTCAAGAACAGGATTATCTTCTAATGTGTGAAAGAGTTTCTAGTCTCATTTGCTTAACGATTTTAGCTTGATGTTTCTCAAGCAGATCTACTAGATAAATTTTTATATTGTCAGGAATTTTTTTTTTAAGATATTGTCTGGAATTTATTTAGCTTTAAACGTCCCCCTTCTTATGGAAACCTGAAAGAACTCCTTACCCCGTGGAATTCAGATATTATGATATTCTCGTTGGATATTGAATGATAAAAGCTTTTCCTCCCATGCAGCCTTCTCATGTGTTTGATGAGCCACAGTATCATGATATTCGTTTATGATGTTTGTTTCCCTGGATGTGCATGTACGAATACCTAAGTAAGAGAAGGATTACGGATATATAGTACTCGAGAAAACTTGGGTTTTGATTCTGTAATTTCAATCCAATCAGCTGTTTTAGCTACCCGGATTTATCATCTTGTAGTCAGCACGTAAAAGAGAACTGCATAAAGAGACCGAATATTATGAATTCTTAGAAACGTAACTCTTCGATTTTTATGAGCTAATCATGATTTTCGTTTTGAGATTGAAGGTCTTAAGTCTTTGTTTAGGTCGATTTAGCAGTATAAGAGTGTGTCGTTAGTTAGCAGATATAAATAGATGACCATATATATATATAGGCAACTTTCAGTTTATATTTACATCTTGTTTAATACAAAATGTATGTTCTCATATCTGAATATTGGTCTTCTTTCATATATATGACCTACACTTAAAAGCCATTATCCACTAAATTTAAGTGACCATGGAAAGGCATAGCACAGTGTAATTGTTAGGAGAAGGCATTGCATATTTGCATTTGCACCTTATAGAGGAAGGAGATCAAATACACATATTTTTCTTTTTTTGCCTTAGTTTTTGGGGCCCTCTGCGCTTTATTCTTCTTTTATCCTTGCATTCTTCCTGGACCTGGAGCTTGAAGTGTTCTTTTACGTAAGTGATATATCAATTATCCAATTGATGTCAAGTTAGGGGGTGATGATATTTTGAAGACCTATATAATGTTTGGATTGTAGTTTCTATAATACGGCAATGCTACACCTATAAACTGGGAGATGATTCCAAGTTTTTCTTAGCAAGAAGCATATAAAATCGAGTTTATGTTATCTCTATAGTATATATATTGAAAGAAGATTGTAATTAGGTTTTGATCATATATTAATATGTTATATCTTAGAAATATACACATGATCATTTTTAACTACTTCAGTATGAGATTAATTTGTGCTCAAAGACAAGAAGCTGGTAACTCCAAATTTGCTAACTCAAAGACCATAATGCTGTATGAGAGGTTTCTGATCAAAATGGTTCTGTAGGAATCAATTTAGCTGGTTCTTCAGGATCTGAATTTATCAAAGCTAGATTAGCAGTTGGTGCCCGTAGTCATGGAGAAATGGGGAATTTTTCTCATATGACGTACGATTGATCAACAGATCAGAGTTCTCAAAAGGTATACATGCACGAAGGTTGTTCTAGGAGTGTCTCCCCAGGTTCGAAAGGGCGGCATAACCTGCAGCTGTTTGCAAGATACCGCAATTCTGGCTTGTGAATGTGGACAATATATTCATGAGTCATGACTCTTGCAGTTTGATATAAATTATCCAGTTAACGACAACGCGAGAGAAGGCGCCGCTTCATTTCGGACGTATTAATAGTTGAGTGCTTAGATTAAATGAATGGATTTAGGCAGATGGAAACTCCTCCGTATCCTGAAGTCTTCGGGATAGATTCCATTTGTTTGCAGGAAGTCGGACTCGTAGAGACTTTGTGACTTTTTGTCCATCTTTTTTTGACACTAACTAAAACGGATGACTTTTGGAAGTTGGAACATGGGGTTTCCCCTAATGAGTTGTCTGGCATTTGGGAGGAAGCTAATTAAACGGCGTGATTAACTAAAGTACTGCATCATTGAACTTTCTTCTTCGAATGATCCGGGATCGACCTTTGTATACAGACATTATCGTCCTCGTCTCCTTGGGAACGGATTGCTTCCGAAGGTAATCTAGTCCGGATGATCAAATAGATGGCTCCAGCCATTCATTCGGTCATCCGACAGCATCCAGTCATCCATTCAGTCATCCGGACCGGATGGTTTTGAAAGCAATCCGCCGTCTCCATTTTCAAATTATCCTCGGCAACGTAAAAAAAAAAAAAAGGTCAATAATGGGCTTGACTGGGTCCAGCACTATTAAGTATATAACTATAGCCCAGTAGGGCTTTTCAGCTCACTATGAAATAATGGGCTTGACCTTGTATATCTTCGCAAGAAGCCCAATCAGGCCCGAAGGAACGAACATGCAATAAGAATCTTCCTCTTTAAAATGCCAAGATCCGAGATGTTTCTTGGAATTTGCAGTTGGGTCTTGAATTATCAGTTATTTAAACCCTCTTCCACGAAAACACTGGCTGCACAGCGCAGCTACTGGCCCTTCAACTTCGACACCATCCCATGTGATTTTCTGGTCTGTGAATTATTAGAACTCCAACAGAGTGGTTATAGCTAAAAGTCCCCACATTGATATGAATGCTGAATGGCTGATACGTTCCAGAATATATAAATTAGAGCAGTCGTCTGCAATAGACATTCTTTCCTTTCTGCAAAAGTAAAGCTCCCAACCAAGCCCTTCTTCTGGGGGTCCCAAAAGGCAATCATGTGCAAAAGGTGGAGGCTCTGAAGTTGAGAATTGAAGCAACCCCGTTGGGGCAGTCTCTCCCGAAAATACCTGCACCATCGGGATTCGGTCTGTAGGTAAGATTCAAGTTTACCTATCTCTTTTAAATTTGAGTTTAAATTTGAAATGATAAACAAAAAATGTGATTTGTCAATTTCCGGCTCTACCATGTAACATCTCGACCAATATTTTATTCGTTGGGCCCGTGATTTTTGAGAAGTTTGAGGATTTCCTACATCGCTAGGAATCGTTTGGTCCAAGCACGTGCAACAAAAACAGATATGCAAGAGGCCCCCAACTCTTAAGGCCCAAGAGAGTTTCAGTAAGCGAAGCGGTCTCCTACCGGACCGAGTGGTTTGTGTAAATTCTAGGCCGATATTCACAACGAGTGGCGGGCGCTGCTTTAAAATAAACGAGGAATAGGCAGAAAAAATATAGTGCAAAAATAAACAAACAAGTAAACAAATCACGGAGCGCTCTCTCCGTCTCACGCATCAGAGCTATTTCCTTGTTGTAGACTTGTAGTAATCATCGGCCACCATGACTCTTCAAGCTCAAGCTTCGACCTCGTTCACCATTGGCATTCCGCCGTTCACGTCCCCTCTCGGACGCTCCAGACATCGCCTCGTCGTTCGAGCCAGTGGTAACCACTAACTTGGAACTCCTTTCTTTTTCATTTTCCTGAAGAATTGCTCGAAGTAATTCGTTAAATTTTCGCATAAATTTGAGGTTCTTGTGTGTATAATCGTGTCCTAGAGGTCCTAAACTATCATTTCTCGAAGCATGGAGTCATGGAGAGCATGCTATGCTGTAATTGAATCTAAATAGCTGTTTATTTCTTTGTGCCGTGTGCACTAGCTAAATTGACAATATTTGAATTCGAGTTCATTTTTGAGCTTTATGCTTGCTTTCAT
Source organism: Myrica gale (assembly GCA_963930655.1). Taxonomy (NCBI): domain Eukaryota; kingdom Viridiplantae; phylum Streptophyta; class Magnoliopsida; order Fagales; family Myricaceae; genus Myrica; species Myrica gale. Next base: position 1,928,988 of record OZ005600.1, on the reverse strand, counting down.
TTGCTCTTTTTAAGTTTCTTTTTTACGCAGAACTTTGTATTTTTCGCTTTTTCCTTGACGCATATGTATATTCCGTGTGTGTTAGGAGCAAATAGGTTTCTTATGTGTTGATAAAAATTCACACGAGTTTAAACGTCACTTGATTGATGCAAAACAGGGATAAAAAGGCAAAAGGAAAATGTTATACTAAAGTACTTCTGACTTTGTTGTTGTTTCAGTGGAACCTTCTGAGAAGTCTATGGAGATAATGAGGAAGTTCTCCGAGCAGTATGCTCGTAAGTCGGGAACGTACTTCTGCGTTGACAAGGGAGTGACTTCTGTTGTTATCAAGGTATACATTGCTGCTGGATTCAATTCACAATGTGTGATGATTGATGCGGAATATGTTTTTATTGGCAAAATATATTTGACATTCTTCGTTAGTATCTGCATTTTGTATATTTCATTTGAGTCTAGGGGGAGTGGAATGTATGGAGTAGGGAAGGCTGGTTGTTATAGCAGAACCTATGTGTTATAGGACATGAGATGGTTGGTGCTTTGGAATTATGCGGTATCAAAGTGGTTAGAGTTTCAAGTCCACCAAATCAGAACATAATTTAATGACTTTGCAAGTTAAAATAGTACTGTGAAGTGCAACAAGATTCACGTCATACTTTAGGTTAAAGTACATTAATTCTGGTGATGAAAGCCAAGTATTTCCTTGGCTTTGTGAATGATGATATCCTGTTGGTCACTTAAGTTTTTGTAATTGCAAATAGTGCAGAGAAATTTTATTTAGTTGCTTTTAGTGTAGCCTACTTCTATTATTGGCTTACCAATTTCCAAGGACTGGCAAATTCTCTGCCAAATCTTAGGGCAGAACCAAAGACTGAAGGGTAACATTTATTCAGATAAACAGTGGAAGATGATTACATCTGGATGTCTGTCTTGTGAAGTTCCTTTTTATTTATGGAGTGTTTTCATATTGTATACATCTTAGGTGTCCACAGCTATACTAAGTTAATGCAGTGTACATTTATGTTTATTAATGCACTGCAATTCTAGACATCCCTAAGGATTTATATACTAATAACCGGTGATTGGGCAAGGTTGATCTTTAAGACTCTTTTTCAAACCCAAATGTCTACCAAGATCTAAAATTGAGAGCCTCTCATGTATGCTTTTGGTTTTAGACTTTATCCAAGCAATAATTAACATAATGCTTGTTCATCCATTAAGGGCATTCTGCTCTGGAGGTTCTGCTTTCGCACCTTCTTATTGCCTGTCAATGGATTTTTCGTTACTAATTATGAAGGTTGATGTATTGAGATGAATATCTTCAAGCCTGACTTACTTTTGCTTGTCAATAAGAGTGGATTCCCAATTTGTGGGAGCTTAGCCTTTTTGCCTCTTGGTACTTCATAGTTTTTTTCTGCAACAAATGGCCTTTGACTTTCAAACTTGTGTAACTTAAGTCCTGTCAGATAATTTTGAAGATGATGTATGCATACCGACATCTTTATTAATGGCCCTTGATGCATGCATGTGAAAGAGATATATATCTACTTTAAGTCTGTTTCTCATGTCCCAAATCTCCACGTGTTCATATAAGTGTTGAAGCTGTTGATGGTAAAAAGGTCAATCTTGTGAGTGTGTATGTCAGTTTGGATATATACAAAAGCTCTCTGTGAATTGATTCTCTATGTGATGGTATGCAAACATTCGATAGACATTCTCCGTGTATTACTGTTGTTCCCAGCCGACATAGATTTTTGTGCAAAATTTCCAAACTGACTCTTTCTTAAATGATCTGATACATCTTATATTTAAGTCTTTCTTTTTTCTAATCATCATCTTATATTTAAGTCACATGTTGATTCTAATTCACATGGCTGAATGTGATATATATTTAAAGTAAAGGTCCTTTCCAATCTGATTTCTTGATATTAAACTTACTGTGCTATTTGTTACTTATCTTCGTTTTATTCTTTGTTGCATCTATTGTTCTTTAGGTTTTTGAATAACATTTTGTTGTTATATACATAAAAGAAACTCATCTTCAATTTTAAACAGGGATTGGCCGACCACAAAGACTCATTGGGTGCACCACTTTGCCCTTGTCGGTAAATATTTGCTATTCGATTCTTGTTTTTTAGCAGATCTTGTCCCCTTTGTCCTCAACATCCAGTGGAATTACTCCTGGACCATGAGTTCCCCATGGGGTTATGTCCATTCTTCTCATAATCCTAGTATGCTCCTATTGTATTTCAGGCACTATGATGACAAATCTGCTGAGGTTGGGCAGGGTTTCTGGAACTGTCCATGTGTTCCTATGAGGGAAAGGTAGATATTAAAAATTCTGAGATGAGTTTAATTAAGCTGTCAGAAATACATTATTTCTGAATGTTGAGGCTTAGGGTTAGTTGTAATCTTTGTGAGCATAAGATTGTTGGTGCTTGGTCTATGATGTGAAAGGATATTCTGTGCTTTTTCCCAGGATAATTACTTGCTATCGCTAAGCTTCTAACAAGCAATCAAATCATGCTTTGCAAATGCTTGCTATGCAGTAGAAGTGCTTAAGGGTGCATCGGAGCTAGGTTTACTATTAAGGGCTGCATTGGAGCTAGGTTTACTACATTTGAATATTTGCAGTTCTTATTTTGGCCACTGAGGAGATGACAATGCAGTATGAGTTCTTAATGCCTTATGTAATGGTTTATTGTAGTTGATTTCTTAGCAAAAGCTGAGTTTAAGTTCTTTTGGAATTCTGTGTAGAACATAGCAAGTTCAAGGCTTTAGTCATTGTTATTGTAGGGCACATTAGATTGTTAGCTGCAAGAGTTACCTCTGAGGATCACAGAACCCTTGTTGAAGTACAATTTATGGCCACAAGTGAAATTTCATTGAGGACACTCATGCCTGTCCAGTTTGGGATGTGGATAGCAGCATTTATTCAGGCATTGTTAAATTCTATTGAAAGACTGCATTCTGAAATCTCGAGAATTGGAGTCTGTTCAGTTAGATGTTAAAATCTAATGCTACTAAAAGATGAAGTTACTTTTATTGAATTGGGCTTGAACCAGAAGCTTTTCAAGCTTGTCTAAACCTCTGAGATGTGAATTCACGTGCTATTGCATATTATTATGATTTTCCTCGATTGATTAGTCTGATACATGCAAATCTGGCCTTTGAAATTAAAATGTACGGTTATTGATCTTGGCAGGAAGGAATGCCACTGCATGCTTTTTCTCACTCCCGACAATGATTTCGCTGGGAAGGAGCAGGTAATTATTTCAACTTTTTGGTTCAGTAGAGTTCGTAGTGACACTCATTAAATATATCGATAGGACGAAGATATGAGCCGCTTTTCTTAATTTGGACTTGACAATTGACATGTTGAAATGTGCTTATGACCCTGGATTGCCATCAAAATGTTCTGAATGAAGAAAACCAAAATCAGACAGATGCATACGCATTCACGGTTGGCCACACGCATGCAACTAGCGCACCTACTACTACAATTAATTGGAAGCTTCCAATTGCATCCTTATAATTATACGTGTCATAATTGGAATTATGATTCTTGCCTAATACAAATCCAACGTTGTGTTGCCATTGCAGACCATCTCCTTGGAAGAGATCAAAGAAGCGACAGCAAATATGTAACGTGATTTAGTGTATCATAATTACTTGTTCAAACAGCCACCTTTCGGATCGGCCGAGAAATGAGGAAGATAATCATCATTGTATGTATATTGGGGCGCTAATCAGTAGCCATATCAATCCTTCCTGTTTCCTTCTATTGTTCTACATTTAATCAGATGCGTCAGTGTTTCGTTACAGCCATGGTTTCCTGCATTCGTACCCTGTATGGTGTTTTGGATGCAGGCGGCTGTGGTACCAGTCGGTGCATACATTTACAAACAAGAGGTGAAAGAAAGGGAGTGAAAATAAAAGAGAAAGAGAGAAAAGCAAATGAAAAAGAAAGGAAAGACGTTTAGTGTTGACAATGGCTGAAACTTTGATATTAAGTTTGGGGTCCAGACTTTGCCCATCAATAATATCAACGTCTCCCACTAATAATTCATAGGATAGAGCATTTTTCTTTACCACCGCAGCAGAGTTGACCTTGACTAAATAATTGATCTCAATTATTTAGGGTTAATATTAAAATGTTTATCAAATAATTTTTTATTATTATAATATTTATTAAAAAAAATTTCTCCCTTCACTTTTTTACGAACTTTCATAAAATATCTTTATTTTTCACAAACAATAATATTTCACAAACTCTAATACCCAAAATTTTAACACTAAACAATACTTAAGTCTGCCCTTCACGGATTTCGGCACCGTTATGGCTAATTGTTTAAAAATAAACACTGCAACTGGTGGCACCGAGAGGAAATCGGCATCTAACGGTGTGACAGTGACTGTAGCCATTTTTGCCATCCAGCAAATCAACAAATTCCAAAAAAATACCTAAAATTGCAAGCAAAATAATCAATGGGAGCTCCTACAAAAATGGCAACCAAATCGAACAAATTCGAAAAATGTCAGGTTTAAACATTTCCAAATACTGCTACGAAGTAATTGTTACTTTCGGCCATAAACTTCACGTATTTACAACATATAAAATGGATTTTTGCTCTATTAGTATATCCATTCATTTCGAATCAGGGAACCATCCGTGATTGTAATGACCCGTATCTAAATCGGGTTTTAAATACTATAAAGTATAAACGCGATGATTTAGTAAAAAAAATAAGGGATAAATGTAAAATTGGTCTCTGTGCTATACGCAAAAATCGATTTAGCCTCTGTGATATGAAAAATATCGATTTAGCTCTTGTGATTTTAGAAAGTGATAAAATCAGTCCCTGATGGAGGACCAATAACAAACGAAAAGAGAATCACAGAGACTAAATCGATATTTTTCATATCACATGGACTAAAACGATTTTTACGTAGGACTGATTTTTCATTTATCCCAAAAAAATAATAATAAACGCGATGACCGGCCCATGGGATTGACTTCAATGGTTAACCCCGTTTCCCACTACGAATGTTCTGCTCCTTCTCCACGAAGAAACCCCGATGCTCTCCTGTTTACCGTTCTTCTTCCTCCTCCTCCTTCTTGGCAACGTGACAAAATTAGGGTTTCCAATGATTTCGAACATTGATTGTTCCACTCATTGACTCGAATTTCCCTTCGCCAACAGGATACATAGTGAAATAGGTCTCTCGTAAATCACTAGTAAGGTCCATCGTTTTCGCTCACGGAAAATGTCGAAGCCACGTTTCACGATCACCCTTGGCCGCTCTGGTCAGGTGCATATATATACGTGTCGCTGAGTTTATGTCTTTCTCTTGTTCCTTTTTTTTGTCGTGTATTCTTGGTGAATTACTGTCTGTTCGGTTCCATGTTCTGGTTTCTTTTACCGTGATATTGCACTCCCAATAGAGCACTGGGTTTGTATCGGCTAGGCTTTTCGGTTATAAAAACTTATGGTTGAATTAGTTTTTGTGTGATTCTACTCTGCATACCTCTCTTTGTTGTTGAACTAATAGATGTTATGAGTTGTCGGATTCTGGTTTTGGAGAAGTTACTCACTCTGTTGATTTAACCGAGTACAGTTTATTGTGCTTTTTGTGCGTCTGTATTTCAATTGGAAGCTCGTCTGAATGAATCTGTGTGATTCAATGTTTTTACAGGTGGTAAAGAGGGGAGAAAGATTATCAGAGTATGTGCACCCAGGAGCTGATACTAAGGCAATGACTGGAAGCAAACGGTTTAGAGACAGAGTAGGGAGTACTTCTAATGGATTTTTGTTAACGAAAAAACGGTGCGTGTTGTTCTGTATCTTCGTGAATGTTTATTATAGGTTGGTTTTTGTGAAGGATTCTCTAGGTTGATGGTTTTGAATGTTTTTCAGCAAATGAGTTTGTAGTTTACTATTATGCTAGCACTACACATGCTCTTGATACATTGAAAATACGTCTATTAATATACGATGAAATAAAGGAGAAGCTTGATGCTTTTTTTGGATAATACAATACCAGCAGAAAGGAAGAACTTAAATTTTGAAATCCCCATTTATTTTGCTCAGGTCAACCCTACTATTTTATTCGGGGGGTCAGCCAGCAGCATTCGTTTCAACTTCCCCCACCCATGGAGCCGTTACAATGTTTTTAGCTTTTGATCTTGGAAAGCTCATTCGAAACGCTAACCACCTGAGTAATTATGGTCTAGTGTGGTGTAATAATTAATTTCAAAATCCTAAGTGTATTATTTCTCTCTTTTTCCTAGTTTTTCTTATCAACCAAAGACAGCAGTTTACAGGAAACTTGCTTATAAATAAAGAAAAAAACAGTTTTCAGGAAACTTAGTGTCATAAAGCAGCGCATCATGGTTTTGTTTGTGGAATTCCCAGGATAAGTTACCCCTGCGTCTGATTTAGTTGTCAGAGAATTTGTTTCTAGTTTAGAATTAATGTGTTGTATGACATTCACAGGCAACGAGGAGATGGTAGGAATTGGAGTTGGGGTAGCAATGAAGTGCATGGTGACGACCAATCCTGCTCATATTAGTCTTTATCATCTTTTGTTCTCCATATGCTGTCTTTGCCCTGACTGGTACCCTTATATGAGTGAAGGTTCCCGGATTAGTCCCAATGACCTCCGATTAAAACTGATGAGGAAAAGCCTAAAACAAGTTCGCAGGACTGTTGGAGAGCATGGGAAGATGGATCAGCACAAAACCCTGTCAAAAACCATTCAGCTTTCAGCAAGTCATAACATGCTGCAGCAGAGACCCACAGAAAGATCTAGGTTTAAAGGTTCTAGAGGACTCTCAACACCAGTAGATTTTGCTGACCTGCGCCAAGTATCATCAGCAAGAGAAGCCAGTGCTTCAAGAGCTGGATGGCTTTTGAGCAAGGATGCTTTGTCTAGGCCAATAGGCTCTACACCCTTTATAGCGAAAGGTCCTTCTGAAACTTCCAAGCCAGTCACAAATCTTGCACGAATGAGTAACTTTGGGCAGAAAAGCTATCACCCGGTATGACTTTCTTGCTGAACCACTTCTGTTAGTTGCTGTTAGTCATCTATAGTCCTGCACCTACATGATATATCTCTATTGACTGGCTTTTCTACAGGTTGAGGAACCTCTCACCGTTGCTGGCCTGTTGCAATCACTTGGTTTGGGAAAGTATCACATTCATTTCTGTGCTGAAGAGGTAGTTTACCTTCTTTTACATACTTTAAAAATCAAAACCAGAAAAAAAATTGAAAATTTTGAAAAAAGTGAAAAAAAAAAAGTGATATCTGCTGTGATGATTTATCCTCTGGTGGAATGTCTATGCATATCTTCCGTTCATATTTTGGATAAAAATTGTAAGCTATTGATATGTTGTTTCTGAGGGAAGCAAGTGATATCTGCTGTGACGGTTTATGTTCCAAGTGAAGAAAAGTGAAAGTAGCATGAGGAACACCAGTCTGTACAGAGTGGTGAGCCTTGGAAATGCATAAACCAATTATCTTAGTGCTTAAATTTCCTGATATATAGGTAGACATGACTGCGTTGAAGCAGATGGGTGACAAGGATCTCAAAGAGATGGGGATACCTATGGTACCGGCTTTCCTTCTGTCTCTATTTGGTCTATAAATTCCGCTGCTTCTTCTTCTTCTTCTACTTCTTCTTCTTCTTCTTCTTCTTCTTCTTTTTCTCACGAGAGCTTGAAATGCAGGGACCAAGGAAGAAGATTCTTGCACTCTTGCCCCGTTCAAGCAACAACCATAGCTGCAAACGTTAACTTGCTACATATTATAGAGATTCTTTAGTCGTTATATTGTAACTCGAGTGAATATTCACACACGCATAGAGTGTATGTATTCGCGAGTTTGAAATATGAGAGGGTTGCTTTTGTAGCACCTTGACATGACTTGCTCGAGAAACAGATCTTAATTGGTTTGTTTATAACAGGATGTGTACAATTGCATTACTGGTGTCAAACTAGGTATTTAAGGTTCATTTTGCATACGGTTTCAAGAGTTCATTTGGAACGAAGAGGGAGAGATTCAATCTGCCAGACACCACGACATCCCCCTTTTTTCTGAGCATTATTGTTCTTATCCTTGGGTGTATGAGGGTTTTGACCCCCCCCCCCCCCCCCCCCGATGTTCTGTCTTTTGTGTTCTCTGTTTTTTTTTTGGGGGGGATTCTGGTTCTTTTAAAATATGGTCTGTTGTTTGCTAAAAAAAAAAAATATGCCAGACACCATGAGTGTCAGTTTTATAAAAGGATCACCCGCGAAAGTTTGCCACATGAAGTCATCCTCCTCGGTATCATCTTTTGGGGTTGCTGATTCACGTTTCTGTGTAGGAGATTTATTCATGGTTGTTGGTTCCTCAAGAATTAAAGCATATACTAATCAGACATGCCGACATGGTGCAAAATCATTCTAATTGGATATGTTGCAACCACTTCAATACGTGTGGTCTACTCGATTCCGATACAGGTCGATCGAAGGGATTCTAGATCAGCACCTGGGATTATAAAGCCATTTGAGAAGAACAAATTAACAACATTCACGCAGTTATTTCTCATTAAACAATTGCTACAACAAAGAATGGTAAAACACGTATTAAATTTCTTAATCTAAAGCCGAATACAACACAATGCCAATCCCTCAGTATGCTTTGATTGATGAAGGGATGCTTGGAGGAGACCCAGAGCCACGTGCAGCCTTGGCACAATCTCTCTCATTCCTCGAAGCCAGAGCGGCCAAGAACTTGTCGTTCCACTGTCCATTACGCGCCTGTGCCTGTTTGCACGAATGATCAGCCGGGAACCGATGCTTCAAACACACCTTCAGCTGGCAACTCTTGCAGGTGCTCGTATTCGAAAACGTCAACACCTCCTTGCACCGCCTGACGGGGCACGTCGGTTTGTTCTTCTTCTTCGGGTCACAGGTCCCAGACGTCTCGTGCCTCTTCAACACCGCCTTCTCGTCCTCTCCATCCCGCCCCGTCGTCTCAATCGACATCGAGCAAACCTCGCAAACGACAACCTTTCTGCTGTTGTGGTCAGATTTCGGACACTCGTGGGTCCTACACGATCTATGTTCTAAACAGAACACCTGCGTATTCACCGAAATTGAAAAACATAACGCAAAGATTCAAAATGGGATTGAAAAGGCGAAAGATATAACGCAGAAGAGGCTGATACGAAGGTGAGTATGTACCTTTCGACAGGCGTCGCATTTGAAAGGGAGAAAATCGAGTTGATGGCAATCTGGGTGCTGGCAGTGTTGACCCAAATCTGGGAAAGCTTCTGTTCCTCCTGCCATATCTGTATGTATATCTTTCTCTGAATCTTTTTCTTCTTTTTTTCTTATCGCTGTGAAATCTCTGCCTTGATTAAAGAGGGAATGGAATATGGGAAGAACGATGAGCAAAGGCCCTGTTTTTATATGGCTTAGGTTGACTTGGGGAAGAAGCCAATTCGACTCTGACTTGGGTTTCCCGAAATCCTCTCCATCTTTCGTCTTACCACCTAAGATGCTTCTAGAACAAGTTGCCAACCGTCCAAATAGATTACGCATATATGGCAGCTTCCGCGGCGGGGTGGTGGGCACTCCATGTCATATCTAAGGCTGTCAATTGGCCGGTTCGGTCCGGTCCGGTCCTGTCCGGCCGACCAAATCGGCCATTTTGTGAAGTGTATACCGGACCGGTTTGGGTCATGTCATTTTGGGTCGGTTATCGGTAAAGATCGGTTTGGAGTGGTATACTCCGGTCTAGTTTCGCTTTTCCATATGGGTAACCCGAAACCGGACCAGAGTATACCGGTTTTGGTCCGAGTTGTCCAAAATCGGTCCGGTTCGGGTCCGGATTGGCCAAAACCTGTCCGATTTCGGTCCGGGTTGGTCGGTCCGGCCGGTTTTTTGGACAGCCCTAGTCATATCTTAGGATAGAGATATTTTTAGAAATATTTCAGATGTTTTGTGATGTTTAATTTTGGGATGGTGAAAATTTTGAGGGTTGAAGTTGGTGAAAAAGTGAAGAGAGATGATTTGAATGAATTTTTTATATTTATTTAGAATGAAAAATTGATGATTTGATAAGAAGAGATAATTTTGGGAAGTTATTTTATTGGGATATAAATTTTTTTCGATGGAAATTTTGGGGCCAAACATCACTCAACGGTCAATTAAGTTTACTATATGTAAGGTGAGTTTGTGTTGTAAAATTTTTGTTTTGTTAAAATTTTAGGTATTGGATTTAGTGAAAAAGTGAAGAGAGGTAATTTTTTATATTTTTTGTAGTGAAAAGTTATGATTTGATGGGAGAGAGAGAGATTATATTGTAGTATTTTATTGTGAGAGAGTGTAAAATTTTGTAAAATTATACCATACAAACGGACCTGTAGTTTCTATCTCTTTTCGAATTGATCATCCAATTAGGACAACAAATTAAAAATTATCTTAATCCTATCACGAGACACTAACTCTTTTTAAGAAAATTGTTTATTCGAAGAAGTTTATTTTTTTCCCTGGCACTATTTTAGTTAAAACTTAATAATTATATATATAATCAATAAATATTTTTAAGAGCATCTAAATATTTTTTATATGCATTTTTGTATAAATCAAAATATACATCAAGAAAGTTCCTAGAAAAAAAGTAAGAGGGGAGGATGAAAATAAGTTCCTAGTTATTTTATTTTTAAGTAACGAGGGAAACTGCGGACAAACTCACCAAAGTGATACTCACCATAAAACATAGGTAAACTCAGTGTGAAGAGGTGAACTCTCTGTTTTCCTCCAGTCAGTTAAGTCATAAGTATGATTCCAACAAGATTCGAATCAAATTCAAGATGCCCGAGTTTGCGGCTTATCTTAGAGCATTCCTAGTAGCTTATTTAAATTTGGCTCTCTATTTTAACCAAAAAGTACACTTCTCTATTTTAACTATCAACTTTTTAAAAACACCCACAACAGCTTCTATATTTTAACTATCTACTTTTACTATTCTATTTAAATATTATTATTCAAAAATTTCTTTTATTATTTCTCTAACATTTATAACATTTATCTTATCTCAACGATTTGATTTTTAAAAAATTTTCTTATTCTAACGGTCATATTTATAAATAGTCGTCTTATTTTAACGATCATATTTTTAAAAATGTATTAAGTTAGTCTTTATTTAGCTTAAAATGTATTAAGTTAGTCTTTATTTAGTCTAAAATGTATTAAGAAAAAAAAAGAAAAAGAAAAAAATAAGAAAAATATTAATATTTTATTATAGAGAAGTGAACAGTGGTTATCTAAATATAGAGAACCACTGTTCACATGTTAAAATTTTTAGCTAAAAACTGTTAAAATAGATAAGCTGTTAAAGAGTGTTTTTTGACTTTTTTGTTAAATTGGTTCTCTATTCTAACCAAAATGTTAGAATAGAAAATTAGGAATGCTCTGAGGCTTTTCTAGACCACTCTACCCATTGGGAGTAACCTTTTAAGTTTTTTTCTATCCCGTCCAAGTGAAAAGGTAACCTATTTGCTAAACACTGTAATGATAGACTATCATTAAATCATGCTAATTGAGACGTGCGGATTCTCTGAAAGAGACATTGGAAGGGCGCACACAAATTGGGGAAAAGCTAAAAGCAATGTGCTTTACGATATCACAAGTCCCACACGAGTTGGGTCACAACAACTCAAAAGAGCAACGCCATTTGGCTCTAGATCACATGCCACTGGCCAGGCTCATTTAGCTCAAAAGAGGACCATGCCACTTTGTAAAGCTAGAACACCCTTTCCATAAAAATTAAAGGTTGATCGCACGCTCATTCTCGAAGTACAACAGAGACGAAGTTTCAAAGATCCTTCCTAATGCTGCTGCGTTTTGAGACTGTTCCTCTGACTTGCTGAGAAATGGGTCTCTATGGTATGCCAGCGCTATCATAGTTTTAAAGCTAGAGCATCCCCTTTTTCATTGCTTTACTGGCTAAAGTGCAAAAGAACATCGGCCCCTACCTCATGTGAAATGAGCCAAAATAACCAGAGAACCTGGTAATTGACTTGATCGTTTCTAAGATAATCTATTCCCAAACGATTGCAGTTCGTCGTGTCAGGCTGTCAGCAGAAACTACCCGACTGTTTACGCATCCAATAGTACACCAATGGTGGCAATCCTAACCAACCATTTCAACGAATTTGTATCTCGTGCATAACGACTGGGTTTACTGTCCCGAAAAGGATCCTGGAATGACCTTTTCCGATGGTTCTGAAAGTCAGAAATTACTTTGACTTCTCCCCAAAGGCAATAGGAAATCTGCCAATATCCGTCATTTGTCATTTGTAGAACAAGATCATGGTCCATGGAATCAATCATTTTGGGGAAGAAAGCGGTATATTCTGGATCAAAGAGAAAAAGAAAAGGAGATATTATCCACCCTAGAACAGTCGTACAGTGCATATCAACTACAGAAACTTAGCTATGAAGTATGCAATAATTTGAGCTAGTGGTATTCTTGGTGACTTTTGTTGGATTATCTACATGCAAAGTAGTCAGAGCAATTAGCCCACAAAAAGGAAAGCTGTTGGACAAAAAGGGAAGAAGCAGGGTTCCTTTTCTTTTTGATTAATGTGGGTTAAAGCAAGAACGGAGGGTTTTCCACCAATAATGGCCCATAAAAAAAAGTTTCTTTGTCAGCTGAAGAGTGGAGAAAATGCCACACCAGTCCGCCCTGAAACCTCTGTTGGGTCACGAGTGAAAGCCTTTTCAGGTAATGAGTAGTAAGAAACCACCATGGTCAGATGGTCTTACCTCGTAGAGTATTAGATATATATGTATCTTCTTTTTTCTACTGCAGATTAGAGAAAGCACGCTCATTTTTAGTGCGAAGAAAATGATGTGCCGGGGCTATTTTCGTTGGTTTACTGTTCCAACGAACCCCAACAGTGAAACCTCATGAGTCATGACTATGAGATCACACACCTGACACCCTGGGTTGCTTTGATAAGCATTTGCATAGGAAATCACCTGAGATAGGCCAAAATGGCTGTAACGAAATAAGAAATTGTAAGCAGAAATTCATCGACCGTAGGCTCCCCAGAGCTTCCTGCTACTTTTTCCCTCTGGCCCAAATTTCCAAAAGCAAAGGAATCCACAGCTAACAGGCAACACACCCATACTCTCTCAACACCATATCATCACTTTCGTCACCCAATCCCAACAATCTCTCTCTCTGTTTCTGCTTACCCTCAACAGACCTAGTCAAAAGTTAACATGTTCCTCACCGTTCCATCTCTCGTCGTCAATCTCCCCCAACTGTTCTGGGGCTTCCACAATCTTTGTTCCTCCGACTCACTCTGTTCCGGAAAGATATGTACTTCCCTCACCATTTCTTGAAGTTGCTTACCGTTTCACCGATAATACTGAATAAGAATAGTGTGGGATAGACAAAGAGAAAGGGATGGAGTTTCAAGAGGCTATGGTGAAGTTCAGGCCTGACAAACATATACGAACCAAACGGATATTTGAAAATCGGGCAAAAACAGAGACTGCGTCGCCCAGACGCAAATGGAAGTTCTTCAGCAAGTCCTCAACTTTACCATCTTCAAGACCCTTAAACAAGGAGTTCATCTGTCCCATTTCTGGGTCTCTCATGGCAGACCCAGTCATCGTCTCCTCAGGCCACTCCTTCGAACGTGCCTGTGTCCGAGCCTGCCAAGCCCTTGGCTTCACACCCACTCTGGTGGACTCTTCCAAGCCCGATTTATCCTCCGTAATCCCTAACCTCGCCCTCAAATCTACCATTCTCAGCTGGTGCAAGAATTCCTCGATGGACCCTCCAAAACCCATCGATTCCAAAACCGCCGAAAAGCTCGTCCGTGCATTAATGCCAGCCCAGCCTAAGAAGTCCGGTTGCCAGAACGAAAGCGAAGCCCAAAATAACATAATCTTAGAGGAGCTGATCCAAGACGTTGGGGGAAGCCCGAGAGTGAATTTCCATCACTCAGCTACTGACGTGACTCGTCGCAGTTCGACTCACTCCTTCTCGAGCTCAGACGACTCGGTGGCTACCTCCGCGTCGACTCCATCCTTGCGACTCACTAATTGGCCGAGCTGCTACTCTTCCTCGTCCTCCTCAGAAATGGAAACCCAAAACCCCGGTTGCACCGAAGAAGAAAAGGAACTTTTTGCCAAACTCAGAAGCTCACACGTGTTTGAGATCGAAGAGGCTGTGATTTCGCTGAGAAATATCACGCGGACCAGAGAGGATACCAGGGCCCACCTCTGTACCCCTCAGTTACTCTCAGTCCTGCGATCTCTGATCGTGTCCAGGTACTCGGCCATTCAAGTGAACTCGGTCGCAGTGATAGTGAATTTGTCTTTGGAGAATGTTAATAAGGTTACTATTGTGAGGTCTGGAATCGTGCCTCCCCTGATTGATGTTTTGAAGGGAGGATTCTCTGAGGGGCAGGAGCACGCTTGCGGTGCACTCTTTAGTCTAGCTCTTGATGATGGGAACAAGACCGCAATTGGCGTTTTGGGTGCATTGCGGCCGTTGATTCACATGCTCCGGTCAGACAGGGAGCGGACTCGGAATGACTCGGCGCTCGCTCTTTACCATCTTTTGCTCATTCAGAGCAATCGAACTAAGCTGGTGAAGCTCGGGTTGGTTCCGGTTTTAGTGGGCATGGTGAGGACGGGTCACATGAAGGGTCGGATACTGCTCATTTTGTGTAACTTGGCTAGGTGTGCGGAAGGGCGGGTGGCAATGTTGGATGCGGGTGCGGTGGAGTGTTTGGCCTGGTTGTTAAGGGGGGACGAGTTGGCCTCCGAGTCGACTCGGGAGAGTTGCGTAACCGCACTACATGGACTTAGTCATGGCGGGTTGCGGTTTAAGGGGTTGGCCAAGGCAGTTGGATTGGTGGAGGTGTTGAGGAAGGTAGAGCGAGTAGGAAGCGAGAAGGCAAGGGAAAAGGCGAGGAGGATATTAGATACGATCAAAGTCAGAGCCGAGGAAGACGAGGAGGATGTGAATTGTGAGGAATTACTTGAGTTGGGGTTGGTTGAGTGCAGGGCTAACTCGTCCCAGTTTTGAAGACAGTGTTTGAAGTTATGATTTTTTTTGGTGGATTTTTTTCTCTTTTTCCTCTGGTTTTTAACGTGGGTTCGAGTTGTAATTACTGTGGAGTTTATATCTTTGGCTTTGATATGTTTTTGGTCTTTGGTGACCTTCTTTTCACCTGAATCATGTGTGGGGAGGGTGTAAATAAGAGCCCTCGACTACAGGCTTGGTCCTGCCCCCCAATTTGCCTATAAAAAGAAAAGAAAAAAAAAAGAGCTCTTGGGCAGTTGATTTTGCTGTAGGAATGTTTTACGGTTTACCAAAGTTCCTTTGGTGCCATCATTTTATTCTTTGAGAGATCTCACTTTCCTCAATAAAAAGCGTCTGAATTCTTCACTGTATATACATTACACAAAATTTGAATTTCCTTGAAAGCCCTCAAAGCTTCTTTCAAATAACAAGTATTCGCCTAGAAAGAAAGAAAGAAAAAAACAAGTATTCAAAAGACTGGTCACACATTCGAGTACTCATTCCTTTTCTCCCTAAACCAATTAGTTCCCTTGCTACTGCAGGCCTAAAGGTGGCTGGATGATCCCTTTGGGCTTGGATCTTTCCTGGAGCTTCCCCCCTGCCAATTGGGTTAAGCCTCCTAGACAATTTATGGTTGGACACTTTCATAAGGTCGTACCTTGAATGTCTACCTATTGGCCCAGTAACAGCGGGCTATCAAAATTGAATATCTATATCTCTGATTACTGTTAGCCCAATCACTAGAACTTCCTTCTTGCAACAATTGAGCCAGTGCTCCTGGGGTAAAAAATTATAGCAGGCCACTTTCGGTTTTTTTTTTTTGGATACGTGTAAAGCACGTAGTTATTTGTAGTAAAAAAAGCATAGCATAGGATTCCGCGAGTGGGGCACTAAGGATACCGATAAGACTTTGAATGGAACGTTGGACTATTCGACACAAAAATAAAAAAGCATCTTGCCCTTTTACTATCAGTTCTTTAATTTCATTGGTTAGTGTTGTATCAGGCTATCGTGCTTTCCACAGCCATATTCTCAATACCATAACAATTATTTAAAGCACCGCAAATCTTTCTTACTTGTACAAAATACAAAAGTGACAAACCTAGGAGACCACAAAAGAACAAGAGAGAGAGAGAGAGTTTTCTGCCCAACCCTCCTTGCCTTTAGGGAGAATGATCTGGGTATCCATTTCGCAGAACTTGCAACAGAGTCTCTTGCTATAAAAATGGTCTAAAAATAAGAAATCCACAAAAGTTAAATTTAATATGTCTGTTTAAGCTTAAAGATATGACATTGATACATGTATACATTTCACCAGATTATCACAGCCGAAAAGAACTCAATAACTATTCGTCCTCGCCACCACCGACACCTTATAACCAGAATCTCACCGCAACATTTGGAAAGGAGAAAAAAAAGGAAAAAAGAAAGAAAGTAAGAACCCCAGCAAAAGGTAATTCCGACAGATTATCAGTTAATCTGATCACACCTGTGCCGAATCTCTCCTCCGCTCCCTGTCTTGACGTTATACACACCCAGCTTCTCCATTGCCTTCCCAAACGCCTCAAAGAACTTGTTCTCATCCGCCGCATACATCTCCACGAACGGCCTCGTCCTCCGGTCGTTGTACAAACCGTGATCCGACTTCAACAGCCCCAACCCTTTTGGCAGATTCTTGTAGTACATGTTGTCGAATTTGTTCGGAGTCATAATGTCATTGAACACGGACAACGTGGGGTTCTTCCGATAATCTGCACAGGCGTTCTGCAACCCCTTAGCGAATCTTGGATTGTATTCGCTATCATAGGGTGAATACTTGCTGAAGTTGAAGACATTGGAGCTAAATTCCGAACAGTGAGAGAACCCAATCGTGTGAGCACCGGACAAGGCCACCATTTCTTCGATCGAGAACCCAGCATCTTCGAAAAGCTTAATCATCTGAGACATAGGCATTGCGGGTGTTGGAAGTTTGCCCTTGACATAGGATTTGTCAGAGACCAGTCCATCTTTCCGTCCCAAGAGGACCTCGTAGTAGGGACCGCCCACCATGGTGACGAGGTTGCGAGTGGCAACGGCCAAAATGTCGGCGCACGAGACAGTGTTAGGGCAGGCGAGTTCTAGGGCGGTCTTAGCGCGGACGACGACATCGAAAGCGTCGCCGGGAAGGGAGAGATTAATGTCGGCGTCGCGCTCGGCAGATTTGAAAGGGGTGGAGGAGATAAGGACGGAGGCGTCGCAGCCGTTCACCAAGGAGTCATGAAAGAAGAGGCGGAGGGTTCCTGCGGCTGTAGTGGGGCTGGTGATCTGCTTGCTGGTGATGGTATCTACCATGATCTGGTTGAATGCAGGGCACGAATTCTTGTAGTAATCCAAGCTGAGCTCGGACAGCGAAGGAGTTACAAAGAGTGATAGACATGCGATAAAGAGAACGAGAAGCCTTGCCATTTTTCTTGGTTTCTCTAGGAGAATGAGAGAGAGAGAGAGAGAGAGAGGGGTCAATCCCTCGGGGTATTCTAGAGAGAGAAGATAATAAGAAGAAGAAGCAGCTCTGGAGTCGAACTGAGCTCTGTTGGGAACTGGGGTATATGCGAGTGTTATACCGTAGAGAGAGAGTGCAGGCGTTGCTCTGTAGTCTGTACACCACAAATCACGGGATGCGTGCTTTACGGATGGGAAGGGTGAAGTATTGGGGCCGTGTTAAGTAAAATTCGCCGGATCGAGTTTCTTAACAAGTCCAACACGCAGACAGTTGGCGCAAGACACGTAAAACAAAACAAAACAGTGATGCTTGGAGCACTTTAAATGACATATATACCCTAAAGGTTTTAGAAAATGACTGCAATACCAAAATGACTAGGCTGCCATTACAGATGAGAAAGTATTGGGGAGAAGTCATTATTACGGTACTATACAAGGCAGACGTATCAATTAATTGCGGTAATAAATTAAAACAAATAAAGTTTTTCCTCTTTAATACTTATTTTTGGCTTAATGCCAGTGGAGATTTCCTCCTTAATGGGTTATTTTTGGCTTAATGCTAATGGACACTTTGTCGCATATTCGGCAAGTCACGTGGTGGGCCCTATCCCATTCACGTCTGTTGATAGGACGACGGTGCTTTGGCGGTGAAAGTTCCATCTTTGGGAGAACTATCTGGACGGACTCGGTCGTCGAAACGAACCGTTTAATAACTTGCAGAAGGAAATGAGCCTAATCAGAAGCATTTTTATAAATTGTTGACAACGAGCGTGCTTGCCTGCCGGCCTTAGGCCTACTCAATTAAACCAAATATACTTTAGGATTTGGGTGCCCGTGAAGGAAGTTCTTAACGTGAGTAGCATGTCTCAAGTCATCATGGAACATTCACCCACGAATGGGCTTCCACAATATTAATAACAAACTGTACGAACCGTAGCATGGCCGAAGCTGTTGCCATTCATCTAGCTGTGTCTGATGGCTCCTGATGGTGCCACTTTTTGTCAGATGGTTGTCAAGCTTTCCACTTATGAACATTCTTTTCTTAGATCGGTAAACAACTTTCTTATGAACATTCTGTTAAAAAGGCGTCGGCATAGTTTTCACATACAGACACAAATGCGAAAAAAGGGCAAAAGAGAAAACCCGGTAAACGAAGGAAGAAGACAACAAAGAAGTAGCGCTGAGCTTTTGCGAGGAACGGATTGAACTCTGGTTCATGTGGTTGAGGGTCCCGCCTTGACACATTCACACCTAAGTTTCAACTACAATGGGGTAATCAATGGCCTACAGCACTCGTCCCTTCCCTTTTATTTATTTATAAATATATTTATTTTCGGGGTATTTCCGTATCCTGCATAAAGCTTAAGCAAATAAAAGTGTAAAAGCTATTAACAGTACTGTCTACTAGTTTTTGAACTTTTTTCCCCCTAATAAAGGAGCTGCTTTTGCTATACGAATTGGTCTTTCCATTAACAGAACCATTCTATAACTTTCTGCCACAGCTGGTAGTTTGGTACTATGAAAATAGTAGCATATAAATGTTTTCCGGGAAATGCACTCAAATATAAATCGAAAAGCGCAGAGGAAAATACATGGAGAAGTTATCAAAAAAAAAAAAAAACAAATGGAAATGCTAGGCACACAAATTAAGATATCGAAACACGACACAGGTTTGAAGGCTAGGCTCACAAAGATATCGAAATGCTTCGTCGCCATCATCATTCATACTTTCAGGGAATCAATAGCTTGCCAGAAGCATATTCGCTGTAACGGTCGTTTCTCATCAAGTCTTTGAGAGAGGAAGTATAAGCAGTTCCCATAATCTTCTCGTATTCTATCCACCATTGCATGAAGCTGCACTTCGACAAGAAAATCTCTGGCGTGACCGCATAGTTCTTGAGCATACCCAATACATAGGCTTCAAATTCAATTAGGTTGGCTTCATGATATTTCTTCGTTGAAACACTGGAGTATTCGTTGCTCAGCAATTTGCATGAAATGCGAGCCTCCTCAACACGGGCCCAAAAGCAAGAATCGTCGGTCAGACTAGCCTTCACGTTTGCCTTCTTCGAAAGAGGATCGCTTGCTGCTTTCTTGTCTTCATTGTACCACTGCTCCAATAGTTTGTAATGTTTAGACCTTCCTTTTTCCATGTAGTCGCTTCGGCCACTTTTATAGTAGTCAGCAATGTCCAGAGGCTCAACCATCCTTCGGTAGTTTGTTCCCGCAAAGAGCCAGCGGGTGCGAAAGGCGGCACCTTCTTTCTGGGGCTTTTTGTCAACTTCATCAACCAAGTCTTCCCAGTAACACTTGAGGATTCTTTTATACTTCACCACATCAATATCACCGGTATTGGTTCCATCTTTGTAGCTGTCATAGTATCCAGTTTCCTTGCTATGAACCTTCTTGTACCATTCCAGACAGGCCATATTTATTTTCACTTCATTCAACTTCTTGGAGGGATCAAAAACCTGCCTCTTCCAGATTGCCGCTTGCCTTTCCTGTCTTTCTGTCTCTGAAAGCAGCGTAAGCCACTGTTGCGCAACGACTTTCAAGAATGAGTTGGGCCAGATCAAAGAGATTAATATGGTCGTGAAATTTAGCCAGCCATGTAACTGGAGGGACGTCTCTGACTATAGGCATTAGGCAGCTAGACGTTTGCCTAATGTCTTTAAAATAAGAAGGCCGTCTTCTTATTTTATCAATATTTAATAGCCGTTGTTCAATATTTCAAAGAAAAAATAAGTTTCAAAATCTCATTTGGGTTAATGACTTTTTTCGTCCTTGGTTTTTGACCCCTTTACTATTTTTGTCCTTGGGTTTTTTCATTTATCACACGTAGTCCTTGGGTTTCATGGTTTTGTCAAAATGGTCCTTCCGTCCTCTTCCGTCAACGAATTACTCAGTCAACTAACGGCTTACACGTCATCACCAATCAGCCAGTGACACGTGTCATTTTTAAATGCCACGTCATTTTTTTGCCACATCAGAAAAACAAATTTTAAAAAAAAAACAAAATTCATCAAATTAAAAAAAAGAAAAACCCAAATCCTCCCTGGAAGGGGTGACCGGAGCCACCTAGCAAAGGGAGGCTGGTGGCTCCGGTCACCCTTTCCAGGGAGGATTTGGGGTTTTTTTTTAATTTGACGAATTTTGTTTTTTTAAAAAAATTTGTTTTTCTGATGTGGAAAAAAAATGACACGTGTCACTGGCTGATTGGTGATGACGTGTAGGCCGTTAGTTGACTGAGTAATTCGTTGACGGAAGAGGACGGAAGGACCATTTTGACAAAACCATGAAATCCAAGGACTACGTGTGATAAATAAGAAAACCCAAGGACGAAAATGGTAAAGGTGTCAAAACCCAAGGACGAAAAAAGTCATTAACTCATCTCCTTTATTATAACCTTTCTAACTTTTAAAGTTTACACTTTAGTTTTATATTTATATTTTAATATTTATTATAATTATCATTGTTTTATCGGAAGAAAATTGAAAATTTGATATTAAAGTGAGCACTATATAGCTTTATTTTTAGTGTATGTTGTGTTCATGTCATCAGTGTAGTTATCACTTTTTGTCTAGGATAATTTTGAGATATCTAAAAGCTAAAAAAAATTGAAAAATTAATTCAATAGCTCTTGAATAATCAACTTTGATAAGTAATTTTGAAGAATAATTTTTAACTAAAATTGACATTTTATATTTTAATATAAAAATTTATTATTTATTATAAAAGCCTAGTTTATGATTTGTCCCAATTATCTTAGAGACGACCGGCCTCATGCATGTAAGCATTTCATCCTTTACATTGTACTTCATATATAATCTCTAGTTCTGATATATATATATATATATATAGAATTTGACATTTTGGTCCTTGGGTATATACCTCTTTGACAAATGAGTCTTCACTTTCAAACTTTAAATTTTTAGCCATTGAATTTTCTTTGTTTGACGAAATGGTCTTTTCGTTAGTCTGTCGTTCATATGTTTAACGAATTTGAAGCGGTCGACCGGATATATGTGTTGAAAGTGAGCGGTTGACCGGTACAAATTTGCTGACGTGTCAGAAAGCTCCATTAAGCATATGAACGGCAGATTGACGAAAACATCATTTCGTCAAATAAAGAAAACTCAAGGACTAAAATTTTGAAATTTGAAAATGAAGGACCCATTTGCTAAATGGGTATAACTCAAAGACCAAAATGTCAAATTCTCATATATATATATATATATATATATATAGCATATTGATACGTACATATGGGGTCAACTACCATGATTCAACTTGAGTAATTACCTGGTGTTGCGTGTCCGGCTCAAGAACCTTGCAAATTTCATTACGGTGGAGTTACCGGACAACTTCTTCATAGTCAAAGAACTGCGAACCTTGATTAGGATTTTGATTTCCAGGAACCTCCGAGTAGATTGCCTTCAGCAACTTCAAAATGGATTTAGAGTCCTGAAAAGAAGCGCAACGTCCCCGTTCCGAGCAGAAGAGAAATGTGCCAAATGGCTTGTATTCGGTAGGACTGATGTTGGGTGAAATTAGGGCTGATCTAGGGAGTGGATCTTTCACAGAAACTACATGCAAAAAGTAGGAGTTCCACGTTGAGTATTGTATGGCTTCTTGCAGGCCTTCGTCGCCAATGAGGGGTGAGCCAAAAGTGACGCAAAGTGGGCGATTTGGCTTTGTAAGGTCCATTTTTTCTAGCAGCCATAAGGTGAAAAGAGCTGCAACAGATCCTCCCAGACCGTGTCCAGTGACAAGTAGTGGCTTGGAATTGGAAATCTGCATCCAGGAATGTCCCGTTACAATTTATATAATTGTTTGGAATTGAAAATCTGCATTAGGATATTGAAATTAGAGGATCGGTACTAAGGGTACTCTACTGAGTGACCAATAGAAGACCCCCAAAAATTGTTAAGAGATCTCGAGCCAAATTTCACAAACTCAATAGGGGATGTTCGTTTTGGTGAGATTTTTAGAATTTAAAGTGTTTTGAAAATTTTTAAGTGAATTGAAGTTTATTGATATGCATGTAAAAGTTGTTAACTTGTATTTGTATTTGAATATATTCGGTTTGTAAATTTTAGAATTTATGTGTATCCTAAAATACTTGTCAAAACGAACGTCTTCTTAGTTTGAGTAACATACATTATTACATATATACTGAAAGATCTTTTACACGATAAAATTAAAAAACGAAGGTTTATAATAATATCGGGCGATCACTAAGGCGGCGTTTGTCTCCAAAAATTTCCACCTCTCAAAATTTCCAAACAATCATAAAATAATATCTCTCTCCTCATTAAATTATAAAATATATTATACTATTCAATTAAATCTTCTCCCTCCTCACTTTTCTATAAAATACTATACTTTTTCACAAACCTCAATACCCAAAATTTCTAAAACACCAATGTTTCCACAAACAAACACCCCCTAAGATTCCGTTGTCTTCAAATCAACATAGGGATTTTACAGCCCACACATTTATAATCGTTTTGAATATTTTTAAATAATTGTGCAATTACTAATATGGTAGCATACTTTACTTCCAAGTTATTAACAATAATAGCTTAGAAAAGAAAAGTTATTAACAATAATAAGTCTTGATGTGGTAGGGTTTTAACCAGTCATTACTATGAAGTTTGACTCACGGTTCCACCTCATCATGCTCCGAGTTATATTGCGAAGCCCAAGCTTACAAGCGATTGCAGAAAAAGAACCGGAAAAGGAACACAAGTGAGAAACAAAAAGACAGAAAGAAAAGGCGTTTTTCAGAATAGATCTAGTTGTTAGAGAGACGGGTACCTGAGACCACAACTTATCGAGCTGCGTGCCACGAAATTCATCAAAAAGCTGAATCGCTTGTTTGTGGATGGAGAAGTCTGGGTAGTTTTTGGTGCACAGGAATTCAAAGAGGGGGAAAGTACCCTTAAGAGTTGACAATGGGACCATATCTGCAACTCCTTCTCCTTGAAGATTCTCTCTGGCACAAGGGGGCGAAGTAACGAAAGCTATAGTGTTATAGTTCGGGTTCTGAACATCAAGTTTGAATCTTATAGAGAAGGGCAAGGATGTGCCGTTGATTTCTCTGTAAAGTTCCCTAATAGTAGACCATGAACGGCGCAGAACATCAGAGGCAATAACAAAGTTTGCCACCTCTAGTCCAATGCTAAATCTGCAACCAAGAAACAAAGGGAAAAAAAAAAGTGGTCAATAACTAGTAATCGAAAGACGTTAGCGTGGAGTTTCTTGATCAAGGAAAAAGAAAGAAAGCAAAACAAAACGGATTTGATTCTTTTTCTTACAAGGGAGACTGAGACATTCTATTGCTTAATTTGTTAGATCTGCTTACAATACTTGAGCATCAATACCAATTTAATTTATAGCACAAACCCAAGGCCGCATGAGAAAGTTCGGAGAAATGGAGAGTACGTAGCTTGTAGTTGACTTAAGAACTTGACTCCAGATACGAACAAAAAAAGAGAGAAAGAAACTGACAACTTGTACTTAGGTGTGACGATCATGTGCACCGGATCGAAACGCACCGTTGATTGGAAGTCCCAAAAGTGAAGATGAATGATTGGCGATACCCACCCTCAATGACTCGTTCCATAAATGTCAACTGATTTTTCACGAAAAAAAAAACCTAGGAGATGAAGATCGTGTCCATTACACTGTGTTAGTATATATTGAGAAAATTAAACTGTGTTAATATATGAGCTGCGATCCCATTGACTTTAATGGTTCATTGTAGTCGAGGACAGTAGTTAACTAGAAGCGTGTGACAAACACCAAAACGTCGAAATTAATTCTTTCTCTGAAAGGTACAGGTCTGGCGTGTGGGTCCGGACTCCGGTTTATAATATCTTAAACCCGTAATTTGAATATGCCTACAGTTGATAAATGATAAATCTTTAACATCAATTGACTAATAAGTCCTACAAAAAAATATGATTTAATACAGCTGTAATTCCAAAATGGATGGGGGACATCTGGAAAATCCCATTGGTATGAAACTCTTATAAAGCATTGGTACCAATAAATCACGAGGATGCAGGTTGAGAAGCCGCTCTTTAATCCAGGAAAGATGTCATTTGAGTGAAAACTCTTCGCCCTCAAGAAAAGTCGGCAGCCATTTTGATGCCAAATATCTCAATTTCACTTTGGTTACATTGCTTTCTGAGAAGTTGCGAGCGCAGAATTACACTGGATGCCTTTCGTGTATATATGTGTGAGCGCGAACAGCAACAGAACAAACACTACTTGGGCGCTCATGATTCCGAAATGGCTGATGCTGTTGCCAATTTCCATCCAACTTCCTGTATTCCGAACCTGATACACGTCACATTTTGTCAGCTGTGCGTCTATATTTACTTAAATTGTTCCCAGCCTCAAACCCCCGACCATTTCCCAAGACAACTTGGCTTTTTTTTTAGCACGGGTCCATGGACGAAGGCATAATAGCTGGTAATGAAATGCAAAACTGGACAATTTGGCGGGCCATGTCAATATAAGCAAATACTTTGAATTCGGGGGAGTGGGAAAAGTAAATGATTGACCTGACCCTCTTCTAGATAATCAACGAAAGCCGACCCCATGTTCACTTCCTTTTTTTTCTTTTTTATAAAAGGATTATCTGAGGAATATACTCTTACCAGGAAGAAGAAGTGAATAGTCATCACATCCGACAACAATATAACAAGAAAATAGCATCCCAAACGTGGAAGTCGGTGTAGTTTGGTTATTGCACTGAATGCACATCTGCAATCCAGACCAGAGCAAGCAATATAAGGAATGCAGTTTTAGTGGCATGCTAGTTCCCTCAGACGAAAGGCAATCAATTATAAGGTTACAAATAGTCACAGGAAGGTTATCGAGAGAAAACTGCAGGTAAAACTTGTATGGTCACAAAGCTAAAGCAATCAAGAGTTTTGGCTGTCTGGACCTGTATTTTACAAAATGGTGCTCGCAGATCAAATAGCACACACGAAAAGAGAAAAGGAGAATAACCTCAATAACGCCTGTTTAGCATCAGTTTTCTTTTGACAAGCCATTGTGTACCCAAAAATATCTTACCACAGTGAAGAACTTGTATCATCTATCTTACCTGTAGCTATCAAAGAAACGGTCGTAATTTTACTTACATGACAAGCATGAATGGTATAAACAGCTTGAATATAAGTAGGGCTGTCATCAGAAATGGCTGCAATTAAAAGATAACCATATCAGCTGAGTAAAATATTTCTGACAAGTGATACATGTTCTAAGGAAATTATATCAGTACTCACGCTGAAGACGGTAATGAACCGATAGACAGATGAAATCTCAAAGCTAGCAATACTTGCAAAATTTCCCGTTCCAAAGAAGGCAACATTGAATAAAACCATCTGAAGAGTAGAAAAAAACAGAAAAGTCATAAAACACATACACGTCAGTACCACGACCATTTTAATTGTGTTACAGCTCTTAACAATGTAAACCATTCTCACCAATCAGGACAATTTTACTTAAGCTCTAAAGTTAATGTACTACACAGAGAAATCAGCTCTGCTATCAGAATGTCCTGAATTTCAAGGAGAGAGATTGTTTAGATCAAAGTCCAATGTAGTAGCCAGCAGAAGGAAAGACGTGCCTACTTGCATAGATTCCTTTCCATCTCTCTGTCCCTAGATTCTCTGTGGCTCTAAAAGGTTGTACTTTTGGATAAGTCACACAATAAGCATAAAAGAAAGGCTGCCAAAACCCTAATCTTACCATGGGTTTACGACAACAGTTACACTAATTACCACAAAACCCTATATACAGTCATTATCTGTTTAAGTCTACACCAAAATGGGTTTACAGCAACGCTTACACCAATCACTGCAAAACGCCATATACACTCATTTTCTGATAAATTCTACACCAAAATTACTGTGGAAGGATGAATATTAGATAGCCACCCCCCCCCCCCCCCTCTGGTAGGTTGATATTCTTCAATCACTGCAAAACGCCATATACACTCATTTTTTGCATCAATTTTTCATTAATTGTATACAATTTGTGCATATTCTCCACCTATTTTTGACTCTCACATCTAAATGAGATATTTAGGTGGTGTTTGAGTGTCGAAATTATCTATCAACTTCACAGAGAAATGGGTTTACAGCAACGCTTACACCAATCACTGCAAAACGCCATATACACTCATTTTCTGATATAAATTCTACACCAAAATTACTGTGGAAGGATGAATATTAGATAGCCACCAAACAAAAAAATTATGAGGAGATCCCCCCCCCCCCACCAGTAGGTTGGTATTCTTCCATCATTACTCGGTGGCCACACTGGAAAGAATAGAAGTCTGCAGACATCCAGTCAACCCCGCTAATACTGCGGCTTAATCAAACTATATAAAAGATTTGACCACTGTGGTTTAATCCAAACCCCAGATATTTAAACATGGTCGAAATTGATGAGGGGGTAGAAAGGAAAGCATGACAAGGAAAGGACCTGACTTACAAAGATTAAAGGAATTCTCACATCAGACAGCAGCAAGCATCTCTCATCTTGTTCAAAAATAATATTATCATCCTCATTTTTAATAGTAGCTGATAATTTTTTAACCTTACTCAGGTATAAAACTGTGTTTTCAAATAGTATCCATGCCATTAGTACAACAGCCAGTGCACCGTAGAAGACAGCTTCATATCTGCACAAGTTTGAAGAAAAGGAAAAAATGACAATAAAGAAATACAATTTGCCTTTGCATGAAGATGTTAAATGACCACGACAGTTGCTTATAAATGAGATATACCCAATAGATAGAAGAAGGAACGCGGGTGCAAAACCTAGAAATATAGAAGTAAGCCGGGACAAGAGGCCATTTGCTGAAAATAACGGGAGGACCATCGCAAAACCTATTATAAGAGAATAGGTGAATTTTGCTACACATGTAATGTGCACTTGTATATTCTTCAAGTAGTAGGAACTTCGCAACAAGCAATATAAGTAAATACTGTACTGCAAACATGTAGAATCGAGAGCTTCCTTTATCAAACAAGAGTAGATACCAGGTTTTCTGGGATGGGCCTGATCATACAATTTCAGACCACAACCTAATTCAACTGCAAATATTGACTACATGTCCGATGTAACATCTTCAAAACAAATTGTCGTATGCATGAGAACGATCATATTATCTTAGGCATTGCTTTGTGCATTAAGGTCTGTAACCCGTCATTTTCTTTGATGATGAAACGCCCATACTCTGTTTAAAGTAAATACTTTATGCAAACTACATGCACCAGCATCACTAGCATGATTGTTTTGCTTCAGAGATCCTTTGGATGGGCCAAAAATTCCTTTGTTGAACTTTTTTATTGGAGGTAGTGTAGATGTTATTGGGGTTTTTGAAAAAGATGTTGGAGTTTGTGAAAAGTTGTTGGAGTTTGTGAAAAGTTGTTGCTGTTTGTGATAAGGTGTTGGAGTTTGTGAAAAATTGTTGTAGTTTGTGATAAGGTATTGGAGTTTGTGAAAAAATGGTAGTGAAAATATTTTCAAATTTTTTTTGTGCCAACCAAACAGAGGATCAATGATTGCAGCCCTCATCCTTTCTCTGGGCATAGAGCAGGGTTAAAAGTGATGAGGATACTAAGCATGACATGGATGGAGTTATACAGACCATAGCACAACAACTGACATTTATTGCGGACTACTAGATTTGAAACGAATAAGAGTCAAACTTATAGTTTGATGTTGTCCTTATGGAAACCCCAGATAGCAGAAGTAAACACTAAGCAAAAAAGGAATAATCAAGAGGATACCAGCTATAGACCAATTTATTAACTGGTGTAACACGAGCAGTTCTTGCTTCTGTGTTCTGTGGGATGTTGATAATGACACCATCACCGAAGATAAACCAACCAAAAGAGCCTAGATTTCATTTAGAAAAATGAAGACCATCATTAGATCCATACAACATAATATATAGGTAAACTTAATCTCAGTGGAAGTATAGGCTAGCTGTGCACCTGTAACCGAAAGAGCATGGGAAACTTGGGTTGCTTCAATTCATGATTCGAGAAGCTTAGCCAGTATTTGCCTTCAGCATACAGATTTAGCCACCTCGCAACTACTCCTATCAAGACAATCATGGCTCCACTCACAATTCTGCAGAAGTTATTGTTGCATGCACAAACATCATGATCATGATTATTCGTATGAACTAATGAACTCCCAAACTCTGAGGGTCAAGACTTTATCATTTGTAATTTCTTGATTGTACATATTCTATTAAGTAATTACATGGTTTTTTACTGACAGAAAGCAATATCGAAAAATGCATACTCAAGTATGCAAGGCAGTCATTATTTGCATATTTAGCAATTGATAGACCAGAAAGTGATAGAGAAACAAACATACTCAACAATGCACCCACTAATATATGCAACCTAAATATATGACACCAACTAATAGACAAGATTCTTTTGCTGTAAATGATTTTCTCTTTAATGCTCTAATTGCTCTCAACAATCAGATTTTTTTAAGCAGTTAAATAAGTCCAACTAAAAATTAAGTATGCAAGGCAGTCATTATTTGCATATTTAGCAATTGATAGACCAGAAAGTGATAGAGAAACAAACATACTCAACAATGCACCCACTAATATATGCAACCTAAATATATGACACCAACTAATAGACAAGATTCTTTTGCTGTAAATGATTTTCTCTTTAATGCTCTAATTGCTCTCAACAATCAGATTTTTTTAAGCAGTTAAATAAGTCCAACTAAAAATTACATAATTATCCAGGTGAAGAAAAATTAAAAGAAAAGTAGAAGGTGAAAACATGTGCACCTAAACTAATTCACAAAGAACAAGGGAAATGACGCGGCAAAGCCATTTTATTTCCCATCAATTTAAATCAGAACTAGTAAAGTTATGAGATAACAAATGGTAAAATGAGCGGATAGGGTTGAGAAGAATACTATAGCTGAACAGCAGGTTTATAGATGGTCAATCTGTCCCTTCTGCATATCTACCTAGTGCGTACAAATTTTTGTAAGCCGGTCAACAATGAAAGGTATTTTATTTGCGAAATTGTGCTTGTGCTAACTACCCTTTTACATACTCAGAAAAAAAAAAGAACAACTACCCTTTTACATTCCTCCCCATTTTTTCAGTTCAAAAATTCAAACTGAAACGCACCCTCCAGCATGTCTACACAATAAGAAGGATAAACTAAAGGAGAAAGTGACTTACACGAGTTGGTTATTATCAGGAATTTCTGCTGGCATCAGTGTAAATACGGACAAAAGCCAACATGAAATGCAAACAAAAATTGGGATGCCAGATCTCCATGGAATTGACCTAAAAAGATAAAGAGAAGCTGTGGCCCCAGCACTCAGGAAGCACCAGGTGTAGAGCTTCCTGTCAGTGAAGCTATTTACCTGCAAAGGGTACAAGAAAACATCACTTAGAATGTTGGATTAGTACTTTATCACTGCTACATCAGTAGAATAATTAGCCTTTTGATATCCCTACCAGGAATTCGAGAATGAATATTGACACAGATGTAGTGGCTAAAAGTTTAGTGAAATAATTGAACTTTCTTCCATGTAAATGCTTCCATAATGCTTTTATGAACCAATATTCGCCAATTATTTGTGTCCAGAGAAATACTGTCATGGTGGTGTAGGCATGGTAAAGGGGAGGAGAGTGCTCCAGAAAGAGTAGAACAGAAATTACTCCCATGAAAAGACTTCCACATAAGTATGCCTGCCAAGAAAACAAGATATATGAGATGTGAAATGTGAAATGAATGGTGTGAGAGCACAACAATTTGTATCAGGTTTATTCTATATCCAAGCTTGTTTTCCTTTTCTCTTCCTCCTCTTTTTCCATACTTTCGTTCTTGCTTTATTTCCCTTCTAATTTCCCTTCACTTTTAATGTTCCTAATGCAGCCTGGAGGTTAAGCCTTTTTACCTTTCTGGTATAATTTCTCTGGCGAACTGCTTGCTCCTTTCTCAACATATTTCCTGGTAGTGAAGTATAAGATTGCAGGATGTGGAGAACAAGATAGATCATCCAACCGATGTACCCAAGTGTAATTACGGTCATAAGCATCAGCCAATCATATGTTTGAAAATAATGAAGCCCTTGAAGTGCCAAGCTTCTGAGATTTTCTGATAGTGTCATAGCAGCTTGATGGTCTTTAACAGAAATGAGATACTCAATTTGATCCAGGACAGCAGAATAATTAGCCAAGGGTTTGAAAGGCTTGAAATGTAATGAATTTGACTGCTTCATATCTAAGCTAGTCAAGAAAGCTACATAAATAAAAAAAGCTTATCCCACACCTTTTTCTTCGTTCTTTTCTCCCACAAGAATAGGAAAGACCAATTTCATGAAAAAGGAGCATAGACAACTTCAACATTTTCCAAAGAAGCAACATGGTCAAAGTAGTATATGATAAACTAAGCCAGGAAAAACTTGGCGCATATGAACCAAAACAAGAAATAGAAACACAATGTCTGAAATTTTTTTTTCTTATTCCATCTAAATGTGTGAAACAATTTGATTCCCACTAGCTCCAAACTAAACTATTTATCTTAAAGGAACAAAAGATGTGATGCTCAAAGTTTCAAGAAAGTACACCCACTCCAGTTGATATTACTAAGAATAGAATTAATATAAGGGGATACATGACTTGCGGAGAAATTGGTTGAGAATTTGCTCTGTATTAGCTACCACAGCTCCAACTTCTTCCACCTGGACATTGAAATAGTTGAACACCTCTGTCACTTATATCAATTCAATTCAAGTTGGATTAGTTCAAATAATTAACTAGAAATGCAAAGAACAAAATTATATCTGCTCTAAGATCATGACAAAGAATTAAATGTTATTCTTAATCAATAAAAGGAGTAGGATTATGCAATTACACAAATAAATCAACTGAAAATACTATGACGAGACGTTTGCCATTCTTCATTATGACAAATAAGCCATCCATCACTGAAAGCTAATTGAACATACCTCAATCATGCTAATGTAATCAAGGGGTAGACTTCCAACTGAATTTGCAGGACAGGGCAAACCAAGAAGAGTGGACTGACAGAAAAGCCAGAAAGGAATTAGAGCGTGTATAAATGGAGGATGCTTCAACGGATTCAGCTTGGGGAATGAAAAATCTAGGGGGGAAAAGGTACAACCATAAGTGGTGCAATATCGGCTTGATTAACATCAACTCTTTCTAGGTCATCAAGGCCCCATTTTGCAGGCGTTGGTGTGTCATGCACATGGTCGTCAACAAACCGGAAACTGCAATGAGAATGGTTGGTGCTGGATATTGGCTTTGGATATTTAACACCAGCTCCCCATGCAACAAGAGGAGTATCCGTGTTTGAAGGATGCCCATCTCCATGGCTTCCTATCAATAAAACCATAATTCTGTCAGCATTTTATTTAAATTGCAAGTTGAAGTTTCAGTAACAAAAATGACAAAGGGACTGCAGATAAAAGAGCCTACTTCAAGGAAACCAAAAGAGAGCATCTGAATGAAAGGGAAACTAAGACAATGATGTCAAAGCAGAAAATCTTACTAGCATCTATATCCAAGGCCAAGAAATAGATGCTTTGGATTCGCAAACCATTAATTTCAAATAAATTGACAGATGGGAATGGAGACTAGCATATAGAGATGAAGACTTTTGGTGCCATATCTGACATCTCTACTGCTGCAAGCTTTTAACAAATTAACATGCCTTTGACAAAGTGCAAACCTTAAAAAGGTATCAGAAGGCATAGCTTGCTTGTATCAAAGTTATCACCATCAAGTGATTGAACTGAAGCAAAAAAAATTTCAAGAAAATAAATTGTATTAATAGAAGTTCACAACCTTTGTCACTCATTCCATGATCGGCCGTAAAAATATATGCTGTTCTGTTGTCCTTGTAATAATCTTCAACCAGATGATAAACCCTTTCAGCTATATGGTCAACAACCTTTACATTATTGAGATAGGTCGAGGAGAAGGGCCTATGGGCATGACCATTAGAATCACAACCAAGTAGGTGCAGAAATATAACAAGATTATCCTGTAGAAGTAACTCCTTCAGCTTTGAATCTTCATTGGACCTATTCAAAAGGCTCTGAAATTGATCAAAGGACCACTCATCCAAAAAGGAAGCATCTGCATTTCCAAAGTCATATTGAAAAAAAAAAGCATGAACGGAGTGAGAAGAATCATAGTGGTTTATGCATAAAGTACAATTACCAATACAATATCATTCTACATCTTCCGATTCTCTTTGAGATTGTTTTACTTATCATAACATTAATTATTCAAAACATTCTTATTCGCAGATTTTAAAATCGAACCGGTTGCAAAATCTTCGAACTCATGAGGATAGGAATTCCATGTGCTGTGTGGTATAGCACCACAGAATATTGGGACAATGTCTGGACTACCAAAAGCAAATGTATGCCTGCTTCGGTTAAATACTGAATCAAATTCAACTGGATTAGCTTTCCATCCTGTGAATATAATTCAGTGTCTTAGTGGACAAAACACGACTTGACTGGAAGAATAATAAAAGTAAATGAGATAGAACGATGGCTTTGGCACAAGAAGATTGGCAACCCACCTTTTGTAACTGCACTGGGATCCTCATAGAAACCGGCAATTATAGCAACATGTCCAGGCCTCGACTCTGTTGGAGGGCGTGCATGAGATACTCCCCAGCGACCTTGTCCTTTAATTATGGTTCTTAAAAATGGAGCTCTATAATGTCCTTCAGAATCAGGCTCAAAGAACTTGTCAGCACGCAAACCATCAGCTGCATCAATATTTTGCCCCCGTTAAAGTAAAGTTCTGAGTTTTACATATTACATATACTAAAAGCTTACTCACATTTCCAATTAACTCAATTCCTTCAAACCAGCTGAATCAATAGTAATCCATTTTCCAAACATTCACCGAGCGTGGCAACTGATTCTTCGAGATAAACTTGTCATTTTCAACCCTATAAACGATCTATGTAAAAGGATTAAAAACCCAAAACTTCATAAACAATTTGGAAAAACGTTAAGAGCTGAAATGACAAGTTCCTAGTCAACAAATAAGCGTTAACTCAAATGGGCGGCCCCCATTGGGTATATAAACAATACCAACCGATCCATTTCCAGTTCAATGTCAAGCTTACTCAGGAGAGAGAGAGAGAGAGGAAAAAAAAGACCCCCCAATCCTAATCATTTGGTTAGTGGGGTTAGCAAGAAGCATAAACAAAGCAACAAACTGTTGCAGCATGTCACTAAGACAATTTAACAAACACTTAGAGCCCGATTCCACGTAGCACCTACCGATGAGCAGAACAAGGCGCTTGGCAGGGGCGTTGAAGCGAGGCGTGACTGGATCCATCCCATGGACAATGGGAGTCTTGAAGTAGATGTCGAAAATGCTCAGCATGTAGACGGCGTGAAGAATGACACCCAGAACGACAAGCCACCTTTCTTGGCGCTTCAGCCATTTTCTTCTTGTGATGCTTAAAGTTGCTTTGCTTCGTTCTACGTCTCTGTTGCCTAAGATCCCATCCCCACCTCCCATTTCTGCTGCTTCTCGTTTTGGGCTCCGTTCCTATTTTTACTCTTTTAGTTTGTCGAGAGCCGACGTCAGAACGAACTGAGTCACAGCTCCGAAGTGGATCGGAGGAAACTCGCTTCCTTGTAGCTGAAAA
Source organism: Myrica gale (assembly GCA_963930655.1). Classification (NCBI taxonomy): domain Eukaryota; kingdom Viridiplantae; phylum Streptophyta; class Magnoliopsida; order Fagales; family Myricaceae; genus Myrica; species Myrica gale. Next base: position 1,894,678 of record OZ005600.1, on the reverse strand, counting down.
TAACGAAAAACCGAATTCAACTTCTCTCTACCCCACTCTTTCTCTGTTCTCGGTTGCTCTGATCCGCCCTGGTTTCCAGGGCCCAGGGAACAAAATTGAAGATGATCTGATGGGTTGCTTATAGGCCTACTTACCCAAACAAAGGTTATGGGCCTACGCCTAAAAATCCCCGGTAGCCACAAAACGGTGGCTCAATTCCTTTTTAAAGAAAGATGACTGCTCTCAACTCCAGTGCTCTAATCGTACATAACTTGATTTTGAAGTGGCTATTTTTAGTAATTACGCCTCCAATGTAATTATTCCACATGGTTAGTGAACGCAAATAGACTTTCTGCTTAAAAGAAAACTGCCTAATCCCCATTCTTAAAAAGTTACAAAAACATATAAGGTCGAGAAATAATCGAGTTCAGATCTATATATTTTGAGTTTATAACCTAAAATATAGCGGCCAAAAATTACCATCGGCCACCAACCTCACCTGTTCGAAGCCACACCCATCCCATTTGTTAACGCGACAGTATCACTTTTAGCACGTCGCCTTTACAGCTATTGAGAAAAACCACCTCTCTTGTTAGATAAGTTCATGTGTAGTGTTGTAAATGACCCAAGAAATATGATGAGTGCAATTGATATGCTTCTCCTATTACTCCAATTTATTTTTTAGATTTTTGAACTTTTAATTTGCTCAATGTCCAATAAATTTTTTAACTGTGTAAGTTACGAGACTTTGATGTCATGTATGAAAGCTTTATAAAAAATAATTATGGGCTCTTTGAATATTTTATATTAAAATTAATATAAAATGCCTACTAATTAATGCGGCCTTGGGCCTCCATTTACTCCATTTAGTTTGAGCCGGCCCTGAATCCTGATGACGATAGAGCGTGCCCTGCAGCGGCCAGCGAGTAGCTTTATCCATACATCTCAGTTTTGTTTCAGTGTCGTGAATTTGGAGATAACCCAGCACAGCGAGCAAGAGTGCAACACGCCAAGTACTGCCACCTCATCAACACAATCAAGATGCAAGAACTTGGAAGATTGCAGTTGCAACAAGCACAAAACGACTGAGTAGGGATGCAAAAGATGTCTATGCACTTGGTGCAGCCAGATGCGTCAGGGGAATGTCTAATCGTTCAGAAACAGCCAACGTCGAGTAGGCAAGCAATACGACAACAAAATGTCAACAAATCCTTTGGGTTGCCATAAAAGCCATGAGCTGAAAAGCTGCAATCCCCTACTTTTCTCGCCGGATGATAATACCAAAGAATTAATTAGTCGCATCTTTTTTGTCGCTCACGCTTCGTGATGAAAATTAGTGGTGCCAGTGCAAACCATATTTTAAAGTATGTTTCCATTTCAGACATCCCCCAGGTTGCGGTACTGCCTATTTTTTCGTCTTCGTAACACGGTAACTGGTTGCCTCCAATAAGGAAAAGATACGAACAGTGCATATCGTGTTGGTTTGTTCAACAAGATTTCCGGTACATAGATCACGCGATTTGTTTACCGAGGAGGTTTTGTCTCAAGGCGCACAAGTCGTGGAACCTGCAGCCATGAATCGTTCAAGTTCCCATTTACAGGGTAGCGAAAGTACGTCTTCAATATTTGCAGCTTTACCAATTTTATATATCGCCGGGAAGAAAAATTAACTTATAAAGAAGAATAAGAGATGTATTAATCCAATATCGATCTGCCATATGAAGTGGGAAATTTCAGTAGACATCACAGAAAAAGTACTCCAGGCCTAACGCCCACATGCCCAGCGAATTGCTTCAGGAAGCATGCAGTAGCTAAGGAGACTGGAAAACCTTTTATTTCCATCTCTTTCTCACACTTATGACAGAATGGATATAAACCACCAAGTAATATAGACCGTTTCAAGGGCACTTGTATTTCTGGCCGCGAGTGGTCATCTCTGTGTAGCACTTGCCACATTTTTCTTTGTTACCAAATGTTCCTGGTGGAACGCACTTGCAGCGGTCGCAGCATGTCATACATGCTCTCACGCAGGATCTCTTCCTTCGATTTAAGTTGCATCTTTCCTCACAGCGGGGGGCGCATTCTGAGCATCAAATCAAGACTTAACCCATTTACCAGAAAACAACACAAAAACGAAGTATATTTATAAATATACTGTGAAAGGAAGGTTTTCTTTTTCCTTTCTTGGTAGAGCTTTCTGTATAAGGGAGAAGAGATGTATTTACCCTTTACCGACGTCACTAGGGACGTTGGTGCAGGAGCAGGCTCCTTCACTGGGGGAACGGGGGCGGTTGCCTTTGGCGGAGGCGCATATATGGTTACCTTTGGAGGAGGAGCATAAGCCGGTGCCTTAGCTGGGGGAGCATGAACCGGTGCCTTCGCTGGAGGAGCATGAACTGGGGCCTTTGCTGGAGGAGCATGAGACGGCGCCTTCCCTTAGCAGGACCTTGAGCTGGTACTGGGACTTTGCCATAATGTCCCTACACAAAATTGCAAAGTCCAAAATAGTTACTTCGTTATAAGAAACAGTAATTACTCGAGTTCTTTTGGAAAGTGATACATAAACCACAAGGAAATAAGAGCCAAGCAGAAATGTAAATCAATTTATGGCACCCAAATGTAAATATATAAAGAACCAAACTGAAAAAGGGAAAAAACAAAAAGGAGAAGCAGAGACCATAAAAGTTGTCAGTCATCGCAATACCTGTGGCGCGGGCTCGACATAGTTAGACGAAACCTACAGCAAATTTGCACAACATTAGCATACACAGCCAACGAAAGCAAATAGAAAGAATCGCGTTTGTTTGTGGGAGACAGAGACGGGAAGAGAGCCATACCCTTGTGGTAACTACAAGAAAAGTGGTGAGCAAAAGGAGCATGAAAGCCATTGTACAGGATCAGAAAGAAGCCAAGCCAAGAGAATGCGAAATTTCGTCACTCGATGTGGCTTCAGTGTGGAACCATCTGTGGTATAAATAGCGCTCAAGATGGAGTGAAGAAATGTATTTACAAGCTGGACTTCGAGTCAATCGAAGTGCCCGCATACCAGTTTCACCAGATCTGCGAGACACGAATTATGTCTTGATGTCAGAAACTTATTTGGTATTTTTATTTTCTTTTTGGTGGAAATTGCTTGTCCACAAGTTTGACTTAGAGGATAACGGTCAGTTAAAATTTTGAGAATTCAGACTATTTTGATAAATTTTAGATGACGTTAAATTTTATTGATATGTGTAATTAAGGTGTTTTTAAGGTGATGTTAAAAAATATTTTCGATTTTAAAATTATAGGATTCTAAATTAGCGAAACACGTCCTTGAATTGAGATTTCGACCTACGTTCCCCAAGGAACATATGCTTATAAACTACTATATATATCTATTGAAATTTGGAACTACAGACACATAGCCAATCTTCTGACTATCCTGTTTAAGTGGTTTTCCTGCTTTAAATAACTGAGCTTACAAGGTTAGGCTCCTTAGGAGTCTAGGATCATTATTATGTACCAAGCAGAGCTTCCCACATGGCTAAATATGGGGCGCATGTGGGACTTCTCACTGGCACTAACTCTTATTGCATGAATCTTTGACCATTTACTTAAAGGTCATATATTTGGGGCCTTGATTGGGATTAAGGAGTTCAGAAGGATATGGTGAACAACCCCCATTGTGCATCAACTAACAGACCTTCTGTGTCAATGAAACAAGACCATTAAACTTCAGGTGCGCTGTCTCTAATTCATCATGCAGTAACATGCTCTGTTCAATCTTTTGAATTAAAATCTCCAAGGAAAATGCCGTTGAAAGTCACTAGACCAAAAGGCATTACATTGAAGATAATTAAAGCACTTGTTAGGTGGATTTAGGCATGTGCTGATATTATTTGCCCGAAACAGTTGTTTCCTGTCAAGAAAAACGAATCTAACTCAGCATTAAAATTAACATCCCCAGACTGCAACTGGCAAGTTTGTAAGATTTCATACGAGTTCCAGTTGGATTCTGTCTCTCACTCTTTTCATACCAGTCCCAGTTAGACTCGCTCAGAGATGGGCCTAAAAGATTCATCAAGTTTGACTTCATCAGGATGGTTGTATCTAAGACAACACTAGATATAGATAATGTGTAATTTCCGTAATTTTGACTCAAGCATTGGTTCAGTCGGTGCAATGTGTTGAGGTTCTTTCGGAACTATAATATTTGAATTAGCAAATAGCTAGGACGAATTTGTTTTGACTGCAGGTAGTAGCAGATCATCTTGTAAATTCTCAATTTTGACTTACATGTGATAGTCATAATTTAGATGCATTTGCGAACTCTAACTAAGTGAAATATTTAAGCAATATTGTGAAAATTAAGAAAATTAGAATTTTATTAGGTTTTGTGAAAAAATAGTGAATAAAATATAAATTTATATGAGTTGGTGTAAGAGTGAGAAAAGAAAAGTATAATGTTATGGGAGTTGGTGAAAAAAAAAAGTAAAAATAGAGATGATTTGAGTGAAATATTTTATATTTATTGTAATGTAAAAAATAATTTGATTTGAGATTATTTTGAATTTATTTTATTTGATAAAAATTTTGAGTACATTTTATTTGCAAACTATAATTTTGGAATAGTATAAAATTTTAGGATGGTCGATGTGTTGCAAACGCGTCCTTTACACATACAGCTGGACCTAGGCCCCGTTTTCACACTAAAATTTTATCAATCCTAAAATTTTAACACAATAAAAAATTACAATATAATCTTTCTCCCCATCAAATCACTACTTTTCACTACAAAAAATATAAAAAATTACCTCTCTCTTCACTTTTTCATCAACCCTAATACCTAAAATTTTAGAATTTTAACAACCCTAAAATTTTACTTCTCAAACATAGCCCTAGTAACCTATTGACTATGTTTGTGTTGCCATCTTTTGTTAGCTATTCCGAGAACCACCCAATCTTTGAACCTAGAGGCACAGCCTTGGACTTTGGAGTTAGATCCATTACGTGTTGGCATGGTTTGTGACAATTTCATATGTAACATTCTTGAGATTTAAGTGGTGAAGATTTAGGATGGTTATTGGCTTTTGTGAAGGTTGTGTTTGATAAGGAGTTCGAAGTAGTCTACTGCGCAGAGGAATAACAGAAATTCTGTTTTAAGTGAAAGTGCGCCCATTTAATATGCCCAGCATTCTTTGACTTCGAAATACCCTCCTTGACTATATAAAAGCCTCTCTGAAACTTTTGCAAGTAGCCCAGAACGTTTAATCGAAGATTTCGCAGAGATTCAAGAAAAGCCTCCAAGAAACCATCTTCTAGATCTTGTACCCTTTGTCTTTGTTGTTGTTGAGAGTGGGTGGTAATCTGAACGTGGAGATCAGATCTTTGTTCATCCTCTCAGTTTGATCACGAAATATCAATCCTTAGATTGAACAAGAGAGCTTCGGAGTTGCTGGAGTTCCAGCGGTGCTGAAGGCGCAATCACTTGAGTTCAAGTAGGAAGATTGCTCCGTTGAGAAGAATCAAGAAACCGATCGGGATAGAAGTTCCTCTCCCCTGCAAGTTGCAGATTCAGACGTTGGACGTTTGAGTAAGGTTACGATTGATATTAGATTAGCAAGGGTTGCTGAATTTATAAATCATCGTGTAACCGAGATTGAGTTTCTAGTGATTCATTTGCTGGACTAGGTCCCGAAGAGTTTTTCTTCCTCGTAGAGATTCTACTTGGAAGTTTCTCTCCGTCAACAATTTCTTGTGTCAATCATGATTGAATTTGTGTTATTGTTATAGTTTTATATATATCTTGTTATTTGCTAATCGTTCTTGTTTAAGTGATTAAAGAATCTTAATCTTGGTGGATTGTCAATCTTGTTGCAAGACGATTTAAGGAAAAAGGTAGATCTGGGTAAGAAGAGTAATTAACATCTCATTGTGTTGTTTTTAGATAAAAATTATGTTGTTAATATACTTGTGAATATTCTGTCATTTGGTAGTGTGCTGCAGAATTTAAAGTAGTTTACTGCAACATCACATAGTACTTTACAGCAGATTTGTTTATCTCATATTCTGTTGTTTAGCTTGTTTTATTGTCATATGAAAGCATCTTAGTCTATCTGAAGAATATCTGAATATATTGGTTTACATTGAATATCGATTCCATTCATTGCCATATAGTTCAAATTACTTTAAAGGGTTGAATATTGTTTTTGTATTTCATTGTTCTTTGTTTGAGGGTTGTAGAAATTTTGTAATACACCTATTCACCCTTCTAGGTTATTTGGGTCTAAAAGAGTTTGTTCAAGAGTGTAATGTAATTTGACTGCAATGTTTTTGAATTTTGGGAACAAGTGGAGAGAGAACTTAAAAAAGCTCGACAAGCAAGTAATGCTGCAGTATTTGGATGTGAGCTTTCCCAGATGCACGTATCTCCCAATTTAAAACGGCATTTTCAAATCTTATTTGAGGTCGTGGTTTTGTACTTATTCGGCCCAAGGCATCGATCAACATAATAATGTTTCCTTTCAAGAGTTTTTAAGCCATCCAAAATGCAGGTTTTAAGCCTTAAGGCACCAGAACCAATGCGGTGTTGTAGGTTATGCAACAAAGATATGACCCATCTCTCAATTCATACCATGCACTGCATATATCGAACTCGAATAGCTTGTTGGTAGCAGTGCTCTTCTATCTTATTGGTTTATTTATAGTTGGAGTCCTGCATGTGCATCCTGCAATTAAGCCGGAGAAAACAAAACTGCAGAATAATTACTGCACAGCAGGCCTACAATCGCCGCTCAGTGGCCTACAAGCATGCCTTGAATATAAAGCGTGACAACTAGATACATCATGCTTGATTAACTCCTAGTTCAGTGCTTAAATTTGTCTATTTTTTGCTCCTTCTAATTTAACCCCAGATGAACTCTTGCTATTAGTATAATTAGGACATACCCATTTCATAAATTTCACCTCTTCCGTGTAAGAGTGAGCCTTGTTAACGTCCATTTCCGATTTGAAAAGGGTTATTTCATGCAAAATCTTCTTCTTTTGGGAATCTGTCTACTTCTGGGGGTCTATATATATATATATATATATATATATATATATTTTTTTTTTTTCCTGAACAAGTTTCGATATACCTCAAGTTAAATCCCGGATAATGCAAAGCCAAAGAAAGTAAGTAACCGTATATGATAACCTAAATTAGTTTACAACTGGCCTATAATTACCCTTGTTCTGCCTAAAATCACCTTTCAGATACGATCAACTGCACGATTATACACGTTACCATCACCTGTCAAGATATAATCTCCAGTGAACTTTTCTGTTCAGTCTGCTAATTCTGGTTCGACGTCAGTGACAGTGAGATACATACTGATATAAGCGCGTCCATTAGATCAATAATTTGAACCCAGATTAATTCTTGCATTAGGACCCATCCATTAGATCAATTAGAGCGTCAGAGGAGGAATGAGAACATAATAGGCAAAGAGGAAACGAATTATGCCTTCGTTTCGTTTCCAGCAATAGAAGTCTGTTTTCTTTATTTTCCGGGAAAAAAATTATTTGATAAATTCTCTCTTTAAATTCTGGCAATGCATCAGCTAACCCATGGGTGGACCGTTGACGAGCATTATGGGAACAACTTCATTTCATTTTCTTGAAGATATGGCCCGAAATCCCCTGTTTATGAAGTCAAGCGTCCAGCCACAGAGGACATGTCTGCAATTGGAGCACCAGGCCGAAGACAACTGTTGCACTTTCGAACACAGAAGCACTTCATCCTTATAGTACGCCCAATTCTAGGATATTGATAATCGATGGACTCAGAATGCACAAGCCTTCCCCTTCTGGCAGCCAAAATGGAACCAGAAAACCTGCATGAATCATGATACATCCTTTTGCCTAGCAAACATCAAACTACTGCATAACTAGACCTCACCAACTTGATTTTCGAAAATGATCCAGTTAAAGTGACATATCATTTTAACAAGTTCGAGAAATACATTGATTTCACCAAACCACCATCTAGCAACTGCTACCAATCTGTTCCGTACATGTCCAATCAGATGCATTCATACCAAAACTCCGAGGAAAGAAAGCTCAAGAATAAGTTGCTCACTTTTATGAGTTTTTTGGTTTTCCGTTCAACAATCAACATAGTGGTTCTAGGCAAGGGGAATCTCTTCATCTCCGAAACTCAAATTCAAAGTTTGTAGCTTGAAGCCTGAACCTTGTATGGTCTCAACCAAACTGGAAGCCACTCCTGTAGCTTGTACTGTAGTCTGTTTTGTCAACTAAATGAAAGAAAAAGGGAAGTCATTATCTCCACGTCTCTTTTGTAAAGAAAGCAAAACAAGTATTGATCAGGAATATTGAAAAGAAGAAATAAATGAAATGAGCACTAGTCTCGATAATGACCCTGGACAGATGGCAGCCCACCAGAAGTAATGGATGACTGTCCAAGTGAATGAAATAAAGATTTTGTGCAAGTATGGTTCATTATGCACATCATGAGGTTTCCAGCAGCTTTTCAAGTGGAAAACTTGTGAATCCATTGAAATTTGTAATCAAAATATAGTAAGCAACTACTCCACACACCTCTACACTCGCAATACCCTCCACAACTTGAACCTTCAAATCAGTAATGCCCTGTGTGCCCTACAAAAGAAAAAAATGAATCAGCAACGGAGGGAAGCAACGAGTTAAAAGCTCCAACTTATCAGCACTTGCGTTAATAGCCATATTTTACTCTGGCAATTTCTCCAGACATATGTCAATATGAGACAGAACAGTAATTCATAAATTACACAACCCCCAACTACCAAAACAAAGATTCACCAGACTAAGCAAAATTCAGAACCCATAAAAAAAAATCCTTGAAACTAGTTTGAAATAAACAAAAAAAAGAAGAAGTATATTGCCCATATAGTTCTCTATGCCATACCTTCCCCTCCACCATTTGATCCTGATCCACCCTCTTCCATAATATATTAGATCTGATTTTGCCACATACTTAGATCAATACTTTTGATTGAATAACAGATTTCACTAGACTAGGTTGAATTAAAAAAATACTGAGAAAAAATTTAGAAATCCCATTACAACCGATTGCCTAGCAATTAAAGAGGTTTAGACTTAAATTATATACAAAGATGTATATCTGTTAAGTTCCAGTTCAAAGTCCAATTCGCATTATCTCCAATGATGGAAAGCAGGGAATTGGACTCGGTGGCTTCCCGTCCTCGCCTTGACACTCCGTCTCTAGCACATACTTTTATCAAATGATTACGGTACAGAGCTCGATATAGAACAGAGAAAACAAGGGGCTCTATTCTTCCACTATCAAAACACCTTATTATCGTCTCCGGAACTCCTCAAAATGACATTTTGATATAAAAGAGTCGGGGGAGCATATGGATTTACCTCTAAGGCTTTGGTCACAGTAGGAATAGCTGTTTCGTTCATTGAGCCCTCTGCCTTCGAACATACAAACCGTGGAGACCGTCAGAGATACAAAACCATAATAAATTTACTTAATTTTCCAAATTAGACGAATACTAGTTGCAACTACACAATGGTGACACAAGAAAAAGTACCTGAAAGAACATGGTGAGGGTGTCAGACGGGGAAACGGGCACTGAAACGGCCGGTTGCTCCGACGAAGACGGCGCTTCTTCTTCTGGTTCTTCTTGCGGTTCATCTGGAATTATTAGGGTTTCTTCTTCGACAGACCTCACTATTTTAAGGAGTGGCCTGTTGTTCTTCTTCTTTTCGACCATGAAATGCCCGGAGGAGTTCGAAATGCAATGGGTTCGAAGATGGAGGTTTTGAGACGGGAGAATCTGAAAGGGACCGGCGACAATTCTAAGACGATTAGTAGAGATGCGAATTAAGGGAGCGGACATTACTGTTATGGCCATTTTCTTCTCCGAGCTTCTGTTCTACTCTCCAAGTTTTGTGCTTAGCTCCCTATCCAAATCCACATCCAAACCCGCTGGAAACAAAAGTTTCTGCTTAGGAAAAAAAAATAAAAAAATGTTCCCATTTTTTTTTCCCCTGGAAGTCCCAACGTTAAGACCGTCTTTTACCAGGTAACATATCAAGGTTGAGACCGTTGGTACAAAATTTTTTCCTTAGCCCCCCTAATCGAGACCGTTGTAGTGTTTAGCGAGAGATTATAAGAGGCGTCTACTGGACCTCTTGGTAAAGATTGGGGGCCCAATAATGGAGGAAACAACTATTAGTGGTTTTTCTTTGTTTTGGATTTCATACTCGTGCTTGTTCGGTCGGACTGGACTATTAATACAAGAAGATCACGAGCAAATGGACCCAAAGCCCAACGATAACGTCTTGGTCAGGTGAAAAAGAATATTTATACGCCAAAACAGGGGAGAAGGATTCCCTCTTAACAGGGAATTACCTAATGTGTCATAACAGGCCATTGAATGAATTCATTAATGTGTTGTCATTCATTAAGGCCTGTTGGGACACATTAGGTAATTCCCTATTAGGAGGAATCCTTGTCCCAAAACAAGTACTCTTGCCAACGAAACTCCAAAAATTCGATCCGGCAAAGACAACAGCTAAAACTAAAATTCTGAATTCATATTGCCATAAATCATCCGAAGAGCCTGCAAAAGACCATTTGATTCTGGCCCCAACGGATAACAATTCTATCCAAGACAGGTAACAATGTCTGTCAGGAAACTCTCCTTTCGGTGAGGGGAAAATATCATGCTTGGAAAGAAAAAGAATAAAAAAGAGGGAGCAAAGAGAAGCCGACGAAAATAAAAGAAAAATACAGTTCAACGTCAACCGTGAAATGAAAAGAATAAAAGATTGCTTAGAAAAAAAAAAGAAAAGAATAAAAGATCAACTCTTTCCAATGTAACAGGTAAAAAAATAGTTGACATATCACGAACAGCTACATCAGGTATGATTTATTTGGGACCTCAGCGTACATCTTTTTACATGGCGGCAGAGACAGAACACCCACGAATAAGCCATAGCGTTCCTTGATAGAGACCGTTATACAAAGAGTAAGTTCATCTCACAGGCTAAACACCCCAGGTACTCCATACATATCGAGCATATACCATCAGACATCAATTGGCTGCAGGAATAGCCGATCCAGCTCTGTTTCAACACTGTCAAGAAGATTATAGCACCAACAGCTAGAAGCAATCTTGCAGCCGGATATTCTATCTTGACATTGTAGCGTTCCCGCATCCATCAAAGAAGTCTGTCAGCTGGCACTACCTTCACTAACCTGGCCAGTTCAAATGACTTGAAGCCTTTCCCATAACACAAACTGAGATCCAGTGGTGTTCTTCCATCCTGAAAGCAGTAATTAAAAGCCATAATTACACCTTCACTGAAAGCAAACAGGAGAAACTCTCTGCTTCTCGTTCTCATGAGTCACCAAAGGTTTTAACTTTATAAGAGAAAAAATGAATGACGACATATCGTAGGTGAAGAAGGATGTCATGCAGATCAGAAAATTTTCTCAACTGATTGACCAGATTTATTCTTATATGTCAACTATAATTGGCAAAAGAAGAAAGACTAGAACTGACATCATTGTAATTGTTGCGAATATTTCTGATTTTAGAATTCACCTTATTTCTTCTGTTTTTATCTGCACCATTGACTAACAAAACTTTGGCTATATATCTGTTTCTGCTTTGAATGGCAATGTGCAATGGAGTCCACCCATCCTGAAAGAACCCAAAAACATGCTATGAGACAAAATATGTACAGCATATTGGCATTTGGGAAATTTAAAAGACCCACTTACATCATCTGCAGCATTTAGATCCACCCTATATTTGATCAATAACTTCACACTTTGCAAGGCACCAACTTGAACCGCATAATGAAGTGGAGTAGCACCATCCTGACACAAGGATAAAGATTTAAAGCTACTGTTTCTGAGACATATGCTGTCAATTCACGAAAATCAGTATCTTATCCTCACCCGGTCTTTAACATGAGGACTTGCACCTTTTCTTAGAAGATGACTAATCACTGCCTCCTTCTTGCCTATAATTGCCTTGTGCAGCGCCGTGAGACCATCCTGCTTTGCCATACTATTTAACATTTATGTGTCCAGATATGCTATCAACTTGGGCAAAAATGTAGTAGTAGTATCTGAACAATTCTCACCTGATCAACCGTATCAATATGGAGCCCAGTTTCAAGTAGCCTATCCATGAAAGGTACCTGACCCGATAGAGCAAGAGTGTGGAGCGGGCTCCATTTTGCCTGAATGATTAAGATACAACGCATAAAAGGATTGAAAGGAGATAGACATTCGGTCAACATTTCATTTGCACAGGAAGAGTTCCATATCAGTTATTGGTACGTTCAGAAATATGCTCCCTACAATTATTTGGGATAACTATAAACTAGAAGATATTTAATCAGCATAAGAAATTACTGCGTCCTCCTAACTATATGACGAGAGGAAAGAAGGAAGCTGATCACTGTTTTCAAAGCTTACAGTTGATATTTTTCCCAGGTTAGGTGCCGCATTCTGTTGCAAAATTGCTCTTTCTTCTGGTCCCAAAAACTTTTCAACCTCTGCAGAGATTACCAAAGTTGACAGCAGTTGCTTGGCTTTTGCAAACGAGCTTAAAGAATGCACAAGGAAAAGGATGCAGTGCACAGACACCAACAATTTATGTTTCTCATGGTCCTAATAATTTGGAATAAGGAACTGATGTTTTCCTTCTAATTAATGCAGGCTGGCAGCACAACCAAGGGGTCAATTTGGTCCGATGCAACCTCAGACTCCAACCAACAAGAGTCTGGTTGGGATGGTATTTTTGGCTTTTAGATGAGCTTGGTCTTGTCCTGAACCAAGAAGGCCAAATGGAAGTTTTCCACTTTGGTCTAACATGAACCTCAGACTCCAATCAACAAGAGGGTAGGAGTTTCAGCTCTTTTATGGATGTAAGAAGCAAACTAATAAAAATTACTTACACCGTTAGCGGCCAACCCTTTCCCTATCACTCAATTGGTGGGGGAAAAAAGACTAAAAGCAGTGTGCCCTAGCTTTTGAGCGTCTTTCTACTTCAAATCATTTGCGCTCATTTAAAACACTAATTATAATTGTGAAGAATGAATAAAAGGTTCTAGCAAAGTATGACCTTCTAGAAGACACTCCTTGAACTTGTATGTTGTGGTCTCATCAACGCTAGTTGTAGCTGAAGCATTTCTTTCTTCCTCCCAGTCACTCTCATAATCCAAGTCATTTTCTTCCACTTCCATATCTTCTTCATCGTATTCACTATCACTGCCATCATCAGGATCTTCCCAAGTAACATGTTGGGTTTGCAATGAAGAAACTCTGTTTGACCCACCCACAGAAGTGCTCGCTCTAGGGTGGCTCTCAGCAAATAAGAAATCAAACTTGCCTCTTATCGGACTACGTACTTTCAAACTGGTGCTACTGCAAGGAGCAGCTACAGCAGTAACAACAGTAGGAAATGGAATAAGTTGATTTGATGAAAAAGTTGCCGTAGCCCAGGACACCATTTTTCAAGCCTCTTTAACTGTCAAAATTTATACAAATATTGCATCAGATATAACCGTATCAGTGACTTCAAAGGCCTATTGTTCCAGGTATAAATATGGGTCCTACACATTGTGCATCGCATGTGCAGAGCCACTTCATACACAATAGAGCGACTGCCACGGCTAACCGTAGCATTTTCCTTAAGGCAGATGCTAAGGTTCAAGAGACAATGCATGTGTCAATAGAGCATTTCTACAAACATATCCTGTGCTATTGTAGAAAACGACACCGTAAAAGGACTACATAAGAACTTTAGGAAGGATAAAAACGAGGACACTATGGTCCCAAAAGTGCAGTCTTATCTTCCTCAATACCAGGCAAAGATGCCCAGCGGCAAATGGTCAGTATGGAGTCCGATTGGGAAGAAAATGTAGGAAAACTATGATTCCAGAAAAAAAAAACAAATATAGTCACTTCGCCTGAGTTTTCTAAGCAACCACAGAGAGCCTTAGAATCAATAGAATAGGAAGAAAGATAGAGGAAGTGCCAGACCTAAATCAAGAAGCGATGTTAAAAGTCTGGCGGGAATTGTTTGTAACAAAAACTAGAACGAACTTCTCAAAGACTCAAACGCGATTAATTGTCTTTCACCTCGCTAGTGTAACTGTCATCTTTCGAGAGGGTATATAAAAAAGCCGGCGAATCAAAATGGCGTCGCCCGGGTTCGAACCGGAGACCTTCAGTGTGTTAGACTGACGTGATAACCAACTACACCACGACACCTCTGATGCAATGAGCGTGATAATTAAAATATGAAATTTACAGGCTTTCTAAAGAACATATATAGCGTCCAGATTGTTTTTTCTTAGCCGAAATAACGTCCAACCGTTAAATCCATCAAGATGTGAAGGTAGATCTGACACAGCATGCCAGCCATAAGAAGTCTGGAAAGCTAAGGTATATATGTATTGGGCAGTCAAAAGATGGGGGTCACAATCTTTATAACACTGACTTCTTATTACTGAACCATCACTCGGATTGTTTTCAGCCTGTCAGTGAGTCAACTCACTCATCGCTAAACTCAAGCTCATTTCTCATTAGATGGAAAGGAGAGGTTTTTCATAGCAATTATTTGAGGTGAGGGATGTCGTTCTTACTAACTCATTAGACTTTTTATCCTACACTGCATCAACTTTTTTCTGCCCGATATCATTAGATGATTTGGAAATTAAAGACGGGGGCTTTTTGTTTCTTTTTAAAGAGTTCGCTGAATTTGGCCATCAAGTCACCTAGGGGAGTCTGAACGATCCTTGGGAAAGACGCAAACATTCAAGGTATGACATTCAACACAGTTCTGTACTTCTAGTGATCATCCTAGATAGCAAGGATCGTTCAGACTTCCAATGCAATAGGAGAACTTCCAACCCACCTTATGGCCTATAAGTTGGCAACCAGTCCCGGAGCTTTTGATGTGGCATTAATGAGCGAAATGTGTAAGGAAAGAGAGTTTGTAAAGAGCAAGAGCAGGAGACACTCGTCTAGCAGCGCCAATGCATGCAAATGCCATCACGATACCAACAATAAAACATTTCTTTGTTCGCTATTAAATCTGAGAGCTTTAGAACCAACAAGAAAAACTTGATTTGCATTCGAGGGGCCAAATTCTCTTAGCAAAATCGAGCACGCAAATCAAATGTTCCAAACAAGTCACAAACTTTTTAACATTATACCAAATTTGTGAGCAATATTCACCAAAATGATTTTTTTCATAAAAGAAATTCATTTGAAAGCCCAATCATAAGCAAACAAAGAAAGAAATCCCTCTTTACAGAAAACGAAGTCTCTGTTTTACGTGAGACTGAAAGCGAGGGAGCTACAGTGTTCTCGTTGTGGGGGCCTGATATATATGTTCGGATCCTTTTAAGTAGCATTACAAGGTTGTTTTGAACTGCTTGTTTTCGAATCAACAAGGTCTTTCTTATTATTCAAACGTCAACAACATATATGTGATTTTACAATGAATGGAGTTTGATTTACTCTGTCATTCTCCGACTGGCGGTCCCAAATCGCAATCTGCTCCTATGGCTGTATCCAGCTGCAGCTCAGGGTTTAACGCTTCATAACTTGAGATTCAATCAAATATGAATCTTAGAACTTGGTATGTTTTAGTTATTTAATACCAGTATATGTCACAAAAATATAATCTCGGGAAAAAAAATCAATTCGTCTCCTCCACTTCAGTTGAGCTGCTCACCAATTAAATCCAAGCCTACGACCAAGAAAGTCAACCCTTGGAATAGCAAGAAATAGAAATGAACTCCATGAGAAGATAAGAGACTTCTGGCTGATGCAGTGAGTAGAAGAAAAGCAAGCGCAAGCTCCTTTCTGTAGAGCTTGTTCCTCTTCTTCACAGAAGGGAGTTTTTGGTCCTTGAGCTTACTCAGCAATTCTAAACCAGACTCAGAATGCCTTCTAAGGATCTTCTCTTCACTCGAGGGCTTTGATTCCCTCTGGACTAAGGCCAATAGATCTGATGCAGATGATCTACCTGTCTTCTTGGTCACAACCCACTCATAAGCGCTTCCCAGCTGAAACAGCCCAGAGACCATAGCATTGAATTTTGTAACGGACATTGTGTTCTCAAAGAGTAGGTAAGGAACCAAGAAAGGGAAAGATTTGGGTGATGGCAGAATGTTCAACAGTGACATGAAAATGGGAACATAACAGATTACCCAAACAGGTAGTTCTGCCTCAGGTATGAACATGGTCAACGGAAGTATGACACAAAACAATGTGAATGAGTAAAAGGGAAGTATAAGTTTCCTTAGCAGAAAGAAAAGGAAGATCAAGTTTGCCTTCTTCCACCTCGATATCTGCACAAAGAAAAATCCAAAATTTATTGAAATCATTCAGAATTTTAAGGTTAAAACACGAAAAACGAAGTCAACAGACAAGGGAAATGAGGAAACCTTCGATGATATGATAGCAGGAAGGCACAAACGGAAGAGCTGCATTGGACCCGAGTGCCAACGATGCTGTTGTTTCTTGTAAGCTTCATATGACTCCGGTAATTCACAGAGCGCCTTGACATCATTAAGGAAGATGAATTTCCATCAGTTCAAGTGGGCTCGAACCGCAATGTCCATATCCTCGACTGTGGTTCTCTCCAGCCAGCCTCCTGATTCCTCCAAGGCCTTTATTCTCCAAACACCTGCCGTTCCATTGAAGCCAAAGAAATTGAGGAAAAAGCCATTCACTTGCTGCTCCACCTCAAAATGGAAGCACAGATTGACATTTTGGAGCCTTGTGAGCAAATTCTCATCCTTGTTCACAAACGTCCAGCGAGCCTGTACAAGGCCCAATTCGGGATCTCCCTGAACAAAAATTCACAACATCCTTAAAGAGTGACTTTTGTTAAAAGTACCAAAAGAAAACATTATATTTGGATTTCGCTTGTATTACCTTGAAGTGAGGAATTGTCAGTTTAAGGAAATCGGGATTGGGCTGGAAGTCTGCGTCAAATATTGCAACGAATTCATAATCTTTGACATAGTCGCAGGCCATGGCTGATTTTAGATTGCCAGCTTTGTACCCAGATCTGATTAGTCGATGCCTATAGATTATGTTGATCCCTTTCTCGCGCCATGAGTCGACTTCATCTTTGATCAGAAGCTGTAGAGTTCCGTCATCTGAATCGTCCAGAACTTGGATCAAAATTCGATCTCTTGGCCAATCAAGGTCACAGGCAGCAGCAATTGATTGCACATACACCTGAATCAAACATGTCGTTAACGCACCAGACTAAAAGCAGAGTTGCACAATAAAATAAATCATCGATAAAGAAATAATTTGGTTACGAATGGATTGTTAATGGAGCTTTGAGAAGATGAACACATTACTACAACTATCGGAAGGTGAGAAAGTCAAATTTCATAGGTGCAGAGCCAATGCACCTATAATTAAATTTCAAAACTTTTCCAAACAACAAATGAGCATGTGCCAATACACAACAGAAACAGAAAACAAATTGGTTCTGTGCTCTTACCTCTCTCTCATTGCACATGGGAATCTGAACCAGGACCATTGGGAAACTTGAAGAATCCTCCGTGTCAAAAGTTTCTCCTCCTATTTTGGGTTTCAACTTCTTGTACTTAATCCAGAAGCACCCGAGGCATAGAACTAGCCGATCGAGTGACTGAATCAAGAATAGCACAATGCAGAATTTTGATAGCAACATCAGAAAAGGAGCAAGGTAGTCAACCCTAAACGAGAGCCAAGCCATGTAAAACCACTGCACAAGACCATGAACCTCCCAAGGCTGAATCATTTGCAAATTCCATTTCTTGAAATGCGCAATGACTTCTAACGCCAAAGCTAGAATAGATATAGCTAGAAAAACTTTGATAACTCTATACAAGCTTCCTCTGCTTTTGGATTCTTCTTCACTAACATCAGACAAGGCAATGCGTTTCTTGACTGATGCAAACATGGCCTTGAAAGCCATGGCCAGCCATGAAAGACTGGTCAGAGCTCTGCGAGCTTTGAGAAGAAGAACCCATGTAAATTGCTTGGGACTAACAGCCTTCTGTTTGTCTGGAAACAACGGCGAATCCGTACCCTCGAGCTCCAGCACAGAAAAGTTGCCCGACTTCTCAACTGTGACCACAACAGAGTCTGGCACCATTTCGTTTCCTCAGAATTGAATTTCGCAGGAAAGAAACTCGAAAAGAAATCTCCCCCAGCAAGATTTTTTTTTTTGGAAGGAGAGAGAGCATGCACTCAATTTCTCAAGCCCCTCAACTACTGATAAAGATGTACAAGGCACAATATATATATATTTCTTGTTTTGGATTTAAAAAAGAAAAAGAAGATATAACCCATCTCATGAGTCATTACCTCATGAGATGCTTAAATGTAACCCATCTCATGAGGTCCAGCTTAGGCTTGTACGGTAAATAGTCTAGAAATAAGGAGTGACAACTAGGTACAGCCAGAGCCAAGCTGCAGATCAGCCGATTCAGCCCCCACAGAAGCTCTCCCTGTCTGCTGATTCCTGGCGCCTTCTTGCATGTATTACTACTGCGAAAAGTCCCTTCTCAGTTCTCACCTCACCGCTTACACCGAAGCTTCTATCTTGGGTTTTCGTTCAGATTATCTTATAACCGGCATAATTTTTTTTCTCTGCGGTGCAAAAAGTCAGATCTACAATCACTTAAAAGTCTACGAGTTCAGTTGGTGGATGAGGATCTACGAAACCTCAGAAGTCAGAGCCAGCCCAAATACTAACTCGTACTTTGCAATGATTGCATAACAATAAAAGGGCTCGAAAGGCAACTTCTGTAATCTCTTTGCACCTTTTCTATAACATGTGCACCTTTCTTCTTCTTCATCAAATGTAAAATCTCATGCACTATAATCGAATTCTCCTGAATGATTCTATTAGGAACAAAGCCAGCCTGCATCGGTAAAATTAGTCTACACAAAAGAGGCCTTAATCTGAAATTATTCTATAACATGTGCACCTTAATTGTCAAAAAAGGAATCTACATAAAGTATGCGTGAATATTAGGTGTATAAAGTGTGAAAGGAAAGGAACTCATTTTTGCTCATTTTTATAAACAGAAATGATATTTTGATATTTTGGGGCCTTTTATTTTATTATTTTTCATCATAGTAAGACCGATTTAAGGGGGCTTTAAGAGGCAGCAGTGTTAAAATCATTCATATCAAATCTGAAAATAATTATGACAACAAATTGAGCATGCCTTAGGGAGTTATATTGGACCAAAGATATGGTAACTAGCTTATATAATGAATCATCTTTACTCATCTTTCAGAAAGAATACAAGAACAGAACGTCCTGTTAATCTTTAAATTACGTTTGAATTTGATTCTTGTAGGAATGATTTTCTTCCTATTTCTTATGTCAGGCAATCGCGTGATGACTAATTTTGTGTTTGTTGGTCAGGTTAATCATTTAGACATAAGAACTATATCAGTGGCGGAGCCAGGATATTTCCTTAGGGGGGGCGAATTAATTTATTATTATTATTTAAATAAAATAAAGATATAAAATTTTACATATGAATTGTAACTTATAACGAAAGAGAAGTACGTATAATATTTTATAACAACTTCGATTTGGATACATCAAAAAATCAAAGACACAAAACCTATGATTCTATAAATATTCTATCATAACTGAGCTTGACGATGTTTAAAAGAATAAAAGTCATCTATCAACAGTTCTATGCTAAAAGTTGCAGCAATAGCATTAGCCATTTGCGATATGCCTTAAAAGAGATAAAAGATTGAGAGTAGAATAAAAGCAGTTTGTCGTTAAAAGAAAAGCCGTCCTTCAAAAGTTTTGATTTTGATGAGAGACGATGTAGTCTAAGAAAAGGTGACAATATTAGCTTTGAAAAGAAAATTTTCAACTTCAAAAAACGTCTTTCAAAAGAAGCCTAAGGACAAGTCGGTTCAAAGAGGATGTGAAAATGAATTAGGTCATGCCATTTGTTCACATACTTGGGCTAGCCTAGCCAGAAGATATAAAGCAAGTGTGCACTTCCTGTTAGAATCCTCCAGGGCTAATATAGATAGACCGGCAATTGAACCTGCTAAAGCAATGCCTGAAAGAATTGTTAATAGACAGGGAATTCTAGGCAGAATGGTTAAACTTTGATATTATAAGCATCATGTATTGATTAAGCCCAATAGTTGATTGAGATTTGGTTGCTGTCCTCATCCATTTTTGGACTATAAGAATTTAATTTAGGCAACATAACCAATCATTTTAAGCTATGTTATTCTCTTTCTAACATTGTCATCAGCTAACCCCGTGGCCATGTATATGTTAGATGACAGCGCACCTCAGTGTGTAGGTATAAAGAAAATTAAATTCCCTCTGTTTTCATCGCCATTTTAAGAGCAAGAGCAAAGCAGATACTAAACTTTATTAATAAATATTGAGCCAGCAAGATGTAACCTACATATAACATATAACAATTTCCTTCTTTTTTTGTCTATTTGGCAAAAAGATATGAAATCAAATAAAGCAATTGTCGTTGTCAAACATGTTCAGCAGATGCAAGGTGGATTGATTTACAAACTAGTTGGGTTAAAAACGCATACGGCATCCTCTTCAATTTCTCCCTTCCTCCCAAGCTCTAAATTGCAAAACTACATAAATTGCCCAATTCTACATACGGCATCCTCTTCAATTTCTCCCTTCCTCCCAAGCTCTTTGAAACCCTAAATGAGTTAATTGAAAAATTAAATTAAATTAAACTAAATACTAGATAGGTTAAAATCAAATTACCGAATGAAATTTGAATTTCACATAATTAAACCCTAAATGAGTTAATTGAAAAATTAAATTTAATTAAACAAAATATCAAATGACAAATTGTCGTCGAGTGCTCATCTGTGACAGTACTAGTCTCAACTTGCTCCACGTTCATGACATATGGTTCACCGGACCCCTCTCCCAGTTCACCATGTTGCAATGCCATGGCGTGGCTGAACGTCATTGCTGAATCTACCGACAGTCGAAGATTTGTTTGTAGATGCATGATGGGCCTCATTACCACGTACAATCCCAATGCCACAGCTCTCGCTACCTTGCCGGGCTTTTGTAGAGTCTCTTTGGGCTTCACAATCGATCCAAATACTGATTGCAGCTTGTAATTCTCTCTCCTCTCCTCTCTCACGCCGACAGAACATACACATGCACTCATGGTAGTTATCTGTCCAACCGTTCAGATTCAACCGGCGTTTTTAAAAAAAATTAAAGAAGCAGGCCTGGGCCAGTGGGCTCGCCCCCGCTGGCCCATCCCGCCCCCACTGGCCCTGAAGCAGGCCTGGGCCAGTGGGGGCAGGCCTGCTTCTAAAAAAAAAAAAAAATTCAAAGAATTTTTGGGGCGAGTGGGGGCGGTCGCCCCCACCCGCCCCCACCTGCCTCCGCCTCTGAACTATATATATATATATATACCCACAGCTCACAAGACTTCAGAATATTCTCACTTATGTGGGCAAAAGCCAGCGATTTCTTTCCTTCCCTTCCCCCCTTTTTTTTCTAAGTTGTCGGTGCGACATGGGCTATGAGTTGTCTCTTTTGGGCAAGTGCAAGTCATGTCAATTTGTTTGGCTTTTTTTTCCTATGGTTTTTGGTAGATCTGCTACTGTAAGTCAAATCGAGCATCAAAATTTTGTTTTCACGCTAGGATGCGTGATTATTCTTCTTTCTCTTGATACAAAATATCTACGACGCAACTCACGGAGTTGTCTTTTTTTTTTTTCATTTTTGTTCGAAACAACTCACGAATTGGTCTAATTGTTAAGACTTAGGTGGTAATAGTATGTTTCCTTTAAAAATAATTACTGGATTTGTGTAGAATAGAGAATTAATTAGTGCAAGTAAGCTGACTCGAACTCCTAATTAAATATATATATATATATGTAATACTATGTATTGGTAGCTGCCGAAATTACGGGTGCAGAAATGGTAATGATACTATCAAGACCCATATAAAAGCATTACATAAATGATGAAACCATCGGAGTTTATGGTATGAAGAAAACCATTGACGGTTCAAATCGAATCGGGGGCCAAATGCCCTTCTCAGAGTTGAGCAATAAACCCTGACCTATTTCTGCAGCATTTTAATGGAAAGACTAGCAAAAAAATATACCGATTGTATTAGATGGGCTTCAGAATTCTAACTTCTTTTGACTGCGCATAAAAAAGACGGTCGAGTGCGGTTTCACATTCCTTGATTAGAAAAATTGCTTGTCATGTGCGATAACGAATGAACCTCCTGCCGGAGCCTGTTCGGCAACAGTAGGTATTCATCGATAAATACGTATGATTCTCTTACATAATAGGAAACCCCGAACCATGAAAGGAGAAAGGATAAAATATGTCATTCCTCGCCCAAAGATTGTGGGGAAGAAAACAAAGGGGTCTCGCAGTCATATGCGGTTTGAAGGATGCATCCCAGCAACCAAACAGCCCCATCTAGCGAAGCCCACCGCCAGTAATAGCATAGCAGAATATGGCATATTACTTGCATCTCATAGGGATTTTGTCTCGGTTGTTTGCCGCAGTCACATGTGAAGGCAGTAGTGTCCTAGAACTGGTGCATGTGCTCAGCTACCCTGGCCATCACTGTAAAACAGAGTACACCTCAATTGGGCGTATACGTTACATCTAGTTCTCTCAGCTTACTCTCTTGATGTGTGTATAATATGATATATTGCAATCACGTTAATAGCAGTGGACCCATTTATGTTGATCCATTCTTTGTATTTTCTAATCATTGATCTAATGCATCCAAGTGTCAAAACAATCTGCAATAGGTAAACAACTCGGTCAAGTACCATATGCCCTGTCAACGCAGCATCTCAGATTGTGCAGAACTGATCTCTCTCTCTCTCTCTCTCTCTCTCCGGGCAAAGAAACGCAGTCGAGCGGTTTGCAATGCGTAATTTTGGCCTAACAGTTTTGGCAAGGACCAATATAATTCAATCACCGCTAAAGCAGGAGGACCAATCGCTTAACTTAACGAATGTCAAGAGGACATCAAGGAAGACGGATCCATTACATGAGATTCTAAGAACACAAGATCCAAGAGAGGCTTTATCTCTGTCCTTTATTAGAGGGTTTTATTGATAATACCACATTATTAGTTCCTAAGTCCGTTAAACTGAAGAAATGTAAGTGTCTATGCTTTTTTTTCGGAACATCTAGATCGTGAAAAAAAAAGACCCAAACAAACCACCCCTTAGAGTACCGGAGCCACCGGCCTCGATGAAGAAAGGGTGGCTCCCGGCCACACGACAAGGGGGGAGCCCTAGGGTGACTCGCTGAGCCACGAGCCTCCCTTGGAGAAGGGGTGGTCGGGAGCCACACCACAAAGTGGGAGCCCATATCTGGGCTCTCTCCGCGAGGGGTGGCTCACTGAGCCACCGGCCTCCCCTGGAGAAGAGTCGGTCGTAGGGTTGAACAAAACTGGACCGGACCATAAAATCGGACCGAATTTGTGGTCCGATCCGATCTTGGTTGTGAAATTCAGTCCGGTCCGGTTATATCGGGATCGGATCGGATTTATTAATATAAATTAAAAACGTTTTTATATTTTTTAATGTAAATTATAAACTTAAAAAGTTTAATTTTAACCTAAACTAAAATTATCTATTAATATAAATTAAAAAAACATTTTATATATTTTTTCATGTAAATTACAAACTTAAAAACTTAAATTTTAACATAAACTAAAATTATGTGTTTTGTCATGTCCTTCTCCCTTCGAAATTAACTTAATTTAAAAAAAAATGAAACCTGTCTGGACCACTTATAAGTGGTCCGGTCTGGTCCTATATATAAGCACGGATTTTCGATTGTGCAGCCCTAGTTGCCCGGGAGCCACCCCCGCGCCACCGGCCTACCTTGGAGAAGGGGTGGCCAAGAGCCACTCCGCAAAAGGGGGAGCCCAAATCTTTGCTCCTTCCTCTAGGGGTGGCTCTGCAACTCATGTTTTTTTGGTTTTTTTTTTAAGTTTCCCAAAAAAATTCTTAATTTATTTTATTTTATTTGTTTTTTTTATTTTACTGATGTGACACAATAAAATTGAAGTGACATTTAAAAAAAAAAATTACACGTCACTTTCTGGTTGGTAATGATGTGTATGAACGTTAGTTGACTGGACAATTCGCTAACGGAAGTTGACGAAATGATATTTTAACAACATCATGAAACCCAAGGATTTCGTGTGATAAATAAGAAAATACAAGAACGAATTTTATAAAGCGGTCAAAACTAAGGGATGAAAATGATCATTAATCCTTAAATAAATAAATAAAGAAAAATTATAATTCAGAAAAAGAGAGACAATTTTCTAATGCCCCTATTCGCATCATCCGATTCGATTCCAATCGCCATTCAATAAACTTCCCCACAACATACGATAGGCACGTGAAGTAATAATGACAGAGAATAGGCAAATATTCGTTTGAAACCAACACCGCACAAAGCATGTCTGCCTTGAGAAGACAGTATATTTTGGGCCAAACTTTCCACGGCAGCAACCATTTTTTTTATACCGGGCAGTTCCTGAAGTGCCGAATCTGGGAGAGAACCCGCCAAACGAAGCTGGACTATCTGCGAAATTGCTTGGGGACTTGGGCTGCTATTATTTACCATTTTCAGTTTGAGTCGAACCATATGGATCCAATTATAATTTAGATAGTCAGAATATTATGGAATTTTGATCAAGTTTATTTGATTAAAAAGGGCCATTTTTGTTCTAATTCAAATTCTAGTAAAATAACTAATATTTTCGTTTATTTTTCTTTTACTTGAATTTGGATTTAAAACATGTTGACTATGTTGAGGCCAACTTGATTAGGTTGTAACCAAATATTAAAATGAAGTCATGTGATCATGTCCTTGTATACGAATTTCAGATTTGAAGCTGCATCTTGTTGCCAGGAAAAAAAATGTACAAAAATTTAGCCCATAATGTAAACGCTTGAAAAAAGAAAGCCCAAAAGAGCGAATCTGTTCAGATTGTAGGGCCGGCCCCGTATTGCACGGCAGCGATGCTATTTGACGTATGGAGCATTGGAGCTACCGCAGATGACCGTCCACTTATCCAACACAAAATTCTGCAAATCTAAAAAGACTCAGAAGTCAGAAGTCACGCCTGAATGAGAGAAAAAATTGAAATGCTGTCGGAAATAAAGTCCGCATCACTGAATTATTTGGTAATTGTGGAACTGCTTTCACAAGGTCTAAGGTGGTCGCTTTTAATAATGATACATCTTGATAACACTTCGCAATGCAAAAGCAAAAGGTATGTTTAAGTATATTCTTTCTAATTACTTTATTAAAATTGTACAGTATAATTCAAAAAAAAAAGATACTAATAGGTGGACTCTGTATCATTTAATATTGTTCATATTTATTCTTATAAAGTTTTGAGACAACATGAACCCTATGATAGAGATCATACACCATTTAAGACTGTTCATATTTATTAATATAAAATTTCAAGCAGCATTAATTCTGTAATGGAATCTATTTGTTGTATCTATCTCTCACATTTTTACTGCTCATCATTTGAAAAATCACATTTCCACCCCTCATCATCTAAAACATGCATTTCTTTGATTAATATCGCGTCTCGAGTTTTTCTTATTTTCTCATGAAAAAAAGGGTTGTTTTTCAGGTCAAAACTGATTTCTTCTAAAGTACTCATGTTTTGTCCACGGCAAATAAAAAGGGAAAAAACGAAAAATTAGAATGCGAAATTCCTAGATGCCAGATGGGAGATTATAACCCCTTTTGGTTGGACTTTCCATACAACTATACAAGGAAGACAGGGTTGGTCTTCCCTGTCATGGGTAAGTGGGAAAGTGAACATAGTGGAAACATTTAAAGACCGCCCAATATCGCGCGGTGTCCAAATGCGAAAGGATTGCGCCGTGAAATCAGGGTCATAAGTGAAGAACTCAGCCATGTATCTCACATGCACTCGCCACTGGTTCAGCAGCAAGCAACGCTATCTGTCTATATCACACGGCCGACGTTACTTTCCACAAAGCACCTCCCCCTGCCCCATCTCTCTCAGTTGCAAAGCTCTCTATAAAAAGATAATAAAAGGAGGAAGAGAGAGGGGGAGCAAAGAGACTTTCCTCTAGCAAGACGTAACCAGCATAATCTAATCTGATGGGAGAAGCAACAGATTCTCCACAACTCACCTCTTATTATTTCGACTTTTGTAGGACGATCCGTCTATTTAAAACCCTTCTCTATCTTTCTCTGACTTACAGAGCTCAGAGCATGAAGTCTCCCGGTACACTTTTCCAAGAAAAACATTTGCATGGAAAGAGGGAGAGATGTCTTAACATGTGGAGACTTGCACCTTTCATGTTATCTTCTCTGTTTGTAGCCACCATTTTCAGTCTGTTCCTCCTCTATTCTCCAAACCCTTTAACTCTCATTTCAAAACAAGGCCTTGATTCTGTCGAGAAACAAGACCATAATTCAGTCCAAGAACAACATCAGCCTGATCATCGCGAACCGGAGAACAGTAAATTCCGAAATAACCCTTTACTCATTGCATTATGCTGAATGTCTCTGTCTTTACTTTAGTATTGTTTGGTGTTCTGAATATGATTTTGGTTTGACAGAGGAAGAAAATTGCGACTTGTTTAAGGGTCGCTGGGTACAAGAATCAATAGGGCCTTCCTATACCAATTCAAGCTGTGAAACAATTCCCGAGTCCAAGAACTGTTTCAAGAATGGGAGGATGGACATGGATTTTCTCAACTGGAGATGGAAACCCGACGACTGTGAGCTTCCACGGTTTGATGCCAGGACCTTTCTGCAAATCGTGAAAGGAAAAAAACTGGCATTTATCGGTGACTCGGTTGCCCGGAATCATATGGAATCCCTCCTTTGCCTATTGTCACAGGTCTGTTTTCAAACTCATTTGTCCTAATTTTTTAATTACCTCTAATATCATCATTATCAACGTGATTATATGCAATCTAGAAGAGATGGAGGGCTGAGGTTTCTCTTCGGACACCTTTTTTTTTTCTGTAATGTGCTTTCTCTCCTTTTCTCTTTGAACCCAAAAATTAATCAAATAAGAAAAAGAAATCCAGCTTACATTACCTTTTATGGAGGGTTGGCAGGACAGGCTGGTCACTTTCAAATACTTCGAACATAATTCTTTGCGTGTTCTAGTTGGAGGAAGTGGCTATTTTTACTGACTAATTAATTACGATGCTTACAAGGAAAGAATTTTACCTGATAAACGTAATGAGTTGGCATCACGTTTTGCACTTTCCTAGACAAGGAGAAGTGTTTGTTTCATATCTGCCGTATTTTACTGACCATTAACTCTTAGATAGTTTCTTCTCTAATTGAAAATCGCAGGGAATTATACGACAAATTTGTTGAAGCGAAACCACAAATGATCTGAAAATTCGGAGTAACAAATTTGTGTTGAGGCTAAGCCGCGAATAGTAAAAACTCGGGATTTTGGTCAATTAGACCAATTTAGATCGAATTGGTTTTTTTTTTATACAAAGTATAAAGCTTGACAACATGAGATCATTGAAGATTGCTGTTCCTGTCAACTGCTGGACAGTGATAGCGTTCACAATCCGTATATATGGACGTGTGGGCCGTACAAGCACATCCGTCAAATACCATTGCCACACTTGACAGGTCCACAACGATTCAAGCATTTGCCACAAAGTCACAAAAACCCTTCACAATTATTCAGGAGTTACTTTGTGAGCTGCAGTATACCATGCCATGGTAGAGCGAGAGTTACTTATGGCCCTTGTGAAACTTATGTCAGCACCAGTATCTAAACCTAAAACCCCACATGTTTTGTGAAGACGCTCAAAGCTACAAGAAAATCATATTTAGGTAGATGTTAATTCAATATCATTAGGCGGGTCATGAAGTCAACAATGTAAAGGAAGCTTACAAATTTACTAATGTTGCAGGAAGAAATTCCAAAAGACACTTACAAGGACTCAGAAGACAGGTTCCGGACGTGGTATTTTCCTCGCCACGACTTCACCCTTACGGTCCTTTGGACCAAATTCCTGATAGCTGGCGAGGAAAGGATGATAAACGGCACAGGTTCCAGCATTTTCGACTTGCAAATTGACAGGGTCGATGACAACTGGGCGAAACACCTCCATGATGTGGATTACGCTATAATCTCGGCTGGGCATTGGTTCTTCCGAGTAATGTACTTGCATGAAGGTAACAATATAGTAGGCTGTGTTTATTGCAACGAGCCGAATATCACTGACCATAACGTTGAATTCGCTCTTCGAATGGCTGTTCGAGCTACTTTCAACTACATCAATGACTGCAAGAACTGCAGCACTCGCCTAGTGATGTTAAGGACATTTGCACCGGCTCACTTTGAGAATGGAGCCTGGAATACCGGAGGATACTGCAACAGGACGGTTCCTCTCGGTGAGAGTGAGATAGACTTGGGGAGTTTTGAATGGCAATTGAGGAACGCTCAGGTAGAAGAGTACGAGAGAGCAAGAGAAGTGGGTAAAATGAAAGGGAGGAGGTTCGGGATTGTGGATGTTACAAGGGCGATGCTGATGAGACCTGATGGGCACCCTGGAGAGCACTGGGGCAACAAATGGAAAAGTGGCTACAGCGACTGTGTTCATTGGTGCATGCCAGGTCCTGTTGACGCCTGGAGTGAACTTTTTATGGCGGTTCTGCGGAAGGAGGCCGGCTTGAGTTCTGGATTAAGGGTAGGAGCTGACTAGGTAGAACAGTACAGCACAAATATTTTTGGCTTGACCCCCATTTTTGCCCTATATGGGCAAATATATATAGATGCATGTTTGAGAAGAAAATACAAGCAAGCAACCAGGCAAATAGTCCTGAAAAATGCCCTTAGTTTTCTCAAGCAGTCAATACCTATTTGTTTCGCATTAAAAATTTGTATTGGCTTCCCTATTGCACACCCGTTCGGTCTTCTTTGCTTCGAATTAACACACAGATACAAGCAAACGCATATAAACGTGTGCATTTGGAAAGATACAACCGAAAGAAGTTAGCCTAGTTACGACCCAATTTTCGTTCATTCTTCGCTCAGCTGCGCACCTAAAGGTAGGCAAACCAAGACACTTCAAATTTGTACCCCAGGGAACAAATGATCAGTCGGAGGGTCCTTAAGTCTTCGTTGGCGTTACTTGGTCAAGCAGCAGGACAAGTTTGGGATACAAGGATCAGGCTCCACCCACCTCACTTGGCAAACGGGACAACGGAAATGACTTGATATTTTTGTAACGATTAGCACATCAGAACTAACTACAAACCTATCCAAAATAGGGGGCAAAGCAAAAAGTGATTCAAGAGGGCTTTTTTTGGGTGCGGGGGAAGGACTTGCAAACAAACAAATGAATCTGAAAACCATGACCTGGGTGTACATATTAAGTAATTCCTCCTGAAAATGCCAACTCCACTCGCTTTGGTTTTGTTTTTTGTTTTTGTTTTTTTTTATCTTTTTCTTTCTATTCTAACCCGCAGAGTGTGTAGTAGCACAATGGCTTTCCTGCAGCATCAAAATCCTACAAGCTACATCAATGTATAAATTAGGCCAATCCTCGTTGAAGCTGTCAACAAACTGACTGGGGATACCGAATACACAAAACTGCAAGAGGAAAAATCATTCAGCTTAAAATAAGTCTTCAGATTTTTGCGGAAATAGAATCTCGATCCTGAAAAGACAGTAGGGTAGCTTGCTCTCTCCTAATCCAAGCAGGCAGACCATATAAGCTGGTCGACAGGGTTAGTGGCAAAACTAGGTATTAAGAAAAGGAGAAGATAAAGTGTAAATGCGGTGTAGAAAGGAATCTTCTAACGAAGAAATGAGACATTATAGTCATATAACGAGTGTAAGATATATAATCATTCAAGTATGCATTTAACTGTTGAAACAGAAAAACAGATTTATTAGGCCAACCTAATGAATGTGTTTAAACCCCCTATAGAGTTGAACGAGAGAGGTAGGACAGGGGACTACTGCACAATAAAAGGCATCAATGCACAACGAAAATCTGTAGAAAATGCAACATATTATCAGGTCAAGGGCTCGCTTTTATATACGACCCTTCACTAGGAAGTAAATGTGTGCTCATGAACTGCAACAAACCTAAAATATTTGGAGAACTAAACGCTGATGCAAGGATTTGAGCATCAAGCAGCACCGCAGAATACTTCATCCAAGTTTAACTGAACAAGATCCTTCACATAAAATATCAAGAAAA
Source organism: Myrica gale (assembly GCA_963930655.1). Taxonomy (NCBI): domain Eukaryota; kingdom Viridiplantae; phylum Streptophyta; class Magnoliopsida; order Fagales; family Myricaceae; genus Myrica; species Myrica gale. The sequence continues at coordinate 1,864,371 of OZ005600.1, read as the reverse complement.
TAACATTCGAGCACCAGGCTTTCTGTTCTTCACGAATCTTGGAATAAGTACCACAAAGGAACAGTAAATTACTTCGGCAGATGTGGGCACCAACATCTCATCATCACAGAAGGTGGATGAGAACTGTGGTTATGGCAGTTCGAAGCTATCCACAGAAGGTGGAGTGGAGAATTCAAAACACTATGGCTGATATCCATTCAAAGTTGTATCAGCTAGGGGAATGAAAAATGCAGCATGTGGGTAGAGGTGCAAATAGAGTGGGGCACCATTTAGCTCGTTGGGCTGCCTCCATCCACCCTGTTGTACCTAAGCATATGTCGGATCTGACCTGGGAATATGAAGGATCAGATCCTCCTTGGTTGTAAACTTTTCAAGTATGCAATGAAGTTTATTGTGTTTTGAACATACAAAAAAAAACTACTTCTGCATATGGACGCAAAAGAAGGCAATTCTTCTTACATCCAACAGGTATACCGTTGGGCTAAAGTGCCACACGCTATCTGGTAGATCGTAATCCCTTTTCTTTTCTTTTTTTCTGGGCGTACATCACAATCTAAATTTTGAAGAGCTTGCAGCTATCTGACAGCCAATGCAGACACCTTTATTGACTAACAAGAAACACTACAAACTCATATTCTTCTCTAAAGTCCATTTGTAAATAAACAGCTTATATACAATTATCTAATGCGGATTAACAAAACTACAAGGGAACAGAAGAGAACACCTGTAAGAGCAAAAATGTGCACATAGAATCCAATTTTGTATGTCCTGTAATGCACACCAATTTCATAGACAAACAACCAGCATACCTGATATATTTGCAACTTGGTTAGAAGAGAAGAAGTTATTTATAAGATTGCAAACCCTGAGTTACGTACTCTCAAGCTAGAACTACTCTCAAGCTAGAATGCCACTGTCCTCAGAGAACGCCACAAGAAGAGGAAAAGCCTAATTGCATAGTATGGGAGACTGAAAATCTAAGCAGGCCTCTTACCTTAAATGATAGTTTGGTTATTAAAGTGGAGACATAGAAAAATTCTGTAACATGGGCTTTCAGACTGATATTTAAGGAGACACAAGCTGAAATAAAACTAACCCTGATTCATGGAGTTGCGTGGAGTTCATCAAACTAACACTTGCTATAATTAAGTATTAAAAAGTACTTGTGTGAACAGACTACAAAAAGAAACATGGTAAATGACTGACAAAGGAAGCAGATAAAGTCGAAAGATGAGAAAAGGATAGACCTAAAAACAGGATCCACCAGGCTCACGCAAAGGTGTATGGGCCACAGGGATAACCCCAGTTACAGAAAAATTATCAAGTTATAAGAAAAATGCTCAAATTATTGTATGATAAGTAATACCACCAGGTCACGTCCATGACAGCAAGAACTATGGAAATTTTGCTGCTCAGTGGCAAATGACAAACAAACAAACAATGTTTCGTGTCCTACAAAAGGCTCCCAGGTCTAAAGTCTAAATCAAAATTCTACCTTCTGATCTGTCAAGAAATATTAGGAACATCTTCTAGATCAGATAATACATATGTGCGTTATACATTGAACATCCAAGCAACAATAGATGTTTACTAATGTACGGTGGAGCATAATCTCCAAAGATATGAGCCGAACAAAAAGGATCAATCTAAAACAAGCAAGACGAAAATGTTAGACTCAAAAACATTAACTGCAAATTTTATAACGATGCTCTAATGGCGCCATTTTTATCAATCTACATCAACACCAAAGGGGCCACATCTTTGTGAAAAGACTAAATTTTGGATTGACACATGACGTCGGCTCTGAAACCTCATGCTTCTACTGAATTGCCAAGCACAAAGGAGAACAGTTCGCGCACGGGTGAGAACTCGACCAAACCAATATCCATAACATACCCAGTGACAGGCAGCTTCAAGTCCCTCAAGACGCAAAATGCTTCTGCCATCCGAGTCCTTGGTACTTCCTGAGCAACCGCGCAATAGGGAAGCCACGAATCCTGGCGATACTCCTCCGCAATTTCGATTCCTTCCTTCCTCATTGCATCGCACAATTGCGATTGGAACTGAAGAAGCGACATCGAAGGCGTAGGCGAAAGAAAAAGCACATTGTTGTCACTGGAAAGGCTCCCAATTGACGAGAAAGACAGAGGCAAAGGTTCTTGCTTTGAAGCGAAGCTCTTGACAACGGTTTCAAGCTTGGCGGGGTCGATAAAGGGGCTGGAGAAGAGTGTGATATGTGGGCGGGATTCGATTTCGATAAGTTGGGTGCTGATTTGACGGCGAGCGAGAACGTTCCAGGCCTTCAATACCTGGTTCTCGAGCGCGGGATCGAAATAAAGCTCTATAGCATAGCCTTGTGACATTGCTATTGGGATCAAAATTCGGAGAGGAAAATAGTGAATTAAACAGAAAGGAGCACCACCCCAGAACCAAACTTGAGATCTCAGAGTCACCCAACAAGGGAAATGGAACAATTTAACCTCAGAGGAGCCGAATAAGATAAAATAAAAACCCTAGATATTTGTATGAAAATACATAGAAAAGAAAACAGCAAAATAGGACATACCCAAGTGAATTAAATTGTAAAAGAAGCCAGAGAAGCAAGAAAATGGTGGTGAGATGAGGAATGGGTGATTTTGTAGGAAAGGGAAGAGAGAGAGAGACTGAGAGAGTTTCAGAGGCGTAAGGATATGGTAATAGGAAATTGAAGAAACAATTGCATGTGAGGCGTTGGGAGTAAAGTTTCAATCAGAAAGAGACAGAGGGAATAAAGGGACACAAATCAAAAAGCTTTTGCGAGGAACTGTACTTTTGCGAGGTTTACCAACAAGATGACCTTGAGTCTTCTGTAATCACAATGCGGAGTGAGAGACACAGAGACCTTGCTACATTGGACGCATCCGAAACCTCCAGCTAGGGTGTGCCACGAATGGGCTTAGGATCTGTACCCAAAAAAGAAAACGCCTCGTTAACTGAAAAAAGTGTTTCGGATGACCAAATTCCATAATTTCCATTTTCGGCTATTTGACGAGGTTTAGGGGTGACCCAATCATTATTTTAAAATCTTTTACAGTGATGGAATTTTTATTTTTGGTCAGCTGAAATAGTTTCGTAGAAAACAGAACCAATTTTAGGAGAATTGGAAATAATTTATTAGTAGGGGAATTCATTTTTGATCTACTGAAAATATATTATCGGTGACTGAAATGGTTTCCCCTTATGGAATTCATTTTCGGTCCACTCAAAATGATTTCCCCCTAAAGTAAAACTTTTGCAGGTGACAGTATTCTTCTGTCTTTTTTAACGAATTATTCTGTCTTTGTTTTTTCTAAGTAAACCTTAAATTTCATTTCGTCCGAGAAATCACATCAGTGCTGAACACAGATAAACTTTCAAGGGCGATTATAATGCAGAGGGGCATATAGCCCATAACAGAAGAAGAAAGAAGAAAAGAATTATTCTGTGTCAATCATAAAGGTTTTCATGAGTTTTACCACTGTTTGCCTACCCAAAAAAAGAAGAAGAAGTTCCGTCTCTGTTTGTAAGCGAATTATTTTGATGTGAAAAATATAGAATTACAAGAGGAAAAAAAAAACTCAGGCTCCATTAGTTTCAACAAATCCCACCGATTGATCTTGTTCTCGAAGTAGAAATTAGAAAAGAAATCAGGACTGAGGACTCGACCTGAACAAGTATTTTAAGAAAACTACTTGGGAGTTCTTTCCATTTATTAGTATTCGCAAGAGAGGACTTTTTAGTCAATAAATTTTCGTTAGACTTTCATAAAATTTTCACCAATATCTAATAAAAAGCAACGAATGCCCACCCATTAAGGTAAACCAGGTAAAGCAATTTTACCTCGTCTGTGAAAGGGTGATTGCCGACAGGAGGGACGAGGCGAGGAGGTAGAGAGAGAGGTGCCGCTTCAAATCCAGAGAAGCTGAGGCTGCGTTTGCTTCGATAGAAGATATTTTTATGCAAAATATTTTCAAACAATATGTATTTTATAGGGGCAGAAGAAATAATTGAAAGAAAATAGATAAGTGATCAAAGGAAAGTAATGATTGTCAAGTTGAAAATAACTTAACTTTCAAAGAAGCGTCAATTATTTTCCAGTCTATTATACTATAACAGACATTTTCTCAGCTGTTTTTTCTCTATTATCGTAACAAAAGCTTATCTTTAAGTTTACATTCAAAAAATCTCTCTACAAGCAACTCTTTCATTTTGCCTCGATTATTCTCTCTAACTTTTATAGTTAGTCAACTTCTTTTCTATTTATCTCGAGGACGGACTTTTAACAAGTACATTATTTGTTTATTATATAACTTTTTTTTGTTGTCATTTCTCTTTCTTGTTTTTGGTAGACTCAATTTCTCTTTCTTTTTCTTAGAGATTTCATTTTTCTATTTTTTCTTTCTTTTGCTGAAATAAAGTTACAAGAGGTCTCTAATGAGTACTGGGGCCTTTGATAACTCAAATGGATCATTGGAGGAAGTATTTTTCTAGATCCTTCTAATATGATTATTATTCTTAATCTATAAGGTACATTATACTAAACAAGCTCACAAAAAATAAGACAAATTGAAACTATTACAAAATATTCTTTAAATTTTCATGTGACAACCAAACACTATATGTTTATTTTCAAGGAATTAGCCAAACACTGAGGGTCTATTTGTGAGGTCAAAATAAAAAGTTTTCAAGTTAACTGTAAAAGCTATATTATTTTCTAGAAAACAAACTAAGTTCAAATTTTCCGTAAATCAATTTTTTTTGGAACACTATAGTACACCTCATATCTATGAGCAAAAATCAGTAAGTCTCCTTCAAGTTCCAAAATATTTTATTCCACCTCATATGTTTCAAAAGCAATCGTTAAACTACATGCAAAATGGCCCTCCAAAGCAATTTTTTAAAAAATATTAAAATTTTATTAAAAATGATATACAAATAAAAAGGTAATATTTTTTTTAAAAAAATGAATTTGAAGGTTGCATATGATAGTTTTATATTTTTCTCTTTCCGGGTTATGTGGGCACTTCTTCCTTAGTTGGCTAACGCAATTGAACTACAGGTATCAATTTTATCGCAAAAGTGTACCCTCAAGGACCTTCATGTTGAAATCAGTATCTCAGGAACTAAATTATTAAAATTTTGAGAACAATTTCATGTCACGAGTAGCCTACGATGGGCGTTGGGATGACATTTAAAATCCTCTTAAGTATCATTTCGTGTGTTGGCTAACGACAATATGACGAAATATAAATTTGTCTAAAAACTTATCTTAGAAACGTTGAAATCAATATCTGAAGAACTAAAATATCAAAAGTATAAACTACTTATACATTTAAGATAATTAAGCATTTTTATGTAAATATATAAATCATTAAACATCAAAAAATATTTTCTTGAAAATATTTTAAAAGAATAAGGAAATTTTTTTCTTAAAAGTATTTTAACGAAAAGTCTTTTACATAAAATAATAGTTTTACAGATAAACAAACAAATCCTGAAACTTGTTTAGTGTTTCTTGCAAATATTATCGGCTATAAATATTTTCTTATTTTTCTCATTTTACTTTTAAACAAACGCAGCCGTACCATTCCAGGTGGAGGATATACGGCAGAGAAAGGGCGAGGACTTCGTCCGGAGGGCCTTGGAAAATGGTTTAAATTTTATTTGCAGCTTATAACGTTTTCCGCAAAAGCAGCGTCCATTTCATTGTTCACTCTTCCGCTGACCGAAAAGTTTATCGGCTGACTGAATTTTCCTGGGTACTCCAAACACCCGAAAACATGAAAAAAGATTTACGCAGTTACTTCTACGGCAAAACAAACGTACGTAATTCTGAGTACGGCTTGCGTCTTCTTAGCCGACAGTAACAATGCATCACCGTAACGCTTTAAAATTAAACGTGAAGTATATGTCATCTTCTTTTCTGAATATGGGTGATAAAAAATATACCATATATTATATATACATATATATAACTGATCTCTTGTTTAACTATTAATTTAATTTCAAACATTATCATACGTGATGTTCTATACGACAATTCGTTACCTTTTATTAAATATAATGGCATATCTTCATTACAAAGTGATAGAGACAAATAATAATACAGGGATACAAACTATGACGAAGCACTAAAACGAATTCAAAGTACATGGTGCGACAGGTAGCTAGCAAGCTTATGGCTTATCAACAACGAGAATAGGTTAATAGATAAAACTAATTAAGGATTATGAAAGTAGCTAGATTCACATTTCATCTTGAAGTATAAGGTGAAGAAGACAAAGGAACTTAATCATCCGAGCTCTACTGGGGAACTCGAAGATAGATTGGGACTGGATTGTGAGACTCTGGAGGTGAATCCCACACCGAGAAGGCACTTGTGGAGTTCATCCACTTCTTTACCAAGTCTGGATGATGCCGCTCTATCACATCCTTCAGGCTCTCTGTAGTATTCACCCATTCAAATCCTTTCTTAGTGTATATCTCCTCATTGAAATTGCTCGTGAAGAACCTGTCTGATTCAAGCCTCCTGCACGAGGGAGCCCAAACAAGAATTCTAAGTTATCCTATGTCTTACCCTGATCTCAATTCATTCGAATATATAAGATGGATATTCTACATATATCTTCAGATTTATGCATGCAATATGCTAGAAGTAATGAATGAGTACTAATTTATGTTATTACCTAGATGCCATTAGCAAGAAGATCACAAAAGCCGTCTCACTAATAGCAAACCCTTTGATCTTCTTCTCTGCCATGAGACCCACAAGCACATCAAGCTGTTCAACATCACCACCGTACACTTCATCAAGTGCTTGAATCGCTTCCTGGTCATCCGTCAGATCCTCCCATTTCGAGATGGGTATCAACAGTAAGCCCCTACGGAAGTCATTGTATCTTGCAACACTCCTCTCCCTGTCCCTATATACTGCATCATGAAGCACGAGAAAGAAGCACACTAGCGTCAAAGTATTATATTCTTGTAAATCATCAACAGAATAAACGATCCAGATTAGCTGGTGGTACCTTCAAGAGCAGGCAGATCCACATGATCAGGTCTATCACTGCCATCCACTTCCTGCGGGATAAGGTCCCTGAGCAATGTTGGATAGTTCCAAAGCTCTAAGGCCCCGCAAGCTTGGTGGCCCATTGAAACTATCTGTTTCGCAAACCCAATTTCTGCCAAGGCCTTTTCTCCTCTACGGCCTACCAAATTTCCCAGAGGAACCCTGACAGTGGAAGACAATTAATTAGGACAAAACACTCATCTAGCAGTATTTTTTTTTCACCGAATTAAATTTCGATTTTGGAATATCAGTGGATAAAAGATAGTCATACTCATACTTTTTGATCAACGGTGGAGATTTGTTTGGTCCTGGTGCAGCCGAGATGTCCCTGAGGTGAAGGTCATCGGGTAGCAGCGAGTGCATACGATAAACACTGACAAACTCCTCAGTCAACGAGTAAGGAACCCCATGATTATTGGGCTTCTTTAGACCCACCAGACCTCCCAACGAGGCTCCCCCAACATGACCGAATGTGTCCTTAAATTTCTTTCCCAACAATCCGTACCTGAAATACATATAATCCATCATGCATGCCAGTCACAGCGCAACAAAAGCACTTGTAGCGATTACGTACGTTGCATTCAAGTTTGTGAACAGCGTGTATATATATTTTTTTTATTTTCCGCAGTAATTTGGATCCCGAAAATTAACTACAAAGCAACTGTATTTTGCTTTAAGTGCTCATATTATATTATATATGGAGTTGATGGATCGAAGATGATCAAAATCAGTGAATTTACTGCATAAGGCTCTCTTTCCTGGATTTAGAGACTTATTACCAGTTGGCGCGCATCCCTGCGAGCAAGGTATCAGTTTTGAGGAGCTCCACGGTCCAATCTATAGTATGGACCTTCGCGATGACCGCCGATGTCACTAGCCTTGCATGATGGTATAATTCTTCGTCATCCAAATCTGAATATTCCCTCTGAAAAACCATGAACATGAAGCAGAATTAATGAGCTTAACCAGTCACAGGAAAAGTGGGAAACCTTCACTTGGCGAAGTAGCTGATCCAATACCTTGAGAGTGTCGCAAACTGCATTGTGCTCCTTAACGAACAAGGCCTGCAATGTCGAGACGCCGGCCCAACTATTGCGAACGTCTCCTGACACAGCCGTTCCATCTTCGTCGTGGAGAAGAAGGCCATCTGAGGATATTTTGAGTTTCCCGTCTTTGAAAGTTCTCACTTTTTGCAATTTTTCCGCGTTGCTTCCATATATAGCACTTCCATCCCTAATATTCATCATTCATATTAAGACAAGCCCCCCAAACAAAATACGTTCAGGAAATTTTTATGGTGCATGTAGGTGCTTTTGGAAGGATCTTCAAATCGGATAGAACCACACTAAGCTATCCGGGTTGTGAAAAGAACGACATCAAGTCTATGCTGTGTGTAACCAGTAATATTAATTGCAAAAACTAAAGGGTCATAGTTTTTAAATGAGGCCTAGGATTTAAATCCTCTCTCCCTGCTCTGGGAGTCACTTTTGGAAATGATATTCGAACAACTGCTTGTATTTCCGTAGAGATCAGCAACTGCTTTCTATTCTTGTCTTTAAGTCTTTTTGTCTGGCAGTTAATTGCACAACCTGGATTAGGCAAATTTTTTATACTTGTTTCTTACCACCATGGTGTACGAATGTTCTTTGCGCCCTCCTTGATGTCGTAAAAGCCAGTTGGAACCTCCTTCGTCTTGTAAAACTTGAAAGACTTGAGAGGGCACTGGCTCGCAATTTCTCTTGGTGCCGTCAGCTCAATCTGCAGTAATTTTGTGCAAAAGATAAAGCATGCGGAGTCGCGGACGTACAAAAAGAAAAACACTTTTAGCAAAGTCATTTGTCAAGAGATATATGAGACGATAAAACCAGTTCTTCTTAATTGTGTTGGATGTCCAACAAACCTGCTTGGTGTCCTCCAAGTGATCGATCCAATCATGTATCATAAACTGAATCCAAGAGGCTGCTATCATGTTGAATTGCTTTCCCGTGTCTGTGTATTTTCTCCGCGCAAGAAGTTTTGTGGCCACAACTATTGGATCCGGTTTCAGTAGCTGCATATTGTCGAAGCTAAAGTGTCATTGGAATAGAAAAAGACCCGAACAAAGGAGGCGAACAGTACTAACTCGGCATAATAAGAAATGCATTCGGTGAAATATCTCCAAATGGAGAAGTACCTTTTTCTTTTGATCTACCGGGAGAACATTTCTGCCAAAGAAAGTTCCTTCACTACCTGCACCTTCATTGAAGGGGTCGTTAAACTTTCCATCAGCTGTTCTGTATGGGTAGTCCATGGGGTTGAACCGAACACCAATGGGAGATCTACCAACATTGAACAAATTGTACTCCTGGTGAAGGTGCCGGCGAATGGCAAGATAAATCAGGCCTAGGAAGACTGGTAAGCGGTGCCATATGCCCAACTTATCGATGAAGTGAACAATCTGCATTAAATAAACGTAAAAACACTAAGATTGCATGTCTTCCTCTTCAAGGCATACGAAAACACCTTAAGAGAATGCTTCTTGAAACTCTTGAAAACAAAGCATGGCAGTAGATAGCTATAATTAGGTGGGACTTTACAAGGAAGAGGAAACGGTCTATGAGAGTCATCTTAGCAACAGCTTCATGGAAGTCTTTATGAATGAATCGATGGAAAGGTTCAGCTAGGAGAGCCTTAATCGATGCCATTATTACACTAGAGAACATAATCTCTTTCTTAATTTCTCAAGTTGTTTGTCTAAGATCATGGCAACCCTTTATATATACAAATGTCAGGAGGGTGGGGGGCAACACCTTCGCGCGTGTGAACAAGCGATGTTCCACGTGGGCGACTGAACTTATGGTCAGAACTCTCTGGTTGGTCTGGCTCATGAGTTTCGGCCATATCTTATGAAAGTCTTTCATAGATATATATCATGAAGAATTAATTAATGCAGTTGCGAAAGTTGTCTAATTGATTATAAGTATGCTAGAGCCAAGCTAAAAATTCATGGTTGAATAAATTATAAAATTATGTCATATAAATATGCTATGCCATTACCGTTAAATAATCCGAAAAAAACAAGAAAAAATATGTTAAATTATAATGGAATATTTGTTAGTACCTTTATATTTTTAAATCACTTTTATTTATTAAAACTACGTTAAGCATCTTTGATCATAGACATTATATTAGAACTTACATTCATGATATTATTTTAATGGACAAACCAGAACATATTCCATCTTTTTTCGCCGCCGAAAGAGATATATGTCATGCCCGGCCACCATCTCAGCAAGTCTCCAGGTCGTACCAAAAAGCCGCCGGATCGGACAAACCAAACTCCGTCTTTAACGTACAACTCCGTCGTTGGGTTCTACCATCCAAAATGGACTAACAAAAGCAAGTTATTTAAAACATTAATTGGTTTAGCGCCATGCATGGCTTCCCCTTTTCTTAGGCATGGATTATCCCCATAGATGTTTACGATCACCGTTAAAAACTAATTTGAAGCATCATAAATGCAGTAATCTCGAAATTTGTAGTATGACATGATGTGGATCAATATTGGGCTTGCGATCAAAGATCTTAACTGACAAATTAATTAACCAAAGATCTTCAACGGGATCATTTCCTTAATTTGATGAGACTTACGGATATCAGGACGCCATGAGAACAAGAAACGTCGACGTCGCGGAGTCGCTCATTTATGCATGTGTTTCGCCAATTCCAATAAAGAACCCCACGTTACAAACAATAATGCAAGAAAGCTAACTACCATTTCCATGCAGCGTGTTTAAAGAAATCAGTCACAACTTACTTCCCGTCGGTGTACGACAATTCTGACTTGGTTTGCCAGGTTCAACTTACTCAAATATATATATATATATCTATCTTTACATTGGCTTGATCGAGAATATTACAGGGTGGCTTTTATTAATTTAGGCGTGGAAACATTTTGGATATATACCACCCGCTTTGCAATATGCTTCTCTGATTAGTTCAAATTGCAAGTGGCCATGTTAATGGTGACTTATTTTTCAATTACGAACCTTATTGACAACTTCACGCATGGTAGTGAATGCACGATGATATATATAGATATATAGTATAAAAATATTTATCGTTATGTTATATTTTTAATGTAAGACATAATAATATTATTAATAAGTTAGTAACTTGTAACTTAAATATATGCTTTCCTGGTAGTTATTAACAAAAACCATGAATTATAAATAATAATTTTCCAAAAATTTATAACATTCGAATTTTTCTTCAAGTTACATTTGTAGAGGAAATAGAAAGAACATGGATGAAAAATAAGTGAGTGTTTGAAGAGCTCAAGAAAAATAAAAGTAAACCACAAATTATGAGTTTTATTGTTAAATATATTGTCAAAATAAATAAATAAAAATTGTCTAAAACCTTTAAATTTTTTTAAAAAAAAAAGTTACAAATTGTGAAGATTCAAATTAAATCTTGAAATTTAATAAACATGTAATTTCAAATATTAAAGGGACCTAAATATTGATTTTTGCAAAAACTTTTTATATATATAGGGATCAAAGCGGGGTTTTAATTTTTTTGCGGGCCAAGTCTTAATTTTTCTCAAAACCGTGTAAAGAACACGAAAGGGACTGGGGTTTTTCAAAATTCTATGGGGCCGGGGCATGGCCCCAGGTCCGCCCTGTGCCCACGTTAATGGTGACTTACTCGCCAATTACGAAACTGATAGGCAATTACTTTTACGATGCAGTAGGGCACGATGATCAGGATGGCATGCATGAGTTAAAAGGAGAAAATGCTATTTTATAAAGTTAGAGGGTTTAAATACACTTTATACTCTTTATGCGTGTGAGGATGTCGACACATTGATAATGTATTTTATTATCAGCTTTATACTCTTTATACTCTTTATGCGTGGGAAGCTATTGAAATAACAAGTTGTAAGGAATTAGTCATACCCATCTCAAAAAGAAAAGTTTGTTTACACGAGCGCATGATCGCCATTTTTTCCAGATTCTTGTTTCGGTTCTTCTCGCAGATCAAATTGGAACCGAAATTCAATTCCGTGCGCAGACTATTCAAATTAAAAGGTAGAAACAATAATATTTATATGCTTTAATTATCAGCTTGGATAATGCTTTTGTACTATTCAAACATATTGCTGATGGTAAGAAGTCGTCTTGGTTCTCTGAACCTCTAGCCCAACATAATTCGCTGTGCTATTCAAACACGTCGTCGATGAATCACGCATGACCTACTCTTTCTGTCAACGATTATTAATTGGTTTAGGATCTCTCGGTGGCAGTTAGTAGGCTGGCTGAAAGTTCTCAACGCTTTCGACGTGTGCATGTCTGCTGCGAGATTACCTGCGTCAAAGGGCCTGATAAATACTGAAGTAGCTGCATCTACGTGTATCTGGATTAAGTTGGGTTTGAGTAAAAATGATAGAATTTTAGAGAAGTTGTGAATATTTATGTTGAATAATTTTTTATTGATATTTATGTAAAGTGAAGAAATAAATGATTTGATGTAATTATTAAATAAAAAAATATAAAGAGAAAATTTATGTTTAATAAAAAGTAAAAAGTTATTAGAGATTATGTAAAATGTATTATTGTTTGTGTTTAAATTCTGAATATATTCTGTCGTAATTTTATAAATGTATTTGAATTCTATAAAAATTATAGAAAACTACCGTAACCCTAATCTATGGGCCGGCGCGATTTGAATTTACGCACCTGCTTACCCAATTACGTAAGCAGGTGCGTAAATTACCCAATTAATTGTACTTTGGGAAAGATAAAGTACAATTAATTATACTCTTTCTTATCGTTGTAATAAGTCAGAAAATTAATATCAAGTAATTAAGAATATGAAAGATAGGTACTACCTAATCTGTGGGCAACTATCAATTTCATCACCTGCTAACTCACGAGAGCATCGTACGTTCTCGCTTACAGTAATCTTATGTAATTAGTCATCTAGTAGCTAGCCAGTACTTGGTCGATTAGCATGCTTTCTTATTATATTAAAGAATTTGACATTTTAGGCCTTAATTTTATACTTTTTGTATTTCATCCTTCAAATTTAATACCTTTTATATTTTCGATCTTTAACAAAGAGTCCTTCCGTCTATCGGCAGTTCCACATCATCAACCAATTAAGCAAAATCTTTAAACACAACTTATGACGTCTTCAATTCTCTAGCCCAAAAGGACACCGTTCGGGCTAAAATTGATGCACACCGTTTTGGTGCTTTTTTTCTTTCTGTAGGTGACTATGGTACCTATTTTAGATGCATTTACCACATCTAAGTTTATATTGACATATTTGTTGCACTTTTGTGGTATATTCTCGTTTCTTTTCCATGTGATGGCTGAGATTTTAGTCACCTTCGAGCTTCCATCCAAAAATGATTTTTATAAAGTTATTATTTCCGTTTTCTGCAAACAGCTAGGGCTGCATTTTGTTTCGAAAAAAGCTATAAAACTTTACTATAGTAAACAAAGAAACATTTTCCATTATCCAGGTCCCTCAAAGAAAAACTGTTTTTGTCTCCATTGTAGCTTTAGTCTATCTAGCTGAGAATGATTTCATACTATCTCATACCGTGAATAGTCTCCTTTTATGGGTCCGTAAACATAGCTGTAAATTCGATGCTTCTGCAACATATTCGCCCGTGCATGCATGTCGTTTTGTCCAAAACGGTGTCATTTTGGGCTAGAGAATTGAAGATGCCATAAGTTGTCAGTTTAAAGGTTTTGCTTAGTTGGTTGATGACTTGGAGTTACCGTTAAAAGAATGGACGGAAGGCTGACGAAATGATTTTTTTGTCAAAGGTAAAAAATATAAGGGCTTAAATTTGAAGTCTGAAATCGAAGGACCCAAATGCAAAATGAGTATAAACTTAAGGACTAAAATGTCAAATTCTCTTATATTAAAGCAGAATTATAGCATTGAAATTTACATTAAAATACTCTATTAGTCTGTGATATTTTTTAAATTTCAAACTGGTCCCTAAAATATTTTTCGTCTTCAAAATAGATCTGTCAAATATTAATGTGTCAATACAACCATTTAGGTACGTCTGCGTTTGTACAACAAACTCCTACGTGACTAGTAGGATCATGTCCAGGGGCGGACCCAGGCCTGGGCGAGCCTGGGCGGCCGCCCGGGGTCCGCCCCTAAAAAAAAAATTTTAATGTATTTTTTTTAAATAAAAATTAATGTACTTTTTTTTTTAAAAAAAAAAAGTTGGCCTGGGCCGCCCTGGTTTGCCCAGGCCAACATAAGCCCGCCCGGGTGACTCTCTGAGTAGTAAATGAGAAAACGAACATCGTTATTGAGCTTTCACTTTTAATGGGAATAGGATCTGCAAAGATAAAAATCCATTTGAGAAAACATCTATAAAGTAAAGGCGAGTGGAATTGTGGAAACTTGTCACAGACTCACAATTACCACCATTCGAGATACCGCAGATTCCAGATGTGTTAAGGCCTCCATCAAATACTGGAAGTGGTGAATTTGAAGTCACGTATCTCGATGCAGATACCCGCATTACCAGAGGAGACAGAGACGAGCTTAGGGTTTTTGTTATTGCGTAATACCTTTACATGAACACTTTCTGCATTCTCAGTTCCTGCTTCTGCTGGTACTGTAGTTTTTTCCCTTCCATTTTACAGGAGCAGTCTTTTTTTTTGTTTACTTTTTTTGGGAGAGAGGTGATGTAGTACAATTAAGAATAATTTACCCATAGTACTATTGTAAATCTATCATATATAAATTGAAACTCTACCTTATATTAATATGCAGTTCTAATGACTTTCTTTTCCTCCCCATTTTCTAGTAAAACGCATATAGACTCCCTAATATCTGGGTAGATCACATTGATTGTTTGGGTTTTCAATGTTTCTTCTAATGACATCCATATAGTGTGAATGTGTTTTAATCAGTCACTTCTATCCCTCTCTTATAGTAAATTCCTATTTATTTTAATTATGCTTGCACTTTTTTATTATTATAGATAATATGCTCGCACTCAGTTATTATTCTTTATAGATAATTATGTTCCTACATTGCTGGGAAATAAATTATGTAGCGAATTAAATATTTACTTGTTAACTTAATGTTCTTTATGTGGATTTGTGTAGTAAAGATCAAAATCCATTGCTGGAAGCACATTTGAACTTTGTCAATATACTTGCTTATTTGCTGGAAGGACATTTGCGGTAGGTAATCTCCTTTCTTTAAAACTTTCTTTTATTTCTTGCTTAACTCTAGGTTGGATTGTGAAGGAAACAGGAGGAAGAGATGTTATTTGTGTAGTAGTTTTTAGGTTGGATTGTGATGTTGTTGAGCCTAGGACAACCTTAGTTGAGCCCAATTTTTGGAAGAAGTCAAAACATTTTGTCTGAATAATTTTATCAATGTGCCCAATATGGAAAACATTATACAAATTCGCGGTCGTTCGAGGCGTGGAGGGCAAACAATTACTTATTTGCATTATTTTCGTGTAGAAGTCTTATGTCAGGTTATTGATTTGATTGCTCAGGAGATGAATAATCGTTTCACAAAAACAAGTATGAAGTTACTTCTTTGCATAACATGTCTTGATCCAAGGGACTCATTCTCAGCATTTGATCTTGATAGATTATGTCGTCTTGTTGAATTTTACCCTGAAGATTTCTCAACAATTGATCGCGTGGTACTTAGAGATCAGCTTGACACCTGCATTAGAGATGTTAGAAGAACTAATTTTTTTTTCTGGGCTTCAAGATATTGGAACTCTTGCTATGAAGATGGCTGAGACCAGAAAGAATATTTTGTATCCATTGGTTTATCTTCTTATTACGTTGGCATTGGTCTTACCGGTTACGACTGCAACCGTTGAGAGAGTGTTATCTGCGATGAAAATTATTAAGACTGATTTTTGTAATAAGATGAGAGATGATTGGATGAATGATTGCATGGTAGTGTACATCGAGTAGGAAAATTTTGAAACTATTGAGAATAAAGTCATTTTGCAACGTTTTCAGAAGATGCACAACCGTAAGATCCAATTGTCCCCTCTCAGTCGTAGTACATAGTACGATATGTGTAATTCAATATTTTTTTTATGTTTTTAGTCTTTAATATTTTGATATTGTAACTTTAAGACAATTTTTTACATTACGTATACAAAAAAATTTCCGTTATTTTACTTTAAAAGTTCGTCCGGGTTAATTTTCATTCCTGGTTCCGCCATTGATCATGTCCTAAACAATATCAGACCTTTATATATATATATATATATATATATTCATTTCTAGTGGTTAAAAAAATTCATTAGTACCACCTTTACCTGACATCTTTGATCTAAGTAAGACTTCTGATCTGACGTAACCGCATACATGTTGTAAAACTTATTTGTTTCCAAAATGTGTCCACGCCTAAATTAATAAAAGCGACTCTGATTAGTTCAAATTGCAAGTGGCCCTGTTAATGGTGACTTATTTGTCAATTTACGAAACTTATTGGCAACTTCACGCAGTACTAGTGCATGCACGATGATATATATATAGTATAAAATATTTATCGTTAGGTTATATTTTTAATCTAAGACATAATAATATTATTAATAAATTACTGACTTAGTCACTTAGAGATATGCTTTCATGGTAGTTATTAACAAAAATCATGAATTATAAATAATAGTTTTTTCCTTAAAACCAAAAAATTTATGTATATCAAGTGCCCATGCAATGGAGGAACCAGAAATTGATTTTAAGGGCGAGGGCCGATTTCGTAAAATAATAACATTTTTTTATTTTTTATTTAAATATATATATAGTATAAAAATATTTATCATTAGATTATATTTTTAATTTAAGACATAATATTATTATTAATAAGTTACTGACTTAGAGATATACTTTCGTACTTATTAACAAAAATTATGATGTTGTGATTGATTGTTAAAATTTTTTATTACGAGTCGTGAAAAAGTTGCAGATGTATAATTTAAATAAATATTATAATAAAAATTAATAATTAAATAAAAAAAGATTATTTTATAATTTTTAAAATTAACCTCTCAAAATTCACAGTAACTCTCCCATTACGCAACTGATAGGCAATTACTTTCACGATGATCAGCTTGGCACGCACGAGTCAAGAGGAGAGAACGCTCTTTCATAAAGTTAATTATACCATTAGTGCCCAATATCCAATGACAAGGAGGATCGAAGTTGATCTGGTGCTCGACCTTGCAGCTCTTTACCTTTTTCATGATTGCAGGGTAGCTACCGTACGTATTATGCATTAGGAGACCGGCCGGCCTAGTACAAAAGAGACGTAGCTCTAATGATTGTGGCCAACCGAGCCAAAGCTCGCACATGCGACTTGACCATTCAATTAATTGGATTTACTGGAAGCTATCACGAAATAACAAGTTGTAAGGAATTAGTCAGTGTGTCAGACCCAGCTCCAAAAGAAAAGTTAGTTCGCAAGAGCGCGTGATCGCCATTTTCCAGATTCATTGTTTCGGTTCTTCTTGCAGAACAAATTGGAACCGGAATTCAATTCCGTGCGCGGACTAATAGGTCAAAATAATAATATTATGCCTTTTATTTTGGACAATGCTTTGTACTGTTCAAACATGCTAAATCGTCTTGTTCTCTGAGCCTCTATCCCAACATAATTCGCTGTGCTATTCAAACACGTCGTCCATGAGTCGATGACGATCACAATAAGTTCTTCTCTCTCATATACACTCATGATCCGTAGATGCCTTTCTCGCAGAGAGAGAGAGAGAGAGCTATTACAATAAGTCAAGTGTGCATGGCCAAGTCTCTTCCGTATCGTTGTAATAAGTCAGAAAAGTAATATCAAGTAATTGAGAATACGAAAGTTAGGTAAAGAATTACAGCCAATAATGCAAATACTACCTAATATCGGGGCATCTGAATTTCCACACCTGCAACCTGATCCTGTTTAAACTTGAAAGAGTATATCATATGCATTGCGTGTTTATCAGCGTAAGATGGAGCAAAAAGAAATTAGGGTTATGTTCGTTTTCACTTTTTTTAGGATTCTATGTATATTTATAAAATTACTACCGAATATATTCAGAATTCAAACACAAACACCAATACATTTTACACAATTTTCAATATTTTTTTTTAATTTTTTATTCAACATAGATTTTCTCTCTCTATACTTTTTCACATAACTCCAATATTTTTTATTAAACAATTACATCAAATCATTTATATCTCCATTTACACAAATACCAATAAAACACTATTCAACATAAATTTTCACAACTTCTCTAAAATCCTATATTTTTACTCAAAACGAACATAACCTAGAATGATGTAGTAGCTAGCTAGTACTTGCTCGATTAGAATGCTTTCTTATTATATTAAAGTGAAATTACATCATTTTGAAATTTACATTTAATTATTATATTAGTCTATTTATTATTTTCAAAATTTCAAACTGGTACTAAAATATTTTTTATTTTTAAAATAAGTTTGTCAAATATTAATGTACTAATCCAATCATTTTGGGTTTGTACAACAACTTCTGATGTGACTTATAAGATTATATCCTAAATAATACTAAAATTTTATGTTTTCATTTTTTGTAGTTACAAATTAATTAATACTATCTTTGCGTTACATATTTAATCTATATGGTACCTCTGATCGTCCACCCAATTTGTTTTTTTGATATTGTCCCAAGCGTAAAGACTTGACCATTCAATTAATTGGGTTTACAGGAAGCTATACTATATATCACGAAATAACAAGTTGTATGGAAGTCATAGTCATACCCAGCTCCAAAAGAAAAGTAATTTGTTCACACGAGCTAGCGCCTAATCGCCATTTCCAGATTCCTTGTTTCGGTTCTTCCTTGTTCTCGAGATCAAATTGAAACCGGCATTCAATTCCGTACGCGGTTAAAAGGCGGAAATAATTTATAATATTATGCGTTTATCTTGGATAATGCTTTTGTACTATTCAAACATGCTGACGCTAAGAAGTTTCGCTGTGCTATTCAAACACGCCGTCGATGACCATCACAGGAAGTTCTTCTCTCTCAGATTCGATCACTCGCCCCGTCGCCCGTGATGCCTTTCTCACATAGATATATCAGGGCTGCTAGCTGCCCAGAGAAATTTTAGGTAAGTGTGCACAGCCATAGGACTTTCTTATCTTTGAAACCTAATCTATGGGCGCGCGTGCTCTGAATTTACGCACCTGCTAACCCAAGCACAAGGCTTAGAAATACAATACGTGTGTCCTGGAGAAAGATAAAGCCGGCCAATACTCTTTCTTGTTGTAATAAATTAGCAGAAGAGTAATATTAAGTAAAGAATATGAAAGTTACTGTAAAGAATTACAACCAAGAATACAAAGACCTAATCTAGGGGCCTCTGAATTTCCACACCTGCATGCTCACTGACCCCGTTGAAAGACTTGGCATGCGTGTCTATCTGGGTAAGATATATGAGATCATCCGACTCCTCTGTAATTCGTGTTCGTATTGCAAGTGCAATCCGGTCACCCAAATTGCAGGATATACTGGTTCAGATATATGGAGAAATAAGAGACTTGTTTCTTATTGTTATAATATTGCAGCAAATTGAGGAGTTATTAATAATTTAATCCAATTGTCACAGATCAGGAACAGGGCTCCTGTACCACGAGGAAAAGAATGTGAAAAAGTTGCGGACCAGAGAAATCATAGGGAGCAGTTCACAGAGTACCTAATCTGTAATGAGACAAATATTTGAAAAAGTAATTCTGGCTCTCACATTTTCTCATTCACATAAAGAGCATTTATAGAATTAGGGGATGAGTGTGTTGAGGAAAGCCCATGATTCTCGGCTTTTCCGTATTACAATTGTAACTACGTAGAAAAAAAAAGTATTACAATTGTAACTGTTTTCTGACGTCAAGAAATAGTTTAGAGCGACGTATTACAATTGTAACCATTTTTTTGACGTCAAGCAATAGTTTAGACTTTAGAATGATACCAAAAAAAAAATATTCATACCATTGGCTCGCCCGTATTACATCCCTTGAAATCTGTGATGATTATACAATAGTAATAGTAATGGTGTACATGTTATTATGCAATCAAATGAGACTATATATTGGTGGGACAGTGCTCCAGCTCATTCGGAAGGGCCAGTTATTGCAATCCACTGGCTCGCCCGTTCCAAGTGGAGAGCTGACCCATGTTGCTTGGGCGAAGGACTGGGCCTCGTGGGCGCTAATTGGATCGACAAACAGCTTCTTGTACATAAGCATTTCGAAGGTAACCTGTAAGTCTGTAACCATAGTCGTCCTATAGAGATACTCAGAATTTAGTGCATGCCACAAACACGTCTTGCCAAGGTGGTTGTAACCTACAAGTCATTCTAAAGCAAGCTCGGAGTTCTAAGTGTGGACATAAGTTGAAATCGCTTGCGAAAGTAAACTCGGACCTTGGGCCTAGACAGGTTTGAGATTCTCCGATGGTCTTCCTAGTGTTGTGGTGATGGGCTCTACCATTAAACAATAACTATGACTCAAACCAAACATTCTGCAGCAAGTGTGCTCCTATGATCACATCCAAGAAAGGTTGCTACGCTAGTAGACTACTCTTCCCTTTTTACCACAAGTCCTTCGTAGAATTAATTAAGTTGTTTATGCAATCAAGGCATCACCCTGCTGCCGAGAGATTGCAATCTGCACCTGGCCCCAGTTGGCTTTTGTCCCATCTCTGCCAAATTTCGTACCCTCTTAACTCTTAACTCTGCCGCAAACAGTCCAACCCAACTCAAGAACCATTCACTAACTGTGCCCAAAATTGGGATCTTGGGCCTTTTATCAAGTACCCATTTCAGGCCCTACGTACTCTCCTCGCGCTCTGTCTGGTGTTGCTCTGCTCTAATAAGAAGAAATGGTTGCTCTGGAATCTCCCACCCCCTTTCGGCCAGAAGTAGCAAAACCCCTAAACACCCCCCGAAAGCCCATTTGGGGATTCTCTCAAGAGCAAAAATGGGCGAAGGTAAAAGAAAACGCGGTCGTAAACCCAAAACCCCAGACGAGGAAACCAAGGATTTCCAACACGCCACCACGACAGCAAACGAAGTCCCCTCCGCCTCCGCCTCCGCCTCCGTCTCCACCCCCGCGACCGAACCGAACACGGACGCGAACAACCCCTCGTCCTCCCGGCGCGGTCGCGGCCGTCCTCGTAAGATCACGAAGAACGAGAACCCGCGGCCCAATATAGGGGCTTCACCAGAACGCCGAGGCACCAGACACGCGGAGCTAAACGGCGACTTCACGCACGCAACGACAGCAATGACGACGACAACAGCGATAACCACTGCTGCAGTCATCTCGGAACCCGTGAGATGGGAGACCGTGGTTAAGGTGATGCCCTCCATGGACGCTGTAGTGAAGGTGTTTTGTGTTCACACAGAGCCCAATTTCTCACTGATGTGGCAGAGGAAGAGACAGTACAGCTCGAGCAGTAGCGGTTTTATCATTGGGGGGAAGAGGGTCTTGACAAATGCGCACTCGGTGGAGCACCATACCCAGGTGAAGTTGAAGAAGCGGGGTTCAGATACAAAATATTTGGCAACGGTGTTGGCAATTGGGACTGAGTGTGATATCGGTAATGCGAAACTTGGATTTCTTTTCTTTTCAGTAGGGAAACTTGGTTTTGAGCTAATTTTGTAGCTGGGATTGGTGTGTATATAGGTCAAGTTTAATTTTTGCGGGGCATAATAGATTGAATACCATTGAATTGGAAGCTTAACGATAAACACGAAGATTATAGGTGATATTATTGGATTCAGTAAGATAGCTGAAAGGGCTTTTTTTGCAATGCTACAGCGATGTTGACGGTGAGTGATGATGAGTTCTGGGAAGGAGTTTCACCTTTGGAGTTTGGAGATTTGCCTGCCCTCCAAGATGCCGTAACTGTCGTGGGCTACCCCATTGGGGGTGACACAATCTCTGTGACAAGTGGTGTCGTGTCGCGGATGGAGATACTTTCTTATGTTCATGGTTCAACAGAACTTCTCGGACTGCAGGTTATAGCATTTCGACGTTGCCTTCTTTAGAGTTAAATGTTGATATCAAATATGCGGGTTTTTTGACATATTCTTTTTCTGGCCCTTGTACCTGACGCGTTTTCCCAGATAGATGCTGCAATAAACTCTGGGAATTCTGGTGGGCCGGCTTTCAATGATAGGGGAAAGTGTGTGGGTATTGCATTTCAGTCCCTTAAGCACGAAGATGTGGAGAACATTGGTTATGTCATACCAACCCCAGTCATTGTTCATTTCATTAAAGATTATGAGAAAAATGGGGCATATACAGGTATCTCAGGGTGTAGTTCTACTTAGTTTATACTTAGTTAAATCCACTTCCCCTGAAAAATAATCCAAAAGTAATTAAAATGACAATAAGGGCAGTGCAGGATTTCAGTTGTTGTAATCAGTACAAGTTATCATTGGTATATTGTACTCTCCCTCACAGCTGATCATCAACTATAGAGAGGGGACAACACTGAGATTTGAGGTTATTGTTTGTTTGTTGGAATGACTGCTTGATTTTCATTCTTTTGCAATGTCCTAGGGTTCCCAGTTCTTGGAGTTGAGTGGCAGAAGATGGAAAATCCTGATCTTCGTGTGGCAATGGGGATGGGACCCGATCAGAAGGGTGTCCGTATCAGAAGAATTGAACCAACGGCTCCTGAATCCCAGGTTCTGAAGCCATCTGATGTTATCTTGAGTTTTGATGGGGCAAATATTGCAAATGATGGAACAGGTGAGCTCCCTTCCCCCTTCCTTCTCCCTTTTCTTGCCTCTCAAAAAGAATTTATAAATTATAAGATCAGAATCAGCTGTAATATTGTGTTCTTTATCTGGCAACTCACTTCTACCCTTATGGGTGGTCTGATCTCAATACATATTTACTATGAGGAACGCTAAACTTACATGTTAAGCTTGTATAGAAATCTGGTAGGCCTTACTTAGGTGGCAATCTTTTTTGGTGTTGTATACCATCATTTGGATACAAGATTATGTGGTTGCCAAAAGTGTGACACCCATAAAAAGTTGGGATGCTAGCCATATCTCGATTTTACTTGCCAATTGGAGATGGTTTCATCAGATAATAGGTGAAACAGAGAGCATGTCCGATTGCTGGTAACAAGGGTAAGTAAATGCTTTGAAAATGAGGATTTGTGTGTGCATAAAAGAGTGAGAGAGGAAGTACTAACACTGGCTGGAATAGCTTCTGCCAGCACCTAATTAAAGTAGCTGATCGAGATGTTGGTCATGCGAATCTTACATTTATCCAACTACTTGACGGCTTCTAATTAAATGAGATGCTCCCCAGAGGATACAAGGATGGCTGAGGAAGAAGTTTATCGAGTCGATTGTCAAAGAGAGGAACTATTTCTGTTCTGTGAAAACGAAAGATCTTGAACTGTAGCCTCAAATGATTGGGTTGAAGTGCAGATGACAAGAACATTCAAAGCTTGTCTGAAGTACTTGGCCTCTGCATCTCAAACTCTATTGTACCTGGTGTCATCTGGAGGTGTAGCCTCTTTATGGTGATAGTTGTCAGTCTGCTGTTCTTGTCCCTGTCCTAGGCTTTGTTCCTCCTTACTAGAAATGGTTCATTGTCTTGGGTCTGGCCAGAAAATTCTTCACAGAATGTAAAAGTGTCTTGAATTTTGTATTAATTTTCATTTAGGTGATGCTTGGGTCACAAAAATTTTCAGCCTTTTTGGAAAAAAAATATAAAAGTGAAATTTTTTACAACTAAACATCAAAAACTCAAAATTTTTACACAAATTTCAACAACTTTTCACGCCAACTTCAATACATTTCATAAAACTAAGTCCATCAAATTTTCTCTCCTTACTTTTTAAACCAACACCACTACTTTTTTCATTAAAAAAATTCTATCAAATCTTCTCTCTCCTTACTTTTTAACCAATTCCAATAAAAATCATTTTATTATCAAACATTCTTAAACTTTTTCGCCAACTTTTTACAAACTACTCTCAAAATTTTCTCCTCCAAATTCAAAATTCTTAAAAAAATTTCTTTCCAAACGTCACCTTAGTCTCTTGAGAATACCTACTAAATTTTTCCTTTGTTTTTAATAATTTTGTAGTTCCATTCAGGCATGGAGAGCGCATTGGTTTCAGTTATCTTGTATCTCAAAAATACACTGGGGATTATGCTTTAGTAAAAGTTCTTCGCAATTCAGAGGTACTTGAATTCAACATTAGAGTCGAAACTCACAAGCGTCTCATCCCAGCGCATATCAAGGGGAGACCTCCGTCTTATTTCATTATCGCTGGATTTGTTTTTACTGCTATTTCGGTTCCCTATCTGCGTTCTGAGGTGTGTATGTAAATCTGAAACTTTGCTCTCTCTCTCTCTCTCTCTCTCTCCTTCCCCCCCCCCTCTTCTTCTCTCTCCCTCCCTTCTTGCCTATGTTTCTTTTCCATACGTTTAGCTGCTTTATTAGAGAACCGGATGAAATCATTTGTTGTGTTTCTATGCATCTGCATGGACCTACTTATAAAAAAAATGCATCTGCATGGACCCATTTGAACTTTTCATCGGTTTGTTCCAATACTTTCAGCTTGATTGGGCCCTAGAACTTAACTTCTTAGATAAATTTGACTGAGAAGTATGAGGTGCTAGGTTTTTGAATGAGATATATTCTTAAACGGTACACGTTTCAACTATATAATTGGTCAGAATGCATTCACCAGTGTTGGTGTCCTCATTGTGATCCTGGCTTTATCTCAATTATTTTGTGTCTTTGAGCCCCCCATTCACTCGTTGCCCTTCTGACTTATCATCTGTTAAAATACCACGTGAATGGCAGCTACTTCAACCTGATGTTTTTAGGTTTTATTTGTGCTTCGTCATATCATTGCAATATTCACCTTACAAGTTAACCTAATGAATGCTGAAGGGATACAGCTGAGAGCCTGTATAAGTTCAGGCTTATTTTCTCTCGTGGTATGTGTTGCATGTTGTGAATATGTATGTGGTATGTGTTGCATGTTGCGAATATGTATTTGGTATGTGTGTGTTGGATCGTCTGGATGTATAGAACATCATAATATTTACCTATGAAGAGGGGGAAAATAAAGAGACATTTAGTAATGAGTGTAGATGATGTGTAAGGGTGTGAAACTATGTCTACTTGTGATTTCCTATCGCAAATATGGGATGCTAAGATTAGATTAACTTGAGTTCACAAGAGTAATTTCTCTGTTACTTAACCCCTGGGTTTCTTCACCATCTCCAGTATGGAAAGGATTATGAATTTGATGCTCCAGTCAAACTCTTGGACAAGCATCTACATTCAATGGCAGAATCAGTAGATGAACAGCTTGTTGTTGTTTCTCAGGTTCCTCTTGTAGTCTATCATCATTTTTCCTTGTCATTTCATTCCATGGTATGTAACTCGAGATTTTTCTCATCTTGAGCTCACTCACTTCTATGCCCAAAATTTGTGCTAGGTTCTCGTGGCTGACATTAATATTGGATATGAAGATATAGTCAATACTCAGGTCAGGAAAGATGTGTACAACATATTTAGATATAACATCCCGAAATTGCTTTAAGTGCACTTGCTAACATCTTTCTTATGTATTGATAGGTTCTTGCTTTCAATGGTAAACCTGTGAAGAATCTTCGGAGCTTGGCCAGGATGGTAGACAATTGTGATGATGAATATCTAAAGTTTGATCTAGAGTACCAACAGGTTCTCTCTTTCTTTTTCTTTCTGTCTCTCTCTCTCTCTCTCTCCCCCCCTCCTCTTCTCTTAACTTTGACAAGTCTTAAAACTCTATGCAGATAGTGGTCCTACACACCAAGACTGCCAAAGCAGCAACTTTAGATATTCTGACCACACATTGTATACCTGCTGCAATGTCTGATGACCTCAAGACTTGAGTTAAAAATTGTGGGGAAGGTAAGAAGATTACCCCTTCGCTGGGGGTGGATACACAAGATACTCTTTCAGTGGCTGTCTACCTAGTTTATCTTTTGCTTGGCCCGCAGATCTGTGCCATGAAACCGGGTTCACGTTGCTCATTCTAACGTTTGGATCTGAATTGATGGGCATTGGACATTTAGTTTTAAGGAGTAGAACAAAGTAGGGTGGTGAAAGTTGCTTCTCCTAGATCCAGAAAAATCCTGTGATTTTCCTTTTCTTTTAGTTTTTTATTTATGTTTTCAAGTAGAAACTCTTGGGGGAATATGTTTAATGTAATTCGTATCACTGGCAGAGTCAAAAACTCAGGCCTTGATGTACCACCATGCTCGAGGTTTCTAATATGTTGATTATTGCACTATACATTCATTGTGGAGGTTATCATCTTTTTTACTCATTTTGATACATATACAGCAGTGTGGAGAAGATTTTAAACCGTTTCCATTATAGAATCTAGTGCACATGGTACATGCCCATGTGGTGTGCATAATATGATGATCGAATCCCATTAAGTTATGAGGGAAATGAGACAGATGGTTGATTAAAACGCTTCACAATGTCTCTATAGGACATTCGGGTTGGTGAATGAATGTGGTACAATATCAGTTGGCTTGTCCACTTCACCTTCCTGTTAAATAAAATGGCGTGTTTGTCTTTATTCTTGTGTCATTGCCCCAGATAGACATATGCTCCTTTTCCTGGTAGGATGCTTGTGATAGGAAAAACGTGTTGCTAAATTATGCGAATAAAATTATCCCGAGCTGTTGTAATGTGTCATACAGACTGCTGATGTCTTATCACTATCATTGCTGATGATGAGAGAATATGAGCACGTCTGACGGATTCAGGTATGCGCTGTGCTCCTACTTTCTTGTGATTTGAATGGGGCTGAAATTTTGGCTGATAAAAAGTGAATGGAGGGATGGGGAGGCTTCGTCGAGCAAACAAGCAATGAACTTTTTGATCCCATACATTTGGATATGTGACATTTGATGTGCCCAATGACTATAAGCAATTTCACATACTTCTTATATAGTGCAACTAGCCGCTGTACAATTGTAGCATGCTTCTATACAATCGTTTACATTTGCTCGATATCTTTTTCAGTTTTGTAGCTCTGCAATAGAGGGACCTTTTGGTTGGTAGATGTTGATTCCAGGCTTTCTACTCCATAGTCTTCACCCGTCTCTTTTCTCTTCCCCCACATCACAGTGTAGAAGCCGATTGATATTATTGTTGCTCCAACAAGACTGTACAAGGCAGAGAAGTGGGAAATTGAGAACCAATTAGATTATGAGTACTTGGTGAATGGCGTGGTCCTTTCGTTTTTGTGGGGCTTCTGTGCGTTACACCTTGGTCTAGAATACGAACTATGGGTTAGGTCATTGACTTATTACCTACAATTTTGGTTGGTGGAAACATTTTTTTAAGATAAACGACAATAAAAAACTATGTGAAGGGGGTTAGGAAATATGCGAGATCAGCTACTTTGAGCATCACTAGTGGCATCCAAGCGTCGTAGAAGAGATAAACAAAAGACATCTCCGTCTTGTGCACCCCTGAAAGTTTGGCATCTCCGGAGTTCCATTTTTGTTTGAGGGTTTAAGTTAGAACTAAATTGGCGAAAAGCTTCATCTGTTTTATACCTGCCAAGATGGAGAGTATCGCCGAGGAAAATAACGCCCATGGCAACAGCGATGGCAATGGACAAGGGCTTGAACATCGCTACATAGACAGGCCCCTTCAAGTGCAGCGCCCATGCATGAACTGTGTTGTTCATGAACGACCCAAAGAGTCCCTAGGCACAGAAAAGCCGCATTAAGACATTAAAGAAAGGGGATGGGCTCTAATTACTCTTCCAATACTCGGTGATAGCTTCTTACTGAGCAGACCACGGAGACCAATGCTATATTCGGCCCAAGTCTCCAAGCATTTGGATCTTTTTCAGTAATTAAACCTACAACTGCAGCTATGATGCTCACGATTAGATTGTAAAAGAATATCACGGTTAGTTCGTTCGGGTACTCCTTCATAATTTGTGCCTGCAAGTAAAATAAACTAAGTATAATAAATTCTAAAATATTGTTTGCAAATTTCCTCTAATTTAGACGCGTACAAAATATTTTGAAATTGGGTTTTAGGCAAAGGACGAGGAGTTCACCTGAACAATGTACCATAGTGGAACCAAAATGTATTCAGCTGTGAGTAGAAGACCACCAATTACCCATCTGGAGTTCAGCGAGTTCAGAGGTTGCTGAAGTGAAACTGATGAGGTCCATGAGGAATGAGCAATGTAGATTGCCGGGCCTTTGTAGAGGGTCACTACAAATGCACCTGATATGGATAGTAGGGTGCCCAAGATTTTAGCTGAAGTGCTTGTGCTTCTCAGAACTATCTTTTCCATCCTTTTGATGCCAAAAGAAAAGCGGAAAAAGGCCAGGGAATGATCAAAGTGGTCAGTGGGCCTGTCCCTCGAAAGGTCCCGACTCAAAACTTGTAGCTGATAAGAATATATAATGGATATGATTTTTTTCATCCAGTGGTTCAAATGGTCATTATCATGGAACTATTTCGATTACTGGAATCCTAAC
The DNA here is from genome assembly GCA_963930655.1 of Myrica gale. NCBI lineage: Eukaryota > Viridiplantae > Streptophyta > Magnoliopsida > Fagales > Myricaceae > Myrica > Myrica gale. Next base: position 1,835,695 of record OZ005600.1, on the reverse strand, counting down.
TGGCATGCCATTATCCCAACCCCGGACCCCCCACAAAAGAAAAAATCGTCAAAAAGCGGTGGTGGGGACAGCAAGTTGGGTCAGATTAACCTGGTTTAGTTACTTTGGCTGTAGCACTTGCATAAAGGAATAAGCTGCTGTAACCCCTGGTCCCTAGTTTGACATTTCTATTTACATGCACTGAGTAGAGATTTTTCTTCAGCCAACACACGAAAATGAAACTGGGCAAAACATAATTACAGCCCTGTCAATGTCCATGAAGTAAGAAGCAAACAGAGCATTCGACTTTACCTAAAAGCAAACAGGGCATTCGGATATTTGTCTTTCGGGACCATTTGATCTTTTTTACGAGAGGGTATTTTGGTAAGAGGAATTGAAAGAGTGGGGAGGAACCTGAAAATGATGGCAAGAATGAAGGTGAAAGCTGGCACGAGGTTGCTGATCGCTGAAGCAAGTGTTGGAGAGCTGAAATTGATGCCTGTATACCCCATGATCTGAGATGAACTCCTGCTTCCAACCCAACAAGAATTCAAATTGAAAAGCATAAATCAGTATGAGAAAAATAGTGGGATTGTTGGAAATAAGATTTTCATAGCTGCATGCGATAGATAACTGTACCCAATAACCCCAAGAAGAACAATTTTGGACAGTATGGAAAAATTAAGAGGAGGAAGCACTCTTGATCTGCAAAGACATATCGACAGTGACACAGAAACTATTAGTCCTTGTCTAATTTGGTTGTTCAGTCGCACGGTGTAATAATTGTGAAGAGAGAGAGAGAGACCTTTGGGAGATAAAAGGAGCAGGGAGGAGAACAATAGCAGCAAGAGCATAAGCATAGACAACAAAGACATGGTAGCTCATCCCGCTCAACGTAGCGGCCTTGAAGAGTGTGTTTAAGCCAACGTTGGTGCACTCCATGGTCACCATGGCCGTGAATGGCAGCACATCCCTGTAACGGTACCACCCGGCCATCTCTTTCTCTCTCAAACACAAACTCACACACATGCGGAGAGACCAAGAGACGAAGGTTGGCTATTTCTCTCTCGACAATGCAACGGTGGGGAGGAAACTATATATTATTGGTTGGGTGCTGCCTTGTCAATCAATGAGAAGCTATTATTGATTAGCTTTTCAAAATGTAAGACGGTGGATACTGCCATCTTCATTTACTTTGGATTTGTAGGTGGGGTTAACACTGATGTTGGCCAGGGAATTGTCAAACATCTATATATTATAAGCTGGGAACAGCACTAAGATGGGTACTTTGAGAAGGATTTTTTTGTCCTTTTAGGGTTAATGAGGCGTGAAAAGGATCCCTCGTATAATAATTGAGCATGCCTAGGTCTTTCGTGTAACGTTATTCTTTCTTTCTTTTTTCTACATTTTCGTGTAACGTTATCAAACTCATATTTTAACCGAAAGTTGCGTGTTCCTCCCAAGATAGAGTGCGTCTCCAAGGAATATGACGCCCATAGTAGCAGCAACGGCTTGAAGATTGATACAAACACAGGCCCCTTCACGTGCAAGCCCCATGTGTGAACGACAGAGCCGAGGGTTGAACCCAAGAATCCTTGATCGGAGAATAGAAGTTAGACATATCCATAGGCTACTCTATCACCTGGTAGTCCATGTTTCTTACCGAGTATATAATGGCGATCAGTGCTATATCAGGCCTTAGTCTCCAAGAACTTGACCTTGCATCTGCCATCAAACATACTGGTGCACATATGATCGTCGAACTCAAGTTGATAAAGAAGACCACGATTAGCTCTGCTGGATACGCTTTCATTACTCGGGCCTGTAAATTGCTACAGCACCACATTTAGGTTTCTCCAAGAGTTTTAAAGATGCACCAACACTAGACCGCCAAGCATTTCCTTGGAAAGTACCTGAACTATGTAGCAGATGGAGGCCAGAAGGCCGTGGTGGAACCAGAAATAATTTTGAAGGGGCCAACTCCTAAGGAAAAATGACAGCAAAATTTTTTTTACGTAAAGACTAAAAATATTTAAAGTATATTATATTGAAATACACGTACCGTACTATTTCCTGAGACTGAGATATGACAATTGGATCCTACGGCTCTGCATTTTTTGAAAACGTTGCAATATGACTTCGTTATCAATAGTTTAAAAAATTTCCTTTTCAATATATACTACCATTCGATTTCCATATTGCTTCTTAGGAAAATCATGCACAAGCGGCTGACAAGGATCTTTTATCAAATACTCCTTCCGAACTTGATCTATAATCTCAAAATCATATTCTTCAATGAGTTTACGTAACCCTGAGTCAGCAACAATATCATCTAGACTAAATAAAACACGTGGTCTTTTCGAACTAGTATTCGTCTCAGAAGTAGCAACCACATTAGGAGTGTTAGAAGACCATGCTGATTTTTTTTATAAAAAAATTATCAATTATCTAAACAAAACAAAATAAAATTTATCAATATAATTTCACAAGTCACAACCTAAGGTCCTAATCACAATTTCACAACCTAGTCCTAATCACAATTTCAATATAATTTCAAAACTTAATCAATAACCAATAGCCACAACAATATGAAAAAGAATTTGGAGTACAACAATCTCAAAATCAAAAAAAGAGGCTGTGAAATATATCATCCTTATATAACCCATGACAGCAAAATTAAGAAATCAATGATAGAAGACTGTAAAAGGTGACATGAAGTACATTATCCTTATATAAAACCATGGCTGCAAAAATAAATTACAATATCAATAAGTTCCTATCAATTTATCATGGAAAACAAATTAGAAAAACTACTCCTGTCAATACTTAAAAAATAAAAAGCTACTATTAATTGAATTCCCTCTAACATTATGCATTTGTGCTTTCAAATAAATAATCGAGTTCTAAAATAATCTACAAAATAAAGTCTCAAATGATATTCAGTATTCCCTTTTTTGACAGAATTTATAAAATAATCGAGTGAAACAACCATGAACCATTCATATATTTTCATGATATTACTTGAATCTTGGAGTACAATAAGTTATTAATTTCATTTTTTTTTTGTCAAGGGGCAGCTTAATGAAAAAAATCATATAGTTATATAATTTTTTTTTATAAAAAGTAACATTATGCAGAGGCCCCGGTCCCCCTACATCCGCCACTGCCAGAAGGTACTCTGCAGCAAGTAAAAGGCCACCAATGATCCAATTCGTTTTTGAGGAGCCCAGAGGAAAGTGAAGTGAAAGGGATGGAGCCGGTATGGTTGTAAGACCCTTGTACAGCACCACTACCAATGCATCCGATATTGATAAAATGGTGCCCATGATTTTAGCCCCAGTGGATTGAGCTTCTCAAAGATAGATTTTCCATCCTTAAATTTGTGAGGCAACCATGAAAGTTTTAATCGACTATAGTTGTATTCAACGCACCTGGAGAGTAAAGCAATGCCTAGATGGACGTACAGAGCAACAACCTTTGTTTTTTTTTTTTTGGAATTTCAAAGGTTCAAATCAATGATTTGGCTACAGGCCGTAGAGAGACATAATATACTAATTATACAGGCGCATAGCATGCAAAAAATAAAATTGTGTGATTAAGTTCTCCAAGGCATATAAGAGTTGAGAACGGAAACAAACCTGAAAATGACGGCAAGTATGAAGGTAAAAGCCGGCATGAGATTGCTCATGGCTGAAGCGAGGGTTGGTGAACTGTATTCTATACCCTTATACCCACATAATTTATCTACCCTTCTTTCCGTTTGCATTATCTCCAAATCAGAAAATCAAATTTCACAAACTAACTACTTGTGTATTTTCGTACCCAAACACTCCTTAGTAGGAAAATTTTGGATAGAATGGATAACTTGAGTGCAGGAAACCCGCTCCTTCTGCGTGCATTAAGTTGGTTGTTCTTAATAAGTTCGTTCGTATTCTTGCCGTGAAACGTTGAAGGCCCAAGGAAGAATAACCAGAGTAGCTATGCCATACGAGGCTTACGTAAGACATAGGGAACTAAGAAAGGAATAATTTCTGGCTCTGGTTTGGATTGAGAAGATAGTAATGGTTTCATGTACCGATTAGAATCCTTCATTCTTCATTTCGGCTCAAAAAGACCATCAGTTTTCGACCATTTCTATTGTTTTTCACTGCTTTCGATATTTACATTTATGGGAAGCTCGGAAGGAGTTTACGGATAGAAGCTTTAATTCAGCACATAATGTTCCTGCCATATTTCCCTTCTCATATTATTTTGGTTTGACGTATCATGCATTACTAGTTGATAAAACAACGGAATCTCAACCTTTAGCCCCGAGCAGAAGCACGGAGGTGGGAGTCAATTAACCATTTATGCAAATTTCTACGGTAGGTTGGATAGCTACAAATTTCTGTACCTTGCCAAGCCAAGCGCTTCAAATTATGTCAGCTAGTGATGACGACAACTATATACTTCACTACATTGTTCGAAATTATATACAAGTCGATTTTATAGTACAATGATTAACTGGTTTTAAGAAATGGCCATAGACACAGAGCCACCTGAAAACACATGATTACACGTAGGTGCTGAACAATCTTTAATCAGCTAGTATTCATCTGAAAACATTTATTATATTTATTTATCTTCAACATTGTATCTTTCCAACAAAGGAGACGAGGGTGCCAAGCTACCAAACCCATATTCCTCACTCATTTTTTCTTCTTCTTCTTTTGCTTTTCCCCACATAACGCCATAAAATCCAACTGATATTAGTATTGCTCCAACAACACTGCAACATAAAGACAAAAGAAAAAGGGAGGTGAACTGAGATGAGGTATACACAAACCAGTTAAGCAAATATGAGTTTCTTCTTTGAATTGGTCCAAATGTTGCCCCAAAAATGAGAGTTCTATACCTCCCAAGATAGAGAGCTTCACCAAGGAACGTGACACTCAAAGCAGCAGCTATGACAATTGAAAATGGCCTGAAGATTGATATATACACAGGCCCCTTTAAGTGCAGGCCCCAAGTGTGGACAACTGTGATGAAGGATAAAGCAACTCCCTGATAAGAGAGAATTCCTCCAGTCAGACAACCAGTAGTCAGCTTTTTCATGGCAATCCATTAGATTCTTACCGAGTACAGTATGGCAACCAGTGATATATCAGGTTTTAGACTCCAAGCACTTAAGCTTCTTTCTGCCATTAAACATACTACTGCAGATATAATTGTCCCCCACAAGTTGTATAAGAAAACCACAATTGTCTCCGATGGATATATTGTCATAACTTGCGTCTGTAAAGTGCAAGGAAATTCAAAGTCAGCTTCTTTGAATTCTTTAGATTAGTACCATGTTCCACAGATCTAGCAAATACTTGAAAAGCGAATTCATGCAGGCAAGTACCTGAATAATGTACCAGATTGAACACAGAAGGTACTCAACAGCAAGTAGAAGGCCACCCAGGACCCAATTCTTTTGTGATGAGCCCAGTAGTCGGGATGAGGCCGGTATTAATGTGGGGCCATCATAGAGCACCACTACCAGTGCACCTGATATTGATACTACAGTACCAGTGATTTTAGCCTGAGCACTTGAGCTTCTCAGAGCTACGTTTTCCATCCTTTTCAGAGCACCCATACAAGAATCAAAGGAGAGGAAATAGAAACTCCGATATCAGTAACCAATAAAAGTATAATAAAGAACTCAATGATAAAAGAAATGACTACTTGGACCGACAGTTCGGGATGATTATGTAATGCTTAACATAAAAAAATAAAATAAAATAATGCTTTCTTATACTCTTGTTCTGGACTTCAATTCTCGTCCAAAATAGGAGTTTATCTTAAGCACTCTTTTACCCCAGACAAACAAGAAGGAACATATAAGAGGTAGATGATGAATCGCTAATGGCTAGAAGGCTTAGTTTTAATGAAGGACGATTCAAAAGCTTGCTTTATAATACAGCTGCAAGGAACATATCTGTAAGGAAGAGTTGAAATTTACAACCCAGTCATGAAATAATGACGAAGTAATAACAACCGAGTTATACCACAAGCAGGAGTAGGAAAGTATGATTCCTACAACAAAGCTCTCGGCCTAGACGGATTTAATATGGCATTTTTTTTAAGAAGACATGGCATATTGTTGGGGATGTGGTCATTATGGCTATCGAATATTTCTTTGTGGAGGGCTAGCTCTTGAAGCAAATCAACCATACCGGTGTTTCACTTGTTCCTAAAGTTCTAAACCCGGCTGCTCTAGGTGATTATTGCCCTATATAATTCTGTAATACAGTGTACAAGTGTATTACGAAAATCATTGCTAGATGCCTCAAACCTCTAATACCGGATTTGGTGGGAACCCAACAAACTTTCATTGAGGGAAAAAGAATGGGAGATAACATTCTTCTTGCACAGGAGCTTTCCATCGTTACCCTAGAGACAAAGGTTCCCCTAGATGTGCAATGAGCATTGAGTCGATGAACACTTATGACTCGGTCAGTTGGCATTGCAGGCTCTGAAATTTCCTCATAAAGTAATTACATGCATATCTTCAGCAAGCTTTTCATTTAAACTTAATGGAGGATTAGTGGGGTTCTTAAAGAGTAGTCGAGGATTAAGACAGGGTGACCACATTTCACCCTATCTTTCTACTCTTGTGATGGAAGTGCTTTCTAGTATGTTGAGGTTGAGATCAACTGAGAAAAATTTAAGGTTTCACCGGAGATGCAAAAAACAGGGGATTACTCATATTTGCTTAGCCAATGACTTCCTTCTCTTTTTCAAAGGTGACCCCAAAGTGGTGGAGCTGATGAGGGATGGGCTTGCTGACTTTTCCAGCCAATCTGGACTGCAACCAAATGCAAGAAAACTATATATGTTTCTCTGTGCGGTGTGAGTCCAGTGTGCAAGAACCAGATTCTTGGATTGCTAGGATATCAGGAGGGATGTCTACCAATAAATTATCTTGGCATTCCCATTATTTCCTCGAGACTTAAGAAGAGGATTGCCAATTACCAATCTTGTGCACATTGTACTCTCCACTGTCAAATTTGACGAAAATTAATTTCTTGGTCTGTGAAATGACTTAACCCACAAAAAAATATCACGGTCCAAAAAAATATGGGGATAAATTTCACAGATCAAAAATAAAATTGTACAAGATTGATACGGAACCTAATAGCTCATAAGCGAAAAGTAAATTGTAGGAACTTGGACAGAATGAAACAAAAAAAGGGCTCTATGAATCTGTAACTGTAAGAACAAAGAATGAAAGAAACCTGAAAACAGCAGCAAGTATGAAAGTAAAGGCCGGTGTCAGGTTGCCGATGGCTGAGGCAAGAGTCGGCGAACTGTATTCGATGCCTTTGTAGCCACATATCTGAGACACAACCCTGCCTTACCACAAGTAAACTATATTATATGCATAAGAAATATACCCATGGTTTGTCTCTTCCCGTTTTCATTTCTCCAAATCACAAAAAAAGCCCAGCGAATCATTTTCTTACCCAATCACTCCGAGGAGGAAAATTCTATAGAGGAGAGGCAACTCTAATGTAGGAAGCTCCGACCTTCTGTATGTATCTAATTAATAGTCAGCGAAAAAGATGTTCGAGTGTTTTCTTCCTACACGCTATGAGAAGGATCTTTATGAGTACTAAATCGAGAACCAGAACCAGGTTAAGAGACGGACCGGCTAAAGATGAAGACCACCGGGAGAAGAACAAGAGTGGATACGGCGTAGGAGTAAGCGTTGAAGACGTAGTTACTCAAACCTTTCAAAGTGGCTTCTTTGAACAAGATCTTATAGACCACGGTTGTGCACTCTGCTGCCAGCATGGCTGAAAATGGCAGAACATCCTTGTAAAAGTAGCTCTGTGCCATCTCTCTCTCACGGTGGTTTCGGCCATATCTATGCCGCATCATTGACTAGGACGAAGTAGCTCTGAGCAGCATCATTGATTAAAAAGTTCCTTCTGTACAATTATTCATGCGTCACGGTCACAAGTCACAGTAGCTATGGAGGATAAGGTGTATTTTTTTTTAGATAAATGACAAATGGGTCCTTATAATATACGATAAAATCGTTTTGATGATAAGAGAATTATAAATTTAATCTCAATAATTTCGTAGTTCGTACCTCTTTCTGACTCTCAGTTAGCTTATTTGCACGTCATCCCTTAAAGTTTTTCACAAGACAGAATAAAAAAAGGAATACAATCCGGAGACAGGAAACCAAAAGAACGAGACCGCGAGGCCAGTTGGCAATGAGGTAGGGGAGTCGATTAAGCCAACTAGGTAGGGGAGTCGATTAAGCCGTCGGGAGTCCAGGAAAAAGACCAGTCAGGGTGTTGGGCAAAGAAATCGCACATGGGGCTGGTCTGCCGCCCAGTCCTTCCAGAGCGACTGACATTAATCAGTCACAAAGTCTACAGCGTCTCACACACTATTGGAAGCAATTCTCAGAGTTGCCAGCACAGCAAGAGCTTCCCCAAGGCAAAGATATATTGGCGAAGGTATACGGGTGTCGTTTACATATAACTTGGAATGTACCGTCGTGTACAAAGATCGTGTCTCTTAGGAAGCGGAACCCCGAGCTCTGTTCTCTGTTGAACTGCGACATATATTGTTCGTACTATAAAACAACCAGCAAGACACTGCTCAAAATCTCTAACCTTCACGCATTCCACTCCTCCTTGTTCCTGGAAGAAACAATGGTGGAGAGAAAAAAAAAAAGTCAAACGCAAAAAGATGAGGATAACTCTTGCAAGTAATGTGCATCCGTCATGGGTTCCACTTACCCTTCATGTTAAAGTAGAAAAAGGAATTAATAGTGTCAAGCAAGGGTAATTTTGGGAATAAAAAATGGCGTATAGATCCTGTAGAGTAAATAAAGTGATCAATTAAGTAGCTTACTTTAACTTGATACATGGTTTCAACAAGTCAAACAAGGGATATATTGCAGCAAGGCTTCTTATTGAGATGCAAGAAAAGGGTCACACCCCAAATCGAGCCTTGTTCAGAGCTGTTATTCAATGTTTGTGTGATATAGGCAATCCGAAAAAACAATTTTTCAAATTTTTGGAGATGCAGTTGTCTCGTCATCAACCCGACTGTGAGATTTACACCTTCTTTATTGATGGAGCTGGCCATGTCAAAAAACCGGAGCTGGCCAGAGAAGTATTTGAGATAATGCAGAGAAGTGTGTTTGAGCCCCATCTGAGTTCTGACATTCTTATGTTGCAGAGTTATTTAAAAAGTGAAAGATTTTCCGATGCTTTGAATTTCTTTAGTGATATGCGCCAGAGAAGAAAGATTGGGAGAAAACTATACAATGCCATGATTTTGGTCTCAGCAAAGTCAACAAGGTTGATATTGCATTGGATTTTTTTGAAAGAATTGAGGGATAATAGAGTTGTTCCAAGCACTGAATGTTATGAAGTTATTATAAAGCAATTGTGCTCGAGTAAAAAATATAATCCAGCGATAAACCATATCAATGACATGGAGAAAGTTGGGCGTCATGTAACATCCTTTATTGGCAACGTACTTTTGTTGTACTCTTTGAAGACACAAGAGCTCTACGATACTTGGGTTCATTTGAGATAGGTGCAGGACGATAAATCTTCTGGTACTTCATTGCTTGGCATGCTTATTGGCTCATTTTCTGGTTGCGTTAAAGTGAGCCAACATATTGAGAGCTTGGAAGAAGTAATTGAAAGGTGCTTCCCGCTTGATGCCTACACATACAATATGCTTTTGAGAAGACTAAGCATCTAGGAGTGGACCTTGCTTGTGAATTGTTCTATAGGATGTGTCAGAAAGGGTATGAACCTAACCGGTGTACTTATGACATCTTAGTCCTTGGCTTTTTTAAAGGTGGGAGGAAAGGTGAGGCAAAGAGACTTATGACCCCGAGGAACGAAGCGACGCAAAAGGAGTTCAAGGACTTACGATTGCCTATGCCCTGGTACTCCGTCTCTGACCCTTCCCAACTTGACGCGGCAGTCATCAAGGACGTCAGGGAGGTGTGGCACTTCAGCAAGGATCTTGTGCTTACGGTGTCATTGTTGGCGGGATGTCATTGTTGCAGGTGGTGAGTTCTCTTATTTTTATTTTTGTCATTGTTGCAGGTGGTAAGTTCTCTTATTTTTATTTTTATTGTTGTGCGAGACGTCATTGTTGCAGGTTGTAAGCTCTCACTATTGTTCTTCACGCAACACACATTTTTACGAAACTTTAAGGGCTTATGTGAAATAAGTTCCGTCAAATAAGCTAACGGAGTGAGGAGGGACGAACGACGAAATAAAAGGGATATTACAAGGACTAAATTTATGATTTTCTTATCACAGGGACCAAAACGATTTTCTCGTATATTTCAGGGACCAATTTTGTATTTATCCATTTTTTCCTTAGGCGAGAGTTTGGGTTACATGTACCCGGATTCGGATTCATGTGTCACAGGCTACAGTACCCGGATTTTTTTCCTTTTATCCTAGGCGAGAGATGGGGATTACAAGAGATACTTGATAATTTTATTTTATTTTTCTAGGCAAACGATTTCAATAATTTAATTTTGAATAAAATTTATATTTTTATAATAGAAAGAAACAATTTGATGAAAAGAGACATATTATATTATAATTATTTTATTATGCCAAAATTTTAAAAGAAACACAGTAGCTATATGCATGTCTTTTACATTATTGAGAATACTTTATGGGATTGATTATCGAAAAGAACAGACGGATTCATAGTTGACTTCATCGGTTTCGTCCAAAGTGTTACTGGTACATATAACTACAAAATTAAGACTAGTTTCCCCCTTGAAGCTTGAAAAAGCAATTTTGGCCCTCCCGATAACTGCATTCTGACGATTCTTAAATGAAAAGGCTTAGAGGTTTGGGGTGGGGGAGGACAGAAAAAGAGTATGAATGAAGTCATCTTACAGTTTTAGCTCTTCCTCTTCTTTTTTCTCAGAAAAGGCATAGCACTTAAACCTCCTACAGTGGTCGTCCTAGTAGCATCTTTTCTATTCTCCGGCAGATCCACATAACCCTTCGGATTACCGTCATTACTTGAAGCATTTAGGTGGTCCTGGTTTGACTCGGTATTATATGCATCTGTCTTCCCCGGTCCATCCAAGGCATCTTTGGGGAGCAAGTTAGATTGAGCCGAACCATAATCTAGATCACCTTCATCCATGAAACCAGAGAGATGGGATATGTCAGCATTTCCTGGGGCACTAGCTGCAGCTGGGCCATTACCTCCATCTTGGCCATTCTCTTCCTCACCTTCATCCAGGCAAAACCCACCTCCGATTTTGAGGTAGTCTTTAGGAACCTCGGCCTGAGAAGGATCACCACATTGGCTCACATCTGGTTGACTAATCTCACATTCGCCAGTGCAAAACCCACCTCCAATTTTGAGGCAGTCTCCATGCAATCCCTCCTCAAGAGCAGGATCCTCTGCATGTCGCTGTTTCTTTCCATTATGACCAGCAGCAGCAGCATCTCCGCATACACCCTGGGCAGAAGATAGATCTTGTTCTAGTGACTCGTCATCAGAACATTTTTTCTCACTTTGGTCTGCAGACTTTTCCAGATCCTCAACTTCGAAGTCATTCACAGTGTAATTCACAGGCTTTCGAGATCGCGCTGACTGAAAGACACAAGCGGGGAAATAAGTCTAAAGATGAATGGTTAAAGTTGGGTGAGGGTGAGAAGAAAGATAAGACTAAGATAAATTATTCTTTTTGATAGCACATATATCTCAGTATCAATCTAAATTGACTGATACAAAACAATTTATAATTGAAAGAAGGCTTGGTGGCACACAATTCCACGGTTGTCATACTTTGTCATTATTAATGGAGCACAAAACACACCGTAGCTTACCCTTCGTACTTTGTCTGGAGCTTCAAACTTCTCCACAAGAGCTTCTTGCAAGTCATGATCGCTGTCACTAGCACTGCTTTCACATATTTCCAAACCAGAACTTCTTTTTCCCCTACCTCTTCCCACTCTCCTACCTCTCCCTCTTCCTCTGCCTCTTCCATTCCCGAGCGATCCTCTATTGCGACTTTGCCTGACTTCTGCCTCCATACTTGGTTCTAGACTCTCCTCTGAAGATGGAACAGGCTCTCCATAATTCCTCCTTTTTCTTGACTGCTTTGGTGTTGATTTGTGTCCATAGTTACTCTGGTTTTGACCATCACTCTCTTCTATCATATCCGGAGGTTTTTCTGATTTATTATCCCCAGGTTCAACGAGGCTCACCCCTCTTTTCTTCTTACTTCTGGAAACCTCTGGTAAGAGATCATCAATCAACACTGAGGTTTGTTGTCCAGTGACTCCTTTAAGAGCTTTCTTGATTCTCTTGCTACGAATTTTCGCAAATCGTTCATTGAAAGTGTAAAATGCTTCCAATCGCAATTGAGTCTTCATCACAAAAGTAAAAAAAATTGTCAACACCATATTTTGGGATAAGGACATATGAAGGAAATCAGAACCAAGTATGTATGAGAGCCAACTAAACAAAAGTCGCCAGATAACATGAACCAGTGCTTTGGGTACTGGAACCCTCTAAAGAAAATGCCCAAGTCACTAACCTCATGTTTGTCATACTCCTTCAAAACAGGTACCAGCAACTCATCCACCTTCTGGCTACCCCACCCAAACTTTCCCCAGCACAACCTGTATGCCAAAAAAAAAGCTCATCACAAAATCACCATGGTTTCAAACTTATTTATCAAAGGTATAAGGAAAATGATAGAACTACACAGATCGGTCATAAAGTACATATGCTAAAAATACGATTTCCCCTTCCAACTTAAATACTACCAGACAATTTTAACAGGAAGATGGATCATCTTCAATCCATGAGAACTGATAGAAGTACACAATTTCCCTAGCTGGAAACCTCTAAAATTTCAGTCAAGTTTCAAATTTTCTCTGCATCTAAAGCTAAGAAATATCCAATATACACAGCAATTCATAGAGAAGTTAAATTTCGGGAAAAAACTTACTTGCGAAGAACAAAATGATCTGGCTTTCCCCATGTGAAAAGCTCACTTGACTTGTCCACTTGTGGAGAAGAGTAAGCTGAGATAACTGCTTCACTTGGAAATGAAGAAGGAATATGCCAGTTCTTGCTCACATTTCTCTATTACAGGGAGGAAAGATATAAAAACATTTTAAAATCCACAAAGCAGTCACGAAGTATCTCTTCCTATATAAAATGAATGAAAATGCAGGCAACAACATGATTACATGCTTATCCATAAATATCTGCTTTATGTCCTGCATGTAAGATTCAGACTGCTTCTGCTCTTGAGATTCAGAAATGTTTAACTCAGATGCAGAGACTTCTTCCGTATTGTGTTTTGAGCAACTCAAACCATTGTCACTAACTTTTGTTCCCCTTTTTCTTGCACTTGATCCTGTGTCTGTATCCAATTTTTTTAGGATAGTTGGATCTGGTGACTCGATCCACTCCCGGAATTTATCTAGGCCATCTTCCTCAGGAAATGCATTTACAACCTCAAAAGCATTGACAATGCCAATCCCACTGCATTAAAAATTCATCTAATAATGTATTAAGTTAGCAAAAAAATTCATCCACTCTAATGCATGCAAGCAATTCTTCTTTTCTAATATTGGGAATGGCAAGAAGCAGTAGCATGAGATTACCACAATGAGTGAATCAAAAAAGAAATTTGTATGCAGCACAGAAAGATAAGACATCTGTGGTAAGTGACGCAAAGAAGCAATCACTTGCAAAAGCTCAAAATAACAAAGTCAGATCCGCAGCTGTTAGTTACCTGATACCTTCCGTATAATCACTTCCAAGAAGCAATGCCATCCGAATTAACTTTTCTCTTGTCAGGCCAAGCTCCTTCTCAATGTCCTGAAGATACATGTAAATGACATAATTTAATTATTCTCTGCACAATCAAGAAGGAAAAAACAAAAGGGGAAGATTGCCATCCAAGAAAAGACCTTTTGAGTAACCAAATGGACCATTGGAAGGGAAGGTGGGAACAAGGAAATTAATATATTCTTCTCAGCCAAGAGCGAAAAAAGAGCAGGGAAAAAATACAAAACCAAACAATTAACCACTAGCGGATACCATGAGAGCAGAAAAGGCTGTTTTCAATCAACCCCCCCCCCCCCCCAAAAAAAAAGAAGAGGAAATAAATTAATAAAAGAAAGCCATATCAGAAGATCATAAAATCACTATCCTAAAAAGAACAATGGGAAGAAAGTGCTTCCAAGACCAGAATTAATGCAAATACTCTCATCTAACAAAGCCTCACCAAGATACTGACATAGGATAAATAAAACAGGAAAAATTTCAATGCAGCTCCACCAGTCCAGACCTTCATTAGGTATGTCTCAACATACTTTCGATCATCAAATATGTTCTTGTAAACACTTCTTGCCCCAAATAAGAACACATCAGAGTCATCAGTCACGACACCATCAACAAGGTTAGCAAGTTCCAGATAAGCGCATTGAGCTTCTGCTTCCATTGGTGCAATAATATATGGCAACCCAAACATTTGCAGTAGTTCCTGCAAACTCATCAAATAATAGCAAATTTATCTTAAGAAAGGCCCATTGCTCACTGAAAATGAGGTCATACTAAAAGAGCTAACAGAACATCCTTAAGATCAACCCCTTAACAAGGTATTCATTTGATAAGTAGCAAACAGAGTATTCATAAAAGAAGGAAAGAATATTATAAATTCCCATTTATCTCAGGAAGTCAGAGAATTAATTAGATGCATCAAGTGCAACAAAGTCCATCTTCAATCCAATCACCTTGAAAAATCAGTACACATTAGTAGATAAGAGTGTATCTTTTCTGGAAAGGTTGAACGTGTACTTCAAAAGATACAAAAGGCTTTCAAATATTTTCAATGAGCCCTATGATGGCAACAAAGCTTTTAAGCTACTCACTTTTGGCGTCCCTTTACTACTTTTTTTTCGCCCCTTTTATCACTTATTTATTAAAAGATGAGTGAATAGAAGCTGTTGAGAAGTGATAAATGGGTAAGACCGCAGAACACGCCAGGCACTTTAAAGATAACGAATCAAGCCACTCCAACCAATCAGTTAATAATGCCCATGTACATTCTTCAAGCATTTCAAATTTCATCCACACCTGACATTCAGTGAACATCTCGCTGTTGACAGATTCTGCATTACGCTCAAGCTTTCTTTGCTCATCTCCTAGGTTCAAATATTCTTGATGTAGTACTAGCATTTCCTCCTCCAAATCACCTTCTGTGACTTCTGCCTGCAAAGTTTCATTTCCCTCAATGGGAAAATTGTCCTTTTTGTGCTTCCTTTCCCCAATATGATTGTCAATTCTTTCTTCTGCAGCCAAATTCTGGTGAAAATCAATCTCATTTGTTGTGTCTGTCGTAGATAACTTCATCAGAGGAGAGTCGGGGATCGTATCTGTAACATGACATACTGGTTCAGCTTCAGTATCATTCATCTTGGCACCACATATGGCATCAGAAATACAAGAATTCTTCTCTGACCCCCAGTTAGGAATGTAAGAAGAGGTTTCCAAAGGAGTTGTGCTCTCTGCACAGGGCATTTCTCTGTACAGATTCCCCCCTTCACCTGCATCTAGCATCGATTGTTCAGAATTGATACCTGGGTATCTTTCATGTGGCTTATTAAGCAGCATCTCGGATATAGCAGAACTACTTCCAACAGATGATTTCAACTGCCTCCCAGAAGAATCAATGGTTTGTGAGACAGTTACTCCAGCCACCCTATCAGGCTTTTCATCATCATTCAAAATTTCAGAAAATAATTCATTTTCTCGAGTACCACAGTCCTCTGGCACAAGATTCCCACCACTCTGATATCTTTGATCAAAGAGTCCAGTATCTTCATGAACCTTTTCTCCATGATTTTTCTCATCTTGAGGCAATACAAAACTACATTCGTTATCCCTTACATAATCAAGACTTCTCTTTATTGCCTCCTGCAAATCAGCCTCTTCTTGCAAATGACCTTTAGAAACTGTTCTTCCTGATTCTGCTTGGCACAAGGAGGTGCTTTTATGGAAGTCACAAACTCCTTCCTCCCATTCCACATCACTGTCATCACCAATGTTGCCTTGCTCAAGAGAGAACTTCCTTCCCACTCCATCATCATTAGAGACACTATCAACTTTCTCTTTGATGATTCCTTCCTCCGAAGAACAGTGTGAACGAAAGTTAGAAGGCTGCTTCCTTGACGGGGTATTGTCAGCAGAAGAGATGTTTACAGGATTTCCTGCGACTAACTGAGCAAATAGATCATCATCACCATCAAAACCATCGTCTTCAAAGGATACCTCTATGGAAACATCATTCTTTACCATGAATTGATCATCATCCCTCTCACTCAAGCAAACGGATTCACAATTTCCATCATGTGAAGTTTCTAGAGACTGGTTTTTACTGGGAAAAGTTCTTGGGACACTATTTTTATTTCTGCTGATCATAGTTTGTAAATTTTCAATCTTGTTTGAATTTTCACTTTCCTGCTCAATCTCTTTCATCAAATCCAAATTTCTTTGTAGATCCCGGGTCATACGGATCCCCATAGCTCTCACTCTACTGACACGAACACGGCCCCTCTCATCCAGATATGTCTCAATATTGTCATCAACAACCCTTATAGATTCATCTAGGCCTGAACTGGGCATGGCATTGGACTTACTGGTAGATGCAACACTGTTTATTGAAGAAGATTGAGAAGGATGCTCCCTCGGTGTCTCTGGTTGATTATCTCCATTTTTTTGTGCTCTGGCAGATGCTAGCACCCTGACATATTTATGCATGCAGCGAATGAATAAACAACATTATATCTATGAAGGCTTCATAAAGACAACCCCCCCCCCCACACCCCACTCCCTCATGACCACGAGGGGCCCATAAAAATAGAAGAAAAGACAAACTTACAAAAAGCACGACGTAAATACAACTTCACCTTGTAAGTAGGCACAAGCTAGTTATCATCCTAATTAATATACAAGGCATTGAAAAGCAATTACTCACTGTTTATCACCAGTAAATGATGATGAGAAGATAAATTCTCTGTTGGCTTCTGAGGCGATCCGAGAAGTCTGTACACCTCCTACCCCCCTCCCTGCAGCAGATTTCTGTACTTCATCTATCTCCCTCCGGAAAGCAACAGTTTTTAGATAAGCTTGTATTTGCAACTCCGAGAACTTTGCAGGATCCTAAATGTGCATGAAAGGAGGACATCCATGGGATATTTAAAATTGGAAAGAACTGTAAGATTAACAAGATACTTCACAAAAAAGCGACAGATCTCGAGAATATAGACAGCAACTACCAAACAATTATCCACATGTTCGAAATCTTCCATATAGAACTTCTATAGGAGACATTACCAGCATATACAATAGATTTCTCATAACAAACAACCTACTAATGAAGTCAGCAGCATACAGTCACACATGATATTAAGCTGTGCGCTTTTGAACCTTACAACCAACTCGCTATTCCAGAATTCTAAGAAAGCTGATTATGACCATGGTGGTGCCTTGTATAAAGCAAAAGTTCTAACAATCGTAAAGCCAATAACACATGGATATGGTATAGATATTCATGAGATTCACTTGTGATTCCTTCTCTGAAAGCAGTCACTCATATTGCATTATATATAGCACAAGAAGTCATTAGGTGTATCCCAGTAGGAGCATTACTCTTTCCCCCACACAGAGGACCTTTCAGTTTCTATTTTAAAAAATTATATAAGAAAAAACGAAATTTATCATAGGGACTAGAAACAACACATTAGCAAAATTAAGCAAGATTTTTCTTCCTGCTAGTACATCACATCCTACCAATAAGAAAAACCAATAAGAAGTGGTAATTTTCCTTATTGATTATGCCTTCTTAGAAGCTGCATTGTTACTTCCCTTTAGTTTATGCCAAATGGTCATAAAAATCACAGACATGGACTGCTGCAATTTTATTGCAGCTTACTATTCCCTCCTCGAAATTCCCCGTATTCCGACTGCTTCTCACCGTAGATAAGATATATTGGTGGACCCAAAGCCATAAGAGCAAACTGGCATTAACTTCACATTAACATGAGAGAAATAAATATGAAGGCATACCAGAACCAACCTTCTTGACTTTCTGATACTTTTGTCTGTTCTCCGCAATCAATCTTTCTCTTATCTACAAAGGACAGCAATAACAAACATCAGAATACAAGGAATTTCGAGGAGGGAAACCCAAAATACCTTAGTTCAGAGAAATCCATAATAAAGACATACATGCACTTACCTGAACAAGCAGATCAAGTTGCATCGATGGAGGCAGAGCAGCTAATACAGTTGGATCAAATTCATTCATTGCAGGCTGCAAATCAATTGGATGCAAGTACAAATTTATATTTAACATAGGTGAATAAGGGTGAATAAGTATCACAAGAAAAGATTGCAACAACCTAAACCTCAAAAACTTAGCATAGAATTACCAGCATCATCTCCTCATCTTCATCTTCATCTTTGTATTCTTTGCCATCCTCCTCATCAGAAGGAAAAGGAGCAACAGATTTAGAAGCACTGTTATCTAACCTCCCAGTTTCCTCTGCAAAAATAGATGCTGCCAACCTAAACTCACTTGTCAGAATTAATCACAATTCTCTCTCTCTCCCCCCCCCACCCCCACCAAAAAGGGGGGGGGGGGGAGATATGGTTGAAATAGGCTTGTAAACTACAATTGGGTGTGCAGCTTACATTTCATCTAGCTTTTCCTGATCGCCACTCCTCGCCCCCAGATCATCTCCAGGAGAAGTACAACCAAACATGTCGGTTTCATCTGACCATATCTTCTTACCCTTAGCCTCATAATCCTGCATCTGTCTTCGATTCTCAACTTTCATTTCCACTTCTTTCATCTTCTTTCCCCTAAGCTGTCACAAAAAATACAGCAGAATTCAATCAAACAAAAGACTATATATTAAAACAGAGACACTGGCTGGGTTGATAGAAAAGCATTTGTTCACTATTCTGTATGGTACATCCAAATGAAATAAGGGGCCGAAGCCCTCAGAATATCAAATTATACAGAAGGAAAAGCAAAAATATTTTACCTGAGAAGAACCTCATAACTATTTATTTAAGGAAACAAACCTGAACAAGAAGATTGTGCTGCATCGACTGAGGCAAAGAGGCTAATACAGCTGGATCAACTTCAGCATGCTCGGTTGGCTGCAGAATAAGGTGAGGAGTGGGTCCAAGATACTTAACACATAGGTCAAGAAGTGAACATGAGCACTAACGAACAATGAGACTACATGGTACAAACTTACTAATATCATCTCTTCCTCTTCATTAATATCCTCCTCCCCAGAAGGAATAGCAGCAGCAGAAGCTGTTGATGCATTGTTAGCAAAACTCCCAGCTTCCTCTGCCGCAATGGATGCCGCCAACCTAAATCAATTCATTCAAACAGTGAAGGAAACTTTTCAAATCACATATCCCAAGATAGCCTGATAACTACAAATGGGTGACGCAGCTTACATTTCATCTAGTTTCTCCTGATTCCAAGTCTTGGAAACCATAGCATCCCCTGCTAACTGATCCCCAACCACGTTTGTTTCCTCCAGCAAAATCTTCTCAACCCTGACATCATTCCTCTGCTTCTTCTTCTGCCGCCTTTGCTTCTGATTCTCGATTTCTTTTGCCAGTTCTTTCAGTTTCATTGCCTTCAGCTGTTAACAAGAATTAAAAACACCATTATCACCTCAAGCCATAACTAATATATCATACCAATTACATCACTAGACTATCATTATCCTCCGTTTTATCAACTCATTTTCTACAAACAGAGAGCGTGCTCCATCAAGATTTCATCATTTCCGAAGTTCTCTCACCAACGCGACACAGAGTGAAGTGGCATTTATGTATTACTTACAGTAAGTAAATATAATGCATTCAGGCACATAATGTTCATTGCAAAAGGTCACCTTCAAAATCAAATATCCAAGATATTCCGTTACTAAAACTGCATACATATAAAGAGAGCTTTATACAACACATTTTAAGATACGTATTGCATATCAAGATTCCCATGGACAAACACACGAAATTCAACATAAAAGATTTAAGAACACTGACCTGATTGAGAAGCAACTTCTCGGCGGTCTTTCGGACCTTGGCCTGCGCGTTGTCGCGCTGCCTGCGGCGCGCGATGACGGTGCGGCGCTTCAGAGCGGGGGTCCCACCGTCGAATACGAATACGGGTTTGGTCCTCAAGAACAAGAGCTTGCAGATTCGGCGAAAGAAGCCGAGCAAATGCGCGTTCCGCACCATCTCTCCCTTCTCGTCCCGCATCGCCTTTATGAATTGCACCATCCATATGCTTGCATCTGCAAGGAAATTTATAATTGTAATATCCGGAAAGGAGGGGCAGTGAGATAGGGGATGAAGTATCGGGTTAGGGTCAGGGTGGTAGTACCAATGGCGAGCTTCTTGCCGGCGAGAGTTTCGACGGACACGCGGCGGCCGACTGGTGCCAGTAGTTCCCAGAGACCGTGCACTCCCATTGGTATTTGTCTTGCCAACTACCACGACGAGGCTTTCTGACTTCTCAGTTGGTCCGTTGCCGCCTGGAATTGGTAATAAGACGAATACAGGATAGGCGACCAAAAAACAAAAGAATAGAACGATGTCGTCGGAAGACAGACGAGAATGTTTCGTGTTAACTCAATTTTAACTTCTCTTTTAATACAATTTTTCACAGTTAGTTCTGTACTTTATACTATGAATTATCATTTTTATCTCTAATATATTAGACCTTCCATTTATTATTTTGAGGATAAAATCGATCATTTTTATTAAAAGAAAGGTAAATTTTATCAAATTTGAAGGAAAAAATAAATTGCATTGATTTATTAAGGATGGATAATTTATGGGGTGCAACCTTTCATACTTGATAACATTTTTTTTTTCCTTTTTCTTCGCTGTTAATTTGTAGAAACAACAATGTCAATAATTTGGTTATCTATGATAACGGGTCGTAGGACATATAAGGGTATGTTTGTTTACCAAAATTTTGGACAATATTCTCAAAATTTTGGGAATCTTTTGAATGTTGAAGTTTATTGGTGTTTGTAAAAAGTTTGAAGTGTAAGTGTAAAAGTTGAAAATTTTGAAGTATATTTGTTTTGTTAGAAATTTTAGGTTCCCAAAATTTTGGGCAAACAAACATGTCCGGGATGACTTCAGCAAGTCAGTACTTTAAAAAAACAGCAAGTCGGTACTTAATCTTGGAAAAAAGCTTGTCCAAAAAACTTAAAATAAGAAATGACAAACAAGGAATAGGACTGTAACATAGACGAGGGGAGTTTTGTCAGGGAAAAAAAAGTCCTACTTTAAAACATCTAACAACATAATTAATCTAAAATCTTGTTTTTTCAAAAAAAAGCCAGAGAAACAAATTGATGGATCATGGAAATGCATTCCCCTGCATACACATTCCTGTTGTCTCAAGAGAAAACAGAAAGAAGCAAATCTCTGTCACAAGGAAATTAATTGAGTGGTCAAGGTATTTCTCTGATGCAGCCTGCAGGGGTTTAATTCCAAAAAGCTCGCTACGTCAAAGCATGGGTTATTTGCTCGAGACTAGGGCATGCATGTGAAGACAAGGATGAGAATCTCCTTTATAGGGATATGCTGGTTTCAATTTGAGCTCATGTTGTCAGACAGATGCTATTAACTTTCTGAACTTAATCCTCCCCTAACACCGAGTGCCCATGAAGTCATTGTGATAAGCCTTTTTAATCAGTAGGTAATGATAGTTTAAGAAATTCGAAAGCTATGGGCTACCTACTTGATTCCTCCTGTAATCTGAATGCTCTGCTGCAGGCTGCAGGCTACATAGACAGTTCAATTGCAGAAGACTTGCAGTGAATTAGGACGTGTTTTGGACTCCACATAGTCACGGTAACTCGAAACATGCTAGTTAGATAGATCTATGGGACTTCCTGAAATGGTCAAATCCACGACCAGTGTCCCAAGTAGATAAAATCGAAGTTAGCATCATGTTTCAGAAATGCCACTACACTTCCAACCGCTTGTGGCTGCCGTCACTATATTTTGGAATTTTAGTTGTACTCAAATGGCCTGTTCTCAACTGTTCTCTAAGCATATATTGCCTATCAAAAACCTTTCAAACATAAAATTATCATTGAAGAATCGGCCAATCAACACTACAACAAGTCCACCAATCAATTAGACATTGGTATTTCCTCCTTGTTCCACACTCCCAATTCCATTTCGAAACGAAATCATAGCATTATAGACCTGTTTGAATGCAGTCTCTGATCGTCCATCATGGATAGAGTTTCCATCAGGGTGATCTTTGTTTCCTTTTTCCTCCTCCACCACATGCCAAGTTCTGTGGAGGACGGGGTTAAACACTCACTCATAAGCTTCCTTACACAACTCTCTAACAATAATAGTTTAGGTTGGAACCCAACCTCTGATCCCTGCAAAGACCACTGGCACGGAGTCGTGTGTGATCGTCGAAATGCCAGCGTGACAAAGTTGCATCTTGAAATGTTAAATCTGAGTGGAACTCTTGACGCCGCTTCTCTTTGCGGCACGCAGACCCTTGCTGCATCTCTCAGTATTCTTCTTCTCGATGGCAACAACATTGGCGGAGGAATCCCAGCTCAGATTTCAAACTGCAGGCAACTCACTCGGTTACAGGTAAGCGGGAACCTGCTTTCGGGAAGCCTTCCATATTCGCTTGCTATGCTCACTAATCTGAAAAGACTCGACATTTCAAACAACAAGTTCTCTGGTGACTTGCCGGACTTGTCCCGGATTTCAGGTCTGACAATGTTCCTTGCTCAAAACAACCAGCTAAGTGGGGAGGTACCCAAGTTTGAATTCTACAATCTTCAGATTTTCAACGTCTCCAACAACAACTTCAGCGGCCCTATTCCGGATGTAGGCGGCCGTTTCTCTGACAGCAGTTTCTGGGGCAATCCTGAACTATGCGGAGATCCATTGCCAAAACAATGTTCGTCTCCCCCACAGAGTCTCGACACCAAATCGAAGGCTGCCTCAAAAAATCAGACCCTTATGTACTCGGGTTATATTTTATTGGCCTTGGTTTGTCTTATGCTAGTCATTTTCAACCTACTCAAAAGCAAAAAGAGAGAAGAGAAGGTCGAGAAAGTAAACAAGGTATCGATAGTTGATGAAGTTATCTGCAAACATAGTACCGGATCAAGCGCGTTCAGATCGAGTGTGAGTAGGTCAGAATATATCGATAATTCACTCGAAAGTTTGTTTCATCCTCGCTGATAGTCCTTGAGAACCCTGTGGTGAATGGACTAAAATTTGAGGACTTGCTTAGTGCTCCAGCTGAGTTGCTTGGAAGAGGAAAGCACGGTACCCTCTATAAGGTCATATTTGAGAATGGGGTGAACCTGGTTGTCAAAAAGATCAAGGAGTGGGCAATTTCAAGAGATGAGTTTAAGCAGAGGATGCAGAGATTGAACCAAGTGAAGCATCCAAACGTACTGGCAGCTCTTGCCTTTTATTGCTCCAAAGACGAGAAGCTTTTGGTGTATGAATATCAACGGAATGGAAGTCTTTTCAGGCTCCTCCATGGTAAATATCACCCTTGCAACATCTTATTATGTCCTGTAATATTTTAGCAGCAGAAATAACATTGAATGTTGCTGTCGTGTGCAGCGACTTTCATAAAACATATTCTTCCTCCAGAGAATTCCCAGAAAAGACAAGAAAAGCAACCTATTTACGTATTAAACTTGCACAAATCCCTTCTAGCTATTTTTTTTCCAGATTCTATTTATCCCACACTTCTATAGGACTATCCTCTCACTTTTTATCTTGGAGGCTTCTGAGGTACTAAAATCTTATATCTCAGAAACCCACAGGAGCAAGACATTTGACTGGGCGAGAAGACTTGGCGTTGCAGCTGTTATTGCAGAGGCATTAGCCTTCATGCATGAGGAGCTAAAAGAAGATGGGATTGCTCATGGTAACATGAATTCCTCCAACATCTTGCTGAAGAACAACATAAATCCTATCATAAGCGAATATGGTCTTATGCCAGCAGTGGATAGTCAATATGGCGCCAAAGTTACTGGGACCAATGCAGTTAGAGCCTTCAAAGGTGATATCTATGGATTTGGTATCATTCTTCTCGAACTACTTACAGGAAAGCTGGTGCAGAGCAATGGACTTGACTTGGCTAATTGGGTTCTCTCAGTTGTTCGAGAGGAGTGGACTGCAGTCCCTAATTTCAGAAGGTGCAATTGAAGAGAGGATGTTAAACTTGCTACAGGTGGCTATTTTGTGTGTTGATCCTTCGCCAGACAATAGGCCAAGCATAAACCAAGTTGCATTCATCATCAACACAATAAAAGATGAAGAAGAGAGATGCATGTCTTTCCATGCATGACAAGATGATCTTTTGCTGGTCAAAGTTGGATCGACACCGTAAAACATGCCAACTATCTAGGCAGAAAAAGATTCGAGTAGAAAGAAACAAATTACTTGGTCAATAATGATTCTTACGTGTCAGTAGAAAGAAACAAATTAAATTCAAGTAAACAAGCTCTCCACGTTATTATAACTTGAAAAGAACCCAAAAGTCACGAGAGTTGTGCAGAGAGTTTGAAAATTTTGAGGTTGCAATTGTTTTGAAGGACAATAACCAGAAGCAGTGTGAACCACATTAAAAGGAAAGGAAGGCATAGAAACCTACGTCCGATTGCAGTGCAAAGATGGAAGAAGACAGGAACTATGAAAATTGCTTTCTCTTTCTCTATTTCCTTTTCTTTTTTCCCTTTATTGTTGGGAGGGGAGATCTCTAATATATGGAGCATGAAATGCCAACAAGAAAGAAAGAAAGAGCAAAACTTGTTTTAATTTTTTAAGATAAAAGATAGATGCTGAGCATCTTTTTGAGAGGATGAGACTGATTACAGCCGGCAGGCCGGTGTTTCCAGTTCGGAAAAAGACATGTTCTTATCTTGTTGTCACTGTTAGCGACATTTTCAACATATAAATTTTTGTTCAAGTTGCTTTTTTTTTTCTTTTTCCTTTCTTTTTAAATTAGGCATCAGTATTCCTATTTGCTTGGTGTTGGCGATTCCAACCACGCGGCAGCTTGGACTGTTGATATGGATTTAAGCAGTGCGCGAATCCTCATTACTCCGAGTGTTTACGCAGTTATATAACCTTTTGCGGCCGGTATTACCAAGAATGCAGCTTGCTGCACAATATCAATGGAGGAGGCAAAATCCTGTCAATGAAACATCCAGTGTGATGATGCCAAAAATCACATGGAAGGATGGTCGATCAAGGATCTGGAACTGCAAGTAAGTATATGAAGGATAACACCGAAGAAGAAGAGTCTTCGATGCCTGAGTTAGCAAGAGAGCTTTGAGAGATTAAAGAGATTCTAGTAGTGTTTAAGAGATAAAAAAGATGGAGGTACCTAGTATTTATAGGCTTAAGAGAAGAGTTATATTCCCGCTTGGCCTCAAATTGGTGTCTACCGCTCACCTTTTAGGCGGTAGGAGGTTTTCCCTAGTCTGGCGGGATTACCGACCGACCATTATTTATGTAGGTGGGCCGCATGGGTGTCTTTAAATGGGACTAAGCTCATCGGGCCTAGATCTTATCTGTAGCCCATACAGCCTCAAGTCTTACCGCTTGGTCTCGATTGGGCCCTACTTACTGCCTGGGCAGAGTACACATTGGGCTCGTAACACAACATATATTGAGTTCACACCAGAACATCTCCAGCAAACCAAAGGGGGGTTGTTGAACCAAAGTCATGTCGTACTAAATACCAGAACCTTAAAAATATGCATGCTCCAGTTCGACTCCATGTTAAGGTCAATGATTAGGCCTCCACTGGTAGGACATGGGAGATGATCTCCGTTGAATGTGCTTCTTACAGCTAATCAAGCCCAACGGTTTTTGTTTGTTTAGGTAGAGTCATTATACCTTCCATCGCACTCACTAAATATTTTGTAATGATGAATATTAGAAATCAAACTTGTAATAAAAATTAAAATCACCAGTGTTCACCAACCTATCACCAATTATATTGTAAACGAAAGATGTCAATGTTGTAATTTGTATGGAATAATATTATTTTCTAACAATATACAGGAAATCATGATTTACATGCAACAGTGTAGTTATTGGATTTTGTCACGTCAGCACCAATCAGCTATAGACTTGTGGTGTCCCATGCTGACTCTCTTTGCCACGTCATCAACTCACTGACCCACCTATATTATAAGAAAAACTTGATCTCAGAGATTCTCGTGTAGATTTTCACGACTCGAAAACTATTTTGTCATAACCTAATACCACGAGAACTGTTGGAGTAATTAGGTCTTATTTTGAAGACAATTATTATTGATTAGGGTCATTTTTCTTATTACTTCTTAGGCTTAAAGCTACTATAATGACCAGTGCCTCAAATGACAAGAAATCGATTGCGGGCACGAAATTGGCTTCTTGCATGACAAAGACATTTGATATTTATACCGAGTGTCGTTGCGACATTGATGCTTATCACATTAGCCTTGTGGATATTATCAAATTGGAGAGTCGGAATTTTCCTATTAAGAAACCAACAGATTCTTTTCCGAATTTTTTGGGGTCCAAAGCTTCCCGTCCCCTGCAAGCTAGATTCAACCCTATTCATGACATTATCCCAGCAAGATGAAATGTTTAGTACGCTTAAACTGGAATGATTTGGATGACAAACACATTTGTATTCAGGGCTGAGCTACGGAACCAGTTCTCGTATACCTAACTTCCTATCCTCTTCTTTCGTGATTGTCTCTCTTAAACATCCAAGTAATCTGTAATTGTCGCCCAAGCACCTTCGCCTAAATGCCTTTAGACTCAAGTCAAAGGAACATTCGCGCGTTCATTGTTTAAAGGCACAGCCAAATAACCACAAATAGAAGTAATATGTCGAACCAAGTTATCAAGGCACTCAAGCAACGTGATCAATATTTTGCTATATAATGCAGCGAAAACTGCACAAGATAAAGCAAACGAATGAAGAAAAAAATACTACTTAAGAGCTGTCTTTTCTTCAAGTGTTAGAAATACTCAGAAAAAAATAGAATTATAGAAAGAAAAAAAAATTAAAAACAAAAGATCCTCTAGAGAGATAGAGGAGCGCTGAGCAGACGTAGAATTGAGAAGATCGAGACGTCCGAGCAAGTCGGGTTGCTTGTGCTATGAATGTTCGAATTGATTGTGCTTGAGATGCTTCGTCCCGTTAACAAGGGACAGAACCCTAACATCAGTTGAATTTTATCAAAAGATAATAACTTAGAGAAATTTTTTGTTAAATTTTATTTCGATCAAACCGTCGAGATAGATAAAACTTGAAATTGTAAATTTCTCTTTTCTAAACATCTGAACTCTTACTTGAGAGTGGAGCTTTGTCGCTTATGGTTTACCAGATGACTCTCACGCGCTCTTCACGGCACGTGGAGCAAATTTAGTGCCTCTTTTTGGCATCCTCTGAAAGTCAGGAAACTACTGTCATTGCTTTGCTTGCCACCATTCAAGCTTTCTTTGGTTCTATTGTACGTGAACATAAGAGAGAGAAACCCATTTCACTTTCCTTTCTTTGCAATATTTAAGTGACTCAAAAGCCTGCGTCTTTAGGATTTTCTGCTGGAAAACATCATATTCCTCAGGAGCTTCCGAGAACACATAAATGGTGGACTGCCCAGGATCATGTTAGGTAAGCTCCAATATATATCATATATTCCATGTCAGCTGCTGTCTTATTAGTGTTCAATCGGTGACTTCCCTTTCATTTGAAATCATGCATACAATAAAAAAGTGTGTTTTTCAAATCTGAGTGCAAAGGCTTGTAGTCTTTGAGGTGGTTCTCAATGAAAGAAAATGAAGCAGCGTTTGATTTCATCTTTGGTAGTCTCTAGATGAGTTTCGTTTGTCTTTGAATGCGAAGAGTTAGGTTTTGCTACTACATGGTATATGAGTGTACCCTTTCGATCTGTGGGATGTCAGAGTACAGAGAACCTAAGTTGTTTTTGGAGCATACCAATTTGAAGATGTCTTGGATTCAGCATCAAATCCAGCAAAAAGATGGTTATTTGAACTACCCCCCTCCTCTTTCTCCCTCATCTTCATCTCCATATTCTAGTACGTTTCATAAAGAATCTACCCCTTCATCATCTGGCACTAGAATAAGTCCAGCTGTTCTTTTCATTATAGTTATTCTGGCTGTACTATTTTTCATCTCCGGTCTGCTCCACCTGCTTGTTAGATTTCTGGTAAAGCACCCATCTTCCTCTGCATCCACGCAATCCAATAGATACCCAGAAATTTCAAGCTCTGATGCTCTTCAGAGACAGCTACAACAACTCTTCCATCTCCATGACTCTGGTTTAGATCAAGCTTTTATAGATGCCCTTCCTGTTTTCCAGTATAAAGAGATAGTGGGTCTCAAAGAGCCATTTGATTGTGCTGTTTGTCTGTGCGAGTTTTCTGACAAGGACAAGCTCAGGTTGCTTCCCATGTGTAGTCATGCTTTCCATATCAATTGTATAGACACTTGGCTCCTATCAAATTCAACATGCCCTCTTTGCAGAGGAACCCTTTTCACTCCCGGGTTTTCAATGGAAAACCCAATTTTCGATTACGATGATTTAAGAGAAGAAGATGGGTGTACTGGTAATGGGGAAAATCGGTTCACTTCTACTCAAAAGATACTGGAAATCGAGGAAATTGTTGTTGAAAAGGGGGTTTTCCCTGTGAGACTTGGTAAATTCAGAAAACTAAATGTTGGGCCAGTAGAGACTGGAGGGGGAGAGACCAGTAGCAGTAATTTAGATGCAAGAAGATGTTATTCAATGGGATCATATCAGTACGTACTTTGCAATTCAGACCTCCAGGTTGCCTTGTGCCATGATAGACAAGGGCATGACATACAACTTGCTAAAGGGATTGAACCTAATGAGAATTCCTCAGTTATTGGGGATGTGGAAGGGAAGAAGATTAGTACTGTGACTAAAGATGAGAGCTATTCTGTTTCCAAGATCTGGCAGTGGTCAAAGAAAGGCAAATTTTTAAGTTCTTCAGATGCCCAGACGGGCATGCCACTTTCTCTTAATACCGAATTGCCATGGATGAGTAAAACACAAGTGACGTGAAAGGTATTGTCAAGAGTGTTGTCTTCATCTATATTCATCCATTGATCAAAGCATGTTATGCTTAAGCTACACTTACTGAAATTTTTTTAAGATGCTAATTTACCCATATGATGAAACGTATTATGATTGAATGGCATATTTTTTTGTTTTGAAACCTAAAATTTACGTCAAGAGCTTTTTCTTTTGGTATTTTTGGGAGTGACAATAGGGGATGTGTAGATGACCAATAGTAAGTTGGGATGAAGGTGTGATACTATTCTATCTATGAACATAAGACAGGCTGACAATACGACACAAAATATATGATATGTTTGTTTGACTTTGGAAAGCTTAATGATCTCAAGAGCCCAATTTGTGGAACCAATTTAGTAGGGAAAACGCTTATACATCTACTTGTTCCACGGTTATTTCACCAGTGGAACATGGGTATAGAAATATAGGCACCGGACTAGTCTCAGTCCAATCCCGTACTACAGACAAATAGAGTATATTGTAAGGCTGGCTTTAAATGGCTTCCGAAGGACTAGTGTTTTTTTCAAAACTTCTCAATCAAACAGTTTCATTTTCCATCTCATCCTTGCTGTATAAAAGATTACCTGTTAGGGCACTAATAATGTAAGAGGACTTAAAATTCCCAATCTTTGACTGGTAAATCCATCACCTGGCTATCGACTGGTTTTATTAAAATTTCATCTAGCTCCATGAGGAAATGACCGGGCAGTCAACTTTTGTTTGCTCTTTCTAAGAAGATTGGCAAGGATGTTGTCTCTCTAAGCTTGTGCCGGTGTTTTGAGTTTTAAGCTCTGTGGCAAGGGGGCGAGTGGTCTTGCTTTCTAGACTTTTGAGGCATTGGGGCTTCTTTGTTGTCTCTTTAGTTTCCCATTACGCTTTTGGGATTATGTAAACATAATCTTTTGGGTTGGGCAGTTGTGCATCCGTGGTGGGATCCATGAAAGCTGTGTGTGACAGAATCTTTTTCATTCTTGCGCTACGAGACCTTTGATTCAAAAATTGGCTGTACTGGCAATGCTCTGGGGTCTTACTTTGCTCTTCCCATGTGGGCTTGTTGAAGAAGTAAACCGTTCTTAATTTTTCATTTTATTTCAAATGGGGTGATGATCGGCTGCTCTCGAGTTCAGCAACTTGGAACAGATGTCTGTACGGTGGATCGATAAAAGAAACAGTCAAATGGGATTGAAAGGGGTGCAAAAGAAAAGACAGAAAAAGAGAAAGTTGTGCCAAAAAAATACATAGAAAAAAAAGAGATGGCTTTGAAAAAGTGGGGAGTTTTGATACTTTCTGTGGCAATTCTAATTGCTGCAATAATTCTCTCTCTGTTTTTTCTTTCATGGCTTGTACTTATGGGAGTGGGTGATCGGTGCAATAAGCAGATACAATGTTCCAACAGCACCTATGTGAGTTCCAAAACAGAGTCTAATAGAGAAGTGCAGAACACACTCCACCAACCACTTAAAAATTAAACTAATTTAAGAGGGCCTCCATATCCCTGCTGTCTAGTACTTTGAAGCGGGCTCCACATTCTTGTCATTGAAGTACTTTGAACTGAATCACCCACTTTTTTCCTCTTCCTTGTGTTCTTGTTTTGGCTGAGCTCTGAGATTGAACTAACCACTGAGATGACAACATGGGGCACTCTTTTCTCCTGTTTGTGGCTCCACAACAGATGCTCATGACTCAGTACATATTACCAGGTCCAAGTGCTGAGCACAGAAACCTTCTTCGAACAGAGGCATCTATATGTTCGTTCATTATAGGGAAGAGGATCTAGCTGCATCACTGCCACAAATGCAATGCACAATCCATCTAACTATCGAACTGTGTGAAAGGTCGGTGGGACCAAACATTTGGGTTCTCATCTCCAACATTATCAAGATCTACTAGTTAAGTGCTGTGGGGGACCAATTCAAAGTTAGTTTGGGACATAGATGAGAGAGACCTCCAGGATTCAATGCAAAAACAAGAACTAATCAAGAAGTTGCTGAAAAAAAAAACTGATAACAGGACCACAATACAGGTTTCTACCTGAAAAAGATACACAATCCTTTTTAGAATAATGCTTCAAACGCCACAAGATCCCCGCATTAAGTGCGACAAGTGATAAGAGATGCTTCCAGAAGGGGGGGAAATGACGAAACGAAGGTAATGCATTCCTGGTAATGGGATGGCCTGACAAAGGAAGAAGATATAAATGAGGAGAAAGGAGAAAGACAGACCCAGAACTCAGAAGTAATAGATCCCACAAGCACCATCAAGTGGCTGTCAACTCAAAAGGAAGCCTTTCACAACAAAAGTTAGTGTTTGAATAATGCATCAGCTGCCCATGCTTGTTAATGCCCTTGCCTCATCAAGACCACCCAAATATTGGTGAGCTAAAGTATGTGTGAACTGGGATCTCAATTACGCGGTCGGAAATCACACTTGACTGTACAAGCTACTGGGATGAGTGGGGGCTATTGTGAGATTGATTCCATGGACTTTCTCATTAGCTGTCCCCTGAAATGGATTGACACATTTCAAGCTAACTGTTGCTCTGGTTTAACCTTTAGGGTGAACACTATAATTTTGTCACTGAATTTGAATAGGAAGATAACTATGTTCTCATAAAGACACGATCTGACAGTCAACTCACTACTAGTATACAAGATTGATTAAAGACCCAAACAGGGAAACAAAAACACCCAAGATCCTCATTTGATCATTGATTGCTATTTGAACGAACCTACACATTGATGTGATTTTTGCTTCTATGGAAACCCATAAGTGGCTGTAATGATCGTCTCTATGACCCAGACAACCATTAGTGTCTAAATGCCACTTCCTATGGTGCAAATTTCAGCAACCAACATGGAAATGATAATTTCATTGACATGATTTAAGTACAAAGAAAGTGTCAATTTATGTCAAAATTAGATAATTCAATTCAGAGAGATATATAACATATGATTATACAGTAGAGTTTGCGCGCCGGGACAATATTAAATCCTGTAAAACTGACTATTTCTCTAAATTAAATCATCCAATTTGAAAAAGGAATCAAAATGATTGTTTGTCATAACTTTGCATTACAAAAAAAATACGCAAATAGAACGACATATATATTTGTTGTAATTTGTTTCAGGCGAAAAGGCAAACACAGCCATAAGAAAAGAAATTTCCTTTTGAGTAATTCATTGTTCACAATCCAATAACGTATATGTTTTGCACCCTTTTGGATTTTTTTTTCCATATTTTTCTAAAAAGGGTGAACAAATTATTAAATTCATAACTTTATAAGAATCTGACACGCCACGTGTCACCGACCAGCGATTTAACATGTAGGGACTGAAAAGTCAACCGACTACGGAGATTTCTCCTTCCCCCATGATTCTCCACCGAAATCGGCGCTACACTTCGTGCCGAGCGCACGTCACCCACGCGGCGCACACCGACCTAAAAATCCCAACTTCGCTAAAAAAACTGCCCCGCTCCTCCTCTAAAAATCATCACTTTGCGCCTCACGTGAACGACGGCGCGTCCTTCCCCAAATCCATCGACGA
Source organism: Myrica gale (assembly GCA_963930655.1). Lineage (NCBI taxonomy): Eukaryota > Viridiplantae > Streptophyta > Magnoliopsida > Fagales > Myricaceae > Myrica > Myrica gale. Next base: position 1,802,922 of record OZ005600.1, on the reverse strand, counting down.
CTTAGCAGAAGCCGGAATGGAAGCGTAACGGCACGAGAAATCGCGGCCCCAGTAATCCTCGTTCAACTGATTGTTCTGCCCCGGCCCCTCGTCGAAATTCAGCGAGTAACTCGTAGGGTCGTATTGAAATTTCCCCTGCCTGTTGTACCCTCCCGGTCCTGCCTTGTTCCTACTGAACCTTCGGATAAAGGTCTTCCATTTGGGACCGGCCACGAGCTCCGACCACCCGCGAAAATTCTTCCACCCACGCATCCACCAGCGGTCTTCACTCTCTGCCGTCCTGATCCGCTCCCACCAGTTTGATCCGTCCGTGCAGACTCTCTCGGAGCCCAAACATGGCACCCACGAGCAACAATGTCTGTTAGCAAAGAAGAGCTCGTGAATGTCATCGTTTTCCCGAGGGGACAACTCAGGGGTTTTACCCGAAGACATTTTCCGATACAGAAACAAGGAGGAGGCTTTTTGCGTGAAAGGTTTACAGAGAAGAGATCGAGCGAGCGAGCGAGCGAGAGAGAGAGAGAGTTTCCGCAAACCCTAGCAGGCTCACCCAATCTCTCTCTCTCTGAATGCGTCTCGGATTGTGGCAGCGAGTGGGGGAGAAATAAGAAGGCGCAGCGGAAAACTCGCTGGCTGCGTAGTTTGGTCTACAGGGATTGGAGGAGGACATTTTATAGAAGTTGCATTTTTTGTTTTTATGTTGGTGTTAAACACATATCTACTGCGTGTTTTATTATTGAGTAATTGAGTTGGATATATTCCAACTCTGCAAACACATCATATATATGAGATTTTGTCCTCTCTTTCTTTCCTTCCCCGCGGATCATGATTTGTACGTCAATATATATATATATATTTCTCCAAATATGTTTCAAAAAGGCTCGAATATATATATATATATATATATGTACGTCAATTCTTTTTATTATTAATATTATGTTTTTTAATATATATATATAAACTTGAATAGGCTTAAAATAATAAAGTTGGGGATCTTATCCGGTTGGAAAGAAATTAAATCAAAGAGATACGACACAAAATGTAATGGTCTACAAGAGAAGGGAGTTTAATTTGCTTACGAAACGAGGCTGTGGTTATCCTGTGATTTTATGGATAGGAGGCGCGTTAACTTAATACGTAGAACTAACTGTCTTAGTTGTCACCTGTCTGTCATACCGGCTAGCACGTTTTCTCGTACTTATTGTCATTAAATCTGTTTAACTGCCAAAACAAGACATGCAATGAAGGGCATGGTCGTGAATTTGTTAAGATGGATACGGGTAGAGATTACAAAACATCTTAACCCTTTGTTAAAGCTCTCATGCATCTCACTTTTCTTTTCCTTAGATAGTATTTATTGCTTAGTCTCTGCGATCTGAAGAGAGATATTAAACTATAATAAAATAAAATAAAACACATTCTTAAATGACAAAATTATAAAAAAATGGAAGAGCTAGCTAGCTTACTCAGATCAACACGTTCATTCTGCAGAGCAATACCATTGGTACGGATCATGGATTATATGAGGAGGAGGAAAGAAATGAAGGAGAAGCATACTTATCCTAAGGAAGGTGGAAGGTGGAAGGAGGAAGAAGGGTGGTACCCGTGCAGCCACAGCCTACAGGGGGAGATGATTCTTCTTTGGAAAGACTCTCAGAGAAGAGGAAGTGGGTTAGTGATGGGGGCCTTTGGGGGAGAGAGTAGTGTTGGAATCGTTGGATCCGGCGCAGCGGAAGACTGGATCGTTGAAATCAGAGCAGTCCAAGTGTTCTGCCTCCTTCAGATCCACGCACACAGATTTGAGCTGAGAGAGAATCTAGAGAGAGATAAAGAGGAGAGAGAAGCTCTCTTTTTGAAAAATGAAATTCTCTCTTTCTCAACTGAATTCTGAGCTTTTTATAATGGCTGGCTCAGAACCCAACTGTGCTATAGCGTGGGATCTTTAGGGATCTCATATCTCGGCCGTAGGTACATCATGAAAAACTCTTTTTCATTAACCCCCTTATATTCTGTATTCCGAATTTATGGGCTTCTACAAATTGTGATCATGTCCATTAACATATCACAATTGACCCCCGAGATAATGAGACTGTTTTTATGAAATCCCTTTTGCTAACAATTATATGCTTATTTATCCTTCCACCATACTATATTCCACATGAGCTAATAGGACCGGAATAATATCACCGATTAAGTCCCTAGCTCATATAATTCTTAATTCTCAGTCTGTGCCTGGTCGGACTTCTAAAACTTTTCGAAAAACTTTTTCGCAAATATTTACTTAATATATTATATAAGTAAAACTAGTGAAAACACTTTTTCACAAAATCTCGCCGCGCAGCGTTTTTACAGGAGTCCAACAATATACAGACATAATGAATATACTGCCTCATCAAGAGACTGGTGGATTCCATATTGAGCAATTTATACAAATCCACTTACTATGCACAAGACCCGACTTTGTCTGGAATATTTGATCTGCGAAAGATCATCACCAAATGACTCAGTCAAGGCACAAGCACACAACAAGCAAACCTGCACAACTCTCTCAGGTCTAAGGACAACATAAGCTAATTGTGCTGAATACCATTCTCTACATCAGTGATCATTTCCAGAAGGTATTCATATGCGATCCCGTTCAGTGCATGTACTCTTACATTACACCCACTCGTCTGCTTAAGGTCACTACCTCAATGACGGAGTCCATCATTCTATCTTATAGAGGCACAACGAGTGTAGACCTATTTGTACATAATCATGTATCTCGGTCTAGAACAAAGTGAGTCAACAAGGATCCGAAAAGTCATACTCCCCGCCTCCGATTCATTAATCATTGGCCTAACTTTTCTACAATGTTACTCAACAATATGACATCTTATGTCATTATAAATATGACATCTCATGTCATTGCATGTACCCAAAAAATTATATATACAAGTAATTAATCATTAACAATAATTATCTCATAATTATATATAAAAGAATTGGTTTTGAGGGCATACATCTAACAAGTAGAAGATAAGATATGAGGGGAGGAGTAATTTCTCACTGTAGAAATGAACTGTAGAGAGAGAGAGAGTCCACTATTTGGTCAGATCCAGAAGCATTTTGGATCACAACCTGAAACTAGAGAAGGATTTGCTTAACTTTCTATTTCATTTGGCTAATAAGAAGTTTTGATGCACTATTTCATTTATTTCTTAAGGATTTGCTGCATGTATCCTTTTCGGCACTATTTGGTCAGGTTTTTACAACCTGAAACTAGAGAAGGATTTGGTCAGATCCAGAAGCATTTTGGAACGGAATCCGTTCAAATTGGCTGGTCTTGGTTTTCCTAATCAAGATGGGCTATATATTAAGGCATTTTGGACTGGAATCCGCAAAGTTGCCGCCCAAAATTATTTTGCCCTATTACTTTTGTTAGAATATAAATTGTCTAAGTTTCACTAATTTAGTTAAGAATGTGAGTTCTTTGAGAGTTGAGTCCTATAAAAAAGTTCTTTTATGTACAAATTAAACACATTTTGATAAATAAAGATGTAACCCTTTAAACTTTCTACGTGACCTAAGTCTCTCGTTTCTCTCTCTCTCTCCTATTATTTCAACAACTTTTACTTTTCTCTCCCTCCCTGAATTTCGTCGCATATTACTTCTTAACATAGACCCATTCCATGCGTGTTTGAACCGGGTATCTAATTTCCTCCATTTCCACAAGCCCCCCGAACAACTGAAGTACAAGCTAGCTCACCCCCTCGGATCTCTCCCTATAAATATGGAAATATACTGCCCATTCTTCGCATCCCAACTTCTCTATAAACTGAAGAGAAACCTCCTTGAGAGTTTCCACGTCCTTCATCAATCCATGGCTAGAGAAGCACACGAACTCCAACATCTCCTCGTTATCTTCTTAAGTTTCGTTTTGCTATTTTCCACCGTACAAGCCCGCACTTTGCACGCTCAAAATCTTCACCACCATGCCCGGGTTATGCCCAGTCCAAGCCAAGCAGTGAGTACGGATTATTCTTTTGCTGAAGTTCTTGGTCTTTTGGGAATTAAGACTCCAGGTCCAAGCCCCGGGGACAAAAATCAGGTCCATATATGATCATGGTGCACGCCATGGAAAACGAGAAAAAAAGGAATGAAGAGTTTAAATAAGGCTTAATTGCATCAAACGTTCCTGTAGGTTCATTATTGTAACATAGATCAGTTCGCTATCTGATGGGAAGCCAAGCCCACTATTGCATATCGCTGGACTGGGGAAGCCCACTTAAGAATGGGCTGCATATGACCAGAAGTTTGGGCCTAAAATTGCCACGCTTTAGACAAGACCCAGCTATGTGGGCTCCAAATCTGATCTGTGGATAAACGATTGTTAAGCAACTAAATATGTGTCTGCACAGTAACTAATACGTGTCTTTATGGAATTAACTTATCCACTTTCTCTTGATTCCTAGAAGAAGAAAGTACAATGCAGTTTTGTTGTATAGTACATTCCTACCGAGCTGAAACTTTGAAGAACTACTGATATTACCTGAGACAATAAAAATGAAAAACGAGCAAAGGACCGCCACCTCTTGCATCCATTTTTTTTACCATCCCCCCTTAATATCTCACATATTAAGTTTACAACCCCTGCACTAAAACGCAGCAGTAGATGATGGATATCCCTGAGAGTAACCCATGTAATTGATTCTGGGTCGAATGTTATGGTGATTGTAGATAGGGTCTGCATAGTCAACAGCCTTTATTACCACAGTTTCTCGCCGTCCATCCTGTTCTTGAACTGCCCCAAAGACTATCTCATTTGTTTCGCAGCTCTTCTCAAAGTAAGTTTGTGGAGTGGATGAAAAATGCCTGTGATGATGCTGCATATGCTGCTGCTGTTGCTGATGCTGCATATACTGCTGTTGTCTGGCATAATCTCCATCCCATGCATTATAGTAAGCCCGACTTTGGTTAGTATGTTGGCTCCTCTCCAGGTCCTTGGTCATAAAAGGGTACGCTTTTTTTGGTGTAGGTGGTCTAGTTTCTATTGATGGCGGCTCATCCTCGTCTGGTATCACATAGCTCTCTTGCATGGGCCAGGCATTTGAATGTTTGCTCGGTTGTTGGTATTGCTGTTGATGAAGGAGGGGCTTTCTTCTGGAGGCTGAAAATAGTCCCCCGAAGATTTCAGCTAACGATGAGCCAGTGTTGATGACAAGCTTTCCAAGAGAACCAAAAAATCCCTCTTCTGGTCTCTCAGGTTCATCTTCATGTGGAATCAAAGGGGGCCTGACTGATTTAGGAGGTGGCCTTTGATAAGATGCCACAGGTGAAACTTTCTTTGTAGGAGAGCCTGAATCCTGCAAAGGAAAGATATGAAACTTGTCCTGGTCATACAATGAAAAGAACCACTAGAGCAGAATTCCAGCTCATCTTCATCGTTGTGGATAATTTAAGATTTGGTCATCAGCGAGCCACCAGAATCAACTAGACCACCTAGGGGAATTTGGTCATTAGTCATTAGAGTTTGGACAGGTATAGGGAGCTTATTAAATCAACTAGGGGAATTTTAAAGTTTTTCCTTCGTTGGCAGTGGAGGAATGCACTTAAAAGACCAATGCACATGTTGAGACAAAACACTTCAGAATATGACAAAAGAAAAAGGTATTCTACTTGCAACATCCAACATGTAGAAATAATCCTGAATATAGGTTTTCTTTTTTTCTTTTTTTTTCCTTCTTTTTTTTTTCCTCCTGAATATAAGGTTTATTGTTATTAGAGTATCACGGAAATCATTGATGGTGGAGAGGTCAAGAAGTAATAGGGAAAAAGATGAATCCTAAGATGTCTACTCTCCATTTTCTTAGGAACCAGGGCTGAACACAATTTGATAAAATCAGAATTTGAAAGTGGAACTTCTGACATCCCTAGTCACCAAACATATTTAAGAACTTACAACTTTGGAAGAAAACATTGCTTGGGCCCTTCGTTGCAGCAATGCCAGCATATATCCAAAAAATCCAGCTGCAACAAGGACTGTCATCCCTGCAATGACGAACACATCTTATAATCTCATGATCTTGAAAGAAAAGCTCTAAATGAAAATCTTGATTGTTTTCTCATACCTAAATGGTAACTACCATCATACTGATATGAACAGTCATCATCATTGAGTTGGATTTCTCGAATTGCCTGGTTTCCTCTATCTACAACCAAAAGCGAACAGCTAGCTCCAATATAAACCAGATCAAAATCATTTGAGAACTTTGCATCTTCACTTGGACCATCAACGTGACCTCCTACACGGCCCCACTTCCCCCCTGCAATAGTTGTAACTCCTGCAAAAAAGATAAACTAAGTAATATTAATTCAGGTCCTATACGGAAGCAGAAGGTGCACTGGATGCCAACTTCTCATGCACTAGGAAGGGGGTGGGCATTTGGATAAAAAATTTGTTCCCACTTCCACATAAATGTCAACACGTTCCTTTTGAACACAAAATTCAAATTCTTTACCACAGGAATCCTTAAATATCCATTCATTTACCTGAATCAGCGACCTTCCTGATAGCCATATTCAAGGTGTCTGCAATGTAAATGTTTCCTCTGTCATCAACAGTGAGCCCTTTTGGGTGGTTCATTCTTGCCTCTCTTGGCCTCCCATCTACATGCCCAGAATACCCTTCAGGTGATCCAGCAACCAGCTTGGGCCTGCTATCTGCAATTTATTCATTCATTTCAAGCATGAATAAGAACAACGGTTCAACGAAAAGAGGACATTGAACACTCAGGAGATGGAGAAGATACTTTGTCAGATTCGAAAAGTCAATAGTGTTCTTGTGATCAGTTGTCCAATAGGAATTGGGAATGGATAAAAGTTAGTGTAGCTTGTTTTCATATCTAAGCCGAAAAGCATCCAGGACAACTTAAACCACCATTTGGTTCACATTTCTTTGATTTTCCCAACAACATCCAATAAAACAGCTTGGAAGGCAAAAGTGCAATTGCGTATCCATTAACCAATAAACCATTGAGTCAATCGTCTTCTTCAAGAAGCTCAAAGTTATCTCACCAAAATAAATGTCTTTCGTTTTTAAAACGTAAAAGGACACAGAAGGCTTTAGATCTTGGTTAAAGAGAAAGGGACAACTACATGAGTAAATAAGACGCCTAACGGCCTGACTGCACTTTAGACAATATTGGTTTCCAGACGACAGAGATATACAAAAGACGGAATGTTTCGGCGGAAACTAAACTAAAAGGCCTGTTGTACTTTCAAAAAGTTGAGGCTTCAGCTGAACAAAAGCATCTCGAACACGTTTATAATATTTTCTAACATTGAACTTCGATTCTGCTAAGACTTAGCAAGGAAAGGAATAAAAAATGGCCTAACCAGAACAGGATAAGAGATTTGCATTCGCTGTTCGAAAATACTTTATGAAATGGAAGATGAAGGCCATAATAGTCAAGAAAAACTCAAAACGTGAGCTAAATAACAGCACAAAATAAAAAATTCGAATACTCTTAAGAGCAAAGCGTAACTTACAACGAGATAATGGGGTTGAGATCTTGTAGATATTACTGTTTTCAGAATCCAAAACCATAAGTTCCCCACTTGGAGACACCTCAACTGAGTATGGTTCAATTCCAAGCTTACTCCCATCGAATACAGTCTCCACCGTATATCCACCCTCAAATTTCATCATCGAACGAGTAGAAACCTCTGAAAAATCAAACCCCACAAATCCCATCAACCCGAAAAGTTCGGTTCCCCCCCCCCCCGTTCTAGGAATTTTACATTGTAAAGAACAACCTCGAGCCCCCTCGTATACAAACCCCAAAACAGGGCAAAACACGAAAATGTCAGCTCAGTGAAGCATCTCTACCTGTCTTGGTGATGAATTTCTGTGACCACAGCCATTTAAGAAGCGCAGCGACGACATTGGAGACGACCCCACTTACAATTTCTGCAAACATTTCAAAACGTAGAGAAATTCGAAACTTGATAGAATTTGACGCGAAAAAAATACTAAAAGCTAGAAAATAAATCTTGAGGTTTGTTATACTAACTTGCAGGATGCGTGGCTGAAGCTGAAGAAAACCCACAAAAGAGGACCACAAAAATGAAAGCCAAAAGAACACAAGTTCTCGCCATTGCTCTCGTTCAGAATAGAATATGACAGAAGGAACTAAATGCTCGACTGTGCAGGTGCGAGGTTTGCATTTTGAGGAACGCTTAAAAGTAGATCCCACCGACTGAGTTTGTTGCGGACTCCTTTTTACATGTTAATTAGTGTAATGCTTTTTAAGAGAGAGAGAGAGAGAGAGAGAGAGAAGCGAAAGAGACTAGGATAACATTAGAGTTAACTTGGAAGGCTTCGTAGTAAACAGAGGGAAGCTAAGCTTAGAGCCTGAGAGGGAAGAGAGTAAAGGCAAAAGGGGACGAGAAAGCAATCAGGGGCGACAGATCACAGCAAGAGTGAATCATAAAATACTCCCATGTTTTGTCTTAAAGATGTGTTTGAATTAAGCAAGTTGGGTTTTTGTTATGGCAAACCGAGTTTTGCAGCCCTTGCTAAGCTTGCTTTCTTGGTTCTTGGGGTGGCTCATTGATAACTTCCACAGTTGGAAGTCATATTTGCCACTTATTGCATGAAGCTTGAAACTGAGGATATCGGCAGTTAAGCATGGGCAGAGCTGTAATTCTGAAGTTGGGTGCCCGACTTTTGCCCATTTGGAAATTCAATTTTCAAGTATTTAACTGTTGCATCAGGTGTTCTGCAGTTTTGGACCTGTTCAGGAAGACACTAAAAAATGTGGCTCTGTGGACTGTGGCCAATAAAGAAACCAAAGTTTAGCCATATTGTTTGCAAGCATCAAGAACAGTGGTCGCCAATGAGCTATGGCTCAAATGGCATTTCCTCCTCTATGGAGGGTCCCGAACTGGGGTTCAAAACCCCCCACCCCCAACCCCCCAGGCACAAGCCTGATTTACTTAGAAAAAAAAAAATCAAGAACAGTGGTCTCCTCTGTATCTTTTTTTTTTTTTAATTCTTTCTTTGATGTTTTGTTTACTAAGCAACTCTTTTTGTTTCTTTGACTCAGCTTATCATGTGCTCTTGGTTAGATCTCATTTCAAAGTTGACGCCTTTCTCTCTCTCTCTCCCTCTGTGAGAATGTTTTTCATGATAAAAGTTTCTGGTGAGAGAGACGAAAATAATTAAATATAAATATATTGGAATGGTGATTACTAAAATAAAGTTTCTGGTAAGTAAATGTCGCTGATTTTAGTGTTTTAATCTTTTTGATGTAATAATTAGTTGAATAGTAAATTCCTTTCAATTTTCATTTATAGAAAAATTAGATTTAACGGTCTGATATTTTATAAAGAATAGTTATAATGCGAAAAATTAAGAAATAAAAAGGTAAAAAAATATATATATTGAGAAAATAAAGGTCCACTGAAGCTTTCCATATATGCCTTGGCCAGAAACCAAAATAGCAAACTGAGTGAAGTTTGTATATCCAGTGGGGGTCATAGAGTTGGGCTCAGTAGCAAGCAGTTTAAAATGGGCCACGTCATTGGGCTCAATGGCAACCGGATCAAATAGTTGTGGTGAAAATAATTAAGAGAAAAAGAAGGCCTATAAAAGAAATTAGGAGGAGAAGAAGAAGATTATAAGAGTTCACTTGCCTTGATTAAAAATAAATAAATAAATAAACCTTGGGCATGAACTTGGGAGGGCTAGAGCAAGTGCCATGGAATCTTATTTTCAATTTAAATTTCTAAAAAAATTGATTTACAGGTCCAATATAAAGACTAGTCCATACGCCTATAATTTTATGAAACTTTCCATACAACTGAGCTAGAATTCTAAATGGCAACAAAGTGAAATTTGTATATCTAGCGGGTCATATGGTCGGGCGCATACGCTTTTGCATATCTAGATGATCTATATGACTGGCCTCAATAGCAACCAGATGAAATAATGCTAGAGAAGAAGATTAAAAAAACGGAGGGAGAAAAGGAGGAAAAAACGAACAAAACAAAAAGTTACAAGTACCTCACGAGCGATAACTCATTGATTAGGAGAGACATCCTCTTTAGGGTTCGGCGTACCAAATTCGAGTCTTAAGGGTGTGGAATGAATTTTTCTAATACTGAGCGAGTTCTTGACTTATCTGCTCCGTGAGTTGTGGGGTCGGTTCAGTGGGTCGTAGTTTGTATTTTAGAATTGGGTCAAACGGAGAGATTTCATGTTATACAAAAAAAAGTTACGAGTGTATTGATATTTTGCTTTTTTTTTTTTGTTAATAATGAGTTCGGATGACCGTAAAATTTTTTCCTTAAGTAAAACATTTTTTATCAACCGTAAGTGTATTCAATATTATTGAAATTTCTCACTTATTTTTACGTCAAAATAATTTGTTAAAAAAAAAAATATTCTCTCTTTTGCCCACGTCTTTCTTTCTTTGTTTTTTTTTTTGTTTGTCTTGCTTTTTTTTAAATTATATTTCCTGGTCTAGATATGGACCTACTCGTACAAAATGGATTCGACCTCCTGAAAAACTTTTTCTGGTTGGCCGAAAATAGATTCCGCAAGTTATAGAAGTTTTTAGGGTGCACTGAAAATATTTTCCTTAACCTGAAAAACTTTTACAGTCATCCGAACTGTTGGAGTAAGTCTCACATTGGTTGTGGAAGGGGTTGGTGGTTAGTTTATAAGTCTGAGTAAAAACCTCACATCTTGAGCTAGCTTTTAGGATTGAGAAGGTTCAAAACCACCCATCAAATTTTTCTGGTGTATTTAACATTTTGAAATAAAGATAGAGTTGGAGATGATGGCTGGTATTGCCAATGAAGGAGAATTTGTATCGAGTTCCGAAAGAAGAGGGATCACCTGAAGGGACCCGATGTAAATTCATCGTGGATAGGCATTATAGAGGAAAAACCAAAAACTTGGATATATCATTGCCGAAAAGGCATAATACAAAGCTCCAGTGTATGTAATCATGATCAAACATAGTACACCATCCCCACCTCCAGAGTGGATGCATAAGGAAGGCTCAAAGCAAAAGTCGGTTCCCTAAAATTCCTTCTCAAGAAATCATAACCAAGATTAATCACAACTTTTTTCATCAAACTGGATCCTTTCTTTGTTTTTACATAAGAGTGACCCATTATAAACGCCACTCCTGCCTCCCTTGCTTCCATCAGTTCCTGCAACTCCTCACGTGCATCAATGTCAATCTGTGGACTCGTTGGCACAACAAACCTTACTCTCTTCCTAAGCCGTTTTGGGGACTTGATCTCCCTCAACTCTGAAGTGCCTGCAATGTCTCCAGAGTTTCCATCATCTTCACACATTCTTATGCCTTCTAAGTTCGATGATAAGGTCCCAACAACTGTCATATTTTCATCATACACCGTATCTTCTGTTCCCACAACATATGCTGGTCTCTCCGACCGGATAAACTCCGCAATACTGCAAACAAGATCTTTCTCGAACTCATTGTCATCCTTCTGAGCATCTCGATAACCATACCGTGCTATGCATCTATAGAGTCTGTACTCCTTTGGGCCAACTCTTCCCACCAAGAACCTTTCGTCAGGTCTGACATGAGGCACTGGGACAGATTTGACGCAGAGGAAGACTACAACCTGGTGGAAAGCTGGGAGATTGGTGACAAAATGAGAGAAAGTAGCTGGGATTCCAGAAACGAGCTCAGTATGTATCAGTCCAATCCCCTTAACCCGCACAATTCCAAGACTTGGACCCAGCCCGAGGAGCCAGTTGATGGATACCTTGTTCTGAACATCAAACTCATATTTCTTGAGGGTGCCATAGTGCCAAACATACATAACAATTAAGAAGATAAATGATAGGACAATGGGGACCCAAGCTCCTTCCATGAACTTGATGAGGGATGCTGAAAAGTATAGCGCTTCAATGGAGCCAAAGAAGAATATAAAGCAAATTGCCAGTAAGACACTTCTGTGCCAGCATAGGACTATAACTAGAGACATTAGGCAGGTGGTTACCAGCATAACAGTTATAACTGCCAAACCTGTTTAAAACAAGATGATAATGGTGTAAAAATGATGGTGATTAGAGCTTATAAAACATGAAGGTCAAGATTAGAACTCAAAACATTGTAAACGTCTTTGAAAGAAATGGCTGATTCTTTTTGTTGGTCGATTCAATTGTGGAACTTCTCAATCACAGTCAATAGAAAAGTCAGCATTTCTCCTGGGTGGTCACATTCCCACATCAGGGCAGCCTTTTGGAAATCAAAAGATGAAGATTAACTTGACAGATAACTATCCAGGTAGAGCAGTAAGAATTTCGAGGCAATTTATATGAGCCAGGCCCAAAGCGACAAGATCCAACCACATCCAAATAAGGAAAGCAATAGGGACATATTGAATAATCACAAAGAAACAATCTCAATGTATGTCTTTTGTATGTAAGCACAAAACAAGCTTGATGTGGAGAATAGTACCTGCCGCATTGCCCATACGTTTTGTGTCCCTGAAACCAATAGTAACAGCCAAGCATAAGAGCATCAAGGTCCAATTGATCTCTGCAATATAAATTTGGCCATGTATTTTAGATGATGTGTGGACAATTTTAACCTTTGGAAAGCAACCCAAAGCAGAGCACTGTTTGATTATAGAGAAAGTTCCAGTGATGATGGCTTGGCTTCCCACTACTGCCGCAAGTATGGCTATTCCCAGTACAGGCCATCTTATTTTCTCTGGAGCGATAAGATCAATATTACAAATCAGTTAAGCCCTAGTACAAAAATTGAATTAATTACTCATCCTCTTAATAACAATAATATGCACCTACCAGGTACAGAGACATAGAAGCCAATCCGATAATGACTCTCAATAGTATGATGCTTAGAAAGATAAGCAGCTTGTCCCATATATGCTAGGATTAAAGATGGATAAACCATACAGGTGAAAGCAATCTGCAAAAATTGGCTTTCTGTTAAATAAGAACTGGCAATGTGGTGGTTTTGCTACAGAATGTTCGTTTAAGAAATTCCCACAAATAACATGTGAACGAAAATTAATGAATCAGTCATAGGTCTTTTACTTAGTGCATAGAGGGCTACTAGAGGAGATGCTGCTCTAGTCAGTTGAAGTTTTCCTTCTACGCAAACATAGTCGCAGATATTAATCATGCTTGTAATCTAGCATTTGTAGTTTAATTTGTGCAAGTTATTAGGAGAGTGCTATGAAATTATCCCAATATGGATTTTCAGGCTGCAGTATAGAATAAAAAATGCGAAGCAACAATTGTAATTCTTCGAAAAAGACTAATTGGAATTACTTTTATATCGCCACTAGGGTTAACATTACCATTTCCCTCACGTGAGTGCGTGAAGTATTCTAAACAATCTCAAGGCATCTGACTAACACGGAAGAAACTAGGATTCTGAATATAGATTTTAAAATGACTGTTCTATAAACATTTGAACTGCATAATAGGATTTTAGCTGCTGCAATGCGGCAGGATGTCTTCAGGATATGTCGTCATTCATAATGAAAGCACATTCTAGTAAATAATCTCCCATTGTATCTCGTGATGATGGGCCTCTTATAACTTCCTTGCCGCATGATGTATATGACTATATAAGCAGAGTGCACAAAGAATAAGATTAATGTACCTTAATTGACAGCTGTGAAAAGTGTCCAAGATCAGCAAACATAGCTTCTGAGCCTGAAATGTTGAAAAATTAGTAAGCTGGGGAATCTTGCCTATTAACTAGGTGTATGGCTAGTTGGCACCCATTTCATTTTCTGTGAGGCACACAGAAACAGTTCAAACACCAGGTGGCATAATAAGACGGTTTCCGCAATGGAGAAAAAAAGGGAAGCTTGATTAGAGATCATACCGGTTATACACAAAAGAATTCCGCCCAAGGACATCCACCCTGCCCTTTGTGTCTTCTTCAAAAATTTGTACATGTAGTAGGGAGATAGTGCTTGATAAACATGGGGATTCCAATGAACGATATTATACACACCAATAGCACTGATGCATAGAAGCCACGTAATCACAACAGGTGCAAAGAGGAACCCTACCCTATGGGTCCCATAATGTTGGAGAGCAAACAAGAATACCAGTATAATACAAGCAACCGGGACTTCAACATCTGCAGAATCACTGGAACTTTGAGAGCAAAGTATTATGGCCGCAAACATGAGAAATCATATTCTACTAGCATCACCCGTATCCATAATTAACTCTGCATTAGTATGAAAACTTTCAAATCTTGTCAATTCTATATCTAAGATCTTCTTGAAGGGAAGAAACAGAAAATAGAATGCTAAAATCTTTAGATGCTGCATGGCGGTGTGTGAACAGCAGAGTACAATTTTAAGCAGAGAGAAAGAGAGAGCTGTGGAAGGAGGTGGAGGTATAGACGGTTTGTTGGGAACAACGAACTGCATACAGCAGCAAATATGTTTACAAAGAGGTAAAAAGTTAAGAGGTGCTAAGAAATTTCCAAGCCTAAAACATTTACTAGATGGCCGACTTTATTTCCACAAGCACATATGCGAAAACATATCGCTTGAAATATCTTTCCCATTTTTATGGATGACAATAGAAGCACTTCATAGAATCATAGATAGAAGCAATAGGTGTATTATTAATTGATTAGCCATCTCACAATAGAAATACTTTGACCAGTATTCAGTTCTTCCATCCAAAATTCATTTTACTGCTCGGAAATGTTGAGGTACATATACATCTTGACTGCAGATAATCCACCGCTCTCAACCACCACTACACCGATAGATTACATATTTAAGTTCTACATGATGGAGATACATATATGCGTATGTAGTATGGAGGCTGTAAACATCAAATACAATTTTCCCATTTCCAAATACAACTATCACTCAATCAAATTTTTACACCTTGTTCTAACTTTAAATGCTTCAGAAACTTGGAGAACGAGGACAAAACATCTTGAAGCTGATAGCTACACATGATTTGTAAATTGCTCCACAGTCAGATTTTTCTTGCCATAAGACTTTCTGAAATGAAAATAAAGAAGCACCACCAATCAAGTGAAATTGAATGCTCTCAAGTCTAGTCATTCTAGAATATGTTAGCAAGCATACGCTTGTTGCTGCATTAGATTCCTTCAAGCTAAAGGTTGAATAATCCCATCAAATGGCCTATCAGAGTCAAATCAATTAGGTAACTCTGTTGAACCATGACAGAACGTGGGGAACACATTAAACACAAATTGCAAATGCCAACAAGCAGAGACAGCAGGACCCGCAAAAGATGCTGTAGAGAGCAGCCCACTTGTAGGAGCACAAATAAGCTGATTACATCTATCATAAGCATAAGAGGGACAATGGAAGAATAGGTGGAGATTTAGAAAGTGGAAATGCAATATACATCTTGAGATAAAATCCATAATGACTGAAGGAGATAATTAGACCACAGTGGCTCAAGTTAATATACGAATGATGCTGTTGATGACTTCGTTCTGGTATGTCATGCACTTTGTTTCCCGGGCCAGCAATAAGTGGGTCAAGGCTTTGTTGACACCAGGACCATGATTATGTATGCCTCGTTGACAACGTTAGTGATAGTTTTATTGGACCAGTCTAATAAAGGTCGCCATTTCAATGACAGGGTAAAACTATTTGGAGTCTATCCAAACTCAGCTACTTTTTCTTTGCCTTATGAGGACAGCTTAACTTTGATAAAGGCATAACTTTATATCTTAATCTTCTAATATTTTTGAGGTTAAGATTCTCTCTTTAGCCACAAATTGCATCATTATTAACAAACTGGGCATCATCAACTTGACCTTCTACAGCACTTGTCTAATTAGTTTATTAGTTTGATAGTGATTTGACTTTGATTAAAGCAAATAGGGTGTATTATTATATGCATAGGGAACCACAATAATGCTCACTCCTAACTTGTTCACTTACTTCACATCTGTACATTAGAAAAAAAAGGAAGAGAAGGCTTTTGAATTTTAAATATTATTTGATCTCTGAATGTGTAACAGTAGAATCACTATTTATACCTACCTATGATTTACATCATGTGATATAGATGCCAACAAATTTCTCAGAAAAAGTGCACCCAGAAGAACTTGGTAGCAATCAGTGGCCAATACTAACTCGATCCCTCGATATCAGTGGACAACTTTCCTGATCAGCTAATAATTTCAAATCTGCAGTGTTTCATCTATGCTTCTAAAGTGGAGTTCTGGAAATAAATTTTTCTACATACGATTAGTAGGAGCAATTTTATTTGCAAATCAAACTAGAAGATCTACCAGATAGCCGAAAACCTCTGATGTAACATATCTTTCTAAATAACATGAGCGATCAATCGCTACTGAGTAGAAACTACACCTAACATTTCGGGCACTAAATAGGGGACTTACATCGATGCTGCTCTTTTGACATGGAAAGCTCCAGTCCGGAAACAGCCGAAAATACTACACGGTCACCAAAACCAGAAGACTCCTCAATTAGTGACATCCGAAGCAGACAATTTAAAACCAAAATACAAAATATCATAATGTCCAATACCAGAAATCGCTGGCGTAAGCACCCCATCGCCAATAACCATACAGGTCCCAATCAAAGCCAGAACAAGCAGTGACCTTTGCAGCACTTTATACTTCTCCAATGTCGATTTCAACCTCCATCCGATGTTTCCCTTATCGGATTCAATTCCGTCTTTCGTGTACTCCGATAGCTCCTCATCCGCAAGCTGGCAATTGGGCAATGCGCTAACTCGGGCATGCCGGCACAGCAATGAATATAAAGCAAAAGTCCCACCTTCACCATTATCATCAGCTTTAAGCACAATAAACACATACTTGAGAAGTGGCACCAGTGTAAGAGTCCAGAACACAAAAGATAGGACCCCATAGATTTCCTCATTAGTCTCTGAGTGCTGAATATCCTCAGCAAAAGCGCTTTTGTATACATATAACGGAGAAGTACTTAAATCCCCATAAACGACACCTAAGCTCTGATAAGCCAAAGTTATCACGGTCTTCCATGAATCTTTCTGGAACCAATAGCAAGAAGAAGATCAATAACAAGAACATGATCAGAGACTCCGAGATTCTGAGGAAGTTCTTTCACCAAAAACACTGACTCTGTGCCACATGTCTTACCTTGATTGGCTGGCTACGGCTCACGCCCTCCAAATCCATTCTGGGCTGTCTTAGAATCAAAGAAAGCACATTCTTCGGAGAAGTTGAAGGAAAGTAAAGACGACCCAGATAAAATTAAGGTCCTCCCCAGCTCAAACAAGCCAAATGAATGCAACGATTTAGCTAATATCGACTTGTTTTACTTGAGAGTGCAGAAAGTAGTTCAAGACCCACCAACCTTTTATCCCAAATAAAAAAAAACCAAAGAAGAACAGAAAGACCGACCCACCGATGCAGACAAATCAAGAACAAACACGAAACATCAAGAATGTACATAGAGTGTGGTACTGCAACGTGGAGGGGGTGGTTCGTATTTGGGCCATTACTACGTGGGGAGTGTTGTTGTTTTTCTTGTTGTTGCGAGTATTGGTGGGTTTCGGGTGGCTTGCTTGCTTTGTTTAAGTTCGGATTCTAGATGGAATCTTTCGGAGGGATTTTGTTAAATCTTACTAAGTCACTCCACTTGGCCTTCACTGACGTAAATATGCTTTTTGGAAAGTTGGGTGCGTAAGGCTATTAGAAGCAGGCACTTACTGAAATTCTTCACAGCACCTAACTCTGGCAGTCACTGGCCACTGAAAGCAACCTTTCATTCTGAGATTACAGAACTTACGTGGACAGTAGCCCAGAATGAACCGCCTGTGGCTCCTCGAGTGGCACCTCCTCCGTATAGAAGGGTCCTGACATGGGTTAGAATATCCTCACCCCTCCCTTGGCAGGCTATGGCCTACGTTGCCTAAAAAAAAAATAGCCCAGAACCACAGTTGAATCGGATTTAGATATATATATTAGGAATTATAGGAATTTTTATCCAATAAAAATAAATTATCAATTATAGTGTACAGAAGATCAAACTGAGGATATTTTATAGTTCTCTTCAGAATGATTGACATGTTTTTCTTCATATTATGGAAGCATATATACCAGGAATCTTGAGAATGAAAATAGATATAATTGAAAAAATTGAATGCTCAGTTTATTTAGGACACGGGTCAGTAACATTTATGAAGGAACCCTGCTCACATAACATGTGCAGTTTCCAACAATAATTGGAGTGGAAAAAATAAATTACTTTACAAAAGACCAGAGGAGAAAGAAAGCGATACAATTGACAAACAATTCGTGATGTAACAACTTCTGATGTTTACTAAGACGATTGCCCACTCATGAAATTAGGTTACTTGCCTAATTTTTTTTTAATTAAGCTACCATCACAATCTTTACACTGTGACTGGAGATGACTATTTAGCCATGAAGTTAATAAAATTCAATAAGATTAGAAGCAAAATAAATAAATGAAGCTCAAATATAGACGTGCGGTGCTGCTGAATGGCAATGACTTTTCTGACTCACTTTTCCGCTAGCTGTTTGATAAAAAGCTCTAAAAAGCAGGGTCTTTGAAGCTTTCATCTGGTTCTCTGATTGTCTATCCCCACTAAGGCATCTGGAACATAAAGAAATTCCGATCAGACAAACATAAAACGCAAGAATTAAGTAGCTTAAGAACTGAGAGAATAAGGTAAAGATTAACCTCAAATGCTCAGAAAACTATAATCTTCTAGAGGTTGTAGGTCAAAGGTGAGTCATGTTTCAATCAACATATCTGATCATAACCAAACTAAGATAATCTATTTCTCCTAATTATAAAAGCGTATAGTTGAATCACTGTAGGCTACATGAGGTTGGCGGTTGGACCAAGAGAGAAAATCTTTGAAGCTGCCCACGAGCTTTGCATAAAAAATATGCTTCATCCTCTTTTCACTAGAGAAAATCCTGCAAGAATCATATTCCGACCTCCATTCTAGAGGGAAAGTAACATATAACATATCACGGCCTCCACTTCGCTCGTATATTAGCCGACAGTCCCAATTAACTTTCATTCTCAGACCAAATGAGGGCACTGAAAGAATCAAGTCTTCAGCTTGCAATTAGGAGATTAAGAGCCATGGATCTGTTAATCTTCTGTCTTTTCTTCGACTGTATCATATTCCAGTCAGGTTCAACTCTTCGCGAAAATGGATCGAATGGGAACTGGCCAAAGGTTCTGTTCGATAGGATAGACAATAAAATAAGGAAAAAAAACAATTGTTTACCACGGGTGTTTGGTGGGAAGGAAGAAAAATTGAAATGACGTGAATGGTTTTCTTTCTAATTTTGTTTTGAACTGGAAAAAACAAATGAGAACGATTGTTTTGTAGCAAATTACCATGGAATCTTGGGATTTTATGTAAGATATCATTAGATTAGAGTATATTATTTTGAGCACAAGAGTACTTGTGTCTCTGTATCTCATCTATGGAAAGCCAATGGGCTCTAAAAAGCACTCAAAAGTGTTCATATACTGAACCAACATAGAATCGTACTCATTTCAAACGCAGGATTAACCTCAGCAAAGTATAGAACAAGCTTAAGACTAAAGTAAAATATGGTACTGAAACGAATCGGACAAATAGGATAAGAGAATTTTTGGTTCCGAGTGACGCGTTGGACGTCATCAAATTAAGATAAGTTTGAGAAAATGCATGCAAGGGAGGGAAGCCATTAACAAGAGCTTGAATTAGAAGAGGACTGAAACAAGTGTCTCTATTACTGGAAGATACCAAAGAAGAAGCCAGGGCCAATGGGCCTTCGTCACGTTACTTTTAGGGCGTGACTACTTCCCCCCACCACTCTGCTAATGCCTTTCCTCTCATCCACCTTTCTCTTGTTGTTTAGCTTTGGCTTTTGATTACAGTGGAATCTAGTGTGGAATATCCGAGTGTCCAAATTCTTTATGTTATCCTCAATATTTAAGGAAAAAGAAAAAAAAAACAATTGAAAACAGAACCAATTTAGCAAATATCTTTCTTTTATTCCTTTTAATTGGTTTTTTAGTGCGAATAGATCATAGTGGATTTCCCTTCGATCGGCAGCATTAGCGCGAATATTATACGATAATACAAATCTGATGGAACTTCTGACCTAACTCATCAAATCCCACGCCAAAATATTAGAGATGACAAAGAAATAAATAATAATTAACAACAACAACAACAAAAGATCACAAGACGGGCCCATTAGAGTCGTGACAATAGAAGGGCTGTTACCCAATTTGTAGCATTTGAAATTGGGAAATATGGAAAAACCTCCATTTTTTTTCGATCAATTTAAACAACCCAAACGGCATTCCGCTGATAAACTCATTTTGGCCAAGGAATCCTTAATTAGAGGACTGCTACCTCCACATTGAACATGGAGAGAGACAGAGGCAGAGACAGCAACAGCGACAGGGACAGGGAAGCACACAGCAATGTGCATCACGTGTACCGAAAATAAATCAGGAGCTCCAAGAGAATCTGCAACGATGCAAAAGGAGATCAGGCTTTTATCAAATCACAAAAATGATAAGCTGATCACTTGCCCGTTGTAATACAAGCCATCCATCGAGCTTCTGCTTGCCCCACGGGCCAGGAGGGATCCGATCAGCCATGTCCGTATATTCTGGTCCGCAACACAAATTTTTTTGCCAGCCCCTCTTTCTAGCTCTAGAATCCTCCTCTTTACCGTACCCCTTTTCCGGCTGCAAGAGGAACTCTGGCCCCTTCCGCCTCCCTCTTCCTTTCCGTTATGCTCTCTAATGATCGAGTTTCTCAATAAATCTCCTCACTCAACTCATTTTCAGAGTTTTTTTTTTTCCGGTGAAGTTCAAGCTTAGATCCCAGCTCTTTAGGAAGTCTGTGGCAGTCATGATCGGTATGGACGACTTCGCCATCCTCAAAGGCTTTCATCTCTCCCAGCCCCGGAGCCAAGACGACGGCGCGTGAGACCCCACGCGCATGTGTGGATCTCACGCGCTCGCACAATTTCCTTCCAAATTTGAGCTCTGCAGGTGGTTTTTGGCATGCATGAACCACGGGGTTGGCTTCCGCACCTCCTGGAGGTTCTGTCTGTTGCAACTCGACACTGGCCGGCAGGCGCATGGGGGCCCACGTGCGTCAAAAAACTCCGATTGGCAATTTTTCCCTCCTAGCCGGTTCCTCTCCTCCTCCAACTGGTTCTGCCTCTTCATTTCGCGACTTTTTTTTTTATGTTAGTCATTTCAACTTACTGCCCTTTTGGGTTCTATGCCCCTTGTGGGTCTTTATAAGGCCTTTCGACCCCTTGCTCGTTGGCACGCCGTTTTTTTCGAGGTTCTGACTAACCCCTTAAAGCATGTTCTTGAGGTCTCTAAACCTCTCTGATTCTTAATGAAATAATTATTTTGATTAAAAAAAAGCAACACACATATATATCCCTAAATATTAAATTAAATTTCCAACCTTCCATGCATTGCACGCACGCACATTATTACTAATATTCGGTGTGGCACCAACAAATTTGACCAAATAATTAAGGATCATGCTGCCAGTGACCTTGTAGCTCAGTTGGTGCCTCTTCTCAAAAGGGAAGGTCTGATCTGGGAGGTCGAATCCTCCAATCCCCTTTCCCCAAGTTACTTTGAAAAAAAAAATTAAGGATCCTGCCGAAGATCATCTCCACATGCTTGAACCAATCCAGAGTGTTTAATATTATTGTGGAGCATCTTTGTACAGTTGTACTTGATAAGTGTCTTATATAATTTTGTTGTTTAAGCACTAATTAACTCATACAGTAATAAGAAGTCCTGATGTATGATTTGGTGCAGGTGAATCACGCCTTGCATCAGTCATCAGACAAGTTTGGTGGATAATCTTTTTCTAAAAGGCATTTGGTATATCGGAATTTGGAACTACTGAGATAGAGGAGTAGATTTTTGTTTCAGATTAAAGCAACAAATTTTCTTCTTAAATTGACAGATTTAAAATTCTAATTTTAAGCAAATGGTGTCCTGGTTTTGACTTCCACTTTTGATAGCTCACCCAAATGGCCAAATATAAGATTGTTTGTTAATATACATCCATATTTCCTTACAAAGAGGTAAAAGCATCGATTATTAATTAAAGGCTTAATTATCGCTACAGGAATTGTGATATTCTCTTTTAGTAAATCATAGGTTAAAAAGTGACTGACTCGTTCAAAATTGTATTCCAGACACTCGTGAATACACTTTTGTATCAGTAATTAAGCCTATTTATCTATAAAGAAAAACTTGGACAAAGAAATCAAAAACACAAATAGAAGTGGTAGGATGCCAGTCTAGAGGCACAAAGCTATAGATCGATTAGGCCATGTCTAGAGGTCTTGTAGCTAAAACCAAGCCAAAGGCCCAAGCCTACTCACCCTCCTTAAAGAGTAAAGACACTTTTCAAGCAAGGCCCAATCGTAGGAAGTGTTTTGTACTCGGTAATGGTTATAAGGTACCGATCCGACGAATTTACCTAGCAACCAAACAGATCCAAGATTCCAAATTACCCCTCTTCCCGCGCTCTCACCATGACACATCCAAGCCCGAAGTCCTTTCTGCGACTGCTTCCACGGTATTCCGTGAAAATCTCAACAGACCCATAATTAACTCTCTGTTCGTCATTTTCCTCTCTCTCTCTGAAGCATCGTTCGAAATCACCATCTTCTTCTTCACCTCTCTCTCTCTCTCGTGGCCGCGGAATCCGATAAAACCCGGACTCCGCAATGGAAGATGAATAGAATAATCTCCAGGTCTGCCTCAAAGTTCCGCCCCTTCAGGCGACCCGCCACCAAGACCCAGGAGCACCACCAAATTCTATGGCGCTACCAAATCCTCGACCCGGACAGCGACATCGTCACGCACTGGAACCACATCTTCCTCGTTACCAGCCTCTTCGCCCTCTTCATCGACCCTCTTTACTTGTTCCTTCCCTCTGTAAGAGGCCCAGCTTGCCTGTCCTCCGACACCATCTTGGGGATCTCCGTGACGCTCTTTCGCTGCCTCACCGACCTTTTCTACTGGCTGCACATGATCATGAAGTTCAGAACCGCGTTTGTTGCGCCGACTTCTAGGGTTTTTGGGCGCGGTGAATTGGTTATGGATCCCAGGGAGATCGCCATGCGTTACTTGAAGTCTGACTTCATTGTCGATCTCGCTGCAACGCTTCCTGTACCGCAGGCATATCTTCTTTTCTATATCAAATTTTGCAATCTTGCTCTTAAAAATATGACTAAACGTGAAGAAGCCAGGATTAACATGGGATAAATTTGTGGATCCCTCAGATTTATATACCTGCGGAATATTTTGAGTCATCCGTTCGTACTTCAATTAGATGAATGTGGTTTGGTTCTTGTTCCTTTAAAAATAGTTACAAAATTAAATGTTTGAAACTAGAACGTTTGCGTCCAATTATTAAAGTTGTTCCTTTTACGTACCTTTGGAGTCGAGGATTTTGCAACATTAATTTTGCTTTTGCAGATTGTCATCTGGTTAGTAATTCCGGCAACGAGGAACTCCAGAGCTGATCATGCCAACATCACTCTCTCCCTTTTTGTTCTTATACAATATGTTCCTAGACTGTTTCTTATCTTTCCTTTGAATCAACGTATTATAAAAACCACTGGGGTTGTCGCTAAGACTGCTTGGGCAGGAGCTGCGTACAATCTCCTCCTTTACATACTAGCTAGTCATGTAAGCATATTCGAACTCGCAGCTTCCCCTATATAATAGTTGCTAGTTTTCTCACCCTTTTAGAGACTCGCTACTACTCAACGGCTCTGATAGTTTACTATAAATGGGTGCAGGTATTGGGAGCTGTGTGGTATGGATCGGCCGTAGGGCGGCAGTTCTCTTGCTGGAAAGCTGAGTGTGCAAAGGAGAATGCCGCTGGAATTATGCGTTGCCTCTCTAGTTATTTAGATTGTAATAGCGTGGGACAAGCTGAACGACATTATTGGTCGAATGTCACTCACGTTCTTACGAATTGCGATGCAAAGAACGAAGATATCAGTTTCAAGTTTGGAATGTTTGCAGACGCTTTTACCAATGATGTTGCTTCCTCGCGTTTTATCGAGAAGTTTCTATATTGTCTTTGGTGGGGGTTGAGAAATCTAAGGTATGATTCCTATCCTGGAGTAAGGTTCTTACAAAAAATATGGGAATTGATTGTTGTCATTTTCGCTTATCAGGGATAGGTTAATTATATATCATACAGATGAACCAAGCGGCCATTCATAAGCCACCCTAAGATGTCAAACTGACCACAAAATGCCTTTTCGTCTTCCTCTCTTGTCTAGTTTGTGTTGTCTCCGATCGATTTTTCTCTCTCCCTTGAATCTTATACAGCTATTTTTTTTTCTTTTAGATCTGAAATAATGCCCTCAGACTTTCATTTCTGAATGGAATCGCAGGACAAAATGTCCCTTGTATCTTATATAGCTGTCCATTTCAGTGTACATGCATGCTGATATAACTTTCTCTATATATGCAGTTCATACGGACAAACTTTGGAGACGACCACATTTCTTGGAGAGACATTATTTTGCATTTTCTTATGCATTCTGGGTTTAGTCCTGTTCACATTTTTTATTGGCAACATGCAGGTATATGTTGCATCCTACCTCATTTTTCTACACTAGAATTCGATATTCTTGTACCGGTTCATGATCATCTAGCTAGGTCGAACCTCATGGCCTAAACTTATAATTTGATAAACTTTCCTCTACAAAATGCAACAAATCGCGGTCATTTGTAGAGGCATATATAAGATCAACTCAAAATTAGGTGATGTGTTCTTAAGAATATTTTGTCCAAATGATGGATTCGTGGCGAGAGGTCTGGTAAGTTATACTGCCAAGAACACAAATACGCAAAGTATTCATGAGTATTTTTTTGTTGCAAACATGAATGGTAATTCCTTTCCCTTGAAGGGTTACTTGCAATCAATGACGGTAAGACTAGAAGAATGGAGGATTAGGAAAAGAGATACTGAGGAGTGGATGAGGCATCGCCAGTTACCTCCGGTTTTGCAAGAACGAGTTCTTCGGTTTGTTCAGTACAAATGGCTGGCCACAAGAGGAGTCAATGAAGAATCTATATTGCTTTCGTTGCCCTTGGACCTCCGTCGTGAAATTCAACGGCATCTATGTCTTGCTCTTGTTCGTCGTGTATGTCTATGTTACAATTTTTCGGTTACCCTTCTTCATCCTAGTAAGCCTATGTCATCTTTGAATTACCTTCTTTTCTTATTTGAAAATTACATTTTTCATTATGCAGGTGCCGTTCTTCTCACAGATGGATGACCAGCTGCTTGATGCCATATGCGAACGCCTTGTATCATCCTTGAGTACACAAGGCACCTATATTGTCCGAGAGGACGATCCAGTAAACGAGATGCTCTTTGTCATTAGAGGGCAACTGGAGAGCTCCACAACTAATGGAGGAAGGACCGGATTCTTCAACTCCATCACCCTTAGACCTGGTGACTTCTGCGGTGAGGAATTATTGACATGGGCCTTAATGCAAAACTCGAGCCTAAACCTTCCTTCCTCAACCCGGACTGTTCGAGCGCTTACTGAAGTTGAAGCTTTTGCTCTTCGAGCTGATGAACTCAAGTTCGTTGCAAGTCAGTTCAAGCGGCTTCACAGCAAGAAGCTTCAGCACGCATTCAGATACTATTCCCATCAGTGGAGGACATGGGCTGCTTGCTTTATAGAAACTGCTTGGAGAAGATATTGCAAGAAAAAGCTGGCGAAACACTTGACCAAGCAAGAGAGCTTCTGCTATATGCCAATATCTAACCGAGAGAGTAGCTACAACGACGAGCAAGCAGATGTGAATTTTGGGGACACGATGGGCAAGCGATCATCGAGGGGGAATGCAAACAATGCGCCCCAGCATCTTGGGGCGACAATCCTGGCGTCAAAGTTTGCCGCAAATACAAGAAGAGGGGCTCACCAGAAAGTTCCGGGGGGTAATCCTGCTTCTACATGCTTAAAGATGCCCCAGCTGTTTAAGCCTGATGAACCTGATTTCTCTGTAGATCGAGAAGATGTCTAGTGCAAGAACCAATTATGTAAAAATTGAATATCATGATCTCGTGATAGAGGACAAAAGTTATTGTGTGAGTG
The DNA here is from genome assembly GCA_963930655.1 of Myrica gale. NCBI lineage: Eukaryota > Viridiplantae > Streptophyta > Magnoliopsida > Fagales > Myricaceae > Myrica > Myrica gale. The sequence continues at coordinate 1,776,727 of OZ005600.1, read as the reverse complement.
GACGGGTGAGATTAGGAGTTGAGAAATCTAATGGCTAAAAAAAGTCACGTCATTTAATGAACCCGACCCGCGAACCCGACCCGATTTCATTAAATGACGTGATATTTTTTCAGGCATTAGATTTCTCAACTTTTAATCTTACTCGTCCACTCACACACTCATACAATAATCGATTCCCGTGACAGAGTAGCTAGTTAGGTATTTTTTTTATAAAGCTTTCGGTAAATTCTCATTTCTTCAGTAACGCGTATATAGGTACCGCAAAACTTGAATTCTTCAATTGCTCTTTACAACCTGCATGATAGATAACCTTTCCGAAGTGGAAACAAATTTGATGGGCTCTTCTATATAATATTGGACTTAATGCTAACTCATTATTTCCTGAAGTAGGATCGAATTTCAGTATCTAAGTGCCAGTCACGGAAATGCAACTAAAAACAAGCCATTTTGCCAATTCAAACATGCCGGGCAATAGGTGCCTCAAGTCAGAGAAGGAGAACTTCGAATCCAGCCACTAACCCAGCCAATCCACTTCTTTTCTCCCGGTACGTAGGAAGCTCCCAAATTAAAGGATTAAGGACAGTTAAAGCCTCCTTAGAATATCTTAATTACGCATGAATGAGAAATACCAATTATACAAACCTAAGTCCCCTGAGAGGGGCCGGGAATCCTCCTACCCTAGTTTCTTGGCCGATCTGTTCATAGAAGCGTGTTATATATATACCTTGGGGTTAGATATATTATACATACTTGTCTACTTTATGTTTTTCTTATTACTTTTTTAATTGTTTATTGTTGCGCGTGATCTTATGTTTATGTTTTCTTCTCGTGGTTAGTATTTTCCTAACCTTCTGTTATATTGCTTAATCTTTTTTTTTTCAATTTTCTTGATTGTTATTACCGTGCGTGGTCTTTTTTTTTTTTTTTTACTTTCTAATGATTGTTGCATGCGCGTGGTACGTTTCGATCTCTTGATTGCTCAGATTGATTGCGAAAGGGTGAAGAAATCCAAATAAAACTTTTGTTTTATATAATATGTTACGACATCGATCGATTTTCCCTTGCGTACGTGAATCTCTTGTCCCAAATATCATTTTGGTCTAAAACAGCTAGCGTCGAAATTCTGTGGGCGGAAAATATATATGCGTGGTACGTAAGTTCATGGACCCAAAAGTCAGTACTGCCGATATTAAAATTTCAATGCAATTTTCTGTCAAAAAAGAGATAGAAATAAGAGATGAATTCTACGAGATCACCACTCGTGATTATCTCTCTCGGATAAATAAATCGGAGACGGAGATGTTCAGACAAGAGGCCAATCAGCTGCATTAAGGTTGTGTTTGTGTTGTAAAATTTTAGTGTTGTTAAAATTTTAGGTATTGGGTTTAGTGAAAAAGTGAAGAGAGAGGTAATTTTTTATATTTTTTTGTAGTAAATAGTAATGATTTGATGGGGAGAGAGAGATTATATTGTAATATTTAATTGTGTTAAAATTTTAGAGGGGGTAAAATTTTGGTATACAAACGCACCCTAAGTACTGCTAAGCACTTTGCTAGACGTCACTTTTACACAGGATATAGTAGCTTCTGCTAATGGCGGCCCACGCGTCACATCATTCTTTCAACTTATTTACTGGCATGTTCATCCGACCGACTAGTCGTGACGATATTTCCACTAGGCTCATCTGGTTTGTTCACTTCCGACCGACGATTGGGTGCCTGCTCACCTGCTCTTTAAACAAGTGCATTAACTGTATACCACTCCTTTAATTCGTAGAATGAGTCTTCCACAAAGAATTTACTTTGGTTGAAGTGACTCTTTGAGCTATTTTTCTCCAAGTGAGAGCTCTTCTCAAATTACACATATGTGCCTCTTGATTTTTTTAACAATTTTGACTTTGGAAAATCAGATAGGAAGATTTTTCATGATCTGGGCTTGATTAAAGATTAAAGAAATAGGATAAATTTCACTTTTTATCTTTTAATTATCAATCGAGAAGCTAAAAAAACGCCTTGAAAAAAAAAGTCTAGCCTTGATCTTCTAATTCAGAGTTTCTTTATTTAAAAATATAAATTGTAAACTGTTCATTAATTTTGTGGAATTTACTTAAATATTTCGCTTTTCTGAAACAGATTCATCTCTCAGGTTTTTCCGCAAGTGTCTGCCTCTTCTTTAAATACGTAACTCATATGGTGCTTCCAGAGTGGTACCGGTGAGCAAAAAGTGGTGCTCTCTATTTGTTTCGCTTGGGAGGAAAAGAGTGCCTTCGAAAGGATCAAAAGCTAGCAAACTGCGGGAGTCACAAGAGATAGATATCCCATAAACCTCTAATTTGCAGCTCATGGCCACTCGAAGGCTTTCCTCCCTGTTTTCTGCTTCTTCTTCAAGTTCTCTGCATTCTTTGGGTAACATCACTGTCTTCCACTATCTATGAATTCTTCTAGCTATTTGTGCATGCACTCCTTCCAAAAATATCTCTCCTTTCTGCTTCTTCTTCGAAGGAAAGAGGGAATAGGTTGGTTTATATGGGCCGAAGGTCAAGTAGGTCTGAGTCAAAGCTTGTGGCTGAAATGGTTTGATTATGCTTGGGCTAGTCTTCAATCCAAATTACTGCGTCCAGGTTCCGTTCGAAAAAGTTTCATCTTAAAACAGGTTATAACATTAGTATCCTGATGTTACTAACATATTAATAATGTCACCAATGGTTGAAATGCAATTAGTCAAAATATTAATTGTGTAGTTAAAAAAAGAAAAAAAGAAAACTTGAACTATTAATATATGGTTTAATGTAATCTGCATCATTGATGGAATTCATTAATGTACTTATTAAGACACTGAAGCTTTATGACTTAAAGCTTCTCAGGTTGGGTCCTGATTTTAGTGCTGTTCGCTTGATCCAAAAGTGTAGCTTTATTTATAGAACCTAGTTTTATAGTTTTCTCCGTACCTTTCCATTCTCCATGTCTTAACTGAGCGACTGAAACGAACAAATTTTCAGGACGTTATTTTAGCGGGGGAAGAGGCATTAATAGATTTAGTACGGCTGCTGCTACTGAAGAACCAATAACTCCACCTGTTCAAGTAGATCATACTCAACTTCTCATCAATGGAGAATTTGTTGATGCCGTGTCAGGTCAGTCTCTCATTTTGTAATTTTTCCTTCTATGATACCTGGATAACATAAGTTTTCCTCTGTATTGAATATCTAATGGGTGTATCATACAAATTCAGAACATCACTTATAACACTTCCATTCTTCCAAAATTGGAAAATTGTAAGACAAAACTTAAAAGGGGACAACTTTTCTGGCTTTAGGGAAAACTTTTCCAACGCTGGATCCTAGGACTGGAGATGTTATTGCCCATGTTGCTGAAGGCGACACTGAAGATGTAAACCGTGCTGTCTTGGCTGCTCGCAAGGCATTTGACGAGGGACCATGGCCCAAGATGACAGCTTATGTAAGATTATGCCTTTCATTTCCCTTCCTTTCTTTCGTTTGCTGTTCTATTTGTGGGCTGGGGCAGGTTCCGATGCTGTATGTAGAGAATTTCTGACTTATCAGAACTTTTCCTAACCAATTGCAAAATATGTCCAGGAAAGATCATGTATAATGTATCGCTTTGCCGATTTACTGGAAAAGCATAGTTATGAACTTGCAGCACTTGAAACTTGGGATAATGGGAAGCCTTATGAAATGTCTGCAAATGTTGATATACCAATGGTGATACGTTTATTTCGATACTATGCTGGTAGGTAAAAAAACGAATATCTTACAAGTTCCTCTTCTACACGTTTTTAGTTCGTGAGCTTCCATATATGGTTTCTCTCTGTATGCTAATCAGGTTGGGCAGATAAGATTCATGGACTCACTGTTCCAGCTGATGGGCCTTACAATGTCCAGACCTTGCATGAACCCATTGGTGTTGCGGGGCAGATTGTTCCATGGAATTTTCCTCTTCTAATGTATTCTTGGAAAGTTGGTCCTGCTTTAGCATGTGGTAACACGGTAGTATTGAAGCCTGCAGAGCAAACGCCATTGACTGCTCTGTACGTCTCAAAGCTATTCCTTGAGGTAGGCTTATGATATCTGCTTATCCGTTTGTGCGCGGAGATGTGGATGCATGTTTGTCTGGGTGTTTAGTTGTTCATCTAATAGCATACTAATCTAAGTTAATGGATATACTGGCTGCTCAGTCTCATGTCAATATAAAATCAAGGCAGGCTACAGAATATATCTTCTTTCTCTGTTTGTCAGACTCTACACGATTTTTGTTACCTATGTTACAAGACTCTGAATTAGTATCCAGATTCCAGAGGATCCAGACATGTAAATTAACACCATTGCTTTCTTCCTGAAAGAAGTAAAGAAGAATTGTTAAAAATACCTGTTTGATTAGCTTTACCAAAGATCTTAAATCTTTTATTCGACCTAACAGGCTGGGCTTCCTCCTGGCGTCCTAAATGTGATCCCCGGCTTTGGTCCTAGTGCTGGTGCGGCTCTTTGTAGTCATATGGATGTTGACAAGGTATTTTACTGGCAGTGAATTTTTAACTTGAAAAAAAATATATCTGCAATGATGCATGTGAAATTGGGATTATACATATGCATACGTTCATATCATCAATGCCGTATCTTTGTGACCCTGTTGTTTTTATCAGTAACAGCCCATCACTAATAGCCCTATCGTGTGTACACAACAATTGTGTTGAGACACCTAAAACCGTGAAGTGCTCTATTTGCAGCTTGCTTTCACAGGATCAACCAACACCGGTAAGACTGTACTCGGACTAGCTACAAAAAGCAATCTTAAACCAGTGACTTTAGAGCTTGGAGGAAAATCTCCTTTCATCGTGTGTGAGGATGCCGACATTGATCTGGCTGTTGAGCATGCACATAATGCTCTGTTCTTCAATCAGGTTTTTCCATCCCAATCTTATATAATAAGGACTAAGGAGAACGAACATACATAGTAATCTGGATGTTGTTAACAAAAGGCTGTGTTGTGACTGTTATCTTGCAGGGCCAGTGTTGTTGTGCTGGATCTCGCACTTTTGTACATGAAAGTGTATATGATGAGTTTGTAGAGAAAGCAAAAGCACGTGCATTGAAACGTGTAGTTGGAGATCCTTTCAAGAATGGGGTTGAACAAGGTCCTCAGGTAACAGTCTGTTTCCCCCCCTCAAAACTAATGGATCACAAAGTCAAATCCTTAGATCCATGCCTTTTCATATGGCATTTGACACCAAATTTACCCATTTCGATCTCTCACAAATGCTTTAAAGAGTCATGTGAGACAAATTTATGACTCATTTTGTGGGGATTGTGAATTATGTAGATTGATGGTGAGCAATTCAAAAAGATCCTCAAATACATAAGGTCAGGCATTGAATGTGGGGCAACTCTTGAATCCGGAGGTGAGAGTATTGGCTCCAAGGGCTATTATATTCAGCCCACTGTTTTCTCAAATGTCCAGGTATTACGTCTACCACACTATTATGATAAAACAAAAAACAAAAATAGAAATGGTACATGGATAAATATAAATGGAGGCATGGAAATAACACAGTTCAAACGATCTGTCGAATCAGGACGACATGTTGATAGCAAAGGAGGAGATCTTTGGCCCAGTGCAGACCATCTTAAAATTCAAGTAAGCTATTATACAACATAACCTATCCCCTGTTTCAACAATCATCCCCCTTTTCACCTATTTTGTTTAATCCTTATGACAGGACTCTTGATGAGGTGATACAAAGGGCCAATGCAAGTCGCTACGGGCTGGCAGCTGGAGTTTTTACTAAAAACATAAGCACTGCCAACACCTTGACTCGTGCATTGAAAGCTGGGACAATATGGATTAACTGCTATTTTGTTTTTGATGCTGCTATACCTTTTGGCGGGTACAAGATGAGTGGGCATGGGAGAGAGAAGGGAATTTACAGCCTTAGCAACTATTTGCAAGTTAAGGCTGTTGTTACTCCTCTAAAGAATCCAGCATGGTTGTAATTTCTACCTTGGGTTTTCTGTAGTCATGATGCCAAATATGCATTGCACACAGCATCGATGGATGAGGTTTCATGATTAAAAAATCTTATTATCGTCAATTCCTGAGCAAAGAAGCCTACTTTGCCTACAGTTTGTATGTTATATGAAAAAAAATTCTTACTCGATGAGCAGATAAGAAATTTGATCATTCCAGTCGGGGGCTCTTACGCTGTTAAAATGCAATTCTTTTAACACATCCAGTCATGCACTTTTACTTGTTCCTCGTAACTAGTTAGTGTGCTCTACCAGATAACTTCCCTTCATTGAATGTTAATTCCAGTATTTTGAGAACCCTGAATGTGGTAGAAATACCAGTGTCATTGAATCAGGCATAAGTAGGGCTGTACAATGCCACCGGGAAATTCCGGTGGCACCGGCACCGGTACCGGCACCGGGTTTCCGGTTTTTGGTCTAACCGGTGCCGGTGTAGGTTTGGTTTTTTGAAAAAACCAGCGGTTCCCGGTTTAAACCGGCACCGGGTTTCCCGGTGTAGGATAAACCGGAATTTTTTTTTAGTTTTTTTATTTTAATTTCTACTCAATAATTTAAACTTTAGTTTTACCTCAAGACATAATATTCTAGAAGCATGACAAGGTTTACTCAATAGTTTAGTTTCACTTGAATATTTGAGATTTGTTGTTGGTTTTGTCTAATCAAATGCTTACATTCAAGTTACCAAGAAGCTTGCTAGGTGAATGAACTAGTTATTTAGAATTTTGGTAGAAAAATTACAAATTTATTGTATTTAAAAGGGTATATATGAAGGCATTGAAATCGTAATTAAAGAGTTTAATGTCAAACTTTGGTAAGTACATCGCATAATATAAATCAAGAGGTCGAGATTCTACCACAAAAAATTTTAAATCAATGTATTAGTTTAAGAGTTTTTATGAAATATTAACAAATTGTCTAAATTTTAAAATTGACAAATCACTATTAAATTTATATCATGTTTGCAAAATCAGTCATTCAATTACATTTTAGTTCAAATTTCTAATACATTTTAGTTCAAAAATTCATATAGAGTCATCAAGTTTGACCAGCGTTTGACAAACGCTCGAGCGCCCTTTGAAAAAATTCAGACAGAGTCATCACGTTTGACTAACGTTAGACAAACGCTCGAGTGCTCAGTGCAAATTTCAGACAGAAACATAAGCGCTCGACGAGTGTTTGACCCGCGCTCGAGCGCCTTAAAAATTGCCGAATTTTTTTATATTTCCTTGTGAAACCAAGGGAAACCCTATTAGATTTTGAACATGTTTTAAAATTGTTATTGATTTGTTAATTAGAGGGAAAACACATATTCTCCCATCTAAGTGTTGTTAGGGTCTAAACTGGATTTTTCAAAAGATAATAGTTTCTATTTACAGTGACGTCTCTATTACTTTGGACTTTAAATTCTCGTCTTATCTTTTAAGATGATCTTTAATTTTATTGATTTTGGAATTTGGATTTCATTAGTTTAGATTTTATTGATATGTGATTAATGGACCAAAAGAAAAAAGAAAAAAATACATTGGGCCAAGTACGTAAAATGCTAAAAAAATAGCTCAATATTAATGTAGGATAACCGGAAACCGCCACCGCTAAACCACCACCGCTAAGGGTCGGTTTTTACCCTTAACAGTGTAGGTGTAGGTGTAGGTGGTAATTTTTTCAAAACCGGCCTATCCGGTGTAGGTGCCGGTTTTGGCCAAAACCGGTACCTACACCGGGGTTGTACAGCCCTAGGCATAAGTACCTTACACGACAGGTCGTGGGCATAAGGCCTGTTCAATCCTACCGCCGGTGATGGGGCTACGTCACCGGGAACCGCCAACCGACGCCCCCTTTCCACCGTTATTTAGCTCTAATATTGACCACAATTTTTTTTTGAGTAAGTGGTAAGTTATATTTAAAAAGAACCAATATAGTATTTTTTTTACTATAATATATATGTATATTTATTTATTTATGCTAAATAGGCAGCTAATGGCAATGTAGAATTCATGAAACGAACATAAATACAATTTTGAAACTTTCAAAACAAAAAGAAAACCCCGATTTCTTTTTTCCGTCGTCCCCCAAGCTAAAATAGAATATAACTTGGTTGGTTGGAGGCTTGGAAAGGCAAGAAACCAGTCGACCCGACTCTAGGCCAGGATCCCCTGCAACACCTGTTTCTCAGTGAATTGTGAGCCTCTCTTTCTCTCCTCCTCAGTCGATTTTGAGAACAGTGAGGGAACTTTAGGGTTTCGAATTTAGTCCCTTTTCCGGATTTTCTTTTCGTATAATTTATCGACCCCTCTTGAAAATTCTATATTAATTTGAATTTGACCGTGTTTTGTTAGATGAAGTGTACAATTTTCTTAGAATCTTTCGGTCATAAATGCAGGTTTAGGGAGATTGTATCATGGAGAAGGATCTCAAAGTAGCAACTGAAGACCCAAAGGTCGATTTGTTCGAAGACGACGACGAGTTCGAAGAATTCGAGATCAATGAAGGTAAAGTTTTTGTAACCATAAATCAATAATCAGTCGCTGTGATATCTGTTTTCCCTTTCTGAGATATTCTGAAGCTAATAATTTTAGAGAACAACATGCTTAACCATACCAAAAAAAAAACCCTAGCTTTCTATGCCCTTTGGTTTCTCTTCTTGTGTTTGGCTATTTTGTAGGACCCCTAAAAAGTTGGGATATTTTATTTTTTATTTTTTTCCGCTGGAAGTTCCTGCTTCCATTTAAATATTGAGATGCTAGAAACCTGCTTCAGGCAGAGCTTAAACCGTTAGAAAGCCCTACTCAGATGGTTGGGAACAAATTTTCATGTCAAATAAAAAGAGTGGGAGATTGGAATGCCATATAATACTTCAGTGATATGGAAATTTTGGGAGGACTAATTAGGAGAACGAAGTTAATGTTGAACTGAGGATTTAACATCCAATTTCGGGGGAAAACCAATAAATGTGAGTACTTAGCACGAGCAAAGAGCTTTCATTTTCCCAATTGAATGGTTGGCAGAAATGATGGCGTAACTGCAGTATAAAAGGTGTGATAGAATGAAAATGCTGCTATATTATTAGAATCTTTTTGCCTCGTTACTCTGGGATGATTCTTGCCAAAGCACAGAACTTTTAGAATTGTAGAACAGCACTTCGCAATACTTTTCAGAGATGAATGCCGGTTTTTTCATTGGCGTTTCTCTCCGTTGTACCTTTTCCTTTTCTAGTCTTCCTTGTATATTAAGCTCATATGGTTTGCCCTTTTGTATCAGTAAAACAAAAGTAGATGTAGAATTTGCCAAACTTTTGTTAGCGATGCTTCAAACGATGAATATGCAACTAAACTTAATTCTGACAGCTTATACGGTTGAAAATAACATAGTGGTTTTTTATGCCTTCTTTTTCATTTTAAAGGGAGAATTCCCGTAATTGAATTGCAACATCCTGTCACATTGCTCAGACTACCTTGGGGAGGAAAAAAAAAACCTTGCCTCGACAATTGTTGTTCATGGTGGCCTGTACTAGTCACATACAATGTTGGCATTCAATAATTTTTCGTGATGGTGAAGTTTCAGAGTGTGGACCAGTAATTGTTTCTGTAATTTGTACCAAGATGGTTGGGACGTGAATTTTCTTTTTTCTAACTATGATTTGGTTCCACTGTTTGGACTGGCAGAGTGGGATGACAAGGAAGAGGGAAAGGATACAACACAACAGTGGGAAGATGATTGGGACGATGACGATGTCAATGATGACTTCTCTCTACAACTGAAGAGCGAATTGGAGAAGAACAGTGAGAAGAGTTGACCACATCTCTCTACTTATAAAAAAAAAAAGAGTTGACCACATCTCTCATTCTCTGTTGTCCCTCGGTACTCTGATCAATCTTGTTATGGATTCTTGAATCCTAGATGATACAATGTTTCAGTATTTCCTGGTATGACACTTTCACTGGTGGAAAGTGACTGCTTTTAATTGCAGACGCTAAATTCTGGTGTCAATCCGGACACGTAAACTGAAGTCTTAAAAGTTTGATTCCTAGATAAGAATTTATGTTTCAGTTTGTAGTGTTCATGTGGTGGGTCGAATTGTTTCTTGGATATGTATAGCTGGAGTAAATTGCGACCATGATTGAAAATCTCAGATTTGAATTGAGCTTCTCTTCCCTTGAAGAAGCAATCAAGTGAACGCACAGAAACATCAGTCAAAAAAAAAAGGGTGAACGCTTGGGAAAACAAAACGTGAACCCTTCAAACGGTACGAAATCCTGTAATTAGACCTGAGCATGATTTTTCTAACTTGTGCCCCATGGCCATGCCAGTGAGATGTTGACCTTCGCACTCGCACACGATTGCCACAAACTCCACGTAACTATTGAGAAATCAAAGAAGTTTTCCCTTCCCAACTTGCCCACTTCCAGACAAAGATCTCGGAGCAGTGATTACTTATTAAGGCCAGGTCAACCACGCAGATGCAACTTGTCTAGCCTACCATTCTATCAACAATCCGTACCGTTATTGTAGCCGTGACCACATGGTGAGGTTGACGGGCCAGTATTATTAACTTTAAAATATTCACGTAGCAGTTTGTATTGAGAGGAATAAAATACTGTAACTCAACTGACCCGCTTTCCTCAGTCAACAGATAAGAGCGACGCTCTAAAGCCAATTCTATAGGATTGCGATTAAGCAAGAGCTACTCCGTTGAAAGTTGGGCATCTAATGAGAGAAGAAACAAAAACACTACTGCGTTTCAAAGTTTTTGTATTGTAACGTGAGCTAAATTAACTTTCTCCATGTGGTCTGATTGTTGCACGATGCACGTCTCAGCATCCCTGCTTGTCTCATTAATGAGCATGTCCAATGTGCGATAGGACGATCCACCCTCCTCCATAGCCTTCTTGGCAATCACTGAAAGCTCCTTCACCTTCTTCCTGGCCTTCTTCCCCAAGTCTCCCTCCATCAACTCCCTCACCGTCTTCTCTAAGCCTTCTCTCCTCACAAACCCTCTCACTGAGCCATCACAGGTCTCAACCCTCAGTCCCACCTTTATCTCCTCCGCCACCATTCTTGCATTCAGATGTTGCTCTGCCATCATTGGCCATGCAAGGATTGGCACCCCAGCACATATACTCTCCGACACAGAATTCCACCCACAGTGGCTAAGAAAACCTTTCACACACTCATGCATCAAGATCTCCCTTTGGTCAACCCAGTCTCTCACTGCAATTCCTCTATCTTTCACTCTCTCTTCAAACCCATCTGGAAACTCTGATTCGCTCTTTCTTGTCACCCACAGGAATTTCACTTTGGATTGTTCCAACCCAATGGCTATCTCTTTAAGTTGTGCAGAAGAAATCTCCGCCTGAGACCCAAAGGCCACGTACAGAACTGAGTTCCCTTGGTCAAGCTTCTTGTCCAGCCACTTCATCCATGTGGACTCATTGTGGGCTTCTGGTCGAACCTTCGGTACTGGCTCAGCCAGGCAAAGAGGTCCCACAGACCAGGCCTTCGGTGCGCACTTTCGGTTCCAATAATCACAAAACACAGGCTCAAGCTCATCGAAGCTGTTGAACATATAACCGTGGCTGTTACCTGCTGATATAACCGCATTCATAACGAACTCAAATTCCGGACCCTTTGGCTCCGGCTCCCTAAACAGCGGTTCAAGGTCATTTCTAGTGATTTTGATCCATGGAAAAGGAGTCACTGTTATCAGTTCGTCGTCTGACTCCGGTCCAAAGAGAAGACGATTCTGAGCGATGGCTCTGGACACAGTCATAGAGTAATAGTTCATACCACTGTATACAAATCGTGGGATGTTGAACCTGGAGGCAGACTCTAGGGTCCACCATAAGAACAAATCAGAGACCATGAAGCTGACACGAGGAAGAGTCTCGAGCGCTCGTTCGAAGTCGGGCTGCATGAGCTTGGTGGCGATCGCAAATGAGTGGAACAGGAAAATTGCGGGCAGTTTGTCAGTGTTCTCAATGCCGGCAGGGATATGGGGCACGTTCTGAGGGAAGGGGAGGGTGACAATGGAGACGGAACTGTCAGCGAGGAAGTGAGCGATAAAGGGACGGTTGGCTGGGGTGGTGAAGATGGTGACGGCGAGACGCCGTTGGAGAAGGAGGCTAGTAAGGTGGAGGATTGGGATGGTATGGCCTTTGGACATGAAGGGGAAGAGAACCACATGGCGAGGTTCTGCATAGGAAGATTTGGAACTCATTTTCTTCTTCTTTCTTCTTCAGGCTTACAACAAGCCCCTCTCTCTCTCTCTCTCTCTCGTAAGCTAACGCCTAACGTGGATAATTAATGGGGAATGAACAAAGCAGTAGCTCGATAAAGGACATTTATAAAGAAAAACAAATTGCGTAGGAAAAGAAAAAAGGTAAAACAAAAAAACGAGGGGGTGAGCTGGTGAAAGTCCAGTTCCATATGGCGATTCAAATTTCGAGTCAACTTCTGCCTTCTGGGCGCTCGCCTCGTATACTGGAATGGATCAGGCACTCTTAAATGTTCTTGGCCACGCGTTTGTGAGTTCTACCAGTTAATCAATTGCCTCGGCGGCAAAGTTTCCAATATTTTTCTATTTTTTTTTCTAATCACTTGCTCATCTGTTGTTAAATTGACGATCATTTCAAATGCATGCTCTAGGAGTCGTCACACCAGACTTATTTTATAATTATCACCGAGTTATGATTTAATTTAACAAATTAATTATAGATATTGTCCTTTTCTTTTCAAATAACAATTAACTGCTAGTCTCCTAATTGATGCATAGTTTATTACGAATCTTCCATCTTCGAGAATGCCTTACTAGCTAGCTAACACAAAAGATCTCTGCATGCCTACCGTTTCTTTTTCACACAAAAGAAAAAAAAACGACTCTTCTGACACGTCTAGATCTGGACACGTACACATCGAACGTACATGTCTCCACTATTTTTATTTTCGAAAAAGAGAAAGACTCCAATTTCTCATCACTTGCTTAAAGCTTTCCGGCAGGTTGTTCGTTGTTTTGTGCGTTTTGTTTTCTATGCAGGAAGAACGTCCAGGAAAGATCCAAGTGAATGTCCAGGACCACTCTTTCAAGAACCGTGGTGGCTTGGCCTTGATTGATGCTCTGTGGACGTGCTTTTTTGTGGCGTTTATAGGAGTAAGAGTAATTCGTGACCATTAATTGCTTCCTAAATTTTTGACAATTTTTTTCTACTGCTCTTATATATAACAGATCAGTTGAGTGGGATTTCGAATACCGTAAAAGAGTTAAGACTCTTAACACCAAGAATGAATGATGGTTCAACCGATAAACCGACACATTGATTGATGCGATTTAATGTTTTCAGTTACCTTTACAATTACGGCATACATATGCAATTTTTCCCATCTCTAAAAATGAACTAATTATAATATCTAAGGCGTATTGTTGCTTTTAGTTTTAGGTACGTACCCCCCAACTTCTGGACACGTACACCTTCATTCGTATCTGGCTCCGGCCTAGTGAAATGGAGGAAAATCAGTCGGCCTATAAGCAACAAAAAATAAACGAATGACTCTTAAGTCCTGGTTGTGGTCCATCCGATTTCTACTGATCATAACCCATCAATACACAATAGGGTACGTTAAAGTGGCCGCAGGCCGACATGACTCCAGATTTGGACGTGGGGTGTTCTAGATCTTCCATTAATCTTGCCAGCACACACCCAACACTAATTACTAGTTTATACGTACTCTGAGACACCATTAGACTTCAGATCCGACCTTAAAGATACTTTTAAGTAGACCCGAACAGTAGGTCTTACATTATATATAATAGTCACTTAATTAAGACAAGTAACCAGGCTGGATATATTATGGGTGTTCTCTACTGCATGCCAAAAGAACAAGAAGAACAATCAAGACAAAGGGCAACTCTGCTCTTTAGTTTAGATAACTAAGTTTTCCACTCTATGTAATAGCATTAACCTTCTAAAGCTTCATTACCCTTAAGAACGCTTCCTTGAAGGCGTGGCCAAGTAATGCATGCGGCTGTTCTGTGTTCGCGTTCGTTGCTAAGTATGTTGATGTCGTCTAATATTTTTTACTGTTTCTGCCAATATAGAAAATCTCATTAAAAGAATGAAGAAGTCTACCACTACAAGATATTAATTCACGATTAAGACCCTAAAATAGAAAGAATAAAAATCCTGGTTTCTATCTCCAAATTTACAACCACTAGGCTGTTCCTCCTTCTGTCGCGGATAACATGTTGTAGGCGCGGTGGGTGGAGCTTTTTGTCATTAATTGTGATGTTATCTACACGTTGAAATGCCCAATAAAGCTTAAAATCAAAAGAAAATAAAAACAAGCGGTTAGAAAATAAAAAATTTACATCCATCAGGTGAATACCCAATTTGATTAATTGTGTTAACTCACTTATATTTAAAATGTTACATAAGATGAATTATTTATAACCCAAAAGTCTCACATGCCCACATTGCCTAAGCAATGTGGGACTATACAATTCTCAACACAATCAAATAAATCGACAAGATTTCTCCGAGTAAACTTCTTTAGCAGAGAAAAGGTGGGGAGCAGGTAAAAGGAAACCCCACGTAGAAAAAAAAAAAGGGTAAAAGGAAACCCCAATATGCTCAAAGCATTCATTCAAAAAATAACACGTAATCTCTTAACTCCTGGAAAAGTACTAATCCTTTTCAAAGATTTCATATATCGTGATTCGTAAAAAGGTTTTGATCGCAGCAAGTGAAGATTCAAGCTTGAACATGGAAGCCTTAAGATTATGTTCACCAAATTGGATTCAATTTAGAGTGATTTTTCATTGGAATATCAAAAACTGCAACGTGGAGTTTTATATGCTAAGCACACATCCGGAATCTAGGAGATGGGGGGTCCGTAGCAGTACACAATATTTGGGAATCGCCATTTTAAATAAAATTCCTGCTCGACTACAAGCTTCAACCGCAATGTCAAACATCTCAATGTTTCGAAGCATTTACAAAAGAGGACAACAAAACGAATGCAAGCAAGGGCCACTGTTTGTTTTAGACTAGGCTTGCTAAAGTTCATATATGTTGGTAAACGAGGGAGAACTCACTGAAGCTCATACATGTTCTATGTAAACTCGTGTCAGGAACCCAAAACAAGACCCTCCCGACCAATATTGGTTACACGAAGGACAGCTTGTGCGTTTAAAGGCGAGAGTTTTGACTGACAAAGGTTCTCCCACGAGCCCATATCTGGATGCTCTGTAACAGTCGGTGTGAGGTCATGAAATTTCTCATAGACGGTTTGCAGCTCCAGAAGAAGGGTTCGAGCAGCCTCCCTCGACTCTGGAAGCCGGTCGCTGAGCTGGGATGCCGCTGTTTGGATCAATTTGTCAATGCCATATGCTTTTGTGCCTTCAATACCCTGTTGCCAGAATCAAGACAATACAAGTGCAAATACACATGTAGTTAGCATCTGGTGACAATAAGATTCACTGTGTCTATTGATGGTTTTTACTCCAATCATATTCTCTGAAAGTTTAAAAGACATGCAGAATTAGAGCTAGCACCACCACCTCAAACGTGAGACAATAACCTTTTCCTGTCTGAGAAAGCCTAGGTCAGAATGTACCGCAAATTCAGAAGTATAAAAGCCTAGTGGCAAAAGGTATTTTCCATTCCAGTTTTTTTCTTTCCGTTTCTGAATTGCTTCATAGCAGGCCTCACAGAAATTTACAAAAATTAATGACGGTGAAAAAAAGGCAAATTTCCGTGGATTCAGAGACCTCTTCGTTAGAGAATGATGGAACGCAGAAGAAAGTATCCCGAGAGTTTGAAGAAAGATTAGTCACTAAAAGAGAGATAGATGCCCTTGAAATGCAGTGATGAGGGAAGGAAAACAATAGATAAAGAGAGAATTTGATAACACAACTTACAACGAGAAATGAGGATAAAAGGGAGCAAAGCTCAACCAAATTCTGATTTTAAAGAGTGAATGTATTTCTCAATTGTATCCTTCAACATCACCCACCACATATTTATATTATTTCTTACATTAATTGTGCTACATACTTCAAAAAGCCAACATTAATTGCCTCAAATCTTTCTAAGAGTCATTCTACAACTTTCCCAGAGTCAAGACACAACTTACTAGTCAAAACTCAACTTACTAGAAGTCTAGGTAAAAACAAAACATTAACATACTTTTGAAATACTAAAAACGTTTCCTAAGGTTCAACTTTCCAAGACTTTAAATCTCCAAGAGTTTAATCTTCAAAAATCAATTCCCTATGCATTAGTTGGCACATTCATTGGCACTACATCATGCAGCATATAAAAATTTCTCCAAAAGTAAATTGCTGAACCCACCCAATTAATCAAACTAGCATCCAACGGAGGTGGTATGAAGTCACTATTTTTCTTCGGTCAAACAGAAATTTGATTCGAAGAAATGGGGACACATCAGGAAAAAAAACCCTCAAACAGCATTCAAATTGAACTCATACATGTACGTAAAACAAGTAGATTTATTTCCCAGTACCTAAACACCGAATATAGCATCTTGGAAAATCTGTAACTAGCAATTTGAGGGTTGTTAACGGGCAAATATTTGTTGCATACCTTTGGTAAATCCCACTTTTTCCCTCAAGAGTGAAAGTAAGAAAAGAAAAGAAAAGAAGAGTCCTGAAGCAGCTTCCTTACATAAGCTATTTAGCACGTTCTTTTCTTTTCTCAGATTTTCCAAGAACCAGATAAATGGTAGAAAAGATATGAAACAGAAATAAATGACTTATTCACCAAGAAGCCTAAATTGAAATATTTTTGGAACATGGAAACATAAAATGGCAAAGCACTTCTAGAAAATAGATGAGAGGTGCCAGTTCAGAGAGATCAGAGAATAATCATCTATGTTGTGTTTTACTCACCAATCGTGGAACACTTCGACAAAAACACATTGATGCCTTTGCTCGAATTCGAGGGTTCTTGTTCTTAAGGTATGGTTGCAACTTTGGCAATAACAGAACAGGGGAAACCCAATAGGTCATTGCCACTAAAGCTCTCTCAGCTGCCTCACATACAAATCGTTTGTCTTGTGAAGACTTGAGAAGAAGCTGTACAAGCTGCACCCATCACATTTGATCACATTGAAA
This sequence comes from Myrica gale, assembly GCA_963930655.1. NCBI lineage: Eukaryota > Viridiplantae > Streptophyta > Magnoliopsida > Fagales > Myricaceae > Myrica > Myrica gale. The sequence goes on along the minus strand of OZ005600.1, from coordinate 1,759,562 downwards.
AAGCAGAAGAATTATTTGCGCTTACACGGTAGGAGCATTTCGCTACAAAGCAAGCAGACAAGGTAATAGCATAAAAGAAACATAAGTTACCAGAGGGTCCAAGGAATCAATTATATGATCACCATATGCGTTGAAAATGTCTGTGGACGTCATAATAGCAGTTTTGCAAACAGCACTTCTTGGATTCTTCAGGGACTTCACCACTAGCAAAATCACATCTCCCCTATTCACCAATATTATCATGAACACAAAGGAAATTGTCAACATACTATTTGTACAAGCATTATTAAAAACATCTATCTGTCGGACAACCTATAGGCCTAATTAGATCGTCCAGTGAGAATTTGGATCTTACAGCATATCAAGCATTGCTTCCTTATGAAATATTGATAAGCGTCGCACATTATTGAGTGTTTCACACACCAGAATCCAATCTTTAGAGTCAAGTCCAGCTAAGAGTGTCTGCAATATTAACAGAAATCACGGAAAGAGTTGAGCTCCAAATCTCAGAATGTCCATGCATGATCATTGGAGATTCAAAAGTTAAGTCAAAACAGCATTTTTTTTTTTTTGATAAGTGAGTCAAAACAGCATATGAAGGACATACAATACCTTGAGACTTGTATCAATATCCTCCAGATCATTCAAGTTCTCAGATTCAATGTATTCTACTTCTGGATTTCCAGTCTCTGCTTCAGGATTAGCAGTCTCGTTACCATTAATTTGAGGTGAAACAAAGGAGGCAGAATTTTTATTAGGAAATTCATCTACATTCTCATCAGCCTTCCCAACGTAAGACTGAGTAAAACCCCCTTTACTGGAGCTTTCATTTTTCTTGTCAGATCCTGGTATTGTGTTGAGATCTCGAAGAGCTGTCTCTGACATCACTTTCGGGTCAGAAGTCCACTACAAAAAGGAATTGCTTTCATCATAAGCAATCCTAAGACCACCAACACAACAGTGCAATTTGCCACTTTGCTCGTAATGAAATAAAACAAACATGAGAAACAAATTAATACAATTCAAAACCAGGTTCGAGTTGATACCAACATATTCACACATGTACCCCAAACTTAGTCACAATACGAGCAACCTTGACCCTTCTTGCATTTAACAATTGACAATTACATTCCTTATTGTCAAAAAGTACTCCAGAAATGCTCTGAAAGCATCTAACTCTCGCTAAATGCATCTAAAAAGGTCCTACTTCTAGGTTTCTGTGTAGCTGCCTCAAATACTAACAATTCAGATCCGCTTATAACATTTTGTCTCCTCTTTGAGAAAACTTCATATTTTCCTATGACTTATTCTAATCTCCACTCCCGTCAGAGGTTTAGCATTAGAGCATCCATTTCTCCCTTTTTTTTTTGCGCCACTTCAAATCCTGATATCTTTAGCAAGTATGCTTCAAAACCCACCACGTTATCCTACAGCACATGCTAAAAGCCAACCCCTGTAACAAATTAACAATCACCTAACGAACAATGTGACAGCTATTTCTTAATGAAGTTTAATCTTCAACTTTTAGGGAGTACACCTTGAGAAAGTCACTTCCTAACATAGTGCAAACCTGAGAATATGATTTTCATGACCATGAGCATAATGTTCGATCTAAAGACTCCACTGACGAACGATCCAAAATGAAATAAAGCACGCACAAACATCAAAAGAAAAGTATGGCCAACATTGCCTAGAAAGAAATCAACTAGAGCCTAAAAACTGCACTGCATTTTTCTCTCCCTTGCAAAACTCACTACAATAAATCACTGATCCCGTCAAGAAAACAAGAGAGCAGATGAAAATTCAAAGAAACAGATGGAGCAAAACATAAATTACACAAAGAACAAAAGGTAAAGAAGATCTATCGCTCCAAGAAGCAAATAAAAACAACAAAACAATAAAAAGTGATGACAAAATTGAAGTTCAACAAAGATCTCATACTACATCCGCATCGGAATTGCAAATTTGAAGTTCCAAGACGAATAACACAATTATAGATGCACATATAAACGCGCAAGTACTTATAGAAAGAGAGAGAGAGTACCAGAGAGATGAAGAACGATCGGCCAAACAGTGAGGAAAATGTGTCAATTCTCGGTCTACTCTGGGAAATGGGGCGGACTTATATAAAGGAGAAAGAGAGAGAGAGATTTATAACCGGCGATAGCAGGAAGTCAAACCAGACGACGCCGCTTAAGGTAAGACCGGACCTGGGCCGGCAGGGTCGGGGATTATTCGCTGCATGTGATTGCGATCAGCCTCGGTTAATAAATTGTTGTCGATTCTAGCTTCCGAAAAGCCCGGGGCTTCCAGTGAAATTATCTGAACTGCCACTGCTGGCTCCTCTGGAATCCATTTTTCCAGATGCAGATTTTTTTTAAAAAAAAATTTCGAAAAGGTTCAGGCTCTGAAGTATGAACTGACGCTCCAACACTGAGAAAAGGAAATTTTTGAAACGATGCCCTAACGTTTGACAGGGATTACTCGTTTTAATTAAGCGGGAGAGCGAGAGGATTTATTATTATTACGTAAGATGGAATGCTTGATCACAGCCGTCAGATTGTTAATTGGATTGGGTGTATCTTATCAGTTGAATTAACCAGAGACCGGGTCTAACATATACAGGTTGGCGGATGTGATGTTTGTTTGTTTTTTTCTTTTTAGAGGCGGAGGGTGTGACGTGAGTGTAGAACTGTAGGCTGTAGCTAATAAAGGATATGGCTCTTGTCCTCGTAGAGACTATACAGTAGCAGCATGCGGTAGTTGTAGCAGCAGCGCATGGGGGTGTCGACGTCGGTGCGTCCGTACTCCCCATTGCACTGTACTGTTTTGTCTCCGACGCGAAAATGTCTAGTACAGACAAAGCTGCTTGTATAAGTAATTATGTTATGCAATGTGTTAAGAGTCCTACAATAATTAGAGATTATTTAATTTTGTGTCAATTAGTTATGGGATGAAACTTGACATGTTAGCAGAGCCAACTATTTTTGGGCTTGACCCACTTGTTTGTGTTTCTCATTTGTTGTCTAGGTGCATGAACCATGTTCATTCGGCCTGCACATGAGAGAGAATGTTAGAGTCTCACATTGATTATGGATCATTTAATTTTGTACTTCATATACCTGTTAAGTCACCTCTTTTCATTATCAATTGGTTATAGACGAGACTTGATACAATGCAAATAGGAGAAGGTGCCACTTTTTTCTCTAAAGACATCACAGTATTAGACATTTTACCTTCCAATACAAAATTTTCGTTATAGATTATAAAATATTAATAAATAAAATATAAAATAAACATTAATCCAAAATCTATAATAAAACATTCATCTAAATTCTAAAATTTAAAATCGAACAACAAAATTCTTTATTTGAGCCCTATATTATTTTTAAAATTAGGATTCTTTGCCCACCGTGTAAAAAAGTTCAAAGGAAAAGGAGGGATGCACGTGCCATCAAACACGTTTGTTCTCCACTCGTGTGAGGAAGTAATTAACACTTTCGTGGTTTAGGGAAAAAAATTATATCTTTATCGTGGGCAATTTTAGAAATAAAATAAAAAAGGACAAATGAGGTAACTTATTCTCACGGTCATATTCAAAACTAAATATTGAATGTATATTCCCCATTATCGCCCTTGACTTACTTGCTCCCTGGGTTGTGGGATCGGTCCAGGGGGTCGGGGTTTGTACTTCAGGGTTGGGCCAAAAGGGTCCGACTTTGGGGAATTTCCTCATCATGAAAAAAAAATATTGAATGTATATTGATTTCTTTTCAGATTTCTCCTTCTACTCTCAAACTGCCACTTGACATGATTTAATTATATAATTATTATCTTACAACACGTGAAATTTAAGGATTAGATGCAATATTTTATCCGTACAATTTAAAAAGAGATAAACATAATAAGTGGATCATATTATAGAGTCTATGTTGTCCGAAATTTTATATGAATAATATTAAATGAGATAAGATCTGGTTATTATATCTATTTATTTTCAAATTGCACGTTATATGATCTATGTTGTCCTTTATATGGACAACATTAAATAATATAAAATCTACCTTATATCTATATATTTTTAAATTGCACAGTATATGGTATATATTTTTCAAAACTTTATATAAATATCATTAAATAATATAAAATATATTTATCTTAAAATTATACGGTAGAATTTAAAAAAAATCGTAAATATAAAATAGAAAATCAAGTCATGAGGGCTACACTGACCTTTTTTTGTCTGTATGTGCATGTTATTCAAAAGTGTCGAGTATCGAACGAAAAACGACAACAATAGTTCTGATAGAAATGTTTTCTATTTACTTTTTTAAAAAAAAACTATATGTTACATCATATTTGATTGTTTATTTAAAGGAGAGTCGCAACAAATAGAAAGAATATTGCTAGGCTGCAGAAGACGGGGGGGGGGGGAGTCTCTATAGGAATGCATTTTTTGAAATTAAAACTGGAATCGAAAATTGGAGTGAAATTGGTGAAATTTTTTATTTCGTTTTTTCTTTTCATTTTTTTTAAAAGAGGGCTCAAAACATTTATATTTTATTTTAAATGAACGTTTATTTTATATTTTATTTATTATTAATTTATGAAGTATAACAGAAAAATTGAACGTTTGTTAATTTTATTTACATAATAATGTTGTTGTTGGTTCAAAAAGAGAATGGTTTATCACGTAGAGGGTTGTGGGAGAAGAAATAAGGTTGAAGGTTCTATTATCTCCGATTCTCCATTGTGAAAATGCATCATCGATGGGGCGATTGGTATCTTCGGCCTCGTGGAGGCCTACTTATACCCAACATCATGTAGTCTGAATTACTCGTAAGCCCATCTTTATAACCTTTCCTTATTGGGCACCCAATCGGGTACACGATAAAGCTGCAATTTTGCATGGTCAGGAGAAGTTCCCCTCTGGCATTAGTTTCACAGCATGGGCAATTACGTCATTCATCTTCTCCAATATGCGATTACTCTTTTATCTGCCGTGCGCAGAGGAGAGAAGAATTGTCCCGTCTCTTCGTGCGAAACAATTTCGTACTCATCGGGTAGAAGAGACAGAGACGTACAGGCTTCGTCCGTATGACACCTGTCATCGTACGTGTAAATACTTTGACCACGCCGGCTCCAACGTATATTACGGTATCGTATTCGTACCCTTATAAGTTAAGTAGGATTTTGATCGTCGTAGATAGAAATTGGAAAACACTCTTTTTATTTTTTAGGTTAAATAGGATATTGAAAACTCATAAATGCTAGAATGTTACACCTATGAGACTACTTAGCGAATATTATATAATAGATTTTAGGAAAATTAAAAATTTGGTCACTGAGTTTTAGTACTGGTGACAAAATTTTCACTGAACTTATTTTTATTTTATTTTTTTGTCACTGAGAATACGTAGTGGTAAATTTTCACTCCATCCGTCAAACCTCCGTTAATTTTTAACGGAATATGAAATGGTCGACCTCTACATGTGTCATACGGACGAAGCCTGTACGTCTCTGTCTCTTCTACCCGATGAGTACGAAATTGTTTCGCACGAAGAGACGGTATTGAAAATTTTGTCACCGGTATTAAAATTCAGTGATTGAGTCCGTTTGCTACAAAAAATGTCACAAAATTTTACAACATCTCACAATAAAATATTACAATATAATATCTCTCTTCCATCAAATCATAATTTTTCACTACAAAAAATATAAAAAATTACCTCTCTTTTCACTTATTCACTAAATCCAATAATTAAAATTTAAGCAACACAAACCCGCCTAAATTGCAAAACCCCCTAGATGTTAATAGGATCATCAATTTTAGCGTTTGCAGTTACATTTTCATGGAGAAGGGAAAAAAAAAAGAAAAAAGAAAAAAGAAAAAACAGAGGATGCACTTTTATTTATCGATTGTGTACTTGGGAGACTTCTTCGCAAGGTAAGTAAAGGAACCCGAAGGACACAGGGGCGCCAGGACTTCCACAACAGGTCCACCTTTTGCTTAGGTGTCGCTCTTCCAGAGCGAGTAGCATAAAAACCATAGCGCGTGCGATACACTTCGCCTTTCCCTTTCTCCATCCTCTATCCAACTTTAATTTCATTCATCGATTTCACCCTCTGTTCAAAAAAATACGAGTCCTCTCTCGGTCCCATTTTCCCCGTCTTTCGTTCATTTGCTTGGAACCAGAAGCAAAACCCTTCTTGCTTACTCTCTGTTTGTTAAAATCTCAGCCGTCTGGTCCCTACATTTTTTTCTGATATCTGAATCACCAAGCGAGCAATGGTACTAGCGCCACATCGGGACTCACCGACGTGTAACTTGGAGCGTAGAGTCGGATAATGGAACTTTCCGGTTCAAGCGACGAACCCAGAGACCAGCCTAACTCGAAGTCGAAGCCTTTGGAGGCTCGCTCTGGCCTCGGAATCGATCTCAATGAGATCCCCTCCCCTCCCCTCCCCGAAACCCTACTCGACCCCTTCGACGTGGTCCGGACCTACCAGGACAACCCGCCGCCGCCTCCAGGGGGCCCCGCGGGGCTCCCTGGGGAGGACGACTCGCGCAGCTCGGGAGCGTGCGGCGCGTGCGGGAAGCCCGAGGTCAGGGGCCACGTGGTCGTCTGTGACGGCTGCGAGCGCGGCTTCCACTTGGGTTGCGCTGGTATGCGCGGCCGCCAAGCCCTAAACTTGGACGAGTGGTTGTGTACGGACTGCGAGTGCAGCGGAGTCCAGAGCAAGCGCTGGCCCTTGGGCGTCAAGTCCAAACGGATTCTGGATATGAACGCCTCGCCACCGAGTGATGTCGACGGCGATCGCGAGGGTGAGGGCAACTTGGAGGTTCTGGATTCGAGGTATGGTGTTTCGCGCATTTTCAGTTTTAGCTGTTAGTTGATAGTTCAGTAGTCGGGATTCAAAGGTTGTATTAAAATGTCTATAATTTTAGCGAAATAAAGTTCAAGTATGGTGCAACGTTGCTGGGCACCAGTAACAATGTAAGTTCTTTTGTTCAATGTGTTCAGTGGGTAGTATTATTTTAGCAGTTGTAGTTGTTGTGTGACATATGAAGTAATGCTTCATATTAACATGTTAGTAGTTTTGCATGAAGGATTTGTACCATGAAATCTTTGTCTGTAGTATGGTACTAGTCTGGAACATAGTCTCTTGGCAACGGGTTTAGGAGTTTCAATAGAGAGAGAGAGAGAGAGAGGGAGAGAGGGTGGAAGTAAGGCTGAGCATAACCGGTGCCGTGGCGGTTATGGCCTCCACCAGCACCGTCACCGCTATGGGCGGTTCTACAAAATCGGGAACCGTCCCGCCACCGTAAGGAGAATAGCTGCCACCGTTAGTAAGCGGTAACTGCCACAATCACCGGAAAATCGAAACAAACCGCACAAATACAACAAAATCTCACAAAAATCGAAAGAAACCACACAAATCACAAGATTTCAACCAAGACCAAATCGCATATTTCAAACCAAATCAAACCAAACCAAACTAAATTGCATATTCCAAATCACAAGAAACTAGGAAATTTTTCCAAAAATACAACAAAATGATCATTACTATATTATCAAATTGCAACGAAAGGGGGAGAGAGAGCGAGAGAGTTGTAGAGGAGAGAGAGAGAGTTGCAGATTGTTGTGGTCTTTGTGGAACAGGCGAAGCGGCGGCTTCGCTGAGAGAAGAAGAATTGACAAAGGGGAGAGGGGTTAGGGACTTAAGTGTTAAGAAGAAAAAATGAAACGACGTCGTTTCATATATATATATATATATATATAATTGAAAAACGGTGAAAGCGGTGAAACCGCACAACGGGAGCGGTTTCACCGCCACTGGCAAAATCCCCGTTATTTGGGGATTTTGCTCACCGGCACCGATGCCACTGAGCGCCGGTGCACGGCGTTGAGCGGTTTCACCGGCACTGGCAAATCCCCGTTATTTGGGGATTTTGCTCACCGGCACCGATGCCTCTGAGCGCCGGTGCACGGTGCGGGTTAACCGGCCCACCGCCGGTACCGGTGATCAGCCCTAGGTGGGAGTCGGGGAGAGTGCGAAACACGAGTCCGTTAATTGGAAAAACTTCTACTTTCTTCCCGTGATGTTCACTAACTTTACTTAGGGTTCACGCTGGATCCTTCCTAGCCAATGTAGTGTCTTTACTGCAGTTGCAGAGCTGAAATGACATCTACAATGTGGTTTGTTATTGTTCACACTCATTTATTACTGTTGTATTCTTAATTGACATGCATTGCTTTTGTGCTATATCATCTAACATATATTATCAGGATTGTCCTCACATAGCCGATCTCTTCAAGCTGCCAGTATTTTCTTGGTGCTAGAGACTAATGGCCAAACATGATGTATTACAGTCTTATGCTAAGGCCTTGTCAAATTGCTTCTTATGCAATCTTAGAAGGTTCTGGTTTTGCCAGACATATAGTTGCCAATGGCTGCAATAACTCTATTTTAGACCCATATATGTTTACATGGAAAACATTGCTTTCAAGTTGTAAGCCACAAGCAGGCTTACATGCATCCCTTCAGCAAATAAAAAAAACTGAGCCAGCATTTTATTAATACCAGGTATACAAGAAATAAGACTTGCGATCAGGCAACTGTGTCTATATTGACTTTTTAGTGTGTGGGTCTTATTTTGGGTTTTGTTGTGCCATTTCCTTTTCTATTAGTTACTTGGTATTTAGTTTGGGGTTAGTGGTCAAAGCTCAGGGAATTCGGAATTCAAGCTTATTAGGTCTAGCTGTTTAGGCATATGAAGAAAAATGGTTTCCATACAATGGACAAATTAAATGAGGATCGAGCAATGTTACCCTGCCCAAGGTCTGATGTTGAAGAACTGCAGCTAATGCTTAGATTTTTCATTCATTGTTCCGTTCCGTTTTTTCATTGAATTTTCTTGCTATTCTCTATCAAATTCCATACAAGACTCGAATTCAATTTCTGCCTACTCTTTTTTTTATTCAAATCTTGCAAACCTTCAACACCTTTCTATCAAATTGCTCCTAACGTAACTCAAGTAGTGCTGATATTATTCCTGGCTCACTTCTCACAGCCTTTAGAACAGGTACCTAAAATTTCTATAGAAGTTAGCTGGTAGCATTTAGCTGCCATGCCTTTTGTGCATAAATGAATTTATCCTGTTTAATATATTGACTGATATTGCCCGGGGTTTGACCCCCAGGGGTTTGGTCTGGTGGTAAGGCAACGGCTTGGGTTCTCACATGTTCCAAGTTCGAGCCCCAACACCGTCATTATCGCCCCTGACTTATCTGTGGTGTATTGAGTGGGGTCCTGACACATGCCCCTAGGTTGGCTTATTTTGCCGGGTACACGAAGTGGCCCGACCTTGGAAGCTCCTGGGTTATCAAAAAAAAATATTGCCCGGGGTTTGTCCCTCAGGGGTGGGCCCATATAGGGTCCTGCCTTGGGGGATTTCCTCGTCACCAAAAAAATGATATATTGACTGATATCTGTTCATTTTTTTATGCCTACTTATCTGTTAATCTTTTGAGTGAATATCTTGAAATGAAACTTATCATGAGTAGTTACTGGTTACATTGGTTTTCGTTTTAGAAAACAAGCTCCGGGTGATAATTCTTTTGGTGGCAATCCATTTAGTGCTCCAGTGACATTCTCTAACTTTGGATACGCCGGAAATGGCTTCGGCATTCAAAAAGCTTCTGGGATTTTGAGACACACTGTCAAAGTGGGTTTCGAAGATATATTGCATCATTCGCAGACTGCAAGTAGAAGATTCGAGGAGGTAGATTTGGGTTTCCCATTAGGAAGGTTTAAGAGTAGTAATAATACAGCTATTAGGCTACCATCTCGGAATCCAAACGAGATTTTTTTGCAGGCCCTTAGGGATTTTGTATCTGAAAAGCATGGTGTTCTGGAGGAAGGTTGGCGTGTGGAATTTAGACGATCAATTGGCAATTGTGACCTATATGCGGTTTACTGTGCTCCAGATGGGAAGATATTTGATTCAGTGTATGAAGTTGCTTGTTATCTTGGGTTGATGTCTAACTTCAGTTCTACAGAAACGGAAGCAAGAAGTGACGGGTCTCAGTCAATATCAGGAAGGTCTCATTCGTCTAGGAAAAGGAAATCAGCAAGATTTTCAACTGCAAATGGTTTCCCTGAAAACAAGGGCATTTCGATAAGTGATATTTTTAAAGAGCTCTCATCCAACGGTCTGAGTATGGAAGTCTGTGCAAGTGCAGTTGGTAATAATGTAAAATTTACAGAAGCTTGGACAGAAGAGAATCCTTGCTCTGGGTCTCAGCGATTTAATGTAAGTTCAAACGTTATTGGACTGGTTTTGTTTTTCCATGGTTATGTAACTGACTTATTCAATTTAATTTAACTAATGGTAATGAGGATGCATTTCAGTTAGCTCTTCTTGCCTCATTCTTGTGTATGTTTTGCATTTTTAGGACTGGCTTCCTATGCAGTTTGAAGATTTCTTTCTTCTTACTCTGGGAGAAGTTGATGCCCGGCCATCTTATCATAATGTTAGCCAGATCTGGCCTGTAGGTTATCGATCCTGTTGGCATGATAGGATTACCGGTTCTCTTTTTTTATGCGAAGTGTTGGATGGTGGTAATTCTGGACCAATCTTCAGGATTAGAAGGTGTTCATGCTCTGCGATGCCCATTCCAAATGGGAAAACTGTCCTCTGCAGACCAAAACTTGGACATTTTGTTGGTCAAACCAATGAAAAGAGTGATTACAATACTTGTCACGATATGGATGGTGACAATGATGGCAGCATTCAAATGATTCTCTCGGACCCATGCCCTCCTTCAGAGACAGATATTTTGTCTTGTCTAGGGATGTTTCCAAATGGAGCCTGTGATGTTCACAAACCAAACAGATTACTGGTTGATTCTAGTTCAATTGATGACAAATCTGGGTCTGTTCCAGTTGTTGAAGTGATATTCAGAGATGAAATTGGAGAGATTTCAGCAGAGGATCATTCGTCTTCTTCTGCGTGGAGATTGATGTCTAAAAAATTCCTGACTGCTTGCTCTGAAATCTGTAAGCAGAAAGGCACTCTAAAGTTCAGCTGCGAGCATGCTGAGAAAGAAATTGGCATACCTAATTATTATGCAACAATGGACGAGAGCAATATGACTTCATTAGTTAATAAATTTTGCTGTCAACTGGGTTCTCTTTCCATCCCATCTGTATTTAAGGCAGACAATGAGCTGGACACTTCACTTGAGGTACTGGAGAACTGGTTGGAACAGGATAGATTTGGATTAGATGTGGACTTTGTGCAGGAAATCATAGAACAGCTTCCTGGGGTAGAAGCCTGTTCGTGCTATGAATTGCTGACTAATAGAAGTAAGAATTCTACATCACTAACAGTTGGAAGTGGCCTCCTTATGGCCAGATTGAAAGGTGGGGAATATTGTGTCGAAGAAGAAGACTTAGGTGGTTTATTTAGGAGATACAAAAAAGCCAGGTTGGCTGAAGACCATGTCATGTACACTCCTCCTCCTCCTGGTAAGCCTTTGTGCTCAAGGATTCCTCCTGAACTTGTTGGTGATGTTTACCAGGTATGTCCGTGCTGCTGGGTAGTATCTCAATTGATTTACATAGCATAATTGTTCTCTATGACACATGATTCACCTGCTACTACACGAGGCCTTACTAGTTTTCTGTTATTTTCTAGGCATGGGAGTTACTATGGCGTTTTCATGAAGTCCTGAGTCTGAAAGACTCTGTATCACTGGAAGAACTTGAAGAAGAACTCGTGAATCCATGGTCAGATGGTGCAAATCTTTTAGAAAAAAGTGCAAAGGAGACCCAGAGGACTCAAGGTGTACATTCACATAGAATTGACGGTACAGGTGGATCAATTTTATTCTCAAGTGGTGAATCTGGTCTATCAGTAGACAGGGAAAATCCACATGCATTTATACAAATGGAAACTGGAGAAAAGGAGGAGGCAGACCAAGCTAAACTTGCATCTTTTACGTACAGTAGATGCTCCGGTGTAGCTTTGACAAAGGCTCATAAGTCGCTTCTAAAAGTGCTAGTAGGTGAGCTGCAATCCAAGGTTGCTGCACTAGTAGATCCAAGTTTCGATTCTGGAGAGTCAAAATCAAAACGGGGAAGGAAGAAAGATGTGGATAGTGGTATTCCTGCAAAAAGAACTGGGATCAATATGCTACCTATTAACGAACTGACTTGGCCAGAATTAGCTCGAAGATACTTTTTGGCTGTCTTATCCATGGATGGTAATCTTGACTCTGCAGAGATTACAGCTCGTGAAAGTGGTAAGGTCTTTCGCTGCTTGCAAGGTGATGGTGGGGTGCTTTGTGGCTCGCTTACTGGAGTGGCTGGGATGGAAGCTGATGCTCTTGTAAGTCTCCTGGGCTTTTATGTTCTGTTATTCAGCAACGTTTTCTAATTCAAAGGTGTAATTTTTTTTTTGATAAGTAAGACAAATTTTATTAGAAAAAGAAAACAGGGAAAAACAGTACAAGGGACTATACTGACACCGGTTATTATGTGAGTTTCGATTGTGAGTGTGTGTGAGTGGACGGTGAGATTAGAACAATAGAAATCTAATGGCTGAAACAATGCCACATCATTTAATGAAACCGACCACAATCAAAACTCACACAATAACCGGTGCTGGACTATTATGAGAACCCTAAATCATACAAACTAGAAAACTAAGGAAATCCGAAAAAGGGGAACCCAACACCAAGTTTGCCCAAACAAACAAAGATTGCAAAAACTTATCCCTCAAGCACTCCACCGATAAGGCCACACCCTCAAAAGTGTAAAATTATTCTAACATCATGGAAAAACCACTTTCTCCATATGGTAATTTGAATGGAATCCATCTAAAGTGGTAACACTCATGTTGATTGGTGATTTTTCATCAAACATGTGCCCTGGATTGGGATCAGTGTGGTTCTAAATAATCTTCTATCTTTTCTTATTTGGGGTTTGGATCTGTTCTTGTTGCCATGGCCTCTAGCTTATCAGGGAGCATGTTGAAGTTTTTTGTTGGCTTTTGACCATATGACCCTTTGGGATCCTCATCACGGTGGAATTATTGTGCATAACTCTTACTTATATGATCTATGAAAGAGCTGCATAAGTGCTTTCTGGAGTTCATTTTTGTCTGTCAGTTCTTTTCATTTTTTGCCGAATCCTTAAATTTCATGCGGATATTTCTTGGTTTTATGATGGCTTCAAGTTTTTAGAGCTGCACAAGTGCTTTCTGTGCTCAATTGTTCAGGATAGATTCCTGTGGTTCTTGGTCTTGTTATTTTGTTCAAATAAGTGTAGTGGAGAAGTATGATGCTTTTAGTACATTTAGGTTCGTTGACTATCCTTATATACTATGGTGGCTTCCCTTCTATGTGCTTTCCCCCCCTTTAATTTTAGTGGATTGGATCTTTCAGTTAAGTGCTTTTTGTTATGTTGTCAGATGTCCTTATGCGAGAGAAGCTTGGTTCGGATTTCTGGTCTATACTAGTTGCACTTTCCACTGTCTCAACTTGTTGCTACAACTGTGGTGCAGATAAGAACAGAAAAAGAAAAGAAAGACACATACTAATATTTTTCTTCTTTAACATTCAGTTGCTTGCAGAGGCTACAAAGCAAATTTTTGGTTCTTTGAACAGAGAAAAAGACATTCTTACCATAGAAGATGAAGGGTTTGATGCGAATGCAACCAGCACTTCTGAAAAGAATTTTGCGAGTGATGGTAACATCCCAGAGTGGGCAAAGTTGCTGGAACCTGTTAGAAAACTACCCACAAATGTGGGAACAAGAATTAGAAAGTGTGTAAACGAGGCTTTAGACAAAGATCCACCAGATTGGGCAAGGAAAATATTGGAACATTCAATCAGTAAGGAAGTGTATAAGGGCAATGCCTCAGGACCTACGAAGGTGCTACTCATTGTAATTCAATGTGTAGTTGTTACCATTCTAAGCTGAGTGTATCTTTCATTTGCATTCTATCACTCTTGAACTTTGGCTTCCTTTTCCTACTGCAGTTATTTGGCTGGTAAAACAGGCTAAATCTGTCTGTCCATTTTTATCGCTTGAAGTTTTGTTAAAAGCCTGTTCATGTCAGCATAATTTAATTATATGTTCCTTGAAAGGGTTAAACAAAAGAAATTGTAGGATCCTGAGACGTGCAATGCTCCAGGGGGGATGGAAGTGTACCTTGTATATTAAGAATTCAAAGAAAGAATTTTAATTCTGGATCTGGTTTAACATGTTATTTTTACTGCCCTTTTTTCTCCCTTCATTATCTGATTTGGCGATGTATTTGAACTATCAATGTTTGTTTTAGTACTACACATTTTAGTTGTTAAAATATTTATCCTGGTCATAAAAAAGTATTTACCACCTATACGGTACTTGATTATTGTCGTTATTTGCGTGAGATATTGGTTTTATTTGTAGTATTTTCTTATCCTGATCTCCCATATGTTAAAGCAATTATATCTAGGTCTTCTCTCTCTCTCTGCGTGTGTTTAACTTAATATTTCTTGTAATCCCAGTTTCAAAACCTGTAACCTTTAGGTTACACAGGCTGAATCCATTAACTCTACTAGGAATTAATTGTATTTTATTTATTATTTGTAATTGAATGTTTGAAGTTGTAGTGATATTTGGGGGTTGGCATGTGGTTGGAGGTTGGGTGCAATGGGTCCTATGGTTTGTCCTTTGGCGAACAAGAAAACTCGAAAATGTTGCTGAACTTGGAAGCAGAATGTGTCTCATAAACTTTTGATGTAATAATTCAAATCTAGTCTAAGAAATTAATTGGAGAAATAAAGTTAGAATACAGTTTCAACAATACCCCATTGTAAAGGCTGCATATTGTAGTTTGTGTCTTAAATAACCTCTTTGAATTGTTTGTCTTCCTCTATTCTTCTTCATGTAACTCATTAAACTTGGTGGCTTTTCTTCACTAGAGACAGCATTTCGAGAATGACTATGAATTGAATGTTTTCTCTTATTGATTGAACACAGAAAGCTGTTCTTTCAGTGCTAGCTGATGTATGTGGTGACAAAGTGCAACAAAAACCGGTGAAAGGAACAAAACGGAAGACTTTGATCTCCATATCTGACATTATTCTGAAACGGTGTCGTATTGTATTACGCCGTGCCGCTGCTGCAGATGATGCAAAAGTTTTCTGCAATCTGCTGGGGAGAAAACTTATAAATTCAAGCGATAATGATGATGAGGGATTTCTTGGATCTCCAGCCATGGTATCCCGTCCTTTGGACTTCAGGACCATTGATTTGAGATTGGCAACTGGAGCCTATGGCGGATCTCACGAAGCTTTTCTGGAGGATGTTCGAGAGGTGGGTTTTTTGCCACAATTTGGTTTGGGTGGCAAAATATTTTCCTTTTTGTTTTTCCTCGCTAAGTTTTGTTCAGTTGACTTCCTTCAGATGTGTGGATGTTGATTGCTTATCTTAATAAATTATCTTTAGAGTACCTTTTGAGCTGGATTACCAAATTCAAATGCGATCAATAATTGGACATGAGGCCCGAATGGTCACTAATTAATATGCTATTCATATTGTTAGATGTATATCTGATTTCTCATCATTGTGGTTATTCAGGTTCCAGCTTTCACTTGCTGGCTTAGTTTGATTTGTGTAATAAAGAAAATTTCACCTTGCAGTTATGGAACCATGTTCGCACTGCTTATGGAGATCAACCTGATTTGATTGAGTTGGCTGAGACATTATCTCTGAATTTTGAAACATTGTATGAAAAGGAGGTTCGTAACCCATCTCTTTCTATCTTTTTTTTTATTGAGGATGATTTGATACATACAAGTCCACATATGCATCAAAACACTAGCTGTACATGAAAGAAGCTTTTCAACTTTGTAGCATGAAATAAGGGGAGTTTGTTTAGACGTTTGTAGCATGAAATTAGTTGTGCAATTAATCTAGTATTGGTTTCAATCTCTCTCTCTCCTCCAATATGTGTTCTGGCATGTCAATTATCTCCACATCCATTTAGCATGTTTGAGTTTCTCTTGTTATTTTGATGCAGGTTGCTACTGTTGTCAAGAAATTTGCTGAGTACACTATATTGGAAAGCTTTAGTGCTGACACAAGGAAGGAAATAGATGAGTTTATTGCTTCCACCAGTGAGATTCCCAAAGCCCCTTGGGATGAGGGAGTTTGCAAAGTTTGTGGCATTGATAGAGATGATGACAGTGTCCTATTATGTGATACTTGTGATGCTGAGTATCATACTTATTGCTTGAATCCTCCACTTGCAAGGATTCCTGAGGGAAACTGGTATTGCCCTTCTTGTGCTGGTAAACGCAGCATTCAAGATGCATCAGAATGCTTTCAGGTCATTAGTCGGCAACGGAATAAAAGGCATCAGGGAGAAGGTACCCGTGTTTACTTGGAGGCACTTACCCATATATCCTCTGTAATGGAAGAGAAAGAGTACTGGGAGTTCAGCATAGGCGAGGTTTGTCTATGGAACTGTCCTTATTTTTTGGTTGCTAAAAATTGCTCGTATTGATTCTGTCCACTGAGGTGTGCATCAATTTTTTATGGCATCTTTTGGCCATGGGCTGGAATATGATCTTTTGTTTTCACACTATGTTTCTATCGAAATTCATTCAAATTGGCAGGAAATTGTCTTGTGTGCCAACGCGGAATCAATTGATATATGATCATCAACTAATATGTCTCATTTATGATTCTGTGTTTTCTCACTTCTAAGCGTTCTAATTTAGTTCTTACCATGAGAGTATGAGTACCTTGTCACATGGTACGGGGAATCAATTCACATGACGTACATGCCACCAATCTTTTGCTTTTCAAGAAAAAAATTGAAAAAATAGAATGGATGTTACCGAAATGGCAAGTTCGCTTTCTAATTTGTGAGCCTGCATATATGTTATAAGATAATGTTTTCTGAATCTGTGTCACTTTTGTTCGTTACTGATTTTTATTCTGCTTTAATATAATGTTCCCATTTGTTCTGATTTCAGAGAACATTCCTGTTCAAATTTTTATGCGATGAGTTGCTTAACTCAGCTCTTGTTCACCAACACCTTGAGCATTGTGCCGAGTCATCAAATGAGTTGCAGCAGAAATTGCGCTCGTTTTCTGTTGAATTGAAGAATCTTAAGTCTAAGGAAGAAAATCTGGCTGCACAAGCTGCTAAAGTTGATACAGGTATGATTAATGTTGTTCCAGAAGTTAGTATGAAGGAAGGTGGTGCTAACACACTTACAAACCCGGGTGATTGTCTAGGGCAGCAGCATATTTTGACTGATAATAATTCTGTTGGAGTCTTCTCCAATGAATTGTCACGCCCCGAGACTGGTCAAGAGGGATCCAGACTTGATGGTTTTGATGAACACCCATCTGTCACTAGTTCAGAAACTAACATCCAAATCAGGAGTCCTGTAGATAATCAAGATCAATTGAAAGATGTCCATGATGCTTTAGATGAGAGAAAAGTATCTACCACTCTTTTCTCCCATATGGCTTCTCAAGAGACTGACATACCCGTTAGAGCTAATGGGTTGCCTACATCAAGTCCTTCGTCCCAAGAAATTAATGGCTCTGTTAGAGAAATTCATTTACATGATAACCTGCAAGAATATAAAGGAAGGGACATTTCTTTCCCGCCTTCGGATCGGCAAGGACATTTTACTCCTAACGTGGTGAGTATTCATCAAGTTCAGCATGCTCCTGTTGCTGCGAATGAGTCACATGCCTATAACCTAGAGTTGAACTCTGTCAAGAGTGATATTGCTCTTCTGCAGGAGTCAATTACTAGGATAGAGTCACAGCTTTTGAGGCTATCTGTGAGGAGGGAGTTTTTGGGTAGTGATTCTGTTGGTAGATTATATTGGGCTTCAGCCACACCAAGCGGACATCCACGGGTTATTGTTTGTGGGAGTGCTGTTCAGCTTGATAGGAAAATGATGTATCATGTAGAAGCAGTGGACAAGATTACTGTTGTGCAGAATTCTGCTTCATCTGGCATCAATACTAATATGAATCTGGAGGGGTCAAAAGCTCATTGTCCATTTCTATATGAACTGAATGATGCTATGGTCCTTTCTTCATCATGGTTTTGTTATGAAACTGATGCAGATATTGATGAACTGATTGGTTGGTTGAAGGATAGTGACCTGAAGGAAAGAGATCTGAAAGAGTCTATTTTCCAGTGGCATAAGCTGAGATTTGAAGACCTTTTGCAAAACGGAAACCAAGGTCTGGATGAGCACCAAACAGTTTTTTCATTGACCAGAAATAGTGAAAAAACTGGATCTTCTGATTATCTTGTTACCAAGGCAGCGGCATTGCTTGAGAAGAAGTTTAGTCCCTGCTTTGAGTTAGAAACTGTTGAAATCTTGAAGAAGCGGGGTAAGAAAGCAAGGGTAGCCAGTGATGAGAAGATGTACAGATGCAACTGCTTAGAACCCATTTGGCCTTCTAGGCACCATTGCCCCTCTTGCCACAGAACCTTTTCCACTGATGTGGAACTTGAGGGGCACAATGACGGTAGGTGCATTTCAGGTGCACTGGTAAATGAGAAGAGTAAGGAAATGAGTGATATGAAGAAAGGCAAAGGTAATCCAAAATGCAAAGCCGCTCGTGAAGAGTGTGTACGGGAAATGGATGCTTTAGAAGCTTCAAAAGGTGGAGGTTCTCAGCTCAGCTCAAGGTTGATTAAATATCAGAATGAAGGACTGGTATGCCCGTATGACTTTGATGATATTTGTTCCAAGTTTGTGACAAAGGATTCAAACAGGAAATTAGTCCAGGAGATAGGACTTATAGGTTCAAATGGAATCCCATCTTTTGTCCCATCCACCTCTCCCTACCTTAGTGATTCTGTGATACTAATGTCAATTCCTCAGAAAGATGGTGGTGGTCCAGTTGATGGGGCCAAGCCAACTGAAAGGCCTGATTCACAAGGAAATACCAGTAGAACGGAAGCAGGTCATGACCGCATATGTAATGATGAGTCTTCCAGAAGATCTGCTGCTAATGAAGTCTGTCAAGTGCTAAAAAATAGCATGCCAGCTTTAGGATGTATGGAAAGAAGAGAGAAAAGACCCTCTTTAGATGGCCATTCTGCTGAAATGAGTGTTAACCGCTGCTGTGTGGTCCCCATGTCTTCATTGAGGCCATTAGTAGGTAAAGCTTCTCAGATTTCAAGGCAATTGAAGATCAACCTGCTTGATATGGATGCGGCTCTCCCTGAGGAAGCTCTAAGATCATCAAAGGCACATGTGGAAAGGAGATGGGCCTGGCGTTCATTTCTTAAATCTGCTGGGACAATATATGAGGTCAGTTACATCTCCTTGATTTTACTTGTGGAAGTTTGTAGATCGACATATGGCTCTTGAGATATGGCTCTTGAAGCACATATGACATGATTGTGGGTGTATGTGTTGGGTTATTGGTCTCATCTTTTGGTTTTCCATGGGGAAGTTTGTGTATTATTTGATTCCTTCCAAAGTGTAAGCAGTACCTCTTGATTTTGTCCAAATTGATAGGGAAAAATCCTCATCTATTAAATTACTCTGGGGGGTACATAAGGTCTCGTGGATTTCTTACTGCCTTGCATACCAGCTTAGATCTTTGCCATCCAGGAGATCGTGTCATTGGGACTGCCTTCCGATTGAGAGTATGTCTGGGGAGTGCTTGTGTAAGCACTTGCGCATGCATTTTAAAGATACTCAAGTGTGTGACCATGTGGACATATTTTACCTTCTTCAGAAATATTCCAGATGTTCTAAATGCCTGGTTGCACCTCTTGGTTTGATTTGTCAGTTGATTCTTGTTGGTCAATGGATTTGTTTTTTTTTTTTTCCTTTTTCCTTAGCTGGATTGAAATGTTAGAGATTGTCTATGAGCATAACTTTTCAGTTTAGTTACTGCTGCCAGTTCATGTTTTTGTGAAGTTAAATGGTGAAATTGTTTTGGTTGTTTCAGATGGTTCAAGCAACAATGATATTGGAGGACATGATTCAGACAGAATACTTGAGGAATGAGTGGTGGTATTGGTCTTCACTCTCAGCTGCTGCTAAAATTTCTACGCTCTCATCCCTTGCCTTACGTATATACTCCCTTGATGCTGCTATCATATATGAGAAGATCTCATCTGGTTTAGATCAGACTGACCATTCGGAATCCAGCAGCATGCCAGATCTAAACCCACTTCCAAGCTTGGATTTAGCAGAGAAATCCAAGGTCAGCAGGAAGTCCAACAAGAAAAGAAAGGAACCAGAGGGTTAATCTTGGAAAACATGATCTTTCACTTCTCAAGGAACTTAATTCCGACCAAAGCAGCAGTGAACATGTGTTATATGTAGATGATCGGAGAACCATTGTGGGTTATTTAAGTCGTGGGGGCCTATGTCGAGGGCAACCAAGGCTGCTGCTGCTGCTGTCGAATCATATGCATGTACATAGGAGGTAAAGATGACTGACTTGCTGACTGGGATGCTTGGTTGGGAAGCAGAGCTTGTAAAAGCATTTGCCTTGAGGACTGGAGGCACAGAGCCATACTATATGAGATGCATCCAATTTTGGATTTATTCTGCTGCAGCTTTCACTTTTGTTGCTTGGAAAGTGAGGATATTTGGAAGGGATATTTTTCTCACAGAGAGCAAGATGCATATACATATACAGCGGAAATTCATGTAAAAATGGACAAAAAAACCCCAAAAAGAAGGAAGGAAATTTTTTTAGTAACAGTCGAAGTTGAGCTGGTGTAGTGGTCATATTCCATTCTTTATTCATCATTCTCTGTTTCCCACCTTTCTTTTGTAATTTTGGAATTAAAAGAGCCTGTAAAAGGTAGTGCCTGGGCAAATTGCATAAACGATGAAGTTTTAAGTAGCAAAACAAAAATCAGATGGACTGATGGGTGGATTAAAAGAAGGGTTGGCATTCTGCCAGAGGCCGCGACGCCTCAAAACCAGAGATGAGGAGATCATTGGTCTCCGCGTACCATTATGAGTTGAACGAAGTCGTCAATGGCTGGCTTATCAAGTGAAGAACGTAGAGATAGAACTTCCCAAATATTGTCAGAAAAGGAGGTCCAAGTATGGCAGAAGAGGACAACGAAGATTAGTAGAGGTGGGGTTGCGGGGTTGGGAAGAACTTATTCCCTGAAAGAGAAAAACAGCACGTTGAGGTGGGTTGAATCCCTTCATGTTGAAGTGTCCTATTGATTAATGGATAATTTGTCCGTGCCCTTTAATTTTGTTCCCTCTAAAAGCCTTTAAGAGATATCTATGAGCTGCCATTTCCTGAATGCGACTACCCAAAGTTAGTTGGCCAGTCTCTTGGGCCTTTGTGTTTGTTTTTGTTGCGTAAGCATCTCTTTCCCAGACTCAGAGGGGGACAGAGAAGAAGAAAATTAGAATCCGTAAGCCTGGAGGGGGTTGGGGATAGAATTCTGCCTTTATGTAAATGTTTGCTATTCTTCCTGGGTTTTTCTGGGAAGAATCTGACGACTCATGATTCATTTTAAAAGTTGACCCTACACACCCAAAGATCTTGAGCCATTAGATTTTTAATGAGAAGAACCCAGAAAAATTTGTAACATCTCTCTTTTACGAAAGTATATCTTTAGGTGATTGAAGTTGTCTTGAGTATCTGGATGTCTATATATATGTATATATAATATGCATGTTTATTTAATTCTCATGATGTTATATTATGAACATGGATGGTGGTGCTGATGTTGCTCGCTAAAGAGAATCATGCACCACTCAGGGTCTGTCTTTGTCACTAGGAATTCTGTTGCTTTTCCACCACCCCATCTCTTTGCACTTTTTTTATAGCAAAGTTCCATGTATATTTTACCAAGTGGAATTTTGCCTAGTTTACATATCAAACCCGCCTTAGTTTTATATTGAGATATTTTTATAGTTTTACTGAATATGCTTTTTTGTGACCTTTTTATTAATTTTGGTGTAAAAATAACCCCTATAAATCCGTGCTGCTATAACTATGTCCACATAGAGCGTCCTAACCGCTAATCACTTTCTTGCTTTTATTTTTAAGTAGAAACAAACAGAAAATTTACAAAAAAAAATT
This sequence comes from Myrica gale, assembly GCA_963930655.1. Classification (NCBI taxonomy): domain Eukaryota; kingdom Viridiplantae; phylum Streptophyta; class Magnoliopsida; order Fagales; family Myricaceae; genus Myrica; species Myrica gale. The sequence goes on along the minus strand of OZ005600.1, from coordinate 1,737,437 downwards.
ACTAAGTTCAAGAAAAAGAACTGAGTAAATAGACAATATCATCTAAAAGTGAGCTCTTAAAACAAGTCCCCCGTTGCTATAAATAGAAAGCAAATTATTTGAAGGCGTAGAGAAGGTCACTTTCATTGTATAACTTGGAAAAGATTTGAAATGCAGAGTTTTTGTGTGGAGGATATCCAAGCAGTCAGGATTGATGCCTGAGAAGTATAAACGCTTCTCTCATATTTCACCACCAACATATGCATAAATTTCTTGATAAAGAATTAGGGGGGGGGGGGAGAGAGAGAGAGAGAGAGTTATAAAGACCGGAACAAGACATTTACTACTTATCCACAGACTCAGTACAAGACGCCAACAACCCCATCTTTTTTTTTTTTCAAAAGCAATGGAAGTCACAAGACGCCATTGACATAATTTATTCATTAACTTAGGTCATGGATCACCATTATCAGGATCTGAGCCACTCCTAAACTAAACTTCACACTTACCTTTTTCTAGACCATGCCAGATAGTTTCCGCGATAGTCTTCTGCTTAAGCAAACTATTGGAAAATTTGACATTTTTATAGAGTAAAAGACACCCAACTCTTACTCTTCAGCACATTTTAGGACCACACCCACCAACCAAAGGCTCTTCCTCCTCATCATGGTGTTGACGGTTTTATTAGTTTAACCACATTTTAAGACCACACCCACCAACCCAAAGGCTCTTCCTCCTCAGGGCGTTGATGTTCTGCAGCTGCAAACACATCCGAGAAGTAACTCCGACCATCATCACTCCTGTCATCCTCCTCTGATTGGACCCTATCCACTGGGGCCACATAGCCGAGGTAGTTGTCACTTGGGAAGTATGAATCACCACTGTCCACAAGTTGCGGACCGTCCTCATCCAGCACTGCACTCCCTCCACTCCCAGAACTCAGGCGGTCCTCAACCTTCACGCTGAATTGGATGGCTGAAACATAGGTTATATCCCCAGGAAGGGGGTCAGATTTGGGAGCTGAAATGGCTGCTCCAGCCACCTCCTTAGCTTGAAGTTTTTCAGTTAAGGAAAACACCTGCAGTCCAATTGTCAATATGTCATGGCATTCGCATACAATATAATGAGCAGCGTACCTAATGGCGGTACTGATAAACCTTCTCGAACTGCTTGTCACTGTTTTCAATTTTTTGATTAATTTACTTAGCTAATCCTTCAGCAAAGAAAGAGTCTAAAGGCATATTTTGAGAAAGCTGCCAAGGTATATTCGTCTGATGACTTTAAAATTGTCCCTTTACATCAAAGTGGGGTTGAGAACAGATGCTATATTGGAAAACACATGTTTGTTTACATGGACGAATCTCGATTGGTAGGACCCTCTTCAGGCAGGGTCCGATCATCTTCTAGTTCAGGTGCATGTCAATATCATATGATGGAGTTTTGATTAGGAAGGCACTGAAATTAATCCAATAAACAAAACCCCCCCGTGAAACTCCCATATTTTTTCATCATCTGGCAGATCTAAGTAAAAAAGAAATGTTAGCAGAGTTATGAGAAACTTATTCAACTGGCATCTGTTTCTTTTTCATCTTAATAATTCTTCAAATTGAGCACTAATGTCAAAGACCCAAATCAAATGCATTTAGATTGTGTTACAGCTCTTCTAGCACACAAACATAAAAAATAGGAAACAAATGCTCCAAAAGCGTTGGCTCTAAGGGAGGCATACCTCAGATTTCATCTTCTCATTCTCCTTGGCAAGAGAGTCATAATTAGAAAGGAGTGAGTCATAGGAGGATTTGAGGAGATCAAAGTCCCTTTCAAGCTGCTTGGTCTTCCACCGAGCCCGGCGGTTCTGGAACCACACGGCAACCTGTCTCGGCTGCAACCCCAGCTTCTTGGCCAGCTGGGTTTTTCGCTCAGGCTCCAGTTTGTTCTCTGCCTCAAAGCTCTTCTCCAGCAGATGCACCTAATAACATTACCCTCGTGAAGTTAATAATGAGTACTCTGCAAATCACTCGGCTCAAGGAATTGACATATCCTCTCATGCTTTCTCATTTAATTGCTCCAAACATAAGGAAAAGTGGAAAACAGAACAAAACAATTCGAATCTTATGTTTTATAGTCTTCTAATTAAGCTCAATCAAGCTGAACAGTTGTATCATTCATGGCAAGACGGAAGATCCCTACCAGCCACTGACTTTGTCACCTTGCAGAAAATTTGATGAGTCAGATTTTTAATCACCTTCATTTCCTATCTCTTTAGCAACCTAATGGAGCATCAATTCCAAAGAGACGGTTCTTAACTGTTGTTCACAACTTCAACTTCAAGGTATTTATAAAAAAAGAATAATCCTTGATCTTCCAAATATTTGTTCAAGAGTGGTCAATTTCAGATCTCTCCCTCGAACGAAGGAAAAACAAAATCCAATTGACAAAAAGTGAGTTTTATGCCGATAAGTGAACATGTGAGTGCGCCAAATCGACCCTAAAGTAGATGAGTGTCTTTTGGGGGTAGATACTAGATACGTATATGATCACTAAGCATATTGTTGTGACTGGTGGTGGGTCCTTGCGTCACAAACCTGCTCAGGAGTGAGGCGGCGCTTCTTCTCCGGCAACTGCTCGTCGTAATATTCCTCGTCGAATAGTTCGTCGGGAGAGCTGAAAAAGGGTCGCCTCTTTGAGCTTTCCTCCATGCTCATCATTGTTGTTCCTCCTAATTCAATCCCCCACAATACAGAAACGTACCGAGATATCTCAGTATCGACAGAAAAACAGAAAACAAAAATAATAAATTTAACCATAAAGTTAATTCTTGGAATGCTGATTCATACATGATTTCCAGGAACCCAGAAATTGAAAATTCAAAGCAAAACCTCAGTTTAAGCGAACTAACAACTAGCTCCTCCATATTTTTGAATCAGAAACAACACAAGACATACTACTTCACTTCAAAGTCTTGTTTCTCAGAGTCAGGGAATCAAAGAGAACGTACAAGAAAACAGTAGAACCTGACACGTGTAACTGATAGACAACAAACAAGCCCGGGTGGTATTGGGAAAAATACCTCGGAAAACGTTATCACAGTTCCCGAGGAACAACATGTTGCCGCCGTTGCAGGCTGAAGGGTCGAAGAAAAGGCGGCCCGAGTCCATAGTCCAATCCTCGTTTGACACGTGTGGTGTTCTACGGCGAGACGACAGGAAAGAAAAGCTTCAGATGGTGGCGCTGAAGGTGATGCTGCTTTCGTATACGTAGAATTTTGGTGGCTGGGGGTGTATAGTACAGATTAGAAGATCATAAGCTTGTGGCGGAAGAAGCTAGTGGTCCAGAGCAACCTTGCCGGTGTCTGCAACGGACATATACAAGATCCCATCATGATAGGCCTTCCGCTCTGTCCCAGCTCCGCTTGATTTTCCCGGCCACTTGTGTTTGACTTGGATCGTCCGAGGGAAAAAGACAAGTTAGTTTAACGAAACAACTAAAAAAGCCGAGGATTTGGCCCAGAAAAAGGTATATCTACAAAACTAAGAGAGATTTGTGATCGGGAGTGGAAACTACGGTTGCCGGAAAAAGGCAAGTGTATCTTCTAGGCGTTTATCGCAGCTAAAGTTGACCGAGGCGAGCGTAGCGCACTTTATATTGTGGTTCGATGACTACAGAATCACGAAACTACCCTCTTGATTTGAATATAAGGGCATGGTCAGGATTGTTTGAATCCTCAGATTCTACAACCAAACATAATTTTTCACACCACATAAATATAACTACAACACGTATACCAATAAAGTTAACATCACATAAAAATTCTCAAAACACAAAAAATCCTCACAATACACCTTAACCGAACACACTCTAACTGGCGTATTTTCCATTAAACGACTGAGATTTTATCATTATATATAACGTTTCATATTCTCAAAATATCAGAGAAATCTTTTTAACAAGTTCTGTTTGATATTTCTCTGGAGACTGGAGTGTGGACTCGGGACTAACTTGCGCCGCAGGTGACGGGTCTGCGTTGGATGGATGAATCTGGGACGTTGGATGGATGAATCATCTGTTAAATGAATTGATTTTGTAAACTGGTGCCAGACTGTTAAAATGGGTCCCATGCCTTGTGATCGGGAATATGTCGGATCCATCATTCATATGCCTCATCTCTGTTCCGTCGCGGTTAGTATTGTTAATTCCTCTCCTACCCTATATTTAATTAATTTTTACATTTCCTCCAATATATATATAGGAGGTCAAACTGTGATTTCTGTATTATTTATGGTTTATCTGAAGTCAGTAGATTTAGCTAAACAGATGGAAAAGTGTTTTAGCTGATCAACCAGAGTCCATAAATTTTGTAGGGTTTATATATAGGGGATAAATATAAAATTGATCCATGTGTTATAAGTAAAAATCGATTTAGTCCCTGTGATATGAAAAATATCGATTTAGTCCCTGTGATTTTAGAAAGTGATAAAATCAGTCCCTGATAGAGGACCAATAACAAACGAAAATAGAATCATAGGGACTAAATCGATGTTTTTTATATCATAGGGACTAAATTGATTTTTTCTTATAGCACAAGGACTGATTTTACATTTATCCCTTATATATATATATATATATATATTTTTTTTTTTTTTTGGTACCCGCACCCCCCACAGAATCAAAGGGGGAAAAGAGGAATTAGAAAACTAAGAAGAAACAGAAAGAAGCAAACAAAGACAGCATCTTGGAAATGAGTGGTATGGTATGGACGAAATTCACATGGTGGGGCATGAGATATAACTCAGTGTAAGCAACTATTGTCTTGCTTATATGATGCAGGGGGAACCCAATTGGCAGACACTTGAGAAGCATTGGATTGGATGATGCATCTTCTTTTTCAATAGATGCATCATGGCACTTTAGTTTCATGAACTTCTGGTTTCTATTACTTTTTATAACTGAAATGGAACTAGTATGTTGCAGTTGAACAGAAGACAGTACCTTTAAGGAATTTAAGATTCGAGTCTATAAATGTTTCTTGTGAACTGGTTTCAAAGCCATGTACTTTCTATACTATTTAGGCTAAAATGAGGAATCCATTTTGTTTATTTCTCCCCATCACAGAAATTCCCCAAGCAGTGTTGAGATGCAGCTGAGATTCAAAATCTGAGTGGATAAATCACTCATTAATAAAGAACAAAGGTAATCTTAATGATTCAATTGCACTAAATGGTTTGAAAAGGAAGTTTTCAGTAGATTATAATGATATAAAAGGGTTACATCAGTACTGTGCAATGAAGTCAGCAGCAGATCAGAAGGAAGCACCAACAGGCAACAGCTGAAGATCAATGAACTTAGACCACCATCAATGCTTCCAAAGGAAACTCTGGCCTATCTTCATTTCATTGGATTATTTATTCATTTCTAGTTGTTATACACTGAAAAAATTATCATAGCCGACAAAGCTATGCGTGGTCACATGAATAAAACTTGCAAATATCTTGTGGAAGTCGCATATATGGCAAACTCGGTGCTATTAATCTATTGGAACCAGGAGAGGGTGTACAAAATTGCTCCTAGGACTGCCTATCAGTGAAACGCGCGAGACAAAGAAGCCCTCCCAAAAGAATAAGATGATTAGAGATGGCCATGACACTTACAGGAGAACCACGTAGGGATGGGACCCAGAGAATAAAAGCTTTTCTTCTTGTAGTGGCAGATAAAGGAAATAGGAAAAGCACAAAACAAAATATATTTAAGTCGACAGAGAAATATGCTTGCAAAAACATTAAAAAAAATCAGACAAAAACTTTTTTTTTCTTTTTCTGGACTATAACTCTGTTTTAAATTCTGAGTCAACTAACCTGTAAGCTAAAAAAAAATTATTCCCTGGAAAGGGTGATATGCATGCATCTCATACAGATAAGATTTGTCTATCGTTTACCAATCTTCCTCTCCTGTTAATTACAATCAAAGAATCGCATAGGTTCTCCAGCCAACACAGAGAAAAAGAAGATCACACATTTCCTACCAGAGTATTCTATTTGATCAAGTGCGAGGAAAGTTCCTCCCCCATATATGGCCATTGCTAAACCACTCTGACTTAGAGCTGGAAGTAGATGAATGGTAGGGCATGTGTAAGCATGTTTCTTGTATGAGATTGCACATGTTTCAATCCCAGTGGGAGTTGAATTTTGAGCAATTAAAGTTCCAGTAGAAAACTCTGATCAGTCCTTTGTTGAAGAAACATATAATAGATCTATGCATATATAGAGTTTCCATGTGTTGGCCAGTTGTCTCCCAGTGGCGTAGAATGCGTGGCACACTATGTATATATATCTATATCCCAACCACTAAAATAAACTCTTTCCCATCCAATACAAGGAATGGGTTTCGCTTCTTCCCAAAAGATAGCAAGTCTAAAGAATCTTTCCTAAGCAAGATGGTAGCAATTTTAATAGCTTTGTCGAGTTTTAATATTCTCATCTAGTAAGCATCATTTCCAACTCAAATTAATGGAATCAAGGAAACAACCTATCATTACTTTTTTTCTACTTTTGACACATTTAGCTCCCCCACCAATCAGCATTCCACAGATATGTATAAGAATATGTCTATTCTGCGTGTACATTAATTGTGTCAGATGACTAAAAGCAGATTGATCTGCAGAGGTATATGCCTATTCTCCACCTGACCATAACTACTTTCATGCTAAAGTTTTCTCCAAGTAAATGCATGCCTCACGTTTGGCTGTCAAACGTCCCGTGGGAATCGTGTTTCTTGCTGCAGATATGTACAGAGCTGAGAGCACTATGAATGTACACAATTGCATCCACTAGAAAAGAGCCTAAAAAATAAAACATTTTCTGGTACAAAAAAAGGACAACATTGAATCGTCGGAACAGAGCTAGTTTTAGGATTGCATGACATCCCATAATTCAGTAGTTTCAACTTTAAAGTCTGATATTAATTTTACCCAAAAACACAACAAAGGAAAAAAGAAAGCTTTCAAGTCTGCACTGGCCGTCCTGTTCTACTGTGGTTGAGTCCATTCATGGAGACTGATTTCTTCATGTCTAGGAATCATATTATATTCAAAAGAATGTCCGCTTTATGTTTTTGCAGGAGCATATATATATATAAACGAGTATAAAAGAATGTCCAATTCTAACAACTTTGGTCACATTGTTCTAGAGTCATGCAAAAGAAGGATATAAGGAATGCAGAAAGAAATATCAGCTTTTGGGAGAAACGTATCGCAGTGTAATAATCAAACACAACATAGACTTAGTGCTTAAGAACAATATGTTTTCTGAATAAACGTGGTGGGTAAAGACTGAAGAGGGGTTTGGAAAGGCAGGTTGAAGTTGATTGTGTCGTGTGCATACACTGAACTCTCACTTTATAGCTCGCTTTTTTTGTTTTTAAATTCCTTCACTACTAAGGTAAGAGACTTGCTGGTATATTTTTTTTACTAGAAAATGGATTGGAGATTTTCACTTTTCTTTTGTCCTTTGCTTAGCTTTAGGAAAAAGGGGGGAAGAGAAGGAATGGTGAACTTAGAGGACTAATGGGGAGGGGGGGGAATGAAAAGCCACTTAAAAAGGAAGAGGGTACATCAGAAGGAACAATGCTTTTGAGATAATGTTTATTTGAGGGTGTATTTTGTGTGTGTTGCAGATAAAGAACATGATGATAAAGTTGGAGCATAAGGTAGTGCATGCTTCCTTTATTTCCTTTTAACAAATGAGGCGAGTAGTGTGACTACATGTCTCATACAGTTCAGCTATACCAATGTGGCAATGTCTCTGCCTTCGAAACTCTCTCTCTCTCCCTACAGCAACTATTAGCCATCTGGGTGGGGGTGGCTACTTAGAATGGCATGCACCCACTATTTTATGTTGAGGGTAAAAATTTTGGGTATTGGGGTTTGAGAAATATTATAAAGTAAAGATATGTTATGGAAGTTGGCGAAGAGAGAAGATTTTTAATAAATATTATAATAATAAAAAATTATGTGATGAATTTTTTATGATTAAACTTAAATTTTTGGGACTCAAACATATCATACAGTGCATCTTTTATGCATGGGACTTAGTAGACCACTAATCTTACCACTCCCATCCATCTTTCTGATCTATGGAAATTGACTGTAACAGATGGGTTTTTGAGGGCTTGTGTGCTTGGGTGAAGAACTTGACAAAAGGATAGAAAAAGCTACTATTGTGCACGTGAATTGCTAGAAGCTTCGATCGAGAAAAGAAAAAAAATTGCTAGAAGCTTCTCCAATCGAAATGGGCAACGAGTAAACTGAAGCCTGCCAATATATTGAAACTAGAGCGTAAAGCAGATACACAACAGAGTCCAATATCACCTTTTAGCTTAAATGTGGCCCAAAAACTTGTCCAATCACGGGCTTGTGCGAGGCCAGTTTATGAGTGGCAACACTCACATGCAGGTCCACAAGGGTCCAATATCACCTTGACCCTAAACTAAGCCCAATACTTAATCAAATCATGGGCTTGGCCCAATGACATTTTATGAGGCCCCAACTCATTGCCTTCAGAGTTCTCCTCTTTTACTCTTTTTGTGCTTTTCGTTTTCCTATCCATTATGAACCAAAATAAGGAAAAGTTTAGAGTTTAGTTAGGCTATCTGAAACTAATTGCAACCCGACAGTTTTTTTAAATCTATTTTTTTTTATCAAATTTTCTTATTCGGTATTATTATTATTATTATTTTCGCAATTGGCGATAGCAAAATAATTTGAACAGATTACGTGGTCAGAAACAATTGGGAAAAGAGAGAGCAAAGTGAATATCATGGTTACGTTGGCACGTGGCAATGTTTCCCACGTCTTGTGCAGCTCAGGAGTGGTACTTTTCGTGATTAACTCGAAATGCAACGCCAATTTCACAAGCCCACGTAACTACCCAGCGGGCCGGTACACACCTCTCTCTCTCTCTCTCTCTGCGTCGCATGCATGCACGCAGCTTTTAGTGAGAGAGAGAGAGGATTAGATCTGTTAAACCTCTCGTCCAGATAGAGATATATAAGGGAGAGATTATCGGAGATTGATACGATTTAAATTTGATCGTTTCCTTTAAATTTGAAGTTCGTTTTATTTAAAACTTATCCAGAAAAAAAAAATTTGTCCGCTTTAAATTATTAATGAATTTACTAAATTAGGAAAACAATAAATGGTTGTAAATGAGGAATACTATTCTTAGGTTCTTTACAGATTTTTCTGAAAATAATACAACTGCTCAATATTAATTTTAAAAGTGAGTTCTACACACCTAAAGATCTTGAACCGTTAGGTTTTTTTCAGAAGAATCTGAGAAGAACCCAAAAAAATCATTGTAAAGCGGGATTTTGAAATTTTAATGAAATCTTCTCATCTGATTGGATAAGTTCACTCCAACTCAAACTCTTCATTTGCACAATATTTAAGTAGCTCGTCCCTCGTCCCTCTTCCTTCAAAGCTCACATTTATTTTCTCTCTGAAACTCCTTTTCTCTGCGAAGGATTAATACTTAGAAGATGGTGATCAGTGCTGAAGCCGCTAGAAACGTCGTCGGCATCGTCGGTTTGTACTCCAAAACCCAAAACCCTAGTTATTACGAGCCCTATGATATCATATCTGCGACTGTGCCGCGCGCTGCGTGTCATTTTACCTGTTATATGTTTGGTTTCAATTAAAAATGTTGACGAGATTTGTATGTTTTAACCTGTTCCAATGAGAAAGAAAAAAACTGTTGGATTTTATTTCTCTCAGAGCAATATTGTTCTCTCTCTCTCTCACTCTCTCACCCCGGCCCTGTACCGCTTTGTTCTTTCTTAAATATTTATGGATACGGACGTTGGGGATTTCTGCTAGTAGTTTACTTTTCTATCTATTTATGCGCAATTTTTCCTCAGATTTCTTGAGTAGTAAAAGAGAGGTGTTATTTAACTCAGCGCAATCGATCGAGTTGCAGAGGCTTAGTTCATACACTAAGCGATCTGTTTGGAGTTTTTTTTGTGCTAATTTAGTCTTCGTAATCTCCGTGCAGGAAATGTGATCTCCTTCGGGCTCTTCCTCTCACCAGTGTAATCTCTCGTTTGTTTTCTCTATAAATACCTAAATAAATACGTCTGTGCATATATATAATGATATAAATGAATATCATATTCACATTTGTGTGTTAAGTATATTTTTTCATGCTGATTAGTTGGTTGTAATTATTCCAAAAATCCCTTCTTTTTTGTTGTTGCTTGAATTTGCAGTTTAATTGTTTAATAAAAGTACATGTATATAGAATGAGTTTTTTTTTTCCTTAGCTTATATAGAATGAGTTGCGTGCTTATACTTTTGCCCTTGTCGAATTCTTTGAAGTGGTTTCATGGAGCACTTCTTTTGAACAATATATACTCAAATCTATCTTTTGTTGGAAGAATTTTGTAGAATCATACTAGCTAGGCATATATATATCTTTGCACAAAAATCTTTTACCGATCAAGAAGAACATGAGTACCAATTTGTTACACGGATGTTGTTTTGCATGACCTTCTTTATCTATAAGTTCCTGTATCTTCCATTAAAGGTCTCAAATGTTTTTTTGTCAGGCCAACATTTTATAAAATCTACAAAAATAAGGCAGTGGAGGATTTCTCGCCGGTTCCCTATATTGCAACAGTACTGAACTGCTTGTTCTGGGTCTTCTATGGCATGCCATTTGTTCACCCAGACAGCCTTCTTGTTGTGACAATCAATTGTGTTGGTTTAGTATTCGAGCTCATCTATTTGGCCATATTCTATATCTACGCCGCGGAACAGAAGAATGGACGGGTACGTTATATATATATAGACCTCTTGCCTAATATACTACGCTAGCTAGCTTATTGACGCATGATTGAAATTCTCTCTGTTGCCAAATTTAATTAACTTGTGGATTAATCAGATAATTAAGCCCACTGATCCTCTTATTTCGAGATTCCAAGGTAATAACATAGGTAATTAAAAAAATTATAAGTCACTGAATAAACCTGATAGCATTCCAGCTAGTTTACTATAGGCCTGATTGATATATAATTAGCTTATTTTCAACCGACTTGTTCATGCTCTTCTGATATGTACTGTACTGAAGGTCCCTGAACTCAGTTACTCCAATTGGAAACTGAAGGTCCCTGAACTCAGTTACTCCAATTGGAAAAAGGTCTCTGTCATAAAAAAAAATGCAAGTGAGAAAGTTGTTGTTACTATGTTTCTGTTAATGTTTTCCTCTATTTACAGAAGAAGGTACTCATAGGGCTTGCCGGTGAAGTGGTTTTCGTGGTCATCATCGCAGTCATAACTATGCTGACATTACACACTCACGAAAACAGATCCATGATGGTTGGGATCATCTGTGATATCTTCAACATTATGATGTACGTTTCGCCTCTTACAGTCATGGTACGTCTCTCCTTTGAATCCCATTAGTTTCATTACAGTGGGTATTTACATTCATTCACTAACCAGACAAAAAAAGGGATATAATCAAATTCAATGACTTGTTTTATTTCTTGACTTTCTGATATGCTAACATTACGATTTGTGTATGTTTCTTGTTGTGTGTGTTCTAAACAGAAACAAGTCATCACAACCAAGAGTGTGAAATACATGCCATTTTATCTCTCACTGGCCAACTTCCTTAATGGTTCCATCTGGACTGCTTATGCCCTCATCAAGTTTGACATCTATATCCTGGTAAATTCAATTCCCACAAGAACTCTGGCGCAATGGTCATTGAAGGCCTTTCTGTCTTTCCCAGATAAACTATTTATACGTGCTCAAGATATATTTTATCATTAGTCGTAATCGGTAATCTATATATGATCTCGTTAGTCGTTAGTGTTCTCGTAATTCGTCAATGGAATTTAACGTGTCGTATACCTTTTCTATTCTCACAGGTCAGCAATGGTATCGGCGCAGTATCTGGTGCCGCCCAACTCATTCTATATGGACTTTACTACAGGACAACTCCGAAAGACGATGGTGATCATGATGATATGCCCGCGAAGCCAACTCATGGGGTGCAGCTCTCAAGCACAATTGTATCGGCTCCTAATGGCGTCGTCTGATGACATAACCAAGCCCCACTGGTGCTAGCTGGAGTTTGCTCTTATTCTTAGATTTTGTCCCTCTTAGTTTTCGTGTGAAGCTAACTAGCGACAACTATTTTTCTAGTTTGGGATCTTGTGAATAGAATATTTGCCTGTTCTTTTGCATTATGAATTTTGCCAATATTGGCCACCACCTTTAAGGAGCCTGCAATTAACTACACGTACGGCTCTCTGTTATTTTCTTCCTAGATAGTTCGCTTTTATTTACTTTTTAATTAGAGACATTCTGTTTTTTCTGATTGAGCGTCTCAATAATACTGAATTCTTCTTAGTTTCTGGTCTAAAAAAAAACCCTTGTTGTTTGTTGTCTTTTTGTTATGGTTGTGTTGCTATTGGACTCTACGAAATGGGGTAGCCCGGTCCTCCCATGACCCATTATTGTTTTGTTGGCTCAACGCTCGACTTGAAGTTCTATCAGAGATTTCAGATTGGGCCATCAGCTATTGATTCGCCATTTTAATGTGTCAAATTTATGGTGTCGAAGCCCACCCCTGTTTTGGGTAATTGAAAGCCCATCCTTATCTTGGCTTGCTGAAGACTCGGGACCAAAAAAACCAATGATGCCTTTGTTTACAAAGGAGCAATAATTCGCTGATATTATTCAATGGAGCTTCATGTAAGATATATGTGTGAATGAATTGAATATAAATACAAAGCACAAATTTTCTTCTTTTTCTTTTAAATTTTTTTTATCTTACAGATTTAATGAGCACTTTAAAATTTCGGAAGAAATATTTGAAGACTATGATGCAACATACTTCTATACGTTAATATATATTACCTGTAATTCATAAATAATAAATACAGAGTTGCATCCATTCGGAAATAGCTTGACATCATACGCGCACAAGACTTGGCATAAAAACGGAACTACAATCTCTAAAAAGAACAAGATATCTTATCCAGAGCGTGAGGATGATGGCCCTTTCACAGCAATCTCTTCCAGTAGAACAGCCCCAAGTGACCAAAAACCTTATCTGTTGCTATCCTTTCTCTCTGTCGGTCTCCCAAAAACACGTATAGTCATCAGTTTTTCTCGGAGACCCCGATGCTAACCTTGCTGTAAAATATTAGTCAGCTTTCCATGGCAGCAATTATCTTCGCCCCAAAGATACCCGCCAATCATATTCGCTTCCCCTTGTCAAGAACCAAGTTTTCGTCGAGCCGTCTTGGACCTCGATGTTCTGCCCAAAGTCCTGAGCAACCTCACCTCCATAGTAGTCGGGTATGGTTTTCAATATTGTAGTTCTTCTGGTCTTACTTGAGATGGATTTGTCGTATGACATTATGGTAAATTATACTCCGATGTGTTTGAGAGTTAGTTCGATTAAAACTGTGTTATTGGAGCTTGGAAGTATGGCATTCGTAATGTTTAACAAGATCAAAACTTTGCCAAAGAACTTGTTGCATATATTGGTCTTTTAGATTGGAGTTACTAACGACTTCGCTTAATTGAGCAGAAAGGAACGTCGTTTTCCTTGAAGAACTGTGCGATTTCAATAGCTTTGGCGGTTGGGTTAATTACTGGAGTTCCTGCTTTGGATTCGTCTGTAAGTGCCAATGCAGCACCTAGTCCAGTTTTGCCTGATCTGTCTGTGTTGATATCTGGACCGCCCATCAAGGACCCAGGAGCGTTGTTACGATATGCGTTGCCCATCGACAATAAAGCTATCAGGGAAGTACAAAAGCCACTTGAAGACATAACGGACAGTCTCAAGGTTGCTGGACGCAAGGCACTCGATTCAGTGGAAAGGGTAATGTTTATAATCCAGCATTTTTCGGGTATCCGTTTCTGGTTTAGAAAAAGTGTTTCATAAAAAATTAATTGGGATTTACATTCCTTTGAGAAATGTAGAATGTGAGGCAGGCATCTAGAGCCCTGAAGCAGGGCAAAACTTTGATAATATCGGGGTTAGCTGAATCCAAGAAGGACCATGGAATTGAACTGCTAGACAAGCTGGAAGCGGGAATGGATGAGCTCCAAAAAATTGTGGAGGACACGAAGAGAGATGCAGTAGCACCTAAACAGAAGGAGCTACTTCAATATGTAGGGGGGTAAGTATTGTCGTAGAAAAACTACTCTGGTTATCTGGTAATTTAGAAATACTGCTTCTGACATGGTGACCTTTGGGGTTTCCAAATTGTAAACCACACAAACATTCATTTGCTTGATATATGTATTTTTCAGAAAAGTGTTTCAACGAATTATTGCTTGTTGATATTCCAATATATTTTTAAGACCTGCCATTAAGTTCTGGTACGTTAAAAAATGCCTAAGTTGAGGTTCTACAATATTAAGTTGATGTATGCATCTTAAATGAGTTGCAAGGATGCTCTTTTTCTTCCTTTTTCGTAAGAGGTGTCTGGTAGAGATTTCACATTGGATAACCTAAATTGCTATTGAGATGGTTGATGAAAGATGATTTTTAGAGCAAGAGTTGGTCTTGTCTGCTTGATTTTTCTACCAAGAGTAAGATAACCTCTACCTCAATGTTCGGCTGGAAGTCATACTATCATTTGTTTTTAAACTTAATGAGTCCAACTCTCTTCATTGTTTGTTGGTTGGGCTATATTTGAAGGGCTCTGGCTTTCGGATCAGGTTTCCCTTGGAAATTGGCATTGTATTTCATATGCTTGATATTCTTACTACTGATTGATCGTCCCTCATCTACTTGAAAGAACTACAGGACCTCTGTATTTCTTCCCCTTGAGTTTGCTCAAAGTACAGCTCACGTGATTATGTAATGATCGACTTAATAAATTTTTATTTGTTTTCGTGTTCCCTTTAGGGCTTTTCCCTTATATGGAAACAGCATATTACGGGTTTTGGCCTCCAGAACATTTATGGTTTGGTTGTTACAGCAACATGAGAAAATGCTAAACTGCATAATAGGTTAAATGTCCCAAATCAATGTCCATCCCCTTGTTGTAGAATGTTGTTTAATCCTGGGAAGGAATGATTATGACTTCTGACATCTTCAAGAACCGCATCCTAATTTTTTGCATGAGAACTGAGAAGGACTAGTAAAAATTAATCCTGTTAAGATATACTCCTTCTCATATATACCCTTGTCATTGACTGCAGCTGAGATCTTCCTGGGGCATTGGGTTTCTGCAGAGTTGAAGAGGATATGGTAGATGGCTTCCCATACGAAGTACCTGAAGAATACCGAAATATGCCTCTATTGAAGGGAAGAGCAACTGTGGAAATGAAGGTCAAGGTCAAGGACAATCCTAACCTTGATGAATGTGTCTTCCGCATAGTTCTAGATGGTTATAATGCGCCTGTAACTTCTGGGAATTTTGTAGACTTGGTGGAAAGACACTTTTATGACGGCATGGAAATCCAGAGAGGTAATGCGTCTGGAATTAAATGCATATGATTACTGCTTGTTCAGAGAGGTTATTATTAAGCTTTCTGGATACGTTGGGAAAGGAAAAGGTTCAACTGCCATGTTGACCATCGTCAGCTTAATTGTTTTATTGTAGAACCACATAAAAACATGTACTTTTTTGAAATTCACTATGCTCTCTCTCTCCTCGTTTTCAATTTATACTGTAACCAATAGCCTGGACAAATGCTTCTAACCATGAAGCATGTGATGGCTAGAAATTTAGGTTTCACCTATGTCTTTACCTCTCTACAAGTCTTAGAAGTTCCCTTGGGTTGCTGCAGCTGATGGCTTTGTTGTTCAAACTGGTGACCCTGAAGGTCCTGCAGAGGGCTTCGTTGATCCTAGTACAGAGAAAACCCGGACAGTACCATTGGAAATCATGGTAGAGGGGGAAAAATCACCCTTTTACGGAGCAACATTGGAAGTAAGCTTATCAAGCTGTCTGTTATACTGTTTATGGTTAACATGTGATGGAATAGAAATCATAGCAATATTGACATTGAGAACTAGTAGAAACAATCAAATTACAAGACATCACAACAATGTTCGCCATCTCTGTTAGAGTATGTAGTACGGAAAATATCTGGGTGAAGTTTAATCCACTCTCTTAAGCGATTGACATAACCTTGTTAGATTTAAAGCAGTATACGAACCTGGATTAATTTGTCTTCCTTTGGTTGCCTCAAAATCAAATTACTTGATGACTTTAGTATTCATGGAAGTTAAAATAGCTATTGGCATGCAAACTTGGTAATGTCCCTCCTTACATAGACCTGTTTTGCTGCGGTCAGCACCTTGAAAATTGTAACCAATTGGGCCAAAGGTGGTTGGACGTCTGTAGTGATTAACTCAGATTGGGTGTAAGTTTGTCCACCTTGATATGAAGTCAATCTCAGCATGCCCTTCGCCCTTGGGTGAAAGGGACCCCCATTGACCATGGGTTGGTAGCTCTAAAAAAAGTAAGAATTTGGAGTCTATTTTATTCTTTCTCTTCCTGTGTTCTTATCTTTGTTGGTCTCTGCAATTACACCGGTGTTTTACAGGACCTTGGTCTATACAAGGCTCAAACAAAGCTTCCATTTAATGCATTTGGAACGATGGCCATGGCGAGAGATGTGAGTATTTGACTTCAACATCACTGTTCTCCACATATATGTTGTGCTTTTGTTACTCTGAGAAGAACTGCATATGGGTTTTCAATTTTTTTTTCTTAAATTTTCTGTACAGGAATTTGAGAACAACTCTGGGTCCGGCCAGGTGTTTTGGCTACTGAAAGAAAGTGAACTGACTCCCAGTAATGCCAACATATTGGATGGTAGGTATGCAGTGTTTGGTTATGTGACAGAAAATGAAGATTATTTGGCAGATCTCAAGGTTGGTGATGTCATAGAGTCGATTCAAGTGGTTGCTGGCTTGGACAATCTAGCCAATCCAAGCTACAAGATAGCTGGCTAGTTAGCTTTCCTTATTTTTCAGTATATATAGAGTTTACTGGCCATTTCCATCAAATTTGTTGATGGAAGTTAAAATTAAAGCGGTCCAAAATTTAAGTTTCTATTTGTAGTCCATGGATTCTCCGATCGATTCTTTGGTAGAAATTTGAACATCTAAGTGAGAATTAGTTTGAGTAAAGGATTTTTGATTGATTCAGCATGACTGCAGTGCTAGAGAATGAGAATGGAATTTTAATTGGTTGACCCTTGTCATTTTGTAGACCCACATGTAAGCACAAATAAGGGAAAATTACTTGTAGGCTTCCTGAAACGACAAACCACCGCTGTTAAAACAACCCTAATCGCCTCAATAGTACTATTGTGTAGAGCCTGAGCCTCAATTTTAATTAATTATAACCACCAAAAGAGTCCAGTAATTTACGGTCGCCTCATAGCCAAGCATGTGATATCCGTCACCGGAAGAGATGTAAAAATGTATGGAAACTCGTACCGCAGGAGTTGCCATCAGTACTTAGGTTCTCGTCTTAATAAGAGCCATTTGTAACCGACTTCAAACGAAATACAGGGCAGACGTTACGCAAAGTGTCTATCGAGACTGATACAATCATACAATCGCCTGCATGCATTTTACTATATCGTGTGCTTCTTTTAACCTCGATAAGTGAAGTGCTTGTATTTCCAAGATCAGCAATATGGAAGGTTATTATTTTATAGCATCATAATTTGTTTTGGGGTAAGCTTTTTACATAATAATTCCATACTTCGAAACATTCTTCTACTTATATGGTATGATGTATAATTACAAGCAGGACAAATTGGCCTCTAGAATCCAAAAAAATATAAGCTCCTAAACGCAATAATTAGTCAAAATCATGAGAAATAATTGACTAAAGTCACCCTGAGGATCGAATCAAATTAAGTACCCGTACACAAAATAATTGGGATCTTCTTAAGTGGGAGAAAAGACCATGAGAAAGAAGAGAAGAGCTTTACAAAACTTAAGTCCGATTAAGTAACAGATACCGGAGAGCGTCACTTAAGCCTATAGCCTCCACAGTTTCGTTTTCCCTTTAAATTGGACGAAGATACAAATTGAGTTTCCAAGACCGGTGTGCTGCATATCAACGCAATCTTGAAGGACTTACAATATTTCAGGGTCCTCTGTACCTGCGGAAACAGAAACAGCCCTGCGACTGATCAAGAGGTATCATACCTCCACCCTTTGACGTGTCAACGGCTTCCAACAGGGCCACTACCTCGTCCATCTCTGGCCGCTTGTCAGGGTTAGTATCCCAGCATCGCTTCATTACATTGGAAAGAGAACTTGGGCAACAGCGAGGTAGCTCTGGCCTCAGATTCTGGGGTTTCATGTAGAAGCAAAGAGAAGTTTAATTTTCTTTTTAGTTCACAAACTCTTAGTGATGGAGACATAATTGTTGTCACATTGAAAGCGTTGCTACCATTAGCTTAAAGAGATGCAAAACAACATTACTAAGCTATCTTATCCATCAATATTGTTGAGTTGGAATACAAATAATTTTTCTCCTTTCTTTTTTAGTTCCGGCAAATGCTTCCCCCCCCCCCCCCACACACACACACACACACCAGCATAGATTATGAGCAATACAGACCAGAAAAGCAATCAAGTATGGCACTAAGAGCTTTTATATTGGTTAAGATATCATTGTCCTTCTTATGTCTATTAGGCTTAGTCCTTTGCAAGCAGAAAAACAACTAGCATACTTTTCTACCTGGCGAACAACTGCTGATGTAACTTCAGAGAAGCTGAGGTCAGGATACGGCATGTCACAGCAGTATATCTCCCACAAGCAGATACCAAAACTGTACACATCACATTTCCTATTATATGGGTTGCCATTTAAAACCTGCCCCATCCAAAGTCATCAGTGATAAGTTAGAAGCTTAAAAGTTCAAGATCTCAAAGAATACCCGAAACATCACTTATTCAATGCCAAAATAAGCAATGAAAAATGGAAACATCAACTTATGGCAAAGCTAACCACCATTTTCGGACCCATCCAAAACTTCAAGCAGAATCTGTGTTTTTCATTTCTTCGCAGTACAGCAAAGAATGTGAAAGATATCATAGACTAGGATGATTATGAGATGCTGAGAAATTCATAGGTAGCAGTTGTTGAATAATAGACGATGAAGCATGCTTAGTGGAAACAAGTAGAATCCAGTCCGTGCCAGTAATAGAAACCCAGAAAGGTAAGCAGCATGTACATCCTTCTTGGACTTAACTTACAGAACTCCTAGCTTCAAGGATCCACATAAGTAGATGCCACTACAATGACATGAGTGATAAAACCCCCCAAATAGTATAGCAACCATGCACGCAAGAAAGAGTGATTTACAGAAAGAAAAAAAAAGGTTTGTCGTGGAGTTCAATTAAATGGAAAATCAAGTGTATACCTCAGGTGCCATGTAACCAAGGGTTCCAGTCTCACCAGTCATGTCATTAGGATTGGAAGCCTCCATACGAGCAACTCCAAAGTCAGCTATTTTCAAAGTACGCGTCTTGTCCAGAAGCATGTTCTCTGTCTTAACATCTCTGTGGACAATTTTCTGGGAATGAAGATAGCTCAACCTATAAAAAGGGTGGATAGTAATGGAACAAGATTAGAAGTTGACATATAAGGCATAAAATTACGCTTATAACACATGCAAACCCTTGAATACATTCAACATATTTGAAGAATAAAGCAGAGTAAGGATGAAGTTTGGAGTTTTGACCCTCTGGCAAGATCCAGTGCAAATTGGACAACTACTTTGAAAGCTAGCTTCCTTCTTCGGCTCTTTATGAGGTAAGATTTTAGTGCACCCCCAGGACAATATTCCACTACAACACAACAAATATTACTTGGCATGCCAATGTGGCCACTATCTGTTTGTATGTTTAGCTCAGATGCACCCATAGTCGCCCCTATAAACTGCAAAAGAGGATTGGGAATTTGAATGAATCAGTAAAGACGATTTTGACATAAATGTCTATACCATTTAACAAGGAGTTGGTCAATATCAAAGAAAAGTTTAAATTGGACAACCTTCTATTTTTGCATATTGCGAGAGTGCTTAACATCATTCTGTGCCGGCCTATAAAAAAGGACGCTAATTTCTTTACAGCCACATTAGAGTCCATTTTGTCTTAATACAGCGTCAGACAATCTCCCATCCATTTTGGACCGATGATTAAGTAAAATTTCTCGTTGCATGCATCAAACAGGTAGATTTCAGAACCCAAGAATGCAAAAGTACATCACTAGATAATGGGTACATCATCTTTTTTGAACGCCTATTTTGCTTTTCCTAATAGAAATGTTATTCCACCATTGGCAACACATTCATATACAGTACTTGAACTTAAACCTGATTTTGCCCTCAAATGAGGGAAACTGAAGATCAAGTATTCCCAGAATTTACATTTACTAAAAGAGCTTGTTTATTTCAATTGCAACCGGACCAGGATAAGAGAATGACCTCCTATTTGAAGGAAATACGCTAGAGTTCGGGCAACGTCTATTTCATTGACCTCCTATTTGAATGGCCATGTTTTTAATTGTTGTGTCCTTTTTCTTAACCAATGCTTCAAAACAGTTATCTGATAGCATGTTTCAAGAAAAGGTATCCATTATCATAGTGCTACTTCAGTTCTTTTGCAACTCCATCGAAGGGTGGAAAAATTTGGGGGATGAAGAGATACTGGTGAAGACATACCTTTGTTACATTAGGATGGTCAAGCTTGTGCCAAACGGCAACCTCTTGTGTAAAAGCTGCTCTAAGAGAAGCAATTTCAGCCTCTGACCTGTGGCCCTCCTCCCCCCAATCAAGAAGTTTAACTGAGAATGATGAAATCAATGTGAATTTGACTCAAAATAAGATCTAGAAAACTTCTTAAGCTAATACCTAAAACAACAGCAATCATGAAAGAAATATAATCAGTCTTATCAAACATTATTTGATTGTGATCAGATGATAACTACAAACCATATCGATTCTTCTATTTCTTCATTTCCTCCTATGTGACATAATTAGTGATCAACTAAAGATTGGAGGGCTTGATTTGTCTAGCAACCCAAAATGGTAAATTATAAGGCTCTTGTGAGTTGTAAAGATGAACATCCATTTGACAGCCTCACATATTGGTGGAAAACACAAGTCACCATCATCAAGTTAATCACACTTTTACTTCCCAGCTATTTACCCCACAAGATGGAGGTTTGAAATGATTGAAGATCAGAAATAAATTAGGACACACAAAAGCTTACCAAGAAGAAGAACAACAACAACAAAAACTTTGAAGTTAATGAGGTCACTGCCAACCCAACTCAGACCCTTGAATCAAGGACTTTGTAGATCTAGATCTACCAAGGACTAACCACTCTTGATTTTCAAATTAAAATGAAAAAAAACGCAGGAGGTCATTTACAGAAAGAAGCACAAAACTACACTCTTGGTTGCTAATAAAACTCAGGGATATGAAAGAATGGAAGTGCAGTCATATTTCATTCTGCTTGCCGTTTTAGAATCCAGTCACTTCACCTAAGCATAATACCCATATTTAGCTCAGTAAGTGAAAATTGCTGTTCCCTGAGGCGCAAACTGCAAAGTTTAGTATACATCCTCCATTTCTTCATATATAAAAGCAGTAATGGATGAAAAAAAGATACTACGTGCGAATTTGAGGAACTAGCAACAGAAATCCACTAGATACCCTCGCCAGTTAAGCCAGACAAAGGCCTAAATTTAGACCAAAAAACTTACTATCTTACAGAAAGAGTTCCCTAGTGACCAACATTTTTGGGCAACTCTTTGGTTACAACCTGTAGGACTAATCGACTTCATAAGAAGTTAACCACTGCGATACCTGGTTGCTTCTAAAAGCAAGAAAAGTACTTTCAAGAAGCAAATTAAACAACGTGTTCGAAATCCCTTCAAAAACATAGCCGTGGCCAAAACCATCTTCTACAAAAGCATAACAATTTCAAATCGGCATAAAAGTTTTCTTTCCCACGGAAACTCATAAATGGTTAGCAAAAATAACAATCAAATTTATAGAGCAACGCAAAACGATCAAAAGAGAGGACAACACACATACAAGTCCGAATAAATGAAAATTAACCGGTATTCTCAAGAAATAAAAATATATTTTGAGAGATGGGTTTGTTTGTTTAAGGAGACGGGAACTTTTAACAAAAAATAAAAAATAAAAATATTGCGGAGAGCATAGAAAGGAGGATTTTCCAGTACTTGCAACATCTTGGCCATCATAAATGCCACGGTGAACGGTGCCGAAAGTGCCACGGGCTATGACGCTCTTGATGATCAGCTTGGAGGGGTCAATCTCCCACTCTTGCCTGGTGACAGCAGGCCTTGCTCCTTTCTCTTCCTCTTTGTTCTTGTTCTTCTCCATAGTCCACGCCCTGCTTAGATGCCTCTGAAGCTGCTCGTCCAAGCTCTTCAGATCTATCTGATCCGCCCTCACATACCCACCACCACTTTCACTCTTCTCTTTCATCTATCTCGTACACTATATTGGTTGTGTCGCAGTTCAGCGGTTAGGGCACAGACTAAGATGCTCCGATTGATGGCCTCTTTCTTTGCCTGTTTCACTTAACTATTGCTGCTGCTTCTTGTGGTGCTGACTGCTAAGGATTATAATGATGATGCCTGTCTATAAGTACCTGAAGTATCAGTGAGAGAGTTCAACATTATCTCTCTCTTCCCCCCCATCATCCATTTGGGCACATGGATTTTGCCTGAACACGACGTGTGTTTCTGACCCACCTCTCTCTGCGTGTGCCTCCTGATGTTATTTATGGTATTCACGGTCAATGTACCTGTCTAAAAAGATTGCCATAACCCCAAATAGCCCCCATCTCTTCCAAAAAGAGCCATCTTCTCTAGAACAGTTGGTACTTAGGACAGGTGAAATGGGAATTGCTAGTGGGCAGAGGATCATTACTCGAATGGGATAATTCCAATCTCATATGGTAAGTTCAGGTGCGCATTAAAAGTCCAACGGTTTTATATTACTATACTAGAACACAATTGATTTATCATATTTAGAATGACTAAAGAAAAATCAGATCATATTATAGAATGAAAGAGAAAAATCTCCTGCTTCCCCATATGGGTCTGTACGAAGTCTTCTATGTATAAGGAATTTAGATTTGGAAACTCCTTAAATGACCAATTTTATGAGATTTGACTAACTTACAACACGTGCGTGACCTCGTATCCCTTATAGATAAATAGATTTAAGGGCATGCTCTTTTTCACAATTATTCTAGAATACAAATGTATTCACAAAACCAACATCAAAATTCTTAAAAATTTATACACAAATATCAATACATTTTACATAATCTCCAACAACTTTTCACACAAACTTCAATACTTTTTCAAAAAAAAAATTATAACAAATCTTTTCACTCTATACTTTTTCATCTAACTCTAATATTTTTTATTAAACAATTACATGAAATCATCTCTCTACGTCTTTACACAAAAACCTATAAAACTCTAATATACATATGTAACTACTCAAAGACAAGCACTAGTCACATCTGTGCTTTGACTTCAAAAGGACTAGTCAAGGTTGCTATTGAAACCACTTGAGTCATTACAAAGCTCAATTCAACCTAGTAAGTTCCCAATGTGGGACTTGAGCCTTATAGAACTCATTTCTCATTCATTCTCCTCTCCCACTTCATGTGAGATTCGAGGTATCACAATCTCTCCCCCTTAAATCCTTGACGTCATCGTCAAGGCCCACCAAGCCCACATTGGTGGTTACTAGGATCGCTCTGATACCATTTGTAACGACTCAAGGACAAACACTAGCCATATATGTGCTTTAACTTCAAAATGACTAGTCAAGGTTGCTCTTGAAGCCCTTTGAGTCATAAAACTCAGTTCAACCTAGTAAGGTCTCAATGTGAGACTTGACCCTTATAGAATTCATCTCTTATTCATTCTCCTCTCTCACTCCATGTGTGATTCGGGGCATCACAACATAAATATTCACAATTCTACCAAAGTCTTACATTTTTTTTTTACAAACGAACACTCCTAGATCTCTACACCTCCTTAGATGACCAATTAGTGAGATTTGGCTACTTACAAAACGTGGGCAACCTCTTGTCCCTTCTAGTTAAACAATTGTAAATTATGGAACGAAGTTGTTCAAAATAGAAGCTCAAAGATAAAACAGAAAGTACTAGTTGTTACCCATGTATTGACAAAATGGCATGTCTTGTCTCTATGCGAAGGAAAGATCTGAATTGGAGTGCTGCTAGAGGAATAAAATAGAAAAGATCAGGGGTTCAATTCGTAATTACACAAGGAAAAAAAATCAAGACCATTAGACCTACTAGTAAAAAATACCACATTGGACACTACAAGAGTCAGATGTTTACCATATCTTGTGACTTGATTAATGTTGAAATTAGTAATTAAATAATAGAACAAGTAACCGACTCCACAAATCTCCATTCATATTAATTACTTGTCATCAGGTAAACCCCCTTCTAATTGACTGCGAGCCTTTAAATATTTCCCTCTGTATCAAGTGATATTGCAAACTTCCTCTGCCATCAAAGGCATACCAGTGGCGGTATAGGTGAAAGATTCACGCCTATTCCTATACTCGTATGACTTTTTCATACTTTGCCTTCAGAAGGGCTAAGATTAGGCTAATTAGGCTTAACCCTCGTTGAGGAAGTGCTTACAGTACTCCCTTACTTCTCCTCAAGAACCATTTAGATCCCTCCCTACTCCTGGCTCAGAAGAAAAAGACCCTTAAAACATTTTGGTTATAGCGAGAACACCCCTTTCTTGCCGATGCAAGTCGCCATCTGTGCTGACTTTACTGCAATGGTTCCTTTTTAACCTACTAAACTCAACCAATCATAAAACGTACGTGGACGGCAAGTACTGCATCATGACTGGGTCATTCGCGAACTTGGAAACATGGTTGGTCTGGCCTCTTACTCGATATGATTCACTTAAAATAAAAAGTTATAAATTTGACTGATCGTTTCATTGCATCCAATTGTCTTCTTTTTCTATTTCGTCCTTTTGTTCATTTATTGCAGAAATGTTGGAGTGTGGAACAGCACATGAATACAATACTTCACAGGGGGCAAGGGGTGGCCAAGTTTCGGGATAAAATAATCTCTGGATACTGACTGGCGAGGAAAGAAGAGAACTTGATGCAATGGCGGAGAATTCTTCATGTTGGGGATGTCCAATTGAATGATTGGATTCTGTATAATACAGAGAGATAGTCATAGAGGCAGGCACAACAGGAGATCTCTATACTAAAAGGAATTAAGGAAACAAGTGGTTGATATGGGGAAAATGTTGGATACAGAGATACCTTAAGCGAACTAAGCAATGCAAATGAGTTCTTCACCACTTCCATGATTCCAAATGAGTGTCAGTCACTAAAAGAGAATCATAGCTTGTAAAAAAGTACTAAAAATGGCATCTACTTCTGAAACACTCTTTAAACAAACTTGTCCTTATGGGGAAGGTTGTATTAGAGGTACAGTTACCTCATATAAGCAACTTCATTCAAATAAGAAGTTTTTGTCCCTTTTTTGTGCTTCAAATGATTGCTGATGAAACCCTACCTAATTGATTCCATTAAAAGTAAAGCGAAATGGGGCCTCTGAAGGGCGCTTGTTGCAATGTGAGACTATTTTATGCCTTTTTTTTGTAGAATAAAATCCCAAAATTAAAAGAAGAGAAATTCTCATCTATGATGCTGCATTCGGCTTCCCGTTCCTCTTTTTATTTTGGTTCGGTTCCCTATCTGAAAAACAGAAGAAGAAAGTACTATCATGAGCAACTGAGCCATTCCTTTCAGAATGATGAAGCTTGAAGAGAGTCTGTACTTTGTTGACTTTCAAAACATCTTCTTACGCTCATTATTGCATTTTCCAGGACTACTTTGTATCAGGGTACAATAAAAAAAAAAACTAGAAAACCATTAACAGAGAAGTGGTGGTGCATTTGGAATTTACTTTCTATCCGGCCGACGGAAGACACCCTTGCTTTCTATTCTACCCAACCGACACGGGATTATTCTGTAAGAATGTCCATCCATAGATGCATGGAGAAATTTTCACCGCTTCACCAGATTTGTGTTTTCTCCAAGATTTATATTCAACGGTCGGGATGTTTCGAACGACTATTCGTTAACGAAATAGCGCGAAGCTAGAGACCCAGCTAGTGCGAGGGGAGAAAGAACGACTTTGGGTATCATCTTTCCCATGACAAAGCTTTCATCACTTGTTGAAGCTCTGCCTGCCTCTAAACATGCCCGTGAAGCCCACACTTTTTGACTTGACGAGGCATCAAAAGAAGAGGTGACACAGAGACTCGACTCTCAAAAGGGTCACGGGCCAAGAGTTCCATTGTTTTTCCAAAGGTCGATTATGATACAGAGAGATCTCCTAGCCCCTGCCTGTAATTCCCGTGATTTGTGCGACCTCATTGTCAAGGCGCTCTTTCGCCAGACTGCAGATTTTTTTATTTTTTTTATTATCCATCTCGTAAGAAAAAGAGCAAAACCAAAAGAAAACAAAAAACAAAAGAACGGGGGAAAATTGGTTTCTTTCACGTGAACTCAACAAGTATGCATCAAGACGCTTCCACCGAATGCAACAGCAACCGATATATACATAGAGAGAGAGAGAGAGACGTTGGGCATATCTTTCCGCCATTAGAAGCAACATAACAAAGGAAATAATAGAAGCAAATTGTTTCATTGCTATTTACTAAATTATACAAAAAGTCAAAGAAACAACGACTACACTATACAACTCTTGAGCATACCCTTCAAAAAACCAGGATGAGGAAAGACGGGAAAGCGGGTGAAATTTGCTTGTTCCACAATACTTCCCCCTCCTGTGTTGTAGCAAAAAATTTTGGTGTGGCAAATGGCTTGAAAGAAAGACGGCACAGAATGGAGATAACATTTTAAGCGGTTTTCAGCTTTTTACAAAGACAACCACCACAAGGTGATATTATAGACGCCGTTTTTTCTTATCTGGAGTTGCATGCACTTGCGCTTTAATCCCATATGTCCTTAACTGGAAATTTTCAAACGCCTCAGAAATTGCTTCCACCTGGAATTTGGAGTAGGGAAAAATAAACCGTTAAAGCAAAAAGAGAGAGAACATATTGGGATCAAACTGTCGAAGCTTTAACTTTACAAACCAGTTCGGGCTTTTTAGAATACACCCTCACTATCATATCTTGATACGATGAAGGCAGCAAGTGACTAATGCGATCATCAGATATAGAGAACTTATCCTCACTCTCATAATCCTGAAATGAAACCAAACCTGTTTAGAAATGCTACAAACGAATCATGCACTAAAAATGTTGATTCTGGAAGTTGATTTGTACCAGCTAAGGGAATTTACATACCTTGAAAAAGTTGATTCTGGAAGAAAACATATGCACCAAAAAAAGGAAAATAGGTAGATCTTTTAATGGATATGATTTCTATGTATGTGAACAAATAAAGGTTAAGGAAAAAAGTGGCCCAATTGAAGTCATAAAGTACCTTTCTAGAGGATTATGCTTTCCATGAGTCAAATCAATCTTGACATTGCTAACAGCAACATCCTCCTCTTTCAGTATCACTCCACCATTTTTCTATTAACACAAGTAAGTTACACAAGATTTTATTGACACAACTGTACAGCCTTATCAAAGAACACAAACACTTATGCATATTTGTGTAGCAAGGTCCGAATAAGGACCTGGGAACAAACAATATCTTGAGGAGTGACATCTTTGAAATTCTCTAGTTTGTCCTTTGGTACAGCGTACTCGTTACAAAACTGTCACCAAGAAAAGAAATTAAACTTTCAAACATACGACATACAAGTGCTAAACAATAAGTTCTTTGCCATTATGAAAACCAGAATGTTATAAAATTGCAAAGAGATTTATTTCCCTACATTGTCACTGTCTTAGGTTTGAGGTTAATATGAAGTACAAAAGAAGTCATCAGCAAGCTTCAGTACCTGGTACAAATTCCTCCTCCGAATGCGCAAAATCAGGTCCCTAGATTCCTTTAGTTCTTGGTTTGGAGCAGTCTCAATAGTCTTCATTATCGTGTCATCGAGCTGCATTAGTAAGGAAGAAAACAATATAGAAATCTATGACACGAACACTAAATTATTCCTGCATGAAAGTTCTATTAACCAGTTCTTGAAACCTTCCAGTACTCAGAAGGATCTTGAATGAAAGAAGGAATTTCCAGATAATCACTTGCTTTTAACAGTGCATCTACCACCATTAGCTCAATCGCCTACAAAAGGAAAAATCTCAAATTCAAAATCGGAATTATAATTACAATTTCTTTGGGGGATGGATTAGGAAAGAAAGGAAAGGGGAGTTCTATGCCTCAACATGTAGATGAAAATATATGTGATGGAACGATAAATTCATCTAGTTTACCTTTACTTTTGGATGTGTATATACAGTCCGATACAGATCTGCCCGGGTGGCAAATAACTTGTGGACGGTAAGATCTAGGGACAACACCAACTCGTAAGCAGGAGATAGTGAAGACTAAATATGAGTGTTATAAACGAATTTGACCAAGAAATACTTACAGTCCTTAGCACGATAGCATATCTCATCACCCAATACTCGCATTGTCTCTGTTAACCTGAAAGTGAAAAAGAATGTTAGATGCTTTAGAAAACTTTCAACTCTGTATTCATTTTCACTTCCAGTTGCTCTCCAACAACCAAAGAGAGGGGGTTTCAAGTACCACTAACTAATACACTTAGTTAAGATTTCAATATAAACCTCTGAAACTGAAAGTTGCATCCAAGACCACAAGCTCGGCAGTCACGGATAATATAATCAAACCTGCACATCGTCAATTCTCTGAGAGGTTACAATCTAGTATCAATAGTAGCAAAATCACATTCTCAATTATAAGAAATAAAACTTGAATGAAGAGTTGGGAATTCCAACAGAAAGATCATCATATGTTACTTGTCCACATCAATTCCGTTCCGGCCATTTGCAACAATATCATACAAGAAACGCTTCTCCCCTGAGCTCTACAGGTTACATACAAAATGGAGATTGAGAAAAAGACAATAGAAATGAAATTGTGAGGAATAAAATAAACTTCGGAAATTTATAAAAAAACATTACCAACTACAAATGTCTCACAAATTGAGAATCTAGAGAACTTTCTAACCTTTGGCAGTGCAAATTCAGAGCTTGCCAGTATCATCTCCTGAAAGAACAATAAATAAATCAACAAAAAAAAACATACTTTTGTTGTGTAATTATCATATCCTATAAAGTGCATCATAGTCTTGCAAGACAGAAATCCAAGAAAGGATACAGGGAAGAAAAAGAAGAAAGAGATGGGGAACCACACAATTGTCTCAAGACAGCCACTAACACAGGATTTGAAATATAGTTTCGATGCAACTGTGTTCAACTCATACATGGGAAGAATATGACATCACTAAATTCTTAACTTTCTTTCATAACTAAAAGTTTGAAAAGCTAACAAAAGAATACTCATAGTGACTAAAAAACATAGCAAAAATGAAAAGCATAAGAAAATCAGTTTACCTTCACTTTTTTCATCATGCCGGGGTCGACTTCAATGTGGTTCTCATCAACAATATGGTCAACCAACTTCACAGACATTTCCTCATGGGACCTAGAAAGTAGACATGAAACAAATGAAAATTATGCCTCCAAAAGAAAATCAACAAGCAAGAAGTTACTAATGCATAAATCAAATTTCAACCTGTTTTATCTTTTAACTGTAGGAACATTTTTTTTATAAGTACTGTAGGAACAATTAAAATATGGAAAGAGTAAATTCCCCCTAGTGAGATGAAGGGAATAACGTGCATTGCAGTGACGCATACCAATGACCATGAAGAACCAGAGGAAGAAACGCACGTTCAAACATGTGACTGAAAGGCCCATGGCCCACATCATGCAGAAGCCCTACAAATTGGATGAACAAAAATAAAACATAGTTGAAATAATATTTAAAAAAAAGGTGAGAAACACGAATCATTACCTGCAAGTTTCACTGTTTGAATATCAAATGGTTCAATACCAAGCTCCACACCCTGAAATAGTAGCAGTTCTTTCTCAAACTCACCAGATAATGTGCTTAAAGTATGAGTTGTTGACTCGCCATAGAAAAAAATTTCATACCTGAAAACTTTTAAGCCTTTGTACTGCTTCACCGGCGAGCCAATACACCCCAAGAGAATGTTCAAACCTGGAATGCACGGCACCTGGATAAACCAAGTGTGCAACACCTGAAACACTTACATGTAAGCAAGTTTGATCTGGTTGATAATCGAATAATGTTTTTTCCCTTATTTTTTCCCCTCTATTTTGATAAAACCTTGATGCTCTGGGTATACAGGGACAACTGAACACCAAATAAAGCTCCCTGCTTATTTCCTACACACACCTGTTGGGTGGGGGACTATCCTGGCCAAACATCTCTCCCCCCCCCCCCCAACACACACACACACACACATACAATTATGCATGAATACAGACAGGCACTATACACAAGTAAAACACATCCAGGCATAATAGATTCCTTCTTTATCTGCAGAGGAATCAACAAGCAAACACAAAAGTGTTCTTCTGATAACATGAAGCAACTTTATATACAACTGGATTACTCCTTTAACTAATGAATTGCTTATGCCGTAAATAAGATTTTGCCCAGGGTGTTACATTCTAGAAGTAGTCAATAACTCCCAAAAAGCTGTGACAAACAACATCTGCTGACAGAATGGATGGGGAAAAGGTTAGAATTTAGAAACTCACCAAGCTGTTTCAGGTCACGAAGCCTACAATATTGAACCCAAATAAAATCATTAACCAAAAAATAACTGCAAGTAATAAGCAATAACACGTGCATAAACAGTAGTTACATAGATTATTGAACCTGCCTTTGAAACTCCTGCGTATCTATAAACTTCAAACAGAGCTGCATCCAATAGATAAACAGAAAATAACTTAAAGTCAGTGATCTTTTTCATTTTACATCAAAACTTAACATTATACTAGCACTTAATTTTTCAAATCTCACTCCGCTTTCAAATTCATAAAAACTATTCCCTACAATGGCACTGTCAAAAGGAACTCACCACCTAATTCCAAAATATCCAAGATAATTACCTAAAAATGAAAGTTAATAAAATCCTCCACCTCAAGATAATCCGCGAATCATCATTTTCGAAAAAAAAATGGAGAAAGAAAGAAGAGTGTAAAGAGAAGAAAATATGCATATATGTCAATTACGGGGTCGAGGTAAATGTTGCCGTGGACGTTGTCGTGGACGTGTTTGGAGAACCTGAAATCTTGGGAGGAGGCGAAGCTGTACATCGGGGACCGATAGAGGTCGTCGCCGCAGTGAGCTCCCATTGCTCTCTCTTCGCTCTCCGCTAGCATACGCCGTGGCACTGACCCGCAGAGACGAGAGAGGAAAATGAAGCAGCGGGAATCAGAATGCGGAACCCTGCTATTTATAGGAGCACAGATGAACTAACCAAAATCTCAAAGGAGTCTGAACTTGGGAGTACAGTGGATTTTACCATTTTAGCAGGAATCTTCGAAGCCAGGGTGACGTGGCTCGGTGGCGCCGAAACGTGGTTTCCTTCTCTTCGACAAGTGTTAAAACTAATTATTTTTTGGTTTAATGACCAAAATAGTCCCTGGGTTTTATGCCCTTTATCGATTTGGTCAATGAGTTTCCAATTTGGTACATAAGTCCTTAGGTTATCCTCATTTATCTCAATTTGGTCTTTAGGTTTCCAATTTGGTCACATAAGTCCTTAGATTATCCTCATTTATCAATTTGGTCCATGAGTTTCCAATCTGGTCACATAAATCCTTAGGTTATCCTTATCTATCGATTTGATCCTTCCATCTAATTTCGTCTCCTCCGCACACAATCAGCTAACGGTGGGCCACGTCACCACTAATAACATCGCGACACGTGTATGTTTTTTTTATTATTTAAAAAAAAAACTCACGTCCACCTGACATATTCGTAAAAAAGAAAAAAAAAATCGAACGGGGGAGACCCCCCATTCGATCGAAGAAGGGAGCCCAGATCTATGTTTTACCAAAAATCAGTCATGCTGGTCGTCTATTTTTCACGGAGCGAAGAGATATCCAATCTGAAGCCGTTGGTGATCTTTGAGATTTGAATCGTATCGTGGATTTTCTATTTGTTGCTCTCTGTTTGCAGATTGATTTAGGGGTAGTGGCTCATTTTGATGAGACGTCAAAGTAGAAATTGGATGGAAGGACCAAATCGATAAATGAGGATAACCTAAAGACTTATGTGATCAAATTGGAAACTCAGGGACCAAATCGATAAATGAGAATAACCTAAGGACTTATGTGACCAAATTGGAAACCCAAGGACTAAATTGATATATGAGGATAACCTAAGGACTTATGTGACCAAATTGAAAACCCAGGGACCAAATCGATAAATGACATAAAACTCAGGGACTATTTTGGTCATTAACCCTTATTTTTTTAGGATTGTTAAGCTCAGAATTTATTCTGTAATTTCCCTCAATTTTGTCAATATGGGCCCCAAACTCAATAGGGGACAGGGGTTATGCCCAATCGGAGCCCAAAACTCAATCTTTATGTAAGCCCAATACTTCTGTACAGTTTGGGCTCAAGCTACAAACTCAATTGAGAAGGGAAGCCCTACCTGAGCCCAAAACTTCGTCAATTTGGGCTAAAATTGAGTTGTGCTAGTTCGAATGGCCTTGGAGGAGGTTTTGAGGTTTGAGGTTAAAAAGCTTGTGCTTGCGATAATTGAAAAATCATTTTCCTTGCAGATAACATTCGTTAACATTTATAAATGAGAGGCCAATACGTTCACAAGTTTTAACTTCCACTTTTCACAACCATGGTGGTTGTGTCGACGTCCTCTTCCACTCTATCTTCTCCCACCGGCAACTTCACAGCCCAGTTCACCAACGCAACAACCTGCAAACCAGTCTCA
The DNA here is from genome assembly GCA_963930655.1 of Myrica gale. Lineage (NCBI taxonomy): Eukaryota > Viridiplantae > Streptophyta > Magnoliopsida > Fagales > Myricaceae > Myrica > Myrica gale. The sequence goes on along the minus strand of OZ005600.1, from coordinate 1,704,381 downwards.
CCCTTGCTACAATTCTTACACCAAATCAATGGCAACCCCATGAGACCGAGTAGGTCCAAAGCGCCAAATTCTACTGGTTTGGTCTTGTCTGTCAGAGCTTACATGGAGAATCCGAACTCTGTCTCCGGTTTTGTCAACAAGGTTATTGGTTCTCTCCCGGTTGTTGGCTTAGTAGCGAGGATTCTGAGTGATGAAGGTGGCCTTGGCGGCGACATCATTGATTTTGCGGAGTTTAGAAGGCGGGTGGGCAAGAAATGTAGCATCTCCGATTCTAGAGCTTTCTATGATTTTCGAGATCGACGAGGACGGGTAATAACCTATGCTAATTTTTTTGGTTCTGTGTGAATGGAATTTTTCTACCCATAGCGGTTTGATCCATTGCTTTGATAAGATCAGAACTTTGGTGGTTAACGCCATAGACTGCTAGAATTATAATGCCTTGGTCGTGCGCGATGGAATTTGTGATTGGAATTGAGTTTGAGCTGAGATTTCTTTCTGGGTAGGCAGGAGATACTTTGTATGTTCTGCTATGCTGCTGGCTAGCAGCCGTTGGTGCTGGGCTTCTCAAATCAGAGGAGATTTTGGAGGGGGTAGCGAGGCTTCGAATTTCGAACGATATTGAGTTTGAAGAGGAGAATTTCCTTTCTTTGATGAATGAGGCCAAAGAGGTTGGTTTCTCCCTTTCTTTTCCTTTCTCATTTTCAGTCAAAATCTTTGAGTCCTTATTCATAACCGCTCCACCGAAATCTTGAATTGCCTGTGAAAGAATTAGCATGTATCTTGGGCTTCCGATTTTCCGTTTTCCTTGGCTATGCTTCGTCTCGGTGCTTCGATTTTCATCCATATGTTGGGTCCTTGATCCGATGAGGCTTGGAATCTTTAAGCTATTTTAGATCAATGCTTACTAGAAATCCCTTTCGAATCGTAGAAACGTGCGAAGTTAAAGGTTGTTACTCCAAACATCCCAATGGAGGTTCGAGCTGAGAAGGCTCTTGAAGCAATTTATGTCTGTTGCTTTGGAAAGGACCCTATCGAGGAAATAGATCGGAGTCTGCTATATGTCATGCTTGGTGCTGTATTCCCGTCCGTTGCGCAATCAGAGATTCAGAGGCTTGTCGATGAGAAGGCGAGGAGAGTCGCTGAAGGCAGCGACGAAGACAATGTGGTTGAGCCAAAGCCTATAACAAAAGAAGCTGCACAACTGCAAATGAAGGACCTTGAGTTCCTAAAACAGAACAGTGAAACCTAACCAAAGTTCTTCCCGTGATGCTGTGGTGATCGACCAAGTATGGAGAGGAATCCTGCAGTGAGTTCTGGTGTCCATTTTTAGAAAAAAAAAAAACAGTGAAATTGGCATTTTGCTATAATAGCAGACGCCCTTCTCTTAAGACAATTGGACATTGGAATGCTAGTGACAAGAAAGATGAGCTCAAGTAAGATTGACTTTGATTTTTATCCCCCGAGTTATTTCCCTGTATAAATTAATTGAGTTTGCTGCCCTATTGCCTAAAAGAATCTGGTTTGCTTCCCTCGAAGGTCAGAATAATTTGCAGAACAGAAAATACATTCCCAACAAATCAGAGATGGTGATCAAGGACCTAAAAATGATTGTTCCCTTTTTTTGGAGGGGGCTGGGGTGGGGAGAATATATTCAAATTACATAAAATCAGAAGGCTATATTTATAAAATCCAGAAGAAATTACATAATCTTTATTCAGTTACCCTGATACAGGATAGCTGCAACGCTCTAGAGACAAGAAGCATCTGATGGTGCTCTAAACACAAGAAGCCTGATGGTATCCGGGCTAGAAGTTCCTGAGGAGAACGAGGATTCTCATCAGCTGATCTTCCGCAACAGAGACAACGTTGCTTCAGAGTTGTGGAACTCCAATCGTTTTTGGGGGCCCAAAATTTTCAACAAAACAAAAATACTTCAAAATTTTCAACTTTTACACCTACACTTCAAACTTTTCATAAATCCCAATAAACTTCAACATTCAAAAGATTCCTAAAATTTTGAGAATATTCTCAAAAATGTTTGTAAACAAATATCACAAAATCATAATGAGAAGTATAATTTATAAAAATGAGTTGCAACAAGTTAAAGAACACGTTTGTTTACAAAAAAAATCCTCAGGATTTTTTGAATCCTCACAATTCTACAACCAAACATCATTTTTAACACCACATAAAAATAACTACAACACGCATATCAATAAAATTAACATCACATAAAAATTCTCAAAAAACAAAAAATCTTCACAAAACTCCTTAACCGAACGTCCCAAAGTTTACAAACATAGCTCAAACTCAATATTGGGCCTTGTTTCGGTTCGCAATATTGAACGATTTGTGATAGGATTTCATTTCTCAATCTCGGTGCAGATCTAGCTCGTTTTGGAATAGTGCTGAGGTCGTTTCCACAACTGCGGTTTGGGACTTCCAAACCTCCTAGTTAAGTTCACTTCACAAAACAAATACGAAAAATAAAGCTTGCTTAAAAAAGAATTAAAGAAACGAGTCATTTTCTCCATAAAACAACTATTTTATTATTTTATTTGTATTACCGAACTTAACTTCCGAATAATGAAAAAAATATATTTATCTATTTTTGTTTATTATTGTGTTTATGTGTTAAAATTTAAGGTATTGGATTTCTTGAATAAGTGAAGAGAAATGTAATTTTTAATATTTATTATAATGAAAAGTAATGATGTGATGAAGAGAAAGAAATTATATTATAATTTTTTATTGTGTTAAAATTTTAGTAAGGGTAATTTTTTTTTTACCAAACGCAGTAAGTTGAGCCAGAGGAGTAATAGATCAGCCAAAAAGGTGTCGTTTAGCCGGGATAAAATGATAAAACGACTTCACTTCGCCAATCGATACACCCTCCGCCTCCGGTGGCCCAAAAAGCAATCAGGCCAAAGTAGATTCGCACTGCTTTAATTAGACGCGACTCTTGGAAAAACCAGCTAAGTTGGGTTCAGTATTGACTCGCCCAGAGATACGGATGGACTCTTCGGCGGCAACGACGACACCGACCGTTACTCAGCGTGACCAATGGATGGTGGAGTATCAGGTGTTTCAGAAATATGAACTCTTCGCTTCCCTTCCCCGCAACGCCAAATCCGCCATGTACTAATGCTCTCCTTCGTGATTGTAACAAGCGAAAGAAAATAAAGGAACTAGGGTTTTCTCTCTTTGTTTTTTGTTTTTGTGCTTCAAATAAGTTATGATATGAGTAGCAACTAATTGAGTCTACTTAATTAAATTTATAGGTTGGAGCTTCAGCGTGATAATCACATGGAGTACCTCACCAAAGGCCTCAAACGACTCGAACCGTCATTTTCCGTCTTGGATGCCAAGTATCTCTCGCTCTAAAGGCTTCTATTGTCCATATCGGTTCAGTCATATGTGTTGCGGTCAAATTTTATCTCGCAGATAAAAAAAAGTCTGAAATCAGTAGTTCGGTCAGCGGAGGATAAATTCTCAAGTAATACTTGATTTGCACTAAAATGTGAAAATGGACTTCAAGTCAATAATGCTCGGATCGGGCTTTATGATTTTTAGATTGCTGTTGATGTTGCAAGCTGCTCATGATGCCGTGTGGAAGCTTGTCCTTATTCAACTAGTAGTAGTCCCTAGCTTATCTTATTCAAGTAGTATGTTTGAGCCTCAAGACAACCTGTTAGTTCCCGTGTTCCACACAACCCATGTTTTTAAAGGAAAATTGGAAGTGTTTGTACTATTTTTCTCTTGATAGGGTGTTCTTGCAACGCAGATTTGGCTGACATACTGCATGTAGTTCTTATAATGTGTTTCCTATGCTGAATTTCCAGTCGACCTTGGCTTTGCTACTGGATTCTGCATTCAATTGCTTTGCTTGATGAGTTTGTTGAGTCTGAACTAGAAGAGAATGCCATCGAATTTCTTAGTCGTTGTCAGGTGAGTACTTTCAACCACAGCTCATTGTATTATAACTTTCCCTGTTAACTCCACTTTTTTTTTTTTCTCTAATACTTGCAGGACCCAAATGGTGGATATGGTGGCGGACCTGGACAGGCAAGTAAATATTAGAACCTATCGTGTGTTTCTTAGGAGAAGGGATGGAAACAAGTCACATGACATGCTTTTAAATTGACTTAGTTGCATTTTAAAAGCTATACTACGCTAATAGGATCTATAGGTTGTTGTTCTTTTCCTTTATAGGCCGCCAAGAGTTGCTGACTTATACTTTGGTAGGTTGTAGATATATTGGTTTTCTTTCTGTATCATTGTTTTGAAGATTAGCCTGGCATCAATATCAACATAATTTCGTTACTTGGTTGATTTCTTTCATTATAAACATCACCATGTATGATATTCTGCTCAGATGCCTCATCTTGCGACAACTTATGCTGCGGTAAATTCACTTATAACTGTGGGTGGTGAGCAATCTTTGTCATCAATAAATAGGTGGGCTATCGCGCTCCTTTGAAGCAACTTGCTTCTTTGGTAATAGAGCATTTGGGAACCATTTTGAACTGAGTGGCTATTTTGCAGAGAAAAATTGTACATGTTTCTGCGGCGAATGAAAGAAGCAAGTGGGGCCTTCAGGTGTGACATATGATTAGCATGTTGTCTAAATAAGGAATGCATGAAATGCTGTCAACTTTACATGTTTGCATCTTCAAAACAATGACTTTGTATTTCACGTCTATTTTTTCTTCTGTTTACATCCATTTCCCTTCCCCCTTTCTATTTTGTAAATTTCTGGACTTAGGGTTTTAGACTCATGGAGTGCTAATCATTTGATGCTTATTGTTTGTCTACCTATATGGTTGTGAATATTGACTTTTTAATTTCACAAACCACTTTTTATCAGGATGCATGATGCAGGAGAAATCGATGTTCGGGCTTGCTACACTGCCATTTCTGTAAGTTTGTCTGTTATCTCCTAATCTTCTCCCTCTCTATTGCTGTACATGGATTTTTATTGTCACCTTCTCACAAATTTGGCACACTCCACAAGAATTCTTGTTGCACTGAGAATAATGCCTTTCAATCATGTTCCTCAATTTATAACAACGTCGTGGCTTGAACACCATGTTAAATAATTTGTGGAATGAAAAATAGGTTTTGAGTTGAGAAGTGATTACTCATCTATTATTCAGTTGGTTTGGGACAGATGAGTGTGTAAAACTTAGAGCCTTGAGCACATTGGATTTTTCTCTGGGGTTCTCAAAAGTTTTGTGAACTTGTTGTGCCTGTGCTGGAACCATCCTATGTTTTCTTCCGACACATTGTGTGATTGTTTTTGCATAACTCCCAAAATCACATTTTCCATTTGTTTTGAGTTGTCTCTCCACTTTTCAGAATTGTATCATTCAATATTGTTCTCTTCTTCCATATTGGCTTTATAAACATTTTATGGTAGTTGTGTTCATACATTTTTTTTTCCTTATGAAATTATTTTTCTGCTTTTCTGTTATATGGACACAAACATTCTTCGATCAGGTTGCGAGTGTTCTTAACATGTTGGATGATGAACTGGTTCAGAATGTTGGAGACTACATATTAAGGTTTGTCCCCAGCATCCATGGATGTCGAATTTATGCTAAGATAGCTAGTTCAGCGTTCTTTTCATTCTTATATTATGCCTGTTCAGTCTTTCTACTTGGAATACATGTATGAAGCATGGTCCTTTTTTGTGTTTGAATCAATTTCATTACACAAAAGAGATCACCAAAATTGTATCTCATTCGAGTTAATTTTAACTAATTATCCATAGAAAATATTTGGACGATGATCTTTAATTCTTCATGAAATGCTGTCATCTATATAATGTCTGAGCTTGCTTAGAGGTGCTCCTGGGGGGAAAGCACTGGGCAATAACCATTAAGATTTTCTCCAAAATATATTCTCTCTCCTGTTTTATAGGAATATTTTCTCCCTTGCCAGTAAAAGTGATGAAACAATAGAAGTGAACTTCAGCAATGAAAACAGAGACTTGTTCCTCTTATTTTAACTCACGGAAGAAGTCTATTGGAATGGACTTCTTTGGAAGTTATGTACAATGTAGTCCTTCAAAGAGTTGGTATATTTTGCATTGTAAAGTGGCCAATGTTTTATAGGTGTATATGGTGAAAATAGTAATTGGTACCAGGTCGATGCAGTTTTGGAAAGCTTAGCTGCTTTCTTCTCCCTTCGTTCGCGATGAGTTGAATTTGTCCTCCTGAATACAGATTAACAATAGTGTTGAATTGCTTACTTGAAATCATTCCTCATGTTGTTAGCCTGGCTCTGATGAGTAGTCAATAATTGTTTACCCTGCCATCTCTCTGTAGCTGTCAGACTTATGAAGGTGGCATTGCTGGGGAACCTGGTGCTGAAGCTCATGGTGGGTAGGTGTCCGTCTGTATCTATTCTCTTCCCCCTTCTTATCTGTTTAGCTTGTTGTCACAATTTACGCTAAAGGCTGCCTCTCATTGATAATCAGGTACACCTTTTGTGGTCTAGCCACAATGATTCTGATCAATGAGGTTAACCGTTTGGACTTGACTGGTTTACTTGTAAGAAAACTTTGTCTGTCTTTGTGGTGGTTGATACAAGTTATTTAATCATCTGGCTTTGTTCAGCTTAAGGAGCAATTTCCGCAGATTGCCTATTCTTTTAGATGTTGATGTTTTAGCCAACCCTTTCTCTCATGATGGTTTCTGTGAACATCTTTGTGGATATAGGATTGGGTGGCATTTAGACAAGGTAAGGAGTGTGGATTTCAGGGGAGAACGAATAAATTGGTTGATAGTTGCTACTCATTTTGGCAGGTAACATTGTACCCCACTCCTTTTTTTTTCTCTTTCTTCTTGTCAGTTTTTCCTGACTTGTGGTGGAATTAATACAAAAGAGAGTGACCAGGGGAGTGCGTTTGCATTATTACAAAGACTACATTCTATTCTTGATGAACAACTTGCACTTCGTCATTCTAGAGGAAACTGCTCCAATGATAGCCCACAAATTGGTGTAGCCTCTGATATATGTGATGGAGAGAAAGGTCCAGAAGGAACTTCATCTCAAGTTGATGAGACTTGTCATTTCATGCTCAGAGGTAAGATGGTCATCGTATTTGCTTTTGGTTCTAACCATGTTAACATTTAACTCTTGTTCGACTTCATTTCTGATTATATTTACGTTTAAATCTTTCGTTCTTTTTTCGTGTGTTTGCAGGCCTGAATGCGTCCCGCCCTGGAAATTTAAATTGTATTGGATATAATTTCATCAAACAACCTGCAGAAGAGGAACCTCTTTTTCACAGTTGGGCTTTGCAACAATACATACTTTTATGCTCGCAGGTATGGATGTGACCATTCTAATTCCATAATCGAACTCCTGATGTAGTATTAGGCACCCTCATTTCTTGGAACGTCGAGCATTCCATTTATGAAGCCCGTTTGAATGTCTAGTATTCGCATAGACCTCCTCATGAAGAACCTAAACTTTTTGAGAAGGCGAAGTGGAGGAAGCATAGAGGTGGGGTCTAGGTTTTCCTAAGTCCCGTAGTGGCCCCCTTTGTGTAAGTCATCGAAGTTGGATTTGTTTTTGTGTGAGAATGTGTAAGAGCTGAAGTTGCATCAAGGACTTCGATGATTTTGTATAGTTTATTGGTAAATTGTTCTTTCATGCTATTATGTATCTACTTCCAAGGGGTTAATATACGTATATAATTTGGTCGTTGCAGGATCTGGAGGGTGGATTAAGAGACAAGCCTGGGAAGTCTAGGGACTATTATCACACATGTTATTCTTTAAGTGGCCTCTCAGTGTGCCAGCATAGCGGGTCACACGATGAGGATTCTCCACCATTGCCCAGTGCAGTAATGGGTCCCTATTCCAATCTCTTGGAGCCCATCCACCCACTTTTCAATGTCATCTTAGAACGATACTACGAAGCGCATGAATTCTTTGCCAAGTCATAACCAAATCTTCTCCTCCTAGTTTTGTTAATCTGGAGGACCTTCATGTCCGATGCAAATTACCTTTTGTCAATCTGCTGGATCAAAATGTACAATATCAACGAATGCCACTCTACATATTGATTCTCTTAGCTTACGAGAAATGATTATGATGATGAGTTATCTCATTGCACTTGGTACGCTGCATAACAATTGGGGTTTGAACGGCATCCAATCTGTGATTTGTATTGGTGCTCAAGCCTGGAAAGTGTACAAAAAGAATCATTTGGGGAGGTGGGTTTGATTGCAGGCGCTGCGCTGTGTTGGATGTTGGAGAAAATGCCCAACTTTTTTACAGTTGATAACGGATACATAGCTGTTTGGATCATTTATGTATGGCTCTGGACCCTGAGTCTACCAGATTCGGCCCACAGTCATTGGCTGATGTGGTGGAAGTTGGAACACCGGTTTCTTACACAGCCTTACATAATAGCTGGAGTCGAGTTGACCTAAGGAAAAAAAGAAGAAGAAGAAGCTGGAGTCGAGTTGACAGTGACTTTGAAAGTGAAATTTTGCATTTTTTATTGGATTTGCTAAAGTTTTTGTGCCCACCGACCCGCGCCTCTGCCAATCAGACAGCGCCTTGAGGTGGTCTCATCCTCTTTACCTTTGATAACAGCCCAAAGTTATATTAGAACAAGAAATTTGAGAAAAGACGCTATAATCTTGATTTTAAAGCGTTGGAATGGAGACCGGTTATGTTTGATTTGAGAATTATTTTCCAATTGATGGTTATCACTTTCTTAACGTCCGTCAGTAATTCATTCCCCTTTTGAGTGACTTTAACGAGACAACTCTTTTGTTAAACGCTCACGTTTTTTATTGGTCATGGAAGGGTTATTTTTTCTTCTTGTAAAAAGGAATACATTTTAGCGTGGACCCCCTGGCCCCTTTCCGCAGTGAGGTTTTGATGTTGGAAAGAATGCATCTCGTGTAAAAGTGAAAACTACCGATTCATCGTTCCCCAACTCTGCTTCATTTGGCTCTCCTCCCTTCACTTCTACTTCAGAGCACCCCGGAAGGGTATATGTCTGCAAACTCGAACCAAGAAATGGACAAAGGTAAAGATGCAGAGGCAAAACAAGAAGAAGAAGATCATATCCACTGCATAGAAAAAGAAGAACAAGAACATGAACTAGAAGAAGAAGAAAAGGAAAAGGAAAAGCACACCATCTCAGACCTACCACCCACTACCCGCTCCTCACCAGCTCCTCCATCACAGCGAGACCACAGACCCCCATCACCACGATCAGATTCCTCATCACCCTCTTCGCTTTCCTCCGATCTATCCTCCCACGGCCATGACCTCAGGCACTCTGCCGCACCTGTGGAAACCCCCCCGGCGGCAGTGGCGAATCGGTTGTTCCAGGCCAGCCCAGTGGTGGTGGCCAAGGTTGACCCAGGAGCCCAGGATGGCTTTGTCAGCGTCAGAGAAGTTGAAGCGGGTACTAATACTGTCGCTGGTGGCAGTAACCGAAAATTGAGACCAAATCTGTCGATTCTGAGGAGGACGAGAAGGAACAAAATGATGAAGAGGACGTTGCTGGTGTTGAGAATTTCCGAGTTTTTGTTCTGCTTGATCTCGTTTTCGGTTATGGCGGCTGACAAGAACCGGGGCTGGGCTCTGGATTCCTTCTCGCGGTACAAGGAGTTAAGGTGAGTCTGTCTATCTGTCAGTCATGCGTTCGTTACTGCACTCAGTCTTAGGTTTCATTCAATTAAAATAGTATCTGTTTGAGAAAAACCTCACAACGGAAGTTTGGTACTTCCAGGGCCTTTTCGGTCAAGTCCACGGCCATCTGCGATTCTGCACCAAGCAGTCCAGAACCCATCTTTTTCTGTCTCCTGATTCCTGAACAAGCATAAAATTAGAAAAAATAATCATGAAATAAAAGCTTCCGAAAAAAGGTGTTTAGGTATCAGCAATTCCATATGAGCTAGTAGATCTTAGGCCTGGTATCGTTGGATCAAAGCGTTGTAGACCATGAACCTTTTTTAAAAAAAATATTTGGGTTTTGTGACTTTCAATGTGATTGCAGGTACTGTCTGGCGGTGAATGTGATAGGGTTTGCATATTCAGGGCTGCAAGCATTTGATATAGTCAGTGATTTCACGACCGGGAAACACATAGTCCGGCACCACCTCCGTCATTACTTCGATTTCTTTATGGATCAGGCAAGTCTTTTTGCATAGTTAAAAAGTAGATGACATGATTGTTTTTGTTTTCTTTAATCAATTATTATACCTAACCCTTGCCTCCTCCTCCTCCACCCTTCCCCACTTGTGTTTTGCAAAATCCTGTTTTTGGGCTGTTAAGACTATAGAGCTAGGGGTTATTAGCAATTTTTGATAATTATATTATGTGGACCACAGCTTATAGAAAAAACCTGCTGCATTGGGCCCAAGGAGGATGTGGACTTTATGTTTGGAGATCATAGAACTAGTGAGTTTTTTTTAAGCGCTCGAGCCTGTAGGTTGAGATGGTCCCGCGGACAATCTGTCTAGTTCACTCAATTTGGGACCATATAGTCGCTTGACTTTACTCGACCACCTCTTATACACCTTTTCTTTGCCTTTTCTCCTCCTAATGCTTCCTTTGCCTTTTCGTATACTTTGTTGCTCTGTTTCTAAGGCAAAGAATATTCTGGTATGTTAAAAACCACTTTAGGGTGTCAAATAGCTTCACATGCTTAGTGCCCAAGTACTATTAGTAAATGCTTGAACTTTGCGACCCACACGCAGAATATATAAATAACTTTTTAGATGGAAGAAAGTAAGGTAATTGCTCCAAGTGGATAGGACATAATACTTTTATCCACAATCTGGTCATTAACCTGTAGCTAGATCTAAAGATTATGCTCCCACTCCCCGGATGATTATCTGGTGATCAGAAACTTCATGATCCCATGTAAGAGATATGGATCTCAAGGGGCCACGCAATCCTGTTTTTTTTTAGGGGTAATGTTATAGTTAGCCCTCTAAGTATGAGACAAAATCAATCAGATGACATAAATTGTTGTTTTTATAATTAGGAGGACGAGATTGATTGTCCCATGGGGCCAACTATGACATTACTTCTTGTTTTTGTTTTGTTATAATTATATGTTAGGGTGTGAGTTTTATAGTAGACGATGTTTATATATATGAGTGCATTTTCGAGAACTCTGCACTGATTGGAAAATGGTTGGCTTCTTGTTTGAGATGGCAGATGTTGACTTATCTTCTGATATCAGCCTCGTCATCTGCTGCCACCAGAGTTTATTACTGGCTGTCCAACTGGGGTAAAGACAAGTTTCCTGAAATGGCAAGCGCGTCCGTGGGATTTTCCTTTGTTGCATTTCTGGCCTTTGCCTCGAGCTCTCTTATTTCTGGTTATGCACTTTGTAAAACTTCATAGTTGAAATTCCATTGGGACAGTATCTTATACGGTATCGTAAGCTTTGGAGAACCTCTTTTCCATTCTCCAAGTGTACCAGCTAGTAACAATAACATGTTCAAAAGAGAAACCAAGTGCAAATTGTTCAGCCCATGACATTGCTCAATGGTCAAAAGCTATACTGTCCTAGGTTCTAGTTTCAACACTTCTTTTTTCCTAAGCAAATACTTGTACGAAAGCAAGTCTGCCCAAAACTTCAGGGCGGATCCAAAGGATCACTGTCAGCAGAAATTACAGAAAAAGGTAAAGCTGCTAAATCTAGAAAATCAAAACACTGAAGTTGAGCAACCTAGGCAGCCAAAAGATGTGCCATATTGTTTTGCCTTCGAGATATCCATTGCAAACTCTATCCCTCGTGTTGATGCAGCACCTCTGGAACTAAGCTGGAGAACGTCATGTTTGCTTGCTCACACTATCGAGGGCGTAGTTGAGAGATTGATGCTTCATTGACAGACCATGTCAAGTTGTCATGCCTCAGCTCCTCTGATGGCATAGGTTTGATCTTTGGTCCACTCCGAAGCAGAAGTGTTGGCTCCGGTAACTGCAGGTTTGGGTGACCTTCAAGTGTGAGAACAATTGTTGCCATTGTAGGTCTGTCTTCTGGATCTTCATTGACACACAATAAGCCTAAATGGATGCATCTAATGACTTCATTTTCTACAAATGAATGGTCTCGAATTGCTGGATCCAATAATTCCAATTGTGTTTCATTACTCCATTGTCTCAAAGCCTGCATTAAGTGAGTTTCATTCAATTGGCATGCACTCACAAAAGTAACACAACATTGCAACAATCTACTCACATATCTTAAGAGGTCCTCATCACGTTCTGCTCGATAGGAATTGTTTTTCTTGCCACTTACAATCTCAAGAAGCAGTACACCAAAACTAAACACATCAGACTTCACGGAGAATAGGCCATGCATTGCATACTCCGGAGACATGTAACCACTACAACCCAATTATGATATATATGTCTTAAAATAATTAACACTAATAAGAGAACAGATTGACAATATAATATAGCTCTGAAATCAAACAAAACCACATATTTTCTTCCTTGTAATTTTATTGTGTTTTAAGACAATAAATAGGTGTAATGATTTGAAACTCACTAGGTTCCGACAATTCTATTTGTTTCTCCTTGGATTTGATCTACTAGAAATGTCCTTGCCAATCCAAAATCTGAAATCTTCGGATTCATATTACTCTCTAATAGAACATTGCTAGCTTTGAGATCGCGATGTATAATTCTAAGTCGAGAATCTTCATGTAAATAAAGAAGCCCTCGAGCAATCCCTTTGATAATTTTGTAGCGACTTGACCAATCCAATATCTGTTGCCTTTTGGAGTCTGTAAATTTTGTCAACACTAAATATTTAATCTTAAAAATATATAGAAATGAATAGTATCATTATGTATAGTGTAGCCCATATGGTTTTAGGCTGTCATGCAGTCTCGAAGACATAAAAATCAAGTATAAATCCAAGAAGACGATCAGAGTTCAGATGGACCAAACCGTGTAAGAAGTTATCAAGGCTTCCGTTGGGCACATATTCATAAACGAGTATCTTTTCTTCTTCTGTCAAGCAAAATCCCAAGAGCCTCACTAGATTTCGGTGTTGAAGCTTGGCAACCACCATAACCTCATTCCTAAACTCTACTACACCCTGCCTAGAGCTTCTAGATAGCCTCTTCACAGCGATTTCTTTTCCATCAGGAAGTGTACCCTGCAAATGGAATTTGATCAGTCTTTAGAATGTTTTATTTTGCATAATCTATAAAATTCAAATATGAGAATCGATAGATTTGATATACTTAAGGAAGTATTGTCCTAACCAATAAAGACAGAGACATATCGAGAAATAGCAACTTCATACCTTGTAAACTTTACCAAATCCACCTTCACCTAGTTTGTTATTATTGGAGAAACTGTTCGTGGCAGTAAAGCAGTAGCCCACGATGATGAAAAGTACCACAGAGACAGTAACTGGAGCAACAATGACGACTATCCTCGATGTTGAGATTTTGCTTTTCCCTGCATAAAGACCACTATGGTTCGGGAAATGCTAAACAATATAATGGTCCGATATTAGAAATCATCTCTTGTGAATTTTGTTACTCATGATCTACACACTCTTAATCCAAAAGAGGTAAATTAGAAATTTTTGGGAGCGGGTAGAATAAAAATTTGTCAGAGTTCAATGAACTTCAATGAAATCATCTCCATCCACCTATTGCCCTTTTGTTAGTGCTTTCATTACAATTAATTTACCAAAAGGAGTTCATAAGTTTGTCGGTGCAAGACCCAAAATGAACCTATGATAGAGTATTTACATGGAAAAGATGAATTCGTAAATAATTATTCGCTTTTAATTGCAACTCATTCATGCACCAAAAAATTATTGGAACCAATTTAGGCAGGTCTTTCACTTTGAACGCATATGTATATATCTGATCAGTTAATAATAACAAAAATGAAAGCATTAAAAAATGTACTCCACTCTACCTTTTAATTCAGTCGTGGAGCTTGGAGGTGGAGGCGGAGGCACTGGTGGGGACACGTGCTCCGCGAAAAAATTGTAAAATTCATACCTAAAATTACAACTAGGAAACAAAACTCTTCCCCCTTCCTTTCCACCACAACATAAAAGAAACCTGTCTGTAGTTGCCTGAAGACAACGGTAGCAATCGTTGCTGGACAAGTCCGGTGTGCACTGTACCATTAGGTACAAAATTCGAGACACCAAATTCACTTCCAAAGTTTCAAACTTCTTGGCTCCGATTGGAGCGCCCGAGGCCTGTTTTGCCAAGTCTGTGATCGTCGTGTTAACTAGCTCGTTATAAAACCCCTGCGAGGTGGTGTTCTGTGTATTAATCAGTGCAACTCTCGGCCGCACAACCATGGTTGAGAAGATAGATTCGTTGGAATAACGTAACATGCATTCGTCGTACCAAATGATTGCAGTCTTTTCTCTAGAACAATGACTGGCGAGATTTTTGGCTGCGTCCGCCACACATGCTTGACATGTTTCGGCAATGACATCTCCACGACAGAGGAAGAGGCCGTAAACAGGGTCGGAGGTGTTTTCACCTGAAATTGTGTTGTAGAATTTGATACTGCTATTGACATTGGACGAGAGGGAAGAGAGGAGAGAGTTGAGATTGGCACTGTAGATGTTATTTCCGAAGAAAGTTGTGTTAGCACAGAAGTGATAGAGGTACGTGTTTGGATCAGCTGCAATAGTGGTCTGGGTGAAGAAGCTAAGCATGGAAAATAACAGGATGGGAAGAAAGAAGTTATCGAAGAAAGACATATTTCCGATGAATCGATTTATGTCCCTGCAGGTATGCAAGATTTTTCAGAACTAAATTTAGATTAGAGTTTTCAGAATTGAAGACTAGCATTGGGCGCATTCCAAAGTCAATATTCTGAAAGGTCCACGATGCTTGGTTAATTCTTTAAAAAGTTTCAAACTTTTAAAAGAAAAATTTTCACAAAATCAAATTTGTTTACTCAACTATCAAGATCTTAAAATTTTCACATAAATTTTTAATAATTTTTCTCACCAAATTTAATACTATTTCTAAAGCAAGCCATGTCCCAATATCTGTCTTACTTATTAGGCAATATTTGTGGAAATTAATATAATGGATCTAAACCTCCTAAGACACTTGCTAATGACTATATATAATATATCGTTTCAACCAGAGCCAAACCAGGCTGGAACCCGATTGGTTATGCCAAACACATGTATTATTTTATTTTATTTTTTATTTTTTAATGTTTTGTCCCCTACGACCCAGGGCCGCCCGCCTTATCACTGTAAAAACCGCAATGTATCATAGTAGTTTCACTTCACCTTTTTCTTATCTCCTCGAGCTTCCTCTCTTTGCTCGCAGGTTCCTCCAAAAGCAAAATCGTCGACCTATCCTTCACACCTGCCATGTGCAGAAGCTCTTCATCCTCTTTCTCTTTTCCCCTGAACAAGAGTCTCTGGTCTTTACGCTCCAAACCAGTTTCCTGTGCAAGAGCATTCTTTATATCACCAAAAGTAGATTGGGTTGGGACATGGACCTCGTGGCGGGCAAGGTCGTGGGAGACGGTGATCTTGATCATGGAACCGAGAGAAGTAGCACCCTCGTCATCGATGACGTCTTCGTCGTCTCGCTTCTGGACCAGCATGCCACCGGGCTTCAGCTCCCAGTCGATCTCCTCGTCCTGCGCCGACACTGAGGCGTGCTGATTCGGGTCCTTGCTCATCAAGCTGGACCGAACAAAACGGAAGCGGATCGAAGAGTCGCAGAAGGGGAAAATCGGAGGCGGTTTCTCTCTACTTATACTGGACTGTGTCTGACTAGTGAACGAAAAGGGGTTTGGTCCCTTTGTAAGAGAGATCAGCGATCAGGAGTTTCGCTCACCTGCAACCAAAAAATGTGGCCGCCACATGCAGGCTTCATTTCTTATGCGGATGCTTTTAACTTTTCCCTGGTGATCATACACCCCACTTGAACCTATAAATTGAAATTAGACGAAAAATAAAAGTCTTTGTCCGACTCTTTTGATTAAGACCGATATCTACCCAACCAAACGACCTATTATAATAGTATTCAAGGCCCCCATGAAGATTTTTTTTACGTCAGACAACAATCAACCAATGAAATAATATAACATTTTCTATATATTATTGTCATTCCTTTAATTTTCTTAAAATTACTGCAATCAACCAAAAATAAGATGTTAACACTCTAGAACAGAGACATGCCTTTCTAATATAAACGACATTAAAATTTACATTTACGATGAGAGTAGCAGCTAGAGATGCCTTTTTAATATGTACTCTAGATAGTCTTGAGTATCAGCTGTGACGCTTTTAATTATAACATAAATCACCATTGAACTTTCCAGCTACTTCGAGGCAAATTCTTGGTTGTTAATTTTGGACTATTTATTGAATTTATGTTAATTTATTTCGATGTTAATTTCTGATTCAATTGGACCTCTTAGTCTCAGCAAGATTTTTCAGAATTGAATTTAGATTAGAATTCTGACTGGCACTGTACATTCCAAAGTCAATATTCCGAACTAAAAGTTCACGACGCTTGGTTAATTATGTAAAATTTTCAACAAATCAAAATTTTTCACTCGAATATGAATCTTAAATTTCACATTAATTTTTAATAATTTTTCTCACCAAATTAAAATAGTACTATTTTTAAAGCAAGCTGCCATGTCCCAAGATCTATCTTACTTATTAGGCAATATCTGTGGGAATTAATATAATGGAGCTAAACCTCCTTTGATACATTCAATGACTTTGCTAGTTTCTTTAATATATAATATGTCGTTTCGACTGGGACATCTCTTCCTTAGGCACTTTGTAATGACTTTGCTGATTACTTGGCAAGGTGGACTGCAGTTAGATTGGTTTTTGGATGTATTCCTTTGACATTTTACCTGCTTTTCTGCTCGGACAGTATTGGTTTTTTGATCCTCCATGGGATCATGCGTTGTCGTTTAATATAATGACAGTTGCTTAGAAAAAAAATGTCGTTTCAAAGGGGAAAAAAAAGTACCGAGAGTGAAGGTGATGAGAGGGATAAAAGAGTTATCAAACCGACAAACCCCACCTGAGAGGGCTTAGGACTGGACCCCTCGAGAGCTTGAACGCGCTTGGCCATGCTGCAAATAAGGTTCTCGCTTTCTCAGTCCTAGATTCTGGGTCATGTTCAGAAAATCGAATGTCAATAGATTCGCTGGTAAGCATAAAAACTGTAGGATAAAACTCCTTTCCTAATTTGAACGGCCCGTAGATCTATTAGATCTGCTTTCATTTACATGAAAATAAGATTATTCAGTTAAATTTGATTGTAATTTTGTTTTCCTCTTGTTCGTCCAACACCCACTGAACGTGTCAAGTGTGATGGGGCGTTTTTATCTTTCTTCTATTAATGCCATTCTTACTTTTTTTATCTTTCTTCTAGGATGAGAGGGACCTGCTTGGGGAAAACAAATGGACACTATATGTCAATATACATTAAAATTAAAGACGATGATACAGACGAGGAGAAAAATGCGCAGAAGGGCACCGAAAGTCTAGTGGAAAAAAAGATAAGACAACTTAGGCGGATGGAAAATTAGTTGATAATGGAATTCTAGTTAGAGGGTTACTGACTGCAATAGTTGGTGATGAATTAGCTTCAAAACTAACTAAGAAAACTAATATTTCCACAAGACTTCGGTGCCCTTCTGCGCATTAAATAACCGAAAGTCTTGTGGAAAAAAAGATAGACAACTTAGGCGGATGGAAAATTAGTTGATAATGGAATTCTAGTTAGAGGGTTACTGACTGCAATAGTTGATGATGAGTTAGCTTCAAAACTAACTAAGAAAACTAATATTTCCACAAGACTTCGGTGCCCTTCTGCGCATTAAATAACTTATAATTAATAAATAAAACTAAAATTTTTACTTATACTATAGATACACCTATAGCAGTATTTGTTGACACAAATAGCTTAGTCCGTGTGACTTTTATGATCTCCCTCGAACTTATAACAGAAATAGTGATTACACCCCAAACGTTGAAAACTTCCAAAAAGATAGTACCGTAGGAAAACGAGAGAGAAGTTGGTCTATGGAGAAACGAGACTACGGAGGACCCCCATGGCTGCTAATCCCTAAGGTTGGTGGCCATGGCCGATAGTCATGGTGGAGCCACTGTCATGGGCCCATGGCTCCCACAGTACCCGTGGAGCCATAGCGTTTCTATTTGTATTATGAAGGTCATGGCTTCCACGGCCATGATGCACTCGCTTATGATTAAACAAGAGGCCCACAAACAAGCAGTTGGACTCTGCTAGCAAAATTTTTTGGAACTCTGTGCCATTGAGGAAAGGAGAAGCCAGGATTCGATCCTAACACCAAACATAGCCAGGCCTGGCGTTAATAAAAAAGTTTTTTGTTTTTTAATAAAAAAATCTTATGCCAAAATATAAGGTCTTGTAAATGTTAGCAGTTATGCTGTAAATTGTAATGTGCGTCTGCAATGTTTGGCAATTTAGACAAGCATTTTGTACAACTGGATATAGGATAATGGTTTATGCAGCAATCCTTCAATTTCTGTGAGATAGAATGGAGCCTGATAATTCTTTCGCTGTCTCACGCTCATCATAACAAAATTTCTAAAATTGAAGAAAGTATCCATGGATAAAGATATTTGAGTGATTATTGTTTTCTTTGTCCCTTTCTCTCTCTCAAGGTCTTTGTTAATCTTTTCCAATCCCAGCTGACTGTCAATTTTGTCCCATGATGATATTGATGATATTTAGGGCTGATTGGGACAGTGGACTTCACTGTTATGCGCCTTTCTTCATCCACAACTTCCTTCCCTAGTAGTCAACCGTGTATTGGAGGCACACAATAGGTAAATTCAATCGACTAGCTTATTACAGATTTTGTTGCCCTATTGTTCTAATATACTATTCTCTATCATTTATTGTTAAGCATTTTTTATTGTCATATTTTGTATTACTTCCCAATAAGGTTATCTAATATCTTCTTCAATTTGGTACATTTTTCTCTCTTTTTTGTTATTTCTATTTCTCATGTGATATTTGTTTTCAATTACATGAATTGAAGTAGACATTGATGTGTAAAATGAGAAAGATTTTAATTGGTATTTGCTTATTGTGTTGTATTTGAATATTTTAGTTGGTCCTTACTTATTGTTATTTTATATTAGAAACTTGTTACTTTTTAGATTATTTGTATAGATTCTTGTGTTTGTTGTAAAACGTTGTTAATCAATGATGAAGTATATTTTGTTTTATTATCCTTTTTCTTCAAGTTTTTACATCCAATGAATTATGGTTATTAAAATAAATTTGTATTACCGATTAAAAAAACATGTATAGAAAAATAAAAATAAAAATTATTGGTGTTTAAAAAATGCTGGCACATACCAAAAAAAATGCTGGCATATATTTTTAGCGGCGGTCATAAAATGTTGTTGTAGATATTTAAATGCAGGACAAAATCAAGTTATAGCAGCGTTTTTAAAAACGCTGCTAAAGACTTGTAGCGGCATTTTTAAGAAATGCTGTAAAAAAAATCTACAATTGTGTTTCGGGTCTATAACAGTGATCACAAACGCCGCTATAGATTGACGTCTTCATCAGCGGTCGCTTAAACTACCGCTATAGACCTATTGCGACGGATCTATAGATGCGGTCGTGACCGCGGCTAAAGGTCAATTTTTTTTTTTGTATTGCACAAAACAGATAGTTGTGACGTATTCTATAGCCTGGGCATGCAACACTTAATTCGAATGTCATGAATAGATTCGCTGGTAAGCATAAAAAGTGTAGGATAAAAACTCCTTTCCGAATTTGAATGGCCCCCGTAAATGATCTATTAGATCTGCTTTCGTATACATGAAATAAGATTATTCAGTTAAATATGATTGTAATTTTGTTTTCTTCTTGGTCGTTCCAACACCCACTGAAAGTGTCAAGTGTGATTGCGTTTTACGAGGAAGGCTTTTTTTCTTTTCTTTTTTCTAAGCATGTATGAGGACTTGCGTGGTGGAGACGTACACATCTCTTTAGGATGACGGGCCTGCTTGGAGACAACAAATGGACAAGATATACATTTAAAATTGAAGACGAAGGGATACAGACAAAAGGAGAAAAATTGCGCAGAATGGCACAGAAAGTACTCTTGTGGAAAAAAAAACGATAAGCAGCACGCCATTTAGGAGTTAGTATGGAAGCCTGGCTCCTCCTCCCCTCAATGGCATAGAGGTCCAAAATTTTTTGCTGCAAAAGACCAACTGCTTGTTTGTGGGCCTCGTTGTTTAATCAGAAGCGAGTGCATCATGGCCATGGAAGCCATGACCTTCATAATACAAATAGAAACGCCATGGTTCCACGGGTACTGTGGGAGCCATGGGCCCATGACAGTGGCTCCACCATGACCATGGGCCATGGCCACCGACATTAGGGATTGGCAGCCATGTGGCTCTTCCGTAGTCTCGTTCCTCCTTGGACCAACTTCTCTCTCGTTTTCCAACTGTACTATCTTTTTGGAAGTTTTCATCCTTTAGGGTGTAATCGTTATTTATGTTATAACTTTGAGGGAGATCATAAAAGTCACACGGATTATGTCTGTTATAACTTTGGGGTGTAGTCGGTACTCATTCCTGTTATACCTATTCTAATAGCCAACCCGTTGGGCCGTTTTCCCGCATAGAATGAGTCATGGCCATCAGCAAATCGTGGCACAGACCCCCTCGCCCCACTTTTGGGCACAAAAAGAGAAGAACAGGCAACTAGGCCTATTTTCCGGCCCGAACAACAAGAAAAATGTCTTCTTCGTGGTGGTTTATTTGTTTGTTTTTTGTTTTTTTTCTTCTAAACATAACAAAACATGAACAGCTAAAGGAGAAAACGACGTGACATTCAAGGTTGGATCCGGGGCTTTTCCTCCTCTAGGTCGAATCTTCCACTGGACAGAGTGACAGGGATATAAAAGAGTCATCTGTGCCACCACCAATCATTTTGGGAGCAGAGTGCAACAGTTTGAGGCCCTCTTTGTTATCCGAAACGAATGCATCTACTTGTGGCATGTAAAGCCGCAAATAAGGTTCTTGCTTCTCATTATCCCATATATAGTTTGCACGGTTTCTAACTCCGTTCGGCGTTCAGATCTCTCTCTCTCTCCTAAGCTCCTGGCTCTCTCTCTCTTACACACTTACACGGAAATGTTAGCAAGACTTCGGTAAATAAAAGAGGGGACAAAAATTGATTCGGTATCGTCATTCGTGGCCTAAACAGAACCTAAATAAAAGCTGCAGCAACTTGAGTCTGGTCCACCATGACCTCAAAAAGAATGAGAACAAGAACAAGAAAAAACACAAACAAACAAACTGGTCCACAGCGACGCATTCTTTATAATTCCCACCTCCATCGAGGTCTTGTACATCTTGATGTCAAATCAAACAACTAATGGGAAGTGCCAAAGCTTATTGAAGTGCCTCATTTTAGATCTCAAGACCAACTCGCTGATGTGCTCATCAATGCTGTCCAAGCCAAGCGTTCAATGGCTCGACAAGTTGGGCATGAGTGACATTTATGCACCAACTTGAGGGGGAGTGTTGACAATTAAAGATTCTGCAATCGTCTCGTTGTTTTCAAGTTGGTGCTATGAATATCTTAGAGATATATTTTCATATATCTCATTACATGGGATCACTCTCTGAGTAATTCCTAAATTTAGCAATTAGACAATTCTAATTAATTCTTTCAATTTTGTAATTATTATATTCCTTTTCTTTCTTTATTTTCTTTCTCTCTTCACCTATAAATAGGCTAGCCCTTTTACAATTCTATACCTATTGAAATACACAGAACTCTTTCAAATTCTTCCGCTTGCATAGCCACTAATTACGGCGGCACCCAAGAGAAGCAAACAATTGGACTAACTGCCCTTGCTTTTGCGGCCAGATGATCAGACGTCTGTTTCTCAGCGCGCACCCCCCACCGTGGTGCATTGTAACAGGAGTCTATTGAAAGAGCCGGTGCTCAGTGCTTCAAGATCTCGAAGCAGTAGACTGGCGGAGCTGTATAAATTGATATTTGACTTTGTTTAATAATAATTTTATTTTTTATTTAATGTACTAAAAATATATAATATAAATATGTATTTTTAAAAAAAAATCAGAAATAAAAATGCTATTGCACTTAGGATATGTGGGTTGCATTTTATGTTAGTTATCAATACGAATCATACCATACCATCTAAAATTTATAACAGTCATTGTTTTTCGCAAATTACACTTACAAACAAAATAGAAAGAAAGTAGAGGAAACATGTGAGTATTTGAAGGGCTTAAGAAAAATAGAAGTAAGCCACACATTGTGAATTTTATTATTAAATATATGTTTCCGAGAATAAAATTATCTAAGTCGTTTGAATTTTCAAGAATTTTTCTTTTAATTTTTAAAAATTTAACAAACATGTAATTTCAAATATTTGAGGGGTCAAATATTAATTTTTGAATCCTATATGTTCTTTGCAATTCCTTAACAGGCTACTAAAGTTGTGTAATTAATGCTTCAAGTATCTAGCCCCCTGGCCCAATTTCAAGCAAACCCTAAGATATGGGGCTTCTAGCTCAAACAGTACGAGGGAGCGCCGTAGCATGACTTGTGCTGCATGAATTCAAGGATCCTAAATAGGCCGGAGCAATATATATAATATAATTCCTCCTAGCAGCTTGGAATTTGACCGAAATGAGTAATGGTGAACATGTCTTAAGGATGATGCTCAAAACTCCTAAAGCCACTTTTATCAGTTGCTCATGTTATGCATTAATATTATCATTTCATGCAATGCCAATATTACAAGACGCATATCATGTATTCTGGCGATACCAGTTAATTAAGGGGTACTGATCATCGATGTTAAAGGAAGTTTCACCAGTAGAACAGCTAGGGATAAGTTCCGCAAAATTAATTTGTGGCCAAAAATGTGGATCCGCTTGATAGAGTTTGAAGATACATAGATGCCATTAATAATTTGGATGATCAGTATATCTTTTTCAGGTAATTAGTTAATTCGTGATATATGGGAATAAACAAGCTTATATTAATAATTTAGACCGGAGAGTTACGGCTGACTTTAACACGATCAATATCAGGAATCAATCAAATCCACTGCACTATAAATTAAGCAGATAGAAAAGCCTAAACCAACAAGAGATTTAAGGTGCACGAGTGGCCCATAGATCGATAGTACTCCAAGTAAAGAACGATCCGGAGCAGAAATTGATCATTAATATATATATATATATAGCAACAATTAATATCCACGGCCAGATCGATAAATACTTGATATGAAAGAAGATCACAAATTACAATTAGCACAATGAAGTCAAAGATTGAACAAAAAACCCAAGCGATCACGACTCAAATCAGATGGATCAGCTAAGTACTGATCATTAAATTATTTAAGCAAGTACTGCATGGATACAACAGCTTGTAGATATTGATATCATATATATTGTGGTACAAGCTGGTAATAATAATTAATACTAGCATGTTCTGGAAATACATATACTCCAGTACTTATTTTAATTTAGGTCTAGTTATAACGCCTTCATTGATTGTCCGCCATCAGCTTCAATATATAGAAGATTGGCCTCTGCAATCTGCATTCAAGCTGCACTAGTACCCTCTGGAGTCCAGGCACCAACAATAGCAGTCTGACCTTGAGATTTCCAACATTTGCTCTGGAGTCATCCTTTCAAGCTCAATTTGCCTCCACGATGCAAAGTTGTTTCGGTTTTGTGGGTCAGAAGCCAGCGGATAGTCCTCTATTCTATGAATTTGGGATTTCATTCTAGTGTAAAGCCTCATGGTTGTCACACAATCCTCGTAAGGATCTCGTATGCCAGTTTGAATGTCATACCTGTTCATGGAAGCCTCACTTGGTTATTAAAACAGACATTTCACAAGCAAGACGGAACGAAAAAATTAGAACAAAAAGAGAGTAAAAATGGCCGTTTGGATACTTGCCCAAGATATGCTTGAGCTAAATACTTGAGGGAGTTGCTGAGCTTGTTTGTTTTCATCAGTGGAGGATATTTTGCAGTATCCCTGCAGTCACACGATCGAGTAGTCATTGTACGTTTGAGATTAATTAGTAGTTTCCGTTTCAAATCACTGGATGGTACCGTAGCAAGTGCAAATAATCTTTGTTTATCCTAGAGACCAAATGGTTATTTTAAAAATTTTCTCGTTGACCGTCTCACTGACTTGGTAACGCTCTGGAAAATCAGCGTTACGGAAATCTCCGGCCAGTGGGTCCTAGGCCTCTAGAATTCGCCGTACCATTCAATACTCGTATTCATGCTTCGCCCCCCCCCCCCCCCCTCTCCTCTTCCCACCCCTTCGATTTTTTTGTATTCTTTCTAATTTTTAAGGTTCCTTGAAGGAGTTTACCTGATCATTACTGCTGGATATTCAATCTGCAATCGGTCAAGGTCCTGCTCTATACAATGACCCACAAGAATCCTCGCTTTTCCACCTTTGGGTCGAATTTTCCACATTGGTTCCCCATTGCAGAGGAAGTCTTGAATCTTCCTCTGTACTTGCCTAAGAGGCATCGCATCCCTTAAGTGTTCTGGTCGAATGCCTGTTGTCTCGTAGCTACAAGTTTCAAAACATTTAGTAAGTTGTGCCTGCAGTCGTATGGTTCAAAATCTCTCAAAAAGATATCAGGTAGCCAGACTTATTCAACCTATAGTTTGTGACTATCAGGTAGTCGTATGGTTCAAAATCTCTCAAAAAGATATCAGGTAGCCAGACTTATTCAACCTATAGTTTGTGACTGGAATTGATGGCTTGACGTAAGTGTAGAAAATGATATTTTCGGATTCATCAATCAGGCAGACCCTTGCACACAGATCTAGGGAGCCATCACTGCCACCGCCAACCATTTTGCAAGCGAGTGCAACTACTTGTGAACATCTTGTTCCACCATTATCAATGGTCAGATTGTCGCGAATGTCCAAGTTAGCCATGCGTGCCAGTAGTCCCTATAAACAGAAGAGCAGTAAAAATAAGGATATATATATATATATATATATATATATATATTCAAAGATGATCTGACAATTGAAAGAAAAAAAGAAAAAAAAAGTGGAGGAAAGAACGCGATCTATGACTGGAGATCATACGTAGAAGCAGCAACTTCATTCATAATTCTAGACAAGAGAGAGTATAATGAAATACAGACAATATGGTTAAAGTTCTAGGTGAGAATTATTACTGCATTTAAGCTCGAGAATTGGCATCTTTCTTGGTGATTCCAGCGAGCATTTGGGTTATCGAGGATAGCTAAGCAGAATTTGCATCCTCGGACACTGAAAATATTTCTACATTCTTGTTTAGGCAATGGCCCTGAAAGAAGCAGGCAAAAACGTCTGTCAATATTTCCTTAGAATAATCGAGATATTAGGTAGTACGTCTATGCTGAGTTCGGATTCCATTCGGTCCGACCATCCGACTGGACGACGTCCAACGGTCGGGATTGGCCGACAAACACTGTTCGAGTCAGGTGTGGGTTCAAAGTTCCAGCCGTCCAGTCGGATGGTCGGACCGAATGGAGTTCGGATGGAAGCTAGCTAGATAAATGCCAGTTTACCTATAAGATGTTCCCTTAGAGATTCAAGAGATCTGCAGTGTTTCTTACAAATTCCACAGATAGGTTCGTGAACCGAATGATAGGAGACTCCCATGTGCTCCACTAGGTGCTCGAGTTTGTTGAATTGTCTGAAGCACGCTGCACACTTGTTCCTGTTTGAAATAGTCATTACGTAATTAGCATATAGTAGAATCATGCATTTGAGTTTCAGATATGAAAATAATGCAGTGTGTACGTATACGCGCCCAGAGAGAAAGGGGGATATCAGAGAGATCGAGAGAGAAAGAGATCAGAACCTCAGAGTTTCTGAAGACTCCATCCTGTTGTCCATGATAGTTATAAAAAAAAGTCCGTGATATCTACTCGAGAAGCAGACTAATCAAGAGGACTTGGAGGGGAGGGAGGACTTGAGGAAGAAGGTAGGAAAAGGGAGTATTTATAGGAAAGAAAAATGTATGACCTTAATGTTAACTCAGTTTTGGCATTTTCTTTCTCTAAAGATGGCGTTCTTTGGATCTTCCTATCATATATTGAGCATTCGTAGCAATCCAGATGCTAATTGGGGCCCACCGTTCAGCCAGAATATTTCTCTAGCTACCTGACTCTGCTCTCTTTCTCTCTCCCTCATCTCTCTCTCTTGTTCCGCTTAGATGCCAGGGGCGGCTGATCAACATTTAAAGATGCCTGTAACATTTTATTTGATGGTTTCTGCAAAGACGAAATCTAGTTGCGCGCATTGAAAGTTATACGGAGAACCTTTCATTTTCTTTATTTTTGTCGGAGAAGAACTCTGCTAAGTGCATGCTTACACTCTGTACACGCTATGGAAAGAAAGAATTAAGGCATGTGATTGCATATATAGATGCCAGTGCTTTGAAACCTTGGACTGACTTCATAGGCAGGTGATTGCGGGTCGGGATTCAGTCCAGACCCGTGCGGGTCCAGACCTGTCCAGACCCACGGTCTGGATTGAATCTCGACCACATCGGACGGCTCACGTGTGTTCTTTTAGTTTTAGTGGTCGGACCAATACATTTAGTGGTCCGACCACTATGTTCCGACCACTAAAATTAAACTCGCCGCAAAAGTCGTCCGATGTGGTCGGGATTCAATCCAGACCGTGGGTCTGGACAAGTCTGGACTCGTACGGTCTGGACAAGTCTGGACTCGTACGGTCTGAACTGGATCCAGACCCGGTGATTGCATAGATGCTGGCGAGTACCAATCATATTGAAGAATGCTTCGTTTTCTATGGTCATGAAACATAGAAATATTTTTATCTGTAAGGGAGTTACAGAGAGTTATTCCATTACAAGAATCTACTTACCAAAAGGGGAAAAAAGTAACGAGTCTTGAACATGATAGCTACTGATGCTAAAACTGTCACTTGTCTGGTAATGGTCCAGCATTATTAGGACGAAAAGTGGTTAATAAATAGTACTACGTACATATCCAATTAGCTTAATTGCAGGCGCTTATATATATACAAGCTTCTGTTGATCTTGTATTCACTAGCCCTATCTATTTTTAGCTCTTCTGGTTGAGATAACCATCCATAAATGAACAAATTTGCATCAGGCTGGTTTCCATATATATATGCACCATTTTTTGGCATTAGAAAGTATAGCACAATGGATACCCTGCTTGTACTCAAGGGCCGGCTCAACCCTTAGGCAACTTAGGCCCCATAATTTAAAAGAAAAAGAAAAAAATAATAAAAATTTAAAAAAACCCTTAAATGCATGATGAACAAATGAATTAAAAAAAATGAGATTTAGGCCCACTTGATTAGTAATTTTATATCTGAAAGTTTATTTTAAATATTTTTTAAAAAATTGATATAAAAGATCTAATTTTAAGTATGGCCTTAGGCCTCATTTTTTATTGAGCCGGTTCTGCTTGTACTGAGCCTTTCACCGTTCTAAGCATGCATTACCATCGAATAGTGATAGTCACAACACACAAAAAGGCCAGTAAATACGAATCTATGGTGTATTATCAAAGAGATGAACTTTATATATCGGTTTTTATACTTTTCTTGCTTTTCCTTTGCGGCTATCAGACACAGGAACCCTAAAAGTTGTTTCTTGAATATTGTATTAGTAATTATCTTTAAGCTTTTATTTGAAGAGAAAGTAGAAACACAGCAGCTGACAAGACGGAAAATTGAAACGATTTATATATGAACTGGTGGAAGGTAGTGGTACGATCCCAGTTCCTGTAATCGAGGCTTATCGCCATTGTCTCGTAGCATCATGTAGGATATACCGCTGCTCCCTCAGCTCCTCTTGGGTATGGCGGCTGTTTGACTTGAGAAACGTGTGTCGGCAAGACTTATTTTTGACTAGGGAAGGGGGACCCAACAGATTCGGTCCCACCCTAATGCTTTGATCAGGATACCGAAAGGAAAAGTTGGGAAGAAGAGAACATTTTACGAACGATTCTGGTCCACAAACATGCATGGTACCATGATCATCAATAACAGTGAGGTCGCTATTCCGGATGTCAAACCAAAAACCAAAGTAAAGTGCCTTTGGACAAGAGAGACTGGGAAACAACTGGGGGAATCAATATTACGCAATCAGCTACCCATTGATATATATATAGCATGCAACATGAAACACCACTTCAGTTCAAACGCTTAAATTAACCTAATACTTCAGGTTCCTGTGAGAATGTGGGAGATTAATGAAGGATGGTTTATAGTATCAATTTTTTTTATTGTTTGGGATCAATTCTTAAGTTTTGATCCTTGTATTTAAGTACTTAAACGTCATAAAACTCATCATTGTTACCAAAAAAATCTCTCTCTCTCTCTCTCACACACACGCACGCGTAAGACACAATGAACACATACAGCTTTAAAGGAAAAAGGGAAATAGTATCTAAATGGTCTAAAGAAAAACCGTCCACATATATATGTAATATTCGCTGCTTCCTTTTGATGATCAGGAAGAAAAAGAGCAGATTGGGATGATGTCGGAGGAAAGTGAGTACATATATATATATATATATATATCCTATACCTTGAAAGAGGGTCAAAAAACGTTTTCTAGTTCTAAGAGTTTTAAAAGAAAAAACAATAAATTTTCTAAATTAATTTATCACTAATTAATGTATCAAAAGAAACAAAAAGATGGGTCATCAAAAGCATTCTATTCGTAAAAAAAATAAACCCAATTTCATTATTAGGATTGAAAAAAAATAGAAATATATGAATTGAGTGTGGATCCATTATACTTTTTCACCCCAAAAAAATTGTTTGTTTGTGATCTCTCTGTTTTGTACGATATATGTGTCTGACTGATCTATATATACATCCAATTCTACACAGTGTGATGTCCAATATTTCCTAACTAGGAGTTGCTAATTCGGTCAAGAGAGTTTAATTAAAGCATTAACATTTCCAGCAAATCAAACAATACATTTCCAACGATCTCTTCCTACTAGCTAGCTACTCCAACTTGAGTAGCTATTGGTAAAACGTCAGAGAGGAGCTAAAATACAAAAACATCACTGTGAAATGACCTCAATCGCCATGTGCATGCCTGAGTTGACTTTTTTAGCATCTGACCTGACCTCTCACTGATGAGTGCGATCACTAGTCATTCTTTGTTGTTGTCAACCACAACAATGAAGTCAGCCCCTTTGGCCTTGATCATCACGTACATGTTGACCATTTTTGTAGTGATCACTACTAATTACCCACGTAGCATATGGACGTCGATTGGGACTTTAGGGCATGCAGTACTCGACCTCAATTAGCACGACGTCCATAAAATTCAGTAAGGACATGGGTGATAAGCTGGCATCCAATGAAGGATGATACTAACATTCTGTAGCTCTCCCCCCCCCCCCCCCCCCACATTCTTCTAGCTCCTCCACTATTTCATGCCTTTTCAGTACAGGTAAGATAGATCGATCATGAAGCCTGTGGTTGTGCTTATAAACTCGAATACCTGGTCACTGTGAAATCACTTTAGGTCGACATCGTCACAAGATCAAACTTTCTCTGGCCCATGGGATATTCGGATATACGTTGGTCAACAGCGTGATTTTTTAAAGATCATAAGTCAAACTGACTAGAAACGGAGAACCTTTTGGAAAGGTAAACGATACCCTCTGATCTGATCCATAGCATGCAGAGATCTGGCACAATATTCTGTGCTTTTATCGCTATTTCCTTCTAGGCCGCCGCACGTGCATCAGAAAGAAAACAAAATGCAAAAAACAGGAGTCTCCTCCGGGTACTCCTCCCCAATCATATATAATCGCAACTTTTCACCTTCGGCTGTACACGACTCCTCACCACAAGTGCCCACAGAAAAAAAATATTATCACCACAAGTTTCTTGACCAAGGCGACTCGTGATCTACAATGGTTATTGGCCATCTGGCGAGTGTTCCACGTACTTTATGCGGACTCATCAGCTCGTGTTCACGTACGTTGATTAGACGGGATCGGTTACTATACGTTGGGTTATGGTGCTAAGGGTATTGAGCAATGACTCAGATTTATTCTTGAAATTGAAAATGACTCAGATTTAATCATGTCAATTAAAATTTATAACTCAAGTCCGACTCGTTTACCCACTCTTTTAGTTATAAATGACCCGCGAAGAAAGACAATTCGGAAAACTCAGATCTTGTCTTCCTAGCTAGAAAATCCAGATTTTGTCTTCCTCGCTTGCTTTACGCTCTACGAACAAGTGTTCCAGTGAAGGGCGCATTGTCTTCCTGCTTGCTTTCCGCTGATATATAGGTGGTCATTTTAATTCTTCATCTGAGCTTTCCTTTTTCGTACAGAAGACTCGTGTCAATGGATGTACTTATAATAACAACAGTAGAAGCATGCGTAGGAACACCAACCATGAGGGTTGCAATAATAATAATATGTGTTCTTTGGGAAGAACGACTATAATTATATCTAGCATTGTCATTCTTTCTTTCTTTGTTATAAATCAATGCATTTATGCTCACTCGCCCACAACGATTTCATTCATACTTCGATTAAAAATAGTATGGAATTTTAGTCTAGTTGATAAAAATAGGAAATTGAATTTACTCCTTTAATCCCAGAAACTAAAACTACCCTACCAATTGTTAATCTGTTGTAACCTTTGAACTAATTGGACCCGTTTAAATGGCTAAAAAAACAGCTGTAAATTTGAATGTCTCTCCAACATCCCACGAGTGTTGTTTGAACAAATTGATTGGATGCAAAAAATTTTGAAAAAAGAACTGCGAATCACATGTACTGAATAGGGTCCAGTACTACACGTACTTGTGATTTCTTATAAGCACAATCAAATTTTTCATATATAAGGGAGTGGAAGGGAATGGTCAATTTGAACATTTATTTTTTATGTCAATGGATGTACTTATTTGAAATTGGAATGGAAGCTAGATTTTCATATATATATTTATTTATTTACCATCAAAAGTTCCTTCTTTACATAATAGAATAAATAATATTAATCATCCTGTAGCAACCATGTAAGTTCAATTTGCTTGCTCCCCTGCAAACCCCAACCAGGAGCAAGGCAAACAGAAAATTCTGGACGTGTGATAGACTTGACTTCATTACCAATTATCACAGAGCTTGCAAAAAAAAAATTAGAACAAGCAGCAAATTTAGTTACAACAGTTCGGAGCTCTCCTTACCAAATTACCTCTTAATGTTCCTCATTTTGGAGTTCAACAATTTTCAACTATTGGTATGAAGCCGTTGTCCTAGTTTCAAGTGCTGCTAAGTCTGTGACCCTTTTGTATTCAGTTCTAAAAAACAAAGCTCTAGCGTTTTTATTTTTTCTTGTTGTGCACATCAAGTGCCTAGTTTCAAGTGCTGCCAAATTCCACTCACTGCAGTGACAGCAGCAATTCATCTTACCCTTTTCGAAGAATTTTCAGTTTTCTCCTTAGTGCTGCCATTTTCTCTTCCAGAATATTTCAGTTAAAGTAACCTCTCACAACTTGCCAAGATCAGGCCCTGGGTGCATTCAGTGGAAGTGAGTTGGGTTTTCAAATCACACAAGAAACCCCTCACTCTCAGAATTTAGACTTTGGTCCATCTATAAATTGCAACACAAAATAGGTAGAGTTTACATTCGGACAAAAAAAACAGTCAAATCAAGACCACCGCCTGTAGGACTTAATATTATCATATCAATTTGCAGTGTCACGTACCTCTATATCATAACTATAATCCACTGAACGAAATCAGGTCACAAAATAGGTGAAGCATTAATCAAATAATTGGTACCTTTTTTGACAGTTTTCAACAGTGGGCGATGGGGAGCTGGGGAGGCTGGACGCGATGGCCGTGGGGGGACTGAGCTGGTCTAGGAAGCTGGGAGACATGCGAAGAAAATTCCAATGAAAAAGAGAGAGTTCGAATCGGGTCAATTCGTGGGTCAGTAGCAAAACGGGTCGAATCGGATCAAATTTGTCCGTCAAATTCATTAATTGAGGTGACGTGTTATGGGACATTAGATTTTGAAAATGTAATCACCATCGTCCATCTGCACCCTCAGTATCAATTCATAAGCTTCAGCATAGTAACCGAACCCGCTTATAACAACACTAGTTACTCTCAATGTTAATCTAATATTTGATATTATATACATCACGTTAATCTAAAAATATTGATTGGATTTAGATTAATATGTGATTGTGTTGAGATTAATTAATGAGAAAGTATACGTAATCATTAATTTAGTCCTTCGTATTCTTTGTGTGTGTATGTATATTATGTACTTTGTGGCTCTTTCTAATTTTCTTGTGCTGTCATCCACATGCAGTCCAGTACTAGCTATAGCAATATTTTTTACATCCAGATATAATATATTTTTTCCTTTCCTTTGACGACAACTGAGAGATCATAGGCCTCAAAACGCTGCCTAAGCCTCCATTAAATACTTGTTTATCTCGTGATAATGATGATGTAAATTAGCAGAATAAGGTAAAGAAATGAATCCCACCGCTGAAAAAAAGAGAGGAGATAAATAGCCAATGCATATCTTAGCAGTATTATATAGTTTCTGAAATAGATCAATACGGTCTAAAGAAGGAGCGACAGCATCTTTTTCATATAGGTCTCTGTTTTTTTTTTCAAAATCTGGTGTGCGGTGCATTTGTCTTCCAGTTGCTGTTGGAGACGAGACAGGTCCGCGGAAGTCGAAGACCATTTCAAGCATGTGTATGTATATATATATTTGGTTGGCCTATCAATTTTAGATTCCCTGTCATGAGAGTATAATGCATATGGCTCACCTACTCATTAAATTTGTTATGCAAGAAAAACTAACCATCATTAGGTCTACGCATAGGCGGAGGGAGGGGGGGGGGCGAACCGGGGCCATTGCCCCGGTTGGCTCCCCCCAACAATTTTTTTTACATGGAGTTTTTTTATTTTTTTATTTTTTTTATTATGTCTGCCCTCCTTGGCCAACTAAAAATTAAACTTGCCCCCCTTGCCTGCCTAGATGAATCAACCCGCCCCCCTTAATTAAGGCCTAAGCAGCTTAGTACCTCAAAATCAAACTAAAAGAAAGAGATATTTATTTGTGTCAAAACTTGAAATCCTACATTAACTTGTTGACGTTGTCGTGAATTTTGCGACGAATATTTCCTATACTTCTCCTGAGTCCTGATAATCGTTGTGTGTTGTAATCCTTGAAATCGCTGCTTTTCTTTGTTCTTTTGCCTTTTATGTTGGACTTGGTTGAGAATTTGGATATCACAAATGCTGTGAAAAGGGGTGGTGTGCTCTTGTTGGATAAGTAATAATTCAATTATTCAAGTGTGTTGCGTGTCTATCTTTACCTACTAGAGAATCATTGGTTATATCATTTTATTGTCACTATCATCATCTAATTTTACATGTCTGACTTCTCCACATTTTATGAAAATCCAAAGTTGAGGTAAGACTCCTTTTCATCTCTCTTTTGTTTGTTTAGGTCTGATTTTTCATAGCTCATGAGATTAACTTGTTTTTAATTGTCTTTCTCTAAAGGTTGAACTTTTTTTCCATTGTAATTTGTGACGTTTGGATCAAGTTATAGATATATTTCTTCAAAATTTTAGCCATTAATTTAGCCTGGTAATGAACATTTTGAACTACGATTTTTTTGTTTTCTCATTTTGTAAGGGGAGTAGAATAGTTATTTGGATGTTAAAATTGAACTTTTTGTCCAAATTTTTTTCTATTATCATTTACCAAGTATGTATTCCACCTTGCAATTTCGGGTTATTTTATTGTTGATAGAGATTCAACTCCTGAGAAGCTCGTGTTCAATAGTGCTGTCACACTAAAAAACAGCTATAGCAAGGGTGAGAAGTATCTTTATGCCCTTGGAACTTGGATTCTTTTTGAACTTTAGATCCTTTGACTTTTTTTTCCAATATGCTTCGTTTTGCTATTGTTTCTTTCAAGAATAATAGAAACACAGTAATCGTTTATTTTTCTCATTTATGTGTTATGTTTTCTTTTGAGCATAGGGCACATCCTTTCTGGCAACAAAAGTAAGTACTTCATTTATGGAAGTAAAAAGTTATATTGCTGAAAATACTTTGTTTCATTTATGTGTTTTGTTTTACAAAGAATATATATATAAATATTTTGTTTGTGCGATTAGTTGGTGCTCTATTGGTATCTTGAACAACAAGAATTTAATCTTTAATGTCACATTTCAGTATCAGCAAATAGTACCGTACGTGTAATTCAATTTGTTTTAGTATTTTTAGTCCTTAATTTTTTATATTTATAGTGTTAAGACATTTTGCCTTAAGTAAATTTTTTTTTTCATTTTTCCTTAAGAGTTTGCCCCCCATTAATTGGGTTTCTGGCTCCGCCACTGGGTCTACGTGTTTGATCCTATATGATATGATCTGTAAGTACTGCAAAATTAATTAATTTGCTCAATAATTGTGTACCAGATCCATAAATGCAGCTTCATTAATCCTCGCAAGACCCCGTCAATATTGCTTAGAGCATGCTATAATCCTTCGTTTCAACTCAAACCCCTACTGGCTAACTAAAAATTCTCAAATTTATTTTAAGTCGTCGTCCTAACCACTAGTTAGGAAGGAGGTTGCACCGTCAGAATATACTGTAGTTAGCAATATATATATTAATATTACTCCCAAATATACACATTAATGCTGTCATGTCTTCCTGTCATCAACCCTTCGTTAATCTAAAGGGGATTGATTAATATACTGTTGTTTTTTGTTTTTTTCTGGAATATTTAATGACCCTAATGGATTTTCTCTGTATTAATGTTCAATAAATATAAGTATTTTGTTATATTTAAGATATTTTGGGGCGTTTGTTTCCCAATATTTCCACCCCTCAATATTTCTAAACAATTATAAAATAATCTCTCTCCTCATTAAATTATAAAATAATATTATAATATTCAATTAAATCTTATCTCTCCTCACTTTTTCATAAAATATTATACTTTTTCACAAATCTCAATACTCAAAATTTTCAAAATCTCAATATTTCCACAAACAAACACCCCAATTTACTGCGGATGAGCCCATATTGGTAAACAATTGGATGGGCCGGGTAGTCCGTTTACTAGTTGGTGGTAAAAGCGACAAGTTAACAAGGAATTAATTATATTAATTTTAAAAAAATTATTCACATCCCTCGTTGTCTTGGAGGTTAATCCACATTAGGATCTATCTTAATCAGATCAGGAGATGGCGTGAAAATAACTGTTTACAGTAATATAAAGGGAGGGCCAAAATGATAAATAAAAAAAATTGTGGGACGAATAAGAATATTTCTATCAATTTCTGTACCTAAAGTTAAATGGTACTGCGTCAAATTGTCTACACGCCAAAATTTAGGTAGTGGAAGCTTGGATATTATTGTCGACATGTAACCCGCTTTGAAGGGGAAAAAACAAAGGAAGCCGAACCGAGATTTATCCGTGACGTGTGGGCCCGTTATCTTTATTTGGGCCCACAAATCCGTCTATAGAGGGCCTACTCAGATTGAATAACAAAGAAAAGCAGGGCCCAAACAGCCCATACGGCTGGATGTGGCCCACGTGGGACCTCGCAAAGGCATTCCAATCATTACGGTACAGCAAAAATATAGCCGCTACCTTCTTTTGCCACGTGGTAAAGAAAAAGGGGGAACAAACAATAGATTCGCTGAAATTCTCAAGGGAACAAAGCGCTGTCAACTGGTCATGATTTTC
Source organism: Myrica gale (assembly GCA_963930655.1). Lineage (NCBI taxonomy): Eukaryota > Viridiplantae > Streptophyta > Magnoliopsida > Fagales > Myricaceae > Myrica > Myrica gale. The sequence continues at coordinate 1,668,528 of OZ005600.1, read as the reverse complement.
CGCACGTCCGTTTGGCGTTGAGAAGCCGTTAAGCCCGCCCGACGCCAACCTGATGCATCACCGATCACGGGTAAAAGATACATACACAAGACAGAAGCGAATGTTATCTATTTTGTTATTCACTTGTTAATTTTATTCCTTTGAGGCAGCGAGGAGTCGGGGCTGTGGTGGGAGAGAGGTCGCCTTCTTCATTGCTTCAGCATTCCGACTCTCTGCAACCCCACACCTATACATATATTATCTCTAAGAATCTACGAGTTCTAAAAACCCATATTGTCCTCTCCCTTCACTCCTAATTCCACGTACATCTCTCGTATATAAGCATTCAGAGTCAGAGACATATCACCTTCCCATAACTCTCCTCTATCTTGCTGTACATAACACCCAGAGAGCTTGAAAAGTCGAAACCTCTTCGCCTTATTTTTCTTGGCTCCACATTCGAGGTATGCTCTTATATAGTTTATATCTTGTGTTTTTTTTTGGCCCGGGAGGGAGAGTGGGGCTGTTTGAATCCTTGATGATATACAAGTCCAAGGACATCTATCTGTAAGTTTGATTTGACTTAATGTGTTTTCCTTTCCTAGTTTTGTTTGTTCTGTCCATTTTGGCTATAAGAGTTCGATGTCTAGGTGGCTGTTTGCATATGATTTCTCATGCATCGTATAGCAGGTTATGTTATTCGGATTGTTGGGATACTTAATTGAAGAATCTGTGATGTGCAGATGGGAGACTTGAGACAGGGGTTTCCGAGCTATAGATTTTATGTGTTCTTAGTTTGCACTTTTCGTCAGTTTCTTTGCTTGAAATATCCGAGTATGACATAATTTGAATTACCGATTTGATTATGCTACAAAAGTCAGCATCATGTACATTAGTGTTGCTGTTCGTAGCATAATTAAACAGGATAGGTTGTTATTAATGCACAGCTACAATTGGAAGGTGTTCTGCATTCGGTAACTAATGCATAAGTCTAGTTTTATTGTTTCCATCTGACAACTGTTTTCTTTTCTGATTTATTTTACTAGCTCATACACAGTGTGATGCCTGGATTAGCTATGGAAGAATTGAATGGGGACCATGTGGTAGAGGATGAATCCAGTGGAAGCCACACATCGCATAAAGAGAGCTTTGCTCAGCGAGGCTCTCCAACAAGTCCATTGAGTTCACAAAGTCCTCAAAGTGACTCCATTGATCTGGCTATTGATGGTGTGATCGACACCTCTATCGATCACCTGTATCAAAATGTGTGTGAGATGCAGAGCTCTGATCAGTCACCCTCGAGGGCTAGCTTTGTGTCATATGGATGGGAATCCAGGATTGATTCAGAATTGCGTCATCTTGTTGGAGGTAGTGAGGAATTTGAGGTAACAAAGGAGGTGCTCATAGAAAATATGGATGGAGGTGATAGAGTTGGCTTGACCCCTGAGAAAGTAAACGGGTCTGCTGCTAAAATGTCCATAACTAAGGCTAAGATCCAACCTTTGGGTCCTAGGCAGCTTTCTCGCTTGCAGTTGGACCCTGGAGGATCAGCAAAATCAAGTCCGAAGAGTAAATCTTCTCATGAGAGGCCTCCAGTTGATAAGAGGCATGAGAAGAATTCAAGAAAAGAGAATGCAGTTTTTGGCATGAAAAAGCAGAGAAGTGTTGCTTTCCTTGGAGCAAAATTTCAGAATGGGATCAAGGATCCTCTTGTGGCAGGACTTGATAACCCAGACCTTGGCCCGTTCTTGCTTAAACAAACTAGGGACATGATTTCTTCTGGTGAAAATCCTCAGAAAGCTCTTGAGTTGGCTCTTCGGGCATTGAAGTCCTTTGAGCTATGTGCAAATGGGGAGCCTGGCTTGGAGCTGGTCATGTGTTTGCATGTTTTGGCAGCAATATACTGCAGCTTAGGCCAATACAATGAGGCAATTCCAGTTCTTGAGCGCTCAATTGACATACCGGTGATAGAAGACGGAGAAAGTCATGCACTAGCTAAGTTTGCTGGATGCATGCAATTAGGTGATACTTACGCAATGCTTGGTCATATTGAGAATTCAATACTGCTTTATACAGCAGGTCTTGAAATTCAAAGGCAAGTATTAGGAGAAACAGACCCTCGATTTGGTGAGACATGTCGCTATATAGCTGAGGCCCATGTTCAAGCATTGCAGTTTGATGAGGCAGAAAAGCTTTGTCAGATGGCTCTTGACATCCACAGGGAGAATGGATCTCCTGCTTCTCTTGAAGAAGTGGCAGATAGGAGGCTCATGGGACTTATCTGTGATGCAAAGGGAGATTATGAAGGTGCCCTTGAGCACTATGTTTTAGCAAGCATGGCCATGGCAGCCAATGGCCAGGAAATAGATGTCGCTTCAATTGATTGCAGCATTGGAGATGCCTATCTCTCCTTGGCTCGGTATGATGAAGCAGTCTTTTCTTATCAGAAAGCTCTCACGATCTTAAAATCAGCAAAAGGAGATAATCATCCAGCAGTTGCTTCAGTTTTTGTCCGTCTAGCTGACTTATACCATAAGGTAGGAAAGTTCAAGGAATCCAAATCCTACTGCGAGAATGCACTTCGAATCTATGGTAAGCCTAGTCCTGGGATTCCATCAGAAGAGATTGCCAGTGGTCTTATTGATGTTTCTGCTATCTATCAATCTGTGAATGAATTGGAGCAGGCACTCAAGCTACTTAAGAAGGCTTTGAAATTATTTGGTGAGACCCCGGGGCAACAAAATACAATTGCTGGAATTGAGGCCCAGATGGGGGTCATGTATTATATGATGGGGAGCTACTCTGACTCTTACAACACACTGGAAAGTGCCATTTCGAAGTTCCGGGCAAGTGGAGAGAAGAGATCTGCACTATTTGGGATTGCTCTTAACCAAATGGGACTTGTCTGTGTGCAGCGTTTTGCCATAAATGAGGCTGCAGATCTTTTTGAAGAAGCAAGGAGTATTTTGGAAAAGGAATATGGGCCGTATCACCCGGATACATTAGGAGTGTATAGCAATCTTGCTGGAATTTATGATGCATTGGGCAGGTACAATTCTTTCGTTAGATTGTAGCAGTGTGATTTATGTGAGTTTTTGGTGATTTTTCCGTCAGCTCTGATCTTCTCCCTCCGGTTCATGTAATTGGTTATTGTTTCCTTAAAGTTATCCACACAGCATGTTGCGGAGTATACGTTCTTTACAAACTATTTCTCTTTATCTATACTTGTTAATAACATCTTTAGTCCTTCCAACATATGATTGTACAGGCTGGATGATGCCATTGGGATTTTGGAATATCTAGTTGGCATGAGAGAAGAGAAGCTTGGAACAGCCAATCCTGATGTGGATGAAGAGAGGCGGAGGTTAGCAGAGTTGTTGAGAGAAGCAGGCAGGGTACGGAACAGGAAAACCAGATCACTAGTTACACTCCTTGACAACCACCCTGGAATCATAGACGACAAAGGTATTAAGGTATTGTAATGTTGAAAGTTGTATATATGCTTGTTTGTAAAATATCTTTCAGAAGAGGATTAGGTGTGGTTGGTTTGTTAGATTGTTGTTGGCAAATTTGGAAAAAAGAATAAACAATCGAGGAGATTCTGGTTCAAATTGTTTAATAAAATCTCAGAAGACATCACCAGAAGTCACATTATATTTTTTCTGATTATTGATTGATGAGATTTCTGTCTCATTCTTCTTTGTTCTGTCTCGATGTCATTTAAATTAATGGTGGAACATCATTTTCACAAATCTCAATATTGATGGAACTTCATTTTCTATTATTGGTGCACCAATTACCTGTTAGATAACTCCTGTTACATCTTACCGCGAATGATCAAGAGTCCAATGCTTAATTTCTTAGTTGCTAACTGACCAATTTTCTGATTGTCATAGAAAATAATTGATCTTTTCCTGAGCAATTTGTCGCAAATGACATCAGATCTCACTTAGCTAGAGACGAAAATCTGCAGAGAGCCAAAATGGAAGTATCTTTATTCCAGTCATGCAAAACGTGGGATATGATATTTTCTCTCAGTTAATGCTGGATTTGAACCCAATCGTGCTCTTGGGGTCTGAATAATAATCTAATGGGTCCCCAAGAATACATGAAATTGTGCTATTTTGTGACATGCAGTGATTATGACAGTTTAGAATATACTAACACCGAATCCAAGTTTAACATAGGGCTTCCAAACATTTTAAATACTTAGTGGTGGTTGTTGGCTGGCAATTGTCTCGAGGTGAATGAAGAGCCCTGAACATTATTCCCTAGACTCAAAGTCACAGCTTGTGTTGATTAACTAAAACTCAGTGGCATCTCATCTGTGAGTATCCTTGCTCCTTCCCTTTTGTTTAAAAAGTTATTCTGATTCGTGGATTTCCCGATGATGAAGCTTCTTTAACTTGACAACAACGGTAGAAGAGATGCTTTCTACTCCTTTTCCTTTTAATGCGATCCTAAATTAGTAAAGGGTCCGCTCAAACAAAGAGAAGCAAGAGAGAAGTACATTAAAATCCACAGTACCTTGTAGGTAGGAAGGTACTTAGAATACACGTTTCACACAATATATTCAGGAGGTCCCTCTGAAATTTGCTATTAATGACTCGGGCAAACAATATTTTGAGCAACTGAGCAGCGGTCATTAAAGTATTGGTTTGTGCTTACGAGTTCTTGGGATGATAGCAAGCCTCCCCAATTGAAACTGGTGGGTCAGAGAACGAACCATTGAGAACTCGGTTTGCAATCCACCGGTTGGCTGACTCAGAGTAGTGTATGCCATCCCAGCTTACGTGCGTTGATGGATTATGACATGGATTGCCATACACTGTTCCGTTCACTATGGCCTTCTTCCCACAATCAATATGGTACCCATAGTAACTCCCACAGCAGAACTCAAATGGATCAACAAAACCTGTCATCAGCAAACAGTTCAAAGATTAGATCTGCAACGGGTAGTGGTTCTCTATCCCACTGGCATTCATGTTTGTTGTTAAGATTAAGATTACCTTCGTTCTTCGCATTGCTAATTAGAGCATATTTAGCCGAATAAACGTCGACATACGTAAATGCTGCACGAGGGAGCTGTGCCCTGAACTGAAGCACATTTTCCTTGAGCTGCCTGTTAAACTCCTGAGCTACCTCATTCTGAGGCTTCACACACCCATTTTGATCAAGATTACCGGGCTTTGATTGGTCATATATAACGTTATATGGCAAACAACCTATTGGACCAGTATTATGTACACAAAATACTCTTGCACCTTCTTTGTATAATTGCTGAGAGACATGGACCAAAAGAAATAGTGAGAACCTTCGGTTAGTATATAAATCAAATCATAACCGACTGGTGGTATTTGCTCACATGCACTGCTTCGGACAACTGGTTTAAGATATCGGGAATGGACAGTCGAACTTGCTCTACTGTTGTGTGTTGAAAGCCATAGCTGAGATCATTCTGTCCAATATCAAATGTGTAAAGAGCCTTTGAGAAATCCTCAGGCATTGGGAGACTGCTTTTGAATGGTGGCGTCTTTCCTAGTGCCAAGATTTACAGAGTCACCGCTCATTGTTAGCAACCTTTTAGTACCACAAAGAGGTTATGTTACCAAGCATCTTTAGACTAACCAGGGCTGATCTCGCTATACAGAGCTGTTGTACGAGATTTGAATCGCATGAATTGGGATATCTGAATCCCCAGATGGAATGGACTATACCCGCCCCGACGAATAGATGAACCTCCTGTTGCAAAATTTGCGCCATGCCCGAAATTCGTCCCGAGTGAATCCAGGTATGCACTCAGGTACGGTAACTTCAGCTCCTCAGCTGCACTAGATCACAAAAATAATTAAGCACACGCACACGCACACACACAAGGAGCAGAGCATGGAGCAACATGTACTCGTTACGGATTATCAAGCCTAAAAATGAGAAATTATACAATTTTTCATTTTTTTTAAAAAACATTGCAAATAATTGAGAGGCGACAAACCCAAAAAGTTTAAGCGTGAGAGTTGAGACTCGTGTGACTAATCTCCAAATCCAAGGTGGAACCACTCTCATGTTTTCACGCATGTACTTTCAATTCGATTAGTCTAATCCCTTTGCATGCAAAGGCCACAAAACCGTATCTGTGGACTTTCTATTGCCTAGCATAATATAGAGCTGATACAATCAAAGTAGGAAGCTATAGTAATAGCCCAGTTACCTATAAAATCTATGAGGAGACGGCCATCACAGAACCTTCCCGAAGGGTGTCCGAAGAAGGTTTCGCCGTTGGGTGGATGAAGATTTGCAAATGCCGCGGATATTCCTCCTGTGTCCGAGTTTGAGTCCCCAAAGTTGAATATTCCTGGAAACTGGCATCTCTGCAGGCCACCGCCGCTCAACACCACCGCTGGTAGTCCAACTATGCTCACAATTACGAGCCCGAACACAAAACATAGCCTCATTGAGTCCATGGTTGTCCTAGCAATATCTCGAGTGTTGAAAAAGGTGCGCTCTCATTCTATTTTGATCTCACTTCCACAGGCACGAGGACGACAGTGTCAGAGTCACCAACACGTGGGGACCTCAGTTTTGACTGATATGCGAGGGATTTAAATCCCATCAGTTGCTCACAGCCTCACCTTTGCTCATGTAATTTTGAAGGAGATTTTAGCCGATTGAGAAGAGACGAGGGTCCCATGCCCATAGGTTATCTCGTCACTCTTTTGTCTTGGGTTTAGCAACGGACGGATTTCTAAGATGCTTTTCTGTGCGTCGACGACAAAAGAGACGATGGTTCTGTTGAGACTGAGACAAGTATGTGAATCAGTGACTACTTTTCTTTGATGCCGGGACGGCATGCATTATTGTCAAATAGAAACAAATTTCCCTATTTTCGGGAGAAAAGAACTTTCAATACAAATAATAAAAAGGCAAATCGGAAGCCAACAACAAATGCTGTGTAATTTGTCTACTATAAGGGCTGGTTGTGTAGTTGTCGTGAACTCCAGGTACTCTTCAACGATGAACAGGGGAAAATAATTGTGGGCAGCCTCTTACTTTCCTCCAGATGAGGAAAATCAATCGTGTAGTGAAGTCCACGGCTTTCGTGCCTAGAAAGGGCACTGCTGACCACGAGCTTTGCACAACAAAACAGGTTCCTCATTTCACAAGCCTCAAGCCCCACCATTGTTGGCTCCCAACCTTGCTGAACTAAATAATCCTCCCATTCCGCCTCCAACTCACCAATCGTTTGCTCTGCAAATTCCAGCCTTGTTGTAGACCTAACGATTCCCACGTACTCCCACATGATTGATTGCAGTTCTTTCCTCGTTTTCCTCGTCATTTTTAAGATATTGCCGATAGCATCACTCCCAAGTGACAAAGGAACAACAGGCTTAGCCCACCAATTTGAAGCACGGAGATCATGGTTAGAGTTCTTCATGTGATCAATTGAGGGCTGGACAGCTCTTCTTGCAAAAACTAGCGCCTCAAGTAATGAGTTACTAGCAAGTCGGTTTGCTCCATGCAAACCTGTACATGCAACCTCACCTGCCACATACAGGCCCCGCACATTTGTCTCCCCTTGGAGTCCAGCGCGGACACCGCCACACATGTAATGAGCAGCAGGAACTACTGGAATTGGCTGGTGGGTTATATCCAGGCCATACCGTAGGCACTCGGCAGCAATGTTGGGAAAATGTGAGAGAATTTTTTCGCCGGGCTTGTGACTTATATCAAGAAGCACATACTTCTCTTTTCGCTTTTTAAGCTGCTCATCTATACTTCTTGCCACCACATCCCTGGGAGCAAGTTCTGCTCTCTCATCGTACAAGGGCATGAACCTTTCCATGCCTAAATTGTAGAGGATGCCTCCATCACCCCTAACAGCTTCCGTAATGAGAAATGCATTCTCTCTAGACTTGGTTGGTTTGATGGGAAGGCCTTCATCAGCTAAGGCAGTTGGGTGGAACTGCACAAATCTGAGCGACAAAATGATGGAAGAAAACAAATCAGAACTATTATATTATGTCCCTTCACACCAATATGTAACTACAACGACAGAGATACACACACTCTACATCTACACACAAAAGGAGATTCTTAATTACTAAAATGATTCATGGACACCCAAGTGGTGGCGAATTCCTGATTTAGGTGATCTTTCACCGTTAAAATTTGTGATAATTGAGCAGATGAAAGCAGTATAGAACTTAGATATCATAAAAAGGAATGTCTTCCCTGGTCAAAGCTCTTATATATGAGAAAGGTAGCTTGTAACAGCATTAAGTTCTACCCAAAGAAAATATCATCTCGAGTCACTACAGGAGGATTTCTTTTGAGGCTAATACATCTGAAAATCTATGATTTCATACAGCATAAAAATTTTGTATTTCAAAGTCGCATCCAAATCAGTAGAACTTTCTGTTTCTGCTATGTTTAAATCACTACCGTCCGGGCTCTACAAATAAAAAAATAAAAAAGCTGTACGAGCATCAATTTGGGAGTTTCAAAACTCTTGCAGAACATTCTTGATCATAATTTGTCAATAAAATTAGTGTGACAGCTATACCGGACAATCTTTAAATTTCTGACAACAGTTCATAGATATTTACTCACTCCATATTGGAGATCACAGCTTGAGCCCGATGGGCCATGGCCATCCCGTCTCCTGTGGCTACCTGGAAGGATAAATCAAGCATGAAGAAGAAAAAAGAGCATTATACTAACGATCAAGCATGTTCCATCTTTTAGATGTATTTAAATTTGGATCTAGAGTCAGATTAACCAAATTATAGGGGAAGACATAATGAAGTGCTACAAGCAAATGAACCGTTTACCAGCGGATTTGTAGTTGTTGGATAGATGTGTCCTGCCCCACCTGAGGCAAGTAAAGTCACCTTTGACATAAACCTTGTCACCTGAAAAGGCAGAAAAGAAAAGATAGACAATAGCTGATGAGAATTTTTTCAAAACGACTTTAAGAGACTTAAAACCGTAAAGGCTGTTGTCACCTCTAGTGTTTCAGTATTCAATGTATCAACACCGAGACATAATGTGTCGGAACCATCCTGCAATGTCGGCGGAAAATTAAGTGAATGGCCATAAATTAGTCACTCTACATATAAGTGTCACACACTACCTAAAAATAACATAACAACACAGATAAAACCAATGAAGACAAATTGTTAGGATATAGGAGCATGTAAAATACAACGTGAAACTAACATTTTGCAAGCAAACTACGTGAAAAACGGACCTGGCAAGTTAACAAATCTACTGCAAAATGGTGTTGGAACACAGAAATATTTGTATCTTTGACAACTGCCTCTAATAAAGCCCGCTCAATCTCCCTTCCAGTCATATCAGCAGCATGAACAATTCTGTGATGCGAATGCCCCCCCTCCCTTGCTAGATGCAAGTTTCCATCTTCCCCGTGATCAAATGAGGCACCCATAGCAATCAGTTCTCTGATTCTGTCAGGTCCTTCTGTACAGACAACCTGGATGACATAGCCAAACTTGAGAAATCTGAATGTTTATGCAAGCGGCGGTGGTAGATAACACTCAAATGAGACAACACTAGGAGAGCAAACACAACCAAATAAGACGCTGAAAAATCAGAACATTTCCATAACAAAACTATCCATTAAATCGAAACTAATTTAGAGGAACAGTATGGATACACCAATTAATATAAACCATGGTAACGATAGTACCGTGTGCTAAACCCTACGGTGGTTGGGAAAAATGAGGGCCTAAATATCAGTACGATGCACATCCTCTTTCAATTTGATTGTTCACTACTAATTCTACTTTCCTAATAATTTATAGAGAAATAGAAAGGATTAAAAGACTCAAATAGACATTCACGAGCTGGACCATGCCCATGACATATAATGCAATGCATTTAATATCAGAGATCAGAGTACATAAATGAATCATATAGACAGAGACTAAGAGTCAAAACTTACTCTGACAGTCTCCTCATCACATAGATAAGCCCCTGCTACAATGGTGTCATGCATATGACTCTCTACAGAATCTGAAGGGCAAAGCACAGCACTAACACCACCTTGAGCATAGTTTGTGTTGCTCTCATGAGGCTCAGCCTTGGTAATCACAGCAACAGATCCGTGTTTTGCAACTTCAAGAGCATAGCGAAGACCAGCAACTCCACTGCCAACGATAGCAAAATCAAAATACTTTGTGGAACCATCTCTCAAGCATGATGAAGTGACAGTCCTAAGGGGCTTCTGTTTCTCACTAAATGTAGATTGGGAGAAAACACTTCTTTGGATCTGCAATAACTTTGATACTCCATGTGACCTGGAAGATGGGGGCAGAAAATTTAGGGCATACATAGAATAAAAGTATGACCAAAGAGCTGAAATTTTCGGAGAATTGGCATACACCAATCAAGTTAACTGTCTCAGCGCTACTACAAAATGTTTAGACATAAATAAAGCGTAAGTGTTAGCAAGAATTTATGTAACTGCAACTATTCAAGTTTTCATGAAGTATCCATCTCCACAAAACCTATTAAGCCGAAATTTTTACACAATAATTCAATCCTGATATATCTCTCATACTAACATAGTCAACGTTGAATATGATGCTTACATTTCGAAAAAGAACATTAGGACTAACATAAAACAGTGATGTGTGTGGAAGTAGATTTACAACCAAAGCTCCCTGATACAGAAGCAGTGTATAATGGCTACAGTAGGATCTATGAAGAGATACAACTAATCCTCAACTAGAATCATTTTCAGGCATAAGGAAATTTGCCTCAGAGACTTACCCAAAACGAAAAACCATTGACCTCGGAGAACAAGTTAAGAGTACAATTTGCACAACCAGTAAAACAGTTAAAAGCAAAATTGATTTATAAAACTAACTGCGTACCATGAAAGTTCTTTCTGTATGCATCCCTTGACTGTTACACAAGAAACCCAAGAAGTTCTTTTACAACCTTGTCCCCTTTGTGCTGCACTATAATGCAAGTTGCCACTTCCAGCAGGAACGCAGGTTATCATTTGCGATATCTCTGCCAGATCAAAAGTAAGAGCTCAAGATTAGATCAGCACTTCTCTTCCATGGAAAGACTCCGGCTCTAAAGTATCCAGCATGTTTTGCACTTCAGCACATCGATCGACAGACCACTTTGGTGGCGGAGGAAAAGAAAGGAACCAAACTATAAGTACAATATTATCATTAAGCATAACACTTATGTTTTGATCCTTGTTTTGATTGCATTCACTCCCCTTTCCATTCTGTTTATGTATTTCCATTGAGCAGAATCATATCTTAATATGTCGTTCCATTTTTTTGTTCCGTTCTAGTTCACATGAACATCCTACCCAAAACATAGAATATGCAATTAATTTATTACCTAATTAATACTACAATGAGAAAACTAAGCCATAATTCAAATTTATGAAGTCGGAAACAGACAATGATGAGAACACCAGCCCATCCTCCTCAGACCAGCAACAGAACTACCCATTATCCACAAAGAGCAGTTACAACAACCAAAAACCCAATGAATGAATAATGACAATCAGAACGTCAGCATGTTGAACACACAAATCCCATATCCAGGGACTCGTCAAAACATTAAATCAAACAGCTAAACCTCAATTCATATTTCCTGGCAATGAAAGAAAAAGAAGAAAGAGCTCTCAGTACTTACGAAGATTGGGTTCCTTCTATAACGCTATGAACCCTGGCTATATGCTAATGTAAACAAACCGGTCTCTTTGCTTCTTTCCAAAGGATGAACCTTGCGCCGAAAAACACGAGGAAGAACATAAAGACATACCAAGAATATTTGTTATGTGCGAAGAAAAAATAGCAATAAAACCGTATGTGTAGGATAAATTTTGAGGAAGATGGTGAGTAGGGGAGGGGGATACCTGACGCTTTGGAGGCCCAGACGCAAGTTTTGCTCCGGAAAGATCGTCGAAGTTAGCGCCTATCATTTTCTTTACATGTGCAGCCGAACATGCTCTCTTCGTTCTTTCTTTTTTGTCTTCTGTTTTCCAATTATTATAAGCTTACTTTTATTATTATATATACATGATTCATTGAATCTTATAGGCCATATGGATGGTTCAAAATGAATAAAAAATTTTTAATCAGTGATAGTACTAGATTTTATTGAATTTTACCGAAGCTTCTAAACAATTGATAGAAAATTTGATGATATCTAATTAAATATTGATTTTTATTGGATTTTGTATTAAAAAAAATGTAAGAAGATGATACTGGGCTGGTCGGTCCATGCCCAACACCAACCCTCACTAACGTGGATTGCGTTTTTCGTTTTCCTGGGTAAAAGAAATACTATAATTATATATATAATTTAAATACTAGTATACCTCTCTTATATATATCAGTGCAGCAGGTATTCTATAGGTTCTATTATGAGCTCTAATTGTTCTTTAGATTAACTTCATCCTTGCCCGACACCAAAAGGGGCTTAGGGGTGACCAACTTGAAGTATGGGGTTTTGATCTTGGGACTTCCAACCTTATCCATTATTGGGACTAATTGAGTTGCCACTCTCGTAGTTTTTAAGTATGGCTTTTAGTTGTTCCCGTTAAAAACTTAACCTTTAAGCTTAAATATATATATATATATATAATTTTATTTCTCATAATAAAAGTTTTTTCTAACCTCTTCCCTTGCTTTTCTATGCATGAATGAGACATTACAGACGCTTTTCATAGTTCAACGAAACAAACTGGACAGAATTTGGGACTCTTCTTGCAAAGAGAGAACAAATTGGATTCCCCGAGTAGGCAAGGAGGCTCGTCTTTTTACTCTTCTTTGCGTGGACAGAATTTTACTGGGCCCACCTCCAACTTTTGTTGAGTTATAATTCTTCTTCACATGCCTGGAAGGCTCCTCTCCGCCAGTGACAGATTGTCTATAATTGTGAAGAGGTGGAAGATTACTGACCCAAATAGTTTTATGTACGAGGTACCAACTCCTCCAATACAAGATTACTAGATTTTGATGATTAATACAATGCACCCACTCTAAAACTAAATCAACACCAACAATGCAGAGGATCCTCGCATGCAAAATTAAGCTTTTTTTTTTCTTAATGTCTCAATGAAGACAAGATCACGTCTTACGCTGTCACAATTAGGGTTGAAAATCGGAAATGCGGTCCGGTTCGGTCCGGTCTTCTAAAATGCGGTCCAATTGGATTTAATTTTTTAAAAAAAAAAAATCGTAGAAAGCGTTGCGCAATGCAAACTCTCTGCACTGCTCAGTAGGCTTTTCTTTTTTAATATATTAAAAAAAAATTACTCAATGCGGTCAGGACCGTATATCAGAAATTTATAAACCGGACTAGACCGCATAAATTCGGTCTGAACCGGACCGCATTTTAAAAAATAGGACCGAACCGGACCGTAAATTCGGTTCGATTTTGTTCAGCCCTAATCACAACCACAACCACGGAAAGTAAAATGAACTAGCATGGAAGCACGCGTGTGCATTCACACACTTGTATTTCTAAAATCAAAGATAAAAATTGGAGGATTTTCTCTTACTCCCAAAGAATATGTAAGCTCTTTGTTTGTTGTTGCTTGTTTTTGTCTGTTTTCATTTACTTGCCAAGATTTACTAGATGCATGATTTTATAACTAATATTTATTTAAATCTCTTTTCTTCCATTTTCTTTTATCAATTCTCATAAAATATTATTACTTCTACACCAATATAATATCACAAAATTTCTACCACTCAAAATTTCTACGAACAACTGCATCTCGGTAATATTATTTTAGACTGAAAAATCATACGATGTTCGGGAAATCGAAGCAAGGAATAATCAAGCCCCAGTGCCACGTCACTACCTTGCCGTTGGAAAGTTGAAACAGTCGTGGAGCTGAAGATAGACACGCGGACAAGAGTTCGGAGCTTTGGGTTCCCGCAACTTTATTCTCCGTCGTCTTCATCGAACTTCTCACTCTATTCCATTTTGACTTGCAAGGCTGGTCTGGAGCCCTATCCATTTCCAGTCATAGGATTTGAAAGAGAGATATGGGGAATTGGATCAACAAGGAGCCACCGCCGCCAATGGTGCTGGTCCCACCTCTCTTCGATTTCCCACCTCTCGCTGCCCGAACCAGGTTAAACCTAACTCTCTCCATTTTTTCTCAATCCGAATTATAGATTATAGCTGTGTGTTATCAATTTTACACACCTGCATTTCTCAAATCAAGATAAAATTGGACGTTTTTTGCTTACGCCCAAAGAATATGTAAGCGCTTTGTTTGTTTTTTTTCCCCTCACCCACCCCACCCTCAATCCCCTCGCACCCCAATCTATTGCTAGTGCCTAGTGTTATTTCTAAGTCGTCTATCTTCGAAGTGTTAGCCTCACGCGCCGCCATATCTAACTACAGTATCTGGCTTTTGATCTCTTCTCGCTTTCTCATGGCACATGTTTTGTACTTCTTTTTCAAGTTGTTTTATCGATCGCTTGCTCAGGGGGGGAAAAACACGATGTGAATAGTAATAATCCAATCGCTTGTTAACGGTGACTCAAACTGTATTTCGGTAATATTTATTTTACACTGGAAAATCATAAATGTTTCGGAAAATCGAAGCAAGGAAATAATCAAGCCCCAGTGCCACGTCACTACCTCGCCGTTGAAAAGTTGAAACAGTGGCGGAGTTCAAGATAGATACGCGGGCCAAAGTTCGGAGCTCTGGGTTCCCGCAACTTTCTTCTCCGTCGTCTTCATCAAACTTCTCACTCTATGTAACGTGACATCCTTAGTTAGTTAATGAGCTGGACTACTAGTTATGGTAGTGAATGGGCTGTTTGTGTGGGCTCTAATTGTTTAGCTAGAGAAGTCCCAAGGTTTTTGGATTTTGGGTAATTTTCTGTGCGAATTGTATCATGCTAGATACAATAAGTGGGATCCACACCATTTATGTTAGACATGTAAAGTTTTGGGTCATAGACTCTACTATAAATTTGTCTCTGGTCTGTCTATTTTTCTCTGGATTCTGTGTATTTTTCTCAGAATTCGGAAGTTAGTTGTTAGTTTGCGTAATAGAAAGGGGTGGAGCGAGGATGGTAAATCGTCCAAACTGTATGGGCTCTAACTGTTTAGATTTGGAAGGTCACTTAAGTCACGTTATTAGGAAGTTAGTTGTTAGTTCTGTGTAATCAAAAGGGGTGGAGCGAGGACTGTAAATCATCCACGAAAAGACTAATAGAAGAATTGTTGTTCTGTGGAGCTCAGATTGCTCGAAAAGCTAGTGCCGTTTCCATTTTGAGTACTGTTTCTTTACTAATTACGACCAATTACATGGAGAGTCATCACACTCTATTCCATTCTGACTTGCAAGGCCGGTCTGGAGCCCTATCCATTTCCAGTCATAGGATTTGAAAGAGAGATACGGGGAATGGGATCAAGAAGGGGCCACCGCCGCCAATGGTGCTGGTCCCACCTCTCTGCCCGAACCAGGTTAAACCTAACTCTTTCCAATTTTTTCCAATCCAAATGATAGATTATAGCTGTGTAAACTATATCTGAGACACTGCCATTTTACACTCTTTTTGGGTGTATTAATTTGCCTAATTCAATTACGCATTTAAAAATTCTAAGGTAAGAGTTATTTTTATAACAATTTCTGTAGCATTTACTGAAAAAACGAGAATTTCAACATTGCTCAACTGATGGCAAGGAAGTGATAGTTATGTTAATTTGAGCAACTTGTGATGAAAATCAAAATGGTAACATATTACTGTTTGGCTTATAATAGGTGGCTGTTAGAAAGCCCTTTGTGTGAACGGTTTTGCTTGGCCGAACAGCTTTGATCATATTATACGCGTCAATTCGTTGTTGGTTTAGGAAATCGACCTCACATGTAGTTCCAGTATAAGTTTATTATTAACTTTAGTAGTCTGACTACACCCTCCACGCACACACAAAATAAGTAATGCTGTCTGGGAAGTTGGAATAAAGTCAAATGACATGCTTGTGATGTGATACAGGATGTTGGAGTCATCGTATAACGTGTTATTTGGGAAGCTGGCAATGAAATGTCTGTTTGAGGACTATTTTGAAGAAGCAAGGAATTTCAGTACAAGAATTATGCTAAAGCCAATTGACGACCCTCATGTCGATTTGGTTGCCACCGTATCCTTGAAAGTTAACTACTTTCCCCCCCTGTTTTACTAATTTATGTAGTTCCAGTTCAATACTGATCATTTTGATGTTAATCTTATATCGGAACTGTTTGTTGAGATATGAAGTTTGAGGATCAGAAAAAGGAAATTCCTTAGACAAATTAGATTTCAGGTCCACTTGATCATAAGCCGGAGGAGAAGATTATAGGAAATGCTCTGTTTAGATGGCAAAGGTATCATTACTAGTAGTATATTGATCATTATGTCTCCTTTGTTCGCAATACGTTCTGTACAAATTGGATTATTAAAACAATGCTTTATTGCTTTGTCGTATGAGCAGCGATATTGATGATCCTCATACGTTCATGGACCTTTTAGTATCAAATTGTGACCGGTAAGGAACCTTCAACTCAAGTAAATAATATTCACATTCTAAACAAGGTCACACTTCCCCCTGGGTGGTTTTCCCAATTGAAGCTTTAATTGGTTAAATGCTACTTTGCATGCTTTTTCACTTCAGGATTTTACAACTGAGATCATCCGCTTACTACTCTAAATACGGAGTTGGAGCATTTGGCATTTTTCCGTTGCTAATGAAGAAAAGGTCAGTTCTTATCAGTAAATCCCTTTATCTGGCTTCTCACCAGCTGGTTGGTACATAAAGAGATCAGATGCTCTTCTTGACAAAACTGGCAAATCCTGCAGAGTATCTTCAGATGATTATGGTGTTTTGGGATTGAGATATGGCTCGACAAATTTATCATTTGGCGCCACAATTGTGCCTTTTTGCTGTATGTAACCTCAATTTTGGTCGTAAATTTTCTCCTCTTGAACATTGATACATGAGAGGCATGGTTCGTTAGTATATGGTTCTGCCATAAACACTCTTCATTCACCTATGGAGTTATGGATTTCTCTTCCATAACCCTAGGTATCCCAGTTTTTTTTTCTCACTTTTGTTCAATTTGTTTAATACAAGGGATTATATATGTAGTCAGTTGTTTTTAATCTTTAACTATATGAGCAACTGTTGGGTCATAGGAGGTATGAACAGGGTTGATGAGAATAGAGAAGGCTTGGCCAGGTGGCTGCAACATCATTTGAATGGCCCTTCTCTCTCTCTCTACATGGAATTTTTTCATACGTGTTAATGGGCCCCAAAAATTGTTTACATGTATTGCAAGACCCCCACTAAGCAAATAATTCATCACTTTTTCCCCGTTCCCTGCAATTAAATAAAAGAAATAGAGATTATCAGTTATCCCTCATGCATTTGTGAATCCAGATAAAAACTCTTTTCCTATCCATGTTCTTCATTTAGCTCTTCACATTGCAGCTTTGTAAAAACTAATCGATACACTAGAATCTCTCTGAATGTACCAACATGTTTTACAGTGAAAGATGAATTCCCTAAAAGTGCGTGGTTCATAAGCAAGATGGGAAGACTGACTGCTGGGATACAGTACGAGCCACACTGTAAGCTTTGCTCAATCAAATTGCATTCTCAAAATTCCAAGTTCAGTTCATTTAACTTTTATGTTATTAGTTAAGTTCAAGAAATTTTTTATTTGGCCTAGAGTTGGTTCTTCTCAGTGTTCTCTAACAACTCTCAATTGATTTTTATCATTCCTTACTGTTGCTTTGCTGTTTTTAGATGGAAGCAAAGATGGTGCAATGTATAAAAATTTAATGAATTGGAGCTGCGCTATTGGCTATGGAGTAGGATCAGGCAGCCCCCTGAGCCCATCTTTCAATTTTGGTCTTGAACTTGCCAAAAGCTCTCAGGTTTCCCGCAGATAGTTTCAATTATTTTTTAATTTGCTTTTTAAACTTTCCCTCTCTTTTGACTCCATCAATGTGTACATGAGAGGAACTTCATCCTACAATTGTGTACATGATAAGAACTTCCTACTACAATTGTTGATACAATTCTATGCATAATACAATTTCATTGTATCAACCTTCTGCATGGTGCATATTCAACGGAATTTCCTTGATGCCTCCAATCATCATTCTGTTAAGTGCATATATGCATGATTTCATTTGCAAAGTCCGACTTGTAAAGATATGCAATTATGTACTGAAGTTCTGTATGCTGATACAACCCGCAGTTCATTGCCTCATTCTATCAACACATGGTTGTCCAAAGACGGGTATGTTTCTCTTTTTTTTTCTCCCACTTGCCTGTGTTTGCGTGGCCATTTTGTTTTTATTCACGTGTACATTTGTACCCTGTTGCTAGAATTTCTTCTTGCGAAATATGACATAAACTGCAGGAACTTATTGAGTCTGTATAACCATTACGCGTATGTGGTGTAGCTAAATGATGTTTGTCCTTTAATGTATGGTTGGTTGGTTGTTTGGTTGTCCCAAAAATTATGCTGTACAATGCTGCAACTGTAAGAAATGACAGATAGATATGATTTGTTGTAGGTGCATACATGATACCTAACACAGCTCAAAACTGAGTGAAAGACACTGCATCATGTCTTCTTTTAGAATTCAGGATAGTGACTAGTGAGTGGAAAAGGACAAAAAATAACTGATAGAGCCCTTTGCACAGTTTTTTGAAAGGTAATAGGATGATAATTATCTTAAGGAAGTGCTTATACCATGTGCGTTATTCATGGGAAGCTTTGCTTTTGCTTTGGGGCCCCAATCCAAATATTATGCCTAAAACATCCAACTAGAAAGAACTGAGAGTACTGTATTTCCTCTCAGTTATACTTTTTCCTCTTTCTATTTTGGAATCCTCTTTTGATATCGTGTACTTATTAGCTGCTTCTTGTTATAATCAAAGTTTTGACAAGTCTTGAACTGCTTCTACTAAACAGGTCAAAAATCCCTTTGAAGAAGATGAAATAGTTGGAATCACGAATTATATTGACTTTGGCTTTGAGTTACAGACAAGGTATTCTTGACTTTGGCTTTTGAGTTACAGAGAATGTATTCCAAATAACAGGACTGATATAACCAAGTATGGTGACATCTGATGGTATTCTGATTTTGTTCTAAAGGGTTGATGATGCAAATACATCAAATAATATCCCTGAGTCCACTTTTCAAGTAGCTGCATCTTGGCAAGCCAATAAAAACCTCTTGCTGAAGGTTACGGTTCTGATGCCAGCTTGTGCTTCGTAGCTATGGTGATATGAGGTTTAAATAATGTCGAATTAATCTTTGCAGGGAAAGGTGGGACCTCTGAGCTCATCATTATCGATGGCATTCAAGTCATGGTGGAAACCATCTTTCACTTTCAACATTTCAGGTGCTTATAGTAGGTTAATCATGTGGGTCGACTTGAAACTTTCTTTTTACAGTTTAAAAAGTAAAAAGAGTCTGTAAGAGAAATGTTAGTCCCATATGCATTCTAATATTCCCCAAGATGCTGGGCTGCACGATGATGAACTAATTGCTTTGTAAGTTTAATTGGAAGCCTGTACAGACATAGAAGGGTGCCAGGCCTGTAATTCGTGTACTGACAATTCTTCATTGAGTTGATGAGTGGTTCCCATTGCTGACTCAGTAAATTCCATTGTTTTGCAGCTACTAGAGATCACATTGTTGGAAAGTCTGGCTTTGGATTTGGCATTCGTGCCGAGAATCTTAGAGAAGCCAGGTTTCAGTTGTTTTTTTGTGTTTAACTTAATCAGATAGTATTCTTCTGTAAATGGTTATGGGTTGCGATCAGCAACTTCTAGCCTGCAAGCTTGGGTGTGTTTTGGGAATTGTTTCATCTTAAGAAACGCGAGCTTTACTTCCAACCCATGTTGTGCCTTTTCGGTTCTGGGCAAGTTTAACTTTCGTAATGATGGATCGTTTATTTTTATACCTGTTTTGCAGTTATCAAAGAGCGGACCCAAATTTCGTTATGCTTACACCAAGCAAGGAGCACCAAGCGGAGGGCATTGTTTGGAAAATTGGCAAGCGACCTTTGCTACAATCAGACGTCAACTCTGAGAATTTCGATGGCTTACCAAAGGAAATGAGGCCTTACGAGAAAATTTTGTAATTTCTGTGATAGGTTGCGGGGAAGTTTGTAATTTCTTGTCTTGGAATATGGGATCTTCGATTAATCAGTTTTTTTTGGAAATGCCGACTTATGTTTTTATTTTAGGGTTAAATGCATGTCATGCCCCTGTGGTATGCGGTAATAGCAAATATGCCCCTGAGGTAAACAAAGTCATTTTCATACCTCGGAGGTAAACATTCAGGAGCAAATATGCTCTTTCATACCCCTGAGGTAAACATAACGGAAGGACATATTTGCTCCTAAATGTTTACCTCAGGGGTATGAAAAAGACTTTGTTTACCTCAGGGACATATTTGCTATTACCGCATACCACAGGGGCATGACATGCATTTAACCCTTTATTTTATTTGTAATGATCTCTAATGGGTAGGTTGTGAATAGGGGGGAATTGTGGAACTAGATGTTTCCTGAGGTCTCGTGTGCGCCTTTGGCTATTGCCCAGATCGTTCTTCGTATGGTGTAGAACATTCCGACATGGCGTTTTGTGATCATAATGCAACGAAGGTGCACTGTGAAGCACATTTTCGTGGGGATATCTCTACTATAGCCAGAGAACACAATTCTTTATACAAACCGAGAGGGGGAATACTAGGGAAAACCTTTTTCCTACGGCGCAACTTTTGTCGCCAGAACCAACCAAATCCCGGAAAGGAAATTCTGGAAAGGCCAAGTAACGACCGCTCCGTCGTTAGAAATTACAATGTGCATAGCAGTAGATATATTGCAGCAAATGCTATTACATAAATATTGCCAACGACGATAGCATACACGCTCTGAAGAGTCCCCTCACAGTAGCTGTCCCAAAAAAAACCCGGAGATGGCTGCTTATTCTTCACTCCTTGCCACGTTCTTCCACCCGTCTTCTTCTCTGTCGTCGCCACTTTCTCGCTTTTCAACCAGAAAATCCATATCCTTTCCTTCCAAATCCCTCTCTCCGAATTCCTACCCAATCCCCAACCCCCCTATCCTCTCCTTTATTCACCACAACTCTCTCACCCAAAACAGTGCTAGTTGCAGCAATAGTAGCAGAGGTAATAACATCACCACAAATCCTTCACCTCTCCAGAAGCTCCTATTCGCTAAAAACACCTTCTCTTCAGCTCTAGATTCTCTTCTCGTTCTCTGCGCTTCATTGGCCTTATCTTTCTCTCTCTTTTTTGCCGATGTCGACTCCGCCTCCGCCTTCGTGGTCACCCCGCCGAGGAAATTGCAATCCGATGAGCTCGCTACGGTTCGCCTTTTCCAGGACAACACGCCCTCCGTTGTTTACATCACCAATCTAGCCGTCAGGTATACTCTATTTGCTTCTTAAGTACAGGTGGTCGATTCGGCTTCCTCTGCGATATGTGTTTTCGTGTTTGTGGTTGTTTGATAGTCGTGTGACTGGTGATGGTGTGGCTTTTAGGCAAGACGCGTTTACGTTGGACGTGTTGGAGGTGCCACAGGGTTCGGGGTCGGGATTTGTGTGGGATAAAGATGGTCACGTTGTCACCAATTATCATGTGATTCGTGGCGCCTCTGATCTCAAGTTGGTTCTCTTTCATCTATTTAGTCGATGTTTATGCTTTGTTTGGGCTTCTTTGTCTTCTGCTTGTCCATGACCCTGCTTTGGATTTTCAGTTTTTTTTTTTGCTAATTTAAATTGACAGGATATGAATTGCTTAGTGCAAATAAGAAACTGCTTTTGCTGTTTGTGGTATCAGTCTCGGCTAAAGAAGATAAAGGCCATAGAAAATGAGCTTTTATGTGCCTTTTTTCTACTGTGGATTTTGAACCCTTTCTAATTGAGTTGATTTAGCCTTTTAAGCAATTACCAAAAATGTTCGTGCCATTGTTTTGCTGAAGTTGTACCTTTATGATGACCTGTCCAGGTGACCAAAGCTGTGGAAGGGAGAGGGGGCGGGAGTAAATTTATGCAACATAGATAGACAAGTTTGGATATGTTAAGTGTATAAGGATTTTAGGTTGCACATCTTCAATTGTTAAGGCAGTTGCTTCTGGCAATGAGAGTTTTTTTTTTCTTCTTTTTTTTTAGCTATAATGCTGCTTGTAGAGTGGAATCTGGGAAAATAGGGGACTATTGTGCTAACAGTTAATAGTGGTTACATCAGAATTACTTCAAGTCTCTGGGAGATTATTTAACCATCTGCATTAGTGACTAACTAGCTTTTTTGATTGATGGCTGTAGTACATATCTTACATTGGACGTTCTACCTTTCGACTCAGTACAGTTAGTTCTTCAGTTAAACTCTCTGTTTGCCATGATGCATGTGATCCTTTGCCTTACAGATTATATTGTATCTTTGATGTATGATTTTACTCTTAACAAGTTTCATGATATCATATTAGATTGGTGCTTTTAAGCTCCTTATTGTTTACATTTAAATTGGTGCTAGTTGTGTACAGGGTCACTCTTGCTGACCAGACAACTTATGATGCGAAAGTTGTTGGGTTTGACCAAGATAAGGATGTGGCTGTGTTGTGTGTTGATGCCCCCAAAGACAAACTTAAACCTATACCTATTGGTGTCTCTGGGGACTTGCTTGTTGGTCAAAAAGTTTATGCTATTGGAAATCCTGTGAGTATGGCTTGAGCACTCTGTTTGCAGAACAAATGTGATCTGCATTATGGCTTTAAAGTTTATTGGTTGTCCAGTATGAACATACTGCTATTTAGGTTTACATAGACACTTGCTTTTGGCGAACATGGATATAGTAATCCTTTTAAAAGCTCAGTTAAACATTGAGCATCAGATAATTTTTTTTTTTCATCTTATGGTTCCAAAAACATTTTTCGAATATCAGGTATAAAGCCTAATATTGCTCGAAGTCTAGTGAATGGTTGGTGGCTTGGTGCCTCCATCTCTGCAAGTCGTTGATGAATGGCTGTTCAAGACTTAGACCGAAATTTACCATGAATATTATTAATTGCAGTTTAGTATATGTTTAGCTAATTAATTATCTGGTCTAACATGTATTTTGTGCAGTTTGGACTTGACCATACTCTTACAACTGGTGTTATCAGGTACAAGGTTCATTGAAGCTTATTTCCTTTATTCTAGCACATTTGGTAAATAGTATTTGAATTTTCTGGTGCCAATCTTTGATCATGACCTATATATGTCTACGTAACCAAACTTACGTTAATGTCACTTAATGCTAGTGGAAGTGGCTATCATGAATTTGTTGTTCCATGTTTTGTGAAGTCTTTTAGAGCAACATGTTTACATTATCTGAGTTTCAGTTTTTGTTTTGGTAGTATAATGGAGATAAGAATGATGTATATGAAAGGATTCAGATGTGTGTACCTGTGGTTGCGTATTTAACATACTAATTATTAATGAATAAGCCAATGTCATACATATTTGTCCTATATTCATACTACATGCTGATCTCTCCATGTGGCTCTTCATGTTGCTCATCAAGAAGTATGCATATCTTGACGCGTATCTAAAATACATGTTTGCTAACATGTTCTTTATTTCTTATAGTGGACTTCGCAGAGAAATCAGTTCTGCTGCTACTGGCAGACCAATTCAGGATGTTATACAGACAGATGCTGCCATTAATCCTGGTAATAGTGGAGGGCCACTATTAGATAGTTCCGGAAACCTTATTGGAATAAATACAGCTATATATTCTCCATCTGGTGCATCCTCTGGTGTTGGATTCTCCATCCCTGTTGACACTGTGAGTAATTGTACAGATCTTACTTTTTTAATTCGTTGTGGGAAAACGTTGGTGTAGACATCATATGGGTCTAATTGAGACACAAACGAACTCCTTATCATCATGCTCTGGACAAAGTCACATCTTCATTCTTACATGTCCAGGTAGGTGGGATTGTTGACCAATTGGTGAAGTTTGGAAAGGTCACAAGACCAATTTTAGGAATTAAGTTTGCACCTGATCAATCAGTGGAGCAGTTAGGAGTAAGTGGGGTGCTTGTCTTAGATGCTCCTGCAAATGGTCCAGCTGGTAAAGCGGTATGCATGTTTTCTATATTTAAGCTTTTTCATACAATGTTGTTAGGTTTAATGTTTTGTTTTGATATTTCTTCTCTTCCCGGTGTAAGCTTCTTGAGGTTGAAGGTTTTCTGCTTCCATGTAATCTGAGTGGATCAATCGCTATGTTGCAGGGCCTGCGACCTACTAAACGTGATGCCTACGGTAGACTCATTTTGGGTGACATCATAACATCTGTGAATGGTAAAAAGATCACAAATGGCAGTGATTTGTACAGAATTCTTGACCAGTACAAAGTGGGTGATACGGTATGATGATGCTTTCATTCCTGCACTGGGCTTTATCCCCTCTCTCCCTTTTTTTTATTCTCTCTCTGGGTGGGTCATGCAAGGCATAGAGATGTTGTTTTAGCTGTGAAGACGTGAAACATGGTTGAGATTTATGTTAATATGGCACAATTTAGTGCAAGCAATTCCATAATGGGTGGAAAGCTGTAGGTACATCAATGTCCATGATCATAAAGTAGAATTAACGCAGACCTGAGTTGTGCTGGGCTACATGGTTATGGTATCATAAGCTGAATGGGATGGTACGCACAACAAGGGACGTGCTGTATGTATATAATCATGGGCATGTATGCATTCACGCAAACCCAATTTTCTTGTCCAACCGCCTGAAACTCACCATTGTCTGACTTGCCTCATATGATTGGGATTCATGCTAAAATCGAAAGATTTTTTTGTATCTAGTACTAGTGTTTGTTTAAGTGCCTGAAGTTATTCTAGTTCATCTCAGTTTTCGAGACAGCCCTAACCGAACTAACCTATTCAAGAAATCATACTATGATGATTACTGAGAACTTATGGTTACTTTTTTTCATGACTACCTTATCGTTAAACTTGTGTTTATAAGTGGTAATTTACATGTGTGGCCTGAGAATAAGTGGAGGATTCAAGAAATCATACTATGATGATTACTGAGAACTTATGGTTACTTTTTTTCACGACTACCTTATGGTTAAACTTGTGTTTAAAGTGGCAATTTACATGTGTGGCCTGAGAATATAAGTGGAGGATCTTGTGAAAATTTCAATTTCGTGAAATTATGGCCAACAGCAAGCGTAACCAGTTTGGTTTTCTGTTATCTGCTGATCATGCTATATATGAGAGCTAATTCGGTTTTATTGTGGCCGAGTAACTTTAAAAGATTTGCCTCAATATATTCCAAGATGGTTAGTTAATTTTGGTAGATCTGAAGCTGATTCAATAAGTTTTAAGTATCTTTACATTTTTGGCATTCAGGTAAATGTGGAGGTGTTGCGTGGTGATCAGAAGGAGAAGATTCCTGTAATTCTTGAAGCCAAGCCTGACGAGTCATGATACATACGCCTAGTGGTCAGGCGTGTATATTTTAGGTACATAAACATTGTTTTTCCATATAAGTTGTTTATTAATGCTAAGGGATCCTGATGTACATATGTATCTCAACTAATGTACTACTCCTGATAAAGAAGTTTCACATTTGATGCGGGTAAAATTGTGAAATACTAATCTCTTGTGGTGGAATATTAATGCTAAGCGAGGAAGAACGAACTGAGAGTGGGATGTAAAAGCCACACTCCCTTGGATCTTTCGACTAACTTAACAAGAAAAAAAAATAATTTCACAACCAAATATTATTGGGTTCTGTGAGCAGCCGTCCGAGCACCTTAATTAGGTTTGGCAATCATCTCCTGTACGATACGAGTTTCTGACTTTCTGTATGGGAAGTTGCTTTGCCCTTGTAGTCAGAGAGGCTATGGAATCTTCACAAACTCAGGGTCATTGATTCCAAAAGAGAGGACTTAATGCAATATTGTTTTCTGCAACCCTAGAGAGTGAGAGAAGCTTTGCCTTCTCTCTATATTTCTCCCCCTTTCACCTGAACCCTTCTCTCTGCTGCTGTCGTTCTAGGAGGCGAGGAGAGCCGCACCTCTCTCCCCTGTATGTACCAACCAGCATAGGCAAATTTTCGTTTTGTGTGTTTTTCTTTTTTCCTTAAAAACCTTGAAACTGCCTGGAGGCTCTATAAGAAGAATGAGCCAGCAAAAATAGAGTAATTAAAGAAAAAGAAACAGTTCTATTATTCAAACTTGCTTTTCTGCGGTCATAAAGAGGAATGGTTCAGAAGTTCGTTTATTTCAAATGAACACAAAGAGGTTTCGTATAAATATGCTTCACCATGCCAAGTGCTAAGGTGAGAAGAAAACCTATACAAAATTAAGTCGGACTCAACCAATTAACTATTAACAAACGTTATGCTATCTGAAGAGGTAAGGGCGGCAGGGATTGCGAAAGGTTTTTTTGTTCTATTGGTGGATTCTTGGTTTAGAAAAAAAAAATTAACTAAAGATGCATTTTATCGAATCTGGTCGTGTCTTATTTCTAAATATTTCCATTCCGCTTTTGTTTTAGGGATAAATACAAAATCAATTCTTGTAATATACGTGAAAATCGAATTACTCCTCACGATAAGAAAAACATAAAATTAGTTTCTGTAATTCTATTTTCCTTTTCCGTTGGTCTTCCATCAGGGACTGATTTTATCACTTTCTGAAATCACAGGGACTAATTTTATGTTTTTCTTATCATGACGACTAATTCGATTTTTGAATATATCACATGAACTGATTTTGTATTTATCTCTTTGTTTTATCTATTGATAGTGTAACCTTATACTATATTAATATACACGTATATAGGTTAGCGCCCTGGGGGCAGAGGTAGAAGGCACATACGTAGGCTATATATAGGTTGCATAATTCCAACCATAAATAATCACCCTTCACAACGTCTTTCACAAAATTCACCTCCTTTCTATCTCTCTCTCTCTTAACCTTTGTTCTACTCCAAACTGCTCTTGGAGCCGACAATGTTCAAATCCTGAGAATTTCACCACCAATGACCCTTATGAGTCAATTTTGAAGGAGCTTTTGTCTTATCTTTCCAACGAAACAACTTCCAAGGACTTCAGTCTTGGTTCAAAGGGTCATGACCAACAGAAAACATATGGGCTCCCTCTTTGTCACGGCAATATCTCAGCTACAGATTGTGCAACGTGCGTCGCCGAAGTAAGCAACGAAATCCGCAAACACTGCCCGTATAACAAAGGTGCGGTCATATGGTACGAAAATTGTCTACTGAAGTATCTAAACCAGGACTTTTTTGGCCAGATTGACTACGAAAATAATTTCTATCGGTGTAATCTGGAAAATGCAAGCGACCACGCGACATTTGTCCAAAATCAAACAGAGCTTTTGGGCCAACTAACCAAAGAAACTATTGCGACTCGAGGAATGTATGCAACTGGAAAGACAGACCTCGATGGGTCGAACAAACTTTATGGGTTGGCTAGGTGCACTAGGGACCTATCTAGCTTAGACTGTGGGAACTGTCTGAATGGTACGATTTCGGAACTCTCGCTTTTGTAAATGGAAACAAGGAGGAAGGATTATTAGTGAGAGCTGTAACATGAGATTTGAAACTTACGAGTTTTAGATCGAGTGAATTGGCGGCGGGGCTATTATGGATTACAGACAAGACGAAGTACTGCATGCTCCAGAAACGGATGACTTGTGAAAAACATACTTGTAAGTGCTTACTTTTGTGTACCGATGGTCTTTTAAAGTTTCCTCTTCCGAACGTATGTTGTCTTGTGGTGGTTCATATCTTTGGCCATCTTCATATATATATATCATAATACGGCTTTCCTTAGAAGATCGATGTCTTCTGATGCTTTTACCTTTTATATATAATAGTTTCACTTACGTTGTACGAGGCTGACTGGAAATTTAAGAAGCTAGGAATATGTCAAGGAAAGAGGGATGAACGGGGGAAATTCAGAGTCTCAGGACTCGCTAGTCAATAAAATAGGCTTATCTACATAACCCCAGCTCAAGTTATTCATAGAATATGAAGAAGAGCCTCGTCTTTGAAGGAATGACCTCTAAGCATGTCCTAGAGCTTCCAATGCAGTATTGTGGCCACATCCTTTACCTAAAAAGGGAAACAGAGAAGCAAAATGTAGTAGTGAAAAACAAGATTAGACAATTTTTTTTCTTTTTTTTTTTTTATTTAGCAAAGGAAATGAATTTTATTTTGCACTTGTAATAGAAGGAGACACGGGCGATATCCCAGTCTCTTATTTTTATTTTATTATAAATAACCAAAGCCAATTACAGGGGACATTGCACTTAGGAAACGAAGTTAGGGAACTAAGACTTGATCGCTGATAATGGTTGATGTTCATACGGAGAGATGGGGAGAAAGACCAAACTCAACCATCCAGAGCTCAAAGCTTCCTTTAACAAAGTCGTAGTAGCCACCCTTCAGTGAAAGGGTTTTCTTCACCAAGCCTTCTCTCACAAATGGGTAGCTTAGCAGGTTTCCAAGGGATACATTCACTGCTTCCTGCACCGCAATCCATGGGTATATATAGTAAGAAAAATGTTTAACGTACAAGTTGAGATGCATGCAAAAAGACTCCCTGTTTCTTCTTCTCTTAGTTCTAATTATCTCAGCAGCATTCCTTATAGGTATTGAACATGGCAAAGAAGCCGAGGAAGCAGGGGTTTACCTTCTCACAATGCCCGCAGAGTTCTGGGATAGATGCATTAGCATGCTCTGCTTTCACCTTGGCCCTGGCAGGCAGAGCGATTTTGATCCAGTCTTCTATAAACTCACTGCACATCCCAGCCAATAGGAGAAACTCATAGTTAGTTAAGGTTGTTCACTTCTTGCTCCAATCAAAACGTTGTTTTACTGATTATTCTTAGGATTTGTACGCGTTTATACAAAACAGCAGAAAAGGGGCAACTTTTAGAATAAACAGCCCTAGACACGCAAGTGATCAATGTGATCTGATTTATATAACACAAACTGAAATTGTAGTCTAAATCAACCACTCTAAATGGGCTAGAATCAGGGTCAGGATCTTGGGAAAATCCAATTCCACACACTGCTCTGTCCGTTTTGGGCAAATAGCATGGCAATTAGATATTTGAAGAGGAACATGTTAATATGTCAAGTTTCGTCCCATAACCAATTGGCGATGGGAAGAGGTGGTCCAACAAGTATATGAAGCATAAGATCAACGTGGGACTCTGACTCCACTCTGACGGACTCTAACATAATATGCTAATATCCGCGTTTCTCAACCACCGTCAATTGAGTACTGATAGCAATGATGAGCGAATATGAGGGCAAAATGCCTTACGTAGAGGTGGATCCATTATCTGGGAGAGACATAAGCCCCTTAATTCCACCACAAGCACTGTGCCCGATCACCACAATGGTTTCTACCTGCGTATGATTAGCAAATATACTGTTAAATAAAAAATGAACTTCCTAATTGTTATACTGATCCTATGATTCCTATTACTGCACTCCGGGGTTTTTCATTTGATGAATCTAAGAATTGGGTTTCGATTATCCTACTGATATAGTTGTCAATATAATCTAATTCAGATGACATTTCCTCTCGTCTAAAAGTAAAGTATTGGAGTGACCTTGAGATGCAAGACTGCGTATTCGATAGCAGCCCCAACTCCAGAGTATCTAAGCTGTACTTGCACCATAGAAAACCGAAATACCATGTCATGATGTAAAGAAGTGGCTCAAGATCACAGAGAAAATTATTACAAAATTCAATGTCGACAAGCAAATAAGCAATATAGCTAAGGCTCGTCCGGGACCTGATCATATGTTGGAACCAAGTTAGCAACACTTCGGACCACAAAAGCTTCTCCTGGTTGGAAATCCAGCACATGTGATGGGCAGACCCTGGAGTCCGAGCAGGCAAATACCATAAACTGGAATATGTAAAAAGCGCGTCAGCTGTTAGAGTTCCCGTAGAGGAATCGAGGAAACACTGAGTGCTCGTACCAACCATATATAGCAGCACCAAAAGAATGCAAAAATGCCACACGTTACTCAAACAAAACAATCTGTCATGGTCAGTACCTTGGGGCTTTGGCCTTTGGCGAGTTCGCCATATAAAGCCGGGTTCTTGCTGCAAAGAGTATTAACAAAAAATTAATTAAGAAAGCAGATTAATATACTCAGTTTGGTAACTCACAAGCAAACATGCGATCATTCTTTAGAACTGCATGCGTTTGCTAGTTAGCTCGCGATATGAAACGTCAGGAAAGTGAATTGTGAAAGTAAAATAGAATACTGACTCGTATTTCTCTTTCTTGAAGTGGATGAAACCGGTCTTCAACCTCTCAACTGCGTCAAAGGCTGGTTTTCCGTCAACAGTTTTGGTTTGTAACTCTGCCGTTATCTGCTCCACTTTCGCAGCCGCAACAGCTTTCAAGTCCCCTTTCTCACTGTCACAAACGCAAGCATAGATGCATTTCATATAAATGTTCCATGAGTCAAAGAAGTGAAAAAAAAGGGAGGATAACCCAATCTGGTATCGCTATTAGATGGTTTAGATACAGTATGAGATTAGGTGACAAGACTATAACCGATCGATGGATAGAGTTTACCTAAGGAGTTTCTTGAGACCCTCAATGGCTTCCTCGTACGAGTCCTTCCCCATGTCTTCTCTCTGCAGCGCAGATTGATTCCAATAAAAAGTAAAGAATATCACGTGATTATGCTGAAAGCGTACACGTAAACTCGTTCAGATTTATAACCAGCTTCAATGTTTTGGTGAGAATGCCGCTTGCTTTCGCACTTGTATATAAAAGGGAAAAAGGGTTGGACAGTATACAGGTGAGATACTAATTTCCGGATACCTATTTTCAGCTCTTATCCAATCCTCTCGAAATCAAAGATAAATGTTTTGGAGGAAATGAAAGAAAAGGCTGTTATATGGTTTCAAGTGATCATTAAACGGTGCATGTGTATCCAACCGAAAATTTGAAGATGTGGTGAGATCAGTAAATGGAGAGCAATATATATATACAAGGGCCCTTTGGCTCGATTGGTGTTAGCTCGAATGGACGTTTTTTCGTCAAGAATTTTTCCTTCTTTTACGTCGGGCTAACTAACCACATATTATTTAATGCTTATGTTCCTAAAGTTAGAACAAAAAGATAAACGACAAGTGGTCCTCTTACGAATAGGCAGCACCACACGTTTTTTAAAGTGACAAATAGGCATACGGTCGAGAACCAAGGGGAGTCCAGGTCAAGTGGGCAACAATGGGGGTGGCCATAGTCTTCGCAATTTGAATCTCTAGACGCTTACAAAACTTAGCGTTTCAAGTAACTCCACCCCTATGTGTGAGAATTCCCTATTGATCATAACCATCAGCAAGTAATTAAGCTATTCAAGGGTATAATTTCCTATATGATCACCATACCTACCTTGACGGCGTGAGTTATTGCCACGTACAAAAACAAAGGAATTGCATGGATGGTGGGCCAATGAGTAGCCGGGTACAACGTCTAGTTTTAGTGCGTTAACTGCTCAAAGTGAAGGAATATATAAGGATGATCAAATTTTCAAACTGTAGGCTAAGCTTTAGAGGAAGTTGATCTACCCGCCCATTTATCCACTCCAAACTCCAAAGATTACCATTCCCCACATCTTCCAACTGTGTCAGAAAAGTTCCCCGATATCAGTTGCTTGCGGGGTTCTGTAATCAGTTTGTGGTGACAGAAAAGTCCGCGATTATAATCCGCTCGCGTTATCAAACTTCAAAATGTATGAACTTAGTAGTTAGCTTCTTACCACACGCTTGCCAACTTGCATGCACGGCACACACAGATAGATAGTGAGAATGAAACACAAGCACAAATCACAATGCAAACACTCACAAATCAGGAAAGGGAGAGAGAGAGAGAGAGAGAGGTACCCAAGTAGGGGTGATGATAGGAGCAGGGGCAGCGAAAACGGGCTTGTTCTGGATGAGGGAAGGAGGCGAGGCAGCAGAGTTAAGCCTAGCGTAAAACGAAGGACGTAATGTAGCTCTCTTGAGAGAAGATTGGGCCGGGGAGATTGATGAAAGGCACCAACCGTTGATCGAAGCTGTCGACATTGCGCACTAGACCCTCTTGTTGGGTAGCTTTATACCATAAATAGTCAGATCCGGCCAGAAGATAATGAAAGCGAAAGGCCAGTGAACGAGAGCTTCTTCCCTCGTAGATGAGGTTTGAATGCTGGAGATGAAAGATAACATTAACGGCCATATCATGGGCCTTACCCTGGTTTTTTTTCCTGTTGAAGCATGCATGCAATTATGACCGTTAGCCACGGTGCCGATAATGTTCGAAACAAGGTTAGAAATGGATTCCCTCCATTCGGTCATCCGGATGGATTCCCTTTGGAGGGAATCCATTCTCGGTTATTGGCTCCTTTGAGATAACTAAGGAACAAAGCCATATTGCTATTACCCACCTGGCCACCCACCTTTCCTCTAGCTGATCAGAGATCCAGTCAAATTATAAAGTACATACTTAGATGCATACTGTCATATAGGTGAGTTAGATACATTCGATTGCGTATCATGTGGTGCAAGTGGGTTAGATACATTTCAATGTTATTGGTAGCTAGCTAGCTACATATATCCTTGATTTTTATCTAATGAAAGCATTATTTCATTTAAGCATGCATAGGCCTCCACCTTATTTCTCAGACATGCAACAAAACTGAAGCAGCTAGTTTAGGAAACAAATTCTTCTTAATTACCTATATGCGGGTAATATTTGGACGACGTTGCTTATCAGGAAGGAAAAATAAAATAATAATAAATGCTTGCTACAAGAAGACAAACTCCATGGCCTTCTCTATCCTCGGGTGAAATCGAATGGCTTACATGCATGGGACGGATCAAAGAGATAAGGCCCTATCCTAAAAGCGTGGTTCTTGTGGGATCTACGTACGTCTAAATGAATCCAATCTACGATACCTCCATTTGTGAGCTACTATTCGTAGCGACTACAAGTAGATAACTCACCATTAGCGTTCTAAAGGGAGCAGTACCAATTTGTCAATGGTACTCAGGACTGCTAATTATCGCCCAGAGCAATTATGACGCTTGTTATTTGCTGCATTGACAAATGACGAATCAAGAAGGCCTATAAAATAAAAGACGGTTCAAAGAGAGGCTAGCAGGGCCCAAAGTACGAGAGCCCAACAAGCCATCGACGGATCAAGAAGAGAGCTACCGGGGCCAAAATACAAAAGCCCAACAAGCAATCTAATGCGTAACTACTAACTAAACAACTGGTGAGCGTAGGGGCTCAGTCCATTACTTTTTGCTCGGGCAGTCCGTAATTTTTGTTTTCTTTTTGCTGCCCCAGAGGGACAGGGCATTCGGATGGTTGAGTCAGTGCTAGTTTCTCTGGCCTAGAGTGCCTAGTACACCTTAGCTGGATTTACAAACTTCAACCAGGAAAGTTAAAACACTTACCCTAACAAAAGAAAAACACACAATCCAACGTGTGTGGGGATGGTAGTGAATCGAGAGAGAGCGAGAGGTTGATGCCAACCGGAACAATTTCAAGAAAGGCAGCACTGAAATCAGACAACCATTTTCCATTGCGCAGATGCGTTTTCGTCATTCTTTCTGTGGAGAAACAACGCGGGTTCAATGGCTCACGAGAACGCCCAAGAGAGCGGGAGGAGAATTGGTACGCGGTTGTATCTTGGCAACTCGGGGTTTTCTAAGCTAGGCCGAGCAATATAATGAGATTTAATGACGACATTCTGTAAGAATAATGTGAACATCCTCTTGTCACTTTTGCCATTTTGGTCGACATCTTCTGCAGTCAGACCCACCTCCTACGCACGAGGAGCTATTGATCCAACAAATCCAAACTTATCAGTCATACCGACAATTTGTCATGTTCGGAACAATGGAGTCATTTTCACAATCACCGTAGGGGATGGATTACAACAAGCACATGAGGAAAATTTGCTCGATCGACTAGCTTCCACAAAACATCGAACATTTCGAGAACAGAACAGCTAATTCAGACCGGCCTAACAAGCCATAACAACATCAATTTAGGCTTTATTCGATTCCTCGGATACACAGATTTAACATGGTTAATCATCCATATGGAAAGCTTTGTTGGGGGAATTTGGGGGATGAAGCACGCTCGAGCTCTACTTGTTCCATTAAGGAACTGAATTAATGAAATGCGATTAACAACCTTTTATCCGTACCTTTTTTTGGTCCTAAAAATCTTTCCTTTTACAAGTTTTTTTTTTTGTTACCCCAAAATCAATTGGAGATCGCAATGAAGGTAGTCTGCAAAATCTGGAACTTTAACCTGTCTAGACAATTCTTGCATTAAGGTGGTTCAGAAACACGGGCAGCTCTTAAGTGACAATAAAGCAGGGTCATATCCCTGGATTTTTGGTACGGCAATTCATTTCTGTTGTGACATTTATGTGTGCATCTTATTCAGTACGGCACATTATTGCATAAAGGAATTGACATGGTGGTTTCAAGGCTGAAAAATACTATCTCGAGAACTGGTCTAAAAGAAAATGACTTAGAGAATGTACAACCAAGATATGAGAATGGATGCTTGAAAATGCCGCAGAATCAGGGACTTCACAGCCATTCATTCCCCTTAGGGTATTGCGCGCCAAACTATTTGGGAGTAAGTCTGATAGGGCAGACAGAAAATGCAACACACCGAGCGGCTTTTGCCAGCATAAAGCGCTCATTTTCTGTCAGATGCCTCTCAATCACCTTCACCACATTTGCATCCTGAAACATCATTGAGGAAAGCCACCATCAGAATAGAGATATACAGGCACAGAAGCGATTAGCATTCATAAAGAACATAGAAAGAACGACTTTCCCCACGTATTAGTAGCATTAACATTGGTTTTTTGAAAGAAAAGAAAAACATGAAAAATTTTAAATGGAAATAAGAAAAGCCAAAGCAAGGTACACTATAAACAAGTTTTCTACAAAACAGAAGAAAATAATAGTGGTTTTTTGTTGATGAACTTTGGTCGTCGATAAAACACGAGGTGAAGCAAAAAGCAGAGAACAACAGAAAAGATATCAACTGCTAGGTCATTGAGCCTAAAGCTTATCCATCAAGAGCAATATCAGTATATCATAACCCTACCGAGTATTGAGCATGAGGTCACTACAGTGAAATGAATCTGTGGTGTTTGTCCGCCAAAAAGGGGAAGTGGGGTTTGCATACATATAGAGTTCAAAGTTCAAAGTTCAAACAAGCAAATTGCCACAAGATAATGCATACCCACCTTCTTTTGTTGTTGGGCAGAAGGTCTGAAGCTGGCAGTGTCACCAATCACAATTATATTGTTAACATTTCCCCTTTCATCCCTTTCAGCTGGTGAACCTGTCGAATGTCTCCATTGCCCATTGGTAATATACTTGTAGTAATACCTTCAGGCAGTGAGCACAGAAACATTTAGAAAGAAGTTTTCCCTTCAAAAAGTTCCAGATTGTGGAATATAACTTGCCGCATGATGTTCTAAATGGCAATGTCCACTAGCAAACCACATCTTGGCTTATAGATTATGGTAGAAAACTCTAACTTGTTGAGGATATCTCAAGCAAGTAATGCACAGAACAAAACGGCATGAAGCAAATCTCCATTCTGAGTAGATAACTATGTCTGGTTATTATTTTTAGCAATATACAATTTGCATGTTTAGTTACTTCGTACCAAAGAACTGCAAGAAAGAGTTCAGGCCTTGTCATCCAAATACAATGCTGGGGCTTCTTTCTTGGGTAACTACTGGGGTTCCAAGAAATAGAAACCATACTTGCATGAAATTAGGAAGTCTTTCAAGCAGAAGAATCAATGAAGATGGAGAATGGCAGATTCATCAGAAAGCTCATATTTTAAATCCTTTAGCAATTAACAGAGAGCTTGAGACTTACTTTCCTTGTGGAAGTCTAACTTCTACTTCATATCTAGGTCCACCCTTGTGGATTGCTTTCATTGGTTCTTTCCAATTTCCAGTAAAATCTCCAACCAAATTTACATCCTCTCCCTGGAATGCAAAATGGACATACAAGAGGCAACATCAGTACCTTGTACTCCATAGCTGAATTAATTATTGCAGATATAGCAATTCAAAGCCTACATGATCTAAACTTCTTTCACAGAATTACTTCTAGCGAATAGGGCATCAACAAAGAGTAACTGTGATATTGTCCCTTCATTTCGTGTCATTGTAAATAAAAAATGAAACTAAATTGTCAATCACCTCTTGTCCATTCCACACAAAGGTCACAGCATGAGTTGCAGGACCATCATGTCCTCCTTTTTCCACCATAGCTATAAGATCCCATGTTGCCCAAGCAATCGCTGGCCTACATAAAGATTTTTCTTTAGATGCTATGTCAAGCAGAGGGGAAAGAAAAAGCCTCACTTGTGCACAATGGACACCATTGATGAACAATTTATGTCCTGTACATATACAAAGCATTAAAAAGCATATACACACAGCAAACTTACATCTCCTGGGGCTCTGAATCCCTTCCAATATAAGTTTTGCAAAAAGTACTGGGATAGATGACTGTTTGACTAGAGTGTGAGAGACAAACAGAGATGAACATAAATAGTTATGTATGATTAGAGGTTAAATTTTAATATTGCATAAAGGTTGTGTAATATTCTTCTTTTTCATTGAGGTCGCTACAATATTTACAACTGGCAGAGTCAAATAAAGCAACTCTCTCCGCCTCTCCCCTCGGTGTATAAAACATCTAAGCTCTGGAATCTTTTCTTCTTGCTCTGGTATTAGTATATTTATATTTGGAAGAGTTGAAGAACACTTCTCAACATACATATTTGCAGTTGAAGAACTTTATACTATTGATCAAATTCAGATGGACAATACTCGATCCTGGTTATCAAATCTTTGTTTTTTTTTTTCAAGTCTCCATTTTTCGTGAATAAATCCACCAAATCCATAAATAAAAGAGATATAGGTAAGCAATAAAAATTACAGGCTATGATGTGCAGATGTAGAGCTCTCTGAAATAGTAATACTAAAATTGACAACAGTCAATAAGAACCTCAGCTATAAGTCTATCATGTACCAATGTACGGGATCGAGGAATCTTTAAACCCTAGCTGACACATGGAGCTAGAATACTTGAGAAGGATTGTTGAAGTCGCATGCAAATCATGAACAAATGGTCCTTAGCATAATCAACAATACAGCATTAATATATAGGAGGGTCAGCAAGAATAACCTGTCAGGCCTGCAAGAATGCAACCCCGTGACAAAATTATAAGCTGCATGAAGGGATGTATCCGTCATCCAATGCAGGTATGCAACCACACAAGCTGGAGATCGATCAAAACCAGTTGTACAAGTAACAAAGACACGATGGTTCTTTTTCAATAAGCGTAATAGAAGCCCCACAGAAAATGGTAACTTCTTCCTCATATCATAAGAGTCTCCTTCCCTGCAAAAGAAAACTGAGGTAAATTTACCATACAGTAACCACCCAGTAAGCTTAAAGAGAGGTCAAAATTGACGCTATCTAGAGTTTCACTTCCAGAAAACAAGCCAAATGTGGAACACACTCAAAAAATCAATCCGCAAAGCCTATCTATCTTCGCAATTAAGCTTAGGCAGAGTGATTACTGCAAACTACAAAGTGCATGCTCACAGCATATTAATTCTGATGGTAGGACTTCATTAATGTGGGAAACTGAGATATGCTATAGAACCTTTTCTTTACCTTATAGGATAGTTTACCATGAGAATGTTAGATCTTTGGCATGATTCATTAATTGAATTGGAATTGATCCCCCAATTTTCTGCTTCAATTCCACTTTGGAAATTCAGGACAGCAGTCACTCCCTGAAGCAGAAATTCGAAAGCTGCGATAAGAGAGACATGGAATGGGAAAGAACCCAAAACCCTGGCAAAGAGCATTAGATTTTCATGGTAATGATCTGTGGATGCTAATTAATTGCAGCCAATGTATAAAATAAAGACTCACTCCTTCCAACTGATATTTGGAAATATGGTATGGAAAGGGATGTACACATCAGTGAGGCATTTAAAACTAAAAGAACTGGATAGAAAAAATGCCATGAAGAAGAAACAAACAAAACTTTAAAAAGGTGTCACTCACAGCAATATTTGACAGAGTCTCTACATCAGCTTCGGTTTGAATACATGATCCCACATATATTTGCTCTGTAATCTAACAAAAAGAAAAGCAGCAAAAAAAAAGTTGGATGGTATAATATAAGTGTACTAACAAACTAGAAGCTATCTTCGAAAGTAACACGCAGAAGCAAGATTCACAAAATAAATCTCATGAACATATAAAGTTGAATCCTAAAAGAAAAGAGTCTGAGTTTGATGTATATTGCACCTTACTGTAGCGCATGCCAAGTGAGTGGTTGTAGTATAGCTCCCCCTTAGAACGGTCCAGTGCCTTAACATACTCGTCAAGTGGGAAGTTTCCATGAGCCCATTCTCCATCTCCAGACTCTTCTTCAGAAAAAATACAAACAAGTTCACTCACTGGCTGTGCCAGAATATTTTTCTGAATTTGTGATTGAACATGTCCATTTTGATCATTCATAAGTTTCCATCCTTGGGATGTTAGAAACTTTGAGGAAAACATGACAAACCCAGAATTCCCATTACTTTCAGAAGATGTTTGTAAATCTGATGTCAATATACTCTTGTTCCAACTGGCAACAGAAACTCGTCCTCTGTTAAATAGTATATCAAGATCACTCAAGAGATGCAGTTGTTGAATTGGAAATGAAGGGTAGGGCCTCTCAAGGACCAGGGTAAAAGATCCTGTTTTCTCCTTCATCATCTTCCTGAAGATACCAAAGACTGAAAAAATATATATATATAACCTAATGAACAGAACATATCTTTGACAATTACGTCATAAAAAACAATATAGATGAAAATAGAACAAATACATTAACCAATTATTCACTGTGCCACTCACAATGAGTTTGCTCACGATATAAAACCAATTACATGCAACAATAGCACGTCCAAAGTTGTATTAGAAAATCCGTGTTCCCACTGTAAATTTTCCTCAGCCAGAAACTACGCATCAGAAAACACAGTACTTACTTTTGCATTCATTTGCTTTTACACCATGAACATGTTTTATAGCCTAAAATCTGATCTACAAAATCCGCATACAGTGACAAAGGCTTTATTAAGTGGAGTTGACAAAAGTTCTCATTAATAGGAGGCTACTCCTAGAACAGTGCAATTACGGACAATAGTTACGTTCCTGAATTACACAAGACCAACAAGCATTAAATGTTATTACAGTATAATCCGAGAGCAGCCATAACAGAAAAATGAGTTAATGTTATTACAGAAAAATGAGCAGCCATAACAGAAAAATGGTATCCAAATTCCCACCAACCAAACCCTTGGAGCAGGTTCCCAGCTCTGTCACTATCCATTTAAATCACTCCCTCCTGTAGTCCTATTTACTACACAAAGAAAGCAAACAAGACTGTTCCATAAGACCCAAAGATGAAGTAAACTATGCATCACCACACTGCCCCAACTAAAAATCTAAGGAGACCGTTCTTAATGGAGAAAGAAACAGCTAGGGCATTTATATAATACGTCCAGACACCACTTCAGAATTGAAAAGCTTTAATTTTGGGTCGACTCATAACAACTTCACGCTGCTATCAAATGTGAAACTTAACCACTGAGACTGCGTACTCCAACAACGATGTGCCACCTAGAAGCCGGCCAGCCTTATAGGTATACTAATCACTAATTCTTAAATATGAAGGGTCACGTCGCGTGAGCCCAGTCAAGTACTTTGTACCGAAACCAACACGTATTCGCACCACTAAATTAAGACTATGAACTATGAAGCAATTCTTGTATGTGCTTGAACTGAAAAAAAAAAGAATAAATTTATTTACTTATTGAAAAGTAAGGATTTTGCATACTTTGATTGCCAGTCTTTGATCTCAATAAGCCCGCCGCCAGACGAATCACTAGCCTTTTTCAAAGTGTCACCTACCATGATTATCCTCGACTTCTCTGCATTACTCTACAAACTCCAAACAAACAAAAAGGTAGTCTTTCTTATAAATTTAACAAAATGAGGGCCTGAATAGAGAATTTGTGAAGCTCTAGAATCGGGAAAAGAGTGGAAATACCCCTCTTTTGATAGCGTGAACGAAGATTTTGCCGTCGACGGATAACGCGAATCGGATGCCGAGTGGTTTCTCGAGAGTGACCATGTACTCGTTCAGGTTCATCTTGAACGAGGAAGAGCCATCGCCCATCGCAATAACCGTCAATCTGACGTTTCCGCCATCATAACGGAGTTTCTCTTTTTTAGCACCACTTACAAGCCTGAGAGTTCCCCCGTACGAGGAGCTCAGATCTTTTCCCCAAAATGAGGAGGACACTGGAGGACGATGGAGAGCTCTGAAACTTGGGGATTGCAGAAGGGGCATTCTGGGGAAAAGAGATTGTGTCGGTGTTCCTGAACTTCGAAGCTCGACTGCAAGTGAATTGTGGAGAAGCTCGAGCTGGTGCTTCCAGAGAGTGGAAGAGAAGCTGCGGAGTTGGTGTAAGAAATGGAAGGTCCACGTGGCTTTAATGCGGGTCCCACTTTCAATCTAGCACTGAAACCAGGAAAGTCCAAAAGGGTGGAAAAAAAACTTTCCTCGCCAATAACAGGCCAACATGGAGACTGCTGGTAGGTGACGATAAGCGGTTGTGAATTGAACCGCAGATTCCGAGCATCATGGGAGGAAAATGCTCCGGTAAAAAGCCGAACTTTTGTTGTTGTCGGCAAACGACTCCGTTTTACTTTTTTGCCCTCTTTGTATAATTAGCGCTCGAATAAATATGTCTATTTGAACATATATCGTGAATTCGCTAAGTGAATTTAAAAAAAAAAAAACACTAAACTAAACAGACCATTCGATGAGTCAAATTCTTCATGTCTCGTAAGGCGTAAATGAAATAAACTGGTGTATTCCGAAGCCGTTCACCAACAAGAAGAAAGGCTGTTTGAGGAAGCTTGCCTGCTAAGCTTTCTTCAAAAAACACGATCCTGACTTATCGGATTCAGAAAACAATAATCTCTCTGATTTTATGCACTGGTGAGATGTTTCCTAGCAGCATCTTTAGCGCCCACTCGTGATTTCAGCACCATCCAACCCAAATGAGGCATCCCGTATCCATTAGTTTGTTGACCCAGCGTGAACTAAACGCACATTTATGGCAACCAGATATATCTAGATGCAGCTGCATCAGTATGCAGTTATTTCAGGCCTTTGACGCAGGCAATCTCGCAGCAGACATGCACACGTCGAAAGCGTTGAGAACTTTCAGCCAGCCTAATAACTACCTCCGAGAGGTTATTTTTGTTAAATAAAATTTTAAGCTTGTTAAAATTTTTATATAATAAAAAATTATAATATAATCACTCTCCATCACATCATTATTTTTTAATATAATAAATATTAAAAATTATCTCTCTTTATTTTTTCATCAAATCTAATACTCCAAAATTTTAACCTCCACAAAATTTTATGACTTCTACATGACATAAACCAATTAATAACCGTTGATTGAAAGAGTACGTCATGCGTGATTCAGCTGTACCACGTGAAACAGCTGCACACAAGCTGTTTCCTGTTAGTTTGGTTCTGGCGAGCAGAAGCCATGAATCCAAAACCCAATTACGCTGCCGTACATGGAACGGGAATTAAGAAGTCTATGATCTTTACATGTGTTTCTTGTAATTTCATGTTGCCAAACGCCCACGGACCACGAGAAGAATACGGTGCTCTTCAACCCTGATAGAAAAGCTAAAGAAACAACTCTCTTTTGACCCTCACAGGTTTTGCGGGTATACGCTCCAAAAGAACAACTAGATGTACCGTGTACGTACGTGCAAGTTTCAATCATTAATTTCGTATCCGGAATTTACTCGGAAACAGGAAAAAAATTAATTAAATTAATCAATGATTGATGCAGCATATGTAATTTCGAAACTGTAAACAGTATTTTAATATGCTTATGCACAGCAAGTGGAATTCGGACCATTTCCAGGAACCCATTTCGACGCAGAACAACTCTCTAGGATTGGCGGAAGCCAAAATCACATGTGGGCACTTTGCCTTCAATTCCTACCGTACAAAGAGAGAGAAGGAGAATGGAGCATGATATAATTTTTCACGGTTTCAAATCTCCTGAACTGGCATACCCTGATGGACTGAAGGGTAACGCAAGATTACGGAGTAATCGGTCAAGTTGTCAATTCGATGCACAAATTTGGTCGGAGGAGATAAGATTGTGCCCCATTTACTGAGGACCCACCAGTTTCTCCAACTTTCCAAATCCCTTTAGAAACTTTGTTGATAGTAATTAGTGGTCCAGCTTAAGCAAAATGCGATCCAGGAAACCCCAAACCACTCACATAATTCAGGCCTTGTTCATTCTGCCACATAGCATTCTCTCCCGCCGACACGATGTGTACAAGTCTATATGATCTACCAGTTGGCAAAACGAATGAAAACCTTAGAATTGAATACATTCCAGTTGCTTTAATTTCATTTTAGCACGACTTCTTTCTCAATAAAAGCATGTAGAAAGTTACCACCTGGACAAAAAGAGGGTTTCATGGCTACTTCCTCGCGGACCGTAGCCGTATTTTTTTTTGCATTTATAGACAAACGCGATACATGTTTAGAATTTTGATAGGCGCATTAAATGTGGATTACCAACGCAATTGTTTTCTGCCTTTTCCTGTTTCTCTGTTGCAGCCAATTCACATTTGCTTTTATTTCTTTTGCCTGTCCTTTCGGTGGCCTCCATAGGAACCATGTATAGTGTATACTAGTCTCCTCAACCACGAAGTATTATGACAATTTATCGCTGTTCTTCCTAGTTTTGCTTACTTAGGACCACCAAAGGGATTCTCATTCAAAGCTTTGTAGCCAAAGTAATAGATCTAAAAGTCAAGACTCAAGACTATGGGCCTAAACGTTGCATCGATCAGGTGCAGGCTAGGCTCATCGACAGAACAGAACAGAACTCTGTTTCTTAATTGCTGAGCTTAAGCTTTCTTATTCTCCCAATTGAGATAAAAGACGCTTCGCTGCCAGCTTGCCACAATCTCTCACGTATTCCAGTGGATTTCACGTCCTAATGTTATATAGCAGCAATATTATATATACCGCCGACTAGTTCAAAACGCAGTTAAACTACTACTACATGAAATTTCCGTGATCTTGGGCAGAATTGTCATCGCTGCCTTCGGTGGTTGAGCAGAGCCCATGAAGCATGTTATAATTTAAGAAACGGAGAAGAATTTCTCAATATGAAACTTCCTTGCTTATTACTTTGACTGGAATTCTCCCAGTGAAGAGAAAATTAGAACAAAAATTCCAGTAGAAAGACCACACTCTCTGTACGTGAAAATATGCCATAAAGATAAATTTACACAATTATGGAAAAGGTTTAAGCTTTTCTCCAAATCACAAACATCACCCCCCTCCTATCTTCTTCTCTTTTTCTTTTTTTCTGTTCCCCAGGCCTCTTCTCTCTCTCTCTCTTTCTGGGTAAGCAAGCAATCACATTCGTAGATCACCTGCCTCACCTCTCCAACTTAAATTAATAAGAAAAGGTTATATCCTAGTGATAAATAATATGAATATGGGGAAGAAAAAAAACGGGTCAAACAAAGGATCCAGAAAACTTCAGAAAGGGAAAGTCTTGCCCATCGCACCCACGCTGGTCCAGAATCCGACCAAGTCTTGCCTGTACGGTAAAGATGTCCGCCTCTTGTCCTCCTCCTTCATTGCCCTGTTCCTCACATAGAAGGCCTCGTGAGCCGACGACAACGTTTCCTTCGCCGGCTTCTTCGCCTTGTTCCCCTTTAAACCCACCTCAGCCTTCTCGACTCTGGTTGCTACTTTCTTGGGCGTCAAGAACACGAACGAGTCTTTCCCTTCGCTATTGCTCCTACGAAGCAAATTCAAGAGCCTCCAACGTTTTGACGCCGAGGACGACGATGATGCTCCAGAACTCAGAGCTCCGGTAGAATTGCTTTTCTTGCATGTGCTTGGAGAGGATTTTGCCGAGATGCTATTATTCGGGGTCCAAATACAGTACGTTCCCGGTGGGACTCCGTCCAGCTCGTCCTCTGCCTCTTCCTCCGACGACGTCGAA
The DNA here is from genome assembly GCA_963930655.1 of Myrica gale. Taxonomy (NCBI): domain Eukaryota; kingdom Viridiplantae; phylum Streptophyta; class Magnoliopsida; order Fagales; family Myricaceae; genus Myrica; species Myrica gale. The sequence goes on along the minus strand of OZ005600.1, from coordinate 1,624,242 downwards.
AACAACGACGAGGGATCGCGGTCCTCGATGAACAGTTTCTTTAACGGAACCCGAAGAGTTCGTACATCATGACCCTCAGCCTCCTTCGGAGGGTGTGCACCGTCCGTTTGTCGTTGACTTTTATCCGAAAGGAGGTCGCGATTGAATATCGGGAAAACCGGCCCGATCTGGCCGTCTAAAACGACCACGTCGTCGGACTTACGAACTGAAACGAATTCGAAATCGTCGTCGTTGAGTTCTCCGTCCGGATAACCATGGCCACCTTGTCGTTGCCGGTCCTCACTCTGAAACTCGCGGGTAACGGCAGCGGCTATGTCCGCGAGCCTATCGGAAGAGTAGCTACTGAAGCTGGGGCATAAGGAAAGATCCGAACTTTCTTCTTGCATTTTGATCTTACTTTGACGCCGGTTCGTCTCACAGATTCTTCTTCCTCGTCTTCTCTTCCGTTTCTCGTATCTGTATATTTGTGTAGTTGGGTATTTTTCTTATTTCTCTGTAGGAGACGACGGAAATAGTTAGAGGCATTGTTGAGGGGTCCAATAGGCAATATATATGGCGGAGGTGGGTGGGTAGTGCCTAATTAATGATGTTTGATAGTTAGAGCAGAAAAACAAAAAAACATTAAACAAATGACGCGCAAGTGTTGGCGCGTGAATTGAGAAACTCGATCAGGAACTAAACAAGTATGGGTTAACATTTTCTCTTTTCATTCTTGTTTCTTTCCGTTTCTCTAACGTCAAACGTGGTGAGTTCCCACGTATCTCAGGAACATATTTCGGTTCTTGGGGCATTTCCTAATGCGGATCCAATGGATCAGTTTGGGTTCAGATCCGAAAAATTGGATCCACTCGATTAGAAATAACAAAATCTCAGTCAGTTGGTTTAAAAGTAATGGTCGGAATGAGAAAAATTACAACCATAAAGATATAACTTGAAGAAAGATTTGACATATTTCTTGAGCGATGGTCGAGCGCTCAATGCATTTTGGGATTGCATCGGGATCTTATCGGAATCCCAAGTATTTTTCCTTTCAATTTACTTTAGTCATAGTTTTAACCGTGAGATTATATTTGTGCAGACAAAAACATTTTAAGATATAATATTTTAAATGGAGTTTCATTTGGCTTTGGAAAATTGAGATAAAAATTGAAAATTTCAAAGATCGAATTTTGTTAGCATTTGACCTTTTTCGGTATTACCTACATAGTATATGCTCTTCAAATTCTCTTATGCTTGAGTTTTTACTAATAATATTTATGAATTTTTTAACTATCACGACAATGGGTAGATTTTTTTTTGAGATAAAATTTTGAGAATGTTAAAAATTTAAGGTATGAGAGTTGGTGAAAAAATGAAAAGATATGTGATTTGAATGATTTTTTATATTTAAGTGTTAAAATTTTATGGGAGTTGGTGAATATAGTTCATGTGAGTTTGTAAAAAGTGAAGGAAGAGAATATTTGAATGAATATTATAATGAAAAATAATAATTTGATAGGGAGAAGATATTATTTTGTAGTTTTTTTAATTAGGGCCAAAATTTTGAGAAATCAAGATTTTCTACAATTTCTTATTTGAATTGCACAATGCAATTCGGAAAGTAACAGACACAAGAGGTAGACTTTGCACCATTTAATGATGCTCATATAAAATTTCGAAAAACATAAATCATACAGTATAGATCACTTATTGTGTCTGATTCTCTCCAAATTGTACCGTGTAATTTGGACAGGGAATTGCAGAGAATCCTCATCCAATTTTGAGTGTCACTCAAACACCATAAAAAATGATATGATAGTTTATTTTGTAATTATTTATTAAATAAAATTTTGACACAAACCCTACCAGTTGCTTAATACTATTAACCCCTTACTATCTATGAAAAGAAAAAAAAAAGTTGGTAATAATAAAAAGACAAAAAAAATCCCAAAGAACCAAGGGTTGTGTTGTTCTTATGCCACTTCCAGATCCTGACAATGATAATCCGTGGGTCCATGATAGGTGATCGGACGGTTCAGGTGGATCTTCGAGAATACGTTCAGTTTTTTCCAATTCAGTAGCCACTTCCCCATAGATAAGACTTACGTGGGAAAGATCCAAGTTGTCAAATGAAGGAATTGACGTAACTAGGAAGACGCCCAGCTCACCGCCCGTCCAAAACAGATATATATATATATTGGTTCTCATTAAGGTTGGGGATTCTAGAAACCCACTACCCGAGAATGCCAGCAAAACCCGCGGACTTTCTAGAAGGAAAATCCGCCACAGAAACAACAGCACACGCGCGGTATGTCTTCGGGAGAAGAGAGAATATAATAAGTTCTTGTTCGGCGAGCAAAGACAGTTTCCCATATAATCCGGGGAGGACTCCATTTTCTTTTATTTTTCTTTTCGAGGGACTCTTGTAGCACAAGGAGGCATGCTAAGCTTAACATTATCAAATATTTTATTAAATAATTTTTTATATATCCGTCTTATAAAAATAACAATTAATATCTGTCTTCCAAGTTTATCTTAAAATTTTAAAAAAAATTCATTGTGCACCCCTGAATTTTGGGGTCATTTCTAAGTTACACCCACTTTTATTTATTTCGTTAGATTAATACATCAAAAGTACCATTTTACGTTAATTTGTCGTTAATTTTCACTGCAAACTAAGGACATACCGTCCACGTGACCACTTACACACCAGACTTCCCGTTTTGACCTTCTAAACTATCACCAGCCTCACCTCATCCTGTTGTTTGTCCGTCTCTACCCGTAGAGAGAGAGACAGAGTCTGAGAGTGCAATTTAGAAATGACCCCAAAGTTCAGAGGTGTAAAATGAATTTTTCCCTAAAATTTTCGAATTGATCATGCAATATTACTTGTTTATGAGATATTTACAGCAGAGTGCCCGCACAATGAGGTTAAAGTTGTGCTCATAGAGTGGCTTTGGGGAGCTGATCGCAATAATCTTGGGTGTGAATGGGTTGGTGTTGCTGCAATGCAAAAAAGATGATACCAGGCTAAAAGCAGTGAAAACACTCGCAACTTGACAGTAGCTTTCCCCTGTTTTTCCTCCTCTCAGAGCCATCTTTTTGAAAAGGTTAGCTTGGAAAGGTCGAAACCTTTTTGACCCCTCTAGAGGATCTGAAAGGAAACATGATTATCGTATCTACTTTACTTCAATAAGGATTTGTGAATTTAGGCAACGCATTGACTGCAAAATAATTGGTGGAAACGTGGGCGTAGACCGGTGGTTGAAATTACACACTTGTTCTTCGCTATTGGCCCAAGTCTTTTGATTTTCCAGCCAAGGAAAATGACAGAGGTGGCCGGTGAAGTGAAGAAATTATCGACTTAGAGGGGCCACGCCCCTATTGTAATGGCTTCCCACTAGTTGCAAGTTCCCACGAAGATTATGTAATGTTACATAAATAAACAGAGACTGCAGGCCTGGAAAGAAATAAGTACTTTTATGTTATTTATGTTTTCCTTTTGGCCAAATGTCAAGCTACTTCTACGCTTGGCCTTTCAAGAAGGAAAAGGTGCTTAGTCTTCTGGCCGTAGCTGGAGGCTTAGAGCCATATAATGGTAACATAATACATGGCTACAGCCCACAAAACAGTCTTCTTGGGAAAGAACCCAGAAGGCCAGGTGAAAATACTGGACACTTTGCTTTGATGTGAACAGTAAATTAATCCCTCGTGCTTTCCAAGAACATTTCAGGGTATTTTAGTGTGTTTACATATCATCTTACATGAAATTTCTCGCATCCAATGAGAACACCCCGACTGCAGCTCCATAGCACCCTATATTTCAGAACCTACTATTCATTTGATATTAGTGGGGCTCGTTCTTTTCACCTTCCAAAGTGCGAAAACTCTGGCAAACGATTCATTGTGTATTTTGGAGAGCATAGTTTTTGCAACAGCAAGTAAGAAGCGATCGATTGGCTACCTTATAGAATAGAAATGCCTTCAAATCCAATTAAGAACAAAAGAGGTGCTCATATCTAGGGGTGAACGGATTTGGGCCGGGACCGACCGGGCCGATCGAAACCGGCCCAGAACCGACTGGGCCGGCTGGTTATGGTCCGGCCCGGTTCGGCGGTCGGTCCCCCAAAACCCATAACCGAATGGGTCGGTTCGGCCCACGGTTTTGGCCTTTTTATTTACGAACGACGTCGTCCCCCCTGCAAACAAAACGTCGTCCCCGACTTCCCCTAAAACAAAACCCCAGATCCTAGCCGCACCCCTCCCCTCAGCCCTAGCCGCACCCCTCCCCTCAGCCGCCCCGCACCCCTCCGGCGTCTCTCAGCTCTCTCTCTCTCGGCGTCTCTTGGATCTCTCTCGGCGTCTCTCTATCTCTCGGCATCTCTCGAAATCTCTCGGCGTCTCTCTCTCTCTCTCGGCGTCTCTCAGTTCTCTCTCTCTCTCCGCCTCTACACCTCACAAGCTTCCAGGTCCAGATCTCTCTCACTCGACGATTTCCTATGTTTGCTGTGACTTGTTTAGTTTATTTAAGATTTGCCGTTGATTTTTTGTTTCTCTGATTTATGAATTGTAGTTTAGTGTGGATTGTAGTTTAGTGTTTATTATTGAAGAATATTAATAGATTTGAAATTTTGAATATTTGCATTTTACAGGGTGATTTACAAGGTTCGGCTAATAATTTCGTGTACTACTGTGCTGTTGCCGAGAATCAAATTAGGTTTGTATTTCCCATTTTACTATGTTACTGTTAGTTTATGATAGAGATTGGAAGTTAGGATTATGTTGGTTCTGTGGAGATCGGAGGTCAGGGCTGATTTGGTGTTGGATTTGGATGAATTTTTTGTTTTGTTTTGTTGGATATTTTTGCTGATTGGATGACTCTTGCAAAGACCGGCAGTATCTCACTAGATAGGATATCTTGTAAATAATGGCAGTTTATAATATTAAATACAAAACATTGCCATCCATTAGATACAAAACATTGCCATCCATTAGTCATCATTATAGTATGTGCAGTTCAAGTTTGCATTCTCAACTTGCCGCTGGACCAGACTTGTACATATTAGTTTAGCTTGCGTACTTGTACGTAAGTTCTTAAAAGAAACTTGCTGCTGCATCAAACTTATACATATTAGTTTAGCTTTGCTTACTTGTACATAGGTTGTTAGAAGTTTACTGTCATGTACAGAAGGTAGTTAGCTGGAGTAGAATTGGCAGGTGCTTCTATTCAGTTTGAGCTGAAGATTTCAATTCAGTTTCTGTGTGAAGATTTAATGTTGATTTGTTGTTGTTGGATTGTTTGTTAATTAGTGTTTTATTTTTATTTTTAATGTGATCTAGATGGAAGAGACTCCAACAAATATCCCTGATAATGAGACTTCCAATAATGTGATTGATATTAAAGATGAGATGGATGAGGTGCATATTGATCTTGATGATGATAACCCTAGTATTAATACTGCCCCTAGTCGACCTTTTGCTAAAATGAAAGAGTCTAGAGATTCTATGGGTGATGGCAAATAAGAGGTAGAACAGTATTTTACTGATGGTCGTGAGGCAAGAACTGAGGAATTCAATATTTTACAGTGGTGTAAGTCCAATGCATCTAAGTATCCTATTCTTGCTCACATGGCTCGGGATGTTATGGCTATCCCAATTTCTACAGTATCTGCTGAGTCAGCTTTTAGCACCGGAGGACGTGTTCTAGACCCTTATCGGAGTTCATTGGCTCCTCGAACAGTGGAGGCTCTCATATGTGCACAAAATTGGATAGGAGAAGACTCTATTGCTGAGTCAGTTGTTGATTATGAGTTGGTGGAAAATGTAGAAAAATATGAAGAAGAAGCAGGTATTTTAATTTATATAGTCAATTCTAATTTATTTTAATCACAATTTATATTTATGTATACTTAACTTGCTTTGATTTGCTATTTTTTTTTAACAGTGGAGATCCTTGGGCCATCCGAGAAGCGCTCAGTTGATGATTAAATGTTCTAATTTTGAAACTTGGTCTAATTTTAATTTTTAGTGCTATGTTGTAATTTTAATTTTTTTGTTGTTGTTAATTGTTAACTTGTAGCTTATTTTTATTTTTATTTATTTTTGGATAGTTGATACTTGTTATTTGTTAGGGTTGGATGTTAAATACCCCATTTTGGTTTTCTTATTTTGTTTTTTTAAGTATGTTGTTAATTGTTATTTATTAGGAGTTAGAACCATGAAGCATGCATAGTTAGTACTTAGTAGTTACAAGTTAAATCGTGTGAAATATTTCAAAATGTGGGTAATTTTGGGCCATCGAATGGGCTGAACAAAGAGAGATTTGAGCTTCAAAAAAAATAAAACGAATTGGGCCATTGTATTAACGTTTAAAAAATTTGTAAATTTTGGGCCCATTATTGGGCCCGGCCGGTTCTCCCAACCGACGGCTCGGCCGTCGGTTGGGCAAATTAGAAAACCGACCCAATCGGTTCGGCCCACGGTTTGGGCCCAAAACCGAACCGACCGGTCGGTTTTCACCCCTACTCATATAAAGTACTATTGCCTTGGAGACAATTGAAAGCAGAAACGATAGGTAAAAAAAGACATCTGCCATTCCCGTGGAAAATGAATCAAATCAATCAATTTGTTTCTAATCTACTTATTATACAGGTCCCTCCTACACGTACAGGCCAGAGACATTCCGTAAATTCTGCTTCGAATACCAACCTCAACTTGTATAGACATCGAACATCCGCACTTCATATAAGCTTATAGACCTTCTGTGTTTCAGAATTCCCTATGCATCAATCTCTCTGTGAGATGCCGTAGTTTGTCCTTGACTTTCCTCGGTAATTCCGCAGAGTTCCCAATCTCAGATTCTTCTAAACGTTTCATTTGTATTATGTCGTGGTACATTGGTCTGAATCGTGTTTGGAAAGCCCTGTAGAAAAAGTAAGGTAGAAGAGCGGAAATGACCACAAGAAGGGTGACCAACCAATAGAGAACACTCGGAGCGCAAGCTTCCACCAGAACCTGATGTGCTGTTGTTGATAACGTTGGTGGGAGGAAACCGTAAATGACTAAGAATATGTACCACAAGCCGATACTGCCCCAGATGAAGAGGTGCTGGACCCAAGTGAAATAGTTGATGGAGAGTGCCATTTGGCAATTTACAGCCCACACGACGCAAGTACACATTGTCGCCCCAAGGATTCCATAGTCGACTACCTGCCCATCTCTTCGGAAGGCCTGGGGAATCATCGACTTGGTCGTGACGAAGAAGATAATAATGGAGCTTATAACTCCGTTGGACATCCAACCAAGTATACGGGGCCAGCTGAAGAGGATGTTCTCGATTCCCTCTGAATATAAGAGGGGGTACTGTAACAAAGGAAGCATGAAAAATAACAGGTTATTCAGGCTTCTATATATATGGAGTTAATAACAGGATCAAGGAGGCCATAAATCACCCTAGAGCTCCAATCAGTCCTTTTCATTTCTGTATTCATTTGTGTCTGGGTTTCTGCTGGATGTGCTACCATGTCTGTAAACTCAGTGAAGGGTAGTGATTTCTTACCTGGAGGCAAAGTCGTGCAGAAACATCCTGGTCGAAAACACCAAGAGCAATTACAGGAAGGGAGGTGAAGAAGACATTGTAGAATGCCATGTACCAATCATTATATGCAGGTTGACCAGAGAAAGAAGCATGGGCCTCAAACCATAATAGAGTCATTCCGAACGTTATGTTCTTGTAAAAGAAATAGCATATCTGCATCAACCACAAAGAATAGAATAAAGCATATCCGCCAAAGATATGTTTTTTATGATTACTTGCTGCCTAAATCTCCATACTCGCAGACAAGATCAGAGCAACATATTGGCAAACAATCGTTCCCTTCACAAGGAAGCTGAAAAAATTAAGATAATATGCAGCTTAGACCACCTAAATCACATTGTGAATAGGGGCTAGAAGGGGGGAAAGAGAGAAAGATACAGACTTTCCAAATTCCATGCATATTTTTTAACCCCAGAAATTTTATGTTAAAGAAAAATCAAAAGGGAAACATTGAGTGGAGAGATAGGGACGAGTGATTTTGCTTCCTCAACTTCTTGATATATGAGAAATTGAGCTTCTATTTGTCCTTTATGAAAATTTTATAGACAATAGATGAAGCACAGGTTTACCATCATTGCTATTCTCCTGTAACACCAATGGCCATGAACCAGCAACAAACGTTCTAGAAAACGAAATTGAGCTATTGAATAGTCACTTGCCATCACTGCCTGCAGTTAAGGAAAATTTGGAATCAGAACTTGCGTCTGGTCTGTCATTCAAATTGAAATCATGGAATCAAAGTATGCCATAAGACAATCTTTTTTTTTTCTAATTATGCCAGAAGACAATCAATAGCAATGTTTTATACACATATTTCTTAATAGACCAACACTAGCTGTGAGTTTCGTCGAGAACACGATCTGGATAGGAAAATGTTGGCAACAGTTTAATCATCAGCGAAGCAATTATAAGAGAAAACAAAATAGTGTTCCTATGCAGAATTTCTCCTTACATACTCTACTTTGTTGCAAATTTTGGTAACCTGTGCTCACAAGCTGCAGATCAAATATGAATACTCATTCACAAAGAAATTTCAACTATGAGTGTGAAAGACCAATAATCTCAACAGAAGACTCGATGACTCTCATATATGAGAAAAAAGGAGAAAAGAAAAAGCATGTGAGACAGAGAAAAATGATATAGACACTTCAAATATAAGTGAAATGAAGATGTACACAGTACATACCAAATTGATAAAAACTAAATATATAATGACCTGCCTCCCTTCAACGCCACTAATGCCAACTCCAATATCGGCCTCTTGAAGCATGCCAACATCATTTGCTCCATCGCCAACAGAGAGTGTTGTCTTACCTGTTTCACTTTTAACCAATCTCGTAACCTGCATATCTCCTACATTCCTATCAGATGATGAAAAAAGTGGCAGACAATTCTACGTAAATTACACTAGATGGAAACTAAAAACTGGCATTATTATAACACTTACAAGTGCTTTTTGTTTGGGTGAAGAGCGGCAGCATATAACAGACGAACAATTGCTTGCAAGTTCGAAAAATGACTTTTCCATGTTCTTTTTCAGGGAGACATCCAAGGACTTTCCATCAATTATCAGGCCAAATTCGATTGCACTTTTTTGTGGGCCAAGCTCGGTAGTGCTTTCTTTTGCTGATTTTATCTGAGAGATTCCTTCTCTAATTTGTTTCTTTATGCTTTCAAGTGAAGCCTGTAAGAGCAAAGGTCATAGAAATTTGCTGGGAAAAGCAAAATCAACATTGTTTAATTCAAGATCTCGTACCTTGGCAATGGCCTCCTTATCCCCTTGCTTTTCCAGGGCACCAATATCTGGTGAGTCAAGAGTGATTACAATTTGTTTCATATCTTGTCTGAGTAAACTACAAGCATACCTGGAATATCAAACAAGTTATATAAGGAAAATTGGGTTTTTTTAAAAATGATACAACAAACTTTTTTTTGCACCAAATATTATAACATTACCCAACGTTAACTGCTGTTTCCATCTTATCGCCAGTTAATACCCATATCTTAATTCCAGCTCGGGCAAGCTTCTCAATACATTCAGGAACCTGAACAACAGATACTACTGTTAGATTGAAACTAATCATACATTATAAAATCAAATGTTTTTGAAAATAGAATGATGAAACTGGTTTTGTCTGACTGTTTTCACTTCCCCTTGATATACAGAGAGACACCATAAGAGACTTTAATTTATAGTGAGTGCTAAATGCATAGCTTAACTAATGAAACTTCAACTATTCACCGCTCACCCCCTGTTGTAGTTTGTCTTCGACAGCCGCAGCTCCAAAAAGAATCAAATCTTTTTCAATCTTATCAGCAATTTCATCCACCAACACTTCACGGTCTGCAGTGACAGATGTCTTGGCCTTTTGAAACTCATCCTCCCATGATTTATATTCTTCTCCACCAAGTTCACGGTATGCAATTACCATGGTCCGCAGACCAGCTTCAGCAAATTTTTTGATATGATCCTTGGTCTCCACCTCAAAAATGCGCCCATCTTTCGAAAGCCTTTCAAACATTACACTACAATATACTCAAATAAATGAAGATTCTGATATCAGCTGACTCAACCTGGAAGGGGACATATGCAGCAATAACTTATGTATGGATCGGGTGTCTAACCTGTCAGCCCCCTTGCAAAGGAGCAGTAACTGATTTTCCATATTCCTCACAATTACAGACATCCTTTTGCGAGAGCTACTAAATTCTAAGACTTGAAGAAGCTCGTACTCTCTGGCACATAAAAACTAGTGTCATATGGAGTGTACCGAAACTAGATGAAGGGAAAGGTTATGAAGTCAAAGACAAATAAACATGAACATGAAGGAACACATATAATAATGGTAGCCCAAATGTAGTATTTTGGGCCTTTGTCATAAAATTGAAACTAGATGTACCTTTCGTGAAGTTTATGGCCACAACAAAGATCTTGTTTTTTAGTCCAAAACAGAAAAGAACAAAAGAATAAAAGGAACATCTAAGTAAAAAGGGTTTTAACAGAGTGAACACATTATCTCGTCCCATGGAGTGTGTTTTCCCTCTGTTTCTCTCTGTGAGGGGTCAAAAGATTTTCTGAACTCTCCACATTTCTCATATATTAAACTCTTCTTCTACTTTCTTCCCTCCATCCTCCCCTCATTACGAAGAAAGGCCTCGTCAAAGTGTAAGCGTTCTTTCTCCATGTATCATCTTGAAGTCTGCTATTGCTTGCAAGACCTCCAATCAAACTTCTATCCCCTAACAGATAATGGAGGAAAAAGTACCTTGATACCAGTTCTGAGAGCTTTATTTCTGATAAATAAGAATTGGCTAGAGAAACTGTCGAGAATATTAGTAAAAGAAATGTGACCTTAAGACAGAAAAAAGAGAGAACATTTAGGTGCATTACATTTTCAGAGATCAGGAAATTCGTTGTAAAACAGATGTCAGTTTTCAAGAAGTCGATAAAGATGCTAAGCTTATATCTTTGATATGAAATGCCATTTAAGGAACAAAACAGAACCAAACAAAATCTGTATAATTACATATCAAAATACTAAAAGGTACCTCAAATCTGACAAATGGATACTAGAATTCACATGTAGAGATTGGCCTCATAGAAAGTGGAATGTACACTATGGAAATAAAAATGTTGCATGAGTAGCTCACCTGTCAACCTTTTTGCCAGTTTCATACTCTAACTCACGCAACAATATGCGTGTTTGGGTCCTTCCATAAAACTCAAAGCCAACCTCCCTTGCAGATATGATAAAAGCCGCTTCATCTGGTGACTCAGCTTCGTAGGAAATTTCTCCGGTCTCTTTATTTTCAACAGGAACAGCTGTATGACATATTGCTAACACTCGAAAGAATTTCTGTATGATATCAGCATGAGGTTCATTAACCCACTGGCCATTCATTATGCTTTCATCTCTAAAGTTGAAACCCCTTATTGACTTTCTGGAGTCGTCAGAATCGCCATCAGGGCCTTGATGATCATTTGATACATCTCCAGCTTCCCTCCTCCTTGTCATCAGTGTCCTTTCCACTTCTGTCATAACACGACCGTAAACAGTTCCTGCTATCGAACACTTAACAAACTCCATAGAATTACATGTCAAAGTGCCTGTTTTGTCAGACAGTATTGTATATACCTGACCAAGTTCCTCGTTCAAATTAGACGTTCGTGCATGTGCTGTCCTATCTGTTTCTTCATCATACATATCCTGATCTTGGTTAATGAAAATACTCTGTAAAACCTTCACAATCTCAATGGAAACGTATAGAGATATTGGTATGAGATATCCATACAACATAAGGGCTGTCAAGAAATGCAGAAAGGCAGCAAGCGGTGCTCTTCTGGGGTCATAAAACACAGGTGCATCGTCCGGGCGAAGATACCACCTTCTATACTTTCCATAACTAATATCTTTTCTGGTTTCAATTCCAAAAAACACAGAACCAACAAAAGCTATCGATATCAGAGTACTGAAAAGAATGTAGATTATCTTATCCATTCTCTTCTCAATTTTACTTCTCTTGGAAGGTGGATCTGTAGCATTCCGCATCACTTTTGTATCAAGTCCCGTGAAAACAACAATTCCATAGATAAACTCTGTGTTTTTAAGCTTAGAATCTCTTAAAAGCATCTGTTTTATGGAAAGTGGGTATTCTTTGCCATCATAGCACAAAGTTCCAACAAATGTATATAGATTTTCATTAGGGTCCTCACACTTGATCACGGCCCTAAATTGTCGAAAGGATTCTTCATCACGAAGATGCGATGTGACCTCCAAGGCATGCTTCAATTTTAAATTAGTCTCTCCATCGAGGTTCATGGTCTCCACATAACAAATCCCATCCTCATAGCTTGATGAAAGCAGAAAGACATCAGCAGGGAAGTATTCATTTTTACACACCTTCACAAGATCACCAACTCGAAGTTCCTTCCATTTGATCTCATCGAATCTATAATTCCTATACACTTTGACCTTTCGATTGTTTGCCTCTATATCCTGAAAACATATCAACATTCAACTAGAATCAACGTATAAATACCAAATAACTAAGGAATGACTTAACCATTGAATGAAAGAATGCCAGCAGAATGGAAATTATGAAAGCAACTATTATGTACTAGAACAAAAGTAAAGGCTTAGGAGGGTGCATCTTGAAGAGCAAGGAAGAGTAGAACTGAAAGAGATCCCCTATCTGAAATAAAAAATTTATTTCACGGCTGCTGGCTCCGTACAGCATTTATGACCTTACCATTACTTGAGAACATAGTGGTCCTCTTAGCACCGAGAAATAATATAATGTAACTTCATTCACGACTACTTCTAAAAAAGATTTATGCTAACAGTCTTCTTATAAATTAATCCCCACAACAAGGACCACAATGATGTCAGTGCTGAGTAATTTTCAATAACAAATGTATCAGCATACAGAACTGAGAGCAAAACAACAATTAGGTTCAAATGGTACCTGAGTTCTTCGTCTCCAATCTTCCACGCCTTCCTTGGCCATAGTTGCTCCAATCACCACTATCAATGGTATAAGAACACTAGGAGCTGAATAAGGTGCCAAAGGACTAAATGAAACGCAAGCCACGACTATAAAGTATACATTTGCAACCCTTCGAAACTGCTCAAACAGAGCCTTGGGAATAAAATTAGCCACTGTATACTTAGTAGTAGAAACATAATTTCCTCTGTACTTCAACTGAACTTGGGCAGGATTATCTGGATCATTACAGTACACTAACCTCGAGTACCCTCTATGCCCAATCTGGGCATGGCTGTCCTCGAAGTTACACAGAAAACAAGCAAACGAATAGAGTTTGCTAAAAAGTATTCCTGTCTTCCGCCCTTCTGGCATTATCACACATGTAAAAAAAATGGGTCTCTTTACTTTTCGCCAACCAATAAGCTACCAAAACTCCTCTCAGCTCACCACCCACAACATTTCTCTTTTCACTTTCCAGAACAATCACCAAGCAACCAAACAATCACAAACTCACAACTGGTTCTCTAAACTGCGATTCAATTAATTTAACGCAATGTGGAAGGATTTACGTACCACTAGTGCGTATAATCTTAAACCACCAACAAAATTAAAACACCACGAGAAAAAATGAGCGGCAGAGAGACGGAAATACTAATTTACACTGATTCCACTGAGAGTCTGAGGCATAATTAATGCATTCGGCCTACAAATGCGACCCTGATAAGGTCATGAGCTCCGAATGATATGTTTGTGAGAAAATGTGCAGACAGAGTATAACACCGAGCTCCATATAGTATCACCGACAAAACAGAGTTGTTTCACTACTAGCAAATACGACCGAATAAATCCGGCTAATATTCTTTGGGAAACCTCTACGTCTCAGAGAATTCTTTTCTTTCATTACAAGTTGCAGAGATGTCTACCTTGTGGATTAGCCGAATTTGTAGAGGGAGAAGAAAGAAAAAGTGAGCTTTGTATGAGGCTGTAGCAGTTGTCACATGTCAGCTTCTTTTACCGCCTTTATAAGCAGACAAGAAAACAAAGCGTGATAATAGAACCGCCGAAGCAGGGGATAGCTGCCGTGGATTTGGAAGGAGTTTCTCATGAAGTCTAAAGAAGCTTACGCAAGACTGTACGGCGACATGTCGCGGTCTTTGCCTTACACGTGGCCGGCTGACAATTAAGTTTTTTTTTCCCACTTTTCCTTATGAGCTGTGCCGTTTTCCATGAGTTCCAACGTTAAGTTAATAGTTCATCTGTAATTTTTTTTTAAGCATAATAGCATATTTATTAAGTTTGTGATTAAGGAGGTTTAAAAACTTCAAAAAGTTTTAAATAGCGAGACATTTCAAAGAGTCGGTAGGCCAACGAACAGACGGACCAATAGGTTCTATAAAGGCCCACAAGGGACAGATCGGTCTCAGACAGCAGAAAAGCCATAGATGACAGATAACTATTACGCCTAAAAACAGATTAAAAACTACAGAAAAATCAACATAAGCCTTAAACATAGAGTCTGTCATAAAATACATAATTAAAACTAAGCAAGCCCTAAATAGATAGGCATGCCCAAACAGGCTATAGTTCATCTGTAATCTATAAACACAGTTAGACGCCATGGAGTACTTTCATCATTATAAGAACAGCATTATCTCCCATGTTCCCCTGATAAAGCTCCAGTGGTCTGCCTGCGGCATCAAACAGCATTAATTTTGTTTATTTTTCAAATAAGCTTAGGTAGCCACGTCACACGTGAAATGCCCCGAACCGGCCGGGTTCTAACCTTTCTGTGGGCCTGATGGATCTCAATTCGGGCTTGATGTGCTGGACTTGTTACCCCTTAGCAGGTTGGACTTTTTCATCCATTCATCAGCCCACGACGACGTTCAGACAACTAAGACAAGCTCCCGATCTCGAGAATATCCAGATTTAATTTGGAAAATAATAAGACAGGCAATATATAAACCGTAACTATATAATAAAGCATTAATAGCGTGAAGAAAGATCCTGCACTTCGAAAATCACATGGCTTGACTAAGTATGATAGGATTATTTGTCACGATTTCCTATGTGCATGCCGCATATTTGACCAAGTTCACATACGGGCCAACTAATGGCCCTATTGTTATTAGAGAAAAATACGGAAACAGTCCATATAGTTTTACATTATGACAAAATAATCCATGTGGTTTCAATTTGAACACATTAGTTCATGTGGTCAGCAACTTGTTGCAACGTGGTCCCTTTGTCAAATCTCTCATGAAACTGTTAACGGAGAATGTTGACGTGTCTATAATTTGCCACATGGATATCGATGAACTAGCAAATTTCACACGTGGAACGTCACCTCATCAATAATTAAAAAAGAAAAGTACGAAAACAGTCTTTGTGGTTTCACATTATGCCAAAATAGTCCATGTGGTTTCAATTTGAACATATTAGTCTTTGTGGTCAACAACCTGTTGCAACGTGGTCCCTCCGTCAAATCTCCAGTGAAACCATTAACGGAGAATGCTGGCGTGTCTATAATTTGCCACATGAACATCGATAAACTGGCAAATTTCAACGTGGAACGTCATCTCATCAATAATTAAAAAAAAAACAGAAAACATGTGAATGTCCTAGCCTGAAAATCTCAAAATTTCCTTTCTTCATTTTTCCTCTAAAATCTCAAACTGGCGGAACTGATATTTTGTGAAATCTGGTCACTTATGTGTATGACCATGTTTGAAGTACATCTAGATGGATAGTTTGTGAATTATGGTCAGTTGTGTATGACCAGTTTTGATCATCTAGATGGATATTTTGTGAAAATGTGGTACATGTCAATATATATGACCAGATATATTTTAGGGCAAGTGGCTATGATCATGAACTATTTTTTGATCTATAATTGTTTGTCTACTAACGCATGGACAATGCTCGCATCTATTTGTCTTGAGCTCACTTCTTCACGGGTCCAACTCCTTCGACTCACTTGGTGATCAGTTCTACATAGATTTCATTTGCAACACTCACTATAAATACAGAAGTATGGTTTTGTTTATTTATTAGGAGAATATTATTAGAATAATGGCGAGGGAAAATTGTCAACTCATCCGTGTCCACATGGTAAATTATTGACACGTTAACGTTTTCCGTTAATGGTTTAATGGGGATTGACGGAAGGACCACAGTACAACAGTTTGCTGACCAGAGGGACTAATTTGTTCAGATTGAAACCATAGAGACTATTTTGTCACAACGTAAAACCACAGTGATTGTTTGAGTACCTTTTTTTTACCAAATTTACACTATAACATGTTAACTTTTATTTGGATGAGGTGACATTCCACGTGTGAAATTTGTCAGCTCATAGATGTCCACGTGACACATTATTTTCACGTCAGCGTTCTCCGTTAACGGTTTTACGGGAATTTGACGGAGGGACCACGTTGCAACATGTTGCTGACCACAGGGACTAATGTGTTCAAATTAAAACTACATAAACTATTTTATCATAACGTGAAACCACATGTAATGTTTCCGTACTTTTTTCTTATTATTATATAAGGCGTAGTAGGTACTGCAATCCTGATGGTAATCCTTGGCGATTGATAACTCCAGAATTATACTCTATGCTTAGAACAAAAGAAGGGGTTTTGCTTCACGTTTCATCTTATAATGATTTGCCATATACAAAAAGTGCAATGGCAAATTTCCCCCAGTTGATGCGCTGGCTTCTTTTTATGGGCCCTGTGGGGCCATGCCAGGGAGACGGAATATGCGTTAAAAGGGTCAATCTCGTTCCCACCACAAAAAAAAAATATATATAAAGATTTATATGTAATTTTCTACTTAAATAAATTATAAGATGCGATTTGAAGAGAGACGGACATAGCAAGTAGATTTTTTGTAAGACCTATATTATTTAAAATTTATATGAGTAATATTAAATGGTGTAGTCTTCCTAATATGTCTATATCTTTTTTAATTACACCTTCTAATTCTAAGCAGAAAATTACATATGTTTCGGTTATGTTTGTTTAAGTTATCGTAAAGTTTTCAAAAACTTCTCACTCATTTTTGTATCGATTTCAATACATTTTTACCGATTCCAATAATTTTTTCATCAATTTCAATACATTTTCACCATTCCCAATAATTTTTTTACAAATTTCAACAACTTTTAACTAATTTTTCAACCATCCCAAAATAATCTATACTACTTCTAAAAAAATAGAAAAACAAAAATAATTTTGATAACTAAACCAAACATATCCTTCGTGTTTCTAAGTCGAGATCTCTTAGGGCCTCCACTAGAGATTTCGTGGGCTATATCCGGATCCTTTCTTAACGTGCATGTGACTGGGCTTGGAAGCCACTTGGAGTACCTATTTCTCCGATTTATACCTTATAGACTACGGCGACTAGGCAATTTGATAAGGAAAAAGTCACTGTAAAAGTTAAAATTAGAACTACTTTTTCTTTTGGAAAACAGGGGAAAAATAAAAAGTGTAAATTTACTCAGTTTTATTTAACCCAAAGAGCTTCATGCTCGATAGTAAAACAAAAATATATATATTTTCCGGCTTCGTCTTATGTCCTCCTTGGGATTACACTTTCTAGTCATTTATATGCACACCACGCCGGTCCTTGTTTATTAGTGTTCCAATCAAATGTCATTGCCAGCTCGGCAATTTGTTTGTTTCCTAATATAAATTTATATTCTTACAATTTATGCTTATTTTTTAATTTCAATCTGCAGTATTTTACACATTTTTTTTAAGAGATGGATGAAAATTAATGTTCACGTATATTCATTGATTTACTAAATCAACCTTTTGCCATATACCAATTAGATAATCGAAGATTTTGTTTCTACTCAAATAACGGTTCTCGTATTTATTTGATTAAATTTGTTATTATTATCATCATCTCCTTAGTCACGAGGAGTATATAATATAAAAATAAATTAATAGTTAATAAAAGTAATTAGTTCAATTCCATCTTAAACAAATATGCATATTTCATTCAGAGAAGGAATTAAGGAGTGAGATCATCTAAAGCTTTTAGGAAACCTTACTGGCACAAAGAAATATATCGGTGTTTGTGTAAGATTTTTTTTATGTTCGATTTGTGAATTTGTTGTTTTCATTGTAGTCTGTAATACTTTTGCAAAACTAATATGTCCTAAGATTTAATTTACACGTTGCCCAATAATTTATCGATCTAACAACAATGTAATTTAACATTTTTGTGTGTATTGTCTAAAATTATGTAAATCTAAATAATTATGATATGCTCTTCGGTTGTATAGTCCAAGTATTTTTCTTCTTCTTCTTTTTTTTTTTGGCTAAAATATAAGGCGTGCCCCTGTGATTTAACTTTTTCCTGAAAATGTCCCTAGAGTTTATTTTGTTGTCCTGTCGTTCTTGTGCTTTTATGTTATTCTCATCTTTGTTCCTCCTTCTATCTTTCCGTCCAAAATCTTTAACAATTTGCTAACGTGTTAAACTCGTTCATGTAATGTCCACTATAATACAACAAGTGTCCATCATTGCCCATTGTGCATGCCACGACATCTAGATCAACCATAACTACACTGGTTTTGTTGTTGACATCGCTGCTACCATATAGCTAACTACCATTCTATGCCTCATGAACACCAGAATAACCCAAATTGTGGCATCTCCGATCACAACCATAAATCGAGTCATTCCCGTCCAAACCAAAAAATTGTCTTGCAACCCTCATAACCTCCTTATCAGCCTCCACCCCCACGACTAGGGCTGCACAACCGAAACTTTGGTTCGATTTTTTGATAAGATTTTCGGTTGTGCCTAAATTGAAGGACCGGACCGGACCACTTATAAGTGGTCCGTTGCAGTTGGACCACTTTCCAGATAGGTTTTTTTTCCTAAGTTTTTTTTTTCATTTTTAGCTCACATCTTAAGATAAAAAATTAGTTGAAGGGTGAAGGGCATGATCAAATAACTCAAAACGTATAGTTGTAGGGTAAAAGATTTAAGTTTCTATTAATTTTGTAAAAAAATATTTATTATTTATTTTAATAAATCTGGTCCAATTTTATAGTCTGATCAGGTCTGCGGTCCAATTCTGTGCAGCCTGGCCCCTACACACGACATCAAAACCCAGTTGGGTTTTCAGAAAAGCAAGCAAAGCCCCACCACCAACAACAACACAAAGCTTTCGGTCTAAACACACAATGCTCTAAAACAAAGCTAGAAAATCACACATGATGGGTAGAAGTTAGTGGGATTTGAGGGAAGGGAGCTAGGATTCGTGGGATTTGAGAGAAAATAAACTTGACGAAATTTCCAAGAGAGTTATTTTGGAACGATGAAGTTATTTTAGTATTTTTGAAAAGTTATAAATGATGTGACATGGGTAAATTTGTCAATTCATTATCCTTAGAGTGACATATATAGTAGATAGAAATGAACACGTGTTGAATTATTAGTAGAGATAACGTGAAGAGTGCTTAACACAACTTGAATGGAGGGACATATATGTGAATAGCATAAAATCACGTGAATAATGAGATAACAAAATAAACTCCAGTAGAATTTTAAAAAAAAGTTAAACCACATGGATAATCCTTATATTTTAACCCCTCTCTCTAAAATAAACTAACCAAATTCATATTGAGAGTTATTTTATTTTTTCTTTATTAACATGTTTTGTCCTTGAAAAGAAACTGTGAGAGATTCGATCCCCGGACCTTAGACTCGGACAGTTGGATACAGAAAGACGCACAGACGCACAGGAGAGAGAGAGAGAGATATCTGAACCTTCTTCTTCATCGTAGTCGTCGTCCTCATCCTCATCATAGTCCAGGTCGAACTACAGCTGAATCAAAGTCGTCAAGGGGCAGGGGTTCTTTTTCTACCTGTTTGATTCAGTTCTTGTTCGATGTACTTGCTTCTGAAACCCTAGGTCCGTCCGGACTATGGCCCGATAAACGATGGATTTTATTATTATTGTTATTAATATAATTATTATTATTGTTCTATTTTGCCAATTGTTTTATTTTTTTTGCTTTCTAGTTGCAATAATTTGTTCTGTTCATTCGTTGAGCAAGAAGGTTGAATTATTCCACTTGTCAAATCAATTCAATGATAGTGAATGAAGTGGTCCAATTGGATTAGGTGAAGTTGGAAACTGAGTGATTGCAACTTTAAGTTGACGACTTATGCTGGCTTTTAGTTGGAAATTTTGTTCGCTGCTGGTCAGTCATTGCTGTGAGGATTGATTGGCGGCCCAAATTTATGGTTTGTGCAAATAAGGGCTGCTTTAGATAGTGGTTTTGCTTGTTTTGCCTTTGGAAAGAAATTCCGAGTATTCCTGGCACTTGTTCGTAGCGAGGATTTAAAAAATAATAATTTAAAGGCAGAAAAAAGTGCATAAATTTTCGTTAGAGTGAGCTATTGCTTGTTCAAGATATTGATTGTTGGTGATGCGGCTCTTTTAGTACTATTCTTAAATTATTTGGTGACCTTTCGTGCTAGTGCAATTGGGAATTGAAAGATTTAGCTGTTTTGGATGTTTGATGGAGATTGCTTTTGTTGCGATTCTAATATTCTATAACACAAATGCTACGTCAGTATCCCATGGAAGTGTATAGGAAGCGTGTCTTGCCAAGTCATGAAAATTGTCAAAATTGCTCCTGATTTATGCTCTCTGTTTTTTTTTTCTTGAACCATCAGCTTATTGAGTTTCATTTGTACATTATGCTGTTCCTGAGTTGAGTCACAAACGGGTCTAGGCAATGGAATCCTTCTGTGGGTTGCTTTTCCTTTCTGGTCTTGTCTTTAATCATGTTTAAATGCTGCACTGATATGATTGGTTTAAATTGTAGAAAGAGTAGTTTTTTTTACCTCAGCTTCAATGCCATGCTAATGAATGCATTTTTAACTTTGTAGGCGCTGTCCGCTGGTGTTTTCTTCGAGAAACATTTGTTCCTAATATTCTTCATACCAATCATACACAACATTTGAGTTTGCATTGGAAGCATAATTGGTTGATCAGAGCTGGACATATCAGCTAGCTTTGGCCATTCTGAATTTCGGAGATCTTGGGTTGATAATTGTCTTGAAGAAGTCCTTGGATACAGTAAGTATTTTATGTTAAATGAAGGGAAAATGCTTCCAAATTGGAAGAAACCCCTCAAGAAGTCGATGCTTATCTCTTCAGCGCACATTTTATTTGTGGTCTCTGGAATAATTAGGTTTAGAGAGAGTGTTATGTAAGAAGAAACCATGGAGCATGTACCAGAGAGAAGATTCCCTGTCAATGCTGATGATTATAAGTTATATGAAGAAGTTGGTGAAGGAGTCAGTGCCTCTGTGTACAGGGCTCTGTGCATTCCGCTTAATGAGATAGTTGCAATCAAGGTTCTTGATCTGGAAAAGTGTAACAATGACCTGGTAGGTGCTTGTTTGATGAAAGATTTTTTGTTTATGTAACATACCCATTTATCTTTCATTTTAGCAGATATTTCATATGGTGTACCTTTGTACTCCTGTTATCATGTGCAATGTGATTGACTGTATCAACTATAATCCTTCAATTGCAAGTCACACTTTTTTGTGGATTGCGTTAGATATCTTAGATTTGTCGGTTCCTGTTGAAGATGCTTGAAAAGGCACATTTGATAAATCTCTACGCATGTCGAATAATTTTTCATGGCATTTCTCACACATCCCCAGTCCTGCATATCATAGTGATGTCTATCTTAAAACTTTCAAGTGCCTGAGCTAATTTATAATCAAGTGATATTTTCCTACTGGCCTATTGAGATATGTTTTTTTAAATATATATGCAGGATGGTATCCGGCGCGAGGTACAGACAATGACCTTGATTGATCATCCAAATTTGCTACGGGCACATTGCTCTTTCACTGCTGGTCACAGCCTTTGGGTTGTAATGCCATACATGGCTGGTGGGTCCTGCCTTCATATAATGAAATCTGGTCATCCTGAAGGTTTTGAAGAGCCTGTTATTGCTACTTTATTGCGTGAAGTTCTGAAAGCTCTTGTTTATCTTCATGCCCATGGGCACATCCATAGAGATGTAAAGGTACCTGACTGCATTGTCTATATCATTCTTATCCCCAGCAACTTTTTGCCTTATCACACGCCAGCTAATTCTTCCACTATAAATTCTGGAATCTATGCCATGCTACATTTAAAATGAAAAGGTACCTGACTGCATTGTCTATATCATTCTTATCCCCAGCAATATTTTGCCTTATCACACGCCAGCTAATTCTTCCACTATAAATTCTGGAATCTATGCCATGCTACATTTAAAATGAAAAGGAAAAGAAACTATTTTCCTAGAACCAAGATTTCATGATGATTATAGAATATTATACCATATCACGCATTGAATGATGCCAGGCAGATTCGTCTTTTTTTTTTTTTTGAGAAGGGATAAACTAGGCTACTAGGGGATTGAATAAATCTATAAGATTGCATCTGTCTGGATGTAGCAAATGAAACTCAGGGTTTATATTTCTGTTTTCTTGTCTTTGTGTCAGGTCCCATATAGGTTGCTTCGAATGTCAAATTTTCCTCCTTTCCTTTTTATCTTTTTATTCTTTAAATTTCCTTTTTTCATATGGATCGCAACATATTGTTTTTTCTCAGTGATTTCCTTAAATCTGGTTTGCAGGCTGGGAACATCTTAGTTGATTCTAATGGTGCTGTCAAGTTAGCTGATTTTGGTGTATCAGCATGCATGTTTGATACTGGAGATAGGCAACGCTCTAGAAACACTTTTGTTGGGACTCCATGCTGGTACCTTTTCTTACAATTTTACCATCCTTTGGATCTGGCATGTTTTGCCACTTCTTGAGATACCAACCGGAGTTCCTTGAGTCATCAAGGCATTTGAGTTTTTATAAACTTTTTTTCTTTTGTTCTTCCTTGGTCAGGATGGCTCCTGAAGTTATGCAGCAATTGCATGGCTATGACTTCAAGTCAGTGGTTTGCTTATCTGATCTATGTTCTTTTCGTCCCTCTTTTTTTTTTTTTTAGAACAATGGCTCAATCATGTTTTTTTTTTCAATCTTTGTAACTAGAGCGGATATATGGTCATTTGGAATAACGGCACTTGAACTTGCTCATGGCCATGCCCCATTTTCTAAGTACCCACCAATGAAAGTAAATTTCTGAGTTCTTGTGATTTGCATTGCTCTCGTATAATGGCTTTATTTTTCCTATCTGTTCTGGGTACATTCACAGGTTGAACCTTGTTTATTTATTGCAGGTTTTGCTGATGACTTTACAAAATGCACCTCCAGGTTTGGACTACGAGAGAGACAAGAGATTTTCAAAGGTTTGTTTTGTTTTGCTTGAAACTTTCTGACAGTTAGCATTCTTTAATGTTGTTATTGAAGCGTTTAAGTTTTCCAGTCTTTCAAAGAGCTGGTGGCTACCTGCTTGGTGAAGGATCCAAAAAAGCGGCCAACTTCAGAAAAGCTATTAAAGCACCCTTTTTTCAAACAAGCACGCACAATCGATTATGTGGCTCGGAGCATTCTTGATGGCCTTTCTCCTTTAGGTGATCGTTTTAGGACGCTGAAGGTCTCTTGCCTGTCCAAACTCTCCCTTTGTAGCTTGTACACACTGTTTAAGACATGGCATAATGACTTTTGATATCATTCTTTTGAATTGTCTTCTCTTGTCCAGAAAAAAGAGGCTGATCTTCTTGTGCAGAACGAAGCTCTGTATGGCGATAAAGAGCATTTATCACAGGTGACAATTCTCAAAGTCATTGTCTAGAATAGATTATAGCCAATATGCCCTGATGGTTCTTTCTGTTATGATCTGAAATGAGCGTATTCTTGGTTAATGGTCTTTAGACCAAGTGGCATCTCCTCTCCACAATAGACAACTGGTTCGAATTGCGCCACAAGAAAAATTTTCTGAACATCGTAGCGGAATTTTAAATTCCCAGATATGCTGCTTTCCATTTGTGCTCTCTCTCTTTCTTTGTACTTGGTTTTATTACTTTTTATTACCTCATTCTTGTGCTCCAGTTGGTTTTACTGTAGTTTTTATGTTTCTATCCCTGCTGCTGCTTGTATTCCCCTACTCTTTAATTGACTAATGATGCATTAAGAATTGCTATCTATATCCATACGTATTTACATGGTTGTGCACATGCATTAAGAAGGCTCTTACAAATATAGAAATTTATATATCCTGGTTTTGCTAGCAATTTTCAATCACTCTAATTTGCAAATTCTTGTTGCTTTGCAGCAAGAGTACATTCGAGGTATTAGTGCCTGGAATTTCAACCTTGAAGATTTAAAAACTCAGGCTGCCCTTGTAAGTGGCATTAGTTGCTAGTTTTATGTGGAATATTCTGTTTGCTGATATAGTGGGAAAGGGTTCCTTTGCGGAAATATTACCCATTTCTATGTTTTTCCTTATATTAGGACTGTATTGCCTGCAGATTCAGGATGATGGCAGTTCAAATGCAGCTCAGGAGGTTTCACCACTTTGCTAATCTTTGAATTTTAAGCCATCGTTTCATATGTTTGACATGTGCGTTCTTGGTGTTGCAGGATGGGTTCAATGATCTTCGTGATTTGGAGCTCGCTTCATTTCCGATAAAACCTCTCAAAGCACTTAAGTATGACTTTTGTATTTGTTCTTATGCTCGTGTTTCATTGTTAATGATCAATATACAAAATAATCCCAACCACCGTATGGAAAAACCTCTTAATTATTTTCTGTCAAAAGGGAAGTGCTATTTTATGGTACTAAATAGTTATTGCAGTCAATTTTTTTAGATTTTTCCCAGCTATTATTTGCTTTTCTCCTTTGTTGACAACCTTTATATAGTCTGCATTGGACCGGATAAAAATAAGCTTAGCAGTCTGATTTTTCAGTTCTTTAACTCATGCTTTATGAAACAACCATGTCTTTTGATGCAGAGGTTGTTTTGATGTTTGTGAGGATGATGTGATTGTGAGTAGTCCAAGAGCTGCAGTTCAAGAAAATGGAAGAAATGAGGGTGTGAGTTCTGGACAGAGTACTAATTTTGCACGACATGTCATCCCTGAGCATAAGAAATTTCAGAGTGGTTCAGTACTCCCAGAGAATGCTCTATCTCCTAAAAAGATTATTGGGGATGGGGACAGGTAAGCCAGTTCTTTTAAAATTTTATTCTGTTATTGGTGCTATTCTTCTTCTTTTTCATTTTGCTATCTCGCCTGTTAAGGTAGAGACATCTTGTTGTATTTCCAATGACACATTGCTATTCACAATCTCATATTTGATGATGTACGAAGGTTTGATCATCAAAAATAGGATCGGTTTGTTCCCTGGTTTATGGAGCTCACATTGAAGATTATATGGTCTTCTGATATGCTAGGCTTATAATTTCTGAGTGAGAAAAATTATGCCGGTCATAATATGCTTTTGCATCCTTCTCTGTCGAGTTGTGTAGTTGCTAGGAATGACCTTTTTTTCTTCTCGTCTTGTTCTTTTCTTGCTTGATAAAATATTGTGCAGAGTAGTATATGTTGTCAATACCTCAGTATTTTTATGTTCCGTTCAAAGAGAAACAACTAACTCAATGATATGGTTGGTTTTGCGGAATAAATTTTTCAGAGTTTTATGATACATCATATGCTAGTTGATAGATCTCCGGATATATATATCTCTAGAGATGTGGTTACAATTCTCTTGTGGCATTGTGTCAATAGGTGAACCAAAATTCTTCCTACTAAATGAGGTTGCCCCAAGAAATAGTATGTGAGGGGGTTGCTTCTTCTTGCAATGGCGTTGTGTATGAAACTTGACTATACACAGTCAATTGCAGTTTCTGTTTTTCGTTTCCTGAACACACTGAAAATGATCTACTGCATTAATTGTTATTGTAAATACATCTATGCCCCTTCTCTTGAGACCTTCTGTTTGGACACCCCACTGGGTGGCAACTGAACTACAATTATCAATATTAAGTTTTGATTTGATTGGAATTTTACTGGTCTGAGATGTGCAGTCAAGAAGTTTTCCTTTACCATCATTGTAAGCTGTAATAACTCCAGTTTTCTAAATTTTATAAAGGGATTGTCTGCAACCAAAATTCCAAGCCGAGCGTAACTATAGTGGTTCATTGTTGTATCATCAGAAGAAAGATGCCAATAACATTTCATCTGGTATGTCTACTGCATATTTCTTTCTTTACTCCCCTCAGTCATATACTCTTTCGATGATGGTATTGTGTTTGAATACATTGTTGAAAATTCTAATTTAGTACTACTGCATCTGCTTATGCAGTCGAGGATACATCAGAAGGAGCAGTTGTACAACGTAAAGGCCGCTTTAAAGTAACTTCGGCTGACCACAGCCCCAAGGTATTTGCGCATTGGTGTATTTTGCACATTTGACATTATCTGTCGTATATATAGGAAGTAAATATTGATCCTATCACTTGTATGGGAACTTTGGGCTTTAGCCATTATGTGAAGATATAATGGATCTGAAAGGAAATCTTTTTTAACTGTCCTAATTAACTCTGACAATAAACTACCTTCTACTGAAACTGATAGCTCAATGGTGAACATGTAAGAGGACAGATTTTCCTGTTCTCCCCAGTTTAATTGGAAACAATGGAACTTCCATATAACTAGCTCCTTTCAGCCTTCATAAGGTAGAGGCCTTGGGTTCAACCACATGGGAAGTAAGGGGTTAGGGTGAATGTCAGTCCCCATGTGTTGCCTAGCTTTTTAGATGAAGAAAGAAGTCTATGGAAGCAATACGATTGAGATTAGCATATAAAGTTCGTTGGAAGTCTAGTTGTAACAAATTACATCTTATTTACATCAAACAAATGAGAAAAAAGAGAGGCCTATTCACCATCTCTTTCTTGCTGAGTATCCTTGGAAGTTTTGCGCTTGTTGTTGTGAATTCTCTTCAACGTTTCTCCCTTTGCACTTAGAGCATGATGTACAAATGCTGATTCATTTTGCATACATCATTTTGATGCTTGAATTGTGGAAGTTAGGTATGGAACTTAGCAATTTATTTTTTAGGCAATGGCTTTGTAACCATTGCCATCCTTTTCTCCATATAGGGTCCTACAAACTGCCTCTTTAACCCAACCTCTGGAGGTTCAACCAGTCCAACTAACCATAACCTTATGCCGGCCTCAATTCTCCCATCCCTGCAATGTATTTTGCAGCAGAACACCATGCAAAGGGTATGTCACCCTTATACTTCTTACTTTACATTGTAGAGACAGTATTCCCCAAATAATTTACTTTTTTCACCTTTTTAAATACTGACAGGAAGAACTTATTAAATTGATCAAGTACATGGAACAAACCTCTGGTATGTCTTTCATATTGATAATTCATATCTTTTCTGCTTATTGGTTCGTGCAATGATTTAGTCGGATTTGACCTGTTTCACTTAATACAGGCAAGCATGCAGAGACAGCTGAGGCTGTCACGACTGAGCTTTTGCAGGTATTCTATTTTGTGGGACATTTAAAGTTCTCTTTTGCTAAATGCACTAAAATGTTGAAAACTATTCTAATTTAGTAGTGATCAGCTCCTTTTTAATGTTATGGTCGAAGAAGGGAACAATCACTTATATCATAGAAAGAGCAGTGACTTTTGCTTCGCCTGATGAAATTATCAAAGGGAAATGAGATGTGCGAACTTGCTTTAAGATGCAACTAGCTTACATCATATCCGAATGATGATTCTGTTTAAGTTGGAGATTGGATCCAATGGGTTTGTATGCAATAGGATTTAAGAATGGGTGCGAACTGTGGATGCTTTTTATATGCGCTTATAATTTATGTTGCAAAATGGTTTCATTGTTTGTTGATGTGTTCTACAGTTAACATCTAAAAAACCATGCACTGATAAAGGTCTATGTTTTTCAAACACATAAAAAGTGTTTGCTGATAATACAATGTATTACTGCCCATGCTTGGCTTTGAGGAACCTATTAGGCTTTATAGTACCAGAACAAAACCTCTGGGGGACAAGAAATTCTTATTTGACTTATTATGAAGGCATATTTGTTCAACCATTTGTATGAGTGACCAAAGTAATCTGGTATTTTAGACAACAGTTGCTTGCTGTTTCATGTAATGATTCCAAATTTGGGAAACATACAGATGCCTCCTGCCACTGCCAGGGAGAAAGAGCTGCAGTCTCAGCTGAATCATCTGCAACAAAGGTACAGGATGCATCTTTAGACTTCTGGTTACATATTTCATTATTTAATCTCATAACCCAACTGAATCATATCTTCAATGTCAGTATTGAGAGCCTTGTTGAGGAATTGCGGAGACATAAGATGAAAAATGCCCAGGTGTGTATTTTTGTAGGTTTGATCACGTTTGGCTTTGTTAGCCCACTGTAAACAGTTGCAATGTGCTTTTTTTATTGATTAAAATTCAGCTCGCCCTTAGTTGTGCTTTTGAGAAGTGAATCAATTATGAGGAACTTACCAAAAAAAGGTCACAAATATGATTTTGGTCCCTGAACTGTGTTAGATTCCAATTTCGATGTCATTGTTTTAATTTCATTAAAGTTTAGAGAATGGTTTCCTGTCACTCTTACTTTGTCTCTGTCTTGCCGTTACCATGTGAGTGGCAATTGCATATGTGTTTCATTTTTCCTTCTCCGCATCCTTAAATCGCTACTGTAGCACATTAGGGTCGCATGCAGGTTTCACAAAATAACAAAAGATGGAGACACATGACATGCACGTGACCCATTTTGGGTTTGCTGTTGACATCTCTCTACTTTGATTTTATGAGACGTAACATATGGCTTAATGTCCTTGTGCCTCTTTCATTCTCCATAATTTATTCTTGATTTATTGATTGTTAGTGATCCTTCTTGAATTAACTAAACTTAGTGTCGCTCATGTTCTTGTGGCTTCTATCATAGGTTAGTCCCAATTTTTCACCGAGCGATAACAATATTAGTCTGAATTTGAGTTGGTCTTCGATCTGTCCTGATATTATTGAATTAGATTCTTCGGCTGGATAAACTTGTTTTGTTTGACCGTTTCTATTTCTAGCCGTTCTCATCACTAACAGTGTAGGATCTTGTATTGGGGTGTGCAGTTAGAACAACAATTAAATGCTTTGGCCAACAAAGAAGAAAAGTTCATAAGAGGGGATGAAACGTGATGATGATTGTTGTACGTAATGATGATTGTTGTATTGCGTCCCGCCTTGTGAGCATAAAGAAGCTCGATTTCTGCATAAGTTGGCGTTGAAGCGTAATTTCCAGCACCTCATTATTTCTTCAGTGGCGGTGCTATAAGATATTTGAGAGATATAGGGCTTCTTTTATTGTATTTCTAGTGTATCATATGTGTGAAGAAGTTGTGTTAAGCCAGATACGCAATTTTGAGGTGATATTCCTTGAGTCAAACTGTATAACATTTAATTTTATTAATGTAATTAAAATAAAAGTTTGGTTCTCTCTGTCGCTCCCCTCCTGTGTGCGTGCGTCTTATATTCCAACCAAGCATGGCAGGACCGGAGTCAAACGACTCCAGGGAAACCATTTTGCTCAAGAGGAAGTTCTTAAGGAGGCTTCGAGTAAAGTGGAAGATTGTCAGAGTTGATGGCGAGGCAATCTGTGCACAACTTCTATCTTTTTTTTCTAGGCCAATTTGCACTGGTTCTCGTGATTATGTGTAGTCTAGCAACCAAATCCCTGACGCATTGAAACAGTGCATCCGTCACTTGAGCTCATTAAGCAAATAGTTGAAAACCCACATTAGAAGACGTGTATACCAGCAGTAACTATTGAAGTACACCTTTGGATGGGATGTAAGAGAAGTATGTTTACACATGGTCATTTCAGTATTGAAATGTAACTGGGAACTATCTCTCAGCACAATGCTGCAGGGGTGACCCCTGGAGAATGAAAAAAATAATAATGAGATAGCAAAGTTCAGCTACGAAATGTTACCAGAGGCGGTTCTCAGTCACAACAGAAACAATTCCCTTCAGTGTCTCCTGCATAACACGGTACACTCATGAGTTATACTCAATCGTTTATCCACAAAACAGATAAATGTCTTTGGATAGTACCGCAGAATGGTCCTTGAGTCCAAGAGAGACCACCAATGGTTTGGAGGAACCAGAGATGCTGTATACAGAATACAATAACCAAGTATTAGGTATTCAGATAGGTTCTGAGGAAAGGGCCATCCATTTTTTTTTTGATAAGTTGAAAGGGCCATCCATGCTACATATTGCTCTTGTATGAGAACATTAGTTACACCTGATTGACATTTTGCTGATGCCAGCAGTTCCTCTTTCAGGAGGTTAAGAATATGTATTCCATGTTAATTAACAAATATAATTTTACACTTCCACCATAAGTCTTCAAAGGACAATTGACTCGGTAACAAATTCTACCTCTGAGAAACAGGGAAAAAAATATAGACTTGGTTTACTCACTGAACCAAAAGCATACCTGATTTGTTCAATCAATTGCCGAGCACATGCAAGCAGCATAGGCTGCATTTATTGCATTGGGGTCAAAATCAGCAAAAGTTAGCAACCATTTTCGACTAAGAGGCTAGAGAACAAGCTAGCTTACCTCATCTCGTTTCCCAAATATTGCAGACACGTTGAATGTTGGCTCGATTGACACCCCTTCCTCCTTTCTGGGATGAAGAAAAAGACATATCTCAAAGCTCAGTCTTTCATTAAGCATATTTGGTAATCTTAAAGAACTCAATTCATTTTCACAGGAGGACATGATACAACATACTGCTCAAAACTGCACAGGTTGGTCTATATTGAAAATACCACCAGATCCCTATGATAACCCATTGAGTTACTGTATTAACAAGGACTTGTACAAAACAAGAATATATAATGATTATGAGAAAAGAAAGAAAACTCAACTTCACACAACTGCCCTGGTAATTAAATAAGAATATGCATACCTAGCATGCAGTATTGTCCCCATAGCCCCTATTTGACTTGCAATAACCTAAAGTTTCTCAAGCGTTAGAATGGTACATGAACAAAAAGCCATCCCCCCGACGGGGGTTAAGGGGGTCTCCCCCACTTTTTTTTTTTTCATTCTCTGCCAAACAAAATCTGAAGGAAGAGGAACATCAAACTTACGAGAAAATGATCATCATAACTGCAAAGGACTACATCTGTTTTATTTCCCTGAAAGAAAAGTAAGCAATCTTGACGTTATGAATAGCCTTAGGTATTTAGAAAAAAAAAAAAGAATAGACTTAGGTAGCTGAAACTGAAACTGAAACATAAAACAAACAGAGAGCCTTTACATTGTTGAAAGAGGTAAACATAATCAAGCACACACTTCGCTAGGCCAGTAGTATTAAATGACATCCGTTTTGCTTGCGGAGCCTGACCTTTCGATTCAGGTAATTCACTAAACTGCCCCATCTAATTGATACCAATAAAGACTAGACGAATCACCGTAAAAGGTGTCGTGCCACATTAAAATCCCACATCACACATGGCAAGAACTATGCATTTGCACTTTGTATTAGTAGTTCCCCTGACATACATACACACTCGTATCATCCTATCCAGAAAACAAGAAATGGTAGTAATCTTAACAGCACAAGTCACACGTCTTCGTTTTCTCTCATCAACCAAAAAGACATAGTTACATCAAACAGAAAAACAAGGTGCCACAATTATAATAGCCACCTAGACTTTATGTTACTCTTCAACTTAAGCAATTCCAAATAACTTTCAGCAACCGAATCATGCCAAAACAGAATTCTCTCCTTGATTATTATTAGGAAAAGAAAGGGATTATTTCTATACACGGGTTATAACTCCACAAGTCTCTTATATTCACCGACCCATTACCCACCCTTTACTTCAAATCACTTAAGCTTATCAGTAAAGTGAAATTCTAAAGCAACCAGGAGGTGAATTATGAGGAACCCATTGGTGCAAACTACCCATAATAAAGAAACTGGAATTTAGATTGAAGCATCGACACAAGCAGGTGACGGGCGACATTTCAGTTGCGAGGCCCTCGTAACTCTGTCCAGTCACATTAAGATATCAGATAAAGAACAAAAAGGTCGAGCTTTTTACCTTAATATCCACTGATATTCTCTTGTTGACGACAGGAAAGCGCGGAACTGAACTGCCCATAACCGTCCCGATAGGCTACCGAAAGAGAGAGAGGGGGGATTGAATCGATTGATGATTTGAGGAACAAGAAACTGAGAAAGCGACCAGGTTGTAGCTGAGAACGATTTCCGAGTCCTAGGCTGGGCCATTAAGATTCTGAGCTGGGCCCAAGCGTTTCCAAGTCCTGACCTGGGCCAAGCAATGCGACGTTTTATGAAAGCTCGGCCCAATCGCTTTCTGACAGACCTCCACTAGGCCACGCGATTGAGTTCCTGCGATAACATCCGTAACAGCGTAGCCCAATTGTTATGGAGTCCTGGTTTCGGCCCCCAATTGTGATTCTACGACTGCGTATAGAAGCTCAGCCCAATCTCTCGTCAAAACAAACCCAACAGTGTAGCTTGAAAAAAGAGCCCGGCCCAAATATGTGAGCTTGATACAGAGCGGAAGCCTGGAAAATGATGACGACAGTTGGGGCCTTGAGAACTGGGCTTGTTATAACCAGGGACGAAACTGGAGTTTGTAAATAATTATTTTAAAAATAAATTCTCCCGAGTATTTTCCTTTAGATTTTATTAGTCGTCGTCAGAATACGACCCTGTATAAAAAAATCTAGTTGATTCAAAATAAAAAGAGCCCTTAATTGGCACAAGGTTAAGGGTTTTGTTGGTACATACACGTGGAAACCCTTTTTTGTATGCTTGTCAAAATCCCATACTCGCGGACACTCTAATTGGCCTGGGCAACGTAGTTTTTAAAAATATTATGCGTCATAATTACCGACCAAAATAAGACAAGAAATTGAGGCCAATTAGTCAAGGAGGAACAGTTGCTATTTTGGAGGTGTAAAATTTAGATAAGGATCCTTTTTCTTCAAATTTTCTATCCGTTATATGGATCTAGTGTAGGATTTATTATATTGTCTATCAAAATTACGTGGTAAAGTTTTCGAATATGTGATTCGTATCAACCAGCTAGCGCACATGCCAGCTCCGTCGGCTGCTTGTTCTCATTTGTCGGGTTATAAAGGTTGTAGCTGTATTCCTTTCCATATCTTATCTCGTGACTCGAATACTCCTTTCGTTTACGTGTTTATTTTAATGCATATTTATTGAGGGGGAAAAAAACAACCATCGTGTAAGGGGGGCGCGTGAGAATGACCCATAAGCCCCCAATCATATGGCTATACTGGCAAGTGGCAACGTCTGTAGCTTATGGGGGCACGAAAAAAAAAAAAAAACTAGCCACTTGTTTCCATGACCTACCAGTCGTGGCGGGACTAGAGTTTTACAAGCATAAATGGCTTGAATCTCTAAGATTTAAGGCAGTAGAGAATTAATTACATTATTCTCGAGCTCTCAATTACCATATTTTCTTACAGCTTGAAATTCACGTATTTTGTCAGCAGTGGTGTGGTGTGGTGTGGTGTGTACAGTCAGTCGGGTCCCCACTAGTAAATATTCCTAGCGTTGTCAAACGAAGTCGTGACAACTGACAAGCGACAAGTAGGAGTTTTGAAAGAAAGGGAAAGATTGTTCATTATTTTATTTTATTTTTGGTAACTACCTTCTAGAATCTAGTGTCTACCCAAACGCTCGCTCTTTATTTGTTCCGTTTCTTTTTGGTTTTTTCATGAAACGTTTTTTTTTTCCCAACAAACTGGATAGTGGATATTGGAAAACATGCGAGTAGCTAGCTATCCCGTGCATACTGGTCATTCAACACGTGACGGGCCGAATTTTCCTTTACTTACTGACTGAGCCCGTTGTCTCGCCAGCCGAGCCGCTATTCGGCTTTGATTATATTCGTGGTTTTGGACCGGTAGACCTTATAATTCCAAGGGCTTGTTCGGCCATTTAGTATTCTCAGTATTTTTTGAATCTTGAGAATACACAAACCGAACATGTTTTTTAACCTCACTTAAAAATAACTACAGCACGCATACCAATAAAGTTAACATCACCTAAAAATTCTCAAACCACAAAAAATTCTAAAAAAAACATCATTACCGAACAACCTCCAAATTTCAAAGGCTTAAATGCATCCCATGTCCTGGGTATGCGGAAAGAGCAAATATGTCTCTGAGGTAAATAAAGTCATTTTCATACCCCTGAGGTATACTTTCAGGAGCAAATATGTCCTTCCGTTATGTGTCGTTTGAAACCCTAACGGTAAATGCTGACGTGTCAAAATTAGACACGTCAGCACCAATCACAACTCGACACCTGACATTTTCGAAATTAAAAAAAAAACACAACAGAACAGGGGGAGAACCCCCGAGCAGCGAAGGGAGCCCAGCTCCCTTCGCCGCCGCGAGGGGTGGCCGCCAGCCAGCCCCGCGGCTCGCGCCGTGGGGGGGGTGGCCGGCAGGGGCCACCCCGGCGACGGGGGAGCCTATCTCGACCTCTCAATCCCTTAAAGGAAATTCTTCTTCGCTGCTACGAAATTCACAAAATAGCAAAAATAAAATAAAAATCGAGTTATTTTCCATTTAGGTGAATAATTTACCTGAAGAAACAAATGAAGAGCAGAACACAAAAACAACTGATGACAAATACCCTCCACATGTTTTCTCATACACTTCACGTTAGCCTTTTAGGTACTGATAACAAGTACCGTTGGGCAAATGATTGATATGTTTCATCAACCTACAACAACTGCATGAACACAGTTTCAAAAATTTAGGACGTGTTCTGTCCAGTGTCCACGATGTGTCGAGATCAACCAACTAGTGCTTTACTGGCTTCGAGTTAGGTTTCTTTCCCAATTTTTTTTTATTTTTTTGGGGGACTCCAAAATTAGCTTCAAGATCGTTTTTGAGGTTCACGTCTGTCGACAGTTTATTATCTTATACTGTGAATAGTCAAACTTCTGTACGTCCACGGGATCTTTTAGGTATACCCTTCTCCCTATTCTTTCTTTAGAAAATATCTCATTGGCTAAGCTAGCCAAGAGTCATCAGCAAGCTAACTCGAGCCAATTTCTGTTTGATCCTTAAAAGCCGTGATGGAAAGGTTCATGCGTTTGGGGGGACTGTTGGCGGATTCTCTCTCTTTCGTAGTCGTAGACTCTCAAGTCTACATGATTTTACGAAGGAGCAGACAGCGAAGATAAGCCACCTACCCATAGATTATAGATAAGCACCTTGTCAAATTCTCCTAGCAGCTATTTAATTTGAAGTACTTTCGGCTGATTATTCTCATCGAGATATGGGGATTTTGGGTGCGGAAGAAAGCATGAGGGTGGAGTTAGAGGAACTCCGCCGTATGTTGGTGGCGTGCGCGGGCCTGCAAAGGAGGAAAGATGAGGAACGGTTCAAAGGGGACCGTGTTTCATCCAGAGGCATGGACACCGATGATGCAGACAAGTTGGTGTGCGTCACTAGTGGAGTTTCTTATGTAGGCATCGCTCTTGTGAAAAAGCTTTTGGTTCGTGGCTACTCCGTTCGGGTCATAGTTGAAAACGAAGGTACTGTTCTGATGAATTACTGTTATCTGTTAGATTTAAGTACCATAGCATAACGATGCAGCCTGCAGGCAAATGGTTTGGTTTCTTTGGGATGAACCCTCCCAGGAGGGAAAGTCTACTATTATTTTCTATTATCACTGCTTGGTGATCAGTTGATCTTTGCAAAACTTGATGTCTACTCAAATAACATATGGAATACGCCCAGGCCGTCGGAATTTGTATCCTTCAAGTTTTAGATCGACCATTTTATCTGGCAAGCAGAAGGAAATTCGACTTAGTCCCAGATTGGGAGAGGGGAACAAAATTAAATGCAATTTTTTCTTAATTAGTAATTTGTTTATTTGCTCTTAACTTATGAGGTTGATTTAAAAATGCAGACGATATAAATAAACTGAGGGAGATGGAAACATCGGGAGAGATGAGGCCAAGTAACAACAATATTTCAGCAGTTATGGCGAAGTTGACTGAGATTGAAAGCTTATCAGAAGCGTTCCAGGGCTGTCGTGGCGTATTCCACACCTCTGCATTCACCGACCCCGCTGGCGTTTCTGGCTATACGGTGAGCCATCTCTTGACTTCTTCAAATTTTTGTACTGGATCTTGAATGCTATTATTAATATATTCTTCGCTAGTACTCATGTGCCTTTGCCCGATAAAAGGGCACAATTCCTACCAACCTAACGGAGAAGTAAAAACGATACTGATGTCTGCTCCAAAACGATACTGATGTCTACCAACCTAATAGATAGCGTTGTGTACTATATATCTATTGGTTTAGGACCCTTGCATAAATGCATCCATGAATGCGGTTGGCCAAAGTGCAATCAATGTGGTATCCACTAGCCTAAGCTTTGGTAGAGGCATCTGTTCAGCCATCCATATTAAGCAGTTAAAAGGGGTTTTGACTCTTACCCTGTATCAGTTGGAAGTGTAGAACATCTGAGGAAAGATCGAGCAAAAAAGCAAGGTCTATATATTTTTTTCTAAATGCATATTATATCCGGAATTAATGACCATTTATTAATAGTCCACTGGAGTCGTGAAGCATAAATTCAATAAATACAGTAGCGCGAAGGCGCACGGAAGTGGGCACGCCAGCCTCTGCTGACCAGTCTCTCAACTCTTTTCGCCTCATCCATAATAGCTAATCTGCCTTTTTCTGGCCATGATGGCCAAGTTGAGAATCGAGGGAAGCATATTCCAAGAAAGCAATTATCACAAGTTGGAGCTTAGATAAGTGGATCATTAGGATTTTTCATTTTTAAATGGCCATTGTCTAAAGTTGAATCAAACCGCACTTAACATCTTAAACACATGGAGAGTCTTCAAAGTCTTGATTTTATTTGTCTAGACACCACTTAATACAACAGAGACGCCCCTAAAAGATTTGAACCCAGTGCTGTTATATTCACCACTTGTTTCTGCGATTATTATCTCATATGCGGATTAACCATTTACAGATAGTGTACCCTTCTTTGTATATGCAGAAATCCATGGCCGAGATAGAAGTGAAAGCTTGTGAGAATGTGATGACAGCCTGCGCTAGAACACCATCAGTGAGAAAGTGTGTGCTCACGTCCTCACTCCTAGCTTGCGTCTGGCAGGCCAACAGCCAATGCGATCTCTCCCCCCCTGTAATAAACCATTACTGCTGGAGTGACGAATCAGTCTGCGCAGAGAAAAAGGTACTATCTTCATGGAAATTACTCTGTTCTTTGCAGTGAATAATTGTTATCCCAAAGGCTCTATAATCTCTAGTTCCGTTTGTCGGAAACATGGCAGCTATGGTATGCGCTGGGCAAGCTGAGGGCAGAGAAGGTTGCCTGGAGGGTAGCCAAGGAGACCGGGCTAAAACTTGCCACCATATGCCCAGGTCTTATTACTGGTCCCGAATTTTGTTGTAGGAATCCAACAGCAACGATTGCTTATCTGAAAGGTATTAATTTGCTCTTTCGACCGAGATTGGTTTTCAAGTGCTGATTTCAAATGGATTTAGTCAAATATATGAATTTAATCCGAGCTCAGCTCCGGGCCTTAAATACTGTAGTAAATTATCATTTGTTAAGGAAATATATTTCCAATAACTCGCGGCAAAGGAGACGATCTAATGCATTCAACGCATTGTGTCAAAATGCAGGAGCACAAGAACTGTACGCAAATGGCTTGCTGGCAACAGTTGATGTAAAAAGATTGGCAGGGGCACAACTCTGTGTTCTTGAGTCTATGGACAGGAATGCAGGTGGCAGATACCTTTGTTTTGACAATGTAGTTGAGAGGGACGAAGCAGCAAAGTTAGCACGAGAAACGGGGATACCAACGGACAAGATCTGCGGGAACATATCCGGTGATGTTCAGGCGCGGTTTCAGTTGTCAAATGAGAAGCTGTCAAGCCTCATGTCCAGAACACTCCGAACTTGTTACAATGAACACTAGAGATCGAATTAGGGCCGTTTATGTCACCCTCTTGCTCACCCATCCATTCACTTCAGATGTAAAACGGCACGATTTGGAAGAGTTTTAAATGAAAGTTGATCGGAGTTTTCTACATTGAAAATGAATTAAAATGTTGCTTTCAGTAGTTTCAATTCAATCTAAAAGAGAGTCAATTTTGCCCCAACAGATGCACAAAAATCACTTACTCAACTGATATGATGAATTCCTACCCATTTCATTTAGGAAAAACAGCTGCAATTAAAGATCTCATCCTCGATAAAACCAACGTTGGGGTGCATTTCAATCACACCAAGTCGGATATGGGAGGGAGAGTAAAATACATCTAATTATATGTAGATGTCTAATCAAAAGCCAACATCACTCACACATTTTCTTTAGGATCAAATGCAGTTCCACTTGAGAAGATTCTTACGTAAAGCGAGAACATAAAAAGAAACCCTTCAACAAACAAGATTAGGGTTTCGATTTACGAACTTTCTCCACCTTAAAACCACGGAGAAAGGTTCTCTGCTTCCCGTTTCTGAATAAACAGAGCGAAACAAGTCAAGGGATATAGAATGAATATTAAACTGTACGGTAAGTTAACAACTTTTAAAAACTGAAGAACTGTTAAAGTAAAAGGAGTTCACAAAAATAGCAGCAAGAAAAAAAAAGAGAAGGAAGATTAGGGGCTCAGAGTATTGCTTTCTCTGCTCAAGGAAGAGCTTTTTGAAGGCTCTTCTCATACAAGAGGTGTCAGAAATATAAAAGCACTCTTCATCTTCGCCCCGTCGGAGAAGAAATTCGACACTGCCATAAAAAACGTTAATTCCAGAAGAAAAAAGAGAAGAGGAAGCAGAGAACCATGCAGAATAGAATGAGAGAGCGGCCACGCCGTACTTAGGGTTTCGAACTTTCGAATGTGAAATGCCGAGAGGGGATCGTCGTATAATTTATAACTTGTTTTTGGGTTTGGCTGAACCATGTCTTTCATTGTGGACCAAGCCCATTTGATAAAGCCTATTGGTCCAGGAAACCAACTTTTTGTATCCATGATAAAGCATGCTTACTTTTTGTCTTTGAGTTCAGACAAATCATTGGGCTTCATCTGGAGGAAGTTGCAAGTTGGAACATCGTAACTGCTTGTTGTCAGCACTGGAGCCCAAATAGCAACGACAGCTTTAGGGACCCGACCAGTCTACAATAGAAGGAGAAATGCAACGTGATAATTAGAGCACCTCCTCTGAAACGGGAAAACGCACATACTTATTATCCCATGCTTGAATTTCTTCGACGCTGAGTGCTAAATCAACGGGAGAGATTCTTAGTGGAGAATATGACTTGGATGCCCTGCTTCTTGAACAGGGAATTTTACTTTATTTTTCCACATTTGGAACTAAGATAGGCCAAATGAAATGTGTCAGGTATTGAACATGTAAAATTGGCGGAAATCCAATGGCTAATAGGATTTTGTTTCTTGCTTAGCAGCTTTTTAATTAGCTCTTGTTTGGTACTTTAATATTTTACAACAAATCATCTTCCACAGAGCATTCGTGAGCTAGATAAAGAGGTGCTTCAATTTACATTTTATGAGAGCCAATTGAGGGTTAAAAAAAGAATTTCTAGTACTGTGCAATGCACAGAAAGACAAAAAAACCTCCGAAAAATGTTGTCCTCATCCGTAGCTAAATGCTTTGTTGGGCCTATTGTGTGTTTCAATTGTCACCTTTTGGCTGTCCCAAAAACCGTTTTCCAAAGGCTATTTGGACTTCTATTGAACGATACTGGATTTCGAAAAGAGATTATTTAAAACCCACAAAGAGAGAGAGAGATTATTTCAAAAAGATGTATTTAGTCCTTCGGACAGGCCTCATGGGTTTGATTTTGTGAAGTCGGAATTTGAAACAGATAAGAATAAGATTGCTCCCTATGTCTAAGCCCCCTTATCAAGCTTTCTTAATTAGTTTGAGTTCTCCCGACAGGCCTGGTGGAGAGCCATGACCAGATTGTCCTAGTCATTGCCTTTTAATTTAGAGGAAGTTGAGTGTGGCCGCACGTGCATCGCATGGCTCATACTAATGAAAGAAACCAAACTGCTGGAAGTAGAAAAAGAGCTAGGTAGAAGAGGAACAGTTCCATATATTCCCTCTCATCGGTACTAATGAAAACCAATGCGAATCTTATAGTCTCTCTCCCCCTCTCACACATAAGTCGTTTTTAAATTCTGGGAAACAGAAAACCATATAAGAAAAATATCTTGTTTTGTATTAAAAAAAGTTTAGAAGTGACCAATATAGATTAGAAGGCATACATATTATTTATATGTACAGAGAGAGAGAGATTCTGGTTGCGAGAAGCCAGATAAAAAAGGGTTTAGGTACTCCAGATCAGATCGGAGTTCTATTGGTTTTCTCACTGAGAGTGCACTCCCTAAATCAATAGCGAAGCATAGCTTTGTCTCCGGGAGAAGTACTGGTAGATTACTGCTAAATCGCTTGGCAAAGGCAACTATGCTGAAGAGGCACTGAGCAGCTGCGCATGCATTGGCTTCTCCACCAACCTTCTTCTGTCCAGGTAAGTTCTCATCAGGAGTAACTCCAATTCACATTCACTTTTTCTCTTCCCAAAATGCTACCTACGTAGTCATGATTGTTTTCCATAACATCCATCTTAATGCAAGTCCTAAACTGTCTGTATTGTGCAACATGGATTGGAGCCCGTTGACTCCTGTAACTAGATCTCAGCAGAATCATTGGTTCATCTGCTGTTGGATCCAACCAATGCTTACCCATGGCAGTGCAGGCCTGTGTAGGGCCTTTAACTCACTGTGCACAACGTTTGTGTAAAATGACAAAATGTTTCGGCTGTCATGGCTTCCTTTATTTCCCCTTTAGCAAAAAGTTACGAAACGGCTCTCTGTTTCTCATTTGTCTACCTGTATTGGTCTATGAAGTAGATTGATACGAGAGAACTCAACGTAGATTTTTCGGAGAATGTAGGTAGGTTTCTACAAGCGCACTTCATCTTGTTCGCTTTTCCTTGTCTTAGAGTTTCTCGCTGCTCCTTTTCCTCGCACTCAGTTCCTTCAAATCGAAAGGGTCTCATTTTTTTTTCTCACCAACCTTAATTGTCACAATATTTATAAATAAACCTTAAACAATGATCCAGTTACGGAGCATGGATCTGCCTCTTCCCAATTCTCGTTTTCTAGTGCTGGTTCATCGAGTTCCCAAGTATGTGATTCCATTAGGCGAAACTTTGCAAGAGGAACATCATTCGTCGAATAGCGTAGAAAAAATTTGTCTCATTTGACTTTCCAACCACATAAACGAAACTTTAGGAGTTAACAAATCTCTGCCGCAGAGAATACAGCTTACCCACGCTTAGTAAAAAATAACACAGCAAAATTAGGAACCATGCACAAAAACAAACACTGCATTAAATTATCCTGTTTTCCCTCTTTTTAATTACCACAAAAATTAGCAGACAAAATACTCATTTCTTTCAAAAAAATTATAACTTAATTACAGACAATTGTACTTATTTATTATTATATCTTCAAATCTTTTTGGTTTTTGGAATCTTTACTAACTCTAAGACGTGGCTAGTACAATACCCCCAAGGGTTTGGTGTGGTGGTAAGGCTTCGGCTTGGGTTCTAACATGTCCCAAGTTCGAGCCCCAACATCCCCATTATCGCCCTTGACTTATCTGCTCCCTGGGTTGTGGGGTCGGTCCAGTGGGCCGGAATTTGTACTTCAGAATTGGGCCAAAAGGGTCCGGCTTTGAGGAATTTCCTCGTCATAAAAAAAAAAAGACGTGGCTAGTACAAAGTCCAATTTTCAATAGATTCTGGTCAACCTTGCCCTTGGAAAGGAAAATTATTTGTATTATATATGTACTTGAAACAAAAATTGTTTTATTAACAACATATTTTATTTGTACTTATGAAAAATAGGTATTTACGGAATTGATTTTTTTTTTTTGTGTGTCATTGGGCAATGTAGTGGATTTGTCTTATTCTACTGCAAGAGTCAACTTTCTTTTCGTGGGTCCTCACTTTGCCTAATAACCAGAAAAGCTCGTTCCTCTGGGTCCACTCAACTGTTTTAGGCTCTTTCACCATGGGTCGCCTAGTTGGGCTCATTTTTATTCCTATATGAAACAGCAGCGTGCCTCT
Organism: Myrica gale; assembly: GCA_963930655.1. Classification (NCBI taxonomy): domain Eukaryota; kingdom Viridiplantae; phylum Streptophyta; class Magnoliopsida; order Fagales; family Myricaceae; genus Myrica; species Myrica gale. The sequence continues at coordinate 1,581,955 of OZ005600.1, read as the reverse complement.
AAGTTAAAACTAGTTTACTGTGAGCCCCAATGGTCTCAGAATTAACCTTACTTTCCTGGACTCTTGAGTCTCAAAACAAATTGGGTTTGATTTTGACATCACATTCAAAAGTCCTTTATGATGTATGTGCTATTTGCATAAAGAAGAACTCTGATGTTTCAAAAATTACGAAGTTTATAGGAACCTACCTTTTACTTTGCACACCACAAAGCCTAAGTGATTTGCACAGTCATTTGGCACCCAAGTTAGCGATTCAAAGCTTTTAAGAGGGAGGGTGGTAGGGAGAGAATAGAAAGACACTACATGTGCAGAGTGTATGCATGGAGTAATGGAGGTTCAAAAAGCTGATGGTATTCTTTGACAATTCCATAGTGAAGAAGAGGAGGTTGTACATATGGACAGCCCAAGCATTGTTGCATATAGCTAAAATCAGGCATGGGACATGACTTGATCGTTCTCTTCACGAAAACACAATAAGGGAAATATTTTCATGAGTCTGGCCTCTGCTTGGCGTGTCTGGTCTCAGTCACATTCCATAATCGAGCTCACCTTTTTTTTCATCAAGGGAAAATAATGGAACCACTCTGTGACCACAGCTCACATCTTTGACAGCAGTTTCTTTTTACCACTGTGGCCCTCACACCAACCTCTATACGCCCATTCCCCAACTCACACACCTCGGCCCCCATCATTACAGATCAGTTAGAGCCGAGAAGGGCATTTATATAATCACAACGCTTTCTTGGTTGTTTATCTGCCGAAAAGGCAAGGTTTAGGTAATATCCCAAAGTTGAAGGAAGATAATGCTTGCCGAAGTCTCTTTTTATGGGGAGTGGTACATATATGGTCAATCTCTCAGTCCCGGAACGAAAATTAGCGTCGTTCTTAAGTTTAAGGTATTAACACTCTGACTCAGCTCCAAGTACCAAAACCGCTTCAAAGCAAGAGACCGGACTCCCAGAACTGACGGACTGCAAGACGCGTGGCCACATTTCTGTATCTCTGCTCTGTCACAAAGATCACACTGACCCTTCTACCCTTTCAAAATTTACCCGAATAAAAGTGCGTGAAGAAATTCATTTTCCGCACGTATGACATAAAAGAACCTCCTATTATATATGAGGTCTTATATAGTTGGAAGATAGCAAACTCAGAGAATGGGAGAAGTGTAGAGAGAAGGTATAAAGTATTGGAGTCGTAATCGTTCATGTTTGCAGGTTTGAAACTTGATCAAGAAATCAGATGGAGGAGAACCCACCTCGAGTTTCACGTAAGAAAGAGACCCGGGGGGGCCTGAAGGACGGACCCACAAGAAAGAGCCGATACACCTTAGATGATAGCGGAGATCAGATCGAGTGTTCCGGCAAGCATTGCCGGGCATGCACTGCAGGGTTGGTAGCAGACTGTGTGGCTCTCTGTTGCTGCCCTTTCGCTGTGGTGGAATTTCTTGCTCTTGCGTTGGTGAAAGTGCCGTGGAAGGTGGCGAGGAGATGCTTGGGACTAGGGAGGAAGAAGGGTCAGAGGCTGGAGAAGAGGAGGAAATGCAAGAGAAGTGACAGTGACTGCCTGGTACTGGAGAGGGATGGGAATATGGGAAAGACGAGGGTAGTGGAAGGGATGACAGAAATTGCATCTGGGTTTGGTGAGGAAGAGAGAACGGGCAGTGGTAGTGCCAGGTTTGAAGCAGAGAGAGTTTGGCTGGAGTTGTACCAGGTTGGTCATTTGGGTTTTGGAAGGGTTTCCTTCACTGGTATTCAATCTCTGGGCAAGGGAAATTAGGGAAAAGGAAAAATGGTAAATATATTGTTGTCTGTTTCTCCTAAGGATCTTATGAGTGTCACAACTCGAAATTAACCTTGGTCTCGGATAATGAAAATGAAGTCATTCTCTATGATTCAGCTCGACAGCCTTATAAAGTTTGCAAAGAAATAGACCAAATATATGTCCTTTTGTGAGTTGTGTGCTGTTTTGATCTCCTCCTCTCATTTAATATCTAATTTTAAATTATCTGAACATTAAAGTTCCAATTGTTAGCCACTCCTTTCCGTCAGATACGAAAAGGAAGAACCATCCTTTCCTATTAATATGTCTTCGAGTCTACCAAATTTGGAGTACAATAATGTCATTAAGTATGTACTAGGAAGCCAAAACTTTTGAGGGACAGGCCATAAAGTATCAAAGGAGATATGCTACGAGTTTATCCCTAACTTGTTTACTCATTTTCCGTGTTCTATTTTTCTCCAAGTTAAACGGGCAAGATATAAAGATTCTCCAGAAAAGGCAAGATTATTAATGCAGGGGGACAGAACCGTCATAACCAATATTAATAACTGCAAGAGAGCAGGGGAAGCTTGTTAATTATCTACTTATTTTTCTTCTTCTTTGTTTGGTTCCAGAGAAAGTTTGGGAAAGACCAACTTGTACAGCTTATTGATGAGACGAGAATCTTTTTCTAGTTGGTTGAGAATTGGATTACCCCCCAAGAAAAAGAGAAAAACAAGGAAAAAGGTAGCTGGGTTTTTTCTCATTGCAAATAAGGCTTTCATATTAAGGGGTATGCCTTTCCTACCAATGTGTATTGTTACCAAGAAATTACACGTTTTTCCGGAGATCCAAATTATATATATATGACAAAAAAAACTCCTAATAAACGTGAATATCTTTCATCTGTAAGGAAGGCAAATATTAATAAAATCATAATATTACCACGAAAACTTTACCTCAATTAGTCCAAAATTTTAATGTCCGAAAAAGGGCTGAACAGGTTCATCTTGTGCCCTTTTTCCAAAACACAGTCCGCAGAACCTCGATGGCATATGAGGTATTTCATAGTCCACAATCGGACAGAAAACGACAGTGACGTCCCGCGATTTCCCGTGGCAAACGACGAGACCTCATTTAAATTAGACTGCCGGGTGGCAGTAACGATTCCAATTTCCAGGGACACGTTAGCAATTAGAAATATGTCGGCAGTAACTTATGCCATGGTACATAATTAACGCATAAGGCTTACAGGGGGCCCGTCCTTCCAAGTTCCCACGACAAACTAGAGAGTATCTCCAGCTTTTCCTCCAGAGACTTCGAAGAGAAAGGGGAGAGGGGAGCGAGTTCCAGAGTGTGCGGCTGACTCGGTGATTGAGTGGACGAAGAAGAAGATGGAGGGCGAGCCGACTCGGATAATGATCGGGGTGAATGAGTCGACAATCAAGGGTTATCCACACCCGTCGATAAGTAGCAAAGGAGCGTTCGAGTGGACTCTCCAGAAGATCGTTCGCTCCAACACCTCGGGCTTCAAGCTCCTTTTCCTTCACGTCCAAGTCCCCGACGAAGACGGTTTGTTTTTTTTCTCTCGCTATCTCTCTCTCATTGTTGCTTTATATGCTTCAGTTGTTTGCCGAGACGATGGTGGAAAGTAAAAGAAAAGGGGAGATCGGAACCTAATTATTTTCCTGACTGCCAAACAAGAGTCTGTATGGTGTTTGGAATTCTGGAGTAGTTAAAACATTAGTATTTAAAGCGATCCTTAGGTTAGCTGCATCTAATTGTCATTTACATAATGTCGGTTAACTTGCTGTGGTATAGGCCTTTCGAGCCACTTGTTCGGATTAATGTACAAATTTAATTCCATGATTTTTAACGCCTGGATTTGTAAGTGTTACTTTTGTTTCAATCAACATTTGTAAGTGGGATTTATTAATATTTTTTATTGTTACGTTTTCTCTTTGAAAAAGAAGCTCGTTATTCAACATACGCATCTATATCGTAAGGGAAATGCTTTCAATTGCGGTGAGGGATGATCGAGAAATTTGAGGGAATTAGTTTTGCTTGCGCTACTGGATAATTTCGAAATTTTGTGAATATAGAATGGACGAATTTTTAGCAAGAGCAGTTGAAGGCGGCTGTAATTGGGAACTGCCTGAAGGGAAATTGAGTAAGATGGGCGAATTGATTGTTTGGTTATTTTTAATGCTGAGTGCAACAGAGCTGAGGATTAGTGTAACCGACTCTGGAGGTGGTAATCAGAGAAGCTGTGTTTAGAGAAACCTGAGATGCCATTATGTTAGCGCATGATTGATTGGGAATTTTTATCAGCGAGAAGCATACCTGCTGGGACTTAATCCTTTAATAGATCTCATCCATAACTGATCGAGAATATGTATATATATATATAAATAATTTTTGTGTAATAATTGATGATATTGACTCGATGCTAATTGTTATAGGATACTCGCACATGATACGCCCACTAGTTCTTTAACTAGTCACAGGTTTGATATACATATAATTGGGGTAATATACTTAAGAGGACCTCCTCTCTATCCTCCTATCCACCACTTCATCTTTTTAGGTACCTTGTCTTATGCTTCTCAGTTGATAGAGAGCGTATGGTAATCTTTACTCATGTCTCTATATTTCTCCATCACATGACTACCTAAGAAGATAGCTTCCATGGCTGATCGCCTGGTGTACTACCATGTTGAGACATGAAAGTGTCACTTATGTGCTGATCTAAGTTTGCAATTGTACTGCATCTGATAGGAAGCACCTCAGTAGCTAACAATGATATGGTACATCTTGTTTGTTTGTTAGGTTTCAATGACGTGGATAGCATTTATGCGTCCCCTGAAGATTTTAAAAGCTTGAAGCACAGGGACAAGGCAAGAGGGCTTCATCTCCTGGAGTACTTTGTCACTAGATGTCATGAATTCGGGGTACCGACGGATTTCTGTTTTGAATTTCTCTCTCCCCTGCCCCATCTCCTTCTCGTATCTATTAAATGTACACTGTAGACTCGCACACACTCTTTCACAGCAACATCAAGTAATTGCACCTATATGACCGTGCTTCTCTTGTCTTTTTATGTTGGATTGGGTCAAGAGGATTTTCATGTATGATATTTGTGTTTGGAATAATTGTAGATTTCTTGTGAGGCATGGATCAAGCATGGTGATCCCAAAGAAGTAATCTGCCATGAGGTAAAGCGAATCCAGCCTGATTTTCTGGTGGTGGGAAGTCGGGGTCTTGGCCCCTTCCAGAGGTATTCTTTTTTAGTGGTTGTATGAAGACTCAAGTTCCCTAATCTAATTTCTAATGCATTTTACTATTTCTAGGATATGCTTATTTAACTTGGCACGAACCTTTTCCTATCTCAACATACAGTCAGGGATTTTGAAAAGTAATATAATTCCTGTCTTGCTCTGCAGGGTTTTTGTTGGAACTGTGAGCGAGTTTTGTGTGAAGCATGTTGAATGCCCTGTAATCACGATCAAGCGCAGAGCAGATGAAGCTCCTCAGGACCCTGTTGATGACTGATTGCACCTGAACTGTGCTTGATGTGTTTCATTCTTTTAATAGACTTCCGACACTAGGCATGAGCTCGTTTTGTTAAATACTTGTGGAAATTGGTCCTGAACTGTAGATTTTGCATCGTGTGGAGTCACCCATCTAGATTGTTTTTGTTACCTTGATCTCTATGATTTCGGGTGGTACGGATTCTGTGTTATGTCCTTGAGGTGTAGATTATGCTGTTAAAGAGCACCTTCCCTTAGGTAAGAGATGAAAATGATTGTGCAATTATGTAGCCTAATAATAAATTGTTTAACAGAGCTGGTAAACCTAAGCTTAATCCATCAACTGATTGCCCTGTACCCGTGTCATGACCAAGGGATCAAATAATTTGCCAGACATGCATTCAAACCCAGGAGTCGGGTTTGATGTCCCTGCATGAAGCACAAGTATTTTCTTCTCTGGCACTGACAGTATAGGTGCATCAGTCAAGAATTTGCTGCGACTCCATTGGAGGTGCATGATGCCCAGTCCTGGCATCTTTTTATGATAAAAGCAGTTATCAGCTCAATCAGAGATAATTTTTTGTTGTTTTTTTTATAATGTCAACACAGTTATCAGCGATCACCAGCCATGATTTGATATCAAGGACGAATGCTAAAAGAGAACCATATAATGTTTGGGCGAGTTTTAGAGGCCAAGTTCCCTATGCATCTCTTAAAGAACTGTTGCGGAAGGATGTTATTTTAAACCCCATAGACACTAGGCTATGGTGAAGCGAGACTAAAAGGTACAGAGGAAATTAGCGGCTCCAGCCTCAGCAAACTCATTTCTATGGGCTCATTGCTTCAGCAAATCAAGCCATATAATGTAATCCGAAATGTTGCATAGACCAAGGAGCTGTTCCATGCACCAACCATCGATTCCCAGCAACCAAGCCCAATTTAGGTCTCAAGTTTGAACCATTCGGAAGTAACAACTAACTGAAAGGGCTTCTATACAATACGAATTACGAGACAATATCAGTGGTCTGATCAGATGAATTCTGAGGTCTTTTCTGTACGGAAAAAGTGTCCCTTTCTTTTGACCATTCTGATTCTTTGGAGGACAAACGGTTTGATATACAGGTATTAAGCACTCTGTTCTTTCCATAGTTCTGATTTGGCCTCGTTTTGTTGGATACATTCCAAGAACTAGTTCTGTGTTTCTCGAAACCATAGAGCTAAACGTTGCAAGTTATAAGAAGATCAACTATTAACAGAGAGCGAGAGAGTATGAAGTTATGAGCTCTATACAAATGAGCATATGTAACTAAAACAAGACCAACCCATCGGTATCACGTAATTCCTACGAGCAAATGTAACAGATACAAAAAAAAAAACTTTTTGAGAGAATTAACTCCTCCATCCTTACAGACATCAAGAAAAGAAACTAACATATTATATCTTTCAACATAGACCTCTATGAATAGCTATGTAGTAAATGTGCCTGGTTTAAAACCAAAGTGCTCCGTTTCTTACATTGTCTGACCTACGACGAGGACCCAACCATGGCGCTCACTCTCTCCAGAAGACATTTTATCGCTCTTTCTAATTTTTGTTTCAACCCTACTGACACTTCGCCATCTGAGTTCTCCAGCATTGAGCTCATCATCTCAAGTTTCAGCCTAAGGAAGTCGAGTTGTGATTGCTGCGGACCAGACGGCTTCTCTGGAGCCTTGGCATGGACACTGGGTAGAGGAAAAGCTTTTGGAGGCGGTATTTCTCTTAGTTCGCGAGTCTTCAATGCAGTTGAAGGATATTCGAGGCGGAAAGTGACGTTGGCCGCTTTAAAAGGACTGGTGTGTACTGAATGATTGAAGGCTTCTTCCGCATCAGAGCTCCTTACAAAGGCAACCCGGGCACAGAAATCATTATAGGACAAATCTGTTTCTGCTTCATTCAGCGTCCCAAACTTGCTATAAATTCTGAGAAGATAGGTTTTAGAAGGCAATGAGGATCCCACACCAAATGTCACCAAAAGCACTGCGGGTGAAGCTTTTCCATCATCGTTAACAGGTGTTCCAGCAGCCCCCTTCACGTTATCTAACTTTACATCTGGTTTTTCAGCAGATCTCTGTGGTTTAGTTTCAAGAGTGGCTTCTTTCGGCTTTTTCCTTGGACCTGGCTTTTCAGCAGTTCTCTTTGCTTCATGAGACTCTGCTTCTTTGTTCTGTTTACTTTTCCTTTGCTTAGATTCCTGTCCAGGAGATTTGGGGGTAGTATTATCTTGGTCTTTTCCCAATGACCCCGGTTTGGAGTCTAGATTCTTTCTCTTTCTGCCAGTTTGATGCTTGTTGTATTCGTTGTAGTTTGATCCATCACAATAGACAGAGCTTCTGAGTATAGACAGAAAGTCCCCAAGCATTTCAAGGCGTTTGTTCTCCATGGGATCCGAAGGATTAACAGCTGCACGCCGAGCTTCAAATAGCACTTCCTTGGCAGATACCTTAACTTTCGATGGGTCGATTATTGGGACCTGATCTTGTTTTGCTGCTTGAGGCCTTAGGATATTAGATGGCTCAGGCCCCGGACCAAGTTCTACGGAAAGATTCTTCTGCAATGTGTTTCCATTACACTTCTGAATTGGAGGGGACACAGCAAGGTGGCCAGCAGCCCTGGTCATCCGCTCTCCTAAACGAGCTTCATTAGAAACCTTAAGGGACTCTGTTTCTATGTCTGTCTTCTGCTGCCCCCTAATTAGATTGGTGAAGGGCGGGGACAAGTACTTGCTCTTCTTCCTTTCTCTTGACAAAGAGCCCTTCTCAACTTGTCGTTTGGCCTCACCACCACTACTTTCAACTACACCACTATACAACTCCCTTTTTGTAGGCATAAGTTCATCGTTAGATAGTTCTTTTCCCTGACCACCATCAACTTCACTGCTAACATCTTCTCTTTTCTTCCTCCTCCTAGAAGAAAGGCTCTTCCTAGTTCCTTCCTCACCCAAACTGCCATCGTTTTCGAAACTTGGAACTTTGCTATCAGTGCTTGGTGGAGAAACCCAGGTCGTAGCCTTTCTTGAAGTCCCTGTTGCAGAAGTCACATCATTGGCAGCATGACCATCAGTTTCATTAATGCATTTCCTCTTCTTCCTCCTAGATGATGGCACCAGTTTGCCCCAGTTTGCCCCTTCTTTAGCCACATTCCCATCCTTATTTTTGGCCTGAGCATCGTTGTTCCCTTCCAGAATTTCAGCAATACTTTTCTGCTTCCTTCTTTGATGAAGCCTCTCCTCTGAATTCCCTAGGCACTTATGCAGCACGGTTTGACTGTTTTGGCCCAACTTGGAACTTACTGGTGACGAAAGCCAATCTTCTGCGAATGGCCCTTGAATTGGGATTTCCACTGTGTTCCGCACATGCACCACCTCATCATTCAGATGGTCTTCAAGGCCCAGAATTGTTTGTGGCTCATGATATGTAGGCAAACGATAACCCCCCTTGGCACGGTAGAAAGCTGCCAGCTGGCTCTTTAACACTCTAAGCCCAAGTTCACTACATGTGGAAATAGTCAGTGCAGTAAGCTTCAGATCAGCAAGAAGGTCCACTGGTTCCAACAAAATGTTAGAAAGCTCCCCAATTCTGCCTTCAGGCACACGAACCCCATCCTTGATTCCTGCATTTACTGCCAATGGTCTACCAAGTGCATCTCCATTCTCTTTCGTAAGGCAAGAAGAAGCCATATGTAGCTCTAAAAGCCTACCAATCTCATCCACAGCCCGCTGCACAGCATAGACAAAGCTCTTTGAGTTACTCTGCCTCGACATCTCTTCAAAATTCTCCTCAAAGGGCTTCAACTGAGAGGGTTGGCACCAAGCAAAGGTGCCATCCCCAAAGTATGCCACAAGCAACCGGTTTCTTATTTTCAACTTGGCTGCGTAATCCGAAGCGTCCAAAGGATCATATACCTGCCCTGGCCACCATGGATGACTCCTAATCTTACCCCACACAAAGTCGCCAACCGAAAACTCATACCTTTCATCAGACATAGTACCCTCCTCTCCTTCCCTGTCCTTGTTCTCGCTCATATCCTCAATTGGAACCTCAATAGCATCAATTCTCCCATACAGGTCTCCACCATTTTCACTCGAAGAACTACCATTCTCTTCACCACCAAGTTTTCCCCCCAAATTCGGTTTCTCTTCGACTCCATTCCCAGCATCTTTGACCTGACTTTGTCTCAGACTTCCTTTCATTTTCAACAGGGAAGACACCCCTCTCATCTCAGAATCCTCAAGCTCATCTTCCTCTTCACTGGAAGCATCAAAATCTCGGCCTCCAAAACCCTTCCCAACTGAAACCTTGGTCTCAACTACCCGCTTCCTGACTATTTCAACATCTCCATCCAAAACATCCTTTCCATCTAAGGAAACTCTAACACCATTCTCTATTGTCCCCTCTCGAACGGAACCAGAACTGGCCGAACCGCCGACACTCTGTTTCGGAGGTTTCTGTCCAGGGACTCGTGGCTTAGCTGATTGAGTTACGGGACCAGAACTCCCAGCTAGGGTTTTAGCCCGCGTCTCAACTGTCCCCATTCACGGGAAATTGGTTTCCCAACCTCGACAACTGAAACGAAAATGGAAAAAAAGAGCAAAACGACATGTAAATCAAAAAATTCTAGGGTTTAGCTTTCCTGAAGAAGAGCTCCAACACAGCCATAGGAATAAATAACAAACAACAAAAAAGAAAAAGAGTAGGATATTTATATATTAGAAAATATCATATATCCATAATTATTTAGAGGAAAGCATAAAAAAGCAGATAATAAATTACTCAGAAAAAGAAAAGTACCTTGAGAACAAGACTTTAGGGTTTCCAAAACTTTTATCCTTTGGAAGCGATTCTCGAGACAATTTTCAGAACAGGGTGGAATCAAATTCGACAGAGAAGGAAATGAATTGCAAAAACAAATAAATTCAATTTCTCGTGATCTCGCATTTAATGAGCGATTTATTTCATTTTCAAGCGGTGGTGACTCCACCGTATTTTGTTCCTTTTGTTCTTGGTATCGAACGGTTACTTTCACGTCTTACGTACCTTTATATGATATTTGCCCAGGTGGCGCACCGGGTCGAGTGCAGAATAAAAGATACTCTCGCATTTCATCCGCCGTGTCGCTCTGGCATTTTCTGGTTTTTCCTTGGCAGCCACGTGGTTTTGCTTCTGAGGAGAGTATCTGGGCTTTCGACGGTGGTGGTAAAATGCGTAGCTCCAAAAAGCTGCCCACGTGAAAAAAATAGAGGGCGGGGCTCTTAAAGGATGCTGGCTGCGAGCCACGTGTTGCATAATATTTCCATGGAGCAGAGGACCATAAAAAGAGTACGAGGATTCCACCCACCACTTCCATGTTGGTGTTTGACAGTTATAGAAATAAAAGCAACTGGTGCATAATTTTTTTTTAGTGAACGTGAAATGCATTTCACAGGAGTAAATACATCAGTGCTGAATACAATCAGTCTTACCAGACCGGATACAAAGATCAAGGGCAACAAATCCATAACAGCAACAACTAAAGCCCGAAAGACATTATATCGAATGGTCAGACAGATCAATTTCCAAATGGTCGTAAAGGCCTCTACAAGACGGACCAAGAGGCCCGTAGATTTTAAGCGAGTCCAAAGACCCGAGAATAACACCGTCGAAAAAGACGGTCTCCAAACCAACAACAGACGAGCCTGCAAAACAAGCAACACCAGCACTAATGGACAACAAGGTCCATGACAAAAAATGGCAAAGGAGCAGGTGAACCACCACCATGACACCACCATCGGCACAGCAGTCTCCACATGTACCCTCCCACTACAACCTGCAGAAACAAACTTCACAAACACAAACACAAACAAAACACAGCAATGCACACTGAAACCAAGCAACTGGCCGGCCGGAACAGAGCAAGCGCCCAAACAGGTCCACAAAAGGGGCGGCACGCGCACGCGCTGGCCGACGGAGCCCGAGAGAGACCAGAAGCGGACGTCAGGAGCAGCAAAAACCAATCCCTCTGTGCGTGGCCACCAACCGCCGCCGGAAGCGCCGAGATCTGAAGATGAAGATCGGCCCGGAGAGAGACCAAAAAAGGAGAGGAGAAAAGGGAAGGAGAGAATGCAAGCAGGCCAGAAAGGAGGGGGGAGAGAGAGAAGGAGGAAGGGGACGACAGGAGGAGAAGGAGCTCCTCCCGCCGCCGGTCACAGCAAGGGTGGAGAGGGGTCACGAAGAAGGGAGAGGTTCGGGAGAGGGAGAACGGTCTTTTTTTCGCGTAACTGGTGCATAACTTGGCCACCCATTTTTCATGTTCCTAGCCCTACCTCGCTTCTGCATCAGCCCAAACTAAAGTCATGAACTTTATAGTTGTACTCAATTTCCTATCGTTTGTCTAATTTCTATGTCGTTTTAAGGTTTCTTTCACTTTCTCGAAATTTCATCACCTACCACATAAGCAACAATAGCTTAATATCCACGCACACAAAGACCGAATCTTACGTGGGCTTATACAAACACGTCCTGTACAAATTATTTTTTTGGTGAGCAAGCCAAACACGTCCACAAATTGTTTGGTCAATTGTTCTGCTCCCCGCACAACCTTTGCTCGCCTTCCTCTCTTCTGCTAACAGAAGCAAGACAGTAGGAAATTTAAAATAAATATTATACTGAAAAGAAAAGACAAGAAATTGGTTTCCCATTTACATATTTTTTGTCCTTTTTTTAAAAAAAATGCCTTGAGAATTCCCACTTGGAGTGGTCAAATTCCCATATTTCTTTTAGCTGTTAACATCTTCCTTTTTAGTTTCTGTTATCTCAATGTTCAAGCTTAGGCCTGAATGTTAATCATCACATGAAGACAGGCAGCTCAAGCCAATTCCGTCCTACAAGTCCAATTAACAGATTTATCGGTAATAATAACCGAGTGTTTTGTCTTAAAATAAGAAGAAATTGTACGGAGCACATCTCATGAAGAAAACCAGCTCTTTGCTGCTAATATAATACGCCTTCGCTTGCTTTGCTAGTTGGGAACTTGGTAAAGAGGACCAGCAGCACAATATTTGTCTTCACACCTTGGAACCGAGTTTCGCTCTATCTTCACTTGAGCCATCGAGATTTGATCCACTCCAACAAATTAGCAGTCCCCCTGTCAACAACATTCAGCAACAAGTCGCACGGAAAATACTATTTCAGCAAGCCAAGAAAATACTTAATTCTGTTGGAAAATTCAAAACAGCTTCAAAGAGACTTCGTTTTGTTTTTTTGTTTGGAGGGAGCAGAGTGCAGACTCAGAAGGAGATGTCAATTATCTTGATCATTATTCATATTAAAAGAAAAAGCCTTGCAATTTGACTACTCATTCCAAATGAAACGAAAAGATAGCGAAACCAAAAACTGCATTCAGCAAGTTTAGAATGAACGGAGAGAGTCCTGCATCCCGACACGCTATTATTTTCTGCGGTCAAACAATTACATGCTCGCCATTTAACCAACTTTTGAATTGCTAATAAATTCATAATCCGCCCTGTCAAATACCAAATTCAAACAAACATTAAACGAAAACCCTGATAAACTGTCTCCGGCAAACCAATGATAATTACCTTCACCGCGACGGAAATTCTAAAAAATTTGGCTACTCAACAGCTTCTCCGGCTACCGCAAACCCTTCGCGTGCCACCGAAGACCATTCGCTGGTAACTGCAGAACCCTTCGATGAGCTACGCCCAAAGACCAGCTACCTGTCTGCTGCCTTCTGTAGTCTTACTCGAATACATCCAGCCGCCCGGTAATCCAGGATAAATATTTCCCTTAGTGAAAGAACAGGTGACGGAAAAAGACTGATGACAAGAAAATTAAAATTATTATCCAAAAAAAAAAAACGAATAACTGGATTCACAGTGCTAGGGGAATTGCTTGTGCTTAAAGTGGATCTCAGCTGCGCTACATTAGAGATTTATATATCATTGGTAAAGAAAGAAAGAAAAACCATTGTATTTTTTCTCACAAGAACTTGAGCTCTTCGTCCAAGCATTTCTTACTCCTCTTTTTTTTTTGTTATTATGGTGCTTAAAGAGTTGGATAATACTTTTGAAAATACAAAAAATGCAAACAATATGTTAACCCACGTAGAATTTTAGATACATGTCAAAGAAATATTTAAATATAACGTTCAGTCCATTCTTGACTATCCACTGGTGGTAAATCCAACCATTGAGATGCTTAATATCCGTGCGCACATAGACCTATTGATAACTCTTGGGTTGTTCTAGTCCAAGCATAGCAGTATATACTCAACAGAGATGGACTCCTACCAAGTAGGGGTGTTCACCGAAATTTTCGGATTCGGAAGGCCCATATCCGAATCCAAATCCGAAAATTCCGGATACCGGATTTTGGATCCGAATCAGATCTGAAATACCCATATCTTCAGCCCAGTAAATGGATTCGGATTCTGGATATCGGGTCGGATTTGGAGTTGGGCCAAGATTGATTTGGGCCTCTGTAATGGGCTCTCTTTTTTGCAGATATTTGAATTGGGCCTTTTTTCCGAGTTGGGCCAAGACTGATTTGGGGTTGTTTTAAGCTATGTAATGGGCTATTTTTTTCCAGATATTTGAATAGAGCTTGAATATACTTGTAACCTATTATTTCAACCTTATTTAGCTTGAGCCCATTTCATATACAGAAAAACTTGTGCTGAATACAATTGCATATTTCAGCCTTTTTTGCAGATTGCTAAAAATTAGAATTGCAGCCTTATTTGCTAGATTGCTAAAAAAACCCCATTCGAATATAAGTATAAACTAAATTACCACATTCTAATATACTATATAAGTATATAACTACTAACTATAGATCACATGCCACTAGAACCAAACATTAACATACAAGGTCTTCCACACTTCTAAATTATAATTAACAGAAATAACAATATAAAAAATAAAAACAAAAATAACACTACGTTACTTTCTAGTCTCTATAAACTAACAAACGGAACAAATTACATTAGACAACCTCATTCGAATATATGGAAAGCCCAAGTAAGCAAAATGTCATTCCAATTACTAAAAAAAAGCAAATCAAATCAATACTTGTCTGATATAATATATATGTATAGTATAAAATCAGAAAAAGATATATATAGCAAATCAGCAAGCCAACAAGCATTTGCTGAAACTGAAAAAATGTCTAACAACTCGTGAAGAAACCAATTCATATAATACAACAACCAATTCATAAGTCAACAAGATATATATAGCAAATCAGCAAGCCAACAACCAATAAACCAATTCAGCAACCCAATCTCCAATCTCCAACACAATAGAACCCAATGAACCAATTCAGCAAGCCCTGACCTCTAATCTCCATATAATTATATTCATTAATAATTTCTAAAATACCAAATATACACTGACCTGAGCAACAATGAACAACAAGGCAGCAAGACAACAACCAACACTCCAACAGCAATACACGTCACACAATATCTACAATAACTTCAAATCAGAATTCAGAATTAACAACAAGAAGAAACACTTGTATTTTATAATGAAGAAAACAACATTAAAAATTACCTGAGGGCAGTAAGGTTCTGACATGGGCTGCGAAGGATGAGGGCTGTGACTTTTTTTTTTTTTGCTGAGATTAGATGGTTCAGATCACCAACTGCAGAGGCACATACAAGTTCTATTTAAGTCAGTTGTGCTTAAAATGAAAACTATTTAAGTTTTTATACAAGCAGGAGAAAGCCAATGCACCTTTGTAGAGTGTCGGTGTAGATCCCAGTGAAGAAACCTAAGGCGATTCTCCACAGTTAGATTTTTATTCATGAATCTGATAGCACTTGCAAACTCTGCACGAAGAATAGTTTCTTGAGGCTTCCTCTCATGAGTCTGTTAATTGCCAACCATTATAACGAGAAAATAAGAAAAGAATTTAGGAAACGCTTATCAAAAGTTGCTGAAATCCAGATATAAGAGCCAGCTCACGAGGGAAGATAACATATGAGAGTGAGAGAGCTCTGAGACCGTATTAAGCTGTTGACGGTGACTAAAGAGCAAGAGGCAAAGAATTCGCGAAGGATTCAAGCTCTACGGGGCAAGGAGACCGGCGACAGGGGACTTGGGAGAGTGAAATCGTGAATGAGGGGGGGGGGGGGTGGGGGCCTAGGGCCGCTGAAACGCGCAGTTAACTAAAACCATTAATTCGGGTCGGATTAAATCGGATTTATATCCGAATCCGACCTGAATACATAATTTTCTACCAAAAAAATATATTCGGAACCGACTACACTCGACCCGGTAGGGTCGGACACGGCTCCTTGGGTTGGGTGAGTTTTGAACACCCCTAATTTTACTCTTGGCTATACCAAGAGTAAAATGCTGAACTAGTACGAGCAAAATGATCCTCGGCTCTTTGCTATACTGGATTAAACTTGGCACCCAGCTTCAAATCCCCATTAAATACAACTACAATTGATCCTAACAAGCAAGATGTAATAAGAACATAGTAATCTCTTCTATTGTAATAAAGTCCTAACATCAAATCCTCATCAAAACAACCAAATTTGACCCTGAGAAGCATAGTGAAAGTTTATCTTTAAGCTCCAAGATCAAATATATATTTTTATAACAATCTTGCTACTTGTAGGTTGCTTGCTACGCAGGGCAAACATGGAAACTAAGCCCGTATTTCGTATCTAGTCGTAAAATGCATTTCATTGTCATAAATTCCTTACCTTTGTCTACTACGCAAATCAACAAAAACAGCAAGGGCAACTAAAGACGATGAGTGAGGACACGAACATTCAGAAAGCAAAATTCAGTTTCATTACAATGTGAAATTCCATTCAATTGAGAACAAAAATCAATCGCTATACCGCCCAACTAACAACATAATTACTAACTAATCCAATTTTTCGAAAAGATAGCACACAAGCGTTAGACAATAGCGATCTTAGCCCCAGCCTCCTCGAGCTGCTTCTTGGCCTCCTCGGCTTCGTCCTTAGAAACGCCTTCCTTGAACTTCTTGGGCAACCCTTCGATAAGCTCCTTAGCCTCCTTCAACGCCAGGCTCGTCAACGTCCTCACCGCCTTGATCACCGAGATCCTCGAGCTGCTGGGGACCTCCTCGATCAACACGTCGAACTCGGTCTTCTCCTCGACGGCCGCGGGGGCATCTCCGGCGGCGACTCCTGGTGCTGCGGCTACAGCGGCGGGGGCGAAGGACGCAGCGGAGACGCCAAGCTTCTCCTGGAGGTAGTCGACTAAAATTCTGGCCTCCTCCAAGGTAAGGCCGGAGATGTCTGCGCCGAGCTTCTCGATCTTCTCGGGGGCGGACACGGCAGAGATAGGACGGACGTTGGTGAACCGCTGGGTGACGTTGGTAGTAGAGATGGACGGGAAGTGGAGGAGAGTGGGTTTGGGGGTTAGCGCAGGATAAGGGGAGGTCGAGGGCGTAGGGTAAATGGGGCACCGGAGGGTAAGCGTGGAGAGAGTCCTTGCCATTTCTTTTCTTGGAGACGCGGACAGAGAGGGGGAGAGAGTTGGAGAAAAGAAAAGGATAGGATAAGGAAGGGACGGGTTTGGGAGAGAATTATAGAAGAAGCTTGTTTTGGTCCTTTTGGTTGACAATATTGCCCTTCCAAAACGCTAGAATGCCTAGGACTCTAGCGTTTTGGCTAGGAGGCTAGGACGGAGAGATAAGTGATAATACTGGTTCCCGAGGAAAAAAGGAAAAAGATCAGAGCTAGGGGCATTCCGAGAATCGAACTCGGGACCTCTCGCACCCAAAGCGAGAATCATACCACTAGACCAAATGCCCTTACGATTAATGAGAAAACGACATTTTTATAAGACTCAAACTTTTTCCTCTTTCAAGGTATGAAGATACTTTTTTGTAGGCATTAACGAAGATTTTTTGGCTACATGGTAACCTTGTAAGTGATAACAATGTCACGTTCAGGGGCATATTACAAACTCAGTTGATTCAACTTCATACAAACGCCAAGAAATTTAGAAAGACGGTTTAGTTTGTCATTGAGAATGATATTTTTTAAAATTGCGTAATCTTGCCAGTGGTTGGCTCTCTTTTCTACTCTAAAACATATATATCCTTTTTCTGATAAACAAAAGAAAAATATTGAGAATGCATTCCTCTATCATTCAAACCCCGTGGCCGTATAGAAGACCCCACACGTAGTGATTCTGTGAAAATGTGTAATGAGTCTGACTAATCCAATACTAATTCTTCCTCGGCTATAGTTTCCAGAACAGGACGCCAAGTACGCGATCTTGAGTAGGACTTCCGACTACGGACATTCCACGTAGGCTTAGCCAACGACGTCGTTCCAACAATCGGATTAGCTCCCACTTGAACATACAGTCCTGACCTTCTCTTTTGTTGCTTCGCGAGGCGAAGAAGACAGGAACATTTCGTGGAGAATTAGGTCCGGCGTCGCTTCCAAATCATCCTTCTTCTGCCGCTTGTTGCTTGAGCTCTGAATCATATTCGCCATGATCTCCACATTCTTGCTCTCTTTGTGTCCTTTGCTCTTGGTCCTTAAGTTTGTCAACTTCCAGTGATTTGGATTCTGCTTGACGAATAAATGTATAGGGAACTAACGAGGGTTTTGAGGGTATGATGACTCTGATTGCAGCTAAGTGGGACACTGCCTCTGTTCGGAATAGGGTTCTGCATAGAACCAATTGGCTCTCTGTCTGGACCGTCCCTTGTAAACCTTCCTGCTGGAGTAGTAATTAAGACGCATGGTATTACAATAAAACTAAATTATTACCCTCAGCGGCATAGCCTAACAATTATGCTAATGACTGTTTATGGAAACCCAAAAGCTACTTAATTATTCCAATCATATGATTATTTTGAACATGATCCTCAAATTCAATTATATCCATTCCATTTTCTGAAGTTGAAAATCCTAACGTCTTTATTCAAAATAGCTCTTCAACATTAACAAGTACCCCTATCAACAATTGTTCCTAGAAAGCAGAGTCCTTCAAGTAATTTTTGTTTGGATTTTGAAGGGTAGCTTATTAAATTATTGGATAGAATGATCATACGCGTTCCTTTTTTTCTTCGGCTCGGATTCAGAAAGGAAGTAGATAAGAAATTTATATCAAGATTTGAGTTGCCCAAAAGAAAAATTTGTATCAGGATATAAAAAGAATACGGTGGAGCCATTCTTACATTGAACAAGAATGATCATCTTTGATCTCCTACCCCTATCAATGGTACAACATTGTTATACAGATTTAAATCAGCAAGCAATATCGCCAGCTCCACCAAAACAGTTTCTCATCACAGCCATCGCCACCACCAAAACGGATTATCACCACCTTCTGCGCCTCCTCCCATACCAGTAGGCAAATGCTGCTATAGAAGCAGCCAGAACAACACCAGCGGCAGCATGCAAAGCATATATTGGTTTTTCCAGAACAAGACCAGAAACGCTAACATCGACAGGTGATGATGGTGATGGCAGTGGGTTCTGACTGACTGCCAATGCAAAGCCCAAACCCTGTCTTTCCAACTCGCCAATGTCTTCAATTGCTGGCTGGAGCCTCGTGGCCTTGGCTATAGCATCGTACTCGTCTTTGGTTCCACCTTCAAGGAATGCCCCAACGAGGTGACCCATGCTTACCCAGTAGGCCCCAACTGTACTTCCTGAGTAATCTCCAAAGTGGACTACCTCCCCCACACTGTCCCCATAAAACTGCCAAGACATCGTAAATACTCTGGAGTAAAAGAAAGGCAAGTAGTCAAACTCACCAGCTTTTTCCGGTTCCATTATTGCAGCAACAGCATGTCTTGCAGATTTTCGAGCTGCGTCCACATGTTCAAGCCTACGGCTCTCGCCAAATAGTTTTAGTGGAAAGGATGCAACATCCCCGACTGCGTAGACAGTGCTGTTGCTTGACTGCAACTTTCCATTCACTTTGATTCCACCCTTCTCCAAAGTTAGTTGGCCTTCAAATAAGCTTGTGTTTGGACGGATTCCTATTCCAGCAACAACCATGTCGGCAGGTAGCTTAGTTCCATCTTTGAGATTAACAGCAATAACCTGTAAAAGAGTTGATGGGCCCTTTGAGATCTAACAGCGCACAATATCAATTAGCAAGTATGAAAACAAAATGTTGTATCTTCTGAACAAATAGAAAGGAAAAGCACTTCTCCTATAATTGGTATTATCGTCATCATTATCCTACAACATCCTCATCATCATCCTTACTACTTCAAACTGGACATACACCTCCTCATCTGGTTAGTTGAAGCCAATTTCCTTAATTTGGAATACGAAAATTGTTAAAGGTATCAATCTCCTCCCAGGCCAAACATGGTGACTTCTGGTTCACCTAGCCATATAATAAACAACCCAAAAGAGATCCTCTAAAAGCAGCATAAGATTGACCTTTCCGTTAGAGTCCATATCGAATGATGACAAGACAGTTCCTTTAATGAAAGTTACTCCTTTGGACTTATAAAAGCCTTCATAATAATTTGCCATCTTGGGAGTAAATAAACGAGCCACTGTACCAACAAAAAACAAAGAAAATAGAACATCAGATAAGAAGCCAGTCATCTTAATGAAAAAGGTACGCCAACAGCAAATAGGATTATATTCCACAAAATGAAAAATGAATTAAGAATAAATTCAACTTTCAAGTATCCCACAGAAAATATACCCGGTAAAGCAGTTACCTTGTTCAAGCTAGAGAAAAGAAAAAGAAAAAAGAACAGCACAAGAGCAGTACTTACTGCAATGTTCTTCTGGGAAAACCATGGTTACATTTAATTTATTCATCACCAAACATGCAGCACACTCCATTCCAATGTAGCCACCGCCAATGACAACGGCATTCCCCCCAGGACAGGATTGCATTGCATCAACAAGCCTATTTGCATCAGCCAAATCTCGTAAATAGCACACATTTGCAGCATTTGATCCATTCACTCCAAATTCTTCAAGCTTCAAAGCCTACATTCACATCAGACGAATCAGTTAAGGTCAGAAAGCCCTTCCCGTTACCTTATGAAACTTTTCACTATTTGATATCTCACACACCATTAAAAGAATTATATCTTTGATAAAATCATAATAAGTTCTTTTAACCTTAGGATCTTGTCTCATTTATTATGAGGACAAAAATTGAAATCATAGCACAAGCAAATTGAAAAGAAATAGGAAGGAAAAACAAAAAAGTTCATTTGTGTTTGAATAGGTCTTGGCGTCTAGAACATCCTCTGATTCCAACTCTAAATATTTGACCAAGGGAAGCGATATTGCTCATCCACCAGTACCCAAACCCAATGGCAAACAATATCCTGCACAAATCTGACACTTTACAGAGGAAAAATGCGTCCCTTATTGGTACAAAAGGTAAACTAGCCAGTAGTAATTAGACTAACAAAATATTAAAAGCGCAAGAAGTATTACCCAATTAAAGATTAGTTACAATACCTGAGCACCTGTAGCAACAATGAGAATCTTGTAACTAATAGTCTCCCCAGCTGCTGTTAATAGTGTCTTACGCTTCACGTCAGCCGACTTGACGCGAGTTCCAAGAACTAATTCAATTCCTACAGAAGAGACCGGGATTCCAAAATAAACTCTTCAATTGAGAAGAAACACATCCGCAGTAGAGATTCTAATCAGCAAACACCATGCAAATCCAAAGCAACTAAAGAAGAGTCATTTCTCCCTAGCATCTGGAGTAAAAATAAGAATAGGATGAAATATGATTACCATGTTCCTTGTACCACTTTGGGGTTAACCTTTCCTCATTAGCACCAACACATGTGTGAAATGACGGAAGGCGTACAGGAGCTGCATGTTAGCACTTATTTCAGTAACCAATTCAGATATATCCTGAGCAAGAAATATTAAAGAAAGGAGAATAAAAATGAGGCAAGAATTAGTACACGGTTGCCTATCAATTAAGAACGATAATAAATGAATTAATTCGCACCGTACCCAAAGTGCAAGCTTAAAACCCCAGATTTATCGCCCTTGAGATTACCATGGCAATGTAAAGATTGGTGCAGAGCAAGAGCTTGCTGGAAGTGATCAGCTGACTCACCAGGTTAATTCCACTCAGTTGAAGGTAACATACTTCATATCAAAAAGATTGACCACGCACTACTTTCTCCCCTGATAACCTTTGTAAAAAAAAACTTAAGCTACAAGGTTCTGCCCAATGAGGCATCAACCAACAAGTGAAACTCTAATGTATAAGGTGTAATGAGCTGTGCATCCCATATTCCTTTGTCAACAGTATTAAACATGATGCCGTGCTTCATTACACAAAGCAAACGAGCATAATTAACAAGAAAAACTATTGGAGCCTTTTTTCTGAATTAATATTGGGAATCGCAAAAACACAAGCTTTTTGGAGATAGAGGATGCATCTAGATGTCCCGCCATTTTGGAATGATTGCAGGATGTAACGAGTAAGATTTGTTGTCAATGTAATATTTTTCTTTGCTTTACAGAATGTATCAATTTCAGGGACAAATAAATGCTGAAATTCAGAGGGTCAAGGGAAACGGCCACTGGTACTATATTTTTTAAACCCTGACAGAGCACCCAACCAAGTAGGAAGACACTGGACGCATCACATACCCATAACTGCCCCAATGATTTTAAGAAGAGATATACAGGTGGGAGCAGGAGACAAAGTTCCCAATTAGAATTCATATTTGAACAAATACAGAATTCATAGTTCTCAATAGGAGCATCAAATATCGGCGATGACAAACAATGAAGAAAACATCACTTCACTAGGATTTATGATTTGAATGCACACCTTCAGGAACTAAATATCCTTTGCTTAATGCAGGTCTTTCATAAGGCGCAACCTGAAACAGATGCAGCAGGTATGTTCAAACAATATAAACACATTTTTTTCTTGCAAATGTAGCTCATAAATTACAAACAACACCAACAAAACATAAGACATGAGAAATCCAAATTTTATTTGTTGTAGCATAAGCATTTCTAGTGCATAAGAGGTTATAAGGCCCCATGTCATGGTCCCAGCGAATCGCAAGATACATGGAGAACCAAAGGACCAACTAAAATTGTTGGTGCTGTTAAAATGCACAACATAAATAATAATATCTGGCCACAGGTACTACTTTCTCCTAAATCCTTGCTTGTGCAAAGCTCTAAACCTATCAAACCAAATTTTGGTTTAACTACAAAACTAAAGTACCTTCCACAAGGGAAGCGGAGAATGACAATTTAAGAGAACATTTACCAAGGAGATGGACATATCTTTTTTCTTACAGCTCCTAACAACTGTCAGAAACAGTATAACATTTGCCAATGGCCTGGGGGTCAGATGGCTCTTCCACCCCCTATACACAGGAAGGTTGTAGGTTAGTTCTCAAGTTCGTGTCTGGAGGAGTGTACCAGTCACTTACCAGTTCTATAGATATGTACTTGTATCTATGATTTTTTTCTATCCATCTATATTTCTACTTATAAACTGATGTACCAATTTCATTTGTCATGAGTACATTATACTACACGTTCTCTGCGGAGCCAAAACTGGAAATTCAATCGAAACATGGAACTCTTGCTCCGAGCACCGAAAAAATAAAGAATCTACGATTTAATACCAAATATATAAGTCCGGCTACACGTTATCTGCGGAGCCACAATTGGAAATTCAATCGAAACATAGAACTCTTGCTCCGAGCACCGAAAAAATAAGAATCTACGCTTTAAATACCAAATATATAAGTCCGGCGCGTGTTTAAGCATGTGGCTGAATTGTAAGCCTGTCTTCAGAATAGTTAACAGTCATGAACAGAGAAAATCAACGCCCCCTCTTGGATTCAAAAGCTGAATGTCTGAATTGGACAACATTAATATCTCACACAAACTCTCTGAAAGATAACGGATCATAAAATAAATTATTGAGCACTGTAAGGAGACATAAAGAAAGAAGAAGACAGATTAGGACATGTAATGATTACCCAACTGTAAAAAACACACCCATTAAAGACATGGACTTCAAAATGGGATGAAAAATGAGAGGTAAAGAGGGAAAGAATTAACTCACTGATTCTTCAGAAATTATGCAGAGTTCACCGTGAGAGACTCCCCTCTGTGTGAATTCAAGAGCTGCATACCCAGCTGCCACCCCTCCTCCGAGAATCACATACACAAATGCCCTTCCCATTCCTCTCTCTCAGCCCTCACCCTGCCCCTCTTTCTTTCAAACTCCCTGACTATTTGTGAGATTTCTTACGGGGAAGCGCTCCCTTTGGACACACTCAAAAGAGAAAAACGAACAGGGTTTAAATATCCAATCCGATACTTGGTGACCCATTCTATGAAACGTGGAGGTTTGATCATGACATTGTCGTGTTGACCATAAGGCCCTTTCGTACACTTACCGTTCCAAATTAAAAAAGACACCGTTTTGATCATTGGGGCCCACTTGGAATTCTACTGGGTTAGAATCTTCTGATTCTTTAAGACCAGTCCGAGACTCTGAAGTTGGATCTAGCTAGCGGTGGACAATCGACGGCGGATATTGTTGGGAAATCGTGACGACGACAATGATGATCCATCAAAGATCAACTTGCATTGCCTCGTGTAACTGAATTGCGGATGAGCTCAGACTACAATACAAAAAAATTATTATTATTTAAAAAAAAAAACTGAATTGTGGATGAGGCCTCGCACGTCTGCCACGCGTTCTTCTTGAGCTTATCCTCTCCATTGGTTTTTTATTACCTCAAAAAGATCATTCATCGTTAATTATTTAATTAATTACTAAAATTGTTACACTTTTTTTTTTCGCCTTGGAGTTATCGGATCGATTTCTTTAATATGTAAACTCGAGAATGCTGACCGTATAAATATAAACTATTCTTTATCAACTGCCACGTGGAGTTGACTTCCAACATTGCATACATTAAATATATTTTCGCCAACATAAAGCAGTTATATATATGCTGGTGGTAATTATAAAAAAAATAAATTACTAATTAAGTTAACACTTGTTTTGATATTTATTGTACTAATTTTATATTATTTAAATGCGAGCTGAAATTTGCCGCCGCCTTATTTCTCTTATATGATGAACACACGAATGCTGACCTTGCGAAGTTTTTTTTTTTTTTTTTTTATCGTAAATGCAGCACATAACTACATTACCCGTGTTACATAAAGCCTGCCCTATCCTACGAATCCTAAGCTTTTTTATATTAATATACCCCTGTATTATATAATATATCTTTCTTCTGCCAACGGAGAAGCAGTAATATGTGGACATATAGTTGAAGGCATGCTAAATAATCATGATTTCCTTAGGTGATCGTTGTACCTTTATACGTCGAATATGCTGGCTGTTTTTATATATATATTTAAACAGTAATTGGAGACCACGTAGATTTTCATTATCCTCTGTGAATACAGCGCAGAGTGGTCTAATTCCTGTATTTGTTACCTGAATGTATTTTTTTAGCTATCCATAGAATGCTGTAGAGACAATAGTATAAAAGTATACTGAGAGATCAATAGGATCAAGTTGGTTTTGGTGTTTATTTCACTTTTATATTTGTTGAAATAAAAATTGAGACTTCAGTGTGATTTTTTTTAAAATTATAGTTTAATTATCGATACAATTAATGTGATATTAATTTTTAACTATTTTTCAGACATATAAATCATTTTGTGTACTAGATATTAGGGAAATTAACCGTTTAGTCCTTAGGTTTTGGGAACTTTTTCATTTTTTAGTCTTTCATTTTCAAACTTCAAATTTTTAGTTATTGAGTTTTTTTTTTACAAAAGCATCTATCCGTCAGTCTGTCGTCCATATTCTTAACGGAGCTCTCTGACACATCAGCAAATTTGTACTGATCGATCGCTCACGTACCAGATCTATTTCAAAACATATACCGGTCGAACGCTTCACCAAGTGTCAAGTTTGCTGACGTGTCAAAGAGTTTCGTTAAGCATATGGACGACAAACTGACGAATGAGTGCTTTTATAAAAAAAAAAAAAAAAAAAAAAAAAACTCAAGGACTAGAAATTTGAAGTTTGAAAGTGAAGGACTAAAATAAAAAAGTACAAAAAATCTAAGGACTAAAATACTAATTTCCCTAAATATTAACTCAAACATGAACCTCTATTAGGTGGAATATGAATAATCTTGGATTGGAGCCGCTCCATACGGGTAGCCCACGAATCAAAATTGGAATTTTAGTAAACTGGACTAGGATCACAAATATTGTTTTGGAGACCATAAACGGCCGGTTCATTTTATTCCCCGGCCCAAATAACTGAGGCCACCAAATTTTCAACTTAAAAATGGTGGAATCGGTAGCGTAAAATCGAACAAGTTTCCTTTTCCTTGTGACACCGACGCCATCCTCTTAACGCACAAGGCTCAGCCTGGTTTCCCAAGAAAGGAAAGGAGATATTCAATACCAGATGAGAAATGGTCTTTCTTGTTTCTGTAGGGTACTCCGAAACAAGCAGAGATAACCTCCTCGAACAATTTCCCTCACTTTTATGTTGCGTACGCGCGATTAGTTATATCTCCCATCATGTGAGTCGTGAACGTTCATCGATCACAATGGTGCTCAAATTCCTCGCTGGCGCATTGCGTCATTGATCATGACATAGAAGCTAATAATAAGCACTCTTCAACAAAAGCAGCCATCAACGTACGTCAAAGTCGAGGCCACCCCCTCGTAATATTTTACTCATTAAATATATATTACATTTTATCCGATAATATAAATATATAGTCTGCCACTAAGTAGTACCCTAGCCTTTGATATGTTCAATTTTGCATTTATTTAAATAAATATTGGAAAGGATCAGCTTCTGATAGGAATAAATGGAAAGAGTACCCGCGGCTTTCGTCACGCTTTATGAGCACTCCATTCATGTGAATTTTCCTTATCTTTCACGTGACGATTATATATCTCTGGCATCATTTTTTTACACACGGATCATGTGCCTAAAAAAAACGAGTGGCTCATGGACATAGGTCCTCTCTGTATGACAATGAAAGGCATGTAGCCATTGTCATCTTTGATCTTTTCCCATATGAAGACGGTGCAAAATCGGAGGAAAGGGGCCTTAAGGAATACTCCTTTTAATTTGTAAGCACTTCACTTCAGGCTTCGGGTTTCGGGACGTTGGAATATATATGCTGAAGTCGAGGATTGGTATGACCGTATGGGGCTTTAAATGCCAGTCCGATGTCATCAATTAGGGTCCTAATTACTTCATGGGTAAGAATACCAAGCACGCATGGCGGTGAGGCACATGGAAAAAGTTCCTAGCTAGTATTAGGAGGGTTAGCTAGAGGACTCTTTAGTCATCACAATAACTACTCAAAATTGCATGCCGTACGTGGAGTAACATGTTGGACGAGTGGACGTGTAAATTTACAATTAAGCACGTGCACATGGACTTCCTTATTGCTATTGCAAGAGTTAGGTTAACGTCATACTTCTCCATGCCTCTATTCCACAAGTCCGCAACCGATATTGTTCATGGAAGGCATTGACCATGGAATATGACAAAGCTTAATTAGTTTTCTTGCTTTTTCTACCTACGTGTCAATTTCTCTATGGCTTTAGTTTTGGAGCTAATGTCGTGTTCAACCTTCTCTCTCGTGAAATTCACACACACACACACATATATATTATTCAGATCACCCAATTAGCTAAATCTCATCATTGATTGCATGTATCTATTCTCAAGAGCTTTCCTTAATTTGCTGAAGTTTAACCAAGTTCAAATTTCAATCCATAAGTGAAGAGTCACATGATATACCTTAAATGTCACATTACCTTATAGCATGCATGCTCAAGAAAAAGAAAAATGCCTCACAGTAGGCGACCAAATACTAAGCAAGTTAGTAATTATAAGTAAATCATCTTTTGGGGCGTATCGCTTTCTAGAGTATCTTGTGGAGAAGATATTGGGAAAGCGACATCACATCTATTGACATCAACCCAAGATATGAAAATCAAGTACTCTCTTGGTATCTATGTTCCCACAGGCCACACCTATGTGTAAGAGATCATTGTAAGGCCAATCGCTCACCTTTTCCTTAACAATAAGATGAGAAGTTTAGGAGCATGTTCGTTTACAAAGAATCCTCATAATTTTTTGAATTCTCAGGATTCTACAACCAAACATCATTTTTCAAACCACATAAATATAACTACAACGCGCATACCAATAAAGTTAACATCACATAAAAATTCTCAAAACACAAAAAATTCTCACAAAACACCCCAACCGAACATCCCCTAGGATCCTGTTACAAAAACGATACTTCTTTAATTATACATTAATAGCACAAAAAATATTGAAGTTTAAACCAAAGACACACCTATATAGTACGTACCCATCATAAGAATATGGACCATTATGTATTTTATCTTTATGCTTAATCCCCACTAAATAGATGCATATATAGACCATATGTCCTCCATGCTCCAATAGTTGTCACTCGATTCAGGAGCGGGTGGAGGGGCTGCATGAATAGGCTCCATATTTCTAGGATATAATAATGGTGCAGATCTAGAGTAGGTTTCCATCGGCTCAACCATGCCGGAGGCTTGGCTCGAGCTTGCCTGGCTTGAGCTTGCTCGGTCATAATTGACCTCAGAAGACTGCCCATGGAAATTCTCCGCTTGCTTTATGTGCTTTTGGATTCTAGTCCTCCAGTAATTCTTTATTTCGTTGTCAGTTCTTCCAGGCAAATGCTTTGCAATTTTTGACCACCTGCTTAATTAGAAAGTCATCCGTAAAAGAAGATGGAACAAATTAATAAGCATCTAGCTAATGCTCGATCTTAAAACTGAATAGGATTCATTCATGAGATCTCATAGGATATGAACCTTAAATCTAAACTCTTGGACAAGACTTGAACTCATGACATTAGAAAGTTGATCGATGGCCTTATTTAACGAGAGTACATGCAGTTGGAAATTTTGAAGTTGATCTATGCTGGAATTAAGTTCCTATATATGTGCCACGTCCATATATCCATCCCATTTGAACGATATATGTAGACCAGAAGATCTGATAAACTAAAGGTGCAGGTCATAGATAATAATGCAGCTAGAAATGCAACCTAGCTAGAGGGGGTTGGCATGGAAAATATTGGTCATTATAGGATATCTTTCAGTCCATATCCATGGTTCGAAATCAAAGTCCTCCATGTCGGACGTTATAATATCAGGACAACTTGACGCTTGATTTTCAAAGTCTACGGATGGAACTGATCATCCCTAGCTCTGTAGCTAGGGTTCACCAATCATGAATCAAGTTCCTCGTTGATACAAATATAAACTACGTCCTTTCTCTTCTTCTTCCCCTTTCTTTTCTTTTTCTTAATTCTCGTTTTGATCTTTTTCCTTTTCAGTTCTCGTATTTGGTCAGGAAACTGTTCATGTTTAGTTAGGCTAATGAGCTACCTCTATCCACGCAGACACTAAGGAGTATGGAGACCGCGGGACGGTGTACGTACGTAAGAAGTAGGTTTCTTAACCAGGTATATCCATCCTCACGGGTTTTCTAAATTGCTCTCTGCTGGATCTTATAGAACCATCATCTCAGGCTTTCGTGTAGGCTTCAATATCTGATAACCATGTGGTTGTCTTATGATCAAGGCTTGTTAGTTTTGAAGTACGTAAGACGGATCATTGGGAGAAAAACCTTTTTGATAATCATCATGAGCATGCATGTGGTAAGAAAATTTGCAAGTTCTTTACACTCTTTGCCCCCATCCCTGCTATAAAACGAGAGCGTCGAAGCCATCCTTTCGGGAATATGCCTTCGATTACTGGGGGCCCGCCACGCCATCTCACGAAGAGCCAAAACTGTATAATGTTTCAGGTCCACCTCAAGAACTACTTTTTCTTCTGAAAGGGACGGTTAACATGTGACTAATTGATAAAGGTTCTGGTTAAAATGGAAACAAATTATATTGCCGGCGTTTTCAACTTTTCCCAATTACTCAGATCATATATCAAGGTATTTGGAATCTTAGGAAACAAACAAATTAATGAAAAAGGTTCCTAAAGAATTATACCCATATTTTGCAGGAATTTTATACGATAAGTATCGTAAATTTAATTTAGGGATGATTACGAATCTGGCCAGACTGTAACATGGAGTGGGGGATCGATCAGCCTCTTGCACATAGTTAGTAATATATATTCAGGATCTTCAAGTAGTACTGCATGATTTTCGGCTCTTTTCCAAATAATTTTCATATTTCCAAAACATGTCGTGTCAGATTCAAGGATCATAAAATATTGAAGATCAACTTGATAAAAAGGACTCTGAAAATGCGGGGGAGAAAAAAATTTGGTCCTATATGCCTCGTGATGCAATCAGCCTTTGACAAATCTAAGGATATGTTCTATGTATTAACGGGAGCCAGGAATCAGGAAGGCTTACTGGAAGATATCCGCCAGTCATGTATGACACCTACCAGAGAAAAGTGCTGAAGGGAAAGGCAAGCACCATTGAAGCAAAATCCGTCCTTCCATGTATGGATGAAATCGTAAGAGTGGTTAATAGCTAGCGAGATTGAAAACGATTATATTCAGGAATCAGGATCATAGATCTTGGAAAGGGCTTTTGAGTTCTCAAAAGCCATCTCCTGTACCATTTTGGAGGCGAACTACTACATGGAAAAGCAAATTAGTTCTCGATCTGTAGTCCGAAAAAAAGAAAAACGTTTGTGGCGGGTTGTTAGTTCTATTCTAAGATATTAGAACTGATTATTACTGGAGAATATTTTCATACATGTGATTATTCAACATGGGCGCACCTGTTTCCCCACTTGGCGTGCAGTTCCACAATCAAAAGCTCTTCCTCGGGTGTAATATTACCTCTCCGAACGTCAGGTCGCAGATAGTTTAGCCATCGAAGCCGGCAGCTCTTTCCGGTACGTTTGAGACCTAGCAAGATCGTCGAGAAAACAAATTATCATACTCCATACGATCAATAGGGTCACTGCTTGCTATAAGAAGGTCAGAAAAAGGTTTTCATAGAAACTGATCATTATTGTGAAGCGGTTTACCGGCAGATTTCGCTAGGGTGTTCCATACGCCTTCACCGTGATTTGCAATATAATTGATAAGAATCATGTCTTCTTCCATGGTCCATGGCCCTTTTCTCACTTCGGGATCTTGTGACGAGTTGCATGGTTTCTTATCCATTCCTCTCGAGAAAGAGAATCAGAGAGAGAGAGAAAGAGAGAGAGAAACTTTGGTGAGGAAGACAAATGAGATAATAGGGTTCGCCGGGTTTTTATAGACGAAGTTAATTACCAGACAAGTAATTCTCTTTGTAATTCATGAGCCATTAATCAGTATCATAGCCGAGCCGGCCTTAGCGTAATATTGATTGAGTGACATAGACAAGTATGCGTGTTTGTCAAATTAACTAGTAGCTAGATGCTTGCATGCACGGACACATTATATTTGTAAGCTGGTAACTCTATATATAATTCGCGTGCTTATCTCTGCGCTACCATAAAAATAGGTAAACCTGCGGAAAAATTACAAGAAAATGAAGTGACAAATCCACGTGCATGGAAAAATGTAGGGTTCACTATTGTGGAAAGGATTCCTCATGAAAAAGAAAGCTAGCAATCAGTATAGGAGGAAACGAACATAATTCACTTACTGGGGGTGCAATGAGTACGATTATCAGATTGTTCTCTAGGTTCTGTCACATCAGATTCTTCCAATATCGATGTTTAATTAGTTGTAATGCCATCAGTAAATTGATCAACTAATTATTCAGGGCTGTTCGCGCCTCGTCAGTAAATTGTCGTAAAATATATCTTTCCAATTTCCAAAGAGTATCTGCTTGCTTCATGCAATTTTTTTCCTTCCTTTTGTCTGGGATAAAAGCTTCACGTACTCCACAATATTGTTATCCATGCACACAGACTCATGAGAGCAAGAACTAGAAGGGCCTGCGACGATCTATATCTAGGCAGCACAGAAGAGAGGGACCAACAGGCAACAAGACTAATGGAAGACATGCATTTCTCGTCCAATGTATTTCTACTATGAGCTGCAACAGCTGCCTGATATGGATCCTGTTAGGCGTGCTGATGCCGCCTATTACAAAACAATAGTTAGACCATTCAAATTTTTGGTCCATAAATCTGCTTTGTTCCGCTGATTGGCTACATCCTTTTTTAACCTCGTTAAATTAAGTTCCATACAGGCGCCTCATGAGGCAACTCAGAAAAAGATCTGCGCTAGCTACTGCACATTCATGATTCAACTACACTGCAGAAAATCTTGAGCGGATTTAAATTTCTATTTTGTTATGATCTGTAGGGATGCTTCACCCTACGAAGTGATTCAAAAGTAGTGACCATTGTCGGGCTGCAGATCAATTAGTTCCTCTCGCGCAACAAAATCCCTGGAACTCAAAGCCAAAATATTGCTAGCAATCCCTTGTTCTGTTCTTAAAACGAAGTTGTGGATACAATAAGATGGTTAGGCTGCTCTCGACCTACCCTGCATTTTCCTTTTTTTCACGATACGTCAGAAGATGATTTTTCATATATCACCAAAGGAAAGAAAGTCAACGATCGTTTAATGATCTGAGCCCGCCTAGTTTGACTAGATCAAGAGAATGACCAAGAAGCTGCATATATGCTCACTTACCATGAGGGCAACTTAAAATCATCAATGAGTTTTCCAGCGGATCATTAATTGCAGGTAATCCCATCCAAAGGCAGAGTCCCAATTCATAGGGATTAATTTTGCTGGCACAATTATGAAGAGTTTAAGTTTATATGATTCTTTCCTATTAATTGGAGTTCATATATATTCTTCTTTTTCTGAAGTTTCTAAAACTTGAAAAATGAGGTCCACAAGTGAAGCAGCATAATTAACTCATAATAGTCATGAAGATCATTTTATGAAAGATCAGTAAGGATTAGGTTAGGTCTGAATGGTTCTGATCCACACAAAAGAAAGACAAGAAAGGACGAATTTCCGTTATTGGATCCCGATTATTGGTTCAGTCGGAACTGGCTTATAAATCTTGTTCAAAGACTCATTAGCAAAGGTCCTGCAGACAAGTCATGGCAACTCATAATGTAGACAGTACCTCCTTGTTTTCTCTAAAGACACTTTACTTGATTTCCTCACCCATAACGACACACGCTATATGCAAAAGTTAGATGAGAGCTATACTAGAATTAGAAAACACCTCGTGGCTCTCATTGAGTGCCGCTTTTGCGAATTTCAACCTCCACTACTCACAGGGCGGGCGGTGCGTGTTGATCATTTTTCATACACAGTAATAGCCATCAGGTCCAATTCCATAGAGGTAGCGTACTAGCTCTTGCCTTTCTGAGAAACGCCTTCGTCATCTTTCTGAAGGGGGAGAAAATTTGGAAGGAATTAGTGCTTAAAACAGCGATATCCAAGCACGCACAATTCAGGTATCAAGCAATGACGTGAACACAGCCAATAATTAAAGCCTCAATTCAGATCCAATAGGCCGGCTTTTTAACATATTTTGCCAGAAAAGACTCAGCCCCAACCACATACACATTTCGTGGTTAACAAGGGATCCAGTGATAAGCTCAATTATGAGAGAGTACCCAGACAGCGGCAAATTATTAATTAATGAGCAATCTTTTTACATTAATTAATTCAAACCCAACTACCCCGCGCTTGCACACAGCCCAAAAAGTAATGTAAATGTTGTAGTCCGAAGTATTTATTGTTACTACAGTTTTACTCCGCTGTACATGAAGATCTTTTAATAAAAATGATAGAAACGAGGCATATATGCCAATTGAAAGTATGCGTAATGTCGCGTAGTTATTCAGTGCGATATGGTATCATCCATGTGCATGATATGATTCATCCTTTATGAAAAATCCTATTAACCTCGCTTGCTGCAGAGATTGTCTGAATAAGCTATCATTTTTTATTTGAAACGCAATTTCGCAAACTTGCTCTCCCATTTCTCATAAAATTATTTTATTCTTCATTCTGATTGTATTTACTATTGGCTCATAAATATGAATCCCATAGATGTTCTAAGAAGTTTTTGAATCGCTTTCCGTAGATGGCCACGCTGACGGAACAAATCTTCAACGGCTACTCATCCAGGCTCCAGCCCGCCGAGAAAAAGCCCAGCGTCACAGCGTCCATGATTTTTGAGTGCTACTTATCCGGGAAGGAACCAAGTGTTCGGGCCCATAATTGTATTTCTTGGAGTGATGTATCCGTTTTGAACTTCTTTTACTCAACATACTTCACACTACGGATTACTACGATATGGCCATGACAGTGACACTGCTGACAATACCTCCATCCTTCGACCCAATAAAATCTCCACCAGTCAATTATAAGGCAGACAAAAATAGCTACTAAAAGTGTGGCCATAACCAAAAGAGATTGCAACAACACAAAAGTTTAGTTTACAGCTAAAAGGTTTAGCTAAAGTAGCAACCACACAAACAAATATATAAAAGGTCTACGCAAATATTCTGCTATCATAACATCCACGGCCCACGGAGAAAGGGGAAAATGCGCCCGCCCAGACAGCCAGAGAACAAAATTCTTTAACGCTTCATGCCTGAAAGGAAAGGAAGGAGAGTTCGAACTAAGTATTGACGAAAGGAATCGTGCAGGTGTAGCAAATACGCAACCTAAAATGAAGTGATGATGAGCACCCACTTTCAGAATGATTTCCAAAGTTCAATTCGAGCTATTTTTCGAAACATGGCATTTTACCCATTCTATGATTCTATGCTATGGTCCATTGTCTATCTTATCCATGCTTATGTAAGCTTTTGAGCTTTGTTCATGTACTTGCCTTGGTAGCGATGTTGTTGGAAAGCCAATCCAACCCCTCATACAGGCCCTCTCCAGAAGTGGCGCATGTGCTTTGGATGTACCTGAAATGAAACATCATATGTCATCAGCGAGTTAAAGCCACAATTAGCCACAATTAGTGTTTTTTTTTAATAATTTGAAATTTGAAACAGTTGACATTTCTAGCATCCATGGTGAACATCCCAGAACTGACACAACTTGAGGCAAAAATGAGGGTGGAAAAGTGTTACCAGTGGCGTTGGCGGAGAGAATGAAGTCCAAGCTTGTCAGTTATCTCTGCAGCATTCATTGCATTAGGAAGATCTTGTTTGTTGGCAAATACAAGCAGAACAGCATCCCTCAGTTCATCCTGAAACAGGATTAACATTTGCATTAATAAACCTAGTATCCAAATCAAACAGAAAATGGATATTTAGCTAAGCTAAACAAATTGCATGCTTGTGAATACTGTAAAGCACAAACAGATATTGCCAAGCAACCAATAAGAAGCTAGTAACAGGACAGAAGGATAAACTAATTATCCTACTTATGCAAGAAAAGTTTGATCTTCATAGAACAGCTGCTACAGTGCCGGTTGATTTTGCTAACAGTACCTAAAGACTAACATACCTCATTCAACATCCTGTGCAACTCATCCCTTGCCTCAACGACTCGATCTCTGTCATTGCTATCAACCACAAAAATAAGACCCTGAGTGTTTTGGAAGTAGTGCCTCCACAGTGGACGGATCTGATTAAGAATTGTATCAGTTTACAAACATAAATCCACAATGAGGTACAACACGGAATACCAGAGACACATATGGTTTAACAAACAAAGACATAGACAATCATACACTTGAGTCTGACTTTCCCACACGAAAACATAAAGAGGGATGTACCTTGTCCTGACCACCAACATCCCACACAGTGAAGCTGATGTTTTTGTATTCCACTGTCTCCACATTAAATCCTACAAGGAGCAACTCATTCTCATTGCCAAGTTAAAAAAGTAATCCTATTCAATTAATTAGATGCCAAAACTGCAACACATTGAAAATTATCTTCATTTGAACTGCAGTAGAGGTAAAAGCTTACTCGTCAATGCTAAACCGGAAACACTCGATATACCAGTATAAGATTCCCAAGTGACAGTAACTCGTTAGCAGAAATCACACAAGTCATCAAATGAAATTGGATTCTAGCCGAAGTTTACAGAAGAAATACAAGGGATTATATTTTAGAGCTTCAATTTTGTTGAAGCCAAAATACTGGTCATTGTTTCATCCAATGCAATATTTCGTGCACTGAAATAACGAGGCTCACTATTGTACCTATCACAATAAGGACTGGATTCACAAAGGTTTCCCAAGCAAACTGTTATCTGAAAATGAAGTGAGGCAAAACTCTTTTTAATCATATTTCATTTATCTTCTTCAGCTAGTAATACAGTCAGATAGCGAAACCAAGGGAATCAATCACAAAGTAAATGTTATTGAACGACAGAAATGATAACTAGAAGGTAAATTAGTGAGAAAAATGGAGACTCACCGATGGTAGGGATGGTGGTGACAATTTCACCAAGCTTGAGCTTGTACAAGATGGTGGTCTTACCAGCAGCATCGAGACCTACCATCAGAATACGCATTTCTTTCTTGGCAAAAAGCCTGCTGAATAGCTTCGTGAATGTAAGCCCCATTCCTGCTGCTTCTCTAGCCCTAGCTGCCTGTCGATTTCAGCTCTGATGAAAAGAAAATACAAAGCGTAAATCGTCAAATTTGGAAAAATAAAATTTCGAAGCACTTGAAGGCATAGGAATTCTGAGCAACACAAAACAACGAAACCTCAAACACTATATCAAATTAAGCCAGAGTACAGAAAAATAGCTGTCAAGAGAAAATCGAATTGGAAGCCTTGATCATTTCAGACCGGATAAATAGACCTATAAACCACCTTGCGGATACGAATTACAATAACAGCATATTGCTAACCACGAATCAACAAAAATTATAGTAGATCCGTCAGGTTTCAATCCAACGACCAGATATCCAACGCGGAGATGAATTCAAACTTGAAACGAAATTATACTAAACAAAAGGCACAGAATTAAAGAGAGATCACAAGTAAAAAGGCTCGTCAAACGAAATTAATGGATCGCGACTTTGTTACAAAAAACAAATTTAATCCGACGGATCCACCGGATAAGATCGGAAACGATCTGCGACGGACTTGCGGTGGGAATTTTATGGGATGAGTGGGTGAGGAAGAGTGGAGAGGAAAAGAGACTGACCTCTAGAGGAAGGATCTGAAGGGATGGAAGAAGGAGCGACGAGTTGCGAGCCGCGATATTTTGAGAGACTCAAGATTCTCTCTCTTCGTTATTTAACGGACTCCAATAATTACCGCCGTAAATTCGAGTTTAGTGTTAAGCGAAGGAGAAGTGTCTGGATACGTCGTAGTATTGGTATTTTGTCGAGCTGTGATATGCAACGACGTCGTTTATTTATTGACAGAATCTACTTGGCTTGTGAGGTGTGAGATTATTCGATGAGCATAATTGTGGTGATAGCTAATGCTACGGAGAACAAGTTGGCAATTGGTAAAGTTTTAGGAAAAAATCTAATTGACACTTCTAGAAAGTGTAATGAAAGCAATGTAACTTAGATCCGTTTGTCTACTTGTAAAACAAAATCTGTAATTTATTTTATTTGTTTTATGATATTTGGCGAGTACTTGAAAATGACGTCAATTATAAAACCTTTATTATTTTTAAAAAAATAAATTAAGCTCAAATTTTCAGTAAATTAATTTTTAATAAAATCTCTCTCAAGTTTCAAAATATTTTATTTTGTCTCATATACTTAAAATATTTATGATATTCTTACATTTGGTTCATTTTAGCCGTTAAATCACATGCATAAGGACCGAAATGTCACTCCAAGATAAAAATTGAATTTAAAAGTTGCATATAATAGTTTTATATTTTTTTTTCTATGTCACGTTGTCACTTCTATCATAGTTGGCTAACGACAATTAAACTACATAAACTAATTTTATTGCAAGAGTGTACTTCAACGAGGTTTAAATCAATACCTTAGAGAGTAAAATATAAAAATTTTGAGAAAAAAAATTCATGATACTCGACAATCTACGATTGACAATGAGATTAAATTTAAAATTTACGTAAACATCATTCCGTACTTTGGCAAACGATAATTGGACGAATGATCGACTTGTCTTAAAAACTTATCTCAGGTACCTAACGGATGAAATTGATACCCCAAGGAATAAAATGTGAAAAGAATAAACCACACAAACATCAAACAATATTTTCTTGAAAATATTTTAAAAAAATAACAAAAAAATAATTGAACAGTTAAAAATAATTTTTCCTTAGAAACGTTTCAATTAATTTTTTTAAGTAAAATAATAATTTTACAAGCAAATAAACTACCGTTAAATGGGACATGGCTTATTTCAAACAAACTTCAAGTTGCTTCTACAGCTTATTAACACGTAAGAAAAACCGTCCATGATCCATCGTTGATAATTGAATTATAGTCATAATCTCTATGGTAGTTCAAACAAACTTCAAGTTCATTGATATATTTTTCAATATGATATTAATAGAGATAATCAGTTATACTTATCAGTGTTGGTGTTTAGAGACTTCACAAGCATATAAAGAGATAAATAATTAGTTAACGAAATACATTGTAATTCAACTACGAGACAATCTCATAAGATTAGCACAAAAGCTAACAAATTTTGGCACAATACGCTATAACAATTTTTGTATAAAAATTTGAAATAAAAATTATATTAAATTATATATATTTATAAAATATAATACAAATTAATATACAATCAAATATCTTTAAATTATTTTTATCAAAAAAGTCTTAAAAATACTTGAAAGCATTATTGTGATTTTTGTAGTTAGTTAGCGGTTATGTATTGCAGCCGTATTAATTACACATTTGATTTTGAAATTATTTTTTATGTTACTTTTTTAGAGCTAGAGGATGTTCGGTTGGTTAGTTTTTTGAGAATTTTTTGTGTTTTGAGAATTTTTAGGTGATGTTAATTTTATTGGTATGCGTGCGGTAATTATTTTTAGGTGAGGTTAAAAAATATGCTCGGTTTGTGTATTCTCAGGATTCAAAAAATCCTGAGAATACACAAATACCGAACAACCCCTTAGTGTAGATTTGTTTGGAATTAGTGAAAAATTTGTTAAAAATTATTGTGAATTGTAAAAGATTATTAAAATTTGTAAAAATGTGTTGAAAATGGATGAAAAATGATTATGAAATTTTTAAAAAATATTTTTAAGAACAAATCCAAACATAACCTTACCAGTCACTTATTTCTTACTCTTCCCCGCCGCCGTGGCACATTTGTCTTTTTATTTTTCTTTTCTGAGCGTTTTTGTTTTGCCACATAATTTTTTTATTTTTAGTTTTTTTCCCATTCGGCAATGCCTTCATTGTAAATTTGTGCACCTGCATCTGCGACTTCACTCATAGTCCCTGCTGTTTCTAGACATGGCTTCTGCGACTTGGCTTCACCAGATTTCCTTATCTCACGCATCTGTTCCTACTCCCCGTCGCCGCTCCACGGTTCCCGCAATCTTTCACCTTCTCACCCGGTCCTCCCCATTCAATCGACTTTCATCTTCCGCGAACCGGTCCTCCTCACCTCCGCTAGCTCCGGTCCACGCGCAAGCCAAACGTGGCTCCTCATTCAAAGACTACGACGTAGCCTCTCGTAAGCACACGCTCCTGCGCCTCTCTCAACATCTGTTTACACTGTGAATCTATGTAAAGATTGAACTTAGCTTAGACCTCAGATTCTGTGGTAATATGTTCCTTTGGTTTGTGTTTTTTTAGCTGATGATCTTCGCTTCGATGCTCCACTCAAAATAGTGGAATATCCAGACCCTATATTAAGAGCGAAGAACAAGCGAGTACACACGTTCGATGATAATTTGAAGAAGCTTGTCGACGAAATGTTCGGCATTATGTACAAGTAGGTTATTTACATTTTTTTTACTGTCCTTTAGAGTTATTTTAGTTAGTTTAATTGCTAGATGGAAATTGGACTAACAATAACGGAAGAGAGTGGTTAACATGGCATTGTGTGTCCAAATCCAACGCCTTAAGCTTCGTTTTGAGAGTATTGATTAAATTCAAATTGATGAAAAAAGTTTATGTAGTCTTCATAAAGTTGGTATTGCCTCTCTTCATTCACCTAGTTACTAACCGAAATGTTCGACACAGCTTGTTAAGAGGAGTGAGGAATTGCAAAGTGCTTGACCTCTCAATCGATCTTCATTTTTGTTGTGAATCTCAACTTGACCATTTTCTTTGGGTGTGGAGATTCTAATCAAATTTCACCTGTGGCTCTTTTTGGAACCTTATAATAGTAGTAAACCGTATACTAGAATTCTACCTTCATCTTTACCCCGATCTGTCTGCTTTGTCTACTTGTGTTACATCTTAAGCACTTCCTATTAAGACATATTGCTTGTCGTTCTCATGAATCCGTTTGTTGGCCTGATCATTGGCTTCATGGACACTCCTATTTCAACAGAAGTGAGGCCCCCCCGTTCTTGTAGTTTTTCCTAGCTCCATATGTCGTCACAGAATGATTTCTTTGCTTTTTTTTGTTTGCCTAGCTCCACATGTCGTCACAGAATGATCATTGGCTTCATGAACACTCTTTGTTTATGACCAAGCTGTCTAAAATCTATTTTACTGATGGTTCTCTGCTTACAAATCAGATGCTTCTATGATTAGGCTTTTTGAAATTAGATGCTTATAGAAAATCCTTGCTATTTACAGGAGTGTGAACAATACTTGTTGGCTTCCTTTTCCGCAGAACTGATGGTATTGGGCTCTCAGCACCCCAAGTAGGAATTAATGTTCAACTCATGGTTTTTAACCCTGTTGGCGAACGTGGTGAAGGAGAGGAAATCGTTCTTGTAAATCCAAGAGTAAACAAATACTCAAAGAAAGTGGTGCTCTTTAATGAAGGTTGCCTGTCCTTCCCAAGGATTTATGCTGACGTCGAGGTACTCATGAAGGCTGATTCATTCCTTACGTGATCTGCGTAGTTGGTGAAATGTATACATCAAGCTGGATCCTGTGACATGGCTTGTTCCTTTTGATTACTCCTTAAAGTTTGTGTCATTTTCTGTGGTCATCACTGACACATGATCTAGTTGTGAGCTCATATAAAAAAAGGAATATGTGGCGAGGCTCCTATATCTATGCCGTATTTGAGTCTTGGCATTTAAATCTGCATTCCGACTTCTGAGGCTCTTTCGTTTGTTGGAAATTATTTCCAATGTAAAAGCTTTCACTGTTGTTTGTGCATGCAGAGACCAGAATCTGTAAAGATTGATGCAAGGGACATTAAAGGGGCAAGGTTTACTGTCAACTTGTCTGGTCTTCCTGCACGGGTTTTCCAGCATGAATTTGACCATTTGCAGGTCCGTTCTTCTTTTGAATTTAATTTAGTATTTCTGGTGATAGACCGGCATTCTAGACCTTTGTTGTTGATAGGTGGTTAAATTTAAATTGTTAGGAGCTAGAGCCCTAAAGAGGAAAGGTGCAGGAGCACTCGACTCTTGAGAAATGAACAGATATTTTATCTATTTTGTTAAAACCCGTGGAAGAAGTCCTCAAAACTAAATGAACAAGGAATGTGGATGAGGTATGCAGAATAAGGTGGTTATATAATCTGTCATTTGCAACGAACCCAGAACTTAGAAGAATTTGAGTCATATGTTTAAATTGAATTTATAAGAAGGTAGAATGTGATGAGAAGCGTATTAATCATATCCCAATCTTTTTTCCACTTGAAACATAGAAAGATAGGAAAGAAAAATGAAGCATGTAAGTACAGACTATTTTTGTCACTTCAAGTAATATCAACAAAAATAGAGAATGGCATGGAACCAATATTTCCTCTCGTGTTTTTTAAGTTGTTTTCGCCTGTTTTTGCCCACCAAAATGTGACTCTCTTTAGGCTTTGAATCTGTCATCTTCAATAACAAGGAAGACGGAATATAATAGTTTTCCAGATTTTAAAAGCAGATTCTGAGCTTCAGGTACTAAAAATTCAAGTCAGCATTATCCCAACAATATAGAGACAATGCCCTTAAAAAGTATGTAAAGATGTCTGCATGGATGCCGTGAATCTTGAGTAACTTGGTCTATTGCCTTGAGGGACTCATTTATCTTGATTTAACCCATACAAGCTGTTGCAAGCAAGTTTGTTGATGCGGTGATCTTCTTTGGCATACTCATTCTAGTCCACTTTGCTCTTGTTTGAAGTTCCCTTTCATAACACAAATTTCAGTGCCTCTAATTCTGTGCATGGCCCCTGAACAACAAGATCCAAAGCAAATTACAATGGACTCCTACGTCTTGGTGATGGTAGCTATGATAAATACCTATAATCTGACAAAACCTGACACAAATTGGGCTGACCTTTCCATTGGAATATACCTTTGGTTTAATGCCTATAGTGCCTATGAATACTTGAGGGTTTGGTTCTTCTTGCCGTTCATTTTTCTGGTTCATCTATAATACTTCCCTTTAAGATAAGTCTTGACTTTGTAGGGCGTCCTGTTCTTTGATAGAATGACTGATGACGTTCTTGATGGTATTCGTGCAGA
This sequence comes from Myrica gale, assembly GCA_963930655.1. Taxonomy (NCBI): domain Eukaryota; kingdom Viridiplantae; phylum Streptophyta; class Magnoliopsida; order Fagales; family Myricaceae; genus Myrica; species Myrica gale. Next base: position 1,540,082 of record OZ005600.1, on the reverse strand, counting down.
GCTTCAGGTGAGTAATCGTGCCTCAGGTTCTCATGTTTTCTGATCCCATCAGAACAATTTGCCTACTTCCCTGAAATATTGCGTACCATGATGATGCTTAGAACTATTGGTCACACTGGGAAGTATATCTAGCAATAGAGATGAATGAACACTGAGCAGTGGATACTGTTGTTTGCAAATTTCCCAACAAAGACACCATCTTGCTTTAAAGATGAAAATATGGAACTCTAGCATCATGAGCATTATCAGCCGGTTCTTGGGTGACTAGTTGTGTACGAAAGGATTGTAGAAGAATTTTCTTTTACTCGAAGTTGAAGTCTGCCTAACTATGTCTGATGATTGTATTGAGGAATTGTCATGAATTGTAGGAGTGTCCTATCTTTGCAAATGAAAGGGAATCGTGTTAACTTATTCATTTAATGATGACAGGCCTTAGAAAAGAATTATGAGGCTAATACAGGATTGGCGAGCCCTGAAAAAATAGAAGCCCGAAAAGGGAAGAAGGTTGCTGCTGGTTTTGGAAAATCATGAACATCTGGTTTCCATAGACATCAGGTTTATATCCTCAGGCGCCAACTCCTAATTTTTGTTTGTTTCTATTTTGATTCTCTTTAATTTTTCTTTTTTCTTGTTTGCTTACCATGTAGGATAGTTTAGTATTAGGCATGATGCTGGATGAATATATACAGGAACTTGCTGAGCAGAGGCAAAGATTGAATATAATCATGGGAGGAAAAAAATGGCCGATTTTGTTAAGCATTAGCATTTGATGTATGTGTATATAAATACATGCATCCATAGTTATATGCGTACATTCTTATTACTCTTTGATTGACCTCATACTGGGGACCGCATATTTCTTACTTGACTGATTGAAAAAGCACAAATACACTCTCTATGAATACTCTACTATAGGCTCTTTAGTTATAACAATCTGTATTTTTTGTGTGAATAAATTTATAACTATCTTTATGGATAGAATATCTATTAATTTAAAGTAAGATTGGACGAGTGGTGTTTGTTAGCCACCCCAAAATTTTGGCCTAATATAATAACTACAAAATATTCTCTCTCCCTATCAAATCACCATTTTCACTATAATAAATATAAAAAAATCATTCAAATAATCTTTCTTTTCATTTTTTCACTTTTTCATCAACTCCAACACCCCAAAATTTTAACTACCCTAAAATTATAACACTCAAACACCACCATAAGATATATTCATGTGCTCCTTACAGTATATCATCTAGAAAGAACTCTTTTCAAATCCAGCTGAGGCAATGTTTACCAAATGGAAAATTACATTCAAGACATTAAAGAACCCGAATCAAGAAGATTACAATGTTCTGCACTTTGGAATATAAGGTATTGCTACGAAACAAAAACCTAAGGAGAACAAGGTACACTCTGGCATCAATCGTCACTCACTCACTCCAAATCAACTAGGGTGGGCAGGAGAAACCATTACATTCCTTTACTATATCTGTCCTCAAGGCTAAGGCCAGCAAGAATTCTGATTTATTCTTGGTGGCTTGCTTGTCAGTAAACAGTCCATTGGAGGGGTAGTTCTTAATGTTCCATATACCTGTGAACAGAAAGGGCCCTGCAAGTTGTAGTTATCTTCAAGTGGAGTGAGCCATATGTTAGCTAGAGATACATCAGTGCATGGCGGGTTGTCGCTGCACGCAAAATGTACAGGTTTCACTGTGTATGTTCCTCTTACGTTTACATAGCTTATGCCTGATACTGCCACGGCTGATGTCTCTTTCAGCCATTTGCTTTTGGCATTAGTACTGTAGAATTGGTCAATCATGATTGGGATTTCAACTTCAGAAACTTGAATGTTTGAGAACAGGATTCCTTGGACTGAACCTGATCCTCCCTGCAGTGGGAGACTATTAGAAATTGTTTATAGGGACCTCAATTTGGATTATAGTCACTGAAAGTAGGATATTAGTAGTGTTTGTCTAAAAATATTACAGGTTACATACTTAACATTAAATTAGGAGGATATTGATCGTATGATGTTGCTCAAATACCTGCCATGTTTTTATTCTGACCCCTGTCATAGTATTCTGCAGGATGACATTTTGGACGGTGATGTTTGAAACACAAGCTTTGGTACGATCCTCTCCTAGCGCTCCAATGCTGATTCCATGTCCAGGTCCGCAATTGACGTTGTGTATATATACGTTGGAGCATCCAGTTTGTATGGAGATGCAATCATCTCCTGCAGAATGCAGTTCGTATCTGGCTAAATAATTATAATTGTTGACTTTGTGGGGCTCCTTGATTCCGAGTCCTCCAAAGTTACCGTGAAAAAGTGTGTGGTGCGTTGTGGTATGATTTTAGGAACATAAAAAAGACCACGAAAAAGTAAGGAGACGACGGAACGAGAATAAATAATTGTGTTCATGACGTGCTCTCATGTTTTGTGTCAGATCTTGATGTCTTGTGTTGGATAGGGACCTATCACAAATGGAAATTTTGGTCTAACCTTTTCTAATGGGCAGTACCTTTGTCTTCGTGTGAGATCTCTAAAGATACTTCGTGCAGCCCACTCGTCAATTTATTTTTATTTTTAATGGGCTTAGAGCAAGTGAGCAACTGGCCGAAACGTTGTGTAAATCTGCACGATAGAATTTTGGAAAATTACCAGATGCAATATTGGCTCTGTAGGTGACCACATCTTCGGAGTTCTGCAGGTGTATTCCATCCGTGTTGGGGCTGTCACCAGGCGATGAGATATTGATGTCAAAAACCTGAACACTAACACAGTTGTCGAATTTGAGGTGCGATCGAGGGCTGTTTTTAAACGTTATGCCACTGACTGTCACGTGCTGGCTTCCATAAAACCTCAGTGCCTGTACACCAAATCAGCATCGTTGCACGCAAATTTTAAGAAAATGGCATTATTAATTGGTACATAGTAGGAGAGAACATATAGAAGGTAAAGTTTCTACCGTCGGTACGGTGCTTGGCATTTTTGCATTTGTAGCATTGCCACCCCACCAGACAGAGCCTTGACCATCGATAATGCCCTTTCCGTAGACTGTAATTCCTTTGAGGTTCTTGAATTGGATCCACTGTAACATCCCTGACCCCCACGGTTTGCGGCTTGTGGGGGCTATAAGTATCCCATTCATCTGCATTATACTTTATGAATGAGTATTGACTGATGTATTCGACGGTCAGGGTTTAAGAGATTTTAAGTTCACCTGAAATTGAATATTTGCAGCACAATACGGGCCCGAAAAGGTGAGTGGTCCTACGAGGAACACAAACCCAGATGGAATAACCATCATGGATGCCTCCACCTTGCAAGCTGCTGCCCACGCTGCTACGAATGCCTGCCTTGCATGCAAGTTGTTTGGCAAATCAAATGGAAAAAAGAAAATAATTAACTTGATAATTTTTTCGATTTTTTTTTCCAGCTTGGTGACCCTATCACTTCCTTACTCGCGTGGCCGTTTTTTAATTTTATTTCCCGGCAAGTATCTAAATCTTGCCGTCACCTGAGTGCCACTCACGTTCTCAGTAAGTGCCACAACACGTACGTAGTCATAGTGGGTTATACCATGATCCCTCCTCCCTGAATGAGATAATGGTCCTGGTTGGGTAAATCGGAACTACATGATGTTCCGATGCATGGTTGCCACCGTGCGTTTAGCGAACGAGGAAGACGTACATGCAGCTACTTTTGTTGTTTGAATCAGTTCGTTTTGCAATACAATTTACAATGGAGTTTAACATGATGAAATCCTATGAACTGAATTTAGATGAGATCTCCTCCGACGGTTTCTCAAGAATCAAACAATAAAAGTCACAGTAAAACAAAAATGAAACGGGATACGTACGTAGCATTTATAATATAATGCACTCATCTGATTGAAGCAAAAAATCAAAGCCATATTATAGAATCACCTGTGTATCATCGGCACATCCATCGCCTCTAGCCCCAAAGTCTAATACATTAAAGATAGCAGAGTTCCAACCTCTATAGCTTTCCCCAGCATTGCAGTTCTCAAAGCTCGAAGACCAAGCAAACAAAGCAAACACAAGAACTCGCGTAAGCCCAGACCTACACATCTTCATATTTCTGATCAGGAAAAGGGCGGAGGGCTGAGGCAAAGGCTCTGTCTGGGTATAACCAAGAGGGTACGTGGGCTTACATATATATGTATATAAGTATAGGTTTGAATGCTTAGGCTTAACTATAATTAATTAGATCACCTGAGCTACAATTACGGTCGATTATTCTGGTTCTTACGGCCTGCTGATTCTTGTAGAACTATAAGTTGTCCCACTCCAAATAAAAAATTAGTTTTTTACTTGTTTCGGTGTCCGGGATAAGCTATTACGCACGTTATTGAGTTAAAGAATTATATCTCCTGTTATAAGGTTGTAACCGGACGTTCCAGGCATGATCTTTAGTAAGTGTCAATTTTGGCAAAAAAACAGAACAAGATAGCTTTCGATTCCATGTTGGTGCATGGCACGTTGGTTGATCGAGGACGACGAAGTTTTTATACAGAAATATATATACTCTAAAATTTTAATCACTCCAAAATTTTAGCACCCAAACAAGATTGGTGTTTGTTTGTAAAATTTCGGAGTGGTTAAAATTTTAAAGTGTTGAATTTAGTGAAAAAGTGAGGAGAAAATGAAAAAGTTAGTAAAAAAAGTGAAGAGCGAGAAATTTTTATAATGATGATAAAATTTTACGGGGTTAAAATTGTGAAAAAAAATTTGGCACCCAAAAAAGATTGGTGTTTGTTTGTAAAATTTTGGAGTGGTTAAAATTTTAGAGTGTTAGATTTAGAATTTTTTATAATAATAATACAATTTTAAAGGGTTAAAATTGTAAAAACATAAGACATTTTCATTTGCAAGGGCTGACATAGGACTATTACAAGAAAAGGTTTCATACCCGTCTTGATTTCCAGTCCAACCCAATGCACCATGAGGAATTCAATCTGTAAAGTCCAAAATTGAGCCAGAAAACAAGCCCAAATTTGAACTCGACCGTATTCATCAAAAAAAAAAAAAAAACCTCGGCCGTATTCGCTATCCAATATGCCAATTGTTTTTAGCTTATATACTGAAGGGTTAACTGCATGGTATGACCATCTGTTATGCGGTAATAGTAAATATATTCCTAAGTTAAATATTTATTAGCAAATATACCCTTTCATACCCCTGAGGTAAACATAACGGAAGAACATATTTGCTCCTGAATGTTTACCTCAAGGGTATGAAAAAGACTTTGTTTACCTCAAAGACATATTTACTATTACCGTATACCATAGGAGCATGACATGCATTTTACCCTGTATTGAAAGCACCGTATCATTTCTTGGTCTTCGAAGCGGGTGGAGACCATGACGTCAGTCTCCAACTTACCGAACGACTAAATGCCACGTGTCTAGCTGGTCTCCTAGGTACGGACGTGAAAACTGACTCTTAACTGAGATTGATAAAAACCCGCTGGGTTCCGCTTTGTATGGTCAGGATCAGAGCAACACAGAGCATCCAAAGACTCAAAACAGAGTCTCGCTCAGTCAAACTCCGCAAGAAACCTCTCTGAAGCTGCGAAGATCCTACTTTCCTTTTCCACAAAAAAAATCCTCAGTCTCTCTTTCACATTTGGATCGAGTAAATTGCAGAATGTGAGGGATATACAGCTCTACAATTACAGACCACAGGTACACTTGGATTCTTTCTGACGTTCTGTTCGGTTTCCTAGAAAACGGAGGAGAAAGGAAAGAAAAACAGAAAACAGAGAGAGTGTTCTTGTTTTTACGACCTGAGCTAAGCTGAGATTAGTGATTGCTCTACCCTTGGTTTAGCATAGTTGCGAAATCTACGTTTTGATTGTCTTTTTCGCATTTTAATCTTATGTTTCCACAAGAACCAAATGGAGCTTCTAGGTTTCGTTGTTACGCACGAAGAAGCTTTTTTTTTTTTTTGTAATTTTAGGTTGTGAAAATTACCTGTCATTCCCTTTTGTTTTGTGTTATGCTGTGCTTAAGATTAGAGATGCGATACTTTAATACTCTGGTTGCTGAGAACATTTAAGAAAAACTACGCTCTGGGGTATGTCGGAATATAAAGTAAGAAATGAGCATTGGAGTCTTGTTGAAATTGTAAGATTATATATTCTAGTGTATCTATCCTGGGAGTATATTGAAATGTGATAGTTAGACCAAAGTCTATGAAATTTACAACAAGATGGAGAATATTATCGAATAAATAGCAGCTTTATGAACTACTTTTTGAAATGTACATGGTAAAGGAATACAATGTGGCTAGGTTCAAGACAGAATAATGGGCATGGTATTACCTACTTTTAAGAGTATGTGTTTATTACAACAGCACAGGAACGTCTTTTTGACATTCACACTTACTCAATCTTGAAACATAGGTAATATCTTCTAGTTCAATGTTTTCTGATGACATAATCATCACAATTCCTTTCAAGTCGCTTTAGGGTTATCCATAAATGTCACGGGCTACTCATCTTATGTCAATAGATGGCATGAAAGTGTTTTGATGTCTGAGTTGTGGTATTTTGACTTTTATTCAGGGTAGATGGCTTTCACTTGTTGACATGACTTGTATTCTTAAGCAACTGTAAACATCTTGCACCCTATATATGTTCAGTATTTATGGCATCGACCGGTATAGCTCCTGCAAGTATGGCTCCCGCTTCAGCTGTCGTAAAACCCGCTGGTGAGGCAATGATTGTTGATAAGCTCCCCGAGGAAATCAATGAAATGAAGATCAGTGATGAAAAGGTCGAAAAGGTTGGGTTTTCAATTATTTGTAGACGACACTGTCTTATTATTTTGAATTTCTTTAGTTCTTGTTTGTATTTTCTCTATTGATCTCTATTGGGTTGTAGGAAATGGAAGCAACAGTGGTTGATGGAAATGGAACTGAAACTGGTCACATTATTGTAACTACAATTGGGGGTCGAAATGGTCAGCCCAAACAGGTAAATATGTGAAATTATATATTTTTGTTTCAGTTCTCTTTAAGTTCTGCATGCCTAGAGGGAACAGTCATTCTGTATGAATTGAGAAATTTAATTGAGAGAGACCGTGGTAGAACCATATGTTTATATTGGAGACTAAATTAGAAAGTAGATAACACTGATACTTTGGGCATCAAACTATCATCGAGAGAACATACTTCTTTAATGCTGTATGTTACATGGAATTCACCTTCCAGCTCTGAAATATAAATCTATGCTCGTCTATAGACAACTTTAGAGTCCTTCAGGTTTTAGATAAGATGTGAGCTTCTAGCAGGGACGAAGCCAAGGGGGTGCTGTTTCATTTTTTTTTTTTGATAAGCAGTGCTGTTTCAAATTTTATCCTGAACAATATTATAAAACACATATAGGAATTTCAAAATCTAGCTCTACTTGGCTGTTTGAAGTATCTTTATGTTTTAAACCAACAGAGTACTATTTGGCCCCCTCTTCATGGAAATCCTGGCTTCATCCCTGGCTTTTAACATGTGAACCTGGAAAAGCATGTATACAAATAGCTGCAAAGATACAGAACTTTTCAGTTGCTTGTATTCTTTTTCACTCATCAGAACCAAAGGAGCAAAGATTTTTTTTTGTGTTGTATTAATTCATGCTCAACTCCTTTCCAAGATTATTCCATTGCTAACCAAAGACAATGTCAAGGACCAAACCACGTACACTGGTTAATTTGTTAAAGGTTGATGCGTTACTTTATCCTTCTATTTGACATGGTGTTTCTCTTTAGCTTTACTTGTTCGGATGTATACTGCAGACTATTACTTATCAAAAAAACAAATGTATACTGCAGACTATTAGTTACATGGCAGAGCGAGTTGTTGGACAAGGCTCATTTGGTATTGTGTTTCAGGTGACACTTTTTATTGCAGCATGAATTACTTGCCTACTTTTGAATAAGGCTGAATAATTATGCATTTTGAAGCCGCGCACCTTTTATTTTGCAGGCCAAGTGTCTAGAAACTGGAGAAACTGTTGCAATCAAGAAGGTATTGCAGGATAAGAGATATAAGAACCGCGAGTTGCAAACAATGCGCCTTCTTGATCATCCTAATGTTGTGTCACTTAAACATTGCTTCTTCTCAACAACGGAAAAAGATGAGCTCTATCTAAATTTGGTGCTTGAATATGTACCTGAGACTGTATATCGTGTGTCAAAGCACTACAGCAAAGCAAATCAGCGGATGCCCATGATATATGTCAAACTCTACACATATCAGGTTTATTTCGGCTGTCTTATTTTTCCCATTTTGTTAAAAAGGAAAATATCATCAAACATTCAATTTGGAGAGCGAAGAGCAAGAGAGAAAAGAAACAGTAGCTTCCCCCCACGATTCTGGCTTCAGTAGACAAACGGCTAATCTGAGCATCGATTTTGCACACTTTTGATGATGAGATGGTTGTTTTTTAAAATAAAATAAAATCAATGTGGTAGACTCTACACCTCCTCATGATGAGCATCCCTTTTATTGTTCCCTCCAATAATCTCCGTTTATTGTTATAACCCTTCTACTGAGGGGTAAATGTGAGATATAATGGCACCATCTCAAATTTTCTGGACAGTTGTTATTGTTATATTGTGTGCCTAGTTGCTGATTACCAGAATATCTGGTAGCTTATTGTGGCTATCTGTGGAGATATATGTAACACCTATTGACATTGGCAGATATGTAGAGCTCTAGCATATATTCACGGAGGCATAGGCGTGTGCCACAGGGACATTAAGCCACAGAATCTACTGGTTTGTATTTGAAGATTAGAGAATTGTTTCTTTGTAGGAATTGGATCCTATTACCAACACAAGTTCTTGTTGCAGGTTAATCCCCACACTCACCAGGTCAAGCTATGTGATTTTGGAAGTGCAAAAGTTCTGGTAGTGTCCTGTTGCTTTATGTCTTGACATTCCTAATATATTTTGTAGATAACATTTATATGCACAAGAAATATGCCTCAGTTACTCTGGCCCTATGATGTCGATGTGTTCCTTCTAGTTAGGCCTTTGTGATTTCATCTGCTTTGATTTTAACTCAACCTCCATCTTGATTGATGGATCCATTGGTGTCTCTTATTTAACATCTGAAACAGGTGAAAGGTGAGCCAAATATATCCTATATTTGTTCGCGATATTACCGAGCACCTGAACTCATATTCGGAGCAACTGAATACACTACTGCTATTGACATCTGGTCGGTGGGTTGTGTTCTAGCTGAACTGCTACTTGGACAGGTTCTCTGCCAAACTGAAACTTTTACTTTTTAGCTGGGCACCTTTTTCCCTTTCCTTCCTGAATGTTTAGCTAGGGACTGATTGCAAAAAAATGTTGTTTTCTTCTTCTTATTATTTTTTTCTTTGGGTCATCCCAAATTTTATAGCCTCTCTTTCCTGGTGAAAGTGGAGTTGATCAGCTTGTTGAAATTATTAAGGTAAGACATTTTCAGCCTTTTGTAAGAGAAGAGCATTCCAATCACTAGATGATCTGAAAGTTTGATTTTAGGTTTCATAAATTAAACCCAATATAATATCATTTTCTTATATTAGGTGCTTGGTACACCAACTCGTGAGGAGATCAAATGTATGAATCCTAACTACACAGAGTTTAAGTTCCCACAAATCAAGGTCCACCCCTGGCATAAGGTGAATCCCTTTGCCTCCATGGTCCATGTTCTCTGCAGAATGTCTTGTGCATGATACTTTCAGGCTCATCTGACTTTCTTCGGCTGCACACAGATATTCCACAAGCGGATGCCCCCAGAAGCAGTAGATCTTGTCTCAAGACTTCTTCAGTACTCTCCAAATCTAAGGTCCACTGCTGTAAGTATTTCCCATTTTCTCCTTCTTAGTCCTAATTCATGTGATGGATAAAGATTAATCTTTACCTTATCATTTTCTGTTGGCCATTCAGTTAATTGTGTGGAAAATGTTCTTTATGCTGCTCGTATGGCATGGGTTATCAGATCTTTTGGGTGTGGTTGCTATTCGTTTATTTTGTCTTGCTTCTCGACCAAAATGCCTTAACTGTGGATGAACAATAAAACTATTTCCCTGTTGTTGCCAATGGTGTTTGAAGGTAGAAATAATATTCTCTGGTATACAGCTAATTGAGGAAATGGATCCTTCTGCTAAGATGAACGTCAATTATTCCTTCATCATCTCTTAAATTTTCAATGATGATCGATCCTTCATCCATGACTTCACTTCTTTGAATGCTGTTTGAAGTGAAATGTACTCATTGCCAATGGTTGTGGAAATAAAAAAGGAATGATGATTTCATAGAATAGCCAATTTGTCATTATTTTATATTCAATTTCAACCCCACGATCACCTTGTACATATCTTTCGCAGTTAGAGGCCTGTGTGCACCCATTTTTCAATGAGCTGCGTGATCCTAATACTCGTCTTCCTAATGGGCGCCCCTTGCCACCTCTCTTCAACTTCAAACCTCAAGGTTGGTCTCTTCCTCTTTTTCTACTTCTTAGTATAACTATCCATGAAGGCAGGAACTAATCTGCTATACCATGCTTTGAATGATGAACCATCACATTTTCAGAGCTGAAAGGAGCAACTTTGGAGCTTCTGTCCAAACTGATACCCGAGCACGCTCGGAAGCAATGCCCCTTTATTGGTATGTAGGTTGCTACGACCAACGATGATGGATGGAATGATTATAAGCTTCTACCATGTTTGTCCTGCATGTTTTCTTCAGAAACTAGTGCCTCCATCTTTGTTGTTATGTTTAGTTTCAACTTTCAAAGTACTTGATTGAAGAATGTGCTGCTATTTGCCTTTTTTTGGCTATGGTCCTATGGACACGTAAGTATGTTAAAGACTCGAGAGTGATTCTAAGTTAATTGTGTCTGTAATCATGAAGCAATACTTAATGTACAGCAGCTTCCTATCTCTCTCACTCACTGTTCTGTTCTTTTTGGGAGCTCTCTCACCGTACTGCGAAGTGGTTTGACAAAAATGGAGATGAAATAGCTTGTCTGGAATGCCAGCATAGTCAGCTTCTTGGATTAGAAAACTTCTGGTACTTGAAATATGTTGTTTATTTTAGGTTAATTCAAAGTAAAAACTTGTGATTTCTCCTGCTGGTAACTTGTGATACGGGTGGCTAACCTCTCTAGTGGGTCTGGTCGTACGTGTAAAATTTCCCCTTGTCGTTCATGAATTGGGATACGTAATGGAACCCAAAATGAAGAAAGCGTTCATAATCCGATCTTAGAGTCCAGGTGACCAATGAGGCTTAGAAAGAAGTCTTGTTAGGCTTGGACCAATTCATTAACGATTTTAAGCGTCAGCGTGGACAATGACCAATAGGGCTTAAGATAGAACGATTTTATTTTGATGTGATCATCTTATCGACGAAACACTTGCATCCTAATATGTCGTTGCATTACGAGTTTTATTGGTGCAAAATATATATTATTTTTTGGAGAAAATATTTTCCTATGAAGCAAACGGAACTTAAACATGTGTGTTTGAATATGAAACTTTTTAATTTGTTTTTGAGAAATTAATATTTTTTCTGTGTAGTAGAAAGTGAAAGTGGTGGGATTTAGAAAATATATATTATTTGTAAATAAAAAAGTTTAATTGCATATTTGTAATATTTTACGAGAGTGATATTGTCTACTAAATATATGTCTAAAATTTTTTAAAAGTAGATTTTATTAAAAATTATCACTTTATTTGTATTTTCTCTTATGAAATTGTTATTCTTGACCGTTTACTTATCTAACTATCACTTATTTATAATTTATTTGATAGGTGAAAGTGACAAATAATGCATTAATAAATGGACAGTGACCACTTTATTTGTATTTTCTCACATCGAATTATTATTCTTGACGTTAGATCACTTCTTTATAATTTACTTGATAAATGAAAGTAAAAAATAATGTATTAATAAATATAGACTGACCACTTTATTTGTATTTTCTTCTATCGAATTATTATTTTTAACGGTTAATTGTACTATCACTTCTCTATAATTTATTTAACAGGCTGAATTCACAAACGACAATAAATGCATTAATACATGGCATGACCTTAATTTATAGGGGAAAATACATTTTTCACCCACAAACTAACATTGGTTTTACAATTTGCACCTTAGACTACCAATTTTGATACGTTGTTTCATTTAACTACCAATTTTTGACACTTTGCACCCTATGTCAAATTTGTAGACTAAAATGACGATAATTCTCTTGACTCATTTTGCATATATTAAAGATATTGTTGTCAATTCATTAATTTATTAAGGGTATTATTGTCAATGGAGTGTGCAAATTATTTAATATTAGTAGTTGTAGGGTGTAATATGTCAAAGTGGGTAGTTTATGGTGTAAAGTGTCTAACATTAGTAGTTTAAGGATGTAATGTCTTAAAAATGATAGTTTGAGGTACAATGTGTCGATACCCTGATAGTTTGTAGGTAGAAAGTGTATTTTTTCTTAATTTATCTTTTCTGTGGAAGCGACTGTAAATGCATTGATAAATGGGCAGTGGAGGCCAGCTAAGAGACTATGATAATTACTTTTTTAGACTTTGCTGGTTTGTTGTTTAAATCAATAAAAGGGACTTGAGAATTTTAATGAAAAAGTAAAGTGGAATAATAAATAGATAGAAAAACAGATATAGAGTGCGGGCGACAAATTTGGTCATCGGATTGTCATTACCAAGACACTGCTTAAATGTTATAGTCCGAAAAAGAGCATACTTTTCTCTTTTCTTTTCTATCAAATTATATTTTTGAAGAACAAAATTTGAAGTTATATTTTTTTTGAGTAGAAAGTGAAACTGGGTGGATTTAGAAAAAAACATATTATTTGTAAGAAACAAAAATTAATTATGAGTGTTGGTATACTAAAAATATGTTAAAAAAATAATTGAAAAACTTACACTTTCTTAATCTTAATTATCAAGACGTTTACATTTTATCACTTTAAATTATTATTTTTAATCGTTAATTTTTTTTATAATTTAATTGATAGTTAAATGATGAAATGATGTCAAATTTTTTAAATTTCTTGTGATTAGACGTGACAATTAGATGTGATAAGTGACTGTAAATGCATTGATAAATGGGCAGTGGAGGCCAGCTAAGAGATGGTTATAATTACCTTTTCAGACTACACGTGTTTGTTGTTTAAATCAATAAAAGGGACATAATTAGATATTTTAATGGAGTCAAACCAAAATTAAGGTAAATTAATAAATAGCTAGAAAAATAAATAAATAGGGCGGGGCACAAATCAGGCAATCGAATTGTCATTACCAAGACAGTAGACACTGCTTAAATACTATTATCCGAAAATAACATAATTTTATATTTTCCCTTTTTTTTCATCAAATTTCATATGATTTTAAACAGTTAATATTGCATCACGACTACCCTAAAAAGCCGATTGTAGTGATTTCCTAATGTTTATGTTTCGATCCACTTATGTCGTGCTTTTTTTAATTCTAACAATCTCTTTGTTTGAGACCCAAGCTCTACTATATCATCGGACTACTACACATAATGAACATGTACTTGGTAGACGAGGTATATCAACTACAATTGAGTTGGACCAAAATTTTAAACTACCTTGGAAGAGTAATATGTTGCGTGTAAAGTCCCTTTCCATGAAAGTGGTAGAAGTTTATTGTTCTTAAGGTAGTTTCTAAAAATCAAAATGGTGTTATCTCTTGGTTCACCCAAAATGATGTATTCCAAGCCACCAAATTTTCATTTTCACTTTCTCTAATTCGGCTATGGCGTTGAATCTAACTCGGAAGTATTGAGTCAACCCGTCCAAGTTCATTAGATTTTACTAATCACCTAATTATTATTATTTAATTTTTCTTAATTTCTGTATTCTTTTCACTCACTGCAACTATCATTGAAGAAAACATAAGTGATTGGTTGAGTCCCACTTTCGAGAGTATAAATATTATATACTCTCTTTTTCCCTACCACTCCTTTTTTGTTTATTCCTTTGTTGTTTATCTCAAATTGTACCCATAGAAAATAAGCTTAGGGTGGGTTTGTGTAGTAAAATTTTTGTGTTGTTAAAATTTTTGGTATTGAGTTTAGTGAAAAAATGAAGAAATAGGTAATTTTTTTTATATTTTTTGTAGTGAAAAGTTATTATTTGATGAGAGAGAGAGATTATATTATAGTATTTTATTGCGAGATGGTGAAAAATTTTGTAAAATTTTTCATGCAAACGCACCCTTATTAGGGTTATACTCACAGTCACAGGATGCACTGTTATATTTTCAATCAATCCGTCTAAAATACATATTATCTATTTCATAAACAAATGATTCTCCTAATTATTCTAACAGCAAGAATAATTATATATATATATATTTGTATTTTTAAATTTTAAACTATAATTAAATATCATTTACTATTCAAACTATAAAATCTTGGAACTATTAAAATATATTAATCTTCGTCCTTTAGTAAAATTTTACTGTTGAAATTTATAAAAAAAAAAAATTACATTGCATAATATCATTGATTAGATTTTATAAAAGGCAGAATATTGATACATTTAGTGATGTTTATAAGTAAAATATCACAAGATAGTACATTTCTAATTGGAATCAATAAATAAACTTTGGGTGATAATTTTGAGCATGGAATTCGAATTTTTCCTCCATTTCTAAGGAGCGAGTATCAAATCCAATTACCGCGCGGCGGGTACTATTCACAGTGGAACCGCTCCCCGAAAATGAGGTTCCGAAACAAAAAACAAAAAAGGTGTTAATTACAAATTTAGGCAACTGTGTATTTTTGTTTTTTTACTCAGATTTAACGTAACCGCACGACACCGTACGACGTATTCAGTCGCAAATGAGCTCCTCAGAATTAAAAGACCAAACTGCCCCAGATCATCGTCAACCTCCGACTTCAACTTCGAACCCAGTTAAGAAGGATGCGAAAGGGGAGGACCCTGATGTGCGAACTACGCTTCTGAAGAGATTGTGGAAGGTGGCAGCCCCCTATTGGTCATCTGAAGACAAAGTTCAAGCAAGATTGCAGCTGGCCGCCGTCTTTGCTCTCACTTTAGGAACCACCGGCGTTAGTGTCGGCTTGAATTTCCTCGGCCGCGACTTCTACAATGCTCTTGCCGTAATTTCCTTGCGCTTTTTCCTTTTCTCTTCCGACCTCTTCTCTTTATACAGCTCCTTCTGTGTCGTTAGTCGTTACTCTTCCACTTTTATATGCTACTGATGAATTGAACTTTTCTGAAAAAGACAAAGACCAAGAACAATTCAACAAGCAACTTCTGTATTACCTGGGTAGCTTTGCTGTTGGAATTCCGGTGAGTACATTTGCTCCACTTTGCTATTAGGTATTCCTCTGCTTGCTTTGTCTTCTCTTCATTCTTTCACACAACATCATTGCGTGAGAAAGACTACCGAATAAAAGGGTTTGTGGAGCAGTTTGGTCTTTTAATTCTGAAGGATCTCACGTGATTATCCCGTGCACGGAATACGTCGTACGTTATGTTAAATCTGAGTAAAAACAAAAATTGACACCATTGCTAAATTTATGTAACTGGGTAAAACGAGTTTAAGTTTAAGGGTGATTTTGGCTGCGTTTGCACCAAATATTTCACAAAATATTTTATTCACTCTTAATAAAATACTACAATATAATTTCTCTTTTTCATAAAAATATAAAAAATTATCTCTCTCTTCACTTTTTCACTAAACCCAATACCAACTCTAAAACCAATACCAAAAATTTTACAACACAAACATAACCTTTAGAAGAAGTGGGATAGTTCGAGGGTTATTTGTAATTAACAAAAAAGTTAAAAGTGAGGGAAAATGCATTCTCCATCCACAAACTACCATAAGTTTTACACTTTACACTATAAACTACCAATTTTGATACATTGCACCCTCTGACTACCCAATTTTGACATTTTGCACCCTATGTCAAATTTATAGACTAAAATGACGATAATACCCTTGAACCATTTTTCATATATTAAAGATATTGTTGTCAATTTATTAAGGGTATTATTATCAAATGGAGAATGCAAAATGTTTAATATTAGTAGTTGAAGGGTGTAATATGTCAAAGTAGATAATTTATAGTATAAAGTGTCTAATATTTTGAGAATGTAATGTCTTAAAGATGATAATTTGAGGTACAATGGGCATGTTTGAGACCCCAAATATTTGGGGTCTCAACAAATCGAACAAACCAAACAAACTTCAAAATTTTTAACTTTTACACCTACACACTTCACCTTTCACAAACCCCAATAAATCTCAATAAAGTAAAGATTCCCAAAATTTCGAGAATATTCCTCAATTTTTTGGCAAACAAACATCCCCAATGTATAGCTACTCTAGTAGTAATTTGTGGGTGAAAAATTGTATTTTACCCATTATGCGTCGCCTCGTCCTCGGGCTCCAAAAGCCGTTTCAACCTTTGAAGCATTCTCTCTGACTTACTGTACCAGGCTATCCGTCACTCTCTCTCTCTCTTGTTTGACTAGATTTTCTCGCTCTGGAATTGCTCTACCTGCTCTGCATGTTCGCTTCCTCTCCTTTCTCTCTACAATATTTCTCCTCTTTTGCACCAGAACTTGGGCAAATTTTTTCCTGGCAAGAGTTTCATGTCAACTGTACATGGACGTTTCTACAGAGGCGTAGTACATTATCGTTTTCACTGGTGATAGCTTAAGGATCAGAGAGATTCGTCCCTTTCTCGTCTCAGAGAGGTAAATTTCTCGACCATCTTTTTTTAATATCGGTGTCCCCTTTATATATTCGGAGCTATGTTATGTAGTATATATGTCTGCAATACTCTGTGGTTGCCGAGAAAAAAAGGGTGGGAAAAGGACTAAGGAAAATAATTGTATTTCATGGCTCTCGTTTTCTATGCTAACGGGCCTGGTTTTTGACCGTGGGGCTTGCTGGAAAGTGAACTCTTCATTTATCTGGAATACAAACAACATGCAACGAACGGTCTGTTATTCTATTTTCCTTGGCAATTATTTTAACAGATTTTCTCACCTACAAAATGGAGGGAAAGGTTTATTTTCTAATACAATTATGCAGGGGATATTTTTTATTGCTAGTGTTCGATGTAGAACAAAGAGGGCGTTTAGGGTTTATCTTTCCCTAAATGCACTAAACACGTCCTCAATCTCCTTTTTTGGAAACTAATCTCCGTTTTATTTTTCCCCAGAAATTCTTTCCATATAAACATGTTTGCCATTTTCAGCTCCTGAAAGATCTTTACTGCACATGCTTCTTGCCTTAATTACAGAAAGGGCTTGGCGTTTCACTCTTTGTCGGGGGCGTGTCACTGTCAGCCATATGGATACGGAAGTCGCCCTTTGCAGTGGGGAGTAATAGTGCTGAAAGAGAGTGAGACCAAGCCGAACAACTACGAGAGTAAGCCCTTTCAATTGTCAAGTTGAATAAATGAATGCAGCCACACCCAGAAAGATTATCAACCCAAGCTTTTGATTTTTGGCTGCCAGCAGCACAAATTGTGCTAATCGGCGACCATCAAGCTTTCCAAAACCAAATTTATTCTTCATTGGATTTAAGTTTGAGCCATTTATTTCACTTTGTCGTCACATAGACACGAATGATAGTATACTTATAATCAGATAACATATAAATACCCACATAATGATATTTATTAATAGATATTGATCAGACATGTAAGCTTGGCATTGTTATTATGATTGTGAGAATCTGCAGACTACTGCCAAGTCCTTTACTGGTCGACTCAATACAAAAACAACACAAGCAGAACTTGAGTTCTTCCTAAAAAAGTATTTGTGTTTTCAATTGAGATGGGATGATTCTTTAAATCAATGAATACTCAATAACATCAAAGTATATTGTCTCCTCCTTAGAATGAAAAATCCAAGAGAAATTGCTATATTTGCTATTCAAAGGGACAAAATGAATTTGGATATTCTGATGCTTTAGAAGAATTTAACTCTTATAGACTTGATGAAAAATAGAATATTTATTATTGAACCAGATCGTCTGTCTGTAAAAAATGATGGACAATTTATAATAGATCAAACCATAGGTATTTCTTTGGTTCATAAGAGTAAGCAACAAATTAATCAAAGATACGTAGAAAAAAGCTATGGCTATATCTAAAATCCATGAGCAATGTCTGCAATTCATAGTCGTTGATCTTGGACCTTCTCGCAATCTATTTCCACTATCTTGGATATAGTGAGGGAGCTTCAGATGAGTTTATGATCCAATCATGTGGAAAGGACTCTGTTTGGCAATAGACTCTCACCGTTTGTCCACATATGCATACACGTCGATATTATTTCTTGCATAAAGCTGAGTTTTATTGAATATTTGGTGGATTATATTAGATTGTTATTTTAAGATGTTGGGTTTGTTTAATCATCCTGGTACAGTGCACATGTCATCGGGTGTTCTCTAGCGCTGTTTTAGTTAACACTGCATTTGAGTTCTAGGTTAGTCTTCATTAGGGAGGTTGGTCTTTATTGAGATTGTTTTTCCAATTGTGCTTCCAAGAATGTAGAATATCGAACCATGAACGAAGGAAGACATGAGAGAAAAACATATTGGCTAGTGATTGTGAGGCCCCAATTCTTGACTGGAGGGGGCCTATCAAAAGTGGGATTTGCGTTTGTGGAAATTACCGAGTAATCGGGATGAAAAACAAGATCCGAAATTTTGCGAACAATGCAGAGTTGACTTCGTGGATTCTCGGGTACGAAGATACCAAATGGGCTATAGCAAACTGTTATGCCCAGTAACTCATGTGTAGAATTCAAAACATCTTCCTAGTTTTATCGTAAATCTTTTAGATAAACCTCTTAAAAAATTAGAAGGGCTAGCTAAATAAAGTAGGTTTTACATGAAGAAGATTTGGCTCAGGATGTTATAGCTGATTTTGTGCCTTGTAGTGAATTATCTTGATGGCTTGGTATCCGTAACAAAGTGTCTGTTCCAACAGTTGTGGGTCAAAAGTAATTGTCCCCTTGATTCGAGCATATATTAGAACAAAGCAAAATCCTATATCTGAACATTATATGCTCATCCTAATGTATCACCTCATGTATTTCTTCTGTGTTCTGATTACTATTCCGGGTCCTAGTCTTCTGTGGGCAAACATTACATCAGTCACATGGGGCTGGTAAATGTGTTCTTGGATATTGATGTTTGTCATTTCTTTTGTAATTAGTGAATTCACTATAACTGCCTTAGTTGGCACTCATATCCTTATTTGTGTTCCTGAACAGCTTGCAGACCTCAACTTTACAACAAGCTGTAGATTTGAGAGAAATGGTACATTTGTTATCCATACTAGCTTTATAGCTGTCGATACGTTATTTTGGAATCCTTTCCTTATCATAATAATTGTTCATTTCTGAATCACACCAAGAAATTGTTCTTGACTGATAAGTAAATGCTAGATAAAACTGTTTTTGTTATCGGTATATCTGTAGATTAGCTGTGGTCTATTAAGAAGTGCCATAATAACAGTGATTTCACTTTCGTATGTTGTGCCTGTCTATGCTGATATATGTACTCTTTAGGGCTATCCAATGGCCGGTCCGGCCGGCCAAACCGGTCATGTTGTGGAGTGGGTAAACCGGACCGGTACGGTCTCCGGTTTCACCGGTCCGGGTTGGCCGGTTTGGGCATTAAATTTTAAGCCTTTTCTGTTTGGGCCTCTTAACATTTTTATTTTTTTAGGCATTTTTTGGGGTTTTATTTTGAACGTTTTGGAACCATTTTTTTGGGTTTCTTTACATCAATTTTTGGCCTATTTTTACATGATATATTTGGCTACATTTCAACCAAATTTTGTAAATAGTATAATCACAAAACAGATGCTGTAAAACTCAAAAATTCAAAACTAGACACACGACAGCAAGACTAACAGAACAACAGACCCATAAAAATGTTATATAAGAATTCCAAATGTACACTAGATGCTGTAAAACTCACAAATTCAAAACTCACAATGGAAGCCAACGGAAGCCATAGTATGATCTCCTAGACACACGGCAGCAACTAGCAAGTGCACAATGAAGCTAAAAAAAAAATCCTAGATCACTATGAAGCTAAAAAAAACAATACCTTGCGTTTGATCTCTTAGACACACGGCCGGCAGCAAGTGCGTGAAATAAGAGAGGGAGAGAGGGGGCTGTTGCGTGAGAGCATTGAGAGGGGGGTACTGTGTGGCGTGTGCTGCACGAAGTGAGGGGCTGGGGGGGGGGTGCTTCGAGGTGCGGCCTGCGGGAGAGAAAAGAGGGGAGTGGGCAACTGGGCGTGTTGCTTTTTTTTCCCCCTTAAACGCGCGTTTTGTGGAGAGAAAAGAGGGGAGCTGGCGTGTGGTCGTGTGCTGCGCGAACCGGGGGGGGGGGGGTTTGGGGGGACCGGGAGAATGGGCATTGGGTTGGTTTTTTTTTTTTAAAGACCGGTTTGGAGTGGTATACGCCGGTTCAGTTCCGGGTTTCCATGAATGTAACCCGGAACCGGACCGGAGTACACCGGTTTCCTGGACTGGCCAATCCGGTTTCAATAAAGGCCACCGGTTTGGCCAAAATCGGTCCGGTTTCGGTCCAGGTTTGCCTGTCCGGCCGGTATTTTGGACAACCCTAGTACTCTTGAGCAGGATGGGGGGTCCGTCTGATGTGCAGGGTGACAATGCCGAGTGGAACACTGAAGATGAGTTGGAAGATAGTGGGTTATCATTGTCTTCCTGTTCAAGTTTGACACTTCCAAATGGAGAAGCTGTCACTGGCTCTGGAGAGGTAGACGTTCTTTTATCAGTTTAGGTGTAGTGAGGACATATTAGTAAACAAAATGACACAAAATTTACAGCTTATTTATGAAGCTTTTATGAAGCTTGTGTGATACTTTTGAAGGCGTTAAAATATCCATTTTTGAACTCAAATCTTCTTTCTTGTATTCGTGGTCTCTCACCATCAGAGGGGTTTTAGGGGATAATTCTGAAGGGAATTCTCTTGTATGTAACCTGTGTACCCAAGTTTTCTTCTCATGTCAATATAATTTCTTTTTTACTTATAACAAGGCACAGTGTTATAGATCTATGATGATTGCAAAATTTAAGGCATTTTATGCATCGTAGTAAATAAATGATTTTGGATATGAAACGAGATCCTGGTCCCTGGTCTACTATTGAGTGTCGTGAAGATTTACCTAGACATGACGATTCTTCTTTGAACAACTATTTTATTCTCCTTTTATATGTCTAGGCAAGCTCATCTGCAGGTTCTTCCAACCCCAAGTTGATTGATCATTTCACAGGAATGGGATTCTCTGAAAAGATGGTTGCCAAAGCAATTCAGGATAATGGTACAAGCTCAGTCTTACATTAACTATGTATGTCTTTTTACATTACAAGATTGCAAATAACCCTTCTGAGGAATGTTCAGGAGAGGAGAATACTGATTCAATTCTAGAAACCCTCCTTACTTACTCAGTGAGTTAATCACTACCTTACTCTCAGATGCTGTTTTTAATACTTCTATCTTCATTGCATCAATTCTTCCTGTTTCTGGAAGATAATTCTCTGTCTCTGTCCTCTCTCTCTCTATCACACACACAAACACACTCGCGCACACACAGAAAAAAAAAGCAAAGGTGACGAGGGAGTTAGAGAGCAGACAACATTAAATTTTTGTGATACTTCTGTTTTAACTCTTGCAGGGCTTCTATTACTCTCTCCTCATGCCCGAATCTGTTTTGATCGGCGACTCAATTGCTTACTGTGTTGTGCAGTCAATTTTTTTCTCATGGCCTAAATGACTATCTACCGTGTCGACCATAATATGTTGTATATGGTTTCTTTGGCACTTATAATGTGATTGAGGGCACCCCAGAGCTTCAACTTTCATTACCGAATTAGAGTACTATTTGGGGTATCAATTTCTGATCTTGAAACTGATACATTTTTTGCAGGCTCTTGAAAGCTCTCCTCAAATACAGCCACATATTGATTCTGATAATTGCTCTTTGGATTCTGAGGGGCTCTTTCTGGATGATTTCTCCGATTTTGATGGTTGTTCTGACACTGAGGTAGGTGGAATTTATGTTGGCTAAGCTAAATGGTAAGATTGTGCTTATTATATGGACTTCTTAACCAGCTTATTCGTATAATATGCCCTTCTGTAAAGATGCACCTGCTGCCGACACGTTATTTGCATGGCTGTCCGAGTAGATCCTGTTCTCTAACCCACACAGATAAAACTGAAAACTACCTTATAAATGAAAGTTGTGTGCTCATTAATACACCTGCATGGGGTGTATATGCTTATTATGAAAATCACATTTTTCTGATTATACGTACAAACTGACACATCCATTTATCTATCTTGCAGGAAGTCACAAATCACATGTCGGATGAAGATGATAAATTGTTGTCCTTAGTGAATATGGGGTATTCAGTGGATGAGGCTTCAATAGCAATAGAGAGATGTGGTGCGTATTGGCAGGTTTAGCCATTATTATTTTTCATTATTACCGCAGCGGGCGGGGGGGGGGGGGGGGGCGCAGAAGAGACAAGGGTTTTGCCATGTCGGTGAAGTGCTTAAATGTGTATTTTCATTCTCATTTTGCTTCATCCATATCCCATATGATATCATTGGTATGATGATAAGTTGAATAGAGATAATTTAGAATTTTTGTTTTGCTTCTCAGTTCAACTTATCCAGAGTAGGAAAAAAAGAGCTCATACTTGTCACTTGAAGATTTCAATTTACTTAAAAGTTTAATTTCCCATGAGAGAAGCTCTATGTATTACTACTGAGACAATGGGGGTGCCTTTGCCGAGTAAAGTTTCATTAGAATCCAGTGCTTTTCCAAGTGTAAAAGTATGTGTAGCCCTGACAGTTGTCTATGATAACCTTGACTTGTCTCTCTTCTACTAGCTCCATTTTGCCTTTTTTATTCTACCAATTACCTTTTTCCATGGCCTTATTATCACTCCATACACTGCAGGTCGGAACTCCTCACTTGCGGAGTTGACAGATTTTATCTGTGCTGCTCAGATGGCTAAGGCCACAGATGCTCATCTGTCAGAACTCCTCCCTGAAGACAAGGTAATCTATCTTGTCTCTTTAAGTGGAAATAAATTCATCCACCCAAAAAAGGGTGGATATGAAGCTTCATGGATATTCTTATAAGTTTTGTTTATTTCTCCCCTTAGTTAATGAACCGTTATTGTGTATCGATCACGTTCGTACAATGTTGAATTATAACTGTCCAATTGTTTGATTTACTATTACAGCCAAGGATTATGCATTCATCCAATGGTTATGCTATGCACAAGAAAAGGAAACTTCCTGATTATGAGATGTGGAAAAAGAAAAAGCAGCAGAGGCTTGAGAAGAGGATCTTTCACGACGATGAGACCATACGTCTCCCAAATCCGATGATTGGATTTGGTGTCCCTACTGAACCATGCCTGACAGTTCACAGAACACTTCCAGAGGCAGCCATTGGGCCTCCCTTTTTCTATTATGAGAATGTGGCTCTTGCTCCTAAAGGGGTTTGGACCACTATTTCACGGTTCCTATACGATGTGGAACCGGAATTTGTTGATTCAAAATATTTCTGTGCTGCTGCTAGGAAAAGGGGCTATGTTCACAATCTTCCGATCCAAAACAGATTTCCTCTTCTTCCCCTTCCAGCACGCACCATTTATGAGGCGTTTCCCCTAACGAAGAGATGGTGGCCTTCATGGGATCTGAGGACAAAATTGAATTGCTTACAAACTTGCACTGCCAGTGCAAAACTAACAAACAGGATTCGCACAGCACTTGAAGGCTATGATGGCGACCCCCCTCCGAATATTCAAAAGTTTGTACTTGACGAATGTCGAAAATGGAATCTGGTCTGGGTTGGGAGGAACAAAGTTGCTCCGCTTGAGCCTGATGAAGTGGAGATGCTTTTGGGTTTCCCAAGAAACCACACGAGGGGAGGTGGAATAAGTCGTACTGACAGATATAAATCATTAGGTAATTCATTCCAGGTATGAATAATTCCTTCTTTTTATCATGTATTAGTGTCACTCCTGAATTCCTCTATAGGCTAAGTCGGCAATCGGCAATAAGTGAAGTACTCATGTTCCTTTTGAGAATAATGCCTGAGTCGTCTAGGTCATTTAACTCGTTGGATCATTTAATTCCAGGTCGACACTGTAGCATACCATCTTTCCGTTTTGAAAGAGATGTTCCCAGGTGGCATCAATCTTCTGTCTCTTTTTTCTGGGATTGGCGGTGCAGAAGTAGCCTTACATCGCCTTGGTGTCCCACTTAAGAATGTCGTGTCAGTTGAGATTTCCGAAGTAAATAGAAATCTAGTTAGGTGTTGGTGGGAGCAAACAAACCAGAAGGGGAATTTGATTGACCTTGCAGACGTGCAACAGCTGAATGGCGACAGGTTGGAAGAGTTGATGAGTTCATTTGGCGGATTTGATCTGGTGCTGGGAGGAAGCCCATGTAATAATCTTGCTGGTAGCAACAGGCATCATCGAGATGGACTTGAGGGTAAAGAATCTGCACTCTTCTACGATTTCTTTCGCATTCTAGACTTGGTCAAGGGTATCATGTCAAAAGCACAACGATTTCATGTAAATGAGCCTCTGTTCCTGGTACTCATGCTTAATCTATATTTCTTGGATCTTTTCTCCCTTTTTCGTTTCTTTCCTTTCCTCGTTTTCTCCCAAGTTCAATTTTGAAACTATACCGAGAGAGAGATCCTTTTGGTCTTTAGCTTGTTTCAACGGAAAACAATTTGTTGTTCAAGGTAGAGCTGTTGATTTAGAGTTATCTGAGCTCGTGATACTGCTCTGCTGTTATGTCGAAGCGTTCTCAATGAAATAGAACAAATCTGCTACTCATGAAGCGGCTTTTTTAATGATTATAGCACTTGGTGGCGAATTTGGATACGATGGAAGGGTAGGAAATATCCCATGCTATGCTAGGGCATTTTAGTTCGATTCATCGAACTTGGGATCTTGTGCACGCAAACTAAATCATGTTTATCATTATCCCTAGAGCCGACGGTTTATTTATCTATATAATTATTACTTTTTTTTTTGGGGTAAGCATATAATTATTACATTATTGCAAGAAAGAAATTGAAGTAATGGCATCACGGCTGTGTAAATTCTTGATGATTTTTCCATTCGTTTGTTTCGGGGTGAGCCAAAAAGGAAAAATGAAAGCATGCCAGAATCGGCCAAGAAGATTTTTCGGACTGAAAAAAACCGTATTTTCCTTGAGCGGTCCATTTCTTTCGTTCGGAAATGTCAAAAAAAATCAACTGCCGACGAGGACACGTCAAAACAAATCAACCAAACAAACTGACACGGAGCGAGGATTGTTTTTAAGTTTTTTTCTAGCATTCAAATCATTCACAGAACTATCACCGAATATTTTAAGAATTTAAACAAAAAAATAATACATTTAACATAATTTCTAACAACTTTTTACTCTACACTTTTTCACCTAATTTCAATATTTTTTTTATTAAACAATTACATCAAAACATTTCTTTCTATCCTTTACACAAACACCTCTAAAAGTGTACGAGAATCAGAAAGATCTACTAGAATCCTATAATTTTTTACAAACACACACCCTGAGTTTTACTTTTTTGTACCTAATCTTTTTATTTTGTGTTGAATTTATCTTATATCGTTCGGAAAAGTGTACGAGTTAAAAAAAAAAAATTGACATTTTGGTCCTTAAGTTTAAACCTCTTTGACAAATGAGTCCTCTTTCAAATTTTAAATCTAAAGTCTATAGGTTTCATACTTTTGACGAAATGGTCTTTCCGTAAGTATGTCGTCCATATGCTTAACGATACATAAAGCGGTCGACCAGATGTATGTGTTAAAAGTGAGCGATCGACCGCTTCATTTAGCGGTCAAACTATTTCGTCATAAGTATGAAACCTAAGAACCAAAATGCAAAACTGGTCAAAAGCCAAGGAGTAATTTATCAATTTCCCTAAAAAATACAACACAAAATTCCTTTCCAGCCCTGTGATATTTTTCTTCTCTAAAGGGCCACGACGACTTGAAGCACGGTCAAAGGCAAACTTAGGTCCCTAACCATAGTCACAAATTAACCTAACCCCACACGACGCCATGTCCACTTTACTTCAATACCTGAGATTACTATAAAATCACATGTTGGTCCTCTCATCTCCCTTCCCATTTTCTCTCCACGCTTCTCGACCTTCTGAAGCGTGCTCTTTTCTCTCCGAGGGGTCTGCAGCCAAAGACAGATATTGAGAGACTTAGAGAGAGAGAGAAGGGTCCGTCAGATACCCCGAACATTTATCGCTGTTCATATCGCAATCCGACATCGTTAGGTAAAATTTCTGTTTCATATTTTGTTTTCTTCGTAATCTCTCAGATCTGGATGCGATTTTTGTTTCTATGCATAGCTCATCGACATGATCCGTGGAAATTAAACCTGAGCTTTTAGTTGGTGCGATTTCGCGCTTTGTTATGCTCTGTTTGGTTGCTCATAAAGCACGAATGTTTGGTATTTTGTTTGTTTTGGAGTTTTTACCTGTTCGGGACCTGAGAGAACTTCACTTCTTACCTGCAATGTATTTTGATTGTATTATTTTGATGCTGAATCCGATTTTGTTTTTGTTTTTCTTCTTGGTTTCATCTCCGTAGTTTTCCAAACGAACTATTTGTG
Source organism: Myrica gale (assembly GCA_963930655.1). NCBI lineage: Eukaryota > Viridiplantae > Streptophyta > Magnoliopsida > Fagales > Myricaceae > Myrica > Myrica gale. The sequence continues at coordinate 1,513,304 of OZ005600.1, read as the reverse complement.
CTCGTTTTGAGCTGGAAGCTAGTCAGATAGATTTGTTGTCATTTAAATCCTATGCGGTGTTTTTCGTTCTTTGAGCTTCCAGTTAGTGGCGAGTGTTTTTTCTGTTTAAATCCCTCTATGGTTTGTGTTTCTCTTTTTTTTTTCTCTCTGTTTTACTAAACAAATCTTGTGTCTAGAGATTTTTTACATTTTTCTTTGGCTGATTTGTTGAGTAGCAGCAATTAGATTTCTTTTTAGCATTCTCGAGTTTACAAACAACAGTCCGTGTATAGCTGATGTATGCTTTTTCTTTGTCGGGAGGATTGACGCTTAGCTTTTTTTATGCGTTTTTGTTTTGCTTCTCGCTCTTTATAACTTGCCATCGTCTTTGCTCTAGGTTTGGGTTGAATTGTTTTTGTGGTTCTTTTGTAATGGCTGCCACTGCAATTGCCTCTCCCACTTGTTTTGCTTCTCCTTCTTTATAACTTGCCATCTTCTTTGCTCTAGGTTTGGGTTAAATTGTTTTTGTGGTTCTTTTGTAATGGCTGCCACTGCAATTGCCTCTTCCACTGGTCCACGGTATGCACCAGAGGACCCCACGCTACCGAAACCATGGAGAGGCCTTGTTGATGGTAAAACTGGATACCTTTACTTTTGGAATCCAGAGACAAATGTCACGCAATATGAGAGGCCTACAGGCTCGGCTCCTCCACTGAAGTCGTCTTCCATGCCCATAAGTTCTTCTGTCCAAGTTCAACAATTTTCTCAAGGACAGCGTCATGGCTGCAGTCCTGGAGAGGATGATAGATATGGCAGGCGCAGCAATGTTGGGTCAAAACCTGAGGCTGGATCAAGGACTCAGCAGGTCTACACTCCACCTGTGCTTTCTAATTTTGCTTGATGAATAATTTTACATTTGCATGGCTAGTGTTCCTTTGATCTTCTTCAATCCTAATTACACACTCTTGCCATTTTAGTGGTTGTTGAGCCTGAAAATTCCAGAAGTTTTCTGTTGCAAGCAACTTTTCCTCTTGCACATTGTAGTAGGTGGGAGTGGATTTAAGGACAGTATTTACACGATGATTTTTCGGGTTATTAATAAAATTTTCTTTTGAATGAGTTGGCCTTTTAGTCAAAATTCAGTTCTAGAAGCACAACGAATGCTGGCACTTGTTTGATGAATGATATCAAAACTTAATAAAAGCTGAATGATAATGGTTTCGGTTGTGGTGACTAATGAAATTTGTTTCATAGAAGTCAATGATTATTTGGGCAATGCAACAATCATCCATCCAAACCAAGGTTGAGGTGAGGACACGGGTTAAATCCCATAGGCACAAGAGTTATGCTTTACTGTCAATTAGTTAGAAGTTCCACATAGAAGCTTTGGAATCAGTTTCTTATGGTATTTAGCTGCAAGGCATAAAAAACCAGCACGGTTATAAAGTGTCCTGGCATCTTGATTGAAGAGCAAGATTTGTGGCAATAGCTTTTATTGCATTTGGTTGGGAGAGCCTCGAAAATAATGATCAACGCCTTAGTGAAAGCGGGATCATGGGGACATGCTGAAGCTTCCCTCATCCCTCTTCTTCACCTCTCACAAGCATGTTACATTTGCATTATCTTTGTTCATCAGTCAGGACTAATATGGTATACATAATTTTGCATTAGAGTGCAAGAGGTGGAACAGTACATCTTGTGAGTGCTCCAAATGGGACTCTCAGTGCTGGGCATGGAGGAACTTCTGCCAGAGGACATGGAGCTTCAGATGTAGGAGCTGGTTTATCCGCAGAGTCTTATCGCCGCCGCCATGAGATAACTGTTACTGTAAGTATTTAAAAGGCTTCATGCACTGGATGTACCTCAATTATGTTTAAATGTAGTGGTTTTGACATTCTATTTGACTGGATGAATTGGAATCTATCCCTCAGTCCCAATCTTCTTTTCAATGGCTACTGGTTCAATTTCAGACTATTGGAATCTATACACTATCTTTTTTCCTGGTTAGATGAGTGAGGTGATGGAGATGTATTATGATTAAGCGGTTTAGCTTACTTATCCACCGGAAGGTGTAAAAAATGCAATTTTGGAGATTCTGCTAATGGGAGTTGAAGAGAAGGGGGAAATGAAACTACGGTTAATGTTGTAGTTTTGCCAGATCCTTGGCTTGTGTTACAGTGCTTTTCCCGCTGCTGTCACATTTATGTTTTTGGTTAGTTTAGTAATTTGTAATGTCCTCATTGGAGACTTTCGTTGAAGAGCTAATTCATTTGCTGTTGGAGTTGAGTTTTCTTTGATTCTATGATGGGTTTTCCTTGTTTCTTTGCTCCAGCCTTAACCTGTTGAGCTTGAATATGTTTACGGAGTATGGTTGTCACTATATATCTAAGACCAAGATACAGTGTCCTCTTTTTTTCCCACTAACAAAGCTCGATGTATTTGAAGTATGTCTCTGATTTTGTCTTAAGTGCTGTACTGCGGGAGTCAGTTCTTTTGAACATGCCCTTTACATGGGTCTGTTGTATATGATAAGGTATATTGGAGGTTACAGACTTCTCTTTCTCGTGAACAATGCCACATAGAGTGCTGAAAGTTGCATTTGCCTTCCGTTTTTTGTTTTTTAATGTGAGTTATTCTCAGAGACATGAAGTATCTTACTTTACATCTACAGGATGTTTGAGGTGCTCATCTTTTTCTGATTTCTGATTATTCCTTTTTTCCTCAATTTTTTTCCAGGGTGATAATGTGCCTCCACCTTTTACAACATTTGAAGCTACTGGCTTTTCGTCTGAGATTCTTAGAGAGGTAGGAACGTCTATTACTCTACTCTTCCTTTTCTTTTATGTGGTCTTTTTGGGTGACTGGGGGCCAAATTTCATGTAAGTTTTATTAACTTTGTATCCTGAGTGTTTCTTGTGCAAAGTTCTGTGATTGCTGGAGGTCCGATGTTGAGTTTCGGACTCATGTTAATCTTCTTTTGCCATCTGTACTTTTGTCGCAGGTGCGATATTTGCTCCCAGGAGGAGCTAATGTCGTACGCTGTGTGCCCTCTTTGTGGGGGGTTTGCATTTAATTTGGAGCGCCCTTTTATGGTGGACCAATTTTTGGAAAGGGCTTTCCAAATCATCCATGTTCGTGGCTGGGACTGCCGTTGGTGATGATTCAGTCTGCCACTCGGTCCGAACGGAAGAAGAGGCCTCCTCCTGCTCTAGCTTGCATCAGCAAGCATTGGCCGCCTGCATATGGGGGGTGGTGCTTCTTCTGCCAACAGCCATAAGTCCAAAAAAAAAAAACAAGAAATATTGGAGCCAGTACCTCTCTCACAGGGGTTGCTGGATTTTTGCTTTTTCCAGGTACACAATGCTGGGTTCTCTGCCCCGACTCCAATTCAGGCACAGTCATGGCCGATTGCTCTTCAAAGTAAAGACATAGTGGCCATTGCCAAAACTGGTTCTGGAAAAACCTTGGGCTACTTGATTCCAGGATTTGTCCATCTCAAGCGAAGCCGTAACAACCCTCAACTGGGCCCAACTGTTTTGGTATTGTCCCCAACAAGGGAGCTGGCAACCCAGATACAAGTAGAAGCTGTGAAGTTCGGAAAATCCTCAAGAATTTCTTGCACGGTATATTACCTCTATTGCCAATTACATATGTAGATGGTTTGCATGTACTATTTTCGGATTGAGGTAGTTTTATTGTACTTATAGTGTCTACTTACATGATTATGAATATTGTAAATGCCAAGTAAGTTTCTTCTAACTGATGGTTTTGTATTTTTTGTTTTTGTTAGTGTTTGTACGGAGGAGCACCAAAGGGACCACAGTTAAGAGATATAGACAGAGGATCAGATATAGTGGTTGCCACCCCTGGCCGTTTGAATGATATTCTCGAGATGAGGAGAATTAGCCTTCATCAAGTTTCTTACCTTGTGCTTGATGAGGCCGATCGCATGCTTGACATGGGTTTTGAACCTCAGATAAGGAAGATTGTAAAGGAGGTGCCTTCTCGCCGCCAGACCCTAATGTACACAGCAACATGGCCAAAGGAGGTTCGAAAAATTGCAGCAGATTTGCTGATTAATCCTGTTCAGGTTAACATTGGCAATGTGGATGAGCTTGTCGCCAACAAGTCCATTACACAGGTGCGAAACCTGTTACTGTATTGTTTCTTGTATGATTTGCCAGAAGCATATGTGGACAGATCTTTTATTTGCCTGTTTGTGCTTTCTGTTGTATTGTACTTTGTTATTGGGGATGATTTGAGAAGTTTTATGACTATTTATTCTAGACTGATTAAGATCTTGTACTTTGTTGGCATCTTGCAGCATGTTGAATTACTGGCGCCCTTGGAGAAACACAGACGATTGGAGCAGATATTGCGATCTCAAGAGCCAGGGTCAAAAGTAATTATCTTTTGTTCGACCAAGAAGATGTGTGACCAACTTTCCCGTAATCTTACCCGTCAGTTTGGTGCTGCTGCTATTCACGGAGACAAATCTCAGGGTGAGAGAGATCATGTGTTGAGTCAGTTCCGAACTGGAAGGTCTCCAATTCTTGTTGCCACTGATGTTGCTGCTCGGGGACTGGATATCAAGGACATCCGGTTAGTCACGTTTTCTATGTTCCAGTACTGGTGTTCTGGGTAGAATAATTCTGTGAGGACCGAAGTTTGGGTGCTTCGTCTTGGGATGTCAGTTCATGTTTCTTTGAACCCTCATGCCCCCCTAAATGCTGTTATGCCTGTTGCTAGGTTGAAATTTAGGTTGTATGAATGTGCATGCTAAGGATAAAGTGTCTCAACAAATCTAGGAAGTTTCCTCCTGAAGATATTCTAATGTATAGTATATCATTTGGCAGGAGTGGAATTGAAGTGAGTCCCTAGAATTTCATTTTTCCGGAGAGGTTACTTTTAGAGTAAGACAGTTAAATATGTTCTTATTAGAGTTTTTCTGGCAGCCATACTGTGTGAATTGAAGTAACCAGTTGAGGTGGTGATTTACCCTACTTGAATCATCCATCTATAGTTAATCTGCCGCTTGTGTTTTACTATGAAGTCATCTGTAATTTTATGATTTATGCTTGTTAAATGATTTTCTGATGCTTTTGATGATGTTTTTGAGAAAAAAAAGTTTTCTTTGGTGAATCGAAGTACCAATTGCAATCATTTTTTTATCACAGGGTGGTTATCAACTATGATTTCCCTACAGGAGTGGAGGATTATGTACATAGGATAGGGCGGACAGGAAGGGCAGGTGCCACGGGTGTGGCTTACACATTCTTTGGTGATCAGGATGCCAAGTATGCTTCAGATCTGATCAAAGTTCTGGAAGGGGCAAATCAGCGAGTTCCACCAGAGATTCGTGAGATGGCTTCTCGTGGTGGTGGGATGGGCAGGTCCAGACGTTGGGGGTCGGGTTCTGGTTTTGGTGGCCGCGATGGGGGCCGTGGCGGACGTAATGATTCAGGTCATGGTGGAAGAGGTGGGTGGGGATTTTCTCCACCCTCTTCTGGCAGGCCAGAAAGAAATGGAGGTCGCGGATATGACTACGAGTCACGAGAGAGGTAATGGGTTGTTTTGTTTTAAATTTTTAAAGAGTTGTTGGTGCCCTTAGAAAATGAAGGCCTTCCTTTCTGCCCCATGGTACGGCTGATTCTTCTGCCTACCACCTTCTATGTGTGGGTTTATGGTTGATAATTTTCACCTGGTTTATACAGTCTTGCCAAGATGTTACCCGTAGTAATTTATCTGCATTTGGATTTCATTTTACCTGGCAGAAGTGTTTTATTTTCTCTTTCTTTTGGGGCAGTTGTGGCTGCCTTTTTAGCAAAAAAGAAATTTCCATGTTTTTTTCCCTATAGATGTACTGAACTCAAAAAAAACATGGTAATTTATGTCCAATTTGTCAAAATAACTTGGTTAGGTATGTCTGGCTTTTATTTTGTTTTTTCGGAAATAGCTAAGAATTTGCAACTAAGTATCTTGAGAAGTAATGTTTGGACATACCTTCTTGTTGGGAAACAGGCAGGACCGTGGTTACAACTATGGACAAGATAGAGGTCGCAGTCGCAGTAGGAGCCCTAACAAGGTTTCTGCTTGGGGTGATCGCAGTAAAAGTTTGCGTGACCGCAGCCGCAGTCATAGCCTTGAGAGGTCAGGGCGCAGTTTTCACCAAGCAATGATGGAACGGGTTAGGTCATCCCCACCTCCACAACAGCGTGGGCCATCTTACAACAGTGGGAATGGAAGGGAACCCAAGGATTCTTCCCAGGAGTGGGGAAGATCCTCGGGTGGTGGCCATGATAATGGAGGATTTAGCAATGGGCCTCGTTCTTCTTATTTTGGGGAAGAAGAAGAGGAGGGCATGATCCCTCAAGATGAGGGCAGCTGATGAAGGTGCCCATGGAAAGGTCTTAAACGTACTTTCAGGGGTGTAAAATGGATTGACCAGGCCTTCTGATGCTACCCTACCGTTTTTGCTGTTTCTGTCTAGTGGTGTACGTGGAAGTAGGTGATGAAACCAGGGCCACGGTTAGTTGATTTTTGTTGGACGTTTTACAGATATTAAGGGTGCTGAAGACTGAACCAGAACCCTCTTGAACTTTTGACTTGACAACTTTCGTAGTCTCTTTTCCTGTTTTTGGGGTAGGGAAGAAAGCGCAAGGATGAATCACCAGTCAACAAATGTTTTGATGTATTTGCTTTGTAATACTGTGAGCGGCATGGTCATATTTCTTATTGACGTGTACTCTTATGGACTGATCGATATGTTTGATGTAGCCAATGTTCGCATGTAAAACCTTAGAAGCCGGGAATATTATATGAAATGCTCATTGTTCCTAGTGCCACAATGATTTGTATGTGGGTGCAACTTCCCATCCTATGGGGTGCTGTAATGTTCTGCCTTCCAACAACCAGGTAACTAGAGCTCTGTCAAAACAAAAGCAATTGTAAACAAAAGCTGATGTCGTCTCATCGGAACGACACGAATTCTTGCAAAAACGGTAACACAAATGGCGGCCAAGGCCTATTGCAACATTCCGGCCTCAAACCGGGGGGCTTCTTCAGTGTAGATTGTACTAGAAGTGCGTCATTTGGGTTGGTCTATATATGTGTATGTTCGTGGCCCACGTATCTTTTTTGGGTTATTGTGTTGTAGTTTGGTGGGACGTCTACTTCTTGTTTCCTTTTGACCTTTTATGGCCCATCGTTGTGGTTTGAATGCAAAAACGGTAGGTCGTTAACAGTTGTTTTTTAATAGGCGTAGGTCATTAACAGTTGCCTACTATTGTTTCCTTTTACTCTCTGCCCGATCAAAATTGACATCGTATGCCATCTTTTTGGTTTGAATGCAAAAACGGTAGGTAGTTCAAAAGTTACCGAGCTGATAAACCTACAAGTACAATAATGAGCATATCTATCTTGTATTGATTTCCTAACGAGTAGGAGCGTTATTGATTTATATTCACGTCTGTATTAACATGTATCTGCAGGCCCTTTTCTAAGCACCGTACGCTACCTATCATTCAAAAGAAGGCAACTAAGCTATAATAATAATAATTATTATAACAATTATAATTATTATTATTATTATCTAAATTGAGGAACTAAGAATGAGTGCAAGACTCGTTTTGGTAGAGGAAAACTTTTGACCGGGTGTATGTAATCAAAATAACTAAATTGAATTGGATGACTTGGAAGATTCTGCACAAAAGAAGGATGTGGACCCCATTCTTAACAAGAAATAAAATTTTAGATAAATAATTTATGAAAAATGATTATTTTTTGTGTTGGGTAGAATTTATCTCAAATTGGTTCTATTTTTGCTGACCTGGTATGCAATATGTCTTTGTAATAATTAATTGACTTTGAGAAATGAAATGGAATATACATTTCGGTGGTAAATAATTTTAGGCAAGATCAATTGACTTGGTTCGATAAAAAAAAATTTATTATGTTATATTTAAACAAAAATACACATTATATACATAATTTATGCTTGTTTTGAAGGCATTTGAGACACCAATCACCTAGTGACGTGCCATAAGATCCTTCCCATAAATGGCTTCTTTCTCTCTGAGTTGGTACACGTGTTTCATGCACTGCAATACTGCATTTTGCCAGATGATCAGCATGTCCTGCTAGCTTGGTAGCCAAGTCTTACAAACTCTCTCTCTCTATCCCTCCCTCTCTTTCAAATTTTCAATGCATGCAAACTGGGCAGTTGCTACCTTACAAATCCCCCTTCTCTCTCATCATTTGAAAATATTGTCAGCATCCGACCCAAAAAAGGAAAAAAAAACCCATCATAATATAAGATTAAAATCCTGGATTTTTTTTTTCTGTTTCTCTAATTTACACTTCAACGAAGATGTCACCTTTTCTAATTGCATTTCAAATCCTAGGTTTCCGATAAAAAAAAATCTGAGTTGAAGAGACTATATTCATGAACAAAGGACATTTGATATAGATAGAGTATTGAATGCCTTGAAAGAGAGAGAGACAAAGAGCAACTAGGAATTCTCTTTTCACCAAAAATATATTCTTAGAAGTAGCTTTTTACTCCTTTTGAGAAAAGAAGAGAAACTGTATCCTGTTTCTAAACAAAACAAAAATATCTGAATTCAGAGTCACCCATGACCTAACTACCCCGTGGAAAGATTGTCATGTTTTCTCTATATCCTTATCAAGTTTCATCTCGCATTATCCAAGAGTAAATACTGTCTACATCTGTTTCAAGGAGGAGTTGACAGACAAGCAAGTCACGATGTTAAATCTCCTAGTAACGATAATTACGAGGATTTTTTTTTTTACTTCTAAACATGACATGTTTATCCTTTGAGATCCCTAAGTAAAGTATAAACCAAAATTCTAATCCTAAATGTTCTTAAAGCTTCAGAAATGAATGAAAATGCCTATTTACACCTCATTTTAATTGCCTTCTTGCATTCAAAGACAGAAAAAGAGAAAAAAAATATATCATGGAGTAGATACAGCAACATCTAGAAATTGAGTATGGAGTAAGTTTTTTTTGGCAATATCCATTGTCATATATGACTGCATGTTTCTAACTTTAGCAACAATTTAATTGGGATTTAATTAATACAGCACATTAAATTAATTACATGCCAATTAAGAAGGGTAATGCAAATTCAGTTACAAATTAAGTGCTTAGCCTTCAACAATTTTATTGGGATTTAATTAATACAGCACATTAAATTTATTACATGCCAATTGAGAAGGGTAATGCAAATTCAGTTACAAATTAAGTGCTTAGCCTTTTATTGGCAAACGTAATTAAGCTTATGGAAACTTGGCTTCAATTAGCAAGGCCTTCCAGGTTTTGACCTTATTATCTACAAGACACAAAAGCTTTGCTTACCAAACATGAGCGGTGAAATGACCTTGTCTGCCCCTCACTTGAAGACAAAAAATTTTGTGAATCCTATGTGAATCCTATGTGAAACCCTTTAATCCCGTTTCGCTTTCGGCTATAGTGGTCGGTGTTGAAGGACGACTTCCGTTGAACGAAGTCTCGCATTTCGCAGAACGTGTCCAAATTTGGTCACATGAAAGACGACTCTTAACTCTCAAGTAATTTATATATTTCTTCGAAATTAGATAGAAATATAGAGAAAAGACGAGTACCTTTGGCGCTAGCCGCGGTATGAAAGTTGATCAGCTTCAAAGAGGAATCTCTACAACTTTATTTGGTGGGTTAAGGCTTTCTTTTTCTCTCTAATTCCCTATCTAGCTCGGCTATTTGTATACGGTTTCAACCAATTGGCATTGGTTATATAAATAAACCGTAGTTTGAAAAATTAAAAAAAGAAGAAGCAATATTTAAAGCTATAATCATAGAATTAATATATTGTTCCCCCAAAATTAGTTGGCACTTGCTAATTAGAAACATGCAGCCAATGAAGTAAGTGATTAAATGTTAAGGGAACTATAGATATAGCACTGCCCATTGTAGCCATGGTCAAACAAAATTATTTTAATTTGTTGACCACTGATCATGGTCTCCATCGCATCCACTGCGTGTGATTTTTCTTAGAACCTGAGCAGCTTATTAGTTTTGATAGGTACTAACGGCTGCTCTGATTAAGTTTTTTTTTAAAAAATAAAAATGTTAAGAGATTATGCCTTCAAAAGTAGAGAATTAGGGTGGCGTACATGTCTTCCATGTGTCCTTAAACTGTCCGAGAGTTTAACGACCTAATGATTATACTCTCTCTTTTTTCCTCTATGAAAAATACTAAGAGTGGAAGCTGAACAGTCACAATCAACAAGCAATATTAACCGTAGGATGAAGGGATGAACAACGGCTTATAATAAAAGTGGGTCCACAGCCCTTGCTCCTCTCTCTCTCAAATAAAGCCCAAAGACCCCCCCCCCCATTACACCCCCACATTAAACCACCCTTCCTTTCTTGAGCTGTCTCTCTACTCATGCATGGAGTTTGATACAAATTTCAGAGATGATTTTCTGTTTCTTTCAAGCCTTTTCTCTGATACTCCCCCTAAACCGACTAATGGGTTTTCCTTAGGAGCCTCTTCCTCTAAAGGTTCGTTTGATAATCCTCACCATTTTGATCAGTACTCTGATCCCCAGATCAGTAATGGGTCTAATTTGAATCCTCACCATATCTATCAGTTCAATGGTGAGGGGACGTCTTCCTCAAACCCCCCTTCTGGGGTCCAAACCCCATGTAGTGATCCGTTTGATCAAGCTTATGCAAATAGGTTTTTGAAGGATCCCAACGCTCATGCGTCTAGTCTTTTTGCACCTGATGGGAAAAATGGAAACATGCATGATTTCGAAAGTTCTCTTGGCCATTGGGATCATTCTCAAAACAATATGGCTTTTCCTAGAGCTCAAAGTCAGATATACTATCTGTCGCTGAATGTTCAAGAACCTGCATCAGCGAACGGTAGATATGTGGATGATGTCTCATGCATAACCGCGGAGAACGTACATGATGGGATAGGTGATGATCAGAAAAAGAGGAGCCCAGTGCACATGAGAAAGGCAGACAGAGTTCAAAAGAAGACCAACATAATCAAGGGCCAATGGACTCCTCAAGAAGACAGGTATATAAAGAATCATAGTACTAGCTCCATTTTGGTGAATTACTTCTTTCTTTTCTTTTCTTTTTTTTTCTCCTTTTGACAACACGAATGCTATTTTTATTTTTCTTCTTCTCAATTCGGGTTTCACATTTGGTATTATGAATGAATTGATCATGCAAATCTATTTTGCAGGCTGTTGGTGCAGTTGGTCGGCCGGTTCGGCATAAAGAAATGGTCTGAAATTGCAAGGATGCTGAATGGAAGAGTGGGAAAGCAGTGTAGGGAGAGATGGCACAACCATTTGCGGCCAGACATTAGGGTTTTCCCCTTCTCTTCTTTCCCCGTTACCTACCATAAACTCAATAAATACATGATGAACTATACACATATTACACATAAAAATTTACAAATTCCTGTGATATAATTATATTTATTCAAATTTCACAAAAACACAACTCATGTTTTACCCAACAATGTATTTTTGTTATTACTATGTTATAAATATTATTTTCTTCATTAATTTACACATATATAATACATTTTTAGTTATTCATTTTTTAAGAAACTGGGAAAATTATATCTACTTTTTGTTTCGTTTTTTTCGGTGTGTCATTAAATACATGAATATTACAACATTGCATTTTTGTCGTTATCGCTGGCATGTTTATGGCATACTACGCGTTTTCTAAAGTATGTCATGAATATTTTTCAGCATCATTATTCTTTGTAATTTTCTGCACGGATTGTACGGTGCAATTCGGAGAGAGATAGACCGAGCAAGTGAACTCCATTGTATGACCCATGCTGCCCGTAACTTACTCGGGTAGCATGGGGTCCACTTGCTCGGTCTACCTCTTTCTGAATCGCACCGTGCAATCCGGGCAAGAAATTGTAGAAAATCTCCACCCATTTTCCATATATCGCTTACATACATATCTACATACATATAAATTTTAATTTCTTTAATTGTACTTTTTGGATGCGTGTTTTGGAATGTACGGAGATTTTGATGTTGCATTTTTGTCATTATCGTTATTGTGTTTATACTTTTTTTGAAATATATCATGACCCGTTTTTATATTCATAAATATGTAGATATTATAAGTATTATGCATCTCTAATTATTCATTTATTAAGAAATTACTAATTATATATGCTCGCTTTCCGTGACGCGTGTCATCGAAGGTTTGGAAATTATGAAATTAAGAAATTACTAATTATATAGAAGCCTAGCACTATCCATGTTTTGCTGATAGTTGCTTCAGTATAAAAGATTAACATGCATGTCGAGGAATGCCAAATTGGACTAGTTTTTCTGAAGTACCAGAGATCCCGGCCGGCCACATTAGGTAGATTATCATGAAATCCCAAATCGGCTGGCTGACCCTTCATATTGTTAGGTTTGCAATTTGCACCTAAGATGATATTAAGGGGATAAATTTCATGAACTAGCCTAGGCTCGACAGTTTAGAGCACCTATTGCAGATTAGAAGAAGCGAGCCATGAAAGTCTTTAGGGGTTTTCTCTCTCCTCCCCCGGGGAGGGAGAAAAATGCTGCTATGAAGTGCAGTCATAGATTTCAGCTTTCATGAGTTACAAACAACACGAAAGAAGGGAGAATCAACTGCGTAACATGCATGCATGCATATGTTATGATTATCGTACTTGTAATTGAATTAATAGAGAGATTGCATGGACAAATATTTGTAAGTATTTGATACACGTGCAATTCACAAAGAAAGCTGGTTAAACAGTGTAGCTGCACGTTTATGCTCATATGGCCCTTTGTATTATATGAACTCGAACTGTTTGAAGTTGTGGATATAAATGGCCTCCTAATTCATTCCTTGTATTCGCAGAAAGATTCATGGACCGAGGAAGAGGATAAGATACTGATTGAAGCCCACAAAGAACTAGGAAATAAGTGGGCAGAAATTGCGAGGAGATTGCCTGGAAGGACTGAGAACACTATCAAGAATCATTGGAATGCGACAAAAAGAAGGCAACACTCGAAGAGGAGAAGCAAGGACTCGGATCAAAAGGGCTCCCTCCTGCAAAGTTACATCAAGAGCGTGAGTTTGACTTCACCCCCAGTCGACAGGAACGTTAATATACTCTCACAATCGAACAAACAAATGGCCAATGTGATGACCAATCATAGAATTCATCTCGACAGCTCGGATCCCACATCTGCAGATTGGGCGATCCCAACTTACGATCGTAACGAGGCCCTGATTTTGTCTTCGGAGAAAAATATGCTTCCTGGAAATGGCGGCTTTGTGTCCAAGCTTGAAGAGATGCGCAGCAGTTCTGTGGGCGTTGAGACCGATATGGAGTTGGAGATGCAATTAGGGATGGACAGTCTAAAGCAGGGTGAGATGAAGAAGGAGATGGATTTAATGGAGATGTTATGTATGGGAAATTTTTGAGCTCTTCCTGTTGGCGAAGTATCAAATGTTCAGGTTCCTCACCCTCTCCAAAGCTTTTCAAGATGTTTAGTAGCTGGTTATATGTTTCTGCTGCTTTCTTTTTTCGTGCGCTTTTTTTGTTTTCTTTTTCGGTACTTGCTTAAGAGCATTTGGTTAAGTTGGGCTTATAACTGTCAGACTATATATATATATATATGTCTTTTTGGGCCTTGTTGCTAGCTTACTTCGATTTTGGGTGAAAAGCCTTAAACATCCCATGAAGCTCGTGGACTTAGGCTTGCACATTTCATAAGGTTTCCAATTTATAAGGAGAAAATGGGAGCAAACTACATGCTATACTTTGGGTCATACATCACATATGTTGCCCATTTTGCGCTAGGAAGGGCCGATTTTGTGGCTTAGATGAATTTGGAAATCAAATCCAAAACATATAAAAAAATCCTACATACAAATTGCGGAAAAACTACTTGGAATAACTCTTTTTGTTGTTGCCTGTTGCATAAGATATCATGGTTGAGGGAAAATGCGATCTCTGTGGATTGGAGCGGCCCTCATGATCACGAGTTAAATCATGATTTGGTGTTTTAGAAATGTTCCTCGCCATGTGATTGGCGTTCTTACCATAATTTATAATATAGTATTTATGATACGAATGAATGGAGATGTTAGACTCTGGGCCCAGCTTGGTCCAAATGCGACGCCTGCGAGTTGCCCGGCCCAGCTCATAGCCCAGGGCTGATGTTTGGACCCTCTATACACGTCGGACAGCTCCACTCCATAAATCGAGCATACGTTTCGTCAGCTTTAGAGGGGCAACTTTATCCTCTGTTGATGCAATGCATACACGAATTTGCTCACATACGCTGAAGCAGAACTAGGAAAGCAAACACCCCCATTTGGAAGAGCAAATGTAATAAGATGACTGGTCAGTGGTCTGGATTCCATTACTTTAAGGTAATCCAAAACCAAGTATTACAATCCAACATCTTCCACTGATAGATGTCAAGGCATTCCTTCATAGCTTTCCAGTCTTCTTTCATGATCTGCTTTCTGTCAAGGAAGACCTAGTGATGAAGACTGTTAGTCAGGAAACTATGCGAAGATCTTCATACTCAACAGATCGGGATTTTCAGTTAGATGGTTAAATTGGCGTGTGAATCAAGTTGCCTTTGGCTTCGGCTTTGGCTTCATCCGCTTCGCTCTAGAGTACAAGAAGACTCCACCAAGAGCCACAGCAGTTCCTGCAGTGAAAGCAAGTCAGTATGAATGTAAAAGAAGGAAGAAAGATAGCAGAGAAACTTCGCACATACGTATAAGCCATTCATGACCCAAGAATCTCTTATCTATCATCGATTGGTTTCAAGGAAATTACCAAGGGAGTTTATGGGCGAGACTCGGGTTTGGAAGAAGATAACTGAGGAGACTATGACCATCACACGCTTAACGCAGTTTCCAACTGCATGGGTGACAGGCGAAACCATCCCTAATATCATATAGGAGACCTGCCAGACAAACAATTTATAGAATCGGCCACTCACAGAACAAGAAATGGATTGTGCCATTCCAAATTATGATTCACATCACAGAAGATCAACAATCAAGAAGAACGCACAATGCTAAAAAAGAGCCCTATGCAGAATTATGGTATACAGCACACTAATTAGACAGAACGGGGTACAAATAATCAAGGTCCTCACCTGCTGGTAACTATGGAGGCAGAACCCAGCCAGGACTGATCTCACACACAGTTCTTTTACATTTAAACCTTGATTTGCCTAAAGCAAACGAAAAAGAAATGTTTAATGCCGGATGTTTTCTTCATTAGTTTATTGATCATTCATAGTAATACTATGTGAGTGTAACCTCTAAAGATTCAAATCTGTTACTTACAGCGGATTGCAGGTATGAGGGAGAAAACTTAAGGCCTTCCAAGAAAATAGCCACAGGAACCAACAACATAAAAGAAATAATCGTTATTACTGAGAACAGATTGATGTTGTCCAAAGTTTCCTGTAATGAATAAAATACTAGTTATAGGCCATTTCTAAAGAATCTTGTTAGACAACACAGAAGAGATGATTCTACAATAACTTGACTAGACTTTACAGATTTCACTAAATAACTGTCCAACTGCTATGTAAGTGAACTTATGGTGCTTCAGTTTGTATCAATACTGTAACTTGGAGACCTATGGTGATTCAAAGGCATAAGAACATATTTAGATTGCATCTGGATTCTGTACCTCTTCCTTAACCATGAACTTTTTGCTGAATACATTACGGGATTGGTTTGTCAGATTGGAAGCCATTGCACTGCAAAAGCCAGTCCTGTTTCAACACGAGGGCAAGTCGAATGTTAGTTCCGGGCCTAAATATTTGAGCAGTGGTAATTGTTTTATCTGTTAGCATAAAGTATCCAGGTTCTATCTGAAGAAACCTCCATGCACAAAGGAAATGTGTTTGCATACTACTTAATTGAGACAACTGTAGTTTGGTCTCTTACCAATTGAAGGAGGATTCTGTGAGAGATGCCAATGCCACTCCCCCTACAATCGGAAGCAGCGAAGAAACCACCCAAAGAGTGGGCCTCTGTGTGCACAGGATGGTCAAAACTCAAAATTACATATGAATATGTACAAGTCAAGTACCTTCGTAGACTGCCTGCACTAGTCTTCATGATAACAAGAATAAGGACTTCAAGATAGCACTTGTGTCAAAGAAGTAGGGAGAAAAGAGACTTTGCAACAACACACCATCAAATGCTAAAATTTCTATATTTGTGTCTCATGTAATATAAAGGAGCTACAAATGCACACGAACAAAGGACATCTAATGTAGCTGAAATTATTAACAGATACATGAAAAAAGAGTTTGATTGAATAAACTTCAATAATTTCCTTTTTCTATTCAAGCACCCTTGAGGCCCCTCTTAAGCTTCCCACTGGTGAAAAAAATGCCCACGCCAAAGGAATTGGACAGCCAACTTTGGATGCTGGAGAGGAATTTCATTTTTGCATTCCAGCTAAGAGGTAAGTCCTAATTCTCCCATAATCCCCTGTTTAGTTACATTTGGTACTTTGATTTGCACAAAAACAAGAAAGAATGAAAATCTCCACTGTATAACAGTTCAAAAGAGATTCAGGAAACACCTCAAGATTAGGCGTAAAACGGGAACAGGACATAAAACATTTTCCAACAGTATTGCACGCAACTGTATCTATATTTCTCGAAGTAGTCGTAGAGCAATTACATTAGCCTATAACACCTCCAAAGTAAAACACTCTGGAAATACTGCAGAATCCCTTACCTCACCAAGAAACAAGGCAGAGAGCACAACCGTGAAAAGGGGCTCCATAGATTTGATTGTGTGAGTGAACGAAACAGCAACTTTCCCAAGACTGATGTTGGTCAAGAGGTTCCCCATCGTGTGCGCCACCGCCAGTGGTAAAATTACTGCCAGCTGAAAAGTGAATCTTCATGAAAAACCCCATCAAACAGAACAAAACAAGCGACTCTTAACGATTTCATCAAAAGAAGAAACTAGAAAGTACCTGGGAAGGGGTAATGTTTGGCCTGGTAACCAACTCAGATGCCCACATGGCAATGATCATTAAAGTGCCGAACCCAAATTGAAATGCCGTTACCGTCGCGGGAAAGGGGAAAACTTTTAGAACCTATAAATGAAATAGCTTTAGCATTTAAATTCTTGCTGTCCTGAATTAATCATACATGCCAATCTAATAGCACTGCAGAAATTGTATCGCAGAAGTGTAATATGCAACTGAACAATACTTATAAGGAAGAACCCAAACGTATGTCTCAAGTATGGCCTTTTAGCTCCGACTCCGAGGAATGTCTCAAATATAACTAGGTCTTAAGTTCTATTAGTTCTACTTGGACACCTTCTGGAAAGGCAACTTAGACCGGCTGGAACTGGGCAGCGGCAGATGTTAAATTACAAGCCGGGAAAATATCAAACTTAATAGAAAATAATATATTTGATTGCTTAATCTACATTCTAACACTTCCCTTAGCTGTCGACATAAACTCTTGTCGACACGTGAAAATTTTATTCATGAAAACGTTATTTTTATTAAATTGGCTATGGGGGAACTATTTAAGATTCTAAATTCTTTTTTGGATTTCCAAGAACTCGATGCTAAATCATCAGTAGTCATCAATTTAAACGAAAACCCATTGTTCCTTATTTGATTTCTTTTTGCAAGCCGAAAAATCAGTTAGTATTCCAATTAATAGGTGCTGTTGCATCCAGGAAAAGCAGGCATGGCTGTCGAAGTTCAAGTTTCAGAGCTTAGGGAAAAGGGAAAAACCATAGAAAGGCCGAGCTTGACACACGAAGATGAAGAAAGAGATGGTGAACCTGTTTGTTGTAGATGTTGAAGTAGATATTCAAGATATACCACACCCCAAACATAGCGCCGAGCTGCAGAGTCTTAATCACGCCGCTCGGTCTCACTGTATCACCAGTGTTCTCAGGCACTGAAGCAGCCCTGACCTTAAATTTGTTGTTTCTTTGGTTCGAAACGAAGGAGGAACCAGATATATGCGTGTTATAGCCTGACGAAGAAAGCGAACGCAGAGCTCCATGCCGTGTGAGTCCATGAATGATATTGAGGCCAAGTATAGGAGACGATGAGAGCCAAAACTGAGGGAGTGTACGGTCAGAGTTTCGGAATGGAGGTTTGAGAAATGGGGATGAGAGAGACAGAGCCGACGCAGTTCTCTGCATTTTGTGGAGTTGAAGACGCCAGAGTTGGAGAGGGAAACAAAGGTCTTTACGAAACGTTGCATGGGACAAAAGTAGAAAATTTTCACATTTTCCGTTTCGATGACGAGAATAATGGTTCACGTGTTTCTCAAATAGAAATGGTTTTTTTTTTATATTTTTGATCTCAACCTGTTCGTATCAATTTCGATGATAGTTTTGCGGTTACTAGGCTACACAAAACCGGTCCGATCTTGATTGTGTAAATCCGGTCCAAGTCTTTTGAAAATCGATCTGGACTGGATTTATTAAAAAAAACATAACTAATAGTCCAATACTATACGTATTGTGTAATGTGTCTTCCCCATCCCCTTTGAGAATCGAAACCCCCCTCCTGGCCTCCCCATTCCAGCATTTCCCAATGTTACAACGTAGCTCGGCCCCCTCCCAGTCTCGGCCTCCCTAACGCAGCCTCCCTCCCCAGCGCAGCCATACCCACAACCCGAACCCCTACTTGGCCACTCCACAACGCCTCCCAGCAACAGTAGCGCTCAACCTCTCTTCTCCTTTTTGGTAAGGAGCCGGAACCCCTACTCGGCCGCTATACAACGCCACCTAGCCTCTCTTCTCCTTTTTAGTAAGGATTTGACAATTTGTTTGATGGCTTTACCGTTCCTCACTTATTGGGTTAATGAGTTTCAAAAATTGGTAATTTGGTACTATATAGTGTGATAAAACAACTGAGCTTGATATTTTCAGTGGTTGTCAAATTTGTTGGGCTTTGGATGGTTTTCAACTTTATTCGTTCTATCGAGTTGAGCTGGAATTTGATGATGCTTAGATAGATCGTTGCAGTATTGTGAAATTGATTAAAATTTTCAGGCTGTGAGTTGTGGTCTAGGATTTTGGATTGAATTTCTTAATATATAAAACTAGTGTGTTTCATAAGGGACTGGTTTCAGTGTTTCACAAAAAACATAATGCGATATAATGCAATTCTACAACTAGAGTGAGTCTCAGCTGTGAAGTTGGTTTCTGTTTTTTGAGCTGAAAAAAAAAATAGAAACCGGTGTGGACCACTTTAGACCGGTCCGGTCCTCCATATAAGCACAACCGGAAATCCGGTCCGACCAGATTTCCGGTCCGAAAATCGGACCGAATTTCCGATTGTACAGCTTAGCGGTTACTGATCAATATGTTTTGCGTTTGAGAGAGAGAGATCAGTGATTGTGGGATATTTTTTTTCGTTGTTGAACAAACAAAGATTATCGAATATTGGATTAGAGTCGGGTCACGTCAGCCAATAAAAACAGACGAAAAGAAAGCAAGATGGATCACATCCACTATCAATTTGGGTGACTGGAACACATCCATTCTCAATTCTGGGCGAGTGTGACATATTTTGTATGACTTTATTTTCATCTACTCTGCCATGAGGAAAGCGTCATACCCGATCGTAATTGTACAGAAAACGAGATGTTGATTCAATGATCAAGTAGTGCCTAGTGAGGTGCCCTTGCTGTTAACTTGACGAGCTTACAGAGATCTAATTGTGTGCTCATATCAAATCCAAGATCCCAAGAAAAGGCCAAATTTTGTGAGAGTGATTTTTGGATGCTAGTGTTGAGTGGTGGTTAGGTAGTTGTGGAATGAATGGAGGGCATGAAGTTTGATCTCATGTGTACTAAATTTACTGAGACAAAAGATGTGGCATGCGATGCTTCAACTTGGGACCCATATGTCACAGAGACTGCATCAAGCAGAACTCCCACGAAACACCCATCAAACTATTAATCTAGACTTTTCTGACTACTTTTCAATGATAAAATGAATTCCTCGAATGAGACATGGGCCATAAATGTGAACCAGGTACAAGAATAAGAACTCTTTCTATCCTGCAAAAATGGAGTACTGGCAAGATTACTACAGGCATTTGAGTCTTGCAAACGTCAAATAGCCAGTATGACCTTTTGCCTCACTGCATGGCTTAGCCATGACTGTTGGACAACCTAAACTGTCCTGCACATTGTTTCCTTCATTTGAACGCTGCCGCCTCTTACGTGGAAGTGAAAGGTTGATGTCATCACCCAGGCTGCAACCCATTTTCCCTTCTCGAACTTCATAAGTGCGAAGAAGTACCTCAAATGTCCTTATATCTAGCACACAAGCAGCAGAGAAATACACAAATATTCATCAGTGACTAAATAAGTAATTAATTACTCAACAAGAAATTTTTTAGGTAAAGCAGATGGCAAAAGCTATCTAAAATAGGCAAGATGTGTCTAAAAACAAATTCTTAATTCAGAAATCATAGAGGAACTAGTTGCATGAAAGCATACCCGTGAAGTTTGACCTAAGAGTATCACAGGCTCGTTGTACTTGCTCAATACAGGGGGAGAAGGAGCATAAAACCCCATCTGGTCTCAACATTTTCCCAGCAGAAGGAATGGCCAGCCAAGGTTGGGGCAAGTCCAGGAAGATCGAATCTGCTAACCCAGAAAATTCATCTGGAAATCCTTCACCCTGAATATCTCTAACTCCTACGGTGACCAAACTACTGAGTCCTGTCTTCTCAAAATCCTCCCTATAAAAAGGTAAAACCTCAAATCAACATTTCAGTTATATCTTAGTAAAGGTTGTAATGAAATGGAAGTTGGGCTCAATTAGAGATCACACATCAACTTACTAGCAATTAGCACAAAAAATTAACATTTCCTAGCACTACTACTTCTGCAGATTTGCAGATCTCCAAAAAAAAACACAGAACAAAAATACTATTTACGTATAATTTGAGATCTGTTAACCTAGCTCCTCGAGGCCCTCAGAAATTAATATTCCCTCTGAACATGATTGGCAACCAAACTTTAATCATGTCAAATATACTACATAAGTTCTTCCAATATTCCAAGTAGCTGTATGATCTGAAAAACAGTAGTTAGCAACTTATTCTAGAAATCCATTTCAAACTAGTTTCCACTTTTGAGGAAAACAAACATAAACCTAATATCATGCAATATGCTAAATGCATTATATAACGGTAATTATCAGCAAGTTCATGAGGACCAAGTAGCAAAATCCACTTTCTTACCTGGCTGAGGCAGCCCTTTGTTCATGGAAATCAAATGTGTAGACGTGCCCTGTAGGAGCAACAGCCCGTGCAAGTGACGTAGTTAGAGATCCACTTCCAGTCCCAGATTCTAGAACCAAACAACCGGGAACTATTTCCAGGTACATTATCACAAAGCTAATATCAGCAATATAGAGAATTTGGGTCCTGTGACTTAGAACCAGAGTCCACAATTCAGGAGTTGGAGCTAACAAGTAAACAAAACCACCCTTGTTGCTGAAAACCTTGGATCCAAAAGGCTTTCCAATCCAATCTGAATGTTTAAATACACCAAACCGGTTCTGAAGTACTGTGCTCTGACATACTTTGACAGCCTTCATGTTGTCATGCTTCTCATAGACGATAACCAAATCTCCATCACCAATGCTACAGGTAAAAGAAATCTTTTTTGTCGGTTCCATAGGCAACATCCTCAGAATCCTGAATTTGGATAGTATCAACTAAGTGTAAACAACAGCATTCTACAGAAGCTATGAGACAATAGTAGGTAGCACCAAGAGAAAAAAACTAAGTGGAAAGTGCTTTCATCTATTTTGTCACAGCTTCCCCTATTTGAATCCACATTTGTACGTGTTAAAAAGAGAGTGTTATTTTTTACCTAGGAAACTCTGAAATTCTAATGGATTTATGCCAGTAAAAATTGAGCGGACCTTCACTGAATGTAATAGAAAACTACGAATCCTTAGGCCCCAGGAAGACCTATCTCAACCTGCACAGTAAGACAAAAACCATATGTGAGAGCAATGCAAATATCTCAAACTGCCACAAACTACTGTAACAAAGAGTACAAACGCCACATAAAAGGAAAAATTCCTCAGTTTTAACTATAAATAACTTTTTCAGAATTGACATCGCTAGAGTCTCTCTTTCTCAAATCTACTGCATGCAAACAAAAATAAAGAGTAGCAAATACTAACAATGCTTATGAGACTCATATACGACCAACAGAGATCTAGTTGAAAGTCCCTTAAAAGTTGCTGAGAAGACTGTAAAGATTCTCAGGACTTCGAGCTTCTTATGCCAAAGTAACCATAAGTTCCACACAACAACCTTACACTCACTTAAGTAGAACATTTTTAATCAAACAGTGAAGTGAACTTTAGCAAAAAACAATCCAAAATTTGCAGCGAAAAAAAAAGAGCAAACCAAGTAAAAATCATCCCTCTTTATGCTAATTTTGGTGCTTCTATTGCCGCAATATCCAATACGAGTCAGACTATAGCATTGCATTAAATCATCGAAGTCCTACCTTTTCCACGTATCCAAAACCTGACGAAACAACATAAAACCCATGTTTTTCAAAAAAAGCATCATATTTCCCAACAGCACAACCAAGTATCAAACTTCTAGACCATTCATCACCCGATATTATCCACATCCAAAACCCAGCAGTGAAACATTAAAGGGATTAAAAGAGCAATAACCCCAGAGCATCCACCCACGGCCTCTCACCAGCCCAAGAAGCTCTCTTGGATTGGTGAGCTCAGGCTCGGTTGGTTCGCAAAGCACTGAGAGGGTGTGACCGTGTGAGGGAGAGTACGGAAAAGTGGAATCTCACGAAATTCACTATCCCATTAACAAACACATAGCGAGAGAGAGATATGCTTACAGAGAGTGGGAATTACAGCTCCCAAACCACCTGAAATTCATGGAAGCAAAGATTTGCATTTAGGGCTTATTGAAATTCAAACCCTAGTTAGCTGAGAGAGAGAGGCTAAGAGAAGAGGGAGAGAGGCTGGTCTGACCTGGTAGCTGGTGGGCGGCGGGCGCTGAGAGAGAAAGAGAGGCTCAGAGAGAGAGAGGCTGGAGTGCAGAGTGGTCGATGGTTTCTGCCCTGGCGAATCTGGCCGGTCGCCGGTGGAGGAGGGGAGCTGAGAGGGAGCCGAGAGTCGCTGGCGTCGGAGGAGCTGAGAGGGACTGGGTCACTGGGGGGAGTGAGGCAGTGCGCTGAGAGGGAAAGGCCGTGTGAATCGGGAGGCGGGCCTGGGCGCAAACTTCATATAAAAAAAAAAAATCGAGGCGTGGCAGAACCAACCGGGCCGGTGGTCCCTGTTCCCCGGCTTAATTCCGCCACTTTCGGCTTGGATAGCCACTGAATTAGATGGATGGTACCAGTGGACATCCATTCCATTACCCATCTAATTTTAGTCCTAATAGACCGAATAGCTTTTCATTCATTTGTACGGAAATAGATCACATTGGTTTACACAGCCCGATTGCAATTTTTAAAGAAGTTGCTGGAATCGAGTTTTTGGGCGGTTAAGGCGAAAAGGATCCCTAACAGCCCACTCTCACGGTTGGGCCCGTGATGGGCCTTCCGGTATGAATCTTAATAGGTTCGGACCGCAATGAGCTTGGTATGAGCGCTCTCACGGTTAGGCCCAAGTGGGACACACTCGTGAATCGTAACATTGATACAAGATATTGGGCGTGCCACGGCCCAACATCTGGTCCGCTATGCTTCGGACCACGCTCCAATTTTGCTCGATACTATGGGAGATTCGGATAATAACCCTCGACCCTTTCGCTTTGAGGCAGTTTGGGCGAACGATCCATAGAGTGTGGAAGTGGTAGATCAAGCTTGACGCTATGAGGGCACAAGTTCTCTCAGCTTACATTCTGTGCCAACATCTTAAGGTAGCCTTAAGAAATTAGAACATAAACGTATTGGGAGACATTCACCAGAGCGTTCGTCACTTACAAGAGGATTTGGATTGCATTCAACATCAGATCAACTCAGGAGTGGGGAGTCTGTGAGCTTCTATGCAAGAAAAGGACATTGTCGCTCAGTTGATGGAGGCACAAAAACAAGAGGAGTCTTTATGGAATGATAAGTCAATAATTACTTGTTTAATGACACTGGATCTCAATACGAAATTCTTTCATCTTTCTATTATCACAAGACGACACCGCAATTCCATCGATGCCCTTCAAGATCATTCCAGGAATTGGTTGTTTGGACAATCGGCTATAGGCTCCCACGTTAAGAGCTATTTCAAGAATATCTTTGCAGGACAACGAGCCACTTTCCCCTCACAGTTAGAGGATCTTTTACCAAGGTGATATCTGATGCCGATAATTATTTTCTTTATCGTATCCCTGATGATGTGGAAATCTCTCATGCTGTTAAAAGTATTGGTGCGTCAAAGGCACTTGGTCCAGACGACTTTACTGGACTTTTTTATTAGCGTTATTGGTCCTTAGTGGGTCATGAGGTAACTCTTATTGTGCAACATTTTTTCATACTAGATATATGTTGCCGCAATTAAACCATACATTTATAGCCCTCATTCCTAAAGTGGACTCTCCTAACAATATATCGCAATTTCGGCCCATTAGCCTCTGTAACGTAGTTACAAAGGTACGTGGCATCCAGGTTGAAACTTGTGCTCTATAAATTGATCTCTCACAATCAAAACGCTTTTGTCCTCAACTGTCATATCCAGAACTATCTTATTATGGTTCATGAAGTTATTCAGGTGCTGAAAATAAAAAGGGGGAGGGGCGAACTTTTGGAGGTTAAAGTGGATATGAAGAAGGCCTATGACAAGGTAGACTGAGCTTTTCTAATGGAGATCACAAGGGCTTTTGGCTTCAATGATACATGGCGTCAATGAATTTATCAATGCATATCTATTCTCCTTTTCGATCCTCCTTAATGGGTCACCCTATAGTTTATTTCGCCCTAAATGTGGTCTACAACAAGGCGATCCTCTATCGCATTTTTCTCTTTGTCTTGTTGACGGAGGTTTTAACTCGCCTAATCAAAAGGGAGGAAGTTAGAGGTGCTATACATGGTATTCAAATTGCAAGACGGGCTCCTCCCGTTACTAACCTCCTTTTTGCAGATGATGTTATGCTATTATGTCGTGCTAATGCTAGTGAAGTGAGACATCTACACCATTGTATTCAGACTTTTGCCCGCTGGTATGGACAAGTTATTAATCCCTGAAAATATTTTCTTCATTTTAGTAACAATTTGAGCTCGGAGAGCAAAGAGGCTATGGCTCAAATTTTACGCCTTCCAACGTCGGATGATCTCAGGACTTATTTAGGTATGCCTCTAAGAACGAAGCTTGACGCATGGTTCAAAAGAAAGTGGTCCATCGCTTGGCGGGTTGGAAAGCACGGGTCCTCTCTCAAGCTGGTCATACGATTTTACTTCAAACGGTGGCGCAAGCGATTCCCTCTTATTGATGTCGATATTTTTATTCCCTAAGAGAGTTACCCGGGGACATGATATTCGGATGAAGAATTTTTTGTGGGGGTTCAAGGGAGAAACTTGAAGATTCCATCCTAAGTCTTGGGAGAGTATTTGTAGGCCAAAGCAATGCGGGGGCTTGAGACTCTGCCGGATGGAAGATTTAAATCGTACATTGGTGGTCAAACGAGGATTGGAGATTTTGGTGAAAAAGGACAACCCTTGGGTACAAGTGCTCAAGGCTAAATATTGCAATAATTCTTCATTTCTTCGAGTTCGGCAATCACAAGGCTCTTCTTGGGTGTGACAAAGTTTATTGCAAACTAGAGATATTATGGAGGCGAGATTTTGTTGGCAGATCAATACAGGAAAGGAGATTAATATATGAAGGGATCCATGGGTGCCTGAGTTGGATGGTTTCATTCCTTAGGTTAAATGAGGAGTGACTATGGATCCTAATACCAACCGCGTTTGTGATTTGATTTCCCCCTCCCCCTACGGTTGGAAAGATGCATTGATTCGCGATCTATTTGAGCCATCTTCGGCTTATGCTATTCTGAATATTCTATTACGAATGAGCGGTCCAATTTGCCCGACATACCTCGCTGGATCCTCTCCTCGAAAGATGCTTATGCTGTCAAAGAGGCCTATTTGCATGACCAACAGGGACGGTTTCAGATGACTGGGGAGCTTACCGGGCAGGAGTGAAAACAGCTCTGAGTGGCCAAAGATGATTTTGGTTGTTTCCATTATTTCTGGACACGATTTGGTATACTCATAATCAAGTTGTCTATAAGTAGAAATAATTTGATATTCAGAAGCTCATCCGTTCTATTCAGCGCCGCTACCATGCCCACTGTGCTGCGTGGAAAAGTCTCTCTCATTTCTTGGGTGCATTCGAAAGCTCCAGCTGTTAAAATTAATTTTGATGCATCTCTTCAGCCGCTTTGACTTGTATAGCGGCTGTTTGCAGAAGTTCGAATATGGAGACACTCCAGGTAAGGCTCAGCAAATTCCGTGGCTAGATTCTATTAGAGGGGAAGCAAGGGCTGCCAGACTTGCCTGCGTGTTAGCTGAGGAGTTTAAAGAGACTGAGGCGTGGATGGAGGGAGATGCCCAAAAGTTGATTCTACAAATTTCAGATTCCTCTGTAGTCTCTGATTGGAATATTGAAGCAGAGGTGCTGTCTATTCGTGCGTTTTTGCGAGCTAACTCTCTGTGGCGGAGTGTGGCGCGTTTCTTTGACCCCGAGGGAAGGCAATTTCATGGCTCATCTTTTTGCTCGATGGGGTTCTTTTATGTTAAGAGGATATTCCTCCGGATATTGTTGGCTGTGATAACTCTGCTGTTCGCAGCAGTCTCTTGTGTTGGATGATTTCATGTTAAGTAGAAGAAAAAAAAAAGATCGAGATTCGAGCCGTGCGGGAGGGGAAATGAATGCTTTTTTAACCATTCCTTGCTCAATTATGCCCTCCGTACCGTGTATATTGGAGTGACTTACCAACAAAACTACAAATCTCTTTCCAGAAAATTTATATTTCCTCGCAATAAATGAAAAATGAGTTCTATAACATTACGACAACAAGAGAGATATTCAAAATGACTTTGCATACAAATAGAGCTGAAAGTAACTACACAGTTTTTCAATGCTTTTTTCTTTTCATTTGTAATTTTTCCAATGGATTGGACATAATCCTTCCACTTTATCAAAACATAGTATACCATTAAAATTATACAGAGAAGGCAACAAAAGTGAAACCCTCTTGAATTTTGCTGAGGGGACAAACAAGCAAAAACAAAAACACAATTCAACGCTCTATCCATCTAATACAACAAGTCCATAATTGTAACAAAAAGTGACACAGATACTTGCTCGCCCTGATTTTAAACCCTCCGCTGTAACTTGTTAGCCTTGCAAACCAGATTTTGCTCGGCCAGGTCGTCTCTCCCGATTGCCTTGAAATCCACGGCACATGCATGTTCTTCTGGGTATCCATGCAATCCACAAAAACAAGTTTCCACATCGGCACGCGAACCCTGTCAATCCTACTTTCTTGTTGCAGCTCTTGCACCTCAGTATTCGACATTAGACCTCATCTCCAGCTTGGTCTATGTAGTACATTAAGTATGCAAATACTAGAACAGATCCCTACTGGTACCACAAGAGTGCTTGATTGAAAAATCGTTCCCAGCGCCATCAGGACTACGAAATAAATTAGCGCCAAATATCTACAGCAGGGCTACGAAATAAATTAGCCGCTAGTGAGATCAAATCCAAATTGCACCCCGTCATGCACCTATAAAATCCCAAACAGAAAGACTACCTAATCTTGTCTTAACAGAATGGAGTAAGTTACAAACTAACGAGGTAATCACTGAAAATGCAAGAACAAACTTGCACTCACTAATTGCTTTTACTGACTACCTCCAAAACTAAACTACATGAAAGACTGCCTCCAGTTTTGTGGGCATACATACCTAATACTTATGCTAGTCCTGAGTTTTATGCCTACGAGACCAAAAAGTGACAATCATTATGAAAACCTAAACAGCACAGCTAAAAAATTTCACTGAGAACAGCCATCCCCTATTTTCAGTCCTTATTATTCAATACTTTATTCAAAAATGAAATCTCACCCACCACTTAAGTGCTCAACATTTTCAATTGAGAACATCAAAAGATTCAAGACTATTGCAATTGCCTGTATATCAAAATGGATCAAAAACTTCAAACATGATCGCAGCAGAAATCCAAAAGATTGCACACAACCAACATCATTGAGACCTTGACTCAAAGCATCAATCCCAAACGACTAAGCACGTAGCATATACGGCAAATGGAAATAAGCATCTAATGATAAACAAGCTGATGACCATTAAGTGCAAAAAGATCTTAACTAGAAAGAAATCATCTCTGACCAATTCTAATCAAACACATTATCAGAACTGAGAAAAAGGTTAACAAGATGTTCAATTCCATCAAGTCAGGATAACCATAAATCCAACGTTGATATAAACTATCACATGCAGTTGTAAAAATGACAAAAACGCCATATTCCAGATCTTCTAAAGAGCAAAAATTACCAGCTCAAAACAGCGAAACATAAATTGAAAATAAAGAGCCAAAAGCTCAAAACTTTATTTCCTCTAATCACCACCAGCCTTCTGGTAAACATAGGTCAACCCACACTTGCCACAGTAGTGCCTGTCAAAATGGTTTGCCATGAAAGTCCCAGCGCCACACTCCGCATTAGGGCATTCCTTTCGGAGCCTCTGGACCTTCCCAGAGTCATCGACCTTGTAGAACTGGAGCACAGCGAGCTTGACCTTCTTCTTCTTGTGCTTGATCTTCTTGGGTTTGGTGTAAGTCTTCTTCTTGCGCTTCTTGGCACCTCCCCTAAGACGAAGAACGAGATGGAGAGTGGACTCCTTCTGGATGTTGTAGTCAGCTAAGGTTCGGCCATCCTCAAGCTGTTTGCCTGCGAAGATGAGGCGCTGCTGGTCCGGTGGGATGCCCTCCTTGTCTTGGATCTTGGCCTTGACATTGTCGATGGTATCTGAGGACTCGACCTCTAAGGTAATGGTCTTACCCGTTAGGGTTTTCACGAAGATCTGCATTGTTGCGCTCCGATGGTAATGTTTGCTAGAGAGAGAGAGAGAAAGAGAGAGAATATGCGGACGACTTTATAGGAGCGGGAGAGTGGGAATTAGGGTTTTGAGGAAAGGGGCCCGCAGTTATGGTGGCCTGTTGTAGTTTAGCTTTCGGCATGGCCTATAATGTTAAGGTCCATCCCATTGTTCTATTCCAGTCCATTTAAAGGTCCTTTGGATCTATGATCCTGGGCCTGTATAAAACATTATAAACTTTTTACTTCCCCTTGAAAATGCCCAAGAGGGATCCGGTTAGGTCTTTCTTTATTTGTGGCATGGGGTAAGTTTCAATAAGAACTTATTTAGGGGAGAAATGAACTTCACTCTCCCTAAAAAATGACCAAAGAGTGGGTCCAATGTCGATCTAGGCCGACTTCACAAACCGTTTTGTATTCGGTCCTCCTGCCAGTACACATATTTATCTCCGTTATCCCAATCCAAAAAAAAAAAAGGTCCCTCAGGTTCACATTTCTTCTCTCCAAAGCTGACTTCTCTACGACAGTCTCTCTGTAAATTTTTAACCTCCTTGAACTTTTTCCCTCTGTTGAGTCATTAGTCCGTTCAGCATTTTTCAGAATATTTTGAATTTAGATTTAATTCAATGATGGGTTGAGAGTGTTTCAGTTGGTTTCCTACCCTTTCTCAGCAGCCAAAGACGGGGGGGAACAAAGCCATTTTCATTCGTGGGAGTCGGTTTTAGCTTTTCCACTTCGATATCTGATAGGAAACAGTGAAAAAAGCAATCTTGTTATCGATCGTGACGGTGTGATTATTGCTTGTGCATTGTATATCCTACTACTTCCAGTTCTTGAAAGGATTGTCGTCTACTTCGAATTTCTCATTTTTTATTTCGTTGTGTTTAGTTCTGCAAAATCAAGCTGCGAGCTTTAGTTTTGAGTGTAAATGAATTGCATTTGGTGTTGGAAGCATGAATATATTTCGGCTTTCTTTTCCGACTTCTGAAAAAGGTCGAGTTTTCACTATTGTGGCGTTCATCTAAGGGAAATCAAAAGCAATTGTCAATATCCTCCACATTCCACAAACAGGAGTGAAATCTGAGATATAGATGGAAATACAAAATGCCCACTATTTTACCTTGAGATATATAACTTCAAGTACAATGTTATTTAAGATTCCTGATTCCAGAGAAGTTTGGCAGAAAAGACAGCAACACCATAAAACTGGACACTTATTCTACTTCATTCATACACCAGACAACTATAAATTTCTTTAAGCAGAAGGACTCCCAACAGCTCCAGCTTGTGACAGCAGCGGAACAAGCTTCCCCTCGTTGTGGATGGATGTAGTTTCTGCAAAATAATACAAGAGGATATTTAAGCATAGAGGCTCAAAACAAACATGGATTCCTGATATTTATACAGATACAAATGTGATATCAGCAAAGTGTATAGTTTGTCTAGGCATCGGGAATCCTACTGTCGCAGCCACCAATGTGGTTCCCGCCAATGAATACATTGGGCACAGTCTTCTGTCCAGTCCACGCAGCAAGAGCTGATTGTATCTCACCTCCATCACCTTCAAGACATCATAGTATAAAGCTTAGATGAAAAAAAAAAACATTATAGTATAAAGTTACAGATCAATTTTCACTTTGAAGTATAAATAAGTATAATTATTGTGGTGCTGCTTTGTAATTCATAAAGTTAGGCTAACTAGAAAGCCAACAAAATCACCAGATAACTCCCCTGGTGAAGTTCTTAGAATCTTAATCATTGTTTTCAATTGAAAGGTTCAGATTTTGTCACCTGGCTCACTACATACTTCCAAATGCACGTAAACCAAGATAGAGCCATCAAAGCTAAAAGTACGAAAGCATTGCATCGGTTAGATGTGGCTTTCCAGCATATACAATCAAATTAAGTCATATCAAGGCAGACACTGAATCTGTGGACTAAGAAATTCAGGGGAATGGGATATCACAAATTCTCGTACAAAGGAATATATCAACTGCAGGAAGAATTCAAAATTCCTGAAGCTAATTCACCGAAATTTGAGTTTTGATGTCAATTATAAAATACACAATGGAATTCTAGTCCAGGGCCTATACAGAATATCTAGGACTTCTCCTCCGATAAACGAAACATCATAAACCATTAGATCGAGAAATAAAAACTAAATAAATAAATAAACAAACAAACAAGAAAGCACATCTTATCTCACTTTCAGTGTCCAGCTCAATAGTCTTGAAATTGGCCCCTAATTGAGTCAACAGCTGCTTCACGGTGCGGCAGTAGGGACAGTGCGTCTTGCTGCAATCACAAACCCCAATCTCAACATAGAAGGAACGAAACGATTTCATAAACAAATAGAGAGGCAGAGAGAATATGGACCTGAAAACGACGACAGGATTGGACGAAACGATCTCCTTGGCCTTCGGCAACGCCATTTCTCTCTTTCAAATGCTCAAGTCTTTACAAAACCGCTTGCAGGGTATCTCACAGATCGATCCCTTAGAGGGCCTTTCGCGGGTATTTATAGAGGGAGAGGCGTGGGTGGCCTGGTCGTTCCGTGGCGTCCCGTCAGGCAAGAACCGATAAATACGAAATGAGAAAATTATCTGGACCGTGGACGGAGGGCCTTGACGTGCGACCATAGGCTTTTTGCTTTCGATAATGGTGGGCCCCTTCAAGGCTTTTTTTTAACCTCAAATCGGTTTTGGTCAAAGAATTCTTAGGAAAGCCATTAGCTACTAGCCTGCTAATGTCCGCAGGGTGGGGTGGCGTACGTCAAGGTCGATGTTCTCTGCTTGGATTCCATAAACAACGAGTCTAATCTCTCTCGTTCAACTGTTCTAAAGTGTTAAAAAAAAACTCCTCTAAAATGTTTGCGTCAAGTTCGATGTTCTCTATGCGCGGATTCAATAAATAACGAGTCTCTCTCTCCTATTCAACTCTTCTAAAGTGGTGGTATAAATTTTTTCGCTGAATAAAAAAATAATCTCTCCTGTTCGAGTCTTATACAATAAACTGGCTATGCTGATATTTGGTTAGTGGTATTAAAAAAAAAATTCTACGTTAGAAGAAGTCATTGTGCCTGACCCCTTAAGCGCGGGTCCAATGTGTCCAACTCATGGCTTTTTCAATCAGCATAAGACAAAAAGAGAAGACTTCCTCATATCACGAGTTTATGTGACGTTATAGTTATCTCATCTATCGAAAGCATGAAAAGACTTAGAAATGAGGCAATATGGTAAATAATGTTTTATAGTCAATACAAAGTAAAGGCATTGCAAGTTGTGGCAACTATTCTGATGTGTCCACATAGGGGTTTTAGTCATGATTTAATGCTGTCAATTGGGGACGATGATAGGTGCACATTGCAGCAATTATGGTGGCTTATTCGTTGCCAAATTGGACGAAGACCATTTTTTGATGACTTTTTCTTCTCAAACAATTTAAGATTACCAGTAAGACCGACCGCCAGAAAAAGTTCTCACGCTTAGTGTAATCACTAGAGAAAAGGGAGCTTATTATAACTATATCCAACACGGGAGAAAATGACGATATGGAATCCAGGGAAGAGGGAGGGGGTCTTTGCCACCGTAAACTGGGTCGGAAATCTGCGCCCACAAGGAGGAGAATGCTTCTTGTGAAAAGAAAGAAAGCCTCCTATTTAGCCAACTCATTGGCACGCATTCTAACCATCCTAGTCCTTATTGCCAACAGCATTGTCACTTTTTATTTAGATGATACAGAAAGATACTCACTCATACCTGTAACAACTAGACCCCAAAATTCCCCTCGCCTGGAGGCTTTCCTGAATGACCATCTCATTGGGTTGCTAAATATCTACTTATACCGCTGCCGGTTCTAGAAGCTTGGCCTCAAGATTCTGTCCAACAGCGTCAATAAATTCTTCAGTGCTCAAATAATTCTCCCTTGACACCCTGCAGATAACCGAGTCAGTAATTAATAAGTGCCATTAGTTGCCCAAGAGTGATGACAACAAAATTGTGGTAACCACCCCATTCTGACAGATTTAATCACCACCAGCACTCAGAACAAACCAATCATAAAAATCGTCGGCGTGAAAAATCACGTTGAAGATACAGAGAGGAGATTTCAGAAAAAACAAAGAGAAAGTCTAGAGAGAAAGAATGGAGAATTAGTAGCATAGCTGATAACAATATCTCTGGAACTACAATGGCGTCATCCATCTGGTCTATCCCAGATAAGTCAAAGTTGGTGTGCTATGTAACTTAAGCTAGCTCATCAGAGCCTTACACGTCAAAGAGAAAAGCCTCTTATCATTTAAATCACAAAAGCAATTGCACAAGAAGTTCACCTCAGCCTTTTCTTCCATAGAAGTAAAATTCATAAGTTAGTAATTCCTAAATACTTAACACTTCTAAAAGCACCATTACAAGGTATCCCTACATCTTACAACAGATTTATAGTTTCAGTGATGTTCCTGTCCTCGATTGGTTAAGCTTATCTATAACAAGTTCAGAGAGAATAGTTCCAGCGAGTAACTTGACCCTTCATCTTGTAATTATTCGGATAATGAATTGTTATGGTGCATCACTTGTCTTCATGACACACACACAACTAGAGCTTACACGAATCCATCCAGAAATAGAAAACATTGCAAATTAAAAGAAAGAAAAAAACCATAAGCAACTGATTTCCAAATAAATATGGTGAGCATGAACAATGCATAATATATTAAAGGTGCAACTTACTTGGAACCATGGACCAAAATGGCAAGATCCTTGGTCATTTTTCCTGTCTCCACAGTCTTGATGGATGCAGCCTCCAACTTGTGGACAAAATCTAGCAACCTTTCATTTTTATCTAATTTGGCCCTGGGAAAAGAGAAAAAATCGAATGTTGGAATCAACAGGATATACTGAAAATGTTTAGAAGATGTTTCAAAAAGGGAGAAGAAAAACTTTATATATGTGCATATATACCCCGAACAATGATGAGGACTCTCTAGTCTCTCGGTAAAGTTGGAACAGAGTACACCATTATGTGGAAATGATATTGCTTAGATCAAAATTTATAAGCGAAAGATGTAGCATCAAATTAGTTCAAAACAGCAAACTGACCTATGTTCTAGGCCCCGTGTCCAAGCAAATATAGAAGCAATACTATTTGTACTGGTTTCTTGCCCCTTCTGATATAATCGGAAATGGCGGGTTACAGTTCCATGAGCTGCCTCAGCTTCTAATGTCTTCCCATCAGAGGCTAACTGCACAAAATGTGGTTATGAGATCTTGCTTCATCATGCTAAGACCATATTATCAAGACGAGCAATAATAAAACGGAATAGAAATCTGATACAAACCAATACAGAAGTCATGAGGCCCAAGGAGCCAAATCCTGGAAGAAAAATTAACACAAGTTCAGACAGTTTCACCAGATATTGCACAGTACTAGCAAACATTTTATGGTCATTCATATCAACAAAGACAATGAATCCACTTAACAAAATCTAACATATTGCGTTGTGCTCAAGGACTTAAACATATAGGATTGAGCAACAGAGTTTCTTATTTTCTAGTAGATGAGGGTCCACTTCAACAACCATCTTGTCTTCCTGATGTACACACCAGTAGAATTGTGACCGTATTGTTGCACTTCATGCCACATATGAAAACTTTTACATGCTAATAAAGACTGATTTTTGACCAACTTAGCTCCCCTAAGGCCCCAAATGGATGTTGACTGACGGTTGATGAATGGTACAAACCCAAGGTTATCTGAAATCTTCCTACCAGAAAATAAAAGAGAACAAGTAAATGCTAAAGAGAGAGTAGCAAATACATGTTTCTATCTGTACATAAGAACACCCAAAATCTAGCAAAGAAAGCAGCATAAAAAACACTCAACTGTTCCATTCTGAGATGTACATGTTCTAATCCCTAGTCGCTAACCATTAGTTCTGCTGTTTTTTTAACCAGTAACCTATTGAAAGTACAAAACTCATAACAAACTAGTAAACTCCATTCCCACAAGCACAAAGATATGGCTATGACCATGGCAAACAAAATGTCCAAAGAGTTTACATAGCCAACAACACAAATGTCAGAAAAAGCTCTTTGGCTGCACCTTGAGCAAGTAAATCACTCTGCACATCTCCATCATAATTTTTGCAAGCCCACACATATCCACCTTCACTTTTCATTGCATAAGCAACCATGTCATCTATCAACCGATGTTCATACCTGAAAGTAACACAGCCCCCTCAGTTAACTATTTGCAAATATGGAAAGAAAATCAAATTTCTGAGAGAACAAAAATAGACCATATTGAATTCTCTTCAAACTTTTGCTTCCACTTCTCTTCATATACCTCCTGGAATATGTCCTTAAACCTGCAACAGTTTTAACACAGAGCATTACTCTTGACAGATTATAATCGAAGGCTGAGAGAATAAACCAGCGAAGTTCAGCTAAATTTAGGAAAGAAGCACAACTACTTCGAACAGAGAATCAACGGTCACCTGCCATCATATTTCTTAAGAATTGTATTCTTGGTGCTCAAGTAAAGAGGCCATTTCTTTGCAAATGCCCGAGACATGCACGCCTCAGCAAAAACTTGAATAGACTGAATGTGTGCACAACATTTTGTGAAAACAGAAAAGTGAACATATTCACAAGCCTTAAAAGAATAGAAATGTGGTTAGACGAACCTCATCAACATTATACATAGTAAGTGCTACACCTGCTCCTTTAAAATTAAAAACTTCAAGCTCCACTGGTGTGCTTCCATCTTCAGGGACTGAACATAGAAAAAAAGATAAATAACTTCTTTATTTTTCTTTCCAGGGAGACAGAGAACTTGTTAAGAAACAATATTGGTGAGAAGAGAAAACTTTTCAGCCCATTTATACGAGCAGGAATTTTGAATCAGCATAC
The DNA here is from genome assembly GCA_963930655.1 of Myrica gale. Classification (NCBI taxonomy): domain Eukaryota; kingdom Viridiplantae; phylum Streptophyta; class Magnoliopsida; order Fagales; family Myricaceae; genus Myrica; species Myrica gale. The sequence goes on along the minus strand of OZ005600.1, from coordinate 1,477,240 downwards.
CAAAAACCATTTTAAGCTTTCCTGGCCCTTCAATGACTGTATCAGTGGCACGATACTGGTCCCCAAATGCATGCCTACCAATACATATGGGTTTCTTCCAGCCTGTGAATTGGAAACAATGACTGAAGAGTTTCTCCAAAATATTAGCTCCCATTCAATAATTGTAAGAGACGCAGAAGTTTACCGGGAACCAGTTTGGGAATGTTACAGCATATGATAGGTTCACGAAAAACAGTACCTACAGACATCAGCAACCGTCTTATCAGGAAAAACGAGGAGAACTTGTCCCACAAAAATCTTAGGGGCTCTTTTATTAGGTAAACTGGGAGAAAAAAGTTTCTCAAAAAGCATCATAACCAAGAAATGGAAAGATAAAGAATGGAAACTTCAACTCTGTATGCACATATGTTAATTATTAATTTTCTTTCTACACGCATATGCTGATCATTTGTTAGAACTAATCTACTTTTCAAGTGGCTAGGTCGATGGTTCTATATCAAGTTAAATGTACCATTCACAGTGGTTCACTTAAAGTTGGAAGCACTGCTAGTGCTGGCAGTGTATCATGCAAATGAGGACTCAACCTTTTCAGGGCATCATTAGGTCTAGCAACATATGGAAGACTTGATATGACGCTGTAGTAACAACAACAACAGATATCAATTCACTACATAACATAATCAGATGCATTTTTATTGAGGGAAAGATTATTTATCAACCACAAACCATTTAAGATGTTTCTAATGGTGCCATTGGGACTCCTCCACATAGCCTTCAAGCCGAATTCCTTGACTCTGGTCTCATCTGCAAATTATGACATGGCAAAAAGCAAAATCATTCTTCATTCATAACACAATTAAAAGTCACGATTTACCAGGAAGAGCACCAAGTCGCCAAGTTCTTTGTATCCATTACGAACATAGGGACCAGCGAGGAAAACATGTCCATAGAACAATGCTTCCCAGCAACCACACAGGAGAGAAATACAAGACTAACTAAGCATGGGTAATTGTAGAAAAACAAGACTAACTAACCGGGGGTAATTGTAGCACACTTTACTGCAACATTGTACCTGCAGTAGATAAGCATGGTTAAAAGGACATGAAGAAAGGGGTCTCAAATATCGTTGAGACTTTAGGTATCAAGCTAAGAACAAAGAAACTGCAAAATATTCTTTAAATAAAGAGCAGGCCCCTCCATTTTGCTTTAGTTTTGTACATTGCCTTAATGCAACCTCCCCTTTGAGAAACTCCTAATGAGCCAACTAGTTTGGATCACATTACTTAAAATCTTTAATTTTTTACTGCTATGAAAATCTAGCTATGCAAATTTCTGTAAAGTAATTTGAATTAAAATGAAACACCCTCCCATATCGTCATCTTTCAGAATACTCTCCCATCATCCACCCTTAATCACTATGGTTTCAACCAGGGATCATTTAAATCAATCCCCAAAACTCTCTACCACTCCTTTGCAGTTGAACTGCAGTATCCTAAACCTTGGCATGGCTACTTTCCCTTACGAACCACATATATGATTGTATCCCAATTTGAAGATGAGCGAAACTATGGAATAGACATCAGATCAACCAAACTACAACCACTATCACCAGAACTTTGCCTCCCATTATTGAAGCCTTTTCGCTTAGATAACATTAATGATTGCCTTCTATAAGCATCGGAACAGCATAATGCACATATACACTTGTGGCTATAACACTGACACTGCCCAATTATCTATCTCAATGTCCTTATCTCACCCACACAATTTCTTATAGCATGGTTCAGTGAACCCACACAATTACTGGTCCATCTATTTTCCATACGATGCATAAGTGCTAAATAATAAGCAAATAAGAAAACAAGATCAAGTATAACCAATCCAAAGCACTTTGGCACGACAGATGCATTTACAGCATGTTTGGGACCAATTACTTACTTAAGAGCAGCTAAAGCACTTTCTACAGTTACTCTGTCTTCCGTCGCATCGCGGTTCAAAATTCCCAGATCAAAATACTTTACATCCAAATCCAGATAGGGAAATATTAGCTGCAACAGAAAACCAGATTCCCCAATACACCAAGTTATAATACATCTAGGAGTCACTTTAAGAAAATTCACTCAAAATGAAGATCATACTTTGTCTTTTATCATTCTCCACATGATCCTGGCCATTTCATCACCTAAGAGCACAAAAGATAAATAAATAACACAATAAATACATTCAAAACGGGAAAAACAGAAAGGAACGCATGATAAAACAACCTCTGTTCCGTTTGGTTGTCGAGAAACATAAGCAAAAAAAATCGAAGAACGATCAAGGTAACATCTGGAACTTAAGAGAACAGAAAGTCGTACTCGTAGTTTATAACATCGAATTGATCGATTTCGCAAGTGAGAAAAATAAAACGGGAGGTTTCAAAAGTTTCAGAATTTCATTTCTCCTCCATTTTCCCGCCAACCAAACAGAGCACCCGCTAAGCACCCGCTAAGCACGTAATCACCAGGGGTTTAAGAAAAGTCACCGTCCATTTCGACAATAGGATTCTGAACCCGAACTCGATCGAAGCCAGCCGAAGAAGCGCAGCTTCGCAGCGAGGCATGAGCGAAGCGAGTAGAAAAAGAAGCGAACGAAACACGGTTGCCGCGATGAACTCCATCGAAGAGCCTCAGGCCACTCGAAGAGGATTGCAATTGCAAGCTAGGGTTTCTCAGAATCAAAGATGATGAAGACGAGGCTAACATTCTAGCGCAGGACATGGCGCTCAAACGAGATGTCGTCGGTAGCAGGCTTAGCATTCGAAGCTTCGGGGTTTTAAGAATTTGAGCTTTGAACGTTTATCTAGGGGAGGAGTGGGCACTACTATATAGTGGAACCACCATATATGTAAGATGGGCTTCGGTGGACTCGATCGAAACGATCAACAGCGGAAAGTATGCTCATCAGACGTGGAGGATTTTCTAATTGATTTTGGCATAATCTCTACTTTCCCGTGTCTTTCATTTGGCGAGACGCGCGTGGGGAAGGACCTGGATGGATCAGTGATGAGCTTGCAATATGCTCGACCATGAAAGATTTAAAGCTTAATTAGGACAAATCATGAAACCATTACTTTAATTAAATCCCATCACTGCTGTACACAGTTAGATGCATAAAATAATGAGCTTAGAATTCCTTTGTTTTATCTTAAATAAGAATTAGAGATATGTTTTCAATACTTTCGGGATTTTAGGAGGTTGATAAAATAAGTCAACCTTGATCAACCGTAAAATAAAATACTAATTTACATAAAATAGTTTATCTTTTATAAAAAAAAATCTATTATCCTAAATTTTTTTATTTTCTTATTTTTCTACAGCATTTCAATCCGCACTTCTTTCACTTTTTCCTTACCTTCCAAGTCCCAATTCTATTATGGATATATATTTTTTATATATATTCAAAATTTTATGTATTTTTTTTAAAATGAATTAAAAAACTAATAATTTTATAAGAAATATTTTATTCAATTGTTACCTATGTCATTTTAAATTAATCTCAAATTGATATTAAGAATCAAGTTTAACATATAAAATTACAGAAAATATAATATGTATCAAATATTATAAGAAGTACTCTAAAAAATTATTTTGAGAAAGCAAATAAACATTAAAAAATTCGTAATTTGTTTTACTTGTTTTCAAGTATTTGGCAAGCACCTGAAAATGAAGTAAAAATAACAAAAATTAAAGTAAACTGTAAAAATTCTATTATTTTTCAAAAAATAGTAAGCCTCCCTCAAATTTCAAAATATTTTATTACGCACAATATGTTTCAAAAACAATCAATGATCTTGTCTTTTGTTTGATTTGGAGGTTAAACTACATTCAAAATGACCGAAAATGCCCTTCAAGATAATTATTAAAAAATAAAAAATAGTATATCAATAAAAAGTAATGTTTTAAAATAAAAATTGAATTTGAAGGTTGCATATGGTAGTATTATATTCTTCTATTTCCAGGTCACATGGGCACTTATCTTTTAATTGGCTAACTGCTATGACCAATTTTATCACAAAACTGTAGCTCAGGAACATTCACTTAAAATCAGTATCTTAGGGATTAAAATATTAAAATTTTGAGAAACTTTTCATGCCACATGACACGCTACAAATGACTTTGAGATAACATCTAAAATCCACCTAAGCATCATTTCTTCTGTCTAGTGGCTATTGGACGAGAGATCGACTCATTTAAAAAACTTACCTTAGGAATTCGGCGATTGAAATCAATACCTAAGGGACTAAAATGTCAAAAGTGTAAACTACAAATAACATGTTAATTAATTTTTTTTATGTAAATACGTAAATCATTAAGCATGCATGTCAAAGATAAAAAAATATTTTCTTGAAAATATTTTAAAAGAATAACCAAACATTGAAAAAGAAAAATTTTTCTTGAAATTTTTTACTTAAAATAATAGTTTTACAAGACCCTAAAATAAAATTAATTTTAAACTACTACATTATAAGTAACTTTACTTCCAATGTACACAGTGAAAAATATCGACTAATTCAACAAAAGTATTAAAGGAATAATGTAGAAAGTAAAACGACGAAAATATATATATATATATATATATATCAATTACAACAATATATATCGTGTGACGTCATGTATAGCTCTCAGTTCAGTCAGTTGCACCGGTGATGCATGCAACCACGTAAGAGGACACGTCAAGTCGTCAACCATGTTCGCCATGATGGACAAAGAGACGGAATTATAATATATATGTCTTGTTCATAAGGTCTCTTCCTGAACTCCATCTTTGTCACTCCACTTCTCAAAGCAAAGTCACGAGCTTAAGCCTTAAGGAGAGGAGGAAAAATGAGATTCCCTATTACGACGCTTGTCTTTATGTTCATGGTTCTGGAAGTGAGATTGCTATGCGTTAGTGGCAACTTGAAGGGTTTCTCACTCTCAGAAGACGTATCTTTTAATATATGGAGAAGCAGCAACAGCAACGGTGGCATCAACAAGAACTTCAGCAACAGAAGGATTTCCAGCCATGGCTTCAGATTACACAGCAACCATGTCCCTGAAGAGCAAAAAAGAATAACGCCAAATGGTGCAAATCCACTTCACAACTGATGCGACGGGGGAACTTCAAACTTCAAAGCACATATATATTTGACTGCATGCATGCTGCAGGTTCGAAATATAGTTGCCAAGCCTTACTGAGTTGTCTGAATCTCCCAAGTTCAAGAAATGCGACCATGGCAAGTATCGTTAAAAGACTACTCCGACTTCAACAAAAAATTCCGATGGATGGCCAGCTCTCAAGCACGCTCTGCGTTGTAAAATCTTTGCTCTTTGCTAGCTTCTGTAATTTTTTTCTCGTGATGAATCGTAGCTTCAACTCTTTGTGTGAAGTGTAAGAAATGCAATAGTAAAAAAAGCAGCTTAAGCTGCAGACAACCACGGAGTAAGGAGTTAATGTACCAAAGAGGCAAAAACTTCAAAAAACACAGGACCCTTTTCTAGCAACAGGCCCGCGCTGCCGCAGCAAGATCGCAAAAAATGACTCTTAAACTTCAACCTTTCAGTAGCTAGCCCCATATCCCAACGACTTGACCTACCTATCATGAACTCACGGCAATCATCTTCAATGTTGACGGTTATTATAGCCCGATGGTACTGATTTGCCTTTAGAAGAGGAAGGGGTTAATGTTTCAGTGCTTCCCAATAGGCGGCGGTAATGAAGTATGAAACTGAATGTGGAGTATAAAAAAAAGACGTTAGAGGATATATAATTAGAGTAGAAAGGAGATAATTATTGCATTATAATTGGAGACGCTTTTTGTTCTGATAAACAGTTAGCCGGCCGAGCTGGTATAAACTGAATGGTTGGTTCTACGCTGCCAGAAATCAATCTTTCGTGGTCTATGAACTGATCGAGAGGGCAATTCGATTGGAAAACTGAACGAAGGACGATAGGCGAAGGGAGAAAGCCAAAAGAAAGGCCAGGCTTCTCTTACAGTCCGTTCAAACACTAAAAAACAAAAGCAAACTCTCTTTTGTTCAGTGATCCAAATATCGTAACAGGCCACAGGGAGTATCTTATCTTCCAACTGCATGCTGAGGTACAGATTATCTGCAGCCGCGCGTCATCAGCGAGGACGGTGACTACTCTTTCAATAAAGCAATAAGAAGGACACAGGAACAGAACTTTCCCCTTGGGCAAACAATGCTAATGTAGTGTAATAGCAACCCCTCATTCAGGCATTCAGCACGGGAACAGATTCTCTCCTAACCCAATTTCCTCCGAATGTGCAACTAGATGGCTGAGAGTTGAAGTTGCAGATCCAACGGTGTAAAATACTCCAGGTCATTTAATGTGTTTTTTTGGCTTTCGGTTTGGCGGCTCAATCCCTCTAGTTTTCCTTTACGCCTGACTTTGAACCTCTCTCTTCAACTCTTCGACTTTAAGCAAACTCACCTTGGTTAAGGAAAACTCACCCTGGAAAGACCAAACTCACCCAGGTTAATCGATCTTCCTCCTCCCCCTAATCGATCGTCGCTCACCTCCCTTTATCTCCTGCAACCGAACTCCTCTCTCTCTCGCTCGCTCTACCATTCTTTTATTTCCTCAAACAGAGAACTTTAGCATCGTCTCTCATCTCTCTCTCTGTGTGTACGATTTGTTCAAAAGATTTTTCATCCTCTCTCTCTCCAATTCTGGTTCAAACTGATTTTCGATGAAACAACAGAGTTGATCCTGTTCAAGCAGACTTCTGGTGAAGCAACAGAGCGATTTGGTTGGTGCATCCTCAAATTTTCGATGAAATTTTGGACCTAGGGTTTTCTCTCTTTACTTTCAAATTTGTTCTATGAGGTTTGATGGGTTCTTTTCTATGAGGAGTTAACTTTGACACGTTTTATGTGTTTATGATATGTATTGTGTAATCTGATGTAGAGTTCTATTATGAAGATCTGATTTTTGAAATAAAAATTGAAGTTCATTTCACATTTTTTTTTCTCAACTTGTTGGAGGTTATATGCAGAATTGGTGGTTGGACTTAGATTGATTATTTTTATAAGAACATGGTTTCAATAGTAGACATCCTTTGATTTCTGCAGTTCGATTTTGTGTTTGACTTTTGGGTTTTTCAACGGGCAAACAAAATGGAAAGAAAAAGAAGCAGGCAGGGAAAATGTCGTCTGATACTAGTCTAAAGCAAAGCAAAATTGGGGAGATAGTGCAAAGACATTTGGAGGGAGAGAGACAAAAGGGTTTAAATTTTGTGTTTTTTTCTAATCACCGTGTTCATATCTGTTTTGGATGGGAGATGGTTTAATTACTCACAGAAAAGAAATTAGTAAGGTTGCATCAATTTAATCTGTTCCATTGTAGCCATATAGTTTTTAACACCGGTGAAGATCATCAATTTAATCCCCCTCCCCATTTATGTTCACAGACCTCCCGAGAAATATCTCGATTCCCCCTTCCATTTGTTCGCAGACCCACCTCTCGGGAAATATCTCGATTCCCCCTCCTTCCCCATCATTTATGTTCGCAGACCCCCCGGGAAATATCATGATTCCCCCACCCTTCCCCCATTTGTTCGCAGACCCCCCTCCCGGAAAATATCTCGATTCCCCCTTCCCCCATCATTTATGTTCGCAGACCACCCGAGAAATATCCCGATTCCCCCCCCGCATCCCCCATTTCCCCTTTGGAGTCTGGCCCTCTCTCGCCTCTATGCCCATCCCAGTTCCCACTCGTGCCTCTCTCAATATCTAATTATACGTTAGTATTCTTTGTTAAATACACAGTTTGTAAGGCAACCAATAAGCATTATCGCCAATATCACACCAGCGATAGAATTTAACAACCAATAAAGTAATAACAACGACCCTCTGTTTTTCATTCTTCTTGTACATACCACCAATTAAATGAACAGATAAAATCAAGAACTTTCCAAAAGCATTGACATAAACATAATTTGCTGCAAAAAGATATGAGTTTGCCACAAAAATCATGTACATTAGTTCTTCTCTTCGTATTTCAAAAACTAGCAGACATGCACAACATTCAAAGATTTTAAGTCAAATTCTGATAAGATCTATATTTGTAATAGCATGCATCACTTAGACTTCCATAAAAAATTCAAATAGAACTTTAACAACAGTGGCCGCACCTATAACCTGATACAACAAAAATACTATAAGTCTTCAAGGCTCTTATACTTCCCAAGTTGTGACAACAGCTCATCCTCGCTTGATACCTATGAGGGAGCAAAATAAACTGTTATAAAATGGTCATATAAGAAAATAAAATATGAGTACTCATATGCATTGTACATCTAGCTCATCCTCTAATTGAGTATGAATTGTATCAATCATAGGCATGCTCCTCATTTCTCCACTCTAAGGTCCAAAACCCAATAGTCAAACACAAAATCCAACTGTAGAAATCAAAGGCTTCCTACTATTGAAACCATGTTCTTAGAAAAATAATCAATTCAAATCCAACCACCAATTCTACATATAACCTCCAACAAGGTGAGAAAAAAAATGTGAAATGAACTTCAATTTTTATTCCAAAAATCAGATCTTCATAATAGAATTATACAACAGATTACACAATACATATCATAAACACATAAAACATGTCAAAGCCAACTCCTCATAGAACAGAACACATCAAACCTCATAGAACAGATATGAAAATAGAGAGAGAGAGAAAATTCTAGGTCCAAAATTTCATTGAAAATCTGAGGATGCACTGACCAAATCGCTCTGTTGCTTTACCGGAAGTCTATTGAACCAGGATCAGCTATGTTGCTTCACCGAAAATGTGCTTGAACCAGAATCGTAGAGAGAGAGTGGATGGAAAATCTTTTGAACAAATCGTACGCACAGAGAGAGAGATGAGAGACGATGCTCAAGTTCTATGTTTGAAGAAATAAAAGAATGGTAGAGTGAGAGAGAAGAGTTCGGTTGCAGGAGATAGAGGGAGGTGAGCGATGATCGATTAGGGGGAGAAGGAAGATCGATTAACTTGGGTGAGTTTGGTCTAACTAGGGTGAGTTTTGCTTAACCAGGGTGAGTTTGCTTAAAGTCGAAGAGTTGAAGAGAGGGGTTCAAAGTCAGGCGTAAAATAAAACTAGAGGGATTGAGCCACCAAGCCATGGAACCAAGCCGAAAACTAAAAAAATTCATTAAATGACTTGGAGTATTTTACACCGTTGGTTTGTGAAATAGATGAATTATTAATCTATGAAAGCCAATTGTGCTTTCCAATTTGGTCATGCATCATGCATGTATTCGTTTAAACATGGAAAGAGGTACTCCCACAGGGCCACAGCCCGTGTCAAGCATGTCTAAAAGGGAAGCAATAGTTCACTGTTTCAAGGTTGAACTCGATAAAGACGTGCGTCGCAAGCACATAATATTTCCCCTTCATGCGATCCCCAACAAAGGGAGAGTACATAGTGGCCATGGTTTACCAGTAAACAGAATGGGAATGTGAAGAGTCGGTGCACGGGACAAAAGTTACCAGCAACGAAATGGGCTTTTTAAGTTTTGTTTGGTCCCGAGTACGTGAAAGCACTTGTCATCACCGCTCTGCATGTTACTGCCAGTCTTAACAGAGAATCTTTTGAACCAGAGATCTGAGAAAATATTCTGAGCAACCTAATATTATACAGCTATCATGCACCTTTATATGAGAAAGAAGAAATGACAGTGGAATTCCAGTACTCTGGTTAATTAAGTGGGTCATTAGGTAATTTTAGAGACGACGTTCCTGTCGTTCCATCTCCTTTTTCTTGTATAGAAGATAATAAACAAAGGATTTTTTTAAAAAAATGTTTTCGTTTTTTCATTTTCGGTGTTGGGAAAAAGAAGCTGAGAAGCACTCAGGGTTACGGAAGTTACGTTGGGCTGGCCCAACGCTACAAGTACCACAACCTATATAGCTAACAGCCTAAGTTGTTGAGCCGGCCCAGCTCTAAAGATACCACCGCTTTTGGCTAAAAGCCCAAGCGCCCCCCCCCCCCCCCCCCCCCCGCCCCACCAGTCCCCACTCTTCTTCTTCTTTTTTTTTTTTAAAGCCCCTGTTGTATTGGTAATTGGTTAACCGTTACAAAGTCTTAAACCACGCTGAAGCCTAATGCCCCTGTTGTACTTGCTTAACCGTCACATGGGGTAAAAGTCTTAAACCCTAAACCCTTCTCCCTTAACTCTCTTTCGCTCTCTCACTCTCAACTCATTTCCCAATGGGCATGGCGTCCATGGTGAGCAGAGCCAACCCGCTCCTCACCAACCTCCCTCACTTCCTCACATGGAGATCTCTCGGCTTCCGCACCATCTGCATGGGCCGCCTCGGCTTCGCAACTCAGTCTCAGCTCGACTCGGACCCTCCAGCCCCCGTCGCGGGCACGAAGGTCCTCGAAACTATCAAAGAGGAATTCGAGATCGGGTCGCGCTTGATTACGCTTGAGACTGGCAAGATTGCTCGCTTCGCTAACGGCGCTGTCGTTATGGGTATGGACGAGACCAAAGTCTTATCCACCGTTGCAGCGGCCAAAGGGGACGCTGTTCGCGATTTCTTGCCCCTCACTGTACGTGCAGCCTAATCCATTTTGAGCGAGTTAGGATTTCTCCGCATTTTGATTTTGTTGAATGGACAATTGGGTGAATAATGTCTCTCATTTGTGGTACCTCTTGCTTTTAAATGTCTTTTACCTTATGATTAAAAATTTAGGTGTAAACGTGTTTGTGTTTTCTTTTTTTCTTTGATTTTTTCTTTATTTTTCTGGGGGTAATGGATAGAAATCAGGATCAGGTGTTTGGTATATTTTAATTGATATTTTGGACATTCTGGGTTTTATCTAAATTTTGCCTTGATTTGTTGGGAGGCAGGGGAATGGCTTTTCTTTTGTTTTTTCCATTCAATTGTTTGCCAGAAAGTATAATTATAGAGGACAGAGTAGGGATGTAGCATGTGAAAAGAAAAACGTTTGAGTGTTCAGGATACAATGACGCGTCCTATACTGCGACAAATAAATAACTACAAATTTGATGAAAAGATGAACCAATAAAAACTGACTCCAATTTTAAGATGAGAAAGGCGCTTACTGCCAGGATTGCCGCTTGTTGGGCTGATAATTGTTTTCTTTGGAAAGAACAATCTAAAGGCTGCCCTAGCTACATTATTTGTCTTTCTGACAAGATGTTCGTTTTTTCAGTTTTGTTTTTTCCTCCAGTCTCCTACTAGATGCCATTTTAGATTGAATCTCTAAGATGTGCCACCATTACCTCTCAGGGTGTACATGTCCACTGTTTCAAACACTTTGTGGGACTTAAATGTACCTTTTGCTTCTTACAAGGTTGACTATCAAGAGAAGCAATATGCCCAAGGTGTTATCCCAAACACTTTCATGCGGAGGGAGGGTGCTCCAAAAGAACGGGAACTTTTATGTGGCCGTATTATTGATCGACCTATACGACCACTTTTTCCTCCTGGATTCTACCATGAGGTTCAGGTATGTTATTGCTGTTTTGGTTGGTCAAGTAATATTTTCTTGTTTTTGATTTTTTTTGCTTTTGATTTATATCCATTAGTGTTGACTAATTCATAGGTAATGGCAAGTGTGCTTTCTTCGGATGGAAAACAAGATCCAGATGTTATGGCAGCTAATGCGTCATCTGCTGCTCTTATGCTATCGGATATACCTTGGGGTGGCCCCATTGGAGTAATACGAATAGGGAGGATTTCTGGAAAATTTGTTATTAACCCAACCATGGATGAGGTAAGGCTCAACATCAGATCATAATTGTATTGATGGATACCGGTACACTCTGTTTTCTGGCACCACCACGTACATTATAGTGTTGGGTCCTTTCAGCTTATGGTATTAGGTTTCACTGAACTTTATTGTTTAAAATTTTGTTGTCTTCTTCCAAGTTGGCAAATTGGTCAAACTTGTAGGTTAGACTTCTACAACGGGACAACATAGTTTAGTTCATGTCAGTAGCCACAATATTGATCATTGGTCTGCTGCCTAATTGTCATTTGCTCCTATCTCCAACTTTCAGTTCTATGTCATTCTCTTTGAATTTCTACTCCATGTCAGTTTCTTCTTGTTTTTTAAATCTTTTGTGATTCATTCTTCTAAGTCAATGTTCCTGGAAGAATGTGCTGGATACAACAAGTTGTATTGTTTTTCCTGTAAGAATATTATGGTCTATATAAAGGTAATATAAAAAATAATTCACTAGAAATATTGTGTTCTTGCTGGCAGGTAAAGTATTAAGGTAGAGAAACCATCATACATACTTTTTGTATATATTATCTATTTATTTAAGTGGCCAATTTGTAGAATATTTATACTTTAATAGTTCTTTTTTTTTGAATTTTTGTCTGGATGCATGTTCCTTTTTACCGTTCAGAACAATACATCTTAAAATTACACCTACTATGAAACAACTTTGGAGTGTTCTTCAAACTGTAGTCATTGTTCTGTTACTACATAGGTATGCGCTCTCTTCATAGATGTAGGCATTGTTTTTCATTTTCTTATTTGTACTTATTGGTTCAATGCAGCTTAGCTTGAGTGATCTCAACTTAGTATATGCGTGTACAAGGGAAGAAACTTTGATGATCGATGTGCAAGCTCGTGAGATATCTGAGAAAGATTTAGAAGCTGGGTTAAGACTGGCTCATCCTGAGGTTAGTCATGAAACTTGTAGAAATTATCGGCAGAGTGACTTTGTTTATTGAATTTACTTAGATGCTCGACTTTGATTATACAGGCAGTGAAATATCTTGAACCTCAAATTAGACTGGCTGCTAAAGCTGGTAAGTGTAAGAAAGAATATAAATTGTCTATGATGTCAGATAGAACGTTGGAGAAAGTTAGAACCTTGGCAGAAGCGCCTATAGAGGCTGTCTTTACTGATCCTTCGTATGGCAAGGTACATACGATCACTGTTTATGGTAACAAGCATTTTATTTTGGGAGTTGGCATCTCTCTCTCTCTCTGCACACACATCCACACAACACGCACATGCTAGCTATACATACTTATAAACATACATACATACATACATACATACGTACATGTATATACTTGCATAATGCAGGAGCCGAGTCTTTTTTTTTTCTTAATTTTGTGCCATGTTATTTTTTAAATCCAGTTTGAACGTGGTGAGGCTTTAGAAAAGATTACGCAAGATGTAAAGAGAGCACTTGAAGAAGAATGTGATGAAGAAAGCTTGAAGCTTTTACCCAAGGCAGTAGACACAGTGAGGAAAAAGGTATTCCATGCAACTATAATTCTTCAGCACTTTTGTCATATCAGTGTCACTTTAATTACTGATTACTAGATATGTTTGGCTTTCTTTTCTCTTAATGTTCTAGAACATGAGCACACATTATCCTTCCTTTATTCAAAAGTTGAATATACAGCCAAGTATCTCTGTGGTTTTGGGTTGATACATACCATTGTATTGAAAAACTTTGGAATAGTTTGGGTAGTGTATAGTCCTGCGGTTTCTGTTATTTAGTAATGTAGCAGTACTATAGTAATATCTATCCTGCACTCACATCTTTGAAGGTTGGGAATTCGTTATGATGTTTAACTATTTTCAGGTTGTACGCAGAAGGGTGATAAATGAAGGATTTAGAGTTGATGGAAGACATCTTGATGAAGTGAGACCTGTATATTGCGAATCCGGTAGTTTTCCTATCTTGCATGGGTCATCAATTTTTTCTCGTGGAGACACTCAGGTGAGGAAACATGCATCATTTATGCTTTGATGACTAACGATTTACATAGTTGATTTTTCAAAAAAAAAGAAAATAAAATGGGTTTTGTTATGTTTGGGAATCTAGATAAAACCTTGTTTGATGAAATTGTGCAAGTGACTATTAAAACTTCCAACGGCTAATGGATGGTACGTATAGGTTCTTTGTACTGTGACACTTGGAGCGCCAGGAGATGCTCAACGCTTAGAGTCCCTCGTTGGGCCCCCAACAAAGCGCTTCATGCTTCACTATAGCTTTCCACCATTCTCAATAAATGAAGTTGCAAAACGAGTTGGCCTTAACAGGCGTGAAGTTGGGCATGGTAAAATAACTTATACTTCTTGTTCTTAGGCGATGTCAAAATTTAATTTGTTGTGGTTACATTCTGAGAATGTTCTTATTTGTTGCCTAAGTTCATTCTTGCACGTTTAGCCTTTTGTTTCTTCGGAATGTTGTTTCAATGCAGTCCAACCTTTTGCTTAGGTGATTTACGCACTATATGTATGTCTTTCTTCATAAGCAGTAGACTAATACTACAGCATGATAGGCTAGAATTGCTCTACATATAGTATCTATGTCAGTGGCACTGGGGTTTAGTGGCACTGGCCTGCTTGAAGCCAAACTGTTGTTTTTCATTATTGGGGCACACAAAATGTCACAAGCCAAACTTTGTTTGTTCTTTGGAGTTTGAAGATTGCTTGAAACTTCTTAACAGCTGAACAAAGATCTTCCTGCCAAGTGACTTTTGCCTCTGGAAAATCACATTTTTATAGGTTCACAAGTCTGGTTATGGTTATATGTAAATTCCGTGCCTGACTCATGCTTATCATAGCTTCTTACTGTTTTGTGCATATTTGCCCCTTGGTTTCCTCTAGAAAAGGGAAAAGTCACGTATCAGTTACTGGAGGTGGGCATATTATCCCCACATAAAACAATAACTCTCCTGCCTTGACTGAATTTGGCTTTGCTGCTCCCTGAAGTAATCACAATAGCTTGCACCATTTGTTACTAGGCACCACATTATTTTATAGGTTAGATTCCTTGGTTTTCTGACCCAAAGATTTCCTTGTGAAATGTGCAATATCATTCAAATACATGAAACTGCTTTCATTCTTCTCATAAAATTGGAAAGGTAAAAATGTTAGAAGAAGTTTGATGTAGAGCAACGTCTGGCATTCCCTGCAGGAACCCTCGCTGAGAAAGCTCTGCTTGCAGTGTTGCCTCCTGAAGATGATTTTCCCTATACAGTCCGTATCAACTCAGAGGTCATGGCCTCAGATGGTTCAACATCGATGGCAACTGTCTGCGGAGGTATACTTTGCAGCTTATCGCTGTAGTCGCTTTTGTCATGCCGTTTTTTAGCCTTACCTTTTTGTTATTTGCTTGCAAACTGGGGGAGTTCTCTCCGTGTGTAATTTTGTAACAGGCTAGCATTAGCGTATTAGAATTTGTATTGGCAGTAGAGTTTGTATTTTGTTATCTTTGTAGATGGATTCTCGTAAATCCCTTTTTTTAACCTTCAAAACCAACCAGAGTAGAACGATTTGAGTTTTTTTATGACTAAATATTCTGCCTGACATATACTTACCTCTTTTGTAGGCAGTATGGCATTGATGGATGCGGGCATTCCATTACGAGAACATGTAGCTGGTGTTTCAGTGGGTCTTGTCAGTGAAGTTGATCCGTCAACTGGAAAAATTAAGGATTATCGTATATTGACTGATATTTTGGTGAGGCTTCCACTTGGCTTTTATGAGTTGTGTGTGTGTGGTTGTCTATGCGTAAATCTTTTTGTCTGCTGTTTTCTTAACTTTGAGGCGAAAGATTTCGAAAAGCCAATGGAGAAATTCACTTTCTCATCTACTTAGTCAAAGGTTTATATTTAGTCTTTTTGCTTGCATCTTTGTTTCATTTGATATAATAGTAGTTTTATTTTCTCTGGGGACTTTGAATTGGCTCCTTGGTTTTCTGGTTTTTACTTTGAGCTTTTTGAAACAATACCAATGTGGTGGTGTTTAGAGTTTTAACTGTTACTCAGAGAACAAAAGTCCGTATCTTTACTATTGACCTGTTTCTAAGTTGCATTTAGAGTTTATGGTACTCTGGATTTCCATAGGGCCTGGAAGATCATCTGGGGGACATGGATTTCAAAATTGCTGGCACGCGAAAAGGAATTACAGCAATTCAGTTGGATATCAAACCTGCAGGAATTCCTTTAGATATCATTTGTGAATGTTTAGAGCATGCACTTAAAGGTCGTCTTCAAATCCTTGACCATATGGAGCGGGAGATCAAAGCACCACGAACTCAGGACAATAGGAATTCTCCTCGATTGGGTTGAGTTTTCGTCTCAATTTTGTCCTTTTGGGTTTCTGTTTAACTAGCACTCGTTATTGTAGTGGCAGTAGATTTGAGCTAGAGAATTTATTACCATGATGCAGCTACCTTGAAATTCAGCAATGATGCCCTGCGTCGCTTGATTGGCCCTCTAGGAGTTTTAAAGAGAAAGATTGAAGAAGAAACAGGTTGGGTTCCGAGTTGAGAATGCCTCAAACAGTATCTCCACTAATTTCTAAGCAGATCTCTTGAATGCCCAGGATTTTTCTCATTTAGGGATCTGGATTAAAATCCTATAATTACCTACCTCCCTTTTGTCGGTCTCTTGCACATCTCAATGCAGTTGGCATGGTCCTTTATGCACTGACGCACACACGCACACACACATCTTCTTATTAGTTTCATGAAATAACACACATGAGACCAGTTTTCTCCATTAAATTTTGACTGACCTTCCACATGACGATCATATTGTAGTGTTCTTTTTGAGAGATGATAGACTCCATTCAATGCTCTTGATGGCATTATACTTTCAATTCATGTCTCATGTTTTTATGCTTGTCTTACAATAATGATCCATCCTATTTACAAGATCTTGAATAAAATACTCTGCCTCGAAGAAAATCCTAGGACTTGAGTAAAATATTCGTTCATCTATACAATTGTGCAGTTTTCCATTTTTCTAAGTTAGTACTTATCTGATCAGGTAAACTTTGGTATTTGGACTTTTAATTCTGACAGATGCATTTGTCCATTAGATGCATTTTATTTTAGTCACTTCTATATTAGAGATTGATCAACTAAAACTTTGGTTGTTATACATGTGTTGCTAAAGATCTCCTTGATGCTACAATATTGATACAGTGTAATATTCAGATAATGTTAATGAATTCATGGTTGTGTAAGCTTAATCGTCAAACATCTAACAGTCATGTTGTATGTCTGCCATAATCCAGGTGCACGAATGTCTGTAAGCGATGGAACGCTTACCATAGTCGCTAAGAATCAGGCCGTAATGGAAAAAGTACTAGAAAAGGTGGGCTGTTATATTTCAATTTAATTCAATGGAAATCTTGTTTTTCAATTTGAGCAGCTTGTGATCTTTTAAGTGGTTTAATGGTTCTGAATGACAATGCTCCTTCCTGCGGACAATTAAATTTTGAACTAATAAAAATTTATTGTGCCAGTCATCTGCCAGTGAGTAAGATAAGATATGGTTTTTCTACGTTGTTTATTGTTAATCCTTTGTAACTAAGTACATGTTTGTGCTCCCCGTTTACTGTTTAGTGACTTTATCATTTCTATTCTGCCCTGCAGGTTGATTTTATTGTCGGTCGTGAGATTGAAATTGGAGGGGTCTATAAAGGTGTTGTAACTTCAGTTAAGGAATATGGTGCATTTGTGGAGTTCAATGGTGGCCAGCAAGGCCTTCTTCACATTTCTGAGCTGTCTCATGAACCGGTATGTAAGAGCAATGGAAGAGGCATTTCTTTAGAGAAGTCCCTGGTGTTCATTACACCACACCCCATCCTTAGCCCCCTTACTTTCTTTTTAAATGGTTTGTTATAGATTTATTTTATAGTTGCTTTCATCTCTATGTCCAGTCACACACAGCTTTAAACTAAGACAATGTTGTTAGTATCTGATTGACCGAGTTTGTTGGAGGCTTCTCCACTAACTTGTGTAGGAAGCGGTTGTTTGAATAGATTATTAGTTGAAATTTCAATGAACCAGATTGAAGGAAAAGAAAATTTATTTTTAAAGTAGATTCTCAAATCAAACAAGGGTGAGTTTGTAAGTTGCTTGTAATGGTTTAAAATTCAAAATCCATCCCATTGTAGTGTTGGGTGATGTAGGGTTATGAACCTAAAGGGTTTTATCTTTAGATTGGAATCACAACACTGCACACGAAAGCCATCAAGTCTTTGTAATACAATGAAAATGTGTACCCACTTTCACTTATGACATGACCTCTGGAGCCATGAAGCATGGTTCACGTCAAATGTCAGGTTTGCCTCTAGTAGAACTAGATACAATAGCAGCTAAACTCTTTTTAAATGTTGCTTATGGATAATTAGTCTAGCTTATACTTATATAAAAAAAAAAGTCTAGCTTGTTGAAGGGAAGTACAAGTGTATACTTTCATCCAACTATAGATAGATGCTTTGAAATCAGAAAGTTTTGAAATGTGCCTAACTAGGAGAAAATTGATGGATGGTACTTGGAATGGACGAAAATTTTGTGAACTTTCATAACCTCGGGAATGTTATCGTTAGGAGCCTCGAACTGAAGGTGATGTTGCCAGTAGAATGAGAAGAGTGAGTTGAAGTGATGAGGTGATTTTAGATTGTGAAAATACACACACATCAACAGGGCAGAAATCTGGGGAAGATTGATATTACTGTCACGCTTTGTGGCGATAGATTACTAGTTTCGATTTAGATAGATTCTCCAAAGGTTAAGTGTAGCTGAACTCCCAATAATTCCGAGATCGCAGAGGCAAGAGTAGGGAATGATACTAGAATCCTGGATGCCTTTAAATGAAAATCTAGATGCTGCGTCACGGAGGGATAAGATGTGATAGCATAAGCTGCCAATGGTCAGGGATAAGATGTGATAGCATAAGCTGCCAATGGTCTCTAGACCTACCTAATGGCGTTACGATAGGGTAAGATGTGATAGCGTAAGCTGCCAATGATCTCTAGACCTACCTAATGGCGTTACGATAGGGTAATGTTACGATGTCAGCCTCATGAAAAGCTGGAAGGTTTCATTTTCAATGAAGAATAAAGACTGGCAGTTAGAAGTTCTAATACTGTTCCAGTCCAAGGGGCTCTGACGACTGGAGAAAGAAAAATGAATTTGAGTCAAGGAAGAACGGAAATGGCAGTTTATCCTTTAACGTAACATGCTAGCATTAGGTGGTAGAAAAAGGATTCTAGCTAATCATTGTATGGCCGATGTAGACCATAACACATTTCAGATTTGGCTAGTCTATTTGGTGTATGTTTTGCAAGACGCGTACAGCATTTTGAAGGGTTTTTCTTCATAAGATTTACGTCTTTCATTTGATCAGGTCTCCCGTGTTTCAGATGTAGTATCTATTGGTCAGAAACTTTCTTTGATGTGCATAGGCCAGGATGTTCGTGGTAACATTAAATTATCTCTTAAAGCAAATTTACCGCAACCAGGATCCCACACAAACAGTGTGGTTGAAGGATCTGTTCTGCCTGTGAAAGAGGAGCCTAATATTTGGGCATCAGTTGTAGAAGACCCTGATGAACAAGAAAAGCAGAGTTCCACATCAGAGGAATTGTCAGGCAGCAAAGACGAAGTGAGTGGGGTAAACCCCTCCACTTCCTCAGTACCGACAATTCTAATTCGAAGTGCTGCAGAGTGTGATGAGGAGGAAAAATCTGCTGCTATGAGTCTGAATTCAAAGAGTACCTCTAGGCCTGTTGGTTCTTCAAAATCACATTGCAAGTCAAAAACATTTAACGCTGAGGATCATTCAAATGACTCGGTGTCTTCTATTTCTGGTCTCTTTCCAATGAAGAATGTTAAGAAGTCAAAGCGTGTATTGCAAAAGGAAGAGGAGAAAGAGATTCTTTCCATCCTCAGAAGTCAGGATGAAATCCAGGTTTCCGTCAGTGCAAGAAAGCTGAAGATTGGAACAAAGGTAAATGCCAAGGTTTATCAAATTCGTGCACACGGGCTGGTCCTTGATTTGGGGGGAGGACTTCGTGGAATGTACCGGTTTGAGGTATGTGTTGTCTAGTTTTAAAGTTTTCATAGTGAATAGACTGATCCTTTAATATTTCTCATCTTTAATTTTCACCCTCCGGTATATGGCCCTCCCCACTCCCTTTGGAGTCCAAAGAGCAATTTGCCAAGTCTTTAATAACTGCCTTGTTTTATTACAATGCAGACTACTGGGAAGAGGGACTTTGAGGTAGGAGATGAGTTACGAGTTCAGTGTGCAAGCTTTTCGAGTAAGGGGATTCCAGTAGTGTCCTTAGTTGATGATCAATAGTATTGCATCTATCAACAATTCTTTTATTGGAGCAAAACATCAAGATAGTTGATCTGAAGAAATTATTGTACCGACTGGGCAAAAGTTTTTGGTAGAATGTGCTAATGGATGGACCCTAAATATGTTCACGCAATCAGATGGAAAAGGATTGATTGATCAGGACTTTATGGCCTGCATTATCCATGACAATGTTGCGAATGCTGATGCTCTGTTCAAGATCAATTCTGTATGAAGCTTTGTCTACTTCTGCCAGAATATAAGTTGTGTTTGCGGAATGCATAACACATGGTCAGGGACCTAAAGTCCTGATTGGGTAGGTGTTACATGTTACTTCTGTAAATTTTTGGTTTCTACTAATCTTTTCCCCTCTATTTGTTGTCCATGCATCATAGCTGTCCCAACCCAGTCAACAGGGATAACAAAGTGCATAACTAGAGAGAACAGAGGAGTATTTAACTATGATTGTTCTCCGGTTACTGTTTGTCTGTTTTTCGCACTGCATCGTTGCCATGCTGGACACTGACATTTGATTGAGTTCTTGAAAATATTTTCCAGTCTTGCGATTCCTTAAGCAAATTAGGTAATGAACTTATTCTCAGGATCGAAGATGGATACTAAACGACAAACCAGAAAATGTTTTCCAGTCGTGCAGGTTTCTCTGCGAGCGCAAAAAGAAAACATAGCATAATTGCAATTTCTGCGTTTAATCTCCGAATGGAAAGTCTTAAGAAAAGCCAAAATCAAATTCTCTTTTTTAATAACTCTTAGAAGGTTCTAAGCAGAAATAGTCATAAAGGTTTCGTTCCCTTTCCTGTTTTTGTTACATGCCAGAAATCACAACTTGAGGATAACATAGAAAAAACTGAAGAGAAGCCAACCGTGGGCAGTGCCCCAGTGGTTGGGGATCAAAAGTCTGTTTGTCAGTTTCTCGAGTTTGTTTCCGCCACCTCTTTCTCTAACAAAACCTCGCACATCCAAGTATAACCAGGCCAAAATATGACAGGAAACAACAAACCCAAGAAAAAAACAAAATCCGAAGTACAAAATCATGGCGGCCTTTCTTTTGTCTTTGATCTTCCTTGTCCTCTTTTTAGTCCACCCAACGCATGCAGACCCACGGGCGAACGTGGTTGCACGCTCTTGCAGGAACACGAAGGTACATAACTCATCACGTTACACATCTACCTATTGGAAGATGGTGGCAGCCATGGAAGCAGATATGATCCAAAACAAGTTTGCGTTCGATGTAGCGGGCGATCCACCCGACCGCCTCTATTTGTTTTCACAGTGCATGACTGATGTTTCTGGCAAAGAATGTAGAAAGTGCTTCAACCGGCTGAAGACCCTCCTTCCCAGTTGCTTTCCTGCCACCGGTGGTCGTGTTTATGCTGATGGGTGCTTTATCAGGGCAGAGAATAATAGCTTCTTTGACGAAACCGTTGGACCTGATGATTTGAAGGTATTTTAATGGATTAATGTTAGAGGACTTTTATTTGGAAAATTGCTTCATAGAGAAAATGGTATAGGTGAGGGTTCGTTTTCCTGGTTAAACGCACTCCCCTATGAAGAGTCTGAACCCTGCGTTTCTCTCTTTGATCAACAAATCTACGTTCCAGATAGTAGTATATGGTAGAGCACTTTAATGATACATTAAAAGCAATTATCAAGCTGAAGGAAAGAATTTGTATATTTCTCATGGGCACTAAATTAGACGGTAATTTTTTTTTGGGTAAGTAAATTAGACGTTACATTATCCTCATCGTTACCCCGTTTCTGTGAAGCTTTCAAAGTTCTCCAGTTGTCACGTGGAATTCGAGTCCTTCATCTTCTTTTTGGGATAGAACTACGTTGGATATATATATATATTTAATGCCTCTGTTGGTTCTTTTTACTTTCGTTATGGCGTCGCTGGCTTTACTACAAGTAGCTCTTTTATCTAACCGGCTACTATTTGTGTGTTGATTGGAACAGAGCTGCAGTGAGAGGTTCGACAGGAGTCAGAAATTTAATAACATAGCAAGGGAAGTGGTCAATGAAATTGCGAACGATGCGCCAAATTACAGAGGCTATGCATTGCATAATACATCACTTCAAGGTTCATCGATCTATGCTATGGCCAATTGCTGGAAGACTATGGACCGTGATATGTGTTCTGCATGCCTGGCAGATGCAGCCATGGTCGCATTGTCTTGCCTACCATCGATTGAGAGCCGTGTGATGAATGCAGGCTGCTTTTTACGTTACTCTAACTATGACTTCACAAACAGCCCTGGAAAATGGGACGCCATAGGTCAGTTTTTGACCATTTTGCCTCTGTTTCGTCACTGTATCTGGGTTGGGATGATTCACAGTCCTGGAGAACAAGACCATTATTAAATATCCTTCGCATGTAATTTGTGCAAGAAACATGTAGAGACATGTCTATACGTGTGCTTAGAGCTAATGTAAGTACAGTGTTTCCTAGGTCCATCCTTAACTCTTGTTACCCAGTTAAGTGTTCCATAGTGTGCAGCCCATGCCATTCCCCCCAAACCATGTCATACTGGCAACAGACACCTATTGAGAGGTGAAGTATACATCTCATCGGTATAATTCAGCAGTGCAACAAAGATGCCATTTCAAATGACTTCAATGTTGCAAACAAGATGTTGCCATGAGTTGCTCTTTCTTCTTCTTCTTCTTTTTTGATAACGTGGAAATTCCCCAAAGCTGGACATGTTTGGCCCAACCCTGAAGTACAAACCATGGCCCACTGGACCGACCCCACAACCCAGAGAGCAGATAAGTCAAGACCTCGCCCAGCAGCAGGAAAATTCATCCCACACCCTTAAGACTCGAACTTGAGTTCTAGTTTTTTATTCAAGTTTAGTTTTGGAACTTAATTACTGAGATGGTTTACTGCTTGAACCTCTCGCAGATGATTCATTATTATATGTTGCATATGCTCTAGTTGCTGTCGCTTTCTGCACTCTGTCGATTGTTATTGGATTCCTTGTCGGTAGAACTGCTTATGAACGTAAAAATCACCAGAGAAATGTGAAGAGTAATGCTCAAACAGGTGCTTATTTACTCTGATTTTGTGTCATTGTCATTCTTCTCATTAGTAGTACTACTCAAAGCTTATCTGTACTCATTTTTGGAAGAAAAAAAAAATCCTCACATCATCTCGCAATTGTTTTCTATGCCTTCTGAAGAAATGGAGATGGACTTGTCATTATCAAACAGAAACTTGCAGTTCTTGCACTTCAAGTACTCAACATTAGAGAAAGCAACCGACTGCTTCAGTAAAGTCCACAAGCTTGGCCAAGGAGGATATGGTGAAGTTTTTAAGGTATATGTTTTAATTAAGCTACTTCTATACCTTCTGATTTTCCTAATTCCCTTGTTTATTTTCTTCTCATGCACCTAGTAGGGAACCTTAGCAGATGGTAGAGAAATTGCAATTAAGCGTTTATTTATAAGTGGAAAGGGTCGTACAGAGGAGGTTTACGATGAAATGGATATCATTAGCAGAGCACAACATAAGAACTTGGTTCGTCTCCTAGGTTGCTGCTTCACCAGCATTGATAGCTTCCTTGTTTATGAATTCCTCGCCAACAGAAGCCTTGACAGTATCTTATTCGGTAACAACTTCAATCTTATATCTTTCCTCTTTAACAGGAAGCAAAAAAATATTAAATTGTGACGGCAAATGGTAGTGAAATACAACAGTTACTTTTGTTTAAAACTTGTTGTGCTACCATGAAAGGAAGACCCGGAGAAGAAAACAGAACTAGATTGGAGCAAAAGGTTTGGGATAATCATAGGAATAGCTGAAGGTTTGGAATACCTCCATAAAGACTGTCAAGTGCGGATAATTCATAGAGACATCAAAGCAAGCAACATTTTGTTAGACTGGAGACATAGACCAAAAATAGCAGATTTTGGCCTTGCCAAGTTTTATTTATGTGAGAAGAGCCTAATCAGCACTGCCATTGCTGGCACACTGTGAGTTTGCTTATTCCATAATTTCCTCATTTTTCATGACTTCGAATTGGGTACTCATATTGCCTTCTTTTGATTCATCCACTATACACTAACAAAAACTCTTTCTTGTGGACGGCTCACATCAAGAGGGTACATGGCTCCTGAATACCTAGCTCATGGAAGACTAACTGAAAAAGTAGATGTCTACAGCTTTGGAGTTCTTGTGCTTGAAATAATCAGCAGTATACGGAACAGTAAATTTCAACCTGCAGAAACATTTGACGCTCTTGTTACATCGACGCTTGAAACTCTTGTTATTAATGTAAGTTCTACCAACCTTGCCACCATTATATATTATATAGCATCTAGTAGGAGATTTACTATAGCTATTGTCGATTTTATCTTTTTTGCTTGATATAGGCATGGAAGCGCTTTCAATCAAATACAGTGGCAGAGATTATTGATGCAAGCATGAAGATGGAAGATGTTAAAGAAATTTCAAGAGTTATTCAGGTGGGTTTATTGTGTACTCAAGAATCGCCTTCTTTACGTCCTACCATGACGAGGGTTATTCAAATTCTTAAAGACAAGGATATCCAGTTGCCAGTACCATCCAAGCCTCCTTTTGCTGATGAATGTATGGAATTGTCCATATCAAAGGGCTCTTCCCGGCGACAACCTTCGTGTTTATCTGATCTATGCACATTCCACAGTTTTAAAAACATTGACCCTGAACGTGGTTGAGCGCTCTCTCTCTCTTTCCCTTTCTCTCCTAACTTGTACATGCCTTTGCAGCGAAACAGTATGCAGCATATTTTAACAACGTTTTAGTTGTTTTCATTCTCTTCTCTTCAAATTTCTTTCCTCAAATCAAGCGTCATATATACTTACGGCCCTGATGCTCACCCAATTGATATACGTTTAAGGATATGTGCATATGTATCTTAAGATTAAGCTTTATGCAAGTGAACTTAACGAAATACGAAGCATCTCCCTTTGACAGTCACCAGCTCAATCTGTGCTTTACAGTCTAAAGGGGAGCTCTTAGCATATCGATAGAGCATCTCAATCCAGTGCAATATGTTCCGCATATAGTAGCCGAAGTTTTTGAGTTTTGCACCATACCCCACCTAAAATATTTTGTCCTCTTCTCCAGTCTAAGCTGGATTTTGCATTGTGAACTGGCTTACGACTTTGGATGCAATTTTTTAGGTGAAAAAAATGCTTGCGGATCCTCATGCTGACAGTCTATGGGACGAAGCATGTGACAACAAAGAAAATGATTGCTTTGACTTCTGGAAAGGAAAAGCAGGTGGTGTCA
This sequence comes from Myrica gale, assembly GCA_963930655.1. Taxonomy (NCBI): domain Eukaryota; kingdom Viridiplantae; phylum Streptophyta; class Magnoliopsida; order Fagales; family Myricaceae; genus Myrica; species Myrica gale. Next base: position 1,451,789 of record OZ005600.1, on the reverse strand, counting down.
ATGTCATGATGAATTAAGTGACCAATTTCCATGACTGAAGCTTGCCACCCAAATGCCATGGCTGCAAATTGAATCTCAGGTGTCCATAAGAATCGTATTTTGAACAAAGTGTAGAAATTTTCACTCACTATGACCTATGGAGACCCCCTTACCCCCTTCACATTCTATTGCTGTGTTCTCATGGGATCCCAAAAATTTGAAAAGAACAAAAGAAATAATGAGGGTAACTTAGACATTGACACACCTTCTCTTTGAGAATAGGCTGATCAATGGAGTCAAATCGCCCGAACGTAGTACATTACCTTTGCCTAAATCAAAAACTTAGAACTTTGGCAGTTACCCTTTGTCTTGTTTCGTGATTTAGGGTGGGTTTTTGTGGTAAAATTTTGGGTTAATGACCAAAATAGTCCTTGGGTTTTGTGCCTTTTATCGATTTGGTCCATGGGTTTCCAATTTGGTCGCATAAGTCCTTAGGTTATCCTCATTTATCAATTTGGTCCCTAGGTTTCCAATTTGGTCACATAAGTCCTTGGTTTATTCTCATTTATCGATTTGGTCTCTGGGTTTCCAATTTGGTCACATAAGTCCTTAGGTTATCCTCATTTATTGTTTTGGTCATTCCGTCCAATTTCTACTTTGACGTCTCATCAAAATGAGCCACTACCCCCAAATCAATATGCAAACAAAGAGCAACAAATAGAAAATCCACGACACGATTCAAATCTCAAAGATCACCAACGGCTTCAGATTGGATATCTCTTCACTCCGTGAAAAATAGACGACCAACATGACTGATTTTTGGTAAAACATGGATCTGGGCTCCCTTCGTCAATCGAATAGGGGGTCTCCCCCGTTCGATTTTTTTTCTTTTTTACGAATATGTCAGGTGGACGTGAGTTTTTTTAAAATAATAAAAAAAGCATACACATGTCGCGATGTTATTGGTGGTGACGTGGTCCACCGTTAGCTGACTGGCACGGGTGAGACAGAATTGGATGGAAGGATCAAATCGACAGATGAGGATAACCTAAGGACTTATGTGACCAAATTAGAAACTCAGGGACCAAATTGATAAATGAGGATAACCTAAGGACTTATGTGACCAAATTGGAAACCCAAGGACCAAATTGATAAACGAGGATAACCTAAGGACTTATGTGACCAAATTGGAAACCCAAGGACCAAATTGATAAACGAGGATAACCTAAGGACTTATGTGACCAAATTGAAAACCCAGAGACCAAATCGATAAAGAGTATAAAACCCAGGGACTATTTTGGTCATTAACCATAAAATTTTTGGTATTGGGTTTAGTGTTGATATTGGGTTTAGTGAAAAAGTGAAGAGATATAATATTTTATAGTTTTTGTAATTTTTTATATTTTTTGATGGAAGAGAGAGATTATATTGAAATATTTTATTAGGAGAGAGTTTAGTTACAAACGCAGCCTATAATAGGAGTTTGTCAAAATACGGGTGCCTGCCGGGTGCATTTACACTGGTGCCAGTTTTTCTGTACCACCTAACCAAAAAGGAAGTACGCGTGGCACCGAGATTTCTTAGACTTTAAATACTGTAAAAGAAGAGGGACCCACTTAGACGGTGCATTTGTGAAACTTAAGTGGATCTTTAAAAGTAGGTTTTCGTCAATGCGCCGGAGGGACCCTGTACTTTTTCTCTACCAACATCGACCCCACAACTTTAAGAAGTAAATCAAAACGCAGAGTTGTACAATCGCTATCCAGACAGAGAAAGAATTTACACACATGTTGTGCAGCTATTATTTTTAACTCTTTTTATCTCCCAGCTTCATTGACATCAAAAGCACGAACCATATATTATTTTGCCTACCTCGTTAAGTTTGTGATGAAAATTGACTCCTTTATTATTATTTTTTTTGGTAATCAAATTTTTTGAAAAATATTATTTTTTCTCCAAAAAAATAAAAGTTTATCAAATTTTTATTTGGTTTAGGAAAATAATATAGAATATTTACTCCTAACTTTTATTATATGTATTTATTAGAGAAGAAATGTAGATGAAGGAAGCATCACGTGGTCCACCTGCTATCGTTTTTGCCTTTTAAAATAGGGGCTTCAATTACTTACTTATAGTTATGGTTATGGGCTTTCAATAAGTTGAAGCTACGCTACCCCATAGACCTTTCCACAAAAACAGGAATCCTTTGTTTTTTTTAATCAGATAGACAGGAAAGTTGGGAACGGTTAGAGGTTGAGTAACCAGGGAAAGTGGAAAAACAACTAGATAAGAAGGAGAAGAAGCCGACCCACTTTCTCCTTTCACCTTTCTAATTTCTAATTTCTCTCCCTTTGCTCATTGCTGCTCTGGAGAGTGCAAAGCTGCATCTTCATGATCAACACCATGGATCCCGCGCATTCTTCTATCCCAAACTACAGAAGTCCGACGTGGGTCTCCTTCTCCTTCTTCTTCTTCGTCTTATTCTTGCTGTTTTCTCTCTCCGTCTCCGATCCCCGAACATCCCAGTCCGGACTCTACTGTGGCACCTTCAAGCCCGCGCCACTTTCCTATTTCATTCCCACCTTTGTCAAAGAAATGGAGAGCCTCTCCCTGCTCATCTCCACCAACCACTGGGGAACCCACTTTGTCAACTCCACACCACCTATGTACGGCCTAGCTCAATGCTTCCAAGACCTTTCCCACACTGACTGCCTCCTTTGCTACGCTGAAAGCCGCACCAAGCTTCCTCGCTGTCTCCCCTCCATCTCAGCTAGCATTTACCTGGACGGTTGCTTCCTGCGCTACGACAACTACAGCTTCTACCAAGAAGCTGTTAACCCGTTTATGGACGCTGTTAACTGTAGCTCCACAAATGGTATGGTTGTGGATGAAGTTGCCAGGATCGAGTTTGTTAAAACTGTTGGGTTTGTGATTGAAAAAGTGACGAGGGTCGCTGTGGCAAATGGCGGCTTTGGCTTAGCGGATAGGAAGGGCGTGTATGCCTTGGCGCAGTGTTGGAAGAGTGTTGGGAGTCATGGATGCACAGAGTGCTTGGAGAAGGCGGGGAAAGCCGTGAAAGGGTGCGCCCCGAGGAGGGAAGGCAGAGGTCTAAATGCCGGGTGTTATTTGAGATATTCGACTGAGAAGTTTTACAATAACAGGGGAGAAGCAGAGAAAGGTACCTTACGTAATCTCTTTTGGTTTTTTATTCTTGTTGGCAATTGTGACTTTATTGGAGGTTGCGGATGAATCAAAAGGAAATTGAGAATTAAGATTTTGTTTGCGGTGCACGGTCGTGTTTGGAAGTTTCACCTCGTAGCTTTGTCGATCAGGGTGTATCTCTGTTTTTCTTTTTTATCTTTCTAAACGGTGTGTTTTTCGTTTTCTTATTATGTTTTATAAGCCTCTCCGTTTATCTCATTTTCTGATGTATGGTGCTATTGGATCTTCTCTGACCATGTTGATAATGTTGTCGGCTAATGCTTTCTCTGTGTGTTTGATGTTGTCCAGGGTCTGGTCAAACAGGAGTCATCGTAGCCAGTGTTCTATCGGCAGCAGCCTTCTTGATGCTTTTTCTGTTTGCCGCATTTGCAGGCTATGGAAGATTATTAAAGATCAAAAAAGGTACAATTCTGAGATTTTATCATGATTGAGTTAAAAGAGTATAGCAGTTTATTCTCAAGCAGTAAATTAGCGCCCGCGGTAACTTATCAAGCACTAGCGCTTTAATTGGTTAATCTCTTGTATTTCAGAGAGCAGTAATCTGGGACAAATTTCAACGAGTATTAGCAGGTCTAGCTTGAATTTCAGTTATGAAACCCTTGAGAAGGCAACAGACTACTTTAATCCGTCGAGAAAAATAGGCCAAGGAGGAGCTGGGTCTGTATACAAGGGGACTCTTCCAAATGGGAAAACCGTTGCTGTTAAAAGATTGATTTTCAATACCAGCCAGTGGGTAGAAGAATTTTTCAATGAAGTAAATTTAATCTCTGGAATTCAACACAAGAATCTTGTGCAGCTTTTGGGTTGCAGCATTGAAGGTCCTGAGAGCCTCCTGGTTTATGAGTATGTTCCAAACAGGGGACTCGATCAATTCATTTTTGGTAATCTTTTCTTTGGCCTAAACTTAAGTCTTTCCGTGTCGTAACATATAACATTTCCATGAAAACGAAGAAGCCGAGAAATGCCTTTGCAGGGAAAAACTGAAACTGCCATTTCAAAATGACAATGATCTCTACCTCCTTCGCAGACAAGAACAAAGTTAAGATTCTCAGCTGGGAGCAGCGGTTTGATATCATTGTCGGCACAGCTGAGGGGCTTGCGTATCTTCATGGAGGTGCTCAAGTAAGAATAATTCATAGGGACATAAAAGGCAGCAATGTTCTTCTGGATGAGAATCTCACTCCAAAGATTGCTGACTTTGGCCTTGCTCGATGTCTTGCTGCTGATGAAACTCATCTTAGTACTGGAATTGCCGGGACACTGTAAGTAAAGCGTTCGATTTGCGTGGTTTCCTTCACCAAGGATCATAGTTTTTCATATTACCGGTTCAAGCATTACATAATTTATAGAACATTTTCAAGAGTTTTGTCTTTAGTCTATTCTATTGAGAAAATAAACCCATCCTGGTAAATTTTTCATTGCAGTGGAGTCAATCTGTTTGGTTTGCCAAGAATTTCCCCCGGATTCTATCTTTGCATGCACAGGGACATGAACAATATCAATATGGCACTGTTTCCTAGCATTGCAACCTTAACTTATCACTCCAGCTTTTGTTGATATTTCAATGCTACTTAAGTAAAAAGGAAAATAAATATTTATAATTTTATCCAAGCTTTCTAATCTTGTAGTCCCTGAAGAACATCTTGTTGTCTCGATGGTATTTTCCTTTCTCATTAAAATTGCACATCTGTGCACAGAGGTTACATGGCTCCAGAGTATCTTGTTCGAGGACAACTCACAGAGAAAGCAGATGTTTTCAGTTTTGGAGTGCTGGTTCTTGAGATTGTATGTGGTAGGAGAAACAATGCCTTCATTGAGGACTATGGTTCTCTTCTACAAACAGTAAGACTTGCAAATCCGTGTCTTGTACATAGTGCTTTCACGATGCCTCATTTATACTCTTTACATTAGGGTAGACCCTATTGCCTATTTCTCGCCCTTTAGTTATTTGCTGATGTGGATATATTGAATTTTCACCTCAGGTATGGAACCTCTACAGAACAGGGAAATTAGCTGAAGCTGTTGACCCCTGCCTGAGAGAGAAATTCCCTGCAAAAGAAGCATCACATGTGCTTCAAATTGGGCTTTTGTGCACACAGGCTTCAGTTGCTTTGAGACCATCCACGGACGAAATAGTTCAGATGCTTACTAATAGAGATTGCGAGATTCCAATACCAAACAAACCTCCTTTTCTGAGTGCCAATGTGCTAGAGACTGCCAGCTGCAATAAGTCCTACAGCATTAACAGCTTAGTGTCAAATGCTGTAACAAAGAAGGAAGCATCCTACACCTCAGGGTCCTCTAGTATGGACAGCTCAGATGGGCTATCAAGAGGCTAGAATCCTTGCAAAAGTAGGCTGAGGCGAAATCTCTAGTGACTTTCAAGACTAACAAGGTGGCAGATTGTATGCTGGGGAATGATGGTCGTGTAGTGTAGAATGTTTCTTTTGTCAGGGCTGCTAATGATTGAGAGTTGGAGGAATTCTCCTCATTTTTCTCCTTGCTGTATGGGTCGGTGTTTTGGCGAGGGGAGGAAGATACGATCCTTTGGACTTGTTCTAAGAATGGTTTGTTTTCGGTTAAGTCCATGTACTCTTCCGTTGCTAGTAGGAAAAGATTGTTTTTTTCTTGGAAAGGAGTGCGGCGATCGAAGTGCCCTTTGAAGGTCTCTTTCTTTGTGTGGGAAGCTATGCATGGAAAAATTCTTACTTCGGATAATCTTCGAAGGAAAGGTATATACATTGTTGATTGGTGCTATCTTTGTTGGGAAGATGAGAGTCGATTGACCATGTGCTCCTCCATCGTCCGTTCACACGGGGGCTTTGGAATCATGTGCTTGGTATTATGAATTTTCATTGGGTGGTGCCAAAGAAGGTGACGAGAGTGTTGTGGAGTTGGAATCAGAGGTTCTCGAATCCGATTGCCAAGGATATTTGGAGAATGATTCCTTCGTGCATTTGGTGGTGCATTTGGAAGGAACGGAATAATAGATGTTTTGAGGATTGCTCCTTGTCTTTGGTGAAGTTGCAAGGATTTTTGGTTCTCTCTTTTTTTAGTTGGGCTAATGCGATGTTTGACTGCCCTTTTGTTGATTTTCTTAGTTTTGTGGCTTGTTTAGACTAGCGATATCGATATAGTCCTTTGTACTGTTATCGTTTTTCTTAATGAAATTGGTTACTTATCAAAAACAAGGTAATCACAGCACAATAATGCTAAATCTTTTTGAATTTTTCTTCTTCTTCTTTTTTTCTGGGTCAAGTAAAATCCTCGAATTTACATCTGTAGTTTTGGAGGAACTCTTGCATGATTCCGTACGGCTGAGCAGTGAGCACCCTCTAAGCAGCAAGGCTTCATTCACTTGGGACTTGTATGGAAGCTCAAGGGGAGTTTATGAACTAATTCGAGCACAGTAGGGAGAGGCTATAGAACGTCCAGATGTTTACTAACTCAGAACCTCTCTGGCAAATCCACACCAAGAGCTAGCTAGGCATGTTACGATCATTTCTTTTTTCTAGTAATTTTGTATTAAGGGAAGGAAGTTCTGAAATTTTGATAGCATATCTTTTATCATAGGATGAAAAAGGAAGTCACCACCATCACCCTATTATCACAATCTTGATTGCATTTGGTGCTGATCAGGTGAAGGCCCTTTCACAATTGAATTGTGCAGCAGACGGTAGGCGGTTCGAATAAATGATTCATTTGATGCCAATAGCAATACGCTGCCGCGAATTAATTTTGGATAACAAATAACTTTTGAACTGACACATGAATAGCAGATGTGGACATCATTGTTCTTGTCAATCATCTAGTTGGGAGCATTAGTGAACGGTTGTGGCTAAACTCTTTCCAGGTCCTGGCTTAGGAATTGAACTTCGAAGAGACGGAAAACCGTAGAAATACGACGACTCCAAACCCACATCAATGAGATGTATTACCCAATTGTTTCACCACCCTTACTGGAAACTTGAACTGGCTAGGCATAGCTTCTGCCGATCGAGGCAATCATTCCTGCATCACTGGTGCAACGCCTACAGAGAAGCACACTAATTTGAGCCAGATTGAAATCTACCCGTTTCATGCTCTGTTCTATCCTTAATCTTCTCCTCTTCCTTTTTGTTGGCTATGCCATGCTATGCTCTGTTATATCTAACAAAATGACAACGCCCTTAATTTATAGAGAACTCCAGGTAGCCCTTCACATTACTTTAGCAGAAAACCTGAGCTGAAAAGACTGAATGTGGACGACAGAATTGAAACCAAAAGATACATTAACGCATCTGTGACAACAAAATATACTACTAGACTACTCATCTTCAACCACAACGCTGATGATACCCTGCTCAAGCAGATCATAGAATTCCTTGGTCCTCCTCTGGGTATTCCAATGGTGTCTTTTCCAAAGGTATCCAGCAAAAAGGCTAAGACTTAAGCCATAGAAGATCTCTTTAATCAGACTCGGACCTTGAGATGCAGCATGCGCTACTTTAGGAGCAGCCATGTCTCGTCTCCAACAAAATCAAAATCCTACAGATTAAGCACGAACTTCTCAGTACAGTCACTGGGATAAGAAAGACCTCATTGCAAAGGCATAATAAACCACCAATCAGGAAGCTAATACCATACAACACGAAGTAAAGGTGCATACAGAGTAATTAAAAGCAAAATCTCGTTTACATTCAGGATTTGCAATGCAAATAGCTTCTAGTGTAACGATTCTGTCATTTAGTCTGCTAATGCGATATTCAATTGCACAACCACAGGCCTTTTGATAGCTTATCGCTAACAATAATTTGGATATGCAAGATGAGAGAACACATTATTTGCTCACAAAACTAAGCCTCATATTACCAATTAGGCTTGTTTAAGTAACAGTCAATTCATTTCTCGAAAAACACAGACAATTCTTTTGCTAGCTTTTTCGTAATCCGTTCTAACAGCAAGCGAACAAAGTTCAACATTTAAGGTGCTAAAGCATGTACTTCAGGATACTTGTCAAGAAAAAAAAAATTCCAATTGCATTTCCTAAGTAAGCTTACAATACAGGCAATTTGACGGACTACGTACCTCTGATTGTCAATGAGAGAGAGTGAGAACAAGGAAGAACGTTCAGGAAAACGAGGGGAAACAAGGCGGCAAATTTAGAAGCTTCACGAGCTCCAGAAATAAGTTTGATAACAGGAGCTTTGGCCGAAAAGCGTACATGTTATACGTGGAGTTTTTGCATGGAAATTAGAGAGGAGTCATTGAGCGAGGAAGACACGTGGTGTGGGTTCGGACAAACTACAACTGACATGGGCCATTGTTTTCTACACAACATGGGCCTAAGTAATATCCTCACTGGAACCTACTACATCGTTTGACGCCGGCCCAAAAACATGAAAGAAAAGAAGGGAAAAAATCGTTTGGCACCATTCGATGAGTTTTTTTTTCTAGGCACCATTAGATGAGTTCTCAATTATACCCGATAGAGGGAAATCAGCATCCATGCAGTCAATTTTGAACGACAAGTACATGACAGTACGTTCAATTATAATCGACTAATCGAGATTGAGCTGCATCGACCCTCCTCCTCCCTCCGCAACTGAAGCCGCCTTCAATGGCATTGGTAGATATTGGAGTAAGTTGCGTTTTGAGTGTCAAAATTTTAGGTATAGAGGATTAAAAGTGAGGAGAAAATAAAAAAGTGTGAAAAAGTGAAAATCTATAAGAGGTGGTAAAAAAATTTATGAAATTTTAGAATTAATGATAGAATTTTTAAAAGCCAAAATTTTGGTTCAACGCACCATAATTTGTGTTCTTTTAAAGTCCGTTGGTTTGTAATCTTTTCGACGACTGTCTAATGTCTGATATAACGGATTGTATGTCTCTTGAGATTGTAATGACCTGTATGCCCCCTTTGTACTCACCCTATTTGTGAAATGATATGTTATCCATGTGAAGGGGGGGGGGGGGGGGAACTGATGGTGCACATCGCGTTATGCCCGCTATTAAGACGATACAATCGAATCAAATTAAGAGGCTATGGAAATGTCCTTTATTTCCTGGTAAAAGAGGAATCAGAGAAATGAAAAGACACTCTTAAACTCCAGAAATGAATCTGCTTCCCTGGTTTCCGTAGCTGTTTCAGACGAGCAGCACTGTCCTCTGGGTACACTTGGGGAAAAATGCTGTCTTTTAGACTCTCTTGAAGAGCATGGCTACTCCCTGCTACTTTTCATGGAGCTTAATGGGTCTGCCAACTGCTCGTTGTTCTTTAACATGGAAATATCGAAAGATAGCATTTTCACAGGTGATAGATCACCCTCCATGCTTGAAACTCTCGGAGGAGGATTCAGTAACCCATATGTGCATGGGGAGCTTCCAGGAAATAAAACGTGTTCGACTTTGGAGCTTTCCTTCGAAACACGTGCATCTTTTCCCCCCGCTCTGGTTCTGAATCTAAAATGATTGTATTATCTCTCAAGACTTTACCTGAATTCATCTCTTTCAATATAGAAGCACCACTGCCGGAACCGGCCCGACTCTCAGAGGAGCGTTCCTTCGTCCAAAGCGACGGCTCAGAATAAATGGTCTTCGATTTATTGATAACTGGAAAATTCTTAGATTTTTTCCTTAGTAAGATCAAATATCGATTCCTCGGTTGAAGTTTTGAATGTGCTCTCTTCAGGTTCTGGAGGAAGAACACCTTCGATCATGACTCCCAAGCTTCTGGCAGTAACGTGGTGCTTTGGAGCCATACATTTGTTAGTGCCGATTCTGTTATGTTCTGCCTCTCTGGATTCCGAAGATGGATCGACCACACTCTGTCGTGGAATCTTGTATCTGCCTGTCTCTTCCAGAACTTCAACTTCTCCATGGAGTTCAAGCTGCTTCTCAAGGGTGCGCTTTCTTTTAAGAATTAAGGCTTCTGATGATGGAGAGCAGGAATTACTTGACGCCGGCAGGACAGGAAAGTTTTTGGCTTTCTCACGTATGTGGTCAAACACTGTTTGCTCAGTAATTAGTTGGCTTTCATCTTCTTTAACTTTAACTTCAACGTCAATCTCACCCGCAGATTGATTTGAGTTAGTAGAAATGGTAAGTGAAAGGGAGGAAAGATAGTAAACATTAAATAGCTACAGTTTCTGCTAACATCATGATAGTTGCAGTCAAGTAGTAGTGAGTTATCAAACAAAAAAGGGAACCAAGGGTTTGTGTTTGCATACCTGGCGAACTCATCCACTCTGCTGCAATAAAATAGATTGAGTTAAAAGATATACAGATGACTGGGGAACGAGGGGCAGTATATGTGAAATTAGTTGTTGGTTTGGCAGAACCCCTTGGTATCCTCACAGTATTATTCTAATATCCCAAATATTGAACGTTGTGAACAAAAAACGAAACTAAGAGAGAGAATCACACCTTATTTTCTCAAGGAAGAGAATCAAGTTATCCTCTTCTGAACCAATTATCTGCAGAAATCAATTCTCAAAAAAAAAATCTGCAGAAATCAATTCATTCACAGTAAAATATTTTTGTTCCATTGCAGTAAACGTTTGAGAATAACATGCCTCATGGCGTTGCGAATATATTTACCATATCAGCATAATGCCTCTTTGTTGATTGCACTGATTGTGATAGCCTAGTCAATGTTACTACCAGCTTGGACTTTCCTGGCCACCGGCACTCGATTTCCTCAACCTTCATATCGACTTTCGGAGGCAGAGAAAGTAGAGAATCCTTAATATTGTTCCCAAATGGGTATTTTCGACCAGTGACTATCTCTATCCTCCTTGGATCTCCTTCAGCTAGTGCGTTGAATGATGTAATTCCCATTGCAAGAAGTGCCTGAAAATAGCGTTAGTTAGAGTGGGGTGTCGAAAGAATTTTTTTAACAAACCCAGCTGGAGTTTGAAATCATATTTTATCAGATACAGTAAATAAGTCAATATAGAAAACCTTCGCAGTCACCATTCCAATGTCAGGTAATTGTTTCAGCAAGTATGGACTTTCATCCCAGAGTTTTTGATGAAATGATTTGGCTAAACCTGTAGAATTCACGGCTCCTTTATAATTCTTCTTGTAGATGAAATACTCTCATGCACTTGGCAATTCTACACCCATTTGAGCATATGGAATTCACGTCCTATGGCACAAAGAGGAAATTTATAATTTCACATCGGAAGCAATATCAATATATATCCAAAATGCGACACTATTGTATTAAATCTATGAGCAAAAGAAACCTGTGTCAGGGATAAATCATGGATTGAAGGATCACCAGTCAAGCAATCATTTGCCAAAACAAATATCTTTTCTTCTCTAGTTTGTATACGCTTTTTCCTTTTCCCTTTATCACCGAGGATGTGAAAGCGTAGCCGGCCATCTTTATCAGTGTAAATATCATTTAGAAGTTTCTTCTCATTGCGCCTGAGCTGTATCCCTTCATTGTCCAGCAAATAATGATATCACTCCTTCAATAGAACTTCTCAAGTATCAGAGGATAAATAACCATCACATATATACATACAAGCAATTTCCTCAGTGCGGCATATGATATGAATCTTCTAAACTGCAGTTTACAGGAGTCTCCATAATGTGCTTCATCGTGTCAAATTTCAAGTAGTACTTAGTCATCAGCTTTCCTGGCTCTATAAGAAAAGGTTACAAATTGCAGTTGGCAGGGGGGTTCCACAAATTGTGTTTCATAGTATTTTATTCATAAATACTGCAAGATACTGTTGATAAAGTACGCGACAACGATACCTAGTGGCTTCAAGAGGAAACCATCTTCATCAGTCCAGATCATTTGATGTCGTGATAACTCATTCACTTTCTGAACACAAATCTCTGATAATAAAATAATATTGAGAACCAATGGAGGGGGAAAAGTAAAAGTCTACCAGTGAATGATAGCACTACCTTGCATATCCCTCTCTTTATGGTCACTTGAAGTCCCTTTTCTTAGTAAATACTTATCAGGGTTCTACTTTTGAGTTGAAGTTTCAGAAAAGTAATTATAAAAAAAGAGATTCCATATGGTATTCTTTCTAATATGGATCCGCAGAAGCATATGCCTTTTTCATTCTGACATACAAATATGAGCACTTCATCCATTCAATTGCGCTTGTAATATCAGAGACGGTCAGCTGAACTATCTCAGCAGTTAAGTGCTCCGTCACACATGAAAGCAATCTAGTAAGAAGATAACAAAAGCTACCTGATTAGAGACTTTCAGTTTTTCAGAAAATTCACAAAAGCCCAGGGCATAAAATCACTTATCAAATTCAATGGATACATACTGCGATTCCACCATTTCACATCCATTCAACAGATTCTCATACAAATGCACCTGATATCAGTGAGAAAATTGTAGACAACTTTTTTAGAATGGACAAACACTTTGATACCAAACAGGATTACTTCAGTTAATATGAAGAAGTAAATAATTAATCACTATAAAGCAATATCTCCCAAAAAGACAGAGAGGTACGGAAAAGGTTTATCTTACAGTTTCTCTTCTTGTCATGATTATGGCCATTCCTGTATCATCAAATAGTGGCCGGCCTGCCCTCCCGCACATCTGCATGCCAAGAAAAGTCACTAACTTCAAATGGTTTATCATAGTTATTCTTACTCCAGTGATTCTGAACACGCATGGGATCAAGATAAAAGTTGCTTTTTTCTTCTTTAGATCGTTTTTGGGCTAAATACAGTTAATATGAGTACGAAAGCAAAGTTTCCTGTGTACAGCATGTGCCTGCTTTTGAGGAAGTTAGCCCCTTTGCTAGGCTAGACTTGACAAGAATTGCTCTTTCATTGGCCTGAGACTCGACAATAATCTTCTGGTCCTATATATTGACCTGAGAACTTGCCATCATGTCTAAGACATAGGAGTAATAGTTTGAGGGTTTATTATGGACGTTTTATGCCATTCAATTACCAAAATCGACTTCTAAGTTCCTCGTCATGCAGCAGTTCCTGAAGCTATATCCATTTCAGATTCCATCTTTGTCCTAATTTCCTTTCATATAGGACAATTAATGTGTAAAAACAAATCAAACTTAAAACGTATAAAGAATGCAGACGTTATACTGATTCAATCTCAAACTTCTGTATGACATTTAATAATTTCTTTTGTCTTCCCAAAGGAGACTGATTTAATGCAATCATATATTGTGTGGTGTTTATGAAAACTGCCACACCTGCAGTACTGTGGACCTGTCATATTCCATGTAAAAACCTTTTTCCTTGTTGCTGGACAAAAAAACAAGGACAAAATACAAGTTTTTGACACATTAAACATGAAGGATGTATAAGGAATTTTCTATGAAGATTAATTGACTAGATAGTTCAACATACAAATTCTGCGTTGATTTTAATCACTACTGTATGTGCTGGTAGGTTGATCCCATGGGCAAGAGTATTAGTTGTGCACAGAATTTGGATATCTCCCTTAAGAAGAAGGCCTTCAAAGAGATTCCGATCCTTCAGGCTAAGCCCACCATTGTGATAACCAACTGCAAACATAGAATTTATTGAATTGTGGAGTGTACTTATGAACAACTCGAGAACAACAGCATCGAAACAATTCCAGGCCTAAGAATCTTCTATATGAGAATGAGTTTTCTCTATACCGCCATAACTGGTATAAAATTGCAATTGTTTGTCACTGCATGATAGCATTTCTATGATCACATTTCTAGTACGTATTATAAACAAGATGTGTTTCAGTAAATAGAGGCATAAAATTTTCTGATCGCGTTCTCATCTGAGCAACACACCAGCTCAATTTCCGGTCCCCCGATAGAAATTAGCGGGTTCTGCTAGATCTCGATTTGAATTTACCTGATCAGAAACATCGAGGACAAAGTGAAAATGCACTGCCTTGTTTGCAGAAACAAATCTTTTCCGTGGAAGTTTTCATTTAACCTGCAGAGTTGTTCTCTGCTAATTCCCAGAGCTTCCTAGCTGTCCGTCCTTTCTGCTATCTCCTCATTTCTATGTACAGTACAGCCACTCAATAGAGCTGCCCATGCATTAATTTCTGCCTGAAATGGCATGAGTTGATAAATTCTTCGGTTTCAGACAGGCTACCTGATCGGGACGGGGACAGCATATCCACCATGCACTTGTAGTGTCTTTCTTCCCTTTGGCTTTACAACATAAACTGTCTCCTCTGAATTGAAGTACCCGAGTCCTTTATCAATTAAACCAGAGTGACAACAAGCATAAAGGATTGAAGAAAGCATGAGCTAGTTGGGAGCAACTGGTGAAACTCTTTCCATTTCCTCAAACAAATTTACAGATTCCTTGGCCAACTCGTTTTCTACAAGCCCTTGGATCATAACCATCCAAGAGAATTAATTTTTCTGAGTCATTCTGCCAAAGAAGCGCTTGGAGCTTTCAATATCCCCAGACTTTGCATACATATCAATCAGAGAAGTACCCACAAAACTATCATATTGAACTCCAAGTTTGATGATTTTCCCATGGAGGTTCTTGCCTTTGTCCAATGAGGCTATGCTCGCACGAGCGCAGAGCAAACTAGAGAAGGTGGACTTACTTGGGATTTCCCCTGACAAAAGCATGTCATGCAGTGCTTCAAACACCTTATCAAATTGTCTGTTTTCTGCATAACCCACAATCATAATGTTCCAGGAGACGTTATTTCGCATAGGCATGTTATCAAACAATACCTTGGCTTCTTCCATCTGTCCTTTCAGACAATATCCTGTAATCATAGAATTCCACGAGACAACGTTCTTCTCTAAATTTGAGTCAAACAGCAAACACCCGTCTTTTGTTTTTCCGCATTTACAATAGAAATCAGTTAGAGAAGCACCGATGAAGACATCTTCATCACACCCAATTTTGACAACATGTGCATGGATGTTCATCCCTGCTCGAAAAGCCTTGAGACTTGCCAATGCACTTACAACACTAGAGAAACAGGAGGTATTTATATCAAACCCTTGTTCAACCATCTGACAGAAGAGTTTCAAAGCTTCTTCAGGATAACCAGTCTGACTGTACCTTGAGATCATTACACTCCAAGAAACCTCATTTCTTTCTGGCATCTCATTAAAGACTTGACGTGCTTCTGCCAAGCCCCCCATCTCAAAGTACATATCTAGAATCGCAGTCCAAGAAACAACATCTCGTTCCACCATCCGATCAAACACTCTCCTAGCCAAAGCAAATTCACCCATTTTCAAGCTTAATGTAATTGCAGAATTAGAAACCGATAAATTACGTTCATATCCATCTTTAATAATCAACCCCAACACACTCACCCCTAAACCAAATTCACCTGATCCTGTACAAGCTCTGATAACAGAAGTAAATGTTACGCCATTAGGCTTGACCCCACTTTCCAGCAGCTTTAGGAAAAAAGCTTCAGAGCTTCAATATTACACCCATTCTGCAGAAAACCACTAATTGCCGCAGTCCAAGAAACCACATTCTGAAATGGGTTCCTCTCGAAGTACCACATCAACTCTTCCATCCTTCCACATTTCATGAAACCCGATATCAGTGCCGTCCATGAGACTTCGTTTCTCTCAGGCATTTGTTCAAACAACCGGCGAGAAGCCTCGAGATTTCCCCACCTAATGTTAGCACTAATCAAGCAATTATGCACGACGAGGTCAAACCCATTGAAATCCTTTACAATCTCCCTGGCTTCGTGAGATATTCTGCAGTTAAGGTACATCGTTAGAAGTTTTATGGCAATATATCTCTCAGATGAAACACCCGTCTTGATCAAATGCCCATGAATAACACTTCCTTGGGTGACCAAGCTTTGGTTGGTGAGGTTTTTCAATAGAGAGCTACATGATTCTACATATGCCTGAAAACTTTTTCCTGGGTTAATAGCAAATAAGCTTTGAACGGGACTTTTCATAACGGAGTTAATGAGAAAAAAGAAGAAGAGAGTTGCCTAAATTATCTTTTTCAAAGGGGTTTGGGGTGTTATACTTTAGATTCTCTATATTTATATCATTATAAGGTCTGGAAGAGTAAACTCTTTATCTAAATTAAAGTATCATCACGTTTGATGCAATTCGTTTGAACAATTTCAGAGTACTTTTTCCTAATGAACTAAAAGCACTATGATTTGCAATACGTGCGTATACAATTTCAATTTGGCTACAAGGAAACCCACTTTTTCCAAGATACATGCTAATGGTATCTTGGACCACATTGAATTATTACTAGTTACCAAACTTTTGGTGGACTGTAAAGGATCTTGATTGAGGGTGTACCGCTAAAGTCTATTCCGCTGACGAGGTTGTCTTCCGTGCATGAAAATGGAATACTTCATCTATGGCGGCTGTTTGCTCCAACACGTCATAACTAAGCTTTATACCTGGCCAGAGTACATCCTGGAAAGATAATAAACGATTGTTTGGGAGTACTCTCTGAACTGTATATATAGGAATATGCAAACAAAAAAATAAGTGGACTGTGCTATTGCCTCATCAACTAATGCGAAGAAGAAGAAGAAGAAAGAAAAAAAATTAAATCATTCGATTTCTTAGTCGAGTCATTAACCCAATGGATATAGAGGTTACACCACCTTATCAACTGATCATTCTTTTTCTGGAACTGACCATTCACTAATACTTCTTGTCGAGAAAGTAAGCAGGTCAAGGTAACACCTAATATAGCTTTATTCGGAAAAAAATAATAATTTACGAATCATCGTTCAATCCTCTCCAAGGAATAGTACTCTCTGCTAATTCCTAAAGACAAAAGATCTACTGTATTTATGTTCGATTGCCCATCAGCCGCTAGAACATCCAATTTGTGAACTGTCTGATACATTCGGTTCCTAAGCTGTAAGCTTCCATGGAAGCTCAATCCACAAAAGTAGCACCTTCCTTCTCTACACCTGTCGATGAAGATCAAAAAGCCACCGAATTCCGACCTTTCTCTATAGCTCCACCCCACATGCGAGCGTTCCACCTTGCATGGCTCTCTCTCTTCTCATGTTTCTTCTCCACCTTCTCTATCCCTCCTCTCCTCCCTATAATCCGCGAAGACCTCAACCTCACCGCCAACGATATCGGCAACGCCGGCATAGCGTCCTTCGTTGGCTCCATCTTCTCTCGCCTCGCCATGGGGCCCACGTGCGACCTTGTGGGTCCTCGAGTCGCCTCAGCCACGCTCTCTCTCCTCACCGCGCCTGTCATCCTCGCCATGTCTTTCGTGTCGTCGCCGAAATCATTCATTCTTATTCGCTTCCTCGTTGGCTTTTCGCTGGCGAACTTCGTTGCGAACCAGTTCTGGATGAGCTCCATGTTCTCTGGTTGCGTCGTTGGGCTTGCCAACGGAGTCGCAGCCGGGTGGGCTAACGTCGGCTCAGGCGCCACCCAGCTGGTCATGCCGCTCCTATACTCGCTCATCATGTCCTTCAACATACCATCTTCCACTGCTTGGCGTCTTGTGTTTGTAGTTCCGGCGATATTCCAAATAGTGACAGCAATAATGGTCTTGGTTTATGGCCAAGACCTGCCTTCAGGGAAATACAAACGTGTCCAGAAGACCCCTACAGAGAATTTCTGGAAAATTCTCTGTAATGGGCTTAAGAACTACAGAGGGTGGATATTGGCTCTAACATACGCATCCAGTTTCGGTGTGGAGCTGACAACTGATAATATTATAGCGCAGTACTTCTACGACAGGTTCGATGTGAATCTTCAACTGGCTGGGACCATAGCGGCGACCTTTGGAATGGCGAATTGCTTTTCGCGGCCGATAGGAGGGGTTGTTTCTGACAAGCTGGGAAAGCGATTTGGAATGAGAGGGAGGCTCTGGGGGTTGTGGGTGGTGCAGACACTGGCTGGGTTGCTGTGTGTGTTACTCGGACGAGTCAACTCGCTGTGGGGTTCCATAATCGTGATGTGTTGTTTCTCCGTGTTCGTACAAGCCGCTAGTGGCCTGACGTTTGGTGTGGTTCCTTTCGTTTCCAAGAGGTGAGTTTTCCACAACGGCGCATGGACCGCATGGTAATTGGAAAAATCCCTGTTCTGTGCACGGCTAACAAAAACTCTTTATCTGAAATTAAACGATCATTATTTTTATACAATATCTTTGTAATATCATTTCATTAATAGGAACAAACATAAGAGCTTCGATGTTAGAGTCTAAATCTTATAAAAAGAAAAAAGAAAATATGATCAGAAGTTGAAGAACCCACAACATATTCATTTGATCCCATGATTTAGAGGATGCTAGCTGTGTGTTTTGCAAGATACTAAACATTATTAAAGATATTGAAAATTCTACAGTAAAATTAATAGCTTTGGCGAAATTTAGACCACGCGTCAACAAGAAGACGAGGGTAGTTGATGCGTCATTGTTCTCTAGGCCCCACCTCCTCTTTACAACGGTGACACGAGCATCATCTGTTTGGTCTGTGTTAATCATTTGGGGCGTTTCAAAAAATCATTTCGTCGCATTGGAGTATTAGAAGTGTTAAGTTCGAGAAGATGAAATGTGGTTTTGCAGGTCACTAGGAGTCATATCAGGGATGACGGGGAGTGGAGGAACTGTGGGGGCAGTGGTGACACAGCTCTTGTTGTTTTCAGGCGGTAAGTTCTCAAAGCAAACAAGCATCTCTCTAATGGGCCTTATGATGCTCGTCTGTACTCTACCAACCACCCTCATCTACTTCCCCCAGTGGGGTGGCATGCTATGCGGCCCTTCCCTTGATTCCAACAAGGCCATTGAAGATTATCATCTGCTCGAATAAAGAGACAATTCATGACGAAAGTGGCAAGGCAAAATTCGATGTTTCAACTTTCAAGCTAATTCGTTATATAAGGAATAAAGAAAAATGTTAGTGGGGCCATTTTGATTTTTATTTATATGCGGTTCATTTTCTGCAAAGTAAACAGGAGAGACTACCGACGTCGAATTCAAACTTGCCTTCTCATTTGGGCCTTTTCGGGTCTTTATCCAAGTCAAATTTGGAGGTAATCAAGGCCTCCTGCAGAGGAAGAAAAAAACCCGAATAAACAAAATGTTCATCGGAGCGTCATTCATATGAAAGGGTGCTGCATAGAATATCGTTGGCTCAAAGCTTAAGCACCTAAACGTTTCCATTCCTCTAAAAAGGATCACTATTTTGCTGTCTTTCAGCAGAAGTTGCCTAAAAGAGATTTGCATTTTCATTGTTTAATTCTTCTAAAACGAAAATTACAATTAAGTCCTATAACAATACACATATAAGGCAAGAGAAACAGAAGATTGCTTTCCGCGGATAGTCCTTCTGTGGAGAAGCAAGTAGAAGTAATCGTAGTTAGATTAGTTTTTTGGGCTGTTTTCTAAATAATGCCTCAAAGCTCCATTCCCTAATCAAAGAAAACGCTTCTTGGGATAATAGTCTTGGCAAAGTCCACCAACCACCTAGAATTCCAACCAAAGTGAACTTTTCATCTTTGAGTTCGACTCTAGCAATGCAGAGGACCTTATAGTCTTGGACTTCGACTTTTTTTGCGTACAAGGACTGCAAAACAAGAGTACAAGTTGTTAAAAGCGGGTAAAAGCGGCCTAACCGCAACAAAGTTCTAATTTACGAAGACCTAAATCCAAGACACTGCTGCATGATAAGCATGTGCAGTAGGCAATTTGGCTAACAGAACACATGCTAATGTTCAAAAACTGGAGATCTTTGATGACATCTTTGAGATTTGTATATCAACAAGAGTATGAAAAAGATATATCTAAAGGACAACAGATGGGAACATACCTTTACTTTGTACAAGTGAGGCTCTTGGCGCATAGATTGATGACATAACTGCAACATGTAAAGATTGAAATCAAGAGCTCGTCAAGGAATAGTTCCCAATGGTCTCTTTCTCTTTCCCAATAGTATCATTTCCTTGTGTTACACATGTAAGAACAAATTAACAGAGAATCATTCCTGGGCTATCAATCCTCATAGTGCAATGAGGACATGTTATCATCCATCACTACCCCAGTCAATGACTAAGAAATTTATTGTACAAGCCCTGATTCCCAATAAAATTTAAAGCAGCTACCAAATATAATTATGGGTCTACTACGAGTATTGTATAACTCTTATCCATACCTAAAATTGCCACAATGATACCGATGATAATGATGGTAATCATACTAGTAAAGATGTTATATTAGAGACCAGAAGAAATGAAGGATGTTCAATAAGATTACATCTTCATCATTATGGGCATATCTCCACTGAGATAAGCATATATTGATTGAAAGTTACGTTTTTCGAACTAACATAATTGCATAAGTTATTCTTCAGTTTAAAACATCTGTTGAGCTCTTTAAGTCAAGCACCAGGTAAATGGACTGCCTCGCAATACCAACTAGTTTATGCACTTCATAACGGTTTAGTCTTTAGAAAGGCCCTTATTGGACTTCCTGTCGAGTCATATGCAATTATTGTATGCAACGAAGTGTATTCAAGTCATATGCAATCATTATATGCAACAAAGTGGAATGCATTGTTACCTGATCAACAAAAACATAGGCTGACAGAGGAGTGGGATTTGTGCTGAGGAGTAATAAAATAATTTTCATTGCAATTAGTGCAATAGGATTATCCAAGTTCGTCAACACAGTAAGAAAGAGAAAAAGTGGCAGCCATAATTTCCTGGCAAAAATCCAGAAGGTCTTCGGACCTTCTTCCTCATCTGAGGCATCCAACGAGCAGTAATCATCCAGCAAAACATCACTACCTACAGTATTGGAAATTTGAAATTGAAAGCATGAAAGTTACCAATAGGTACAAGTTTAAAAGAAGCCGAGACTTCAAAAATGGAACATTTGGCCAATGATACTAGTTGAGGTGCTCTGCTCACCATCCATAGAGTAAGCGACATGAGGCCAAAAGCTTTTCGACCCAAGTACAACTGACACACCAAATATGCTGCCAAGACTCAGTTTACGCCCTAAAAGAATGCCATTGCAGCAACCATATTACTCCTAGGAAGCAATTGTGCATTAAACGAGTAAAATAATGAGGCATATTTCTCTTGGTGAATCAGTAAGGACCGATGTCACTTCTCCAAAATAGTTGACAAGCAAATTGAAGTCCCAAAAGTGACTACTTTTGTACTCTATATCACTATCAGGGTGGCGTAGCATCTCTAACACTATATTGGATGAATGGTATGTAACATTATATGGACGATAAACAACAACATCATACAGCCCATCTCCTGACGTAAAGCATCTTCTTTTATAGACACTCCCTTCCCAAATTGTGAAGCTTTGCACTAAACATGACAGGAATCGTATCATTCCAGCACTTACATAACCTGTCAGAGTCTAAATTTTATAGGTTCAACTTGTGAGATTCAAGTTGGGGACACAACCATTTTCAATTTTCGATTCAGGAGGAAAAAAAACGTGGGAATCTGTTAAATATAGAAGCTTCCTCGTTCTTAGACTTCACAGACCAAATCAGAACCTCGAGATTCTATATCATAAAGCAATCGAATACTGAAGGAAGGGAAAAAACAAAGGAGAAACCATTAAACTTTTATACTGACGTCGAATGACAAAGACGGGACATATTCATATCAATAAATCAATTAGAGTGTCTTACCTGAAAACCAGAAATATTTAATCTGTGTATTTAATCTACGATTAAAGGCATAGGCACGGTTGCAGAAAATAGGTTGAAGGCCCCTTGTCAACGTCTTTAAAGTTTCAAATTTGGCATAAGCTGCGAAACAAGTAATGGAACACGAAGAAAATTATGGTCCACGATTGTTAAGATAAACAGCTCTTATGAGTGAAAGACGCAGAGGAAGAGAAACTTGCGGAGTTTTCTCGCATGCCAGATTGATGGAGAAGACGAGGTTATCACAGTAAAAGATTGCCTAACTGGGCGAAGAAACTTGGTTGTATGGGCCATTTTCGCAGTATCATTTCTTGTTCTGAAGAGCCGTTTCTTTAAAAGCTCCAATGGATCTGATTCTTTCGGGCAGACAAAGCGAATATACCTATGGTACTAAAGTTTTTTTTTTCCTAAGCCTTATATATATATATTTTTTTTTTTCTAAGTTCCTAAGCCTTATATGGCTCTAGAATAAAAACAACAAAAATCTCCCCATTTTCAAAAGCGATCAACGACTCGTCGTCTTGCTTTCCGATTTTCTATAATCACGTTTGATTTCTTTTAGATATTCTAAAGGTGGCTATTAAGGCAGTTGAAGAGATGCCGTCCGCATTACCGAGCTACATGCTAAGGCCGTATTCCTGCTACCTATTAAGGCGTTTCTCCAGTTGCCTTAGAAAAAGTAGGCGGCGTTGTTCCATTGGTACTAGTTCTTAAAGTGGGTCCCGGCCGTTTTGTCTGCTGACTTGGGAAGACAGGTGATTTTTTTTTTGGCTAGCTGGAAGACACAAGTGATTACTGGATCATAGAAGAGGCAAAAGAAATCGAGAAAATATCTTGCCAAGATGAATGGAAATATCTATCATCTACGAAGAGGTCAAGTCTTCATAAGGGCTGAAAGCCTGAAAATAGCTTCTGGGGACTAAATTTTGGAAACTGACAGAAACCAGAAGGTCATCGAGAAGTATGTCGGTCTCTGTTGTCTCAAGTTACCCGATTTCTGCGCCAATAGGTTCCCAAGTTCATGGTCTTTTTGATATAAACAAGTCTATGTCAAGGTAATCTAGTAATCTTAGACAAAGCTTGGAATTTTCTTGAATTGGGTTCTGTATGTGTATCACTAATGCTACTGTCCTGTTTAATGGTCTTCAAAGATGGAGGCAGAGATGCTGTGTAATCAGATGTTCCAATAACAGAAGGGCTGGGGGAAGAGCAAGAGCAGAGAAGAATTACTACGAGTTGCTTGGAGTTTCTGTTGATTCAGACCGCAAGGAAATCAAAGACTCTTACAGGAAGTTGCAAAAGAAGTATCACCCAGATATTGCTGGCGAAAAGGTCATTTGTTTTTTTTAGTTAGTCTTTGCAGAATCCTCCTTGCCATTAGAATACTGTTTCCGACTGCTGACTTGAAGGGTATTCTATCCTTTATATAGGGTCATGAGTATACCCTAATGTTGAATGAGGCCTACAGGGTGCTCATGAAAGAGGATCTGAGGAGGGAGTATGATAGTTCAATTAGACAAATGAGAGTACGTGATGGGACGACCTACACAGGCTTAAGCTATAGCTCCTGGAAAGGGCCCATGAGACCTCAGGCTCTATTTGTGGATGAAACTGCATGCGTAGGTTAGTTCCCTTCGCAAAGTTCTGGTATTTTGTCTGGTTCATAGTTAAATCGTGGACCCTTTTTTCTACATTTCTTCTCAACACAAAATTTTTCACAACGCATAATGTTGGCAGGGTGCAGAGAATGCGTGCACCAGGCAAGTAACACGTTCGAAATGGACGAAGCTCTCGGGTGTGCAAGAGTGAAAGTTCAATACGGAGATGATGACCAAAAGATCGAGGTAAAGCTCTCGTCATATCATGGTCTAAGTTTTGCTATCAAGGTCCTGCCAAGTGCCAATCACTTCCTGAGTATGAAAACTCACAGGTATTGGTTGATTCATGCCCTGTAAACTGCATCCATTGGGTAGAAAGAGAAGAGTTGGCAGTATTGGAGTTCCTGATCCAGCCTCAGCCGAAAGACCTGCTAATGTTTTCATGGCAGCTAAGTCCTTCACCAAGCAGCTGAAACAGCAGACTGGCACCCAAAGAAAGGGTAATAACTCGTATCCCACTAAGTTCACGTAAATGTGCTTTAAGCCATGGCAACATTAGACAATACTTCTGCTTTTTATACGCTGCATTATTGTACTGTGCTCTCAAGTAATTGAGCTCTAATTGCAGCATGGGCAACAACCGAAGAAGAAACCCCCGCTCAAGCCAAGGCCCGAGCTAAAGCCAGCATAAAAATAGAGATGGAGAGATATTCACGATTCTGGACACGGGTGGAGGAAATTTTTGGATCAAACATGTCGAACAGAGAGTAATACACTTACAGCTAGGAAAAAGTGATTCAATCATATAATGGCCAGCCTCCAGAAGAAGCGAGAGATGTCAAGTACAGACAATCTTCAAATAAGATGGATAGGCATCTGTTACATGAAAGATACAGACCTCATTCAGATTAGATGCACCAGAGCACTGATTACAACTCATCTCTGTATGAAAATAGAAAAATGTCTGCTTCTATTACATCAATATGATGGAAAACTTCCACGACAAGTACCATGGCAGTGCCACTGCAACTTAATAATGATTAGAAGATCACGCGCCATCAACATGGGTTTACTTGTACCAGGTACGATAGTAAAGCAAATACTTGTGACGTTATTGCTATAGCATCTAACCTACCATTAGGAGATTTGCAGTACCACCCCAATACCATAAGATAATTTTTATCCAGTTACTCCCACTGGAGTGCAGCAAACTCTGATGCGAGACAATCAGATGACAGATGACACTAATTCTGAGGAAACTCAGATGGCAAAGATCAGAAGCAACATCCATGGTTGTTAGTCTGATGGCCTTCATATAGCATATCCTCCAAATCACTGCCACCAAACAATTGTTTGATTCCTTGAATATCCAATCACCAAATGCTTCTACCAGATTTCATGCAGAAATGACCCCCAACTACAAAAGAGCCCAATACAATTTGGTTTTGCAGTTTCTGAACTTAATAGAGCCTGCATTTGCTAGTACCAGCACAAACTGCACACTCATCTGCATCTCCTGCTACATGGCTCAAACAGTGTTGAATCCTGTCATTCACAACATCCTGCAATCATAAACCTTATAAGTTTAGAATGAAATACATGCTGCCTTTCATGTAAATATAACTAGGAAGAGGCTTTAAAGCAAGGATTCCTCTCGAATGCCATGCAGGGGTGCTAGTTCTCGGTAAATAAATACTATGCTCCAGGATAGGGAGAAAATGATCGGGAACATATGCACAGTATACTTCCAGTGTGACTGATATGAAAACTATCAACATGCTATAAATTCAGGGCACATAGCCCAATCATAAAGTTGAGCTAGTTTGAACTTTTGCAAAGCTTAAGAGAGTTTATTATGGGGTTGAACCCATAAAATGAATAGGAGGAAATTTTATACCACAAGAAGATCATGAAGTCCAAGAGGTGCAGTTATAATATACGACACACTGGGGTGTTGTTTTGCAGCTTCAGCAGTCAAGGAAGGGATATCCTGTAAAGTAAAAGAAAGTATAATGCAATGAATGAGGGTTCTTACTCTATCTTTCACAATACATAAGAATTCTTAGAGATCAACTCTGTGGTCAAGTCATCAAAAGAAAGTACGCTACGCTACCTGATGCCAATGACGTCCAGGGAAGAGAAAAAATGGACTTAAGATGACCCGATTAGCACCTTGTCGTACACAAGAACCAAATGCATCCGTTATAGATGGTTCTGCCAACTCCTACTCAAATTAAAAGTATTTGAGCAAGTGAGAAAACAGTTATGAGCCAAAAAGCAAAAGGCAAAGCAATAAAGCATTGTCTTCGCCTCAAAAAAGTAAAGAGCACCAAGCAAGGTTGCTGCATGAACTGAAACATTATAAAACTACGGAAACAGTTCTCATCAAAAGCTTCGTCACAATAATAAGGGGAACAAACATGGAATTTTTTTTTCCTATGGTTGCAAGATAAGCCTAAAGAAACAAAGCAAGAGCTCCTTCTGCAACTTCCCCGTCTAAATA
Organism: Myrica gale; assembly: GCA_963930655.1. Taxonomy (NCBI): domain Eukaryota; kingdom Viridiplantae; phylum Streptophyta; class Magnoliopsida; order Fagales; family Myricaceae; genus Myrica; species Myrica gale. The sequence goes on along the minus strand of OZ005600.1, from coordinate 1,425,880 downwards.
CAGTAAGCTTGAATTTTTTTGATAAGCAAGCCAATCTTATTAGAAAAAGTGATAGCAGTACAAGGGACTATACCGAAATCACTAGTTCAAACAAGCAACAAAACTAAGAAAATCGACAAAACTAAGAAAATCGAATAACTTCATCTCTAAACAACGAAAGAATAGATGAATACCATATGAGCTGGCTCTACAATTGGGTACCCAGTTTTGTATCTAAACATGGCCACGAACTCATCTGAAATTCCATACAAGGTAAGATATTAAGCTCATTACAAAGAAGCACAAAGGTAAGCCAAGAATTAGAATTACTCTGCAAATAAAAAACAGCAAAAACAAATGCCCAAAGAATAACTTCAATTGCCAAAAAAAAACTTGCAGACAGGAGGAACTAAGTTTAGAGCTTACTTAGCATAAGATTTGATTCCTTGCGCCGGGAACCATGGTCGACGATGATCACGCCGTCTCTCTTTCCAACCCCATGTGGCTTTCCTCCAATCCCACCATCTCCATTGCTCATACGCAGCCTTGTCGACGAGTATTTGATTTTCGAGGGATCCCTCGGCAATTCTAGGAATTTGGGCGATGTCCAGGTGAGGTGCGTTCTGGTTGTTTCGCTCACTGAGGACCTTTGACTGCGTCAAGATCAAAGCGAAGTTCATAGCTTCAACCAACAGATGAGCAATTTTAACATATACAACAATAAAAATAACGGAAGTTTCTTGGTACCTCGTAACGGTAAGTTGGGGACGGGTCGACAATGACTCCATTAACAAAACCTTAGAGCTACTCGAAGATTTCCTGCTTTGTTGGTCCCTCTTTTGTTCCCCGCGTTTTGCACTGTGTGTTCTCCAAGGGCTGTCGTCGAACATATGGATAGAACTCAAACTTGGCACCCTCTTAGTACAACTCACAATCTGCCCGACAGGAATGGAAAAGTTTAATGACACCACACACACTGAAAACCAATTCCGTCCCGTATAGAATTTCTTCCGGGTCAATATTCGACATCGGTTTTACAATTGGGTAAAACAAACGGACCAAAAATACCCATGTGAATAAATTTGTTGAAATTAGTAAGGATATCTTTCTCTGTACTATAAGTACGTATCTTTATAATAATAATCATGGATAATCCAAGTTAACACTTATCTCAGTTCTCACACATGCGTGCTGTTTCTCTATGACTTGGTACTTAGTCCGGTCTCTTTTGTTTTTGAGAAGTTTAAAAATTATTATCTGAATTTTTGTGAATTTTTCAAAATATGTATGTATTTTTAAAATTAACAAATTACTGCATGAACATGCTTGTAATTGTTAAATAATTTGGGTTATGTTCGTTTTGAAGATTTTTGTAGGATTTGGAGTGTTTTGGAAATTTGTAGGTGATGTTAGAATTGTATTTATATTTGTGTAGAAGTTGTTGAGGCGTAAAAAAATTAATAATGATGTTTAAAATTATTTTTTTATATTTCGAATTGTCTTATCAGCTAAGACCCAACATCAATCATAGACTCACATACATGATAGTCCTTCCACAAGGCTCAGCATCCCCGGGTGGAGCCTGCCAGGCATCTTACAAATGCCTTAATAGAAGTCCAGCATATTACATGCAAGTCAACGTCTCCTTTGCGCATGCCGGAAAGGCGACGAGATATTTTCTTCTTTTATAAAGCAAATGCTGCACAGATCGCGTATTAGATACAATTTCTCCATCTCAAAGGGACACTAGCGTTAAAATTAAACGGGAAAAAAAATATTACAAGTTTTTATAGTATTTAACCAATCAGAGGCTGACGTTCGACGGAGCTTAGCTTTCGTCGCTGTTCACGTGATTAATTTTAGGGGAATTTACTTTTTAGTCTATAGGTTTTAATCCCTTTTCATTTTTAGTCACGAATTTTAAAGGGTCAAAATTTTAGTCCTTGAACTTTTATCTTTGTAAAATTTAGTCCTTCCGTCAGTCTGCCGTCAGTTTGCCGTCAAATTTGTACCGGTCGACCGGTACAAAAATTGACGGCAGATTGACGGAATGACTAAATTTTACAAAGATGAAAGTTCAAGGACTAAAATTTTAAAGGTTGAAAGTTAAGGACTAAAATTAAAAAGGACCCAAAACCTAAAGACTAAAAAGCAAATTTCCCGTAATTTTATATAGTTGTTAGATTTTTCAGCCGAGTATTATTATTAGGTGAATTGCTTGCATTTCAAAACACAACAACTGCATAATATACATGGGTTTCGTCCAAACAAAGAGACTAACAACCACATCAATCGGTAGCGCTTTATCTCTCACTGTCATCGCATAGAATCCTCAAAACCTTTTTTCTTTCACATTGCAGTATTTATGTCCATAGGGTTGGGAGTTTTTGGTGTTGTTTGTTTGCTGAAATGGTGGGGAATGTTATCGAAATTTTAAGAATCTTTACTTTATTGAGATTTATTGAGGTTTGTGAAAATAGAGTATATATGTGTAAAAATTAAAAATTTTGAAATTTATTTAGCTTGTCCGAATTGTTGAGATTCCAAATTATTAGAGGAAACAAACATGTCCTTTATTTTATGGGATTTATTAGTGTAATTCTAGGGAGAATTTCCCAATTTTGTTTGGCAAAAAATATTACATAGTTCTATTTGTCCCAGGGGAATTTCGATCCCCTTCCTCTCACGCAAGTTGCAACTACCCAAAGACAACAAACTACTTTACACGCCACCAAACTGAGAAAAAAAAAAAAAAAAAAAAAAAGGGAATCTCACTTGCCAAGCGAAGCGAAGCCAACTCACAGTATGCATCATTACTTCCAACTCTCCAGTCTCCGGTCTTCTCTCAAGTTTCATTCATTTCAATTCCCATTCTCTCCCAAGTCGCACGCCGAATCACAGTACACGAGAATCTCACTCTCTTAAAAAGCTTCTCGCACTCTCGTATGTACTCTTTGTGGTTTCCTCATTCTTCACGCAGTTTCCGGGGAATTCGATTTCCAGGAGCCTGAATCTTCGAATTTTGCAATTCGTCGCAAAATATGGATCCTGAACTGAACGGAGATGATTGAAAGAGCTTCTTCAGGCCCTGAACGACCGAAAGCCGCAGCTAAATGAAGCGAAAAGTTTCGCAGCAGAAACCTCACCGTTTTAAATGGAGGAGGAAACTTTGCACTGCGATATTGCTTGGGATCTGCTTCGGAACTTTGATGTTGATGATGCAGAGTCGGTACAGTCGGATCATGATGCTGGCGCAGGGGCCGAAGATTGCCTTCTTGTTCATCGCGCGGAACCGGCTTCCTCTCGACTTAGTTTGGGATGCATTCTTTCAGGTATGTTTTAAATGGCTTTGTTTCATATTAATACAAATAGTGACGTTTTAGTTCGCATGAATTCCTTATTGGTTCAAGTGGCATTGGTTTATATAGGCTAAGCTTAGCTGCTATTTTATCTAAATCAATTCTTAATGAATAACTAGCTAGCGATTACTTCTTTGCGCAGTTTATATTGCTGGGAGAAGTATAAACAGAAAGTACTTGTAATTGAGCACTTATGGTCGTTTGGTTTGTTAATTATTGCTAACAGCAACTGTCTAAATAGTATGATATCCTTATTAGTTCATCTGGCATTTAGAAATAAATTAGCTGCTCATTTTCACTTATATTTGTTAATATTTGTGTATAGTCAACTAGCTATCGCCTCTTTGTTCTTTGGAAACATTGTAGTATGTATACAGAATATGATTTGCGAGTGCAATTACCCATCATTTCCTTTGAATAGATTGTATCTTTGCTGAGAATCAGTCAACACACAGATTATGGTTTTATTTTCTTAAGATCTTGATTTTCGCTCAGTCACTTCTATAAAGGCTTACAACTAGCTGGTTCAACAGGTTTAACAGAATTACTGCAGTATTTGAACAACCAGTAAATCTAGCTATCTCACAGATCACCTTTTCCCATTTCTATCACTTTGCAAGTGGGTCTTTCCTGGATATATGAAATAAGTAATTTTTCTTCCGTGTATCATGAGCTCTAGATATGATACTTTCCATAGCGGTTGACAAGGCTGAAACTGTTTTTTGTCTTTTGAGATTGGATAATTGTGTAGGAGATCTTACTTTGTAAGTATGAGCAATATGCTGTTTTGCATGTCTATTAAAGAAGCAATATCTTCGTTGTGCAGGGAGGAGAGTATAAATTTTCAATTTATGTTCACTCTAGGCCTGGGTTTGTGCTCAACAAGGCAACAACAAGATCGACTTATTTTTTCAATCGTCAAGTTAATGATAGTATACAGGTACTCATTCCTCCCATGGAGTCCAAAATGGGAACTCCATGCCAATTACTTGAGTAAGCTATACTTCTGAGGTTATTTATCAAGTCACTAGCGTATCATAAGATAAGTTTTATCAGAGACAAAAGGTTGCTACAATAGGTGAAAGCTAATTCCATTTTTTTTTGGTGGAATTCCACGAGTGAATCAACTACTCTTTCTCTTATCACAGATATCAAAGGCAACACCTCCTCTCCCACCCCCGGGCGCGTTTTGCCCCATGCATGTGGCTTTCTTATTATTTTCCTTTTCTCTCTGGTGCCTTTTTCCTTATTTGTGATTTCAAGTCTTAAGGGATTCTGTGCTCCTATGTCCATATTCATTATGCATAGGAGACAGTAGCTATGCTGTACCCTGGGATCTCCATATGTCAAGTGTGTGTGGATGTCCCCAAGTTGATAACTATTCTGTCTGTGTGGCCATTAACTTCATGTTGTTATATACCAGGTAGATTGGGGTGAAGCCAGCATGATTGAGGCAGAGCGTATATTGCTTAAGCATGCACTTGAGGATCCTTTCAATGACCGCTTTGTCTTTCTCTCAGACAGGTGATGATTGATCTCAATACTGGCTGCTTTAGCATGTTCTGCTCATATGTTCATGTTTGAGTTGCCTCCATCAGTTCTTACCAGAATCTGTCATCATATATGCATATTTAATTGGTTAAGAGATGTTTGTTCAGTTGTAGAGCATTTTTTTTCCCTAGGCTCAGTTATCGAGTAAAGATGGTTATTTTTGTTTACTTTAGTCTAACACATTTTCGATCTCTTCTCAGCTGCATACCTCTATACAACTTCAGCTACACATACGAGTATATTGTGTCTACATCACATAGTTTTGTAGACAGGTAAGTGGCCTGTCCTTAAGAAAATGCGTGCATCTCCATCTTTCTCTACACATATAAAAGCAATGGAGGTAGCCTTGATGGAAGAATTTATTTCATCTCCTTTTTATTTTGGGCTTTGAGATATGAGTCATTATCCGAATCTTCTATGAGGGAGATTCAATCTTCTATAGAAAAAACAGCTCAGTTTAGTGCATTCTCAAATTTTTGCACATTTTTCATTAGTCACTCATACTAATATATTTTCAAACATTAAACGCTGGACGCAGCTTTGCTGATACTAAAGAGGGCCGCTACAACCCAAAAATGGCTCCTATTATTCCAGTTCATAACTGGAGGAAAGGATCTCAAGTAAGACTAACTTATTGAATTTTACTTCCAGAAGTCCAACAGAAAACTAGAAAAAGAATCAAATATAATGCTTAAAATTTTCAAGTAGATGTGCTCTCTTGTCTGACTTGTGTCTTTGATTTATCTCCTTGAAGTGGGGTGTTCTGACCAGAAAGCATGCAGAGGTTATTGTGGAAGACAACACTGTGTTTCCTATTTTTCAACAGAACTGCAAGGCAAGTCGTCTTCTACTGATCATTTGTGATTAGAAACATGAGGAGAGTACTTCCTTCTATCATGAGCTTAATAGATTATAGCTGCTTACGCTTACTTCATTAGGTTATATACTGTAAGTATAGCCAAGGGACGGTGAATTTTTGTTATCTGAAAAATTGGCATAATGCAACTATGTTTTTCGAAAATGAGGTGGTGTTAAATTGACTTGCGTGAATGTTTGGACGTGCTATTTACTGGGAAGAGCTGCCATCAATGAAAACTGTGTGTGCTGTTGATATAGTCACTTAAGAGCATGAGGTGTTTTTTTCTTGTTCTTTTTTCTGACTCTGCTCATTTTAGTTTTTACTGTTTGAAATACAAAATATAGATATTTTCCCCCAACATTATCAACTTCCATATTTTTTAAGTATCTGTGTTTGTTGATTCCTTATGGTTAATAATGCAGAGGAGGTCACTACCTGAGTTTTGGCGGGATCGTCCCCTTGTAAGTAATTTTTCTTTTTTTCTTTTTTAATCTTTTAGGCACCATGTAATGATCGCCTCTTATTTCCCAATGTTGTATAATTGCTTTTGTCAGATTTCTTCCAAAGCATTTTGGCACCTAAGTAACGTATGAAATGTTTATTCCTGCATGCTTTGCTTTAGTTTATTTCCGAAAAGTGATTTTGAGGTCAAATATAATTTATTAGCAATAAATAGCGTTGGTAAATGGTTTGCATAATATGATTATTCAAATGTTTAATATACTTTAGTAATTCTTTTCATTTGCAGCCTGCTGACGCATCCAAGGAGCATAATTGTATACCAGATGAACATTATGTTCAGACCTTACTGGCTGTAAGATAATTTCTGAGATTGGCTCTTTCTACAAAGACTTTGGATTTGCACTTATCTATCTTGATCCACATTATACTTGCTAATTTAAGATGTTGGAGACAGTTTCACATTATAAAATCTGACAAGAAGCATTGTTGACCAACATAACACCTCACTCCATCTATTTATTAATTTATTTCTCCCAGTGAAATAGTTTTCATCATCTTTTTAGGCTCCGTTCTGATCTATTTGTCAGGATTGGTTGGCCCTTAACTTTTAGTGGATCTGAAATCTTAACATATCAGTACCTACTCTCCCAGTTTCTAATTATGGTTGATTTCAACTTGTTTAAGTTTTTATGAAAGTTGGCAACCTTAACGGACATACATTGCATCCTGCCATAGTTTTGCGTGTATCAAACACTTTTCTGTAGATGAAATCAGGTAATAATTATACAATATTTGGCAGAATCAGACATCGGCAATCTCTTTTGATATATATTTTCCTCATGTTTCTTTGTCCCATAGTAGCAGACATATGTTGTTGCTAGAACTAGAACTGGGTTTCAAATGCAGAACTTATAAAGTGGAAGTTTCTGGCTGATCTTATGTCGATATAAACTGATATTTTGGTTCATAAATGTTTATGACATTGGATTTTTTATTATTATTGACACTTATCAAATTCAAACATGACATTTCAAATCGAATCAGATAAGATTTCAAGTTTGCGCTGTTGATAGGAAGGCAGCTTACATGTGTCTTAACGTATGGTTCTTATGGTTTGTAACTTGTATTGCCATCACTAAAGGGTTTGTGAAAATTTTGCTGGTTCTTAAACTATCTACCTTAAAAAACATATGCACATTGAGAAGGCTTTGTAAGAAGATCTAGGATGGAATTGAAAAAAAAAAAAGCTTAATATCTAAGCAGGTAGATCTCCGTTGGAAAGTATTTTGGGCTCTCTCTCTCTCTCTCTCTCTAATTAATGTCAATATTTCTGGGGCCTCTTATAGTCTTGTCCACCTTGTTGTCAGTGCATGACAATTTGATGTAAAGAAAATGGAAGGTGGAACTTGAGGTGCTTAAAATGGAATGTGGAATGTCACACCATCTCAACCTTATATTTCGAATTTCAGCAGGAAGGCCTTGAAGGAGAGATCACACGTAGGTCACTGACACATAGCGCATGGGATCTCTCATCTTCCAAAGACCATGAACGGCGTGGATGGCATCCAGTTACTTACAAGTTTTCAGATGCTACTCCCATGCTTATCAAATCTGTAAAGGTAAATTGTTTTGTTTTAGAAAACCGCATCTGCAAGACAATCTCAGTCCTTTTTTCTTGGCCAAGACAATCTTAGTCATCAAGAGAACTTATTCTACGGAGAGGTTTGTGGTACAATATTATACTGAAAATAACATAGACTTATATTGTCATGGAAAAATTAGCTTAACTCTAGATATTTCCTTCACCTAATAGAATGCTGATACAAGTTTTGTCTACATCATTGATTGCATCTATTTCATACTTCGTTCAGATGGTTTGCGTAACCTCATTGGATTAAACTCACTTCCCTGTCTCATCCAATAATAGCAAAAATCTAGTTTTCCTTGACCATTTTCTGAAATTAATGTAATTGTGAGGACTTATCTTCTTGAGTTGATTAAAGCTTGCATATTTGACGGAATGTTGCAATGGTGGCAGCATTTTCAGGGCTGTTCTACCTTCAAAAATACTGAATTCAACTCCTAGGTCACTCAAAGTCCCAATATTCTCAGTTTTTTTTCCCAGTATCATGGTAGAGAGGGATGTTAATATGAGACTTACAGAGGATATATTTCCTGGTAAAGAACAGGAAATAGATTAGTGAGATGATGGAGAGACTAGCCTTTTTAATGTTATCATTCATGTTTAAGTTTATCTTGAGCATTTGACCACTGTATATCTGCTATATTCCCGTTCTCTGGCCCCTCTCATCTAAAGGGATACTAGTGGATTAACCATGCATTCCCTGTATGATTCAACGATATTGGAGTAGAACATATGAGAAGCTAAAATTAGCTCTCAATTTAAACTAGCACTTAAATAGGTTTTTCTCCCTTCAATGAAATGGGGGATAGGAAACATCTTAACAAATTTCATGACTTTTGCAGGAAATTGATAATATCTATTACGAGACTGAGTATCGAAGAGAGTGGTGCAGTAGCAAGGGGAAGCCATCCCCATGCTTTCTTTTCGCAAGAAAATTCACTCGGCCTGCCGCTCTCCGCCTTCTTAATATGGTAGGTTTCATACACTACAGAGGTGAATTGTTGGGAAATGAAAGGCAAATTCAGTTGCCTTGGTCGCAACAGGGACCAGGCTATGGGAGGATGGGGTGGCCACCCCCCCCCCCCCCAAACACACAAAAACAAAAACCAAAAATGAAAATATATTAGTGCAACTTGGCCCCTCCAAAGTTAAAAACTTTATAGCTGCGTCCCTGTTAAATGGTTGGTATGACTTAATTTTTCTCTCTTGCAAATGGGGAGAAGTCCCCACTATCTTTAAGTACTGTGTTTGACCTTTTCTGTTCGACAGTCTGTGCTGGGAGCGCCTTTCAATGAAGCAACGAGGAAGTCTTTGCTGTGGTGATGTAGGTACCTGTTGTGACTTGTGAGTTTACTGAAACTAAAATGACTACTCTTAACACGTACGAAAAGAGTCGTGTAACCTGCTCTGAAAAATTAGAGAGAGACGTAAGTCGTAGACTTAGAGGCAAACAAAAATGAGAAAAGGGAAATAAGAATCATATCGAGAAGTATGGTTGTATTGTATAGTATTGTTTTTAGACAAGTATAATAAAAGCAAAAGGAAAGAACGCTTACGTTGTCCATGTTTCATCGGGATTCGCATATCAGCAAAATACCTTTTCATGCTTTTTTTTCCTTCCATTTTTTAACGGGAACCACAATGGATCCTGAGGATCCCGCTGCGTCGCACATGCTGTGTATATTTTTTAATGTGGACTGGATCGAACGGACAAATATTGTATACATATTGAATATAGGATTAGGCTTGCTAACTATACTTTCTTCAAATAGAAAAGTTGGGCTTCGCCAAGTGCGAATCTGTAAAACCTGGATCTCGGAGCCCACCTCGTAAGATGTAAAGGAGCTTTCTGTTTGTACAAAAGGAAACCCATACCTTCATTTTTGGGGTGAAACCAGACCTGTCTTTAGGCCAGGCAATGCAAAATTCAAAGTAGTCTGAAACTCGTGATACTCAATTTTTCGTTTGTTTTTATATTTTTGCCACATCTTGGGTTTTATTTTGTTGATAGTCCAATCACAATTCACAGAATCAGGCATTTTGAAGTTAGCTCGCAAGCATATTACCAAATACCATTTTAAAAAATAAAAATAAAATAAAAAAAGGAAAGGAAAGGGAAAAGAGATTGAGGGCATTAGCAAGGGATCGTCACTATTGAGCTATTATTTAATATTTAGGCATGTTCAACTGTACCTACATATTTATTTTTAGCTTCGACATAGAACTCTCGAATCAAAGAAGAAAGACATGACTTAGAGCCACGTGGGGGCTCCAGTGGCTAAATTAAGATAAGGGTTGACTGGTCCCCACAGCTTCGCGGATGTCGGTGGCCGATAGTTGCTTCCGAATCTTTTTTCCATTTATTTTGTTTTGGGTCGGATTTATTAGACCTTTTCTTTGTAACTGTACCTTGCTCAAAAGTCTTTACTGTGTCATAAAAATAATAGCGTGATCAACAAGGACAAGGGGTTTTAAAAATGGCTTGAATGTATCTCATGTCTAGGTAGTATGTTAGAATGGTACATATATTCACGAGGTAAATAAATTAAAATTAAAAAGAATGTAATGACTTATCATATGACTGGACAAGTGACTTGGCAATTGTGGGCTCATAAAACACGTGACATCATCTGATTGGTTCTAACGTGACTTACTGTTAGTGTAACAAACGACAAATCAATAGAAAGACAGATTATGACCTTAAAATTTACCTCAAGATATGAAAATGATTTTATTTATTTCATGGGCATATATGTAATTCGCCGTTTGAGCTTTTGAAAAATCAATACCGCTTTAGCCTTTAGGAACGGTCACGGAAACCACGCGTAATCTTACTGGTTTAAATGACCGACCGATTGCTTTCTTCCACCCACCGGCACTAAAAGTCTTATCCACCGTCGCAAGCCTGAGTGGAAGCGTGGCACGGCAAAGGATCGCCATGTGCTCCCTAGTTTCCGACCCCAAATGTACCGTTGCTGCACATGAGGGTCTTGACTCCGTCTTCCCATGAAGATGGAAGCTCGTCCCACGCGCACTTTTGATCTTTGTGTTCTCATACGACCTGAAGTTTTTCTCATTAAACTGATTACCTTATTATATAGTTACATTACTATTTATAGGTCATAAACAAATATATGTGTGAGGCTCAACTGAGGCAAAAAATATGGATATTTTGTATGATGTACGGCCTTGTATCGCTTCAGCTTTTGATTGATTTGATTCGGAACAGTTATGGGATTTCATAATTATGAGACAGTACAAGGAATTGTTAACTAATACCAACATTGTCGGTTTTTACTTTGATTTGATTGTTTTAAATGCTTAACATATGTCCTATTAGTTTCTTTACTTTGAGAATTTAACAGTTTAATCTTTCGATTTTATCTCCTTTTATTTTGTAGTCCTTAAGTTTAGTCCTTTAAGTTTTGTTTTTCAAATTTTAGTCATTCGATTTATATTTTTTTGACAAAATAACTCTTCCGTCAAGAATCCGTTTGTTTCTCTCACGGAAGGGTCACATCAACTGACAACTTAGCAGCTGATGTGTTAAGAGAAATTGACATTTTAGTCCTTAGATTCTAGTCCCTTTTATGTGTTTGAGTTTAATTTTTTCAAATTTTAATCCTTATGATTACATTTTTTACAAAATGGTCCTTGGATTACTATTCAAATTTTAGTACCTGTTATTTATTCAAAACACCAAAACTGGGACATTATGTGTTCTATTGAATTGCAGAAAGCATGTGGATTTTTTAATTGGTTTGATCCTCACACTTGCCTTCGTGGTATGGATAGGATCATATTTTACAAAGAAAATCAATGATCTACGAGGCTTAATTTATACTCTGAGTTGTCGGCTGATGTGGCTCTTCCGTTAGGAAAACAGACAGATCCCCTTACGGGATGATCATGTCGTCAAAAAAAATGTAAATTCATGGACTAAAATTTGAAAAAATTAAACTCATAGACTAAAAAATAAAATGGAGTAAAACTCAAAGACTAGACTGTCAATTTATCTCACCACATCAGCTGTCGTTTTCAGCTAATGTGAACCTTTCGTTATGGAAACAAACGGATTTCTGGTAGAAGGGTCATTTCGTCAACAAATGTAAATCTAATGACTAAAATTTGAAAACATGAAACTCAATCACTAAAAATAAAAGTAGGTAAAATGTAAGGAATAAACTGCTAAATTCATATTTTTTTTATTTGATGCAGTTTAATTTGACAGATATATACGCAGTGAATGAAAAATACAAATTAAAATACACTTGTGTTTCTTTATTGTTTTATCTTATATACTTAAAGATTGCTCCTATTACGGTAGATTTGGAGCAAAATTTTAAGAACATAATCACCTATATATTGGGGAATTTGATCTATTTGAATCTAAGGAATTTGATTTTTCTCCGCACTAAACACCGTTTGGACTTTGGACTCTTGGCTCCGTAGCTGAGGGTGTTATCCACTTCTCCCAAAAGCGCGTGATTCAACCCAACACGTGTACTTTACCATGTAAACCGCCGACCTTTCCATTCGGTAGTTGGAACATAACGCTTTTTGCGACTTACTATTCTTGTTTTTTCTTTCGCAGTACAACGTAGGGTCTAAAACATTTAGGGGGTGTTTGTTTCCCCAAAATTTTGGGGTTCGAAATTTCCAACAAAACAAACACACTCCAAAATTTTTAACTTTTACACACATACACTCTACTTTTCACAAACCCCAATAAATCTCAATAAAGTAAAGATTCCCAAAATTTCAGGAATATTCTCCGAAATTTCCACAAACAAACGCCCCCTTAATTTTTGAGGAATTTGCTTTTTAGTGACGGGTTTTACCCTTTTTTTATTTTTAGTCCTTAAACTTAATGAGACAAATTTTTAGTCCATTAATTTTCACTCCGTTTAAATTTTAGTCCTTCCGTTACCCTCCGTCACCCTAATTAACGGAATAATTTTACACGTCAGCTTCTATCTAACACGTCACCCTTCATTTCCACGTTAGCCTCAACCAATTGAACGTGATTTCTTAAACGACTTGTAGCTTCTATTTAATTGAAACTCTACATAAAACTTAAAGTCCCAGCCTCGTCGTTCTCATGTCAAGGAACATAGAAATGTATCTTTGAGGATGCTGGAAAGGACAGAGGTGAGAGTTGCAGGTATTACACAGGCTTTGGTAGATCTATACACGAGAAGTGGAAGTCCGATGAAGTGGTGAAATTGAAATTTGAAGGGCCTCTTGCGGTTGACATGAGAACGACGAGGCTGAGGCCCTTCAAATTGGTTGAGGCTGAGGCTCCGTTTAAATTTTAGTCCTTCTGTTACCCTCCGTCACCCTAATTAACGGAATAATTTTACACGTCAACTTCCATCTAATATGTCACCCTTCATTTCCACGTTAGCCTCAACTAATTGAATGTGATTTATTAAACGACTTGTAGCTTCTATTTAATTGAAACTCTATATAAAACTTTTTAGCTACAGGTCGTTTAAGAAATCACGTTCAATTGGTTGAGCCTAACGTGAAAATGAAGGGTGGCGTGTTAGATGAAGCTGACGTGTAAAATTATTCCGTTAATTAGGATGACGGAGGGTAACGGAAGAACTAAAATTTAAATGCAGTGAAAATTAAAGGACTAAAAATTTGACTAGTTAATTTTAAGGACTAAAAATATAAAGAGAGTAAAAACTTGTAACTAAAAAGTAAATTTTCTTTAATTTTTTTGCCCGGCAGATCCCTACGTGGCAATCGCTGAGGTGCCCACTTAACACCTTATCTTTTTTTATTAGAAAAAGTATGAGATTTTATGGGGTCGGTGGATGATGGCCTCAGAGGCCAACACGTGGCACTGGTCGGCACGCCAACGCCAAAGAGGGGACACACTCTATTCCACTGGGCACACTGCACAGTGACTTTCTTAATTACCACGAAAACGGTGAAGTAAAGAACGCCAACTCCGCGCAGTTTTAGCGGCAGGAGTCGAACCAGGAGCCCACACGCTTAGAATATATATTTTTTTTTCTTTCCAACCAATCGCCAAGGACTATTTTATATTTTATTTTTATTTTTTAAATATAAAACTTTGTTAGTACAAAGAAATTTAACTTTGCATCTTCTGCTGACACCTGTCATATCAGAAGGCATTTTTGTAATTTGGTTTATGATGCAAATACAATTGTAAGCTCTTTCTGCCGCAGGATTTTATTTGCTGGCCATGCGAGAAGCAGTTGCGTAGTTGGTTGATTAAGGTACCTAAATTTAGGAGCTCTCATATTTAATTTTTTTTTGTAATGGTATATTCTTTTAAAAAAAATTAATATTAAGGATTAAAAAGCTTAATATTAAAAAATATATTAATTAAATAGCCCTATTAAATCTTCTTGATTGAATGAGCATTAACTTTTACCCAAATTTACGATGCCCTAAATTTAGAACTTTTTGTAATGATATATTTTAAAAAAAAATATTAAGACCTAAAAAACTTAAGGTTAAAGAGTATATTAATTGAGGAGGCCTATTAAATCTCCTTTATTTTATTGAATGAGTATTTATTTTTTTCCTAAATTTAGGAGGGCCTAGTTCAAAATTTATCTTCAATGTTATATTTAAAGAAAAATTAATATTAAGATCTAAAAAACTTAACTTAAATAGAAGGAGTGTTAACATTTCATTTCTTGTGGTATTTATAAAATCTGCGTTCAACCCTATAATATCTTCTTGTTTAAAGATAATAATTATAATTCATTCAAAGAAACCCTATAGAGTCTAATTCAATCTCTTTATTTAATTAATTTGTTGCCGTTAGATATTCCTAGATACTTAAACTTATTTGAGAAAATATCTGTCGAGTGTAAAAAATATAGAAAAATCATCTTTCAATCATTATGTTTTTATTCTTATCATTTATTGGAGTTTCTCAACTCTTATATTTCCTGCTAAAGTCTCAGGAACTATTATTCTAAATTTTTTACTTTAATTTTGTAAGTTGTATTTATTTTAGTTATCATTAAAATTAATAAAATATTAGATAGAGTATGATTCAAGAAATATTAAATGGTTATTAACATTATTAATTAAAATGATGTATTAATAAATTTAGAATATAACACTTTGATAAGTAATTTTACATCTAAAAATTTATAAGAATACTTTTAATTAATTTTTATTAATATTAATTTTTAAATATATTATTTTATAAATTATTATAAAATGCCTCACTTTATAATTTTGTCTGAGACCCCAGTTCCTCTAGAGCAGCCCGCAGTGAACCCAACTACGCCCTTTTCCAAAAAAAGGAGTGTTCTTTATTCCCTTATCCAATCTTCATCTTTCCAAAGAACCTAGCTACGCCCTTTGGTGAGTGCCATAAATCATGATAAAAAGAAAAGATGGCTTTCTTCTTTTTTGAGCAAATATCAATCCCTCGATCAAAAGAACCCAACAAGAAATACTGGAATCCTTTAGAAGAACTAATAGGATTAGGATGCCGTCACCTGTCACACCTAGAAGATGTGATGGTGACGTTGAGAATGGTGTTAGTGTGAAGGAGTACAAATACAGATTTTTGTATTGGCCAATAAGCTCTGTGGACTGCACCCTACCTGATCAGCACTTGCCAACGCAAATTTAGAAAGGGGTGGTAATTCTTTTAAAATGGGAAAGCCTGTAAAAAAAGGGGATAAAAAGGGGATAAAAAGGGGTGGTAAAAAGGGGTGGTAATTCTTTTAAAGAGTCATGAGAAATTCCATGTGAAACCGGTTATCTACATTCACAGACTACGGAAAAATAACTAAGAGACATATTATTGGAAAATATTCGCTTTCCCAAAATATTCCATTAATTAACATCTACGCCCTCCAAAATTTTATTTTTATTTTTATTTTTAAGAGAATTCAGAAACTTCTACAATTTGCCTAGGGTGCAATTAATATGCACGAATCAAATATTCGGGAGACATCGGTACCTAGTGTAAAGACATCAAAACACCACTTAGAAATACATATTTATTGGCGCACAAAAAAAAACATATTTATTGCAAAATCTTGAGAAATAAGAGAAGGTTGAAGAACAAAGAATAATTATGTGTCAGATCGAATATATTTGTAATCCAATACAATGGCGCGCAATTTGGCTTAAGATTGGATTTGATACCGACGTTAATTAATTACTTATTCTAATTTTAAGAATATTATAAAAAAAATTCGGAGATTTCTCTGATAAAGTATAGGTTAAATAATTGTCTCTCACGCGATGACTCATCTATATTTATTGCAAAATGAAAGTCATAAGTCATAACGACTATCCCTCCCACTGTCCCACCCCTCACGACCAATGCCCAATAAAACGAGATAGCAATAATAAATAATATAATATTTTCAAACGCACTTTCATGTCACCTTCGTCCAAATCTGGCTCCGCCTATAAAGTCGACACTTCCCATATTCGTTCAGCCATAGATGATAGAAAACCTCTGGTGATTGCAGATTTCCTATAATATACTTCACCGAATCAATCAAATTAAAGCTTCTTTCTGAAGATCACAGAGAATCTTCGCCTTTTCTTTCAACCGTTCATTTCTTGTAAATTGAAGCCTAGCTTTTTCTCCTATACATACCGCCCTTTGGCTCTCCTCCTTCCACCACAGAGTCTTTCTCCTTGTCCATATTCTCTCTTATTTGACAGTTCGTTGATTACCTTTCTCTGTTTCATAACCAGTTTCTTCTTGGTTCGTCAATGGCTCCAAGTTCGAGCAAAGCTGGCTCCGATATCACCACCCTTGTCGATGGTTTTAACCAGTCTCCAATCACGTTGGAGGATTCAAACTTCTTGGCCAATGGCCACGTCATTCTCTCCGACGTCCCTGATAATATCGTAGCCACCCCTTCACCCTACACATCCGTTGATAAGTCCATCTCCACCCTCGGATGCTTTGTCGGCTTCAATACCACTCAGTCAAGTAGCCGACATGTCGTCCCCGTCGGCAAACTGAAGAAAATTAGATTCATGAGCATATTCAGGTTCAAGGTCTGGTGGACCACCCACTGGGTTGGCTCCAACGGCCGAGACCTCGAGAACGAGACCCAGATGGTGGTTCTCGAAAAATCAGATTCCGGTCGCCCATATGTTCTGCTCCTTCCTCTTCTGGAAGGTCCATTCCGGGCTTCGATCCAGCCCGGCCAAGACGACAACTTCGATCTCTGCGTGGAGAGCGGCTCCACTAAGGCCACCGGAGCTTCCTTCCAGAGTATCATGTACGTACATGCCGGCGACGATCCGTTCAACTTGGTCAAGGAAGCCATGAAGGTTGTCAGGGTTCACTTGGGCACGTTCAAGCTTTTGGAGGAGAAAACCCCTCCCGGCATCGTGGACAAATTTGGTTGGTGCACGTGGGACGCATTCTATCTTACTGTGCACCCTCACGGTGTCTTAGAAGGTGTGAGAGGGCTCGTTGAAGGCGGGTGCCCACCTGGTCTCGTTTTGCTTGACGATGGGTGGCAGTCCATTGGC
Organism: Myrica gale; assembly: GCA_963930655.1. Classification (NCBI taxonomy): domain Eukaryota; kingdom Viridiplantae; phylum Streptophyta; class Magnoliopsida; order Fagales; family Myricaceae; genus Myrica; species Myrica gale. The sequence continues at coordinate 1,408,512 of OZ005600.1, read as the reverse complement.
CACGATTCAGACCCAATCACCCAAGAGGGCATGAACCAAACAGCTGCCGGTGAGCAAATGCCATGCAGGCTCTTGAATTTTCAGGAGAACTACAAGTTTAGGGACTATATCAGCCCCAAAAGCTCACCCATTGGTGCCCCTAACAACGGAATGGGTGCTTTTATCAGGGACCTAAAGGAAGAGTTCAAGAGCGTGGACTATGTCTACGTTTGGCACGCACTGTGTGGGTACTGGGGTGGGCTGAGGCCCAATGTGCCCGGACTGCCCGACTCGGTGATCGAGAAGCCCAAGCTCTCGCCGGGGTTGGAGCTGACCATGGAGGATCTGGCGGTGGACAAGATCGTCGAGAACGCTGTGGGGCTGGTCCCACCGGAGATCGTTGATCAGATGTACGAGGGGATCCACTCACACTTGGAAGCCGTTGGCATCGATGGCGTCAAGGTGGACGTTATCCATGTAAGTTCAACGAATTTCCTTATTTTTGCTTTTATTTTATTTTAATTGGACCAAGGACTTATGCGTTTATTACGACACCTACCACCTAACTAAAGTTTAATGCTTTCTTATCTAAAAGAGACGGATTCAGTTACTTTGACTACAGTTACCTTGCCCGGGCTTTGTCGGCGCGTTATCGTTTATAGTCTATAGATTACAACCATCCCACCTTTTTTATTTTTCGTAGACATTCTGATGGTTATTTATTTCCTTGAAAATCACCAGTATTTAAATTATTTTTAAAAACAAAAATAGTAGAAATGATATTGCAAAAATATTCAATGAATATTTGATTAATTATCCTCGAATTTTCAATTCACAGCTGCTGGAGATGTTGTGCGAGAACTATGGGGGTAGAGTGGAGCTAGCAAAGGCATATTTTAAGGCACTCACTGCTTCGGTGAGGAAGCATTTTAATGGCAACGGAGTTATTGCTAGCATGGAGCACTGCAACGACTTCATGTTCCTTGGAACAGAGGCCATAACTCTTGGCCGTGTTGGTAAGTCACTGCAATATAATATAATATAATATAATATAATATAGTAATATACTTTATGGTTAAAAAATTGACTTAGGCAAAACTCTAAGGAATAGTCAACTAATTAATTAGTCTAAAATATTTAAAAATATATATTTTAGAATATTTGTACATCTCAACTCCTCTTCTTCTTTTTTTCCTCTTGGTCATAATTAATTTGGCCTAAGATTCACGCAACTATCGTTTTCCTCTTCTGAATTTCAGCTTCTTGTTAGGTTTAGTCCCCATTTAATTAGTTGGCGTACGCCAAGTATTGTAAGCCTGGAAGCTAAAATATATTATCTTCATTCTGGAACCAAGTCTCTTCATATCACTTGTTTGGATATTGTTGATTTTGACATATGAAATTAATTAATTGGATATAATGTGTTTATTTGTCCAATTATAGATTAATTACACGTGTAGTCAGCCAAAAAGGACAAAAGAAAAAATTGGCTAAGTTTCAGAATTTTGACTAATTTTAACATGTTAATTCGTGTATCAAACAGGGGATGATTTCTGGTGCACCGATCCATCCGGTGATCCAAATGGGACATTTTGGCTCCAAGGGTGTCACATGGTGCACTGTGCCTACAATAGTTTGTGGATGGGCAACTTCATTCACCCAGATTGGGACATGTTCCAGTCCACCCACCCATGCGCTGCTTTCCATGCTGCGTCTCGGGCAATTTCTGGTGGCCCAATTTATGTCAGTGACGCTGTTGGGAAGCACAACTTTGAGCTGTTGAAGACCCTGGTGTTGCCTGATGGTTCCATTTTGCGCTGCCAGTACTACGCACTCCCAACCCGAGACTGTCTCTTTGAGGATCCTCTGCATGATGGAAAGACTATGCTCAAAATATGGAACCTGAACAAGGTGGGCATTCTTCATGTCTTTCTAGTGCTCTGCTTTTGAAATTTTGACATCTGCATTCTTAGTTCTTACAATTTTGGTCTACTTTTCCAACAGTACACTGGAGTTCTAGGGGCATTCAACTGCCAAGGAGGTGGATGGAGTCGCGAAACTAGGCGCAACCAATGTTTCTCCCAATATTCCCATGCCGTGACCTCTCTAGCCAGCCCAAACGACATTGAGTGGAAGAGTGGCAAGAATCCAATCTCCATAAAAGGGGTACACCTTTTTGCACTGTACTATTACAAGGCCAAGAAGGTAGTCCTCTCCAAGCCATCAGAGAAGATGGAGATATCTCTGGAGCCATTCAATTTCGAGCTCATAACTGTGTCCCCAGTCACCGTAATGGCTGGAACAGCAGTTCAGTTTGCTCCTATTGGTTTGGTGAACATGCTCAACACTGGCGGTGCCATTCAGTCTTTGGCCTTCCATGATGAGGCTAAGTCAGTCCGAATTGGAGTGAAGGGCACTGGAGAAATGAGGGTTTTCGCAACACATAAGCCAATGGCTTGCAGGATTGATGACAGGGAGGTTCCGTTTGAGTACGAGGATTTCATGGTTGTTGTTCAAGTACCATGGCCTAGTTCTTCCACCACATCCGTAGTTGAGTACATCTTCTGAAGTTAGGGGGCTGACCTTTTTCTTTTCTTTTTTGCCTTTGGGATTTTGAAATTTGTAATTTGTAATTTTCCTCCTTTTTCTTCTTTTTTTTTCCTAAGAAGTTTGCTGACTTATTTTTTCCCACGTAAGGGGAAGGCTGCGTTTGCATCCTAAAATTTTATACACTCTAAAATTTTAACACAATAAAAAATTACAATATAATCTCTCTCTCCCTCATCAAATCACTACTATTCACTACAAAAAATATAAAAAATTATCTCTCTTCATTTTTTTACTAAACCCAATACCTAAATTTTAACAACACTACAATTTTATAACACAAACACACCCGAAGTAGCGAAGTGAAGCAAGCGATATAAAAGTTATATATTATTACTAATTCTACAGCTGTCACCTGTTCTTTAAATTTCTTTTTTCCCCTGTAACGAAATCTCTAAGCTAAAGCTTTCGTCAATACTCAAATTTTTATTACGTCGAGTCGTATCGTCCTAGCAAACCAGCAGGTGGCCATTACATCTACGAGTCGCTGTAACGTTATACATCATCGGAAGGAATTGGGTTCGGGATGTCGCACTCCGCAGTGGCCCACTAAAGGACTTGGATTCAGAACAAATGGCTCCATTTGTCGGTGGTCCACTCAATTCCTTGGCCTTGAAGTTACTTAAAACTATTTCATAGATTCTTGGACCACAAAAAAAGAACGAATGGGTTACGATACATGCCAGTGGGTCCTGGACGCAATGGGAAAGTGTCGCATCGAAGCTAAAAGGGCCGACTCTAGAAATTCTATTGGGCTTCTAAATATTGCAATTTCAAAAGAACAAAAAAAGGCTACCTTCTAGCTGAACCAATTACCAACACCATCCCTCTGTACCAAAACACTAAAAGTCATCTTCGTTAGCATTGTTTTTCGGGCCTAGATTTCGTTAAGCCGAGCCCAACACTGGGAAAATGTCTAATTAAATAAATTAAAAAAATTGACAATATGGTCATTAGGTTATATCACGCTGACGATTTAGTCACTATGTTTCATTTTTTACTATATGGTTATTCAGTCCATACCCTCGTGACGATTTGGTTCCGCCGTCAAACTTCAGTCAATCCATTTAACGGAATGTCCTGTCACGTCTTCTTTTTAACACGCCAGCGCCACACATCAGTCAAAACCCCTAAGCAAAACTCTGGGTTTAGTCACGTAAATTAAAGGAAAATTGACAATATAGTCACTAAATTTATACCACGCTCACGATCTAGTCACTGTGTTTCATTTTTATATTATGGTCACTGAGTCTATACCCGTGTGACAATTTGGTCCTTCTGTCCATATTTCATCAATCCATTTAACGGAATCTAATGTCACGTCAACCTTAAACACGTCGCCAAAACACATCATACAGATTGACCAATAGTTATTAAGTAAAATGTGACAAAAATAATACCTGAAAGTGAAAGTAAAGAGTGTCTACATTCTCATAATTAAAGTGTGATAAGTGTATATATCATTTAATAAAAATATAACAGTCTAGAAGTGAAATTTTCTGCATTGGCTCATGTATATGTGGCATCAAATACCGTCCATATTCAAGAAAAGCTTTATTAATATTAGCCCCCACAAAATACATTTATTATAACTCACTACCATATTGGTGGAACCCTATGTGGATGTGACAAGAGCTAAAACAAAAAGAAAGAAAAAATATATATCATGATTTCATTCCACGTAATACATGAATGAGAGGATATATCAGAAGAGTTATTTTTTATGGGCATTAGTGTTGGTTTTTACGATCGATATTTTTATGATTTCAATAAATGGATTGAGTTTACAGAATGAATATCTTCAAAGACAAATACATTTCTATCAAAGAGCCAAAGACGAGAAGATTGAAGATGCAAGGAGCTCAAAAGTGAAGATTCAAGACCATAGAGCATAGTCTTGTAACTCTTAGTTTCACTTTTGACAATGATTTGAATCACACACTTGCATATCTTTCAAAACGTGCATTAATCGTTTTACCTCTTGTTTGAAATACCAAAATGTTTTTAATGGTTTCAAATCACCTTAATCAAACTCTCAAACCTTTTATATACTTATAAGAAGTTAGTGTTTTAAAATTGAATATTTTGAGTTGATCAAAATCATGGTTTTAAATGAACCGGATCATGTGCTTAAGTTGTGGAGGTCGACTGACTGGTGAAGCGGTCGATCAGCCTACGACAGCTTGGTGTAGCGGTCGACCGGTTTATCTTTTGAAAATAGATCCTCTGAGTTTTGACATTATGACCGTTGGGGTAACAGTAACATGAAGCGGTCGACCGGCTCATGTAGCGATCGACCAGCTCGTCTTGAATTTTGACAGATCGCCCCTAACGGTTATAGACGGCTAGTTTTCTAATGTGGCCTATATAAGGACATTCCTATCGTCTCAAAACAAGAGAGAACGCCCACATATCATTATTATAGCTTGAGAAATATTTTAAACCTTCTTATTTCATACTTCTTATATCATTCACACAAATTACACTTTATTATCATTGTCATTGTGCGAGCAAAGAGATATAACTTTTCATTTTCTTATCCACTCTTTAAAAGAGTTTATTTCTCGTATCTTTATATCCAAGAGAGGTGATTCATTTTAGAGAGGTTGTTCACTAAAGAAGAAGCTTAGATAGGTATATCTCAAACTTGGTTAGGTTGTGAGTGGTGCGCTTGAAAAATCACTTGGTTTGTAAGTGTTGAGCCCGATAAAGCACTTGTAATCAGAAGCTAGAGTGTACACTATTTGGAAGATAGCGGGGAAACCTCAAGGCTCGGTAAATGAGTTTGAAGGGTGGATGCAGGCGTGTTTGTCAAACCATCTAAAAATCTCGTGTTTGCTTCTCTAACCATACTATTTACATTTAGCACTTATTTACTTGTTTCATCAATATATTTGTGCTAAACTAGTCTTTACTTTGCAAACATGTTTTTGAGAGTTAAAAATGAAACAGTTTGTAAACCCAATTCGCCCCCCTCTTGAACCGCCTTAATCCTATGAATTACAATTAGTAGATTCTAAAAATGACCAGTTGTTTCATCTCTTATTATCTTTTTCATACCTCGAAACCTAATTAATTTTATGCTTTAGTAAGTTATGATCTACATAATAAACTCAACCTCATCATCAGTCATGTTACCTATGTTGATTTACTTGCAACAACTACCACATGATAATATCATTTCTTTTTAAGCAAGTGAATATAAATTTTCATTGCTTATATATAAAAAAAGAGTATAAATTTTCATGAAGTAGAAATATATTATTATATTAGGGACAACTAATGCCAATATATTTATAATAGGAGCATAAATGGAAGCTGGAGTCACCTGTGTTTTTGAGTCAAAATTTTGGTTTATAAAATAATCTTTAATTTTATATTAAATTATTATTTTGATTACAATAAATATAAAAATTAACAAATCATTTTTTAGATGTAGTGATGAAATATGGACGGAAGGACCATATCGTCACACGAGTATGGACTCAGTAACCAAAATGAAAAAAAAAATTAAACATAGTGACGATTTTGTCAGCGGAGGTATAAAACCTAGTGATCAAATTGTCAATTTCCCTTAAATAACAAAACACAATGTTTTATTTAATGATGATATGACGTGGTTAATCTGAATGACGTGTGGCGCTGACGTGTTAAAAAACTGACTTGACAGAGTATTCCGTTAAATGGATTGACGGAGGTTTGACGGTAGGACCAAATCGTCACGAGGGTATGGACTAAGTGAGCATATAGTAAAAAAATGAAACATAGTGACTAAATCATCAGCGTATTATAAACCTAGTGATCATGTTGCCAATTTCACAATAAATTAATTAAACCTAAAAAAATAAGCAAAAGAAACAAAAACAAAAATCAAGTAATCAAATTTCCAATTTCACTATTAAAAGCACGTAAATTGAGAAAACACTGTAAATCATTTTAATCATCTATTTCGGTCAATTTTTAATATTTGCCGTTTAAAATTATATTTTATATCAATTTTTTTTTTGGTCAAGCGGAATAAAAAATAAAAAAACCCGTAAAATTTCACTCATTGATTATTTCATTTAAATTGTGGTTAATTTTTTTGAAGAGGATTGAAAATGAAAATGTTGGAAGTATTGTGGTTCCAAGTTTCAACCCTCAAAATGTTTACTCATTAAAAAATTAAAAAATAATTTGTCTTTATTCATCAAATTATTATTTTTATTATTATAATATTCATTTGAATCATCTTTTAACTTTTTTTTCTTCATAAAATTTAATAAAATATCTTTACTTTTTACAAATCCTAATAACTCAAAATTTCTGACCCAAATTTTTTTTACTCCCGAATACCCCATGCGGGACTATTACAAATCTGCTTACCACCGTAGAAAAAAAGAAACGTATTGGAAGAGGCAAACAAGAAAAAAAAACGTGAAGTCATGATGTCAACACTAACACGGTTTCTAAAGTCGGAGAGTTTTCCGGAGGAAAGGAGGCTTTTCGCTTTAACAATACGGAACAAAAGGCTTACTAATGTACATTGGAACGGAGCAAATTTAAGAGTACGGCCTTAAAAAACAGGGGTTAATGTCCTTTTTAGTCCCTAAGTTTTGGGGCGGTGTTCTTTTTAATCCCTAGGTTTTATTTTTGTTCAAAACAGTCCCTAAGTTATTTACGTTTGTCTTTTTAGTCCTTCCGTCCAATTCCGTCACTCCCGAGCCCAGTCAGCTAACGGTGTGACACGTCACACCCAATAGAATATTGTCACGTGTACCAACTTTTTTAAAAATAATAAAAATGTCCACATGGGTAAAAAAAAAAAACACATGGGAGAGGTACCCCCGTGGCCACCACCGTCGACGGGGATCTGGGCTCCCGCTCGTCGGTGGCCAGACGGGGTGAGTGCCCCCGGCCACCCCCGTTCGGTGGTGGCCACGGGGGTACCTCTCCCGTGTTTTTTTTTTTTTTTACCCATGTGGACATTTTTATTATTTTTAAAAAAGTTGGTACACGTGGCAATATTCTATTGGGTGTGACGTGTCACACCATTAGCTGACTGGGCTCGGGAGTGACGGAATTGGACGGAAGGACTAAAAAGACAAACGTAAATAACCTAGAGACTGTTTTGAACAAAAATAAAACCTAGGGATTAAAAAGAACACCGCCCCAAAACCTAGGGACTAAAAAGGACATTAACTAAAAAAAGAGAGAAACGTTAAGTCGTAGACGTCAACACCAACACGGTTTTTGGCCCACGACTGAGAAAATTCCATAATTTTTCCGGGAAAAAATGCCCGATAAATTAAAAATTGGAGAGACAAAAAAGAAAAGGGTCTATTTTCCGTCGTTACGAAGGAACTGAAGGGAAAAATAGAGTTACCTTCCTAATCTATACTTTTCTGCGGCAACTCTCGCGAACTTCAATTCTGAAACAAAGAAGCACCCAAACATCCCGATATATTTAAGCAGCAGGAAAGATGAATTCGACGCCCTATATGGACAAGCAGATAATGGATCTGTCTCAGGGATCGGTGGCGACGCAGAGCAAGGACTTCATCGACTTTATGAGTCATCCGGAGGAGGAGGAAGAAGAGGTTGATCACCATAGCCCCCATACACATCAAATCAGTGGTGGTGATGCAAATGATGGGGTTTATAAGAAGGAGGAGATCGTGCCCAGCTACGATTTCCAGCCCATTCGCAACATTGGGCCTTCTCTGTCCCAGTCCTCCAACTTTGATGCCTCCCCTATTGTTTCCGGTAGGGCTTGGAGCTCCGATTCCGATTCCAAGATCCACACAACCACCACAGCTATAAGGGTATCTCTTTCTTTCTCTCTTCTCCCCCTCCCCCAAAAAAATGCTGACTGGTTTTTTTGGTAGGCTCTGTGTAAATTTGTCTAGGCCTGTAATGCTGATTTTGCGTGCATGTGTGCAAATGTTGATCATGGAGTATGGTTGATGATTTAGTTATATTCTTGACGAATAAATGTGCAGCGGTGATGATAATTCTTTTAGCAAGGGTTGATGTCAGACTCAAATTGCTCCTCGATTATTTAGAAGAAGAAGAGAAACCTAGTTGCTTTTGGGAAACAAAGTTTTGAGGATCTATAGCTTATTTAGAGAAGCTCTTGATTTTGCTTACTTGTGTGTTGTATTGAATGCATTAGTTGAAGTGGAATTCTAGTCAAATGAAATCATAGGAGCAAACAGAAAATTTACCTTCTGATTGATTATGGTTTCGAAAAGATGTATACAGAACTGCTCCCCTTGTAACTATATTTGATCGTCTATGATCTATGGAGGACGGATTTTGATAGCGCTAACAATGACAAAGGATCTAATTAGCTGACTCTGAGCATATCCTGAAACATGCACACACAATTTTCTCTGGTTTTCAGTTGGAAAGGCTTATTTTGAAGAAATAAATGAAAAATTAGGCAATCAGATAAGTTACCAGTGTTAGCACGTTCCTCCCATCCCTCACGTAGTAGAAAGGGGTAAAATATCGTTGACAGGGTTTCAGCGGTAAGTCGAGAGTCCAGACCGCAGCAGAGCATCTTGTGTCTATCATAATTAGGATCTTGTTCTGAGGAGTAATTTGCTGGCACAAACAGCTTGTTTTGGTTCCCTGGTCGAGGTTTTACCTTGATTTCTGTCTAGGCTCTGAAACTTGATCTCGAGACAGTTAAAGTTGAGTCTCTTGTTATTTTTCTTTTCTCCTCTTTCCGTTTTTGTTTGATTTATGCTTTGGTACCTATATCTTTCTCATGTATGTTGGATTGACCAGATTGGTGGACTTTGTTGGACTACTTTCTCTTTTTTGTGTCATGAGGAATTTGTAGTGAGTGGTACGGTCTGTTACTTGGAGGTGTTGATGAATGACTATCTCAGGTAATTTTAGGTATATTTTTTTTCATGCACAGGTAGCTAAAAATATTGTTTTCATGTTTTATGCAGAACTATGGTTCTTTGGAGTCTATGGAGCCTGCAAAAGTCATTCCAGAGAAAAACCGAGATGTCTCTGATTCTACAATTGTGTCAGAGATTGATCAAACGATGAAGAAACATGCTGATAATTTGCTAAATGTGTTGGAAGGTGTTAGTGCACGGCTAACGCAGCTGGAAAGCAGAACCCGCAATCTTGAGAATTCTGTGGATGATTTGAAGGTATCTGTTGGAAACAATCATGGAAGCACTGATGGAAAAATGAGGCAGTTGGATAATATTCTAAGAGAGGTACCCTCTCTATTGGCACTTCCTTTTATATACCCCAGATGCTGAAAACAGCTCTACGTATATGGATATTCATGTTGACTTACTCCTGTTTAGTGTACGGTGGTCAACCTTTCCTTCCAACTTTTGGTGATCTTTAAGGACATGCTGATATCTAAAACTTAGAGCAGAAGGTGAAACTAAATATTCTTAAAGCAAAAGTTAGGCTTCCAACTGATTTTCACCAAAGCAATGTGATTCGTATGTTCACTTCCTTGTTTGCACTAGCGATAGCGAGAGTTCAGATAAAATGTCCCAAACCAAGACTTCAGTGTATGTTGACTGGGTCTGCAAGTCTAGTCTATTCTGCATGCTATTTATGTTAGTACTGGTTCATTGGTCATATATTGTTCCCAATTCGTGTTTGTTCATTTCCTACAGGTGCGATTGGGGGTACAAGTTTTGAAAGATAAGCAATTGATAGTTGATGCTCAGCTGGAGCTTGCGAAGCTACAAGTGTCCAAGGTAGACCAAAAGCCAGAAACCCTCAACACTATGCAAGTGGATTCTGTGAGGCAGGATGCGTCTGCTCCTCAGCAGTCCCACCAACATCATCCTCCTCCTACTAATATTCCACAGTCAATCCCTGCGCTTCCTCCCCCAAATGCTCCTACCCTACCTCCTCCTCCTCCAAATCTTCCCCCTCCAGCTCAACTTACTCCTCAGTTCCTTCAGGGCCAGATTCCTTCTATTCCTCAGCGTGAGCCTTACTTCTCACCTGCTGGGCAAACTCCAGAAGCTCCAAATCAACAATATCAATCATCTCTAAGTCAGCAGTCACACCCTCCTCCTCCTGCAGCACCACCACATCAACAGTTCCAATCAGCCCCTCAACAACAATTTCCTCAGCCACCACCCCAGCTGGCTCAACAGCACCCATCTCTTGCACCTACTAATCCCACTCAACTTCAACCTCCATTAAGCCACCATGTTGAAGAGGTATCTTACGCTCCCCAGAACTACCCACCAAGCCTTCACCAGCCACCATCTCAGCCACCCAGCGGACCCTCTCCCACACCACAGTTTTATGGGGCACCCGTTCACATGTATGAGCAACCATCTGGCAGATCCAGTTCGGGTTTTCCTTCAGGATATGGGCCACCTGCTGGACCTACCGAACCATATCATTATGGTGGATCTCCTCAATATGGAAGTACTTCTGCTGTGAAACCACAACTCCCTTCTCCTGCTGTGGCCCAGAGTGGTGGAAGTGGTTACCCACAGCTCCCTACTGCTCGTGTACTGCCACAGGCCTTGCCTACCGCATCTGGGGTTGGTAATGGTTCAGGTTCTACGGGGACAGGGAACAGGGTTCCCCTTGATGATGTGGTCGACAAAGTGACAAATATGGGATTCCCGAGAGAACATGTTAGGGCAACAGTTCGAAAGCTTACAGAAAATGGCCAGTCGGTTGACCTGAATATAGTGCTGGATAAGCTGATGAATGATGGGGAAGTCCAGGCCCCAAGAGGTTGGTTTGGTCGGTAGTATAGGTGCTTTGCTCTCTTTGTTTTTTTTATTTTTTTTCTCTTTTCTTGTTTACTCTGGTGTGTGACTCGGTGAGCGCTTGGCTTTAATTTCATTTGTGTATACTGACAATAAACGAAAGTGGATTAATGAGTTCTCAAATCTCCAAATTTATGTCATTTACAATATAATGTTTTAGCCCTCCACGCCCTTCGCCACCTCGAGTTTAGACCGTGGAATTACATTTTTCCTTTTTTTTTGGTTGTTGTTTCTGCCCACTTATTGTATAAACTATCTTCAAATCTAAAATGATGCCAAATTTTGCACAACACACACACGTTCCCAAACTGGGAAATCACTATGAAATAAATAGAAACTACCAGGAGCCATCTATCATATCAATTATTTCAAGTTAAATAAATAAATTATCTCACTCATATCAATTAGGTCATTTCCGTACTAATTCACTATTAATTTATATAAAATACAAAAATATTTATTTTCTTATTGGACTTAAACTGGGAACTCACTATCCTCTTATTCTAAATTGATGCCAAATTTTGAAGTCCCCAAGATCATCACTGATCAGACTTGGATTTGATGTCATCTTTGCCGATATTGGGTGAAAATATATTTAAGGGCGTCATCTTTTGCCTATATTGGACCAAAAATAAATGTAGCTTTGTCTCCTGAATTGACAAGTGGGAGGATTTTTTAACTACTGGGGTCGTTTTCTTTCTTTTTTTCATTTTTCCAATTGGAGTAGAGTTGTGGAAGTCGCATAGAATGTTTACACGGCTAAGGGGCACCATCAAATCCTTTTGGTTTAGTGATGCTTCTCCCCCAAACATGGCGAATGGTCATATGATATGGCTCTTGGTTCTGATTCGTTTTCTGTGAAATTGAAAAAAACTCAATGTTTCCTTTAACTTCCCAATCATCTTCTTATGGCAACTAGTATTTCAATTTCAATGAAACTTTATCAACTCCATAAAAAAGAATTCAAAATCCTGCATTTTCTGTAACTCACGAGAGAGAGAGAAAAAGACAGTAATTTGTGCTTCTAAGTGGATAGACTCCTCTTTTATAAAAATAATCTTTCAAAATTTAAAATCTATTTTTTTTTCTGTAATGCATTTTCCTTCCTCTATTTTTTTTTCCTTAGAGATGGTGTATTAATTTTATGAAAGTTGTGAGTTTATTCTCTACTGTACGGTATCCCGGGTTGCATAAGCGTGTGTACGTGTGAGTAATAGCCTGACAGGAAAAATAATAATAATAAATCCGAAAGCTATTTGAAAATTGACCATTCTAAGATTATAACACGTTAACAATTTAGTTATAGATTTTAATTTTTAATAATATAATCATTAAAAATATATAATTACGATGATATAATCTTTTCGTCAAATCTCCGTTAATTTTTAATTTAGTGACCAAATTAATAATTTTCCAAAAAAAAATTCCAATGACCACGAGGCAGAAGTTTTCGATTGTAATTTTCGTCCGCACTTGATTTTATTTATTCTTTTTTTACGAAATACCATCCTCTCGCTTCTCGCTCTCTCTCTCTCTCTCTCTAAAATCCCATTTGCTATTGAAAGCTGCAAACCCCAACCCAAACTTACAGAACCCCTCTCTTTGATTTCGCCCTCCTCCAAATCTCCCACGCACTCGAACTTCTCTTAAACCCCCTGGACAACCTTGTTATTACGATCCTGACTCCTCTCCTCCGCAACTACTTTATCTTCCTGAAATGCCCTCCCTTGGCCCCCTCGTCGCCGTGATATCTGCCTTTGAATTAAGTGGAAACAATCTGTAATCAGGCGAAGCTGGATGAGGCATTGGCTTCTCGTTTCTTCTGGAAGATTCTGTAAGAATTATGTGCTTGGTTCATTGTATGTTTTATTGGTTTTTTCATTTTATTTTCAAACCTAGGTCATCTTTGTTTATTTTAGCGTTTATAGTCTTTGATTCGGCAATTTATTGTTGGTTTATTTGTTTACACGCCATTTTTTTTGTTTTGTATTTCCAAAAAACCTAACGGTTTACGTCTTTTGGGAGCTTAATTTCATAGTGTATGCGTAAAGTTAGTGTTCTTGGTACTGTCTTTTATTTAGGTTTTACCTTTTTAGTGCGTCTTCTCGTGGATTTTCTTGTCACTCTCTGCGATGAGGTGAATTGGACTGTTTCTTATAATGTCGGTTTTCTCGAATGAAATGTGTTGTTAAGTGAGTGGCGATCGATATTGAATGTCAAACCTTGGAGTAGATATGGTGTGCAATTTAAGCATCCATAGCAAAAGAAAGAGTCACGGTATCCTAATATTTGCATGGTATCATTTGGAGAATTAATTTTGTTGGCATTATCTAATTATTATTTTTTGATAAGTAAGCATTATCTAATTATTAGATATGTGTTTTGGCAAGTTCTTTATTTCCAGCTGTCAGCACTAGTGGAATGTGTTCTGCCTTTGGATTGAGTTGATGATGCGACTATGCAGAAATTTTGGGATATTGACACATGAACAGCTTTCGATAAATCCAATCCTTTCCTCATTTAATAGAGAATCATGCAACTCTATTTTAGGTTATGCCGCACATGTGGGTTTTTGTCCTATTTATGACTATTCATTTGACTTTCCTTCTGTTTATGTTAACATGACAAATGGGGAACTTACTAGAGTTGAAAAGGGTTCTGCCAATAGTGTCCGTTAGGATTCTTTTGAATTCGTGTCACCTCTGAATTGATGTAAGCCAAGTCCTGTTAAGAGAAGTAACGGTGTGAAAACTGCCTTGATGTAAGCCAAGTCCCGTTAAGGGAAGTAACGGTGTGAAAACTGCATTGGTAGTAACTTTTGGACGAAATTCCTATTTTTATTTTCGCTATCATATCTCTGGTTGCCTTTCTGGTTCTTTAGTTTTCAAGTCATTGTATTTTGGTTCTGCCTCAAGATGCAGCTTCACAATTAGTTGCATAGGAAGTAGAGTGGATGAATGGCTCACTTGCTCTTGGAGGATATGGTTCTTATATATCCCTTATAGGCCAAGAAATTATTGGTGACAGCATGCCATTTAGGTATATGGTTCCGCTGTCATAGTCTATGTTAATATACGTATGTGCATCTATATTCATATATATGTATGTATATTTGGTGCACACTTACTGAGCGATGAAAATACTACTTCTCTTATAAATGTCGCAGTAAAGCGGCTCATCATTAATGCTAGTTTTTATTTTTCTAGCGCGATTATATCAAGTAACAAAGTCATTTTCCTTTGTTGTGGTCTAGTCTAAATATTTCTCAATGTTTGCAGGTTCTCTATAATTGCTAAATCTGTTCCAGGCAATTGAAGTAAACTCATTTCTGCTCCTAGTGAGAGTTTGGAACTTTGGATGCTATAAAATAATATTCTAGTTATTTCAAGAGGATCCAATGGAGCTGAAAGTTTCATCTCCAAAGCCAGTGGGTCTTTCTCCCTCTGATTGTGTCAGTGATCCTGAGGAGAAGGAAGTCAGTGATGATGACGACAATGACCGAAACCATAAGCATCGTAGGCGGGAGGCACGCTCTTTGGAAAGAGATTCTCTGGAACATGTGATAACAAGGCCGTATAGAAAACACAACAAACCGTTCGAAAATGGGCATCCTTTCAGGGAAAATGAATTTCAAGCAACTGAGAGAGACTTTTCTAAGCTTGAAAGAAGACGCCCAGGCTTAACATCACGAGTGCCTTTAGATTCAAATCAAAGATTTCGGACAAACCAAACATTCACTGGAGCTGGTCCTGGTAGGGGACGAGGCAGGGATTCTGGCTCTTGGAATCAACGTGATTTGAGGTTTGGTTCAGTTGATATTGCTTCTCAAATTGTTCAGCAGGGGTCTATTCCTCCAAACCTGTACAATGGAAGAGGATTGTCAAATGTTTCAAATGCACAGAGTGCATCCTGGAATGCATTTGGGTTAATTACGGGACTACCAACCGGTAGCCTGGATACGCTTCATTCCATTGGTTTACAAGGAACACTGAGGCCACCCATCACTTCTTCAATGAATATGGGGATTCCTCGCCAGCGCTGTAGAGACTTTGAGGAGCGTGGATTTTGTTTAAGAGGGGACATGTGCCCCATGGAGCATGGTGTTAATAGGATTGTCATCGAGGATGTTCAGGTATGCATGTTTGTGATATATCGCTTGTTACTGAGCTAGAAGAGATCAATGGATCATTTGGCAATGCCACAAAAATTAAATCCAATTGGCATTTCTTTTTAATTAGGAGTTATGACCAGTCACTTAATGGGTATTACTGTTGGATTCGAATCAACTTAATCACTTATAGGATTTACATGGTGTTCGAGTGCCAAAATTTTGGTCACTCTAAAATTTTGGTCACATTAAAAAAACTACAAAATAATCTCTCCCCATCAAATCATTATTTTTCATTATAATATTCATTTAAATCTCGTCTTTCTTCACTTTTTCACCAACTCCCATACCCCAAAATTTTGACACTCAAAATACCAAATATCCTAATGATGTTTGAATTTTTTAACTTATCCTGCCCAAGATCTCATAACTGGTTGGTTAGACCAACTTTGAAGTTTATTACATGGGATTCAGAGTTTACTGTCATTCCAGTCTTTTGTGTTCACTTTGATTTCCTTTGTAGGTTTCTATATGAATTTCTGTTTTACTTGATATTGGCTTGTGGTCTTACCTTGTGTAACAGACTTGCCAGAGGTGACACAAGCACACACATAAACAGATCTCTTGCTCTTGTTGGTTAGATTCCTAATTATTCTGTATACCTAATGCACTGGAGAAGCCCCTGGGCTGTGGGCTGCTCGTGTAGATCAATGATTTCTCTCTCTCATGGATCACTTTTCTTAGTTGATGAATCATGAGATCAACTAAAGCACAGATGTATTTCCAGTCATGTGATTCCCACTTGCCATTTGTTGGACAATCCCAAGCCATTGGTCGAATAGTTCTCTAGGGCCAATCTTTTGAAATTAGGATTCTTGTATAAATTTGAGTCATCTAGCCATACTTGTTGACTTGTGCATTCGGTCACCATGCTGGGTTTTATGCTGTTTGATGATCCATTTTTTCAATACAAGACTAATTATTTGGTTTCAATTAGCAGAGTCTCTCACAGTTTAACCTTCCTGTTTCACTACCAACTGTGCACCTGCTGGGAACACCTGCTGGAACCGGACCTTTACCGTCACTCAGTGCTTCTTCAACCACTTTGATGACCAGCAAAGGATTCCCTAGCAAAAGTAGCAAGACTGGAAT
The DNA here is from genome assembly GCA_963930655.1 of Myrica gale. Lineage (NCBI taxonomy): Eukaryota > Viridiplantae > Streptophyta > Magnoliopsida > Fagales > Myricaceae > Myrica > Myrica gale. The sequence continues at coordinate 1,391,901 of OZ005600.1, read as the reverse complement.
GGCAGATGATGGTTTGGGCTTGAATGGTGCATTTCCTGGTTCTGGTTATGCAGGTGGAGCTGATTTGTATGATCCTGATCAACCCTTGTGGAATAACAATTGTCCTGAAACATCAAATGCCCTGCTGACTGTACAATCACCCATGACTGATGATACTGAATCCATGTTGAATGATGACCCCTCCGATAGACATAATGGCAGGTTGTGTGATGGTGCTGATAATGAGTGCCTAGTAAGAAGCACTGGAACTGCTGCTGGCTCACAGGGTACCAGTTTATCTATTTGGGGTAGAATTGGTTGTTCGAAGAATAGATTAGATATGAAGGCAAAAATGGATTCTATGATGAGTTCCTCTGAATACCTGGTGAATGATGCTAATGAAGATAAAGGGGCCTTATCCAGTGTCCAAGGTACTTTGCGTCAAGGAAAGCGGATTGTTGCAGAGGGTGGTGGCCCAAAAGCTATGGATTTATCTTCCAAGGCACCGAGTGATAGTAACCGTTACATCCGGAAGCCTTCTCAAAAGGCACTGCGTACTCTATTTGTCAATGGAATTCCCCATAAAAGCAATAAAAGGGTGGCTCTTCTTTCTCATTTTCAAAAATTTGGAGAGGTAATTGATATTTATATTCCAGCAAATAGTGAAAGAGCTTTTGTCCAGTTCTCGAAAAGAGAAGAGGCAGAAGCTGCCCTCAAGGCACCAGATGCTGTAATGGGTAACCGCTTTATCAAACTGTGGTGGGCTAATCGTGATAGCATTCCTGATGATGGCATAAGCAGCAGCAGTAGTGTGTCTGTAACGCCACGTGGTGTGACAGCTGCTTCAGCGCCATCTCATCCTTCTGTTGCTGGCAGAGGAAAAGACATTAATATATCTGTTGCTTCAAAGAGTGGTTTGCTCCATGCTTCTGATGCTTCTGTTCCTGCCTCTGATCACCCTAAGCCTGTCATCACAGATGGTACCAAGGTTCCACCTCCTTCGCAAAAGAAGCTAGAAAATTTAGAGCAGTTAAAAGAAGAACTCCGCAAGAAGCAGGAGTTGCTGGACCAGAAGCGAAATGACTTCCGGCGCCAATTACAGAAACTGGAGAAACAGGTAAAATCAAATGGTCATATGTTTATAATTGTGCTTCTACCCTTATATTCTAGAGATTTACATGTTCAATCTGGGGTACATGACCTCTTGGCCTTCATGAGCCTAAAGTGGGTAATGGAAGATTAGTATCAGGTGGCAGGTAGTGCCCTGAATGTAAAAAGCCACACCTGCATATAAATTTGTTTGGGTTATACTGAGGCACTCTTTACAGGATCTTTTCCAGCTTTACTGTCTTCAGATGGTTCATGAATTGCAGCTTTTATTCAAAATGTTAAAATAGTTGACAGATGGATGAATCAGGTCACATTAGGAAGTTGTCTTTATCTTTGTTTTCTTCTTCCACCCTGCAATTCAAACTGAGATTGGAAAGTTATTATCTTGTGCTCTTTTAAGATGCCAATTTCTTTGGGTAACCTATTCTCAAATTTTGACCTTTTGCAGTCTACGGGACTTAAGGTCGAGGTTGCTGCCGAGCAAGCTTCTAAGAGACCTAAACTGGAAGTAGTGACAGATTTTAAGGCTGCTACGCCAAGGTCCTCCTCTGATCCTGGTTCTGCTGTGGCTTCACCACATCCCGAGGTGGTGGGTGATAAGAACAAATCTGTCGAGAATGCTGTGTCACATAGTTTCAAAACAAGTACAATCCCTGTGCTGCAGGAGTCTATGGGCTTAAAGCATCCAATTCGTCCATTAGCACCAGTAGGGGTTCCTTTTCTAATGAACAGATACAAATTGGACAACCGTCCTACTGGATTTAGAATTCTTCCCCCATTACCAGAAGGACTTGCTAGTGTAAGTTCATCTCTCTCCTCCCTTTTCCGCTGTGGCCTCGCCATATTGCTTTAAGACTAAGGCTTTACTTGTGTGTGAAACTCAAAAGCTTTCTAGCTTTTAAAGCATGAAACATGAAAGTGGCGAGGATGGGTCTTTTTAATCAATATTTTAAAGGTAAAGGCATGAGACAAAGCCTTTGGATCACCTTTTGAAGTCAATTATAAAGCTGTTACATTGCAAAACCAGTATAAACGGGAACAGCTTAACAAAAGCATTTAATCATATGCATGTGGCATTACCAAAAGGAAGCTTGCATGTGTGATTTGTTTCTTTGGTTTAGTAATGAGCAAGGGATGAACTTGTCTACAGTGGCACATACCCAAGTGCCCCACCATGTATTCAAGTGCTCTCATTGTTCTTTTTTGTTTACGGTTCCCCCCCTCCCCCACCCCCCAAAAAAAAAAAAAAAAAGAACTCTAGTGAATGTGCTGGGATCAGATCATGGTATATATCAGGGTAATCAATGAAAGATAAGCTTTTATCTTTTGTTTTCCAGGTTGCTGTTCTGAAGGAACACTTCTTGTCATATGGTGATATTTCTAATGTGGAGCTAGAAGATCTGGAAGCTAGTGAGTCAGAGGCATCAAAAAATTGCTCGGCTCATATAAGTTTCACCACACGTGGATCAGCTGAGCGAGCATTTGTTAATGGTAAATGCTGGCAAGCCCACAACTTGAAATTTGTGTGGCTGACATCTAGTAATTCTGCTAGTGGCAGAGAAAATTCTCCTTCCATTCATAGGGGGAATTCAGAACCTGATGCTCAACATCCGGAAAAAATAGCAGCTATTGTTTCCGAGGATGTTTCTGCATCAGAAAATGGAGAGCCTGAAAATCCAGTAAGAAAAGATGGTGTTGAGGACATGGAACGTGGAGAGCCTGAAAATCCAGTAAGAAAAGATGATGCTGAGGACATGGAACGTGGAGAGCCTGAAAATCCAGTAAGAAAAGATGATGCTGAGGACATGGAACATGGAGAGCCTGGAAATCCAGTAAGAAAAGATGATGCTGAGGACATGGAACATGGAGAGCCTGGAAATCCAGTAAGAAAAGATGGTGTTGAGGACATGGAACATGGAGAGCCTGGAAATCCAGTAAGAAAAGATGATGTTGAGGACATGGAACACGGTGAAGATTCCCAGCCTAGTGCAAGCCCAAAGTCCAGGGAGAAAGAGTCACCCAAAGGCGACGCCTGTTGAGGATGGGTTAATCGGATTTGTACAGTGAGGTAAGTTGCTAAATCATTAATCTGTAATTTTCAGGGATGTTGCTTTAGCAATTGCTGAAAATCGATTTTCCAATGTTTTTTATTTCATGCATGGGATATGTAAAAAGGGGATTTCTTGATTTTTGACTGCCACCAGAGATATTTGTTGGTATAGTTCAGAGGTGAACCACTTTGTCTTTGAGCTTAGATATTTCTAGGAACAAAGGATTAATGTTTAAAAACTCTGTTGAAAATTTAATCAAATATTTACATAACAAGTATTGGGGAGCGGATTCCCATTTTTCTGATGTACTTCCTCTTGTCTGACAATTGTTTGAGTTTTTCTAAAAAGGATGAAGATTTTCAATCAACCTTTTGCTCCAAACGTTGGTCAGATTAATCCAAGAAATGAAGCATGTGATTGCAGTAATGTTCCTCAGATCCCCGAAAGAATGAGAAAGAAAAGTACTTCTTCCAAGTGCTTTTTGTGAAGAACGAAAAAGCCGAATTGGCTTTATCGAGTCTTTATCACATTTAGAAAGGCAAATGGAAACTTATAACCCTACGGCCTACAATGCTAATTTGGTACATTGTCCGTTCTAAATATTGTATTAATAATGGATTTTAACTGCAAGGAGGTGATGATTGCAAAGTAACTCTTTTTGTTCATAAATAAAACAGGGAAAAAAAAGTTTTAAACAATCATGATCAAAACACCACAAATTCATCCTACTTACCCACCCACCAAAAGTTATCAGTTTAACCAAAGAATTAATTGAACAATTTTTTTAGCAAGGTAATTAAATGATATTTTTGGTTATTGAACAAGTTCTTGATTTGTTTCAGACCAATTCGGCATCCCCGTGTGTAGACTATGCAAAAATACATCTCCAATCTTGGCGGTTGGCGGATGAGGTGGAAGCCTGGAAGGTACTCTCACGATTGCGTTTAAAATTTGCACCAAATTCAACTACTAAAATTAGCAATATCCAGATCCTAGTCACAGCAGTTCCCTATAAAATCCGTGCAAAAACAAAATTCCAAAATCCAAACAAGGGAAAGAGCCCACACCATCGAAGCATCTTTTAGCTATATCGTAAGGCTGCTGCCCTTTTGACGAGGAAAGCAACACTGAGCATCCATTCCTAAGGAAAGCGACACTTGCACGAAGATAACGGAATTGCATTTTTTTCTCTGACCAGGAAATTACAGTATTACTTACAATTGCATAGGTTCTTTCGATCTCCAATCGCCCACCTATGTTAGCCATACTACCCACCAAGCAGCTCAAGGACCACCATACAATCACTAATTGAGCACTACTTAAGTTGATGCAGTGTACTCAATACAAATTGCACCCAACTGCGGATACTTGATACGTTCCTTTCTCATCTATCTGGGAGAACGAGACCCCCTCCACTGCAGTTCGTAACACTACACGCAGTCCACATTAAGCTTGTGTTTGTGCAGTGTTGTGGCTTTCCATATTCCACCGACCATCAACTTGCATGTCAGGCCATTAGGGGCAAATCCTACTTTTTGCATCCTATCCAGGAGTTCCATTGATGTACTCACATCAGCATTCTCAGAAAGGACTTTGACAAGGGCATTGTAACTTTCAGTATCAAAAATTTGAAATTCCTTGGCAAAGAAGCCCAACAATGACTCTGCTTTTTGAATATCCCCTTCCTTGCAGTATCCATTAACTAACGCCCTGCATATTGGTGGATCAGGTGGCACACCGGATTTAATCATTTCTTCCATAAAAGATTCAGCCTCCATACTTCTGTTTATCTTACACAAGCAGCTTATAAGAGCTGTATATGTAACCAGATTGGGCTTTATATTGTAATTCACCATCTTAGCTATCAAATCCAATGCCTCCGCCACATGATCGCAATTGCAAAGCGCCTTAATCAGTTCGTTATAAACGTCAATGCCAGGGACATAACCATTCTGAGAAATTCTTTCCAGAAGACTTTTAGCTGCAAATGGCCGATTTTCTTGACACAACTTGACCAGTAGATATTCATAAATGTACTTGGAAACTTGAACTCCAAATCTTTGAAGCTCTGCAACCAAATTCAAAGCTGAAAGCAACCGACCTTCATTTCCATACCCTTCCAAGATAATCCAACAAGTGAAATTATCTGGGCAAATCCCATGGCCTATCATCTCATACAACAATGACCTAGATTCTCGCATCTTTCCCTCCTTACAATAAGCACAAATAAGAGTATTATAGGACATAGTGTCTGGACTTATTCCTCTATGAACCATACGGTGAAAAAGCTGATGAGCCTCCCTAACCTTCCCTTCTTTACAAAGGCCTTTCATCAAGGCAGTATAGGAAAACAAATCCGGCAATACACCCCTCCTATACATAATCTTACACAAATAAAATGCATCTTCAAGCCTACCTTTTCTACAATAGCTATTAATTAAGGTATTATACGTCACCACATCAGGGTCAAACCCTTCTTCTTCCATCTTCTCCAAGAATTCGTTCACCTTATTCCCATCTTCATCCTTGCACAAAACATGAGTCAATATATTAAATGTGTAAGCATTGGGGTGTATCCCAATTCTCCCCATCTCTTCATATACCTCCCAACATTGATCAACGCAACTCTGCCTCATCAAGCCATTCAAAAGCCTATTACAAGCAACCACCCTGGGTACAAAACCAACCTCCACAGTCCTCCTAAAAGTCCTAAAACCTTCTTGAATCATGTTGGCTTTCACATAAGCCTTAATAAGCAAATCAAAGACAACTGGATCCCAATTACAATCTCCTCTATGCAATACCAGACTTTCAAGAATATCATCATTCGGTGACACATTCGTAACCATATCTATCAATTCAGACAACAATTGCATGGCTTTCCAGAATTTTCTAGACCAAACCAATATATGAACAATAATACAGTAATTCTGGGTACTGTGTTTCAGCCCCAAATCATCTTTAACCCAATTGAAGAAAGTGAGGGCAGAAGAGCAATCTGATTGGCACCTCAACAAAACTCTTGAAATTTCACGGGCCCCCAGATGGGGAAGAAGCCCTTTAATTTCATTGTGAAGAAGAGCAAGATGGGTATTTTCCTGCTTGAGGTTTGCGTAAATGAGATCGACTAGGTTGTTGGGGTTCCGGGTTTCGGGGAGAAACTGGTATAGTGAGTTCGAGATTGATTTAGATTCTGAGTCTATGATTTGCAGAAACGAAGAAGAAGAGGAAGAGGAACAGAAAGTTGATTGGAGGACGAATTTAATGCCAGGGAATGGTTGTGAAGGTGGTTTTGTAGGAGATGCAGAGTTGTTCGATACGACGAGGATTCGGTTAAGGGAATAAACTGAAGTTCTACGCATTAGTACCTATGACGGTCAAAAAGATAGAGAGAGCGAGAGAGACGAGCGTACCAGGCTCCGAGACTTTTGGACGAAGGGGTGGGTTCTGAGAAAATTCTTAGCTGAAGAGTATCTTTGTAACGTGACCTCCAGAAATTCAGTGAATTAGGCCACTTCGAGGAGACCCTTCCGGCGCTTACACTTGTTAACCCCAGTTATTTGGGTTTAATAATAAAAAATTTATTACATATTTTTTTTATTAAACTTTTAATTAAATTTTTTTTCTTTTTTCACTTTTCACATATTTTCGTAATATATCTTTACTTTATAATATTTCTCAAACTCTAATATCCAAAATTTTCACACTCAAAATCCTCATATTTTCATCCTTGAATTTTGGGATCTGACACATTGTATCCCAAACTTTAAATTTTGAGACATTTTCAAACATGAACTTTGAAAGTTATTATACATTGCATCCTACCATTAAATTTTCCGGCCACTCGGATTTTAGCCTTTGATTTTATATTTATACCCTTAACGTGGGGTCAACATAAAAGATCGAGTTTAGAATATATATATGTAAAATAAACGCCAAAAAATTAGGTGCAAAGTGCAACGCGTTTGAACTTCCAAAGTTCACTAGTGAAATGTCTCGTAATTTAAAATTTGAGATGCCAAAGTTGAGAAGTGAAGAGTATATTTATAAATGCGGAAGTTGGTTAACAGTACGTGGTAAGTTTCGTAGTAAAACAGGATGACAGAAGATGCTTGTTTGTCCAAAGAACAGTGAGTTAGGCTGAGAATAAAATACTTAAAACCAATTACATAGATATGTTGAGTTTACATTGCTAAGAGAGAGAGAAAAAAGATATGTTGAGTTTACAAGTCAAGCATGTCAAACAAATGCAGGAAGTGAACTATCTTCTATTTCTATATCCAAATCTAGATTTTAGTATAGACATTTCAAAACAGGAGCTTCTGTTTCCAATAATAATAATTCATATCCTCTACTCAATTATCATTCAATTTTTTAAATGTGTAATGGGCAACTGCATCTGACTAAGGGTATGTTTGTTTACCAAATTTTTGGGAAATTTTGGGAATCTTATGAATGTTGAAGTTTATTGGAGTTTGTGAAAAGTTTGAAGTGTATGTGTAAAAGTTAAAAATTTTGAAGTATGTTTATTTTGTTAAAAATACATTTTACATCTAATCTATTATTATTTTTGTTTATATTGTACTCATTAAGTATTGATTTTAGATATTTTGCATAATTCATTAAATTTTTCTTACTTCGAACAACAAAGCTATTGTTTAACGTGCAAAATGATAATTTTTTTTTGTAAATGATTATTTTATGACGGTAAAATTGACTTAAAAGCTCAATTTATATTGAAATTGAAGAAAAAAAATTTAGCTCAGAATGTGAAGCGCCTAAAATCAATAACGATAGGTACAATTTCAAAATAAATAATTTTGAAGTTTGACTGGAGATGTTCGTTTGGAAAAAAATTATAGGATTCTGATAAAATTGTGAATATTTAGGTGATATTAAGGCTATGTTTAGTTTAGTTGTACTGATTTAGGTGTTTTTGATAAAATTATAGGATTTTGAAAAAATTGTTAAAGTTGTATTGACATGCGTGCAGAATTTTTTTAAAAAGATTGATGTTTGTAAAAAAATTATTATATTAGAGTACTTATTTTTGTAATGTTTAGATTATAAATATAAAATTAAGATACAAATCCTGAAAATTTGGGGGTAAACTAGCCTGCCCAACGAGAAAAAACAACAATTGATGCTTCTATTTCGTGGGCGTATCTGGTCAATTGTGATCGAGTCCAGCCCAAACGACAATAATATTTGTAGCAAAGTGATGTGAACACTTTTGTCATTGTAGGGGCCAGGAGTCCGGTCCACAAGTGCCAAAAAAAAAACCGAGGAAAGAGCAGAAGAAGAACAGGGAGGGGAAAAAATAGGAAAGAACACTCGGTCTCTCTCACTCATAGAATCAATCGACGAGTCGATGTCGCTTACGGAGCTCAACGATGATACGGTTCGCAGCATGTCAATCGGAGCAATTTTTTCGGACTTCGTAAGCTTCGCTTTCTTTCGAAAATACTCTTAATTAAGTGAGTTGAGAGAGTGTCCTTTGAAGTGTAATATTGAAGCTTGTTTTCCGAATATTCAGGTCGGGAAGATCAATTCACTTGATTTCCATCGGAAGGAAGATTTACTGGTCACTGCCAGTGAGGATGATTCGGTGCGTTTCTATGACATTGCAAATGCTAAGTGAGTTAACTCCTAGCCAGATTGGACAATATCTTGATCATAACCTATATTATATGTTCTTTATCTGTACTTTCTCAGTCGGAGGAAAAAATCTGTGCGTTATTTAGATGCGTTCCATCGATTCAATAATGCGCGAAGCTGATATGGCTACTAAAGATGGCTGTTCTTCTTTTGGGTCATTTGGTCTGATTCGTATTTGCTGAATTAAACGTAGATGCTGAACTGCTTTAAACCCAGTAGTACGTATAGATGGAGTGCTGAAGTGGTTTTATGGACAACCTTTATATGCACCATTCACTGTTGTTTTTCGGATTATGGTTTTTGTGAGAATGACTAAATTAAAAAGCACCTGACCACTGATACATAACCAAGCACAATGGAATGGTTACTATTCCTTTTTTCTATCTCTCTATCTATCTTTCTCTCTCTTGTTAATTGACATTTGTTGTGAACTTGAGGTTGCTCAAAACCACATATCACAAGAAGCATGGTGCTGATCGTATATGCTTTACCCACCATCCTAGCTCTGTTATATGCTCTTCAAGGTACAATCTGGAGTCCACCGGAGGTGAGCTCCTATGTGCGAACTACATGTTTTCAAGTCTAGTTCTATTGTTTGTATGTGAGAACTGACGGCCTTGTCTATTTATGTGTCTTTTTCTTCGATTTCACTTGCCAGAATCCTTGCGGTATCTATCATTGTATGATAATCGATGCCTTCGTTACTTCAAAGGGCACAAAGAGAGGTTTGGATCCCATGACTTGTTCAAACTTCTGTTAATAAGTGGGAAAGGGGTGTGTTATATGTTGTTATACCTTGTATATCAACATACTTGATATGCATGACATAGGACAATATAGCTATCAATACTGTTTTTTTGTCCTTTTTTATATCTTTTTTGAGGTTCCGGTATTGTTTGTACTTATAATATGTTGTTGCAGGGTTGTTGCCCTCTGCATGTCTCCAATTAATGATAGCTTCATGTCCGGTTCTCTCGATCATAGTGTCAGGATATGGGATCTTCGTGTAAATGCCTGCCAGGTTGGTTTCTAGTTTCTTGTGATTTGTATGATTAGATGTGGTCTGTGGACAATTGTGATATGGATTTCACATATTCAAAAAATACACACGATTATATTATGATTCATTCTTACTGTTATAGTTATCAGGGAATTCTACGCTTGCGTGGCAGACCTACAGTTGCGTATGACCAACAAGGCCTTGTCTTTGCTGTGGCAATGGAAGGGGGTGCTATTAAATTGTTCGATTCACGTTCTTATGACAAGGTTCTTATACATAATACTTGTTCTCCAAATTTTCCAATCTTTATTCAAAGTTTGCATTTATTTTTTCCACTTGTAGGGTCCCTTTGACACCTTTTTAGTTGGTGGAGACACGGCAGAGGTTTGCGATATCAAATTCAGCAATGATGGAAAATCGATGTTATTGACGACCACCAATAACAACATCTATGTTCTTGATGCCTATGGCGGAGAGAAGGTTGGCTGCCCTGATTGTTTTATTTTTCCCTCAAAGCTTGTCTACTTCCCATAATGTGATTGAGAGTACCACAGATCTGTTGGCTCCGTGATTGTGGTAGATTCTTAATATGTTGGACGTGTTTGTAGTAACTTGTAAACATTTCCCTTGCACAGCGCTGTGGGTTCAGCTTGGAACCATCTCCTGCAACAAATATAGAGGCAACGTTTACACCTGATGGCCAGTATGTGGTCTCAGGTATTCAGTTATACTACTTGCTTTGGATTTTTTATTTCCTAGACACTTACTCTGGAAATTAACATGTTGTATCTGGTCCATTGTCAGGTTTTTCCATTTTGACTCTTTACATTTGTTTCTTCTAAATATGTTACCTAGTAGGAGAAACAATCGAAATTGCAATATCTTTTTATAGGTTTCAAACTACTAACTAATGTATTTTTCTCAAATACCAAAGGACTATCCAAGGCCAATCTATATTAGTTATTATTATGATGTCTGTTTCGTATCTTTTATGTTGCTATGGCTGTTCTACTTTGTAGCCCATATCAATTCGTCACAGCCCTTTCCTTCTGTGAGACATAAAATTTGGGACTTATGGGTTACTCACTACGTTGGATAGCTTCTGAACAGACCACCCTACATCAGTTATAGATTTGGTTCCATGATCTTTCGCATTAATAGTGACAATCGAATGCAAACTCCATTTTGATTTTCTTCCGTGTTCTGTTTCAAACATTGCATCTAAGCTTGGTTTTCCTTTGGTATCAAGGCTCAGGAGATGGAACATTACACGCCTGGAACATCAACATGCGAAATGAGGTATCAATCTATTCTAATTCTCCTCCTGCCAAAGTTAGGTATGCCACGAACACAGCATAATATATAGCAATTGTCACTTTTTCACCTTGAAACCAACCCCCCCCCCCCCTCCCCCCCCAACGCGCACACCCAAAAAAAAAAACCAAAATCGCAATCCTTAATTATAGAGAACTTACCCGTGAGCACTCTAGGCACCTAATCGCGATTACCGCGCAATAGGATGGATGTTCCTCCGATAGCCCGTGGTTGATTATGGAAGTACAATAATTACAAACAGCCCTTGGTGTGTGGCATAGTATTGCGATTACAAAAAACAAAACCAAACAGAAACTTCTCGGATGATATACGGTTATTATTTCGTTTACTTTGTAGGTGGCATGCTGGAACAGTCACATTGGTGTGGCATCGTGCTTAAAGTGGGCTCCTCGTAGGGTGATGTTTGTCGCTGCATCAACCGTGCTCACGTTTTGGATACCGGACAATTCTAAGCTTAGCGCTGAGGCTAGTTTCAAAGACACTGAACCTGCACAATCGGAACATGGTTCTCAATGAGCCGGTTTTGTCATCCCTTGAATAATCTCTGTGACTACAGTGGGTTTTTCGATTTCATTTTATGCAGCCTGTAAAAGTTTGGGTTTGTGCTCAAATCAGCTGGCATTTGGCTTTATAATTTATATTCAGGACATTTTTTTCTCAACCACCTGCGAACTTGATAAGAAAGGGTCATATCCTTTAGTACGTTCATGAGATTTCCTTTCCGCAATCATCTAAAGTTTTGTGCCCTCAATCATCTCACAACTATATCTTGTAGGAAATAGCAAAATAGGCCAGATCTGACTGATTCTAGATAAATATTTGAAGGTACTTATAGGTATTCGATTTTAAGATCTCAAATTTCAGCAAAGATGAAATAAATCCTCCTAGTAATCTATCATCTATGCCTTGGGTTGCGCAGTTACCCGAAACCAAATCCGTAGGTCTTGCACCACGGACGACAGACTGTACGGTTAGAAGAATTTTAAAGAAGCGTCAATGGAAGGCCCAAAATACGTCTTTTGTAGCATCATCTAAAAAGCCCAAACAAAATCGTTTCGAGTGAGGAGAAATATACTCTGTAAGAACCAGGACTGAAATGATTGCCATTAGCCCGTTAATAAGGAGTTCAAAAGCAAAAGAAATTCCGGCCACAGGCAGAAGAGAAGCGCCAGAGAAATAGGATTGGTAAACGACAACTGTAAGTTATTCATAAGTAAATCTATAAACCAAGTGATGCCCATTTACCATTGCTGATCTAAGTTTCCACTTCTGAGCTCCATGACTGATTTTAAGTAGCGGAGAATTAATGAAATCTATCCATATTCACAAAATTGATCTCCCTTATGCCACAAGTAGTAGTAGATTGAACTGCCCTCTAGGTGAACAGGTCCTTAAAAAGTGTGCGCGGAAATGTGAGCGCAAGGGATTGCAGGAGAGACATGCACATCCAGGACATACAAAAAACATTTAAATTCATTTTTTAATGCGACCACAAAAGGAGCACACGACGAATTTCCAAGAGTTCCCCATCTCAATGCAAAACTCATCAGCTTCTACACAGGCTTATAGTGCCACGAACAAACACATACACCTAAAAGGGGGGGGGGGAAGAAGAAGAAAGCAACATATGTAAAAAAAAAAACCTTCTAAGGCGCATTACTTCCATTCCTCCAAACCTCTTCTCTCTGCTTCTTTTTATTATTTTAACATTTTCCCCCTGGAGGGAGTGGTCTTAAATGTTGAAACCTGGCTTGCCTTCCTCATGTCCTCCTTCCCTCTTGGGCCCTACTCTGGATCTCTTGGCCCACATATGATGTCATATCCTGTACACGCCTCTTTGCCTGGTCCATCTCCTGCGGCAGGGACTGTGTGGCCTGGCGGAGGTAATTGAAGACCCAAGAGAGTGATGCCAGCCCCGTCAAACCCAGAGCTCCCGAGATCAAAAAGCCAATGATAGCGAGGCCGATAGCAATAGCAGCCGGGACAAGAACCGGGCTGCAGATGATAAAGAGTGGGGTGGTGACAGCAAGACCGATCATGCTGCCAACGAGCGTCAAACCAGAAAGTGCAAGCAAAGTCCCGCCTAGCGGGAGGCCGCCAAGGACTGCCAGGAATTTGGACGTTGATGGGCCGCCCCGATGGGGTGTTTCGGACCGTCAAACTGGCGTTGTGGGTGGACTTGGAGCTGGTGCGGACGGTCACGGTCAGCCATTGACGATCCTTAAGCTTTTTGAGTGAGCAAGGAAATAAACAAAATCTGTGTTTCAGACAGAAAAAAAATAAGAGGGAGATGCGTAAGAGAGGTGGGCTGGTGGCATTATATAGCGCGGTGAGGTGTGCAAGCTGTTGACTCGTGCATGCGAGCAGCGAGATGGTGAGTGCCTGAGTGGAGAGGCTAGGAGCTTTGCATGAGGAACAAGTTTCAGGATGGCTTTTGGGAACACAACCCAAAAAATCAAGAGAGCGGATCAATATGACGTGGCCTTTATGTCAGGAATAGGTTGCCACGTTTTCGTTGCCGTCTGCAAGGTTGCTGGTTGTTGCGTAGTGCCTAATGAAGAACATGCAAATAAACACGTGGTTTTTTTTCCTATGCAAATAAACACGTGGTTTGCTGGGGAAAAAGAAAATAATAGTAAAACTAGCTGGCTTTTTTTGTGCAGTTGCTTTGATCCCAAGAGAATAATGCGTCTAGAAAATAAGGGTGAGTAAATCATCCGGATATTTCCGGAATTTCCTGTTTCGGTTTTGGGATTCCGGTACCGGTTCCGGCCTATTCCGGAACTGAAACCGGAACACATTTAATGGAAATTTCGGAACCGGAACCGGAAATTCTGGCGGAAATACTGGAATTTTCCGGTTCCGGTAAATTTTTTTAAAAAATTAATTTAAGGGCTCAAACGGTGCCGTTTGAGCCCTTTAAAACCGTGACCTGGGTCAAAACGACCCAGGTCACTTACAACTTCACAGTGAAGTCTTCGACTCCCTGAGCCCTCGACTCCCTCCGACTCCGGCCACCGTCCCTCCCATCCTCCCTCCCAAGATCTGATCTCTCAGCTCTCTCCTTGGACCTGACTCTCCCGAAAGCTCTCTCTCTCTCTCTTTTTCTCACGGGTTGCTGCCGTCCACCAGTTGGATTTTGGACCTTTTTGTGGCCAGATTTCTCACCAGCTCTCGGTCTCTCAGCTAAGGGTTTGTTAATTTCCCATCCATCAATTGTATTGAGTATTTAAATCACATAGTTAGGGTTTGTTAATTACTTAATTTGATTTTAGAGTTTGTTAATTTCTCAACTATTATCTGTTTTGCTCTGATTTCCAGTTATCCCTTTATTGCTCTCTCTCCAAACTCTGTTGATGGGTGTATTTAGTTTAATCAATGATGCTTGTTACTGGTTATTGCATGTAGTGCAAATTCTTGGAATTGAAATTCATCTACGTTTTATTTTAATCAATTCGTCTATGTTTTAGTTTAATCAATGATGCTGGGTTTGAATAATGTTGGGTTTGAATAATATGAGTTACTTTATATAGATTGTTGATTGTTTGCTGATTGTTTGATTGCTCATGAGAATAATTTGTGAAGTTTGTGAAGAGAATAATTGTTTGATTGCTCATGAGCATTTTAACGATACAGGCCAAGATGATGGTGTCGACACATTGGACAAAGGTGTCGACACATTGTACACTCACCAGAAAGCAAGCTTCCAGGCCAAATTAATGGTGTCGACACATAGACCAAAGGTGTCGACACCATCAGCTTGGCCTGGAAACCTGCTTTCTGTTGATAGTGCAATGTGTCGACACCTTTGGTCTATGTGTCGACACCGTTAATTTGGCCTGGAAGCTTGCTTTCTGGTGAGTGTACAATGTGTCGACACCTTTGTCCAATGTGTCGACACCATCATCTTGGCCTGGGACATGCCTTCTGGTGTGTGACCAATGTGTCGACACCATGGTCTTATGTGTCGACACTATCGACACTTAGACTGAAAATTTTACATTTATTTTTACATTTAGATAGATTGAGTCATTTTACATTTATTTTTTGTTATTCAAATGAATTGAAAATCAAATATTTTTAATGTCAGATGGATGAGTAGTATTACACATACTACAAATGTAGGGTCTTGCCCTAGTGGTGGTGGTCCAATACCTGATGAGTCAGTTAGTAGTCCTTCATCCGGTGGTGATGAGGATATTACCAATCAGTCAGAAGAACAACCATGTAAAAAGAGAAAGAATACTCGCAAGAGTTTTGTGTGGGATCACTTCACTAAAATTTTGCCAGTTGTCAAACCTGAACACTCTGAAGCCAAATGTCATCATTGTAAGGCCAAGGTTGGGTGCCACCCTGAACGCCATGGGACTTCGGGTATGAGGGCTCATTTGACACGGTGTTTGCCATATAAGAAGCAACAAGGCCAATTAGACAAGACTCAATCTAGGTTGACATTGGATGCTTCGAAAGCAACAGGGAGTGATAAGGGTGTTTTGAAGTTGAATAGTTATAGTGAAAAGGAGGTGAGGAGGTGGATTGCTGAATATTTGATAATGGATGAGATGCCTTTTAGGACTGTGCAGAGGTTAGGGTTTAGAAAATTGGTGGAGAGACTTGAGCCCCGCTTTAAGATGCCCAGTAGATTTACGATCATGGAGGATTGTATGGAATTGTATATAGAAGAAAGGACTAAGCTGAAAGAGGCGATTGCCATAGAAAGTCTTAGAGTTTGTTTTACCACTGATACGTGGACTTCAGTTCAAAATGTGAACTATATATGCGTGACAGCCCACTTTATTGATAGGAGGTGGTGTTTACAGAAGATGATTATTTACTTTCGCCGTATAATTGATCATAAGGGGGCTAGTATTGGGAAAGAGATAGAGGGATGTATGAATATTTGGGGGATTGACAAAATTCTCACAATCACGGTTGATAATGCAACCAACAATGATGTTGCAATTGAGCAAGTGAAAAGAAACAATTAGGAGGTGGGTCAAATGTTGTGTGTAAGCATGATTTCATTCATATGCGATGTGCTGCGCATATTTTGAATCTTATAGTTCAGGAGGGTTTGAAGGAGTTGGATGATTCCGTTGCAAAGATACAGAATATTGTGAAATTTGTGAAATCTAGTCCTCAAAGGCTTGCTGGGTTCAAGAAGGCCGCTGCAAATAGATTGTTGTCTGATAGCAATTTCTTGCAAATGGACGTACCAACTCAATGGAACTCCACTTATATAATGTTAGAAAGGGCTGAAAAATTTCGGGAGGTTTTTGAGGATACGTTGGATGGAGATGGGAACTTAGTGATGTATTTGAATGAAGATAGTCATGGGAGGAAGGGATTGGGGTCACCGGTATTTGAGGATTGGGAGCACATTAAGTTGTTTGTGAAGTTTTTGAAAGTGTTCTATGAGGTCACCCTACGCATATCAGGATCTTTATATGTAACTTCAAATGCATTTTTTGAGGAGTTAGCAAGAATTAAGTTTCATTTGGAGACCTTTGTTAATTGTTCTGATATCTCACTTCGTGACATGACTAAAAAGATGCAAAGTAAGTATGATAAGTATTGGGGGTATTCCGGGTTCCGTTTCCAGAAAATTCCGGTTCCATTCCGGTGAGTACCGGAACCGGAACCGGAATTACCCATTCCGGTTCCATCCGGTTCCGTACTCACCCTTACTAGAAAATACTACTATTTTAGTTCATTCATTATTTCTCCTTCTTGAGCCAGTCACTCAGAATAATACATTTGTTCGAGAAAATAAAAGTATTATTCTAAATTTATTCAATATTTTTGCACGTGAGGTTGTGTCGTTTCGAGGAAAAAAGAAAATAGAGATTAATATTTTTTTTACTTTTTATTCAATCGAAACTAATCAGAAATTTTTAAGAGATAGTGCAAAGTATCTGAAATCAATAGTTAATAAATATAATATAATAAAAATAATAGATAAAGTGTACTTAACTCAAAAAAAAATTGATCTCGACGAGTCTCTTCTAAAATACCAAGAGTATTATACGTGGTACAATTTTTTGAATCTTGTCCCTTTATTTTAAAATGAAGGGATAGTACTGAGCCAACTCACCAATTCACTTGACAATCAAGATATTTATTTAAAAAATTAAAAAACTCACTAAATTATGTTTAACACTATCTTAAGAAACGCTTACCCAAAAAAAACACCGTCTTAGAAATAAAGAAACGCTGTCTTGCTATCTCAATTTGCTCCTTCTCGAAATGGCCTTAGTGGAAATCCCGCAGCCTTTGGTGGGTTTAAAACGAGGTGGACTTGCAGCAAAGGGGCAATCATCTCGTAATGGGCTTACAGGTTTCTGCCTGTTACTCACGAACTCCCGGTTTGGGTTATTGGGCTCAAGAAAAGGAGACCTATCGCTGGGCCATTAAGTGGGCCTGTGCATGATTAACGGTATAGCCTCATAGTCAAATCGATCCAAGTTACTTGTGGATCTTCCTAAACAAGCCAGCTCGATCCATTACGACTTGGGTACGTAATTTGCAACACTGTGAATACACCAAAGATATGTTCGTTTTCACACTTTTTTCAGGATTCTAAGTATATTCACAAATTTACCACCGAACATATTCAGAATTCAAACACAAAAACTAATACATTTTACACAATCTCCAACAATTTTTTATTCAACATAAATTTTTTCTCTCTATACTTTTTCACATAACTCCAATACTTTTTTATTAAACAATTACATCAAATCATTTCTCTCTTCACTTTACACAAACACCATTAAAATACTATTCAACATAAAAATTCACAACTTCTTTAAAATCCTATATTTTTTCTCAAAACGAACATAACCCAAGGTATAAATCAATTTCAATATGCCATTTTAAGGATGTCGGCAGGTACTATTATTAGTAGATTAATTCCCCATTTCAACCCCCTAGATTGAGTCCCTTTGTCCACGCAATATTTCCAGCAATCAATGGAGATCACAGTAATTAATGTACCTTCGAATTCAAAGTTAGATTCAGAAAGATATGAAACGTCTGTGCCCCAATTGACTAAGTTCCCACCATACATAAGGAAAAAGGAAGGAATCCGGAAAACAATGGAATCCTCTCTTTGGTCTTTAACTACTAAATTGAAATATATGACATATTTTCGCCATAATGTATAAACATATAATGAAGATCCACATATTAGAGTATCATATAACTCGAAAGCTTAAATTTATAAATTTGAATCTAAGTCCAATATAATATAAATTTTTGTGAGGGGAAAGATCAGATTTCGATACAGAGTTTTTGCCCGTACGATGTATTTGATTTGCGAATTAATGAAGCACTCAAATTACGCTTTGATATTGTTACAGCCTGATGCTATCTAGAGATCAATACCTTCTTTCCTAAGGTAATTTATGTTAGTATTTATTAGAGTAAGTACAGTTTTTTCTTTATCTGTGAGACATCGCTCATGTGAGCCCTTTAAATCCGGGCCGTTGTCGACCACAATAGAGGACCACGATCCTTTTCCACGCAGGTCAACAGTCATGCCTCAAATGGGCATCTTGCACTTCTGTGGAGTTAATATTGCTCCCCGATTGAGACCCTGATCTCGTCGTTATGTGGGCTAAGCTCACCCAGCTTGGGCACGTCTAATCAATCAATCAACTAAGATTGCAACTTTTGCAATGAATTGAGGGTGTGGTCTCGGTCTTGAACCTTTTGAGTCAGTTTGATCCTTTGGGCGGTTGCGAGTGGTCCATAGCTCGGAGACTGATGTACATGACCTAGGACCCATGACTGAGATTTAGACATTCTAAATGCACAAATTCTATTAGGTCTTGGAGTATGCAGTACGCGTGCTTGTTGTTGCATGAGAAAGAGAGACATGAAGTATCTTTCTTTGTCAATATTTCATCAATTTTCTTTCTCTTCTCCGCATATAACTTTTTATTCTCAAAGCTACAATAATTGGGAAGGCCTGCAGAGAACTCCTTGCTTGAATCCCAGATCTATCTCATTCTTTACATTCTGATAGCGCCCGTACAGCACAATAACGCGTGAATATATACCAATCACATCTAATTAAAGCTTGTTTTATCTTTGTGGAGAAGTTCATTTAACCAATCATCCTCGGTTGAGGCTCTATAAAGAGATCGAGGTAGGGGGGGGGGGGGGGGGCGGGATTTTAACGTGCTAGCTAGCGTTTTCCCTTACTTTTGAAAAGTTTGATGTAACCGAAAAAAACAGTAATCTTCTTCCGACTAGGTTAGAGAAAAGTTATAGTTGGAAAGGCATCAAATCTTTATCATATTCTTCGGGCCTGATCTCCAATCTAAACCGTAAAACTCTCGATCGGGAATATATATGCTGAAGTATAGTTTGGTGATGATCTGGGGATTCGATCGTTTATTGGACGTTGTAGAGATCGATCGTAACCCTTATATCATATATATGATCCAGCAGATCGGGGGAGGCCAGAGGGTTACTGCATTTTCGAAGAGGTTATATATAATAATAAGAGATCTATGACAAACGATGTAAATTGTAGAGGAAGACAGCAGGGTTAAACATCCAAGTACGATCGGCGATTTCTTTTCTTTCTCCGCCAGCACAAGTGGGAGTTCTACGGGTCTATAAGGATAGGCATCTTTGTGACTCTTACTGCTTCAGATAATACCGAAACTTTTGATTATATAGAGGAACTTGAATTTCACAAGCAAGATTGTGTATATATCAAGTTTATAGTCTTTCTTTCTTTGTTGTCGAATATGTACAACGGATTTAATAATTCATTGGCAATATTAAGGCTCTTGCGGGATTAATATATATGCACCTCCGGTCTAACTTCTAAGAAGCCTCTTAATTAAGATATTGCAAGTTAGATGGTAGATTTCTTTTGAGAGTCATGCATGGACTAAGTCGCATACTTTGCATCGGGTTCTTTTGCACCAATTAGCACGTGTACATGACGTAGATATATACAATAATATATCTACGCATGCAGGCTGGCCAGGGAAGTCCATGCTTCAAGGTGGGCCACCAAAATATTGTTCTACCCAGCGTACATGATGTCAGTGGAGTACCATCAAGGTTGGTTTCACATTTATTCTTAATTAGACATTTGTTGGGTTAGTCTCACATCGGTTATAGAAGAGATTGATGGTCAGTTTATAAGTGAGAGAAAACATCACTTCTTAAGCTAGCTTTTGGGGTTGAGAATGTTCAAGACCACCCAACACTGGTATCGGAGCCCAGGTTTACCAACAAGTCTCGGACCTAACAGTACATGGGAGAAACAAATTGTCTCCTCCCAACCCAAGACCCGATGTGTGAGGGGAAGATTGTTGAGGTTAGTCTCACATCGGTTGTGGAATGAGTTGATGATAAGTTTATAAGTGTGAGAAAAAACCTCACTTTTTGAGCTAATTTTTTGGGTTGAGAAGGTTCAAGACCACCCAACAATTAATAACATTAACGCTGTTCTAGTCACCTGATCGACTATATATTGAACAAAACCAAGGTGGCGCACGGATTCGTCAATGCCAAGTGCATGCCATATGGCCGAGTACCATTGAGCTAAGTTTGGTGGCCGTTAATTAATAAACTGTATATGTTAGGTTGGTGGCCCTTCAAACCGAATTAGAGAGACTTAAGGAAAGATGTAATGCGTAAAATTATGACAGAAGAGGCATACCGAAATTGGGTACTTTTGAGTGGTTTTATATATACACAAATTGGGCGTGAAATATCGATAGAAGAGGGACTATATATAAATATCTTCTGAAAGCAAAGACCAACTGCTACAATTGAGCTACATAAAAAGCTGGAAATATTCGAGAATATATACATCTAGTCACATATATAGATAAACAAAGTGAAGGTTCAAATCCTTATAATTTGAGGCAACTTACAAGAAGGAGAAATTCCTAATATACATGCTCCAGACAATGCTCAAATAATGCACTGAAGGATAATGTGGTATTGCAAGATTAATCAAGCTTATAGAAACACCCCTTTCGAAAGCTTTACTAATTAAAAACATGATCCCCACGTATATGCTACACCAGAATCTTGATTGTGGATATCAAAGTTGACTATTTTTCAACTAAGAGAAGACACTATCGATCATTAATTTGGTTCTCCCCATATTTCTATACTCAGCGAGAGTCTTCACAAGAAAGCTACTATACGTACGTACGACGTCACAAGTCATAAATAATACATCCCCCCTTTCCAATATTCCATTGAGATAACCCAGCTGATAGGTAAAACTCAGTAGATGTCTAATATAGTCAGGGAAATAAGAATATTGATGCAATAAGCTTACGCATTACCTTCCCCTCCTCTATCCTGATCACAATGCTCATTATTCCATGGAGGAGAATAATACACACCAGAACTTTGACCAAAAGAACCCCCTTCATGACCCATCCTTCTTCCAAATTGGGACGTTGACGTAGGCATCTGATCGTTGCAGGCAGCATACCTCATCAAGTCTGCATTTGTAGCCTCCAATTCCTTCTGGAGCCGAAGGACATGCCTTTGGAGGACTGAGATGGCTCCAACACAGCCGTAAACTGGGTCTTTTATCCGTGCCTCGGCTTCAT
Organism: Myrica gale; assembly: GCA_963930655.1. NCBI lineage: Eukaryota > Viridiplantae > Streptophyta > Magnoliopsida > Fagales > Myricaceae > Myrica > Myrica gale. The sequence goes on along the minus strand of OZ005600.1, from coordinate 1,370,167 downwards.
AGGCCAGAGAGTTGACTGCATCCTCTCTCTGATGCGGAAGGACTTCGTTGAGGAGCTTACCAACATTGCTTGCTCCAAAAATCTTGTGAACATTGGCAAACTTTTGTGGCTCTTCAGGCGGAAAATATGGGGCAAAAATGCAACCAGGCATGCATTTTCTCCTCAAAAACTTGCAGGCAGCACAGGGAGAATTGGAGTAGCTGGAAGAGGCCATATATCTTCACTGCAGCAAAAAAGCACACATATATCTTATTCATCAAGAAAGTTTTAAGTTGATTGCTAATTCACTTCAAACTGGAAGTCATATTTCAATTTGCAGTTTCCCTTTAAGAAGAATGTATCGACCTTTTCAATTGCAGTACTGCACTCTAACTTAGTTGAACCGGATAACTAGACTTGGTGATTCCTTTATGGGACTATTAAACTAGGGTTAGCACAGCTTCTGGATAATTATGTATAGTTGCTAAAAACATCCACTGTTGTCTTTTTTTCCCAATTCTGTTTAGTTGTTTTTCCTGCTAATTAAGCAGTATTTTTTGAAAATGAGTGCTACGTTCTGTGAATATTACCATCTTGACAACCCCTCTCCATCCCCCTTCAACAAAAAAAAAAAAAAGATGTGTCACATGAAGATAGGGATGGTTTACTGTGTTAGGATTCTCCTGAATTTGGTCAATAGTTCCCAAATTCAATAAATATACTTGTCCTTTTGAAACTCTCTCTGGCCCTCTCTCTCTCTCTTTCTCTCAGTGCCCCGTTCGCCCCCAGCCAGCACCACAAAATTAGATTCCTGGTTTTTTATGGTAAGTTGGTAATCACTTACACCACCTACCACTTGTTAGAGTCCTTCACTCTCTCTCTGCAGCTTTGTTCTTGTATCTCTGTCGTTAGTCAACAAGCGTGGGATCTCACTAGTATAATTTGAACCTTTTTCTTTCCTGTAAAGTTTCCTGGAATTCTACCCATAAAATCCACATCCCGAAACCCCGGAACAACTTCTATAACCTAAAAACTCGAGAGACGTTTCATTAGGAATGAACGGAAATGATCAGCAGAAGTAAATTAAGAAATAATCAAAGAGTTGCAACCAGTACTCACCCTTTTATGTCTACGTTTCTTTGATCGGAAAGGCGCGCGCCCTTCAAGATCTATTCTCTGACAGTCCCAAGGAAAAAGAAGCCGCAGCCATATAGAGAGAACATAATGATCCCTTTGAATTTACAGTTGAGGTCAAACGAAGAGGGAACCCTAGTTGCAGGTCAGATACAGAGAGTGAGTTTCAAATACAGTGTACAGAAGGTGGAGAATGAGAGAAGGGGAGGCAAAGAGCATTTTCAGCGAGAAGGAACGGAAAGCAAAAGACAAGGGCAATAAAAGAGGCTACAAGAAAAGAAGGATGACTATGACTGTCTTTATAATAATATCAGACACTGTTCAAAAAATTGGCAGCTTAAGTTGAAACTTCCCCCCATCACAAGTTTGTATTCCTGTTCCCATTTGTTACAAATCTCTTTCAACGCAAAGTTTTTTACATGTATATGGGACCCCTCTAGTACTCATGAAGATGAAAATTCTCCTTTCAGTACTCCAAAAGAGCATCTACGGAATTTATTTCCGTTGAGATACTATTTAAGAGAATGTATTGTGACCAAAACCCTACTAATAAAAAGGTATGCAAAGCTCGAAGCTGTGGCTACTTGATGATCGTGAGCTTTATCATGTTCTCGATCAAAAAATTTCTCGCACCAAAAGGCATACATGCTTTGTACATCAGTCAGTACCCAAAGTGCGCCTGCAGCTAGCACCACTTCTTTGGTTCTTTGCCACTTTGGAAATAAGAAATCAAGAAAACTCGGTAGAGATATAGGCCGCCACAGATCTATATATGCTTTAATCTTTGAACTTTTCTATGCGACACATACTTATAATGGGTACCCCCTCTCCCTCTTTCTCAGACATATTCAAGGACTCATCTGTTTGTAGATATGGACGTAGGATGCACAAACAGCCTCTGAAATTTTCCACTGTTGGCTTCAATTATTGAGTTCCCAGTAGCAGCACGAAACTCCGAAAGCTTTACTATTAGCTTCTATTATTGAGTTCAGCAATGAGCACGTCTACAGTACTAATTTTTCAGCGAAATTACTGCATGCCAAACTCCCTGAAATATATATAACAAGGACGGATACCAATTAAATGCGATTGAATCATGTCTCTCATTTTCGCCCCTCCACTTGCCATAGCTCGCTGCTTATAAGTAACCTTTAATTTGTTGCACCTAATACTACTGACAAAGTCAAACTTATTGTAATGTAGTTGATCAATAACTGATGAAGATACAATTGGTTGCAAGAGATTCAAATTCTCAAGATATTGAAACAAGAACGCAGATGTACCAATCATAGTTTTTTTCGCAACACGTACGTACGTAAGCTTACAGACAAGGCAAGTAATGGGATGGCAGTTTTGTGTAAAGAAGTTATTGCCCGTGCAGTACTGTTGTTGTATTCGCATATATATGTTGTCACGCTTCTAATATTATTATTTACAGCTTGTTAATTTCTTTTGTTTCGGTGTGTATGTTTGTGTCGTAATCTTCTTAATTTGTTCTTTCAGAGGGCCAAAAAGCCATAAGATCATTTTAATTACTTTAATGAATTATAAACTTAAAAGGTTGGTAGGCGTAGCTAGTTAGGTAGAATGCTTTCCACCTTTGATATTATTATATAATTCAACTGCAATTTTTTCAAATCACTGACTTCTATCAAACACAGTGTTCTATGTACAGTTTATTTATTAGTTAATAAAGTATCTTTTTTTTAGCTAGACCCATGTGTCGTTGTGCATGATTGGAGAATGGCAGTAATGAACAAATGATGATGATTTTTATTCAGATCTCCTCATTAAGGCACATGAATCTATACCTTTTGTAGTCTGATCGTTGTGGAGTACCGGCACATAAATATATATGCATAAACTTCGATTGTTTTGTATACAAACAATTATATGGAAACAAAGATAACATAATTTATTATAACCGGCCTCTCCCTCTATTAATTTGTTAATAGTCGTTGTTATCATGGCCTTTTGGGATCAAGAAAACAAACGAAGCAGTGTCTATCAATGGAGATGATGTCCAAGTGCGACGGCTCTCTTTGCTAGCTGCATAATATATAACTAATATTGTTTCCTCCGCGGGCATGCATTTTGGCCAAGTGCGACTCTCCTTGCTGCATGCGGCCTGCTAGGATACTTTACACACTGTAAGCTGGGTCAGATTAATGCAATGGGTCATCGAAAAAGTTCCAAATTACGAACTCCTTTTAATTTAATGGATTATGCAAATGAAGGATGGCGCCCCCTAATCATTAGATCGGCAATTATTGGTTGATCGATGGGAGATATTCATATATATATATATATTACGCTGATGATCAGTACTACGTACTCCAAACGCGAGCATAATGCTGGTGCTCATCGATTCTGTTATATATGTTCGGGACTTACGAGATTCGTTCCTCTTATAAGAATGGGTAATGATGATGCCAAAACACATAAGATGAGGGAACAACCTACGAGTCTGAGTACTATAGCGAGAATCTTGTAGAGAACAGCTAGGGGTGACATCGAAGGGAGCCTCCTATGCCTAAGTCAAAGAATTTTTAAATGTAGAAAACTTAAAGAGAGTAATATATATGAGAGCGCTAGCACAAACATATATACTGGGTGGTACATTGTCTTTTACAGAACTTGAAATTCTAAGAAGGTTTGAAGTATGGTGTTCTAACCTTATCTAGAGTCGAGGAGATAGCTTATAATCCGGTCGGAAGAGTTCTATTATCACTTATCGTAAAACATGTTTAAGAGGAATCTTCCGAGTAGTCTCATGTTAAGTTAGAAAGTTTACTTCACCATAAAACCTTTAATTACAAAGATGGGGCTATCCCATCCCATGTAATACAACCAAGAAACCAGAAGAGAGATGCAAAAAAAAAGGTAAACAGTTCCTACGTACACAACTAGGAGGGTATGCATCGATCCCTGACAAATGACTACATATAATAACCCATCGCAAGTTATATCCACAGTCACAACAATACAACCAGGTATGTGCAGCATCTTATAACAGCAAACATATAGCTACAACCGCTCAGTACTACTGCAGCCTATTAACAGTACAGACCACGCACAGATAGCATTCCTAGGAGTACAAGAAGATACCGACACATACCACGATAAAAAGGTAGTCGCCAAATAAATCGTCCGCCGTGTAAAGGAAAATCCATGTCAGCATCTGCATGCCTTAATTTGCTGTACCTTTTTTGCGGTTTAGTCCTGACATAATAGCTAGGTACTATTTAGCAACAAGAAAAGTTATTTTGTTTAAATAATAGACCTCTAAAGATGCCGGTAGCATTACAAAAATTTCGTGGAAACAAACATCACCTATAGCCAAGACAACGCTCATTTCTCATATCAACATATATTTCTTAATAAACAAATCAACTCGGTTGGTATACGAACTCGATGCCATTTAAAGTCACACGGGAAGAAAGTAGCTAGGTAAATGACTATAGCCCAAAAATTCCAACTAAATAAATATATTTCAAAATTTTCAACTTTTACACATAAATTTCAAACTTTTCACAAACTCCAATAAATTTCAACATTCAAAATATTTTAAAAAATTTAAAAATATTCCTCAAAATTTCGGTAAACAAACATCCCTACAGTATATGCACCTTCTATCTGTGTTACGAAACGAGTCCCGGCCCCTGCTTGTTATTCCGGCTTCCCAAAGGTAGTTCCTGAATTCAAAGATGATTCCGTACGTGGCCGTAGTTAGGGGTGTTCAGTGCCACCGGAAAATTCCGGTGGCACCGGGAACCCGGGGGACCGGAAAACCGGTGTAGGTGTCGATGCCGCATTTTGGGGAAAACCCGGGGGTAATACCTGTTCTCGGGTTCCTCGGCACCGGGAACCCCCAGGCCCCACTATAAGCTGTATGTGCTTGTATTCTATCTCAAACCAAAACGACGCCGAGTGGGCGAGTCTTCTCAGTAGAGCAAAACGTTGTTGCATCGTCAAAAGTAGCCTCTCTTTTTTGCGTTAGCAGCCTCGCCAAGGACTAGAGCAGGCGCCAACTGGCACCACCCGCATAAAGAGCTGCGTTCCTGAAACGCACCTTTTTTGTCCATCGAACTCGCTTCTCGGAGACAGCTTGAACTTGAGTAATAATAGCCGAGAAGCCCCAACCGGTCTGCGTGTTGTACTGTCCATTGTGCAGTTTGCTGGCGGATTACTGTGAATTCGGACTCGATTTCGAGAAATGCAAGCCCTGGTTGGTCCAAAACACCTCGGAACTTTATTCGGATCTCATCAAAGGTCTCGCACAATCTTACCGGCCACTTTCATCAAATCCCTAATACTACGCTTCGTATTTTTATTTTTATTTTCTGGATAATTTTTTTTTAAGTTCTGAAGAAATAGTTTATGCTTCCTCGTGTGCAGAGGCCAATGCAAAGGAAACTGACAAAGTTACCGACCAGTTAGAGTCCACTGGTATTTCTTCAGATGGAGCTACTCCATCAGGTGTGCCTTTGTTAGAGTGTTGATTCTTTTTTTTATTTCTTCTTTTAGTTCGAGAAATTTTTTATTATTATTGTCTTTGATGTTTACCCATGCAACGATTAGTGAGTTTATAATGCAAAAGAGAAAGAAAGAACAGCTATGCCATTTCATAGTCTAAGCACATTCTTTATGTAAAATAATTGAAAGGAGGGAACTTGGCTTGAGGGATACCCATCATTTGTTCTCCTTATCCTTTGATGGAATATTGGTAAAACCAGAGAGAAGCGTTTTACAAACTGAGCTGCACTTAGGTTGTGTTTCATTAAGCCCAAAATGTTTTGAAGTGTTCTACTCTGTCTGGTGCAACTGAAAACTGTCAGTTGAAGAAAAAAAGCTTTTGATAGTCACCACCGAGCCTGTGACCCGTCACCACCATGTCACTGCTATCACCTTCTTCCCCTCGTTGTGCTGCCACTGCCACATTCATCCTCTCTACTTACTGCCGCCAGAGCCATCACCTCCAACTCCTTGTGTCCATTCTCCCATCCCTTCTCACCTCCTTCCCAACGAACTCTCCTAGTCCCTGAGTTCTTCAGATGTTCCTTCTTTTTTAAGGGGGTTCTTTTTCTTTGGAAATCGGTTGTGGGACTGCATGGCTCTAATCTGCTGAGTGACAAGTGCATTTGGAAAGCTTTACTCATATTGAAGGACTATGTCTTCATATTAGTACATGCTCAATGGGTGGTAATTTGTTATTGACAGTTGATGAGGAAAGGCATGCCACCTAGTTACTGTCGTGTTGTAATAGAATGTGTTAATGTGCAAGTCTGGTTTATGTTTTAATATGCTCAATAATATGGCTGATTGAGCTGTAAACTACTAGGACAACATCCATGGTAGCAGTAATCTTTTTGTTCAACAACGACAACAGCCTCAGCCAGCACCTCAAAGACAAGTCATCGTAAGGAGATTCCAAATTGCTTTTCAGCTTGATCTATTGCTTATTCTAAAGCTGGCAGTAGTAATCTTTTTGTTCAACCAAGATGGATCAAGACAGAGGCTTGTTGTCCTTGTGTTTTTTGCGTCACTCATCTACTTGTAAGTGTCAAATCCTGTAACCATTTTTAATGTGATCATTGTTCTATTTGTGACATCTGCCACTCATTGGTCTGTTGAAGTCTTAAACATTATAGAAATGCATTGTGGAAGCAGTATTAGTTTTGTAGACAGGAGACAAAGGTACATGTTGGGCTATGGTAAAGGAAACTGATGCTGGGAGTTTCCTTTTTTTTGATAAGTAATGCTGGGAGTTTCCTAGATGCAATAAATTGGGGTTTCTAATGTTTTTATGTTCTTCAATTATTCTTCTCCTTCTTTGGGCCAAGTGCATAAAATGCTAAAAAAATTGCCTAATATGAATGTAGGATAACCGGAAACCGCCACCGCTAAAGGCCGATTTTTGCCCTTAACGGTGTAGGTGTAGGTGACATTTTTTTAAAAACCGGCATATCCGGTGTAAGTGCCGGTTATGCCGGTTTTGGCCAAAATCGGCACCTACACCGGGGTTGAACAGCCCTAGCCGTAGTTTTCTCTGTGAATTTTTCTACCCCGCGGGGACTACCGCGTCAAACTTTCTGTCCTTATTTTATTAAGTTGTCCACAATCTTTTCACCTACGTACTTGATTTCTTCCCGAGTTTCTTTTTGGGTTTTTTCTAAAATTGCGAGATTCGATATGTATGAAAATAATGGAAAGAGATGATGAAAAGATATTTACGGTGCGAAAAGGGGATGTGTATCCAATTTGAAGAGAGAGGGACAGAGAAGTGGGTCTCGCTCGGGACCCACACTGCCCGAACAGGATCCCGTGCGAGACTCACACCATGTGTCCATCTCTCTCCAACATTGCACCCGTAACTCTAATGACAGGATATCCTGCTCGGTGAAAAGGTGATAGCGATGACTCAAGGGGATGTTGCCAACTTGGCCTCAGTCTCGCAATGACCCAATATTAATTAATTGATATATATGTCCTTTATGTTCAATAATATGCCAATATTTTTTTGGTAAATATTAGTATCTCTGGATCCCAATAGAATATAATGGATATAACCTTAAGGCTTGTCTACTCTCTTATTTACTTAATTTTAGGCTTAATTATACCATTAATTCCTGTAGTATATATAACTTTTTAACAAAAAGAATATTATAATAAACGCTTGTACAAATTTGTAATTGTGATCAATTTATAATAATAAATATAATTAAGCTTTTCTTTTAACTATTTTTTTTCCTCCTTCCTCCCTCAGTCGTTGACTCGTTGGTGAAAGAGGAAGAAGAAAAATACAACAACACAATTTCGCTTAATTATATGTGGCATTTACAAAAAAAAAAAAAAAAGCTTAATTATATGTAGCCAGAGGCCCAGTGGACCTCAACTGAACCGCAGAAAATGGCAAAAACCCAAACTCAATATTCCGAACTGAGCAGACGACGTCGTCTGATCAACGAGTCTGTCACACGTTCCAATATTACGTGGCGCTACATGATTCGTAACTGCGAATGCTGCAGAGAACATAACCCGCGACGAAACCATCGCCTGGTTGGCCTGATAATGATTTGAAGGACACCAAATTATAAAGCGTGAGAATTCTGGTAAACCTGCTGAAACTATAAAGCTTTCACTTGTAAGTATGGCAATTAACTCAACCTGTCTCTTTTTGTGGTAATTTAAACTCTCGGGGGCCTCCGATCCGAGTTGACTTGCTTATTACAATTTTCAATTGATTATTTTGTTCAATTTTTTCATGGATAATGCAGTTTATTTTTTTCTAGAATTTAATTAGAGCAAACGCAATATGATACGGAATTGGATAATTTATGAATACAGCAGCGAAACCCTTCATGGCTGGATTGGAGGAACTAAGAAAAAAGCTTGTGCCATTATTTGATGCGGAAAAGGGCTTCTCGGCCGGGTCGACTTTGGACCCTTGTGATTCTTACACGGTAATCTCTTCGCGTTGGAGATGAAAATTGACACGCTGATAAATGCAAACTAAGAAAAAAAAAGATTGTTTTTCTCTTTTTTTGGTTCTGGTTTTTGTTTTTCAGATTGAATTGTTGGTCTTTTTTGAAGCTGTCGGATGGTGGGACCGTTAATTTATTGAGCAGATCTTATGGAGTGTACAATATTAATGAGCTCGGGTTGCAAAAGTGCACATCTTGGCCGCTGGTGGATGAGACCGACCGGAGCGAGAAGACTTACAGGTGTGCTTCACAGGAGATGAGGATATTTGGAGCAATAGGCAGTGGAGCCAGCAGTGTCGTTCAGAGAGCTATACATATTCCTAGTCATAGAATTTTAGCCTTGAAGAAGATCAATATCTTTGAGAAGGTACATTGCCTGCAAAGTCTTACTCTCTTATTGGTGTGAGATAAAGATATCGATTATTTTATTTGTCTAGAGGCGGTGTTTCTTATTGTATAAGTCTAATCCAGTGTTTGAATAATGTTGTGATATAGGAGGGCTAAATCTCATATTCTTTGGGAAATTTAGAGACGTTTGATTTGTTGGTTTGCACTAGCTACATCAACAAGTTCTCATGTCCTACAATTCCTGTTGTGTATGAAGAAGCAGCACCATCTACACCTTAAATTTCATTAAACATGTTCTGGATTATAATTACAATTCATGTGCCTCTCCTACAAAACATAAATTATTCACTTTCTTGGTGATCTTGAGTGGCTAAAATAAAAATTACGTGCAGTGGAAAGTACTATAGGGTTTAATGTACCCATCGCATTGTCTGTTATGTAAGCATTCTCTTGTACATACTAGGAGAAAAGGCAACAGCTTCTCACTGAGATACGGACATTGTGTGAAGCACCTTGCTATCAGGGTCTCGTAGAATTCCACGGGGCATTTTATACTCCAGACTCTGGACAAATAAGCATAGCTTTGGAGTATATGGATGGAGGGTCAATGGCGGATATCTTAAGATTGCAGAAAAAAGTACCCGAACCTGTTCTCTCATCTATGTTTCAGAAGCTCCTGCATGTAAGATCTCTTTTCAGTTTCAGCTCAGTTTTTCTCATATAGAGCCTTGACATGGTGCAATGTTTTTTTACTAACAGCTTATTTTTCATGCTTGAAGGGATTAAGTTACTTGCATGGAGTTAGACATTTAGTTCATAGAGACATAAAGCCAGCAAATTTGCTCGTGAATCTGAAGGGGGAGCCAAAAATAACTGATTTTGGCATAAGTGCGGGCCTAGAGAATTCGATGGCAATGGTGAGTGATAGGTAATAGATCAATCTAGCCATATAATTGCTGTTTTTTTGTTGTATGCTGCTCTCTTGTTAATGCATATCAAGAGGTATCTACTCTCACAGAAGAGTAACCATTGAGGCGGAGATCTTATATTTACTCATCTCTGAATGTAATTTACCAGTGTGCGACATTTGTTGGAACTGTTACATACATGTCACCCGAGCGAATTCGGAATGAGAATTATTCTTATCCGGCTGATATTTGGAGCCTTGGTCTTGCTCTCTTCGAATGTGGTACAGGAGAATTCCCATATTCAGCTAACGAAGGACCTGTTAATCTAATGTTACAGGTGACATTCAAATGCCCTTTCGAAATCATGTGTGCTTATCTTATGTAACATCTCTGGAAAGATAAGTGAGAAGCAGTGAGGAGTTCTTTCAAATAGATTTCTTCCTGTGGTTCAGGCTCAGTAGTTTAGCTTCTCATCAGTTATAAAAAAACTAGGGAAAAAAATTTATAAGTCTCATTGGTTCCATATCAGTTACATCTGATGTGACAACCATACGATTTTAGCAGTTGAATATTTTTATCCCATTTGCGTAGAGATACATCATATTCCTTCGCATTCAACTGCTTACATATCATATCTTCATAAAACTTCTTGGTTTGGCAGATATTGGATGACCCATCGCCGTCGCCATCAAAATTGAATTTTTCACCGGAGTTCTGCTCATTTATTGATGCTTGCTTGAAGAAGGAGGCAGATGCTAGGCCAACAGCAGAGCAGGTGAGTTCATGGCTTTAGTTAGCTGCACTATTGGACATGCTAAGGGCTGTGCTCTTATGGAGACATTGAGTTCTGACTTCTTATTATGAACTTCTTTTTCTCTCTTTTCAATTATCCTCCAACTTCTATGTTGAGGTCAGTTCAGTCTTGAGGTACCTGATTAAATAAACACATGATTGCTTCCACTTGACACTGACTAATCAGTAAACTGCAGCTACTTTCACACCCCTTTATTAGAAAGTATGAGCATGCTGGAGTGGATTTAGCGGAATTTGTCCAAATTGTTTTTGATCCAACGCAAAGAATGAAGGACTTGGCAGATGTAAGTACAGATGCTTTCAATTTCTATATCAGCTGTCTAGATGTGCCACCGATAATAAAATGAGGGCAGCATTGAATCAGGCTATTAGGTTATTAGGTTTGTACATACGAGCTTTAAGCCAAAAAAACTTGTATATCCTGAGCTGCTTTGAATGCAAAACTGAGGGCAGCATTGTCTCACCTTGATCTTGACCCTAGGATATCTCTTAGTTTTTGCTTGCCTACTATCCTAGAACCTACACCTACTGGATGGTCTTTTTTAGGAACTCTTATGTGTTAAACACTGCATATTTAGATCACACATGATAGTTGACCATCTGGGAGATTTCAGCCACATTTTTCAAATCTTCTCGTAATTTACATGGACAGAACTATCAGGCATTACATCAGGGTGTAATCAACCCAAACCTATTTGTACAGACATGAGGTTGGACCAATAAAATGTTTTCATCTGGTTGCAGACCTTGATGAGAAGAGAGTGCATGCTCAATCTTATCATGTTCAAAGCCTGAATTATGATTTACATTATAAAGGAAATGGCTTTTTAACTTAACATAGATCTTTTGGATTTACAGACTTGGATGGAAAAAGGTTGAATGGATAATTGAAACAGAACTAATCACTTGTGCTTTTGCTCCATGCGTATTGATTACACTTTGTATGTCTGATCAGATGCTGACAATACATTATTACCTACTCTTTGATGGACCTAATGAACACTGGCAGCATATAAAGTCCCTATACAACGAAGGCTCAACTTTCAGGTGCCTAACCCTGAAATATTTTTATTTTATTGCTTATTTTCTGAAAGCAAATTTGTCAGTCCTGGAAGGGGAAGGTTTAGCTTGGTCAAACATTGTAGGTCCATTCAAGCTTCTGAAAGGAGCTTCATACATTTTCCAACTAAACATTAATGGCATCTTTGGTTTGAAAAGAATTCCCCGTTCTGAGAAGAAGTTTGAGTAGTGAGAGTTACTAGTGAGAGGAAAGGAACGCTTTATTATAAACAGTAGGTCTCATAGCTAAGTGAAGACATAAAACACATCGCTTTATGTTTAAATAGCCATTGGGATTGAGATCAGGAAACTGGTAACATAAATTCATGCCAACAGCTTCCCATTCCAATATTGAGCCTTTCCCATGCCTTTTCCTTTCTTTTTCTTTTTGGGGTGGAAGGTGCCTTACTGACTTGAGAAAAAAGGTTTGAGATAAGTTCCAAGTCAACAAATGCAGTCTATCAAAAGTCAGTTTTGAACTGGGAAAAAAAGTAATAGATATGAGTTTCTATTCATGCTCACTATTATGTTTTTGGCTATTCATGCTCACTATTATGTTTTTTCTTTGTTGATAAGTAGTGCTTTTAATGATATGAGCTTCTATTCTTCTAGTTTCTCTGGGAAAAACTCTGTTGGCCCAAATGATATCTTTACAACGCTTTCGAGTATTCGGACTACATTAGCAGGTGACTGGCCTCCTGAAAGACTCGTGCATGTTGTGGAAAAACTTCAGTGCCGTGCTCATGGACAAGATGGAGTTGCTATTAGGATATCAGGTTCCTTCATTATTGGGAATCAATTTCTTATTTGCGGGGATGGCATACAAGTGGAGGGTTTACCAAATTTTAAAGATCTTTCCATAGATTTATCTAGCAAGAGAATGGGAACATTCCGTGAACAGTTCATCATGGAACCGAGCAATCTCATTGGTCGTTACTTAATTGCTAAGCAGGAGCTGTTTATTATGCAGTAGAGAAACTCCGAACGACGATTCCTTTAGGTTAGTAGATTCTACAGTTGTTCACAAATTTATTGACTTGGTGTTTGTACAATTTTGTGGCCATTGCGAATTTGAGATCCCTTATGAATATGGAAGTCATCCTGTTAGGCAAATTCTCCTTGGTAAGCCCTAATCTACAGACTACAATTCTCACAATCAGTTTCAGCACGTTTTCAGCTCCCTCTGTATATTTGGTAGCTGCCAATGAGAAAATTCCTTCTCCTGTGTGAAACCGATGTGGGTGCATGATAGTTATTTTTTTCAGTCATAACAAAATCACTTGTTTAGCTACAATTACTTATTATTTATGCTTGCTAGTATCATTACGTCCCCTCTAATGGTCTTAGATGCATCAATTAAAACTTTCTACTCAGACATCAAAAGGGACTGTTCTAAAGCAGATGACTGCTGTTTCCTTATCATATTTGAATGACTTTGATATTTTCATCTGGAATGATTTTCTAACTCTTTTCTTTACTCGAGATTGAAAATTGCATATGCCCTTGCATTCTCTTGGCGTGCATGTTTGTTGATGTTTCACTAAATTTAAACCCGATAAACTTACACGAATCTAATATTTTGTGACAGATTTTACAACCGTGACTCCAGTCAGTCGAGCTAACGAACCCTCCTCCTCTAGTTTGTATAGTCACACTTATTAGGCATGACCCCTATTGTTACATTGGGTCGTGAAATTGTATTATTTAGTGTATTCATAGGCACAGATTATTCATTGCTCGTTTAGCTTTCTTCGATCCAACCTAAGGGCCAGAACATATTATTAGTATTTAGGTAGTTTAAAAGTTCGAGTTCAGCAGCTGGAATTGAATTCTGACAGTGCTTGTTTGGGAAGTATTGTATTTTGAAAAGTTGATATTAAGTTCATAATTTTTCCAGTATAACCTCAATGAGATCCTATATTTTGCTTTCATGCTTGAATAGTTGGATCCCGATAGCACATAACGCCAGTGCTTCTGGTTTCATGCCATGCCGATCAATCACGGTCTCAAAACATCCTACCCCATACTCGTTGGCGTTATCTCTCAACTATCTCTGTTAACTTCCACACTCCCGTGTTACTAAAGGAAAAAAAAAATACACGTTGCACCTCTAAATAAGAAGATACTTTCATAGCATTTGTTTCTCGAAATGACTGGGCATATTATAAAAAATTATAAATTAATAATTTTTTTTATATCAAACAATTCTTTATTATTATAATATTCACTTAAATCTTCTCTCTCCTTACTTTTTCACCAACTCCAACAAAATATCTTTACTTTTTCACCAATCTCAATACCCAAATATTTCACCATTCTAAAATTTCCACAAACAAACTTACAAACTTCACCTTTGCATCATAGCTTTCAATTTCTTGACATTGAACACGTTAGATTTCAATTCTCAGCAATTTGCATCCTCCTATCAAATTGGCCCAGTTGCACATATTTTTGCTAAGTTAACAAAATTGAGGAGACGTAATGTATAAACAATCCTCCGGTATCAAGCTTTGCCTTTGAAAGATAAACCTGCAAAAATAAAAGCAAACATGACAGTTAGACCGAAATGTAACTTGCATACCATTTTTAGAAATCGAAGCCCTCGAAAAGCGAAAGCTGGACTTACTCTAGTCTCCAAAGGAGAGTGATGCCCCAGATTCTGAGCTCCCCAGCCATCGATACAGCAGCAAGACATAGACTTCGGTAAAATGACCGTCATCATATTGTGTATATAGAAACTATCCTATTAGAATCTGTTAGTTTGTTAATAGTTTGTTACACTATTCTGTTATGCCAGGACTGTATATAAATATATGGTTCAAGAGTTGTAATAATGTATGATATGAAAGTATTATTTCATATAACGTGAAATGGTATCAGAGCGTTTTTAAAGGCCTTTGCAACCCTTACTCAGAGTACTTCTTCTGTTAGTACGTATTTCACACGGCTGAAAACTCATTGGGATGAATTACAAGTTTTTTGCCCGATAGATGTTTGTATTTGTGCATCTGAGTGTAAGGCCACTAAGTCCATTATTGCTAGGCATGAACGGGAGTTTGTTCTCCAGTTCTTAATGGGTCTGGATGAGAAATTTAGTCATGTTAGAGGACAAATCTTGGTTTATGATCCCCTTCCCGAGATCAATAAAGTTTTGTCCCTCATCATTCAAGAAGAAGAACAACTTAGTATGCCTTTGGTTTCCACAGCCGAGCCTGCTGTGATGGCTGTTAAGGTTAATACACGTTCTGTTGGCACTAAATTTGGTCCGAAACCCATCTGTACTCACTGTGGTAAGACTGGACACACTATAGAGAAATGTTATCGTTTACATGGTTTCCCTCCTGGATTTAAATTCACTAAGAGCAGACCTACGAATTCAGTTCATAATGTCAGTCTTCATCAAGATCAATCTTTACCCGGGTTATCAAATATTCAAGAGCAGTGTCAGACTCTCATCTCCTCTCTCCAGAATCAATCTTCTCTGACCTCATCTCATTCTCCATCTGTTCATCAAGTTTCGGTTTCTACAACTGACTCTTCACTTGTTCCTAATTTTGCAGGTGATCTTCTTAAGCCTTCGGTAAATGTTAATACATTTTCTGATTCATGTCATGTTTCTAATTTTCGTTATAGTTCATGGCTTCTTGATACAGGGGCAACCGACCATATGGTTGGTTCCCTTCATCTTCTCACTAAAATTGTTTCCATAATTCCTATTAAAATTCGGCTTCCAAACAACCAGTTTGTCTTTGCTACTCATTCTGGTACAGCTTCTCTTAATTCAACTCTCACATTACATAATGTGCTTTACATTCCTTCATTTTCTGTTAATCTAATCTCTGCTAGTAGATTAACTTCTGACCTTTCTTGTTGTCTAATTTTTCTTCATCATCGTTGTTATATTCAGGACCATATCCAATGGAAGACGATTGGAGTTGCTGAGCTTTTTGAAGGCTTATATCGTCTACTGCAACATTCTGGTGCTTCTGTTGATTCTAGAAATTCTGTTCATTTCAATTCCTGTAATTTGAGCAATCATTCACCTAGTTTTCTTTGGCACTCTCGATTAGGTCATCCATCTAGCTCAAAATTACAACTAATAAAATCTGTTTTACCTATTTCTGCCTCTTCAAATTTGCATAGTCCCTTACATTGTTCTGTTTGTCATTTAAGCAAACAAAAGTGTTTACCTTTCCCTGTTAGCACTTCTCACACTCAACACCCTTTTCAACTTATCCATTGTGACATTTGGGGTCCCTTTCCTGTTATTTCTTATGATGGATATCGTTTTTTTCTTACTATTGTTGATGATTACTCACGCTGTACATGGGTATATCTTCTTAAAACAAAATCTGACACTCGGTTACATCTTAAAAACTTTTGTCACATGGTTGAAAACCAATTCAATACTTCTGTGAAGATTTTACGATCTGATCAGGGGCTTGAATTCAATATGGTTGATTTTTTCACTCAAAAAGGTATCATTCATCAAAAGAGTTGTGTTTACACACCTCAACAAAACTCTATTGTTGAGAGAAAACATCAACACATCCTCAATGTAGCTAGGTCCTTACGATTTCAAGCTCATTTACCCCTTCCTTTTTGGAGTGATTGTATTCTCACTGCCATTCATATTATAAATAGGTTACCTACTCCTCTTCTTAAAAATATCTCTCCTTTTGAAGTATTATTCAAACAATCTCCAAAATATGATTTGTTTCGAGTATTTGGATGTTTAGCTTATGTTTCTACTCATCCTCATACTCGAAATAAATTTCAGCCAAGAGCAATTCCTTGCATTTTTCTCGGGTACCCTGCTGGAATCAAGGGTTTTAAACTTCTTGATCCTAGTACTCAAAAAATATTGATTTCCAGACATGTTATTTTTCATGAAAACATTTTTCCATTTCAAAAATCTACTCCTTCATCTTCTTTTGATTCCAACTTTCCAACTTTCCATTTCAACAATATTTCACCCTCTCATTCTTCCCATATTTCTCCTGTCCTTCCCAATTTTGATTCTGTTGTTCCCATATTTGACCCTCCCTCAGCCCCTCTTATCCCTCTCTCAGATCAGTTTACTGCCCCTGCCCCCATTATCCCATCTCCACCCTCTTTTCCTCACATTTCTTCCTCTGATCTCTCTACCTCTTCTCCTCCTTCCCTTACCTGTACCCCTGCACCTCTCCCACGCAGATCCTCTAGAATCAAGAGTAAGCCACATTATTTGCAAGATTATCATTGTCAATTGGCCACTTCCATTTCCAGCAACTCCTCTTCAATTCCGGATATAGGTTCAGGTATTTCTTCTCCTTTATATCCCATTTCTTCTTTCCTT
Source organism: Myrica gale (assembly GCA_963930655.1). Taxonomy (NCBI): domain Eukaryota; kingdom Viridiplantae; phylum Streptophyta; class Magnoliopsida; order Fagales; family Myricaceae; genus Myrica; species Myrica gale. The sequence goes on along the minus strand of OZ005600.1, from coordinate 1,353,104 downwards.
TCTTATTCTCATTTATCTCCTACTCATCAAGCTTTCACCTTAGCTGTTTCTAGTCATATAGAACCTAAGTTCTTTCATGAGGCAGTCAAATTTCCCGAGTGGAGAGAGGCTATGAAAACTGAAATCACCGCTCTTGAACTTAACAACACCTGGATTCTTACTGATCTCCCTCCTGACAAGGTTGCTATTGGTTGTAAATGGGTTTTCAAGTGTAAGTTCCGGGCTGATGGAACTCTTGAAAGACACAAGGCCCGCCTTGTTGCCAAGGGATATACTCAACAAGAGGGGGTTGACTTCTTTGATACTTTCTCCCCCGTTGCCAAGCTAACCACTGTTCGTTGTTTATTAGCTCTGGCAGCCATTAATCATTGGAGTTTACATCAACTTGATGTAAACAATGCTTTTCTACATGGTGACTTGGATGAAGAAGTTTATATGAAACTTCCTCCAGGTTTTTCTCATACCAATGATTCTCGGGTTTGTAAGTTACAGAAATCTCTCTACGGTTTGAAACAAGCAAGTCGTCAATGGTTTCATAAGTTTTCTACTACCTTACTTTCCTATGGATTTTCTCAATCTAAGTCCGATTATTCTTTGTTCACCATGAAGACTCCTTCAGCTTTTGTTGCTCTCTTAGTATACGTGGATGATATTGTCATTGCCAGTGACTCTGATGAAGCTGTTTGTTCTTTGAAACTTTGGTTGGATTCCCATTTTAAACTTAAGGATTTAGGTCCTTTGAAGTTTTTTCTTGGTCTGGAGGTTGCCAGATCTGCCAATGGAATTTCTTTATGCCAACGGAAGTATACTTTAGAACTTCTTCATGATTCTGGTATGTTGGCATCTAAACCTCTCAAGATACCCATGGATAGTACTTCTCGACTGAATGCTTCTGATGGTGATTTATTGGTTGATTCTAGTGCTTATAGGAGGCTTATAGGCCGCTTGTTATATCTCACCATCACACGGCCAGATATATGTTTTGCTGTAAACACTTTGAGTCAATTTTTATCACAACCACGACAGCCTCATCATGATGCTGCACTCAAGGTTCTTCGGTATCTCAAATTTTCTCCTGGTCAAGGCATTTTTCTTTCCAGCTCTTCTTCTCTCCAGCTCAAAGGCTTCTGTGATTCAGACTGGGCAGCATGTCCCGACACTCGCCGCTCTGTTTCTGGTTTTACAATTTTCCTTGGAGACTCTCTTATTTCATGGAAATCCAAGAAACAAGTCACTATCAGTCGTTCTTCTGCTGAAGCTGAGTATCGTTCTATGGCAGTTACTTGTTGTGAACTCAAATGGCTTACAGCTTTGCTCAAGGATTTTCTTGTTGATTCTCTTCAACCAGCCCTCTTATTTTGTGATAGTAAGGCTGCTCTTCACATTGCAGCAAACCCCGTCTTTCACGAACGCACCAAACACATTGACATTGATTGTCATGTGGTTCGTGACATGGTTCAGCAACATCTCATCAAGACGTTACATGTTACAACTGAGCACCAACTTGCTGATCTTCTTACTAAACCTTTAGCTTATGATAAATTCATTACTCTTGTTACCAAGCTTGGACTATTAAATATCCATAGTCCAGCTTGAGGGGGGCTATTAGAATCTGTTAGTTTGTTAATAGTTTGTTACACTATTCTGTTATGCCAGGACTGTATATAAATATATGGTTCAAGAGTTGTAATAATGTATGATATGAAAGTATTATTTCATATAACGTGAAATATCCAACAGAAAAACCATCGAATTAAGAACCCCCTAGAAAGTAATCTCGGATTGTTCTTTTTATTGAGGAAGGAGGGTTCAAAACAGAAGATGGACTCCTCGAAGTTGCTTCAGGGCTTTTCTCGAAGGCTTCATTTAAATCAGAACCCGAGAAGAACCTTTTCTTCTGGCCCTCAGGAGTACTGACTTTAGACATGGTAATTGTGTTGGATGAGTCAATTTGGCCAGTGGGAAGAAACAAACTGTCAGGATCCTTAGTGAGACAACTGGGTTCATCCATCATAAGCTTTCTACATTCGGCACTCGGGATTGCCATTACTCGCCTGCGAATGGAACATGGGGATCTTGTGCTCGAGCAATAGATCCTCTTAGTGTTCCAAAGGCGAATCTAATCATCAAAGATGTGCAAAGTGAGACACAGGGAATACTAAATAGTACAAAAAGTTGCACTATATTAATAGTTGCATCATCCTGTATTCAATTTACTCAATGGCTCGCTTACTGTGAAATCATCTGAAGATGTTGCTATCTTCCCGACCTCAAAACGACACCTGCAAAAGAAATTTGGGTACTTAATAGTTGCTTCTTAGGTCGGTAAACAAGCAAATCAACAGCACTAAGGTTCTAAAAGTTACCAATCTACTGCCGTAACTTCTCCACTGTGGCTTTTCAATACAACAGGATCCTCCTTAGGCTTGTCCACCTGGTTAGGCTTCACAAATTAATTTGCAATCAAACTCAAACAAAGAGCCTTGATATATAAGAAACTGACCTGCCAAATGTAAGTATTTCCATCACTAGAACCACTCATTACGTTAGTTGCGTCGGGGCTGATTGCTGCCTGCAGATGCACAAATCATATGGAAATACTGTTCATCAGTATGCCATCAATTTCAAGATGACCGGGGTTGTTTGGGCTGACTAAAAAGCATTTCTCACCTTGACATAAAATGATCCTATCCGGCATCCAGAGAAAGATCTCAAAGGTCCCTTGTCAAGCTGAAGTAAATTGTACAGATATATTCTGGAAGAAACAAGACGGGGAAAATTAAGACATTTAATATTTTCCGGTTAAAAGCAAGGGTGAAATTTTTTAGATTGGATTTGCAGTACTTGATCTCAACAATTTCACAGTAGGCAATTTGTTGAGCTCATTCTGCGATTAAGATCATGGTAAACAGTGTATATCGGTTTATTACAGATATTGATACTAACCAAAAAACTAGAATACCTGTTGTCCATGCATGAGGCTGAAAGAAACACTCCATTTAAATCTTGGGACAAGCTAGATATACCATGTAATCTTCTTTCCTGATATCAGCACAAAGAATCAACAAGCATCCACACATCAAACTATCCAAAATCAATATAAAGATATTGGAAAGGAGTAAGTTTTCTTCTTTTGCCAGATCTGAACTTTCTACTATTTCACCAATAGCTGGTCCAACTGTTCAATTGCTCGAATAAAAATTGGACGTTGAGTCTGAGTCTACTATTGTCAATAGCAAGGTTACATAAACACTACGCTTGATTTGTAGCTTACTGCATGCAAATAGGCCTTACACGGAAGTCGGGAAATAGCTAAAACTAACCTTTTCAGTTGACTTGGGATGTGGGCATGTCTGTGTTACCACGCTTTTCAGGTTTCTGATATCCCAGAATTTCAAAATGCTGGAAACAACGAGCCAACAAAAGAAGAAACCAAAAAATAACCCCAAAGAATCAGCATGATATAGCTTCTGAAGGGGAATTTGAACAACCTATTTTCATGTATCCTTGCAAACGGTCCGTGGGTACCTGTCTACTGCTCCTCCAGTAGCAATTGAAACCTCATCTTTGAGATATAGAACTGATGTAATGCTCATGGAAGCTGCCTGAAGAGGTTGAAAGAATTAATAAAGAGCGGAAAAACAGTGATCAAGAAGAAACTGAATCAGCAACAAACCTTGCCCCGCCTTATGCGTTTTGTTTGAGGGGAAAGATGCGCTCCTTTGACAACAGCAGTTGACCTGTGTTTGAAGCAATGAGGATATTTTCAGAAAACGAAGTCCAAAACTCAAAAAAGGAGAGGATAACAGAATTGCGTTGAGCTGAATGGCGATTAACAGATTGGAAGCGTGAAACCATAACTTACCCCAAGCAACGCTCCTCATGCCCGCTTCCGGAACTAGAATTACATCTCAAGTCCCAGAGAGCAAAGGAGCCATCTCTTGAACCGGAGACGACAATATCTTTCAGAAGAAAAATGTAAGTATTTATCACTTTAAGAAAGAAAAAAGTCAGGGAATTGAGATGAATGCAGAATATGGATATATGCTATTGAACAAGAAACTTACCGTGATTAGTTGGATGAGAATACATGGACTTCACACTTCCTGTGTGCCCCATTAAAACTCCGAGACACTTCATTTCCTGAACATCCCATACCTTCATCTGGGAAAAGGCCAAAGATAAACATAATTGGCAAAGAAACGAAACTGTGAATCTACCACTCATCCCAAAAGTTTAAGCTCATAGGAAGGGGAATATTTCATTATTTTAATTATATTTTCTAACACTCCCTCTCTCGTGTGGGCCGTACTCTCTTTTAATTGGGATACCCGACACATGCAATATTTAATTAAAATTAGAATAGAGTGTGGAGTGAGACCTCGAACTCAGGACATTGGCTCGTTCTTATATCTTGTGAATCTATCACTCATCCCAAAAGCTTAAGCTCATAGGAAAAGAAAAATTTTATTATTTGAATTATATTCTCTAACAGAAACATCTACTTTATTGTACCACTTCTTTTTTCCCCATGGAACCAGTTCCATATCCTAATTTCTGTTATTTGCATCTTCCAGAACCTTAACTCGCTTATGTGGACAATGTAGAATATAAGTGGGACCATTCTAAACAAATTTAACTACCTCTTCTACGAAGCACACCCTAAATGCGAGTGAGAACGCTACTCTACAGTTTGACCACTTACAGTTTGATCACCAGAAGCCGTCAGAATTTGGGTGTCTTCCTGCAGAAATATTCATAGTTTAGAGAAAATTAATACCGTGAGATAGCAAATCTCATAATTGGTTACTGGGTTTTAAACCGATTACACAAAACAATAGCATCTAAACAAGGCTTTCTAGTGGAAAAATGTGTGGATTCTCGACAAATGACTGGTAATGAATTACATGGAACATATCTCGAGGAAATAATAAATTTCAGCTGGAATTTTATCAATTTATTTTCTCTTGGAATAGTCCACAGGCAATTACGAGAGGAATTCCGGAAGTACCTTAATCCAACATACATCGAACACGGCATTCTGATGCGCGACCCAGTCGCAAACCCTGGCTTTCTCTGAGAACCAGTTATCATAAGAAAATTAACATAAACGAACACTGAAAATTTATAACATTAGCGACTGTTGTTTCATCAAAATATTAGAGTAATCTTTTTTGTTTGGATCGTGATAACTATACCTGCATTTTCTTGGTGAGATGCAGAGGATGAGAACTTGCGGCGAGTATCGAACAAGCTCACGTACCCGTCCTCATCGGACACGGCGAGGATGTGCGAGTTCTTATTCTGAAGACAATAAAAAGAAAAAACTTTCTGAAATACACTTACTCTGATGCAGTGATGTAGGTTGAAAAAAAACAAGAATGAAGTGCTCAATTAAAATTAAAAATAAGATAGAAATTAACAAACTCTTTCTGTTACCTTGCCGAACGAGATAGCCAACGGCGGTGTCTCGGCGCCGTAGTGCTCCACGGCCACCGCTCCGATTTCGGTGATATCTGATGCGGCATCGCTGATATACGGCCGCTTTCGTACTGAAAAATATGCATACACCAAACATGAGATAGTTACTACATACTAGACTATAAAGAGAGAAAGGTGGGAGTGTACGACCTCTGAATCCATTTAGCTCTCTGGATCTAACGTTTTGAAAGAAGGATTGTGGATTGGAGCTCCCCATTGAGATATTGTGTGGCTGCAGAGATATAGAGAGAGGGGGAAGATGGTATCGTGAAGGAAGGGGAAGAAGAAGAAGACGTGGGGCTGCCCCCGTGGGATGGTTCTGTATTTCTCATTTTGGGCACGAATACCGTCATCGCGACGGAGTGGCGGGAACTTAAATTTCGAGGTTAGCGGACATTCTATGAGATATACAAGAAGATGTATAACAAAATTCAAACTCTTCGTAACTTTTATCAAATTTTGATATAAAAAAATATTTTACAACCACACATTTTTAAATATTTTCATCAACTTTATACAAATTCTATGAAAAGTCGAACTCTAAAATTTCTCATACAAACGGAACATTTTTAAATTTTTTGCTTATCGAACATCACTAATTCCATATTTGGTTTGGACTCAATTATTTAATTTTTCATTTATTATTATATTGTTTAATCTGTAACAAATAAAATTAAAATTAATTTACAAATTTTAGGGAAAATATACAAATATTTTAGACAAATATAAAAACGTATTAGAATGTATACAAATAAAGAATATATATTCGCAAACAAATAAATTAAAACCGAAATTCAAAATAGGGGAAATTGTATAAAATATATAAAAAAAAAAGTCCGCGAAACTAATAATTTCTATAAATTACAACTTCAAATATTAAAAATGATCAAAATAAATAAAAAATTGAGAAAATATTATATTATCAAAAAATTTATGAAATATTATAAATAGATAAAAATATCGGGACATTTACTAAAATAAAAAACTTATAAAGTATCTACAAAAATTATTAACAAGTAATAAGAGATACAATAAATAACTTAAAACTATAGAATATTAAAATATAAAAGTATCCAAAATATTTATAAAAATATGAAAAGAAACTAGGAAAGTTTAAAAAATAAAAAATTACGTGGGGTCACTCGACATAGCTAAAAGTGCGCCACCTCGTAAGATTGAGCCTATGGATAGAGTTCATAGCTGAAATTTTATAGTTCTCGGCTACTGTTAATTAAAACACTAATAATGTGGTTACTGAATTTATATCACGCTAATGATTTAGTCATTATGTTTTATTTTTTTATTACATGGTCATTCAGTCCATACCTTCGTGACGATTTGGTCCTGCCGTCAAACTTCCGTCAATCCATTTAACAGAATATCCTGCCACGTCAGTTTCTTAACACGTCAGCGCCACACGTTAGTCATATTAACAAGTCAACCCGAATCCTTAAGCAAAACATTGTGCTTAGTAATGTAAATTAAAGGAAATTTGACAATATGATTACTAGTTTTATATCACGTTAACGATTTAATTACTATATTTCATTTTTTTACATTATGGTCACTGAGTCCATACATGTGTGACAATTTAGTCATTTCATCAATATTCCGTCAATCCATTTAACGGAATCTAATGTCACGTCAACCTTAAACACGTCATACAGATTAACCACAAGATAAAATTATCATTTTACATGTAAAAAAAATACTTTTCGATTAAATTATTGAAAATTTTTAAATGAAAATACAAAATATCTGAAATCAATAATTGTTAAGTGAAATGTGATACAAATAATACCCAAAAGTGAAAGTAAAAAGTGTCAATATTCCCATAATTAAAGTATGGTAATATATATATCATTTAATAAAAAAATAAAAGTCTATAAGGGAAATTTCCTACATTGGCTCATGTCTATGTGGCATCAAATATCGTCCATATTCAAGCAAAACTCTATTAATATTAGCCCGGGAAAAAAAATTATTATAACTCACTACAATATTGGCAGAGCCCTGTGTGGATGTGAAAAGAGCTACAAACTAAAGAAAAAATATTTTTTTTTCCTTTCACGCAATACATTAATGAGATGAGATATCCGAAGAATTATTTTTTTTAGCATTAGTAGATTCTAGAGATGATCATTTGTCTCATATCTTATTATATTTTTCATACCTCTAAGCCTAATGAATTTATGCTTTAGTGGATTATGCTCTACAGAATAAACTAAACTTGTCATGATACCTTTACTGATCCACTTGCAACAATTATCACTTGATAGTATCACTTCTTTTTAAGCAAGTGAATATAAATTTTGATTACTTGTAAAAAATATATATAAATTTTCATGAGGTATAAATATATTATTACATTAGGGACAAAGCTAATGTCAATGGATTTATAATACGAGTGTAAATGGAAGCTGAGTTCACTTGTGTTTCCGAGTCAAAATTTTGGTTTATAAAATAATATTTAATTTGTTATTAAATTATTTTTTTGATTACAATAAATATAAAAACTCACTCGTAATTTTTTTAGATATAGTGACGAAATATGGATGGAAAAACCATATCCCCACACGGTTATAGACTCAGGTACCAAAATGTAAAAAAGTAAACTTAGTGACTATTTTGTCGGCGGGGTATAAACATAGTGACCAAATTGACAATTTCCCTTAAATGACAAAACATAACATTTTATTCAATGATAATCTGACGTGGTTAATATGTGACGCTGACGTGGCAGGGCATTCCATAAAATGGATTGACTGAGGTTCGACGGCATGACTAAATCATCACGAGGGTATAGACTGAGTGACCATATAGTAAAAAAATAAAATCTAGTGACTAAATCGTCAGCGTTGTATAAACTTAGTGACCATATTGTTAATTTCTCTAAAAATTTAGCTACTACATATACTGGGATTATGGCACCCCATCTATATCATATACTATTGGTGGCCTAAAAATTGAAAATCCTGGTGGTTTTTCCGGTTTGCAAGGATTCCGTCATGGCGTCACCACTCACTGGTTGTGGTGGGGTGGGTAGTTAGTATGGTAAACGAGTTTTAATTTTTGTTAGGTAATTTGCTTTGTACGTCCTTAGGGTATGATCCTTTCTCAATTTCGTCCTCAGGGTATGTTTTTCTCTATAAAGAACCTTGTGGTTTGACCATATTCTCATAAAAGTCATGCCGTCAACTAAATGGACGGAAATGCACACGTGACTGACGACGCACATATGGAAATTGACAGCTCGATTAAAAAAAATATCGCACAATCGCAATGTGACATGTCAGCCACGTGCGTATTTCCGTCAATTTAGTTGACGACAGGACTCTTCTGGGAATAAGGCCAAACCCCAGGATTCTTTGTAGAGAAAAACATACCTGAGGATGAATTTAGGAAATTGTCATAGTCGAGGGACGTACAGAGCAATTTACTAATTTTTTAATATAAAAAAGAAGGTATAAACGCATAGTTTTCCTTTAAAGAGAAACTACGCCGTTTTTGGCAAAAGAAAAGGTAGGGTAGTTAATCCCTCCTTCCTCCCAAGTCTCGACTCTCTCTCGGCCTCTCCCCCCCTCTCTTAAAATCGCAGCCACCCCCCTCACGACACTCTGCTCACACCGGCGGCGCCTACCTTCGCCGACCATCAGTCCTCTCAAGTCTCGACTCTCTCTCGGCCTCTTCCCTTCCTATCCTAAAATAGCATAGCCACCCTCCCTCTCTCTATTTGGCTCAGCTGGTTTCTCTGTAAAAATGGTGAAACACTACAGGCCTCCTGTAAGTTATTATGATGCACGGCGGTATTTTTCTGTACCTATGACCCATATGCAACTGGAAAATTTCTCACCATTTTGCCGTCAAATTCTCTCTCGTACTTTCAGGGTAAGAAAAAGGAAGGCAACGCTGCTAGGTATATTACCAGGTCGCAGGCAGTCAAGCATCTTCAAGTCACTCTTCCGCTTTTCAGGTCCCTTTCTCGCGTACAGTATATACATCTGGTTATGTATTTAGATGAACGAACCAAGAAAACGACTAGGGATATTTAAAATTTGAGGCTTGTTTTACTTTGTTAGGAAAGGACATCCGACGAGGACTATAAACTCATAATGCGGATGGCTTGAAAATTGCAGGAGACTATGCATTCTGAAGGGCGTATTCCCCCGGGAGCCAAAGAAGAAGGTGAAAGGAAATCATCACACTTACTATCATGTGAAGGATATTGCATTCCTGCAGCATGAACCTTTACTTGAGATATTTAGAGATAAGAGGGCATACGAGAAGAAGATAAAGAAAGCTGAATCAAAGAAGAACCCAGATCTCGCAAATCGTTTGCGAACTCGCATACCTACTTATAAGCTTGATAGAATTATTCGTGAGAGGTTTGTTAATCCCACCCATTGGGTTTTAAAGATATGATTGCAGGCAGTTGCCTATAAGAAATCACTCACAGTTGCTGTTGTGATGCCTGAATTGTAGGTATCCAAAGTTTGTTGATGCACTTAGAGATTTGGATGACTGTCTCACAATGGTTCACCTTTTTGCCACCTTACCTGCATTGGAGAGGGAAAAATTGGAGGTGGACCGCATTCATAACTGTCGAAGGTAGATACTTGATCTGTTTATAAAAGAGGTGAAAATGGCATCAGATTTGTTCAAGTGTTCCACTTGCAAAAGAGTACAAGTGGTTTGGTGATTTTTCTGTACGAGCTTATCATCTCATGAACGCCTGTCTTATGTAAGTTGTGGTTTATTTCCTAGGTTGAGTCATGAATGGCAAGCTTACATATCACGCAGCCATAAACTACGGAAAGTCTTCATATCTGTGAAAGGCATATATTATCAGGTACCATTACCCCTTGTTTAATACTGCTATAAATGTTGACTTGGCCAGCATGTGGAAATTATCTTTGTTGATGGACTCTACATCTTCGTGCTGTATGCCCTTTTTAAGGCTGAGGTCGAAGGTCAAAAAGTCACATGGTTGACCCCTCATGCACTGCAGCAAGTTTTGCCTGATGATGATGTTGACTTCAATGTCATGCTAACTTTTGTTGAAGTTTACGAGGTTAGTATTGATGGTTAATTTGTTCTAAGGTTTTGTATTTGCTGTTCACATCAACTCAGCACTTGCAGAGGAGCAGCGTTCACAATTTTTCATATCAAACTAAGAGACATTTAATACTAGTCCTTGTCACAGATCATCAAATCACTCTGCCCCCAAAAGAGAGAGATGGACCGAACTGTTGGATCAATGCTTTGGTTAGTTGAGGAAACTAGAGAAAGTTTTTGGGCATGACTTGATCTAAAATTGTTGAGTGTTAAAATAAAACTTATATGAAAGAGGAAGCTGTAATTAATTTTCAAATCTTATGTTTATTATTTAGTTTTGTTTTGGAAAGAGGGAAGGTTTCTCCTAAATCAGGATAAGCAAAGACAGAAAAAGGTCAATCTGGCACATCACACGTGTTTGTTGTATAATGTCCCGCTTCTCAGTCTTCTAGTGGACCTATTTGTTTTTCGTGCAGACTCTCCTCACATTTGTAAATTATCACCTTTACCATTCGATAAATGTGAATTATCCGCCCATTCTTGATCCTGGATTGGAAGCCTTAGCAGCAGGTATGGCTTTCTCTGTTCAGCGATACAGAATTTCTATTTTCTTATTAGGAGATTTTAGCAGCTTGAAGCTGTGTAAGAACTTGTATTTCTTTTATGGTTTTTGTAGGTAGTTGTGACCTAGGCTGTTTATTCGTTATCGGATAGTTATGTAATGAAGCACTTTCTCACTTATGCAGATCTTTATGCGTTGTCAAGATACTTTGCTGCAAACTCTAGAACTCCTGTGGTGGATCCTCAGGACCCTAGTATCTCTGGATCTGAGCAAGTTGAGACACAGCAGAAGGGGACTCCACCTGATGCGTCTGAATTAAGACTAGCTCAACTTCAACATCAACTTCCTTCTAATGAACCTGGTGCATTGATGAGACTTGTCGAGGATGTTACTGGTGAGGATGAAGAGGATGAAGATACAATGGAGTGTAAAAAGCTCTTTAAGGATCTGAAATTATTCTTGAGTCGTGAGGTGAGACTAGTTTCTAGTTATTGACCTTAATGACAGAAGACCCAACCCAATGGGTGGGGCTGGATTCCCCATTTTCTTGCCTTGTTGGGTGGTCAAGGGGATTTCCATTATGATAACAGAATCAAATGATTTAGGACTATGCACATCATTCTTTTGCATAGAATAAAACCCACGCGTCAAATAAAGCAATAGATACAAAAAAGAAAGTGTAAAAGCTGGCCGATGAAGAGGAGCAAGTTCCCAGGTGGAATATTAGCTGTGTTAAAAGCTTAGTAACCGGTGACTTTCTGTTTTCAAATCATAATATGGGTTTTGGCTTGAAACTGGGCGTAAGACAATAGATACATGTCTTGCCATAATTTACCAGTCTCTTTCATTTTGAGGATTATACTATTTATTTGTCTCAGTTGTTTTTTTCTCTCTTTTTGTATGGTTATTTCACTTTCAGGTTCCTAGAGAGTCGTTGCTTTTTGTTATTCCTGCTTTTGGTGGTGTTGTTTCCTGGGAGGGAGAGGGGGCTCCATTCAAGGAGGCTGATCAGAGCATTACTCATCAGGTTTGCATTCAACACTTCATATATGTGATGGCACATTTACGCATATAAATACTCACATCTATGTATTTTTTTTTGGATGAAACTGTCCAATCAGTATAATTTTGAGTGATTGCTTTTGTATGTGCAGATTGTCGACCGCCCAACACAAGGTCATAAATTCCTATCCAGGGAGTACATCCAACCACAATGGGTGTATGATTGTGTAAATGCACGTATCATTTTGCCTACTGAGAATTATATGGTGGGAAGGTGATTTTTCTTCAAGTCCCCTGGGTGTATGATCTCGATTACACTATGTCGATCTCTTTTTCCTTTGGATGTAATTGTTGAGTTGCAACACTCATTTAGTTTGCTTGGCCAGATAAACTTGTGCAGAAAATCATATTTCTTGAGAACAGGTTTCTGTGAGCCTCCACGTCTGATAGTATCAACTGCATGAATCATTTCTGTTGTTAAATATTGATAGTGTTCCCTGTTACTTTAAAGGTGTGAAAGTTGGTGCACCAGTTTCTAATGTTAATAAGAATGCACGACTTATTGATACCTGTCAACAGGGTTCCTCCACCACACTTGTCACCTTTTGTTGATAATGATGCGGAAGGGTATGTTCCAGAGTATGCAGAGACGATAAAGCGGTTGCAGTCTGCTGCTAGAAATGAAGTCCTTCCATTACCTGGTATTGGAAAGGAAGATTTGGAAGATCCTCAGAAATTACTGGTCGAAGGTATTATTGATAGGGCAGAAGCTAATGAAGCTGCCGAGAGAAAGCGCAAGGTAGGCATTCTTTTAACTGATTGAAGTGTGTTACAAACTAGGGCTGTGCAAGTCCCGTAGCGGTTATAGCAATACCGGTATGGGCCGGCTGCCGCATTCCTGGTACTGGTGGAAGTACCGGTAGCGGGATCCCATGAACAGCCCTATTACAAACATACACAGGACTGTGTTTTACAAGGAATCTGATGCTATTTGATTTTGCTTCATTTTCAGTTGGAAGTTCATAGTTTTGTCCCTTCTGACTTTAGCAAATTTGACATGGTTGCAGATGATTCTTGAGCAGAACCGGTATCTTGATGAATTGAAAATGGAAGTTATTGGTACAACTACTTCAGACAATAAGCAGAGCACTTCTAAAGAGATGGAGGCTAGGGAAGCATCTGATCCAGATATCCAACGAATTGTCCAGGATCATGCAAGTATGTCAAAGGTTGTGATGTCACGGAATAAGAGGAAGCTTTATGAAGCCATGGAGGTAACTTTAATGGCTATGCATTTTTTTTTTGTTTCATCATGGAAGAAAGGTGTGGTCAAATGATTATGGAGTTAGGCTGCATTCGACGATTTTCATGGTAGTCTAACAGCAGTTTGCATAGTGAATTTGTTTGCCATGTGGTCTAATGCACGTTGCATGAAGTCTACTTTCTTGGATTTCCTGAGAAGTCATAGATTGGTCTGACAAGGAGTCCATGTTTTATAATTTTTGGCTTGATTGATAATTATGGATTTTATTTCGTTGTCAATTCCCATTTTACCTTTGAAGTTTTCATATGCTCTAATAAGTACATTGGTTCGAGTTTGGTTATGATTTTTTTTCTGTAGAAACTAATATATTTGTTTTTCTTGTCCTCCTTTCAGATTGGCAAAAAACGGAAGCAGTCTCATGTCGATCTTCTCAAGGAACGGAAGAGCAAAATTGCGGCAGCTCAGAAATCCGTGGAGAGTTAAAGTGCCCCGGAAATTTGCATGGCTTGTATTTGTTGCAGACTGATTTTCCGTCATATCTGGTTAGAAGGGCAGCTAATTTGCCCAAGGCTGCTTAATTTTGTAATGACTACTATTAAGTTATACATTGTCAATTGAGGCTGCAATGGGCTAAAATTTTGGCAAATATGTGCAATATAAATGTTTTTAATTTTCATACTGAAGTCATCGTTCTTTTTGCTTGCTAAAACGTCAGAGTCCTGCTCGGAGAGCTATAACCTGTTGGATCATCATGGTAGAGGAGAGCATATTTAAACACCAAACATGCTTTCTAGCTTACTTTGTTAAATAGTAAAAATGGCGATATCTAGATGCACAGATCTTAGCATGCCTTTAGTTGTCCACTTTTCGTGGGCTTTTGGTTCAGAAGCAGACTTTGTTCAACTATTGCCGACCCATCTCCAGTCTATGGAAACTCTTCCGCTGATGACGCGGGGCTTGTGAGCACGTTGAAGGATATAACGTCTAAATATTGGTTTCCTCGGAAAAAAAAGGGTTAATGTCCTTTTTAGTCCCTAGGTTTTGGGGCGGTGTTCTTTTTAGTCCCTAGGTTTTATTTTTTTTCAAAACAGTCCCTAGGTTATTTACGTTTGTCTTTTTAGTCCTTCCGTCCAATTCCGTCACTCCCGAGTCCAGTCAGCTAACGGCGGGACACGTCACACCCAATAGAATATTGCCACGTGTACTATTTTTTTTTTTTTTTTAAAAAAAAATTTCCACATGTTTAAAATATATAAAAAAAAAAAACCAAAAGAAGGGAGATACCCCCGTGGCCACCGCCGAACGGGGAGCCCAGAGTTGGGCTCCCCGTCGACGGGGGTGGCCGGGGGCACTCACCCCGGCGACGGGGAGCCCAGATCTGGGCTCCCCGTCTAGCCACCGACGGTGGTGGCCGGGGGCTCCCCGTCTGGCCACCCCCGTTCGCGTGAGGGGTGGCCTCCCTGGCCACCACCGAGCGACGGGGAGCCCAGATCTGGGCTCCCCGTCTGGCCACCGACGAGCGGGAGCCCAGATCTGGGCTCCCCGTCGACGGTGGTGGCCGGGGGCTCCCCGTCGGGCCACCCCCGTTCGCGCGAGGGTGGCCTCCCTGGCCACCACCGAGCGACAGGGAGCCCAGATCTGGGCTCCCCGTCTGGCCACCAACGAGCGGGAGCCCAGACCTGGGCTCCCCGTCGACGGTGGTGGCCGGGGGCTCCCCGTCGGGCCACCCCCGTTCGCGCGAGGGAGCCCAGATCTGGGCTCCCTCGCGCGAAGGGTGGCCTCCCTGGCCACCACCGAGCGACGGGGAGCCCAGATCTGGGCTCCCCGTCGCCGGGGTGAGTGCCCCCGGCCACCCCCGTCGACGGGGAGCCCAAATCTGGGCTCCCCGTTCGGTGGTGGCCACGGGGGTGCCTCCCCCGTTTTTTTTTTTTTTTTTTTTAGTTTTGTCCATGTGGACATTTTTATTATTTTTAAAAAAGTTGGTACACGTGTCAATATTTTATTGGGTGTGACGTGTCACACCGTTAGCTGACTGGGCTCGGGAGTGACGGAATTGGACGGAAGGACTAAAAAG
The DNA here is from genome assembly GCA_963930655.1 of Myrica gale. NCBI lineage: Eukaryota > Viridiplantae > Streptophyta > Magnoliopsida > Fagales > Myricaceae > Myrica > Myrica gale. The sequence goes on along the minus strand of OZ005600.1, from coordinate 1,337,666 downwards.
ACAAACGTAAATAACCTAGGGACTGTTTTGAACAAAAATAAAACCTAGGGACTAAAAAGAACACCGCCCCAAAACCTAGGGACTAAAAAGGACATTAACCCGAAAAAAAAACGTTCAAATATTTGTATTCTAGTTTTTTTGTGCGCGCGATAGTTTCTCCGTTCATACCTTTTTGCGGTTATTTATTTTTTATAATTGCTATATGCGTCCAAGACCGAAAAGAGGAAATTGGAAATGGTTGAGTTTTGCTAAACGGTCGTTTCCTTTCCGTCGAATTTGTGTGCATTTGGCGCGAAGTGATTCCGGAACGCAAATTCGACAGCGTATAAGTATCTAAACCGCTTAGAAAAGAAAGAAAGTACAAGTACCTAAACCGCGCTTCATCTCCAAACGTGTCTATTTTTTCCAAACTCTTTCGTGCTCCGGAAGAAGGCTCTTGAAGCTCTCTCTTCTGCCGGGTTTTCACTGCCCAGCCAAGAGAGTTCCTGCTCGAAATCCATATGGTTAATTCCACGCCATTCTACTTTTTCACATTCGAATGAAATTTCAGCTGCTCGGCAATATTTTGCATGCACAGTAATGATGCACTGAGGAATCTGGAATCAAGAGTGTCAAGTTGTTTAGTTTTTGCTGGATCGTACACTTATTTGTTAGTTGTTTTTTGTTTTGGTAGGAGTCGGTACTGTTGGCCTCCGGACTCTACTTCATTTCTGTTAGTTGTAAGCGTTTCAACCACTTCATTTTGTACCAGTTTCAAGAAGCCGTGGACGGAGACGAGTTCTGTTTGGTTGTTTGTTTTCTTTTGTTTGCATATGGATCTTTCAATGTGTTACGAAATTCGTTGAAGTCCTTGAATTCTTGAGTGTTACTGGTGTTTTCGTATCAATGTTTTATTCCTGTTCATACGATATGCAATTTTCTTTATTACTGCTTAATCTACGCGTGAAGTTTTTGCTTCACTCCTAACTTTTGCATCAGCGTCCCCTAGCTTTTGTTTTTTTGTTTTCTGTCAGCTGTTCCCTTGATCAGTTTTTGTGCCTCTTGGTTGCTTACGGAGAATATCTGGTTTCCTCTTAGGATAAGATCATGGATCCGACGTGGTATATACAAACAATCAGGTTTCTACGGCTTACAGTATCTGGTTTATGCTTCAAACATCCCAACGACAGATTTCATACATACAATCGAGCAAATTTATTAACATAATGGCCTCTGCAGATTTGTCCGAGTTGAATATATTCAAAATACATGGAGATGGGTTATATACCAAAAATCAGATCTCTGTGGCTATATACAAATAACAAATCCGAACTTATTCAAGCTGCACAAATACACACCATACTCAAACCTCTGCAATATTAACAAAACATCACGCTTAGAACAAGCCCTTCTATATAACTCTATCTTTGCATCTGACCTTTTGCAACTGCCAGAGTGATCTACTTTCTTCTTTTAGTTTGGTGATGATGTCTTTGGATGGGAAGACTTGCCAGTAATGGCCTTCTTCACCTTTGAAAGTGAATGCTTGACCTTTGACCCAACACCTGATAGGATATTGTGAGATTTCTTGTGTGCAACCTTAACGTCAGTTTCTTTAGAGGCTTCTACCATGACTGGAGCATCAGACCCTGAGTCTGCCCTTTTATGTTCATCTTCTTCCTCTTCATCTATTTTTGCTTCATCAATTTGTTTGGTTTCTGCTTCTTCATTTTGCATTTCTTCTTTGCAGGGTGTTGGTTCACTCTCCTTGGTCAAGTCTTTGGAGGCTTGCAAATTTTCTTTCATGGATTTGTGCATTTGTTCCGATAATGAAATCGTAGCCAAATAAGCTGATGTAGAATCCTTAGTTATTTTTTCTTCTGAATCATCCATCCTTTTTTCTCCTTCACATTCAACCTCTCTCACTTCTGCCTCAACATCTGTAGCTCTTCCAGGTATTTTATCTTCTAGCTCAACTTTGTGCAAGCTTTCCTCAATTTTGTGCTGTAGCACTGGTATAACATCTTCGTGGTCTGTTCTAATTATTGTCTCTTTGTTGTCACTGAGATCTGCTTCTCCTGGAATCTCTGTTCCTGCATAGGGGGTCTTCTCTAGCTGCTGGATGTTTTGAGTGATCTCAATGACTTCTGAGAAGTCTGTGGCACCTTCTTTCTGTGATATTGCCCCATCCGGTTCCTGCATATAAGACAAAGTAAAGAAAACTTCTAAACTTGATCTTTTCCATGCAACTTTCTTACTGCGATCTGTAGGGTCCATCTGGATCTTGAAATGATTGGGGGTTGTTGTTAGAAACCATCGAAAATAACTCAATACTGGCTTCTATTATTCATGTTTAGGGCATACTCTGTTCTTTCCAGAACAAAATAACATTTGAAGATACTTGTGGTTGATAACAAATCAAAATTTCTGAGGTTCTTATTATAGAAGTAAAGATGATCGTATTTTTAAAGGAATGATATATGAAAAACAGAAAGTGGAAAAGGAGCGGAAATGTTGAGCACATGACTCCACGTGGCTGACTTCTATGCTATTTATTTGTTCATATCATGATTAACCTCAGGAGGAAAATGTAGAGCTCTTGTTAAATATGATTTCATAGGTGCAGTCTTTAGATAATCAAGGAAGGAGGAGAGAGGTAAGTAATCTGACCTTGTCTTCGATAGTTATGGCTTCTGTTTTCCCCTTTGTGACGTTTGTTTCATCACTCTGATTTCCAGAGTCCAGTTTAATTGCTGCCTGCTCAACATTCTTTCCCACTGTTTCATTTGGATAGCTCTCTGCTGCATTCTCATTCTCGACAGTTCTAACTTGAGCTGTTATGTTCTTTTCAATACCCTCACTTTCACTGTCCTTGTCAGTTATTTGAAACTGTAAAATAGATAAAAGCTTCAGCTTTGCTTTTCAAAAGAAGCAAGGAGTGCAAGCAACATAAAATTTAGACTTTCTACCTCGAGTGCTTTGTGCTGATTTGTTGCTGTTGTGGCTTTAAATATTTTATTTGTCTCCTCTGGAGGATATTCTTCTGCTTTTGATTCATCTCTTTGGTGTCTCTCTATAATTTGTTCTTCACCCAGAGAAACTGATTTAGAATCCTTGGCAACTTCCTTTTCCTCCGTGACCTGAAATATTTTACCATACAGATAGCAGTTGTGTGAGAGGAACTTCACAAAAAAGAAAAAATATTAGAAGAAAGGAGAGGAAGAAAAATAAAACAGAAAAGCCATAGCTGTACGAGATAATAAGCCTGGATTTAATTCTCTGACCTCTTCAATGGAAACATCATCCTTCAGTATTTGATGTACTTCAACTGTTTTCTTGGACTGAGACTCCTCATTGTTCAAATCAGTTATTGCTGCCTCAAGATGCTTTTCATCTATATCTTCGGATTTGGTGAGTACCTGATCACTCTGGACCTCTGACTCATGATCAAAAGTCATTTGACTTGTCTCAACTTTAAGATAAGAGGCTTCTTCAGCTGGTTTTGTTAATTGTCTGACTTCCTTACTTTGTGATGGAGAATCAGCATATATAATATCTTCCATTCCACGAGGCTCTAGTTTTGAAGCTTGATCTAGAGTGCTGCCTTCTTCCTTCTGTTCTTCATTAGGGTCAGCTTCACTACTTTCCAGCCCCACTGCAGAGGTTTCGAGCTCCTTGAGCACTGTATTCTTCAAGCATGTCCCCTCTGTTGTCTTTGCAGCAGAAAAGTAGTTGTGAATCTCATCACCTAGCGTTTTAACTTCCTTGATTTTGTCTTCTTCCATCCTCTCGTCTGTGGTGGTAGTTCCATACTCCTGTTCCCTGGGAAGAAATGAAGATGGAGTTTGAAGTTGCTCTCCCAACTTCCCTGATGGGAATGTCTGATCAGCAATGAGTTCATCTTCGCTTACTTCTTCAACACCTGGAGCCTTAGATTTGGAAAAAGTTTCTGAAGTTTCTTTGATCTCTTCAATATCAGCTGCGTCCAGCTTCTCCACTGATAGGCTTTGTTTGGTTTCACCAGTTTCTTTTTTGGACTCAAAAACTGCAACAAAAGCGCTTTTGTTTTCCTCAACTTCATGTTTGTTTTGATTTTCCAAACTTGCTAGACTTTCACTTTCTTTGTCTGCATCTTTGTTTATGATATTTGAGAGATGAGATGGCAAGTTCGATGAAGTTTCTTCAAGCTTCACACTAGCAACTTCTTCAGTTGGTGGATTGGAATCCACTATTTTCTCTACACTCTCTGCTGAGCTAGTAACCTTCGTTGACATGTCTTCTTGCTCCAAGCACGTGTCTTCTGTTTTCTTTGTTGCAGAAGCATTGTTGATATTCTTCTCATCTTGTGTCTCCACTTCCTTTGTGCTTTCTTCTCCTGCTGCCTTCTTGAATGCTGTTGTAGTTCCATGTTCTTGTTCCTCAGAGAGCAATGCGGAAGATGGTGTTTGAAGTTGCTCTTCCTTCTGCAATAACTCCCTGTCTGTTGCCTTTGGGTTGGAAGAATCATTAGTACTTGTACCTTCAACCATCTCCATTTCCTTTATTTTTATTTCTTCTGTGTCCTTGCACACAATTGTTGGTACGTGCTCCTGTTCCAAAGAAAGTAATTCAGAAGATTTTGTTTGAAGTAGCTCTGCCAACTTCCCTGCAGGGAGAGTCTGATCAGCAGCCCTTTCATCTTCAGTAACTGCTTCAGTGCATAGAGATTTGGACACTGTTGCAGAAGCTTCTTTTATTCCATCTTCTGTACTAGGAGCTTCTTCGCTACTGTGATATTCAGACCCGCAAACCGTGTTGGAAACTGTTTTGGTCTCCTCAACTTCTTTTGTATCTGGTTTATCCAGACTTACATTCTCATTCTCTACATTTTCAGGAACCATTGGCTCCTCTTGCTCCAGGCAGGTCTCTTCTTTTGTTTCTGTTGCTGAAGAATTACTGGTATTCATGTCATCTAGTGTTTCCACTTCCCTCGTGCTTTCTCTCTCTAGCTTCTCGAATGCAGTTATAGTTCCATGCTCCTGTTCCCCGGAAAGTGCAGAAGCTAGTGTTTGGAGTTGCTCTTCCTTTTGCAAGCATGTCTCTTCTGTTGCCTTTGTGCTGGAGGAATCATCAATATTCTTATCATCAGGCATCTCAGCAGCTTCTGTTTTTATTGCTTCTATCTCCTTGACTATGGTAATAGTTCCATGCTTCTGTTCCATGGAAAGCAATTCAGAAGATGGTGTCTGAAGTTGTTCTTCCAACTTGACCATGGCGAGAATCTGACCTGCAGCCATTTCATTTTCAGTAACTGCTTCAATGCCTAGAGATTTGGATGTAGACTCTGTTCCAGAAGCTTCTTTGATTCCTTCTTTGGTTTCATCTTCCAGCTTTTTCATTCTTGAACTTTCCCCAGTTTCAGGAGTTTCTTCAACTCCATGATATTCTGACCCAAAAACTGCATTAGAAACTGTTTTGGATTCCTCCACTTCATCTGCATCTGGGTTTTCCAGAGTTCCAATCACTTTGTCTACATTTTCGTACTCCCTCCCAGGGAGTTGAGAAGCCAAGCTAGAGGAAGCATTCTCAAGTTTGTTGCTATCAACTTCTTCAGCTCTTGGACAAGACTCTGTTTTGATAGCCTCTAAACTCTCATTTAAGCTAGTATCCTTTACAGGTTTGTCATCCATTTGTGCTTCAGCCAAGCTTGACTCTGCTGGTACCACAATTGCATTGTCATTGTCCTCGAGAAAATCATCTGCTTCCACTTTGATCTCCTCTTCAATCTTTTCTTCTGCATCTTCAGTTGTTTTCATGTAGACATCTGCAGGCTCAAGACTGCCTTCACCTTGGATCTTTTCTTCTCTGGGTGCTTTTGTACCAAGTGCTTCTGACTCCATTGTTCGTTCCTCTAGAATACATGTGTTACCCGTTTCTTTGTGTTCATTGGAGTCTGTTGCATCTAGATATCCAGTAGATTCTGTTCCAGAGTCTTTCACCTGTTTATTAAATGGTGTTTCAAATCAATGTTCACCAAAGAAAAACAGCAAGAGATGAGTTATGAAAATTTTCTTTCAGGTTCACCTTCTCAAGTATTTCAACTCCGTTAGAAACTTTATGAATTTCCTTCAAGTAACTTACTCCATGTTTGTCCTGTTCTTTCACGCCTTCACTTCCATCAACGTTATCAACTCTCTCATGCACCTGTTAAACAGTTTATCAATAGAGCAAAGAGAGGTTTGAAAACTCGCTCATGGAAAAGGAAATTATGCCTATGTGTGAGTTTGTATCCTGACCTCTACAGCTCTTGGATAAGACTCTGTTTTGATAGTCTCTAAACTCTTGTCTGAGCTCGTATCCTTTACAGGTTTGTCATCCATCTTTGCTTCAGCCAAGCTTGACTCTGCTGGTACCACAATTACTTTGTCATTGTCCTTGAGAAAATCATCTACTTCCACTTTTATATCCTCTTCAATCTTTTCTTCTGCATCTTCAGTTATTGTCTTGTGGACATCTGCAGGATCCAGAGTACCTTCACCTTGTATCTTTTCTTCTTCAGGCCCCTTTGTACCAAGCGCTTCTGACTCCATTGTTGGTTCCTTTACAATACCTGTGTTACCGGTTTCTTTCTCCTCATTGGAGTGTGTTGAATCTAGATATGCAGTAGATTCTGTTCCAGAATCTTTCACCTGTTTATTAAATGGTGCTTCAAATCAATGTTCACCAAAGAAAAACAACAGAAGATGAGTTATGTAGAATTTTTTTTCGGTTCACCTTCTCAAGTATTTCAACTCCATTAGAAACTTCATGAATTTCCTTCAAGTCACTCACTCCATGTTTGCCCTGTTCTTTCACGCCTTCACTTCCATCAACGTTATCAACTCTCTCGGGCACCTGTTAAACAGTTTATCAATAGAGCAAAGAGAGACTTGAAAAATCGCTCATGGAAAACTAAATTATGCCTGTGTGTGAGTTTGTCCTAACCTCTTCAGCTCTTGGATAAGACTCTGTTTTGATAGACTCTAAACTCTCGTCTGAGCTCGTATCCTTTACAGGTTTGTCATCCATCTTTGCTTCAGCCAAGCTTGACTCTGCTGGTACCACAATTACATTGTCACTGTCCTTGAGAAAATCATCTACTTCCACTTTTATATCCTCTTCAATCTTTTCTTCTGCATCTTCAGTTATTGTCTTGTGGACATCTGCAGGATCCAGAGTACCTTCACCTTGTATCTTTTCTTCTTCAGGCCCCTTTGTACCAGACGCTTCTGACTCCATTGTTGGTTCCTTTACAATACATGTGTTACCGGTTTCTTTCTCCTCATTGGAGTGTGTTGAATCTAGATATGCAGTAGATTCTGTTCCAGAGTCTTTCACCTGTTTATTAAATGGTGTTTCAAATCAATGTTCACCGAAGAAAAACATCAGGAGATGAGTTATGTAGAATTTCTTTTAGGTTCACCTTGTGAAGCATTTCATCTCTATCAGAAACTTCATGAATTTCCTTCAAGTCACTCACTCCATGTTTGGCATGTTCTTTCAAACTTTCATTTCCGTCAATGTTATCAACTCTCTCATGCACCTGTTAAACAGTGTATCAATATAACACAAAGAGATTTGAAAAATCGCTCTTGGAAAAAGGAAATTATGCCTTTGTGTGAGTTTGTGTCCTGACCACTTCAGCTTTTGGACAAGACTCTGTTTTGATAGTCTCTAAACTCTCGTCTGAGCTAGTATCCTTTACAGGTTTGTCATCAAATTGTGCTTCGGCCAAGCTTGACTTTGCTGGTACCACAGTTGCATTGTCATTGTTCTTGAGAGAATCATCTACTTCCACTCTGATCTCCTTTTCAATCTTTTCTTCTGCATCATCAGCTGTTGTGATGTTGACATCTGCAGGCTCAAGGCTGCCTTCACCTCGTATCTTTTCTTCTTCAGGCGCTTCTAATTCCATTGTTGGTTCCTCTACAATACCAGTATTACCTGTTTCTTTCAGCTCATTGGAGTCTGTTGCTTCTAGACATCTTTTAGATTCTGTTTCAGAGTCTTTTACCTGTTTATCAAATGGTGTTTCGAATCAATGTTCAACGAAGAAAAAACAACAGAAGATGAGTTATGTAGAATTTATTTTAGGTTTAACTCAAGTTTTTCATCTCCATCAGAAATTTCATGAGTATCCTTAAAGTCACTCACTCCATTTTTGGCCATTTCTTTTACTCCTTCGCTTCCATCAACATTCTTAACTCTCTCCTGCACCTGTTAAACAGTTTATCAATAGAACATAGAGAGACTTGAAAAATCGCTCATGGAAAAAGGAAACTATGACAATATTGAGTTGGTCTCCTTACCTCTTCCATAGCAACGACAGTGGTAATGGTCTCTTTTGCATTTTGTGATGAATCGATGTGATCTTCAGCCTCCAATTTGGGCTCCAGCTCCCTTTCTCTCTCTGTTTCACCTTGTAATTGTAGTATCACATTTTGTTCAACAGATTTGGAATCCCAATCCTGAAGGTCCATGTTCTCCTCTGTTTGACTCTTGTTGGTTTGTGGGTGTTTTTCATCACTTTGATCTTTTGTCACTGATTCGGAGTCAAAATCAAGCTTTTGAACCAGATCTGCTGATTCAAGAGTCTGTTCCAGAGCAATATATTAACAAAAGAATTAAGGTGGGAAGAAATATATTGGAGGTGACACTATTATTCATGGAGAAAGAGAAGAAACATAAAGAGAAAAGTGGAATACCAGATGGTCGTCACTTTATCCCTAATTATGCATAAAACAGTAACCAAATACAATCCTAATCGTAAGTGAGTCAGTCATGTAAGATAACATTTGTTTTGAAATAATGATATCAAGAATTGAAAGAATGTCTTCTTTTTTGTAATTTCACAATCAGCTCATATGTAAAAACAATGGGCAAATAAACTTTCATAGTTACATGCCTGCCCAATGGTTTCATCTGCAATACTTCCAGCATTTGAGATTTTCAGAGACCAAATCCATTTAAGAGAATTTCTTTGTTTATTGTTAAGTCGATGGAGAGTGAAGTAATTTATGTTGTTCTTACCCTTTCTGCTAATGGTTCATCATTTTTGGTGCTTGTAGGCTCAGATTCATGGCTACCATCACCTGTTTTCACATCAGCTGGTCCTTCCTCTGTTACACCACCTGTTAAGCTCTGAAAAGCGTCCTCCTGTTCAAGTAAAGCCTCTACACCATCTCCATGTGTATTAACTGCAATAGACTTTGAGGCCTCATTAGATGAATTGTCATCTTTTGGAGTCTCCAATTCGCATACCTCAGTTTGCTCTGCTAAACAACTGGTTTCTCCTCTCTTTGAGATCTCTACATCTTCTGTATCAGAGCTATTCTTTTGGTTGTGTAGCTCTGGGTACATATGTGACTCTGCGTCCTTGTCCTTTTGAGCTTCTTCAATCACACCCTTATTCCCACCATCTAAAGACGTCAATTTAGAGATGTCTTTCGATGGTACGTACTCATCTTCCTTTAGTGTTAGCTTCTCATTGGTCTTCTGCATGCTTGTATTTTTAGCATTTTCATATCTGGTTTCCTCTCTTGCTGGAATCTCTTCCACTATCTTGCTCACTCCAGTTATCCTGGGCTCCTGTTCTTGTAATGGCATCATGCAAGAGTCTCGAGAACTAACTTCTGATATTATATCTAAGGGTGCCTCCCCCATGGTGAATGTTATTTCATTCTCTATTCCTCTGCTAGGAGCTTTACCTTCCACGTGATGTTCAATTTTTTCTCTGTCTAAGCTTGTTCCTTCTGTTTCAATGGCTTCTAGACCCTTCCCTTCAGGGGCAATATCAGAGCTTTTGGTTTGCTCATTGTTTTCTGGCTCGACTTCTTTCAAGCCTACTTCTTCACTCACAACTCCGACAGACTGATAATCAGAACCAATGATTGTGTTTTCTTTTTGCTTCAGACTTTCTTTCTTAATCTCTTCCTCAGACACCTCTGGCTCAAGGGAAGACTTCCCTGTATGAGTGAAAGCGTTGAAGTCCTTATTTGGTACTCCATAATCCTGTAAGGTCTCTGATTTTGATTCCTTCAAATCCGTTGTCTCAGTCTGTTTTATGAAGTCCAAATCTGTGCCTTCAACCTGTTAAACAAATCTAGTAATGAGACAACAACTGAAAATGGACACAAAATGGAAAGCTTTCAAAACCGATTCAAATGTCCTACAAGTTGACCTGGTCTTTTACCTTTGTAGCACCACTTTCGTCTTCCTTTAAGCTTTCCTTTACTGTCACTTCCCCAATTGATGAAGAAGGGAGTTCTGCAACAGCTGGTTTCTCTAAATTTGATTTTTCTGTATTTGTACTTGAAGCTGTTGTCTCAAATCCCACACATTCCTATTAAAGAAAGGTTGGGTACTGCTGTTAATGGGGATTCACATAAGTGTTTTGTGGGACCAATGCCACTTCGAATAAAATATGTAGCATTAAGAAAAAAAAATGAAATCTACAATATATTTGACAAATGGTGGGTTGAATACCAGAATTGTGTTTTCTGTTTTTGTCATCTTCCTCAATACCTCATCCTCTAGTTTAAGACCCTCCGGCATGGTGGCAGACACAACCTATGTAAGGAGACAACTTGTTACGTAACTGACCAAATTAAAATGAGATATGACTTTAAAGATTTTATTCGATTATTTACCTTTTTTACGGCAGCTTCGTTTTCTTTTTTATCATCTAAAGTTTGTGCTTCTTCTTTCTTTTCGGTTGCTGAAGCTTGTTCAAGGTTCTGAGCGAGTCCCTCCTCTTGCATGAAAGTGGTCTTCGTAGTCTTTTCGCTTGAAGATTCTTCCTCTATTTCTTTGGACATTAAACCCTGCAATTGTTCAAGTTTCTCACCTGGTTCATCTTTCTGGAAAACCTGTTCTGAAGCTTCTTCACCTTTTGCTGTTATTCTTGCACTGTGGTCTGCAGCGTCAGCAAGGCCATTATTGTCATTGTTGCCTTCAGCTATTTTCATGGAAGATGTGTCCTCGTCTCTTTTCTCTATTGAAGCTTTTGTAGGGATCAGGTCTTTAAATTCTCCTTGCAGACCTTGGTCTTGTTTCACCAGTGGAGTATTTGGAAGTTTTTCAGGGCTTTGAACTTCATAATCTGCCTCACTGGAAATGCTCTCTCCAAGTACATCCTTTTGCAAAACATACTTTGAATCTTCAACTATTGCCGTTACCTTTAACATGTTTTGTTGGGCCTCGCTTTTGTTCTCCATTGAAACTTCTGTTGGAGCTAAGTTCTTACCTTTTTGCTCGATGTCTTCCTCTTGGTTCACCGATAAATTATCAATGTGGTGCTCCCTTTCTTGTACAACGTTCTCTTGTGGATCGTCTTTTTGCAATACCTCTTCTGAATCTTCTCCACCTTTTGCTGTGACTTTTACACTGTTTTCCATAGTCTCATCTAGTCTGATATTATCATCATTGTCTTCAGCCAATGTGACAGGAGAGGCGTTCTCTATTGAACTGTTCTTCTGACTTAGGTCATCACCTTCTCCCTGTAGAGTTTCTCCTTGTTTCAGCAATGAAGTACCAAGATTATTGTCGGGGTCTTCAACATTGTGTACCTTCTCTGAATCTTCTCCACCTTCTGGTGTAGTCTTTGTCCTGTTTTCTGTGGCCTCAACTTGCCCGATATTGGCATAATCGTCCCCTGCCACTTTGACAAAGGAGGTGTCCTCACCTCTTTCCCCTTTTGCAGGTTCTGTTGGAGCCAGGTTCTCGCATTCTGCCTTCAGGCCTTCCTCTTGTTTCACTGGTGGAGGATCAGTAATGCTTTCAGGGCTCTCAACTCCCTGAGGTGTCTCTGCTATTCCGTGTTTCTGTAAAGCATTTTCTGAATCTTCTTCACCTTCTGGTGTAGCCTTTGCACTGTTTTCTGAAGCTTCAGCTAGCCTGTTAGTGGTACTGTTGTACTCAGCCACTTTGGTAGAAGATGTGTCCTCATCTCTTCTCTGTATTGGAGCTTCTGCTGGGACCAGGTTTGCATTGTCTCCCTGCAAACGTCCCCCTTGTTTCACAGTATAAAGAATTTCTCCTGGGCTTTCAACTTCATGATTTGTCTCTCCTGCTTTATCATTGTGTGACCTGTGTTCTAAACCTCCTTCACCTTTGGGTTTGGATCTATCTGCAGCCACTTCAATGGAAGATGGCTCCTCATCTGTGTTCTCTTTTGAAGATTCAATTGAATCCAGGTTCTCACCTTCTTCTTGCAGACCTTCTGTTTGTTTCACCAATGCAATATCAACAATATTTTCTGTGCTTTTAGCTACAATGCTCTGCTCTGGTCGCTGTTCTGAATCTCCCTCTCCACTCTCTGCAGAAGCTTCTGCTGAAGCTAGGTACTCTGCTTCTCCCTGAAAACCTTCCTCTTGTTTCACCAATGACGCACCAGGAATTTTTTCCTGGCTTTCAGCATTCTGAATCGTCTCAGGTGCAATGCTTTCAAATGCTTTGGCAGTCTGTGGCTCCTCGCATATCTGCATTAGGACTTAATTGTCAACTTAAGTAGACAAGTTAGGATTTTGAAATAAAGACAAGTATGCCTTACTGTTCAGAGAAAAAGCTAACCTGTCCTGTGGACTTCCTTGCTTCCTTTTTGTCATGTTCAAAGTTCTGAATTGGACCTTCTCCAAAATACTGTTGTGATGGGTCATTGACATTACCTTCTTTTACGATCTCTAAACTGAGATCCTCTTCTCTTGACTTCTTTGTTTCGTTTTCATTGTTTTGATAGTTCTTTGATGTTTCTCTGTCACTTGGTTCTGGCTTAACAAATGTAACGTTGGCTTTTACAATCTGTTCCCTATGGACATCCCTACGGCCTTGCATCTTATGTCCATCATATCCCTGTTTTAACAGATAAGGTTTCTGAGTGGAAAAAATATAGAAATTAAGATCGAGCATGGGAATATATAGACACACTCAATATGTGTGAATGAATGTAGTTATGAGTTCTAAGTGCAGTCAAACCTCTTCTAGTATTATTTTGTTCCTCTCATCCTCACTAGATTTTGTAGGTGCTTTCTTAGAACTGTCCATTTGAACCCGTTGCTCAACAGTCTCACCCCCAGTATGTGCAGCACTGCAGACTTCAGTTGTGTCATCTTCAAGTAAACCTTCTTCAGGGACAATACCTGCATTGGATATTTGAAGGTTATCATTTCCAGATCAAGTTGCTCACTTTCTCTCTCTCTCTTTCCCTCTCTCCCCAACCCCCACTTGGGGGAGGGGGGGGGGGTTGGACTCACACCTACACATGCAGTGGTGAATATAGATGCGTAGTTCAATAATTGACTTTTTAGGCAGTTGTATTGTTTTGTTACAAATCCTACTGAAATGTTGATGAGTCAGTGAATTGCTTGAAAAGTTGTTTTTAGCTTGTCATCGTAACTACTCTCTACATATTTCCTGATCTCTTTCGATATCCCATCTTTGTGGATAGAGAACATTGGTGTGGAGGCAAACTTATGACTGCTTAGAAGCATGCACAAGGTTTGCTGATGCCATTCATTTCATCCCGTCAATGGGGAAAGAAGACCTTTTGTGTGTACTTGTAGAAGTTTGTTCTTGGCATTCCCATCAAGGACCACTTCTATGAAATTATTTTATTAGTTATAACTGCCCAATAGGCAGAGTTTTGACTGTTGATAAGCATGAGCATGATTTATGAAATAAGTTAATTCGGTCGACTGGGGAAGAGGACTATGATGCCTGCTTATTGAAATATGGTTTTGTCCTTGCAGCCAAAGCTTCCCAAGTGAAGTGTGTGTGATAGTATAAATATCTGTATATGATACAAGTTCTTAGTGATTGAGCTTCCTATACCGAAGGTTGGGGTCACTGTTGAGTGTCCAGTACCACCCTACAGAAATAACATGTATGCCATTGCTTCAGGCCAAAGGCTTTGATCCAGTTTCTTGTTTTAGTTAAACTTCGGACTTTGTTTTAAGTACTCGGCTGAATTAAGTTAAAGGAAAACAATGGTTGAAAGCTTTAAAGTACTCACTTTTTGCTGTGGTTTTATGTGTCTCCGTATTGATAGCTTGTTCCTTCATCACCTCCAGAATGTTTGCCTCAGCATCCTTGACAACAAACTTTTCTTCAACTTCCGATCTGCAAGCTGCTTCAAGCTCCCCGGTATTTTCACTGGTTTTTGTAATCATTTCCTTTCTTACTGTCCCCTCTGTACTTCTATACTCCAATATTATGCTCTCTGTGCCTTTGCTCCCTTCGGATACATTTGCAATTTGCTCTTTCTCATCTATAGAGGTTCCATGTGACTTTTCAATGTGTTCTTCAGGTTCAAATTCCAAGCCTCCATCATTTCTTTTGCCTTCTACTTGTCGTGTTTCTTCAATCAATGAATGTCTAACAGGTACGCCATTGGCATTATTTTTTGATATTTCAGCTTCTGCACTTTCAGTCTTCTCATTTGAATCAATCAGTGGGAGATTCTGCAGCAAAATGCCACATACAATAAAATCTTCAGCATATATGGAGAGATTACAATTACTTGTCGTTAAAACTAAATGGAAAAAAGGAAGGATATAATAACTGTTGTGATTAGTTTTCTGATCATGCAAATTGAAGAACTTCGAAACCTTCTAATTAATCATTCAATAGAAAAAGGGTAAATTGAACCTTTTGTCCAGGAATTTCATCTCTGCTGATATCATAAACACCTGTTGGTTTATCATCCTTCCTTTTTTCCTCGAAACCATATTTGGGATTTTCAAATTCAGCATTTTCTCTTGAAGCCCCTGTTTCAATCTCCTGTGAAATCACATCCAACAGTCTTTCAGGCTTCTGTTCTCCAGGTTCATTTTGCTGCAATAAGCTATACTTGGAGGGCGCCTCGTTTTCTGTTGATGCCAGTTTGCTGTGCTCTATGGCCTCGGTCAGTTCTCTTTTGCTGATGTTGTCTTCAGTCACTACGACAGTAAATCCTTCCTCTCCTTTCTTCTCCACTGCTGAAGCCTCTGCTCTGTCCAGGTCCTCATCTTTGCTCTGCATACCTTCCTCACGTGTTATGGAGGAACTACCAGGCATGTTGTTATAATTTTCAAGTCTCTTACTGTCTTCAATTGTAGAATTACCATCTTGGTTTAGAACTTCTGTTGTCCTGTCCATGACAATATTCTCCAACCCAATTTTAGGGTCTACTTTGAATGTTTCAGAGTAGTCTATTTCCTGTACTTGAGGCATGTCTCCTTGTTGGCTTGCCCTGTATTTTGCTAGGGTGACAGATAACCCTTCCAGCTTGTCCTCTGCACCATTGGTTTCTTCATCATCATTCCGAGTATCTGGGCTTCCTGCTAGAGTCTGAAAGGAGGCATCTTCAATGCTATTGCAGATGATCTCGTCTTTCTCATCCTCCTTATTTTGTATCTCTTCACTTGGACCAATTGCTTCAGGCCCCTTTTCCTCGCCCACTAAATCAATGTAATTCTCGGCTTCCTTGTGTTCTACTCCTTTTCGTGTTTCTGCAAACCATTGAAAGATCATGGTGTCAGTGGTAGACAATTCGCCTATGGTTTCATCTTTAGTATATGGATCTGTCACTGTTTCAACATCCGTGGTGACTGTCAAATCAGGTGTCTGAACTGAAGAGACATTATTTTGGCCCACGGTTGCATCAAGTATGCGGACAACTTGTTCACTTGATTCTACAAAAGTATTTTTGTCCACCTTTGTCTCTCCTTCCTTATCTTTCCGTGCCACCTTCATCTTTTCTTCAATTCTCTGTGGGATTTCCTTAATGGAAACCTGTTGATTTGAGATTACTTCAATATTTTGATCAGGAATTCTCTCATCCTTTAGAGTTCTGTCTTCCATCACTTCATTTATCTCGCTTCCTGTCTTGTCTACAGCCTCAAATTGTTTGCTTTTTTGGAGCTGGTTTTCATCCCCTGATGTCACCACTTCCACTTGACTTCGTATTTCATCAGCCTGCAAATTTTCTCATCTACAGTCAATTTAGGGATTTTACTTTCCCTACAAATATATTATTTGTCTGGACCAATGGAAACAACTGTGACCCAACGTGTCAACTGTGTGTTGAAAATTTGATGCTTGTTGATCATGTTTCAGTCATGTGTATGACGTTAAAAGACCCGATTCTAAAGTGTGTGTGTGTCTGTGTGTAATTTGCATCCATGCATATTAAAGTAGTGATGCGTCAAACACATACAATCACCTTTGCCTGTGGATTTTTTCTGACTATTTCATATTTGGCTATTGCACTATCACCACATTGATTCATGAATAGAATAGGCATTTATGTTCTCATACACTTGGAAAAATTGCTTGAAACGAAACTTGTTTATGTCTCTTCTACCAAAAGCAATCAATTTCCTGTAGAGAGATATTTGTGATGACACTGAGTTGCCCTGGACACAGTGCAGAAAAGGCACTTGTCTATTAGCATTCCGATTTACCGTTAGGGAAAGGTTTTTGCAAGAGACTTTTGGTTGCTCAAGGCCATACGATGGTTTAAATTCTGTAAGAACAAGAAATACAAGTCTTGTACTGCCAAACACTTCCTACATGTATTATTTGGATGCCATGAACTAGATGATCAACATGAGATTCACAAGCAAAACACAGGAGTGTAATCTTGCTTCACTCATCACCTGTAAGAAGTTACTTTCTGCAGTGCTATACTTGCTTGCTGTGCTCCTATAATTGACAACTTAAAAACTTTGTTGCATCGCTGTAATTAGTTGATTCTTTTGTCCCAATGGACGTACCAATTCAAAGTTGGCCTTTCTAATTGATAGACACGTTAAATGTTCAAATTGTATTTTGGAAAATTGACTATCTGCCATCTGTTGGAACAGAGGCAAAGTGATTGGGCTTTCTTCTTTGGCAACCAAACAAAAATGTCGTTGCTTCCAATGGTAGACAATAGTTTCTTGGGTGCCTGGCTGAAAATGAAGTGTAGAGGTATGTAGATGGTTTCTGTGACCATTGTTTCTTTCATTTCTGGCAAAGCTTTTTACGTCTATATAGTTGAGTAAGCAACAATAATTGGCAGTTATGGGTCCATTTTCTTTCGTGAGTGCATGCACATAGGTGTGTTCTTTTTTAATTAGCCATCATGTTCTTGTGATAAAAAATCCTGAGCTTAGAAATAGGCTTTGTTGATTCTATAATACTTCACTCGTTAATAATCTGTTTTGGCCTCTGAGAGTTACTCAATTTGCAGTTTCAAGAGTGACAACATCTAGTACTGTACACAAGTATCAAGAGTCTGATCTGCTGTAACCCTGTAAATGTTTTAAACTAAAGGAGAAAAAAACATCTAAAGAACTATAAGATGTAGAACGGGTGCTTATCTTTAAACAGAATTAGAAAGATGTTTATAGGGGGAAAGTTAAAGGCTGAAACCTTTTCTTTTGGTTTTAGTTCTGATCAAGTCGGAGGCTGATCTTATATTGACTCTCAAGAATCAGTGATCAAGGTAAAAATTTAACCTCACAATTGAAGGAGCGTCTAGTTATAGAATTTGGTCCTTAGCAAAACAAAACTAGTTTATCTAATAGAATTCTGCTTGTATTTAGATGTTGATTTTGAGATTGTAGAAAGCTAACGTCTTCCTATCCAGAAAAAACATAAACTTGTGAACTTGTATCATTAGGATGCTGTTCTTGAGGTTTCATGAGTTAGTAACCCAGAATTGAACTTCCAGGATTTGTGAGAGTAAACATTTACAAATCCTTTAATCTACCATATGCAGATATATAAGCTTATTTTACAGAAAGGAAAGTGATATCTAAGCTTATCTCACAATTAAACCAGAAACCAAAAAGTAGAAAGAAACTATTGTTGAAGTAAAGGGTTCAGGTTGGGAACCAATACCGTAAGACTGGACTGTGATATGCTAGCTTCCATTTTGCATGCTGGGAAACTTGAATCTAATGCAAAATAGCATGGAGAAACTTTGTCAGTGTCCAAACTGCAGAAGCTAGCTTAACCTCTCCGTGTTGCCGTCCTAAACTTCCTGCATCTTTGTGTTAAAATTCTCGATCGTGGCTTATAGTTTGCATTCAAAAGTTTATCGTGGCATGCAGTTGAAATCTGTGGATCGTTAGATACCTGTATTAGTCTCTTGACAGTAATGTTGCTAAAGTAGGCAAGAACTGACAAAAGGCCACTTATATGCTAATACATTGATGAGTTGGCCACAAAGGCAAATGGTCCTACAGGTTGATCAGTCACATGGTCTAGTAGCCTTGTACACCGTTAGTGAAACAACACATTCAATTAAAAGACTTATCCTGGACTAAAGCTTTTCTTATATGATTCACTCACTCACGGAAAGAAGCAACTGCACTTTTTGAATAGCTTCTTTGTCGGAAAGGCTAGTGGGGTTACAGAGCCCTTTCTCACATATGATCTGGATCTGATATTTTTCCCTGGGGAGTTTTAATAGTTCAATGATAGGATAGAAGGCCTTAACCAAGGACATATGGCCTAAACTATTTCATACCAATGCGGTGGACTACCAACTGTAGAATTTTGTCTTGGGTCCAAATGCAACATACACATCTGGAATCGCATTTATGGAGGGCTTTTTTTCTACCACATATTTCTGAAGTAGAATATTTAAGGCTAATAACCACAAATGAAAGTTTGCTTTTTTGCTTTATTTAAAGTTAGATCCACCGAATGATTTGCTCTCAACATTCAAGTTACACATTGAAGTCTCATCTGAAACCTTTCCATCATAATCTTTTCTACATTACAAGTATTGCTTGTATACTAATATATTCAATCTGAGGAAGATTAGATTTTGGTGCCCCGATGCAATGAATTGGAAGAAGAAAAATTGAAAAAGCCAGGTGGTCTCTGATTAGTTGGTTTTGTATTATGCCTGATAATTATTTTTTCCTCATGATAATGATATCGAAGATTCATCTACGCAGAACCTAGTGGAGTCTTCTGTATTTCGTTTTATTTGTTAATTATAGGGTCAGAAGTAGCCACCAAAGAGGGTCCCCTTCTTGCGTGCCCCAAGAATCCATCTAACTACATATGAGCTGCTAGTGGAATATTAATTGTGAAAACTAAAATTTAAAATTAATTTGTTTTTTTAATCCGATGGGTTGGCCCGAATGATCGGGCTTGGAACTTACGGGTGTGCTTCTCTTGAAGTCTCAAGTTTGAATTTTTTAAAATGGAAACAATTTCTTGAAACCACTCAATAAAGTCGGACCTACTTAAACTTTATAGTTTGGAGGACTGTACAGTCCGAGATTTACTAGCCTTTTAGATGAGTTTTATTCCGCTAGGTTTGTCGGGCTTAGTTTATCCTAATCACCCAAAACAAAACAAAAAATTAAAATTAACAACTTTTTGATGCTTGAACATCTACTTCACTATCATCATACATCAGGATTAGGTAGCCCATCTAAATAAAGTGCACCGAATTGAATATTTGTTAATTTGGAGGAAGTTTGATAAGTTTTTCTTAATTAGTCGGAAACGAATGCAGAAAATTCATAATGTATTTAAGGTAAAAGCACTAAAAACCAAAAAAAATAAAAGAATATACACGCGTGAGGATCACAAGTCATTTGCTTCAGATCTTGGCTAATAACCGACTGAGTGCGGTACCGAACTGCAGCAGACCCCGGTCCCTAACTAAGGGTGGGTTTGTGTGGTAAAATTTTTGGTATTGAGTTTAGTGTTAGTATTGGGTTTAGTGAAAAAGTTAAGAGAGGTAATATTTTATAGTTTTTGTAATTTTTTATATTTTTTGATGGAAGAGAGAAAGATTATATTGAAGTATTTTATTAGGATAGAGATAAAATTTTGGGTAAAATTTTAGTGACAAACGCAGCCTAACTCAGGGTGCGTTTGCACCAATAATTTTTCTCAAAATATTATCTCTATCCTAATAAAATACTACAATATAATTTCTTTTTCTCCCATAAAAAAATATAAAAAATTACAAGAAAATATAAAAAATTACATCTCTCTTCACTTTTTCACTAAACTCAATACCAACACAAAACCCAACACCAAAAATATTTCAATACAAACACAACCTGAGTGCGGTACCGAATAAGCATTCGGATTCGCACGGCCAAGGTGGCACGTCAACAAGGGACCCAGCCACATGATGGTCTTGATAGCCCAAAATCTTTTAGAGGTCCATTAGGAATTATTACCAACTCCACCTACGAAACCTCATTTTTGTATGCATCTGTGAATGTTTCTCTTTATTCTTGATACTATTATAGTATTATGTCTGCATTTACAATTACGTAAGAACATCTGTAAAGTGGCGTAAGATCACAAAAAAAAAAAGGGATCTCGATCGGACCGACCAAACAACGCATTATTATTTTCTCTGCGCCGCCCTTACGTTGGTTAACAGAGACGTCTGCGACTTGGTCCTGCATTTTCCTTTTAAAAAAAGATTATTTTAAATTAAAGTTTAACTACTTTTGAGAAGTCTTATAATGCATCATTTGTCCAAGCGCATGCATTCCTAAGAGCATCTTGTTCGCAAGAGTTCAAACATAATAACGAATTACGAGGTTGGGTAATATGGAGGAAACAAATAGTCCTTTAATATTAATAATTTCTTGAATAACTGTTCTAGTCAAGTGAATGTCATCTTACTTTTGTTAACAATTTTATAATGCTTGTAAAGGCTACGATTGGATAGAAAAAATAATAGTGGTGGAAAGGTTATGATTTTACCACAATTATAATGCTTCAAATTTAACTAAGGGGCATAAATTCAAATGATCAGGTAATTTTTAATGGGTTTTAATTTTTTATTTTTCTGAATAACGAAGGCCAATTTGCAGCATATCTTGTACATTGGAATCTTTTAGCCGCATTAAAAATTCACTTTCTTGGGGGTACTTATTAGCTAAATCTAAAACCACGGCAGGCCAGAGGCTGAAATTTTCTGCTAAAATCTGGTGCAATGTTGCTCTTCTCTATTTCCCCCAAGGCAACCTGGGTTCTGTCACTTTCCTGAGAAAACTACGAACGTGATGGGTTGCCAGTCATTTGGTCGCAACTCTTTTATTTTTGATAGGTTGGTCATTAGGCACAACACTGATTTCGTATTCAAAAGTTGATTTGGATATTGTAAAGCAACACCTGTGGTCCTACATGATAAGAGTTTTCCTACTGTACGTCTCTAGATGAACATGATCGAGGGCCACGATTCTCCCCCCTAAGGTGGTATGTTATTTTCACCAATCCCGTCCTATAAAAAGGGTGATACAACATGGGTGGACTAAACTGCGATTGGCGTAGGATTTCTGTGGGCCCAGATAAGAAGACCCAAGTGAATTGATAACCGTGTGGTCCAATTAACTCTAAGTGACAGCCTAATTGTCTACGCGGCACCATGTCAGCTCTGATTTCATATTGCTTCCTGTTGCGTGGCTAGGGATGCCTAGCCGCCCTTAGACCCTACGACGGGACCCACCCATATATGGGTCCGGGATTGTTTGTCCTGTTCAAGTAAAATTTTAGTTATTTCCATGAGCGCCTACTTGGCAGCCATATCTGGCGAAGGGTGACAGGTAGAGCTTGACAAGCATAGGAGAAAACTCCATTTGAGAGTAAGGAAGTATTTAATTCGCCTAATAAAAATCTGGCTTTAGGCTGAACTTGGGTCATACTCATTTATCCAAGAAAAAAAAACTTGGGGTCAAACTCAATTTGCTTTCGCAATAAATTCACTGTTGACGCTATGGCGATGTAATTAATAATATCTTGGATTCTCGACTCTGACAAAGAATACCGTTCAAACAAAAGTCATCGGATTCCAGAAAGATTGCATTGTAGACGACATAAATGGCACTCCTATAAAGGTAGCCAAAAGCCTTTTGGGAGCTAATTCTGTTTGGGCGTCGGCTCAGAAGTAGTTGGACCTGGTTCTGCTTTAATTAGCATGCAATCGTCTACGGACCAACTCTTATTCTTCGAGGACTAATCTGCTAGAAACTTAACTTTCAGACATGCACAGTTTCCCCCAATAAATTGACCATGCCCTTTTATTCTGCTAGGATTTGACATAAACCAGTTGCAACTATAATTTTCAAGCCGAATTATCACATCCCCAATTCATTGGTTTCAATGTCTTGTCTTGAGTTTATCTCCCAATTGAAACAACCAATTAATGCAATGTTTATCAGGTCAAGCTTTGCCAATGGAAACAAAATAAGATACAGGCATCTGAATTTTCTTCTGTATGCCAGTTTTTGTTTTTTTCTCGGGAGGGTATATAATTATTACCTTCTAGGATAAGGGCCGGAATTTGGTCTTATCTATGGATGGCAAAGCTGAAAGCCCATATTGATGGTGCAATCAGGCTTCAGGCCCCAGGTCGAATTTTGTAAGGAGCAAAACGACGTCGCTTTCTCTGCGCACCTGCCTTGCAGACCCACTGTCATCACCGTTCCCTAAAAGAATAACCCATCGCAAACAAAAGGATATAGTCGGATCCCCGAAAAAAGAGGCGGGAAAAAGAGCCGTTGCTAACCAAAATTTCCAAGGTTTTGGCGCGAAAGCGAAATTTCTCGGTTTCGGCTGCCAGTAAATTTCCGGGCAGCTGTCTCTCTTCTTTTTCCTTGTTATAGTATATTATTTGTTCTTTAGAGACGGTGGCTTTTGGCAAATTGACTTGGCTCACGGGTTTGCATCTCCTTCGCAAACACAATCAACATAGTATAAACCATCTTTTTGCTCCATCACAAACTCGTTCTTATTATTTTCCCATAAATTCTCTGCTTCTCGTTCTCTCTCTAGCCTCATGAAAGAATAGTCTTGCAAAGATCCTTTTTTCTTATTCCCACTCTTATCCCTCTTTTCTATCTGATTCTCCAGGCTCCTCCTTTAACTTGTTCTTCTTGATTTGTTCTGATTCTCAGACCAAATACCCATCTTTCTATCTACTTTGGTTGAATCCGATTCTCATAGTATAGCTTTCACTTGGTTTTGTTCGTTTTTATTCGCAGATAAAATCTCCATCTCCATCTTTCTCTTTCCCTTTGATTTGTTCCACGCTAGTTTTGTTTTGGGCGGTTTTGATCAAAAGAAAGCGCGTTTTCTTTCCCAGGTTTGCTGCAATTTCAGTCCAAAGGCTCGGTTGTTTTCTCGTTTGTATTAGAGAGATGGGCGTCTCAAAAAAGCCGCAAGTGGACGGAGGTCTAGTACGAGCTTATTTGAAGCCGATAAGCACGAAGCCCAGAGGAAAAGAGAGCCAAGACGATGACGAGGATGCATGTTCCATAACCCCAACTAGAAAAGAAACAAGAATACCAGAGATATTGCCTTGCCCACCAGCCCCAAGGAAGCGTCGGCCGTCTTCAAGGTGTCAATTCGACGATCCTAGGGAGTTCTTTCCTGTTCCTGATTTGGAGACAGTTTTCAAACCCCGGGTGGAGAAAGCAAACTGAGAGTTGAGATTACTTAATCCGAAGAAGGAAAAAGAAATATATTAGAGTTGAGAGTAGTTGAGAATTAGAATTAAGGTTAGAGGGTTTTTGTTGGGTTTTATTTATTTATTTTCTTGTTCTCGTTTAGTCTTTTATATTCTTTCTCTTCTCTGTTGTGGGTGTTGGAGGGAAGCTGATGTATAAAGAGTTGATATGATGTTTAGCAAATGTTTACTCTAGTTCGGTTCATGTTTACTTCAGTGGATATTAATTTGCTATCTCTTGTTTGGTGCTTTTGTGGGAAAGGATTACTTCAACTCTTAGGTGGTTGTTTTGGTAAGAAATGACTGACACAGAACCGGAGATTTCTTGTCATATGCACTCTTCGATCTCTCTCTCTGTCTCACAACTCTCATTACTTGTTTACACGGGTTTGAAATTTTTGTAAAGCTGAAAAAGTTTTTTCCCAGTGTACCTTGTCTTCCTGCCTTCTCCGAATCTCCAGAACTCATTATTCCCCCAAGATTATTTACTCCAGTGCTCATACTCATACCCAAACCTTCAAGCATTTTTCAGAGTTGTTTTTGAACTAAATTGGTCTCTGTTCTGGTTTCATCTTTTGCTCTTTTTTTTTTTACCTGAGATAATCTTTTGCTATTGCTCTCAACACTACTTTTTTTTTTCTACGCATTGATCTCAACACTACCTAACTTTCATGCTTTGTCTTCCTAGTCTCAAACTCTCTGCCCCCACACAAAAAATACACGTGTGGTGTGTGCATAGAACTGCTATACCAGTCAATACCTACCTACATAGTCAAAAGTTGCACCAAGTGTAAAAGTAAAATCTTTTTTTCATGGCTGAGGTGCTGCACGGATGCTTCCCAATTGATTGACTATGACAAATACCCTCACAAGTCATCAGCTTAGACCCCCAAGTACCTTTTTTATGCTCTGCCATTCTTTAATGTTCTTCTATGTCCCACTCACGTGCCCCACCTCACCTGGAACTCTATGCAAAGCCAACTTCCTCGTAATGCTTCTCTGATTATGAAAAGACAAACATATATAAGATGATACATTAGCATCCTATGTGGGGTTGAAGGACTCTTTGGTACAAATTGCAGATTCAATGCTTCAAGCCACATGATGACAATTGACAAAGAAACTTTCTTAAAATTCGGTACTTATGGCAAATTGATGCCTTTGTGGATAAGATTTCAGACATGTTTTACCATTTACCAGATAGCCTAGCCGCGCGGTTGTTTATGACAGAGTAGACAGGATTTGTTCTGCATAATCAAGGGATATGCTTAAAAGTGTTAACCAAATCTATATTCTCTTTCCTATTAAACAATAGTTCTGGGGATTAGGTTCCTCTAAAGAAGAATACCGTAAAGTTGAGGTAAAAATATAGCTCCTACTTTGTCAGATTGTGGTCACTTTGGATTGCATGAGCAACAGTGTCAATATATTGGTGCAGTAGTTGGACGCCACCTGAGGTAGGCTGTTTATTTTTGGTTTTTCTTATTTGGATACATCTTCAATAGAATATTTTGGACTTCATCCTTTGCTTGTGCTTCCTTTTGGGGAGCAGCAGATTTTGCAGAGCAAAAAAATTCACTTGGCTCCATTATGTTTGAAGAAGATTTTGGATGAAACCAAACTTGATTGGGTGAGGCTCCATTGAAAAATAAACTTTGCATTTGAAACCATAAATGTTATTGCACCAGGCATTCTCTCTAGCAGGCCTCAACTAATTACTTGGGTTCTAAGACCATTCACAAACGGTATCAAATTCCTCCCAGTCCTTATCTACATCTTTAAACTTATACCTTATCCCATGATTGACGGGAGGTAAAAAAAATCTGCAAGAACTATAGTCTATGTATTTAACTGGTCTTTTGGCGACAATAAACAGTATTGAACTGGTTCAGTTCTAGATGGAGCTGACATCCTTAAGTGAAACTATATGTTTTTTCACTAAGTTAACTCCTGATCAATGGCTTCTGATTTGTTTGTCCCGGTGGACCCAACCAAACCCGATCATCAAATTTGATCAATAAAAAGCCACAGAAGCACATTGAATTAACTTCCTTTTTTATTTTTTTGCTGTTCTCGGCACAGATGGAAATAACGAGATTGCCTTGAGTTATGGTGTAGTTGACTATTGAGTTCCCATCATACTTCATAGTCAAGAGTGGAGACAGATTTGACTCTTGCCATGTCGTACTTTGCCAAAGAATTGTTCTATATAGAAGAACCCAGAATCCCATGTACAGCTTAAAGACTAGCTTCAAAGATATTCCGAATGCATATACATGAATTCTTTAAGCAAAAGAAAGGCTTTTATTTTTTTTCCCTAAGCATGTGATTACTTTCTAGCATGGTTCTAACTTCTAATATTGGACGGACATAATAATTTTTTAGCCTCCCCTTATCAGTTAAAAAATGGGTATGATTCTCGTATGTTGATCGAATTTATCATCTTAATTAATTCCATGAGAAGTGAAAGAAATGAGAAATTTTTATTCTCCAATCTCAAATTCTTTTTTTTTTAAAGTAACAAGATAAATTCGGACACTCATTCACATGCACGAGCCTGAACAAACTTGATCCAATATCTATAAAATTCAGATAGACTGATTGGCTCATTGACCAACCTCTTATAAAAATCGCGAATCTTTTGTGTAAGTAGTAGTTTGAACCCTTGAGTGTGCGCCTTATCCACATTCTCAGGGCCTTTGACCTACCAGGTGGGTTCTCCCACCTCAAATTCATTATTTTAAAATGGAGCATCATAAGATTTTTTTCGAAACAAGATCTTAAAGATAAGCTCCAGACATTTCGAGCTAAATCATGGTATTTATAGTTCATAATTATTTAACCAAGGATACTGCCAATGCACATGCGCATGATATATTCATTAGGAGAGACCGATGCGCTAATTGCTACATAAGCTAGAGAAATACAAATACCCATGTGAGCTTCAACCAAAATACTCAACAAGCATACGTTGAAGTCAGTGAAAAACTGAGCCCCATGCTGTATTTGGGATTTTTCTTGGGCTACTGTGCTGCACCACACAGGAGAGAGAGAGAAGTGGGAGAAAATTGAAATAGTAGGAGAGATATGATTGAGGGGTTAGGGATATTAATTGAGAAAGAGGAGAAGAAGAAGGGAAGGGTGGTCAAATGAGGCAAAAGAGAAGGGATAGAAAGGAATCCAATGTACAAAAGAAATGGATCGTAAGTAGACACAGTGGCGGATCCAGGATCGATTTTCATGGGGGTCGAACTTTACATGCAAAATAACAAGAATTTTTTTTTCTTAGTAATGCAAACAATTTTCTTAAAGTTACAATATCAAAAATTAAATATTAAAAACATTAAAAATAATAGAATACACGTACCGTACTATGGAATACGACTGAGAGATGACAATTGCATCGCAAGGAGATAAATAACCAAAAGAATAGAGACAATAACTAAAGAACAAGCTTGCTTACAAAAAAAATAAAAACAAAAGAACAAGCAGTTCACTATTTTTTGGGTTAACCCAAAGCTAGAGAGGATGTTTCCTAAAGTGACCGGATACATTTGTAAATGGCTCTCAATGGATTTGGGCCGAAGTTTGCCCAAGTCAGGAGATTTAACGATTGACGATACATAAATTACCAACATCTTTCTGGTGTGTTTCATTTTCCACCAACAAAATTACCAGTAAATTTTATCTTAATGACTGATTAAACTTACTATAAAGGCCGAGAGAGAGAGTATGTGCTCAGTTTATTCATGGCTGAGTTAGAATTAGATTTCAGTTACTGATAACAAATTCTCTCACTCTATTAAAGAATATGTTCAGTATTTAATCATTCACAACCCAGAAGTTTAGATATGGTATTTCAGTCTTCCATAAATCCTAATCACAATTTCAACAACACTGTAAATCCTAATCACAATTTCAACAACACTGTAAATCCTAATCTAAATTTCAAATAGTGATTTCAATCTCAAATTCACAACCTAAATCCTAATCAATTTCAACAACACTGAGAATCATAATCTGCTTGTGATTTATCTTGCTCCAAGTTCAGTTGTGTGGCTACCTTGGAAACCACTGCCTTTACTGGGTTGCTGGAGGAAGGTTGGGTATTTCTCACTTTGTACACCACATCTTCAAACTGCATTACCAAGAGGCCCACGAAACATGTCTAGCCATTATATTGAAACTGTAACAAACATGATCATTCACACACAAACACACGGTTGCAAAGATTATTATAATTTTACATGTTCAAAAGTAAATGAAAAGCAGAAGTAGAAACAATCAGACACACTACGACCTTGAGAAATATTGGGAGAGGATGATCTCTGTTAGTATAAGAACTCTCAACTTCTATGTCAATCTCCGAGTACCTACTTCTACGGTATGCTTGAGACATGAACTCAATGTTATGACCAAAACCAGTACTCCCAGCAATCTGCATAGACCCCATTGCTGGGGGTGACAATGACATATCCTCAATTTCATCGTCCCTTCTAATTTCCATTCTCTTGGGCAGAGTCCTGTGGTAGCCAGAAGCTCAAAGCATCTCAATGGGGGCTGAAACAAGTTTGTAATGTAATGAATCAACTGGAAGAAACCAAAAGATTGCCTATCTTATTGAGGCAGTGTATAGGTTGGTGGGCCATGTGCTTTCCATGCTTAGGTTTAGGACTACGAAAGGCTGTTGTAGTTCCAACATGCCCTTGCAACCATTATGATTTGCTTAGCTAACATGCCAAGAACATGACTTGGAATTAGCTATCTTTGGGTACTCAACCGGAATTTCGGATATATTTCACCTACAAAATAGCTAAAAAAAACTATTCATCAACAATTGTCTTAGTAGTTAGGACGAACCAGAGAAAACAAAAAAAAAAGAGAAAAAACACAGTTTTAAATTCAATTTTCCACGAGGATCATACTAAAGCTTACTTATAAATTATAATACCTGCAGAGTAAAATTTGGAAGATGATATTTTATAATCCTATGCTGTTATTTCTTATTTCTTATTTCTCCAAGCATAAACACAAAAAATGATGATTGATACACAAAACACTCTAAATTGTTTGCAATGCATTCAAAGATCAAATTCAGCCTAAAAAACAAAACCCTTTATTACACATCAAAAGACAGGAACAAATTCATGTTTCAGTTGAGACAACTTTTAAAAGGAAATTAATTAATTATTTATTTATTGTCTATATCAAATACTAATAAATATAAGAAACAGATGTGTTTGTAAATCCTTTTGAAAGAAAAAACACCATCTTATCGACCCAAATCCCAATCGAATATTTCGGGAATGATAATGAAATTCTGAAGAACAACGTTGCTTCTAAATACATACCCGGATCTGAGGACAAAATTGTCAAACTAAAAGCTGAGGAACGAAGCCTGCCTCTCCCAGACCCAGTCTTAGGCTCCATAGTCCATTCGCCACGGCCAAGCCTCCAGCTATAAATTAATAATCTAAAAAGGCTTATACGCTTCGTCACTTTCGGGGCAATCAAAGGAAAACGAGAACGCACGCGGCACGAGAAACCCCCATGTTCTCAGTTTCTTCTACTTCCCACCAGAGCACTGAGGTTGAAAAATTGGAGGAATCACAGGAAATACTCGTGAACTCACAGGAAAAAAGGCCTGGGCCAAGGGGATCGGGCCCAGGCTTTAGGTAGAAAATATGGTTTTAGTTGGCCTGGGCCTGAGCCTGATGGGTGTCGGCCCAGGCCAACTTATTATTAAAAAAAAAAAAAAGGTAAATTACAAGTAATTTTTTTTTTGGGGGAGGTGAAGGGTATCGGCTGATACCCTTCGCCCCCCTCCCTCCGCCTCTGAGTAGACATCTACACATCGGCCTCCGAGGGAATCCTAAGCAGACCAAAAGATTCTTGTTTTTTTTAGGAGACTAAAAGATTCTTAAAAATGAAACATCACGTACACATAGACTTGTGAACAACCAATCATCGACTTTAAGGAATTAGGATAACGCGGTTTTTTGGACTCCTGCCCCAATCACCCAACCCCAATTCCTGCCCTAGCCCACCACTTTGGATGACTGCCCGACCTGCCCGGGAGTTTTGGCGGGAACTTAAACCCCTTGTGCAAGGAAATTTTGATTTTAGTGGAAGGACTGAAGTTTGGCGCCAAGGAATTATTCTAGCCCGCGAAAAGCGGGCTGTCGCGGCTTATTTCTTTTTTCGGCTCCTAGCCGGTCAGACGTGTCGAAACCTGAACCGCTGGAATTGCTACCAGCTATCGAATCCTGACCGTTGAAAATACACGGATTGGGGGCCCATGTGAGAACTTGAGGAGGCCGTCGATTTGATTCAAACTTCTGATTTCAGTTTTCCTGGACAAAATTGAAGGTTTAACAGTCGCTTCGTCGATTAGGAAAAACAAAAATTCAGTTCCTTTGTTAAAAAATAAATAGTTTTTCTCTGATGAATTACATATTAGAAATTAATTTTGATTCGTTTATAAATAGCCTAATATTTATAATTTTTTTAATAAAATCTACAATAATGCAATGTACCCATGTTTTGTCATGGCCCATAAGGACCACCCAAGCAAAGGGACAGGCTTGGGCCAGAACAGGGTACGTCGGACGTAGCTTAAGGTCTCGGTTAGTGAGCCCAATTACAGAGGACTAGTCACAAGAGGAGGGAAAAGAGCTATTTAGACATAGAAATTGGGCTTAATGTGGGCGGGCTAAGGTCATAAGGGAGTGGAAAGAGTTGGGGAAACCCTGTTTGGTGCTTTCCATTACCAACCCAACCTATTATGCCCAATTCACAGTAGCTTTTGTTTTATGTTTCTTTTGGGAAATGGGAAGCACACATTAGCTTCGAAAGTAGGACACCCATGAAGGACTACAGACCCAACCGCGTTAACAATGAAAGTTGACGAGTCTATTTTACCCTAGCGAGAATATTGATGGGAGAGGACAACTTCCCATTTTATAGGACATGGACCCCAAAACAAGAGGGTTCCTTTTGTTGGGAACTCGAAATTATAAACGAAAAGGTAAAAATAATTGACATTTCAATTTTAAAAGAAACTGAAATGGAAATGCCACCACATTAGTTGTTTAACTTGAAATTTTTGACCGGCCTCCGGTTAAAAATTCACACGCAAAAAGAAGAAAGAAAGGAAACAAAACACTAGTGTTAGATGGGTTGCCTAGAAAATGAAAAAACGTGTAAGATCGGTACCAGGAATAAAGTTTTTTTTGGGTACTGTTCTTAAGCGTGTGCCATAAATAATTTTCGGTACCTGAACTTATATAAGGCTTTCTTCGAGATGGCATTTGATTAGTACGTATTACCTTCCTCGCATATTTAATTCGCCTCATTTGTCGACTCCAAGCCTAAGCTTGGGTGAGTGGATACAACTATTTCATCTCTATTTGCTGCACCTTTCTATTGATTCATGATCCCATATGTGACATATTGCTCACTTTTAGGCACTGACAGCTTATATAACAGCGCTCGATGGAGTTGCTTACCGGTACTTCTCGTACAGGTTACAATTTCCCTGCTTTCTATCTTCCTTCTCGGGTAAGATAAGCTGGCTTCAGAGTTGCAAGCCTATTCTTTATTCCTTTCCTTTTTTTTTGCTAAATAAATACCTTCCAATTACTAAAAAGTATAAATGCTAAGCATATCACAATCCCGGATATGCTCGAGAATACTAGAAACATAAATAAGACCAACCGAAGCACTATTAGCAGCCCATTTAGCGAGCAAATGAGCTAATCTATTACACTTCCGCGACACCCACGCAATATGTCAATCATTGAATTCCGCCAAATTCCTCCTAATCCGCTCCATTGAAGCTTCAATAGCCCAGCACTCTGTCTTTCCAGCAGCCAGAACCTCTTTGCAAAGGACCAAAAAATACAAAGTGACACCTTAGGGTGTTAGAATTGGTGAAAAAAATGAAGAGAGATGATTTGAATGAATTTTTTATATTTATTTGTATTGAAAATAGATGATTTGATAGGGTGAGAATTTTTTGTAGTTATTTTATCAGGGCCAAAATTTGGGCACCCAAACACCCTAAAGCATGGAAATGACAACTTACGTTCATGCAACTTCAGATGCTCCCTCAATGTGATTTCAGACTCCAACCCCGGTCTGTCCTACCCAACATTAGAAGGCAAGGAGGACTTGCTCCCATGACTCTATACAGGCATGACAACATTAAACAAACAGAGAAAACCCACACATGTGTTAGGTGGTCTTGGGCCTTCTCAACTCTAAAAGCTAGCTCAAGAGGTGAGGTTTTCCCTCACACTTATAAACTGACCACCAACCCCTTCCACAACCGATGTGGGACAACCCCAACAATCTCCCCCTCACACATCGGGCCATGGGTTGGATGCAGACAACCCGTTTCTCCCATGGACTATTGGGTCTGAGACTTGTTGGTAAACCTGGGCTCCGATACCAGTGTTAGGTGGTCTTGGGCCTTCTCAACCCCAAAAGCTAGCTCAAGAGGTGAGGTTTTCCCTCACACTTATAAACTGACCACCAACCCCTTCCACAACCGATGTGGGACAACCCCAACAACATGGGAGGGTGAAAGATGAAAAGGCCAACCCTTAACTAAGGGAGGTCATATATCAGGGAAATGGATCTGCCAATTAGTCCAAAAGAACAAGGAACCCTGCAATTTATGATCTCCGAAACTGGAGATCATCCATACTCATCAGGTACTCCCCACACAAAAAGAAAAAATTGATAAGCATTAGCACTGCCACTTGACCCCAACGGACAAATAAGCCGCATGCATGTTTCTCCACTCTCCACCACCAGATATCTTTTTTTTAATTACATCTACACAACTTACACTTTATTTTTCAACAAGGACAGCACACCTTGAAATCCCTTCTTCATTCTAATTGTCAATAGCCCCTTAAATAACTATAGCACCTAGAATCCTGTTACCTTGGAATGTGTTCTGCCCAAACTTCCAGCAACCAAATTGTATGGCTGTGTAGATTTCTTATCCTCTTACTGGCACTTCCAAGCAGCCATACCCATAAAAAGTCTCCCTTTCCCCCTTTCTTCTGCTAAGGGATATTTAGAGCTCCACCAAAAGATGTAATGTTTCATCCAAGAATGCTAAGTTAGGCCTATTCAATTAGCTCATCCTATCCACAGTTCCTCCTTGTATTTCACAGAAGTGCATCCAGATGCCGCCAGAGGACATTGTTGAGAGTAGTGATATATTCAATTTCTGTTGGGTGATAATTAGCAGTACTCCTTCCCAATGCAAATAATAGTCCTCACTCCTCTAGAGAATTGAACATGTTGCTTTGCACCTCAAGCATTGCACAACAAAATGTACGTGATAGAACTCTGGATGATTTTTTCTTTTCAAAGGACAAAGAAGCTTTCGTAACAGTCCAACGTAAGGTGTATGATTATGATGAATATGAATCAAGACACATGTAGCTGTTACAGGGCGGCAAGTCAAGGAAAGACCAACACGATATCATTAACAATTACACCTTGAATTCACATAATTATTCACAGAGCCAAAACTCGCTCTTCGTGTTCCACGACATAAACAACATAAATTTACAGACATACTTAGGACAGGTGGTATGGTACCTGGCTGTTTCCCTTGAAATTAACTTAAACAGGCCCCCACCATTAAACAGCAGCCTCAATGACTTTAACTGATGCCCATGTCCTTGGACAAATGGTGTGTTACGTACCTATTTCCTCCTTGGAACTTTTTTGTTTTGGGTAAGTGCCTCATTGGAACTTCTGTAATCTGGAGTAGCTGTTCTTCCGCAGCTAATCCACCAAATTAAACAACGACCTCAATAAACTTATTTGATGCCCATGTCCTTGCAACATCCGAAAGCTTGCTTTCCTCAACCTGCATCCGTCTCAAATACGGAGAATTGAGAAGAAACAACTCCACTGCCTCGGCCTCAATCCCACTACAGTGCATAATATCAACATTCTTCAAAAGCTTGCAACTCTTAAACATAGAGACCATGGATGCATCGGAAAGCCCTTTACACCCTCTCAACCTCAGATCAATAAGACCATTACACGAAACTAGCATCGAAATAAACTCTTTATCAAGTAACATTTCGTTATAAGATAAATCCAATTTCCTTAAATGTCTCAAGTTCTGCCCCAGTGTGGCAAGCAACCCCGGTGCTCTTTCCACAACATCGCAATTTATCAATGCCAATTCTTCAAGCCCAGAACTCAAGGCAATCCCAAGAGCCTTAATGCCTTCACCTGTGACAAGACAACAACTTTGAAGGCTAATACTCAGGAGACACCGAAAATTCAGCGCAACAGCCGAGAGGTGATCGTTATTAAGGTCGAGAGGTAATCGAAGATCGAGTTTCTGCAAATTGCACCTGGACTCGCTAATGAACCTCAGCAGACCCTCTGTACTACCGCCATCATAAACCAATAGAGAAACTAGAGAATCGCAATTCTCAGCCAATTTTAACAGCACCCCATCAACTATACTCCTACAAGTCCTGAGCTCCACCTCTTGAAGACCCTGTAAGCACCTAACAAAGGACAAAAAAGACCCCCCATCACCAATACCTTCACAGCTTCGTAGCTGCAATATCTTCAGCCTTTTACAGCTCCTCCACAGCCAGCTCAAGCCCCAATCATCTGCTCGAATTCCCGACAAACAAAGACGCTCCAAGCCCAATTCTGCATCGCAATCCTCATTTTCCCCCAATCCATATTCCCACGCAAACTCAATTTGTTGTTCAAGCCCTTCCCCAGAACACACGAAGACTGATAACTCCTTTAGAGCAGGAAAATTCACAACCCACCCGAAAAAGATAGGCCTCGATATATTAATACAAAGAGAGGTGAGGTGGATACAGGTGGAAGAGAGAGAATTTAGGGAGGAAAGAGAGACAGGACCAGCCAAAAACCTTAAGGAATTAAGCTTGGAACAAAAGGTAGAGACTGTGAGGAGAAGTTGGTCTGAGAAACTAGTGGCTGTAGCCGTGGGGTCGGAGGAGATGAGCAGAGAGAGAGAGAGAAGAGAAGGGTAGACGGAGAGGAGGGAGGACAAGGAGGGAATCGTCGAATTGTGAGGGGTAAGGAGGAGAGAGACGGAGGTCTTGGAGGTGCGGTAGAGGTGAAGCCAGCGCTTGGAGACCAAACAGACTGAAAGTGATGAAGAGGGCGAGGGCGGAAGTCTCTGAAAGATTTCTTCAAGGAGCTCATCACATAGCATGTTGTCCATCTCTCTCTATCTTCTCTCTGTTATTCTCGTTGCCGTTCTTCTGCTTGTTTTCGTTGCTCTTATTTCCTTTCTTTGCCGTGCTTTGTTTGAAATGGGAGAACATTCTTGCTGTTTTTTTTTTTTGCTGTCAACAGAGAAAGAGAATGGGGGTAGTCTGATCAGAGGTGGGTGGGAGAGAGAGAGAGGGGTTGACATGAGCCGCTTTGCTTAAGACGCTGCTTGGAGTACGTGTAATGCACGTCCTAATTAGGATGAGTAATGTAACTTCAATGCTTGCCTTAGAAAGGGTTTCTCCTAAAAGCCAAAGAAGCCAAGCATGTAGTAGATCTTGCTTGCTTTTTTGTACGCCTATTTTTGTCAATTGTTCCCCTCCTTTCGCGTAGAGAGAAGCTTGTTGGATAAAAGAATATATTTTTTATGTGTCAATATTTTACCTTTATTATTATTTTTTATTTCTAATCTTACCTAGATTTTTCAAGAAAATAATAAAACAACAAATTACAGTTTTGAATAATTCAAACTTCTTTTTAGGAAGAAAATCAGCATTAAAATATTTATTTATTTTTATTGACATTGCACAATTTTATTTTATTTCCACCGAGTTATATTTTTTTTGTTAATATTTCTTCAACTTTATTTACTGTTTGTGCAGACCATGGCTGAAAGTTCAATAGCCTCAAAGCTTTTGACTCACGCGCTTGAAAAACGAGTGGGACCTCTAGTTTTATTTATAAAACATCATCCAAACCGTATATATTGCCACTCCAGCTTCTTATCTCACTTTAAGCAATAATGGAAACTAAAATGACACGTGTATGATGTTGTAACAGAGGAGGATAGGGCCGTGTCCAAATCAGAATATTTTTTTTCTTAATTCCCACAATCCAAAATAAGGATCTCCTGACCATTAAAAATAGCTCTATTTTTTATCTTTATTTTTCCTGAGCAGCTAAAATAGCTCTTTTTTTTCTTTTTTTTAACCCCCCCCAACAAAAAAAAAGCAAGATACAACAGAGGGACATATTCATCCTCAAGCATTTTTTATTTAATTAAAAATAATTCCACATTTACGCGACAGCTATATATTTGCATATATTCACTAGATCAATGTAAAGAACCGATGCTTATACCTTGCTCTTTGAGTGGGGGGCATGATCCTAAGCGAAGACGACGTCCAGCCCTCATCAATCTATTTAATACAATTTATTTACAGAAGAAAACACCATTGTCCAGGTCATCATATAAACCAAAAAGCGCATCTTGCATTAAATTTGAGCAACAATCTCCAAACAGAAACAAGTGGGAGGGTTCCTATGTGAGGACAGATCCAACATTACATAACGTGGGTGTGTTTGTGTTGTTAAAATTTTAGGTATTGGGTTTAGTGAAAAAGTGAAGAGATAGGTAATTTTTTTATATTTTTTGTAGTGAATAGTAGTGATTTGATAGGGGAGAGAGAGATTATATTGTAATTTTTTTTTGTGTTAAAATTTTAGAGTGTGTAAAATTTTAGGACGCAAACGCACCCGTAGTTGTTTGATGCACTAGTTCTGTAGAGCAGGATCCTTCCACAAGTCTATATTGGACTGAGCTTTGTGACCAAACTGATATGAGTCCAATACGTTGTTTGGTGCACTAGTTCTGTAGAGCAGGATCCTTCTACAAGTCTATATTGGACTGAGCTTTGTGACCAAACTGATATGAGTCCAACCCCAACAACTTGGCCGAGAAAAAAGCCTTCCAATTAATGGCTTTAAACTATGACTAACCCAAAATTTGGAAAACCTACCGAGGCCCAGCACATAAAGGAGATGTTTGAGGGTGAAAATTTTGGGTATTGAAATTTGAGAAATATTATAAAGTAAAGAAATGTTATGGGGTTGGTAAAAAAGTGAAGAGATAAGATTTTTAATAAATATTATAATAATAAAAAATCATGAAAAAAATATTTTAGTATTAAACACAAATATCTGGCCCCAATATTTTGGGCTCAAATATGTCAATAGTAATCCAAACGAACTCTGTAAATAGGCTTCCAGAAAAAAAAAAACTCTGTAAATAGGCTCTCAAGTTTGATTGACGGCTGGCCAAGAAAAAAAAAAGTTTGATCGACGGCTGTCTAATCAATCATAACCTTTACTGCAGTCATTCATTCAGTGGAGTCAATAAGTACATACTACATATCAGGAGGCCTGCACAACTCAATTGCAGCCCTACATGAGTCCTCTTTTTGCCATATACAAAATTGCCTGCAAAGATGAAAGGTTATACCCCTGAATCACCTTCTCCTCCAGGACCCAATTCTAAAACCAGCCAACATCCACCGTAAGCGAGTTAGACCAGAAGACATAAATGTCAAGAAAAAAATTCCAGTCACTCTGAGCTCTCCCTCTCATTTCTATTTCAAATTGACCAGTGATACACGGTAAGATTGTCCAAGGCATGTCAACAACGATGACATAGAACCTGAATACACAATACCCAGCATGGCAGGTGAACCATACCTAAATAGAGGTAAGTAGCACTGCTCCATGACCAAATGGATTCCAACCAATTCCAGAAGTCACCAACAGTGATGCCACCAAAACCTTCAAAGACACATTTCAACACAAAAAAAGTGAATGGCGGGAACGCAATAAACCCCAAAGCCAGATTACAAACCAGCCTAGAAAAGCTTCTCAAGCTTCTAGATTTAACATCAAGCTTCAGAGGTTGAGCCATCAAACACATTGGGACCATCAGTAAAGCCCCTATTTCGGCTGTAGCAAAGTTAATGACTGACATAAGGCACAAACCAATGAAGGCAACAGAGATAGTCACTGATTTCAGGAGAACCCAATCTCTTTTTCGAGGTTGGGATGCATTGACATGGGAAAATGGAGAACCCAGAATTAAGTATAATATAAGGAGGCTAAAGATTGAGAGCAACACCCAGATTCCAAATCTGGTAGTTGGCGTATAGCTGGGTATTTGACAGATGAAATATGGGAGTAGCGAAACAACAGCACCCCACAAGTGAACCACAAAAACTATTTTCGCTGCCTTAAGCCATTTGCATGATGTCAGAGTTATGCCAAGTTCGTCAGTAGTACGGATTGAAGGAGTAGATTTCTCTTTTCCAGAACTAGGATCCACATTGTGAGCCTCAGCATATAGAGAAGCTGAAACCACTGGGAGTGGTGCCACAAGGAGTGCAAATGCGATCATGTAGACTCCAACTGACACAAACTTACTAGGCGATGTTAAAAGGTACAGAAAAAATGACTGGTGAAACTTCTCGAGGAGGTTGTTTACTGTTCGTACTACTCCTTCAATTAACCTGAATCAACCAACAGGAAAACCTTCAGTCAAAAAAGACACAATAATTTGTTTTAACAAATGATAGCCAATGAACAAGGAACCTAAAGGGATGTTACCTAACAATACCAATTAATAATACATTAGCAGCATTTTTAGAGCTAGAGGATGTTATAAGAAGGACGATAAAAGGTTTAAACATTCAACAAGAAATTAACACCTGCTCGTCATTTCAGTGCGTGCAAAAGAGAGGTTCTTGCATTAAGAATTCAATACAGTCCACTAATTTGGAATAAAAAAATTTATAACTGCTACTTCAGAGAGATTCAAACAAGAACTGACCAGCCACCTCGCAGCAGGAAGTCGTTTCGCTTAGCCTTGTTATTCAAAGCAACTCTTGAAGAAATTTCCAAAGTAATTGCATCTACCTGGTAATCACGAAAAGCACCATGGGGACCTGTGGGGACCCCCAAAGCCTGATAGCATGGAAAAACAATATACACGAAAATGACTCAAGGATCAGACAGCACTGACACGACATAAATTCTTCAACTTTTCCTGATCATTCAATTTGAAACGGTAAACAGTAATAGGCTTCACCCGTAGTGACTGAACAGGAAGGAGAAAAAACTACCTGGTAATATAATGAACTTGCAAGTGTAGCTATGCCCTCGACATAATCTGCAGCTGGGATCCCAAACTTCCACTGCGGATTTAAGCTTCTGGCCACATGTCCTAGTGATTCGAGAATTTCACCCAAAATTAAGAGCCATTTGCAGTTAAGTAAAGGCCATATTTTCTCCACCTTTACTCGCAAACCTTGCCTATGCACTGCTAAGTAATTAACGATATTGATGAGGTCCAGATTTGGCATCTGACCATTGGATGCCTCAGCATAGATGCTAAGACTGTCCTCAAAATGTTCACTTCTATCTGCAACCTTAATGACAAGGGCTGCAGCCATAGTCCCAGCACGTCTAAAACCATCATGTATTTTTCTTTCAGTGAGAAGGTTCTCTTTTGGTTCATTTTGGACATTGCTTCCATGAGAAGTTTCAGCATTTAGAGAGCCTAATCCACTAAATACAGGCATGTGATAATCTCTTAGCCAAGCATCAACTGCAGAATATTCTCCATATCTCGAATCCGCAACAAGCCATATAATATCCTTGGCAAGCCAAGTAACTTGGGTTAGCAAGGAGAACACTGAGTATGTGATGCCCAATGATAAAGCCTCACCCGGACCAATCTTTAAAGGATTGTAAGGCGTCACTAAGACGATGGCTTCTTTACCATCACCACGTGGTGCTCTGATTATTCCAATGGTGTTAACTCCATGAGATGAACAACTGACATTCACCCAAGTTGTCCCCGAATCAGGGTAAGAAAAAAAGTGCAGCGGATGAAACTGATTTGATCGAGGGTAGAACTTCTGATAATTAACTTCAGCACCCAAGTTAGACATAAACTCGGCTATCAGTCTTTGACTTTCTCTGCATTTATGTACGAACGAGGTAAAACATCAGACAGCAATAAGTCCTAAGGTAGAGATTGGCTTGCGCAGGGAAGGTTACTCACCTCAGCTTTGTTTTACCACTAACATAATACTTTTTTGTATTAAAATTACTCGTTAATTAAACAGTTTCTATTAGGATAACAAAGTCTAAACCAGCTGAAATTCACATTTAAATAACCAACAAAAAGAACAGAGAGGCGGAATGTGAAGTAAACGCTTACGTGCCACTGCCCTTGGGTTGCAAATCCAAGCTGGTTAAACTCTTCACTAGTCGATTTGCCTCCGATACTTCCTGACTAGAAAGCATGGGGTTTGCAGAACCTGTGAATAATACAAATCGACAGTGTTTAGCTATATTTACTTCGCGTGAAAGAAAAATGAAAAACGAAATAAAGATATAAATAAAAAGCGACCTGGCATGAGGGCATTCTCAGATACGTAGGTGTTCTTGGCGAGAACTGGAAGCAGCAGAAGGGTCAAGATCCCTGCTGTGCAGCAAACCACGCTGAAATTGAAACGGCAGATCTATATTAATTCAACTTCCAAATCCAAGACAAACCAGTGAATAAAAAGATGTACCTAAAGAGGAGGCTGTGAGAGATGAGGAAGATCCCGAGGCGGACGATTGGGCGTGGCTTCGCTTTGGGGGCCTCGACCTCGCTCTCGGCCATGACTGGAATGGAAGGATGTGTTAATGGAAGTTGGAGATTCCAAGCTGAAGAAGATAGCACAGCCAAGCCAAAACGAAACAAAAAAACATAAAAGAGCAATGAAAATGAATGAACCAATTATCGGCCTATGACCAGCTTGATTTGGGCTTTGATTAGGCCTTCGAGGGCTGGAGCAGACTGTGGTTTGGTCCAGAACTCGTTTGGGTCAAACATTATTATTGTGAGCTTCCGGACTCCACCGGCCTCTTTCCTGTCCAAAGCTAATAAACACGTGAAATAAAAATAGTTAGCCAGGCCAACGACGATAGCTGAATGATAAACTTTCGCTCATAGACGACCAATAGATTAACTTGGAGAAAATACATTTTTCACCCACAAATTGTCATAGATTTGACACTTTGTATCCTAAATTATCAATTTTGATACATTACACCCTCTAACTAGTAATTTTTGACACTTTACACCATTTTTTAAAATTTGAGACTAAAATGACGATAATGCCCTTAACCTATTTTGTATATAGTAAAGATATTATTGTAAATTTATTAATTTATCAAATGCATTATTGTCAAATGGAGGGTGCAAAATGTTTAATATTAATAGTTGGAGGGTGAAAAGTGTCAAAATTGGTAGTTTAGGGTGCAAAGTGTCAAACATTGGTAGTTTGAGGGTGCAATGTCTTAAAGATGGTAGTTTGGGATGCAAAATGTCAAACTTATGGTAGTTTGTGTGTGGAAAGTGTATTATCCCCATTAACTTGAGTTGGAATTCTATTACTAGCCAACAAATTCTCGGTTAAAGTTTTTTAGTGTCCAAGGTTTGACGTTACCAGCTCTTCCGATCAGTATTTTCTCAATTGAGTGATCTAACAGAATCCAGTGCAAGCGATGTAATGGATTCATCACAACTATACTCATCTTTGATTCATTCCATTTACACTCACTTGGGTCTTTTTTTTTTACAGTATGCATGTAACTCAAATTGCAACGAAGAATGAGAAGATTATAAAGGACGTTTGCTAAGAGGTTAACGCTATATTAGCATGATTAAATGAAATTGATTCAACAAAGACCCTCCAAATGTTAAATGGTCTACAACAAGTCTAGACACCAAATAGAAAAATGGTAAAATTGTACAAGTTGACTCCGACATTCTTATTATTGATAACCGTCGCAGGAGAGGGACGATCATTGCTGATTTGTGTTTCCTATGTCAGTGCGATGATGAATTTGTGGATCATGTTTTGCTGCATTGTCCTTATGTGCGTGGGCTGTGGTCTCAAATTCTTTGTATTATGAACTTTTCAACGGATTATGTATGAGAAAGTGGATGACGTTTTATGGAGTTGGAAGAGAATGTTTCGCAATCATTTCGCTAAGGTTATATGGAGGTTGATTTTACATTGCATTTGGTGGTGTATATGGAGGGAGCAAAACAATATATGTTATGAAGATTGTTATTTGTCTTTGGCTAGGTTGCAAGACGTTTTGTTGTCTTATCTTTTTCTTTGGGTGGTCAGATGTTATTTTCTAGATTTTCTCAATTTGTTTGCTTTGTTTAGAGTAGTGGGTTTGGATTCAGTCCAGACCGTACGGATCCAGACCCGTCTAGACCCACGGTCTGATCCCACGGTCTGGACTGAATCCAAACCGTATGGACGGCTCCTTGAGCACGCGTTTAGCTGTAGTGGCCCACGGTCTGGACTGAATCCAAACCGTATGGACGGCTCCTCGAGCACGCGTTTAGTTGTAGTGGTCGAACAATAGTGGTTGGACAATATCTTCCCGACCACTATGTTTCAACCACTAAAGCTAAACTCGTCACGTGAGCTGTATACTGGATCCGTACGGTCTGGACTAAATTCCGACCCGTTGCATTTGCTTCCTTAGTTGTCGCTGCGGTGCATGTGCTCAGTAACTGACTAACTGTCTGTTCTGTACGGACACTAGGTTGAAGTGTTTATTCTGTAACTACTAAGACATTTGCTGTTGTGCACTTATCTTGCATATGGTTTTCATGAATGTGTTCGTCATTGTTCTTTTACGTTTCTAACATATGTTTTTCTACGCCGGCTTTCAGAGATATCGGTACCGGGTGTATTGGCAGCGTCAATCTTTTCTGCTCAGAGTGGTGACACCGTGGTGTTCTCCAGGATAGCCGTCAACTGGCAAGTCTCGGTTACCTCACCAAAAAAAAAAAAACAATACAAGACCATTTTGATAAGATTTCCCTCGAGCTCCCCCCCCCCCCCCCCAAAAAAATTCCATGATTTCATTCCCTTGAATTTTCACAGGAAACGCAACTGATGCTCGGCAACAGCTGGTTTATGTACAGATTCAGCAACAGGTAGAACCACAAACTTTATTAAGAACAATAAAAACAAAAACAAAAGTCTATTTCTTTCAAAGAAATAGCACAACGAGTACATTTATTGGAGAAGAGAATTGCAAGGTTCTCAACTCAAAAGAGAACGAGAAAACCACAATCATGACAAGTTTAATGGTCCACCATAACACAAATTACAAGAGAAACAAAAAAAAAGAAGACAAAAACCAATGATATATCAACCATTCAATTGAGAGAATGATCAGTGTGAATAAATCTTAAGATTGAGGGACTTGTTGATCCATGCCTTCCAACTCCCACCACTACCCTTATGAGCCATTGCGCTAATTGTTTTTCCATCATCTGTCATTTTTCCCGGTTGGGGCTTCTTGCACAGCATGAAATTCCGAGCTCCCGGTGATCCAATTTTGTCCCATGGACTCAAGGCTGCAAACATATTCATACACTTAGAACGAATCAAAATTGATTTCTCTCCAGAGCATCCACATATGATATGTTGGCTTTCCATTTACAAACAGAGGTATCACACCCAACAGGCACTAAAATTTCCAAAACTCGTACAACTGTCCGACTCAGTTCCGTTTTCCGATCAACCAACATAACATAAAATTCCCACAGATGAACGAGTTGGGGCGTGAATTTAAGCAACAAAAGTTTTGCGACCAAACTAGTCATGAAGGGCACAAATAAAATTTGTCTAAACCAAGATAGGTTTTCAATATAGGACACAATTGAACAGAATATCGAAACGGGAAAGAACAAAATATTGAAGAATAATTGAATTAACGGGAACATTGCAGGCAAAACTCAGATGGGTTCCGAATTTCCTTACCATCTAGCCGGGCATTGGGGCAGTAAAGGAAGAAATCATCGAGATTTGAGCCAAGAACCGGAAGCCGACCCTCACGCGCATACATTTTTTCAAGCAAGAAGTCAGAGGTCTTCTTTCCACCATTTTTGCCTCACTTAGTGCTCCATGTGTCACATTGCAGGTTACGCGTCTCCGGGAAACTTTATATTCAGCTATTGTTTTTCAGGTTTGTACTTACTTACAAATTATAACAAACGAGTTGCCGTGAATAACTCTCGAGCCCTCTATGTTGGTTTTTTCTTGATGTAGGATATATACCCTTTTTCGACAGAGAAGCGGTTGGTGATTTGACGAGCAGGATCTCATAATGATCAGTTCCATCTACAGAGAACAAACCGGGATCGGTGGGCGTGCAGAGTATGAGGTGAGCACTATGCTGCATTTAATGTGATTGTTTATGATGCAAGTTAATTACTTCAACGAGTATATACTGGTCGAACTGAATTTCAGAGAAAATTGTTACAATCTCTCCATGTGTTCTCTGTAATACTTGAAGGTAAAATCCATCTCCTGGGATGAAGTTCTTGGGGAACAAAACCCAGGTGACTAAAAATGAAATTTCTCTATTAGTTATTGGCCATATAAAACACTTAAGCTATAAGGAACTTGGCCAACAATGTGTAACAAAAGCTCCTAGACTCCAAACCACCCCCGGGGTACAAAAACCAGAACTACAACTGAAACCAGTTAAGAAAAAAAAAATTCGACTGTAACTGAAACAAAAATGGTGCTTCTCAGGATTCGAATACGACATCTCTTAATCAAACAGTGACATACTGTTAGCTACTAGGTAAGTAAATAAGACTTGACCAGTGCTTCGGGTTCATCTCTAAAGTTGTACGTACAAATGGGACAATTGACTTCGTACTCTGGACTGATCGTTCTAAAGCTGTACAAATGTGACAATTGACTTTGTACTCTGGACTGATCTTTCTCTTCTCCGCTTCTTCAGATCAAAGTGGTTGGAAACAAGAGATTCAAGGATCAAATAATCATCACACGCCCAGCGAATGGTCAGACTACACACTCCTGCATCCTGATACAGCTTTTAGCTTTACTACTTTCATCCATGGCAAAAGGCGTGTCTATTATAGAAACAAATAGCGGATGCATTTGTAAATTGTTACTGGGACCCAATTCACATCCTTATTGTGCCTGTTTG
The DNA here is from genome assembly GCA_963930655.1 of Myrica gale. Taxonomy (NCBI): domain Eukaryota; kingdom Viridiplantae; phylum Streptophyta; class Magnoliopsida; order Fagales; family Myricaceae; genus Myrica; species Myrica gale. The sequence continues at coordinate 1,293,097 of OZ005600.1, read as the reverse complement.
TACAGGTCAGAGAGTGGAGATAGATGTTTGAGTACGAACCAGTCAAAAGAGCAGAATCGGGAACTACACTAAATAAAACCCGTTGGGCAACCGTAGTTGGCTGCTTTGCCCTATTGGTATTGACCGTGGTCATCTTCATACGTTTCCTGGACAGGCCCCACAGATATCAGCCACCCGCTCCTCCAAGTACCCCAACACCCATGACCCCCGAGCCTAGCCGTTCTGCTGTTTTGGATGAACATTCGCCTCGAACACCAAAGCCTTTCGTTGACTATGTGAGAAGAACCAGTGGCGGATCCAGGATCAAAATTTATGGGGGTCGAATTTTAAAGGCGAAATGATAAAAAAAAATTCATGCAAAAAACTGTCACTACAAAAAAAAGTTCATCGACCGCTGCTATAGGAAAAAAAAATGTCGTTATAGGTCATTTTGGCCTATAGCAGCAGTTTTTTAGCGGCGGTCGCGGTCGTGATCGCCGCTATAGCTCCGTCGGCATAGATCTAATGCGGCGGTTCGGGTGACCGCTGGTGAAGACCTTGGGTCGACCGCCGCTATAGGGCCAACCGTGGTTGCGGTTTTTTTGGCACTAAAGGTCTGTAGCGGCGGTTGGTGACCGCTGCTAAAGACCTAACATGACCGCCGCTATAGACCTATAGGGGTGGTCAGTTGCCATATATAGCGGCTTTTTTTTCCTGCATTTCCAAATCACTACTAATTTTTTTCTATATTTTCTATACATGCCTTTTTAATCAGTATACAAATTTATTTTAATAATCATAATTAATTGGAGTAAAAATTTAAAGACAAGGATAATAAAACAAAATATAATTCATTATTGATTAATAATATTTTACAACAAACACAAAATTCTTTACAAATTAAGAATAGACTGTAATAAGATGTAATTACAAGCTTTAAAAGAATATCTATTGGACATGTTCTTAAAACCTTGCTTTTCTCAATCTCGCTAGCTTTGCGCTTCATATAATCCTTGGTTTCATACTCCCCGAAAATGTCTTTCCTCTTGCTTTTTGGTATAACCAAGTTGTCTCCCATTTTTCCTATGCTTAACGGTTCCTCCAAAACTTCCATCATTTCTTTCATTAATTATTCCCCTGGAGTCTGAAACCAGTACCTGTATGTGGCAGAGAAAAATCTCTTAATACCAAAACCAAATGACAATTAATACCCAAACTAGTACCTGCAATTCCAAATAGTCTAGTTTTTGTATCTTACAGGGTATATTGATTGGTGAAACAATTATGTTGGGTATTTCAAATGGTCTCTCACCACATCATAGAAAGCTGCATAGGGGGAAAATATTCATCTGTCTTAAATCAAGGGCAATGAAGACCAACTTAGGTGCCAGAAGATCTACTTTACTGTCTTTGTAAGGCTAAAAAACTGCATAATCAAATATACTTAGATTAGAGAATAGACATCTCACATATTCAACTTGTTGCCCTTTACTATTGCCGCAAACTATATATGTTGAGCAAAAAAAAACTCAATTAGCTGATGCATTACAACAGATAATCAAACCCCCAACTCCCACACCAAAAGGGTAGAAAAAAATAGAAACGAAAGAGTAGGCAGCAACACAGCAGACCATCCACTGCAGAGGAGCAAAATAATCTCCCGCCAAGTTTTTAGCTTGCCAAAAATAAATAACATGTGTTTTCATAAAAGCTCTTATCCACTCATGCCCCAAATGGGGGTTGGCCTGGGCGAAGGGGGTCGGGCCTATAGGCCCAGGCCAATCTATGAATAATAAAATAAAAACTAAATGAATTTTTTTTTTGGATGTAATGGGGGCGGCCGCCCAGGACCGCACCCTCTACATCCGCCTCTGAGAAGAACCATAGATGAAACTCCATACTACAGGCGAAACGGGAGGCGGATGTTTAATCCACAGAACACATTGTAGATATATGGCCTGTCACGGTCAGATTAGGGGGGCTGACTTGCTGATTCTCTGAAGATCATGTAAATTCAGGTGGAACATGGCTTTTTGCCTACCAAAATTTTGTTTCATCATCTATGCAATTAGGAACCCAATGATTTGTTGTTAAAAAACATTTGAGAACGGCGCAGTTCACTTCTTTTTTTACCTTAAACACTAGAAATAAAGTCTAAAGCGAGCACTAATAGATGTGTCGGAATAGCAGACGGTAAAATAAAACCAAAGATCTTCGAATAAGCAGCCCATTTAGCAATGTTATGCGCAGTAGTTCTCAAATGAGTGAGCAGTTCCTGTGCACAGAGAAAAAAATCCCGAATTTTGATCCTGTAACAGTTTACTTGATATGGGCTTGGGCTAGACAAAGACAGATAACTAAGGCCTAAAGCCTAACTGAAATAATACCGCAGAAAACCATAACATAATTGCTGGACTATTAAACAACTAATAGCTCAACGCAATACTGAAGCCCACCCAAGTCGAGGTAAGTGACTTAGGTTGTGTTTGCATGAAAAATTTTTCACTAACTCACAATAAAATACTACAATATAATGTCTTTCTCCCATCAAATCATAATTTTTCACTACAAAAATATAAAAAATTACCTCTTTTAACTTTTTCACTAAACCCAATACAAATTTTTTTACAACACAAAAATAACCTAAGACAAAATACAACTCTCAAACACTCCAGAAGCCAAGTTCGCGTATCTCTCTTCTTCCCCCAAAGACTTCACCTTTAAGCCATCCACCTCCCACCGTAACAGATCCATAGCAATATTGGAAGCAGACAGTTCGATTATTGGATAATGCTAAAAGCTGTCGTATTTTCAAATGGCTTTTGTCATGGCTTCTTCTCTACTAGAAGGGTAAAAGGTCAAATCAACTAGCCTTAGATTGAGGACGGAATGATTAAGATGCTTTTCAATTTGTTAAATAGTCTCGATCATATTAAAATAGAAAGTATTGAAAGTTGTAGTTTTATAAAAATAACTATCCGACGAAATATATAGGGTATGTTTGGGACTCAAATATTTGGATCTAAAAATTTAGGTTTAATCATAAAAAATTTATTATATAATTTATTATTATTTTAATACTTATTAAAAATCTTCTCTCTACTTTTTTACCAACTCCCGTAACATATCTTTACTTTATAATATTTTCTAAATCTCAATACCCAAAATTTTAACCCTCAAACGTACCCATAGAAGGTTCGTATTTCCTAGTTAAGTTTTTATATTCACTAAAGTAATCAGAAGTGAAATTGAAAAAAACAGATACTCTTTCACTGCGGGCTTCGATGTAAGTGCTGTCCGGCCCATTTTTAGGCCGAACCATCACTTGAGGTCCTGAAGGGCACAAGTCACAGCCCAATAGAGGATTCCCAGCCAATCACAACTCCCGAGCTCCTTAAAGAGGATTTTAGGGCTCCTCGGACCAAAAACTTCTAGGGCTCTACATATCGTTCTCTTCATCATCATCTTCTTCTTCTATTTCATCTGACACCCCACTATACCAAGGCCTCTCCAACTCGGAATCCCATGGAGTCTCAAGCCAATGAAGCTATCTTTGACCAAGAAACGAATGACGTAAAGTCCTCCGACCTCAGAGAAGAGGACGACAAGTCTCAAATTCACGGTGGGGACGGTGCCAGCGCCGGGTAACTCTCTTATCTTTCTCACTGTTTTTTCCTCAGCGGGCAAGTATCTCTGTTGCTTCCATCTTTGTTCGTTTCCGATTCTTTGTAGGAACAATTAAAGAAAATAAACAAAATTATATGAAGTGGAAATGTAAGAGAGGAATTTTTTTTGAAATTGGTTGAAACTGCAAAAAAAAAAAAAGTCGCTGCTGTCGATTTGTGTGTTGATTAGTGGTTTTGCCTGCTTTGCGCGTAATTTTGCAGAAAAATATTTATAGGGGGTTTAGCGCGAGAGACAACTGATGGTTAGTTTTTTACACTGCGATAATTCCTTGATATTTGTTGATTTTGGTTTGGATATGTATGAGTTTGATTTTTAATTTTTCCATGGGGTTGTCATATGCAGCACAGTTCGTCAAACATTTCGGTAAATATGGTGATATTATTGATTCGGTGATCATGAAGGACCGGAAGACCGGGCAACCCCGTGGATTCGGGTTTGTGACTTATGCAGACCCCTCTGTGGTTGATACAGTCATTGAGGACACTCATATTATTAATGGGAAACAAGTAGGGTTTGTCTGAAGTGCCAATATTGAGCTAGGTTCTAGGTTTTCTTTTTCTAGAATTAAGTTTTCCTGATTCAGTTGTTGACTTGGTTTATGGTTATTTGGTGTGGTTTTGGGATCATATATAGGTGGAAATTAAGCGGACTATTCCAAAGGGAGCTATTGGCTCTAAGGATTTCAAGACAAAAAAGATTTTTGTTGGTGGGATTCCCACAAACGTGAATGAAGGTGATTTTTCGTTGGTTTTATTTTTTCATATTTTGTGACAATAATGTTGTTTGCTTATTAATTATCATTGGGGCTATGTGCCTGTTGTAAATGGGCAGATGAGTTCAGGGACTTCTTTACACAATTTGGAGAGGTCAAGGAACATCAGATCATGCGGGACCATTCCTCTGGCCGTTCTCGTGGCTTTGGATTTATTACCTTTGAAACAGAGCAAGCAGTTGATGATCTCTTGGGCAGGGGTAACAGATTGGAGCTTGCAGGATCTCAGGTCAGCTTCGTGTCCACTGAAATGAACACATTAATATTCCTTTTTCTTTGGCCTTTGTATAATTTCCTTAGTTCTCTGACAAGATCCTTGTATGACGAGTAGGTAGGGTATACATAAGTATTATTTAGAAGATTATCAATTCTCGTTTCCTGCATAAGAAGACTATAGATAGATTTATTTTTCAGGTAAAGTAAACTGATGCATATTTTGTCCACTTGAAGGCAACGATGAAATGAACATCTAAACAGAAAACTATCAAGTTGTTGTTTCCTTAACCTGGTGGGTTTCTGAAAAATAATTTTTACTAATCAATCATCAATTATTCGACAGCTTTGTGCCACTACTTATCGTCAAGATGACATGTTTTGTACACACATGGGTGCATTACTGTTTTTTAGGTACCAGCAAGCATGGTGCTTGTTGTGGAGTTCCATAGTGCCAAAATTCAGCATGGATGATGTTGATTTGGTGCCAACAATGTTGTTCTTTAGATAGGCATTCTGCCTGTTTTCTTGGTTTGATGAATGCTATTAATCAGTATTTCCCTGGAAATTCGCACCAGTGGTTGCTTACATTAATTCCTACTTATATATTGAGACAAATTTCTTATAGAACTGCTTCATGTGTTGTTACCACTGTGGAAATGGTGCATAGGGCGCACTTCACTGCAAAAGATAAAAGAAGAGTGGGGAAAAGAAAGGGTTAAGGGAAGAGTGTATAAAACGAGGTCCTCAGTTATTATTTTTAATCACCTGAATATATATGTTACCTAATCATTTGGGTAATGAGATGAACAGCTACAGTTTTTTCCTAAAGCCAAACATAATCAATTATGAAACATTGTGATTTTGGTCCGTTTTCGTTCTTGTAGGTGGAAATCAAGAAGGCAGAGCCAAAGAAGCCAAACCCACCACCTGCCCCATCCAAGCGATACAATGATTCTAGGCCCTCATTTGGTGGTGGGTTCAGGGATGGTTATGGTGGATTTGGAGAAGGTAGCTTTGGCGGTGCTGGTGGTGGCGGATATAGGTCAGGTGGGCCCTATGGTGGCAGGGGAAATGCTTATGGTGGGTACGGTGCAAATGAATTCAGTGGTTATGGAGGATATGGTGTCGGTGGTGGTATGGGGGCATACAGGGAAGAGTCCTCCTACCTTGGATATTCAGGTCGTTATGGAGGAGGCTTTAGCAGAGGCTATGATCTAGGAAGCGGTTATGGTGGACCTAGTGAGAGTTATGGGGGATATGGAGGTGGAGGAAGCGCCACCGGTGGTTATGGTGGTAGCTATGATGGCAGCCTTGGTGGTGCCTATGGAGGGGGTAGTGGCTCCTTCTATGGGAGCAGAGGGGGTTATGGTGGTGCAGGTAGTGGTCGATACCATCCTTATGCAAGATAGAATGTCGTTCAAGGAGGGGTTTTTAGGATTATAATTGTATTAGCAAATTCCAAGTTGTATCAGTTTGTAGCATTTGTTGAGGCATGTTTTCAGATTCTTTATTTTCTCAAGGAGGTTTTCTATGCGTTTTCTTCTTCATTTCAATGTTGTACACTCCTGTACTAGGTATGAGGAGTACAACATATAAAATATCTGATTTCAACGCTTTGATCAGTTGATTGCATTAATGAGCTGCAAATATTGCAGATGATTGTATTCTAATTTCTCTCTGGTTCTTTCTTGAAAGGGTAACTGCAGACACAAGTGATAAATACCTTTTTTTACTTTTTGTTAACTCTATCTTTAGCAACCATTCAATTGACACGAGGCACTAATTCTCTTATTTAGTGAAAGTGTGAAACATCTTAGTTCTGCATTGACACAGATGACTGGATGATCAAGGTACGTGTGGTGGTGATTCTTTGACGTCTACGCTTTAAAATGTCTTGCACGAACAGCTGACCTGGTAGGATAACTTGTAATGTTCTAGCTAGTTGGTTCGGCGCGAATTCAGATTTGAGGGCCTCGGTAATTCCTCTTGAATTGTATGGTGGTGTGAGCACGGAGAGCGTATGCTTCAGAATCTGAACTCATCTGGGTGTGAATGCATGCATGCATACTAGCCCCCAAAGATTCTATCGGGATCAGTGGGGTGCTTGATCGTGGAAATTTTGGGGAGAAAATTTGAATGAATATTATAATAAAAAATAATTATTCGATGATAATAGGTTATTTTATAATTTCTTTAATTGGTCTAAAATAAAATTTGGGCAATAGAACGCCTTTATGTGAGGCTTACATTAATACAGTACACTTTCAAATATGGTGAAAGGGGGAAGTGTGAGAAATGAGCATGTCATTTTTTTTAATAAACTTCATTAAACCTATAATAATCTCAAGGAGGAAACCTTGGGTTATCACTGGTGAAAATAATGACAGGGATTACATCAATGGAGATATACCCAATCAAATTCTCCTCTAACGCCCATTTGACAATATTAGGCAACAAAATTCTCATTACGTCTAACATGCGTAAAGGACCAAAGACTATGATCACTACTCAAACAAATGATATCAGAAATAACCGAGCGCATAGGCCAATTAGGGAGGGAGTCTCGGTTAATCGCCTCAATCACAGATAAGGAGTCACCCTCGAAGATCACTTATTTCTGCTGTAAGAAAGTAACTTCCTGAACAACAAACATAGCTGTTCTTGCCTCGCCCACAACGGGCTGCTAGGAGGAAAACTCTTTAGAGTAAAAATTCATCCGCATTCCTGCACTGCCGCAGCAAATACTTCTCTTTGAAGAAAGACCTACGAAGACGACGAGGATGTACAGAGTATATACCATACCATCATTACGCAAATAACTATATCGGTTAATAAAATAAATATGGATATGTTTTTGAGATTTTTCACTTTCTATACGATTTCTCCGTTGAACACGGGGCGTTGACAAAAAAATTTGACAAAGATTGTTCAGAACGAAGAGATCATCCAAGGCCAGGGACTCAGATGCAAATTCTAGGCTCGACATTGGAATTGGGCTGCTCAAAAGGAAGCCCATGGGCCTTCCTTCTCAATAGATTTCGGCAGTGCATTTTTTTTTGTTTCTTCTATTTTTCTTGTGTTCCTCTTCCTGTCCAGAAATTTTTCTGGCTTTCCTTCTTCGTCCCCTCCAAACGAGCCTTAAAGAATGGCGATGGCGTCGTGGAACTTGGGCTTGGGTGCATATCAGAAAGTCCGAGATTCCGCCATTCATTCGGAGGTTTTTCTCTACTCGTGTTCTTTTCTTGTTTATTATTTTTATTTCTAGTTCTCAAAGATTTTCTTTTTGCCTTTTTGTTTATAGCGGAGACAGGTGCTTCAAGTCTTCTGCAGAAAGAAAGACAGAAACAAGGACAATTTCCACCCCTATAAAGTCATCGAAATTTCACCTCCGCCCAAGAACCTTGGCATTCGTTGCTTCCCCACCGTAAGCTCCGCATTCGACTCTTTTCAATTACATTTAAGAATCGCTAGCTTTTTTATTCTTCTATACTGCGTTATTAAAGCCGCACTCGCTGGAAATGGTCAAGTCTTAAGATTCTTAACTAATTTCAGTGGTAACAGTTTGAAAATGATAGTTATTAGTATATTATTTGACAAAAAATATATCCGTACAAATCTGGAATCTTTCTTTCATCGTTTAATATTCTGCGAGTTCCATTAGTTTGCTTCACGAGAGACCATTTGGGGAGTTACTCTTGTTTTTTCTTTGTTTCTTTTTGGAAGAAGGTTAGGTTGGCATTTTGCAAGCGAGCTTTCGGGGATAGTGAAATAATAATGCTTTCGCCCAGCTGATTTAGTAGATATGTATAACCTTTTTTTAAAAGGATATGTATATCATTAACCTTTGGTGGCAGTAAAACTGTCCAACTACTTTGGATGGCTAATAAGAATCTTGTAAAATCTGGCCCTTGTTGGATGACTGCATGTATCTATATATAAGATTTTTTCCGTACATACATTAGAAATATGTGGAAAATAATCAGGATTATAAGCACGATTAACCCATAAAATGTAGAGTACAGTGACAATGTAATGATCATTTAGGAGGACAAATAGCTTTGTTATAAAAGAATAGAGAATTAGATTGACAGTGTGCTAGGTTGTCGGAAATCACATGCCAAAATGAGCCTAGAATTATTGGATCAGTGTCAGAGACATATGAATGGAACAAAGAAATGTTGTTTGGAATTATCATAAGAAACTCAGTTCAGTTAATTGGAGGCCAGCTAAGTGATAAATAAGCACCGGTTGGTCAATTTCCAAAGAAGTTGGTAGTCTCCAACACATCAAAACATATTTTCTTTTTTTTTTAGATTCCAGGCCAAGACAGACACATTTTGCTTGCTTGCTCTAACAGAGCATTAGAGGTAAAACAGAGAGAGGAGGAAGAAAGGCCAAGAAAACGTTCGTGAACGAATGTGAGCTACCACGCCATGGGAATTGGGGTCGTCAAGAGACGCAGAGACAGTGAAACTACTGAAGGTTTTAAGCGTATATTGGATTAGGATAGAGAAAGTTCCACAACAAATAGTCTGCATGAGGTGCACTAATCTGAAGGATATATGAAAGGGAGTATAATATCTTGTCTTCGAAATTTTCACAATGCTCCAATGCCACAAGGTGTTATAGGAAGGGAGACGGTCTGATTTGGCTTCGAAATTTTCATCATAACTGCAAATTTCAGCTTCCATTCTAAACAAAGTCAGAGGGCAGAAGAAACCTAATGATATCCTCTCCATCAAATTCTATGCACACCCAAACAGAAATTTTGATGTCCTATCTGCTATTTTGTAATTGCCACTCTTGTTGATTTACTCGTGCTTATTGATTTGTAGACCCAGCATGACTAGTGAGCTGAGAGGCAGCTTGACAAAAAATGTTTGGACCAAGATGTCTATGTTAAACTGTGTATCTCTGTTGCACCTTGTTCGCTGCAGAACTTGCAATGTGGAGAAAGTGTAACCATAGAAGGCCAAGCCTATACTATTTCAGCTGTAACTCACCGGTACCAGCTTCGCAAGGGCAAGTATGAACCAAGCGAGAAGCAGCTGGATGTTTTGTCCACAGGGAGATACATTTTGAATTTATATTTAGAAAGTTTACTAGAACAGTCTTGATGTCTACTTTCTGAATAAGTTCCATTTATATTTGAAAAGTAGGCTTCTTATCACTAGATTGTACATGGACCACTCTGTTGAACCGTATCCTAATGCTTTAATTGTAACAGCTATTCAATTGTACAATGAAAGTTAATGGTTTAATGCATCATTCTTATGTGTCGAATCATATTGCTATACCTTTTTCCCCACTTGCTGAAATCCATGAAAATGCCACCACTTCCACTCAGTGGCGGAACCAGGACCAAAATTCAGGGGGGTCGAATTTTAAAGACGAAATGACAAATTTTTTTTTTCTTTATAATGCTAAAAATTGTCTTACAATTACAATATCAAAAATTAAAGACTAAAGCATTAAAAATATTACAATACATGTACTGTGCTATGTACTGCTACTGAGATGTGACAATTGCATCCTACGATTTTGCATTTTTTGAAAATGTTACAAAACGGCTTCGTTCTCTTGTGACAAACTTATTCATTATCTAAATAAAATAAAATAAAGTGAATGTATCAATATATTATATTCCAGAGACTAAAAGCCATGTGAAGATGCAAAGTGAAGTCTCATGTTCATAAACACATGTGGAGATGCAAATAAACAGTGAAAAATAGATGACAATCAATTCCACAAAAGCAAAACAGTACAACAATTGTCAATTTCACAAGGAACCTTTCATGAAAAATTCAACAACATATCCCACTATCCCAGCACTTCCAACAACCCACAAAATTCACACATTTCTAATTCACAAAATTCATAAAATCTCTAATTCACGAAACTCATCAAATCTCTAATTCACATATTCCTAATTCAAAAAATTCATCAAATTCCTAATTAAAAAATCCATAATTCATAAAAATCATCAAAAAATCACAACAATAATTAAATTTGTAAATATAATTAAATCATGGCTGAGTGCTCAGACCTGCGGCGGTGGCTAGTGCGGTAGTGGCTAAGTGAGAAAGTGAGAGGTGTGAGAAACAGAAAAGAGAAAGGCAGGAGGCAGTGGCGGAAGGAAGGGGTAGCGACCCTGCATTTGCCACCACTTCCACTCTCCGGTATACCTGTAAAGCTGTACTTACCTGAACTATATTTGTTTGCGTGATCTCTTTGACTAGTGTTTTCATTTAGTGTATTTATTTATCAGATCACCCACCCACCGCCAACCTACCCGTTTTCTCGCTAACCTTTCTGCTAACATGAGACCACTTAGTTATCTTTCTCGTATTCAAACTTGTGAATTAGCAGAACTTTAGTCCCTGAAATGCAGCTATTGTTCCTCCAGATGGAAGGATGCCCAGATTATGCTAATTGCCACTGACCTGAACATCTGCAGAATTCGTTGAAAATAGCTGATACAGAGTCAAATACACTTTATGGGAGAATAATTTTTTTTCACAAACATTCCCTTGGATCTTCTTTCACACTGAAGTGACCCAAGAACTTAGAACTTTGGTCACAGTTCCTAAAGGACAGGGGATCAAGTGCAGGAACGAGGTTCGTGTCACCGAGTGCTGGAGAAAATTTATAGCCTGCGGATCCCCACCCCTGCGTCGTGCACTGATCTGAAAGTGATTGTTTAAAAATGTTGAAGCTTATTAGCGACACTTGTCACCACAAGCTCGTGACATCCCCTGTCCGTTTTCCACCTAATCATTTGACTTGAATGCACTGCCTTCTATCGTGGAACGTCTTTGAACCGTCCGATCGGAAGACATTTTGAGGTCAAGATTGGTAGTTACTGGGACCCACGTGATGAAGAGGGAGCCATCAACTACCGTAGTCCCTTCCTGGTTACCGTCTGCACTACAAACAGAGGTCCCCCCACATTTGGGTCCCAGTCCAACTCCCAGAGTACTTCGAGTGGTGTAGGGCCCGCCAAGAGCAGCATTCGGGGCCCACATGTCTGGGCGCCCATATCACATTTGGGTCCCAGCTAAAAACCTACATGCCTCGATATATATTAATAAGGATGGGCCCCGCTTCCGGCCCCTTTTATTGAAGGTTTTTAGCTCTCTCTAGAGTCTAGACGTAGGATAGTATCATGCGCGGAGCATGACAGCCGTCCACGTGCTTCTGGTCAGGTTCACGTGCGTGCATGTGACACCTCCTTGTCCCCGCGAATGTAGTTAATGGTATTGGTGCGGTGGCTTAACCCCCATGTGATTACCATTAATATCACTAATTTGCCATTTTGCCTTCGGAATTTAGCAAATAAATTACGGAAAAATATATAGGAAAATTCCAAATTGTCCTCCGTGAATTTGGCTGCTCTGGCAAAAGGATGGGGGAGGTAGAGATAGGAAGTGCCGGACCACATGCTAGTTCAACTTCCGATGGCAGGGACTAAACTGAGCTGGCTATATAGGACGAGGTACAGTGTGCAATGGACTGAGCTGGGCTAGGGGTGGCCACCGTTATAAAACTCAAAATCTAAGATTAATCGACTTTTTAAAAAAAAATATGATGGGGGTGTTGTTTGAGCCCCAATAATTTGGACCCAAAAAATTAGGTTAAATAATAAAAAATTCATCACATAATTTTTTATTGTTATAATATTTATTAAAAATCTTCTATCTTTTTACTTTTTCACCGACTTACATAATATATCTTTATTTTATTATATTTCTCAAATTTTAATACCTAAAATTTTCTCCCTCAAACATTCTTGCACGCTGTATTTTGGTATTATTTTAAGATTAATGACACTAGAAAGAAAGGATTATAAAGTCATGTTTGCAAATTAAGAGTTTCAATAAGTTAAGAGTTTTATTTAGATTTTGAGAGAAGCAGTGAAAAGTAGAACATATAAAAATTAGGTGAAAAAGTAAAAAAATTATTTGAATTATTATTTTTTATATTTATTGTAATGAAAAGAATTTCATTTAAAATTTTAGTTTGTAAATATGCCATTAAAACTCCTCATATTATCATCACACCTTGGTACAACAAAAAGGCAAGTTTCAATGGGGCTGACCTGTTGATGAGGGAGAAGTGAAGAGACGTGAGATTCATGAAGCAGGAAAAAGAAGAAGAAAAAGGGATTATATGAATACTGAGTAAACGACCAAAAAGGGATTATTATCTTCACTTTGCTTGTGAAGTTGCCTGCCTTTTGCTTTGTTGCTCTCTTTTAAGAATCCCGTCCCTCGCAGAAGCCAATGGAGTAACGCGACGAAAACTAACAGAAAAAGGCTTTTCGCAAAACATTGTTGTTTTTCTTGTTCTTGTAATTACTCTTGTTCCCTCTCCCTCTATCTCTCTCACTCTTCTTTTTCTTGGTTCGATCGGATCTGAAGCTCTTATTCAGAGGAACAGAAAGACTCCCCCACCCGAACTCCAAACCACCAAAAGTTGTGTTACTTTTGTTCTCTTTGGGTTTTTGGTTCTCTCTCTCTCTCTGTTCCAACTGTCATGAATAATTGTTTGCTCCGCATTGTCCTGTCCATTCTCTGATCAGGTATACCCTTTATGTCTTTCTGTTTCTCTGTCTAATTCTTTGTTTCTGGGGGTTTCTTCCTTTCTTGCTCTTTTGGTTCCTTAGAAACAGTAGGTAGAGATAAGAAAGGGAAAGTCAAGTTTTTTTTTCTTAGCAAAGGGAAAGTCAAGTTAGTTGTATGTGGCTCCACATATGCGGAGGTGCTGGTTTTTTCGGTTCCAACCAATGAAAGATTCGAACTTGAATGTTTTGTCAAATTCCAGTTTCTTTCTTTTACTACTTTTTCTTGGGAACCAGGAAGCTCTGGATTTCTTTGGATTTTTTTTTTGTGATGAGTCTCTGAAAATCCGATCAGTTATGTTTTTGTTTGAATTTGAATAGGAAGTCATTCAAATCAAATTCTTGCATTTGTATCAATCGCATGGTTATTATAACAGCATTTATTCTTTCACATGTAATACACGAAGACATTTAATTGGAAGATTTGGTAATTAGTGCTTTAGCATTTTCAACTGCTAAACCTCCCGAGTCTCTGAGCTTAATTTGGATTTTGATGTTGCAGTCCCGTGCGAAATTGCGGAATGGATTCACATATTAATGGAGTTAGTTCCTTATCGAAGGCTCAGAATTTGGCAATAGGCAACAGCTATCCTTCAAGATCTGGGACTCCTCGCTCCACTCGTCCTCCATCTCCTAAACAAACGAGAAATGAAGTTGCTTCTTCCAGTTCTTATGTAACTGCTCATGATCATGGCATGAAGACTGCCCCCCATTCAAATGGTTATATGGTTAATCAAAAGTCTTCCTTCAAGGCAGCCCATGATAATAGGAGGCATGAAGAATCGCCCAGTATGGCAAAAGCATTTGACAGCTCAAATAAGGGAAAATCAGGATATTCAGGCCCAGCTGGTGTTCTTCATAAAGCAGTCGAAACGAAATCTTACATCCAGAATCCCATTGCTGTTTCCAAGAATCGTGATTCAAATGGCTTTCTGGAATCCAAAAATTCTGGTTTCGGCCCTTGTAAAGAAGGGTCCGCACAAGTAGATAGCCAGTTAACATCTCAAACGGCAGTAACCTTTTGTCCAAGTCCTCAGAATAGTCTCTATTCGGGGACCTTGTATTCTGAGGCCAAGCAAAGTTTCACAAACACGGAAGTTAGTGAATGTGCGAGCAGCATTGACAAGTTTGGGGAAAGTGTCGAAGTTACTAATTCTCGTGATTTGGTTGAGAGCAGGAAGACCAGCATCTATAGGGGCAGCACTGGCAGTGATATTAGCGATGAGAGCAGCTCAAGTAGTTTAAGCAGTGCCTTGTACAAGCCCCACAAGGCAAACGATGTAAGATGGGAAGCCATTCAAGCTGTTCGATCTCGTGACGGATTGTTGGAAATGAAACATTTTAGATTGTTGAAGAGATTGGGATGTGGAGATATAGGCAGCGTTTATTTGTCAGAGTTAACAGGCACTAGAACTTATTTTGCCATGAAGGTTATGGATAAAGCAGCTCTAGCTAGTCGTAAGAAGCTTCTGAGAGCTCAGACTGAAAGAGAGATACTGCAGTCTCTGGATCATCCGTTCCTGCCCACGTTGTATACACATTTTGAGACAGAGAAGTTCTCCTGCTTGGTAATGGAGTTCTGCCCTGGTGGAGACCTGCATGCACTCAGGCAAATACAACCTGGGAAGTATTTCCCAGAGCATGCTGCCAGGTTGGGAATTCTTTCCTTGTTTTTCTTTTTTCCCTTGGTGCTCTCTAAACATTATGCACGAAACATCTATGGCCTTTGGACCAGACTTCAGTGGTGTGAAAAGACCCTCTTTCTAAAATTTTGGCTGGAGTAATCATCTTTGACCAGCTAAACCTTGGACAAACCTGATCTTTATAATCTCTAAACTTGATAATTAACAACCATTTCCTCTAGTGCATCATTCAAAATGGAATGCCCACCTATTTTTGATGTTGATATCTCCCTCTTTCTGTAAAAAGTTCATGGTTGAAGGGAGTCCCTAGTTAAATTAGTGTGAATTCCACTTCAGCTTTCCTTTTGAACTAGCTCACCGTACCTATTTCTATTCGAGCATACCACACTAGTGGAATCAAGCGAAAAACAGTTCCCATCTGCATGACGTGGTATCACAGCTTATATTGTCAAAGAACTTCAATCTTCTTTGTGATCTCTGTCTAATTCCACTCCTCTTGTTTTTCTAATGTCTGGATGCCAAGCGTCTTCTGTTAACTGCTAAAATTTCTTTCTCAATGGCTCCATACTAAAATAGGAAACAAGTATTTGTGTTTGGACTTCTTTTTTTCCTATAAGATATTTTGGTTGGCCAGTAGGCCTGCAGGAACAGATGTTCCTATTGATATAACTTGCAACTGCCGGTTTTGATGATGGTAAAGGTCCAGTCTTATTTGAAGTATAATTGAACTTGAAGAAATGATAAGGTATCCCTGATTGTAACTTCAGCCTACTGAGCTCCACTGTCATTCTGCAGGTTTTATGTGGCTGAAGTTCTGCTTGCACTGGAGTATTTGCATATGCTTGGGATCATTTACAGAGACCTTAAACCAGAAAATGTGTTGGTGAGAGAAGATGGACACATAATGCTTTCAGATTTTGATCTTTCTCTAAGATGTGCTGTCTGCCCAACGCTGGTGAAATTCTCACACTCAAGTTTGGAGACTAAGAACTCAGGATACTGTGTTCAACCCTCCTGCATAGAGCCAACTTGTGTAATGCAGCCAGACTGCATACAACCTGCATGTTTCACACCACGCTTCTTATCAAGCAAGCCCAAGAAGGAAAAAAAGAACAAGCCGAAGAATGAAACAAGTCATCAAGTAACCCCTCTGCCTGAGCTTATTGCAGAACCGACAAATGCTCGGTCAATGTCTTTTGTCGGTACACACGAGTACTTGGCACCTGAAATCATTAAAGGTGAAGGCCACGGCAGTGCTGTAGATTGGTGGACATTTGGGATATTCCTTTACGAGCTGTTGTTTGGTAAAACTCCATTCAAGGGAACAGGGAACCGAGCTACACTATTTAATGTGGTTGGGCAGCCCTTAAGATTTCCAGAATCACCTTCTGTGAGCTTTGCTGCTAGGGACTTGATCAGGGGTCTACTTGTGAAAGAGCCACAGCATCGTCTTGCTTATAGACGCGGTGCAACAGAAGTCAAACAACATCCCTTCTTCCAAAGTGTGAATTGGGCACTCATTCGCTGTACAAATCCTCCAGAGGTGCCAAAACAGGCTATTATGATGGACTTCCCTACTATAACCGATGTTCCAAAAGCACCCACATCTGAGGTGCCTGGTGTTGATGTGAAGCCTTCTGGTAATTATTTAGAGATTGATTTCTTTTGATTTTGTATCCATTTTCTTTCTCTGGACCAGTTTCCATCCTCCTCATTTGTATTGTGCCTCGATGGTTTCTTTCCATTGCCAAAAATATCCAAATTTTTGGTTCCTGTGAGTGGCACTTGTAACTGCTCCTTAGTGCATGGCACCAAGACAAACAGCAGTGACCAAAAAAAGAAGAAGCAAAATGCATTAAAATGAGGAATAAAGTTGCTGATATTTCTCTACTTCCCTCCTGTTACCTGATACACACAGGATTCTTTTCTACTTCAAACCAGATCAGGATTCTTTGAAACCTGCGATGCATCCAAGGATCGGATGGGTTGCAGTGCCCAAGTTTGATTTCTGTGCACTTTTGCATCCATCCCGACAAAACTAACATTTGTTCTGGATCGCTAAAATTCATCAAATCCTCTTGTTAAGAGTTCGTGCGGGTTGGTCTTCACGAGGTCCCACTCGAGTGAGCTGCGAGTAGTTGCCTCTGATTCAGGAACACTTTGGGCTCCTAACTGTAAGTCCACCTAAGGCCCACCTGGAATCCCCCCGGCGTTCGTAACTCGTAAGTGCATTCGTCAGCAATCAACCTCTACAAAGTGCCCTTGAAATGAAATGATCAAATTATTTAAAATAGACCTTTTTCTCTAATTACATGATTAATTTAAAAAGAAATCCTTAATTCCTCTCATAAAAGCGTGAGGTCTCTCGCTTGTAGTGTTTGATTTCTTAACCATTAATAAAAATATTATTCTTTCGTCACATGATGCTTGATAATCTATAGTTATCCTTAATTGTTTGTTTTAAGTGTAGGCCCAAATCTCTTTTTTTTAAGGCCTCAGCCTCTTTTTATTTGCACTGGAAATTGCGTTTTAGGATTTATTTGCTATAAATAAATAAGTTCGAGTTTAGCCATTGATAATGCATGACGTAAGATCCCCCAAAACCGGGGAAATTGACTTGAACCAGGATTATGTTAGTTTCCTAATTTTGTTAGATTCGAATACATTCACAAAACTAACACCGAATATATTTAGAATTTAAACACAAACACCAATACATTTTATATAATTTTTAATAATTTTTTACTTCTTTATTAAACATAAATTTTCTCTCTATATTTTTTCATGTAACTCTAATATTTTTTTATTAAATAATTACATCAAATTATTTCTCTCTCCACTTTACCTAAACACTGATAAAATACTATTTAACATAAATATTGACAATTTCTTTAACCTCTTATATTTTTAATCACACCGAACTTATCCTGCTGACTAAGGTGACAAAACCGTTTCACGAAGGCCCAGAAGGACCACCTCGGTTTACCCACCATGTAAAAGGATTTTTTCTAACAATTTCACCGTTAGTGGTAGTTACACGCGCTCCCTTCCCCACGCTCCTTTTCCACAGGGCTTTCGCGTAGGACCCACGCTTTTCGTATACGCCTTGAATCCTCGTGTCCCTATTTGGTGGTCCGATCAAAAGCTAACAATATTCCTATAGTCCGCTTCTAGAAGATGTGCATCCTCCATAGTGATGTAAAATCTTCTGAAAAAAGGTTATAAATTGTTCATCCATATTTATTAAAAGCCATCTCGAATAATTTAATATATTTTTGGAAAATATTGTTTTCAATTATGGATAAAGAAAGGGATAAATGCAAAATCAGTCCCTGTACTATATGCAAAAATCGATTTAGTCTCTGTGATATGAAAAACATCGATTTAGTCCCTGTGATTCTATTTTCGTTTGTTATTGGTCCTCCATCAGAGACTGATTTTATCACTTTCTGAAATCACAATGACTAAATCGATGTTTTTCATATCACAGGGATTAAATCGATTTTTGCGAATAGCACAGAGACCAATTTTGCATTTATCCATAAAAAAATAAAATCACAACAGTTATTTTCAGATTTTTAATTTATTTTTATTGTAATTAAGAACAAGATAAATACATAAAAAAGGAAATTCACTTTTTAATCCCTAGATTTGGACACTTTTTTATTTTAGTCCTTCAATTTCAACTTTCAAATTTTTAGTCCTTGAGTTTTCATTATTTGCCGTTAAGCATATGGACGGCAAACTGACGGAATAACCATTTTGTCAAAACAAGAAAACTCAAGAACTAAAAATTTGAAAGTTGAAACTGAATGACTAAAATAAAAAAATGCCCAAAACTTAGGGACTAAAATGCCAATTTTCCTAAGAAAAAAGAAACCCTTCGAAATCCTTTGAGCTAGTAGCTTCAGACAATACTATATAAAAATTAAAGTATAAGGTAATTTTTAGTGTTAAAATTTTGGATATATTATATAATAATTGATCTCTTTCAATTAAATCATTCTCTTTCATTATAATATTCAATTAAATATTTTCTTTTCAATTTTTCACCAAATCATGTAACCTATCTTCACTTTTTCATCGACATATCCAAAAATTTTAACACTAACATCACCTATTTAAGTGTTTTTTATTTTTCTTGGTGAATGAAGCTATAAGACTTGTTTGAGTTCCAATTATTTGAGTTTAATGATAAAAAATTAATCACATAATTTTTTATTATTATAATATTTATTAAAAATATCTTGTCTCTTCGTTTTTTCACCACCTTTCATAACATTTATTTACTTTATAATATTTTTCACACCTCAATATCCAAAATTTTCACACTAAAACGTATCCCTAATAATGTCCATTATTTAATAGGAAAGTCTACCTAGAAAAATGACACATGGCACTCCTGTACTTCTATAGTTCGGTGACCACGTGCAGTCACAATCCGGTCGGGATCTCTCTCTTTAGCGCGTGTCTTCCATACGACCTTCTGCCGCTTCTATCTTTTTTCCCAAGGAACCATCACCATCCAAAAGCCAGCCAGCCCACGGCTCAAACCTCCAAAGGTCCCGACACCTTATGCAAATTGGGTTAACTTCCTATATGCACATTGCTCCCGTTTCTCGTTCTCTCATTTCTGCTGCGATCTACCCCGCTGTCTCCTCCACTTTCCCTCCCTCTCGCACTTTCCCTCTCTCTCGCTCTCGACTCTTAACCCTCGCCCTAGCTTTCACCATGGCCTCCGATAACCTCTCCACCCTTCCCAACCATAACGAGGACGATGAGAAGTATGGTTTCCAGCGGCCGGAGATGTACAAGGAGACCCTCGCCGGCACCATCGGCGCCTACGACCGTCACGTTTTCCTCTGCTACAAGAGCCCCGAGTCCTGGCCCTCGCGCGTGGAGGGCTCCGATTCCGATCCGCTTCCCAAGCTCTTTGCCTCGGCTCTCAAGGCTCGCAAGGAGGACATGTCTCTCAAGGTCAGCTAGATCGCAGTAAAAAATGTCGGATCAATCGGTTATTCATTTCGGTAATTGTGGTTGTGCTTAGATTCGAACACAGGTTTATGCTGTAGAGCTCAGGTTAACCAGTTAATGATTGGAGTAATTTTGATTTTGTTGCGAGTTCTGATAGACTGGGATTTGTACACTCTTTGATAAATCGGTCTCACTCGTGACGGTTTTGGTTTTGCTGCGATCTAGAACTCGTATAATAATATACAACTCAGAGTAACTGGTTGATGATAGGGGCAATTCTAGTTTCGCTGCGACTTCGGAGATTCGAATATGGTAATAACTCCGTTGACTCGGTGTTTTGGTTTTTGGTTATGGCAGACGAACCTGACAGTATGCGAGGGACGCGAGGGGACTGACTTTTCCGATGGAGACGTGTTGATTTTCCCGGATATGATAAAGTACAGGTAAATCGTTAGGATTATAGCGGATTCATTCTTTTGGTTTTTTCGTTTACGTAGAGGTTTTGCTAAATTTTTCCGGAAATGGCACATATAGATAAGTTGTTTGTTCTAGAAATTCATTTGGGGACGTTTCGTTTGATGTGCTTGAGATTATCTAGTTCCTAATGAAAGGCCTGGATATTGTTTTGGTTATGAGGGTTAGTTTTTTCATTTGTTTCAAATTTAATCTGGAAGCTCGAGTTTCTGCTTGGTCTTAGAAGTGATCGGATACTCGTAGATGAGGAGTACCATTGACTTCTGTTCTTTTCTTCGTGGTGATAAGGAGATATGATCCTACTACAGGATTCATATTCCGGTAAAAAAATTGTTAGCTTGAGTCCAATTTTTGTGGTAAGTCTGAGATTCCATTGTAGTGTGAAATTCAGACTCCATAAATCACAAAAGCTGGTTGTAGACTGTGCCCTTTTCCTTTGGATGTGATTGGGTGCTGTCGAGATGAGTCCTTTTGTTTTGTGTGTGCGTTTATACCTGCATCTGACTACTTTTTTGAGTCTCAATTTTTATTATTTTTGTTGAAGGGGTTTGAAGGACTCAGAAGTGGATAGCTTTGTTGAGGATGTCCTTGTGAATTGTAAATCATGGGCTTCTGGACTGGGGGAGGTGTTATCTGGTTCGCATGTTTTTGTGTGCTCCCATGGTAGTCGTGATCGGAGGTGTGGTGTTTGTGGACCAGTTCTGATTGAAAAGCTTAATGAGGAGATTGAGTTACGAGGATTGAAGGATCAGGTGTTTGTTAACCCATGCTCACATGTCGGGGGGCACAAGTATGCTGGGAATGTGATTATCTACAGTCCAGGTCCAGATGGAAAGATTATGGGTCATTGGTAAGTTACAAGTCATAGTTACTTCCTTTCACAAATTCAAGATATTTGGGAGAGGATCTTATATAATTTGTTTAGGTAGGGTTAATAGTTTTAGTTAATGATTGACAGGTATGGGTATGTTACACCTGATGATGTGCCTGCATTACTTGATCAGCATATTGGAAAGGGAGAGATCATCGAACACCTTTGGAGGTTCGTGCTTTTGTGGTTCTGCTTGTCCTTTTTTGAAATTTTGCTGTCAATTCTAGATCACAAATCAATATAGTAGCATCAGAAGCTAGATTTATTCATCACTTACTAAGAAGGACCCTATTGGTTTTATAAATGCATGACGTGTGGACAGAAAAAATTTCTAATTCTGGCTGTTAGCATATGTTTTCAGTATATCAAGTTGCAGTATTGTTGGTACTTTCTATTCTTTTAACTATGTTGGAAAGTGTTTCTTAAATGGTTGAAGTTTCTGGCAGAGCAGCCACTGGTGATAAGGATTCAATGATTCTGAGTTTCTAATTCTTGTGAAATGACGGATTCAATGATTTTGACCGCCTCTTTAAACCTCTTCCCTGTATTCAGTTTGATTTATTTTGAAAATGCTTGAACATGTACTCGAATCCAGCTTTTGGGGCGGTGGATATTTATCTTGTGTATTTTTGCTTATTTGACTCTTCAAGTTTTAACCAGAAAACAAGCAAAAAACTACTCATGTTGAAAATTTTCAAGTCCAAATGTATATACCTAGCTATTTATTTTGGTCTTGTACTCTCCCTTTAGTGGTGGGGTCTCCTTACAAAATGTGACGATAAAGTATATCATTTCATTTAGCGAGACGTAAGCAAAAAGTTCATTTCCACATAAATTGTATCCGAGTCTTGTAATTGTTCAGGGATACAGAAAATAAAGAGGTATTTTTGTTGTTTTTATTTTCTTTGTACTTGTAAATAAGTTCTCTCAATTGTTGTTAATGGGAATTACCCGATTTAGTTGCCGATTGAGAATCTGATTCTCAACATCCACATAAAAGTAACAATAATTCATTGCAGAGGGCAAATGGGAGCAGCTGCTGAGGAAGGTGGAAAAGCAGATGATCAGAAGCTTCCTAATGGGAAGGTGAAGAAAATCAAAAAGAAGAAGCCTGAAGAAAGCAACACTGAGAGCAACAAGGATAATGTGGCTGGCTGTTGCCAGGGTGTTAATGGGTTTACGTGTTGCAAAGATGGAAGTTTGGAGCAGAACAATGTGAGTGAAGAAAAGAACCTGAAAGAAACTGTAGCGGCGCATGAAAAGAAAGGGCTGGGCAAATTGTCATGCTGGATTGGATCATGGGAGCAAAGTGAAGTTCTCACAGCGGTTGCTGTCATTGGAGCAGTGGCAACTGTGGCTGTGGCCTACAGTGTTTATAGGAGGTCCAGCTGAAATATTCTCTATTATCCACGAGTTGAAGTTTGTTTGTGGGTCTGTATGCCCTGGTTTTTTTGTAGAGGGATGTGATAGCACCAATAAAATAGTCCTGTGAACCACTACAGAAAGAATATTGTACTTTATAGGTACATGTTTTGCTTAGCAGGTGGGGTGAATTACTGAATATTTAAGCAGATTCAGATGAACATTTCTAAACCTTTCTTGTAGTTGATTCTGCTCAACTGAAATTGTTGTTTCAAAAACTTGGTGACTAGGTTGTTTTACACTGGAATTTGTTATTAGTTGCTTGCTTAATGTAGCAGTGGATTTGACTTTAGCTTCTTGCTTAATAGCTGCTATGGGGTAGTACGATGCTGTGAGGTTATTTGACAGGTCCCAAATTACATAGATCAGAGTTTTGAATTGGGGGAAGAGTACAAATGCTCTGAAGGTGCGGGCATTTCTATCTCATTCATATCTTGATGACCAATTATGCATGTGCATCCGCATGTCTCAATTCGATAAAATGGTAAATCTAAATTGTCTTTTTAAGTTGTTCTAAATTTAAAAAAAGTTGGAAAAGTCACTGTTTTTTAAACTTCCAAAACAATCTAAACAGGAATTGTAACTATTACCTTTGACATATTTACTAAACATGCGCTGATGGGAATGGAAGTTCTTGAAGATGATAATATAGCATGTTTTCACCCCAGGTTATGGTGGTAAGACAATAGCTTGGGTTCTCACATATCCTAAGTTCGAGCTTCAACACCGCTATTATCACCTCTGACTTATTTAGGATGTGTTGGATGGGGTCCTGACACATGCCCTAGGTTAGCTTGTAGGGCCGGGTACACGAAGTGGCCCGACTTCTCACATATCCTAAGTTCGAGCTCCAACACTGTCATTATCACCTCTGACTTATTTAGGATGTGTTGGATGGGGTTCTAACACATGCCCTAGGTTAGCTTGTAGGGCCGGGTACACGAAGTGACCCGACTTTCGTGTACCCGGCCTTGAGCGCTCATGGATTATAAAAAAATAGCATATTTTATTTAGTAGACGTGCAGCTGTAAATGCAATCTGCTGTGCAAGTCGAAGATAATGTAGCATCGTTTCTTCAATAGATGTGCAGATAGCTGTAAATGCGCTATCAATTACAAGAAATTATATCAATGAGCTATGTAAATGCCAATGAGCTATGGCTCAAATGGCATTTCCTCCTCTATGGAGGGTCCTGAACTGGGGTTCAAAACCCCCCACCCCCACCCCCAGGCACAAGCCTGATTTACCTAAAAAAAAAAAAAAAAAATTACAAGAAATTATATCAGACTCGATTTCAGACTCCCCACGTCTCTAGGAATTTCCACGGAGGCTAAGAATGTCCAGCTTCCTGTCAATCTCTCACAATCATAGGATGACCTGAAGGTAAGAGTTAGTCATAATAATACCCTTTGCTTCTATTCCTCTCTCTACAATCCTCTTCCCCATTGCCAACTGTCCCCCCTTACCCCACTGCTCTCTCTGCCCGTCTCTCCATCTTCCTTTGATCTGATTCTCTGTGGTCAGAACTTTCTATAAACTCTCATTTTGGGCCCCTCTTTTAGGGTTTTAGACATGTTTGTTTGTCTAAAATTTTGGGGCTCAATATTTCTAACAAAACAAAATATTTTAAAATTTTCAACTTTTATACATTCATTTTAAATTTTTGACAAACCCCAATAAGCTTTAACATTGAAAAGATTTATAAAATTTTAGGAATATTATCTAAAATTTCAGTGGACTTTTGATCTACGCGATTTTGACGGTCTTGGAGACTACGACCGGTGAGGAAGACTTTGCATGGTCTGGTGACCATGTTTACACCAGCAGGCATAGGCTCACATGCATGCGCCAGGTCCTTGGCCCTCCCAACAATCCTTTTTGCCTCCGCCGATGGGACTCCACGCTTGCCCATTTTGTCCTTTGGTAATCTTTTCTCCTCTAGTCGTTGATCCTGCCACCCTCTCCCTTTTCCGTTGGTTTTATCAGCTTGCTGCCTTCTGTGAGTTTTCCGCCCTTATGGGTTTAGTCCTACCCGTTCGGGTTTAGGTTTGTAAAGTCGTTTTAGGTCTCCTAGTTTGTCGGCCCATCACCCGAGGGTCTAAAATCTCCTTGAAATTAACGAATGATTGAGCTGTTATGAGAAAATAAAAATAAAAATAAAGAAAAGATACCCGAACGTGGTCAATTCGAAACACTATTACTTGCTTCATGTCTAGTTTCTTGCTTCCTCAACGGTATTGTCAGGAATTATACTCATTGCTTCGACATTTCTAGTGGGGTTTTCCACAGGAGAAGAGAAGAAATTTTGTGCCCGTGCTTGGGCGTCGATCTGCTGGACTAAAGGTGTGAGAGGTTTGGGCTTTAGGGTCTTCTACGATTATAATCTTGCGTTAATTTCAAAGATAGGGTGGCAAATCAGTAAACAGAAGGACAAGTTCTGGATCCGGGTCTTACGAGCTAAATACTGCAGAAGTGAGGTGTTATCCATCCACTCTTCGGCTAGAGGAGTGTCCTGGTTGTGGCATGGGGTGAAGAAGTGTCCCTTTTCTGTCAAAAGGTTTATTATTCTCAGTGGGAGAATTTTCGGAAATGAACTGCTGGAAGGATCCTTGGGTTCCTGGTTTGATGGATTTCTCTCCTAATCCCAGTGACCCTGAGCTGCGTGATGGGATGAACCTGAAGGTCAAAGATTTGTTCTGTGAAGTTACTCTGGAGTGGAAGGCTGACCTTATTAGGGAGGTGTGTGATGTGGAGAGTGCTAAGGCCATTCTTCAGTTGCCAACTCCTCGCCGAAATGAGCAAGATCATGCTTGTTGGACGCTGTCCGTTGATAATTCTTTTTCGATGAAGAATGCTTATCTGGATATTCTTTATCGTCGTTCCCCTCCATTGG
The DNA here is from genome assembly GCA_963930655.1 of Myrica gale. Taxonomy (NCBI): domain Eukaryota; kingdom Viridiplantae; phylum Streptophyta; class Magnoliopsida; order Fagales; family Myricaceae; genus Myrica; species Myrica gale. The sequence goes on along the minus strand of OZ005600.1, from coordinate 1,267,546 downwards.
ACATTCTTAGCCCTGAAGAATGGAAGCTGTTTTGGCGGCTTAAACTTCCCGATCGTATTAAGCATTTCCTTTGGAGGGTAGTGTGGAATTCTCTACCAGTCCGTGCTCTGGTGGACAGAGTCATCCATGTGGTCCCACCGAATTTTGGCTGTTGCCAACTGTGTGATTCAGACGTGGAAACTATTGAGCATTTGTTTCTAGCCTGTCCAGTTGCTCAATGTATTTGGAGATTGGCTCCATGGCCTATTGATATGGGGATTTCGGTAGACTTTTCGATGATTGGTTGGATTAAGCTGTTACTGAACTCTGTTAGGCGTTTGGGCCTCTGCCCTGCGGATGAACACTCGTTTGTGTTGTTCGCAGCCATAGCAATGGACAATATTTGGTTCGCCCGCAATCAAAAGGTCCATGCCCACATTCCAATTGATCCAAACAACATTTTCCAACGCATCAGGAGGAGCCACATGCAACACTTGGTGGCGTGGGGTCAGAAAGCTAAGCAGGATTTGAAGACGTGGCTAGCTCCTCCGGATGGTTTCCTCAAGATCAATATAGATGCCGCGGTTAGAGGTTCTTTCGTTGCCTTGGCCTGCATTTGCCATAATCATCTTGGCACTACTCCATGGGCTCGGTCAGAGATTTTTCCTCGGATGTCACCCTTCAAGGCACAGACGCTGGCCATTCGAATGGAAGTTGGAGAGGCGCAGGTGAGGGGTTTGCCGAAGGTTTTGTTTGAGAGCGATTGTCTCTCTGCTATAGCTGGTATTGGTGACCCTTCCTTTTTGTGCGATGAGGTTGCAGGTTGTTGGTTTGAAGCCATTCGTGATATGACGGCTAGGTGTCCATCGTGGAGCTTTGTTAAAGTTTCACGCCAAAACGCGGATCATTTGGCTAAGTGGGCGGCGGATAGGAAGTTCTTTGGTTGTATTCCTTTATCTTTTTTACCTGCTTTCTTGCCTAAACAATCCGTTGTATTTGATCCTCCCTAAGATGGGGTGTTTTATCCTCCAAGGGGGGTGGAGTTTATTTTATGAAGCATCTCTGTTTAGAAAAAAAACACTATTACTTTCTGTTTGTCACAATTAGTAACGTCCAAGATCAGACACCTACTCATTCGCAATAAAATTTGGACTCCAAAATTAGCAGAAGAACCCCAAACCAATCATATACACACACAACCTTGTAGAAAATGATCCAATGACCGAGCCCTTCTCCTAGACCCAGACTTGTAGTTTTAAAGGATACAATAGCATGTCATGTACTAAGCTTTGCTATCATCTCCTCCACAAGCCTCAGTGTCGTCCCCTCGATGTTCTCTCCTGCATCAATTTCCTGCATAATCTGCTCTATAAGCTCAGGTTTTGATCTTTTGCTTCTAGAGCCATAACTTGAGCAATCCCTCAAAAGCAACAACAATTCTCTAGCCAAGGTTTTAGACCTCCACGTCCCATCTACACTCAACTGAAGGAGCCCTGGCATCACTCCTTCTCTTAAAATCAATCCTCTGTATGTTTCTCTGCAGCTCTGGCATATGAGGAGCAGAATTCCCACTGCGTGCTCTTTGCATTGTGGGGAACCATCCTCGATAGTCTCAACCAATGCCCGAATAGCACCACCTGTGCTAGCAGTTTCGCAAAGTGCATTCTGAGACGAGGAAATAACATTTTCAAGCAGGCCCAATACCTTTTCAATCAAGTTGGATGATTTTTCCGAGTTGTGAATTATTTGAAGCAAGGAACAAAGTACACCAGAAGACACCATTGATGGAATAATCTGGTGACAAGTTGAGAGATTGTGGAGTGTGGCTATTGCATCAAGCTTGGCTTGCATGCTAATGTTATTCATAAAGCTGTCACTAGCGTAGTCTGCATTGAGAAATCCCATCAAGTGGTCAATAGCTCCATAAGACGCGATTGCTAGTTTGTTTGCTGTTGAAGAAGAGAGGACCAACATGGCCGCTACAGTGAGCTCATTCAATGCCTCACTTTGGCATTGAAAGAGGCTTAGCAAGACTGGTATAGCCCCAGATTTCGTGATGCGGATCTTGTTTCTGTCAGATAAGAAAAAGGTAATTATCAGAACTCCTCCAAGACTACTACTGTTCAAAGACTTTATAAAACGCTTTCGTACGACATAAGAAAATCAAATTCTCCAATGTGTCCTATATGAACCATCATTGTGAATGGGGCCGCTTCTGAATGGCAACCATCAGTAATGGAACATTCCGTAGTCCCACTTATCAAACAAAGGCGTGGAGGGGAAAAGGTGGGACTTTGTGTACTAATTCCGCCATATACTATTTGCTAAATAGGAGGCAAATTCTGGGTTCGTATCCTTATTTTCTTCTCTGTATTTGTTTCAGAGGTAAGAGTTCATATCCATTCTAGATAGTAAATGAACTCAAAAACTAAAAGGACTGGCACGAATTACATCTATGCATATGGTTTCGAAAATTAATGTTAATATCGATGATGAATAGCCTAACCGTTCACTGCCAAAGACAAGACTGAGCAGAGCAAACAGAGCAGCTTCAATGGCCTCGTAATCTTGTGACTGAAGCATGAAAATCAGAGGCGCTATGACACCTCTTTCAGCTAGATTGTGCCTCTGCTTACTACTAAGCTTACTCAGCACTCTAGCAGCTTGAACCTGCGCTTCTCTCTCACCATTAAAAAGGTTTTCTACCACCATCTCCTCCATCGAAGCAACCTGTCTCTCTCGCAGCTCCCCCAACCTCTCTACCTAAATTCCTTTTCTTGGGAAGTGGTACTAATGGTGGTATCTGGATTGGTTGCTTGAAGATGTAATGTTTGGCTTTTTGCGGGCGTGAAAATGCATTGTTTCAGTTAGAAGCAACTTCCTATTCTTTGGTCAGCTTTTTTGTGAATGACAGAATGTCTGATTTGGAAATAAAACAACGATTCCTTAGAATGAATCTTTAACTTTCCTTTTATAGAAGCAAGCGCCCAAAGCTTTTCGATAGGCTAGATAATGTGTAGGGATTTTGTTATTCATTTTTTTATATCAATAATGTTATTCAAAGACAACCCCTTAAATACAAATTGGTAACCTCTTTCATCAATAATGTTTTCTATGGCTCATTTGTTGGCTAAATGGGCGGCTAGTGTAGGCGTTTCTGGTTTTAGCTTTCTTTCTGTTATCCCCGAGCATATCTGGGTTTGTAATATGCATCCTTCCGTTTAGTTTTTTATGAGATGAGGTTATTCAGCAAAAAAAAAAGTAACCTCTTTCATCGTGCTAAACTATTAAAACCCCATAACAGTTGATACCCGTTAAAGTCACTGATCAGTATTCTGTAGATTAACTAACATCTGTTACATGTATATCAACTTCTTATCGGGATGATATTTATGTATGTTTTGCTTTTCCTATTATCCAATCGATAAAAGAAGCCTTTTACCTCAATAGTTGAGATAAGCTTATGAATTAGTCTACTGACCCCAATAGGATTCTGAAAGAGTTTGAAGGAGCAACATTAGGTGATGATTGACTCAAGTCTTTAATTGCCTAATCCTTCAACTAATATCAAGCTTCTTTGTTGCCTCTAGCATCTCTAGCTTTCCCAGAATATAATTTGTGAGATCTTTGCTCATTGGCACATAAAATCCTACAGATCTTTAAAAGGGCAGAATTTTTTAGCGACTGCCCAAAATATCTTGCTAGTTTCTAGTTGCCCCATTCCTTGTTAGGCATCATGTTTACATTATAAGAGACTTTGAAAGATATTTTCTTTCTAATAAGGGCTTAGCACAATCAATTTCGAGCTGTATAATTATATGAGAATATTTGTGGTCAATATTTATGATTTATGGGTCCCCAGTAACTTCCTACAGATTAAGATCCCTGTTTTCTGTATATATACAGTGGAGAAGATTCAAGGCGAAGCATGTATGGCCAGAACAACGGTATCCCTAGTAACCTGGTTGAAGTAGTTGGCTCTGCTAAAGAACATGACTTTCGGCTAATTCTCGTGATCCAAAGCTGACTAAATGGCATGAAAATCTAAAGCGTGGATGATGTATCTCTTAGTTTTCATTCCCAAAGTATATGACTTTGGAATATCAATGTATGTCATGGAACATCTTTTATATTTCCAGTCGTTCTTTTGGCCAGAGAACTTCAGAAAACAGAAATTTATTATTAAGGGGACCCTCGAAAGGAATCTCTCAAACTCTGCTTTCGCCGTTATACGGCGGTTGTATCTTTACGGAAATGCTTCCCAAACTTTCATGACGATTCCTGTTGGTAGCTGGTGACTTCAATGCTCCACTTTTCTTCTTTTGTTTTTCTTCTCTCTTATATGAACTACAACTAAGAAAAATTCTTTCTAAAGTATCTTAATCAGTGAGCTAAATTGGGCCAAACTTTACGTGGGATTGTTGCCCGAACTAACTGGAGTGGTTTTTAAGAAAAGTCTGGCCTGCAATTGGAAACTCGATGACAGTGTTGATGGCCTTGAAAAACCTGCAAGTGGAATTTGTTCTCTTCTACCAATTAATCAAGAACGACCCAAGATGCTTGTGTTGCTTATAATTAAAGAAGGAATTTATTCGTTACAATTATAGAAGGAATTTATTCATTACACAACATTCATTTGCTACATAGTTATCCACAACAAATCTTCATAACCAGATGAAGTCGGGAAGACAACTAGCTAGTTTGCCGAGCACAGTAACTTTCGCCAGAGAAATTTCTTCGTCAAATGCGTCTCTTGCTGATCCTAACCTTCAAGCCATGTTTCATATGAAGTACAAAAGAGACGCTCGGCATAATAGGATGGCCTTCAACCACTTCAACACGATAATTCAAAAGAATATAAGTTGCAACCATCTTCATCAGAGTGAAAGTTACATGCTTACCTACACAACTCCTGGGTCCCGCGTTAAACGTGATGAACTTGTAGGAGGGAACATGCACAATTTTTCCTTCTTCCGATATCCATCTCTCTGGCTTGAACTCCAAGCAGTCTTTGCCCCATATGCTCTCCATCCTTCCCATTGAGTATATAGAGTACAAGAGTCTTGTATTTGGATTAATAGAATGGCCGCTAGGAAGAATATCAGAGCCTACTGCGTGCAAATGCTCAAAAGGTACAGATGGGAAAAGCCTTAAGGACTCGCATATCGCTGCATGGAGATAAACCAGCTTACTTAGCTCGTCTACAGAAAAGACCCTCCGGTTTTCGTTGTTACCTGGAAATGCTCCTTGATCTCTTCTAGAATCTTAGCTTCCACTGATGCGTGTGTTGCGACGAGCCACAAAAACCAACTGAGGCCTGCAGCTACGGTATCCTTCCCCGCCAGCATGAGAGTAAATGTGGAATCCCTTACAAGGTTGTTGGATTGTGGAAAGACATCCATTTGTCCTTCTTCTTCATGCTCTATATAAGCTGTCAACAAATCAAATTTTGAGTCCTCCGTCTTCTTAATTCTACTTCGGCTCAGTTCTTCTCGCTTGGCTGAGATGCATTGGTATAGAAATTGATCAAAAATTTTCCAAGCTTTGGTCAGCTTCTTCTCTTGCCCAATTTGGAGCCATCTCTGGAACTTCCAACAAAACTTTGGCATAATGTGTCTGTAAAATATGCTTTTCTCCATTTGTTGGAATGCTTTTAGATATGTAACTTCCGGAAGTTCAAGAGACAGGCAATTTAGATCAACACCTAAAACCATTAAGCAAACAGTATCGAATGTGTACCGCTGAAAAATGTCTTGTAAATCCACCTCAATTCCTAGACTTGAGACGTGATCAAGAATCGGAATGAGGCCTTTCTCCACCATTCACCGTGAAACTTTCTCTAGAAACAACTCGAACTTGCTGCTTTTTATCATCAACTGAAGTACCTTCCTCTGATATCGCCACCAATCAGAATCAGAGGTGGTAATCCCATCCCCTAGAGGTTCAAAAATCTCCCGGAACTCTGGGCCTTTTTCGTAGTTAGAAAAGTTTCTGCTCAAGATGTGGTGGATGTTCGCAGGATCGCCAGTGATCACGAAGTTCATGTTAGTGAACCAAGGACCCCTAAACTCGAAAGTGCCCCCATAATATTTCAGTACCCTGGTTGCAAAGTTGTGAACGTCCTCTGCATTCTGAAGAAGCCCCGGAAGCATTCCGATGACTGGCCAGTTTATGATGGGTAAGTGCTGGTTCCATCCCCAATGGAAAAGAAAAAGGAAGAACAGAAATGCTAGAAATATTTCTGCGTACCAAAGCATATCCGTTGGAGCTGCACAAAGCTTTGTGGTTCTGTGAGGTCCCTAGAAAAAGTGATAGATTGTTTAGGCGCTGGTTCAAAGAGTTACGATGATTTGGAAAAATTTGTAGTGACAGGAATGAATATTCAGGAGTCACACAGAATACCAATATTTAAGTAGTAGTAGTTCGGCTTTGATAACTACAAAGAGTATTAATACAACACTCAAGTTCAAAATCTCAGTACACCTAATTTCCTCACACAAAATAGATGAGATTAACAACATCTCAATATTTGATGACTCTTTTCTCTCGTCGCTCCATTTGGTTTTTTCGCTAGTTTAATTCCGAGACAACTCTTCTTCCTTTATAGCGGCACTCGGCGAATATCACGTGCGTTGCTTTAAATTCGAAACAATCAAATTCTTCAACAAGCATTAAATAGTTGCATGCTTGTCAAAGTAAAACAAAAAATTACCAGACACCCCAAACGCTCTCAGCCGACTGCCTTCCACCGACAGCAAGAGTCCTTACGGCTCCTTCATCCCCTTCCTCCTTTTTTTTCTTTGTCTTTCCCCCCCTCCCCTCTCCTTCTTTCTGGTCCGGTCGGATAGTGTTAGTTTGGAGGTTTTTTGGTTTTTTCTTGCAGGTGGCTTTCAAGCGATGCTCGCGGTTTCCGTCTCCTTTAGACCTGCACGCGCCTGCTGGTTGGACTCCGCACAAAGCGCGCTACGTCGGCCATCTTCTCCAGCTCTCAACCAACGGTGCATCTTGATCCACGCGCCGAAGTCCTTGGCCGCGCGTGGCGACTCCTCCGCCTCCCGAATCCAGCTTTTCTCTTCCCAAGTGGAATGTGTGGCTCCTGGCCTACCTTTCCCTCCGCGGATCACCTCCGCCTCCGCCGCCATTATCGATCTGGCCAGAGACTTCCCGGTCTTCCCCGGAGCTTATGTTACGCTTTCGTCCGTTTGGACCCGCCCCTATGTTTAGGGCTTGTTTAGTTTTAATTCTGTGTTTTATGTTAGTCTCTATGTTATCGGCTTGTGTTGGTTTTTCTGCTGTTTATTTCCTGTTTCTAGGCATAATAGCTTGTATTTGCTGCCTTCTGTGGCGTTCCTGCCTTAAGTGGCTTATCCGTCCCTCACGAGACTTTGTAGGGCCTTTTGGTTCGCTTGCTTGTTGGCCCGCCGACTCTTCGAAGTGTCTGATACGCCTTTTAGAGCCTCCCGAGTTGTTAAAACCTCATTGATCCTTTTCTCAATACATATGCTATTTATGCCAAAAAAAAAATAGTTGCATGCTTGCCGTTCACTTTTAGAAAAACAAGGTTCACTTTTACAAATGAATGGGATGCATTAAATTAAATGCTATATTGAAATTGCTTTGTTTTTTAAGAGAGAAATATATTTTTCACTTAGTAAGTATTTTGCACCTTAAACTATCAATTTTGACACATTGTACCCTCTATTTATTAATTTTTTACACTTTGCACTATTTTTAAATTTTGAGACTAAAATGACGATAATGTCCTTTACCCATTTTGCATATATATATTGAAGATATTATTGTCAATTCATTAATTTTTCAAGGGTATTATTGTCAAATTGAGGTTGCAAAATGTTTAATATTAGTAGTTGAAGGGTGTAATGTGTCGAAATTGGTAGTTTATAGTGCAAAGTGTCTAAAATTGGTAGTTTAAAGGTGTAATGTCTTAAAAATGGTAGTTTTGGGTGCAATATGTCACTACTCCAATAGTTTATAGGTGGAAAGTATATTTTTTTAACATATGTTGATCTAAAAAACGTACAAAGTGTGCAAGGCTCGAAATGAACTCAAATGAGCAAGTACACGAACAAGTTTACGTAGAAAAAAAAAACAAAAAATACACGAACAAGTTTCACTTTTTTAAATGAACGGGATGCATTAAATTCTATGTTTGAATTTTTTTTTTTTCCGTTTTTTTTTAGATAAGTTAGTAAGTAGTATATGTTGATCTAAAAACGTACAAAGGGAGCAAGGCTCCAAATGAGCTAAAATGTGCAAGTACACGGGCCAAAGGCCAATCAAGTTACAACAGCATTTACAAAAAAAAATTACTAAATTAAATAGAGTACACACATGATCAATTTCTTCTTAGTTTCAACACGGTTTGCGGCGGACTCTAAGCTGAGATACAAGCAAAGTTCATCCTAGTGTGATAAGCCTGATAAGAGGCAAAGCTTTTTCTGTATCAAATCCTCAATTTCTTTATATACGTGAATAACTCTTTACGTGTCTTATCATTAAAAATTCTGGAATTACGTTGTTTCAACACGCGGGACCGCTTGACTTTTCACGAAGCCAAGCCACCCACATGCAACAAATAAATTAGTCGAGGGAGTTTGAGAGTAATGGCTGGGGCCTGCGGGGCATGGCATGATGAGCCTAGATATTGTTTTGGATGGCTTAGAATTCTTAATTTGGGAGTAATAACAAGATTGGTCGACAGGTTGAAAATTAATTATGATGTTGCAGTTCATGCGGGAACTTTGTTTATAGCAACAATCTGTAGAAGTAACAGAGGGGTTATCCTTCATGCAAGAACTAGTAAATTGGAGGGCTATAACCTAATCAAAGGTGAGGCTGAATTGTTCATGGGGTCTCATATGACGACTATTGAGGGGGATTGCCACAACCTGGTGAACTAAGTTTGTGATTTGAATGCACTCATAGATTGAGAGATTGAAGGCGAAGTAAACACTATAAGACAACTTTTAAAGGTCCATGCAAACTTATCGGGATGATATTTATGTATGATTTGCTTTTCCTATTATCCAATCGATAAAAAGAAGCCTTTTACCTCAATAGTTGAGATAATTATGCTTATGAATTAGTCTACCGGCCCCAATGGGATTCTCAAAGAGTTTCAGTTTAAAGGAGTAACATTATGTGATGATTGACTCAAGTCCTTAATTGTATGTTTGACACAGCTTTTTCCATTTTGAAATAATGATCAACTACCCCTTGGGTTTGAGTAAATAAATCAGCATTTGATATTCATTTATACATGCACTACATATCCCGCCAAAGAGAGAAACACATAAGTGTCTTCCATAAACCCATTGATCCATATCAAAGGATAATTTCAGCAAGACGAACAATGACTGATAGCACGCAGCAAAAAAAAAAAACAATGACTGATAGCAGCAAATAGTGACGTATTTCTTCAAATCCCAACAAAAATAGGCTGGTGGTTCACTAAAAGCACCATCGTTTCACCGTTCTAAGCCTTTATATCAACTGAATTGGATAATGTTAATCCAAAAGTTTAATCATCACGTTAAAAATATGAATAAATAGATATATGAAGTCAATATATTAATAAGGCAAAATCAGATGGTAGTATCTCCCACCAACATCGTAAACTATATTATTTTTATAAAATACGAGTAGGACGAGAGACCCATCTACAAAGTAAAAATCTCATATTGAAAAGAGAAAAAAAGAACCACCACAGCAACTGGCTCTAATAGGGCTGAAAACCGGAAATGCAGTCCGGTTTTCGGACCGCAATCCGGTCCGGACCGCATTTCCGGTTCCTTTATATTAAAGGACCGGACCGGACCACTTATAAGTGGTTCGGTCCGGTTTTATGAAATGCGGTCCGGTCTGGACCACTTCAAAAAGTGGTCCAGACCGGATTTATTTTTTTAAAAAAAAAAAATTAAAAATTTTCGAACGGCTACAACTGCGCAGAGATTATTTAATTTAAAAAAAAAAATTTGAACTAACGCAGTGCAGTGCTACTCAGTAGCTCTGAGTAGCACTGCTACTGCGCAGAGTGCACTGCGCAGTGCACTCTGCGCAATGCGTTTATAATAATTAATAAAACAAATTATGAAACAACCATTGAGTGCACTCTGAGCAATGCCACTATTTGTTTATAATAATTAATAAAAAAAATAAAAACAAATTAATCTTTTCATTGATTGACAAGAAAAAAAAACTGCTTTACGACCAATGACCATTCTCTTATTCTCCCATGCTGTGGCCTGTGCACCGTTTTACTCATAGGATAATAGGATAGGTGGGAGGGGTTGACTTCGATTTTTACTGCAATCTTCTACCATTAATTGACTAGACGGGCCTAGAAAAAAAATTGACTGGACGGATGGCCGACAAAATATAATTTTTTTAAGAGTTAAAAATTCAAATTTTAGTCATTCAAAATTTTTGATTTTATAAAAAATGATTTTTTCAATTTGTTTATCTGATGTCAGCTACGTGTAATGGAGTTATTAGTGCGTTGAGTTTTGAATCTGATGGCGTGGGTCCCTCTGGCAGCGTAACTGCAACAGCAAGATCTTGGTTCCACTGGTTGCGAAATATTTCGGAGAAGACCTGCGTCATTTCATGCACTATAGCCACTACTGGGTCGAGCCGCTTTACGCATAATAAAGTTGCCAGCTTAAAAGCAAGTGCTTATTTACCAAAGCGGGCAAACACATCACATCAAGATTGCCGACGTCCCAACTCTTCTCAAGGTAACGAGAAATGACATATTTGAGGCTGGCTCCAGTAAATTAAGAAACACATCAAGACCTTGCAGATAGCACTGCGCAGAGCAGTATGCTCTGCGCAGTAGGCGGTATTTATTTTTAAAAATTTTAAAAAAAATGAAATCCGATCCGGTCCGGTCCGGACCGCATTTTAAATATGTATAGACCGGACCGGACCGGATAAATCCGGTTTTTAAATCCGGTCCGGACCGGACCGTATTTTTAAAATTAGAACCGGACCGGACCGCAAATCCGGTCCGGTTTTTCGGTCCGGTCCGGTCTGCGGTCCGGTTCTGTTCAGCCCTAGGCTCTAAGACACATTTGCCCCCATTAATCCCGCTCACCTTTGGGTCCCTGCTTACTCTCTACCTCTTTTTTATTTATTTTTTATTTTTAATGAATATCTTACTCTTTACCTCGTTAGTGTCTTTTACACGTCTAACGAATTTTATCGTTGTTTTTCTTCTCTCTACGAAACCAGAAAATTGAAACCACCTCAGTCAACCTACCACAAGTACTCAAGCAAATAGAAATCGTGCGAACCATTCATTATCCAAGCGAAAAATATTCTGAAAATGGCGGGACATTTTTTGACAACAGGTATGTACATAAAGTATACGTTGAAGTCCAGATAATTATCTCTCCCTTTGTTGTTGCATATTCACAGAGTTGTAAACAAAATGAATTCCAAAATATGCTCTGTTTTCTTTGTTTCTAGAACTCAGAGCATGAATAAATAGTGCAAACACATTTTTCCACCTCCTCTTGTGTTTCCTGTTGATCTAGTATAAGAAAAATAGCAACTAATTTAATTTTTGATCTAACAGGCATACGATTACACATCCCAGGCTGAGATATCCCATCAGGTACTGAACAATTTTGTTTATTACCGTTCGTATAGAATATGTGCTTCTCAACAGCTGTTTTTTCTTCTTATTTGTCCTCATTTTTCCTATTCTTGTAGAAACAACAGTTTTGTGCTTTTTGTAGGTTGAAATATTTATTCGGAAGTTGATATCGATCCCAGATGTTCAACATATCAGTTTCGTACTCGAATATGAAACCAAAAGAGCCCTTCTTGTCTTTTATTCTAGATTTGAGAAGATGGTTGATCTTGCACTCTGCATTTAACCTTTGTCATCCATCTGAAGAATCTGAATCTTGAACCTACCGCACCTGCCTGAGACTGAATGATCTCTGAGCTAGTAGCATTGTTCAACTTTATTTTTCTCTAGATACTGGGTCTCAACTCTAAAATAATCCTTTTGGAGTTTGTCAAAAGAAATGAATTTGCTGATGTTTTAGATCACTTATGGTACTTGACGGGGGTCAAAACCTCTCTCTCGGTTCTTAGTCTCATTTCTTCTGACTCAATTTCTCAAGTGCATTTTTTGCTTTAATCATAATCTTTCAAAGTTGTTCTCTTATGCTTGTATAAGATTACTGGATTTCTTTGAAACACTATCAATGATATCGTATACCCATTCAGAACCACATTGTAGTAGGGTTGTTCAACCCCGGTTAGGTGCCAGTTTTGGCCAAAACCGGCACCTACACCGGATATGCCAGTTTTCAAATATTAGCCACCTATACCTACATCGTTAATGACAAAACTCCGCTATGACAATTTATATTGAACCTTTTTTTAACCTATATTTATATTGAACCTTTTTTTAGCATTTTACGCTAGTCATAAAACTTGCAATAGCCTAAAACTCCGCTATGGCAATTCTCTAGACGACAATAGCCTAAAACTTTGCTATCGAATGCCTTATAATAAAAAATGTATAAACTTGCAAACACAAATAATATCTCCTTGATGTTATATTTTATGCTTCAACTAATTCAAATTTCAAAATGCAGTATACAAGAAGTTGGACGCTAACCAACTTAGTTCTCTGCCACTCTCATTTCCATACAGGAGCCTAAAGTACCTTATGTGAAAATATGCAACTCCCAACATCTTAGAGCTACTTCTTTTCCTGGAACTGCTGGAAAGAAACAATTATTCAATAACAGTCATTATTTTGAAAGCTAAATATTCCCGGAAGTATAATTCCAAGACAATACAATTCTTAGATTACATAATATGATATTATATTTAGAGTTCAAATATCATCATACATTGAGAAAACTCACAAAACGAACCTTTGCTGCACAGGTCTTCCTTAGCAAGCGCAGACCCATTGTTGTATAGGTTTTTTGAGAGATCCAACCAGAAGTTTTGGGCTGCGACTGCGAATACAGAGGATTTAGTTAAAAAAAAAGGGGCTAAATTCAAACAAGACCACACCTAAACAGCATATAAACTCACACAAGGAACAACTACTTCAAAAGAAACAAGATCCCCCGTTTAACTTTGGAATATCAATGTACGTCATGGAACATCTTTTATATTTCCAGTAGTTCTTTTGTATCTTTACGGAAATGCTTCCCAAACTTCCATGACGATTCCTGTTGGTAGCTGGTGACTTCAATGCTCCACTTTTCTTCTTTTGTTTTTCTTCTCTCTCTCCCACCAGTTTGCTTCAGTTAAGAGACGTTTAGCGTCTAATGAAGACTTCAGCTTTCTTCTCTTTCTGACGCCACGAACTTATGTGGTGTCAGATTTTGGCAACTTTTATATGAACTACAACTAAGAAAAATTCTCTAAAGTATCTTGATCCGTAAGCTAAAATTTGGGCCAAACTTTACCCGAACTAACTTTTATGTGGGATTGTTGCCCGAACTATCTGGAGTGGTTTCAAGAAAAGTTCGGCCTGCAATTGGAAACTCGATGATAGTACTGTTGATGGCCTTGAAAAACCTGCAAGTGGAATTTGTCCTCTTCTACCAATTAATCAAGAAAGACCCACGATGCTTGAGTTGCTTGTAATTAAACAAGGAATTTATTCATTCCACAACATTAATTTGCTACGTAGTTATCCACGCCAAATCTTCATAACCAGAGGAAGTCGAGAAGACAACTAGCTAGTTTGCCGAGCACCGTAAGTCCGTAACTTTCGCCAGAGAAATTTCGTCGTCAAATGCGTCTCTTGCTGATCCTTACCTTCAAGCCATGCTTCATATGAAGTACAACAGAGATGCTCGGCATAATAGGGTGGCCTTCAACCACTTCAACACGATAATTCAAAAGAATAGCAGTTGCAACCATCTTCATCAGAGTGAAAGTTATATGCTTACCTACACAACTCCTGGGTCCCGCGTTAAACGTGATGAACTTGTAGGAGGGAACATGCACAATTTGTCCTTCTTCCGATATCCATCTCTCTGGCTTGAACTCCAAGCAGTCTTTGCCCCATATGCTCTCCATCCTTCCCATTGAGTATATAGAGTACAAGAGTCTTGTATTTGGATTAATAGAATGGCCGCTAGGAAGAATATCAGAGCCTACTGCGTGCAAATGCTCAAAAGGTACAGATGGGAAAAGCCTTAAGGACTCGCATATCGCTGCATGGAGATAAACCAGCTTACTTAGCTCGTCTACAGAAAAGACCCTACGGTTTTCGTTGTTACCTGGAAATTGCTCCTTGATCTCTTCTAGAATCTTAGCTTCCACTCAGAGGCGGAACTAAGGAGTAGCGACCCTGGGCGGTCGCTACCCCTCACGCCACAAAATTTTTTTTTTCATTACTTTATTATTTTTTTAAAAAAAAATTAAGTTGGTCCGGGCCCGATACCCCTGAAGCTCAGGCTCAGACCAACTATACATATGTTTTACACATAAAGCCTGGGCCCGATACCCCTGACCCAGAAAACTGCAATAACATCGTCTGACATTTTCTATCAGTCCACACAGCAGAAATGAGCTAAACTGGCACCATCAGTCCTCACACCTCTCACTTTCTCATTTTTTGCTTTTTTCCCTTATTTTTGCATATTATATTAAAAAAAACTTAAAAGCTCCTATTGTAACTTTTTGCAAAAAAAAATATTGTTCAATTATTTGGATAGTACGGTTGCAGGTTGTTCCCGCGACCCACTTTTTTTCTTCCCTGGGTATACCCTCGCTGGGTGTCTGTGAAAGTCTCGATGTCTGATCATAAGAGCCAGATGTTGTTTCCTCTATTCAGAGGTACAATATTATGTGGACTTAGATATCTACTATGTATGGACGTTAACTTAGTCAAAGAATGAAAGAAAAAAAACGAAGAAAAAGTTGATTGCCAAAATATAATGAGGCGGATGAGTATTTTGCACTTCTAGGTAGACAAATGTGTCATTGCATGGAGCAAAGGGAATCACTAATTTTAGAACTTCAGACTTTTTTTGCATTAAGTAGTAAATTTTTTTTTTTTGTCATTTTTCCTTAAAAAGTTTGCCCCCCATTAATTGGGTTTCTGGCTCCGCCACTGGGTACATGTATTGTAATATTTTTAATGCTTTTAGTCTTTAATTTTTGATATTGTAATTGTAAGACAATTTTTAGCATTATAAAGGAAATTTTTTTTTTTTATCATTTCGTCTTTAGAATTCGATCCCCCTGAATTTTGGTCTTGGTTCCGCCACTGCTTCCACTGATGCGTGTGTTGCGACTAGCCACAAAAACCAACTGAGGCCTGCACCTACGGTATCCTTCCCTACCACCATGAGAGTAAATGTGGAATCCCTTACAAGGTTGTTGGATTGTGGAAAGACATCCATTTGTCCTTCTTCTTCATGCTCTATATAAGCTGTCAACAAGTCAAATTTTGAGTCCTCCGTCTTCTTAGTTCTACTTCGGCTCAGTTCTTCTCGCTTGGCTGAGATGCATTGGTATAGAAATTGATCAAAAAATTTCCAAGCTTTGGTCAGCTTTTTCTCTTGCCCAATTTGGAGCCATCTCTGGAACTTCCAACAAAACGTGTTGGCATAATGTGTCTGTAAAATATACTCTTCTCCATTTGTTCAAACGATTTTAGATATGTAACTTCCGGAAGTTCAAGAGACAGGCAATTTAGATCAACACCTAAAACCATTAAGCAAACCGTATCGAATGTGTACCGCTGAAAAATGTCTTGTAAATCCACCTCAATTCCTACACTTGAGACGTGATCAAGAATCGGAATGAGGCCTTTTTCTCCACCATTCCCCGGGAAACTTTCTCTAGAAACAACTCGAACTTGCTGCTGTTTATCATCGACTGAAGCACCTTCCTCTGATATCGCCACCAGTCAGAATCAGAGCTGAAAATCCCATCCCCCAGAGGTTCAAAAATCTCCCGAAACTCTGGCCCTTTTTCGTAGTTAGAAAAGTTTCTGCTCAAAATGTGGTGGATGTTCGCAGGATCGCCAGTGATCACGAAGTTCGTGTTAGTGAACCAAGGACCCCTAAACTCGAAAGTGCCCCCATAATATTTCAGAAGCCTGGTTGCAAAGTTGTGAACGTCCTCTGCATTCTGAAGAAGCCCCGGAAGCATTCCGAAGACTGGCCAGTTTATGATGGGTAAGTGCTTGTTCTATCCCCAATGGAAAAGAAAAAGGAAGAACAGAAATGCTAGAAATATTTCTGCGTACCAAAGCATATCCATTGGAGCTGTGTAAAGCTTTGTGGTTCTGTGAGGTCCCTAGAAAAAGCGATAGATTGTATAGGCGCACTTCTCTGGTTTAAAGAGTTATGATGATGGAGGCAATAAACATTTCTGCGTACCAAACCACATCCAAGTATGAAGTATGGGCATTTAGAAAAAAAAAAAAAGTATGAAGTATGGGCATTTGATATGGTTTTGGATATTTAGAAAAAAAAAAAAAGATATGGTTTCGGATACTTACTGATCTTATTTCTGAGTCAACACAGCCAGCTCGCACGTCGTTAATCAAAAGTTCCCAAATCTGGGCCGTTCTCTTAACCTCATAACTCTTGGGCTTCGGTGAAGCCCAACCAAGATATGGCTTCTCATATCCTGGCTACCCAATCTTCGCATTTATCAGTCCATCAGTAAAATAAGGAATCAGCTCAGGAAGTTATTGAGGCCTTGTTGAGTATCCCTTGAGCCAATATCCTTTTTACATTGATTAAGGCCGCATTCATATGCTTAGAGAATATAACTTAAATAATAAAAGGGATAAATATATTTTGCTTCCTTATTTTTGGGGTCATTTATACTGTGCATTCCGATATTTTATTTTTGAAATATTTGACCCTTTAACTTACACATTTTTTTAATTTGGACCCCGTACCCAAATTGCTCATTAATTTAGACGGATTCCTTAAAAACGTGGGGTGCAATGTGTAAATGTCTCCAAAGATAAGGGAGCAATGTGTACATACCCCAAAGATAAGGGGGACAATGTGTAAATTTTAAACGGAATCTGTCAATTTCGACTGTCAAAATCGGGTACGGGGTCTAGATTGCAAAAATGTGGAAGATAATAAATCCAATGTATCAAAAATAAAATATCGGGGTGTAAAGTGTAAATGACCCAAAGACAAAGGGGAAAGTGTATTTATCCCATAATAAAATCTTGCCTTTTTTTTTAGTTTATGCTTAACCTCGACAGATTGCACCCTTGCCTCACTGAAACTTCACGGCATGATCGAAAAGGAGAAAGGGGCCAGCAGCAAGTCTGGGCAAATCTTTGGGCAAGGTAATCATGGAAAATTGAAAATTTTGCAGCATTTGGAGTTGGATCAGGTTGCGGAGAACGAACTGGTTGGAGAGGATGCTGATGGTTCTTCTTTGGACATGGCTGGGGTGGCGAGCCTTATCTTGCCCTCACCTCACCCATGAGGACACTCCACTGGAATTACCGTGGCTTAGCTCGGGCCTCAACAATCCGTACTCTTCGAGCTTGGTTTGGGAAGCTTAATCCCGATATTATTTTTCTTGTTGAGACTAAGATTTCTGATGTTCGTGTTGTTTTTCAGAATTTAGGTTTTGTTAGTTTTGTTCAATAGCCTCTCGTGGGTCGGAAAGGTGGTTTGGCTTTGGGGTGGAGGAATGGGATCGATCTGGAGGTCACGACAATTTGCCATCGTTTCATTAATGCTCTGATTTTCTCTGATCTTGGGCATGTCCTTTGGATGATGATATTGGTTTATGGTCCAACGGTTTGGCGAGAGAAGCTTTTGTTTCTAGAATGTGGTCGAAACATTGCAGATGTTTTCGCTAGTGCGTGGTTATGCCTTGGTGACTTTAATTCTATTATCTCCTAGAATGATAAGAGTGGTGGCAATCCGGTCTGTGCATCTTCCTCTTCGGGTCTCCGACATTTCATACTTACTCAGGGGATGGTTGACCTCGGTTTTAACGGCTCACAGTACACTTGGAGTAATAAGAGATCGGGCCAGACTCTTATTCGAAAAAGACTTGATAGGGGGTGATTAATGGTGATTGGAGAATTATGTTTCCCAGGGCTATAGTGAGACACTGTCCGCGGACCTCCTCCGACCACGCCTCAATTCTGCTAGACACTACTTTTGGTGACCAATCTTCGGGCCCTCGGCCCTTCCGTTTTGAGGCTTTTTGGGTTTGTTCTCCTCTTTGTAGAGAGGTGGTGGACCATGCTCGGTCTTCATCTTTTTTTGGTTCTCCGGCTTTCCAAGTTGTCCAAAATATCAAAGTGTTAAAAGATCAGCAAAGAAAGTGGAACAGAGAGACCTTCGACAATATCCAGGAACAATTTCGCTTCTATCACAGTGAATTGTCGCGAATCCAATCTTCGGATTGGATCCAACTCCCCAATGTGAGGCAATGGAACATCATTTTCAATGGAGCTTGCAGGAGGCTTTGAACTTTGAAGCGTGAGGAGGTTATGTGGAAGAGTAATTCTCGGGTGATTTGGCACTCCACGTCAGATTTAAACACAAAGTACCTACTCGTGCTAATTTGAAACTAGCTAGTAACTGGAACATATCTGTAATTTCTTGATATTCTGTGTGCTTGTGTTGGCTGTACACTGCTTTTGTTTGTTCTGGTCTTCTGTGACCGATGCTCTAGTTGTAACTTCGGGCCACGCCCTTTTGTAATGTTCTTTAGGAATATACTTACCATTTACCAATGCATATCAACGGTCTCCTTCTCAATTATTCTCAATGGTTCTCCTTTCAGTTTCTTCAAACCTACAAGGGGACTACGACAAGGGGATCCTTTATCCCCTTTTTTATTTATCCTGGGATCTGAGGTGCTTTCTCGGCTTCTTCTTAAAGCTGAAGCTGCTGCTACTATTCACAGAATTCAGGTGGCTAGAGGAGCGCCTAGTATTTCGCATTTACTATTTGCGGACGACCTCATGATTTTCTGTAGGGCTAATCTCAGAGAAGCAGCTGCTGTAAATGAGGTGCTGTCCAAATACTCAGCTTGGTCGGGACAAAGGGTAAATTGAGGGAAGTCGGGAATTTTTTGCAGCAACAATACACATCCCGAGGCTGTTTCTGCTCTATGTTCAGCCTTCAATGTGAACAGATTATCCTTGCATAATAAGTATTTGGGGATGCCTATTTTCATTGGAAGATCCAAAAAAAGAGCTTTTGAAGATGTTAAAGTTAAGGTGATGAATAAGGTGGCGGGATGGAAAATTAGAGCTCTATCTCAGGCAGGTAGAACCACTCTTATTAAATCAGTAGCTTTGGCAATGCCTGTTTACTGCATGTCTACTGTTTCGCTTCCAAAAGAGTGGTGTGCGGACATTGATCGGTTATTGAAGGATTTTTGGTGGGGTTTTTCACCTTTGAAAAAAAGAAACTACACTCCAAAAGCTTGGGACATTATTTGCTTGCCAAAGGAGGTGGGAGGCTTGGGGTTGAGGAAAATGCACGAGATTAATATAGCCCTCTTGGCTAAATTAGTTTGGCACCTCTTTTCCAAAAAGAAGAGTCTTTGGGTTCAAACTATTATGGCAAAGTATCGGTTTTACAGCCCGCTGGCCAATCTTGATTGTGTGGGGAATATGTCTAGTTCATGGAAAGGACTAATCAAAGTGGCTTCGATGGTTCAAGAGGGAGTTTGTATCCTTCCATGGAAGGGAGTGGATGTCAGCATAAGAGAAGTTCCTTGGCTCCCGGGTAGACCATCTTTCAAACCAATTTGGAAGATCAATGATTCTAATCATGCACATATTCGGATGGTGACCGACCTGGTAGCTGAAAATGGTCAGTGGAATTCAATGCTAATTCGGCAGCTTTTTGAGGAGAGTTGTGCTGAAGAGATTTTAAGACTTCCTCTCCCAAATGCCTTTGCTGAAGACCAATGGATATGGACGAAGGAAAACAACGGGATTTTCTCTGTGAAATCGATAGTTAAAGCATTGCAATTGCAAAGAACTCCTAATACTTTTATGCAGAATTCTTTTAATTGGAAGAAGCTTTGGAGTTTAAAATTACAGGACAGATTAAAGCTTCTTTTATGGAAGGTGGCTGCTGGAGCTTTGAAAACAATGGGTGGTTTGGGAAGATTTCTTAATAGAGAATTGGAGGACGGCTTCCTTTGCCCTTTCTGTGGATTAGCCCCCGAAGATACGCTTCATTTGCTTGTTATGCAGTGTGGCTTGCATAGCTTGGAGGGAATCGGTGCTGCCTATCCCAGTGGATTCCTTGCTGATTAATTCACCTCAAGATCTTATTAGCTTAATTCTGAATGCAGATCAAGTTATCAACCTTCCTTCAGAACTTATGCATATTTTCACTATTAATGCAGCTATTGTCATTGATGTGTTATGGTTTACAAGGAACCAGGTGGTCCATCATGGTTTGCAAGTGGAGCCCCAAAAGCTTTCTTTGATCATTAAAAGGAGAGTGATGGAACATAATTCTGCGTGGCGTGAAAAGAAGGAAGCAAGGCAAGTCAAGTGGATTCCCCCTCTTTTGGGGTGTTTGAAGATTAATTCTGATGTGACAATTCGTGCTACTGGATCATACATAGCTATCACTGTTAGAGACTCTCACAGTTCCCTCTGTACGACGTACATGGAGTGATTTGCAGCTATGGATCCTCTGGTAGGTGAGGCCCTTGCTCTAGCAGAGGCGCTTTCTTTAGCTCGGCTAAATAATTGGGATCGTGTGTTGTT
Organism: Myrica gale; assembly: GCA_963930655.1. NCBI lineage: Eukaryota > Viridiplantae > Streptophyta > Magnoliopsida > Fagales > Myricaceae > Myrica > Myrica gale. The sequence continues at coordinate 1,246,812 of OZ005600.1, read as the reverse complement.
TGAATGCGATTCCCTAGTGCTTGTTTCTGAGGTCCTTTCCTCCTCTCCCCCTTCTTGTTGGGCCATTTCGGGTCTAGTTATTTCTATTAGAAGGGGTTTGGATGTTTGTAAGAAATGGAAAGTAGCTTGGATTCCTAGGTCCTATAATGGTCTTGCTCACAAGTTGGCTCAGTGGGCGGCCAAGTTTGGTAAGGTTGGTTCCTTTTGGTAAGGTTGGTTCCTTTTCCTTTTCTGAAATTCCCGAGCATATCCGGTGTTGTGATATGCATAGTTCTGTTTAATTTAGTTTTAATGTTTAATGAGTGAAAACAAAAATACTTACCATTTACCAAAACAAAAAGTTTCCGCCCATTTTGGGAATGTCAAAATTTTAGTGGAGAGTTAGTGAAAAAGTGGTGAAGAGTGAGATGATCTGAGTGGGTGATCGATCATCCATCAGCTTCCGAAGGATGGTAACATCATTTCTAGTTAGACCTGAAGGATCCATGTTGCGCTGAAGAATCCAATTGCAAGCTTCAAGGCAGTCTCCTTCCAACATAATCTGTTCTTCATCTAGCTCAGAGGCTTAGTTGCAGGCCAAGTGAATGGCTTTAATTTCTCCAACTAACGGTGACCAGCTGGGAAGTCGTCCTGTCCAGATTTTTTGTAATATGCCGAAGAAAGTTTCGACAAACAGCTGCAATGGTCACACAATGTTGACGAACTGCAACATCAACATTGATTTTAAATTTTAATGCAAACCATAGGGGGAGGTTACCAGGATTTTGATACTGTGGCAGTATGAGCCAGCCAGGCAGAAAGTGTGTTCCGCATATCTCGTTTGAAGATCCTGGATAAGAAGAGTTTGCTCTGGCTTATCCCCTTTCTGAACCACTCTGTTGCGAAGAAACCACACACCATCCAGAAGAAGGGCTACAAATAGGATAAAATTCTGATGGCTTGAATCAGGCAAGCCCAGAGATTGTTCTGGATTAAGAAATATCTGAAACCAATCTTCAATGTTTAAATGCGCAAATGCTTCAATGTTCAGAGGCCAGGGACCATGGCGCCATAAAATCCGGGATAATCTCACACCTAAGGAATAGGTGCTCAATGGATTCTGTTTCAAATTGGGATCTACGAGTTATCCATTTATCTAAATTCAAATTAGACTCCGTGGTGTTGGGATATCTATTCCCCATATATCGTCTTCTACTAATTTCACGGAAAAATCTCTCCCCTTCAAACTAGAGCCCCCTCTCCAAAACATATCGAACTCAAAATTATGCTCAAGGAATGAAAGATGTGCGTCATGGTGTATATTAATATCCATCACAAATTTAAGGATTCATAGTAAAACAACATGCGAACAAGTGGTTCTTCAACAACATCCAAAATCAATTCCAGCAGAAAAAAAATATTATGCAAAAGCAAGAAGCATTCAAAGTGGACGGAAGACCAAGCTAAAGTTTTATTTCACAGCACCATCATCACCTCTCCCAGTTAAGTTTCTTCATCAAATGCTCCTTTTGGTGAGCCTAACCTTCAAACCATGTTTCATATGGAGTATAATAGAGAGGCTCGGCAAAACAGGATGATCTTCTACCACCTGGACATGATAATTCCAAATGATGGTGCTTGCAACCATTTTCATTTGAATGAAACTCATGTCCTTACCCAAACAAGTCCTGGGTCCTGCATTAAATGCTATGAACTTGTAAGATGGCACATGCACGATTCTTCCTCGCTCCGAAATCCATCTCTCTGGCTTGAAGTCTAAGCAATCTTCGCCCCAAATGCTCTCCATTCTTCCCATAGAGTATAGGGAGACTAACAATCTGGTTCTTGGACGTATAGTGTGGCCGCTGGGAAGAGTATCTGATTGAACTGCATATTTGTGTTCGAAAGGCACAGATGGAAAAAGTCTTAAGGACTCACAGATGGCTCCATGGAGATATACTAGCTCGCTCAGCTCATTTATGCCCCACTTAATTTCGCTGTTAAGCAGCAAATTCCCTCTAATCTCTTCTAGAATCTTAGCTTCCACGACGGGGTGTGTTGCAACAAGCCATAGCAACCAGGTTAGGCCTGCACTTACGGTGTCCCTTCCTGCCAGCATTAGATTAAATACGGTGTCCCTCACGAACTTGTTGGATTTTGGAAAATCACCCATTTCTCCTCCTTCCTCTATATAAGCCGTCAGTAAGTCGAACTTGGCTTTCTCCAGTTCCTGGGTTTTGCTTCGGCTCAGTTCTTCACGCTTGGATGAGATGCACTGGTACACAAATTGGTCAAATATTTTCCATGCGTCGGTTAGCTTCTTCTCTTCTCCGATTTGAAGCCATCTCTGCAACTTCCAAATGCTTTCTGGAATAACGTGTCGGTAAAAGACACTCTCCTCTATTTGGTCAAATGCCTTTTCATATTCAACCTTTGGGAATTCAACTGCGAGGCAATTTGAATCGAAGCCCAAAACCATTAAGCAAATATTATCAAAGGTGAACCGTTGAAAAACGTCTTGTAAATCCACCTCGATTCCTAGCCTTGAGACGTGATCGAGAACCGGAACGAGGCCCTTCTCCACCTTTTCCTGCACAACTTTCTTCAAGAGCACCTCGAATTGGTTGCTCTTTATCAGAGATTGAATCAGCTTCCTCTGGAGCTTCCACGAGTCAGAATCAGCATTGAAAATCCCATCCCCTAGAGCTTCAAAAATCTCCCGGAACTCGGGGCCTTTTTCGTAGTTAGAGAAGTTTCTGCTGAAAATGTGGTGGATGTTCGCAGGATCGCTAGTGATCACAAAGTTCATATTAGTGAACCAAGGACCCCTAAACTCGACAGTGCCCCCATAATATTTCAGAAGCCTGGTTGAAAAGTTGTGAACGTCCTCTGCATTCTGAAGAAGCCCCGGAAGCATTCCGACTACTGGCCAGTTTATGATGGGTAAGTGCTTGTTCCATCCCCAATGGAAAAGGAAAAGGAAGCACAGAAATGCTAGAAATATTTCAGCGTACCAAAGCATATCCATTGGAACTGTGCAAAGCTTTTTGGTTCTGTGGGGTCCTAGTAAAAGCAATAGATTTTTTAGGCGGCTTAGAAAAATAGATTTTTTAGGCTCACGTATCTGGTTTAAAGAGTTAATGACGAAGGAGACATTATTGAGGGAGTTTGAGAGTTATGGCTGGGGCCTGCGGGTGCGGGGCATGGAATGATGAGCCTAGATATTGGATTTGGATGGATTAGAATTTTTTGGTAGTAATAACAAGATAGGTTGGCAGGCTTTCTGACTGAGGCCCATCAAGCGTCTTCTAGAGTTCTAGAGCCTTCTCTCTAGAACTCCAAAAACACTGGCCCTCTCTTGGTTCTTTGTTCGGATTCTTGGTGGCTAAATCTCGGCGTTCCTGTGTGTTTTCGGAGGACACAGCCTAGCTAGTCCTCATCTCCTCCTCCAGGCGACCCAGCTGGACTATGTTTAGTCAGCTCGTGGTGGTCCACGCACCCCACGCGCCAGACCTTGTTCCTCATTTGCGGGTTGTTTTAGCTGGATGTGGAGGCCACGCGCCTCTTGGGTGGTTCCGGCACCCCAGGCGAGCCCAATGCCACCAAGAAGTTTGCATCAGCGTTTTGGCCAAGGGCATTGACGCTTTATAAATCTCTGACGCTTCAAGGGCATTGACACTTCCAAAGCTACATGCGCCTTTGTCTTGGGTGTATAATTCCACCTCGGGCCTTGACACTGCTTTTTTAACGCTCATTTTGTGGTTGTGGACAATGATACCATTGTAGTTGGATTTATATATCCCCTTAATTCAGAAGGCCTCCCCCAGAATTGATGCTATCGCAGCAGTTACTCATCTCCATTTTGTCTATCAGACCTTCCCCAGCCTCGGCCCTCTTGTGGCTGCTGCTTATGGCGATGCATATAATGGGAGAGCAATAATTCCCTCATGGCCTCATATTATCTGTCTCCACATCTGGCTTTGACTTTGGACGAGTCCCTTGACCTTTATGCTGTTCCATCCTAGATTTTACAGTCTCATCATGCTTTGGCACCTCCCTCCCAGTTGATGAGTCAATAATATCCATCAGCTGTTCCTCAATCTGTTTTGCTCTCTTCAGCACTTCTTATCCACTTATCCTACCATTAAAGATATTAATTTTTAGAACAAAGTTGAAGGAGATCATCAGACTACTCAAACACAAATCTTAAATGTTCACCTTAAATGGACGTAATGAACCACCGCTTAAGAATCTGAGCAACGTTGAAATGCTTTGATACAGATTATTAACGAACTAAATTTTCATGTTTGCTTCTTTCTTCAAGCGGACTCTTGAATCTCTATTGTCTCATTTATCTAATATCGCAAATGTTAATATGGTTATAATGATCTTGCAGAAAGTTAACGAAATCGAGTTTCCAATTGCACGGGTCCTTCACTACTGACAGTAATGATGGCCTTGAAAAACCTGCAAGTGGAATTTGTCCTCTTCCACCAATTAATCAAGAACGACCCACGTTGGTTGAGTTGAATTTATTCATTACAACGAAACAAGGGATTAATTCATTACACAACATTCATTTGCTACGCACTAGTTAGACACAACAAATCTTTATGACCAGAGGAAGTCGGGAAGACAACTAGCTAGTTTGCTGAGCACCCTCACATTGGCTGACGAAAATTCTTCGTCAAATACGTCTCTTGCTGATCCTTACCTTCAAGCCATGCTTCATATGAAGTACAACAGAGATGCTCGGCATAATAGGATTGTTGGGGTCGACGCTTTTCCCAACAAGGATGGCCTTCAACCACGTCAACACGATAATTCAAAATAATAGAAGTTGCAACCATCTTCATCAGAGTGAAAGTTATATGCTTACCTACAGAACTCCTGGGTCCCGCGTTAAACGTGATGAACTTGTAGGAGGGAACCTGCACAATTTGTCCTTCTTCTGATATCCATCTCTCTGGTTTGAACTCCAAGCAATCTTTGCCCCATATGCTCTCCATCCTTCCCATTGAGTATATAGAGTACAAGAGTCTTGTATTTGAATTAATAGAATGGCCGCTAGGAAGAATATCAGAGCCTGCTGCGTGCAAATGCTCAAAAGGTATAGATGGGAAAAGCCTCAAGGACTCGAATATCGCTGCATGTAGATAAACCAGTTTACTTAGCTCGTCTACAGAAAAGACCCTCCGGTTTTCGTTGTTAGCTGGCAATTTCTCGTTGATCTCTTCTAGAATCTTAGCTTCCACTGATGCATGTGTTGCAACGAGCCACAAAAACCAAGTGAGGCCTGAACCTACGGTCTCCTTCCCTGCCACCATGAGAGTAAATGTGGTATCCCTTATAAAGGTGTTGGATTGTGGAAAGACATCCATTTGTCCTTCTTCTTCATGCTCTATATAAGCTGTCAACAAGTCAAATTTTGAGTCCTCCGTCTTCTTAGTTCTACTTCGGCTCAGTTCTTCTCGCTTTGCTGAGATGCATTGGTATAGAAATTGATCAAAAGTTTTCCAAGCTTTGGTCAGCTTCTTCTCTTGCCCAATTTGGAGAGATCTCTGGAACTTCCAACAAAACTTTGGCGTAATGTGTCTGTAAAATATACTTTTCTCCAGTTGTTCAAACGCTTTTAGATTTCCTTGAAAAGATTTAATGCATCAACAGCAGCTCCATTATGAGCATGACACGTGACCATTGAGCTCCATGATATAACGTCCTTTTTTCTGGCATCATCCCAAACAAATTAGCTGCAGCTTTGATAAAACGAGTCTTTGCATATAAGTTCAACAATGAGTTGACCAGAGATAAGTCAGTATCAAAAGCCCTCCTAATTGCAAAACCACGCACACAACTTCCAAGCCTGTAATTCAATAATTGAGCACAAACAGAAACAATGCTGAGAAGCATCACCCGGTCAGGATTAACACGCTCTACCATCACCATTCGAGAGAAACATGTAACTGCTTCTTCAGGATAACCATTCTGCTCATACCCAGAAACTATCGAAGTTCACATAACAACATCCGGTCTAGAGAAGCCTTAAACACTCTTAAATCTTCAGACATTTTTCCACATTTTGAATATAAATCAATCAATGCAGAGCCCACAAAAATGCTCTTGCCAATCCCATCATTCTTCTGCACAAATCCATGAATCATTCTGCCATATTCAAGTGCCCGCAACCCCACGCAAGCCTTTAGTGCAAGGGGTATCGTAAAGTTATCAGGTTTGTCCCCGGAGGCAATTCCATCGGATATCATGTAATGGAAGAGATGTAAAGTCTCTTCCCATAGTTTCTCTCTACGATAGCTCCCGAGCATAGCGTTCCACGGATAAACAGTTCTGTGAGGCGTTTCGTCGAACAACTTGCGTACATTCTGAATACGCGTATATTTAGAATAGAGAATGTTGAGCGTGGTGGCAAAGTAGCTGTCATGTGCAAGGCCTGCTTTGAGGGTCTGAGAGTGCAATTGTTCCACCGTGTTTGCATTCTTACATGTTCCAAAGAGCTTGAAAAGCAATTCCTTCCTACTCATAAACGACACAAAATGAATTAAAACGACGAATTCCACGAACCGGTTAATATAAAAATTAAAAAGCAACGGTCCGCTGGCGCTTCCGTTTGCCAAAGCGAAAACTCCCTATTAGTGTTTTAATTCGATAATCGATAATTTTTGTTTGCTTTATTTGGATTTGGATTGAGGAGGACAGTTTCTATTACATTTCCTTCTTATTTGAAAGATATTTCACTAAATAATGCACACTCAAAAAGAAACGTGCCGTTTTTTTCTTGTTAAAAATGATTCCTTAGTCATGTCTGTGTCATCACTTGGATTGGGACAAAATTAACAGAGATGGTTAATTCGAGAAAATGCAGCTTTTGAAGGGTTACCCAGGGATGACATAACTTGGGTAAATTATATTCTCTATCCCATGAAAGTAAGTCAAAAGATTACAAGCTGCCGTGACGAAGGAAAGAAACCTTAGCAAAGTGTTCATAATTTAAAATTAATAATAATAAATAATAAAAGGAGGCGGAGATTTTCCTCCGGGGAGTATTGCAAAAAAAGAGAAATTAAGTTCGAAAAATGAGGACCGTTGCGTAATCTTGCTTTAAAAATTGCATTGATTTGCAGCATGAACTTCGTCTCAACTTGGGAGATTCTGCTCGCCTGCAATCACGTACATATACACCATCATGTCAAACAAAATCCTAGAGATTGAAAGGGCTAAAATGGTCGACCGAGTAGGACCCACGAAGCAGGGGTCCCATTATACTTTGCATGGTTTGACTTCGAAAGTACGTGGAAATATCTTGTGCTCCACGTGAACATGGTGGACGCAAACATAGGTGATCTCGTTTAACTGAAAAGGAAAACAGCGAGCAGAGCACCCAATGACAAAGTACACTGTACAGAGCATAGAATAGTTTGGGTTTTCTTTTCCTCTGCATATCCATCTCCTCAAGCATGTCTCTGTCACTTCCTTAGATTATATCATCATATATGTCTATATATTATGGACTCGTCAGAGACTCCGAGTTGGTGGATGGTCCTTCTTCTTCGTACTCGAAGCCGATAACCTTTCTTTTAATCAGTATAGATAATAACAAATATAGCAATAAACGTAAGCTCGCTTGTTTCTTTCTCTTACATAGTTATCTGACTATTTGTTCATGTCTGGTGCAAAAGTCTTTCTTTTTCTCAATTGATTCTCTAAATTTATGGTTTTTCTTCTCGTCTGACAAAAGGGCAGCCGGAGAGCAAGTTTGATGTAGTTATTTAGCTTTCTTTCGGGCATATATGTATGTAGAACTGTAGTATGTGTTTGTTTTTTGTTGGGGTTGTTGCGGATGACAAACTAGTTTGGTTTGGTTGTTCGCAGCTGGAGTGGAGTGAAGGAAAATCAAACCCTTGTGTGAGCAGCATAAGGGCGAGGTTGCGGCCGAGGCCGATGCCACTGAATATAGTCCGTGATGTTAATGGGTTGCCTCGGATTAAACTGACTGAGCCAACTGGGTCATCAGCAGAGGTTGGTTAAATTCTGTCTATTTTGCTGTAGTTTTAGCGATCTACTGCTTTGAAACCGACTAGATGATGAATGAGATCATTCGTAGGACGCAAATCTCTGAGTGATATGGTGGGAACATCGGGTGTATTTTATGTTTTTTTTTGCATATTCTTTGCGTTCTTCGAAATGGAGTGATTAGAAGAGAACAGTTTGTGACATGGGTTGAGAGTCCCTAAATTTTTTTATGGTGTAATGAATAGAATGTGTAACTCAAGCGTAATTGGAGATATTTAAAGTGGAGGGAAGAACCCTTCAAGTTGGGCAAAACATATAGTTGTTTCCGGCTGAGAAGTTTGACGTCTACAGTTGGAGAAATTTGAAGTGTGCATACTTGAAGATTTGATTGAACGATCACTGCGACATGTACAATGGTTTTGTTGATAGCCATCCTTCTGAAATCTTTATGGAACTGTCTCTTTAGGAACATAAATGGCGCAAGACATAAGTCTTGATTTGAAGTCCCCACCATGGTGACCTCTGCGGTATTCGGAAGGTCTAGCGTCACCCATATATCGCATTGTTAGGGCAATAATACAATCTAAATCACTTCCAAGGATCAAAAAATTAAGATATGACTTTAACATATATCTTTTCTAACTGGCTTGCTTATAAAAAAAAAAAACATATATCTTTTCTAACTAGCTATATCTGTCAATCCATAATAAAAGGGTGATATTGGCTTTAGTTATCACTTGTTTCATATGCCATGGTTTCAGGTGCTGCTGTATGGAGGGCAGGTTGTGTCTTGGAAGAATGAACGAAGAGAAGAACTACTTTTTATAAGCAACAAGGTAAGAAAATTATTAGTATTTACGTCCGAGATGTGTACTAGTTAACAGCCAGGGTGGTACTTCACGCTAAATAAGTCGTCTCTGCACTCTATAAATATACAAAGCCTTTTAACAGAAAATTCTCTATATAATCTCTTGGGCATAAACATATTTTTTCCAATGCTCACCTGCAATTCTATTATTTCATCTTATAAATGTCCTTACGTAGTTAATTTTTCACAATTGTCTGAACTTTAGAATCGAATGGCTTCAAGAAACATGGTTAAGAGGATATAACTGTGGCTAATGGACGAACCAAGCTTGAATTCTCACCGAATAATCGTTAAAATAGTACAAATAAATGAAAAACTTGTATTCACGAGGTAGCTCAATCAACACAAGTTAGCTAGCAAATAAGCATTTAATAATAGAGTTGAAAAATAACAGGAAATCATATAATTGGCTTTGATTTGAGTTATTTACCTCTACTGCAGACTCAAGGCATAGTTTGAACCTGATCTCCCTCTCTTCATTTCTATTGTTTGAAACAAAAGGTCTCGTTGTTTCATTTTCTCATTTGTGGGCTTTTCATATTCTGCAGGCCATATGGAAACCGCCTAAAGCCATCAGGGGGGGTATACCAGTCTGCTTTCCACAGGTCCGACAGTTGCAGAAACTCATTTAGCTTTTCTCCATGTTAGAAATTATGCATTCTTAACCGATATTTCCTGCTGTAGTTTGGAAATCTTGGTTCACTGGAGCAACATGGATTTGCAAGAAACAGACTGTGGTCAATTGATGGTGACCCTGCGCCTATGCCTCCAGCTAACAGTCAGTCATCAGTGGATCTAATACTGAAATCCACAGAAGAGGATCTAAAGACCTGGCCACGTAGGTATGCTATTGAATAATGTGACATCTATTTTCTGTCAGTAGATGAATGAGAAGCTATCGTAATCAGATATAATGATGTGGATGGACATGGCCACTTGTCTAAACTTTTGAAAACTGTATGGTCATTTTCTGCAGCTTTGAGTTGCGGCTACGTATTTCTCTCAGTGCAGGAAAGCTGACTTTGATCCCTCGTGTGAGAAATACAGATAACAAGACCTTCAGTTTTATGTTTGCACTGCGGAACTATTTGTCTGTGTCAGATATCAGGTGAGCCTTGTTTAGGCTAAGTTCTGAATGCAAAATTGTTTTCATTTGCAGGAGCATTTTTTATTTTTTATTTTTGGTTTATGATTTGTATGCCTTGATCATGGCTAGATGTTATTTTCTTAATGGAGATGCAAAAGCCCCTGTAGGAATTTTTGCACCTGCTGAGTTTGGAAGATTGTAATTGTTATACTTTACGGAGGGATCTCCTGATGCTGTGATGCTGTTTAACGTGCAGTGAGGTGCGAGTTGAGGGCTTGGAGACACTGGATTACTTTGATAATCTGATGAGCAGAGAAAGGTTCACTGAACAGGCAGATGCCATTACCTTTGATGATGAGGTACATACCTTTTCTGATTCTGCTTCACCATTAGTTCTGGATGTGGATCTGTAGTGTGCAACTAAATGTAACCTCAAACTTAAGGTAATGGTATAATATCAGCTGTGGCCCCAATATCTTATTTGAACTCGGATAACATGCACACACACACCCATTCAAAACCTCTGCCGTTATTCTCTAAGTATACATTGTTCTCCCCCTGTAGATTGACAGAGTTTACTTGACCACTCCAACAAAGATTGCTATCATAGACCACGAAAAGAAACGAACATTTGTACTGCGGAAGGACGGCATGCCAGATGCAGGTTCTTATAGTTAATATCGTAACTTTGGTATCATATTCCATCTCATCTTTCTTTTCTGACGTGTCAAAATTCTTTTCTTCTTGTGATGTTCAGGTGTTTGGAATCCTTGGGACAGAAAGGCCAAGGCTGTGGCAGATTTGGGGGATGAGGATTACAAAATGATGTTATGTGTTGATTCTTCAGCTATTGAAAACTCAATTATCTTGAAACCCTCTGAAGAGTGGACGGGCTGTCAAGAACTCTCAACCGTTTCATCAAGCTATTGCAGTGGGCAGTTGGACCCTCGCAAGGTTCTTCAAGGCTTTCACTGACTTCATCCCTGCTGTCAACAGAGGTTTTTAATCTGTTGCCTTATGTGCTGTACAATAAAAATGCACTTGCCTGTCTGTGTATTATATTGGTTGTGGTATTAGGATTCCCAGGCTGTGACTGAATTAAAGGCATGTAGATCATGACAATATCGTCAAACTAAAGGTTGAGCAACAGGAGCATTTTGAATGTTCACCTTGTCAGGGTGAGAAATGTCTCTTGGTGTGGAAAGTGTAAACAAGTGAGTTCCATGATGTAGAAGCTATTTCTGGCTATCCTTCAAAGGTTCATCCTTCGGAAGGAACCGTGCAAGTTAATGTGGTAAGGAATTTTTTGTTGTTTGAACCAAATAAGGTCTCCGAATATTTGAGCAAATTCCATTTATGCCAGATGGATTCTACAGTAGTTATGGGAACATTTACTCCTTGTCATACTTATTGAGCCATTTCTGGCATTAGAAGGTAAACTTTTATCCATTTTCCAAACACACCACTAGGAGGTAAATTTAAACATTATTCTGTTAAACATAGAATTCTTCATCATGTGCTCAAAAGAGAAAGTAGGAATGTTCCAAACTTCTCTTTGGCATCCTTGTCAAAGGCATCTTCTCGTTGGGGAGGCTAAATCCAGAGACTTGGATCGTGTGGTTTTTGAGAGCGATTCTCTTTCTTCAATCTGGTATTTGGGACCCATCCCGTCTGTTTGCTGCGGACGCGGGTGGTGTTCTTGAAGCTATTAGTGGGATAGCGTCTTCTTTCCCATCGTGGAGCTTTTTGAAAGTTACACGTCAAGCTAATGTTTTTGCTGATTGCTTGGCTAAGTGGGCGGCTAGTAGGAGAGTGCTCGGTTGTATTTCTTTGGATTGGTTACCAGCTACCCTGTTGAGACAGAGTCTGTGTTTTGAGCCCCCTCGAGGGTGTTGTTTTTTTTCCTTTGAATAAAGTTTCGTTGTTGAGTAGAAAAAAAAAGTGTGTAGGCCCTGCACAGGAGTTCACTCTCAACCTTGCTCACCACTTCACCCATCACTGTACTCGTGGAAAACAATTTGTAAATGTAATTTCTGCACTTGTGACCTACAGAATTAAATAACTCTGAAACTTTTGCTCTTGCCTTTTGTTTCGAGAATGCATCCTGGAAGTTGGGAAATCTCAATCCCAGAACCAGATGTTAGCTTAATGTCATCAGATGCTTGATCCATGACCCTATCGTCAACAAACAGAAGAACGTTTAAGGTAAACTTTTTCCAGTATTTAGTGGGATGTGAGACTGATAGGAAAGAGTACAATGATAGGTACTTGTTTGCGAGCGCCTCATTCTTCTTGCCACCATTTAGTTTCTTTTTGGATGCTTCAAGACCTTCATCAAAGTTTCTTTTTACCAAGAACATGGCAAGGCCCGAAATCCGATCTCCATCCTTACCACCATGACTGTCATTCTGTCAATTACCAACTGATACATTTCGTTGGTGGGTTTTGCTGGGGTTTTCCCAATCTTCGGGTCGAGAATATCTTTTAATTTCTCATTATCTCAATACATTCTTGCAAATTGAAGAACCACATGCGTTGTAAACCTATAAGTTTCTCATAACTAGATTTGGCATAGTAACTAGAGTGGGAATACTAATGGCACGGGCTTGCGTTTGATGTTTGTAGTTCATTCATTGAGGTTGAGACTATCACAAAGTGTATATGAAGAAGAACTGAGGTTCGGGGAGGAAAATACCGAAGCCATAAATCTCGATGCCCATGCCAATCATGGATTTCTTCCTCAAACGAACAGAATTTAACTGCTTCTTGAGGAATCTGTCTACTGGATCGGATGTGATTTCCGATGCCTGCTTTCCCGATCCTTCCCATAAATATGGAATTCAGGCATATGAAGACTTTTTACTTTGATCAGTTGTTCTGCTCGTGCTTGATGTTTTTGGTGATGTTTAATTGTAAAAATTTTGGAGTGTTGGAGTTGGTGAAAAAAAATGAAAGAGATAGATAATTTGAATGAATTTATTATATTTAATTGGAATGAAAAATAATGATTTGATGAAGAGAGAATTTTTAGAGTTATTTTATTGAGGTAAAAATTTTAGTCCCGAAATTTTTACTTTCAAACATGTGATGTTTGATTGTAAAAATTTTGGGACGTTGGAATTGATGAAAAAAAAGTAAAGAGATATTATTTAAATGAATTTTTTATATTTATTTAAAATGAAAAGTGATGATTTTATGGTAAAGAGACCTTAGCCTAGGCTCAACTAAAAAGCTTCTTTTTTTTCTAATCACTAAACTATTTTCAATCCTTCAAAAATGACATGGAGTCTAAATTTTATCAAAGATTAAAATTTTAATTTCATCATTTTTTTGTGTTATCCGTAAAATAATCCCCCTAATCTAGTGATGGCTAGAGTAACAAAATTAAAAAAAAAAAATAGAAAGAGTTCGTTTCTTCATCAAATTGGATTATGGATGGCCCAATTTACCTGAAGCTATTGAACCAGAGCTCTTCCCATCAGTAACTGTTTCAAAAAGTAATGGGTTATAATTTAGGGATAAATGTAAAATCAGTCCATGTGCTATACGCAAAAATCGATTTAGTCATTGTGATTCTATTTTCGTTTGTTATTGGTCCTTCATCAGGGACTGATTTTATCACTTTCTGAAATTACAAGAACTAAATCGATATTTTTCATATTACAGGGACTAAATCGATTTTTGCGTATAACACGGAAATCAATTTTACATTTATCCCTATAATTTATATGTCTCATTTATGAACTTTTCTTTTCCTCAGCAAAAAACAAAACAAAACAAAAAGGGACGTTTTTCTTTTCTTTTCTTTCTCGCTCTACCCGTTGAGACTTCACTTAAAAGAGCCCAACTTGATAGCGAACTACAAGCTACAAAGCCGGAGAAACAGGCCCAATTTAAAGAGAAAAGAGCCCTAGGCCCAAGCCAGATTTGGTTATTTTCGGGCCTAGTTGTTTTACTCCCGATTCCCGAACCCTGTGAGCTCGCTCACCGGCGGCACAAAGCGAGAAGCTTCAGTTGTTCTCAGAAGCAATGGAGGACAATTCTAGCAGAAAGCGAAAGAGGGCGAAACGTCTTCTCAAAGCGCAGAACAAGAAACTTGCGGGAACCGATGAACGAAAAGAAGAAGAAGAAGAAGAAGAAGAAGAGAAGGAATCTACTGCTTCTGCGTTTGCTAAGCGGACAAAATCGCAGGGACTCTCAAAATCCTCAACCTTTCTCGATAAGGTATGTGTTTGACTATTTAACTTTTAGTTTCTTTATTCAATGGTAGCCTTGCGTTTCTCAGAATTTTTTTACTTTTCTATTATTGTTATTATTTATCTCTTCAATATAAATTTTTAGTCTTATTGTTGAATTTGGCAGATGAAAGCGAGGTTGTGTAATGTATCGAGTTGGGAAATGGGGTAAAATAGGAAAAGAACTGTTTGGAAGATTAGAAAATCACTGAATGTTGTATTCGCTCTATTCGAGAGAGAGCAACTCTCCTTCAAAGTTTTCTGTTATGATTTTTTCCTATCCCGCACAGGTGCTCCCCGACACTATAACTAAGGTGGGCTGAGCCCTTACACAACGAATAGCAGTAAAAACCCAAACAGATGGGCTGTTTTAAGGAAAGCAGTAATTAAACTAATAACAGTAATGAGCCCAAGTTGAAACTGACGCCAGCCCAAAGCCCATCAGTCTTCAGCCCACACGACATCCACCCAAGCAATCCACCCAAGCAGAAAATAACATTCGAAGACAATCTAACTTAAGTCCCGAAGATTCCACATCCTCTACATCCTCACGCTTTCCCCTGGTCAAAGCGTCAAGACTTCACCTTTACTCTCTTCTTCCGCAACTCCGACGAAAAACTCCCAAATAGCCCTGGTGCAATCCGGGTCCATAACATCCCCTTCCCCATCAAAACACCTTGCCCACAAGGTGAGGGTATCGGTCTCTTAACTGCCAAAAGGGAACCCAAGTAGCATCCTCTCTTTCAGTGCCCTTCCAGTGTACCAAAACTTCAGTCAAAGGTCGATCTCCCTGCCGACGAACTCTCCTCTCCAAAATTGCTTCGGGTTCAGGCTGAATAGCACCTTCGGCGTCTACTGGAGGTAAAGATGGGAGAGGTGTGACATGTGCCCCCAATTTCTTTTTCAAGCAAGAGACGTGAAAGGTTGGATGAATTTGTGCCTCTGGTGGCAGATCCAAACGGTAGGCAACCTCTCCAATTTTTTTAAGCACCTGGAAAGGACCAAAGTAACGGGGGGAAAGTTTTAGACTCTTACGGAGTGCAAGTGTCTTCTGACGGTACGGTTGCAATCTCAGGTATACCCAATCTCCCTCTGCAAAATTTCTGTCTGTGTGATGTTTATCATACTGTCGTTTTGCCCTCTCCTGAGCCGCATGTAAATTATGCTTGAGAAGTTCCAAAATTTGAGCTCTGTTCTTTAACTCTGCATCAACTGTTGCATTCTGAGTAGTATGTGCCACATAGCCCAGTAATTTAGGTGGAAGATATCCATAGAGTGCCTCGAAAGGAGACATCTTTGTAGACATATGATAAGAGGTATTATACCACCACTCTGCCATAGCTAGCCAGTCACCCCAATATTTAGGTTTTTCACCACAATAACACCGTAGATAGTGACCTAAGCATTTGTTCACACTTTCGGTTTGACCATCACTCTGAGGATGGTATGCCGAACTATGTGCTAGGGTTGTGCCTTGGAGCCGAAAAAGCTCTTGCCAGAAGTTACTCAGAAACACTGGATCACGATCCGAAACAATTGTAGCAGGCATACCATGTAATTTAAAAACATGGTTGAAGAACAATTGAGCTATAGTGTAGGCTGTGTATGGATGAGACGTACCCATAAAATGAGCATACTTGGTAAATCTGTCCACCACTACAAAAATAGCTGACTTACCTCTAGACATAGGCAGCCCTTCAATAAAGTCCATAGAGATGTCAGTCCACCCTTGAGTAGGGATTGGTAAACTCTGGAGCAATCCAGCAGGTGCTAGATTCTCACTCTTGTTCCTTTGGCACACATCACACTCTCGTACATAAACTCGAATGTCTTTTTTCATACCTGGCCAATAGAACTCAGTTTTAGCTCTATGTAGTGTTTTGTGATACCCCGAATGCCCTGCTGATGGACTGTTATGAATGTGCTGCATAATCTGATCCTTAAGCTTTGAAGTTTTACTAAGGTAGATTCGACCCTTCTTAAGGAGTATTCCACTCCTTACTGTGAACTGAGAATTTGGTTCTCCTCCTGCTTGTACTTTAATCAGCAATTCTCCCACCTCTGGATCAGTCAAGTAACTGGCCTTTAACTCATCCAACCAAGTTGAATTGGGAAAGGATATGACAGATAGGGCAATCTGATCCACTTCTTCTTCCCTACGGGACAAGGCATCTGCAGCCTTATTTTCCCTTCCCCGTTTGTACACAATAGTGAAATCATATCCCAATAACTTAGTCAACCATTTTTGTTGTTTAGGATTCCCCACTTTTTGTTCCAATAGAAACTTGAGACTTTGCTGATCTGTCCTAATCACAAAGGTCTGCCCCACTAAATATGGTCTCCATTTCTGAACAGCACACACAAGAGCATATAATTCTTTCTCATACGTAGAAAGTTGGAGTAGCCGACCCTTCAAGGCTTGGCTAAAATACGCTATGGGTTTGTTTGTTTGCATCAATACAGCTCCCACCCCCAATCCACTTGCATCGCACTCGATAGTAAATGACTTTGAAAAATCAGGTAATGTTAAAACAGGTGGGGTAGTTACAGCTTCTTTCAATTGTAAAAAAGCCTCGGTTGCTCCTTCTGACCAACTGAAAGAATTCTTCTTCAATAGCTGTGTAAGAGGGGCTGCAATGTGACCATAGCCCTTTATAAACTTCCGGTAGTACCCCGTCAAACCTAAGAACCCACGGAGTGCCTTTATATTTTTGGGAATAGGCCACCTTAACATAGCCTCTATTTTACTAGGATCTGCTTTCACTCCTTGAGCTGAGATTAGATGTCCCAAATACTCAACTTCATAGTATCCAAACCGACACTTAGAAAGCTTAGCAAGAAGCTGATGCCGCTTTAGTGTCTCCAAAACCATTCGAAGGTGCTTCACATGCTCTTCAACCCCCTTACTATACACCAAGATGTCATCGAAAAAGACCAGCACAAACTTTCTCAAATAATCTCTGAAAATATCATTCATTAACCCTTGAAAGGTTGAGGGTGCATTGGTTAGCCCGAAGGGCATAACTAAAAACTCATAGTGTCCTTCATGTGTTCTAAAAGCCGTTTTTGGAACATCCTCGGGCCTAACCCGAATTTGGTGATAGCCCGACCTTAAATCAAGTTTCGAAAAGATTGTAGCTCCATACAATTCATCCAACAGCTCGTCCACAATAGGGATAGGGAACTTGTCCTTCACCGTCTCCTTGTTAAGAGCTCGATAATCAATACACATTCGCCAACTTCCATCGGCCTTCCTTACTAACAACACGGGTGAAGAGAAAGGGGATTGACTATGTCTAATAGCCCCTAGTTCCAACAACTCTCGCACAATTTTTTCAATCTCTCCTTTTTGATAATACGGGTATCGATAGGGTCTCACACACACCGGTGTAGTCCCTTCTTTGAGAACAATTTGATGATCATGAGTTCTATGAGGAGGTAACCCTCGTGGTTCTCCAAAAACTGTTTCAAACTCATTCACCACATCTGAAATGAAAGCTGGTGCCTTGGACAGGTTACTGCCCTCCATCTGACACAAAAACTGTAGTACTAGTCCTCTTTTTTCAGTTTCAGAGGAGATGTGAAATTTTTGTGCTTCTTCCATTGTCCATTCCTTGGGGTGCATCCCACGCAATTCTATTTTTTTGCCTTCCAGCTCAAATGCCATTGTAAGCTGCATAAAATCCCACAATATTGGCCCTAAAGTTTTAAGCCAATACACTCCCAATATAACATCACATCCACCCAAAGTTAAGGCATAAAAATCAGTAGTAAAATCATACCCTTGCACCCTAACTGCCACTTGATTGCTTCTGCCCTCACATAACATTGAATCCCCATTTACTACTTTCACTGTGATAGATCTAGTGGGCTGTACAGACAGTCTCGCCTTGGTTATAACTGTTGGATCCAAAAAATTGTGCGTACTACCCGTATCCACTAAAATTACCACTTCCTTCTTTCCAATTCGCCCCATAAGTCTCATAGTTTTGGGATTTACAGCCCCCGTAATAGCATGCAAATCTCAGGTTTCACTTCTTGATCCTCACTAGCAGGAATTTGCACATTCAGCTCATTCACTTCCTCCTCTCCTTCATCCGACAGCCACTCCACTTCCTCTAGCATGAATATTTTCTTTCCCTTGCATTGGTGTTTCGAGTGCCATTTTTCATCACAATTGTAACACAACCCCTTATCCCTTCTTTCTCTCATTTGTTCTGATGTAAGTCTTTGTATAGGAATTTTGGGTCGATTAAAGGGTTTAGGATCGGGTGGTTTGCTAGATCCTCCCCAAGGTGGGGCAGTGTTTCGGGTAGGATATGGAGAAATAGGTTTTGACTCAGTGTACCCTGTCCTTAAACTTCTCCTAACTGTGATAAGGTTCTCCTCTTGGATTTTTGCCAATCCAAATGCCATATGCAGTGTACCAGGGTTAAGCAACTTCACTTGAAATCGTATTTCATCTTTCAACCCACTAATGAAACAACTCAGCCTATTCCTTTCACTCAAGCCTGTAACTCGGTTAGAAATTACCTCAAACTGAGTTTTATATTCCAACACTGATCCAGTTTGTCTCAATCGATGCATCGCCTCCATGGGATCATCATAAGCCATAGGACCAAACCGAGTGTAGAGTGCTTTTATGAAGCTCTCCCAGCTTGTGAACACACCTGCCTCCTCAGAGTCTTGAAACCAAACTAAAGCATCACCATCCATGTGATATGAAGCCAAGAAAAGCTTCTGCCCAATAGGTGTTTGGTAATAATTATAGAACTGACTTGCTTTATAAATCCATGCTGATGGATTCTCTCCATTGAACCTTGGAAACTCCAATTTCATGGGTTTAATCTGAGGGTATCCTTGGGGTCCAGAAACCCCTTCATCTTGACCGGAAGGAGGTGGGTCTCCCCCAGATCTTACAGGAGGTGGGTCTCCCCCAGATCCTACTACTGACTTACCGTGCTGTGTTGAAATTGCTTTCAGGCTCTCAGTAATGGAAAGTAACTGCTGGGACATTCCTTCAAGTAGCTGTTGGTGTAAATCTTGCTGTTGTTGCAAACTGCCAAGACCCTTTTCAATGGTGGCCAATCTGGTGTTCTCAGCCATGAATGATCGGTCCTCTGATACCAAATGTAATGTATCGAGTTGGGAAATGGGGTAAAATAGGAAAAGAACTGTTTGGAAGATTAGAAAATCACTGAATGTTGTATTCGCTCTATTCGAGAGAGAGCAACTCTCCTTCAAAATTTTCTGTTATGATTTTTTCCTATCCCTCACAGGTGCTCCCCGACACTATAACTAAGGTGGGCTGAGCCCTTACACAACGAATAGCAGTAAAAACCCAAACAGATGGGCTGTTTTAAGGAAAGCAGTAATTAAACTAATAACAGTAATGAGCCCAAGTTGAAACTGACGCCAGCCCAAAGCCCATCAGTCTTCAGCCCACACGACATCCACCCAAGCAATCCACCCAAGCAGAAAATAACATTCGAAGACAATCTAACTTAAGTCCCGAAGATTCCACATCCTCTACATCCTCACGCCTTCCCCTGGTCAAAGCGTCAAGACTTCACCTTTACTCTCTTCTTCCGCAACTCCGACGAAAAACTCCCAAATAGCCCTGGTGCAATCCGGGTCCATAACAGGTTGTCGGGAGGGTATTTCAGGATGATCAACGAGAAGCTCTACACTTGCACGTAAATCTCCTTGAGAAAGAGCAACACTTTCATTCAAGGAAACACTTTGTTTCTACTAGGCAAACTTCTTTTCATCTGAGCTTTCTGGTTTTTATTTAACAGTGGAAAAGAGGCGTTTCATTATTTCAAAGAGGACCCGGAATTGTTTAATGTGGTAAGTTCTGTTCCTGCAATTCGGTTCAATGTTATTTGTTAAGAGGTAACGTCTGCAAATGAATATGTGAAGCTTTTGCAGTATTTATTTGCAAAAGTTGGTAAAAGGCAGAGTTTTGAGATTTTTGTTAACTTTAATGTCACAGAACCTTTCACATTGTCTTGTGATGCTGAGCCTAAACTTATGGTGTACTTACTGGCCAGTATCATGCAGGATATCAAGAGCAAATGTCACATTGGCCTGAACAGCCGGTTAATATTATTACAAAATGGCTGAAGGATCACAGCCCCTCTCTTGTTGTAGCTGATTTTGGCTGCGGTAAGAATTTTGTGACTTTTTTCTTTCTTTCTTTCTTTCTTTCCTTTCTCCCATTTCTTTTAGTTGCATTGAAAATTTACTGAACATTTAGATTGTAATAAAGTGTATAATGCTTGCTAATATGTTTTTCGCCGTTCGTTTGTTACTTTATCAGGAGATGCACGCCTTTCAAGAAATGTGAAGAATAAAGTATTCTCCCTTGATCTTGTCTCAAATGATCCTACAGTAATTGCTTGTGACATGTCCAAGGTAGGTGCTTGCGTTTTGCTTGTTATTTAAGAAATTACTTTGTGTTCCATGCCTGATAGATCAGCCTTATGCCTCTGTGCACTATTCTTTCCGTTTTCAATCTTCGTGATAAGTATTTCAATTAAACACATAAATAAGTGCATTAATTCTTGGCCATTTTGAAGCTTTTCACTTAAAAACTGTTGAAGGGATGCCTAGTGATGTTTTTGAAATAAGAAATTTATCAGTTTAGTTAGATTCTGAGACAGAGTCACGCCATCTGGCTGCTGACAGTCACCAAATTTGTGGTACAAGTATGACGTAAGTTAGAAGACTGGATTATGCTGTTACCATTTTTAAGGTGTTCAATTTGTAAGGGTTGTCTTAGAGTTTAGCTACACCTTGTCTGGCTTCTAATGAGGTTAGCCTATTCAACTTTCTTATAATGGGTAGTTGTCTCAGTGAAGAATGGATCATTATAATTTTTTACTCTCAAAACACCTCCATACAGTTTGTTCCTCCACAGAAGTGTGACTCCACTATGATAATATGATCTAGTTCTTTTGTCTTTGAGACAATGCAGCCACAAAATGTAGTTTGTTGTATTAGAGAATGAGCTATGTTGCCCCAGTGTATTATGAGATCTTAAATTTGTTTGATGCATATTCTCGCCATACTACACCCAAGATTGTGGTGATTGTGCAGTAACTGTGATAGAATTTCCAGGCCTATCACTTCTCATGTTCCATAATTTTGAAGCAGGGAACAAAATAAATAATCTGTAGATAGATAGGTTTTGATTTTAGGATGTTTATACGAGAAACTAATACAGAAGCCTTGACTTTTCATGCAATCTTTGTGCTTGCTGGTAGACACCCCTTGATGACTCGTTCGTAGACGTTGTCGTTTTCTGCCTTTCGCTAATGGGCACTACTTTCCCAAGTTACCTCAAGGAAGCACACAGAGTCCTTAAGCCATGGTTTGCTCCCCAGTTCGTCTAAAGCGTCCACCTCGCATCATTCGTTTTTCATGTGATTATCTCAACTGTGCTTCTTGTTTGCAGTGGTTGGCTTTTGATAGCAGAAGTAAAGAGCAGGTTTGATCCAGCTACTGGCGGAGCAGACCCAAAAAAGTTCTCAAATGCCATCTGTGAGCTAGGATTTACCTCTGTGTCCAAGGTCTACTGGCGCTCCTTCCATATATTTGCCTGATACAATGGATCCTTTGTGATAAATTGGATTCTTTGTGCTGACTGGAAATTTGTATTTGCAGGACTTCTCGAATAAGATGTTCATTTTATTATACTTCAAGAAAAAGGTGGATAGCTTATTTTCATATTCCATCGATTTCTTCACAAATATATCTGCTTATTAGGATTAATATCTGTTCTTCTCATTACCAATTTGTTTATGCTTCTTGCTGTAGGATAAACTAAATTCAAACAGGAAGGAAATTGAATGGCCCGAACTGAAACCTTGTTTGTACAAGCGCCGTTGACTCTGAAGGCAATACTTTTGTTTTATTGCCATCCAAACCAAACCAGGATCTGTAATGTATTAGCACAAATGCCATATCTAAGAGTTTATGAATTAATGACTTTTTTTTCTAGAAATATAATTTTTATTCAGTTAAGTCTTTAGATATATTTTTGAAATTTATTAATGGAACATTGGTGCAAAGAACAATGACAATTTTAAACCTTATTATGTCAGGAAAAAATCAACATCCTCCTATAGAAACCGATCATTCACCCTGTTCCCCAAAAAGATCACCAAAAAAAAGGAGCCATTTACAGTGTATATGGAATATTCTTTCGTAGGAGGGAATTAAGCATGGATAAGGATGACGCATGTAGGAACCAATGGATGACGCATGAATTTTCGATTATTTATTTTCTTTTTTTTTGGATACATTCATGACTTATATATTGTGACTTAAAGTTATTTGTCTAAAAAAACAGGTAAACAATCAAAAAGAATACAACCGAAAAACTTTATAACAACAGTCCCACTTAATCAAGTAATTTGCACGAGTATTTACTTGGCCTGAAACTTTAAGAAAGCTCCACGATAGGCAATTCAACGCCATATTCGAACTATGGTAGACATTTAATAATAAATAAAATTATATTAATCAACTAGTGTTATGAGAAATTATAAATATAGTTGCCTCGTTGAGTCATATAAGAGACGCGATTTTGAAAATTAACCATTAAGAACACGAAATTATACATACAATAAAATGTGTTGATTGCCATTTTCAAATGTGACTGCCTAGTTTAATATAAAAGGCATTGGGAGTCCATTTCCAGAATATATATATATATATAAAGCAATATTTGATAATAAAGCATTTTTATGTTGATTTATTGTTCATTATTTCCAAGGTTAATTACCCAGAAGAAAAGAACTTTCCACCTTCTGGGTTTGAAGAGATTCAGCCATAGAGGGTGTTCGGTTAATGTGTTTTGTGAGGATTTTTTGTGTTTTGAGAATTTTTAGGTGATGTTAACTTTATTGGTATGCGTGTTGTAATTATTTTTATGTGGTGTTAAAAATGATATTTGGTTATAGAATATTTTATATTGTAAGGATTCAAAAAAATCCTGAAAATATTTTGTAACCGAACGCCTTCGTAATCTCTATCTCTAGTGCTAACTATTTTTTTTTTCAGGCGAAGGCGTAAGTAACCATGCAGCAAAAAGAAACGAACAAACAAGTTTAAAGAGTTTGACATTCTAACCGTCAAAAAGGCCTATCATTTAACGGAAGAAGGCAAACTTATAAACCGCAAATCCCTCAACCCGTTGATCGGAATCCCAGCCATGTGAACTTGAGTGCATGAATGTCCTTTTCTCATATCACTTATGGAAGGATGAAAAATTCCAAAGGCCGCCCGGCTCCCTAAGTTACTAATCGCCCAAAACAATTACTTAATTTGTTGGATCTTTCTTTTTTGTTAATTTTGAAATAAGGAAGGGGTACATGATTAAATTATTCTCCCTCATACCTTCATATCTTAAATAGAAAGGGATCCAGTATTTACTGCATAATCGACTACACATAACGTATGAATTTAGGGTCATATCCTGTATTTACGTGCAATCTATTAGATTTTCCTTTTTTATTCTATCTGTCTATCTAGATTTATTTACACTTTCTTCTTATTAAATTATATTTCTACTCTGACACGGACTCGACTCCTTCCGCGGCTTTATCCGCACATGCCACATATAGAACAGAGCAAATTCAACAAACGAAGAAGATTACATTTAATCACAAAACCCTCCTCCACCGCACCCTAGATTCTCAATTTGGATCTTGAGTTCCATTTTCAGCTGCAGTCCTCTCCATCGAAGCTTCCTTTATGTCCCTGTTGCGTAGAGAAAAAAAAAAAGCTTCCTTTATGTGCTTTACCATTTTGCTTGTCTTTCCCAACACATAACTTTATATACTCTGTCTTTCCCATTCTGCCCGCGTGATCTCGGGGATGGGTCTGTACTGGGAATCCTGCCTTTGGTACAGAACCGAGCATGCCCTCTTATAGTTCTCTATTCTGTCTTAGTCTCTTAGAGCTTCTTTTTCTTCCTAGTACTTATTTTTACTTTTCCAGGCCTTCGTGGTACTTGAAATGCGTGATGCACTAAAGGGTGTACTTTGGCCAGTCAGATGGGATCCGCTGATACAATTTACTCAGTGGGAGAGTTCAACTTGGACGCAAAGTGGCCGGTCGATCCAAAGCAACTTCTCGTTGGGCCGAAGATTGGAGAGGGTGCGCATGCCAAAGTGTACTAGGGACAGTAAGTCAACTCGGGTTCTCAGATTTTTATTGTCTCAGTTATTCTGTCTTAACCACCATTTAATCAATGGTTTATTGTTTTGGTGCAGTTATGTTAGAAACTTGATTCGTAGGAATTTTCTCTTTTGTCAGATATAAAAATCAAACTGTTGCTATTCAAGTTGGTCATAGAGGAGAAACTCCAGCAGAGATTGCCAAGAGAGAAGCGCGGTTTGCCAGGGAGGTTGCGATGCTATCCAGAGTTCAACAGAAGAATCTAGTGAAGGTTGTTTGTTAAACTCCTTTGAACTGATTTCTATTGTTTTAGGAAGTGATACTCTGTCTGGATTTGACATCTGGCAATTAGGATAGCCGGTAAATTGTTTGTGACCATGTCTTGGGTGGGAACCGTTGAAGTGGGCGATTATTCGATATCTAAATGGCTGTCTTTCTCTTTGTATTGCCAGTTTATTGGAGCTTGCAATGAACCTTTCATGGTGATAGTAACTGAAATGCTGTCGGGCGGGACATTGCGTAAGTACTTGTTGAATATGCGGCCAAGTTGCTTGGGTATGAAGGTGGTGGTTGGATTTGCACTTGGTATTGCTCGTGCCATAGAATGCTTACATGCCCACGGGATCATTCACAGGGATTTGAAACCTGGTATGGTTAATTTTACTGTTTAGAAGAGTCTGAGTCTTGGGGCACTTATTTCAAGCAGGATTATGTCGTCCTTGTATGCATGACGTGTCTTAACATTAAAGTGATCAACTTGGGTACTGACGCATCCACTACCTGTTTCTTCTCTCTTCATAAGTGTTAGAGGTGAGGTTTGACTTTGCATGTACTGGGCAATGAGCTACTAAATAGAAAGGGGCGTTCATCCAGAAACTGGTTGACTGTAGCAAGAGCATGTATAATGGCATGTGAACATTTGTTTGTACAATTAGCATCAGAAGTTAGCTGCAAAATTGTTTGGATTTTGAGATCTGGTGGGAGGCTTCTCAATGCGTGACTGAATTAGATTTG
Source organism: Myrica gale (assembly GCA_963930655.1). Classification (NCBI taxonomy): domain Eukaryota; kingdom Viridiplantae; phylum Streptophyta; class Magnoliopsida; order Fagales; family Myricaceae; genus Myrica; species Myrica gale. The sequence continues at coordinate 1,221,413 of OZ005600.1, read as the reverse complement.
GGATCATTGGACGGAATGCTTTGTAACAGTTTGTGTTTATCCTAGTTCATATTGACTTGGCTGTCCCTGGACCTCATTTCCTGACTTACTTTGGTCTGCTGTTTCTCAAGAGAAGAACATGTTGATTCTGTCAAGTTCAATTAAAGCAGTTTGCTTGTCCCATCATTTTAGTTTTGAGTTAATGTTTTGAGAAGGTCTGATGTCTCCCTGGTATGAGGTTTTTGATTGTGACTACAGATCAGGTGAACTTCGTATTGTTTAGATGCTTTCTGAGGAATCTTGAATTAAACGAAATTCTGACGTTTCCTTTGCCTCTTGCAGAGAACTTGATGTAGACTGCGGACCATAAAACAGTTAAACTTGCAGATTTTGGTTTGGCTAGAGAAGAGTCATTAATAGAGAAGATGACAGCTGAAACGGGGACATACCTTTGGATGGCTCCAGAGTCCAGAGGTACTCGAACACTAAAAGTTTTTAGGCTTATTTTGTTCAGCAAGTGGGTGTTTTGCTTTTGCATTCCAAGGGATTCACCTTCCAATTTGTTAAAAGCTTTACAGCACTGTTACACTAAGGCATGGAGAGAAGAAGCATTACAATCACAAGGCGGACACCTACAGCTTTGCAATTGTGTTGTGGGAGCTCATCCACAACAGATTGCCTTTTGAAGGCATGTCAAATCTACAAGCAGCATATGCAGCCGCGTTTAAGGTAGCTATATTATGTGATCTCGTCTTATAATTTATCTGGGAAGGGATGACATTTTGGTAGTTGTTATTGTAAGATAGCTTGACTTTGGATAGCAACTTTAATGACATCTAGGTTCTGATTAAGATCTCATTTGCAAGACCATAGACCATAAGAAGATGAAGGCGAACAAATATTTATTTCCTCTTCATCCTGGAAGTCCATCAAAATTTAGAGTAATGTAAGGCATACTGACCCCTCGGCTGCTTTGTGGGGGTCAATGGGGCAACATTTTCCACTCCCCCAAAAGAATAGCAGTTGAACTTAAAGTTACCTAATACTATCAGAAGGACTTGAAACTGTCCTTATGATGATTCAGTGTGGTGGGGGAAGGAATAAAATGTAATGGATGATTTAAGACTAAATTGCCAGGAAGTAGGACCTATCTTGGAACGCTTAACTAAAGACGTACCGAGAGTGCTCCTTTCAGACTATGATATTGATTAGAATGTGTGTAGACTTAACATAACTGAGACTGGAAAGGTATCTAAAATCATGTATATCTATTTTATTTTTGTTCATCTGGTAAGCAAATATGCATTTTACACTGCTGTCTCGTCTCATCCCATTGCTTGACTAACTCTCATACATATGTTGGAGCTTATAATGTATCATCATTCTAATATATATTGTTTCAGAATGTGAGGCCCAGTACGGAACACCTTCCTGAGGATTTGGTGTCGATCTTGACTTCATGTTGGAATGAGGACCCTAACGCCAGACCTAACGTCGGCCAGATTATACAGATGCTCTTGCACTATCTCTCTATGGTTTCTCCACCGGAGCCTGTTGTCCCTTCTCGGATATACACTTCTGAGAACGCTGTGTTTCCACCAGAATCTCCTGGAACAAGTTCCTTGATGGCTAGAAGACGTGACTTAGTGGAAACCCCAAAAGCCGGCATGGAAGACGAACCTGCAAGTTTTTTCAGTTGCTTTAGACAGTGTTACTGATCCCAGATTACAAGATTACAGCTAGGACAGCTCAATAAACTGGTGACTGAAAAATTAACGAAAACACTGCATCTTACTTTGAAAGAAGTGTCTATTTGCTTTAAAGTAATCAGTTAAGTAGACATCGTTGGGACCTGATGTTAACAGTCAAAAGTTTCTTGCTCTACATTGCTGTCGGTTTGTTGTAACAGAGTCTTGGAGTTGAGGTTGCTGAGATGTAGTCTCCTTGTTAAACAAGGTCCATCCAAAGGCCTTTACTCCTCTTTGTATGCAAGAAATCCTCTTCCAGAGTTGTAATGACTGTTAACATTCAATCCGCCATCGGCTTTCTATTTCTGTAGGTTTTTTCAGTTTTAGGTCCATTAGTTACTAATTTTAACTCTCCGCCCGATTGTTTTTTTTTTTTGCTGAATAATACCTCATCTTATTCAAACAACTAGAAAACCAGAACCCATATCAGTGATATCACAACTGAACATGTTCTAAAATCCAATAACACCAACAAATGCAGCCCATTGAGCCAATTTATGAGCAATTATATTACATTTCCTAGAGTTTGTATAGCCATTTGACCCTCTTTACTTGTTCCGCTGCTTCTATAAAAGGGTATAACTAACCCTTTAGAGTATGTAATTGAAGTCTTTAAATCTCCTTAAATGAATGAAATCTCAATCCCGAACTAAGTTATGATTAAAAAAAATGCTATTTGAACTAAGTATGATAAAAAAAAATGCTATGAATTGGATCAGACTTTTAGTTATTATACTTTTAAATTGTGTTCTAGTCAATTTTTGATTGGATCAGGACTTTCCATGATCTTTTTTTTTTCTCAACTTCTATGATCTACTTTATACTTGCCCAAAATGTTTTCCTGAATCCAGGCTTGGGCTCTTGTACTTCGCCAGACCCCATAAAGGCTGTACTGGCTTTCTTGGGCATGGAAGGGGGTTGGACCGGAGCAACACGGTCTAGGACTCCAGATTGGGCTAATACAAACTTGACTCTAAAATGCTCCAATTATCCAATTTTGGGTTCAGCGAAAGTGACATCCGTTTTAGCAGGCTTTATTTGCCGTGAGAAGAAAGCAAAAAGGATATGGTCGCCGTTGCCGGGGATCGAACCCGGGTCACCCGGGTGACAGGCGCGAATACTTATCACTATACTACAATGACTTATTGATAGTAATGCTCACAGATAATTTTATACAGATGCACAGAGACATTGGTGAAACAGTTACCCCAAAAAAAAACAGTTAGGGGCAGAAGAGGTAATCCGAAAAGTGTTCAAAACGCTTCTACGTAATAGCCTCTCAAGCTTGGGGAGCACGGTAGTTATGTCCCCACCATTAACCATATTGACACTAACTCGGTTCTCGAGCCCCCAGCTTCTCGACATTCTTCGACAGGAACCCGAGCTCCGCGTCCGAACCTAGTGCCGCGGACAAGCTTCGGTCAACGGTCGGCCCCGCGAGGTTAACGAAAACCCCCGGTTCGGTCTTCGTCTTTTTAAGATTCCTCACCCCAACCTCAGGCTCCGCGTACGAGCCTCTCATACATGCTCCAACACTGAGTTTTCCCGCTCATTTCCACGCGCTATGTATCACTTAACTTGGTCCAGTGGACAAGTTGGCAAAGCTTATAAACACACAAAGCGATAGATTGACTCCCTCTCTCGCTGGCTCGCTCTCTTCTCTCTCGCTCGCTCTCTCTCTTCTCTCTCGCTTCTATGCTCTGGTTCCTCATCGACCATCGTCTAGCTCTTAAAGAACATGGGAAAGTAAGCATAGAGTTACTGACAAAATAAGCTTTTAATCTTCCTCCACTTTTCCTTTTCTGCACTTCTCAGTTTCCCATTTTTGTTTTTGGTTAAGCCCAGAATAGAAATCGAGCTCTTTTTTTTGACCTTTTCTTTTAGTTTCTGAGTTTACCCGGATGATCCTTATAATCATCTTCTTTTATCGTCTTTGTATTTTAGGTAGCAATACATTTTGGATGGATTAAACTTTTCTTTTTCTTTTTCTTTTTCTTTTTCCCCTCCTGGATTGAGCTGTGAAATTTACGGGAATGTTTCCAATTCGGGAAAACCCTACACGTCAGTGAAGGGTGGGGCATATTAAAATTCGTTTTATTTGGTTGGAGGCGGCATTAAAGTCCCTTCATTTATTCCAGTTTTTCATGACTACAGAGATATTGGATGCATTGCAGAGGCCCATCTCACGATTCTTGCCTATACCACTTTAGCTGGGCCTTATCTGAACCCTCTTCCTACTCTGGAATTTAGCGACGTGGGTTTTATTGTGCAGTGTTCTGGACGATGATCAGTTCTTGTTGGCCTAACTTTCGCATGGAAAAAACGGTTCTTTTGGTAGAGTTTAGGAACAATCATAAGCGGTTAATATTTAACCCTCACGGAAGATTTAGCTTTTGTCATTCATTCCAGAAGGTAAGCTCAGAAAAAAGGGCAAAAGAAAAAAGAACTAGTGGAGATTCGTGTAAGGTTACATGAGAACTGACGAACAGCTGATAGAAGTATGACATCTCATTCTTTAATTTTGCTGGTATCCCTTGTGCTTGTCTTCTTAAAGAAGTATTCTATGATAAATCTTCTCACGGTAAAGGAAACCTGGCTTAAGAGTTTGAAATTCTCAAGATCAAGAAATGTGCAGTTATGGAGAGAAAAGTTTCAGTCCTCTTCTTATACACTTTCTGCCACACTCTGCTTGCTGTCTGTTCCCAATACTATTTTTCTTTGTGCTCTACTTGGTAGGACCAATGTTAGTAACCGCTGAAGATATACTGCAGTTTCAGGATTTTGTGTGCCAGATTAGTGTCAAACTGATCTTAAATGGGTTGCTGTACATGCTTACTCTATCAAGCATTCCTTAAAACATTTAACTGAATAGGCGGTCTAAGTTTGGACTTGTATCGTATCGTTGCTGATACTTTATGCAGTTCAGCAACGATAATCTGCTATAACAATCGACTTCTGCTTGTTAGTTCATGCATATCATCCTTTTCTTTTATGTTGTTTGTGCTTTGCAACCCTTCTTAAATTTTGGACTTTTATCGCGTTGTTGATAACTATTCCTCTGCTTAAACCTATAGAATGTTTCATGATTAACTTCTAAGCATATAGCTTATCATTCTTGCAGGACTTGGCTAATCAATAGCAGAGGATTGGCAAGAAAGGTCAGAAATGCTGCATCTTCTCCTGCTCATGAAATCAAAGACTATGGGGCAAATCGTGAATGCCCAGAATGCCATTATCGTATTGATAATAGTGTTGTAAGCTGAAAAACATTTCTTGGGCTTTCATACCATTATTTTCTTGGAAAATCTTGCGCCAAGTATGCAAACATAATTTGGCTTAATTTTCCGCTCGAGACAACTGTATGTTATTATAGGCACACTTCAACATTGTTTAATTTCTATCTTCTCTTTTAGCGCCTTCAACTAAATGCATCACATGGGTTTACTTTGTTCTGTTTGTCCCCAGCACGGGAATATTCTTCGGCTTTGTACAGGAAACTTCTAAAACCACTTTTGCATATATATTTTTTAAGCATTTGCTTGTTAGTCGTGGTCGTCTTCCCAATGTCACTGCCTCTCCTGTGCAGGTTTCTCCTGAATGGCCTGGCCTGCCTCTTGGTGTGAAGTTTGATCCTTCTGATGCACAGGTCTTAGAACATTTAGCAGCAAAATGTGGTGTTGGAAACTCAAAGGCACACTTGTTTATTGACGAGTTCATCCCAACACTTGAGGGGGACCAAGGAATTTGCTACACGCATCCAGAAAATCTTCCAGGTGAGGAAGAGCCCCCGCCTTAGAAAACCTATATAGTATTAGTTCGTTGTCCCCAAGTTTGATTTTTTCATCTGTGTACTAATGGTAATTTATTGACTGAAGAATCTGCAAAATGAAATTGGTCAACCAAAATGGATTAATATCTGAGATGAAATTGGATAAATATCTGAGGAAAGCTATATCTTTATTCAAAATAAAGGAAGGCTGTAGATTTTAGAAGAGAAGGGGCAACTTTAGCTCTTGAAAAAGAAGAACAAGAAACATATAAGGTGAAAACAAAATGGCTCTTGATTGATAGCACATCCAATGGTTTCAGTAAAAGAACAAAGTATAGAACACGACCCCCCCCCCCCCAAAAAAAGCAGAAAACTAAGAAAATAAATAAATCAAAGGAACAATCAAAACACGGGGCATCTGAAATTGAAATTAGCAGCCAATAGGAATACTTAGCCTTGATAAAAAAAAATTTCCTCCCAATGAAGACTTTTGAATTGAGCCTAATTAAATCCTCATATTTTTAGTACCAGTGTAAAGTCAGTTTTTTTTTTCCCTGGATCAGTGTAAAGTCAGTTGGATTGCTTCCTTTATCTTTCTATGTACTTTGAAACTTTATGAAGTTTATGTTGTTGCTCCATTTGACCTCTTTTTTTGTATCCTTTGTCTATGGAAAAGTAAATTTCCAATTTGACCACAATTTGGACCATGTACAATTTGATGGTGTCGAGTGAATCAAACAATAGACTATATGCTTTTCTTTTTCCATTTTCAGGTGCTAAGAGAGATGGAAGTAGTATCCATTTCTTTTACAGAACAGTTAATGCATATGCTTCTGGTCATCGGAAACGGCGCAAGATCCATGGTCAACATAGTTTGACCAAGGAGCATGTCCGCTGGCACAAGACGGGCAAGACCAAACCTGTGATTGAAAATGGAGTCCAGAAGGGCTTTAAGAAGATCATGGTCCTGTATAAAAGTTCACAGAAGGGTTCCAAGCCAGATAAGTCCAATTGGGTGATGCATCAATATCATCTAGGGACTGAAGAAGAAGAGAAGGAAGGTGAATTTGTGGTTTCAAAGATTCTCTATCAACAGCCAAAGCAGACTGAGAAGAAGAGAAGGAAGGTGAATTTGTGGTTTCAAAGATTCTCTATCAACAGCCAAAGCAGACTGACAATAATGATAGTGGCCTGGTGGTTGAGGATCCTGATATTATGACTATACGAACTAGTCCAAGGACTCCAAAAGCAAGTCCTCCCAATCCACCTCGCCCTGGGAAATCGATTAAATCGGTTCCGAGTGATGATATCACTGAGAGTGACATACTTCTGTCCTCTGCCCAGGTAGGTTACATTTTCTTTAACATACTTATCTGAAGTAGTCTCTGAACAAACCATGATTTGGCCTATTGGGGAATGGTCAGCGTCAATTGAGGGGAAGTAGGGGAAAGGAAATGTTGTGGCAAGAAGAGAAAAGAAAAGCAAGATGCTGTAAACTCTAATGACAATAAAATCTTGGGATGGTTGCAGTTTCTGAACATATATTGGTGGGAGATAAATTAATCGTCAGGTCATGAAAAAAATGAGAATATCACAGAAGACGTCTCAACTTCCAATGAAGCTAAACATGGAAAGCCAAATAAAGCTATAATAACATTTTGCCTCTGTTTCCCAAGATGCCATGGTGTATCAGATCTTACTTATATTTTCTTTTGTGGATCAGGAACCCGAGTATGTCTCTGAAGCATCTCATGCCACTCTGCCTGATATTCAGAGTGAGGACCATACGGAGTACCCTGCATGGTTGGCAGGTGAATCCCAGGCTGTTGAGAACTCTGATTTAAACTGCATGGATGATTCATTAGAATCATTACTATGCAAGGAGATTTTCGATTCGTGTGCTCCTCTAAGTCATTCAGGATTAAATCACCTATCTTATAGTGGCTTTGTTAGCAACGCAAATGAAGTTACTGGAAATAATAATGCATCTTCTGGGATTGCTGACCTTGCAAACATAGATCTGGATACTCCACCTGATTTCCAGTTAACTGTAAGCATCACTTCTTACCCTTCTTCCTCGTCTCTTTTAACCTTTCTAACCTATAACGGAGGCCCATGATTCTCATTTATGTTTTCAGGACTTGAAGTTTAGTTCTCAAGACAGTATTCTCAGTTGGTTAGACCAGTTATGAGATGACAGTACTCTCAAGGTGGGAATTGGCGAATTCCCAATTTTGTTGTGTCTCACAGTTATGATGTCGTTATCTACTTCTCTTTCCGGCATTTTCTTCTCTGGCGATGACTTCACTTCATTACTTTATTGGAAATTCCCATCTCTGCTGGAGCACGTTTTTGAACTCTTCTAGCTTCGAGGCTCACCAAGGCCATGGAGTTGGCAGGAATCTTCCAGCCGTGTAGTATCAGATATCTGTACGTTGGGCTGATATGATGGTCAAGCTGAAATGCAAATGATATGCTTGTTATGTTCGTGCTCCATCTCGGCTTCGTCCCGTGTTGATTTACCATGCAGGTGCCTGGATTCTGTGCTTCCTGCATCTAGATGCTGTTTGTCGCTTCATTGAAAGGAACTAGATAATTGGCACTGGCATCTGCCTGAGATATACTACTGTAGTCTGTAATGATATAGAAAACATTAATGTTTGCTGATGTATTGGAGGAAAGCTTATAGCAATGATACGTACCGCTGTGTTGTCTAATTCTGTGCGCTTTTCTTGGTTTATCCTTTTCATGTCTCAGAAGCCATCTCATGTTTAACGTACCCATCCTCATATTAGTGTACTTAATCGAATGCTCCGACGCAAACATTTCAGATCATAAGTTATCATTCAAAATCAACTATGACACCCTGGCTGAGAGAGAAACAGAGAGGTGGCCCTGGGACGGGGGTGTGAATCGGCGATCTTGAAAAACGACTTGTCGTCTTCACTATGATGTATACGATACCAAGAAATATCTCCGGGATTTCGGTCATGTGTCCTCTTCACTATGGGTGCATTTACGGTAAAAATTTTACAAAATATTTCACCAACTCCTAATAAAATACTACAATATAATCTCTCATAAAAAAATATAAAAAATTACATCTCTCTTCACTTTTTCACTAAAACCAATACCAACACTAAACCTAATACCAAAAATTTTACAACACAAACATAACCTACGCTCTTACCTTGACCCGTTTTTCTGGTTTAAGTTGGTGCAAATTTAGTTATAATACATTTTTTTATGTCACTCTTATTTTAAAAATGATATATTCCTCAAATAGGACTACAGATACATGTCTTATTAGAATTTGTGTTTTGTTTAAATAGATACCATACAATGGAAGCAACAGCACATGAAAAAATAGGTAAATTACTTAAAATAAACCCATTTTTTTTAAAAAAGAGAGAGATAAAAGGAAGCCATTTGCCCAAGGCTCAAACCTAAAACCCTGAAAAACCCCATTTGCGTTGGAAGGACCCATAAAATGAAGGCGAGCGAGCAAAGACCCTGTTGCTGAAGATAATTTGTTTAGGTAGACACCAATGTTTGGCGCGAGAATCCTTCAGCGGCATTGCTTGAAGACGCTCTCCTCTCTCCTCCAGTCCAATCCCTCCAGGTGCGTTTCTCTTTTTATCTCTTTGACAATTAAACTGCCTTTGGATTACGAGAATCTGAAGGGAAGTAAATGAGAAATGAAATTGGATACGATGGGGGGTTTATGGTTCTTAGAGTTTTAGGTTCGCACCTCAACTGTGCCAAATGGGGGGTTTTAGGCTGAGCTTGGTGAGGGATTTTGGTATTTCGGTACAAGATAACGAACTATTTTACGATTCTAATTTAATGGTTTGATTTTAGGCTGAGCCTGGTGAGGTTTCTCCCCCCCCCCCCCCAACAAAAAAAAAAAGGAAGGAGAAGATATTGTTTTAGTTCTATGTTATTTGTCTCAGCTATCAACGTAAGAAATGTTTTCTCTTTTATTCATCTGGCAGATATAGATTTAAATTTTGGAGACTCTGCTCTCTTGCTTGTCTGCTTCTGTTTATTTCAGGCGTCAGATAATGGAACATTCACAACCGATAGTTAAATCTCTTGTTTCTGTGCATTTCTCCGAAAGTAAGGAAATCCAGTTTCTTTCTGTTTGGTTTCTCGTGTTTTTCTTGTTTCTTTGTCTGGGTTTAAACGAGGAGATTAAGCTCGGTTGAGGTGGAATTCAATGTGTCCCCCCCTAATATTGGAGGATCTATAATTCAGTTCTGAACCCTTTAACTTCACCGACAGTTTGAGCAATTGAAGCAGATACTTATAGGTTGTCCGTTTGTAATACTCCTGGATTTTGCATTAGATTCAGTCTGAAATTTGGCTTTTTTTCCAGGAATCTTGTTCTAAGAGATGTTTCGCCATGTCCCATCTCAAGCAATGTGATTGCACCTAGTCTTGCAAGCGAAGATAGTTCATTGATTTCCTCACATGCGTTTTTGGGTCCCTTAAAGGTGTGGTTGCGTTCCATGTCTACATCAAAGGGGAGGAGCATGCGAAGCAAAGTGGAGAGGCGGATGCAAAGAGAATCGGGTAAAACCCTGAGGGAGAAGCGGAGAGCCCAGAAACTAAAGAAGAAGCTGATGACTGAGGAGGAGAGATTGATTTACAATCTGAAAAGAGTATGTTATCTAACATCAATGATAAGTTATGGACTGTTAGAATGTGCCTCCTCTGTACGTTTAGGTTGCACCAATTGCCTTTTGGGTTTCTCTTAATTCTTGTACTTGGTGTACTGGGTGTGCCCTTTATTGATAAAGCTAACCAGGTGTGAGACATTGACAAATTTTGTGTAGGCATTTGTAAAGGATACGTCTTCAACTCTCTCCCAAATATATGACTTTTTTGCTGATCCATAGTTACCTATGATACTATCAATGGGCAAGGTCTCCCAAGTTCAGCATATTAGTACTGCAATTTTCAAGCTTTTTTATTCTTTTTCCTGTTTTCTCAGCTTATGACATCTTATTGGCTTCCAGAAGATTGACATTTGACAATCATCTACTGTCCAACTAATGCAGGCCAAGAAAAAAGTGGCATTGCTCCTACAAAAGCTCAAGAAATACGAGCTACCAGAGTTGCCACCCCCTCGTCATGACCCTGAGTTATTTACCCCTGAACAACTTCAGGCTTTTAAGAAAATTGGTTTCAGAAATAAAAATTATGTTCCTGTTGGTGTCCGTGGTGTTTTTGGTGGAGTTGTCCAGAATATGCATCTCCACTGGAAGTTTCATGAAACTGTGCAAGTGTGCTGTGACAACTTCCCCAAAGAAAAAATCAAAGAAATGGCGACCATGCTTGCGAGACTTAGTGGTGGTCTTGTGATAAATGTTCACAATGTGAAAACCATCATCATGTTTCGTGGCAGAAACTATCGCCAGCCCAAAAATTTAATACCTATCAATACCCTTACGAAGAGAAAGGTGGGTAGACATATGCATGTTCTACTGTCATTGTTTGCTTTTGTTTGTTTGTTTGTTTGTTTTTTTTGGGGGGAGGGGGTGGGGGGTGGGGAGGGGCATGAATCTTGCAAAACAAAGAAGAATGCCCTTGTAAGTGCTTTGCTGGTTAGCAGGTAGACTGGAGGCAATGTTTGTTCCGGCAACTTTTCAGTTTGCGCAAGGGTAGAATTCCGGACACCTGTTAGACATTGTTTTGAAAACCTAAATAACAATACAGTATGTCCGTTTTTCTAAGCCACAAATCTGTGCCTTGGTTTGATGAACATGCCTTAATAGCTTAAACCCGCCCCTCCCATCCATCCCGACCTTCCCAAAAAATAGAAAAAGGGAAAACCCCGACCACTTGTGCAGAAGCAGATTCACATTTTCCAATGGGGAAAGAAAAACCAAAAAAAGATTATATGTGGACTGGGTATTGTTCTGCAAAATCATAAACTCACTAATCTTGATGTGCAGGCATTATTCAAGGCAAGATTCGAACAAGCTCTTGAATCTCAAAAGCTAAACATGAAGCAGGTAGAACAGCAGCTCCGGCGAATGGGGGTAAATCCTGAGGATCCAGTTGCGGTGGCCAGTATTCAGAGAGTAGCTTCTACATTCTTCAATGCAATTGACAGAAAGGAAGGAAGTCCTTATGTCTTCCGGGAGGAGAAGCAGCAATATACACAACCTCCTGAAAACTGGGAAGAGTCAGAACCCAACATTGATAGTGACCAGGAGGAGTTAGACAGATTTATAGCTGAGATAGAGGATGCAGCAGATAAGGAATGGGTTGCTGAAGAGGCTGCAGAGAAAGAAGAGCGTGGCCAAATTAGGTATTGGAACAGAGAAGAATTTGGTGGGAGGTTCCGAAGATCTGAAACGCAAGGAGATGACAACTTTTATGATAATGATGAGGTCAAAAGGGCAAGGGGGTGGAAGGACAAGCGTGGCAAGCAGAGGACCGATGATAGCTATGACAAAGACAATGATATTTCTGAGGGTGAGGATGAATGGGATTCTAATGATGTGAGGGATGCTAGTGGCGTGGAGAGTGATGCCGATGATTCTAATCAAGTTCTTGACAGTGCCAGGGTATCTAGAGCAAGCAGGTCAAGGGAGGATAAGGTTCGTGGGTCCAAAAATAATCGCAGTTTTAAGATAAATTCTGAAGCTAATTTCAGAAGGAAGACAACTGAAGAAGATTCTGATTCAGAAAACGTGTTAAGTGATCTTGAAAGTGCAAGGTGGCAATCGGATGCCAAGGAAGAGCATGACTCACACCCATCAAGAGCAGCAAATTATGATTACCGGAGCAGCAGTGATGAGGAAGAGGATTTATATCACACCGTGGGAAATGACAAGAATGTGGTGAGTGAAGATGAGAGTGGCGCTGATGATTCTGATGAAACCCAGAGTAGGTACAACATATCCAAAGTTGCATGGCAAAAGCGTGATAGGATCAGCAGAGTGACTAATGCTGAGCCTTTTGTGAGAAAATCTGAAGCAAACTTTATGGGGGAGATAGCTGAGGAAGACTCTGGCTCAGAAGATACGTTTAGCAATTTGGAAAATGAAATGTGGGAGTCAGATGCTGAGGATGACCCGAAAATAACTGTGGCTCAGAGATACAGCACCGGTGATGAAGAAAATCATCACCAGGAGAATAGCTACGGGGTTGATGGTGAAAAGACGAAGACGCGGAAGGAAAAGGATGAGGCTTGGGATAGTGATTAGATCTGTCATTGGAGCACTGTTCCTGGAAAAGTTAAACTGAGTGGCTAAGAATTAAGATATTCATTCAATGATCTAACACAAGGTCTCAGATTGACATGAAAACGCTGTGAATTTATTCCTTTTGCGGGTTTTGTACTCTCGTCTGGTAAGAAGTAAATGCAGAGAGTGAGTGCAGTATTTTGTAAAATTTTCTTGGCGACCATGGAAATGAAAAGTCTAATGTATGTGACATTAGCATTTACAATTTTTTCAAGGCACAGCGTTTGCAATTACTACTGTACTGTATTGTTCGTCGTTATCTGAATTGCTTTGATATTCACTGTTCAATAGGTGGGAAAATGTTCTTTGATATTGTGTGTTCTAGAGACATGCTCATTCTTTTCCTTTTTCTTCCCTAATCAAGTTACTCAACGTTAAAAAAAAAGCCTTATCGTGGGTCTTTCAAAACATAACAAAAGGCCATTGGGCTCGGAAGGCAGACAGGAGTAGTATGCCCATTGACAGCATATTTGGGAGCCCATTTGGCAATGAGGCGAGCCTGCTAGTCGGCTTTTGTAGGAATCCATCTTAGGAGGCCATCTAGGATCGTGATCCGAGAGCGCTCCAACGCCAGCCACACAGCACCTGTGTCCAAGTCTGTCATATATATCAACACGTAGAAGATAAAGTGTCATCCAAGATAAGAGGGCCAGCTGAAGAGTCCTATTTTAAAGGGAATTAAAAATTCAAACAATAGATTATTAATTATATCAGCCTATGTTTTAGACGTTTAATTTCTGTATTTATAGCCTACGTTATAGTTTTTAAATTTTGACACGACCTCTATAATAAGAGGTCCTGTATAGTAACTTAAATTTAATACTAATTCGAAAGCAAGCCAATTGTCAACGTCCACCCCGTCAATCACAGTGCCACACACAGACGACCCAACAAATAAAATAAAGTTTTCTTTCTGGGCATTTTGTTTTTAATTTTGGGAATATTACAAAATTCCAGTGCCAAATTTCCAGAGTTTAGCATCTGTGGACAACACGTTACAAAAACGACCTGGTGGGTTGTGCCGTCCCGAGTCGATAGGTTTATAGTAAGTTTTTTTTTTCCTTTTCCGTTTTATATTATTAGGCTTTGCCCGACATGTCGTGGATAAATTACTAATATTATTAATTTATTACCAGTTAACACCTTGCATTAACATGGACTATTCATATATATCTCAATGCTCAACAGGTTGGGCCGAGTTCAAAATATTAATATTCACCGGTGGGTCCAAAAAACAAAACAAAGACCTTAAAAATAGAACAAATCAACGTGCTTATGGGAACAGTGCTCCAATGACAGATCAAATGAAACGGAGGTTTGAGACTTTTAGCCAATGATTATGTCATATAATAAACTAATTTGTTTTTTCAAATAGAAGTGGTCGGTCGAATATTTAGGTGAAAGAGGGTTTTTGCGTGAGAATAGTAATGGAGAGGAAGGAGAATTAATGCCTTGCTGGGAAAATATTTGTTAATGCCAATTATAAGATTTTTTTAAAAAAAAACCATAATTTAGACTGTATTTTTTATTTTAATTTTATTAGTTGCTTTAAATTAATACTGTATAATATAAAAATAAATAGAATAATGGATCGAGACCTATAAATCTATTATGGGTCATGTAGACAACGATGGTATGACTACTTAAATTGTTGTTCCAAGTTGGAATTGGGAGCAGTAGGACCAAATCTATATTTGGCGTGGAAGCCATCTCTCCAATTTCACTAATTTAGAGAAATATATCAGAATAATTTCTTTAAGAACAGACTAACTTATAATCCGAAGAAAATTGATTTAATTTCAATAGCCCTAGTCTTTGTTTGGAAGAATTCTCAACAGGGACCCAATATTTATTATATACCTAAAGAGTCCTGCTGGCCTTGGAAGGAAGCAGCGAGGATATAGAACTTGGCTCATGTAGCGAAAGACCAAGAAAGTTCTGAGAAGCAACATGAAGTAGTCGGCTGTACAAACCAGAATAATCACCAGAAGCACCGAGTCACCCAGCAGCAGCAGCAGCAGCAGCGGACAACGCCAAAAGCAAACAAGACCAATTGCAGACGTAATTTCTAAGAAACAGCATGTGGTACCAGCTGCTTTTGTCAATTTCTTTAAGTCCATGAGAAACGAGAGCAGCACCAGCAGATTCCGACACATGAGCAACAAGGAACGTCAACTAGACGATAAGTCCGTGCGTTGAATATAGATACACTTAACTTAGTGGGTAATCTCATATCCATTCCCTATCCTTTTTTTTTTTGCTCTGGGAGGAAATCTTCAACGTCGGAATGAAAATGTATGGATTAGGATCTTTTGTAATTTTCTATTCGAATTATATGGAAGATATTTAAGTTGCTTATGAGAAGTTTTGTAGAGCATAAATCTACAATAAAAGTACAATTATTGTGTCCATTTATTAGAAGAGCTTATCTCCATTGCAAGTCCCACCTCCTTACGGTCCCAAGAAAAAAACAGACAGAGAGACTGTCATCAACTAATGAATTGCGAATAGCTCTAATTCTTGGAAACAATACGGACAAACAATAAACTTTTATGATCCGAAACAATACGGAAAAAGAATAATCTGCGCACTATGATCAATGGAAGACCACAAAGCAATCAGATCGTACAAATCTTGAAATTTATAGACAATCCAAGTTGAAAGAAGAATGTACGAGTAAATTTGGTATAAGAAAGCCAAATTCCCAGCATAGGAAAGCCAGGAAACGTCATTCTACTTTATGGATTCTGGGGATCCTATAGTAGCAACAAGAAATGGTACATAAGCTTGTCATAACCATAGAGATATACTCCTCACAGGGGGCTTCCTACTGGGAAAATGGGAATGCCTCCATATCGGAAGAAACCCAACTGCCAAAAACAGGATTTATAGAGTTTCCCCCGACAAATTCCAAGGAGACGAAAAGTTCTTCTTTCCCTCTCTGTAGAGTGACCTACACTGTGTTAGATATAAGCTATACTGGCATTGCTGATTCCCCGAAACCATCAATTGTCCAATTGAGCCCCTGTTCAGAGCAATGCCCAATCTGTCTCATCAATCTTTACAATCGCCTTATTTTTCAAGATTCAGCCACTTTCTCTTCTGCAGTTACCAGGCAACAGATATTTGTACTTGTCAGCATTGTTCAACAAATATGCTGGGAGATGAACTGCTGAATAAGAACGAGGAATAGGTCCCATCTTCCCAATGATCTCCTTAAATGTGTACTCCTCAGGGATCATGTCAAATAGGTTAGACCCTTCGCATATTATATCCTGAATCCTGTTGTGGTTCAAGTAATGTGAAAACCTGACCCGATCGTAGTGGCTGTAAGCCCTCATCTTAAACACAAAGTTGCTGATATAGCGAAAGCAAAAGCTGCAATGCCACCCCGCATCTGACAGGATATTATTTGTTTGTCGATAATGTGCATATCTAGTCTTTCCAGTATTGTACCTATGGACTGAAGCTCTCCAGCTTTTGTTGTCCTTATAAAACTCGAATGAGTACAAGTAGTTCCTGAGCTGCAGGTGAAGGATAGGTGGAATGTCATCACACCACCTCAAGAGATTAATAGTGTGGGCGCTTGGAATCTCATCAACGTCAGACATTATCAACAGATCATCATCTTCTATGCCCGCAATCTTCAGAAGCTGATCCACCGCTAATCTCTGATATGCTTCTTCTACAAATGGATTTTCTCCTTTCTTAAACCTTCCTCCAATCATGCCATAAGTGAGCCGAGAATGAATAAACTTGAACCGGTCACGGTTTCTTGCGAAAAACAATGGTTTAGGCAAGCCTGTGAATGTTGAGTTGGATTCGAGGAGAACAAACTGAGTCACATATGGATACAATTCATTCCATCGAATTGTAAGGATATCAAGCTCATTACTGAAAAGAACTGCATCATAGACTCGTCTTGGTGATTCACGAATTCCCCAACCATGAAGTTTGCAGAGAGTCTCCATCGATACATTCTCATTATAATAGTGAGGAATATTGTGGAAGGGCTTTGGAGGTGATTCCCAAATCGGCCTTAGGAAATAAGTAAGCTTCTGCCCATGTAAATATACACCAAAGATGCATATTGGGACAATCACAAACAGAACCATATAGGTCCTCAAATCCAACCCTCGCAAAATACATCGAAGTCTTGACATACTCAGTGCTGCACGAGATCCCTGCTGTGGATTGAAAACAAAATCTTTAAAAGATACCCTGACTACTGATATTTCCAAAAACAAAAAACACCAAAATAAACTTGTTGAGATAAAACGGACAGACTTTGAAAACAACTCTACCATTTTTTTTAAATGGCAAATTAGACGCTAAAAACTGACCTTCAGAGAAAGATAGAATCTAAAGAAAGGAAAACCCACAGTTCAGATTAAAAATACAGAAATCCCAGTGCTACTATAAAGTGAATAGAAGAACACCAACCCCCCCCCCCCCAACCCAAAAAAAAAGAGAGGAAAAGACTATGCAATTGGAAGGACACATGATTCAGACGCATATTCTAGACTTTGCATACTACTTTTACCATCCCTTCTTATACATTGTCAATGAAAGAATTCTTACAAGGGGTGAAAAAAAAATAAAGAACTATAAAGCCAAGCACAAGAATTTCGAACACTCAAATTCTGATGCAGACTCTGAGACGATGGTCATCGATAAGACGACAAAGCAAAGGACCAAAACTTCAAGAGTTAAGAAGGGTGGGATTTATAATCGAAAAGATTTCCTTTGTCAGTAATTCAGCCAAACAAGAAATACCCATTACTGAGAAACTCCAAAATAAGCCCCTCGCCCGCATAATTACTTTGCTCAATTAATAGAGAAAAAGGAGAAAATATATGAAACTGGTAAGAGCCCTTAACAGAAGCAAAAAAACCAAGCTTTTAATCCCAAGAAGAAAATTCGGAACCGAGGATACCCATTTCCAACACTTGACAATTTGAACATGAAAAAAAAATTACACAATTGCATAAGGATTGGAAAACAGAAAAAAAAAAAAAAAAAAAAAAAAAAAAAAAAAAGTACCTCGCCACAAACGTCTTCGCAGATATCATCCGTCTTCTTAGAACTATAGTACCCATCTGACATGATTATATACGACGTTGGATATGGAAGAAGATGTGAGTAAGAGTCAGATCGTTGAGACCCAGATCGACCCCTCCACAAACCAGAGGCCAAAATTTCAAACCGAAATTCGGCAAAGCACTCCCCGCAAACCTAACGATCTTAAAGCTAATCTCTCACTCACTTCGTCTCTGTGTGTGTGTGTCTCTCTCTCTCTCTGCCTATCTGTCTCTCTCTTTCTCTCACTGTGTGTCTCTCCGAAAACCTGTAACGTCAATTATAGCCGTTTGGTGGTTTTTCGCTCTTTCACCCAGATAGGTCTATTCCAAATACTGGAGGACACGCACAAAAAAAATCCCCTCTTGAAAGCCCTCTTTTTTTCCACACAATCATTTTCTGTCCAGAAAGAAAATACATAAATCGAGGGAATATAGGGTATAGCTTCTCTCGTACACTGATAACATTTCCAAGAATCAGTCTCATCCGTCGGATGCTAGAGAGTTTTAATCCGATGGTTATAAGTGCTTTTTATTTGGGTAATTTTTTTTATTATTGAGCTTTTGTTTGGGTGGTTGCTGATGGACGGGACTAAAATTTATTGGATATCATATCACTTATTTTTTTAATATTATTATATTTAGTTAAATAAATCTTCGTATTTTTCCAATTTTTTAAAAAAATAAAGAAGAAGTCCTAAGATTTTTTAGGAGAGGTATCTGTTATTAAAAATGGACAGTTGCTGTCGTGTTGTTACAAGGAGCCCTTTAGGCTGTGGATAACCGGTGCCGGTGGTGATTATGGCCTCCACCGGCATCGCTATGGGTGGTTCTCTAAAAATGGGAACCTTCTTCGCCACCGTAAGGGGAACAACCGTCACCTAACGGTAGCGGTGGCGGTAACCACCACAATTTTCGAAAATTCAAAAAATTCACAGAAAAAATTACAAAAATCGCAAGATTTCAAAACGAACAACACAAATTGCACAAATCGCAAGATCAAAATTACAAAATCGAAACGAACTACACAAATCAAATCAAACCAAGGTGATGTTTGTTTTGAAGGTTTTTGTAGGATTTATAGAATTTTGTGAATTTTTAGGTGATATTAAAGTTGTGTTGGTGTTTGTGTAGAAGTTGGTGAGGTGTAAAAAAATAATGATGATGTTTAAAGTTATTTTTTTAATTTCGAATTAATTAATTTTTTAATAAAATTTGAATATTTAAATATTTTTTAAAACAAAAATAGTACCAAACCATGAAAACAAGTCGACGAAAGCATAAACAATATGATAAATTTCAATTGTTTAAGGCCTGAACGTTGTGAAGTCAAAAAGTATAAAACGAAAAGACATGGGACAAAGGCTGCTGGGCGTCAGACGACGGGCCATGTGATGTTGGTTTGGATTTTAGTTTTGCCGAACATGAGTTGCGGGAGGATTCGAATCCTACGAAAATTTTAAAACCGAACGTGACCCAAGATTTCAACCAAGATCAAATCGAATATTCCAAACCAAACCAAATCGCAGATTCCAAGCCAAATCAAATCGCAATGAAAGGGGGAGAGAGAGAGAGAGAGTTGCAGAGGAGAGAATGGCGTATTGGAGTGGTCTTGTAGAACGGGCGAAGCAGCGGCTTCGCTGAGTGGCTGAGAGAAGAAGAAATGATGAAGAGGGGAGTGAGAGGAGAAGAAATGTCGAAGACGAAGAGGGAGAGGGAAGCTTTCGTCTGTGAAAATGGGAGAGGGGGCTGTCGTTCCTATCTGCGAAGCCGAAAATGTGGAATGACCGAATGAGGGAGGTTGAGGGGCCGCGAAACTTTTAGGGTTTCGGGGCCCCTCAAACGACGGTGTTTTTCTTTTAAGAGAAACGTCGTCGTTTTACATAAAATAATTTAAAAAAAACGGTTTTAGCTGTGGAAATCGTTGTGGCAGTGGTTTCCAACGCTGCCGCCTAAATCCCTGCCCCACAGCAAAATTTGCCACCGTCACTGGTGCCGCCGTGGGGCGGGGAGCGGTTTACAGCACCGGTACCAGTGCACACCCCTAGAGCCCTTCCTTTTGTTTCACTGCCGGCCGCCACGTTAAAACATGGCCAGGTCATGTATCGTGTTTTTCTTGGGGTATTATTTTAAAATATCGTTTTTACTGATTCAGTCCTCGTTGCCTGGTCGCCAAGGTCAGGAGAGGGATGTGTGGGCAAAATTTATTGTGTGAGTGTGTGGGTGGACGGTTAAAATTAGAAATTGAGAAATCTAATAGCTGAAAAAATGTCACGTCATTTAATGAACCCGCCCCGCGGCGGGTTCATTAAATGACGTGACATTTTTTCAGCCATTAAATGTATCAACTTCTAATCTAACTCGTTCACTCCTGACACAATAACCGGTGCCAAATGGGTGTGACAGTCATTTACGGTTTCGAATCAGCTTACTTTTTTGGGGGGGTTGGTTCCCCACGCGCCGTTTGACCCAGTCAAGACGTCCGTTACTATGATCGACGGCTCTGCCTTTCTGCTCTGTTCTCTTCTGTTCCTCTGCATTAACAATAAGCACAAGATGGTACCCGTTTTCTTCCAAAGAAAATCTAACATAACTTTTCTGGTTCATTAACTAAAATGTGTGTCTGAGCCCAAAAGCAACTCCTACCTGTTCACTTGGATTAAGAGCCTTTTCCGGCCCTTTTAAAAAAATGAAATAAAAGTATGAAAAAGGCCCTTTTTGTTGGGATAGGTTTGAAGGGGGAAACATCTTATTGGTTGCAATTTCTAAGTGGGGATAGTTTTATCTCTCTTATTCAACTGCCTATTTGGAAAAAAAAAATCCTACCAAAAGAGAACAAATTATACAAGGCATGGTGGTTTTGGTTCATTGTGTGTAGTCATTTTCCATTAATCTATTTTAAGACATAAAAAGTAGTGATTGTTCGCAGTTTATATATGATTCCCCAGACCCCGAATGAAATTCCTATTGAATTGGTTAGGCAGGGGAGTTAGGGGTGTTTAGAATTCAGGTTTGTTTTAAGAAAATTTCTAGGATTTGTATCCAACTTTTTAACATTACAATCCCAACATTACTCCTACCCGAAAACCAATATAGCTCATTATTTTTTTTTTTTGAGAAATTCACTTTTTAGTCCCTAGGTTTTGGACATTTTTTTATTTTAGTCCTTCAGTTTTAACTTTCAAATGTTTAGTCCTTGAGTTTTCATTATTTGATGAAATGGTCTTTCCGTCAATCTGTCGTCCATATACTTAACGGAGCTCTCTGACACGTCAGCAATTTTGACCCAGTCGACCGCTTCATGTAGCAGTCGACCGCTCAATTTTAACATATATACCCGGTCGACCGCTTTATGCGTCGTTAAGCATATGGACGGTAGACTGACAGAAGGATCATTTCGTCAAAACAAAAAAACTCAAGTACTAAAATTTTGAAAGTTGAAAGTGAAAGACTAAAATGAAAAAATGCCCAAAACCTAGAGACTATAATGCCAATTTTCCTATTTTTTACATACATTAATACAAATTAATATTTTCTCCACGAATGTCAATAAAATTTAAACATTAACTAAATATTCACAGTATACTTAACTTCTTGAAATTATTTTCAAAACAAACATGCGTTTTGTATTTTACTAACAAAGACTTTTTGACTTGGGGGTAGTGCTACGTCCATATACTGTCTGTCAATGCGGCAATTATCATCATCATCACTCCACTAGAATCAACTATAGACGGAAGAATCAACTAGACAAATTCCCACACGCTAGACAACCTTGACGATAAACCTCAGCATCAAACTGCAGAACACTTTGCTGGCCTATAGCATGCCTTCACGTGCACAGGAGTGCCACTGGGCTTGGATGTTAATTGCCACTGAGCTACCATCAAATCAAATCAAGGGAGTTTTAGCCGACCTAAGTTTCTGCCCATAAGACAAAGTCAATCGTGTTGTCTATTATCAAAGTTCATATAATTTCCTTGAATATGAGTACATGAAGGGTGACTTCTGACCCTCTCTCTTCACGAGAAGGCAGCCCTTCTCTGATTCCAAAAATTGTTTTAGTACATATTGCGTAGTTCCATGCCGTAATCAATGGGATTGCTGATTCCTCTCCCTCTCTCTTTATCATTTTTGATTTGTAAAAACAATTAATAATTAGTGCAAGAAGAGTAACACTTGATTTGTTGCCCTGTTTTTGTTTTTGTTTTCTAATATCATGGCCAGCAGTAACCATTATATTTGGAACAACAGAAATGACAAATAGCGCATCAGTTCTCCTTTGATCATAGAAATGGTATCAACTAGGAAAAAGGTGGGAATATACCATGATCTGGGTTGTGGCCAAGAGGACAAGGAGGGCCTGAGATCCAAAAAACCAGAAAAAAGAAACGAAAATCTTACTGGGTCTTTCATACTTCTCTTACAATAATGGTCCCCCGAAAAATCCCTTTCAGGCTAACAGGAAGTTTCACAAAAAAGGAGGTTTATTCTAAAGAAATAATCTTAAGCTCGTCCCTGAAATAGTTGCAGAAAATGCCCCTTTTTGTTAAAAGACGGATAAAAATAGCCTTCTACATCAAAGCGGCGCCATTGCAACTAACCCTGCACTTGCTTATACTCCAGTACTCGTGGCAGAAACTAAAAGCTTGCTCATGGGGCTGATCCTCAATGTGCCATCTTTCTTAGCTTGTAGTGTATTGTAATCATCGCAGGTTGCCTGTCTGTCAGTTCACGGTCATTGACTTCAGGGAGAAAACAGCATGCTTTTAAGGATGTGGTAGTATACATCAACAATTGCAAGACAAACGCATTCTTAACCTGCAAGGCAACCTCTGCATTGTTCGCATCACCTAATGCAAGACAAATTTTGCATCGTGAAAATATATAAGGAATAGAAAAACAGTAGTAATTTTCATCTAAAATTTATTAAAAAGTTGTATGCCAGGACAAAATAAGTGAGTTCTAATGCCCAAGAAGCAATTTTTTTGTTCCCTTAACCTTTTCTGAATGAATTGCAGACAAAAAACAAGAGGAGGAGGTATAACTTTTAGGATTTGAATATAAGGAGCACAAAACACAGGATTAATATTCTTATCTTTTAATTCGTTGTAGAGCCATGCCGTGTGTTGTCGTTACACGTACGTTTCCCGTTAGGCTTATATAAAGCGAAGAATCGCTTTTGATATACAGCTGAGTCAATGTAAAGCTAAGGAGTAAGAAGTCCACACCCCTCTCTTCTTGTGGTAGTTTATTTTATTGGTTTTCTTCGAGCTCAAGATTCTCCATCTTTCAGAGGAGACGTTCTCACTGCTCTGCAGCTTGTTCACGTGAAAAGAATTATGATATGAAAGTAAACAAAATCTGAGGTGATTTCGTTTTGAGAAAAAATGTAGTATTTTAGAGAAGTTGTGAATTTTTATGTTGAATAGTGTTTTATTGGTGTTTGTGTAAAGTGGAGAGAGAAATGATTTGATGTAATTGTTTAATAAAAAAGTATTGGAGTTATGTGAAAAAGTATAGAGAGAGAAAATTTATGTTGAATAAAAAATTAAAAAGTTGTTGGAGATTGTGTAAAATGTATTGGTTTTTGTGTTTGAATTCTGAATATGTTCGGTGGTAGAATTGTGAATATACTTGGAATCCTGAAAAAATGGTGAAAACGAACATACCTTTAAGAGTTATTTACTAGGTATCATCAGTAGGGATAAATTCTTGGTCAGATGCTCAGAGGAAAAAAAAGAAACATGAATGCTGAGTTACTTAGGTCATGTTTGCGTAACCAAATTTTAGTCACCTAAAATTTTATTATCATTAAAAACACTCTCTCATAACTTTTTCACCCCCTTTCCTTACTTTTTCATCAACCCCAATACCTAAAATTTTACTTCTCAAATACGGCCTTAATTAGGATTGGAAGACAGCTGTAGCGATCCGTATTTATAGATGACCTATTATGATTGTTGACCTTTTAAAAGATGTGTGAGTTGATCTCTATAATTTCACTTGGTCATATCTCTTTTAGCAATCGTGATCTTTCTCTTTCACCTTAATTGCTAAGAAAAAAAATATATGATTGCCGCCAACTATTATATTTTGTTCCGATTTTGACAAGCTAATCATGTCAAATTAAACTGAAAACCTCCAAGTTGGGCGTTGTTAGTAGGTGATCAGAACTAGGAAATTTGCCAAAAAAAACTGAAATACCACTCCAAAGGTTAATTAATACGCATGCAGTACTAAGAGGGTACTACTGCAGTCTGCAGGCATGTCTCTCCATAATATCGATGGAACAGGGACTGAGTGGGGTTTATACGCAGCTTCCTAGAAAGTTCACTTGCGACTTGCGAGCACGTGCCTTTGGGGTTAAGACCAAAACCCAGAAAGCAAATATTCCTTGGTGACATAATGAACGTGAGGCGTAAATACTGACAAGCCTGTTTTTGGTTCTTTTGCGGGATATCTGTTTATGTCTTTATCATTAGTTACTGGTAGGCGGTTCGGTATACAGAAATCTTCAGGATTTTTTTTTTAATTTTTAGAATATAAAATATTATACAGCTAAACATCATTTTTAACAGTACATGAAAATAACTAAAACATGCATACCAATAAAGTTAACATCACCTAAAAATTCTCAAAACACAAAATTTTTTCAAAATACACCTAAACCGAACAGTCTCTTGGACGGATGAACCGGGTTAAATTATATAATATAATGTAAATGTCTCTCCCTAAGATTGGTGATCTTCTTGGCTTGATAGTGCAGTAAAAAATTGGAAATTCCCCATTTTTTGTCAGCTAATTTTTTTTGGAAAGTAGTGAATATTCATCTCCTCCCCCAACCAAAAACTTAAGATTTCAATACCGTGTGAGACTCTCTATAATGCCGTACCCCTTCCCCAACCCTCCCCCTCCATATAATTAAACAGAAGAATAGCATGAAAGCAGAAAAGCCTTCTAACCCCCACGTCGGTCATAACCAACAGCACTGAAAGCTGCTTTTGCCTTGTATAAATGCGGGCATGACTTCTTCGCCGCACACCTTAATTTCTCAATCAAGCCAAAACCAAGGCGGCCGGTGATACTGTTCAACCACTGATGAAGTCACCATTGAACGTTAATCTCAACCATTTTGGGATGTTGAAAGTGAGTCCCACATTGCTTAGCAATGTGGGGAGTAGGAAAATATTGGCTTATAAATATAAGCTCTTTGTAACCTTTTATTTTCATAAACGAGATGTAAATAAATCCAATTGAGTTTTTCCCATTGGATGTCTCATTTATCTAAAGTAAAATTTTTTTTCTAACATGGTATCAGAGGGAGGTTTTCGGCTTTAGTCCGGTTACCTCCTGGCGACCATCCGGCTTAGTACCGGTTTTCTCCCGGTTTAGTACCGGCAAATTTTCCGGCTTAGTACCGGCTTTCTCCCGGCTTAGTACCGGCGACCATCCGGCTCAATACCGGCTTCCTCCCGGCATAGTACCGGCGACTTCTCGGCATAGTACCAGTGATTTCCCGGCTCAGTACTGGCGACTTCCCAGCTCAGTACCGGCTTCTTCCCGGCTTAGTACCGGCAACTTTTCTGGCTCAGTACCGGCAACCTCCCGGCTCAGTATCGGGGCAACCATTTGGCTCAGTACCGGTATCCTCCCGGTGCAGTACCGACGACTTCCCGGCTTAGTACCGGCAATCTTTGTAATTATTTTTCTGTAATCATTTTTTTCTGTAATTATTTTTGTAACTCCAAACTCAAGGTTTGTCGGTTTGTCCACCTTGAGTTTGCGGAGGAGTGTTGAAAGTGAGAGTCCCACATTGCTTAGCAATGTGGGGAGTAGGAAAATATTGGCTTATAAATATAAGCTCTTTGTAACATTTTATTTTCATAAATGAGATGTAAACAAATCCAATTGAGTTTTTCCATTGGATGTCTCATTTATCTAAAGTAAATTTTTTTTTTTTATTTCTAACATGGGAAAATCTTAAGTTTAAAATAGGATCTGTAATATTATACCTTTACCTTACTTGGCTGTAATACAAACTGCATGCATGAGGTGAGTTTGTTCATCAAAATCTGCACAAATCCCACCTACATGGCTCAGCTCTCTACCCAACACATTGGAAGGGAGTATTTGTCTCCTTCCATTTTGTAATTATTCTCTGTTATGACCTTAATTAGACATCATTATCAGTTCGGCCAGGTCTCACCAAATTAAGGGTGGGTTTGTGTGGTAAAATTTTTGGTATTGGGTTTAGTGAAAAAGTGAAGAGAGGTAATATTTTATAGTTTTTGTAATTTTTTATATTTTTTGATGGAAGAGAGAGAGATTATATTGGAGTATTTTATTAGGAGAGATAAAATTTTGGGTAAAATTTTAGTGACAAACGCAGCCTCTCTTAATGTCCAATAGCTTTAATTTTCACCAATATTGTAAGCAACAGGGCGTTGCATGAAAGGGAAATGAGTTCCCAATATGACAATTTAAGTGCATGCCCATGCATGCTTGTCAATTGTAATGAGCTGGTTAACATATATATATATATACCCAAAACCTTATAGAATCTCACCACAACTTATCTTAAAACTATATATATGCTGCAATTTTGATGTACCAGAAGGCACCCGGAGGACATCTATTATATATATATATATATATCCCAGGTCGTATAAAATATCTCAGCTTCTTCTTCCATTTTAGTTGGATATTTTAGTCCACAACTGTGCGCATCACGTCCGTATAACCTCTTGGCTCCTTTTGGGTCTATATTTCTTTCGAAAAAGTATTAAGAATCGTGACACATCAATGTAGCACGAAAGTGTCAAAGTCCTGAGGACAGCAATGTCCACCCTGTCTGCATTATTAAACAATTTCTTACAGCACCTGATCTGCAAGTTCAAACCATCTAATTTCCTATCTATTTTATGTGCTATGTGCATGCATGGCCCACGAATTAAACTTAATTTCTTCTTCTTCTTTTTTAGCTAATTTCAGGGAAGGCCGGGGAAAGGCATCCACGCATCTTTAGAGGCCAGCGAATTAAACTTTAGCTAAAATATAGTGCTGAAAAGACCAAGAAGAAAGCCTTAATTCCTTCTCTTTTTATGCTAAGAGAACTTTCCCTTTCCCTTGCAAATTACAATCCTATGTTGTAATCTATGACACGGTCCATTGGGCCCTCTAAAATGGGCTCCAACTATCCAATTTAGTCTTTTCCCTACCGTGGATGCTAGTCAGGCCCCTTTGATCCAAAATGGCTCAACGGTCCAATTTAGAAATTATTTTGAACTATTCCATATTTATTCTTGTAAGCTAAATGAAAAAAAAAGAATTATATGAGAAAAATCTTTACGTACTAGTAGAATGTAGAGTTGGCTTTGATTTGAACTATGAATGGAATGGTGGGGGCTCAATACTAAAGAGACTCGGGAAGTGATAAAGCTGTAGAAAGGACCAATAATAGGCCCATAGGACGGGTCCAATGAAAACAAGCCCGCCTAGGTATTGGACTTGAGCCTGTAGCTCGTAAACTTCGGTTGGGCTCTGAGACCCATTCCGTGCCAAGATTCCGCCAAATCTCGGTTCCCGGTTTCCCCACCAGTGATCCCAACGTTAATTATCTTAAGCTCCATTGGCAACGGCCTGGGTCAAAACTCTTGCAGCCATTAAAAAAGAAATGTTTCTTTCGGAATCGCGTGGAAGAAGAGGGGACAGCGAGATTGGCACGCTTCGTTTTGATTAGTTTCATCGATCATCTTCCCCTCCCAAGCAAGTTGTCTTGCGTAATAATTTTCCCTGCATTCCTTAGAAACTCGCAATTTAGGGTTTCTTTGCGTTAGCCTTTTTGTTTTTCCAAGTCAAAGCTCCAAATAATCCGTCTCGCTTTTCTCAAATTTTCCGAATTGATTAGATTATTCCTGGCGGTTTTTTCAGGAGTTCTGGCAAGTTGGTGACATAGGAAGATGGATTTGGTATCTGGTTACAAGGTCAGCTTACTCTCTCGCGCTCTCTACTTCGTTTTGTTTACTGTTTTAAGCTCTGCATATTATCAAATTTCGAAGCCTACATTTGTAATGCATGTGGTTATGGTTTCATACTTTAATCTAATGACTTAGTACTCATAGTTATTTGGATGTTTTAGTGTTTTCTTTTTTCTCTTTCCATATTTTTATTTGCTCAATTGTATGACTAGTCCCTATAACAAATTTTCTAGGTGATACTACGGCATATTTTCTAAAGCGGCAAACTCTTAATTTGAATTGCAAGCTAATGGTTATGTCTATATGATTAGCGGTTGCCATGCATGATTGGATTTCTTTGAGGATCATCCTAGATTAGGTTTCATCAGAGCTGTAATTTATTCGTCTCACTACTAAAGCTTTAAAAAGCTACTTTGATAAGCTTCAGCTAAAAAGATAGAGAATGTGATTCATGATTGGTTGCTGAGTTTCTCTGTCAATTATACGACTTTGTTGAATTGTCCTGGGAAGAAAATTTGCGTTTCTTTATGTGGATGTCTATTAGTTTGTGGAATGTCCCCATTTGATTTTCAGTCAACATTTTGATTGGACTGTTCAGTCGTCCTTGGAAGTCATTATTTCTACTTTATGCCTGTTCGTAATGAAGCATAAATGATCATGCAGGGGGTTGTTGGGCTTGTTTTTGGCAATGAGAATTCTGCTTCAAATGAGGACAGGCAAGTTTCTCTTCCATGATCAAATACTCATATTATTGTGTTATCAGTGCTTCAATACCAACAATGTTGCTGTAATATGTATGAAAGAGATTATGCAGGGTTAATTTCATTATTACTCATGGGCATTGTCTACTTTTGTTTAAATTTGAACAACGAGTCCATTTTTATCATCAGTATGCATTATTATATACTGGGAAGTATTTGCTTTATCTAACCTGTCTATTGTGTGCTTTGTATTTATAGCTATGTTGAGCGTTTGCTTAACCGTATAAGCAATGGGAAACTGGCAGACGACAGGAGGGGTGCTATGACTGAGCTTCAGTCCGTTGTAGCAGAAAGTCCAGCTGCACAGCTAGCATTTGGTGCAATGGGTGAATGCTTCTCTCTTTTTTGGATAAACCGTTTGGTCTTTGTGCTATGGGAGTGATGTTTAAATATTTCTCTTTTTTTTTTTGGCAGGCTTCCCTGTAATTTTAGGGGTCTTAAAGGAAGAACGGGATGATGTTGAAATGGTGGCATATCTTTCTTCCTTTTATATTGTGCTTATTATGTTTTTTTTCCTGTTATTAGTTCAACTCCACGAATCCCTATGTTATGGTTCTCTGTATCTTATCGAAGTTCTGCTGATGACCATGATGGAGCTATCACACAAGATTTTGTTCTGACCTTGGAGACAGGTTGTACAGAAAATATTTTTGACCATAGTTTCAATGTTTGTTTTTGAAGGATTCCACAGTTGACTTACCAGAAAGTTATATATGTCTTCGCTGATCTCTTAGTATTCTCATCATTGAGATGGTTCTCCTGCTGTCTTGATGGACGCATCTCCAAAACATAGGATGTATGCCAGAGAAGTACACCGAGGCAAAATCTAACATCTAAAATTAAAAAGATCAAAGAACTCCAACATATTTTCAGGGATTCCTCTTTCGTTTTGGAAGTAGGGGCTAATGCTGATGAAAAATAATCCAGTCCTACTGCATTATTTACTTTCTTGATCTGCATGATTGATTGTTTTGCGTAGCCCTTCTTCCATTGCCTATGAATATTCTTTTCTGAACCAAATGCTCCTTGATTTTCTTTTAGCCAAAAAATCCATAAAACAATGAGTTCATACGTTCCATTTCTTCAGGTTCGAGGTGCTCTAGAAACCCTTACAGGTGCACTGACTCTCATTGAGCATGCAAAAGGGCCAAAGAATGAGGTTCAACCAGCTTTAATGAACACTGATTTGCTTTCCAGAGAAGCAGACAGCATTTCTCTTCTT
Source organism: Myrica gale (assembly GCA_963930655.1). Lineage (NCBI taxonomy): Eukaryota > Viridiplantae > Streptophyta > Magnoliopsida > Fagales > Myricaceae > Myrica > Myrica gale. Next base: position 1,191,617 of record OZ005600.1, on the reverse strand, counting down.
CTAAGTTTGCTGGTGAGAATTCATCAATAAATGTTGGATTATCACGAATGTGGTGTTAAATTCATTTTTGGGTTATGTTATTTTTTCTCGGTTCATGCGTATAGCTGGACGACCTTTTTCATTTGTCATCTTGTTGGCTTGTTGGCAGTCAGAGGAGGATTTCTATGTGCGATATTATACTCTTCAACTTTTGACTGCGCTCCTCACAAATTCTACAAATAGGTATTAGTTTCTTAGCTGCTGTCTTGCTTTTGCACCTAAATTTTGGATTCTTTTCAGTCGTGCTGGGACAAATTTTTTTCTGAGTTCTTCTTTAGGTTACAGGAAGCCATTCTGACCATTCCCCGTGGTATAACTCGGCTAATGGATATGCTAATGGATCGTGAGGTACAAAACATGTTCATGGGATCCTGCTTCTGCTATTTTTCTCGATTCTGTAAATTGACATTATCGTAGGTATATTTGTCTACAGTAGAAGCCTTTAGGTGTGATTGCCTTTGTTAAGTAAAAATAAATATAACCTCCGAGGGTTATCTTTTCATTTGTGACTCCTGTCTGCATATCTTTCACTTTATATTAGAATAACTTGCTGGAAACCTTTTGAAATTTTTAGTGTTGTAATACTATGTGAGAAGGCGGCACCAACAGATCTTGAATGGTTTGAAAATCTTCTTGTACTCTTATTTGTGGTTATTCCAGGTTATTCGAAATGAGGCCTTACTGTTGCTTACTTATTTGACCCGTGAAGCTGAGGTAAGATTGTCCTTCCACTTTGTTCAAATTTCTGTTGAGAAGTAGAACTATCATGTTTGCTTTATTACTAAGTAATAAAGTTTCTTGATTCTAGGAGATTCAAAAAATTGTGGTCTTTGAAGGTGCATTCGAGAAGATTTTCAGCATTATAAAAGAGGAAGGAGGTTCAGAGGGTGGCGTTGTTGTTCAGGTAATTCTTTGTTGCTTGTTTTATAGAGATAGTTTAATCAACTTGTTCTAGCTTGTTTGCTGATAGTTCAATTGTTTATACAAGCGGCTTTTCATTAAGTGGCATCTCCAATATAACGTTATTTTAGCAAAATTGGGCAGCTTGTCATGGATTTGGGCCTCTCTTGCGTGTTACTAATTTTCCTACTAAATGAGACAGTTACATATGTGATCAAATTAAGGACCATATGCATCTATGTCAGATTTTTCTTTGCACATTTTATGTCATCGTTGTTGTCATAGTTATCATTCTATTTGTAGCCTGGGGTAAGGAAAATTGTAATGTGATCACTGTTTTCTAGATTGACGCCCAATGCTTTATATTATCATCTAGTGCTTGTCTTACTTGTGGGTTAAACATTTAGGTGAGGGGAAAGAATGCATAGAGACATTGTTGATCTCTTATCATGCTTTTGCTTCCTGTGGTTGTAATTGCTAAGAAACACACTTAAACATAGAACATAAAGTTTATTCTCAGTAGTGATGTAGTTAGAATACACAGAGCAGGATCTATGGGCCTGTTTTCGAGGCTTTGTCTGTCAGAAATTGGTCATTAGTCAATGTCTTCATAGGTATTCCTTGACTCAGTCTTATAGTCTTTACAGGAATTTTAGATTTCTATGAATATCTTGGTTATAAAACTATTATTCATGTAACTGTGCAGGACTGCCTTGAATTGTTGAACAATCTTATCCGTAGTAATGCATCTAATCAGGTTTGCAGCCTCTGTTGTTTTATCGATTATGCATGAGGTTCTTTTCTGCTACTAACTTGTTACGTGTGGTTCAGATACTACTGAGGGAGACAATGGGATTCGACCCCTTAGTATCAATTTTGAAGCTGCGGGGGAGTACTTACAGTTTCACCCAACAGAAGGTTAGATACTCAAATGTTCATAGAATATTTGCCGTAGACCTTTGAGAATGCTGTCACAGAAGCCTTACTGGTATTTCTTCTTGTTCTGGAAACAAATGCCATGCCAGTAGACAACTATCCTACTCAGTGCATTAGAAACCATTAATTTATTAATGATGGGAGGTCCAGAGGCTGATCATGGAAAGGATGTGAATAAGCTGACAAATAAAACAACGCTGGTTCAGGTCTCTTACTAAATTTGCTTCTGCTATATTAATGCCTTAAGAGTTATTACTTTGGTGGTACCTTATCCTGCATGTTGTGCATTGCTTGTAGAAGAAAGCATTGGATCATCTTCTGATGTTGGGTGTTGAAAGCCAGTGGGCACCTGTATCTATGCGTTGCATGGTAAGATCTTACATTTAGTAAACATGTAAGATTCTATTTCAAATTTCGAGCACCCTACCTCACTTCGGCCTTCTATTCCTTCTGATACGAGGCATTATAAATTCTCCTCTGCATAACTAAGGGAGCTTGAATTATATCTACTTCTGCTGCATTTTACAGTTTATTGATTTTGTCAGGCATTGCGATGCATTGGTGATCTCATTGCTGGACATCCCAAGAATCATGATATCCTTGCAAGCAAAGTTCTTGGAGAGGGCCCTCAAGTAGAACCTGCTATGAACTCAATTCTCCGTATCCTTTTGCGGACGTCTAGCATGCAAGAGTTTATTGCAGCTGATTATGTTTTCAAGAACTTTTGTGAGGTTGATAACATGTATCTGCTATATGTTACGTCATTTTCTGTGTTTTGTTCCTTTTTAGCACGTTCAATTTAGTTTGTGGGCGAAAATTTTGATCACATGGATTATTGCTCCTTGACCTGTAATTTTACGCATTGATTTGATTTGATTTTTTTTGTTCTTCTCCCTTTCATTTGAATCAGAAAAACACTGATGGCCAAACAATGTTAGCTTCCACATTGATTCCTCAACCACATTCATTGACTCATGCGCCCCTTGAGGAGGATGTGAACATGTCATTTGGAAGGTATTCTATCTCCATAAAGGACTACCTTTTGCTTTTGATTACGTGGTTTTGAAGGTCATTGGGATTTAAATTATGTTTCATGTATTAAAGATGGATCATTGCATTCTGTTTAAAGCCACTATTGACGAATAACCTCAAAGGAAATTTTGCTTCTGCAGCATGCTACTGTGTGGTCTTACCATAAGCGAAAATGATGGTGATCTTGAGGTAATGTGATGCTTCAGTAATTGAACATAAATTCAAATCCAACAATTTTTCTTGCTGAAATTGGTAGATCACGCCATCTTCATGTAGGAAGATTACTGTCTTTTTACGTGCTTAATGACACTTGAGTCGAATTTGTTGTGGACACTTGCTATGAGTGGACTGTCTAGCTAATTTTTTTTTTTTTTGCAGACTTGCTGCAGAGCTGCCAGTGTTCTTTCTCATGTATTAAAGGACAATATCCCATGCAAGGAAAGGGTAAGCAATCACATTGCGTTCTTGTTTCTGTCTTCCCTTGCATCTAGTGCTAGTGTGATTAGCAGATGTATATTTTGTGTTCTCCCAGGAACGGGTTGAATCAGTTTTTGTTATTAGTATTGTGCTTTTTTCACCTACTAAATTAATATAATAAGCCTCAGCAAACAAATGTACTCGGTTTTCAACATCCAAACTTCCTGGGATGGGAAAAATGGCTCTCACTGATATTCATCTAATCTTATTAGAGAATTTGCAGGTTTTACGAATTGAACTTGAGGCACCCGTGCCGTCCCTAGGAGCTCCTGAGCCACTAATGCATCGAATGGTGAAGTATATGGCTCTTGCCTCTTCCATGAAAAATAAAGATGGAAAATCAAGTACATCAGGAGTGTATGTTCAACCAATTATCTTGAAATTGCTGGTTACCTGGCTAGCTGATTGCCCTAGTGCTGTGCAGTGCTTCTTAGATTCACGTCCCCACCTTACATATCTGCTCGAGTTGGTGTCAAATTCCTCTACAACAGTATGCCTGAGGGGTTTGGCAGCATGTCTATTGGGAGAATGTGTAATTTACAACAAAACCACCGACAAAGGAAAAGATGCTTTTACAGTAGTTGATTCTATAAGCCAGAAGCTTGGGCTTACCACTTACTTCTTAAAGTTTGATGAGATGCAGAAAAGCTTCCTTTTTACCTCTGCTAAGTCAGCCCAGCCTCGTAAACCATTGACAAGATCTACTGCTGCAAGTATGGCAGAGATTGAAGATGTGGATGAGAATGGTTCGTCTAATCAGAAAGATGAGGATCACCCAATTCTCTCGGCAATCTTTGATGCTCCCTTTGTGAACCTCATTAAGAGTATGGAGGCAGATATCAGAGAAAGCATTGTTGAGGTCTACAGTCACCCAAAGAGCCAGGTAGCAGTGGTGCCAGTGGAGTTGGAACAGAGAAGTGGGGAAAGTGATGGGGAGTATATAAAGCGGCTGAAATCATTTGTGGAGAAGCAGTGCACTGAGATACAGGTGTTGTGCCTTTTCGAACTCATGCTTTGCTATTCTTTTCAATATTGTCCTGATGAAAAGCATCGGATTATAATTGGGAGGCACCCAGTAAGCTCGTAATGCTGTCAACATTTCCCATGTCCTGCTTATGTCATTCTGTAGTGAATGAGAAGTTTCTACAGTGACTGTAATATTAGAGCAGCATCTTCAATCATATTTATCTTTGTTGTCGGTTTCGGCTTGGAACATAATAGTTGGTTGATTAATGGACTCCTGGAATGATTATAGAAAGTTTCCACAGAATTGCACTGATAGTATTTGCATATATAATATGTTTGGGACAATGGCTGACTTGCTTTCTATCCCCCTTTCTTCCCCTATCATTCAGGACCTTCTTAGTCGAAATGCACTTTTGGCTGAGGACCTTGCAAAAACAGGTGAAGGTGGTTCCCATACAGAGCAGAGAGCAAGTGGGGCCTTGGATAGAGTCCAGGTGGAGACACTCCGAAGAGATCTTCAAGAAGTATCTCAACGGCTGGAGATGCTCAAAGTAGAGAAAGGCGAGATTGAATCTGAGGCATCTATGTATCAAAATTTAGCTGGGAAGATGGAATCTGATCTGAAGAGCCTATCTGATGCGTACAACAGTCTTGAACAAACCAACTTACATCTGGAGAAGGAGGTACGAGATTTGAAAGGTGGAGGGGCCTCAACAGTTCCAAACATTGAGGCAATAAAGGCCGAGGCAAGGGAAGAAGCCCAGAAGGACAGTGAAGCAGAACTGAATGATTTGCTTGTGTGCCTTGGGCAAGAACAGAGCAAGGTTGAAAAATTAAGTGCAAGGTTGATGGAGTTAGGGGAGGACATTGACAAACTGCTTGAAGGTGTCGGAGATGATACTGGACTGCCTGAAGACATTGAAGAGGAGGAAGACTGAACCTAGATGGGTCATGTGTAAATTAATGTAGACGACCTATGTTAATTATTTTATATCCGGACATTGTTTGGGTCAGACAGGGGACTTAGCTCTTGAATGAAAACAAAAAAAATTGGTGCTTACTACATTGCACCTAGCCATTTATTATTACTTCTAAATTGGTTAAACCCAAAGTAAATTCCATTCAGCACCCATATCTGTCAAGCTAATTAATTCATAAAGGAATTTAATTACTTTTTTCACAAAACATGAGAGCACGTAATGAACACAATTCTTTATCCAACTTTCTAAGCTAATTTTGAAGGAATAAAATTTGTAAGGCCTTGGTAAGATTTTTCTTGTGGAAGAAGATAAACATTCGTTTCTGATTCTAATTTTCATTTCTGGCATTTGGTGTGGGGAATTCAAGATGCCCGCAATATTCGCTGCTCATGTTTTGTCTGATTTGGAGTCAAAACTAACTAACTCCTTTTCCTTGGAAAAGGAAAAAAAGTCCAAAAACTTAACTAGCACTAGGCTAATGGAAAACAGAGCAATGGTATTCACATTCATTTTCATGGGTCCATATTCGGATTTCCTTGAGCTGTTTACGACCAAACAAGAGAATGTCTGGGAATCTTCCGATGATTCGTAGGAATCTTGAAATATGACTTGAATCCAATACCACCACAAAGTTAAGGATTGTGGACCAGTTACAAGTTGTGATATAGAATCTTTTTCATTTTATTTTTAATAGGAATTGAACCTACTGTATGAATAAATCTCAAATCATGAATCCTATTTTTGTCCTTTTTTTTGCTAATATGCACTTGCTAATCACTGTGACTATAATGACATTTATCTCGTGTCTCCCAATATAATCACATTGATGTTTAGTCTAGCACATTCAGATTTGAATTTGTTTCTCTTTGATTGAACTTCTGAATTGCATCGACTTGTTTTAAGGTTATTTTTTCTTTATCTCTTTTGATATATGATGAGATTATATAAAACAATGAGAAATATCTCATACTGTCCTTGGGTTGTTCTTCTTTTTAATGGTAATAGTTGTACAGGACATTATGTTTGACTCGATATATGCAGCATGTGGCTTAAGTTTCATTTTGACATTTCAGACAGGACTTTCAGGTTCTAGTGCTACTGTATGTGCTGCCCTAAGCTGCTTGCTTGACTTCTACAGAGTCAGGCATTTAATTAAAGTAGAGGTCAGGCCTAATCTTATCCTTGCTGCGGAGAAGGAACTTGGTATTGTTGCTGGTCTGCAAGACCGGGTGGCACAAGTGTATGGGGCTCTTGTTTACATGGTACTTCATTTAAAACTGTGACACAGGTAATGCACATCGAATACATAAAACTGCAATGCGTGATAAATCTAAACTGCTTCTGTAGGATTTTAGCAAGGAATACATGGATGAGCTGGGGCATGGCATCTATACACCCATGGATATTGGTCTTCTACCACCTCTTCATCTCATCTATGCTGAGAATCCTAGTGATTCAGGGAAGGTTAGTGTCCAACCATAGAGCTTCATTTTTCTTGCTAGATTTTTATGTGTGTATACATATGGTGATGCATTTTCTCCCGATGCGGTGATGCATGCTTTCTTTCACCAATTTCTACTTTTAACACAATGAACTTTGGTCGTATCACCAGGTTTTACAATCTTCACATCTTAACTACTTTTTGTTTCAATTCTATTTACATTCTCCATTTTCCTTTTTTGTTGTCAATTACTGAGTATAGATGTGTAAATAAAGTACAAGCTCTATCATCGCTTGATATCGTTCATTCCCAACATATGGGTTAAAATTGTTGCAATAGCTACTTAAGGTTATCTACTTCTCTTAACGTCTAAATTGTAAATGCAGCTTCACAGTACAGTCCGCCAGAGGTGGCTCAATGGCGATAAGTTTGTAATATCATCAATGCTAGAAGTTGCAAATATAGCCAAAGAAGGAAAAACGGCATTACTAGAAAAGGACTATTCCAAACTTGTAAAGCTCATGAATCGTAATTTTGATTTTCGAAGGTAAGAATTTTATTTAACTTGACACTTTCAATCACTTGAGAATTGTTGCAAATTCTGACACAAGATGCCCAACTCCGCCCCATTGTACCTTCTGTTTTCACACTGTATAGAAAGAATGCACTTGGTGTGATTAGGGAAAGACCAATGATAGTAACAACCACTTTAGTCTTGCAACAAGAGTTTGTGTAGAAATTATTGCTACTGAATATAGTTACCTAAATATGGTACAGGAGCATGTTTGGTGACGATGCCCTCGGTGCTCTAAATATAAAGATGGTGGAGGTGGCGCGGGAGGTGGGTGCTGCATCAAAGTTCACAGGTAGTGGAGGAGCTGTGGTGGCATTTTGCCCTGATGGGCATTTCTTCTCATATGTCAAGACAGCTCCGAATCAAAAGTTTACTCTGCCCAGCCACCAGCACCGCATTCCACTGCATAGCTTTTTGTGTAGCTGTGTGCTCATTTCAAATCTCAGATTGGTCATGAAGTGGAAACATTATTACGAATAAACCATTCAACCCTATGAAGAGCGTCAAACTGAGAATCGAAATGATGTCTTTTCCTTGTCTTTCGGCTTGATGAGAATTAAGAACCCAAAGAAATGCAAAATAACCCCCTTTTTTAAATGGGCAGATGCAACATGCCCTCACAACTTAAGATTAGACTCTTATACAACCCTTCACACTATGATCTTGTGATAAAGTTCAAGTTTGCTTAAATGGTCTACTCAAAGAAGCAGGCATTTCTGGCTTATTTTTCAGCAGTGAAAAATAAAGAGGCAATTCCACCAAAGTAAAGAGGGAAACTAGTTTAAATCAAGGCCACCATACTTCCAGACAACGGCAAAAATATGGAGGAACTAAGCACCACACTATTTCCTGTCCACTCTCAGATCACCAAGAAGCAAAACCAAGCTGTCCAACAGAGGGAGTTTGGGCATTAAACCTGGAGGAAATACCACATTCAACTCTCATAAACCTTTCCAGCTGAATGGGGATTGACCTTTCAACATCTCATTCAACCTAACCGTTCTAAAAAGCTTGTGAGAAACTCGTAAGGAAACTCATAAACACTTAACAGCAGACCACAGAGTCTGGCAGAATCTACACTTCATTTCCCTTAGTTTAGGACACAATTTTCTGATACAGTCACTCTCATCTTTAGGCATTCTCCATCTTCTGTCCAACCATTAGATAGTTAGTTCAATTACACAAACCCTACTGGGTGGGTTTGTTTTGTAAAATTTTAGTGTTATTAAAATTTTAGGTATTGGGTTTAGTGAAAAAGTGAATAGAGAGGTAATTTTTTATATTTTTGTAGTAAAAAGTTATGATTTGATGGGAGAAAGATATATTATATTGTAATATTTTATTGTGTTAAAATTTTAGAGGAGGTAAAATTTTATAACACCTAAAATGGGAAAAAATCAACTAAAAGAACTAAAAATCTTCCCTACCAAACTGAAAAGAGAATTCTACACGACAACAGGTTACAGTAGTAAGGCCTTCTTGGAGCACTACAATTACTGTTACAGACGAAGATCAAACATACCAGTGGAAGACCTGGCTTCATTTTTTCCTTTCCAGAAAATAATATGTTAAACCACCCAGAAGAAATCAATCATCACAAAGCGATGTTATGAGCTCATGCGGTGACGCCCAAACCGGAAGATTGATTAAAGATTCCTTCAATTGTTCCTCTCGCGCATGGCACATAGCTTCTGCTATATCACATAAATTCGAAACATCCTGAATTATCGCTTCCTGGGCTTCCACCTGCATTGTTAAGGACCACATAGTCAATAAGAGCACTGCCGAAATAGAGTTCAACCAGCGCCCCGGTTTAGAATTGTGCAATGCGGGAGCTTCCGCCTAAAAGGAGGCCTCTTTTCCTATTTCGTAAACACTGATACTCCCTCTTTTCAAAACCTTTTATTCCTGTTATATCATATATGGCTAATTTGGGGTAAAGGACGCCAAAGGGACTAAAATTTATACGTTTTGAAATGGTACATGTTCAAAATTCGAACGACCACCATTACATATCTACAAAAAAAGGAAAAGGAAAAAAAATTGAATGTAAGATTAAAAAATGCTTGGATGACCAACATCTAACAGAGTTTAAAATTTAAGGTAAGCGGGGCTTAATTGAAGGAGTTAGTCTTGACCAGCATTTCCTCAACAAGAATAAGAAGTTTTGACAGAAATTTAGCAGAACCCTAAAATATCGTGTTTGGTTGCACGGACTCTGAAGAAAAGAGGAGGAAAGTATAAGGAACTTCTGAGTTATACTCCATGTTGCTCTATTGACCTGAAGACACAAAATTTTAGCTCAACTAGGCCAAATCGTCTCAAGTAGCCCGAATCAGAGTAGGTTTTCTATCCTTTTGGGAAACCTAGAAGACCAGTCTTTCAATTTCTTCCTTTTACCACATCTGCCGACCAACAAAACGACTCATACCCAGAGAACCGAACAAAGGAAAAGAAGCCAGTACCTGAAGGAGAAGCTCATCCACGAGTGAACTATTTACAAACTCCAGCGAAGGTAGAGGCGAAGCACTGGAGCCGTCAGTTTGCTCTTGTCCCTCTCTTTCGTTATGTTGCTGCGGTCGAATCTGACTCTGACTTTGACAAGCTTTCTCCTCGGTTACTCTTAAGGCGTTGGACAAAAGCTCCCACTGCTCGATCTCCCTTTGGTACTGTGCCTTCAGCTTCAGTAACGTCCTTCTCTTGCCCTCCCTCTGGTTCCTCTCCTCCGCCTCGGGATCCGCGTTCGACGGGGGCTGAGCCATAGCCGCAGCAGCCGCTGGGTCGAGGCGGCGCTTCTTGCGCTTGTAGACGAAGCCATCGTCGTTACAAAGCTCCCACTCGTCGTCGGCTTCCCAAGATGTGGTCGCCGAGTCCATTTCCCAAGAGCGCAAATGAGCAATATACTACTCCATACAAGTGAAAGTGCCCAAAAACGGAAATTCAAAATGTTTTTAAAGAAATTTCAGGATTCGAAAAAAATAGCAGAAGGAAATTGAGAGAGAGAGAGAGAGAGAGCGCGCCGCGTCGATGCTCTATTTTAAATTTCCTTTTGGCCTTTGGTTGTTACTCAGGAAATTCGGTCCGGTTTTTGAACTGGTCAGTTCGGTCCGGTTGGTTCAAAACTGGTAAACCACTTACACCGGTTTATTTTGATGCGGTTGATTTTGTTTAAATAATTAACTGATTTCGAAAAATGATAGAACACGAGAATTTAAACCTGCGTGCTAAAGATAATAAATTCGTAACTTAACTGTTGAGGCACTTCACTTGTTCAATTGGTATTACTGAGACATTTACATGGTGTTTGTCACTCAAAAATTTAACACTAAAATTTTATTATTACAATTTTTTCTTTTCATTTTTTATAAATTTTTTTTTTTCACTTTTTCACCAACTTTTTTATTCTCTCTTTACCTTTTAACCGACTCCTAAAATTTTATTAATATTTTAACATCACAGGATAAAATTTTTAAATATATTAAAAATATATATTTATTATTTATATTAATAAATCTGGTCCGGTCCGGTCTAGACCATTTTTTAAAATGCTTGGATTGGATTGGACTGGACCAGATATAATCAGTTTTTCAAATTCGATTCGAACCATACCAGATTTGTACCACTAAGATCACAAATCTGGTTCGGTTCGATTTTGTTCAGCCCTAGTTAAGTGAGTGAATCTCGTAAACTTAATCACCCAAACAAAAATCTAGTGGGGCTGGACTCAATTTAATTGGACTCGCCTTGCTTCCTTTGGTAAGGTCTTTCACTCTAGCTAGGTTTGGATTTTTTTTATGAATTAGCTTTTCTATAATTTTTTATTCTAATTATATTGTAAAATAGATAGATATAATAAATAGAACCTACACTATTAATTAAATTTTTTTACCAATAGTAATGTTATTTAAATTCTTTAAAACTATTTAATTTTCTTATTGAATATTATTGTCGCTGGATAAGAACATAAAAAGTCTATGGATTTGCCTTAGCTTTAATACAAATAGTAGGAATTTATGCAATTTGGAATTTTAACTTAAATGGGAGGAAGACGGACTCTCTTCTCCCTCCATCATTTTCTTAGTATTTTTATTTTTCTTGTTTATTTAGACGGTAAGATTTACAATCTGGGTTATTGTTTGTTGTTAAATATTTTTATATTTCAAAGATTTATGATGAATTTCCAGGAAAAAGATACTGTGCATGTATTGTAATCTCTCTTTCACCGTTGGATGACTCTCCGTTGGACTGGGGCGTTCACAGAGATGGGTGTCATCGGATATGAAAATCCATGATCGAAATTCCAGTTCCAAAAGGTCCAAGCCCTTTTCAATGCCATACATAGAACTTAAAAGAAGAAGAAGAAGCATCCACAGTAAAACCATACTAAAACCCACACCCCAATAATAGCGACCTGATCGTCATCGTCTTCACCAATGGGGAAGTCACTCTCTCTAACCCACGTATCCCTGCTCCTCTTCCGCCCCAGACTCGCGGCTTCGTCCTTGACACGAAAACTCTCTCTGTCGCCGCCCAAGCCTTTTGACAAAACCCACTTTTCAGTCTCTCCCTCTTCTCTGTGCTTCTCCACCACATCCACCCGATACCCTCTTCAGTATGATATGATCATCAGCCGGCCGACACAGTCCCAACCTCGCCGCCTACCCGCCGGACTCGGCAAGTCCAACCCAGACCACTCGCCCGAGTCGGATTCGCCCGAGAAACCCGTTTCGGAATTAGGCTTTGAGGACTGGGTGGATAGCAAGCTAGTGTCAGAGAGTGGAAAGAACCGACCGAGGTCGGGCAACTTGGAGATGGACAAGTCTATGAGGAAGTATTACAATAAGAGGAGAAAGAGGATGTATGGGTCGGATACGGATGAGGATGACAAGCGGCACGAGGAAGGGTTTGTGGAGCTGAAGCCTGAGGTGGTGGAGTTCAATACATTGCATAAGAGAGAGGAGGAGTTATATTTTTATGACACATTTGCTTATCCGTGGGAGAAGGAGAAGCATTACAAGATGGTATATCAGTTGGAAAAGAAGTATTTTCCTGATCAGTGCCTCGACAAGGCATTTCTTGAACCCGGCCAATCAAATGCGAGTAATGCTAAGGGGAAGGTAAAGAGGAAAGTGGGTGTTAAGAGTGCAGAGAAGAAAGATGTGGATAGCGGTTTGGGAGCAGATGGTAAGAGCTTGATGTTCTTCGAGGAGGAGGGAGAAGAAAAGGATAGGAAGGAATTAGAAAGGAAGGAAACAGGAAAGGATGTGACGGAGAGAAAGGTGGAGGAGTTCTTTAAGTGTTTGAAGAAAGTTCCTAATAAGGATGGTGAAGTCGTGAATGGGGAGCCGTATCTTGTGACAAGGAGTACTGAGCTCCCGCCAACATGGGATGGTCCATTTGGGACGGTGGTGTTGGTGAACAAACCCAAAGGTTAGTCCGTAGTTCCATTTCTGCAAAGGATACGATACATCATTTACTTGAGGTATATACGGTCATTAGTTCGTAATTGAAACATTTTGGGTCTTACCTATTCTATGATTCTCAAATGATGGAAGCAAAAAAGTTGAGAAAAAATGGTGGATGGAAGAAAACAATTATGTTGGCTCTAATAAATAGTGGGGAGTGAATCTTTGTTATTGAAGAAAGAAGCTTTAAAGGATCCCAATCGGGCTGAGAATAATTGCCCACAACTACATAATCGATATCCAATGTGAGATATATAACACCAACTTACGGTAAAAGAAGACTATATGGTTTTCGTTCGGGGTTCTGCACATGTGAGGGAAAGAAAGAATGAATATGCAATGGGATATTAGGAAAATTCATGTGCCTATAATTTTACTAGAAACTAAGGCCACTAATTCGTTGTGTACTCAATTGAGAAATAACAGGAGAATTCATCAAAATTCTCAAATATCTTCATGTGCCTGCTCTTGATGTTCTCTTTGAAGTTATACGTAAAATCACGACATTTTTAGGTATCATTTTTCGATGTATCAAACCTAACAATATCATATTGCTAAACAGGATGGACTTCATTTACAGTTTGTGGAAAGCTGCGTCGCCTTGTTAAAGTTAAAAAGGTGTCTTTTTGCAATTGCATCTGCATGTACGTACACCTCCTCCAAATGCTCTGCTAACCTTTTTTCGTTTTCGTCACAGGTAGGACATGCTGGAACCCTTGATCCAATGGCAACTGGTTTATTAATTGTATGTGTTGGTAAAGCCACTAAGTTGGTAGACAAGTAAGTCGTGAATCTTCTCGGATTTAGAACAGTAATGTTGTTGGTTAGCCATGAGAGATCTAATGGACAAGTTCCATTCTTTTTTGTGTAGTGTCTCCCACCCCTTGTGACCATCCACTGTGAATTTAGAACTCTGGAACCCTTTTCTTGTTTTGAATTTAGACTAATGAACTCTCTCTGAAGGCTTTTTTGAATGTTTGGACTGCAGATATCAAGGTATGATTAAGGGTTATAGCGGTGTTTTCCGTTTAGGAGAGGCCACTTCAACTTGGGATGCTGATTCACCGGTGTGTATATTTCGTCTGGATAACTGCACTTCAGTGTCTTTAATTTATAGACAATTAGACACTAGTGATATACTTTGGAAAGCGATTTCTCTTGCTGATTGCCTAACGAAGAAAATAAAACTTGTTTTCAGCTTCCTTAGTAACAATATTCTCATGTAACTGAAGCGTTTGTGCTCAGTGACAAAGAAGTCACACGGGTCTGCTAGATACTTCATAAGCTTATAAGACCATCAAGCACTAGGGAACAGAAGATGCATTGACAATGAAATTTTTTGCAGTGGGTGGTTTTTATAAGCATAGAAATAATTTGCACCAAGGCAGTCTGAGTTTTGAGTTATAATCTGAGCAAAAAGGTATTTGTATGCATACTTGCATTAAAAAATGGAAGTCACGGGCGTTTCATAATCCAATGATCTCATCCAGTACATGCCGATCTTCCATTTTTGTCTATTTGCATAATTTCATCTCAACAGTGGTCAGACTGCTCTAGATGGTCTGGTGGGATGACCGGCTAATGTTTCTACAGAACATGTTTATCAGTAATGACAATTTGATGCCAATATACATATATAGTTCAAGCTTTTTTTTTACCAGGGTTCATTGTCTTTTGCAGGTCATTCAGCGAGAACCTTGGGAGCACATCAAAGATGTGGAGATAAAGAAAACTGCTGCATCTTTTTGCGGGGAAATTTGGCAAGTTCCGCCAATGTTCTCTGCCATCAAAGTGAGCATTATTTCCAAAATTACTAATGGGTCTTCTTGGTGAAAGTTATTCTTTCTTTTCCCCCCATTTCTTCTTTGCTCTGAAGACACTGGATATACATCTATCTTACGGAATTCTTTACCAGGAAACTGAACATCTAAAAGACTAACGAAATTGTATATTGGATGTGTGGGCCTGAATACTGACAGCTCTATGTGTATACATAAAGTCAACATCTTCCCACATCTCATATTTGCTTGTAATGGAACAAAAGCTGTGAAGAGCACTGAGGCTCAATCCTCGTCTTTGTTTTACATCTAGATCTCAGCCATGACTCACCTTTGGATTTCGGCTTTTATGGTGGTAGGACTGTCAATTGGGCAGGTTTAGCTGGCTGAGGCTTGTGCAGCCTCAGGTGAAAACACAAAACACTACTGGGTTTAGCCATGACTGCGAAAGACTAATGGCCCAAGTTTGGGCTTGGACAAAATAAATGGTTCCTTGTCCCTTAATGGACATTCATTAAAATGATGACAGAATTTAATATTCGCCTAAAATTTAATTGAAATAGCTAGCTAGTTGTTGTAGGATAAAATGCACTGATACTATAGCCATGCTTCACCCTAAGAGTCTTAACATACTGATTAAGCTCTGCCATAAAAATCTTCAGCCACAATCAGGCTTAGAGCTAGCTCACTATGTTGAGCATTTTATTCAGCAGAGATACTATGAGTATGTAGGGTAGAAATTCCAACGTAAATGCAACAGCAAAGTTTGCTCGAGACTGACATGCAAGCCTATTTCAGCTTAACTCTTTGGTATATTTAAGCTCACAAACTTGATATCATAATTTTTACCTATTTCTTGATTGCATATAATAAGAATGTAAGTCCGTATGCCCTTGCTAAAGAGTTATGGAACATTTTAGAAGGCTCAAATGTATATGAGAATTCTGTGTGAAATTCAATAAATATTTTATGCTAATAGCCTCTGTCATAAACTCATAGTACACTCACAAGTTTCAATTTCTGTGCTAGGTTGGAGGAGAAAAGATGTATGAAAAAGCAAGAAGAGGAGAAAGTGTAGAACTTTCACCTAGAAGGATATCAATCTTCCAGTTTGATATTGAGCGCAGCTTAGGTGACAGGTAACTTAGTTTTGTTAGGATGTACCCAAAACCCTTAAAAAATGTAATGCATTCAGTGATTTTCTTTTAGTTTGCCTCTTATTTTCTCTTCTTATAGAAGCGATTTGCTTGCTGGGGCACAATCCAGCTCGCCAATAAATAGGATTTCACTATGTACATATAATAAGTAAACAACGAAAGCATGATTGTATGGGGAGGAATTACACCTATATGCTCATCCTTTGAAAGTCCAGGTCAAATACATCCACGTTTCAGAACTTCCTGACGTTTTTCAGCCATATATGTAGGACCATTTAATGGAAAGTGGTTCTGTAGATTTTGCTTTAAGAAATAAAGTGGAGAGTAGTAGAGCAATTCCCATACATTTGGAGACTGCGTTATCTAAATCATCACAATGAAAGATGTACTACATATGTCATTTACATGAGTGAGCTGTATTTTTTAACCACGGCTTGGTTTTTTGTTTGGGGTTTACAGGCAAAATCTGATTTTCCGCGTGACATGCTCTAAAGGTACATACATACGTTCACTATGTGCAGATCTTGGAAAGGCTCTTGGCAGGTAATCTTTTTTATTACACTAAATCCCCATTTTGATATTTTCCCTTGTATTTAAAGATCACCTCTTGAGTCTATCTTACCAAAAAAAGTTTGTTGTAAAAATGGCTGGTACAGCTTCTGCTGTCACCGCAAGACTTTCTGAGGGAAAACTTTTACTATAACAGATCAACAGTCATCTTTTCCTTGTTTAAGTAACAACTATCTTTCCTTGTAATAAGAATTTATTTTGTCAAACTCTCGACAATTAAGATTGAGTTGCACTTTCCGGCTGGTTGAGTACATACACACATGAAGTTGAGTAAAGGATGCTAACGATGTAGGCTTTATGATCCAAATTCTAAGTCTGAAGTTTCTCCTACATATTTATTCACTTGCAGCTGTGCTCATTTAACTGCTCTTCGAAGGGATTCAATTGGTAAGTGCCCTTGTCTTGGCTTTGAATTTTAAGCTACCGTAAGTGTTCAATAAATTTATCTGTGAACTTCAATAAGCCCAATTTTTGTATGCTGATGCCTTTGAAAGGAAAAGAGAACTAACTTAACATTCCATAAACGATTTCAAACTGAACCAGTTGTATATCAAGCTCTCATCTCTATTCTTGTTATTCCTTGGCAATGAAATCATTTTCACGGAAATTGAAACAGATTACAAATTTAAATGCATGTTTAAATGAAAATTTCATTTGTGGGGCAAAATGCCTTAGCCAGCTTGATCACGCTTTCCTCCTTTGGCAGGGGAATATTCAGCAGATGATGCATGGGACTTCAAAGAGCTGGAAGAGGCAGTGACCAAAAGTTATTTCTAATAGCTAATGTAATCTCTTGCTTCCTCCCGAAAGTTTTGAAGCAACGATGATGAATAGATCCCCAGGATACGATAACATTTTTCAGGCGCCTTACAATATTTGGGGATTGTCCCTCTCATTTTTTATTCTTTTGAAGGTGTACCAAGTGCAAGCTGTTGTAACCTTTATAGTATACTTATAACAATGGAGTTTAATGAAGTCTATTCTGGTTGCAAAAATTGTCACGACTCAGTCTGTCTGCAGATGTTGCTTGTTTCAAAAATTGCCCAGGAAAAAAGAAGAAGCTTGTCACAAACTAGAGCAATAAAAGATAACCGCGTTGGGAGATCATCGGGTTCTTTTATTGAAATCATTCGGGGAATGATGATGTCCTACTCATTGTGGACATTTGTTAAAGTTTCACGTCTAATGCAGATTATTTGACTAGACTCAGCGACTTCGTTCTCAATGCAGCTCTCCTGATGGATGAACTTTGGTTTTCTCGAAACAAACTAGTCCATGAGGCAGGGTTATTAGATCGGATTCTCTTATCCAAGCTTTTAGAAAACGTCTTCAGGAACACAGGGCTGCCTGGCTTTCGGTGACACTCTTGACGCCTGATTCTTGGACTCCCCCTGCACCCGGCTGGTTGAAGCTGAATTTTGACTAGTCATTCATCCTAATGGATCTTACTTAGCAGTCTCTTGTCGAGACAATTCTAGTTCCCTCTGTATTGCGTATACGGGATCCTCTTGTGGGCGAGACAACTGCGGCTGTTCGAGCTGTAGAACTTGCTATTGAGCGTAATTGGTCGTTGGTTCAGTTTGAGTCTGACTCTCAAATCCTTTGTTTGGATATTCAGAATTCCTCTCCCTCCTTGCTGGAAGATAGAAGCCATGGTTCTCTCTCTGCGGGAAGCCTTTTGTCAGCATCCGAGTTGGTCTTTATCTTGGATCCCTCGTCGGCGCAACAAGCAGGCTCACCTCTTGGCGAAGTGGGCTGCCTCATTTGGTGTTTCTGGGTTTTGTAATAGCTCTTTTTATTCCTTTGGATATTATTTCTTGCGAGTCTCTTGTTGTTTAATGGTTTTTAATGTATTATCATTACCAAGAAAAAAAAAGTTGCAGATAGGAAATTCTTTGATCCTATTCCTTTTGGTTTACTCCT
Source organism: Myrica gale (assembly GCA_963930655.1). Classification (NCBI taxonomy): domain Eukaryota; kingdom Viridiplantae; phylum Streptophyta; class Magnoliopsida; order Fagales; family Myricaceae; genus Myrica; species Myrica gale. The sequence goes on along the minus strand of OZ005600.1, from coordinate 1,173,379 downwards.
TTTAGGGTGGTTCTATATGAATACCAATATTACTTTTACACGAATATCAATACAATTCAGTATTAATTTTTTACAAACATCAATACAAGTCAATACTTTCTACACAAACACCAATAAAACTCAAGCATTACCTACAAATTCTCAAAACACTTCAAATCTTAAAAATTTCACTAAAACAAATATGCTCAAATTCCAAAAATGACAATATAAATGGACAGGAGTACACTGATAAGCGGCAAAAACAACAGGACAAAGTACAGTGATGCAAGTAATTTCTTCATCTCTAAGCACAATTTTTTTTTGATAATTAAGAGCAGTATTATTCAAAAAGAGAGCTGAAATCGGTACAAAGACTACCAAAATCGAACAAAGCAAACAAAAAAAAGAAGCCCGGGGACGAGCCTCTAATAAGTACAATGAACTGGTACATTTGCAGTGCTTCCCGAGCACGCTGTTGTCTCCCCTAACGAGCAGTTGAATCGGGGGGATCAATTCCCATTGCCTCAAAATAGGCTTTTTCCGCATTAGCCATTCGGTTTTGGAAGATCGTCCATTCCTTTCTACACCTCTTTCTTACCTGACACAAAGGAAATCAGATCATCAATGCCCTCCTCGTGTTAGAAGTGAGGCCACACAATCACCCACAAAAGCACAAGTTTGTATTTCTCGTCCCTAAACCAGTCCACTGACAGGTACAAAGGCTGAGAGAGAGAGAGAGAGAGAGAGAGAGAGAGAGAGAGTTTTAAGTTAATAAATGATGGATAGAGGCTTCATCAAATGTCACATACCCCTTCCCAAGGTGGCTTCCCACTCTCAACTTGTCCCTGATGAAAAGAAGAAAGCATTGCCGACATTTTCTTCCACGGAAGATGAAGTAGACCAGCAGTTAGAAAGAACGCTTGAAATTTACCTGGTTCCCCAGAGAAGGAACACCTTCATGAACAATCCACTGAGCATCCACAACTCCTATTTTCTCATGAGCAGGCTGTTTCCAGTGCAATGGTACAAAAGTGACAACAATTACATTATATCATAAAACATCACCAAGTAAAATGCCCGAAGCAGAAAAAGAGAAGATGCCACTGACCTCTACACATTTCCTAAGAGCAAAATCTAGACCCCATCCATGTACCAGATCATTCTGCAGCAGTGAGACAAAAATTTTGAACTAGCTAAAGAGGTATAAATTAATGAGTGTCACCATCTATAAAAGATGACCATGATAATCCATTACCTGAATCATGTGCCAAACACAACGCCATGCATCCCAAGAAAATACAGTTGGCATGATCTCAACAAACCTGCACATCTAAGAATGCGTGTAAGATTCACTGCCACCATTTATCAGAGTTCCTGCAGGAAAGATAGAAACAAGGAAGCAATTCTTTTCAATAATGGAAGAGGGTCAGCTAAGTTTGCATACGCTGCACATGGTGGTAAATGTGGATCGGTACACCAACCAGGTCTCTCCTCAGTATCCCTGTAAAGAAAATATCTAATATGATCAAGGTGAAAAAAAAAAGAATCATGGTTGTAGTAGATTCAAGCCACGAATTGGTGGATATATCTTTGAAGCAGTAAATGAAGAGAGATGAAAACAGGTTCTCCCACTCTTACTTGTGAACTTCACTATCACCTCTCCTCTTTGTCATTTGCCACGTTAATCCTTTATTTGGTTCTAAACGAGGCTATGAAATATCCAAACCATGCTTCCTCACTAGTTTTATATATCTGCAACAACAAAAATCTGGTTCTTTAAGAACCCCACTTCATCATTGTCGTTCTTAAAGCGGAATCAGGGTATGAAACTTCAAAACTCACTCCTCTGCATTGAAATGCTCCACTCCAAGATCCTCATCCCATATGAAAATGTAGTCGTAGGGTGCAACAATGTCAGGATGCAGAAAACGTTTGGCATACCACCTGGGACCAATTTTCAGAGTTTGTGTAAACATGACTATGTAGGCCTTAACAAAAAAATGCACAAGCTATGTAATAGCTTAAATTTGGCACTAACCATTTAGTTTGCTTCCGAGCACTCACATGGATGGCTCGCCTCGACCATTCGAACTCCTCCCATTCACTTGTCCGACCATCATAGTGAAACAAAAGAATGGTGAAGTTCTCAGAGAACTGTAAACATAATCCAAAGAGAGATGGAGTGAGAGGGAGAACTGTGAAATAAATCCAGAGAGCGCAAAACCAATCTTACCTTTTTAACTGCTGCATCAATATTTTTTTCTGATCATAAACCACTGTGAAGGTAACAAGATACTTTGGCTTGATGGTTAAGTCCTGCAAGTACCACCTCCATAAGAAAATTGTTGTATCAGATAATAAGTCTCATACTGAGTCCGTAGGGAAAATGAAAAATTCTTCATCATTGGAATGTCATCTGATAGGAGGGGAGCAGGACAACTAAAAAGTTTAGTAAGATCCGCACTGTTTCTTTTCGAGAAGTTCAGATGGAATTTTGAATTTTTGTTTCTTAGTTTTGCTGAAACCTTTTTCAAGGGCTACAGTATTGTTTATTCTTATTCTTTGCTTATACTTTTAAAACACATTTTGATTATACAATTCCTTCATTCTCCATATGCTATCCTTGGATTCCTTTTTCTGATTCTTAGCAATAATGTCTCATGTGTCAACTGTAAACCTAGTTTAAGCCTGTATTCTTCATTAGTTCTTGCTTGTTCTCTTCAAAAACCTAAAAAACAGGCTCGTCCCTAACAACTGGCCCCTTTTAGCTACTCTGTCTTTGCCTTCCATACGAGGTTTAGGCAAATCATAAAAATGTGCTTTGGCCCATTTCGAATTTGAGACCTGATTTTCCAATTTTTTTGATTTTACGACCTCATGCTAAGATACCTTTGCAATGTGTGGCCTCAAACCAATGGATTCATATATTTCCCCTTAAATTTTATGGTAGAAGATGCATACCTCACTGGGCTGACCCCATAAACAGCGGAGAAATAAATCTGACTCAGGTGCAATGATACCAGGGGGTAGTCTTTCAGCCCCTCGAGGATTTGTCGGAACCCAAATCTGCATTAGATAAAAGGGTTTGTGGCTGGTGCTAGAACATAACATTTTGGGAAGGGTAAATGCTAGTGACATTCGTGCGAATGAAATCAGACAGAAATCTGACTCTGATGTCTCTCGTAACAGAAACAATTGATTGATATGCTACACCCCCACCCCACCCCCACCCCATTCATGGGAAATAAAATAGTCCCCGGTTTTTATGCCCTCTATCGATTTGGTTATTGGGTTTCCAATTTGGTCATAAGTCCTTAAGTTATCCTCGTTTATCAATTTGCTCATTGAGTTTTCAATTTGGTCACATAAGTCCTTAAATTATCCTCATTTATCAATTTGGTCCCTGGGTTTTCAATTTGGTCATATAAGTCCTTAGGTTATCCTCAATTTTCGATTTGATCCTTCCATCCAATTTCGTCTCCTCCGTGCACAGTCAGCTAACGGTGGGTCACGTCACCACCAATAACATCGCGACACGTGTATGCTTTTTTTATTATTTTAAAAAAACTCACGTCCACCTGACATATTTGTAAAAAAAAAAAATCGAACGGGGGAGACCCCCCATTCGATCGACGAAGGGAGCCCAAATTCATGTTTTACCAAAAATCAATCATGTTGGTCGTCCATTTTTCAAGGAGCGAAGATATATCCAATCTGAAGCCGTTGGTGATATTTGAGATTTGAATCGTGTTGTGGATTTTCTATTTGTTGCTCTCTGTTTGCAGATTGATTTGGGGGTAGTGACTCATTTTGATGAGACGTCAAAGTAGAAATTGGACGGAAGGACCAAATCGATAAATGAGGATAACCTAAGGACTTATGTGACCAAATTGGAAACACATGACCAAATCGATAAATGAGGATAACCTAAGGACTTATGTGACCAAATTGGAAATCCAGGGACCAAATCGATAAAGGGCATAAAACCCAGTGACTATTTTAGTCATTAACCCTAAAGGATATAAAGGTGGTGTTTGTTTGTGGAAATATTGGGGTTTTGAAAATTTTGGGTATTATTGTTTGTGAAAAAGTATAGTATTTTATGGAAAAGTGAGGAGAGAGAAGATTTAATTGAATAATATAATATTATTTTATAATTTAATGAGGAGAGATGAATTATTTTATGATTATTTGGAAATTTTGAGGGGTGAAAATGTTGGGAAACAAACGCGCTTAGAGGAGGAGCAAAGAGAAATGGGCCTTGAAAATTTTCAACTTTTTACTTGTATTTTTGACGGGACAAAATGCTTTTAAAACTCTTTTCACGCTTTTAATATCTTCTAACAAATTCTAACAACCTTTTCACAAATTTTAAAAACGATTTATAAATTTCAATATTTTTTTATAAATATTAATAACTTTTTCACTAAAAATAATATACATTATTTTCAATAACAATAAAAAGGTTTAATTACTATACAAGCCTAGATAGTATCTAACTTTTACAAAATAATACTTTCAACAAAATGATCCTTATGGTATAGTTTTGAGACAAATTAGTCATTTCGTTCAACTGTCGTTACTCACTTAATGGGAGAGTGTTGTACATGTCATGTCAGCACCATTCACGCGTTGACAAATGTTATTTGAAAAAATAATAATTAAAAAGTCATATCAAATTATTCTTCTTTTTCACTTCTTTTCAGATTAAAATTTTTTTTCCTACAAACTCAAAATTCTTAAAAGTTTTGTTCCCAAAAATAGCTAACTAAGTTTTTTAGAAAGTTAGCAATGTGAAAATATGACACCATAATTCTAATGTCCAATAGATCCTTGATGAACATGAGATGTGTCCTACTGTCCAATAATTCAATATTTCCCTTTTTAAAATTCTTACAACTCAGCTTTCCGCTAACTAATTACTAATTCGAGTTGTAGTGATATTTCATATTTTCCCATTTTACTAAAATCCAAACACACATTCAAATTTCAATGCTGTAAAATATTATTGTGTCGTTTATTTTTTTTAAATAGGATTATCCAATTCATGCAGAAAGGTAATCGAATGAAGTTGTACGGAAAGTTAAACATAAGGCCCATGTCGTGTCGTTTATTTTTTTTAAATAGGATTATCCAATTCATGCAGAAAGGTAATCGAATGAAGTTGTACGGAAAGTTAAACATAAGGCCCATGTCCAAAAGGATTCAGGCCCACTATCCAACCAAACCATACAAAAAGCCGAAAGGATTCAGACCTGTTCGGTATACAACACGTGGTTACTTGCTACATAGTTGTCGTTTCTCCACGTGGCAGTATCCCAGTCGAATTCCCTCTAACAAAACCTCTTTGGTCCACAGCTTTTCGGTGGAACAAAAAATTAAAACAAATATAATTACTTCTTGAGATATAGAAAACGACGTCGCTTTTAGTCATTTCCCCATTCGGAAGCCTACAGAACTGCGCGTTGGAAAGGATTCTGCAGTCTGCCTAATCATTCCAAATTATAGAGATAACAGAGATTCGTTTGTGTCTCATATTTACCTGATAGTTCGGAATTATGATAATGCACAGCTATTTTCTCTCAGGTTAAAAAGTTGTTTCTTCTTTTGAAAAAACAAAAGTCCGGGAAGTGGTTTTACGTTGGAGATGATCGAACTGAAATTGTAGCGTGGAATCGAGCTCGGAGGGAAAGTCGGCGACGTGAAACTATGTCGTCGCCGGACATTGCGGGAATCTTGGAGAAGTCGAAGGAGCTCGATCAGTTGAGGAAAGAGCAGGAGGAGGTGCTGGTCGAGATCAACAAGATGCACAAGAAGCTCCAAGCCAGTGAGTCCCTTTCTTTAACTCGTTTGAAGTGAAGAAGCAACCAAAAAAAATAACAATAAATTTTGAAGGTCTAATGTTGTATCTTTGGTATACTGTATTAGCGGGTTTCTGTTGGATCGGTAAATGCTGGCGGTTTTTTGTTCAGGTTGATGTATTTCTGGGTTTTCTGTGTCCGTATGTTTTGAACTTTTTGGTCTTTTATTTTTTAGGATGAATTTCGTTGAAACCTTAGCTATTTGAGCGATCTTAAGTGGGTTATTTTTTTTCTGCTCATAAGCTTTGTTGAATAAGTACTGGATTTAACATCCTCGAATATGTTTTTGGAGGAATGGTCAGTTTTTTCGTTTCGTTTTCACTTCATTTCTTGATAACTTGGCTACATAAAATTGACTCCGGGAAGTGCAAATTACCATGTGGGTATTCAATTGTGGGAAAGTCCAGGGAGGAGTTATTTGATCCTAGGGTGTAAGATTCGTAGAGTGTGGACCTGTACTTGATCACCAGAGCAAGATCAATTAGTACCTCACCATATTTTTCCCCAGGAAAAAGAGAAAAAGAAAAGAAAAGAGTGGCTTACCAGTGCACTTGCAGCTTAGCTACGTTTTGTGGCTTATGGTACTAATTTGTAACTAATTTTGGTGATAAGGGTTTGTGAATCTACCACTTAGTTCAAAAACTTAAGTTGATAGGAAGAAAAATATTTTATTATTTGAATTATATTCTCTTACAGTGTTCACCATAAAGGGACTTCATGGTTATAGAAGCTCATTTTTGTTGGGATTGCATACTTGATAAATAAACACAGAGTTATGAAAATAGCTTCTAGATGATGCTTGATAGGATATCAATTCTATTGATTATATGGCGTTAAGACGATAAATGCGCAGACTGTAAGTTACTTCAATTATGATATCAAGACTAGTGATTATATGGCATTAAGTCAATAAGTGTGCAGGCTGTTAGATACTTCAATTAGTTATTGTGTGAATACAAGAAGTTTTACACATCTTTTTACTAGGATCTCTTATAGTTATCTTCGAAGATATACCTGTCATAAAGATGTCATTGCAATCACATGTTACCTTTTATTGCTGATGTCGTTATATGCTCAACTTCAATTGTGCAAGTTGTTTCATATGCATTTTGGTTGGGAAAATGGACAGGAGGTGGATTCAGTTTAGGAATACAATGAGGATGTTAGTGGGAAAAATACCAGATAGGTAGGTACTTTGTTTGGAAGAGGGACAGAAGACTAAATCTTATGCCAATTCCAACCTTTGTGTAAAAGTCATATATGTTAGCCAGTACCACTTGCCTTTTGTCAAGTTTTAAATATGAGCTTCCTAGTCATGCATTTGGTGTTTGTTCTTTCTGTCCATGTACTTCTGTTGAATGAAAAATTTCCAGTGAGAACAATACTTCCCAAAGTTACTCTGATTCTAATGGACAACAAGCATTCAACTATCTTGTCATAGCCATTAACCCTACTTGCCGCCTTTTACTAGCCCACTGCCATTTTCACCTCAACCACCTTAAGCCACTAGTACCATCACAAGTACCTAATACACTATTGTGATTACTGTTTCCAGCCCTGCGCCTGCCTACTACCACTAACCTCTATGCGTCTCCAATGCAGTGGTGCAATATGATCTTTACAGTTTAGTTCTGTTTTCTTTTGTAGCTGGTTTATCTTTCTTTTATGCTGATGCAGCTCCTGAGCTAGTTGAGAAGCCTGGTGACACTTCATTATCAAAGTTAAAAGCTCTGTATACTCATGCAAAAGACCTGTCAGAGAGTGAAGTGACGTACGTTCATTGTAGACTTTTATGAATTTTATAACTTCCTTTCTTTCCATTTAATATATTCTATATGGGAAATATTTGTAAGAAACATGTTTTGCAGTGTTTATGATTCTCTATATTGTACTTGGATGCAGTGTTTCCAGTTTGTTGATTAGCCAACTTGATGCTCTGCTGCCTTTAGGACCTCCAGGGCAGCCGCGACGAAGGATAGGTTTGTGCTAGATTGTCTGATCTGTGAGATTTAGTCTTATGAAAACATAAGCGAATGCTGTAACCTTTTTTAAGCTTTCATCATAATAACCATCTGTAAATGTCCCTAGCTTTTCTTTATTTTGTCTTTTGCTTTAACTTTCAACCTCTTCTACTAGGTATAAGGAGCCATGTAGTCTAACCGTTTATTATTGAACCTTTATTTTTCAATCGATGCTAAATACCCATCTTGTGAATGTCCCAAGCTCTTTTTTACCTGTTTTCTTACTTCTCCTTTTTTCCTTGTGTTTTGTTTTGTTTGCTTTCCAATACATATTCTCTAACCATGAAGGACTCCATCTGTTTTTTCTTCATGTCAGAGTGAAGTTCTCTTTATTTGTTGGAGGAACTTTCCGATTCTTATTTGCACTTTGCATTCAAAACAAGTGTTTATTGTATAATTAATTCCTTTCAGACTTTTGTTCTGTCCTCCTGTAATGAGATTGGATTCATTGGAACCTCCTGCTGTCATGAGAATTCTGATTACTCGAGCTTTTACATCACTAACTGAAACATAGAACCAAATATTCAACAGCTTTTTTTAATCTTGTTGCTTATCCTGGGTTCTGTCAACTATAGTTATTCATTGTAATAGATAGCTGCACCAACAACATGATATAGGGCATATGATCAAGTTCTGGTGGATGACATGCAAGTTAGGCTAAGATGAGTGAGAATATTTGCATGAATAAGTAAAAATGGACATACATAAAGGGTATATTCACAGGAATCTGTGGGTATCAACTGTTTGAGGGCTGATTTTCAAGAAGTATCTGTTTGTTATAGAAAGTCTGCACTGTTTGTTTTGCTGACTTTACTTATATTCCAGAAGGTAACGATCAGAAAAGGAAAAGAATGAAGACTGATTCAGATATTTCAAGGATATCTCCTAATGTGCGAAGCCAACTTGAGGCTTGTGCTAGTTTGAAGGGTGAACAGGTACGCAAAAGTAGGATAGCCAGTAGTCCCTCAGATTTTCTTAGATAGGACAACTAAATAAGTCTTTCTTTTGGTGAACAAATTCTCTTACTCAGATATTTTCTGGAGTTCTGTTTTATTGACATGTGCTGTAATTCCAGGTAGCAGCTAGAGTCACACCAGATGAGGCTGATAAAGACGAGTGGTTTGTTGTAAAAGTTATGCATTTTGATAAGGAGACAAGAGAGTAAGTTTATCTCCTGTAAATATGACATATTATTTTTACTTTTGGAATACTCAGGGCATTTGTTGAAGTTTATCAGTATAATAATGGAGGGGCCTGTTTTAGCTAGCAAGCTCAATCAGAAAAAAACAAAAAACAAAAAGAAGAATAAAGAAAGAAAGAAACAAAAAGGAATAAGAAAAAAGTTCCAAGCACATGTGACTATTTTGACTGTTATTTATCAGCTGTGTCATGATTTTAACTGATTGCCATGTTTGAGCGGCCTTGCCAGATAATGATTGTGTTGTTTAAGCAAGAGGCTAGCAAAGAAGAAAAAATAGGTCCCCATCTCATGCAGTAACTTTGCAGTTATGTATCAAGCTTGATGTTGTCCCATTTCAATTGCCTAGCGATGAACGCCTTGCTCAAGATCAATTCGAAGCTAAATAATTGATATAGCTTTGCTAGTGGTTCTGTAGAAATTTTAACCATTTTAAAACATGCCTAGTTGATAGAAGTTTCTAAATCTGAGATATGGGTGCTCCATATTTACATGCCTATGTTTAACTTGAGCCTGCTTGGGGACACAAATGAGGAAAGAAGGCATTATGGTTAGGATAGATTTGAACTTGAACGAGCTTGTTGTGGAACATAGGGTACAGAGAATAAGTTCGTTTACTTATCTTCTGAAATCTCTTCATTCCTTTGGCTTATAAAGACAAAATTATATGTTCAGATTTGAAGTACTAGACGAGGAGCCAGGTGATGATGACGAGGGTGGTGGCCAAAGGTAACAATCTTTTATCGAGCTGCTGGATGTTGACTTCTCTTTTGATACTTATACGATATGTTTCAAATCTCACGCTTCTGTATGGTCAAATGGTTTACCTATGCATGCTTCTGGCAAGATTGAGTCCTGCCATTAATTACATCTAAGAGGTTTATCATCATACTGTTTTGTAAGGCTGGAATATAAAATCAAATGAAAGAAAAACAAAAACTTTAGACATATGCTCTTTGTTTCTTTGTCCTTCTCTCCTTGATTCTTCTTTGTCACTTATACTCTGTAGCACAACATTTGCTTTTCTCTGTGGCTTGATTTAAAAATTTTCTTTAAGCAGGCAGGCTTTCCATGAAAATTTGCTCTGTGTTGGTCACTGCTGGATAAAAAACTTTCTTTTTGAAAAGTATTTAATGCACCTGTATAAGTTTTAGGCTTGAGACTCAAACTTTTGTGGTTTTTGATCAGATAGGTTGGCTATAGATGAACAATTTTTTCTCCCTCTATTATAGTAAACATACTTTTTGCTTCAGCCATCCAGTGGCAAGTACAAGCTCTCAAAAGATTGGCCAGCTAAGCGTTGTCTGTTTATTTATTCCTTTCAGTTTTCTGTGTAATTAAATAATTTATCAGTTCTGTTTTTTTTTTTGCTTTTTTGTTGCGTTTTAGAAAGTACAAGCTGCCCATGTCAAGTATTATTCCTTTCCCCAAGAGAAATGACCATACTACTGCCCCAGACTTTCCTACTGGAAGACAAGTTTTGGCTGTCTATCCAGGAACAACTGCACTTTATAAGGCAACTGTTGTCAATGGACACCGCAAGGTAGCTTTTCCTTCCACTTTTGGGATACTTGAACAGAAGAAGTTGTTCATTTCCTTTGAGTTCCAATCCTCTATAGTTGAATAAACAAGTTTGTCATGAATCTAACTAATGATCGTATTGTATTGTGTGTGTTCGGGATCCTCTCGACTATGTGATATATTTTCAGAGGAAGACTGATGAGTAAGTGTTATCCTTCTACGTGTTTTATCCCTAGTGGTATCAATTTTCAGGAAATCGATACCGAGTATATACTAGATTGTCATATGCATCTTCATGTTTTGGTTGGGCAGTTATTTGCTGGAATTTGACGACGATGAAGAAGACGGATCATTGCCTCAAAGGACAGTACCGTTCCACAAGGTGGTTGCTCTCCCTGATGGACATCGTCAATGAAATGAAGTGCTGCTGTTTATAGCCGTATATAAGTCTAAAACTCTTATGCAATATTGTTTAGCGGACTGTTAACACGCCCTATTGATTTCCTTTGTCATTTAGAGAGGAACATCTGTTACTTGGGTTATATATAGCATATTTACTCCTTGTTCCTCTATCTCTGTCTCTCGCTCTCTCTCTCTCCCCCACTGAATAACTTTTTTCTCGTGAATCTTGTGTGTGATGTAAAATGTTAAAATAGCATAGGGGCTGTCTAGGATCATTTAACTCGGAAATACAATTTTCCAGAAAATAGGGACCGTCTTTTTCCGCTCACAGAACATTTTATTTTTATTTTTTGGATAACGAGTAGAAACCTGTGCAGCAGGTCACCAGAATGAATTTACTTAATTTGAAGAGCTAACATAAATCTACATAGACACAAACTGGAATGAGTTCACTTAATTTGAAGAGATAACATAGATATACACAGACACAAACTGGAATGAGTTAACTAGAAGAGCCAACATAAATCTACACACAAAAATTGGCCTGTACCAACAGGACAAGCCCGCAATGGTATAAAACAATTTTTGTCAACAAGTGAACAATAAGAGGGCAGGGAAGGTTGATTCGATGTCACCACATCTTCTGTGCTTTGACTTCATTGCTTGCCAATCCCCAGCAGCACTTGCGGTCTCGAGTATCTAACCTAAATCAGGTTACTCAGATCCTTCAACTGTCATTTGCCCATGCCACAACCGACGTAATCTTGTGTCAGAGTCCAGTCTCGAGTATCTCTCGTACTAGGTAACCCTTTCGATCATGCTCAGACAGAGGAAAGAGAAGACATGTACATATTTTGAATAATACAGAAGCTTTAAACGGGCTATGTTGCAAGACTTGTTCATAATACATCGTCGAGTTTTCTGCCCCAAAAATCCTCATTTCTTCGTCTTCTCCGCCATTTCCATCTTGTCTCTCACCCTGTGAGTCTCTCAATTTGATCTTTGGGGCTCCTTTCTCAAACCCATGGCCTCCACTGTCACACCCAAGTCCTCAAAACTCCTCATCCCACCACCACCAACCCCGCTGTCACCGTCTCTCCCCACTCATCTCTTTTTCCCATAACCCAAAACCGAAAACCCTGACTTCAAAACTCCCCTCTTCTTTCACCGACCCCTCTATCTCGTTCCGTACTGCACTCACGCAACCCTTGAACCCTCACCGGAAGAGATCTTCGTCAGTCACGGTCAAAGCCGTGAGGGGCAAGTTCGAACGCAATAAGCCACACATGAACATCGGGACCATCGGCCGGCCGGTTATTGTGTGAGTGAAGCTATTGTGTGAGTGTGTGAGTGGACGAGTGAGATTAGAAGTTGAGAAATCTAACGGCTAACAAAATGCCACGTCAATTAATGAAACCGGGTCGGTTGTGGGGGTCGGGTTCGTGAGTCGAATTCATTAATTGACGTGACATTTTGTCAGCCGTTAGATTTCTCAACTTTTAATCTTATCCGTCCACTCACACACTCACACAATAGCTTCACTCACACAATAACTTTTGTCCCATCGGCCACGTCGATCACGGCAAGACCACCCTCACCATGGCCCTGGCCTCCATGGGCAATAGCGCGCCCAAGAAATACGACGAGATCGACGCCGCCCCAGAGGAACGCTCCCGCGGCATCATCATCAACACCGCAACCGTCGAGTACGAGACCGCTAATCGCCACTATGCCCACGTCGACTGCCCTGGCCACGCCGACTATGTCAAGAACATGATCACCGGCGCCGCCCAGATGGACGGCGCGATCCTCGTTGTCTCCGGCGCAGACGGCCCGATGCCGCAGACAAAGGAGCACGTCTTGCTCGCAAAGCAGGTGGGTGTCCCGAACATGGTGGTGTTCCTGAACAAACAGGACCAAGTTGACGACGAGGAGTTGTTGCAGCTTGTGGAGTTGGAGGTGAGAGAGCTCCTGAGCTCCTACGAGTTCCCAGGTGATGACGTACCCATCGTCTCGGGCTCGGCTCTGCTGGCATTGGAGGCTCTAATGGCAGACCCGAAGATCACCTGAGGCGAGAACCAGTGGGTGGACAAGATATTCGAACTCATGGACCCCGTGGACGATTGCATTCCAATTCCGCAGCGGCAGACCGACTTGCCGTTCTTGTTAGCGGTGGAAGACGTGTTCTCGATCACGGGGAGTGGGACTGTGGCGACCGGGCGGGTCGAGAGGGGAACGGTGAAGGTCGGAGAAACAATGGAAATCGTGGGTCTTAGAAAGACTGGGAGCACGACGGTCACCGGGGTCGAAATGTTCCAGAAAACTCTAGACGTGGCTCTTGCTGGGGACAATGTAGGGCTCTTGCTTAGGGGGATTCAGAAGGTTGATATCCAGAGAGGGATGGTGATCGCGAAGCCCGGGACCATTACGCCGCACACGAAGTTTCATGCTCTTGTTTATGTGTTGAAAGGAGGAAGGTGGGAGGCACTCGCCGTTTTTCAAGGGCTATCGGCCTCAGTTTTACATGAGGACTACGGATGTGACTGGGAAGGTGTCAGGTATTAGAAATGATAGGGATGAGGAGTCAAAGATGGTTATGCCGGGAGACAGGGTTAAGATGGTAGTGGAGCTTATAATGCCGGTGGCTTGTGAGCAAGGGATGAGGTTTGCGATCAGAGAAGGTGGCAAGACTGTTGGGGCTGGTGTCATCCAGTCCATTATAGAATGAGTTCATTCAACTTGTGTGTGGTCACTGTTAATGCAGTTTACGAGAGGAAAAAGGATAAGCTTGGAGTGAGCTTGCGACTATGCCTCTGATGTGAAAAGTTTTGAAGCACTTGCCCAAAAAAACAAGAAATTTGAAGAGATGTATCGAGACTTTTGGTTTAGAGACCCTGCTGCATGAGTTCAAGGGAATGAGATTGTCGAAGTTATTGATGATTTGAACAAGTCTTTGTTTAGTAATTCAATTAAGACTGCAGAACTGCATTGCTAGGGATCTCTTTCCCGTGATTCACTTGTATTTTTTGGTGTCTTCTGCACAAACCGAGCCTCCATTTCTTCTGCAGTTATCCCCTGCACGATCATAGAAGTGTACAAATCCGATATTCGATTCTGGTAGATTTTGTTGTTTCTTTGAAAGGTTTGTTGGTATGCGGTTTTTGTTTTAAGTTCTAATAGGTAGGTGTCTGCTTGTTTCATGTACTCGCGCAGTTTTGTCTTCTGATTTGCTTCCATTTGGTAGTGGCCGAGTATTGGTTTGAGATAAGACAGCTCTCTATCAAATAGCTTTCCGCATCTCGGATACAGCAGGAGGATTAGGCATGATGCAGCAGGATCCTGACAAAACTTGGCTTTCCAGCTCCAAAACCATTAATAAACAAGAAGCCTAACATTAGCACAATGAACGGAATCAATGCAAGTTTCAGACTAGTTTTGGCATTCATCTAAAACCAGCGACGAGAATGGGGAAAAATTGAAGTTGCAGAGCAGATCACATGACAAAAATCGGCTGTCCATTTGCAAATAGTACTTCCATTTTCAGAAAAAGTGGGACGAGCTCGAGACCATGAGTTCTACATGGCACATTGAATTTCTCAAGGCTTAAATTTAATTGTCTAAAGTACTAGTTCCCGACGCTTCACTACATTTATTCCTCTCTCAAGATCACTCTAACGCCTTGGACATGATTTGGTAATTGGAATTGGCGGGTCTGACAGGGAACCATTTAGTATATGATTAGCAAACCATTGACTAGCTGCCTGAGAGTAGTGTACGCCATCCCAGCTGATATATTGGGAGGGATTTCCACAAGAAGCACCATATACTTGCCTTCCATCTATACTTGCTCTTGTCCCGCACCAGACATGGCTGTCATTCACATGATGCCCACAGCAAATCTTTAGCGGATCGGCAAATCCTGTCAAAGAGAAAACATCAACCATTGTCCCGAAGACATGGAGAAATAACAGTTGGACATTAATCTTTTATCTGGAGCATTTCTTTCCAAATCGAATATCAAAATACTTGGTGGTAATAATATGGTACGTAACTTCGAAGTAGCAAAAACTGAAACGCTTAAAACAACAGCAGGGTGAACCTAGAAATGTGGAAATTGAGAGTGATTGCGGTAAATACCTTCATTCTTTGCATTGCTGAGTAGTCCATACTTTGCAGCATAAACATCCACATATGTTATTGCCGCTTGTGGTAGCTCTGCCCTTAGTTTGATCACTCTGTCTTTTAGCTGCCTGTTGAACTCTACAGCCATGTCATTTTGAGCCTTCACACAGCCATGCTGGTCAAGATAGCCAGCCGGTGGATTATGCAAGTAAAACAGGTTCACTGGCAAACATCCAATAGGCCCTGTGTTGTGTATCCAAAATGCCCTCCCCCCTTGTTGATATATGTGCTGCAAGTAGTCCATTACAATCAATTTTTATTGAAAACATGATCAATTAAACTCGGATTTGTCCTATTTTGAGTAATCCTAGTAAATGTTGCTGCTTACTTGGACTGCTGCGGCTAACTGGTTGACTATGTCTGGCATTGCTGCACGAAGTTGGTCAAAGCTCATCTTTCGAAAACCAACAGAAAGATCGTTCTGGCCGATATCGAATGTGTAAATAGCCTTGGAGAAGTCCTCAGGTCTAGGAAGCATGCTTCTTTCCGAGGGTGTCTTGGCTGGAAATCAGAATACAAATAACAATAGTACCAAGGGAGATAAATGTTGAAAGAATTCCATATCTAGTCGGAGTTTCAGCCCAAGCTGTTGTTTTGGATTTTGTTAGTTTTCATAGTAATGACCTTGGTTGTACAGATCGCTGGTGCGTGCTTTGAACTGCTGAAATTGCACAATCTGGATGTCAAGAGAGAATGGGCTAATGCCATATTGGAATATGGTTTCGTTTTGCCTTCTAATGGTTGATCCTCCCGTGGCAAAATTTGCACCGTGCCGGTAATTTGTTCCGAGTGAATTCAAGTACGCACTCAAGTATGGCAACCTTAGGTTCTCAGCTGCATATAAACCCTCAATTAGTTTTGCTCTATCAAGATAGCCATTAGCCAGCTGCCCTGAATCCATGCTTCTACTAATTAAGTAATGATAGGATGGGATGAGATGATGTATAAATGTCTACCTATGAAGTCTATGAGGAGGCGCCCGTCTGAGTCCCTACCGGCGGGTTTGTGAAAGAATCCGTCACCATATGGTGCAGGAATGGGTTCAAATGCTGCTGATATGCCGCCAGTGTCCGAATTTGAGTCACCAAAGTTGTAGATTGCTGGAAACTCACAAGGTGCTGAGCCTTCTACCTTAGATCCCACGCCCAGAAAACATAAAACCAAGTACCCGGTCACCAATAGTCTGGAAAACTCCATTCTTCAGCACAGTTGCAGTTCATGCTCGACCTCTCTTTTATAAGGATCAAGAACTAGTGGCCTAGTTTTAAGTTACATAGGGGAGAGTTATCCACCTACGTATCTTCTGTAATATGGGACTAAAAAGGAAGCAGAATTTTTTTTTTTTTGGGTAAGTAAACTTCCTAAATTTACCAGTGACTTTCCTCCCTGTAATATTTCCTCTTTTAGCAGTAAAAGGTAATGGGAGCCAAACTTTTTTCCTTTTGTTTTTTTTGGGGGGGGGGGGGGGGGGGGGGGGTCTTTCCTGTTGAAGCTGTCTTCCAACACCCCTAGCTTACTTATGTTCTTGGGATTATAATTGCCTGAACTCACCGCTACTTTATCATAAAGTACCCTAAGGTACACCCTCCAAGCATCTAAGTTAGGCTGCGTATGTCACTAAAATTTTACCCAAAATTTTATCTCTCCTAATAAAATATTCCAATATAATCTCTCTCTCTTTCATCAAAATATAAAAAATTACAAAAATTATAAAATATTATCTCTCTTCACTTTTTCACTAAACCCAATACCAAAAATTTTATCACACAAACCCACCCTTCGAATAATGGGGCTTCTCATTGCCTTTTTGAGATTCGAGAATTGGGGAAAGGTTGCAGAGATCGAGGATACCAGGACAAGCTTTTGCAGACACGTCAATGGACCGGAAGAACCCGGCACTCGTTGTGATTCGTGGCTTTTCGAAGGAAGAGAAGTCGGTGATGAGTCTCTATGTCTGTGTATAATGACATCATTAAATAACACAACTTATTTAAGAGGCAGTAGTTTATGGAAAAAATTCTTTTTCACATGAAAGATGTATTCTTTGGTGACGACGAGTTACCGTTTGATGAAAAAGTATATGTTCACGACGAAAAAATTGTACATATTCACAACTAAGAGGGATGTCTATATTCAATACATTTGCATGTTTCCCGGTTAAATGAATTCATTTTTATTTAGAAAAATATATAAATCTTAATTTGTAAAATTTACTTAATGAAAATTGTACCAAAATTTCATCTCTTTCTTTTAAGTATTTTATATTCATACAGAATTCTTTCTTCTTTAAATTATAAGATTATATTTACTGCAGAAGTAGAATTATAATTTATTGACTACAATGATATAATCTGAGAGTATTATAATCTAACTTCGTTATTGTAAAACGCGTTTGATAACATATCGATAATCTGAACTTCATTTGATCCAAAAGGCATTATCTTAACGAGAAGCGACCCTCTAACGTCCTTGGAAGTATTTTTGTTTAGTTCTGTTTTTTTTAGTCTACAGCAAATCCCGTCGAATAATATGGCTTTCTGATTGCTTTTTTGGGATTCGAGATTGGGGAAAGGTGACAGAGACTGAGGATAACAGGACAAGCTTTTGCCAACACACGTCAATGGACTGTAAGAACCCGACACTAGTTATGATCTTGTGGGTTTTCGAAGTAAGAGAAGTTGGTGATGGGTCTCTATATATATGTCTCTGTGTATAATGCATCATTAAAGTAGGCGATGGTTGTCGGGAAATACAGTAAAAATGGAAAAAAAAATATAGGATCCAAATCTTGTTTTGCGCAATCAACGGGCAAAGAGTCAAAGACGAGATAATGACTAACATGGCATTAGATGTGGCATTAGATGTGGTAGCGGTAGCCCACGGCCCACGAACAACAAACGAGATCAACCGTCATGAAGCTATTACGCCAGAAATGGCCAAGGCTGTGGGTTCCTTGGGTAGCAGTCAGCACTCAGCGAGTTGGCACTTCTATGGAATATAAGAGCCACGATTTAGACAATGTTGGGCACCTTTTCGTGGTATTTTCTATCTGGGCTAGATGACGATCCAAAGGTGTTCCAGTAGTACGTCTCATATTCTGGCCCGACGGGCTTCTTGTATAGTTTTGGTCTTGCATGCCAAAAGACCAAAACTAGAGGTGAGGGTATTGCCCTCCCCATTCTGTCATTGCTACGCCGCAGACTCCAGAGGTCTCTCTTCTTGTTCTTGTGTTTTTGGTCTGTTGCACTACTGGCATATGCTTAGCAAGGATGAATCCTTCTTTCCTAATCGTCGACATGTTTTTGTTTGGTTGATCGTCACGAGAACAGAGGAGAACTCTCATAGACGCAATTGACAATCAGAGACAACTTTTATTGGTCTCTTGGCCATTTGGTCAAGATAAGATAATCTCGATGTTGACTGTTTCTCATGTCAATGCAAAATTTGACAGACATACAAGTAATGTTCACAAAGGTTGACTCCTAAGACATGCGTGTGTGATTGACACTGGTGGATCCGAGAATGAACCACTGCTTATATGATTAGCAATCCAATGATTTGCAGCCTCAGTGTAGTGTATACCATCCCAGCTAATATACCTGGAAGGATCTTCACAGGAACCAGCATACAAGTCAGTACCATTTATCTTTGCGTTGTTCCCACACCACACATGGTTCCCATCCTCGTGGTAACCGCAGCAAATGTTTCTTGCATCAAGAAATCCTGTAAAAAGCCAAACTTCATTGAATTGTGTTTTCAGTATTTTTATGGGGTCTTGGTCGCACTTCACTTTCAGGAGGCAAGTAGCAAATATCATGTGTTTAATAAAGGCAAAGGGCAAGAGTTGGTGTGACTTGGTCTTAAATCATATATATCATGGTAGCTACAAAAACAAAATATAGATTTGATTAAAATAACCATTGAGTATTACGTACCTTCCTTCTTTGCATTGCTGATTAATTCGTACTTGGCTGCAAAGACATCTACATATGTTAATGCAGCATCAGAGAGCTGTGTTCTTAGTTTGGTGACACTACTCTTAAGCTGCCTATTGAACTCCTTAGACATGTCATTTTGGGCAATGACGCATCCATATTCGTCAAGGATGCCAGGCATTGGCCCGTGGTAGTAGTGGAGGGTCACTGGCAAGCAGCCAATAGGTCCTGTGTTGTGTATCCAAAATGCTCTTGCCCCCTGTTCGTAGAGATGCTGCAAAAGATGTAGTTGAAAATTTCAAAGTCATTGCATATAATAAACAAACAGTGTTTGATCAGACTCCTATTCTGGTTAATTGCAAGAGGCACGAGCTCGTAATCTTTTCCAATACAACTTACTTGAACTGCTGTAGCTAAGTGGTCAATTATATCTGAAATTACTGCTTTAAATTCTTGATTGCTCATTGTTCGAAAACCAGCAGCAATATCATTTTGGCCAATATCAAGTGTATAAAGAGCCTTTGGGAAGTCCTCAGGTGTTGGGAGATTTCTTCTGTGTTTCTCGGCTGCAAAGGACAAACAACAACAGAGTTGAAAGAGAATCAGAGAGAGAAGTCATTTCTCTTCTCATGGTATTTGATATTACCTCGGTGGTAAAGATTGCTGGTGCGAGCCTTGAACTGGTCGAATTGCACAGTCTGGATATCAAGAGAGAAAGGGCTTACACCATTCAGAAAGAACGATTCATTAAGCCGCCTAATGGTTGCTCCTCCGGTGGCAAAATTGGCACCGTGCCTGAAAGTTGTTCCAATCGAATCCAGGTATGCACTCAAGTATGGCAATCCAAGGCGCTTGGCTGCAATATAACAGGAAAAAAAAACCCAATGAACTTTTATGAACGTTGGTAGATAACTAATCTCGATATATGTTTGCCAGACACAGGAAATCTGAGCTGGATTGAGAAAGAGGACAAGGTGATGTGCATATTACCAATGAAGTCTATTATAAGACGTCCATCAGAACCTCTTCCAGACGGCTCATGGAAAAAAGTCTCACCAGACGGTGGCCCTGTAGGGTAGAATGCTGCATAGATCCCACCAGTATCTGAATTTGAGTCTCCAAAGTTGTAAATTGCTGGAAAATCGCAAGGCATTACGTTTGTCATTTCTTCACCTAAAACACTTAAGACCCAGGAAGCTAAAATCCCAGCAATAAACATTCTCACAACTTCCATACTCACACTCACAGCACCAAAACTGTGACCATATGCTGGATATATAATATGGGCACCCAGATGCTTACTCATACTGAGGTATATTTATAAACCATGTGTACAAGGGAGTCATGTGCTTTTTCAAGCAGGTAGAAATTAAATAGAGAGAGAGAGAGAATCTGGCATCTCAATTTACTACTGGATTTCTTATCTTTTCTATTTTATTTTTTTACCTGCATTCTTATTTCTTACTTTCCTCTTACATTTGTCTTTCTCTCTTCGGTTTAGTCCAACACCATGGCCTTCTAGACGACACATTTCCAGCTAATTTCTCGACTTCATGCATGCTGCAAACAAGACATTGTTCTTGCATCGTTGTCATCCGACTGTTTGAATTTTTGGTGAGCCAATAGTGTCTCTTCCTGCAGATGACATCCTTTGACGTTGGCTGTGTTGCTGCAATGCAAAAAAACAATGGTAAATGGTAAGCAATTTTAAAATGAAAACTAAAATCTTATACAATTTTATGCCCTAATTGCACAGTACAATTTAAAAAGAGATAAACACAATAGGTAGATCCTACACCATTAAATGCCCTGTAAAATTTTGAGTAGCATGAACCCTACAATAGGGTCTACATGTTGTGTTTATTTCTCTCTAAAATTTGGACAGAGATTGCAAAAGATCCTAATTGGGAAAACGGCCATTGATCCTTTCCTTTTTTTGGATTTCACTCCATGTGGGACATTGTTATGCCATTTGAGAACCTAATCGATACTCTCGTGGCAAAAGGATAAACCTTAGCCAACATTTTCCAGTCCCACAAGAAAAAGGGTAAATAACATGAGAATCTACGAAAACCTTGTCTAATTTACGTTCAAACGTACGTTAATGGGACCAGATTTAACACAAGGAACTGTCGCAGATAATAGAGCACTCACGGGAATGTGTCACGAAAGATCAGAAATCAAAATCAGGTGGGGTATAACATAAGAACCGCTGCACAGTGCATTTGGGAACAGTCCAAGCAATCGCTGTTCAAGCATTGAGATAACACGTCCTACTGCCCAACGAAGATACCAAAGACCTAGAACTAACATAAAAGACATCAGGCAGTACAGATTCAAATGGCTTTGTCATAGGACACTCCGACACTCACACTGTACTGTCTTTTACTACAACTCACGTATCACATGTTTTGTCAGATCAGAACCTATTCACTGGTAAGTATTATAAGCTGTCATCAAGGTGAGTAATTTGTTGTAAGCACGTAAAGAACTAATTCATGCAGTAGAAAGTTAATTGATTTCCCTATATATTTAGGAACATCTCACTCCAAAACTTCCGAACTGTTTACCTCCCCTGCATTTATCTGTGTCCAATTAGGTAGGTGCAGAAGGGAAGTAATAACAACTGCGGGTGCAGAAGAGAAAATGAAACAAAAACATAAGAAAATTGGAAAGTATGAGACTCGTTCTTTTATACAAACAATAGAAAACGGACTTCAATTGATGCCGACTTCCTTTTTTTCCACAACAAAAGAGGCCAAATTCATGGGCATGCGCTACTCATCAAATGGTGCACGTTTTCTCCTTTTGCTAAACCTTTTCGTCTGTAAATTGGGACCTAATTTGCGTAAGAAATTGTTTCCAAAACCTTCTTTTGTCAGGAGTCAAACACGCTTCATTGCTTTAGAGGTCCACTACAAAGTTTCTTCATGCCCTTTTCATGATTTCTGTCTAGAGCCTATTACGCTACGAACACAACGAGATCGACCCGGCATTAGCGCTGCTTCCCATAGTATCCAGCTTCACAGTTCACAATGAGCTGTGTTCCAAGCGGCATGTAATTTAAAGAAACAAATGGAATCAAGGTAACAGTTGTATTTTGGACCAAAGACCTAAACGACATGCCATTTCGTAAATTGTGGCGCGCTGCAGTTTAATGCGTCGAGACGTCCGAGTACGCTCTCCTTTCTTTAACACGTACACTTTTTAGTCACTGTAGCAATGGCGACGAGCGATGAGGCGGCGTCGAAGAACAAGGAAGGGACAAACCTACTGGGCGCACCGACTTTCACCGAGCTCGAGAATGGCCGCTTCAAGTGCGTGGAGACCGGCCACGAACTGCTCGCCAAAGACAAGGAATCCTACGCTCATTCCAAACGGTGCCGTTTGGTTCTCATCGACTTCTTTTTGTCCCGAAACAAACCCCCTCTCAACATGTTCAAGCAAGACCCTCTCTCACGGTATCCAAAATTTCCTTCTTTCTCTCTCTATCGACAATTCAGGGGCTTTTCTTTCATCACCATCTTGTAGAGGAGCTGATCTTGGCTATGAATTGGTTTGGCTTTCCGGACACCAAAATAGTGCACTATACCTTGTTCGTTAAAAATGTTGTATTTTTAGCAGTGCACTGAGGTTAGTAAGAAAAATGCTTATGCTTGAATGTCAAATTCACGTTAGTTGGGGTTTGTGAAGAGTGAAATCTTTTCCCCAAAAGGAACCCTGATAATTTTGTGTTTGATGCTGTTGACCGGGTTATTGTGTGTTCTTTGGACCCATGACCGTGAAATTGTCCGACCCAAGATGTTTTTCCGTTTTCCTCAGAACGAAAACAGCGGTTTAATGTGATGCTGACACTATATATCTGGATTTGATCCTTTCTGCAGTTCAAAGTTGATATGTAACCTCACAGGAGACACCATAAATAAGTCTGAGGAACATATATGGAAGCACGTCAATGGGAAACGATTCCTGAATAAACTAGGTTTGTGTTTTCTCGTCAATTAGTAGTCTTTTTGTTGTATTGTTGGTGAGCAGTTATTGTTTCTAACTCACAGAGTGAGTCTCGAAATTGCCTTGGTCTCGAAGTATCTTTTAAGAATTACATGTTGCATGGGTTCCTAAGATGTTTGTGATTCATTCATTAGTAACTCTTTAAAAGTATAGTTTTCCTATGAACAGAGGAAAGAGAAGCCGAAAAGCTTACCACTGATGGGACAGTAGAGGAGCAGGTTGAGCAGAAGCCCCAAAAGGCATCAAAGCTATCCAAAGATGGTTTGAAGAAGAAAAAGAAGAAGGACACGGATAAGGTTAAAGACAAAGGAGTTGATGAGATTATCTCTGAGGTTAGAAATTTGTCTGATCAAGACAGTGATTCAGAAGAAGCTGATTTCTGGATGCCTCCAGTGGGAGAACGCTGGGATTTGGATGACGGAGGAGATCGATGGGGTTCTGGGTCAGAGTCAGAGCAGGAAAGTGAAGAAGTTAATGGAATGGGTATGTTTTCCTGTGTGTCGAATTCAAATTGTGTCCCCTTGGAATCTATGGGTCATTTACTTAGCATGTTAAGATAGTTTTGAATGGTATATCAATTACTCGTCGTATGAGTTCAAACTTGTTTATTGAAGAATGGGGACTGAGAAAAAAAAAGATACTCCAAAGAGGCTATGATAAAAAAGGTCATTATGATGAATAGAAGGATGCGAGAAGTAATTCTGGTCAGACAATGAGAAATGATCAAAAGATTTAATGATAAACTCTAAATTTGATGCAACACTTGTGTCATCATTGAATTATGGAAGTTGTTTTCGAGATCAGGCCGCGAAAGCTTACAAATTAACAATGTTCATTATATGGCATAATGTTCCTAGTGGAGCTGATCTGATCCCTCGCCAGTTTCAAGTGAGACTAGTATAGTGAAAGTCACTATGCTGCATGTATGCTAGGCTGTTTCAGCCAAGTTAAATATGCTCTGGTACTGCTCATCGTGTCCACATCTCTCCTCCTCTTCCTTTTTTTTGTCTGATATCAATATAAAGATCCTTTAGACGAGTCACATTCTGAGCTAAACGTTTCTGAAATTATAGCGTTTCAATGGTTAAATTGGGGAGGTAATGTTTCTCAAATTTTGTACTGTTCCTACAAATTATCTTGGTGTGGTCTAGATAGGAATTCTACCAGCTGTGCAAATGTTTGACCAGAAATTCCAGAAGTAGATCTTCGGACTTAGGCTCCAGAAAAGTCACAAGGATGAATTTAGGTTGGCTTGGTTGGATCACCTTCGTCTGCATAAATTGTGGGAGGATATTTTGTTTCTCTAGATAAATCCAATTTTCTTTTTCAACTGGTAGTCTGTTGGCATATTGAGAAAATTGCTATCTCCCTCTCTTCTCCTATTGCTGAATTTGGTTGTGCGTTATTATTATTATCAGATGGTCTGGCTGAAGAAGGTGGGAAGGAGACAGAAGAGCTCTCTACACGGTATGTGTCTTCCTCTCGTGTCGTCAATCATGTTATTTGTAATTCACACTCTTGTTTTGTGGGTGAGGATCTTATCTGTTTCTACGCGGCTACGCCATGCAGGACAAAAAGAATGTCCATTGAAATTGGACCCAGCAGTTTTGCTTCAAGGAAGAAGAAAAGTAGGAAGAATCACGCAAACTAATCCGTTTTGGTGTAGGGAAATGCTTTCTCCTCGTCGTTTTATCCCCGAATCCAGTTTTTACGTTGGTCTTTAACCTGCACCGAGTTTAGTGGGAGATCCAAATGTTCCAGTATGAGAAGCATCTTTGATTCCTTGCAGGATTCCATAACACCATGGTCAAACCAAATCGCTCAGAAGAAACACCAAAAAAAAATGACGGATAACTCTCTTCAATTACTTAGAAGGATTGGTAGTTAGGGTTTTTCTCAATTATACCCGTTTTGCCCTTCTTTCTGACAATGGTGACTGGTTCACCAAGCACCATTATTATTTCTCTGCTTTACGTTTTATGTCATATAGTGGAATGCCTTTTCCATTTGCTTCCAGGAAAAAAGTTACCCAAAATCATATCGTTTGCAATCGATTCCTTTAACTTGATCATAAGACACATCGGGTCCATATTGTCTTTAGTTGGAGTAAACCACTATTGAGTCAAGTAATTCCCACGGACAATACATATATGAATAAATGAAGGTTAAAAGTAACCTGAGAGTATCTGTAGGCTAATGTGACAATTTCCAGATTATTTTGCACTTGTACCAATTTGAAAAATGTATACCAATACATAGAAAAATAATGTAATTATGCGTGTACGATGATACTACACTTGTCATTGACGGCAATGCCGGTCACTTTTCACAGCTGTATCTCTGTATAGTTGCTCATTCAACCGAAGGATTGTCTCTTTATCTGCTGCAGTCCCATCTTTGGCCCCGGAGGGGGGGGGGGGGGGACAAAGAGAAATTGTGGTCCTAAATAGTAAATAGCAACTGAAAACAGCTCCAGGCTCCTGGCACCCCATACTTCGTTTGAATGCCTTGAAAAAGATGGGGAAAAATTAATTTCCTAAGAGACTCCCAAAAAATGCAGCCTTATGCCTTGAAAAAAAAAAGTTAATTTCCTCAGACAGGAACAAGACCTTCCATTAATCCCCTCAGCAGGTAAAATAAATTTTCCTCTAGGTTAACCAATCAAAAGATTGACAAGTTGTTATATGAATCTCGTAATATACTATCCTGTCCATATTTCTTAGCTCATTCCAATCAATCAATTTACACAAGTAACGAAAATTAGGAGGCATGGAAATTTCACAGTAAGATCAAAAGAAATAATGCATAGAGACTTGGACACCATGACCTAACAACTCTCATGCCCTTAAAGAAAGGAAATAAGCACAGCACATACCTGAGAAGAAGCAGGTTCACATTTACATAATGCCCTCGTCCCACAACTTCTTCCTTGCAATCAAAACTCTTTCTTCGGTTGAGGAGAGAGCATCAACCCTTGGTTCTACTTCCGATACCCAGCCATCCCACCTTAAGGCAGTCACAAACTTCCGAATATAGTTTATGATAAAAGGTTTGTCTCGGATGATGACAAATCCATCTGGCCGTAGTATTCGATCCATTTCAATTAGTAGGTCCTCTAAACCACACCCACGCTCATCAATTTCTGAGAACACTGTCCAGGCATGCAAAAGATCATATGTACGTGGATAGGTAGAAAATGCTTCGCACCTGTGAAAAACATGTAAAACAGAAGAGTTGAACCAACTTTAGAAATACAATGTTATGCCACTTGCACACATGATAGGGAGTAAAGATAGTTGCATTAATATAGGGAGATGAAATACCTACCAGTCATGAACACTTCCAATCAAGCCCCGATCATATATAATCTTCAATCTGGCAGATGCACTTACAGGAGCAACATTCATCACCCAGAAATTTTTGTCACTAAGGGCAGCGGCAAATCCACCAAGATTTGAATTCATATCCATGACATTTCTAATAGAATTCTTCAGTATGACAGATTTCACGTGCTTCCAGTATTCAAGCACTCTAAAATTCCAAATGCTCTGCATTAAATAAATAGCTTACTAAGGAAGAATATCACCCACGTGGAAAGTAAACAACAAAGTCACAAGAAAAGGGTCAAAGAACAGCATCATGCGGTGATCTCTTGTAACTTTATAGACGTACAGTATCCTCTTGGAATTCCTCATGGCTCACACCAATTTCTTCCAGGCGAGGGGGTGCAGCAGTAAGCCTCTCTGGCCAAGGAACCAGCCCACTCCCCTTCTCCTTGTGCATCTCTGTTTTATGAAAGAAGTAGAAAGCATAAGAAGAAAGACGTAAATAAAAACCCAAAACAACTCTTACAACAAAATAAGCCATAAAATCATAATGGCTAGGAAAAACACTTTATTAACAGGCCAGCATGAAAAAAAAATGGAGGACAACAATCAGCATGTTCAGCAAATTAATCAAGCAACAAATCTCAAGATCCAGTTGAAAGTGAAATGCTAGAATTGCTAACTGTGTGAGTATCTGCTTCAGATTGGAATAGAGGGATCTCCACTTTATTTTGAATGCTGTTGCGGCCACACATTTTAAATATATTCTTCAGGATATAAGGCAATTTCTCAGACTGGTGATGGAAATCCTTCAGGTTAATTTATAATTCACTAGGTTGAGAACTACTTTCATTAAATTGACAAAAGCAACAAGATCACTAAACATCGAGATGTGATGCCTACCTACACAAATACACCAAGTCCACCAAAAACCACAAACATTAGTGTATGTGCAAATTATCAGAAACATTCATTTTTAAAAAAATGTATATATCAATGCCACTTACTTGCAGAGTACCAGGAGATACAGGCCTTCATGGAGACATTCCATGTTGCATCTGGGTTGTCATCAGCACTGCACAAAGGGGGCAGTGTCCGAGATTCCCTTTTCAAGTAACAGCTATTTGTCAATGGCTTTGCCCATATCACAGTCTGGTCTTGCTTTACAACAATTCTCCAGCACATTCTTCGGAGAAGATTGGACATAGCATTCCAGATCCTTCGATTTTCTGGATCGTGTGCATACGCTTCAGGAGAAGAATATACAAAATACCCTCCTGGTCTTAGTAATCTGTCGAGTTCTAACAAGAGGATCCCATCTCTTTGAAGCCAATCAATTCGACATCGGGAACAATGAGCCAGTTCAAATGATCTGCTTGGATAAGGAAGTCTTTTTGTAGCCAAGACGCCAAGAGTTGCTGGAATACCCCTCTCCAGTGCAAATTGTATTTGATTCTCATGTACATCATTAGGTGCAAGGGACATAGCTATAATGTTCAGGGGAAGAAGATAGGCTCCAAAACTTGCAACACCACAACCAACATCGAGAACATTTCTGATATTTCCACCATTGTGGAGTTTATCACCAGGAAACTGAAGCATCTGTACCACCAAATAGGTATAATTGACACAGTATATATATCTCCTTTTTATTTTTGTTAAGCTCACTGTTACATATCGCTCATCAATTGCTAATTTAAATGATAAACAATGATAAAGACAAAAAAGCAGGGAAAAAATATGGAATGGGATATTGAGACCAGCTCAAGTAATGGGAGCCAAGTAAAAAACAATGAGAAAATCACATACCTTAGCAAGAGAAATTATGTACTTGTCAGCTCCACTATGGAAATGAGTACCTCCACCAGGAAAATTTATTTTATCCCCGTTAACAACCATCCAATTCTGGTCTGATTTCTCTTGGGCAAGATGTGTGTGGGGTATGTTTGCCTTCCACACTTCGTCCCTACTAGCAGGCCATCTTATAGGGATCTGAAATTCTAATAACAATCTTGTCTGAATCAAAACTAAATGATCAAACTGGAACAAAATTTTGCATGTGTTACGCCAGTCACTGACCTTGTAACCAACTGGAGGTGGAATCAGGCAATTAAAACGGCGCTCTGGAGGTGGGCAGTGCCGTTCATAGTGCTCCATTAATGTCAAATTGGGTTTCAACTTCAGTCGGTAGATAAGGTTCCTATCCAAACATGGTATCAACTCGGAAAATCCCAAATCACAAATCTGTAGAGATCATCATTTGAACTCCATATCAAACACAAAATTTCAAAAATAAAAGGGGGGGTCGATAACTGCCTTAACAGCGTTTTATCAGGATCCTTTACTGCTTCTAAAACAAAAAGCCAAAATGTAACAAAACAATCACGTGGAATAATTTACCAAAGTCCAAGTATCGCCATAATTCCAATTCGTTTTTTTTTTGGGAGGGGGGGGGGGGGGGGAGGGGTTAGGGGAGCATCCAAATCATTCGCAGCGTGTTCGCATAAACACAAGTTAACAGAACTATGCTTTTTTCAAAACCAAACAATAAATAAACAATCTGCTATAGAATGCCTTTTACAGAAAGGCTTAGGCAAAAGCCTTGTTCTTACACATTAGAAACAACACGGACTAATGAAGAAAGCAAAGTGAAATTATATTAAATGGGATTCGCTACATACAGGAATGCTTTTGGGGACCTCTGGATTGTGCTCTCGGTCCTCGAGCAAATCCTCCGGATCGTGATGATGAACGAACCCGCCAAATACAGGGTCGGTTGCTTCGAACCCGGAAACTTCCTCGTCGGATCTCCGAAAACCGGGAGCCAATGAAGAGCCGTAGTACAAACAAGCCAACCCGAGGAATGCAATTAGTCCAACTAGGGCGTACTTGAGCAGCTTGGTGGTGGACTTCGGCTCGCTCCTGCGCTTCATTTTTCCTGATCTGCACTCTGGTCGATCCGACCCCAAAATCAAACTTAAGCTACAAAATTTATAGCCCTAATAAGCATGTTCATTGCTAGAGAAAAGAGACAGATTTCTGTGAGAGACTGTGAGAGCGCACCCTTGGATTTTCGCGGGAGAGAGAGAGAGACGGAGAGAAGAGATCCTCCTGTATGTACATGTCCAGGCGTAGTTTTTGGACGGACCGTTGATTTGCCGCTGTGTCGGTGGTCAAAGCTTCGAAGACGGTCCAAGAGGTTGACCATAATATTGGATTAGTGAGGCGAAAGTTTACTCCTCTCTCTCGAGTTGACAATTATTTTTGGGAAATTCACTTTTTAGTAATTAGATTTTGGGTACTTTTTCATTTTAGTCCTTCATTTTTAACTTTCAAATTTTTAGTCCTTTAATTTTCATTGTTTTACAAAATAGTCCTTCCGTCAGTCTACCGTCCATATAATTAACGAAGCTCTCTGACATGTCAGCAATTTTGACCCGATCGACCGCTACATGAAGCGGTCGACCACTCACTTTCTACACATATATCCGATCGACCGCTTCATGTGTCGTTAAGCATATGGACGGTAGACTGACAGAATGACCATTTTGTCAAATAATGAAAACTCATGGAATAAAAATTTGAAAGTTAAAACTGAAGGACTAAAATAAAAAAGTGTCTAAAACCGAGGAACTAAAATGTCAATTTCTAATGATTGGCTTGGAATTAGTTGGAATTGACTAAGAAGTCGTCATATTTTGAATATTATTTTGTTATAATGTTTTTGGGCCTCTCGACATAGTCTAATGGTTCTGTTGGGGCAAAGCCATTGGGCCTTGCCAGACCATATTTTGGGCCGGACTTTAATTACCCATCAAGTGCAATAATCGACTAGTACCACGTTAGGCCTAAATTTTTT
Organism: Myrica gale; assembly: GCA_963930655.1. Classification (NCBI taxonomy): domain Eukaryota; kingdom Viridiplantae; phylum Streptophyta; class Magnoliopsida; order Fagales; family Myricaceae; genus Myrica; species Myrica gale. The sequence continues at coordinate 1,143,084 of OZ005600.1, read as the reverse complement.
TGTTTGTATATTTGCCATTTAGCAGCAGTCCGTTATAATTTGTTCCCCGTGATAATGGTTGTCCTCTAGAAGAATCAAGAAAGATCGACGGAGGAAAGGAACTCAATAATATTGGTTGAACTATTCGGGTCACGAGCAAGATTTTCCACGAAGATTCTCAACTTTAATATTTTCTATAATTTTTTTGCCTCTTGATGATCAGCACGACTACGTCAAGTAGTGTTACTTACACTCAAAGTAAGAGAGAAGTAAGGAATAAGAAAATCACGAAAGCGTGTATGATGTTTTTTTTATTGTAGAAAATTTTTTCTTTATTTTTTAAACAAGTGTCGGGATGAGTTTATACGCATCCCGACTAATTTCGAAGTCTGTATAATCCTTCGTTATACACAAATAGAGCAATTATCAGGTCAAAAGATCATTGAGATGACACAAAAGATTTATAACACCTATAAAATTTTAAACTTAAGACCTTAAAAATAACATACTAGCAAAATCTAAGGTGATGTTCGTTTATCATTTTTTGGAATTTGCATCCTACTTTTTTTATACAATCCAAACATCACAACAAAATACATGTATTCCAATACAACACTTTATTACTTTTTTTTTACAAACATCAATATCTTATAACAACTTATGTACACATGATAATACAACCTTAACATCTCCTAAATATTCACAATTTTATCATAATCCTACAAATTTCTTTCAGAATAAACCACTGTCAATCCTTAATTTTCCATCATTTTATTTAGAAAACAAAAAGATAAAAAAAATCCCCTCCTAAAGTTGCATTTCGCAAGGGAAAAAAGGTGGATAACAGCTGTTATGTTTTGTATATATCTCTCATATAGTCAATTATACCATCTATTTAGGTAGTATTGACAAATTGAGAGTCCACTTTATTTATTTTTCTTAAAATTATATTGTAAAATTCTGAGCAAAGAAAGTGCAAGAGCATTATCCCACTCGGACCTGATCCACGCATATCCACCTGTCACCCGCTTCCACTCCCCCCGCAGGAACGCAACACGAAATCTCTTTCAGAAAAAGAAAAGATGGGAAAATAGTTCAAACAGCAAAAAAACAGAAACGAAAAGGAAGAGACCGGAGAGAATCAAATTCAAAAAATTCAAAAAAGCGGTTCAGCTTTTTCCAGTTGTTTTCGTTTTTTTTTTGTTATTAGGAAAAAAAGAAGGTATCAGATCCGCCTTTGAAATTTGAAGCTCTGTGACTGTGTAACATAAAAGTTCCCGTAGTTACTAATACTACCGGACAATGCTAAATGCTGATTAATTCGTCGGTTAATCTCACTTTGTGAAAAGTTATTTGTTTTCTTCTCATGTGAATTTGGATTTCATTTTCGGAAGGCTCGGTAATATTTAGTTATTGAATACGTCAATCAATGTGCGGTCTTTGGATTGTTTCTGAAGCCATTTGGCATTTATAATCTGGCAACTTGGGAGTTTTGTTCATAAATCTTACGGTAGAAAGTTCGAGGCGGTGAAGAGACAGTTACGTTAACAAGTCGTATATAGGGGCTGAAAGGAAGCCGCCTTTGTTTTGGTTGCTTACTGAGAAAACTACAATTTTTCTTGGAAACTTCCAAGTCAGAACGGACCGCCCTTTATGTGCTTTATGCAATTTATAAGCGTTTCGCGAGGATAATAGAAGAATTTATTTGTTGCTTATTGTCGTTGCTTTGGAGGCGTCCATTTAGTTTGATTTAGTGTATTCAGTGCATTGCCTCGTATAAGTGGGCGTTGTTAAAGAATTTAGGGGTCTTATTGTGTGTCATTTGTTGTGTTAATAATTTTGGTATATCTTTCTAGAGTATTGAGTTAATGGGGCTTACGGGTTCAAAGGAAGCGACCTCAAGGCAGAATTCATCCTTCCGTTCTGGTTCTTCTTCGTGGAGTGATCATCAATCACCGTATGGCCAAGAAAGTCAGAGCTTTGCACCTCAACAATCACATTGGCCGCAGCAACATTATCCTCCTTCCCAAGAGTATGGTACACAAGACTATGGTGGTGTCCAGGCCCCTGATTACGGAAAGAAGCTGGACAGGAGGTATTCAAGAATTGCCGATGATTACAATTCCTTGGAGCAGGTATTATCACTGTCAATGATCAGCCTTCTTTTGTTTTTCCTGGTGAAATGAGAGATCACATGCAAAAAGGAGAACAAGAAGGGGGACGGCAGAGGCGGAACTAAGGGGTAGCGACCCAGGGCGGTCGCTACCCCTCACGCCACAAATTTTTTTTTTTTCATTACTTTATTTTTTTTTTTTTAAATTAAGTTGGTCTGGGCCCGATACCCCTGAAGCTCAGGCTCAGACCAACTATACATATGTTTTACACATAAAGCCTAGGCCCGATACCCCTGACCCAGAAAACTGCAATAACATCGTCTGACATTTTCTATCAGTACACACAGCAAAAATGAGCTAAACTGGCACCATCAGTCCTCACACCTCTCACTCTCTCATTTTTTGTTTTTTTCCCTTATTTTTGCATATTATATTAAAAAAAAACTTAAAAGCTCCTATTGTAACTTTTTGCAAAAAAAAAAATATTGTTCAATTATTTGGATAGTACGGTTGCAGGTTGTTCCCGCGACCCACTTTTTTTCTTCCCTGGGTATACCCTCGCTGGGTGTCTGTGAAAGTCTCGATGTCTGATCATAAGAGCCAGGTGTTGTTTCCTCTATTCAGAGGTACAATATTATGTGGACTTAGATATCCACTATGTATGGACGTTAACTTAGTCAAAGAATGAAAGAAAAAAAAAAACGAAGAAAAAGTTGATTGCCAAAATATCATGAGGCGGATGAGTATTTTGCACTTCTAGGTAGACAAATGTGTCATTGCATGGAGCAAAGGGAAACACTAATTTTAGAACTTCAGACTTTTTTTGCATTAAGTAGTAAAAAAAAAATTTTTTTGTCATTTTTCCTTAAAAAGTTTGCCCCCCATTAATTGGGTTTCTGGCTCCGCCACTGGGTACATGTATTGTAATATTTTTAATGCTTTTAGTCTTTAATTTTTGATATTGTAATTGTAAGACAATTTTTAGCATTATAAAGGAAAAAAAATTTTTTATCATTTCGTCGTTAGAATTCGACCCCCCTGAATTTTGGTCCTGGTTCCGCCACTGGGGGACGGGGTAGAATATTAGATGTGATATTTACTTTTATTTGATCAATCAATCACCCATTGTTTTTCAAGTCTGTTTTCTTTTGCACTTTACCCTGCAAAAAAATAAAAATTGGTTGGTCCAGTAAAATTTGATTTATGGCTTATCAAAAAAATAAAATTTGATTTATGGGGTTCTGAGACCTCCATGATATGCTCAATGTTGAAGAATATGCAGAAATATAATTGTTTAACATTGATTTACCGGAATTTGAGACTGTTATAATATGTTCAATGACGAAGAATGTGAAGAATTGGTTGCAGCTGCATCTTTTTCTGATAAGTTGGTTCTAAACACTTACGAAGATTGAAGTTCTTGTATGTTGCCAAATGCTGTATAGAGTGGTAGTCAATTTTTTCGACAAATATATTTCACCTTTTAAATAACTATGAAATCACAATAAACTTTATGTCCTCTCCATAATCTTATACCTCTTCAGAGTGGTTTCAGTTTTTGACTGTTCTGGTATGCTTTGAGCTTGACTTTATAGGCTTGCTTGTAGGAAGTGCTTTATATGTTAAGGCCATCGTAGTCACCTCCAATCTTATTGATTCCATTAAGAGTTATGCCCTAGTAATTGGCTTTGTCGTATCTTTTGCCACACTACCAATTAGTGTTGTTTTTGTTGGATATTTGGCATTCCACCAAGCCATACATGGTCAGCATGTAAGGGGATTTACTTTTAACTGGAGGAGTTTGTCATTCAAGTAAAAGGAACCAGGGTTTTCAGGGGCTATGGTGATGATATTCACAGACATCTTTCAAAGACTTGCCTGTAATGATGTGTGTTGAGGTCATATTGACTCTACACCTACTATAATGATGGGGTGACTGAAATGTTTCTTCCTTGCAGGTGACTGAGGCTCTTGCACATGCTGGCCTCGAATCCTCCAATCTTATTGTTGGTATTGATTTCACAAAAAGCAACGAGTGGACAGGTTAAGCATAAGCCTTATTTCTAATCTAATGCTCTCTCTATATACAGAGGTGCGTGTTTGCTTATTCATATATATATATACACATGCATGTGTATATATTATGTGGATTAGAATGCTGTCTTATAGTGGAACATGCTGAACTCGGTTTTGTGAATAGGTGCAAGTTCATATAACAGACGAAGTTTGCATCACATCGGAGATAGTCCAAATCCTTATGAGAAAGCAATTTCCATTATTGGGAAAACTTTGGTTGCATTTGATGAGGATAATTTGATTCCCTGTTTTGGATTCGGAGATGGTATTTTCTCATGATTTAGTCAGTTCGTCAAAGCGTTAATACTGTATTATTTTGATTAGTGTTATTATTCCCGTCACCATTGGAATTGCTTTGTCAGCATCAACACATGACAGAGATGTCTTCAGCTTCTATCCAGATGAGAGATTCTGTCACGGCTTTGAGGAAGTTTTGAGTTGCTACAGGGAAATTGTCCCTCATTTACGACTTGCAGGTTTTGATTCCCCTTTCACAATGCCTTGTTCTATTTTGAGATACCGGTCATATCGTTTTTCTAGTTTATGCAAGTTTCATTTTTACTGCAGGACCAACTTCATTTGCACCTATAATTGAGATGGCCATGACCATTGTGGAGCAGAGTGGTGGCCAGTACCATGTTTTATTAATAATTGCAGACGGGCAGGTATGTTTCCTGCTGTATTGATACAACTTCAGTTTTGTACCTTAGCATTATGCACCTTAGGAGTGTTTGGCATAGGCCAGGGGTATTGATTGGATGAAGTTTTACGCGCCCCAGTATGTTATCTGCATCTTTTATTTAGGTCTTGTTGCTCTGTTGAGCTTCCTTCTTGCTGTGAATGCTACAGTGAATCTTGTTCTGCATCTCTAGTGGTGATTTCACTAGCCTAGTCTTTTGTTTGGAGGTTTAGTCCAGCTGGCTTTGTCTTCCATGTCATAATTCTTGGAATGCACAACGGAGTTATCACTTGAACTACCTTCCTGTAATGCCTTATGTTCCCTGCGGTTCTCTCACTTAAAGTTATGGTTGTGGCAGGTAACTAGAAGTGTTGATACTGAGCGTGGCAAGTTCAGTCCTCAGGAGCAGAAGACTGTTGATGCCATAGTTGAAGCCAGGTGACTGTGGTGCAATTTTGTTCAATCCCATAGCTTTTTGTTGGCCAACGGTATCTTTTCTTATATGCTTATTTTTGATCCAGCAAGTTCCCTCTGTCAATTGTATTAGTTGGGGTTGGAGACGGACCTTGGGACATGATGAAGGAATTTGATGACAATATCCCTGCAAGGGAGTTTGACAATTTTCAAGTAAGTTCTGACAGGCATTTGAAAGTTCTATTATTTTATTGTTTTTGTTTTTGGCCTATTTCGTGCTAGTATAGGAAAAGGCTTGACTGAAGCGGTATTATTTTCTTATTTTCTGTTCAGTTTGTGAATTTCACTGAAATCATGTCAAAGAATGTGTCTCAATCCCGAAAGGAGACGGAGTTTGCTCTTGCAGCCTTGATGGAAATTCCTTCTCAGTACAACGCAACTATAGAACTCAATATACTGGGGTAATTCAGTGATTTTTTTTTATTTGTTATCTTCTGAGGCTTTTGAATTCCTTTTCTTGACATTCTGCAATGTCTTATTACTTCTGCAATCTGCTGTAGTGGTCAGAAGCACAATTCTCCCCAGAGAGTTCCCCTCCCCCCACCTATCTATGGTGCAGCATCTTCCACCATCTTGAAACCTTCTCATTCTTCTGGTTTTGAACCAAGTGTGCCTCCTTATCATGGAGGTAGCATGCCCGTCAGCTCAGCTCCACCTGCTAGTAGTTCCACTTATGATAACCAGGTAATTACTCGTCTAAAGTGTATGATCTCAGTTTTATTCTTGGTAACTTTTCCTCACGATAAACTATAATGCTCGTTATGTGATTTCGATTGTCGGTCAAGAGTTAAGATTTACATTTGACATTGTTTTGGACAGCTTTGCCCCATTTGCCTCAGTAATTCCAAGGACATGGCCTTTGGCTGTGGGCATCTGGTAGATTTTCTTGTACATTTTCTCAATTTACGTTGGAGGAGATAAATGGTACAGATTTGTTAACAATTAAAAAAGTTTCCTCTTATGTCATTCTATGGCAGACTTGCTGTGACTGCGGAAGAGACCTTCAGGCATGTCCTATTTGTCGGAGCCCCATCCAAACCAGAATTAAGCTCTACTAGCAGCATTCTTTCTCCCTTTGAATATTCGATTGCTTGACCTATGTTCTTTGTAGTCAGCAGTTCTCGCCTAATTTTAGGGTAAAGTGAATTTTATTGTCCTCTTGTGATTATTTTACCCTTTTCTGAGAATGCTTGTAAAAAAGTTGAAAGAAGCTTTTCTTATGCTACAAGTTTATACAAGATGTGGATGTATATGTTTTTTTTTCTAGGCAGACATTAAAGGCCAACTATTTAACATCTTTTACTCAAAAGATTTTGCCCTCGTAATTATTCGATTTGTGTGAGACGTGAGACTACAGAGACTTCAGGATTAGTTGAGGTGATAGAAAAAAAAGTGGATGTTTAATTATTGGCCAAGCAATCTTTAGGCTTCAAAATGACCCGTTAGAGATGGTGGGTAATGGAAACTTTATACAGGTGTTTGGACCCGTGATTCCGAGGCCCTTTTATCGTTCCTAATAGCTGGCAATTATCTTGGGTTTTTAAGCAACTTTTCCTTAACTTAAGCCAGCTTTAGATGTCTTTATTAATCTTGTCCCTCAATACAACCAAGTGTTAAATGCAAAGTATGTTTCTTTCGGTGATCTACACAATGCAGTCACAATAATAGAGTAAATCGAGCGGAGTTCAATCTCTAATTGGGGGAGTAGGAGCATATGCTCAAATTTAAAGAAACAAAGAGAGGGTGGGGCACATATATAATTATATTGTTTATCTTTTGTTTTTTTTAATACTCGTGAGCATATATATATATATATATACACAAAAGGGTGGTGGTTTGTCAATTAACACTATCTTTGTCATCCACTCAAAAATAGACAGGAAATTCATAGTTATCAGACTCCCACCCATCATGCATTTAATGCACCCAACAGCTTCTGATAACCAACCCCTTCCTGCAATATTACTTTAGAAAGCCAGCTACTAGAGGAGTCGAGCCTCTGTGTAGAAATAAAGGCTGGTCATCTTTCTCGCCAGACATCTCTGAGGGTTGTCTGAGTCTCTAGTTTTACTTCTAAACTGCCCATGTCTAGAACTGCGATGGGGTCGTTCACCAAGTTCTCTTACCGGAGACTTGGACCTGAAGGTGGCTTTGACGATTACGATGAGAAAAGAGATGGGCTGGTTGCGAGATCGAGAAACTGGTTCAGGTTCAAAAGGGTGCCTTCAAGGAGGAGATTCAAGCTTAAGGTCCCAAGCTTGAGGAGGTTCTTGAGGAGGAAAGTTAGACTGCTCTCTGCCGTCAGAGTCTCGTGGGCAGGGTTGGTGAAGAGATTGAAGGAAGGTCAGGCCCATTTTGGTGATCTTTTTGCTGGAAACTACGTCTTCATCCAGGTCAATCCTACCTCGTTGAAGTGCCTTAAGAAGGATCATTACCTTGATGGCTTCGCCTCAAGGTACTCTCTTCCAAGAGTCGCTTAGTTGGTTTGTTCTTCCTGTAATGAACTGTAATTTCGCTTTGTAATTGGTTTGTTCTTGCAAATCATGTCTCAGTTCTCCAAATACTTGCCCTGTACAAGGGGCTGGGTTTCGTCTCTGCACTCAGTCTTTGCCGTTCGTAAGTAAGGAAAATAACCGAAATGAATTGGAATCAAGCACCATATATTGGAGTTATTTGCAATGTTAATCCAAAACAATAGCAGACTGGTAAACAGAGGCTGTGTAAATCGCAGTGCTGTACAAAGAGCTTCTGAGTTCTTCCACGAAAGGGATGATAGCCACTAACCTCCTAACTCTTTTAACATTTTGGTCACGGATATGGACTCATGGGGGGCAAAGGAAATTTATATGGCAGTTGGAACAGTGGAACTTTCTTATAATCCGCAGTCTAATCAATTGAATGAAACCGCAGAAGTCAGCGTTATCATGCACACGCGTGAAAGCAGCAAAATAAATGGAAGGTGTAGAGATTAGGGGTGGGCAAACCGGTTCGGGTTCGAAAATGTTAACCTGAACCCGAATATTCGGTTTTTCTCATATATAAACCCGAACCCACCCGATCGGGTCGGTCCAGTTCGGATCGTCGGGTCACGGGCTTTTGACCACCCCGGCCTCATCTGAGGGTATTAGATTTTCGGGTTCGGGTAATAGGTCGAATTTGTTACTATACCCGAACCCGAAAATCGGTTTTTCTTTACATACAAACCCGAACTCGCCCCCGATCGGGTCGTCGGGTCACAGGTTTTTTGCCCACCCCAATAGAAATTTAGAAGCCTTTATTTGCCGGTGGCCGAGTTTAAGGCAATGCAATGTTCTCAGAACAATATCTCCCACCATTATTTTCCTCGCAGTTCGACAACCTAAATGATCTCAGATCATTCATGCACTCAAACTCGGACCATCTCAGAATGCTACTACGCTCTAAGCATATGATTAGATCTCTTATCATTTCTTTTGTTAATCTAAGTTTAACAGTAACCGGGTATCCAAGCTAGTTTATGAGCACTTCGACGAATTCTGGAGCCAGTAATTACCAGGCCAAAGGCTATGGGAGTGACCTCAAATGATTGGTAGTATCTATTAAATTTTGAACTCAGAACTTTGGAGGGACCAAACCACTAAAGCTCACAGTGACGGAACCAGGATTAAAATTCAAGAGTGGCGAACTTTACAGGCGAAATGACAAGAATTTTTTTTCTTCGTAATGCAAAAAATTGTCTTGGAGTTACAATGTCGAAAATTAAAGACTAACAACATTAAAAATATTAGAATACATGTACTGTATTATGTACTGCGACTGAGAGGTGACAATTGCACCATACAATTTTGCATCTTCTGTAAATGTTGCAAAATGACTTCGTTCTCAATAGTTTTAAAAAATTTTTGCTCGATGTACACTATCATGCAATCATTCATCCAATCATCTCTCATCATATTACGCAAATCACTCCTGATGATCTTCATCGCAAAAAACAATATTTTAACGGTTTCAATCGCAACTGATAAGACCAATGTCAACTCAATAAGTTAATAAAACTAATGGAATTAAATTATTATTTATGGTCTCAACCATCTTCATAGTAAGACCTCCAATAGCTTGAAACCTAGAAAAAACATCATTTCCTATAACATCTCTAATATAGGTATTAAGCTGATTTTTAAGTATCAAATGATCATCTACTGTGAAATCTTCTGAATAAATCCCAACAAGACGACGTACCTTAGCATGATCAAACGCTGAGAATGAGTCTCCCAAGTCCTCGCTCTAAACAATGAATCAAAATCAAACTCTTAACCAGAAAACTCTCTACTAGTAAATAAAAAATTAGTCTATGAAGTTGGAATGTTTATTGTCATTATTTAATTGTCATTCATTGAGTTGAAATGAAGTATTTTAAAATTCCAGGATATGAACCATAAATATTTTTGTGCATTTGCTCTCAGAGATAAAAATCAACATTTCCAAACACTACTCAAGAAACAAAGACACACACATAAAAGGTGGTGCTTGGCTCATGTGATGCTCTAAAAGAGGAGCCTGAAGAATAAATGTAGACAGTGACGTTGGTATAGCTAATGAAACATAATAGATGACTTCAAACAAGATAAAAGTACAACCGAAACATAAACAGAACTATAGTACCAAACCGAAATATAAAACATTTTGATTCAAAAATATTAGATTCAGAAATTCAAATATTCACAATGAATTACAACTCAAAAATCCAATCGAAACCAATCTAATTACATTGAAAATGATAGTCAGTGGCGGACCGAAAGGGGGTCAAGCCGAGGCGGCTCCCCCCTTGGGTCTGTCAAATTTATTTTACAAGAAGTGCAGTGAGTGCATGCGCTTATTTGGTGAGCTGCAATACTGTATACCCAAAACACGTACTACCTTTGGACATAATTGTCATTTAAAGTGCATACCGCGTCGTTGTATCATCCTTTTAATGGTTTTCTTTGTTGTTCCAAGTCTACCATGATACCTCGAGCATCTAGTATGACACTTTTAAGAAAATAATTACAATATCATTTTGATTCTGAAAGATGAGAAAATTCTAGACATACCAAATAATTGTACTCGAAAAAACAAGGGTTAAGTGAATTTCTTTTTTGGCAAAAAAATGATATTTTTTTTTACAAACACAATTCTTAAGTCCTTAGCAAAGAATTGTGTCATGACTTACGAGAAAAATGAGTCGATTCTTTATTTCTAAACATATTTACTTATAGGTGTTGACGTTATATATATTAAGTATACTTCATCTTAAATGCTATGTTCATCAATTGACTGCCCATGTCAAAGCCATGAAGACACTTTGTGAATTTAAGTTACAAATTTCTGTTCAATCAAGTATATCTCGAATTGGATTTTTGGATTGTTTATTAACACATAGTCAATTGTGATTTGTTGAAGGTTATTGTTCTTACTTTTGATTAGTGAATTGGTTGATAAATTTTCGTTTTGTTTCGTTTTCTTTCGTTTTCTTTAGATAATGGATAAGTGTTTGATAAAAAAACTCAGCCAGTGTGTCATCTAATACTCCTAACTTAGTAAAGAAAATTTAATTCTAAGATACATTTTGCATTACATAAGAATTTTTTTGTTTTTGTCATTTCACCTTACGAGTTTGCCCCCTTCAACTTGAGTCCTGGTTTCGCCACAGAGGATAGTATACAGACTCAATCAAGTTTGGGTGCATCTCAATTTCCATCCATATTCACTGAATCACAAATGACATTACAATCAAATCCAATCTAATTACATTGCATTCAATTTCCAAATCCAAATCCAATCTAATTAATTGAAAAAGATAGTACCAAAAAAATCTCCAATTTCCAAATCCCAAATTTCACAAAATCCCGAATTCCCAAATTTTTAGTGCATAAAATTGTTTACATGTGATTCATTGATTCCATGAAAGAGAGAGAGAGGGGTGAGAAAATTAGAATTTATAAATGAGAAACCGACGATTATACTTGGTGGTTGGTGCGGTGGTGGAGCAACTAGGTTGTGGGCAGCGGGCAACGGGTAACAGCGACAGGCAGCTCAAGGGTCACGAACTCACGACTGAGAGTGAGAAATTAGAAGTTGTTGTAATTTGTTTGTTAGCAGAGGGTGAAATGACTCGTAAACCGTTTCACCCTCTGCTTATAAAAAATATAAAAAATGTCTGAGCCTAATGGGGATCGGGCCCAGGCCGCGAAAAATCAAAATGTTGGGTTGGGGCCATTGGGCTCTAGTTGGCCTGGGCCTAATGGGTGTCGGGCCCAGGTCAACTTATGAAAAAAAAATTAAACTACATGTATTTTTTTTTGGTGGAGCAATGGATGACAACCGCCCTGGTCCGCTACCTCCTGCATCTGTCACTGAAAGCTTAACCCTTAATTATTAGGCCAATCCTTGAAGGAGTCAAATAAAGCCACCCCAACTTTATTCATGAAAAAACGAAAAAACTGAGGCAGTTGGAGTCCCGCACTACCCTCGTAGAGTCGTTTTGAGTTAATCACAATCCACCTACCCCAATAGTTCATGCCTTATGATCATTGTAATATTTAAAACATGCTTAAAGAAAATCAGTAAAAGAAAGGACCATAGTCGCACTAAATTTTGACCATCCAATTTTCTTCCCTTTTGGGCTCATAATATTGACCTTCAAATCTGAAAATCACTCGGCTGGTCAAATATATGATGATGTGCTTGTGATTCAAGGAAGTATGCCGAAGAAGCTCAGCCTATCCTGGCTCAGGGGCCTAATTAAAACAAATTCAAAACCCAGCGAATCGGGCCTGACAAGATTAGCCTGTCATGGATTTGGGCCTAATATGATGTATACATATCTAAGCCCGCACATTTATCGGGCCTGGATGAGCAGTCCATTATAGAAACCCCAGCGAAACGGTGCGCTTAACTCAACCAAAGCGAGGAACAATTCCGGAGCGAAGGGTTTTACCGAGAAAAACCCCGTTGAGCAATAGACAGTGGGATTCGTTTTCTCGGCCTAAATGAAGCTCCTCCTCCGATCTCTGATTCGTACTCTCCTCCATTTCCCGATCTCAAGTTCTAGAAATTTCCAAATTTTTGATGTATTTTTCACTTCGGAAATTGGCTTCTGCAGGACATCATACGGCAGTGGCTCGAGTGCTGGGACGCCGGTACTTTGTGGCGTCTACAGAAGAATACGCCAAGCGAAACTACGCCAACAATGTTTCCGAGTACAACACCGTCGTCAGCTCCATCACTGCCCAACGAAGGTCGCTTCCATTTCCGTAAACAAATGTTTGTTGGGAAAGATAAGCTTAATTGTTTCTAAAAGTGAATTTTATAGTATACGACTGTGTATCTCTTTCTCTCTCTGTGTGTTAAATAGGCATTTCTTGTTGAGGGAAGTCTACGATGACATGATGCTGGATGGGGTGCAGCCCACAAGGGACGTGTTCCATTCGCTCATAGTTGGGACCATGAAAGGCGCGCGCTTGCAGGACGGTTTTTACTTCAAGGACCAAATGGGAGCCATGGGCTTGCTTCCTGATGTATGTTTATTTTCTTCTTTGGCATATATATATATTGATTATTTAAGGCTGTGTTTGGGATTTAATGGATAAGAAGTAGAAAGGAATTTGGATTTTTTTTTCGCTGGAATCTTGCTAATAGGAGAAATAGATAACCTCTTTCTGTTTCTCTTCCCTGTGCGGGTCTGAGGTGCGTGCATTCACCTCTGCCAAAAAAATATAACCCTGCCCTTTCTAAAGTGTATTTCTCCTGCTGGTGGTGAGATTTATTGATGTCACATTCACTTACAGCTAAAAGTTCAATTTTCTTTTTCAACTGCATGAAGTCCATGAGTTCAGTAAATAAGCTGATCCAAAGTTTTTGTGCGTTTTCTGTGCTCTATCTTCTTGTGTCAATTTCTCTTTTCTATAAGTAGTTGCTCAATTTGTTATTTGAAATAGCTGGAATGAATGTGTTCGTTTGTGTTATAGGTTAATTTATACAATACTTTGATATCATTATGCGGGAAATGCCAAAACTCTGACCAGGCAATCAAGGTAGGCTGCAGGATCAATTTGGACTAAACACAGTATCTAATTTTTTGTGCAATTATATGTTCAATCAGGCGGATTTTTTACTTGATAATGTTTGCTATCTGGGTAAAAGATTTTAGAAGAAATGAAGAAATCTGAAGTAAAGCCGAACGCCCAAACTTTTGTCTGTCTCCTCAATGCATGTGCAACGGCAGGCCGATTGGATCGAGTGTATGTCACTTTTGCTACAACTTTTCTGAGTGACCCACCTAGGTGCATTTTAGCCAAAAAAAAATTCTAAATAAGGATCTGCACCTCATGTGCAGGTATGCGATTGTGCGTGATATGACTGCTGCTGGTGTTGGGTTGAACAAGTTCTGCTATGCCGGACTTATAACTGCACACAAGAATAAGACACCTGTAGCAGATGATTTCGCCACCAAAGTAATTACCAAATATGCTTCTCTGCTTTAGATTCTATTCTTTTATTTTGTAGATGTTCTTTTTCACTAATACGATGCCTTTGTGGGAAGGTCGTTGAGTTTGTTGATAGGTCCAAGGAGTTTTTGACAGTTGATACAACAAGTGTCACTGCTGAAAATTTGATGATGAACGTTTCAGAAGAGGAGCTGTATAATCTACCAACTGCTGAATATGTTAACAGGCGTGGTTTTTTAAATAGGGAACTAGTTCTTTATCACGTTGCCTTTCATGGTTGTGCAGATCTCAGGAATGTAGAGGTACTATGTGGCATCTCTGATCATCTCTTAATTTCACACATTAAGCTAGCCTTCCAGCGCCTATGTGTCTTGTGTGTATCTGCTTGTCTTTATCCACAATATTATTTTCTTGTCTGACAAGGTGCATGGCATTGTACGTCTGATGAGCCAATGCAAGGCCATTGATTCTTTCTAAACCAATATAAGGTCATTGAGTGGTGGTGAAAGCTGTTGCTCTGACAAGGTTATACACAAATATTTTCTCAGGAAAAAGCCATTTATGAAATTAGGCTGTAACTTCTCATAGCTGGCATGTTGCTTCCCTAGACATAGTCCAAAAGTTTGGTTCTCCTTCAGCTCAGTTGACATTATTGTCGCTCTAGCATCTTAGGAGCTTCGTTTCCCCCTTTCATGTATTTTTTTTTCTTCTTAGCAAACAAAAAACAAATAAAATATTTTGAGGGCATTTGTCCTCACCAAAGCAGATGAATTAGGACAAGCTTTTTCTTGACAGTACTTCTCATGACTTTCTGCTGCGCGTTGCATTCTTTAGTTTGTATCACAGTTGTATAAACAGAAAGAAACCCTTACAAACATTGTAGATTTGATTTGGCTAATATGGAATTCCTCGCTTACCAACCATAATTTGTTCTTTCTCTTTTTAGTGATCTATGATAACATGAAATATGAATTTAGTTACTTATAAAAAAAAAGATAACACGAAATATGAATTTCGTAGTTTCATGGTTTTCTCACATTGAAGAAATTTTATGGTTCAGCTCCTATGAAGTAATTTTCTGCTTTTACATCTGTACTTCTTTAATCATCTTGATAGGTGATGGAAACTCTGTTAGAAATGCTCAAGAATACTGGAATAACTCCTGATGCCTTCATCGTGATGCAAGCTATGAGGTATATGACTGTTGATGGCTAACTACAAAGTAATTATTTTTTGAAATGAACTGTGTACTTCCTTAGATGCAGCAAATAGATCTATACGTGCATGACGCATGCGTATGAGTGTTGTGTTGGCATCCTTTTTTTTGGGGGAGGAAAGGGGGGGGTGTTGTTAAGTAGTTTGGGTCTCTGTTTTGTCTATGTGCATACAATAGAGGGGGATCTTGATGTTTGATTCTTTAATTTGTAGGTGTTATCTACATTCTGGGGATATTGATCATGCTGTTAAAACTTTTGAAGACTACATCAATTCAGGGAAGCCTCCTGCAGCGGAACTCTATGTGGTCAGTTTATTGACAAATACAATTTCTGGAATATGCTAATATATATCTGCATTGTCATCAAAGTAATTTGTGCAAGACCAGCTTTTATTCTCTAGATATAGGACACATATTCTTTCAACATTTTCACCCTTCCGTAGATGTCCTCGTCTCCTTCACATATCTACTCATGTTTATTGGGAGCAATGAAAAACTGTATGGATGCCATTATGTATCTGCAATTGAACATTTCCTGGGGTTAAGTATATTATTAAGTCAATAGGCTATTTTCTCCAGTCCACTTCTGTAATTTGTTGTCCCTATGCCTTTCAAAAGCTGTTGACACTATTTTCTGCCTGTACCAAACAACATAAATTTATTAAGAAACATAATGTTTTACGCGTAAACATACATCCTTGATTTGCATCTATTTAATTCAAGATCAGTATTGTAGTATATGGTTGTTAAGTACTGTATCTATGTGGTTGTAGACACTTGCGGAGGGAGCCATGATTGGGTATACTACGAAGGGAATGCAACTTGCTCAAGACACGCTGGTATGGTTGAGTTAATGTAGCTTTCTGATTGTGTTCTTGACCATTATCGTTGTCTTGAGCTTTATTATTCAACATGTGTTATGCATTCTCTAATGCAGGTACAGATGAATTCTAGGCGCTTCTTCTTGAGCACAAAAATGGGCGGTGATCTCCTACTTGCAGCTTCTGGAGAAAAGGTATGCAAATACTTTGTTTTAATTGCTTGATTACATTCCTGTGGTTGGTTGCTAGGGAGTAGAGACAAATAACTGGTTTTATGTGCTCTCTATTTTTCTTTCTTGCTATAAATTTTGGTTTATGCTCTCTACTCTATATTCCAGTTGAACTGTTAATATTTCCTTGCAGACTGGTGGATATACTGTTGCGAACTATATATGGGATCTGATGCAAGCTCGGAGATTTATTCCTCCGCTTCCTGCTGTTGAAGCGTATTACAAGGGCTTGAAGGTGAGTTTCTTGCCTGAGAATATAGTAGAAACTTGATTTGTCTGATTGTTTCTATTTAAACTGCATTTTTTACCCCAAGTTTCAAAGAAATCAGACTTTTGGTAGACTGCGCATTGCTCTTGATGTTAATGCAGGAGTCATTACTGTTATATATTTGTTCGAGAAGGTATTTGAAATCTCTGAATAAACAGAGTTAACGAGCTGTTGTTTGAGTTGGAGGGGTCATTAAGTGACACTATCTACCTATGCTGAGATAGGAAGTCTTATTTGAGAAGTGAGGAATAATCCAGAAGAAGGCGTAGAGATCATTGCTTGGCATGTGTGAGGCATTTTTCATATATCCTGAAAATAAATAAATGAACTCAGGTTGTTTTTAAAATAACATAATCGGAAGTTGAAATGCTTCGTACGAGAGAGTGGGTCTGGTGGGTTCTCCAACCTTCTTCAATATTTGTTAAAGAGTCTCAAATTTCGTGCTTTGGGCTCTAAATGCATGCGAATTCTAGGAATTGCTTCTGTCTCTAGCCAAGTAGGTTCTGTTATAGCCAGATTTCAAGTAAATATTGGAGTTAGGTTTGTATTCATGACTGCTTCCCTGTATTGTTTATGGATTCAGGAACGTGAGATCCCCGAAGATGATCAACGACTGTTACAAGTTTCTCGGACTTACGACAACCTTCGCCTTAGATCTGGACGACCTTAATTGGGTGATAAGGAAAGCTCCTTCAAAGACTATTTTGCATGGATATTTTGATTGTACCCAACATTATTATGTTTTGAAGCAAGAGAAATATAACTTCAAATATTTATATCGGTCCAATCCTCTGTTTTAGTAAAGATCATCTCTGCGACTGTTCTCTGATTAATTCAAAGTTAAGAAGTGGAACATGTTCCAACGGCACGTTCTCGATTTCACATCTTTTATATTTCTCAGAAATTCATGGACTTATACACGCCCACTGCCAAAAAAACGTCTGAAAGAGTGAGTAAAGGACTCGTGAAAGTAGAAAATTCTCTTTGTGCTTGGCAGTCTTCGGTCAACGAACATCCTTAATTGCACCCAAGATTTGGCGTTAACAAATCTGTTTATACAGGCGGGGGTTCTAACCTGTAGGGTCCGACGCTATAGCTGCCTTCTGTCGCTAAGGGTGTGGATCTTTCTTTGAGCACTTGGCAAGAGGTGATTGACTAACATAACATCCAAATCGGCTCCAAGAGCAGTTGCAATCAAATTCTATACATCTTGATGTTTTTCACAGGGACATGACAGTTTAAAAGTGTGTTTATAGCAGGGACTACGAAAAGAAGAAATTAATTGCACAGAAGGATCAAACACACAAGCTTTTTGTGATTCAATTAGCCGCAGCATCCACCTCTCTGAGCAACTGCTCCATCTCTTGCCCCTGATGGACCTTGGGGGCGCCCATAGCCAACCTTGATGCCTGACGACTGCAGTTATTAACAAAAGATTGTTAATAGTGGATAATATACAAACTGGGCTCTTTCAACACTGACTGATACTTAAGTTGATGGAGTTCACATAATCTAACTATTGGGAGTTTTAAACCTAGTAGTCTTTATCTTTTCCTTCTTGTCCCAAAAAGACAGTCCAAACTATCTAACATATGTCCTTTTACAACACTTGAATTCCTAATGCCTCTACCAACATAAAACCACAAGAGAACAAACTTAGACAACTTAAATGGTCTAAGAAGTCAGATTTTAGCCCGGCAGATCTCCAACTGGAGCAAGATAGCCCTTGATTAAGCCAAAACTACTGGATGCATTCATCACCTTTTTAGTTATTTCTGTCATGCAGGGACAGAGATTACAATACTAGTATGTAAACTCATAGCAAGGACAAGAACAATTCAAGATAATGCCAAACTCCAATATCCCAAAGTTTCCCTCCAGACAAAAGACTTACCTCATTAGATACATCGAATACACCCTCCTGAATATTCTGAAGGATTTTCGCAGCAGTCCTTATGAATGCCTGTAAGATATGGACTAGATTAGACAACAGTTACAGAAAGATCTGACGGTTTACCTTGTAAGGCAACAAACAACAGGACAACACTATAAAGTAAAGGTCTTTGTCAACTTGGTCAAATTACATCACCTCTTCAACATTATGTGCAGTTCTTGCAGATGCCTCCAAGAATAAAAGTCCATTTTCCTTCGCAAATTGTTCCCCCTCCTCTTTGCTAACCGCCCTCCGATGTGCAAGATCGCTCTTGTTACCTATGAGCATGATAGTCATGTTGGGATTTGCATGCTGCCGAGCATCCTCTAGCCAGCTTGCTAGGTGATTAAATGTCTCTCTCCTGGGCAAGAGAACAAATTAATGGTTGTAGTTGCAAGAAACCAAACTTGTGCAACATTGCATGAACAGTTCTATATCTGGGGCAAAGGAATATTAGGAGCCCACCCAACATACACTATTATTTGTCCACATAGAAGGGGTACCACAACCTCCCAACAAAACCAAAAATAAAAAAAGCGAAACCCCAAGAAAGAAAAAAAATCCCTCCCTCAACCCTGGGGAAAAGAAAACCAAGAACCAAAGGTTGACTCTACACACTTCTAAATGAAGATCTCTAAAGCTGCAAATACAGCAAAAGTTGAGTTATTTGAACTTTGGAGCAAGAGATTAGAAGCTGTGGTGGCTGCTACATGAAATCGCACCAAACCCTTCACTAAAAATCCAACAACTGGCAAATAAATGCCACATAGTTCAATGGGGTCACTACGCACCGGAGACTACTCATGGCAATCATATAGATGCGACAATGCATTTCCAACTTAGTAGTTGTGAGTCTAAATTCCTTAATCACATGCGACACACACCTGGTGATGTCATATACCAGAAGTGCTCCAGCTGCTCCTCTATAGTAAGATCTAGTGATGGACCGGAAAGATTCTTGCCCAGCCTGAATCAAAACCACGAGCATTTTCTTACTATTATTACAACTAGTATGCCACTAAAGTAAAATTATCTATAAAATATAATTAAGGCCATTGATTGAGAATACACAAAGATTCTATCCGCTGATAACGTAACAGAAACTACAACCTAAAATTGCCTATCTAGAATATGATAAATGCCAGAGTACAATCTTAGACTGCTATCTTTTCTTAACGTCCCATGAAACAACACCTCAATTGTCCCCAAAGGCTAAGATATAAGGGCCAGTAACCTTATTCAGGAACCACCAACAGAAACTGCAAAACATTACAAAGCTGCCCACTAGTAAATTCCGAGATTCCTATAAATTAAACTAATCAGATTGTAAAGTTACATTGCGGAACAGTATTCCGTGGAAGCAATTTTTTACCGGATGGTTAATAAATGCAAAAAAAATAGAGACAAAACTAACCTCTCAAGTTACTAATTGATAATGAATGCTCAGAGGTCTTATGCTCAGCCAAACGTGGGGTTTAAACCCAGCATTCTAATACACTTTTGAACAAAAAGAAAAAAGTAATTTTATTCAGGATTTCCTTTATTTTTTCTTTCGCATAAAAAACAAGGACATACGGTGTCCCAAATCTGGAGCTTGATGGGACGGCCATCAATGGTGACCATGCGAGCCCCGAACTCGACACCAATGGTGAGATCATGCACGGGCTGGAACCTCTTGTCCGTGAATTGCAGCAGCAGGCATGATTTACCTACACCTGCAGCACACCCAATTACGCCCCCGCCCCCAAAATTAGTATCACCACAAAGAAAAAAAAAATTTCAGAAATTTTTCTATGTTTTTCTTTGAAGTCATAAAAACCTGTGTCGCCGATGATGATATACTTGAAGAGGTAGTCGTAAGACATGGCCGATACGGCGTCGTGGCGGTGAAGGCTACGAGCTTGGAGCTTTTTTCAGTGCGTGCGTGTTTCCTCTTCTCTGCGAGGAGGAAGAAAATAAAAGAGTCTTATTTGTTCGGAGACTTGCAGAAGAAAGGGAAAAAGGATCTGTTTGTAACGTAATTAATAACAAGGAGAGATGATAAAGAACACACGGCGACGTTTCGTTTACACAAGCCGACACGCCAAAACTTTGCTTGAGGATGTCCGTGCCGTGCCGTCGTGTGACACCGTGTCAAATCTTCGTCTAACGTTCGTTCAAGTGGATTACACTAATTAATCCTTCATTATATTTATTTTCTCGTCGTTTCTAATTTATGGATATTTTAATTTACTATTTAATTTACTTATTTTTTTCACCTTATCTGGAATTGAATATCTATCATTTTCATTTCTATTTTTATTTTTTTACGCACGTGAAAAAATTTAATGTCATCGTATAAGCTTTATTGAAAAAAACAAAAAAGAAGCTATTATCACGATATATATATATATATATATCAATCCCCTTTAGTCAATTATTTACTCCTTCAACATAGAATATGGAGACCTGGCTTTAAAGGCTGTACTTCCAAGCAATTCGTATTTGTGGACGACACTGTTTTTTCCTCTTTTGGATTGCTTCAAACGCAGGCCTTTGATGGGTGATGGGTGTGCATAAAAAAGGAGACTTTTTTTTTTCTTTCTAAACAATCTTTAATACATATATTAATATCCAAAAAAAGTACCGCCAGCAAAATCCAGAATAAAGCTAAAGGACCAGCGAAATGGGATCTCCCATTATCTTATCTTTATGAATCCCTCCCATACTGGTTTTGACAGCAAGAAGTGCATTTGCCAACATATGAGCCCTACAGCACCGGCTTTAATGGGTTAGCATATAGCTTTTCTCTCTATAAGTACAAGCTTGCTTTCTCTTGGAAGCAATTCCAACGGGCATGGCTATCATGTTTTGTTCAGAAAACAAGTGGTGACTTCATGAAATAAGTTTGATCAGAAAAATCACCCTGCCCTGCACTTAAATCTTCCACATAGACCGCTTGTCCTAGACCATTGTTGAATCAATCTCCTTAACCTTCTTAATTGACAAACATCACATTTCCAAGGTAAACACTTCACTTTTCAAGATTGCATAATATAATTAATAGAAGCTGTGAAGTACGAACAAGACGCAGAATTTAAACTGATCAAGATCCGACATTAACTGAATACTTTTCTTCCCAGCCCCATGGGAGTTTGGAGAGCAAAATCCATGACAAGTTAATACTGTGACTTTGAAACTCGAAAGTGAAAACGATATCAGCATTCCGATTAATACAATCTTTTTTAATGTAACTTGCAAAAACAAATCAAACCCATATGCTGAGTCTAGGATGGCTTTCACTCTTCCATTGCATCTCCTCCTTCAATCACTTCTACCTTCTCCTTCAATGGAGTGATCTTTGTTAAGAGAATTTCTGTAAACAAAACAAACAAAACATAGTCAACCAAACCGTCACTAATTTCAAAAGGAGTACCGTATTCCGAAACAAGCACAAAACAAAAGGGGCTGTATATGTCAAATCTGTCTTTGCTTTGACCAAGTAATGCAGATCGAATAATAAGACTTCAAAATTAAGCCTCCTAGCTAAGAGTTCAACATAAAATGTTGGAGAAAAGCATAACTCGCATATTATAAAAACAGTAATAACGCTAGTTTGACAATACAATTTTTCAGCAGTCAGATACCCAAGACCAGCGAGCCATAAATTCAAGCACAAGGTTTGTATGCTAGGGCCACAAGTATGTATACTAAATAGCGTTTTGCAGTATGTCACTGACCAGTCTTCTTCGGAAAGGAAAAGCCTTTTGGGTTGACATAGGTACGAGGATTGGGCGACAGATGGTTTCTGAGGTACTCTTTGTTCCCCTGTGCCAACAATTCAAGATGAGATGCTTGCATCAGAATTAGAGTAAGACTTATTTTTCCAAGAAAACAGCTAGGGAAAACTTGTGATCAAACAACTAACCTTGGTTATCACACAAACGTCAACGTTGCTTCCACTTCCCAGATCATTAAATATCCCAGAACATACGGCTTCAACAACAATATTTATTCCTTCCTCCCTCTGCACCACACAAAGGAGGAGGAAAATGCAAATCAGAGAATAGATAAGCATTTCAGATTCAATTAAAACTGTTGAAGCAGGACGCAATTTTTGAAAACACCGCGCCTTTCTTCTACAGGTCACTAATATACCATATGAACCATCTTGACAGTTGTAACAGACCTCGAAAAATCTAAGTACATAGAACCAAATTAGGAGATAGAAAGGTAATCACTCATCCTAGAAGATGACCAAGGTGTCTAGGATACATTGCGGTCGTCCCTATCCTAGTAATACTCCAACATAGTGCTAATCAGCTTCCACAAACTCTACAACTAATAACAAACTAACTTACAGTCAGGCCTTCTCTGTACTTGGACTCGAATATGGCCATAGCTGCAAGTGAACCAGATCCCATTGTTGCATATGGCAGCGTATCAGTTGATCCATGGGGATATATCTGCAAAAATAAATGAATGTAATCATCAGAAATCAACTAATCATTCGAGCAAGAAAAAATCTTTGCCTACTTTAAATTCCAGAGACTGAACTCACAGTATGCAGATGAGGTCCTGTAATATCAACTCCACCAAGAACCAAAGCAGCTTGGACATGCCCTTGGTAGCTGGCTACCATCACGACAAGTTAGAATAGATGCGTTTATTTAAAGAAAGGAGAAGTATTAGAAACAAATGAAACTTAACTTGAAAAGGTGCTTCTTAAGAAGGGTCAGAGCCGTAACAACCCTTGATTCTCGACCAGTATGGTAGCGATGCAGTTGCAGCTGTGAGCTGACCATGTCTAAAGTAAGAAAATCCCAAAGCAGTGGATTAGCATGGTGGGAGGAGGATGATCAAACAATGTTATATTCCTCACGTTTCCAACAGCCATGAGGTGATAAAGAACAAGCGTGTAACCATTAAACTTCATCCCAACAAATACCTGTCACTGCCTCTGTATCAGCAGCAGTTCCTGCTCCACAGCAATAAATGTTTGGTGCCATATAATGAATCTTTTCACAGTTCTTATCGCAAACAATGGGTCCTTCGGTAGCTCTTGTATCTGCTCCAAGAATGACCCCATCCTGAGTACAATATTGAAAAAGAACAGAATATAACTATATGAATTGGGAAGGAGTCTCTGTTTCAATCAATAGTAAAGAGAACAAAGAATACAATCGATGAAACAACAAATAAAAGCCTATAGAAAGTTCTTGAGAACACGTGAACCTGACTGGTGGGGATCTACTAATTCCAGATAGGGAGTGTAGGGCAGAGTTCATGATGTTCTAGATCGTATACATCTTCAAAAACTTATGTTAGATAATTCACAACCATACTTTCCTGGCAGTTTTCTAAAGAACCCACTAGTTCTTAATGATTGAAGAAAAGAAACAAGCACATTTTTCATTTCAATGGTCACAGAAAATGAATGTGTTAAAATGCACCATTATATGCCACCTTGCAAACCAAGTAATATCTGTTCATAGAATTTCACTTGGTGGATCTAGCATCAATATGGTTCACTTCAATGACTCTGAATATTTCTATAAAGAATGACTCAATCTTCAACCAACCAACTAATGTTTCCAGCATAATATTTCATACCTAAACAGAAAACCATCTAAAACATATATAAAAACACAGTGCATAAAACAGTCATACCTGAAAAATCAAACCAACAATTGTAGTCCCTGTCTTCCTAAAAGATGGCGGCTGAACTCCCTTGTTTGCAAGCATATCATTTCTTCTGCAGAGGTCAAAACTAAATCCGCCCTTGCGAGGAAGGTCTACAGTGGAATTAGCCATGTTGAAGCTTCAACTAAACCTGCAAATAGAAAGCAAAAAAGATTTAGCACGCCCAATGCACGTGAAAAAACCAAAACACCAGAACAAAAATCACTAAAACAAAACATAAAATTTCACGTTTTAATGTTTCCGTGTTACATAGTTGAAACAATCTCTGCCAAACTAAGCCAAAAAAGTTGTACGGAGTTCAGCCGAGGATGAATTTTCTGTAGGATTCACCCGGCCCAATATAAAGAAAACCCTAAAAGCTACCTCCTAATTTCCTAACAACCAATTGGGTCATATCAGATTCTGGTTTGGAGAAACCCTGCTTTTCAATAAACCCAAATCAAGGAAAACATATCAAGCTCAAGCCCTCCAGTTTTCCGGACCAAAACCCGTTACTTTTTTTCTCGCGAATTAGGTATAAGTTTAAGTCCAAACTGAGTAATCACCTGAAAGGAACAGAATCCCAAAAAATACGTTGAAAGTGCTGATATTTGCGCACTTTTAAGTTAAGATTCATAAATGTTAAGAAGGTAAACATAAATCATAAAATCACATAAAGAGAGCAAAAGTCCCCGTGGAATCGAAAGATCGAAATCTGGGAGCTAAGGCTAACGAACAAGAAGAAGGATGAGAGGCAAGATTACCTGAAGGTGCGTAAACCCTCTCGCAGAGCACAATCGACTTCACTGAATATTAACGGAAGCGAAGAGGAGAGCGGTGGACGAGTTAGAGCTTTTAGATATTTCTATTTCTTAAACTTTGCCCGTAAAAATTGATAATAACTCATTTATTGCCATTCTGTTATGATTAAATTATAATTAGAATAATATAAGCAATAATACCAATAATAGAACAAAATTAGAAAATTCATAATATACACCAAAAACTTTAAAGTGCAGAGAGTTAGGGTGCGTTTGCACCAAAAATATCACAATATTTTTCACCAACTTACAATAAAATATTACAATATAATCTCTCTCCTATAAAAAAATATAAAAAATTACAAAAATATAAAAAATTACCTCTCTCTTCACTTTTTCACTAAACCCAATACCAACACAAAACTCAATACTAAAAATTTTTCAACACAAACACAACCTTAGTAACACCTACGAAGTTTTAAACCTGAAATTTTAAAGTCTAAAGGAAGCAAACTGCTAAGGCCCAAAACTACTAGGGGAAAATTAAACTATTTTCCCTTAAAAAATAGAAAAGAGACGTTTTGAGGTTTTGTAAGAGTTAGTTATATACCTATTTTGTCTCTCGGTTTTGACTTATTTTAATAAATAATCCTTAAATTTTTAAATTGATCATAAAAGTCATTCAATTTGTAATTTTTGTCAAATTAATCATTTTCATTAAACTTCTATTTATAAAATTAACTATTCACATACTAATTACAATACACGTGTAAACCAAAACTAAAATAATGTGACTTATAATTTTTTAAGTTTTTTTTCTAATTTTTTTTTGTTTTTTAAAAGATAAAACAAAGTAACTTATTTAAATTATTTTTTAAAATTAAAAATTAAAAAAATGTATAACTCACGTTATTATAGATTTCGAGTGACATGTGTGAACATATATGATTGGAGATGACATCTGAACCATTAATTTTGAGAATGAAGTTTTAAGAGAATGATTTTTTTGAAACAAAAAATTATAAACTCAGGGACTTTTATAATCAAGTTGAGAATTAAAGGATAATTTTTTTAAAAGGGTCAAAACTTAAAGGACAAAGTGAGTAATTAACCCATTTTGTAAAGAATCATTAACACAAAAAGAGAATTTGTAAAGAGTTATTATAGGAGGATGTTCTTGACCGAGTTTGGAAAGCGCCTTAATAACTTCAACGAATGAGCTTATCGATTTCACTGGTAATGCCAGCCCCAGGTACTCTTACTATTTTGCTAATTGGTCCTCTGATCTTTAGAGTAACCCCAAGAGAGAGAGGACGTTTGGGATCGATGTTTGATGTAATTAGTAAGAGAGTGGTGGAAGCTATAATTAAAGCAACGAATTAATTTACTGCAATAACTGTAGGATATTACATTCACGTGGCTCGTTCACGTACATTTTATTGAATATCAAGGAGATCACAAGGCCGTTCCTTTTGATATTCCAAAGAAGCCCTTCTCATACCACTGAGGCCACAACTTTTTTGGTGCTTAATTAGTGCTCAAAGTTCCCATGAGAGATCATCATATATCATCGTATTGGCTCTATCTCCAGCAGCAAGCCTCTCCGGAACAGCACGTAAGGGTGAGCAAGTGGATAGTCATCTGCTTTTGTTTTCCACATGCGTGGTGCACAAGCATATATAGAAGACAAGACTTTTAGTAATAATTAATTAATTAAGTTACAGCGCGCAAGCACAATAATTTCGATTCCTAAGTGGGATTCAGTAGGTTCTTAGATATTTTAGCTGCACAATGCCATCCATAACATAACCCATGCATGATGCATGCCATCATTTAGTGGGGGCTAGCTAGGTTAGTGAAAGTAGTTCACCTGTAATTAAGGACAAGATGATGAAGGAAGAATGCAACCTCTACTTTCGCCAGTTCGGCCCCAGGACAGAGCCGTGGTCCACCACCAAACGGTGCCACCTTTCTGCTTGTTGTTTCCTCCTGCCAAAGATTGCAATTGATTTGAGGGGGTTAAGCAAAATGCCATGATGCATGCAAACAAGCAGCACGATCTGCATGTATCTCTGCAAACTAGCACGCTAGCTAGGGGCCATTGTCTTTTCCAAATCTGTCCAAATCATTTTGACCTTAAATTCCATCAAGCTAGCGTGAACTGTATACATTATTATATAAGCTAGGGTATGCTTACAAGCTAGCTGTACGATCTTTATATATATATATATATACACATAACCTGTAGTATGAAAATGAAACGAAACTGAAAACGGTGGTTGATCTAGGTGTGCAATATTCCAAGCCAATATATATGAAAATGAAACGATTCTTGTAAAAAATTGGGAAAAATGAAAACAAGAAATGTTGTCATTGTCATATATGTGTCTGGGGGAGAGGGAGGTTCATGGTTATTTACGTGAAGAACAAAAAAGGAGACGGTCATAAAAGAGGGGAAAGAAAATTAAGTGGGCAGACAACAAGTGGAGCGATGTTGTCAGCAAAAGAGCAGATTGAATTCCAACACGGATCCTAGAGGATATAGCAGTTGATTCAAAGAAAGTTGCCAAAAAACGAAATTGCTTTGTGATAAAACTTCTTCTAAGAAGGGTCCTTTAATTTATATTTGGTATAACTAGCTAGCCAGTATAATAGAGGTTCATGAGAGGAGCCAGGGTACGTGTTAATTGCAGTAGAGAAAGAAATAATACATACAAACCATCTCCATGGATTAAATTCTGAGGGATTTTCATGGAGGGTAGGATCGAAGTTCGGGGACATCAAGACGGGAAAGACCTTCCATCCTGAGGGTATGTAAAACTCTGCAGCCATTTAGAATATCATGATCTCTGTTAGCTAAGAAGACAGTACCGACATATATATATAACCTATCATGTAGTATTAAACAGCAGTACCAAATGTAAAAAACCTTTATATTTAACGTCTTGAATAGCTTTCCTGTGCACAAATTTGACTACATTCCCACATCTCATAGCTTCACATGTAACCTGCGACATTTTGAAGCATATATATCATGTTAAAGAAAATTAATTAAGATTGTGTCAAACATCAATACGACAGATATGGTGCTATACATTGTAAGTGAACTGCATTTTCTTGTAATCTGCCCAGGTCAGTGGTTCTCCATTCTCTTTGCTTTTCCTTATCCTTTGGTGTTCTTCCTGTATAAATTTCGAATAAAAAGTACCTTTTTAATTAGATTGAGCATTATGGGCAGTACTTTTATTGTGTAGGTGTGTATATGTGTATGCGTGTGAGAGAGGCAGACAGAGAGCAGACCTTCAATGTTTCTAATGCATTTGGTGCATGCCCAAGAAAGTAGACAATTAAGGACAACAGTGTTGCGGTTGTCTCGTAGCCCCCTAACAAGAGGTCCAATATAATGCTCAATTTCTCTTCAAAGCTCAGGCCTCCATTTGACATCATCGCAGCAAAGAAGTCTCCTCCTTCTATAACCCCCACGTTCCTTTGTTCCCTCTCTGTCATTATTGCTGAAACTGTGGAAGAAAGTCTTGCTCTGGCCTAAATTAAGAATTGAAATCGATAAAAGAGGAAACTAAGCTAGCTTTTGAGTGGTGTCGTAAGCATATATAACTAATTTAGCGCACTGATCGGGGGGTTTTAATTCATTCCTAGCTTATTTAGTACCTTGACAGCTTTCGCATATGCGCTTCCGGGGATGTTTAGTGGCAAAGACACAAATCCTTTCATGTAGGTTTCGAAGTCTTCTAATATTACTGAGGATATTGGGTCCTCTGGTGTAACATTCAAAAGCTGCTTCAGCATCGTATTGAGTGTAAACTGTACGTTGAATCACAGAATGTTAAATCAAAGGTTACGTTCAAGAATACCTTCCCCCTTTGACCCTTGTTATAGCTTACTGTTGTGTAAGAAGCTGAAAGAACTCTACCTCTTTAACTTCTTTGTAAAATGGAACTTCTTTACAGCTTCTCCATGAATCCATCATCGAGATTGTATGATGCTCTACAAAACCGAAGAAATCTGGAGATGACTTGGACGTACTTATGAAGCTGAGAGCAAAGGCCCTAAGCTTCTTGTGAAAATCTCCAGAAACTGTCAGAAAAGAGTGCTTCCCAAGAATATCTTGCATGGGCTTGGGGTAGCTGGCCTGAAATAGCTTTCCCTCATTCTGAAGGATAAACATGTTGAATTCATGATCGCATGAAACTATGGTTGGGGAACCAAATAGATGGGATCTGAAAATCCTTCCATACCTGCATCAGCATGAAGACAACAAAAAATATCCGTCGTAATAAATAAAGCATATCTGATTCCAAATCTTCATGCTTAATTTGATAATATTTGACCAAATTACAGCAAAGAAACAAAATCAGGAAAGAATAAAAGGTACTTGAGACGAAAGCCAAACGTAAAAGAACTTGGAAAATCACCTAGAGCAATGTTCTTGTAAGAAGCCTCCTAAAGAGTTCGACTTATGGGGTTTGAGGAAGCCAATAGTCTCTCCCAAAAGTGGCCATCCCAGGTTCCCACGAGGCAAATCTGGGAGCTGATCTTGGGTCCGAATTAACAAGCGTAGGAGAAGGAAAGCCAAAACTAGTCCTGAACATAGGGCTAATATAATAGACACAAACGGCGCCACCATAGTTCCTTATAATATAAGTTGCTGAAGAAATTCGCCCGCTTGTCTCGAGGCGCGCCCTTGCAGGTTGCAGCGCTAATGACGGGTTTCTTCTCTTGACTTGCTAATTTATAAGCGGCAGCCCATCGAACAGTACCAACCTAATTAGATTCTGTCTTAACAATATCGTTCTTTTTTTTTCTTGGCAATCTTAATTAACAATATTTTTCTAGATAAAATTAAAGACTAAATATGGAGAGAGTTTTATTGTATGACCTAGTTTGGCTCCAAGAGAAATTAGGGGGCAGGCCGCGAGACAGATGGTATTTAACCATGCATAGAGTACTTTGGTCTTTATAATACTTTCAGGTTCTAGATCAGCAACGGCCAACAGATATACTTTTTTTTTGGGTAACTACAACATATATATATATATATATATATATACTTTTCCTTTCTGGGTAACTATAACAGATATACTTTTACCTAATTGGTCAAATTATAATGTTTGCTTTAGTATTTAAATATCATATTTAATGCCTTATCATATATAGTCTCATTTAAGGTATGTTAGCCTCCCATGGATGGCTGCCGAGTTATTGCAATAAAGTTGATATTTAATTAATTATTTCAATTACTATATATATCGTATGGACTTGAAAAATAAAAGTCAAGAGCAGGCCTAGGAAGGTACTGCATGACGATCAGAGTCCCTCCCTACATATGAATTAGAAAGAAAAGTAGGGCAAATAATTAGGAGAGGCTCACTTAACCTCCATAGACCAAAAAAGCTTACCAATTAATTGCTTTCAATGTCAAACATTATTAATTTACCCTACCTAATCCAAAAAGACTCATTGAAGCGGCTTTGATCTATCTCAAACAACCTTTCAATTAATGCGTATACGTGTGCTTACTACAAAGCCTAGCTAGCAGAAGTTGTAGCTAGTGGGATGCTTCAACACCTACTAAAGAAAAAATGAGGACATGTTCCCTAAAGGAGAGCAAATAGGGAACATAGCAGATGAAATTCTATGACTTTTGAAACCCTTATAGAACAAATGTTTGACAGCCTTCACTAATATAAGTTTTTTTTTAACTAGTTGTCCGAGTAAGCTTAAGTGGACTCCGTCATTTCGGAGTCCGTACAATTTCTCATCCCACACAAATCGAGTAATAATTAACGGGTAAAAAATATTAAGAAAAGTTCCAAATGAATCTTTAAAATGAACAAAACCAGCAAGATTCAAGTCTTAACCTCTGACACAATGAGCTTGAGACAAACCCCAATTGTAGTGCAGATCCTCGAGAGGTCATAAGAAGTAGAGAGGCAAGGAAAGGGACATCGGCTCACTTTGTCTGTCCTTTAACAATCTGTACGTTGCACGTGCAATGGGCTTGGGACCCAACCCCAGTTGGATGGTTGGCCTCTGGAAGTTCTACTTAATTAGCTGGATATCATTAATTCATGCCGCAATCATGGCATTCATGCCTTTCCAAATTATTTCAATTTTCTCAGCTTGAAATCAGTATGAACATGGAGTACAATATCTATCTTCATCCGTGTCAACATCCACTTTTATTTTATTTGAACCATTAAGCCGACAATGCGTTACCTTAATTAATTAACAATATGGTTGTGATATTAATATATTCTATAATTTCTTATTGGAGACTATGTGGAGAAAATTGTTGCCAATATTGAGCTCATAGCCATCGGGTGTGAACCCGCATATATACAAATATATACCTATAACCTAATCTTATTAATTAATTCTATGATATATACTCTATGTTTGCAGAAAGTCGTCATCAATTAATTTCCAAAAAATCGTAGAATATTCTTATAATGAGAGACAATACTCCAAACTGTATTAATCCTTGCAATTTTATTCCATTATCAATTTGCATGAACATTCGACCGATCCTCCTTTTTCTCTCTCTTTCTTATAATTGTAGACAACCTTTTAAAAATATAAACTCTCTTGAGTTTCTTTATGAGACCAAATTGCACGTTTGGGTAGGCAAATCATGATTAGTCTTGTCTTTTTGTAGGGGGGTTTGGTGAAATTGAGCCACAAATCTCTATCCCTAAAAGGACAAAATGACTGATTGCCTTGGCGTAAAAGAGAAACCTATTGCATTGTGATCAAGATTCAAGGCATGCATTGATTCATTTTGTTTTCCAAAAGCCGAGAAAGGGGCAGAGGGTTTATAGGAGAAATAAATAAATAGATAGAGAATACAAAATGCCAGAGAAAAGGACTACAAAAGTTCCCTCATAAGTAATTACCCAAAAGAAAAAAGTAATTACCCAAAAAAAGATTTTCCTTATAGTCATGTCTACATTTTCCTTTTCGGCCCAACACAATTACGTGAGTGGCCCAAAAGCTCTCCGCTGGCAGATGGAAACGTGGGCCTGCAGCTATGTTGGGCCCACTGACGTAGATAGTGGTCTAGTGGGCTACAGTCTATCTTAGGCCCAACTACAGCAGAAACCAAGTGGATCAATATTTGATCCAATAAACTTTACTCAAAAAGACGAACCCATTAGGGAGTTGGATTTGGAGATAGGCATATAGTTATATATATATAATTTTACGATGAAACCTTTACTAAACGAAAATTCTTATAAAAAGTTATTAAGATAATCTTTAAACCAAAGCCTGAGAAACAAAGAGAATAGCCACACTATAAAAAGGAATAGAAAATATGAGAAACAATGAGGACAAAGATGCATGCAGCCACAGAATGGACGCGGACTTCAAGCTGATCAGGGATAACAACATCAAAGGAGACTCACCTGTAAACGTCCATTTCATCACAGGATGCATATTTATAACTTCTCACCTTCTGCTGTAGAGCTTTCAGCTTCCTTGCCCTAGCTTCTACTTCTCTGGACATAGCTTCTACTTCTTTTGATATAGCTTCTATTTTTTCGCTCATCCCACTTTCTTGTTTTCTTGCTTCAAGAACGAAGTAAGAGTGGGTGACTTGATGATGGCTTCATATCCACCTTGACCAATCTCTACAGAGAAAGGTTGAGACCTGGTTGGGAAATTCTTGATCTCATGAGCTCATGGGTTAGCCATCTACCTGAGGAAGTAAAATATAGAAGAGTGGTGGGACATGGCCTAAATGCACAAGAGCTTGCAAAGAACCCTCGGCTGGATTCTTTCTTTGTGAAGGATCTCAATCGGGATCAACAGATTGAATTGGAGACCTGCAGCTTTGATGCTGTGTTATGCACCGTCAGTGTACAGTATCTTCAACAGCCAGAGAAGGTCAGATATATAGATCGAATCTTTTGGTAGTGTTCTATTTGTAGGCATACGAGCATGCCATGCATTCACTAACCAAGCTTGATCTCTCTGAAACTATAATCAATTGCTCTCTGCTCTACTGATCCTGCAATAGTTAGTGGGCTCGTACATATACAAGACAAATTGGCGAGTCAGACTACCCTGATTCTAGACTCTTTTTCTCTGTTCCCATGTCATTGCCTAGACATTCTGAGGCTAAGGCTTCCACAGTTTCACTCAGCAAGGAATGTCCAACTGCATTGGCTGCTTAAATCACCATTCTCATTCACTATGTTCATTCTCTTTGGATGCGAACTTGAAGAACATGGTGTGCTTCCTTTTTGTCAAGTTGCTCAAATTGCACACCCTAATTGTGTAACTGTGTAGACTTCTAATCTCCTGCTCAAATTGAAAAGCCATTCTCCATCTTTGGACCTTCACCACCTTCCTTTCCCTCACCTTGAATAGAATACGCATCTCTTATCTCTTTCTCACCCATCCCACCGCCCAAAGAACTAGTCTTCTAATAACTACGGAATCATAAATATGCCAGTTGATGGTTGTGGAATACTCTCACGTCTCAACCAGGGGAAGCAGGGTCATACTGTGGCAGAAGTTGAGTCCAAAGCGTCCTGCATACATGTTTGTCTCATTTGGAGCCTCCTCTTACGACTTCATTCATCTCCCTTATTCTTCTTTGAGCTTTGCCGCTGAAGACTATGAAATAAAAATCTTACAGAAAGCTGGATGCTATTTCATTTCATCAATACCAGCAGATATTGCTTCGGGAAAAAGGACAAGGAAAAATATCGTGGGGATATTCTGCAATCAACTCTTACTATTGCGTAGACTTGAGGAATAAGTTATGTCGAATTGTCTTATCATGCACATGCATCTCATTCAATCCAAGTTTTGTAAATACCTCAACCTCGTGAAAAACCCCTGTAGGCCTCATCAGGTGGTGTCATCCTTCTCCATTTAAACCATTATAGCTTGCACATAAACTTCAAAAGTTTTCAGCCAGAGGATCGGTGCTACTGCTTGCTCATGGATCACTTGAGCCATTCACTACGAGGTCATTCCTCAGGCCCAAAAATTTCATCCGTGGTCTGTCAAGTGGCTTAATCTCTACATGGTCCTCACCAGTCACCAACTTAAGCCTTGGCCCGCACCCTCCCCCTCCAACATGTCCGCTCAAGGAAACTCTCTCTATCTTTAAAAGCATTGCCTTCATCATCTTCTTTCCCATTGCTTGCGTATTTCCCACCATCTCATCCCTGACCATAACATCTATTAGAATTTACACAATATGTGAAAGGTGAGTCTAACTCAACTCCAAAAGACGCCTTGAGGAGTGAGAGATGTCACAACCTTATAAGGAGCACACTGAGTAGTTTCTCTAACAATGTGAGACTTTCAACACGCCCCCTCACATGTGGCGGGAGGACATCCAAGCCAACACGTGGAAACGGGTGACGGTGGACCACAAACTAGGAACTTGGCTTTGATATCATATTAGAATTTACACAATATGTGAAAGGTGGGTCTAACTCAACTCCAAAAGACGCCTTGAGGAGTGAGAGATGTCACAACCTTATAAGGAACACATTGACTAGTTTCTCTAGCAATGTGAGAATTCCAACAACACCTCTTCTTTTCCATCCTTTGTTAGTGATCTCTTCGGTTTAAATGGGTTATTAATGTTAGAGACGAAACAAATTGACAAACATCATTATTGCATCGCAGGTGTTTGCAGAAGTGTTTCGGGTTCTAAGGCCGGGGGTTGTTCATTGTGAGCTTCAGCAACCGATTGTTCTACGAGAAGGCGGTAAGCGTATGGAGAGATGGGACTGCATATAGTAGGGTGCAACTAGTAGTACAGTACTTCCAATGTGTGGAAGGATTTACACAGGCAGAAATCATTCGAAAGTTACCAGCTGCTACTGGTTCTCCAGAGGACAAATCACCATTCAGTTGGATAATGAAGTTGCTGGGATTGTTCTCGGGATCAGACGCTTTCTACGCAGTTATAGCTTTCAAGAACTTCAAACCTATATATGAATGAATAAGATATTAGCCTCTGTGGATGTACGAACTTCTCCATACCCACAACTTTGATAAGAACATGAGCAGAAGCTTTTTTTTGGTCCCTTCCTGAACATAGAAATCTCTTTTATTCTAGCACCAGTCTTTCCATTACGTACAATTACCAAAATTGGGTTAATTTTCAACTTCTGAGTTGGTTATTTGATTTGATACATTTGAGCGTCCTGGAATGCTCCCCAAACCTTTTTTCTCCCCTACTTTATTGAGTTAGGGTGTTAGAATCCGTATCTATTTTATACACGTTTTGTTGCTAAAAGATCATCAAAATTTGTAATTATACACCCCAAAACAGAGGTTTATTGTGGTCGTCTCGCATTTGCTTCTTGTACTCTTCGCGAAGCTTATTGTGTTCCTCTCGCATTTGCTGTCTGCCTGTCTGTTAGGCAACCGGTCGAACCAGTTACTATATATTTTTCTGGAAGCTTGAACGTGATAGAAAATTAAGCTGTACGGACGAATCAGAGAACGGCGAGTACAAACTCATTGCCCAAAATTTTAAATGTGCAAAAAAATCTAAACCCCGAGTCCGAAATTTTGATGAACTTATCTTCGTATGCAAATACTCCACAAAATTTTGGACCATACTAAACTAGTAAACTTCATGTGAGTGTCAACCGAACAACCCCGACCCTCTCCTTTCTCATAAACCTTTATCTTCACTCTCGCTTGCGGCCACCCCTCTCTTTAAGCCATTATCAATGGCCGAAGGTTTAATTTCTACACCAACACTCTCCACCGCCAAAAACCAATGCCCATATCTCTCACTTCCCTCGAAACCCATCAAGCTCTCACACCTCTCATTCTCATTGTCTCCATCTTCCCATTCATGGTTCTCCCTCAAGCACAAGCCTTCACCTTTCCGCGTAGTTCCACTGGTTGCTCAGACCTCAGACTGGGCTCAGCGAGAGGAAGAAGAAGAGGACCAGAACCAAGATGAAGAGGAAGGAGAAGAGGGTTCGAGTTTGGAGAGCCAAGGGTTGGAAGAGACTCTGGCTGCTACCGCTTCTGATGGTTGGGGAGGTGAGGCTGAGGGTGGAGAAGAGAGTTCTGGAGGAGTTTTGGGTGAGAGCGAAGAATTTTATCCTGAGCCACCTGAAGAGGCCAAGCTCTTTGTGGGTAATTTGCCTTTTGATATTGATAGTGAGAAACTAGCTGAGGTCTTTAATCAAGCTGGGATTGTTGAGATTGCTGAGGTAAAGTTTGCATTTTGGTCAGTGTTCATTCTGTGTGAGAGAAAAATTGGAAGATGGAAAATCGTTTGACGTAATCATGTTATTTTGCTGATTTTTTTATAGGTAATTTACAATCGGGAAACAGATCGAAGTAGAGGATTTGGGTTTGTAACTATGGGTACTGTTGAAGAAGCTGAGAAGGCTGTGGAAATGTTCCACCGTTATGTGAGTTGCTCTTCTCCTAATGTTGAGAAAACATAATTCACTAAGCTTATTGTCCCTTACCTAATAACCACATTCACCTGTTTTCCTTCTATATTCTCGATGGATCTATTTCCATGCACATGTTATTGAGGACAATGTGTTTACTGCATCCTAGACGGTCTAACTGCAATTGAGTGACAAACTTGGAGACCATGCTTAGTGTAAAACTGTGCTTTTTACTTGTTTCAATCAGATGGTCTAAGTTGGTGTATTACTAACTGCTGGGATGCATTGCGGGTTATATTGCTCATGTTCTTGCTAACTGGGCCACTTCCACTTCACTGGAAGGAAGCACTCCCGTCAATAGAATCCTCTCCCAGGAACAACACCCCCCCAAACCAAAAAAAAAAAATCTCTTGTTGTAATCTGTTATGCTTGCCAAAAAAAAATTTTCTGGGATGCATCTCATGGAAGTCTTTTCGGCGTGAGCCACATATGAACCAAGATTAGCTTTCTCAACATTGGTAGGTCGTGTTCTGAAAGAGAAAGTTCTAGTTCAATGGATCATTGTTTCATGTGTCGCCTGTAGATCTGGAATCACTTTCATTATTAAGCAATGTTGGATCTCAAATGGTTGTAGTTGTGCTATTCAAGACTTCAAGTATCTGAGTCCTGTCTATGCTGCTAACAGGATTTGAATGGAAGGCTTTTAACTGTAAACAAGGCTGCTCCTAGAGGATCACGGCCAGAACGACCTATAGAAAATGAGCCCTCTTTCAGAATCTATGTTGGTAACCTGCCATGGCAAGTGGATGATGCTCGTCTTGAGCAGGTTTTTAGCGAGCATGGGAAGGTGGTTAATGCCAGGGTAGTTCGCGACCAAGAAACTGGCCGTTCACGTGGGTTTGGCTTTGTTTCAATGTCCAGTGAGACAGACGTGAATGATGCAATTGCTGCTCTTGATGGACAGGTTACTTCTATACCCTATTTCAATAGGAAGTTTTCTAATTGCAGTTAATGCAAGAGAAAATGTGAATCACGTAGATTTGAGGTCAATAGTAATATGCTTGGTTTGATGCATCTAATGCAGTGTCATTTGCATTTGTATGAACCATCCAAGCATCTTTTGGTTGACATGGATATCTGTGGTTACCTTGGGTAGAATTTTATTTCAGACATTAGCTTTTGGTACTGTTAATGGTGGCGGGGACAGTGATCCGTCATAGGAAGGAGATAGCATCTATACATCTCTGTTGTGGCAAAATTCGGGTTTTGCTTTAAATTTCTCCAGTTGACGAATAACCTGGTTTTGATTTCCATTGGAGGTGCAGAATTTGGATGGCAGAGCAATCAGGGTAAATGTTGCCGAACAACGACCAAGGCGTGGATCATTTTCTATGTAGAAGGATTTTGATTCAAGACTTCTCATTTACTCTACAAGCTTGGTATTAGTTTGAGAGATGGATTTTCATTCTTTTTACTTTTGTCCTTTTTGAGGATAGCATGAGGAAAGTTGTACGTTAGGAATTTGAAATTTCCCTAGTATTATTTCTTTTCCTTTTGTCTCTTTGGTTTGTTGGTGAATTATGAGCTTTCCTCTATTGCAAAATTACACCTTACCAGTCAAGTGTGATCACCATATCATCATTTGGGGCGTTTTGAGCTTGAGAAAATCATTGCACGACAAATCTCATGGAAACAGGCTAATGCCGACTCTCAGGTGTTTGTATTGTGCTTTCAAGGTTTTCAAATGAGTGGATTAAAAAAAGGTTTTCAAATGAGTGGAACTTAACCGATGAATTAGCTCGCTTGCCAAAACCTTATTTGGGAGAGTAATTGCTTTGTTCTTTTATTGATAAGGTGTTTAAATTGTCGATAAAATTATGTAGTTCTTAGGCTCAATGTATCAAAGGTGGAATCTGAGACCCTTGCGTAATATTGTTTTAATAGTTTGAGGGCTTAAAAGTGACTTTTCTTTTTATCCCATCGCGTTATGGTAATACCTCCAAATGTTAGACCACATTGCACGATTGTGTGAAAGGTTAATTGTTGAGTGAACCTCATCACAGCCGTTTGGTAATCTCACACTTGCTGGACAAAGATATAGAACAGAGCATGCACTTGCTGGGCATGGATATAGGACAGATCATGCACTCTTGGACATTGATGTCAAGTGTCAAATTGAAACTTTGGGATGCACGATAAGTATCTTCGATTCAAAAGTTCTAAAAACTTTTACATACATGAGCCACAAGACTCGAGCTGTGCGGCAAACAAAAGCTCAACCTATACTGTCCTAAGCCCAGCCCTAATACATCAATATATCATCGGACATTCACTTAAGCTTGGGGGGGGGGGGGGGGGGGTTCCCGAAAATCTCCCGACGGAATGCGCTCACCCATTGTTAGTGCTCACGAATAGTGGGCTCCCGTTATGCACTCAGCCACTGTTAGTGCTCACCTAGGGTCAGTGTACAGACTTACTAGTGAATTTCCCTAAAACTCTCTCAAACTGAGTCTGATGTGCTATGACTGATACAGCATTCACAGCTTCTTCGTGGCGTGAAGAAAATCTGTTGTGTTCACTATGATTTTACAAAACAGATTGTGGTGCTCAGTATACTTGTGTCAGGGTCATTTCATTCCACAACATATGACATTGCTTCGTTGAGATTGAGCTACAATGTGGTATGGTGAATTATGACTAAATTCACATCAGGCTTCAGAGATTAGGTTATCAATTAGAGAGATTGAGCTACAATGAGAGCATCCTAGCTCTTTCAACTGCTTCAACATAGTAGTACAGTCTCCACAGCGTTTTATTTTCCTGCAGAGCAACATCTAGTGAAGGAGAAATTCTAAATCGAATCCGTGTACCACGTCTATGCATTTTATTTACCTCTTTTTCGAGATCAACAAAAATTTCACCACATAATTGTCCTTCTGCCAGTTTGCCTTGTTTGATTTCCACGACACGGTCAAGATTTTGTGATGATAGCTTCTGGATCAGTTTAAGAAGCTGTTGCTTCTCAGTAAGAGTCATAGGCCTGTAAATTGAAGACGGTTTGAGTCAAGTACTATATGGTGATGTGACAAAAGCTCCTCAAGTTGGAAGCAGAGGGGTTTCACTTTTTTTTTTGGTGGGTTGGGGGGGGGGGGGGGTTAGGATGCACATTCTGCAAGTCTCTTTCTTTTCATGCGAAATAATAATAAGGTAATAGTGAGAGTTTCCCGAAAGAGAAGAGAGGGGGAACCGGGAATGTATAACCTAAGATACATGCAGTACCCACAACCAAAAATATACATGGTGATTTTAAAATAAAGAAAATAAAACCTGCCACAAAATCCAAATCTCTGACGTGGGCATATCATCAAAAATAACAAAAGTGAGGAACTCTTAAGGTTCTATAAGCCCTTGTAACAACTAAGAATAACCTAACAGGGAGAGACATTTCTACAAGTGAGGAACACTAAAGGTTATAGAAGCCCTAACAACTAAAAATAACCTAAACAACAAGAGACATTTCTACAATTTCCTAAATCGCACCATACATTGGTAATGAGTAGTAGATTTCACTTTGGATAGTATTTATATAAGTAAGGTCACATGATTGGAAGGCCATACAGATCACCTATAATTTAGACTTAATACACGCCAAAAAGAAGTAAAGTGAACATCTACTTACCCTAGCACCAATGCACTCTGAACTCAATATTTGTCTACATAGATGGTGAGATTAGAGTGTTATTACAAAACCATCCCTGCCCCAAAACAACAAATTGTTCCCTTGATTCTGATTCTCAGCCCCCCAAAGGGGGAGTCTCAAAGTAGTGAGCAGCTGGTCAGCAAACCACGGAATTAAAGATGTATGTGAAGAAGAGGAAGAAGGTACAATTTGTCACAAGTTCTACAAAATCATCAGAAACTTGTACATTAAATTCTTCCCCTGGTTCCTAGACTCTTTTTTTGTTCGATCAGAATACAAAGCTTCATTGTTCATTTCTCTGTAACAAAATCCCAATCGGGACGACACGATTCCAATAACATACAGCGAATCATACCCATTTGATAAGGGGAGGCTAAGAAACCTTACAGATATCCTAGCCAAAATTCAAACAGCATGGGTCTTATACCACTAGGTATAACCTTGAGGCCAAACATTTTCCAAAGGGGTATTTAACTTGCCAAGATAAAAAAGAGACAGCAATAATTAACCCATATACCTGCATGTGGACGTCACAGTATTAAGAAGTTCCTCAAGCTGTTGCTCCATGTGCCCTAACTGAATTAACACAGAAATAACCTTCACTCAGCTATTATTGTATAAAATTCTACCACATACTAAAAAAAACATATTCTCAGATGAATTTAATTCTAAATCCAAATATTATGAGATTTAAGAATATTCCGGGCGTTGCAGTCTACAGAAGAATTCCAGAAATTACAGTTGCAGACAGTTCATCAGAATATTTCTTCACCATCTCCTCAAACTCCAAGTTATCATTCTCTAGAAACAACTGTAGAACATTATCCACCTAGAGAAAAAGGCACAAAAATTAGTGAAACGTGAAACCACTTCTTCATTAAGCTGTGAATGACCAGGAATCCTTTGTAAAGCACATAAACTAATACTAACACAAATACATAGGCAGATGCTTGCACATTAAGTTCCCTTTACAAATCCTGCCTACTTCCCCCCCAAGGCCCCAACCCCAACCCCCTAAGCAAATATTTTGTATTGTTTCTCATCCTTCTTTCTTCATGTAAGTAAACTCTCGTTGAATTTTCATTGTATCATAAGATCCAATGATACTTGTATTAGATATTCTTATGATA
The DNA here is from genome assembly GCA_963930655.1 of Myrica gale. NCBI lineage: Eukaryota > Viridiplantae > Streptophyta > Magnoliopsida > Fagales > Myricaceae > Myrica > Myrica gale. The sequence continues at coordinate 1,102,166 of OZ005600.1, read as the reverse complement.
GTACAAATAAGATAGAACTAAAAGTGTGTACAAGGTACATGCATGTGTATGCGTGTGTTAGATTTTGTCTTTTGTGTGTGTGCTTGTGATGGGTGGGGGGAGGGGGTTGAGAAGAGGGGAAAGAGAGAGAGAGAGGAAGGAGTCATTCATTCTCTATCCATTCTCCTCAACCATATGTGATACACTGAAACAGCACACGATATTCAACAACCAGTAATTTACTCTAGAGCCAGACATCAAAGTAAGTGTCGCCACCTCTCCATTGTCACCCTCAGAGCCTATGTTTGATTCCAAATGAGACTCCTTCCCCTGCTTATAAATGATGGTAGAGCATTAACAGACAGAAATAAGTAGTAGTAAATTTGGAGCACATGACTTTGCACAATTTATCTGATTCTGACTAAAGATAAATGCCCAAAAGGAAGAACTATAATCACCTTATGCTCCTCCAGACAAGTTCTTTCTCTAGGGGTTTCTGCAGTCTGGAACCAAGCAAACAAGAATAAGCAATCTATAAATAGCTTACCACAGGAAACATAAATTGTGGAAACAGAGTAAGAAGAACAAGAAAAATCTTCCAGAAAAAAAAGACAGTAAAGACAACAACAACAGGAAACCATGGATAACTTTGTGAAGAGGAATCATATCTAAGTACAATTCTTTTATCTTCTAATATTTGAGCATCCAGCCTCTTTGATGCTCTTCAAACCTAGAAAAATCTGGATCCCACGGACTTCTTTGAAACACGTATTCTATCTCATCAACCCTCATGACAAGTCACTCCATGGACCTCTGGATCCCAGGGTCCCCAAGAGAGTAGCAAAGGGATAACCACCTTCAACAATGGACTTAGCATAACCAATTTGCCTAAATATCTTCGAGCAATACCTATCTTTCTACTATAACAATTGGTAAGATAAACAAAGAATCAGGTAACTGTTATTTGGAGTCAGAAGGGAGCATGAAGTTTCAGGTATATTTTGCGTGAGAAAAATCATCTCACACCTCTACTGACTTCTCAAAGATCTCCAGACAAAATATAAGGCAAATTATAAGGTTAGACTACATGAAAGTCTTCTACTGGAAGTCCCAACTTAAGATTCATATAGGTTTGCAGGCTTAGTACCTAATCCATTGAGGATTTCTTGTGAACAAGGGTCCATTTCAAGAGCATAAACAAATGATTGTGTGGATTAGACATTTACAACCTTATCTAAATATAACAAGGTAGAACCCATCTGCGAGAGAAACGCATTACTGGAGCCATGCTGGACAGGACTAGCATGCATAGGGAGGCTTATTTAAGAGGAAGAAGAGAAAACCTTTAGTTTCTTACAGGGAACCTGCCCTGTATCACCATCAGATGCTGCGCCTGTAGGACTTGATAAACCCTTTCTCCTTCTTACTTGGGACTGTAACCGACTGAGAGCTAGACTAGGATCCAGCATCTGCATTTGCATTTCATAGTTATTGCAAACTTCTACAAAATAACTTTGCTTCACAGGCCTTGATGGTTATCACAGTGTAGATTGATCTAGTATGAGAAAACCAAATGCAACATTCAAAGTATCACGATATACAGCATGTACTGGCTCCACCCATCGTAGGTACAAGAGACATTTGATCTATTAAAAAGCCGAATGGTTATAAAGACCTACCATTAGAATGTTATATAACTAGTGATTGTTCAAAGACACCATCGTGGGAATCAACGTTTCTCCGACTCATTTTATTTAAGTAGCCAGTGCTTTTCCATTTACTCATTTATAAGCAAAAAAGGAAGTAGGAACCCCACATACCTCATCAACTTCAGGTGAAAGAACGCCCACACCTTGCCGTAGCAATGCCTTCAATCTTTCTTGTTTGAAATCTGGAAGTCCGGCTCCTATGCTGGTACTAAATAGAGAACCAGAAGTATTCTTCCTAGGCTTGGTTGTATCATCCCCTATCAATTCCCCGCATTCGCTTCCAGATAAGTTGGATGTTTCAGAATCAAGAGGAAGAAGATCATCTTCCTGTGATAAGAGCTCCACTACTTGACGTGTATAATAACCGAAGTAATCTGGTCCTGCATTCGTGTAGTCAGCTCGAGTGACCACCCCCTTTGAAGCTTCTGACATTACAAGGAAAGCCAATGCTGCACCTGACAACTAGAGTTTCATGGAAAACTATTTGGTCCGGGAAAGGGCTCAATGAAACTGCCTTCTTAAGGAAAAAAGAAAATGCATGAATATAAACTGCAATACATTTCAAATTATATCGCAGTGAAAAACCCTATATAGAACTGATTTATGTAGTAATGATGCCGGTAGTATATGCCGTGCATGAAAGCCTGAAACACGAAAACATATCCTGCCATAGCCCTAAAGCTCCGTTCGGTTGCCAAGAAAAAGGAGGAGCCATTAGAGTTTACCAATTTACTCAACGCGAGAAAACTAATTGAGGGAAAAAAAATGAAAATGCTTTACAAACCGTTTGAAGAATTAGTTCTCGGTTCCTCAGTTTTCTACGTACTCAAACAGAATTTAAGCAAAGAAACTCTCACACCCATTCGGCCACCAAAACATATTTGAGAGACAGGGAGGGCTTACGTGATCGGAAATGTTAACGAAGAGTTGGCCAAACGAAGCCTCGAGTAAGGAGAAGACGATATGCGCACCGGGGTTCGTGCGAGGTGAGGATCTCGGTACCTCCACCAAGGTGACGCTGTGGTTAACGGTACGGAACCCAGCCGGTGCCTCCGTCTAAACTCTAAAGTAATAGAATGGGGTGTTTTAAGTTATTTCCGGGTGCCCTGGGTGAAATAATTCCCGGGGTCCTCACTTTGAACGACAAGTCGTATTATAGAAATGCAGCCTATTATTAAATTTCAAGTAATTAGTTCTAATTAAATCGTCTATTATATTGTAATTCAATTATTCAATAAAATATTTTATTATTCAATTAAAAAATATTGAAAATTATTAGAATAAAATCAAGTTTAATTTCATTTGAAAATATAAAAATGTATAGTCCATGAAGATAAACCCATACTGTCACACGTTTATGTGCAAATAACTATATGTAATGTAGTGAATAAATCAATGCATTAATAATAGATCTTCAATATATTTTGGATCGAGTTAATTTTGGAAACCCCACCTTATATAACCAGATTGAAACAAAATTCTAGTAAGGAATAAAATTTTAAATCAATAATCCAATAAATTAGGAAATTAAAACCATTCAGAAATTGATTCTTAAAAATCGAATGCACCACATTTCATTCAATTCAAACTTATCATGATGGCCACTAAAATCAACTGTAACTTAGTTTTCATAACTAGGGCTGCACTCCGGTTTTTTGGACCGAACCGGATTTTCCGTTTGTACGTAAATGGTAGGACCGGACCGGACCGGTTGTACATAAGTGGTCCGGTCCGGTTTCATTTTTTATTTTTTAAAAAATTTTTTAAGGTTAATTTCAAAGAGGGAAGGACATGTCAAAATTTAGAGTTTTAGTTTAAGTTAAAACTAAACTTTTTAAGTTTGTAATTTGTATTTAAAATATATTAAAAAAATATTTTTTTATTTATATTAATAAATGTAGTCTGGTTCGGTCTAGACCGGTTTTCAAAAGGTCCAAACTGGACCGGATTTACACAAACAAGATTGGACCGGACCGCAAATCCAGTCCAATTTTGTGGTCCGATCCGGACTGCGGTTTGGTTTTGTTCAGCCCTATTCATAACAACTCAATTTTTTTGCTCACTTGCAGATTTTAAGGATCATAATCCTTTATAATTTTCTGTTTAAATTATATTATACAATTTAGAGAGAAACATGCAAGATAACCATTTAATATCGTATGATGTGTGAAACTTTTCTCTTTAAATTGTAATATGTAAGGAAATGATAGAGAATTATGATCTCAATTTTTATCTTTTTTTGACAAACAAAAAAAACAAATAAAGGAACAATTTTTTCTTAAATATTGTATGATCCATAAGGTGTCAAACTTGTCTCTCCAAATTGTAACGAGTAAGGAAATGGTACAGAATCATGATCCGAATTTTACTTTTTTTTTTTACAAATAAAAAGAAGCAAAGCAAGGAACAATTTGTCCTCCCTCCTCGCTCTCTTTTTTGAAGGCTTTGCTTTATTCCCTGTAACGATCACGGAGAAAGGCTATGAAGCAAGGAGACACAGCTTTTCTTTTTCTCCGAGTATAGACCACTTCAAACATGAAATCATTGAGATTCTGCACTTTCATTTTCCCTTGGATCCTCTACATTGTTAGGACAAACCTATGCCGACAACCTAGATAGAATTACTCCGATTTTGGAGTGGCATAATCCAGAGAAGACCCGAGGTTCATAGACTGCCGGTAAAGACTAATCTGTGGGCCAACGAGAAAGTTAAAAGCGATGTGTATCTCAGGGCTTCGTCTTTAACATTACTGGAATTGAACCACGGTTGAAGCAAAGAAGACTAGAGCCATCTTACTCTGACCTGTTTTGAGTAGCCACTATGGCCATCACACAAACATCTGCCAAAACGCAGCAACTGAGGAGAGGTAACAGACTAATGTTCTCGTCCTCCGACGACAATGTCAATGTGCTGGCGATGCAAATTCAGGAAACCCATGCTCCCGATGGGCGTGAGGTTGATGTCAGACCTCTTCTTCGTATCATTGAGGAAATATTCAAACGTGCCACTCCAAATATTGCTGCCATTGTTGCGTCGGTAAGTACCTAATGCAGAGTGTATATCTTTCTATAAGCAGCTGATTTATGTAGGTATCCAGGACCAAGCCGGTTTATACTTGCCCCTCCTTGGCTCTTTCCTGATCCAATTTTACTTATGCAGGGGATTCAAGGACGTACAGAAGCTTTGGAGGACAAGACCAGCCAAGGCACCTTTGTCAGTGTTGAAGCATTGACACATCTTGTGGATCGAATTTCCTGCGAGGTTATCATAAGCCAGTCTTGAATTTCCCTCTCCCTCTTCAATGTTTTGCATTCTTCCTTAAACTTTTGTGAATATTGGCAACTGAACAGTTAGCCTGCAAGTGTTCGGGCAGCCAAGAGGCGGATACAATTACAATCTCAATGTTGAATATGCTAGCAAAGTATTCATGGGATGCAAAATTGGTGCTCGTCTTATCAGCCTTTGCATTGAATTACGGGGAGTTCTGGCTTGTTGCCCAGAATTACACCTCAAACCAACTAGCGAAATCAGTGGCGTTCCTTAGACAGCTACCCGAAATCTTGGATTCCTCTAGCGTCCTAAAACCCCAGTTTGAGGCAATAAACAACCTTATCAAAATCATGCTGGATATTACGAGGTGCATTGTCGAGCTTAGGGAGCTACCACCTCAGTACATTACAACTGATGATGCTGTACTGTCCACGGTCTTCGTCCATATGCCTATTGCTGTCTACTGGACCATCAGAAGTGTTGTGGCTTGTGTATCCCGGTTCTCTGGCCTTGCTGGGTTGGGACATGAGTATGTTTCCTATGTCCATGCCATTTTCAATCCTTCAACGTATTTTCATTGCAATCATGTAATCTTATGCCTTCGAGAATAACCAGGCCCAAAGAACATTTACATTTCAATGCTGGTTTGCAGAGCTCATGAGCTTGTTACTCTGTTTCCAAGGATTGACCATAATAGTGAATGTTAAACAGGCAACCTCTATAACCTGTCCAATATGTACGGATTTTTCCTCCTACTCACCGATGATGTTTCTTAGCCTTCCAAGTATTGTCAGCGCATTTTGCTTGCTATTGATCAATTATAGGTTCTTTGTTGCTACCTCTTAAATCAGGATATCACATCAATTATAGGTTCTCTGTTCATAGTCTCTCTTACAATAATTTTGGTCATTGATTTTTTTTTTAAAAACTAGAACTTTTTTCTAATCTCAAATCGTTCTTGGTTTTTTGCCAAAACTTTAACGTTCAGTAAGAAAACGTAAGATTCTTATGTTGCTTTCAGGCAGATAGTATCAACCGCAGAGGGTTGGGAGCTACCAACCCTGGCTCACAAGGTCAGCAACATGCATAGCCACCTAGCAACTCAATTGGATACCTGCTATAGGCATATAGGTGAAATTCATTTCCCTGTTATAATTGCATGAACTTCACAAGAAAATCTGACTCATAAAATGAAGGTTAGTTGTCGCAATGTCACATTTGGTGCAGATGAAAGAATGGTCGTTGTAGCTTATCAGAACCTTTTACATTTGCTCGAAGTGATCGATACTGACAACATTAGCATTCTCAAGGAATTGATTTGTCCAAAGGATGACCCGCAGCCACTTTTTGATGGAGCCACCCATAAAAGGGTATCCCATCTTCACATCTCTTACGTTCTAGAAAACATCTTATGTTATTACAACTTTTTGATGGAGCCACATGCAATTCTGTTTTCTATTTCAATTATTAGTCATAAGCAAGAACACTGAACCGATATGAACTCTGTAAAAGGGGATGGAAATAAATTCAAAGCCCTGACTCAAATAAGAAGGTAAAATCATATAATCCGACATTCCGGTCCTAACAATGTTAATGACCGAATCAGGTTGATGTTTATGTCCCGAGGCGAAAAAGTGTTTTACTGCTAATATCAGACCTAGACATTTTGCAAGAAGAGCTTGCTGTTCTTGAACATATATATGCAGAGGCTCTGCAACCTCCATCAAGAACGGAGCGTCAATTCGAAGTTGTGTGGCTTCTAATATCATACCCAAATTCCCCTTGGACTGAGACCAGGAAAAAGCAATTTGAAACTCTGCAGGCTTCAATGCAATGGTACAGTGTGCACAATCCTTCCTATCTCGAGCGGGCTGTGATCAAGCTCATCAAGGAGGTATGGAATTTCAGAGGCAAGCCAATTCTTGTGGTGCTAGATCCACAAGTACAGGTTGCAAGTCCAAACGCACTCCACATGATGTGGATTTGGGGGAGTGCTGCCTTCCCTTTCTGCACCGCTAGGGAGGAAGATCTGTGGAAGAAAGAGACCTGGAGACTCGAATTATTAGTGGATAGTATTGACCCGACGATTTTGACGTGGGTATGTGAATCATCACAGTTAATTGATTGTTAGGCGTCAATTAATTGCTCCCACAGATACATAACCATCTATTCAATCATTCACGTCTGCATGCACAAGATTGATTCAGATATCATATGCAAGTATGAATGCAGTATTTCCTTTATTTATTTATTGGCTGAATACACATGAGACTGTTTTTGGGTTGCATTAATGGTGTATGTAGATGTTAATAAGTATTGTGTTTCTCAAACTAAAGAAAACTTATAAGTGCCTTTCTTCATCAGATATCAGAAGGCAGATACATATGCCTCTACGGAGGAGAGGACATGCAGTGGATCCAAAAGTTTACGTTCGCTGCACGTGATATGGCGCAAGCTGCTGGCATTTCCTTGGGGATGGTTTATGTGGGAAAGAGTTACCCAAAAGAACGTGTGAGCTAGGAGAAACACCGAAGCCATCAGAGAAGAAAAACTGAGTCACTACTGGCAGGACCTTAATTCAGTTCGGCGTTTCTGGTTCAGGATAGAAAGCATGTGGCAATCCAAGATCCAACTAGGCAGAACTGTAGAAAACGATCCTGTAATGCAGGAGCTCATGACATTGATGAGCTTTGATGGCAGTGAAGGTGGATGGGCCTTGCTGAGCAGAGGATCAGCTGAGATGACCAAAGCAAAGGGGAGCACATTTTTAGCTTGCTTAATGCAGTACGAGACGTGGAAAGAGCAGGCACAGGTAAAGGGTCTTGTGCCAGCAATTGGAGACCACCTAAGGCAGCTTCAAACCCCACATCACTGCAACCGCCTCGTACTACCGGGTACTGCTGGGAGGATACCAGAAAGAGTGGTATGCTCGGAGTGTGGCCGGAGCATGGAGAAGTTCATCATGTATAAATGCTGCGACGACGACTGAACAGAAAGAAGAAATATATAAAAATTACGCACGTTATTCATATGGCAGTGTTGCTTACAATTACGGGCATGTTTGAGCGAAATTAGGTGTGCATCAAAGAAAAATTGTAATTTTAGAATATGGATTCTCTCTGCCCTTCAAATTTTGTGACAAATTCTGGTTTTATCACCAAAATTCCCAATTTTTCGATCAGAACACTTCCAAGTAACAGCTTTTGGCATTTGGCATCCTAAAGCGATGAATTACTGACATCTTGCCCTCTCTGTTAGATTTAATTTGACACTAAAACACCTCAAGTGCCCTGTAAATGTGTGCCATCCATTTCAATAAAGAATTGCCTTATATATTCTTCTATATACGTTCGTTATAAGTGAAGAATCCAAAATGCCTATACTCCGTCGGTTCTCAAAGGTACGGAATTACTGGTTGAATTAGACAAATATAACGTGTTAGAAATAAATTTTTTTTACTTTAGATAAATGAGACACCCAATTGGATTTGTTTACATCTCATTTATGAAAATGAAGTTACAAAGGGAGACTTATATTTATAAGCCTAAACACACACACACCCTACATTACTAAGCAATGTGGGACTACTCATATTTCAACACTCTCCCGCAAACTCAAGGTGGACAAACCGACAAACCTTGAGTTTTGAGTTACAAAAATAATTACAAGAAATAAATTACACAAAAAAATAATTATAAAGATTGCCGGTACTAAGCCGGGAAGTCGCCGGTACTGCACCGGGAGGATGCCGGTACTGAGCCGAGAAATTTTTCGGTACTGAACCGGGTGAAAGCCGGTACTAAGCCGCTCTGATAAAATGCAGAAACGAAGCAGAGATTAAAGATTCTTTCTTTAGTGGTGACTCTGCTTTATTAATATGGAGTTTGGAAAATTTGTCCAAATCAGTTCACTGTACAGATGAAAGGGAGGTTTACTTGAATTCATTTGGCAAATCCATTCGTCTTGTTGCTTATAATTGAGAAAGGCAAAGAGAAGAGATACAAAAAAATATAAGGAACCTTCTGCCTTCCATTTTTCCAATCCTAAACGTAGAACTTATTTCTCTTTCTTTCTTTCTTTCTTTATCTTCCTCTTAGTTGTTTTTGCCTGTAAATAATTAATACAAACAGGCTGGGACCCCAAGAACGAGGTCTTGAAGCATTGGAGTCTGAAGAGGAAGTTTTTTTTTTTGTAGACTGAAGAGGAAGATGTTCAGAGTGATCTCATACTCCATGTTTGGGTAATGACCAAAAAGCATATCAATTGGATTAAGACTTTAATTTAAATTTTGGTTTGTTCCTCTGTAGTCTTGCTTTACTGGTTAACTAAATCTCTGATTTACACACTCGAGAAAAACAAAAGCAAAGGAATCAAATCTTTCCTTTTCCTTTTCACGTTTTGTGTTTGGGACAGAAATTCTCAACCATCATTACAAGCAAAAATAAGGAAAGGAATCAAGTAATTAGGAAGCAAACCACAGCTTTGGCCCTTTAGCATGTTTCTTATTGGTTACAATTGGCGGCCATCTATGATATACTGTATATTCTAGCTTTAGAGACCATGTGATGCACGCCAACTTCTGTCACGTAAAGCCATGGATAAAATGGTTCAAACCACATGCAGCAGAAGGCCTAAAACATTAGTCTTCATATAAAATAATACTGCTTCTATGTTCTCAGCAAGTTTGTTCTTTGATACTGATTTTGGAAGAATAACTTTTGGGACAAAGAGGCCGTGAAACATGCAAGGGGACCACAAAAGCGAGGCTTCATCTTAACGTCCAATGGTTTTAACTCCATCGGAAGCAAGGAAGTTGATGCAGCTGGGCTTTATTCGCGCTTTCTAATGGTATATATAGGCTGGCCAAACTGCAATACACACAAGCTTCCATATTCTCTATCTCTTCCCTATCTTAGCGTTCCGAGCCTTCCTTTGCTTTGTCTTGAGCAACATGGACAGCAAGTTGCCTGCCAGTTCTCTGCAGCAACAAAATGTTGCGACTTCTCAACCCAGCCGGCCGAGCAATGCGTTACAGGGTTCATATCAGCAACCAAGCCAGCTGGGTTCTCTGCAGCAACCAAGCCAGGTGGGTTCTCTGCAGCAACAAAGCCAGCTGGGTTCTCTGCAGCAACCAAGCCAGCTGGGTTCTCTGCAGCAACAAAGCCAGCTGGGTTCTCTGCAGCAACCCACCCAACTGAGTTCTCTGCAGCAACCCACCCAAATGGGTTCTCTCGTGCAGCAACCCATTCAAATGGGTTCTCTGCAGCAACCCACGCAAATGGGTTCTCTGCAGCAACCCAGTCGCCCTAGTGCATTACAGGGTTCATTTCAGCAACCAAGCCAGCTAGGTTCTCTGCAGCAACCCACCCAGCTGGGTTCTCTGCAGCAATACTCTCAAATGGGTGCATTGCAGCAACCAAGCCACCTGGGTTCTTCGCAGTCGCAATACGGGCTGGCCAGGCCGTTGGCACCTGTTTCTATGCAACAACTGATCAAAGGTGACCGAAGCATGCTAACATTGTCCGACGACAATGTGATGGTCAACCAAATTCTGGCAACGCATGCTCCAGATGGCCGAGAAGTTCATGCCAGATCCCTTCTTCATCTTGTTGAGGACATTCTTAATCGTGCCAGTCTACATCCTGATGCCCTCATTACAAAGGTACAAATGCTAGTCCTTCTAAGTAAAGGTTAACCAAAAACAAGAAGCATCAACAAACTCGATCCAACATATGTTTCTGAAATTTATTTGAGTACTGATGGCATGCAGTATAACTTTGTATATGTCTGAGTTGTTTTATCTCTAACTAGTGCGCCGGTACTTTTCTAGGGCACCCCGGGACTCGTTGAGAGCTTTGAGGACAAGACCCACCAAGCTGGTTTCCTTGCCATGCTTGATGTCGTGTTGCATACAATTGATCGCATCTCCTGCGAGGTTGTACCAAATGATCAATAATATAGAGTCCTGATCATGCCACGTTTGTGATACATGACGCACTCTTTTCTCATAAATGCGACGAATATGATCTCTGACACGGCTTATACATAACACTAACATGTAGATTCTATTTGAACTTTCAGTTAGCATGCAAGACTTTGGGTGGCACTGATGCACACCAAGTGACACTCGATATATTTCACACGCTATCATACTATGCATGGGATGCTAAGTTGGTGCTGACCTTGGCGGCTTTTGCTTTGCACTATGGAGAATTCTGGCTCCTTGCCCAGATTCACACAACAAACCAACTTGCCAAAGCAATGGCGCTCTTGAGGCAAGTACCTGGCGTCCTTGAGCAGGCAGGCTTATTAAAACCGAGATTGGATGCTCTTAGTGATCTAATCAAGGCAGTATTGGAAGTGACCCGGTGTGTAGTTGGGTTTACAGAACTACCATCACTGTATATCACACCGGAGGTACCCGCATTATCCTCAGCCATGGCCCATATTCCGACCGCTGTCTACTGGACTATAAGGAGTATTGTGGTCTGCACTGTCTGCGCAACTCAGATTACTAGCTTCACTAGCCAGGGTTACGAGTATGTTTTTCCCTCCATCACAATTCGCAAAGTTATATTTGTACATTAATCGCTTAATCCTTAAAATAAGATATATACATTAATGATGAATATTATAACGTTATAATGAATTATTAAATGGACTTTTATACTTAGTAGATTATAGCTAGTAGTTTAGCTTATAAAAAAAAGATTATAGTAGTTGCTAGATCTATTCCACTGCAGCAATGTTAGCTAAAAAATGGCAATTGATTGCAGGTCTACATCCACAACAGAGGCATGGGAGCTATCCGGCCTGGCTCACAAACTCAAAAAAATTCTTGAACATCTTAAGGAGCAGCTGGATAGATGCTACGCATACATAGGCAAGTCACTTTTTTTTTTGGCTAAATGTGATACAAACAACGCAATCCCATAGAAATATCAATCTCTCTTACATGGAGCACTGAACAATATCTGCCTTGATCAATACAGACGAGAAGAGGGAGGATGAATATTTGAAGATGCTTATAAATCTCTTCGAGATGACCCACATTGACAACATGAAGCTTCTCAGGACGCTGATTTACTCCAGGGATGATCTGCAGCCACTTGTCGATGGTTACGACAACAAGAAAAAGGTTGACTCTTCTAATAACCCAATTTTCAGTACTATATATTGTGCATTAACCCATATTACTCGCAGTTGAGTTTGGAAAATATTTAGAAGTTTCTCATTTCTCTGATTGTTTGGCGAAAACAGGTTAACCTAGAAGTTCTTAGGAGGAAGAATGTGCTATTGCTAATTTCAAACCTGGATATCACTCAAGAAGAGCTCTCGATTCTTGTACACGTCTATAATGAATCCAGGCCCCACTTAACGAGGCCAGAGAGTCAGTATGAGGTTGTGTGGATCCCAATTGTAGACCGTTCCAGTCAGTGGACTGATTCCATGCAGAAACAATTCGAAGGCCTTCAGAATATAATGCCCTGGTACTCGGTGACCCATCCTTCCGTGATAGGGAAGTCTGTGGTCAAGTTCATCAAGGAGAGGTGGCACTACAGGAATAAACCTATCCTCGTGGTGCTAGACCCTCAAGGAAAGGAGGTGTCCCCCAATGCAATTCACATGATATATATTTGGCAAAGCAAGGCCTTCCCTTTCAGTACCTTGAGAGAAGAAGATCTCTGGAAGGGAGAGACTTGGAGGCTTGACCTGCTTGTGGATAACATTGACCAAACAATACTGAACTGGGTAAGCATGCATATATATGTTATACACGAACGAAAATACAGACAAATCCTCTAACTCATATGCAATTATGTATTTCTTTAACATTTGAGGTTCGTTAAAATTATCTAATTTTGAACAGATGAATGACGGAAAATACATTTTCTTGTACGGAGGGGACGATGTTGAGTGGGTTAAAAATTTTACTAGCTCAGCACGCGCAGTTGCACGGGCTGCAGGCATACAATTAGAGATGATCTATGTCGGAAAGGCTGGCAAGAGGGAGCAAGTCCGGCGAGTGATACAGGCCATCCTCGCAGAGAAATTGAGTACTCACTGCTGGCAAGAGCAAGGGATGGTATGGTTCTTCTGGGCCCGCCTTGAGAGCATGGTGCTCTCCAAGATGCAAATAGGCAAGGCCGACGTCCATGCCGATCCCGTAATGCAAGAGATCAACAAGCTGCTTAGCCACGACGACAGAGATGGCCGATGGGCCGTGCTCAGCAGAGGGTCTAGCCTGGTGGTAAATGGGCATGGAGGCGCGACCCTGACTACCTTGACCGACTTCGACAAGTGGAAGGAGAACGTGGCCCTGCACGGTTTTGACGTTGCTTTCAGGAACCACTACGACTTGATCTATGATGCTTCTCACCACTGCCGCCACTTCCGCTTCTCGGACCGTATCGCCGGAAAGATCCCGGGAGAAATGAGATGCCCTGATTGTCAGCGCTCCATGGAGAAATATACCACTTTCCTCTGCTGCCACGATGAAGACATTCCAAGCGTTCTATACGAGTCCGCCTAGCTTGCAGCAACATGCATCATACGATGCTAAGTTTCTAAATAATCTCATGATGTTGTGTGTTTCTTTTTTGTTCTCTATATATGCATGTAATGTGAATTTGAGTGTACGAGATCATTTGATCTCCGGCCGCCGCCACTTTCTGGCCGCTTACGTAAGTTTCGATTTCATACTATAAATAAAGAGTTATATGTGTGTGTTGTGATAATTAAGATCATCCTTTAATGATTCTACATATATATATATATATATATATCAATGGAATTTTACTATGCTTATAATGTTAAACGTTGTTTATTGTGACTCAAACCGGACTTTGAACGGTCCCAACTTCTTATAATTAAGTTCAAATGGGGCTTTTAATTAGCTGCTGATACAAATATATATATATATATATATATACACACACACACAAACAAAAGGGTATGATCTAATTTTATTCAAACGAGGAATAAGATCAATTACATACTTCCAAAATTAGGAATTATAAGAATTGTTAATACGGTATTAATTTCTTATTTTACCAAAAAATATGTAGAAATCAAGGCCTATAAAAGAAGGACTAATGCAAATTAAGTGAGGGTTTGGATCGACCGGGATAAAGGTCTTAGGAATGGAATAATTTTTACATTCATATCAAATAAATTTACGTTCTTGCTTTATGAGCAAAAACCAAACGCGAGAGCAAAGAATCAATTAATATTCCTTTTCTTCTTCTTTTTCACTTTTCACGCGCGTTTTGTCTAATTAGGGGCAAAACGTGAAAAGTTATACCAGCTTTAATTATTAGCTACTTTGATGTACGAAAAATTTAAATTATAATCGTAATTTACTTTCAGCAATAAATCAAATTATCAAATTAATTAGCTCCCTATCCAAATAAGAAAAGAATCGAAATTTAACTGAATAACATTAACACCCCTTCGACGTTGGATCATGTCTTGGCACTCTCCTGTACATAGACTTAACACCCCTTCCACCGTTGACGGCCGAAGAGTAGCTTGGAAGCTTGACCTGCTTGTGGATGACATTGATCAAACAATACTGAACTGGGTAAGCATGCATATATATGTTATACACGAACGAAAATACAGACAAATCCTCTAACTCATACGCAATTATGTATTTCCTTAACATTTGAGGTTCGTTAAAATTTTCTAATTTTTGAACAGATGAATGACGGAAAATACATTTTCTTGTACGGAGGGGACGATGTTGAGTGGGTTCGACATTTTGCTAGGTCAGCACGCGCAGTTGCACGGGCTGCAGGCATACAATTAGAAATGATCTATGTCGGAACGGCTGGCAAGAGGAAGAAAGTCCGGCGAGTGATACAGGCCATCCTCGTAGAGAAATTGAGTTATTGCTGGAATGAACGAGAGATGATATGGTTCTTCTGGGCCCGCCTTGAGAGCATGGTTCTCTCCAAGTCCAAAGATGCAAATAGACAAGGCCGTCGATGTCGATGCCGATCCCATAATCCAAGAGATTAACAAGCTGCTTAGCCACGACACAAATGATCCATGGGCCTTGTTCAGCAGAGGGTCTAGCCTGGTGGTAAATGGGCATGGAGGCGTAATCCTGTCTACCTTGACCGACTTCGACGAGTGGAAAGAGAACGTGACCCTGCAGGGTTTTGAGATGGCTTTCAAGACCCACTATGACTCGATCTATAATTCTTTTAAGCCCTACCGCCACTTCCGCTTCTCGGACCGTATGGTCGGACAGATCCCGGAAGATATGAGATGCCCTGATTGTAAGCGCTCCATGGAGAAATATACCGGTTTCAGCAGTCAGTGACGTATCTAGGATGTAGACTGAGTGGGGTCGAATTTCTAAGAAAAAATGACCAGAAATTTTTTTTCCACATAATGTAAAAAGTATCTTAAAATTACAATATCGCAAATTAAGAACTAAAAATATTAAAAATAATGAAATACATTTATCCATACCAAGAAACAATTTATAACCCGTGTCTTACAAACAATTTATCTATAGCAGTTTTTAAAAACTTGTAGCATGTATCAGTAACATGTTCCACACTAAGAAATCTTTCAATCACCTATCCACTTTTGTTCACATATCTCAAAACCACTGTCATTTGCTCTTTCACTGAACTATCTCGAGATTCATCAACCATAAGACAAAAAAATTCATCCCTAATGTTTTTAATGATAGCAAGTGTGGTCTGTGCTGCACAAGTCAATAGATTTACGCAACCCTAGGTCAGAAATAATATCATCCGAACTCAACAAAGGGCTAGATCTATTTGAACTAGAATCCTCATTCGAAGTAGTAGCCACATTAGGAGTATTAGACGACTCCATGTTTCGTGGATTTTTTTTTATCAAAAATCTATCCATTATCTAAAAAGAACAAAACAAAACAAAATGTCCATCAGCATATGAGGAAGACAATTCTTAACACCCATCAATAATTATGGAGTTTGATGCCTATATTAAGATAATGAATTTTCTTCTATCAAAAAGTATTGGTGCACTCAGCTATTTCTCGTTAAAAAATAACCTCAATAATAAATTAGATTAATAAAAAATAGTATTTATGTGCTTTCCTTTCTAATTGACAAATGATAAATTAGTGAGGACTTACTTAATTTATGTATTAGTACAGTTAAAGTGATAATGGACCAGTGATAGGGACTGCTGAGGCGTGAGGACTGAGAGAGATACGGAGAGATCGCAGAGAGAGAGAGAGAGGCGTGAGTAATTTTTTAAAAAAAAATCAGAGGGTGAAATGGCGTAATTCCACCCTTTGATTTTTAAAAAATTAAGCAATTAGGCTACACAAACTGGGCCAGTGGCTGTGCCCCCGCTGGCCCAGTTCTGCCCCCACTGGCCTTGGAAGCAGGCCGGGGTGGCTGGGCCAGTGGGGCGGGCCCGCTTCTTAATAACCAAAAAAAAATTCACAAAGGATTTTTGGAACCAGCGGGACCCCCGCCCGCACCCCCTTGGATCCGCCCATAAATTTCCTCTGCTGCCACGATGAAGACGACATTCTATACTAGCACTAGCGGCACAAACAACTAAACAATAATTCAGCGTAGGACTGATTAATGTTTTTCTTTGTATTAAAAGCTGTTTAGTACTATGACTGATCAGACCGGACTTTGACCGCTCCAACTTCTTATAATTAAGTTCAAACGGGGTTTTTAATTAACTGCTGATACAAACGAATATATATATATATATATATATATATATACGTGTGTGTGAGAGAGAGAGAGAGATACCGTCTAAAGAATTACATTATTACATACTTTCCAACAAGGAATTATAAGAATTGTTAATACGGTATTTATTCCTTATAATTTTACCGATAAATATGTAGAAATCAAGGCCTATAAAGAAGGATTGCAAAAGTGAGGCCAGTACTTGTAGGGTAACATTTTTCAGGAGGTGAAATTTCAATATTAAGCATTAAGAAAAGGTCTCAATATATAATTTTTTATTTTTACATGTTTGGTATATTAAGATTTTGAGTTTGAGTATATAAATTAAAATTTTAGACTTTAGTACTTAAAAGTTAAAAAAAAATTCATTTATGTGCGTATATATGATCTTGTAAGGAGTAGAGTGTATGATTGATTGCATTGAAAATTTCCTACTTGAAAAAAAGGGAAAATACACTTTCCAACCATAAACTGCCAGGGTAGTGACACGTTGCACCCCAAACTACCATATTTAAGACATTGCACCCTCAAACTACCAATGTTAGACAATTTACCTCCTAAACTACCAACTTTGACACATTACACCCTCCAACTACTAATATTAAACACTTTACACCCTTCATTTGGCAATAATACTCTTAATAAATTAATTAATTGACAACAATATATTTAATATATGCAAATTGGGACAAGAGTATTATCGTCATTTTAGTATACAAATTCGACATAGGGTGCAAAGTATCAAAAATTGGTAGTTAGAAAGTGCAATGTATCAAAATTTGTAGTTTATGGTGCAAAGTGTAAAACCTATAGTAGTTTGTGGGTGAAAATTGTATTTTCCCCTAAAAAAAAAGAACTTGAGGTTGTCACAACAAGTAATTGGTACTAGAAATTTTATTAACGCAATTTAAATTAGTCACAAAAAGCTAGTTGCTGGTGCAACAATTGGGTTTCCGGCCACGCTCCAATCCATGCAACTGATTTGTTTGTTCCTTTAGTATAATCTTTCTTTACAAATCGACAATTCTCGAGAATCTAAAGCAAAATCGACAGCAAAGAATCCATGTCCTTTTCTTTTTTCACTTTTCACGTCTGGTCTTAGGGGCAAAAATAATTCTCATCTAGAAGATCAGTGTATTAATTCGGGGCAATACCGGCTCAAACTTATGCCCGAGAACAACAAAAATCCCAACTTTCATCACAAAGCAATTGCAAGGAGGGCCCTAGAGAAATAAAAATGCTTAGAACTGGAAAAAGAAGAAGAAGATAACGTACACTTTTTATCCTAGCAGGTATGAGCTATCGTTTTGTTGCTACTAACAATCCGAACCATGTTTGCTTATTCTTTTACTTTGTTTTTTTTTTGTTTCGTTCGGTTATAAAATATAATTTAAATAATAAAATTTATCTCTTTCTATCTGATTAAATAATAAAATTTATAGATGTGACAATGTGAATACCAAAAACACGCTTTTCACGTGAAGTGAGTGTGATGGTATTAGTTACAATGAAAGTAAGAAAGTGAATGCGGTTACGGCTGTGCTTTATTTTTATTTTGTAATTGGGTGTTCAGGGCAGTTTACGTGTATTTTGATTAATTTAGAGGCCTGCGTAGTTTAACGTCCTACACAAATCGAGTAATTACTAGGCCAATAACTTTAAGATGGCCCAAAAGTATTGGTAACAACACCTATAAATTAACCTTTTGATAGTTATTAAAGATATGTCGGCCACATTACAATATTCCCCTACCCTAATCCAAATCTAAAGTTCATTTCTAATTAACTTTTCCTACTTGCTCTCTCTTGCACAACAATAAGTTTAAGACGCCTTCATAATTCATTAAAGATATCATATAGTTTACTCTAAAATTCAAGAGAACATTGGACGGTTGTATTGCAGGCTTGAATAACAAGCACGTATAATTAGTGGAGAGCAGAGAATATGTGTAAGTTTCTTATTTTCTATAACGATTGTGGCAAAACGGTGTAGGTTAAGATAATAGACCTTGTTAGGAGGAAGAATGTGTTTTTACTTGATATTTGATTATTTTCCCATCGGTTTAAGGATTTTTTTGTTTTTAATTTTTTTTAAATCCATGTATTTTTAGTGATGTGGTCCCGTGTAGGTCAGTTGTAGACCGTCAATCTTGTAAACTGATGGTTATCCTGTGCCGGATGTTTGGTTTTTCACGAAATTTTTTTACTCTTCTTCGAAATTTTAGAAACCTGGGGAATTTTTTTTTATTGAAAGAATTGCAAAATTTTCACTTCATCCAAACATGGCCTTATAACAGAATCTTAAAATTTTAAACCAATCAACACTTTTTTCATTTTAAACTTTATTATCAAATAATCTTTTCAAATAATACTTTTCTATACTTTTGACAAACATTTCTAAACTATTTAGGTGGTGTTTGTTTGTGGAAATATTGGAGTTTTGAAAATTTTGGGTATTGAAGCTTGTGAAAAAGTATAATATTTTATGGAAAAGTTAGGAGAGAGAAAATTTAATTGAATAGTATAATATTATTTTACAATTTAATGAGGAGAGATATTATTTTATGATTGTTTGGAAATATTGAGGAGTGAAAATTTTGGGAAACAAACACCCCCTTAATCTGTCATGTTAAAATTTTAAGAGGTTAAAATTTGGTGAAAAATTGTAGAGAGAGATGATTTTTAATATTTATTATAGTAAAAAATAATGATGTGATTAAAAAAGAGATTATATTATAAATTTTTATTAAATTAAAATTTTATAAAGTATAAAAAAATCACCTTGAGATTTAATCTGTAAAAAAATTTTCTTAAAAAAATTGAATTTTAACTGGTCATAGAAAATGTATAAAAATTTTGGCGTAAAAACCATGACCAGAGGCTGAATAGTCAAACCGGTATCGGCAAACAATCTGAACCCTGAGGAAGCCCTTCACTAAGAAGAAAAGGACGTCGTCGCCGTGGATTACCACTTCCACCTCAATGGCTTCAGCGCTCCAAAAGCTTCTCAGGAAATCTTCCGCCGCAAGATTCATCGCCGCTTTACGAAATCCTCAAGCCCCAGATCCCGCAGCAGCTTTTACCCTTCACCAGACCCACCTCATTGAACCCATCCCGAGCCCGTCTTCGTGTTCTCCGAAAGCAGAGAACTTGATCCATTCCCAGTTCTCGCATATTTACCCCAGCTTTCCACTTGGGTTTTACTTAAATCCGATTAGCTCAACTGCGTCGGTAACATCCGAGGCGGAGGACGAGGCGTTGGATGATTGCCGGACGGTGTGGGCGGATAGCGTGAAGAAGAAGAGGAAGAGGAAGATGAACAAGCACAAGTATAAGAAACTGAGGAAGCGTCTCAGGAGGCAGACGTAGGCGGTTTTCTTAGGTGAGAGCTGGTGATATTGCAACAGATTCGCCAATTTGTTTAGTTCAAAATTTGGTGTTCTGAAATTCAAACTCTACCTTTATGCTTATTTCAAGCAAATGTGGGGGAAGAGATTGTTGAAAGCCTACACGGGGTTACTTTGTATTCTTATTTTTGTTATAAGAAGAATTTTGGGAGTTCCTTCCTTATAACTTTGGTCTATGTTCAGCTGTTTTGGGGAATATTGTAGTTTTATCTGTGGCGGAATAAGATGCATTTAATTGGATTCAAGGTTCTTGTAAGTTGTATGTATGCATGTACCTGCTTACCGTGTAATTTAGTTTGGATTGTAGCATATCTTTGTGTGGCAATTCTGAACTTGCTTTTGCTGATCAATTGATCTGAAGGCTAATTTTGTTGTAGAGGAGACCCAGACCTCTAGGCTTTTAGACTTGTGCATTGCTCCTGCGCACAGCAATTTTAGAATGTCTGCTTACGGTGAGCTGGCAATGTCAGCTCCGGGCCTTCTACTACGCTGATTATTGACGTGTACGTCAAAATTAGTTATTGATCAGAAGTATGAAAGAGTGATATTCGTAGGCCGGCTTATGTCTTGTCTAAATGATAATAAGAGGAATACACTATTATGAGTAATTATGCTTGAAATTTCCTGTTTTCTATGATAACTCATCTCTTTTAGTTGTTTTTCACTTTCTTTGGGCCTTCTGTTGTAGACTGATGGTTGTTCTGGAAATTTTGTGGTCCGTCTAAATCTTTGGCATCTCATCCATCGTTGGTTATTGAAATTTGGGTTCTCTCTTTTCCAATTAAGTACAAAGAAGAGAGGAGAAACATGGTTCTAATGTGTGTGTTTTGGAGAGGGGTAGCGCATGTATGTGTGTTTGAATACATCTTTCTTGGCTCATAAAAATCTCAGTTTACGCAGGCATAGATGTAAGATTTGTGATCATTTTACCAAATTGAAGTGACAATTGCAACTTCGAAAGGATATAGTTTTTTATTTGAAGATGTTTTTTTGGTAATTGCTTATGTAAAGATGTTGAATCATGAAGTATGGGCATAAAGGACGATAGATACTTTCAAGTGATTATTGATACCTGTTTAGTGAAAAGAAGGATAAAACCAGCCATGGTGCTGTAAGCGTCGGAAATAGCGAGAAGGCAGTTCAGTGATACTTTAGATTTGGGATTGTTAGATTTCGGTCAATTATATTAAGGTGTGTCAAGAGACCTCAGTCTTAGGAAATATGTTTTGGCTTAATGTGCTACCTTATTAACATTGCTAAAGATATCTGTGATTCTCGTTTCTTGTGCTTCTGGAATTTAGAGTATTGAGGTGAGCCCCAAGAATTTCTTCCTCCTGGATTTTGGATGTTACATTATTGGCTTACAACTCAGCAATCATCGTTGATGTGGAGGACAACCATGATCCCAATAGGTTAATTCAATACCATGTTACTAGCTTTGAAGAGACGTTGGTCAGGATGCGAGAGGCATTGTGCTTGAAAATGATCCAGTGTTTCTTGTGACCGTGCCAAACTGTGTCTTTTTGCGCTCAGCTGCTCATGCTTTCAACGGTTCTGGCTCACTGATCTTGATGGAGGGCGCAACACCCTCGTTACTGCCAAGTCAAATCAGATGTGCTCATTGCAGACCAACTCCATGGCACCAGCTGCCACCGTAAAATTATTGGTGCTCCTGGCATATTAAACTGTACATGGCAGAGTACTTTGGAACTTCTTAACATTTTTACGTTGGTTTAGATCTCCCTGTTTTCAGGTACCAAATATTTGGGAGCAGTGAGATGGGCCGTTAGGGTTGATACGCAGAATACTCTTAATGCACATATCCACTACAGTAGAGATGCACACGATAAATGTTATTGAGAACCAGACAGTATAGGTTTCTGAACTGTTGATCCGGTGCTTATTATGCGTCTAGCTAGGAAAATCTGTTAAGTTCCTTATTTGATGTCCAAAATTAGGACCGTAGGAACCACCCAATTATGTAAATCATGTGAGGCATTTTCAGCAGTTCTGCAGCAAGCAATAGACGTCTCGTCATCCAATCCCATAACAAGGAGATAGAGCTAAGGTGTGTGAGACCCACCACATCTTTCTATTTGATTTGATTAACATCTTGGACCCCATGACAAAACAGACATCCTTTTTATTCAGTCACTGGCTACATTCCTTGTCATCCTTTAATTGTATTAGTTGTTATAAAGTCGTTTTTCTGAGATGAGGTTAGTGCTTGTCTTGTGACCTTGACTCCAAGCACAGTCCTGAAATTAGGGTCCATGAGGGTGTGGCTATTAGCATGGTTTGTTTGTATATTCGATTGGGGTCCTCCATGATATTGATAGACCAGAAAATCAACGTGATCAGTTTTGACCAAATGACTATATAATATAATATATGCATGTCTTACTCTAGTGAACTTTTTTCTTGGGTGGGTGTGGTTTTCTTAGGAACAGTCCTTTGTTATCTGTAGCTAGCATTCTGGGAAGGAATCCATAGTTCTGGATTAGGTTGGCGTGCATGTGTTCAGGTACCATGTTTCCGCCATGGAGGCATCATTCATGGGTTGAATGGCAGTGACCAGTTTTGTTGGGATGGAAGTAAAGCCCATAGTAATTAATTCTCTAGCCTATTCATTTTTACCTAGTGATTCGTTCCTTTTTTTGGAAGAAAATGCCTTGCTAGTTGCTATCACGTTTGTGTTTTCCACGTTTCCTTTGTTTCTGTTTTTTTTTCTGAGCGTTGTCTTTATTTTGGAAAACATATTTAATGGCACTTGTATTCTCACTCAATCTGAACTGGTGAATAGAAGGGTTTGAGACCTTCTGGGCCTTTTGGTGTGAAGCCCGGCTAGAAGGTCAAAAAGAGCTTCACCATTTTCAAGCTCTGGCATGGAAATTAACTGACCAGAGAAGCATAGTTGAGCAACGAATCAACAATATGTCCACTCTCTGCATCGTGAAAGAGCCACAACGTTAGGCTGAATCGAATCAGAACAACGTAGAGGATGGGTTTAGGGTATCGCAAAGCCAGAGAAGGATTGCTTGAACTGGGGGTAAAAGGTTGTCCTCGGTTGCATACGTACCGGCTGGCTTTGGTCACCAGGGCTTCAAAGAACTTGTCTAACTTACAAGCGTAGTCCACATGAAACCACACAAGTGGTCCATAGTTACCATAAAAAGATTCGTGGATCCAAGGAATTATGAACCTAGTAATAGTTCTATTTTACAAACAATTAGACAATACAACAGGTCAAGTGGAAGTGCAGTTGACTCAGTGATGAACTGAGTCATTGATATCTCACTGTAGTTTTGGTAAAAAATAAATACACACTCGAATCGAATCAAATCAACGTCTATATGAATCCTATTCGAGTTCACGTGTAGTAAAATCGTAGATGGATGGCAACTTAGGTTGGGTGTAACGGTTGCCCCATTTCTTGATTCCGAGTTACTGTGCTAATCTCCAATTCTCCTTGACCCCACAACCATCATTCCATGCTCGGTGACCCAGAGGAAAAAGGGAGAGTAAAAGCGCGGAAGAGCTACCTCCCCTCCCTCCGTCTCTCTCTCTCTCTCTCTCTCTCTCTCTGTGGAACGTTTAAATCCCTTTCTCGTTTCTCTCTCAAGAGCCACCATATAAACAAAAGCTTTTTCTTCTCTCTCTCTTTTCTCTTTTCTCTTTTCTTATCCCGAAAAGTGGTAATCTTCTGGAAAAAGAACAGAGAAAAGAGAAATAGATAATGGAATGTCGATCTGAAACAATTCAGTGTTAACAAAATAAAGGACGAAAATTACGAAGAAACAGAGACAGAGAGAGAGAGATGGGTGGGGTGACGTCGTCCATGGCGGCCAAGTTTGCCTTTTTCCCGCCGAATCCACCGTCGTACAAGCTGGTCAAGGATGAGCTGACGGGTCTCCTGCTTCTCAGCCCCTTCCCCCACCGAGAAAACGTCGAGGTTCTCAAATTGCCTACTCGCCGTGGCACCGAGATAGTCGCCATCTACATTCGGCACCCCATGGCCACCTCTACTCTGCTCTACTCTCACGGGAACGCCGCCGATCTGGGCCAGATGTACGAGCTCTTCATTGAATTGAGCATCCACCTCCGAGTCAATCTCATGGGGTACTGCGAATTTCGCAGCCGTCTGTTTTTTTTCCGTCTGTTCATGCAAGATTTCTACTTTTTGGTGCTTCTTTCTCTTGGTTTTGGTTGGTTGTGGCGTCTGGGTGATTGAAAACTTGAGCTTTTTGTGCTTTTGTTTCCACTGAATTTTGAGTTTTCCTATTTGTTTTTTCATTTTGGTAGTTCTAGTGTTTTTTTATGGGGTTTGTTAGGACTTTGTGCGGGATTGACACTGACTGTGGTTGTCATTGTTTTGGTTCATCAAAAGTGGAGTTATTTGCGTTAATATCGGGTGGATGAGAATTAGCTGAGAATGAAGATTGGGTTTGTAATTTGTACTTCTAGAATCAGCTAATTTAGCTTTGAGATTTGATTGGTGTTAGAAATTATAGAATTTTAGTTGCTTCATAGACAATTAAATCAATTTTATAAAGAATGAAATTAGGTTTGGTGTTCTGTCCTTTGATCTACCTTTACCCCATCTAAAGTTTGTGCATTTCCAAAATAACTCCCGCACCTCTCTATTTGTAGCCTGGTCAAGTGATCCCTTCTGGAATTGGGAGAGGATTATGGCTATTCTTGATAGATTGAAGGATAAATAAAATGAAAAGAATTAGGGATGGGTGCCTAACTCATGCTTATCTCTGATACGGGTGGGAACTCCATGCCCAAGTATCCTGTATGGTATGGTGCGATAGGTCCGTGAGTATCAAGTGTTGGTATCTTAGTAGATGGATTTATGATAGTCTAGTTAATGGGTTAAAACTTCTCGAGTGTGCCTTATCTGTTGATGACTCTGCAGAATCAAGTACATATTCTCGACTATAGACAAAGTGTCTGACAAAGCATAAAATGGCAACTTTCTCATACAATAGATAATTTTATGCAGGTACGACTATTCGGGATATGGGCAATCATCGGGAAAGGTTTGTAGAAGTTTCATTTTGTTCGCCAAACTAGCTTGTTCTGTAAAGAACGCGGTGCTGGTGTTTGAAGTTGTATAATCTTAAAGCATGTCTTTTCTGCCTTGCAGCCTAGTGAGCAGAATACATATGCAGATATTGAAGCTGCATACAAGCGTCTTGAAGAAAGCTACGGTGCTAAGCAGGAAGATATCATCCTTTATGGTCAATCCGTTGGAAGTGGCCCCACTTTGGACCTTGCAGCTCGACTGCCTCAGTTGAGAGCTGTTGTTCTGCATAGCCCCATTCTCTCTGGTTTAAGAGTCATGTATCCTGTAAGGCGTTCATACTGGTTTGACATTTATAAGGTATTGTAATACTCCGTTCAGTTGGCTTTTCATTGTCAGTAGGCTTGATGGCTACATTTATGAATTGTTTAATCTAATAGGATTATCTTATCCAACAAAATAATCTAATAGGATGCTGTTTTTTGTTGTTTGCGTGCAGAATATTGACAAAATCCCACTTGTTAATTGTCCCGTTCTTATTATTCATGTAAGTATGTTAATCTAAATGTTTTCTGTTTTTTCCTCACCCATGCTTTGAAAGTCATACTCATTCATTTTAGGTGTAGGAGGCAGGATTTCATAAATATGACCCAGTTTATTCTTTTCACATGCTGCATAGTTTTTGTTCATAATATAATTTGATACAGGGAAAGTTAACATGCTTTTTATTTGGTTACATGTCATTTTTCTTTGATCATTAGCACTTCTTGATTCTTATGCATCTAGTCACTTTCCCATATTCCTGAGATTCGAATTGGTTCCCACATCATATTGCCAATCAATCTTGATTATTGTTCTTCAGTTGTATATGCTCAATTTGAGAAAACCTTATTTGGCATTGAGGCGTCTTGTATTTTTCTCTCTTAATAAAACTTAATTGGTTTGGAAAGCTTGGGTTCCAATTGACATGTGATTACCCAAGTGAAAGAATGATAATTTTCTCTGCCCCTATATGTCACATCCACATCATATTGCCAAGGTCTACACAAGGAAATCACCGCAGCAAGAAAATTATGGGATCCTTGCTCTCATAGAGGGCGTGTAGTTGACCTTTCTGGAGATGTGATTAATTTGGGTGCCTGTACATCACTGCTTGGATATCTAACCCAATGTCAAGGTTTCATATCTTCTGAGGAGCTTACTTTGATGAGTCCCTTTTAAACAGAACTTCTAGTGATCAGAAAATAACGAGCCAAGGAGGGAGAAGAATTGAACTGTAAATATCATAGAAAGAAAGTCCCTCTTGAGTTCTTTTTTCTTTTTCTTATGTTTATTTCCATAATTTTGGAAGAAAGGTCATATGCGAGAAGATAGGAATTATTCATTCGATTCAGTGTGTCATGATTAGATAGTAGAGGGTAGATTGTTAGTGGGAGTTGCAGAAGGAAACTACATTGTTCGCTTGGAAGGCTAGGGATTCTAGTCGAGGCTGATTCATCATTCTCAAGTCTCTAATTCAATGCCAGTTGTTGACATCTTTTCTTCTGCAATGTCCTCTGATATGAGGGATTTTATGCTTTTTCCTCTATTGGGGCATTCATTTGTGAGCAAGCATTTACTACCGTACACAAGTAGATTGTTTTTCTTCACATCAGTAGTGAGAGAGGCAGAGAGTTCCTTGAATACTATTAATAAAGATAAGAATACAACTTCATCATCAATATTCCTTTGTATGCTTTTGTAGGGCACTTCAGATGAAGTAGTTGATTGCTCTCATGGTAAGCAACTCTGGGAACTGTGCAAAGAGAAGTATGAACCACTGTGGCTTAAAGGAGGAAACCACTGTGATTTGGAGCTCTATCCCGAGTATATCAGGCATCTCAAGAAATTTATCTCCACTGTCGAGAAGTCTCCTTCCCAAAGATACAGTTCCAGGAGAAGCACAGACCAGTTTGAGCAGCCTCGAAAGAGTACTGATTTTTTTGAAGTTTCAAGGAAGAGCACTGATCGGAGAGAGAAACCGAGACAGAGCACGGACAGACCCGAAAAACTGAAAAATCTGTCCGCTAACGTTGATAAGCTAGAAAAATTAAGAATTTCTTTCGACCATGTGGAAAGGTCTCGGAGAAGTGTGGATTGCCATGAGAAGTCTCGAAAAAGCATTGACCACCAGCTGGAAAGAGCACGGAAGAGTGTTGATCGGTTGGATAGAATACGAACTGGGTAATTTTTCCTGTACCAGTTGTAAAATTCATCCATGGGTTCGGTATTGTGGGGAATTTATTTGGGCTTTTTTTTCCTGGTTATTTATTTAAAGCATGGTTTCCTGCTGTGTAGTTTGGCTTATGGCAGTTCTAAATTACTGGTATGAAATGAAGAAGGTTCTGTTGTTACATTGGGATTCTGTCTCTCATTTCAGCGAGCGACTCCATTTTCCTTAACTTCAGCTTTTGTATCTTTCTATTAATCAATAAACCCAGATTTTTCCACCAGTCAGTGTACCGACATGTCGCAAATACCACTTAAAAATCAAGGTTCCCTCTACTAAAGTCCATGGCAAGTCCTTAAGAGTATGGTGAAAGTTATCCAAGAGGTATCTTTAGCGCATAGAACTGTACGTGGCTCAGAATCCTGCAACATGGATCTGATTTGGGTTCGATCACTTTCATGTGGTTTGAAAGATATTAGCTGATGACTAAGGCCTGCAACTTATGCTGCTTATGACCTGCCTATGATTCTAAGGTCTCTTTTGGCAGTTTCTTGGATCACAAAAACCGAATCGTATAAACGATTCAATTGTGAAATCCACTTCGGGGTGTTTCCCAGTTTTCCATTTGTAAGCTGCTTGAATGACTTTCGGCCCTCGGATGAAAAAACTGAGTGTTTTGGGAAACTTTTCTCTGTATGAGTGATTACCAGTTCAGAGAGAATGCACCTTGGTTGTTTTTTGCTCAGTTACTCTCATGCATACCATCTTGCATATATTCGGACTCTAGAGTCCAAAGGCTCCTTACAAAGTCGACCCTGAGCCCCAAGCTGCCTGGAGTACCACTCATTCTTTTTCCTGTGTTAGAATCTGTCACTGCTTCGTTGGTGCACTCTGACTGTCAGATTTAAATGAACTTTGGTGAGAATACCCTACATTGGTTAATACGGTTCAGCTAATTCACTTAAAAGCTGGAGAGTTTAATCAAAGAGCACGAAGCTCGTTCTACTTATTTATTATGACTCGGATACTCTGGACGCTTTTTGCAAATTTGAGGACCATCATTATTCTGCATGACATGTAATCGAGTTTGTCTATTGACAAACATGAGAAAACTTCTAAAGTGGAAAACTGAAAACAAAAGTAAAATTAGAGAACTGGATTCGAGTGAGTGCCAATTTCCATCCCTCGATCGAAACAGCCTGAAGCCCGCCGCCACATGCTGCATCTCAAATTCTCAATCCTGAAAGCTTTTGTCATGCTGTGTGCTACATTTTTTTGGGCCCAAAGTTCACCAAGTTCTTCTTTCTTGCTTGATTCATAACTGAAGAAAGCTACCACCACACATTTTGATGGTAAAACATATTTCCAAATCCAAGGAACAGTCAACATTTGGTGGAGCCATTAATCAGAGATAATCTGGGTGTGCGCTCGCTGTGTTCAACTATTGCTGATGGTGGAAGGTGCCCGATGCATATCTCATGCACTGTTGCAAAAAGTGGAAACACCTCTAGCCATCCACGGTGGCTTAAAACCTCATAAACCTCTCTAGCTGTGGAGACACCCTTCAAGAAAGAAGAAAACTAGATGAATTCAAGAAAACCAGAAAATAGTCCGAATCCAAATAACCATAGAGCAACTATTTTTATTCCCTGGGATTTTTTTCCCTATAGTTATTGGCTAGGTGTTTAATTTCTTGTATATACACGGTTGGTAGTCATTAGTTACATGTAGCCTTTTGTGTTGACCATGAATGCCTCTCTATGAATGAAAACAACGAGGCTGCTCGACACGTGCACTTACAAAATAAATCCCATAGCTTCCCCTCCATTCTGAAGATTATGCATGTCAAAATATTACAATCATCTAGTTCTAGTGTTCAACTCATTAATCCTCTTGCTTTTGGGGGATTGTTAGTTTTCTTTGGCTCGAAGAACAAATCATTTCGTTATGGTTCAATTCAATTATGAACCTGCAATTTCTGGCCCTGCAGCATCTCTGCTTCAAGCTCGTCAAAAGACCTACAGAGAAAAAATAGCAGGTTGACTGATGACTTTTTCATTAATGAGATGACAATCTCGCACCAAATATATAAGATTTACCTTTGCCCTCCATTCTTTGCAAAAGCCTCTGCAACTTTTCTGTTTCTTCCTCCCACTGCAAGACATAAATCGGTTATAGTAACAGTATAATTATGACATACGGAAATTTTAAGGAATCTATCTGCTTCCTTACAGCATGTTGTAATCAGATCAGCAACGCCACAGCTCTCAAAGAAGGTGGTATCCTTAACAGATGAAAACAACAACTTGGAAAATGCCTTCATCTCTCTCAGACCAATTCTCATGATTGCAGCCTAAACAAACATAAACAGCCAAGACGAATAGTAAAGCAAATGACAAAAAGCTTAAATACCTTCTAGTTAAGTCAAGTATCGTTTGCACTCACTTTTGTATTATTCCCCATCTCCAAGCCATCCACAAAACCTGTCCCAGTGGTGATAAGTTCACCATTACTTAATGAATTCGTTTGAAAAGAAAGAATTCGATTTTACAACCAACCTGCAGCTAAGGCCACGACGTTTTTTAGGGTCCCACATAGTTCAACTCCTTCCACGTCTTGGACCTGTTAGCAAAACAATGCACAAACAAAGCACCCCTTAGATAGTGATTTGATATACACCTAATTCTACCCAATGTATTAGGAGGGCTTTTGCTGTTTCAGCAGTATATAATGTACTAGTGTTATGGATCACTCTGAGAGAATCCTTTTATTTATGTCAAGGTTGTAAATAGCAGAAATTAGAGTTCTTGACATCCCTTTTCAGTAATTTACAGAAACAATTTTGATCCGTCGAAGAAACGTGTCAATTGCACTCACAGCTGTGAGTAAGAAATAGGGAGTGCTAAACAGTTGAACCCATTTCTCTGCAATCTCTCCGTTCTCTCTGTATCCAACTGTGGCTTCACTAAACTTCTCAACGGCAATCTGCATTGTAGCATCTAGTTTCAGGAAAAGCCAATGGCAGATGAGCTGGTACATGAATACCCTACAAGAACTACTGGAAATTGCATCGATTACCTCATTAGCAATGTTGGCCCCCATCAGGACGCAACAATTAATCCCCAGTTCTTGGGATATGAGAGTGGATATCATGCATGGGCCTTCCATCTTGACCTCCATTCCTTTGATGAGGGAAATAGCCTCCACATGTCTCTTCATTTTCCCAACAAGTTTCTTACATAATCCCTCCACAAATTGATGGGGGGTCACAAAAACCAACATGTCTGCATCCTTCACTGGATAATGTCCCCATCATAACAACAAACCAGGCAATTACATGTAAACCAAAGATCAAACTGAACACTTATATAGGGGAAACTAACAAAGGACACTCGGCAAAAAAGTGAGAAAGTAAACCTGCAGTTTCAATGTTTGGGTCGGCGACAACGTTCTTTCCGAGCTTAATTCCAGGGAGATATTTTACATTTTCCTGTTAAAGAAACGAAAAGATCACAATTAAAAAAATTCTGAAACACAGATAATGATTTCATGTACAACATAAGGTGTTTACATTGAGACTGTTGATGGCATCCGTGAGCTTCTGACCACTCGGTAACGTTTCCTCGTACACCCACATTCTCACTTCATCTGTAAGTCATAGGAAAGCTTAAACTTGCTTTTCAATAACGCCTATTTATGGTTGGTGAAAAGGTAGCAAAAGCAAAATAAATCAGGATCCTCTACATCAAATCGTTGACGTTCATAACTTCAATCTTTGAAATTCAATTCAGCTATGCCAATTCCATTTATTTAGAAAACCAGACCACATATCAAACAATACAAGTTGACACATACTAACTCATAAAATATGGGTAAAACACGAAAAGTACAATGAATTAAATCCAGAAATTGCTAGCTTTTATGTATGCCGCGCAAAAGGATATAGAAAGTGCAGAGACATTCATACCATGGAAAGAGCCGAGTCTAAGGGTGTTAGAGGCAATGAGCTTGGCAGCCACACTGCCCCAGTTGCCGCTACCAACAACGGTGACTTTGGATTTGTGAGCAACTCCATCGTTGGAGAAGTCGTCGTTGTGAGGCGCGGCTGCTTCCACTTTCGGTGATTCTTGGGTTTCCATTGTCAGAGCCATGAAGCGAGAGAGACAGAGATAAAGAGAGGAGAAAGAGAATGATAGCTGGAAGCGCGGGGGAATGGAAGAAGGGAGTGAGGGACGAAGACGACCAGGGAGTATAAGACGAGGAGGGAAACTCATTGGGACGGAGATGCCATACACGTTCCGTTAGAAACTATGTAAATACGTCAAAATCGCGGCGATTTCATCTATGTTCGGAGATTGATAGGAACAATAGTCTGATGGATCCGATTTAGTTCTTTTCGCTTTAGAAGGTTGTAATAAAAAAGCAGTTTCCTTGGATTTTATCTTCTGTTTCAGTTTAAGCCTCTTTATTTTTTATTAAATATTTTTATTCCTCAAAATATATGATAAATTCGTTGCAATCCTCGTCTTAAAAATATAGAAAAAATCTTTAACATTAAAAAAAACATTTTGTTAGGATCCTCGTATATACTAATGATCACTGCACCTTTGCATTTGGCATTGGAGCCTGATCAAGTGATCCCTATTGGGAAGTGGGCTCTGGCTCTTTTTGATAAATTTGACAAACCGGAATAGACAAAGCAGATGTTTCGATGCTATTTTCTAGTTAATCAGTTGAGACTTCAAAAGCCTGCCTTTTCTGTTCATGCATCGGCAGAATGCAACACATCCTAACTATAGACAAATTGCCTGACAAAGCTTACTCTCTCGTACATTGTTTATAGGGGGCTTTCACTATACTTAGCCTACCCTACCCGTATCAAGTGTGATAGAAGAAAATGATGAGGATACGAGCCTTAGACTAAAAGATGAGTTTTTAAAGTTAAGAGTTATCTAAACTCTCTTATTAAGTTCTCTTCATTAACGTGGGATCTCAGTAACATATCCTGGGTCGCACTAAAGGGTCCAAACAGGAAGATAGCTGTTGAGTGAGTGAAGTACGAATTGCCAGTTTTGAAGGATTGGGAATTTACGCATAGTATGTTAGCCATGGTTCATGAAAAAGAGAACAGCTCGGTGAGAGAATTTAGAACTATGGGATCAGTGCTCTTACAGAGAGGCTCTCTCTCCTCGTTGAGACCTTTTTTGCTGGAGATATGGTTTGGTGGAGTTTCTGTCCTACGTTATTAATTGTTTGGAGGGGATTGGTGATGGAGACAGGGTTGCCACTAGCTGTCCCAGATAGATGGAAAATTGCAGTACAGCACTGGGGTCAATCACACGCGGGGTTGGAAGAATTTCCAAGTGAGCATCGTACCTCAAGCAGGATTGAGAGCTAAGGTAGCTTCTTAGGGCGCGGGCGCACGCCTAAGATTTAAGGTCAATTCATCCAGTTAAAATAAACTGCGTGAACGACTTTCACGCCTCAGATGATAGCTTAATAATTCTGAAACCTAGCTTACTCTGTCCTAGTTGCCATATGAACCAACCAATTCTTTTCTGCCCCAAAACCGGTACAGATCTAGGCAATGCACGTCGGCTATTTTGGTCGTTAAATCCCGCGTATCCCATCTTACAACTTACCATGTTCTGGCAGTCTGCATAGATTTTTCCTTTTAACATGACCCTGAAAAAATAATTCCGCATCTACCCCATTGTAGCCAGGAGTGCCAGACAGCATGCTTTTCTGTGTTAAAATCTGTCAAGTTTGCGTCATTTTTGCAAATTTAAAGAGAACATCCTGAATTGGTCGAAAGTTGGGAGAGTGTAATCAAAGAGCACAAGTTCATTGTACTTCTTTTATTGCATGATTTGGCTATCTTCCATGAATCTGCACACTTGGTGATAATTATGGTTCTGCATGAATCAAGTTTGTCTATGGGGAAATACAAGACAACAAGCCAATGTAGCAGAAAAAGTAAAAAAGAGCAGAAATAGTACACAGTAGGAACTTGAGGAAGTGTCCGTTTCCAGTCTTCTTCAATGGAGATCTCTTGAAACTTCCTGACACACCACAACTAGCTTTAATATTTTAGCTAGTCCAAAGTTTCACCTAATTTTCTCTTTCGTAGAAATAATTGAAGGAAAAACCTACCCGTAATAAATTATGTTTTTCAAATACATTGGTGTATACAAGAAACAATCAGCAGTATTGGGCAGCAGAGCCACCTGCCAGAGATGATCCGGAGGTGAACTCACTATGTTCGACTATGGATGAGGGCGGAAGATGACCAATGCAGATCTCATGCACTGTTGCAAAGAGTGGAAACAACTCAAGCCATCCACGGTGGGTTAAGAGTTCATATACCTCTCTAGCTGTTAAGACACCCTTCGGTAAAGAAGAAACCTAGATAAGTACTGGAAGAAAACTACAAGTACATAGAATACGAATAATCATATATTCTTGTTCTTTTTTTTCCGATTTTTAATATATAAACAAATACTGGTAGTCATAGGATATATTCTGCCCTTTTTATGTAACATAACTTCCATCTATAAACAGGCAAACAAAAATGTTCTCATTCTTTTCTTTTGTTTCCCATTCTGAGATTTTCAATGTACAGAAGCAACACTGCTAGCGTACACATTATTATACCAGTCCTCTAACTTCCTTTGACGTTTTAATTCTTGCTTACTGCAGGCCATGCATGTCAAATTGTTGCTGTTGTCTAGTTCAAGTGTTCAGCTTGTTAATAATTTTATCTTCTTTTGTTTCTCTAAGCAAATCATTACATTATTGTCTATTTAGCACGCCAAGAAAAAAGAGAGTATATTTAGCACTTATTTATTTCTGTTAGACCAATACGATTTGGAAATTTGTTGTGGTTAGTTTCGAATATAAACCTGTAATTTCTGTCCCTCCAGCAACTCTGCTTCAAGCTCGTCAAATGACCTGCAGCGACGAAACAGTAGGGTCACAGTTACAGTTTTTAATTTATGAGATGACAGTTATGG
Source organism: Myrica gale (assembly GCA_963930655.1). Taxonomy (NCBI): domain Eukaryota; kingdom Viridiplantae; phylum Streptophyta; class Magnoliopsida; order Fagales; family Myricaceae; genus Myrica; species Myrica gale. The sequence goes on along the minus strand of OZ005600.1, from coordinate 1,067,830 downwards.
AGAAGAAGAAAAATATTAACCTTCTCCCTTCATTCTTCACGAAAGCCTCAGCAACTTTTCTGTTTCTTCCTCCAACTGCCATAGATGACATCGTTATGGTAAAAGTAAAATTATGCTATGAGGAGAATTTAAGGGATCTATCTGCTTGCTTACAGCATGTTGTAATCAGATCAGCTATCCCACAACTCTCAAAGAAGGTGGTATCCTTAACAGATGGAAACCACATCTGGGACAATGCCTTCATCTCTGTCATACCAATTCTCATGATTGCAGCCTAAGCAAACATAAGCAGCAGAATCGACATAAGTAAGCAAATGAGAAAAAGCTCAAAATACCTTGTAGCTAAGTCATTATTGCTTGCACTTACTTTTGTGTTGGTTCCCATCTCCAAGCCATCCACAAAACCTATCCCATTAGTCATTTATTCCTCTGTTAGATGTTAAATTTGTGTGAAAGGGAACACATGGATTTAAATGTTACTACTAACCTGCAGCTAAGGCGACAATGTTTTTCAGGGTCCCGCATAGTTCAACTCCTTCCACGTCTTCAACCTACTCAAAGAATTTACAAATAAAGCATGTCATAGATACTGATTTCATGTGGGCCTAATCATACCCCATACATGTCATTGCAGTTTGACTTCAAATGTTTCTGCGTTATAAGATGTATTGTTCTTACAGATCACTAGAGGCTAACTCCTTTGTTCATGTCATGGTCTTGTCCATAATTGATATAAGGGTTCTTCGTATCCCATCCTAAGTAATTTACAGAACTGATATTTTGTCGGCTGAATAATGGATCTATTGTACTTACAGCTGTGACTAAGAAATAGGGAGTACTGAAGAGCTGAACCCATTTCTCTGCAATCTCTCTGTTCGCTCTGTATCCTACAGTGGCTTCGCTAAACTTCTCCACAGCAATCTGCATAGTAGCCGCTGGTTTTAGGAAAAGTGAATGGCAGATCACCTGGCACTTGAAATGCCAAGATAGAAATATGCAACTTGTTGTAATTACCTCGCTAGCAAGGTTGGCCCCCATTAGGACGCAACAATTAATCTCCAGTTGCTGGGAAATGAAAGTAGAGATCATGCACGGGCCTTCCATCTTGACCTCCATTCCTTTGATGAGGGAAATAGCCTCCACATCTCCCTTTATTTTCCCAACGAGCTTCTCACATATTCCGTGCATAAATTGATGCGGAGTCACAAAAACCAACATGTTTGCATCCTTCACTGCAAAGTGCCGCCATCAGAACAACAAACCATGTCATCACATGGAAACCAAAAATCAAGCCGAGCACTTATACAGAGATAATAACAAAGGTCCCTCGGCAAAAAGTCAGAAGCTAATACCTGCATTTTCAAGCTCTGGGTCTGCGACGACATTTTTTCCCAGCTTAACACCAGGGAGATATTTAACATTTTCCTGAAAAGGAAACTAAAAGATTAACGAGGTGCCTTTCTTTCACTTCGAAAATTAGGGCCGGAATTCAATGGAGAAATCCTGAAACCCAGATAATAATGATGTCATGTAGGTCATAGGGTGTTTACATTGGTCCTATTGATGACATCCGTCAGCTTCTCACCACTTGGTAATGTTTCCTCATAGACCCATATCCTCACTTCATCTGAATTTCAAAGAAAACTGAAATTCAGAATGGCATTACATAATCAACGAACCGTAGTGAAAGACAAACAAATAACGGGTTCCCAGAATTTCAAGTCAACTTTGGGATTTCATTCATTTGGTATCCTTTAGAAGTGTGTTTCATCCTTAGGAAACAAGACAACATATTACAGCATACAAGTTAACACATATCAAATCATAAGCAATTCCCAAAACATGAAGGATTACAATGAATCAAATTCATCAATTGTCAGATTACATGTATGCGCAGAAAAAGATATAGGATGGGCAAGACATAGATACCATGGAAAGAGCTGAGCCTAAGGGTGTTGGAGGCAATGAGCTTGGCAGCCACACAGCCAAAGACGCCGCTACCCACAACAGTGACTTTAGATTTGTGAGCGACCTCATGGTCAGAGAAGTCGTCACTGTGTGGCGCAGCTGCTTCCTCTTGTGGTCGTTCTTGGGCTTTCATTGCAGGAGCCCTGAAGCAAGAGAAAGAAAACGAAATGAGAATGACGGGTAGAAGCGATGAGGGATAGGAGGAGAGGCAGAGAGAGAGGAAGACGAAGGGGGACTATAAGAGGAGAAGAAGCCACGCGCGTTCCCAATAGACAGCATGTTATATGCTATGTTCTCTTTCCCTTTTTGTTGTTTTGATATCATCTATTTTTGGAGATTTGCGACTTGCGAGGACCAGTCTCACTCAAGCAATGCCATAAAAACTGAAAAGAAAAGAAAAAAATGGTTTGATATGGTTGATCCTCTCTGTCTCAATGTATTTTTGTGTCTTTTTCCTTCTCGGTGTACATCTCAAAATATAAATCGAACAACCATTGACTTTGGACAAAAAAAACATATTTATAACAGGACAATTATATTTTAACGTAAATATTAATGAAATTATTATTTCAAAGGCACGTAAAGGTAAATAAATTAGAAACTATATGCCCATATAGAGCTGTTTCACGTTGACTTTTGAACTTTATATGAAAAGAAATTCTAAAAACGGTGTGCCAAAGCCCTGGTAAACATTGATCTCCTTATATGCTGGATCAATTCATAATATATGGGTTAACTTGGACGATTCATTTGACTTTGTAGGATTTGAATTTTATATTTATTTTCTCAAATAACGTGGTGACATATCAGGATATATTGACTTTTGTTTGAATATCTGGAAAAGTTTGAAAAAAATACAAAACAAAATTCGTTGATTGGCTTAAGAAGAAAGTTCAGAAGAATAATTTTTCTTTCGATTTTCTCGGACCATTCCAAAATCACTTCATGTCTATGTAGAACTAGAAGAAGCTGCAAATTGAGATATAGATGAAAAGAGTCGTTCAAATGAATGGTGCCCTTTGCACATGACTGGATTGATGGAAAAGATATATATCTTCCTCCCTCGTGGCATCTTTTGTGGCATCTTTTCACCGAGGCAATTCGACAGGCGGAAGATTATTTTAGCACGTCGGCAGCGACAACATAGGTAACAGAGTAGTTAAAAAATCATCGAGACGGGTCCAAAACAGATGTTTATGATAATCAAGCACGTTATGCTTCAAAAATAATGCAAACCGAATCTGCCGTCTGCCTTTTGGAACATGGACAAGCACAACTGTTTATGCATGCGCGGCCAACACTTGCGACCAGGATAAGAGATCAGCTACCACCCCCATTGCTTTATTTCTCGAGCAAATTCCATAAAAGGAGTATATTTTGCCTCTTTTGGCACTCGTCGGTCAAATTAGTGAGCAGGCCGAGTGAGATTGTAGAGGAAGTGTGGGGGAGACGGGCAACCTCTGGCCTCTAGCTTTTAATCAATTTCATTGGTTCGTGCGTAGTGTTATATTTTGTCTTATGTCAGGACAAACGCCACCAACTTCACGAGTCATGTTCTTAGTGTGATCAATTGCACAGAACTGAGACCACTTGGAAGTTGCGATATGTAGAATTTTCATCCATTGCCTTACAACGTGCTAACAGAAGGAAGAGTTGGCCGTAACAAAGAAGGAAGAGTTGGCCGTAACAAAGAAGGAAGTGTTGGCCGTAACAAACCAAGTCTGAAGCCAAGTAAAAAAAGATACAAAACTCGAACAGCTATGTAGCTACCAAGTACAAACAGAGTTCTCAGCAGGGGAGAAGAAAGGGAGGCCTCCGCCTCACTTAGGGGTCCAGGTTATTGTGAACAGGTCGCCGCCTGCGAGGGAAAGAGTAATCCTCGGACCACCACTGAGGTCCTGGCTCTTGCACGTTTACTTGTTTCCTTTCCATTTGCTGACTATGATCCCGCAACCCCTTCACACCTGCAAAATAACAGAAAATAGTACTGACCGTAAATCCAGACACAAAGCGCTAAGAGCAATCTGTTCCTACCTGAGAATGGTGGTCTAGCAGCAATTTTGTGGCACTGACAGAGAATGAAGAGGCAAACTATCATCTGAAGCACCAACCCTACCTTCATGTTAATCCTTCTCCATAGTCCTTCCCTCCTTCCAACTCTCAAAATGCTATACAACACTTTATACTCTGCTACATCCGTACTGGCAGCCCTTTATAAAGAGGACAAAACTAGGAAGGGACCCAGTAACTTAAAAAATAAAGAAAAGAAGAAAAATGCATAACAATAATGAACAGATAATCATTGATGAATCTGGTTTACACGGAAATTTAAAAAGAAGAATCTTAGAGGTTTATGGGTCTAACGTGTTGGGGTTTCTTTTTGTTCTTTCTGCGAACATCTAGGATCACAAATAATAAAAGATATGGATATCACCACCTAGTCCACAACCTTCGACTAGAGTCTACCCCATTCACATTGTTGAAGACTGAAGACTGCCAAGAAAAAAAGAAGACTGAAGACTAGGCTCAGCCAGTCAGCCAGCCAATCAGCTAGATGATTCAATTAGCAACCTCTCAAATGCAAACAAGTACACATAAAGAAAAGGTAGGCAAATTATTCAAGCTACAGGTATCATGTCTACTGAAACACAGTAGTATTTATGCCTCGAGCTTTTGTCTTGGCATCACAATTGTACGCACGAACCATCTCTGTGAAGTTGGAAGACTTCGTTTCTTGCCCGACATTTTTATCAACTAATTTTGGCTTCTCATGCTGGAAATTGGTCAGCCAAAAAGCACTGAAACATGCACATCCCAACATCATAAGATGCACCATTAGAAAGACAGGAGCTCCATCACCGTTATAATGAAGAAAAATTCTTCATTCAATTGTGAAAGGCAAACCAACAAAATTGATTCTTATTCTTTGAATTTCTCTTCAGAATAACTGTAATCATTGGTGTACAATGTGTAACATTCAAGAATTGCAAAATTCTCTTTATGCATCAAAGAGAGAATGGGCAAAGATTTGACTCATGTCATATCAAATCAGAAATAAAGGCATGTTAGTCTCCTCAAAGTCAGTGTCTGCTACAACACCATTCCTACAAGAACACAGGAAGGACAACTGATTTGGCATTGGCAAACAGTAATCAGCATATTTCAGGGAGCTCTGTCAAAGGGCTGGGTATCATTGTAACAAACATCCCAGACAGCTTCCATAGCATCCTTTGCAGCTGCCTCTGAGCAGTATGGGTTAGCAACCACTGATTTCATGACTCTTCTTCTCACGCACTCCTACAAATCTCAAAATGGAAACCTCAACCAATAATTACACGTAAAAGAATGTTTAAATACAGAAAAAGAGTATTGTGTGTGTTGTGGGTTGACAAAATATATATATATTTTTATAAGTAAGGCAAGTGGGTTGACAAAATATTAACTGTGTAAGATATTAAGCCTATATTGTTCGCACACTAAATTTCGTGGATAAGTACAATTACACTCAAGTATACCATTACAAAAGAGTCAAAGACCTTTTTTCTTACCTAAAGAAAATTGAAAGCGCTAAATAGTGAAGCATGTTTGGGCATGCACTAACAACAATACAAACACTTAGCAGAAACACGAGCAGACACACAAAATGCATAGATGGATAGGGAGAGAGATAATTATGAGGAATGCACTTCTATCAAATTCAGCAGGAATGCAGACACTTCCAATTAGCATGCATTCTTCTTTGAAGAAAGGTAGAATTGAAAACGTTGCTCTTGATGAATTCTTCAGCTAACAGATTGATCGAGAACTTATATTGAAAAGAAAACCCTAACACAACTACTGCATAGCTAAGGAGGGTAACAAACTTTAAACCTCCACCTCTCCAATTGAGGTTCTACCGAAAGAAATGGTCCTGAAAGAAACTATGCAATGAAGAGCTTAATAGTAAAGAGTACTCCACAGTTAAGCCAAATACACTGGTTTTGGGTCAAACCAAAGTTTTCATCAGTTTCCTTGTGGCACTCATGTACCATAGAAGATATGACACAACTGTTGACTTCATGCGAGGTAACAGGCACTTGGACTTATATATGAATCTTTTCCCTACCATAAAGCCTATAAGCTTGTCTATGATTTGAATTAAGCATACTGTAGCCAAAGCATTCTCCTGTGGTAACTGTTTGTAAGGTATACTTTCTTTTGTACTTGGCGAACCTTTCAAATTTCAATTGTAATTGCTAACTTCAAAATCAAGAAACTTAATTTTTGTTGAAAGTCCTTAGTCCTCAATTACACACAAGTTTACGTCATTTCATTTTGGCTTCGAAGTTACAGCTGAACCGTCTGTCTTTCCAGACATAAATATTGAGAATATAACCAAAGTGAAGAAAAGAGACTATTCAAACATTATCAGCTAGTAAGACAGGATGAGAGTAAAGGGATGGCAAGCCATTTCTAAAGCTCTTCATTAAAAATGAAATAGAAGAACTCACTTGTTCATGGCCTCGTATCTTCATAAAACCTCGCAACAACTCCCGTTTGTAGTGGCAATCACCACTTAGATGACCAGCCCGAATCTATTTCACAAAAAAAAACTTTTTGTCTTCATAAAAACGACGGAACCTAAGGGTAAAAATATTTCCATTGCCACCGATACACACCTCACTACAAGCATGGTGAGCGCAATTAGCCCAGTTCAGGTTTGCAGCACGACAGTCATCATATGCATGAATTAGCTCATGTATCACGACTTGGTTGACCTCATCTTGAATGCTCATGTGGTTACTACATACCATAATCTAAAATGCGGGCAAAGAATAACAACAAGAAAGCGACGATCAGTCTATAATAAGCTCCTCCCACCTCTCATGTGTACAATGTCTGAAAGAATAAAAGATAAGAACACATAAAAAAAACTTCACTTATGACTTGTATACGAATTCTAGACTGATCTCGTTATTGAGGTAGTACGAGCCAGTTTGCAATAAAGAAGTATGTTCGGTTACATAAAACATTTTGTGCACAGGATGAACTTTTGAAAGCTATACCAACTTTATTAGCTACTTTGATGTACGAAAAAATTAAATTATAATCGTTTACTTTCAGCAATAAATCAAAGCTCCCCATCCAAATAAGAAAAGAATCGAAATTTAACTGAATAACAATACCCCTTCCCCACGAACATAACCACCGCTGATTAGCTTGTTGCAATGAGAGGCCTTGATGAAGTTGTCCCCAACCGGACACCCAGCTTTCTCCAAATGCTCCCTCAGAAACTTCACCATTGGAGCTGTCACAGAAAAACCAAGAAAGGAATTCCGCTAAACAATTAATTCCCTGTTTGGATACCCCGAATCAGTAGGAAGAGGATAGAACATAAATTGAAATGGCAATAAATCCTAAAACCCTGAACCCTAACTAGATGTATGAAATTAAATTCTACACTAAAGAAAGGGTGGAGAAGGTTTGAAATACTTCGGAGACTTCGTTGGATCATGTCTTGGCACTCTTCTATAGACTTTCCACCGTTGACGGCGGAAGAGTAGCTTCCGGATCCCGGTTCAGGGACGGGTTTCTCCGCCATTTTTTGGTTTTTTTGTGTGTAAGCTTTCTTTGTTGTTTCTTTGGCAGCGGAGCCTCCGCCCTGGGAAAGTTCGGTTCGGATACGTTTCCAGTTCTGTGCCATATAGGCGCGGGGTTAAACGGCCCAAATCTTCTTCGCCGTTTTCCCTGGTGCTGCTAAAGGTTAAAGGTTTTGTTTTTCCTACGCTGGTAGAGGTAAGTAACATAACCTAAACCAATGCTTTCGATATCTGATATACTAGGAAAATAGAAAAAGAAAAGATATATTAGGAACAATATTTGCAGCAGATTCCGCGATCCAGAAATTTTTACACAGAGATGAAAATGAATTCGGTATTCTGAAAACATTTTTACCGTCAAACCAAAAATGGATTAGGGGATCCAGAAAATCTTTACGAAAGATTGAAAATTAATTCCGGAATTCGGAAATGTTTTATGATTGAAACGGATTCGGTGTTCCAATTTGAAAACATATGATAAAAATATTTTCACTTTTGACCGAAACTATTTTTTAAAAAGGGAATCCAGAATCTTCAAAATCTTTACAAAAACCTTTTCAGAATCCAATAAAAACTGATATGATTAATGAAGCCTGTTTTGACGGAAGAATGCGCTATAATAAATAATCCCATCTAGACAGTGATTCACACATCTCAAAAAATGCCCAACTCTTGCAAAGGTAATGGAGTCTTATAAGCCCCTCTTGAATCATGTTTCTTAGCGATGTGGAGTTAGTGTGTTTTTTTAGAATTTTTAGTGTTTGGAGAATTTTTAGGTGATGTTAATTTTATTGATATGCGTGTTGTTTTTAGGTGCTGTTAAAAAACATGTTCAGTTTGTGTATTATCAAGATTTAAAAAAAATTTAGAATGCAAAGGAAACGAACAAGGCCAAAAGCAAACTGTTGAGTTCCTCCTCTCTATTTTTGAGCTTACTTGTCTATGCATGCTTTCACCTTATAATCATAATCAAACTTTCACTAAGATTGCTAATACAAGACTGACTTTGTTCACTCTGTACTAAACTAGTAAATGTAAAGGTAATGTCATCGTTCACCCCTTAATTATGTCCAATTTCAAACTCTCCCCTTTTAACTATGAAAACGGTAATTTACGCCTTCTAACTTTCGAAAATCATCAATATAAGTCCCTTTTACAAATCAGTCGTTAAGTTAGACCGAAATACATGTAAAATGACCGAAAATGTCCCTCTAAGATAATTTTAAAAAATAAATAAATTTAAAATACATAGATTATTGAAAAAAGGGTTCAATAGTTTTACTAAAAGAACATTACCTTTTTTTAAATATCAATTTTTATTTTTAATGAAATTTTTAATATTTTTAGTAATTTTGTTTTAGAGGGACATTTTGATCATTTTCCATCTATTCCGTCTGACTTAACGGCTGATTTGGACGGGAGCGTATATTGATGATTTTTGAAAGTTAGAGGACATAAATCATTATTTTCATAATTATGAGGCGAAATATGATATTACCCAAAAACAAATGTTTATTCAAACTAGGCAACACATACAGGCAGGGAAGAAGTCATAATTGGATCTTACGAGGGTTAGTTGCACAAAAAAAAATAGTTGAGGAGCCAAAATGTAAAACAGAGGAAAATTACTAAAAATGGGAAACAAAATTTCTTATGATTTTTAGAGGGCGGCGGTCATGGCCTCAGTAGCTCTGACCTTGTAATAGGGAATTATAAGTAGTGGTGTAAGTTCGGTCTGGCTACCGGCGGAACTCCGGTTCCGTTCCTGTCACTGGTTCCTAGAAGTTGAGGTCCGTTGCTTCCAAGAATCGGAAATGTTAAACTTCGCTCCCAATTAGTCTGTTATTCACCCCTAATTATAATGGAGTTGCATCCATGAAGTTTTTTGTAATGTCAACCTGAACTAAATATATAGGTCTTGTGTTTTGTGTAAAAACTAAAAACTAGTTTCAACATTTACAGTCATGTTTTTTTAGGTAATGAGGGAAATCTGGGCATTCATTCACTTGTACCGAGCTCGAACGTATCTGACCCAATATACACACGAGTTGGTTTCAATGCCACAACAAATTCGGGCCGTGCAGCTCTCCCAAGTTACACATACCAGAATTTTCAGTAATGTTATATCCTCCATATCGACCTTATTGTTTGCCCAAAAATCGAAATCTCATCTTTTACTGGATCGGATTATGAAATCTTTTGCAAAAATTAGAAAACCAATTCCAAAATCGTTTACAATCCACGGAAAATGGTTCATCGATCGAGAAATGAAAATGGATTCCGGAATCCAGAAAACTAGACTGAAAAGCTTTAACGAATTATCAAAATTCATTTATTTGATCTAAACAACAATTTAGATGGACCAAAAATTTGATTTGGTCACTTGGAAAACTATTAAACATGATCAAAATTGATTTTGTGTTGCCGGCCGGGAAATATTTATGGTTAGCCCTATTACAAAAACTTGCCTGCTTTAAGAAAGAGCTATTAATAAGTACTATTTTTCTCTGCTTCAACAATACCCATGTCTTGCACGGTGAGATACTTTTAAATTTGCTAATTGTACAACAGGTTAGCTTTCACTAAAGGATTAATAGTTCAAGACTGACAACTTCTATGCTGTACAAAACCCAAGTGGCTGAGGCGAATAATGTTCAGAAGTAAAACGGTGCGTTTCCTTTTGATTCTTTTTTCGGGAAAAAACTAGCTAGAATAAAAAAAATTTAGTTTTTTTTTTAATATTACAACTGGTGTAATCTTATTCGGGGGTCTATGGTTTGGCACTCGCCAACAAAAGACCCGCGCGAATCGTCCAAAATCCACCAAACCCGGTCGCCCAGACACCCTCCTGTCAGCTCCTCTCCTTTGCCCTATAACCTCCGAGCCAACTAAATTTAACCGAAGATCAAATGCAAAGATCACCCTCTGTCTTCCCCTCCTCCCTTCATTTCCCTAACTTCCCTCCTTCCCTAAACTCTATATAATTCCCTTCCCATCTCTACCCTCTTCCTCATTCTTTGTTGCAGTGTTTCTCTACGTAACTTAGAGAAGTACTGTAATCTTTAGAATCATCTTGCTTTTTTCGTACGAACGTCTATCAGCATCAAAAACAACAAAAGCAGATCAAACAATGGCACGTCAACTTGTTGTTTTGGCTCTTGTTTTTGTGGCGGTTGCTGGGGTGATGGCAGCCGAAACTGATAAAGCTCCTACAAGCTCCCCCACGGCCTCGCCGACCCCCAAATCCTCACCCACCACCCCATCAATAACGTCTCCGTCCTCGGCCCCCAAGTCGTCATCCGCCTCAGCCCCACAAGCTGCCTCCGGCAATGAGCCCGAGTCATCAACCACCAGCCCCACAGTCTCCTCACCATCCTCCTCACCTGAGAGCTCACCTGAGGGCGCTACTGCTACCATTCCCATCTCCTCTTCCACTCCCGCCAGCTCTCCATCCGATGCCTCCGACTCCAGCCCCGCCTCCTCCCCTGAAAGTGATGTCTCGTCTAGTCCTCCCGCCCCTGGCAGCGAATACAACACTGCAGACGGACCCGCCTCGGGACCTGGTACCGACGAGAGCCCTGCATCCGCACCCACGACAGCCAGCAGCGCTGCCGCTTTCACAATGTCCACTGGTGCCGCCGCCGGTGCTGCCCTCTTTGCCAGCTTCTTCGTATTCTAAACTAGCGACGAGAGAAGTTGTTCGACAGAGAAATTCTTTGTGTATGCATGCACTTGTTCTTGTTACAATATATTTGTCTCCATTCGTTTATGATTAATTCGTGTATTAGCTTTTTTCCAATCGAGGGGAAGCCATTTCATTACTATGGACCTCTTCACTTTTAGGAGATGGTCCATTCGTTCTTTGCATGGTTTTTTTTTTAAATTGTATGTGTATGTTTGCGTTTTTGGGTTAGGGACATTGTAAGAGGATAAGAATAATTTTCATTTCCTCTTTGAGCTTGGAGTACATGCATCCTCTCCTAAATAATCTGGAGAATACCATAACACTCTGCTCACTTAATAGAATATTTCATTAAGGTCGAGATTCGATCCCGACAGTATAGATCCAGAGGTGTCCGGAGTGTTGCAAATCTGGCGCCCTAATGAACGCCACGTCAATTAAGGAAGGGCCTGGGCGCACGCCTTGGCTTGGCTCCTCATGAGTCTAGCCTAGCACGCACGCAACCTTCTGTTTTTCATCACCTCTATTGTACCGGTTGGACCGGTAAAACTAAGAAAGCCAAGACCAATACGACGTCTCTCTCCAATCAACCCATTTTGAACCCCTAACTTTCTGATATTTCTCTCAAAATTCCATCGAATCCCTCTTGTGAATTCCCTCAAGTTGACTAAAATCTACAAAATCTTTGCCAAGGAGTGGGATTCCTTCCCTCACTTAGTTTTCCATGTTTGACTGGTACGACAGAGCAGAAGAAACAAGGGTCCTTCAAATATAATAAGACGTATAAACTAAAGGACATTAAGATGTAATACAGTAGTCGAGGGCATGCAGCAGAGCAATTCATAGCATCAACGGGTCCTTCAAATATAATTATAACGGTCTCCGATAGCATCAATAGCATCCAACATACATGGTTTATAAAGCTACATGCAGGAGTTGAACTTCTAATTACTTCTTGGTTAAAAAGTACACAAAATATATATGTCAAACAAAGGATTAATAATCTGATCTCTGTTCTTTGTTTGCTTTCCCGCAGTTATTTTTCTGCTAATAATTAGGAGCCCTACTCCTTCATGCGTGCTCAACTAGCAGCGGGAACCCTTCCTACAAGTAAGTGCACCAGCCGTCAAGGTCATTGAGCCCACCAGAGAAGATGGTCTTGCGCTCAGGCTATATGCCCTGGCATAGCTTGAAGCTGCACCTGCGCCCGACTGCCGGAAGTAGGCACCGTTCAACATTAAATCCCCCTCCGACTTCCAGTTCCAGCGGCTCCATTCTCTTTCTGGTGCAACCTCATGCTTGGTCACCTCTTTCTTAAACCTGTCATTGGGGGCCAGAAATCTATTGCCCTGGCTGTAAATTGTAGGCGCAGCACTGCCTCCTATAGCATACATTTCCCAGTGCGTGTAATCATTGTTCACCACATGAAAATACCCATGTCTACACCTGCAATATATATATTAATGTCGTGTATATATATATATATATATATATATACAAATTAGTTCTTTATATAGTAAATCAGAAATTGTGCTTGCATCAGAAACCCTCAATCGTGTTTTATTTTGAACATCACCTACCTCGGCATTCTTTGTACTAGCCCTTCTCCGAAATGATTAAAGGCAATAGTGACCTGCATGTCCTTGTCTTGTGTGTACGAGTCACTGTGGCCCAAAAGCATGACCTTGTCATGATGAGTCATGTAGTTGTTGGAGATGGTGATGGCGGTGGATCCATGGATGGCATCAATGAGACCATCATGGCAGTTGGACAGTGAGCAATGGTCCACCCATATGTGCCTCCCACCAAAGATGGACACTCCATCACCGTCGGATTCAGTCCACCAGCCAGAGTGTTCAGGGGAGTCTCTTATGTCGGCATTGCCTCCTTGCTTACAGTCATGGATGTTGATGCCATGGATGATGATGTTAGTGGCATAATGTATGGTAATGCAGGGGCCTCCAGAAATATGGACACTAGCACCCCTACCATCAATGGTCTTGAAGGAGTTCATCACTAGCTCTTGCTTCAGCTTGATCACCATATCCCTTTGGAAAATAATCCACAGTGGCTCATCTTGTATAACGGCATGTCGTAGAGTACCCGGCTTGGGCTTCACGGGATCATCATCGCCAGAGTCTGAGACCACATAGATGCGACCATTTCTTCCTCCAATTGCATTCTTACCAAACCCAATGGCACAATCAGCCAGCCTCTGGCGGTTCTGCTCCCAGTTGGGGTCGCACCTCCAGCAATCATCAATGGGGTTGCCGGTTCCACAGGAGAAGTAGGCCAAGTTCCTCCTAGAGGCATTGATGCTCCTACAACGTCAAACAAAGCGTGAGACATTGCTAATTAGCATACATAAAGCATAGTGTACATTAACGTGAGATTTACCTATGCACTTCTTGTACTACAAGATCAGGGTCTTGTACTGGTGAGCAGAAAACCCAATTAGTTGTCGTTAGAAAAAAGCTAACAAACAAAAAAGCAAGGTAAGCCATTTTTTCTTAGTCTTTGGGAGAAGTGGAGGTGAGAGAGGTGGTGTAGACTTGGCGGGTTATAAAGGAGTAAAAAGCCGAGAGTAAAGGCGTGATTAGATTTGACTCTGAGAATGCATGCATGTGGGGGTACTCATAATTCCGTCATTCGGAGTACTGATTGTGTTTTCGCTATTCCTTTTTCACTTATAAATCTGGAATTTTAAAATCGTAATTAGGCAAGCCCTAAGAAATTCAAACCTCTTCAAAATCAATTTGGTTGACCCTAATTGGTTAGATGGGCCAGTTGCTGTAGAATGTTTCTTTCTCGTCATGTGGCCGGACACTTGAAGCGTACATGACCGGCCGGCTAATTCGAACATTGTGGGGAATGAATTATTCATAGGACCATTAATCGAGCTTTTGTCGTCATTTGGGGCCATGACAAAATGTTCATCAGGAGGATCATTAAATGTTTCTACATTCCATCGTGTCCGAGTTTTGAAGATTCGTACATTTCAAGTCTCGTTGGCCGAAAAAGCAACTTAATTAGGCAATAGACATTAATTATAAGTTAAAGCAGGTATTAATTAGTACTCTACTTCTTCAAACTCCCTTCCACATGCCGATGGATTATATTGATTTGATCAATCTTTGGACTTATTGAAGTCTAATCAAACCCATTAATTTGGTCCCTGACAGTTCTGAATTGACTAGAAGAAGCTAGCTTAATTAATTTCCTTCAACCTACTGCTAGAGCTGATATATATTACTTATTGGACGTAAAATGGAAGTAAATTAGGTGTGGAAGCTACCATTCATATGTGGACGACAAAGAAAACTTCCACGCTCTAAATAAGGACATTTATTTTCAATGGTACGTTTATCCACGACATCAAGTGTCCTCTCTTTTTTTTTCCACTGACTGCGGAACACAACATGGATATATGAGCGACTCGTATATCATGGTCAGTGTTCCCTATAATCAGCTCGTAATTTAGTCTTGCTTCGCTTTTACTTAACATGCTTTTACTGTTCCTTTGGCCTCCACATGATGACACAAGTAAATTGTCAACGACAAGGTCGTTAAATTAGGTTTGCTAATGATTTCTCTCTCTCATCTCTCTGTGTGAAAGTCTAGCTTAGTATCTATCAGTGGGTAATGCGGGGATTTACTCTAGAAGCTGTATATATGCTAATCTCGCACAAAAGGGAGCCCGATCGGATCAATTATCTCCAGCGACAACGTGCAACACATTAAACCCAATGATCGCAATAAGAAGGGAGAAGAGTGCACCATGCACTGATCATCATGATTAGTGATAACATATGGATATACGTGCCTTCCTTCTAACTTTTTTTCTTGGATGCCAATCCCATGGGACACCTTTCTACCAAAACTTGATGACTTTCTGTAATTCTTACCAAATCACCAACCAAACTCAAATATTATCGTATATTCTATGGATTATATATCTATAATTTGACCCTCTACTCAAATATTTATTTTTCCTGGTTTTTTGGTTGACCCAATTTTCCTTTCCTTTTATAAAGGAATTGTGGACACTGAATCAAAAGATCTAACCGCACAAAGCATGTTGATGGTCTTCGTGATTAGAAGGCCCATTAAGGCCCCGGAGGTGACCGACTTGCATGGGGAATGTTTTGTAGATCTGCAGGTTTTAAGTCGAATGCAATAGGGCCCCCCCTTTACGCGGGCTGTTTGCTAGCGTAGTGTTATCAATCACAATAAAAAGTCCATTATAATTTAATGACTGGGCTTTTGGTCTGTTCAACTAAACGGAGGTCTCAGTACCAAAGAAAAAGAGCATTCAATTCTTATTCCACCGACACCTTTCCCCACCATCCTTGCCATGGTTGACTGCAGTGCGTTCTAAGAAGAAAATCTATATTATGATCGTGTCTTCAGCTCCATACGGGCATTTGGTCTAGTGGTATGATTCTCGCTTAGGGTGCGAGAGGTCCCGAGTTCAATTCTCGGAATGCCCCATTCTGTTTTTCTGCGTTTTGAGTTAACAACGGAAGCATTACGTCAGCAGCCGGGCACGTGGGCTGACTAGCACATCCCTCCTTTGAACTTTGGTGGGATATTTTTTAGGCCGACTTGGAGCGTTGTACACGTGGGCTACCCAAAAAGGTCCAACACGGATGCGATTAGGAGTAGGTCCCACCGTGCACTTTCTCGTGCAAAGCTCTCGCTGATTGGCGGAACGCTTCCATCTCTCTCTGTATTTTTCCTTATCTGACAGCAACATGGAAACCCATATCCGTTCGTTGATTCCCCGGAAGGGGATGAGCGACGGTGATAGTGTATTGGTTCCTCCCACATAACACGCATGCACGATCACTTCATAGAAAGGTCGGAAATTGAAATGTAATTGGTAATTTACTTGAAGGATCAATCCCTGGCCTCTCATATATAGTTGGAAATTAATTAGGGTAGTAGGTAGAAAGATATTTGCAGATTTACAGAAGACGACGGACGATTAAGGCTGCGTTTGTCACTAAAATTTTATCTAAAATTTTATCTCTCTCCTAATAAAATACTTCAATATAATCTCTTTCTTCCATCAAAAAATATAAAATATTATAAAAACTATAAAATATTACCTCTCTTCACTTTTTCACTAAACCCACCCTAAGTTATCTATCTCGTGAATAACATTAATCCGAATTCACAGAGCAAAGCCAAGTGCAGGTTTTGTCGGTGAAATTTACTCTTCCAATGCCCAATCCATCCACAGCAAAACGAAATCTGGATAACAACACAATCCAGTCTCTCACCCAATCCTCTCAACCCACGTGTTGATAAAGCAATCTATCACCATCATCCCTCTGTGCGTGATAGCTGACAAAGCCCTCTCCTCTCTCTCTCTCTCTCCAATGGGTCTGAGTCCTGCCCCCACAGTCGGTCTCTCACTTTTTCTTCAACCCCCAAACTTAGAGCGAGGAACTATTAGAAAATTGAACTGGATGAGAGAATGTGCTCTGCCTGTGTGCTGACTGCTGAGAGATGTGTAACAAGAGCAGTCCTCCAGCAATGAAAACTAGGTCTAAGGCCAAGAAAGAGAAGGCCAGAGAGTCGCTTAAATCAGCTCGCAAAACCAGAACCAGGACCAGGAAGCCCAAGTTCTTGAGTCTCCGCCTGGAGCTCTCCTCAGACAACTCCCAAAATTCTGCCCAAACGACCCATGACCAGGTAAACAGTCATCACCACGAACACGGCCAGCATCATCATCAGCTGAACCTTTTCCCTTTACACCCAGACAACCCAGCCGAAGACAAAGATATACACGACGAGAACGTTGCCTTCTTCTTCGACTCCGAGGCCGGTGGCGCCACCCTCAACGGCCTCCTCTCCGGAGTGTCGTTCTCCGAGGAGGACTCACTGTCGGCGCCGCAGTCGCTGACGTATGCATACGAGAGACAAGAAA
Source organism: Myrica gale (assembly GCA_963930655.1). Classification (NCBI taxonomy): domain Eukaryota; kingdom Viridiplantae; phylum Streptophyta; class Magnoliopsida; order Fagales; family Myricaceae; genus Myrica; species Myrica gale. The sequence continues at coordinate 1,050,666 of OZ005600.1, read as the reverse complement.
GCGAGGAGGGTGTCGGTCATGTTCATGGTAAGTACTGTAACACTGCGAGCTCCAAATTGGTACGGACGGCACTGAGGAACAAAGAGAGACACCAAAGCGAGGAGAAGTGGGTGTGCTACTCGGAGGTTCTGGTGGAGAAGAAGGAGCCGGAGGAGGTGACTAGCTGCGCGGCCGACTTATGGTCTGCAAGGCAGGCGACGACGCTGAGGTTATTGTCGCTGAAGCTTGATTATCAGGGCATCTTGAACGCGTGGTCTGGTAAAGGTCCACTTTACATAGAGGGGGAGCCCCCACCGCAGACTGTGCCCGACTTGCATGACGATCAGTTTTTCTGCCATGGCGGTGCTAATGTAAGATCTCAACTACAGTTCGATTTTCAACCTCTGTCAATATATTCTGAGTACAGTATCTTCATCTGCATATACGTATTTATAAACCGTGTCTGAGAGAAGAATTACTGGTAAATCTAGGATACTTGTCGGTGGTGTACATGTAGTACATACCACTATACCAGTATATACGATCTAGTTTTTGTGTTGAGCATAGTTTTGAATCTGATTGCGTATTGGAATCCTGGGCACTACTACTTTTGACCTTTTTGGGGCCCCAGTGCACATTAGCCAGCGGTAACCGACACCGTGGCCCATTTCACCAACATATTTGTTGGTTCGAATAATTGATACGTGACACAGCTTACAAGGTACATCACCTTCGTCTCGGAATTGCATTGAAGGTGGCTTTTCACTGTCATAGCGTGTCACCTACCTGCTCAGTTTTTCACTGTCATGGGACTGGGCTTGGAATCTATAGTCGTTGATAGGCCCAGAAAATAATTACTAACCTGTTTTTCTAATTGGTCTCGGATTGCATTGAAGTTGGCTTTTCACATCCTTGGACGTGGTTGTGGATCAGGATTCAGGCCATAATCTTCTTGCACTCAGAAATATTGATGATCTTCTATTTTTCATGGGCAGGTATTAATGGATGGGTGGGATAGCGTTGGGAACGTATGGACGGTTCCACAAATTCGTAGCAGTGATATTGGTAGCATCAAGGTGGAGGAAGAAAGGGAAGGCAGGGATGAGTGGAAGACGAGGCACAGAGAAGCAAGCGTGCTGAGATACAAGGAGAAGAGGCGGAACAGACTCTTCTCAAAGCGTATTCGATACGAAGTTCGAAAGCTCAATGCTGAGAAGCGACCCCGTATGAAGGTAACCCTGATCTGCCTGTTCCTCTAATTTAATTCTTATTATTCCCCGGCGCATGAGTTTCTGGATTTGAGCAATCGAATGCAATGCCTGCATGCACTGTGTACGACAAAACATGACCGGGGAGGTAGATAGAGAGTCGACTGTTTGTTTGAAACTATTGTCTTAGACCGTCCATGGCTTGTAAAACTGGGATCTTAATATTGTTACTGTAGATTGACCAATGATTTTGACCACATCAATACTTATGGGGTTTAAAAGTCCCGCACTGCTAAACTACAATGCAGATGCCTCCAAGGAAAAATCACGTCCATAGGTCCTTCGATCTGTTACATTTTCAATCAATGTCACACAGCAGCTACCGCTATTAAATTTCAAAGCTACCTTCGTTTATGACAGGTCTCAGCAATTACAATCTTGAGTTAGGTGCATGGCCCTTTATTTTGTAATTTTTGGCTGTGACAAGTAAATATTTGGATCTGGGAAATGGGAATGAAAGGCTGATCAACCAAACTCTGGCTGGTCTCTCTATTTGTTTAATTAACCTTATATTTTCGAGAAATGGGGACTCTAAAACAATTAACAATGGTTGATCATTATCCTGCAACAAGCCTTCCAAGGCGGGTTCTGACTGCAGATTATCAACGACAAAAGCCAAGAAAATTTGGTTTCTTTCAAATCAAACGAAACCTATAAGGGAATGTGAAAACGTTGGAAGATTGCTAGCTAGTGGTCTGGAAAGATAAAGTCAGATGTTTAACCTCGTGCTTTATAACTTGCGATGTTTTACAATCTCCTCTCATTGTTGCCCGACTTTGTTCAATCCTCGTACTTTTTGGTTGTCGTAGTAATATGTTCTCTTCCCTCCCACCTTTGCAGGGTCGATTCGTGAAGATAAGTTGAGAAGTGAAAGCATTTGGACAACAATATTACTGCAAAGGAGGCATCAGCTTAGGCGTTGAAATCAGTTTTTTCTTTTCTTTTCTTTTCCTTTCTTTTTTCCCCGTGTACCATAGTAGAGGCAATAATAAAATGCTAGGCAATGCCAAAACAAACCCAAAAGACAAAAATAAAGAAAAAAGCAAGCTTTAAAGACACCAATTATTAATTCCAAGGAAGTCCTACTTTGGAATCCAAAGTTTGGATTAATATTGGATCCAATCCAATGCTATTTTGCTTAAATTTCCCAATCAAGGTTAGAAGATATAAGTCAAAGCTAAAAAAAGCCTAGGAGACCCCAGAAGCCCATGTGTTCAAAGCCGATCTTCGGGTCTCAAGGAGGAGGTGAAGGTGGAAGTAGATGATGGGAGGGTACTCCAGATAAGTGGGAAGAGGATGATATAAACGAGAAGTGGCACCGGATCGAACGTTGCAAGGGCAAGTTCCTTCGAAGGTTTAGGCTGCCAGAGAATACCAAAGCAAACGAAGTCAAGGCGTCCATGGAGGATGGAGTGCTCACTGCGGTCGTACCAAAACAGGAAGTTAAGAAGCCACAGCGGAAGGTGATCCAGATTGAAGGGAATTAAAGGGTGCTGAAGCCTGAAGGAAAGAAGTTGTGATCATATGGTGATGATGAAAATAAGAAGGGTGTTGTGTTTGGTAATTAAGAGTAATTTCTGTGTGTTTTGTTTGCCATGGAATCAATCCAACTCATGAATAAAGTTCTTTGATTTTCAAGTTTGGATGTTTTTTTTAAAAAAATCGTAGAAAAGGATTTTGTCATTGTGATCTAATAAATTTGTGCATTAAAAAAAATATAATTTCAAGGCATAGAAGGTTCAATACTTCAACCTAAAAACTGGGCTTTTAGCATTTTCATTAATCCAACCCAAGAACCAATGTCCCTTTCCATGACCCATTACTGTGGACCGGACGCCCGAGTCTATAGTTTTGTATTTAGGCTTCATCCGTCAAGGCCCACCTAATTTGATGCGCGATCCGGATTAAAAGCTCATTTGCGAACTACCCCAGTGATGTACAATTTCTCTCGGTTGACAAAATTGCCTATTAGAAGCCCATTAGCCCAGCATCAGAAAGACTAGAAACCCAACATGTCAAGCCTGTAACAACAATACAGTTTGTTTAATTCCCACGGAAAAAGATCAGACTGACGGTCCGACGAACCTCTAAGAAAAGGGTCAAGAATTACGGGTTGAGCCTGGTCCGGTGCAGTCGGAGGAAGGGACGTTGGTTGGGGATAGTTTCTGCGTGGTGGTTGAAGAATTAAGGAGGTGGGGCTAGGTTGACTGCGGTACCGGCAAGCCTAAAGTAATAGCTATGCACGACAGGACACATTGAATATGTTGTTGCAGAAGTCTGTGACGAAGTTATACAACAATAATTAAGAAGATCGGTGGGATACCTGCCTGTCATGGGACCCCGTTGCACCGCATTTGGAGAGCTTTAAATTCTAGGATATATTCTTCGCACGAATTTCCTAATCATGGAATATAGTGTAGGCAATTGATGCAACTCTACTTTTGCCTCAAGCAATCTCTGCTGTGGAACCCATAAAACGCCACCTTTCAGCCATAGAAATTAGCCAACTTTACTACTTTCCCTTTTCGTAGGCCAAAGAGAATTATCCCACTTTTTTCCCCTTGACAAAGTGTTCTCTTGATTAATTTTAGAGTATGCATAATCTTTTCTCCAACACAAATTAAATAATTATCAAGATTTTATTAAAATTTACACAATATGTGAAAAAGTGGGTCTAACTCAACTTCAAAAGATGCCTTGAGGAGTGAAAGATGCCGAGTACATTTACTAGTTTCTCTATGAATGTGAGATTTTCAACCGATTTTTAGATAGTCAGCGAAGAATATGTAACTTTTTTAACTTGAGATACAAATCTCAGCCACAGAACCAACTACTTGATTATAATTACTCCACTTTAGTACTACTTTCGCTTTCCTTCACAAAAATTAATGCGTCGGCGTGCAGGCATTGCTTGTATACAAAGGAGGGAAAAGATAAGAAAAAGGACAGTATGAATGCGGGAAAAGGGACCAGTATACTTTATATGACACAATGAATCAAACATTTCTATTAACATAGAAATCTATTTGCAATTTGACAGAAGATGTTCATTAGCGTAAGCATTTAAAACTGCTCATTCCGACACAAAGTGAAACAACAAGTGCCTAATCTAGCCAGGTGAAGAAGGATCCATCACCGTGTTTAGCATATTTTGTGGTTAGTAATGAACAACGTGTTTAACTGATTGGTGTGGAGTCAAACACGGATGGTACGACAGGGAGCTTCGATGGGTTGGGCTCCTGCCAAGCCATAGAGTTTCCTCTCCTTAGTCGCTGGGTCTTCTAGCAAGAGCACTTTGTCCTTGTCTCTGACTCCAACCATGTGCAAGTATTCTCCATCCTCTCTCTCTTTCCCTTTGAACAATAGCCTCTGCTCTCTTGGCTCCAAACTAGTCGCCAATGACAATATCATCTTCAATTCTCCTGCAGATATTAAACAGGAAAGTTAATCAACGCTTACAAGAGAAGACTTTTACAAATTGTTATGAAAAAATTTGACCCATATTGGAAGATTTCCAATGCTTTTGAGAAGGGCTTACCAAAAGTTGAAGTGGCTTCAATGGAAATGTCATGCCATTTTGAGACAGTGGAGACTCTGACTGTTATCGCACCCTCTCCCGCACTTTCACCTGTCTCTCTCTTTTGGACAAGCATGCCACCAGGTCGGAGTTCCCATTTGATTTCGCTTATGCCCCCACACCCTTTTTCACCTCCTTTGGTGCTATTCCCAGTGGCACCACCGCCGAGCTTTGAGCTGCTTTTGCCAAACCTCTTTGACCTCAACTTGATCATTTTTTCCTCTCCTTTTAGCTCTCTGTCTCTCAAAACTCGAAGTCAGTGGGGGGAAGATGAAGTGTCACGGGGTTTGCTAGTTATAAGAAGAAGCTATGCATAAAATACAAGCCGCCTTTAGCTTTGCCTATAATAGGGATAAATGCAAAATTAGTCTCTGTGTTATACGCAAAAATCGATTTAGTTCATGTGATATGAAAATCATCAATTTAGTCCTTGTGATTTCAGAAAGTGATAAAATCAGTCCCTGATGGAGGACCAATAACAAACGAAAATAGAATCACAGAGACTAAAACGATTTTTACATATATCACAGGGACTGATTTTGCATTTATACCTGTAAAATAAGGCTTATACCAGTAATCGAGGCAATCAGTTTGTGACAAATAGTGGTGAACAATATGGGCATAGTTTCTTCTGCTGGTTTTACGGGGGGCTAAAGCACATGGGGGTTGGTGCTTCAGAACACGCTTGCTCGATTAGCGGGCCAAACACAATCGAAGGAACTGGTCGGTTGGTCTTTTTATAAAAATGGGTTGTTACATGAATTTCTTGACTGCGCCTGATAAACTGCTAGTCTAGGACCTCGTTTAGGAATGACTAAATTAAGGCATTGTTTGGGAAAAATTAAAAAGTAGAAGAAGTAAATCAAAAGGCTTGTCAAGCTTAATGACAAGAACTTACAACAAGTGAAGCTGTGTTGTTTTTGTGATAAAATAAGGGGGAGACGGAGAGGGCAATCAACGTAGTAATTTTCTCTAGGCGTGACCATAAGATTATTTTCGCTATAGAATCTCCACTTTGAGTTATAGTTACATCTCATTGGGTAAGATTGTCATAAGACCACCAGCCAAATCTCGCTCCATTCACTAAACCCAAGATCAAGCTTTACTTTCGCATGCGATTTCCACTTTGAGTCATAGTTATTTTTTATCAAGTTTCATCTCATAACCAATTGACTATGAGAAGAGGTGGTGCAACAGATATATGAAACACAAGATTAAATGATCTCTAATTAATGTGAGACTCTAACAGATTCTAACATTCTCCCTCACGTGCAGACCGAATGAACATGGTCCATGCATGTGGACAACAAATGAGGAACACAAACAAGTTGGCCAATCCTAGAAATAGTTGACTCTGATATCATATCAAGTTTCATCCCATAGCCAATTGGCTATAAGGAGATGTGTCCCAATAGGTATATGAAATACAATATTAAATGGTCCCTAATCAATCTGAGACACTAACAGATTCTAACACTTTTCATTGGATAAGACTGTCACCAGTAAGACTATCAACCAATCTCGTTCCATTCACTAAACTCAAGATCAAGGGATATTTTCGCAAGCGATTTCAATTTATGTCTTGACTCTTGAACTCGTAACTTTGGAGCTCATAAATTAGTAGGTAGCATGAGTTGCACTATGGCTCTCTTTAACATCACAACCATCGCCTTAAAGAAAGCACCATCATCCCTCGTAGGATAGCTAAACGACTATGCAAACAGGCCCTAAAATAATAATATTTTCTTCCCGATCCAAAAGGCCACAGCTCTGAAATGTTCCATGGAATATATGTTACATTAAACAAAGAAACAAAAGCACTTTTGTCCGGACTCGTAAACTTGTGATTTTGGTTTAATATTAGGTCAAGTTAGGTGGAAGGTGGAACGAATGCAAGATTTATTTTTGGGTTGCTATTTGCAAGGATGGTTGTGCTAATCTTTCGGGGGTATCAACCCATGTGGGTGAGAGTTAGAAAAATACACACATTGTCTCTTTCCCAACCGTCAGATTGAGTGGTTCCCCATCCAACTTTTTTTTTATTTATATTATAGGTAAATATCTCCCGGAATTAAGGGATAAGTAGCCAACTTAAAAACGAAAGATTCTCTAATCTCACTCGCAATTGTACTTATTCATTGTCTAACCCTGATTCAGTACTGTTTGACAACTACTAATTTATTGGCCACCGGAAGAACTGGACAATTCATACGTATAAAGTGAGCTATATTAAATCCACAGGTTTTTGCAACCGACTCAACACTTGTAAAGGAGGAATTAATGAAAAAAGCAACCAATTTTGTATAGGGTGGCTGCTGAGGACACCCCACATGTTCCGGTAATGGCCGCCGCCGCAGCAAAGGCTCAGAGGTTTTTCTGGAAACAAGTTTGAGCACAAAGTGCGTGGGATGGGCCCTTTGCCCCATATTGTGCGGTGCATGAATTATCCTGGGACAGAGGCAAAATGCATTTTTTTTTATAATTGAAGAACAATTATTAGCATTTGTATATCCATCCTCCACCTAAAATAGGTTGGGTTTTTGAACGACACTGCTTCCCCAAACATGGTCTATGACTCTATGCATTGGAATTCTGATAGTAGAGTTTCCAAAGCCAAAGAACCAATTAGTTTGCCCCTAAAGAAATAAGTAGTTTCAAAGTTCAAGATTTTAGCGGGGACTCCGACCAGTACTCCTTTTCGTCCTAATCAAGTTTCTGTGTTTGGCGGGATCAACGGGCGTTGGTTATCTAAAGCTTCTCTTAAGTCTATTCTAATGGGTATTTTTGCTGAATATCTGCGCTTTTTATTGTTTGGATCTTGGGGATTCCAGAACCAACCACTAACCAACGACTGTTTCGTAGCCATGGGTAGGAGCATGTGAAGATATGATAATGTGTATGTAGGTAGGTACCCATGAATCCATGGTCGGAGAGAGATTGCAAAATGGGAAATGCAATCATGCAGGGTCAAGATGGAAATTCCAAAGCCAAAGAACCAATTAGTTTGCCCCTAAAGAAATAAGTAGTTTCAAAGTTCAAGATTTTAGCGGGGACTCCGACCAGTACTCCTTTTCGTCCTAATCAAGTTTCTGTGTTTGGCGGGATCAACGGGCGTTGGTTATCTAAAGCTTCTCTTAAGTCTATTCTAATGGGTATTTTTGCTGAATATCTGCGCTTTTTATTGTTTGGATCTTGGGGATTCCAGAACCAACCACTAACCAACGACTGTTTCGTAGCCATGGGTAGGAGCATGTGAAGATATGATAATGTGTATGTAGGTAGGTACCCATGAATCCATGGTCGGAGAGAGATTGCAAAATGGGAAATGCAATCATGCAGGGTCAAGATGGAAACTTTCACGCATCCCACAATATTTGCTTCTTGTTGGCATGCTAAATGGGAAGATATTGCCAGAGATTTTATGCGCATCTAGGTGGGCGTTAATCTCAATCAAAAGCTTTCTGGTTTCTATGTCGGAGATAAGATGCTGCAAATCTGATAACAGTATCAGAAGTATATGCACATGAACGAGTGATTGGAGTGAAGGGGTTTGAGGTGGGAATAAAATATTTCATAATCGATGTGACTCCATGGTTAGTCAGTCCATGGGCATGGCGGCGGGATAGTACAAGTCCACAAATGGCTCCCATACCATTTACAACGAACCCACTTAAGGCTTTGAAGATTCACACCAACTGGGAATTATGGAGTGTTGTAGACTGAAGCCCAATAGTTCTAACAAAACTCTGCATTGTGGAACCAGATTACACCCGGTTCCTATCTCAGGCCTGTATGCTCTGCCTCCTCTGCCCACTTGATTCTTGTTTTCTATTTTGGGTCTGAGCTATTCAGTTCGGCCGTCATTACGGTGTGGCCCAAATACTGACTTTACGGAAAATTAATCCGTCTTTGAGGCCCAACTAAAATCAAACACTCAAGCTTGGCCCAAGTTTCATCCTGCCACGACGTCTGCTAGAAAAATACAAAAACCTACTCCGACGCCGTAGAAAAAACTACGGCGAAAAATATTTTAGCTATAGAAAAATATTTGTTCAATCAATGAGTAAAGAAAAAAAACTTGATTTCATTTCCCCAACCCAAATTCTAAATTAATATAGTTTGGATGATGAGAGATGCTACAACTTTATATTTATCTATCATTTTTCAGATTTGTGAAAAAATATTATGAAACTGATTATTTATTATTAAACAGATCAGCTTTACATTCTTTTTACCTCACCTCTCATTCTGAATGCAACGAGTGGCTGCGGGAAGACCACAGCGCCACTGAAAACGCCAAAAGAATGCCTGAAGGCTGAAACCCACTTCAAGAATCAATAATCCACTCAATTTTGGCGAGCAAGTCCAAATATTGCATCTTTCTCTCTCGCTCTTCAATCGTCGAGGTAAGAATCTCAATTAGACTGTGTTGATACAACCAAACCGCACTTGCTATAACGCTTGAAATTTGTTTCTCTTTGCAAGCGAGAAACTTTGCGAGTAGTGTAAAAAGAAACATGTCACGAGAGATAATGCCGTCTTCCTATTTTTAATGGGATTTTCAATTTTTCAGCTCTGGGTTTTTCTCTTGACTCGTCAACTGTGTAGATAAAATGCAAGCTTTAACCACTTTGCCATCAAAAGGTGACCTCTGGGTGGTAGCTCAATTGGGCTTTGAATTGGATTCTTCTTTTAGAATTCAAAATAGAAAGAGAAGAAAGAGGATAAGGTGTTGTGGGTTTCCTGTTTGTCAGAGTGGAAGTGCTGGTTCTTTATTGCTTTCAAATACAGTAAGAGGATTTAGGCGTGGGGATTTCTGTGGGAGCAACAAATTTGATTTTGGATGTGGGTATTCAAATCTCAAAGTTGCTTTCTTTTGTATACCAAAGAAAGATCCTTTTAATGCCTTGGTTGCGTTGGCATGGGCATCGGAGCAGCAAGCAACAGGAGAATTTCTTAAAGAGGGACCGGATGTGGCAAATGGAGTGTCGGGGAAAATAGCAAGTACGGATGGGGATTATCTTAATGTGCGTGAAGTAGATGTCGGTGGTGATAATGATGATGATGATAAAAGAGAAGATGATAATGTCGAAAGTACAGAAAAACATGGGGAAGAGAAGAGTTCGAAGGTTGATGTTCGTTCACTAGCATGGAGCCTGCGATTCGCGAGAACGGCAGATGATGTGGAAGAGGTTCTTAAGGACAAGGGTGAGTTGCCCCTTCAAGTATACTCATCCATGATCAGAGGTTTTGGTAGAGACAAGAGAATGCATTCTGCAATGGCTGTTGTTGAGTGGCTCAAGAAAAAGAAGCTTGAAGCTAATGGTTTGGTTGGCCCAAATCTTTTCATATATAATAGTCTCCTGGGTGCAATCAAACAGTCCCAAGAGTTCGAAGAAATGGACAATGTCTTGAATGATATGGCTCAGGAAGGGGTTCTTCCTAATGTTGTAACTTACAATGCTCTAATGGCAATCTACTTGGAGCAAGGACGACCTACTGAAGCCCTTAATATTCTCGAAGAGATCCAGAAGAAAGGCTTGAACCTTTCTCCGGTTTCTTTTTCTACAGCCTTGTTGGCTTATCGAAGAATGGAAGATGGACATGGAGCTTTAAGGTTGTTTATTGAGTTCAGGGAAAAATATCATAAAGGTGGCATAAAAGAAGATGCTGAAGAAGATTGGGAAAACGAATTTGTTAAGCTTGAGAAATATACAATACGTGTTTGCTACCAAGTGATGCGGGGATGGCTTGTGAATAGTGAGAACTTGAGCACAAACGTGTTGAAACTTCTCACAGATATGGATATTGCTGGGCTTCCGCCTGGTCGGGCAGAACACGAGCGTCTTTTGTGGGCTTGCACCCGTGAAGAACATTACATTGTGGTGAAGGAATTGTATAGTCGGACAAGGGAAAAGCATTCTGAAATTAGCTTATCTGTCTGCAACCATGCAATTTGGTTGATGGGGAAGGCAAAGAAGTGGTGGGCAGCTTTGGAGATCTACGAGGATTTATTAGACAAGGGGCCAAAACCAAACAACATGTCCTACGAACTGGTAGTTTCTCACTTCAATTTTCTTTTGAGTGCAGCTAAGAAAAAAGGACTTTGGAGATGGGGTGTTAGGTTGCTCAACAAGATGGAAGATAAAGGCCTTAAACCTGGAAGTAGGGAATGGAATTCAGTTCTTATTGCCTGTTCCAAGGCTTCAGAAACTTCGGCTGCGGTGGAAATATTTAAGAGGATGGTTCAACAAGGTGAGAAACCTACCATAATCTCCTACGGGGCCTTGCTAAGTGCACTAGAGAAGAAGAAACTATATGATGAGGCCCGGCGGGTGTGGGATCACATGATCTCAGTGGGTGTTGAACCAAACTTGTATGCCTACACAATATTGGCTTCGGTTTTCACTGGACAAGGGAAGTTCAATTTGGTTGATTCCCTCCTTAAGGAAATGGTCTCAACAGGTATAGACCCAACAGTTGTGACATACAATGCCATAATTAGCGGGTGTGCACGCCAGGGAAAGAGCAGCGTAGCTTATGAATGGTTCCATCGCATGAAAGTTCAGAACCTCTCCCCAAATGAGATCACTTATGAAATGCTGATCGAGGCTCTTACAAAGGATGGGAAACCAAGGATTGCTTATGAGTTATACTTGAGGGCTCAGACTGAGGGCCTTAACCTCGCTTCAAAGGCTTATGATGCAGTGGTGCAATCCTCCCAGGTTTATAAAGCTACTGTTGATTTAACCGCTTTAGGGCCTCGGCTCCAGATAAAAAGAAAACACTGCATATAAGAAAAACTCTGACAGAGTTCTGTAACTTGGCAGACGTTCCCAGGAGAAGTAAACCATTTGACAGAAAGGAAATCTACATCCCACAAACAGAAAGAACCCCATAAGTGAATTGAGACTATAAACTCTGTACAATCTTTTTTCGGTTTGACAGTATTTCTACAATTTGCTCATTTAATTAACTTAACCATTTTGAGGTGCGGCTTCCTTTTTGTGTTTTGCTACTTACATAGAGACCCAATCTTTCTTTCTTTCTTTCTTCCTTCCTTCCTTCCTTGTGCAAAAAACCAGTACCCACTACCAACCATCCTTCTTCGACCCGAGTAACAATGAATTAGCATCCACCCAAGGCCATCTTCAAATTCAAAACCAATGTCACGAACAAGAGTTCAACCATCGACCCCAGTTCCTGGAAGCTATAAGAATGAAACTTCTCCTCGAGAACATGTGACCAGTGGTTGAAAGACAACGGAATTCTAGTGGTAATTTTCTGACACGAGAATCTCGATTTATTTAAAACCTACTGGTTAAACTGTTGGGAAAAGCGTCACGACAATTCAAAGAAAGGAACACCAAATTTACGTGGTTCGGCCCCAATTCGGTCTACGTCCACTCTAGAGCAATTTTATTAAGAAAGCTTAAGAAAATCACTCTAGCCGCCCCAATACAATAGTCACACTACCCTCTTTCACTTCCTCTCTCTCTGCCCAATGCTCACGCTCTCACGTGCTCACGTACCTCTTCTCCTATAACATAATCCTCTTATTTATAGGGAAAAATACAAAGAGAAAACCCTAAGATAATTTTAGATAAACTAGAAGTAGGGAGGAAGTAGACTTCTACTTCTATTCCAAGTCTATCTCTTATGGGTGTGGACCCCAACAAATCTCCCCCTCCATAACCATAAGAGAATAATTTGTTCCTGACATCTTTCGGTTGAGTGTTTCCCAGATTTCCATCAGTAGAAACTTCATGCAACTTTGGTGTCTGTTGTTCCCCTTGCTCACCACCCCTTGCAACCTTATTCTACTGGCACTTCAACCTCGTCCTTGTCACCAGACGACCACACTCTCATCCGAGTGTCCTGACCCCCGCATAGGGTGCCCACATCCCCTGCTTGTACAGCCGGACCCATGAAGAACATTATCTCCCCCTGCTCTTGCATCTCCTCCGGCTGGTACCAAGCACCTTCGTTTTCTATACGAAGTCAACAATCAACCGGCCTATAGCTTTCCGGTTGATCTTCTTCCATTTTGCCTCATCAATCCCCTCCGTTTTCTTTCCCTTGTTCTCCAATGGATCATACATATCCTTCTCATAAAGGATATCTTCCATCTGTGGCTTCCAGTTCATGTAGTTTGCAACAGTCAACATCATCAAACCGGTAATCATACTCTCTGCCATCTTAATTCACCCTGATCGAGGCCGAATTTTACAATTCTGACTGCTCCAATGGATCCGAGATGGCCTAAAACCTTAGGAATCGATCTGACCTGCTAAAAAATCGGTCTAAAATAAAGGATATCCTCCATCTGTGGCTTCCAGTTCATGTAGTTTGCAGCAGTCAACATCATCAAACCGATAATCATACTCTCCGCCCTCTTAATTCACCCTGATCGAGGCCGAATTTTACAATTCTAACTGCTCCAATGGATCCGAGATGGCCTAAAACCTTAGGAATCGATCTGACCTGCTAAAAAATCGGCCTAAAATAAAGGATATCCTCCATCTGTGGCATCCAGTTCATGTAGTTTGCAGCAGTCAACATCATCAAACCGGTAATCATACTCTCCGCCCTCTTAATTCACCCTGATCGAGGCCGAATTTTACAATTCTGACTGCTCCAATGGATCCGAGATGGCCTAAAACCTTAGGAATCAATTTGACCTGCTCAAAAATCGGCCTAAAAGCCCCTGAACCGGCCAAAAAACCAAACTGAACAAACCAAAACCAGAATATTCCCCCGGAATATTCTCTGATGACGTGGCAAAGCTGACGTGGCATGCTGACTTGGTCCCCTGTTGGCGTGGCAATGCTGATGTGGCGGATGGCGTGGCACTGCTAACGCATATCTCCTTGGACCCACTGCTGACGTGGCGATGATGTGGATGCTGACATCACAGGACACGTGGCAGTCTCTTGTCGCGGGCGCGTGGAGAGAGTGAAGCCCACTCGCCCTGGCTCTGCTCGGTGCGTGAGGGCGCGTGTGACGTGTGGCGGCGCTTTTTCGACTTCCTGCGGCGCGTGGAAGCACGTCCCGGCGATTCTGACGACGCGGTTTTGACCAACGGCTTCGTCTCAATCTCCTCTGCAGGCTGGTGCTCTCCAATCTCAGATCGGACCACTTTGAAGTTTCGGACCTTCTCCACTTCTCCCCGAAAAAACCACTCCGGCTCTTCGAACCAGGCTCCGATACCACTTGTTGGGAAAAACGTCACGAAAATTCAAAGAAAGGAACACCAAATTTATGTGGTTCGGCCCCAATCCAGCCTACGTCCACCCTAGAACAATTTTATTAAGAAAGCTTAAGAAAATCACTCTAGCCGCCCCAATACAATAGTCACACCACCCTCTTTCTCTTCCTCTCTCTCTGCTCAATACTCACGTTCTCACGTGCTCACGTACATCTTCTCCTATAATATAAGCCTCTTATTGATAGAGAAAAATACAAAGAGAAAACTCTAAGAGAATCCTAGATAAACTAGAAGTAGACTTCCACTATAAGCCAACTTCTATTCCAAGTCTATCTCATATGGGTGTGGACCCCAACGTAAACTGCCTCGTTCGACTTCCATATGTTACTTCGTTTAAATAAGTGACGACGTTATACAATAGACTTTGCTTTATCGAAAAGTCTATGATTGCCATAAGCATAAGTGGTCTGATTCGGTATCATTTTTTATGTCTCAAGGTTTTCGATATGGTTGGCGATTAAAGAATCTGACGGCATGAACATATGACCATTTGGATCATCCAATTTCTGAGACCTATCCCTCCCAATTATGATGCGTGCTGGCCACTTCCTACCATCTGGAGCATGATTGAAAGACGGGGCTTCCTTATTCACGCCATTGAAGCACTGACATTATTTTTCCTGGGAAGTATACTTTAGCCTTTCTACTGATTCCCCGAATCCATCTTCCAAGCTTAAAAAAAAAAAGGATAGTATCCCTCACCCTTACCATTTTTCTTTAGTTTGTAAGATTTAACTTGTTCCCTGCTGCTTAAGGTTCAAAAAAGCACTTTCAAATTGTTTTACACTCCAAAACAGAGAGCTGCACAGCGACAGCCCAGCATCTTTTATTTATGCTGATTCCCCGGTTTTGTTTGCTTCTAGACCAAGACGATGCCTTCCGTGTCCATGTTTCTAACCCGATTTAAGCCGAGATCTTCATGGTAAGTAGTACCTTCTTGAACTAAGATTCTCTGAATGATGCAGAAACAGGGCGGTGGTCTTAGTTGAATAACTTCAGGACCAAATTATGAGAACAGAAGAGTGCCAAACTTGGAGGCTTTTGATTGCAAGTATTCTTCCTACGTATCTTTATTAATTCCCACATGAAATAAGATAATATCAGGAAATAGCGTGATCAGGAATACAAAATTGTAAAAGATCGAATCTTCTGCTAATTTGGCTGCTCGAAAACGATTTTAAGAGAGAAGTCCACTCCAGGGGAAAACTCAGATGTCATGCTTCAACTATCCATGTTTTAATAGTTGAAACCTCGATCCTACTGCTACAGCATTAGGCTGTCTAAGATTGTGTTTGAGTGTTAAAATTTAAGGGTATTTGATTTAGTAAAAAATTGAAGAAAGATAATTTTTAATATTTATTATAGTAAAAAGTAATGATGTGATGAAGAAAGAGAGATTATATTATAATTTTTTATTGTGTTAAAATTTTAGAAAGTGTAAAATTTTAGTAAACAAACGTAGTTTAAAGTCATGTGTTAGTGGAAGTTATACATAATTTATGCAAGTTAAAGAGCAGAGGGAGAAAATTAAGTGCAACAATTATTTTCTATTTGTCCGAGAAAAAAATTGCATATTCTAGGTACACTCACATTATCACATAAATACCTATGCAAGACTGGTTGCACCTTCAAGGCTACCTAGCTACTGGAAGGGATTAGAAAATATAAATTCTAATATTTTCATCCATTAAATGTTATTTACTTACACATATCTTAGTTGTAATGCGTTTTTATTTCTTTACCTAATTTATTATTTGTCGTATAATGTACTAAACTTTCCATCATTTAATGTGGATTAATTATTAGAGTTATCACGATCTCAGGACAATATCTACCACTAATATGCGATGAACAGCTAAGAGGTCCAATGGTATTCTGAAATTGGCGTGAAAATGGGGTCAAAAGAAAAACAGAAGCAATTTTCCACCTCGAAATTTTGTCCGACCAATAACTATATTAAGAAATCCCACACAAATATCAGGATGTCTCCAATTTTTTTCTTTCTTTTATTGTCTGATTATCAAAATTTATCCTAGTTTCGATGCAATAATAGTATATGCCTTTTCTCGTCGGAGTGACAGAGTGGATGAACCAACGTCCAACTTGCTTGACCTTTACTGCAAGCACAAAATAACGAGAAATACATTTAACAAAAAGAAGAAAGGAAGGAAAAGAAAGAAACAATTGACCGAGCATTTTTCGCTCCTGATTCCGTGAAACGGTGAAAGGAACTGCTCTATCCACGATCCCTCTCAGTTTGAGGCCGCAAACAGTTATTCAACGGCCTTGTGTTCAATCCCCAAATCCCTTGTGATACTTCTTTCAATTCCAATCTCAACGTTCGAGTACCTCGAAAAAAGAAAAGAAAAGGACAAACCCAGCTGTCTTTTGTTGGCTTCATGATCATCTGGCCCAGAAGAAGAGTAAAGCAGCGATTTTGTTTGCGTTTCGTTTTGGTAATCGGCTGCTAGCGTGTTGAGTATTTTGTTCTTTATGGGTTTTTGGCGCTTGAGTAGCTAAAAACGATGTCTTTTGTGATTGTAAGTCGGAATTGGAACTGACTCTGGGATGGGTCTGTAGTCATTCAAGGGAGATCAGGGCGGGTAACGTATAGGGGAGATGGAACCTCCAAAGGGGTTTTTGGCTTCTTCGTGGAACTTTATTCGCTTTCTACCTTTCTTCACTGGGCTTCTGTTTCTGGGTGTCATTAAAGGTCGGTGTCAACTTGTTCCTCGTTCTGGGCATTTTTTTCTTTGGCTTCTTCTCTTGTTGTTGTTTAGCTTCTACTTTCACTGAAACTGAGTTCGTGATTATGTAGATATTTACTCTTAATGTTTGCGGGAGAAAGATAATCAAGAATTAGCTTAATTACTATTGTCATTATGGAAAAATTTTGTACTGCAATAGACCGACCATGTATAGCTCTTTTCTATTCTTTTTGTTATCTTTAATATGATTTTGGTTTTGTTTCTGTTATGGAGTTCTGGAGGATAACGTTTTACATTTTTCATAGAGAAAAGATAGCTTCCCGATTGTGTTTTCTGTCTCCCTCTTCGTCTGGCCATTAAGCTACTTCTCGGGTTCCTTAGTTGCATTTCCTTTTCATTACATCATTGTCTTCTCCTTATGCTTGACCCAAGTCCGTGTCTGGTTAGTTCCCTCGCCGTGGAACTTTCTTTTCTAGACATTGTATTCATGTTTATGTCACAAAGTTAGCTGCTAGTTCTCATATGCAACACAAGCAGCAATGTGTGGAAGTTGTTATTTGAGTTTTGCACTTTGAGAGATTAGGACAGGCATTTCTGGCTATTTGAATGTGAAATACAGTATGGGGTTTCCTGTATTAAGTAGCACTTGAAGCATGGAATGGGGAATCAAGATATATTGTCTGAGTGCGAGTTTTAGCAAACACTTCAAACTTTTCACCAAACTCTCATTTCAGGTATCATTTTCTGCCCATTGATATGTCTTATCATCGCAATTGGAATTTCTGCTATCATATTGGGTCTTTGGCCAGCACACAGCGCCTGGACGTATTATTGCATTATGAGGTGCTTTCATTGGCCTTCTTCCTTCTTATTGTAATTGTCTCATCTATTTATCTGTCTTGGTTAATCTCTTTTCTCATTGTTGATTTCTCGATTGGGCAGAGCCAAACGATTAGGACCAGTTTTGAAGCTAGTTCTTTTCATATGCGTTCTACCATTGCTCTTGATTTTGTGGCCAGTGGTCGGTATTGTTGGAAGTATCATAGGCGGAGCTGCATATGGTTTTCTTTCTCCAATCTTTGCTACTTTTGATGCTGTTGGAGAAGGAAAGACTGATAAAATATTCCACTGTTTCTATGTATGTCTTAAATATCCCTTTTGTGTTATTCTTCACTTTTCATTTTTGTTCTCACGTTGCCTTCCATAATAGAGAGCTTTCTTTTACTGGTTTTCAGGATGGGACTTGGGGAACTATCAAAGGGAGCATTACCGTTGTCAGGGATTTCCGAGATTTCTGCTATCATTCCTACTTCTCATATATGGATGACCTGCGACTGAAAGGGCCTCCAGATGTGAAATATTATGAGATTAGGTTTTCTGTCTCTGCTATCTGCCTATACATCTGCCTCCTTATTGTTTTAGTCCAAGTTGCTTCCTGTAAAACTGTACCCCAAATTCGAGTCTAAACTATTAGGAACATGTCCTTCCTGGTGACCAAGTAAGCATAACTCATAACAATTATCCTGACCTTTATGATGAATATTGGCTCCAAAAGAGTTCTCATGTTTCAAATCTGCAAAGATATTTGTAATTTCTGTGTTCACTCTATTTCTGTGAGGGACAAAGTAATCAGAGGTAAAAATGAGTAGACTTTCCTTTACTTCTTTCTTCTTTTAAAACCTCCATCTGTTCAATCATAAATCCGCTGTAATGTTGGGTTTATTAAGGGCAGAGTCAAGATTTTATTTCAGGGAGAGGGGTAAGATCATCACAAAAGAAATTAGAAATTAAACTTGCCTTATAGACGGCTGTTGAGAAATGAAAGCTAGTTAGTTTTGGAATTAATTGACAGTCACAAGAGGTCAGTTCTCCAATGCACAACTGACTCAGAAGGAAGCGCAAATAGACTATCCATGATGTGATTGACCAAAGTATTTATCACCAGAGAATAATAGCATGATTTACCTTTTGATAGTCATGATTAGCCCATTTACCTTGTTATATTCACAAGTATCTCTCTTTCTTTACCATTAAAGATAACAAGATGACTCTGATTCTTGTTGTTTCTCTTGTCGGAGTTGTCAGTTATTGCAGCTATGTGCCTTATTTCTTTCCCTATTTTCTCTTTCACACAGACCATATCTTAGTATAAGACCTTGATGAGTGTAAAAACTGTTTGATTTTAGAATTTATGTAGTTTGTCCTATGATTACGTAGTTAAAATTTGTTGAAATTCTTTCCATGATGAATTATCTTATCGTATTTAGTTGTTAATTTCCTTGCAGGTTGCTTTATCTCCCTGCTGCAGTTGTAGTTGGAGTTCTTGGTTTCATGATTGATTTGCCCTTAATCTCACTCATTGCACTGTGCAAATCTCCTTACATGCTTATAAAGGGATGGCACCGTTTGTTTCGTGACCTTATAGGTCGTGAAGGCCCTTTCTTGGAGACAATATGTGTACCTTTTGCAGGTCTTGCAATTCTACTCTGGCCATTAGCTGTTGTTGGAGCAGTGTTAGGCCCTATGGCGACCAGTATTTTTCTTGGTGCTTATGCAGGGGTGGTCGTTTATGAGGTAAAACTGCATGCTTGATGAGGATTTAATGTCTGTTCCTTAGACATATAGTTTAGGTAGCTGGGTAAAATTGCTGCTTTTGAGTTTTCCAATCACCTTCCCAGCTAAAGAATGAAACAATGGTTTTTTGAGTCACACGTAGTTACACATGTTGCAGCCACATATAAATTGACTGTTGGGTCGTTGGCTTACAGGAGGAGTCCTTTTGGTTTGGGCTTTGCTTTATTGTTGCATCCTTGTCAATATATGATGAATACAGCAATGATATTCTTGATATGCCAGAAGGATCCATCTTTCCTAGGTTTTGTTCAATACCCCAATTCTTTCTGGTTGTGATGTAGGGTTCCAGCACCTTTGACATGTTTTCATAAGATTCTGATATTTACAGGCCACATTACCGAAAGAAGGATGTACTGCAACGGACCACCTTCCGTGCACCTTCGTTCTCAAGGCCCAACTCTTTCCGTAAAGCTCCCTCCCGCTCTGGGTCAATCAAGAATCCTATGATCGAGTTGAATCCCCTGGAGGTATCTTGCATACATTGTATTGACCTTAAGCAATGCTTCTCTCTGGCATGAATTTCCAATCTCTTTTTGCGTGTGTTTGATGATGCTCAACTTAACTGAACAGTTCTGACTTTGAAGATGCCCAAGTCTTTTTTAGCTCATTGTTTTGGTGCTGAATGAAAGTTTGTTCGTGGCTCATGTAGCTACTTGATGGCTTATTCGAGGAGTGTCAACGCCATTGGGAAATAATGGTTTCAGATGGCCTAATAACGCTTAAAGACATTGAAGATGCCAAGTCTAATAATGGTAGTAGAGTTATTAGCATTGGATTACTAGCGTATTGCCTTCTTCAGTCACTTCTGCGCTCTGCAAAAGCTAATTCTGCTGGTATATTGTTAAGTAAGTGAAGCGGGCTTCTATTAAGTGTTGCAATTAAAAAGAAGAAACTTCTTTGGTCTTATTTGATGGCAAATAAACTAATGCTTTTCGTATTTGATTGGTCTAGGTGACGAAGCCACTGAGATCACTAGCACAAACAGACCAAAAGAGGCCTTCTTTGATTGGTTTCTTAACCCACTTCTGATCATCAAGGACCAGATTAAAGCTGAGAACCTTTCTGAGGCAGAAGAGGACTATTTCTCTAAGTTAGTTTTGTTGATTGGTGATCCCATGAGGTTGAAAAACTCAAAAATCGGCACACCACCTGAATCTGAACGGAAACGAGCTGAACTTGAAGCATTAGCTCGAAGGTAATATAGTGAATATTTACGGAATCCTCCGAGCTCCCGAACTTGTTATTTTTCGTTAGTTTTCCATTTACTTGTGCTTTTTCATTTATCCTCTTATTTTATGATTAAGGCTGCAAGGGATCACCAAATCTATCTCAAGGTACCCGACTTTTAGACGGCGTTTTGAAGGTCTTGTCAAAGCAATAGCAGATGATCTTGCCAAGAAGAATGCCGGCCGCATATCAAACAATACACCCAAAACCATTCCAAGATCGAAGAGCGCCTTTGGACGAATTCTCAGACAGGAATCTTTTACGCACAAAACAAGATCTCATGTTTCTGATCAAGAGCCAGAACCTGTTGAAAGAGATTTGGAAATTTTGTGATCAGAGACCTTAAAGTGTAAGATTTAGTCCAATCTTAATGCTCCCCCCCCCCCCCCATTTTGTAATTGATCAGTTCAATTTGTGACCTTTATTCTTTCTCGTATTTGCCTTCTCCTTCATGACACGTACGGAGAAGCATATAGGTTATGTTGTCCAAACGAAATGTAAAATACCACAGGGAAGAAACTAAGACAGCCAGATTTGTGGCATGTGTTCATTTCCACTGATAATGAGTGTTTGTTTTCTATGATGTCAATGTTTTCTTTGCTTCGCATATTTGTATTCTAGTATGGTATCGCTGAAACCTACAACTCAGATTCAATGGAATCTACAGATCCTGTTGCTTTCGAATCGAAAGGACCACTACAGATCATGTTGATCCAAGACATTTTGCAAGCTGGAGTTTGCTATGTGGTGAACGATGATGGCAAATCTATCAATATCTGGGAGGATCCCTGGCTTCCTAATATGCCAAATTTTAGAGAGTAAACTAGGAAATTATAAAAAACTAAACAAAAATTTAAAACAAAATCGGGTTCGATCGAAAATCCAAGTTCTCAGAAATTGAGTCTTTGTCATTTGATTAAGGAAAGTTGCAGAAACTTATAAGGAAGTTCCTGATGGATAAGAAAAATTCCAGAAATTTCAACTAACTCAAGAATCACCCCATTGGATTAAACAATTCATGAGAAAACGAAGAACAGATAGAGGATATATTCCATGCATTAGATGTCCAACTAAATGCCACATACAATCCCTGAACGGAAAAGATCAACTACTAAAGACCACTAGAATCCTTGAAATCTAAACTAATAGAAGAACAACGTAGAAGTACCCTAGCAGGCTAGCATAATACTAACAGATTACATGACATGAGAAGCTCCGCGTGACAGAAGAAAGTGCACAAAGACTATTGCAGAGACTCCAAGCGAAGAAACTGCAACGCGGGAACCAGACGATTTGCCACCACCCGATGGAGACTCCTCCCCCGGAGACATGACCTTTACAATCACCCGCTGGCCCTTGTCGCAGTGCCCGGATGCTCCACTAATGAAGTAGAATGGTCCTGGGTATTCAAGCCTGAAAACTGTGTTCCCAGTGTTGGAGAAGAAGTTCGGGTGAGAGGAGTTGCAGCTCTTGTAGTCAGTCTCATTCACCTCCATAACCGAGTCTTTCCTGTACTTAAAACCTGCACCAAAAGAAAGAAAAACACGAAAACACATGAACATCCATGAAACTCTAGTCTGAAACGCACGTCACGAAGGAAGTTCATCTTTATGCTTGTTTGTGTGTGTACTTACGGAGAGTGTCACGAACTCGGAACCGGTTTTCTCCGGCCCAGTCGATGAAGACTTTGCTGCCGTTGGCCGGAGGGACGACCCAACCTTCCGTTCCTCCAACTTCGAACTCAAAGGAGGAGACTGAGAAATGGCTGAGAGAGGAAAAGATGGTCAATAAGAACAGAATTAGTGTAATCGAACTCCTGGAGTAAGTAGCCATTGCCAGTTTGTGAAGGGAGAAGGAAGCACAATGCGTTTGAGTGTTAACCGGGTGACTGAGCTTCTTGTGAGGATTTGATGTGCGAGTCGTTGCGATATAACTTGGATTGGCTCGCTGGCTTTAATAAGGAACTCATAGAGCGCGGTGAAGTTGGTTACACACACAAGAGAGAGGAGAAATGCATGGACGTGGAGATAATGGGGGGGTTGTAGTTAATCCATAATTCAAAGCAGTGAAGCTGGACGGGCAATTCAGTAATTCTAGAGGAGAGATGCTTCCCCACGTTTTGCAGTAGTCATGGATGATGGATAATGGTCATGACTCAATGGCTCACTCTGCTCTGTTTTCAATAGGCTCATAGTTCTGAGCTGCACCAAGATGAAACTCAAGGGTATGTTCGTTTTCACCATTTTTTCAGGATTCTAAGTATAAAACCAATACATTTTACACAATCTCCAACAACTTTTTAATTTTTTATTCAACATAAATTTTCTCTCTCTATACTTTTTCACATAACTCCAATACTTTTTTATTAAACAATTACATCAAATCATTTCTCTCTCCACTTTACACAAACACCAATAAAACACTATTCAACATAAAAATTCACTTCTCTAAAATCCTACATTTTTTCTCAAAACGAAAATCACCTTGGTCTCAGGGATTCAATTCTAAGACCTTCCAACCCCTTAACCAAATTTCGAGTAAACGAAGAGAAATTATTTGAATGATTTTTTTTTGTTTATTGTAATAAAAAGAGATATTTTGATTATTTTATAATTATCTTATTAGATCAAAATTATAGGATGACCAAATATTTGGGACTAAGTCTCTTCAGCAAATTCATAACTTCTGTTAAATTATGTTTGTGGAAAAAATGCTCTGAAATGCCATCTTTCTCTTTCTCAAATCAATACATGAACTACAACATAGACGGATGATGCTAAACACATAAATTGAGAATCTTCGATGAATTGTCACCTTCATAGAATAATCAACAGGTATGTATAAACATGGAGAAATGTGGAGTTTCTGAATAAATACATGAACTTCATAAAAAGTGCAGTGAACTCTGAATCTAATCTTTCTTTCTTTCCTTCTATATTACATACGCCAAGATTGAGAACATGAAAGAGAGGTTTAACAATTAACAAACTGTGATGCAAAAGATTAAACCGACCGCCATTTATTCCTCATCGTCCAGACCACCATGGTCGTTTAACACCATCTCACCATATCTTATAGGTCAAAGTTTCTCAGAAACAGCAAAACCATTTCTTCTGCATTCAAATACATGAAAAAAAAATAAGTTTATAAATTTGTTTTACGATCGATTGACCTTATATATCTAAAACCACAATCGCATGCTTTGTTATTGCACAGTTACCGTTTCACCAGGATGTACATAATTTTCTTCTGGTTTAGATGGATTATCATGATTGCTTTGTGACGCTGCATTCCCTCCTGCAGCAGTGCCATTAGATTTCTTCTCATCTCTAGCTTTGCTGAATATGACAGTAAACCCTTCGGCCGAGGCCGGATTGTTCACATCCCACTCACCAAATTTTGGTAGAGGCCGACCCTTATCCTGCTGCATATCCGCGAGAAAAAAAAAACTCAAACGTTAGCACAACTAATTTCCGTAAAATCCCCAGGATTTTACAAATTCAAAAACCATGTTAATCGATTTAGTTCATTGATCCAAGAGAACGTAAGAATATATTTTAAGAAGTTTCTAGGATCTCCGATCTTGATCCTATCAGTAACTGAAGCTCGAAAGGACATTGGTGGATTTCTCTGATCTATAAGTTTCTGATTCATACAGCTCCGGAAACAATGACGAATCTGAATTTACGCATGATATGGTTTTCTAATATAGTTTCGCAACGTTTCAACGTCATAAATATCGGGTTCTTTCTTTGGTTGCTTCA
Source organism: Myrica gale (assembly GCA_963930655.1). NCBI lineage: Eukaryota > Viridiplantae > Streptophyta > Magnoliopsida > Fagales > Myricaceae > Myrica > Myrica gale. The sequence continues at coordinate 1,026,241 of OZ005600.1, read as the reverse complement.
ACCTACCAAGTTCGTGCAGAAATATTTTCGCTAGAAGAGTAATGTTCCAAAACGAAAATAACAACGAAATTCAGAGCACAAAAAGGAAAGAGAGCAATTATTTCTTACCGACGCCATTAAATATATCGCAGGAACTTCCTTATGAGAGAATGGGGAGATCAGAAAACGACAGGACAAAGAAGAAGAGGAAGGCGATGAGGAGGGCCAAACAGAGAGAGAGAGAAGCTGGAGAAAAACAGAAAGATGAAGAGACCGAGTATTAAGGGAGGACAGAGGCTAATTATTGGTCGTTGGGTGAATGAGGCACCCACGTCGCTGCAACGAATTATTATCAATATGCCTTGTTGAGATTTATATAGTAAACACGATTAAGAAGCTACCCAGAAAGGGAGAGAAAAACACCATTGTCAACCTCTGCCTCTGCGGATTAATGGAACGTCAGAACTTTTGGGCCCAAAGATAACTCAAACAGCAGAAAAGTCACTTATAATTTGGCCCAAAAATCCCACAGTGGGTTAGCCCATCCACCCGAGCACCTTATATTCGGCCCAACAAGCCCACAGTGGATTAGTCCATCCTCTCGACCACTTTTCTCCCACCTGTATGCCAGCCAGTCAGCCACGTAACAATTTATCTACCGAAAGAAAATTAAGAAATCAAAATTGATTTTGTATTGAGACGAGACGACCCTTTGCCTATGTTTCGTTTAAGTCTTTTTGAAATTAGTGTAGATTCTTTTGAGATCGATGAAAAATGTGTTAAAAATTGTTAGAATTTATAAAAAATTATTAAAATTGGTAAAAAAATATTGAAATTAATGAAAAAAATGAAAAACGTTCTCAGATATGAAACAACCATAGCCTTTATGTCTCTATTTGCTCCAATTTTCCGAGGTTTGATATGCGTTTACTGGGGAGGTGACAGCTACTTATAAAACAAATATACGACTGCTCCGCAAGTGAACAACGCAAGCAAAAGCTCCACGGAACACATGTCTCCGAGTAATGCCCAATCACTCCACGGCACCCGAATTCAAGCAGACGAATACAGATAATAGCCTCTCGTTCCCTTTATCCCCAAATTAACCCCACCACCTTCGCTTAACTACCTTCTTATTCCGTTCCTATATATAGCCCATTTTCGTCATTTTGTATTAGGTCCCCAAAATACAATCTTCAAGGAGCCCATTTCTTTTCTCTGTCGCGCGCTCTCCGGCTCTCTATCTGTGAAAGGCGGCAATGGCGACGAGTATGTTCAGGAAGGCAGTATCTAGGGTTTCGACGTCCAGATTCTTATTGGCGCGGGCCCACGCAAACGAGGCCCAGGCGCAGCAGGTGGAGCCTAAGGCACGCGCCTCCGCGACCCTCAAGACCTTCTCAATCTACAGGTGGAACCCGGAGAACCCGTCGAAGCCGGAGCTCAAGGACTACCAGATCGACCTTAAGGAGTGTGGCCCCATGGTCCTTGACGCGCTCATCAAGATCAAGAACGAGGTGGATCCCACACTTACGTTCCGACGCTCTTGCCGGGAGGGGATCTGCGGGTCGTGTGCCATGAACATTGACGGCTGTAACGGCCTCGCATGCCTCACCAAGATCCCGTCGTCGGGGTCTCCCTCGATGATCACGCCGCTGCCCCACATGTTCGTGATCAAGGACCTGGTGGTGGACATGACGAACTTCTACAACCAGTACAAGAGCATAGAGCCCTGGCTCAAGAGGAAGACCCCGCCTTCTGTGCCTGCGAAAGAGATTCTACAGAGTAAGAAGGATAGGGAAAAGCTCGATGGGATGTACGAGTGCATACTCTGTGCCTGCTGTAGCACATCCTGCCCCAGTTACTGGTGGAACCCTGAATCTTATCTGGGTCCCGCCGCTTTGCTCCACGCAAATCGGTAAATTCATCTCTGATTTCTTGTTCTTAGTTTGTTATTTTTTGACTTCACTTGAAATTGTTACTTGTTGGTTTTCATGCAATGGGATACTATTGTGGTTTTGCTTATTGGGTTGAATATGCTTGGCGTAGAATGGGCAAGAAAATGAGGGATTGTTTTAATAAACTCATGATATTTGATAAGTTCTCTTCAGGATTATTAGGTTAGTTGTGTTGTTTACATTTGGGAATTAAAGCTTCACTTAAATTTTGTTCATTCCCTTTTAGCTGCAAGTGATATCGCTCGTCTTTTGTTTTCCTGCTTCGTGTGTAGTGTAGCAATTCTTTAACTAATACAAACAAAGTTTTTATTTTTGTCTTGCGTATTCTGGCGATGTCCGATTTTAACCTATGTATTTGGTGTAAATTGTATGCTAGATATAGAAACATCGAATCTGTGGATCCTCATCTTAACAAATTGGACGGAGATCCTTTAGAAACTCTATATAACTCTACCATTGAATAATGATGTAGATCATGTAATCTCGGTATATCAGTCTAAACAATATTCCTTACGGTTTGATGTGTTGGAACTCATTGTTAGATTGATGCCCAATCATCAATTCTCAGTACTGTCTCTTCCCTACCAAGGTCCTCTTGTCTTGAAAAGCCTTTAACTGGAATAGGGATCTTGCACACTGGTGATATTGGTAGGAAGTATACTTGTTATTATCCATTTTCTTCAACCATTGGGATTTGGATGGAAAGGGTACCGAGTGCTATATCTGAAGTCTGCCGAGAGAAATGGAAAGGGATTTGATGAGTGAATGCGGTAAAGGGGTGAATAGGTCATAGGTTGAAATCCCATCATGCCTGTGTGTTTGTGGTATGGATCATCGAATCTCATTGTTTTATAAAAAAATATTGGCGTTATTGTAAGGTTCGGAAACTTTTAAGATCTTTATGTGTGTTGGTTGTGCATGCTACAGGTGGATAAGTGATAGCCGTGATGAATATACCGCAGAACGGCTGGAGGCTATAGACGATGAGTTCAAGCTCTACCGCTGCCATACCATACTCAACTGTGCCCGTGCCTGTCCAAAGGGCTTGAACCCTGGAAAGCAGATCATCCATATCAAGAGCCTCCAACTAACTGGCGCCCCGTAAGTTTCAAGATTTATGAAGCATGCATGCTGATGTGAATTTGACTAGTCATCCTGGGATTTTTGTTGATGACCCATGAACTGTGCAATGCGTTAATAATGTGAAGCATTGAATGGATTACATATCCCATTTGTACCCAAAGATTTGGAAAGTTTAAGTGTGTTCTCTTTCTTGTTTTCAAATAAATATTAATAGAACTCCAGGGGTCCATCAGGAGTTTGCTGTCACATTATCCTCTTGTGACAATATGAAAGCACCTGTATTATTATGGGTTTATCAAGAGTCCCAGAACTTTCTTTTTCTGGTGGATTCTCGACTGCCGAATAGCTCCGGCTCTGTTTAAGATTCAGTCCTCGCCTGGCCTCCCACAGTTTGCACTTTTAGCTACAAGCTGTTTCTCTGTATGGCATACTACCACGGAATGTGCCTGCAATTGCTCTAGAGTGTGACATTAAGGCAACCTTGGGAGCTTTGAGAACCTTTTAAGTCGCATTTTGAAGGAAATTATGATTTTTGCACCTACTTTTGTTCCTCCCATCACGCTTAAACCTGTGGACCAATCTCCCCCAATCACACACTTGTAAAACAGAGTTAAAATTTTGGATTCCGACTCCCAGCTCAGGCTGTTAGGGCTCTTAGGGGGTGGGTTCAGGCAACCTTCTGGATTGGTTAGAAATCGAGCTCCTCTCCGCGTCTCTATGCAGAGGCGAAGCAAATTAGCGTAGGTACAGGTTAGTTAAAAGAATAAGTTCCAACTACTGATGTGATCCCACGATTATAAGATGATGTTTACATATATTGCCAGTCTTGTAAGATATTGGTACTCAAATAGTTTCCATAGTCATACGAAAGTGGACTGCATTTTTCTTCTTCAAAGTTCCAAACCACAAAGACTCAAAGCGGCTATATAAACAGATTACACAAGAACTCACCTACAGTGCAGCTAATCTTATATCAATCAAAGCGGCTATATCGTCACAGGGATGAAGTTGTTGGCAGTAGCAGGGTTTCTGGTTTTCATAGTCTGCATTGAGGCTAGAACCACTATTGTTCAAGCGAGCACTCGCCTCTCATTTGTCACGGACTTCCAAAATCATGAACCATTCCCGTACGTTTCTGTAACAGGTGATGTAACTTAACTTCCTCATCCCATTTCGATTAAGCTGTCAGTGCCCTCACCAGTCACTTAGATGCAAAAAAATTCCTAAAATCTTTAAAGATGGGGATAATATGTGAGATTGGACTGTCTTTTATAGGATGCAACAATGACTGCGACACAGCATGTTGTAACTGTGACATAAGGAAACAGCCTCCACTATGCGTGCAATGCTGCCAAGAATAGCCGTAAGACCTTGACTGGCTGGTATGCTATACGGCACTGAGAGGGGATTTGCAGATAGCTATTAATTCTGCACTAAATCTATTAAACACAGGCTCACGTGTAATAGTTGAAAGAGTAACAATCTGTTTTAAGGGAGATGAATTCTACAACAGGCAGAAGAATACAATGCACAATGAGTTATCTCCATTATTTAAGAGAAGCGTGAACTACAGTGTATCAACAACCTAGTGTCCATTATTTTGATCCGCCGCAACAAATTCCAACAAAACCGTAAGCATTACAAGGATAAGAATTGTCGAGATTTACAACTGACAGCCAAAAACTAGCTCTTCAAATGCTAACTGAAAACTAGAGCAAAAGGCGAGAAGGTGTTATATCCTCCGGGAAAGAACAAGAAATACAGCACCGGATGATATCTGTACCCTAAGATCAGCAATATCCACATCATGCCCACCTTCAACAAGACCCCACCTGTCCACCTGTATAGACATGAGAAATGAAGTATAGGAACAGCAAGTGGCGGGCTACATCGTCAATCGGTTAGAATTAAGATCAGCAAGTGTGCAAAATAGGTAAATGAGGGGCGGATGGGAGGGGGTAAGAGGGCACAGGGACTAAAGTAATCAGTACCTGCAAATCTTCTTCAATTCTAATCAATTCAATGGCTTCCTCGATTCGCAATTTTCCACGAAAGATCCCGACTGCAATAATCAGAGAATGTGCTGCAGATGCAATAGCATCAATTGCTGCCAATTCACAGTCATCTGTTTTCTTCAGAAGGTTATGTACGGCATTTATGAGCCCATACTCCTGCTTTCCACCAAAAAAGCTGGAGTAGACAATGGGCTTGACACCAAATTCATACTCTACCCAGTCAAGTAAAGGATCAATTTTCTGAATTTGGTATTCTACAAAAAAATGAAGGCATTATGAGTTTATAACAACAAACTTCATTGCAAAGTAAATAAAAAAAAATGCCTGTCCAGTAACAGATCGTGCATGTAAGCTACATATGCAAAATAACATATTAGATCATACATACTATTATACGGTTTATCTTTAAATGAATGAGAGGAAGAGAAACCCAAAATGCATTGGGAAAGAGATGCTTTTTCTCAAGGAGCGAGTGATACCAAGCAAGCTACTTTCAAGAAATATTGTTTCAGGCTTTTGGCCACAAAAGCTACTTTCCCAAGAGAGAGGTGATTTCAGCCACGTATTAAAGAGGAACACATAAATGCCTCTAAGCTAAGACTCCCTAGGCTTTACCAGGATGTAGCCATGATGTGCTTCATCAGTAACAACTTGAATCCTTTTAACGAATAATAAAAAGTAAGATTTTCAGCTAAAGAGAATTTAAACGAGAAATGTGATTTCTCATGAGAGACTAAAATATATAATCTTGCTTAACCGCTCTGCATTGAAGAAGTATCAAAACAATTCAAATATGCGTGACAGTCTAAATCAAGACTGGAGCCATAAGTGCAGTAGCATACCATGGACACCACGAGTCAGATCATTATCTTCTGGAGCTCGACAGAAGACCAAATCTTGATTGAATTTCTTCATCAAATTTTCGATAATCTTAGTTCGTGTGAGTGGAACTCTTTCGAATGCAGTACAAGCAAGTCTCATTAGAGGCATCATGAATGGTCTGATCCCATCTGTTTGCTACAATAATTAAAATCTCAATACACAGCCCGTGCATAAGCGGTAAGCCACGGACGAGGTTCAAAAACAATTCCTTACTTACAAGAATATAGCCATAAAAAATTCGGAATTCAAATTACAACCAAAAAGAAGACCAATTTGAGTTTAAGAGAATCCCAATGAGTTCCGCAAAATTATTCCGAAAATAACATATGCGCCGCCCGAGGATTGAGAAAATAATATGAAAGTGGCATAAGTTCAGCGCACCCACAAACCTGGTATTCCCACTCAGCAGCAATGGCTTTAGCTAGAGGCAAAGTTGGAAGCTTGAGGGGCCTCTTGGAGGGTGTCTTAAGCGTCCTGTAATCAAGCATCACCGACCATCCAATCCCATCATCAGCCTCTCTAATCTTCACCTCTTTGTAGAACCTCTTTCCCACTATGTACCCCGTCATGAACGACATCGGCATCGTCACGGACGACGCTGTTTCAGCCTTCGAGCTCGGCGACTTGACGTAAATGCTGTCATCTCTGTCGCTTTTGTTAACGTTGTTTTTGTCATTTCTATCCTCTTGGCCATCGGATGAGAATGTAAAGGACGAAGAAGGGCCATCGGACAGGTCGTCAGGGGCGGTGGCGACGGAGGAGCTGAAGAGACGAGTGTGGGATTGGAATGAGAGTCCGCTGAGAAATTTAGGGCTCCTTCTGATTGAGGTCAGGGTTTTGTGTATCAGAGAGTTGGCCATTGATTGAGAATATCTGAGGGGGGTGTTTGCTTCGGAGCTCGCCGGAAATGTGTTCCAGCTGAGTCTGTAGGGTTTTACCTACTTTTGACTTTTGCAGAGGAATTGGGCTCTTGGGAAAGCTTGGGCAACTGGGCCTATCAGCTTTGGGCAGTTGTGCCTCTCGTGACCAAATTTTTCAAAATAGTTCATGTGGTATGACTTTCAATAAAATGATCTTTGTGGTACAGTTTTGAGACAAATTAGTCCATGTGGTATAACTTTCAACAAAACGGTCCACGTGGTATAGTTTTGATACAAATTAGTCCATCTGTCCAAATCACGCGTTGACACATTTTTTAGCATTAATATTCAAATCACGAGTGGTATACAAATCACGAGTGATATACTTCTTTTAGCTCATAGAATTGTCCCAGCCTCAACCTTAGATTCAATTGTTTCGATCCGGTGGAATAAACGCGCGAGATTCATCTTCCACGACGGTTGTATGACAAGTGGCATGTACAACACTTCCCGTTAAGTGGGTAACGACAGTTGGACAGAAGGATTCATTTGTCTCAAAACTATACCACAAAGATCGTTTTGTTGAAAGTCATACCACATATACTAATTTGTAAAAGTTGGATACCACATGAATCGGTGAAGTAATTAAGCCATATTTTTATGAGTTTGTTGGTTTTTTCACGTAATTAGGGCCGGGCAAAAAACCGAGAGCCCGACGCCCGACCCGGTGATTCAGCTTAGTGGTCCCCTGTTTGGAAGATCCGACGAGTTTTTTTTTGGGGAGTGAAAGATGTAGATAAGATGATGAAGTCAGCAAATGTAATGAACTTCCCCCTATTAGAGTCTTGGTTCATAGGCTTTGGCTAGAGATCAAAATAGGCAAATATATAATATATTATATTCGCTGACAGCTATAAAGTGGATGACATTGAACGAACATTTGGCACCATCCCACCTAGAGACGCCCTTTTGATTTGGAGCCGGAATAGATAAATACTATCCATAAATAGGCGTTACTTATCCTTCCTTTTTCTCATTCTTTTTTCCTCGTTACCAATAAATGAAAAAAATTAAATAAAGATAGAATTAAATAATCAATTAAGATTAATACCTATAAAACATTTATCAATTTCAAGAGACACATTAATAAAATCAATGATTTCATGGTCATTTCATTCTTTCCCTGTAAATTTAAGCCCTGATATTCTATTTTCCTAAATAAAAAAAGACATGTTTTTATGATTAAGAACTCAAAATAATAAGTAATATTGAGTTTGTTTATTTTTAATGCAAATGTAAATATATAATATTTTTCATTTATTATTAGAATTAAATGGTTCAATTCAAAAAGGAATAAAAATATTATGGTTCAGACTGCTTTCTAATTATTATTTTTTATAAAAAGAAACAAAAGATAAGCTTGAAATAGAAGTTTTTCTCTAATTTTTAGGAAGAAAAAATAAATAAAAGTTCCCAATTAATACATTTCATCACGTGAATCTGATACGGCGAGGCAGGGCGATATATCACTATAACAGCCACTTCAAGACGAAAAATTCTTGGACCGTTCCACTTCCTAACCGAGGACCCACATGTAACTGGCGGCCCATACACCAGTGGGAAGTTCACAAGAAAATATATATATATATATATATATATATTTATTCGGAGACTTCCCCATTCCACGTGGGCCACTGCCTTTCAGAGAAAGTGGGAAAAGGATTTCCTCCTTCCTCTCTCTGAACAGAGAGCAAGAGAGAAATGGCTTCCTGGAACTCAATTCCGCTGGAAATCACGTACCAAGTTTTGGGATGGACAGCTTTCCTATCGTGGTCCATCAGCTTCTACCCGCAAATCATCTTGAATTTCCGTAGGAAAAGGTATTTAGTATAAAATAAAATTTCTCATCTTCCTTCTCGGCCTGGATTTCATTTCCGTAATTTTTCATTTCATTGTGTTGGGGTGTTGATGTAGTGTGGTCGGATTGAACTTCGATTTCGTGCTGCTGAATTTGACGAAGCACTCGTCGTATCTGATATACAACTCGGCCCTCTACTTCAGCTCCGCTATTCAACAGCAGTACTACGAAAAATACGGCTATGGAGAGGTTCGTGATTTCTTCTCGTAGAGCAAAAAAGAAAAGAAAAAGAATTTCTTCAAAGTTTTCAGAAAAGGAATGGAGAATGTTGAGTTTAGGATTTACCCAATACACACGAAGGCATATTACCTGTAGACGTTGACACTGATCTTTCTGGATTGTGTGTAAGATGGTAAATTCAGAATATTTGGATTTTTGAGAATGAATTCTACTTGAATACACAAATGTCATCTCTTGGTGCAGCTGGTGAGAACGTGTTCTACCAATGACCGGTACAGAAGATATTGACTTAGATTAGGCTCTTTATAGGAGTTTTTAGGCTTTTTTAATTTCTAGATCCGAGTTTTGTTGATTCTTTATGGGTGAAGATATCAGGTATTCACTTGAAATATGTAGAGGATGGTATGTGGACTTGAGTTACATTTGTCGATTGTCTTTATTATTGTATTGGTTTCGTTTTGAAAGATGGAATGTACAAGTGAGGAAGGGAATATTTGAAACTAGCAGCATCTAGAATCTGAATGCTCAATTAGGATTAGAGCTCGACTTTGCATGAATTGCTAAGGGCCGTATTTTGTTTTATTGTGTTTTTGAATTATTACAGATGATACCTGTGGCTGCAAATGATGTTGCTTTCTCTATCCATGCTGTTCTTTTGACAGCAATTACCTTGTTCCAAATTGTAATCTATGAAGTACGTGGTTTCTTTCTCAATGAATTCAAGTTTTTGTTTCACCTTATACTTGGGAGACCTTTATCTCAGTAAATTTTTAGAAAGTGGTATATTTAATTCTACCTTTTTTTCTGGTCTTGTACAGCGCGGAAGTCAGAAGCTTTCCAAGCTCACTATTGCCATTGTTGCTGCTGTGTGGTTATTCGCTGGTGTTTGTTTTTTCATAGCTTTGCCAAGCCATTCCTGGCTTTGGCTAATCTCCATCTTTAAGTAAGTTGTGCTCCTTGCGTTTTTGTACTCTGAAATTCAACCTTATTTGAATGGCAAAAAAAGGCTGTCAAATTGCTTTATATTTGCGTATAATGACCAGTAAATGGGAAAGTTTCTTTTTCATTTTCATTTTCATTTTCTTTTGCTGTTTTGCTTTTATGTTTATTTTTTCACATCTACATGATATATCGCATTAGCACTTTGCCTATTCTATGTATGGCTCTGCATTGAAATGTACCATCAATGAGCTTTCTACGATCTGGTCAGGGTTATGTCTTTACACAAGGGTGAATGAAATTGCCATTGGAACTCATGGTGATGCATGAAGCTGCATCGGTTGAAATTAAGGACCCTCAAATAATGCAGCAATAAGATAATTTCAACTGTGTGTCCAGATTGCATTCATTGCTTGATTTTTCAATGTGAAGGGGGCATATGGGAATAATGGGTATTTGCTTAATAGTTTGTGTTTCTCCTTCTGCACTAGTCACATAAAATTGAAACATAAAAAAGACAAGAAGAGGGATTAGAAATAACTCTCTGTAATTTGATTGAAATTTACTGCAAACTATATTCCTTATGATGTGTTAAGGTGCAGAAAACTAAGGTAAGTTTCTCCCCATATGCCCCTATCTAGCAGAAACGATACTAAAACTATTAATTCTTTTCTTGATCACAAAAAGTTTTGGCCTTGACAACTAGTATATTTTTTCATAATTTACATTTAACTTTCTATGGATTAACGTTTTTGCAGCTCAATTCAAGTTTTTATGACAGTTATCAAATATATCCCCCAGGTAAGATTTGTGATCTGTTTAAGAATTTTATATTATCTAAGGACATGCTGAAACCATTTTATCTATTTACTATACTGATAGATTCAATCTGGCAATTGTGTCATATATGAGCAGTGCATACAAGAACTGGCTTCATATTTTCTAGCGTCAAATATAGGACCTTCAATTTACTTGGTTTCTCTTGGGATTGCACAGGAAAAGAATATTTGGTATTTGGTGCATCTAAAATTTGAATTTGTTCATCATTTTTCCCTTGGCATCATCGCCTGATTTTTTGATATTTGTAGAAGTTAAGTGCTTTGGACAAGCTTCTAAAAGGCAGCTCTGCATCTTGTTTCACTTTTTTATCACAGCAAGAAGTAGTTGCATAAAGTACAGCATTGATAAGAGAGCAGAATTGGGTTCAGTTCTTGAAATATATACTTCTGTTATCATAAAGTAGTGTTGAGAAATGCAAATGCATGACCTGAAATTAGACTGCTTACTGATATGAGGTTTGATGTGCTCCATAATTGTTGGCTTTCTCTGAACTGGAATCCATGGAAAAGTGCAATGATTCTCTACTGGTTAATTGTCTTCACCTCATAAGGAGAAAACAAATGCTTGATTTTACAGTTTCACGACTTTATACTTGAAGTAACAGCTGAAGCCGTCCATATTATACTAATAGATTTGTTATGAAATATAGGTATTCATGAACTTTACGAGAAAGAGCACGGACGGATTTAGCATTGGCAACATTTTACTCGATTTTTCAGGAGGGGTGACCAATTATTCTCAGATGGTTGTGCAATCTATCGATCAAGGTTTCTTACTTCTTCCTCAACCATAGATCCTAAATTCATTCCCCATGGATAATAGATTCTTGAACTCCTTGTTTTTTCCAGGTTCTTGGGTGAACTTTTATGGAAACATAGGGAAGACGTTGCTGTCTCTGGTATAGAATATTCTCCACTTCCACCATTTACTTCAGCTTTTTTGCCTCTGTTGTGATTGATATTTATCAATACCTTTCATACAGTTCTCGAGCTTTTCCCATAGGGTAGATTTCACTTATTGTAATTTTAATGTAAGACCTACTGCCAACTCTTTTAAACAAAGAAAGTAAGCTTCTGAAGTAGATGGATGCAGAAAGTAAGAAGAAACTTTAAAGATGAGTTATTGCATGAGATATATCTGGGTCTAATTATAACCAAACAGTAGCTCGTATCTTGATTGCTACTTATTCTTTTTGAAAATTCATTGCAGGCTTTGCACACTTTTAACCTTCTTTCTGTGGATTTTCAAATATTTGATTTTAATATACTCTTGCAGGTATCTATATTCTTTGATATTATTTTCATATGTCAACATTACGTGCTCTATCCTGACAAAAAAGTCCAAGTCCCTCCTAAACTCATGGAGGAAGGCAGAGAGCCGCTTGTCAAGTCTTCTGATAAAGCAGAGTCAGATAAAGTGTAAAACTTACCTCCTCTAGCAATGTATAAATCAAGCAAGGGTTATAGCGGCTGCAATCACAAACAAATGTTATAATGTGAAAGGTAGGTAATTACAGTCAGAAACTTGTAATCTTAATTGAAAATTAGTCGAGCTCTGTTGTCATTTAAAATTTGTTTTTCACCTTTTGTACAAGTAGTTGATGTGCGGTGTGAATATAAAGCTTGTGAATAGCAATTGGGTTGAGGTTTGTTCCACTTCCATTAACGATGCAGTTGAGAACTATCCACTATATTAATACCTATATATACATCGTTGATGGGGTTTCCCATCCCCATGAATCCCATAAATAAAATCAAAGACTCAGTGCATTTTTGTTTTCTTATTTCGTCTTAATGACGGTAAAAAAAAAGATTAGACAATGAAAAATTGAAAGAAAAAATAAAAGGTTTCTTGTTTCTTCGGATGAAAAAATGAACAAAATTCGGATGGTTAAGGTGGTGTTTGCCTGTCAAATATTTATTTAGTCATCCCAACATTTTGGCATAATAAAATGATTATAAAATAATTTTTTTCTCATTAAATTATCTATTTTTATTATAATTAATATATAAAATTCATTCGAATCATCTTCATATTCACTCCTTCGCGATTTCTATAAACTAAAATTTTGACCACCTCAAAGTCTTTGGATCATTCTCAATTAACAAATGTACAAAGCTTCTCCACTCTGATAATGTACTTTATACAGAAGCAAAGTTCTCTCTAGGATTCTAGACTCTAGAATTTTCACCTTTGTGGCTGCCTGACTCTCCCATCTTGCTTCCTTCTCCGGTGGCGGGAGGAGCTTCAGCTGCTCCCGTCCCCCTCTCCTCCTCTACTCTTGTCCTATGTGCTCGGATTTCTCAATAAATCCCCATTTTCGGCCACTTTTAGGGGTTTTTTCCGACGAATTTGGTAGCTAGATCTACACTATTCTGGAGGTTTTTGAAGACCACAACCGGCGGGGACACCATCTACATCGACTGGAGAGGCTTTCTACACCGGCCAACTGGCGAACGCCTCCAACTGTTGTTCGTGCCACCATATTTCGCCATTGTCTTTCCTTTTTTGCTAATCATATTAGTTTGCTGCCTGATAAGGTTTTTCTGCCCCTTGTGGGTCTTTGTATGACCTTTTGGTCACCCTGCTTGTTGGTCCGCCGACTCTTCGGAGTGTCTGGTTCGCCTTTTAGAGCGTGTTCTTGAGGTTTTTCAACCTCATTTTATTAATGAAAGGTGCTGCTATTATGATTAAAAAAATTGTTAAATATGAAAGAATTAGCCAAGCATTGTTGTAAAAAAACATATTAGTCTTCATCTTGTTTATATTGTTCACATTTCAGCGCCATATAGATCTTCGTTGGTTCATCTCCTTCTACTCCAACCCAATTCCTCGCCAAAAGTACAATTGCTCACCCGATAGCTTGCGCAGCTCGATGGGAATGAATTATAAGGGAGATATTACAGAGGCAATGAGGGTCGGTGACAAGGCGGAATGGCCCAGATGGTGATTTCCAAATAATTGGAGGATACAGCCATGGCCTTGGCGTTCGATGATAATATGGATGGTCGTATAGAAAACTATTTGAGTGGGACTTGCCAACTCACAGATGCTTCCCCCCCCCCCCCCCCCCATCTTGGTCTGTTTTGACCATAAAACACAGATATCATAATGACAGCAGAGACAAATTTTTCCGATCAGCATAATCCGTAACAGAGTACAGGCAGGAGATATATAAATCGCTGCAATTCAGTGGCTGTCCATATCATTATTTAGGCGACGAGGGGAGGGCCTGCCGGCTTCTGTACCAATGAAAATCATACTCATTTCCAATAGTCCCAAACATTTATTGTGAAAACAATGTGGATATCAGAGAATGGTTATCTGAACCATAAGAACATCCCCATCCACGCTCTTCGAACCGCCGGATGTGTACAGGTGCTGCTGAGGATCCTGACCAAGTAGGAAAAGGACAATATATCCCACATAAGGGCCTCACGTATAACAGAGGGTATCTGACACCTAGATGTGCACAGGCGAATATAAAATTCATAGGGGACAGCTACCTATAACACTGTCTTTCATTCTTCAGAGAATGTGGGAGTGGGACAAAAATTGTTTGCTCGGTGCCTCTCTGTACGAGAGAGAAATGGCTTCCTGGAATTCAATTGAGTTGGAAATCGCGTACCAAGTACTGGGATGGTCCTCTTTCCTCTCATGGGCCACGTGTTTCTACCCGCAAATCATCTCTAATTTCCGTAGGAAAAGGTAGTACTGCATGAATACCTTCCCATCATCTTCTTTCTTGGCCTGGATTTCATGTCCATGGTTTCTAATTCTGTTATTGGGTTTTTTTTTTGTCATGGGGTGTGAACTTAGTGTGGTAGGGTTGAGCTTCGATTTCGTGGTGCTGAATTTGACGAAGCACTTGTCGTACCTGATACACAACGTGTCCCTCTACTTTAGCTCCGATATTCAGAAGCAATACTACGAAAAATACGGCTATGGACAGGTCGGTGCTTTCAGAAAAGTATTTCATTTGAAGTTTTCAACAAATATTAAAGATAAGTTAATTCTTGTATATGAGGCTCAGAGTGATGCTTTTGGATTGTCGTTGAAGTAGTGAAGTTCTGAATGCATGTATTTGATTTCCAGGTGGAAATCTGGTTAAAAATTAAAATCTCATTTATGGGTGAAGCCACTTGTGGTTATTTGCTGACTTTTACAGTTGGTGAGGCACATATTCAATTCCGGAGCAGTGAAGAAGATTTTGGGCTTCCTTAATTTTATTTTTGAATTTATAGCATTTATTTTAGGTGAAGATAATCACTAAACTTATGGTGGGATGGTATGGAGACTTGAGTTACTATAGTCTATCGTCCAGGCACTCTTTTCTGGTTTGGTTTAGAAACGGAATGTGCAAGTTTAGAAGGCAATATTTGCAATTAGCAGTGTTTGAGGATGACTTGTCTACTTAACTTGCGCATGTTAAAGGATGAAAGCTCGACTTGGTTTTTGGTTCTGATTACACGAGTTATAATCCCTTTAATTTAATTGTTTTTCTGTTATTCTAATTATGGCAGATGATACCTGTAGCTGCAAACGATGTTGCTTTCTCTATCAATGCTGTTCTTGCAACAGCAATTATCGGACTCCAAATTGTAATTTATGAAGTAAGTGGTTTACTCTTCCTCACCGAGTTCATATCTTCTTTCATCTTATAGGTGGTATATCTTTCTCTTAGTAATATGTCCTCCACTGAGTCCATTTCTTCTTTCATTCATAGGCGGCAGATATTTATTCCAGTAATCTTGTTAGAGAGAGAGTAGTTTTGCTGACTTTTCTTGATGGTTTTGTACAGCGCGGAAATCAGAAGGTTTCCAAGATAGCTATCGCAATTGTCTGTGCTGTGTGGTTATTTGCAGCTGTTTGTTTTATCATAGCTTTGCCGACCCATTCTTGGCTTTGGCTAATTTCCATCTTTAAGTAAGATGTTCTGTTTATGTTTTTGTACTTGCATTTTGAACTTAATGGCAACAATGGCTGATGGCTTGGTTCATATTTATAAAGGATGACCACCATATGCGAAGTGAATGTTTTTTCCTCCCTCTGTTAGTTCTATGTTTACTTTTTCGCAAACATCACATACCTGCATTATCACTAAGCTTGCATCAGTTATAGTTCTACATTGAAGTTTACCACGTATGAGATTTCTAAGATCTGATATGAGTTATGCCTTGGCACTAGAAAGATTTCAAACTTGCATATGTCTGTTATGTGGACTTGATACTAACGGTATCAGATACATCAATAAGGTGAGGCTCAGTACAAATTCCCATGATGTTGATGCACGTCATATTTTCATCTTCTTCTTCGAAGCTGCATCCTTTTCATCTCTAATATTGCTCTTAGTTTCCTATAATTTTTTCTGTTGTAAATATTCTGAAATGGAAGGCCTTTTCACAGAGTATAAATACTTTGGTTTCACAGTGTAAGATATGGTTACTTCCTATTCCTTTCTTAAAGCTCAACTTCTCTCTGATAATGACCCAATGTGACCCTTTCCCAGTTTGGAAATTGTTGTACCATCTATGTTGTAAACATAAAGAAACTCTAGACTCCTCTCCTTACATGTGGGGACTTTTCTATATGCACTGGTGTGCAGGCCTTCTTCGCAGGCAAGCTAAGCTGGTGAGAATGGATGAATCTTAAATTACCTTATTTCCAAGTTACTGGAAATTTGGCATGATGCTTCAGATGTACTTAGGGGTCCTGCCTGGTGGTCACTTGCTTGTAGGATTCTCACAGTTTTATGGACCATTTAGGGAGTATGAGATTTGTCCCACATTGGTAGTATGGGATGTCAAGTGAGGTTTATATGTCTTAGGCTCCCTTTCCTCTTGAGCTAGCTTTTGGGTGTAAGTTCTCCTAAGGCATGTAATAATGGTATCAGAGCCTCCACCATGCCTCCCAGTTGCAATCGTGCGGCGCGGGAGGTGATGCCGGTATTGCAGTGTTAGCCCGGGACTAGGAAAAGCCTAGTGCACAGCCAGCCCGTGTGGGCGTCGGGGCTGCGGAGCGTGGTGGAATGTTATGGACCATTTAGGGAGTATGAGATCCGTCCCACATTGGTAGTATGAGATGTCAATGTGGGGTTTATGTCTTAGGCTCCCTTCCCTCTTGAGCTAGCTTTTGGGGGTGAGTTCTCCTAAGGAATGTAACACAACTGTTATGAAGCGGCTTGGGTTGAAGTTAATGGCCTGCAAACAGTGCTCAGTGAAGTGTCCCATTTTTGGCAAATATGGGAACAGATAATTTCTGCCCCTAGACACTGACGTGACGCAGTTCATTGCTTACATTGAATTTCTCGTGTATACTTAATGGAAAAATTGGGGCATTGTTGGATAGTTACATATTTTCCTCTCTGCTAGAAACATTGCAAAAACACACCCAGGCCCAAAAGAAAGACACCCGAATGTGGATAACAAACAAGAATTGATACTTGGAGAAAATTTGCTGCAAAATATGTTGCATATGATATCTAGTGATGCAGAGTACTGAGCTAAGTTTTTTTTCTAGCAGAAACTTGCTTGATTTTTCTCTGTTCACTCAATGGGAAAAACTGCTGAATTTGACTACTGGGATATTGTTTCACGATTTTCCAGACCTGTGGTTGAACTTTCTTGTCTATTATCTTGCAGCTCAATTCAAGTATTCATGACGGTCATCAAATATATTCCCCAGGTCAGAGTTCCACCCCCCCTGGTGGCCTTTTTAAGTCGTTTTGGCCTTCATGTGCTCCAATTTGTTTGTTTTCCATTAATTGGTAATTGAAGGAAATTGTCGTGGATTCTAGGTTTGACAATTGTCTTCACCACATAAGATTTGGTAAAAAAATAATACTAAAGAATCTTGCAGTTGCTTGCTAAAAAAAAGTTACTTAGCATTCTTTTAAAGACAGGCGTTTATGAACTATATGCGAAAGAGCGCAGAGGGGTTCAGCATAGGTTTTGTTTTACTTGACTTTTGCGGAGGGACGACAAATTTAGGGCAGATGGTCGTGCAATCTATTGATCAAGGTTTATTATTTCTTCCTCAACCATAAATCTTGCTATTTAAATTTATCCCCCACGCATAACATACAGCTGAACCTGCTGCTATTCTTCAGGTTCTTTGGTGAACTTCTATGGAAACACGGGGAAGATGTTGTTATCAGTGGTATAGACTATTCCCCCGTCTCTGATTTACTTTTGCCATCTTTAAGTTTACAATCCTCCCCGAAATTTTCTCATGCTTTCGTCATGAAATACGTGGTAGATGACTTTGTTCTACCTATTCTTGTTACGTTTGTAGTTAGGTTTTAGTTTAAAAATATCATTTTAGTCCAATCATTCTTGCCAAATATTTGAAAGTAGAACACAAGAAGTAAAAGAAACTTACTGAGCTTTTAATATTTATTTGTTGCTTAAATATTTGAGATCAGGCATAACCAAGGAGGGAGTTTATTTCCAGTATAATTATTCTTTTCTTTCCTGGGAAGTTATTATGCTGGGTAATATTGATAGACTATACTGTGTGCCTATTATATCTACCTTCGACCTTCTTTCTGGCTAGTTTAAAAAATTTGGTGGGATATGTTGTTGCAGGTATCTATATTCTTTGACATTGTATTCCTCTGTCAACGCTTTGTGCTCTATCCTGACAATGATCCCCAGGTCTCTCAGAAGCTCATTGAGGAAAACAGAGAGCCACTTGTTAAATCTTCTCATCATCAGCTGTCAGCAAATGTATAGAACTTTCTTCTTCTTGCCATGAGAAAGGCAGTTGATGCAGTCAGCTAGGGAGAGAGAATTCGTAATGCTATGTAAAAACACCCACAGAGAATGAAGATTTTATCTGCACGTTAAGTGTTGCTTCAAAGAATTAATCTCTTTGAGCCAATCTCTTTTCAGAAGTTATCTCCTAGTCTGTGACAATGACAGTACCTCACTTGGGTTTTCTTTTTGGCTGGGAAGATCATGTTAAGTGCTTGATTATTATAGAGGATTTTCCATATCACAGAGAAATCAAGGAAACCAATTGGAGTATTTCAGACGTTGCTCTCCATATTATAAATTTATTCTGAATGAGAAGTCTCCTCTATTTATTTCCAAAGCTCTATACTTTATCCATATAAATGAGCTGTCTAATCTTTCTGACTTGGTCTACACGTCCTCTGACCAAGTACGCCTTGCTTCCCAAGCATCTGCCCCTTATAAAACGAGAGGCATAACTCAGTACTTTTCCCAGGCATTTCCTTTAGCCCCACCAACCCACGCCAAATATGAAGAGAGAGGGTCGCCAACACGGGATGGTGAGGACCTACCGTATCCTCCCACCTTCACTGGACCCGAGACCCGATACGTCCACAAATTCGATTCTCCCCCCTCTGCCGGAATGTTCACCAAGGTGCCGTCCAAGCCCACCAGCCACTCCAAGTTTACAGGGAAGTGCAGCATCCCACGGCACAACGGGTGTCATTTGCTCCCGGCGTGTAAGGCCAAGCCGAAGACGAAGGGGACCCAGAAGCTAATGTCATCCGACGTGGTTATGAACTCTCGGTTACTCAGCTGGCGGGTCGTGGACGGGCAACCCGGATTGAGTTTTTCTGGGTATTCTGCGACGGATCTTTTGGACCATCTATCCAGTGATTACATTCATGATGACGACGTTTATGATCCTAATTATGAGAACGATTGGACGGTGGATCTTACGTCTCCATATAGAGATGACAACGAGATAGGAGTCGAGAATCTTGAGATTAAAGAGGAGGAGGACGACGAAAGCAATAACGGCGACGAAAATCCGGACGATAATATGAGTTTTTGTGAGGTGGGATTCGTGTTGGATCAGGTTGAGGGAGATGAAGGTTGGTGTTTAGTGGAAGAAATGTGATTGCTAATCTATTAAGTTGATTGATCATTTGTGGATGGTTACTTTCGTAATTTGCTTCTGTATTTTGGGATTTTTAAATCCTGTTTCCTTTGTTAAATGTGGTGGTTGGGCCCACGAGGGATATAATGGAATTTTATCAAATTATTGGCTTTTGACTCCGATGTACATCTTTTGAAAAATATGTTCTTTTCAGACCCTTGTTGTTGCTCAAATTAGAAAAAAGGGGCTCAATTAACTTGAAAAAAAAACACTTGAGATTTATTTAAAAATTTCTTAAAAAATGATTTTACCTGAGTTGATAATCAATGGGATAAATACAAATTTGGTCTTTGTGCTTTGATCGGAAATCAAATAAGTTCTTATACTTTAAAACTCATCAAATTGGTCCTTAAAGTTTAAAATTTATTAACAATTTAGTCATTTTGGTATCATTCAAATGTGAATGATTTTAAACTTTATGGAATAATTTTGTGTTTTAAAGTTTAAAAATTTATTTAATTTTCACGTAAACTACAAGGAGCAAGATTGTATTTATCCATTGATAAAACCGATGTCATCTTATATAAACTAATTTTATATATTTGACGATAAATTTTGGACAAAATGATGTTACTTTGACATGGAATTAATTTAGGATAATGTATTAAAAAAATAAAGAAATTAATGTTTATTATTCGAGATCAGAATTCATATAGTTATACAAGTTTTCGAATTTGGTAAACACTAAAATACAGAGAGAGAAAAAAAAACATGCAACATGCATAAAGGAACGGGAAAAAGAAAAACGGAAAATAGAATAAAATCCCTTCATTAGGAGGCCCATGGGCCTGAAGGAAGAGACCCATTGGACCCTCTGCAATAAAAATTCCATCGGCATGTTACAGTACCGTCCAAACAGCACGTTAAGTTCGCAATTCGGTATAACCACTTGCAAACTGCCACGTCAAGACCAGAAAGCCGATGCGCGGACCACGTGAGGTTCTGTCCGTACGTAGTTCCTTTCTCCTTAGTCTCTCTAACCGAACCGCCGAGAAAAACCCTAACTTTGTACAATTCTTCCGATTGCTCTGCCGAGCCAACGCATCCGACCGTTCACAAGCACCAGAAATAAATCTGGTCCGTTGTAAAACAAAATACCCGCCGGAGCATTAGAAGGCTTGCCCCACCGTCGTAGCGGATTCCCCCCCCCTTTCATCCCTCAGGTTAACCCCCTGCTCTGTCTCAATTCTGTGATAAAACTTCACAAAGGCTAACTCTTCTTTCTGCATGTGAATTGTATTCAGTCGAATTTATATAGTATTCTTATGGCATTCTATAAAATTCAGATGTCTGCAGCATGGTGCTAATTGCCTACTCTCGTTATCTCTGAGTAGACTAAGCTGATCATTAATATTAAATCCAATTGGCGTAGCTTTTTCTGCCCTAGACAGACTCACGTAGTCATGCCCATATAGATTTTCAGGCACCAAAAAGAAAAAGTAGGAAAGAGAGAATCCAGATTGATTTGTATTAGGACTCAATTATGGTTTCCTTTGGAAAGTCTATGGAAAGTTGGTAGGATAATATTATGGTCCGCTTAATTTTTCACCAATATTATTTTGTTGGTTAGGCTGTTTTTATGTAGAATATGAGAAAGGGTTTTAATTTTTATGTAGATTTTGAGCCTCAGTTTGGGATGTGGCGGAAGAACAGTGTCAGTTCTCGAGTATTTGGCGACACTGTTATGGAATTTCGTTTGTACTTGAAAACGTGAAGGGTAGTGGATATTGTTTTCCTGTCGCATCCATTAGATGAATACCGCTTATGTTCAATGTTTGAATATGTTTGACATGTGGTAATTCGAGCAGGTGGGTTGAGATGAGTCATGAGTGATTGTAGTACTTACGTTGCTGCTGTATCTTTTTGTCTCACTGTGCTTTGTTTTCCTTTCATACTTGTTCTGAAATTCAGATGGACAGCAGTGAGCCTGGTATTGAAAGTCATACACAGCAAGAAGACATTGAAACTGAACATCAAATATCGACTGTATCGGCGATTGATACGGGGCAGGAGTCTCAGAGCCCTAAATCTTCCTTTGTTGAAGAGAGTCAGGTGGTTATTGGTGGTGAGCGTGAATGTGGAAGTCCAAATGTTTCTTATGTTGAGAAGAGTCAGGTGGTTATCGATAGTGAGCATGATTCTGAGACGCCAACTGTTTCTTCTGTTGATAAGAGTCGGGAGGAAATTGATGATGAGGACTGTCAGAGCCCAAAAGTCTCCTCTGTTAACAAGCTTGAGATGGATGTTGCTGGTGAGTTGGAGTGTCAGAGCCCAAATACTGCCTCTATGGACATGTCAGGGGTTGGTGTTACTGTAAAAAGTGAAAACGATGTGTATGTGGTACCAAAAGTTGGTATGGAGTTTGAATCAGAAGACGATGCATATGAGAGTTACACTAGATATGCTGTTCTTGAAGGGTTCAGCATTCGTAAGGATTTTGTAAATAAAAGTAGGATATCTGGTGTAGTGGTGTCCAGAAGGTACACTTGTTTTAGACAAGGTTATCGGCCTACCAAACAGCATGATGGAAATTTGAGGAAATCCCGGAAGGAAACAAGAACTGGCTGCTTGGCACATATGACTATAGCACGTCAACCCAATGGCAAGTTTCGTGTCACTCATTTTGAAACAAAGCACAATCATGAGTTTGTGACACCATCTACGACATATTTGTTGCCCTCACAAAAGAGATTAAATTTCGTTCAAGCTATTGAAGCTGACTTAGCCAGTCATCCTGGGATGGATGGGGTGCCAAAACTTGGGATGGGATTTGACTCTGAGGATCATGCATACGAGTTTTACAATGCATATGCTGGACGGGTAGGGTTCAGCGTCCGAAAAGATTATGTAAATAGGAGCAAGATAGATGGTGCTGTGGCATCTAGAAGGTATACATGCTTTAGAGAAGGTTTCCGACAGAAAGACAAGCGGGATTCAAATGTGAAGAGACCTAGAAAGGAAACAAGAATTGGCTGTTTGGCCCAACTAGTCATTTCTCGTCAACCGGATGGTAAATATCGTGTTACACACTTTGAAGAAAAGCACAATCATGAGCTTGTAGCTGCATGTAGAGTTCGTATGTTGCGATCTCATAAGAGACTGGCTGTAGTTCAAGTTCTTGATGGTAATTTAGTTGATGGTTCCCCGATGCAGCCAAAACCAGCTACTGAATTACTGTGTAGAACAAGTGGAGACTGCCAGGATCTTACTTATGATCCTGTAGATTATAAAAGTAAACTACCTTCCAGGCGTATGAGGGAGATGAAAGAGGGAGAAACAGAAAGGATACAGCTATATTTTCAGGGCAAACATTTAAAGAACCATTCTTTCTTTTACGCCATCCAACTTGATGCTGATGATCAAATAGCCAATCTATTTTGGGCTGATGCGAAGATGGTGATGGACTACAGTGATTTTGGTGATGTGGTGTGCTTTGATGTAACTTGCAGATTATACCCTGATTGCAAACCTTTTGCCCCCTTCATTGGGGTAAATCATCATAAGCAACTAGTGATCTTTGGTGCTGTGCTTTTATATGATGAAACGGTGGAATCTTACAAGTGGCTGTTTCGAACTTTTTTAGAAGCAATGTCGGGAAAGAAGCCTAAGACTATCCTCTCAGATGACAATGCAACACTGACTGAAGCAGTACATTCAGTATTTCCAGAAGCACATCATCGATTGTGTGCATGGCATGTATACCAAAATGTGCTTAAACAACTGAGCCACATGTTTGTCGGCTCAGATTCTTTCATTAATGATTTAAGCAGTTGTTTTTTCAATCATGAGGAGGAGGAGGATTTCATTGATGCGTGGAAGGCTATACTAAGCGTATATGGTCTTTGGGAAAATGAGTGGATGCATGAGACATTTGAATGTAGGGAGAAATGGGCCATAGCTTATGCAAGGCATAACTTCTGTGCAGACATAAACAGTGCACAACTGCAGGAAAATTTTTCTGCCAACTTAAAGAAGTATCTGAAGTCCGACTCTGATGTGCTTCCATTTTTTAAACATCTTGGAAAGGTGGTGAATGATTGGCACTACAGAGAGTTAGAATCTAATTATGATATGAGTCAGCGTATGCCAAGACTAATGGGCGATGTGATTCTTCTGAAGCAGGCAAGGGAAATTTACACATCTAAAATGTTTGAGTTGTTCCAGCTAGAATATGAAACATGTCTAAATATTGTTGTGAACCAATGCTCTGAGAATGGTCCATTGTGCGAGTATAAAGTTAGCATATATGGGCAACCACGAGAGTACACTGTTACTTTTAACTCCGTTGAGGAGAATGTTGCCTGTAATTGTATGAAATTCGAGTTTATGGGAATTTTGTGCAGTCATGCATTAAAAGTTCTCGATTATAGGAACATAAAGTTGCTTCCAACGAAATATATCTTGAAGAGGTGGACAAAAGATGCAAGAGTCTGAATTATAAAGGCAGTGTTGGAGACATCGCATATGAAGATTAAGTTGGCATCAACAGTGCAGGTGAAAAGATCTGACAAGCAACAGTTGACTTATTGGCTACAGCTGCTAAATTTGACGAAGCACGTCAGTAAGATCTGCTCTGTGAAAATTCCAGGTAAAGAGGAAACACAATGTCCAGGCATATACTGTACACTATGGCCTGTATACGTTCTTTCATTTATATAACGAAGCTTGAAGGAATGTGAAGCTCTATTTATGGTTTTATCTACTTCTTTTTACCTTTCTTCGGGTACATCCCTGGCGACTGGGTATAAGGGAACCTTTAGTGCAACCGTTTTCCTCCAGCATTCAATTTGGGTTCCCAATATTTGGGCATGATTCTGCTTGATGCTGCGGATGAACATTTGCATTCAGCAAGGGAGACTTTATCCTAGAGCTTAACAAAAATTATGGTTTCCTCAAGCGAACAAAAGGCAGGCATCGTTGAAGTGTGAATAACATATCCATTATCTCATCTGTTTCCAATTTTTCCCTAATGTATAATGTCCTTTGTAGCATTCTGTAGATATTAAAAGAATCAGCTTTGTGCTTCTAGTTTCGATTGCCCCAAGTAAATTTGTACTTCGTTAGAGCTTCATACTTATTCTCAGCTCAACTGTCGGTTATCTGTGCATCATTAAACAAGCTCTGTTGAAGAATTCCCTTAAATTGCACCCGTCTCCCTTTTTTTGTTTTATATAAAATAACAACTCATTCATTAATATTCAAGGAGGTTCAAAGACCGCAATGACATGCTTTACGAGGCTATTCAAATTCTTTTTTTGAGGCATTGAGCCAACGAGGGGGCCAAAAGGCTATAAAGATGCCCATGAAGGGGGCAGAAGGCGTTAGACCGAAGGTATTGATGTAGAATCTCTCTAGGTCGGTTGCATCCACAAGAAACCACCGTAGATGTTGGGATCTAACCTCCAAATCCTCCGACGAAACACCCCAATAAAGGGCCAAACAAGGGGTTAAATTGGTTCGTTTGGTCATTAGGAAGCAGGACAGAGGAAGGGAGGGGGACGGGAGGACAGACAGTGGGGGTCGGAGAAGGGGGACAGTCAGGGGGATCTAACCTCCAAATCCTCCGACGAAACACCCCCAAAAAGGGCCAAACAAGGGGTTAAATTGGTTGGTTTGGTCATTAGGAAGCAAGACAGAGGAAGGGAGGTGGACGGGAGGACAGACAGTGGGGGTCGGAGAAGGGGGACAGTCAGGGGACGGGAGGGGAATTCTAGAGAGAGCCTCTCTCTCTCTAGAACGGCTAGCAACCACGAGATAAAATACATTGCCCCTTCTCTTTTGGTCAAGTTAATAAAATGCTTCCAGTGGAATTGTTCAAATCACTGACCAATGCCAATTAATATCAATCCCTGACTAAGTACAATGCGTTCTTACTAATTCAACCGTGGTTCTTCGCCAACCGAATATTTCGATTGTTTCCCCTGTTAAAACAAGAGATATTTCGTGGTGCTCCCTAGTTCATATCGTAGCTGGTTCTCAAGTTCGTTCATGAATGCTGCCGCATTCTTCTTAGACCTGGGTGCCTAAATTGAGCCTTGATGTACTGAAACAAAGAGCAAATAAGTCCCTGCTCGCTTCCTAACCGTATAGGCCATTTCGGTTTCCTCAATCACGCAAGTGTGCAAAGGATCGATTAACTAGCAGAGCACTTTATTCTTTATTCGACGTCAAGAGTTGCTTTTGATTGCATCCGCAAAAGCAATCGCAAAACATGCTTGGAAGGAATTCGCTTTAGGGCCTCTGAAGGCTTTAAGGGGAGATTGCGCGTAATGGAACACACATATATTGTGTTCGTTGAGATGCTAGAAGCTTTAGAAATACATGGACAAGAGCTCATTGTTGAACCTTGAACCTCTTGCACGACCAAGGCATTTCTCTATCGGGGACCGCAGCTCACAAAGTGGAGGGCACTTACTAAAAACAAGTAGAGAAAAGAAGAAAGGAATGGACTTCTGTATGAAAATAACTCACACATGAGTAAATTGATGCCTACAATGTATTCACCTTCCTGTTAGAATATAGTTGTCAAGGGTCCAAGAGTTCTTTGTTAGTCCAGCTACAGTTGCGTTGGCATTTGGCACACATGCCTAGCAGATCTGAATCTCTCTATTACAGGTCTCTACCTATTCATCTCCATGACCACATGGTAAGTGGGATCTAATGTTACACGATGCATTCAGTTGTAGTACTTGCACAGATTAAGGAAAACATTTCCCAGTACATATGTCCCCGCTAAGTACTATTTTTCAAAAAGAAACTTGCATTTATGTACAAATTTTTGCTTAAGCAAATCTAAAGGTCGCTCTAAGATTTAAGCAGTGCTGGTATTATGAAAAATTTTGGACATTGGTCAGTGGTGTTCTGCTCTCCAGTGGTGTTCTGCTCTCCACACCTAATTGGTTATCCATCTGAATATTTGGAGATGTCTCCAGACTATCCACCACAGATTGTGGAGTGAAAAAATTATTTGGAGTTCGAGTAATCCTTTCCATAGACATGCTTGGAGCCACTTGTCTTGATTGAAGGCCTCTGAGGAGGTAGGGGGGATGTGCTCTCTGCCGAGATACGAGTGGGCTTTCTTCCAATCTTAGGTGACAGTGGATGCGTTAATGGAACCTGCGTGAAAGGAGGGACAGAGAATCATAATGTAGTTGATGCAGGAGCTGTTCTTGGACAACCTCAGTAAGGAAGAGGATCACTTTTTTTTTTCGTCTTCTTCAGGTGTTTTGTTAAGCAAGTGTGGCCGGATATACCTTCTTTGTCTCATTCTGTTGCTCTTTTCTTTCCTTATAAAAATTAGGCAGTGGCCTGGCTTTGAAGCAAAAGCTTTGGCGCAGTTTCCTCATTTCTGTTTCTGCTTTCTCCTACACAGATTTTCATAGACAATTATGCATGAAGCTGCATAGTGTTCTAGTTTACATGAAAGTATCTGTAGGTAACTCATATTAAACCTTTCAGGATTCAAATCAAACTTGGTAATGAGATATAACCTTGAGTTTTGTCTGCAGCTGCACTTTTTGTTCGTCATTAGAATTGAATTTGTCTTCTAGCTTCTGGAAAATAACATGGTATGGCAAAAACATACAATTATGTCAGCTACGTATGTGTAGGCCACCAAAAGAGATTATTGTTGCAGAATATGGAAATATTGGTGTCTTGCCTTCTTTCTTCTTGCAGCTCTTTCTTCCGTTCTGAAGCTGAAAGGGGTGGATAAATTAGGGGACTGCATTTTGTTTCTGCATGCACTCAAATATTTGGAAACACTGGCATTAAAATAAAAAATTATTATCAGAATCAAAAGGGCATTCATTTACTTATTAAAACACAACCGGCCTTACAATATGGTCTACATAAAAATGTTGTTAAATTCAATGTTTGACTTATGGAATGGTCTTCTTGAATAAGGACTGAAGATAAGTTCTTTGTATTGCCTCTTTTTCCTCTGGTGAGTCTTAAGTAGGTTCAACTCATTTCCATGAGTTCAATTAGCAGTAAACTGGGACTTGAGGTGCTGATGTGAGTCAATTTCTTCTTCCTCATACTATCTCTAGTGTCAGGAATTCTCTATGTAAGCTAGTCCCATGCTTTATTGTCCCGAGTATCATGAGCTCTCTAAAATCAGACAAATATGATTTGAGTCAAATATGCTTACTCAGTAGGCAGGAATCGCCATTTTTGGCTGACGTTTTTACTTCCTGGGGCTGAGAGGTCAATTGGTGTTCTGGCCCTGTAATTCATAGATGTCACAATTTTTATGTGCAGGACATGCAAGTTTTAAAATGACGACCCATCAGAAAGAAAATATGTTATGGCATTTATTTATTTATTTTTAGTTTTCTGAATTCTATAAATTGGGTCACCTTCTTGCCTCTGACTGAGGGGTAGCTGAAGGATGCTTTTTTACCCCACTTTTAGATACCTGCAGTTCGAAGATGAACTCATCTTAGCATTCTGGACGAAAACTGCAAAGTTGGTAGTTCATTCAGCAAATGAATGGTCTATATGTAATTGAGGGGCCAAGTGCAAGGAAATAAGAAAAAGCACCGTAATTGGTGTCCTTAAAGGAGTTGGGAAATCTTTAGATGCCTTGGAAGAGTTGGCAACAAGTCTTGAGCTTTCAATCTTCCGGATAACTTTTGTGGTTAATCTGTTTAGTTCCGTAATGGGTGTGAAATTGACAGACTTGTGAAGTGATTTTGGAGTTGATCTCTTCTTGTCCGTGAGGTCTACTGCAGACTTCATATTCACAGGAGTAGTACTGTTATCCTTCTTGGAACAAATAGGAACTGTGTGTTTGGAAGGTGACGATGGGACCTTAGCTGCTCTACTATGTATCGATGACTTCGAGGAAGAAAGTGATGATTGCTTCTTGCTCATTGACGCCAAAGAATCTTGATTAGAGTTGGAACTCTGTTGCAGCAACAACAATGTAAGCTCTATGACCTCAGTATCAAAATCAAAGATCACCGACATAAATCGGTTGTGTTACCTTCATTAGAGGTTTCTCGATTTTGGGTGTTCGACCGAGCTCCATTTCAGTTACCTTGTGATAATCAGCATCCTTCAGGTTACTTGATCCTTCAATTTCCAAAGAATTCTCCACAAAAACTTGGTCTTTAGGTAACAGAGCAGCTCCAACCGCAATGCTACTTTCAAATTTATCCTTCTCAGCATTTGAACTACACCCAACGTTACTGACAAGAGGACATGCCCCATTATTTGGGACCTTGACGTCATGTTGTTGGTCGACAACCTCGTTGGATTTTGGAGTCGCCATCTGCGAATCATGGGTACTAGTGGAGTCAACTGCATCTTCTTGGGCTGGTTTTGGGGCGTCGGTTGATTCAGCATTTGCTTGTTCAAGCAAAGCTGCGGCCTTTTGAGCAGCAATTTTCTTGTAATGGGCTTCAAAGAAAGCTTTCTTCTGAGCCACTGAGCCAGGCCGGGAGTACCTCTCGGCCTCTTCAACGTAGCGGTTGTTAGAGAAGGTAGACCATTTTTCCCAAGCCAAGGACTCCGACATGAACCTCCCAAATGAGATAGACTGTCCCAGAGCATGAATGGGGTTTCCCTGAAGCAGACAAAGTAAAGCCATCTAGAAACTGGAAGCTGATACTATAGTAATTAGGTCCATTACCGTATACAATTTTGTTAGCAGCAGTGAAATCTTTTACAAGAAACGGAATGCAGGTTGGAAAACCATATGGCTGGAAAGGTAGTGTGTGTTTGGTGGGAAAATGTAGAAATAACCTAAATTTAGGTACTGTTGTCAGTTTTCAGTTGGTGAGAAAACTAAATGTATCACCAATTGAGCCTCATAAATTTACAACTCATTCTCTGGTTAGAGTAGTTCAATTACTGGATGCAGATTGCAGAAATAGCGCATAACAGGCAGTTTCTAAATCTATTTTCTTTTCCGTTTCCCCAGTTTCTTAGCAACCAAATCTTTTGTAAGAGAAATAAGATAGATAGAAAAGCAAAGCAAGAACCTCGAGCATGCTCTATATAAAGATCATTTCAGTGAATCGCAAGCACCCCATATCTGTAACTTCGAACAACAAAATAACAACTCCAAAATAAATAGCCTTCTCTCACAACTGACCTCATTGGCTTCATTGGAAATGCCGTAAGTGTAAGAGAGTGGTTGCATGAGACAGGCCGAGTCTCCCATGTTGCTTCAGCAGAAGGAACCTCAAAAAAAACAGAACTTTAGAACTCTTTTGCTCTCTCTAACATTGTAGGTGGTCTTTCAGCGTTCTTTACCACTGAAATTTGAAATTCAAACGGAAATAAGTGGGTCCATGTTCTGGAAAAGTAGGCCGTATGCAGATGGAAAAGTGCAGTGTAGTGCAATCTTTTATTTCTGTAGTGGGGTCTCCCAACTTCTCTCCCAACTGTGCTATGGAGGAGCTTCAGGGTGGGTTTGTGTGGTAAAATTTTTGGTATTGGGTTTAGTGTTGGTATTGGGTTTAGTGAAAAAGTGAAGAGAGAGGTAATATTTTATAGTTTTGTAATATTTTATATTTTTTTATGGAAGAGAGAGAGATTATATTGGAGTATTTTATTAGGAGAGAGATAAAATTTTGGGTAAAATTTTAGTGACAAACGCAGCCTCAATCTTTTTAGCTCAATGTGGGTCCCACAAGTTGAAATTACCAATAAAATACAAAAACTCCACAACGGTCGATTCTCTTAGTTTTAAATTTGAATTTGAAGAGTCCCTCATTGACGTTACGCTCTATCTGAAACCTGTAAGAGCATTTTACAGCTGACATTTTGGTATTGCGGGCGGTAGTTAGATTGTAGAGGATACGGATGTAGCATGTCGAAGTCAAAACAACCAGTAGTTGCAACGTTACAATAGCAACTCACAGAGGCAAATGTTGAGACCTGCGGACAACTTTGAACATTATCCGACAAGAAAATAGCATAATACCATCTTTGTTCTTCGGGTACAACGCCAGAGGTCTAGAAAAAAAAAATCTTTGCCATGTTGTTTCACTCAAATGTTTGCGTTAATGGAGGCTCTAATCACTGTGCTGTGATTTTGAGATGGGTCACAACGTGCCATAGCCTCATGTGCAAAACTCTTGCGTTGGATTTGATAAAAATTTTGAAGCTTTTGAAAAAAAATCCGATAAAATGCTCCAGGAATGGTAAAGATCTTCATTCTTATCCAAGGAATCTAGAGCAGTAAAAATGCCTGGAAAACAGGTTGTATGTTTTATTCTGTTCAGTGCAAAAACTTCAACGTGCAAAATTAACCAGACTGTGACTAATAAGTCGATAATTTGATACAGATAAGAATCTCTAATAATACAACATCACGTAGATCTGCCCACACATGCTACCCTTCCTCCCTGATGTCCAATTTCTCATGTCCGTCTCGACTTCTGTAGTATCTTGGAGGCTGAACGCCAGAGAGATGGTCTAGCTGACTCCGAGTAGTATGCACTCTGTTGAGTGTTTGCATCACAATTGACTTCACACTTCCGATGCAGCGTGTCTTCTTTCCTTTGATATGTTCTTAAATCATACACCTTCCCACCCGAAAAAATGTGACAAGGGTGCGTCAGTACTGCAAATCTGCCTATCACGTCTTGATATCAAAATGTCCTGTATATGAAGATCTTCTCTTGTTTCTGGAAGCTTTGCCTTTTATTCTTTTTCTTTTACGACCAGAAAACACCACAAACACGACTGCCAAGAAACCCAAGCCAGCAAGTATCCATAGAGCAACAACCCAAAACCTGAAAGAACTAAACATCCTGTCTACCATGGCAGCTTTTGACAATCCACGAGAACTATTTTTTTGCATGTGATCGATTCCAAAACCATTAATTTCATCAAAGCTACCAACTTTCCGTGATCTCGAGACTTCTTTCACTGTGTTCGGGTTTGAGGTGGATAGCGTACTGGGATCAGGGCAATTCCTCCTCTCATGATGCAAGCGCAGTGCATTGTTCAGCACCTTTCCGCATTCTATACTAAGGAGATCACGCTGTCGAATGTCCTCATCGGTTTGATTGAGTGTTGATGGCTCAGGTGGGTCTGGAAACTTTGCCCAGCATCTATTAACCATGTCAACATTTCTATAGTTTGCCTTGTCAAAGCTCCAATTCCCAACCCTAAACTCCAACCCGTAGTGGAAAACTCTGTATCGGACACCAGTTTCAGGAACATATCCCGGGTATATCAATATCTCCCTGTTAATGACATGCCTTAGTTTCAACTGCAGGGAAAAAGGAAGAAGAATGAGAGGGAGACAGGAGAGGCAGAGAAACCACTTGTCAGAATGTTACCGTCATTCATAGAAAGATATAACAGCTATGACCAACTGGGAAATTTCGCTGCATTATATGAGCAAGAGTGCTTACAGAATTATAACAAACATTATAACTTGCTTGACAAGAAACAAAGTACCTCGGCTGCACCAAAGGAATAACCATACATCTCACTAATCCACCCCGATTCAAATATATCTCCTGTGATATTTGTGGCGTAATGAGCTTTGTCAGCACGGACCTCCTCAGTTTTATGCAACCATAGCATGGCAAAATTACGGAGATCATCTATATGCATGATGATTACACCTCCAACCTTGTCGCATGCCTCGGGATGGCGAGTATGGAGTTTTGCGAGCTCGTTGTCACAACCAATGAGGTAGCTGGCATGTATAGTCATATAAATTGTACGCAAATGTGAATGCAGTCATATAAATTGTATGCAACTGTGAATGCAGAGTCGTATAAATTGTATGCATCTGTGAATACAGCAATAAAAAATTGCGCCCAACAACAAAAGCATGAGGATAAGAGGGAGAGACTGGGCAAAGCCCAATTACTCTGAAGTGCCTATGAGATTTCTGTATCTTACTCATAGGGAGTAGAAACTGGTTGCCCTCTTTCTGCTTTAAACTCCCATGGAGTAATTGGGCCTCTCAAAATCATGTCGGCATCAAGAATTACTATGAATTCAGCATCCGTATTGGCATGATTAAGCCAGTGAAGGACTGCAGCTGGTTTATTGATTGCTGGATACCTGACATGCAAAAAACAAAAGCAGGATTTTCATCCTCCTGGCAATTCATGTCATCATCTATAATTGCCATGCAATGAACAAAAGCAGGATTTTCATCCTCCCGGCAATTCATCATGTCAGCATCTATACTTGCCATGCAATGAACAAAAGCAGGATTTTCATCCTCCCGGCAATTCATGCCATCATCTCTACTTCTCTAGACATTTTCTCTTTGTTCTGCTTATTTTTCAGCAGGAGCCAGAAAGGGTTAATTAGCATTTCATATTCCGCTTTACAAAAATATTAAACGAACTGTTTTCTTTTTGATTCTTGTGGTGTCATGTCCCCACTGAACATGTCAAAAAGATTCAAGTCTTAAATCCTTCAAGGGAAGACAGCCGAACACATATTTCAGTAGAATTAAAATAGTAAAACCAGCAAAACAGTTGATCAAGATTGTTGAACAGATTAAATGCAGCAGTTAAACAAAAGCATGCCATTAGGTTTGATGTCAATGATCAGAAAGGTTGAGTGTATGGAAATCTAAAAGGAAAGCGAGAAAAAAAGGTGTTTTTGCAGATGTTGAAATACTTGTTTGAGCTTCACAGAGGATATTGCCAGATGGAGGTAGCAAAGCAAATTGTACACACTTTCTATGAAGCAAGTGGCAGGATGTCATGTTGAAATCAACATCATGATCTGTAGGGAATACATTCTATAATAATTAATAAAAAATAGTTCTTGCAGAAATGACTAACTACATAAAGACAACAGAATTACCAATCGCCAGTTAATGGATGTCGACTCAAGGAAGGTACATAATGGGTGGGAGCCAGATCATGGCCAGTGTACTGCTTCAAGTCTTCATCAGTACAGCTGAGAAGTCGTGTTATATTTCCAGGCTGCCCACTCAAGTGGAAGCTGTGGACAAGCCCTACAGTCTGCCAATCAAAGTACGGGCCACATTCTGTGGAAAAAATGGTGTGAATTTTTGCATATTGCCTACCGGGCTCATCAATGACCTGCTTCTGTACAACCCTTGATGATTCCTTCTTAGTTTGTAAAGTAGCAGGAGTCAAAAATTTTGGCCGAGTAAGTTCAGCAAAATTTTTGCTCCTTAAAAAGCTCAAGTATTTCGACCAACTTGGTTTGGAGCATCCATTTGCCTTGTGTTGTAGTAAAAGACCCTCATTCAAAGTATTCATACATTCTATGCTTAAAAATAGGGCCCGCTTTTTATTTGGATCAGATTCCATCAGCTCCACCTGCACAAAGGAAGAATCACATAGTTTCCAACATCTTGACTAGGAAAATCTTATTAAAAGGGAAAAAAATGAATATGATTTCCTGTGGAAATCACTATATTATCTTAGAAATGAATCTTCAGTGTTTGGGCTCCGCCCTCCAAAATAAAATGCAAATAGAAATGACATCTGAAATATAACTGCACCACATGGACTTTCTATTCCATGCTTGATCTAATAATAGCCTATCTAAAATTTCAGCCCAGAAGGTTTACTTATAGCAAAATATGCACACTACATAAACCAGAGACACGTTTGGCTTCTACTTAACTCAAATTGTTTCCCGTACTTAAATGCATAATTATTTTTTATTGGTTAAAATACCTCTCTAGGATATGGAGGTTCAGGAAATAGCCTGCCACAGTCATAAACTATACCATCTTCATGGTTAGCCAGTTTACTGAAAGACCAATTTCCCACACTGAATGGCAGGCCATAATGAAAAAGAATAGGCTCAACTCCCTCTCGCGGAATGTAGCCTGGATAGATCATCAAGTTATCATTGATCTTGTGCTGAAGACCAACCTGAAAAACCCAAAGATTAGTAAAACATTGAATGACAGTTAAAAAGTCAAGCACATCTCAAGTTGTAGATGGGTATATTGGAGTCTATGATGTGCTTGATTCAAGTCTACAAGGAAACTTTTCTTTAGAAAGAAATTTAAATCAACTTACTTCTGCTGCGCCAAAAGAGTATCCATACATCTCACTAATCCACCCTTTCCCATAGATGTCACCGGTTAGATTGGTGGCCCAGTGAGCTCTATCTTCTCGTACTTCTTCTGTTTTTGACAGCCACAGGGGAGCCAATGCTCGAAGATCATCTATATGCATGGCCAGAAGCCCACCAACTTTGTCACAGAGCTCTGGGTGTTTTGTGTGTAACTTTGCCAGTAAATTATCGCATCCAATCAAGTACCTAGAGGACAAATTCATAACATGAATATACGTCCAAACGAGGCAACATAGGAAGTTGATGAAAGGTAAAATCTACAGCTTCACGAAAGCCTCCAAAGCAAGGTTCCAGAAGAATGGTCCAAATGCCAGAACAGAGAAGGTCTTGGATTTTGATTCAAGATTGGACTGTGGACTTCCAACTATTGATGATTTCAAACATGCAAGGCTACTCTGCTTTAACACAGTATCATTTATAAGAAATAAACTATTTAGATACCCATAATAGGCCGCAACAGGTCTGCCTTTCTCAGCGCCAAGTTCCCAAGGTATAATCGGGCCTCGGATGATCATGTCTGCATCCAGAATCACAACCCAATCAACATTATCTGCATCTTTACTATGTTTGAGCCAGTGAACGATTCCAGCAGGTTTGTTAATTGCAGGGTACCTACAAAACCAAATGGAAGAATTTCACTTTCTTTCCCCCCCCCCCTCTTTAGAGAAAGGGGTTTCTTGAAAATATGAGGTCTAAAAAAAATTTTCTACAAGCAACAAGCAGAACAGAAACTTAGTGTGGAACCTAAGCATTTATAATGTCCAAGCAGGAAATATATTCTGGAGAAGCGAAGAGTATATCAGGGTTATCAAAAAAAATAAGAAACAAGGTTCTCAAAAAACATTCTTCAATCACCAACACCAAACCATTGCTACCACCAGGAATCTACCATATTCACCTTTCTATCAATAAAACAGACACCTCCTCGTTCTTTCTTCTTTCTAACTTGTGGCCAGGTTTACACTTTAAGTCGGCTTTGACAAGCTCTTGTTACAGATGCACCTTCTAAACTCAAATTTTGTAAATCACCATTCTTGATCTCAGCTGAACCCCTCCTAACCGACTCTCTTATTCACCATTTCAGTTTATTCCTGCCCCCTCCTCAGCTCTTCCAGCTCATCCTCATTGCCATTAGACCCCACCTCACCTGAACAGTCTGATCCCACTTCACCTATCCTCTTAGTTTGAACATCACCGGACATTTTGCTTCCCTTGGCTCAAAAATCCAAGTTATCCAGAGTTTCACCTCTCCTTTCTACACCTCTAACCTTATCAAATCAGCATTGATTTAATAACAAGAAAACTAGCGAGCAAATTGAAGCTTCTAATTTTTGTAAGAAAAGTTCCATCGTTTAGCCCATTTTCAACGCGAAAGAAACATGATGCATTTAAGGGACTGGCAAAATTTTCAAAATGAGGGCTCACTAACGAATATTTTTAATCTGGTACACTCTTAGAACAAACACATTCATCAGCAACATAAACTTATCACGAGTTCGAAGGCAAACCAAGATTTCAATTCCCCGCTCAGACGAAAAAGAAAAGGTAAAAAAAAACAGAGAATTTACCAGTCACCAGTCCTGGGGTGTCTGCTCATGGAAGGGACCTCAAGGGTGGGAGCCAAACCCATCCCCCTATAGCTCTTCTTCTCGTCCTCCGTACAGCTGAGTAATCGAGTTATGGGTCCTGGTTGCCGGGCCTTCCTGAAGCTGTGCACGAGACCCACAGTCTGCCAGTCGAAGTAGTTCTGGCACTCCACCGAGAACAGCGTGTGGATCCTCCACGGAGCCTTCTGACCCGTTTCCACGCCCCACCCACGACCCATCAATCCCGCTACCACCAACACCACCACCAAAACCAAAACGGACAACTTAGCCATTTGCAGCAGCCCAAATTCAGGCTCCGATTGGGTATTGTCCAAAAGATCTAAGTTTCATGGCTTTTATGTATCTAACGAGTTTCTATGAGGTCAAAAATCAGGACCGGAACGAACTACTTTTGTTTAATCGTCATTGTTTAATTTAGTAAATAAATAGTTATAAAAGTAGCCATCGTCGTTGACTCACAAACATGCACTGTACTCTATGTTTTTATAATAAAAATCAGCTTAAAAAAGAAATATGTATTGAAGAAAATTAACTACTCCAGCTGGCTCACATGAGAGGGGAATTTTCCAGCTGAGACGACAGATCAGGCAAGGCGATATCCGACAGTGAAATTGGAAATCAACGGCAAAACGACTCCGTTGGACCAAACGGCGTCGTGCTGAAAATGGGCCGTTGATTTTGAGAGGAATCACCCCAAAGCCCTACGAAGACTGCCCTTGGGGAGGTCAGCCCAAATTGTAAGAAGCCTAACTTAAATGGGCTAACTTGGATTGACTTGAAACTAGATTTGTATACGAGTCCAATAAAGACCGGGGATCCGAAGCGGCACCTTTTCACTAGCAAAGGTGGGCCTGAAGGCGTAGCAGTACGTCGTGCTGAAAATGGGCCATTGATTTTGAGAGGAATCACCCCAAAGCCCTACGAAGACTGCCCTTGGGGAGGTCAGCCCAAATTGTAAGAAGCCTAACTTAAATGGGCTAACTTGGATTGACTTGAAACTAGATTTATATACGAGTCCAATAAAGACCGGGATCCGAAGCGGCACCTTTTCACTAGCTGAGGTGGGCCTGAAGGTGTAGCAGTACATATGAAGGATCAACGGCCTCGATAATGGTTATTGCCCATTGGCCGCGGAAATGGAGACGGGGGGCAGTGGTCGAAATGGGTCGCATCTCGCTTTATTTGCATGATTGCATCTCGCTTTCTCTGCAGATTATTCAGGTAGCTATTTGATACTGTGTGAGAGAGTATGCAGATATCATCTTTTGCCTGTACGGTCTGTACTGCGTGTAGCCCGTTACTGCTGCCTTGTTGAATCTGTTACTTTTTGAATAAAACACATGTTTGTATACTACCACACATTTTAAAGAGGTAAATAAAGGTACGTTTGGGTTTGGGACTGCCATTTTCTCCAACGGGTCCAAAGACGGAACCCATATTGGTAAACCAGAAGTCTAAAAAACTCTGAAGACGTAGTAGGTATACTGCATAACTCTTTTGGATTTGGAGGGATGAAGTGAAGTTGCCTGGTGGGTTTTTGGACTGCTATTTGCGAGTAGACAGAACTCATTAGCATTTGCCATTGCAATGAAAAAAAATCAAGAACCTTCCTTTGGTTTTTGAACAATTTTTGTTTTGGGGATTGCAAATTTCCACGTTGTAACTTGTAAGTGAAATGGCACTTGCGGCTTTATATTTTCTAACCTGTTGATATGACTTTCGATTTTGGTCTGACCTGGTATTCTCCAACGACCCTTTTTGTGACGTTTCCTTCAATTGGATAGTCCTAATTTTTCTTTCTATGATTTCTGCAATTGATTATGATTCAGTTCCATACAATCGCTTGTGCTTTCCGATGTGTCATAATATTTTGGAGTTCACATTTTTCATTTAGTTGGTTATGATGGTGTGCCTCTTATTCTGCATAATTGCTGATGCCTGATTGCTTTTAGTGTGGTTTGCCACAGGGTTATGATGAATCTGAAACTACAAGGTAAGCAGTTTACAATGTTGGATTTCAAAACTCTGGACTCATGCTTTGCTGTTACCGATATTCATGTGATAAATTATTGAAGTGGCACTTAAAGCACGGATACGACATAAAAATTGTGGGCCTAATAGCACCCACAATTATACCATTCGACCTATTATGGTACTAATACGGTTGTGTTGGTGGCAAGTCACATAGATGAGTTTATTTTCTGTCATTTTTTCAATATGTGTTACCTAATAGTTGTGTTTACATTCAGAATTCTTAAGCTGGAGAAGGGAGACGCTTATGAAGTACATTGTTCAAAAGAGAAAGGAGTCAGGCAGCATGGACGATAATTGAGGAGGTATTTGAAGATTCTGGTGTTTAGTATATGTACGAATCTCACATAGATAATTGGAATGATCTGATGCAATAGACTTTATTCCTTGATGTTTGACACAGGATTTAATGCCATTTGTGGAGAAAGAACATTATGAAATTTCAAGAAAGTGTAGGCCTCACCCAGATAACGACCTGTACAGGGACCAGGAGCAGCACAAGATTCATGTAGATGTAAATGAATGGCAGTGTGAATACTGTAGAAAAAGGTTTTATACAGAGAAACATCTTGATCAGCATTTTGACAATAGGCATTACGAATTACTGAATGTGTTATGTGATGCTATCATCTTAATAGCTATATGCTTCTTCAGAGCTGCAGTCTTTTTT
Organism: Myrica gale; assembly: GCA_963930655.1. Taxonomy (NCBI): domain Eukaryota; kingdom Viridiplantae; phylum Streptophyta; class Magnoliopsida; order Fagales; family Myricaceae; genus Myrica; species Myrica gale. The sequence continues at coordinate 987,312 of OZ005600.1, read as the reverse complement.
CTTACTCATTGCGTCAAATTAGTCTGCTTGCAAAACAAAATTCTCTGGACTATCACAAACATGGTCTTTCTATCGTCTTAACTTAAATGGTGAATTGGTGATTGAATTATGGGATAAATTGTGCTGAATCCAGAGTCACAGCAGGTGCTTGGCAGATGCATGTGGCGCATTGCATTGTGACCTTGTGATGGATTCCATGCCTCGCAAAACTAAGTGCAATCCTGCGGCTGCTGCAAGGAATCATCATCTGTGTGAGGTTGCCTATGAATGATGTCTTGTGCATTTTTCAGTCTAATTGTCTTTGTATTCATAAGTTAGCTTTTCTTTTCAGAGCCTAGCTGATAGTTGTTTCCCAGTCAGTGAGGGTTCTGCAGCGACCCATCTTCATGGTAATTTTTTGTTTTACTTTGTCATAAGTGCTCTTTTTTGTGGCAATTTTTTATCTTTTATCAGATGATAATATTACTCTCTGTTGTTTTTGGATTATGAAAGAATTCTTTTTTCGCCAATTCTGTGATGCCCACACTTGCACTGGAGGTCAGAAACCCTTCTCTAGGGGCCACAGGGTAAAGTTCATTATCACTTTTAACTTGTTCCTCTCTGTCTGTCCAGACAGACTCTACAGGCTCTCAAATAAGTAACAAAACCTATGTTCTGTCTTTTCATTTTTCTCCTACAAGTCTAACACCAAAAAGAAAGTTGACATAACGTCAAGGAAAATGGAAAACCTTTCTTTCATCTACATTCATCTGTCCTTATAGGTTTTTTTTCATAAATAGACATCTATAATATGGGTTCTAGGAATTCATGTTGATTATTCTCCTTTTGATTATATACATGTTGTTTCATATACGCAGAAGACCCCGCAGTATATTCTACCTTTCTATTTCCATTTTGATGGTGATGCTGTTGTCACTTTTATATATTTTCATTTATATGCACCAAAGGTAATCTCTCTGCAATTTCTTTGTATTGCCCATATAATGGCAGCTTTTAGAACAGCTTCATGCTGTTTGGTTTTTTACCGTGACAGGGGGAACAGTTGAGCTGAAGCGCATTAGTTCTCCAAGTCTTTGCATATGAAAACCATGATGCTGGATTATTTTTTTATTGATTGTTTATTAAGGAGAGAGAGAGAGAGAGAGGTGTAATGTATCATTACAATTTTAAAAGTAGATTGGTTGGCCTTGTTCCATCATCTGTTATTTTGAAATTTGATAGGTTTCAATGAAGAGAAATGAAATATGTTGACACTGCTGTTCTCACTGCTGTTCTCTGGTGATTTGATGAACCTTCTCTGTAAAGCTTCTGTGTTATGCCTGATCATAAGGCTACCCTCGAATGCATTTTGAATCAGTACCTTCCCTGTATCAGAGGCTTAAGTTCCTGCTATCTGCAAATTGGTGGAATTATATTCTCCATACATTCACAACAAGAGTTACTTTCTGTTCTCGAGGACGTGGAATTATGAAACAGCAAGATTTTTGGTTGGGTCAGAGGAAGGGGCTTACGTTGCTGATGATCCCAGTTTTTACCAAGATGCTGCTAGATACTATAAATACCTCGTTTATTTATCTAATCGCTCCTTTTGATACAGCTCTGGTGCATGGAATCTATTATCTAGGTCGCGTCCCTCTTCAGCAAACAAAAATATATGGGATAATGTCATAGTATTCTCTCTAATTATAGGTTAAAATCAATCTTGTCCCTTTAAGTTTCAAAAAGGAAATTTGCATCTTTTATGTTTGAAAATTTAGGTAGGGCGAGATTGATTTTGACCTATAATTAAGGACCAATTATGATGTTGTTAGATGTTACCCCAAAATATATTTAGCTTAGTCATACAACATGACGATAAATACCTCTCACGGTCCATGAAACTTCATAATATCTACATTATCCTTCCAGTTTTTATAATGCTTCTTTCATCAAAATAAGTAACTTCATAATATCTTCATCAAAATAAGTAACTTCATAATATCTACATTATCCTTTCAGTTTTTATAATGCTTCTTTCATCAAAATAATGCTTCTTTTCGACCAAGATGCTGATGGATTTTTTTTTTGAAAGAATCATCCCTTACCCCGAAGAAGGCAAACTGTTAAATTTCGACAATTTTCAATCCTGGCAGAGTTGGGGTAATGCTGCATCAAGCTTCGCTTTCAAATTGCTAATGTGTTTTCCTCTCCCGAAAGCTCTTTGCCTTCTGCCTACCCCAGCCATACCCAGCCCTTACAAAGGAGGGGGGAGCTCCGGCTCTTTCATCCCCTCCTCCTTTTTTCTTTTCTTTCTCCCCTCCCTCTCTTTCCTCTCCCCTCTCCTTCTCTCTGGTCCGGTTGGTAGTGTTTTGGTTGGATGGTTTTTTTGGTTTTCCTTGCAGGTGGCTTCCATGCGATTTTCGGTGGTTTCCACCTACTTTGGACACACACGCGTCAGCTGGTTGGAATCCGCAAGCCGTGTGCTTCAAAGCACATCTTCTCCGGCACTCAGAAGGCGGCGCGTCTTGATCCACGTGCTGCGCTTGGATCTGACGCACCGAACCTTAGAGTCGCGCGCCTGTGTCCCTCCGACAACCGATTCAAGCTTTTCTGCTCCGGCGTGGATTGTGCGGCGCCTGGCCTACATTTCCAACGGTGGATCTCCATCTCCGTTCCCCACGCGCCGCCGCCGACTTTCGGGCCAGATGATTCCGGAGATTTTTCGGGGCTTATGTTATGTTTTTGCCCGTTTGGGCCAGCCTCTATATTTAAGGCTTGTGTTGGTATTTTTGTAGTCTTTTTCCTATGTTTAGGCATATTAGCTTGTGTTTGCTGGCCTCTGTGGTTTGTATGGCCTCTGTGGCTTTTTCGTCCCTTCGGGGAATTTGTAGGACCTTTGGGTCCGTCTACTCGTTGGCCCACCTGATTTTCGGTGTGTCTGGTACGCCTTTTTGAGCTTTCTGAGGTTTTTAAACCTTCTTGATCCTTCAATATATCCATATGCTATTTATGCCAAAAAAAAAAAAAAGTTCGCTTTCAGGTTAGGTACATAAAAATTATAACCTACGGTACGTACAATTTCTGCAACGAATAATAACATAGCTTAGACGTAAAAGATCATCATAAACTAATCCCTGGTCATTTTTTCTTCACCTAATGTATAAGATACACTTGTTCCTGTCTTGTTCTAAATAGCTTCGTATAATCCTTCTGGCTTTTGTAATCGTTCGACACGCTCATAATCTACTAGCTATAAGTTCTTATATGACTAAAGAAGACTTGGGGCGGTAGAAAACAATGTGCAGAAACTGACGTTACAGAAAATGACCTCAAGGAATCTTTCATTATCTAATGACACTAACTCATCTATTGCTCGGAAAGTGATGATCATGACATCAAGGTCAGAAGTGAGATGACGCAATGGATATTCCTGTTTAAATATTTGAAGCAGTAAATTGAATGAGGCTAATTCCCAAGTTGATGATGTTTTGTTGGGAAATGATATTTGCCAGCTGCTATGTAACCAGATAGCCCGCCCCTAGAATTGGTCAGAAGTGAGATGACGCAATGGATATGCCTGTTTAAATGTTTGAAGCAGGAAACTAAATGAGGCTAATTCCCAAGTTGATGATGTTTTGTTGGGAAATTATATTTGTCAGCTGCTATGTAACCATATAGCCCGTCCCTAATTTGATGGGACAAAACAGAGCATATCTAATTGGGAGCAGAGGCATTATCTGCTCTGTTTTATAGGTTCCCTTGCAAACCAATTTTCTCTGATTGCTTTTGCTGTTGGAAACGGTAGCAAAGTTCTCTCGCAAAGAAAACTACAATAAAAGGAACCGAATACAATTAAGTTTACTCCAGAAATCGCAGAGGGAATTGCACCGTATATTGACTACTTCTTATACAGCTAGGAACAGATGCAAAGGGCCAAACCGCGACAAGCCTAATGAAGCCAAGTGAAGTTGAAGCTTTGCTTGCTTGAGCTTGACAGGAGTTCTGATAGCTGCTTTTGGTTAACCTAACCTTGATCATAAGTCCATGTTGTTTGACCTGAAGCTTCTAAGTACAATTGCTGCAACATGATTACAAGCGTTTGAAGCTCTAGACATGAACTAATCCGAGGTTTGGTCTTTAGGAGACCAATTTGGCATCCGTAATCTGCGAAGAGCCGTTTGTGAGATTCGATCATGGGATTTTCAATCTTGTGTGAGATTCTTTGCTCAGTTTATATACAGGTGCATGCACGTAAATAAACAATAGAGATGGGCTTCCGCTGCATTTTCAGTGCTTAGCACGACCTAACCTCCGAATCTTGGTCCCAATCAATAATGGAGTTCGAAAAGTTAACAGTTCTGTATATTATATTACCATTACTGCAACACAAAGCACAATAAATCAGCAGCCTTAAATATTATATCCTATAATGATTGAAAGAAGCATAATCCCGGCAGACACTCGTGGTCATCTCCCTGCATGTGTGTGTATATATATATATATATCTTCCTTTGGCAACCCACCTTTTATGATGTCAAATTACAACAGCAAAAGTGAAACATAAACGAGGAATGACATGAAGTAAACCTTGGACACTCTCTTACAGATGTATGACACAAAGAAGACATTAATTCACAACTGTAAGGGATACAAAAAGAAAAAGGAAAAGGAAAAAGAGCATTAGAGGAACTCCATAAAAAATATGGTCGTAAGTCAAAAGCTTCAAGCCCCCCACGGGTCGGCATAGATGAGCTCAATCCAGGTGAAAGTGATATTACTGTTAAAAGTCGAAATGCTTTAAAAGTAAATACACATGGAGACTTTCAAGTGAAAACAAAATAGAAATAATAATATCTGAATCTAAAATGTTGAACTTTGTTACTTCAGGCCCAATAATATCAGCGAGCCATGACCGTGCTGCTTCATGGTATGAAAAAGTACAACAACTTCTTACTTGATAGAAGGCACTCGCAGTCGTCTTCAGACTAACGTTTGCTGCTTTTAATCCAAAAAGAAGTCAAAGACACTTAGGGGACAAATGGGGATATGTTCATTGGCTCCAAGAAGAAAAGGTCCTGCTCCAGATGATTGAAGCCATCCCATGGGAGTATGGAATCCACACTTTCAACCCATTGATGCAGAGAATTTTCTTGAATAGAGGGAGATTCACCCATTGAAGGGTTGCTACAATTTTGCTGAGAAAATGAAGAACTATAGAAACTATTGTTGGTGTTTTCTCGGATCATCCATGATTCAGAATCGAAGCCTCCCCACCAGATATCACAAAAGTTCAGAAGATCATTTGTTACACCCCCTCTTAATTCCACTTCATCCCGTTTCTCCTCTGCTTTCAGAGAATCTCTCTTGGCATGATTTTCAATGGAGTTGACCTCCATGCTTCCCTCTTGTCTTTTTGATGAATTTACCCCCAATACTGTGTCATTTTTTTCACCACTATTTCCTCTTTTGTCAATGGGCTTGTGAGTCAAGGGGTCTACTCCTAGGAGCTTTAACCTCTTCTTGATTCGCGTATTCCAGTGGTTCTTGATTTCATTGTCCGTGCGGCCGGGAAATTGTGCAGCAATCTTGGACCACCTGCAAAAAGTTCTTTACGTTAGGAGAAAGAACCAGTTCCTTAACAATTATTACCCTGTTACATTGCTCACAATCTCCATACTAGCAATCTTGTTGTGAAGGAAAGCAAAGAAAGAATGAGCATATTATATACCTGTTACCAAGACGGGAATGAAGTTGAATGATTTCATTCTCTTCAGTCTCTGTAAAATCACCTCTCTTAAGGTCGGGCCTTAGATAATTGATCCATCGTAATCTGCAACTTTTCCCACATCTGAGTAAACCTTCATCACGACACATGCGTGCGTTGTGTGAATTAAGACAGGTTCGGGGTTTCACAAAATTAACTTAAGATTTCAGAGCAAGGCTATCAAAAGATACCTGCAAGCTTAGGAACCGTTCGCCAGCAATGGATTCCATTGTTGAGGATGAAGTTCATGAGCTTGTGATCTTCCTCAATTGTCCATGGACCTCGCTTCAGTCCAACCTTATCACAACAAGGTTGCCTTCCCATTTTAAAAACTACACCAAGCAAAAGTGAGGAACCCCCCCGAGCGAGACTATTGCGAGCCAGCAACTGAAGGGTTGCTTATAAAGGAGCTTATAGTCCAAGCAAAGATGCTGCCAGGTCATTCAGACATTTAAAAAAAGAGAAGGATGTTGTTCATGGGGGGAGATAAATGATGGGGTGGAAAAACACTTTGGGTTTATAGCTAATAAAGGACGGGGGCTTGTAATTATAAATTGGCCACCACCCTTATTGAGACAATGGAAAAGGTGATATTTTTTTAGAAACATCGCAGAAAAGAAGAACTTGCAGTGGGTCGTCCTCGTTGACAAATTGCTTTATATTCTCCAATTGTTTTATTTATACCAAGACAGAACAATACTCGTAACAATAAGAAAGAAGATTGATAGGATTTCTTGATTCTTTAAAGGCTGGCCAGTTTTCTCTCTTTTTCCCCTTGAAGGCTGGCCATTTTTGTCGTTTGAATGCAACTCTACTCATCTTTTAGTTTAAAGAGTTTGATGCCTTTCACCACAACATGGAGGTACCATAATTCCCGCCACGGATTCATTTGGATGCCGGAACCTCAATGAATCTAAGAGCATTGGCAAGACGGCATAATAAGGCTAGGAACAGAGTGTCTTCCCCATCTTGACCTATTTATCAAAAGATCGATCCTTTCTTGTCTTCCTGCTAACATCCCCATTTAGTAAAATTGATACTTCCGCAGTTCCGCTGAATAATTGATACAAACGGACAAACCCAATGTCAAGTCATAAGTTGCAATCAAAAGCAGAGATGGTGAATTTTATTGACAAAGAAAGTTGAGTGTGTAAACAACGATCCATGCTCGATTCTCAGGCTAGTTTAATCGAGGAAAATTATGGGTGAAACGAGGTATTTTTAATTTTGGCCGACAACCTCCTAAACTCTGTGCTTTGTCAAGTATAATTCACGGATCCTTTTGAACACTCATTTGATAAACACAAGAAATTCATTGAAGATTTCGAAAAAGTCAGCGTGGGACCCTTAAGGAAAGTGAGAAAAGCATCAGAGAGCAACCATAAAATCATCAATAGGAGACAGTAGGGTCACTTGCATGAGAATTGAGATTATTTTTTGCACAAAACTCTGCACCATATAGTGCACAATTTTTACTCTGTTTCGAACAGAATCTTTGATTTGTGAGAGAAATCCATCGAACAGAGTAACTAAGGATCGCCTGGAATTAGGTAAAACGGCATGACGCATGACATCTAATGACAGTTCTTAATTGGGAATGAAAAATTTAACATAAAAGTCGGTTAAAGGTGAGACCTTAGAAAGAAACCGAAACACTAGTTTTGAGAGATTCAACGATGGCCGTGTAACAGAGAATTTGGTTCTAATGGGATATCTACATCACTGTACGATATTAGAAGATAATTCATATTGCAGAAAAAAACAAGCAATGATTTCCCCCCATTTGCTTCGTGCAGAAGAATTTTCCTACTGGTTTCTGTGCGTGCATGACCACCCGATGCACAAACATTTGGGCAGTCGGGCGTGAACAAGATTCAAGAATCGTGCATGTATTCCTGAGACGACTATTTTTGGTAAACAAATGTTCCATTTTTTTATTTTCATTTGTGGACTAGTTTACAAAGGTTTCGCTCATATGATTGGAATGCCAGATGTGGATGTTGCCGTCCAAGTGCCAACCTGCTGCAAGACTCCAGCCTCCCTTCGTTGTGCGGGTACCTGTTCTGCTTGATTTGATTCAACGCTCACAAATCTTGCATCAGATTGAATAAGCTGGTCATAATCCTTGCTCCCCCATAAAAAACAATTAAACATACCAAATAGTCAAATCACTCCCACTTCGCCGTTGATTTTGATTAATCCCCTCTCACGCCATTTTTTGGACAAAGAAGAAAAAAGAATTGATATAGTGACAGCTCCATTCTTAGAAGAATAAAGAGATTAGTTGGGAATAAATTAAATAGATTTTATCTTCAGTTATTTATCAACACATGGAAAAAAAAGAAAAATAAATAAATAATTGTCCCCAAGTGAACCTGCTCATATGGATTCCAAACCCATTGCCTTGATCTACCTGCTCTTGGAATCTATGAAACTATTGCTGCCCCTGTTCAGCGCACGATATCCTCTCTAGTACAAGAAGTCAAGAACAAAGCTAGACTGGATGGTGACAAAACATCCGTAAGACTTAATGGGCACCTTTGCATGTAGTGCTCTACCAGTGCCGGAACGATCCGGCCCAAATACAACTGCAACCCGATGGGAAAGAGTTCACGTAAGTCGTCAATGATGCGGCTGCCTACCAAATACACAGAGGACAAGGAAGAAAGCATTTATGAAATAGCAGAGATGCTTCTGGACTTATGGAACTGACAAAAAAAAACAGAGCGATCAGGTTTTACAGTAGTTTGCAGTTCACTGTCAGTAGCTTTCAGTACACACAGAATTCTAGGAGCAGCGTGAGTCGTGACTACATCAAGCGGCAGACTAGCATAACCTCAGAATTTGTTTCTGGGATTTACTTTTCCTTGTAATGCTTCCAAGTTCCAACAGAACATTAGCTTGAGATGCTACGATTGTTCCCATATTCGCTAGGTGCGAGCTGGTACCACTATCCCCGTATAAAACCTTCGTGAACTACGTGCATATTAACGTTTCCTTGGAGCTATTTGCCTAGTTCTTTTAATCCCCGTTACTTCACATTATCTGTTTTTAACTTGTAACAATCACACGAGTAGGTACAAGTTTTGTGTACTCTTTGTGCGTAACTGTCAAGGCTTAAGGTTTGGACTTTGTTGGTATATTTCTCTCCAAAGTTTTAAATTCAAAATCTAGTAAGTGTTATCAATTTTTTTTGGAGTCAATTCTTGGGTGTTTGGCCTAATAATTGCTCAATTTATGAGATACGAAATAACTTCACAAACTTTAATATTAGTCTAGATGCACCTAAACCGGTCCAAAAACTCAATTAGAAACAAAATATATATAATTTGTTACATCCTTTTATACAGCATTCCAATTAATTTGATCACACTTTGCTCATATTTTGTGGGTTGTGGCTAATGGTGAGAATTTTGTCTGGTTGTTATCGCAAAATTTCGGATTCGGTTCGGTACCAGGATTTCGATACCGATTCATCTATTCCAATACTAAAACCGAATCTCATATTTGAGAATTTCTTGAACATAATAAAGAAACGGAAATTCCAGTTCGGAATTTTTTTTCAAATGAATAGTTAATTTTTCACTTATACCTGAGGCTGACTAGCCTCCCTCGGACTTTCATCCGCACCCCAAAGCCAAACCCACGTGACTGGAGGACCGGAGGTCATCTCATCTGGGCCCTATTGGGGGAATAGCCTCGTTAACAGGCCTGGAGAACTTGGAAGTTCACTTTCTGTGTATACTGACTGATGAAAAGTATACTTGACTTTGTTAGTTGTTACTTGTTAGTTGTTACTGCCTTCTTTTCATCAAGGGATTAATGACGTCGCTTAATATGTTCGATGAAATGCCACAACAAAATCTTGTTTATTGGATCTCAATGATCTCAGAGACCAAATGTATCATCAATCTGTTTATCGCATCGGTACTTAAGGTCACCTCCAAGTAATTTTGGACAAAAATAAAATTTGGACCTTTAGACTCACTAATAGAACTGTAATTTTCAGATTCCAGATTTATAACGGAATGAAATTATTAGTTTCCTTACTCACCCTTAATTATCGCAGCAAATTCTAAGAAGACTAAACGGTTTACGGTTCGGTCTATTTTTTTTTATAAGTGTTTACGGTTCATTTTACAATACCGAGAGATTAGTTATAATATCTGTTAGATTTGTTATTCATATGGTTACTTAGACAGCTGTACAAACTGTTATAAGTTGTTCAACAGTTCTGTATATATGTAAGATCAGTTCATTCAATAAGAGATAACTCGAATATTTTTTTACTCTCTCTATTCTGAAATGGTATCAGAGGATTAGAAAGAGCTTCCGCAATACACATTCTGTTTCTTCATACTTGTAACAGAGTATGGCTTCTCCTTCTAAATGTTCAACTGATGATCATTCTTCTGATCATTCTTCTCAACCTCATTCTCCAATTCCCACCCCAAAACATACTCACAATTTCAATCCTATTCACAATAATTCTTCCTTCATGTACATGGAAGAACCATCATCCAATCCTTTTTACCTTCACCATGCAGAGAACCCCGATGCTGTTCTAGTTTCACAAAATCTTCTTGGAGCACAGAATTATTCCTCATGGAATAGATCAATCACCATGGCTCTTACTATCAAGAATAAGCTTGGCTTTGTTGATGGTAGCATCAACAAACCGAATCCAGGTCATTCTTCATTATATGCCTGGACCAAATGCAATATGATGGTAACCTCTTGGCTTCTCAATTCTGTTTCTAAGGAGATTGCATCATCCATCATGTATGTTGATTCTGCCTATCACATCTGGAATGAACTTCGTGAAAGATTCACACAATCGAATGGACCACGAATCTTTCATATTAGAAAGAATTTTGCTACTCTTTCTCAAGAGTCTTCCTCAGTCAGTTCTTATTTCACAAGATTAAAGGCATATTGGGATGAATTACAGTCTCTGTCCCCTCTCGATGCTTGCATTTGTGGATCTGATTGTAGAGCAACTAGGTCAATCATTGCTGGACAAGAAAGAGAATTTATTTTACAATTCTTGATGGGGCTGAGTGACAAATTTACTCACATCAGGGGTCAAATTCTTCTATCCGATCCTTTACCTGCTGTCAACAAAGTATTTTCACTCATTGTTCAAGAAGAAGAACAACTTGGAACCAATTCCTGTTTAATAGCAGAACCTGCTGCTATGGTCCTCAAATCTGATCACACACGGTCTCATGGTGGCAACAAACCTCTCAATAAACCAATCTGTACTCATTGTGGCAAGGTTGGACACACTGTTGAAAAGTGCTACCGACTTCATGGCTTTCCACCAGGCTTTAAATTTACTAAAGGCAAATCCACTTCGGTTAACAATGTTAATGTTGATCAAACTTTCAGTCCAACACCTGGTTTATCTCTTATACAAGAGCAATGTCAAAGCCTAATTTCATCTCTCCAACAGCAAAATTTGATTTCATCCACATCATCTCCTCCATCAGTAAATCATGTTTCTGTTTCTCACACTTCAGATTCTCCTCTTATGCCTCATTTTTCAGGTAATACTTCTTTATATTCTTATCAAAATCCATCTGTTTCATGGATTCTTGATACGGGTGCCACTGACCATATGGTCAGTTCCTTAGCTCTCTTGACTTCTATCACTTCTACCGTTCATATAAAGGTTAATCTACCTAATCACCAATCTGTTATAGCAACACATATTGGTACAGTTCATTTTAGTTCGACCCTTGTTCTTAAAAATGTTCTGTTCATACCTTCTTTTTCAGTTAATCTCATTTCAGCAAGTAAGCTTACTTCTGAAAATTCTTGTTGTCTCATTTTTCTCAATAAATTTTGCTATGTACAGGACCTTATGCCATGGAGGACGATTGGAGTTGCTAGGCTTTTTCATGGCCTTTATCAATTACTGCAATATCCAGATGCTACTCTTGATTCTTCATTTCCTACTTCCTGCAACTTTGCTTTACCTAAGTCTCATTTTCTTTGGCACTGTAGAATGTGACACCTTTCTGATTCAAGATTGCAATTAATAAAGCATCTCTTACCTTCTTCTGATTTTTCTTCTAACACTTCTTCTATGCCATGTTCTATTTGTCATCTCAGCAAGCAAAAACGACTTCCTTTCTCTTCTAGTGACAGTCAATCTCAGCATTCATTTCAACTTGTTCACTGTGATATATGGGGCCCGTTTTCTGTTTCATCTTATAATGGTTTTACATATTTTTTAACCATTGTAGATGATTATTCTAAATGCACATGGATCTATTTGTTAAAAACCAAATCAGAAGCTCGTAAATATCTTCAATCTTTCTGTTTTTTAGTCAAAAATCAATTTAATTCTTCTGTCAAAACCATTAGGTCAGATAATGGTTTAGAATTTGACATGGTTGATTTTTTCCAACTTCATGGGATTTTACATCAAAAGAGCTGTGCTTATACCCCTCAACAAAATTCTATTGTTGAGAGGAAGCATCAACATATATTAAATGTGGCAAGATCTTTAAGGTTTCAAGCTCATTTGCCTCTCCAATTTTGGAGTGATTGTGTGCTTACTGCCATATACATCATAAATCGTACTCCAACTCCTTTACTTCAAAATCAATCCCCTTTTGAAGTTTTATTCAACCATCAGCCCAATTATAAACATATGCGAGTCTTTGGTTGTTTAGCATATGCTTCCACCAATCAACATACTAGACATAAATTTTCTCCTAGATCCATCCCTTGTATTTTTCTTGGATACCCCACTGGTATTAAGGGATACAAGTTATTGGACATTTCTACTCATAAAGTCATTATATCTCGACATGTTATTTTTCATGAAACAGAATTTCCTTTTTCCACATTATCTTCTGATTTGCAATTTTCTGATTCATCTCATCTTACAGATCTTGTGTTACCTGCACCTTATTCTGAAATCAGTGCTGATATTTCTTCTTTTCCCTCTCCTTTAGTTCCTGTTATTTCTTCATCACCTCCATTATCTGTTTTACCTTCTTCTGACCATCCATTATCATCTGACATTTCAGTTCTCATTATTCCTTCCCATACCGTGTCTTCCTCTCATTCTCCTGATATTACTTCCTCCATTTCTCCACCTGTTTCCTCTTCTTTACCAGCTTCTAATCCTATTACTCGCAGGTCTTCTAGAATCAAGAGAAAGCCTGCTTACTTGCAAGACTATCATTGTGCTCTGGCTAAATCTTTTACTAGCAACACTACATCTGCCCCTGCTATGGATAATGGTTCTGTTTTGTATCCACTTTCTTCTTATCTTTCATATTCTCATTTGTCTTCTTCACATCGTGCTTATTCTCTTGCTATTTCAAGTCATATTGAACCTAAATCATATCATGAGGCTGTTAAATTTTCTGAGTGGAGAGATGCTATGAAGGCTGAAATTTCAGCTCTTGAAACTAATAAAACATGGGTCTTAACTGAACTTCCTCCCAACAAAATTGCTATTGGCTGTAAGTGGGTGTTTAAATGTAAATTTAGAGCTGATGGAAGCCTTGAAAGACACAAGGCTAGACTTGTAGCCAAGGGATATACTCAACAAGAAGGTGTAGATTTTTTTGATACCTTCTCCCCGGTAGCTAAGCTCACCACAGTAAGATGTTTACTTGCTTTAGCTGCTATTCATCATTGGGAACTTCACCAATTAGATGTGAATAATGCTTTTTTGCATGGTGAGTTAGAAGAGGAAGTTTACATGAAGTTACCTCCTGGTTTTTCTTCTCCTCATGACCCTCGGGTGTGTAAGTTACAAAAGTCATTATATGGTCTCAAACAAGCAAGCCGGCAGTGGTTTCACAAGTTTTCTTCCACACTATTACAATTTGGATTTCAACAATCCAAGGCTGACTATTCTCTGTTTACTAAGGTCCAGGGTTCTTCTTTTCTTGCCCTCTTAGTTTATGTGGATGATATCATCATTGCAAGTAACTCAAGTGTTTTGGTTCTTGAGTTAAAGACTTGGCTAGCTTCTTGTTTCAAGCTTAAGGATTTAGGCAACCTTAAGTTTTTTCTTGGTCTTGAAGTAGCTAGATCCACTTCTGGGATTTCTCTTTGTCAAAGAAAATACACCCTTGAGTTGATCACTGAAGCTGGTTTATTAGCAGCCAAACCTGCAAAGACCCCAATGGACTGTAATCTTCGATTGACTAGTTCTGATGGTGACTTACTCCCTGATCCAACTTCTTATCGTAGATTAGTGGGACGATTATTATATCTCACCATTACAAGACCTGATATCAGTTTTGCAGTCAATTGTCTTAGCCAGTTCTTATCTCAGCCACGCACTTGTCACCATGAAGCTGCTGTTCGAATTTTAAAATATCTTAAAGACAGCATTGGTCAAGGCATTTTTTTGTCTAGTTCTTCATCTCTTCAACTCAAGGCCTTTTGTGATTCTGACTGGGCTGCATGCCCTGAAACTAGGAGATCTGTCACTGGTTTTGTTGTATTTCTTGGTGATTCTTTGATTTCATGGAAATCAAAGAAACAAGTGACTATTAGCCGATCCTCTGCTGAAGCCGAATACAGATCCATGGCTACTGTTTGTTGTGAATTGAAATGGCTAATTACTTTGCTGAAAGATTTTATGATTCTTCCTTCACAACCGGTTTTACTCTATTGTGACAGCAAGGCTGCAATTCATATAGCAGCAAACCCTGTTTTCCATGAGAGGACTAAACATATTGATATAGATTGTCACTTGGTGCGTGACATGGTTCAGCTCAAAGTCATCAAGACATTACACATTACTACTGATCATCAATTGGCTGATTTGCTTACAAAGCCTTTGTCTATTGATAAGTTTTCTCTTTTGGTAGCCAAGCTTGGACTTTTAGATATACACAGTCCAGCTTGAGGGGGGCTTTTACAATACCGAGAGATTAGTTATAATATCTGTTAGATTTGTTATTCATATGGTTACTTAGACAGCTGTACAAACTGTTATAAGTTGTTCAACAGTTCTGTATATATGTAAGATCAGTTCATTCAATAAGAGATAACTCGAATATTTTTTTACTCTCTCTATTCTGAAAGTTCAGTCTATTATAAGTCACTTATATAATTTTGAAATGGATCGGAAGTAAAATGATGTGATACACAAGATGTACGTCAAACCACTGAATCAACTGCGGCTTGGATTAAGGTTTACGAGAGTAAATGAACTGCTTAGAAAGAAAGAAAAAAATGGTAACAATTAAACGTGTCGCAGTGGACATATCTGACCCAGGTAGACCTGTCCTATGCCCGTTCAAAATCTTCTCAAAAAATTTGGACCTCTGGTTCAGATTACGTGGCGGAGTTTAGGACCTACCCCACGTCCGGAAAAAAGTGACTACCGCAGCAATTTAAAATCAAATCTTCCGAAGCTGAAGGAAGGCGCGAACCAACACGGATGTGCGCCAATGCCGCGATATTATTCTCCTTTCAACACATAAAAAGGAAGGGTCGCTGATATAAAGGTGGAGTCTTGGGAGGAAGAGGCACGATGGGAGGGGATCTGGAGAGTTCGAGAAGACACACGGTGGCTTTCAAGTTGAGTTGGCTTGCAAGGGTATGTTTGTAACTTGCCATCTTGAGTCGGTTTTGTCTTGGACTGGGCTGTGAGTTATGTTAGTTGGACTATTTGTCTGCTTATTTCGGTTGGGTCTTAGGCCTTAGTTGCCCTAGCGCATTAGGCCCAAGCCCATTATGGGAAGGCAGTTTATATTGGTGATGCGGTCCTGGAGAGAGGACATCGAAGATCATTTACGCTAGCTGTTTGGCAGGAGACTTGTCATCTCGAATGGGCATTGTTTTTCAATTCAAGTAGTTCATAAATACATTGAAATAGTTTACTCTAAAAAAACAGTTATTCAAATATAAAGTCCATACTCTTTACATTTTTACATTTAAAAACAATTATTTAAAAAAAAAGAAGAAGAAGAGGCCAAATCCAACAAAAATGTTAAAATTTCATATATTTTTCGTCTCTTCATTAGTAATTGTTTACTAACTGAAAATGAAATAGAGACTATACATTCATTTAAAAACAATTATTTTTTAGACAAATAAAAAGAACCCCAAATCTAATAGAATGTTAAAAATTTATATTTTTTTTCGTCTCTTCATTAGTACTAATTGTTTACTAACTGAAATAGAGACTACACAACATCCAACACATCCATAATCCAAATAGAATTAGAAAATTTCAATGAAAGATATATTCACGGATATTATAAAGAGTTTCCAAGAGTCATCTTATCAATAAGAACTTCTTTTCTTTTAGAGTTCAAACAGATGGATGCTGATGAGATTTGGTATACACTTAGGAAATATTTATTTGTTTTTAAAGTTGATTTCAGTTTACTTAAATTCAGCTTACAGTCTCATATGTATAAGTTTATTTTAAACGTACTTATATATATATTAATGATACTAATACTGGATCACATTCGGCCCAAACAAGAAGCATGATACGTCTCTGTACAGCCCAAGGGTTACGACCAAGCTTTGATTACAAAGGAGAAATCGTTGTACATTTCATGAACAGTTATCTAACAGCTCGCGATAAGTCATAACTCTACGATCTCTCTATGCCCATAGTGGGGGCGAACAACTGCTGCGAAGCGTGAGAATAGTGTCACAAAGCACGACATTACAGGGCGAAATTCTCGTAGGATTACCGCCAAAAGGAAATAGAGGAACGAGAGAAAAATGTTATAAAAGTAGAAGCTAAAGATAGAGAAGGTGTGGTTTTTCTAGGTAACAAAATTGTGAAATACGGATAAAAGAAAAAGTTGATTTAAGCATAAGAGGTTCTTAACCCGCTGCCCAGAGTTATTTTTGTAGTTTTGCAGAGGAAAGATACGTGAAGATCGAAACGTATTTACTCGGACGTGCTGACCGTAAATCAATTGTTTCATCATCATATATATGTGTGTGTGGTTATGAAGTTTTAAAATTACCTATTGCATCAAAATTATAATAAAGTAGAACTAGGTTTCAACACTTTGCTTTTTTTTTTTTTTTATTTTCTTTCATTTTTGCTGAGCAAGTTATAGTGACTAAATAGGATATAAATATACCTTATATGTGTTAGAGATAATATCATGGTTAATGTATAAGATTTAACATTATATTATAATAATCACAATATCATATGTCATTATTAAGATATCAGATATTCAAGTTTATATATGAGAATTATCCTTATTGTCATGCTTTTATATATTTTCTTTATATCTATATGCTTTATGGCTTAATTATCATTATAGTTCTTATGATTCAATTCGAATAAAATAGACACATTATATGGGTCATGCAATATTCAATACTGTTGGACAAAATGAACATCATGTGAGACTCATATCATGTATGGGCGGCTCAACATTTACGGGGCATTAGGCAAGTCATAAAAATGAGGCATTTTAGTTTATAAAATAAAATAAAATTAATAAACTCAAAATTAAACCATAAATTTACTTCATGTATTTTTAGATGCAAATTCATTAATTAAACTTTTGTATTCAAGTTTAATCAATAAATCAGTTTCAATAGATAAAATTGTTAAACCATTTAATCTATATTGAGACATAGTTGTTGTAAATAAGTTTTTATAATATTTAGTTTTGAAAAACTTCTTTATGCATATGCAACTGTAATAGTGTGGTAGATACTGTAAGTAGCGTTATATATGCAATAAAACAATTTGGAAAATAATCCAGTGAAAGTTTTCAAGATCGAGACAATTTTTTTTCTAAAGCAATCAAAAGATTTTAATCTTTCAAGACCAAACAAAAAAGTTAATATGTCATCATACTTTGAAAATAGTTCAAATCTATATCGCATGGAAGATATTGTTTGATCTACAATATAATAAAAATAATCAATTATGAAAGATTCCTCAACTGGCTTATCATCTCGCCATTTTAGACATTGATGTGACACCGTACCATTAGAAAAATGATCTTAGGAGAAGAATTTATTGGGACTGATGCTATTATTTTGAACAGCGACATGATAGATATATGTTAAATGTTATTTTTTAGGATGTCTAGTTTTTTTTATTTTAAATTTCAATTTTGCATACTAATTTTTAAATGTTGCTATTTTCTAGGCCTTAATATGAGTTTTATTTCAAAAAAGTTAGGCTTTTTTTATTATGAATTTTACTATAATATAGAGCCCTCATAATTAGGGGGTCCTTAAGCTATTGTCTCACCTGCCTACTTATCTGAACTGCCTATATATTATGTATATCTCTCTCCTCAATTTGTTGTGACTGAGTCAACTTAGAATGGATTGAGCATCTAAAAAGGGACTAAATACAAAATATAATCAACAAGGAACTTGATTGTAATGGTACACAAATTGGATACGGATTATTATTCGGATTTCAAATTTTAATGTAACATAAAAGTTCAACAGAATAATCGACTATTTTTCAAAATAAATATATATATCCGTTAATTTCAAAATGGGCTGTAGCCTGTAACTTTCTCTGTTTGGTGTGATTTGCCTTTTCAAATTACTCATAATTTTGAAAACTCCTTGCCTGGACCAAATACCAACCCCAAACATCATCTTAGATCCTCAAACTACTATAAATCAACAGAAGAAAATACTTGCCTTCATATATATCTTTCCGTACGTATGCAAAATGACTTGAGACTCCTTGGACGGTGATGAAGTGTCGTGAAGTGATTGGTGGATCTGTGTTTTCAGAAACAGGGCGAGCAGCACCAGATTGTAAATATACTGACACGGTTTAAACGACAGCATATAAACCGACACGAACGGCCGAAACAACGAAACCAGAGAGATTGGCCGTCCCTTTCGCTCCCATCTTCAAGGCCGTAAGCCCCCCAACCCCGATTCTCTCTCTCTCTCTCTCTCTTTTTCTTTTTCTTTTTCTTTCTCCCTCCACTTCGCCTGCTCTCGCTCTAAACTTCCGTCGGAAGTATCGAGCACCCGACAGAACGCTGTTTCCTTTCCTTTTCTTCCGCTATACGACGAACCAAATCTAACCAATGAAAGGAAAGGAAAGAAAAGGTAGCAATTGAGGAACTTTGTAGTCTCTCTATCATTGGCAGCGCCGGCCGCGATGAAGGATCGCGGTAAGAAACAGCGCGACGTGATTTCGTGGAGCATCTTATGCCGGTGCAGCTTCTTCGCCATCCTCTACTGCGTCCTCTTCGCCGGCTTCACCTTCACCACTTTCCGTCTCGTAGGAGGTACATAAATTTTGCTAATTTTCAATTTCCTTTCCAGAATTTATTAGCCGGCTGATACTTAACAGTCTTCATCACTTTCACTAAGTTTTATTTAGAATTTTGTTGCAGTCTGATTCGTTTCGATTTGTTATTTCTCTTTTTTATTTTATAATCTTGTGAATCTTCTACAAAAGAATACATGAACTAGTAACAATATACGTTTAACATATTTTTATCATTCATGCTCTTCGAACAGAAACGTTTCGGCCAGTGCCAGTCTTTAAATGGCGACCTACGGCGACAGGGTCCATCACCAGCGACTCTCCGGTCGCTCAGTCGATCTCAATACGAGAAACGGTTTTGCTTCCAGATCAAGCTCTCATATTCCTAAATTATCCTCCGTCGGTTCCCTTGCTTACCAGGGAGGACTTGGGCTGTGTTTATTTCTCGGCCAACTCGTCTCACGAACATGTCACGAAGACGCCGGTTGGCGTGGAAAGGGGCGAGGATCGAGATAGCCAGATTGTTAGGTGCCAGCTCGAGCCATGGGACTTCAATGTCTCGCTTGTCTTGAATTCAAACGGCCACGTCCCGCCTGGGCCCTCGGCTGTGAGATGGGACTCGCTAGCTTACGCAGCCATGATCGATCGGGACAACACCACGATCGTGTTCGTAAAGGGCCTTAATCGACGGCCCGAGAGACTCCACGATACTTCGAGATATGAGTGCGTGTACGGCTGGGATTTCAGCAGGCCCAAATATTTGCTAAGCTCTGAAGTCGTATCGGTCGCTCAGGAGATCGTACGGTGCAAAACACCTTTGAGTGTTTTGAGTAGGATGTACAACAATTCTGTCAAGGTCTCAGTTAGATCGAAAGGTAGAAGAATCTTTCCCTCTATTGCCCGACCGGAGCCGGGGCTCCACCCAAAATACGACCCACCCGCCCGTAAAGAGTATGAGATGTGTGTATGCACCATGCTGCGCAATCAAGCCCAGTTCTTTAAAGAATGGGTCATGTACCATGCCAACATTGGAGTTCAACGTTGGTTTGTCTACGACAACAACAGTGACGATGATCTCGAAGATGTGATTGAGGATGTTATGGGCTTGTTATCCAAGGCCCATTATAACATCACACGCCACCTATGGCCTTGGATCAAGACCCAGGAAGCTGGATTCGCCCATTGCGCATTACGAGCCCGGGACACGTGTTCATGGGTAGGGTTTATCGACGTGGATGAGTTCTTTTATCTACCTTCAGGATTAGTGCTACATGATGTGTTACAAAATCAATCGAGATATAGCTATGTTGGCGAGGTGCGTGTGTCGTGCTATAGTTTTGGACCATCGGGGCTCAAACATGTTCCACGACAAGGGGTGACGGTAGGGTACACGTGTCGCATGGCGGCACCGGAGAGGCACAAGAGTATAGTGAGGCCTGAGGCATTGAATTCGACATTGATCAATGTGGTGCACCATTTTCACCTGAGGGATGGTTTCGAGTTTGTGGATGTGGACAAGGGAGTTTTGGCCATTAATCACTATAAGTACCAAGTGTGGGAAGTGTTCAAGGAGAAATTCTACAGAAGAGTGGCTACTTATGTGGCTGATTGGCAGAACGATCAAAATGTAGGGTCCAAGGATCGAGCCCCGGGTTTGGGAACTAAAGCTATTGAACCCCAAGATTGGGCGAGCCGTTTTTGTGAGGTCTCAGACTCTGGCCTCAGGAATCAGGTACTGACGATGTTTGCTGACCCAGAAACTCAAACTTTGCCTTGGCAACAAGTAGATGAGCAAAGCAACGGAACGGGATTAATGACTTAGTGAGATAAAAACCATTTTTCAGGTTCTTTGCTTTATTTTAATATATATTTTTTCCGTTGTAAATATCGATTACTAGATCGATAATTTGTGTAGATAGAAACAAAAAGAGAGCTTTTTTTAACAAACTTCGTGACAAAGCCTATATCCTTTTATTCCTTTAGTATGGATGGATCGGAAGTGAAATCATGAACTGTGGAGTTTTGTGAAGTAGAAGAAGACATATGGGTTCATGGTTCAGGGGTGATGGGCTTATAATATATATATTATTTAATGAATTACTCCGAAAATCAGATTTTACAACAACATAAAAAATGGCACAAAAACTTTACTTATCACTTACCTAAAAAAACATAAAATTCCACAAAAGTTCCGAGTCCCTTCTCACTGAACCGAAAATAGCAGCCAAACACTAGTAAACATGCAATATGATTAAGGTTGTGTTTGTGTTGTAATATTTTTGGTATGAGAATATGTGTTGTGTTGGTATTGGGTTTAGTGAAAAGGTGAAGAGAGAGGTAATTTTTTATAGCTTTTGTAATTTTTTATGGGAGAGATAGATTATATTAGAGTATTTTATTAGGTCAGAAAATTTTGGGAAAGATTAGCTTTGCAAACGCAGCCTAAAACTCCCAAACTCTCTTATAAGCCTCGAATCATCATTATGAGCAGATCAGAATCCGACGGTCATAGAGTGAGGGACAGGGAGCGCTCGTATGATATTAATGCTTCCCTACAAAGCTCCGAAATTATAGCCGTTGGAGAAGCCAAAACGGCTTCTATTTTTAAAAAAAAAAAAAAACTCGACCTTTGGAAACTGTTTTCCCTTTCTTCCTGTTCTGTTTCCTCCTGCTTTGAGCTTTTGTCTCTGCAGAAGAAATCCATCTCTCATCTTTCCTTCTGAGATTCTGAAACCCACCAACATAGCTCCAGACATGGTGAGCGAAGAACCAAGACAAAGTCCAAAGGACTCAAAAAACCCAATTGAAAACGGGCAAAACGTGGACTTCATGTTCAGCCCCAGATTCAAATCCGTGGCTACCATGGCCGGTTGGGATGAAGAGGCCATTTTGGCTGCAAGCCTCGTTGTTGAGGATACACCCGATCGAGAGCTTAAGTATAAGAAACGCTCCGATTTACAGTTCAAGACACCACCCACCAATTCAAGAAGGTACAGTGTTGACCAACCCAACCATTTATTTTGATCATTTTCTTTATTTCCCTTTTTTTTAGTCTTCTCCGCACTTCAAGGGACACTCCATATGTGTGTTCAGAAAACGCAGGGCTCAGAGAAGAAGTCCAATTCCAATCGCAGTTGCTGTTCTTGATCTAGATGAAGACGAAACTGCAGGAAAAGGTATCAAATTCCTGCGAGTTCTTTTAAGATGTGAATTTTCGGTGTCTTTTATTTTTCAAATTTCTAGTTCGGTTCCTCGCAAAGCCATAATTGTACCTGGGGCTTTTCAGGCACAGAGAGTGAGAAAGAGAAGCCAGAAATGAACGCTACAGTGAATGATGAAAAGAAAATAGGAGCAAATGAATCACCTGAGCAGAAGTCTCGTGCTAATTGCTCAAGTGCAGCTCTTCCTTGCATGGATAAGCTTAAAGAAGAGCTATCTTGCGCTGTAAGATATTCTTTGATGGGTCCAACTGTTACTAGTTTTGTTGACTTTGGCCAATTCGGTTCTCTTTAATTTTAATTGGCTCTGATTTTCTTGTAGATCTGTTTGGAGATTTGCTTCGAACCGAGTACCACTCCTTGTGGACACAGGTAAACTTAACTACAAACTAACTCTAGCCTCAAAATTGGAATACACTGCAGACTAGAGGGGATGCCGTTTTCTCTCAGATGCATTTGCTTCTTTGATTCCCTGTTAGGATTTTAGTTTCTTTGATCTCGCGTTCGTAAGTGAAGTAGTTGGTCAATTATTCCTGACCAGCTCTCTCCTTAATTGTAGTTTTTGTAAGAAATGTTTGAGATCTGCAGCCGACAAATGTGGCAAAAGGTGTCCAAAATGCAGACAACTGATAAGGTAACTCTCAGCTATAACTTGAAACCAATCAGCTAGAGGCTTTTATATATCAACATCGTTATATATTTTGCTGTTTCTTGAATTTGCAGCAATGGAAGATCTTGCACTGTGAACACGGTTCTTTGGAACACAATACAGCTTCTCTTTCCACAAGAAGTGGAAGCAAGAAAGGCCACAGGTGCCTTGAATAGTCGAGAAGCAGCGAGTCAAATCCCAGAAACAGCCTTCTATGATAACCTGAGAAATCCAAGTGCAAGAGCATCTGGTATATCAAGCAGAGAAACAAGCTCCAGAATAAGAAGAGGGAGCCAAGATGAGAGTGCCGCGATGACTCTAAGGTCACAGAGAGGAGCGGAGGGAAGTAATGGGAGGAACCGAAGTACCCAACCACATGGGGTTTCAGTTAGAGATACAAGGGTAAGAGGAAGAAGAGCGATGAGCCAAGATGAAGATGCTGCATTAGCATTAAGGTTGCAGAGAGAAGAGTTCATGGAGGCTTTTAGAGGAACGAATGAGCAATCTTCCTTAGCCAGAGCAAACCTGAGAGCAATGGCTTCTAGGGCCATTGACCTTCGTATTAGAGGCCGGCATACGTAGTTTAATACAAAGCATGTGGATTGTTTACTATATTTCTCTGTCTGTCATCTGCCTCTCTCTTCTGTCTAGGCCGGCATGGACATGAAAAGGTAGAATCAGAAAATCTCGAACTTGATGGATCCTTTGATCAGATTATATATACCGGCCCGCAGGATAAGAATTCAGTGTGTAAGGATCAGATATGAACACAATCCAATAAATGGTGATTCACAACATTACGACAAAGGGCAGTACCAAAGAGCAGTTTTTAGAAATTAAGAACCAATTTCCTCTTGGTTCAGGGACTAAAATGGATTCCTGGCAGCCACTATTCAAACAGCTTCAGAGGTTTTTGCCCGTTGGCTCCATGGTTGAGAATGAGCTTTCTTGGTTGATTCCTAGTATCTGCTGATACGAATGTTTCTCATTGTCGTTTGTTTTGACAAGGAAGAATGTGGGCATTTTGCTTTTACAGAATGTGAATTTTCGCATTTCCGAAAACTAGCTTCTCATTATATTTAACACGCGTCCGAAAACTAGGTTCCACTGATTTTTCAACAAGTTTCTCAAACATGTCCCTATCTATCCCACAAAAGGCCGTAACACATGGAAAAAGGGCCCAACCTATAAACGCCGCAGATACAATTTGTATTTGCTTACATTCTTTCCGACACAACTTTTTCAACAAGTTGCATGTGGTGATTCTGACAGCGAAACTGTGGTTCCAGCCATAGTCTCAAATCAAACACCTCACTCTTATGTGCGAATCACTACTGCTATTAGCAAGGATCATAGATGATTGTGTCGGGGCCCTAAAGGATCCGGCTGCATGGCAAATAGGACTTCACGAAAAATCTCTCTTACTCTCAATGCCGGTGCCAATGCTTCCTGCTCCCAAAATGGAGCTCTCCCTTCTCCCGGTTCCTTCTCTGTGCAATCCTCGAAGCAAAAGAAATGAGGCCAATGGCAGCCATAACATATATTACTTGGTATGGAGCCAAGGCCAACCCAGAGAAATACGAAGAGTATCCAGCAACTAGATAGACAAAGTCAAGTCTCACTTCCCTGCTTGGCATGCCAGGGAACGAGAACGAGAAGGAATTAAGCTCGGGCGTTGAGTTGCAAATACCATGAAGGATGACACCAGTGCAGAAAGCTGAATCCAGGAACCATGGAAAGCTCTGACCCGTCCCTATTCTCTGCATCCATGATGAATGCCATGTTAAGCTCAGCCAGTCATTTAAAGTACAAGAGAAGAATTAATTTTTCAGCACTTCAGAAAAAGAAAACACATATATCCACAGATAAACGAAATCAATGCAGGCTGGATGATGGCAAACTCAACCTTTCCAAACAAAATAGAAAAGGAATTCTAGATAAGTTTGTTTAAGAAGCTGAGCCTGCCATACATCTTTGAGAATGAAGGAAAATAGAATTTAATTATAGCAGTGATGATAATTGCTCCAGTAATACCGAGGTAATCACATTCTAGAGAAGGAAACAGAAATATTTTATACCTGCAACCAAGCCACAAGTGAGGGAGCAAACATAAGTGCTGCAAGAAGATGCAAAATCAACATGCCATGCCGGTGATGGAAGATCTCCAATTGTGTGTCACCAAAACTTCTTGAAGAGTCCAAACTAATGGAACTGTTATCTTCTGAAGGCAACCGCTGGGACCTTCTATCAGATTTGGAAACAAATTGCGGAGACCTGTCCTTGCCTCCATTCTTATGATCAACTACTTCTTTCCTCCGTGCATTGCTGCGAAAGGAAGCTGTCAAAAAACTGTTACAAAAACATGAAGCAACACTTAGGATCACCATAATCACAGGTAAAGATGCCGAAAATGACACTATTCTCTTTCAATATACACCAGGTTTGACTAAAAAGCTGAGCAAACAACATGGGATAAACAATTATAATTTACATATTTCACATATTAAAATTATGCATTCCACCTGTTGATGCTTGGGCTTTAATTGCGAGTGATTATTTAGCAAATGGATTATAACTGAGATAGAACACTTAGTGGACCATCAATACTGCTACTGACCCAAACTATATGTCATAAGACAATGGAGTAGGAGCTGTAAAGTACAATGGACAAGACGGACATAAAAGGATCCGCTAAAGACCCAAGCAAGAAACAAGCCCTTTTGTAGCTTGGTGCACATTCCTGACAAAACCATCCTATGCAACGTTTCCTCATGGCCATTAAGAAATAGTTCATGGCTATTAAAATAGTTCATTGCACTGACACGAAATTCACCATCAAAAGCCAATTAAAAAATCAATGATCTACTAGGTAACAACCAAAGACCTCATACTAAAGTTTGACTTGCATGACTCAAAGTGGATTTGTATGCTCTCTCAAAGTGTTAAGCAACAGGAGACATGAGGTGCTCCGCCTTTCACAAGCTTTTGATCTTTTTTGGTTTTTAGTTCTTTTGAGGTTCTCATATTGAGCTTCTACTACAGCAAAACAGATCATAAGAACAAGTTTGCAGTTTATGTTCCGGAATTAGTAGCAAACAATATTACTTCATTTTTTTTAGCAGAAAAAGAGCAAGAAGCATATAGCATAGTGCTAAGCAAATCCACAAATTCACAGCACAACAGTTTTATTTCACTGGCTGATAAAGAACACAAGAGAACAACACGAAAGGAGTTCAAACTTGAAGCATACCTGCAGAGCATAGTGTGACAGCACAAAGCATGGAACGAGAGGAGTACAAATAACCCTAATGCCGGATGGACCAAGCATGCCAAGATAATTGCAGTGAGTGCTGTAACAAGTAAGGGATTGACTCTTAGAACCCTTACCACCTGTTTTATGATTGTATTACACCAAAATAAACAAGCAAGATGTTAACATTTTCCCAGAGAAAGAGGAGAGAAGAAAACAAAAGCGGGATACGAATTTTTCTGCCACTTTAAATGCTTTCCTTTTTCTCGTCTCACTTATTTCAGCAATGCAGTTGAAATGAAGATAACATAACAGCACAAAAGAAATTCTAGTCCTCTAGTCGATAACCAATCTACTAATTGCACACTTTGATCAAAGATATGTGGTTACCTTTACTGAGGAAAAGCTGGAGGAAAGATTACTAAACCAGCGAACCAATACGAAGCAAACTTTTCCTTCCCATGCCTCCCACCTGCAAAACATTAGTTCCTACCATTCAGCATATGTAGTGGTATGCTTGGCATCAGATGAATGAATAGTATGTATATTAATAAGAGACAATGTCAAGTTGTTCAAAGTCTATATATACGTCAGATTCCTATGAGTAAACGTGGCAATAGTGTCGATGTAGAGTAAAACAGTGTATCATTCAGTTTATTCAATAAATTCAACAAACTAATATTGCATTCTGCATTTTAGTCGTTCTATAGTAATTTAGATTTCCCAACTCTCCACTAAAACAATGATTTCACTTACTGGAAAATGCAGAACCTTGTTGATCGAACACTAGAAGAGTTTCCAAAAGTAGTTAAGAAGAGATTCAGAGATACACACAGTATTTTCCTCTTCTTCTTCTTCTCTCTCTCGCTCGGTTTAGGTGTGGGGTTGATTTCTTTTTTTTGATGACGAGGAAATTCCCCAAAGCCGGACCCTTTTGGCCCAACCCTGAAGTACAAACCCCGGCCTACTGGACCGACCCCACAACCCAGGGAGCAGATAAGTCAAGGGCGATAATGGGGATGTTGGGGCTCGAACTTGGGACATGTTAGAACCCAAGCCGAAGCCTTACCACCACACCAAACCCTTGGGGGTGTGTGAGGTTGATTTCTATGAGGTTACAAACAAGATATACACTATTTAAAGTCATAATTACATCATGTCATTTCCCATTATATAATATGTTTGGTAGAAAGAGCCAACTAACCTTGTCTTAATGAAAATATGTATGATGGCAGCCACATAGATGAACAATTGGGTTACCGAAGTCAGAATGATTATCAACCCATTTGCAGACAGATAACAAATCATGGAGACAATGATGAAGCCAGGAAATGGGGGGAAATGCTGGTATATCAAAGAGGATAGAAACAAGGGGATCAAAATTGGGACAACGGCAAGAAGGAAAAATGGCAATGGAATTCTCAAGTTTGATTCTACGGCAGTTAGCACTGAAGGTATGGGCAGATCTAAATTCGAAGCACGTGCTTGTCGCATCATCGCAAAAAAGATTACAGCAATAGAGAAACCAATTATCTGCATGAATTTAATTGCATAACATGATCACTATCTCTGACCGTGAAGCATTAAAAAATTGAAAAGAGAAAGGACACATTCAAACAACCTCAGTAATGAATGACAATAAAATATTCCTTCTTAACATGCCCAGAATATGCATCTAGTCATTACTTTGCCTGGGGTATAACTTAAAGGCAGTTACATAATGTTGAACTAAAAATATCAGTTGCTTCCTGTTCTGCATTCTGTAACAAACTGTAACATTCACAAATCATTAAGCAAACAATTTGGATTTACCAAAACATGCTGAACGTTGATCGGCATCCAATGAGCATTTAAATTAAACTTCCAAGTCAACCTTCCTTACAAAACTACCTGAATGTAGTATTTGCATGGACATCACTTTCAAGCAATTCTCAGACAACTAGACCCCCCCCCCCCAAAAAAAAACATTATTGGTCTGCTTCTGAATCGAATTGCCCATTTATAGTTTTTTCTTGGTATCTTTGGATGATCAATCCATGTTATATATGTTTTGTCAGACTGTTGCAGTTAGAAGTTTAAATAGTTTATTGTGAAAAATCTACAGTACCGAAGGCCAAGGGTGAGAGGAGTAATAATAACATTACAAGTGGAGCATATAAGGTAATGAAGCACGGCTACAGCAAGTTGTTCTGATGACAAGTCTGACAAACATAACCTCAATGGCAGAGTTTGGGTTTGTTTAGTTATGTGGAAGGAACACTCCTGCCATTGGTTTCTACTTACAATTGATTTTTGCAGGAATTTCTCAGTCACAAACTTATTCAAGCTAGAACCAGAAATTTACCAAATAAACCACAAAGGTCAAAATAAAGAAAATAGATTGAAAGCCACCGGATAAAAGCTTATGTTTTTTCTAGATAAGCAAAATCCACACCAAATCCCAATAGGCAAATATAATGTAGAAAATTAGAATATACGTCCATATCAACTGTGTCAAAACTTATCACCTGTGGATTATACAGAAGCAAAAATCTGCTGGCAGCTGCAGTGACAGAGACACCAATGCTTGCTTTATATGAACAATGTGGGTCTACCTACACAGCAGCAGACCAATGCATTTGCAAAAACCTTTGGTTAGTACCAATGAAGGAAGTCCACATCATATTACGTGACAAGAATCTTTTATTAAGTTGACCTCATACCAGTAGCAAAACAGTAGTCTTGTCAGAATCCTGAGTTGAACTCCAAAGAGCTGGAAAGGAATCAACAACAATTGTCTCACTTTGCAAATTCGGATATACATGAAGACCAGATGTATCATCCCACACAAGTGCGATGGGTGGGAAACAGCGCAGTTTACAAAGCCCTGGAATAAAGCACCGGCTTGTGAAAAGTCAACCTAGACATCAGCTTTTGTATCCGATTTTACACTGGTTAAATCTTTTTGTATTCTGTAAGTGGAATAATTATGGTGTAATAAGTTTAGAACCAGGATAAGTATGAGCCCTCCCACAAAGGGAAGCTAGTCAGAAAACATTTCTATGGATACTCGAGTCCACCTCCTCCAAACGTCTGTTTGGCCTATCCACCTCTACTCTTTCAAGCATGTGCATGACATGGAACATATCACTCATGGCTTGGCTTATCCCGCCGCCAACTTAGGTTTACTGGTGTTTTTCATTTGTAAAACTTGTCATCAAGTAACCACTCCTTTTGTATTTTACACTCAATTGTCTACCAAAAATGCAAACCAGTTTAACTTAAGCATTTCATGGGCTCATGCGTACACTTAGACATGAAACAAGGAAAGATTGTATAGAGAAAGTTCTCATGGTAAACTAATGTAACAAGGAGATATTGTATAGAGAAAGTTCTCATGGTAAGCTCTGAGAACAGTATCAAATGATTTACAATGAAACATTGTTCCTCAACATGGAGACTATCCTTGCTAACTATATCAAACCTTTACTGAGTTGATGCACGGTTCAACTTTCAGAATCAAGAACATACAGTGTCCAGCCAAGACCATATTCCGACTTGCACATCATCTTCAGCTGTCATTTTAGCATTTTTGAATTTTTTTAAGAATATAAGATTTGGAACCAACAGCATCCTAGCTCATCTTGAGAAGATATTTGGCATATTCAAAATCACTAGAAAAAAGAACAAAATCGTATGTGAACCTTTTCAGATTGTGGATTTTCAGCAATCCATGAAAAGCGTCCTACATATTGAGAAAGTTCTCATATCATCGTTTAATTTTCAGACTCTGAGTACATAACATTTGGCAAGGCACAAATAGCATCCTACATATTGAAAAAGATATTTGGCAATGTTTATACATCCAAACTCACTTTATAAAGAACAAAACCATATGCAAACCTTTTCAGATTGGGGATTTTCATCCATGAACATTAACAATCTTAGAATGCAGTCAATAATGAATACACAAGCACACCAGAGGCAAAGTATTACAGGTAGAATCATAGAAGATATAACTTTAAACTGACTGGAAAAGCATATATATTCCTTACTACTGTTTTCTACATTGCCAGCTTCTTCATCTGGTAGCCCAGAATTTTTAATTCCACAGCCTGCTGTTTTCAATGACAGAGTAACAGGTAGAAGGCCTAGGCTAAGGGCGAAAGATAGGTTGAGAGCAAGAGGATGATCCTCCTTCACAAGCATCTCCTGCTTCACATTCAAGTTATGAAACAGTGTGTAAGCTAAGCTAATGGAATTACATAACAGATAAATTTGCTAAGATTTCAGATTCCAGGCAGTATTTAAGCTGCTTCAAACAACCTTACGAGAATATATGGATTGAAGCATCAACAAGGGAGGTAACTCTATCTTCCCTTCCTCTGGATTAAAGAACTGCCCAACTGCCATGGATGCTGCTGGTGGAGGTCTGCCTGAAACAGTCTGAGCACCAGATTGCCACCACACATTTGCATCAGTCAAACTGCTTTGGATAATCATATCCAGCAACAAAGCAGCATTACTAGAGACAGGATCCATACCAGAACTTATACAATGTTTACATTTTTGCTGAATTCTCTTAACTGATTAGCTAATTTATAAAGGAGCATAGTTTCAACAAGCAAAGGATGTTAATCAATTAAAGCAGTCGATATAACAGCCTTTATAATGACGGACTGTTTTTGTGTTCTAGGAACAAAATATCAAATTTTACTTTAAGAGATTGTTTTGTGCAGTATTACGGATGTTCATTCTTATCTCTTTTTTCAGTATTTGTTGTAGTGCTAATGTTTCAGAATAAAGTTTCCCTAGGAAATAGTCTTCAATAGATCAAAGATGGAGAGCCAAGCAATGATGTTTCAAAACTCCATAATTATCCACCTTTTTCTCAAAAGACATTAGCCTCTTCCTCTCTTAAAAAGCACTCCCATTATCAAAAATGTACAAAAGGTGCAAGCTATTAAAAATGTCAAAAAGCAAAGGCACCACACTGGTTTTAGATGTATATGTCTAGGAAGGTGCATCCATGAGACAGAAGCGACTATCACACAGAAAAAAGAAAGTTTTAAATGACCTCTCACATTTGATGTAATTGGAAGAAAAAATTATTCATTAGAGAGAATGAAGGTCAACAATACCAGACGAGGTGCAACAGAGATGGTCAGAAATCTGAATCCACGCATATCCTCTGCGCCCAACCAAAATACAGAAGACGGAGGAGGTTGCTCAGTCTGACTGCCAGGTTCAATCTAATAAAGATAGAGCAGGTACAGAAATATTAGTATGCCAATCAATCAGTTGAAAAAATCTGTTACTCCAACCAGTTCCTGGCAGCAACAAAATGTCAAATCTCAAGCTTAATAACAGGTTTCACCCAGACAAGACACAATATCAACTTCAAGTTGGGAAGAAGCACATTCTATAAATGTACCTTCTACAAGAACATCACGGATCCAATAGTTAGTACCTGTGTTGGTGCTGGTCCAGATGGAATAGACACCATCTTAGATGTCACCTCAACAACCCTGCTATTCAATGGCAAGTTTGAAGTTGTCATTGCCTTTTCAGGCCACAGATGAAGTCTAACGCCAGAACACGGAGCAAGGTTTGTCACAAGAATGAAATGGCTTTTCCCCTTAGACCCCTACGCCACAGAGACCGAACTGTAAGCAACTTTTGGCTATGATTTTGACATATAAACATAACGGTTGTGGAATGAAAACATCACTAATCAATTATATCCAAAAACTGAATGCACATGAGAGATAAGGATAATCTCTAATGCCACAATTACAAAACATAATTGAGCTCAGTCACTAAGTCGTACAACTTCAGCAAACTTAAGTCACCTTATATTGCCCAAAATTTCAACAACAAAGTATTTTTCAAGTATAGAATACAAAACCAATTAGGCACTAAAGTAAAACCAACAAAAAAAACACTTGTCTAGAAGCATGAAACATGGCAAGGGAAAAATTAAAAATGAACCCTGACAATCAGGTATCTAAGGCACCAACAGTTGGGTAAAGGATGGACACATAAAGCAAATTTCATTCACCATTGTATAGGAAAGCACTGGAGAAGCTAACCAGGTTATGTATGTCCAACCATCGCCTCCGACCATCCATTGCTAAGATAGTGACAGTGGTTGTCTGGATGTATATATCTCTCTCAAGGCCATCATCACTCCAATGAACATTGCTGGGACAAGCAGCTGAAGCATGCAGCAGAGCCCCACAACCAAGATATACAGTCAGTTTGTAGTTTAGAAAGGTAGTAAAAGAGAAAAATAGCAAACAATAACCTTTCTCAAATCTGGGCTTCTAAATCATGTACTCTCTTATTCTTATATTGTATGAAACTCAAGTTCAAATGAATGGTTAAACAGCACAACAAGCACATTCTTTCATGCTCATATATGAGAAGGTCGACACAAAAACATGTAACTGCCATAACAGCTTACACCAAGCCTCTTTATGCTGCATGAAATGTAAAGCATAATTTCCAATCATTGTAGTTTTCAACACAGAGAACAACAGGAATATACTTTATCAGTCAAATCACCCTAGGTAAGATAGCGATTAAATTATTCACAATGTTCAAAATTATTCAAAAAGACATGCTGTGGTTCTTCATTTTCTTTCTTATTTCAGTAACGGTAAGATAAGATAGCGATTAAATTTCTTTATGCAATTAGAAAGCTTGACATAGTTGTTGAAAATACTACTACTCGTACTGTTGACCAAGCATCAACAGAATATTCCTTTTTCACGGACAACTTATCATGAAATCAAATTTACTGTTTGGGTCAGAAAAACTATTAAAAAAGGTGGAATTAATATGTAAAAAGAAAGGAAAAGAAAACCCGACCAGGAAAAGGATATATTATAGTGCAACTGGGCATAGTCACCCAAACCACTTCTATACGACATAAATGTCTGAGCACATTAGCCAACTAAAACCATGTCCCAAAATGCCATCCACAAAATGTACCTCAGCTATTTAATAATAAAGACAATTAATCGAAGTAAAAAAACAAAAATAATTTCTGCAGCCTAGAAAAAAAGAATTCCCAAAATAAGAGCCATGAAGTAAGGGCCTCACTGGATACATGCGGCATTTTATGTTTTCTCATTTTTGTCCCAATGCAGTGAAAAGTTAAAAATGATCAAATTAATTTTTGAAAAAAAATATTCCCAATATTCCTTAACATCAGCAAACTATGATTGATGATGGTTAGAGAGCACAATAGCACTTCAGGGAGAAGTTTAGTTCAACTATGCAATTAAGCGACAAAAAGAGAAGAAAGCTGAACTTGATCATTTTTAGCATGAAGATCGACTCGGCCAGTTTGCTCTTAGAGTTTAAAGAATAAATGTCTTAGAACTTTTTGGGAAACTGAAATGTACAACACCGTAGTTTTCTGATGGTAGGAAGAGGAAGTATGATACCGGAAGCATCTTTGACATCCTTATGGAGAACATGTTTTGGCTTCTGATCTCCCAGGTGCGATTGCATTAGCCAATTGAAGCTATGTGGTATGCCACTACGAAACATTCTTGTGAATATTGCAAGTCTCTTTTCAGTGTCAGGAAAAGGTTGGCCTGTTCTGGAGTCTATCAAACTAAGAAGAGTGTGGGATACCTAGGCAAGAACATACACGTTAGAACCATTAATCGAAAAATTAAGTTTTAATCGAGAGAGTTCCACTCACTTGGACAACTAGCTGATTACACCATAGGATAGCTTGATGTTCCATTGACAACCACACATTTTTCAGGCTGGTACTACTGATCATAAAACCATTTGTGGGAGGCACAATACCATCAAGGGATTCTAATTTTGTTCGTACCTGAAGACAAAATGCAAACAATTCCACATGACCAAGTCAAGGTACATATGTAGCATTTATACAACGAAAATAATTGCAAACACCAAGCAAGAAATGGAAATAGAAACCCAACAATTCCACATGACCAAGTCAAGGTACATATGTAGCATTTATACAACGAAAATAATTGCAAACACCAAGCAAGAAATGGAAATAGAAACCCATCTCACTGTCTCGAAAGTCTATTAGGTAAAATCTGACCTTTAAACATGGAAAACTAAACAGGTTTAAATTGGCTTGTCAACCAAGAAGAAACAAAACATAGCAAATAGTTCACTTACATTCACCATGTTGCATGAAGCGTCCACAAGATGTCTGAGAAAAACAGGAAACAGAAAAACTATGCAAATTTATGAAGAAGTGGTGACATGTAGGACCTGGAGAATTGATTAGGCATGAAACTCAAATAATTGTGGGCTCCTAGGATCATTTTGAGGGTCCACTTTTTATTGCATGCAAACTTGAAAAGAATTTATTTTACACATTGAGAGGAACAGTAGAGAATACAAAAACATTAAGCCCAATCTCACGAGATCTTCCTTGACCACATTTCAGTTCTGGGGCATACAAACATCTAGACACCCTTTTCATTTTAATTAGGCAAACACTGGATTATTCACACTACCATTGCAAAAAATGCATAGTTCAATGTACCTGATAATCACGATAACCACCAGAAATGGAGACAACAACGACATGAGAGAGTACGGGTTCAGACACAAAACGTCCTGTGCGAGTGATTTCGACCTCATATCCTTTTCTCCATTGCTGATTTACGCGTGCAAAGTAGTGACCCAAGGAAGGCTGCAATGCCACAGGAGGTGATCTGAATAAAATTGGTGACGTCTCTATTAGAATCAGATGAATACAAACAATTTGGAAAAACTAAACCACAACTTTGTCTTTGGTGGGGGCAGAGGGAAAGAGACGAGCCATTTCATAAAAGCCACAAGACTCACTGGTGTGGGCTTGAAAGAGTAAGAACAGTTTCAACTGCTGACTTCCTCAAACGCGGATGGATAACAGCAGCTCTAGCAACAAAACCACCCATAGAGTGGCCAACCAATATCACACTTTTTGGCAAAATCCCAGAGGTTGCAGCACCTTCTTTTGCTCGAACATCATAGGATGCTCTGTACTGATCCAAAATCTGCAAGCATGGCCACACAATAGCTATTGCATAAATTAGAACACCCGAACAAAAAGATTCAACCTCCAGCAATCCAAAGGTATATTGAAGCCTATAAGTAGCCCAGTTCAGGAAGAGAAATGACAGAATCATTAAGTGCCAACAAGACAAAATGTGAGAAATCTCGATGTTGTTGCGAAGATAAGAAAAAAGTCAAGAAAAGTGCCACCTGAAGCAGCTGTACTAGGTCATACTATGAATTACAAGTTTCTTTAGTTAGGTGTGCAACGTTTTGAACGCATTTAATCTTCACAGGGTAAGTAATGTGACAATGTTCTGTGTCCTATATATTGCCAAATACATGTTACATGTCACATGTGGTCAATTAACTACAAAGTTTTGTGAGATTTATCTTGATTTCCAACATGATTTTCCTGAAATGAAGTATTGAAAATGTGTTAAACAAAATATCATGTGATACACCCGTACTAGGCAGCAAAAGGGTTCAAAAGCATTTAGTCTCAGTTGACCTTCTCGTCGAATATTCATACGCTATTGGAGCAAATAATTGTAAAAAAAAATGAAAGAAATACCCTGTGAATGGCATTGACTACATAATCCGTGTGTTCTTCAAGTATTCCACCATCCATAGCAGAATGTTCACCTTCGAGATCTACTGCAAACCAGTCTAACCTGCAAGTATATCGGCTGGGTAATTGAAAGCCAGCAACACTGAAATCCACCCCTCCCTCTTCAGGAGTTAGGGAGGCTTCTTGATAAAATGTACGCTCAAGAGGGCCTCCTTGATATGCCCTATCCGATTCTGCTGCCACGGATCGCACCTATAAGTTCAAGTGAGGACAAACCAACCAAAAGAATATCATAAACATAAATAATGTTGACAATAAAGGTACTCGAAGAAATATGTGATACTATAAATTTGTGTACTAAATGATATACACTCCACTTCATTGTATACTAAAATAACACTAAGCTTGGACTTCAATTGGATTTGATATACCTTATGTATAATTTATCATTTCCTTCTAGAGACAACCAGATATGTTTCATATCATGTTTGCAGTATACTACACTTTTGGTATCAAACTTAATAAGCAAAGGAAGATTTGGTCAGATCAGATAAAGTTGCTCCAAATACTTATATAAAAAAAAGATATAGTTGCTCCAAAGGTTCATTCTTTGAAACTGAACATTCAAATTTTTAACAATTAACATAATACCATACCACAATCCGAAAATTCAGTCAGATTTATTAACATGAACCACCTTATCCACGAGCACACACCAAAGTAGAATGTCAGTTGTCTGTCTAGAAGGGGTGAAGTTACACAATAATCATCCCTTAAAAATGAAATACGGCTAGTGCAGAATTTGAAGGTGATCAAAGAGAAATTTTCAAAATATTCCACTTCTAAGGCTGGACACATTTGGAAGAACTCGAAAATCTACATCATGTGTAATGAATAAGAGTCTTCGCGAGTCAAACAGAAGGGAAGAATCTACCAAGCTTTGGCGCAAAATAAATTAAATTTTGCATTCCATAATGAGAAAAGCTTCTTAGGCCATAACATTGCAGCTGACCTCCCAATAGTGTGCTATGAGTGAACATCTATAACAGTTCCGAGTTGAATTACTTTCATCCAACACCTACTATAATTCCGAGTTCAATTATTTTCAGTACTATTGAATATCAATACTATTGTTGGCTAAGTTGTTCTTGCTAAAAATACTCTTAAGCATCCCCAAGACTAGTTTTTAACAGGGCAAACAGCAATGCATTTCTAGAACATTCTAACTAGATTCAAAGAGAACATGAGGACCTTGCCTGTTTGTAGCTACCACCATTGCCTGGAATAAAAAGGACAGGCACACCACTGAGCTTCTTAAGGTGCTCCTTAAAATCTATCTTTTTCCAACCTTCATGGTACAAATACAATCCATACTTTCCTGATGATACACCTTCTGGTGATGAAATCGGGATATATGTTGGATACATGTATGTCATGACGCAACCATTTGACATAGGTTTTAACAATCCATACAAAGCAGCCAGGCCAATCCATAGAGCTAGAGAAACCACAGTTACAACTCTAAATTTGGCTCTGAACCCTTGCATTGTACAGGATCAACCTTTTACTCCTCGTCCAGCTAACTTTGCATATCTTTCTGTGCACACCTGCCAACATAGAAAGGCAAACAAACCAATAATCAAGTTTTCAGTGATGAAAATTTTAGCTAAAATATCATTACCTAGCAATCACAATCCAACCAACCACAACGCATAAACAGCATCCTTAGAGGCCTCAATATAGCACATGAGAACAATTTCAATCCCCTGAAATCTTGCTGAAAAGAAGATGATGAAGACTACAATTCACTCTCTTTCCATTGAGTGCGAGCGAGATTCACTCCCTTTTCTCTTTCTATTCGGTTAATAGTGAAGTAACTAATAATGTGTAAGCAACCTACGGTAACCAGCCTAAAAAACCCAACACCAACACAAACTTGTGCGAAAACAAACAACGGAAAGCTTCGAACACAGTTAAGCGAAAACACAGAATCCATTATAAAAAGCACGGAAAAGCACTACACAGCCAGAACCATCCGCTTCTATTGATCTCGGACCGGCAACGAGTGTCCAGGAAATTGAGCAACTATTCGCTCATGAAAATCGGAACAGAGCCTCAAAAAAAAAAAACAGACAAACGTTTACACGTGCATGAACTCGTACATAGATCATATAATGCTCAATCTATCGCCAACCAGCGTTCCGAACCCCTATCTTCAGTAGCTACATAGCTAAACAAAGAAGTTGTGTAAGATAATTTGTTCGGATCGACTTTCCTCCCAAGACCGAAAGAGATCTGTTTTGTACAAGAGGAGTGCGACGGAGAGAGATTAAGACTTCAAAGAAAGTGAACAGTGAGACTTACTTTAATTGACTGGAGAGAAAGAGAAAAGCAGAGCGTAACGATTTTCCTCGCCAAATCGGAGAAGAACCGGAGTTTTTGGCTGATTAAC
Organism: Myrica gale; assembly: GCA_963930655.1. Classification (NCBI taxonomy): domain Eukaryota; kingdom Viridiplantae; phylum Streptophyta; class Magnoliopsida; order Fagales; family Myricaceae; genus Myrica; species Myrica gale. The sequence goes on along the minus strand of OZ005600.1, from coordinate 949,183 downwards.
TGAGAGGTCCAGCTCGTGGGAGATGGATCAGCCACTGACAGGTCTGTCGGAGTAGTAATATTTGTGGTCTTGAGCGGAAATGATATGGTGAAGACGAAACAAGAAAATAAGCAAAATGGATCGTAATGGATTGGGACGGATCGAGTAATCGGAAAGATTACAAGGGACCTCTGGCGAACAATAGAAATGGACCGATGCCGAGTAGTACAACGGTGTAACAATCCCACATTGGTTGGGGAATAAAAGTAATGCCTTAATATAAGCTTGGAGGCACCTCCACTTGGTAAGCCGGTTTTCCAAGGTGTGAATCTTCAAGTTTATGTGGGTTCATTATAAATGGTATCGGAGCCGGTTGTGGGCTCTTGTTCTACCCCGCCACAACGCCTACGGAGTGGCCGGCCATGGATCCGGTGGTACGGGCACGACTCTAGTCCAAGGAATAGAAGGCACGACCATGGATCCAGTGGAACGGGCATGACCCCAGTCCGGTGAATAGAAGCCCCATGGTGCTCGACCAACGTGGGCGTTGGTCTTAAAGGGTGGTGGTATGTAACAATCCCACATTGGTTGGGGAATAAAAGTAATGCCTTAATATAAGCTTGGAGGCACCTCCACTTGGTAAGCCGGTTTTCCAAGGTGTGAATCTTCAAGTTTATGTGGGTTCATTATAAACGGACATAAATTTGCTTTTGATTTTCCATTTTTATTTCGAAAATACAAAAAAGAGAAAATGGACCTAGTACCGAAATGAACGTTTTCCACTTATAATAGTATTGCTCATCTTTTTTTCCTCTAATCAGATCAAGATTTTTCACGGCTTTCGATTTATGAATTTAAAGGTGATTTGACAATCTCGCTCTGGTTTGAGAACACCAAGTTGTAGCACGATCAACCAAGATTAAGGACGTCCTCTGTAAATTTCAAAGCAAAGCCTTTGATTAGGCAAATAGGATGTCTCATGCAGGTCAACCTGGCGAATAAGATTTAAGATTAGGCCAGAAGTCTACGAAGAGGCTTGCCATGATAAGATAAGCGGACATGGCACCCGTTCATTTCGTACCTCCATGATAAGAAAAACGAAGAAACAGGGTCCAACCAACGCTCACACAGAGGGTGGAAGTTTCGGTGTGGAGATCAAATTGAACACCATCTCCAGTAAGTTTCCAAAATGCATGCCGTAAGAAAAAATGGTATTTCATTGAATGGAATTCTATTGATCGATAATACATCATATTACACAGGAAAAATCTGACACGAACGTCCAAATGTGGCATCCATTACTCGAGCAAGGTAAATGCTTCTCACAGGCTCAACTAAATCCTACTCTCAGGAGGGTCTCTCTATCTTACAAAAAGAACGGAAGAGTAAAAATATGGAACTGTTGACAACCCCGCAGCTTAAGGAACCAGATACAACCTATGCAGCATAGCCTCACTCCCAGGTAAAGACAGTGGCAGATCTTAGATTCATCTTCTAACAGAGTACAGGCGCAGGTAATTGCCTATCCTGCTGCAATATCATCTGGCCTTTTCTGTATCCTACTTAATAAGAGAACTCATGACCTCGAAGTGAGATGTATTTCTTGACCCAGATGGCAATGTCCTCGGCACAGGCCTGAGCCTGCGGGGTCTTCAGAAGCATATCAAGGGTTGCAAATTCATGAACTGCATCCTTGTACTCAAGAACGGGAGAGTCGACATTTACCTTCCGTAGCTCCTCTGAGTAAGCAATGGCCCGATCTCTCATCCAATCATGTTCTGCTACCACTGTTAAAGTCGGAGGCATGAGCTTTAAAGGAGGCCCTCGTCCTGGGATAAGGGGGTTGGCAGCTGGATGGTCCAGACTAAACTCTTCCTCTGGTAAGAACAGTTTCCATGCAAGTGTGCACATAGCCTTGTCATAGAAATAAGAATTTGCCAACTTTATCTCAGAATGTGTGGGGACACTTCCAATGAAGAATGGATACATCAGGACCTGTGCCACCACCTTGACAGGATCCAGAAGCCTGCCTGCCTCAACAGCTTTCCGAGCCACATAATCTGCAATGTTTGCCCCGCAGCTCACACCAAGGAGAACACATCTGTTTCACAAGTAGCATTCAATTCTGAGAGGGTGGTTTTCTAAATCGCTAAAAGCAAAGCAATTAGGGGGGTAATTTTCTTTTTGCATTTTTCTTCACCAGCATTAGAAGATAATTTCTTCAGTGTCACCTAGAGTTTCATGTCCCCAGAATATCAAATAAGGCCTCCTCCCAAAAGCATAACTGCCAAACACTCCCACTTAATTTGTATTTAAACAGCATCCCAAAAATATTTCCCATAAGCAAATGAAGCACAGTCCATGATCCCAGATAAGCACAGTTAAGCAAGAGTGACTTCCAAACTTCTAGTTCTACTTGGAAAAGATTTAGTTAATAGGACTTCTTTTATTGTCGGCCTCATGCTGGTGGGTTGGTGCACAAGCGAAAGTCCAACAGTAGAACCCAAACAGTACCAAACAACCAGCATGCCAAGAGGAGGAAAGATTGAGCAAATGGCAGTGAACCGTGAGAGATCTTCCTAAAATAGTACAAGCAAGCCTAAAAGTCTACACCCTAATCAACACTCAGTCCTTTGAAATGGCCTTTTCCATTATTGGTTGCTAGATGTTTTCATTTTGGTTTAAGTTGTAACTGTCATATCTCCTTGTCTGCTTTGTACCTAGTCAATGCCAAATATAAGATCATTTGAGCAAAGCAAAAAACATGCAAATTAAGGCCTTAATATAGAATCCAAAACAAGGTTGTGTTCTACAGGATTACCTTTTATGATTGACACAAAAGAACAACTTCAAGAAAGCCAAAAACAACCGTATATCTTAAAATCTCAAAAGGTGAAGGATCTCTTCAAAGCTCAATTCTCTCAAGAACATCTCAAATTGGCTACAAAACCTAGTAGTCAACCCACAAGATGGGACGCTAAATAGAGATTTGCAATAAACCTATGCTGCCCTTAATGCCGCTATTGGATAATTTTGTCATATTAGCAACAAACCAAAAAGTCAGCATTGATCAACCCTGCATTGGGAAACCAGGAACTCAGTCCCACCGGCATTACAAGTGGCAATCAAACTAGAGTTTCCTTTTCTGGGTCGACTGAGTTCTTTTGGAAGAGAGGGGGAGGGGGGATCAGAACAGTCAGTCTAGACTTCGCAGAATTAATACTGATTTCCAGAACTATGCTGCCTGCCTCAGTAGCTAATTGAAGAACCATCAAACATCAAATCTGAGCAACTTGCAAAATGAGGAATCCGTTAGTGAATCCAACAATCTTAACACAAGTACCAAGGAGCTGTGCATTCCAGTCGCTAAGGCTATTGGAAAAACAACCACCTCGAACTATTGTAATGTCACTGGGGAAGCAAGCAATTTGGGGAGCTCAAAGTTCCCATCTCCGTCTCCTCTCGCCTGCCCCAAGCAAAATCAAGAAAGCAACTGTTTTTACCCAACTTGGCTCTCCACTCAATCACAGAAGAATTCATCAAGACCAAATAGGGTATCCCATATAGCAACTGAACTAAGTCCCATGATATAAGAGGAGCAACCATAAAGAAGACAACAAGGCAAATACAGGAACAAAACCAATATGAACCATAACCACATCTATTGTACTAAACTACACTCCCAATTTTTTCAGAATCTATATGTTCAAGCTGAATTATTAAAGGTCTATATATCTAACTAAGACGGATACAACTTTACAGGCACTGCATTAGTTTCAATTGTCATATGCAGATAATAGCAAACATTAATTTCCAAACAGTGCTGCATCCAAATGCAAGAATTCTAGAAAAGCACAACGAATTAAAATCGTTACCTCGATGGATCTCCATGTGCCGCCAACCAGGGCTCTACCATCGACGCCCCGAATGTGTCCACAATATGAGACTTCTTAAACTCACTACCGCCGCTGCCCCGTACATTTCCCATCGATTTACTACACTCGGCCAAATTCGCCTGCTTCCCCAACCAATTCAATACTTTCAAGCCGTCCTCAAACGCGGCAGGGTACCGATTCTCCGGTGCAAGCCGGTACCCCACTGCCAAGACGATAACGTCACAGATCTTCGCGATCCGCCGACAGAAGAAATCATTGGCCACCGAGTCATTGCTCCCACTGACCCACCCTCCACCGTGAAATTGCAACATCACCGGTAATTTTCTTCGATTCTCCGACGACGGAGAGTAACCTCTGTAAACTACTCCGCCGGAGCTCGACATTAGATTCAAACCTTCCATTTCATTGACTGAACCGTAGGAATTATTCCTTCTAGGCTCTTCCTTATGATTGCTAGGTATGGGAGGGCCATAGCTGTTACGGCGAGAAGGGTGATAGATTGAATTGGAGGACTCTACTTGTGGGGAACGGGGTCCGGGAACGGGATCGGAATTGGATCCAGGTAGTTTGATGCTAGGGATACTGAGCTTGGGTTTGGGAGGGTGGTGGTGGTGGGGTTTGGAGTCGGTTTCGGGCGGGTTTAGGGCGGAGTCCGGGAGAAATATCCGGATGGAGAGGGAGGTGAAGGGGTCGATGTGGATGTCCTTGGTGGCGACGCCGTCGTTGAAGGAAGGGTTAACGGCTGCGATGGTCTCTTCGGGCCGAGAGGTGACTCCGAACGGGTTGGACTCGTCGGGCGAGGACTGGATCCGGTTCTGCAACCGATGCTTCAAGAGGAACTTGAAGAACACGCTATAGAGCTTCACAGCTACGCTTGGCATTTCTTAGAGGACAAAAAAATAAACAACGCACACTCGACCCACACTTTCTCTTTGAGATTTATCCGTCCAAGCTCTGTGGTCTTCAAATTATGAATAAACTCATTTAGGATTAGAAACTTCGGTTATCTTAAAGTTCTGCAAAATGGATCGCATGAGACTTGGGTTCTGCGATTGAAGATTGCTTGAATCGAGTGCTTCAATGCCTCGGTGAGATTAGAAAGAGATAGGGGTACAGAAAGAAAGCGAAGCCGAGAGAGAGAGAGACGATTAGTGGCATGATGGGCCTATATATGCAACTTACTTTACGCTGTGGTTTCGGCTTTTTCAAATTTTCCGTCAGGTTTTTTTTTAATCCTTTCTCTCAATTTCACTTCAGGTTTTTTGCGTTGTTGTCTTGTTTCTTTCGAATTCCGTGATGTGGGTGGATGTAAAAGGGACTAAATCGTATGTGGCGTCTTTCCACGCAACTACTCAATTCATGCTGGTCTGAGTTGTACTTTTCGCACAATATTGTCCTCGCAAATCGAAGGAAAAACTTGGCACTCGAAGGTACAAGCTTTATGAGGTAGCGTTTCGGTTGCCACGTTTGAATATAAGCCTTTTTTTCTTTTTCTTTTTTTAATAATCCTTTGAATATAAATAAACTTTGCACGCACAGTTCATCAACCTATGTGACAAGTCAGCTTTGGGAAATGTTACCGCGGCAATATTACATAATAATTTATGAGGGCTAACCTAAGTAAGTACCTTTGAATTACAATGTGACTCAGTCTAATTCTACCTAGTTTTGTTATTTATGAATAATAATATTTATTACTATGTTCCAGTATACCATGGCTGTGGGTTTTTTAGATTTTGTCAGAAATGAAGACTTAGAATAATTCTGCCTCGTTGGATTTGTCAATAATTTGACTGATCATATTTGTCTGCTCCCATGACACGGGATTGACATACAAAGTTCACCTTTTCTTTTTCTTCCGGCACGCAAATTTTTGAGCTTCTTTTAATTCGGATCTTATATTGTGTTTGGGTGTTAAAAGTTTTAGAATATTAAAATTTTAAGATATTAAATTTAATAATAAAATAAATTTTTTTTTTAATATTTATTATAATAAAAAATAATGATGTCAGATGAAAATATATTGTATTAAAATTTTAAGAATCGTATTCGCTGGCCTAGACCTATTACGCGGGTAGTTTTCTTAAGAAAATGAGCACAGTACTGACTACAGTCCAATAATTCAACCATCCCACCGGGGCGGTAACTGTCTCTATCACGGATGTAAGTTTTCCCTTTTACGTCGGCCATGAGAAATGTTCTAGTGCTTAGGCCCACTGTGTTGCCGAAGCGGACCTTCAGCGGCACCCCATTGGTTCACAATATAAATGAGGTGTTCAATCCTTATTTGTCTACAAAGTTCATCCAGCGTCTTGGGTATCTATCAATTACTTCTTTTTTTAATTGAGTATCTATCAATTACTTTGTAACAAGAACAGGAGAAGTCAAGTCGAACGATGACGTGAAATCAAATGTGTACAAAAAAAAGGATAAAAAGTTGAACAACTCGGAAGCAATGGGTGTTGTCCCCAAATTTGCTACAAAATCTCCATCTTTAATCAATTTTTATGTCAATCGATTGAACACCAAGAAAAGCAACAAAGTTCGATGATACAAACAGAAAATAAAATCAGAAAGATTGAGCCTACTTCCATTAACCAAATTCACAACAATGTAGCACATATATGACAAATTAGAGCACTTTTTCCCCTTTCTTGCGCCCATTTGTTTTCAGTTTTTCCCACCCAGAAGAGCACCAACAGCAAATAGGCAACTACTTTACAGGCTAAATCTTCAATACAAACGTGTTCTGCAGCACCCTCGTGCTTTGGCGATCCAATTGGTATGTACAATCCAGGCGTGTTGAACCAAAATGGGGCTTCCTTTGTACCCCATGCAATGGCACCACTGACTCTGCGAGTCAATCACCTGATAAACCAACAATTCAGACCGTCAGCAACCAAGGAGCTGATGAAAACTAGCTTCATGACTCAGCAAATTAAATCACAATGTCTCTTGATGGCCTGCATGCCAATTCAAGTGTCAAACCACTGCAATCACACGAGGGAATTTCTCTCTAGCCAGATGGTAAACGAGTGGCTTTTCTGGGAGATACAAGCACTGGTTCTTTAATAGAAGCTTTCATTGCAGCCATCTCTTCTAAGCGTTTCCACGTGGCTTCACGTCTCAACTTGATTTCTTTCTCTTGCGCTTCATCTTCTTGAAACTTGACCAAGCACTCCTCAAAAAGCTCGGGGTCAGTATCAGAGAAAATTTTGCGGACATTTAGTGTCAAGTTCTGTACTGCCTGGTTCCAGTGGTTTCTTGCATTTCTCTCCAATGCAGGAAAGACAATTGGCAGTATAACATGACGGTTCTGTTTGATTAGGTTCTCAATGTGATCATTGTTCCATAAGAACAAAGCCCTCTCTGCCACCTGCAAAAAGAGAATCAATTAACTGTGCTGGTATATCCTACCAACTAGCAAAAGGATGATAAAAGAAAACCCAGGGGGTGGGGGTGGGGTGGGGTGGGGTGCCCATAATAGCCAAAAAAGAGAGGGAAAAAAGAACTCAAAAGAGAAACCTCCTGATGGTGGCGATGACCACACAATTACTAGATACGAAAGCGATTAAAGATAAACATAAATTTCAAGAAAGATCAAAACATTTTCTTATAAATTTCCTCTTGACTTCTTAGGCCATTCAATTATCAATGCTATCACACCACCCCTAATCACTGAGCACCCACCGACCTTGCACAATTTAACCCAAAAGATCAATGCTATCACACCACCCTTAGCCTGTTGATGCATGCAAGACCACCAACATTCCACAACTGTAAATCAAGCCCTAAAATACAGCCTAGATACCAGTACCACCACTCAGCACCATGGCACCAGTAACTACTTACTGCAACTGCCACAGCACCATTATCCCACAGCCCTAAGACCAGCCCCACAATCAGAGTCTAGCTAGCAATACCATTCCCACCAATAGGGATCATCACTGCCATTTATTTTTAAGCACCCTGAGAATCCTACTTTTTTTAAAACCAGGCTAATATGACTGTTTATAATATGTCCATAAATGTACAAACTATGCTGCTGATGATAAAAAAAATCCACATGGGAAATTATGATGGATATCCTGATTGTGCATAACTCTGTGAGCCTATGCATTGTTATGAAATTACCATCAGGGGATATGAAAGACACAGATATATATATATATATATATATATATATATATATATATATATATATAAGAGAGAGAGAGAGAGAAAGAGAGCCTTTAAACCTATGAAACAGCTTCTTCTTTTTTATGAATAAGCTCATTTTATTAGAAAGATACCTATGAAAACAGCATAAACATTCACCTCATCAAACTTCTCCATTGGCTTTAAATGTAAATTTTATTTGCCAACTTAAGTTTGAAGGGGGTGTTGCTATACGAGGGAATCTGAGAAGTGAGGACAATGAGAATAGCATATAGTTCAGAGTGCTCATTCTGACCGGGGAACACCTATATGAGTATGCCTTTTCTTTTTTAGATACTGTGGTCAACGCGTCAGCAAGTTGACTCTTCGGTCCTTGAGAGATAATTCAAATCATAAATTATTAAAATGGTTTTATGGAAATTTAACAAACGCAAAGAGTAACAAGGACCACATGGAGCAAAACCTCGCACTCGAAATGAAAAATTGCCGGTTTAAAGACTAGTTATCTAATTTCTACTACAGATTCAGAAATTCAACACAAGCAAAGAACTAACAAGTAGAAATTGATGGGAATGACCAAACAACCTACCTGAAAATGTGAACTGCTCAGGCATCGACTAATTTGACGGAACAAGGGTACCATACAGCGCTGGAACTCAGCAGGCTGAGTTGCTTCTAAAACTTCCTCCAGCTCACCTAAGAACATGACCTCCTTAGAACTGTTTGTAATTGGCCAATACTTTAGTAACCCCCGAATAATAGTATCTGCAAGCTTGCAGTCTTTCTCCACAAATTGTGTTATGCAGTAAGACAACTGCTGGTGATACATGGGAATGCATTTTGGTTTATGAAGTGGAATGAGTGCTCGAACAAGAAAGAGCTTGTGTTCTTCTTTCAGCGGCAGAGCAAACCCATTGATTATACTACCCAAAATCTCTAACAGTTCTGCAATCCCATTATGCTTCTCAGTCTCAAAAATAAATCGAAAGAAGATGTTATTGATCGCTTTCCTGATGAATGGTCGGTGCACCATAAATTTGCCATAAATACGGTGCAGAACCGTCTTCAAGTAATCCCTCTCTCTAGGGTCTTCTGACTCAAAAAGATCCAACAACCTAAGAACAAATGAGTGATCAATATACCTCTTAGCCAACTTCGCATCCATCTCAGTTGAGGCCACAAATCTCAGAAGGAATTCGTAAACACCTTGCAAGTGAAGCCATGCAGGGTCCATCGACGGCTCCTCGTCTTCTAAATCAAAGGCTTCCAAGACTTTATTTTCACGGGGTGGAGAAGTAAGAGTTCTAAACAAATTTATAGACACCATCTTTATCATCTCTTGCATAACTGATTCCGTAAACTTCCCATTAGCAGCAGCAACATGATCCACAAGATCAACCAATGTCTGTCGCTTAATGTCCTTTTCTTTCAGGTCCTTTGCTGGGTCAGAAAAGTCAAACACCACACAGCACAAGTGCAGCTTTTTAACAAACAAGTTCTGCTTCTCAATATTTGGAACATCTTTAAAACTCGGCAAAGCATCATAAGAGGAAGCTGCCAAATTCCCATTCAGCTTTGAATTCACAGCTTGCGTAAACTTAATTCCATGATTTAGTCCTAAGTTTGAAGTAGAATCAAATCCTGAAAAAGATGTAATGCTGGGGTTTCCATATCGGTTACTTGATAAATCACTGCTTCTCGAACTGGTAGAAGCATTTGAAGAGGAGGTAGAGTTTCCCCCTCCTTCACGATTTTCTGCAGACTTCGAGGACTTACGTGGAAGCTTATTAAGAATCTGCTTGAACATAACTTAAATTGGAAAAACGGAAGTCCCTCCTCTTATGGCAGAATAAAAGCTCCCTCCTGCACTTTAAGAACCGAATGCTTATTGAAAATAATTCAAAGCAAGACACAAAATCAGCTATAAAAGACAGACCATTTTTTTTAATCTTTCTGGGATTCTAAAAATAGTCCAACCGAAGGAAGGGAAATCTGGTAGAAACATAAAACGCACTTTACACGATAACATAGAGACATTCGAAGCTTAAAATTACACAGAGAACTTAAATTCAGTTTTCTATTCAACTAATTGAAAGCTTTTCCCATCTCAATTACATAACTTTTGATCTTTCCCGTCGTTACGCCACAAGAAAGGTTACCTTTCTAAGTACATCGAGAAACCTAGATGAAGAAAAACATTGCACATGCGATACAACAAAAAATCAACGTTATATTTCACGATTAATCCCAGGACACTTTGACTTCTCAATTCGACCAACTCAGAAGGGAAAGCGATGATGAATATTCACCTCTTTTCCTCGCCCTCTCTTTTCTTCAGGTTTGCCACGACGTGCATGCTATTCAGCTGGATCAATTAGAAGTAAGATCTGTGTATGATCTAGAAAACCCAAATAGCATTCTCCATTAAAAAGTAACCTACAATTTAAATCGTTAAAGAAACAAAAACGGGTTATGAACAACGTTTAATTCAAAATTGGGGAGAGGGGGAGATAGGCTAAAAACATGCAACAAGAGAGAGAGAGAGATAGAAGTAAAAAGGAGCAAACCACAAGAATCTAAAGAAAGATTGAATGATCGTCTGTACTCAAAGGGAAAGTGCAGCTACTCCTTTCAGAAAGACGCACAGCGAGAGAGATAATCCAAATAAAACAAAAAAGAAAAACGGAAAATCAAGAACAGCAATCTCTGGCTGTTGTTGTTGTTGGTGGTGTGTTTTATTACAGCCAAAATTATTGTTGTTGATATTTTCTTTTCGATTTGTCTCTCACTTTTTTCCTCTACAACTTTCTTGGCGATATTAACCTCAAAAACTCTGCATAATTTTGATCACTTTTGTAACTTTCTCCAGATGGAAAGAGAGAATCCGATACCCATTTGACGAAAATAGCCCGCTATGACTATAGAACTTCTGCCACAGGGAAAAAATGAAGGTCAAAGTGTAGTACTTATGACTACGATGAAAGCTCCTACGACGCGCCTATCTAATGAGCGTGGGCTTCGTTCCCTCCAAGTTGCAGTGTACGAAGTTCAACTTGCAAAACTTCGAAAAAACTTCTTTAAAAGAACAGTTTCCGCTCGAGTCGGATAAAGACTCCACTTTCACTTAGGCGCGTGGAGGGCGCTCTCTTTTCCCTTCCTTAAAGTTCTAAAGCGTAGGACGGTAGGATACTTCCAAGAGAGCATAGGATATCTCAAATTTAGGGATATTTGTTTTATAAAAATAATAATTTTTTTATAATTTATGATAGAATTGTAAATATTTATGTATGTAAAAAATATCATGTATGGGTAAGATTTTTTGAGATTTTTTATTGAATTTTATTGCATTCATCATATATTAAAATACTTTTGAAAAAAAAGACTTAAAAAAAAGACTTGGGGACATGATCGGTAAAATCTTTTGGTTTTGAGTAGTTCTAAAGTTGTAAATATGACTAGAGTATTCAATTATAATAATCAGATAATATTTATACTAAATAGCATAAGATATTACTACAAATGTTTAAGTGAAAATTCATTTTAATTCACTAAGTTTTAAAGTAATTTTATTTTATTTTTTAAATTGAACTCACAATTTTTTAAAAAATTTATGACACCTATTGAGTCATAATTAAATTTTAAAAAATTGTTAAATGATACTAGCAGAATTAGGTTGATTGATCTATTATACTAATTGTAAAAAATTAGTGAGTTTTAAGATTATTTTAAAAATTTAGTGAATTTTTTAATATCCCATTGTAAATATAAATTTTTTCTATGTTTAACTTATATTTGTTTATTATTTTATCTTTCTTCGTTTTTGCTTCTCTTAATATTCTTGAAATAATTGCCATAGCAGGCACGCGGCACACGTGAGACTCCATCTCTGTTTGGAGGGCAGAAGAATGTAAAGGGAATATTTGAAATTAACAACTCAAACGGGTTTTCTTTCCAGCTTCATAAGCGTAGTTTAGAGACAAGATTGGTACAGCGCAGTGATGCAAGGATCATGTTGACGAGGATACGAGGTGGAGCCAAAAAAAAAAAAACAGAAAGGTAACGAGGTGTGAGGTGGACTCTATATAGAACCCGCATATGATTCGATAGACAACAATGATCTCTTCTGATCTGATCTCAATAGATATTAAAGGATCATGTATTTTATGATTTGGTTGGATTTAATACCTCGGATCAAATTTTTTTTTTCAATTTTCTACCTTAATTATATCAAGCATTCAGACAGAAATAGACACGACAAGTACACCACATTATAAGACCTATGTTGTCCGAAATTTTATATAAACATCATTAAATAGTATAAATTCATTTATTGTATCTATGTTTCTTTAAATTGCATAATACAATTCGGACATAAAAGTGCATAGTATCTTAATCTCAATATCCTATACAGAAAAGACTAGAAAAGACCCATTAGGAAAGGCTTTGAGAACTAGCAGAACACATCAAGTGACAATAGAATATATGAAGTTGTTGGGAAGATCACGTCAGTAGCACACATCCAACAGTCAGATGTGTGGCCGATGTGCTAGTCCCAACCATTCAGCGGGCCATGGGCCGGGTTAAATCAGTCCCTCGAACCCAATTGAGTACGGACAACTGCCAACACTAGTCTGTGCTAAGCATAATAGAGCCGAATCAGACAAGCGTTTCCACAGCTCCCCACTCACCTATTACTTCACTAAGGGTAAAGTGAAAATCACTCGCACACGCAAAACACACATAGTGAAGGCAACACAAAAGTACACATTGTAGGTAGGTCCCGGTAATCATACTGTTAAGTGCTTGACCACCCCGTCTAAACGTGTAAATGCAAAAAGTTATGGATATGGGGGGACGAGGAAAGAGAACACAAGCATCCACGGTCATCACAGCCTCCTAATAAATCAATGAAAGCTAAAAGAAAAGAGAAAACTGACAAAGGAAAGATAGGCATTAACTAAACATTTTGAATAATTTTAATCCAATCGATACAGACAGCAATTTCTCCTTCCATACATTACCAAATTCATGTGGTACACATCTGTCAAACACATAATAACCAGACCTTCAGCAATCATTCTTGACAGTTCAATCACCATGCTAAGCGAATACAGTATAGCTGTCAGACACCAAACAGGATGAAACTAACCTTCACCTTCTACTTCAGGCCATGGGATCTTGCATTTTTCTTGTTGTATCAGTTATGAATGAAATGCCAAGGAAAGTTCCCGAGTCCTGACGATAACTGGTTAGTTGTGGATTTGCATTCAAAGAGCCAGGTCAGCATTCCAGTATGTTACTCCATCCCAAGTACCAGGGATCTGTCAGACATGGATAGAAGTGCTGCAATTGGCTTATAGTTCCCTTCCGAAGAAAGGGACAAAGAAATCCGCTGCTAAGAATATGGAAAAGGAAGAGAAATATCCTACATGCACCGCATCATACAAAAATAATGGGAGAGCAATGAATACGCCCACTGAGGAATGAAAACAAAGCCACCACAGCAACCAAATTATCTGGCTCGAAAACATCAGGAGGGTTGCCCAAACATCTGTTTCAGTGATCCATCAAGGCTGTTTCAGTTTCTGACAGCGGAGCTGCAACACAATTGAACATACTTTGAGAAGAAGACAATTACCAAAAAGGAACGTTTAGGATAAGTTATTCTTAATAGAGTAAGACAGTGGTACAGAACGAAAAAGCTGCAGCTGCACATATTGATGAAAAATATTTCTTCTTCTGGTTTTCTTTTAAGCGGGGTTCCCCACCCCGCTTAACAGAGTCCAAAATCTGGACACAAGTACCAAGATCTCTAGACACTTTCTTCTCAGCCTCACTGAGCTGTGCAAGGCAGAGGCTGAAAACAAATGTGTCCCAACTTCCAACTAAGATCCACATGGCAAATCTTATATAGGATGGCAATCTAAACCGTTGCACAAATTGGGAACAAAATCTGCATACAACATTCTAGTAGGTAAGGTAATCTAATATCTTTGGTCCACCATAAGGTCATATTAACAAAATATCTTTTGTTGAGGTTCCGACAGATATAACAATATAATACATGTACATTACTCACACAGGTAAAGCATTCACTGATATGAAGGAGATAAACTAATGACAACAAACCAACAAATAAATGCATGTTAGCAGAATAGCTTGTGGCCAAAAGAACATACCGAGTAAATCTTCATAAGAATCTCCTAATAGTGATGCATCCATTAGCAAAGGAGGTGAGAAGACTTGCTCCTGAGATTCCTCAAAGTCATAAAACGACCTTTGTGTATCAGAAGCTGCACAATTTGAGTCGCTAACTGAGAGTAACCCATTTACACTGCCATACTCATGAAGTGAATCCAAATCATTGAACATGCCTGGAAATTCATCATACTTGCTCCTGACACTACCATCAGGAGTCCAATTCTCGAGCAAGGAATTGGCTGTTTGAGATACAAACAACCTTTTACTCCTTAAAGAAGAAACTTTGGTTTCTGGGCCCAGACGAGAAAACTCAGTTGTTAAAAGAGGAACAAAGAAGTGCTCGGAGCTTTCATCAGAATGACTGTCTTGTAAGGATTCTGAATTGCAGGTTTTCACTGACAGAGCAGCTTCTCTTACAGATCTCTTCAAGTTGTGAACATATGAATTATCACTATCTGCACAAACACCAATATTTAGAATCAAAACCTCTACAGCTTATATACGGAACTCTGTCACTGATTAGTAAAATAGAATGGCTTCAAAAAAGCCAATAAGTTGGTCTTTGTCGATAGTCATGAAGCAAGGAGCGGGGCAGATGCAGCAACCTTGAGGTATATTTTCCATTTGATTACTAGCACGAGGTGGCTCCAGAGATTTCCTTTCAGAAAAGTTTTCCATTTGGTTTGTTTGAGCCAAAGTGTTTCTTTTTGGCATATTTCCACCTTTTCCAGAAGAATTAGGTGTCAAGCTAAACAACTGTGGAAGCTTCAGTGTAGGACTAGCTGAGACCTTGTCGAGCAGAACTGTAGACATTTTCATAGTCACCTCAGCAACATCATCAGTGCTACTGTCCTGAATATTTCCAGAATTACAACAGCAAAAAAAAGAGACCAATTTCATAGGTAAGTCATCCAAGATTGGAGAAACCAATGTTACATGACACTAATTGAAGAATTACCAATGTCCTCCCACTGCTTTGAGGTTGAAGTGGTGAGGTTGATTGACCACGATGTCTAGTCATGGGAGGGAGAGTGGAGGACATACTCTGGACCTTCTCTGTACAGTCTGATATTGACTTTTGTATAGTAGGAGCAACTTCCTTGAGTTGGTTAATGAGCACCTACACAAGAGGAGTATTTCAATGGAAATATATGGTAACAAAGAATCTGGAGAGAGAGATTCCACTATCCCCTGCTCTCTTTCTTTCATTAATTAGCATCCATTATGACAGTTCAGTTCACAATCCAAAAAGAAAAAGCATAATTTTTTTTTATAAGGACAAAAAGAAAAAGCATAATAAAAACCAATTTCTTGCATTATGCTTTACTCCCAAAATTGGCACCAGCAAATAAGAAAATAAAAAAGGCATTAGGACTCAAAAATTACTGATGGAAAAGTGGTTTCAAATTGTAGGAATAAAAACCCAGTAATGGTGAGGTGTCAGAAGACAGATTGCTTCTTCCAAAGAAGGGGGCTCCAACAAGGAATCCCTCTGTAAGGCATGGAGCTTCTCTATGTTCAAGTTGCCCCCCACCCACACAGAAAAACAAAAATCAAAATAAAACAAAGACAAAAACAATAAGTCATCAACCATCTAAGGCTCTAAATACGAATTTCAAATGCCGAAATAACTAACACTAAAAGTCTCTTCACTGCACCTCATCAAAGAAGTTCCACCAATAGTGGGACAACATTGTTCCTCAAATATAAAATCAGGTTGAAAGAAGAAAAACTATCGCATGATGAAATAAAGTGTGCATTAACCAGGAATATCATGGAGTTTAGTTGTGTATGCAAAACCTGAAAGCTAGCTAAGTGCTGCTGATGCTCGGCAAGAGTTGCAGCTAATGACTCCGCGTGGCCACTTGTATCACCATCCTGTGCGCTTCGTAAAATTTCTGGACCTTCTCCATTATTAGCTTTTGCCTAGATGAAAAACAATAAAATGCCAAACGTCACTAAGTTAGACACAAACCAACACCTTGATCTATATCTAACAAGTAACAACCATAATATTGCAGAATTAAAAGGGATCGTGTTCTCCAAATTCACTTATATAAAAAAAAGTGCTCTCCAAATTCATCTTTAAAAAAACGAGTGGTTTACGTACCAGGAGATTATCATATTCACAGACCACACAACTAAATATGGAACATCAACAAATGAGATATATCAACTGTTTGAACTTTAGCCCAAATCATTTTTGCTACATTCTGGAAAAACTTAATGACCCAAGCTTACCAAATTCCAAATCAAGAAAGATACCATGACTCACCATTAATGAAGCTTCTATAAAAGTAAAGTTCCAAGAGGAAACATATATGATGATACCGTCCGCAGACATCAATTCTGGGTTGCCCGTGTTTCAAAAGGAAATAAGCAAAAGATTCCCATGGAGCAAATTACCTAGAGTGCTTTCTTTAACATAAAGAAGAAAGGGAAAGCATACCTAGAGGCTGGCATGAATGAGTTATAATAATCAATGACATACATCTGGTACAGTTGCTATCTACAGGGATGGATCTAGAAAAAAAACTCTTGCGCCGCTGGCCCCTTCTAGGTCTCATACAAGCTTTGTCCCGGGTAATCACATTTATGCAGAAGGGAATCGCCTCTCACACAAACTTTTGGGGAAAAACAAGAAAGACCAGCAAGAGACGTAAAATTTATTGTACGACAAATAAATACTATTTTCAATCTAATGTATCAACTGCAACCAATGATCCGAACAAACCATTGCAACAATGTTAGTCCCTACAAA
The DNA here is from genome assembly GCA_963930655.1 of Myrica gale. Lineage (NCBI taxonomy): Eukaryota > Viridiplantae > Streptophyta > Magnoliopsida > Fagales > Myricaceae > Myrica > Myrica gale. The sequence continues at coordinate 932,188 of OZ005600.1, read as the reverse complement.
TTATACATTGTGGTAAACAGCCAGAATAAAGAAACACACCAGATGAAGTGACTGCTTATGAATACGCTGTAAAGCATGTGTCCAACGCCTGATGATTTCAGCTACATCAACCGTGGGCTGGACTCTCCCACTTCTATCATCTACTCGAGAAAGTGTTTCATCATTTACATTGGTATGGGATGAATCTGCATTCTTCTTCAGCTTCTCCTTATTTATGCTGACATATGATCCATCACTCTGCTCATTGTCATCCATTTGCATTGAGGGTAGGTCACCAGAGTCGACAGATAAGACATCTGAATAAGGAACCTGAGAACTCTGATCCATGGCTGCAAGCAAAGATGATCCAGAGATGCGGTACCTAAAAAGGAAATCAATGCCTTAGTTGGTAAGTTCCAAGAATGGCATCCAAGAAACTCGGGGTGAGGAGATGGTAAATTACCTATGCTCACGGTGAGCGATCAAGTCCTCAATAGGCCCTGAAGCAAGTACTTCATGTTGACCTATACATAAATGTGATCAGCTTTACAGGTCATCGGATTATTACAAGAGAAAGAGGGAAGAATGAAAGCTGAAAACTCTGGGTGCTTCTTGTTCATTCAGAAGAAAAGATCAAAGAAAATTATTTTCCAAGACACATGACAACACACAAGGACAGACAGTTCATCCCTCTTTTAGTCCCAAGACTTTTTAGCTCAAAATTCTCTGATATACGTAACATCAGAAAGCCCCCAAATAAATATGATGCCTACCATAATCTCATCCAAAACTAACAACAATAATAAAGAGAAAGATAGAAACCTTATGACAAAGCAGACTAGGATCTGCTGCTCAATTCACACATCAAGAGGCAAGAACATATTGCCTCACATATAGTACCCGCGCATTACATCAGCTTGCACTCAAATGTGGATAGAAATAGAGATGAAACGAAAGATACATAGAAAAGAACAAGAACCAAATCTATTTATAGTATACTCTGCCCAGCAGGAAATGGCTCTAACCACTTTGCTAGATGCAGAAAGAAGAGAACAAAATTCATAGAAGCTATCAAATTTGAAAAATAAAAGGATTGATGCTTTCGACCTTGGTGCTAAATGACGTAGCCGCAAGAAATCAATGGCAGACAAAAACAATTTGATCTCTTCCGAAAAGCAAAAAAGAACCACAATGCTCCTGCACTTACTTTTACGAGCTAAAATAGACTCCCACAAGCGAGTAGCCTTCGAAACTAAATGGGAATTCTGGCTGGAACTAGATACAAGGTCATCCCAGAGTTCCCCTTCCATCTTCACTTTATTCCTCAAGTCATGCAGTTTTTCCAGCTCTTGCTGCAAATAAGCCTAAGCCCAAGTTTTCCAAGAAAAAATGTCAGGGGAAAAGAATTAAAGCCAAGTCCAAAAACAAGATATGTTTCTAGCTATGAAACAAGGAACTGTCCAAAGAAAGTGAATAAGTTCCACTATACCTCTTCAGCACAGAGACCACGAAACTCTGCAGTCATTTCATGAGCCAAATTTGACCACATAGCCTGTCGTTGCACTGCTGTTTCTCCATTCTTAAGAAATCTCCTTCTTTCAAGTGCTATTCTCGCCTGTTTAAGACATGAGGCTCAGATCACTGCTACTGGATGTCAAGTGGACACAAAACAAATATGAAGACAGCACTAATTATGGACCTCAGCAACCACGAGATCAATATTTCAGATACCTTCTATTACAGACTTCAAATAGTTCATGGTTTTTGATAGTATTCATAGACGGGAAAAAAATCATCATAACAGTCTTACCTTGGTAACAGGAAGTAAAGTAGCTGCATGAGAAAAGGCTACATCTGTCAGCGATGCAGGCAGTGGATTAGAAGCTATGTCAGCTGCAAAAGTCCGTCTATGAACCTCTCGTAAAGCATGCAAAGAAAGTTGCCACAGAAGTTCAACAAACCTGCAGTTTAACATATGAAACTTATTATCTACTTTGGTGCCATCCACAACTACCATCAGAAAAAAGAAAAGAAAAAAAAGTTCAAAGTTCTGAAGCATTATAACAACGAAGAATCATGAGTTTTCATTCGCACATGCTGCAAATTAAGAGATTGGCTCTTCTTAACAAAAGGTACTAAACCACATCTTAGTACAACCTAAAAAGTGATGAACAAGATACAATCATTTAATACAGTTACAAAAGAAGCTCTTCATACTACCCCAAATCTCATAGTCCGGTAATTTCTCCCTTCAATACCAAAAGAGTGGCCTCTTCCTAATTTCTAAGATAATCTTGCTACCGAAAGTCACTTATATGTCATCAAGTTTCCATCTGTGACCAAAGCAACCAAATCTACCGGTCTCCCACTTAAGTGAGCTTAGCACAACCATTAGGCTAGGCAAAACGGCCAACATAACTTAAACATGGACTTTCCCTTCGAAGCAGAAATGCGCATAGAACCCATTAAAAAACTAAAAGCATCGCAAACAAACCTCGGTCCACAACACGTAGCGAGCGACGAAACCCTCGAATTGCTCCTCGGAAGCGCACCTTGCGATTCAAGCTCACTGATAATCGCTTGCACAACCTAAAGAAACCAATATCCCAGGGACACACACAAATTCAAGTTCCAAGCAAAACAATCTAAACAAAGTTTTAAAAGTAACAAAATAGTTTATGTACCTTACGGAAATCCCTCGATTGCGCGGAGTCAAAGATTGGCCAGACCTTGTCGAAATCCTAGAACAGTCCCGGAAAAAGCAGAGAAACAAACCAAAAAAACAAGGCAGATCAGAGTCAGCAATACGTACACACAAACGTATGGCACATGGACGAATAAGTGTGTAGGGCAGAACGGTACTTTGGCGGATTGAATTGGGCCACGGAGGGATGAGAGGATGAAGTAAAGGAGCTGTTCGCCCAATTTGGGGTTGGAGTGGCGGAAAAGCCCGACCCGAGGAGTGCCGTTGGAACCTCCGACTCCGATAACGGCCGGATCCAGCCCTAACAGCAAGCAGTTAGTGTACATTGCACTCTCCAGCTCTATCTCTCTCTCTTTCTCTCTGTCCATCGTCATCACCTTCACCACCACCAGTTGTTCCACGATCACCACCCTCTCACTCTCTCTAGGTTTCTTCTCTGTGTTCTAGTTGGTTTTTTGAAATTTTTTTAAAATTTTCTTTTGGTTGGAGCTTTTGTGAACGAAGGTCCTTGGAGAAGTCCCTAATTGCAAAATTTAAACAAAGATTTAAAACAAGCAGTCGAGCAGTGGTTATTTTAGAAACTACGAAAAATGCAAGGACGATACAAGAAACTTCTGTTTTTTTTTTCGGGGGGGCTTTTTGCTTGCTTGTTGTTTATGTTGTAGATGGGCCCCGTGGGGACAGAGAGGGGGATGCCGGACGGTGTCGTCACGTTCTCGGGAATTTGAAATGGCGGAGGGTGAGAGTGGGGCCACAGCTAACGTGCGCCGGGTGAACCAGTCGCCGGCCAGCTTGTTTGATCAACGAGACGCTCAGCAAACCGGTAGTCTTTACACCGTGTTGCAAGTTCGACTTGCCCTAATTAACTAAAAATATAAAACATCCAAAGTTCTATGGATATGTCTTGTATAATTATATATATATATTTACGTGGGAAATATGAGATTTTCAATAAATACAGAGATAATCTGTGCGGGAACGTAATCTGGCTTCTGGCGCTCAAGAGCTAAACCATTTGTCTCCCCCCACCTCCGCACTCGAAGAAGGGCAAAAAGCGCTGCGGAAACGTATGATTCTTGCCACGCCAGTTGCTGGTTGCTTAGCTTGAATGCAAATTAATCTTTGGGAAGATATATGGTTTTATTATTTGGAGCCCAAATATTTGGGCTCAAATATTTGGGTTTAATCATAAAAAATTCACCACATAATTTTTTATTATTATAATACTTATTAAAAATCTTCTCTCTCTTCACTTTTTCACAAACTCCCATAATATTTCTTTACTTTATAATATTTTTCAAAATCCAATACCTAAAATTTTCACCCTCAAACATACCCATAAAGTGCCAATTAGTAGATGGATTAGCTATTTAGCTGCATAGCTGATAGCTGTCTGTTATCGAGTTCTATCTCCCTTTGATTTGCGAAGCTGGCCAACCTACTTTAAATGGCCTTTTTGGGTGCCAAAAGGAGATAACAAAAATCAAATGGCCTTTGGTTAATAAGTTATTGTAAATTTTAACTAGATTTCGGTGGGCCAGGAGGCTTTATGCTTTTCGTGACTCTTTTGTTTTTTATTTCTTATTATAAAAGATAAATATGATCAATTTCCACGTAACTCGATTATTCTTGACGCATATACAATCAATCATCTAACATAAATAAAGTAATTAATTTATTTAAAATATTATTAATTATTTTCAACCTAAAACCTTTTAACATTAACAACGAATTGTCATGATAGCAGCAAAGCAATGAATATCAAATTTCGGTGGGCATTTGATTCCACACACGTGGAGGATGCTGAGCATTAAATCTTGAGATTATTTCGGCGACACGATTATCAATTCGTATTAATATTAGGGCCCAAAGCCACCTTGAGCACGACATGAAGTACCTACGCGTTGGTTCGGAGTGCCAGTCCTAATGCGGAGGGAATAGTACACTCATTGGCCCAAATTTCCCTTGCGACCGGACACTGGGCAGCAAAGACCGGCCCATATTTGGGGGATCTTTTACACGTGTGGTCACAACGTGTAATCAGAGACTTGCAGGAAGAGAAAAGGTTTCCCAGGCAGTCAGAGAGGGAGTGGGAAACAAAAGCCTAGAGATAAAGATCCAGAACGTTTGCTACATGTACAAATTCTCTGATGGTTGTTGATGCTCCTTCTGCACTACCTTTCAAGAGAAGAAGGCTCACGATCATTGATCCTATGGAGGCTGAAGCAGCTAAGGTCATAATTCTTACAAAACATCTCCTTTCTAAGTTTCTATTCTATTTGTATTCGTAATATGTAATATTTTGTTGACTTTTTTATCCACGCACTGGATCAACTGTGTTTTTGATAGCGGGTCTGTACGGGTTCTGTCTAAAGGTAGTCTATCTGTGCTTTAATCATCGGGTAATGGAAGATTCTAGTGGGTTTGGTGCCTGCTATTATCGCTCTTTCAATTTGATTCGGTTTTATTAATAATTTTTATAATTCCTGTAACCTTAAAGCATAAACAAGTGTAGCCGCATGCCCGGCATTTGATAGGCAGTTTATATTTACTTTGATTTTGGAAACCGATTTGACTGGCAGAAAGTAGGAATTCATATTGGCAAACAGTGAAATAGGAATAATGAATAACAAGGATTAAACTCCCAATTTAGCTGCCTGCTCTAGTTTTCAAACACTTGCTCTGTCGATGAGGGTTCTACCACGGAGAAATGTTTAAAAGATCACCTTTCAATCCTATCTAACATTGATGTTTAGTGTATTCCAATTGGCATTACAGATACATTGTCATAACAAGCATTAATACCTTTTGCTACTCTTAACTCAGTAAGTATTATTTCTGGGCTCAGATGTTAATATTCATCTTTTATAGGGTCAAATTGTAACTTTTCCACTTGCTCTCATGACCATGTTTGGCGAAATTTTCACTACCACTCCCCAAAACTATTTCATTTTCTCGTACATTGTTTCTGGTATACTCTTCAGGTGTGACAATTTTGTTGATATGTATATGTATTTTTAATTATGCCAGGCCAAGTTTGAAGCTATTAAAGAAAAATTTGGTCGAGAAATCCATGTATTTCAGACATCAGCGCATTCTCCATCTTCAAATCAAGTGCCCAATATGGGTATGCAGTGTATCTACTTTTACAACTCCTACCTTGTGCCCTAATTTGCACTCTGTCTCATAAGATACCTACCAGGCCTGTTGTGGTTGAGAACACAAATTCTTTGCATACACATCTAATGATCTCTTCTACTGTTTCCCCCCCCCCCTTGGACATTGTATGGCAGAGGAGACAGATGACTTCTATGAATTCACTGCTGAGGATTATTATCGTGTTTTAGGGACTAAAAAGGAAGGTAATATTAATGACGACTTTCTTCACGAGTACTTCCTTAGACTCATTATACAGGCTTGCTGAAGTTTGTGGAAAGAATAAATGGTTTGATTGCTGCTTCACTTGAATTTGTAAATTTTGGTACCTTAAATTAGGACCTGAATCCCGTGGCATTTAATGAATATAAGCAAGGAATGGGAATATCTTCTGCTGTCATATTTCTTGTTAGTCTTGTCCATGTAGAGACATATTTTGTTTATGGATATAAAAGTGGAATGATAGGAGGAGTTCATAGTCTTGTCCATGGGAATATCTTCTGCCACATATGCCTATATGCGTTGGATAAAATTATAATATTTTGGATGCTTCTAATGCTTTGATGGTATGATGAACAGATAAATTCTTGAAGACGCGGAGAATCCAAGAAGCGGAAGAGGCCTCTCGCAGGTCAAAAATAACAAAGGTGCTCAGTGTACCCTTTCTGGTTATTTTTTTTTAAATTATTTTTATCATCCATTATTACGTGATGTAATCCAAAATTATTAAATTGAATTTGTCTGCTCATCTATGCAGTCTGTGATTAGAGTTCGCTTTCCTGATGATCATACATTAGAGGTCATATTTCATCCATCTGAAACAATCCAGAGCTTGGTTGATCTTCTTGTGAAAGTGGTTGCTCGACCAGAATTACCCTTCCATATTTGTATGGCTATTGGATTTTACCTATTCATTTACCCATATAAGATTGGGGCGTTTTTTCTGTTTGTGTGTGCATGTGGGGGAGGGGAGGGGGGGGGGGTGGCTGGAACAATGATATGCAAATAAGATTTCAATAAGGATTTCAGGATCTAAAGCCTTAAAAGCATAAAATTTGCTTACGTTGCAGATACTACTCCTCCTAAGGCGCAAATAAAAGACATGGCGCAAGATTTCTACACTGCTGGCTTCGTTCCTGGAGCAATTGTGTATTTTTCCTATGATCTACCAAAAGGTAACCGCTTATTTTGAAGGCTATGATTCCATTCAAACATTGGTCTGCCTTAATTGTCGTAGCATGTTGCAACTTTTGCTCAACCATCTACATACTTGTGTTAGTTTATTTGGTATTTCTCAATGACCATGATTTTGTCCGATTTGTGGTTATTGGTCCGCTCTATTCTTTTTGTTGATCCTTCAAGATTTTTCTGTTCTATGTGGTGCAGTTATCGAGACTAATACTAACTTGTCAGTAGCTGGAATTTCACCATGAAATAAAGTGCATGGTGAAGCAACTCTTACTTGACATGGCGCGTTTAAGTTCCATGACTGCTATTTAAATCACTAATTCATCTGCACAGAACAGTAGGCAAACTCAGCATATAAATGGGTCAGGACTGCATTCACGAAAGCCTGATAAATGAAATCACAAGTTGGAAAGCCCACAACAACAGTAAAACTTTAGTTCTCTTCTTGTAAACATAGATTCTTTTCTTTTACCTAATTTTCACCATCGTAAACCCTATCCCCTGATTTGTCTTAAACCTTAAAACAAGTTGCTCGCTGGAAACTCCTACGTCAGAGTTGGTATCAATGTTTTTTTCGTACATCAGACTTCTACTGTGAAGTCTTTAAAAACAATGCCATCCAAAAGATGGTTTTGTTTCTGAACTGTGCTTGTGTACTGAGGCCCACTCGAAAGAAAGTGAAGAAGTACTTCAAATTTAATATTTACATGGCCTGATTCCAAGATAATAATTTGCCTCAGTGAAACTCAATTCCACGTTCACCTCCACTTTTTCTTCGGCTGTTCACGACTCTGCTTCATTCAATTATGAAGTGGCAATAACTAATGCATATAATTTATTTTCTCTTATGGCACCTTCAGATGATGATTGTACAGACGCAGATTCAGGTCCCTTCCTTCAGGAAGAGCTCATGGCTTTGAAAGATTTGGAACTCAGTATTGAGAAGAACCAGGAGGCAGAACCTGTTCAGCCTTCACCAGAACCTGTACCAGCAGCTCCATCCCCTGTCGTCCAAGAACAAAAGCCTTCCGAGAAAAAAACCGTTAAGCCAAAGTGGCTGAAAATGTGATGATGACCGATTCTGGAGGTCAGCTTCTTTTTACTTTCTGGACCTTTTCTTCCACACTTCAACTGGGTGAATTTCCTATCGTCTCAGTTTGTTGATTCTGGTTTTGGTTTGGTTGCTGCAGGCAAGCTTTACCATGTAACCTCTGCAGCGATGACGTATTTTTCTCCCTTGTGCTATTTTAAGGTTGTTCATACCTCTAAATTGTTGTACGAATGTTGATTAGTATGTATAAGGGTTCAATGCGTCATAACGTGGCATCGCATGGTTGATCGTTTTCCTTTTCGTGTCATCTTTTAAGCAGTGTTTCATAATGTTTTGTCAATGCGGACACTCTTCTTCCTGTTACTACACAAATACTTCTTTTGCCCTGAGCATACTGCGTAAATACTTGCCCGGATGTTTAGTTGAGTTAGTATACTGGGGTGACAAAGCCAATTGGGTGAGTTGGAGTTTGGCACGTAGGCCCACCCGTTCTCAGCATGCCACCCATTGTATAAGGCTTGCAGGCTTTAAGGCAGTCGTTCAGCTTTGTCGCGTGAGAAAATACTATTTCTGCCAGTAGATTGGAGCACAATTGGTACCACTCAATCAATAGTTTAGGGATGTTGGTGTGGAGTAAAATTGTAAGATTTTAATATAATTGTGAATATTTAGGTAATTTTAGAGTGATATTGGTATGCGTGTAAAAGTTGTTAAATTGTATTGATGTGTAAAAATGGTAATGTTGGGGTGTATAAGAATGCGTCTTTTTGTAATGTTGAGATTGTAAAGTATGATGCCTAAAAAAAACTGGGAACAGAACATGAAGTCTCAGAAAATGGGTTATGGTTATGGTTATGGTTTTGGGTTTAAAATTCAAATTTTAATTTTTTTAGATTTAAATATTGTTTGCAAGGGTTTGTTTGGTTGATTAAGATTTTAAATGATTTATATTTTATTGGTGTAAAATATTATCATTTTTATAGTTATTATGATATTCAAAAAATTCAAAAATCAGAAAAAAATATATAATTAAAAAATTACTTAGAAAATGGTTTCATAAATATAAAAATTAGAAAAAAATAGATAAAATATCAAACTTATTACAAGTATTCTTAAAAATAAAAATAGAAGATAAAAATCGTGCAAATTATAAAACAAATTATTTTTACAAAAAAATATAGGGTTAATGACTTTTTTAGTCCTTAGGTTTTTACCCCTTTACTAATTTCGTCATTGGGTTTTCTCATTTATCACACGTAGTCCTTGGGTTTCATAGTTTTGTAAAAATGATCCTTCTGTCCTCTTCCGTTAACGAATTACCCAGTCAACTAACGGTTTACACGTCATCACCAATCAGCCAGTGACACGTGTCTTTTTTAAATGTCACGTCACTTTTTTTGCCACATCAGAAAAAACAAAATTTTTTAAAAAAAATCGTCAAACTTAAAAAAAAAACCCTCCCTAGAAGGGGTGACCGGAGCCACCCGCCTCCCTTTGCTGGGTGGCTCCCGGCTCTAGGGGACCGGTGGCTCATCGAGCCACCGCTCAAGGGGAGGCCGGGGTTTGGGCTCCCCCCCGCGATGGGTGGCTCCGCGATGATCCCCATCGCGGGAGGCCGGTGGCTCAGCGAGCCACCCCTCTCGCGGGGGGGAGCCCGATCCGGCCTCCCCGCGATGGGACCGCGAGCGGTGGCTCGATGAGCCACCGGCCCCCCCTAGAAGGGGTGGTCGGGAGCCACCCAGCAAAGTTCGATTTTGGAAAATGTAGCTTCTTGAAGGACGGACATTTATACCTCCTATTTAACATTGCTTAAGTTCGATCGTACTTAATAGCTAGGCTTACTAATATCTCTCTATATGATCCTTGGCCATTACTAAATTTCCAAATGTATTTTTATATTTTTTTAAAAAAAATTATAGACAAATATGCACTTTTGTAACTATTTTAATAATTTCGATAATGATTATATTTGTTAAGTTTTATTTTGATTTATTTTTAAAAAATATGTTTTATAAATTTTGCATACGATTTGTATCTTTGTAAATTAATTTTTATGAATCTTTTTAGTAGTTTCATACTTTATCTATTTTTATAATTTTTTATATTTATGAAACTATTTTCTACTTATTTTTTGAGTTATATATTTTTCTTATTTTTAAAATCATTTTTATTATTTATTTATTTTTGTGAATATCGTAATAACTATAAATTAATTTAATTTTAAAATAAATCATTCCAAATCTTAAACAAACAAACAAACTCCTACAGCAAAATAATATTTAAATGTTAAAATTTGAAATTTGAAAGTTAAACCAAAAACTAAAACTAAAATCATAATTATGAATCCTAATGTTCGTTCAAGAGGGTGCAGCCCAGCCCCTATAAGGAAGACTATATAGTAAGGAGGGCTACATCAATGCCTTCCCAACTCTTACCTACCCCATTATTGTAGCTGAAAATTGTGTTCAACTACCGCAATTATTTTCGAGTTTAATTAACGACTAAACAACCACTACACGTGAGACGCGTGAGGGCCACCACCTACTAATCGACTAATTAATGGGGGGTTTTAAGATATTATTTTTTGAAGAGAAATTTAAATTTAAATTTAAATTTTATTATTAAAAATACGAAGTAAACGCTTCAATTATGAGAGAATACTATTTATGTATTTCTTAGACCATCGTTCCTAATAAATACTGAGAATAGTCAAATTTTGGGAACTCTGCTTGGCGTTTCAGTGGAACGTGACATTAAATAGTTATATTTTGGTTGATTACATTTCTTATCAATCGGTCGGGGTAAATATAGACAGAATACGGACTCACTTTCTTCTACCCATAATTTTTTTTTAAGCAGCGAAGTGACATGTTGTTGGTGAGGGTAAAATCGTCATTTTGAGATGAAGATAAAATATGTAGGTTAAGATAAGCGATGTTATGCAGATTTAACGCCATGCAAATAGCCTGCCCTCATCGATGACGTCCCACCCACTGATCCAAGAAATTCGACCTTTTCGTGTAGAAGTTTTTCTTTTCCAGTGCCCAATTGCCCCATCCGTGGCCGCTAGTAATCCATGGGAGGAAAGGATGAAAATATCTTTACAGACACGAAACTTCAAAAACGGCGACGTCAAAGTGGCGAACGATGGAGAAGCTCTAAGAATATATTGGTTCAGACTTCAGAGTGTACGACCAAGTACCCACGGTGGGGGTCACTGGTCTCTATCGGCGTGGTCGGTCCGTCAAACTCGGACTTTCCTTCTTTGCTGAAACCATCCATTTTCAGCGTATCTTCCGAGTTATTATTATTATTTTGTTTTGTTTTTAGTTTTCTACGCTATGCGTTTTTGTTTTGATTTTCAGAAAGGGAACTTCGACGCTTTATTTGTTTCTGCGTCGAGAACTGACCTGGTCCGTAACGTGAGGCAAAGAGGCGACACGGGAAAAATACACTTTTTACATACAAACTATCGGGATAGTGACATGTTGCACCTCAAATTATCATCTTTAATACACTGCACTTTCAAACTACCAATGTTAGACACTTTGCACCATACACTACTAATTTTGATGCATTACACCCTCCAACTACTAATATTAAACACTTTAAACCCTCAATTTGACAATAATATCCTTGAAAAATTAATAAATTGACAACAATATCTTTACTATATACAAAATGGGTCAAGGGCATTATCGTCATTTTTGTTTCAAAATTTAAAAAGGTGCAAAATGTCAAAAATTGGTAGTTAGAGGATGTAATGTATCAAAATTGGTAGTTTAGGGTACAAAGTGTAAAACCTATAGTAGTTTGTCAGTGAAAATTGTATATTTTCCCAACAATTTTCTAAGAAGACAAGTGAGGCCGTAATAAAAGTAAACCTTTTCGTTTTGAAAATTAGGCCGACAATCATAACTTTGCATTTTTCGGTCGTTCTTTTGAGACATTTATTTTCTTAATTGGATGAAGCTTCATATACTATAAGACAAAATATTAAACTAATCATCTATATAAAAAGAAAGATAAACACTATAAAATTTATTTTTATATACTTTTTTTATTGTCTATTTAATTAATTTGAAGATTCACATTCTAAAAAATGACTTATCAGGTAAAAGTGTCTCCGAATTTATATGAAATCATTCCAAATTTCCAGATGTTTTATAACCAGGACTGTTACAAAATTGCCAGAAAATTGAAAAAGTATAAAAGAAAAAGAGTGGATGCTAATCTGTTACAGCGAAAGATGACAATCTATTTACCCGGAAAAGAAAACGAGATTTATTCGAAAGCTCTGGGGGTATATAGAAATACAGGGGAATTTGTCGGCCTAGGCGGCTGGTAAGTAAGAGGCAGTTGCTGCACAAGACCAACAGTTTAAAAACGAATAAAAGCCCACCAGAAATCCAACCTCAAGTTCTCCACTCCAAAGCTTCGCATCAAGAGGTATTTCTGCTCCCTTACACATTCACACCCTCTTGCTTTCTTCTCTTAGAGCTTCCAGTTCTTACACAATTGTGATTCTTGGGGGTTCCGAGCTTGTGGGAATTGCTGCGGTTTCCGTTAGCTTTGCGATCTTATTTCTACAATCCGGTTCGTGGTTTTTATCTCGCGTTGTTACGGATATGCTTTCGATGTGATCAGTCCCGTGATTACAAATTCCGAGTTCGGATCTATCTGTTTCTGTCTTGGTAAAAATTGAGATCCATTGCCAGAGTAGTGAAATATAAAAAGGTTATGTAAATAGTTTTCTCTTTTCCATTCGGTCTGTCTGGCTATCGTGAAACAGCAGAAAGACAAAATTTTGATTTCTCAAGAATTATGTTCTGGCAAAGCGGTCAGTTTGGTAATTCGAAAGAAGAGAGTTTTCCCCCCCGCAATTCTCTATTTTCTCAGCGACCAAACTAACCGGTGCGGTGATCAATTTGTGTTTGCTTGCTTGAGTGAATTTTCGATTTGGATTCAGCTTTTTGGTCAACCACACTGTATTTTGAGAGACTGATGGATCGAGGTAGCTCAAAAAGTTGTTGGTCTGAAGTCTGGTCAATCCCAACTGGCAAATAAGATTGCGCTTGCACCCATATCCATTTTCAGTTGCTTTGCGTACAGCTTATATTTTTCTGAACGTTCTAAGGCAGCTTCCCGGTTTCTTATTCAGCTTTTAGAAGATGGAGTCTGTATCATGGCACCTTGAGAGAAGAGATACTTTGAGAAGCGACTCCTTCGCCAGAGACATTGACAATGTGCCCGAAAGTGGGTGTCTCTCCATTGTTGTGCTTGGTGCTTCTGGCGATCTTGCTAAGAAGAAGACTTTTCCAGCACTGTTCAACCTGTTTCGGCAGGTTTGGTTGGACCCATATGTAGCTTTCTCTGTAATTTCTTCATGGATTACATGTAACGGTGTTGGTATATCTGTCGTTGGATTAAGAAAGAGTTCAATTCTAACTCTCTTTTTGTGCAAAATATTGCTGTCATTGGTCTTGAAACGGTGTGTTTAGACCAATTTCCAGTCTTCTCATTTGGTCAGAATGTCTTAAGAAAATGTCCTTGCGTCTAAAAGGAAAATGAGAACCTGATCCTCTGTTTTTTAGGCTAACTAGGAATTAGAGTTTCTGGTTGTTCTTAGGCTCTGTGAACTATTATACTCACTTTGAAACACGTTGGTTTGCTCCCAGGGATTCCTAAACCCTGATGAAGTTCACATTTTTGGCTATGCAAGGACCAAGATTTCTGATGAGGACCTAAGAAACCGCATACGTGGGTGAGACCCTTTTCAGTTGCCTGTCTCTTAATATTCAGGAAAAATTAAAGTTTGCTGTTGCCATCCATATTTTGTCCTGTTTGCTCACTTTCGTTTTTCTTTTTGAATTTTGTTTCTTTGATTCGTATCTTATCTCTGCTCAGGTATTTTGCACATTATCTTTCAACAATACTATTATTGTGGTTTTCACTCAGCAGGACTGTTTCTTCAAATGTTTGTAATTGTTTATAATAAAAGCAAATGTAAGGATGTATTGAGATGCAACAGATAACTGCAGGTTTCTTATTAACGACAAAAATGCTTCATCAGAGCGCTCGGAGACTGTAACTAATTTCCTGCAACTGGTTAGCATAGTCATATCCTGGATCATTTTTGGAATCATTTCTCCGGTGTTACCACAAGTAACATGTAATTGCTTGATGTATATGTGAAGGTTAAATATGTAAGTGGTTCTTATGATTCGGAGGAGGGCTTTCGGGTGCTGGATAATGAAATTTCGGAGCATGAAATCTTGAGAAATAGTGCAGAGGGATCATCTCGGAGACTCTTCTACCTTGCACTTCCTCCGTCAGTTTATCCATCTGTCTGCAGGATGATCAGTCACTATTGCATAAATAAATGTCAGTTTTTCTATCTCACATTTGGCTTTTTGGCTGGAACTATTAATAAACTGCGGCTACTCTAGTTTGGTCGTCCATGTTTAGAAAGTATGTTCCATTCACATTGTTGTACGAGGATATTGCATGTTGTTGCTAGGAAACAATTCACAACTTAGTATGTCGGATAGACATAGAGACTTATCTTGGCTTCTTATATACAGTCACTATCTGATATAGGTCTGCTGTGGTGTAGTCTTAGGTTCTGTACAAACTTCACTCTGGACTTCTGTTTTTCTTTAGTGCCTTTTCTCTAGTATAGTTTTAGTGTTGTTCCTTTTCTTGTCGTTCTTTTTTCATGATCACACTGTTCTCATGAAAGTCGGCATCCTTTCATTAAGTGCAATCCCAGGAAACTCGTTCTTATTACAAGTAGCATTTCTTTCTTCTATTGTTGCTCTGAGGGTAAGGGAGAAGTGTGGAATATAATGATGGGCAAGTACAAAAGAATATAATTTTCAGACTTCTGTCTTTGTTGGTATTTTGTATGCATATTTATTTACATGAATAGAAAATGTTGTCCTCTTAAGATAAAGTTGATAAAATCAGGCATGCTGTTGTTTCATCTCCTGATGGAGATGTATGTATAGAATACTGGATACAGACCTTTCTGAATGATTTAATCTGATCATTTCCAGCTGATCTTGGTGGATGGACAAGGATTGTTGTTGAAAAGCCTTTTGGCAAAGATTTGGAATCTGCAGAGCAACTGAGCACCCAGATTGGAGAGTTGTTTGATGAACCACAAATTTACCGTATTGATCACTATTTGGGAAAAGAATTAGTGCAGAACTTGGTAATAAATGTATATATAGCTCTTAGTTGTCGTTTATTTGGTTCCACAACTGATTATTTCTCTTCTTACATTAAAAATATGCAGTTGGTTCTTCGGTTTGCAAATCGCTTATTCTTGCCCCTGTGGAATCGTGACAACATTGAAAATGTACAGGTGAGAATCCTTCTTTCACCAATCAATGTTTGAAAGTTACTCACTGAAGTTACTCGCCTGAGGCGAGGCTGTAAAAGCACATTACTAGTGATGAATGAAAGGCCACTCTGCATTCGTGCTATATTTCAGTGTCCACCAATCAATGGTTACCTTTCACTGTTAAAGCATTTTATTCCTCTATTTCTGGTGGTACGTCACAGTTGTTCCCTTGGTGTGGGGTTTGGTGGACTAAGGTTGTGTTTGTGTTGTAATATTTTTGGTATGGGAATATGTGTCGGTATTGGGTTTAGTGAAAAGGTGAAGAGAGAGGTAATTTTTTATATTTTTTGTAATTTTTTATATTTTTTTATGGGAGAGAGAGAGATTATATTGGATTATTTTATTAGGAGTGAGAAATATTTTTGGTAAAATTTTGTAAGTGAACGCAGCCTAAGGTACCTATGAGAGTTTCGTTCTTTGGGTGGGAGGCAACGCATGCTAGGAATTTGACTATAGATAATCTTTGGAGGAGAGGCGTTTATGCTACTGATTGGTACTACTTATGTAAGAGGGATAATGAGTCCGTCGACCATGTTTTATTGCATTGTTCTATGGCAAGGGCACTTTGGACGTATGTTTTTCGTATAACGAATCTTCATTGGGTAATGTCGGAAAGGGTGTTTAAGGATCCTTTGGCTATGGCAATTTGGAAGATGGTTCCATCTTCGGTTTGGTGGTGTCTTTGGAGGGAACGTAATAGTCGATGTTTTGAGGTTTCAACATCGTCGGTGGTTCATTTACAGGGTGTTGTTATGCACTCTCTTTTTTGTTGGGTTACAGCTATGTGGGGGGGTCGTTTTCTTGATTTTCCAGATTTCATTTGCTTTTTCGCTTGTATGTTCTAAGTGTTTTCAGTACAATCTTTGTACTGTTTTCACCTTTCATTTCTTTTAATAAATTGATCTTACTTATAAAAAAAATCCATCAATGGTTACCTTTCATTTCTAGCCTAATGTAGCTGTGGTATTTAAAACATTAATAAACATGCGTTTTGTTTGTGTATTTCTCTGGCAGATTGTGTTCAGGGAAGATTTTGGGACTGAAGGTCGTGGTGGATATTTTGATGAATATGGGTATGCTCTGTAAACGCTTGTCTCTGTTTGGAGAAGGAGCTTCAATGAGCAATAATTTCCTTGGTCCTCTTTAATATGTTCTCTCTACAATACATGTCTTGTATGGAATCTATACATTGGTGTTATCTTTTACGTGCTACCTCATCCTATATTTTCTGCTGACACTGAAAATGAACTTTGACATTAAATATGACTAACTGATTGTGTACAAAGTAGGAAACTATTTTTGAGAATCTAAATGTTGTTGGCTTTCCTGCTCTTTTTATCAAGACATCAAATACATTTGATACTATTTATGACTAACTAATTATTTACCATTTTTGGCAGAATTATTCGTGATATCATTCAAAACCATCTGTTGCAGGTAAGACCTTGGTATCAAGATGAAGTAAATTCATCTGCTGATCAATTGTCTCTTAATCTAGATTAGTGATTTTGCTTGAAGTAGTTAGGAAGTGACAGTGCCATTTATTTTCTTAACTTGTAGTTCTCGTGAGTTCTTTCTAGTCATTCATGTTTGACATGTGGTTGTGATAAGATAATTATAGGAAGATCTCTAATCATAATCTTCTTTACTCGAGACTTTTGTTACTCTGTCTCTGCATTGCAATGCACTGCGATACAACCCCCCCCCCCCCCCCCCCAATATATCACCAGAAAAATATAAGGTTTATAGATTTTGACATAATTCTCTTGTTCATGTTTTCTCTACCAACTACAGGTTCTTTGCCTAGTTGCCATGGAAAGGCCCGTTTCTCTCAAACCAGAGCATATCCGGGATGAGAAAGTGAAGGTATGTATCCTCAGCCTCCAATGTTGGGAATGTGGGCGGTTGTTGTTCACTGATACTTAGGCTCTGAAAATTCTCTCATATAGTAAGAAACAAATAGCATCCCCCCCTCCCCCCCCCCCCCAACCAAACAAAAAAGAGAAGAAATCCACACCTGTCTGTGGTTTGTCTTGCTGAAATTTCTTTATGATAATATACAAAAATACTTGCAGATTTAGAGAGTACTTGAGTTTTGAAAGACTTCTTTCAGAAAAGGAATACTCATGCTTAATAATTTTGACTACTCTTTCCCCATAATTTTTCCCCTTGTTTATTATTATATGCCTTAGTTCCAGACATGCCCTTCACATTCTTGCTGATTAACATCTGGAACTCAGGTTCTTCAATCAGTTCTGCCAATTAAAGATGAAGAGGTTGTTCTTGGACAATATGAAGGCTATAGGGATGATCCAACAGTTCCTCATCACTCAAACACTCCAACTTTTGCAACTGTAATTCTGAGAATACATAATGAAAGATGGGAGGGTACGATATATTTCACAAATTGTTTGTTCTTCTTTTTCAAGCTCCTTTATGGTTCTGGGAGAGATGATATCCTCACGTTACATCTGAGTATCTGTTATACCCTAGAGGCATGATTTTATTTGTTATGTGTATACGTTATGCCTGGATTCAATTAAAGCACATTTGTTCAGCTGCTGCTCACTGTGAAAGGCAATTTCTTGTTTAGGTGTTCCCTTTATACTTAAGGCGGGGAAAGCATTGAGTTCAAAAAAGGCAGAAATACGAGTTCAGTTTAAAGATGTTCCCGGTGATATATTCAGATGTATGGCTCCTGACATTCAGGATTCTGGTGACTTATCTTCAGAATTTGCTTGGTTCCACTATGAATCTTCTTCCAGCTTTCTACGTTTTAACTTGGGTGCAGAGAGGAACAATATATCTTGTACTTGAGATAATACTAGTGCATGAGTGAAAGCATAACACCAAATGCTAAGATGTTATTGTTCTTAAAAGTTTTGGTGTCAGAAGTGAAAAGGAAATCAGGATTTTCAGTCGAGGGAAGATTTCCACGCAGATTATAACACTAGGGGAATAAGCACCGCCCTTGTCTGTTTCTGCAACATGATTTGTTGTTAACTCCATATATCCTGCCACTTACCTCCTTGGTTAACTCCTTGGTTGGCTTTCTTTTCAGTGTCTGTGTAGTGTCATCACCACATTGATTCTGGGTTTGTATGATGCCTGATGGTCTGTCAAAAATATTTTGTTGCTTAAAAGTTTTTAATCTACTTCTTGACTGAACATTGTCTCTTGTTTAGGTAAAAAGCAGGGAAGAAATGAGTTTGTAATACGCCTTCAACCTTCAGAAGCCATGTACATGAAGCTTACGGTATGTTAGTGGTTCTGATAACAACATTTCAAAGAATGCTTGAGCTGGTACTGCCTATTTTTCGCCTAACTGAAACTGGAGACAGCTCCTTTTCTCAACCTTATGCAATTCATAATTGGTTACCTTTTATCATTCAAGTATGCCAAATTGGAGATACCAACTAGCTTCATATATGAATCGTGCACTCAAAGCTATTACATGAGCCCTGGATCTCAATAACCTCAGTATCATCAAACTGTAGCATATTTTAAGAGTTGCTACACATCATTTAGTTATTAATTATTTTGCTCAATGTCTTTCCTGCAGGTCAAGCAGCCTGGACTGGAGATGTCAACCGTCCAAAGTGAATTAGACTTGTCATATGGGCAACGTTATCAAGGGGTGGCAATCCCAGAGGCCTATGAACGTCTAATTCTTGACACGTATGATCCTTTTCTTCCAATACTCTTGAGTGTCTCCGATAATTCGGGTTTTGTTTCCTGCAATCAGTACAGCTGTTTTGAATTACCTATGCAACTCTAGCGTCGTATTGATGCAGGGATAGATACCACCGATTATTACTCTAGCTGTCCATTGATTTCTTAATTATTGAACTTGAGCATTTTGTTTTACAGAATAAGAGGTGATCAGCAGCATTTTGTTCGCAGAGACGAGTTGAAGGTATGGCATTTACCGTAAGTAATGTATTTCACCACGGCAATGTCAATTCCCAATGTAACAGTTTTGTCAACTATCAGGCGGCCTGGGAGATCTTCACACCTCTTCTGCACGCAATTGATGATGGAGGAATGAAGACACTTCCATACAAACCCGGCAGCCGAGGTCCTGCCGAAGCAGATGAGCTGCTAGCAAAAGCCGGTTACGTCCAAACACATGGTTATATATGGATCCCTCCCACCTTGTAGAACGCAGCATACCTGCTTTTATGGTGTACCTATTCCGTTGCCTCCCCTCCTACAGTCTCTAATGAACGGTGGCTTTTTTCATTAAGCTTGATAAGCTTTCTGATTGGAACAATAATCCTGTAATGTGTGTATTAGAGATGCTCTTCTTCCTTTTTTGGCAATGTCTTAGAAACTCTTCAGCATTGCATAAGCTGCACGATGCAATATGACCACTGTAATAAATTGCTGATTTCAGGCGCGGCCTACCCTTCAGAAAGAAAATAGTTGGATTCAGCAACCCATTTTTCCACTTTTTAATCTCTGTTCTTCATGTTTACTCGTGGGAGTTCAAAAGATCTGGAACATACAACCTATTTCGAACCAATTCAAGAAATTGGACTGCACTGTTTCACGGTTGGGCTCACAGTAATTATTGATATAATCCTGCAGCTTTTGATGGATTGGCAAACCAATTGGCGCAGAGAAGTTTCGATGCTTCCCTTCATGGAGAAGCCAACGGAACAAAAACCATACAAAGTTTTGAGGTCTTGGTCTTCTCTGATTTCTGGACTCCTTTGATTCCAAGGTAAAGAAAAAATATCTTTTGTTCTGATGTGTCGTCAACCCTTGTGTCGGCCCAACTTGAACCTTTCAGACTAGAGACAGCTGACTTTTCTACCAATCTTCTGCCTTTGGTTTCTTCGTATGCTTGTCCCATTCTAAAATTCGTATATATGCCTATTCGGTATTCCATTCTCCTCCTTTAATTATCACTCGAGTGTTGTTTAATAGCTGCATGTAATGCTTACCCGAACTTTCAGGAATTAAAGTATTTTGCAGATAGAAAATACCTCTCCTACATAGAAAATAAAAAATAATATATTTTTTTCTATTTCTGTAATTGTAGATTTTTTGTGCTTTAATAAAATACCATACGAGGTTCCAAATATAGAAATGTACTTAGATGTCGTTTTAAATATAGTTCACATGTCATCTAATTTAGAGAATAATATTTTTTTTTGGGTTAAATACAATTTGTACCTTCATCTTGACACTTTCCACATTAATTTATTATTTTTATCACATTGAACCTACTAACTATTGATTCTCAGACACTTTGCATTATAATTTGAACGATAACTTTTTTTTGACTAAAAAATAGAATTTTACCCTCATAAAATTCTCACTGAAAAAAAAATTGAGACAAAAATATCATTTTGTACACTAAAAATTATTTTTCGTCCAAATTAACTACAAATTTTAACAAAGGTGCTAAACATTTGAAATTAATTGTTGGTGGCTTCAATGTGAAAAGGAAATAATAGATTTAAGTGGGAAGTGTAAAACACATAGTTGAAGAGTTCAAAATGACGTTTCTCTTCTTCTTTTTTAGCTAGATGTATCAAAGGTGTTACTTGGGGATAAAGATTATGTGCAACGAAAAGCTGTGCAAAGCCATGTATGTAGGCGACTATGATTTAAAGTTACAAATTTAAAGATGAAGTGAAAATAACTTATGACAGTTGGTGAAAATATTGGGGTACATTAGTGTTTAAGTGTTAAAATTTTGAATATATGAGTGAATGAAAAAGTAAAAAGTAAAAATAATTTAAGTGAGTCGGTAAAAAAAGGAAAATAGAAAATATGATGAAATAGATAGATTATCTTCTAATTTTTTTAATTAGCTGAAAATTTTAAGGGCTAAATTTTGGGACTAAAAAAAAATTGACACTCAAGGGTCATTTTTACCTCGTTAAAAACTTATAAATTACCTGATTTCTAAGTATTTCAGTGGAACTCTACTTTTCAGTTAAGATTTTTCCCTCTGATTGAGAGGGAAAAATCTCAACAACAGTTTAATCTCCGAAAAGCGAAATCCTAGATCCCACATTCCCACTGGTGATGCTCTCACCCGCCTACTCTCCCTCTCTCTCCCTCATCCTCTCATATTAACATCTTTCTCCTTCTTCATATCTCAATTCTTCGATCGGAACGAGACTCGGCTTTGGTGTATATATATTTGATTTTCGGTGCTTTTGGTTTTTATTTGCCACCGGAATCAAATTTTTTATTCTAATAGGGTCTTGGTTTATTTATCTTTTGAAAACGAAAAGCTTTTCGGGTATACGAAATCGGGTTGTTTGAACCCTGTAGAGTTCTCTTTGCATGGGTGCTCTGAGAATAAAGAACGCCTCTCGGTTTCTTTGACGAACACTCGGATATGAATTGTGAAGATTCGTGTGATTCTTGGAGTTTCTATGGTTTGAACTATGGGTTGGAGGGCTCTGATTGGGAGGAAATGGACGAGGCTGAATTGGAAGGCTACGTTGAGCCGTTGTTCGCTGATGATATTGTCGATCAATTGCCCATTGATCCGTTTGGAATGGATATAAGTTCTAAGATTACGATTACGCGTTGGTTTCAGGACTTGGGTGAGGAATCTGATTCAAGTTTTTGGGTTGATGAAGCTGAAAAAGAGTTCGCTGATCATGGTGGACAATTTCCAGGGCTAAATTGGGTTTGAAATGGTTCCAAGTTTGAACCGGAATTACGTAACACAAAAATTGATGGATTTTCAATTCCACGTGATGGGTTTGACAGATGTGGGGTTGATAATGGATTGTTTAATGCGGAGGGTTATATGAGTTTTGGCCTTTTAGGCAATTGGGTTGTTAGCAAAGGACCTCAGAAGTCGAGAGATTGTGGGGAAACTTGTTTTGATGGTGAAGGAGGTGCACCTCATGATGCCCTATTTTTCGCTCTGGGCTATCTGGGGGTGCAGGACCTTCTCAGTGTAGAAATGGTTTGCAAATCTTTGCGTGATGCGGTTAGAAGTGATTCTCTTCTTTGGAGGAGTATTCACATCGACCAGCCGTTGAGCATAAAGATCACTGATGATGCTCTTCTAAAGTTGGCTAATAGAGCACAAGGTACTCTTCAGTGCTTGAATCTGGTGGACGGCGTAAGAATCACAGATGGTGGCTTGAAGCGCGTGCTTGAGACCAGTCCGAGGCTGACAAAGGTCCGTACACGTTGTACAATCACTATCCTGGAACAGATATGTTTTATGCTAACCGCGAAAGTTTGTTGTTTATATACGTAGTTCCAAATAGTCTCTGTATCGTCGTTGAAACTTTTAGTGATTATGGATGCTTTTTCTTCCTGTGATAATACCTAATGAATTGTTGGGTTGTCAACGTATATAAGATAAGCCTTGAAACTATTTTCATTTTTTGTTACAATAGCTACTTCTGCCTGTTCTTCCATTCTGAGTATTCTTTGTACGGGGAACAAAAAATACACGACTCTTCATCAAGTATCATGCTTGTGAAAGACTGAATACAAAACTATCCTCTTTTGAATGTCAATCAAACCATAGGGCATTTCAGATAGCTCTGGGAAGATTTATTGTGGTTGTGGTTCTGAGTAAAAAATACATGCGCAAAACATAGAGATCTTCATATTTCATTTGCTAATCTTATTCTATTATTAACTACTATGTAGCCAAAACATTGTCATATTTTTGCCACTGACGCTGCACCCAAATCATATGGATATCTATTCTCTTTTAGTGGTTTAATCGAAATTTGAAGTTGGCAGAACCAAAAACCTCTGCGTGGTACGACTGTTTCCTTTTTCTTTTCCTTTTTGTTCATTACGTGTATCCTGTACTTCAAGTTAATTTGCCAATGGCTCACTTTTGTAGGGCTTTTGTTTTTAACTGAATAAACTTACAAACTTGCGCTTCTTTCCTGCAGCTTAGTGTGCCAGGATGCATCAAACTTAGTGCTGAAGGCATATTGAATAACTTAAGGGCCTTCAATTCCGTCGCCTTGCCTGGAATAAAGCAATTAAGAATTGCTGGCGTCTGTCGTATAACGGACAAGCAGTTCAAAGAATTGCGGTTTTTGCTGAATGCAGATAACTGTCTGCAGATGAGTGCCCACAAACCTCTGATTTACACTGGGAGGAAGTTGTGTGTCTCTAGCGATGATGATCGTGCCATCGACATTGAGGTCTGTCCCAAGTGCCAGGAGTTGAGCCTGGTTTATGATTGTCCGGCAGAGAGTTGCCAGGGGAAACATCAGTCTGCTCAGTTGTGCAGGGCTTGCAGACGCTGCATATCACGTTGCATTGAGTGTGGGCGCTGCCTCAAGGACTGTGATTACGAGGAGACATTCTTTCTAGACCTTCTTTGTTTTGCTTGTCCTCTTACCCCAGATGGGCCAGGTGAAAAAGGTGCTTCTAAGTGCACCGTCTTTCATCGAGAGACCAGGTACCGGTTTTGCTTCTATAGCTGATGCAGAAGAGCATGCACTATGCCGCTGGCTGTAGTTTTTGGAGTATAATGCGAAAGCCACTTGCTCAGAGGCTAAATGTAGAATCTCCTGTTACCGTGAAGAATATGCAACTTGTGAAAGCAGAGGAGAGCTACCACTATGGGAGCTCTAACTGTGTTGTTAGTGTACCATTGACTCTCTTTTGATAGAAAGCTAGCTTAGGATGTTTGAGGAGGAGGAGGAGAAGAATAAGAAGAAATCCAAAATAGAGAAATAAAAGGGATGAACGAAGGGAACTCAAAAGGGACATTGTATGCAGAAAGTGATGGAAGTATCACGGTACTTCTCTTGTGCATCAACATTCTGATACCTTGAGTTAAGTAGGCAGTTTTTTTCACCTTGACTGATCTTTATTTTGCATAGGATCTGTTGGGTGCACAGCT
Source organism: Myrica gale (assembly GCA_963930655.1). NCBI lineage: Eukaryota > Viridiplantae > Streptophyta > Magnoliopsida > Fagales > Myricaceae > Myrica > Myrica gale. The sequence goes on along the minus strand of OZ005600.1, from coordinate 907,839 downwards.
GTGCACTATCATATAACCTATATTCGCATTTCTACTACTTTTTGGTCTTGCTAATCTTCTACTTTATACTTGACTAAATGGGGAATGGTTGCATGTTCCTTTTTGTTATGTGGCTATTGTTCTTTCATTTTCTCCCTTGGAGTAGCCTCTCATTCTTAAAGTAAGGTAACCTTACTCCTTTCTCCCTTATTCTCATAATGGCATATAAGTGTTATGCAATTTATTGGGAATATTTTCCCTGCAAAAAAGAAAAAAGAAGAAAAACTTTTTGCGGTTCACCAGATGTGATTCTATATAGTCTCTTCTATGGTGTGTATTTTGAATTTTTGAGCATGAAGAATGGGTTTTGTGGTTCAATTCTGACTGCTATTGTTTTGGCAGTAGATGGTTTAAGAGTAGTTTTCCAACAATAAACTTACTATCCAGAGTCTTCATCACAAATTGCACCGTTGGTTTCTCTCTCTCTCTCTATCTAATTCAAAGTCCTTTGTTTAATGAAAAGAATTATACTTTTGGTTGGTGTTGGTAGAAAAACTCAACTAGTGGGTTTCTGGAGGTCCCACTTGTTTATTCTCGAGCCTTATAGTTATGGTTTTACTCTGTTAAGTGTTTTTTGGCCTGAATTGGAATCCCTGGTAAATGGAAAGATTAGAGAGGTATAAGAAGAAGTTTCGTGCCGCTCCATCCTTGTTCCAAAAAACCAAAAAAGAAGAGGAAAAATTCATAAATATCAAAATTATTAGAAAATATTTATTAAGTAACATAAAAAATTATCGATTCGAAATCATTCGATTATCTCCCATGAGTCTCCGGTCTTCCCCGTCGCCCTGGCCCCCCATCTTAAAAGTAACTCAAATAAAAATTAAGAAGAAAAGGCAAATTCTTAAACCCATTGGGAGTTGTTTTTTTTTGTCTTTTCTTTATCCAGATGGGAATCTCCAATCAACCAAGTCCCAGATCCCATTCGACATGAGGTTCTACCCAATACATGTGTAACACGTGTAGCTTTCGGATTACACTCTTTTTCTCGTGGCTGGTGTGACTTTAGTTGTAAAATATCTTCCGAAGAAGAGCTAAGCAGCTGGCATACATTTTTAAATTACTTTTTTATTAATTTTAATATCATTTTATTAATCTCAATAATTTTTTACCAATGCTAATAATTTTTAACACATTTTTCATCAATTTTAAAGAATTTACGTTATTTTCAAAAAAATACAAACACAAAACTGTTTTGAGATATAAACAAAACATAGTTTAAGAATGATAGTCTATTAAGTTAATTAATTTGTCAAATATTCTTACTAATCCTCTTTATTGGTTCATGATCTTAGCATTAAAAATAGATTAAATTCAAAGCACTCAACACGTGTCTGAAAATATAGAGGAGTAGTCAGTTATATAGATTTGGAATATAAAGCTAACAATTTGAATTTTAAATTCTAAAACTCAAGCTCAAATTCAATTCGAAACAAGGCGAAAATGATTTGATAATGGGATATTCTTTATCAGCACCAATATCCAATTTTGTAAGTCGGGTAAAAAGTTAGAATGTGGTGCATAAAAGATAAGACAAATTTGTTCGGGCTGAAACGGTTAACAGGTTCGGTTTGCTTGAACCCGGTTAAACTTACGCAAGTTTTCGGGTCAACAACTACTGCGTAAAACTCACCGCTCACTCAAAACCATCTCTCGGAGACCCGAATGTGAATTGTTTTTGCTTTGTTGGGTCTCTTTTAGTTTTAGCTTGAACCAGAGTGCAAAGCGGCGACCATGGAGAACGGTGAAATTCCCGAAGACGCCAACGACCGTAAGCCTTTCCTCGCTGTTATTCATCTCCCTAATCTGTAAGGACCACTAGGTTATGGTTATTGGGTACCTCTAAAGTTTTTAACTTTTGCTTTTTCGTTTTCGTTTTTCTTCTATGTATATTCAGATTGCCCCGGTCCACGATCAGATTCTGCAGGAAAATCTGACGCTTGCCAAGGTTGTCCTAATCAAGAAGTTTGTGCTACTGCTCCTATAGGCCCCGACCCTGGTTCTCTCTCGCTTATTGCTTAAAAGTTCCTTTTTTTGTTTTAATGACTGTGAAGTGACATATTTGTCTGTGGGTATTAATTTTGAGTTTTATATACCCAATTATTCGATTAAGTCTGGATTTCCTTGGTCATATTTTCTGAAATCACATTTCGAAGAAATTTCAATTCCTTCCAGAATTGCGAAAATCAATATAGAGTCCACTATCATATGCTACTAAGTTCAATCGTAGTTTTAGTGAATATGTAGTTACCCGCAAGCTTAAGGTGGTGGATTTAGGGCCACGGCCATGTGTCTTGAACGTGTGTTAAGATAGATTCTTGGTAGTTTTTTTTTTCTCCTTGGGCAGGTGGGGATTGAACCCCTTGCATAAAGGGAAAAGGGGTACCATTGAGCCAAAGGCTCGTTGGCACGAGCTTGTTGTTACTTGCTACAGTAAACTTTGAGTTTGTGGTTATTTCTGGATGTGCTATGGAATAAGAGCGATTGTTGTTACTTGTCATTTTCACGCATTGCCACGGCATCATAAGAAAGTAGAGGCAGACATTAGGAATGTGTCAGTTAAAGATGTTTATAAGCACATTCCTTGATCTCTTAGGAGTCCACAACTCCAGAGCCTTGTATTGATTTTCAGGTTCTATCTGTAATTCTGATCTTATTTTCCCCCTCAATTGCAAGTTGATATCTTGTTATTGTTCCCTTAATACAATCATAGTGAGGGAAAATATATATTTTTAATTTTTCTCAGGAGTGTGCATATCTGTTTGGGCATCTTCTTAGTTTTTTTTTTGGTGGATAAATAGAAGAGGTGAAGTTTGGTGTTTGTTAGAAATCTCGTAATTGAAACAATGAATGTCTAAAAAGAGTATTACTCTGGGCTTGCTGCCTAGCACATAAGCAGAAATGCATATACGTTTTTATTTGTATTACTCTGGGTTTGCTGCCTAGCACATAATTCAGGAGTGGGACTTGCAGTGTGTTAACCGTGATTATTTTTTGAGATTAGATGTCACAACAATGGTATGCATTTGTCTTGATAGTCCCTATGTTCGTTTCTGCAGACTTGGTTGCAATTGCAGAAAGAATGGCTACCGTTAAGCATAAGATACTGATTTTGTCTGGGAAGGGGGGAGTTGGCAAGAGCACATTCTCTGCTCAACTGTCATTCGCTCTAGCAGCTATGGAGTTCCAAGTGGGTCTTCTTGACATTGACATTTGTGGCCCAAGTATCCCAAAGATGATTGGCCTAGAAGGTCAAGATGTCCACCAGAGCAACCTCGGCTGGTCTCCTGTTTATGTGGAGGCAAACCTTGGGGTTATGTCGATCGGATTCATGCTTCCTAACTCTGATGAAGCTGTCATATGGAGGGGCCCACGCAAGAATGGACTCATAAAGCAATTCCTGAAGGATGTGTACTGGGGCGAGGTTGATATTTTGGTTGTTGATGCTCCTCCCGGGACGTCAGATGAGCACATCTCAATTGTCCAGCTGCTTGAGGCTACTGGAATAGATGGTGCAATTATAGTCACCACTCCTCAACAAGTATCCCTGATTGATGTAAGGAAAGAAGTGAGTTTCTGCAAGAAAGTTGGAGTTCCAATTCTCGGGGTGGTTGAGAACATGAGTGGCTTGTGCCAGCCACTGACAGACTTCAAGTTTATGAAGATGACAGAAACAGGTGAACATAGGGATGTTACAGAGTGGGTTAGGGAGTATCTGAAAGACAAAGCACCAGAACTTCAAAATTTGATTGCTTCCAGTGAAGTATTTGATAGTAGCGCTGGCGGTGCAGAGAAAATGTGTAGGGAAATGGGTGTGCCTTTCCTTGGGAAAGTACCTTTGGACCCTCAGCTTTGCAAGGCAGCCGAGGAAGGTAGATCTTGCTTCATTGATCAAAAATGCGGGGCAAGTGCTCCTGCACTGAAGAGAATCATAGATAAATTGATTGAAACTCATGGGTTCTCAAGAATGTTGGTAGATGACAGTGCATAGGAAAGCTAGCTCCAGCTTGTGATCCTTGTGGATCAAAATTTTGATTGTGTTCTTTTGTTCCCCTTTAATCTATAGCAGCAGAAAGTTCATTTGTTTTTTGGCGTTTACTCAAGTTATATGTATCCACAGTTTTTTTTTATACCTGACTGGTTTGCGAATGAAATGATAACCCGTGGTCTTTGGAGTTGCTCGGCCACGCGTATGTGCATAGTAGCTGTTATATGTCTTTAAGAAGTGGATATTTTTTAGGGATAATATGTTTTCTTCGATCTATGCACCAATAAAATTCACAATGATGGTTCCATAACTTGCTAGAATGATGTTACAATCCGGCTAGTCTGCTTGGAGCCATCTAAAACAGGCGGCAACAAAGCTAATCTCAGCAAAATTATTACTAAATCTACTGCTCAAAAATTCCAAAAAATCATTGCAGTATCTAACAAACAGACGGCCTTACTTCCCTCAATCCAAAACACATTCATTTGCTGAATTTAGTATTATTCAAATTTTGATTATATCGATCGAAGATATTTCGTAGTCTATTTTTCAGACGTAGATAATCTACACCTTTTGATGTGTCTAGGACGTTAGATATAATCTATTCTATTCTATAGTTTTGTAATTTAAGATTATTCTCAACACCTGCTAGGATTTTGAAAGTTTTTATTGGACAAATGTCACTCCTTATGGATAATGTTTTGATAGAAAACTTCCACTATGTCCAAGGCCACATATTGATAAGCATGTCTCGTTGTCAAAAGCATTTTTAAAAATTAAAAAAGTAACAATTTTATTGACCCACATTTTCAGATTTTGTTTATATATCGGACAACATTTCTAACGATATCACCAATTAGAGTAAGACAGTCAGATCATTCTTTGTTTTCACGCACGGAAAGCAATTGTAGCTCCTAATGTAAAGGTCTTTATATCTGCTGATACACATTCTGGCAAATGAATGGCCCATTCTGTTGTTTTGTTACAAACTACATGCGTTTAAAGATAATCTACTGGTGGAAAGTCTTCCCCTTGAACTCGAGATCGACGATCCCTTTACCAGGTGCAGGAGGAAATATACGCATTATGAGCATTGAGCAGCATCACAACCATACATACATTGCCAAGGAGTTATATGCAAGCATACATGTAAAAATGCATAAAGAACAAGTTTTGCCTACAAGACAGTCATTTCAATAATACTCTCGCACCGATAGCAATCTAAGCGATTAATGACGGGTCATAAAGGGGCAGAAAATGACTAGCTGATTATCAAAGCAACTTTGGAAAAGAGAAGCCCATTCAGCATAACATGCCAAGTGCCAGATCTTATCATTGAAGATATAACATGCGGTAAAAAGGTGATGACTACAAGATGGGGAAAAACCCATGCATCTCAGACTTAAAGCCCCAAACCCCAGTAAATTAGAATTTATGATTCTCAAAAGAAAGATCTTATGGTCTTAGATACAGAAACTAAAAATTTCATTGACTATCAACCAGCAATCGTGCAAATCCACGACCTTTTTCACGCTTTTATGTCATGTCCTGTGACCCTGCAAACAATCAACGATTCATATCAAATATTATGTGATCTACATGTTTCATGACACCATAACCAGTGCCAATTTCCATACCAATGTCATTCAGCCTCTTAAAGGAGAAAATGAGATTGAATGGCAAACACTTTAAACACCTACTGACTGAATCAATCAATTTATCATCTGAGGCAGATAAAAGACTAGCAGATTAACATTTCTCCACTAGTACTAAGGACTCCTAAAAGGCTGATTTAGAAAGAGAGAAAACAAAGATTGCCGACACTTGGATCAGATATTCTTCCTTTTAGGATGTCACGTCAGGACAGCAAAATTCAGCTATTGCAACAAGAAAATACAAAATCTCCATAGACATAATGTGGCTCATTTAGTCGAGCTAAAAAAGGAAAGCAAGTCATTTTGCTATCGATTACAAAGGCGTTCCACAGTTCCACGTATCACTCATCATAATGTCCTGTTCTTCTCTAAATCATCAAACCTCAGTTTGTCAGTTTCTTTGATAATAGGGTGTCCTTACTTCCCTTCCCAATTACAGTTTACACAAAATTTATACATAGCAATTTGCAAATTACAACCAGACAAAATCTGACTAATACAACTATCAATGCCTTCTATTCACTTCAATAATCACACAAGGATTCCATTTTAACCTCAAAAAACCATCTGCAGTACAAAAACTGTTAAACTTCTCCCAATATCTTTTCAAACAAGAGCTAAAGGAGCCATTCTTTCTAGGCAGCTAACGTAGCAATAAACTGTAACACAAGATCTAACAAAATAGGATCCTCGACTGATTTACAACTTCCCTTAATAGTATATTAGATATCTTCCATTAGAATTTGGAATTATTGCAACCACCAAGAAAATCCTATACCAGTACTTTCTGTCGTTGCTAGAACATAAAAAACAACAGAACTCCTATATCTACAAGCAAACTATAAGGAAACATACGAAGTCAAAAAGTTCATAATCAAAAGCATATATGCACTAAAAAAAAATTAGAAATCAAAAGCACCATCAGAGTAAGAAGCACACAAACCCAAATCCTAAAAATCTCTTGACTTATCTGGGTGCAATTACATTAGCAACAGAAAAACATAGTTATACCGAACTCAACGCGAGGCATTGAGTGCCATGAGTATCTGCTGGCCGCCGGGGAGGTACGCCACATTGGGCGTCTTCGCGAGCGTGCTGGCATTCTCTCTCATAGCCTCAATCTTCCTGAGCTCGATGAGACCCATCCCAGCCTGGGAAGTCGCCTCTGAGATCATCTTGGCCGCCTCACTTTCCCCCTCAGCACGAATAATCGCGGCCCGCCTCTCCTGCTCCGCCTTAGCCACCACGAACTTGGACCTCTCGGCCTCCTGCTGCGCAACCTGCTTCTGCTCCACGGCGCGCGAGAACTCCGCACCGTACGACAGGTGCGTGATCGCCACATCATCGAGCACGATATTAAAGTTCCTCGCCCGCTCTGTCAAGCCGTTGCGGACCAAGGCTGACACCTGAGGCCGCTCGGTAAGGAGCTGGTCGGCGTTAAACTGCGCCACCACGGCCTTAAGGACTTCGTTGCCTATCGACGGGAGGACCTTCTCGTCGTACTCGAGCCCCAGGGTCTGGACGATCTCGGGCAATTTCGTGACCTCGGGGCGAGAGAGGACTCGAAGGGTCAGGTTGACCATCTGGAGGTCCTTAGTTCCCGAGACGGAGGAGAAGGTGTGAGGCTTGGTTCGGATGTCGAAGATGAAGGGCTTCTGAAGCCATGGGACCAGGAAATGGGTACCCTCACCCACGGTCTCGTCCAGTATTCCGCGAAGCCGGTCGAAGATGACGGCGCGTTGCCCACCGTCTACAGTATAGAGTGATGAGTTGAGCATAGTGGCCGCTGCACCGAGGCCCAAGGCGGTGCGTGCGATGTTGGTGAGGAAAGATACGGCGGCTTGGCTACCCATAGCTAATGTTGTGTCTGTGCAAGGGAGTAATGGAGATTTTAGGGTTTTTGGGGAAGCTTTGAGAGGTTTTTTTTTGGGGGGGGGGGGGGTTTATCAGATCTGGTTTGCTTGGAAAGAGATGGATTTAGGCCGCATAAAGCCCAGATGGAAGAGAGGACTGGATACATGGGCCTCATATAATGTTGCGGCAAATTCACTTCGGCCCAATCTTACGATAGCCGAAATTGTCGGCCCATATATAATAGTGGGCCATATATTGGCCGAGCCATAAGGGTTCCATATCCGGATTATACAGGTAGCGGTACCGGATTGGATTCTGTCCAAGTATTCAACAAATTTTCGCCCACATCTGGTTCAATCATCGAGAGCGAGGACTGGTTAATTGGGCCACAATTAATGTTTTACCAACAAATCTATTTGGGCCCAAACATTGTCTGCTCGAGCACAAAATATTGGTTATTATTTTGTTGGGCCCTTGTTTACTTGTGGGCCTGAGATTGGACCAGATGTGGGCGAAAATTGAATACGGGCCAAAAATGAATGAATTTCGGCCCAACCATTGTTGATCTCGGGCCCAAAAGGATCAACCATGACAGGCCCTAGTACTCTTTGCTCTAAAGTTCTTCAACACAACGCCAACTTTTCGGAAACCCTATTCTGATCATAAAAGGAGCGAAAAGATTGAATCAGCAAATTTCTCCTGCAGGTATTCGCCCTTGAATTGTCTTTAGTTTTTTTGGGGCTTGTTTGCTTAAAACTATGTATATCAGCGACAAAACCTGTGATCATTTGGAAACATTGCCATAGTTGTAGGGTAGTAATCTTTTGGGTTTCACACTAGTGGTAAAGTGGGGTGGTTAGTGGCTGCTATAACTTGTAGGTTACTGATAAACAATAGTTATTTAGATATTGCGTCATTTCGTTGGGCTCTTTTGCTTGTGCATGTGAGAGAGTTTCCGTTCTAGTCTAATTTGTGAAGAGTATTTTGTGGTTCGAGACGTTGTGGGTGTGTCGGGAACTTTTGCTCGCATTATTCAATTTGGCGGATGAGCTTTGATGCTTTTGAAGCTTATTTCGTTAAATTCGTCTTGTAGGAGTACAAGATAGATATGGATTCTGCGTTATATTTCCCTATATGAGAGGTTAGTTATTGGAATGCGGAAACTAAATGGTGCTACTAGAATTCTACATTCTTTTTGTATTATATATACTACACTCAGAGCATTTGGTGACTTAATTGCAAGTAACTTCCGTGAATTTATAGTTTGGCTCATACCATATATCAGTATATGTATGAAGTTGTGTAATGGGCATCTTGGATTGAGGTTTAGTGCTTTATGAGATTGGGTGACTGTAGCTTATCAAAAAAAAAAAAGAGATTGGGTGATTGTAAAGTTGAGTTGCTAAAGATTAATGGAAGGGATGCTTGGTTACTTGCGGTTCCATTCCATAACTGTTGCTATCATCAAGGTTACTGTTCTAGCTACGTGAGAACATCATTAACAAGCTTTTCATGTTCTTGGTTTAATGCCCAAAAGTGTGTAACTTTCTTCTAACTAAATTTAGGTGTTTTTTGTGTTGCTACCTGTGCTTGAGAACAAAGTCTTTTAAAAATCCCTTAAGAGATTTGAATCAACTGATTGAGGTTAGGACTTACCTGCAATTACTTCATTGCTGTCATACTGATTTTGGTGCCAATATAGGTCTTTTGGAAGATGAAATCACAAGTTTATAAGTATTAAGTCATGTTGTTAATACTTGTTTATAACTAGGCCTCCTTATCCATCCTTTAAGCATGTCAACAGCTTTGGGATTGTGTTAATGGTATATGCTGAATGTGCCACATGACATAGTTCTTATCTATTTTAACGGTTAGTTCTCTACCATGTTCATTTGTTAGTGCATATGCATATCTTTATTGAGGAGCACTCGCCTTCTAGTATTTAGCTGTAGCACTGTAAGATAAAATGTGTAACTCAGTGGTCAAATGTTGTTTGTTTGTCCAATGACCGAATGCACTTTTTCTGAAGTTAACTTTAGGAGGATATAATTTGTTGACCAGAATCTATTATACATTCTTGTGGGAGGTGAGGAACTTGGATAGTAGTCAGTTCATGTAAAACGGTCTGTATAAGAGTATGTGCCCAAGTTTTCTAGTTTGGAGCTTATTCCTCCGTGTATTCATTGATATTGATGTTGCAGGGATAAGGCTATGGCAATGAACCATGTCAGATCTGTTAGAAGCATTACCATTGGCATGGAGGCAATAGGGGTGGTATGCCAACAAACATATTCTAGTGGTAAAGCAAAGAAGGGTTCTAAAGGGAGCGCAGCCAGTGATGCACCAAAAACATCAATTCTTAGCAAAGAAGTCAAGTCCACAAGCGTGGTTGGTGCCAATATCCTCAAGGATGGGGCAGATCCCAAGGTCCTGCCTGATTCTGAATACCCTGATTGGCTGTGGCATTTACTTGATAAACGCCAAGCATTGAGTGAATTGAGGAGGAAGAAAATTGAAGCTCTCCCTTACGAAGATCTCAAACGCTTTGTTAAACTGGACAACCGAGCAAGGATCAAGGAAAACAACTCCGTTAAGGCCAAAAACTGATAAAAAAATCTGGTAAGGGGCATTATTACTTTGTCAAGTGATGATTTCATCTTCTGGTGTTCCCTTGGGTGATTGACTCGCATGTTGATAATGATCAATTGAGATTGGGACAGAGCAGATATCATTTTGCATCTCTGTAGGGACCAACCCTTTTTTGTTTTTTCCTTATAGTTTACCATTCGAAATGATTAAAAAAGATTTGATTTCTCGTCGCTAGCATTGTGGCAGAACCCTACCATGATATTATCTTTTGCTTAGCAACATAAGGAGACTATGTTGTATTGTCTCTTTTTAAGGAGGGATTTGTTGTTCATTGCTGCTTTGATTGTTTGGCAGAACAATGGTAATAATCGTCTAGATATGCTAATATAAGATGGAATGTGTTGAATCATAGCTGAAACTTGGACCTGCCACATGATATTTTGGCTCTGCACCATTACACGTGCAGAGCTAAAATATCATGCCACCTTGCTCCACGGCATTGTCTCGCCAAATGGTTTAAACACCTAATTGGGTTGATAGTTGATACAGAGTTCTTCACTGCATTATGCAGTTGGGACCAAGTTTTGGTATCGCCATCAAACTTCAAAGTGGAAGCCACATCCTCTTGTTCCCTCTTCCCTGTCTTTACAATGGTGGGGGATCAGAGATTATCCTTGGAGACTCGCCGAAATGTACACCTCTTTTTGCCTTTCCTCATATCATTGACTTGGTGGTCCACCCTTTCACATGAATGAGCCTGCCTTTTCTTACTGGGTGGACCAACAACATTCCAACATATTGAAATAATGTATAAGGATCTCTATCAGCTTCTAAACATATAGCTGGTTGGTCTAGATTTCTTGGTGCTCCAATGATTAGAAGGTATATTCTGTAGTGTAAACTATCATACTGGGGCATGGTTCATAATCCGACCCTCTAGCCCACTATAATAGTGTTCGGAGTTATCTGTGTGCTAGAAAAGAGATAGTCATGCTTTTCTTTTACCATGTGAAGTTGAGGCTTCATGACTCCCATTGAAGTGGGAAAGAGAATAGTGGAAGCAAAAGAAAATATATTTTTCACCATTTTTTCAGGATTCTAAGTATATTCACAATTCTACCACCGAACATATTCGGAATTCAAACACAAAAACCAATACATTTTACACAATCTCCAACAACTTTTTAATTTTTTATTCAACATAAATTTTCTTTCTCTATACTTTTTCACATAACTCCAATATTTTTTTATTAAACAATTACATCAAATCATTTCTCTCTCCACTTTACATAAACACTAATAAAAGACTATTCAACATAAAAATTCACAACTTCTCTAAAATCCTACAATTTTTTCTCAAAACGAACATCACCTAAAAGAAGAGTGATAGAAACTGGGAACCAGCAGCATGCATTATTATTGGCAAAGAAGGTAGCCCACACTATATATTATGACTTTCGATGCTGTACTGACAAAAAAGTAAAAGCTGCCTCTCACGTGCCGCCCTTCTAGAGTTGTCCAGTTTTTGGACGATGCTCACGATGCTAACATCTATAGTGCAGAGAAGGGTAAATGGGACGAACTAATAGCATTAATTATCAGTCGATCCCAACTTTCATACCAAGCACTGCGGAGAAAGAAAAAAAAAATCGATGTAAATAACATTTCAGATTGCTTAGCGCAAGCTTTGCTGGATTTCTCTTTATAAAGTGGGAGAGGTCGTCGTTTGAGATAGAGAATAGAGATAGAGATCGTTGCCAACTTGTTGGAAACCTTTAACTTGGTTCTTGGGAAAGATTTGGTGCTACAATCAAAGCCTTGGTTTGGGTGCCCTCGAAAAACTTATCTGACCACTGACCGCATGGCTTCCTTTCCCTCCCTATCTAAAGCACCACCATCCAAAAACGTTACATTATTCAAGCTGTATCTACCATAATGCCATAATGGATATGCCATTTGTTCTACGGTACTTTTTTTTTTTTTTACGCCGATGTACTTTCACAGAACCTCCTACCAAAATCTCTGATACATCAACATCTAAAATTGGTGGAGATGCACCAATAAAACTACTACCCTTAATTATGGTCAATAAATTGACCAACATTAACAGTTGGAAGGTGGTTTGCACCCCCCCCCCCCCCACCACCACTTTCCTTAGCTGCTACTTTATCAAAGTTAAAACTTCCAGCGGGATGATCTCTCAGCAGAATAGCCATCAAAATCAGAGAGTTTGGTAGATTTGGCTGATAATACAAATACAGACGTGTCCCAAGGCAATGAGTGTTGTGCAAGCTACTTAGCATCAGAACTACTAACCATGGACCTAAGTTTTTTTAGGTCCGAGAGCACTAGGATAAAGAACTCTGAGATGTCGATTAACGTTAAATGTCAAAGTGGGGGGGGGGGGGGGATTGAAAGAGGAAACCGTGTCATTGGTTGAGTACTTGAAATGGACAAGCACAAGCATGTGGACTTTGCAGTTTAACCTGCATGTTTGTCTGATTCTCCGAAGAGTATCAAGTATTCGAGAAAATATGAGGGCCATTAAGCATGTGCTAATGTCCAAAGCCGCCCGGTTAAAACTCCGAACACAGAAGCATTTTAGTTCAGCAAATTCCGATAATTATTCGAACATCTTTATCCATCCACAGTGAAAAGCTTCATGACCTGGTTCAGCTTGTGACCGCTATCATCACTCAAGACTTCAGGCGAAACAAACCTCTCTCTCTTCTCTCTCTCATATACACTTCTTCTAATCGTTATTATCTTCTTGGTCGAGGCTCTACCTTAGATAGACCAGATATGAGTCATGACCATCATTGTCCGCTTTTCTCAAACTTAACTTTCCCTGTTCAAAAGGGTATCACCTTGAGGTAACATTTCTTTCTCTTAAATAATTATTTCAGTATTTTCTCTCGAAGGAAAGCCACAAAAACTATGTCATAACAGATATTATTTTGCCTTGATATGTTGTCAAGAGAATCTGTTTTTTGACCTTGCAAGTAATGCTGTTATTCCCCGATTTTCCTTGAAAAGCCTGTTTCCTTTCTGTGGTTGCTTTGTGCGAGCAATGATGGCTGTTTCCATTCGCATCTCGTCTAGTTGATATTGTTAATTCTCACTCTCTAACCCGGCATCTATCATTATAGTATGCTTTATTTTCTCATACTGGGCCACTGACACAATGTTGTCCTTCGTTTCATTTTCCCTGGATTTAATTGGTTTTGCTGCAGGTGGCTCAACTGCTTTTAATTACATTAAGACCACGAGGGTCCTCCTCTGTTGTCTCCTTGTGTAAAGTAATGTTATTTCTTTCTGCACGAGGGTCTCCTGGTTTTCCTGGTTTATGTTTCGCTCATGTTGGTTGTAAACTTGTCCTGGTAAGCTTACTTTTCACAGAACAGAGTAAGGTCGTTCTCGTACTGCTTTCAGATCCTTTGTTTGCAATCCCTAACAGTACATTATGCTTGGTGAATACTGTACTGCCTGGTTGAATTGATTTTGAGTTGTTCCTTAAGAGGTTCTGATTAAGCTCACTTGTAAAACCTCGATCTTCGCGATACTATTCGAACCCCCTCTATTTTCTAATTTCCCAATGCCTCCAACATATTTTCCTCTTCGGTGGGAGAGCACCGGGGATCAATGGTGGTACGCTTCTCCAATTGATTGGGCAGCTGCTAATGGCCACTATGACTTAGTCCGGGAGCTGCTTCGCATTGATAGCAATCACCTTATCAAGCTTACATCTTTACGACGGATTCGAAGACTTGAAACTGTCTGGGATGATGAAGACCACTTTAACGATGTCGCCAAGTGTCGTTCAGAGGTCGCAAGAAAGCTTTTTGTGGAGTGCGAATCCAAACGAGGGAAAAATTCTCTCATCCGAGCTGGGTGTGGTGGATAGCTTATGTACACTGCTGCCTCAGCTGGGGACTTGGATTTCGTCCAAGAACTTCTTGAGAGGAACCCTCTACTTGTTTTTGGCGAAGGAGAATATGGTGTTACTGATATACTTTATGCAGCAGCCAGAAGTAAGAGGCCCGCGGTTTTCAGGCTTCTTTTTGGTTTTGCAATCTCCCCCAGGTTTTTGACAGGGAAAGGTGGAAAACTGGTGGAGCAAAGGGGAGACATCCCTTCTGTTTACAAGTGGGAAATGCTGAACAGAGCTGTTCATGCTGCTGCTAGAGGAGGAAATTTGAATATTCTAAAGGACCTCCTTGCTGATTGCTCTGATATTTTGGCGTATAGAGATATTCAGGGCTCGACAATCCTACATGCAGCGGCTGGGAAAGGGCAGATTGAGGTGAGGCTCCAACTACTACAAGCTCGTGCCAAGATCTATATTTTGTTTTGGCTCTTGTGCGTAAGATTTTGTTGTTCACTAAATTATACAATCTCGTTATGCTTTACCATTGTAGAAGCTAATTTTCTGCTTTCCCCCCTCGAATCAATGATTAGCGTGGTGATAAATCGGAACCATGATCTCTATTGCTAACTCATTTTATTTATATGTTTTACTCTGTAAGTGATTCAGTCACCTTCTTTTACTGATGATTCATTTTCCCTACCTATTTAAAGATATCTGATAGTGAAATGAAGCATGAGCAACAGGATACGAAATCCTAGGAAGAATCACAGAGACTTTCAGACCTTTTCCAAGACCTGGAAGCCCACACAAGAAATGGCTTCAAACCCTCAATTATCAGGATAGTAGAAATATGTTCATGTTAAAATCCAAACAACCTTTTTCCTTTCCGAGGTTTCTGCTCATCCAAAATCCATTGTGTACCCAGTAGGTCACCTATCATTTTACCTGTTGAACTACAAATGAGGTCAAGTCCCTGTCTCTTGAATGCTACAATTATCAGCTCTGGCCATCTAGTTAGCTAAGGTTGATGGCCCTTTAATAAGAAAGAGTGCCTGAATCGGTTAGCCTGCACAAAAATAGGTAAAAATGAATTACCATCTATGAACTGTTTGGTCTGATCTGCATGAACTTTTTTCATAATAAAGTTCATTTCTCTCCTAATGTTATGTTGAGAATGAATTATACTACAGTGAATTTACAAACGTGGCTATTTTGTGAAAAGGCTGTTATCCTGCTGGACGACTCTGAACTTTGAATTATCAAAGGACCCTCAGATGGCAGATGCACATTATGTTCACTGGAAATATTTTTTGTGGTACATGATAACTCCTGTAAACTAATTGATATTTGCTGACCTCAGATTTTAAAAAAGTTTCTTTGTTAGGAAGAATAAGCTCTCCTTCCCCCTCTCTCTCTTATTCAATTATTGCAAGAGTTTGATCACGTTCCTGAGAAATAATATTCTCCCTATATTGTTATTAATGCAGGTAGTCAAGTATCTCATATCATCCTTTGACGTTATGAACTCCACTGACCATCAGGGCAATACAGCCTTGCATGTGGCTGCTCACAGGGGCCAATTAGCCACAGTTGAGGCTCTAATTTCTGTATCTCCTTCATCCATCGCTCAGAAAAATAATGCTGGAGAAACTTTTCTCCATAAGGCTGTGTCGGGTTTCCAGACAGCTGCTTTTCGAAGACTGGACCGACAACTTGAGCTTATGAAGAATTTGGTATGCGGGAAGCTTTTCACCATGGAGGATGTCATCAATGCCCAGAATAATGATGGAAGGACCGCTCTTCACATGGCCATCGTTGGGAACGTTCACTCTGACCTTGTGAAACTTCTAATGACTGCTCAATCAATCAATGTGAATGTCCGTGATGCAGATGGCCTGACCCCACTCGATTACCTTAGGCAACGCCCACGTTCTGCGTCATCGGATATTCTAATTAGACAGCTAATTTCAGCTGGGGCAATATTCGGCAGTCAAGATTATTCAGCAAGAAGAGCCATTGCTTCCCGCATCAAGATGCATGGTAGTGGTGGCAGTCCTGGAACTTTGTTTAGAATCTCTGACACAGAGATATTCTTGTATACAGGCATTGAGAATGCATCAGATGCAAGTGCTGGTCAGGGTAGTGCAGCAATCAGTTCCTCACCTATGGAACTATGTCCATATGGCTCGACCAATGAGAACAATAGCTCAATAACTAACAAGAAACCAGGTTCTATGAATACTGCAGCACAACGATTGAGATGTGTCCTATGGCCACGAACGAAAGGGAAGAAACCTGAGCCTGAGGGCTTCAAAAAACCAATTGACGAAGGTTCAGTGGAATCATATAAGAAATGCAACAGCTCTGAAGGTACTCCAACTCCACTTCGAATGAGCTTTTCGAAGCCTTCATCCCTTCCCAACAACAAACGGACACTTTCTGTCAGGAGTAATCACTCAAGTCCATCTGCCAAGAAAAGACTTGCTTCAGGGCTAGTGCACGGTGTTATGCAGGCCATACCCCATATTTCCGTGCCACGCAGATCTCGTTCAAGTTCATTTTCAAAGTCATCACTTTCTTCGCCTAATTCATTAGACAAACAAAAAGGTGTCTTTGTTGAAGAAGACGTGGCAGGTCCATCTTGCTCAAATCAACTATTTAATGATGAGACTCAGTCACCCAATTTGATCAAGCAAGGCTCCAGGTTGAAGAGCCAGTATTTCTGCTTCGGTACATCAGGGCTATCTGTGAAAACCCCAGTAAGCAGGCAGCAGCACTGCCAGAGTTACAAGTGTCCCATTGTTTCGGTGGCGTGATCAATGACAGAGGCGCCCGAAAACAATACCAACAGAAAATTGCGGTAACTTGGAATAGGAATCAGATCAATCCTCTAGCTGGTTCCTGAAGTTCAGAAACTATATTGCATGTTTCCTATATTTCCTTCTTTGTAGCCGTTTGCTGGTTTGAGAAACAGACGTTATGTGCTTGTTCTTCAATACTGGGCTGCTTAATTATATGTCTCCTGCAGTATTGAGAGCTGATTCGCAGATAAGATATGTAGAACTCTAGCAGCATGTATGTTTTATTTGGATTAGGATGTTAGGTAATTTCCTGTCCGAATTATATGGTGCAATTTGGAGAGAGATAACACAATAGGTGAATCTTACATTATTTAATATTATCAGTTTAAAGTTTCGAGCAGCATGAGCCCTATAATGGAGTCAAGCTATTGTGTATATCTCACTCTAAATTCCACCATATAATTCAGATAAAAAACTACAGATAATCTTGGTCTGGTTTTTCTATAATATCCTTCTAGCCTAGAAAAAGAGAGAGGGAAAAGTGGGGAGGGCCTTTGGGCTTTGGTATGCAGTGCATGTCTGGTATGTTTATTTGTTATTTTTCTTTGGACCAAATTGACGCCCTGAGCCCAGCCAGATCGTTAAAAGAATAAATTTCAATTTTTTTTTTCAATCATCATTTCTGTAGAGCCCATCAGCCCACCGTTCTCACTAATACATAAAAAAAATCGTATCTCTAAAATTTTTCTTAATCGAAAAAATGTTTTCAAAGTCAAACGAAACATGGCAACATTTCGCTGAAAACGACGGGGGATATTTCCTTGACAGAAAGCTTTCCACGTTACTTTTTCCATTTTCTGCTCCGGATCCTCTGGCGTACTTCTTCCTAGTGCTGCTTACCTGTCTCTGCTGTCACGATGACGTAGCTGCAAGATTTTAGCCCTCAATGAAAGCAAAAAAATTCAGCATACGATGTCAATTACTTTGAAACATTTGGAATCGAATATATATATATATATATATATATATATAAGATTGTTCTGTGTTAGCATCATCAGGGTGGATCCAAGCACAAACTTCCACGGCGTCTATTCAAGTAAGTTGACATGTTTGTTCTTTTATAAGAAATATGGACACAGATTTCCCTCCTCTATAATGGTCTCAAACAACGCCAACGTTAAATAATTGTACTAACGTCCGGCTGGTATACACAATAGTCTACTGACATGAAACTTAAGAGTAGAAAATTCTTGTGACTTTCTCGGATAGTGTTTAATAAAATTCCAGACGCGGTTTCGATTATTTACATTAATGGTGTTTTTCTTTTTAAAGTGTGAATCGGATTTGGAGGTTTGTGGGATTTTTCTAAGGATGGTCCCTGGATATGACGCTAACATCTATTGATTCATTAGCCAGCTAGCTTGGCTTCGATCGAGGATAATTAAGAGCTGCTTGAAATATTAAAATATCACACCTGATCAACAAACCTTAACCAACTGTCTAAGCTCTTCAAAACGTTTTTTTATTAGTACGTACGAGAGAGAATTCGTGGTAATCTTGTGTCCTGAGTTTGAACAGATCACCTGAACAGCTTGGTTGTACTATAGAGCTTAACGGCACCCCATAGAAAATTTCAATTATGTTCAACAATCCCTCACAACACACATCATTTAAGTCACGAGTTTTGTTGCTGGAAAGATTTGAACCATGGCGAGGGGCCGGCATACTTGATCCCTCACCACACCCGTTATTGTGGGGGAGGCGAACCCATGACCTTCTTATCCATACCTTGGGAGGCTAAAACACTATTAGCAAGCAAAAAACTCTTCAAAATACATTTCAAAGAAGTTATGCACTAAAAAAAAATAACATATCAACTTCTTAACGATGTATTTCAGGGTTTTATATTTAAGTAATTTCTTCAATGCAACTAATCTAATCTCTCAAAAACTTTATTTATCAACTTATTAGTGTTAAGTGTCATACACCCATGATTGCGTATCACAACGGCCACTTACCCGATCAAAAGCATTTTGGAATAATTAATTATTACTAGTAAAACCATTAATATTCAACTCAAAGAATCCGAATTGGTTGGCTTGGTTTGAATGTTTGAGATTTGGAAAACATGTTGCACGCTTATCACCATAAATTAATCTTATTTAAGAAATTTTTAAAAGTGATCCAGCCTATTCAGGATAGACCAATACATGGACTCTTAACCAATTTTTATTGGTCGATCTCAGTTGTTTAATTGTTGTACTCTTTTATCTTCTTAGATTTTATAGAACATTAAGTGAGCCAAGTTTGAGGCCACTAGCAGCCAGTTGGAGCCGCGATACGGAAGGTCAAATTTGTGCAAAAACATTGTGAGCGATCGCTTTACGTGGTCGACTTATTTCGTAAAGGGGGAGTAGTGTAGCGGGCATTATGTGTTGACTGCAACTCCTTAGTCCAAGTCTTCGTGCAAGTTTTCTGAATCTTCCGAGCTCCGGTCCCTCATGCGGCACGATTTCTTGTGCTGCATAGGCTGTGTGAAAGCGAAAGGCCGTGGTTTTGAGTGGGGGTAGTTGTCTCTTTAGAGCCCACTTGACGAAGGAACCAGCACATTTCTGAAACAATGATGGCTTGAGTTAAGATAGAATCCCGCACTCAAACCCCGTCTGGGACGTCGGAAAAGAACACACTAGGAAGGTTCAGTGTAAACACAGGTTTTGGACATGTGCATCCATTGACCAATATTCCGTACATATACGACAATATATACCTGTTGCTTTGAAATAAAATAGACAATGGATGTCGGCTCCATTTGACCGCCAGCAGTATATTATTGCTGGAAAACCATAACTTTTCAAGGAAGCATGAGATTCTAAGTTAAGAGGCTCTATCTTTGAAGGAAGAGATATGGAGAAGTCAACTTTCTCACCATAGCTCTGGGGTATTGTCTGTGAAATCAAAGTTGGACAGCTAGAGATTTTTTTTGAAAAAAACAGGCAAATTCAACAAGAGAAAAAGGCAAGAGTAGAAGAGGCAGGGTTTTCAGGATAGAGGGTGATGGATATATATAACATGAGAATGGCAAATTCAACAAGGGAGAATTCAATGGAAGTGACTGATTTGGAGATTTTGTGTATAATTGGCGATTGTAGGGGCCTTTTGAGACTAAGCAAAACATTATTTTGTTTTTTTTAAGGTAATAAGGAAAATTTGTGTATTAGTATCGTGCCTCGTCAGAATGGAACTTTTAGCATATGAAGAAAACTTCCATACATACATATATCCGCTTGTAAGACATGTACGTATACCATCCAAAATAAGGACACCTAATTGGAATTGGAGTATCCGAGTTATTTTGTTTATTTAAAGAAAGAATTGAGGTGAAAAAAAAAGAATATTATGGGAGAAATTAAGATTGAGGTGAAACACTAGGAGATGGCCGAGCAAAACCCTTTTTGCGACTCGTGGGCTTAAGCCTTAAAGGTTGTTTCGGCGTCTGGTACTTATCCTTATTCCATTTGGACACTTGCAATGTCCTCCACGGTCCAAATCATAATGTGAAAATTGATAAGTCGGCCTGATCAAGCAGAATCAAATGGCTGCATTATTGTGTGCTAGCTTTGACTCTATCCTTAATTTCATGGAATTTTCCGAGACATTCATGATCATTTGATTATTCCAGGATTTCGTCCAAACTTTTCAAAAAAGTGAATCAACCTATGACATCAATATGAGAAATTTCACTAACCAACGCACCTATTATTCAATAGGTGGATTCCTTTTTCTTTTCTTTTCTTTTTTTTAAGAAAAAAAAAACAGAAGAAAATTAAAGGTTGACCAACAATTTTTGACATGAGTTGAAGTTGTACAAGAGTTGTCGCAAACTATATATAGTAGATATCTTGTACGTATTAAAACCCTCTACTTATAGATCAATACTTATCTACTTGTGGACTTAATCATTAGCTAGATAGCGTAATTTCCCAGCTCCCATCTGATAGAGATGTTGGGACTCTTCATAGAGATATTTAGACCAACTTTACTTAGAGAGTAGTAGGTTCTTTCTTTTTTAATTTTCCGTTTTCGTTTAAATCCATCTTCTCAAGAAGTAGAATACCTCTCATACCATAAAATAAAGCATCGAAAACCCACACATTGAATATGTTGATCATCAACTAATTATGCATATTTTGATAATCCTTACCACCACCACCAAATTTGACGTCACTTTCTAAAGCTTCTTCCTTAGTTAATAAATCGACCGCCATATTACCTTCTTGTAAAATATGAGATATCCGAAAATTAAACCATGAGAGTAACTCTTAAAATTTATCCCAATAATCCCATAAATAACATAACTTTTCTTAATAGGATAAACAAAACGCAGTTTGCCTTTTTCGTTTCATATTGCGTGGTATGGAAATATCACCCTTTTCGTGTAACACAAATGTAGAGTGTGTCATGGAAAACTCATTTTTTTTTCAAATGCTTTGGAAGGAAGGAATCTAATAACGAGGTCAAGAAGTATACAACAGGTTGCTTGCACGTTGGAAGAAGCTAATTGGGCACCGTCAGTATATTTTATGGTTCTTATCAAGTACTAACCGGACAGTAGCTCAAATAAAGTACTCATTCTTAGGGAGGTGAATACAATAGTACGTAATGGTTACATTATGTAATTTCACCGTTAATGGTTTACTTTTTCAACTATCTCATACATTTGGTTGCATGATAGCTATAATCCAATTTAAAGAGATTGAGATATTTTGTAATTTTTTACCCGAATTGTATGTACAATTTGGAGAGGAGTAGACACAAATAAATGAACCTCATTGCATGGTTTATATTGTCTAAAACTTTACATAGACAACATTAAATAGTGTAAGTTTCACTTATTGTATATATCTCTCTAAATTATACTGCGTCAAAGGTTACTAGCATATTAGTCAAATCTTTCTACCAATGAGACAAAAAAACACGATATATATGCGGTCATTTAAAAAGTGTCGTACGGAGTTGATCCACTTTGTTTAGGATGAATTTGTCTTAGTGGAGCATCATTAATCCTCTTCACGAGTCATGCCGAAGTTATTGGGCCGTTTGAGCAGAGTACTTTTTTTCCTTGGCAACTTTAGGGGAGCAGGGAATAAGATGACCAACAACGGCTTCACGCGTTAGACAAATAAGCAAACTTACAGCGGTCGACCCACGTATTCTTCAAAAGGGTCTATCATTTGAAGGAGGAGTGCCAACTTATAAGTCTACAAGTTTACCAATACGTAATCTGTGTGAGACTTTATTTTTCTTGGTAACTTTAGGAGAGCAGAGAATAGGATGACTAACAACTACTTCACGCGTTAGACAAACAATCAGAGTACTTGAGTTGTCATCTAGAATTAATACAAAATGAATAACCAAAGTGAAGCGGAGACGAGGATGGATAGTAAGGGGCATTACGTGTTCAATTTCAATGTTATACGTATTTCTAGTCTTTTCACTACAATTAAAATTTCCCGTTTCAATTATATATATATTTTAAAAATTAGTATTTAATAAGACCCACTAGCCACTTAAGATAAAGATCAGATTATATTTTTCAGTCTCATTCGATAACTCGAAAGTTCTACCATAAATGATCCCTTCTTTTGTTTTTCTCTACGCCATAATTAACGGTTAAAAACCCTATGTTGATACTATTAGTTTGCAAAGGAATCTGGCGTGCAGCTGGCGTGGTCCGATTCTGGAATGGCCTATGAACCCCACTCATGCAAGTTGGTTTGCAGAAAAATAGAAAAGTACTTATCATTAGCGCCCAGAACTTTCTTCTTCTTCCTCCTCCTCCTCTCGGGAACGGGGACAAAGCTGCGAATTGGCTGATTCTTTAAGAATTCTCTTTTCCGGAAAAATTAATTATTGTTTGGAAACCAAGAAACTAAAAGATAAAACAACCTGCCGGCTGCCACTGCCATTTGGATGTTCGGCCGGCACTGAAGTTGAAATTATGTTAAAAGTTTTCACCAAAAGGGCGCAAATTTGCACCTATTGGGATGCTAGCATTGTAATCAATTAGCTCTGAGTTCCTACTTCCTAGCCTTGGATGATTGCTCTAGATTTGACTTTTTACTTATAATTTGTTGGGTTACAAAATATTCTATGGATTTTTTTTTAATATTCACAATACAAAATATTTTACGACTAACGTCATTTTTAACATCACATAAAAATAACTACAACACGCATATTGAGATGTTAGCATTGTAATCAATAGTCTATATTTGTATGTTAATAATTTGTTTTTTTCACAATTACCTTTTTCACTGAGGTCAATACGTTTTTATAAATTCTAACAATTTTTATAAATTAATTTAATACTTTTTTATAAACATTAACAATATTTTCACTCTACATTACCTTCAATTGCCCATCCAAACTCAGCCTTATTTTTTTTATAATTTTCTTTTTTTTTTATATTTATTTATAATCAGAATTCTTCTCCTTACAAGTGAAAAATAATATAAGAATTAGTATAGGCAGTGGAAGGGATGAAATTGTATGGTCTGGTTGCTTCAGGCTCAGCGGAGCCAAGTCCTCACATGTAGTTGCCTCGAGTGAGGCAGCCACACGTGAGAGAATTTCAAGGGCAAACTCACTGACTTCTTTCACAGTTTAACCACCAATGTTTCTGAACATCATTTTTATGGATAACATTATTTTCAAAAATATTCGGAAAAATATATCTTAAAAATATTAAATCATTAAAAAAACATGTTTTCAAAAAAAATAAACATAGTTTTTGTTTTGTGGAAATTTATGCAGTCCGGGTGAACTCTCAGTTCGATTATATAGCTGTTTTGTAGAAGAGTATTCTTGCCCAGTCAAACCAAAACGCGTACGTCATATTCAAAGAAACTCGGCCTTCTATCTCTCTGAAACCTCTTTAAATACAACACCCATCTGGATTTTTCATAAGCTTCCAACTTGCATTACATTCATCCTTCCTTTCGTTCTCTCCTCGTCTTGTTTCTGCAATTCATTGCACAGCCCGCGGCCATGGGAACTCAGGCTCCGACTGCCCAGAACCCATACGAACACACTGACGTAAGTCTCTCTCTCCCCCTCCCCCTCCGATCCCTGTAGAAGTACGAGACTTTCCGAAATTGTTGGAGTTTAGCTTTTTTCTCTCTCAACTGTTTTTACTTTTTCCTCCACATTTTTGTGATGCATATTCCATTTGGTTACATGGATTTCTACAGTTGTCATCAAATCCCATTTGCTCATACGAAAAGAAAATGAAACTCACTAGGACTGTAAATTAATTATTAATTTGTTCTCAATTGGGTGATCCCTCTTTGATGGAAACTTAAACTACAACTTAGCAACATTCACGAGATGAATGTAAACAAGTGCATATATAATAGGATCTAATTCAGAGGGATTCATAGCCTGGTTGCTCTCTCCCTGCTGTTCTTCCTTTTGTGATGATATAACTGCAACATCATAGTCGCTAATCTTCTTCTTCTCGTAGTTTTTTTTGTCTCTATTTTCTGAATCTCTGAAAGGATATTGTTGAGACCAAAATGATTTCTCTTTCTTATTTTCTTGAGGAGGAAAATGGTTAAATTTGTTTCTGTACTAGCCAGTCTTGTTCATTTTTCCAAAGCATGAGCTGAAAAGGGTTTACCAAAAGGGTCAGAAACAACACACTTGGCTAGAGAAGGACCCCATAAGCCGCTTGGTTAAAGTGTACGGTGTACCCATCTTCTCTCGGCACCTAATTACCTTTGACTTTTCATACAACCTCTAGTAAAATCGAAAACGATTCCATGCAACTGACCTGCACGGACCCCGCATGGAGGTCCAGTGAGATTGAAAGGAACACATATGATGGTGTCTGCAACCAAGTAGTTGTTCATCTTATTGTTCTTATTTCACTTTTCTTTTGGCCTGACCTGTCAAACAAGTTGACTAAAAACACCTAAGATATGGCGTATAATTAATGGCCATCATGTGCTGGCAACAGCATACCCATGTTAACTATTCCTTTATATTGTAATTGACGCCAACTTGCAGTGAACTTTCTCCCACGGATACATATTTTAATTACAACCAAGTCATTCACGGGCCAGCCATCTTATGAGCTGGTGATTTGGCACTATAAAAGGCTTCTTTCACATCTTATGAGCTCAGGACTGTTGCGATAATTTTCGATTATAGACCCCTCTTCAGCTTCCTTGATACTAACGAAGAATTGTGCAATTGCCGAGTACAGGTCGATGAGAAATCAGCGAAGCAGAAGGCTATTGACGAATGGCTTCCCATTAGTTCGTCTAGGAATGCAAAATGGTGGTACTCTGCTTTCCACAATGTCACTGCCATGGTTGGAGCTGGTGTCCTCAGTCTCCCTTACGCCATGTCAGAGCTCGGATGGTATGTTTACATCATCCTTACTTCCATACAATAGCTGTTCTAGAATTGCTCAATAAATTGCATCTACTATACATGAAGAAGTCTCTGCTCCGATACCATATAAGAAGAAGAACAAAAGTTTGAAATGACAGCTTCACATAAGTGGCTGGCAGTAGATTTTATTATTTCAATTATATTTTTTAACACTTCCACCATTCTGATATTCTTTCTTTATTGCGTTGATTTAGTGATTGAACACCCTTACAAACCGCCCCTCCCTTTCTTAAAAAAAAAAAAAAAGCAAAACAAAACAAAACAGAGAAACATGTTATGTATTGAGCTTTCCTTGAACAAATTTCAGGGGCCCTGGCGTGGCCATACTAATCCTATCATGGATAATCACTTTGTACACTCTATGGCAAATGGTTGAGATGCACGAGATGGTACCAGGAAGACGGTTTGATAGATACCATGAATTGGGTCAGTATGCTTTTGGTGAAAAACTTGGTCTCTACATCGTGGTGCCCCAACAACTCATCGTTGAAGTTGGAGTTAACATAGTGTATATGGTCACGGGTGGGACATCGCTGCAGAAGTTCCATGACACCGTCTGCACCGATTGTAAAAAGATGAAATTGACCTACTTCATTATGATCTTTTCTTCCGTTCACTTCGTGCTCTCCCACCTCCCCAACTTCAACTCCATCTCTGGCGTCTCTTTGGCTGCAGCAGTCATGTCTTTAAGGTATACTCTACATCTTGCATTCCATTTCTCTAACTACATGTGCCGGCTTTCGTTACAAGGCGCAACAAAGGTTAATCTAAAGTCATCAGCTCTGTGACAGTACTTGTGCTAACTTGTAATTGTTATATTGTCTGGCAGTTACTCTACAATTGCTTGGGTAGCTTCTGTCGACAAAGGTGTTCAGAATGATGTTCAGTATGGCTACAAAGCCAAGTCTACTTCCGGAACAGTTTTCAACTTCTTTAGTGCATTGGGTGATGTGGCTTTCGCCTATGCCGGGCACAATGTGGTACTCGAGATCCAAGCAACAATCCCCTCTACACCTGAAAAGCCCTCCAAAGGACCCATGTGGAGAGGAGTCGTCGTTGCCTACATAGTCGTGGCTTTGTGCTACTTCCCTGTTGCTCTGATTGGTTATTGGATATTCGGAAATAATGTAGAAGATAATATTCTCCTCTCATTGGAGAAGCCTAGGTGGCTTATTGCAATGGCTAACATGTTTGTTGTCATCCACGTTATTGGAAGCTATCAGGTGACATTCAAACTCTGGAGCATATTTCCTCCGATCAATCAATTAACACATAAAACTGAACAAACTTTGTTTTCTGTCTGTTTATGTAGATTTATGCAATGCCGGTTTTTGACATGATAGAAACTGTTATGGTAAAGAAACTGCACTTCACCCCAAGTACAACACTTCGTTTCATTGTACGCAATGTATACGTGGGTAAGCAACCTTCTCCTTCCCTCCCTTCTCTTTCCATTTTCCTTCTGCTTATATGCCCGAGGATGGTGGGGGGGATCACAAACCAGTGGTTGGATTGAGCTCTAACTTATAAAACATGTCTCTATTGCAGCATTCACTATGTTCTTCGCCATTACCTTCCCTTTCTTCGGTGGTCTTCTTTCCTTTTTTGGAGGATTTGCTTTTGCCCCGACTACCTACTTTGTGAGCAACATTCTGCTTTAAATCTTTTAAGCCATGCCTAATATGGATGGAGCATAATGTTAATTGTTCGTTTGCATTATCTGACTCTTCTTGTTTCCATTCCTCAGCTCCCATGCATCATGTGGCTTGCTATCTACAAACCAAAGAAGTTCAGCCTATCTTGGTGTTGTAACTGGGTAATGCAAACTTGATTCATGCTTAATTTTCCTATGATTGGAAATTCAAACTTAATTCGATCTTATTATTTGGCTCTAGTAACCCCAAAAACATAGTGAAATCTTATTTGGCTTCAATGATTTCAGATCTGCATCGTTTTTGGTGTTCTATTGATGGTTTTAGCACCTATTGGAGGATTGAGGACTATCGTAGTTAAAGCCAAGACTTACACATTTTACTCGTAAAGCACCCTCCCAAGCGAGGCAGGCATGTACTTGGCCCCTGCGACTTCAATCTTATGGATAAAAGGAATCCAGTGATGCTGCTGATGATCTTGTCAATAGTGGGCAGACTATACGTCTCAACAGAGTTTAGTAACATTAATGCGACACAAGTGGGTTGTCTTTATTATACCTTGCTCTGTCTGTGAGGAAGGAAATTCGACGCAAGAAGGGGGAATTCCTATAGGCCTTTCACTGTTTTCTTGGATATTTTGGTTTGTATACATGGACAGATTTGTTACCCCTTCTAGTTGTGATTTTCTTTGTTTTTTGTGAAGTGGGTATACTCGTTACATGCTTCTTAAACGCAATTATATATGCGAACGCAGTGCGGTGTTTCCTTCTATCGTAACCATAAACCTCTCTCTCTCTCTCTCTCTCTCTCACATCAAGCAGAGCTGTGTTCGCATTAATTGCAGTTACATGGACGTTCAAAAGAGCAGAAGGAAATGGTTCCTAGAAAACGGTATGATCGGTATATTATTTGCTATCTTTGCTGAGTATCATGATCTGGTCAACAAGCCTTTGGAGAAAAACTTGAAACAGCTCATTTGAGCAGTAGACGTGGACGTTGTGTACACTGTACATGGTCAACGTTGGAAAATCGCTGCCGAAAGTCCATAAAATACTTCGCAAAGATAGCGAATAAATCAAAACAACCCACTTCATCATGATTTTCGCTTCAGTTCACTTTGTACTCTCTTACCTCCCAAACTTCAACTCCATGTCAAGAGTTTCTTTGGCCGTAGCAGTCATGTCTCGAGGTAATCTCATTGGTCAGATGTGGCATAAAGCTAGTCTATGAAGAAATCAGGGGATATCATGGTTGGAGGAAGAAAATTTTGAAATTAGTCAAAAGTTACGTGGAACTCTTTAAGGACTACTTAAATAACAACTGGAACAAATAAATCTGAAAGACAAAAAAAATAAATAAATAAACAAACATTCAAGTATCACGCAGAAGAAGTTCCCACAACCAGGGTGTTCAGCTTGATGTTGAATATGGCTGCAAATCCTCTAGCAGGGCAGGAACGGTCTTTAACTTCTTCACTACCTTAGGGCGATGTAGCTTGCTTTTGAAGAACACAAAGTGGTTTTAGAGATCCAAGCAACAATCCCCTCCATACCTGAGAAACCATCCAAGAGGCCTATGAGGAGAGGAGTGCTTGTTGTCTACCTTCTTGAGGCTTTGTGCTACGTTCCAGTTGCTCTCCTTGGGTATCATATACTTGGCAATATCCTCATCACACTAGAGACACCCGAACGTCTTGTCATAGCAGCCAACATATTTGTTGTCATACATGTTATTGGCAGCTATCAGGTTTGCTCTTTGCTAGCTCTTTCCCATAACCTAGGGACTAAGATGTGTTTATTTCTCAAGAATTTTAATGTATTGCTGTGGATATATGCAATGCCAGTGTTTGACATGATAGAAACTGTTTTGTTAAAGAAGATGCATTTTTAGGCCTACATCAATCCTTCATTTTGTTGCACGCACTTCGTAGGTTGGAAAGTAAATTTCCTCATCATCAGGTACTGTGTGCCTAAGAGCAAGTAACACCCTCAGGTACTATTACCCTTCTCCTTTTTGGTGGAATTTTGAGATTCTTTGGAGGATTTGCATTTGCGCCAACAACATACTTTGTAAGCTTATTCCTCTAAGAAACAAAAATGAAATGTTATAAGCATAAGACTCATATTCAGTAAGGAATGCCTTGCAACAAAGGATCTCATACCAATGCTTAAGTTTTTCCTGTATCATTCTTAAGCTCCCCAGCATCATGTCCTCATTGTACTTCCATCTCCTTTAAAATTCAAAATCAGTTCAAACTACTTTGGCTTGCTTGATTTCAGATCTGCATGACACTGGGCATCCTGATGATGATTCTCTCACCTATTGGAGGGCTAAGAAACATCGTACTACAAGTTCTACTCTTAAACCGCTTCATACACCAAGAGAAAGCCACTGCTGCTCATTAAATAAACCTTGTCATCTTACATATCCTACTCATCTCTACAACCACGGTTTGATGTTTGTTCTCAACATCAGTGAAACACATTATGCATTACTCTCAAGATTGGCATAAACAGTGGGATATTTACCTTTATTAAGTGAGAACGTGAGGTTCTGCAATTGCCAGCCCCTGAATGCTAGCTCGCACAGTAATGGGGTTGGATGTCACAAGTTAGGCTCAACTGAATGCATTGCTCTAGACATAAATCACACTTTGGTCCTAGACTGAAGGTTTAGGACTTCAATGTTTCAAGAATGTTGCACCCTCTTTTCTAAATTATCTATCAAAGAGAGAAAAAAGATATATAGTGATCTTCTAATATGAAACAGTAATATTTGTAAATTACCTATTGCTCTATTAAAGTTGCAGCTTGATTTTCGATAATTTGTCTCTCTTTGATCAAATGCAACCCCATTTGGATACTTCCAAAGTTTATTAAAATTATGTCCATTGATACCAGCAAAGCAGGCGTTGTTTCCTCTTAATCTCAAAAGCTAACAGACTATCCAAAAGTCAAATAATTGAATCCGAAAAAGAAATTTAACAAATAAATAAATAACACTTCAGAACATTTCCATTTCATCAGAAATACTGCATCGAAAGTACAAGGCTCCAAGCAAACAGATACATATATCCCCACGAAACCCATTTCTTATTCTAGCTAGGAACATACATTGCTACAAGGCTAAAAAAGGAATGTTAATTTCGAATTTGTCCCCGAAATTAAAACAATAAAATCTTAATAATTTCTATCTTGTTTTCTTTTCCAATTTTCTAGTTCTTTCCCTATATAAGTCAACCCAAAGATGCGAAACCCACAATATACTAGCAGAAATAGCCGCCACAACTACAACAATCCAAGAAACCCACACCCACTTTGGGATCGTACTCTCCGCTGCGCCACTCCCATAAAACACACACATTTGGTACACGAAATACGGTCCCACAAGGCCCCTAACAATCGAATACAGAGTATAGAAAGGTGGAGACAAGAGACCGTACAGTTTAGCGGCGAATGCAACGTCGTTCTTCCGGGCACTCGCAAGCGTCCACGCGTTCTGGCACGCGCTGGTTATCTCGGCGAGAATGAGGAGCACCAGTATAGCATATGCGCCGTGGTAGACCAGGTACCGGCACGTGAGGGAGACGAAGAGCGTCGCCAAGTGATGAGCAATGAAGAGGACGTCATCTGGGAAGAAGATGATGTAGTGGATAAAGTCCATTAAGAAGTAGGAAATGCTGTAGTCGAGGACTAAGTTCTGTTGTCTCGTGTTCGGCGAGGCGAAACTGCGGTTGGAGTCGGCGAGTAGAGAGTAGGCGGCTAAGCAAAGAGCGGGTGTACCGTGGGCGAGGGAGATGAAGCAGCTGGAGGCTTCCGGTCGGGTCTTGGGGCTCCAATTACGGAAGACAACGAAGTAGCCAATTAT
Organism: Myrica gale; assembly: GCA_963930655.1. Classification (NCBI taxonomy): domain Eukaryota; kingdom Viridiplantae; phylum Streptophyta; class Magnoliopsida; order Fagales; family Myricaceae; genus Myrica; species Myrica gale. The sequence goes on along the minus strand of OZ005600.1, from coordinate 877,069 downwards.
GTAGATCGAGAAGAACATTGAGAAGAAGAGAACGAGTGGTTGGAGCGAGGAATCTGAGATTTCCATTGAAACCCTTGGACGGAGTAGAAATTCCGGGAAAGGTGATTCGATAGAACCCGCGAGGAGTGGGAATATGTCGGGAATCTTTCCAGACAGAGAAAGAGAAGGTTCGGTTTGGTGTGGAAAACTTCAAACTTGGAAAGAGGAAATGAAATTCAAGATCGGACGTTAACAAAGAAAGAAGTCAGGCGACCGTGTGTTCATTGATACTGTCAATCCTGTGAAGACTGTCGAACTTATCGAGGATCAGTGGAGTAGTCCTGAATAAAATAAATATAAGAGAAAAAAAAAACGTTCAAAGAAGTTTCAACGGTCACCATCCCTCGGTCCATTATTGTTGGTTAATTTAGTAATTTACTTTGTCCACAACCGACACGCTTCGTCTTAAAGATGGATCCCTCTAAGTTTAGGGAAATTGACATTTTAATATCTAAGTTTTGGACAGTTTTTTATTATAGTCATTCAGTTTTAACTCTTGTTTTGACGAAATGATCCTTCCATCAGTCTGCCGTTCATATGTTCAACGGCACATAAAGCGGTCGACCGAGTATATATGTTGAAAGTGAGCGGTCGACCTCTACATGAAGCGGTCGACCGGGTCAAAATTGCTGACGTGTCATAGAGCTCCGTTAAGTATATGAACGACAGACTGCCGGAAGGACCATTTCTTCAAACAATGAAAACTCAATGACTAAAAATTTAAAAGTTGAAACTGAATGAATAAAATGAAAGTGTCCAAAACTTAGAGACTAAAAAGTAAATTTTCCTAAATTTTATATTGTTTTGTTGGAACTACTAATGTACATTCCGAATGTCTTGTATGATATATTATTATTCGGGAGAGATTGTTCCTAGCGTTACATAAATTCGATTATAATTATTTTTTTTTCTTCATTTTCTTCTTTCTTAACCCGCATGAATGGACTTTGCAGAGACCATAGTTTTAAGGTTCTGATATCCAAAAAATTTGTTGCTCTCAGTCCTGGGTATGTTACGTATGTATGAGATCATAGAATTTGTAAATGTTGCTATAATTTATTTTCACTTTTGCAAATTATAGAGAATATATTGGCTAAAGTAAAAAGAATTAATTACGAAAAGAAAGATATATCCAATAATTTCAATCTCACAATTTAGAAGAAATTAACTTTTTTTAGTGATGTTTAGAGTTAATAAACCAACGAAAAGAAAGATAATTTAAATAAATTTTATTTATTTATTGTAATTGAAGAGATGAGTTTAAAAGGGAAAAAAATTATTTTGGTATTATTTTATTAAACTTAAATTTTGGTCACTGTGCAGTTTTTTTCTCCTGTGTTGGTGGGCAAAACAGAGGTGACACAAGTCTTGATTGGATGCAGCATATTCATTACGAAAAGCGAACTTCATTTCTATTCGTTAATTCATTAATGAAACAAAAAGGGGTATATATAAACTTAGTCAATTTCACCCTCCTCAACATCATCTACGGGATCGCAGTGTGGCTCAACTTCCTCTTCTTCGTCCACTTTCATGAACAAACCAAGTTGTTCCAAGGGGTTAGAGCCCCCAAACTTGAAACCACCCAAGCCATCCTGTGAGTGATCTGGGCTCGTCTCATCTACAGAACTCGGTAATTGCTCAGCCGGTGCAGTGCGAAGCATTTCCAAATCTTCAAGAAACCGAGAATTATCATTGATTTCAACAGTCTTTTCCATCTGCAAGAGAGACAGAATATATTACCACAAAACTGAGGGATAGCGCATTATACATGCATTAATTTATCTGCTCCTTTACCTGCAGCAATGCCTGCCGTGCTGCTTCTCTTTCAAGCTCCCTCTTTCGTCTGGCCTCAGCAGCAGCTTCCGCTTCTGCACGCTTTCGAGCATCTTCAGCAGCCTTGGCTTCTCTTTGTAACCGTGTTTTTTCTGGGTCCATGACAAAAAAAAATGTTTTTTTTTATTAACAACTGTATTTCCCACATAAGGTCAACCCTTGTCTTTGAAACAGAGGCAGACAAATATCAGCACAGAACACATAAAAGAATAAAGTCGCAACCTTTCCACCGCTGCAATTCCAACTCCTCCCTTTCTCGACGCAATTTCTCAGGATCCCACTTCTCACCCTAATCTCAGTCAGATTAATTGTATCCAATCACATCCAGATCGCATAAAACTCCAAAATAGAGAGAAATGTCCAAGTCCCTAACAAACCTGTGTCAGTGTCTTTTCTCGAGCTTTTAAGATCGTATCAGCAAACCGGTTCTTCAGAAGAGCAGCCCTATAGAGCTTCTCAGTTGGAACACTGTCCCCTACAACTTTCAAGGAACGATCAGTTGGAAACTACTCCAGGATTAACAGGACAGTTTCCTTCCACACTCTTAAGCTTACCATCTTGACGGCAATCTGACTCTATATTACTTGGCTTTTGCTGGGAAGTCGGTTCAACTTGATCTAATCCACTAATAGATTCTGAATAAAGCAATGCATTAGCAGAGTGCAGCAGTAATGATGTATCAGAAATGCAATAGCAGCAATGTAAATTTATAGCAATAGGTCAGCTTGAAAGAGCAGTCAAATAGTCCAAACCATGTCAACTTCAAAGGGTACACATGAGAGTTCCAATCATACAGAGGCCAGCAATTAAATATCTTGGTCGCAAAGCTGGATGCTACATGTAGGGTTTAGTTTCAACAACAGATAAAAGCCGGCAATCGGGAGGCACAAAGCATGACAGGTTTTCCCTTCTTTAGCTAGGTTGTTCCCTGGCCACAGCGCTTCCTTACCTTCTGACAACATCTTTTACAATCTGTTGTATCTTAAACCATATTTCAAGCCTTCAGGAACAGATAAAGGCTTGTAATGGGGTGAGAATTTTCATTTGGAACAGTTTTCCCCCTAATCCAAGAAGGCAGTGGAGACACTGTAGGACAGAACTTCTTATACATGACGCGTATAACAGGAAATGTTTTCACCTATCGCAGCTCCACATCTAAAGAACTTCTTTTAAACCAAATGCGGCCAAGTATAGATACCGAAACAGTAAATCCAGAACACAATGTCACTACAGCATTTGGTAAGGACATCTTGAACTCTCAGAAAAAGCTACAAATACCCATTTCCCAGGTCACTTTTAAAAGTCATATCCAAGGAAATTGCAGAATAGGTAGTCCACTGTATTTTGGTAAATTAGAACTACAAGTCCAAATTCATTACATGTTAGACAAAAGCAACAGATTGAGGATAACTTTGCCTGCTAAATGTTTAGGTATTATACAATAACTCGAAGCAATGGCATGGCACAAATACTACATACAATTTCAATGGAATATACCTAACCAGCTCAACACATTTTGGAAAGGAAAATTATATGTTGCACAAACTTAACTCTTCCAGCCAGCACTTTCTATTTTTATAGCTTTTTCATGTGATAGTTTCCAGAAACCACATCTCTTCTCTACACATACCATGATATCCAAAGAACGACATAATACACTCACGATTTCCTTCAAGAGGATCAGCAGCGCTAAACTTTTCATCTAATTGAGCTCCATAATCTCCGGTTTCTGGTATCTGAAGAACAATATAAAGCGTAGTGAAGGTTGAACATCAGCCCATACCACAAAACCCAAATGAACCAGAGGCAGGACAGTGAGTCAACCATCCTTATGAGTGTTATAATTCAACTAATTGTTTTATCATAAGGTAATAATTCATTAGGAAAGTGCAAAAAAGGGATTACCGAAACATATCAGTTCCAATTATTATCAATAAAACTAGATTGAACATCAAATACCTTTGATGCATTCCTTGGAATTGAAGCTTGATCTCCTTCAGCTTCACTTTCAGAAGAACTACAAGACTCTGAATCCGCAGATAATAAAAAGAAACAGCCATAAATGAACACAATTTTTTTCAGAAAAAAAACAAGGGAAATCAAAATATGCTCCATATCTATCGGCAAAAATCAATCATCCCCCCTCAAGTTTCAATTTGTTTAATTACACATCTCATGTTTCAAAAACAATCAATCCTCGCGCTCTGTTAGATTTGGCCTTTAAACCACACGAAGAAATGACCAAATGCTACTCAAAGACAAAATTAATAAAAATGGCAAAAATTTAAAAAAAATATATTAAAAAATGATATAAAAAAAGTAATACTTTCTAAATAAAAAAATAAAAAAATTCTATTTCATTTTTCTATTTACTTTCATTTTTAATTTTTCTAATTTTGTCTTGGAAGGGCATTTTGGTCAATTCACATCACTTTTCATCAACGGTCAAATCAAACAGAGGGCGAGGATTGATTGTTTTTTAAACATGAGAAGCGTAACAAAACAAATTGGAATTTGAGTGGGTTGATTATTTTTGCACATAGATACGGGGTGTACTTCCCCCCACCCAAAAAAAAAGGAGCATGTAACATGAGAACGAAAGGATTCCAAGATGGTATCCATTGGCTCACAAAAATTGGAGCAAAAGCATGATGTGAAATTTCTTAAGACTGCATATAGCGCAACATAACAGCAGAAGTCCCCAAATAAGCAAGGAATTTTTCTATATGAATAAATAAATAAATTCCTTCAGATCTGGTAACATTCCGATGTTTAAGGGATTCTAGTATATGTCGCCGAAACATGAATAAAAAGGGAAGATGTTTTCCTTCTCATGAAAGCTCAAGTTGCATTAAATGCAGCAAAGAGAATTCAAATTCATCACAAAGATGTGTACATATGGTTTTGTATAAGCATAAAGTATTTAAAGTATTTAATGTATTATTCTCCTTCTACATAGAGCTCCAAAACATAGGCTCAGACAATAATCTGGACAAGAATGAAACCACAGGGGATCACAATTGTCTCTCCAACAAGCCTGATTCGAGGGAATAATCTGTAAAGGATGAATTTTAAGAAAGAACACAAGCATAAATGACATGATGACAAACTCAACCTACCACTGGAGCTGCCTGGGCTAACACATTTGTTGTTTCTATGGGCTGTATCCTTTTCTATCTCCAGAGGAGGAGGGTAGCTTGAGATAGGAGGCTCATTTCCACGAATGTCAACATCCTCGTCACCAAGGTCATTCCCTAAAAATTGGCAAAACATAGGAGAAGAAATTAGTAAGCACTAAGGGGCAACTCATGCGAACAGACATATGCATCTATATGAAACAGAATGTAACCTTTGCAGGGTTGCATGGATGAATTGCTTGGCCCAGAATCATTCAACAGCTGCAAAAGAGAATTCAGGGACATGAATTTCTCAACTAAAATGGCAGAGATGCAAACAAAACTACGAAGACTCAGGGTTGGGGGAGGCTGTGAAAATACCTCAATTTCACAAGGTTCAGCTCTTGGGTGGTTTGTTTGTTTAACCTGCAGATGGTCATCAAAAAGCTTCCGCAAAGTGAACAAGGTATCATCACTGAGATCATCAATATCAATCTCAATTTCGTCTTCCCCGCATTCCCTTCCATTAGAACTATGCTCCCTCAAGAAATCAATGATATGAACAGGCATTTCTCCCAGCAAAGACTCCAGTTCTCTGCCTAAATTGTGCTTCTCTTCATCTGTCATTACACGTTTAATAGGCTTTGGCATAACTTCCTGGGGCAGCGAAGTGATTTTCCTCTTTTTTGAGTGAGGCATCACTTTTTTGGCAATTTCAATGTCTTCTCGCCGGCCTGATTTTGCCAGCAACGGTTGGGCATCTGGCTTGGGTAGTTTCTTCTCAATAGCTTTCCATCGTACTTCAAAATATTTCAAAAGAGTATCAGCCATGAAGTGGACATCATTTCCAGGTGGATTGTAGGTCATTGCATTGTTGAATGTAAGCTTCACGTCAGCAAGAAAATCCGCTGGGCTGCAGTAAACCCCTGAAGCTAACTTGGTCTTTACTGTCCCCAAATCCATAGGATGCTTAATAACAGTAAGATAATCTGGAATATTCAACTTCACTACATCGACAGGGGTTTTAAAAACCCAACCATACTGATGGGACATCAATCGATTCACCAGAGTCTCACACTGTTTCATCAAAATTGCATTTTTTGAGGTGCTTGGTGTGGACTCAAACCTGCCAGAAGTATCACGATTCCATCCCCGTTGCTTAAGACCTGCAGGATTCAACTTCTTTCCCGGCCCATGACCTGGAGGATTTGATTTTTTTCCTGCTACAGAAGTCAATGCTGATGATTTTTTAACATTTTCTACCTGTGGCCCAGTTTGAGCATTACTGCAGCTAAGAATATCACTAGAAGATGACACAGCTACACCATTAGTCCTTTGCAGTTCAGCTTTCTTCTGAAGTACCCGAATCCGCTGAAGTTCCAATTTTAATCTATGTATTAACTCCTTTCTTTCAGATGGCAAGATGTTTGACAAAGGAAGAACTTGTGTGGGGACACCAAAAGTGTCGCAATTATTGGAATTTAAACTGATACATTTCCTCATTGGGACGCTTGTATCCTCTGAAGCAGTAATTTCAGCGTCGATTCGTCCTGAGCTACCAGAACCCTCACATTCACCAGCGGTATCAAAAGCATTGCCATAGTACCCATCAGGATACCTTTCCTTCTTCCCCACCATCACATCCAATATTTAAACCAAACACTATGTTTTTGTTTGCTCTATCCACTCTGCCCTACAGCAACGATTGTCACCTTACAGTTGGATCAACCATTCTGCATATACCAATCATGGAACCAAGGTTATCATTTTGGGTGGTCCCGTTAACAGAATACTATACTTCCATCCTCGACAATACAGATTTTTAATTGCTGCAACGCAGGAAAAGAAAATCAAAATCTTCAAAACTGGAAATCCCGCCAAAAGAAATAAGAGGAATCTATTCAGCGGCGCCTCATATTGCTCGGATTTTTTTTAAAAAAAAAATAAGCAATGTTATAACTTCTCCATTTTCTCAGCAACCCAAAAAAAAAAGGATAAACAACCAAGTCAAGCATGTCTGAACTTCCTTAATTTGACGTACCTATTCTTGCAAGTCAGATACATTATGAAAATCCAAAACAAGCTAATTGGATAAGCAGCAGGGCTCTAGACTTCAAGACTGTTCATTTACTCGCTTCAAGATCCAAAACTCATCTTCTACACTGGGAACTTTTTACAACAGAAAAATTGAAGAAGGCCCCAACCTTGAGCACCAAATAGCTCTTCAAAATAGAAAACAAAACAAACAGAGAAAACAAATATTTCAGAATGACCCAAAGCCCTAAAGCAATTACCAAAATCGTTGCCGTTTGCCTAGCAATCCAAATACCCAAATCTTCCGCTGACACAAGCTCCCAATCAAACTATGATGATATACTCGGAACCCTGGATCAAAGAATTAGCCGAAGGCGAAACTTAGGGTGAAGGAGCTCCGAGAGAGTGTTCCAGCGAGCGAGGGGCAGAGAGAGACAGCAGTATGACTTCGGGACCCCCGCTCTCTATTTCTCTCACGGCTTACCTTAACCCCACGAGGCCACGACCCCTCTCTTTAGTCTTTACGAAGCCCTTGGAGCAATATGCACCGTTGGATTTTTGCCTTCATCAGATCCTTCAGATGCGACACAATTGGAATATTAACCGTGCGATTGACAGACATCATTTGTGTTGTCTAATTACTTATCTTTATGAACCTCAAATACTAACACGTAACATTTACGACACCACCATTTGCAACCTTAATTCATCTCACCTCGCACGTGAGCGAATGAAAATTTGCCCCAAATAAAATAGAAGTGGCTTCGAATGGCTATAAAACAACTATTAGCCCTTAAACTTATATCAAAACGTTAAAAAGAAGTATAAATGATCAAAATTGTCACATTTAAGTCTCAATATTGTCAAAATTCATCAACAATTCTATGTTGCAGAGACAATATTGTGTCATATAATATATTTTCTGCATATTTCAACAGCGTATGACAGAGTGAATATTGATATTTTTTAATAATTTTAGAGCGAAATTCGACGATTTTGATAAAAAAAAAAAAAAAAAATTCAACTTCGTTTCGACATGTACCTACAGCTCAAGGTTAAAAGTGAACAAAACTATTCTCTTCAATTGCAACTTGCAACGCCGCTCCACGCTCGGTCTGTTTAATTGCTACTGTTTGGGCTTTGTCTGTTTTGTTTTGCTTGTTCTTTTAGGAAAGCATACAGGCCGACTAGGCATTGGCCCATGGGTTGGCTAGCCTCATGCAATGCAATCCGAGGCTTTGCTTGCTTCTTCTGTTTTTTACGTGGATGCAGGCTAAGTGGGCCAGGCCCATGGGTTGGCTCGCCCCAGGTATGCAATTCTAGATGCCATTTTCTTCGAATTTTACTTCTGAACAGACACCTCTATACAGTGAATTTCTAATGGCTGAGTGATGGCCTGGATCACCCCGTTGAACCGTCATAAATAGAGAATCACCCTCTAGATCTAAGTTTTTTTTGGGTGGAGAGGGGAGTTTTGTATCTAGGGCATGTTAGTGTAGTAAAAAACCGTAGGATTCTAGTAGAATTGTAAATATTTATATAAAATAGTATTTTATAGGTGTTTGTGTAAATGATAGAGAGAGATGATTTGATGTAATTATTTAATAAAAAAGTATTGGAATTAGGTGAAAAAGTATAAACAGAGAAAATTTGTATGAAATAAAAAAGTAAAAAGTCGTTGGAGATTGTGTTAAATGTATTAGTGTTTGTGTTTGAATTCTTAAGATGTTCGGAGATAGTTTTGTGAATGGATTTGAATCCTAGAAAAACTTGAAAAGGAATATTACCCTAAGTTTCATATGTCGTCCTTGTACATCTGTACTTAGGTATGAACAATTGACCAGTCAGTTCGGTTTTGGGCCCCAACCAAAAATCGAACCGGCTGGTTCGGTTATCATAATTTCCCAACCAACGGCGAACCTCCGGTTAAGAGAATCAACTGGGCCGACCAGGCTCGGGGCTCGGCTCGGTTCAATCGGTTGGGCCCTGTAATGGACCCAAATTTTTTATTTTTAAAGCCTAATTTGGTGACCCAAATTAGTTTTATTTTTTTAAGCCCAAATCTTTATTTGTTCAGCCCATTCGGTGGCACAAATTTACCCATTTTTCATATATTTCACGTTTTAAGACAATATAATTCAAATTTTATGCTTCTTTCAGTTTTTGTACCTATGCAGTACGCATGGGTCCTATTTCCTAATAAATAACAGTTAAGTAGTTAACAACGTACTTTAAAAAAATCATAAACGGATACGCTCTCAACCAGAATCAATCTAACCAAATCATGAATTAAATCTTTAATATTATCATCACAACATGAGCAAATCATGAATTAAAATTGACATCAATTAAAGAGAGAGAGGAAATTTATACTGAGAAAAGAAAGAGGGTCGACACAGCGTGACCTCCAAGAAAGAAAAAGAGGGTCGAGGGGGGTGTGAGAGAGAGAGAGTGACACGACGTCGGCTGGGGGTGAGCTGCGGTGGGGGGCAGCAGCTATGGTTTTGAGAGAGGGATGGAGTGGTGGACTCGAGAGGGGGCGTCGGGGGGAAACTGAATTTCACTTAACGTAAAAGGGGGTTGGGGGTAACTGGTAAGGCCCTTAGGGGGTCCCCTCACTTTAATATAAAAAATGGTAAAGACCCAAAATACCCCTTGTTTCTCTCATAATGTGGGCTGACAGCCGAACCGAGCTAGCCCAAAACCGGCCGGCCCAATTGGTTTGGGCCAGTTTTGGTAAGCCTGGTCAGTTCTGGCCTAAATTTGTTCAACCCTAGCAGTACTCACTTGAAAATTGAAGTATGATGGGAGGTTGGAAAATCGCACAAATATATTTTGGAAATAATTGAACTCCAAATTAGTTCATTCCATTTCTTAAATTAATGTTTGCCTAATTTCCAGAATTTGGATTGGGCATGCAATGTAAGGATAGTTATATTTGTTTGGAACAGTGACAAATTAAATAAACTATCTATTGGACGCAAATGGGTAATCCAAGCACCATCTCAAGCTCTACCATTTCCTTGTCTGTTGGTATTTTTGAGAAGGTCTTTTCTATCGTACTTTCACTTTTTATGGCAGACGAAAACAAGTTTTTCACACTCCAACATCAACAGATCGCGAGTTTGGACTTGTTTAGAACATAAACCATCCAGTGGTTCTTTTGGCTAGATTCCAATCTGGACCTGCGCGCGCGCTGAACGCCAGAGGTTCTTAGAATAGGTTTAACTTTGGTAAAAGGACTACTCCTGCAGCAAACATCTCGAATATTTTCCACCGTCAATGACTTCGAGCAGTGAATCTATGCATGTCAGCGTGATTCCAAATGTATGGTTTTGGGTTCTAACTCTTTCATGAAAAGCTATATATATATGCCGTACTTAAAAAGCAACATCAAAATGCCACTGGTTCCCAAAGAGACATAACAACAAAATTAATTGAAGACCATTTCCTGCAGGTAAAATACGCTTTATAACATGTACCAACGTTGTACTGCTAAATATTGTCATAATTTTTGTGACAATATTTCCAGTCTCCAGTATTCTTGGAGGTGTGCAGTCTCGGTTGTGTGCTTTCCTTCCACTGAGAACTTCGAGCAGTACAATCCCTAAGTTGTGAACATCACATTCTAGATCTCCACTACGATCGTTGTCATTCGAGGTAATAAGCCCGAAGTCTGCAATTCGTGCTACCTATTATAAATCCAAAAGAATGTTTGAAGTCTTGACACCACGATGGGCAATTGGAGGCACAAGTTCCTTGTTATGGTACTCGAGCCCCTTTGCAGCTTGCATTGAAATCTTCAACCGGAGGCTCCAATTTAGAGGGGAAAGGACCCCATGGAGATGGTCGTGAAGTGTCCCGTGTGGCATATACTCATAAACGAGCAGCCTCTCTCCCATCTCTGAATAATAGCCTAACAGGTTCACAATATTGTAATGTCGGATTTGGCAAAGGATTTCTAACTCCATTTCAAACTCACGGTTGCTTGTGTGAATTATAGTGGCTGCATTTGCCCTCTTCACTACAACTTGCCTCCCATCTGTAAGGATAGCTTTGTAGACAAAACCATAACTCCCCCTTCCAAGCTCATTAAACTCCTTGAACCCATTTGGGCAGCTGGGTGGGATCTGGGAGATGACTGTGCGAAGAAGAAGACAGTTCGATTTTGAATAAAATCACAGGTCATCTACATGGAGCTGGGTCGGGTAATCTAGAATTCGGGTCAAGTGGGTCAAGTCTTTTTAATTGAGGTGGTGACTTAACAGCCATTAGATCGTGAATTTTAGATTCTTACCGTCCATCAGCACTCATCAGTACAATAATCCTTAGCACAATAACCGAACCCGAAAATAATATGAGTTTATGTAAATTAACTTATGGGTTCTATCTTCCTTGCTTCAAGTTTCAATTAAAATATTTGGTTGTCAGGCTCTCTTCCACGCAAATAATATTTGCCGGAAAAAAAATGCAGACTTTCTACTGTTCGGATGGGATGAATGCTTAATTAGACCCGGGAAAACGGCTACCGCCACAGGGTACCTGCCAAGCAAAGAGACGAATCCGGTGGCAGAGAATTCTCCGGCTTTACATGTAAGGGAACCCTACAGTGGTGAGCATGCGATGAAGATATGATAGAGACAATGGAAAGCCCTATGGTTTCGTTGTCAGAGAAGATGCGGCCAGAGAAGACGAAGAGTTGGTCTAAGGCGCAATGCAGGCAGAGGAGAACCTAGGAGGAGAGGAGGCCAACCAGTGGACAACAGACGAAGAGATCGGTGAGAGGAAACAAGAAAGAGATAGTGTATGATATTGTGGATATATACGAGAAATCTGCGATATGTGTTTTTTTCTTCCTGTTTGTAACATTTACCTTTGCAGAAAACTTTCTTGGTTAACTTGCATTTTAAGATTAAGCTAACCACTAAAAACTGTTGACAACATTTTCAAAGAAAAATTTAATAATGAAACACATCCTAGGTTGTCTTCCCGACGTGCTTCGACAGTAGAGCATTCACGAGGCTGGCAAACAATAACCTAACCCTTCTCCGTGCTGCATAAAGATCAAAGGGAAAACAATCTTTCCGGAGACTGATATTTGCTACTTGTTTCGAGCTAAAAAGCCAATCTAAGGATTAAGAGGGGGCAGTACTCTTAGTGGAAGGTGAAAGCTCCAGAGCCACACCATAAAAAATGTCATTTTTTTGTTTTTTCACTTGGCCGTACCCATAAAAAATGTTAAGTGTTCAAGTACAGGATAGTAAAGCACAGGCACAATGCCATCCAGGCAACATGCCAACGCTCCCATGTGCCCAACTGGATTTCTGTTATACCTACGGCCTGGTAAGCACAGAAGAGGAGATCAAAATGCAGTTATAGTGATCATTGACAGTGCAGAAAACAAGACGACGTTGGTGTCTTTTTCTTAGTTGTAGAGGTGCTAGTCAAAACAAGTTTTCCTTAGTTGAATAGTTTGTGCTTGTCAGTTGTAATATCAACTGACATTATTGTGTTTTGTTACTTTTTTGCTTTATTCTACCTGATGCCGATAAAATAGCACCAAAAGAAGATAAAGCAAATGGCTACGACCTACATTGTAAGAGGGAGGAACGACAAGACTCCCACCAGCAAATACTCCTTGAGTCCTTGTCATGCTATCGTTTCAGTGCGTCGATCAATAAGAATAAGGAATCCGAGTTGTCTGATAACTTCATTCGTCAACGCTTATCCATTTCCTGCCCTGACGTACTGTCATTATTTTATGGCCATTTCGAGCTCACTTCGGAATGCATGCATAGAGCTAATGTTTCAATACGACAATAAAATAATCCTACGGAACGCAATACCTGACATCTCCACATCTTTTGCTTCAGAATTCCCTTAGTTGTTTGATCCCGATCAACGGCCCAAACTAAGGGCAGCTTCAACGTCCATCCTCCATGCAAATCCTCCACCGTCCGTCCTCGACACATCACATGGCACTATCTGCGAGTACTTCTCCTTCTTCCACGTGTTTTGCAGCTTTACTTGGCACGAAAACTCCGTACACAAGTGCGGTAGCTTGTCTTTGGTCACTAACCGCACTGTTATCATTTCCGGTGACAGGATGTTATTCCGATCATGGCTGAGCATCCTCTTGAAAGCCCCGTTTAGCCAAAATACTCGATTCAGATCGTCCGATACGAATCCTGGGCAAATGTCATCCTCCAGATTTCTTATCCTCTCCGCGTCCGTAGTACCCAGTCCTCGCATGCCCATGCATGTGTTTGTCACGCTCTCCACCGTCACCCACGACTCCAAAACTACTACCATCTGTCTCTTCGCTATCGTCCGATCCGTGTCATTACGCACATTCATTCATATCTAAGTCCAAACATGTGGGTGGGTCGATCCCTTTTTCCTGACCATTCTTTCTTGTCACGGTACCATCACAATTATGTCGAAATCCGCACTCCGGCGATTCTTTCCGTTCACTTCTCTCTGGTAAGAGTTGCAGAGTCACCGATAGCTTTTCTAAGCTCTCTCTCCTATATTTCATTTTTTCCGCAGCTGTTCTTCTGTTTCGCTTGTATCCACTACTCCTCCGAACCCTAACGTACTTTCTCTTTGTTCTTCCTTTCGTGACAAACAAGTTCTTGTCATCCATCGATGACCCACCTGAGCAGGAGCCCCCGGCGGCTGGTTTGGGTGCAATCGACCGGAATCCGAGCATTATCCTATTAATAATCGCCTTATCCGGAGCACCCTCTGCGCATCTTCATGCGCCACCCTTTTCCACCGTCCATCCGTCTTAGCACTCCGTTTAAAGAACCATATCTCTCGCTCTCTGTGAGATCAGACTTTTCTTTTTTCCTAACCCTCTGTGAGATCAGTCCAGTGATAAAGATAGCGCTTGGTACAGTGACCTAGCGAGAGAGAACACGTGTCTTGGGCTACCTGAAAAACAGTGACGGGATCTGATTGGTTAGTCTAAGGGTGGGCCCCGAAGAAAAGTAGCGTATCCGGCGTAATTGAGCGCTGCGGTGCTGTCCCACAAGGGAGCGAATGAGAAACGAGTGAGTGTCTAGCACTGCGAAAGTAGATGGTAGACGTGGTCTCTGCCTGGGGGTCGGAGTAATATTCACTGAAGTGGAAACGACTTTGGGGGAGGTTCGAGAAAGTGCACACGTGGTTGTCTGTTATTAGCCGCAAGAACTAAATTCGGTTTTCAAACAGTTGGTCCCCTGGCTGTTCCACCCGCTCTAGGGACCGTGAGGAGCAGCACATTGTTACGTACTACGTAGGCCCAACAGCCAACTGGCCAAGGGATTGGATTGGATCTTTTTTAAAGAGAGAGAAGATAATTGGGGGGGGGGGGGGGGGGGGTGAAGACGGGGCCGTCTTTCATTTTCGGTGATTGATAAGTGTGTAAAACGAGGACGCGTGGATGGTCCGATGACTGCGGATCTGGTGCTGGATTCCTTGGACGTCAGTGAGTGTTCCGTTCCATGCCGAGGTTAGTTGGATGGTTTTCACTTTTCTCAACTACTGCCACGTGCTAGCTAGCTAGCATTAGTGTGATTGAGACTGACAAATACAATTTCGATGTCCATTGCCAACGTCGTTGTTTTGTTTCGTCTCTGTTAAAGTTTAACCCACCGTTCAGTTCAAGCGGCAGCAGTTCCCAAGAGTAGGAGTTAATTAAGCACATATTTAAGGATGCAAACTATTAATTGTATAAAAACTTACAATTTATACAAAGATTAGTTAGTACACCGATCGGTCTCTCTAAAATTTCTCGTGGTGTTAGACACAATTTGTACAGATATTGAATTAGATCTGTCTGGACTCGGTACATATGAATAAATATCTGAATTTTCTTTGTTATAAAAAGAAATTATCTCACCTCAAAGTACTCGGAACAATGAGAATTTATACACGAAATCTGGCCTAAAGAAAAAATATATGCATACCACAAAGAAGAAGACTAAACAACTATCAATGAATATAAAATTTCATGAAGAAAAAAACTTTAGATAGAATATATAAAAAAACCAGATGCAACATTAAATATAAGGCCGTGGATTAATAAAACAACCCTATCTATATGTATAGTGTGGAAGTGGAAAGCACATGGTAGCCCTACATGTAACATACCAAAACTAGGCTTTTCAGCTTTAGTTGGCTTTACTTATATATCACTTATTAAAAAAAAAAAACCTATATATCGAGTACATTTTTGAGGCTTACCAATGTAGTCTATTTCAGGGGTAATGTTGGCAAGCTAAAGTCAGCTAAGCTGACGCTATAGAATTAATTTGTTGTTTTTCTACATGGATAAATACATCATTCGTATACATAGTTTACACCAAAATCAAATAAGTTCTTAAACTTTAAAACACATGAAATTAGTTCTTAAAGTTTTAAATCATCAACATTTGAAGGGTCTCAGAAGGACCAAAGTCATGACGGACGTAAAATATTAAGGACTAATTTTATGTGTTTTAAAGTTTAAGAACTTATTTAATTTCGGCCAAACTACATGTACCAAGCTATGGAGATGTAACTTAGACTCTGGGAGCTAATTAAACTTCACAAGACTTGGTGACACGTGGAGCTGTTCCACGTGACAGTTCCATAGTTCACTTACGGATGAGTACTAAGAACAAATATTTTCCTATTAGAGTCAAATTTATAAATATTTTCACAAAAGTCTAAGAATCCCATGCTATAAGAACTTCTACGTTAAGCATATATGCACCTGCATTTGATCTCCCACCCAATAAGTACGTAAGAGAATAATTATCTTGGACCCCCTTTGATTAGTAACCAAAAGGTGGTCCAGTTGAATTTTCCTTGATTTATTAGGGCCTGACCTTAATGCAGTTTTTTCACACTTTCTGTTTAGCCCTACCACAGCTAGCTGATACTGTTTTCATGGAAATTATTTTCCCTGGCACCACATTGAAACAGTATAAAGCCTGTCCTTGGAGTCTCCTACTCATTATATATACTTCTTTTTCCTTTTAACACTTCATTATTCGATGCCTCAGAAATCGCTAAGCGAAATAATACCTGAGACCGCTTCTTCTCATAATTTGAGATTTCCTCTGCATTCTAAAGGCCCAGACTGAGCGCTGCCTTGATGTCTAACCTCCATGCAAACCCCCCAAAGTCCATCCTCCACACGTCACATGGCATCACCTTTGAACACATCTGGCTCCGCCCCGTGTGCTGCATTCTTACCTGACCAGTAAACGCCGGGTACGAATAGGGCAGCTTCTCCTTCACCAACAACCTCACTTTAAACTCCAATGGCTCCCCGTCGCCCTCCTCGCTCACTATCCTCTTGTACGCTTCATTAACCCACTGCACCCCGTTGGAACCATCTGATATGAACCCTGGACACGTGTCCCTCTCGAGATTCTTAACTCTCTCTACGTCGGTACATCCTAATCCTCGTACGTCCATGCACTTGTCGGTCACGCTCTCCACCGTCACCCAAGACTCCACCACCCTCATCTGCGCCATCACGAGCCTCGGATCTGACCCAGCACTGGGTTTCACGTTAGTGAAAATCCATTGTTTGTTATTAAGGGGTTCCCGATCCTGAATTTCCTCCGTCGCTAATCTGTCAGCCGTAGGATCAGCCTTAGGCCACGAGTCTCCCTGGTTCAGATCTTTCTTCTCCACCGTCTCAGGCAACAGTTGCAGTGTCAGAATCTTGTTATCCAACCCATCTTTACTGTTTTCCTGAGGAACCGTTTTTTTCCTCTTATATCCACTGTTTTTCTTGCGAATCCTAACGTACTTTCTCTTCGTCCTTGCTTTTGAAACAAAAGGCTGGTTCTTGTTCTGATCCGTGAGCAGACCGGAACTACCAGTTGCCGGTTTCGGTGCGATCGGCCGGAATCTGAGCATCACTCGGTTGATTATGGGCTTATCTTTCTGTTCGCCACCGAGGCTTTCCACATGCCACCCATCTCCACCCTCCATGACTCTCCTTTGCCTCTGTCCTGGTCTATCTTGCTCTCCGCCCAACACCTCTCTCTGGAGCTGAAAACGATAATGATAAACGGCAGTTCTTGTGGCTGGGTAAGGAGACACCGCGTGTCTAGGGCGACAAGAAACAGCAGCAGCACCTGATTGGCTGGCTGTAGGAGCGGTGGGTGCCACGGGGAAGTGGCGTATCTAGGAGGGCAAATATTGGTCTGCGATTGGTCCTACAATGGTAGCCAATGAGAGAGAGGCGGGTGTCCCTCACTTTTGAAAAAGCAAGTACACGTGGGGCTTGCCTAGGTTGCAGCATAATTTCCTTTCCAGTTTAAGTGGAAACACTTTTGGAAAAGCATACAGAATGTGCACACGGGCTTAAATTTCATTAGCTCCAAACAGTGTACTCCTGCTGTCTGACTTAATTCCCTTACTTGACCTTCAGCGCGTGAGATCCACCTCGTGATATTTTCTTGACAGGCCGATTTTATTGGTCGGAAGTAGGTAGCGCGATATCTGTGAGCGTGGGCTTTGCTCCAAACTAACTTATAAAAGCTTTGTTCGCAAACCGACGTCATATGACCTGCCGCTAAATTCCCCCCACTATGTATTAATTTTATTTACATAGATAAGGTAATTTTATGCCATCAACCTCATTTGTCGGAGCAAGTATCTTTACCTCACGTCTTAGTTACTATTAGTTTATCATTTTTTTTTAAGAATTTACATCTTTTATATTTACAATTCAAACATCACAAAATAAACGTATTTCAATATAATACTTTATTTTTTTATAAATATTAGAGAAATATACAAATAACACACTGAGTTTTAACATTTTTTATGAAAACTCACCAGGTTTTAAAAAGTTTCAAATTGCTCACTAGGTTTATCATTTTTGTATAAAAACT
Organism: Myrica gale; assembly: GCA_963930655.1. Lineage (NCBI taxonomy): Eukaryota > Viridiplantae > Streptophyta > Magnoliopsida > Fagales > Myricaceae > Myrica > Myrica gale. The sequence continues at coordinate 859,161 of OZ005600.1, read as the reverse complement.
CACTGAACTCAATGGCTTTAGCCCCGTTTAACTAAAAATTCATTACGTTCAATCACAATATGACACGTGTCACTAAATAATTTAACGGACAACCCATGCCGACGGGTGGAGGAGGTCCACCCATGGCCGCGCAGAACTGGGCCGCCAGAGGTGGAGGGGGGATTCCTCCTCCACAGTTGCCCGATCCTTTTGTTTTTTTTAAATTAACAATTTTTTTTGTTAATTTTAGATTTATTTAGCGACACATGTCATATTATGATTGGACGTGATGGATTTTCCGTTAAACGAGGCTAACGACATTGAGATCAGTGAATTTTTATATAAAAATGATAAACCTAGTGAGCAATTTGAAACTTTTTAAAACCCGGTGAGTTTTCACAAAAGGAGTTAAAACCTAGTGTGATATTTTTATATTTCCCTAAATATTAATATCTTTTAATAATTTCTGCACGCATGCCAATACAACTTTAACATCACCTAAATATTCACAATTTTATCATAATCTTACAAATTTTTTCCAAACAAACATTATACAATTGTATATCAGTATCTTCTACTACAATTATTTGACTTAATTTTATGTTGTAATTTGGGGCAGAAAGTAAACACAACAATAATTTATAATATTTGAAATTTAATATGCACAGTATAAAATAATATAAATTTCATATATTGTCTTTATAAATTATATGGTGTAATTTGTACACACAAACTTGATATTATTTTGATTTTGTGACTGTTTCGTTGAACAACTATCATCCATAGGTATAGTTATCAGCTATTTTTTTTTTGCATGTGTACTTATTAAAGTTTCAGTCCCTATTTGGACGGGACCAAAATAAGAACATTCTCTGAATGGGACCATAATACCCCATGAGAACAAAAAAAAGCCAAGGATTGAAAGTATAATAAGAACAGTCTCAACACGACCTTAATAAGAGTCTAAGACCACATCCTTTCTTAATTGCTTCTACATCATTCTGAGTGCAGTTGGGGCTCGTACTACAGAACCTCAGGGAACCCTTGTCACGGCCATGCAGAACCTGTACATCTAGGTTTTCAAGTGTCAAGCATTATATAGATAAACACTGTCATGGTGAAACTATCAAGCTTCGCACTTTTGTCATATGAAAACCACCAGAAATAAAACTTTAATGGAGAACATTGCCTTTAATTTTCCAATGTCAGCAGTTAACTCAGGAAAACACCAATTTGATGAGAATTTTTGACAAATAGTGAAGATTACAATCCATCCCTGAAGAATTTGGCAACCAAAAACTCAACCAAAAGGTCTGTAGATAACGATGTATATGGAGTAGCTTATTTTCCATCTCAAACTCAAAAAAGAACGATCTTCAGGTCACTCCATTAACAATTTACCAATTGGAGCGAATTTCATATGGCAAGAAAAACTAGAACTGATAAAATAATTATTGCCGATTCTAGTCGTCGGAAGCAAAAGAAGAAAGGGAATCTGAGTGCAGCTAGTTGACAACATCAACCACCAGCTTGCGAGACTTGAAAACGGACCACTTCAAACGACGGTAATAAGCAGCTTGAAGTAATGCCAGGGACAGAACAAATATCCATTTAAATCCCATCTGCATTACACAATGTCCTCAATAAGACATAGGTTTTCAATACCCATCCATCTGATGGAAACATACTTAAAAAGCAAATGTACCAGTTTCCTCTCTTCCATTTCGGGTTCTGCAGCCCATGTCAAGAAGGAGACAATATCTTTCCCCATCTGCACCATAGCATCATAAAAGAGTTTGAGCTTTTCTCTAGAGAGAAGAGTTGATAACATGCACTTGCAGAAAGGAGCTTCTTATGCTCAAGGGCTACATTTTAAGAGGTAAACCAACCTGAGCTTCTGTTGCAGGTGTACCATCCTCATACTCAACAGCACCATCATTAAGCATTTGAGGCATTGCTATAGCTCCGCCAGGAAAATAAGGATTGTAATGCAACCCCTCCCGAATCTACAATACCAATTATGAATAGCTATGCAGTGAGGAAGTGTTACAACACAATACTCAAATGGAGATAACCATTCATAGACTTTACTGGCAAGCTAGATAATATCGGCTTTGTACACCTAAAACATGCACAATCTGAACTCTGCCAATAATATATGGATCACTTTTGGGCTTAATAACAATCAGACAATCATATACAGTTGAGAACTGAAGCAAACATCTTCGAACTGTGTTTCAACTGAGCATATAAATACCATTTACCGGCCACTTCAAACACCAGTAGTTCATATTTACCCTAGAGAAGGTTTTGAGGGTCAATGAATAAGGATTTACCGAAACACCAGCAGGGGGATCACGGTAACCAGTTAGAAGGGCGAATACGTAGTCTTGACCGCTGTGACGAGCCTGAAAAGATCCGAGGAATAAGAGACTTCTAGAATAGATAATATAAATTCCAAAACAAGTAAGCAAAAGACAGGAATTACTTTGGTGATGAGACTTAGATCAGGAGGATAGGCCCCTCCATTAGCAAACCTAGCAGCTTGTTCGTTTGGGTACGGAGTAGGAAAACGATCGCTGAGTTTACCGGGACGTGTAAACATCTCACCCTCGTCATTAGGCCCATCAACAACTTCAATCTCGGCTGCCATGGCCTTTGTCTCCTCTTCTGTATATGCAACACCCACCAAATCACGGAATGATAAAAGGGACATAGAATGGCAAGATGCACACACTTGCTGATAAACCTGATGACCACGGCGAACCCTGCTCAAGAAAAATTGAATTATACCATCAATACCAGGAGAGTGCATTCTAATATGCACAACAACATCTGTATTTTCCCACACCCAAAAGTAAAAGTTTAAAAAGATTTCCTAGTTTCCAAAGCATATCATGATTTCTGTTGCATTGTTTGTCAGCATTATCAGAAATATGTCATTAACAACATTTAGACACTGTGTAATCCAGACCAAGTTCAAGGCACTAGTAGGGAATTCTGAAAACAATGTGGTTAAGAGAAATTATCACCATCAGTGTCTCCGAATACAAAACCCTGGATAGGGAGGAGTGGTAACAGAGACCTCAATTGCTGGTCCTTAAAAAAAAATCACTGCAAGAAGGACTCACGAAGCATGGTCATATGAACTGAGGATGCCCTTGTGTGGCCAGGGATAGTTAGGAGGCGGTAAACCATGTTCGGCCTCATCAGCTGATGCTGCTATCGCTCCAAAACTTAAAAACCCTGATACACCTGCTCCAATGAGTGCAAGTGCTCTTAAGGACTTCATGCCAGCAGACCCAACATCACCTTTCTTTGAGATGAGAGACTGCAAATTGACAGACAGCAACATTTTAGCAAATACAATGGTGAACTTGTTTCCTAGCATCAAAAGTAAGATTTTATAAGCTGGTCACTTCCAACAATTTAAAGTCCATCTACATAATGCCAATCTACCCACACCAGGTACAGAAAAGACTAAAGGCGAAAGGCATCCTCTGATAATTTTTTTAAAAAAATATTAGTTGAGGAACAGGGAAATGCACTAAAAATTAAAACAGAATTTTTTGATAATTATAGGAGCGAAAATGAATCAATAAAAAACCCTCAAGTATCTTACTCAAATAGGATAACAAATACTGACATTCTCGTGTACCTAACAGTCAACTGACACTGGTCAATATCGAACAAACCTAATAATAACGTACAGTTTTCATGTTTCCTTATATATACTTGCAAAAGAATGCTTCGGAACCTGCCCAACCTTCGGAACTCAGAAGAAAACCGGAAGAGAAGCAATTAATGAAGCATATGAAAAACATGGAATTCCACAGACCTAAAATTAAGATTTTGCAATCAACACTAACTTGGGTCATTTAGGCTGGGACTATAAAAGCTAACATCAATTTTATCTAAGGAGAGAGGATGGGGCCTGCAAGGATAGAAGGAACCTTACTGTTGAATGGGATTCAAGTTTCCTTCTTAGTAACCGGTGGATAACTCTTCCAGCCATTACAGTCAGCTTTTCTTTTGATTTATTCACCCTACAAAAACAACGAAGAGCGAAAGTTAAATAGGTACTGAAATTAACAATAAACACGAGCTTCGGATATTAAGAAAGTATTCCCAGTTAAATTTTTAATCGTGGATAATTAAGCTGACTTCATTGGAGTACGTGCACAGATTGATTCCAGTTTTAGAACATCATAAACTCCAAAACAAGGAAACACACAAGCATACACAGCAAGAGAGAGAGGTAGTGACTCAAATTCTGCTTTCCCAATTATCTTTACTGCTATAGTGTGTCGCCTGTGTTCATTAATCAATAATTCCAACACCAAGAACAAATAGTTAAACAGTCGAGTGCGATTGAAGATCAGGTCATTAGACAATGAATGTGGCTATACATCTTATGATCCTCTCTCTCTCTCTCTCTCTCTCTCTCTCAGGCAGATATCCTTTATAAAAACAGATTTCTAATCTATTCATGGTTGTTCAAAGCATGTGCTAGAGAGAGGAAATATTAATCCAAGAAGACAAAAAAGTTTCAAATGATACCCAAAGTTATTCAGCTGCCATTTATAGTACATCAATTTGTAGGTACTCCATGCACCGATCAAAGAGATCGTTCTTTTATTTCTTATTTAGTTTCTCCAAGGATGAAAAACATCATTCTTTCCACAGAAAATAACCATCATCTCTCATTTCTCTATCTTACCTCCCAAGAATTGGCTGATTCAGTGGAGGAGACTTAAGATCATTGGATCAGAGTACTAGGAATCGGTCTATATAACATTGCTGGAGCCATAATACCAGTAATCTATACATTACACCTATAACAAACACGTTCAGATTGTGATTATATTATATATAAGGGAGTCACTCTTGGTGGATTAAAGGTCACTTGTACATCTTTCTTGAATCTGACCTCAACTGTAGAAGATGTTTCAAGGGTAAACCAAACTACCTCCTTGTAATTGACTCGAAAATCCAGTTAACATATTAAATAACAAAACGAAAAATAAGTTGGGTTCATCCTTAAACTCACTCACCCATCAGGATACAGACACCTAAATCCCCGAAGAATATATGCTCCTCAAATTGCCTCAGTTTGTGTCGACAAAAATGCCTCCCGGTTTTGTGGGTGGGGAGTGGGGGGAAGAATATCTCCATCAAACTAAATGCTTTGGAAAACACCTAATATCTAAAATAACAAACAATTGATGAAAACCCCCTAAAAGCGTAAATCATAGCATTCCTTTCCCGAAAAACAAAACATATCGACTCAAATTACACTTCATTCCATTTCCATAAAATATTGCATAATCCACAGCATAAGCACAAACACGGACCGAAAGACACAGACAAAACCACTATATTGAATCTTCTCATCGTCTAAACCCTATGCCTCGAAAGTTCACATCAATTACAGTAACCAGACACATTAAACCTTTCTTCAGACCTCTTTTCTGCCAAAAAAAAACGAATCCACAGACGTTTGCGGACATATCGATATTAAGATAAAAGAAAGCCTAAATTTACGAGCAGCACACAGATCGAAAAGGAGTTGAGAGCTTAGCTAAGGAAGACGCGAATGAAAGGGGTAGAGAGAGACTTACGAGATGGCGGCGGAGATGGGATCGGCGGAGCTGGCTGGTGGTCAAAGAAGCAGCTCGGTGATCCAAGGAAGAAGAAGAGCCTGCTGGGACAGGAAATGGATATGGAACACTTCTATCTTCTCCCACGAGTGAGGGGTTCTGGGCCTTTGGGCTTTCGGTGAGGCCCAGCTTAGGGTGCTTGTCAATGCAATCTCAACTCCCTAGCCTTAACACACGTTTTTGTTTACGTAGCCCGTTCTCTGGATGGACCTCAATGAGCCACGGTTCGTTCATTCAGTGGCACAGTACCTCTCGAATTCAATGCTTGAAAACTCGAGTTGACCGGCTAATGTCATGTCATGATGTTTTTAATCTTCCTCTGTCGTTTTATCACTTTTGCCCATAACCATTTTGGTAGCCCGACCATTTCGGTTTGCAGTTTGCACCAATTCTTGCCATTGCCAACAGCCGATGCAGAACGACAAGCTTATCAAGTAACATGGGCGGGCCAACCCCATGGGCTATGGCCCATTTGGCCTGTATAAGTAGTTTATAAAGCCCAATACTTTAATAATCCATGGGCCGTGGCACAGAAGAAAGAAAAAACAAACGGAAAAAGAAAACCAAGCCCAATTCATATTCTACCCCAAGCAAAACGACATCCCGTTTGTACAAGAATAGAAGAACGGAATTTACCGCTTCTTATCTTTTTTTTTTTTCGAAAAACAACCAATAGATTAAAAACTAGAAACAACTACTAACAGGGCAGACAAAACGAACACAACAAAATAACAGAACAGACAGACAAAACCAGCAAGACCCTCGGACGGATCAGAGGAACCGCTATGAACTCCATGCAGGGCAGAGGGAGTGATGGCCGGACATAGTAGGCAGAGCTACTAGAACCTGGACAAGCCGGTAAAGCGCCACAAACGACGCGTAGCGAGACCCGACAAAAGGTCGGAAGAGAGTCACAAGGACTCGGATAAGCCCACGGAAGGGGCGAACAGATGACCTCGAACCAAAACCAACAACAAGCCCTAAACAGAGGGGCAAGCCCAAACGGGCGAAAACACGACAAAGCACAAACCCTAACACAGAGGAGCTGACCCAAACGGACGACAACAGAGCAGTACACAAGCCCGAAACAAAGAGGCAGACCCAAACGAGTTTATTGGCGTACGGGGCGGCGGCGGCGACGGTGGCGGCGAGTCGAGGCTGGTGGGGGACAGAACAGTGAAAAATGGAGCCCATTAGCCGCTGAGGCATGTCCAGCGAAAAGGAGAATCGGGAGGAGAACGTAGGCGCCCAAAGAGTGGACGGCGCGTGAGATCCACCCGCACCGCGTGGTGCGCATGGATCATCACGCGCTGGCCGATTGAAGCCATCCGCCCATCGGCGTGAAGCCCAGCGCCCGTTGAAGACCACTAGTCGGCGCGTGTCGACTGGGACAGGGCGAAAACCGCCGAACTCCAAGGGGAAGCCACCTGCCAAGAAAACTAAAAAAACACCCAAACCAACCGTAAGCTAGGCCAACCAGAGAAGGGAAAGGGAGAAAGAAGAGGAAGGAGGAGAAAAAGAAAGGGAAAAAGGAGGAGGGGGATGAGGGAGGGAGTTTTGCGTTTTTGGGTGGGAGAGAATTGAGGGGGGAGAGAGCAATTACCGCTTCTTATCAAACCTGCAGCAGCCAGCGTTTTTCTTCATTCCTTTTCGAGCCAAGGTTGGCTACACAAAACCATTGGCGCCAACTTTTTGCCCCTCGAACAAACGTAGTTTCTTTCTGTCGCTCACTTTCTTTCTGTCTCTCTTCTAATACAGATCGTTCATCTAATGGTTTTATGCGCTTTGGTGAAAGATGGCTAGATCCACTCACAAGCACCATTCTTCTTCCACCACAAAACTAGTGTTTCTGATATCGTGCGCAGGTCTTCTGGGAGCGGCTCTTATTGTGGATTTCCTTTGGGCCTCGTCGTCGTATTCCACTGCTGCTGCTCCTTATTTGTCTGCTGCATCGAAGTGGGCGCTCCAGAAATCAGGGATTGAAGTTGTTCCGATTCTTCCGAATGTCACCTTCGCCGACATAACCGGCAAGGCGAGCACTCTTAACTAGATCATGTCCTATTTTGTGAACAGGGTTTGAGTTAGCATCCGTTTCTTTTTTTTCCTTCTCCTTTGGACTTGTGAACAGGGTTTGTGAAATTGTTAATTTGTGCACGTCAGTTTGTTAGTCCCAATCTAGTGGAGGTTTTTTAGTATTGATTATATACCGGTCTTATTTGTAGAGAAAGGATTTCAAGGATAGAGCAGAGCGAACTCGTGAGAGATACTTACCCGCAACTTATGCTGATTTACCTGCACCTGAGTTACCATGGGAAGAGATGCCACCAGCGCCAGTACCTCGTCTCGACGGAGCAGCGATACAGATTAAGAATCTTCTTTATGTTTTCGCAGGATATGGGACACTTGACTACGTGAGGATCTGTTTATATCTTGACTGTGTGCTTGTTCACTGTTTGAGTCCAGTACAAAGTCTTCGCTTGTTTAATCTCAGGACTCAGAGTCCAGTAGTAAGTCTTTGCTTGTTCAATATCCCAAGCGGAATGCGAGTTTATGTTCCACTAGACATGATCGACACCTTGAACCTTTTGGGGGCAATGATTGTATTAATGTCACCCGTTCCTTAGCGTCACCAAGTTCGTATCAAATTAACTTAGTAGCGAGATATTGGAAATTGTGATGTAATTTTAGACGTTTCAAATCTCTGGTCTTCTGATCTTTGATTATGTATATGCTTATTGTTGCAGGTGCATTCTCATGTGGACGTCTACAATTTTAGTACAAATACATGGGGAGAGAGGTTTGATATGCCCAAAGGGATGGGGCATTCACATTTAGGAGTGGCAACTGATGGAAGATACATTTATGTGGTCTCGGGACAGTATGGCCCCCAGTGCAGAGGGCCTACTGCTCTTACCTTTGTGCTGGACACAGAGACAAAGAAATGGAGGAGCATGCAGCCATTACCAGCCCCTAGGTAGGGGAATTGACCGGGATATACACTAACCATGTTATATGTCCCTCTGGAAATGCAATTTGCTCTAGCATCACTGTAAAATGTCCACATGCGAAGACTCAACTCTGTTTTCTGAACATTACTTTTTCTGCCTGACCTTGACACTGGCAATAGATTAATGCTGCCAGCAGAGTTCTATGGTAGCAGAGTGTTATGTGAAATAAGCCACTTAATTGCCATCTTAGTTAAAGGGGATTAACTAACACATGAGGTTTTCAGGTATGCTCCAGCAACTCAGTTATGGAGAGGCAGACTCCATGTGATGGGTGGCAGCAAGGAGAATCGCCACACACCTGGGTTGGAGCACTGGAGTATTGCAGTAAAAGATGGCAAAGCATTGGAGCAACAGTGGAAGACTGAAATACCCATTCCCCGTGGGGGACCTCATAGGTTTGACAACTACCCGGGTTTGTGTAATTTCCATTGTAATTCTGTTTGCACATTTTAAACGTTCATTCATTCAAGCTGCATCAAAATTATCAATTTGGCAGAGGCGTTTACCTAATTCATCGAGGTACATAGGGACACGTTGCAATGGAAGTTGCAAGATATGGTTAATTATAAAAAGAAGGCTAATAATGAAAATGTATTTTGTAACAGGGCTTGTGTTGTGGTCAACGATCGGCTCTTCGTTATTGGTGGTCAAGAGGGTGATTTCATGGCCAAACCCGGGTCACCTATTTTCAAGTGCTCACGCAGGCTCGAGGTATGAGAAAATTAAAGTTACTGTGCTCGGAGTGCTTTCCTAGTTTTTTAGCTATTTTGGCAGGATGAACGGAAGCAATGTCATGTATTCTTCACTGATTTAGGTAGTTTATGCTGGATGACGAAATGAAATGGAAAGTGTTGCCACCAATGCCAAAACCCAACTCCCACATAGAATGCTCTTGGGTAATCGTCAACAATTCAATTATCATCGCCGGAGGTACAACAGAAAAGCATCCGGTGAACAAAAGGATGATCCTGGTCGGGGAGGTGTTCCAATTTCATCTAGACTCACTGGTATATAACATCATTCTATCGTTTTAAGGCTCAAAATAAAGGAAGACGCGAATAACAAAACAATCATAGTTAAATAGTTTTGTCGAGCGTGCTTGTCGGACATTCTTATTGCGCTTGCTCATTACCTTATTTCTGATGCTAATTCTCTTTTGGATCATCTGAAAAAATTCCTATTTTCTTGACGATTCAGACTTGGTCAGTGATTGGAAAGCTTCCTTTCCGTGTGAAAACCACATTAGCTGGTTTCTGGGAGGGATGGTTGTATTTTACATCTGGACAGCGGGACAGAGGACCAGACAATCCACAACCGAGGAAGGTTTTTGGAGATTTGTGGAGAACTAGATTGAGCCTGTGACTTTTTTTTTAATCAATTTAATAGAAGTTTCCATGGAATTTGTTCTTAAAAATTTAGTTTACCATGCTCACATTTGGTGTTACCAACTTCGCTATATGATAAGACCTCTAAATGGCAGCTAAAATGAAAAAGGTCTGCAGTTAGCTGTAACTTGAAGCACAGGCTATTTGGATTTTGGTGGTATGGACATACTGTGAAGAGGAGATAGGTTTTCTTTTTAATTTTTTGGGAATTTGACAACTTGGTCCTTGGGTTTATACCCCTTTGGCAAATAGGTCATTGGATTTCAAATTTCAAAATTTTAGTCCTTGGATTTTCGTTGTTTGACGAAATGGTCCTTCCGTTAGTCTGTCATCCATATACTTAACGGATTTGAAGCATCGACCGCTACATGTCAGCAAATTTGGACTGGTCGTCCGCTATATGAAACGGTCAACCGCTTCATATAGCTAACAACTGCTCATTTTTTAAACGTATTTCCGGCCGACCGCTTCAAATTTGTTAAGTATATGGACAGTAAACTAACGGAAAGACCATTTCGTCAAACAACGAAAACCCAAGGACTAAAATTTTAAATCCAAGGACCCCTTTGCCAAAGGGGTATAAACCCAAGGATTAAAATGTCAAATTTCCTAATTTTTTTTAGCAAGGAGATAGGTAAATGTTACTGCTTCAGATAGTGACGCACCACGCGTTACAGCTCACAGGTATCCTTTGTGGACGCCTACTTGAACAAGTAGTCAAGTACAGAAAATACGATTGAATTGTAGTGGTCATTCACGTCTGCATTTACAAAGAATACCCAAAATCCTCTATGCGTCCCTAGAGTGAGTATATTATTTCTACTATGTATTTTAGTATTTAATTTTTAAATTCATTCTGGAAAATTTTGAAACTAAAAATAGAATCTTTGGCAAACGGGATCAAAAAGTACTATTATTTCAATACAGGACATTATTATTCCCATACAAGAAAGGGCTATAGAAAGTTCCTTCCTATTTTACTGTCCGAAGGCTGGGAAGACGAATAAACCCTCCTAGAATCCCTTGTTCTTATACTCATTCACAAAGTGGTGATCCCATGACAACAGTTACTTACATCTTCGGAGGAAATTAGTCTGAGCAAGAATGTAAGAAAGGGCTGCGTTCAGAGCTTGCACTCAAGTAAAAATGCACGATTATCCCTCTTTAATCACTAGTAGAGCCCATGACGGATTGTATTGCATTTGTAGGTTGCACTAAGCAGTACCCAGGTTCACAGATTACCTGTAAAATCACGAAAGTAAATTAATGGGGATATAGGAAATGATCATTTAAAGAGCGAATCTTGGCATTTCATCAACTCCAGGAGATAAAAACTAATGACCTTAGAAAAGTAATCTCCCTAATGTAGTAATTTTTGCATTTGATTTAAACTATGCAGCCAGACCTGAAAATCAGAATACTAGTCTATTCAGGGATGGAATACATTAGAATTCATTTACTTTACACATTGTACCATAAATTGAGAACCCACGGGAGGACCGGTAAATGCTATGTATTAACTTGGTTTCTAACAGTCTATTAGATTCACAACATTTTAGGGCATGTTTCTTTTGTTAAAAACTTATGAATTTGAATCCAACTTTCTAAACTTACAATCCTAACATTATTCCTACACGCATACCAATATAACTCAACATTACCTTTTTTACAAACATCAATACAACTCAATAACTTCTATACGCATGCCAATAAAGCTCAAACATTACCTAAATATTCACACCATACTTAAAATCCTTAAAATTTTCTCAAAAGGAACATGCCCTAAGTTTCGAAAATTTGAACTGACCTGTACAACGTTCTCCCATTTGAACTGATACACCCAAGTACTGTAAAGTTGTTCCGAAAATTTGCAGGACAAGGAAGGAGATTGAATTTCTGTAGAGCTTTAAGATCAATACAAGTGCAATGAATGAGATAAGGCAAAAGAGGCACATACACAATGGCACAGACAGAGAGAGACAGAGACCAACCTTTTATTTCAGCGAAGGGGCATAAGGAGCCGGGCATGGAGATACATCGTGACCTGGTAACTGCTTTATCAAATCAACTGTTGCATGCAGGCACGCATTAAGCATTTTCTTTTCCAACCTAACCAGCTGAGTAGCAACTCGCTTCTTTGGGTTCAGATTACTATCTGCCAACTAATGTGATAACCGATCAGGGGAAAAAAAACAAAATATAATGTGATGACCCAAACATCAACAAAAACTAACCAAACATAAAGATAAACATAAATTTGAAGAATGTAACATTACCAAAGACTCATCTTCACCCAAAGTAGTAGGGTAGGCAGCAAGCCGTGTAGTAAAATAATCAAGAAGTTGGTCCAACACAGCTCGTTCCATACAAGGGCTCACCTGTAAAATTCAAAATTTTACTGTATGAGGACACAATAGAAGCAGCTTCAATCTCCACTTCTAAGTATTGGTGGTCGCTAGTCACACAATTCTGAGTGTCCATAAATCCAGTAGCATTATATCATATCCTTACCATATGTATTTTCATGAAAGAACATTAGAAGAAAAACAAAAAATGCAAGGAACACCCAGATGATTTTTTCTGCATGATTGGAACAAAGCTAATACGGTAGCATGAGAACTTATGTTTCTTTATCATCACTCTGAAAATGCATATATGCCTCCATCCAGCTCAATATAAATAGGCAGGATTTGCACCAGCTAATGACGCAAAAAGTAACAAGAGACACAGCATAACTTCAAGTTCATTACATGACAAATATCCAACCCCAATCTTATGAGTGACGTTCCAGAGACAAACTTACTGGACAAATAGGACCTTGAGAAGAAATAACCGACTGCATTTCAGAAGGATCTGAAACATAGCCCAAGCGCAGATAAGGAAGCATATCTGAGACAGCTTCTTTTTCCCTCCCCACATACACCTACATAAACAGATCAATAACATTTAAAAAAATACCAGACATTTGCCTTCCCCCACCCCCAACAAAAAAAAAACAAAACAAAACAAAAGATGAAAAAAGTAACAAATTTCCAAGTACACAAAAAATGTCTTATCCATACATGAAAAACTTGAACTGAAAGTTTTCCATTCCGTTGAGCAACCATTCTTTTCTCCTGGTATTGAGGATCCTCAGTACTTAAAGCAGCCTGAAATGTACATCGAAAAAAGAACATCAACACTAAATAATAAAATTAAATAGCAAGTATCCAAATTTTACCTCAATCGCCACACGATCATACAAATTATCTTCATCAACAAACCCATAGTTTAAAAGCAATTTTGAGTTAGGCTGTGGTCCACACCTACAAGTGATACCAGCTTTAACTTTCCAAAGAACATACTGAAAGCAGAAAAGAAAACAATAACTGAAGACTGTCCAACGCGAGTAAAAGAACACCTCATATTTATGGCTAGTTACATGATCTCAAGGAAAGACATATCATACCAGACAACAATGGATTCACCGGCTTTGTAAGGGCGGTCAACCACCAATTCAACAGCACCATCAACAGCAGTTAACATTGATTTGCAGTTGCTTCTGTAAGCCAGCAACGGGGGTCCAAGAGGAACCAAAGCAAATCTCCGTGCCAAACTAACTTTCTGAATTCAAACGGGACTCAATTATCGATTTGCACACTCTAACATAAGAAAAAAAAGGCTAACTTCCTGAATAAGGGGTGAAGTGTGGCTAAGAACTGCATGGCTTTTTTTTTTGATAAGCAAGAACTGCATGGCTTTCAAAATTGACAACAGCATGAATGCCCTAAACAAGTGGAATCTTGCCTGTAAATGTACCACACATGACTGAATCACCACAAATGCCTGTTTGAATATCTCAAATGGAAAGGCCTCAGTAGGAATATCATATGGGTATTGCTGCAAGATCCAAAAAAAATTGTAATGATGTCACATCAAGCCTCAAAATCACAAGATCAAGCATTTCTCCTTTTTCCAGTGCAGGTAAACATACACATTATGATAACCTGAAACAGAGACCCAGCCATAAACCAGACAGTATCAAGCTCATTGTACTCCCTTTTAATTCCTTCAGCCCTTTCAAGAACTTCAGCCTAATTGATCACAATCAGAATGCATTAAGTTTTATTAATCATTAAGCATTTGCAAACCAACTGAATAGTAGCAGAATTGACAAGAAAAAGAGAAAAAAGAATAGTAGCAGCATTCGTCAACAGATACATGAAGTGAAGAATTACCTTGGTGGAGCTGCCTGTCAGGTATGCCAATTCTGCTTCTGACCATAGGAGGGGGGATTCCACTGCAAGCTGTCCCCTCCCTCGCTGACGATCAAGCTCTTTAATGTATGGGTACCAGAAAGACTTCTTCCCCTGCTTCTTCTCATACATCAGATACAATGCCAAGCATGCCAGTTCCGACAATTTGTTTGTAGTTAATAATTCAGCTGCATGAAGGATCAAGTAGCTGATACAAGTTAGATTGATGCATGAAGCCTACATTTTTCCAAGAAGCTCGAGCATTAAAGAAAACACATCCACTGGTCATGATACACTCACAAACCTCATTGACTTTTAGTCCACCAGATCAACAGATTCATGTCACATTAATATGCCCATAATATCCATTCGATTAACTTATATCCTCCTAAACTATGCAGCTTCCCTTCTCGAGTCTGCAAATTAGATTCCCCAGCTAGGAAGCAAAACCTTCTCCACTTCTCACTCCCATAAGATTCAAAGCATTGACCCAATGTGCTATTCCCATGCACACGCCACACCTTGTGGAGGTTTATTATACCATTCCGAAACAAAAGGTTATCCTAAGATATGCGCAGCAAGAGTCTCAACAGCAAAAGCCAATTCGGTTAAAAAAAAAACTCATTTATCATGACTTTTCTTTTTTACTTTCTATATAGCAATAACATCATCTCAACCAGACAAAATACTTACAACGCACACCTGAATATATATCACTGTCAAGATTGAAAAGACGGTGGACAAATGGCCCAAAAGGAAAGTTCCACCTTACCAATGGTTTCGTTCCCCAACACTCTCTCAAGCGTCACGACCAGCGAATTAGGAACAGAGAACGCAACATCACCCACCTGCAACATCAATAAATCAGAAGCCAGACCAATCTAAGAGCTAAAATCCACGCACGTCCTCTCACCTGAAGATCTTCGCTCGCAGCGACGTAATGCATAGGCCTCAGCTTCTCATCGAGCGAGGGCCTCTCCTTGAGCACAACCTTACAAGGAGGGAGGCCATGGTCGTGCATCCAAGACTTCAAGTCCCCAGACTCCTCCTCCTTCTCTTTCTTGCTCACAACTTCACCATGCTTCGGCTTCCCCTCTTTTCCCGCCACCAAGGTATCGAAGCTACAGGCCGAGCACAAGTTTCTACGGCGAACCGTTCGGAAGGAAGACAAGAACCTAGGGCGCGTCCGAGCCGAGATTGAAACCCTAGAGAGAACCAAGAGAGGACGATGCGAAGAAGAAGAAGAACGAATCGGAGACAACATGCATTCACCGTGTAAGTGACAAACTTCCATTAGGGTTGGCCGGTTAGGGTTTTCAGGCTGAAGAATGTACTCAGGGTTCAGGAAGCAGACGGAATTTTTTTTCCTCTTTCTGCTTTCTAAGCGAAACAGAGTGGGGAATGAAGTTTTGAATTGAATGTTAGATATTTCCCTTGGAACGTGACATTAATGTATTCGTGGAGTTGATATCTGGTCGAGGATAAGAGAGGGGAAGGCGTTGACACTTGACAGCGAACTTTCGGAGGGAACCAACTCTAGTAGTATCCTAACTACCACTGTATGATATTTGTTGCTCTCCAACTGCCTCAAAAAAAATACACACCACAGTAATGGATGAGTGAGATAATTTATATGGAATAAAAATTATCAGAATTTTTCGTACAGGGCTTGTTTGGGAAACGGTTTAGGTTTTGGTTTTGATTTTGATTTTGATTTTAAATTTTAAATTATATTAAAATATTAATTTGTGGGAAGGTTTTGTTTGGTTGAGTAAGATTTTGAGTTATTCAATACAATCCTATAGCCCGTGTTCTAGAGAGAGAGGCTCTGCCTTCTCTCTAGAATTTTCCTCTCCCCTCTCACTCGTCCCTGTCTTCCCCCTTGTTTTCGGCGGTGGGAGGGCCAGTTCTCTCACTCTCTAACTGTCCCTGCTCTCTCCTCTCCCTCTCTAGTCTTCTTCTCTCCCTCGGTTTCCCTTTTGCTCGGAATCTTGGCGGTTCGTTCCTGGTGCTTTCGTGCGCTGTCGGCGGCCTTTGCCATGCTAGCTGTCGTCTACTCCTCCCGGCGCGCCCACCCGCACCAGTCCTATCTCCTCAGGTCGGCGTGCCGCGTCATGCGGCCCACGCGCTGCGCGTGGATCACTCGCCGACCCTAGTCTTACTTTTCGGTGCTGTTGCTGGCGGTTTTAGAGCCCACGCGCCTCTTGTGCGGCTTCTGCATCCTTTGGCGAGCCCAACACCTCCCTGTTGCTGTTTGTGGCCCCTTTGCTCGTCTGGTGTCTCCCTGATTCCGTCTCTTTTTTGGTTTTTTTGTTGCGTTTCGTGGTTGTGTTTTGTTTTGTTTTGTTTTTGCTTGTTGTTGGCCTTTGTTGTCCGGCCCTTCGGTGGGTCTTTCTGAGTCCTTATGACTCTCTTCCGGCCCTCTGTTGGGTCTTGCTACGCATCGGTTGTGGCGCTTCTTTACTGGTTTGTTTTGGTCCTAGTATCTCTGTCTACTGTGTCCGGCCACTACTCCCTCTGCTTTGCATGAAGTTTATAGTGGTTCCTCTGATCCGTTCGAGAGTTTTGCTGGTTGTGTTCGTCCTGTTGTCTCTTAGTTGGGTTTTTTAATGCACTGGTTGTTTAGGGAGAAAAAAAAAGTAAGATTTTGAAATTTTTTTTTAAAAAAACCTAAACAGTGGAACGGGAGCCACCCCCTCTTGGCCTTAGTTACCGGGCCTTTCCTCTGGGCCTTCTTAATGGACGCGGCGCTCTAAGGGTGCCCGACCCAAGGAAAAAATGGGTACACCATCCAGCTTCGATTTCTCAAACCACAGCCTTATTAGCAACAAGCTTCCCTGCTGTCTCCCCACTCTCAGGTCCCAACTTAACTCCATTTCCCCCTGTGCGTCCTAACATGTCCCGCATTTGGAGTTCCAATTTCAACTCCTGAATAGCAATTCTACTTCTGCTTCACCGTTTGACATCGAAGCTCAATAGCCGTTGTTGGATCTGGAGCTGAGCCTAGAAGATGGACATCCTCTTCGCTCAGATCCAAGCGGACCTCCGGTCCAACGACGCTCTCCGCCAGACCGGCGCTCTCCTCCAGGCCCTTCAGCAGTCCGCCGCGGGTCGCGACATATCCGTCCTTGCCAAGTCCGCCGTTGAGGAAATCGTTGCCTCTCCGGCCTCCGCCGTGTCCAAAAAGCTCGCATTCGACCTCATCCGCTCCACCCGCCTCACTGCCGACCTCTGGGAGACCGTCTGCGTCGGTGTACGCAACGATCTCGAGTTTCCCGACCCCGAAGTCACCGCCGCAGCCGTCTCCATCCTTGCTGCCCTCCCTTCCCACCGCCTCGGCAAGCTCATCGCTGAGTCCAGCAAGGAGATTGAGAACTGCTTCGGCTCCCTGAATGACAATCTCCGTTTCTCCATCACCGAAACACTAGGCTGTATCCTCGCCCGCGACGACCTCGTCACGCTTTGCGAGAACAGTGTGAACCTCCTCGATAGAGTTTCCAACTGGTGGACCCGTATCGGCCAGAACATGCTCGACAAATCGGACAACGTCGCGAAGGTCGCCTTCGAATCCGTGGGCAGGTTGTTCCAGGAGTTCGATTCCAAGAGAATGAGTAGATTGGCGGGTGATAAGCTAGTCGACAGCGAGAATTCGCTTGCGATTCGGTCGAATTGGGTTTCGTCGACTGTGGACTTCGTTTGGAAGAAGCGAAATGCGTTGATGGCGAGGTCGTTGGTCCTACCGGTCGAGAGTTTCAGGGCCACCGTGTTTCCGGTTGTCTATGCCGTGAAGGCCGTGGCTTCGGGGGCTGTCGAGATCATTCGTAAGCTATCAAAGACTCGTGGCGCCAATGGGACGACTATTGTTGATTCAAACGCGGAAAGGTTGGTAGGAGTTTCGGACGTCGTGTCCCATTTGGCACCGTTCCTAGCGTCGTCTTTGGACCCAGCTTTGATTTTCGAAGTGGGGATTAACATGTTGTATTTGGCTGATGTGCCCGGAGGGAAGCCCGAATGGGCTTCACAGTCGACTATTGCGATTCTCACGCTTTGGGATAGGCAGGAATTCTCGTCTGCTAGAGAGAGTATTGTCAGGGCTGTTGTGACGAATCTACACCTCCTCGATCTCCATATGCAGGTTCCACGTGCTTACTTGCTAGTGATATTTACCTGTTGAGTTGGATTCGTATCTTTTTTCGACGTATTAGAGTGTATGCTTAATCAAGAAGAACAACGGCCAGGAGTCACTATATAATTTTTGTCGCTTAATTTACTGCTTGACTTTAAAAGCTAAAAAACTGTATGCATCTTCGCAACTTGGAGAGAGCTCTGAAACCACGTGGGGTTTGGTTGGTGGTGGTGAGCATGAAACCTGGTAAAGTCGTGAGCTTAATGGTTAGGATCACTGAGTAGAGTCGCGAGCTTATTTGTTTCTGAATTTCCGAATAGATGAGCTTAATGAGCTTTGTTTCTGTGGTTCTGTTTCTCTTTTATGAACCCGATGTATCATTTTATGGGCTTCTTATGGAGTCTACGCAGTGTAAAAATGTTGGTATTTCATAAGATTTATTTACTACTTTAAAAAGTGAGGACCCTCGTAAAAGTGATCAGAACATTTATACAATAAGTAATACCATTTTTATGGATGAGGGTTGAGTTTTATACATGAGCTGAGACTGTAAATCTTCTCTTCGCAGGTGTCATTGTTTAAGAGGCTGCTTCTTATGGTGAGAAACTTGAGGGCAGAATCAGACCGCATGCATGCTTTGGCATGTGTTTGTAGGACAGCTCTATGTGTTGATCTTTTTGCAAAGGAAAGCGTTCGAAGAGGTCAGAAACCTCTTCCGGGAACTGATATTGCCTCTCTCTTTGAGGATCCCAGAATAAAAGATGATCTTAATAGTGTAACGAGTAAAAGCTTATTTAGGGAGGAGTTAGTAGCATCCCTTGTGGAAAGTTGTTTTCAGCTGTCTCTACCTTTACCTGAACAAAAGAACTCAGGTATGGAGAGCAGGGTTATCGGAGCTTTAGCATACGGAACTGGTTATGGTGCACTAAATTGGACAGAGCCTGCTTTGGAAGTGGTGGAAGTTTGTAGGCCTTGCGTCAAATGGGATTGTGATGGCCGGACCTATGCAATTGATTGTTACCTGAAGTTGCTTGTTAGATTGTGCCATATCTATGATACAAGTGGAGGTGTAAAAACAGTTAAAGATGGTGCTTCTCAGGATCAAATTTTAAATGAGACAAGGTTGCAAAACTTGCAACGAGAACTGGTGAAAGATCTACGCGAGGTATGTGAACTCTGGTTGAATAATAATAAGACACCTGCTTAGGATCTAAAATTTTGGCAATGCATATGTGGGCTGTTGCACTCTCTAACTCACCATATATGCTGTTAGTTGTTTAAATAATTACTATCAAACTCAAACGTGTCTGGTAGATTATTTTGTGCTGTACCATTATTTAATGTGAAGCTCTTCTGTTCTTGAAATTACTATTGAAACATTCTGATTGGCAAGGTTGCAAGGCTATGTCCTCATGAGTACTCCTGCAAGCCACCAGTAGTCAAAAGTATCTTAGCCTTGAGTACTATATATGTATGTATTGCTTAATTGTAGATACAAATATTGGCTCCTATATGTAATGCTTGAAACACAGAATCAAAGTTAAGGAGCTGCAGTCGCTTATAGTTTTTTGGCTTTGTGCAACTGTCATCTAACTTATTAGGAATTATAGAAATTCTCAATTGAGGGAAGATGGTTGTTATTATCTTGAAAACCAAATACAGTTATCTCTTTTCCTAATTCTCTGTTCCTCAAATGGTCATTCTTTCTGTAGTTGTTTATTCCTTTGTATCCAACTTCCATATTATTGCTACTCAATTCCATGGATTATTAGTTCTACCATCTTTCTAATTTCTGTTTAATGTATGTCGAATGGCTTCTAGTTTTATTCTCATGTCATCTCAAATCTTTCTACATTTGGCAGGTGAATACCCCAAGAATATGTGCCCGTCTTATTTGGGCTATTTCTGAACACATCGATCTGGAAGGGTTGGATCCACTTTTAGCTGATGACCCTGATGATGCGCTTAACATTATTGTAACAAATATCCATAGAGTTCTATTCAACATAGATGCATCTGCAGATACAACGAATAGGCTTCTAGATGTTCAGGCAGTTCTTTTATGTGTTCAGCGGTTGGGATCACGTCACCCAAGGGCAGGGCAGTTACTGACTAAAGAACTTGAAGAATTTAGAACCACTGGTTTGGCTGATTCTGTAAACAAGCATCAAAGCCGCTTAATATTGCAGAGAATCAAATACATTTCAAGTCATCCTGAGAGCAGGTAAGCATATTTGATACTCCTATGATCTGACAAGAGTAGGTTCAAGTTCCTCATTTTATTGTATGTCCCGACTTTTCCAACTCTTCTTTTGCTCGTATCCAACCTTTTCCTTGTAAAATTGGTTCCCCCTCCCCCCCCTCCCAGGGCAAGGCGAAAAGGCCCCGCTGGATCCATATGTTGTGCGGAAGTGCTCCACTTGGATTCAGTTTCAAGTTTTGTTTTCCCTTGGACGTCAAGTCCTCAAACTTACTTTTCAAACATCTGAACAAGCATCTCACTATTTGTATAAGGGGACAGCGTTGAATAGTGGGATGTTTATCTTTCCTTTTCAGGTGGGCAGGGGTCAGTGAAGCCAGAGGAGATTACCCATTTAGCCATCACAAACTAACTGTTCAGTTTTATGAAGCATCTGCAGCTCAGGATAGAAAGTTAGAAGTATTGGTTCACAAGGCTATCTTAGAGCTATGGAGGCCCGATCCTAGTGAGTTAACTCTTTTGCTGACAAAAGGAGTTGACTCTACTTTACTGAAGGTTCCTCCAACTGCCATTACCTTGACTGGTAGCAGTGATCCGTGCTATGTTGAAGCGTACCATTTAGCTGACTCAAGTGATGGAAGGGTCACTCTGCATTTAAAGGTGAATTTTTTTCTACTAATAGCTATGATAGGTGCTAGTGCTTCCCCTCCCCCCCAAGATTACACTGCATTGGGATATCAATGTACCATGCCATCATGACTGTGAAACAAGCAATAAAATTACTGGTAGCAGTGATCCGTGCTATGTTGAAGCATACCATTTAGCTGACTCAAGTGATGGAAGGGTCACTCTGCATTTAAAGGTGAATTTTTTTCTACTAATAGCTATGATAGGTGCTAGTGCTTCCCCTCCCCCCCAAGATTTCACAGCATTGGGATATCAATGTACCATGCCATCATGATTGTGAAACAAGCAATAAAAATTATGTTCGAATTCATTAAATAGGACTGCTATATTCCAATTCATTCACTAAAGGGATGAAGATAATTGCTTTCTTTCTCTATAGAGCTATGTCAGATACTGCTCCAATTTTGTGTTTGATTAGAATCTAGTTGACAATTGGTGAATATGTTTCAGGTCTTAAATTTAACAGAGCTTGAACTGAATCGAATGGACATCCGGGTTGGGTTATCTGGTGCATTATATTATATGGATGGGTCTCCACAAGCTATTCGGCAGTTGCGGAATCTTGTTTCTCAGGTTTTCTTTCCTGCCCTTGAAATACATCTTGGTTTTTGTCCTTTTAATTTTCCTACCTATCTGTATACCTGCCTTTGCAGGGCATCTTATTGTATTTTTGCACTCTTATGTTCTTCTTTTCTTTTTATTGGAAATCTTTCAGTTAGCAAAATTGTTGTACTTTCCAGCCATAGTCATTCTCTTACTACTATATTTCCCTAGTATTAATTAGAGGTGGTTTAAAGTTTAGAGGAATGGTGTCAGTTACCAGGTTTGCCTATCATTTTCTGCACGTGATCTTGGCATTCCCTTACTCGGTCGATGTGTCTTCTGGAAGATTATCATATGCGGTTGTTTCTTCTTTTCTTAGGTCATTGATAATGTTACTTTTTTGCATCAAGGTTTTTTAAAGTTCTCTTGGTCTATGATGTTGCTATATTTTTCCTTGAAACAAGTAAACACCTGTATAGTGCTTTTTCAGGGCAATTGTTTCTCTCTCTCTCTCTCTCTCTCTCTTTGTGGTGATAATTCTGGCTGAAAATTTACATTTTGCCTTAATGTATGTGAGGAGGTCATGCCTCGTAGTCTATATGATGTTCGTTTCTATGGGAATTCCTTCTCTTCGCCTTTCTTGTTTTCGGTGTTACCTGCCCCCTCCCCCGCCCCCTCCCCCGTCTTCATTCTTTTTTGTTTAAAGATTTTTTGATCCATTTTCTCGATGGTGTCATTTGTAGGATCCAGTACTCAGCAGTGTGACAGTGGGTGTTTCCCATTTTGAGAGATGCGCCCTTTGGGTGCAAGTTTTGTATTATCCATTCTATGGGAGTGGTGCTGTGGGAGATTATGAAGGTGAGTATGCTGAAGAGGATCCGCAGATAATGAGACAAAAGAGAAGCTTAAGGACAGAACTAGGAGAGCCTGTGATTTTGAGATGTCAGCCTTACAAAATTCCACTTACTGAGCTTCTTTTGCCCTATAAAATCTCCCCTGTGGAATTTTTCCGCCTGTGGCCCAGTTTGCCAGCTATTGTGGAGTACACTGGCACATATACATATGAAGGAAGTGGCTTCAAGGCTACTGCTGCACAGCAGTATGGGGCATCGCCTTTCTTAAGTGGACTGAAATCTTTGTCGTCTAAGCCATTCCACAAAGTTTGTTCACATATTATACGGACAGTGGCAGGGTTTCAGGTATAGTCTACTTCTTTATTGATGTTGAAGTTAATCTTTTTTGCGTTGTTTATTTGCATATTCTATTTTGTGCAACTACTTGTCAGTATTTCTTCCGTGAAAACTCCTCTAGCATTGCTTAGACCTGTCTTGAACTTGAGTCTTACAAGGAACTGACCTCTGTCATGGGTAATTTCATTTTTTTGCTCTGATACGTCCCTGTTGGAACATTTAATTGCAATAAATTTCTGACATAGTGGATTTCGTAAAGTAATTAACAATTTCTTGTGAAATGGTTGAAATGTAGAAAATAATTTGGATGTGAAATGATATGCAAAATAGATCATTTTCATTCCGTAGAATTACAACAGTGGCATTCTGCCTACATACTATTTTGTTGATTGAAATGGATTTCCAATTCATTACCTTACTGTCTTGGAACAGCTTTGTTTTTCTTCAAAAACTTGGTACGGAGGCTTCTTGGGCTTGATGATCTTTGGGGCCAGTGAAGTGAGTAGAAATGTGGATTTGGGAGATGAGACAACATCCATGGTGTGCAAATTTGTTGTTCGAGCTTCTGACGCATCAATTACAAAGGAGATTGAATCAGATCTACAGGGTTGGTTAGATGACCTTACTGATGGGGGTGTGGAATACGTGCCTGAAGATGAAGTGAAGGTGGCTGCTGCTGAGAGGCTGAGGATCTCAATGGAACGGATTGCCATATTAAAGGCAGCCCAACCACGACCAAAGACTCCAAAGTCTGATGATGAGGCAGAGGAGGATAAAGAGGAAGACGAGGATAAAAAGAAGAAAAAGGAGGAAGACAAGAAAGATGGTGAAGAAGATGGAAAACCAAAGGGTCCTTCAACCCTGTCAAAGTTAACTGCAGAGGAGGTTGAGCATCGCGCTCTTCAAGCTGCAGTGCTTCAGGAGTGGCACATGTTGTGTAAAGAGAGGAACCAAAGTTAACTTAGATTCTTTTCTGAAATGATATGATATATTCTTTGCATTCTCGTGTGTTTTTTCTCTGCTGCAGGAGTTCGGTGTAGTTGGAAGTTTGGTGGCAGAGCGCTCTCTCTCTCTCTCTCTCTACTTTTTTTAATGTCCTTGTTTTCATATTCCTACTTTTTTTTCCTCTGGGGGTAGGGCCTTGTACATCTTGTACCGGCTGGTCATTGGTCCTTTTGACTTTGAAAATTTTGATGGTTAGAAATATTATAATGTGAATTGTATTCCATTTTTTGTCCCCCGGCGGACTCAATTTCCACATTGAAACTTTTTGTATCCTGTCCTCTTCATGATTGATTAGAAGATCTTCGTGGTTAAATATTTGGAGTTGCATTGCAGGTTGAGGTACTCAAGATTTTTACACTACTATTTTGGGCTTGCGAAACCTCATAATCTGCATGACAATGTGATGCTTAGATCTATGGTTGGAAAAAGGCCGGACAAATCGGACATATCACTCTTAAAAAGCCTTGGAGGACTACCCAAGATAAAATTAAGGATTAATAAAAACATTAAAAGTTAGGCGTATCTCATGACCTTTATTGTGCTTAGTGACTAATATCCTTTCGTGTCAACGAGCACCAACAGCTATGAATCTTACAAACACTAGTTTTCCTCATCGAGACCAGCAGGCCTCAAGCTGCCTAGACTCTCAAAATGTCCATTTGACTCTCAGAGTCAAAACGTCCTTTCGGAATGTTCGAAACTTTCCTGAGAAAGGATGCCGGGAAAAGAATAATACGTTATTCAAAAGATATCTCAACATAGAAAATCCTCATAACTTCGGATAAAACTAAACAATGTCGTATTTACATATATCTAATTCTCTCGAATTGTGGGAGCCAGATAGACCAAAGAAAATTCCCATCTTCGCTGTGCAACAAGGAGCCGATAGAGCAGATGGGTGGGGCCCTATCATCATCAATCATGAACCACTTCCATGTATGGCTAGTCTAGCTTTACTTCATATGTTAAATTTCTGAGGAACACTATCAAAGTCATCAAAGTCAAATCTCTGTCTTTCTCTCCCAGCCTGAGGATGTACGATGTAGTGTGTGATCAGTAAACAACAAGTTATAAACCAGTCAGTTAAAAAAGTAAACAAATGTGATGGGTTCACCTTTGCTAGGTATAAAGGATCACATGAAATCTGTTCATCTATAGCAGTCAACTTCCTAGAGAGAGCCATTATCCTGGAACAAAAAGAAATAAAATGAGATAAGGAGACACTTCATCAGCATTGCTTCTGACATTCTAAGGTTTGATTTCTTCTCTTTTTTTCTTTTTTTTTTCCTTTTTTTGGGCAAGTATATTTTGTATAAAAAACACGCTATCTTTCAAGAAATGAAAAAAAAAATTACAAACAGAGGCTAACGACTGGCCCTGCCGCACAACTAAGTTCAGTTAGACCCCTTCACATCCGTTATGAGAATTATAGCTGATTGCTGTATTAGGGTCAAAGATTCACTCCACATAAAGCACTTATAATTGGAAGCTGAAATTCACCCAATGCTGTCTCATTGAAAATCAAACTCTTGGACCGAACGACCTTAAACCCATGGACTTTTGGATGATCATGATTTCCCTTCTCCTATCTAATAAACTCCAACATTAAAACAGCAGTGCCATACCTCTGGATGGATGAATCGATATTCTCAATCATCTCACAAGACTTAAATTGTTCAGGATCCTCCAGGAATCTAACCATTCCATCCTTCTGGTTGATTGTTGCAAATATCTCACCATCTTGGATCTAAAATTCGGCATATTAGCATTAATGGAAAAATAGAAGCGATTTTGTATTACAAAATTTATGAAACTACCATTTGTAGGACATGCATTTCTGCTTCCGTAGGGCTATTCAGTTGTACTGTATTGGCGATATCTTGGAGAGAGAGGGTCAGATATGTCTGAGTCAATCTCTGGATATTTCGCTTATACATAGATGATACAACCTGCTTCACCAGTCCAAGATTGTTGTCCTGGAAAGAATGTTTTTAGCCACATTTAGACATCCAAAGCATTCAGGTAAAAGCTTCATGAAGTAGCTCAAGGGGAAAAACAAAAGAAACAAAAAATAGAGCTTCATGAAGTAACAATTTTGTCCCTGACTTGGAGTATATCAGGCTTCTAACCAAGCAAATATGTATGCTAGAGAACTCACACTTTCAAAGTGCTCCCTGTTTGTCTGGACGTATTCCTCTAATTCTGCGATTTTCCCAGAGCTATAACTGCTTGCTAGTTCAATGTAGGGCTGCTTAAAAAGGAACAAGTGTATGTCAATTGAAAATTATTTTCAAAGCTTCAAATTTAAAATGCTATGGACAACATATGCACCTCAGAGGAAAACCTATAGACAATAAATGGAGATGAGAACTTTTGCATATTCTACTTTTCAGGGATAAAGACCAAGAATGAGAGCAGGGGGGGACATGCGGACGTAAAAAAGGAACAAACTGCGGAGTTCCTTACGGATGGAAATACTGAGTTAACAAGTCCAACCACGTAACGAGGAAGGAGATTACTATTTAGCCATAAAATACATATATCAGAGGCTCAAGCAAAGACCTACCTGGAAAAAGACAGATTTAACAAAGCAGATAAACAAAAGCAGGTAAAACATATACAAGAATTGCAAATGTGAACTCATAAGACAACCTAAGGAGGAAAAAAGTACTTACACTCCCTATGTAGTATTCATAGAGACAAATACAACTGCAGGTGGGAATGAAGCCATGCAAATAAGAAACTGGTCTTTCCATAAGATTAACAAACTAATTCAGCTGATAAAGTACAACTGAAAACTTGTTAGCAATCTAATACAACATGGGCGAACAAACACAATTATCTTATAGACCAGAATCCAGAGCCATGCCTAACTAAATTGAAGAAAGTACCAGACATAAGTTCTTCAGAACTCTCTGAGCGACTGAAGAAGTGTACTTTGGGAGACTGTTGGAGAACTGCCACCAAATATGTAGAAGACACTCTGATTAATCTCCAGGACAATGACAGTAACACTTAAAAAGATCGGTTCCAATTGTCAATTATTTGACCATATCAAGAATACCCTACCTATCTTCAGTCTCCAGATTGGTATGACGATAGGAATGAGCAGAAACCATACCTGTCCATGATGAATGAGAGAAACCATTATGTATTTTTTGTAAGCTTCAACAGCTATAGCATTTATGCTAGACATTGGAGCAGTAACAACCTGAAAGATAAGCCATAAGAAATCAGGATTGGGACATGCACCAAAATGTCAGGATGACAATGAAAAATTAATTTAGCACTTAGATGTACAGGGATAACACACATTGTGTAAAAGCTCCAGCGCTTTGCGAAAACGCTTTTGTCCTATGCATATCATCCCCCTGAAACAATAACAAACGTGAAATGGTGTCAGAAAACTTATGTCATGCCATCAAAGCAATCAATGCCTGGAATTCAAGCAATCCCAAAATTTCTAGTTTGCTGAGAGATGAAGCAAAAGCAACCAACCCGTAATAACAATACAGGAAAAGGTCTCTTGGCTGATCAACTTCAAATAAGTTATCCTCCAAAATGGACAAGCCAGTTTTATAGCACTTTGCCAACAAACAAAGTAGAAGAAACTCGGGATGCAAAGTAGTCAAATGCTCTGAGGAAGTCTGGAGTTTCTGAACAGCTGTTAACATCGGAGCCACTCCCCGAATTGGTGTTCCAAGCAGCACAACCTGGTCCTTAAACCTCTTACAAACAGATACGACTGCAACCAAAACAATTAACTACATCAATGTGTATATGACAGGTGACTTAATGACACTCATGCCCGTCCAATACAATTAAATCTAAAGGTACAGAGACATACATTTATCATGTGCCAGGTGAATTTGCTCCGGAACACAAAAACTAATATATCTGGCAATGTAAGGAACCAATGTAGTGGCTTGCTCTTTTGATAGCGGGGCAGATGTGCAAGCCTCTCTGTCACCACAAGTTCACAGTCCATAAAAGCAAATTTCTTCCAATACCCGGAAGTCATGAAAAGCTGACTACATAACGAAAACGGTAAAATATTTCTTGTATCAAGCGCGATATCATAACTTACGCCAAAAATTCAATGTTGGAATAGTTATCTCTAACTTACATACGCAGTTTGATGGCCGATAAATCTTCCCAAAGAAATCATATTTTTTTTCCTAGGTAAATAAAATCCTATTTTTATACCATACACAAAGCAGCTGTCTCTCAAAATTTGTTCAATGTTAATTCTATCCAGAAAAAAAGAAAGGAATACACAAAAGAACGCAACAAACATGATATTTCTAATTCTCCTCTCTCAGTTCCGCTTTCTTCGCAACCAATCACTACACTAAACATTTGAACGGTAACACGTCGAATATCTAAACCCTAACACACAAAAGACTTGATGTTACAACGACAAAATCTAGATAAGTGAAACTACAAAGGAAAGAGAGGAAGAGTGTTTCTATGAAGGGGGATGAACTCACAGGATGTAGAGATATCCCAGAGAGTGCGTGGAGGGGTCGAGCTGGTTTAAAATCGGACATAACCGAGACGACTCGGAGCGGAGCGAGTCCTCGGCTTGCTTCAGGATGACGTGGAGGCGGGATATGTCTCCGGCGCTGCTTGACAGCCCTTGGATTTGAATTGCTAGAGCGTCCAACGAGCCCATGCTTCCGGCTTCTCCGGTATACCAACTCAGTCGCTGAGAATGAGAGAAAGAGAGCGAGCATTCGAGCTCTGAATTTCGCAGTGTTTGCAAATATAAAACGATTCGACTCGGAATGACTCGCGTCTGTTGTTGGGCTGAGTCGACAGCTTATGGAAATCACATGACTCGGATTGACATTGGGCCTGTATTCAAGGCCTAATGCAGGCATCGGATGCATCGAATGGTGCTGGGAAATCGAATTACACTGCAAATACAGCAGTCATTAATTACGACGCGGGTTGGCTTGTCGGTTGGGACTTTTTTTTTTTCCTCAGAAGTCGGTTGGGACTTAGGGTGTGGGTTTTCAGATTTTCGTTTTAGTAATCTGGACCCATTTGACCCATTACATTGTTTTAGCTTGTCCTGGAATTATCCCTGGTAAATGGCAGGAGTTTTATAAATCTTCTGGAACAGACCGAACACCAAAAAGCAATCGCCAGCGTTGGAGAAAGAAGGAAAGCTCAGGCGGACAGCAATGGCGGACTATCACTTCGTGTACAAGGACGTGGAGGGCGCCTCAACGCAGTGGGACGACATTCAACGAAAGCTCGGGAATTTACCGCCGAAACCCCCAGCTTTCAAACCCCCACAATTTACTCCCTCTACCGACGAATCCTCTATCCCAAAAGACAAGTCTTGGATCGATGAGAAAACAGAGGAGGAGCTTGAGGAACTCCAGGATGATCCCGATCTCGACGACGATCGATTCCTCGAAGAGTACAGGTCCTGCTTTTCCACGACTCGGTTATTTATTTTCATTTCGTCGGGTCGAGAAGTTTCAGAATTTTCTTTAGCAGCAAATCATGTAACTAAAAACTGTGAATTCGAGGGCATCTTTTGTTGTTTTCTTACACTGACTGGTGCACTCTGAAATAGGAAAAAGAGGTTGACAGAGATGAGGGAAGCAGCTAAGGTTGCAAGGTTTGGGTCAGTGATCTCGATTACAGGATCGGATTTTGTGCGAGAGGTTTCGCAAGCTGCGCCTGATGTTTGGGTTGTTGTGATCCTTCACAAAGAAGGGTACTTTAGAAGAGATACATAATACACTTGTTTTTTTTTTCTTTTCGTAAGAATTTGGATATTTATTTGTTATTCTAATGCTTCTATGTATTCTCTTTCAGAATTCCGGAATGTGCATTGCTAATGCAGTGTTTGGAAGACTTGGCGACAAGATACCCGGGGACGAAATTTGTTAAAATAATATCTACTGACTGCATCCCCAACTACCCAGATCGTAACCTTCCTACTCTGTTAGTGTATAACAATGGTGCAGTGAAAGCAAATTACGTGGGTTTGCATAGTTTTGGCCGCAGATGCACGCCTGAAGGTAGCTTATATCTATCTAAGTACACCTTATTGTTATCAATTTATGCTTATTTAATACAATATCTTTGCATCTCTAGGTAGATAATCATATCCGAGGAGTCTCAAAATAGATGTCAATCATGTTATATGACAGATTTATTTATTCTTCTTCTTTAAGAATTTTTTTTGGGAGCTCTTTGACATTTATTGATAATGCCTCTCAGCAGAGTGATTGAACTATGGCTTTCTGGAATTTGTAAAATGCTTAGTTGAAAGAAGATAGGCCTAAGTGAATGACAACCGATGCTTCCTTGGATAACAAACTGAAATTGCATCCAAGTTTTGGTATACTGTCTTGCGCTGTTATGGTGGTAAATTGGACATTGAGCTTCTTTTTTGGGCACTTATAGTATTTCGGGAGTAGTTTTGCTCTGCACATTGGACTTGTTTCCCACAACTGTAAATCATGAATTATTTTAAAGGACTTCCATGTCTGGCCTCCCGAACCATGTATTGCCAAAGAGAGAGAGTTTTCTGAGCCAAGCCGGAAACTGTTGTTGAATGTGAGGTATTAACTTTGTCAGACGTCAGTTAAAGACTGTTTAGGGGGAAATTGGTGGTTAAAAATTTCAGGATGCAATAACTTTGAGTTGTGTATTCTTTTTGTCTCTTCTTGGGGATATTTGAATTTAAAACACCAAGCCCCTCCCTTTACCGGTTGAACCGAGTTTACAGTGGCTGTAATGAGAATGTTGATTTCGAATTCATATCCGGTTGATTATACTCTTCTCATGATACCAATTGCTATGCCTATGCGCTCCTGCTCGGTATATTGTCTTTGTGAAGCCTTTTTTTATGCTGCTGAAACTCTCTTTGTCTTTCAATTAAAGATTCATGTTCCCTTGAAATTAGGTGTTGCATTAGTTCTCTGTCAATCAGATCCCGTACTCAATGATGGCCAAAGTGGGAGTGATCTGTCAAGAAAAGCTTTGATTGAAGGAGTTCGCAAGCAGCTCATAGAGAAAGTTGTGAAAGACCACGAAGACGTTGAGGACGATGGATCTTTGAGTGATTAGGAACTTTGTAATATCTCTCGTGTTTTGAATTAGCAGAAACAAACATTTGTGTGCAATGCTCACTTGGTTTTTTCTTGCTCTTGCACACCTTGATTTTCTTATCATCTGTGAAACTACAATCCATGATCCTCATGTATGAACTTGCGTTTGCATAGATCCCGATTCATGTTTGGATGCATCTCGTGGCAGTTAATGCTATTGGTTTTTGAGGTGGACACGTTCTGTTCCTGTCACCTCCAGGTGAAAGTTTCTTGCTTAGATTGTGAAAGCTTGACTTTGAATATTTGTAACGTCTTAGGAGTGCTATATACAACAGTGTGATTTGAAGTAGATGCGGTAATGTCGCTTGCCTTACAAGAGCCTTCATTAAGGTTGGTTAGCTCCAACTATGCTTAGTGTTTCCTCTGTAGCATAATTTCCACCGCTGGTTTAAAAGTAGTTTTTTTTGGTGGGGGGGGGGGGGGGGAAGGTGGCTAAAAGCTTGTCATGTGGACGTAGCGATAGAGGTTGATTTTGCTACCTTTATATAGATGGTTGCTGTTGGTTGTTATACTAGCAAGTTTTAGTCTGATTCTAAACCTCTTTCCCGTGGAAACCTCTTTCTGTTTTCGTGAAGCTTGTCATGTGGACGTAGCGATAGAGGTTGATTTTGCTACCTTTATATAGATGGTTGCTGTTGGTTGTTATACTAGCAAGTTTTAGTCTGATTCTAAACCTCTTTCTGTTTTCGTGGGCCTTATTGCATATTCATAACTTGCATATTTAAAGAAAAAAGCAAAGACCCCGAATTATTATAGTTTACTGTCATAACTAAATTTGCGAAAACCTTTTAACAAAATCTCCTTGAAGCCAATGTGCATCCATTTTCGTGCTTCTACTTCCCAACAAGTAGTTGCTGCTTTTGAATGAGCGAGGAAAAGAAAATAACATCTGAATTCTCAAGGAATGAACTGCAATCATTCGATTGTTGTCTGAAATATCTCTCATTCCGCCCAACCGAGAAGGTTAATGGGGGAAAATCAAGGGCAAAATTGGTCTTCCTTATGAGCCCAAGGTCTTACATTTCACTGCAAACTTTTAATTTGATTTCCGATAAACCAAGAAAGAATTTCAAAAAACCAAACACATTCAACGGTTCTCCTAACAACTGCAGATCCATCGCCACAGTTATGGTGGTTACATACAAACCAGATAAAAAGTACCCTCTCTCAGAAATGCCAATTACTCTCTAGGAGCTCACGGCTGCTTGAACATCTTTCCTTTTACCTTTTCTTGTCTCATTAGCACTCTGTTGTTGCAGTTCAGCTTTTTTCTGAGCTCGAATCATCGCTCGCCTAGCACGGGGCCGCATTTCGCGCACACTTCGAGGAGGCATGATGTATGGTTCAAGAGTCCTATCATCGAAGGGGTGCTCACTGTCAACAAATATCCTCAATTTTCGATCTCTATCCTGCATTCATAGGGAGCTAAAATGTAAGATTATTGGATTCAGATATTTAACTATCCAAGAAAGGCCATTTTATGACATAAATCACATCCTAATAAACCAATTAAATAGAAGAAAGATAAGGAATGAATTGTTTGCTTGTGTTATAACTATACTCTAATCCAAGTGCATATCTAATCACAGAAAAAAGTAGCGTGATTCTAGAACCAAAACAGGACAAGTAATAAATCTCAATTGCAGAAAGCTTGGTGGGTCTACCCCCAAAAGACAGCTCTCAACTTTTCAAGGACAATCGAGCCATGTCATGCAACGAATTAGGTTACATAATTGAGATCTGTAGCTACCCAACTTCCATCCTTGAGTGCTTAAAAGCCAAGGGAGGCTTCCAAAGGTTTTGGTATTCATACTGGTTGTACAGGACAGTTTTTTGGCCTGAATCATGAGGTGTTGTAGCAGAATAAAGTTCGTTGGGAGACAAGGCCCTAAAGCTAAACAATGATTTGTTGGAGTAACCTGTTTTTAAGAGGATTCAGAAGGCTTGTAGAGATAAAGACGAGGGCAACCCAGGTGATGCCATGGCATGGATGGAGACATGTAACGTTCCAGCATATAATTGCAATGCCTCCACATATTTGTTTAACTTAAGAGTAAATGTGATTTGCCTTTGACATTTTTGTCAAAGGAAAGTCAATGCATTTTATTGTTTATAATCGGTGCATAATAGAACTAAAGTTGTCCTTAAATAACTGCTCGAGGACTTTGCCTTTTTTGTCAAAGCAAAGGCGATGCATTTTATTGTTTTTAGCTAATTTAATTACCTTTCGGTGCATAATAGAACAAAAGTTGTCCTTCAATGACTGCTTGAAATTTCAAGGTCAGGCAAACCAGACAGATGAATAAAAGCGTTCAAAAAGGGGAGAGAGAGATGCCTAATATATATACACTTACGTCACGCAATTTGTTTCTTGGAAGCATACGCATCACAGCTTTTCGGATAACTTCTGTGGGATCTTTAGCCAGCTGGTCCTTTAAACTCCTTTCCTTGAGGTGGCCCACATACCTGCAGGGCACATATAGCTCAATTTCAATATAAAAAAGGCATACAAATGGTATAAAGTAGGTGGGATTTGAAAGCGAACAGAACATTCTATTCTCCACATAGATGTAACTTAATAATCAAAGGGTAGCACCGATTATGAACAAGACCCTTCATATTTTTTTCAATTTGATAGTTGGTATTACTTTATGGCTGCATTTTGATCACAAGCTTTTTGTACTCGTACCATAAAAACAAAGCAGGAACATTAATTTTATTTCACAAGCAGCAGAGAAAGTGGTACTTGCCCAGTATGCCAACGATAGAACTTGTCTGTGAGCTTTCTCCCAGTGACACATACTTCCTTTGCATTAAGCACAATGCACATATCCCCATCATCACGATTTGGAGCGTACGTCGGCTTATCCTTCCCTTGAATGACAGTAGATATCTGGGATGCCAATCTTCCAAGGACCTGCAAAAGAAGGTACTTTCATATATAATTTGCAAACATTATGGCTTCGAGTAGATAACTTGGCAATTTCAAAATGTAACAGAAATCACATAAAGTGGCCAGACTCTTCAGCGGATATAAATCTGCCTTGTTTTGTAGTCATTCCTGATTAACTCATTTACTTATTTTCTCAAAAAGGAGTAGAGAAAGACCAGCATAATTGGCGATGTTCAAGAGAGAAATAACTTTTTCCTCCAATCAAGCATTTACAATCTACCAAAACGAATGGAAAATAGGGGAAATGATGGTACGTACAAACCTGGCCTTTGGCATCAAATACCCTCCAACGCAGACCTTCCAGATTTATACGTCTCAGTCCAGCAAGAGCTTTCTGTATGAATATCGAATTGTAATTCTGTCATTGATTTGGCCATCTTACTTAACCACTAATCAGCAAGTTACATACTTATCAAAAAATAAAAAACTAATCAGCAAGTTACACACCAACGGAGATGCATATAATTTCAACCGCAAAATGGTTTAATAAGACTAAGTACCATTTGCAACAATTTGATTTCGTTATGTATGTAGCAGGGAAACATGTAAGTTTCAGCACTTCTATGATACTGTGGACGTAGCAGCACTTTCATCAGTAAGAAGAAATGGTTGTTAATAATAAAGCCAAAACTCCAAAAGCTTCGCGATAGAATCCCATAACACATAGATAAAACAGTTTAGTAAATTTCACAAACATGTGGCGTGCTTCAGGACACCCTAACTTATGCCATAAAAAGGGGTTTCAGTTTGAAGAAATTTACACTTGAGCTTCACAATGAACGAAACGTGTATAAGATTTATGTGAACAATAAAATGAGAGCTAAATATTGCCTTCATGTTGCCACTGAAAGACACGGCTGCTTGGTTTGCCATTTCTCTGTACTTCTGTGAATCTCCTTCTCGCCTAAATCATTCAGCTGTGAAATCCCTTGAAGATCAAGCCTAAATAAATCTTATAACGAATAGGTCGTCAAATAAAAATTATAACGTAGAAAGAAAATGGAAAGTTTCCCACCTGTAAAACCAGAGAGAGAGAGAGAGAGATAAGGGTTCGGCCGAGGAACTGAGGAAGAAGTGAGTTCGGTTCTGATCCGGGCCAAATTTTCCCTTTCTCTCTTTTTCTTTTGGAGGACTTGAGCCCGTTAAATCTTCGGGTAATCAAAGGTACAACGGACTGACTCTTAGGAATGGGGCTTTAAATTCTAAAAAACCCTGGTAAGCAAGCATACCCAATATAATGGAGCCCTTAGCCCATAGCAATTTTCAGTACCCAAGTCCATAAGCAGGTCCATATGTGATTAGCGAATTCCACACTATTTAAGACTGAAAAACTCCGAGGGCGAAGATTGGATTTGATTTTACATGTTTGCTAAGATAATCAAAGACCATATATTACAAGCTAAGAGTTAGAAGTGCAAAAAAAATAAGTTTTTAAGTATACTATTAATGTTACAATTGTTCAATCCGTGCAATCTTAGCAAAACCGAAAATAATCATGATCTCCATCTGATCCGATTTATCACTCCACTTTAGCGCCTTCTTCCTTCTTTTGCAAGTACCTATGCATACAGATCAGCCCTCGGGAGAAATTTGTCAGCAGCTCGGATAACATGGCCAATTAAAGACATAAGAGAGTTTTTAGAATTCAAGGTGAAGTTGCTTGCAATAATGGATATGAAGTGTTTGTAACGTGTTTAATTGACCAGACCTCAAGATCACGAAGATCTAAAGCACAAAAAGATAGACCAAAAGTCAGAAAGCCACTGTGCTAAGACGCTTCTTACCCTTGAGCCCGCATCCAACGGGAGAGCTGATAGAGCTGTACAGTTTCATTTGCGACATGGCATACGAGGAGATGGTAGTTCCTTGGCTGTACCATGAACGCAAACCTCATGAACAGTGCCGAATAAATACACATCACTGCAACACCAATAAGAAAATTCTGAGGTCTCATGCCAAAAGCCCAGAATAAGAGAAAAACGACATTTACATGGAAATAGACCTGTTGTCATGTTGCCAGAAATCGACTCTGGGGGTTTCTTTGTGTCTGCCATTGCCTGTCAGAACAATCAAATGATGTGGATCATCTCAAAGTAGCTAAGTACGAAATCTTTGAGACGAAAACAATAATGAACACTTGAACGTATTTATGCAATTTTAGTACTGAAGCATACTGCAATGGGAATGCTCCAGTTCACAACAGGGCCCCAAAAGTGAGTTGTTTTAGGACCGATAGGACTGTTCCAAAAAGTGCGGAGGATTCCCATTTCAAAGCTACGACTACTTGCAGAGCTGCTGCATATAATACAAAGTCAAATGTCGTAAATGTGGCGATGACTCTCAAGCGAACCTTAAAACTAAAACGACTGGAGCAGGAATTACAAATAATAGATCTAGTTAATTAGAGCATACTGTGAGACAATCAAATGAGAAACTACACCACAGGCATGTATACTGGCCATAGTTGGAGTTAGAGCTTTCCAACAATTAAGATACGAACATCTTACAAGATGGAAGCTGCAGATAATTATGAGCTCAGGCTCTCGTGTAATCTGACATGATATGATGCAGAAACAAGATCACAGTGCAGTGTATCCAATGGAGAAGGAATATCCCACTGAATTGGATGCCTCGACGCGAGAAAAGGGAAAGCAATAAGTGAGGCAGAGGCTCTGCTTCTCCGGATCAAAACGCATGTCCAGTGAGCTAGCTGTGAATCTGTGATCGAGATAAGATATTTAACTCTGTAAAACACTGAATTCTCTCCCCTCCTTGCCTCCCAATCTTCTTCCTCTCTTCTTTAATTTAGGCCCTTGACTAGGCCACGAGGGCGACAGCTTCTATATTTATATGAGGGTATCCTAATCTTCCACGTCAATACATATCACTGAAAAGGAAGTTTTCTCGGTTTGTGTACTTCAATACTCTCTGTAAGTAACTTCCTATAGTTACCTTCTTTGACTTTACCTATACACTCCTTTTTTTAGCCCCCAGAAAACTATTCTATTTATGATGGAGAATGTTTCTTAAATATTACAAATGACGTGTAACGTTCACATTTTCTTCAAGAGTACACCTCATCATCTTATCTGTCTCTTTTTCTCCTTGGCTGGACATATCGCCGAATCAAAAGACGCACTGAACTTTCCGTTAGGCACTGTGATGTCAAATGCCACCGAATCACGAGGCCCGCGGTAATAATGCATTATTATGGGTATATTTGCTACTTTTTATTGCAGACTGATCCCCAGGCCCAAATGACATACCATCCGTGTTCCTCTGGCTCTACAAAATATTTCTTTCTTTCAGGCTCAAAGTCGAATTTTTTTCCTTGTGCTGTGCACGTGCACTTGGAATCAAGTCACACTTGTCGCACAAGGACTATCTACGTCGAGCTTGTTCGCCTTAACATATTCACAGAGAAATCTCAGAGGTTTTTACAGCGAGTCTGAGAGTTCCATATTCAGAGAGAAATGAAAGTAGATGCTGGAAAGGACATGTTATTCCGCAATCTACAGTTCTTGACGAAGTTCTCAATGGAGTCCAGCCTACTACGGTAATGCCTAAACCCAAGAACGTAACAAGGGACTTCCCTCCTGATTTCAAGGTTGCTCCACTTCTGCTCTTCAGGTCTCTCTCTCTCTCGTTTACATACGCAGAGAATATAATGAAGCTTTCTTGTATACAGTACTCACTTGATAACAAATATGATGCAGACAGAAGGGCCCAGTGATGGAGGACGAGGACCAAGCACCTGGGATCTACCCTCTTTCTGCCATATCACATTTCAGCTTCGGAGGCTCTCTCATGCAACCATTTCGGTCATTTGGATCGATTCCATCAGACGAAATATAACAAGTGCTCAAAGAAATATAATCAGAGCTCTTTTTCCTATTCTCATTGAATCAAAAGCTACACATGCGAACCAAATTCACGTGCAAAGGAGACCGAAGACATCAACTAAACCTGAGTTTAACTCGTCTATTATGTACAGAACGAGACTGCATCATTGAGGACTCATCTAACAGGCTTCAACAATTCTCTTTCTACACAATAAATATACAGATACTATGCTTTCATACACAGCTTTCGTCCCATTTTGGGAGTTTCCTGACTTGAATGTCACCATAAGCATTATCCTGTTTCACACGCACATACCCTGTACTTCTCAACACCTGCTAAGATGTTAATCCACCGTCAGATTTTCTCACTTTTTCCCCCAATGAAAAAAAAAACAAGCAGGTTGCTTCTATGAAGGAACCAACCAACTGGAGAGAAAAATTTGAAATGCGGACAATCTCGGTTTTCCCTTGAAAGTAGTATTGACTTTAATAACTGAACAGCAGTTAATTGTTAGCCAAGCCCTGAAAATCAGTCGGAAAATGATTCTCAAACGCATGTAGAACATACCAGTATCTCATAGAATAGCCTTGCACTTTCTTTCTTGGTTCTTCCTTCCAGAACCCGCAACAAGCTTACTACTTCCTCCTCTCTTCCCTTCTTCCGGTTTTGAAATTTTTTGTACAAGTACCTTGCAGCTATTCTGCTACATAACAAATTCACAAATTGAAACTAAATTTCACAAGGACCTATTGAGAGTTGACATAGAAAGAAAATTGGAGGAGTACGATCCACCCTACCTGGTTCTGCCTGACCAACCATCTACAGCAAAAATGATCCACATGCCATTAAGAGGAACACAAGCTAAAATCAGTTCCAAGTACTAGAACAAATGTCAAACTAATGAAAAAAATTAATGTAGAATAGGCCTTACAGTGTTCCAAGTTATCCACTGCACATGAATATATCTCCTGGGACAAAAAAAAAATGTAAATAAACAAAAAAATCAAGGTATTATTAAACGTGAGTATTCAATCCAGAACTAAATACTTCCATTGAACTCTTAAAAAAACTCTCCTCCAAGGCTACATAATCTTTGCATAGGTTCAACTGGGACCTCAAGACTCGGTAGGCTCCAAACTCATCACATTTATTGTCTAAATCAACAACAATTTTTGTTTTTTAACTTTGAGGCTCCTCCACAATGATCATTACTTTACCTCATTCATGAGTATAAGATTGAGTTCATGATCCTTGCTCGGAGATGGCTCTTCCTCTACAATTCCATATGAACTTGCTGGTCTTAAGCCCTCCGAGCTAAGATTTTTAGTGTTCTCAGCGCTTTGAAATGATTTTGTCAATGTTGAGGACTTAACAGGAGTTTTGGGAGCAATAGCAATTTGCTCTGATCTGCCCAAAGTAGGACATTCTGCAACTTTATCTGATCTGCCCACAGTAGGAGACTCTAGTATATCTAACTTCTCAGGCTTGTTCCTAGTTTCAGCAGATTCCAGAATCTTCAATTTATTTGCATAGAAGAGAGATTTAAGATCCAATGAAATACCTGCAGAAAAATGCTCAGTAACGATAGTTCAGCAATTAAACTGGAGAGAAGATTATGACAGGAACTTACAAGGGATTGAAGGCTCTAGGAAGCCCTGTGGGAGACTGGAAATTTGAGAAGCTTTCCATGCAGCTAGATCATTATGTGGACATTTCCTTCGTTTAGAAACCAGGTCGCTTGCATCGTGTATGCTGCGCCTAAGTACCCTGTAAGAGTTCAACATGGCATAGCATGCACTATTAAGTTCTTTGTCTTACTTTAAAAATCATTTAGTCCTTGCTACAAATTGGTCCATTCTAAGGTAATGAAATCCTATGCTCAAGACAGATAATCTTTACAACACCAACAATGGGTGCCACTTTTATATCAAGTACTATGAATGACATATGGGAATTTCAAACTACTCCAGAGAATTTAAATGCCGATATAGACCTAGTTACAAGAGAAGAAACCCTAGCTTGCCCTAGGGTACAGAAAGCATTAAGTTTAGCATCTTCTACCATTTTCATGCTTCATAGTATGAGGTGGCAATCTATGATAATATTATCCAGTTCACCGTATCAGATATTCGTAACAGAATTTCTTTTGATGCCTGAAATGAAGTTGCAGCTACTTGATGCACAGTTACACACAGGAGCTCTCATCTCATTCTCAACAATTAATGGTTGATAGACATAAGTTGAGGAGGAGAAAAAGCAACTCAGCTCATCTCAAACAGCCCTTGCACCTTATTTTGCCATTGGACATATACAATCAATAACCCTGTATATCTAACAGATGGTTTATGATATTAGTCACTATAGATGGGGCACTGTATCATAAAAAAAAATGAAGCTCTTAACAATAACCCGCACTATTATAACAAATTGTCAAAAGAGAGATTAGTTCTATGTACGGACAGTGGCGAGTTACTTTGCATTAATACCGAAAGAGTTAAACTCGAAACAGCATGACTTACTCATTTGCCAACACTATAGTCTCATCGATTAAGCATTTTCTTTTCCGGGAAACCCGAGCTCTCTCTCTCACAGATGGTGTACGAATAAGCTCTGGCATAGAAGCACCTGTGCCAAGGGAAGAACTTTTACATTAGGACAAACTTGTTACGGACCCCAACTCTTCAAAATGTGAAAGTTCAAGCACTACAGCACAAAATTATGGGAAATGCTTGGCTATCTGATTAAGCAAGGGTACCTTTGGCTTTCTACTTAAGAGATTCTAACAAATGTGTGGAATCACTAAGAAAAATGTTGATAAACATTTCTAGTAAAGTTTATTTTTCAAGAGGTGATAATACCAATAATATTAAATAACTATTGTAGGTGTTTTGCACCTAAAGCATCTGGGAACTTGGATTGAGGGGTCCCATCAAGAGTAATAGACAGCGGATGCTCTTCTGTATTAACCTGACACTTTCTGTTTTCTGATAATGTCAGAGTTGGGAGCCTTATTGTCTCTGTATAATCATGGGGCTCTTCCTCAAATCGTCTAGCAAGTTTTGAAGGTCCCTCCTTTGCCCCACAAAGTAGACCAGGGTCCATACGTTCTTCTTGAGAGAATCTATCACCTCGAAGCTTCTCCAAGCTTGTTTCTAAGTTGCTCACTACACCACTCACTTCCTGAATAGTGTGATGCATTTGGTTTTCTTGTGCTAATTCTAGAAACTTCCTCTGCCCTCCATCAATTTGATGATCTTCACCAGATAAATTAACATGGTCTAGAGGTTCTCTGTTAATCGTAGAAAACATCTCAACATTCACGAATCCTTCTTGAGAAAAACTATTGTCTTGATGTTTCCCCCTGCTTGCTTCTCCAGGTACTTTGCCTTCCGACTGTCTGATTGCTAGAACCTTTGTCGTCTCCCCATTAGTTTGATGATATTCACCAAAGGGAGTATAAGGGTCCATAGGTTCTTCTTCACCCTCACAAAACATTTCGGAGTCAACACATTCAGCTCGAGAGAAGCTTTTTTCTTGAAGGTTCTCCATTTGTGCTTCTATGCAGGTTAGATTATACGATGTGCTTACTCCCATGTCGATGTCCATGGGCCCAGACGATAGAATACTGCAGCAAAGAATTACTCTATTACAGTATGAGAGAGAGACACCCCCGCCCCCTGGAGGGCGGCTGGCAGGGCCGATAAATTTGAGCTGCCCTTGCATGTAGGTACACACAACATTCTTGAAACAGAAAAACAGATGGGGTGTTTTGCATACTTGTCAGTGAAAGTGTATTCCATTGAACTTGTTCCGTGAAAGACAGAAATCTCCTCATAATGATGATACTGCAAAAACCACAAACAGTCACATTTCAAGTAGACATCTCCTATGAAACTAAGATATCAAAGTCACTACAACTGGTTATAAGTCCTCCAGTATGTTTTAAAAAAAAAACTGAAAAACTTTTGACAGAATTGTATTTTTTTTCCATTTAAGTATTAGAACTTGTGTTTCAAGGCATGAGACAACATATTTTCTGGGCCTGGAAATTGTTCGATATGTGGGTTTCCACCCATCCAGGGTCTAGACCCTTGCAACAGTATCAGACGAACCACGTTGCAGTGATGATTCAGTTTCAGAAAAGACAACACATGCAGCATGTCTTTTGGAACATGAATCATCACTAATGCTGTCGTATCAGATTGATTAGTGGTTTTATCATCCATTCATGTCCAGAAAGGATCAGAGAACTTGTCCTCGCTAGGCAGAAAAGAAACTGACGTTCCAGAAGAAGGAAAAAACTCATAAGAAGTTCCTTTAAATAAATATAAATAAATAAAACCCAGAAGCCCTCCCATCTTATGGTTGGAAATATAGGGAGGGACATTAAAACAAAGAACCGCTGTAGCATTTTATGCAACACCACAACCATGTAACATACCTTGTCTAAAGAGTACCGCCCCATTTGCTCATTTTCACATGCACCATCTGTTCCACATCAAACCCATTACACAAAAAACATGGGCAAAGTAAGCGAAAATCATCTATTATTTGAAGCAGAATTAGAACCTTTGAGTGTGATCTCCTCACGCGACACCACATTGCCTCTGGGAAGTGAGAAAAACAAACAAATTAAGTTAATTCAAACAGAGAAGAATAATCTAAACCACTCTTTTTTACCAGATATCTTACCCACTGACATCATCAAGGATCTCCAGATCAAAAGCATCAAGTTCAAACTTCTCCGGTAGAGTAATTGAGAAATAAGGTACACTCAAGGTACGCCTATGTGTTCTTTCTTTTGTGTTAACCACAAAGTCGTTGATTTTTATTAGCGCCTCATGGCAGTCATCAAACAAGTATTCAACTTTCTTCGAGTATATTCTCACAACTCCTAGAAGAAGGTAGGCAAGCACTCTGTATGCGACAACATTCACCTCATCCTGCAAAATTTTATCTGCATGAACAGAAAACAAAGAGAATTAACAGACGAAATTAATAAATTATAGGACAGGGCGATCAGATAGTGAAAGTTAGCGGATACTTGTGAACCACTACTTCCAGAACAAAGAGTAAGCCCATTTTAAAGATCTTAGCTTAACTTGAAATGTAACAAGTTTTCAACATTTTTAACACAATTGATCTTCCATGAATCAGACCCATGCTTTCATCTTTCGCCAACTGCCACCCCTCAACAAATCTCAACTGCTACAACTAACATGGAGCAGAACACTTGAGAATCATGGACCGAGTGAATACGGTTAAAAACCCAAATAAACAAAGTAGATGTGACTAACTACCCAATTCATGAAACCCTGGTTGATGCTGTATTTTGAACTCACTAAAATAGCATCGGTAATGGCATCAAAAAGAAATATATTTTCTCAAGCTTGAAATCAGACAACAACAAACAAAGATGTTAATACTCCTTGTAAATACTTCTCCAGGTATCAAATTTCTGAAAGACAATATCTTGACTTTAACTAATGCTGTTCCTCAGTTTTGCACCAATTTGGCACACCCCACGACAACCAGCACATACTATCACAAGCCACTATTCTTCATTTTGCCATCATCAAGTGTGCCGCCTGCAATGCAACTAGGGTATGCTGCTAAATAAAACTTTTGTAGCTGTCATCCTAATTGCGACAGCAAGGTGAGAATTGCTCTCTTGACAATTAAATTGTATTTCATTGACTAGCCGATCATTTTAGCCTTTTGCTCAGTTGGGAGAGTTTAAAAGATTAAAAAAAATACACATTTTCTTCTCCGGTCCCAGTAAATCAGTTTCTGCAATTCTGCTATACGAAATCATCTTTCTATAATCTCAACCAAGCCCAGCAGTAGAATTAGCCACACTATCATTCACACTCACTATTGTTTGGACGAAAACAAAGCTGACCCAAATTGAAAGCCACTTGGCTTTGATATAAAGAAAAAAATGGAACCATGCATTTTCAGGCACTTCTAGCACATTGTAAATAGGTTGATTGAAATATCAATCCAATTGGTTTCTAAATTTTGCTAAATGATGCTTTCCACTTGGCTAAAGTGACTGCCTTCTTTTGTCTAATGTAAGTTTTGAACCGATTACTAGGAACAGGGCATAAGAATCTAGAATTTTCGATTTAATTATTACCATGAAAAATAACGTGGGAAACAGTCAAGACAAAAGCCGCTGTCCATCTAAAATTAGCAATGGCTAAATTACTATAATGTCCGATGGATCCTAGCAGCTTAACTGCACTGCCACTCAGAAGAATATAAGAACAGCAGCCACAAAGAAAGAAACACAGATAGATTTTTTTTATTGTAGGAACCAAGGAAGAAACCTTCAAACTAGGTCATGTATTCGTTGTACTTCATAGCAAGACGAAATGATTAGAAAAATCA
Organism: Myrica gale; assembly: GCA_963930655.1. Taxonomy (NCBI): domain Eukaryota; kingdom Viridiplantae; phylum Streptophyta; class Magnoliopsida; order Fagales; family Myricaceae; genus Myrica; species Myrica gale. Next base: position 814,818 of record OZ005600.1, on the reverse strand, counting down.
ATTTTTTAGAAAAACCGCAGATGGTTATAAACTTATCCGTCATTACAAAATATACCCATCTGGAAAAACGATATTTACAGGAACTTTCTTAAACAACTCGTACGCACCACGCAGCCATATGAACCCCCAACCCCAAAAGAGGAGGATGAAGAGAACTCTGTTGCTCCAAATAACACCCACATTGATGTTGAAATACGACAACCAAAACAAAACATAAAGCAGCTAAATAAAGTGTCGAGGTAACAAAAATGCATAAACATGAAGCTGAGAGAAATGAGAATGGTTGCAATTTCCATCCTTCCCTCCTCCTCCCAGAAGCCAAACCCCATATGAATAATAGAAGACATTAAATGCACACATAGGCCATAGCTACACATACATTCACGTACATATAGAGATTAGAGAGTGAAGTTGTAAAGAAAAGAAGACGAACCGACGGAGGCGGAGATGTCAGTCTCAGTGACCTGAGCTTTCTTGAGCTTTTTGAAGAAGTAAGCAGCGACCCATATGGCGCCTAAAGGCCCCTTGCTTGAGAGAAGGCACTGCGAGTAGAACATGGCCCTTTCTGTTTTGTCTCGCGTTCAATGTCCTTCCTTTCGGTTCCGATTTTTGAAAGACAACATAAAGATGGAAAATGCTCCTGCTACTTGAGAATGCAATGCAGGGGCCAAGCGGGTGCTTTATATACCTTACAGGAAACGGTCGACTGGAGTGCTCTGGAATCCTCAATACAGAACAGGAAAAGAAAAGAAAAAATCTATTGAGAAGGAATCTTTTATGACTTCTTTATTATCCTTTTACGTTAGGTGATAAATCAAATATTAGTGTCACATTATTCCTTAACAAGGGTCAATGAAGAGGTAAATGACAATAATGACCTCTCCATGGGTGATTAGCCTAATTAATTTTTAGCTGGCACTAGTGTCATCAATTGAATTCTTTGGTTTGTTGCCATTCTCGGATACCCATACACGGAATTGTATAAAAAATGTTATTTATTTATAGCTTAATTTATAATTTTTCAGTAGGTTCTGAATCAGTTACAAAATCTCTTCCTGTCCAAAAATATAGATATGATACTGATGTATAAAAGTTAAAAATTTTAAAGCATGTTTGTTTGGTTGAAATTTTTGAGGCTCCAAAATTTTGGGAGTATACTTCAAAAATTTCACGGGATAAAATCCAATAAAAGTAAAATCTAATAAAATTATAATCCATTTCAATTACGACAACATCACCAAAAAAAAATTAAAATTTCAAAATACAGACGTCAAAAAAATAAAGTCGAAAAACAATATTAAAAGACTAAGGGAGAACTGAGGAGTGATTACGTAAATTCAAAAAAGACTGAAAATTCCAATAGCAAAAAGAAACTTAACCGACAGTAAAATGACAGCTTCGGAATAGGTGCGCTGTTGGATAATGCAAATGTTGAGTCTTTTGTGACGGAGCTGCTCAAAGGCAACACGGGTAAAGTCCACCTTTTTCGTCTTTATCCAGTCGTAATTTTAAAATTTGACTCGTGTACTACCCACGCAACGTGTCAATCTGGCCACACCTTTAAGCAGAAAAGACAGGATCAGCCCAGGATAGCAAATATCAATGTCCTCCGCACCTCCCAACTTACAGCGGCAACGTTATTATTCTTCCAATAGTGTTCTTCAGAAAAAACGACCTTTTTGCTTCGAGAAAGAGCCCTTCCAGCAGCAATACAAACAGGGGCGGAGGGAGGGGGGGGCGTTCTAAAAATAAAAATAAAAACTGAGTATCCTACCCCTCCCTCCCTCCCTCCCTGATATTAATTCGTGCCCCTTCCCTTCTAATTTTTTTTTTTGCATATTTGACTTCAAGTATTAAAAAATATTGATATATTGAAATCTTTTTTGAAAATTTTTTTCGCATAATATTTTATATTTATTTTTCATCATATTATTTTAAAAAAATTTCATTTTTGCCCCCCTATACAAACTTTCTGGCTCCACCACTGAATACAAAGAAAAAAAGGTCCTTTCAGCAATACAAAGAAAAAAAGGATCATTTCAGCAATTCAAGGATTGGAAATACAAAACTAAGCTACGTCCCTGGAAGAGTATAGTCATATACATGCAAAACTGGGATTTGAAGCAAAAGCAGAGTCAAGCTCAGCTTGAAAATGTCACAGAAGACAACAAATTTAGTTCAATAACAATCATTCTGCTTCCTCGCACACTTCAACGGAGGAAACATTGTTAATATACGGGGCTATTAAGCAGGTAGTCTTCCACATGCGCTCCACTCCAGGGGAGGGGAGAGAGAGCTAACCCAGGGGTGGAAGATGTGTCATCATCGCCCTTTTGCTAGTAGCCTTATGCACAAAAATGTGCGTTGAAACTAGATGGCTTGGTTTGCACATGCCGCTGTAGATTCGGTTACATGGACAAAATTTTCCAGCACAGTACAATGGCCACTTAAGAGCACCAGTATTTGCTTCTGACCTGGTAAACTGCAATCAACGAACGCCCTTCAAATATAGCATTTGTGCTGACGTAAAAATCTCCTTGTACATTGTCTGATCAGAGGTCATCACTGCTGCAATTCGTATCCTTGTCAAGAAGCATTTTTTTTCCATTTTCTTCTCCAAAGCCTTCTCAAAATCACTGTATGACAATGATAGCACCTGGTTCAGCAGCAATGAAACTCCACGGTCCTTTACAAGTGCATACCTTGGTTTAATCCTCTCTTCCAAACTATAACCAAAATATTGAGGAAATTTCACTAGCTCTGATTTCGGATAATCCATGGTCAAAAAGAACTCCCATTTTGGTATCATATTCCCAGACAAGCTAAAAGAATATAAGGCTCCATATCTTGAGATCATGGTCCCAATTTCCTCAATACTGTATCCCCTCATCAAGAAAAAATCCGTCATCGGCTTCAAATTACCTTCAATGCTAAGACCAAAAGTCTCTGGGCAACGATGGAGAAGAACAGAAACATCAACCCCCAAAGATTGGAAGTACTTAGCGGTTGGGCGTAACTTGTCCTCGACACTGTAACTAATAATGTTTGGGCTGCATGTCAGAATCTTACCAATGCTCTCTGCTGAGAGGCCCATCTCATAAAGAAATTCTATAGTGGTCTTCACCTTCTGCTTGCTATATGTGAGAAGTGGTGGAAAGCGATGTATCACTTTTGCCCATTGTTTCTTGTCCACTCCCAAATCCTCTAAGAATGCCATGGTGGGAATAAGATTTTCAGAGAGACTGATTCCACACAACTGAGGCCTTTTGAAGATGATGGTGGGAATATCAGATTTTGGAATGCCAAGATCAAGAAGAAACTTAACCACTGGCTTGATTTTCCCCTCCAAGCTATAATAGGCAAATGAAGGAAATCTTCTTGTAATACCAATGATCTGCTCAAGATCCATACCGAGCTCTATGAGATAGTGGATGTGAGGGCGGAGCTTCCCAGTTGGATCCACCTCACTCACTCGAGACATGGCTTTTAGTTTTTTAGAGTCAAGAGTTGGATTGGGCCGAGAAACTGGCAAAACTGTTTTGTCTTTAACAGGTGGGTTTGGAAATTTTTCCATTACGCCTACTATAAAGTTTCCATGCTCTTCGAGCAGGGCTTCAAGATAAGGACTAAGAGCATCCCTGATCTCAAGAGTTGTAAGCTCACGGCCTGCCCAAGGGGAACTTGATTAGAAAGGATCCATTGTAGAGTGAAAGATACTAAGTTGACTGTGTATCAGAGTATCAGCATTATGTTGAAATCGAACCTACTAGATACCGAGATTTATGAATCAAATGAAGCCTTGAGACAAGGTGGTCAATGAAAAGGTCAGACTTGTTGATGGTTCTTGCCGCAACTGCATTGCTCAATCCGTTTTTCTTTAAGAACAAGGTCAGAACAGCCCTGGCTTCTTCTTTCTCTGCTGCTAACAAGGTCGGAGGCACCATTTTCAAGCTTGATGAGACATCTGTCTCAGAATCAGCTGCCATAGTATCCAAAATATAAAGTTACTACAGAAGATAAAACTGCAAATGACTAAAAAGTGGCTTCTACATGGAGGATGAAACAGCCCTACAGAAGCCACATGAAATCATAATGTGAAATTATTTGCTTACCAAACTTTGCTTGGCAATAGGAGACTTTTGCAGGGAAAGAAATTTGCCTCCTGAATAAAATAAACCAAAAATAAAAAAAGTTACACACTTAAAAGGGAAGAGAAGAAAAGTAAACAAATAGAACCGGAGAAGCGGGGGACGGGTGAGGAAGCTGCAGCTTCAGCTTCTATAGCTACTACGATCATTTACAACTTGTTACTGAAACTATACACGACTGGACAGCAAACATTTGCCACCGAGTTTACCAAAAAGGTCAGCAATCGAAGAAATAAAGGTACCCCTACTCTCTTCTACTCAGTCGAAAGCCACGTGGATCCACAACTTCGAGCAACATTTCACCTCTCGCACTATGCATCTTTGCTTTTCCTTACACCTACCACCATTTCACTAGCTCATCACCTCTGCTCAGCAACAAGTAACCGATATGGCTCATCTTTAAATCCGTGTCCGATTTAAATAAATTCTTTGGGATACCACCACATATTACAGAATCAATCACTTCTCTTCCTCTCTTAAAGCATCTCTAAACAACCTTGTTTCAGAACAAGAAACTGTTTTTTGAAAAGTCTAGAGAGATTGGTCAAAGAGGTTATATATCATCTCTCTTCACTTTTTCACTAACTCCAACACCCCAACATTTTTAACACTGCAATATATTTACAATTAAACATCACCACGTCTTTATTTTTCTAGATTTGGATTCAAGTAGAAGGAAACAATACATATCAATAACTAAAAAAAAAATATTTCCTATAAAATTATACATTTACCTTATAAATAAATATAAAAAAATAATTCAAATTATTTACTTTTATATTTTTTCACAAACTTTCCTGACTTAAAATATTAATCACCCAAAATTTTAACGCTCACCGGACCCTCTCGAAACAATTCGGCCCTTTTGGTTTTTATAACTCCAACACCCCAACATTTTTAACACCGCAATATATTTACAATTAAACATCACCACATATGTCTTTATTTTTCTAGATTTGGATTCAAGTAGAAGGAAACAATACATATCAATAACTATATAAAAAAAAATTCTTTCCTATAAAATTATACATTTACCCTATAAATAAATATAAAAAATAATTCAAATTATTTACTTTTATATTTTTTCACAAACTTTCGAGACTTAAAATATTAATCACCCAAAATTTTAACGCTCACATCGAAAATTCGGGCCGGACCCTCTCGAAACAATTCGGCCCTTTTGATTTTTATGGGCATGTTTGAGACTCCAAATATTTGGGGTCTCAACAAATCGGACAAACCAAACAAACTTCAAAATTTTTAACTTTTACACCTACACACTTTACTTTTCACAAGCCCCAATAAATCTCAATAAAGTAAAGATTCCCAAAATTTTGGGAATATTCCCCATGTAACTCTTCTTTTAATGGCCCAGCGGATCCCCGCAAGGTTTATCAAAAAATTCTAAAACCCTAACAAAATGAAGAAGAGCAAGACTAAGAAAAAAAGAAGAAGAGCAAGAAACGCTAGAGCCATGGCGATCTTTCTTAGACGCGCATTCTCCAATCGGAACCTTCTTCGGGTGTGTTTGTGTTGTAAAATTTTAGTATTGTTAAAATTTTAGGTATTGGGTTTAGTGAAAAAGTGAAGAGAGAGGTAATTTTTTATATTTTTGTAGTAAATAGTAATGATTTGATGGGGAGAGAGAGATTATATTGTAATATTTAATTGTGTTAAAATTTTAGAGGGAGTAAAATATTGGCACACAAACGCACCCTTCTTCTCCGAAGCAGCTCCAGCATCCATGGACGCGAGCTATCTCATATGATTAGTTGGTCTCCCAACAATGTGTGCGACTCCGAGACTCACCAGAGGACTCTCTCTCTTCCGGCCGTTGATTTCCTCAGAGAGTGCCGCAGAGGCTTCGCCAAAGGACGCAAATCAAGTACCATCTCTCTCTCTCTCTCTTGGTGCTGTTCATTTGTATGGGATAAGAAACGTAAAGCAGCAAATGGAATGTAGGAGAAGTAATAACCAACCGATACTCCGAGTGTGTTTGAGATTCCACTTCTGACTGGGAGAGAGTAAAGGGTTATAGTGGTCTCCATTTCTGTTTTCTCGAGCATGATTTTTGTTTTGTTTGTGTTTCCCTGGTGCTATGTCCATGACTGCTAAGTTCCATAGTGGGGGTACTATAATCAGTTGAGTTATATTCACAATAGTTAATGGAATTTCGCTCTCTAAGAGTTCGATTCATGGTTTGGATTCCATTTCGTCATCGCTGGCTCATGTTACTGAGGATTTTTGTAGCTTTAGAAGATGCTGCGATTTTTCTCCTTGTTGGCCACGGCCATTGTTTTCATGGGCTAGAGATCCATTGTTGGTGTTCTTTTTGAGTGAGTACTTTATTAAATGTATTAAGTGCAACTTCTTTTTGAGTGTTTATTCTATTTGAGTGATTGTTCATATTTGCGTTTTGCAAATGTATTATCACCGTTCCTTTAAATTTGAGTCTTTTTTTCCCTTGGTTGCACTGTTAGAGGATGATGATTCGGCAAGCACTATGGAAGTTTCACCTGATATTGGACCCACTATTAAGGCAAATGCTTCCTCACAGATGGAAGCGGCAATAGGAGCATTATCAGGAGAATTGATCAAACTACGAACAGGAAGGGCATCTCCAGGTACATTACTCTGTGCCATCCCTATATGTTATTTGCTTGTTTTCTTGTTCTGATTGTCTGATTTGCTAACAACATTATCTTTGGGATGTCTCTACAGGGATGCTTGACCACATTATTGTGGAAACTGATGATTTGAAGATGCCCTTGAATCATCTCGCTGTTGTTTCAGTCATAGATTCCAAAACATTATCAGTAAATCCATATGATCCAAATGTAAGGAAGTAAAGCTTTTCCTTAATAAGTTTGTCTTTTGTCTCAATACTTGTATTTTCTTCTTCACAAGTTTGTGTAATATTCCTGTTAACATGGTCTGAGACTGTTTACCTGTCATTAATCCGTCATACCTTTACATTTAGTAGTCAGGATGTGAATAGTCGTGTCAATTTCACATAAGTCACTAATTTTAAGATTCTTTTAGCCTCGTTAATTTGTTTTGCAAGAAATGACCCTTTAAACTTGTTTTTATGACATATGATTGATAGCCATATCTAAATCTTCCTTTTGAAAGGAACATTTTGGTGATTATGCCTGTTTCGTGCAGACCTTAAAAAAATTGGAGAGTGCCATTGTTGCATCTCCGTTAGGGCTAAGCCTCAAAGTGGATGGTGAGAGGTTGATTGCTGTTATTCCAGCGTAAGTGACTTGGCCTTTTCATACTGACAATTTTGATGTCCGAAAAGAAGCCCATTTGGCAATGATGTGAATTGAAAGCATTTATAACATAGCTCGACCTATCTATGCGAATATTGCTATACGTACTCACATTTTTTATGCTTTGCAATGACCAGATTGACAAAAGAGCATATACAGGTATCGTAATTATTTTTTTTCCCTTCATTTATTTTTTTTCCTTTTTCACCTTTTCATCAAGCACCGTATTGATACCAACGATGTATTGTTGGACATATGTACAAGGCTGTGTGTAAGGTAGTTGCCAAGTCCTGCGAAGATGCCAGACAAAGTATAAGAAGGGCTCGCCAGAAGGTATGGCAATTATTTCTATATGTCCCTTAATCTGATTTCTTTTTATTTAGCAGGAGTATTGTAAAATAAAAACAGATAGTTCATATGGGAAATTTTTTGGATGGTATGAAGTAATTTCCGAGCAAAGGTGGGACCATAGTGCCTAAGGGAATTTTTTTGGTTGCTATGAACTAATTTCAAGCAAAGGTGGGGGACCGTGAACTTTTGCTCAGGAGGGCCAAACTAGTATGGGGGCACAAGTTAAGACCAAGGTTATGCTCGTTTCTTACATTTTTCAGGATTCAAATACATTCACAAAACTACCACCGAACATATTCAGAATTCAAACACAAACACCAATAGATTTTACACAATCTCCAACAATTTTTTACTTTTTTATTCAACATAAATTCTCTCTATACTTTTTCACATAACTCCAATATTTTTTTATTAAACAATTACATCAAATCATTTCTCTCTCCACTTTACACAAACACCAATAAAACACCATTCAACATAAATATTCACAACTTCTCCAAAATCCTACATTTTTACTCAAACCTCTTTATACTCTTTAGGAAATAATAAAAAATAAAAAAGCAAGGATGAGATCATAACGAAAATAGGAGTGTCATTATAGACATGGAATTCTACTTTATTCTACACATTGCTAAGAAATGCTGCTATGTTCTTGTGTTTATTGTGCCTAACAAGATTGTTGGTTGGTTTTACAGGCGATGGATACAGTAAAGAAACTTTATTCGCACGCACCCAAGGATGATGTCAAAAAATTGGAGAAAGAAGTGAGTTTTTAATCTAATTACACCTAAATGCATGGGTTTCATTCATGTGCTTGGAGTGTTTTCTGACCCTCGTTGCTTTTCCTAGATTGACGAGTTAGACAAAAAAATTTGTCAAGTCCGCAGAGGACATGTGCAAGGCTAAAGAGAAGGAGATCACTGCAGGTTAAGGGGTGGTGACCCATTTTGACTAATGCAAACAGTACACAGCTTTTTAAAATCTGAAATTAGCGGCGAGTCATCTGACATGGAAACTTTGGTGACCGAGTCGGTGATAAAGTGAGCCTATGCCGTGTTTTCCTTATAGTGAGAGATTCAACCTCGGCCAAAAGCATTCGTCGGGTTTTCATTTAGATGGCAGATCCAATACAACATAATGTAGGAACGCTCGTAATGTTTTTTGTTGGTTTCTAGGCATTGGAAGTATTTTCTGTTTTGGCACGACTAAAACGTCCCATGTAATAACCTTTCTGGTGCATATGGTTGTCAAGCTTTGGACATGGCAATCAGTGCTCGCTGCATTAGCTATTTTGGAAGTCGGAATTAATATTGTGGCAGAGTTGAGTAATTTGCTATTAGGTTCAAATGCATGTAACATTGTTATTCAATTCATCACAGTTGTTATCGTGTTCGCTTAGCCAAAAACAAATGTTAGCCAATTTCCGACTTTAAATTTTTAACTTAGCGGTTAACAAATTTACAACTAACGGCGGCCAAAAACTTTACACGGAAAAAGGCAGCAGTTAAAATACTTCAAGATGAAGTACTCCAAACATCTATATACATATTCCCTGCTCCCATGTCATCTTCTCACCTTCTATGCATCGCTCTGCTTACCAAAAATAGCGTCCTTCGTTACAAGTTTTATGCCCCTCACCCAAAGCTCAGCTATTTCAATCCCACCGGCGCAGACAAAATGCACCTCCTTGTTCCTGGTAGTCAACACCCTAAACAGCCCAGGTTCATCAGCATCACCATTATTCTTCCTATTCTTCCGGAAGGCTGGGCTAGGCCCAACCTCAGCCTGCCGGCAAATCACATTTCTGCTGCTAGACTTCCCCCATCGCAGCACTCCTGAGGAAGCCACCATTCGGGCCTCCTTTTCATGTGGAGATCCTTTTCCATACTTTGTATGCTTTTTCACGTAAGCACCATCTAATACAAACTTGCGAGCAAGCGCGTCCAGTATCACACACTCTGCACCATTTGCCCTGCCCGCGATTTTCCTTGCAACGGAGAGAGCCGTTTCGCCTCTAGCATTTTCAATCTCACAATCGGCACCACGTGAGATCAAGAGCGCACACATAGCCGCATGGCCTTCCTTTGCAGCTAACATGAGTGGAGTACAGCCATCCTCATCAGGGACGTTTACATCATAACCTCTACTGCTAAGCAATTTAACTGCATCCAAGTCACCGCGACGAGCAGCGCAATGCAAAGCATAGAACCCTCCGGCATTGCGATTACCCTTTTCAAGGGCAAATTCAAGCATTACCTTCTCAAATAAGTCGTGGCTCTGATGTATCTCAGATAAGGAGATTGCAGTTTCGCCAGATTTGTTGTGCAGCTTTACATCAGCCCCCCCATAAACCAGCTGCCTAAATGCCTCAACATGACCCTTGAGAGCAGTAATCATGACAGCTGAGAAACCATTCTCATCCTGATAATCAAGATTAAAGCCACCCCACCTAATTATAATTTCCAAAGCCCCAATATCACCAGCTTGGGCTGCAAACATTAGAGGAGAGAAAACTGACATATTGCTGGATCTAGGTATCTTCATGGCTCTAATTACATCTAACACAGGTTCTTGAAAAGCAAAGGACCACCTGTTTGACCCAGCAATTGAGCTTGCAGACTGACGGTCAACATTCATCAAGCCAAAATCAGCACCAGCCATCGCCAATACCCTGAGACAATCTTCACGTTTATATTTTGCGCATATCATCAGGGCTGTGTCTCCAGAATCTGTCTTCGAGTTTAGATCACAACCAGAGTCAATTAGACATTGAAGTACAGTTGGTAGTCCAAGACGGGCAGCCATGTGAATAGGGCAGAATTCAGTTTTCTTGGCTGTCTTAACAGGGCCTTGTACATCAGCACCAGATTTTAAGAGCACCTCCACAGCACCTGCGTTACCACATAGGATAGCATGGTGAAGGAGAGTCCTTCCCAAATGAGGGACATTGGGGGAGAGGTGTTGAAGCAGCAAGCGCAAGATTCCACCAGTCACTTCAAAATACTCCACAGCACACCAGGTGATACTATAGGGCTCTGCCGACCCTGCACCCACTCGATATTCTTCCCCTGTAGCCATGTCCCAAGACCATGCTCCCAACTTCACTTTGAAGTCTGTCCTGGCGCCAGCCTGTTTTTTCCATTTTAGGAGAAAGCCACAGTGAGGGGAAAAAGAAACATTTAAAAGGTTAACACGAAGAAAAGATAAAACACTAATTAGTATGTCATTATCTTATCCCAGACTGAGTATGTACTGCAGACCATCCTATCACATACTACAATAATAGCCTTTAGTAGAAATTATATTGCAACTCCGGAAACCTGCAGATTGACTTGAAATTACGTACAGATCAAGCTGCAATAGCTAATAAACCAACATCGTCTGGGGACCTACATGCTTCAAGGTTGGAATTATCAGTCTCAGATTAACAATGGAAGTTTTTTGGTCTTCCCCCATTTCCACCCCCTCCAAAAAAAAAACATCAAAAGCTTAAGAGGTCATTCTTTTCAGGATCACATGTGTTGCTTGTATTACAAAATTGCTTGATACAATCATATCTCACTTCTCAGGTAGACTTCCTAGAACCTGTCAACTCACAAAGAGTAGGGAATTTAACTTCAAAAGAAAAAACCCCTCACAAAATCATCTCAATATGTAACATAGTATCACTCTAATATCAAATTTCGAGATGTAACGGACTCAATTGGAGCAGCAAATTTAGTAACTAATTTCGAGATGTAAAAGACTCACTTGGAGCAGCAAATGGACGATGGGAACCTGCCTACCAACCACAGCAGCAGCAAGGGCAGTGCAGTCAACATTCAAGTGAACAGCAGGCTTAGATGACTGGAGCAGGACCCGATCAGCTGCACTTGCATCCACACCACACTGCCATTAAGCAATAACGTCAATTTTTACATTATCAAACGACAATTAATTCAGTAATATGATGTGATATTAACCAAGTAGTATATAAAAAGCTGGTAATTGACAGCCTATGAATAACAATGTTCACCTTCATGAGGGTGTCAACCACATCCACGAACCCCCTGCAGCACGCTGTGACAAGAGCATGCAAAGCAATATGGGGACGGATCAGATCAGAGCCCATGAGGAGCTCAGCAGGCCTTGCACGACCATGACAGCTTGCCTCCAGCAATGCCTCCTCACAGGCTGGCTGTGATCCACCAGCTTTAACTAAGATCTCAAGAATCTCAAGATGGCCCTCCCTCACAGCTGCAGTTGTCGCGAAGCCCCTGAAGAGTTTCTGGTTCACATCAGCTCCAGCACTCTGCCATTTAAAAAGTGCCAAACCTCAGTATATTGCAAAGCCGTTGACAAGACTCCAGAAGGAGACAACACACTCTTTCCTCTAACCTTTTCCCTTTTTTATTTGCTCGGAATCTCACGGAAGGTTAAGAGGGGAACTAAACCAGTGCAAAAGGTCAGGCCAAGACAGACAAAAATGGGAACAGATCTGATGTGATAGGCAAAGTATGGAAATTTCGTGAGGCGGTACATTAATGACATTAATAGGGAGGGGATGTATCATTTATTCGTACTACGTACTTGGTCTGCTCTGGCCCAAGGCCAGAAACAACTAAATGTATTGAGGACCAATCAAGTCTGGCAAAGTAAAAAACGTTACGTTTAACTATCTCCGGCCTCGCCTCTTTCTTGTGAACTGCCTTCTTTTTCTTTCTTTTTTTCAGGGATGAAGTCTAGGAGGATCCGAAGATATATTTTGGAATTAAGTAGTCGGACAACACATTCATAATTTTTATCCTTTTTAGCACAGTGAAGGAAAAAAAAACAGCACAAAATGGTGGACCACATCCGTAAATATGCAACGCTCAAAACGTCAAATCACAAGTATTTTACCCAACCAAACGATGGCTATAGAGTTTATACGAGAACTAAGAATAGGATTAACCAGCCAAGGAACTCGAGTAATGATCATTCATAATAATCACACAATGGAATGACGGCAAAATATAAACCACTTAATTGAAAGTCATGGTTAAAATTTTAGAAGAATACACCAATAAATTGACGAGAGAGAATGAGGCATTTCTGTAGTGGACCAGGAGTGGGAAAAGTATTAAAGACGATGAATCTCTAAATAAACCAAAGGAATAAAAATCTTTAATTCTTAGGAATAATGACGCCCGCAGAAATCAAAACCTAAGCGTACAAAATCCTAGCTTTAAAATTAGAAGATTGAAACGTATCACTATCGTCCAAATATTCCCAAATCGGAGAAATTAGCACAGCAAAAAAAGTCGAAAATGCTGATTAGTTAAAAAAAATGCTTAGGACTTCTTAAGATATTAGAAAAATAAGAACTCAATGAGCTTTGGTTTGTGTTAAACTTAAAACAGAACATTGAGTATAAAGAGCAAGAGATTTCAAAATCTGATTTCCTTCCTGTATTCTCCTTCTCTAAAGCAAATAATCTGAGTAGAAAATCAAAGAACTTCAAAACAGCTTCTAAGACTGCAGAAACAATTATAAAGCTATTCAAAACCAGTGAGAATCAACAGCGGGAACAAAAACAGAACGAATCACAAATTTGATCCCCAAAATGCAGAGAGAAAGAGAAGTAAGTGAAAGAAAGAAAAAAAAAAGTCAAACGCTTTAAACAATTTCAAAGCAGGAGAAATAGACGTAACGGCTTCAAAATGCTTCAAAACATCGACAATCTACAACAAAATTGGTCACCAAAATGCAGAGAGAAAGAAAGAAAAATAGCCAAACGCTTTAAACAATTTCAAAGCAGGAGAAATAGACGCAACGGCTTCAAAATGCTTCAAAACATCGACAATCTACAATGCGAATGAAACAGTCACAAATCTCAGCTTCGGTGGCAGTGATCCGAGCAATTACCAGCAACTTCTTCACGAGGTCAACGTTGCCGGCATGAACGGCGAGGAACAAGGGCGTGACGTCGGTCTTGATCTCCTCGTACTCCACGCGGACCTCGCTCGGCGATTCGTCGCGCAGGACCAGCTCGGTCTTCCTGCTCTTTAAGCACACCGCGCCGACGAAGTTAACGTCCACGAACGAATCTGCTATGCACTCCACCCCCGACTTCAGATCTCCGGAGAGAGAAGCTTCCAGGAGCCGTTGCGAGACCTCGGCCTCGTAGTCCACCGGAAACACCTGCTGCTTCCCGGAGAAAACCGTCATCTTTGCCGCTCTACACGTGGAGTAGCTCAAGCTCCGGTATCACCAAACTTTCGCTGCAACTTCAGATGAAAGCTCGCATGCGCACTCTCCGTCTCTCTCTCTCTCACTCTCACTAAAAAACGCGAGGCTCGAGAGAGAGAAGAAACTTTGAAAGTAGTGAGCGCCAGAAGAGACTCGGAGTGGGAAGGTGCAAATATATTGGAAAGGTTTAACTGGGATTAACCGCGGTTAAAATACTTGGTTGACTGGGGTTTGAGAATTTAAAACCCGGGTTAAAAAAATGGGTCCTGGGGTCCAGTGTCAGTAGGGTCAAGGGTGGTGGGTTTCTAGCTCGGCTGGCGCTTGTAGAGTAGCGGCAATGTTCGGCTCGACTATAGAAATTTGAACTCGAAAAGAAGAAGAGAGGCTCGAAGCTTCGGCTCGGACTCAATCTCGGAGGTAGACTGGTGTAACAGTCGCGTGTATAGAATTAAAACCGTCGATTGTATTTAAGGCCTCAATATTTGATGATTTAATAAATACTTATCATTATCTTTTGAAAAATATAAAATAAAGTTTAAACGCTCTCATTAATTGAATAGCCAAATTTTGAAATTAGAGGTGAATGAGAAATACTTAAGATATTTGTAATGGATTTATATGTTGGTTTTTTTCTATTTAAATGCCAACCAATTTTGTTTCTTATTCATTTGAATCATCTATTTGTCTAGCTGTTAAGATAATTATTTTGTCTGAATTATCTTTTTTTTTGTAATTTTTATCTGAATCACATTGTAATTAAAGAAAAATAAACATACCAGATAAACCTTATTATAAAATTTATATTATTCCAAATTTTATATAGATAAAATGTAAGATTTATTTTTTATATCTATCTCTGTTGTATTATATTACATAACGTCTTTGAAAACCATTATGCTGTTAACTGAACATCCGAACCCAGAGAAGCCAGTAGCCAAAACTTACGTGTATCCGACTTGGAGCCAATAAGGCCAGGGTGATGTTCGTTTTGAAGGTTTTTGTAGGATTTGGAGGATTTTGTGAATTTTTAGGTGATGATAAAGTTGTATTGGTGTTTGTGTAGAAGTTGGTGAGGTGTAAAAAAATGAATGATGGTGTTTATAGTTTTTTTGTTTTTTTTTTCGAATTTATTATTATTTTTATTAAAATAATAATATTTTAAATAAAAATTTAAATAAAAATCTGAGGTTTGAATCAATCGGATGTCAGGCGATCAAAAAGCATGCCAAAAAGTGAAGTTTTTTCTGCAAACCGATGTCAGGCGAAGCATAAAGGGAGGGCGAAAAGCGAAAAGGGAAGGTGGAGTGCAGCCGACGTGACAGGAGTTTGGCAGGTCGGTGTTCAGTTTTTTTAAAAATTCCAAGTTTACCTTTATGTGTTTTTAGTTATTAGGTTGTGGTGGAGGGTATTTTAGTAATTCAATATGAACTTTTTAAGGGCTAAAAAGGAAAACAAAATGCCGAATCCTTGATTTTTTCTCATATATGCCGAACATGACTTCTCTAGCATTCGATTCCTTCGTTTTTTATGAAACCGAACATCACCCAGGAGTCACTGTTCCGTTCTACGATTCTCCTTCGTATCCACTTCCCTTTCGAGGGCCAAAAAGAAGACAAAACTGTGAAAAGATAAAAAGTATAAGTCCTGATCCTCCATACCCCGTACTCAATACGAGTAACAGAAGCAACCCTGTCTGGGTAAAGGACTCCAGTCCGTCCCAGTCAATCTTTTCTCATACCAGTACATCTACGCAGGCCTTCACCCCTCGGTCTAATGCACAGGATTTATTCTATCTGCCGACGACAGAGAAGATTCCCATGTGTTTTCATCTGACATTGTCGAAGCAAATTAGCAATATAAGCTGCGGTCATCCCGTCAGATAGTCAAAAGATGTATATAAATACTTGTATTTTTGCTGTCTAAGCATCAAGCTGCTATAAAATTATAATACTATACGTCCCTATATAAATTCCTCTGTTATATATGAGAAGAGGGAGCTACCCCACTGATTTCGGTGCGCTATCGGAGATCTCTCTTAAATGCATGCCATGAAGATTGCAGATTGGCAGTTAGTAGTACAGTCCAAAGAGTCGCCGACCTATAGGATGGGACACTTTCAAAAGGGGACAATATCTGGCAAATCGCCCTTACGCTATCAGCACATCTTGATATATGGACCTATTGAGAGGAAAAATCTATTGTACGTCGGTTTGACTACGACCGTTCATATGCGCCCCTGAATCCCTGATTACATTTACATGGTTTTAAAAACCCCATGCAGTTTGGGCGCACGGAGAGTGCTGAGATCATGATACATCCAGGTACAGCTGGATGTACCAGATTCGTATCCCCATCTAGATCTAGGATCTCAGACGATCTCCGCCTCCATTACGACGTAGTCCTGCGCTATATCTCTTGTTTGATAATATTCGTGCATGGATAAAGGTACGTAAGAGTCGCGTTCCTAGGCTATCTCGACTCATTTGATGATTGTGTTCTTAACTTCTACGTTGCTAGCTGTTCCTTAACTTATTTGTCATTGAAACCTTATTGGATCGTTGTACGACAGTAACGTACGAAATAATACCTAATTACTAGTATTTCATCGCTCTTTAGAAGAAAAAAAAAATACTAATATGCCTGCAGGCTGCCGGCTGTCGACGTTTTAAGTGAAAACTTGACTGATTTGTGTTATTGCAACCTATTTTTATTCTCAACTTCATAGATCGATGTTCCTGTAAGCTTATGAGGTGAAAGGAAATGAATGTATAATTGCAGATGCGTTTTCTAACTCGCATGTGGAGAGAAATCCCAGTGTCATCGCTTAATTGGAGTGAGCTTGGCCTGCAATATTATTATTGCTTATACGACAAAGAGACTGCAGAGATAGATTGACAACGATCGAGCTGGCCGATCCAGTAAGAGCTAGGAAAATCTGGGCAGATTGTACTAGACACGTATGTATGTTTTCTCTGCCACCCCCTTGGTTCAATAATACAGTTTAATAGGTATAATATTAGGCTGATTTTTTTCTGAGCATATCAAAAGCCAAATATCATCTGATCTTTATATTTTTGGCTTTTGAGACAAAAAAGATCATGACGCCTCCACTGACGATCGAGTCCAACCAGTCCTAGAAATCAAGGACGGATATAAAAAGCGACCAGTACTAGTAGACATTTTCTAAGGCAGCAAAACCAAGCTAGTCCTCAAGGTGCATGGCATGCATGCGTTGCATTGCAAAGAACTCATGATCTACAGTTTTGGTCTGCGTGACATGGAAGAAAGAGTATAATATTATGCTCTCTTTTCAGTGAGTTCCATTAGATATATTCCTCGCTCCCCATCAAAAGCCAAAACAACAAAAGAAAAGGGAGATGTACAGAGAGTACTGTCTGTACTGACTGCAGTGTGCAGGTTATATGTTCGGTTGACTTTGGGGATGTGGACTAAAAATGAAAATGAAAATGAAAAAAAGAGGAGAAAATGTAGTATAAACCAAGTTTACATCTTCTGCTCTTAATTTTGTAGTCCTATACTTTCGTTTTTGCTTGCTTTGTTCATCAGTTATATTTATATATATATCTCTCTACCCGATGTCTCGTTACCGGCCCAGAAGAAATTCTCGACTTTCAGAGCTGCGTTTTCGAAAGGTACTCCAGCAATTCCAAAGTGATTCGATCCGGATTTGAAGGCATTGATGGGTTAGAGTACAAGGTGGATTTTTCTGACACCGGCAATGAGATGGCATGATCAATGCTGGAAGCCTGGAACATACTTGCGACCAGGATATCGTGACCGAATTACAGGTGTAATTTGGAAGAGAGAGGGACACACAAGTGTGAGTCTCGCACGGGACCCACACCTGCTCGGGTAGAGAGCCTTGTTCGGACAGTGTGGGGTCCCAGTCGGGACCCACTTTCCTCTTTGCCTCTCTCTCCAAATGGCAGAGAATACGGATCCACATAATTGTCATGCAAACAGAAGCATGTGAACCTGCACGTGATAGGAGTGGAGGAATTTTCTTCTGTCTTTCGTCCTTTCTGATTATTAATTGATGATCACTGTCCACGAGGGCAACCACCATTTGTACTAGTTTTTAAATGGTCCTTGGAACGTCCAATACTAAGGGTGGGTTTGTGTTAAAATTTTTTGTTTTGAGTTTAGTGAAAAAGTAAAAAGAGGTAATTTTTTATATTTTTTATAGTGAAAAGTTATGATTTGATGAAAAAAATAAATTATATTATAATATTTTATTATGTGAGGTTTCATGCAAACGCACCTAAGTCAAACTAAACTTCGAGACGTCGAGCACTAGTAAATAGAACAAATTAAACGAAAAAAAGAAAAGAGCTTTGACCTCCTAACAGTAGAAATGGGACGACCGACGGATATATACTCGATCGATAAGATTCTTCGAGTGGGATGTTGACATATATTTTTTTTTCTTAAAAGACTCGTACAGCCTGTAACATGTTTTTGGTTGCAAGGTAATGAATTTTGATCATATTTGTTCATTATATTAAAAAGTAAAAAAAAAAGTATTAATATTTAATATCAAGCGTATTTTGCGAGAGTTTTATAATGATATTTGTTCATTATATGTCTCTTGCGTGAGTAAATAGAATAGAAAAAAAAAAAGAATAGACCTCTAGTGCATTTGGAAAAAATAAAAAAAAAATAAAAATTGTTCTATACTCTTGCTTGAACCAAGCCAGCTCTTGACGTTTGAGGACACATTTGGACCTTATAAGCACCATTGGCCATGGCCCATGACTGGATGGATAGATGGAATTTTGCGCTCTTCAGTAACTTAAGAGGGCCCTTTTTGTTGTATACGACCACAAAATTTAAAATTTGAACCAATTGTGTTCGTACTAATTATCGATTATCTTCCAAAGTTGGACAACCAAAGCCTAATTTTAACGATCGTGATATCTTCCTTTTCTAACACGCTTGGCTCCTTCCCTTCCCTAACACGTAACCTTTGAACTATTGGGAGGGCCCAAGCAAATCATTCTCTGGATAAGTGGTCGGAAAACATACTGAATTCAGATTTGATCCCACCAAATCAAAACAATTAATGATTTATAAAGTTTGAATGGAATTGGCGGACAGAATTTGCTTCCAAGATTCCTATTGTACACTTCCCCATTATAGGTCATCCCATTAAGCTTTTTGTCCCTTTGCCGGCCCCTTAATCTGCTTTGCCGAACTATAATCTATGATTCTTAACCGCGCGCCAACCAATTAAAATACGACATCGTCACTTAGTTGCGTTTGCGTCCTAAAATTTTACACACTCTAAAATTTTAACACAATAAAAAATTACAATATAATCTCTCTCTTCCATCAAATCACTACTATTCACTATAAAAAATATAAAAAATTATCTCTCTCTTCACTTTTTCACTAAACTCAATACTTAAAATTTTAACAACACTAAAATTTTACAACACAAACACTAAGAAAATGACATGGTGTGGAAATCCTAGTGGCATTCGAGGATAGGGCCACTCGTTCCCTAGTTAGTTGATCATCATGGAAGTAAAGCGCTTTACGGGGGGGGGGACAGATTTGCCTGTCCGACATGACCAACTAACTCCAATTCAAACGAGTTGCTTGTTTCTCAAAGTTCCCAAACTTAAGCAAATATGATTTTATCCAATCTAGCATCAAAACTTTTTTTTTGGTGGGGGGTGGGGGGAATGATGATCAATGTCTTTTGTCCTCTTGTACGATGGTAACCAATCTTGTTTAAGCCATTGGATTCCCTTTTAAGTAAGAAATAAGAAAAGAAGCATGCAAATTTAAGGAAAATAAGCCATTGGATTCCCTTTTGCCCCTCGTGTTATCTGATATAGATATGATTGAGAGATAATGGAAGGAGCCAAAATTCAAATGGCCCGAATCATATTGGGGAAGACACATGCAGCGGGTGAGCAACCCATGCAAGAACGAAGACTTCTCCATAGGGTTGGGCAAAAATTCCGCCAAGCTGTATCATAAATTTCGGTTCCAGAAATATTTCGGCATATATAAGAATTTGAACCGGAAGTTATTTTTGGCAATTTTCGGAATTGAAATTGAAAATTCAGGTGGAATTATCCGAATTTATGGTTCGGGATTTTTTTTTTTAAATAAAAAAAATAGAGTTCAAAATAAAGTATAACATATGGAATTTGTTTGAATATTTATTTTAAAATCTAGATTTTGGATGAATGTTTACATTAATTGTTAATTTATGATGAATAACTACAAAACACATAAATTTCCAGTTCCTTGTTTTTTTTTCCAATGTAATTATGGCTCAAAATAAAGTATAACATATGAAATTTGTTTGAATGTTTATTTTAGAATCTAGATTTTGGATGGATGTTTAAATTTAATGTTAGTTTCTGATGAATAATTGAAAAATCTTCCAAAAATTCAACCCAACAAAATATGTCCAAAAAATCTCACACCCCGAACTGAAATTTCCGATTACGATTTCAAAATAAAAAAATTGTATTCCTGTAAGTACCGAAACAGAACCGGAATTAGTCATTCCAGTTCTATCTGTTCGGGTACCCACCCTTACTTCTCTCAACCTAAGAGTTAGGTTTATGTAAGTTCTAACACTTCATGCTAAGTATGTATTAACTGGGATGAAGTCAATAATTAATTAGTGGAAGGCCAATTATATAAAAAAAAGATTTTGGGGGAGGAACATGAATAAAACATAAAATAAAAAATCCATAAAAGAGCAAAAAAATACTATTTTTTTTTTGTGTGTACTCCCTTTTATTTGAGTGCTTGAACAGAAGAACAAATTGTGAATGCCTGACGGAGTATAAATCACCCAAACAATGATAGATTTTTCCAATGGTTAAAAAATCAAAGCTTCTTCTCAAATAAATACACATATATCGAGGAAGAAATGGGGTGTGTTTTTTTCCTAAAATAATTTTGTTAAACATTTTTAACATTCAAGTTATTTATTGGGGACTCATTATGTTTTTCAAAATGCTTTTTTTAAATAATCCGAAGGTTATATTATGAACCATCTGTTAGTACAACCATCAAAAAGTGATAGATTTTTATGAATATTAATGTCCAACTCTTAATTAAGGTGTAACTTTAAAAATTGCAGTAATCTAAGGGTTAAATATGTAAAAGTTGATAAGCTGGATACTATATTATAAGAAAGTATTAGTTTGAGGGGGTGATGGGTAATTTTGTAGTCTTCTACACATTATAATTTTTTTTTCTAAGCTCTACACATTATAATTATTCTGTGTTATCCGAACAATTGAAACCTTATTTCTACCAACTCACCTCCCCCAGTCTTATTGGGCCTAATATAGACGCCTCATAGTGAATAACGGTACCTGACCTTATTTATATTAGCCCGATATAGTTATCTCCCGGCTGTCCTCTGTACAACCTTTGAATGG
Source organism: Myrica gale (assembly GCA_963930655.1). NCBI lineage: Eukaryota > Viridiplantae > Streptophyta > Magnoliopsida > Fagales > Myricaceae > Myrica > Myrica gale. Next base: position 793,398 of record OZ005600.1, on the reverse strand, counting down.
CCTCATCTTCCCAAGAAGATAAGCAGAGTATCTCTCCTCTCTCTCTCTCTCTCCCTCACAATCATCTAAAAACGCTTAAAAAGAAAGGCACTCAGATTGGGCAAAATTACAACAAAAAAAGCTTGCAATTATATCATTGTTTTAGCACCGTAAATGCCGGATAATATAGGTACCCAAGGACTCTATGAAGGTCAGGATTTTGAAAATAATAACTTTTCATTTCCCAAGAATTATTGAAGCCGTATGAAATTGGATACTTTTACACAATGTTGGTTAAGCGTGGCTTGTGCTAATCTGGTATACGTTGTCCTTTTTCTTCCCAACATTGATGGTAGTTAAAAATGATCTGTGTACTTTTCAGGCTCTGCCAGAAGGGTGGCTGTTATTGGTGCTGGTGTTAGGTATTATTCACTAGTGCTTGAGGCGTTCTCTAATTTTGAGTGATGAATTAGTTGTGCAGCTATGCCTTTTCTTTTTTCTGTTTATTTTTATTTTTAATTCTTAGAAGGCGTTCTCTCAGAGACAGGCCGAGTAGGTGCTATCACATAATCTCATCCATATGGTATATAAAGGACTTCATTTGGTGAGTATTATATGAATTTAGTGTGGGGTTTGGTTATGAGAATTAGAAACCACGCAGCTGATTCTAGACTGTTATTAGCCATTAATCTTGATTGTAATAAAAGTGGATGGGACAAAATGCAGTCTACATTGGACTAATGTTTTTGTTTAATTTGATTTGGGAAAATGGGTGCATATTATGCTGGCAGCTGAATGGGAAGGAGGCTAAGCTGACGCATAGTGCCTCTTTAGCCTTTAGGAAAAAGGCTCTATAGCCACTTTTGTCTCATCTCTGTTCTAGTGTTGATCTAAACCCGGGCAATTGCGATATGTTTAAAGTTATGGAGCTTTTCTAGTGCTGCTTCTTTTTTCCGTTTTGCAGGTTCCAGGTAACTGTTTTGTAACATGAAATTTTGTCAGAACTTGTTGTACTAACTATGATCCCCGAAGAATGTTTGGATCGTTGACCTCTCCTGAAGCAAGCCCATCATTCTGCACCTGTTTTGTGCTTTATATATGGGATCACATTAAACTTTCTTACAATACATCTAATCGTTTCATGATTCAAAGATGTTTATCATTGCAAGATAATTTGTCAATATTAGATACATCATTTGTTTTCTCTTTTTAATAAATTAACCATAATTTTATTTTGATGGTCAAGTGGGCTTGCTGCAGCATACAAATTGAAATCACGTGGTTTGAACGTCACAGTATTTGAAGCTGAGGGAAGAGCCGGAGGGAAGTTGAGAAGTGTTTCACATGATGGTTTAATTTGGGATGAGGGAGCAAACACAATGGTGAAATTTGTTGGTGGTAGACTAGGGTAACCATGACTCCTTACTAAAACTTGAAAGCAATGGCAATTGACATTTTGTTGCTGTGCAGACTGAGAGTGAAATGGAGGTCAGAAGTTTACTCGATGATCTGGGACTTCGAGAAAAGCAACAAGTTGTAAGGGTTTCTACATTACATTGAATGTGTAGAATTTGTAGGCCGGTTACTTGCGCATTGGCTTTCTAGGCAGGCATTTTTTTCTCTAGTTTTGTCCTCTATCACCAACTTTTCTTTAAGACTTTGATTCTTGGAACTTTGAGGTGATGTTTCGCTGCTGCGGAGAATAAAAATTTGAATCTTATGGTAACTGTTTTCTGAACATTTCGATGGAAGTTAACTGACAAAGTTAATTGTTTCTACTATACAGCCAATTTCACAGAACATGCAAGAGGTACATTGTACGAAATGGGATGCCTGTACTGGTGTGTCTGGCTTTTTATCTTCTGTTTTCTCAAATTTTATCATTATTTATATATGCAGCGGTGCCTGATTGTGAAAATAACTTCTCAAATTTTTACATCAGATATCCACCAATCTCATTGCACTGATAAAGAGCAACATTCTTTCTGCACAGACAAAGGTTTGTTTTCCATATCTCCAGACAGCATTTGAACCTCGGAAACTTTCTGCTTTTCAAAGAATTATTTTGCAATATTTCCAACGAAAAATCCTAATAAATGCTAGTCTTCCTTGGATGTGAAAAAGGTTGTTGCAAGAAACAAACGTTCAATAGGGAATTACAAAATTAACTTTGGGAGCCTAGTACCAAATTCAGCTCAAGTTGTTATGTAACTGTCACTTGAAAATCGTTCGAGTTGACAGTCACTGAAAAAAACGAAGAATCTTATCTGATGAAGGCATAATCTAGATCTATTCGCCATTCAGGAATAAGTATAAGTGCTCTAAGAAATCCACCCAAGTTGTCCAGGTAATTTCCAATTGCACAAGGTGGTACCTATTTAGAAAGTCCTACACTTTGCGTCTGTCTGAGAGCTCTTCACGTTTAAAGAGCATAGTGCAACTCTCTCTCTCTCCCTCCCCTCTCTCTCTCTGGATAGTACCCATGTGGAGTGCATTCTGTGTTTGCAGTTTCAGATCATTCTGGAGCCATTTTTGTGGAAGAAAAGCAACTCCTCAAAAGTTTCTGATGATTGTACAGAAGAAAGGTGATATTAGGGGATGTTTGTTTGCCAAAATTTTGGGGAATATTCTCGAAATTTTGAGAATCTTTACTTTATTGAGATTTATTGGGGTTTGTGAAAAGTGAAGTGTGTAGATGTAAAAGTTAAAAATTTTGGAATTTATTTGGTTTGTCCGATTTGTTGAGACCCCAACTATTTGGGGTCTCAAACATGCCTATATCTCCTCTCTATCTTTTTCTGACAATCTGATGAGAGCAGTCCCTTTGAGTTTTTATTTACTATTATTTTTATTAATTGTAGTGTCGGTGAGTTCTTTCAGCGACACTTTGGAAGAGAGGTACAATTGTAATTTATCACCTTTAATTCATGATACTTACTTTTCAGGTCATAAAGTAATGCTCATAGTGTGATTACTTATTATTTGCCTGATAAAGTGATTATACTGTTACTGTACTATAACCAAAACTCAATAGCTTTGGAAATGGGAGATTGAAAGTTTTAGTCCATTTTAATCGCTGCTTTTCACTCTTAAGGTTGTTGATAATCTCATTGACCCTTTTGTTGCGGGCACAAGTGGTGGAGATCCTGAATCTCTCTCTGTGAGTAATGTCTCAGATCTTTTGAAAACCTATTACTTAATCAGTGCTGAAAAGCATAATTATTGGATTGTTTTTGGATTGATCAATTATTTACTCAGGAAAGAATATGTTTTCTGGATTGTGATGTATGTTTTCTAAAATGATCTGTTTGTGGTTTCCATAAGAAACAGTTGAGCATTTTCTGTTGGGGAAGCACCAACTCTAGTCTTATTTGAGCTGCTTTGTAAGCTATGATATCTTTTTTGATATAGTTTTTATTTTTCTCAGTAACTGTTTTTTGATCTCCTTCTCATTGTTTCCAACAGATGTGGCATTCTTTCCCCGAGCTCTGCAATCTAGAGAAAAGGTATTGTGTACTTTACGCTACTTCTGTAACTCGCCGAGCCTATATGCTATCAGGTTTGGCAGACTGAACCGTTGGAGTTCCCCAATTATTGGTAGCATTTAACTAACAATGATTCTGATTCTTATTTCATGATCTATGTCTATAACTCGCCGATCCTATATGCTATCAGGTTTGGCTCTATTATAGCTGGCCTGGTTCAAACTAAGTGATCTTCCAAAAGGGAAAAAAGTGGAGAAACAAAGGGCCCTTTAGAAAAAAAAGAAACACCGGCGTGGTTCATTTTCCTTTCATGGTGGAATGCAGGTATTGCCACTTGTTAAGAATTGATGTAGTTTGCATGTTGTACCAGGCATCACTTTTGCATTTTTCTCCGTGTTATATGTGGAAATAAATGCTTATAGTGATCTTTGTTGCAAGCTGCTACTTTCTCATATTAATGTGTGGTCTTTGTTTTCTGTTCTTGGTCTTTTGCAGACACTTACTGATATGTTGTGCAAAGAGCTTGGCGAAGATGACCTTAAGCTGAACTCAAAGGTTTTGTCACTATCTTACAGCTCTGATGGGAAGTCTGCATTAGAAAGTTGGACTGTTACTTGTGGTTCCGCCAGTGACAAGCATTCAGAAGCTTTTCCAGTTGATGCTGTAATCATGACGGTAAGTACATATGTTTTCAACGTATGCTTGGTCCATGTGCTTGGAAAGCTTCAAAACGAGAAGCGCATTCGTGACATTCGTGATGATATATGATTTATGTTTCTCACATCACTGCATCTGAAAGGGACATCGTTATTGACTGACTCAAAGCTTATTTAATAGGCTCCATTATGTAATGTCAAAGAAATGAAGATCACCAAAAAGGGAACACTCTTTCCGCTTGACATTCTTCCTAAGGTAATCATCCCCATAGTTTGACTTGAATAATCATGCACATGCTTATCAATGTCTTTGGGGACTCCACTGTTTGATCTTGGATAAGGCTACTAAAAACATGAAAGTATGTGTATGAGCTTTCTTATACAAACAAATGGAGAAGGCTAGCATGCATGAAATTAAGTAGTTTTTATATATTAAATCTTCATCTTGCATGTTGCTCTTTGAGAATTTTGGGTAGGAACCAGGTAGTAGGTTCTTTTCTCTCAATATGGGTATAAAGAGAAAGGATAACAAGCCTCGACATTCCACTTCCTGATGCTCAATTAATCTTTGTACCTGTAAACATTATACACGTCATAGTCCTTTGGATACGCTTGGAACCTGAAGAGGTTGACTTCATTCATTGTGCTTTCTATCTGTTCAGCTTGTAGAAATCATATTATATTTGCTGGTCAGGTAACTTATATGCCACTGTCAGTCATAATCACCACCTTTAAAAAGGAGAATGTGAAGAGACCCCTTGAAGGATTTGGAGTTCTTGTTCCTTCTAAAGAGCAGCAAAATGGTCTAAAAACCCTTGGTAATTCTTGGCTATGGTTCGCTACAAATGTATAATGTATATGTTCTTCTTGTCGTGTGACTGAATGGATTCTGCTTTACAGGTACACTCTTTTCTTCTATGATGTTTCCAGATCGTGCCCCTAATGACCTATATCTTTATACAACCTTCATTGGTGGAAGTCGAAACGGTTGTCTAGCAAAAGCTTCAACGTATGGGCAGCTATCGTGCTTCTGATTTATGAATTGCATCTTCCACTTTAATATGTTTATCATCAATTTTTTGGTCATTGTACCTTTTGTTTTTGGTTTGGTTGTTGTACTTAATGTTATATCTCATCTGTCTTAACATTTTTTTTCTCCTGTTAACCATATTTCTAGAGATGAGTTGAAGCAGATTGTTTCTTCAGACCTTAGGCAGTTGCTGGGAGCAGAGGGAGAACCTACATTTGTAAAGTATGCAAACCTATAATAACCGCTTCTTCATTTTAGCTTTTTCGGATTGTAAAGGTTGGAAATGAAGCTATGAAAATCCTGTGAATTAGCATGTTTCTTACATTTTGGAGTGTACTTAATGGCTGTCATTTCTACTGGAGTACTAAAGCATTTCCCTTGTACGGGAATAACAATGGTTCAGTTCTAGAAGCAATTGAAACGATGGAGAAAAATCTTCCTGGATTCTTTTATGCAGGTAATCACTTGTCAACTTGAATTTTGGATAAATAAATCATTTACAATCTCCACCCTGGAAGATGGTTTGGCAGATCCTGCAATATCTTAAACTTCGACGAATACAAAATGTAATCTATAAGAAGTTTCCTGGGAGTTTATAACTTGTGAAATTCAGATACCAGTGTCTTAGGTTCAGGAGTTCTCAAACCATGATTGGTATTTTCCAATTAATGCTTTGCAGACTTTCATGAGCTGAATATTGCCATTAATCCTGTGTGACTTGATAGTCAAAAGATATTGTAAGAAACTTGCAGGTTATGTGATAAAACTCCTACCAGCACAAAACTGTCAAGAGCTGAATATTGCCATTAATCCTCAAGTCACAGATATTGTAAGAAGCTTGCAGGTTATGTGATAAAACCCCTATTGTCCCTCTTGTTGCTTGAATTCCTCTTCCAGAAGTTTGTCCACAAAATGATTTAAGGGTATTTAGAGCTGAAAATAACTCATCTCCTCATACCCTTAGCATACAAGACTAATGCTTCAGAAAACAATTGGGGGTGAGATTATGACTGATGGTATCCTGCTGGTAATGAAGACCATAAATAAGCTTTTATTTGTTTCAAGTTGGCTTTTTTTGTACACTGCATATATGAACACGTGCAAAAAAGGATGACTTCCGTCCAGCATGTTATGATTTGATCAGTAATGCAATTAATAATTTGAGTCTCTCTCTCTCTTGTTGGACTATAAACTTGCAGGGAACCATAAGGGTGGGCTGTCTGTTGGCAAAGCTATAGCGTTTGGGTGCAAAGCAGCTGATCTTGTTATCTCGTATCTGGAGTCTTCTTCAGATGACATGGTGCTCAGGGAAGAATCATAATTATAGAAACAAAAAGGGCATCGTGAACATTGTCTTCATGATCATAATACAGATTCCTTTCTCGGGTTAACTCATCGAGATATTATGTTTAATTAAGTCCGAGCTTCTCAGATTTTTTTTTCCTCTTCTCACGGGGTAATTAGTGTGTCCAAGATTATAATTTCATGCATAGCGGGTGGTGAAGGGAAAATTGAGGGAGAAGTTAAGATACCCTTCAGAGGATATTTTTAACCACGTAGCTGTCATAATAAAGATAAACGACACTTTTACAATAACTATTCGCAAAAAAGTACTATATAATATAATACGGTTCTAGAGCCTGGAGAAACACCTCTGGTGAGCTACACGTGAGTGGGGCCTCATTAGTCATTACATATGGGTATGTTTGGGGGTGAAAATTTTGGTTATTGGGGTTTGAGAAATATTATAAAGTAAAGAAATGTTACGGGAGTTGGTGAAAAAGTGAAGAGAGAATATTTTTAATAAGTATTATAATAATAAAAAATTATGTGATGAATTTTTTATAATTAAACCCAAATATCTGAAGGGCTCCGAACATCCCCATAGTTCGCCCAGAGATTGTCCCAGATACAAGCCAGCTGGCAGAGTCAATCGCATCACGGCGACTCGTAGAGCCAACGAATCGCTTTCCCCCATTAGGGTTCTCTCTCTGAACTTCAAAGATCGAACCCAGGCACCAAATCAGCCTTTCTTACCTGGTGAGTTTTCTGCTACCAGCCGATCAGTCCCTCTCTGTTACAGATTCAGCCTTTCATACGCGGTGAGTTTTCTGTTGCTACCCGTTTGTCTTTTTCTCAAAGAAATGCGTCATTTCATATGCAAAACACTCGCACAAAATGGAGCCATAAGTTCATACACCATTTATGTTCCTTGGATCCAGACGAAGCGGTTTGTTAGTTCAGGTTTGAAGTCCCCGGAGAACCAATCTTTAACAATCTCGTATCTCACAAACTCATGCGGGTTATCCTTAGAACAAGCTATTTCAGCTTCTAAGGTAGTTAAAATAAGAGACACAGAAACCAGACTCGCTTCTTAAGCTCTTTACCAGTTATGGGTTTACAAAAACTCAGATTTCAAGCTTGGTTTCTAGGCATCCACCACTGATTTTAGCTCGTCCAGAAACAAATATAAGACCCAAGATTGAGTATTTTCGGTCATTGGGTATTAGAGGACCTGACCTACCAAAGATGATCTGTTCAGACAGATACATTTTATTGTCTAGTTTAGAGAAAAAAATAATACCCAATCTTGATTTCGTCAAGGATATTGTTGGGACCAATGAGAACCTCGTTTATGCATTGAAGCAATCGAGCAATGTATTTCATTTCAACATTAAGAAAGTTATGGTGCCAAATATAGCCACTCTGAGGGCTCATGGAGTGCCAGAACAACATGTTGCAAAACTTATCATGATGCAGCCTAGATCACTTTTGTTGAAGACTGACTTGTTCAAAGAGGTGGTTTATGCAATAAAAGAAATGGGTTTTGACCCGATGAGTCGATCATTCATTTTGGGCGTTAAATGTATGTCGAGTATAAGCAAAGTGACGTGGGAAAAGAAAAAGGAGATTCTGAAGAGCTTTGGTTGGTCTGAAAATGAATTTCTTTCGGCATTTAGAGTGCAGCCCATGCTGATGGAATGTTCAGAGAAGAAGATTAGGGATGTGATGGATTTCTTGATGAACAAGGCAGGTCTGAAGCCATTAGACATTGGTAGATGCCCGAATTTATTTCTGACCAGTGTGGAGAGGAGAATGATCCCCAGGTATGCAGTTCTGCAAGTTTTGATGTCTAAAGGTCTGATTGAGAAAGACATAGATCTCGTATGGGCATTGAATCCAAGGAAGCAGGATTTTGAGAAGAAATTTGTGACCCCGTTTACAGAAGATGCACCTGAAGTGATTCATGCATACCAGGGTAAGATAGGATGTGATGGATTCAGTAACTGATTGTGAGTCCTGGATCTGATGGAAGAATCATTGAACTTTGCAAACATGCTGGCAACTTGTATGGGTTGATAATATAATGGTTAATCAGCGGTTGGAATGGAATGGTACCAATGGTTTCACTCATTTGGTCAGACAATATTTATTTTGCTTTCCAAGGATATGGCCTTGTGCGTTTTATAATGACAGCATTGACTGCAGGTACCTTTTGAGGAATGTTAACTTGGATAGTATTCAGGTTTGGGTTGACCCCTGGATACCATTTCTTCCTGATTTTCGGCCTAGATCAGCTGAGTTGCCTGAGAGTTATGTGATCCGGTCAGTGGCTGATCTTGTTGATCCTGACTCAAATGGTTGGAAGGTGGACTTAATTGAAAATTATTTTGATGAAGTATCTGCTGCTGCTATTTGTACCAAGGTTGGACCCTTTGCATGAGGACTAATGGATTTGGACGCGGATTCAAAAGGGACCTTCTTGCTTGCTAGTGCTTACACAACACTTAAACCTTGGTTTGCTCATGATAGGCATCATTTCCAGAGCAAGGACTGGACAAGACTGGAAGTTTCCTATTCAGGTTCGTTTGAAGCTTTTTCTGTGGAAGTGTGCTCAGTCTGCTCTGCCCTTGCGTGGTTTGCTGGCCCAATATAGGGATCTTAGTTCATCTGAGAAGAGTTTGTGTCCTCTGTGTGGGTTAGTCTTGGAAACAGCGGAACATCTATTTTTAAGATGTCAGGTTACCCGTGTGGTCTGGAGAGGAGCAGTTTGGCCTATTCTCATTAATAGGCTTCTACACCCTGACCGGGTTTTTGGAGTTAAAAAATCTGACTGTAGAAACTTTATCTTTGGATCAGCTATTGTTCTGGATTCCTTATGGTATCTGCGCAATGAGTTGGTGCATAATCTGGCTCTGGTTGACCCTTCCGAACTAATCCAAGGTACTAGGCGTAGGTACTTGGATCATGTGTCTGCTTGGAATGAAGTGTTGAGCTTTGTTGATGGTGTTTGGCGTCCCCCTCCTGTGAGGGCTTTTAAATGCAATATGGATGTTACCGTGAGATCATCTCACTCGGTCTTGGCTGTCGTGTTACGCGACTCTGAAGGCTCCCTCTGTACAGTGTACATGAAGCGTATATCTTCACAAGACCCTTTGGTTGGAGATACTGCAGACCTCTTGTCGGCTATGCGTCTGGTTGAAGCTGCAAATTGGCCCTCTGTTTTGTTTGAAAGTGATTGCTTGACCTTGGTTGACGATGTGCGTAACAGCACCTCTGTTGCGAGCTGGCAGGAGGATTGGGTTGAGGTCATTCGGAATTTCCTCACCTCTCATCCAATGCATTATTTCGGATGGATCCCTCGACGCAGAACAAGCTCTCTCATAAACTGGCTAAATGGGCAGCTCTATCCTTTAGTTTTGGTTTTCTTTCTGTTTCTGCTATTCCGTGCTCTGTAGTTAACTGTGACTCTTTTTAGTAGTTGTTTAATTGGATAGTATTTGCCTACAAAAAACAAAAAGATATGAATTTCTTATTAGTTATTATATAGTACTCCTCATTGTCCTCAATGCAAGCAATTTGATTGAAAGATATCGTTATCAATAGAGGATGATAGTATAAATATAGGAAAGAAAATCTGGGTAGAAAATAGCTTGATAGGAAATTTCTCAACTTTTGTCTAGAAAGCAGATTGATGGTAAGGCCTGGGTCAATGTTGATATTGTCACCGACGTGAAAGGGAGGGCTTTTCTGGGGATGTTTATCATGCCATTGCCTTCGGTAGCCAGTGGGACAGATGCCTACAGAAGCTCAATTCTAGATTCGAGTGAGGGTACGATTAATGATCATGCAGGAGAGTATAGTGTGAGGACGTGAATGACTTGTTCTCACACCAACAAATAATGAAAACCCCTGCCGTCTGAAGATGAACTGCAAAAACTACCGCATTCAATTTTCACGTTTACGAGTGTCTGAAGTGAAGCAAAATCAGTCCATCGCGAGGGACAAACCAACCTACAACACCATGTAAGTCCTCTACTTACTGCTCAGAATCTCAGATTGGTACATTGAATCAAACAGTTGTGAGACTGCCAATTGTAATCGTTCTTAATTATAATGCAATCAAAAGTTCTCCTAGCATTGAAAACTATGCTGTGCTGTTCAGCCTAGGAACTAATTGTTAATACCCATTCTCGATATAACAAGCTTCTTGAATCACCCAAAAAAAAAAACACTTCGCATCCAAAGACTATTTGCACCCTCATATTTTATTTTCTTGATATTGAGCACATTAATTTTCAAATTTCATCAATTTGCACCCAAAAAAATTACGTATTTGCTCTCAACCTTGTAAAAAGTTTCATTTATGCTTTTGTTGGCTAATTGATGGTAAAATCATCTCTTCTTTGTTTTTCTTAGTTTTGACTGTCAATTTAACTAGGGTGTAAATGGACGAAATTGAAAAGTTGATGTGCTTAATGTTACAAAAATAAAAGATGATGTGTAAAAAAAAGGCAAAATTGCACTTATGGCTCCTTAGTTATTCGAAAGTTGCAATTGAGTTTCAGAGGTAACAAATTAGTCATATAACTCTTTGATGTAATAATTTCGAGAAAAGAGTCTCCTTAGTCTCTCTCCATTAAACCATGAATACTAAGGTTGTGTTTGCTAACACAATTTTTCCCAAAATATTATCTCACTCCTAATAAAATAATCCAATATAATCTCTCTCTAAAAAATTACAAAAAATATAAAAAATTATCTTTCTTCACCTTTTCACTAAACCCAATACCAACACATATTCCCATACCAAAACTATTACAACACAAACACAACCTAACATGTGGGGATTCTATTAAATTTGAGATTTTGGAGGAAGAATGTGGGAGGTAGTTTGCGAGGATGGATAAGGAGAAAAACTTAAGTGTTTTTTTTGTAAGCTTGACTAATGTGGTAATAACGTGGTATAAGTGGTTGACTGGACTTGCGGTAACGTGACATTTGTGGGTTGAAGCGTTTAGATTGGGCACCTGTCGCAATTTGATTGAATTGACGTGTTATTATCTTGACATGTCAGCATTTACTCTAACGTGGTGGACGAAAATCAACCGGGGCCATTTTTTCCCGAAATCTTTACCTCATGGAGTAAAATGGCTAATTTAATTTATTGTAACTTTCGAATAATTTAGAAGTCGTTGGTGCAATTTCGCCAAACAAACCCAGCGGCTTCTGGGAAGGACTTTACCCGTTTGTTAAGACCACATTATTGAAGAAATAAGACCACCTAGAGAAGTTGCCTGCAACCAAAAAAAACCAGCTACAGAAGTTATGTTCGGAGGTTTTCCTTAATTGCCATTACGAGAGGCATCTATTATAACGATGTAGCTGTCATAACAAACCTAAAAGACACTTCTACAAGTATACGCAAAAAGTACTGGATAAGGTTCTAGAATATTTTATAGCCAAAATAATCCAATCAAAACGAAGTGTCACGTGATTTTTCTAAATTGAATGAACATATATAGGTTAGCTACGTGAGCTGGGCCTAATTCAATGGGCTCGCAGAATCGCAGATACAGGCCAGCTGGCAGAGTCACTCCGCCGCCGTATTAGTTCGCCCGCCTCACAGTGACTCGGGGAACCAACGAATCACTTTCTTAGGGTTCTCTCTCTGATCTTCAAAGATCGAACCCAGGCACCAAATCAGCCTTTCTTACCTGGTGAGTTTTCTGCTACTAGTCGATCAGTCCCTCTCTCTTACCGATTCAGCCTTTCATACGCGGTGAGTTTTCTGTTGCTACCCGTCTAATCTTTTTCTCGAAGAAATGCGTCATTTCATATGCAAAACACTCGCACAAAATGGAGCTATAAGTTCATACACCCTTTATGTTCCTTGGATCCAGACAAAGCGGTTTGTTAGTTCAGGTTTGAATTCCCCAGATAAACAATCTTTAACAGTCTCTTATCTCACAAACTCATGCGGGTTATCCTTAGAACAAGCTATTTCAGCTTCTAAGGTAGTTAAAATAGGAGACACAGGGAAACCAGACTCGCTTCTCAAGCTCTTTACCAGTTATGGGTTTACAAAAACTCAGATCTCAAGCTTGGTTTCTAGGCACCCACCTCTGATTTTAGCTCGTCCAGAAACAAATATAAGACCCAAGATTGAGTATTTTCGGTCATTGGGTATTAGAGGACCTGACCTACCAAAGATTATCTGTTCAAACAAATCCATTTTATTGGCTAGTTTAGAGAAACAAATAATACCAAATCTTGATTTCGTCAAGGATATTGTTGGGACCAATGAGAACCTCGTTTATGCATTGAAGCAATCTAGCAATGTAGTTCGTCGCAACATTAAGAAAGTTATGGTGCCAAATATGGCCACTCTGAGGGCTCATGGAGTGCCAGAACAACATGTTGCAAAACTTATCATGATGCAACCTAGATCACTTTTGTTGAAGACTGACTTGTTCAAAGAGGTGGTTTGTGCAATAAAAGAAATGGGTTTCGAACCGATGAGGCCATCATTCATTTTGGCCGTTAAATGTATGTCAACTATAAGCAAAGTGAAGTGGGAAAAGAAAAAGGAGATTCTGAAGAGCTTTGGTTGGTCCGAAAATGAATTTCTTTCAGCATTTAGAGTGCAGCCCATGCTGATGGTTTGTTCAGAGGAGAAGATTAGGGATGTGATGGATTTCTTGATAAACAAGGCTGGTCTGAAGCCATCAGACGTTGGTAGATGTCCAAATTTATTTCTGACCAGTATGGAGAGGAGAATGATTCCAAGATTTGCAGTTCTGCAAGTTTTGATGTCTAAAGGTCTGGTTAGGAAAGACAGAGATCTAATCTGGGCATTGAATTCAAGTAAGCAGGACTTTGAAAAGAGATTTGTGATCCAGTTAAAGGAAGATGCACCTGAAGTGATTAATGCATACCAGCTTAAGATAGGAGGTGATGAATTCAGTAACTGATTGTGAGACCTGGATCTGATGGAAGAACCATTCAACTTTGCAAACATGCTGGCAACTTGTATGGGCTGATAATATAGTGGTTAAGCAGCGGTTCGAGTGGAATCATAGCATTGGTTTCAGTCATTTGGTCAGATCAGATTGGTTTAGCCTTCCAAGGATTTAGCCGTGTGTGTTCTATAGTGACGGCATTCACTGCAGCTACTTTTTGAGGAAAGCTAACTTTGTCTAGAAAGCAGATTGATAGTAAGGCCTGGGTCAATGTTGATATTGTCACCAACGTGAAAGGGGGGATTTTCTGGGGATGTTTTTATAATGCCATTGCCTTCGGCAGCCAGTGGGACAGATGCCTACACAAATTCAATTCTAGATTCGAGTGAGGGTACGATTAATGATCAGGCAAGAGTGTATAGTGTGAGGATGTGAATGACTACACATGTTAGGCTTTTGATAGTGGAAGAGTGTAATCTCTTGATGGATACTTAATGAGCTGATGATTTACCTTTTGAGAAGTTGCATTGTTAGTTTCTTTGACTATTGGTTCTTTGAAGTACCAGTCACTGCTAGTTTTCTCGTTGACCAATTTCCAGTGTAGTGTTCAGATTAATGCGTGGTTTATTAATCCGTTGGTTGGATGTCTTCAAACCACTCTCTGCTTCTGTAGTCCTTCATTTCTGTGTATATTATTTGATATTAAGGCCCTAGATGAATGCAGATAGAGTTGCAGATCTTTATATCCTGCCTTCTAGTTCGGGTTGGTAGTTTGTTCTTTTTGGGTGGGAAAGTAATTATGTTAGTGTACATGAACACGGACATTGATAATGGTTGTTTGAAAGTTGCAAAAGTTGTATGGTTGATTCTATCATTTTGCTCCAATGGTTAGCTTGTCAGCTTGTTAAATAAGTAAAAATTGATAACCTCGGATCAGGATCACGTCTTCTTAATTTTTGGTGTATGTATGAACAACGGTTTAAAGAAATGACGCATAGCTGGTTGTAACTGAAGCCTCTTGAGGATTGCTGCTAGGCATAAAAATTTTCATCAACTCTTTGAGCCGTTTCCGCTTTGTTGTCAATCTGTAATCGCCAAGTTTGCTCAATGTTTTGATCTTGAAGATCAATCAGATGGTGGAAACAGTTTGACCGACAACAAAATTACTTTCACAGAATGGAAAGGGTGGGCAATTATTCTTTGCTGTAAAGTAGACGATTGGGAATATAGTGATTAGTGAGTGGCCTGTGGCTCCCAGCTCCCTGTCGCGACCGACTTTCCAACTCATTTGTTCCTTTTGAAACGGATAGTACGCTTCCGCAGTTACCTGCTGTATGCGAATAATATTCAACGAGGCAGCTTTGGAAGGTCAAGCGTTGCTGCGTTGAACAGGGAAAATGCTCTGTATGCTGCTGCCATGGCCATCCCTGAGGTTATAGCCAAGTTGCTGACTGGAATGGCATTAAGGGTTTCTCTATCAAAAAAGGATGTCTGCGAGGAGTGGGACTCCTTTGGGACCGTGGGTGCTATAGCTAATTTGTTTTTTTTCTGACTCCTTTGGGACAGTACTTGCTCATTTGTTCCAGAAAATAATTGAACAGATAACAATTTGAAGATAATTCATGAACATTATCGCTATTTGTTTTTGTACTTTTCTGGATAACACAGAGCCCCACATTCCATCATTCACCAAGCTACTCACTATCCCCGTTGGAAAGTATTTGGGAACTACTGCTGCTTTATTTTTTGGTCTGAATGATGAGATAAGGTTTGTATTTTAGAGCGAGAGAAAACTATATATCATTTGACTTAACTTTCATCATGCTGTAAATGAAAACTTTCAAGATCCTATGAAAGGGATCGTAAGTAGTTATTGAAACTTCTTCCTTTTTTTCTGAACAACCAAACTGATCAAACTAATAGCTTTTCACTCGGTGGCCTAACAACCACTCGCGCCTGTTGATGGATAGATATAAGAATTACATGCTAATTGATTGGTGCTTTGGCATGTCGGGGAGAGTTGAATAGGTTCCACTTAATGCGCGAGCAGAAAAATGCCAAGCATCTTAGCTTTTAGTGATTGTTCGTTCGGGAATGGGTCCCGATTAACGTGGTCACTGTTCAAATCCTTGTCTTTGTCCTTTGTCCTTTGTCCTTTATCCTTTTATCTATTCATCGTGCCTCGTTCGTTTGTGTTTTGCTTTTTCCAAGGAAATTTTAACGTCGTCTTACGCGCGGAGTAGGTGTTAAACTTTCACTGAAAGCAGCAATATAGCTTGCCTCAAAATAAGAGTTCACTTTATATCATTATGCTCGTCTTTGAGGTGCCACGACACTCGACAGGACCGAATCTCGGTACTTTGGCTAACATATGATTAGTTATAGGGGACCTTGTCAAAAGAAGGGATATTTATATGGTAATCATGTAGAGCGGTCATTTTCTTTAATAGCAGCGTACTTCTTATATGAATAGCAAATATAAACGGCCACGGTTTAATCGTATTTATTTATTTATTTTTGTCTTCTTTTCCTCTTCTTAGATTCCTTAACAAATCTACGTTATTTGCGTTGATCTCTAAATATGGATTTAAATTTTTACCGAAACCTTAAAGAGAAAAAAAACCCACCCAATCAATAGAGAATCCAAAGCTGCATCGAATGGAAGACTTTGCGATATCCATTGAAGTCAGGATTGATGGAGTCAAGACACCGAATCGAAGCTCAAACGAAAATTCCAAGCCCCACCCGCCACTTATGTTCTCAAAAACAAACATGCATCTCTGTAATTTTCCTGAGCAACCAAACATGCCACTTTGGCTCTTTGTATTTTTCCTGAGAAAACCAGCATACCAAGGGCGTGAATGGGTGGATAAATGGCTAGAGTTCCCGTCACATGGGTCCGCGTGGCTGTAGTATTTTTTTTCCTTCATTGGGAGGCTTTGTATTTTAGCTTTCAAATATTATTTATAATGCGAGACTTTGGATTCCTACTCCATAGCTTTCCATCAACGTGGTTGCGCATTCGGAACAGGTTGGCCAAGGGACATGAGGGGCCCTCTACGTAGGACTTTTTATGCAAATCCTACAAGCTCCATTAATATGCTTTCATTTTCCAATCAAGCACCTTCTTTTTAGACAATAATAACAATATGCCAATATGATATGAAAAACAAAAAGAAGATTACTATATAAGCTATTATCCCATACTCAGAATCTAACCCCAAAATGTTTGATTGGAGAGAGATTAAACTATCACCAAAAAGGTGAGTTACTCATGTATCACATTTTGGATAACACTTGGCTCTGCCGACTCTAAGGGCATGTTCGATTCCTAAATTTTTTTAGGACTTGCATCTTACTTTTTTTTACAATCCAAACATCATAAAATACACGTATTCCAATACAAACACTTTATTATCTTTTTTACAAACAACAATCATTTTTAACAATTTTCACACGCATTCCAATACAATTTTAATATCACTTAAGAATTCTCAAAACATTTAACATCCTACAAATATTCTGAAAACGAACATGCCCTAGGTAGGAAAGGGTCTGTTTTGTGTGTTTATGTAGGACAATGGTTTTAATTGTCCAAAAGGCATTCAAGAGCTACTCATTAGTAGTAATGAAACAATGTTCAAAGTTTCCTACACTATATAACTAACTTATATTTTATCCAATATCAAATAAGTAACTAACAATTCAAAAAGTTGATTTTGGTTGTCGAAACCTAGGGCTTAGGAGTTTGCTACTCTTTAGAGTTTGTTCGGCCACAAAATTTTTTTAAGATTTTTTTGAATACAAAATATTCACAACCAAATATCATTTTTAACCCTACAAAAAAAAACTACAACACGTATACCAATAAAGTTAACATCACATAAAAATTCTCAAAATACTATACAATCGAACAACCCCTTGGTCTCATGTTCGAATTCTAAGCCTTAAATTTGAATTCTCGCATGTACAAATAATTAATTGAGACCACTTCCTGACAAAATTAAACTGTCTCGACCCATATGGCTTCGGGCTTTGGGGACTACACAGGATTTACCGGTGCATAAGGTGTAGTCCACACTCCACTCCATTGAGCCCGCCGGATTGGTTTCTACTGGTTTCTAAAAATAAATTAAAAAAATAAAATTGAGTAACTCTCGTAGGGAGATGAGGCCATTTTGGTCAATCAAAGAATCAAACGGAGAGGGAAAAAAGAACCATGTGATGGCATTGTTGCAAATACAAGCGGAATCACGGGGGACATTCACAAGAATCACCAACGGAAAAGTCCACAAAGAAAGAACCCAGCAGTATTTTTCAGTTATAAAACTTTTATCAGCCCTGCACGGTGCCTTCCCTTCCCACACTGCTTCCCAGCCCCCACTCGGGTTGTCCTTCTCCCAGCAAAAAGACCGACCTACTAAAGAGGGAGACCACCTCTCAGAGGCAGTAAATGCCTTACGACTCTGTCTTGTTACGGCCTTCTTCAACTACCTTCATTAATATAGTCCACATTTTCTGTTTGTTCCGCATACTTTCATTTAAGAACAAGAACAATACCTCCATTAATAAAGTTTCCATTTTTCTTCTCCTCCTGGGTTCGTCTCCAAGTTCTGCTTCTCGGGTTTTTCTTTTATTTCTAGAATTACTTGAACTTCTCTGAGAGAGAGAATATTTTTTAAATCACCAACTTTGCTTCTTTTTTTTTTTTTTTTTTTTTCATTTCAGGCTAGCTTGTGTTTCTACGTCGTGTTTTACCAACTTGTTTCAAGCATTCAACATGTTCCCCGAAAAACGTGCCCCATCGAATTTCCCAAGAGGTTTTTCTAACCTTCTGTCATTTTCTTGGATTTCAGCTTCTACTGCTTCATGGTCTTCTTGAATCTAGTTAACCAGAGTCTTGTGAGCATTAGAGGCTTAAACTGAGGTCCCAATTTCAGGAATTATCTTTCTGGGCTGTGTAGTTACTAGGACGCACTCTTTTTCTGTTTAGTTACTAAAGGAGCTCTCTTTTCATGACTCCGCTCAATAATCTTTAATGGGCCTCTTTCCGCATTCACTAAACTCGATTGTGCAGCTTCATTTCTAGGGTTTCTGTTTAGTCTAGTGTCCAAAGATTCAAAGTTGCACAATGGCCTATTTGTGCTTGTTGCTTCTACTGGTTCTGTTCAGTCCAAGTGCTTGTCAGTTACAAAACTCGCAGACCCAAGTCTTACTGCAGCTAAGAAAGCAGTTGGAGTACCCTTCCTCATTGCAAATTTTGGAAAATTTCAATGGAGATTTCTGTAGCCTATCTTCATCTGCATATATGAGCATTTCATGTCAGGAAAGTTCTGTTACTGAACTCAAAATTATGGGAGATAAGCTTGCCAAGGTCAGCGGGTTCAATGGATTTGCAATTCCCAATAAGACTCTCTCTGAAAGTTTCTCCATTGATTCCTTCGTCACCACATTGACAAGATTACCCAGCTTAAGGGTTCTTAGCTTAGTGTCTTTGGGGATTTGGGGACCACTACCGGATAAGATTCATAGGCTATCTTCGCTTGAACTTTTGGACTTGAGCTCAAATTTTATGTATGGTTCAATTCCGCCTGGGATATCCAGATTGGCGATGCTTTGCACTTTAACATTGGATGGAAATTATTTCAATGACACGCTCCCTGGTTGGTTGGATTCATTTTCCAACCTCACCATTTTGAGTCTGAAGAGTAATGTATTGAAGGGTCAGATTCCTTCTTCAGTGTCCAAAGTCAAGACACTAACCGATCTTGCCCTGTCCCACAATGAGCTTTCGGGCAAATTACCTGATTTGAGTACTTTAACAAGTCTACAAGTATTGGACTTGAGAGAAAATCATTTAGATTCTGAACTACCAGTCATGCCCAAAGTGTTGGTTACAGCGCTACTGAACAAGAACTCCTTCTCAGGCAAGATTCCTGAGCAATTGGGTGAATTGAGCCACCTTCAACACCTCGATCTATCATTTAACCGTTTTAGTGGTACTCCTCCCTCTGCGTTGTTCTCTTTACCAAATATCAGCTATTTGAATTTAGCTTCCAATATGTTCAGCGGGTCACTTCCAAATGAATTAAGTTGTGGTGGCAAACTTGGGTTTGTTGATATATCTAGTAACAAGTTGATAGGTGGACTTCCTTCTTGCTTGAGCAGTAATTCAGATAAGGTAGTTGTTAAATTTGGTGGAAATTGTTTCTCCATTCCTTTTCAACATCAGCATCAGGGATCCTATTGTAAGGAAGCCCCTACACTCGGTGAACAATCCAGAGGAAGAGACATAGCAGTATTAGTTGCTGTCGTTAGTGGAACTGTTCTTTTGATCGTACTTTTAGCTCTCGGGGTCCTATTCTTGCTTAGGAGATGCCGCTTGAGAAGGATGCATGAGCAGCATTTATTGCCAAAGATTGTGCAAGATAATGCGCCAACTGGTGTTTCTTCCGAACTCCTTTCAAATGCCAGTAAGTTTTATAGCGTTCAGTTTATTTTTGTACAAAACCTTAGTATCTGTTTGTCCTGCCTATTACGTCTACTTCATAGTTCAGGATACACGAGGAGAGACTAAATAAAGTTATGTTAACCGTTGTTTCTGGTGCACATAAGAGCCTTTGGTGATAACGTTGCCTCTTTGGGGCTCCATCTTTTTTTAGGATTCATTTCTCAAGCAGCAAATCTAGGGACACAAGGTGCCCCAGTGTGTCGATTGTTTGCTTTTGAAGAGTTGAAGGAAGCAACAAATGGCTTTGATTCAGCAAGGTTTCTTGGTGAAGGCTCTATGGGGAAGGTAACTACAAAATCTAAAATATTCATCAGAGATCTAGATAATTCACTGGATTCTTGCAGAATGATGATTCGTCTGGATAAGACTAACATACACTTTTACCATGGCATCACCAGTTTTCAGGGTGAATTACAGAAACTAGAAATCTTTGAAAGCCCCTGAGGTCTTCTACTTTCTACATAGTGTTTGCCTATTAATGATTTTTTTTTCTCTTTGGTGTGATTTTCAAGCTCTTGGAATGGTGTTTTAAGGTTGTGAAAATCAGTATGTACAAACTAAAAATGTATTTGATAAGTGTCTTTGGTATCAATTAGAAGAAAGTACACGTGACACTCAATTAGTCTTAACACATTGTTTTTGTACATTACCAACTGCCTCTTTTAACTTTTACTTTTTCTCCTCAGCTTTACAGAGGGTGCTTGGAGAATGGAACCTCCGTAGCCATTCGATCTCTATCTTTGGCGAAGAAATGCTCAACTCAAAACCTTAAAGTTAGGCTCGACCTGCTCTCAAAACTTCACCATCCACATTTAGTTGGCCTTTTGGGTCATTGCATTGATGCTAATGGACAAGATGATTCCAAGGGCAAGAAAGTTTTTCTTGTATATGAATATGTTCCTAATGGGAATTACCGTACCCATCTATCAGGTTCGTATAGCATCAGGTCAAACTGCAATATACTATTGTATATGGAAATATGTGTGTTCTTGCACATTCGTTTTTTGTATACAAGGACTAGTTTCTGAAACTGATCTCCATAATGATACTAACTACTAGTTCAGGAGTTGGCACCCCTTTACTTGAGTTCGGTATGCAAGTGGCCTCCTCCCCTATATGCAGAAGGGTTTTTGTTTTTTGGCTTGGGGGGATGGTGTTGTACTTTACATCCCATCTGAGTCCTATCCATTTTACTGCATTCAACTTTTCCTTCGCATAAGAGGGCTGAAATCTTTTTACAATTAGTTTCAATTATCTGAAGATTAGAAACTACAAGTTTTTACATGCTCAACATATCCTGTCTTTATGCGTTGGAGGCAGTTCTCTAATCCAGGGACATATATACACGTACGCAGAAAATTCCGCTGAGAAGGTTCTTAAATGGTCAGATAGACTTGGAATCTTAATTGGAGTTGCCAAGGCTGTGCATTTTTTACACACTGGAGTAATTCCAGGTTGTTTCAACAATCGGCTAAAGACGAACAATATATTGCTTGATGATCATCGAATTGCAAAGCTTAGTGACTATGGGATGTCAATTCTCATAGAAGAAATCGAAAAATCTGAGGTTAGAAGCAGGCTTTTTCAGTATGTTGGCTGCGCAGTATTATCTTGGTTTATTCAAGCAGTCATTCTGACACATTCTGTTTCTTCTGTAGGTGAAGGGAGAAGGCCCAAAATCATGGTATGATACAAACTATAACTAGATGTCTCTTTCGTGCTTGATTTGATGCTGTGATTACATCTTAATTATTCTGAAATAGCTGGCTTCATTATGTCGTTTTACGCAGCCATCAAACAAACGGACAGGATGATGTGTACAACTTTGGACTAATATTGCTCGAATCACTTGTTGGGCCTGTTGTGACTGGAAAAGGAGAAGTATTTCTCCTAAATGAAATGGTATGCCAAAAGTTATTTGGAAATGCATCAAATAATTATACTAAAGCTTCGACGCAATCTTGGTCCTAAAACTTCTCGTGGAATTTTATGCTTCAGATTTTTAAACTAGAGTATAAGAATTTCCATGTCTTTAGATTTATCCACTTTTTTTTGTCAAAAAATTAAAAAACATAAAATCTCTACCGTTCTGGACAAGTCTTGTTATTTTCCATGTAAATATTTGTATATAGATAAAAATGTTGGACTCAGTGTGGAGTTTTGTCCTCGTTGATAATGTAACAACATCTCAGTTGCTTAAAAACTTTTCTGAACTACTATAAATTTTATGTGTTTCTAAGAGCTGGATTCATGACCCACAGGCATCCTTTGGCAGTCAGGATGGTAGAAGACGGATTGTGGATCCAATTGTGTTGACTACTTCCTCACAAGAGTCACTATCCATCGTGATATCCATCACAAACAAATGCATATCTCCTGATCGATCATCTCGACCCTCTTTCGAAGATGTCCTTTGGAACTTACAGTATGCAGCTCAAGTTCAGGCCACCGCTGATGCTGATCAGAAGTCAGATTCTACATCATAGTTGCAAGTGTAAAGCTTGAGCTCTGCTGAAACCCTCCCCAGATTTGTAAACCACGAGGTAAAGCTTGTATCTTGGGCTGCCTTTCCTCGTTACAACATAAAATATAAAGATGTACATATCATTTTTCTTTGCTCGACTTTGTATTTGATGAATTACGGTAGAAATTTGAATATGTTTGGTTACAGTTACCTTTCTAGCAGGAATAGTGATGGAAATCCTGGCTTTGGTTTAAATGATACATTAAGAATTCTCATCCAAGTACACATTTGCAGACACTGAGACACCATCTTCTCTTTCATCAACCAAGGCCAACTTTGATCATCCAGACTAGAAAATGACATTTCAACTTGCACCCTCTTGGCATCCTCTTGTGAGCTTTATTATAGGCTCCTTTAAGCTCAATTCTCAGTTAACTTCTCCATTAAATCTAAGCACATTTTTGACTCCTCGTACACACTGGGTAAGAGGCGTTAGGTGAATGGTTGATTAGTAATATTGTGTTTGTGTTAAAATTTTAGGGAGGTTAAAATTTAGAGTATTGGATTTGGTGAAAAAATGAAGAGAGATGATTTTTAATATTTATTATTGTGAAAGTAATGATGTGATGTGGAGAGAGAAATTATATTGTAATTTTTTATTGTGTTAAAATTTTAGGATGCGTAAAATTTTAGTGCTCACCCATAATCGAGTTTAATTTAACTTTTCACTGAAAATGGCGTCAGAATTTGTTTTGATAGATAATGAATCAAGATCTCTTAAATTATTTAAGGACTATGAACACTAAAGTAATATGAAGCAGTTTACGGAAAATATTTAGCGACCAATCGTCGATTTTCTTCCAAAAGACCATCTTAATCCATTGGATGGTTAGCTCGGCCCAATTTTTATTATTTATTATTGTGAAAGTAATGATGTGATGTGAAGAGAGAAATTATATTGTAATTTTTTATTGTGTTAAAATTTTAAGATACGTACAATTTTAGTGCTCACCCATAATCCAGTTTAATTTAATTTTTCACTGAAAATGGCGTCAGAATTTGTTTTGATAGATAATGAATCAAGATCTTTTAAATTATTTAAGGACTATGAACACAAAAGTAATATAAAACAGTTTACGGAAAATATTTAGCGACCAATCGTCGATGGTTAGCTCGGCCCAATTTAACTAGCCCGTTGAGGCTTGTGCGAATGAACTATTGATGAGGAATTAAGCAAAGCTCAAAAGACCACCTCTGCGGATTACGAGTAAGCTTTGGGTGGCGTGGTGTTTGACTGCCGGCAGCAGTGTTGTGTCGGTGAATACAGCCAGCAAAGCAAAACAACAAAATGACGCGCAGTGACCCACTACACCCTGTCCTTTAATCCCCACGCGCCCTCGAAGACCCAAATCCATTGATGAGAATTTAGCTCTTCTGAACCTTGCTTTAAGCTTTGTTAATTTCCGTCAGTTTTCGGTTCATCTACCTAATGAGAATTTAGCCTATGATACCTAATTCTTTGCTGGTTCTCTACCCAAACAAGAAAGAAAATTGTAGATTACACTAATGAAGTTGGCGAAAAAAATACCCACCTGAATAGCTCAAGTGTCAACTTTGGACCTTGAGAGTGTGAATTAGATCCCACTTAAGAGTTCAAACTAACACTTGAATAAAAACTCGTGATTTAAATGAAGGTTTGATTTGTCTTTTGAGATTTATCGTGATGTTAAACTCAATTCGTATAAATAATGAGTTAAATCTATCCGAGTTCAGTACACATGAATATATACTTAAATTTTATTTCTTACTAAAAAAAGAAATTATGACTTAACTTTCTATGCACGTATGTTAGATTGTTTTGTTGGACAAGCTTTTTTAGATTTCTTTTGTATATATTTGTTTCGGGGCACAAGCTATTTGAATTTGGTAAGAGTACACCAAACTATGTGGTTTGATTCCAAAGTTAACAACTTTCCTTACTTCGCTTGAGGGCGCGAGTCTCAACTGCCAGTTACCGGACAGTGCACGGAACCCTCTTCCATCGCGAGTGTCAAAAGATCCGCGCTTTGTAACGTTTCCCTATAACTTAATATTAACTTATAATTAAGTCAAGGCATTTCCGCCTAGGCGTCCCTGTCAGCCAACGTCACAAACATCAATCAAACTTGAAATTCCACCAAACACGACGTCGTTTCTATTTGTCCGCATCGATAATTTCTTATGGCATGGTAGCTCCACATTTTTTTAACTATTATTCTGCTTTTCTTTACGATTTTTTAATCAAAGACATCCTCGGTTCCCTTCACTTACAGTTCCTAAGCTTTCAGATATCTGAGTCTTCCTGGTTCTCTCTAAAAAATGGAGAACCATCCGATACAAAGCGAGTCCTTTTGCTTCTTTCCGACATATGCCCGATTTTTCGGCTACTAACTTCATGGTAACTTTTCTACGCCTGCATTGTAGTCGGTCTCGTTTTGTTGATATTGATCTGGATCTGATGCTTGTGAAGCAAATGATGGAAAATTGCTCAGCAGCTGATTATTATTACTACCTTACATTTCTCTCAGATTCCAATGCTGTCATTGTTCAGCTTTGTGCTTACGAGTTTGCGATTTTTGAGCTCTTTTATACATGTTTGTTTTTTTTACCGAGCTGAAAGTTCAGAAGACATCTTCATTTTCGGAAACACTTTTATAGGAGAAGTTTCAAAATTTTTGTGGTCTTTTCTTTTACTTTTTTTTTTTTTTTGAAATTTGAAGATTTGTTCGTATACTTCATTTTGAAGCTCATTGTATCAAAATTTTCGCCACTAACAGTTAAGTGCCTTACACGATGGGCAGGATGACTGTTTCTTCTGTATAGCAATTCGGAGAACAACAATTGAAAAAGCTTGTTTTTTTTGTATCTTCTACTTTTATGCGTAGAAAGCAGTGTTTATAGTTCTGTTATCTTGAACACAATACCATTCTTTCGTTGTTTTAGGTGCTTGTGACTGTACATGGCTCATCACTTTAGAGTGGAACTATAACTAGGAATTGGTTCAGTGTTTTCTGAAACTATGGTTCTGAAAGCAAAGAGCAGGCGAGGCGCCTCGGTTCAAATCGATTATTTAATCCATGTTCAGGAGGTTAAGCCTTGGCCCCCCTCACAGTCACTTAGATCTCTACGTTCTGTCCTGATTCAATGGGAAAATGGTGATCGTAATTCTGGGTCTACCAACCTTGTTGTACCATCTCTTGGATCAGTTTTCGGTGAGGGAAAGATTGAATTCAATGAGTCTTTTAGGCTACCTGTGACTTTGTTGAGGGACATGTCTGTCAAAGGTGGGGATGCTGATGCATTCCAGAAGAATTGCTTAGAGTTTAATCTGTACGAGCCTAGGAGGGATAAAACTGTGAAGGGCCAGTTGTTGGCAACTGCCATGGTAGATTTGGCAGATTATGGGGTTGTGAAAGAGGAGTTAAGTATTACTGCTCTAATGAACTGCAAGAGGAGCTATAGGAACACGGATCAACCAGTTTTGTTTATCAAAATTCAGCCTGTTAATAAGAGTCGCACTAGCTCCTTGGCGGGTGATGACCAAACGAGAGGGGTGGTGCTGGATGATAATGGTGGCGGATCTGTTTCTTCCTTGATGAATGAAGAGTATGCCGAGGAAGCTGAGCTCACGTCTTTCACTGATGATGATGTTTCATCACATTCATCTCAGACGGTTTCTTTGACTGCTCTTGACTCTAACGGTGGTTTACCTCCTCAAAATGAAGAGGTACTTTGTGGGTTCTTTCTGTGCATTCTCTTTCATTCTTTCCATCCATTCTCTTTTGACTGCTAGTTTCTAATTTTGATCTGCTATTGAATGAACTAACGTGCTCGTACCTACATTCTTCCCTACTAAAGATATTCATGTTCTCCATCCTGATATGCAGATAGCGTCCAACCCTGCAATATGTATTTTAAGCTAGTGTGTATGTGCGCGGGTCATGTGCATATATGTATATAGATGTGTGTATTTCTGTGTATATATATAAAATGATGATAAGATGCTCACAATGGACTATGTCAATAATAATTGAAATTGATACCAGACTGTTCCAGACATGATAAGGCATGGCACTGGAGGGGGTAACAAGGAGCATGCCTTGGCTGCAAAACTGAAGCTTGAAAAATCAAATATGATGCCGCTCATTGAATCACCTGAAAATCTGAAGGGGAGTTCATCTTGCTCATCATCAATAGACTTATCCTCTGATCTTGGGAGTCCTGTAAATGGTCCTTCTTCTGGATTGAATTTCCCCAACTCTAGTTCTATACCAATCCAACAAAATGTTGTGACCCATAGTGTTCACTCTTCCTCATCATCCTTGGTGTATGGAAATATGGAGGAAGATTCTGATGCCAGCATTGTAACCAATGGGTATGGACGTTTAGCTCCTGAAGTTCACGAACGGGTCAGTAATAGCACATGTGAAGTTTCAGGTGATGGTCAGCAGAACATCAAGGAATATGTACTGAACAGTTATGTTGTATCCCCAGATAACAGTTTCCAGGTGTTTGAGAAGCTGGACTCCACAAAATCTGGTGGTTCTCCATGTAACATAAACAATGACGGGAGAGGCTGCTTAATTGGCAGTGATCACCAGGAGGAGGCTGAAACAACAGACGATATCTATGATAGTTCTACAGAGGACAAAGATGGAAGGGAACCACAAGAAAACAGAGATGAAATACAAAATTTTGATGAGGATAAGCATTCTGCAGAAGATGAATCGTTAGCTACCGGAAGTGCTGCCAGGGTGCAAGTCTCTTTGGAAGGTGGTACACTTTCTTTAGGTGGGAGAAATCTTGGTATGAAGAGCAATATCCTAAAAAGTGACAGACTAAAAAATGTGAAGTCTGTTAGGTCCTCAGTAGACTTAGCTAGGACCAATGGGTTGGTAAGTAATAATCAGCAGAGAGAAGTAAAGGAAATTGGTGTATTGGGGGATGCACAGTATGTAGGACAAAATCTGAGAAGCAATGAAAGAAAAGATGCTAAAGTTTATCCAAAGGATACCAGAAGTGCCCTTATAGACAGTAAAATCCAGCAATTGGAACACAGAATAAAGCTGCTTGAGAGTGAGTTGACAGAAGCTGCTGCTATTGAGGCTGCTCTTTATTCAGTAGTTGCTGAGCATGGAAGTTCCATGAGTAAGGTCCATGCTCCAGCTCGGCGCCTTTCGAGGCTGTATCTTCATGCTTGTGGAGAAAGTTCTCTATCAAGGAGGGCATCTGTAGCTAGGAGTGCTGTTTCGGGACTAGTATTGGTAGCAAAAGCATGTGGAAATGATGTTCCAAGGTATGCACTAACACATTACTTTTTGGTTTTCTTTAATCATTACTTGATTGAGGATATATGAACTGCCTATTTGAGGAAGAGGACTATTTCACTGCCAGCACTTCAGATAAACCCAAGACGTAAATTGAAGCTGGATTAAAGCATCTAATGTAGATGCAATATGGTTCTACTAAATAGCACGCAAAACAGAAGAATCATTAATTTGCTTGAGAGAATCAGCTTGCGTGTGCATTTTCTTCATAGAATTACATTTGATCCACTGTGTTGGAGTTTGTTTTTATGTGATCTTTGTAGGCACTCACTTGTTTTTCCCATTCTCCTATTACAGATTAATGTTTTGGTTGTCCAATTCTGTTGTCCTGAGAACAATCATAAGTCAAGGCACTGGGAACACAGAGCTACCACTCTCTTCAGGATCTGGTAGGAAAAGGAATGGTGGGGGAAAGGTAGAAAACAAGGAATCATCCCAATTAAAATGGAAAGGGTCTTCTCCTGGCAGTAAAGAAAATGCAAAAGCTTTGTATGGAAGTCTTGGTAACTGGGAGGACCCACATATGTTTGTGTCTACATTAGAAAATTTAGAAGGCTGGATCTTCTCCCGAATTGTTGAGTCTGTCTGGTGGCAGGTCAGTCCTCAATTCTCTTTCGTCTATAATTTTGGAACTCCGTGGAAGTGTATTGTAGCAACACTGGGATACGGGGCATCAACTTTCTCTTTATCTAGCCTGAATTAGTTTATGTTTTATTTCCAGACTCTGACTCCACATATGCAGTCTGCCGCTGCTACAGCAATTAGTAAAGGTGTGGGTTCCAGCTCAAGTAAAAACTGTGGAAGATTATCTAGTTCAGGTGATCAAGAGCAAGGGAACTTTGGATTAGACCTTTGGAAGAAGGCCTTCACAGATGCCTGTGAAAGACTTTGTCCTGTCCGAGCTGGAGGGCATGATTGTGGCTGCTTGCCTCTGCTGGCTAGACTGGTAAATCCTTACACATATTGAACGTTATAGCATCAACTCTATTCTTTCCCTTCTGGGTTTAAATCATATTCTGATAACTAAAGTCAGTTGACAAGGTTGCAAGATATCCATGTTTAAATGACCCCAATTATTGTTTCTAAATCGTCTTCCATACCAAGTTTTGAAAGTATTGTGTTTCTATTTTAAGATACATTTCTCATCACTCTTAAGGGACATAATTGTTTATCGCTGAAGATTAATGTCACAATTTGGTTTAAATTACATGACATCATTTAGTATATTGGAACGGGTCAATATATACTACAGCAAAGAAAGAAATCATTGATCTACCACCCTGAACTTCTCATAATGTTATTTACATAATTTATCCTTTCTTCCCTTCAAAAACACCTGATAAGAGCATCTTTATGGGTCTAGATAATGGAGCAATGCGTGGCTAGATTAGATGTGGCAATGTTCAATGCTATTCTTCGTGAATCTTCCTATGAGATCCCAACAGATCCTGTATCTGACCCCATCAGTGATTCAAAGGTCCTTCCTATTCCAGCTGGGAAATCAAGCTTTGGCGCTGGTGCACAACTGAAAAATGCGGTAAATCATGCAAATTGTACTTTATGTGGCTAATTAAAGCAGATCAATCATTAATCATATATTGTGTTGAATTGTAACAGTAATGTGAAATTTTCGAATGCAACATTTTTATCAAATTTTGATCTGGTTGTCCTAATTGACCGTTTTCTCCATTTTTGTTTGGTGGATATCAGATCGGAACCTGGTCTAGATGGCTGACTGACTTATTTGGCATGGACGATGACGACTCGCTTGAAGATGCAAATAACCATGGTGACAATGATGAGAGAGAGGATGCATCAATCAAGTCTTTCCATCTCCTTAATGCATTGAGCGATCTCATGATGCTTCCAAAGGACATGCT
Source organism: Myrica gale (assembly GCA_963930655.1). Taxonomy (NCBI): domain Eukaryota; kingdom Viridiplantae; phylum Streptophyta; class Magnoliopsida; order Fagales; family Myricaceae; genus Myrica; species Myrica gale. Next base: position 763,784 of record OZ005600.1, on the reverse strand, counting down.
TCTGAGTAAATCCATCAGGAAAGAGGTTTAGCGCTGAACTTAAGCCATTCCATTTAGTCTCTGGTCTGCGTGCTCGGTGTTTGAAATAGTTTCTTATGGTCCTTTACTTTCCACTTTTGAAGGTATGCCCTACATTTGGTGCACCATTGATCAAGAGGGTTCTCGATAATTTTGTTCCAGATGAGTTTTGTCCAGACCCAATTCCAGATGTTGTGCTTGAAGCGCTGGACTCCGAGGTCACTCAGTTGAATCTGACCTTTTTTTTCATAACTATGCAGCTATCCATTAGAAGTGCTTGCACAGGACAACCACACCCCAAGTTTGATTTTTCACTATTCAGCTATCCATCTAGTATGACTTGGGTAGAACAGTCCCATGTGTGTTTGATGATGATAGTAATCACTACATGCTTACTAGTGTTACCTTGGGGAAATAGGAAGTTTTGGCAGAATCTGGACCAAAATTCTCTTTCATGTGTTATACTTGATTCTTGCGTAATATTGTCTATTGCATTGTAGAAGTAGCCTGATTAGCCCCGCATTTCTCGCGTTTGTTTGTGTAGGCTGATCCTGAAACCGGGAAGGAGTCTCTGATGAACTTCCCATGCACTGCAGCGCCTCTAGTCTATTCGCCACCTTTGACGGCTTCAGTTGCAAATATTATTGGTGATGTTGGAAGCCAACCCCACCTGAAAAGAAATGGATCCTCAGTGCTTAGGAAATCAAACACCAGTGATGACGAGCTTGATGAATTGAATTCACCCTTGGCTCCGATATTGATTGCAGGTTCCCGTTCTTCTGCAGTTCCAACAAAGCCCGCCTGGATACCCAAGGGGAATGTCAATCAAAATGTTGTGAGATATGAACTCCTGCGCAATGTATGGATGAATAGCGAGTAACAATATATATATATATATAAAGAATAGCGAGTAACAATGGTTGTATATTACAGGTATATATGTATGGTGTATCTCGTTTTTGTTCCATTTGGAGTAGTAAATTTGTACCCCAGTTTTGTGTGTGACGTCTTACTTCTTGATGTCTCTACAAAAAAATGCAATTGCAGTAGAATTTTTTTTCCTAAGTAACATGAAATATCATTTCCCCAGAAGAAAGACAACAGAGCTGCATACAAAAAAGCCACAAGAGTCGGTTACAAGGAACAGAGGGTGAAAACCCATAACAGCAAGAACAAGAGCCCAACAGGCCATATAACGAAGGGCCTCGAAGGCCGATATCCAGAGGGCCATGAAGGCCACATACAGATGGGTCAAAAGGCCCATAGAGTTAAGATGGGTCCAAAGACCCGGAACAAACTCTGTCACCCGCGGAAGAGTCGATCGCCGGAGGAGAGGGTGAGCATGCACCCAACGCCTACTTCCTTAGTAACTTGTTCATAACAGCACCACCAAGGAGGAAGTCGTAGGAGCCCCCTTCCCACCAAAAGCCAGAGAAACGACGTTATTAAAAGCAACAACAGAAAAACAAATCACACGACCAAGAACCCATGGACAGATCGTACGCCTGCCAGAACCCGGAGTCAACAAAGACCACCAAAAGCAACACCAACAAAGCCCAAACATGGCGTGCGCGTGAGATCCACGCACGCGCGTGACCGAGCGTGGAGCAACACGCGCTGCCGCACCAGCACCAGAAGGATGAACAAAGGAGCGCTGGGAGCTGAGGAGCTAAGTCGTGCAAAACGTGGCCACAAAAAAACCTCCAAACCGTCGAGATCTAGCCATGAGGAACGACCAAATGAAAGAGCTAAGAGCTGCGGAAAGGAGGTGAGGATAGGACAATCGGCCATGGGGAAAATGGAAGAAGAAGAGGAGGGAGACAGGAGGGACATGAAGAGCAAGGGTCCCTCCTGTCGCCGGAGAACGCAAGGAAGAAAAGGGTTCAGACGCTGGAGATGAGAGGGTCTAGAGAGAGGGCAGACACTCTCTAGAACTCTCTAGAAAAGGGTTCGAGGCTTTTTTAATTGCAGTAGAAATTTTCAGAACATATAATAAATGAATACAATTTCAAAGAAAAAACTAAGACATAGTCCCTTACAGCATAATCACCCAAGGGGTTGTGCAGGTGGTCAAGACCTGAGATCTAGGGGTTTGCTCCCCTCGAAGTCTTAGGTTTAAATCATCTGAGTGCAAATAATTTCTTGAGCCACCCCCTAACAAATCAGACTAACCTGGCCTGTGTGACTTGGAGACTGTACCGACCCGTTAGATTCACTTCAGTGGGTCTGCCGGGTTGGATTTTTCTTTAAAAAAATGTTCATCATTTATAACACAGGGACTTTCGTTTTCTAACGTCTAGATTAAATTAAGTCTTTTCTGCTTTGAGCTCTCGTTGTGGATGAATCGAATAGACTTCTAATCAGTTTTCTAGCTCCAAACAACCAGAGTTCAAGTTGAAGAACTTAATTAATATACTCGAATAGTGTTATGGGTGAAACTGAATTTGTACTGCCTCCGGATGAATTGGAGTACCTAGAATTTGGCTAGATAATCCTAGCTTGGTCCAAACCCATGAGGATTCCAAAAATTGCAGCGACAGCGTTTCCTTGTTACCCTTACAACTCAACATCTGCTTGTTTTACTCAAGGAAGGCGTAAATAAAGAAAGAACGACCCATTAAAAATGAAAAGCTAAAGCAGATACTAAAAAGCAAGTGTTAGCAAGTAAAGAGAAAAAAATAATGAACTCTCTTATATTAGGTTTATATAATATAATGGTCAATGGGTCATACAAGGCAGTATTCTTCTCTGCTTTTCACTTCTCATCAAAACTACGTCACACTGGGTATAAACGGTGCATGGCACTTGCAAAAATATTACTTAGAAACGCCAAAAATTCAGATCCAGAAGCTTCAATGCTCACTGTGGTTCTCGCATTTATATTTACTAGTACACTCAAGATAATGGTGCAGGCAAAAGACCTGACGAAAACAAATCACGCAGTCAGCTTCTGTGAAGAGCTAACAGCATTTATATGCTGGAGTTGTAATGCAGCCAACAGCCCCTGCCAGGTTTCTCCCGGGGCACCCGCCACATGAAAATCAAGAAGTTTCTTCTGTTTCCTATAGTAATCCTCCAATAGCTTACTCTGAATGGGGGGAAAAAGACAGCTATTACATCTTCCAGACACATAGTCTCGTGAACAGAATGAGTTGATGATTATAAAATCAGGTACATGTGTTTTGATTCCAATACTACTAATTAAGAAGAAACCGGGTCATACCTGCTCCGAATAGATATGGAACTTTTCCTTCCACGGACCTTCATTATCAGCACAAGAGGATTGTAGCTGTTTTTCCTGAGACTGCAGCTTTAGGTTACACCCAGCATTGTTCATGCTAAGATATTGGTGACAAGGAGAAAACTTTCCAGCTGCTAGATTGTTTTTCACCATGTAGTCTTCTGTGCATTTGAAATTCACAACTAAATCAATATCGGCGATTTGGTCTAGAATCTCCTGTAAAAATAAAATAAAATACCGACGTTCAAAGAACTCATTAGGAACCAATTATTATTGTAAGACAGAAAAATCTTAATCACATGTAATAACATCATAAACCTGACTATAACCTCTAGTACACGAGAAAACTGAATATAGTTAACCAGATTAATGTAAAGCCACACACATCATCATCATCAGATTTTTCCAAATAATTAGTGATCATTTCATTATAAAAATGACTACCGCCCCAAACATACCTAAAAATGCATATAGTTCACATGAAGACCAACCAAAGTATACGACACACACACAAGCACAGAGTTCACACATGGCCAGAACCAATGAAGACCACGAATATATGATGGCCAAAATCAAGGCAGACCGTACCCCCCCACCCACTTGCAAACAATTGACATGTGGACCCAAATCAATGTGAACCACACAAACATTCAATCTTACAGGGGAGGAGAAAAGTAAATGATGTTATTTCATAATTGAACTTACAGCTTGCATCCTTGTTCGAGGAACCCCATCCAGAATGAACCCAGACTCGCCTCTGCAGTACCCTTCTTCCAGCCTCTTTGACAACAGGGCGAAAATGATCTCCTCTGGAACAAGCTTCCTTTCATTTACTGCATTTGCAATCTGAATTGTCGGAAACGAAAGGACAACATCAGCGTGTTACGCCAATCGAAATCGAACCAATAGTTCACAAAGAAAGTTTGCTGATGAATTCAGAAAAATGAAAAAAAAAAACCCTTCAACATCTCATCAAATTTGTCATCTTGATGCGCCTATATTTAGAGCTTTATATAAAACGTATGATTGAACTTACATATAAACTGAAACAAAGGGCAAACTTCTAATCGAATAGTCATGCATACGCTTGACGCGGAAACAAACGGAGACCCAAAATATACTTCGAAGTTTGAATAAAACGTCTCCCAGATTAAAACAACATACAGGATTCAATTTTGAAATTCTCACCATTCATATCCCAGTTAAAACATATCCTCAGGAAGGAAAAGAGGCCTATAAACGAACATGGAAAAACGTGGAATTTATTAGAAAAGAAAAGAAGAGGATAGGGGACCTGTTTGTAGAGAGAAGAGCGAGGGTGGAGCTCCTGGCGGACAAGGCTGCCCATGGAAATGTGGGGGACTTGTAGGAGCTTCGAGAGCCTCTCGGCGTAAATGTGTCTCTGCTCTCCTTGGTTCCCTATAAGAACCCACTGGACCCCTCTCCCTGGGACCCAACCATCCGTCCCCACCATACCATGTCGCAACTCCTCCTCCTCCTCCTCGTAGTAGTCGGAGTCGTACTGGAGCTGAGCCGCAGCCGATCCATATGCTCGGCTCAAGAGGCGATGGAACGTTGGCAGCCGCAGCGCTAGAGTTCGCAGTCGCCTAAGGCCGGACATGGCGGTGGCGGCTTGCAGAAGGGTTTTGGACTAGGAGAGTGAGCGAAAGAGACTTTCGATCGACAGGAAATTGAGGTTTTAGAGAGAGTAGAGGAGAGGGTCGGGGGGTCCGGGAAATTGCCATTGTCTTGGACGGAAACTACGGTGATGCCACTAGTTTAGTTCCTTTCCTTATTGCGCCAGACTTACGGTAGATAATACATTGGCCTCCGTGTCTATTGGTTTACCTTTTTCCCTACGCTTTTACTTTTGTCTATTTTTGGCCCGGGAGCTTTTACTTGTTTTATTTGCATGACCTTAATTAAAAAGGTGAGCGAGGATTTGGAGGTAAAATTCCAAAGCTTATTCAGCTAACAAAGCTAGTGCAGTTAAGATTGGTAGGCAAGCTGTTTTTACTTCGAATGAAAAAGGGAGGTTGAGAAGTTTAGGAGGGCTTAAAGTTGCTGATCAGGGTTTTATTTCGCCAGTCCCCTGCATGGCATTCCTTTGTTTTTGTGTTTTACTTCGCCGTCATTCCAAGTAGCAATACAGTTGAGCGGGAGCGGGAGTCGCAGTGCCAAACTCGTATCTCATGAGGTGCAAAACGGTTCTCCTGAGGAGAAAGGTTTGAGGTGACGGATCATTCATCTCCTTAACCATTTTCGCCATTGCGGTGGCTGTGTTAAAGCTTGGAGTTCTTTTGAAGAATCTACCTTGTTCAGAACATTTCCTACATAAGTTCGTTGAATTTCTTTGATGTGTCCAGTGTCCGTTCTCTGAAATTTTCTTACAGGATCCTGGCTAGCAGCTAGCCAGAAGCCTAGAACTTAAGTAAATAGGGGCTAAGACTTTCTTAAATGATATAAACCCATAGGCCCAAATGATAGAAACCATTTGGGTGGGTAGGGCCTTTGGTGTTTTGGGTGCCCTTTCGGATTTATGGGCCTAATGTATTTTTCGTCCATATCAGGAAAAATTAATCTTAATATTTATCATAATCTGACTGGGTTGAACATCTAGATGACGAGGATCCACTGTCCACAGGAGCATATATACAGAATTTTCTTAGGTATGTATTCAATTAGATCGTACCATTAGAGCCAAACTTAGGGTCTTACGGATGTGATGAACGCTCACTCATTCGTAACGGCTCAAAGTTGACTATAAATCTTCTGCCTTCTGTTGTCAAGTGTTTATTTTATTTTTTTTGTTTATTTTGTTTGGGTAAGTAGGTACTTTTTGTTTGTTTGTGTGTTTTTAATCTAAGATTCGTTGTTTGTTTGCACGGCTTCCCTTGATTCCAACTGGAAATTTTCTATTGTCATGACTTGGTACTTTTTGTTTTTGTTTTTAATCTAAGCATCCGTCACTAATTGGTATTTCCACGGCTTCCCAGCTTATACTATATATAAATCCAGAAGAGGTAAAGCGGTACGTCCACAACAGGAGCATTGTTGACCGGGAAAAGGAGGCCGACCACCAAAGCCAAAACTCCGATGCAAAATGGAGCTCAAGCCTCAACAGCTAATGGCTACAGCTAGCTGGCTATTTTCCTCGGCAGAAAGGTTTGAGATAACGTATCCTCTATTCATTTCTGTCCCCTCTATTCAAGTTTCTGATCTGATGGGTTTATATATCAAATTCTCTTGCAGTATCCAGCGTAAAGACTGAAATTCACCACGTACAGGGTAAGAAAAACACAAAATTTGAGAGAGGTGGAGCTGGCAAGTAGTGAGATTTATTTATTTGGCAAGCGAATTTCTTTTGGGTAAGTATGGAATACGAATTTTTACTGATGCATATATTGTTGCCTTGATTGATTGGCTTTGAAGTACTGGTTTTAATTTTGTATAAGATTACAATTAAAGATCAACTTCAAGGCAATTTTTGCTGTCAAAAGCAATCAAGGGTACGTAAGATAAACACCCATCCCTATGTTATCTGTAATCTCGTATTTTTATTGGATAAATCTCAAGGTCATGTCCTCATTAGTTGTTTTTGTCTGTGTTTTGTTTAAAGAGATTGTGTCCATATATTTGAAGCGATTAGAATTAGTACTTTCGTTTTCTTACTCCATAATTTTTTCTCTGTCATTCCAGAAGAAAAAGGAAGGGAAAAAATGGATAGTCAACAAAACAAAGATATGGCGTCGAAGGATGCCGATGATATCGTTGCAATTGTATCTTCTATAAAAGATGAGATATCGCGTGGTTCGTTCTTGTCGCCCAGGCGTTGCATTTTCAAAACCCCCACCATACTTTTCAGGCAAAACGAACAAGCTTATATCCCTGATGCGTTTTCTGTCGGGCCTCTGCACCATGGCCATCCAAGCTTGATGGCCGCAGAAACAATTAAGCTGAAGTATTTTCAGAGTGTTCTTTCACGATTTCCTTATCATCAAAGCGTGATGCTGCGGAACATGACCCTTCGTATCAAGAATATGTTGGACGAGGTTCGTGAATGTTACGCCCAACCAATTGATTACAGCTCAGATGAATTGGTAAAAATGTTGCTAATTGATTGTTGCTTCATAATTGAGTTGTTTCGCAAGCATGCTTATGAAGATCTTCAAGAAGATGATGACCCTATGTCTACCATGGCTTGCATGTCCCAGTTTATATGCCATGACTTGATATTACTAGAAAACCAAGTACCTTGGAATGTACTTGAGCAGTTGTCCATTATAACCATGGACTGCAGACATGGCAAGCCATTAATTCAACTCGCCGTAGAATTTTTGAGTTTCATGTTCCCTTTCACAACACCGTCTTCTACAGTTTATCAATCTTTAGGAGACATCAAGCATATTGTTGACCTGCTTCGGAAGTTATTTGTCTCATCTATTGAAGGAGATCAGGAACAAGGCGACATAGAATGGGAACTCATTCCTTCTGCTGCGACCCTCGTAGAGGCTGGAATTCGATTTCGAAGGGGTACGTCTACGAGCATCTTGGACATTAAATTTAAACAGGGTGTACTAGAAATCCCTCCATTGCGAATTGATTTATTAACAGAAACAACCTTCCGAAATCTGATGAGCTTTGAACAATGCTATCCTAAATGTGAGGGGCGGATTACTTCTTATGCCATACTCTTAGATAATCTCATAAACACTGCCAAGGACATGGAGATACTCTACAAGGGAAAGATCGTGCAGAATTGGATGGATCCGGAGGATGCTGCCCAGTTCTTCAACAAGCTTTATCACAATACTGCCATGGAGATATTCTATTATGGAAGACTATGCAAACAAGTGAATAGCTTCTGCAACAGCAGTTGGCCAAGATGGCGTGCAATGCTTGTGCGCAATTATTTCAGCACTCCTTGGGCTGTTCTCTCCACGTTGGCCGCTATTCTCCTATTGGTCCTCTCCTTCTTGCAAACTTGGTTCGCTATGAAATCCTCAGCATCCCCACCATCGAAATCTCCTTAAAACTTGTCATGCAATTTGTATCAGCCGTACGTGTTCTTTTCAATATATATATTTTTTTGAACAAGAGGGTGGCACTTTCGATCTTTAAATTGAAAAACCTTCACTTGTGGCGGAAGGATATATCGTGGTTACAATATAAGTCCTAAAAAAACAACCGCAAAACTAATAAATAAAACCGAAAACAATGTAACCTAAGTACTTATCTAATCTTAAAATATCACGTAGAAGTCTCGAAATTTGAGAATATTGTAGGAAACTCTCGTTTGTACAATCAGCGTCCCGATTACCCAGAAAGTCTGCTGCCCTATATATTGCCTTCCCGTAGCTCATTATATGAAATTTTGAAAACCCTCCACCTCTACTAGCTAGTGCCCAGATTACCTAGTCTACTGCACCCATCCATGTTCAATTTCCAACTACCCGAAATAACTTGGGAGTTGCCATGCAACTATAAACGTGAAGTATGAGGAGAAAGGATTGCCTTTGGAGGCAATCCCAAAGGGAGGGTCGGGATGGCCTTTGGAGGCAATCCAATGGTCGGGATTGCCCAACCAGTCACTGTTCGGGCAGGTGTGGGTCCCGAGCCTTTGGGTCTTTGAATGGGATTGCCTTTGGAGGCAATCATTTCCCGAAGTATGAGTCTGTGAGTTTACCGGCCACCTGCGGGATGTGCAACTCATCAATGATCTTCAAGTCATGATCACGTCCAAGCTTCTCTCCACTTAATTTGTAATTTTGAGTAAAATTTCTTTCACCCAATATATAAAATATTGATCCCAACAACTATCAAATGATTGGATCCTAAACTTTCCATTAATTATAGTGCAACGGCGCAACCAAAATAATCAAATAATAATTGAAGGAATTATCCCAAATCAAGCGGCCCATCTGAGTATGCGCCTACTTGCCTTCCGGAACCAAAATCGAATTCTGGTCTTCCAAGATGAAAATTCACACGGCAAATCCAAAGTAATAGAGATTTCACCCCAAATAGCCGAAGCAAATTTACCACCACTCAGCACGTGTTCCATAGTTTAAATATATATGTGGAAACAAACAACAATTACACTTGGAAGCCAAAGGAATACTCTTATGCTGAATATATTTTTAGCAAGGTCAATTATGGAAAAAAAAGAACTGTTAATAGTTAATAATGTAAAGCAAATTAATGCATTTTGAATTATTTTCGTAAATCAAATTATAATAAAATCCCAGTACTGAACCCCACTCATTTTTCTATTAAGTCGTGTTTTTTCTAATTATTTTTAATGAGAGTCTACTCATAACGTCTATCGTGGAGTGAGGCTGTATAACACTTGATATATGATATGTTAAATAAGAAACCAATGAGGACACGCATGGGGGCATTTTGGCCAATCAGCCCTCTTTAATTAGAGAATCACCTTAATCACCAAATTGTTTATTGAAGGCCAAAGAAAAGGATAGAATTGTTTTTTTTTTCTCAGCATGGCCTAGAAAATTGCATTACGAATAATAATAATAATAATAATAAGTCTTATAAAGGGAAACAAAGCGGATAATTAATAATATAAGCCTACCAACTTATAGAAAACAAAGCAATATGCTTAGGAGAAAAAAACAAAAGAAAACAAAGCAATAACACAGTAATCAACTAGCGACTTCCTCTGCTGTTGGGTCCTTTTCTTGGTCAACATTGGGGCAAACGGAATGGGGCTATTTGATGGGGGCAGATCGACACAGTGAGAACTGGCAGATAGAATTTGTTAGAGAGGCCGAAAAGGAGACGAGAGGATAACGGTATGTCCAAAGGGCTTCTGCTTAGGCTTCCTAAGCCCAAAAGGGAACGTCCAAGACAAAACTGTATTTGTTTACCTAGCAGCTCATGGCCCAGTGGCTTGGGTTGCGAGACAAGAATATTATTTATCTTAAGAGGAAGAAAGAATAAAAAACCACTACACTTTTTTAGGATTTCGAGGGTAGTTAACGTGAACCTCACTTCCCTATTAGAAAACGAAATTAAACGCTTTCGACGGAGATTAGATCGTAAATCCCGGCCATTGGCCTCTTCATCATAGATATTTTTTTCCCTTAGCGTGGCCTCTTTCTTACATTCTTCGACCTAACTTCTTGGGCCAATAGATCATTGATGATTAGCCTGAAAGCTGCTGATCAGGGTTTTGTTTCGTCAGTCCTCACATGGTATTCTTTTGTTTTTCTTGGTTTTACTTAATTAGCCGTCATTCCAAGTAAGTAATACAGGAGTTGACCGGGAACGGGAGTGCCGATCTAGCCCAGATCTCAGGTGCAAAACGGACCTCACCCCGTGGCTGTTCTCCTGAGAAGAAAGGTTTGAGGTGACGGATCCTTCATCTCCTTATCCATTTTCCCATTGCGCGGGGTTGGCGGTGTTAAAGCTTGGAGTTCTGTGAAGAACTCATGATCACCTTCTTTGATGGGTCTGTTCTTTGAACTTCTCTTACAGAATCCTGGCAAGCTGCAACTTCATATTATAAGGAGCAAAAACCCTACTTTAAGAACGGCGGAGACTGAAGCCGGCCGCGACTAGTTACGTTCTTACTGGTACGCGCGTGCATTTGAGGCCACGTTGTTTTCCCCTTACTATGGGCCTGTTTGAAGTTCTTTCAGTACCAAGTCAAGGAATTGATGAAACCAGGAAAACGACTGCCAAAATCTACGTGGTTCCCACTCTAGCTTACACTGACTGATCACTCTGTGCCAGGTACTACCGTGAACGAAGAAAACCTTCTTTTTTCTAGGCACCTTCTTTTTAATACTTTCTTTGGAAGAACGGTACTCTCATTTCCTTTTCTTTTTGTCATTCCCGAGAAGTAGAATCACGATATGGGGTTGGACGGAGACATTGTTACAAACGATACTGAAGTCTTGGCATCTTCAATTGAAGAAATGATATCACATAATTTGCTCATGTCGCCCAAGTGTTGTATCTTCAAGACCCCCGCCATCCTCTATAGGCAAAACGAGAAAGCTTTTATCCCCGATGCTTTTTCTATTGGCCCTCTCCACCATGGTCATCCAAACTTGAAAGCCACAGAAACAATTAAAGCCAAGTATCTGGAAGGTCTTATCTCTCGATTATCCTGTCCAGAGACAAGGAAGGCAAGGCTTTTAGATCTCATCCATTCTGTCAAGGCTGTTGAAAGGGAGGCTCGCGAGTGTTATGCTGAGCCAATTAATTACTCTCCAGAAGAATTTGTGAAAATTTTGGTAATTGATGGTTGCTTTATCATAGAGGTTTTCCGCAAGGACGCTTACGAAGAGCTTAGAGGAAGAGATGACCCTATATTTTCTAGGTTTTGTATGCTTCAATGCCTATTTCATGACTTGAGATTGCTAGAAAACCAAGTACCTTGGATAGTACTAGAGCGTTTATTTAAGATGACAAAGGAACCAAGACATCATGTGTCTCTAACTCACCTTGCCATTCAATTTTTTAGGACCACTTTTTCAGCTACACCACCTTCTACAATTCCGCCCATCCAAAACACCAAACATATCGTAGATCTGCTTAGAAAATGGTTGGTTACATCAACTAGAAACGAACAAAGCAACAGAGAATGGCAAAACATGCCTTCTGCTACAGCTCTTGCAGAAGCTGGAATCAAGTTTAGGAAGGGTACGTCTGAAAGCATCTTGGACATAGAGTTTGTTGATGGTGTCCTCAAAATCCCTCCATTACTAATCTTCGAGGCAACAGAATCCGTCTTCCGAAATATTATCAGCTTTGAACAATGTTACACTGATTGTGAAGCAAGGTTGACGTCCTACGCCATACTCATAGATAGCCTGATTAATACTGCCAACGACGTGGACATACTCAGAGAAAATGGGATCATTGATAATTGGATAAATCCTGAGGATACAGTCCGGTTCTTCAGCAAGCTTTATGGTAAAGCTTACGTGAAAACATTCTATTACGGAAGCCTTTGCAATGAAGTGGACAGATATTGTCGACGCAGCTGGCCAAGATGGCGTGCAATGCTTGTGCGCAATTATTTCGACTCTCCATGGACTGTTCTTTCGACATTGGCTGCTGTTTTTTTGCTGGTCATCTCCTTCTTACAAACTTGGTATACGATGTACCCTCCTAGCTAGCTAGCATCGAAATCCTGTCAAATCTCGTTATTTAACTGCTATCTGTATTGTTATTTTCAATGTCAATTATCAATTAAAGAAAGGACTATTGTTCACTTTGGAGGATGTATTTCAATGCCGTGTGAAATAAACTGGCTATGTGAAAGCAGTTAATCGCGGGTTGCACAAGGCAACTTAGTACATTAAGTTCGTGTCCTGAATTCTATTATTATACATGAAAATGGCGGTAAGGAAAAACAGTCATTTTCTGCAAAGTCCTCTTCTTTACATACGTTTTCTATGCGAGTGACAACAGCTATGGTGGAATGAAGCCTTTTGGCCCATCCTACCCGGTTTCTGTAAATGAATTACACTTGTTTTTTACGAACATTGAAGATTTCCGGCCCTAGTTTCTATCATGCACTTAACTCGGTTTCTTCATATTCTTTTTCAGAGCAATTGAATGGTAGCTTCTCTGCAATTTCAAAGCTTCAATAGAGTTTTTCCTGCCAAACGTTGACGCGTATAAAAAAAGACATTTCGCGTTCTTTCCTGCAGCCTTGCCCTCAAGGTCGCGGTCGTGATCCAATACTTTGTGACTGGCGACTCTAACGGGTTAAATCGGTCAACGACGATTTCGTTGTCGAAATTTCGAACACAATTTCTTGAATAATCCCCCGTTTAAGCCTATATATGTACAAGCCCAAGTTCATAGTTTTACCATCAGTACACAGTATACCCTGCTTCATCGAGACTTCATTTTGGTATCACGAAGATCCTATCACGCTTCGGCCTTATATATCTTGGCCTTCTTTTTCCTAGCCGGTATGCGTCTAATTCTAGATATTTTTTTTATATGTTATCACAAATGTCTTTGATAGCAGGCATTCAACTGATCATCAATCATCACACAAACAAGCCATGAACCCCACAAATCTTTGAAGCTTTTATCGGAGGATTTATGATTCATTTCACATGAAACAGATTTTACATCTTATGTGCTGAGCTATGGACCTTAAACAAACAGGTCTCAAGGACATGGAGGGCTAGTATTAGATTTCAATGTACATTCATCTCTGTTGATGATTTTTTACTTCAACTCCTATTGTGTTAGATCTTCGAGCTTGGAATATATATTCACATGCATACAAGGAAAAATTCCCTGTTTAAGATCTTGATTCTGCATCTGGTATATGTGGACAATTGAGTAAGACGAGTGACTTCACCTAAGATAGTTGCTACTTTTGATGACTTTTTCGTTCTGAATCCAAGAGCAAACAGGGTACTCTTATGGGAATTCTCCTCTCTGTTTTTGGGTACTTGTACTACTTTTTAGATATAACAAATTCAACCTGAATTTGATTTCAAAAGTGAGGAAAACAATTACTCCAAAATCCACATTCTTCTTAACTTTTACGGTTCCCGTACCTTCTTTCAAAAGGCACTGTGTTGGATTATTATGCGGTTCCCGAACCTTATTTCTGCTAGTTTTATGCTGATACTTCTGGTAAAAACATAAACGTCAAACTCAGAACTTTCCCCCTTCCCCCTCCCCTCCTTAGTGTTATATCTGAAGAGGATAATCCCTAAAGATATAAATCTCTTCTGTTTTCAGTGTTTTGTTGCGTTTTCCCCTCCCTCCCTCTGTTTTGGTCATTTCTGAAGAAACAAGTTTCGGTGGCCAAAAAGGAGCATGAAAGAAAATCAAAATATGGCTGCGACCCGTGAAGATAATGTTAGAATTGACATTGAACGCCTGGCATGTTCAATAGAAGAAGAGATGTCCAGTCATAAGTACATGTCGAGCAAATGCTGCATCTTCAAAACCCCCGCCATACTCTCTAGGAGTAATGAAAAAGCTTATATCCCGAATGCATTCTCTATTGGGCCTCTGCATCATGGGCGACCAAATTTGAAGGCCACAGAAAAAATCAAGGCCAACTATTTGCGCAGCCTTATCGATCGATTACTCTTTCGGGAAATAAAACTGGTAGATCTAATTGATTCCATCGAGAAGATAGAGGGAGATGTTCGTCAGTATTACGCTGAACCCATTAGCTGCAGCACAGAAGAATTTGTGAAAATTCTGGTGATTGATGGTTGCTTCATCATTGAGCTGTTTCGCAAGTTTTCTAACGAGGAGCCTAGAGAGAAGGATGATCCCATTTTCAGCATGTCTTGTATGTTCGAATTTCTATATCATGACTTAGTATTACTTGAAAACCAAGTACCGTGGATTGTGCTTGATCGTTTGTTCACCATGACCTGGGACTCTAGACACGAGAAGTCACTCATTCAACTAGCCGAAGTATTTTTTGAGAATATTTTCTCATTCCTCCCTCCTATGCTTCACCCAATCAAAAAGATCAAGCATATTGTCGACCTCCTCAGAAAATGGTTAGTTTCACCAACTGAAGAGGAAGAAGGAAGCTACTCATGGGAACTCATGCCTTCTGCTACGAGCCTCGTCGAAGCCGGAATCCAATTTAGAAGGGGTACTTCTAAAAGCATCTTAGATATAACCTTCAATGATGGTGTCCTGGAAATCCCTCCTTTATTAATTCAAGAGACAACTGAAACTGTCATCCGGAATCTTATCAGCTTCGAGCAATGCTACCCCAACTGCAAACCTAGGTTGACTTCCTACGCCATACTCTTGGACAACCTCATTAACAATGCTAAGGACATGGAAATTCTTTGCAAGAACCAAATCTTTGATAAATGGTTGAATCCAGAGGATGCGGTCAGTCTCTTCAACAAGCTTTACCACAACACTGGTATCAAGGAATACTATTATGAAAGCCTTTGCAAGCAAGTGAATGGATATTGCCAACGCAGGTGGCCAAGATGGCGTGCAGTGCTTATGCAAAAGTATTTCAACACTCCATGGTCTGTTCTGTCGACATTCGCCGTTACAATCCTACTGGTACTCTCTTTATTGCAAACTATTTATACCATGAAAAAGTAATCAAGTAACCTTATATATAATACTTGGCAATAAAATTCCGCTTTCCAATATCAATTTCAGTTGGCAATAAAAATACGGCATTGTTTGCTCTGGCGCATGTATTGTATTGTTGTGTCCAATGACTTACGTGTAGTGTGTAAACCAGATTTGATGTAATTATATTGAAGTCGCAAAGGATTGTTGTTTGCTAGCTTCCTTGGTTCCACTTCTTTTCACTCTACAAATTGCTCACAACAAACCAAAGTCTCTCCTTTTTGTGCTGGTTTAGATAAAGCAACCTCTCCTGAAAACAAATTACGAGCAAAAGATAGATCGTGTAAAGTCATATAGAGTGACAGCTGTGATTTAAAGAAACAAATCCAACCTTCCAAAATTGACAAGTCTTATAAGCTTATAAGGTTGGATTTGTTTCTTTACATCACACGTGACTGTCAGTTTGCATGGTTTTGTACCATTTCTTTGTACAAAATTCTTTCTCACCTCCGACTTGCCTCGGGTTTCGCCTTCTAGCTTTGATTAACAACGAGGGGAGGGGCTTCAAGACGTGGTCTTCGTTCATCGTCAAGTTCCCTTCTTGCACTTTCACACTTACGAAATTAAGCAGACTTTTCCTGCTCGACGTCAGCCTTCAGTCTCTATCAAACGAAAATACCCCGCAATTTCTACAGAAGACACCCCGTCTCGCGCGCAAGTTAACAAGCTGGTCAACCATCTTAACATTAGCAAAACTTGGTTCACTTTCAACTAATTTTCTGAGAAACTCATACCGAAGTTCTGAAAAAGTATTACCAAACGCATCTTGGACATAAAATTCAAAGACGGTGTCACCCAAATATAAACCCAGGAAATAATTTCGCAATGTCATCAGTTTTGAGCAGTGTTACTCTATTTGTGAATCTGGTTTCACTTCATCCGCTGCACTCCTAGACAACCACATTAACCGTGCTCATGATGTACTTAATTAGGAAAAAAAAACCGTGCTCAAGATGTAGAGACTAGGGGACGGATGCGATCACTTTCTTCAACCAACTCTTACCGCCGTAAGCCTAATGATCCTCACTTTCTTGCAAACATTATCCATTGCAAAAATTTGGATTACAGTAATCAAACTTGTCATGTAATTTATTCCAATGTCTATGTCAATGGGAGAGATAAGCAAAAAGGATTGTTATTTGCTTTTGAGTACGTATCACTGTTCGTGGTCCTGTAAAACCAAATTAACTTGTGCATTTTATGTCACAAATAAGTATATAGTTGTGAAAAATCGAAAGCAAAGACGTGCACCCTCATTGATTTTTTTTAAAATACATGAAGCTTAATAAAATATTTTAGAAATTAAGGAGGATTTATTAATTTTTGCTCGCAGATAAGAGGCCTACTATGATGTTGTCTTTGTTCTAGCCCAACGTTTCATTCATTAAATTCCTTCCTCTCTTTTTTTTTTTTCTTTTCTTTGTCACCAAAGGGACAACCGCTTATGGGCGACATTTCGGCCCATCCGACAACAAACAAACATCGCCAAGAAACTATCAATCTTGTTGTGCGGAAATGGCAATCTTGCCCGGCCTGACGCCACCCAAAATCAGGTCGGCCCGCAAAAGTCAATGCAGTTGGCCACGGGGCCAAAACCTTTGTCTCCACCTTGAAGGTAAAGTTTCGGGCTAGGCGGTCCGGCTGAGTCCACCAAAAGAGATGAAAGGGCCGAAGGAAACACCGCTTAGCCTGTCCTAGAATAGTTTATCAAGGATTTAGAAAGAACTTTTTCGAATATTTCATCTCTTTTTACCTGTTGAAGCTTTCATTAGCGGATTTATTATTCATTTTGCATGAAATAGATTTTAAATTTTATGTGCTGGACTATGGACCTTAAACCAATAGGCCTCGATAACATAGAAAAATGCATGCTTAAGCAGTGGCGGATCCAGGATGGATTTTTATGGGGGTCGAACTTTACATGTAAAATAATAAGAATTTTTTTTTCTTTGTAATACAAACAATTTTCTTAAAATTACAATATCGAAAATTAAATACTAAAAACATTAAAAATAATATAATACATGTACCGTACTATGTAGTACGACTAAGAGATGACAATTGTATCTTACAATTTTGCATACTTATCCATTAACTAAACAAAATAAAACAAAGTGAAAACAATCAATCAACAATTTCACAAACCAATTCAAATAAACAGTTTCACAATGCAGAAAGCATTATGTTACAATCATAACAAAGTACTACTCTAGGACCATTATGGTCTGCTCATCATTGTTGGAGCATGCGTGAAATATCCTATTAGGAAAAGCTTGCCAAAGTAACAAAAAGCATTCTTTGTATAGCAAAAAAAAAAGCTCATACCTTAATTCGTAGAGATATTAGCTACAATGCATCATCAGGCCGAAACATGCGACATGCAGTAGTATGAAACCTAATACTAGTGAAAATTATTTTGCTGGTTATGTAAATATTCCTTCACCAATACCCACTATTGAGGCAATAGCTAGAGTTTAACAGGAAGGAACAAAAGACCATTTGCTTATGAGGTTTTCTGCCACGATAACGTCTTATTCTGGCATACTGCTCAGCTCTATAGGATTTTTTGATTTCTCAGCTCTATAAGTTTTGCTGATTTTTCCTATAACTCCCCGTTGGTGCATTTGCTTGACTACAGTACATGAGCAAACAAAACACTATTCAAGCAACGACAAAAACCAATAGAAGCCATACAACCCTTAAAACATTTTACAAAAAATCCTATCCCGAGGCCTCTGGATGAAAACATTCAGACCCCTGTTCAGAGCATAAGCAACTACTTATACACACCATAGCACAATACTATTATATTTGGAATATTGTCAGCATCAATGCCAAAACTTTCATACCAGAGAGAATGTCAACCAAAACCAATTAAAGCAATTTTCTTTTGGCTTGACAGAACTTTTTTGCACTGAAAAGAACTAGCAACGAAAGTGTACAGACATAAACACCCTAGGGTCATGGGCATATAGGTCATATACCAAAAGAACTAGCAGTACCCACCCACATACAGGATGCAAAATAAATGTACAAGTAATAGAGAGAGTTAGTAGTTTATGCTTAAGAAAACCACCTTCCATGCATCTCATTCATCTTCCAAAAGAGAATTGGTCAATAGACAAGATCAAGTACAATTTCTAAAATTTAACAGCTGAGAAAGTTGACATGAAGAACTAATGAAGAGATGAGGGAGGGGTTAGAATTCCTCAAGCATAGCCCAACACAGACTCCATCAGGAAAGTGTAAAATTCCAACTATATCATCCAACAACATACCGTTTAATAATCTCAAGTGCCCGGTCATTGATGTATCCTCCTTCTATGAGCCCTGGAGTGTCAATGACGTTTAAAGTAAAACCACCTTTCCCATTACAAGTATTGTCAATGTGTTCACATTCTACACCAACATATGAGAAAAAATTCAGAATAAAAGAAACAAAAACCACAAACACGCCACATGTATCAAGCTCCAGTGAAATAGTCAATAAAACTCCTGCAAGCAATGACGTCTGTCAATAATAAGTATATGGATGTGAGAGAAAGAACCTGCAGCTTAAGCTTTCCAAGCAATTCAAGCAATTTGGTTTGCGTGGCAGGGGCGAATGTGTTGATCCCCACCCATTCACATACAAGGGACGCCATAGATAAGTATTTGTCCTACTCCTGAGAAAAAAGGAAAAAGAAAAAAACAATCACCAAATAGTTCAGGTAACAAACTCTAGGTTACAAAAAGTGCAGAGAAAGCCAAAATGGGACTATAACCAAGAAATTATCACAAACCCGCCCCGGTAACAAATAAACTCCTTATTCAACAACATATTAAAGAGCAGATTGTCATCATACAAAATATGTAACATAACACCATTCCTCTGATCCTCTCTCTCACTCTCTCAAGCAATCTTATAGCACGACGACGGTACCTTATCAGAGAGCTAACGTAATAAATTGCCCGCACAACACAAAGACCCAGAAAAGAAATCCGCTGCTGGCTTTATTACGGCGAAATTAATGTGAAAATTGGAAATTGAAACTTAAAAAAAGAATCCTAAACCCTACCACAACAAAAGGAAGAAGAACAAGAACAAGGAAAAGACATTGATGCGAAGCGTAAGAAAATTGAGAAGGGAAAGAAGGAAGATTTTGGTTACCTCTGATAAGCACAGATTTGGATTGCAAAACAAGAATTCCCTTTTCCTTTGCTGGGTTTTCTATGTGGAGTTTTCCTAAACCTTGAACGAAGCAGCCTTATCCCCTCCTGAAGCCGACTTGGACTTCCCCGGCATAGCAGCCGCGGTGGGCGATTGCGCGAGAGAGAGAGAGCAGGTAGAGAGACAGGGTCGAGAAGAGACGTTTTGTTTTTTTTTAAGGTAGAGGCCCTCTGCCGGTTAAAAAATAAAAGGGCGTGGGCCCGTAAGGCCCAGGCTCTTATGGAAATCTTTGGATGGCCTGGGCCAATGGGGGTCGGGCTCCCCAAAGGCCCAGGCGCTACAGGGTTGGTCTGGGCCTTTAGGCCCAGACCAACTTATAATTTTTTTTAAAAAAAATTAGATGTAAAATTATTTTTTTTTCTCCGGTCCAATGGGTGGCGGCCACCCCCTACATCCGCCTTTGTGCTTAAGATTTTGGTCTGCTTCTGGTGTTTCATGTTTATGGACAAGGATTAAGAAGAGTGAACTTCACCTTGTTAATTTTATTGGCTTTTTCGTTCTGAATCCACGAGCAAAGAGGGAGTTTTTATGGGGATTCTCCTCTCTTTTAGGGTACTTGTACTACTTTTTATTTAGGAAAAATTGATTTTTGGTCACTAGGTTTTGAACACTTTTACGTTTTGGTCACTAAGTTTCATTTTTTTTTTTACAATTTGGTCACTAGGTTTTGACTACTTTTACGATTTGGTCTTTCCGTCGAACCTCCGTTAATTTTTAACGGAATATAATGCGGTCGATCGTTACATGAAGCGGTCAACCGCTACAATTTACCGTTGCCGCAACCGGTCGACCGCTATTTCCGTTAGAAGTTTAACGGAAAGACCAAATCATAAAAGTGGTCAAAACCTAGTGACCAAATCGTAAAAAAATGAATCATAGTGATTAAATCGTAAAAGTGATAAAAAAAAACTAGTGACCAAATATTAAATTTTCCTTTTATTTATAACAAACTCAAAGCGAATTTGCTTTTGAAAAGTGAGCCAAATTATTACCCCAGAATCGACGGTATTCTTAACTTGTATTAGAAATAAAACAGGCACTCTGCCGGCAAGATTTTTTTTTTATCCAAGTTAGTATGAATTCTATTGAAGTTTGTGAAAAAAATATAGTAGTCTATAAAAAGATATTAGATTTCACAAAAGTGATTGTAAAAAAAATCTAAAAAATTTTATTCCAACAAAACACAGGCATGCAGGCACAAAAAATTAAAGAAAAGACGATAGAACTCTGATTTGAACTTTGTGTAGTGACATAGAAATTCAGATGCAGAGGAACTTTTTAGCTGAACGAATTTTCGGAGGTAAAGAAAAAAAATAAACAATATTCTTTTCTTTTCATTATTCATGATGCCGACGAGCATGGGATGTAGCAATCGTAGCACAAGTTTTGGTAAGGAATGCTAGTTTTTCATGCTTGACCAAGTTTGTAAGACAGAGAGTACCAATAAGATAAAAGCAGCCAATGTGGAAATAATAGTCCATGGAGTGTTGAAGTAATTGTGCACAAGCAAAGCACGCCAGCGAGGCCAGCGATTTTGGCAGTAGCTATTTACTTCGCTGCAAAGGGTTCCATAATAGAACTTCTCGACGTACGCATTGTGGTAAAGCTTGTTGAAGAACTGAACTGCATCCTCAGGATTTAACCAGTTATTAACAATACCTCTCTCCCGAAGTATGTCTACGTCCTTGGTGGTGTTAATGAGATTGTCAATAAATATAGCATAGGATGTCAACCATGCTTCACAGTTGGCGCAGCATTGTTCAAAGCTGATTAGATTTCGGAAAGCGGTTTCTGTTGGTTCGTGGACAAGTAATGAAGGGATGGTCAGGACACCACCTTTAAATTTTATGTCCAATATGCTGCTTTTAGACTTGCTCTTTTCGAATTTGATTCCAGCCTCTTCTAGACTTGTAGCAGAAGGAATGGGGTTCCATTTTTCCTCCCATTCAGACATTGATGAGACCTGCAACCATTTCCTAAGCAATTTGAGAATATGCTTGATGCCTTGCATACGCAGAATTCTAGAAGGTTGTGTGGCCTACCTTTTGTTCGCCACAGCTTCCTTGCTTTTCAGCTGCTGAAATCAACCATTTTCGAAGCAGGTCCACAATATGCTTGATGTCTTGGATAGGAAAAAGTTCATCTCCTTCAATTGAGAAAGTATTTTTAAAAAAAGTTACGGCGAGTTCACATAGACAATTTACGTCCACTGGGCCTTTGGTGAAGTCGAACAAACGCTCGAGTACTATCCATGGTACTTGGTTTTCGAGCAATATCAAATCGTGATATAAAACTTGGATCATAGAAGGCATGGAAAAAATTGGGTCATCTTCTCCTATTAGACTTTCATAGACATATTTGCGGAATAGCTCAATAAGGAAGCAACCATCAATCACCAAAATCTTCACAAACTCTTCGGGACTGTATTTAATTGGCTCAGCATAACACTCACGAGCCTCCCCCTCCACATCCTCGACGTAATCGATTAAATCTTTTAGGTCTAGTCTCAAGGGTCGTAATCGAGAGATAAGACGCTGCAAATACTTAAGTTTAATTTTCTCGGTGGGTTTCAGATTTATATCGTCATGGTGGAGAGGGCCAATAGAAAATGCATCTGGGATAAAAGCTCGTTCGTTTTGCCTGTAGAGTATTTTGGGGATTTTGAAGATACAACACTTAGGTGAAATGAGCAAATCACAGGACATCATCTTTCTAATTGAAGATGCCAAGTATGCGGTATTGATTATAACACTATCTCCATTGGCAGCCATAATTTGATGCTATCTCTGTGGAGTAAAAAAAGGGGGAAGTTAACTGACAAGAGTAAAGAGTAAACCATTCATGATTCATCCAATAAAAGAGTATCAGAATTAAAGAAGGTTACCTAAGCTCAATGTAACCCGTGGCACAATATAACATGGACGAATGTAAATTTTCAAAATTCACTTCTATATTTTTTCTTGTAAAAAAATTGCTCCCAATTTGTTTGGAAAAGGAAGTTCAAAGTACTTCAAATGGGATCAAATGAAGACAAAAATAAGTAGCATTAAATTGACGTACCAGATAAGAATGAATATATAGCTACTTGCAGCTGGCTCCACCTCTCTTAAACTATGGTGTTTGGTTCTTTCAGTGACCCAGCCTGCCTTTAGGATCCCTACAAGAAAATATCATATAGTCCAATGAAATATATTCCAATAAAAAAATGAGAAACGATAATTTTCTAGGTTATCAAATGCAAGCCTTAGCATCAATTATCCCAATAGTCTAACAATTATGACGGTAGAATCGTTATTTCACTTCACCAAAAAGTCATTTTCATTCAATTTAATGACGAATGGTGCAAAGTATAAACAAATAGTTGTTGAAATAGCGAAATGTAACAAAATCAAGAATGCAAAGTGTGAGAACCCATAGGCAAGAAGTATATATAAAATCTAAGATTATTTGAAGTTAAGCGGAGATAGATGCTTACACTCTTGCAAACCGATCTTAGTTATTCTATAGAATCAGGTCTACCACCAAGGAAACCATAAAGGTTACTAGGATATCACAAATGAGGGACATATATCTTTAAACTAGCACATCGAAGATCAAGATTGATATTAGATAATCGGAAGTGGGCGACCTGCATGTATATCCTGAAGAAAAGAAAAGGATCAAATAACTAGCTAGATTCCTCACCTCAAGCCTTCCTTCCCAGGAAACTAGTTGCTAGACAACTAAAGTAGCTATCACAGATTTATAGGAGCCACAAGTTGATCAGCCCGTTTTAGTAGGTTAGGTACGATCCTTTTCCCAGTCCTTAGCTATATATTAATACTGGGACTTGATACCCTAGCTAGCTGTAAGAAACCTGTGAATGATGAGGAAACATAACCCTCGGTCAACTCTTTGAAGTCTACACATAATTTTAACTAGCCAATTAAGGATCAACTACAGAAAAAATAATTTTAAGAGTTAAAATTTCAAAAGCAGTAATAAATTCTTTTCCTATAGAGAATTTTTTTTGGGATAAATATCAAAGTGTTCCATGTAATATACGATAAAATCAATTTGGTCCCCTTAATAAGAAAACTATAAATTTAGTCCTCATAATACCCCATTTGTTTCGCCGTTCTTCCACACTCCTCATTCCGTTGTTCATTCAACAGAATTCATTCCACATTAGCCTCATCGCCATGTCATCTCTCCAATGAGCACAAAACATGATATCCTCTTTGACACGTCATAATAAAGTTTCCCTGTAAGCTCAAAACATCATATCTGCCCGGCTCGGCAAATCTTCTTCTGCATATTAGAAACCGGACCATCATCCCTAGCAAGCGAGCCCACCGAGCCCACTGCACTCTTCGAATCCTCGCCTTCCTTCAGAGACTCATCTGCATAAAAAAGAACGGCCTCGTCTGCAGTGCTTATGGTTGCCTTATTCGGCATTGCACCAACCACGGCCTCGTCTGCCAGGCCAAGCAGCTCCATGCCCTCCTTATCCTCTTTTCCGTCACACCCAACAATTTCCTGGCATCAAAGCTCATCACTTTCTACTGCAAATCAAATAACCAATGTGAAACCCGCTGCGTGTTCGATAGAATTCCTGACAAAAATATATTCTCTTGGAACGCTTTGCTCATTGGCTTCTCCCTTCATGGCATGCACCTTGAAGTGCTAAAACCGTTTCGTTCTTCGTGTTCGCAAATTTGAGGGATGTGTAACTCGATTGTTATACGATTTCTTGCGCTTTAAAGGCATTATCATTGATTTAAAACCGTTTCGTTCTTCGTGATCGATTGTGATTCACGAGCTATATATTGCTCGGCCAACCAGCGCATCTACTGATTATCGTCAAATCTGGGGCCTCTGGTGAGCAGGACTTAAATCAAATTCGATTTAAACAGTGCTTTGGGGCCTGAGCTGGGATTTTATTGTTGTCTAAGTTCACATTGTTTGTAAAAGTATTATAGAATATAAATAAATTTAATAAAATTTTAAAAATAAATATATTAAATTTTAAAAATTCATATATAAACACCAATATATTTTACACAATCTCCAACAACATTTCACGCAAACTTCAATACATTTTCAAAAAAAAAAATAACAAATCTTTTCTCTCTATACTTTTTCACCTAATTTCATTGCATTTTTTATTAAACAATTACATCAAATCATCTATTTCTACGTCTTTTTACAAATTCCGACAAAAATTAAATATCTTTAAAAAAATTTACCAACTTTTACACAACAACCTATAAAACTCAAATCTACATAAATATTCACAATTATATTAAAATTGTAAATTTTTTTCAATTTTATTAGAAACAAAGTTTTGGATTTAAAAGCTTTCGTTGTTCTCAAAACAACGAAAGTGAGAATCGCTTTCCTTTCAAAGAGGCTCAATTTTCATTATTGAGAGGAAACGTGGACTATTTCTCAACCGCATATCAACCACATTATAATGTCCGATAAGAGTGCCAACTCACATTATTGAAAGGAAACACGTGTACAGCCTCAATTGGATACAAGAGACTGATCGAGGTATTTTTTTTTGCTGAATAACTGATCGAGGTATTCGACTAGCAATTAATATTTCCTTTAAGAGCATTACTGACTTACTGGCCTTTACGAATTGACCTGTCAGAGAGGCTCAATTTTCATTATTGAAAGGAAACATGGACTATTTCTCAACCGCATATCAACCACATTATAATGTCCGATAAGAATGAAACCAACTCGTATTATTGAAAGGAAACACGTGTACAACCTCAATTGGATACAATAGACTGATCGAGGTATTCGACTAGCAATTAATATTTCCTTTTAGATCATTATTGACTTACTGGCCTTTACGAATTGACCTGTCAGAGATGCTCAATTTTCATTATTGAAAGGAAACATGGACTATTTCTCAACTGCATATCAACCACATTATAATGTCCGATAAGAGTGAAGCCAACTCGTATTATTGAAAGGAAACACGTGTACAACCTCAATTGGATACAATAGACTGATCGAGGTATTCGACTAGCAATTAATATTTCCTTTAAGACCATTATTGACTTACTGCCTTTACGAATTGACATGTCAGAGAGACTCAATTTTCATTATTGAAAGGAAACATGGACTATTTCTCAACCACATATCAACCACATTATAATGTCCGATAAGAGTGAAGGTAACTCATATTATTGAAAGGAAACACGTGTACAGCCTCAATTGGATACAATAGACTGATCGAGGTATTCGACTAGCAATTAATATTTCCTTTAAGACCATTATTGACTTACTGGCCTTTACGAATTGACCTGTCAGAGAGGCTCAATTTTCATTATTGAAAGGAAAAATGGACTACTTCTCAACTGTATATCAACCACATTATAATGTCCGATAAGAGTAAAGCACACTCGCATTATTGAAAGGAAACACGTGTACAGCCTCAATTGGATACAATAGACTGATCGTGTATTTTTTTTTGCTGAATAACTGATCGAGGTATTCGAATAGCAATTAATATTTCCTTTAAGACCATTTTTGACTTACCGACCTTTACGAATGACCTATCAAAGAGGCTCAATTTTCATTATTGAAAGGAAATATGGACTATTTCTCAACCGCATATCAACCACAGTATAATGTCCGATAAGAGTGGAGGTAACTCGTATTATTGAAAGGAAACACGTGTACAACCTCAATTGGATACAATAGACTGATCGAGGTATTCGACTAGCAATTAATATTTTCTTTAAGACCATTATTGACTTACTGGCCTTTACGAATTGACTTGTCAGAGATGCTCAATTTTCGTTATTGAAAGGAAACATGGACTTTTTCTCAACCGCATATCAACCACATTATAATGTCCGATAAGAGTGAAGCGAACTCGCATTATTGAAAGGAAACACGTGTACAGCCTCAATTGGATACAATAGACTGATCGAGGTATTCGACTAGCAATTAATATTTCCTTTAAGACCATTATTGACTTACTGGCCTTTACGAATTGACCTGTCAGAGAGGCTCAATTTTCATTATTGAAAGGAAACATAGACTATTTCTCAACTGCATATCAACCACATTATAATGTCCGATAAGAGTGAAGCCAACTCGCATTATTGAAAGGAAACACGTGTACAGCCTCAATTGGATACAATAGACTGATCGAGGTATTCGACTAGCAATTAATATTTCCTTTAAGACCATTATTGACTTACTGCCTTTACGAATTGACATGTCAGAGAGACTCAATTTTCATTATTGAAAGGAAACATGGACTATTTCTCAACCACATTATAATGTCCGATAAGAGTGAAGGTAACTCATATTATTGAAAGGAAACACGTGTACAGCCTCAATTGGATACAATAGACTGATCGAGGTATTCGACTAGCAATTAATATTTCCTTTAAGACCATTATTGACTTACTGGCCTTTACGAATTGACCTGTCAGAGAGGCTCAATTTTCATTATTGAAAGGAAACATGGACTACTTCTCAACTGTATATCAACCACATTATAATGTCCGATAAGAGTGAAGCACACTCGCATTAATGAAAGGAAACACGTGTACAACCTCAATTGGATACAATAGACTGATCATGTATTTTTTTTTGCTGAATAACTGATCGAGGTATTCGAATAGCAATTAATATTTCCTTTAAGACCATTTTTGACTTACCGAGCTTTACGAATGACCTATCAAAGAGGCTCAATTTTCATTATTGAAAGGAAATATGGACTATTTCTCAACCGCATATCAACCACAGTATAATGTCCGATAAGAGTGGAGGTAACTCGTATTATTGAAAGGAAACACGTGTACAGCCTCAATTGGATACAATAGACTGATCGAGGTATTCAAGTAGCAATTAATATTTCCTTTAAGACCATTATTGACTTACTGGCCTTTACGAATTGACTTGTCAGAGATGCTCAATTTTCGTTATTGAAAGGAAACATGGACTATTTCTCAACCGCATATCAACCACATTATAATGTCCGATAAGAGTGAAGCGAACTCGCATTATTGAAAGGAAACACGTGTACAGCCTCAATTGGATACAATAGACTGATCGAGGTATTCGACTAGCAATTAATATTTCCTTTAAGACCATTATTGACTTACTGGCCTTTACGAATTGACCTGTCAGAGAGGCTCAATTTTCATTATTGAAAGGAAACATAGACTATTTCTCAACTGCATATCAACCACATTATAATGTCCGATAAGAGTGAAGCGAACTCGCATTATTGAAAGGAAACATGTGTACAGCCTCAATTGGATACAATAGACTGATCGAGGTATTCGACTAGCAATTAATATTTCCTTTAAGACCATTATTGACTTACTGGCCTTTACGAATTGACCTGTTAGAGAGGCTCAATTTTCATTATTGAAAGGAAACATAGACTATTTCTCAACTGCATATCAACCACATTATAATGTCCGATAAGAGTGAAGCCAACTCGCATTATTGAAAGGAAACACGTGTACAACCTCAATTGGATACAATAGACTGATTTTGTATTTTTTTTTACTGAGTAACTAATCGAGGTATTCGACTAGCAATTAATATTTCCTTTTAAGACCATTATTGATTTACTGGCCTTTACGAATTGACCAATAGAGAGGCTCAATTTTCATTGTTGAAAGGACTATTTCTCGTCCGCATATCAACCACGTGATAATGTGGATTGGTGTGTGACGAGTGACGTACGATAAGAGTGAGCCCAACTCGCATTCTTGAAAGGAAATGTGTCCAGCTGGCCTCAATAGGATATAATCGGCTCCTGTATTCTTGTTGCAATTAACCTTTCCTTTAAGACGATCATTGTCTTACTGGCCTTTACGAGCTCACCTGTCAGTGGCTCCATTTTCAAATTGCAATTATTTTTCATAATACAATTTAGAGTGATCAATACGTGGACTTTATAGTGTTCGCATTTATAAAAAAAAATTATTTAAATAATATAAGATCTATTTTGTTATTATGTCTATTTATATACTATTCATTTATTATTGTGTCTATCCTTATTTAAATTGCATGATACTAACTAAAGATATTGCATGTTTAATTTTTTTTACAGATTATTATAAAACTCCAATTTTTTTAAATATTTTCACACTGATACCTTTTCACAAAGTTCAATTTCCTAGTAAAAAGAAAGAAGCGAACAAATTGGGGAAAAGTGTCATGGCAGCCGACATATTAACTAATGCCTTTCAAAGAGACTACTAATTGAAATCTACTGCCTCTCAGACCTACGCAACTCAAACACAATTTCTCGCATAAAGATAAAGCAAGGGTTAAATAAATTTTACCTCCTTTATTTTTAGAATATTTATATATTGCATATCGATATATTATTTTTGAGACATTAGACTTATAAAATTATACATTTTTTCAATTTAGACCATGTACCGTAATTAGGCGTCACTTTAGATGGATTTCGTCAATTTAGTTACACATTATCTCCCTTATTTTTTGGGTATTTATATATTGTCTATTTGTCTTTGAGAGTATTCACATCTCACTTAGGTGGCAGCCAGGTGAGAGGCACGTTTTGACTAAATCCGTCTAAATTGACGCCCAATTATGGTGTATGGTCCAAATAAAAAAATGTGAAACCTTATGGGTCCAATGTCTAAAAAATAATACATTAGAATACAATGTGTAAATACCACTAACGATAATAGGGACAATATATTTAACCCATAAAGAAATTAAAAGTGTCTATTCTTTTTTTTTTCTGAATAACAACCAGTAGATTAAAAAATTAAAAACAACTACAAACAGGACATACAACACGAAAATAACAAAACAAACTAGACAGACAACAGGACAGAAAAACCAGCAAGACCCTCGGACGGATCAGAGGAACCACTATGAACTCCATGCATGGCAGAGGGAGTGATGGCCGGACATAGTAGGCAGAGCTACTAGGACCTGGACAAGCCGGTAAAGCGCCACAAAGGACGCGTAGCGAGACCCAACAAAGGGTCGGAAAAGAGCCACAAGGACTCGGAAGAGAGCCACAAGGGCTCGGATAAGCCCACGGAAGGGGCGGACAGACGACCAAGGACCAAGACCAACAAGAAGCCCTAAACAGAGGGGCAAACCCAAACGGGCGAAAACACAACAAAGCACAAGCCCGAAACAGAGGGGCTAGCCCAAACGGGCGACAACAGAGCAACAAACAAGCCCAAAACACAGGGGCAGACCCAAACGGGTTTATTGGCTGTCGGGATAGCGGTGGCGGCGGCGGCGCGTGTGGCGGCGGCGGCGCGTGGTGGACTGCAGTTGGGAACCACAGGGGGAAATGGAGCGCTGGGACCACACAAGCCACGCCGGAGGAGAAGAGCCGGTTTCGGGGGACGATGGAGCCGACACGCGCGACTGTATACTTCGGCGAGTCAGATCCACGCGCCGCGCGTGGATCAAGACGCGCTGCCAGGTGAGAACCGGAGAAGGCGTCCGACGAAGCGCACGGCGTGCAGAGGCTGACTAGCTGGCGCGTGCAGGGCCAAAAGGGACGAAAACCGCTGAAAACGACTGGAACACCACCTGCAAGAAAAAGCCCAACAACCACCCAAACAAACTCAATCCGACCGAGCCGGAGAGAAAAGGAGGGAAGAAGGAAGAGGGAGAGGGGAAAAGGGGAAGACAAAAGGAGGAGGGGGATGGAAGAGCCGGAGCTCCCCCCTCCTCCGTAAGGCGTCAGGCGGGCGGGGATAGGCAGTCGGCTGAGAGAGAGAGAGGGTAGGCGGGGAAGTTTAGTTTTAAAAAAAAGTGTCTATTCATTCCCGTGAGTAATGAGTTGCATTGGTTGTTTGTAGAATGAAACGATCTAGATCCTTTGCAATCATGTGTGTTTATTGGATGGTTAACTCAGAAAATACTATTAAATAAATGTTAAATATTCAAAAGTATAGTATAGACACGCATGTGTATGTCTTTCTTTGAATTACATAGTCCAATATTTTAGACAAAGATTTGTAGAAGATCTTTAAAACCCAAAACAAAGCCTTCCAAAATTTTAACGAAAAAAACTCTCCAGATCAATTTTCTCCAATTTTTATCAGTGGAGATTGACCAAAGGTGTATATAGTACTTTTAATTTCTTTAATTATTTAGGAATGCAATATATAAAAAATTGAATGTGAACCAGCTAATTAACGGAAATCACAGTCGACAACTTCCTCGGACAAAGATGCTTCGTAACTTAACGGGCTGGTGGAAATGATGTAAAGGCTTGAAGTTGACGCAAGGTTTTGATTCGTCATGAGTCACATGGTTTTTTAAGTTTCAATAAACGACAGGGGCCGGCGGTCGTGTTTCCTTAGCTGTTTCGTATGTCTTACATGGGTGTCAATGTCATTTCCCCAGAATTTACATAGTGTTTGTGGACATAAAATTTTACCCTAAAATTTTAACATCATTATATTTTCATTCTCTCTCTTTCCCTTTTCTCTACCCTTTTTACTAACTTTTTTACTTTTTACCAACTTTTTCACTTTTTCACTTACTTTTTTATTATCTCTCCTTACTTTTTATCTAACTTTTTTTACACTTTTTACTCACATTTTTCACTTTTTCATTCTCTCTCCTCACTTTTTCATAAACCCTAAAATTTTACCCTAAAATTTTACTTACACAAACACTATGTTAATATGCTATTAGCTCTCGATGACCATTGACATCTTGCGCATACTATCCTCACTCACAGGGTACACGTGATCAACCATAATTTCGGCCTTGATTGAATCGTATCTACATTATATTTTGTTAAAATAAATAAAAAAAATTGACAATTTGGTCACTAAATTTATATCACGTTGATAATTTCGACCTTGATTGAATTATATCTGTCACACCCCAGACCCAACAGGGTCCAACAGTAGACTTTTTCTTTGAACAATATTTCAAATAACTCAAAATATAGAATTCATTTATTTCAAATAAACTTAAATATAGTCCTCACTTTCAAAATCATAAACTTAAGTAAAATTCTCTAAATAAAACAAAATGCAATGTAAAATAAAACTTCATTCTCATCTATCCCAGCTCACATGACATCTAAGCTTGTTCCTCAGCATGATCTCCATATTTTTCTGGAAATGAAAACATATTAACGGAGTGAGTTCGACAATTCAGTAAGCGGAGAATAAAAATATTAATAATAATCTTTTAAAATAAATTTTCAAATGATTTTTTCAATAGTTCAGAAATTTCCCTTAGGCAATATCAGTAAATCATATTTACCATATGACAGGGTTGTGCCAACACTCCGAAGAATATATGCACCAATAATCAGTAATTAGTAATCAATGAGTTGGTACCAACAGAGAGAGTAATAACAGTAATCAGTAATACACATTGCCACCGGGATTTCAAAACATAAAACAGTAATTAAAAACATAAAATCATATTTCAGTATAACCAATAATTGGATAACAGTGAATCCAAGAATTCAAAACAGACTTCGGTATAATTTCTAAAACTCGTCATTTCATATTATCGAGAAAAAAATTATCGTTACCCCGCTCACCTGTCTCGATGTGAATAATCAATATCCTCGCTATTAGCACAACCGACACTACGTCAGAGCTGAAAAACTCCAAGGCTTGACAGTGAGAGAGAGAAAAATGGCTCAAAAATCAAGTGTGAAGTCATATTTGAAAGGAGTGTTCGACCTCTGAATGAGCTCCCCTTTTATAGGTGACATGAACTCGAATTTTAGCTGAAAAACATTGAATCTCATCTGAAACTGATTCCTTTTCGAAATCCCACATTAAACACGATAAATCGCATGGTTACTGAGAAACTTCGAGATCTTTATGTTGGAGTTGAAAAGGTTACTCAAATCAGACGAAAAAGGGTGTAACGGTTGAGGAAATGAAGTGAGAGAGTGAGAAAATTAGGAGAGAGAAAATGTTTAAGGTTGGCGAACGGTTAATGGAACAGGGAAAATCGAAGAGGTTTTAGGGTTGAGGAAGAAGACAATCAAAAACTTAACAGAAATAACGAACGAACAAAAGAATAAATAAAATATAATGTCGCCTATCGTAGCAAATGCGCTCATGGCTCCAGTGGTGTCACGCCCCAAAAATCAGCATAAATAGATAAAAGAAATTCATCGCATTTATTTGAAACTAAACATAATATAACGATACTGTTTCAAAACATAAACTTGAACAAATTAAAATCCATAATGATTCTCTTATCTATCCCACTCACATGCTCTCTAGGTTCAATCTCTAAGCAATCTCTAAAAATAAGAAAATAAAACGGAGTGAGTTCGACAACTCAGTAAGCAGAGAATAAAAATATATATTCTTTTCTTTGAGCCGAAATAAAAAAATATAATAGCTTTATCATAAAATCTCTTTTAGCATCAACAGTAAGCCACATTAACCCCTGTGGCAGGGTTATGCAAAGACTTAATCGGCGGCCAAACCGAATTAAGCCAACAGTAATTGAAGTTTGCCCTACTAAGACTTAACCACGTACGCTAAGTGTGCACTAGACTACACCGCACCATAACCAACAAACATGCACCTAGCCCAGTGGTCTTCCTCTGTTAAAACCCCAGGTCTGGAGTTCGACTCCAGCCTTTGTCAAAACCTTTTTTTTTAACTGGGTTCTCACATCCTTCTCCCCTTAAAAAAATTTCGTCCTCGAAATTTACTAATACCAAATATACATACCTGAGAACATCCTTCTTGTAATACGCAACTTCATCTCTACTGATTAACCACTCATCTTTGATGGTAAAGGACATTCTTTAACATAATGTCCCGCCTTTCCACATCGAAAACATAACTTATTCGCAGCTCGACATTCCCCCCAATGTGCTCGATTACACTTTGGACAAAAAGAGTTTTACGATTTGTGATGTGTACCTTGACTTCCTTGTTCCCTTCTTGCGTTGCCTTTATCTTTTCTTCTCTTTGGAAAACCTTGATTGGTTTCAGTACGAAATCTTTGAGGTACAAACCTCTTCCTTTCCTCATACTGCTCTTTGCACCTCTGGATACTATGTTCTATCATTGACGCCTTGTTAACCAATTCAGAAAAATTATTGATTTGAAATCCAACTATGCGATCATAAACACGAGAATTAAGACCTTCTTCAAATTTCCGAGCCTTCTTTTCCTCATCCGGAATCATATATAGTGCAAACCGAGAAAGCTCAATATATTTCGCGACATACTCATGCACATTCATCGATCCTTGAACCAAATTAATAAATTCCCTAGCTTTTGTATCACGAACTGACCTTGGGAAAAATTGTTCGTAAAATACCTTTTTGAAGCAGTCCCATGTGACCGGTACTTGTCCCTGAAAAGTTCGTTTGGGAATCCACCACCACCTAGCTTCGCCGACAAGTTTAAACGTCGTGAACTACACCTTCTGTTCCTCTACGCAGCGCAAAACTTGGAATGTGTCTTCAATGTGTTGAATCCAGTCTTCAGCCGCAGTTGGATCAGTTTTTCCTTCGAATGTCAACGGGCGCATTCTGTTGAATTGCTCGATGGTACATCCTTCAGTAATAACATTTTCGTGTCGATTTTCGGAATGACGTGTTATCTCCTCTATAACTTGTTGCGCCACCCCACGTAACATCGCTGAACTATGAGAGCTTGGTTCGACTCGAGATTCACCGTTAATGGTATCATTCAAATTAATAGAATTAATAGGATTAGCCATCCTGAAACAATGACTCGTACTCATAATGACCGTCAATGCAAACAAATATATCAAACACAGATAAACAATAACCTAATCTACCTAATCCTACCCATCATAAATCAATGTTTTGAAAGTGTTCAGAATCTATCAACCTTTCCTCTGATACCAAACTGTCATGCCCCAAAAATCAGTATAAATAGATAAAATAAATTTATCGCATTTATTTGAAACAAAACATAATATAACGATACTGTTTCAAAACGTAAACTTGAACAAATTAAAATCCATAATGATGCTCTCATCTATCTCGCCCACATGCTCTCTAGGTTCAATCTCTAAGCAATCTCTGAAAATAAAACGGAGTGAGTTCGACAACTCAGTAAGTAGAGAATAAAAATATATATTCTTTTCTTTGAGCCGAAATAAAGAAAATATAATAGCTTTATCAGAAAATCTCTTTTGGCATCAACAGTAATCCACATTGACCCTTGTGGTAGGGTTGTGCAACGACTTAACCGGCGACCAAACCGAATTAAGCCAACAGTAAATGGAGTTTGCCCTACTAAGACAGCCACGTACGCTAAGTGTGCACTAGGGAGAAACTCACACAAAAACCAATCCGAATAATGGGTGCACCAGTAATGAGTAATGAGTTGGTACCAATAGCAGCAGTAATCAGTAATCAGTAATACGTAACAGAACATCGCCTCGGGGTTTGACAACAGTATAATAAATAATATCAGAACTCATATTCAAAATCAGAAATGATGTTCAACAGAATACAGGATCTTTGAGAAATACTTCAGAACAGTCATATAAACAATCTTAGTAGGTCATAATTTTTGGAGAAAAATATTATAGTAGCTCCGCTTACTAAATTTGCTTTGATAATTGAATCGCCCTAGAAAACACG
Organism: Myrica gale; assembly: GCA_963930655.1. Taxonomy (NCBI): domain Eukaryota; kingdom Viridiplantae; phylum Streptophyta; class Magnoliopsida; order Fagales; family Myricaceae; genus Myrica; species Myrica gale. Next base: position 728,585 of record OZ005600.1, on the reverse strand, counting down.
TACTGCAACGATCCTCAAGAACCGAAGAAAAATGTAAATACCCAAAAATGGCCGAATAGAGAGAGATCTCAAAATTGATGAAAAATCACGTTTGAGAGGTGTGAAGAATCTCTGAGTAAAAGGTCTCTTTTATAGGCGAGTTTTGGCCAAAAATTAATGAATAACGTCTCAAAACTGATGCCCTTTCGAAATCCTCCATTAACCACCATAAATCGCTTGATTTATTGAGAAATGTCGAGATCTACACAATAGAGTTGAAAGGACACGAAAACCAAATGAAAAGGTGCTAAAACGGATGAGAAATCGAAGAGAGAGAGAGAGAGTAATGGTCGAAAACGGCGAACTGCAACCCACAAAGTCGAAAAGATTAGGGTTGAGGAAGAAAAAGATCAAAACGCATCGTTTCATTAAAAATTTAATTCCAGCAAAACGCGTTTAAATAAAATAAAACCTCATCAATGTCAACCAAACGCGTGAAACGCCCTAGTGGAGAAACCTCGCATTCCATTTTTTTCGCACATAAATTATTATACATATAAATAAACAATACCGCACCATAACCAACAAACATGCGCCTAGCCCAGTGGTCTTCCTCTGTTACAACCCCAGGTCTGGAGTTCGACTCCAGCCTTTGTCAAAACCTTTTTTTTAAACTGGGTTCTCACAAGTGGTTAGCTTTCTGTTTTATCCCTCTAGGCACCGAGGTTCGAGTCCTCGCTCTGCCATGTTTTTCTCATTTAAACCCTGTAGTGCATATATATAAAAGCGCACCACCAGTTTAACAAAACATGTAGCTCAGTGGTTCCCCTTTGTTTACCACTAGTCCAGGGGTTTGAATCCTAGGCATGACCATTTTTCTTTTAAAACGGGTTTTCACAATATCTGCATTATATTTTGCTAAAATAAATAAAGAAAATTGAATCTTTGAGAAATAATTCAGAACAATCATATAAACAATCTCAGTAGGTCTTTTAAAATTTCAAATTTGTTTTCAGAATAACATAAACTTGCAATAAAATATTTTCCACAAAATCGTTTATGAAAACGTGTTCATAATTTTTGGAGAAAAATATTATAGTAGCTCTGCTTACCCAATTTGATTCAACAATTGAACCACCTTAGAATCCATGTATTGCAGCGACCCAAAAGATTCGAAGAAAATCGAGAAACTCATCAATGACCGAAATTGACTTAGAGAGAGAGAGAGAGAAAAAACTCAAAATGGAGAATAACCCAAAATTGAGTGGTGTGAATAATCTCTGAGCAGAAGGTCCCCTTTTATAGGCGATTTTTGGCCTAAAATCAATGAATAACATCCCAAAACCGATGCCCTTTCGAAATCCTTCATTAGCCACTATAACTCGCATGATTTATTGGGAAGCTTTGAGATTTACACAATGGAGTTAAAGACCACGAAAATCAATCGAATAGGTGCTAAAACGGATGAGAAATCGATGAGAGAGAGAGGAAATTGATGAGAGAGAAACTGAAGGGTTGAAAACGGAAGCTAAGGTTAGAAGAATCGAGATTCTAAAGTTTGAGGAAGAAGAAGATCAAAACGCACCGTTTTACTTAAAAATCAAATTCGAGCAAAACGAGTTTAAATAAAATAAAACTTCACCATATGAAATAAACAAGCAAAGGCGCCTCAGTGGTCTAGCTGCGCCTCTCTTCTCCAAAGCGCCTGGGTTCAAATCCTAGCCTAGCAAAAACAATCTTTTCATTTCTTTTTAAAGACCGGGTTATCACACACTAGGTTTATATCACGTAGACGATTTCGTCACTAAGTTTCATTTTTTGACAATATGGTCACTGGGAATATATAGTTGTGACGATCTGCTCTTTCCGTCAAACCTCCGTTAAATTTTTAACCGGAATAGCGGTCGACCGGTTTGTTTACCGATGCGGCAAAGATAATTTGAAGCGGTCGACCACATTCTATTCCGTTAAAAATTTAACGGAGGTTTGATGAAAATACTAGATCGTCACAATTATATATTCTTAATGATCATATTATCAACAAATGAAACACAATGACTAAATTATTAACGTGTTTTAAAACTAATGACTAAATTTTCAATTTTCGAATAAATAATGCCGCAGAGAAAGCAATGTGTGTGAGGTTTTGGGCGAATTCCGTATCGTCACACCTGCCCGACCCCGTCATGGAAGGCTATACTCTTATCGTCACACCAATACGTCATAGTCTCATAGACGGTATATTTTGCATGGCAACGTACTCTCATTAATTTGCACAGATGCGAGTCCTTGAACTGGACACGTGTCTTGCTTTCATTAAAAACACTGGATCTAAGAGTCAATAACTGATCCGTGAGAGGAAGGTTATTGTCTTTTTCAAAAGACATATCAAGATATTCTATAATTCTTTCTTTAAATTGTATTATATAATTCAAAGAAGGATAAATATTATAGATAGATATCGTTATAAAATTATGATAACGACATGACTCTAAAGACATATATATAGAGACATGAGGGATCTTAAAAGGAGAAGAGTGGTTAGAAGTGGGAAGCGAAGATCAAAGGAGAAATATAGAGTCTGAGCTAGAGGACACCGGTCACGGGAATGGATTTGCCACGACGGCCTCACCAACAGATCAACACCCCTAGCAGCACCATTGCTGAAGGTAGTTATGGTTTTTCTTCTTGATCCTAGCTCCTCTTCTTTGTAAATAGTTAAATAGAAAAAAGGCAAACTTTAGAGATCTGTACATGCATTAATTACAGCTTACGTGTCAATAAGTGATTAGATTATTTTCAGTATAATCATAAGATTTTTTTTTTTAATTCAGTATAATCATTAGAATTTAAGCATATCTATGGTTGTGCAACGGGATCAGATTGCAAACAAAAGCATGTTCGATGATATGTCAACAATATGCATGCTTATCTGCTCCATGGTTTCAGAGGAATTCTCTAATGGATCTTTTGGATTGACATATGCAGGTGAGGATGAGGATAAGTGCTCTACGTTCCTATCGAGCCTCAAGGACTGTTTCAACTCTATAGGTACTTTTTTTTCCTATAAAAATTCCCACCGTTTATTTTCATCTTGCACCCTGTTTTTTGCAGTTTTTTTATAATTTGATCACCTCAACGGTGTTATTTACTGGTCATGAGTGGCTGATGTGATGTTGACGAAACTTTATCGTTACACAAAATGGGCCAACAAGGAATTTAAAAGTTACAACGGAAGGGTACCCAAAAAGGGACTCTGATTTCATGATGGCCGGATCTGGCTAATAAATCTAACCGTTCGATAATATGCCAACATGCTAAAACATATTAGCAATCCGTGGATGCATAATGATGGAATCAGTTACTTCGTCACTACCAGATCAATTGCACCCTCAGGTGGGCTTAAGCAATTCACTCACTCAGTCAAAGCATGGTAGGTCAGATTAATAAAAGTGAATGAGTTTTTTTTGGCTCAATCAATTGTGTTTTAAAGACTAGTATTGATTCATGACCTTGTTTGTATACAAACATTTTCTTAATAGTGGACCGTGTTGGAAACTTGTACCCAATTGTTCTAAATTGTCTTTTAGGTTATGTTCGACAGGTTGATCAGAGTGATTTTCCTCTTCTGAAGGTTCAGAAAAATAGAAACATTTAAAAGAAGTAAAACATGACTTTGTGTGTTGAAATTAAAAGGCAGAACATTCTTTATTCTAGTCACAGTCCCTCCTTTTACGGTGTCAGATCCCTTTTGTTGTCTTCTTGCTACCTTGTTCCCTTGCGTCTCTCTTCCTTGTCCCCCGCCATTTTCCACACCTGCACTAACTTTACAAAAAAAGAAAGAAAGAAATAATTAGATGAGAAAATTTCAATTTACCTGCTTTTGCATTCTGGCTTGAAACTTGTGTTTCTTTGATGGCATGGCAGAGATTAGAGAGAAGAAATTTATAGAGTTTCGTTGGCAGGTTTAATATGTTAAATTATCCATTCATGACAATGATTGCACGTGATGTGCATCATGCGACTATATGTTATCATGGATTTCTTCTCGTGATCTATTATAATATTGCTCTGTCCAGTGGCGGACGGAGGGGGCAAGATAGGGTGGGAGGGAATGGTAACAATTATGTTGCCTTGAAACTTGTGCCCATCACCAACGTATGAAAAAGTTTCAATTGGCACATAATTAGACGCATCCATTGTTAGAGTAATTTCTGGCGTACCGTTTCAACTGGATGTTTTGAACCCAGACTTTGCATAACTTCGCAACCGTGACATCTGCTTCTTCTTTTTTCCATTGTCAATTTATATATTCTTGGCTGATTTGTATTTTAGTAAGGGCAGCCAGTTTAACTATGTTGTCTCGCTTTAACAGGTAACTGGTTCAAGAAGGGTAAAACCGCCAACATGGCTCCAGGTAACCCTCTGGCGCCAGTCAATGAACCTTCTAAAAGAGGGAGGAAAAAAAACTGATAGTAAATGAAATTTGTCGAGCACAGTACTTGTGGTGTTTGTTAGTCCAAAATTTTGGGTTAAAATAATAACTATAAAATATTCTTTCACTCTATTAAATTATCAATGTTTTCTATAATAAATTTTAAAAATTCATTTAAATCATCTATTTTCACTTTTTTACCACCCAAAATCTCAACTCTCTTTTACCACCCTAGTATATTAAAACTATGGGGCATCAGAGAGTACTTTGCATGCATTTAGTGTATTAATTTTTGTTCCATATATGATCCCCGAACCATCAAAAGAGGAAAAAAAATCATAATGAAGTACCCCCAACATAGCAACAAGTCAAGCCTGACCTAAGATTGATATAACAGAAAGAAAGCTCTTTAGACCTCCACTTTCCACCCATATCAACTTCTTAAGCCATTTGCATACTGTTATGTAGGAGCTCTTATTTTTCCCAAAAACCTCGGCGGTATTATTGTCATGCTACGGCAACGTCGGATTTAACTTCAAATATTGTCTCACTTTGACAGGCGATAAGGACGAGGACGAGGACGAGGACCTCAGGGCTTTCTCACCGGCACCAAGGCTGCGTTTGTTACTAAAATTTTACCCAAAATTTTATCTCTCTCCTAATAAAATACTCCAATATAATCTCTCTCTCTTCCATAAAAAAATTTAAAAAATTACAAAAACTATAAAATATTATCTCTTTCTTCACTTTTTCACTAAACTCAATACCAACACCAAACCCAATACCAAAAATTTTACCACACAAACCCACCCCAAGTAATACACATTCCCCATTGTTTATTTACCATTATGTCAATTAATTGCAGTCGTTCTTTTTTACACTTTCTTTTATCGAAAGTCTTATATTAACAGTCGTTTTGCTGCAAGCTAAGAGAAAAAACAGAGAATTGCACAGAGAGAATAAAAAAATAGGAAAATAAATTAATTTTTATTTAATTATATATTACATATGTTTTTTTTCATTCATCTTAAACTGGTATTAAGAATCAAGTTTACTTATCAAGATTATGAAAAATATTAATATAATGTGCATCAAATATTGAAAAATACTTTTAAAAAATATTTTGAAGTAAAAATACAATATTAAAAATTAGAATACTTTATTGAAATAAAAATTCACTTGAAACTATTTCACACTCTAAACAACTTGACCTCAAAACAAACTGAATGTTAAATATAAAACTTTTCTAGTGCAACAACGACTCAGCCTTTGAAACGGAAAAAAGAAAATCAAATCCTATATTTGGAATTAAAAAAACACATGGGATGACTGATGAGAGCCAGTACCGATGGAGACAGATCCAACCTCGTGACAGCGCCGCCCCCAAGAGGTGGAATGGGAGAGCCCCTCGTGGTGACAATGCTGCTCAGCGAGATGGATCTTTTAAGAAAACTTTAAAATAATTCTGGTGGAGCCCACATTTTTTTAAGAAAAAAGATTACAACTTTTTTATTAAATTGCAAGATTTTTTCCTATAAAAATTTAGTGTTATTATTTATATTAACATTTTCATAACTTTGACACTTGACGGACATGGAAATACTCATGATTACATAACAATTAGGTTTTTCTTTGGTACTTAATTAAAACTTTTTGGGCATATGGAATACTTTACATTCATTCTTTATATTAAGCAATTTTTTTGAATTTATCTTCCCAATTATACAACCTTTTATATTCGTTCCTTACGTGATTCAAGACCAAAAGAGGAAAATTAAAAAGGCAGTCACGACCTAAGATATATAACAGAACACTATATTGCACCTCTATCAGCTTTCTAAGCCATTTGCTTACTATATATTATGTATGAATATCATTAAATTCTTATTAAAATTACACTTCACACTCTTTAACTAATTTTTTTTTTGTAACGAAAGAAATTCGATATTATTGTGCATCGGACTCGGACCTTATGTTAACAAGTATTCATTTTGCAATTTGCCACCATATGTGTACGCTTTGAACCTTATGTTAAAATGTAATCGTTAAGATTGTACCTCATGTTATTATTTCTTTTTATAAAATATTGTGCGGATGCTCACCCTATGATTTATATTTGCTTAATATATTGATTTTGTTACTTATATTGTCGAACTTTGACACTTTACTGACATTGACGTACGTGCTGATCATGGCATCAACAGAAGTACTGAACGGGAGCCCAGGTATTAACTATAACATTATTTTAAAACTTTTTGGGCATTTTGGTATTACTTTGCATTCATTATTTAAGGCAATTTTTTTAAAAATGTATATTCCCGAATACTTATTTTTCTATGGATTATTGTAGGACGAATTTCTGTTGTAGAAAATAGGCCGTTTAACCTATTTGACTGCGGAACATGCATCAGCAGAGTAGCTCTTTGAAAATGTATAATATTATTGCTTTCTGCAACAGTAGTAGTAGTACCACATGCTCTAGATATATACTGAAAACATATATAATGCTATACTTTGGTCAATATCTTTAAGAACTCTTGTCTTTGGTTATCCGAAGAATCTGGAACATGATCGACGACGTTAGACTTATTTTATGCTCATCGATTATAGTACTAGCTAGCTAGGTTGCTAAATCTCAGCGTATTTTGTTCTCCTCGTTATAATAAGCTGTAGTTTTTGGCGACTGATTTCAAGCGTTATTATAAACGCAGCACCAGAACGTAAAAAGGTTATAAAGGTGGTTCCTCGTCGGCCAAAATCAAGCTGATCAATCACAATCTAGTGCTTCTGCCCAAACATGTAAGTTGTTAGATTATTTTTATTTGTTCTACTCTTCTTTTAAGCGATGCTTCGCCTTGAGAAAAAAAAAAGTGATGCTTCGCCATAATGGACGTTCCTCGTTAGAGCCAATATGGTCGCACCCTAGCTTAGACTGTACATGCAGTACTCTTCATCTCTTAGGATCTAATTATAATTTCGAGTCACTATATATAACAAACAAAATATGCCAAAACCAATTCTGATCAAAACCATGCAACTATCCCTTAATTACTGATTTCGTAAAAATACACAGAAAACGTCTCTATACAAATTAAGTACAATTATGCTGCAGCAAATGATCAATACTACACATCACATTTATGAAATATATATTCTTGGTCCACGCACATACTATTTTGGTATGAGAACAAGATTTTCTATAATTTTCTATCCGAATTGTACGGTATATTTTAAATAGAAATAATCACAATAGATACTCTGTTATTCAATGTTATCTATGTAATGTTTCAAGTATTAATAAAATATAGTGTCTATTTATTTTTAAATTGTATTATTATATAGATAGTAGAAAATTCTGATCCGGTGCTGACTGTACAGAGGCAATTCAACGATGTCTTATGGAGTCGGACACATTTCCAAGACATTAATGATGGTATATGTGTTGGAATTCGTGAAGAATATATGATGATGTGTCCTTGTTTGCAATTTCCGTTTGTTATGTGTGCTTTGGTCGACCTCATCCTTGATTAGTAGTTGGTCTTTTAAATTTGATTTGCTCATTACTTCCTTTCTCATGAGATATCGTGATAGTGTTGGTTATCTGAGTTGGACTTTGTACTGAAAAACTGTGGTGGTAATGTTATGGAGATATTCAGTGGCGAAATCAGGAATGCAATTGAAGGAGGGTCAACTCCTAAGGAAAAATGACAAAAAAAAAATACTACGTAATACAAAAAATGTCTTAAGAGTTAAAATATAAAAAATTAAAGACTAAAAACACTAAAAATATTGACATACGCGTACCGTACTATTTACTGATACTGAGATGTGACATCTTCTGAAAACATTGTAAAATAGCTCTGTTCTCAATAGTTTCAAAAATAATATTGGTTTAACATCTTTCATCTTATTACGCAAGTCAATTTTGATAAACTTCATTGTAGAGAACACTCTCAACGGTTGCAGTCGCAATTGGTAAGACCAATGCTAACTCAATAAGCTGTTAAACCAATGGATATAGAGTATGTTTTATTGTCTCAACAACCTTCACAGCAAGACCTCTAACATCTTGAAGTCCAGAAAAGCATCATGACTTCTCACATCATAAATATAGTTTCGAAGTTGATCTCTAAATACAACACGATCAATTGCTGAGACATCTTCTAGATAAAGCTCGACAAGACGAAGTAATTTAGCATGATCAAACGCTGAGCATGAGTTTCTTTGATCAATACATGCTATATAAAATAAGTAACTATGTATTTGCTTCTGTGAAATAATGATCAATCTCCTGAGCGATCAAATCAATAACTTGGCAAAACACTTCCACACTAAAACGATGGAAATAAGTAATTTTTTGCCCTCCACGCCGAGCTCGACTGCGAGTTGGAGTAATGTCTTCCATATTGGGCACCAGTAATGGAGAGGTCTTGGATGCCCTCACGAGTATTACTGGCTATCACTGATCTTTGACCTACCAAAAACCGAGCTGAGCTGCTTGTTTTGTGGCTGGTGTTGCCTAAGAGGAGGCGCTCGAGCCCAAAGTCGGTGATTATGGGCTCCATGTCAGTGTTTAGGAGGACATTGTTGGGTTTAATGGAGCCATAATTGTGTTTCTTCTCATGGATGTAGGTCAGTTCTGTGATTACTCCTCTCGCTATCTTTAACCAGACCTCGGGAGGTAGATGAAATGATGATGAGCCGAGTTTCCCTAAATTTAATAAAAAATAAACATGATAAATTACAATTTACAAGTGCACCTGCTTTTTCTTCATGTACTTTTATTTATTTTCTTTCCCCCTTACCTAAAATCTGAATTTTATTTTGTTCACCAAAAAGTTTTAATTTGGGCCCATCAATATAGTGTTAGTCAGTACACACTTTAAGGTAACAGCAGAAAAGCAGTTAGATCTGCTCCTTCAAACGATTTACTAAACCTTTAGAGTATTGATTGATTGGTAGTGAGGTAGCAGTGTATTTTTGGACTCAGCTGCTATTCTCTTAAACCAAACAAAATTTGAGGATGGATCAAATTACTAAGGGGTGGCCCATATTAAAAAAATAAAAATAAATAAAAATTAGATATTTTTTCAGGAGATGGGGGGCTGCTGCCCCCATTGCCCCTGGCTAGATCCGCCTACGGAGATATCCTTTTGGAGAAAACTGTTTCATTATATAATAATTTTTCCTATACCTGTCGCTCTACATGCATCCTACTTTTGGAGATTCCTATTGCTTGTTTTGATTTGTTGATCTTTTCCTTCTACAAGGAAAAGGAAAGGTTTCTGGAAAAGTGAACGTATTCTCCAATGTGTAGTTTTCCTGTTCTGTTGTATTCCCAATATGGTTAGCAATGGGCGTTGCAATAGCTCCCAATTAAATCACAGCGACAGAATAAAGTTCATGATCTTCTTCATATGGCCAAGGGCGAGAATTAATTGTATGCCTTTTACTTTCAATATAAGCGTATATGATCCCAGGAGTCCTGAAGGAGCCGAACTGGATATTATGAATGAAGTTGTCTAGAAAAAAAAAAGTGTATGGTCCGGTGGTACGAACATTACGGGAGACTTTAATGCTATCAAGGATAATAGTGAACGATCTGGAGGCTCCTCATCCTGGCCTGCCTGGAAGGATGATCTGTCAAATTGCCTTAGAGATGCGGAGCTGGATGACTTAAGATACAGCGGTCAGTTTTTCACTTGGTTTAATAGACAACATGCTCAGCCCATTTTGAGGAAGCTTGACCGTGTGCTTGTTAATCACCTTTGGGAGGAACGATTTGCGATGGCTGAGGCAAAAATTTTTCCTCCGGGAATCTCTGATCATGCAGCCATGGTAGTTAAAGTGGATGTCTGGAAGAAAGGTAGATCCTCGTTTAGGTTCTTTGATTTCTGGATGCAGAATCCGAGGTTTATGCCGGTTGTCGAGGATGTGTGGCGAACTGCAGTGATTGGGACCCCAATGTTTCAGCTCTACTCCAAACTTCGAAAGCTCAAGGGTGAATTAAGGAAGCTCAATAAGGAGTGTTATTCGGATATTTCGAATAGGGTGAAGGAAGCTAAGATGCTTCTAGAGGAAATTCAAGTAAGGGTTCATTCTTATCCTCACCAGTCTCATCTTTTTAAAGAAGAGCATGATGCTCGTGCTAAATATATACAATTGAGGAGGGACGAAGAGCTTTTCTTTAAGTAGAAATCTCGTGTTAATTGGCTAGAGCATGGTGATCAATGTACGAAATTCTTTTTTAAAGCTATGGGCAAGCACCAGAGCAAGAGTCGCATTAGAACCATTGTTACAGTAGACGAAACTTGTTTGGAGAAGCAAGAGGATGTCCAGCATGAAATTGTGAGATTCTACAGCAATTTATGGGGTCCAGATGGGGCTGATGTGACCTGTTCCAGAGCAGATGTGAGGGCTGCCATCTCAAAAAAACTAAACCATTACCAGCAAGAAGAGTTAGCAAGGGATGTTACAGACATGGAAATTAAGGATGCCCTTTTCTCTATTGGAGACAACAAAGCCCCCGGGCCAGACGGCTACAACTCCTCTTTTTTCAAGAAAACTTGGCAAATCACAGGGTCAAGTGTAGTTGCAGCAGTCAGATCATTCTTTACCTCTGGCCAATTGTTGAAACAAGTTAGTTGTACCTCCGTTGCTTTGATTCCCAAAGTCCCAAATGCAACTTACTTAAGAGATTTTCGCCCAATATCTTGTTGTAACACTATTTATAAGTGTGTTACTAAGCTCATTGCTAGGCGACTCAAAGGTGTGATGCCGAGTTTGATTGGGAAGCAACAGACAGCATTCATTGAGGGGAGGAGAATTGGAGATAATGTTCTCATTGCTCAAGAATTATTGCACAATTACCATAGAGATAAGGGGTCACCTAGATGTGCCATTAAGATTGATCTTATGAAAGCTTTTGATAAAGTGAGCTGGAAATTTCTTTTTATTGTTCTTGAAGAGGTAGGAATACCTGCGAGGATGGTGCAGTGGATTGTTGAATGCATATCGTCAGCTATGTTCTCTATTAGCATTAATGGAAGCCTATGTGGTTTTTTCCCTGGGAGAAGGGGGCTTCAACAAGGTGATCCAATGTCTCTGTATCTCTTCACGTTGGCCATGGAAGTATTTTCTGGGCTGCTTGATAATGCTGCTAGTCGGGGCCCTTACAAATACCATTGGAGGTGTGGAAAAACTAAAACTACTCACTTATGCTTTGCGAATGATCTCTTGGTGTTTTCCAAGGGTGATATTCAATCAGTGACTACTATTCACCGTTGTATTTGTAGTTTTGGGAGTATCTCGGGGCTAATCCCTAATCCTGCAAAAAGCCAAATTTTCACTTGTGGTGTTTCCAATGTGGTCAAGACACAAATTCTGGCTTTGTTGGGTTTTGTAGAAGGCACTCTCCCTGTGCGTTACCTTGAGGTACCTCTCATCTCATCCAGATTGAAAAAAGGTGATTGTCTTGCTCTTTTGGAACGAATTTTAGCTCGAGTTAAGTGTTTTGTGAATAACTACCTCTCATATGCTGGTAGGCTACAACTTATTAAATCTGTACTTTTAGCTATACAAGCGTATTGGGCTGCGCTTTTTTTGTTACCTAAGCAAGTAATCTACAATATTGAGCAAGTGTTGCGTGCATTTCTATGGAAGGGTGTTGAACTGGGGAGAGGAGGTGCAAAGGTTGCTTGGCATGAGTTATGTCGGCCCAAGAAGGAAGGAGGTCTCGGCCTTCCCAATCTGATTTGCTTGAACCTCGCGTCCTTCTCTAAACACCTATGGAATCTTGTCACGAGGACTGACAAGTCCATTTGGGTTTTGTGGACTAGAACTTACATTATTAGAGGTAGATCTATATGGGATATTCGAACTCCAGGGGAGTGCTCATGGAGTTGGCGAAAGCTTCTGAAGCTGAGACCTATGGTTAGGGAATATTTCAAATATGTTGTGGGAGATGGTTCTACTACTTTCCTTTGGCTTGATAATTGGCACCCGATGGGCACCTTGCTCTTCAAAACTGACAGGGAGAGCATTGCCAGAGGAGATGTGAATTTTCTTGCAAAAGTGAGCTACATTATTGAGGGGGTGGCTGGTCTTGGCCAACTGGGCCATTTTGGCAATTGGTGAATAATGCTACCCCTCCCTTGCTGAAACTCAATCCCAGGCGCAAAGATGTAATTAAATGGACCTTGACTACAGACGGGAAGTTCTCCACATCTAGTGGTCTCCGACTATTTCAAGGGGTTCTTGACACAGTTGATTGGCATAAGCTTGTATGGTTCCGTGGGCACATCCCAAGGTGCTCCTTTATCTTATGGCTGGCAATTCGTAACAGCCTTTATACTAAGGACCGAATGGTAGCTATGGGCCTTACTAATGACACTCAATGTGAGTTGTGTAATTTGGAAGCTGAGGACATGAACCATTTGTTCTTTAGTTGCAGATTTACTAATCGGTTGTGGTGGCTTGTCCTTGACATATGCATGCTGCCGAGATTCCTTGGCAATTGGTAGGAAAATGTTGCGTGGTGTACCACCAATTTCAGAGGGAAAAAGCTGCTGGCCACAGTACGTAAGCTCTGTTTTGCTGCCACTATCTATGCCATCTGGAGGGAGGGAAATGCTAGATTATATGCCAGAAGAAAAGACAACTTGTTAAAGTTTATTGGGACATCTTGAATATGGTGAAAGGAAGGCTTGCATCTGGTATTTTTAAAGCTGCACTGAGGGCTGACCCGACCACTGCTCTTATATTTGCTGGTAGTTATTAGGCGTTCCTGCTCCTCCCTTGCTGCTGTATGCTCTGTTGCATGATCATATGATATGTTATATGCTCTCTTCTTATTTCCGATCTTTGAGCTGATTTGTTATACAGTTGGACTTGTTCCTAAGTCTGTACAGACTTTCTTTTGGAATATATCTTACCACTTACCCAAAAAAAAAACATTTATAACGTCACCAGTGACAGAAACGATTACTTCAGATCTGTGGACGAACGAGAGGCAAAAAGAAACAGGCAACGGCTCCAATGTTGTTGGGAAGCCTCGTAGAGGTAACAGAATATTGATCCTCCCCAATCGCCAACTTGAAGAGATCAGAAGGATCAGAGAGTAATTAAGCACAATATCACTTTACCCAAATTTGGTTGAGGTTTCAGATACTTTAGCATACAAGTCGAGTGAAGGAATGAAATCTTTAATGTTGATATGTGTATGATATAAAAGCAAATACATGCATGCCAGTCATAGGTGTTAACCAACATACGAATCCAGGCCGTCCGCTCATGGACAGTGACTCCCCCTAGCAACTCCATGCTGGCGGCATTTCTGCCCAGGGAAGCACTAAGGAAACTAGGCACATAATGCTCAGATACAAAACTGGGCAGCAGCAGCTTAAGGGACCATCCGGCCCATTTCGGCCCGGTTTCTACGAATTTTGCCATCATAGCACTTTCTCAAAGTTCGGGCGGTTCCCGGCCTTATGGGCCCGGATGCTATAGCCCGAGACACAAATTAAAGTTTTGGGCCAGCTATGGGGAAGGATGTGTCAAACTTCGGCTTTCTTTCCGGTAGGAATGCTTCCTAGCTAAACTTTATACGGCAAAATAAATTAGTTGGAGTTACTCCTTCTCACCAACTATAATATAGTTGGCCCACATAAAACGTGGGATGGTTTTTGCCATGTCGGTACTAGGATTAAGAAATATTTACTTTCCTCTAGGATTTTTTTTGGAGCTTCGAGGACCACACCTAAGGTCGTCTATACAAGATTGATAAGACCACGTTCGGATTAGTGTTTGTTTTCGGCTCTTCCACAGGACCTGTCACTAAAATTCCTTAAAACTCCCAGCTCGGCCTCCACATGAAGGTCTTCCGACAACCATCATATATCTTAAATTAAGCATTTGTGCATGTGCTTCGCAAAAAACCTTGTCGATCATATTTTTCTTTGTTTCGGCATGAGTTAAGCATGATCTATCTTAAATTGTTACCCAGTGATCCTATATATCCATATCATGAAGAGTGAGCCAATTTGGCAATTTATATATATATATCAAAGCAGGGGCGGAGGGAAGGGGGGGGGGGCCAGTGGGGGCCGTGGCCCCCCCAAAAGTTTTGTAAAAAAAAAAATTTGGTATATATATTTAGAGGTTGACTGAAAAAATTACTATGGCCCCTCCAAAATTTTAAATTTTTATTTCATCCCCATTTAAGTTCACAGCAGTAAAAAAATTGCATTGAAAAAAATTGCTACAAGCTTACAGCCAATGTGAGTTACTGATAGGTGCCCTTTTTTTTCTAAGTAACGTGCTGAACATTTAACACAACCTACAACCGACGTGATAGCTGTCGGGATTTTCTTATTGAGGGACCAAACTAATTAAATAATATTATTAAAAATAAAATTCAAATATTATAGGACATAAAAAATTTGCAACAGTAATTTGTTCTAAGTTAACCTTGATTTAGAACAAAAAAACAGGTACAGAAAAATGTATCTTATCAACTTGATTGTATATATTCTCAAGAAAAGTACACAAAAGCATCTTGATTTCCTATTATAATTCATAAAAATATATCTTATCTAGATATACTAAAAAAAAGTACACAAAAACATACTGATTTCTTATTACAGAGCAACTCGACGACTCTTTAAAGAGTCGAAATCATCTATTAACATTTATGTGCTAACAGTTGCAGCAATTTCTTTTTCACTATAGATAACCAAAGAATTTGCAAGAAATTAGTGAAAGATAGAGCTCTCATTTTGATTCTATATGTAGTGTGATAAGTATGTTCAGTGCAACTTTGAAAGTTCTTGACAATATCATCATTGATGGATCCACTTATTCTCAACGTGGTGATGTCGATGCAGCATACAAGGTTATGATATCATTTGAGTTTGTATTTATTTTGCATTTGGTGAAAGAAATTATGAGATTTTCTTATTGTCTATATCAAGCACTGCAACAAGAAACTCGAGACATTTTAAATGTTATGCATTTGGTCAAAACTACAAAAGAGCTTATTCAAAACTTGAGAGAAAATGGTTGAGATGCCTTTCTTGAGAATGTGAAGTCATTTTGTGAAAAACATGATATTGAAGTTCCTGATATGAATGATTTGTACAAGTCAGGTCGAGCTAGGTCTCAGAATCAACGAGATCATGTTACAATCGAGCACCATTATCGAATCGACATATTTGTGGCTGCAATTGATCTCAATTACAAGAACTAAACAACAAGTTTCGTGAAAAAGCAACAGAACTTCTTATTCTTAGCTCGACCTTGGATCCTAAGGCTAAGAATGCATCTAACTTCTTCAATATCGATGATATTTATAGACTTGTTGACAAATTTTACCCTGAAGATTTTACAGAGCAAGAAAAGATTCAGTTGAGATATCAATTGCAAACCTTTAAGCATGATGTGTCTCGTGATCCGGATTTCAAAAGTTTGTCTACAATTTCTGACTTATGCCGAAAATTGGTGTAAACAAGAAAGTCAAAGAGTTTCTATTTG
Source organism: Myrica gale (assembly GCA_963930655.1). Taxonomy (NCBI): domain Eukaryota; kingdom Viridiplantae; phylum Streptophyta; class Magnoliopsida; order Fagales; family Myricaceae; genus Myrica; species Myrica gale. Next base: position 712,642 of record OZ005600.1, on the reverse strand, counting down.
ATTGATATATTGATTCGTCTTGTGTTAACTCTTCAAGTTTCAACAGCTACTACAGAGCGGACTTTTTTAGCCAAGAAAATCATTAAAACAAGTCTTCGCAACAAGATGAAAGATGAATTTCTTACAAATTCTTTGGTTATCTATATTGAAAAAGAAATTGCTGCAACTGTTAGCAAATAAATGTTAATAGATGATTTCGATTATTTAAAGAGTCTTCGAGTTGCTCTGTAATAGGAAATTAATATGCTTTTATGTACTTTTTTTAGTATATCTAGATAAGATATATTTTTATAGATTGTAATAGAAAATCAATATGATTTTGTGTACTTTTCTTGAGAATATATACAATCAAGTTGATAAGATATATTTTTCTGTACCTGTTTTTAATTCTAAATCAAGGTTAACTTAGAACAAATTACTGTTGCAATTTTTTATGTCCTATAATATTTAAATTTTATTTTTAATAATATTATTTAATTAATCTGGCCCCCTCAATAAGAAAATTCTGGCTCCGCCACTGTATCAAAGAAGAATAAATGCATGTTTGACATCTTGGAGTTTTGCCTCTGGTGTCTATGAAAAATGAATTAAATCTAAGAAAATGAGTAAGGCGAGCTATGAACTTCTTCCCAGATATTAGTTCCAAAAACGTCGCCATGCATGCTTTCTCAATAAGAGTTCGTCCCTTTTGTTTTTCTTTTTTGTTTCGTTTGTGTAGATGTATTTTAGTTGGCGTAAAAATTTCATGACGTGTCTTAGTTATTCCTGAGATTCGTGTTTAATGAAATCTTGCTCAAATCCAGCGGTTCAAGAGAATTGATGATCATTTGGGAATGGTTATGTAACGCCCCTCCCATTTTGGTCCTCTTTTTGGATGCAAACTTATGAATAAACTATATATATATATATATATATATATATATATATATATTGTGCGCCTGTAAAATTTTCTCCCTTGAGCTGCTGGCTGGGGAGGTTGGAAGGCCAGGGCGTTAGAATGGCTGGGAAAAGCCTGGTAAGCCAGGCGTTGGAATGGCCGGGAAAAACCCGATAAGCCAGGCGCTGGAATGGCCGGGAAAAGCCAGGTAAGCCAGGCGTTAGAATGCCCGGGAAGAGCCCGGTATGACAGGCGCGAGATTACCCTGGGAAGGCCCAGGGAGCCAGGCGCGAGATTGCCCAGGAAAAACCCGGTTAGTCAGATGCATGAGTGCTTGGGAAAATCTCGGGAGGCCAGGCTCCAGAATGCCCTGTATGCCCGGGGTATCTCTGGTGTTATTTTCTCTTTTTCTCGTTTACTCTCCCGTCCTTAACCAACTGCTTGGGCTATTGTGATTGGTCTTCATTTTTGTCTTTTATGCATGCAAGCACACGTTGAGGCATGGATAGTTTGGTGGTGTTCATTGGTTGGGCAATAGAGTTTTTGGCAATCACAATGATTGCCTAGTCAGGAGCTCGTGTAAGCATGCGTTGTCGTCCATCTGTTTACTTCAGTTGTTTTTCGTGTTTAAACTTGAATTCATGATTACCTAGGAAAGAGACATTCATACACATGGCACAATACTCCTCTTGGCCGACCAAAGGATCCATTGAGAGAGCTACCTTCTCTGCGTTAATAATCAGTGCATCGTTAGCCTCGGTTGCACCAATAGAAAACATGCTACTGTCGTATTAATGCAAGTGATACACGTTTATACCTCTTGATTTTTTATGAATCTCTTGTTTGTTTTTATGAAAGATGCATCATTGTAGTTGCATGTTACGGATGATGAAACTTTTGCTTGATATACTACAATGCACCTGCAATACACATGAATGTCTTGATTTGTATTTTTTATTGTGCAAGTGGTAAGTGAAATACTAATGAGCCACTGTTAGTAGACTGAAATGGCCGGAAAGGATGAGAAGAGGGCCACGGTTTGACCTTGGGGAAAAAGGGAAATGTAATGCATGCTCATCTTTACATTTACTTGAAAAATGTTGATATTTTTAATTTGTTCTCTCATTTTAATGCTATGTTTCGGTGCTGTTAAATAAGAGTATGGTTTAAGTAAAAATAAAGAGCTCATATATGTTAGATATCTCGTGCATGTACTGTTAGAGGAAGGATAAATGACATGCAAGCCTTTTTCTTAAACATTCATGAGATACCCGATTGTGTAGTGTTCTTTTGGTGAAAAATATGTGGATTTAGGCCCTGAGGAAATTCAGGTAAGTTACTGTGGTGTACTGGTCGAAGCCCTAAAAGTTTTTAAAAAGAAAAGTTGTGAAAAAAGAGGTAAAATGACCAAAAATGCCATCAGGGACAGTTTCGAAATTTCAGTAAAAATTAGGGGTAAAAATGTCCTGACCTAAAATATGGGCCCATGGCGGTGTTAAAATCTATTTAGAGGACTTAGGATAAAATTTTGGGCCCAAGTCCATTTAGTTTCGAGGTCCAAATCACAAGGCCTCATATAGGGTCATAATCGGCCCATTAAGCAATAATTAAATAAAATAAGAGAAATATGTTTTAAGCAAGGAGGCCAAATCTAATGGGTTAGTTAGTTAATCAACTTCTATTGACTAAGTAGTTTAGTATGTGTTAATTTGTGCATACTAAATAGTCATTTTTCCTATTTAATGTTCTATTTGAAGTTAAACGCATTCTTTTGCCATATCTCGATATTGTAAAATGTGAAAGCACATACGTACATTTTGTAACCAACTTATGTAAATTGCGAATCGTGCATGCTTAGGATATGTCATATTGCATAATCATCGCATGGGTATGAGAAACACTGTTATGACCGAAAAGAACCTATACCCAGAGGTGGTCCTAAGATCGGGTGACGGTACCGCTCACAGTGGGATAATGCAAGCCACCACTGAAAGGATAGTGGATGGTATCCCTTGCCGATGAAACGCCTGACCCGGTTCTGGTTCCGGGGCACGGGACAGTCCCAGAGGAGAGGAGGGACGCACAACTCGGACTCTGAGGGTTAAACAGAGCGAAGAGTGGACACCTCGACCAATTGAAAACACGAAAGAAAGAAAGAAAGTGAAACGACTGGGAAGCAGATTCATTCACTCTGCATTTGCATCGCTCATACCGCATTGATAGGTTATTTATGGTTATTATTCTCTGATTGATTATTCTCGATTTATGTCACTTCTATTTCGCATTGTTGTATGCCATGTTCCCCACCCCCCTTTACTGAGTCATTAGGACTCACCCTTTTTCCATTGTTTATTTTGTATTTTTGGCGACAACCTTCAAACTTGACAGATGATGATTTTCTCGTGCGAGCAGACCCTGGATTTTGGCTCATACGTTTTAGTTGTTAAGATCCGGATATACGTTATGGATACCTTCGAGGTATACCTGGGGTACGAGCCCCAATGGTTCCTCAAGGGGCAACTCTTGCCCCCTCTTCCCCGTGTGGAAGACTTCGAGCTGGTAGATGTAGATCCAGCCCTCCTGCGCATCGTCCCTCCTCTACATGCCCCGCCGGCGGAAAGCACCGGAGAGAATGTGTTTATTGACCTGACCTCCAACACCGAGACGGAGGATTAGACGACATCAGCAATTGTCACCTTTTTGTTAGTTGGGTTCCGTTTAGCGGTTTCACGGACTTTGTGGTACGGGAAGCTTTAGACAGTTTCGAATTTTGTATTCATCCTCTATTTACTTTTATATCCTTGTGAAGGATTCTCGTTTCTTGTAAAAGAGAGATTCTGTGTTACTAGTAAAAGATTATGTACTTACATTTGCGAGATTTTCTCTTATCTTATTTCTTCCGTACTTAAGAACTTTTAAATTCCTAGAGTTATTAGAACATTGCTCCTTTTTGTTAAAACATCGAAAATATTATTTTCCTTGATGTGTCCTAAATTTCAAAACGATTTTGAAATCAAACGTTTCCGCCAAGCCTTTTTGAAGCCCAATCGCCAGGACTTTTAAGTATCGATTTGTGTCGTAATCCCCGTTTGTGTGCATACTATCGCTATAGGTGAGCCTAGAGAGTAAGTACGTGCACGAGGTGTGACAGGTTAAGGTTTGATTATAGTATGCTTATAGTTTACTAACACGAAGTTGGTGCAGTGATGTTTGTGAAGCACTCGAAGTTTGATCAGAGTTCGCTTATATTTTGATCAGAATTGACAAAAGACTGTTGTAACAATTCTAACATATTCGCCCAAGATTCAAAAAGTCTCACAACTTAGTGAAAAACCTTCCCTCCAACTCCCCAGAGTATAAAAGCCATTTTTCTAACAATTACTCATTATGTTCCAAAAAATAATTATGAGAGGCCTAGCTTTTCAGAGCCTTTGTGATATACTCTCTGCTACTATTTCTTTAGTTTGTTGTGAGTGAACTGAGATAAATCTAGTGAGGTTTTCTTCTCCCTTGGATCTCGGTTTGGATTTCGATCATCAATATTTACCTTGTTAAAAAATGTTAACTTCAGAGGTTGCTGGAGATCTACCAAGATTGGGTGTTCCAGTTGTAAAGAAGACGATTGCATGTAGGTGTGTGGAAAAATTGGCTTAGCTGCTTAAATCGGTTTTTGGAATCAGAACTTCAAATGGAAGAGGAGTTTCTCGTTCCTACAAGGTGCAGAGCTGGATGTTGTATTTCAAGTATGGTAACAGTTGGATAGACTAGCAACATAGTGTTGGGTAGTTTATAGATCATTGTGTACCGAGTTTGAAGATTCTAGTGGATTCGCTTAAACCGGCTTACGAGCCCGGAGAGTTTTTTCCTCTTTAAATATTCTTTCAAGTGATTTTTCTCTTTGTCATCGCTCTTGGTGTTATCTTGATTAATTGTGATTTCGTAGTTGATTGTGTGTTGATATTGCAATTGTTAGTCATATTGTTATTTGATTAAGAAAGATAACCTGGAACATATTGAAGCATTAATAATCTGCAATATCTTGTTCATATTGATTTGTTAATTCCATATAGTATACTGTTAATTGTAGTATCTTTGAAGTTTGTTGATAATCTTGTGAGACTGTGCAGCAGTAAAATTAAAAATGACCGAAAATTTGAACAACCTATTCAACCCCCCATTCTAGGTTTGGTTACTAATACATTGAGTCTTAAACTATCTTGTTCAGTTTGTGTTTGTCTAGTTTTGGGATTAATTAATTACAAGTACCGCGAATCATGTAGCTGCTAAAGCTTTGATTTCTTTCAATTAGAATTTCCGTTCTTCGTAGAATCGTCTTAAATATATCGTTTCTTGTGAATTCATTTGACGGGTATCTGTAAAATTCTCTCGTAGGATCCTGAAGGCAGGCTAGAACTTCACGGTAAGAAGTGAAGCAGGCCGCAAGTTATTCACTGGTATGCGATTTATTGCCATTCCTTAACTTAATTCCATTTGAAATCAGGGTCAAAGCAATTTTAGCTTTCAAAAACAGACAAATATTTACCAAAATCTTCATATATATAATATTTTTTTCTCACTCTTATCTGGGGAAAACACACTATATGTAAGTACACAAACACTATGTGTTTGCGTTATAAAATTTTACACCTTCTAAAATTTTAACTCAATAAAATATTACAATATAATCTCTCTCCCCCATTAAATCATAACTTTTCACTACAAAAAATATAAAAAATTATTTTTCTCTTCACTTTTTCACTAAATCCAATACCTAAAATTTTAACAACACTAAAATTTTACGAAACAAACCCACATAAGCTGAGGGTTTTTTTTGTATTTTGTTTTCAAATGAATGGTACACTATTATCCCTGTGATCAGTTTAATGTCATTGTTTTGGAATTAATGTCCGAAAAGATGCATGCATCTCTTTGGTTTGACTTTTCATTTCTTTCTTTTGTCCTTTTTTATTTTTATTTTTTATGATTTCCAAGAGGTGTAATCAACATGTACATATATGGATGTGAATGGAGAGAGTGTCGCAATCAACATTGAAGGCTTGGCATCTTCAATTGAAGATACGATGGCCCACGATTTGCTTCCATTGTCTCACAAGTGTTGCATCTTCAAAACCCCCAACACAATCCACAGGCAAAAGGAAAAAGCTTTTATCCCTGCTGCATTTTCCTTCGGTCCTCTCCACCATGGAAATCTAAAACTGAAAGCCACAGAGAACATTAAAGCTATGTATTTGAGAGGCCTTATTTCCAGACTATCTCGATGGGAGACAAGGAAGGAAATGCTGGTAGATTTCATCGCCTCTATCGAAGCTGTAGAGAAAGAAGCTCGCGAGTATTACGGCGAACCAATTAATTACACACCAGAGGTGTTTGTGAAAATGATGGTAATTGATGGCTGCTTCATTGTCGCGGTGTTCCGCAAGGGAGCGTACGAGGAGCTTAGAGAGAAAGATGACCCTATTTTTACCGCGTCCTCTATGCTTCAATTTCTATACCATGACTTGATATTGGTAGAAAACCAAGTACCTTGGAATGTGCTTGAGCAGCTGTTCAACATAACCATAGAGCCGAGATACAACGAGCCCCTAACTCAACTTGCCATACGGTTTATGCGGGTCAGTTTCTCATTTGCGCCACCACCTTCTACGATTCTGTTCTGCCTATCCAAGACGTCAAGCATGTTGTTGATTTGCTGAGAAAATGGAATTGATTTCGTTTACTGCAAAGGAAGAGAGCAAATTCCAATGGAGGCTGATTCCTTCAGTCACAACGCTAGTAGAGGCCGGAGTCAAATTCAGGAAGGGCAAGTCTGAGAGCATCTTGGACATAGAATTTAGAGAAGGGATTCTGAAAATCCCTCCACTGTTGGTCCATGAGATATCAGATGATATTTTTCGAAATCTTATTGCCTACGAACAATGTCATCCTGGTTGTGAAGCTAGATTGACTTCTTACGCAATATTTATGGACAACCTCATCAACACGACCGAGGATTTGGACATACTCTGCGAGAACGAGATTGTTGATAATTGGTTGAATCCAGAGGATTCAGTTCGGTTCTTCAACAAGCTTTACCACAATGCCTTTGTCCAACAATTCTATTACGGAAGCCTTTGCAACCAAGTGAATAGATATTGCAAGCGTAGGTGGCCCAGGTGGCGTTCGGTGCTTGTGCGCAATTATTTCAACACACCGTGGGCTATTCTTTCCACATTGGCTGCTGTTATTCTATTGATCCTCTCCTTCTTACAAACTTGGTATACCATAAAAAATTAATACTGCAACGTCCTCGGCAAAAAAAAATTATAACTATGTAATTGGCCCCTCCATTGTCTTCAGAATGCTGTCGTTTTGGTGTTTCTCAGAAAATTTTATTTCTATGTAGTGGATTTCCATTTAAATATTTTTCATGTGAGTGCTAACCACTTATATATGTGGTAGACGGATGAATCGTGTGATAAACCTAAAGGAGATAATGCTAAATGAGAAAATTAGGCAGGCAGCAACTTGGGCCCAATCCTGGCCCGTTTTGTATATACGAAATAAACGAAAGATGTTGGGATTTGTTAAAAAGTGTTTGTAAAACAAAGTTTCAATTTTTTGTGTTCTTGCCAAACATGAGCTTAAAAAAATACATCTTATTGTATTAATAAATGATTGTTCCATCTCATAGCACAAATTGATTTGAAAATCTGAAAATAGGAGCATACAAGAGTAGGTGTGGCGCAGGAGGTCTGAGGATCTGATCCCTCGCCTCCAAAATCAATTGCACTCTTGTAGAGTTATGGTGATGGTCACGTACAAGGGAAGGTTGATATGGTCACACTAAGAGAGTCCACTCTTTTATTCAGCAAAAAAAAACAAAAAAAAAGTTGTTCCATGTGAATTTACCAAAACAATAATCACAACATTAAGCATGGAACACATGGGGAAAATGAAGTCTTTACACTGATTGACCAATAAAGGCATGATTCACTCTCTTCCCCCGGCCAACAGTATCACTCATCTCGCATCTTTTACCACGTTTTTTCTGAGCTTGACTTGCAAATAGGTATACATAAGGAGTGAGTGGCTTCAGAAAGTATAAGAATAGACTGGCCTCTGCTTCTTTAAGCTCCCCATATCACAATTTCATTAGTCAAATATAGAAATCGAAACGCGGGAAGATCATGCTCTCTTCTGTCCCACCATCCTTGATCCGTACACGTACGTTCTTCTGGTAATTGGTGGTTGAGGTAGTTGTGACGGTTTGTAGGCCTCATCATCTAGAACGTTGAAAATCGGTGTCTTCTTCTGAACAATTTGAAAGCTCTTATACCTGTTCCTACTTCGTTGATTCCTTTCACAAGACACATTCCCACTCCGGAAATCAATTTCAGACGTCTCCGCATGCGCCATGCAATGTTAGCTGGGCCGTGGGCGTGCCTGGGGTCAAATTCTTATTTTTGGATTTATATTAATCAGGGGATTGAACCGTCTGCAAAAATAAAAACCATTTAAATTAAAAAGAATAAAAAAAAGCGATCGAAAAAGAGAGGAATAATTAAGAAACAAAAAGAAACCAAAACGTGTGGGCAAAAGTTAATCCAACTCTAGCTTGTTTTCTTCAGATTTGCCGTCTGTAATTCTATATTTTTGCGTGTGAAGAAAAAAAGAATTCTTTTTTCTTTTTCTTGGGAGATAGCAAAAGGAAAGAGCCTATGAAAATTCGTGCCCGCGGTTTTTATGTTTAGATTGCTCAGAATACACAGGGAGTCTTCCAAGTTCAACTTTGGACTTCTCTCTCTATAAGTATAATTTTATTTAAATTTCCTTCCATATTTGACGGAGTAAGGGTAAGGTTTGGGCTTAAGAAATTTCCTTGGACCGTCCCGCAAGGTACCTGGTCAACCCACGTCACGCGGCATCTCAAGTATATAAAAGCGCTCCTGCCTCACAAGAAAAATCAGGTTCTGTTTCAGCTTCCAGAGAAGTTCATAATTCATTGCCAACGCCACAACGTGTTTGTTATTGTGACTCAACTCAAGGAAGGTGGGGAAATATTCCGAGATATGTTCCTCTCGTATTAGTTTAGGACACATCGTTCGTAGATCTGTAGCAGCAAGGGCTTCCTCTTGCTAATTCTCTCTTCTGCTTATCTGCTCCCAACTCTCTTGCTAGCTCCTCTTATACGTCGAAGATCACATGCACAACCACATCTAGATAATATTTTCGTTGTGCGTGAACTTCCACTCGAAAAATGGACAAACTCACACAATATAAGAGCGTGTTCAATCACTTTGATGGCAACGCAGATGGGAAGATTTCACCGTCTGAGTTGCAACAATGTGTGCAGGCGGTAGGTGGAGAGCTTAAGCTGGCGGAGGCGGAGGCGGAGGCGGTGGTGGAGTTGCTCGACTCGGACGGAGATGGTTTGTTGGATTTTGATGACTTCGTGAGGTTTATTGAAGGAGGGGGAGAGGAAGAGAAGGTGAACGATTTGAAGGAGGCGTTTAAGATGTATGAGATGGATGGTAGTGGCAGTATAACACCCAAGAGTCTTAAGAGGATGCTTAGCAGACTGGGTGAGTCCAAGAGTGTTGATCAGTGTACGTTAATGATTGCCCAATTTGATCTCAATGGTGATGGAGTCCTCAATTTTGATGAATTTAGGACCATGATGTTATGATATAGATCATACTCAGTTCTTCATATTAATTATCTCCATGCGTCGCCGCCCTCTGACTTGATTGGGTTTTATTCCTTATTTCTTTCATTTTTTGTTTTTGTTTTTCAGCACCAGTTTCGTAGATTTAATCAGGATGGGTTGACTCCCAACTTTTTTTTAGGTCATGTGTATTGATAAAATGATCAAGGAGGTTTAAAAACTTTAGAAAAGCTCTAAAAGACGTACCAGACGCTCCAAAGAGTCGGCGAGCCAACGAGCAGACGGACCCAAAGGTCCTACAAATTTTCAAAAGGGACAGATAAACCACAGAGGCCATAAAAGCCACAAATGGCAGCAAGCTAATATGCCTAAAAATAGGAAATTAGCAACAGAAAAGCACATAAATAAAACAAAGTAAGCTTGAAACAATAAGGCCAGCCCAAACAGACGAAAACTGAACATAGGCCACAAAAAATTTCATGGAGACACTGGACAGAACAGGACCGGAAGCAGTGGCGGCGGGTGGTGGGCGGAGGAGATCCACAGCCGAAAATGGAGGACAGAAGCCACAGAGGCCAGTCCGGCGAAGAGGGGAAGGGGCCTGAGGGCGGAGGAAGTCGTATGCACTCCAAGAGTGGTCGGCGTTGGAGCAGCGGAGGAGCGTGGTTACTTAGATCGGCCTGCTGAAGACAACCAGACGGCGCGTGCCTACAAGAATGGAGCAGAAACCGCTGAACACCGAGGAGAAGCCACTTGCAAAGAAAATTAAAAAAAAACTACAAATCCAACCAACCGCCGGTGACAACCGTGTTAGAGTCCCACATTGATTCTGGACCATTTAATCTTGTGCTTCATATACCTGTTGGTCCACCTCTTCCCATTGTCAATTGGTTATGGGATGAAACTTGACATGGTATCGGAGCCAACTATTTCTGGGCTTGACCCACTTGTTTGTGTTCCCCATTTATTGTTCACGTACATAGACCATGTTCATTCAGCCTGCACATGAGGGGGAGTGTTAGAGTCCCACATTGATTAAGGATCATTTAATCTTGTGCTTCATATACTTGTTGGGCCACCTCTTCCCATTGCCAATTAGTATTGGGATTAAACTTGACATAGTATCAGAGCCAACTATTTTTAGCTTGACCCACTTGTTTGTGTTCCCCATTTGTTGTCCACGTGCATGGACCATGTTCATTCAGCCTGCACATGAGGGGGAGTGTTAGAGTCCCACATTGATTATGGACCATTTAATCTTGTGCTTCATATACTTGTTGGGCTACCTCTTCCCATTGCCAATTGGTATTGGGATGAAACTTGACAAACCGAACCAGAGAGAAGGAAAGAGGAGAGAGAAGAGGGAGGAGGGGAAAAAGAAAAAGAATGAGGGGATGATGGAACCGGAGCTCCCCCCTCCACCGTAAGGACGCTGGATGGTGAGGTGAGGCAGAGAGCGTTTTGAGGGGATTTGGGCAGGTCTACTCCCAACTTGATTGTGATTGAGCTTGAACATGCCGCTTTGATTTCACCAAAAAGAAAATCCGTAACTTATAGGCTTAATGACCTGTCCATTATGGATTCGAAGTCGTGGGTCTAAATCTTCTCACTAAAATTTGTACATCAGAATTAGTTAAAAAAGCACAACACTCTTCTCCTCTCCTGTCCTCTCTTGGAGCCAGACAAAGAAACATGTAAAAATTTGTATTTAATGGACCAAATTACTTTGGGGTTCTACACAACATCTGTCAGAGATGCTTCTAAACACTTAGGTGCTATGGATCTGCTTGTTGGTGAGACTTCCGCTGTTTTGAAAGCAATGGTACTTGCTAGGAGGCCTCGGGTTGTTTTTGAGTGCGATTCGTTGGTACTTTGCAATGATATTTTATCTCTTGACCAGCCCAATTTGTGGGCGATTTCATCCTTCGTTGCTAGTATCAGAACCAGTTTGGAAGAGTTTGCAGAATGGAAGATTGCCTAGGTTCCTCCGCAGGTGTAATGTGATGGCCCACGAGTTGGCGAAGTGGGCCGCTAGTTGGGGTATTAGTTTTTCTTGTGCGGAGCATATTCGGGTATGTGATATGACTTCCGTCTTTCTAGATTTTGAATAAATTGGTTATTTAGCAAAAAAAATAATTGACCGAAGTACTTATTAGACCGTTATCCGCCACCGCTCTTCTCAGATTAGCATGAAGGTATTTAGTGATTTTTCTGATCCTTTTATAAAATGTACTTACTAGCTTTCTTTTACAGCGTGGTTAAAAGTTAAATCATATCTTGGTTTTTACTTAAGTGAATAGACCACATAATGTAATTGGATTCATGACGTGATTCGAACTAAAGCTACCAAACCCCTGGTTACGATATACGTTTTATTCATGGGACAGACTTGAACTTGTGTCCCTCTTTTCGGTGTTTTCCTTTTTCGACCTGGGATCACCAAAAACTATTAATATCATGATTTATCCTCTTAACAACGAGAGATTTTCCAGAATTTAAGGCAAGTGTAATTGCCCAGTTTAAGTGTCTCTCGTGCATTTAACATTGCATCCTTCGTTTCACTTATAAGTTATAGCGGTCCATAACAATGAGGGGTGCTCTGTTTTTTATTTGTCTGGAAAAGCTCAGGCCTGCTGAATTTTTGCTAGAGCGGCCTTTGGCAGAGGATGAAGAATGGCTTATCTGTAAACTATATGCTCCAAGGCACTTGTTTTTTTGTGTTACAGGGTAGGTGATCGATCCACTGATCCCATCGTAATTAAGAAGGCTCAATAGATGTTTACACAAAACGCACTACAGAGTGATCTTTGTTGCTTTTCTAATGTCGGTCGATTCCTTGTACAACAAAAGCACTTTCTTATCTTGGATACAGAAAATACAGTGTAGAAACCAGCATTTTTTGTTCGGAATAAAAAAAGCAGATATGGAGGATCCCTCTGCCCTTATCAAGAGGCCACAAACCTTGGGATCGAAAACTTTAAAAAACAGACCTTGGAGTAGAATTACTGGCTCGAAGTTGTTTTGAAGCCAATGGACTATTCACAGGATATTTGCTGAGGCCTTCACTAAAGGCTTGGAAGAGCTTTCACACATTACCAGATGCTCTCCTTTCGGTAGTTCTTGCACCAATCTTGATAATTTCTCGACTGCTTCTCCAGCGCTAGGTCTCAATTCAGGGTCTTCTTCTACACAAGCTCTTGCAAGTCTGGCCAATGTGACAGCTGCATCAAATGAATAATTATCTCCCATTGCACTGTCCATCCAGCCCCTCAGCTCATCTGCATCATCTGACTGCGATATCAACTTGATCTTCTCAGAGAGCCAAATACTTCCTTCTCCCTTCGCATTTGGCCTGCTTATTGACTTTTGACCTGATAAGACCTCCAGCAAAAGCACCCCATAAGCGAACATATCAATGCTTGGGGAAATAACACCTTGGTGAACATATTCAGGAGCCAAATAGCCCAGACTCCAGGAGGCAGGGTTGGTCGAATAAAATTGTGGATCCACCGTGTCATCTTCAATGCATCTTGCCAAGCCAAAGTTACCAATTTTTGCGTTGAATTCTTCATCTAAAAAGATGTTCCGACTCTTCACATCTCTGTGAACGTAGCTCGGGTTCATTACGTGGTGCATGTAGTGTAAGGCCATGGCTACATCGAGACAGATCCTCAGCCGCTGGCTCCATGTCAAGAAACAAAAGCAAGAGGCAATGAATTGGTTCTTCATGGCCAACCCACCGTGAAGCCAATCTTTCAAGGACCCATTTTTGGCATATTCAAAGACCAAAAAGGAATCTGGACTCTCAGTCAAACATGTCCCCAGCAGCCTAAGTATGTTAGGGTGATTGTGAACTGAACCATGGAAAAGCCCAAACTCAATCTTTGAGATTGTTTCTGGTCGTGTACGTTTTATTGCCAGGTTCTTCCCACTTAGACGACCATGATAGACAGATCCCTCGATGTGATTACTTGGATTGAAGTCTTCGGTTGCTCTTCTCAGCTCCTCAACGCTGTACGTGTCAACAAGAATCTTACGGGGGGTGGCATCTATGATCCGACTATCAACAGGATCCTCAGATCCCTCAAACGAGACTTTCTTTTCACTTGTGGTTCTTACACTGAGACTAAGCTGTTGTAACTCCAAGTCTCCTGCCTTGCAGGATCTTTGTTTCTTCTTCTTCAGTTGGATCACCAGAAAGGCTGCTGCAATACCAATGCTCACTCCAACTGCAACCCCACCCAGCGCAATAAATAAACCAACGTCCGACATTATAGACTTTCGCTTGTGATGAATAATTACTGGGATACTGGTTTCTGGAAAATGTAATTCGGGTACAAGACGTTTTGCAAGAGGACCAAGGTTAGGCTCACCATTAATTGGAATAAGAAGGGACGTTAAAGGAGTTAGGCTTTCAGGTGTAAAAGTCTGCAACGATTTGTTATTTGCGAGTATAATAGCTTCTGGAGTAGTGTTGAACCTAATGGCTAAGTTAGAAATTGTATCACCTTGGTTCACTGGATAAGACAGCAAAAGCCTTGTCTTTAGACTTGCTTCAGGTAAAGGACAGGCACATCTGAGTGGGATCAGTAATTCTAGTTTATAGCCAATACCCCTCGGTGAGACTCCCGGGTTCTTCTCTTGGATGGCTTTGCAGGTTGTCAGGCCCTGCAGAGATTCAGCGATGCCATAAAAACTCTCCCCCTTTATGGTAATTTTGGTTAATTCAGCCTGCGAGAAACCACCTTTGCATCTACAATCAATTGGAATCAACAAAGGCTGATTCTGTGGAAGGTATTCTGTCTCTGCTGAAAGGCCATTTGCTTCCGCAATCACAAAACGGTTGATGCCCAAGTAAAAGCTCAAGTTGAAAAGAGATGAGAAGTAGGAATTGGTGCGAAGAACTGCAAACGTGCTGCACAGATTCTGTGATGCATTTCCAGTACTGCACTTGTAACCAGAAGCATCTGGAGATGTAGTGTCACAACTTATGAGGTTTTGTCCAAGTGCGGAGACAAGCGGCCAAATGAACAAGACCAAAGCTCTCAGCTCGAGCTTATTGATTTGAGCCATGGCCTTGTAACACTCACTTCCACATAGAAAAGGACGATTAAAAATAAAGAGCTTTCTCACTTTGAGAGTGAATATTTTGGATCCATACAGAGGGTGTTAAAAATAAAAAAGTCCCCAAAGCTGTTCTTGGACAGGATTCTTGGGATTGGCAAAGCAATCCTATATTTATACTCTAATTAATTCGAGTTGTTTGGCTAACCCCCTTGTGCTTGATTTGATATTCTCTTACCATTGGCTGTCTTTCCGTAGTTGCGTTTGCCAGTAATCAGTGTCGCCGCTCTCAATCACTTCAGGAGACTTGTCTACTTCCTTTTAAATGCATGGCAACGTATGTTAGCTAGTCCACTCCTATTTGTGCTTTGAAAGAACCCACCACTAAAAGGTACAACCTCAACTTATTGTACATTCCACTTAAAAGTATATGTTTAGCCAGAATCCAGAACCCTAACTTCCTGCTGGAGGTAGGAGGCCAAGCAAACCGAGGTATCTTAGAGTTTAAGCAGATCCCGTTATTACATGGCTCTCGCCAGGCTTTGATGGGAGAAGGAATGGCGATTTGCATACATTGATGAGCACATTGACACATATTTTGGCCATTGAGGTACGTGGAAACATGTAACGCAGAGATTTTCGTCGGAAGTGCAGAAAGTAAAATCCACCTCTGCGACTTTTCTGAAGCTTCCACCTGCTATGATTTCGGCCTTCATATCAAGTGGCCCGCACCTTTAGAAAGAAGGGTAACTCGTTCATTATTTTTAAATTTTTAAGAAGAAATAAAACTTTGTATAGTTTTCTTAAGGTACATGAAAAGAATCACGTACAAAGAATATTATCATGAAAACAAGAATGCATGCATGGTCTGCCAAGCGGTGTGGATAGAAATGATGCAGATTTTGGAAAATGTGGCAAGTGCGAAGAAGAAGATAATATCCAAAACAGTCGAGGAGACGCCAATGCAGGGTAAAAGCTGAGGCACGAAAAGAGATGCTAGGGATTGACAGGTCGTATTGGCCATGAATATTGTAAGTTGACAGGCACCGCCACATCCAATCCATCCACCCTTCACGTTTCATTCGTCCCGACGGATCAACTTGATCTTTTAGTTTCCAGCATACCGCAGAACTAGGATAAATATAACTAAGGTTATGTTTGTTAACAAAATTTCACAAAATTTTTCACCAACTCACAATAAAATACTACAATATAATCTCTCCCTTTCCTATCAAATCATAATTTTTCACTACAAAAAATATAAAAAAATTACCTCTTCACTTTTTCACTAAACCCAATATCATCACTAAACTCAATACCAAAAATTTTACAACACAAACGTACCCTAAAAATTGTAACAATTACAACCCAATTACGTATTAAACACATGAGACTGGCCCGTACATTGCGGATCAGAAAGGTGACAAAAGGGACTTGGGAACCCTCTTTTCAGCTCTTCCAATTGGAAAAATTCGTTGAGATGGAAGAACGGTGGCTTTTTTACGCAAACCAGAGAGTTTGACATAAGGACCAGAAGGTGGGCACCGGGTGACAAAGGGGACTTGGGAACCCTCTTTTCAGCTCTTCCAATTGGAAAAATTCGTTGAGATGGAAGAACGGTGGCTTTTTTACGCAAACCGGAGAGTTTGACGTAAGGACCAGAAGGTGGGCACCGGGCACCAATACCATCATGTTAAGAGTCCATTAGCTCCTTTCCCTGGCCCAAAAATTGAAGGATTCGTTAGATTTTTTTTCCAATTTTTTTATGTTTACCAGAGCTCCAGTTCCAAAAATCTCCAAGAGAAGGAAGAATAAGTGGATGACCAAAAGGAAAAAGAATTTTTCTGAGGATCCAGGTACCAAGGAACCGAAAGTAAAGGATAATTGTCCACGAACAAGGCTGAGTTTTAATATAATACAGAGGAAACAGAGTGTGTTAAAAAGGAGAGCATTCGTTCCTCCTGTCCTGTATCTTGCAAAAATGGTATTTTTGCCTCCGTGGTTCTCTCTTTTAATAACTATAATTCTCGAACCTTGGATTTCATTCACGTGATAGCACGTGCCGACCACCGATCTTAGTCCCCAGAAACTCTTTTTCAAATTGTAGAAATGGAGTTTGGACGATGTCTAGAATGAATCTTTCGAGGAAGAAGCTAGCAGCTATACAGTACAAGGCGAATTCGTATGTTCAAGGGTGCAAGCAGGACTGGCCTGTAGCTCAAACTTTGTACTTGTCTTTCTCCGAAAAGGTAATCCAAAGTAAGGGGAATTTAAATACATAATCACAGTTTGTTCCTTATGTAAAAAGGAAACACTGACAGATACTAATCCAGAGAAATAAAAACAACCGACCATATCCCGGCCGGGCCCCAGATTTGGGTGAAGTTGAGCTAGTCAAATGGTTTCTCGAGAACCTGAGGACCTCTGGGATGAGGCCAAAAGGCATCCCCAGCGGACGCTTTTTACCATTGGCCCGGGCCATCATGTCTAAAGACAAATGCCTAATATTTCTTGTATTCAAGAGGAATGTGCATCCATTACATCTTATTAGGATTCATTACATCTTTAACCTTAACATTCATGTGTCATGACAAGGTAAAAGAATAATTGGCTTCCCATATAGGCAAGCCAATTTGATAGAAATCAAGGCTGGGGCCGCGGGTGTAAGTGTTAACCCCGTGGAGTGCAAAATTAATCATTGCATAACACATGAGTTGGCAAAGTGTCCCAAAAATAAATAGAATAAAGTACAAAGTGTCAGACCTCTTAAACCATGTGAATGCAAAGTATAATTAATCTTTTTTGAATACCAGAGGCAAAATGGGCAAGTAAGCCAAGTGAATGAAATTTCCGTTCGTTTTAACAGATAAATAAACGGCATAGTGCAAATTGAAGAAATTCAAAACCACGTGGGTGAAATGTGTCAAAATTGAAAGAACGGAGTGCAAAATGTCAAGGTCCCAAACCACGTGGGTGCAAAGTTTAATTAACCCTACAAATTTATTACAAACCATTTTTTCTTTTCTAGGCTTTAAGTCATTTGCAAGTACCCCCAGAGAATCAGAGATCGTATAAATGAGACAAACAACTCAAAACTTTTTATTATTTTCTCGGAATTTTAGCTCATTAAACACACCAGTAATGTAAACACAATAAATCCGTTGTAAACAATCCAATCACGATTCTACTCTGTTAACTGTTTTGCTGGACTTCATCTACACTCTTCCTCATAAGGGATATTACTTGGGCTGGCTCCGGAGCTCCAAACACAGAACTTCCTGCGACAATGCAGTTTGCTCCGGCTGAAGCTGCAGCATCAATGGTGGAAGGCCCTAAACCACCATCAACCTGCAAAATAGGGTATATGTTTCAATTAGCGGTCGATTCAGAGAAACACAGACCCAAAGACACAGAAATCCAAACATCGACCAATCTTACGCATAGGTTAGAGCCATTCTGTTTTAACACACAGTACGGAGACATTACAGATACGCAATCCAGAAGGCTCGATGGACTCGGGAACCAAAAAAATGGACGTCTAGCCAAAAAGAGCTCTGGGAGATTTAAAATTCAGAGGAACTTTGCAAGCAAAGTGGAAACTAAAGCCACAGAAACATGAGGAAGCCAAAAAATTAGAAGATTTGTATAGTTCCAAAGAATGAATGAAACGGAACTTCTAGGAAACTGTATACAACTCTCACCCACAGGAAAACAATGAATCCAGTGAAACCAAAACATCTATAAACCTTCATTCAGACTTCCCATCACTTTCTAAAATTCTGCATTAAAACGGGATTCTACTAGCTACACTGAACAAGTTGGCAACACAAAGCGCGGCTAATGAGGAAAATTACATTACCAGCACAGTAACAGGATTTTTGTGCCTATGCTGAACAAGTAGTCAACATAGAGAGCGGATAATCTTGAAAATAACACTACCAGCACAGTAACTAGAAACAAGAAGTTACCTATAACCCCAAGAGGAAAATAATCAGAGGTGGATGCAGGGGGCGGCCCTGGGCGGCTGCCACCCATTGGACGGCCAAAAAAAAAATTTACATGTAATTTTTTTTTTTATAAGTTGGTCTGGGCCTATGGGAGCCCGATCCCCATAGGCCCAAACCAACCCTGGTGTTCAGCTTGCAGCGCCTGGGCCTTTGGGAGCCCGACCCCCATTGGCCCAGGCCATCCAAAGTTTTCCCTTCAGGGTCTAGGCCCAGGTGAAACGACGCAAAAAATTCAAAATATGTTTTTCTCTCTCGACCCCTCACTCTCTCTCGACCTAGTTTCTCTCTCTCTCTCTCGCCCACCGCCGCATCGCACCACTGTGCCGACGCCGTTTTCCACCGCCCACCCCCGCTGCGCCGCACCATTGCCTGCCCTGCACCGCAGTCTGCAGCAGTGCAGCACCACTACACCAACGTCCACTCCAAGATTCCAGCCGCCAGCCGGACCCGATCCAGTCTCCACTCCACTCCACTCTCCAGACGGACCTGGTGTCTGGTCCCTCATCTGTGAGAATTCCGCATTACCTCGCTATAGCCTTTGCAATATTAAACCGTTTAATTTATTTAGTTAATAGTTAGTTAGGAATTATAATGATTAATGCATACAACATAGTTAATTTATTGAACAATTAGATTTATAGCAATTTATAGTTAATAGATTTACGGCAGAATGCAGATTAGATTTAGGGCAGATTTATGGCAATTAGATTTATGGCAGATTTAGGACAATTTATTGAACAATTTGGGCAATGTATAGTTGACAGCAAATTCTCCATACATACTATTATAAGAATTATAATGCATAGTCAATTTATTGAACAATTTATTATAATTTATTGAACAATTAGATTTAGATTTTTGACGGTTTCAATTTTTGTAGGATCCTCGAGATTTTACACTTGAAAATTGTTGGACCTCCGACCCCTAGATTTAGGGCAGATTGCATGGTAGTGTACATCGAGCAAGAAGTTTTTAAAAATATTGAGAACGAAGCTATTTTGCAACATTTTCAGAAGATGCAAAAACGTAGGATGCAATTGTCATCTCTCAGTCGTACTACATAATACGGTACGTGTATTCTATTATTTTTAATGTTTTTATTTTTTAATTTTCGATATTGTAACTTTAAGAAAAATTTTGCATTACGAAGAAAAAAAATTCTTGTCATTTTGCATTTAAAGTTCGACCCCCATTAATTTTGATCCTGGATCCGCCACTGAAAATAATCACACTTGCCAACACAAAGTTATAAATAGCAAGCAAAGAAAAGATTGACTAACCTCTATATCAAGTGATGGGTACTTCTTTCTTAGCACGCGGACCTGGATAAAGAAAACAAGAGAAACAGTCAAGGCAATGACCAAGAGATGCTGGTCACAGGAAGAATTACAAATGGTAACAGAACCTTTTCCATCATTTCTGACATGAACTTTTGTCCACCAAATCCAGGTTCTACAGTCATTACAAGGACCAATTCCACAGGATTTTCACCTTCAATCTGTGCATTAAGGGGCAAAAATATCATCTTAGAATTTTCCACAAAAGTACAATACATGATATAGTTTATACATCAGCATCAGAAAACCTAGGGTCATCTTGGTAAGACTAGAGCCCTCAGGATATAGTTTATTCTGTACAATACAGAATCAGACAAAACAATCTAAAAACATGAGAATCAGAGAAAGACATACCAGAGGATAAACTTCTTCAATGGGTGTTCCAGGCTTTAATGCCACGCCAGGCCTCATGCCCTTGGACTTAATTTTTTGGACGAGTTCTTGCCAATTTTCTGCAAGAAGCACCATAAGACACCTTGGGTCGAAGAAGAAAAATATAATCAAATAGAACAGAAGGTAATTCAAAACAATAAAGCAACAACACAAGCAGCACATCATAACTAACCCTTGGATGCCTCAACGTGAAATGTAAAACCAGAAGCACCAGCTTTTCCCAAAGACTCAACATAATCAAGAGGGTTAGTGACCATGAGGTGGCAATCCAGATAGGCCCTGACAGATGAAAGCCAAAACTTCATCTAGTTATGGAACTAGAGTTGCAGCCAAGAAAATTACATTTCAAATATATTTGAAGCAAAGTGGCAAAAGAGGTGTTACGTAGTGTGCTTTCTCAAACTCTCAATGACTGGAGCACCAATAGTTAGATTTGGGACAAAGTGCCTGCAGAAGAGGGTAAAAATTACAATTAAGAATTCACCAGTCACAAATGTAAAACAACCAGTTGACATGGGGCGAAGATCATATGACACATTCCTTGAGTCTTTACAGCGAATATCCAATCATCACAAGCAGCAACGGCCAGAAAATCAGCATCATTTGTACCCAAGAACTGTCCGAGTTATGCACCAATAATACTGAATTCGAGCAAACAAGTGTAGACAGGAGCTAAAGCCGCACAGTCCACTATAGAGAACGTCCACTCTACACTAGTCACTATACACATTTACGGCCCTAAGCCTAGAGTCCTTCACAATCGCAACTACCAACTAATGCCAGCATATAAACAGACATTATATCCCGATCTCATAAAACGAGAAACTAATACCAAATGAGACCATTGAATAGATACATTCATTTTTTGGGGGCGAGGAAGTATTTTATGAACAAAGAGAAACGAAACATATATAAGTACACAACTTATCTACTCGTTGGTGGCTAAGATGCGAAAAATTTTACACGTAAAAACGCAGCAAACAACGTGTCAACGTCCTTAAAATTCAAACAGCACATGCATCTTTTTAATACATAACATACCCTCTACACAATAACAGTTATTATTTATGCTCATGCGTAATCTATTAATGCAATGGAAAATTTGAGTAAGTCAACTATAGCTGAATCGATGTATTAACATTTGAGACACCTGTGAAAAGAATTCAGCAGAGGTGAAAAAAAAAAAACAAGAAGAAGCGCAAATTCGAAAACCACATCCAAGAACCCAATTTGAAAGAGGCAGTGAAACCTACCCATCCTGCAAAACGAACCGAAATAGAAATCATTTCCTATGGATGTATTATTAACAGGGAAAGCAAAAGTGAACAATTTGCGTTAGATCTAGGAGTACCATGATGTCCATGTGGAGCCAATCGGCGCCGCAGCGGAGCATGCGACTAGCCTCGGAGGCCAAATTGGCGAAGTCTGATGACAGCATAGATGGTGCTATTTTCGCCGACGCCCCCATTTTCGGTTTCCCACCCAACTGCGATTCACCTTAGACTGCTTGAGACGAACGCAGGCTCGGAGAAACTAGAAAGAATGGGAAGATGGGTTGGTGAATCTAGAATATAAAGCGGTGTCGTTTCATAGGCTAATAATATTTTGACCTGCTGAGTTGACATTCCCCGCTTTGCTCACCTACTCGCTTACCTAAATGGCATTTCCTTTTCTGTTTTTTTTTTTTAGCATAATAGCATAGATTGTATTGATAATAGGATTAAGGAGGTTTAAAAACATATGAAAGTTCTACGGGGCGTACCAGACACTCCGAAGAGTCAGCGGGTCAATGAACAGACAGACCATAAGGTCCTACAAGGGCCCACAAGGGGCATATCATTCTAAGACTGCAGATAAGCCACATATGGCAGATAGCTATTAGGCCAAATAATAAGTAAAAACCAACAAAAAATCAACACAAGCCTTAAACAGAGAGGCTATCATAAAACACATAATTAAAACTAAACAAGCCCTAAACAATAGGCTGGCCCAAACGAGCTAAAGCTTAAAATAAACCCCCGGAAAAATCGGGAAGACTCTGGCCAGAACAACTGCAGTGGCGGCGGAGACGACGGCGGCGGTGCTTGGGCAACGGAAGAGGTGATCCGCAGTGGGAAATGTAGGGCAGGAGCCACACATTCCACGGGGGAGGAGAAGAGCGGTGTTCGGAGGACGGAGGAGCCTACACGCGCGGCGAATGACTTCGGCCCGTCAGATCCACGCGCATCGCGTGGTGCGCGTGGATCAAGACGCGCCGCTGGTTGAGGACCGGAGAAGAGGGTCAACGTAGCGCGCTTCTGCGAAGTTCAACCAGCCGGTGCGTGTAAGGCCAAAGGAGATGGAAACCGCCGAGTACCACCTGAAAGCCACCTGCAAGAAAAAACCAAAAATTCATCCAAACAAACACCAGCCGATCGGACCAGATAGAAGGAGAGGGGAGAGGGGAGAGGGAGAAGGGAAAAGGCAAAGAAAAAAGGAGGAGGGGGATGAAGGAGCCGGAGCTCCCCCCTCCTCCGTAAGGACGCGGGCTGTTGAGGTTAGGCACTCGGCTGAGAGCGTTTAAATATTTCGTCGGTAGAGAGATTCTTGACCTTTTTCTGGTTCCTTACAAGTTGCAACCAAAGACTCAAAGAGAGGCGGAGTCTGATTTTGCCTCTCCGCTGGTCCCAAAACGACCAACTCATCCAACGTCGTCGAGCGGAATGCTTCCTTTCTTTCTACTAATTCGTTTATTCTGACTACACTGATCACCGGACACTCATAAATTAGGCTCCATTTGCACACTAAATTTTTATTCATCCTAAAATTTTAACACAATAAAAAATTACAATATAATCTCTCTCTCCCCATCAAATCACTACAAAAAATATAAAAAATTACCTATCTCTTCACTTTTTCATCAATCCCAATACCTAAAATTTTAACAATTATAAAATTTTACTTCTCAAACACAACCTTATTAATTGCTTTGAAAGAAGGAAAAAAACCATCGTGAGCTGTGAGCAAACTTTATAGCTTTCTGTTTTTTACACAATGGAAACTCACTGAAACTGAAAAATGCAAACACCCAAGAAGGTGAGTTAAGGTGGCTCTCCTCGCACTCGACCCACCGCCACCGGACCCAAACAAGTAGGACCGAAAAGACACGAAAAGTACACCTTGGAAGCGTGCCAGTACACCATTGAAGCTTATCTTTAATCGCCGTGTTGAAATTTGATGGAATTAGATCCATGAGCTCTGGACAGTCCAAGTTTGTGGAAGTAGGCCTGGATATCAAGAGTAAGGCTCTCTCTGCAGCTTGAGCACGGCCCAATTAGACCCATAAGCTCTGAACAGTACAAGTTTATGGGTTTTGGATTTAAACGAGTGGGGCTATCTCCTGCCCCACCTTTTTAGCACGATGGGCCGATAGATATATCGATTTTGGACTTCAAGCGATAACTTGATCCGACACTTGAACTAATTTAAATTTTATAATATAGTTCTACGAGGTAGTTCTGCCATGCATCCAAATTAACATAAAGTGATATTTAACTTAAATAGTAAAATAAAATTAACAATTACGCTTTGTCTAGTAAAACTAATCCTGACTCCAACACGGGATCATTCGAGGCCAGAGTGGTGATCTGGCTGCTCCATTATTCCGCGTAGTCTTCCACCTCACTCTTATTTTACTTCTCGTGGGCAATGGACCCCCAGCCACCTTGCACCATGTGTTGCCGCACGCGCTGCACCAACTATTTATATTTTTGTGTTCTAGCTCGGGGTTTGGTACGTGTATTGATGTGACAAAAAACTTTTTTGTTAATTGTTTTTCATGACCCAAATGAAATAAAGTTTGAGAAAAAGTTTTCAGCAAAAGCACACCTTTTGTTGATTGTCTTTTAATTATAACTGGGAGGATTATAAACCTGGGATATCGAAGTTGGATTTGTCGAATTCTTGGTAGTGGATCTTTTCGGTGTCTGATTCCTCGGACAAAACAATTAATTGGCTCTGATACTATGATAAAATCAGAGGGAAGAAATAGAGGAAGAAGAGAGAAAATATGAAAAAATAAATTTTCTAGTTGATGATTATTTACAAGCTTGCTACAGTCCTATTTATACAAGTGTTTGAGGGACAAAGAAATAAATACAAGATCAACCGGTATCAATCTATACGCTCCTATACATATATAGAAAATATTTTAACTTTTTTATTAGGGAAGAATTACATAATTTCTGCCATATATTTTTCCCATTATGCTTGCCCTGAATTGTGGCTCTCCTCAACAGAATAAGTTGTCATTTATTTGTGGATAATTTCCAAAACCAAATTCACCATATTCTTCTTTTTTTCCTGAACTGCTTCTGTCAAGATCCCCCCATCACACTTTACTCAAATTTGTTCATATTTTCAATAGTGATAATGGCTCTAGGAAGTCAAGCTGCGTATGGAATACGTTGCATTCCGATGACCTTTTCTTTTTGTATACATCAGAATACCTAACCTGCAATTTATTTATGTTTGTGTGTTTTCCAGAGTGAGATCATTCTACCCTACACATTCACCTAACTTTCCATCTTGTTCAGCCTTACAGAGCCCACCTTCAATGCATCATAGATGCATTCCCGCGTGAATATTGAAGGAAGGCGTGTGTTTGTGATTTTCCTTCTTCCAAGTCCTTGCGGACAAATGGACTCTTGAGACCCATTGCCCTGAATGAGAGCGAGCTCAGAGGTCATATCCAACTGCTGGAAAAGGCAGACAGAACTTGGGCAAGTGAAAAGAAAAAGAGAGGAGACAGATTCAAAACTCTTCTCCGAAGAAAACGAAGGGTTTTCGCTGTTAATCAATATAGGCTATACAAGAGCATTCAGTTTCAAACTTGGAAGAGTTTATTGCTCCAGGCTGCAATGGCCATGTTCACTGCACCAAATGGATTATGATAACTAATTAAGTAATTAACTATCTTTTTCCAATGAGGTGCATGGAATTGTTGAGTTAATTCATCTAAAATTACTGTTTACTTTAGGACCCGCCATCTCCATACCTGCTTAATCCCAATCTTTTAGCACCTAACATTCTCTTTCCTATAAGAGAATGTTAGTTAAGCTGCTGGTTAATTAATTCCATCGTTTTCACCTTCAACCAACTTTTGATCAAGATGCCCATTTACTTCCCAAAATCTGCCGTTCTTGACGAAAGAGAGAGATCAGTGGAGCATGACAACAAGTTGATAGGTCGGTACCTTTATTATAACTTGTATCTTGCAATTATAATGTCTTTTTGTCAATCGCACTGGTGATTGTGACCCATCTGAGCAGTACCTAGCTCACAACTCGGCTCTGCCGCGGTTCTGTGCATGATATTTTTGGTAACTTATTACTCATTTTAGCTCCTTCTCGTCTTGTTAGCCGACCAAAGGCACATAGGCAAGATTTGAAACCAGAAGAAATACGAAAACAAGAGAAAAAAAAGGGAAAAAATTAGGATATTTATGCTCGAATTTATAAAGTTTATGAAGAATGAGATTCAAAGCTGTGGAATGGATTCAAAGAAATTTAATTCCTTGATTTTATTTTCAATGAAATTCCTCGAGTACCCCAGAGTGGGAATTTATTCTTATTGGTATTTTCTTAAGCTTGTTTTTTTAATGTTTTATTTGGAGATGAAGCATAATGATCCCATGATTAATGTAGTACCGATTAGATTACCCACTTTTCTTTTCATGCTACAAACTGAGGTCAAATTCGTGTCTCCATCGCGTAATTGGCCCAGACTGGTGAGCCTCCCACGTCTTAGCTGTCTTTCTTTGACACTCCCATGGGCCATATTGCCTTCAGTTTTTTTTTATCCTGTCTTTCAGATCCCGAAATCTGTTTAACATGAAAATCCGAGAAACTCTCCTCTAAAAATTGTTGATTGGGACTCGTGCTACATCA
Organism: Myrica gale; assembly: GCA_963930655.1. Lineage (NCBI taxonomy): Eukaryota > Viridiplantae > Streptophyta > Magnoliopsida > Fagales > Myricaceae > Myrica > Myrica gale. Next base: position 686,372 of record OZ005600.1, on the reverse strand, counting down.
CTACGGAGTGCAAGTGGATTTTTGCCCTTTTTTTTGTTAAAAAAAATCAGATAAAAGGGAAAGTTGACATTTAAGAGGTATCCCAGTCTAAATCCACGCCTGATTGGATGATTTACTTCTCCCAAAGATATACCTTTCATATTCAAAAGGCAAATTATATTGAATTAACGCTTAATCAATTTCTTCAGATGCTAATCAAAATTTTTCAATAATCATATTGACACCATAAACAAGCTGGATTCGTTGTGGATTCCCTATCTGCTCTCATATATCCTCTTCTCTCCTCAAAATTTGTCGCTGGCACATTTCAATCATTATAGTTTAAACAATTATCTAATTCCACAACACATATTGCCAATGCAGCTGCACATGGAAACACAGGTCCAAAAAGCCCCCTAGAAAGGCGACGTTTCCCTTACTAGTCAGGAAAAAAGAAAAGAAAAAAGGAAACTGGAAATCCATAAAAGAAGAAGAAAAAAAAGTAGTACACCCAGTAGGTCCCACGCCCTGTAAAATCTACTTAAAAGGCGTTGTTTGCAAAACTCAACTTTTCCAATATTTTATCTCTCTCTTAATAAAATATTTCAATATAATCTCTCTCTCATAAAAAAATATAAAAAATTACAAAAACTATAAAAAATTATCTCTCTCTTCACATTTTCACTAAACCCAATACCAACACATATTCTCATACTCAACATTTTACAACACAAACACAACCTTAACTCTTACACCTCTACCTTGATTATATAACTTCCCTTTCAAGGCCTCGTCCTCGGCCATTCTAGCCTTCCCTTTATTGTTTTTTTTTTCTAAGTAGCCTCCCCTTTATTGTTAAGTCTTCGACTCTTCAACGTAACGCCAAAAAAAACGTCTTCCTCTTTCTTCTTCTTCACTCTTTTTTTTTTTTTTTCTAAGCCTTTCTTCTTCTTCTTCACTCACTTCCACTTTCTTTCTCTCTCTCTCTCTATCTGCAAAAGCTGTCTTATTGGCTTTCTCTATGGGTTCGTGATGATCAGACTGGTGTTTGGGTAGAGAGAGGGAGAGAGAGAGATGGGTTCGTGTGTATCGGTGCCCGGAAACCCGGACTCGGCTACGAACCTCAGAGTGTCATTTGGCTCCGAAGACGGCAACCTCGTGATTCCACCCTCACCCACAAAGGAAAATCACACTAATGGGAACGCTGCGGTTAATAGCAATAGCAACGTTGTCGCTGTTAAGTCTCAGTGGTCGGCATCTCGGCCAGCCACAAGTTTTGGAGGTACGGTGATTATGGTCCTTGTTACTGTTATTTTCTTTTCCAGTTCCCGTTAAAGAGTTCATTTTTATTTTGTTATATAATGCGATAAGTGAGATGGCTTTTTGATTTTCGGTTTCTCACCAGTTAGAAAAGTCACAATATTAGATAGTATTTTCTTTCAAGATTTTCCAAGCGATGAGCAATCTGAAATGAAACAGTTGTAGGGCCTGTAAGGCCGGGTTACAATATTTGTTTTTATATGGTTGAGGACATCATTTTCCTGATTTATTTTATTGCTTCTGGATATCTACTTGTGTATATGTCAGCTATAATTAATTGACATGTTTTGGGTGGTTGAGATGCCTTTATTATTTCATCGGATGTGGTAAATCTGTAGTCCTTTCAGTAATCTTTAAAGGGAACGGATTATTTGCTCATTTGGATCTGAAATAGAATCCGTAGGCAGTTCCTCCGCTGAGAATGGTACAAAACCTGAAATTTATTGATCAGGAATCGAATAAATAAACCATTGTAGTTTTTTTCAAAAAAAAAAAAAAAAAGAAAAGATAAAATTGTTAACTGTGAGATAGCTATTCAGCGCACTTCCAGCTTCACTATGGCCAATATCAAGTACACTGCGATTTTTTTTGGCTGTTGGGGTCTAAATTCTAATTGTTATGGAGGGACAATCAACGAAAACGCAAATTTTCAAGACAAATAGATTCGACTCTTCCGGGGCTTTTGCTTGAAAATGGCATCTTATACAATTGAGGAAACGTTCTGTTATTTCTAGCTTTTCTTATAGTTTTTTTTTGATAAGTATAGCTGAAACAGGAACTGAAATGTAACATATTCACTCAAGGATCAGATACGTGAACATATTTCTATTCCCTGACCTTGAAAAGGCCTCATAGAGCTGGGATTATAGTCCCTGCCTGTAATTCAAATATCGCTTTGCTTTTGCTTCAAAGTTGGAACTGTAGTGAAGAAGGTGTGGATGTGGTGTGGAGAGAAACCCCAGATTTTCCCATGAGGATCTTGTTTTGTCAGGAGCTTGATATTACAACAGGTGGACTAATCAAGCCTAACTGTAGTGGTGTGAGCGACTCTGAAATCCAAAAATGCCTACTTGGGAAACTGAAATTTGGTTGAAGTTCTTGTCCTTTGCTTTCATTGCAGTCTGGAGCTTTCAATAGATGTGAATATCTTCTCGTGCATCATTCTAGGTAGCTAATTACTCAGATGGTCCCTGCGCTTGAAAAAGATGTAGTAATGGCCATACTTAATGAAACACATCTTGTGGCGGTGGTAGTGACTCTTTGAGGATCAAGTTTTGTTCCTGATGCTGAGTGATGGAGGGACCACTTTACAGGATTTGGAAAGGTGGATCATCTTTAGATGAGTTACGAAGAAAGAAGATAGTACAGTTAAAAGCATGAAATTAGATTGAAAGGAAAATTTGTAACCGAATGTCGAAGGAAAAAAAAAACGCCTCGGCAAGATGAGGGTAAAAAATATGAGGTTGTGATTTGTTAAAAAAGTGAGTCCAACTTATTCTTGTAGAGTCTGTGGGAACTGGTTCATTTTGAAGTTCTTGCTATCTTTTAGACAAAAGAGTTGTCTGCTACATCTAGAATGTGTAACTGGCATAACCCTTATAAAAATTCAACGAGTTTTTCTTGTTTTTCTTGCAGGTAGCAAAGAGGAAAATTTTTTTGATTCCCGTGTCTGGTTAGAGTCAGATTCCGAGGATGATTTTCGTAGCGTCAATGGTGGTAAGAATACAATTGCTTTAGAGCCATTTTGTCTTGCAAGAATAAGATAATTTGGATATAGTGATTTGTCTTGGGACTGTATATTGTTGTGGCTTAGCTGTACGAGGAAGAAGGAAGGCAGAACATAAACGTGTGGAAATACTAGTTTGTTGGCCCATCAAATTTGTTCTATTCATTGTTTGTTTTGCAGATTTTACCCCATCCCGTGGTAACACACCAGTCCATCACCACTTCTCTAAGGAGACCCCTCGAGTCAGCAAAGTTTGTTTCGAGGACACAATTCCTGGTTCTACGAATGAACCATCCCCAACAAATAAGAAGAAACTTGTTGAACTTTTCCGAGAGAGCGTCGGACAGGGCCAAGATTTTGATGTCCTAAATAACTCGGGCAACCAGAACATTGCCAACGGAAAGATGGAAGTTAAACCACTTGTACTAGATCTCTCTCCAAAGCTAGCACATGGTACCCCTTCCTGTACTAAGTCCGCATGTAGTAGTGAAAGGGCAGCTAATGGAGACCTCTTAACAGAGAAACCAATTAGGCCTATGCAATGTTGTCTTCCAAGCTTGATTTCATGTTGTAGCTTCAGTGAGAGGAAGAAGAAGATGGGCCCTGCTATTGCTGTAATTGATGAATCTTGATTTGGAGCACCTCTACTAGAAAATAGATGGCGGAATCCACGGTCTTGAATCTTTGGGATCACAGGCCACAGCTTCTGAGCAACTCGACTTTCATTTTCTTCGGACTATGTAAAGGGTAACAGATAACAGCAATAGTGGAGGTGTAACTCTGCTAAACTACCCATGTCAGAAATGAGGCTATATGTTGAGGTCGGATATTTTTTTCGTCTTTATTGGCAAGTGGATAATATGTAATTATATATCTCATGTGATAAAAAGAAAGAGAAAGGTAATCAAATGTATTTTTTCTCAGAAAAGCTCATAGCATTGATGATGGGGAATTACAATAGTAGAGAGTCGCAAGATAAAATATGAACTGGAATACAATTGTTTTGCTATATGTTCTGTGGAGTGAGTCCGAGCGGCCAATTGGGCCAAAAGATGAGCATGCTGGTTGCTCCATCTGGGAAAAGGTGATCGGAGAGCAGTGACTGCGATGCCAACGCCTTGATTAAGGGCCCATCGCGGCACCATATCTCTTCACAATGGACCAGCAATACCAACTTGATCTGCAGTTCCACTATGCTATTGGCCTGTAAGGATATAAACCAAATTAAGCATCCGTTGGAGAGCTGCTGCAAATCCAACCCAGCGAAAGCTAGGATCTGGATGAAAGGCTGCATGGGATACACAGATGGGCTGCTTCGCAGCGTGACGTCCGATCATAGAACTTGGGCTGTATCTTAATTAATCAGCGTGATGTCCGATTATGCTAGAACTGTATCTTAATCGGCTATCAATTTTTTCAACTAAATCTTCCGGCTCCTTCGTGGATTATCAATAACTTCTCTATTTCTGAATCTCGAAAAGTGAGTCAAGCGACATGGGGTAAAAATAAATCAATCTGAATACTTTTTAAGGTGGCATAAGTTGCCTCCATAGCTCTAAAAACTGCATGTAAATACATCTTTCTTAACGGTAGCCACCGAGGAGAACTACCATCTGAGGCTACCTGTTATAATCTCGATAGCTCTTCGTTGGTGTTGCATATGTAACCAACCCCGCATCCCCATATGCTATAAGTTAGGGACTCACCTAACAACAAAGCAACTCTAACTCACACTCGAGCACTTGATACGATTTGTGAAGTACTTAGAAGTCCTGCTCCCAAACCAGTGAGTTGGTCCCCTTGAGAAAAGACATCTTTCTTAAGGCTACTAGTTAGGCCCATTGCAGAAGCAGTCTACAGAAATTTGTGTCCCTGTTTGTGATGGCGTAAAATCTATCTAAGCCTTGGTACGAGATCTTGAAGCTTATGGTAACTAGTAGGCTTCTATCGATGTACTCCTATCGACGACCAGAAGTGGACTATGAAAATTGCAGAGTGTGGAACCATCTTGTTAGCACCACTTTCTTCAATCAACGAGACTCGGTTTTTCAGTCAACGGTGTGGAGGGGCAATTTTTGTCAAAAGTGCACATCTCCTAATAATGGAATCAAAGGTGGGGGTTTTGCTTTATGCACACGACTTCTGTTGCCCATGATTTCATCTGTCTCAATTCCTTTGCTGATGATAAAATCGTGCAAACAATTGCACTGCTTTCGGCCGTTCCCACTTGGCATGCAGTGGCATTGAGTGGTTTTGGGTTGTTAGGATGGTATGATCAACTCTTCCTCCGTTGTTAATGTTTGGTAAAGGTATTGGCTTTGGCAAGGGTTGACAGGCGAAAATTACAACGAATATATTTCCTATACAAAATTTAGATATGCCTAATATTTCCCCTCCTCCCCACCCTGCCGTTTAAGATGGGGCCAGTCAAGAACTAACACAATCGCAACGTGGACCCACACTTAATTCGTGATACACGCCCCCCATCCTAATCCCCAGAGCCTGAAAGTCCGTTCATATCCCATCCCTTTAAATTCCAATTGCCAATTGCAGTGGTGAAAGTCTATCGTGATTTCTTCCATATCCTGTTGCCTGGAGATAATAAGAAAGACCTCATCTGGGACCCACGCCTGTTCCTTTCTCAATAGAAAGAGCATGAAAGCCCCCATAATTTCCTAGCCTTTACAACACTTCCAAGTAGTCCGTTAAGCTAAAAGAAGGAAAGAGAGAAGGGAAAGAAAACCAATTCGTTTTCCCACTTTCTATTTGCCGAGTAGGCCTTTCACTCACTATTATATAAAGGGGAGGTTCATTCTCAATCCCTTCACACGAAAACCAACCAAAACACAACATGGCTGTGATCCGTGGCATGTTGGGTTTGGCCGCTGCCTGGGGCTTCTGCGTCTTAGTCTTGGTCTTGGCAGTCCAGCCTCATCATGCGCACGGCTCGAGTCGTGGTTCCTTTGGCCTAAACAAAGGTGTTGTGTCCCCACCAGTGGTTGGTATATGCGCGTCTTCGGTTCTTGTCCATGGCTACAAATGCCAGGAGCTTGAAGTAACTCAAAACACATTTTATTGTTCACGCAGCTTGCCTATGTGACTCGGTTGTGAGAAACATAGTCGTGAACTAACGTCTGCATGTATTTTTCAGGTGACAACCAAAGATGGGTATATCCTAAGCGTACAAAGAATCCCAGAAGGTCGTGTTCCGGGTGGTGGGAATAATCGGCGCCAGCCAGTCTTAATACAGCATGGGGTTCTTGTGGTAATTGAATGACGCGTCTTTCTTCTGTTTTTTCAGTCTTATCATCTAGGTTTTACTGGAATATTGAAGACCAAGGATTTTCCTGAAATTTCCATGAAGTGTGAACCCGACTCTAGTTTTTGACTATTTGACAAAAGTGGTCAAGTCCGCGTCTTTGCCACATTATGGCACCAAAGACCAAATTGTGGTACGTACCAAAGTACGTGGCTTTCAACCGCAGTGGTCAAAAGACCAAGGACAATATAAGCGAGTGACATGTGTCACGTCTTTTTGAGTTCTTTCCTAGGGACTACCTTGGGTAACGCAACAATAAATGAAAAGATCGTAACAATTAACAAAGGGGTTCGTCGCTTCAAAAGGGGATGCTTGAGTTGGTGGCAAAACACAACGCAAAGTCAGAAAAGTATCTTGTTTTCGCCAAACTACATAACACAAGGCAATTTCAAGTATTTTGATGATAAAGGTAGCCATAGGTCGACGGCAGGCTCCTTCAGGCTTCATGAGCCAAAATAGCCGTTAACCCCTAGAAGTATAACAATCTTGTAGCGCAAAAGGATATAAAACGTCATATAATAGAGTATGTGAGTATGTGACGATGGGCACCACGTTGTAAATGTGTACTGTCAGACGTCACTCACTCGAAAGAGGTACGCTGCCCAGAAAAGATGGACCCAACCCGAAAGATAAGTTGCACAGTGCATAGTTCCCTGACGAAATCCAACGGTCCGCAAAATCATGCACCGTCTGGGGATAATTCCATGAGACCAAATTTCAAGATATCTCCACCTCCTGCTTTCTGATTTATCTCGACTATTGCGTGTCCCTACGCTTAAGCCACAACACATTGATTGTGGGCGGGTAGCTTTGTTTGTTCTTGAGAATCTTAACGATCGATGTAGCTAGCTAGCTACGTACGTGGGGTTTGTTGCTGCTGATTGAGTTTTTCTTATTTGGCGTTTGTGGTGTGCAGGATGGAATGACCTGGTTTCTCAATCCTCCGGATCAAAATCTGCCGATGATTTTAGCAGATAATGGGTTCGACGTGTGGATTGCTAACACTAGAGGGACCAGATTTAGCCGACGACATACCACCTTGGACCCTGACAAACCGGTTTTTATTCCTACCCTTTACCTCTTTTTAACAGTTAAAAGCTTTCGATTTTACAATAATTATTAAATATTCTTCAGTATTTTTTTTATTAGTTTAAATGTTAGTATATGGAGGAAATTATTTATCCCTTCGCAGTTGGAGTTCCGTATTCTGTATGATTTCAAGGGTTGTCAGTATTGAAAATATGACAGGCTTTCTGGAGTTGGTCGTGGGATGAATTGGTGTCTTTTGATCTACCGGCTGTTTTTGACTTTGTGTATGGCCAAACCGGGCAGAAGATTGATTACGTGGGCCATTCCCTGGTGAGGATCACATCATGCCCCCTTTACTATTTCTGTACCTGTTCCCAAACCTCTCTCAGCTCATGACTCACTTGGATGCGAGCGAATACGAAGTTGCAATTTAAATATATTTGTGTATTGGATTAATGAGAAGCCGTCCAAAATATTCTGTTGAATGTTGAACATGTGAATGGTTGGTTGCCAGGGGACTTTGACAGCTCTGGCATCCTTCTCCGAAGGAAAACTGGTGAACCAGCTGAAATCAGCAGCATTGCTGAGTCCCATTGCTTATTTGAGCCACATGAACACTGTACTGGGCGTTGTTGCTGCCAAAGCCTTTGTTGGTGAGGTAAGGTCGTCGTCGATATATGATGCTCTGAATAACGTGTAGTGTTAAACAATTGGCATAACAGAGTCAGCATGACAGAAATGCTTGGTTTTGCCAACAGATCACCACGCTAGTCGGTCTTGCAGAGTTCAATCCAAAGGGGTAAGAGCTAAGTATTAAAGAACCATCATGTCACAGCATTAGACTGTTAATGGTGATCCTCCTATAGCTCTACCGATGGTAGAGAGTTTATAAGGATTTTATGATAGAATTAGAATGCTCTGAAGTGATTGTTTTCTGCAATTCCTCTAAATAGGGAACCTGTAGCTAAATTTCTCAAGTCTCTCTGTGCTTACCCCGGGGTTGACTGCTATGACTTATTAAGCGCGCTTACTGGTATTGTTCTGTGCCCACTTCTGCTTATCTGCCCTGTATTTTGTTTTGCCACAGTAGCTTTTCTGTTATCTGCTGAAATCATTTACTTGACTACAATAGAACCATACCATTCGCATATGGAAAACCTGATTGGAAGAACTAACTTATATAAAATCATGCTGACTATATGCATGCATAATTCCAGGCAAAAATTGCTGTCTTAATTCCTCCACCGTCGATCTCTTCCTGATGAATGAACCTCAGTCGACATCCACCAAGAACATGGTACACCTTGCTCAAAGTAAGTTCGTCCCTTAGCCTCGCTATTTAAAGCTAATTTCTTATAGAAGAGCATATATATATTTTCCTATTCATGAAACTGCATGCGAGTTGCTTTTTTCCTTTTTTGCCTATGAAGATTAAGGTATGTGCTAATTAGAGATTGGAGTATGACATGGAGGCCGAGTTTGATTGTTCTGAAAAGAAACGTGAGTAACTTTCTTGAACAAAATAGATAAGAAAGAAGGGGTAGAAAATAATTATCAATTTCCAATTGCAGAAGATCTAGTTCAAGTGGCCTTTTTGGTTTCCATCTATACAGTGACAAGAGTAGCCAATAGGCTGGTTTACAAGAAGTTGTGTGGGTTTTATTGCAAAAGTTAATTACCATATCACCCAGATTTATCTTTCTAAGTAGACGTTACTTATAAAAGACTCACGAAGGAAGCCTTTGCAATACATTTTTGCAGCGGTTAGACATGGCGTTGTGTCAAAGTTCAACTACGGCAGGCCTGACTATAATGTGATGCACTATGGGGAAGCCAGCCCTCCTATTTATAACCTCTCTAACATTCCCCATGACCTTCCTCTGTTCATTAGCTATGGTGGCCAAGATGCACTCTCCGATGTTCGAGATGTCATGCTTTTACTTGATAGTTTTAAGTTCCACAATGTAGACAAGCTCTCAGTTCAGTTCATCAAGGACTATGCTCACGCAGATTTCATCATGGGAGTGAATGCCAAGGATATGGTGTACAATCAAGTAGTTGCATTTTTCAAGCATCAAAACCAATGAACTTTCATGGAGGCCTTGTATCTTTTGATCAGAACTCTTTACCTAATAAAGTACGATCAACACCAGAAGGTTATACAATGAAATGGAAGCAATTGTATAGATGAGCTCTGGGGTGCGTGCAATCTAAGATGTTGATGAGTAAAAATGACAATTTTGAGTATTTTGACAATCAGGTGGGTGGAAGATTCACTCGTAAATTTTTCCAAATCTTTTCGGACACAATCAGAAGCAAAACAATCAATCCAGACTGCTTGATTGGTAAAATGAAAGAACATGGGCGAGGATTTTCAATTTCACAATAAGATGAATCTCAAGGAGACTTGTAAAGGCATCCTTAATGCAACCAGTGAAACCGAATTTTTTGTACTCGGTAGCCCACTTCCTATGCCACAGCACTTGCCTTTTCTTGGATGGAAAAAGAAATCAGGAAATTTTCTATTCATAATTGCTCAGGTGTACAAGTGAATAAAATGCCAAAAACTGGGAAAGTGATCACCAGACTCTTCATTGGTCTAGGGCCTCTAGGCTATCCAATGCTCCCCCGTGTCGTGGCTTATAAATAAAATTTGACTTTCCATAGTGGGTATGGTCACAAGATAGCTTTGTTTCAACGCCAAGCTTTCATGACCCTCAACCAACTAGATTTTGCTTAGCCGGCAACCCAGACAGAACACATACAAGGAATTGGCGGATTATCGATGCTCATGCGACAAAGTTACCACGAGTCATCAATATTAGGGATTCTGTTCCTATTGTATAATGAAGAGGAGTTACACTGTAATGATGGAGACACTTTGGATGTTTACAAGTTTCCTTGCATATATAACGGTGGGAATGGAACGCTTAAAGAAACCCCAAAAAGGAGTAAAGCTAGAGAAAGAAGTAATGGCGACCGTGTCGAAGAACACACTTCTCCTGGTACTGTTGCTTTCTGTTTCTTGGATCACAGAGGAAGCCTTGGCAGCCCAACATGTCGTTGGGGGGAGCCAAGGTTGGGATGAATCCACAGACTTCAACACGTGGGCATCCGGCCAAACATTCAAAGTTGGCGATCAACTTGGTATGCTTTTCTTATCCAACTAAAGCTCTATATAGCACGACTGCAAGAATCGAATTCGCTTCAGAGTAAAAATTAACGAGAATGAAATATATCCTATTTGGACAGTTTTCAAGTACACTTCAGGGCTGCACAGCGTCGTCGAACTTGCTAATGAGAAGGCGTACAAGAACTGCAACATTGGCAGTGCACTGGACTCCATGAACAGTGGCAGCGATGTGGTCAAATTGAACAAGCCCGGCACCAGATACTTTGCATGCGGCACATTGGGCCATTGCAATCAAGGCATGAAACTAAAGATTAAGACAGTCACCGGGAATGCACCCTCTTCTCCGGCATCATCTTCATCTTCATCTTCGACTTCCGATGCTTCTGCTCCACCATCTTTTGCTTCATTTGTTTTGGTTGCTGCATTGTTGGTTCCCTTTTCCTTCTATGCGTTTTAAGGAGATTCGGTAGCAGGGAGCTACTGTTTGGTTTGATATTTATGGAGTAAACAAGAGTAAGTAATCAACTTATAGTGGGGGAGTTACAAGACATATTCATTGTATGATTATGATCGAAAGAAGAGTGTTTGGTTTGGTTTGGTTTTCTAAAGTTGTCAGTTATGTTACCCCTGTTTTGAAGATTGAATTTAAGATAAAATTTATGAGATTCATGTATTTCCACCATAATATGAGAGAGTTGCAATAGCAGTAGAGTACAGAGTACAAAGGTCTTAAAATAAAATAAAATAAAATAAAATAAAAGAAGCTGGTTTAATTTAGGGATAGTAATAGTTTTCAATAATATCCATTAGACGTATTTGGATCGGCATCATCCAGAGCTTTAAGAAATATTTTCAATTCATCCCACAATGTATATAGATTTGTATTTTTTAAAATTTTAAATATTTTGTTGGTTCATATTCGTTAAAATCGTTTAGATGGAGAAAATAATAAATTATAACAATTTTGGAATGCGTCACCAATAAAATAAAGAAAATGCTAACGGTATATCTTTATATTCCCTCCGCCTTTAGACCCGAAATATTATTAAAAAAAAGAAAAATACCAGAACAAAAAGCGAGTGAAAATGTTATGCGCCACGAGTTCCTCAACAGAAAGGACTGTATTCAGCTCTTATTTTTTTTGAATTGCGCTGAAGTGAGGGACATACAGAGAGCAGCCATGCCGGAGGAGACTACGTCGATCGACTACGTGATGGAGGCGGCTTCTGGGCCTCATTTCTCGGGTCTCCGCCTAGACGGCCTTCTGTCGCCTCCTCCGGCGTCTTCATCTTCTTCTCCGGCTCATCGCTCGATGGGTTCGGCTGCCGCTTCCGCTTCTGCTTTCTCACCCCTAGCAACCGACTCCAACGCCCCCAAACAGCCCGTCGTTATCGGTAACTAACTGCTGAAAGCACTTTTTCGTTTCTTTTTTCTTCCTATTCTGTAAACTACTTCTAATTCTACGAATTCCCACTTCTTAGCTTTCGCAAGTTCTTTTACTGGTATGCTACTTTTGAGTACTGTTCGAGAAGATTTTTTTATTGTGAATCAGCTTGTTAGCCTTCGTTTCTGCCTTGTCCACTTAGATCTTGGAATGCTTAATTTACGAATGAATCTATGCTCAATTCTTGTTTCTGTTTTTTTTTACTATTCTTTTTATTTGCCATTTCAATATCGTTTTGGTAATATGAGTAGGGGTTTCGGGAGGTACAGCTTCGGGTAAGACCACAGTATGTGATATGATCATCCAACAACTCCATGACCACCGTGTGGTGCTTGTCAATCAGGTTAGCCAGTACGGTTTTCTGTTGCTAACATTTTCACTAGACGTTTATCTTATAGTACCTTGGTGTCTGTTTGAAATGGCAATCATATAGGATTCATTTTACCGGGGATTGACTCCTGAAGAATCTGAACGGGTGCACGAGTATAATTTTGATCATCCCGGTAAACTTTGTGGCTGCAAAAACCTTTGACACGGTTATGTTGCTAGTAGCTTATGGCAGCATTTTGTGTGAGAGATCATTTTGGAAAAAAGTTGTTGATTATTTGGTGGTCATTTCGTAGATGCTTTTGACACTGAGCAGCTTCTTGATTGCATTGAGAAGCTCAAATCTGGGCAATCTTATCAAGTTCCAATTTATGACTTTAAGATTCACCGTCGCTGCTCAGATAGTTTCCGACAGGTACTGAATTGAGAGTATTTGAACCCATTCTTGCATTTCTCTTCAGTTGTTTAAAGATGGAGTCAAAGTCCAAGTGAACAAACATTGTGGTTTAGGATTCATTATTATTTTTCAGAAGATTTTAATGGGAGAGTATGCTAATTGTTTTCATACAACTGAAGTGTCTGCTAAATCCAGTTAACCATCTTCTAGAATACTTTCTTCAAAAACTCAATCAAAATGCTTTTACCAGGTAAATGCTTCTGATGTTATCATATTAGAAGGGATTCTCGTTTTCCATGACCAACATGTCCGCAACTTGATGAATATGAATATTTTTGTTGATACAGGTTTGCCCTCTTTCATCTAGTTGTCAAGTACATCATCCTCATCATCTTTGCTCCTGCATCCTCATTTAATCATCTGTGATCGTATATCACTTGTTATAGCTATTACTGCTTTTTGGTGACTTTCTCAATATTCCCTACTATCTTTTTTACGTTTAGCATCAAAAGATTGTGCATAGTTCTTGGAGGGAACTACTTCCCCCCCCCTTTTTTTTTATCTTCAAGCAATTGAGAGAGAGAGTTGGGGGGGGGACTTTGTTTGTCATTTGAATGGGCAAGATTGCTCTTTTTGTTGATCAACTCATTTCCAATAACCATTTAAAACTGAAAATGGAAATAGATCTACTGAAGCACTAAGATTGAGCTCAACTGAGTGTCACCATGCCTAGAAATTGAAGGTCAAACTTCTATGGATTCTCATCAAGCTCGTCAGCATGTTCAGCTTGATTCTCTATCTTACTCCAATTGACTGTCTTCGACCTAATTGGCTAAGCGGAGAGTGAAGCACCCCAGGACTACTGCATTGTATCTTTAGGTCTTATCTAAAGTATATTTTTCTTGTCATCAACGGAGTATTCTAAAGAAGAGAATAGGACATCTCTTCAGGAAAGAGGATAGCACATGCACCAACGAACCAAAAGATATGGGGAGCCAGATTTTTGTGGAGTGCCTAATCGCCCATTTTTATTAAGTGGATCTGTAATTTTGATCACCTTTCAAAGTCTCCATTTGGAAGAGAAGAAGTGAACACTGCAGTATCAAAGGAAAAATATATGGCTGGCACTCACAGAAGAACCTTGGTTTGTTCTTAAAATGAATGAGCCTCACTGAACCTGCTTGGATAATGATGATTTCGAGGTTTGTGTACAGTTAACAGACAAATAGAGAACACGCGGAATTAAAGAATTATATACGCAGGTGAAATGTAATCTATCAATCCAAGCGGGATAGTTTTTACTATACCTATAAAAGCTGTTGATGGAAATCTTGAACGTTCTTGAGAATGATATCTCACAGCTCCATAATACTAGTCTGGATTGTTTCATAACTGGGAAAATTTTAGAAGAGAGATTTAGCCTTTTGTACAGTTCGTTAGTTTTTATTGTATATTGCATATTCTTTCTCTCTCCCTCCCCTTTTCTCTTCTCTAGCTTGAAAATGTTTCATTATCGTATTCTTGGTGGATGATTGCTTATAGATGCTGATGTGAGGCTTGCTCGTAGAATAAGACGCGACACAGTTGAGAGAGGCAGAGACATAAACTCTGTTCTTGAGCAGGTAAGTCTTTATGATTTGTTGATATTGACTTTCCCCCCTAAACTTCTCTCTAGCTTTTCTAGGTTTTCACTAGCAGAAGTATCTGTTCCAAGTTTCATGACACACTATTCTTCAGTTCATCTAACTGTGGTTTATCGGTTCCCTATGTTTATCCATACGTACGCATTTACTATCATAACTCAAAGCAACAAAGATGTGCACAGTGCATTAAAGTAATACTTTTCGTCGACAACTCTTTTTCTCTTTCATTTGTTTCTTGAGTTTGCAGCACCTTTACTAAAGCAATGGGCTGCAGACAAGGATTCAACTCATTGATTAAGCTATATTTTTTTTTAATATCGAGCCTCCTTGCACTTATTCACTGTATGGTTTTGGCATGTACTTTATTATAGATTTGGCTACTTTGGAAACTTTTGATTGTGAGCCTCTGTTAAATTTTGACTGTGTACTTTTTGAAGATCTGTCATCTTTAAAACATGTGATGACATTGTAACCGATACATTGCAACAAATATGTTACTTGTGCAGTATGCAAAGTTTGTCAAACCTGCTTTTGATGATTTTGTTCTCCCATCCAAGAAGTATGCTGATGTGATCATTCCCCGGGGAGGTGATAATCATGTAGCCATTGATTTGATTGTGCAACATATCCGGACAAAGCTTGGTCAGCATGACCTCTGTAAAATATATCCAAATGTGTATGTTATTCAGTCAACATTTCAGGTATATGTATTATGGTGTTTTGTACCTTCAGTATATCTCATTTGCTAGTTATGTATTATAGAGAAAAGAAACTTAGGGTAATTGCCATTGGGTATCACGCATCAATAGACATAACCATGGTTGAAATGTTACAATTTCACATGAATTTCTGCCCCAGATGGTGTAATCTGATATCCAATACAGATAGTGTTTAATCTCTTCATTTCTGTATGGTCCTTACTTTGGTTTGCTCATGTTTGAGATCCTTGTTGCAGATAAGAGGTATGCATACACTGATACGAGACCGGGAGATATCGAAGCATGACTTCGTGTTTTATTCAGATCGACTTATTCGCCTGGTACTTTCTGCTGCATAACTAAGCTGCAGTCCATTAACTGACATGCATTCTTGTTCCTGCATTCTTAGAAAATACAAAACCCGACTGCTTATGTTGATATCTATTTTCAGGTTGTGGAGCATGGCCTTGGCCATCTGCCATTCACAGAGAAGCAAGTAGTTACTCCAACAGGTTCTTTCTTTCTTTTACTTTTTAATTTTTAGTTCATAATTTTTTAAATACTTCAGTTAGGAAACCAAGGCAAAACGATCCAAGCCTAAAATTAGCAGTTTAATATATTACTAATCAGACTACATTATTTCAAACTTAGGAGGATACTTTTTTACGTCAAAGAACATGTATGTAGTTGTCATTTTAATGACCATTTCACCATCCATAATTCTAGTGCTTGCAAACTTAGTCTTAAAGATAGATTAGTTGCTTAAACATATATAGCCAGGCTCTTGTGTCTAGATACGTGACAGCTGCCGTCCCAACAGCACAGATCCCTTCCCAATATCCCCAGATCTAATCCTTAAAAAGTTCTTACTACGGTATGCCGTACTTTTCTAGTTCTCCGATGTATTGTGTAATCTCGTTGAAGACGTGTGTTTTTTCCTGTGTGGGTCTGCACACAATGTGGATTCCCTCAATGTGGATGAAACAAGTATATAGGTTATCTTGTTTATTCCCTCTTGTCTCAGTTATCCTTTCAACTTTTCTTTCCTCTAGTTGGAGAGTTATAGCATACAAAATAAATTGTGTACGGTAGGTGTTTATGCATTGACAGATTCTGAAAGCAAGTATTTCCAATCATTTTAGTTTTTTCAAGTTTTGAGAACCATGTGTGTGCGGGCACTCTATCCGTTCGAACAGCAGGAATGTGAATCTTGTGGAGATTTCAATGTTCCATCTTGGGTAATTAATTTCCTTTACTAAGTAACATGGAATATCTTTGCAATATTGGAATTCTTCTTTGCCAGGATCATTATATACTGGGGTTGACTTTTGCAAGAAGTTGTGTGGGGTTTCCATTGTTCGAAGGTGAGCTTTGAATCAGGTATTAATTTTGGGTGTTTTTAGGTTTCTGTTAATGGGACTTCTTTATCAAGGACCTGCCTTTTGATATGGGATTCCATCTTTGACTACAAACATGAATAATATCAGATTCTCATCTCAAGGTTCTTAATACTAGGCAAATTATGAGCCTCATAGGAAATTCATCTTGCGGTACAGTGATATGCTAAAGATTTTCTCTTGTTTGTTATGTACTAGTGGGGAAAGCATGGAAAATGCATTGCGTGCTTGCTGTAAAGGAATAAAAATTGGAAAAATTTTAATTCACCGTGATGGAGATAATGGGAAGCAGGTAAATACTGTTGTTTTGTACAAAGAATAATTTGCTTGGGCTGGAATGAGAGCTAGAGCTATGCTTCCTATTCTTTGAGGATGGAATGTAATTTATTTTAACAGTGGATTTTTTGCCTCACCTTAAATAGCTTATATATGAGAAGCTTCCCAAGGATATCTCTGAACGGCACGTCCTGCTTTTAGACCCTGTTCTGGCTACAGGTAATCTTGTTTTATTTTGATAGAAATCTATGGTTCTTCCCCTTGATTAATTGCTGCCAAAAATCTGGTTGGTAATAATAGGCCGATGGAAGTGCATTTCTTAAAACTTTTCATCAACCTCATTTTCATTGTTTTCCTCTTTGCTAGAAATACTTTTTAAAGCAAAAGAAGAAAA
Organism: Myrica gale; assembly: GCA_963930655.1. NCBI lineage: Eukaryota > Viridiplantae > Streptophyta > Magnoliopsida > Fagales > Myricaceae > Myrica > Myrica gale. The sequence continues at coordinate 669,290 of OZ005600.1, read as the reverse complement.
ACACTGCTTCAGTTAAATTTGGATCAATTACATTGTTACCGCTTGTCCATTTGTTTCCTGCTCATCCAACCCCAGATCAATATGAATCCTTTTAAGCCTTAGGTCCAATGTCTTGCAGTTTAGTGCTATGCTTTTGCCATGCTTAACTGGTGTGCTTGCCTTCTAATCTTTTTCTTGCTCCAAAGGTCCATATCTGTTCTTTTCAACTGTTTTTGCATTTATATATATATAGACTTTCGTATGTGTAAAAAAAACCTGTCCAACAAAATTATCAAAATTGTGTTAAAGAGTAATATACTCTCAATTGCTTACAGATATATTACTTTTATATGATTAAAGATCTGCTGATCTAGAGGGATCTTTCCATGTTATCTACCAAAGCTAAGATTTGTATGCTGATAATTCAACATCCAATCTTCTTACCTTTCTAGGGAATTCTGCTAACCAAGCAATTGAACTACTCATCCAGAAAGGTGTTCCAGAAGCCCACATAATATTCCTAAACCTCATTTCTGTAAGTCGATCATTACACTGATTGCAAGCGGTACCCTCTCTACAATTTTCTATGAACACTGAATTCACTGCTCCCTTTTTTGACTTCAGGCCCCGGAGGGAATCCATTGTGTTTCCAACAGGTTCCCGTCCTTAAAAATTGTCACCTCTGAGATTGACGTTGCACTGAATGAAGAATTTCGTGTCATACCAGGTTTGGGTGAGTTTGGTGATCGTTACTTTGGCACTGACGATTAATTAGCGACAATGTAAAGGCTGTGACCCACAACAGAAGAGGAGTATACCATGAATCAGACTATAATTCTAAAAAACATGATAGAAGATCCGCATATGCATCTATAAGAATTTGACGGCAGTCAGCATTGCTGCTATTTTCTAACTATTATTTTTGCAGTTTGCAAGTATTCTAGAATCTGCAACAGAGAATGATGAGATGATTTGAGTGTATTTTAATTGTGCGAATGTTCTTCCTAATTAACCATCTGTAGGGCCTGCAAATAATTGCTGAGTGGGTACATTTAGAAATATGGATAGAAAGAGGGTCATTTCCGATAATTCCGCCTTGGAAGTTTTTCTTGCAGTTAGATGCTGGGATTATTTTGTCATGATATATGCTTGATTCTATACCTAGTAGATGCAAACAGTGCTTTCCATATTTGCTAACGTTCGGCTTGATTTTGGGCAGCCCAGTGGTCCATAATTAAGCAGGTATATATGCTTGATTCTATACCTAGTAGATGCAAACAGTGCTTTCCATATTTGCTAACGTTCGGCTTGATTTTGGGCAGCCCAGTGGTCCATAATTAAGCAGGTATGACTTTGCTTATGTTACCTCTTTAGCATTGCTGAACCAGTAGCCGACAAATGTAAAGCTCAAAGCCTCAGAGCCCTAGAGATTTAGTGCGCTAACAGCAGAATAAGACATCCAGATGAATTGGAGTGCAAGAAAATGGTGGTGAGACGAGGAATGGGTACTTTTATAGAAAAGGGAAGGAAGACAGAGTTTCATATAAGTAATGGGGTATGGGAATAGGAAATTTAAGAAACAATTGTGTTTGAAACGTTGGAAGTAAAATCCCAAACAGAGGGAGACGGGGAATAAAGGGAAACAAAAGCAAAAAGCTATTGCGAGGAACTATAATTTTCCGACGTTTATAAAAAAGATCGCCTTCTGTAATCACAGGGTAGAGACGGAGAGACCTCGCTACATTGGATACTTCTGAAGTCTCCAGCTTTTTTTTTTTTTTTTTCTCAACCCAAAAATAAAAACGGACTTACCCACTTCGTGCACGGGTGACCGAATAACTTACTCTTAGTCCACCTAAAATAGTTTTAGGGGCGACCAAAGTCCATTTTCAGGTGACTCACTCCTATTTTCGCAGTTTAAAATGTTTTGCGGAGGAAGGAATTCATTTTCAATTTCCAGGGAGGGGGGTTCATTTTCAATTTGCTGAAAATATTTTCCCAATCAAAGAAATTGTCTTCCGTGCATTTTGGGCCACCTCAAAATGTTTTTTGGGTTATGTAATTCATTTTCTATCTGATGTCATTATTGAAATAACTAATAAGGATAGATAATTTTTGGTAGAGAGCCCAGGACCAAGTTCAATACTACTTCAGAACGGGAAATGTAACGGTGCTTAATTTATTCCTAAATACGTTTTGAAAGTATGCTTGCCGGTGGGGCTTATTTCATGTATATCAGTCGTGAAGAGGAATTATGCACTTTTAAAAAAAAAAAAGAAGAGGAATTATGCACGTGCCTACTAAGCAGCAAGAATGAAATATGCTTGCGGAGATAGCTTATGATAACAGCAGTGATCGACGCTCTAAGCATGAGGATGCTGCTTTTGTGTCACTATTTGCTGTTGGTAATCTAAGTGCTAGTGGGGTGTTAAACTTGCAGGGGTACCGGATTAAGAGGAGCAAGCAAACAAGAAGGAAGCGGAAGTACAGTGGGCAGAAGAGATGAGAGGAGAAACCAACTAGGCGAAGAACATTGTGCTAGTAAGCTGCTTTTGTCGGACTGCTTCTATGTAGCTTAGGAGGTTTGGTCCGGATGAAGTGAGATATTTCAATGACTAATTCCATTTGATGCAACCTGAAATTCAAACTCTTGAGAATGTTTTTGGGCTTTTGCGGAGGCTTCTATACAAATATCCTTCATAGACGAACAACTCTTCCCTTTAAATGAAGCATGAAAATCGACTGTGACATGAAGATGTCTCTCGCAAATGAATTGTTTCTTTTTTCACTTTATATGCACCCGACATGCACTCCTTCGTGTTCTTCTCTTCCACAGCATCTTCTTCTTCTTCTTACATGCAACTTACTCTTAGTCCAATTTGACATCAATAGCACATCAAGCTAAATCCGTGGCCCAGTCTTCCTTACAACCGTTTCTTCTTTTTTCTTTCCCAGTTTCTTTTTCTTGACTCCTCTTTGACCCCTCTTGAACACGGCCAAAACCTCAATGCTGCAAACATAGAAGAAAATCAACCCATTGGACATATCAACAGATATTTTACAACAGCCCCGCCCGAAAGAAACAAAATAAAAATGTTACAACATATAGATCTTGGCAACAATCTGTAAATTCTCCATTTGCCTTTAAGGCAACTAGATAAGCACACGATCCTCCACTAGGGACTACCATATAGAACCACGGTTGAAAGCTATCATACTTGTAACAATCCAAGCATCCACTAGGAAGCCCATTGGCTTTCATTGGAGTGGTCAGGGGGGATGGTGGGATTGGGGTGTGTCCAAGGTACATCAGGGAAGCGCGAGAGCAGTGGCATTAGGATTAATATCTGCCTACATTCGTACAATACACAACAAAAGTTTTGATATTGGTTTCCTCTTTCCCAAGAAGAATACACCTTCCAATTGTTTGGCTAGTGAAGAAGACAGCTCTATACGAATTTTCAAGCTAGACAAGAACAGACAATTAGGGCGCCATACCAAGTTGGAGGGGGGAAACGAATAAACTGAAAAAGGGATAAATACCTCTGGGTACCAGGAAAGAAATTATAACCATGGGCTTTATCCAAATGCCATGCCTTAACTAGACAACAATGACTTGCAATCCTGTCAGACAATTGCTGCATGATTAGCTCACAACTAGTCTACCTCTCAAACATGAGAATAATCAAGACAGGCATATACGTGCGGAACAAGAAAAGTGAAAGTGGAACAAAATCTATTTCTATAGCATTTTGCTGCAACCACTTGAATTGAGCAAGTACCTCTTTAAAACTTTCCCATCCACAACTAATATAAATAAGGGTTTCAGGCAGTGCTCGACTGTTCTCTAAAGTTGTTTTGCTTCCAATCTGAACTGAAGCTTCCCTTGCCCGTAAAATCCATGGTCTCTTTTCATCTTTCATTTTGGACTGTGGACTGGAGTAGACATAAAGATTAAGATGTGTTAGACAACTTCCCAAGCTTTATGATATTAACAGCGTTCATAAGGAACTGTAAAAGGAGACCCTAGCCTTAAATATCCAGGTTACCACAAAGTGTTCAAACCTTTCAAGTGATGGTTTAGCTTTATGCTCCGCTGCTGATATATTCTGCAATGCTTCAATAAGAGACATGTCTAATCCCTTTCTAGGAGGATCAACTATGACTACATCAGAACCCACCATCCAAGAAAAAGGTTCCTGTTGACTTTTAAGTACATTATAGAATTAGTCCAGAACCAATTTGTAGGTAGCTAAAGGCTTAACACCAGGGAAACTATAATACAACAACCATGCAATGTCCTGTAATTTTTGGATCATGTATAAGAGTGTGTTAACATAATCGTTACCACCATAAGTGCCACACATATGTGGAATTACAGATAGATTTCTGAATTACAAGATTCTGAAGTAAAACGTGATACATATGATAATAAATTTAATACTTTGTGCTTGAGTCTCCAACCTTTGAAGCATCTGCATGATGCCAAGTGATGCTGCTATCCACGGCATTTGGTAGGCGGTCAACTGTCTTCTCAAAAGATAACATTGATTCTGCAAGGGATCATGCAGCATCATCATTGGTGGTAAGGAGTAGAGTGGCAAGGTCGTTGTAGTAACCACTGGGGCAATTAAATTGCTTGAAGTTGCCCGACCGTCCGTTGGTGGGGCATTCAGTTTCTGCAAGGGAGGAATCACAAGGCTGGCATTTGGCTAGAAAAGGGAGACTATAATGGCACACGGGGGTGAAGAGTGAGAGAGTAACACTGAGAAGGAGCTTATATGTTTGTATTGGCACAAACCACAACCCAGTTATATGTTGACTAAGGTTGCTGCTGGCATTAAAACTCGCTTGTTCAGTTGTTTTTTTCAACCTCAGCACACCTCTCTTCAACAGTATCATTGTCAGCACACGCGTATGCTTTGTATTGGCTCAAAAAACAACCCACTCGAGTACTGTTCAATGTTGGACTGAGGTTGCTGCGCTGGCATAAAAACTCCCTTGCTTTTTAATTTTTATCAACCTCAGCACACCTCTCTCTTCAATAGTATCATGCCATTGCTCAACACACAACGGCGTACTGTTCTAGGTTGGACTGAGGTTGCTGCTGACATCGGATCTCACTTGTACCGCGACAATAACAGAATTGGGCTTAAACGAAGGCATGGTTTTCCTTGGCAAAAATTGGAAGTCCAAATGTGTTATAAGACACTGGGCAAAGCCCATGTTTCAAAATCACAGCATTTGCATCAGAACTTTCTACAAGAAGCCCAAATTTATATCGAAATGCGTTAGAACAGACTGTGCACAAAGCCCATGTTTCCAAATCGAGCATATGGTAAGCAGAGTTTTTATGTTAATGGATATTCCATGTTGCGTAGAAAAAAAAAATCTCGTTGTCTTCTCGTAAAATTGTAAATCAGATTTGGCTGCAAGAAGCCGATGTTATGTGGTTTCGGAGTCCACTTCCACAGTACAACGAGATGCATGAAGTCACTGTTCCCTGTGATTTCACTCCACAAAGTGGAACCAACAAGCCACATTACATGAGGGGCTCTTTTTCATAAAATTAAACTGATGACATTACAGCGGAATTCTTAAGATACTGGCAATTTGAGAGGGTTCGATATCTCAACTCCCTGAACCTATCTCCTTTGTGACACGACCAAACTTTGCGACATCATTGCCGTGCTTGAGATGTACATTACATATCTAGACACGGATTATTTAGGTTGATTTTCTGGGGCAAGTAAGGATGAGTGCAGCTTATACCATGCATGCAAGCTGGAGCTGCCGTGAGAATATAAAGAGCAATGTACATGACCTGAGAGGCTTGTTCTTGATGACTGGAAAATCCTCAGGGAAAAATTGTAGGCTAATGTTAGTTTGGGGCCGTCCTCTTTCCTGGAGGGATCCAAAGAGATGCGCAAGATTTTGTGTACCCGCAGTCAATTCTTAGAGAGACTTGCCAAAAAAATATTGTTCAGCATGTCCAAACAATATATTTCGTGGTATTTGACCATCAGAGAACCCAAATTCCAGTTGTTCCAATATCTACTTGAGCAGAACACAGAAGCTTTAGCTTTTCTATTTTGGTTGGTTACCTGGATTATCTTTTTCCAGACAAATTGAATGGTGCAGGTGGGAAATTGGATGCTGCATATTTTATCTGTGCTAATGTCCTTTGGTATCTTTTCTTGTTTAGTCCCCATATGCATATCTCCAGGTCAACTGGACGTGGAAGGTGAACTCTTCTTTAATTCCCTATGAGCACCAATTGGCATTCAAGCGGGCTAACACCATACATACTTTAACACAGAGAAGGGTCTGAAACTACCATATGGAACGACATTGAAACACGCATTTTTAGCTCCATTGGAAGCAAAAATTGCCTTCAAAGCAATTTGACCCCAGATTGGACTCCCTATAGGGTCAAGATTTAATGGGATATGCTTTTCTCCCCATTTTGGACGCTGATAAGCTTCCTATATATCTGACAGATAAACGCATAACATAAAGTGCCTTCAAATGGACACAGGGATGCAAAATTATTACTTCATATAGCAGTACAAAAGGGAGAATGCACCATGTCAATTAAAGAACAGGACTCACAATGCCGCTTACATGGACCAAAAGCCTCTCGCACTCCAAGGTGAAGAGTTCTACAAAATAAAGGCAAGTACTTAGAAAAAAAAAAAAAAGGCAAGTAGAGCGCCGCAGTTAATTGGGAATGTCTCCTTCTTCAGGTAGATCCCAGTTATCGTCTTCATCATCTTCCTTCTTGGTTGTCGTGGCTTCCTGCTTGCTCTGTGTAAAAATTCTTGCTTGGGGGCGCCTGGTCATACAATACCACGGAGTAAATAAACACTGTCAAAATTGTAACTTATATCATGTAGGGCCAAAAGTAACCACAGCCACAGAAGTACTCACTACCATTGTAAAAATCATTACACAGCAACTAAGAAAGTCAAAGATTAGGAGCTTAGATATCTACACACAAAAATTAGAGCACAATCAGGTGACCATCTAATCTCTAATAGGAAAGATGCAAATTGGAGACAAAATGTCCAAAATTACGATGACATCTTCCAAAATAAACAAAACTCCTGCGAACTTTTCTTCCTTTTGGGGGGAAATAATATTCTTACCTATAGGTTAAAGGATTAACTATTAGCGATAGTTGTTCAGGGGAAATTAAACTGCTTTTGTAACTACGTGTTCAAACTTTTCAGAGAAGATCTGGACTGGTGGCGTTTCACAGGATCCCATATCTTACTCACATACTGACAATTGTAGTGATTTACTTATATTCTCCATTTACCCATTCTAAATTAAGAACTTCCACGTTGTACTCAACACAAGCCTAATGGATAGCATTGCCTCTTACTATTAAAAAAAAAATCAGCAAACGAAGTTAAAAATTTCTTTCTTTTCCCTTCTTTCCATTTCCCAAACTTCCCTACAAGCAGCAAAATATAACAATAACAACAAAGGGGAATAAGAGCAAGAGAACAGAAAGACAGAGACCTTCTTTTGTTGCGCTTAGCAGCGTCGCGTGTCCTGCGCTTCTTCTCGTCCTGTTTGTTCTCAAAGAACCTTCTGCGCTTACACTCTTGAATAACACCGGCCCTCATGACCTCTCTCCGAAACCGATTCAGCAACCTCTCCTCCGACTCGTTGTCGTCCACAATCACCTGAACGTTGTACGCCGATTTGAAGTAGAGGGTGTTGGCATAGGCCAGAGAGGGACATATCACAGATGCCAAAGAAGAAGAAGACGACGAAGAAGAAGAAGAGGAGAGGGGGCCTTCTTGGGCCACCAGTGGGACATGCCCGTTTCTAGGTTTCTGAGTCTGAAAAGGAGTGAGCTGGGGTGGTGGTAGTGGCGGTGGCGGTTTTGATGGAAAGAGGAAGGAGAGGAAGTTGCAGAGAGAGGAGGATGAGGAAGCCATGGATGATTGAGATTGGGGGCCATTTGATTTTGGTCTTATCGTGTAACCAGCTAAGGATAGGACTCGTAGTAGAGTGGTTTTGGGAAGGTGTCTGGTGTGAGGTTGACCCGGTTGGATTGGATCAAATTCTAGAGCTTTGGGCTTTGTAGGGTTTCAGAGTCCGCTTAAAAACGCTAGGTTCACACTTCACGGCCGACTATTTCGGTTTTTTGGACTCCACAAATACTCTGGCTGGACCTGAATGGTTTTGGTTTATTTGGGCCAGTTGGTCTAGTATACCCTTAATTTGGAACAGAGCTCGTAGTGTCTTGTACTATGAAAAATAAAAATTTTGAACAAAAATTGTCACCCATTACGTTTTAGATTGTCGCGTGCGAACAAAACAAATGTCTCAGTTTGTCTGATAACTCGTTCGAATATCAGCTTCGAACAAATCCAACCTGGAAACGGAAAGCGGCTAACTTGCTAATTGTCAAGAGATTATTGGACGACTAGTGGGGTAGGCCTTGCCTGGAGAGGAATCCAGGTCTGGTCACAAACTTCACGACAAATAGCAGTCAATTTTACCGTTCTATTTTGCAAATTTTGGAATCCAGGTTCTTTAAGTTGTGAAACGTCAAGTCCTGTCAGTGTGGAACAGTGGAACTGTTGAATGTCATTTCCAAATAGCCCAAGTGATGTTAGTTTTGAGAAAAAATGTAGGATTTTAGAGAAGTTGTGAATTTTTATGTTGAATAGTGTTTTATTGGTGTTTGTGTAAAGTGGAGAGATAAATGATTTGATGTAATTGTTTAATAAAAAAGTATTGGAGTTATGTGAAAAAGTATAGAGAGAGAAAATTTATATTGAATAAAAAATTAAAAAGTTATTGGAGATTGTGTAAAATGTATTGGTTTTTGTGTTTGAATTCTGAATATGTTCGGTGGTAGAATTGTGAATATACTTAGAATCCTGAAAAAATGGTGAAAACGAACATACCCCAAGATAAAGACAAGAAGTTAGACATCACTTGGAACTTCGGAGGACACCTTTGGCATGCGTAATACTCTAGCTATGATAGCCTACTATAATTCTCATTTGTCGTGATCTGCTGCTCTACTCCATTTCTGATATACTTTATTGGTGCCCATGAGATTTCGAAGCTCCCTCAGCTCACCAAGAGGCAACAAGCAGCGATTCTGCCAGCCAATGCCGTTGTATGTTAGTGAAGCCATGCATCCAGAAATAGAAGCTTTGTGAATCCAGCTGGGTGAACATCCGAGGCCTAAAATAGCTCAATTTGCACGGCTTTGATTGCTCAACAAATCGCAGTCCCGTAACTGAAAACATGCTATTCCAATAACAATGATTAAAGTACAGTAATCCTGTTGGAAGTGGATTAGAACAGTTGACGGTTGAAAGGGAAGCTTTGGACTATGACGTGGAAGCTAATCAGTATGCCACTAAAGTTTAATTTTCTGCAAGATCAGTGACTCGTGGGTGCACCGCCACTTTCATGCCATTGGTGGCACCTGAAGGATTATCTTAATCCACTAAACCCTGTTTTCTTCTCTTTTCCTATACGGGTTACATGGAATTAACCTCCTCGTTTCCTTAATGAAACAGCTAGGTTTTAATGATCATTATATATATGCAGTGTCTTTGAAGACTGCTGCTAATTTTACAAAACCTAGCTCTTTCAAGGACGACCACCATCGCCTATTGTTTACCACATCATAAATAAATGTCGTATGTGTATTTTACACATAAAACCAGTCAGTGCTACAGATAAAGCTTGGCTGTAAATTATTTTTATTTAAGTAGGCAAAGTCTTTAAAAAATTACTTTGTTGAGCGAATACTCTATCACACTACTTACTTTTAACTAAATAGAAAAGGGTATAAGTGCTCCCCAATTACTAATAATCTAATGCTAATTTATCTAATAAGATCCTAGTCCAATCAGATTATTCTCGATAGAATCCAGATTCAAATTAACCAAATACTGATGAACCATTACGAAAACAAATACAAATGAGATGTTCTGATCTAAGAAAGAGTTCCAAATCTTGAGTTTGATTCAAAATCGCCCTATAGTTTCAATAGGGTACAGTACATGTGACCGCCATTATAATCTAACATGTCATATGTAGGGAAGGAACTTTAAAATTCATGTGCTGTGGACAGAGTAATGATTAATGTCATGCAAATACAAAGTTAGCTGGTAACTTACACTAACATCTTTTTTTGTGGGATTGTATTTTATTGATACCCTTTCGGTCTTGAATATTTTTTAAGTCAATTATTTGATAAAAATATTTTTCTGTATTGTGATTTTGGGATAATTGGTGCAAAAGTAAATATCAAAGGGATCCCGACAGAGTACCCTTCAACTATGTGTAATATGGATGTCTATTATCCCATGTTTTATGTTCTCCATCATTGTCTCGACAAGCCATGTTGTGCCCACTGCCCATGTTAACGGCTTCGATCACTTTCTGATCTCCTGAAGACATCATCAGTACAGAGACTTTTTGCATTTCTAGATGTTAAATGCTGGCGCTTCAAAAGCATATGGGGAGTATGTTCTGAGCTCCACTGCATAAAGATGTGTAATAAAATTAACCTTCCAATAGCTATGAATCTTGAACCCTTAATTATAAAAGAGAGAGAATTGGGGGACCCCAAAAGCATATTCTGTCTACCCAATAAGAAATTTGGAAGCAATTCCGGATAGATTAGCATCCCAACAAAGTGACTAGTAGGTAAATGAGTGCTTTTTTAAGTACTAGAATATGTTAACCAATCAAAAAAGAACTAGTGCATACTTAAGCATAATGGGGGTTAACGTTTCTAAGTCTTTATCTTTCCTAACCGAAGGGGCTGAAAGCATTCTAGGTTATGGTGTTATACCCAATCATGTCACATGCTTCATGCTTGGGTTTTTCAATGGATTTGATAGCCAATCCCATGCTTGGCTTTCTCTATGGATTCTTCCATTGGCCGGAAACTTTCTTAACAGATTCGGGTTTGTTTAAACCGTTAGAAATAAAAATTTTAGTTTAGATAAATGAGACACCCAGTGAGAAAATCCAATTATATTTGTTTATATCTCATTTATGAAAATAAAGTTACAAGGGGGTTATATTTATAACCCAAAATTTTCTTACTCCCCACATTGCTAAGCAATGTGGGACTCTTTACATTTCAACACTCCCCCGCAAACTCAAGGTGGACAAACCGACAAACCTTGAGTTTGGAGTTACAAAAAAAAAATTACAGAAAAAATAATTACAAAGATTGCCGGTACTGAGCCGGGAGAAAGCCGGTACTGAGCCGGGAAATTGCCGGTACTAAGCCGGGAAATTGCCGGTACTAAGCCAGATGGTCGCCAATACTAAGCCGAGAGAAAGCTGGTACCAAGCCGAATATTCGCCATGAGGTAACTGGACTAAAGCCGAAAACCTTGCTCCGATACTATGTTAGAAATAAAAATTTTACTTTAGATAAATGAGACACGCAATGGGAAAATCCAATTAGATTTGTTTACATTTATGAAAATAAAGTTACAAGGGGAGTTATATTTATAACCCAAAATTTTCTTACTCTCCACGTTGTTGAGCAATTTGGGACTCTTTACCTTTCAACATAAACCACACGCGTTGAGCACAAGTGTTAAACCTACTCCATTCTGACAGTGAAACTTTGGTGCTATAATATGTGTCAGAAGGAAACATTCAAGGATAAAAGGCAAATCCACCACACTAATCAGTGGAAAGACAACGCAACCTTTGAATCTATGGTATCTAGGGGAGAACAAAGAGCATTAAAAGAATGAAGCCTTATCCAATGGTAGCTCCACTTCTAGGTTAGGGCGTGGCATGTTCTGTGCAATTGGTGATTAGAGCCCGAATTTGTTGATGAGTTCTAGGAGGCACTATTGACTGGTACCATACTCTGAACAGGACTGAAGTAATGGTCCTATAACTATAAATATATATATATATGGTTTTCTCTTGGCCACCTATTTCTTTTCTTCCTTGCCTGCTCATTGATCAAGAAGAACCGCCCCTTCTTCTCACACCCTTTTTCCAAAAGCAGCCCAAATCCCAATGACCTTGAAAAAATGAAGTACAAAAAGGATCAAAGGGTGCCTCTAATACCACCTCATTCTACGGAGGAGATTGTTTATGCATATTTCGTGACGCTAATGAAGTCATCTATTTGATGTAGGAAGGGCCGGAATTGTTTTAGGAATGGGGAATAGGCTGGATCGGAAGGATTTGAAGAAAAAAGATGTGGGGGGGGGGGGGGGGGGGTTCCTCATTTGAAGAATCTCAAAAATCCCCCAAGGTCCTCTGAATTCTCTAGATTTATCCCCTCAAACGTCACTAATTAAATGAACAATGATAAAGCCCATGACAGCTACTCAAAGAGAGAATTTCCAGGGCAGCAAGTACTATATATACACTATTGTATGAAAATCTTTTTTTTTTTCCCCTACAAAGGTGGGGAAATTGCCAACCATTATTGTTTTATGTGCTTCGGGGGCTTTGGCCTATGATCAAATTTTAGCATCTATCATTTGTTAATATTATCCCCCTAGTGTAGCTGCAACTTTACCTATTGAAGCTATGCAAAGCGGCGATTCGCCAGTACTGTGGGAGAGCCATTGATACGTTCTTAGGTGACCTTTGCAATTAAGCAAACTGGGAAATAGGCAATAGATCGATTAGTGTGTTGAATGTTTCAGGCAATATATTTATATATCCTACCCGTTTGGCCCAATGGAAGATAGCAAGGGAGAAAGGAAAAAGATCAAAACGTACTTCGAATCACACATTCGAAGAAAAATCTCAAGTGCATTTCATGGTAATCTCAACTAGTCGTTCCTTTTAAACAATTCTGAATCCCCCCATATACAAGTCAAATTATATGGGAAAAGAATAGTGCAAATAATGAAGCCGGTATCACAGTGTTAGCCAATAAAGCTCTGAACTTTTGTATTGACAGAAGAAGAAAATATACGTATACGACAATACTTAAATCGTGGGAGACTAATCATAATAAAATTACTGTTTAGAAAGTCAATAGATTTTACAGAGACCAAAAGCATTACATTAGTTTTGTATCTTTGGGAACCTAACTCCGGTTGTGGGACCGTAGGTGGTGGTGATCGTGGGTGTTTGTTTGTGGAAATTTCGGAGAATATTCTCGAAATTTTGGGAATCTTTACTTTATTGAGATTTATTGGGATTTGTGAAAAGTAGTGTGTGTAAAAGTTAAAAATTTTGAAGTGTGTTTGTTTTGTTGGAAATTTCGAACCCCGATTAATTGGGGAAACAAACGTCAAGTGGTGAATAAAAAGAAAACTAGAGTATTTTCAGTGTATTGTATAATCACAAAGACGAAACCCCCACTAAACTAAGCGAATAATACCCGGCAAATGGGGTGGCTCTTCAAGACGAGTAGAAGCTCTTTCTTTCTTTCCTCCTGCTCACTACTACCCTGCTCTCCCACAAGAAATCTCTCTGCGCCTTAATGGCAGGTCTTTCACCATTTCTATATTTGCTTCTCCTTTGCTCACTCAATGTTCTCCTCAGGTTTGCTGTACTTCCCTTCCTTACAGGTGTAAGTCCTAGAAACGTGGGACGACCCGGATCCTCTCCTTCGCTTTCATTGCTCGTCCTGTAACCGTCCTCTCCCTTTGGCTTTTACTTCTTTTCTTGACTTGACTTAGACTTCTCCGGTACGTTCTCTCTCTCTCTCGCTCTACTGTATATGTACGTGTGCGTAGATTCGTGTGTATTTATATTTTATTCTGTCGTTTTTCATTCCTTTTTGCCTCCGTCTTTGGTTGTTAACGTATGTATACACACTCGTCTTCTAAGATATGATAAACCTATGTCATAACCTTTTCTTTTTCTGTTGGTCTGAATCTCAGCTCTTTGTTTCTCTTTTTCTTTTTCGTTTCAAAGTCGCAAGGGTCTGGAACTCTGCATGTTCATTCGTTTCGCTTCTGAACGTCGGTTAGAGTGATTTTAAATCTGCTATAACCTGAGTGGTTAGTTCTTGTGTATTTCTTTTTAAAGTTAATGTTCTGGTCGTTTGATTAACTCTTAACAGCCGATTAACAGTACGTATTTTGATGCGGATTTCTCAACTGGTTTTTATATTTCTATGTTCCTATCTAAATTCACTCGATTGCAAAACCCCCCAACAAATCCATGGCAAAAATATTAAATCTCTAATCTTTCTCTGAGCCATGTGCTTATTTCTTTGTATCCCAATGTATCCATGAGGAAAAATTGGGTTTCTCTGTGGAAGTGTTATTTTGTAAAAGGTTCATACTCCATAGGTTGTTGATGAGTCCATGATATAAGATTTGTTCTGTAATCTCACTCTCTTGTCTAATGTTTATTTTCCCCCAAACTTTTACGTATTGGTCATAGCATGCTGATTATCATTCCCTTGGATTTTTTATTTCTTTCAATTACAGATAATTACTATAGATACAAAGAGATCTGATCAATGTCCAAAAGGAAAGAAATAGAGGGGGAAGCTGAAATAGAGAAGCCGTGTACAATCAATCGTAAGGTTTGTAGAAAGAAAGTGCTTCTTCCCAGGGGCTCTGCTGGCAGCATCTGCAACAGTTCTAATGGTTCCCCACCTGTAAAGATTACAGTCCTGTCGGATACCGCTGGTAGAGCTGGTCACCGCTGGGATGGATTTGCTTTGGGCGTGGACAGGGGTGGTGGTTCCTCTGGTTCTGAACCTCAGGATGCAGATTATTCCGTTGCTTCGCTTATTGATGAGTTAGAGGCTCTGATCTTGGCCAGAGTTCCTAGATCAGAATACGGGAAGTTCTCTTTTGTGAACAAGAGGTTTTTCTCTCTTGTGAAGAGTGGTGAGGTCTATAACATTAGGAAGTCAATTGGGTCTAGAGAATCATCTGTATTTATGTTAGCGACTGGGGAGACTAGTTGGTGGGCGTTCGACCGAAAATTCAGGTCTTGTAGGAAGCTTCCAATCTTACCATCAGACTCGTGTTTTGAATCTGGGGATAAGGAGTCACTCTGTGCCGGGACTCATCTGATTGTTTCGGGCAAAGAGTTTAATGGTGTTGTTATTTGGAGGTATGAATTGGCTTCAAACAAATGGTTCAAGGGTCCTTCTATGATCAGTCCAAGGTGTTTGTTTGCATCTGCCACCTGCGGCACCTGTGCTTTTGTAGCTGGTGGCATTGGAATGGAGACTAACTGGAAAGTCTTGAGATCAGCTGAGAAATATAATCCGGAGAGCAAATCATGGGAACCCCTTCCAAGTATGCACAGGAGGAGGAAGCTTTGCTCCGGTTGTTACATGGATAACAAGTTCTATGTGATCGGAGGGATGGACGAGGAGGCAAAAGGTCTCACTTGTGGGGAAGCATTTGATGAACAGAAAAACTCATGGGAGTTGATCCCAGACATGTTAAAAGATACCCCGGTCTCAGCTTCCCAGTCTCCACCGCTTGTTGCAGTTGTCAACAATGAGCTCTACTCACTTGAAGCTTCTTCGAATGAGCTAAAGGTGTACCTGAAGAGTAGCCAATCATGGAATAACTTGGGGCCAGTCCCAGTAAGGGCAGATTCTACCAAAGGCTGGGGCGTAGCATTTAAGTCTCTGGGTGATGAGCTACTTGTAATAGGTGCATCCTTGGCTGCTAATGCAGGCCATCGTATGACTATATACACTTGCCGCCCAGATCCACAGGCTAATGAATTGCAGTGGAGGCCTCTTGACTGTGGCACTAACCAGCTTAGCCACTTCATTTTAAATTGCTCTGTCATGGTAGCCTGAATTTCATCTGAAGCAGTGACTGTTCTCTCTCTATTTTATTTTTGGTTTTGTGTCCCTTCAAGCTTTGTGATGACATATGGTGTTTTTTAACTGAGATTTCCGATTTTATCTCTCATATATCTCTAGTATTGAATTGTTCATCCCAGCAATCGGTTGGCATAAATGTCCTTCCAACACTTCACGCCTTCTAGTAAAATGCCTTGTGTGAAGTCATGCCACACAGTCAGAGCTTTGTTTGAGATCTTGTACCGTGTGAGCTTCAAATATTACACTCCATGAATTTGCTGGCGTTCATGTTTCTCTAAGGCTGAGTACCAGAATGGATATAACCATAATGACCTATTCTGATTCCGGTTCTAATACCCATCTAAATGCAAATTTTTGTTCCATTTCCGTTCTCGTGAATTCCCCCACCTGGACACTACAGTTAGAAAACTAAAACATAAAGAGTTTTTATGTAATATTCAAACCATTCGAAATTCTTTAGTTTTAATATTCCACCATGTTATTCATCAAATTTTAAAAAATGCAAGATTATGAATACTAGTTTCCAATAAACCAAGAAATACTGCTTAATGTCTAAGAAATCAGATCATGAAGCCTTAATGAAACATCTACTCGAAGAAATAAAATAAATAAATAGAAAGTATTATAAAAGGTTAAGAAACATATATTGTGCTTGCAAGATTATAGACAAAAGTATATTTGAATAAAGGAGATCTTATAACCCAACACGAGATCTGTTTAAGAAATATTTGCCATTAAATGCCTCCAGGACTAGGAGTGGCAAGACAATGAAGGATAATTTTAGAGTTAAATACACTTTGCCCCCTTATCTTTAGGGTCATTTACACTTTGCACCTAGATGTATTATTTTTGACATATTGAACCCTTTAACTTACACATTTTTTTAATTTTGAGTATCGTACCTAAATTGCTCGTCACTTTAGAAGGATTCTGTCAAAAAGTGGGGTGCAATGTGTAAAAACTCTCAAAGATAAGTGACAATGTGTAAATACCTCCAAAGATAAGGGGACAATATGTAAAAAATTTAACGGAATCCGTCTATATTGACGGAAAATTTAGGTGCAAAGTTCAAATTGAAAAAATGTGTAACTTTATGAGTCTAATATGTTAAAAATAATATATCGAGTAAAATATAAACCATCATAAAGATAAAGAAATAAAGTATATTTAACCCATCATTTCATTTTTCTATGCCTTGTAACCGAAAAATTAGAAGGCCATGGGCCGGGCTGTCAGGTGGATGGATGAAATGCTGAACTCGACCCGGTAGTACGTGGGGCTAACTCTTTTTTATTTAGGAATTCGCTCTAGTCCCCATAAAAATTGTTTATTTTATTTTCTCCCACTAGTTTTCTTCTAGGAAAGAAGGAAGAAAAGAGAGACGAAGAAAGCGGACTATAGTCTCCTCGCTCCCTCTACGGTCTCAGGTGGAGGGAAAAGCAAAAACAGGGAGCAAGCTTTCACTACTGACACTGTGTAAGAATTCTGTACCCACTTCAACTCTCTCTCTTTCTATCGGATCCTTTAATGACTCGGAACCACTCTTTGATTCCGTCTGCATCGCTTTTCCCAATCTGATACTCCGAACCGCCATTTCTAGGTCTTTCACTAGTTGGGTATTCTTTCAGATTCTCTGTTTATCTTTTGAAGCCAGAATTGATTTTCCTTGATACAGACACTTGCTGTCCATATCTTGAATTAGGGTTTCCTCAAAGCTACGCTGGTCCACATACCTAGTGCCTCACGTGCAAAATAGGAGTTCTTAAGGTTTCGGTGCTTACCCTTTTCGCCTAATACTTCAGATTAGCTCTTTAAAGATTGAAATCTGAAGGATTTTGATCCTTCTGGTCACTGGGTTTTGGAGTTGTAGTTTGAACTATCTTGAATTTACGTTTCTCAATGGGGTTTAGATCTTGTTTAAGTAATTTACGATGTGAATAGAGAAAGGTTGGATTTTGCTTGTTATAGATTTTTCTGGGTGGACTAAATTGAGTAGACAGCGATGTCTGTGAACAATAATAACCCACCTAAAAGCCTTGGGGCCTCTTCCTCACCCTTTGGGAACGCGGGTATGCCTACAAATCCTTCGTTTACACAATCTCCAGGCCAAATTGGGGCTGCCTTTCAGAATCAGTTTCAGCTGTCCCAAGCGCAGGCCATTGCACAGGCACAGTCAAAAGCTGCTGCTCACGCTCAAGCTCAAGCTCAAGCTCAAGCGCAAGCAGCTCACGCCCAAGCCCAAGCCCAAGCCCAAGCGACTCATGCCCAATTCCAAGCGCAGATGCAAGCTCAAGGGCTTTCACTCAACCAGAGCCACACAAGCGGCATTACTAATTTGGGTGGATCATCTCCCTCCATCTCAACGCCTAGTAATTTAAGTGCTAAGCGGATGCTCCAAAAACCCCCGATCCGTCCTCTTGGCGTTTCCCCTACCAACACAGTTTCTCCTTTGAAAGCAATGGAACTGTCAGCTGCAGCTAGGAGAAAGAAGCAGAAGCTTCCCGAGAAGCAGCTACAAGATAAAGTGGCAGCGATTTTGCCGGAGTCTTCTCTGTACACCCAACTTCTTGAGTTTGAGGCTCGTGTTGATGCAGCTCTGTCTAGAAAGAAAGTTGACATTCAAGAGGCTCTTAAAAATCCTCCTTGCGTGCAGAAAACACTTCGAATTTATGTTTTTAATACTTTCGCAAATCAGATTCGGACAATTCCAAAGAAGCCAAATGCAGAGGCCCCTACTTGGACGCTTAAGATAATTGGGAGGATCTTAGAAGATGGGGTGGATCCTGATCAGGCTGCAGTAGTCCAAAAGTCAAGCCCCTTGTACCCGAAGTTCTCTTGTTTCTTCAAGAGAGTGACCATTTCCTTGGACCAGAGATTGTATCCTGAGAATCATATCATTATGTGGGAGAATGCTCGATCCCCTGCACCTCAGGAGGGGTTTGAGGTGAAGAGGAAAGGGGACAGAGAGTTTACTGTGAACATACGTTTGGAAATGAACTATGTACCTGAGAAGTTCAAGCTTTCACCGGCTTTGATGGAAGTTCTTGGTATTGAAGTTGATACCCGCCCGAGAATAATAGCTGCAATATGGCATTATGTGAAGGCTAGAAAATTGCAGAACCCAGGTGACCCCTCTTTCTTTAATTGTGATCCACCCCTTCAAAGAGTTTTTGGCGAAGAAAGGATGAGATTTACCATGGTTTCTCAGAAGATATCACAGCACTTGTTCCCTCCACAGCCCATACATTTGGAGCATAAGATCAAGCTTTCAGGCAATAGTCCTGTGGGAACTGCATGTTATGACGTGCTGGTTGATGTGCCTTTTCCAATTCAGAGGGAGTTGTCTGCTTTATTGGCCAACGCAGAGAAGAACAAGGAAATTGACACATGTGATGAAGCAATATGTACTGCTATAAGAAAGATTCATGAGCACCGCCGGAGGAGGGCATTTTTCCTTGGTTTCAGTCAATCACCGGTTGAATTCATCAATGCATTAATTGAATCTCAAAGCAGGGATTTGAAGCTTGTAGCTGGAGAAGCAAGTCGTAGTGCTGAAAAAGAGCGTCGGTCAGATTTCTTCAACCAACCATGGTAAGCTCAATTGATTTTTATTATGTTTAATGGATGTTTCTCTCTTGTTATCCCCCAATAACCTTGTGAGCGAGTAGAACTGATGTTTCATCACTGACATTAGGGGTAATATGTGATAGTTTTTTAGATCCCATGTTCTTCTCGCAGTGCTAGTTTATTTTATGTTATCTTGACTTTGATCCAATTAGATAACAAGGTATGTGGTCGAATGCTCAATATAGACTGTTATATATTTGCTTGTCCTTGATAAGACTGCATTCCGTGACCTATTTGGAAATTCTTACAGGGTTGAAGATGCTGTTATCCGCTATTTGAATCGCAAGCCGGTTGCAGGAAGTGATGCTCCTGGAAGCACTTGAGGAAGAGATTGGTTAGCTGTTGACGGGCTCCGTTTAGCATTCATTTTGCTCAGCAGCCGAAGAATTGTTCTGACTTCCATAACAGATGTATAACACTAATATCTATTGATGGATGGGGCTTGCTTGTAAAAATTAGACAATACGCTCCATGGCTTATTTTTCCACTAATTGTTGTTGTACTTGTCATGCTACTGATTAGGATTGATGAACGAATATAGATTCAGAAATGGTGTACTTTTTTGCTGTTTTCGACTTCCCGTTGTGGTTTTTCTTGTGTCATTCATCCCCAATATCTGTCGTGAGATTAGGATAAAGGACGAGAAAGGCATTGCTAACTCACAGATATCTTTGTTCCTGGATTGGTTAAAGAAGTATGTCGCTCTGAACTGCTGCTGCTGTATCGTGCTTCCATTAGTTAGGGATTGAGTGTTGACTTCAACCGTTAGATGTCATATAGATTACACCCTTGTTATCTGTTGAAAACATGTGGTCTCATTCTTCGACCCCGTGATGGAAGCTTCTTGGGGAGTGCTGGTCACAGCAAACAAATTCCCCGTGATGGAAGGGTGTATGATGGGATTTTGATGTACTTCCGCACTTCATTTGGGACTTGATTTTAGTTGTTCTCTTATGTGATACGAGTTGCCAAGTTGGGCAAACAATTAAGAACTAAAAAGTAAACTGTTACCTTGTGGGGCATTCCGAGAATCGAACTCGGGACCTCTCGCACCCAAAGCGAGAATCATACCACTAGACCAAATGCCCTCTTGTTTAATTAAGCTGGATTCTTAACTATTCATAAATTATATTAACGACCACTCTTGCCTTTAGCTCCTTGAATATTTGCAACGTCACTTATTTTTACGTTAGGAATGGACCATCCACATTTTTTTTGTCTATATAGCCTTCGATTTTACTTTTTTAAAGAAAGTTTTGATTTTCTAACGGAGATATATTTTAGTGCCATATTTTCTTTCAATTTCACACATATTTATATTCTCACAAAACATTTTACCAATACTTGTAAAGAAGAAAGATCACCAAATTAGTATTGATCGTTGAGGTTTATTTTAATTCAATTATAACCATCAAATTGATATGATTGGTGTTAAATAAAATCCGTAAATTACACTGCTCCAGAGAATAAAACTAATGCCACATTTATGTATAGGCTAATATTCTTCTAAAACTCCAGTCATCTTTCTCTCATGTGATTTCAACACTTGCATATTATTTCTTGATGATGTCAAAATCGAGCTAGAGTCAATCAGACTTGAAAGGGAATAAAGAGAGGGGCGGAGTCGAATGTGGAGACTGGAGAGTCGAGACTTCGATATCTAAGTTAGATCTCAATGAAATTTTAGAATTAAAGAAGTAATTAAGCTTAATAAAATATGAAGGAGGTACCTGATTATTTATATGAGGGGGGAAGGGGGCTAAAGTCCAAAAGTAGTACAATTCCTTATATTACCTGGAGTCATGAAGCCTCTTAGATCCTTGTCTTACTTGGAGTCCTTATTGTTATAAGAGGGGATGCTATAGTCCTAAAGGGAGTCCAGCGATATGGGCTTCAAGACTTTGTCTTACCTGAAGTTCTGAAGCCTTTTGAGTTCTTATCTTTTTAGTAGTCGTAGAAAGATTAACTTAGGCTTATGAGGGTTGAGGGCTTAGAATGCGCATGTGAACTTGGATGAGAATGCAGATATGCTCGTGTCTTAATGGATTCGGCCAATCATATTATGACCCATCATTTCTCAACTTTGGTCATTACTTTTTTGTTGTCGTTGATATTGTAAGCGTTTAAATGTATAAAGTCCAACACTTGCATATTATTTCTCAACTTTTTTTATTAATTCACATAAAATTATATTATTCACTAATTTATCTCAAAATCTGATAAAACTAATCTACCTCAATTCTCACAATATTCCCAAAATTCGCAGAAAATTGTAGACTAAATATTTTACATGTAAACAAGAATTATCCGAACGATCATGGCTCTTGAAATTTACGCGTCACTTGAGGTGCGAGAGTACACGAGGTGAAAGCAATTTTATAACGAGAAACAGGGCCACAGATAGATAGAGCGAGAACAAAAGCAAAATGGCGGGAAACGAGGAGCCCAAGCAAGTTCCAGCTTCGACACCACTGCCATCTCCTTCTCTGTCTCCGTCAAGGGCGAAAATGGAGGAACAGACACAACGTCAACCAGAAGAGACGTGCTGGAGAAAGCAAGTGGACCAGAACCTGACGCGGCTTCACTCGCTCCTCTTCGGTGCCGACCTCGCCCTAGAGCGATGCGATCCCTTGGCAGCTCGGATCTTTGGACTCCGGCTCCTCGGCTTCCTCGATTCTCAGTGTCGCTCCGACCTCGATGAGGCTTTCATCTACCCCATCCGCCGCGAAGCCGCTGCGAAGGTCGATGCAGCTCGCCGTTCCGTTGTTCCAAAGTCTGATCGGTACCGATATTCTCCTAGCTCAGTGATCTAGTGTAGTACCTCTTTGAGAGTATGAAAATTGACTAATCTCTTGGAAAAAATTTGTGATCAGAGCTTGGTTTTTGGACGGAGTTAAGCTCGCAAGGAGGCAGTACATGTCGTTCCTTTTTGTTAGTATGTGTTCAAGCTTATAAAATTCAAACCAGAAGAGCGAATGGAATGTGGATTTTATTAGAAAGATTCTATGATTAAAGCTCGAATTTACACTGAAGCTAACCTAGTCATTATATTCGGGAAGGTTAATTAAGGGGTAAATAAACATGGGAATTGGAAATGACCATTGGATTTAAAATGCAACACGAGTGCGCATGTAATGATCGGAAGCTCCGATCTCTAGATTCAAATGCGCGCATGGACTTGGAGCAATGTTTATATTTGGGACATAGAGTTTCAAGTTAATGGAATGTTAAAGATGGAATCTCATGAATGTTACTATAGAAGCCCTGGTTAATGCGCCGACTCTGTCTAGGTGTCAGGGTTTTTTTATGGAAATATTCAGGACGATTAGTTTTAAGTCGCGTTGGCTACTGTTCTACTTCCTTGTCATGGTTGTGATGATTTTTTCTGTTGTGGATGTTCAGCCGAGCATTTGAGCAAGCAAAGGGAGCTCCAGGTTCCATTTTTGGAATGGGCGTAGAGATAGACATAGAGAAGATCAAGCAGTCCAAGTACTTAAAAGCTCTTCTTCAGCAGTCGAAGGGGAAAGTGGGGAATGAATTGGTATTACCTTACAAGCCGATTCTAGTTGTTTCCATGTGGCTTATGGACTAAGGCATTTAGAATAGCAAAATTTTCATTTAAAAATCTTGTGTTCTGTTTGTCTTAGGGAGGTCAAGTAGAGAGGCAGGGCAAGTTGAATAACAAGGCTTCAAAAGTCACGACACAAGCAAAGTCAGCTTCCAACATACCGAGGCCTCATAACAACCACGTAAAAGGTCTTGGTGTCTCGTCCTTTCCAAAATCTGAAGAGGAAGAAAGAGTTTATGGAAGTACTGGAGGGGCAAAACGCACATACATGGACATTAGTAGCCCTAGGATAGATAAAACAAAGTCACCCTCAATCAATGAAGAAGCTAGCCCTGATGCTTCTGACAATGGGTTTGTTACTGCTCGAGCAAAATTGGTATGCATTTTCCTCTGGAAAACACAACCCAGCTATATCAATTCTTGCTACATCTCAACTTGTGTTTCTGGAGATTTGTACACATGTTGGGCATGCTCCTTGACATTTCTGGTAGATGCAGTAAGTTTGAGTTCATATGCACAGGGAAGTTTATTTAAGGAGATGAGAGTGGACTCCAGGTTTGAGTTATGACTAGATATCTTCTTGATAATCTCTGTATATGTCTGATCTTAATAGAAGCACAACATTTTTCTTTTCTTTCATTGTGTTTTCTCATATGTAACAATGCTGATCAAATTGTTTTTTCTATCACAGGAAATTGATGCAAGGCACAGATGGGGGTTAGCAGGGTCACCAAGTGCATCTGTCTCCCCGCAAAGTGATAAAAATTGTGCCAATAGAGTTTGTGCCATGAAATCATATGGGTTTTCACGCCGTGGTGTCCGTGGTGGTTTTGTTCCCCCTATCAAATCCAGTGGGGGCCCTGTTGGGAATGTGGCTTCGCGAATTGCAGGAAAGTGCAATGATTCACTAGAGGACTCAACAAAGAAATGGTGAGTGGTGTAATCAAGTTACTGAAAATGTGGTCTAAAGTTTTATAACACACCAGTGACTTTGTACTACAGGATGATTACCTGTATATGGTGGTTTTATGATCGAGTCCCACCATTCTCTTCAGATTCCTCCACATGCAATGTCCTCTTGTTGGTGTTCTGAAATTTTAATATATTCCTAATAAAGGTTTTGGAAATTATTATCTATACATTGGATGTAGGTGATATCCAAGTTTTTTAATTGCAGGGTATTCTGAAGTTATTTCTCAGGACTTGTGTTTCTCTCTCTCTCTCACCCTCTCTTCCCCCACCCCTTTTCCTTTCCCTCTGGCTTTGAATTAGAGTGATTATCATGAATGATCTGTTGAAGGGACTGATATGTTAATTTGGTATTGTCTGTAGTTTGGAGATGCTCTGTGGCCCTGATGGTGAGCTTCCTGAAAAGTTAAGGAACTTGGAACCCCGTCTTATTGAACATGTTAGTAATGAGATTATGGACAAGGATCCTAATGTTCGTTGGGATGATATTGGTAAATTTGATGCTTCAAACTTTCTTTGTTGTCTCAATTTTGTGGCATATTGGTTTTGTGAACTGAGACTCATGCTCATCTCCTGCCGATGTTGTAGCTGGTTTGGAGCATGCTAAAAAATGTGTGACTGAGATGGTCATATGGCCTCTATTACGTCCTGACATATTTAAAGGTTGTCGTTCTCCTGGAAGAGGTCTTCTTCTTTTTGGTCCGCCAGTAAGTGCTGAATCCTCTCCAGGGTTCATTTGTAGAGATTACATATTTATGAACGATCTGAGTAGCTGTCATATTTTAGGGAACAGGAAAGACAATGATTGGGAAAGCAATAGCTGGAGAGGCAAAAGCAACGTTTTTCTATATATCTGCCAGTTCATTAACAAGCAAGTGGGTATGTGATATCTCGTTGGCTATAGCTTGGTTTTAAAAAAATCGCTGATTTTGTTTCGGTAATATGTCA
Source organism: Myrica gale (assembly GCA_963930655.1). Taxonomy (NCBI): domain Eukaryota; kingdom Viridiplantae; phylum Streptophyta; class Magnoliopsida; order Fagales; family Myricaceae; genus Myrica; species Myrica gale. The sequence continues at coordinate 644,400 of OZ005600.1, read as the reverse complement.
TGATAGAAATAACTTGAGACATATAACTATGGCTATAGTCAGACCCAATAATCTGTATTATCCTCACTATTCTGAATCATTTTTGGAATCACTTTCGGAATCCATTTCTTTAGTGTGTTTTCTCCTTTGTGGAGGATATGTTTTGGATATCTACAACATATTGACTGGTGACTGTAGATTGGCGAGGGTGAAAAGCTAGTCAGGGCCCTGTTTGGAGTTGCTAGTTGTCGTCAGCCAGCTGTGATTTTTGTTGATGAAATTGATTCACTTCTTTCTCAGGTGAGATATCTTCTCGCCCTCAAGAAAATTGTGACAACGGTACTTAATGGTTGGACTACAAATGACTAGTACAAGCTTATGGTCCGTTAGATGGATAGCTATTCCTTGCTTGTAATTAGCTTTTGTGATAAGTTTTATTTGGTTGCAGCGCAAGTCAGAAGGTGAACATGAATCAAGTAGACGGCTTAAAACCCAGTTCCTCATTGAAATGGAAGGCTTTGACAGTGGCAGTGAACAAATTCTGCTTATAGGTGACATGTTGAACACCTGAATTCCATTATTGGATTTTCAAATGCAGTTTCTAGATAAAGTGAAGGTCTCTTAAAATGTGTAGTTTACATCTGAGGACTCAGTTTATTTCTGCAAACTTTAAGTTCAGTTTAATGCTTCATTTTTTTCTGAATCCATCCAACATGTTATTAGCTTGCTACTTGTTTTCCTTTTGCCATGTTTTTGTGTAGCCAAAGGAAACTATCTTAGCTATAGCCTGGCCCCATCATCCCATGTTCTGGGGATTAATTGTAGCATCGCCTCTTTGATTTTGGTCTCTCTCTCTCTCTCTCTTTCTCTCTCTCCAAATAGAATGTTACTCTCACAAGTCATTTCTTTGGGCCAACTACTCCAAATACTCAATTAGAGTGTTTTTATGGCACCACTACTATCATCTTAACTGATGAGTATAGTTTCCAGGAGCAACAAATCGACCCCAAGAGCTTGATGAAGCAGCACGGAGGCGACTTACTAAGAGACTTTATATCCCTTTACCTTCATCAGGTGCAATTTACAGTTCTCAGCTGATTTAGATTTTAATGCTGCGATTTTCTGGCTAACCAGCTGGTATTGATAATGAAGAAGCGAGAGCCTGGATTATACGTAATCTCTTAGAGAAGGATGGGCTATTCAAACTTTCAAAGGAGGAAATTGAAAACATTTGCCATTCAACGGAAGGTATCTACGATTTACTCCACCATGTGCAGGCTAAATTCATTAGCTTCTCTGTAGTAGTCTGACTGTCACTTTAAAGTTTTCAATCTGCGACTTGTGTGGAGTGTCCTTGCTTGATAGTTTTCTTCTACACAGGGTATTCAGGTTCAGACATGAAAAACCTAGTGAAGGACGCATCTATGGGTCCACTTAGAGAGGCTCTGAGACAAGGCATAGAAATCACAAAGCTCACAAAGGAGGATATGCGGGCCGTAATTCTTCAGGTAAGAGAAAGCACCATCCCAAATCCAGAAAACATTTAGCGGTTCATTTGTTTGAATTTTTTTTTTCTCATTTCATTTAGGACTTTGAGAATGCATTGCAAGAGGTGAGGCCCTCCGTTTCCTTCAACGAACTTATTACATATGAGGAGTGGAACAAACAATTTGGAAGTTCATCGCGCTTGGAGTGAGTTTTATGGTGAACGCGTTAGGGACCTGGGACCCTACCGATTATGAGCAGCAGTTGATGATCATTGGTTCAATATCCATCGACTTGTCTCCTGGGATGAGATAGTTCCCTTTATAACCTCGTGATCTGAGCAATTCACGTACAAAGTTTCCTTGATCGCAACAGTGGTAGTAACTTCACTTGATCGCACGATTAGCTTAGTAGAATATCAATTTACAGTTTCTCGTTAATTAAGGTTCTCCATTAAAAAAAAGGTGTTTCTGACTTCTATGTACTATTGTTTATATTTTGTCCGCTTCCCCGGAACCCACCCCACGCTTTTCTTGCCCCCAAAAAAGAAAGAGACATAGCATGTGTAAGTAATCGTTACAAACAAGCATGTGCAATAGTCTGACCAGACCTCGAATAAAAATGCAGCACAAGCGCATGTTCTCAAATTGAATGGCACATAGTTATGGACATCCATGATTGCGTCGCTAGTAGTGGTAAAGGTTCGTACACAGATTACTGTATGATGTTTTATATATATATATATCCATCTCCCTTGTATTTATAATACAAATGAGGTGCGGAGGCATGTTACCCCCCCCCCCCCCCCCCCAACAAATCTTGCGTCATAACCATTGACCTTTAGTAGTTCGTGGTCTCTTTTTTTTGGGTTTTTATGAATAATTTAGTGAGCTTCTTAGGTTTACCTCTTGCGAACCGAAACCTTTAGCCCGCCAGCCATGTGAGCCGTCAGGCGGGGTACAAAGATCGGCCTGTCTGAATCGACTGGTCTAATTTCGAACCGCCTGAGAATGGAAGCCACAACATACTTCATTTGAATGAAAGCCATCTCCTTCCCGAGGCACACTCTTGGACCGGCCTGAAAAATTGGGAACTTGAAGGGGCACACCTTCTTCAGTGCTCCTCTCTCCTTGTCCGGCTCCAGAAACCATCGATCCGGTTTGAACTCAAACCGGTCCTTCCCCCACAGAGCCTCCATTCTCCCCATCCCGTAGGGAAAGTAAGTCAGCCGATCCCCTGCGCTGACGGGTGTGCCATCCGGCAATACGTCATCGACTATAGCATGCTTAGAGTCCCAAGCCACAGGCGGGTAGAGCCTCATGGACTCACAAAGGCATGCCTGCAGCAATCTGAATTCCTTGAGGGATTCATAATCCAACCTTTCCCCTCTCCCGGACTCTATCTCCTTCACCGCATCTTGCTCTGTACCGGGATGGCAGGAAAGCAACCAGAAGAGCCATGTCATTGCCGCTGAAGTGGTGTCTCTCCCAGCCATGATGAAGCTTATCATCATGTCTCTTAAAACCTCATCTTCGTGGCCTGCGACTATGAACCGGAATAGGAGATCGCCTTCACTGCAGACCTCACCTTGATTAATCTTTTTCTTCCTGATGCGAATTATGTCACTTACATAGGCATGAACTTCTTCAACAGCATCCTTTAGCTTTCGCTCAGATCCTACTCCTAGCCATCTTTTAATCTTCCAGACAATGAAAAGAGGTGCAGCTCCACGTCTTGCACAGACCTCCGATGCCATGTCGAATGCCTTGGCGAGTGGTGAAATGGGTAGGGAAGGATCTAAGCAAAACCGATCAATCCCCAAAGAGACCTTGCAAACCATATTGAAAGCAAGTCGTCTTAGCAACTCCTGTAAGTCAACCACTTCATTTGCGGAAGCCAGCGACTCTAGCAGTGGCAACAAGTGGTTTTCCACTTCCTCCTCCAATGCATTCATGACAAATTCCCGCAGGGACTTGGTGCTGAACTCGTGGCAGGCCAATTTGCGCTGGGTGCGCCAGAGCTCTCCGTCCACATTGAATATACCGCAGCCAAGAAAATCCCCGAGGATTTCGGTAAACGGCTTGCCTTTGGGGAAGTTGTTGAAGTTTGTCTTGAGCACGTACTCTACGTTCTCCGGATTTGCTGTCACGATGGTCCGTGGTGCACCAAAGCGGCGAACCACGATCGTGTCAGTTGCCGACTCCGTGAGTAGGTCTGTATACCAATTTAACAGACGGTTCCGGTGCTTGTAGAAGGAAATCAAGCATCCAATGACAGGGTAGGTAGGTGGTCCATGGCCGGAAAGTTCTCGGGCCCGCCGGAGTTGACGTAAAATAACATGAAACAAATAGAGAAGAAGTGGCAGCAACATAATTGTTAGGGGCTTCAATGTGCAGAGAGACACGAAGACTCCCATGTTCGCAGTGGAGATACCTGAAAACAAAACAAAAAAACGGTGTAAACGATGCCTGTTTGTGCGTTCTGCACTTTGCAAAACTGCAGGCGATCCTTTGGCAAGTCTACAAGGTATTAGAATGTAAGATATGAATATTTATAACTTCAGACTAACTCCTTAATCCGATTTTTCTAATTCACCTTTTCGATTTCTGTTGGCGTTGATAATTAAATACCACTGTGGACGCCCGGCGGTTGTGCTTAATAAAAGTAATTCCTCCAAAATAATAATAATAAAAGATATGTGCAGTAGATACAGTATGGTTATTGTGTGAGTGTACGGGTAAAATTAGAAGTTGAGAAATTTAATGCTTGAAAGAAGGTCACGTTCGACATGATTTTTTTTTCAACATTTAGATTTCTCAACTTCTAATTTTACTCGTTCACTCACATACTCACACAGTAACTTTTGCCCAGTAAATACTACTAACTAGTCGGTGCTTAAGTGTTTATATATTGTCCAGTTGTGGTAGGACCCTGCTATTCTAGGCATTTTTTTTTACGCAGAAACGCCGCAAGTCCGGAGATAAAAAGAAAATCATATCTCCAAAGATTCCTCTTCAATATGGGTATTTAAAGCGGAAATTATAGTTTAAGATGGGGCAGTTAGCAAGGACCCAAGGGGTTGGGTTGGCTACAGTTGTAAGCAGCCAAACTTGAAGTCTGGAAAACCAACTAAAGAGACAATCTTATGAATTTCCCTTTTTTAAAATTTTTATCTATTTGAGTAATAGGAATCTATTACCCAAGTTGAAGCCTCTATTTAAAAAAAAACAAAAAAACAAAAATTAAAGGGAACACGTGGTGTCCATTCAGTCTTTCTCCTCCTAACGGTCCATCATGTCCCTTATTATTAATGTTTTCCTGCGCAGTCAATAATGCGTCTTAGATTATTTTTTTCAAAAAAAATAATGCACCCAAGAAAATTACCCATGTGCTTAATGTGGTCTCCTTAGGTCCAACTGACCCTACTCTATTGTCGTTCCTACAAATCCAAAATAATAACTTGAACTATCTACCTCTAAAATTTTGAATACAAAAAAACAAAAAGAGTACGAGAGGGAGCAATCTAGGCCTAGCTATGCCTATCTCCAAGCAACAGCGAAAAAATCCCACAGCTGGGACCATAGAGAAAGCTCCAGAGGCCTATCAATCTATCATCTTCTGGGCCCTCTAAAAAATAATTGAGTAGGGACTTGAAATTGCAATGCAATCTTTTATTGAAATCTACTTGACCTCAATAGGACAATCTCTCAATCATACCCCTCTCTACGCAGCATCAATTTCTTTTGTTTTTACTGCAGCCGACCAGACATTAAGGCCTGCTCCCCAGCTTAAAACGTGACCAATTTCACACATATATTATATATATAAAAAAATGGAACATATGCAGTGGACCACTAAATGCTGCTATAATAAATCCTTTTTTTTTTCTCTTTCTTTCTGAATGTAGGTCTGAAATCCAAGTGTGAACGGACTGGAACGTAGTAATTTCGATATTTTGGATCAACTGAAGAGGGCCTACGTTCAACAACTCACCGAACGTTGGCCCTCATCAAGTGTATATTTGAAAACATTTTCGTGAAGACTATGCAGGAGAAAAAAAAAAGCTACTCAAATGGGTTCGTATTGGACCTTTGTTTTCTTTCTAGTGGAGATTTTGGGGCCCAATTAGCTTCGTGGAGATAAGAATGGTCAGGCAAAAGGGATTAGAGATAATGTTGTGATTGATCTCTTTTTGCCTCGAGTTCACACGCTAGTCAAGATGAAAATCTAATAGAAAACTCAATCCCAGTAGCAGTGGACAATGATTTCCATAAGAATATTATAAAGCACCGGCACAAATTATTATTTTTGTAAAAAGCACGAGGAAACCAACGACGTTCAGCTCAAGCAAACAAAGCCGTCTAGTTTAACCAGGAGAAACTAAAAATGACTTCTTCCTTTTCCTTATTTTCTTCAAGCAAATTACAGCACCGCAAAGAAGCTGGATTACTATATTATTTTGTTGCTTCGACTTTGGTCTCTACATATTTGAGTGACCAACTCGAACTTGAACTCGATGCCACGAGGTGTTCAGGATCCCCCTCAAGTTCCAAATGTCCTTCACATTTTCTGGTGGACATTTGCTGCCACGTCCACCTGTCAATCAATCAAAGGAGAACAGTGGTAAACTGAGACAATCACAATGAGCATAGAATTGAATGTCAGTTTAAGTGCAGGTAAGCACGGTTTGAGGAGGTTACAAAGTCCAAACATTTGGGCTGAACTCGCGTCAGAAGTTCAAGTTCAACTGGTGCTTTGCAGACCCTTTGAACATATAATGATTTTCTATGTTACAAAACTTCACGTGTATCTTTTCATGCATATGAGTTTCCCTTTACCCTTTCAGCCAATCCAAGCATTTGAAAACAGAACCGAGAAACTTAGGATAATGGGCGGCAGATAAGCTGCACCATTCTTATTAATTGTCAACCACATGTTACTTGTCTCTTCTGAAGAGGGCGGTAGATAAGCTTCCCAGATGTGAACATTGAATCCGAGTTATTCCTATTTTTCTCGGGAGAAACATAACATACCGCTTTCGCAACAATCTCAGTGCTGTGCTTAACATCAACGATGAACTCAAATAGCACCCATGCCCACTTGTCACTGCTTATATCATCTGCAATGTACGGGATGCCAGTCTTCTGATATCTGGAGGCTTCCATCCAGGTTTTGCCACCATCAACCGACACATCCACTCTCTCAATGCCACGGCCACCTCCTGCTACCGCATATCCACTGATTTTTACCTGCAAAATATATATGTTATCAGAGGATCCAAATCATGTAACTGACAGACTTACTACCTAAAGGTTTCTAGCTCCAACATCTACCCTGGGCACAGAGAGTGTACCAACTCTAACAGCAAGACATACAATCAGGAACCGCAATAAAACGTTTTATTATTTCACTTTGGCAAGTAGAATTTGAAGTTACATACCACAACGGCAAATAGTAGAAAAGATACCCTCAGTGCCTATGCATAGACCTAGGTTGGGGTGGGTAAAGAAGAGTTGTGACCATACACAGATTAAAAGAACCACACATCATTATTCCCTCCTCCCAATAGAACAAAATAACTTGGGAATAACATCTCAAAATTGTTTGGAACATCGATCTTTATATAAATGTCAAAAGCAAATGAGCCACACATTCAAATGACCTTTGCCTAAGGAAAAATTTGATCAGGGCTCTTAGTATGCATGCCACAAGAGTGCTGGTTGAGATGGGCTAGTAATGCAACCAAATGTTTCTGAATGTCATAAGTGATGATAATGACTAAAGTTACCACACAAAAGCGAAACAAAATGCATAATTGCCAGTTGAACTAACCTTTCCAGGCTTTGTTGCAGTCACATCCTCTAGAGAACATATTGCACACTGTCAATCAGCACAGGTATAACTGTTAATAAAAGAGACAATAAAAACAAAGTAAAAGTTATATCTAATCTTTATACTCTAGCCAAAGAGAAGGTTTCTACTATTTAAGTACCAAATGCTAAAAAGAAGCAAATTACATCTAACAGACCTTTGACATTGACTGTATATGACAGTACAAATCAGTCTTAAATTAAAACAGGCTTATCTGAGACCCCTACATGAACTTAAAAGATCAGAGTAAGGCTTCACTGATCACAATAACGCCATATTTAAGATTAGAGGCACTGAGCAATATAGGGAAGAAGAAAGTTGCTTTACAAAATTACCTGAACGGGGGAAATCCATTTGTGGTCTCCTGGTTGACCAATTAATGTTCTCCCAATCAACTGAAGGTGGAAACATCTTGTAGTCTTTTTGCATAAAGAAACCCTGCAAAGAGTGTAAACTCAATCGTATACAAATATTCTGAAGGAAAAATTACTACATAATCCAAATTAATATAAAACATGCATTGCCAACCTGGCATTCTTCTGCAATTACATTTACAGAATCAAGCCATTTAACGGAACGGGCACCAATAACACCTGGGACAACCACGCGCAATGGGTATCCATGATCCCTATTAAGAGTCTTTGGCATGACAACAAGAAAGTAAACTGACATGAGAACAACGAGTGAATACATTACACTAAAGAAGTCCGAATTTCTGGAAGAAATACAGAAAAAGAAACAGAACACGCCAAAAATGGCATACAGAGATATGAACAACTTCTCCAGATTATGATATATATATCCACAAGCAATACATTCTTTTACAAGATGATAGGGAACTCAATTGACATCTAGTGCTCAGCGATGTCACATGTATCATTCATTAAGTACTATTAATAATGTACAAGTGATTGACTGTACAAGTTGCCTAGAAAAAAAAAAAAGATTGACTGTCTAAGTTTGAAGGCATTGACAAACAAAAGACGGGATTAGTCTGTGTGAGAAACTAGGATAAACATAAGGAGCAAAATATGAAATTTATTGACAAAAAGAAAAATGGAGGCAACAAAATACAATTAGTTCAAGTTGACTGATTTCGAAAGAAGGCATAGTTTACAAAGCAACAAGCACAAAAGTTACTTCCTCAAGGCAAATTCACTTACCTCTCCATTCATCTCATAAGCAAGTAAAACATCTGCTTCAGGGTTTGTGGCCTGATTTAGTGGAATTGATGCCTTGTAGGGGCCTCCATTTTCTTCCTAAAAGATTTTTTCATTACTCAGAAAGTGTTACATCCTTTTAATGCCAATTATAAAACTTAAAACATCTCAAATCAAACATCAAATAATCACAAGACAATAGAAGAAGCTCCAGAATAACTTTTAAAGACCAAGTTTATTACCTTACACTTATCAACGCTTACAAATTCAACATGTTTGCCACCTGACTGAGTGGTACTTGTGAGCTTAGGTATTCCGACAAGTTCAAGAACATCAGCCAACTTGGTCCCACCCCAGACAGCTGAAAGGAACTTCAATGACTATTGAGAAGTGATAAGTAATAAGCTAAATGACAGTAGCTAATGAATATTCAAGTATGTGTCAGACATGTGATAGATATGAAAGGCAATAAGACACAAACAAAAAATACTTTTGAGACGCTGAAGTCATTTATGTCCATGCAAGAAACTATACCTAATATACACAATTCCAAAAGTTTTGTCTTTTCGGTGTGTATTGGGGATGTCTTCAGATGCTTCACACAATCACAACACATCATGCACCTAAATCAAAAGAAACAGTGGATCAAAATGGAGGAAACCAACCGTTTCCTATAGCAGCAACATCCCAGCCAACTCCTCTCATTTTTCTGGTTTTGCTCATAGCAGTCCTTCTATTACCAGCACACTGTGTCACCCATGTAAGTCAGATAAAAAAGTTAATAGCATAATCAAGAGCATAGCCAAGTTTCTCTCCGCTACAACTTGAGGTAAGAGGTTCCATGTGATTCAAACACAAAAAAGGCCAACAACATACGTACAACAGAAGTTACCTGTAAAGTGGCAGCAACTTCATACTTTGGAAGCATCCTGTTACATGTAACATCAATGTAAAGTCCTTGCTCAACCAACTTCGTATTGTGTATGTGCTCAGAAAAACAAAACAAACATTGTAGTCTCTACTATCATAGATTTTCGTAGCACCCACTTTCTTGGGATGAAAGTAAATAACTTTACTGACACAAAGACAGATTAAACCAACAGTATGGTGTCCAGAGTTAGTAACAAGCCCTTTAATACAGAATGCTGAAACATCCAGTGCGATTCGTCTTCCAAGGCACTTACCTGATTTCTTTCCTAGACAGCTTCTTGGGATTTTCTACCAACCCAGCGATAGAAACGCAATATCTGCTCAGCTAAACAGGTTCTCAAATTAGTAAAATTAGTTCGCATCAAACACATGGGACATCTTGTCTTTGGAAAAAAGCAACTAGGACAGGAAATGCGACCTTTCTAAATCATCAACGAGTGGGATTGGGCCATGATTTCTCTTGTAGAAAAAATCCACAGGAGTTACGTAAGAAGCAACCAAGGCTGAACGTGGTGGCTCAGCATTGAAGGGTTCCTGTACAAGAGGCATTAGGAAAATAAATTACCCACTGGCTTCAAATAAAGCCAAAAGATAAATTTGGAACTGAATAAATACGGCACCAATTCTGCGAATGAGTTCAATTTGGAACTGCTTTTGGCTCTTAACAATTTTTGACAGAATAAATTGCCACCATTCGATCTGCCCACCCTATCTTCTGTGAATTCATATTTTCATTCTTTCCTTCTTTTCAGGCTGGATAAATATTTGGAGCAGTGATATTGCACAAATGGGCAAAAATAAAGAATACCTTAACGTGTTGCACCAACCCAAGTTAGTTGACAGAAAAAAACTTCTATTCAAAGACGACCAAGTCTCATAATTTATCCAAAATACACCTACGCAATAAAACCAGATATCTCCTCGAGGTATTGGCATGCACAACACAGCCCAAATGAGCCTTATGCAGCATATGACCCAGAGGGCTTTGAAGCAAGAACATCCCACAAAATTTACAACTTTCACCAATCCCTAAATTTCTATCACACGGGGGACGAAGGAACTTTTTTTTCCTGAAATTCCAACAGCTGTTTACCGTAAAAATGATGTAAGCGATTTTGGTTTTTGTGGATAATTCTCAACAGCATAAAGTTGCATTTGCACAACCTTGAAAGTCTGCAATTTTCGTTTGGACACAGATAACCTATTGCCAAATGGAGGTTTTGAGGCCGGCCCTGCTTTCCCGAGTAACTCTACTGAGGGACTTCTGCTTGATGAGTATCCAAGTCCGTTTTACTCGCCATTACTTCATTGGTCTGTCCTAGGAACTGTGAAATACATAGACTCCAAACACTTCTTTGTCCCACAAGGCAACGCTGCAGTAGAGATTGTCTCAGGAGCTTCAGGTGGCATAAAAACAGCAGCAACACTTAAAGAAGGCTCTGCGTATATCTTGCAGTTCACATTGGGAGATCCTAATGACGCTTGCGAGGGTGATTTCTTAGTAGAGGCTCAAGCAGGATCAACTGCCCACAATTTCTCGTTGGCGAGCAATGGGACCGGCTCCGGCTCAGCCAAGAATTTTTCTTTGACATTCAAGGTTGGACCTGGTCCAACTGTAATCAGATTCAGAGCTATACAACCAACCAGACAAAAGATGGTGTATTCTGTGGTCCTGTGATTGCTGATGTGGTTTTGCGTAGTTCATATGGGCTGAAACTAGAAATGCAATTGAAGGTGCTGATTTCGTTGTGTATGCTGATTGCTATTCTACTTGCCCACTAGCGATCATATCAAGCACCTGTTTAAGATGCAAAGACACCAAATCGAATTACACATATGCAAGGTTTTAATTCATGAGTTGATGCAGAACATTTATGTGTTTTTAGATATTTGAAGTACGTTTAGATACTGCAATTCATGTTTTTGTTGTTCTTTTGAATCTTGGAATCTCTCTTGCCATGCATATAAGTATTAGTATGCTGAAAATCCTCAGACTGAGTGTAAAAACACCAAATAACCATCAACTAGATGAGGATGGCTCTGTAGTAATACATGACACACAAAAATCTTCTTTGTCGTTTGAATGCTTGAGTTTAGACATGGCACTTGAAAGAAGCACATTCAAACAAAAGTTCTATCTCTAATATCTGAAATGTGAAATTACAAAGACGGTATGGTATACAACAATGCCTTCCAAAACCAACATCTTTTATAGTTACACCAGGTTGACCACCAAAACAACACAGTATACTTCCATTTGTAAATTTGCAGCAATTTGATTAGCAAATTTTTTCAGGAACAAATCCCTTCTTCCTATTTTCCCTTGAACTACTGCTCTGGTACATGAGAAAGAGGAGACAAGTCAGGAAGAGTATAGGAAGGAAACCTGCACAAGCACCAGGCAAGTACATAAAAGAAGAAAGCAATCTATGAGGTCCACATAAATGCATGGGGTTAGGGTGTGTGAACTTTTATGTAAGATATGATAACCTGGGTTAGGGTGTGTAAGCAATAGACGATGCCAAAAGTCTCTAACCCACCCTGGCCTGCAACGAAGTCTAAAGTCACTAACCAATGTCATGCAGAGAACTATACAGTACTAAAATTGCAGTATAACCCATACAAATGGGGTGGGTACTGCAAATTTTTCACACATGAGGACACTTTTGTTAGTGGAAGGCTCTGGAACAGAAAATGCAAATTACACTTGAAACAAACCATGTCACTGTTTTGGATTTCACACTGCCCTCTGGCATGCTACACTTTCTGTCCAGAATTGACCGGTGTGGCGCGTTTCAAAAGGGATCCGTAATCTTGACTTCTTGACCATTCATCTATCTCACGAGCACGTAGGACAGGCAGAGGATGTGAAAGTTGCCTTGTCTGAGCATTTCTGGACAGCATAAGTAGATTAGGCATAAAAGAGGAAGGCAAATTGATGTTTGTCTAGATAAGTGGCTGCTTACCGAATATACCACCCTACTGGGCTTGAAGAAGCTCTGTCATAAGAGCAAGCTTGTTCCAAGAATGCATCCACATTCAATTGATCGGCCATGGATGGGCATCCCCCAGTTAATTTCATGAGAACAGAGATAACCACCTCTTGTAGGAGCGTCAGATGGAAATCAGATGGTCAACCAAACTAATACCCATCATATAATCTCATACAAAAATGCTTAGGTCCAAGTTTTCAATTATTTCTACCTTAGGGTCTTGAGCAACAAGAAGGGCTGCACGATCACAAGTCAGCTCTGCTGATCGGAGCCAGCGGAACAACTGTTCTTCTAAACTCTGAGCTATTAACCCACCAATACCTGTACAAGTCATCGACAGTAAAACTGGTAATACATATTGATAATTTAATATAGCAACCAACTATCTTTAGCCACAGCAAGCTATCATCATCTCGCTTAGCCACTAGCAGGATTTCTAGAGATGAATATGGTTAAAATGTGCCCTAGATTTGCACCTCTCATGTAATGGAAACTAGCTGGAAAACAACCCAGATTATAAAAATCCCCCACTGCTGGCATTTCAAGCAGATACACACACAAGCCCAGAGTGTAACAAATAATTTTCCTCAGAATCAGACTACCAATTTGATATCTCTAGTTGCAGTCTGCCGAAACAGTGCACCTCAGAACCAGAAAGATCTCGCACTGAAATCCCATCACTTAGAGGGCTCAGGCTCTTGACCCTTTTCCGAGTTGACCATCAAGAGACAACATGTATAATACTGGTATTTATTTGCCTGAACAAACATAAGCCACCAAAGCACCTACCAGGTACAGTGTAAGCCCCAAGGGTAAGAATATTTGCATACGTAAGCCATACACCATGGTCGCATTTCAGGTGACCCAACTCATGAGCCAAAACAGCCTATAGAGCAGTAGAATGGCAGTAAGTGATTAACTGCTTATCAGCAAAAATGGCACTTTCACTATAATCTATTAGGTAGTTAATGAGATAAATGGACTGGCAGCAGCCGAAAAGCACCTTAACTATACACGTTGGTGTCAGAGATTTTAAGCAATAAACAAGAATGCTAAAGAAGGGGAGGATTGTGAACGTGCAGTAAAAAATAAAAAATGAAAAGAATAACACAGATGATCAAAACCAGGAGATGAATTTGAAGACCTGCAGTTCCCCCTTCGTCAGAAGCTCCACAAGGCTGGTATGAACAACAACAAATGGCTTTTTACCACTTATTGCTAAAGTATATGCATTTGGCACGGGACTTTGTCGAACATACAAATCAGGAGCTTCGATGTTCAATATTTGAGCAGCCTCAACCATTAATTTATGAAGATCAGAAAGCTGATACAAAGGGAACATTACTGGAACCCATTAGATAAGTTAATGACAAGAAAGCAATTTCACATGCACATAATGGACTTTCATTAACGGGTTAAAATCTGTTTAAACAGAATGAAGTTGCACACCTACAAACTAATAGAAGCAATGTAAGTTACAAGATTTCCAGAAGATGAGATATACCTGGGTGATGTTCGTTTTGAGAAAAAATGTAGGATTTTAGAGAAGTTGTGAATTTTTATGTTGAATAGTATTTTATTGGTGTTTGTGTAAAGTGGAGAGAGAAATGATTTGATGTAATTGTTTAATAAAAAAATATGGGAGTTATGTGAAAAAGTATAGAGAGAGAAAATTTATGTTGAATAAAAAATTAAAAAGTTGTTGGAGATTGTGTAAAATGTATTGGTTTTTGTGTTTGAATTCTGAATATGTTCGGTGGTAGAATTGTGAATATACTTAGAATCCTGAAAAAATGGTAAAAACGAACATACCCCTGGTTTTTGGAAACAATAATTGATGTACCTATATTCTCCAGAACCATGACCTGCTCTGCAACAGTTCCTGCAACAAGAACAACAGAATATAACGTCACCAGCATCTGTAATCAAAATTGATGATATTTCTAGTCCAAGATGCCTTCGTTTCCGACAGCAGATAAGACAAGATCTTCTAATTCCCATTGCATATTTTCTTTGATGCATAATATCCTGAATAAAAAATTTCTCGCTTACTAAGAGCAATTCAAGTTGGAATGAAAATCCGCTAATGAAGGTATCTAAACATTGCTTATTACCTAGAAGAATTTTTCCGAGTTCATTCAAGCCTGGAATCGCCCTCAGTAGCAGCGTGTTCTGAAATATCAAATATAATTCTTAATAAGCCAAAACAAACTCAAATCCGCTGTTTGTTAGCTTAGAACTCACACTGGTTCCGATGAGAACAAAGTTTCTCGAGAAACTAACAAAATCAATTGACAGACATCTGGACTCAGTCGCACCTGTTTGTCAAGAGGATGTCGGAAATCATCGGCATCGAGGTGGCGGAAGACAACCGAGGCGGCTCTACCAACAGAGCCCCTAATCCTAGGATTCTTCCTCGAATTTCTGAATCCAAGCGGGGACGAACCGAACCTCAGGTTATCGGAGGCGACGAAGCTGAAACTGCGGGACTTGGGTTCCCGGAATTGGGAGAAACAGAGAGGTACGGAGGCCATCGAAGCCAGAAGTAAGAGAGAGAGAGAGAGAGGCGTAAGTAAGCGTTTGAAATTCTGTAGCATGGGTAGTGCACTCAAAGTCAGTGTGTGTCGTTTGTACTGAAGCGTATGGACCTTTTTGGCCACAGCCTTCTCATGGCAACGGTTTGGCGCCAGTTCGTTTTCTGTTAACTACTATATTGATTTTTTCTCTCTCTCTTCCTTTCTCTTTGTACATTTAAACGTTAAATCGAGAAATAAATGGAGATCTTACGGCTATAATACAATCTTGCATAAATTGATTTTAGCACATTTTAGCTTAGTGAAACACTTGAAAGTCTTTGTTGATTTAGTTTTATTATTTTCCTTTTATTTTCTTTGTTCGTCGGAGCTTTATTACAAGTTTAATATATTATCCAACATATTATATTTTGCGTCAAGGGAATATGAAGGCATGAAGCATCAAATGAAAATAATAATAGTTATACTTGGTTATTTAAATAAAAGAAAAATTAGGAGATATAAATACCTTGGGTCCTTGCAGACGACGCCGTTTCTGTAATATCCCTAAGAGCATTCCTAGTAGGTTCTCTATTCTAACATTTTGGTTAGAATAGAGAACCAATTTAACAAAAAAGTTAAAAAAAACACTCTTTAACAGCTTATCTATTTTAACAATTTTTAGCTAAAAATTTTAACATGTGAACAGTGGTTCTCTATATTTAGATAACCACTATTCACTTCTCTATAATAAAATATTAATATTTTTCTTAATTTTTTCTTTTCCTTTTTTTTCTTAATACATTTTAGACTAAATAAAGACTAACTTAATACATTTTAAGCTAAATAAAGACTAACTTAATACATTTTTAAAAATATGATCGTTAAAATAAGACGACTATTTATAAATATGACCGTTAGAATAAGAAAATTTTTTAAAAATCAAATCGTTGAGATAAGATAAATGTTAGAGAAATAATAAAGAAATCTTTGAATAATAATATTTAAATAAAATAGTAAAAGTAGATAGTTAAAATAGAGAAGCTGCTGTGGGTGTTTTTAAAAAGTTGATAGATTAAAATAGAGAAGTGTACTTTTTGGTTAAAATAGAGAGTCAAATTTGAATAAGCTACTAGGAAATGCTCTAATTGACCTATCCTCCTGCTCTTTCTTCATCTCAGACGAGACCTGTCCTGTGTTCCCACATTGCTTCATCAATACTCGGTGAATATTTCCTTTTCCGGTAGCGTAAAACATGTAAGCTCTCCAATCATAGCTAAGGCTTTGTCTTTTTAGGAACTAGTTTCATCGTTCTTTGTTCAGTTGACACTGTATTTCTGTTTTGTGCCCAAAAAACAAAGGAGGACATCGGTGAATCGTCCGCCTACGCCAGATGTAGCAGAAAGTGAAAGAAAAGAGCCAACGCTTAAAGAAAGTATCAACATCAAGGTCTGTTCATTAATCCTTTATTTTTTTCTAATTTTTCGTATTGTTTATATTGTCAAATAATTAACAGCATTCCCATATTTTCAAGCTCGGAATTTGAAATATTAACGTGTTTCATTGAAAATAATTAATTTGTTTGATTTTTTCTTCATCGCTTATTTGCCAAACTGCATGCTACAGTTGCTTGAGAGCGGAGAGAAAGAGCGACTAATGGAGCTTCTGAGGGAACGGCTAATAGAGTGTGGATGGAAGGATGAAATGAAAGCTCTTTGCAGGTTTTTGCCTCTACTCTGATCCCGCGACAAGCTCTTTGTTTAATATTATTGTTTTTTATTTTCTTGAGTTAATATTATTGTTTATAATACTTCAAATAGATGCTTTTTAGTAGTTTCTTATTTCTGTTTCTCCAAGTGCTGGATGGAATCGGTAAATTAAGATTCCTCTTAAGCAAGACTCCGTACTATGTTGAGAATGATGTCTTTCGACTTGGTGATGTTTCTATTTCTCAGACAATAACCTTGATCGTTTGACTACGCTCATAAGTTAACTTATCTGTAACCTGTCTGGCAACTCCTTAATAATATATGGGAATCCATTTAATTCTTATTTTGATCTTAGAGCATTTGTAAAGAAGAAAGGAAGAAACACTGTTACTTTGGATGACCTTGTCCGTGTAATTACTCCGAAGGGCAGAGGTGAGGATTTTCGGTTCTCTTCCCTATGGTTTTCCTTTTAAACAGTAATTGGCCATATGGAAGAACTGCATCACTGCTTGGACCATGTTTTTATTAGATCTTGGGCATCCAGTTCTAGGTTTTGCAATTTGTACGTTCTTATCAGAAACTTGGATGTGTTTTTTTTTCTCTGTCTGTCTATGTAGTCTGTGGAATCTTTTATAGATAAATTTAACAGACAGACGGCACATGCAAGATATATGCATAATGCAGGGCGACTGTTGGGAGGCATTCAAGAAGTTCAATAAAATAGATATAGTTGGATGAATAGGTTCCATATGGAGTGTTTTGGATCAAAAGCTGGGCTCAGTAAGATTGGGATGGAGAATGAGGGTGTGGATTCAAAACCAAATGAGTGTGAGTACAACTTACCAAACAAAAAATGAAAGAAAAAAAAATAGAAAAAAAGAACTCCTGCCATGGAATGTTATTAGATAATTACAGTAGCAGTTACTGAATTTTGTATGTTTACATTGTTCTTCGCATCACCTAATAATGCTTGCAATATTTTTTGCATATTGATTTGTTCACTATCAATGATGGTTCCTAATCCAGGAAATGTTTGTCAATTCCGTACAACCTGATAGGCAGAGTTCACAATTCTCTTGTGCACTATCTGAAACAAGTTCATGACTTGTTAATATTTGTTCTTTCAGCTTCCATTCCCGATTCCGTAAAGGCTGAACTGTTGCAAAGAATTCGTACGTTCCTCGTTTCAGCATCTCTTTGATACGCCAACCTGGTTTGTTGGTCTGATGTTTATGAAAGTTGCAGAAGTGTTTGTTCAGGAGGCAGATACCATGGGTTTCTTGGGTAGAGTTAGCTGTAACTAACTGGAATAGGCTGCCGGTTGCCCAATGCTCTAGAAAAGTTTCACTCTGTAATATCTACCATGATGGGTCCGCTGGTTAGATCTTTGTTTGTTTTCTGCTCTGTACTATTACATTCAGTTCCAGAAACGGAGACTTGTTGGAATAGGAACACTACTAACAGTCTGTGATATGTTCTTTTCTTTTTCTTTTTCTAAAATCTGTGCTATAGTCAGTGATTTGTTCTTTTAAGAAAGCGAAACAGGGGGATAAGGAAGGCCCTAGTCCCAAGCTTTTGAAATTTGGAAATATGGAAAAATCCCCCCTACGCAGGCATAAAGAACGGTAAAGGTGCCACGGGTTGGGTTGGGTTGGGCCGGGTTCCAGGCCAAGGACTGATAAAATTGAGCTGGGCCGGGTTCCATATTATGCAATTTCTAACTACTTTTGTTGCTTCGGAAGAGAGGAAAAGGACTACGCCATAGTCCTTACATTTGGCAAATTAAGGGGCAAGGCTACATTAATATTAAAGGATGCTGCCGAACTAGGAAGCTTTTAATTACTAGTAGTCACTACATGATACAGAACGCTCTCCATTTTCAACCGGACCCCTCATAGGAAACAGAAGATAATATCTGACAAACACAACTGAGAAACACATGAAGCCCTTCAGATTTTAGAGGACGTTAAACATTGCAAACTGGAGTTGTTCGCTTTTACATCGTACAACCCAGTTCATCACACTATAATGCTCTCAGAGTTATGCTGCAACTCAAGTATCCTAAAGAGATACAAGATTTTTTATTCAGCTGGCTCACACACGGTTACCCTACTGCAAGAACATCCGCCCAACCAGACTTAACCCCCCAAGCTTACGCTCTACGGAAAATCTGAGAAAAGCACACAGCTTAAGTCCATCACAAAACCTGCTACATTGCACAATTCTGCCCACATCTCGCTTATGCTGCTGACCCTGCTTGTTCGCAGAGGTCCATGAGATCCAGGGTCTGCAGAGCACCGAGTGAAAAAGTGACCATCAGTTTCTCAACCTATCAGGCAACCCGTGAAGATCGCCGTATTATAACCTCAATAAAGCAAGAGGATTGGATGATGGCATGGTGCAATATTATTGATATCAGAATCACGTGAAAGTGAAAAGGACAGTGGGGAAGGAGAAGATTGAGAACAAGGGATGTTCAATATACCTCTGGAACGGAGAGCTCAAGACGAAATTTAGGACCATCATAGTGATGCAGGACTGGCCTAAAGGCGTCTTCTTCCAAAGGCTTGCAGAGGTTCCTAACACGGATTCTTACCTTCAAAATGGGAAAAAGACGGTGCAAGAGAAAATTAGGTATCTGCCACATACACCACGGAACAAGTCCCTTAATTCATCGCTCAAAATTCTACCTGTGCAGGAAACCTTGACTCGCCTTTACACTTTTTATCTTCCCAAGCAGTTGGATCAATGTTAGATCCCCCAAAAGTTGTTGCCTGTACAAAATTAATATTAAGAAAACAAGAAACCAATCTCAAAGTTAAGCCAAAAGTAATCCACCACACACCCCCTCTAATGAAAGAACTTTAGCTCACATGTGACATGATAATCTAAATGAGATACTCTATACACAAAAAGCATTGCGAAGGAAATGAATAGGATAAATATGAAAAAAGGGGAACAAACCTCAAAGATTCCA
Source organism: Myrica gale (assembly GCA_963930655.1). NCBI lineage: Eukaryota > Viridiplantae > Streptophyta > Magnoliopsida > Fagales > Myricaceae > Myrica > Myrica gale. The sequence goes on along the minus strand of OZ005600.1, from coordinate 624,783 downwards.
TGCAATTGGTGAGTTGTATAATTATAGAGAAAGAGAGGTAAGCCCGGAGTAATTGCCCGCACAGAATCCCGATATCTTGGAGGTAAACCTATGAGAATGTACACAAGAATCATTTAGCTGGTATCCTCGATAAAACAAAATAAATTCTTAAGTTCATGAGTAGGAGCAATCATCTTGATTAGAAACAATTGACGCTTCCTTCTAAGGTATCACATTCTTAGTTTTTGAACATTCAGTGCTGATTATAATTACAAACTCTATTTAGTTTTCAACTGTTAAGTGCTGATTAATATGACAAACTCCCTCTTCAAGAACTGGTTTAAACATACGAGCCAATTTTGAGTCAAGAAGCGCTATATGAAATATGCCTAGATACATGTCAGAACTATCCATACCAAGGTAACCTACATCATGAAGGAAAAGAAGAAAGAGAAGATTACCAAATAGCTGTCGCTTTAAGTCTTCCTGCATTGTGTCATTATTACACACAAAGATGTATCCTCCCAACACCTCATGCCGTGGTAGTGTCTCTGTCGCTGGCAAGGTCTTAAACCTTTTGTCAACAGTATTGTTGGTGTTGGCATTTTCGGTGGGGCTGTTGTTGTTGCAACCATTCTCATTAGAAACTTTATTGCTGTGGTTATTGCCATACTTGATGCTCATCATGTTCCCCACAAGGTTTGAGTTGTTTTTCTGGTACACTGTGTTCATATTGAAAATACCGTTCCTCAAGGAACTTTTGGTTGCATTTTCAGTTAATTTAGAGTCCAAGTTCAACATGTTGAAATTGAGGCTTTCAAATTTGTTATCTTCCTGGAACCCAAATTTCTCCCTTCTCCTTATTTCAGCCAGGCCCTTGGATAGATCAAGGTTATTCACGCGCTCACTCTTGGACCTGGTCTGCTCAGACAACTTGGACGCAACCATTAACCAGTTGTGATCCTCTGAGGTTTTTGACTGTCCTCGCAGCTCATCACCCAATTGCCAAAAGCTCTGCATGCTCTCCATCTTTGCAAAACCTAATTCTGTTAACATAAAGTATCAAACCTCAGATTGATCCAATACAATAGAGATGACAAACGTCCAAACAAGTAAGAAAGAGAATGGAACATTTCTCCACCAATAAATTGAAGAAAGAGTAAAAAAACACAAAGCATGACTATACCAAACACTAATCCACAAAACAATAACTATCAACCCAACACAAACAAGAGCTTCAACTGAAGGGCATAATTGAGGATTCATTATTCAAAAGTGGATAAACACATGTTCACCGATGAAGGAAAAAGAAAAGGGATACTTTGATGAACAAGTTACTCCACGGGCATATTACATTTCTATATCTTGAATTGTTTATGAAGTTCAGCTCAAAAAACATCAATTGAATGGAGGAGAGAAATCCTCGAATGGATTGTCCACGACAATCATGACAATAAAGAATTAGAGACACTTTAACAAATACAGATACCAAAGACTACACAACAAATCGCATCCTCATTAAAGATAACATTTTTTCTTTCAAGCTGCCATGACTGAGAGCAGAAAAAATCCAAAAGCTGCATACGGTTTCACATTCAAACAGGCTTTCACAAAATATTACAAGGGAACCCATGAAGCTTTTGAGCCGCACGATTGTTTCAACGTCATCCCTTTCTTCCTAATGGACAACAACACAGATCACTGATACATTAAAACCATTTTTGAACGTCTTTCAAATTCTGAAACCTTAACCAAAATTAGCGCTCAACACAAAACGAAAGATGGCGAAATTCAGAACCACATTACTCCAAAAATGAAAATTACAAAAAACCAACTCCAGATTTTACTTTATCTTCTCCTTTGTCCCATTTTCTCACCATCAAAACAAGAAACTCTAAAGTCAAACCTAATATTCAGAAGAAAAAAAAAAACTTCAAAACCCTCAGTCTCCCACAAAGAAATGACCAAATTTACCACAAATCCAGACTTAATCGAGCTAATCAACTGAAAAACTGCACATGAAGCAAACAGAAGTTCCACCCAACAAAGATCCAAGACATGCAAGGAAATGCGACATTGAAAAGTAAAATTACTCACTAACAGGTGCAGTAAGCAAATGAAACCTTCCGAATTTAGTGTTTCACGGGATAATCAAAGACTTGATTCGGCGCCAGCGGTTTAACCAGGAGAGATTCCTCAGGGCCCTAGATTTGGGGATCCAAAGGGAGAAGAGAGAGAGAGAGAGAGCGTACCTTTATCTATCTGTTTGGCTGTGAAACTGAAACCCGGAGGACACGACAGAGAATGGAGAAGGGAGCAGGTGACATCTTTTATTGTTTCTTTCCTTCGAGGTGTCTCGAAAATGCCGCGTCTGGTTTGCCTAATTACGCTGCTTACCATTTCAAATTTTCAATTTTAACTTCTCTGCCGACTGTGCTTTATCTTTGTTTGGATGCGAAAAAATTGTTTAAAAATTAAAACACATACAAATCTTTCCGTATTCTATATAATACGTTATTCGAAACAAATTTGGTTACCAACAAAAAATTAGGCCAAATCAGTAGAAAAAAAATGGTTAATCCGTTCTTAAAACCGTAGTCATTTTCTAGATCCAACTTTTTTTTTCTTCTATCAAATAATTCAACTTAATAAATCATCAATTTTACCTATCCTTAAAGCTATTAAATTATCAATTTTTCTTAAAAAATAAAAAATAAAGAACTAATTTATGATTAGTTACCGCCGTGATAAACGCAAATCTGCCTTTTAATCAGTATATTATATTATCTTTGGCCGCTACAGTTGCCATTTCAAAAACATCCCCGGGGCAAATAAGGTACTTCAGGGTCTAGTAGTCCGTCTAAAATTAGCTGGCAAATCACTTTCGGATTCGAGCTATGAGGTCTGTATCCGTTGTGTTCCACCAGATGTAATGTGTAGAATCCTAGGTGGAACATCAGATGTAATGTGTAGAATCCTAGGTTATTCGTTTTATTAAAAATGTAGTATTTTAGAGAAGTTGTGAATATTTATATTGAATAGTATTTTATTGGTGTTTGTATAAAGTGGAGAGAGAAATGATTTGATGTAATTGTTTAATAAAAAAGTATTAGAGTTATGTGAAAAAGTATAGGAAGAGAAAATTTATATTAAATAAAAAATAAAAAATTGTTGTAAATTGTGTAAAATGTATTGGTGTTTGTATTTAAATTTTGAATATGTTCTGTAGTAGTAGTGTGAATATATTTAAAATCTAAAAAAAGTGTGAAAACGAACATATTCCTAATATAATAATGATAATCCCAAATTGACATTTAACTAGACAACTAAAGAGCCTGCCTCTCTTCAGTCTCTTGTTACCCGTGAGCGGGCGGAGCCGCAGACAGGAACTCTTTTTTATACCATCAAAGATTAATAATGTTTTCGGATCAGATGGATTTGTCTTTTCTAGAGATATTTTATAGTGTCGGTTGGGATTGGTTGCGGGTGTGTGATCGACATCCACAGGCCACAGGGCTTTCAATACACTTTTCGGGGAAGGTGGTGAGTCGTGACCAATATTTTGGAACCCAAAGCAGATGGGCCTCCCATGTGTCCCGGGTGTTGGATTTGGTAGCGTCGTGGGCTTCTTCTAGCGGGCCATACGGTGTTGGCTTTTTGGGCCTGCACTGGAAAATGATGGGCCTGGATTATATGTAATCAGCCCGTATACATTGCAATCATGCTTCCGCAGAATCTCCACATGTTTTACCCAAATCCATACGTGTCAACATGTGCAAGTGTACGGGTGTCACTTAGAGCACCCTTGACTTTGGGAAGCAAGTTTGTCGTTGCCCAGTTGGTACCCCCACTTTCCTCCTCAGAGCGTGTTTCATACATCCCTCTTTCACATTCTTTTTATTTTCCCCTATACTCCATGAATAAGAGGCAGTATTTGGTATTATAGATATATACAAAATTTAACTTGCCTATCAAAATGAATGAAATTTCCTCGGCTCGCGCGTGATAGAACTGTTTACTGTCCAAGTCTGGTTACTGCGAGTCTCTGCCGAAAACTAGTGGGACTGTAAAAACCGCCTAACGAAGAACCGATCCGAAACCCACAGCCATTTCGGGTTCCGTTTCTCTCTGTTCTGTTCACTTCAAACAGCCGCCCCACCATACTCTTGCAGGAGTGTTTCATCTCTCCCGAGCCCAAGCACCGAAAAGCACTCTGTCCGTACAAACACCTCAAAAAAGGGGAAAAAAAGAATCTTTATGCCATGGATATGCAAGAGGGAGATTTCGATAGGATCCTCTTCTTCGAGCACGCCCGCCAGACCGCCGAGGCTACCTACACGAAGAACCCTCTCGATGCCGATGTACGTAAATCACCCCTTTTTGGATCTCTCCCCTTGTGTGATTGCTTTCTTTGATCTCTGTTATTCTTCTTTTATTTCGAGATATTTTCGGTAAAGTATTTGTAGTTTTTGCTGGGTTTCGTAGGAAAATGAGTGAAATGTGCATAATGCAATTCTTAACGGGTGAATATTTTCTTTTTCTCAATTTCTCGCTCACTGTTGTGGGGATTGACATTGTTAATGTTTATTTTAACATTGGTTGCTTATTTGCGCAGAACTTGACAAGATGGGGAGGAGCACTGCTAGAGTTGTCTCAGTTTCAGCGTTTCCCTGATTCGAAGAAAATGATTCAAGGTGCTTAGTTTGATGAGTCTGGTAGATTACAAACAGTAGCTTCTGTTAAACTTAAGTATTTTAAGAACCTATATTTATGCTCGTGGCGTGTAGTAATGAAATTGTGGGCTTTATGTTCAAGTCCGAGTTCATTGCAAATACTTCACTAAATAGCCAGAGCTTGTTAATAACGAATCATTGCTTTATTTCCCAGAGTTCTCAGTGGTATTTTTTGCAAGCTAACATGATTCATTTCTTCTATTACCTGCAATGCTGCTCAGGATTTTTGAATGGTCTTGATTGATTTTTTTTATGACTATCAAGTTAATACTTGTTTCACTTCTAGGGAAGGATTTTTTATTCAAGTACTGGTGTTTTTTGTTTACAGAGGCGAATTCGAAGCTGGAGGAAGCATTGTTGGTGAATCCCAAGAAGCATGATACTCTTTGGTGCCTGGGAAATGCTCATACCTCTCATGCGTTTTTGACTCCAGACCAGGATGAGGCAAAGGAGTACTTCGATAAGGCAGCTTTGTACTTTCAACAAGCTCTTGATGAGGTACTCTTTTGCAGAAGCTCACCCAAAGTATATGGTTATGAGTTATGTTTCTAAATGCTGTACCTTTGTGCTGATGTAATTATGGGGTTGTTCTGCCATTTTGTAGGATCCTGGGAATGATCTTTATCGCAAGTCCTTGGAAGTGGCTGCAAAGGTAATTTTCTGTATAGGATTCTTGGAAATGTGCTCAGGCTTTATGTTTAATCCAGTAATGGAAATTTGAGCACAAGCTACTGCAAGTCAAAATCTTTTTAAATATGACTTCCTTCAAATTGGTTTGATAGGAGTCATTGCCTTTAGGCTTCAGTTACCCTTTCCAGCTCTTGTGCGGGAGGTTTCACAAGAGGTTATTTTTTATACATGTGGATGAGAATTAGGTAATTATCATGTGCCTGCCGGTTAAGGGAACTGTTAATTGGCTAATCTTTTGAATTAGCTTGTCTTCATGCACTTTTGGCGAGCTTCCAAGCATAGTGGAGGGAATGAGATGCTTGAAGAAGTGGATCAGTACCTGTAGCTTTGTCTTTTAATTTATGGTTCTTTCTTGAGTCTTTTTTTTTTCTTTGCACAAAGTGAAGTGCTTGGAAATGGCATTGGTGCTTGGTTAAAATGTTATGTGCCAGAGGAAAGATCTAGCTTTATCTTAAATGCTGTGCTTGTCCCAAAATCTTGAGGAGCAACTTGGGCTTCTTAATGTCTCTGAGTGCATGACTAGACAGAAAATTTAACCATGCGATGGTGACCATTATGCCCTTTCAAATTTCTCGCTAGGCTTAAATGAATATTCCTTTCTCCCCTTCAAGCTAATACTCCTTCAGTACTTTTATGTATATGGCTGTATGTATATATCAAAAAACTGTCAATGGGTTTGCTAAAATTCGTAGCTTGCGGCTGTATTTTCTTGTAATCTATCATTTTAAGAAAGTTGGTTCTTGGACTGGTCCGCTGGAAAGTTGTTGCGATGTTAAATTTTGATCCATCCTTGAAACTTTGAATTATTCCATCTTTAGGCCCCTGGATTGCACATGGAACTCCACAAGCATGGTTTAGCTCAACAAACAATGGAAGCACCAGGACCTTCTAGCGCATCAGGTTCAAAGGTGAGATCCTAAAAGTTCAGCTTCTATTATGTTTGCTATTTCTCTGTAATCCTTGGGTGTCTGGTTTTAGTTACGTTGTCAAAACGAACAAAAATCTTATTCTCTTAATTTATTCTTTTGTTCTCTTACAATAAGAGTGTAGATGTAACAGATCTGTTTTATTTGTAGGGTTGTTGACCTAATTAAGTGTATGGGTTGTAAATGGAGGACATCTTTCAGTACTTGATGCTTTATTGCTGAAAGACGAATGGGTTAGAGGCCATTATATTCTTTATTCCAGTGGTTACGCTCTAATGTGTTCCATTGGTTCTTACACATAGGTAGACACCATTTTAGTACTGCACGATACCAATCCACACGCATATGCATGCAGACGCATGTATTGGCACACTCATGGCAAAGTGGTTCGGTAGCCAATATACGCAGTGTGTTCATCAGCTCATCAGCTGCATTACATAGTGCCTCACCTATCCACTTGGCCTCCAAGTTGCATGTCTTCTTCATTATTATGCATACAAAGGTTGTTCCCAAGGAAAGTGTTTAATCCTTCGTAAGTTAAGATTGAAACAATACAGTGGGGTTTTATTTGGGAGTGTTTGTTGAAGTAAAAACCGGTTGCCAACCTAATTTGATGATTCGTTTAACAAAGATGGCATCTCTCTCTTTTAATTCAAAGGAACATTCACATAGCGTTTGGCAAACCAAAATTTTAACCCCTAAAATTTTATCATCGTTACAAAAATTTCTGTCTTCACTTTTTCATAAACTTTTTCTACTTTTTCATTCACTTATTCACCTTTTCACCAACTTTTTCATTCTCTCTCTTCATCTTTTTACCAACTCCAATTGCCTGTTTTATGTGTTTGTCTGGAAAGAGCATGTTGTGGGTAGCTCAGTTGGTGATTGGGGCGGACCCCTTTTTCCGTTCTGTAATTCATCAATATAACTTTTCTTTATGTGTCGTATTTAAGACGTGCCCCTCTGTTGCAGATGTCTTCAAAGAAGAAGAAGAGCAGTGATCTGAAGTATGACATATTTGGATGGATAATTCTTGCCGTTGGAATTGTTGCATGGGTGGGATTTGCAAAATCCCAGGTGCCACCGCCTCCTCCACGATAAGTTAGGCATTTGGGTGTCTGAAGTGGAGATTGCATATTTATCAGAGTTTTGAGCTTGATTTATGTAGAAAATTGAGCATCGCCTTCTGTTCCGCCATCCATTAGTAATTTATTTTTACCCTTGTGATGTTTTCTGGCGCAACTCATAAAATAAGTTAGAAGAGACTTCTTTCATATGAAATATTGTTTTTTCTCCAACGAATTCTAAATGCACTGTAGTATACAGCTCTGATGTTTGTGGGGGCGCTTTCGCCATGTAGTTCTTTCAGGCAAATGGGTCAAGTGTTGGATATGGGAGAGGGAGGGACTTGAACCTTGTGGTAGGTCAAGAAGCAGTATTTGGCTTAAATCAAGATGAAGTACTTGGCATCGAAGTCCTGTTGAGCTAATTATTATTCTTTCTTCCAAGCATTATGCTAATTCATGAAACAAAGGAAAAATCCTTTCCACGAAAATTGAGAGAAAATAAGACCTATGAAAATGCATTTTAACGCCGTCGTTTTTTATGACACTCGAAGTTTCTCTTGGTCTCAATCGATGATTACCGGTAAGCGCCTTGTCTTTATAAGATTTCTTGAGAAATCTTGCTATGTGCGCTCACGAGGCACAGACGATTCCCAAAATTATTGACCTAATAACCATGAAACAAAATGTCATTATCTAGGTGTATCTTAGAAAAGAAGAAAGAAAGAAAGAAAAATTCTTCTAGCTTCGAGGTATCTTTGAGCTGTATATTTTGAAACTTGAAGGACGCGTTTGCAAAACACAACTATCATAAAATTTTAGTTTGCTAACATAATTAATTCAAAATTTTTATCAAATAAAATAATTTAAAATAATCTCTCACATCAAATCATCTTTTTTCATTACAATAAATATAACAAAAATTCACTTAAATCATCTCTCCTCATCTTTTTACGAACTCTTATAAAATTCTATTTTTTCTCTCCTCACTTTTACACATTCTATAAAATTCTACTTTATTCATTATTTTCTCGTAAAACCAATTTTCTCAATTTTCACCACATTCGTTCGATATTTAACTCGGTTAAATTTTGCAACCACACCACACCCTAAACTAGGCCAACAAGGACGTTGAGATGAGACAGGGATCCTCTGCAATTCGGGTGACCGAATTACAGGGGTCAATAGGAGAGAGTGAGGTGGGTCCCGCTACACGACTCTCTCTCTCTGCCTCTCTCCGGAATTGATCCCGATCCGTTGAGCTGTCGGCACTTGTAGGATGTTAAGCAGCAACTTGCAGTCTTCCACGTTGTGTCCATTGATGCAGTACTGATACTTCAATATCCTGCCGGCTAAACGTGACATGTCTTATACGTCGTAGTGAAAACGTGGTCGACTTAGAAGATTGCTACCTTTTTGGCAAAGATTTTTTTCTTTTGGTAACTGGTTGCTGCTTTTTACTTGTTTGTTTTCGTTTATTATTTTTCATTCTACACTACTTTTGCTCAATGACATCTTTTTTTTTTTCCCTTTCGCTCATATTAATATAATTTTATATCATGGTGTTCTTTAATTTATTATCCAAAATAGATAGTTTAATTTGAAAAAAAAACATAAATAAAATAGTCCTACAAATTTTGATGATATTCGTATTAATTACCGAACAATATAAACTTTATTATATTCAATGCAGGCAGTATATTTTCTCTTTCTCACCATATAATACGAATAACAAATTAAATTTTATAATTAATCTTTATTTAGCGATTATTTTAACAGAGTCAATAAAATAAGAAACGTAACCATCCATATAGGAAAATCGAACCCTAGACTCTCGCCTCTGAGAAAGTTTCTAAACCCAGCGGATACTGTTTAGCAAAATCGAGGACATACATAGTCATGTAGGATCCATTTTTATTGAGTGTTCAGATAGAACCCTAGACTCTCGCCTCTAATCCAAATGGAGGGGTTTTAGTAATCTGAACAAAAGCCAAAGCACTTCTACGGGAGTGCAAGTGGATCGAAACTTTTGAGCCATCTGAACTATTTTGTGTTTATTTTGCTCGCGCTTGACTTCAATCCATATTGTCCTCTCATCGAATTTCTTCTTCGAGATAGTTTCTTCGTTCTTAATCCTTTCAATTTATTCATCTATGCATTTAACTGCATGCGTCTCAACTCTCAAGCGCGAGTATCCAAAGGTCAAAATTCTACATACTGAGATAAAAACAGGAAACTGCCATATTATATATATATATATATATATATTGAGAATCATCAATGTGTGCAAGGATTCATTTGCTACGTACACGATCTCTAACATTTTAGCACTTAAATGAAAACCTATAGGAAAACGTGATAATGTGATATTATAGGTAAATTGCAAGTCTCACCCAGGAAGTTACCTCATGCATCAGTTGTCTTTCTCCTTAGACTCGAGAGATGCCTTCTTGTTGTTCAGCTTTGACTCAGCGTGAGCTAGCTCTCGATCAGCTCTGCCCAATAAGCACGTAAAGCTAATTAAGTAGTGAGTACACAACCTAAAAAAGAGAAAACAAAAACAAAAAAGAACTGTTGAGCCTAGTTTTTTTGATGGATATATGTGGATGTTTAATTCATGTTTGTACATTAATTATGTCCATGTTTTTAAAATTGATGTTTGTGAATTACGACGAGAACATGAGGTTGGACTCATTGTGGATATTTGCGAGTAAAAGATGCGAATTGCAATCCTCAGCAACGCTAGCCTAGCGTTTGGCAAGTCGTACCTTCAAGTACACCAATATGTCACGTTAGGATATTTGAGCGTTGACTCGAACTTAAGTGTACATGAAGGGATTGGGATCTCCCGTAATTCGCACACTGCCCGAGCAGTGTGAGTCCCAGATGAGATCCACTCCTCTAGCCGAATTGTCCCTACAATTCGGTCACCCGAATTGTAAAAAATCTCTATCCTACATGAAGACGTGAGTTCAAAGCTATGTGCAACCACCTAAGAGGTGCAGACGTGAGTTCAAAGCTACGTGCAACCACCTGAGAGGAGACGGACGGATATTTCCTGCAATTCGAGGATACTATCCTATAGGGCCTTAGGGCATAGCCGACAGAATAGCTCCCATGGTGGGTGGTCTATGTCTTTTTTATACCGATTTTATAGTTTTGCAAAAGCGTCGGGAGAAATTACAAATATGTTATTACTTTTGAAAAAATTAATGTCAAGAACTGACTGGTTTTTTTTTCTTCGTAAGAACTGACTGGCTATTTCAACAAAAGAAAATACTCATGTACCGGGAATGTGGAAATGAATTAGAAAAGAGAAGGTAAGAAAAAAAAAGCTCAAGAAATAAGCATGCACTCACCTGTTGTCTGCCTTGGCCTATTTACTATTAACCCATGCGTCAATTAATCTTGCCGACGTTTCATGTCTCACTATCATCTGTGCAGGCGGTTCTACAGGGCGTAGTAGACTATGCGTCAATCATTATCCACCAATCACCATATAATACCAAAAAAAAGTATTATATTTATTTGTTACGAGCCAGAAAAATAAACTGTACCTGTTTTCTTTCACTTTATGGCCCTCCTCACAATATCCTTCCCCAGTTCCCCAACTTTTTTTAGAGTAAAAGGTCGAATTTCTAACGAGTTAATTAATTTCCAAAAGTTCCGCTAAACGAAAAAGAATATATAAATGGAACATCTCTATATGACTTAATATAGATGTTACGGAATGCGACTGTCGTTCGTTAATAAGAAAGCCGTCGTTTTCTATGACACTGGAAGTTTCTCTTGGTCTCAATCGATGATTACCGGTTAGCGCCTTGTCGTTCTCTCTTCGCTCAGAACTTCTGGCGGGTCCTAAGGTGAAAGTGGGAGCAAAAGAACATTACGGAAATGGCTTCGCACGCCAAACTGTACGGTCAAGACGCAGCATTATCTCTCTCTTTCCGGCGCTCCTTACTGAATCCACATGTCCTTCCTTTTGCAAGCCGCGGTGTCGCGTTCGACTTCTCGAGACCTCAACGGCTCTCCCGAGTTTTTTCCATGGCCGTTAAGCGCAGCCCCAAGCGTCTCAAGTACTCCGCTCCTCGCTTCACCAAGGTCACATTCTTGCGCTACTCTCATCTCATCTCTTCCCTCACCTAGTTGCACCTGCTTTACTTTGATTTCTGGCCGTTTTTATTTCCGTACAACTGACTTGTTTGGTTCAAGATAAAATGACGTTAAAAAGGATGCGAAAACTGTGTTCTCATTCGAAACTTTCAGTTTTGGACCTTTAGGGCAAAATCGAAAGATAAACACCTAATTATTTTCTCCATATTTCATCTTCACGCACTGATAAACGCAACCAGCTCAGAATCCAGTTAAAAAGGACAAGCATAAGAAAAGGAAAGTTATGGTGACTTTAATCGATTCACTTTTGTTTTTGTTTTTTTTTCCCGAGCCTTTAGTCGATTCACTTGCTTCACATGATAAAACTTTTTTTTTTCCGTTTTGTGATTTCAGTCGGTTCAACGTGAAGCATGTTGAGATTCTTTGTGTGCTAAACATGTTTATGTGATTCAATTGGCCTGAAAACATCAGGAGGGTGGCTTGCTTTATGTGGAAGCTGATTCATCAGGAGTAGACAGCTGGAAATTGGAGCCAGTTGTCAACCTTTTGAAACAGGGAGCAGTTGGCGTCATTCCTACGGACACTGTGTATGTTGATTTCCCCCCTTTCACCACCTTCCTTCTTCTTTGGTTTACCTTGGTGATCTTGAGGCTGCATCAAATTTAGTCGTAACTTTGTACTTGTTCTGGGCCCCATAACATTTTCTATTGCTGTAGTTCTATGACCAAGTTAATTTTCAAAGGGAGTTGTTTCACTTGACCTTTATCTAATTAAAGCCATGGAATTGTCAGATTCTGCTTTCATTTCCTGTGTTCTCTCTGCATGAAACTTTGATATTCCCATGCTTGAGTTTCTAAACATTTTATTTTGTTTGTTACCCTTTCTTATTTGATGATTGTATTTTGTTCATAGGTATGCAATGGTTTGTGATTTGAAAAGACATTCAGCAATTGAACGTCTGCGAAGGTAGACTCTGTTGTCTATTCTGTGAAAAATTCTACGATTTGCTCATTTGATACTTCTTATTTTGCCACCTGTTGACAAGAGTGTCATGATGTTTTCCTATGCAGGATCAAGAATATAGATACTAAAAAGGCAAGTCATGCCTTTTCTTGAGTTATTTAATATGCCTGTAGTACTACCATTTAAAATAGCCACCGGAAGATATTTGCTTAGATAGTCAATTCTCTTGTGTGTTGGATTGCTGCTTGGTCATAGCATACTGAAGCCAATGACAACAATATGTGTGTTGTTTGGTTTCACAACTTTTTTATGCTTTTTTTGTCCACATATTACATAATGAATTATCTATATTTGTGTAATCACTGCAGCCTCTTAGCATCTTATGCCACTCTTTGCGGGATATTGACACATATACAACAGGATTCCCTTGCGGTGATGGCCAAGGTCATGCTAGTATATTTCGAGCTGTCAAACATTGCTTACCTGGGCCTGTAAGTATATTTTCTGGATCATGAAGTTATTTCTGGGCGTAATGTAGGGGACCTATCAGTGAAATACTCGGGCCACTACAGTAGCTACAGAGTTACATGTAAAATAAATAGAGTTCAATCAGTACTGACCATCCAGTGGCATACCTAACAGACTGTCTCGAAACCAAAGATCTGATGGGTTTTAATTTTTGTTGTCTCCGTTCTGTCACTGTCCTCTCTCTTCGCCGATGACTAGACTATTAGAGACATATTGGTTAATTTCCAAGGAAAATTCTTCAATTTAATGAACTCGACACAAGCACACGTGCTTGCTCTGCATACATAAAGGACTTGTGTGGATGCTGTTCAGTAGGTTCCTCGGGCTTTTTAGATGAAGAAATTTGATCTCTAACAAAGCTTCTATGCAACAGTATACTTTCATCCTGACTGCAAATAAAGCACTACCTAAACTGTGTATAAGGTATGGGACTGCGACTGCCAAACATGCAACAAGAAAAAATGTGGGTGTTCGTATGCCTGATGATGCCATATGTCAGGAAATACTCAAGAAGATGGAAGCACCCTTGATTTCCTCAAGGTTAGTTTTATTTTAATGGGAGGCATGACAGTTGGTTGGAAGCTAAATGTATCTGGGATTTTTTTTTTCTTTTTCTTTAATAATCATAGATGTTTAAGGAGGGGGAAATATTATGCTGTTTGTATTTCTCACATACAATAAGATACTGAACATGTGACCCTTTTGTCAGTGTCAAGTGCCCCCGGGAGAATGACTGGCTGATAGATCCAGTTGTAATAGCTGATATATATGGACCAGAGGTATGAGTCATCGGCTGTGTGTGCTTTAGTTTATGTTCCAAGGTTATATCCACCTTGTAGGTAGGATTTTCACCTCCATATTTGTCAGCCAAAAAAGAACAAAAGAAATAAGTGAATGTCCTGTGAATCACGGCAGAACACTACATCTTCATATCAAACCTCCTTTTTGGATAACTTGGCAGGTTTTCTTTGCGTTGGTTTATCTAAAACATGACCTTCTAGGATTCAGAAAAATTACCTCAGAAGGAAACTATGGGGATCTGCGACAGCTTGATGCTTTCTCTCTGACCTTCTTGTTGACATAAGTTTTTTTGAATGTCAAATGGCAATTTGAAGATTGATGCTTTCTCTCTGCAACGTTCTCCTTGACCTAAGTTTTTTTGAACGTCAATGGCAATCTGATAACCTTGCAAGACACGCCCCTTCCAGGGGGAAATGTACAACCTAAATGTCCTCCTTCTTTCTTTGTTCCCTCTCAAGGATAATTACTTCATGTCCTGCGCTTTAAAACCTTCCAAATATTTGAAAGGCTTTTAAGTGGTCTTGATAATTATTGAGAATTTTGTTGGGAGGGCAGCAGATTTATGTAATGCCAGAGAAAAATATATAATGTCTTAGAATTACAGACTGTTGACATTGAAATAATCCTCAAAGTCTATATTGGAAGTGTTATGAACATTGCTAAAACAGTAGACAACACCTGGAGTGGACAAAAAGTAAGGAGTTCATAGAAGTTACCACCTGACTAGAGTGTTTTATTTATTTTAGGGACTTGACTTTGTTGTTGATGGTGGGGTAAGAGTGGCAGATCCGTCCACCGTAGTTGACATGACAGTGAATCCTCCGAAAATCATAAGGCAGGGAAAGGTAACATAGTCTCTACTATTGGTATGTGTTGTCCCTCTACATGGTTGAATTGGTTACTTCATTTTGTATCTACCTAAAATTTGTTCGATAAGGGCTCTATTGTTGCCAAATTTATTTTCTCGTGTTCAGAGAAAAAATCTGGGATGATAAGCATTTTCATACCAGATTTTGCATTTTCTGTTGCCGTTTATAAGCACCTGCTGTCTGTTCAATACTTTGGGATGATTCACTTGCAATCTCTGGGCCTGACTGCCCTGGACCTTGGCATTGCATTTGGTCTTGCTTTTTAACTGCAATTACCTAGTTCTAGGAGTATTCACTGCTAAACTTGGAAAGTAGATAGGATGCGAATCCCTTTCTGTTTTGGCCACACAAAAATAAAAGACCGATTGTTATCAAATTGCCATATTCAATATCATATTGATCTGTGGTGGCTGAGATTTGGTTGCTGTGCTTGATATGACGCAGGGACCTAAGTTGCAGTGGATGGTTGCCGAAGATGATAATGGATCTGCTGCTATGCATGAAGCAAGCCTCATCATTCCTTCTGGGACATAAAATTAATTCATGCCTCTCGGGAGAGCAGAGAACCATGGTTTTTATGGTTCATCGTTGAACATCTGTATAGATACTTACCTCTATTCAGCCAAAAAAAAGTATAGATACTTACCTCGAAAATGAAGTTTTTGCAGTTATTCTGCATCCTCTTGGATTTCAGATGATTGTTAAAGTTCCAGTACCACACATACAGGATGCAAGAGAAAAGTAGTAACTGCAAAGAGAGAAATTTCTAGATTGGTTATGGTATTTTTGGCTTAGAATGTATTTGCGTTGATCACTCAGCGAGCCCTTTTAGGCTTTTAGCCATTCTGCCTGGGTGGGGTAGCTGTCAAGGATTCTGCTTCGTTAAAGCCTGACTTGCGCTGGATTGGGTTGCCATTGGTGATTATAGGCCACTTTCAGGCCCATATTATTCATATGTTCTTGCTAACGATGATTCTGCTCGCGGCCTAATGGATTAGTCATCTGTCCATTTTCCGCGGTTATTGCTGGCAAAACTTTAAAATCTATGTCGTAACAAATTAGAAAACGTCATCTGTTCTAATTAAAATGTTCATGCTACATCTGTGCCAGGTGTCTGCAATGGGGAGAATAATGTCGTTTCATTAAGTTTTTTTTATACCAGACACAGTGAGTTAGCAGACACCTTGCGTAGATGTGGCGTGAATGTTTTAATTGGCCAATGACATTTTTTAATTTGTTATGACTTGAATTTTAAAGTCTTGTCAGCAATGGCCGTTAACGGAGCTGATGGAAATGGATGGAGGAGCTTCGATTTGACTTAAACGTTACCTTATTAGCCCGTTTGCAACATTTATATACCTCAGGGCCTGAGTCTAATTTTTATATACTTAATTGAGAAAAGACTCTAAACCTCTTTATCTGAAATCATTTAAAATTTAACAGATGTAGGTTTCTGTTTCAAAACGTTAAAATATGAAGATTTCGTTAGCAGTGTCGACATGTCGTAATCACTTAACGACCATTGTTCTTCTGTGGTTATGTTTGTCTTGTAAAATTTCTGGTATTGAGTTTAGTGATTGTATTGGGTTTAGTAAAAAGTGAAGAGATAATTTTTTATATTTTTTGTAGTGAAAAGTTATGATTTGATGAGAGAAATTATATTGTAGTATTTTATTGTGAGTTGGTGAAAAATTTTGTAAAATTTTTCATACAAACAAAACCTGTGTTACGCACGAGCATAACATGGCTAGTAGGCATTAATGGACGCCCGACACACGCAGATGAACGAACGGAGCATGACACGAGTGTGTGAATGTCTGTATGCATTACGCATTTACGCCTAGGCACAAATGAGTAGCTCTTATATTCATATTTTGTCTGAAACAGTTTTGTCCCTCTAGGGGGACCATAGTTATCAATAAGGACATTAAATTCAAATCCAGGGCACGTTTAAGGAGATACGATTAAAACCATGTTACCTTTTTAGTTCAAATCACGATTACGAATTATTTCCACGTTTTCACCCGAAAATTTTGAGAGGCAAACACACGCTGTCCTTCCCCGCTCTCCTTAGAAAGCTTCCCTCTCAAGCTTCTCTCTCGAACTAAAATTTAAAAATTCCCCGCTCTCTCCTATCAAATTCAAAGCCATCTCTCTCTCTCTCTATAAATAAACCCAATTCTACGCTACTCTTTGCAAATTGCAACCAACCGAATTCTAAGAACTCTAGTCCAATTACCCATCGCTCATCAATACTCAAAGAAAATTCCTGTCCTTCCCGAAGAGCCATTGCTCGCTAGTCGCTGCCAACCCCGATCGGTTCTGCATGTTCCCCATACAGTACCCGGAAATCTGGGAAATGTAGAAGAAAGCGGAGGCATCCTTCTGGACGGACGAGGAGGTGGACCTCTCCCAAGACATTCGTCAATGGGAAGCACTCACTCCCGATGAGAAACACTTTATTAGTCACGTGTTGGCTTTCTTTGCGGCTTCGGACGGCATCGTTTTAGAGAACCTCGCCGGTAGGTTCATGAAGGAGGTCCAGGTCTCTGAGGCTCGCGCCATCGAGAACATCCACTCCGAGTTGTACAGCCTGTTGCTCGAGACCTACATCAAGGACTCGAGCGAGAAGCACCGCCTCTTCCATGCAGTCGAGACATTCCCTTGCGTGGCAAAGAAGGCCCAGTGGGCCTTGCGATGGATCGACGGCTCTGATACCTTTGCAGAGCGCATCGTTGCCTTCGCGTGTGTCGAAGGATCTTCTTCTCCGGAAGCTTCTGCGCGATATTTTGGTTAAAGAAGCGCGGGTTGATGCCTGGGCTGACCTTCCCGAACGAGCTGATTTCTAGGGATGAGGGGCTCCACTGCGTCTTCGCGTGCCTGCTCTACTCCCTCCTGAGGAAGCAGTTGAGCGAGCAGCGCGTCAAGGGGATCATCCGTGACGCGGTTGATATCGAAAGGGAATTTGTGTGCGATGCGCTGCCTTGCGCTCTGGTGGGCATGAACGGTAAACTGATGAGTCAGTACATCGAGTTTGTGGCCGATAGACTGCTGGGGGCTTTGGGATATGGAAAGATCTAAAACGTTCAGAACCCCTTTGGTTGGATGGAGATGATCTCTTTGCAGGGAAAGACCAATTTCTTTGACCAGAGGGTGGGGGAGTATCAGAAGTCTTCTGTCATGTCCAGCCTGAACGGTAACGGTGGTGGGACCCATGTCTTCAACAATGATGCAGATTTCTGATTTTGTAACATTTACGTGGTTTTTTTTTTCCATTCTCCGATTTCTTTCTTTGTGAAATGATAAAAGGTAAATTAGGGGGATGTTTGTTTGCTAAAAAATTGGGAAATATTCTTGAAATTTTGGGAATCTTTACTTTATTGAAATTTATTGGGGTTTGTGAAAGGTGAAGTGTGTAGGTGTAAAAGTTAAAAATTTTGGAGTTTGTTTGGTTTGTCCGATTTGTTGAGACCCCAAATATTTGGGGTCTCAAACATGCCCTAGATTTGTCAACATAATTATCTCAAAATATTATCACACTCCTCATAAAATAATCCAATATAATCTTTCTCTGCTATCAAAAAATATAAAAAATTACAAAAAATATAAAAAATTATCTCTTTCTTCACCTTTTCACTAACTCCAATACTAACACATATTCTCATACCAAAAATATTACAACACAAACACAACCTTAGGTTGCTCATGTCTATAATTTCTGTCAATGTCCATTTTACCCTTTACCTTGGTCAATTAAGAGCTTATCAAGGAGTTAGTTATTATTTCTTTTGAAATTGGGTTTTATTATGAAAGAGTAACATTTGGGGCTAATTGACCGGGAACTTAATTGAGGAAATTTTGAGAACGAGAACTTTGATAATCGTGTGGTCGTCAAGGCATAAGCATTCAGGAACTTTAGGACCCAAAAATGTCCGTACCATCGACGCCCGCTTCTCAGCTGCAGAGCTCCGGAATGCTCTCAAGAGAACAGTTGATCCATCTCTTCAACCGCTTCGCTTTCCTCACTTTTCTGCCTGGTGCCTTCTCCAGCTGTGTTTTTTTTTGTCTCACGTTTTGTGCTTCTCTCTTCCTCTTCGTCTTCTAGGTTCACATCTGGTTTTTTATTGCTAAAATGTTCGAGAGTAACTTGCAGATGTGAAGAAAAGGATTGCAGACGCAGTTAAGGATAAGCAGGTGAGTTTACCTTTTATCATAGCTCTCCTTTTCTTTTTCTATTTTGTGCTTAAATTTCATTAATGTAACTTTTCTTCTATGTAGTTATGAATTTTGGTAGCAGTAGTCGGTACCCTAAATTGTGTTGTAGTTTCATCTTCGTTCGAGATTTTAGGACCACTTCTCGACCCAGTTACTTAATATGCGTTCTACTCCTGGTTATGGATAAATGAGTTTGCAGAATTGGTTTCCCTGATAGGTTTGATTATTTGATTGCTCTTTTCTCATCGACTTGAATGGTTTTAGTATGTTCTATTCAATAGTCGACTTTTCTATCAATCCTCGATATTCTCTTGATTTTTACCTAGGAATATGTCCTCATATGGGACCTGAGAAACTAAACCTTTCTCTTTGCTACGAATGTCACAAGTATTTGGCTTAGTTCTGTGAGCTTTCTTTGTTGTTTCTAGATGGGATTTTGTCAATGCGACTGCTACAAGTATCTAGTTAGGACCTCAGTTTTCTGATATGAGAATGATAGGGTCTTTTTGCTGATTGGAAATGCACATCAGGCTTGGTCTAGAAGTACCCATGTGTCTCGAGGCCATGAGCCATCTGCAGTGTTCAATACCTTTTGCACTTTAGCATGTTTTGAAGGTGAGGCACATGTTTGTTTTCCCAGTCTCTTGATTGGGACTATGGACAAGCAGGTGATAGTTGGTCTTAAACAACATTGCCTATAACTGTTCTGTTGAATCTTTTTTTTTTATCGGCAATTCAGGGAAGTAGGTTATGCATTGTGTCAAGTGTGGTTTCTCTGCTTTGACATCACATCAATTACTTGCTCTAGTTTTTTATTTACTTTCAAATTACGCAGGAAGCTGTAGCTTTAACTACTGCAATCCAGGAAGAGATATTTCTGGAGATGGGAGTTGGTTAGTCTATCCAACTAAATGAAGTTCTTCAAATTTACTTTGCTTTTGTTTCTAGTGTGAAAGATGAGAGAATAAGGAAACCATGTGATGCTGGTTCTCACAACATAAAGGAAGCCAGCAGAAATCCACTAGTTATACTATCTGGCATGTACTGCCTACCAAAGACACATTTACCTAGAGAGTCGGTGTTGGTATTTTGCTTGAAACTTAAATTATTATTTCATGTTTGCCTAGTGGTAGTTTTATATAGTAGTCTTTGACGTACAACACTCTGCATCAGAAAGCGGTTGATGGCTGAACTCAGCTTAGATTTGTGATCATTGATATGTTTTGTCTGACTTTAGCTTTCTGTTATCCAACATGACTTGCCAAGAAGGAAGTAGAGAGCATAACATTCCACATTTCTTGAGTTGTTGATATTTATGAAATTTGAAGCCCTTAGTTGTGAAACTATGACAGTTTTTAATATGAATCTGTATTATGAAACAATGAATCAAACAATGTTGTAGACACAATCAGATCAACCAACAATTCTGCTGGCCATCTCCCCCTGGAAGTTACAATGTCATAGAATATTAAGTTTTTGTAGTATGTTGAAGTGATTTCTTTTTTTCTTTTCTTTTTAAAAAAAATCACCTTTTACCCAAAAAAAGTGTCTTCTTTTTTTTATGCAGATCCAAGGTTTGGTTTATCATGCCTGGGGAAAGTGAATATGGTATATGAGAATGATCAGGATATGATGATTCGCTTTTACAAATTTCTTGCGAGGTAAGCTCTCTCTTGCTTCTGCAATAGAGCATGGGTTGCTAATGATAATAAATTGTGCAAACTTAATAATAGGGAAGAGATAGCCTGTGATGAAGCTGAGCTTGAACCAGAGGAATTTACCGAAAGAATGCAAAGTCAACAAAAACTACAGGAGCAGGTAAATATTTCTCAAACTTCAGGTTATTAATATTGGTTTGCAAATGGAGAATGCTGAAGCGTTGAGTGGCGAATTCTTTTGTAGCAACTGGAGATGCTAAAGCACATGCGCAAGTTTCACTTGGATGACCAATCTGCAATTCTTGAGAAGGTACATGCGTTATGTGTTACCTGACATTGGATGACCCAAGTTCTCAGGGCACAGAGAGATTGATTTTGTGTCATTCAGCCAGATATAGGGGACATCAAGTACTTGTATAGTATTTTGACCATTTTAAGACATTAGCAAAGTGGAATCTGTAAAGCTAATTTCATCTGAAATGCATTAGATAACAATTTGAAATGGCAATGTCATTCATGTTGCAACTACGAAGTTAGAGAAAGTGTTTACATAGGTCTTAATTTTAGTTGCATAATAGAGGTGCTCTTGCTGATTTTCTAAGTGCATGGATGCTGGTTACATAATAGAGAGCCCGACTAAAATTTACTTAGCAGCAGGAATATGTTGAAGCATATTGGTGTGACTATCCAATTAATGTTAACTTTAAATTTTTAAGAAATTCTCTCCCCCCTCGACTGGGCCTTGTGGTTTTACAGTTGCACCAGCAGATGGAAAGTGCCAACCATGAAAGCTGGGCATCAGTTTTGTCATCTGAACAGATTCAGGAGATTGTTCAAAGGAGGGTCTCGCCTTTGTTTAAGCCAAGGTAGTTTGGCATTCAAATATGTACCCATCTAGTTCTAATTTTTATCCCATGGGGTGCTGTTTTCTTTAATTATCACTCGCCCCTGAATTGTAGGACGAAATTTTGGCCTTTTGTACTTCCTCAGGGTTGTTTTTCTCTCTTTGGTTAAATTATTTTTCTTTTTGGATTCCTTAACCAACGCTGCCAGATCCGATGGAACAATAAACTGCTTTTAATTGTCAATCGATTGTGATTTGATTAGTTGGGTCTTACAGTTTTCTGGTGAATAAAATGGTTTGCCTTGCTTGAAGACCCGAGTGGGACGAGGAAGCTAGACGTGCGGTGAAAAGAAGTTTGGATAAGGCCGCAAAAGATTGATCTGGTTGTTAGGACAGGACAGCTTTTGCCAGCGAATTAGGAAAACTTTGGCTTGTTTCGAGGCTTTTCCCGGGTGGACAGTTTTTGGATTACTCAACTGTAACTACAGCTTCCATAGCATCTGATCGACAGGGGTAACAGGAAACTTCGTCGGAAACCACTAGAATGAGATATGGATGGCCCAGAAAAAACAAAATCGAGAGAGAGGAAACTTCGAGGAAGCGATGACAGAGTGAGGAAGTTGGTTTTATAGCAGGGACGAGAGGAGACGAAGGTTATTTGTGATGTCTCCGTCTCCAAAACTAGTTGGCAGGATGGAATTACAAGTGGTCAGTTCCCCTGAGTTATCTCTTCATGTCCGGACCCATCTCTCTATCTCTCTCCGTAAATGTTCAGCTCCCTAAGATTTCTCAGATCGTTAGATCTCAAATTTATCCACTAGATTAATTATATTTGAAAATTTAATGGGTGAGATCTTTATCATATCTACAGTGTTTCCATGTACAGTGTAATTATACAGGATAACGATTGAAATATCAAGATTATATCCATTAGATTCAGAATATATATTAAAGTGTTTAATCTTTAGTCTCTGGTTGTTGCCGTAGTCCTTTAGTCTCCTTTATAATCTAATCGGCTAATTGTTCTTACCGCATTCAACGACGCTTAAGCGACGCGATACCTGACTGTAGTATATTACTCTGAATGTCACAATTTTAGCCAATAAAGAAAAGAAAGAAAATAACATTATTTTGGTGACGAAATTACAGTTTCAACCCTGAGGAACAAAGTAAATGTTTGTTTACCCAAAATTTGGGGTCAAAATTTCTAATAAAATAAACACTTTAAAATTTTCAATTTTTACATGTATACTTCAAAATTTTCACAAATTTCAATAAAATTAAATTTTTAAAAGATGTCCAAAATTTTAAAAAATTTCGGTAAATAAAAAACACCAAAAGATCATTGGGTTGTCATGTTGGTTGGTAGTTGCATTCATGGAAATGGAATATGATGCTGAGGTACCCAAGTTGCTGTCACCAGCAGGGCACGCTTGTGCGCGCTTCAGTTTAGATAACACGAAGAGATCACATGGCCAAAGGAGACAAAAAAGTGTGATGCTTTACCAAACGTATTTTTCTTGGTAAGCGGGGTATACTTTACACCATTTTGGGTAGATGCTTAGACGACAAAGACAACGCAGGCTATCTCCTTGATTGGTCATTCATAAAACAAACTACTCTGTTAATTTATTGCCTCTACTAAACAAAGGACAAGCCTTGTCGGTGCTCTAACCCTATGCCACTGACTAGACTCTTTTAATACCTTAATTGACTAAGAGCTTCTTATGTAACACACGAGGTTGACCATGTCCGTGCTTTCTCAAAAACAAAAACCAGTGCTTCTAAGTTACTAAATATCGAGATACTCTCTAATTTACTACTTAAAGTAGATCATATCTAATTTGAAAAGAAAGAAATAGATACAACGTGTACGTCTTATAACATTCACGTGCACTAGCCACTAAATTTGGACAAATTTGATTCAAAATCTGCACAATTAGGTTCAACGTCACGGAAAATTCTTAAGAGAATGACTGACTCATTAACCAACCTCTTATTTAAGTCTCGAGTTTTTTAGGTAAATAGTGGTGTGAACTCCTGATTTGAGTATGCGCTTAATTCACACTCTTAGAGACCCCTTGCCAATTTATGTCTAATTTGATAGAAAAAATAACCGAAAGGATATAATATGTTAAAAATTGATAGTTTATAAGTGTAATATCTCAAATATAATAATTTAAAGTGTAAAACCTATAATAATTCATGGTAAAAAAATATATTCTTTCGATACTACTGCAGGGATTAAGTGGAAGACAGAGATATACAAATTATTCAGAATGGTCTTCGGCCACGTAACAGTATCCAATATTTGGCTAAAAGGAATGTCTGGCAGAACGACATGCCGTTCTGTATGGTACACCGTCCCTGAAGATAAGGTTGCGAACTTGCGTGGCGCACCCTTTCTTCTTCATCTTCCTCTGAAGTCTGAACCATACTCTGCGTTCTCTCCAGAGTAAGCGGAGAAAACCCCTAACTCTAAACCCACCATTCTTAAATCTAGAATTATTCTTATCGATTCGAATTTTAATTAACTTTAAATCTAGAATTATTATTATCGATTCGAATTTTAATTAACTTTTCAGGAAAGAAAAAAGGGAAAATGGTGGCGGCTACGTTGATGAGTTTCAACCTAGCTGGGGCGTTCAGAGGGTTCACCTTAGCCTCTCCAAGCTCTTCTTCTTCGTCTTTCTTCCGCGGCGATTTGGGGTCCCTATGCACGGCGGGTCCCAAGCCATCCTCCGTCTCCTTCACACGGAGGCTCCCGCTGACCATTCAAAATGCGCACAAGAAAGGGGCGGGGAGCACCAAGAACGGCAGAGACTCCAAAGGCCAAAGACTCGGCGTCAAGATCTACGGCGACCAGGCCGCCAAGGCCGGCTCCATTATAGTTCGCCAGCGCGGGACCAAGGTACTTACTCTATTTTCCCTCTCACTGATAGGGCTGACCCTATATTTCAATTAAATATTTCAGATTTTTCCATTGAAGACCCTTGATTATTATTAAATTTCCCTTGATATATAGAGACTGCATTTACATGTACAATAGTTACAGGCTCCTTTTGATATCAAGTAGGATAACTCTTTCCCCTCTAGTCTGAACACGGTTTTGCAATATCTACGGTATACACAGAGAACTTGTGAAGGTTTGACGGGAAAGTTGACGCATTTTGGTCCAGCTATGACATTCAAACTATGGTCTTTTCTATTGGAGTGTGGCACGGTTGGCAATACTTTCGGACCAATTTTCATTTCCTTCCCAAATTGGACAGTGGGTTTTGGCAAACCAGTCGTGGGAACTGGAAGCTACATACTGGAGATCGAAGCTACATACTGGAGATCGATGCCTAAGGGATAATCGAACTCTTTACAGTCCCAAAGGGTTTCTAACACTGTCTGATGACTCTGGGAATGATCAAAATCAATAACTTTGGTGTGATAATGTCCCTCGTGATGAAGACGATTATGGAGGCTACATGATATTTACTCTTAACTTGTCTCTGCTGGTGATCGTGCAACTAGCGGGAACCTGATGAATTATGTGAACTTCCTTGGTGGTGATGATAATGTCTACTCTTGGGATTGGCTGGTGTTTTGTCCATTCTCGTTTTTCCTCTCCTCTTTACACCAAGTACTTTTAAACTTCTCTATTGCAAGTACCAAGAGTTTACTTACCACTAGACTTGTAATTAATGGCATCTCGTCATATATACTCTCTTTCAAAGTCATCTAAATGTTTTCCTTTGCAACATTTTCAGTTTCATGCGGGGAAGAACGTAGGGCTTGGCAAGGACCACACTATTTTCTCCTTGATCGATGGAGTTGTAAAATTTGAGAAGTTTGGGCCTGAGAGGAAGAAGGTCAGTTGTCGAGTTACACACCTTACAATTCTTGTCTGAAAGAGCTACGCTATACTGAGTAACATCCACTATGGACTTTTATGGTCTACAGGTGAGTGTATATCCACGAGAAGTACAGCCAGAGAATCCTAACAGTTACAGGGTAAGGAAGAGAGAGAACTTCAGGCTGCAACGTGAACGCAAGAAAGCGAGAATAGGAAGCATTATTGCTCAATCCCAAATAGTACTGGCTTCTGCTGTTGACGGCACAGACAGCCATCCCATTTGCTGATTCTGAAATCCGGCCCTGCATCCTAATATTCTCGCTTTGCGTATAGGTTTGAGCCTTTTATTTCTGAGTCTTTGTTATCGAATATCTGTTCATATTCTCATTGAGAAGTGCAGCTGTAAAAACCTGCGCGAAATATGTAAATTTGGGTTCCATTTTGTTCTCAATTCTCTTTCCTTTTCTCAAAATGAGTGCTGGTGTAAGCAATGTCGAAAATATCCAAAACTTATCGTTACCTTCGACGAATTTGGTATTTTGCTTACCACTGGAGAAGTTATCTTCAATGAAAAAGAAGTAGCGGGTTTGCATTTTGCAAATTGCATAGGATATACTTTTGAGTCGATGTAAACACTCTTATGAGGGCACAAATGGTCTCCAACCGCTGGTATTACATGCGCCAAGTAGGCAAACGCGCCTTCTCCTTTTCCTTTTGTTGGACAACTGATAATCCGCCAGTTGATGTCCTCGTTAGCTTCAAACACGCAAATTGGCAATTGCTTGGTCAAAGCATGGATTATAAGATGTCTCAGCCTGATAGGACTGTAGATTTTAGAGTTGTCAGATACGATAGCTAAGCTGGCTTCTCTGCATTATACTTTATTACCTTGCGGGTTTGTGTTCCGATTGCAATTAGTTTTGCTATATCTCCTATAACATCCACCAAACAAGGGCGAAAATGAAAAGAGGGATCGGCGTTGCATTGCAGGGGCCACTCCCCACACAGAAGGATGGGCGGACACAACCGAAGCTGGACTTCAAATCAATACCGAAGGTGCAGGGCTGCATTAGGCTGCAATGTGCAATAACCCAGTTCCCTCTTCTCAGATTTTCCTTTATGTCAACCAAAAAACTTGTCATTTACTTTGGGATTTCTCAATTTCAAAGTCGAGATAAGTATCACGAATGAGGTGATTATCGTGAAAAACACACGGAACGAAACGATTCGATGATCTTCCATTCCATCAGAACAAACGGTACAAGGCTAGGAACGACTACTGCTACATAAACCAGCTCAAACTTCACTGATGTCTAATTTTAAAACGTGACAAAGTTCTCTGCTAAGATATCTTTTCCCTTGGAAAAAGAAAAGTTCTCAAAATATTAAATCTATGTTCGCCCTTGCATGCTGACTGCAATACCCTGCGAACTTCCATCCTTCTCGTAAGCCTGCAAATAATGGCAATACATTACCGTCATGTTTGAAAAACATTAGAAACACGAGCATTCATTAAAAAACCAATAAAAGTTGCGAACACCTAAACAAAAACGCACGCTCAGAAGTCAGAACCCCTTGATGCTTCTCTCGTAGAGAAAGGAGAGCAAAAAATGAAAAACTGTTTATAGCAGGTTAACATTTATTTCTGTGGATCTGCTGAGGTCCTAAACTTTAACCAGACTACTAGATAGCCAGTCCCATACTACCAAGTCGTTCAATAAGAGAGGAATATCAAGCTCCTCCTAGGGGTGGGCTCAAAATAACATAGCTCAGAACTAAAATAAAGAAAATGAAAACTGGCTCAATAAAACTTGAAACCTGACCTGCCGATCTGGCTTAGGTTCAAGGGCAGTCAGGGTCGAGGTCTGGTTACAAATCCCTCAACCCGACTGATTCGGTTCGGTGTGTGGGAACCAGACACCGACCCCGAATTTGCCCACCCCTAGGCCCTAGCTCCTCCTGCCGAAATGGTAAAGGAAGGATAGCAAAATCCTTTTGAACATGTTACCTAAAATGAAACATAAACAACAAGGTGACCAAAGCCACCTGTTAAAATGCGCGACACACCTAAGCCCCAGGCACAAAACTAAACCGGCAAAATCTATAGTCCAAGTTAAAGTACAAAGTTCTTCGTAAAGGCCTAGAGCTGATGGATAGTTAAGTTCAGAAATAGTAAAGATCATGCCTAGGTAACAATAGTTAAGTGCACTGTGCATACACAAAGAAATTCACTAGACCTGTAGTTAATTAACATGATACCAATTTGTCAAAATGCCACATTTCATCCAATAAACGTAGAAACAGAAATCAATGCAAGATGCACCAATGTGATAGTACAAGCTTTGCAGGACCATAACATTGAAATACATCACCTCTCATGTTATAGGAAACAAGATGCACTCTTTCCACATGAACAGATAATGAGAAGAAGATACAATCAACGGAATTCCGATCTTCTTACACTGTTTGAGGTTCTCAACAATTGTTTTCTGGGGTAGTTCAGTCACACACGCAGGGGGACTTAGACCTTTGACCTCACCCACCCTACCCCGTCTTAAGAAGAGAAGTGATACCAATTGGGCTAAAAGCCATCGATGTTTACGTTCTCCATATTGAGCGAACAAAAGTGCTAGGTGGAGATGTGGAGTTGCAGGGACCAAAAGCTCAGAATCCAAATTTCTTGTCTTTTCCAATGTTACAGCAGCCAAAAACCAAATCAAAGTCCAATAAGTGGATTTCATTTGCTTTAAACATCACAATGCACCAATCACGGGATTTCAATATTATCGATCTCAGGAAGCAGATCTAGCTGCCAAATGGAGCGTGAGGTCGTGGGTTCAAAGTTCACTGCGTGCATGCGTAGTTTAACAATAGATCTTACAGCCTATAACCGGAACAACATTTCACGACAATTTAACCCTAAGGCTTCACAAGTATCCAAGCTATACCATTAAAAAAAAATGCTCCTTGACCATAAGAGAAACTACCAAAAAAAAAGTTCCAAACTTTATGAACCGTACCAAATTTAACTGGACCCAACGATGATGTTGTTGATGGGGATGAAGATCAGCTTCACGAAGAACCCCACGAACCCCATCACCACGAACCCGATCGCCGTACGGACCGCCACTTTGGTGAACTCTACAGAAACACACCCATAATAAGAAAACCACAGAAATCCAATATCAGATCCCAACAAATGAGATCGATTAACAGATTCAGAGCTCTGTAAATCATAAGAGGGTTTTTTTTCTCTTTAGTTCTTTCTTTTTCTCTTTGGGATTTTACCTTTGCGGTCGGGCTTGTGGCAGCGCTTGACGAGGCGGACGCTGTCCTTGGCGAATTCCCTGAGGGGATCGAACACTGAATCTAGGGCGTCCATCCTTTTTTTTTTTTTCCGTTCTTGAGTTGGATGAGAAATTAAGTTAGAGGACGGAAGGGAGATGATGAAACCAAGCGGAGCAGGTATCGGGAAACGAATATAAAAAGCTGTGCCCTTTCTTCCAGCTTTGGCCACGTGCGAGGGATTATTATTTTCTCTGGCCGAAATACCCTCGGTACCCTTTACAGGAGTGAACTATTGAGCCCGCCTCTCCTCGCTCGTCTGGGATAACTTTCGTTTTATTTCTCTAAGCTCAGTCTTTGCTCAGCTTAATAAAATCAGGCAGACGAGTATAATTCAACTGAGCTGATTTGCTCTCAGCAAATACTCCGCAAGGTCAAAAGCTTCTGGACAAAGTGGTGAAGCTCCGTTGACTCCTGATGAACAAGAGTTGACAAACTTGGCTGCTGCATAGGTAAAGGAGCACTTAAGACATAGGATTATATCGTCCTCCATTCAACTGCAATTGGCCATAAGATTGCAGCCCAAAGTGGAGATCTTGTATAATATCCTCATGGATCTCTTGTTGTGCAAATGCTGCTGAATCGCTGATCATCATTTTCATCGATATTCTCCAAGATTAAAAACAGAAATATGAATCATCCACATTGATTCTTCAGACTCCACCATAATATAGCCACCCACGAGATTTTACATCGAAAAAATGTCGTTACTATCCTGCCAGAAAATTTAAAATACGCTGAAAGAAATTAAATCAATCGCTGCTCCAATCAGAAAGTGAAAAATATCAAATAATACGTTCCTCTGAATAATGAAAGAAATATATTGATAAGTACAATAATCCGGCTAGGAATTCCAATAGAAGATTCTGAGAGAGAGAACCTTAACATCATTTACAGCATCAAAAAACTCTCTACCAGCCGTTCTCTCTATCCATCAGCTAAGCTTCAAAAGCTAGTTACAGAAGCAATCAACAGAAATGATGGAAAAAGGGGAGGGTTTTCTGGTAACACAAATCCTTAGGAATCCATGCTTGCAGGCTCTTCATTCCAGCTTAGGTGGAATCTGGCCTTTTATCACGCTGAACTGCTCGAGGGACAAAAGTTAATCCACGAATGTGGCACCGACCAAAGCTGACGGATGAAGGAGAGGAGTCTGAAGTGCTTAATTTGGAGACTGCTGAAACGAGCCCATCGATGGATTCATTTTCTATGTCCATACATGAAGCTTCCTCGCTCTTATGAGTAGCTTGTTTGCGTTGGGATTTATGCCTTTGTTTCTTAGATGGGCGGCCCTTCTTGAAAAACTCGAATGACACGGGAAATTTATGCTTGTCTACCAGATGCTGTTGTCGACCTTTGTAGCTCTTTAACTTCAAACCACAGCCTTCCACCAGGCATTCATACTGTCAAACAAAATTCCAGAGAATATTTAAGTTCAATCAGATAACAATAACTAAATATCCAACATATGAAACAAAAGGCAGAAAAATAAGAAACAGAGAACAAATGAATTCTCATGTTCGGGGCTCTGTCATCACAGCCTATCCTGATATTGTGAAACAAAAAATGAAGATGAACCATCACATGAACTCATAATCATAAAGGACAAAGCACCATATCATACTAATATTTCAGAAAACTAAAGTCATGGTGAGTATCCAGTCAAACACCAATATATCAGATGACATAGAAAGATACCATGGCATAGCCACGTGCAACTTTAGCCTGGAAGAAGGAATCGTGTGCTTCCGATACATGTATGCTGAGCAGGCGTGATGTTGGGTAGACTCTAGAGCATACTGAACAAAATGCAGTATGCCGTGCATTGTAATGATCTTCAAAGTTCTCCAAGGAGGTCAAGCGTGTACCACAACCCACAATTGGGCAGAAAAACACCCTGCTCAGACATTAGTTCTAATGTTAGCGGCATTAGAACAAATTTGTAAACATTCGTATGTAATTATTTTAAGGTAAGGCTCAAATAAGAAATTTGAAAATATTCACTCCTCAACTCTTTTTCTCTATAACCGATCAGCATTAACCTTTGCAAAGAAAGCATGCCTTGGCAGTTGGCAGTCAAAAGTTGGGGTCTTTTTGTAACATTTTCATAGTAATACTCAAAAAAAAAAAAACAGATCAGTTAGAGAGAACAGGAGAAAGCAGCAGGAGACGGTGATAACTAGAGAATTTCAACAAATGGATGAAAGAGCTTATAGTGGAGACGCAAGAAACATATTGAACTCAAAATAGCAAACTTATCACTCATCCCTGGACCAAGATTTAAAAGCAGCTCACTAGATCAGGAATCTGGGACCTGTGAAACAATCACACATACGAAAGCCACTTTCTCCTAAAGCTTTATAAAACTAGGCATCCACCTGAGTCTTTTGACCTGAGGATCAATTACAAGTTGCACGACATTTCAGAAGAAAGAGAGATGATATCGCAACCAGTAAGGCAGTAACCATTATTACCTGCCTTCCCCAGCTACCAAATTCTGAAGCTGATGCTTATCATCTTCTGTTAAATCCAACGCAACCTGCACATTAAGAGATGAAAATGAAATTCAACCCGTATTGAACCAAATCTAAAAGAATCTCTTAGAAAAGCGCCTATGCTGCGCACGGATGACAATTCCGCAAACTCAAAAAACCTTGGCAGTATACAAAAACTTAACACAATATGAATCCATCAAATTTGACAAATTGAAAAGTCACATACTTTGGCAGCGAAAAGAAACTACCACTTCCAACTGATAACAACTTGATGTTATGCAATTTGTTCGGACGCGGGTAGTGCTACGACACCCCGAACTAGAAAACACCACTATGTAAGTTTGTATTGCAATATTACAGCAATCTCATTCTACCTAATTCACATCGTTAACAAGTTGAGAGATCAGTAGTGACCTGCTTGGCGAGAAGTTCTCTCTCGATGTTGCCAGAAGCAAAGAAAGGGGACTCGGCTCCGAATCTACGGCGTACCGATTTCCAGTACGGAAACCCTAATTGCTCTTTCTCTTCTACATCCATCGCCATGGTTCTCTGCTTGGTGACCGACTGAATCTGCTTTAAAATTTTTGAACGGTAACGTTTGGCAGGTTCCAATGCGCGATCGACGATTCTGTTCCGGGAAGCAAAAGATCGAGACCCGGCTCAAGGCCCGAATAAAAACCATATTTCTTTGAAAAAAGCCCATTTTATGCTTGGGTACCATGAACACTCTGATACTATGGGCTTCCGCAAGACCTCGAGTTCTCCCAACCCATCACTATTTTTTAAAGGCCTATGGGCTTCACCTAAATCTCAAGCCCGCCCAATCTACATTATTTTGTAAAGACCTAATGATGTATATATTTAAAAATACATACTAATTAAATATATCCAGAAAAAAAAAAACATACTAATTAAATACATGTTTGCGTATGAGAGAGAGAGAGAGAGTTTTTGGTCCATCTGGGGAATCCAAGGGAGGCTGTATCCGATTTTTATGGTAATTTTTAGGTAAATTAATTTGCTGGGAAGTGGTCATTATTGGATTCTCTTAGGCTATGCCGGCGATACCTAGACATATCCATATTAAATTGTTGACTAAAAGGTTACCTAGGAAATTACGCTTTTGTCACGAGAAAGCGACGTCGTATAACATCTTATATAAAGTCCTCAACGATCGTTTTATTTGGCACTATTATACACAAGGACATGTAAAAATTCTAGTAAAACATGGCGCAAATTAAGAAACAACAAAAGTTGGTGAACAAAAAAGGATTGCAGTTCCTTGCCAATGACTTGTGCTTGTTTGTTCTAGTTTTCTACTAGAGCTCATTTTCCACAGGTCTGAAACTAGGGGTTTTTATTTCTTTTGCATGCCTGGAAAATTTGAATCTTTGGTTCCCCAATGGGAAAAAAACGCGCAACACAAAACCCAGAGATGGTGTGAAAACCCCGTCAAAGTTCTAATTCCCACTTGCTGCTGTAGTTCTGATCTTTGATACGTCCACTGGCCACTGTATAAAAATAAGTAATTAAAAGCACCAAGTCTCAAGCTAGGAAAGTTCTTTGTTTCTCCTCACAACACTTTCAACCCAGCCGAGCGCCATTTACAATTACGACGACCATAGGCCAGTTCTGGCATGGGACAAATGAAGAAATTATATATTCTTGTCCGATTAATACTGAAAAAGTTTTGTTGTCGGTGGTGGTTTTTAGCTGTTTGATTCACTTTATGAATATCAGTACTAGACTACGGCCTGCATACCTTTCTATATCCACAAAGTATTCGGAAAGAGGATAATATTTCTGACTTTCTTTACGCGGTTTGCCATATCTATCTTGATCATTTTGATGAACTTTCATGCATGCTACTGATTGCATGGCAGAGAAAAAGTATGCAGCTGATCCTTTAATTTTGCTATACATATATATTTGATAGCAGCCTGCAGTATGCAGCTTCTTAGTTCCTTCTTTTTTCTTCGTTGGGGAAATATCTCCTCGTTTTCTTCATTGCTAAGTTGAGGTTCCAACTAACCACCACATGACAGCAAGGTACGTACCGCATTTACGTAGGGAAAAAACTGCAGAATAAAGCGATCATGTAAACATGACCTAAATTATAATAATCGTCAAATTTACTCACGATAGCCTGTGGCTGAGCTAGCAAACAAATTAACAAACATTCTCTTCTTTTTTTTTTCTCGTCTTCTTACCAACGATCGAAACTCTGACCACGCGGGGACTTTCAGCCCACATTCCACCCAGGTGCAGAGGCCGTCGGTAACAAACATTCATTTTTGAAGCGTTCAGCCAGCTTTAGATGACTAGACCCATGTCACGTTATGACGTTGCTATCAAGAAAAACACGACTTAGCTCCTCGATCCACTATATTAACAAAGAGCCACTATACATGATTAATACAAAGTCAAAGGTTTGCACCAAGATATCATTGAAATATGGTATACTGTTTCAAAATTTATAGTTCACCTGTTAATGTCAAATGTCGAAAGCTGTGTGCTGCTTGCATATATATATCTACAATAAACATTAATAACAGCGAATGTCGACAGTAATTATTTATTATATATATATATATATATATATATTTTTTTTTTTTTTTAATAAGCAATTAATATTCGGTACTCATGAACATGATAAAGATTCAGCCTACGTACACTCCTATACCCAACACCGTTTAGTATTTGTTGTCTAAATAATGCAAATCATACGTACCTACTTGAAAAAAAAATCACTATATATTCTTAAGAAAATTCTGGAGGTTATTTGACAAATTCAAATAAGATTGGCTTTTGAAGATGCCATCTGACAGTACAGTTTCCAAATCATTATCTCTGGATAATTAATAAGTCATGGTAGAGTACTCGTGGAAGTTTCAAATTTTATGGGGTTTGTTGGTGCGTCATTTTCATGTCTAACTTGGGAGCAATTAGTTGGGCGGCGAAAACAAAATTTTTTATTTTTTGGTAAGCAATTTGAAGAAGAGGACTAAGCCTGTTGGAGTCGAGGAGGTGCCATCTGAACTAAAGCTAATTGTCAACTGAGATACCAAATCAAAAGGCTCATACCTATTTCTTTAAGGCCTAGATTGCGTGTATAATGGGTCTTCAAATTATATTGCGCAGACTCTGTGATTAGGTAACAATGGACTTTAAGATCGCGAGTCATGACACATGTGATACTGATTTGGTTCGTCTAGTTTCGAGTAAACTTCTTGCTTTTTCTTTTGTTTTTTTTTTTAAAACAAAAAAGTTAGATCCCGTTTTTGTAAAAAATAGGAAGATTTTTAGGATTTTAATGGAATTGTGAATATTTACGTAAATTAAAATTTTATAGGTTTTTGTGTAAAAGTTGGTGAAATTTTTTTAAAGATATTTAATTTTTATTGGAGTTTGTAAAAATGTGTAGAGAGAGATTTGATATAATTATTTAATAAAAAAGTATTAGAGTTAGGTGAAAAAGTATGGAGAGATAAGATTTGTTATATATATTTTTTAAAATATATTGAGTTTATGTAAAATTTATTGATATGTTTGAATTTTTGAGATTCTGAATGTTCGTTTTGTAAATTTTGTTAAATACATTTGTATTCTAAAATATTTTTACAAATGAATATATCTTTAATCCAATTAGAGCACATGCACATGTAAGTAAAACTGTCATAAATGGCATTTATCAAGGAATATTTATGTAGCTCTGAGTGAAGGATGAACCAGCCCATATAAGGTTGTTCGGGTTAAAATAATAATAATAATAATAATAAAGATTAAATATATGGTTACTAGAACATTTAATCATTAGACTCTTGGACCAGGTATACAAAGCTGCTTCGGTGCTCTTTCTTACACCTCGCGTCTATCTTATATAAGAGTATGTCGATCAATATTACTCAACGGGCCGGGGTAGAGACGGGAAGACAGTTAAAGAGAGGTGAAGATTGTGTACTGCTTGCTTGCCTTTAAAAATGGATGCATGGAAGGGGCTGCTTCTGGTGACTGTCATAATTACGATCGTGGGGAGAGGAAAGGGGCAGCTAGTGGAAAATTTCTATAGCTCGAGTTGTCCAAGCGTTGAGTCCATTGTGAGTCAGGCAGTGTCTACAAAGTTCAGCGAGACGTTCATCACAGCGTCGACGACTCTGCGTCTGTTTTTTCACGACTGCTTTGTTGAGGTAGGCTGCTAAAAGTGTCTATATATCTTCGTTGTGTCAAATTGTGTTTAGGTGTTTGATATTGTTGAGACGCTGCTATATATCAGTGATGCCTTGAATGGCATGACCTGTCTATCATAACCAAGTCCAGTATAGATGGGGATTGTGGCACCCGAATTGCATGCAGCTGCAAACATCCAAATACATGAGGCTCATGGTATTTTATTGTTCATTTGCTTCTGTGAAACTGTTACAAATTAGGAGCTGTACTATGTTATGCATGCGTACCAGCGTAGCAAATCCTTGATTAGCAGGTAACTTAATCTCAACCACTACTTTGTTTAACTTTGACAACTACGAGACACACGCCAACTATAAGGAAGAAAGAAAAGCACGGAAGAGAAACAACGAAAGTTACAGATGTAGCTAGCCGAACTAAGAGAGAGAGAGAGAGAGACAGAAACCTTAATGAGTTCCTTGGGCCATTTCTGCAAATTGTCAATGTTATTCCTGCTCTCCATAACTTTGAATTTAGCACCTATTGCTTTCTCATGCGTGGGACTTATGGTCATTGATTGGAAAAAGAAAAGGCTTCGCACAATGGTTTTATGTCTCGTCAGTTGACAATTGGAATATAGAGCAGAAAGGGGCCCATATGGCTCCAGCTGCAGGTATGACATGCAGAATTATGCATAACCCTTCTAAGGAAATTTCTTGAAGTCGTCTGGTAAAAACCACTGAAAATATTTTGAAAACGGTAGAATGTTCGAAGTGCCCAGAAGTATTTGAACATTTAATAAAGCAAGGAATTACCAGAGCAAATTGAGTTGCTATATATGCAATCAACAAAATGAAATGACTTGGCGTTATGATATTTACTGCAAGTCTGCACCTTTGTTTGTAGGGATGTGACGCCTCAATCATGATAGCATCCCCAAATTCTGATGCTGAAAAGGATGCGGCAGACAATCTTTCCCTAGCAGGAGACGGATTTGACACCGTTATCAAGGCAAAGCAAGCAGTCGAAGCAGCATGCCCTGGAGTAGTCTCATGTGCTGACATTTTGGCCATTGCTGCCAGGGATGCTGTAGTCCTGGTAAGAAAGCACAACTCCCTCCGAGCTTCATAATGGATCACAGATTGAAATATTTCCTCTTGAACGCAAACATGACGTTTCTTAATTATCATATACATACTTGAATTGATCCAAAACTCTCAGGCTGGTGGCCCCTCATTCAATGTAGAGCTTGGACGTCGTGATGGTCTAGTTTCCCAGGCATCTCGGGTTGCTGGTAATCTGCCAGATCCAAGCTTTAATCTCAACCAGCTCAACACCATGTTCGCCGAACACAATCTTAGCCAGATTGATATGATCGCGCTGTCCGGAGCCCACACTATAGGGTTCTCACACTGCAACCGCTTTGCCGACCGCTTGTACTCATCCTCTAATGTCGACCCTACTTTAAATCCTGAATATGCCCAGCAGCTGGAAGCAGCCTGCCCTCGAAACCCAGATCCCAGCATTGCCATTGACATGGATCCGGTAACTCCACAAACTTTCGACAATGTATATTACCAAAATCTTGTCGCAGGAAAGGGGTTGTTCACTTCTGATCAGGTGCTCTTCACGGACGGTGAATCTCAGCCTACTGTAATTGATTTTGCTAACAATCCCGGTGATTTTAATGGAGCCTTCATCACGTCAATGACGAAGCTCGGTAGAGTGGGGGTTAAGACTGGTAACAATGGAGAGATAAGGACAGACTGCACGGCCTTCCACTCATGAAAATAGTAGTTCAGCCTTAAATTAATTGCATGTTTCAATAATTACATTATGATTGTGAAATAAAATCTTCCAAAGCCCAAAACAAAAAAAAATAAAATAAACCTGGAGTCCAAATTGGTAGTAACAATCTGTCAGCTGGTGATTTGTTCTAGGCTTCCTTCCTCGGTTATCTTGTTCTGTTCATTGTGTACAAAAAGTATGCATATTCGTATACATTGTTAATAGCAATTGCTGCAGTTATATCCAATGACGAAGCTAGGGGGCTGGGGGGGCCATAACCCCTCCCAAAATCAGCCAAAAAATTCCAAGGCAACGATAGAACTCGTGCCTACTCTGTCAAAAACCAGCATCACTAAAATAGCACCATGAGAGCCATGGTAGGGAAAATAGCAGGCATCTGATTTCTAGAAGACCAAAGAAACAAAGACAACATATGAGCAAGCACATCTTATTCGTCTGCAGAGCAAATGTGGACAAAACTGACCGTGATTTTAAAAACTCTCAAGCCAGATCATGTCCAAGTGGTAAAGGAATAAATACAACATTTCTAACATTCAAAAGAAAATACCATACAAAACTATCTCGCGGTGACAAGTTGCAAATTTATGGGAAAAGCCAAGTCTCGCTTTTGAGATAAGTGTTTGGAAGCATGCTCGCCTCTGCCACCATCCTCACAATGCATAGGATAATGACATGCAAGAATCTACAGAACCTAGAACAAACCTTACAAGCACCACAATAATTCGGATCAATAATCTTATTAGGTAAGCCGAGTTGAACTAGCTTTTCCCATAAAGGTGCGCATAGACACTCTTGGTCCGGTAAACAAGAATCATACTTAATACGACCGCAACCATGCAGAATCCAGACATTATCATTGAAGTTAGGAAGAAGCATATGGCACCTTCACACTTGAGTGGTTCATCCACTCCAAACCCGCCTGAGAAAACTGATCCCCAATTCTGCTGGTGGTGATAGTGTCTATGAGCTTGCTTTTCTGCCTCGTGGTCATATATACTGCTAGCAATTAGACCAGAGAACACTAAAGAACCTGCAGGATTCGCTAGTGTGAGGAAATTGTACAATGCCCCGAATTTTTTCAAGCCAAACAACTCAGAGGCTGCTGCTGGCACAATTGCCCAGTGAGCCCCATAGCCAAGTCCAATCAACAAGGTGCCAATGTACATTGCCCCAGGCCACCCCATAGCAAAGAATAGATGCCCAACTGCCATAATGAGTTGAGCCACAGCCATTGCAACTGCTCTTGGATAAGCATGGTCCCTGTTAAATAAAATCCAAAGAATGGACGAGAAAAAGTCAAAATCAGAACTAAATTAAAGCTTAACAAACATCCAGGAGGAGATGAATCAAACTTGTACCTCACAATAACCTCAGAGAAATAACCACCACCAATACGACCTAGAAAGTTCCAAATGCTGATCATGGATACAAATATATGAGTATTATCATACCCAAGAGACTGGCTCATCTGACCCAGATTATCAATCACTGTCAATCCAGATCCTGAACCCAATAGAAGTGAGAAAAACATAAGCCAAAAGTCTGCCTTAATTAATGCTTGGGTCAGGGTAAAGTCCTCTCCCCTATGTGGACCCCTCCTCCTCCTGACCCTCACTGCTCCCACCGCAGCTGCCTGGAATAGTTTTGCTTGCAATTGGGCAATTCGCTTTTGCCTCTCTGATGCTGGAAGCAAGTCCATTTCCTTGGGCTTCTCATCTTCCAGCTCGCTGAATATTAACTCACTAGAATCCTGTCGAAGCCTGTTAGGTTCTTGTTTCTGTGGCTCAGGCAGGAGCGTCTCTTCTTCTGGAGCTCTTGGCTCTAGATAAAAACTCAACGATACAGGAATTACAATTGGAATCAGAAGAAGGATAAACAAAATTACAGTAAAACCCGTGATCACTGTGTGATTCAAGCGGACCAGATCTTGAACAAGCATGACCCCCATCAAGTAAGCAGCCAACAAGAGGCAGACACTATAGATAAATGAGAAGCTTATGCCATCTGTTGGCCGGACTTGTTTGTGACCTCCAACAGGTCTGACAAGAAACATCAGGGCAATTACTACCATTGCTGGACCAACAGCAACCATGAATATCAGAGATGCATGATCAGGGGAATGAATCAATGCATATATCTGAGTCAAAATTGCGCCACCCAATCCAGCAAAGCCTTTCAGAATTCCAACTACGGGACCCCTACTTTTTGGGAAGTTTTGCACACAGGAAACCAGAGCAACTGTATTGAAGTAGGTCTCACCATTTGTTCCCACAAATATAAGAATGCACATCTGCATACTGACATCTGTTAATAATATAACCAGTCAAAATGATACATAAGATTGGAAGCTAATAGTCTAGGGCTGAGAAAAAACTACTACCAATTGCCAGCCTTCAGATAATTATCTCAACCTAGCTAATCATGCTCAGCTGAAAAAGGGCAAAAAAAAGAAGAAGAAATAACAATGTTTGACACACGGCGACCACGAGCTAGGGCTGAACAACCGACCAGTCGGTTTGGTTTTGAGCCCAAACCGTGGGCCGAACCAACTGGTTCGGTTCTACGAAATTCCCAACCGACGGGCGAACCGCTGGTTGGGAGAACCGGCCTAACCGACACCCGAACTGGTCAACACGGTTTGGTCGGTTTGGGCCAGAACAGACAAGCAAAAATTTTCAATCAATTAGAACAAAAAATCAACACAAGTGTTCCAAAACCCACAAAGATGAAAAAGAACAACATGAAAATAAGATCCAATCGAGATTGCAAGATATATGAAAAAGCTTGCTTAATAGAGTTTTTTATTTTGCCCGGATCTGGGTTCTACTTCAGAGTCACCCATCAGTGTAGGCCTTCTTTTTGGAAGTGTTGGACGGCAGAAATCGAGCGGCAACCAACAAACTGCATTGTTGCTCCATGGGAACTCCTATGGGTACGCCTATTCCAGGAGGAGAAAGAATGGCGACAATGGGTCAGAGAAAGAGGGGGGTGTGTGAGAGAGAGAGGGCGTGAGAGAGAGAGAGAGAGAATGTGAGTGCGGCGACAGTGGGTCAGAGAGAGAACTACAAGCGGTGGTGCGGCTGCTAGGAATTTCTCACAAGGGGGTGCGACGACAATGGGTCAGAGAGAGAAGTGAAGGAGCGGGGGGTGATTCGGGGGTAAAAAAAGGTCAGGGGATGGATGACACATAGGCATATACTTAAAAAAAGAAGTGAAATTCCTTATGTACCCTCGGTTATCTCAGATTTTGGGCCGACAGCCGAACCGGGCTGGCCCAAAACCGGTCGGTTTCGGCCCAAATTTGTTCAGCCCTACCATGAGCCACATGTAAGTTCACTTGCCCTCAACAAATGCAAATGTGATTACATCCAAATGCTAACAAAAAGGTCTCAAGAAAACGTGGAGATTCTGTATTACACCTAGAATTAGGAACAAGAGGAGAAACCATGCACAATTAAGCTAGAGAGAGAGAGAGAGAAAGAAAGGAAAGGAACTACACTCGATTAACCTGGTTAAGGCTAGTTTAGCAATAAACCTTAGGATTTTCATTTACTTGTGCTTTGTTACCGACAGGTAATCATTGTGGCTCAAGTCTAGGCAAAATGATATATCATCTAAACTCAACTCAATCGATCTTCCAGAAAAATAGAGAAAATAATTAATCATTTCAAGTATGGTGGAGATAACAAAGAATTCTGTGTCCTCCCCCCCCCCCCCCAACAAAGAAAAAACACAAAAAAAATTATGTTCCTTTTTGCAGTTGAAAGAGGCAACAGAGCCTCTTCTACGACCGGATAAAGTAATTTCATGAAGATCCACCAAAACAGTTTTTCAGCGGAAATATACAGCTACAGAGTTAAGCCATATGAATAAAGTATCGTAATTTTGAATCATGGCCGTTGTATATGAATCTACCGATAAATGGTGTCCTTAAACATCAATACCGAAAAAAAGTAAGAGCTCAGCACGATAGATGAGTTCCATAGTCTAAAAGGAAATAGTAGTATTCTAGCTCATTGCAATCTGGAAATCTGGAAATAAAAGACTGAAAACATGTTACACTATTATTGTTCTTTTGGAAATACGAAAATACCAACTATGATAACAGGAGGTCTAAACTCTCGTCTCAAAAAGGATTCTGACACTGAAACGATATCTATTTCCAAGACTGCCTCCTATCAATACGATTTTGAATGGATAAACCTTCCTTTCTTCTCAATCACATGAGAGATAAACACCACCCAATAAGCTTCATCAAAACCTATCATCACAACCCGAAATTATCAACTAAACCTGTGATGAATTAAAAGTAAGGAGTAGAAGAAAGGCGAGCCTTTCTTGGCACTTACAGCCCCCAGATGCAAAAGGCCAAAAACTCGATCAACAAGCGAATAACACACTAAACAGAGAAGATAAATAAAATACTCACAGCCCACAAAGGCAAAGTGGGAACTCTGCCAGTGACGACGAGCCAAACCAAGTCATACCCAACAAGGTTCTGAATGGCACCGACGAGTAGAACTCCCCATAAGGGCAAGACCTCGCAAAGGCTCCCAGCCAAGAACCCAACGCTGTCACCTAAATCCTTGGCCACCCCGAGCCTCGCAATCTGCCTCTGGTTATAGCTGAGCGAGCTCTTTATCACCGGCGATATGCTCCCGAACAGGTACCCGATTCCCGCACAAGATTGCAACCACATTGCGGCCACAAACACCAGCCATCTGTTGCTCAGAAACGACCTGAATCTCTCTCTCCAACACCCAACACCCATTTTTCATTCACTCGCTCACTGCTTTTCAAAACAACCTTTCTCGCTTCGCCTCTCGTTGCTGTCTGAAATAATTTGAGGTTTGTTTATAATACAACCAGAGCAGAGAGAGAGGGGATGACGATGACGGCTGTGTGAGGACACCGAACTTGATGGTTTGTCATAATGCACATTAATATAAATAAAGCAAATCTGCAAACGGGACATGGAAATCAGAATGGGAGACAGGAATGACACTAATGATGACGCTGCTGGTTGTGTAAAACAGAAGGGGATCGACATCGAAATCGACACCATTATGATCTTTCGCTTTTTTCCTACTTGAAAACATTTATTAAAAAAACAAAAGGAGAATGACTGCTGTTCTCTGAAATTTATTAATTGATGGTGGTTGACCGTTTCAATTTCCGGTATTTCCGCAGGTGTAATTAGCTCCTATTATAATTTATCTGCGAAAGTGATATTCATATTTTTTTTAAAAAGTAAAAATTGTAATAACTAAATAATAAAATCTCAAAACTTCACACTAACTTTTTAAAACAATGCTTATCGAGGTAGTGTTTCTTTGTAAAAATTTTAAAAGATAAAAATATTAGATATTAAAATTAGTAAAAAAGTAAAGATATTTTATAAAAGTGGATAAAAAAATTAAGTAGAGAAAAAATTTGAGTGAATATTATAATAATAAATAATTATTTGATGTAAAAAAATTATTAATTTATAATTTTTTATAACATGCAAAATATTAAAAACCAATAATTTTTAGATGAAATGCAATAAAAATAATCCGTCCCGGTCAGGAATAGGGACAAAATTTTCATTTCGAGTATTAATATTTTTTTAATTTAACTATAAATTTTAATTAATATGCAAAATATTAAAAACCAATAATTTTTAGATGAAATGCAATAAAAATAATAAAGAAATACTTATTCGCCAGATATAAACGAGAACTGCAGAGCAAGAGAAGGATGATCTGGAATCTACCTATTGTCTAATCATCCATTATTGCTGGTCATGCATTCCACATTTTGTCGTGGACCTGTATATTCTGTGTTTTGGGTCACGTCCAAATCGACTGTTGTCTCTCTCACCCTTCATATCTGCCATCAACGGGGCTGCAGAAACAATGAAGATGAGAAAAGCAGAAAAAGAAAAAAAGGAATAAGTAAAATATTAACCATAATTTTATTGTATTAATGTATATGGTAAATAGTTGGGGGGTTTGGGTCCAAATCACGACGATACTGAGGGGGTGTTTCTTTTAGCAAATTTTGAGATTTTGAAAATTGCGAAGAGAGTGAAGAAAGAAAATATTTAATTAAATATTATAATATTATAATAAGAAAATATATTATTTTATGTTTGTTTAGAAATTTTGAGGTGCAAAATTGATTTAATTGAATATTATAATATTATAATGAGGAGAGAGATTATTTTATATTTATTTAAAAAATTTAGGATGAAAATTGATTTAATTGAATATCATGATATTATAATAAGCAGAGATAGATTATTTTATATTTATTAAAAAAATTTGAATGAAAATTTTCACCTAATACACCACGTAAAAAGTCTATAATCTTCCCTCAATTATGCTCGTGACCTGTGGAGCTAGAGTCTCACCCATGCCACAAAGTAAAAAAAAAACAAATTTAGCTACTACTATAAGCAGATACCAAATTCTGATCTATTCACATTTTAATTGACACTGTCCAAAAAAAAAAAGTGTGTCACATCTAAAGGTAATAATGGCTATAAACCGGCAAAGGCTGATGACCCTCAACAGGCGGTGCGTTATGCACCACGCGCTGCACGTGGATCTGACGCGCTGACCGTCTTTGTCGTGCGTGGCTGCCCCTCCGTGTTGAGGATCATACGCCTATATCTAAAGTTTCCCATACATAGACTTATTCCACC
Organism: Myrica gale; assembly: GCA_963930655.1. Taxonomy (NCBI): domain Eukaryota; kingdom Viridiplantae; phylum Streptophyta; class Magnoliopsida; order Fagales; family Myricaceae; genus Myrica; species Myrica gale. Next base: position 581,055 of record OZ005600.1, on the reverse strand, counting down.
TCGATTCTAGCTCATTACCTTGATTCCAAGAGAATCGTTTCTATTGTGTAATTGATTTTGTCGGTTTCTATTGTGTAAATGCTTTTGTACGTTTCTATTGTATAATTGATTTTATAATTATGTTTTACATTGTATAAATATAGAATACTCACCCACGTTCAAGGTGTGGTGATTTACCAAACCTTCTCACTCTGCCACCGAACACAGCTCTTCTCCTCCGGCGTGGAATGTGTGACTCATGCGCTCCATTTTTCACTACGGTTCCTCTCTGCTGTCTCACACGCGCCGCCGGCGCCGGCAGTTTCAGTCCGACCAGAAATAAATCCGTTTGAGTCTGCCACTCTGTTTAAGGCTTTTGTGTTGTTGTGTTTTCTTCCGTTTGGGCTTGCCCCTCTGTTTAGAGCTTGTTTTTTGCGTGTGTATCGTGTTTGTGTTTTGTTTTTACTTGTTGCTGGCCTTTGTTGTCTGACCCTTCAGTGGGTTTATCCGAGTCCTTGTGGCTCTCTTCCGGTCCTTTGTTGGGTCTTGCTGCCCGCCGATTGTGGCGCTTTACTGGCTTGTTCAGGTCATGGTAGCTTTGTCTACTGTGTCCGACCACCACTCCCTCTGCCTTGCATGAGGTTTATAGTGATTCTTTTGATCTGTTCTGGGGTCTTACTAGTTGTGTTTGTCTTGTTGTCCTGTATTGTTCGTCCTTGTTTATAATGTTTGGTTGTTTTCGAGAAAAAAAAATACCAAATTCAGATCTATTCACAATTTTAAAATCTATGGCCTTTTGTTGATGTGGTAGCTAAGATTTTGTCAAAAAAAAATGAAAAATGCTATTCTTTAGTAAAAAGCTTTATAGAAATTAAGCTATCGATGTGGCAGCTCTTGTAGAACTTATTCAGAATTTTTAATTCGTCATTGCTGTATGCAAAAGTTTTTGAAATATATTTTAAGTGGATCTGATATTAATGTCAGCGTCGATATGTCCGAGTGGTTAAGGAGACAGACTTGAAATCTGTTGGGCTACGCCCGCGCAGGTTCGAACCCTGCTGTCGACGCTAATTTTTTTCTTTCTTATCTTATTGCCAATCCGACGGCTACCATTTTTTTTGGGGGGTAACTGGAAGTTAACGGCTACCATTTGTTAAAAATCCCCCTACAAATATCGACGGATCGTATTTTAGTCAGACGACTCCCTTGCAAAAAACCCCCCCAACAAAATCTCCGCCCCCTGAGAGGTTTTCGGCGAGAGCGGTGAGAAGAGAGCGCAAAAATGAACCTAGACGAAGTGTCAAGGGCGTTCGTGGAGCACTACTACTCTACGTTCGATTCGAATCGAGCGGCTCTGGCGACCCTGTACCAGGAAGGGTCCATGCTGACCTTCGAGGGTCAGAAGATCCAGGGAGCGCAGAACATTGTAGCCAAGCTCAGCAGCCTGCCCTTCCAGCAATGCAAGCATGCCATCACCACTGTTGATTGCCAGCCCTCCGGCGCTGCCGGCGGCATGCTCGTCTTCGTCAGTGGCAATCTCCAGTTAGCGGGCGAGCAACATGCCCTCAAGTTCAGTCAGGTATTTCTTTAAACACCTAATAAATGGAAAGGATACAAATCTTAGCCTGGCTATGGGGTTGATGCTTTTCAAAATGTTCTACCCTTCTCTATGGACGTGTTAAATATATGTTATGTCTAGTTAATGCTTTTCGCTGAAGGAGTCGCCAAGGATAGATACATACGAGTGAAAATCAAATTTTTCATTGCTTACACATTGCAAGCATGCTTCCCAGTTATTTAAAGGTTATCACTCTCTCAGTGTGTTTCCCTGGGTCGATCTGATCCTCTCTACCCTTGTTCATAAGATGGAAGTTCCTCAGAAGTTTTCTGTTGCGGAGATTGAGTGTTACAATCGTGCATTAATGCTAAATCTTAGTCACAGTAGGGGCTTCCCTAATACTTTTGTACCGCAGTACAGTTAGATCTGGTATGCACCCAATTTTAGGACTTGGTAGACACTGATACGATGTATTCAGAATCCAATTCAGGTTCTAAATGTTTGTACCTCGGTTGGGAGTTTAGACTGAAAAAGGAAGACTCGAGTATTTGAGAGTATCTTTGCCGAGTCAATGACTTGGTTGTTACTTAACGCTATAAGGTAAAGTTGCTGGTGAGATTGAGGATCTTTTGCAACGTAAAACTTTTGGAAGGGATTATGGCTTTGCCAAATAATGGTTGCTGACCTGCAGTATTAGTTTTATGGAAATAAGAGAACTTTGGAGTGATGCATATATCCAAAATCATTCTGCTCGATGGTGAGCGCTTTGTATTTATATGGGAATTGAACATGTCAATGGACATTTTTTTGTGATGTTTCTTTCGGTCTGTAGTGTAGGCTTGTAGCTCCTGGCTAACAACTCGGTTTCATACTTTCTTTTTCCTATTTTCTGATTGTCAATCTCTAGCCTAATTCTTTCCTTCCAACTCTGTTTCATGCCTTGTGTAGATGTTCCACCTGATACCTACTACGCAGCATAGCTTTTACGTGTTGAATGACATTTTCCGCTTGAATTATGCGTAAGGAGTTAAGTCCATTCAGGAACTTGGAGAGGAGACTTTTTTTTTGTTCTTATTTTGAGCATTGAAGATTAAAAGGGGCTGTGTATGGATATTTAACTTTTATCCTTTTGGAAGGGGTTACTGAGACTGCATGGTTGGCTGCTTGTTTTTTCATGCTGGGCAAAAGTATGATATTATTGCATCTTTGATCTGAAGTAGCCTACTTGATTCAAACTTGTGAGAATGAGTTGCATCATGCGATCGTATATGGGGGAAGAAAGTGAATTCTGTACTCATTAGGCTTGAGATGCAAGCATTAGATAGGGAAAGTTTTCATCGTTCTTCATACTCCAGTATGGTGGTCTAACTAATCATGTTTTGGGGCCAAAAATGCTTCTTTATTACCATCAATTTTCAAACCTTGGGTTCTCCCCCCTACTCACCACCTCCCCCAGCGCCCCCCCCCCCATCTTCTGTTAGGTAGAGGTCGGAATTGCATTGGAAGAAAATCAGCAGTATGCTCGTTTGTCATGTTTGGGGAAGGCGGAAGGGGAGGATTTAATAATGTCTAAATCTAGTTTGTTGGAGATATATACCCGCCTTCCAGCCATGCCAAGAACGACCAATGTCAAGAGGAAGGTGTGCCAAAAAATTGGTCGCCAAGTTTTGCCTGTGTTATAAGTACTCCGTGCATGTTTCATCCCTTCTTAGAAAGGAACAACATGAAAAACAGATACTATGACAGGCTTCATTCTTGAGAATTCTACTTACCCTGGGAGATCACGATTCACGGTCTGAATGTTTCTGCACCCAACATGAGTTCATCGACAAAGTACACCGGTCGTGGGGCCGCACAACCCGCTGATAATTTAGTGCTTTTAACAGTGGTGGCGTGATCATGGGGAAATCCATAGAATGCCACTACCAGAATATTGATCATCATAAGCAATCAAAAAGTGCTTTTGAGCCACAAGGACAAGGTTATTAATAATATCAAGGTAAACATCTCTGCAGTTTTGATTTGATGCCTCAATTTTACCCGTGGACATATCGAATTGGTACAAACGTCCCAGTGAAACTGCGAAAAGAAAAATTGGGACAAATATGTATAGTTTTTTTAAGGTAATCTTTTTCTATTTTATGCAAAAGACTACGGAGATTGGTTGGCAGGGGAGAAATATACCGTCTGATTGGTATATCGGAAGTTTCCTTCGACCGTAGTGCAAGTGAGGTGTATTGTGTGAATACGAATAGCTTGATTCTATAACGTTCGCTTTTCCTAGCCATCGAGTCTCTGTCTCTTCCTCAGAAAGCAACATCTCACCTTTATAATCATGGTTCTTTTCCGACTCCATTGCCACTCATTGTAGACTTTAGGAAAGATCGCAAAGAGTCCGTAAAGAGTAGTGTAGAGGGGCGCAAAAGGAGAGAGAACAAGAGGGAGAAGATGTCGGATTGGGGACCGGTATTTGTGGCCGTGGTGCTCTTCATACTGCTCACTCCGGGGCTGCTGATTCAGATCCCAGGAAAGCACCGGTTCGTAGAATTCGGCAACTTTCAGACGAGTGGAGTTTCCATATTGGTTCATTCCATCCTCTTCTTTGCTCTCATATGCATCTTCTTGTTAGCTGTGGGTGTCCACATGTACACGGGCTAATAGCCCCCAAGACAAATACCACCATATCTACGAGTATCTGACTGGGTAACATTGTTGTGATTTGTGAGCTTATGTTGTTTGTCTGTCATGTCCTCTCTGTATTCTCTGTACTCTAGTTTTTGAAGTTTTAAGTCGTATTGCTTCTTACAAGTTTACAGATCATTGATCCCAACTATTAATGACAGATGGTTCGAGTTTTTTACTGATTCCATTGTATAGACTGGTTTACCTGATCCCAAATTCCCTTGAAAGATGATACGCCACAGCAGCGTAGATCAAGGGGCACCAAAACTAAATCCCAAATATCAAGGAGGAGGTTAGACTTGAAGATCAGCGAAGGATACGCTAGGAATATTTCAAATAAATAATTCAAATAATTGAAAAGAGTGGTGGGAGGTTTTGTAGGAGATTTTTAGGAATCTGTTATTTCTTTAGTTGTGATTTCTTTAGCCGTTGTTAGTCAAGTTGTAGTGTTGACGTTGAAGACTAAGTCAATTTTCTGTTGCTCTGTTTTAGGCGTCATAGTTATGTCTTTGTTTATTTAAACGTTATGGAATAACAAAGTTCTCAAGTATTATTCAACAAATATTCTTGCATGCGGTTCTATTCTCACCCGAAGAGAATATTATTTTTACATTGATCTTAAAGTTCTGACTGGGACCTATCATTGGTATCGGAGCTGATGGCAACCAACAAGGAGCGAATTGAATTGCTCGAAACTGCACTTGGTGCAGTACAAAATGGAATGGAGCAGATGTCTGTTGGTGTGAACGATAGATTGCAAAGCTTGGAAGACTCTATCAAAATATTGTCAGATGTTGTTCTCTCTAGAGAAAATTCTGGCAAGCCACGAAATACTTTCCGCTACAAGGACGATGGGGAAGGATCTGGGCGTGCATTCAATCCTCGGAGGGCGAAGTTAGAATTTCCTAGATATTTTGGCGAAGATCCCACAGAATGGTTCAATCGGGCAGCACAGTTTTTTGACTATCAAGAAACGGCCGGGAACCAAAAGGGGTCGCTAGCATCCTTTCACATGGAAGGCGAAGCTAACCAGTGGTGGCAATGATTGAGCCACACATACAAGGAGGAATCTCGCATTGTCACATGGGAAATATTTACAGAAGAATTGTGGGCTCGCTTTGGACACACCGATTGTGAAGATTTTGACGAGGCACTTTCTCATGTTCGTCAAAATGGATCGCTACGAGACTATCAAAAGGAGTTCGAGAAGTTGGGCAATAGAGTACAAGGATGGACACAAAAAGCGATGGTCGAAACATTTATGGGTGGGCTGAAGACAGAAATATCAGAGGGCATCCGGATGTTCAAACCAAAGACTTTAAAGGAGACCATCAGCCTTGCAAGGATGCGCGATGAACAACTCATTCGCCAACGATCGTCAATTGACTGATCGCAGATGACTCTTCCAAATCCAGCGCGATCTACATCCGCATCGCCTGTAAAGCGGTTGACGTGGGAGGAGATGCAAAAACGGCAGACACAAGGCCTTTGTTTCAATTGCAACGAGAAATTCACTACGGGCCACAAGTGTCAAAGACCACAATTATTATTTCTTGAAGGGATGAGGGAAATAGTTTGTGAAGAAATCAATGATGCAATGCCGGAAGAAGTTACCGAGTCTGAGATGTTATTATATGATTCTGGTAAGATACGAAGAACAAAGCCACCTTGAGGACAAGGTTCCGCTTGATGGTGGAAGGATTGATACGCCACAACAGCGTAGATCAAGGGGCACCAAAACTAAATCCCAAATATCAAGGAGGAGGTTAGACTTGAAGATCAACAAAGGATACGCTAGGAATATTTCAAATAAATAATTCAAATAATTGAAAAGAGTGGTGGGAGGTTTTGTAGGAGATTTCTAGGAATATGCTATTTCTTTAGTCGTGATTTCTTTAGCCGTTGTTAGTCAAGTTGTAGTGTTGACGTCGAAGACTAAGTCAATTTTATGTTGCTCTGTTTTAGGCGTCATAGTTATATCTTTGTTTATTTAAACGTTATGGAATAACAAAGTTCTCAAGTATTATTTAACAAATATTCTTGCATGCGGTTCTATTCTAACTAGGGGTGGGCAAACCGAGTTCGGGTTCGGGTTCGAAAATTTCAACCCGAACCCGACCCGAAATATTCGGGTTTCTTTGTGAGGAAACCCGAACCCGAAAAAAACCCGAAAATATCGGGTCGGTTCGGTTCGGAAAACGCGGGTTACGGGGTGGAGGAGTTATATTTTCGGGTTCGGGTCGGGTTCGGGTTTAATTTCGGGTTTGTTCATATACCCGAACCCGAACTTTTATTTGCTTGTAAACCCGACCCCGACTAAACCCGACCCGATCGGGTCGGAAACGGGTCGTGCCGGTTCGGGTTGTCGGGTCTCGGGTTTTTTGCCCACCCCTAATTCTAACCCGAAGAGAATATTATTTTTACATTGATCTTACGGTTCTGACTGAGACCTATCAAAAGAATACTCAGATTGACATTAATCATTTGCTTGAAAGAAAATATTAGCTTTATTGTGGTCAACTATTGGGGGTTAAGAATCCTCTTTCTTTTCTTTTTTTTTCTAAATAAAGATTCCATTAAACAGAGCAGACAATTCAAGGTGGAACCAAGGATGGTTACAGGAATACAAGAGAGGGTAAAGAATCCTCTTGGTTTAGTATCCATCGGTTATTGCCTTTTCCTTTGGGAAGTATCTACTGTGGCGAAAGTTTAGTGAAAAATTGGAGTGATCACGAAGGATCTGCTAATTGTGATGTCTCCACAATGACTGCGTAAGGATAGTAGATTAGCTAAGGCAGACTAGAATCTATACAGTCATGTTGTTTGGTTACCGAGAATTGGTAAAGGGCCCGGCAGGTAAATATTTAACAGCGCCATTTGATGCAAGGCCGCATATGTAAGTTCTTCAGACTAGTGGATATAGCAAGAGATTCGAAAGGTTGAGCCTGAAAAGAGAGATTGAGAGAAATACAGGGACAATTTCATTCCCCATATTGCATGGTCTCTGTGCTCAAACCAGGGGTGTCTTCTTAGTTTTTGTAATTATTTAAAGTTCAGATACTTCCATGCAATTATTTCCTGAGTTAACATGTCAAAATGACAGGTTTTATCCGAAACAAGAAGCGTAAGAGTACTACTTATGACTCTTTGACTTGAGCGTCGACGGATAAACATTGCGCTTCAAAGCAAATTCGACGCTTGTATGTGTCTTCTGCTTGAGGTAAGTCCTATTGTTTATATTCAAGTGAAAATCACACACCGAATTTGCTATCTCAGAGATACTTGTTCCAAGTAGTAGCAATATTTTGATAGGATTGACGGCTGCTGTTGCAAAACAGAGCAAATCGTGAGCACCATTCTCAACATTCAACATCCTCTGAATGTAGTTTCAAAAAAAAAAACATCCTCTGATTGCGGCTTTTTGGCCACATCCCAAACAAGAAAAAAGGAAACATGTTCTGTTTGTGCGCGTCGCAAAGCCTCAAATGCATATAAGTCCAAATATATGTTATCAGCCCGCCCTTGCACTCCACCGAAAATTTTATTTTGCGTGACAATAATTACTGAGAAAAGTGAAAACCAACGCTAAAAAACAGGGCGAGTCCGAATAGTTGTTTGAATCTCTTCATTTTCACGAGTAGTAAACAAAAGATTATAGGATCAAACTTTCTGTCCTATCGCTCCTAGACAGAGGTGAATGTTAAGAACACCCAGAAACAAAAGAAGAAGCAAACCGTAAAGAACTGTGTGCACAAACATGGAAGCAATACTAGTCTTCATGTTCATAAAATCCAGTGGTCGATTCTTTCCGGGCATTTGAAAGAGTGTTCCTGGAGACAAAGCTGCAAACAGCGCCGCAGCTATCAGAGGAGCAGCCCAGTCGTTCATTGTAAGCCTTAGGAAATGACTCAAAAACTCACTTTACGATTGAAGAAGAAGAAGAAGCAGCAGCAGCAGCACCCAACTTCGCAAGCATATAAAAAATCAACCACCACTCACTTTATCCTTCTCTATTGTCTTTTGGAAGTCCTTTTCTCCCGGTTGGATAAGGAAAGGCATCATTATCTATTGCTGTCAAACCCACAAGGTGTAGAGTGGAAGCATAAATATGGGGTTTTGCAATCAATTGCAGGAGCAAATAACGGATTGTGGTCGGTCACAAAACTCCACCGTCCATTTCAGCACTTTCTTTTATCTGTTTCGGATGAGTAAACTGTTCAAGCATTTACCAGTAAGTTCACAACTTCGTTGAAAAAGAGAGTAGGTGCGAGGTTTTAGTCAAAACAATAGCTTGAAAGGAGGAAGTGGGTCCATCAGGACCAAGTGATGGAAATTTCATGGAAACCTGTTCTGCTGCTTGTAACAGGGAATCCGATTTTTCCCTTTTTTCTCTCCCCATCGAATGATTCCACGTATCAAATGCAGAGAATCCCCACCCACTAGAGTATTCACTCTGACTCACCCGGTCTATCTTGTGCTCTTTTTTCTTAAGGTCTATCTTGTGCCTCACCCGTCCCAAAATCCTCCCAGTTCCGAAGCGTCACACTCGAGAGCTGTTTTCACTGTAACTTCCTATCTACATTGCGTCCCCTAAAAGCTACCCACTTCTCTTCGTACTTAGCCAATCCCTCACTGACACACACATACCCCCTCCTCTAACAGCCAGATTAAGCATTTTACTGTCTTCTCCAGCAAGAAATGGCGGACTGGGCGCCCGTACTGATCGGCGTAGTACTCTTCGTGCTGCTCACACCCGGACTTCTCTTTCAGATACCGGGAAACAACCGGAATGTGGAGTTCGGCAGCATGAAGACCAACGGCAAGGCCGTGGGCGTCCACACTTTCATCTTTTTCGGTCTCTATGCGGTCCTCATCTTGGCCGTCCGCGTCCATATCTACACCGGCTAAACCGGTCATGTCTCACTTTCTCAGCTGTTTGGTTTCTGCTCGAGATCTTTGTGTTTTTTGGTCGATTAATGTGATACTTCGATTGTCGGATATACAAAAGCACAGATCTTGTTTTATTTGGAAATTAGCTTCCTACTCTTCATTGCTTGTATCAGCTTCGTAGCATTCTTTGGTCAGATTTTATAATTTCTGAAGTCCTGTTTCCTCCGCAGTTCAGCCATTTTTTTATTCACTATTTGGTATTTAGGACTTTTGATTCTATGCTTAGCAAAAATGAAAAGAAGAAACAGGGTTTGTGTAGAAGATCCCTTTCTTAAGATCCTGTTTTGATTGGGTTTTCATTTCGATTTATTGAATAATCAACTCAGAAAATTAAGGGGAGAAAACCCCGCAGGCTTGGTCCTGCTTCTAAAATTTGCCTAGAAAAAAAAATGTCTCACTATGCCATCAATGGTTTACAAAGTAAACTTAATTATCCCATCTGATTGTAACTGTCATCAGTCACTACTCAATTCTTTTCTGTTTCTATTTTCTCCTGTTAGACGTGGATTGGCCAAAACATTATTTAGAGATTGAAAGAACCGGTTTGCTCAATATTCCAGATTTAGTCACTCAGACAAAAACCTAGGCGAAAACACAGAACACTATGGGTAGGAATCATCTGTTTATTCAGCTGTACTTGTGTTGGAGCGTCCATTCTCTGAAGTAAGTCACTCAGACAAACCTAGGCGAAAACACAGAACACTATGGGTAGGAATCATCTGTTTATTCAGCTGTACTTGTGTTGGAGCGTCCATTCTCTGAAGTAAGCTGGTGTTTTTGATCTAGTATAGCACTGTTAATTAAAGAACTCTCTCCAATCTCCATTATATCCTGTTATCTGTTTTCTGTCTTTTTTCCTAAGCGTTAAGTTATATTTAATGGCTCAAATGGAATCTCCTCGTGAAGTTCCACTAGAGCCGGTGTCGACCAGGTTGTTTGGTTAGAAATGTTGGGTTGGTTTGCGTCTATCTCACGTGCTAAGACCTGGGACTTGGGTGTCCTGTTCGGTTTGCCTGGCAATTGAATAAGCCATTGGACCCTTAATTACAGGGACACGGCTGCCTGTGCTCCGGTTTTAATTATTGCGTTTCTGCACTGACTTCCTTGTAGGTGCCGAGAATCTCTAACTGGATTTCTCCGGCTATCAATGCATTAAAAAAGAGGATAAATGACTGACCAAAGTTTGGAACAATCTCTTCCCAAATCTTCCGAAAAAACAGAGTATGTTGCCTCCCCTTCTGTTATAGGTGAAATGTTTGGAGCACCATTCACAAATGATATGACAATGTACTGCTAAACTTATGCGGAGGCGCGAAGCTTGCGAGTTTATCATGTTTATGCAGAATCCCGTTAAAATTATGCGGCAGAAGATGTCAACACTCTTTTACGTATCCCATTAGAGAACCAAACGAACTAGGAGACAACTTAGAAGGGACTTTTACTTTTGAGGTAAACAAAACCTACCAGCCATACAATAGTTGTTAACAACGAACACAGTAAGGGGATATTGAACATGAAAACTTAACAAAGAGAAAGATAGAAAAGAAACCCCATCTTGAGGAGGGTTAGAGCATTGAAAAGAACGAAAGAAACAAGTAAAAAAAGGGCTAACAAAGTATGGGGGTTGTCGAAAAGCGTTCGGGTCAATTAACGTGTATGTGAACACCGATTGCGATGACCAAGATGGTGATTATGCAAAAGTATATGATGGCATGAACCAGAATGGCGATCCCACTTGTGCACATGTTCCCGAACTCTATCACCCTCGTTCTTGCCGGCAGTTGGAACAGCAACCCTGGTGAGAAGAGGATGAACAAAACCACTGCTACAACGATTGGACCCCAATCAGCACTCATCTCTCTTTCTCTCTGTCTGTTCTGTTTTTCCTCTTGAGATGAAAAGGCTAATTGGAACTTCTCTTGAAGTGCGGATGAGAGAAGACAGAGAAATGTACTTTGTCAATATGTAGAAGGACGAAGGAGACCTATTTTCTTGGTGGCGAAGGAGAAGGGGATGCTAAACTTGGAGAGAAAGAAGACAAGTGGGTTTAAAAGAGGGGAAAGGTATGTAATACTAGTGGGTTTGCTTTAGGAGAAGGAAACAAACACCTTTTCTTTCATTTGCTTCAAACAATTGTTCAGTTACAGGTTCTTTTAACTTGCTTTACAGATTGATGAAGGTGGAGGCTTTAGTAAAGCAATCATGAAAAGAAAATTGGGAAAGGAAGCGCATGTGTAAAGGAGGAGTCAAGGCTACGTGTGTTTTGAATGCTTCGCCCTTTGGTTTTCCTCTTTAAAGAAAAGAGCTAAGTGCACGCGTTAAGGAATGTAGGGTCTAACAAAAGTGGAAATAGGCTGAAAATGATCTGGTATAAATAGGAAAAGGACCTAAACTACATGTAGTTTCGTATGAAGACTGAAGTTTGCATAATATTTGTGCTGTTGACGCCGGGGCTGTTGTTTGCAGCTGCCTGGCAATAACAGAGTGGTGGAAGTTGCGAACATGCAGACTAGTGGCCTCTCATCGCCATCGGCATTAATAACGCCACCGGATGCTTTTGTTCTTCCTGCCTGACCTTTTGTTCTTCTTGCTGATTCTGTGTCATTTTGCTTTTCCCTCTTTTATCTCAGATTGTTCATTAACAAGCTAGGAAGAATGAAAGTGTTGTCAGTTGTAGTGTCGCTCAAGAGCAACAGACTTGAAAAATCTCACATCCGCTCGTTGTTTTGATATCCGGAGGACATTGTTTTGGACTCTGATTATGGATATCAATAGCTTGCAGCCATTTGAATCTTGGCATTAACCCTAATTTCTAGGGTGAAAAATTAGATATCTATTCCAACTGTCAGGAGAAGCTAAAGAATTCATCTCAACCAAAAGCTTCAATTTAATATATCTGCCTTGTTTTCTGCGTCAATTTGGGCATTTTGTGGCATTCCCTCGGGCACGTCTATCTGAAATAGAGGTTTCCTACTGCAAAACGCATCACCAGATGTGATTCGATAATCATATTCACATGGCTGGCAACTTTACTTCGCAACCTCAAAACGTATCCTGACATGAACTTCTAAATCACTTTCACCAGTTTTCACAAGCGATGAGCAACAAAACTACCAGCAAGCAATTCGCAAGAACCCAATTGAACTGAGAACTTAGATCTTAATCTTGGGCATTTGCTTTCCAAATTCTCGATAGGATTACGGCTTTTTTCCATGTAAATGAAGAAAAGAATCCCTTTGAAAACTGAAAATGATTGAATTATTCCATCAAACATTGGGGATTACATAGATTGGCAGGCAGCAAATGGATTTCTCAATTAGTTGATGCAGTTACACGTGCAGAACTTTTGTGAACGATGGCACCAAATCATACAACGACAAGGGTTTCCTGAAGAGAATGAAAAAATAATAGGAAAGGTACACTGCAAGAACTTCAGAACCCCCAGCTAAGTTGGCATGATATCCATCCATTGTCAGGGCCAAAACAAACATCTCTCTCTTGTTCACAATCATGCTTTCAACTTTTCATAGTTCCACGCTGGACGAATCAGCACCCGGAGAAGACAGTTAAAAATGGTGTCTTTCTGACCATTATCCATAGACAATCAAAGCAAACAGCATTAAACTGAACAAACAAAACTTCTACACTAGCTAGGACCAAAAAACGTGACCTCAAAGTCGCAGGTTTTGTAGGTGTTAGTCTAACTCATCTATATAATTTTAAGGCTTAAGCTCTTGGTGGCAGGCGAAACTTGATTAGAGGATGCAAGTGTCAAGTGTGAGTGCCAAGCTCCCACATCAGTAGAACTGTAGAACTCACACGTTCAACTCCAGCGGTTCGATTATCGCTCATTTGTTAAAACGGAAGGCTTAGATAACCGTATTGTTATCGTCACGAGACAAAGTGGCAAACTACACTAAAATGAAACAAAAATAGACAGAAAAAACAAAGAAATGTTGAAGTGGGAGAGGCTCTTACCAGGCACACGCTTGTGACTTGTCGGAATAGGAGGGGCAAAGAATGGAGCGGCCCAATTCAGACAAACTGGAAACGAGCGCAGCGAAGTAGAAGAGCAAGACGAGCCCAACGATCAAAGGCATCAATATGAGGCCGATGAGGAAAGCCACCGATCCGAAGAGCATCAGAGCCACCGAAATCCCGATAAACAGCGAGCCGAAAGTGGCGGGCGACATCGTCGTGGAGGGCTGACTGGAGGAGGAGGTTCCCAACTCCACAGCTGAATGTAAGATTGGAAATTGGAGGGGTATAGGAGGGGATGTGAGGAGTTGGATGATCATGGAGCCGAGCTCGTAAAAAACCCTGGATTGTTGCTGGTCTTGATCTCTCATGGTTTTAAGTTTTCTCTTCGAAATCCTGCTTCCAGCGTTTAGAGGACCAAAACCCTGACTCCAGAAATTGGGATTTTTCTTTTCCTTCTGCGGTGATGATAAGATTGTGCTGTGTTATGCAGGAGGATGTTTCCTTTTGAGGGAAGGTCCGAAAATCGAGACAAGAGGATAAGCACAGCGACTGTTTCGGAGAAATACAGAGAATGGATAGTGGAAAGAAAGAGAAGTGCACCTCTGTTCGCGGCATACGTATAAAGAAAGAATGATTTCTCTCTCTTTTTTTTCTATTATTTGTCTGAGCTAATTTTGGCACGATTTTATCCGATTGGAAAGTTCCAATTTTTCTGCTGTTTAAGTTGTTACATTACATCATCGAACACACGAGCATATCAAAAATTTGAATTTCTATGAATTTTTTGTAAAAGTTTAAGAATATTTGATTGTAAAATAAATTTTTATGAAATTTGTTAAAACAGAGATAATATTTAGAGGTTGTTTTTTACTTTTTTTAAAAAAAAATCAAAATTTGAGTGAAAACGAATGGGCCAAGAAGCCCAATGGATTACCAAAGCCCGCGTAATGTATCTCCCTCTAATTGACCAGGTCACCAGGGAAAGGTTCCTCACAAAAAAAAAAAAAAAACCGATTCGATTCCAAGAATATTCTTAATTGTTTGACTCGCGTTTAAGACTATTATCCCTCGTAGCTGATCGCCTACATCAAGAATCTTTAAGACCACCTGAACCTCTCTCTTGGCCGTACCCGTCAACTCCTCCTCCGGTGAAAACCTGAAAAAGCTGTTCTGATTTCAAGTGTCGCCATGACAGTGCAGACAAAATTGACACTGATTTTGAACCGAACCGAACCGAACCAACTTGGGAATATTGGATTTGGAACAAAATCCAATGCCAAACTAATTTGGAATCGACATTCGACAGGGTTTTTAGCTTAGAAGCAGACTGATAATCCGGTACGTAATTGGGCATGATCCCATCGTTTGGGAATCGACAGGGTCGTACTTCTTCCCTTTTTTTATTCCTTTTTTCTTGGATTCTAAAGTCGTACGTACTCAGCTCCCATCGTTTCAAATTTCAAATATCAAAATCATCTCCGCGGACGAAGGTGAAAAGAACAGACATGTTTTCTTCGAAGAAGTCGGGCCCGACTTGCTTTCTGAAACGAACACATGTGCGGCACCCCCCACACATGGAAAAAAGGAGAGCCACGTAATAAATCATGTAAAATAGACGAGAGATTTGTAGATACTCTCTCCAACTTTCAAAGCAATTGTATCCGCGAAGATTCACATAATAACTGCTAAGACTACTAATGGCAATTTTTTGTTTAACTGATGAACATTTATTTAATTAAGTCAGTCTTCATAGGGACTGTATTGTAATATTTTGCTACCTAGGCCATACACATATTATACAACACGCCCACGGTAATATAACAAGCGACTAGAACCTCAGCGGCCCAATAAGAAACTAAGGATACAACAGGTGGCAAGAGGTGGAGATGCCACCTTAGGGTACGAATCACGATATCACACGGACGCAGTAAGGTGCTTCCCTGTAATTTACCAGCAACCGACTGGCAAACGGACCAACTGTTATTGAATTCTAACCCATACACGCAACTTAGAAAGAAAACCGTTCTTCAAAGACAACTGTAGTACTAGAAAAGCAGTGGCACTTGTGCCGCCGATTTTGCTGCTTTTAGGTCGAGAAATTAGGACAAACGGAGAGTGGTATCTTCCCGTAAAGGGGAGTAGCCCATATCGTTGGCGTTGGGGTCCACTACTCCCAGGGCATGGTCACCATGATCGCTGGGCTTCTCGCGCACCCTTGCTGCCATCTGAACAGGCCACAAAACAAAGACGCAAAGCTCAGCCATATGACATAGAAATTCACGGGGAGTTAGTTTTCTGAGTCTTTTTTTTTTCTTTACTTACCTCCTCCATGCCAGCCATCTCTTCTCTCAGTTTTTGTTCCTGTTCATCATAGGAGTAGAAGTTATTTTGCTGTATTTCAGCGTATCACAGTATAACGCAGACTAGTGTCATGAGAAATTTACATCTAGATCCATAGATAAGACACAATAGGCTCGCCTAGGACAAAAAAACAAAAACAAACAATAGGCTCACTTTCTACTTTCTATTTTACTTTTCTCACAAAGAAATGGTGGAGAAGAGATACCTTTTCTTTGAAAAATCCATACCACAAGACAAAGCACGTGGATGACTACGTGTCTTCACGCCATTGGAGTTTTGTTTTCACATAGGCGTAGTCTTCCTCACAAAGGAATGGAGGGCAACCGATACCATTCCTTTGAAAAATCCATACCACTTGTTTGGGGATAAACAAATGGGAATATCCAAGACAAGCCCGTTTATAACAACGTGTCTTCACGCCACGTGTAGACTTTTCTCACAGAGGTGGCGGGCATGTATGTCTTTTACCTATTTCTTTATTTGAGGAGCAAAGACCACTGCAATGGTGGACAAAGCTGCTCGATTTTTTAATTTTATTTTTAATTTTATTGTGGGAAAATTGAATCTACTCTCACAAATATCAGATATGCACTGGCACTAAACAAAATACTACACATAGATTGGGTTGGGGCCAGCAAATAGTGCTCTATCTGGAGGAGTGGTGCAGTCTGACTGACATATTCAGGGCTTTTAATTTTGGAGGCACAGTACTACTCAGAAGCATTGGAAAGGACAAGTACTTCAACCTCCATGAGCATGACAAACTATAGGCTATTCACAGCAGAAAGACATATAGATCAAATCAATTGAGAACACTTAAGGAATTTGACTCAAACAAGGGTTTGGTTACAGTCCTTTAATTTCGACCTGAATGCCAATTATAGGTTTTGAGACAGTTTTCTGCAGGGTTTTCAAAACCTAGCTTTGTACAGAGTAATCACTACAACAAAATTTTACGACATGTAAAATCGCAAATTCAGGAAAGCAGAACTCGTGCATTCGCACATAAATGAACATGAGACTTTATCTTCCATTGTTGTCGATATGGCCTTATATCTAAAGACCCTTGGGAAGAAATTCCAGGGTTTCTATTCTATAATCGGTCATGTGGAAATTGCTATGCCAAGTCAAGAGTAAAAAAGTTTAATTGGCATAAGCAGTTTATAAAAAGCAGGACTCTGTTTTTTTTTCTTTTCTTTTTACTAGGCAAATTGGGAAGAAATTTTAGGGTTACCCCATATCTATCCCTCCACAAAGGGAGGAGGTGCCATCGGAGCTAAAGCTCACTGTTTATTTCTTGGATTCTGTTTATTATACTAGTTCTTTTAAAGGTTTACCTACAATTAAGCCCCTGTGCTGTTTTATTTCATTTCCTGATAAGCTTTCCAATATTCACAATTGAGGAACTGTTGATGCACTTCCGAAACAACAGTCCATGACCATCAACCACATATATCAACAATTTCGTAGAAGATTCAGGTCAACATACATGTTTCCTGTTTTTACACATTAGGACACAACTCTATGGCAAATTGATCTCTACCTGCTTCGCCTTTATGACTTTTGACAACGGATTTGATACCACAGCATTGTTACTGTAAAAGAAAAATATATGATACTAGGTAGCTTGTAAGAATTGACCTTTAAGAATCTGGTCTGTCGTATTATCACATCCAGTTCTTTCTCTAGTTCTGTCAGCTCTATAATGTCCTTCTCTTCAATGTTTTGTGCTTCAAGGTAACTGCCAAAGGCACAGCAATAAAAGTGAATTAGCTAGTTAATTGAAGCACATTTCATGGGCCTCGAAGATGTCATGTCATCAACTGAGGAACTAGATTTTGTGCAATTTGACAAGGATCACATAGCTTGAGAAATAGCATGTAAAAGGGGAAATGGGTCTGAAAGATCATATATTTGACTCATATACAAGATCGGCCTAGAGTTTTCTCTGTTACATGACTAATTTATTTCCACCGTGCCAATTGTAGCACACCTGTATTTGGACCTGAGAGATATTACCTTTTCATCATTTGCAGTGGGCTAACACTCGTCTGAACACCGGCACACTCAGCATCATTGCTCTGCATGATAAGCAAAATGTGAACATTGAGAGAACTTTCATAATGAATAATCCATAACCACAGACGACAAGATAAGAAAATCATTAAGAGAGTATATTGTTTGCACAAATAATCAATAACCAAAGAAGGGTCCCACGAGTGGAGATTTTGATGAAAAATTTGTAAGTAGAGCAATGATTGCAATTGTTGCAATATTTACGTGAAAGATCAAATAGCCTCTGATCTGCTTTTAACGAAAACCTAAGTACTCTGTACATCACTAACTTGCAAGGTTTACTTGCTGTTTCATTAGAAGCATACGGACAATCTCCCACATGACGTATTAGCAATTGGTTGCACAAGGTCAAACCTCATGTTTCGATTTTCTTGGCAGATACCTGGAAGAGATTAGGCTACTATCTGGTTTCCCTCCTGATACAATATCTTCTAAATCGTGTAGATACGGCAATTCTACATAAAGCTGGAGAATTATGACTAACCTTTCCTTTCTCACTACGCTTGCAGACAGCCTCTTCTTCTTCTGCACGTTTTTTGTAACGATCAAGGATTTTTCCGATACTGTTGCAGGAGGAAACATCGATACCCGATAATGTTATGGTCTCTCATCCCAAAACAAGCTAAAATACAACAACAAACATATATCGAGAAGCACAACTATGTTCTAACTTTATAATCAAAAGTTCAAGACAGACAATCTGAGCTGCTCTAAACATTTTCATTTCACGTGTTTTCGAGATTTCAACAAATATCTGTGCTACAGCTTACTAGTATCCAAGAGAGAACCAAGCATTCAGGTAAGTTTGAAAAGAATTGAGTTTGGCAAAAGCTCAAAAATCTCCACACTATGGGTCAATTATCATTTAGCCTTCAAATTACTAATTCTTTTATATTGAGTTTTCAAACTATCAAAATTTATCAATATTCGCCCTATAATATGATCCAATCATTACTATTGATCAAAGTAGCCTAAGAGCTTACCAGAGAGCGAACATTGATATATTTTGATAGTTTGGGAGTTGAATGTGACGAGTAATTCACCAATAAATGATATTTGATGATAACTTAAGGTTAGAAGTGAAAATTGCTCAAATGTACGTTGCATTGCTCTAACCCATTTCACTAAATGGACAAATCAGGAAGACCATTTCCTGTTATTTTTCTCTTTTAATAGCTTTTTTTGGTCTACTCAATCTAATTTCTTCGTTTGGTTCAGGGTAGACTACTATTTCAAGCTTAAAACCTTCAACTTGCAAGTTGCAACCTAACTTCTCTGTCAACTTCACTGCAAGCGTCCCTTTCATAGCACCCAATGTTCGTAACTTTAACCTCTCATTCTAGAAACAATACAAGGCTGATTGAACCAAATCTTCAGAAAAGATCTTTCTAATGGATCAGACTATTCATTCTAGAAATAGTAGACAACTGATTGGGCCAAGCCCAAATCTTTAGAGAAAGATCTTTCTAAACGTTCAACTCTTCATTCTAGAAACAATAGACAACTGATTGGCCAAATCTTCAGAAAAGATCTCTAATGCGTCAAACTCTGATTTCCAAATATTTAAGAAAAGATCCTTCTAATGAGTCATATTTTTCATTCTAGAAACAATAGATAGCTTATTGGGCCAAATCTTCAGAAAACATCTTTCTAATGGATTGATTTCTAAATAGATATTCTTTTTAGTCGTGTCACACTTACCTTTCTTACTGTTTAAGTAATATTAATAAAAGAATTTGCTCAATAGCGATAAGATTTGAACTCACACTTATAGCGATCGAACAATATTGGTCCGATCAGTAAAAAAGATTTGCTCTTCCAACCACTCACCTATGCTCTTTGAATACAAAAGATATCAAATTAGTTGACAAGTCTTACCCTTCATACCATTCTTAAGGCTTCAAAATCAAGCAATACAAGCTAATCAGTTCCTCCAGTTAGTTATTGTGTTCCTTTGGAGATCCAAGTCTTCCAGTTTGACAGTTTCAGAAAGAAACTGAAAAACACACAGTAATTTGAGTTCATTCTACATACATAATCGAAAGGCAAGGAGGAAAAGGAAAGGTATTATCCCGCATGTCTCCCCTTTCCTTCTAACAGCGGAGGAGGTTCTTGTTTTTCACAATACGTTCCCAAGCTAAAAATTCCCCAATTATATACAAACATCTGTATGTTCTCGAGAAATTTCGCACCATCCAATTCTTTTTATTTTTATGTTCTGCTCCGAGCTTTACTTCTCGAACTTGATTAAAGTAGGTGAAGATTATTAGTCAAGACTCTGGTTTTGCAGTCCCTTCGGATATGACCCACAGAATGGAGGGATTCTTTCCACTTGGAAAACATGCACTAGGCCATGACGTAGGGATGTCCCCACAGGCCACAGATAGATACCTACACTTATTCTTGTTTTCTTTTCTCTGTTTTTATTACAAAGCAACACTGCAACAACAACACTTGTTCAGGTGATGGGTTGCGTGGCAGCTAGTAGAGACAAATAAAGGCAGGCCAGACCAGCACCGATACAGCCCAAGATCTCTTGAGAACTAATTGCTTGGATGGGCCTCTCAGGGACAAGAATTCAACTTAAAAAGACTTAAGAAACTAGGAATATCTGACCTCTCTAGCAATGACTTATTTATGTGCTGAGTCTTTTATTTTATTGTTCATGATGATTTTATTTAGAGTTAAACAACAACAAAAATTCCATTTTTTTTTGTTTTTATAAAAACAAATTGTTTGAATCCCTTTGTACAATTAGTGGCTTCTAAAGGTTCATCAAGCTAACTAAGAGCCTTCCAGATTAACTATACGCTAAAATGCTAATGGCAATTGCTGCATTGTGCTATCAGTGACTATAAAATTAATCAACTCAGACAAGGCATGCCTACTATCTGCAATTGACTTACTCCTTGCAACTTGATAGGCAAAAGACCTGCAACCAAAAGAAAAGGCTAATACATTCATTATACAATGGTTTTTTTTCTAAGCGAAAATGGAGTGAGGGGGCAACCAGCGTAGCAACCCCTTCCTTGGCGTGATCATAAGAGCACTCTTCACTACAGAATGTCCAATTTGAGACATAACTACTGACCACTGGACGAGCCCATCACCATAACATCAACAAAATCACCTACCAGTCCCAACCCATTCAGTAGGCCCAAAGCATTCTTTATGCAATGTCAAAATTGCATGAGTAATTGAGTATGTATAAACCTAAAGCACAACAACCAAGCATGCTTCATTCTAGAGCTAGGTGATCTGAGTCAGGTTCACAGAACTATGGATGGGAAGCTAAACCAAGGTCCTTCTCATCCTCCTTAAGTTCTATCTAGATGCTAAAATTAAGGTTTAATATGGCCGCTACTTGGCTAGAAGACTAGAAATTTAATTCTTATTAAAATTTCTCGAAATTTGTAAATCTTCTACTACTAAGAATTTAGTACACTTGTTCTTTTCTTCTTTTTTTTTTTCTAGGTAAATCAGGCTTGTGCCTGGGGTGGGGGTGAGGGTGGGGGGTTTTGAACCCCAATTCAGGACCCTCCGTAGAGAAGGAAATGTCATTTGAGCCATAGCTCATTGGCTACCCTTGTTCTTTTCAAGACAGAAGAGTTTGAACTAATTTGGAGATTGTTTATTATTTTATTGATTTCTTTTTATGGGTGCACATCATGGAATCAAAAAGCTTACTCTCGCTGCCTTTATACAGATGACATTCCTATTCCTAAAGGGATCACCACTACCAAACAAAATTTGTTGTCTTCTCAATGCATCTTTTAAGTGGTTTTAAGGTTCAAAGGCGACGGAAACAAGGTTGAAAGGTAACTTTTACGTTATAAACAAGGACAGAAGCAAGAAAAGCAAAAGTTTCACATCCTCGAGGAACTAGTGGCTTTGAATTTGGCAATTTTGCTTTATTGACTCTTCCGATGCCTCTTGGTCTCTCGAGGCTTAAGTAGTGCGGTTTGGGAATGTTCACAGGGCAAAGAGGAGATCAGAGAAACAAAAACAGGGGAGAGAGGAGATCAGGGAGACAGAAACAGCTGGGGTGTCCAAAGGTAGAAAACTTACTTGATCTCTATTTTGTCTAATTTACTAAAGCCATTCTTATATAATTTAGGAAATAAATTTACTTGCAAGCTTCCTAAGAACAGTTGATGTGCCCATAAACTACGGGGCCATATAGCATATGAGAGTCCAAACTACCACTAACTATCACATATTTAGTCTTTGGAGTACCAAAAATTGTTACTTATACCATTGTTTATGACATGGCCATCAGAATGAATAAAAAATAGGTCGCGTGACAAGATCTTAAGGATGAAATCTCAGTGTTGGGTAAAGATTGTCATAGATATAACAGTTTGAGGTCGATCTATCACACTCGGTAGTTGAATCCCTTTGGATAATGATCGCATAATTTGAGGGCGTAAATTGATTCTTTTTCTAATATTATTTAATGAATGTTTAGAACCTACTTACCTAAAAATTGAATTAGCTTATAATACACTATTTCAAGAAGTGCTAATCTATTCAATGCTTTTTACTCATACTAATTTATGTGGAATGAATCTATTCGTCTTCCTAAAATTGAGTTCTCTACGCTCTTCTTCACCGATTGAAGCTGTTCTTTTTAGTGCGCTGCATTTTTAAGAGCTTCTCTTACTTTACTTCTTGTTGTTTCTCCTCACCGCCCTCTTAATCATGCCAATCTAGACGATACGGGTGTTAGGTTCAACTATTTTGAATCGGTTTGTTTCAATCCGGCAAAAATCAACACAACCGCTCTTAAAATGCAATGGTCTTAAAGACCTTTCCTCTATCCAAAGAGGAAGATTAATGGACAACAAATCAGAGAGAATCCTAATCAACGATTTATGCTCAAACCCTTCATAAAAAAAAAAAACAAAACAAATTTACTAACAAGTGCAAATATGAATCTAGCAAGCATAGAAGTGCAAACACACTCTCAAAAGCATTTAAAATCTCTCTTATCTAGGCCACACACTAGCTGCACTACCTTTTTTAGACCTTTTTGAAAGTCTCGGGAGAATAATGGACAAGAAGTTACCAGCCAGTCGTAGAAACAATGATTTGCCATTTTCCAACTGATGCCATCAAAATCAACTAAAAGATCTTAACTAGGACGAGGCTTAGGTTGTTGAAGAAATTGAGCATATATCGGAGGAGGTAGTGGGAAGATCATAACTGACAGAATTGCCATGGTTTTGTCAACCATGCAAGTTTTATGGTAGCTCGATCTTGAACTTAGTTGATGCAGTGTTTTTGTCCAGTAATTCATGATGGTTTTTTGAGTGAAAAACTGTATTAGCGTGTAATGTTGAGAGGTTAAACCAAAATTTTCTATTATAGAAATCCTAAGATGTTGGATCTGCTAAAGAAAACAAAACTTAAAGGCCTAAGCAAACAAACCTTTGAGTGAAAGCGGCCAAACAAAACTGTCTATTCCCTTCGGTCCGAAAGGCCATAGCAAAATTTTGCCACGAGAGAAGAAAGTCCCCGGAAGATCATATTGACAAAGACATAGATGCCAACAAAAAGTAAGAGCACTGCCGTAAGAGCACTGCCAGAGAGATATCGTGACCTTACCATCATGGTCCGCGGAAAAAAGACAAAAACGTCAATTAGAATAAGCCCATCATTGGGTGAAACCTACGGACGTACGAAGTTGTAGGAACTGCACTTCCTTTTCGGAACAAGTTGGATTATTCGTGAGTCGTGACAGGTACTCCAGACAATTTAACCGCTAAATTCTTATATTCGTTCAACCCCAAAAGTATCTAAATTCCTAATCTCTTAATATATACAAATATATACATATATATAATATTATTTTGGTATTACTCGAATCCGGAATTTTATCCTCCATTCCAGTTCTCGAAAGAGAAAGTATGACACCATGACAGCTAATCTATAAATCACCGTTAATATTGAAATACAAATCATAGATCACTTGAAGAAAAATTGGCATTCTAGTTAAGTTGTTGATGTAGGGAAGGAAGGAGAAAAAGCATCCAATATCAAAAATTAAGATATAAGACAACCATAGTAACAATACATTGATGCTCAATCAAGAAATTACATGCTGATTGGCTTGAATACAACTATTATACTGAAACATAGGAAACGATCGAAAAGGGCACTTTGACCAAAAATGATCGGGCTGGTCCAAAAGTATTCCAATCAATATAAATGATCATCATTACTACACCGGTACATGAATGATAATAAGGCCGAGCACTATAGTTTTTCTAAAACATTGTGGATGAGCATATTACCCGGGCTTGATCCCACGTAGAGAGTGAAAAGACAAACTCACAGTGAGTCCGCTGCCGAAACTGTACTCTGAGCAACCGATATTCAATGACTTACTGACAATGAGAACTTATACAACACAGCAACCGACATGACCGATTATCAAGATTCAAGGGATTTAGACCAGCCTCCAACCAGGGTTAAAGGTCAACTAGGGTTTGGGTATGCAGGGGCCAGGGAGAGGGAGAGGAGAGCACGTGTGGAGAAAGAACCAAAAGCAAGATATTTATGACTCAGACGCTTGAAGCAAGATATTTATAGAAACGGAAAGCAGAGATAGAACACAGAGATTCGAGATACAGGAAAAGCTCACTCGAAGGCAAGTACTGCGAGCTCAAAGATTTGAAAGGGAACGCTGTTTGAAGATGGTGTATAAGAGTTCGAGAAAGGCCAACCTTTCGGCACTGCAGAACTCGTAGAGCCTGCCTCGGTCGGAGAAGATTATGAGCGCCACCTCCACGTCGCACAGAACTGCGAGCTCGCGAGCCTTCTTGAACAGCCCGCCCTTGCGCTTCGAGAACGTCACTTGCCGGCTGCTCGTATCCTCGATTCGCTTCAGCTGCACCTTTCCCCTCCCCATTTCTATCTTTCACCTCCGAAACCCTAACTCTTGGATCCCTTCCGAAGAAGATCGCGAACCGGGGTGTTTTCGGCTTTTAATAGCAGAAACGACGAGCAAGAGACCGACCTGGCTTTTGTTCAGCGAATTGGAGATTTCCAGTATTTGAAAAAAAAAAAATAGAATTGGAGACTTCCAGTGTCATAGAATCTAGTACTCACAGGCAAGAAAAGAAATAGGTGATTCCGGGCGGAATTTTCTGATCGCCAAGTGTCGCTCTTCAATTTGCGAAGTCCCGCTTTGGATAGACTCGAGCGCAGGGTAAGATCGGTGGACGGTTGGACGCGTCACGGCTAAGGGTCCTCACACGTGTGAACAGAGTCAGTAAGTAGCTAAGCGGTGTTTGGGTTTTTCGTGGTTTTAAGAAAATAAAAAAGTTGCTATTTTGCTCCTCTCTGTTTTTCTCTCGGTGGCGGCAGGAGCATCTGTTTCACGGTCGAGTCTGTACAGAGAGGAGAGGACAACCTGGGCAGCGATATAAATAAATACTTGGGCGAAAATTCTCCACGTGGCTTTTAATCCCCTTGGTTCGTAGATTCGACGTTCGCCACTAGCCCAGCCATCAAGCTTGAAATGACGTGGAACGATACCTCTGAGGTCTTAACTTATTGGACGGATCTCGTACAGCAACCAACGCAGTCGGAAAGTTCGCGGTGTAGAAGTGTCTAGAATTTTAAGTATAGGAATTAGTGTAAAATCAAAGATAATTCATAGGAGCATGTTAAAAAGAAAATGATGAAAATATTTAAATAAATATTATTATGAAAAATAATAATTCGATAAATTGTGAGATTATTTTGTAATTTTTTTAATTAAGTAAAAATTTTGGAGTGAGATATTGTTTGAATTCTAGAGAATCTTGTACGGATTTTTTTCTTGGCTTTCTGGGGCTTGTTTGGAAATGGGTTGTGGTTGTGGTTTTAGTTTTGGTTTTGGGTTTAACTTTTAAAATTCAAATTTTAGGATTTAAATATTGTTTTTATGTAAGGGATTGTTTGGTTGTTTAATTCTTGAAATGATTTATATTTTAATTAAATAAAATAATATTAATTTTACAGTTATTATGATATTTTAAAAATAAAAATAATTCAAAAAAATTAGAAAATATATAATTCAAAAAATAAGTAGAAAATGTTCATAAGTATAAAAATAGATAAAATGTGAAACTAATAAAAAATATTCATAAAAATTAAAATACAAAGATAAAAATCGTGCAAAATTAATAAAACAAATATTTTTTAAAATAATAAAAATAAATAAATTCCAAAAATAAAAACTTAACAATAATTACTAACATGCTCGGCTGCCTTGGGTTTTTGAGGGGAGTGATCCCCCTTAGTAACATGCATGCATGACTCTTTCATCAGTTTGTAAGTTAATTTAATTACCAAAAGTGGTTTCTTCTCAAATAAGGTAAATGATAATTCATTTTTACCAATTGAAGAATAACTTGGGATTTGATTCCCACTAACACGAGATCAGAAAAAGAATTTCAGGGAAAGTAAAGATTAATCAATGCCTTGATCTGGTGCATAATCTATATACATATGTAATATACATTTAGTAAACAGACAAGCAACCTACCTAGCGACTTGCAAGACGTTTCAACAGTCTAATATCCATATGTCCAATACTTATCTATTTTATTCCCTACAGCCCATTATACTTTAATTACACGGGTCTTACCGTACAGTTTTATTGACCTGAAAAGGTAAGAAAAAATCTCGCTCTTCCCATATTTATTTTTACTAAATTTCCAAAAGCATTTTTTTTATTTTTAAAAACTTTTGTAGACATTTATACACTTTTGTAATGTTTTTTTATTATTTTTGTAAAATTTAATTTTTTTTATAAATTTTACACAATTTTTATCTTTGTCTTTTAATTTTTATGAATATTTTTTATTAGTTTCATATTTTATCTTTTTTATTTTTTTATTTATGAAACTATTTTCTACTTATTTTTGAATTATATATTTTCTAATTTTTTGAATATCATAATAACTGTAAAATTAAAATATAAATCATTTCAAGAATTAAACAACCATACAAACCCTTACATCAAAACAATATTTAAATCTTAAAATTTGAATTTTGAAAGTTAAACCCAAGACCAAAACCAAAACCACAACCACAACCCATTTCCAAACAAGCCCCTGGAGGTTTTTCTTTTGCACCCCCTCAGGATGGAAAGTTCTACTCTTCGAAAAGCTGGAAAAGAAAAAAAGATTCAGCAAAGTTGGATCGCCTAGAGAATCTTTTAGACCGGGTTTTTCTGTTGGTCTTGCTTCAACTCTGCAGACTACAATTATTGGGCTAAGTACTCGCTATCCCACCACGATTGTCCTAAACCATCTCAGAGAGCTCAATTCGGTCATTCTTTTTCCTGAAAACTGCTCGTAAAGTATGAGTTATATCAAGTTATTGGTCCCAAAGGTGTTGGAGCCCAATCTGACCCAATAGAAACATAGAATTTAAACAAACTTGGCCGGACTGAAGGGCCGAGCCCAACCTGGCTCGCATCAACAAAACAGTAGTATCTTTCTGTTTCTGACCTTTTTGGTTTTTCGGGGTTCCGTTTCCACGGCTTGTAATTTGTATGATTGCTTTAGACCAAATGCTTGAAATAGATTAAATGAACATGTTAGCTTCCCTGGCGTCAACTCGTCAAGTGATAAGATATTGTACACTGTTCATTTAAGTTAACAGGAGTCCGACTTTTTTTTTTTTAAATGGATTCTGTATTCGACCCACAGGAGAAGTCACTTCTTTTGTATATTTAGCATCGAAGCAGCTGGCAAGGCTTGAATTTGAAGCCTGCGTCCATGTTTGGACCAGTCAGGCCCTACTACTTTGCCATATGAGTGGCGGATGTCAATTTTGTTTCAAAATTGGGCTTAAATGTAGTGGATTGGCTCATGGACAAAGCCTAGTGAAGGAAAGAGAAAGCTCTCTCTCTATATATATTCTTCCATTATTTCCCATTTGTTTTCAGCCTTTAAAAGTTTCTTGTTTGAATATTAGTTTAACATACCAAATCATTGGACAGACAGAAGAAAAGGGCACCATAAGCTATTTCTTGAAAGGATAAGAGTCGCGGAGAGAGCTGCCTAGCTAACTGGGTGGGAGTTAAAAAAAGAACAGAGATTCTCTCCCTCCCCTTTCTTTTGATCCTTGTTATGATTAAAGGAACATATGCTTTTTTTTTATATATATAAAAAATCACTAGGATCTGGCCGTAACATGAAATTTCCAGCTCGTTGTCGTGTTTTTCTATTCCGGACTGATTGAACCAGCTCTCTTAATGGATAGGGAATCGAGCCAAGTGTAATTATCTAAGGTTGTGTATGTGTGTTAAATTTTTGAGGAGGTTAAAATTTTAGGGTATTGAATTTGGTGAAATTGTGAAGAGAGAGATAATTTTTAATATTAATTATTGTGAAAAGTAATGATGTGATGAGAGAGAGATTATATTATAATTTTTTATTGTGTTAAAATTTTAGAATAAATAAAATTTTAGTATGTAAACGGAGTCTACAGATCAAGAAATTCCATTTTCAAGGAACGGATATTCCATGTTGCAATACAGCACCAGCTTATATAATTACATAAGAGGTTGGGCCTTGCAAATCATTTGTCTAAGCACAGCTTTTAATGTTCGGTACATGACTGAGTTAATGATGGAAAGAAAAGAGTGCATGAGACATCTAAGCAACCGGTCACGATCAATCACCTCAAATGGCTCCTCATGAGTGATTGTTATTGTGGTCCAACTAGTCCATGGTGGGAGACAAGCAGCTGCTGAGTAATATTATTCCCTAGCTTCCGATTTCAGTTAACATTATTAGCAGATGTTTACGTACATAAACATTAAACAATTACTATCATTGGCCAGAGTATGAACAGCTATATATGCTGTGTAGTACTTTTTTTATGAAGGAGCTAGGATGCATATGACACCTCCGATTTTTATTAAATATCCTCACTTATAATTAAGAAATACCGTGATCACATCAAAACACCAACTCTGCTTTTTGGCACATAATTTTTATGCAGTTCCGAGATTTCATCGGCCACTTCGGCAATTGATAACGTTCTCAAAAGAAAGCGTATTCAAGCATGAACATTATTCTTACAATTAACTTTTGCCCTTGAAGTAGTCCGATATGATTTCAATGTTGAGATCTATGTAAATTAAGCAGCAAATGGATCACTAGCTAGTTACAAATTTCTTTGCTTGAATAAGTACTACACGTAGGAGTTAGGACTAGTACGCAAATGCCTTAACCTAAGACACGCTAGCTATACTAATCCTGGTGCTACATAAAACAAATACAACATCCCTTGAAAAAAGAAATACAACATCGATCCTTAATTGTCCACACAAATAAACCTAGCTATGATCTGATCTGCACGATAAAGCCTTTATTACAAGACTAAGCGTTGACCAACACTACAGGGGTTCAGTGACCTCTACTGCATTTCTCGGGGCTGTTTCTTTCGTTCCTAGTTCATTCGTTCAAGCTTGAAGCGTTCTTGAACAGAAGATATATAAATTGCAGCCTTCATATCTACGCCCTCATCAGCAGCCACGCCGTAGATGTTATCATATTGGCTTATCAAGTCACGGGTGCTATCAGGGGGTAATACATAGCTGGACACCTTCTGTTTCGGCTGACCAACCACATAGTCCTGGGGGACGATAAAGCCTACTGAAGCAGTCGAAGGAGAAGACTGGCTTGGCTTAACCTTGCTAGTATACTGGACCGTTGAGGAAGGCTTTGCTGCTCGATAGAATGACATCAACTTCCCCTTGATGAACCCTCTGCGCGTACGGTTTTCGGCCTCCATCTCACAAATATCTTAACCTAATTATGTTTGATTTCGAATTCGAATGCTGATGATTCGGTACGAAGAGGGGGTGGGAGGTATATATAGTACTGGTTGCAAGGGTACTTTTTATGCCTAAATGGTTTGCAGATAGACATGAAAACTGTGGCGTGGTTGTGGTCCCTCAACTGATAAATATCTGAAAGCATAATCCTCTTTAAGACTATTTAGGAGTTCCATATATTCGAAAAATGTATTAATCCAGCAAAGATACTTTTCAAGGTACGTATAACTTCGTCTTTATGCTCACATAATCAGCATATTTTTTAATGTTCTTTCTTATATATATCACTGAATGAATAGAATTATTGCTAAAGCAGCTATATACACTTGTTGATGGAATCCACCGGCCTTGTTGGGGATGAAATTGCTACTCATGTCAGCTAGTAATTAGGCTAGCTAGCTGCACAGTGATCATATCTTCTGATTCCTTCTTATTGGTTCTCCACGTTAGCCAAAACTTCCTCTAGATTGTTGTAAATTGGATTAAGCAGTTCTTGTAGAAGGTGCGCATATGCTCAATTAGGCACTAGCTAGGCCACGTCTCCTTATAATGTGCTATTTTGGGAGAAGCAGGAATATCGCCTCGCGTACTGCCTCTGCGTTTAGCTCAATTATGCTGTACCATCTAATTTGCTTACTAAGTAGATGAGGGTAGATATATAACAAAATAAAAACAACAGATATATTTTCTTCGTGAAAATGATCATTCAGGTTAAATATTGAACTGGAAATAAATTAAAAGTGAACAGGCATGAATCGGATAGATAAGAATGATGTCTTTTTCAACACACTGCAATAACCCATGCGAGCATCTTCCTGGAATGAATACTTTTCAGGTTGCAGGAAATGCAGAAACCTCAGCTATGAGATCGAATTGGCCCACACTTGCGTTTTCCATTTCGTATTCCGGTATGGACTTAATTATAATATATATGTTCTCATTCGTCTTGGATTGAGGGGCAGATGAACTTGGGAACCATGTTAAAGTCATGATGTTTTACCTGTAAGTTCTGAGGCTTTTGATCAATCTCCTTTCGTTTCTATTTGATAATCGTGTGTACCTAGATTCACGTACGGTTTGCTAGCTAGTCTGTCAAAACGATTTCTTTTTCTCTTAAGATTGAGATGTGTAGAAATCTGACTCTACTTTTCTATGATGGAGCAACTTGGGGTTGCTTTGCTTTACTCGGACACTACATACACTGGCAGTGATAAAGTTTCTGCACTTTTGAACGTTCGAGGATAAGATATTCTACCTGCAGACTGTCAAGTCACACATCGCACGATTGCAAGTTGGCGTTCGTTGGGGTTCTCTAATCTTGTCTCTCTGTTTTGGACCACAGTTGCATATACACATTTCGTTAGATTTCGTACATGTTTCAGGAGAATTTAACACTTTGGGAGCTTACAAGTGGTAATCCAAATGGGTAGCTTTGAATCCAACTGGACATGACTCAGATATTCACTTCTCCCACCGCCCACCGTGGGCTCCATGGAAAATCAGAGCCAGGAGAGTTGATTGTGTGAACCCCAAGCGATGCCGAGATAGTGTGATAGGTCATCGGGTACTTTCTCTCTCTAGTGGGTAACAGGACTACTATCACATCCCAGAGGACAAATGCCCTTATTTGCATTCCACAAACCATTGTGTTCACAGAAAGATGGATCTACCATAGTTTCAAGTTGAAAGACCAGTGTCAATTAGTCAATCTTTCTTTTCTGAAAATTAACGAAAATTTTGTTGTATTAGATATGAAAGGGTCATTCTTTTGTCTGATTAAGTGAGATTTCGGAAAATGTAGTAAGAGACAACAGAAGGTGTACGAAAGTCTTCTCAAGGTGTGGGAGAATTGGAGACATGGAAGCTGTTGACCCGTGTGGTGGCATGAGTCGCTGCGCCTAGAGGTAGAACATCTTCGTCATTGATGAAGTAGGGTGAGTGACCCGTGTGTTGAGAGTTCTTTTGTCTTTCAATTGCTGTACTATATGAGTATATTGTTTGGGTCTTTGTGGCCTATCTCGACTGTTTGATAGCAGTTAGTTCTTGTGCTGCTCCTTCTGGGAGTTCCTGATAGCTTTTTGGAGGTTCGTTTCGGGTCTCTAGCGCCTTACGCTAGGAGACAAGTGCTGAAGTGCTTAGTACTTTCTACTGGGATTTTGAGAGTCTCTTGGGCTGCAAACGTTCTCCTTGACTTCCTGGTGTATACTTTAGGGGATGGAGGGGATAGCGGGCTCTTGCCAAGCAGAAGGAGAGATGGATCACTGTCTAGTGGGGAAACTCATCTCGGACAAAACTCTCAACAAGGTTGGAGTGAGGGGGGCTATTTTCCAGGCCTGGCATTTCATTCAGGCTCTGGAAATGGAGGAAGTGGGTGAAGACCGTTATATTTTCTCCTTTCCGACGAGCAGCTGTAGGCAAAGGGTGTTGGAGCAGGCCCCGTGGACTATCAAGGGGTTTCCCCTTGTCCTTAAACCTTTAAGCCTAGATGAAACGGTGCAGGAGGTGGATTTCTCTTCCTTATCGGTATGGGTACAAGTCCACGGGCTTCCGGCGGGATCCACAACCAGACAGATGGCTGAATCGGCAGCTCGCAGGGCAGGAGAAGTGCTAGAAGTCGATTTTCGGTCAGATAGGAAGGTTTGGATAACACAGTTTATCAGAGTGCGAGTTCGGCTCCAAATTTCTCAACCTCTCTGTCCTGGTTTTTTTCTACCCCGAAACAATCGTGAGTCAACGTGGGTTCAACTCAAATATGAAAAGCTATCGGGAATTTGCTACAACTGTGGGCGGTTGGGCCATCTGACGAACACCTGCCCTGCACCCACTTTTAAAGTGGAAGAACCGGCCTCCTTTGGTCCCCGAATGGTGGCTGGTTCATCAGATTACAGAAGATTTACTGCGCCTAATAGGGTGATTGCGCGTAGTAGTAACACCCAAAAATCCCAAACCAACCCCCAACCAGCGGATTTCCCAATCATCCACCATTATCCATCTATTTTAACAGAGCATCGAATGGTTACCTTTGCCTCTGCAAACCCCACCGATGGGGTGCTGGAAGCCGTTGATCGGAGCGGACGCTTACGCCAAGGTACTCCGGAGGCGCCTGGGTCACGGGTCCTTACTGCAGGGCAGCCTTCTGCCGAGGTACAGTCTGACACGGTCAGAGAAGCTCAGAGGCCAGGCCTGTATGGGTCGGGGTTTAAGGAGGGCGGCTGCAGAGGCAGGCGAGATATGGCAGGAGTGGTCGGCTCTAGTCGGTGTAACCCAAAAGGCGCGATGTCTGACATGGAAGCGTGGCAGGCAACGGTCGAGTTTGAAATGGATCTTGCTCGGATGGTAGAAAAGGAAAAAGGCAGAAGTCTGGTGGAGGCAGACGAGGCATCAAAAAAAGTATTGGAAGCTTTTTCTTCCTGTCGCGTGTTAGGAACGGGTGGGATAGCTGGGCCTGGACCAGGTAAGCAGTCGGCCAAACTCATTTCAACGGGGCTTTCTGTGAGCCCGTTCTCTACTGGGCCATCCGAAACTGAAGGTCGTCCATCTGAAGGGACCGCAACTAAGCAGTCCACCAAGCTTCCTTCAACTGGGCTTACAGTGAGCCCGTTCCTCTCTACAGCGAAATCAGACGGACTGCCGGGTAACTTTGCCCCAGTCAAGGCAGGCCCACTGTCGAGGAAGGGTAAGGGTAAGGAAAAATGGATTGCTCCTCTTTCGCTTAATGTTCGCAAACCAGGGAGTCTGGTTATTGGAGCCAAGCGGGATGATGAGTTGAAGCCATCTTTAGTTATCAACGAACCATTTCTACCCCCCCGAATTGAGGAGTCTCGTACCCAGGAGGAGCTGGTGGGCTTTGATTCGCAACCTTTAGCTTACTGGATTAAGGTGCACAAACATCCTGCTTCGGAGGTTGACTCATTGAACACGAATAAAACAAGACGGTGTATAACAGAGAGACAGGGTAAGAGTAAGATGCGGGCGGGAGTTCAGCGGACTAAGGTTGTTGTTCATGGTGCTAAGGCTGAGGAGGCGGGCCATCCCATGCCCCCAACCTCTCCATGAAGGCCCTGTTTTGGAATTGTCGAGGATTAGCCCAAGCTTCGACAATTCGTTCGTTACGGGCAATGCTTAGACAGTACAACCCGGACTGTCTTTGCATCGTGGAAACCAAGATTTCCAATGCTACGGGTATATTGACAAACTTAGGATTCCCAGATTCGGTGGAGGTTCCCGCTGTTGGAGTCCGAGGAGGAAGTATTTTTGCATGGAGGAGGGGAGTCGATTTTGACTTGGTGGTTCGGCAGGAACACATGACTAGTATTATTTTGTTCGGTGAACCTACGTCCCAGCCGTGGGCTCTTACCTTTATTCATAGTCCGTGTGATCCGTTTCGGAAGGATGAGTTCTGGAAGGAAGTTTCAACAGTTGGGGAGGCTTTTGGCGGTCCCTGGCTCGTTCTTGGTGATTTTAATGCCATTTCAGGGCAACACGAGAAATGGGGCGGCAGACCATTCTCGTCGTCCTCTTCGGATGGGTTTCTCAACTTTCAGTCATATTCGGGTCTGGTGGACGTGGGGAGCTCGGGTCCTCATTTTACTTGGTGCAATGGTCGTAGGGGCCATCAAAAAATTCGAGAGCGGCTTGACAAAGGTTTGGCGAATGAGGAGTGGCTCTCTTTATTCCCCCGAGCACTTGTGAAAAACCTGCCAAGGATAGCTTCGGATCATACCCCGTTGTTTCTGGATACATATGGAGCTATGGATGCTGGTCCTAAACCATTTCGGTTTGAAAGCTGCTGGACTAAGGATGAGAGAAGCCGGATGGTGGTGGATGACGCGTGGTCGAGGCCTGTGTGGGGCTCAGTAGCGTTTCAATTGGTTCTCCGGATTATTTCTACCAAAAAAGCTCTCCGTCAATGGAACAGAGAGGTTTTTGGTTCGGTCCAAGCCAATATTCAGGTGTTACAGAACAGTCTTGCTCTTTTGCAAAGCTGCCCGCCTTCTCAGTGGTCAGGGGACGCGGAGCGGAAGATGCAATCCGAACTGCTGGAGGTTTTAAGGATGGAAGAAAGTTTATGGAAACAAAAATCTCGGGTAAGCTGGTTGTCTACAAATGACCTTAATACCCGATTTTTCCACTTGTCTACCATTATTCGTAGACGACGAAACAACATCGAGGCTCTCAAATCTGCTGAGGGGCAGTGGCTACAAGATCGGGCGGCTATCGGGGGCCACGCTGTGACTTATTTTCAGACGTTGTTTTCTTCCTCCTTTCCTGTGATCGACCGTGATCTCGAGACTCTGATCCAGCCTAGCATTTCGGATGAGGTCAATACCTCTCTTTGTGGAATGCCATCTGCCCAGGAAATAAAAGATGCAGTTTTCCAGATTGGGCCCCTCAAAGCTCCTGGACCGGATGGCATGTCGGGATTGTTTTTTCAACATTATTGGATCACAGTGGGGAAAGCTTTGACTGACATGGTTACACATTTTTTCCAGTCTGGTTATCTATTAAAGCAGCTGAACCACAGCTTCATTGTATTGTTGCCTAAGGTGGATCACCCGACCAAGATGGAGCAATTTAGACCGATTAGCCTTTGCAATGCAGCATACAAAGTCATAGCCAAAATCTTGTCCAACCGTTTGAAAGGAGTTCTTCCGTCCATTATCTCGCCATATCAAGCGGCCTTCGTTTCGGGGCGAACAATTCAGGAAAATGCTATTATCGGGCAAGAGGTTCTCCACTCAATGAAGGCTAAGCGAGGTCGGAAGGGTCTCACCGCTATCAAACTAGATATGGAGAAGGCTTATGATAGAATGGAGTGGAGTTTCATTCTTAAGGTGATGAAGGCCTTTGGTTTCGCAAGCAAATGGGTTGGATGGATAGAGCAGTGTATTACCATTGTGTCCTATTCGATTATGTTGAACGGGTCTCCATTCGGTTTCTTTAAACCTGGTAGAGGACTTCGACAGGGCGATCCTCTATCCCCCTTCCTCTTCATCCTGGGGTCTGAGGTACTCTCGAGGATGCTAGGAAGGGCCGAACATTTGGGGTTGTTTCATGGCATCAAAGTTTCTCGACATGCTCCTGCTCTCTCTCATCTGTTTTTTGCAGATGACATCCTGATATTCAGTCGTGCCAATTCCAGAGAGGTTGGACAGATCAGCAAGGTGTTGGAGGATTACTCGCGGCTCTCGGGACAGAAAATTAACAGAGGCAAGTCTTCATTATTCTGTAGTGGCAATACGCATCCGGAGGTGGTAACCGCTCTTTGTACTGCACTACAAATGAAGAAGATGGACATGCACAGCAAGTATTTGGGTCTCCCTTTGTTTCTCGGGAGATCGAAGAAGCGCGCTTTCGAGGATGTCAAGGAAAAGGTGCTTTCAAAGGTGGCGGGGTGGAAGATGTGAACCCTTTCGCAAGCCGGGAGGACGGTTCTTATCAAGACAGTGGCTGCAGCGATGCCTCTCTACTGCATGTCCACTTTTCTTCTTCCTAAAGGGTGGTGCGAGGATATCGATAAAATTCTTAAGGATTTCTGGTGGGGCTTTCCCTCAAAAAAAGGGCACAATTTTACACCGAAGGCCTGGGACTCGATTTGTCTTCCTAAGGAGGCGGGAGGGCTTGGCTTAAGAAGATTGCATGATACTAATTTGGCTCTGATAGCCAAACTTGGATGGTTGTTCTATTCTTCCCCGGATAGTTTATGGGTCCGTTTGGTGAAGCACAAATACCCTCACATGTGCCCCCTGTACTCTTCAGCTTCTTCATCTTCTGGTTCGAGTGTTTGGAAAGGGATCATGCGGGCTGCTCCCCTGCTTCGGACGGGTCTATGTCTGCTTCCTAGCAATGGAGATGCGGTTCTACTTAGGGAGCATCCATGGCTTCCTGGAGGAGATAATTGTAAGCCTGCATGGAGAGATGGGGCTTGGGATAATTGGTCGGTTCGGGTGGTTAGCGACTTGGTTGTAGAAGGTGCGGGAAGGTGGAATCTTCCCTTGCTTCGCCAGTTATTTGAGGAGCACTCTGTGGAGTGCATTCTCAGGTTGCCCGTTCCACGTGCTTCTGCGGATGACCGGTGGATTTGGTCCAAAGAACTCTCTGGTTCGTTCTCGGTTAAATCTCTTATAATGGCGGAACAAAGCAACTGTTCCACTTCTAACCCTTTTCTTGCTTCGGTTCCATGGTCCAAGTTATGGAAGTTAAAGATCCAAGATAGACTCAAGCTTATGTTATGGAAAGTTGCAGCTGGGGCAATCAAGACGAAGGGCGCTTTGGGCAGAATTTTACATTGCGAGGAGGAAGAAAGTTTCTTATGCCCTTTCTGCAAGCAGGCTCCTGAAGACACTCTCCATTTGTTCGTTTATTGCAGCGTCGCTAGTATCGCTTGGCGCGAATCTTCTTGGGGTGTGCAGATGGACTCTTTGGTGTTCTCTCATCCGGGCGAGCTGATTCTCGCGGTGCTTAATGCGGGTTCGGTTTTTAATATCCGAGCTGATAGTATTCTGGCGTTTTCTCTCAACGCGGCTATTGTGTTGGACGAGCTTTGGCTCATGCGCAACAAATTACTTTTTCAAAATGTACCTCTTGATATTGGGGAGATGGTTTCTTCGCTGAGGAGACGATATATCGAGCATGCTAATGCTTGGGTTTTTTCGAGGCAATCTACCCATTTGTGCTGGTGTCCTCCTATGTATGGTAGGTTGAAGGTGAATACGGATGTTGCAATCCGTCCTCATGGGTCTTACATAGCTATCTCGGTTCGAGACTCTCACAGTTCCCTCTGTATGGTATACACGGAACGCTTTGCTGCTATGGACCCCTTGGTTGGAGAATCTTTGGCGTTGGAAAAAGCTTTGGAGTTAGCTAAGAGGCACAATTGGGAGCGGGTGGACTTCGAAAGTAACTCCTTGATCCTTTGTAGGGAGGTCCTTTCTTCTAATCCGGCCTCTTGTTGGGCTATTACTGCTTATGTGAATGTTATTAGGAAGTTTTTTGCTTGTTTTAAGGATTGGAAGATTGCTTGGGTGCCTAGGCGGTGTAATCGTCTTGCCCATTTGCTTGCCAAGTGGGCGGTTTCTTCCGGTTGTTTTGGTTGTCTTCCGCTTTCTAGTATTCCCGAGCATATCCGGCGTTGTGATATGCATAGTGACTTTCGTTCCTTTTGATTTATTAAGGTTGATTTAGCAAAAAAAAAATAACACTTTGGGAGCTTAACATACCCTTTTAAGCACCAATATTTTGATTGTTTTCAACACCCATTTGTCTCTTAGTTTGTTGTCTGTCTGGACTTGTATCACTGTCGTATTTAGAGGCCTACGCCGATAATGTTAAATTTGTTTTGAATCAACATTACCTAGAGTGGCATCAAATTGAAGGGCTCTGTGTTAACATCTTATTGACCAAGTACATGGTTATAACTTATAATGTCCTTCCTACCAATCAGCTTTGTTCTGCTTTTTCCAGATTTCTAAAGCGAAAATCTTTTGGAGGGACCAAAAGTGCCGATGGTTTGTAATTTGTATCTTAAACTTTTAGATACGTTACGCTTGAAGGTGGAATTCGCCAACCTATTATTCACTCGACGCTCCTGTTCTTCTGCTTATAACTTGTGGGACTTCTAAATTGTCTCAACTCTCAATTGATCGATAAAAGAATTTTCATGGGCCCCCACTACATACCCATACTTTTCTTCCATTATAGGATATTATAACATCCTCTGAAATTCCCTGTTTTGCCTCCAACGTCATAATGGATACAACCGTAGGAGACTGAAATACCCTACAGCCAACAGAATTGGACACATAAAAAGGGTGGTTGTTTGTCGTTGGAGAGCCCTCCTGCTCTGGAAAAGGAAGTTGGGATTTTCCGAACCTCATTGGAATTTGGGCCAGAGGTCCAACAATATTTCTCACAAGCAGATTTGTTTGCTACTGTTTGTTAGGAGGATTGTGTCTGTGTTGGGCTCTGGGGCCTGCTCAGGTCCAATCAGCGAGCCCACCCTCTTAAATGAGCCTACTTTAAAAAGTATGCCTTTTATTTATTCGGTAACCTTTACTCCTAAGCAATATTTTATGCAAGCTCAGGTCAATTCATATGTAAAGTTTGACGGTAGATGTTAGCTAGTTGTCAAACTATCAAGAAGTACAAGATATACTTTTAATACATGGATGGTGGCCAGACCTAATCTTAACGGTACACAATTTATTAGACCATAGTCCTTTTCAATTTTTAATAATCTTATTTACACATAAATACATGATTAAAATATTTTTTTTTTTCACGATTTATCTATTTTATTACCTTTATCTGAAGGTTTTACTTGAGTGAACTAACAACGTTACTTTCACAATTAGTATCCATCGGCATGTTGATCTAAATGGAGAAGATACATTGAAATTTATTTAAATGTGGACAACCTATTCATAAGATTGTGACGATTCAAGAGTGCTTTAATTTTCCCTCATTCTGTTGTAGATATATTCCTTTCTTTTCAAATATCATGGATCAAATTGCATATCTCTAAACATTACCTATGACCATCCTACCACGCGCAATAGTACTGGCTCATGATTGAAAATACTTTAACCATAGTATTTTTCATTTTTTTTACCATATATTCTGAGAAAAATGAGTGTTTGCTGAGGCGATCATCAAGGGTGGGCAAAATTACCGTCGGTACGGTTTCTGCATCTGGTCACTGCTTGCCATCGAGAATCGAAGCTAGAGGCGGTAGACGATATCGCCTATATGGCGGAATTGGTAATTTCGTCGAAACCTACCGTTTTTTTTTTCTACAGTTTTGGTCTGGTTTCAAACCCCCTCTCGATCTCTCGACTCTCATTATTTCTTCTTTCTTCTCTCACTCTCAGTTCTCTCTTCTCTATGCCTCTCAACTCTCAATTCTCTTTGTCTCTCAATCTATCTCTCTTCTCTCACGATCTTTCTATCTAGTCGGAATTTTCTTCCCAAAATTCCGGCACTTGCTAGAATTGGAAAACGAAGCCGGTAGTACTGTTACCCAGCCCTAGCGATCATTGCAGACAAATGCTTAATTTTAGTACACAAAACCAAAACTTAATTATAAACTGATATATATTTTTGGCATGCACTTAATTAAAAACACCCCAAGATGTCCAAGTCATTAGTTAAAAGTGAGATGGCGATAATCGCATATATATGATCAGCAATTAGTTAAAAGGTGATGACACTTGCGATCTGCAAAAACAAAAACTAATATCTAGGCCGGGATGTGGGATCTTTAGGTACAACGTAAGATATCTCCTGATCAACGACATTTAGGTAAGGGTTCAATCACTATCCCTGAAATCAAGCTAACGAGCTACGTTATATATATATATATGTACATCTCTCCACTCCTTCCCTATATAAAGCAAATCCGTTCTCGTCTCATTTCCTACTCCTTTTCAACAGCTTTCCCTTGTGGTTTTGCTCGTAACATCACTAGCTTTCTTGGCTCTGTCAATCACAGTCAGATGTTCTCATGGGTTCGTCCTCGCCGACACTAGCATGCACGGAGTGGCTGCATCGCGAGCATGAACAAGCATTAACATTGAAGGAGGATAGACGTTCATGGGTGTCATAACTTTCTAGCTTCTCTTTATCAGCGATGTAATAGTTTATTGCAAATGCTTGGTGCAGTAGTACTTTATGATGTTGGCATGGCTCAATCAAATCAAAGATCTCAATGGTTGGGTCCTTTAGTCTGATTGAGCCGTGCCAAAATCACATTAAGTCTCTACAAATCGCCAAAGCATGCACAATCAATATCTGAATCAATATCAGCGATGTAATATGATTCGGCATAATTATATTTATATATACTGGAATTTTTATAGAACTTAAGTTCTAACTATCTTTTATTTTGTAAAAGTTTGATTATATCGTAAGCTTCCAAGTGCATTTATACACAAACAAACATTTTCTGTCTTCCTTTTCTTCGTTTCTAAATTTGCTTCTCAATTTTCATGCGATGGCCACAAAAGGTCATTGAGATATATTGATTCTGTTTGCTCTTTATATTGATTCCCCCAAAGGGCGAATTGGGAATTTTCTGTTGGCAATAATCTATGCTGTTCCAAATCCACTTCGGTCCGTCCCAAGAACTCGGCCCTGCTTTGGAAGCCCAATACGAGCCCATAAATCCAATCGCATCGTCTTCTCCAAGCAGATTCTTCACCAAGAAACCCAGTAAAACCCTTCCATACACAGATCCTCTGCAATCATTTACAAATACATAGAGAGTAGTGTCTTTATCACGAGATAGCTGACCCTTTTTCTGTACGATTCGGACCGGAAACACACACTTACATGGCGTTGACGAACTTCATCCTCACAGTGGCTGGGGTTGGCGCCGTGATTCTCCTGCTGAGGAGCGACGTCAAGCAATCGGCTTCCATCTTCAAGCGCAACGTCAAGCACATACGCACCTGGCTTGAAGAAGAATCTGCTGCCTCCAAGTAAAAAGCTCCTCTATTTATTATTTCCCTGGACCGTTTGAGAGCAGAAAGAAAATTTGTTCTTTTAGTTATTTTCCGGTTGTAAAACTTATATATGATTATAGTCAATGTGGAGAAATTTGACTAATAAACAGAAAATAGGATTTTTGACAAAAATGTTTTCGTCTTTGTTGGAACTGCAACATAAGAAAAAAGGAGGAAACTTTCTTTGGTCATTTTTCGTTCTTATTTTCAACTGTCTAAGAGATCCAAGAGTTGATTGAAATTTGAAGTTGCTATGCTATTTATCAGATTCAGTTATGATGTGTTGCCACTTGTTAAGATCGAGGGGATTCTTTTTTCTTTTAGTTTTTATTTTTAGGCGGTTGGCCCATCCTGTTGCGCCCGTGGCAGTTGTTATCACCAATGGCTGATGCCCGGTTGCAGTTCGCCCGGATGTTAAATTTAAGTTGTCAGGAGCTATATGAAAGAATTGATTTGGAGATATAAATTGAAGTTCCCTTAATACAAAGAGTGAAGAACCTTGCAGTCCTCTGCAGCAGATAAGATTAGGTTCTCACTTCTTCAGTAACATCTCCCATATCAATTGGGTGTTGTAACCCCAAGCTTTCTATCTCCACTTATGACTAGATTTTGTTGTTTCATATCTTATATAATTCGTGGCCAAATTTGTTTTACCTTTTCTTGAACTTAAGAGCAAAGTCGAGGTTAGAGAGTGAACCACTGATAATGGCTTGTATCAGGTTTAGGATACTAAAAATCCAACAAATCTGAAAGCTTCAAGTCCTGTGGTAGATTATTGTGAAGAATGAATGTTGATCTGATTTAAAAAGAAAGAAATAATTGCTTGGTCTTTTGGACTGTTCGGAAGGGTGAGTTGTGCAATCTGGGATGCGTCAAAATGTGGATCATCTGCACTGCTTTCATGAAATCTATATATGTTTCTGTCTACTGACTCTGATTCTTTTACATTGTCTGAAACCTGTTTTCATCCATCTGCTTTTTGCGCCCACCCCAACCCAAAAAAGAAAAAGAAGAAAAAATGCCGCTTGAGAGTGGTGTGGTAGAAGTGTGTATTCTTCTTTCCCCTTGTAAATGGAATGGGATGTGGGAATCACCTTAGTTACTTTACTGTGGATATATCTTCTTATCATGTATTTTGTAAAGCACTTGTCCTGTGAAACCTGTTTTGCTTGTTTGGTCAGCACCAATGCAGATCATAATGATTGTTAGAAATAGCAAAATCCAACTTTGGTCTTCCTGATGGAGATCAGTGATTGGATCTGACGATGTCTGTTTAAGTGTCATTACATCAGTGCTGTTTAGAACTCTACTGATATT
The DNA here is from genome assembly GCA_963930655.1 of Myrica gale. NCBI lineage: Eukaryota > Viridiplantae > Streptophyta > Magnoliopsida > Fagales > Myricaceae > Myrica > Myrica gale. Next base: position 538,805 of record OZ005600.1, on the reverse strand, counting down.
AGCAGTAGGTTCCATCTAAGTAAGCATTGATTGACTTTTAGGGATCTTGTAGGGCAGCAGAGAAGGCGACTCCCAAGGAACTGGAATCAAAGGTTCCTCCAAAAGACATTCCGAAGGAGGACAAACAGCACTGATATGTCTATATATGGAGCTTGGTGTCATCTACAAGAGTTGTCTAGTTTTTCCTTTTTCCCCCCTCTATTTTTTCTTTCGAAATGTATTCGCTAATGTTTCTTTACAATAAGGCTTGATGTAATGTCCGGGCTATCTGCATCAAAATTTTCATGATTTCCCCCCTTATTAATGTGCATTTAAATTTTGCAATGAAGAAGGTCCTTGGTTTTACAGAGGAACTTCCATGTCACCTTCTATGTATCCTGAAGTGCAACGACATTCTCCATTTTCCTGAGGTTGGCCCACCTTAATGTCCAAACTAGCACGGATGCATCAAATTCATAGAAAGGATATAACTGTATCACAAAGTCTTTTCCAACCTGTACTGCTATGGCAACTCTCTATGTTAATTAGAGCAGGGAATCAACGACTTGAGAAGCTAGGCTTGAAGACTTTGGACATACGTCCATGATCTTTTGTTGCTAACAGAAAGCAACACCAGTTATGCAGCCGCAACCAAATTAAAGCAGTGGATATAAGCTCATTGAATCAACGTGGTTCTTCTTTCTTTAATGAGAAGTCAAATTAATCGATATAGGGTGGTCGAATTCCTTTCTATGGAAATTGTTTGGTCTCATGCCTCGTTGGAGTTCCAAAGTGGATTTGTGTTTTTGGGTAACTTCCAGAATGTAATTTTTTCCGCCTGTTTGGATTCTCGTTACCAGACAAGAAGGGTTCCAAGATGCTTTGGGATATAAGTATATACCTCAAAACTATGCTTTATTAATTATTTATTGTCTCTTTTTGCCTTGTTCAACCATCAATTCTGAACTTCTTTTATGTTTTTCAGCTTAGAAATTAGAGACTTTTCTTTTTGGGGGGTGGGGAATAGTTTGTCAAGGATGTTGGAAGGAACCAAGGGACAGTTGCTGTGGACAAGTAAGTTTCAGGAAATTTGAAAAACAGGAAAAAAAGAAGAAAAAGAAGATCTCAAATGATTTTGTGGGGTTATGCCGCTTGGTGAAAAATTGTGATGCCAAATATCAAATTAGTATAAATAAGATGTTCAAGTGTTCAACTACTTCACGACAAGGACATTAACAGAAAGCGACCAGAGTTTTGCTGGTAATTTTTTTTTTCTGCGTGAGTTTTGCTGGTAATTAAAGGGACGTGTTTCCTTCTTATCCCGTTCTCTGCTTAAGATACAAGAGTTTGGTTTCTGTCAAACATAAAAACTATTAAATTAGATAACAAAAAAACAGAGAGAAGAAAGAGTGTCGATGAGTCTTGTCTGTTTCCGAATAACGTAACAGGTCCATAACTATTTAGTACTATAATGTCAATGTCACAAGCCTAATATGGCTTGTTCCCATTATAAGGGGAAACGTGTAAAAGAATATCTATAATTTCCAACATTAGTATTTCTGTCAAGAAATATGCGGTTTCGAAATATTTTCAAAATATGACAAACTAAAAATTAAAACAATAGATAAGTCAAGACTAAAACCGAAATCTAACAAATATTTCAAGATCAAAATCATTGTGACCCTGTTTTTTTTTTTTAAACCCACATTCAAGTGAGTACATATGCCTGGAATAAATAGATGAGTATGCCCAAAATACAAATAGCACAAACAGAGATGCACTTTTTATCAGAGTACAGTCGTCAAAGACAAACAGAGATGCACTTTTTATTAGGAAATCAATAATATTCCAAAAATAAGCCAGGGGAGTTTCCTTTGGTTGCCTACTGTTCAATGCATCATTGAAGATGAAAGTTTAATGAACATTAGCCAACCACGAAACTTCCTCAGAGCTGATTATTCCCACCAAATTGGAAGCGTTGGTGTGGCCTCACTTTCCAGCAGGCCATCAAGCGCCCCTTGAGACATTCCATTGCAGTATATATTGGTTTGATTGGCGTCAGGAACCAAAACTAGACCTGCAGGCTTGTCCTTTGTACCGTGAGAGCATGAGTACTGAGCCACCGCATCATGTTGCTGTCCGGAGCCTAAGGATTGAATTGGATGGCTCACACTGGATTGCAATAAGTGACTCAAACCCATTGCTGAAGTTTGTGTTGGATTTGATGACAGAAGATAGAGAGCACAATCCAAGTCAATGGATTGTGTTAGCCCACAGGAAAACATATTATCAGTACTGTCCCTTCTACTTTCTGCTGAAGCAGTTGTATGGGGAAGTGGCTGGTAGAGAGAATCTTCAGGGGCTGCTTGGTGACCTTCTTTAGGGCCATTTTCCTGTAAGAATGATAACATCCTATTTTCCTCGTTGTAAAAGAAGGCGAAAGAATTCGGAGGACTTTGTCCATCAGTGATACGGAAGCTTTGGTGATGATTACAGACCATAGCTTGTGCTTCACTTCTGGCAATTCCAGGCCTGTTACTTCTGAGACTACTAGTTGCATATATATGTGGACTACTGAATTGTAAGATTCTGGGACCTGGTTTTCAGAAAGAAATGTCAATTCCATAAGCCTTGTACTTATAACTGGAATCAAGAATGAAAGGATTATGTGGTGATCAGTGAGTGTTCATTGGTGCCAAACTGATAACTTGCCCTCCCAAAGTTTGTCCGCCCAAGATCACTTGAGGAACAAGGAGTGCCATATATACTATGAAATTGAATTTTCTGTGCAGCTTCAGCTCAGGACCCAGCTATACCAGAAGAATAGTTGAAATAGACCTAAAACCTCAAATTTAATCGCTGAACTTTCCTAGGTGATTCGAATTGTGGAAGCTTTTGAGAAAGCTCAGGAAGTTGCTTACGCTAATGGTGATTGACCAGAAGAAAGGAGAAGTACAGTTCAAATTTCGTCCTCGGCCTCAGAAAAAAATGGAAACCGAAACAACACACTTCAAAATTGACTCATCATTTCTCGAATTACAACTTGAAAACGCAAGAAAATAGTTTTCCTGGTACTGAGATAAGAATCAAAACCTTTGTAACTGGACATAAATTTCTCAGAAGTCAGGTAAAGGGGTTCTGGCTGAGATTTTCTGCGGCGCATGTTGTGTCCATCAAGGCGTTTCCTGCAGCTTCTCTTTACATCATCAAACTCCTCCAGAGCGTGGAATCTGCAATACTTAAAAAAACCCCATCTGTTTGATTTCTTAAATATAATCACGAAAATTTACAAATCCGTCAACAAGATTGAAATAAATTCCTTGTCCATCAAAATCATGCTACTGATTTCATACCTGCTGCATTGCTGGCAGAACCGCTGCTCTTTGCCCCCTACAATCACAACTGGGGTCTTAGAGTGGCGTTCGCAAACCCTGTGGCGCCGGTGATACTCCCTGCAGATGCTGAGGTCTGACTTGCATCCGTCGACTAAGCATGAAACATTTTGAATTCCAGTGAACACCCGAGTCCTTTTCGATGGCCCTGATGGTGATGACCCCATTGGTGAGGACCCTCTGTCCTTTAACCCATCTGCAGATCTCTCCTCCAAATCAGATATTCTACCGAGCTTCAAGTCCACCATAAGTCCTCTGTTCTTCTGCCGGCCCAAACTGCTGGAACCAACAAGGCCAGAAAGGCTGCTATCCTCTTTTTCCTCCAACTCTATTGAATCCCATGAGAAGTCCTTCCAGTCCCAGTCCATAGCAATCAAGTAAAGTTCTGCACAAAACATAATACTTCAAGAAGAGTGAAATGAAGGAATAAATGGATGTTTTCGCTTTTGGTCAAAAGGAAATTGATAGAAATGAGTGCTTTACAGAAGCCAAAAGATCAACAACAGTGAACCACAGTTTCTTGAATTATTTGGTGGCAAAAAATGGTAAAGTCAAATTGAAGACATGCTAAAATAGAACAAGAATACAAATTCAACCTCTTTGTTTCTCTGCTTAGAGATAGATATCTGAAATGCCATATATATAGGAAGCAGTTTACTCAATTTCAATGAAAACTAAGGAGGATCCTTTCAATATCCCCCTTCAGGAGAAGGCAAGGAGACAAAGTTTCAACTTCATGAGCTATAGGGACAGAAAGAATAGATTAAACTGTATAAAACACCTAACTCAGAATTACTGCAACGAAAGGCCCCCTCTGATGGAGATTTAGTGAGATTTGTTTTCTTGTTGTTTTTCTGTTTGTCCCTCTTTCAAGGCCTAGTTGGATTATCAAATTCGGTGAACTGTAGCTGTTGCGAAATAAAAATTTAGTGAATAATTAAAATGTGAAAGAGAAAGGAGAAACAAATAGAAAGAAGCCAATGGAAAAGAGAGGGACAGGTAATGCTGCTTGGAACTTTTTAAACTAGAAAAGACATACAATAATGGTAGTCGACGAAAAAGTATAAAATATAATGAGGAAGGTCTACAAGGCAGCCAGGAAAAGCACATAGTTATGTACTAATTAATTTATGTTTGGTAATCGATGACAAGGGTCCATTTAATTTCAAAGTAGTATGATAATCCCGGAACTGAGATCGAAAAACTTACATATATAGAGTTGTGATTGCTGAAGAAAAGAAATCTTCAGTACCCCCTGGGTAAGAGTGCTGATATATGGGAGTAATTTCTCATTCATGTTTTGAGACTACAATCCCCCTTCCCTTCGTGCTGTGTGAACTCATATTTGGCGCAGAGAGAGAGGGGAAGAGTACTGGGGGAGAGATCTAGAGCCTTTTTTAAAGGTTTAGTTGTCGATAATAATAATATATACTAATGTTAATAATTAGTGTACCTGGTCCCCATCCTTTGGGCATTAACATATATATATATATATATATATATATATATTTGTTCTTTGATAATGTCATTATACAGTGAAACAGACAGCATACTTATCTTTCTTATCAAATAAGGATCAACTCTACTAATTTAATTAGCAGTTGAATATCTCTTTACACTTGCGGACTTAACTTATAATATGCCTCATTAAACAAATTAGGTGACTTTTTCTAATTTGGTTAACAATGAAATTACTTTCGACAAGATTCCCACAGTACTGGAAAGGGAATGGTACTGCAGGGACAACGGGTAAAGCAACTACTTAATTTGTTGCTCCCTTGATGCCTCAAGTACTTTTTATGGGGACACATCAATATCTGAATATATATATAGCAATTAAATCTATTTCTTTGGATACGAATATAACGATATCCTTCATATCTTATTTTTTTCTTGTTAGGATTTGTATGTTCAACCATGTCCTCCAATCCCATCTTGGTCTCTTAATTACGGCCTCTTTAGTCTAAAACCCAATTAGTGGGAGGCCTACAAGTTTCCAAATTAATGTCTTGCAGACGTATTACTCAAACTTCAATTTAATTAAGTATACGAACTGCTGAACCTTGAAGTTTGTCGTGCCTGGGTTTCAGGCCACTAGCTAGTACTCTAATTTCCACAACTCAGCTGTCACTAGCTAGTCTAATGGCATAGAAATTGGGTCAGTTAACTTGCGGTATTCCTTCATTATGTTGGTCATGCATGAGGAGATATTTGCTTGTTGGCACACAGCAGCTTGTTTGTGAGACCGTGAGGTTAGCTAGCGCCCCACGCGCAAAGTCTCATATATAGTACTCATATTCCATCCATTCTAGAGTCTCGCGTAACAAAAAGATCAACGAAAATCTGCAAATGCAAATCACTTATAATGGAGGAGCGCGCGGTTCGTTGAAGAAAAGAGGATTGGCTGTCGCTTTCTGTATCAATTTTTTTTTCTCATATGATTTTAGTGAGCGAAGTGGGTTGACAGTAATAGAATCTTCATGAACTCGTGCACTTCGTCTTTTTTTAAGTCTCTTTATCTTTCAACATGTATCATCTACACATGATGGATGGGTCATAATTAAAGAAAACCTGATATATTCTCATATAATCGCGAGAGATTTCTGAAACATAATGCGCTCAAACATTAATAAGTTATATATATCATGAGATGCCTCCTGCCCTGGGTTACAAGTCCAATACCTCACTTTATGAGCACGGCGCCGATCGATAGGATGGCCCAGGTGTGACTCATGAAGTTGCCCAGTAATCACAAGCTTGGCGAATATAAGAGTTAGAGGAATCTCAAACACTCGCAATATTCAAGTTCTATATATAAAGTAGAGAATCATGAGGCTCTCTTTCTGGAATATTGTATCAAACTAATTAAGAACTCTAGCTGCAGCCTGTTGACCAAATAAAGATCAGAAATAACTAACTCTTTTGTACTTATTACATGCCATTTTTATTCACTTAATGAATAGCTATAGGCCTTTGGTCTCCGAAAGCTGAAGTAAGTTACAGTACTACTTAGGTGAAAATGAAGAAGAAGAAAGAACTTTAAAGATAGAGTATATATATGACCAGGAAATCGAACATTTAAGTAGATCTTTGACAAAAGTAGTACTCATGGTAATTAATAATTACATCAATTTCAGTACATGAAGACTTCAAAAGGGAGTACTGTAAATTTGCATCTGACTCAAGATATGTTCAAAGTTGTCCGTCGGCTTCTCTATTGGATGGGTGTGCACCCCTTCATAAGTAGTCACGACCATGCCTTCATCTTTGGTTAGGCGTTGAACTTGCTTCTTTACAAAGCAACCTTGATATGTGCACCGGTAATAGCTTCTGCAAGAGGCCGATCTTGTTAATGTGTGCTTGCTTAACGCGTATGCAATCTATTCTAATTGCTAAAATAGAAAAGAGGAGCACTATAAAAGGTACATAATCACACTGACTTAACAACTGATGATCACCCTGATTAACTAACATGATAACTCTTGGATAAATCATTTTTTGAAGACGGAAAATTGCAGTCATGATCAGGAGTGGTGTTAATTGTATAGGATATCTTCCAATTCTCATATAGCATTTACGAGTTTTCATCCTGACAGGCTTCGTATGTATATAGGGGGACTACTATCTACCATTTCAACATTTTGCTAATTAACCATCTGATGCGACTAGAATGTTCATACTGAATTAATTAGTATTGATACCCTCCAAGTCCAAACTGGTAAATTAAGATTATGAACATGGTGATCTCTATATTCACATGTCAGAATAATTAAGCAGGGTCACCAAGCATAAATATGAAAAGATGTATACGTGAAGGAGAGGAGGCCGAAAAAAATATTGTTAATGTGTGCAGCTTGTGTAACGCATGCATCTATTATAATTGCTAAAATGGAAAAGAGGAGCACTATAAAAGGTACATAATCACTGACTTAACAACCATGATCATCCTGATTAACTAACATGATAAAGCATTTTTTGAAGAAGGAAAATTGCAGTGATCAGGAGTGGTGTTAATTAATTGTATAGGATATATATCTTCCAACGTCTGATATGGCATTTATAAGTTTTCACCCTGACAGGCTTCATGTATAGGGGAGTACTACTACAATTTCAACATTTTACTAAACCAGCTGATGCGACTAGCTAGAATGTTCATTTCTGAATTAATTAGTATTGATAACCTACAAGTACTCCAAACTGATAAATTGATTATCAATTAGCTGTACATGGTGATCTCTATATACAATATATGTCAGACAAATTAGCATAAATATAAAAGGATATATATGTGAAGGAGAGGAGGCCGCCTGCTTAGATCCCATTAATTGTGGCCATGTTCCAGCTTTGTGGTTTTATATGAGGCCGAATATGTATAATCTAAGCTCCTTTTAGCTTATATTTTTACTAAATTGAGATCCATTAAACTTGTCCGCACGTTCAGTTATATTATTCTTAATCAGTCCCAAATGTAAAACATGCATCAAGATGATCAAGTACTATACGTTCAAGTGCGTGTAAATGTTGAAGTGCCTATGACTAATCAAAAAATCCACGTAGAAACATATATATATATATATATATATATTGATATAGGAGGCAGTTTCGATACTCAGCTCTGATTCGATCCATAGCATGCATGTGTCAAATATTTTCTCTTTTTTTTCCCCCTTTTTCTTTTTCCTCATCTGCTGAAATAAGTGCTAGCTAAAGATTATGATCAGGAAAAATTACTTCGAAGAACGCCAATTTAAGCCCATACTCATGAGCCACTTGTTAATTTATATATCTATCCAGGTACAATTCGCTGAATGGAGATTTTTCAGAACTTCAAGGTGTTTTGCACCTTTGATTCTTAGGAATTCCTTACAACAAGAGCTGAAGGAAAAAAACTAGAACAAAAAACTGTTGAAACTGCATATCCTACTCGATCGCGGCCTGCCGCAGAATTCCCTTTGATATGCGCTACTCTGGAGAGGATGCATAAAGTGTCGCCCAGATCTATGGGAGGATGCTTGCATGCACATATATGTTTGCACTATTTCACATCCATGTGTAACCCTAGCCAGTCTGAAAGGAACCATTGCACTGAATTCCTTCTCAATTAGTTCTTTATCTATTTAGTGGGAAATCGAGAAGGATCTTGCTTTTTTGCTCAAGGGAATGATACGGATTTGCTGGGGTATTTTCACAAATCAAATATAAGAAGCATTAAATGACACTAACCAGAACCCAAGAATTGAAAATTAAAGAAGCCCAAAAAGAGTGGGACATATGAAGCTAAGAAAAGAGATTCGACTAACCTCGGAAATTTGTTGTTCTTAACTGCTTTTTGGCCATATTTCCTCCACCGATAGCCATCATCTAGTATATCAACCTGAGTCCTAGTTTGAAAAGCGTATCTGGGCTTCCTAATCTTTTTCTCCCCCTTCTTTTTGCTTGTTTTCACCTCGCAGCTTTCATCCGCAGCAAAGTTTTCGCAATGAGGAAGTTGTTTAACTTCTGCCCTCCTTGGGTCATGGTTTTCTGTTCTCAATCCCAGGAACGTCCCATTGGAGCTCTCACCATGGAAATTATGAAGAGCGTTAGAGCTTTCCATGTTTGTTGAGAAAGGATCGTAATTAGTTGACTGCCCTGTAGAAGAACAAGGGAAGAACATTTGGTAGTTCTCCATGGAAATTAGCCAGTTCAACTTATGAAGAAGAAGGAGAACAGGAAGAAGGAGAACGTGTCCGAAAAAGTGGAGCTCTAGTATAAAAGGTAGGGCGGCTACCGAGGTGGCTACGACCACAAAATTCACCAGCTAGCTTGTATTTTGAAGTGAAAAATAAGAAGAAAAAACCGAAGATATATATAAGATTAGTGCTGTCGTAAACGGCACGAAAAGTTCACAAGAAATGTGGTGGCGGCTGCATCATTCAAATAAGACGTTAGTGAACTACAATTATAGTGTCATAGGTGTGAATTTATCACTCATCTCAGAAGTTTAAGCAGGTAAAAGAGTAAGTTTTATTATTTAAATTATATTTTATAACATTCATCTTCATGTATGGGTCAGATTCTCCTTTAATTAGGAGACCTAACACGTGCAATATTTAATTGAAATTGAGATAAAGTGCGAAGTCAATTTTCGAACTTAAGATCTTGACTCTAATACCATGTGAATCTATCACTCATCCCAAAAACTTAAACTAATAGGAAGATGAAGATTTTATTATTTGAATTATATTTTTTAATAATATCTACCGTATTTTTTGTTGAAAGAGAAAAGCTCGTAGGGATTTTGGGCGTAGGATTCATGTACGTATATATATATATATATATATACAATGTTCGCCCTTAAAAACTAAATTTCGATCACTTTTAAAAGTATATTTGGATAGAAACGATGGAAATTAAAACAGACCATGCATGCATAGTACTCCTTAATTATCCGTAGGATGTTCGTAAATTGAGGTTGGTCACAGCGTAGACTAGTAGCCGTTGTCGGTCGTTGGACTGGATTAAAAGAAAAACACACGTGCACAAGACTATTAAGCGCCTATCATGGATATTTCCAAAGTTCTTTTCTCCCCCTTTGTCTTTTGGCGGTGGCTGGTGAGTGTAATGTTATTGGCCGTTTGTTGCGTCTGGATTCTTATCCCGAAGAAGAATGCCCCTTTAATAACTTCCACGAAATAGCCTAAACAGACATTGACGTCTTGTTGTACGTGGTTGCAAACATCACAAACTAGACACCTCGATTTAGATTGAAAACAAAGGTAGTTTGCATATATATCTATTTTCCTCGATTCAATATATATATATATGAACTGTACTTCTTGAAGGTGCAGATCAGAAGTGGTGATACAACTGCACATTTCTAATTCGCTCAATATATATACGTATCCATCTCATCGATTTCCACAAACATTAATGAGATAAACAACGGATGAGATCCGCACTAATAACATACGTATTCAATATCTAGGCTGCTTTTTTTAAGATGCTTAATTATCCATCTGCCAAAAAAAAAACAAAAGAACAAGCTGGGCGCCGGGTGGTCTTAAACAATTAGTAGCAGAAATGCATATCGACTTGGACATACAGCAGATCTCCCGTCTACACCATATGAGGGCCATGATCATCGGGTTCGGTGTCATTGATAAATGTATCTCTCCCCCTCCCATTTCTTTGTTTTCCAGTGTTTTCGAACGAAGACGTCATCAATGTGGCAGATTCTCTTGGCCTTTATACTATTCCGTCTTTATGGCATCTTTGTGGCTGTCCTCTCTTTATCACGTTCAAACCCCAAAACAAGCATATTATATATCATTATTAGTCTAGAGAAAAGTGACAAAGTCCCATTGAAAAAGTATCCCAAAGATCATGAAAGTTTTTTTGTCCTCCGTCTTAATCGGGTGCTACGTTGAACCAATTTAATTTTATTATCAAATCAAGCGCGCGCTTAATTAGAGTTATCAGGCTTAGAGAAAGAGTACACATTATAAGGAATTAAAGACATGATATAGATAGACTGCTGTAGCTTCAGAAAGTTTTGAAAAAAAAAATTATATATATATGCATTTGGACGTCAATCTTCATACGGTAGACAGAACAATTCTTATAAAATGATAGGTTTGGATTCTCTCGCAGGTATTGAATGTTTGAGATGAATAACTTTATGCTTGTACTACCACACGTGGCTTTGCTAAGTTGGGGAAACGAGTAAAGTCAGGAGGGCACGTGGGTTTGAATCTTTGAAAAAAGGATGTGCTCTCGGTGCAGATGGTAAGACTCGAAGAAATAATTTTAGTTAGGTTCGCGCAGCCCCCCACTCTTCATGATGAATTCCAAAAGTCTTGTGGATCCAACTTTGGTCTGATTTCTTCAAAGGAGTTTTGGTGACATGTTGGTTGGCAAAAGAAACTTCAGTCACTCTCCCTTTCAAACGTCCGCTCCATTGCCAAAATTTTCACCAATCCTACATCACGGGAAAGAAAATCCACACCCTCTCAGCTTCTCAATTCCTTGTTTCGGGTCAGGTTCCAGTCTCTTCCGCTCAACTACGACCAATATCTTTCCTTTCATAATTTATCTTCTACCCAAATCTTACTCGGCTGACTAATGCTAACAAACAAAATAATTTAAGACTAAGAGAGAGAAGGAGGAGAGAGATAAATGAGACACGAGATTTAAGTTGTTTGGTCCATAGACCTACATCCACTATAGTAAGGTTCAATTGTGCAGATTTATGTATTCACTAGTGTGAGGATGAGATTACATAGATGCTTTACTTATAAATCTTTAATTATAATAGTTCATCTTACTTTAGCAATGTGAGACTCTAATAAATCTAATCAATTCATTCGTTAGAGATCTATTTTTCATATCAGAAGGGGCTTAAAGGGGAATTGAGTTCTACTGCTATCTCATTTCCATCTCTTCTTCTCTTGTTCTGTGGGAGAAAAGGGAGGGATGCAATATGCATGTAGGGCTGTTCAATGCCACCGGAAAATTTTGGTGGCACCGGTACCCAGCTTCACCGGTGCAGTGCCAGTTTCACTTTTGCAATAAAGCCGATGGTATTCCCGGTTCCCGGGTTACCTAACAAAGGCAACTGGGAACCAGGATTTTTTTTTGTTTTTTTGACAAAACGTTTCGTTTTGTCAAAAAATTCCCCCCGTGCCCCTCCCTTATTTCGATTATTTCCGTGCGGCAGAAACCCTTAACAGTTAACACCCCCGAAAAGGTTTTTGCCCGTCTGTGCCTCTCTCCCTCCCCTCCCCTCCCTCTACTGCCGAGTGCCGACTGCCGACCACCACGCCTGCCGACATTCTCGATTCCCCAGTCTCCTCCAGCCTTCCTGAAAGGTTTTTGCCCATCCCACCACGTGCCTCTCTCTCTCTCTCTCCCCCCTACCCTCTCTCTCCTGCTGGCTGCCGACCCTCCTGTCGCCAAATGCCGACCACATCTTAATTTGTTCTATCGAAAGTGCCCAAAACCTACTCATCATAGTAAGTACTTCATTGTCCAGACTCCAATTGTTATTTGTTTCCCCATTTGTTGTTTTTAGGGTTTATAATTTAACCATGTTACTTTTGTAACTACCATGTATTTGTAATTACTTTAGTCTTAGATTATAATTCCATCGCATGTAATATCAGTATTTTGCATATTATTGTGAATATGTGATAATTCCATAGCATGTAATGTGAGTATGTTCCATAGCATGTAACATGAGCATGCTGTGAAAAATATTCTTGAATTTTATTATTTTATATTTTATTGATATGAGATGACTAAAAGAAAAAAGAAAAAAGAAATAAATTGGGTCAAATGCGTAATATGTTAAAAAAAATGGTCCAATATGAATGTAGGTTAACCGGAAACCGCCACTGCTAATGACCGATTTTTGCACTCAATGGTGTAGATGTAAGTGATAATTTTTTGAAAACCGGCCTATCTGGTATAGATATCGGTTTTAGCCAAAACCGACATTTATAACGGAGTTGAACAGCCCTGTATGCATGGGAGATTGTGCGCTTACTGTTTGACCACTGAGTTGGTTGTGGTTGGGTTCAGACCCTGTACAGTAATGCTCATTGATAGGCATGTTTACTTGCAACTTTTGCCTTTTTCATTCTTAATCTAATATAATTCCTTTGGTTGACATGATCATTAATAAAACGAAGATATACGACAATCTTCAAGAAGACGTTATTTTATTCTGAACCAATCCATACAATAAGAATCATGTTTATTATTATTATAAGGATGACATAGGAAAAAAGTGGTTTACACTTTTTAGTTCTTAGGATTGAAAAAATACAATAGATTTAAAATACTAAATAAATAAATGGGAAATACAAATCATCATTTTAATTTTACTTCTTCCTTTCTAAATATTTTTTTATTTTTTCTTTTTGTTTCTTCTTTTTTTATATTTATTTTCTTCTTAAAGATTATAATTCAATTTTTTGTCTAATTATTTTGTTTTTTTATAGTTATTCATTTAAATTTCTGTGGTTCATATTATTTTTTCAAGAATTTGAGGGTCCTACTTTTTTAGAATTTTTTCTATTTCTCTGTATTTTTCTCCTTTGATTTGCATTTTTACCATTTTTTCATTTTTTTTTGTCAATATTTAGAAGTAAGAGCTGACATAAGCTACATTTAGGCCAAAAATGTCAAATAAAAAGGAGGTGCTGAAATAAGCATCGGCGGTCGAGTCCGTAAGCCGGGCTAGGGAAATTGAAATTTTCAGCGAGCAAACTGGCCGGAAAATTGGACGGGCCTACGTATTCAAATTCAACCGTTAGGCCCGTCTGCTACGTGCAAGCCTACCTAGGCGGCATGCCCTTTCTGGAAGGATTTTCCATGATTTCGACACTCGTGGTAGGTATTTTAAGGTATTCCTTCTCAGACGTATGTAGACTGATATTTGTTGAGGAGGAAAACACTAAACAGAGGCGCTTATTAAACTCGAGATTATCATAAAAAAAGTTGGGAGTTTATCCTTGAAGACAGGGGAGAGAGTCAAGCCTTGTGAAAGTACGGCAGCTTGTTATGTTTCATCCACAGATATCGAACCTCTCATTGTTTCACAAATCAAGTTTTTGGGGGAAGTTTTCATATTGTTTATAATTTGGATTGATTAAGGGCGTCCACGAATTATGACTAGCAGTGGCAGAGCATAAAATTCAACTCTGTGGCCACAATCATTTTGAAAATGAACACGGAGAAGCTGAAGCCTGTTGTACCCATCAGTGAAAGTTCCTCCCCACCAGAAAAGTTTTAAAATTCAATCAGCAAATCATTTAGCTACATGTTTCTTTTCATGCTACCAAGTAAAGGGAATTGTCCCACAGGCGCAAGTAAATTGGGGCATTGAAAGCAGGCACGTCTGATATGCAGCATCTGGGTCTTCTTAGAAATCAGATTCACCCTTCCATTTTCGTGATTGTTTGAAGTTCTTGTCAACCTGTTGAGAGTAACAAAGGTATGGAGGACGGAGCAGCAGTCACATGATTTTGCAGAAAGTGCTCATAGCATTTGCTGCACTTACTATTCTCTAAAAAGGTTAGAAAAGCAACAGCTTATTTACAGTTTTCAATTAAATAACAAAAACTTATTTTGAAGTGCATAAGCAGCGCATTTGCGTTGACTATCAATGGGTGTCCAGACCGCATTACCAGGGTCCAGGGATGAGAATCACATATAAGAACGCATCCTAGGCCTTGTAAGAGATTGTGCTCCATCAACAAATATGGTTGTTCCAGTCATGTAACGCGACCCATCACTTATTAAATAGAAGACAGTCGAAGAGAGATCTTTTTTGACGTCAAGCCATCTCTCCATTGGTGCTGCCTCCTTCACCAACTTCTCTGCCATCTCTTTCCCCACTGACACTGGATATTCATCTTGAAGGTGCAAGCCGCGTGTAATTGCATTAACTCTGATCTTGTATTTTCCAATCTCCAAAGCAGATGTCTGCCAATAGCCATAATGTTGACAAGTCAAATGAAAGCAAAAGATTCTCAAAAGGAAAGTAAAGGAAATTCTAGTATGGGAGATCTGATGCAATTTATAACAATCAAGGAGAATAGGCCCTAGTGAGAATGCTTCACTTCCTCTTTATCATCTCAATACACACGTTACAGCCTAAGATTAATTCTATGGAACTGTTTGGGATGATCCCTCAAGGAGTTAAGTGGAGGCCAAACTTACTGAATTTCAAAAGAAACAAATCCTGATAAGATGATTAGGCGAAGCTCCCGCCTTGTCAAATGTAAAACCTTGGAATTGACTATTCTTTTTTTTGATAAGTAACCAATCTCATTAGAAGAAGCGAAAACAGTACAAAAGGCTATACCGATATCACTTAGTCTAAACAAGCCAAAAAACTAAGAAAATCATCAAAACCAACAAAAGGGCAGCCAAGCACAGCATTAGCCCAACTAAAAAGGGAAAGTAACAAACTTCCTTTCAACTTTGCCAAAGACAAGGAGCAACCCTCAAAACATCTACTATTACGTTCCTTCCAAATACATCACCAAATGCACAAAGGAATTATTCTCCAAATAGCCTTGGCAATCGGATTCTTGAACCTCCTATTCCAACTCCACAACACTCCCAACGCCTTCTCCGGCATAACCCAATAAAAATTTGTAATGCCAAACACATGGTTCCATAGCCCCCGCGAGAACGGGCAATGGAGGAGCACATGGTCAACCGACTCCCCATCCGCACAACAAAGATAGCACCAATCAGCAATATAGATACCTCTCCTTCGAAGATTATCCGAAGTGAGAATTTTCCCATGCATAACCTCCCACACAAAGAACGAAACCTTCAAAGGGCACTTTGACCTCCACACTCCTTTCCAAGGAACAGGAAAACTGCGCCTACTAGCAAGGGAAGAGTACATAGACTTAACCGAGAATACACCATTTTTGGAACAAGTCCATGCCATCATATCGTCCTCCCCCCTCCTAATCACCGATCCATACAACAAGGAGAAAAATGCGGAGAATTCCGCCAACTCCCAATCATTAGCAACCCGAAGAAAGGAGACACTCCACACAATAAGACCATCATTCACCATCATACAATCCGCCACTGTAGCCACCTTGGAATTGACTATTCGTGTGGTCTTAATTCTAACTCCTGTTTCAGGATTGACCACAATATGCTAGAAGTCTCTGCACGATCTTGCTAGTCAAGAAAGCCTCATCCCGCACCATGTACGTTCGTCATTATGCATTTTCTTGCCACTAGAACCAGCTTCTTGGCCTTCTTCGGCCTTCTAGTGGTGTAAGATCATTTTACTCTGCATCCTCTAACAAATAGCAGATGATCACACCACCTTTGGCTCCTCTCATGCACAGGTGATACACTAACCCCTTTAATGCATTAGTAAGAGTAAAGAGTTGACCATTTATACAGTTCTTGTTCAATGAGAAATACAACAATTTCCCTGCCACCACAATGAGCTGCTGTGGTAGTCATCATTCAATCATCTGTCACAACTTTTCGTAGTGACAGATTTTCTCAGCTCAAGTCAACCCAGTGGGAACAGAGTAGACTTTCTTTTGGTATTTCAACTAATTAGTATGCCGATTATAAGCAATATCAGGCCAAGTGACATGTGTCACTTCTACAAAAGCAAATGAGTTCTCTTCAAGGACAAGGGAATCTCAAGACATCTGTGTACAAGCTCCCTTTACTTATGATTCTTTCTGCTTACTTTAACCGCACCGCTAACAAAAATTCACTTACCCTGACTAACTGCTTCAGTCCTGCCATACATGAACCATATGCTGCAGCTCCTGGATAAATCCCTCTTTCAGCACCAATTATCGAGGTCAAGAACACAATGGAACCTCCAGACCTGGACTCCCGCATACTCCTTCCTACAGCCTTTAGCAGAAAAAATGAAGCCATAAAATTTATCTTCACTATCTTTTTGAACTCATCTTCTGCTAGTTTTAGAGGTTCTTCCATTTTCCCTGTTTCAAATAACCGGAACTTATAAATCTGCTTTATCTCACTTCCAGTGCATCCCATATATGGAAACATGAAAACATTGACAAACCAAACTATGAAATAATGAATTGAAGATAAAAGACGTCCCTGCGATAAGCTGTCCACATTTTTTTTCTTCATAAGACTATAGTTCATTCAAACTTCAATTCAACGACTCTTCAGAAAAGCAAAATAGAAGGAACTGAACACCATGACCAAAACTCATAGATCTATTCAAGGATAGCTGTCATTTGGACAAGGCAAATCCTTCTTTCCTCCCCTTTGGCTTTGCCATACAGCAGCATCAGTGAGATATGCCAGCATCAGTAGGCAAGTTATACATCACTAGTGCAGTAATTAACCAAACAAAAGCCGATAACCAATGATAAAGAACCTCATAGAATCTGCCCTGATCAAATAGAATATTTTAGTTACCCACACAGACATCATATTTTCACGTATATAGGCACATATTTAGCCATAAAACAACACAATGAGTTTTAGGAGTAAGCTGGAAAATCCCATCATTCAAAATGTCCCACACGAAGATTCAAGACCTAAGCTGCTCATACAGCTACTCTGCTGCATCTGCAATTACGACAAACTGAAATTGATGGCAAAGGCTTTGTACGACGAAACAAAGCTATGGTTGCTAAAAAGTGGAGTTCTGGGGACCCATTGTGATGGCACAATTACTGGTTCGCATACCATGGGGTCTGTTAATTATTAAGGCGGAAGAACCACTAGCTTACAAAATTCAGTTCCAGAAAACGAAGTTAAGGAGCCGTAGCTTCCTAATTTATTACTGTGCATTACCGATAAGTTGCCGCGTGCAGAGGACTCTTTTTGTTATACAGGGAAGAAAACATTAGAATGTATTATAGTCATGGGCCAGGCGTAGGTGCTCTACCTTCGTACATAAAGCAATTTACGAAAGCATCCAAATTGCCCAATATCCTGCATGCCTTATCCACCGCCTCCCCAAACGCTCCCTCCCTCTCGTCTTTCATATCTACGCCAACCACTTCCACCGGCACCGCACCGTTCACTAAACCAGATATCTTCTCGGCTACTCGCCGAAGGCAGCTCTCATTGCCCATCAAAACCAACCTATTAACCAGTAAATAACCAAGAGAAACAAAAATGATAAAACTTCATGACATTATGTTCCTGAATGTATCACGTTTTCTCAGCAATTTCTAAAACATAACCCAGAAATAAGAATAAGATTCAGAAATTCATATATCTTTTTCTTTTGCACCAATTTCTCAGCAACAAAACGCATAGGAATAGCGGAATTCAAGGCCTGAAAAAGGAGACTTAACCTGCAGCCCCATCCGGCTAAATGGAGAGCAATGTTCTCCGAAATCTCGTCACCGCTGGAGGTGAGCAGTACTTTCTTTCCGCGAGTTTCCATTCTTGAGACCCAAGGGGTGGTTTGTATCGCTATTTATATTGCAGAAAATCAATCAAAGAGGATACAAATTGGGACATCACGTGTGTAGAGTAATAAAATAGTACCAGGGGTGTGAACTCCTAAAACTAGAGGAAGGGACATGAAACATGAAATTCGTGGGCATATTGCATCGGTCAAGGGCGTATGAAAGTTCGTGGAGAAAATTACTCCGGATCACTGCGCAAGACCCAGCGTAGTTACGTTTGTTTTGAAGATTTTTTTTTATTTTATTTTTTAGAATCGGGAAATTAGCATTTTAGTCCCTGAATTTTGGGTACTTTTTCATTTTAGTCCTTCAGTTTCAACTTTCAAATTTTTAGTCTTTGAATTTTATTGTTTTGACGAAATGGTCCTTCCGTCAGTCTACCGTTCATATGCTTAACGATACATGTAGCGGTCGACCGGGTATATGTGTTAAAAGTGAGCGGTCGACCTCTACATGAAGCGGTCGACCTCTTCATATAGCGGTCGACCGGGTCAAAATTGCTGACGTGTCATAGAGCTCCGTTAAGTATATGGACGACATACTGACGGAAGGACCATTTCGTCAAACAATGAAAACTCAAGGACTAAAAATTTGAAAGTTGAAACTGAAGGACTAAAATGAAAAAGTGCCCAAAAACTAGGGACTAAAAAGTGAATTTCCCTTTAGAATTTGGAGTGTTTTGAGAATTTTTAGGTGATGTTAGAGTTGTATTGATGTTTGTGTAGAAGTTGTTGATGTGTAAAAAACTTAATGATGATGTTTAATTTTTTTTTATATTTCGAATTTATTAATTTTGTATTAAAATTTGAATATTTAAAAGGTAGGAGGGAAAATGACCAAATCGCCCTTTAAAAGTCAATTTTACCCTTCATTTTTTTAGTTAAAGCATGAGTGGAAGGTAGTTTAGTAATTCTGTTTAAATATGTTCAGGGTAAATTCGGAAACTACAGTATAGCATCCTCAAAAAACCCTTTATTTGCCAAACATGAAGGAACTGAGGATTCGAATCCTTAATTTTTTCAACAAACGAACATAACGTAAAAATGTTTCTTATATCTTAAATGTTTCTTTGAAGTTCCTTCAGCGCGCATTCTAGTCCACATGTTGGTGCCGTGGTGGTTCCAAACGCTAACAAACAACCCCTAAATGTTTCTTTGAAGTTCCTTCAGCGCGCATTCTAGTCCACACGTTGGTGTCGTGGTGGTTCCAAACGCTCCGGATAATTGCACAAGACCCAACAACTTAAGGACATATTTGATTGTCCAAAAATTTGGAGTTCCAAAAATTCCAACCAAATAAATATACTTCAAAATTTTCAACTTTTATACATACATTTTAAACTTTTCACAAATCTCAATAAAGTTCAAAAGATTCTCAAAAATTTAAGAATAGTAAACAAACAACCCCTAAATGTTTCTTATATCTTAAATGTTTCTTTGAAGTTCCTTCAGCGCGCATTCTGGTCCACACGTTGGTGCCGTGGTGGTTCCAAATGCTCCGGATCACTGCGCAAGACCCAACCTAAATGTTTCTTATATCTTAAATGTTTCTTTGAAGTTCCTTCGGCGCGCATTCTAGTCCACACGTTGGTGTCGTGGTGGTTCCAAACGCCCAGACGGGACACACAAACCACGTGGATGTTACAGACCATATGTAGCTAGCAGTGTGTCCGAGGATTACATACTTCTGTTTTTTTTTGTGGTTAAGATGTACTAAAAAAAGCAACATCTGACTAGGAAAACAAGCGAAACTATCTTTAACAAATTCTGTCCAATAGATTTGCAAGCATACTTTCGTTGATAAAGCATATTGAAAATAGGATTTTGGACTGTATGGCATGATTCAGTCTCGTGTGTGTGCTCGGCCTTTCTGGTTTCTAACTTTCTAATATATTTCCCCCTCCTTATTCAATGGGTCTCTGTGTGATTTCTTCATGTAAGATGCGGAGAAAGTCACTCAACCGTTTCCGAAAAGCTTTCAAGGTGGAATTGACAGCATTTTGCCAGTCAGTGGCCCCCCAAAAGTACGCCCGTGGTGCCTCATATGGCGTCGGTCAGGGTCACGTTGATTCAGTTCTAATACCAATACATTCTCCAAAGTGATAAATCAGCCAGTGAACACTGAGTTCATATCTATTATACACGTCAGTAATTATTTGACTTAGTTAATACTCCGACCGTCAGATCTATTGGATTGTTAACCAAAAAATTATTTTATTCTGACTCGTCCTGAAAATAAATATAGTTTTGGTTCTCCCCCAAATTGTCAAGAAAGTTCGTGTCAAGGACGGAACAAACAGACAGACACTTCCGGCTAGATTCTCCTCCCAACTTTTTCATGGTGGGGGTCCTAACTAACCCATTTTCATTAATTTATAGGCTTAACTTTGTGACAAGGTTAAAATACAATTTTTCATTGACTTACTATTATATATTTTGCTTATTATCTTAAATTATTATGTTTGATATATTATATTTATAAATTATCAATCAATATTATCTGTCTATTTTTTCCGTCAAATAAAAAAATAATCATTATACTCTTCTAATGTAACTTGTTATTTGACTTTTTAAGAGCATAATCAACTTTTCGTATTTTTTTTAAAAAAATTGACTGAAAAAAATAGACGAAAGGTACAATGTGTTAGAGAGGAATAGTTTGTGAGTACAATCTCTCAAAAGTGATAGTTTATTGTGTAGAATACAAAATAAGCTTGTACTGACATGTTTTTCACGTTACAATTTGTACGATGTAATTTGGCCGTTTGAAACAAAGACAAAGGATCTCCCACACTTCCTATAAAAAAAACTCTGTTACGAAAGATGGTTGTTGAGGTATGAGGTCGAGAACAAGGAACGATGGTTGTTTTTAGATTAAATGGTATTAAATGAAGTAGATCGAGGGAATGGTCCACCAGATATTAATTAAAAAGAGAAACAAAATTCTTAAAGAAAACAAAAAATAAAGGCCCACAAAATTAAAGAAACAAGATATGTGTCAGCGGAGCCCATAGTGAACTTTCGGATTCACAAACCAAGCCCAATCCCAAAGCCCGAATCATTATACAAACGGTTCGATTCAACCGATCTCCGAAGCCGAGTTCTTTCACCTAGCCTGAGATGGCGAGCTCCGTCGTCTCTTTCATGTCCCCTGGAGGCCGTAGAGCTCTCGATCCAGCACCGGCTCCAATCGCACCCAAATTATCCTCCCCCAGGCAGCAATTTATCCTTCATACTTAGCCGACAATACGTTATGGGCAAAAAAAAAAAACGAAGCTTGTTGGAATTACTTTATTTAGGCTTGATTTGAAATTCTCACTAAACTCGATTTATACGTAATTTCTATGTCCAGGAGTTCGAATTTCCGAAGAACTCGGTCGTCCAAAATTGCATGTGATTACTCCTGCTTCGAAGTGACTTTCCTATCATTTTGATCAGTTTTGAGATTGTCCCTCTGCGAATTTTAAGGGCCATTTCATTCATCTATAAAGTTTGCGAGTTAAAGTGGTTACATTTGTGATATATCTACTTACAGATTGTTATGGTGTCTGTGTAATGCTGTAATCCATAAGAAAGTATTTAGGGAGGGAGAAGTGGAAGATGGGGTCTTTCCCCTGTATTTTGAATCAAAGAAATATACAAAATTCTCTTGGTGCATTAATTTAGCATGTAACGCTTTTTCGGTTTATTGCATTCCGGAGTTAGGGGCTTTGACCATTATGGCTGAAAGATACTTCAACAGTTTTGAGTATTTAGTTACATACATTGGCAGCAAATGTCACCACATGTTTACTAGGATTGGAATTTTGAAGTGAAAATTACTGAAACAGTCGTTTGTTTAAAGGTTAGGGACGTTAGCTATCGACCTGCCGGGACTCAGATTAGCCTACTAAATGCAGTTAATTTTTCCCTTCCAAAGAAAAGGTACAAGTTTCTGGTCTGTTTTTGTTGTATGTGATCTGGAGGGGAAAAAGAAAAGAACAATGGATTTGGGTTTGAATTCTTGCTTTCGATAGAATCTGTCCGACACATCCCACTGAAAGGTATCCTTCTGAGCAGCTATTCCTCTCCATTAGATCATCACCGGGCTTTCTTTCTTTCCGGTCCTTTTTTTTCCTATTTCTTATGACCACTCCTTAGAATGTGATAGACATATAGTTTCTCAATGAATTAGGTCAATGTTGTTCGATTTCTTTTCTTTTCTTTTCTTTTTTTTATAAGTAAGATATGTATTATTAAGAAGAAAGGCGGTAACAGTACAAAGATTGTACTGATATCACTCAGAACATACAAACAAAAAAGCTAAGGAAATCAAAGCTAAGGAAATCTTTTCTTTTCTTTTCTTTTCTTTTGTTTGGAGGTTGGACCCGTAGTAATTGAGAATTTCTAATAAGTTAGATGTCACATTCATTGGATAACTTGTCCATGTTGATTGCTGCAGCTTTGGTTTAATATTCGGACGAAGTGGAAGTGGAAAAACTACTCTGCTGCAGGTGTACACTTCTGTGTGGTGTGCTTTATGAAAGATAATTAGCACTATTAAATATGGCCCCTTTATTCAGTAACTTCTGGAAGTTTTAATGTCTTTCCATCTCGCAGCTTCTTGCAGGGCTAAGCAAACCAACTTCAGGTTCCATTTATATTCAAAGACATGGGAATGACGGCAGTCCCAATCAATCTCCTGAACGAACCCTTATCCCCAGAGAGAGTTGGCATTGTCTTTCAGTTTCCTGAGAGGTATTAATCACGAAACTAAGAATGCAAAAACTTGGGCCATTGACTTTACAGCATTGTATTTCAGTTTCATGTTCATTGCTCTTTAAAAGAAATTTGGGTATAATGCTGTAGTCTTATAGTTACATCCAAATAGATACAACCAATCATATCCATCCAAAAACTTAATGAATCTGTAACTTGTTTATTTTTTTACTGATATTGATTTTTCATGATAGTTCTACTTTGGCCTAGCATATATTATTGTCAATGCCTTTATTTAGCTTCTTGTTGCATAGAATAAAAAGTTGCATTCTTACTTCCCTGATTTCTTATGGCATTTGCATTGAATATACTTTTCTTTGTGTTTAACACCATGTCGTCTTGCAAGCTAGGTACTTTGTGGCAGATAACGTGCTTGAGGAAGTTACGTTTGGGTGTCCAAGGCAAAGGGGTGACCTCCAATTCAAGGAGCA
This sequence comes from Myrica gale, assembly GCA_963930655.1. Lineage (NCBI taxonomy): Eukaryota > Viridiplantae > Streptophyta > Magnoliopsida > Fagales > Myricaceae > Myrica > Myrica gale. The sequence goes on along the minus strand of OZ005600.1, from coordinate 515,301 downwards.
TCTTGCTTTGAGACTCCAAAGAGCAATTAATTGGGTCTGTGTTCCCTCTGAGTACAGTCAGAGTCACTCATACTTTTTTGCAGCTTGTATAAATGTTTAATTCCTGGGTCTTGGCAAATCCTTTTATATCATCTGTATATTCCAATCTAAAGTCCTCGAAGACTGTAGGTTGGCTTAAATGGGATCTCATTGGACAAAGATCCTCATACACTTAGTGGTGGCTATAAACGTCGGCTTGCGTTGGCCATTCAACTAGTAAGAACTGGAAGATTGATATAAGCACACACGACTGAAACATGCTTGTGAACACATTGAGACACATACTAGTCACACTTCAGCCTTGTGGTTTCACAAGAGAATGTTTTACTTAGCTGCTCATCGTTTTGGCATGAATTGACCAATAATTGTTTGTTGACTTTATTCCTCAGGTACAAATCCCAGATTTATTGATACGGGATGAGCCTCTTGCAGGTCTTGGTATGAAGATGCATTTTAGTCCTGTTTATCCTACAGCATTGGTTGTCCTCCTACTTGCACACGCATGCTTTAACTAGGGCCATGATTTACAACCATATGGATTCCTTACGAATTATCCAATGTTCATGCATTGTTCATTCCAGTAATGGTCTGAAGTCTCTCATACCAAAATGTCCGCAAAATATGTTTACTGTTTGATCGTTATGAAAGAATTGAACTAGAACTCATTTGATAAGCAACCATTGTTCTCCCACTTTTCTGAACTAAGATACTGGGTCGACTTCACTTGATGATGGTGAAGTTTCAGTCACAGTTGTAACCGGTGTATGAAATTTTGGGTTTGTTGTTTTTACGTGCTTCTACTTCACCTAAAAGGCTTATAGTTGCTGTTCTTTACAAGTATACCGTAATAATCCTCTTGCTTTTTTATAATCCGTAGTGTACTACCTCTTCTTATATCCTGTTGTTATTGATTGTTAAATTTTTGCTGTTTATCAGTTTGGAAGGCACGTGCGGTTGTTTTGAAGCTTTTGAAGCTACTAAAGAAAGAGTTGACTATACTAGTTGTCAGCCATGACCTCAAGTCTGTCTTTCCCTTTCCCTTTCCCTTTCCCTCTGAAATTATAACACCTCCCTCATTCCCCTCCCACCCCCCCCCCAAAAGAAAAGAAAGAACTTATATCACTGCCATCTTGGCGATTCTCTTGTTTTCCTCTCTTCAATCATATCCTTTTGTTTTGTTTTTTTTTCTTATACAATTTTGTTATGCCTTTCAGAGAGTTAGCAACTCTAGTTGATCAATCCTGGAGGATGGAAATGGGTGAAATTCTTAGGGTAGAGCCGCTACCAGTATGAATATGGAAGTATGCTTTTGCTTATCAACATAAGATGCTGTGAGGTTTGAGCCTAATGCTACTAGGGTTTCCTGTGTATATTATCCTGGTGTATTAGTGCATGATATGAATGGCTCTGTATTTTTTCTTGCAGATCCACTTAAATGGTAATAAGAAAACAGATAGGAACTTGTGTTGGGCAATTAGTGCTAGCACCTTTCCCGATTTATTATATTGTCTCCCACTATTTGTGATGAATCAGGAATTTGAGAGTACAGTCTCGTGGATTGCAAGTTAAAGGATGCAACTAATTACGCCAACATTGGTGTCAATGTCCAAGGAAAGAATGAGGTCTTCTGTTATCTAAAATAAGCAATATGGGCTGGGCATTGTTTCACAAAACATGGGATATTCTTAATGATGCAAATATCACTTTCAGGTCATCAAAAAGACATTATATAGAGGCTCACATGAAAATTAGTCACAGATTTATTATCACACTTAGGAAGATAGTAGCTTCTTGAACCTTGAATTTTTTTCTGAGTGCATCACAGCTTTATTACCACACTGATGAAGATGAAATAAACAGCTTCTTCACGCTTTACTTTGTTTTAAGCCCATCCTCGCTCACAACATAACACGATGTATTACCAAACACTAATAATCGCAATTCTGCCTTGTACAGCATGGTGTTATAATCATCTTGTTTCAGATTCAGTCACTAAAGCTCCAACACCAAGTCTACAATGCCAACAGCGGAAGTGCGTTAGATGGATAAATCAGAAAACATAATCATCTTATTACTGTTATCTTTCTGTCCACAGTTATGCTCCAAAATGAAGTCGTGCATATCCAAATTAACATGTCGCCTAGTCTGTGCATGCCGTTTAGTAGCAACAATTGTTAGGATAACAGAAGATCCAGAAAAATTTCTAAGCTCTAACAGATATTGGATCCTATATTAAACTTATGATAGTGGATATGTACACCTTTCATTTATGATATTTTAACTCTTCGCCGTCCATCTTCTTTATTCACTTCCATTTACGAAAAAAAGAACTTTGTGCATTTCAAAAGATTCATACAAAATTACAGTAATTACCTTGCAAATTTATTTTCGCCAGATATGATATCTCCAGCACCTTATTTATACATTTTTGAGAAATTCCCACACCTATTTGATTGTATTCCTATTTCAATAAGCACAAGATTGAAGGTTCACTTTACTCATCAACTGACAATCAAATAATCTTGTTTTACCAGTTATAATTTACTTGTAAAATGTTCCTATCCTTACGTCTTACATGGTGGGATTTTTCTCTGATATTTTTAGTTGGAAAGAATATAAATCGATACTTACAGTCCACATCTGTCTTGATCCAATGTTCTTTTGCGCTTAGATTACTTCCATGCAGCCTGTCATTGGTTGGGTACAAAGGGGTCTTATGACTCGGGATCCCCATCTTTGACATGGACCCTAGAGTAGGCCCATTAGTACCTGCACTCAGGTGCATTTTATCTTCCTTCTTATAGCCACCATGGGGAGCATTCTTGAGCTTATATTTATCGGAATCAGCAAATTCTTTTGCAGCTATAGAGGCTTCAGGATGAATTTTTTTGTGGAACACACTTATGACCTGCATGGCATTCATAAAAAGCTATCATCTGTAATGGAAATATTGTCATAAGGTCCATTTAGTGCATGGTGAAAAGGTTTAGACCCTAAATCTTATTTGAAGTTTTGTGGTCAAGGTCAAACTGGGCATAGTAGTTATCTTCTGACAATGACAGATCCTGAGTAGTTAGTAGTCGGTTTGTGCAATGAAAGTTTTTCCAGGCGGATCTTAGGATTGTTAGATAACATTGCTCACTGGTGCTCTGTCTACGTTGCTGTTGATTTTGATTGGAGGATCCTTACTGTGACATCGTTTATATTAACAAAAATTACAATTCTCCCTTTTTTCTGGGTTGGTGTTAGGTAAGTTACAGTAAAAGCACTAATCATCCTTGGATCTCTCACTAGCATGATGGGGTGCAGACAATCCAATATCATCTGATTCTCTTTATTGGACCTCAGTATGTCCTAAATGGCTGGCACTGTGCTTAGAGGAATTTACTTATTAGGATGCATTGATACTGATATATGGATTATGTCTGTACAGATCTAGTGTTTATTAGTGGTTCTCAGAAGATCTAGTAAAAATACCAACCTTGTGGAGTATCTTCTTGGTTGAAGTAGAATCAGTTGCATCACCACCCGCAGAGGGGACAGAGCTCCTCAAAAAAGCATGGAGCTTTTTTAGTATTTTCTTCATGAGATGCATGGCGGGTTTATGCTTTTTCATTGCTTGCATATTACCACTTTGATTTTTCTCTGTCTTGTTCTCATTTGTTATTTTTGTCCTCTGAAACAGCCCGGCAAGTGATGTCCTCTCTTTCTTTACTTCATTTATTGTTTCTGGCTGTTCAATTGAAGAGCCAAGTAGATATCCTTGCAGTGGACATACATGTATCTTCTCATAATCTTCATTGTCATCCTCGTCCAGTGGATTGGCACTGAGTGTGATAATGCTAGCTTGACTGTTCCTTCCAGATGAGTCATTGCACCATTCTTCAGTTTCAGCCTCAAGGAACTTCTCCAGTTCATAGTTGATGAGCTTCAAGTCATTCTCAGTTAGTTCTGTTTTGTTCTCAGTCTTGCTCTCCTTTGCCATGGCAAATGTAGGTGTCAACGGCTCACTGAGGAGTGGTTCCAGACCTAGAGTTCCAATGGTAAGAAAACCATGGAAGAGCTCAGAGATGACAGTGGATGCTTGTTCTTCCAACTTTCCTTCTTCTCCCTTGGCTTCAGAGTCAGAAAAACATTTTTCACATTGGGATTTGGGATTGTTTAAGGTTCTGGATCCATGTGTGGAGCCAAAACTTGGCTTCATATAGGAGTCTTGTTCATCAAGTGATGCCTGCGCTGAAAGGCAGAAGCAAGGGTTTCCTGGAGTCAGATATCAAAAAAGAGTTAGGAACTTGGTGGAAATGAGTAGGGAAGAAAAAATTGTCCATGAGCAAGGCATGTCAGTATTATTTTAAATTTTTCCTTTTGTGCTTTGGAAAGGTGAAAGTGGACCAATCTAGTGGCTACTTCATTCTGGATAGCCCCCAGCGTTGAATGATGTCAGTGACATAAGTGGACTGTATGCAAGGTAGAGAGGGTGGCCCTAGACCTTATTGTTGAGTGCCTAAATCAGGTGGCCCTACCTGGTTGCCACAGTGCTATAAGAACTGGAAAGGTATAGATGTTTCTCATGCAAACAGGCAAGGCCCTGACTGGTTGAGAGAACCACTATGTCTGCGACCACCTGATTTTTCAACTTATGCTTGAGGTGGGTGGCTTGGTTGAATATCCTTACAAATCATGAAGAAATACTGAATTACACCGGTCAAGAGATTCTACTGCCTGGTCTTGTTGTAAGGCACTGAGCAATAGCCGCCATTTCATTGTGTAGTAACCTGATTATCTGATGATATAGGCATGATGGATGAGGTATGCCTTCCTGATTGTTTTAAGTGGAGAAAGAAGATTGATGCTAGGACAGTTTGAATACCATGTATGAAACCCTTGAAAGGCTCAATGCTACTATGCTGAAATTTATGGTGCATCCAGTCCAGTAACTGCAGCAGTGGAAAGCAAAGATTGAGTTAGAGGATTGAAAACAGTAATTTGATAAGAGTTTTGCGACTTACCTTCATTTTTTATTTCTCTTTCAAGGATTTGATCTTAGATCTCTATGCTGTTGTAGGAGACAGAAATAGACGTAGAGTTAGTTTGCTAGGGAGTGGGGGCTTTAAAGGGAGAACTTATGATTGCTAAGGAGCAAAAGAATGAGGATCTTTTCATTCTGACAGTCAACAAGTTGGAACACTAGAATAATTTGAGATAGATATGAGTAGAGAGAAACATTTAGAAAGATACAAGATTGTGGTTGGTTGTTCATTTCAAGATCAAATCATGTGGATAAATTGGAGCGGTTTTTGGAGACCCACACGTTGATGTTGCTATGTATGTAGTGCAAATACGTGCATGCCAGGAGTAGTTGCATGATGATAGGTCTCAGTCAGAGCTAATGCAAAGTGGATAGAATTCTCTTCTGGTGAGAACAAATATCAAGTTGTTTGGATAAAAATATGATTTATTTTATTAATGCTTCAAGCAGAATTTAAATAAACAACTAGGGCTGTCCATTGGCCGGTCCGGTCCGGCCGGCCAAACCGGACATTTTGTAGGGTATGTATACCGGACCTGACCGGACCGGTCAATCTTTCGGTCCGGTCCGATTCCTGGTTTCACCGGTTTGGGTCGGTTTGGGCCAGTCCATTTTGGGCCGGTTTTGGGTTGGGCCATGCCATTTTGGGCCGGTTTTGGGGTTGGGTCATGTCATTTTGGGCCGATTACCGGTTTGGAGAGGTATACTCCGGTCCGGTTCCCGTTTTCCACATGGGTAACCTAGAACTGGACCGGATTATACCGGTCTCGGTCCGGGTTGGCCGGTCCGGCCGGTTTGGTGGACAGCCCTATAAACAACTACTAACAACTTTTCCTAAACTTAAGACCACAACTTCCTAAAATAAAGACACAATAAATGACTGTAAATTATTAGCTAACATATGCAAAACAATCAACAACCACTATGACCAAGTCTTCAACAACCCAACACTTCTCTCCTTTTACTCCACGTAAAGAAGTTGGGATTGTGATCTATCAATACCCCCTTCTTTTAGTGGATTTTTGTCCTCAAGGTCCACATGGACTCAACTCAAAAAACTGCCCATGTCACCGTTTGACAATCTTTCGTGTACTCTCGGCGCATCCATTGCCACCATTGTTTGGATTTACCTTCGAGATGGAATGATTCCAAGGAAACCTTATGTGCTTCCATAGTGTCTTGATACTCAAAGAATAGATCAATGCGGTTGAACCACTTAGTAGGGTCATCCGGAGTACCTTGGAAACTCGAGCATAGCCATTTTTTATGAAAAAATTTGCAGGCATCCATCTGTGTCGTCTTTATTATTTGCCTCTGTGGTGCAAGAACGATCATTGTGGTGATGACTGCTTCCGACGCTGGGAGAAAACAAAGTTTCGGACAAGCAGTTGATCGACTCTTTCAGTTGGTGGAGTTTGCTATCAACACCAAGCAACATTTGGTGGAGGCGTTCTTGAAGGCGAACAACTCTTGCTTCTGAACACTCGATTCTCTCTTTGTGAGTGGTCATTGAACCAGGCTCTGATACCATTGATAGGTCTCAGTCGGAGCTAATGCAAAGTGGATAGAATTCTCTTCTAGTGAAAACAAACCTCAAGTTGTTTGGATAAAAATATGCTTTATTTTATTAATGTTTCAAGCAGAATTTAAATAAACAACTACTAACAACTTTTCCTAAACTTAAGACCGCAACTTTCTAAAATAAAGACACAATAACTGACTGCAAAATATTAGCTAACACATGTAAAACAATCAACAACCACTATGACCAAGTCTTCAACAACTCAGCACTTCTCTCCTTTTACTCCACGTAAAGAAGTTGGGATCGTGGTCTATCACATGAGCTGATAAATGAATGTATAATCAGCCACGTAATCAGCTGGAATAGAAATACAAATGCATCTTTCCTTTTGGCTGCATTTGATTAATGTGTTGTTTAAGATGCAAAGTAGCGCACTGAATTTCAAATGGCACAGTGCAGATGGATATATAGACATATTTAAATCTAAACAATTATCTACCGTTTTTTCTGTAAAAAGAAATAGATTATGTCATCTTATCCGAACATTAGTCTACAAGGAATTTGGTTAGGAGGCCAACTGTGACTGATGGGAAATAAAGTATTATGCATATCCGGAATGTGAGTGTGTGTGTGTGTATTGCTCATTGTTGTTTAGTGAAAAGATGATTAAATTTTGAATATATTTTACTCATTATGGACCCTGAATTGATTGGATTCTCAAAAATTATTGGAAGGGCATGGTTTGGGTAGAGTAGTCCGTGCAGAAAATATTATAGGATGCACTTGTCCTTCTGTGGTTGCCTCAGTTGGGCAGGCTAGGCCACTGCAAATATTTGCCATTGGGACCTGAGCTGTTTTAGTGAAGATCTCATATTCTTTTTGTTTGAATTGGTTCTTCTTGTTCGTATTTTTAATGCATGACCAATCGTCCTCTATTAGAAACTGTAAGCCTGTACCAGGTTTCATGCTTGTTGATGTTTTTATTATCCATTTGTTTTCTCGGCAATTGTGTGGCAGGCATTAAATTCAAGGTCTGCTAGTGTGGGAATGTGATCCAAAACATAGCCCTTCCTAAGGGAAGGAATGTGATTCATATGTTGATGCTAGGGTGAGCTGGGGAGGAGAAAGCAGTCGTAAGCTTGGCATCGTCAATCCCAGAGGCTTCTGTTTCTTCTTCTTCTTCAGGTGTCTTATGAGAGAGTGATCGTAGAAGAGCGGAGAAGGTTAAAGAATTTTAGAAACAATGTGCATGAATCATGTATACTTGTGATCTTGGGAATTGATACGTGGAGGCCTATGCTGAATAGGGTGAGCTGTGAGATTCTATGAATTTGGATGATTCAGGCAGTAATTCTTTTCAATCAACATCAAGGTTTAAGCAGCAGACACTGAATTATTTTAGATCTCGAGTATCAATATGTGACCAATCAATCGCATTCTGCATCTGAGAGTGTATAGATGATTTAAGCAGCATCAACGGACAATTTGTGGGAATAGAGATGATGTGGCCGGGCAAGTCCACTCATTTTCTTCTACAGCCGTGGAGCATCTTTCTTGCCCTGAAAAAACTGAAAACAAGGGAACGTGTCCTGACACCTATATAATTTTCCGACCACATATCAGGCCAGACAAGCTTCCGCAAATCTAACAGTGTCCCACCAATTAGGGCGAAGTAGGTGTTCCAGGCATCCTCATTTTCAGCTATCCGACGAGCAGCTACAAAACGTAAGATTTGCCACTTTTGGAGGATTAGAGACAAGCTAGTCAAGCACACGGATGAGGATCCCATCCTAAAACCCGCACCAAAACAAACACTCCAGTCTGCACACTTATAAGTCGGTCTGTCTGATCCCATTCCACTCTCCAATGGGAGATAGCGACCATGTGAATCCCACGTGGTTTTCGCAATAAAGTTTTTTAGGAAATCGGTCGTTGTCACGTCACGTCTCACATCTCACTCGCACCTAATCTAAATTCGATTATGATTATATATATATATATATATAATATTCACCTCGATGCCCTCGCCAACCACCTGTTTATAGTGGGCTGTTTTGAAGTACGTGAATTGGACCCCCAAATAGAACGACTGGGCCGATGTGTTTCGATACTAAAATATTTGGGCCACAATCTGTAAATAGAGCAAGTTCTGGACTACTTGAGGATGATGGTGGCCTGCAAATTCAGTTCGAATCCATTTTTTTGTAATCCGGAAAACATTTTCGGTTCGGAGAACAATAGATTCGGTCTCCGGAAAAAACTTTTTTTAAAAAAAATACGGAAACATTCCATGTGGTTTTAAGTTATGACAAATTGGTCCATGTGATTTAAAGTTGAACAAATTATTCTATGTGGTCAGCGAGAGGTTGCAACTTAGGTTGTGTTTGTGTTGTAAAATTTTAATGTTGTTAAAATTTTAGGTATTGGGTTTAGTGAAAAAGTGAAGAGAAAGATAATTTTTTATATTTTTTGTAGTAAATAGTAATGATTTGAAGGGGAGAGAGAGATTATATTGTAATATTTAATTGTGTTAAAATTTTAGAGGGTAAAATTTTGGTACACACGTCAATCCCCCCGTCAAATAGTGAACGAAGAACGCTTACCTGTCAAAAAGTTGTCACGTGGATATCGATGAGTTGTCAAATTGCACACGTGAAATTCATTTAGATTTAAAAAAAAAACAAAAAACACTCACGCCTGGCAATCGAATTCCCTAGCCCGAAATCCCCAAATTCGTCTTTCTTTCATTTCCCCCCCGAAAATGCCAATACCGAAATCTCGAAATCCTCCTTTCTTTATATTGATACTAAATCAGACCACGTTCATCTTGGTTTCGCCATTTTTCCTGATCAAAGAACCACCCCTAGTTGTCGTTGTCATTTTCTCCCAAACCTCCCCTTTGTCATTTTCTTTTCCCCCAAACAATTGAAAGTCCTCGAAGCCTCCATATGATTTTGACTACTAAAGGAGATCGAACATACCGAACCAGCTTAGTACCGGGGGCAGCCAAAGAAAGACTAATTTGGGGATTTCGGGCTAGGGCATTCGACTGTCAGGCGTGAGTGTTTTTTGTTTTTTTGTTTTTTAAAATCTAAATGGATTCCATGTGTGCAATTTGACAACTCATCGATATCCACATGAACTTTTTGACAAGTAAGCGTGCTCTGTTCATGACTTGAAGGGGGATTGACAGAGAGACTAATTTGCAACCTCTCGCTGACCATATGGACTAATTCGTTCAACTTGAAACCACATGGACTGTTTTCGTACTTCTCCCAACTTTTTTTTCAGATCGATCATGGTTGTGTTTTGAGTTTTAAAATTTTGGGAAGGTTATAATTTTAATGTATTAGATTTGGTGAAAAAGTGAAGAGAGATGATTTTTAATATTTATTATAGTGAAAAGTAATAATGTGATGTGGAGAGATATATTATATTATAATTTTTTATTTTGTTAAATTTTTAGGAAGTGTAAAATATTATTGATGTAATATACTATCTAAGGGTGTGTTTGTGTCCTAAAATTTTACACCCTCTAAAATTTTAACACAATAAACTATTACAATATAATCTCTCTCTCCCCTATCAAATCATAACTTTTCACTACAAAAAATATAAAAAATTACCTCTCTCTTCACTTTTTCACTAAACTCAATACCTAAAATTTTAACAACACTAAAATTTTACAAAACAAACCCACCCTAAATATGCTAGCTGTCTAATCACGAAGCACTGATGATTCACGCAAATAACAGACTACCCATAAACAATCCAGATTTTTAACATCGTGGGGAAGAGGCTTATGGGTGATATGCATCGAACTAAATGATCCTTCTTATAAACATATAATTTAAAGTCAATGGATTACGATAATTACGTTTGGCCATCATTTCTAATTAAAATCATTTAGTTTTTTTTTGCATCTAAGATGGATTGTTCTTGCTTTATTACTAGTTATGTGTTGAATTAATTACGAATCCCCGCCAATAATCAGAATCTTTCGGGGCAGGGAAGAGCCTCAAGCCTATCTTCGAAAACTATCATCCACAGGCCACCAGGCACCAACCCAGACAAGAAAAGAAAAAAAATTGAATGAAGAAACTTATTGCGTCAGCAGAGTGGGGAGCTGTTGCTTGACCGAAGAGGAAGCGATAGCCATTGGCCAGGCCCAGGCGTCCCAACAAACCTTCAACTCTTTTCGGTTTTCGCTACCCTTCACACTTCCTAATCAATGCGTCGCCCTCACCCAGACGAATTTCAAAACCATTTGCCCCAAGCATCCTCCATCCCATCCACTATAGTCTCTCCGATCCCTCCTGATTCCATACAAAGAACCCAAAAGAAGAATTCTAAGGAAACATCATGGGTACGGAGACCGCATCCGTGGAGATATCTGAGCCGTTGCTAGCTGAGCCCGAGAAGACCAGGGCCGTCGAACCGGAGCCTGTCCCGGAATGGAAGGAGCAGATCACGGTCAGAGGGCTGGCCGTGAGCGCCCTCTTGGGTTCCCTCTTCTGCATCATCACCCACAAGCTCAATCTCACGGTCGGCATCATTCCCTCCCTCAACGTCTCTGCTGGCTTGCTCGGCTTCTTCTTCGTCAAGTCCTGGACTGGTTTCCTGTCCAAGTTAGGTTTCTCGGTCAAGCCCTTCACCAGGCAGGAGAACACTGTTATTCAGACCTGCGTCGTAGCTTGCTATGGCCTCGCATTTAGTGGTAACACCCCAATTTCTGTTAGTTTGAGGACGTTAATGCTAAAGCGGCTAAATTTCTGTACCCCAAACATTAAAACAGAAAAAAGAAAAAAAGAAAAACAGGGATCTTTTTAAAAGACCGAGTATTATTAAAGATAATAAAAATTTGAACATTTCTATTATGGTTTTGTAATTGTGAGGTGCTTCTAATTGAGCTGAAAATGTAAGCAGCTTTGCAAAGGACGATGTGAATGGAAACTTACCAACTTTTAAGTTATCCTATTTGAATCTAAGTCAAGTTTTCTAGTTCTAGATCTGAAATCGAATGTCCAAATTGGACAACTTGAGGTGCAATCGTTTTGGGAAGCTCCGATTAGGTCCGGCGTTTTATCCTTCTTTTGGTACTAGATTGTGTCCTGAACTTGACATGGCGTTGATAGCGTTTCTGTATTCTAAGTTGGATTGTGACATACTAGTACATTCTGCTAAATTTTTGTTGGCTGTGTTCGTATTGTTTAATTATGTTACTGAATGTCTGATTGATGGCAGGGGGATTTGGTTCATACTTGATTGCAATGGATAAGAGAACTTACGAACTCATTGGTACTGACTATCCGGGTAACCGGGCTGAAGATGTTAAGAACCCAAGCCTGGGGTGGATGATTGGTTTTTTATTTGTTGTCAGCTTCCTTGGCCTTTTTAGTCTCGTTCCACTTCGTAAGGTAGTTTCCGTTGTTGTAAATTTCAAAAAATTGTTGTCTTTTTGTTGATTTATTTAGTTTTTACTTTTTATTGAAATCATTCATAAGAACGTAAAAGATAAAGCTTATTTGTAAAAGATTTAGAGCTACAGAGTCTCACTCTATCATGAGAACAAAGATCAATTTCTTTTCTCCTTGATAAGCAATTAGGTTAGTGAGCTTCCGGCCTGAGAATACAAGCCTGATGGTTGTTCCTAAAACGAAACATGTTGCAAATGAGCTGAGCACTAAACAAACAAATCCTTAGTTAGTGGTTTGCGATGGTTTTTTTCCGTAGTTTAGTGATTGAGGCGAAGACGTTCCATTTTTCGGTTAGTAAGTTGGGTCTCGTTTCGATTTCGGAGCTGAGTCGGAAGTCCCAGAGCTCCGTGCGTATAGGCAGATATGGGATGGTTTGGCTTGCCAATCTCTTTGGCAAACTGGTGGAGGGGCACGACGACAAAGATTTATCGGTGAAGTTCAACGAATCCTCACGGGCGTTTCTCGCCCAGAAATGTTCGAATGAGCATGGTAGATACGTTGTGATGGTGGAATATGGGGACAACCGGCAGAGGGGGGCGTTAAGGATCCCAGAGGGACGCTCGGGTTTTGGCTGGCAGGCCTTCGCTCAGACTTGTGAGGAGGTGCTTTCTGTCATTGGTGAGTGGCGTCGTTCAGGATGGGGGCATGCTGGGTCAGAGGTTAGGAAGGGCGTTTCTTTTGCCCAGCTGGTGAAGGGTGGCTCGCCGGAGTTGCAGAAGGCGGGTGTGGGGGAGTTTCGAAAGTTACCCGCTGGCAACGGTCACCTCGCAAGTCACGTGCATCCAATTCGAAATGAGGCTTTTGGGGGGACTGCAGCGACGGCTGGGTCAACTGGACTCTGGGCGCATTTAATGCGTCTACGTGATGAGCTGGAAAACATTGTCACTCTCGTCGAGGAATCACGGAAGGCACCAAGGAGTTGTTTGGTATGTGGGTCTCGTGAGATGGGCTGGGGGCTTCCTTCAATTTCCTGTGTGCCAGGCCCTTCGATTTCAGTGCTTAAGCCTGCTGGAGTGAAGTGGGCTTCGGCCCAGGAACCAGATGGGCATGCTGGTGTGGAGCGGCCTGATGGGTGTGCAGCGTCGGGTGCTGGGCTGGCTGACCCGAGACCCATTCTTGAGGCTGCGTGTACCGCTAGCCCCGATTCATTAGTGCCGTTCTCGGGTGCTGACCGGACCTCTTCGCCGGTGGACGACTTGCCTCCGGCGACGTCGTCTGTGGTGGTTGGGGTGGATTCCCGCATCTCGCCGGCGCCGGAACAGTCAGAAGTAATTGAAGAGGTTTTTACCCGATTCTCTCCGGCCTTCCCATCGGAGCCATCAGCACGCCCAAGGCTTGTTACCGGCGACTTCGCCTGCGCGGGAATGGCCGACGATGGTCCTACCTCCGGCTCGAGCTGGTCAACACAGCCTGCCACTGCATCAGCCAAGCCATCGTCGAATCCACTCACCAGCATCGGGTCGCGAGGAGAAAAGGCCCCCAGAGGGCTACTGCCTTCCAACGGGCCGGGAAACTCCAGCCCAAATGCAGGGTTCAAGCCCGAAACGGAAGGAACAGAGCCCAACCCACCTGCCTGCAACATAGCCTGCTGGGCTGATTTCACTGGCCCAACCATCACCCCAGGGCCTGGTGAAGCAGCACACATAGAGGTGGAGGCGAGTGTCAGGGGGTTGTCTAAGACCGGGTCCGGTGAGACTGTTTTAGAAATGGTGGTTGTGGAGCCCGGGGACATGGAGAAGATCGGTGAGTGCTCTGGGATCATTCAAGGGGCTGTCGTTTGTGTTGACGATAGTGTTCCTGAGGCTTCAGAGACGGAGGATTTGCCGCATAAAGCTTTGGGGGGAGAATCTCCGGCGTGGGTCTTGGACATGGTTTCCTCTGTGGGTGAGATGGTTGGGTTGTCTTGTGGAGGTCAAGAGGAAAAGATGAGGGAGCTATTTGCAGCATTGGAACGCGATCGGGCGCCGATACGGTCGAAATCATCGAGAAAATCAGGGGGGAGGATGTTTAGGGAGTTGAAGGGTTTGAAATCTTCGGTTAATTATGAAGGGTCTTCTTCGACCGCTAGGAAGACTGTGACCTTTGGAATGGATTGTTAGGGGTCTCGTCGGGGATATGGGTGGGTCTTGTGGGCTATTGGGAAAGTTTGTAGGCTCGTGGGTTTTGTGGGTGGGTTTTGGTCTTGTGGGCTGTTGGGAAAGTTTATATGGGTGGGTCTTGTGGGTTATTGTTTTCTGGGAAAGTTTGTAGGCCCGTGGATTAGTTTCTTCAGTATTTTCTCTTGTACTGTTGATTCCGTCGTGTTTTGTTTTTTCCTCTTTCTAATAAAACTTGTCTTATTTATCAAAAAAAAAAAGCTTATTTGTGTTTTTTTTAATAACATTGCCCGACGAAAGTTATAGAGGTTGGGTTTAACTCTAGTGTTTGGTTTTCAAAATAGTTCTTGATTTGCTGTCAACCAAGCTTGTAAGTGGATGAGTTAATTGTTTTAATGTTGATTTAGGACCCCATTTACTGTTAAATAAGGAGCTGCAATTTTGGGGTTAATTTTTAAGGTGTTTGTTATAAACATATTTTGTATTGCTACAAGTGAGAAATGTTCTTTCCTTTGAATCCCTTTGCATATATTGCCTCTGCTTTAGTATGTAATTGACTACAAGTCTTTGAGCTTATTGTCTCATATCTCTTGTGTGTGCTTGTAGGTTATGGTCATGGATTATAAGCTTACATATCCTAGTGGCACAGCAACTGCAATGTTAATAAATAGCTTTCATACAAACACAGGAGCTGAGCTTGCAGGGTTAGTTATAGAGATATGAAACTCTTAATTGGTTTCTAGTTCTTGACACGGTATCTGTTGTTGTAAAATCATTTGAGAGAAGTGATTGAATGAAGTATGAGAGGGATATTTGTATGCGGTAATATCACACAGACTTTCAGGACTGCTAGAAGGAGAAACTTCTGTTGAATAATAAACCTTACGCAACTCTGGAGATGTTCAATTTTTGTAGCCGTCGCCCTTACTTATCATTATACATTGTGCATGTGCATGTTTATGCCAACTGAAGTGTCGTATACTTAATTGAAAATGCATCAGTATAGTTGCTTTCTCTCTAATTAAATATGAACTTGTTACAGGAAGCAAGTCCGCTGTCTGGGAAAATATTTGAGCATAAGTTTAATCTGGAGCTGCTTTAAGTGGTTCTTCAGTGGCATGGGCGATGCCTGTGGATTTGACAACTTTCCCACCTTTGGCCTGATGCTATATAGGAGCACGTAGGTGTCTTGTTCCTAATTCTCCTTTTCACTGACTTGAAACAACCCCCCGCCCCCGCCCTCACAAAAAAAAACACAAATCCCTCTTCTTTTTCTGCTCTTCCTGCTCTTAAAAATTACTGGTTTTACTGTGTCTGATATCTGGATTATGGTGAACATAAAGGTTAATGACTGATTTCTCATCTTGAGTGCAACTTGGTTCTTGTATTGTGATAATAGAGTTGTGTCATGTTCTCTTATCTCAATTTCTATCTAGTGATGAAAGGTCTTCGTATCTGATAACTTAATTGCATGTTGAGCTGTCCCCATAAGGAATATTTTAGCAATATCTGGGTGTTTTACATACTTCCCTTCATGCAGGTTTTATTTTGACTTCAGTCCAACTTATGTTGGTTGTGGCCTTATTTGCCCACATATAGTCAATTGCTCAGTTCTCCTTGGGGCTATCATATCATGGGGTTTCCTCTGGCCCTTCATTTCCCAACATGCTGGAGATTGGTATCCGGCTGACCTTGAAGGCAATGATTTTAAAGGACTCTATGGATACAAGGTATGGTGAAGAAGAATTTATGTGCATTATATGACCTCATGGCTTTGCAGAAAGTACATGATCCTAGAAGGGATTGGAGTCTTTTTGGCTTACATCTTCATGCATGACTGGAGAAAAGGGACATTACGTAGGGTCGGGAGGCAAGTGCCACCTGGGGTCCTGGATTGGATTTAAACGACAGCTATATCTATTTTGCTCTCTCTATCTCTCTCTCCAAATGCCATGGTGGAAAATATATCTTCCTACGACTGCTCTTAAGTGGTTTTTCCTAACTGTGTTGCTTGCAGGTCTTCATAGCTATTTCACTTATCCTTGGGGATGGTATTTACAATTTGATCAAGATAATAGCCATAACTGTAAAGGAAATCAGTAACAAAAGCACCAAAGATAGCAACCTTCCTGTCACCGCAGAGGCTCTAGGTGAGGACATATATAGGTTTGAATCTAATTTGAAAATATGCCCTGTTAATGTACTTGCAATAAAGTCTATGGTTAGACATTTTTGTCTTTTGCTGATTTCTTTAAAGAATAAGTTTGAACAGTGGTGATTGAACACCCAACCTGAGTCTATACACCAACATTTGACTGCGGGTTATGAGTTCCTTAATTAACACTGGGTAAATGCAATAGATATTGGTGTGATTCTCTTAGATATTTCGCTCATCTGATATTGATATTTCTATAATATGTACATGAGCAGACGGTGAGAGTTCTAAACTACTGCTGGAGCAAAGGAGAAGGGACGAGATATTTCTTAAAGACGGGATACCCTCCTGGTTCGCTGGCGCTGGATATGTGGGTCTGGCAGCAATATCAACAGCCACAATACCAGTCATCTTTCCGGCTCTCAAGTGGTATCTGGTTCTGGGCTCATACATTATCGCCCCTGCCCTTGCCTTCTGCAACTCTTATGGCACTGGACTCACGGATTGGAGTTTGGCCTCAACTTACGGAAAGATTGGTCTTTTTATGATTGCCTCATTGGTTGGAAGCGATGGTGGGGTTGTAGCTGGCTTAGCAGCTTGTGGGGTTATGATGTCCATTGTTGCCACGGCAGCTGATCTCATGCAAGATTTCAAGACTGGTTATCTCACTCTATCGTCGGCTAGGTCAATGTTTGTGAGCCAGTTAGTTGGAACAGCCATGGGTTGTATCATTGCGCCACTTACATTCTGGATGTTTTGGACTGCTTTTGATATTGGGTCGCCCGATGGTCCGTATAAAGCACCCTATGCTATAATATTCAGGGAAATGGCCATTCTAGGCATCGAGGGCTTTTCTGAGCTGCCAAAGCATTGCCTGGCCATCTGTTGTGGGTTTTTTGTGGCAGCTCTGGTTATAAACCTCCTGAGGGATATGACACCCAAAAAGATCTCTCAGTATATTCCAATTCCGATGGCCATGGCAGTTCCCTTCTACATTGGAGCTTACTTTGCTATAGACATGTTTGTGGGAACAGTGATATTGTTTGTATGGGAGCGGATGAATCAGAAAGATGCGGAGGATTATGCAGGGGCTGTTGCTTCGGGTTTGATATGCGGTGACGGTATTTGGACAGTTCCATCAGCAATCCTCTCAATTTTCAGGATCAATCCACCCATTTGCATGTACTTTGGGCCTTCTTTGAGTAGCTGAGCTAAATGGTACGCCACCTCAGTTGACCGGCGAAAAAAAAAGGTTTGGGGGGGGGGGTGCTCTTTTCCCAAAAGAGAAAGAAAGAGAGAAAGAAATTGCCTTGTAATTTTATGTTCGAATGGTAATGTTTGTTGGATGTACATCATCTGTCGTGAATAGTCATTTGGAATGTGAGCATCTCAAAGATGGGTTTACACACCAATATGAGAAATTGTTCTAAACAGACAGGTCGTATCTGCAGTAATATTTCTTGGTCTATAATTTTAGAGATGTTCAAATTTTGAGGTATTAAAATCGGTGAAAATTGAAGAGATATATGATTTAAATGAATTTTATATATTTATTATAATAAAAAATAAAAATTATATTTAAATTATTTTATTATATTAAAATTTTAGTAAACCAGCCAGCTTAATTGGATACGGTATTCCTGAGACCCCTTCTCAGAAATAAATCTTCGTCCATAAAAGTTTACGTGAAAGGAAGAAAGAACGAGTGAATTTTAATGGATGGCAATCTGTAACGTCTGTTATAGGAAGCCAGTTGCTTAGCGGAAGGGACAAGGCAAAGGAACGTAAAACTTTTTCCTGGGATATTGACTGATTATTAATGAGTCAGTTTGACTTTTGGGCTTTTGAATACTATTGCAACGATCTTGCCCTGCGCCTCCTCAACTCTTATTTCTCTCTAGGCTCCTTTTTTTTTTTTTTGTATATAAGCGGAAGTTTGGAGGATTTTTTTTCCTCCTCTCGATTATACATTCCACGCATTCTGGTAATCCGTTTGAACGATTGCAATTGATTGAAGATGTGATTAACTTGCTAGAGAATAATTGCAATTGATTGAAGATGTTTTGAATAATATGTTGAACTTGAATACACTACTTTGACATCGTCTCCTTGTAGGATAGCTTCAATTACCATAAGACTGAATCTCCTTCGAGAAGAAGGTTATCAAGTCCATTACGCGCGCGCTGAGCTTGCTCAAACGGCAAATAGACAAGCCCTGGCTTTCCTCTCAAGTGCAGACACTCGAGGCATGATCTTGGAAGCCTAGCTAGTGGTAGTGGATTAATACCAGGCCCCTATAATCCCTAAAGACAACAGCAGCCACCGAAGAAGTCGGGGAGCCTGCGTATGTCGTTCTTAATCTTTTTCTTCTTTGTGTTTGACAGATATAAATCTGCCATTGGCTTTTTCTCGAGCCTCTACTTCTATTATCGTAGGACTCTTTCTACCCGAGCTAGACACACATGCACGAAGCCGATAAGAGTTGAATGGCCAGTTGCTATTCAACAAGTAGTGCAACTTTTGCAGTTTTTACAGTGAAAAACGAGGTGTATTTCCCGTTAAGTGCATGCTCAATTGCTCATCTGCATACTTTGGAGACGAATGTTTGCCCTACGTGGGAAGAAGATATATCCAAGAAAGAGTCGTTGTCTCACCAAACAGTACTGGACCCTACTTTCAGCATTGGTTGAAACTTGAACACTAATATGAGCCCTGCCCTTTTACAGCTTGTAATCTACTCTGTAAGTTTTCAAACTGCTAAAACTGGGAAACCAGTAAGTAAGACTCATAAATGTCACACAATAATTGAAATAAAGAATCTAATTAGATCAAGATTTAAGATTACAATACAATATGATTTTGCGTGTTGTGTTTCTTATAAATGATTGCAGGTATAACTAAATAATTCTAAGTCTTTAGTCTTAAGATTCTTACGATTTATAAAAAAGATTATGTATCATCATCATCTTTTTTTTATTGTATATTAGACTTCAACCACAAGATCCGAACAATAATCAGAATCTTTCCCAATAAAATTATTAAGAACACGAGGGAACTTGTTACGGCAAAACAGCTAGACTGCCGCTCTCTTACTTCAGAGTGGCCTGGCGTCCCACAAAAGCCTCAACCCCATTGCCGTTGATTGCGTATTCCAAAAATCCACAACCCCGTCACATCCCCTATGCTCTCTCAGATGCTCCTGATTCATAACAAGGAACCCAAATAAAAGGAAGGAAAAAACCATGGGCTCAGAGAGCGCATCCATGGAGATATCTGAGCAGTTGCTGGTGGAGGCCGAGAAGATGAGAGCCGTCGAACAGGAGCCCGTCCCGGAATGGAAGGAGCATCTCAAGAGTCAAAATTACAGCCCATCAAGCCCACTGAAGACAGCCCATCAAGCCCACAAGATTGCACTAATGCTGCTCTCCAGGACAACTTTACTCTTTGTACTGTGTTGGACGTGAACGACACTGGCAGCTTGCCTCTTGCTACGCTTCCTGCTGTGCCAGCCTCTGTACAGAGCACTCCCATGAGACAACTTCCATCGCGTGGCCCTCTCCGTTACTCTGCCACTGGTCTTCACAGAATTAGTTAGAATTCTTTTGTCTCTTTGTACATATTTTACACTTTGATGCTTGTATAAAGTTCCTTTCCTGCACCTGTAAATGATTCATTCGAATGAGTTGAAGTTATCCTCGATTCATATTCTCTCTGTTCTTCTTCATCGTTTTCTTTAACATGGTATCAGAGGAAATTCTTTGAGGTTCTTTGATTTCTTGCTTGCCAATCGAATCACTCATCACTTATTCACCCCCTTTTCTCATCTCTAGTTCACTGATTCACTCATGGCCGACACTGATTCATCAACTTCTGATTCTCCACCTATTAGCACACCAGGTGCTCTACCTTTTCCCTCTGAAGATCCAAACAGCCCATATTTCCTTCATCACAGTGATAGTGCTAATACAGTTGTAGTCACACCTCCTCTAACGGGTTCAAACTATCTCTCTTGGAACCGGTCCTTCACTTTGGCTATTTCCATCAAGAACAAGTTGGGATTCCTTGACGGGTCCATTACCACTCCAGATCTCTCTAATCCACTCTATGTTTCATGGCTTAGATGCAACAACTTGATTCTCTCATGGATTCTCAACTCTATATCCAAAGAAATAGCATCGAATGTCCTCTATATCAGTTCAGCTAAGGAGGTTTGGGAGAAGCTGAAGCTGCGTTTTGCACAGCCAGATAATGTGAGGATCTATCATTTGCAGCATCAACTCGGTTCCATTGTGCAGGGGAATCATTCGGTAGGTGAGTATTTCACACAACTCAATGCTGTGTTGGAAGAGTTACACAACTACAGACCCCTTCCTTTTTGCTCTTGTGGGCATTGCACTTGCAATGCATTAAGCACCGTAGGAGAGGTCCAGCAACTGGACTATGTCTTCAAATTTTTAATGGGGTTGAATGATTCATACGATAGTATTAGAGGGCAAATCATACTCATGAGCCCCATGCCATCCTTGGATAAAACTTTTTCACTTGTTTTACAAGAAGAAAGGCAGAGGCAAGCTCGTACATTGATGTTGCCACTTCCTGAGTCTTCTGCGTTGGCAGCATTACACAGTCAATCTAAGAGGAAGGATAAGTCAGATATCACCTGCTACCATTGTGGTAAGGCTGGTCATACTAAGGAGAAATGTTATAGACTCATTGGGTTCCCACCCAATTTCAAGTTCACCAAATCCAAAGCTGGATACAGTCATGGTTCTTCTCCACATTCAGCAAATCAAGTTGCTTCTCAAGTTCATGATGAAACATTTTCCGGTACACCTCAGTTGCCCTTCACCCAAGCTCAGTTACAACAGCTTCTTGCCCTTGTCAATGCCCAAACTCCACAGCTCAATATAGAAGGCAAAAGCAAAACAAAGACCACTAATACAATCCCCTCATCCAGCTCCAACATGGCAGGTACAAACTTCAATCTTTCCAGATCTGATATTGTCTCTAATTCCTCCATTTTTTCTGCACATCATCATGAAAAACTCATGTCACTGATACATCAAAAATCATCTAGCCCTCCTTGGATAGTTGACACTGGAGCAACAGATCATATGGTTTGCTCCACAAAATTTTTCACTTCTATCACTTGTGATACCCAAGCTTATGTGCAATTGCCTAATGGATCGCATGCCTTAGTGACCCACATTGGAACTGTCAAAATCTCACAATCCATTGTCCTCACGGGTGTCCTTTGCGTGCCATCATTCACTTTTAATCTTCTTTCAGTCAGCAAACTCACTCTTAATTCCTCTATTTGCCTCATCTTTCTTGAAAAACTCTGCTTCATACAGGTCCTATCTTCATGGACGACGATTGGACTTGCTAGGATCCAAGCTGGTCTCTATTTACTTTCATCCAGCTCCTTTTGCTGTAATGTAGTCGACCCCACACTTTCCTCCAGCTGCACTGTCAACAATCAAAATCAATTTCCAAGTCACCATTTGCACAATACAAGTGGACAACAAGATTTTGACTTGTGGCACTTTAGATTAGGGCACTTGTCTAGTCAAAGATTGAGCTTGATTCAGTCTCATTTTCCTGATGTCAAATGTAATGAGCATCTTCAATGTACTATTTGTCATTTGGCTAAGCAAAAGAGAAAGCCATTTCATTTGAGTACTTCTTCCACATGTTCACCTTTTGAATTAATTCATTGCGACATTTGGGGTCCCTACTCTAAACCATCTATTCATGGTCATCAATATTTCTTAACCATTGTCGATGACTTCACTCGGGTGACTTGGGTTCACCTTATGAGATTCAAATCTGAAGTCAGACCTCTTCTCCAATCCTTCATTAAAATGGTTCAAACTCAATTTGACCTTAAAGTGAAGCAAATAAGAACTGATAATGGGACAGAGTTCTTCATGAATGACTTCTATAATTCTAATGGAATTTTGCACCAGAGAACTTGTGTTTATACCCCACAACAGAATGAGATTGTTGAAAGGAAACATCAACATCTTTTATCGGTAGCCCGAGCCCTTCTTTTCCAAGCATCTCTCCCAATTAAATTTTGGGGAGATGTTGTCCTCACTGCAAGCTATTTGATTAATCGGGTCCCTACCCCAATCCTCAAGAATAAATCACCTTATGAAGCCTTGTTCTCATCCCCTCCTGATTATGCTCATTTAAGAGTCTTTGGATGTCTTTGCTTTGTGTCTACACCTAAGCATTGTAGAACTAAGCTTGAGGCTAGAGCGACAAGATGCATCTTCCTTGGATATCCAGCTGGTGTAAAAGGATACAAGGTATATGATCTTGACAACAAATCATGTTTTCTGTCCAGGGACATAGATTTCCATGAATCTGTTTTTTCATTCCAGTTTTCTACTCCCCAAGATTCTACCTTCTCTCACTCTTCACCTGAACTTGTTCTCCCTCCACCACTTCCAGATTTTGGCATCACTTCCCAATCCATTGACTTCACCATCGCACCAGAAATTGAATCACAACCCCGTACACTTCCTCATTCAATGCACAACACATCAGCTGAAACATTTACTCATGGTACTGAATCCAACTCATCTCAAGACACTGCATCAGATTCATCTCATAATGCTTCCCCTTGTTCTGAAGCACCTGTCATTTCCCTTAGGAGGTCCGAGAGACTTAGAAACCCACCTCATTACTTGAATGATTATCACTGCCACTTGGTAGCTGCCACTCCTCCCCAATCTTCCCATTTTCATTCCACTGATCACCCTCTTAGTCATTATCTATCTTACAGCAAACTCCATCCCTCTCACAAGGCATATTCCATCTCTCTTTCCTTAACAAATGAGCCTAAAAGCTATGAAGAAGCTGTAAAATTTGAGCATTGGAAAGAGGCAATGGCAGCTGAACTGAAAGCTTTGGAAGCTAATGGTACCTGGAGTATTACTTCTCTACCTCCAGGAAAACGGGCTATCGGGTGTAAGTATGTCTTTAAGGTCAAGCTTAAATCAGATGGGTCAATTGAGAGATACAAAGCAAGGTTAGTGGCTAAAGGGTATACGCAAAGAGAGGGTTTCGACTATCAAGAAACCTTTAGCCCGGTTGCCAAGCTGACAACAGTTAGAGTTTTCCTTGCCATGGCAGCAGCTTGTAATTGGCATCTATGCCAAATGGATGTTCACAATGCTTTCCTCAATGGGGATCTAAGTGAGGAAATATATATGGACTTACCTCCTGGATTTCAGGTTAAGGGGGAGTCTCTTGGCAGTAGAAAGAAGCTGGTTTGCAGATTGCATAAGTCACTTTATGGCCTTAAACAAGCTTCTCGTCAATGGTATTCAAAATTCTCTTCTTCCCTTGTTGCTATTGGTTTTCAACAGT
This sequence comes from Myrica gale, assembly GCA_963930655.1. Taxonomy (NCBI): domain Eukaryota; kingdom Viridiplantae; phylum Streptophyta; class Magnoliopsida; order Fagales; family Myricaceae; genus Myrica; species Myrica gale. The sequence continues at coordinate 491,603 of OZ005600.1, read as the reverse complement.
CCATGTCTGATTATTCTTTATTCACTCGAAATGATGAACACGGTTTTGTTGCACTTTTAGTCTATGTGGACGACATTGTTGTAGGAAGCACAAATTTAGCACTTGTTGATTCAATCAAGGAATATCTACACTCTCAATTCAAAATAAAGGACTTGGGAACACTGAAATACTTCTTGGGCTTAGAAATTGCACGATCAGCTGCTGGAATTCATTTAAGCCAGCGGAAGTACAGCCTTGAAATTTTAGAAGATGCGGGACTTCTCGGTTGTAAGCATGTCACCACTCCAATTGAAATGAACCACAAGCTGTCTCATTCATCTAAAGATCTATTAGCTGACATCACAAGTTACAGGAGATTGATTGGGAAGCTCATTTACTTGACGATTAGTCGTCCAGACATTACTTATGCTGTTAGTGTCCTAAGCCAGTTCATGGACAGACCAGCTAAGATTCACCTACATGCAGCCCATAGAATCCTAAGGTATTTGAAGGGTTCCATAGGCAGAGGTATTTTTTTCTCCTCTCACTCTCCCATGCATTTAAAGGCCTTCAGTGACTCGGATTGGGCAGCTTGCCCGGAAACCAGAAGGTCTGTGACTGTATTTTGTGTTTTCCTTGGGGATTCATTAGTTAGTTGGAAATCTAAGAAACAAGCCACTGTTTCTAGATCCTCAGCAGAAGCGGAATATCGAGCCTTGGCTCAGACCAGTTGTGAAGTTGTTTGGTTAATTACATTGTTAAAGGATTTCAATGTGAATCACCATCAACCTGTCTTGTTATATTGTGATAGTCAAGCAGCACTCCACCTCACCAAGAATCCTATTTTTCATGAGAGAACTAAACACATAGAACTGGACTGTCATTTTGTCAGAGAAAAGGTCTCAGCTGGAATAATCCAACCAGTGCACATTGCCTCCAAGTTTCAACTGGCAGATATTCTTACTAAAGCACTACCTGCTGCCGTTTTCAATTTTCTACTGTCCAAGATGGGCACATTGAATATATATGCCCATCTTGAGGGGGAGTCTCAAGAGTCAAAATTACAGCCCATCAAGCCCACTGAAGACAGCCCATCAAGCCCACAAGATTGCACTAATGCTGCTCTCCAGGACAACTTTACTCTTTGTACTGTGTTGGACGTGAACGACACTGGCAGCTTGCCTCTTGCTACGCTTCCTGCTGTGCCAGCCTCTGTACAGAGCACTCCCATGAGACAACTTCCATCGCGTGGCCCTCTCCGTTACTCTGCCACTGGTCTTCACAGAATTAGTTAGAATTCTTTTGTCTCTTTGTACATATTTTACACTTTGATGCTTGTATAAAGTTCCTTTCCTGCACCTGTAAATGATTCATTCGAATGAGTTGAAGTTATCCTCGATTCATATTCTCTCTGTTCTTCTTCATCGTTTTCTTTAACAGAGCAGATCACGGTCAGAGGGCTGGTCGTGAGCGCCCTCTTGGGCTCCCTCTTCTGCATCATCACGCACAAGCTCAATCTGACGGTGGGCATCGTTCCCTCACTAAACGTGGCCGCTGGCCTGCTCGGCTTCTTCTTCGTCAAGTCGTGGACTGGCTTCTTGTCCAAGTTGGGTTTCTCGTCTAAGCCCTTCACCAGGCAAGAGAACACCGTCATTCAGACCTGCGTCGTCGCTTGTTGTGGCCTCGCATTTAGCGGTGATACCCCCATTTCCTTCGCATAAATATGCAAATCTAAACAAGTTATCCACATATGAATGCATTATGCACTCCACGTTAGAAGTTCTCAGCTTTGCTAGTTAGAGCTGTTTAATGGTGAAATGGCTTCTAGAGACTTCTGCACCTGCGAAAATGACAAAAGCTCAAAGATGTTTTTTTAGTTTTTATGGATCTGTGATGATTGGAGATGTGAAATCTAACGGTATTTTTCTGACAAACGTTGCTTTTGCGCATTTCCTTTTTCGTGACTTTTCTGTCCGATAAGTGACAAAACGCTGACCTGCGTAATCTTACACATTAATGCAAGGGATAAATGCAAAATCCGTTATATAGGTTAAAATTGAATTGGTTCAGATAATAAAATTATAAAATTAGTACTTATAATATCATAAAAATATAAAATTAATCTATAATATAGAGATTAACATGAAACAAAAATAAAATTATAGAGAATAATTTTATATTTTTGTTATTATAAAGATTAATTCAATTTTTGTATATATCATATGATTTTACATTTATCTAAATAAATATTATTAGAAAAGTAAAAGAAAAAGGAAAAAAAATGAGGGCCCACTAACACTTGTCGTTTTTCTCTCTCACATTTTTTTGTTTCAATATTTTCTATTTTACATTTTTTTATTAGTTTGCATTTTATTATTTCTTTTAACTTTACTTCTCTATGTTTTTTTTACACGTGTGAGAACGTGTTCTCGCTTGTCCTTTCACATCTAGATGTTTTGGTACCCATTAGCATTGTCTACAGTACATAGTTAACAAAAGCCTTCACTTAAGCATGTCCTATGATACGGGTCCTAAAAATCGACATTCTTAATTGTTTGCCAATTCCTGTTCTATACTTAAAAAGGGGGCTTCTAATTGTGCTTAAAGTGTCCACTGCTCCAGGTGCAGTCAGTTTGTAAAAGTTCCTATTTCATTTGGTCGGCGTTTTGGATAAATAGTATCTAGACGAGTGGATTTGGATCCTTGGTATGAAAATTTGGTCATCTTTTACTTACTTGATGGTGACCTGAACTGGCCTCAGCATTGATAGCGTTTCTAATATGGAAATGGTATCATTATGACCACTGCTGATTAGGAAACGAAAAAGAAAAACGAAAACGAAGGGAATTTCTGCTTATACTAAAGGTTGGCTAATTTTGTGCTCGTTATGTTTCCGATGTTTGATTATATTACTGAATGTCTGATTGATGACAGGGGGATTTGGTTCATACTTGCTTGCAATGGATGAGAGAACTTACATACTCATTGGGGCTAGCTATCCGGGTAACCGGGCTGAAGATGTTAAGAACCCAGGCCTGGGTTGGATGATTGGTTTTCTATTTGTTGTCAGCTTCCTCGGCTTTTTTAGTCTTGTTCCACTTCGTAAGGTAGTTTCTGTTGTTGGGAATTTCACCGTTGTTGATTTCTTTTGTTGTTGTTGCTGTTTTAGAGGATCACTCCCATGCATGTTAAAGAAACAGTCCAGTTTGATGGTGGATGCATTGTCCAAACAAATTCACAGAGGCCGGGTTCAGCTCTAGATGGTTAAAATTGAGTGTTTTTCCAAATTGTTATGATTTGCTATCAAGAAAGCTTGTTAGAGGGTGAGTCAAATCTATCAATATGGATTTAATCTCCTATGTTTTAGCAATACTTTAATATTTCCTGTGAAACAGAAAATAAGGAGCCAGACTGTGGGTGTTAAATCATTTTTATTAACATAGAGAATTTACTCTTCATGTTTTCTCTGCTCAAATATGCAAGTGACAAGGAGTGCTCCTCTCTCTCTCTCTCTCTCTCTCTCTCTCCTCTTTGATCTTATTGTCTCTTGTATCGCTCTTTGTGATTTTAGGTTATGATAATCGATTATAAGCTTACATATCCTAGTGGCACAGCAACTGCAATGTTGATAAATAGCTTTCATACCAACACGGGCTGAGCTTGCAGGGTGAGTTCTAGAAATAAAACTCTTCTTCGATTTCTGGATGTTGACACAGTACCGGTTGTTGTAAAATGATTTTCAAAAAGAGAAAACTTCAAATAAAACCAAAGATGTTGAATGAAGAATGACAGGCTTATTCATTTGCGACAGTATCACACAGAACTTTCAGGTCAATGCTAGGAGGAGAAACTTCGTTAAATAGCAAATATTACCCAACTCCACTGAGTCCTGAAATGTCCAATTTTTGTAGTAGTGCCCCTTACGGAATCAGTACAGAAACACCTTGTGCATGTGTGTGTTATGTCCCTGCAATTGAAACTTCATCATTATAATTGCTGTCTCTCCAATTATACAGGAAGCAAGTCCATTGTCTTGGAAAATATTTGAGCATCTCTTTGCTGTGGAGCTGCTTTAAGTGGTTCTTCAGTGGCATTGGTGATGCCTGTGGATTCGACAATTTTCCCATCTTTGGCCTGATGCTATATAAGAGCTCGTAAGTTTGTTTTATGTTTTCTTCCCTAATTCTTATTGTCACGGGGGGCGCCCTCTCCTTCCCCTTTGTTTTTCCCTCTCCTTCCCTGAAAAATTGTGCCTCATTGCATGTTCCACCGTAATATCTGGCATATGATTATCATTAAGAGTAATGACCGCTGTCGCCAGAGCATAAGGCGTACATGTGATGGGAATCCTAGTCAGTGATATAGGCATATAGCAGATTTTTTGGCAGGCCAAGGGGCAGCAGGAGTCACAAAAAGGTTAGAGGGAGTTGAACAAATGCCTCGTCGTTTGAGAGGTTTGATTCATATTGATAAACTTGGTATTGCTAGTATTCATAGTTAATTTTTGGATTTTTTTCCTCATGGTCGGTAGGTTTTTGTAGGTGGTTTTTTCTGTTTTATGTGTTAGTACCACGGTATTCCTCTGCCACAAGTAAGGCTCCTCTAATAAGTTTCAGAGATTAAAAAAAAACCCTTGTGTTTCCTTTTCCGCATGGGGTAATTTCACAACCCTCGCGAGGCAGTGCCCTGATGTATATATCTCATCTTCATTGCACTTTTTTTTTCTTCTAGTGTCATTTGAGTGATGTTATGTGTATGATGAAGGGTCTTCGTACCTGGTGTTTTAGTTACTCGTGGTTGGGCCAACAGAAGGGAGGGAAAAGAACAAAAGGAAAAAGTAAAAGTAAAAGACAGCAATTATGTGTGTATTTGACATTCATCTAATTCTGTGTCTGTGCATGCTTTTGTTTCCAGGTACACATGTATGTAAGCACGTATATCCAATGGTGTATACTTATGTATGTGTTTGTTCCCATGGTTTAACCCAACATCATAAGTTTTAGCTGTTTCCGTAAGGAATATTTTGGCAAAAACAGGGTGTTTTACATGATTCCTTCATGCAGGTTTTATTTTGACTTCAGTCCAACCTATGTTGGTTGTGGCCTTATTTGCCCACATATAGTCAACTGCTCTCTTCTTCTTGGGGCTATAATATCATGGGGTTTTCTCTGGCCCTTCATTTCCCAACATGCTGGAGATTGGTACCCGTCTGACCTTGAGGATAATGATTTTAAAGGTCTCTATGGATACAAGGTATGGTCAAAATTTTTCTCTCTGCATCATATAACCTCACTACTCCACAGAAATTAGATGATCCTAGAAGAGTTTCTTACTTTTTGTTGCTTACATCTTGATGTATGCATCGAGTAAAAGGGCCTCTGTACAGTCAGGAGGCAGGTACCACCTGGCTGGGATGTTCAGTCAGGAGGCAAGTCAGGGGCCACCTACTTGACTCTCTCTCCAATGCTTTGGTGAAACATTTTCTTCCTATGACTGCTCTGAAGCAGTTTTTACAAAGCACCTGTCATGTTGCTTGTAGGTCTTCATAGCTATTTCACTTATCCTTGGGGATGGTCTTTTCCATTTGATCAAGACAATAGCCATAACTTTGAAGGAAATGTGCAACAAAAGCACCAAACTGAGCAACCTTCCTGTCACTGCAGAGGTTCTAGGTAAGGATAGAGAATCCTCCATTTAAATTGAAACTCTGGCACTGTCAATTCCTAAGGCGACAAAGTGATATATTTTAGGCATATGTATCTTCTTCTGATCTTTTTGAAGAATAACTTGAACGATGGTAATTAAATACCTGACATAAGTCTTTGTAATACCAACTCATGACTCGGGGTTAAGAGTTCATTAACTAGCGTAGGCGAAGTATAATGAACATATATTGGCCAATATACTTATACTAAGGTGACCCATCTATCATTGATATTTTCCTATCACCTCTTCATTAGCAGATGGTGAGAGTTCTAAGCTTCTAATGGAGCAAAGGAGAAGGGATGAGATATTTCTTAAAGACGGGATATCCACCTGGTTTGCAGCCGCTGGTTATGTGGGTCTGGCTGTAGTATCAACAGCGACAATACCACTCATCTTTCCGCCTCTCAAGTGGTATCTGGTTCTGGGCTCATACATCATCGCTCCTGCCCTTGCCTTCTGCAACTCTTATGGTACTGGACTCACCGATTGCAGCTTGGCCTCAACTTACGGAAAGATTGGTCTTTTTATGATGGCTTCCTTGGTTGGAAGCAATGGCGGGGTAGTAGCAGGCTTAGCAACTTGTGGGGTTATGATGTCCATTATTTGCACTGCAGCTGATCTCATGCAAGATTTTAAGGCTGGTTACCTCACTCTATCTTCGGCTAAGTCGATGTTTGTGAGCCAGTTAATTGGAACAGCCATGGGTTGTATCATTGCCCCACTTACATTCTGGTTGTTTTGGACTGCTTTTGATGTCGGGTCACCTGACGGTCCGTTCAAAGCACCCTATGCTGTAATATACAGGGAAATGTCCATTCTAGGCATCGAGGGCTTCTCTGAGCTGCCAAAGCATTGCCTGGCCATCTGTTGTGGGTTTTTATTGGCAGCTCTGGTTATAAACCTCCTGAGGGATATGACATCCAAAAAGATCTCTCAGTATATTCCAATTCCGATGGCCATGGCAGTTCCCTTCTATATTGGAGCGTACTTTGCTATAGACGTGTTTGTCGGAACAGTGATATTGTTTGTATGGGAGCGGATTAACCTGAAAGATGCGGAGGATTATGCAGGGGCTGTTGCTTCGGGTTTGATATGCGGTGACGGTATTTGGACAGTTCCATCAGCAATTTTCTCTCTTTTCAGGATCAATCCGCCCATGTGCATGTACTTTGGGCCTTCTTCGAGTAGCTGACCAGAATGATAATCCGTCCAGACCAGAAACAATTTTTCAGTTGTGATTATATGTTCTTCGAATTACGCTGTTGTTGGATAGATTGTGTCAATATCTCTCATGTATTATATTTATCATTTGAAATGTCTTCCATGCATTTCCAGATGGGTTTGAAGAACACACACTCTCTGTCCATCTTCACAAACAGTATCAGAATTGTTCCAAACCGACAGCACAGGAAGAATAGCTGCTGCAGCCATTAATCCTGGTTAAAAATACCCTGAGGTTGCACGTCCTCTTTAAATTGATTATGTTATTCAAGGCCCATCTAAACCATAACTCTTGTATCAAATTTTTGGATCAAGGAAAGCTAGAGAAAATTGAAATGGATGGCAATCTGTCTCAAATCTGTTTCTAGCAAGCGAGTACTGTAGCTAGCGGAAGCGATGAACAGGAGGAAGAACCGTCTGTCTCTGTAAATCCTTAAAGAACACAAGGATTAATGAAAAAAAAACTCTTTCTAGGAGAACGATTTACTCAATTTGATTATTATCTGAAAACCCCTCCTTTTCCTTGGCAGTTTGAAGACAACTGAAACGAAATTCTAATGGGCCTCTACTGTAAGTATTGTTGTTGGACTCGTCCTACAGCTGCTAGAGACTAATGACATCTCAAACCCTTGAGAGAGTTATTGTCATTACCAGATGCGGAAGGCCTCCGTTCTCTGTTTCCTTCTCCTCTAGCTACCACCCCTTGAACCTCTGACCTAATGGACAGAACACGCAACACAGACCGCCCACACACAAGGAAGATTGGTACCTAGGCTTGGAACCACCCCCGGAGACCTAGGTTGTGTTTGTGTTGTAATATTTTTGGTACGAGAATATGTGTTGGTATTGTGTTTAGTGAAAAGGTGAAGAGAGAGGTAATTTTTTATAGTTTTTGTAATTTTTTATATTTTTTATGGGAGAGAGATTATATTGAAGTATTTTATTAGGAGAGAGATAAAATTTTGGGAAGTTAACTTTGCAAACGCAGCCCTAGTATTAGCAATGATTAAACTAAATTCTAGGGAATGGTAGAGCCAGAGTTCTGATTCTTCCCAAATGGTTGCGTAACGTGTTAGCCTATTCCTTGAGCTTCTGTCTTCAAATTTGTTAAAAGCTAACCAAACACAACCTCTACAGTGGTGGAACCAAAAAGCATTCAGCTTGAATAAAAATTGAACATGATATGCTGCTTTTGTAAAGCTTATGGAAGAATTTTCGGGATACTCGGCTGCATTTGCCAACCTAACGATCCTCAAAATTTTATCTCTCTCCTAATAAAATATTTCAATATAATCTCTCTCTCTCCCATAAACAAATATAAAAAATTACAAAAACTATAAAAAATTATCTCTCTCTTCACCTTTTCACTAAACCCAATACCAACACGTATTCTCATACCAAAAATATTACAACACAAACACAACCTCAGAATTTCCTTTGTCACAAAACATCATTAGGCACGATAACCTATTCTAACTGCCCCCTGTTATTAATAAACAAAGCTCATCATTTGTTTGACTTCCTCACAGTTCCTTTGTTGCCGAGGGTTCAACGGATTTGTTTTAAGGGTCAGCAAATCATCCGGTTTCCACCGGAAATTCCGGTTCCGGTTTCGGTACCGGTTCCGGTCTATTCCGGTACCGGAACCGGAACCTATTTTATGGAAATTTCGGAATCGGAATTTTCCGGTTCCAGTATTTTTAAAAAAATAAATAATTTTTTAGTATAGTTTAGTTTATTTGAGACAAAATGTAGTGATGTATTTTTTTTCCCTTTGATGTCTTGATGATCATGATATGTTTAAAAATCATATTATGAAATTGATGCAACATGAGAAAAAATAAAAAATAAAAAAGCCCAAATTCTGCCCAAAATGCTTAAAAAAATATTTTGGGCCAAAGTAAAACTGGGCCTTTTAGGCCCAGTAATGGAACTGGAATTTCCGGTTCCGTTTCCGGAAAATTCCGGTTCCATTCCGGTAAATTCCGGAATGGAACCGGAATAGAAATTTCTATTCCGGTGAGTACCGGAACCGGAATGGCCGGTTCTATCCGTTCCGGTACTCACCCCTAGTTTGTTTCGTAAAATTGGGAAAGACTTGGGATCCCGATGCCATCCCGATAGGAGCTGGAAATGTCATTTCCAGCCCCTGTTTTTTTTAAAAAAAATTGATTTACAGGGGCTGGAAATGTCCAGCTCCTGTCGGGAAATGCTCGGGATCCCATCGGGGTCCCAAACATTAGTGTTGTTAAAATTTTAGGTATTAGATTTAGTGAAAAAGTGAAAATAGATAATTTTTTATATTTTTTGTAGTGAAAAGTAATGATTTGATGGGGGAGATAGATTATATTGTAATATTTTATTGTGTTAAAATTTTAGGAGGAGTAAAATTTTACAATGCAAACACAATCTACGTGGATCCCACAGAGCTTATACGCGGTTTGATGGGTCCCATGGCAATAATTAACATATGCCATTGGACTATTCGAGTTTAGATTCCTCATTTATCCTTCTCTCCATTATTCTTTTTTTTTTCTACGTCTTCTCTCCATTATTCTATAACATGAACATATTTTATATATATATATATATTATTACATGTATACAAACACGGAGAATGGTTGTCCAGCGAGTGAAGTGTGGCCTGATCAAGCTTCGATTGGGTGAGCAATAAGTCATTTATAGTGGACATAGTTTTGGTTCAAAAGAAGGGAATGGATCGTAGTAAATAGGTGTAATGGTTTTATATTTAAAATGTTCACTGAATTTACATCTTGAGCCAAAATCCACATGGGGCCTCGCAGTGGCGGAATTAGGACCAAAATTTAGGGGGGTCGAATTTTAAAAGCGAAATAACAATAATTTTTTTTTTTTATAATGTTAAAAATTATCTTACAATTACAATATCAAAAATTAAGAACTACAAACATTAAAATATTATAATACGTGTACATAGGTGACAATTGCATCCTACTCATCAACTCTTTTTCTCACTTTACTCCTTTGTTTGTAGCTACGCCTGCTTTTGATGATCTTTAACATAGAATTTAGCCCCTAGCGGGTGAATAGATACTCCAAGATTTTAATTCACAAACTCGCACAACAAAACCAGATGTAGTCAAGGAAAGAAAAAAAACAGAGGTAAGTTCCCTCCCTCCTTTTCAATATTATGCCAAGAATGAAGAAATTTCTGGCAAAAGCTTAAAAGACTTGTTCTCATGGTCTCTTAGTGATATTCTCAATAAAGATCTGTACAAAAACCAGGTTTAAGTTGTGGTTATCTAATTAAGCACATAGCCAACATATCGGTACCAATTAACTCAATGAGCCTGCCTTTTCTTATTGGGTGGACCAACAACATACCAACATACTGGAATAATGTATAAAGATCTCTATCATCTTCTAAAAATATAAATTGTTGTCTAGATTTCTTGGTGCTCCAAATATTAGAAGGTATATTCTGTAGCGTTGTAAACTATCATACTGCAGCATGATCCACAATCCGACCCTCTAGCCCATTATATAAGATTTCTTTTTTTTGGCTTGAGGGGTAGCGGCTCTTTTTTTTTTAAATATATATTTACATTTAAAATTTCTCTTTTGATGGCTTGAGGGGTAGCGGCCGCCCAGGACCGCTACCCCTTCGTTCCGCCACTGGGGCCTCGTTAGAACCATTTTGCACGTGAATTTCTTCATCTCTGAAGAATTTTGAGCAAGCAGATGGAGCTTTTTTTCCAGTTAAAGAGAGATATATAGGGACGTCTTTCATTTGGTCGGAAAGTGGCTGAGTGGAGTAGTACTAGATGGCGTTTACATATTGCTGCAACATAAAGACAAGCTAAGGAGGTAGACAAAAAGTAGGACATGCATTTGTATGTTTTGCTTTGCTTTGCAAAGCTTATGTTTTTCTCATTCAGTTCCTTCTATTTCAAACAATCACATGTTTAGATTCTCTGTGTGAAAGGGAAATCTGCTGTCAGAAGCTGACCCTAAGTCGACACTAGTACTCGACTATATTGGCATATTGCCAATCAGGCAGGTGGCAGGGATTATGACCTCTTGAATCATAAGCCCACTAGCCTCCACATAATCTTTTCATCCAGATTTCACCTATTGATCAGGCTGAACCACTCGTGTAGTTGGTTATCCAGACATTATTGCCATGAACTCGATGGACCATAGACAGTACTGAAAAATATGGGGTCCTAGTGAAGGAGATTAATGGTAATTACTAGAACTTTGATGGTGTTGTATAAATTGTTTAATTCCTTCATATTAATTTATAGAGATAGGAGTTAACGGGAAATATAATTTACATTCAAAATAGTATGTCTCAAAAGAAAATCCGGTTATGGAAATTTATAATAAAATAGTTAGCAAACGTTATACTATAAGAACCAAAAAAGATTTTTAAAAATTTGGAATAAAAAAGCAAAAGAAAATGATGGTTCATTAGGGAGATGTGACGTACAGATAATGGTTAGGTCCATCTTATCAGAAGGGGCATTCAGGGAGATATTCGAGCTATCTTCACGGAGCTCATCAATTGGTGGTTGTGGCTTCTATTTCATGTAGTGGAGCAGTCCCCTTTTTTCATGTAGCAAATGTTATCCAACTCTCTCTCTCTCTCTCTCTACTAGAGCATTATAACCTATTAGGAGAAAACTGGACTACAAGATTTGGCAGTGTTAGGCAAATTGACAATCATCGATCAAATCTAATCCATAACTTGGATCGAGAAATTAAAGAGATATCTTCCAAAAAGGTTAGGTTTTAACTTTGTACTGGCTAGGCTTCATTAGTAAGAGTTTGATTCTTCTTAATTTATCAGCACGGAAGGCAGATATCAAAGTTTCAACTCATCTGATCAGCATGTTAATCTAATACCCATTAGAGAAGGAGATTAAGCAAAAATAAACTTGACAGCTCACTGGAGTTTGAGCTTGTTCAAGAAGCTATTGCCCACCAAGTAGCAGCAGTGATATAAAAGGAGTTCTATGCCAGAAATATAGAGGATAAGATCAGAAATGTTCATAACAGCTGTTTAACGAAATAACTACTAGTTTGCAAAGAAAAGAAAATTGGCTGGGAAATTGTTTGAAATTCTACCAGAGCTTATAGGAAACATGGGAATTTACTAGAACTTTGTCTGGTTGGTTGAGGCTAATTAATTACATTACATTACATTATATTATATTATATCCACTCGATTGGGCTTAACAAATCACAAATTGACAAAGATATAGCTGTTGAGGGGGGCTTGAATGATTAAGACAAACGTAAACCAAAGTTTATCTCTTATGAATACAAGTCATAGAAACCCCATAAGAAAAGCAAAGATCTTTTCCCATTGAAGTTTTGAATTCATATGATATCGGGTATGAAATTTCAACAGCCAGCTTTCAAAGAGGGGGCCTCCCTTGTCTCCATTGTGGGAAGCACATGTTACCAGCAAAACAATCACCAACACACACAGACACTCCCACCACTGCTATTATCATTACGCAACAAAGGAATTGGTCTTCTCTGCATCAAAGCACAAAGCTAGAATTTAATCAAAGAGAAAAAAGCCACGCTCTGATTTCCTGTGACTTATAGGAAATCCCCAAAGGTGCTATAAGTAATCGAGTTGAGAGTGTATATGATAAAAGAAATGGAAGGAAAATCTAGAAGGATCCCCGGGGGCGGGGGTCATGACCAAGAAATATTGCATGGAGAATTCATGCAATGGAAGTCAATTGACTAGATTGCTAGTTAATTAATCTCGCTAGATCATGGGTGTCGTTCCATCTTGAAGTGTGGAAATTAGATAGGCGTGCTTGTCACGTACCGATTTTAGCCAAAGTACGGCGAGAATTACACTTTATTGAGATTTAATTGCAGCCCTAGCTACAATAGTGAAAAGGGAAGGCTAATCATACCAGCCTGCAAACTTTTGAATCTTGAAAATAAAGCAACTTTGGACCAATTATCCAACGGATCCTTTCTTGCAAATCAGTCTCTAGGTGGAAGTGAATTGTCAAGGCCGTCTAGGCCATATAACTTCTATTATTCGCACTAGTCATCTACTTTTTTTTCTTCTTTTTTTATAACCCTTTTTGTTATATCAATTACTAACCGAAGGGTTGAAACCATCCCTAGCTTCAAGGCTCCACACATCATAACGTAAGAGTTTTCACGTGTGATGGAGCCTCATATCACACAATATCAAAGAAAACCGAGTAGTTTTATGATAAAAGTTCTATGAGATATTGAGACAGTTGAACCAGAAACTCAAAAAAGTCTGCTGAGAGGGAGGAGGAACTGATCACCACAGCGTGATCTGCTAAAAAATTTCAAAATAATTTCTTTTTTTTTGGCCGCCGTATAAATTAATCAAATATGAAAGAGGGTTAGTGAGTAACACAGAGCAGCTATCTATATATATCCTCTCACAGAATTGAAGTGGAATACCCAACGATGGCTAAAAGACAAAGGGACCTGATTGAATTAGGAGGTACAGTGAAACTGCTTGAACCCTATTATCCTGTAATTTTCTGCTTCTATTTCCACATAATTTCCTAATGAAATTGATGAGTGGCCTATATTCGGCCACTCTTCTGCTCTGTACTCTGGCTGCTCGCACTAACTTAGCTCTTTTGTTTTCTTTTCCCGAATCTACCTTAGCAGGTCTAGTTTTGTTCTCATATTGGAATCATGATGGAGAGGTGATTAAGAAATTCAACACATAGGAGCACCTACATCAGCAGCAAAAGTATTCACCTCTGGTTACTGGTTAGGGCGGGCATATATAAATATAGGGCATCAAGACCTTGAAGATTGTATTCAAAGCACACTTTAAAATGGGTCACCCTCTTTAAGAAATTGAGCATCCTCTTAATTAGGAGAAATTTAAGGGACTTCTTGTCACTTTCTCGAGCTGTTATTGGTACCATTAAACTATGTAGTCTAATCTCTCTCTCTCCTCCCCCTCTCAGCATATATAAATAATTGTCCTCCTTGAAAAATTTGTTTGCACATAAGTTTTCGTCCATAAACATATCTACTTTATTTCGTCATCCACTCTGCAAAGATAATTACTGCTTAACCGAAAAAGGGATTCAAATCTTAGCCCTGTTTTGTTCACGAGGAGGATGAGGTATCATAAGCTTCAATTGATGTTAAATCCTCGATAAGGCGGAACACTGATAGTTTGCAATAAAATAAACTAAAAGATTCTGTTCCCTTTTCCCAGAAAAAAAAAAAGAAAAGAAAGAAAAAAGGTGGCTATTTTTTTTTTCCAATTTCTGAAGCTGTGATTGAAGATCACAAAAAAAAACTTATATATATTTTCCAAGCATACGTTCCATATAATAGAGAGGCAACACTAATATGGGATGGGAAGTGGGATTTTGTAGACGACCCATAAACTGTCACTCTAGTATTCAGGCCTCAGGCCCCACTAAAAATCGTATCTCCAAGCTGAAAATGAAATCGAAACCTGAACTCTTTATATGCATCTGCAACACCTCCTCTCTGGTCCATAACTTGTGGTTGCTGAATGCTGATCCCATTATTATTTTTCTTCTTTAATTTTTGGTGTGTGTTTTTTTAACATATCTGAAGAATGGGCCTCGAGTGGGTTAGAAGCTCCACTGCCCATTCATAGGTTGCCATGTGGAAGCATCCGAAATGTCCATGTCGACACTTGAGTCCCTTACAAGAGATGGCGTCGTATGATGTTGTTGAAATTGAAATAATAGCATGCAGGGGGAGAGAGAAAGAGCGCGGAAATAATGAAGGAATACATGCTTAGAAAAAAAAAATGAAGGAATACATGGAATGTGGGAATGTGTTTGTGTCTGACGTGGTGAAATTGGCAGTTAAAAAAGTTGCTTTCATAGCAAACTTGTCAAAACCTCCCGAAGCAGTGAAAAAGGAAAGGAGGTGAGAGAGAGAGCAGGGGGACAGAGAGTAAAAGAAGTGATGAACTAAACCGACTAACCGAGAGTAAAAAATTAGTCGCATTGGGATTTTAATATTATACGGCTTTTGTCTTCTCATTCCTTGCCAAAAACAGTGAAAACTCATGAAAGGCTAGGACTTTTCAGTCACCTTCTTCAATAAAAGAGTACGCCTTTTTCTTTTTAATTTTTTTTCCTTTTCTTATTTTGCTCTGTTCATGGATCCCAAGGGCTCAACAGCAGAGCAGTCACAACAAGTACCAAACTTCTTGAGCCTCCCACAGTCGCAACAACAACCAAACATGGGTGAGAACAAGCCTGCTGAAATCAAAGACTTCCAGATTGTGATTGCCAACAAAGAAGAGGGCAAGAAGCAGTTGGCCCCCAAGAGAACCTCAAACAAAGACAGGCACACCAAAGTTGAAGGCAGGGGAAGGAGGATAAGGATGCCAGCTCTGTGTGCAGCAAGGATTTTTCAATTGACTAGAGAATTGGGCCACAAATCTGATGGGGAAACCATACAGTGGCTTTTACAGCAGGCTGAGCCATCGATAATAGCAGCCACCGGGACGGGAACCATACCGGCTTCAGCTTTAGCAGCGGCAGGAGGCTCTGTTTCGCAGCAGGGGGCCTCTCTATCAGCTGGGTTGCACCAAAAGATTGATGATTTAGGGGGGTCCAGTATTGGGTCAGGGAGTAGGACCAGCTGGGCAATGGTAGGTGGAAACTTAGGGAGACCCCATGTGGCCACAGGGTTATGGCCCCCGGTCAGTGGGTTTGGGTTTCAGTCATCATCTGGTCCATCCACGACTAATTTGGGAAGTGAGAGTTCGAATTACCTGCAAAAAATTGGCTTCCCTGGGTTTGACTTGCCAGCCACCAATATGGGTCCAATGAGTTTCGCCTCAATATTGGGTGCTAGTAACCAGCAGCTACCAGGGTTGGAACTTGGCTTGTCCCAAGATGGTCATATTGGGGTTTTGAATCCACAAGCCTTGAACCAGATTTATCAGCAGATGGGGCAGGCTAGAGTGCAGCAGCAACAGCAGCACCAGCACCAACCTCCTGCTAAGGATGATTCTCAAGGGTCAGGACAATAGGTTTGGGCTTTGGGGACAGTGAAGTCTACAAATTTGGAGAGGGACAAGGAAGAAGTAGCATTGTCAGAGGCTGAGTTCTTTTGTAATGGTTTTTGTATTGTATAATTTGGAAAAAGAAAAAAAAAAAGAGTGAGAAAAGAGATACTGAGAGAATTCAATAGGGACTGGATTGGGTTTGCCCCTTCTTTTGTCCTCTGCATCACTCAAGTCTCCAAAAACAGGTGCTTCTAGGTCTTGATGGTTTGTTTTACGCGTTATTTTCTGTATATACAATAGAGGAGTTAATTGTTACAGTTGCCTTTGGTCTTAAATGTGCAGGTGGAATTGTGCACAGCCAAGTTGCTTGGTTTGGGATTAACTTCTTATTTAATTCAGAGGTGTGTTGATTATAGTACAAGGAATCTTTTATTATTTTGTTCTTCTTTAGGTCTGGATGGAGTGGTGATCAGTTTGTTATGGCATTAGAGTTTCATAGTCATACTTCTCCAATTTCTGCTTAGATCTAACAAAATTATCTAATATATTCTTGTGATTTTCACAGAAAGGTCCAATTGGTTATGAAAATCTACCTGTCTGATGCGTGCATTTTACTTGCTACCTTATGTCTATGAACAACCTATTTTACTGTTGCCTCTTGAGAAATATACCTCTTTCGACCTATCTCAATTTCTCTTTAAAGCTACTCTGGCTGGTTCTCTATGCAAATCTTTCTCTCAGGGTCCTTTTTTTCCCTTGTGTATTCTAACAGTTGTCTTTTTGATATGTAAAGAATGTATATCCACCATCTGATTCATGTTGTGGATGTGACATGTTTTATCTGCTTTCCCTTATCTGTTTGTTGGTCCCTAATCTCTAAATTGTTAGTGCTGGTTTTGTAACACCTTGAGGCTTGAGGCAAAGTAGGTGTTGACATTATTTCGGAACTATTCTAAGTTCTTGTAACTGCACAAGTTCAAATGTAAGCTAAAAAACTTTGTCATTGAAGGTTGATGGTCAGTCCTCTTACATTATTGCAACTGAGGCAATCCCCATTTAGTGCGTACTCTATTTAACCTTCAAATTTGATGAAGGATCTTGCTTTTGACCTTTGCCTTATCAGTGTCTGTGCTGTCTAATGTTGCTGCACCTTTCATCGTCACGTCCACATCTTTTTACCATGAAGATGAGCTGCTATATATCCTAATACTTTTTTTTAACCTGATATCAGAAGCCCATCTCATCAACACACACACACACACATACATGTGACAATATTCTGCCTGTAGTCTCAATTCATGTTACCTTGACAAATATCGCATGATTCAGGGCTCAAGTTTATACTGATGATTAGCGTGTGGAACTGTAAATTTCCAAGGTCGATGAATGAGCTATTGTTATCATAGAATTAAAAGTCTAGTTAGCACTTAATGTAATGACCATTCGTCTGATATATGAATGAGATTTGGAGGATCAAGTTGAAGCAGTTTCTTCTTTTTGGTAGATTGGATTATCTTTATCACTTACTTTATATGTAGTGTCTGGGAAGGGTCAGTGCTATTCTTGTTAAGACGTTTCTTCTAACTCTGCACTTCGAAATCTGAATTTGTGTCTTTCTTAAACTTTCACCACTTTAGATACCATTCTTCGCTATGCCTCTTCTTCTTTGGTTTTATTTTATTTTTTTTCCTATTTAGGAAACCTCTACTTCTTCACTATATTGCTCTCCCTTCTGGTTTCACAATGTTCTAGTCATTAAACTTCGAATACTATTGTCTGTAAATACTGCTTATTTGAGCACTTTTAGGTTAAATAGATTCTCTGTTTCATTGAGCTTCTCTTCACCTTCGATCAATATCTTCTTTTTCTCATCATCTGTTGCCTTTCCCCTTTAGTTCTTTATAGTCTTTCTTACAGGTCCGAAGATTCATGGCAATATTTGCAACACCACTAACGTACAAAACATCTATTCAGATCATTAAGAATATCCAGGAGAAATCCACTTGAAAATTTCTGCCTGTTTTGCTTTTAAGAGATTTTTCACTTACTCGCTGTTGTTAACTTTGTACTTGGTTATGCGAGTATATAACTGTGTGTTATGAAGTTGTCAGACAAGCTTAGATGCTACTCTTGATTTTGTCCTCAAACCATTGTTGTAGTCGGCAGTGATGTCTCCGTCCTCATAGTTCTTCTTAGCCTAGTCTCTTTCTGCTTCTGTATTTCCTGCTGCATTCAGGCACCCTTGCTATCATTGTGGTAGCCCCCTTTGGTTGAATATCATAAAATAGACACGTCCATCTGCTTTCCCAAGAAAAATGACCCCCCGTGTCACTCTCAGTTTGATTTAATGCTGGGCTGCTATTATTGTGGCCAGTTGTCGAGCCTTTGGTATCGAAGGCTTCGAAGATTTCTGCTTTTATGAACGTAGCAAAGGTACTTTCACTGCCTAAATCAAACTCTCATAAATGCGATGAGAAAAACCAGATATTTTTCCCACTCAACCTCATTTCACAATTCACAGCATAAAATCTCATCTTTCAAGCATTATTGCCAAAACGTTTACATGTTCAAACATCTTCGTCCTTTGCAGCCTTCTCGTTTTCATGTTACGGGAAGGGCAACTCCCTCGAGTCCTGTCCTGGACCTTAACGATGCCTTTTAAGTCGCATGTTTATGATGCTTATGTTCTGAGGCATTCTGGTTTACCTCTTTGAACTAGATTTATGATTGGTAATGGTAAAACAATTTCACATCTGATGGCTTGTGAACAACCTACACCTGGGGTGTGTCCCAAATGACAAAATTGGTTTATCAAAATTGTCATCTTTCGTATACTAGAAGCACTTGAAAGCTCCATTGCAGTTGAAAGCATTTAATCTGCTCAATTTTCTTGTTCGCTTGTAAGACATGGACTCCATGATCTCTTCCCTTTAGCACATGAACTTGAGGGAGCCATCACTTTCTGTTTAGTTTTGTTCTCAATCAATCATAATGACCTCATTTAAACAAAACCTGGTGTTAGATCGACTCATAAAAATTCAAATCCCCATTACCATGAATGTGATGTCTGCTATTGAAACTTATACTCATCAACATGAACTGTGCATGCGTTTCATTTTCACCTTTGTTTTTACCAATTACATTATTACACTTCGGGCTTGGTTGGTTTTTTATGTATCCTCGTTGGGTTATGTGGGACCCAACTCGTGCTTGATTTTAATATGCATTTGCTATGTGTAACGCTGTCGTCAAGCCAGACATGGTCCTCTGTTTTGACTTTTGATTGAACATCATAGATGTGCAAAGTGCCAACTGTGGAAGCGCATAGAAGAGGTGATGGCCCCCACGATATAGCTTACTTGAGATATGTGCTGGCTGTGAAAAGTGCAAATCACAAAAAAAAAATAAAAAAATTGTAACAAAATTATTGTTGCCACAAAGGGCCATATCCTTTTTAGTTTTTACCTTTCGTTTTTTTTTTTGAGAAAAAAACGGTTGACACATGGCAGCATATGTGTTAACAATGCGTTTTTATTCCTGGTTGTTGATCTTTGTGATACTTCCAAATTAAACACAAAACACGCCGTGGAATCTGTCAAAGGTGCCCCTTTTTTTCCGCTAGCTAATTACAACGTTGCGTCCAATTCTTCTAAGTGCTTGTGGAAGCTGGAAAGAACAACGAGGGCCAAGGCCATAGTCAAAGTCGTGTCATTGTCCTTGGCCCTTCTGGCACTCACTATTAATTTCAACGGAGCATAAAGTGTGAATGATTTCCAGTCGATGCCAACACATTTGGAAGCTGGGACATGTGAGAGAGAGAGAGAGAGAGAGAGTCTTTGGGGTGAGCCCGCAATCTAGATTGAACGTCTACAGTAGGAAGCCTCCACAAACTAGTGTGAACCAAAATATACTGACCTCGACTTATAATGAAAAATGGCACACGCGAGAAAAGTTGAAATTTGAAAAGCAAAACCATTAAGAAGGGTAGTGGTCTCGGCACATGGCTGTGCTCGTCGTGGAATAAATGGGGCCAAGCTTCAGAATGCAGCCACTAGCCAGATCTTTGCTTTTCTTTTTTTCGTTTGCTTTTCCTCATGGACGGTGCTTCTTATATTTGTGGCTAGACGATGGCAGTGACTCGTTAGATGGGATGCGATGCGATGGTGACATCCTTATAAGTTATTATCGTCAAATGGAGTGGGTAGACAGAGTTTCACAGCAAAACCAGCTGCGCTCCTAACGTTTCTCCAAGTTCATGGCTTTCCTCTCGAAATGTAGAACTGGCAGCTTGTCACTTTGTAAGGACATCTTCCACATAGATAAAACAGCCGTTTACTTTGGCGAGACTCCGAGAGAGAGAGAGCACGCGCACACGTGACAGGACTCGGGCTTTACGTAAATCACGGTGACCTGCAAGTCGTAGGGAAAAAAAAATGGAGGCTAAGGATGGGGGTGGGGAACCAGTATGTATGGACCATGATTTCGCAAGGCCTGTTCTATACCCGTGTTACTTTTTGGAAGTCAGGCGCATGGGCCTGCATCTCTGCACTCCGTCTTCTTCTAATCGTTGTCAAAGCCAGTCAAGTCCATCTTCCAAATCTTGTGCGCTATAAACAGCCCGAGGGAATTTGATATACAATAATAAAGAGACCCACTGCGGCCCGTGATTATGCCTATCCGTACATTGTCCAATTCCGAAGTTCCAGAGTGGGCATCTGAGGGCCGCTCATCTCATGTAATATTTTTTAGCCCAACACGAACACCTCCGAGGCTTATCTTTAGTTATCTTTATCGAGAGGGTCTTCGTCACTCCACACAAAACTACTTCACTCGTTATCCCACTGCCCCTCTCCCATTGTGATTAGACGGAAAAACAGGTTCAATCCTTGAGTAAAATCTGCAACTGCAGTCTGAACTGCGTACTCAGGTTTGGACCCTCCACCAAATCCAACCTGGTCGTGCAAACCACAACGGCATTTGTAATGACCAGAGATTCTTCTTCATTATCTTTTTTAGGAGAATAATTGTCTTCATGAATCTATGCATTGGATATGTCTAATTATTTGATGGCCGGCCGGTAAATAAATAGAAGATTCCTTGGCATTTCTGACATCTTGGTGCGCTATAATCTAAGTCACAAATCGAACAGCAATGAGAAAGGAACCCACCATTTGGAGAAAATATATGACTCCATCTATTTTCGTACGCATGCAGAAAGGAAGATTCAATTTGGTACAAGTACTTAATTATAAGCTAACAAAATAACATATTCGGTAATTCCCCCCCCCCATGCTTTGATTTGATAATCAAAGCATGCACACATGCATTATAGAAAGGATGGGTGCTTCGACGAAATTTCAATGGCCTATCCCCACGCAGTACTTTTCCACAGCTGATGCCATATATATCAACGCGACTCAAATTCTTGGATCCTGGACAAATTGGTGTACAAAATGTTGCAAGAATATCTGGATTCCCCTGAGGGTGATCAGTAGTTCAGTCCCTTGGTTCCTTTTTCGATACCTTCTTTTTTGGGGGGCCATTTACGGAAAAATGAAATACTAATTCATAAGATACATATATGGGACACAATTTTTTTGAAGATATTGAAGATATGCATGCACATTATTGCTTCCATTTTCGTTGACAAAAAGGCCATTAACTTTGAGTTCCGTCATCCTCCTTACGTAGGGGAATTATATAAAGCATATTCTCACGATAATGAAATAATGCAATCAATTGTCATAGTCCAATTTGCTACCTATCTTAGTCCTACAAGTCACTTGCACGTTTATTTCCAATACCGGAGTGCGTATAGAGTTTCCTTTGCTTTATAAGTGGGTGCCGATCGAATTGTCTAGTTTTCTCACTTTACTAATATTAACAAGCGGAAATATTTAGAAAATATCTTCCCATGAAATATTCTTTCGAATAATAGAAATTCGATACCAATAATAATAAAAATTTAGCTCGTTAAATAAGATATTAATTCTAAAATATTTAAGCTGAGATTAGTAGCTCCCAAACCCCCCCATCAGGCATCAACGTCTACTAAAATTTGTAAATCTGGCATGCCTCTTCTTTTTTGATTTCCACGTCTATGACATTTCCTTTTTCGACATCCCTCTCTCTCTCTTCATTTCTCTTATAACATCTAGTAGATGATGTCATATTATTTTATCAGACAACCTTAAAGCTAATAGATTAGAGCAAAATACCTTTCAATAGATTAAAATAAATCCAATAATACAGGCACTTTAATGGGTGACTTCTGAATAATTTACTTAGTCAACAGAAAGGTGGTAGTTAATTCAACTTTAAAGTCACACTTTGGTAGATTCCTTGACAGGTACATTCTATCTGACCCAGCTTAATATCTTGTTGGACAAGCAAAAATACATACTATATATATATATTTAAAGTACTAGCTAGTTCCACGTGTCTCCTTGGCCTAAATTTCAACCAATTCTAACCCACTTCGTGAGCCTTATCCAAAGTGTCGGCCACGTGATTATAAAAACACTCATAATTCGTCATTATAATTGGCAGTATTTAATACAAATGGGTCAACTTTTGTAGAGAATTAATTAGTCCCACTTGAACTTATTTTAAAGTAGATTCTCTAAGATCAAACGTAAAGACAAATTGTTGGGAAAGTTCCCTTTCCCTTCCTCTCTCTCTCCCTTTCTATAGATTTCGTGGTATCAAATTAAAGTTCCGCCCTTCGGGTTAAATAAACTTACCAATTTCACCCAATGAAACGAGAATGAGCTATTCCTTTGTAGGGCGAAAAGTTAAATTCAAGATGCACATGACTGTACGTCAATAATTGGATCAAAAACAAACAAAAAAAGGTGGTTCCTTGTTTTAGAAAACCATGTTATAATCTGAGGAACCTATAAAAGTGATATTATATATTCGACATCTTTAGATGACAAAGGTCTCTGCAAATTGTCACTACTAGTAGGAGATAATTAATAGCAACAAAGTCAGGTCTGCCATTCCATATACCCTTCATTAAACCAATAGACAATAGAGAGAGAGAATTTTTAAAAAAATATCTTCAAAAAGTGCAGCCGCCCCCCCCCCCCGGCCATCACAAATGACACATTTCGCACGACCTTTTCAGCTTGGACCTGTCACCTCTGTACGTACTATTCCAACATTAAGGCCGTAGGACCCGCGTTTTGTTCCATCTCCAAGCCACCATGCCAGATGTGCGCCCATCTATTTTTATCCTCCCATGGGCGGCTCAGCTCTTATATGTCAAATATATAGATATTGATATCCTACCCTCCCAAGTTCACCCCTTTATTCCTTCCCACGCCACAAATTGCCCCCCAGCTACAGCTAGCTGGCCCACTCTCTCTGATCGATATATTTCCAGGGCATTCTAATGCGATGCAGTAACAGCTGGCTGATATATGCTCCTTCTCGATGACATCCACGTGGCTAAAACTTATAGTTCGTCTCGAATATGTGATGTATGTAGGTCGTCACTGTTTGGAAAGTGTAACGTAAAATACCAAAACCGATCAGGTGTACAGAGTATACTATTTGCTTTAAATGACTCTTCAAAGATTTACAGAAGAAAAGGAAAACTACTCACAGAGGTTACTTATACATGTCGTAGTACCGATTTCTGGAGGACTTTTGTGTTTCTAATACTTCTATATATAGGTACGACGTCGTCACGGGAAATACTTGCGTTTAAAAAAAAAGATAATTTTTTTGAGTTTTCAGTCTTTTTAGTTTTTATCCATGTTTTGTTGTTTGGAAAACCTCCACGTATACGGCTTCAATATCACCTCCTTGTAGTTTATTATCCATAGTGTGTTGCTGTACACTGTACAGAGCTAGTGCGGCACTCGTTAATCTCATGTATTCAAGTCGTACCCCAAGCCTACACTATGGTCTATACATAATTATTTGTTAGAGAAAATGAGAAAAAATTTTAATGAAAAAAAGTTATCCCACTAAAGGATGGTTTGTTTACCAAAATTTTGAAAATCTTAAATTTTATTAAAATTTATGAAAAGTTTGAGATGTATGGGTAAAAATTAAAAATTTTAAAAGATATTTATTTAGTTAGAATTTTTAAGACCCTTAATTTATAGGCAAACAAACATCCCCTAAATCGACTACCCGTTGTGGACTGAACTTGTTCCACTAAAAGTGTGTTCGGTTAAGTGTGTTGTGAGTATTTTTTGTGTTTTGAGAATTTTTAGGTGACGTTAACTTTATTGATATGTTTGTTGTAGTTATTTTTATGTGAGATTAGAAATGATGTTTGGTTATAAAAATTTTATGTTGTGAAAATACAAAAAAATCCTGAAAATACTGCATAAACGAACGGCCCCTAAATTATACATATGCGGGATGCCACTCAACCCAGCATGCCAATCTATATGTTTTTTTCATGAAATGAAGAAACTCAAATAAATCTAAAGCTTAAAAAAAATAAAGAAAAAAAGCAGATATGAAAAGGAAATTATTATTATTTTTAAGAGAGGTCATTAGTGAAAAGTTAGCAGGTGTATTTTCGATATCGAGACAAACAGTTGGCTATCCATATAGGTATATTTGGTGCATAAATATTTGAGTTTAATCATAAAAAATTCACCACATAATTTTTTATTATTATAATACTTATTAAAAATCTTCTCTCTTTACCTTTTCACCAATTCTCAATAACATATTTTTACTTTATAATATTTATCAAAATCCGATAATTTGAAATTTTCACCCTCAAAACATTATAATTGACGTGTACGGAAAACCAGTAGTTCACGCTGGAATTGCCGCCAAAATTACCGGCAAAACTTCCGACCAAAAACTGCATCCAACACGTGCCTCACCATGTCACCATCGACCAGCACATGCGCTTGGAAAAACGCTGCGCGCCGTACGGACATCCACCAAATCGTTAGAATGGGAGTCGAGAAGACACGCTCAGTCTCACGCACACACTTCTTCACTGCCCATTCGCGCGCGCACACATGTGACCGTTTCGTGTAACGAATACTAAACTGACACGTACACAGTAACACCTTTACGTTAGCATTTTTAGGGCGCAAACTAACTGGCTTAAATTGCACATTGTCAAGTGAGTTGTATTTCAGTGTTTTTCCCAACTCTCTCTCTCTCTCTCTCTCTTTCCTGTTGTTGGAGGAAGCATCGTTGCATGTGTTGGTGAATAAATTTTCTGTAGTGCCCTGAGATCTTTGGTTTTTGTGTTGTTTTGGGGGAATCGAGAAAATTGGCAGAGAAATGGATGATGAATATGCCAAGCTTATTAGGAGGATGAACCCTCCCAGGTATGTAGCAAAATCTTCTGCTTGTTCTCTGCTATATAATTACTTGTCTTTTGGGTTTCCGGCCGGACTTACAGTAAAGATGTCGGGTTTTTAAGGTGGTTGCGGGATTTGAGTGAACATTTTAGATACTATGGTAAAAGGATCTCTGAATCCTTTCTTTTGCCTCAAGTTTTAATTTCCTGGAACTACGTGGTGACATAAATTAGTTGTCTTTTGGGTGTATGGGTGAGGATTTTGGCTTTTTAACGTGGTTGTGGGCTATGTTGAAAATTTTGTACAATATGCTAAAAAGGTCTTTGAATCCTTTCTTTTGCCTCAAATTCTCGCGGTGGCGTAAGGAGGAATTTGCTTTTGAGCACTGCACAAGTTATCCTTTTTTCTCCTTGGTTGTGCGAATTTTGGCTGCTGCACTTTTGGTTTTTGTCTTTTGCTTGGCCGCCTAGAAAGCAGAGGAAGGAAAAGGAAATTTACGACCTTAAATCTGTAAATTGAACGTGTAGACCGACTTAATTAGATATTTTTCAATCAATTGGAGATGGGTTTTTCATTTCCTGAGGGGTCTGGACAAAAACCGTTTAATACTTGGAAGTGTTGCCCTCTTTCACTGTCTTCATGTGCTCATCAATCAGATAGGCCTCTGATCGTTTCCATGCTTAATCAAGTGAGCTTTCGTGTTCTTTATGAATTTAGGCTATTTCGATTAATTTTTCATTCCTGTTGACTGTTTTGTTTCCCTCTTCTCTATTTGACTTTTTTCGCTACTTCTAGATTTGAAGTATTTGATTTGTATAAACTGGACTGTAATTCTCATTAAATTCTTGGACTCTCTCTCGCTCTCCTCCCTCTTTCATTCCGATATTTATCAATTGTCCCACAGTTGTTATTATAAGTCACTTCTGGGATAGAAATTCTGTTGGAATTCATGAAATTTACCCTCTTTTGAAAAATTCATCGCTACTTATGTTACTCTGCTGTTCTTTGAGGTGTGTACGTTAGAGATTGAGTTGCTTCATGTGGTTTGTCTCTTTTTCTTGCAGAGTTGTGATCGACAACGATGCCTGTGAGAATGCCACTGTTATCCAGGTAAAGCTTATCCTCTTCCTTCACGATGCCACTGTTATCTGGTTCCTTTATTCTTTGGTCTGTTTGTTCTTGGTTGAGGAGTTGAGGGTCCAGTTACTTTTAAGAGGTTGTGAAGGAAATGATACGTCAAGGAATTGCCTCTGGGTCTTCAAGAGTGGTTGTTAATTGCTCACTGTAATTTCTCTGTTCCTTCTAAGTAAGTGTACTAAGAAATGGAATATCCTTTCAGGTTGACAGTGTAAACAGACATGGGATTCTCCTAGAAGTTGTCCAAGTTCTTACGGATGTGAACCTTGTAATAACCAAAGCATACATCTCATCTGATGCTGGATGGTTCATGGATGGTATGAATTCTAGTTTAACTTCCAGAATTTAATTGGAATTAGTACTTCAGACTGTTTCTCATA
The DNA here is from genome assembly GCA_963930655.1 of Myrica gale. Taxonomy (NCBI): domain Eukaryota; kingdom Viridiplantae; phylum Streptophyta; class Magnoliopsida; order Fagales; family Myricaceae; genus Myrica; species Myrica gale. Next base: position 464,871 of record OZ005600.1, on the reverse strand, counting down.
CTTATCTCTATGGAACTGATGTTTCAGTGTTTAATGTGATCGACCATGATGGGAACAAAATCAGAGATAAGGAAGTCATCGACTATATTCAAAGGGTAGGAACCATCATAGTAGTATCGTTTAGCTTAAATATTCTCTTCGCATGGACCATCTGGTTAGTCTCAGAACGCGGAAGTGATTGATTGTAGTCAAACTGTAGGAACTATTATATTAGAGCCAATCATCCTAACAGTCTATTGAAGTTATCCTTCCGGTTAAGCTTAGAATAAGAGATATTTCAACTTATTTTTCCTGTAGTTCAAGTCTCTTTCGGTTTCGGTTTCGGTTTCTTTTTCTTTTTCTGAAATAATAAAAAACGCAGCATTTGCTGAGCAATCAAGAAAATCCTCTCTTCTTTTCTGAGGGTGTCTTTTTATGTTCTTTTTGGTTTGGTATGGGAAGGTCAGATTATAAACATTTTCTTTTGATTCACTGAATTGTCGAAAAAAAAAGCTTGACATTTCTTGTGTTATCTCTTGATTTTACAGAGACTTGAAAGTAATGCCAGTTTCGCTCCCTCATTGAGAGGGTCTGTTGGGGTAATGCCTTCTGAGGAGCATACCTCAATCGAACTCAGTGGTACTGACAGGCCTGGCTTATTGTCCGAAGTCTGTGCCGTTCTTACAGACCTTCACTGTAACGTGGTGAATGCTGAGATATGGACACACAATGCAAGGGCTGCAGCTGTAGTTCATGTCACGGATGATTCCACTGGTTGTGCAATCAATGATCCCGAACGTCTCTCAACAATTAAGGAATTACTTTGCAATGTTGTCAAAGGAGACAATGACATGAAAACGGCAAATATGACGCTTTCATCCCCAGGAGTTACAAATAGGGGGAGAAGGCTACATCAGATTATGTTTGCCGACAGGGACTACGAACGAGTTGGAGGTGCTGGACCTGAGCGAATTGAGAACAAGAGCACAAGGCCTCATGTAACAGTGTTTGACTGCATCCAGAAGGATTACACTGTGGTTACTATGAGGTCAAAAGATCGGCCGAAACTGTTGTTTGACATCATTTGTACTTTAACCGACATGCAGTATGTAGTCTTTCATGGAGTCGTTCACACTGGGAGGATGGAAGCTTATCAGGTAAGATAAATTCCAGTAAAAATGATGTTTGGGAATTTAAGTAACCTGGAGATGGCAGGCAAATATAGGCCACAATAAATACTGAGAGGCTTATATATTGGTCAACAAAGAGATCAGACTCCTGAAATCTTACTGATTCTCAAGATAGTGAAAGCTCAGTAAGATTTTATGACGTTATGATTATTTGAAAACTTATGCTAACCTTGTGTGGAAGGCATGGACTGTATATGACCCCATTTTAGTCTTTTTGAGTTTTGGACCTGGAGTTAGAGATATGTTTTCTTGATGTTAGCGTTATACTTGTCTCTAATTAAGATATTCCTGTTTCTTTAGGAATTTTATATTCGACATGTTGATGGTTTGCCCATAAGTTCAGAAGCTGAGAGAGAACGAGTTGCACAGTGCCTAGAAGCTGCCATTGAGAGGCGGGCATCTGAGGTTTAGTCACTTGTGATCCTAAAACACGAGAAACTAAAATACAGAAACTTACAAATACATACCGAGATATGTTCCTTGTTCATGCAGGGATTGGAGCTTGAATTATGCACAGAAGACCGGGTCGGACTGCTCTCAGACATAACCAGGGTTTTCCGGGAGAACAGTTTATGCATTAAAAGAGCAGAAATTTCAACAAAAGGTGGAAAAGCCAAGGACAGTTTCTATGTGACCGACGTTACGGGTAACCCTGTTGACCCCAAGATTGTCGATTCAATTTGCAGACAGATAGGCCACACGATACTGAAGGTGAAACAAAATTCAAGTACTTCCCCAGAGGCCCCTCAAGGAACCACAATGGGATTCCTTTTTTGGAATTTGTTTAAAGCTCGAACTTTCCAGAACTTCAAATTGATCAGATCCTACTCTTGATATGTCTCTGTAAATTTCGGAGATAGAACCTGTACGGACATATCAGAACGTTGCATGCAGCCCCCAAGAATTGTATAGAGAATACAGCAATGTAAGTAGGAACGGGACGTCTTGTGGGGAGGGTTGTGTGACCCACACTAAAAACCTGTAACCCACTTTATACTGTTAATAGTCCTGGTGGGGGTTGGTATATTCTTATGTCCAGTAGGCACTTTATGTACATCGTTATGTTAATTAGGTTTGTACAAAGATTGAATAGTCCAGCTCAATGTAAATATTAGTACACTAGTTGTTAGCATTGTGTTGTATATGTGAATGGATTCAAAAAAAAGAAGAATGGATTCGAGATTCAATGCCAGTGTCAAGTGTGAGGTTTAGTCTTACAACACTGGGATGTTTCAGAGGATTATAATCACCATTTGGGGCAAATCCTATGAAAATAGTTGATTTTCTGTATAGAGGGAAAATTTGAGGAGCTGGTTATTATATTTAACCATATTGTTCGACGGGCATACAAATTTCTGAACTCTTTTTATTATTACTATTATTTTTTAATCAAGACAACTGGTTTCCATTCTTCTTTCAAAAAATTACTATCATCATAGGATCTACTCTAGCATATAGCCCGGTTCAAAACATCATACATACATTTGCTCATTATACGGTCTCTTGAAATAAATTTAGAGACGGCCCAATGACGTAGACAATGCGCAACATCATGATATTATTATCTCAAAAAAGTAAGGATACCTTCTTACATCATGATATTATTATCTTAAATTAAGTTATTCACATTTACTCTTCTTATTACCTTTACTTATAGAGAATCATTAGTTTTTCTCTTAATTCTAACTAAATTATATATTGAGATCGCAACTTCTAATGATCAAGGTTCAAGGTGAAACTACTTGGAAATTTTTTAGAGAACCACGATTAAACCGAGCTCTGATTTCCGCGTCGAACCACACGATACCGACTCGAACATGGACTCCTCCTCTCGAGCAGACCCTGCACCGGCTCGGATGTCGCGACTCGCTCAACCCACCACTCGTCGCTCAAGTCATCGACCCCTGCCTTCTCTCTCACCACTCACTTGCACTCGGCTTCTTCAACTGGGCCTCTCAACAACCAGGCTTCTCCCATACCTCTCTGACCTACCAATCAGTTCTTAAGTCTCTCTCACTATCCCGCCAGTTCAATATCATTGACACTCTCTTAAAGCAAGTCAGAGCCCAGAAGATTCATCTAAGTTCTTGGGTTTATCGTTCCCTTATTGCTTCACTGATCATAGGAAAGAAGACCCACAACGCGTTTTCGGTTTTCAGTGAAGTTAGCTCACTGATCCAAGAAATTGGACCCGAAATATGAAACTCTCTTTTGGCTGCTCTTGCTTCTGATGGGTATTTCGAATATGCAGAAAAGGTTTTTGATTTAATGGTTGTTAGAGATGTTTCTTTGAGCACTCTTGGGTTTGGTGTATTTAAATGGAGGTTAAGTAGGAATGACGAGGTGGATAAAGTTTTAAGCAAGTTGAATGAGATCAGAAGAGGTAATTCAGAGATTAACGGGTCAATTATTGCAGTCTTGATAGTTCATGGGCTTTGCCAGGCATCGAGGGTGTCAGAGGCATATTGGGCATTGGATGAGCTGAGAAGTAGGGGCTGCAAACCTGATTTTATGGCGTATAGGATTGTCACAGAAGGGTTTCGGGAATTGGGAAGTGTGGTTGATACAGAGAAGGTTTTGAAGAAGAAGAGAAAGCTTGGGGTATCTCCTAGGACTGGTGATTATAGAGAGTTCATATTTGCTCTCATTTCAGAGAGGCATATACGGGAAGCAAAAGAATTGGGAGAACTGATTGTTATCGGAAATTTCCCAATTGAGGATGATGTGCTTAATGTGTTGATAGGATCGGTTTCAACCATTGATCCTCATTCTTCAATTGTGTTTTTCAAGTTCATGACTGGAAAAGAGAGATGGCCTACACTTTTGACTTTAAGAAATTTGTGTAGGAATATGTGCAAGCATGGGAAGACTGATGAGCTGTTGGAAGTTTTCCACATTTTGTTGTTTCACGACTACTTTAAGGATATGGAAAGTTACAATGTGATGGTTTCCTTCTTGTGCAATGCTGGTAGATTGAAAGACGCCTTGGGGTTCTTCAGGAGATGAAGAAGAAAGGATTGGGACCAGATGTCTCTTCTTATAATTCACTGATGGAAGGGTGCTGTAGGGAAGATCTATTGCGTCCTGCTAGAAGGTTGTGGGATGAGATGTTTGCAAGTGGGTGTGGCGGGAATTTAGAAACTTACAACATTCTCATTTAGAAGTTCTCAGAAATTGGTGACATTGAGGAGGCTCAAAGGCTCTTTTACCACATGTTGGAGAAAGGAGTGGTACCTGATGTTACAACTTACACGTCCCTCCTCGGTGGGCTCTGTCAAGAAACAAAGTTAGAAGCTGCCTTTCAAGTCTTCAACAAGTCTGTTGACCAGGATGCAGTTCTTGCACAAACTATTTTGAGTACATTTATTCTCTATTTATGCAAAGAAGGTACGTTCTTTACACAAAAACAAGTGTGTTAACCACATCACATTGTAACGCATTATCCTGTTCCATATTAATAAAGGAAAAGGCTGTTTTTTTTTTACCCTCTTTGTATTTTTCATCAACCACTCTTTTGGTGGACTTTGCAATAATTTTTAGGATACAAGTTTGGTCCTTTTTCCTCGGCCAAAAAAGAAAGTGGAGATGTTGCTTTCCTAATAAGATCATATACATTTTAAAGTTCACTGGGTATGGGTTTCTGTTCCTTGCAGGTCATTTTGTTGCTGCTTCTAAGTTGCTCCGTGATCTCACATGTGATGTGGGACATTCAGACTCGCATGTAATTTTGCTAAAATGTCTGGCTGATGCTAAAGAGGTTCCAAGTGCTATTGAGCACATAAAACGAGTTAAAAAATCCTCGCCTTCAATGTTGCGAGTCAGATCCACTGAACTTTTGATATCACTTTCTTCTTCTTCAAAACCAGAGCCAATTTTACAGATGCTTCAGGCAATGTAGGAAGTGTCTAACATCGAGCAATGATGAGACTGAGACAAGTATGTCCTACAGTTCACTACCGAATGTTAGGCTAGCAGATCAGTGCCATATTATGGAATACAGAGTGAATAGTTGGGTCCTCGTTGGAATTGTAATGCATGTCAGAAGTGTTTCTTTGTTCAAGGCAATAGAAAGTAACATGTATGTTTTCTCCGCACCATTGTTCAGTGAGCATGGAGATAGGTCAAGAACTACAAATGTGATCACCATACGGCACTAGAAGTTCCTTTTCTCAGTACGATTGATCCTTAAATCAGAATATCTTCTGCATCATACTCTTCCCCAAGCTCCATGAGGAAAGGAGTTTCCCCCGGCCAACAAGCTCACTGAGGATCAAGTAAATAGACAGAGAGAGCACTTCTTTTCGTTGGATTCAAGGGGTCAAGGATGTTAATGGCGGTTGGAAAATCTTCTTGGTCATTATGCAGAATAATGCCCAGAGTTTAGTGTTGGGTCTGGAGTGTTTCACAGTTCTTGTAGATCAATTGCCTCCTTGAAGGATAATAAAGGTACTTGATCATAGGGTGATGGCGCCCAGTACATCACCATGGATATTCATAATTCCACAAAAGCTTCATTGTGTATTACCCGTGGAATCAGAATACCAGAATTCAAACAGACCTCTTGAGTATATCCTGCCAGAAGATGAGCAAATGGTAGACTCGAATGGGAAGAGCTCGCTGCCAAGCAGGCCACATTGTCATCAGCTTCTATATAGAGAAAAAGAAGAGTTGGGGCCTGATAAACGAAAAAGGCATTCAACCTTGGCCCTCAGTAGATTTCAGTTTTGCAAGGAAACCCCCACCAAATTCCATTAGTTTTTTTTTTGGCTTTCTTCCTGAAATTACAATGTGGAGATAGTTGGAGACAAACAGCCTAAATGGTTCATTTGGATATTCAGAGTAAGGCAGGAGCAATCCATCGTCATGGTGAAGCAATCATGCAAGCACCACTTAAGACAAAAAGGCAAAAACAAACTCTCAACAGAGAGAGACTCGAAACGTCCCGATAAAAACAAAGCATCTTCTTTTTTTTTTTTCCTTTTCCCCTCATGGGAGGCGGCTTTGGAAGCATAATTGGACTTTGGCACAGATATTAGTTCACTTCCAGTCTTACCAAGCCATGTCAAATGAGTAGCTCAGTAGCAACCAAGATACCTTACTCCTTTTTCATTGGTCCGCGATATGTTCGAGGGAGAACATAGCAGGCTTCATTTGAGGGAGCATAAGGTCGCACGGCAACTCACCTCAGACGACCTAAATACCTTGGATGAGTTTCTGCAAAATCCTAGCAATACAAACAGCTCCTCCCCTAGTTTCCACCTGCAGCTGCCAGCTACAACATCGCGCCCAACACTTGCAAGGCGTTGCTTAATCTATTCCAATACTAAACTGCCGATCTTGCATCTTGTAACCAAAAAACGAAACGTGCATTCAATGTCTAAGCCAAGAGCTATAACAGCATGGCAGCTTAAGTTCAAACACCAAAATTAATTGTTCCTTGATTTATATAAGCTGCCTCTAGAGAAACAAAACCTCAGCAGTTGATGATAATAAACTTTTAAGGAGCAAAAAACTAAAATATAAAAGCCTCAAGCGATCACATCTAAAGTAACAGAAACACGGCTCCTAAGTCATTCTCTGAGCAGCTTCCTTGGCAACAAGTCTCTCTTTGGCCTTAGTTTTGGCCTGGGATTTAGAACCCATGATTCCACCGCCCCACTTCTTCCTGTACTCATCGTACTTGTCATTGAAGTTGGCCTACAACAGCAAAGAGAAACATTGCAAATGAAGTTAAACTAACCAAAAACTGTTTCAACAGTTCGCACAAATATACCAGACATTTGTTCTGCCCTACCTTGATCGCCTCTAAGATCTTGCTAAACTCCAACTTATCTTCATTCTTGACAGTGGTCAAGCACAAAACTGATGCGGTTTTCTTGTGGACAACCTGTCAGAAAAGCAAATAAACTTTTTACTTCGTTCACAAAATTGGTTTTATGAGTTGAAAGGATAAAATCAACATATAAGATAATAAGCTTGACTACCGCTCCCAAGCGTGCTTTCCCTTTCACGATGCAGTATGGGATTTCCATCTTCCTGCACAGTGCTGGAAGCCAGACAACCAACTCTATGGGATCCACATCATGGGCAATAACCACCAGCTGCGCTTTGTTCTGCATGCAAAATGCATTCCCTAAGAAAAATGTCCACTAAAGAAAGGTGTTTGTAAAAGTATGCATGTGCATGGAAAAGTATAAGACTACCTGCTCAATGAGGTATGTGACATGGTTGAGGCCATATTTCACAACAATGGGCTTCTTTGCTTCAACAGGTTTTCCTTCTGCCTCTGCCTGAGCTCTTTTCAAGAGACGCTCCTTCTTTGCTGCCTTGTCCTCTGGTCTGTACTTGAGAAGCATCTTGAACAAGTTTGTTGCTGCAGATGAGTTTAAAAAAAGGATACTATAAAGTTAAATATAATGCAAGCTAATCCAAGAAAGAGAAGAGTTGCTTATAACATTACGAACAAAGGAATGCCAGAGGCAACCATAGCATTACCACATCAGAAGACACAGACATAAATAACAATATTGCGAACAATACCCATAATACTGCAGTAACCACTAAAACAAAGACAACCAACAGCAACAGATGATGAGCTATTATAAGTTCGTTGTGGAGAATGAAATGAAAAGACCAAAACTTTCTTGAAGCAAGTGGAGGCGGCCAAATGTCAAACAATATTATAATAGAACATAACTAACATAATAGTGTTTCTTAAATGATAAACGCTAAAACATAAAAACACAATTAAATGAAGAGATAACAAAAAAATCGCATACAATTTCCATTGTAAATGCCATAGAAAAATAATAGAAAAAAGGAAGAAAAATAGATTTGTGTACCCAGGTTCTTGTCGAGGGTCTTGGTGAACTGGTTGAGAGCTGGTGGGACCTTAAGCCTCTGCTTTAGGATCCTCTTCTTCCTCTGGATCTGAACGGTCTTGGGCCACTTCACGAACCGGGTCAGATCCCTCTTCGGAGGGATGGCTCCGCCGATTCCGAACTGCTTGGGGCGCTTCTCAAACAGTGGATTTGTCACCTTCTCCTGTGACCCGCAGAAAAAAGAAACAACAATCAGCATTTAAACATAAGAATAGTTGAACCAGAACATGAAAATTTATATATATAAGAAAAGAGAATGAATATACCTGCTTTTTCTTGGCTGCTGCTACGGGTGCCTTGCCGCCTCTCTTCGGAGCCTTCAGGTTCACAATATAGTGACAGAATCAGATTTACTTCATGAAAACCAGAAAGAGAGGCTAGGAGAGAGAAGAGAGAGAAGAGAGAGAAGAGACTAACCATTTCTGCCTATGTGCGACGGAGTAGAGGTGGAACCACGGCAACGCTCAAACCTGAAGTATCTGCGAGGAACCAAAACCCTAGGGAAGATACTTTATATAGGGATGAGGAGGTCCACGACGCCGTTTCTTTTCGCACGGCATATTGGGCTGTTTTTGTTCGGGCTTTTCGAACGATGCCCTTTTGAGCCCAAAAGTTTCCAGTTTTCGTGAGGTTTGCTTATCTCTCTTGTGACTCTGTTTTGTAGCGGAATATACATACACCTATTGAAAAAATGGGTCGGTGAAAATTTCACATATTAATTAATTAGAATAAATAATAAAATAAAACACCATTTTGAAACTCCCTCTTCTCGATTGTAACTTTGTAAGCCATTTCACAAAAAAGTCTCGCTGTGAAGTATACAATTAGTTATGTTTTTTCTTCTTAATTATATTATACAATATTAAAACTTCTTAATCTAAAGTTTCGGTATAATTAAAAAATTATCAATTACAATTCATACAAAAATTAAGGAAAATTATACTTTGCACCTCTTTTTATCTTGATTTCGTGACATCGTAAAAAAGTATAGTATTTTATGGAAAAGTGAGGAGAGAGAAGATTTAATTGAATAGTATAATATTATTTTATAATTTAATGAGGAGAGATATTATTTCATGATTGTTTGGAAATTTTGAGGAGTGAAAATTTTAGAAAACAAACGCCCCCTTTGTTTCTGAGTAACTTTGGATACTTTGTTCTATACGTTGATTTGCTACTATTCTTTTCCATTCTTTTATGTATGGCCATTGCAGGCCCTTGTTCTACAACGAAAAAATAATTTAATGGAGCTGGTGGATCCAACGTTGGGCTCAGAGTTCATCAAGGATGAGGCAATTAGAATGATCAAAGTAGCTCTACTATGCACTAATCCATCACCAGCACTTAGACCCACCATGCTTCTCGCGCTCTCTTTTTTCTTTCATATATTTTCAACAGCACTCTTGAAGGGGAAAATATTCTATCCAAAGAAGGGGAGTTCTAAGAAATTCAAAGAACCGGTTCAGATTTAAAAGTTCCAATCTAACATCCACATTTTCGCCGCATCATTTAATGATAGGAGTTAAAAGTGGCTTGGCCTTTCCCTCGGCTTTGACTAATTTTTTTACGACCCAATCTTTGAGTTGTCTTCCCCAACAAGCCTCCAAGTTTTTCTTCTTCCCCTTATTTCTTCTTTCACAGCCCCTTCTCTCGAAAGTCTTTTCTAAATCCTCTCTTCTTTTATTATCTTTCGAATCATTTGTGTCCGGTTGTTCGTTCTGAGTAATAGATATTGAAACATATAATGCGGATATGGACGATATCGTCATGGTGCCCAAGCCTGTCTTGCTCTCTGTTTCTATGTGTGTTATTGTGCTCTTAAATGGCTGCTTGGCTCAAAGTCATCCGCGACAAAATTAGTTACCGAATGAACAATAGCCAAAAGTAATAAAACTCAGCTGTAACTCATCACAACGATGACAAGAATAAAGAAGCTAAATCTTATCTGCTGGAAAAAGAACAATAAGAGCTTACAGAAAGCATCGCCAACAAAGGTCTTTCCAGAAGCCAACTCTGATACTCTACATATCCGCATTCGAAGTTGAATCACCCACTTTGTAGACGGCAGCAAAGCATACACAAACGACAGATGCAATACAATGGAATTAATGTGCTCGTAGCCAACGAAACCATGGCTACCGTTCAGCCAGAAAAAAAAGGTACACAGAGCAACAGTGGAAGCCGAAGACAACAAGAGAAGAAGACCAAAAAGAAGGAGAAAGAAGTGGAAGCCAAGCCAAAAGCCGAGTCATTTCCACATCATTTAACGAAAATGATGTGGCAGAATTTGAAACGTTAGATTTCTTTCGAAAATCTGGACCAGTTCTTTGAATTTCTTAGAATTCCTCTTCTTTGGATGGAATCTTTTCCCCTCTCGAAGAACTTGAATATTTTTGTCTACGATCTGCCGCCGAAGTACAACACGGACTGGTTATCCAACTAGCGGTGCAACAACCACTTGTTTGCCGCAGAGGTCGCCATCGACCGAGCTTTGTTGAATAACCATGTGAGGAAATTACTAAGTTTGTCACTGAATGGGCAGTGCTTCATCGTCAGTATAAATTGTGATTGGTGTGTACACACGTAGCTTAAAAATAGTGTGGGAGTATATTCAAGCATTTGTACTTTGGCCTACCACTATGGACATAAGTTCCTGCATTGCCTGTAGGCCTCTGTTTCGTGGAATTATCGAAGAAAAGTGTTGGGGTTTTGAGACTACTCAAAACTCGAAAGGTTTCATGTTTCCACGCGTTGTATTATCTGCTTTGCGTTTTTGACTCGTCCATTGCCATGGCCATCTTCATTTCTTTTATAGTATAATGGGCATGGAAGTACCCTTTCATTGCTTAAAACAGATAGCAAGGATCTTACACACTCTTTCGAGAGTTTCATGGCTGAAAGACTCCACGATCTTGCAAGAAACTCCATTGACTCTGTTGGAGTTTCAGGTTAAGCACAAGATACTGGCAGCCAACTCGCTGGAGCCCTTTCGTCTGGGTTCAGTTAGTGTGCTGAGGGCTTAATGTGCTGATGCAGTTTATGCTTAGGCCTTAGCCATCAGGGGGTCTTGTGTCTGCCTTGAAGTTTTTCCTAATTGTTGTTTGTTCGATAACATCTTTCAAATACATTAAATTAATCAATTGTAAAAAAAAAGGTAATTAAGAATAGCGAAATTACTAAGCTTCATAAATTAAGGCTATGTTTGTTTAATGGACATTTTGTTTTATTTCAAAAAAGTTCTCCAATCGAAACATGATATTTTGAAATGGAAAATGTTTCAATCTTAGATAAAAACAAAATTATTTAATCATTACCCTCAATTTCTGTAAAAAAATATAAAACAAAAAATTATGAAAACCCATAAAAAATCTTATAAAAAATCATTTTTTTCAAACATTTTTTTTTACTCTCACATTCTATAAGAGAATAATTTTTTTAAAAAATTATTTACAAACAGGCAATGTCTTTTCTATAAGTCCTAGGATTTTCACAGCAACACCTAATATATATTAAAAAATTAATCATTTAAACAACACTAATAAACATGGCCATGTTTTTTATTTTCACTAATTTATTTTTGATTTAAAATGAACCGAATAAGTCAGACTGTTTCCTAACTTGTCGAGTTAATGGTGTAACTAGTCGTCGCTAGATCTGCTTGTCGAAAGTGTAATGCAATATTCTCTTTCCCACTCTCTCACAAAGATACAGAGAACGCATATTTCTTGTGGATCTGCGGAAGTCCATATTTTTTCGGCTATTCAAAAACATTAAAAGTTAGATTAGGCTTTCCCCTCTTTCGGCAGTTGCACGCAACGGTGGTTGAAGAAATGAGGTAGATGAGGAAAGCAGCTCCAATACAGAAGCAGTAGGATCAACGCCAATATGGACAACAGAAATGTCGTCGTATGCGACAATGGCACTGGGGTACTTGTTATTAGCACCTTAAGCATAATCCCTCTTTTATTGTTTTTTTCATCAATCCATCCACCCGCTAATTGTGTATATTGAGGTTCGTTGGATGAATTGGTTCAAAGGAAATGGTAAAACCAAGGTTTCTAACTTTACTTTGTTTACTGCTTATGTTTGATTTGTAAGGGTTTGTCTCTTCAGTTTTGGGTTGAATTAAAGACTCAATGACTTGAATAACAGAGTTTGACATGGTTTTCGCAAATTTACATCTGCACATACTTCAAACAATCTGCATTGTAATCGTTATAAAATAGCCGAGCTCAGTGTAAGGTGAACTGGAAACAAATGAATATTTTAAATTGACATTCTATGGATTTACGTGTTAACTTTTCATGATGGAGTAGGAGTTCGTAAATTCCTAATCATCACATCCTCACTTGTGATCAAAATGTTCGAAAATTTTCCCCTGAACTTTTACCTTCATTTCATGATCTTTAATTTTTCTCCAATTGATTTTTTCTCAGTAGGTCATGTGTTGAGGTGGTGATTTTAAACTACCTTATTTGAAATAACGTTTGGAGTTTGAGAACATGACTGTTGAAAAAAAACATGATCAGTTGTGCTACATCTTGTCATTATGGCTCCCACTTTGAAATTCCTGCTTCTCAAAGACGTGTGCACGTGAAATTTTTTTTGTCAAGCAAGGAAAGTTTTACTCCCATGTGACAAGAAAATACCTTACACAATTACAAGTTCATTTCCTACCTTGGTCCATTCTCTTTTTTATCAAACTAGTTATCTTATGCAGTATGTCAAGTGCGGCTTTGCTGGGGAGAATTTCCCTACCTCTGTATTCCCTTGTGTGGTGGGAAGGCCTATGCTTCGGTACGAGGATTCACTTGTGGAACAAGAGCTAAAGGTATCTTTGTATTCTCTTTAGTACTAGAAATTGCATTTTGTTCTTAAGAAAGGATTTATTATGCAATGAGTTTGCAATGCAACTTTTTTATTCAAGTTAGGTTTCTCATATGCTTGTTTCTGGTTTGTCACTTCCATTGCAGATCTTTTACAATTAGCTTCATTGGTTTTAGGTCCTTAAATCTATATTCTCCCAATTTTGTTGCTACTGTCAACTTAAGTGAAATGAAAAGGTCCCTGCATCTCTATTGCTATCTGTTTAATGTTGTTGGACTTGTGGGAATCAAGGGGTTTAGGAGCTCTCAATGATTTCTATATGCATGTTAGCTGCACGAGCTCAGAAGTCTTTATGCAGGTGGCATTTCATCTATTGGCTGTACTTAGATCTTAATTCTGAGTGGCTGTTCTTTCTTTCTTATTCATTCAGGACCTTGTTGTTGGAGAAGCATGCGCAGACTTGCGGCATCAACTGGATATATCTTATCCTGTCAATAACGGTATCGTACAAAACTGGGAAGATATGGGTCATGTGTGGGACCATGCATTTTTCAGTGAATTGAAAGTAAGTTTCAAGAGGTTCTGACAGCTGTGGCCTCCATAGTATAAGTCTGATTCATTCTTTTCATATGCGCTTTGACCAGATATTTACTGTGGTATGAAATCTATAAACAGATTGATCCAACAGAATGTAAGATTTTACTTACAGACCCCCCTCTTAATCCTTCAAAGAACCGTGAAAAAATGGTTAGTGCTGTTTTCCTTTTCTGAAATTATTTTCATTGGCAAACCTATCTCCCATGATTAATACGATTGATCATGATACTGGCATCCTATTATCTGCACTCGACTGGATTTGCAGGTTGAGACCATGTTTGAGAAATATAACTTTGCCGGTGTCTTCATCCAAATCCAAGCTGTTTTGACATTGTATGCTCAAGGTGAGTATATAGGTAATTGAAGGTTGAAAGTTTCTATGTTTGTTGCTTTCCCCTTTTTCTTCTTGTCCTTCAACAAACTAGACAATATAGGTGACTCTCACCATAATGACTGTCATATTTGCTAGAAACACCTCATATAAATACAAAAATTGCTACACTTTTTATGCGACACCTCCCATCACCATCAATGTGCTTCAGAATTTCCTTAACTTCCTCACAGGTTTGCTGACTGGATTAGTTATTGACTCTGGGGATGGTGTCACTCACGTGGTAAATTTCTCAAGGGCCATTTTTACATTTAATTATGTTCCACTTTTTATAGAAGCTGTTCCCATCACCTTATGCTTTTTGACTTCGCTATTTTAACTCCATACTTTGTATATTGTCCTGACTTGTGGTTGATATGTACTAAGTGTTCTGGTCTGGAAACAATTTCAAGTTATGATATCAGTGTTCCTGCAAGGGGCCAGATATATACCTCAATGTGTACTGCATCTTACATGAAATATTGGATTAGAAGCTAGTTTTAGTGAATCCACGACCTCGTTTTAAGAAAGCAATGGTAAAGAGGTATTAGCATTATGATAAACTGTCTTTGCAGCTAATTTTTAAGTATTTCACTTGGTTTTTGTCCAGGTTCCAGTTGTCGATGGCTACTCTTTCCCTCACCTCACAAAGCGAATGAATGTAGCTGGACGACATATAACGTCATACCTGGTTGATTTACTATCACGTAGAGGGTGAGGCCAATTGTTTATTACTTTATCTCTAAGGTCACATAACAACCATTTTTTCCTTTATTCAAACTTCCATTTTAATTGGATACCATAACTTTCTTTGCTGAAGGTATGCAATGAATAGGACTGCAGATTTTGAGACTGTGAGGGAAATTAAAGAGAAGCTCTGCTACATAAGGTGAATGAAAAATCTTGTGCTATGATCGTATATTGTGGAAGTCGATGCATTTCCATGCAATATTTATAAATGTTCTCCTGCAGTTATGATTACAAGAGGGAATATCAATTGGGACTTGAGACCACCATCCTTGTTAAGAAGTATACGGTGAGTTCGTTTTTCAGTTTCTACTAGATCTTCATATATTCATTTCTGTAACTATCCAAAGATGCAATTCCTCTAGGGATAGCCTGACTGAAGAAACATAACTAGCGGTAGCCCCATGCTGCTCACCTTCTTCTCTTTGTATATATTGCTTTGTGTGTTTATCATGCTGAATATGCTACTACTGTCTCTTTCCATATATACTAGTTAGCATGTTAATAATCTCATTGGTTGTCAAGAACAGTTAAAGTTCTGTATTCCTTGTTAAATTAGTTTATAATGTTATATTACACAGCTGCCAGATGGAAGGGTTATCAAAGTTGGTACTGAACGTTTCCAGGCTCCTGAGGCTCTTTTTACTCCAGTAAGCCTATCCTTTCTTTTGACTTTTCTGTTCCATCTCTCACCAAGTTCTGTGACATATATCTATGGTCTGAAAACTGGTTGTAAATGTGAAAATGGTCAGATGTAATGCGGCTGATGGGTTGGGTCCCTATTCTTTACTGTCTGTAGAAGTTCACAGGTGCTTCTTGCAGGAACTCATCGATGTTGAAGGTGATGGGATGGCAGACATGGTATTTCGCTGCATTCAGGAGATGGATATCGACAACCGAATGATGGTACTATTATTTTTCAATGATAATGTTTTTGAGGTGCTTCTAACTTCAATTTAGCATTGCTCATATATTTGATTGGCATAATGAGGACGGAAATTTTTCTGTTCTGACTCAAATTGCTACACTGGTAGGTTGATATCAGATAACTATGCCTTCTGACATCAAATTTGTACACTTAACTGGGTTTGCTAATTTTTGTTTTATTGCTTCTTCTTTTACATAAAAGTTTCTGAGGCTTTTCATTTCTTTCTGTATTTGATATTGTAAGTTGCAAATTTGTGTTCTAACTTACCTAGCTATCAATTGATGGATTTGCCACATACCATACCTTTGGATCTATCCACGCATCTAGATGTGTTTTTATTTCAACTGTTGGTTACCTTTGGAGTGGATATGTATCACTTTCTCACTTTGTGTTGGAGGTGACAGTTCCCACTTTGGAGTACCATTCCATCTCCTGTACTTGATTCAAAATTGCCTGCATTTTCTGATCCAACTACCAAAATTTAGATTCTATATAGCTGCATAGAAATATTTTGGCCAAGTTATTGATCGTTGATGGTTAGGATTTCCACATGAGCTCTTTTTAAGATCGAAACCACATTTGTGTTTTCTAAGAATAAGTAATCAATTGGAGCTTCAAGTGCAGGTCTTAGTAAACTTAGGGGCATACCTTTGCCATAATCTGAGATATTTGTATATGAATGCGAACTCCCTGCGATGTGGTTCTAAATTGTTATGTAAATTATCTTTTGCAGCTTTACCAACACATAGTCTTAAGTGGAGGGAGCACCATGTATCCTGGATTACCCAGCCGGTAAGACTGTACACCCCTCTTCAATCGAATCAGATCATGGACCTACTTTCCTCTTGTACAATGTAGCCTTGAGCTTGCCCATTATGTTCCATATGGGTACCTCCATTTCTGTCATGTTGATTACACAGATGAAAATTTTATGTTATTAGGTACCTGTCTCAAACAGCAAAAGATATGTGCTTTCTGTTTGCGATGAATCCACTCACATTGTAGTTGAAGATTTTTAAGGACCAATTGCTTATTGTTCAAAGTGCTTAAAAATATTGGAGAAGATTCCAACGTGACGTCTGCTTATCATAACCAGCAAGGTTATCTAGTATTTTTTTCTGAAACATTTAAAAGATGGCTGAAAATTGTAGTTGGTGACAGCTAGTTGATGATCAGTAAGATACACTATGTTGTATGAGTATCTATCCATCCTCGCTGTTCCATGCTTACAGAGAGACCTACATATTTTTGGTTTTTCGCGAACTTTTAGTTTGGATTTTCACAAAGTTTTCGGAATCTGGGGCTCGTATTTAGTATGGCTGTGTCTCTTAGAGGACTACATTTTTTGAAGTTCTGATGTTTAATTTTCAATTTTCCTTCAGTTTGGAGAAGGAAATACTGGATCGTTATCTTGAAGTTGTTCTGAAGGGAAACAAAGATGGGCTGAAGGTAAGTTCTAGATTATGTGTCATAGTTGAGGAGGAAGAAAAAGCTCCTTTTTCTTTTTCGGTTAGGTATTGGTTAGATTTAGTGGGTTAGTTTGGAGAAAATTAAATATAATATTGTTGATTCTGTTCTCTTTGGAATTTAGCGACTCATTTCATTTTCTACCACTGACTTGGTTATTGTGAGTCTGTGACAATAGCAATATACAGTCACCTAATGGATAAAAAAAGGTATCAGAGAATAGAAACTCAGCGGTGGAACTTGAACGTAAATGTAGCATACCTAGTAATACCACTAGAGGTACCCCCTTCTCTTCCCTGGCAGATGAGCCGGGTTCTGCAGCTCCACCTGTGATCCTACTTATGGGTCAGCCTTGTGGAGTATTTTGTGTTTAAAATTTGGAACCCTTAACTTGGTACTGGAACTTTATTAAAGCTTTCCAATTGTCCGTCTTCGTGCACAATAAGGTTAGAAGCTGTTGGAAGAAATAAGTTCTCATAATTTGAGCAATGATTAGAAAGAATACCACCTAGCCTGATGGTGCTGCAATCCTGATAGAGTTCGCTCTTTTAATGTTCTTGAACTTTCCTTAACCTGTTCTTTTATATATGTTACTGCATGAACAGAAACTGCGCTTGCGGATTGAGGATCCACCGCGAAGAAAGCATATGGTATATCTAGGAGGTGCAGTCCTTGCAGGAATTATGAAAGTACAGGCCCTCTCTCTCTCTCTCTCTCTCTCTGATCATGAGGTCAAGTTTCTGATGGGTATACCATCACCAAGGAATTTATCTGAGGAAGGTTGAATATGGTTGTTTACAAATGCAGGATGCACCCGAGTTTTGGATTACCAGGGAAGATTATCTAGAAGAAGGAGTCGCTTGTCTAAGCAAGTGCGGCCAGGCATGATTTTCTGAGATCATTCCCCCACTCCCTTGACTACTCGAGTAAATGGGAGCGCGTTGTATTGCAGCAAAAGCTTTAGAACTGAGTCATCTATATCAGGGGGTTGGATCAACCAATAAGTAGGATACGATTTTCCCACGCTACATGCCTGTGTAGCGGTCCACAAACCTATTGGCAGACCTTGACAATGGAGTAAAAGCCACCAAAGCATCACTGTGCTGGTATCCTTGCGACCCGGAAAATTGAGATTTGTTATTGAAAAATCCTTCTGTAAAGTAACAATTTTGCTTTAGATCCGCTGCATTTTGACATAACAGGATTTCAGCTGGAGAATGACTGAGCCAATTAATTAGACTTGTGTGTGTATATGTGTATGTGTTCGTTTACATCCATTCCAAATAACAAAAAACAGAAAATGTATTTGTTAATGGAATACTTCTTGCTTAGAAAAAAAAAAACAGAAAATGTAGTTAAATATATATGCTACTCACAAGATCTCTAACTACAGTCGAAATAATTGGATAATGTATGCCTAAAAAAATGCGAAAAGAATACAAGGAGATTCGGATCTCTCTTGTTCATTTATTTGCATTCAATACTCATTGTTTAGGATTTGTTGGGTTTTTTTTTTTTTTCTAACAGTGTCTGGACTAGTTTACGTGTAAATCGATTAATCTTGAGATCTTTGTTGATCTAATAGTGGCTTAAAATGGAAAAGAGAGCTCATCAGTTACATGGGACTGCTCAGCTATTTTTTTTTGGTGGTACAAACGGCTCATTGAATTTGGTATACGGAAACATGTTTTCTTGCTCTACATGTTAAGAAAGCATGACTAATTGCTGTTAAAACCCCAGATTGTGGAAGTTTCGTCAGCTTTTCCCTCAAGTTGAGTTTTCTTCATGTGCTTGGACTCCGTTTGGAAAGTAAGCAACCTCATAACGTATCTTGCTGTTAGAATTCTGCATTGACTCCGTAAAAAAGCAACCAAAGACGACGTAATATAATACTCAGCGAATCCGTTGTTACATCACTAACATATTATAGAGCTTTGAACAGATAGAGATGATGGTGGAGGAAGAGCAAACAATCAGATAGAACCAAAGAAGCAAGTAAGCAAAATTGGGATGCCAACCTCACCAAATAAACCCCAGCTCTTCCTCTCTCTTACTTGAGAGGTTTTCTTTTCTGGTGTGTTAGGTGCCATGACAAGTGGCCTACCCCACCCATATGACAAAAGCTTAGTCTTACGAAGACTGCGTCCAAGAAACAAAAACTTGAAACAGAACCTTCTCTTCCCATCTGCGGAAGCGTTTCTGACATGCACCCTCTGCAACTAGGCACAACCACCGGTCCCTTTCACTTCATCTTCAGGTCTTAAACAAACAATACAATTATTAAGCTGGGGTCATTAACTTCCTTTATATACCTCGTCTACATAAATCGCATGACAGACACCAGCAGGTTTCACTGCGACCCATCTAAATTCAGTTTTGTGTTACTGGGTCTTCTCATATTGAGTTCTGATCATTTCCTTTTCAAGATTACAGCTCTCAGTTTCTTCAAATGGTTTGTCTTGCACAATCAATATAGAGTATCCAAACATTAATTGACATGCATCTAATATCAAATTGTGTGATGCGCACGGTTTTAATGCGAACCAAACTCTTTTGCTTCTTTGTCTACTTATCTTGATGCTTCTTTGACTCAGGTTGCGGAGCTTGAAGCGCAGGCTATAATGGAGAGCGCTAATGGGGATGTTCTTCACCTTAGTGTGAAGCAAGGGGAGCCAACTTTGGTTCCTCCTGCAGAGAAAACAGAGAAGGGTCTATATTTCCTTTCCAACCTTGATCAGAACATTGCGGTGATTGTTCGAACTATTTATTGCTTCAAGTCAGATGAGAAAGGAAATGAGAAAGCTGGGGAAGTGATGAGGGATGCCTTGAAAAGGGTTCTAGTCCACTATTACCCACTTGCTGGGCGGCTGACTATCAGCTCAGAGGGTAAGCTCATCGTGGATTGCACTGGAGAGGGCGCTGTTTTTGTTGAGGCTGAAGCAAATTGTACAATGGAAGAGATTGGAGACATAACGAAGCCTGACCCAGACACACTAGCGAAGCTGGTTTATGATATTCCTGGTGCAAAGAACATACTAGAGATGCCTCCCCTGGTGGCTCAGGTATGTAATCCTTAAAATAGTATTAAGTTTAACATCTATTTATGGCATTATTTTTCTGTAATTAGTCGTTGCATACGAAAGAAAAGAGGAAAAAAAAAAGATCTCGGATAGATATTTACTCACAAGCAGACGCACGGCGGTCTTCCAGAGCCGCGTTGAGGAGTTTTAAAGACACTTTCAACTTTAATTTTCACATCATAGAGCAATATCAGCGTCCAAATCAGCAAAATATTCAAGTGCATAACAGGATTCAAATCTCATGAAGCAGCCTTTTCTTCCCTTATTTTAAGTTCATGCATGGATCCTTGGGCAACTTGGGAGGTGACTGTAATGTTCTAAGCAGTCGATCTATTTTCCAGGTGACTAAGTTCAGGTGTGGAGGATTTGCTCTTGGTCTCTGCATGAACCATTGTATGTTTGATGGCATTGGTGCCATGGAATTTGTGAACTCATGGGGCGAAACAGCAAGAGGCTTGTCTCTAGCTGTCCCTCCATTCCTAAACAGACGCATACTTAAAGCCCGCGGCCCTCCAAAGACTGAATATTTGCACCAAGAATTTGCTGAAATAGAAGACAAGGGAAGAATCAGTGACGTTTACAGCGATGAAATGGTCTACAAGTCCTTCTGCTTTGGCCCTGAGGAACTAGACCGACTAAAGATGAAAGCCATGGAGAATGGGGTTCTTGACAAGTGCACCACCTTTGAAGCCCTCTCAGGGTTTGTGTGGAAAGCTAGGACCAAAGCACTAAAGTTTCTGCCTGACCATCAGACGAAGCTCCTATTTGCTGTCAATGGCCGAGCTAAATTTAACCCACCACTACCGAACGGGTATTTCGGCAATGGGATTGTGTTGACAAATTCTATATGTGAAGCAGGTGAACTAATGGAGAACCCGCTATCATTTGCAGTGGGGTTAGTTCAGGATGCGATTAAGATAGTCACAGATGGCTATATGAGATCGGCTATAGATTACTTTGAATTGACAAGAGCAAGGCCATCTTTGGCTTCCACCCTTCTGATCACCACCTGGTCCAGGCTATCTTTCCACACCACAGACTTTGGATGGGGAGAGCCGGTGCTAACAGGGCCAGTGGCATTGCCTGAGAAGGAAGTGATTTTGTTCTTGTCTCATGGGAAAGAGAGGAGAAGCATAAATGTACTCTTGGGTATGCCAATATCTGCCATGAAGATCTTCGAAGAACTCATGCAGAACTAAAGAACCAAGATTAACGTCTACTTGATGCTATTTATTTTCCGAGATACTATCTCTATAGTAGACTATGGGCTAGTCAAACAAAATTATGCATGGCCAAATCAAGGTTGTTGGTTGGTGAATTGTATGCGTTTCTATTTTTTTCCTTTTCTAAGTGAATTATGTGTTACAATGGGGGTGGGATCTGAAATTAGCAATCGAGAAATTGATTTCTTCATTGGACATTACGAAAACCTGTAGCTTTTACCACAGAGGTTGTCGTTTGTTCTGAGTGATGAGCTTGGCCTCAATCAACTTATTTATCTGCCATTAATTAGTATTTGAATTCAGGTGGCCTGCTGCTAATCTATAATTTTGTTCTGTCGCAATGTTAAGTGCTGAAAAGAGTATTACATCAAAAGGGAAATTTTCCAACAAAAAAAAAACCCTGCTAAGAGCCATGTTTTCTTCATTTCTTGTCAAAATGAAATTTTCAGGGGACCCAAAGTTTACAACAGAAATGTGGACGGTGATATTCTCTTAGCTGAATTTTCAGACGTCGTTCACCAGCGGTCTCCATACTCAAGAAAAAGAAAGGAAACATGTAAAAAACGAAAAACCGAAACAGAAAACTAGGAACGTCGTCGCTTCGACTGCAACAAAATGATTTGGTGAGAGTAGTAACCAAAGAGAAGAGCCTGGAAATGACTACAAACCCAGCTCAGAGTTTATGTTCGTGGTATTCGATAGGGTAATGTGCGGTACTTTTTTTACTTGCCTTATGTTCAGGCGTATTTATGGAATTTTAATACGTTATCGGTTTGAATTTGCATCCTGAGCTCCTGTTTGAATGGGTCTTTTGAGTTATCCCGAGTGAAATGTCTCTCGTCTTGCTAGTGAAAAACAGAGTCTTCTTTATTTGAGATTATTGTGTCTTGAAGGGGTTTAATTCTCGTCTAGAGCATCAGTCTTGAGAAAATTCATACCGATCTTCGGTTTTAGCCCTTTGACACAAGAATTTCATATTGATCTTCCATTTTTAGATATTCTGCATTAGCGCTCTAAATGCAGGAGCTTGCAGGGTCAACTTCAATCCATAAGGAATTCATATTCTTCTTGTGAATAATGTTTTCTTGAGCATGTGCTGACGGCTATGATGTATCAGCCGTTCCAAGTATTGAGATGGTCCTTTACAAACTCCTACATTTGCTGCCTGTCTTTATTGGCTAGCAGAAGTAGGAAGTTTGGAGGGTTCCTACGTGGTGATCGGTTCAGGGATGCCAGCCGAACTGCGCAAAGCTTGATCGATGCACACGGAGATATGACTACTGTTAGTTTTATCCAAACCAGATATGATATACTTCGGCCACGTATCTCTAAACCCTGTGATTAACTCCCTAATTCGTTAGATATATTGCTGTGCTCTGTTATAATATTTGGTATAATGACCTTCAAGCAAGGAGATTGATGGCCCTCAATCAAGGAGCCTTGATTGAGTCGAGCCAAGTTTCCTTCAAACCTTCTCCTATTCTTATTCTTCACTTATTTCAACACTCTATTATTAAAAAGGTTTTGATCGCAAAGAGATGGAGTACAATCCCATAACAAGCCTCATATCATATGAGCGAATATGATAGTGAGCGAATATGCTCTCTTCTTCTCAGGGTATATCCCCCTGTACTTTTGACATATGAGATTGCTCTAGTTTATCGGTGAGTAATTTACCCGTTCGTTGCTAATTACACGTTCATCTGAAGAGTTCACTAGAAACTTTGCGGATGCTTCTCTCTTTCTCTCTCTCTCTCTGTGTACCCGAGCAGATCCTATGTGGTGGCTGTGGATATGGAGGCAGAATGAGTTGGGGGAAGGGGAGGGGATTGTCGATTCTTTCTTTTTCCCTTTCTAGTGAATTGGAGAGTCCTTGTTCTTTTGTATAGCAGCCATGGTGGTTGACTACTGGTTGAGGATGATGTACGCGGAATGGGACATGATAGTCGACCTGACAACTCCTTGGGACTTTTGCCAATCTGCGGGCAGCGTGTTCGATGTGCGCGTGTAGGAGTTTGTATACTTCTTAGATTTTTTTAGATGCTCAAGCTCTCCCCCATAATGTCATAAATTAGAGAACAATATACTACAGGTTCATTGTAAATTTGTAACAGGGACCGACTCTAATCAACATAGACAACTCAAATTTCTTGCACCCAAACTATACAAGCACCACATTTTCAGGAAACGTAGTGTAATCAAACCATCAGACAAGCAATGCAGTAAAGAAAATATAAGATTCATCTCATGGATCGGCTGGGAGGAGGAACCAAGGTATTGGGGTTCTTGGATTCTGTGTACTGGGGAATGAAAAGCCCAAGGCGGTTGTAGGATGCATGATTGGATGTAGTTTGAAGAAAAGAATTAAAACATAAGCAAGGAACCAAGAAAATACATGGATAAAAGGTGGTGATGCGGGAAGAAACAGAGGAAAACCTTATGGGGGAAGCCAAGTGGAACGAGCTTGAACAGACCTCTATTTAGTTTCCACATAAGGTAATATCTCTCTTGGATGGTCTAAAATTCAACGCATTTAGGCTGTAAATGCAGAGATTGGTTTGTTTTGATTTGATTGCTACTTGATCTGATGTACTCTTATAACCAGGAATATTGCACGAAGAAGATGAAGTCCATATTAAGCTTGCCTGACAGGACGACACGACTGCAGAATCTTCTGCGCATTTAATTCCATCCACAGACGGTATTTCCAACTTGTAAACACCGTACTTATTTGTAGTTCTATTCACTGAGAACGATATCTGTTCTATGGTTTTCCGGGAGATAGCTTTGAACATGCAATCGATTCTAACTTCTGCACCTGGTAAGACAGACAGACAACCACGGAAATTTATGAACTTCAATTCTCTGAAAATGAAGTAGCCAGAAATACAGAAGAGAACTTTAAACTATTTGTGGATTGAAACTAAATTTTGTCACCTGGTAAGAAGTAGCTGTGTCTGGAGAAGCTATTGTTGGAGCAGATGTCACAATAGACAAAACCCATTACAATGATCTGGGAGTTGGTGTTTGTTGGCTCAACTCCCAGAAAAAGTGAAGTAATAAACAAAGGGGAAATGACAAGGAGAATAATCGGACTCATGGCCAACTTTGGTGACAGAGTTTCACTTAAACGTAGGCTACTTTAGGAATAGTGGGTTTGCTGCGAAAAAACTTTCAAAGCATTATCACATAGTAGAAGATGAATATGTTGGGTGGATAATGAGCGCCAGGAGCTGGTGGAGATCCAACTGGAAGCAAAAAAGTTGAGGGTATTTATCATTTTCACAAGAAACAAAGTCACGTGAATGTCCTTTGGCGAGTTATGGAGTTGATGTGTAGGAGAGAGAACAGATCAGATTCTTTTTTAGCTGTAGAACAGTTCCTTAGTGCTTGATTTGAAGGTCTCGGCTGCACAACACAATTGCAGGGTGTTTGGACAGATATAATGTCAACATTGCTAGAAATCACATTTGGAAGCTCAAAGTAATTAGATTTAGGTAATAAGCTCACTTATACATACTACTCCATGTTCAGATCCAGATAAGCTTTGCCGCATTAAATTTCCATCTTGCAGCGACTTTATTGCATATTTATGCATCTGACCGTTGGTTGAACGGATGGATAAGGATTTCCCGGGCCTTTGTTTCTCTTTGGAGGTTGGGATCCATGGGGAGGAGAGGAATGGGTTGGATAAGGTATTCAAGGAACAGCATTTAACACGGTCGAGATAAGATGGGTTTCACGTAGTTCTTGTGCACCTCAGAGTGTGAACGGAACGGATCAGGCCTCTTGCGTGTTTCGTAATGTACCAAGAACTTTTTCGTGGGAGAAATTAAGGGAAACCCCACACAGGGAAAAGAATATGCCCCCGTCTCATGCTCTCTGTGGAATTTGAAAACTTTTTAAGGCAATCATGTTGGTAGTAGTTGCAAAATAATCACGTCCAACTATTTTTCTGCAGATGCTACCCCAAGCTGCAAGGCATAAGACTGGTCCAAACTCTTCGGGACCCAGTCCCACTATTGGCATCAAATATCTTTCTAGGCCCACCTACGCTTCCAGCAGGAACGGGTCTAGAACGTGGGCCATCATCGAACAACCCAACCTTCTTTGATACGGATCTTGGATGGGTTGTTTCTGGGTCTATGGCTCGAGTCGTTTTGCCCCTTCGAAATATTTGGTCTCCGGCCCATTCCCACGTCTCTGTTTGCTAAACTCGCTACGTGCATATAATTATCAGTGGATGGACTGATTCTTTGAATCCGAACAACGTGTTCATGTCACAGATTTAGATATTCTTCAAGGGTGGGTACCAATTATTGCCAGCTTTCATGCAAGCCCTAGCCGCACCACCTGGTGTTTAACCGAGTTTGCTCACTCCATTCACATCCCCTTCGGATTCCACCTGGTCCTGGTGGGCTGGCAAGTAGAGACCTTAAAGCGCACATGTTTAACCGACGACTAGGTGTGCCTACCAGAGAAGTCTCTTAACAGTCCCCATCGCGTTGCCGTTCCTGCTATAATTGTCTTGGCAACTTACTTTCTATGATCCGAGACCAAGCTCCCAATATCGTGACCCGAGTAGAAGAAGAAGCAAGCCATGATAGGCCATACTTCCTGTGTAGGTTTCTTGGGGCACTTCCCTACCATTTAGTTATTTTCGACTCGTTCTATGTCGCATTCCACCAGAATCCACGCAGAGAGCCAAAGTTGGAAAATTATCTAAAATTGGTAATTAGATAGTGTAATGTGTCAAAACTAGTAGTTAAAAAGTACAATATGTCTAAGATCGATAGTTAGAGGGTGCAAAATGTCAAAACTGATATTTTAAAGTGCAAAATGCAAAACCTATGATAATTGGTGGTTGAAAATTTGTATTTTTCACCAATTTTTTTTTTCATCTTTCCGGAAAGCAAATGCTTTGTTCCGTCCCTCGGGTTGACCAAACCTCGAAAGTAAACCTTACGAGGCCCAATACATACCCAACTGGCCAACTTCCAGCTTCACCTATAAAAAGCATATATTTTTTTTCCCGAAATCAACGACGAAGATTTACCCCTTCTCACAAGTTCGGGCCAAATACATGATAGGGACCAAAAGGGCTTGAGACTAGACTCAGCACGCATGTTATTTGTATATACTAAAAAAAGAAGAAAAAATCCGGGGAATCTTTTGGCAAACACAAACAACAACAAAAGGTGAAATAAATTAAGGGATTTATAAATATGGAATATATTAGACTGCCCCTACCAAAATACAGCAAACACCCATTTTATAAAAGGCAATTACATCATCACCGACATGCACTGTTACACAGGAATGCCCTCCAACAAACATGTAACAATGAGGGATGGGACTGTTACACACATTATTGTCTTTCGAGCAAGCTACTTATATATCTCCGTGGCCCAGGAGGTCCACAGTACCCCAAAGCAGCCTCACAAGCTCAACGCTGAATCAAGAACGATTCTTACTAGTTACAATATGGAACATGAACAAATACTTTTTCTTGGGGCCTCGTCAACCTTCTTTTCTGTTTAGACACAAACAAAAAGCTTTCAGCAGATACAAGGACAACGCGTACTGCGATGTCTTATCACAAGTTCTAATTAGCCTTCAGGTCTTAAAATACGCAGATTTGGACTTGAACGTCCCAGTTTTGGATTTAAATAATACTAGCCAAAACAGGGCGTATCACATACCCAGGAACTTGTGAAACATGCATATGTGAAGAAAAAACTACCTGTTTTTGCTTTTGCAAGAGATGGCTGTACAACAGCATGCATTGTGATAACTCCTCTTGGAAGCTCACCGAAAGGTACTCTACACTGACCGACAGTCTTGTTGTTTTCCAATACTTTCCCAGCATTTATCAGTTTAAGATCATTTGCTCCCTTGGGTACAATTTTCTTATCTAAGACAAACAGAACATATGAGACCTTTGTTAATAAGGGATAACACAATTCCACAACGAGCAAAAATAAAGGGAAATTGCCAAAATGCCCTCCCCTTACTTGCTTGACAGTTCAATAATATAAAGTCAAAGAAAGCAAATGCAAAAACAGGTCCATAGAAGGGAGTT